>JAWNLD010000564.1:3790000-13790000 GCA_035041545.1 Drosophila colorata
CTTTGACGACGCGCCAAATGGCAAATCATTTGCACGTCATGTGTGGGCGACTGAGACAGAGACGGAGAACAAAAGGAACGGGGGGAGAGAGAGAGAGAGAGAGAGAGAGAGAGAGAGAGAGAGAGAGAGAGAGAGAGATGAGTGCGTATCAACTTCGACATGAAGTTGCCGCTCCGCCTGGCATGTGCTTGGCCTGGATTTAATTTAGATAAAAGCTTTGCAACCGCCCTCATGCCACACATAATGCACCGAAATCAATTCCATAAACACTTGCCACAACCTTTGCCAGCGATGACAATTTATTTTCATGACCCACAACGTGGCGGCGGCTAAAAAACCCCATTGATATTGCCGGCAAGATATCAGACCGGCAAGTGGGTTATTTTTTACGCAGTTTTAAACTAATTTTTATATACATACACTTGCAGAGGGTATTATGAAAAAGTCAGATCAAAAAAGTGAAGTGAAGTGAAGGGTTTTATTTAAATTTGCAAATAAATTGTGACGAACAAAGGTTTAAATCAAATTAAGGATCTGGTTCACAGGCCGAACCTAAAAAAACCAGGCATATTATGCGGCAGGCATATTTGCGCTATTATGTTTTACATATTATAGTTTATATAGAAGCTGTCAACAATTTTTATAAGGGTATTTAATGTTCCACAATCGAACCGGTTCAAGACTGAAACTTAAATATTTAGTTAACCTTAAACCGAACCCTGAACTGAACCAGTCGCGCATAGGCATAACCGAACGTACACTCGCATCGAACCATTTTCTGCTGTAAAATGGTTTGGTTCAATTTCAGTAGAATAAACAACAACAACAAAAAGAACAAAACGACAAATTTTCCTAAAAATAAAAAGATATAATAGTTTAATTTTAATTTAAATTAATTAATTTAAATATTTGGAAAACCAGTTTCCGAAACCGAACCCTAAGCCAATGCATTGGTTCGAACCGTAAGCCGAACCAACGAACATTTTTTTTTTTTGTGCTTACAGCCATGGTTTTTATATCTTAATGTTACATACTTACCCTAGTTAATCATGTGCATAAATCACGTGTAAAATTCTGAAGAATTCGATTTGTTGTAAATAAAATACCATTTAAATATTCATTGACATTTATTGATTGAATTTGATAAGGTTTTGTTGTTGCTGCAGCAGGGTGGTTTTTTTTCTTTGGTTTTGCATATACATTAAATATGTATTTTAGTTAAATTTTCATTAGTTGTTTTTTCTCTCTTAATTTGCTTTGATTATGTTGTTGTTTTTGTTGTTACTTTTAAAACTGTTGCACACACACTTATCGTTAGTTAAGAGTTGTGAAATTTTCGCTATTTGGTTTAATTTTAATATTACATATTTAATTGGAGTTTAGGAACCTGCACGTGGCTCTTTAGGAGCTCTTATACACATAAAGCACACATTTAAAAATGATTTAGTATTTCTCTAGCTCTCTCTTTCTCTCTCTCTCTCTTTTCTCTCCACAATTCTGAAAACTATTTGTTAGCTAGGTTTTTTTTTTTCGGCGGTAAACGTTTGCTTTTGTCTTGGCTTATAAGTAAAATATTTATAAAACCATAAAAACGAAATAACATTTATAAACAGTTTAAAAATTTGTGTAAATCATGAATTAAAATGCTTGGTACATAATCAAAAATAGTTTTTTATACAAGTTTGTCTCCTTTGTTGTTGTTGCTCTTGTTCTTGTTTGCTTGTATATAGCATTTGTATTGGTATTTGTATTCGTATTCGTATTTGTTTTTGTATAAGTTTCATAGTATAATTTTGTAGGAGGGCTTATTGTAGGTTCTTGTTGCATTTGTAACCAGCTTAACAATTGTTTATATTCGTATATATATATATATTTTTCTACACACGTTTTTCTTTGACTTTTCATTTGGCCTAGGATTGCGTACATATATGTACTATGTATATTATTTTCCATATATGTTCTGTTCTGTTCTCTTTTGTCGTAAATGCCTTTGGTCTCTTGGTTTGGCCAATTTTTTGCATTTGTTTGTTTTGTTTTAGATTTAATTTGCTTTCGTTTATTTTGATGTACTTGTTTTTTTTTTTTTTTGGTATTTGCAATAAATTTTTGTCTTGTGCTCGTTATATTATGTAATATGCATAATTTGATTTGATTTATTCTTGCTGTGTGTGTGTGTGTGTTTCTTTATTATTCATATTACGATATAGGAAATTATCATAGGTAGGTACACATATCATCAACACAGTAGTTGGTTACTTTACGTAGTACAGCAAACACTTTGCCTATTTATTGTTTATATATATAGTATATATATATATTTACTTAGGTATACGTTTCTTCAATTAACTATTTGTTACTTTAAAGTGGAAGAGAGCAGTTATGCAGTTATTTCAAGGAAGGAGCGCAAAGAGTGGAATAGCTGAAAGTGAAACATTCGAGAGTTAAACGGCCGAAAGCGAAATTGGTGAAAAAGTGGAACTGCAGGAAATACAACAATTGAGAGTGAAATAGTAGAAGGTACAGCTGGAGAAAATAGAACAGTGGTAGATGAAACAGTAGTAATCTGATCAATTGAATGTTAACCAGCGGAATGTGGAACAACTGTCAGTAGAACAGCTGAAAATGGAACAGCCGAAAATGAAACAGCTAAAAGCGTAAAAGATGTACTAAGTAAAAAAAAGCTAAATGAAAAAGCTAAAGGTACATACAGTTTAGAAGCGAAATGGCTGAGAATGAAACAGCTAAAAGAACAGTTGCAACTGAAACAGAGCAACGCAGCGAAAATGGAAAATGGTAACAAATATATATAGTATAAAGTCTAGGGTATCACATATCCAGCCTTTCGATCTATTCCATGCTTTGTTTTTGCTTAAATACTACCTAGAGGATTTAGGCAGCTTTGAATTACACTTCGATGTTCGATGCGACAATTCTAAGGCCAGCTAGGGTTGTTGCAGCTATTCATCTGAAGTTGTCGATGTGTGTCAACCCTATAAAATAAACTGAATAAAATAAAAGTATATGCATTTCTTAAGAGATTAAGCTTGAAACAGATTGTGCAAAGTGACCAGAAAAAAAACATTGGTTAGTTGTCTAATAATATTTGCCTAAAACTAAGTATTTTGCATTATTCATATGGTTCAATTATATATAGTACATATATTATGTTTAATATAATACTTATTCATTTGTAATTAATATTAATGAAATTGTAGCGCATCCTCTAGTCGACTTTAGTGTAAATATTAAAAATATTTTTATGTAATTTGACTTGGATTTTGTTGCATTCTTTTTTTTTTTTTGTGTGCATTTAATAAGTATTTTTTTTCTTTTTCGCTCATTTAAAAATGGGTCTCTGTTGCCTTGCGAAAGGTATAAAAAGTTTGCTACAGTTTACAGTTAATTACAGTGAATTACAGTTTAACACACACTTTTTATTATCCGGTACATATATGATATATATGTATATATATATGTGTGTATATAGAGACCATTGTATATAGTACAAAATTTACAATAGAAGCGAAAACTTCTTTAGGGTTTCAAAACCAAAGATTGGATTAAAAGCTAAAAACGTTTTGGAGATGTACAGGAATTCTTTAGGGAGTTTTTGTTTTTTTTTTGTTTTTTTTTGTAGAAGAGCCTCAAGTCAAGTGTATAAAAAGCAAACAGCTGAAGGCTACTTTAGGCGCTCACTGTGCCCACAGTGCTGTGTGCAAGCGTGTGTCTAATAAAAATTTATACAAAATCTGTGCTCAGAAAATAGTTTACAAATATTCTTTAGACTTAGTTACACTGTCCTTTGGGCGTGATATATATTCATTGTATACATTCATATGAAGTTTATTCTTTTTTCTAAATTTTGTTTCTTTTTTGTAAATAGCTTTGTGTGTGTGTGAGTGTAGTAGTAGTAGAGTTTTGTTTTTTAAAGAAGCTCGGAGTTACGCATTTTTTGATTGTTTTAAAATTTCCGCTGGCGTTTCATAGAAAATATTTCAAATAGTTTTTGCATTTGAATTTCGATCATCATTTATCGATTTTCATTTGTAGCTTAAATTGACCAAAAAAAAATGGATGTTTATTTGCCTTGCAAAACCCAAACTGTTTTAGGAATTTAATAAAATCATCCTGTTAAATTTGCAGTTGGTTTTTTATTGATTCAATTTCAGTATTTTTTAAGATCGGAACATGGTTTTTTAAGAAAAAATTCAAAACTATAAATTAGCTTTTAATCTTAATTTACTTTAATCTCTTTGTTCAAAATTAAAAAAAAAATTGGAAACTTCAAAATATTATTGAAAAACAATTTTTTTTTTACTATATCCAATAAAAATTACTTGATTAACTGGGCATTAAATTGAAATGGACTTTGCAAGCCTAAGCTTCGATTTTCCGAAACTTTTTCAACTTTTATTGTGATTTATAAGTCGTCTGTTTAGTTAAAAGTCTTCAAAACGCTGCTGGGTGCTAGAAATGTTTGCGGTTTTCAGTTTGTGTATGTCTGTGTATTAATCTCTACATATAGGTAAATATTTGTATGCCTAATTGTGACAATTTCAGCAATTCTACGCCCCTACTTAGATAGTCCCTAATATATGTATATATATATGTGTGTGTGTGTGTGTGAATTGATTTTATAGCAACGTAAAGTCGTAGAACATTGGGTTTGAGTTTCGGGTGTGTCCCCGTGCCCCGTAACTTGTTACTTATGCACCATTTGAATTTCAATTTGCTAAACATTTACAAACACAGAGTGAATTTACCGTTAGACAACTACATTACATAATACATAAATACATACATAATAGATACAATACGTGTGAAATGCGTTTGATTTTGCTTTATACACACTTCAAGTTTAAATCGTTTAGCAAATGGGCCGACAAACAACTAAATGCCTAATTTTAACATTTATAATCAATGCAATTTGATTGCATGCTGTTCAATTTTTGAGATACGTTTTTCAAACGATGCTCACCTGATTTTCAACTTAGAATCAATTGATGAAACGCGCCTTCTGTTTGCGCACAAAGTCCTGCGCCTGTTTGTCATTGACGCGCAGCTCCAGTATTTGCAAAATGGGATTACCTGCAAGGATAATGGGGTTTAAGTGTTATTTTTAAAGTGAACCGGTTCCGAAATTCCAAGGTTTTTGAAGTGACCCGCTTCAAATCCGAAATTTTAACTTTTTATGCTGTAAACTTTAAACCGAATTTGTTTAAGGTCTAAGAAATAAGTTACACAAAAAAAAATAAATAAAATTAAATAAAAAAAATCAAATTGGAATTCGGGAAGAAAGGCATATTTTAAAATGTTGCTACATTGTGAAGTTTCTAACATAGTGCTAACGATATTAAAAAATATATTTAACTAAGTTTAATAAATAATAATATAATGCAGAAAATTTATACATGGAAAAGAGATATTAAATTCTTTTTCTATTCTTTTCTTTCTTTTAAAATTAATTTTTTTGTTATATTTTTAAATTGCAGCTTAAATCTAAAGGCAATTAATTGATTTAAACTGTGACCCGAACCGGGTTAGGTACTCACATTTATCCTTTTGCTGCATCAACGGCAACTCGATTTGCTTGAGCCCATGGAAATTATCGACGCTGGTGCTGTAATCCGCCACGCCGGGTATATTGCCCAGGGCCAGATAGGCCTCGCCGCCAAAATCATTTGCGGTGAGCACATCATGATCCATGACCGTAAAACAAATCATGGCGCCATCGGTGAGGCACTGCTCCAGCGTCACCGAAAACTCAAAGCATTCATCGAAAATGGGATTCAAAGTGCGCTGTAAAACGAATTTCAGATTTTGAATTGAGGATTTACAAAAAAACATGTATAAGCGATGCAGTCGGGTGTAACCGACTACGCAATACTCGTTCACATTACAATAACAGCTTAAAACAGTCGAAAACGGTATGCATTTTCCTCTTTAGAGGAGGTCATCAGAAAACTGTCTGTATATTTTTGGATTTTCGCGGTTCACCCGCCCCCAAGATATATACATAGATGTTTTTCGATTTGTCACGATTCCAGTGGGCGTATCTAAAAAATGTTTTCTTGATCTTTAGAGCAGATCATCAGCAATTTGTCTGCAACATTGGGAGTATCTAGCTTTAAACCTAAGGGAGATATATAGATTCAATCGGACGTAGCCAAAAAAGCTTAACACATTATCTGACACGGGTATAAACGAGTATATATTCCAAATTTCATGTCTTTAGCTACGGACAGTCTGGTGGACAGCAAGACGAGACAGTGCACAAACCCAATATACTCTGTTCACTTCGTGAACGATTAAATAAAAACTAAGTCTTTCAGTGCTCACCTTATGCACATTGGTTTGCTGTTCCATGCAGTGCAGAAAGATGCGTCGCGGCAGCAGCTCAATGACCACAAACGGATCACTGAAGCCATTCGGATCGAGGGGCACAACATCCCGGGCGTGCAGCACCTCCACGCAGAGCGAATCGTGATTGAAGTAGGCGCGCACGGCCAGCGAGCCATAGGGGCCGGGACTAATCGCGACCAGCTGCTCGCGCAAACGATTCATATAGAACATATCGATGAGGCGATCTGTATCGGTTTTGTGGAACTGCAGCCGCTGCTCGATGCGCCAGAAATCGTCCGTGTGCAGGCACTCAATGAGCAGACCCTGCCCCTCCGCATGAAAGAAGTCGACGAGCAGCTGGAGCGCCTCGTACAAACGCTTGTGGAAGTGTGTCGGCTTGTCGGTCTCATCGCCCGTTTCCATTTGGCGCGACATTTCGCCGAGCACCGTTTTCCAAATGAAGCGCAGCGAACGATTAAAATTTTTGGTCAAGAGCGCACTGTTTAGCGCCGCCAGATGACAGTCGAGATACTCGAGCAGCGGCACAATGGCCTGATTGGCGGGCAGGGAGTCCGGCGACCAGGCCAAATGGAATACAGCCTTTTGCAATGACATTTGCATTAGCGGCGCCAGCTTGGACAAAATGCGCTCGCACCGATTCTCCATGTGTGTCAAACTCGATTCGAGCAAATTATCGGCCGACTCCTCCAGCGGCTGTTCGTCGGAGCGAAATTCGGCTAGAGTGCGACGCACATATTCCACATTATTGACGGTAACGCACATATCGTCCGAGCAGCGAAACGGACCCTGCTGCTCATAATAGCCGCTGTCCGCCAGCGTTGTGTGTATTAGATCGCAATAGTGCATGGCCGCCGAGCAGACGACATCGATGAGCTGCGACTCCAGCATGATGGCCGTATCCTCGTCGGGCCAATTGATTACCTTCCAGAATTCTTTGATGTTCAACAGCGTGCTGGCCGTGTCCACCGAGGAGCTGCTGTAGCGGACAATGCGCTCACCCTCGCATATGGCATCCATGCGGATGGCGGCACGGATGCGCTGCAACGCCTTCGCCTTGCTAACCATCATCCAGCGCTCGAAGGTGGGTATAAACCATTCATGGCCATTGCTTAACGCCAGCGGCTTCTCCGGCGGCTGCGGCTGGGCGGACAAATGCCGTTTCAACTGACAGAATTCCTGCAAGGCCAGAAACAGCTCGAACGGCTTTGTGTCCACCGGCTCGGCATCGCCCTCGAGCACCGCATATTGCGAGAGATTCATCCGCACGCCGGGCACCTGGCCAGCTGCCATCCGTGTGTAGACCTCCTCGCCCACCATCGCATCGTACTGCTTGTAGATAATGCTGAAGTACTGAATGCCGTTCGTGCTGTGTGCGGGAACAAAACAGAATGCCAGAGAGCGCATGAGATAAGCGAAGGAACAGATGTTTAGGGCAACTACAGTGAAAGCTTTGCAAACGGACGACATCGCTGTGATTTTACAGTTTGTTTTTTTTTTAGTTGCAATATGTTTTTTCTCACTTTTTAAAACAAAGCGAGGGCAGTTTTGGACGGACGTCCTTTTGGCCGCACGTAAAAAACTATTTTTATTGCCATATGTGTATACAAAAAAACACCCTATTTATATACAACATCCCCTATTTGTATACAAAAACCCTCTATTTATGTCTAAAAATTTGCTGGAGGGAATAAATGCATTTCAAACGGAAAAATGTACGAAAATGTAACTAAAATTGGACTTAAAATATTGTTTTTGGTAGAAAACCAATAATTTTATTTAAAAAACCCCCTATTTGTATACAAAATCCTCTATTGTGTAATAAAAACTATTCTTGAAGCGATTAAAAAGATGTCAATTGATAAAAACAGTCGAAAAATTAAATACAAATTAATTAGCATTAAAAAAGTTTTAGCACAATCAACATTAGCTATTTTTTTGAACCAAAATAAATAGGTTTTCAAATATTATTTTTGAATAATCATTTTTAATAAAAATGTGTATAAATAACAAAGAGTTTCCTTTCATTTTTTCATTACACCGTAATCTCTCTTAAGCGGAAATTCGCTTTGGAATCGAAAGCCATGATTGTGCGCTGTAGACAGCGCTCACTGTAGTCGTTGAGCAGGTGTCTTAGCACAGGGAGTCGCCCTAAGCTGAAAATCGATAGAGCTAAAAACAGCTTCAAGTTTCGCATTATTTTTTTGTTTTTTTTTTATTTAACCTGATTTTTAAAGGCGGCAATTAGCTTTGCGGAATTGCTTCAACTAAATTTGCTAATGCCGTACAACACTTTTGCCGGACAGGAGACGTGGTGAAACTGAACCCATTCTGGACACACTCGCGGCTTAAATGGGCCATCAGAACGCACTGCCAGTTATGTCCGTCCGGGCACGGGAACGTGAGCGCATTTTTATGACAGCGCAATTAATTTGAGGCTTATGTGTGTAAGCCACTTGATGTGCTCATTAGGAACCTTTTATGGCCTCGCTAACTGGCAAATATGCGACTGATTAGATGAGTTGCGTCTTTTTTTTTTGTTCAGTGTTGTGCAACGGCAGATGGGTTAGTAAGTATGTGAACCAGTTCGCGTTTGTAAGTCGATTCGATAAGTCGAAAAAATTATATTATAACTTTCAACAACAACAAGTTTTAAGTGTACAAATTAAGAATAATTGGAAAATATGAACTTCTAGGTAATGGAAATGGCACTTTTTTGGCATTAGATTCCTTCAAACTAGAATTCTTAATTTTAGAAACAAGTGTTGCCTTACTGTTTTCTGTTTTAAAATTGTAAATTTAAAATTTTTTAAATCCAATAAATTGGATTTTTAAAATCAAGAAAATTAAATTTAATAATTTACTATTTTAAATACAATCAAAGTTTTAAATTTTTTCTTGCGAAAAAAAAATGATTTTTTTAAATCCGAACTTTGAGAATTAGGAAAAAATTGGCACAAATAATACTAAATACTAATACAAAAAATACACTTTCTGATTTCAGGAATTTTTTATTAACTAGAATTACTTTTGGAATCAACTGGCAAAAATATCAGTAATAAAAATTGTATATTTTTCGAATGAGAAAACAAAACACTTACTGCAATCAGAGTTTGGTGCAAATTGGAATTATCTTGTATAAACTAGAATTACCTTTGGAATCAACTGGCAAAAATATCAGTAATAAAAATTGTATATTTTTCGAATGAGAAAACAAAACCCTTTCTGCAATCAGAGTTTGGTGCAAATTGGAATTATCTTAGGAACCAATTAGCGTGTCAACTTCTATACCACAAAAACTAGCTAGATTTTATTTATTACAGTTAGAGAACTGTCAATGCCATCTTCAGTTGCTCAATAATGAACTTAATAGCCACCGAAAACAAGTAACTAACTAACCAATTGATTAGTGGCCACTATAAACTTGAGCCACAAAACCGTTGCAATCGTAAAAACAAATAAATGTACTTGAGTTTCAACACTAAGAGGAAGCTTTCTATTTTTGGGTTAAATGCGATTTTCGCTGCTTGTTTTTGCTAAACTGTTTGTGAATTTTATTTGGCCGAAACTGAAACATTGGGAGAGAGTTGGGCTGGGCTGGGTTGGTTTTTGGGGGGGACAGCCTTGAAGCGTGTTTTATATGCGACACGTGCCGCACATATTTAATGCAAAAGCTGGACAAAAGGTGGCAATAGGACAGCATGGCAGCATGGCCGTAATCATGGCTCGTTTACTCACTTGTCGAATAGGGCATGATAGTAGGTCTGGCCCAGCTGGATGTCAGCGGTTAATGTTGTTACGAAATTCGATAATGGATTGGGCAAGCATTGCGATTCGCGCATGACATTCTGTCCCCACATTATGGAGCCCTTGCGCAACGCATTCACCACCTCGCCGCGTACGCCCTTATTGAACGGGCAGACGGCGCGAAAGGCGCGCATCGAGCCAAGCAGCCCCAGACAGCGCAACAGGAATTCGAGCCGTATCAGCGAGGGCGGATTCAGGGCCGGAAAGATGTCGCGATGGCGACGTATTTGATTTAGCGAACGTTCGACAAAGCCATTCATTGCCTCCGCCAGCCATTGCTCCAGATCACGTGTGAGCGCCTCCTGATTGGGCTGATTCCACTGCTTCTCCACATCGCTCAGCAGGCGATGCAAAAACTTGGGATCCAGCGGCGTCGAGCGATTCAGTCGAGCGGCGGCCACATATCTTAAAGTGTGGGCAAAACAAAGAGCACATGCTTGAAAGGTTGCATTAAAGGATACATTTTGTAGCCCTTACCTGGCCATGGCGCACTGCAGGTCCGTGAGTTCCGCCTGCACGGCCAGCTGATGGAGTATGGTGAGCGCCGGGCCGGGCAGATCACCGCACCAGGTCCAAGATGGCTCGTGCGTGGTCACCTCGTGCTGCATGAACACCATCTGCAACTGTTCGATTTTGCGCAGCTGCTGCTCGTTGTTCTCCTCAGGGACGATGCCGCGATCCTCGCGCGTCGACAGCCACAGCTTGAGCCGAATGCGTCCTTGGACCGTGCTCCGATGACTGCGCGCCTCCAGCTTGAACCAGGCATCCAGCCCAGTCGAGGGTATCTCCGCTATCGGTATATTTATGGAGCCCAGGAAATCATCCTGTGAGCCCTGTCGTGCCGACTGGCAGACCTGCTTGAAGAAACGTCCCAATCCGCGCACGCCGCGCACCTCGTTCAGACGCGAGACGGCGTCCAGGACGCAGCTCTCGTCGTCGTGGTCCCAAATGTCCAAGTGAAACGTGTCCGTGTTGATGTCATCGATGTCGCTGCATTTGAAAAATGGGGCCAAATCAATTTTGTTTGCTATTTTCGGACACTTTTCGCCATTTCAGTTTATGATTGTGCTTCATTAGCCGACTGACCATTAATTCGTCTAATTAGCTCGAGCGCTGATAAGTAGGCCACAGTTTTGTTTTTGTTTTCGTAGCTGTGATAATAAACCAAAAAATTATCCCTTCGCACTGGCCTTAAAACAGACAATTGGCCCATCTTCATTTGCCATTTGCAGCTGTTGCTTTTTCGCTCTGTTTGCTTTATAGGCCATACTCAAATTTTATATTTATGGACACACGGGAAATAAGGCAACAGTAGCAACTGCTACTGAGCTTTACGAGCCGATTTTAACGTATCGTATCAGCATAAATAAATTTATTTAAGCTTGAAGACCAGCTTTAATTTATACCAAGGAAATCTTTTCATTCAAACTATTTTAAACTTTAAATAAAGTATAAAGAAATTGTCTATAAAAACTATTTAAAAGTTTAAAAAATATATAAAATTTATACAAATTTCTAAAGACTATTGAAATTATTTGTTAATTTATAATTTTAATTTATATAGTATAATTAAAAGATTTTTATTTTTATTTGTTAAAATATACATATTTAAAATATACAAAAATAATATGAAAAAAAATAAACAAAATAATAAATATATTTCCAGTGTGAAATACAAATTTAGAAATATACTGAGCCAACCTGCCAACTCATTGATAAAATGCAGCAAAAGCAATTTGTCTGCCAGTTAAATATTTAATTTGCTAAAAAAAAAAAACATAAAATATAACTATCAAAGGTGTTGTTAAACATAAATGTTGCTGGCAACTTTACAGCTTGGCGATGCACATATTTTAACTTGAAATTAAACGCAAGATAAGCAAAACGCAAAGCAACTTAACTGCTTGTCAGCTGAAAAGATTTAGGAGTTGTAGTACAAGCGGAAGCAAAGCATTTGCCCTGCACATTTTGTTGCTTAAATTGATTGCAATTGCAACATAAAATTGATAGCGATTGCAATTGTTATTGTTAAATGTGTTGTCGATTTTTATGGCGCAATTAAATTTGTATTTCCTTAGCTCGTAAATAACGTGCCACAATGAGAAGCAGTTGCTCTTATTCGTGTCTCAGAGATCGCAGCTGAATGATAAATTGCGTTTGGGGGCGCATGCGGCGTATACGCAACATTTGTCATGCGGCGAGCCGTGAATGAAGTGTCTCCAGAGACAGAATTCCAAAGTGTTTTTTTCTTTGACAACAAATATAGCGCGAACCGTAATTGAATAATTTGCAAGTAAATCCGCCATTGAGCGGCAACATGCCCCACGCATTTGGCTGAGATGATGGCTAATGGACACGTGATTGAATTTAAATGCCCGCACACAATTCTCAATTCTCCAAAATCAGCAAAATCAGCAATTGTCCGGTCATGTTCAGAGAGATGTCGCATAGAGGGATGGAGGTGGGGCCTCAGAGTTTGGGGGATAAGTGTTAAGTAATCACATTTAATGCACTTACAATTTGAATTTCTCGTTCCATTTGGGGCTGAGCGTGTGCGGCTTTATGCTGGTCGCCTTGATGAGCTTGGCGGGCACCGGGCCGCCCAGCGAGTCGCGCTGCTCCCGTCGACCAGCCTCGCGCCGCTTGAAGCTCAAACGGAAGCTGTGCTTGCGATGCGGCGGCGAGTCCGTGGCACTGTTATCAAAGCCACCGCTCATGTCCGCGGATAGGGCGCGCGGCGTCGGCGGCAGCGGCAGCGGCGACACGGGCGGACCGCCGTCCGGCTGTATGCCCAGCATACAATACGGATCCGAGAAGCCTGCAAAGAGACAGACAGAGAGAGAGGGAGAGAGGGTGCAAGAATATATTATATAAATGAAAAGCGAGCAACATTAAATGGCAATTAATGGCAGAGACGCCTGCAGGCTGCCTGGGCGTCAGCTGGCGACAGACGCAGCCGGTCACACAGGGCGTATGATTAACATTTCATTTGCATAAAGTGCCGCTCCATTATTAAGTGGCTCTGATTTACACACTCACGCACACACTTATACACCCACGCACACACACACACACACACACACAGAGCGAGCGAGTGTGGCAACCTTTGTGGCAGCTGAGCAACTGGCAATTCAACGGAGAGATAATAATCGATTAAATGGCTTCAATGAGCTATACGAATTTAATTCAAACTCTGCCAATGCGCATTGCTTTAGCACGCATTAGAGATGGCACGCGTGTCGTGCCTTGATTTGATACCCTAACCTAACCTAACCTAACCTTAAAAAAACTTGATCAAAATGCCAATGCCAGTTTTTGCCATATTATGGAAGAAAAACTTTTCAAGTCCAAATTTTTGTTATTCTTTTATATTTTTTCAGAACATTTAATCACCTCAGAATCGGTTTTAATATGGCATTTTATACTAAATTTAACACCCGCAATCGATTAAAAACAAAATTTCAAATAAGTAATTTTTGAAAAAAAAAAAATGTTTTCAAAAATTGTTCACAAAAATGTCAAAAAAATTTAATTTTTTAAAAGGCATATATTTTAGATGCATAAAAGATCTAAATGACAAATCATGACAAATCGTGAAAATCGGTTCAGTTTCAGTCGAGTTATGGAAGTTTGATATATGGGAAGAAAAACTTTACAAGTTAAAATTTTTGTTATTTTTGAATAATTTTTGACAGAAAAGTTAACAACCTGGGTTGGCATTTTATACGAATTTGGATACCTGCAATCGATTAAAAACTAAATTTCAAAATTCTAATTTTTGAAAGAAAAAAAAATGTTTAAAAATGAGTAAGTTACATTATTTTTTTTACAAATAACATAATTTTTTAAATTCAGAACCATAAACAAACTGCTAACAGTCATCAACATAAGTTGAGTTTTGAGTAAACTACGAGACTTTGAACATTGCAGTTCTTTCCACATAAGCAAAAGTCGTGCCCTTTTCGTGATTCGTGTTCGTTTGAATAAGTGAATGCTATTCGACACGGCGCCAGCGCTAGATTAGCGTATTCGGAACTAGTCAACTGCGAGCTGCTGTATTTCTGTTCATGCTTGAACTGAAATAGTAGCGATTGCTGCTGCTAATGAAAACTGAACCTGATGCCAGGCATCAACACTGGCAATAGCAGCGAGTAAAGCCAATTGAGGATGGCCAAACAGAAAAAAAAAAAACGAAGAGAAAAGAGAAAAAAAGCGACGCACTCATCAGCCACGTCTCATTGGCAACGAGTTGTTGTTTTTGTTGTTGTAGCTGTGGTTGTTGTTGCTATTGCCAGCATGAGCTACCTCGCCGCATGCACCCAGACCAGACATTAGCCAGCAGTACATTTAGCAGATGGCAGAGAGAGAGAGAGAGATATATATATATAAAGAGATAGATAGAGAGAGAGAGAGAGAGAGAGAGAGAAAAGTTGAAGCTGGCAGCAGGAGCACTCAACGTATTCCTTACACATCCTTGAGCACATTAAAATGCGAAATTGCGTTGCCTTCGACAGCGGCTGCTGCTGTTTCTGCTTCTGCTTCTGCTCTTGGAGCATAATGAACAAAATGGGAAGCATTAAATTGCAAATTTATTGAACGAGCTGCGGAACAGAGTCGATGACTTGTCTTTGAGTTTCGGCCACAGAGGGGAGTTAGCGGGTTGGGTTTCCCTAGCTGTGACTGTGACATGGACGGCAGCAGCTAAAAAGGACACTTCCAGTTTCAAAGTGCCGCAGATGAAATACCCTTGCAGGCTCATAACAGACTTGATCTGCATTTTAAACTTTTTTTTATAGAACTTTCATACAAAACAAGTAAGAATGTTGCAGTCGGGTGTAACCGAGTAAGCAATACTCGTTCACATAATAATTTAATCTTTTGCCTTTTACCAAGTGGGAGTGCCAATTAAACTTTCTCTTGGTCTTTAGAGCAGATCATCAGTAATCTGTCTGTAAAATTTGATGTATTTATTTTTAAAACTGAGAAAAATATTTATATTAAATCAAATTGACACGCCCACAGTGGGCGTAGCCAAAAAGACACTTTATCTGATGCGGTTATACACGAGTATAAATTCCTGTGGTATTTTTCACATACATATTTTACGAGCATTAGTGCCAAAAATTACAAAACAAACAAGTTTTTCGTACAAAACATACTATTTCGGCTGATCGTTTCTATGACAGCTTTATGCTCATATATAAAGCATTCGCATAAAAAATATATATTTATATACTTTTTGTATTCATATCCTTTAATGTGTTAATACCTTTTGTGTCACAATTAAAATACCCTTTGCTAGACCATAAAAATGGACAAAAAAATTGTATATGCGAACATGGCGCACATGGTGCACAGTTTATTGATGACTCGTTTGGCTTTTTGATGCGCCCAATCACACACACACACTGTGACACACACGCAAATTCATAATGCAATTATTGGAGCTGCCGCAAATCAATTTGCAAACTAAAAATATTTGCGCATACACGCAGCACTTGACATATTGATACATTGAAGGGGGCTGTTGAGTGTGTAGAGGTTGTAATATCTATGTGTGTGTGTGTGAGTGTGTAAGTGTAGCTATGCTTACCATTGGCATCCTTTGCCTCGAGACCGTCAGCCTCGATGACAACCGCGGAGAGGACGATTATCTTTGGTTTATCCTCGGCGGAGGCGTGCAGCAGGCGATAATGACGATCCGGGTTGACACCAAACGCGCGCTGTGCATGCAGATACATTTCGTCCTTGTAATGCGCAAACTGTAGGTGCGAGAGAGAGAGTGAGAAAGAAGGGTGAGAGGTGACACACACACATGCCAGCTAAATATTGCGCATACGCCGCGTGCTGCGACAAGCATTTAATTGAATTTCATTTAATTATTTTGTCATTTATTTGTAAATATTTTGCAGCAGCGACGGCAAAATTGTAATATCATCAACTGCAACAACAACAACAGAAATTGTTTTGTCATTTTCGCCGAATGAACAACAGCATTTTTATACCCTGTGCCCAATCAAAATGGGTAATACCGTTTGAAGTTGTATAATGAACTTATGTAAATATGTAAATATTTGCTGTACAAGAAATAAATACCCTTTTTGCTGGTACAACCATGATTTTTTGTATGTTCACATATTCAAGTGCTATTTTAAAGAAAAGAAAATTTTAGAAATTTTTTACTCAGCATGGGTATATGTAAAAATAAGTTTGACAATGCGAAACTGCGTACAGGGTATTGCCTAGTCATGCAATGCTCGCTCTGAATTTTTTTTATTGGCTTCCGTTTGTTTTTTCTATTTTTTTTGTTTACTTTACGCGCGACCCCATATCAACCAATTTTATTTTTTTTGTTTTTCTGGCTTATTTTGCTTCTTTTATATTTTTTTATAAATTTTTGCATATTGATTTATCTTGTCGAATTTATTAGCTGCCTGCCTGCCGCCTGCTGCCTGACTTGCTGATTCGCACACGCTTCAAGTAGCGCTTTCATCACCTTCCCCCCTAGCTGCTATTTTTATTTTTTGCTATGCTTGAGTATTCTTTTAATTTGATTGCTTTGACTGCAGTCGCCTAGGCAGCGTCCATCTAAATTATTAAGAATCTTATTTGAAGGGCAGTTTTTTTTTCAACGCCACCCTCCCACCTTACAGACAACATTCATTTGCCGACTAGGCAAAATCTAAGCCGCATTTGTTGTGCTCATTTCTATTCTATTTGTGCTCATCTATAGAAGGCAAAAACAAGCTAGGTCGATTTGAAAATACCCATTATTAATTTGTTTTATTTGTAAAAAGCGTAAGGATTAGATTCGAATATATATATTTAGTTATTATTAAGTATACTAGAATTCGCCCACATGAGTATAACATAATATTCAGTTTACGCTAAACCTTCATTTTCACTAATATATTATTCCATATTATATTTTGATTATTATTTTATATTGATTCAAATCTTTAAGCAAGTTAATTGTAGGGTATGTGAGTACCTACATAGCTTCTGTTGTGCTTTAGCTAAACTTTTCAAGTACTCAATAATACGTTTTGAGTGCTTTTACGAACTTTTATGTTTTGATTCAATATAGTGGCAAATGTGTGAATATATAAATTCTAAAATATACAAACCCAAAAAAGAAATATAAATATTTTTAAATATTTGCTAACTTTTTACAGTATTCTTAATATGCTGTGATTACTTTTGAGTACTTTAATATTGTTGCAAAACGGAAATAAATCTATTTATATTACGAATTTTTGAAACTATTGAAACGGAATTTCGATGCTAAGAACTGCCGTAACACTTGAATTTCTATAAAAAAAAAACTTTTCGTCTACAAAAATGTCACTTTCACATTTGATAAAGTCATGCTCTTAATTATTGGGGCATTATCGTAACATACATTTATTTAACCATTAGTTAGCATTAAAAACATTAACCCACTTGCAGCTCTTTCACATTTACTTTTGTAATTATTTTCCATTAAATGCATATAAGAGGGAAAAGTGAAGTGAGCTGAAGTGAAGTGAAGGAAATGCCTTTGAGCCGCCCCGCTGAGCTGTCCTGCCTGCTGGAATAAATAACTTTAGTGACTGGACTTGGCCCGCAAGTCGGAGCCCCGCGAGACTTGACCAGCTTCAACTCAATCACAGCAGGACTAACGTTATTTTCCTGTGCCGCGGCTGAAAGTTGTATTACGCTGCCATAACCTAACGCCCTAGACCGAACTTAGTTGTGCCTCCACTCGCTCTCCCTCTCTGTTTCTCTCCCACTCACTCACTGCTAGCAAGGGAGTACAGTCAACTCAAGTTTCATTAGTTGTGCAATTTTCTCACTGTTAAATTAAAAACGATAATTGAAAAATGTAGCTAGAGCAGCGGGTTAAGGGAGGGAGAGGAGGCTCCCGCTTTATACTGCCGGGCAACTTGTGAAAATATTGGAAAATTACTTACAAATGGCAATCGAAATGAAAATCCAAGTTGAACTTTCGTGCAAGAAACACTTTTATAATTGAATTTTCCGTCCACATCCTGGCCTCGAGAAACCCCCTTTTGAGGTTTAAGCACTTCGACCCGAAGGCCAAACGGCATTAATCATTTAAATTGCACAACATTTTGGCCTAAACGCATGCGATTAACTAGCGGACGACTTCAATCATCTATCTTCTTGGCCTACACTCAGCGAACAAATTTGAGCTTTTATTTAAATTATATTTTATTTTTTTAATTAATGCCTTGCCTTTGCGTTCGTTTTGTGAACCTGATTTTCTACATCAATATAGCCAGATTTTGGTTCGAAACTAGGTTCGTCACAATATTTTAAATTGCAAAGAAAAATATTACATATATATATTTTTTATAGGAAATTATAAAGGGTTTTTTTTTTTTTTTGAAGTTGATTATTTTTTATTAAGAGGTGGAATTAAAATTTAATCAAATCAAATTAAATGAAAAAAATGTTTTGGTTCAATTTTAGTATTAAAATTTACGTGATTGTGGTTTTTTTTTAAATCAACATTTGACGTTCCACAAATTTATTTTTACATTATTCAAAAATGAAGAAAAATTTCAATTTGTGCGGTACAAATTAAATTCCGTTAGCATTTGATATTTGAACCATTTTCTCTGAGTGTAGACAGCAAGCTAACCGCTCGTTAATTTCAAGCCAAAATACATTTTGTATAATTTTCAAACTATTTGCATAAGTTTTGTAGCTTAATCAAAAATTCATATCAATTTGAACCCACAAAACCCTTTAAAATTTGTTTTACACGTATGTGTGTTTTAGTGTTTTAGTGTTTTAGTGTTTTAGGGTGCACAAACCTGTCCGCCGGGCGCCGGTGCGCCCACCGTATTGGCAATGGTATGCAGGACCTCAACATATAGCTGCTCCTTGTCATCGTGACGGTCAATGGACTCCTCGGCCGCTGGGGGATCACGTTCATTTTCGGGATTAGCCTCGGCACGTGATTCGGCCGCACGCGTTGCCGACATGCGACGATTTTCACGTTTCCAACCGAGCGATGTAAAGTTCTCAAAATACGACCCATCCGTTTCCTGTACGCTGTGAAAGAGATTGAAACGATGAGAGAGAGAGAGAGAGAGTGTGAGAGAATGTGAGGAGGAGCTGTGGGTTTCATATGAGTGCACTTGATGTTATCAAACAATTTTGAAAATTGACTCGCTGGCTGGCTGCGTCAGTCAGCTCTAATTGGCACTGTCAATATGCTCTACATAAGTATTAAGCATTCCATTTGCATGGCGCGGGGCGGGACAAGCTGCTTGTCAGACCTATTTCAAAATTGATAAGGGTCAGCCTCCTAGCGACCCATCGGGCATATGCTTGTTGCTTGTCTTGTGTCGCTAATTGTATATAAATATGCATATATGTGCATACATATATAAACGCATATATTTGGCAGTCGGATTTCATATTAATCATACGCCCTGTGCGCCTGTTAACAGATTTTTAACGCACTGAAGGGTTTAGCTGCGCCTGTGATTGTGTGTGTGTGTGTAGATGATGATGATGATGATGATGATGTGCCTAATCATTTGATTTGCATGGCAAACACACACACACACACACACTCGTGCTAACACACACATCGATACCCTCTGCAGATGCGGCTTTAAATTGAGCTACAAAACTTTTCACACTCAGCACAAAATGGGCAGCGGCTAAGCGCCTAAGCGGCTTAACTTTGTCGCCGGCGTTTCGAGAGTATTTACGTTTATGATGCGGCTACTTGAAAACCAAATAGTGCTCGACTAGCAGATAGCCTATAGCTGGTTTTGTCTCGCAAGGTAGGGTACAAGCTATAAAAAAATAAATAGCAAAAAGTTTAATTCGTTTATCCTATACAAACATAATCACCCAGATTACAGACTATACCGTGAAATTGTTTATTTATTTTTATAGATTTAAGGAGGAGCTCAAATTTTGTTGCAAGAAACGAATAAATTTGATTTGAAAAAAAAAAAAAATAGTGCCTATCGATTTTTATTGATTTTGGGACAACAACAAAATATATACATTTCCACACATATGTACACATTTTTAAAAGTATATACATGCATATACCCTATTTAACAACTTCTTTTGTATACAGGGTATACAACAAATTATAAACGGCTGCAAAATTTTCATTTTCGGCGGGCTTGAAAAAAATAAAAAAAAAACTGCCCAACACTTTAGTCGACGCTTTTTTAAGCACTGCAAAAAAGTGCGGAGGCGGCAGGATGCAAGAGGGCCGCTTTGACTTACAATGCATTGTATGTAAGTTTTATTTTTATATATACATATATATATATTTTTTTTTCTTTTGCTAGAAATTTAATTTTAAACTTTTTTGCGCAGTTGCTTTGTTTGCTTTGTGATTTTGTCAACGCTCAATTTCAGTTTAAAGTTTTAAGAGTATCCTCCTTTGTATTTTTTTGTTGGCCGTAAGTTTTTTGTCGCTCTTTTTTTTATTTATTTATTTTTGTGCAGTGTAGGCAAAAAGTAGCTGAACTCTTCTTTGGTTTGGCAATTATTCATTATTTTTATATCTATATGCACATCTTTTGTTTTAAATTTCCTGTCACAGTATTCTGGCAAAATAAATTGCAATTTAATGAGTGTTTTGCGAATCGAAATTTTTGTTTGTTTTGTTTGCCATTTGCGGCATTTAATGAATCTGCGTATTTTGCATTTGTTTACATTTCATACGAAAGTTGTTATATTTCTCTTTTGTCATTGTAATTTGCCTGCGGTGCACGTTAATTGAAACTTTTTGACTGGCAAATTTTGTTTAATTCTGATAATTATTTAATATTATCGTATTATTACTTGATTTTCGTTTGGTAAGTGCTTTTTTATGTAGTATGTTAATGTGTTGGGATGCAAATCTGTTTAAAACTTTCCAGAACTATAGGTTTTGACCTTTTAAAACAGCTCTGGGTATTTATTATTGAAAAAGAATATATATATTTCTCACCTGGAAACAAGCCAACAATTTAATTTTTATATTAACTACAAAGCTTTAACTCAAAGTTTGAAATCATTTTCATCTTAAGCACTTCTCTGCGCTTCTCAAAGACTACAGCTAAGGACTTGACGCTAGCTAAAACAATTCAAGTTTGTTATTAATTTTCATAAAAAATAGAATGGACAGCCCAGCCTAATGAATATCAACGAGCTATGCATATATTTCTCGCCTGTAACATGTTTACATCAGCTGCAAACTTTTAAGTTTACGCTTTCAATTATTTTAATTTTCCTAGCACCAAATTAAGTGTCAGCCTTTCTAGGCGCTTCTCAACGACAAGAGGTAAGAGCTTGACGCTAGCTGAAGCGCACGCTGATGCAGCGCAAGTTTATATTTCTTAAAGCAACACCTCGTAAAATCTCATTTCATGCTTAATTAAATGTTACCTCAAGACCAAACTCTCATTA
The DNA here is from genome assembly GCA_035041545.1 of Drosophila colorata. Lineage (NCBI taxonomy): Eukaryota > Metazoa > Arthropoda > Insecta > Diptera > Drosophilidae > Drosophila > Drosophila colorata. The sequence goes on from JAWNLD010000564.1 coordinate 3,811,604, forward strand.
TGCGCACATTTTCAGGTTAAACTGAAGCCGCATTATGCAAAGCAGACGCTGTCTTTGAGCCAGGCAGTCGCTGCTCTGGCTGCACCTTGTTGCAACCTTGCTGCTAGCAGCCCCAAGCCCACTTACACCCCCTCATTCAAAGACCTAACGCTGCATAGATATGGCCTTATCTCTCTGTGTGTGTGTGTGTGTGCGCGCACGTTAGCCAAAAAGTTTGCGGCGCTCAAAAGGTTGGGCCCGCATTTGAAACTGCCAATGTTGCATAGACTTAGGCGCTGGGGCCAAAGTTTCTTTTGGGGAATTACAACGCTGTGCGGGTTAAAAAAAAAAAAAAAAAAAAAAACAACAGCAAACTTTTGTAATTACATAATTATGAAGGTCGACTTGAAAGTTTTAGAGCATTGAAAACAAACGTAGCACAACAGCAATTGAAGTACATTAATTAATTGGTAAATAATGCATATTATTTCTGTGATAATGCTCTATGGATTTGCTTAGGAACCTTAAGACCCTGTATAATTTACGAGTCAAATCCCAACAAAGATGCTCATTAGGCCTGGACTTAACTTTAATTTATGCATAGCTGCTTTTTAATGCATAAACAAATACAGTGAAAGCTCTTGTGAGCGAACGTCAACGGTAACAGTCTTCTTATCTTCTTGGGAAAGAAGAGATGTCGAAGAAACACGGTAAAGGAATACAAAAAAAAGTATACAATTTTTTTTGTAGGTAATTCATTCATTTTCTAAATTTAACGGAACGTTTGTGTTTTAATAAAAATTAATATTGTACGAATATTGAAAACTTTTTAAGGTTTTTAAGGTACAAAATTGGCAAATGTTCTGTTTTGACTGTTTGTATTTTTCTGTTAGCCATTTTGAATTTACTGCCTATTTTCATTAAGTTTTTCGTTAGAAAAGTTGTTGTTCTGCTGCTGGAAAAGTTTTGTACAACAAATAGTGGTCAACAGGGCACTTTGTTCGAAAAGCAAAAAACGTATTATTATAATATTTAGAACTTTGTAAGGGAGCTGGCCGTTAATAGAGTTTTCACTGTACCAACCATATACAAATATGAGCTTATCTGACTGGCCGTAGTTAATTCTAATGAGCAATCGTGATGCTGTCCGGGTGAGTCGCTGGATTTCCAAAAATTCATTTGTGGTTTTTCGCACATCATCAACTATGCATTAGGGAGTCGCCCGCCCTCCACCCTTGCTTTTGCCACTTACCCAGAATTGGAGCGTGGATCCACCTCGGGCCAACTGAGGCGACGCTTGCAAAATGCCAACGGTGGCCGCGGCGGCGGATCCGGCTGATGCAGTGGCGAATTCCGGCTGCGAAACGAACCGGTGCGCGGCGGCGCCAAGCACTCCAAGGCCCGCGACTGACGACGTGAATTGATGGGTGTGCTCCCAGCGGATGAACAGTTGCCCGTTGCACTGCTGCTGCCCGGCAGCGGCACCACCTTCGGATAGCCTGCGGAAACAAGGTCAAAATATATGTGAGTTATACAGCAAAAACAGTTTTTATGCACCTTGACAGTTTGCAATTTAAGTGCTGCAGCTGAAAATTGGCTAAAAAAAATAAACTACATTAAGTCTTGTCGATAAATAGCTGTCGATAGTTGTGGTAGTGTTGACGAACGTCATTACAGCAGCGTACCCAACACCCAGAAAATCTTGCTTTTCGTTGAATTTAATGGCAACAATGTGTTTTTTTTGCGGCAGTGCAATATTTTATGTAGAATTATTCGTGCGAATGTCGCAACATATTTGTGTGCTGCACTGAAGCAGAAAAACAGATGGCAACATTGGAAAATCAAAGAGCAACTTTTGCAAGCGAATGCGCTCAAGTAAACAGCTTTTTATTGCAACTGAAAAATTATTAATCAGTGTTAAGTTGGATTTGACCTTGAACTTTACGCCAGCTGAGTGCTAAATAAAAAATACGTTTTTACTGACTAGATACTAGAAAATAGCTAAAAAGACAAAATATCACGCGCATTGTTATAGATCGTTATTGTAGAAGCTGCCTAAGAAGAAGACAATGCCAAACAAAATTTGACAATTAATAATCATTTTTAAATTGCATTGAAACGCAAAATTTCAGCTGAGCTGAGCTCAAAACGTAAAAAAAATAAAACTCAAAGCGACCGCACAGCTAAATTAATTTAATACTTTAGTTGACATTAAATAATACCACATGCCATTTACAAACATAATGTAAAAAATGTTAAACTAAAAGCCGCAAAGCGCAAATTCACAATTAATATTTATGGTTAAATAATATGTGAACCTGCACATTAAGCTAAACAAAGTTTAAAACATAAAAAAAATTTCAAAAAAAATAAACATGTTTCTGTTTACAACGAAAACAATTTGAAGAAGCTCTCAATTAAATGCCGCAAAACTATACCTATTAATAAACTGAATAAAAGTGCATTCGACCATAAGTTTAAAAACTACAGAGTTGAGTTGCGCAGTTGTGACATACATAAATAAAAGTCAAAAGACAAATTATGTTTTCATGTTATTTTTTTCTGTATCATTTGCGCTGCTCGCCCACACATATTCAATTCCGTTTTTTATGGTCGAGTTTAGAAACTCATGCAATTGTGAAACAGAAACTCGACGCTCGTAACTTCAAATACAATGGGGACTACTTAGCAATGAAGCGAATGTTAATGGATTACGGGGCAAGTGCAATTTAAAGCTGGCCAGCAGCCGGCAGACGGCAGGAAGGATAACGGAAGGAAACAAGACAGACAGACGGACGGATAGACAGGCAGACAGACAGACAGACAGGCAGACAGACAGCCAGCCAGTTAGTCGGTCCAGCCCAGTCAAGTCAATGTGATGCGGTCAATGCGGCATGAGGTCTGCTTTGCCACTGACTAGATGGGTGGTTGGCCGTGGATGTGGATGTGGCCAAGTGCTGCTCAGGGCAACACAACCGCAACCTTGACATGCATCTGTGTGGCTGCTGCTGCTGTTGCTGCTGCTGCTATTCCTGCCAGCGACAAGGACAATGGCAAAATTACTGCTGGATGCTGTTGCCAGTGCCACTCTATTTGTCTAAACATTGCTGCGGCTTCGTCACGAAAGCTTTTTTGGGCTTCAGACCGCCTGCTGCTTATGCAAAAGCCCCCCAACCCAAAAAAAAAAAAAATACATATACATGTAAGTACGTATGTCCTTTCAGTTGCTCGACGTGCACAAAACGTAAAGTCAAAGTTGACCAAAAAAAAAAAACATACCCACACAGAAATGGAAACAGGCACTCACACACACCCACACACACCACTCACACCCACATACGTAACAAATGCGCTTACACATTGGCGGTTTTAAAGCTGCCACGCCCGTTGCTGCTGGCTACTGCCGTCCAGTGCTGCCCATTTTGCTGGTTTCTAGTTAAATCTAGCTTTTTTTTTTAAGAACAAAATTCCAAAACTGCGAATAGCGGTTGTTTCTTGTTGTTTAGCTTAGTTTTAGAAGTGCGCGCAGCGGTTATTTTGGCATTTTTGAACTGTCTTCACTTTAACGCATTTTTTAATTTATTAAAAAGTTGATGCTAAATAATACGAGGCAAAACTTTAAGTAGTTAATTGTTAGTGCATTTTTTGAATTGTAAAATGATGTTTTTCACCATATTTTTGGTTTTTACAAGAATTACGGATTTTACCACATAAGAAAACAATAAAATACGCAATGTTTAAAGCTGTGAATTACGAACTCGATTAGAGGAAATGGCAGCTATATATTGTATATACCATATATTTATATTAATATCAAGATTATCAAGAGATTTTGGAAGTAAAGAATAGTAATTATTATTATTATTAGTAGTATAGAAAATAGTTGTAAGCTATCAACGTAACATTATTGTTTTTATTTTTTAAATGGCACTTAAATAATATTAAAAAAAAATAATACAGCAGAAATTACAAAAACTTTTTCACAAATATTTTTCAAAATAAAATAATGCTTCCTTTTAGCCACCTATACAGCTAAAAATCTTTTGACGTTTTTTTTTGACAACACTGCTGTTGCCTGTCTGCAATTCGTCGTTTACATTGTGATATGACCAAAACCGCTCGTTCATGGCGCATGCAACAAGATAAGCCAATTTCAATTTGATTCCAATGCTGCAGACGTTTGTAAATCAAAAGCTAAGCAAATGCCGAGCCACAGAGCCACTCGAATAGTTGCAGACACAGGACACTAAAGCAGCGGTTTTTGCGGCTGCTGCTGTCTTGACTTTGTAATGTGTTTGCAAATGCCGGCAACAAGCAGCAGCAGCAGCAGCAACAGCCACAACAACTACAACATTTAGCTTTGAATTTGCCAAGAGGCGTCCAGCAGGACCTTATATGCATGTTGATTGCCTTGGCGTCGCCCAGTTTTTGTCTCTTGCATTTTTACTGTGGAATTTGTTTGCTTATTTGCTTTAAGCATATCCCGAGACTTGCGACCAATTTCCACCAGAAATGCCAAGAAAAAAAAAACAAAACTTTGGTCACATTTGGCGCTCGACGAAATTTTGCTTGTTACATTTGCGTTGTGCGTTCTGAAAACATGACGCCTGGCAAATTCAATAAACTTTTGCCGTTTGCCTGTTTGCATTTTTGCGGCTTGCCGGAGAACAAAACTATCGATTACGCTTTTGATTCTTGTTTCAATTTTACCATTTTGTTTATTTATGAGCTCTTGTGCAGCTGCCGCGTTGCGTTTTGCATTTTGTAAATCTGCACCACATGGCGTATGTGTAATGTGAGTTGTGCAAAATATATTCAATGGAAATTTGTTGTGTAACTGCAATTTTAGTTTGAATTAATAATAAATGGGCAAATAGCACAGAGCTATCGTTTGACTGCACACAAAATAGTAATAAAAAGTATAGCATTATATTTAAATCACATTTAAATGATATTTGGGTTGTTTGCATTTAAATTTCTATGACAAATATTTAGTTTTTTAATGCATTTACGGTTAAAATTTTAAAATTGACGAGTTAGTATATTATAACATTTATTACTTCCATAACAGAGGCAAAGCAGAAGTTAATTGAAGTCTAAAAGACATTCTATCTATATTAAAATATAATCCACAAAAAAAAAATGAAAACGAATATTTTCTAAAATAATAAATATAATAATTTTCATAAAAATTATAAAAAAAAAGCGACGAACCAAAAACTTGTGGTAAACCACAACAAGAACCGAGGTTAAAGGCGAGACAGAGATTTGAGCCGTGAACAGAAACGGTGAAATTTCTTTTGGGTTTGCTGCAATGCTTTTGACTTTGAGTGGAAATCATTCTTATTTCAAATTCAAATCCACAAAATTGTCTTAAAAATATTTGTTGAGATCTTGACATATTAGTTTTATTCAGCTTCAAGTATGATTAACGATATTACGTGTTATATAATATGTGTTCGTTAAATACCCGCCATAGGCTAATATAAACTTGAATAAATGCCAATGTAAATAGACTTTTATTCCGCATAAAAATTAATTACTTTTTTCTATTTACCAAGAATTTGTAACAATATTATTTAGCCTACGCATACAACAAAAATAAATTACGTGTCTTTAGTTTGTCATGGATTTTCATTAATCTTGACGCACGTTGACACACGCACACACACATATGATGTGGGCAACCCTGAACTGGGTAGTCGCCTTGGGGCAGCCATTTATCACACTAATGCTTATATGCGTATAGGTAAAAGCAAAAGCAAATTCACGTTTGGGGTAAACTGCCACTCACCTAGTAATGGATTAGTGGCATTCGGATTGCCGATGACGACGCCGCCGGCTGGATAATTACTACCTGCCGCTGTTGCTGTCACGCCCGCTGTGGGCTGTGTGGGCGCACCATAAACGTTGCCACCTCCACCGCTCAGGCCGAGGCCGCTGCCAATGCTCGCCTGTTGTTGCAGCGGTGCGTGCGCATGTTGTTGCTGTTGCTGCTGCAGCTGCAACTGTTGCTGATGCTGATGCTGCTGCTGTTGCTGTGGCATCAGCTGTTGCTGTTGCTGCGCGGCCGCTGTTGTTGCGCTGCCGGCCACGCCTCCTGCGCCCGCCTGCTGCTCACTCGACTCCTGACGCGACAGCGAGAAGCGTCGATTGCCCAGGCCCAAACTGGAGATGCCACTTGTTACATATTGTTGCATGGAGCTGAGGAAACTCATGGCGGCATTTGCTGTGATTACGCTTTAGCCCAGTTGTTGTTGTTGTTGTTGTTATTGTTGTTGTTGTCGCTTAATTGGCTTAAACTGTTGTCGTTGGCCCTGCCCCGCTTTTGTTGTTGGTATTGTGAAATTAATCACTTGAAAACTTGGCGTATACAAAGCTCGGGATTTGCTTTCAAATTCGTTATGTTTTCTAATTATAAAATATTCTCTGCTGTTGCTCTGCCTGCTCCTGATCCTGCTCCTGCCGCTTGTGCTTGTGCTCCTCCTTCTGATTTAATTGCCAGACAACGTTACGAGCTCTGTAAGTAAAAGTATTATTTTGGGCAAGCCCTTTAGATTTGCTGCTGTTGTTATTTTTGGTCTTAATTGAACATTTCCTGGCCCAGACTTAAATCGATGCCAAGCAAATTGTTAGGCCTGGGCCAAATATATATTAAATATGTTTATGTATATGTATATATAGATGTTAAATATGTTTCACCTGAGCTCGAGATTAAAAGCAATTAGCTCGCACACACACCCACACACACAAACACACACACAGCTAAGCTGGCTCAGCAGTTTCGGCCGCTTTTTGTAGCATACTTTTCAGCTTCAAGTTAAATTCAGTTCTCAATTGTTAAAGACTTTCGCCAAGCGAAGGCTATTTATCTAGCTTGTGTTTTTTTTTTTGTTTTTTTTTTTGGCGCCAGCTTAAAATATTTAGCTTTGTCCTAAATCGAACATTTGCATTTAAAATATGTTGTCCCTTGAGCTATAGATTAGTTCTGCAAACAGCCGATTTTTGTGTTGTGGAAATTAAAATGAGAAAATAACAAAACTGTATAACTTTCTGGATTGCTTTCTTAACTTTCCAAGCGACATGAGCATAAAGCACATATTTTCTTAAGTAAACAAATAGTTATTTAAAAAAATTTTTAAAAATGTATTGTCGCGGTTGTCAAAATAATAAATTATTTTTGTATTGTAAAGGTATTTACCACATAACTATTTTACTTTACTCCCATTTTCACTTTTCGTAGAAAACGTTATTTTCCGAATGCCTTCTCACTGGAAAAGCGATATATTTTTATATATAAACAAAAAGCTATTACTCATGAAAGTCTCTAAAATTAAGTTAGTTTTGGAATTTTGAAATTTTAAATCACATTTTTATCCGAACTTCCAAAAAAGTTAAAGTAAGCGATCAATGCGATTATACAGACAAGCGGACAAATAACTCAAGAATATATGTACATACATACTTTATGGGGTTGGAGTATACTTTTTTACCCATTTCAGAATACTAAAATATCGACCTTGTCAGCTTCAATTATTGTCATATATAGCTATTAGATTTTCCCTATTAAAAAAAACTCAACGGAGCCCCTTCAATTAATCTACAAATTTGTGTAGCATACATTTTAGCGCGCAGTAAAATTAATTTGTTACATTTTTGAGGGCCCCGACCCCATTGGTAGTTTATTTGCGTCTGATTGAGCCGTTGGCGCTATTTGTGTTGACTCATCGCCTGCTGTTTGTGCAAGCAATTTGCGCAAACACAGTAGGAAAAAACTGAGTGCAGCTCAACGTTGATTTCATTTATCGATTGTTTGGCGAGGCGCGTGTTTGTTTTCTTTATGCTGTATTTCGGCACTGCTGTTAATTAATTTTGTTTTGATTGACAAGCTGAAGAGGGATTGGCACTAAAATAGGTATAGGAACAGGAATAAAAACAGTAAATAGAACCTCTTCTATCTGGCTATCTATATATTTATCTATCTCTGTCTGGCTTAATTAACGTTTAATCAGCTGCGCTCAGTGAAGCATTCTGCGGTTCTTGGCTAATGCGCCTAATCGATCTGTATGAATAATTGGCCTAAAGGCGAACACCTTGCCATTCGATTTTCGGGGTTTTTGCCATTAGTCACAAAACTTTGTCCATAAATAAGGCCAACAGCTGCGACAGACGCAACGCTAATCGCAATTATTGTTGTTGGCCATAATAAATGCAACAGCAAACGCAAATTAGTCCACAAGAATTTGGCATACGAAACATGAGTGGATTCCTTTGCTTTGGATAGAAACTAAATAAATAAAAAAATGCAACAAATATTTAAAAATAATGTATAAAATTAAAACTACATTTAGAATTGTAAAAGTTAATAAACGAGGTATAATATAAAAAATTTGAAATAATAATACAAATAATATTAATTAAATAATATATTAAAAAAAGTTGTATATAAATACAAATATAAATAATATAAAAATAAAGTAAACGTTGTGAATTTTTAGGTAAATACTTGCTAAAGTTGTCAAACAACTTGTGTGTATAATAAATTTAAGTTTAAATGCCTCAATAGTGAAAAAACTCAATAATCGAGCTAAAATATATAAATTTAAAATACTTCTTCAACTTCTGCACAGTAAAATGTGGCAAATGTTGTCATTAATATCCTGTTGATTGCCTTTAAATGGCATAAAAGCATGTCCAGCATGCGGGTGGGTGTAAAGAGGACAGCAACAGTTGCTGTGGCAGCGGCAGCAACTGTTGCAACAACAGCAGCAAAACAATTGAGCGACAACATCAACAATGGCTGCCATTTGTAAGCTGCTGCGATTGGCTGTGTGTGTGTGTGTGTGTGTGTGTGTATGTTTGCGTTGTGTGTGTCTAATCAGCGTATTTTATATTTATGCCTGGTCAGCAAGGACGCTTATTACTAATCATGTTTCTGCCGCTCGTCCGTTTCTCCCGCCGCTCGCCTTACAGCTAATTGTTGTTGCATAATTAGCGGCTCTGTTTGGGCCAAAAATAAAACCGTTTGCAACGCATTTTGTTATCAATTCGTGTTGGTCAGCTTTGCAAATTCTAAAAATAAATCGTAGAGCGCCAAAGTTGATTTATACGACGCACGTAAATTCGCCATTAAGCAGCAGACAAATGTATTACAATTAACTGAAATGAAAGCGAAGGGGCAACAGCAACAACGACAACAATAGCAACAACAACAACAGCAGCGGCAACAGCAACAGCTGCTAACGCCCGCGGACACGCCCACACATATGCGAGACTTGAGCTAGCAACGCGCACAGGACTTTAATTAAGATTAATTGGGCGCTGGCCAAGCCCAGCGGGGAAGATGAGTAAAAGTGCTCGAATTGAGCGAGCTCGACTGGCAGATACCCTGTACCTAGTTCTGGATTACTATGACAAAAATTTGAGCTGCCTTCTAAAGAAAATAGATTAATACAAATACAAAGCTCTTAAGCCGTTCGCAGTATGCTTTTTGGAAGCGAATTTATAAATCGATTTTTATCTATTTCAAGAATTCGGTGCAAGTTATCGATAGGTTGCAACAATCTTGATCTAATTGTATTATTGGAGAGTCTAAATTCAAAATTTTGGTAGCTCTAGCTGCTAAAGGCCGCGCGAAATGCTTAAGAAATGAGGATTGTGCATCGATAATTATCGATTTTAGGAATACGGGACCAGTTATCGATAACTTGCTAGCAACGTAATTTGCGAGTGCTATAAAATAATCTACACGTTAAATATGTTCAGGAAACGTGGATTTAAAATCGATATTTACTGATTTTTTAATAACTTAATGCTGGTCAAGAATATATATATTGCATATACAATATCCCCATCTTTACTCATTTGCAATGCGAACAGGGTATGTTAAGCCAATGGGACAAGCAGAAGGGAACAGCGGAAACTTTAAGAATGTCGCTGGCGAGTTTTATGGGGTGTGTGTGTGTGTGTGTGTGTGCGTGTGTGTGAGTGGGTGTGGGTGTATAGTATGAGGGCTGTGGGTAGCGGGTGCTAATGAAAGCCATTAACTAGCTACAGCAGCAACAGAAATGAGACCAGCTTCAATCTATTTAGTTTTTATTAATGATTATGCATGCGACATGTGGCAGCAACGCTTCAAAAAACTTTCCACAACTAAATGAAACACCCAACTCGCATTTGTGTGGCTTTCACTAGAATTTCTTACTTTTCCTATTAAGTAAATATAATTTACTTTTCGTGTAGTGGCCACACAAATGAGCTGTGTTCTGTTCTATTTTTTGCGGGTTTTTTTTTTGTTGTTATTTTTAGCTACACTTCTGCGTAAGTCAATTTTCATTTTCACACATTTTCCGGGACAGCATTCGGTATGCATATCTTGGCAAACAAACAACATGTGAGGTGTCTGGGATGAGAGCAAATGCTTGTTGATAAATCTGAGTGACAGTCATAAAAAATACAAATAAATTATACTGAGCCAAGCCGAACTAATGATACACTAACCAGCAGGCATATAACCAGAATTATATTAAAGTTTTACATAGCAGTAACAGTAGTCGCAGTTGCAGTAAGAGCACCAGTTAGAGTTGCAGTAATAATAAAAGCAACTGTAAATGAGAGTTTTGCTTTTATAGTAACTGCAAATATTGCAGTAATAAAATAGCAGTAGCGTAAAAGCTTCAAAATATCTCTTAGCATTAACTGTAGATGTAACAGTAACATAAGGAAGTAGCTGTAGAAGTAGTAGAAGTAATTTAATACTAATAGTAGCAGCAAGCATTAACAGCAACAGTAAGAGTTACTGTAAATGTAACAGTAACAGTAACATTTACAGTTACTGTAATGCAACATAAACAGTAACAGTGACTGTAACATACACATAAGTAACAGTAACATACACTGCCACAATAAAAGAAGCCTTAGGAATGCTAGTGCTATAAACAATATTAGCAGTAGCAGTAACAATAGCAGTATCAGCAAAAAACAACTGCAATCACAGTAGCAGTCACTTTACCAAAAAAAAAATAAAATAAAAATAGCAACAGTTACAATTACTGTCAAAGTAACAGTATCAGTGGAATCTCACATTTTCTAAGCCAGTTAAAGCGATTTATCATACTAGTACATAAAGTCAACTTCCACTGCGACTTAGACAGCTCACATGACATACAGCTCTCTAAAAAATGGAATAACTTCAGAAAAAAGTGTATCACAAAGCCGTAGCGCATAAAAAAAGGGAATGTTTTCCATGCGGCAAAGCTAAAAATAATCGGGGGGAATCAAATCCCAGTGCGCCACAACAACAAAAAAAAGGCAATTGTAAGGCAATTTCAAAGGCGAAATTATTATGTCGCTTTATGTCATTTTTTGTTGCGATGTTGGGTGTGCCAATTTTTTTTCTTCCTCTGCTTCTGCTTCTGGTTTTTTTCTCTTTTTTTTGCAAGCCAAATTGCAGATGAATGTGTAGCATTGTCGTGGGCGTGGCACGTTCGTATTTGGGGGCGTGTACGTGAAAATGACAAAGCAGCTGCTGCGTCAAGGGCAACGCATGCTGCGGCATAAAATTTATTTTCACTCCTGTCCCCGGCCTGATATGTGGCTTTAAACTGAAAAAGCGGCAACAAAATTTGTGGCACGCATTTCAGATTCGACATTTCGCAGAGCGACAGAAACCGAAATAAGAATAAATAAAATAAGCAAAACAAATAAATAAAAACTGGCAACAAAAAAAAAAAATAAAATAAAGAAGCGAGTTTAACAAATGTGCGGCGTTCAAATGTCTTATTTAGCCGCCGTGTTCTGCGTGTGTGTGCGGGGGCGTTGTAAATGGGCGTGACAATATATAAATTACTTTACGCACGAGCTGTCTGACGGCGAGCGAAGAAAAACGAGTCGCGATAACAGTCGGCAATTGTGGTTAATATGATTAAGTTAAGGAATAAAAACAGCCAGATGGCAGAAAAAGCAGCAGTCGTAGCAGCAGCAATTACGGTATCAGTAACAGTAATTGCAGCAGTCGCAGTGGGAGTAGAAGTTACAGTAGAAGTGTCTGCAAAAATCTTAATTAGTTGCAGTCATATATTATATTAGTCGCTGCAAAAATAACAGAAACAGCAGCAGTTAAAGCCAGCACCAGTAACAGGAATAGCTATTAAAAACGTTAACAGTGACTGTAACAATAACAGTATTAGCAGTAACATTTACTGTAACAGTAAGAGCAATTAGTTACTAAACAGTCGTAAAAGTAAATAAAAATATATTTAACAGTTGTCAGAGAAATATGGCTTAACAGCACTGTTAACAACAACAGTTACAACTGCAGGTCTTGACTAAATATTAGTCAATATGAACAGAGCTACGCACATCCTGAAATCAGCTCGTTGCACCTACTTCTAGTCTCGGCGGCTGCCTTTAATGCCAGCAGCTGCAATATCATCCCATTATCATCATCATCATAAATCAACCCAGTGCAGCACATGCATCACTTTCCACACTTTCCACAGTTTTCATGCGGTTGCTTTTGTTTGCGCTGGCAATTTTGTAGTCAATGGACGGAGGAGGAGAAGCGCCAGGCGGTCCACTTGGCCACTGTCAAATGCAATAAAACAGAGCCACAAGCAGATCCTTTTGTGTTGCACTGGACTAGATGACAGAAAAGCAACAAAAACAAAATAACAACAGCAAGTGAGAATTCTTCACTGGATACCCTGTACCGCAAACGTACTTGTATTCAATTATTTAGCAGGAATATATATTTAAATTTGGAATCTGTTTAAACAGTTATCCAAAAAATAGGCTAACTCTCCACGAAAGTCTGAATACTAAATTTAGTGTCCCTTAAATTTATTTTTAAATATATGCTAAAAAAAAAAAACAGGCGTACAATCAATATTTATAAATTTCAAGAAAATAAAAGGAAAAAAAATTAATTTGTTCTTGTAATTAAATATCAGAAAATTTGTGTAAGCTCGTCATCCTGATCGAAATTTTATATGCCCCCTGCTGCCTGTAACAAACACTTGCACAAAACTAGTATACCCTCTTTATAGTCATTATCAGTGCACACAGGGCAGCACAATGAAGCAAGGAGTCAAGGATTCAAGGATCCATGAGTAATGTGGCTTGGCCATGCAAAGTGCCGAACCGAAGTCCTCTTTGATAAATGCGCTCAAGAGTCACCTGACGGCAGCAGCAGCTGCAGCAACAACAACAGCAGCAACAGCAGCAGCAACAGCAGCAGCAGCTGCGCAGCAAATTGCTTAATTTGTTAAGGCCACATGCCACACACGCATACACACGCACACACACCCACACACAGCACACACGGCGTATGTACAATTTGTGCAAATGCAACAGAAATTCAATTAACTTGGCTCGTGAACTAACTCAACTGCAGCTGCTGTTACTGCTATTAATTACAAAAGAAAATGTCAAAAGCTACGCACGTCATATGCACACACACCCCCTTTCCTTTCCCTTTCTCTCTTCCTCTCCCTCTCTCTCTATAAATGTTTGTTTGTGTGCGTTGCAAATCTGTTTTATTAAATTTCCCGCCGCAGGTAAGGTATAAAAACAAATGTATAAATTCAACTTGGCAAAAAGCTTAAAGTAAAGTGAAGGAAAAGCGCTTCTAATTAGCTCTTGGCAAAAGTCCAAAGAAAAGCCAAGAAAACTCGTGAAAATTTCAAGAAAACAGCTGAAAACTCTGCTTTGCATTCAAATTACTGCAGCTACATTTTCCAAGAAAAAGAAAAACCATTGCTTTTGAGCGCCGTATGCTTTTATCATACATATTTTGAACGTATTGTGGATTATGAGATGCGCATGTGTGTGTGTGGGTCTTATGATCCATGCTTTATGTGTGTGTATGTGTGTGTGTGCTATGTTTTATGATATAGAAGCTATAGAGAGAAATATAGAATATGTGCAACTGGTTTCAGGAAGTGAAAGGAATTGAATATTGAAACCAGAGACTTGAAGATTGGGATATATACTTAGCTACGCCCACTGGTGGCGTGCCATATCGATTTAATCTATATATCTCCGTCAGTTTTTAAGCTGTATACACCACATTTTGAAAACAGATTATTGATGACCTCCTCTAAAGATCGCACAAAAAATTGTTTGGCTACGCCCACTTTCGCCCCACAACTTACAATTTTGTTATAATAATAATAGTTGAATAAGACCACCCAAGACGCAAACATTTTTGTTGTTTTCATTCGAATTGTTCAAGTTTTTGATTTCGCATAATTCCTTTGAGGGATTTAACTTGAATTTCTGCGTTCTGTCTTCAACAAGAGTTGTAAATTATGCCAAAGTTTTAACGAAATTTAACATAGAATCATAAATGATAAAAATTCTTTCTTCTTTTCTGTTCCACGTTTTTTTTTTTTATATGTATATTCCTTGTTAAATGTGGGAGCTTCTACGTTCACAATTTAATGTTGTCAATATCTGTGCTAATTATATACATATATTTAGATTCTAGGTTTTCCAATTAGATAGCGCAATTTAATTAAATACGCAGCACATTTTAATCAAATTTCAGTGGCACAAGCAAATGCCAATTAAAACTATCAAATTACGCAACGTTTGGGGGCTAATTATGTGCAGTCCTTGTAAGGCATATGACTCAAATAACCAGACCCAACTGAGTGTGTGTGTGTGTGTATGTGTGTGTGTGCTAGCAAGTGTGTCTGTCTTTTGAATGTGTATTTGCGGTTGGCCCAAAAAATGCTTTGGCATTGAGTGGCGCGTGTGTCACAGGAAATTGGAGTATTTTGCTGGGCGTCAGACCAACGCCAAGCACACACAACAAAAACACAAAGAGACACCCACCCACACACATAACACACAGTGGCAGACGCATGCATAATTAATGTACTGTGCGGCCTAATTGTCGAGTATTCGAAACCACAGATACACGAGTCGCCCTTGTGACTTGGTGGCACATTTAATTGTTGGCTTTGACATTGCAACATTTTCGCATAGCTTGTGGCAAACTGGCCCCGATTTGGTTGCTTTTTGGGCCAAAGTGGCATTGATTGCCTGCCCCGCCTCCCTTTTGGCCAGTCCGCATCGATAAATGCTATTTAGCAGCTGTTCTCAAGCTCAGCTAACAATTTGAGCGCACAATTTTAAGCAGCATAAAAGTACTTGAGACAACCCTTAAACATATAATATAAACATATCAGCTATAGCCCACACCCTCCCCCCACCCCTGCACTCTGCTCTCAAGAGCTGTTAACGTCTTTGGTTTGAGCTTGAAAGTCACCTTGCGTTTTGATGCGTTTCTTGACGCCAATCAAGCGACGGGCGACGTCGTCTCTGGTATGCGGTGAGTGAAAAGAGTATATTGGGTTTGTGCAAGGTCCGTCTGTCCGTATGAATGCCATTTTATTCGCCGCTATTGAAGCTAGAGACTTGATACTTGGAATATATACTTCTGCATACCCGCGTCAAATAAGGTGTTAAGATTTTTTGCCAACGCCCGCTGAGGGCGTGGCGATTCAATTTGATCTATATATCTTCCTTAGCTTTAAGCATAGACATATATATACAATAGTCTGATAACCTTCTCAAAAGATCGCACAAAAATTTTTTTGTTACGCCCACAAGGGGCGTGGCAATTTGATAAAGTCTATATATCTTCCTCAGTTTTAAAGCTAGATACACCGAATTTTACAGACACATTAGTGATAACCTTCCCTAAATTAAAAAAATTTATATTTTTCAAAAATAACAATAATAATTAATATCGTTCTCGACTGTCTTAAGTTGTACTGTGAACAAGTACCGCGCGGTCGGTTACAGCCGACTGAAACAGTTTTGCTTGTTTTTTTTTTTATTTTAAGATGGGGCTGCCAGATATTGCCCAGTATGTCGAGCAGTATTGGGGGGAATTGCTTGTCTAGAGCGGTGCGCGCTTTGTTTGGCTTTATCATGTCAAACAACAAAGATGCCAAAGACGTTGTGAACAACAACAACTTGCAGTCTGAACATTGTTGCAAATTACAAGAAAGACAAGAAATCCGTAAACAGCTGAATGCACACGGCGCAGAATACGGACGCCTGACGTTGCCAGACGTTCAAAGTTTCCAAGCGGTTAGCTGCGCTTAAAGTTAATTTTACTCGCTTTACAAAAGGCCATCATAAAAATTCGTTTTTCTCGGGGAGGTTTTTTTTTTTTGCCCTCTGTTTTCTCTTTCATTTTGTCCAACAGCGTTGGCATTGACGGCCTTTATGACGGCCAACTTAATTGTTTGCATTCATTGCGCCTGGCCGAGGACCTGCTGCAGCTGCAGCTGCAGCTTATTTACAGCCAACAACAACAGCAACACACACACTTGCACACACACACACACTCAGCAAACCGGGCATGCAATTTTAGAAGCCCTTTCGCCGCGCATCGCAATTAAAAATGTATTTTTGTGCTGCACTTTTTCTCTCATTTAACGCTTTTGTTTGCTTAAATGTGTGTTAATTAAAAAGCGTTGTGGATGAGGGTGGTAGCGAGGGGGGCGGTGGCCTTAAATGTGTGCTACGCGCATGAAATGCTTGCAAATTTACTTAAACCTCATAGCTAAACAGGCGAAAAATATGAAAATACAGCGAATTATAGTTAAATTGTGAGCATGAATTGCCTGCAGGCTTTTAAAGTTAGAACCATGGCTGCAAACCAAAAAAAAAATTAAGTATGACAGGTGCAGTCAGGTATAACCGACAGCGCAATATTCGTTCACAGTGTAATATCAACCAAAACATGTACCCTAGCTTTATTTGTACACAAAAATCAATCTAGAGAGTAAACCGTAACCAAAATGCCTTCAGACATGAAAATCGGTTCAGTTTTGACAAAGTTTTGGGAGTTTGAGATCCGTCAAAATTTTTGTCAAATTTTTTTAGCATGCTTTTTGACAAAACATATTACTCCTCCGAATTTATTTTAATGTTGTTTTTCATACTAATTTTGACAACTACAATCGAATAAAAATATAAATTAGCAATTAGTGGTTTATCCGCTAGATTAATTTCACCATTAAAATACATGTACTATTGAACGAAAAATAATTGTTTAATAATTAGTACAAAAAAAATGTTTTTTTTAATAATGCATATATTTTAATGGTAAAATCTGTCTAGAGGACAAACCATGCCCAAAATGCCTTTAACCATATTCTACAGCTGTGGGAGTTTGAAATATGGGAGCAATTGATTCCAAAATCTGACAAGAATTTCACTAAAAGACAAAGATATGATTTCAATAATTTTAGAGTTCTCTTCCAAGTTAAAAATCATGTTTGAAAGTTGAGATTTTCATTACGAAATACTTGATTCTTTAAGTGTATATAATTTTCATGATAAATTTCGAATATGCTCTGCAAGGGCATAAAAATACTTTGGTACTTTGGATTTGCAGCTTATGATAAGTAGCCCATCTTGTGCGCGTTTCCCTTTCTCTGTCAAAATGTCTGTCTAAAGTAAATAACAACATATATGAAGCGTGTTTATATGCACCTAAATCTATATATATTTCTATATATAGGCACACATATATATATGTACTTTATATTTTATATTTAGTTGAGTAACTGCGGCGACCGCGTTGTCAAACAAACGTTAAGCGGGATTAGCGCCCAACGCATTGCGCTTTTGCCGCGACAGCAACAGCAACAATTACACGAGTGTCAACAACGTCAACAAGGTGGCAACAACAACAACAGCGACAACAACAAGGACTGCGCGTATACGCTTTAGATCTTTAGGTACTTTGCATATGCCTTTAATATGAGCTTAAGAGCGTAAAAATGGCAAAAGTCGAAGGCTAAGACAAAAGACGCAAGCAGACAGACCCAGGCCGGTGGTAAGAGGGGTGCGGGGCAGGGACAGTAACTGGGGCACACAGGCAGCTGCTTATGAGCATGTTGTAAGTGGATACAAGTAGCTCTCGTCTTGACAGCTTTGTTTTCGCACATTTTGTTGTGGCAGGCGGCGCTGGCCCGCAGGCGGGCGGGCTAAGAAGGGGAAGGGGCGGGGCAGGCAGTCTAACAGGCAGTATATCCAGTCTAAGGCACAGGGGGCGGCACATACACTTGGCAAAGTTTTTAATTAAAATAACTGAGCAATAAAACAGCGCAACAAAATGTTGCAATAATAATGACAAGGGCGTGGTGCAAGGGGGGCGACAGCAAATGGTGGCGCCACAGCAAATTAGCAATGACAATTTCTTATGTGAGCAACATATTACGTATACGCCGCGTGCAACAGCGCGAGAGAAGAAGTTTGGCAGCAATGTCCTTGTTAATAGCTTTGGTTAAAGGGCGAAGCAATTAAAATTTTACAGCACTCGAGTTGAAAACCCCGAAACGAACCACCTGCCCCCGAGCCAACATTGTTGCTGCTGTTGTTGTTGCTGTAGCTGCTGCTGGTCAAAGCCATGGCCCTGAACTTTGCCCCGTACAGTGGGCTAAGCGAAGTCTTTGTTATTTGTTAAGGTCGCTGAATATTTGTATAAGTCTTACGCTCGAATTGATAAACGTTTTGAGACTCAGACAATGACTCAGCAGCCGCAACAACGGCAGCAGCAGCAGCTGGAACAAGAAAGACAGCAACAACAACAGCAACATCCGCCACAGCAACAACAAGCATGACAAGCATTATTAAAATCAGAAGAAGAAAACAATAGCAGGAATATCAGCAGCAATAACAGCAACAGGAGCAGGAGCAGGGCCAAGAAAGGCTGTAACAACAACAGCAACAAGAAGTAACAACAACAACATCAGCTTCAACGGTAACAATAATAGAAGTAACAGACGCAACAATAACAGCAACAGAACCAATAGAAAAAGTAACACTAACAGTATATCTGCAACAACAGCAATAACATTAGCAACACCAACAGGAACAATTGCAACAATAACAGCAGCTGCAGCAGATTTTAAAAACAGCAGCAAGAGCAGCAATAAAATATGAAAACAACATTGGCAACAACATTAACAATTATGGCAGCAGCAACATTAACAACAATCGCATCGAGATTAACAGCAGGAGCAAGATCGACAACAGCAACAAACGAAAAGTCAAACGACAAACACCACAGCAGCATTATTAACAGCAGTAACAACAACAGCAGCATTAACAGAAATCGGCAACGGCAGCAAATGGAAATAAAAGCAGCACCAGCAGCATTAGCAACAGCAACATTAGCATTAGGAACAGAAGCAGTGACATTAGCAACACCAATCAGAGAGGCAACAACTTAAGGCGCAATAGGGGCAATAAAAGTAGCAAAAAAAAGTGACAACATTTACAGCAGAAACAGTTGCAACAGCAACATCTGCAAAATCACAGCAACAATATCAACAGCAGCAAAAAGTACAAAAATGCACCAGCAACAGTAGCCACATTATACACAACTGCAATAACAGCAGCAACTGCAGCAATAACAAATTTAACAGCAACGGTAGCAGCAGCAGTAGCCTTAACAACAGCAACAGCAACAGTAGCAACATATACAGCAATAGCGACACCTTCAGCGGCAACAACCACAAATACATCAGCAGCAACTATATGAGCAGCAACAATTTCAATAGCACCAAAGAAAAAGACAACAGCAACAAAAGCAAAAATTAAAAAAAGAAGCATCGGAAACTATGTCAAAAGCAGTAGCAATAATAGCAAGAGCAACAACAACAGTTACAACAACAGCAACAGTAGCCACAAGAAGAGCAACAATTAATAAAAATTAGCATCAACCGAAATTGCAGCAAACGCAACAACAGCAGCAACACCAGCAACAGCAACAATAGCTCCACGCGGCTCCAGCAGCAGCAACAGCAACAGCAGCCGCAATAGCGACACCACCAGCAACATCAACAGCTACGACAATACCAACATCAACAGCTACGACAATAGCAGCAGCAACTATATCAATAGCATCAAAAAAAAAAAAGAAAACAAAAAAAGGAATGAAAAAACAACAAATGCAACTGTAACTAACGCAACCGTAGCAGCAGCAGCAACAGCTTAAAAAGTAGCATCAGCAGCAAAGTCAACAAAGGCAACCACAGTAGAAACAAAAGCAGCAACAGCAGTGGCAGCATTTACAGCAACAACGACAACAGCAGCAACTATAACAGCACCAGGAGCAGAAACAGTTACAGCAACAGCAGCAACAACAGCAGCAGCAACAGCACCTGCAACAACAACAACACCAGCAACAGCTCATTAAAATATCATAAATCAAATTGCAAGCTGCATAATGAAAAGTTTTTTTTTTAAGTTTTTTTTTTTTTTTGATAAAAAATTATTAAAAACGCGACTAAAGAAATTTCACAGCTTGTCTGAAAAATGCGTAAAAAAAAAATGATGCGAAACTGGAGCTAAGCGGAGCTGAGTTGAGCTTTACATCGAGATTGATTGATGACATGGCGTCAATTTGCTGTAGCGACGCCTCAGCGCCTTCAAAGTATGCAAAGCGAAATTGTGCATGTGAGCCCAAAAAAAAAGTAAGCACGTTGCAGTCGGCTATAACCGATAGCACAATACTCGTTCACAGTGTAATAACAAACAAAACATGTAGAATAGCGATATTTGTACAGATAAAAATGCAGAATCAGTCTCGAAGACAAAGCATGGCCAATATGCCATCAAATATGAAAATTTTTCTAAATTTTATTATATTGTTTTGCCTAACTTACGCTGGTGTACACGAATATATATATTTCATGTCTCAAGTCTTTTAAAAGCGGCGAAAAAAAATTGCATTCCTACGGACAAGTCGGACATTTCACAAACCCAATATACCCTTTTCACTTCGTGAACGAGTATAGAGAGGGACCAGAATGTGGGCGTAAATGATGGGCGTGCCATGACTGGGCCCACAGTTGTAAGGACAATGAAAAAGGCATTAAAATGCGGTCACTAGCTGTGGCAGACAAGAGCGAACAAGAGAAAGAGAGAGAAGGGGGAGTTTAGAGCTGTGTTGTGGTTTTGTGCGTGGGCGTTACAACTGCTGTGTGCGCGCGTGTGCGTGTGTGCGTGTGTGTGTGTGTGTGTGTGTGTGCGTGTGTGCTGGCAGTGCTGCCCAAGGGTCTGTCCCAGCGGCACAGCAGCAGCAACAGCCACGGCAGCTGAGAGCTTGAATAACAAATAGCATTTTTGATATGAATAGATGGCTAAATTTGTCATAGTTGATTGACCGAAAAATTGTGCGCAGAGTATTTGGCCAAAAGAAATGCCTAGGCATGAATAGAAATTTTACAATTTTCTTTTATTAAATATATCTATCTATGAATAGCGCTAATTGGGTAGACAACATGTTTTATGTTGGCTGGATCAAGATTTGAGAACTTGTTTTTGTTGTTTTCATGTAAATCTTTTTGATTTTAACACGGCTATGATTTGATTTGAAATTTACTGTCGTTTTATAGCTTTGGTTTAAATTTTTAAATATATACATCAAGTTCTAAACTGTATGTAATTAGAATATGCTAAAAATATTTGTTGATTTCCAATTCAACTTAAATTAGTTTTGTTTGTGAACGAAATGAAAATGATTCACTTCTAATTTCAACATATTTGTTGATTTCCAATCGCACTTTAAATTGTTTTGATTATTAACGACTTTTTGGCTAATGAAGGCAACTTAAATTTCAGAAATCCGTCTGCACTTAATCTTAATCTAAACTATCATATTTCGGACCCAGTTTTGATTGTATTTTATGTTGACAGGCATTTAAAAATTAATGAAACTCGGTTCATTTTATGAACTGTCTGGACACGTAGGAGGCTGCATGATAAATGAAAGCTGCTGTTGTTGTTGTTGCTGCTGTTGCCGAGGGCCGTCATATGAATTATGCATAATTGTTGTCACTGTCAGCTCCCCTGAAAACAGCTGTCGCCTGACAGTTGACCAAAAGAGCACAACAACATTTTCGGCTGCCTAAATATGCACGTATGTGTGTGTGTGTGTGGGTGTGTGGGTGTGTGTTGAATATATGCTGTGAATTGCGACACTTTCGGCACAAAAAATTATGCAAAATTTGTAAAGTTTGAGGCATATTGTCGCCGCATCCAATTATCATACGCACCACAAAGCCACGCCAGCAACAATTTGTTGGCACATCATTAGGTTCGATGGCGGGGGGCTAAGCTCCTTCTGCTCCTTCTCCTGCTGCACAGGCTAGTGTTTGTCGAGTTTACACTGTGAGTTTTTAGCCTGTCGCTTGGCTAGGCTACATGCTTATCTGTTGCCATGCCGGGCACGTATCGATGTCGGCAACTGCAAGAGATAGAAAAAAAAAAATACCACAATCATAAAATATATATAAATCGCGCTTGGCAATTACTTTCGAGTGATGCTTTTCTAATTTAGAGCTTAATTTGTGCAGATTTGAGACACTGGAGATGGGAGCTAAAGCAGAAAGATGTTTGTTGCGCGTATTTTTTTTTTCTTCTTTTTATTTTTTGGGGTAATGCCATAAAATGTCTGCTAGGCAGGTATAAAAACAACAACAGCAGCAACAGCAACAACAACAAACTGGCAACACTTTATGTGCGCTGAGTCACGTTACGTATACGCCCCCGGTGGCATGTACATAAATTTAATGCTACAAAATGCTCGACGCCGTCTATACACTTAGCAAAAGAGTGTGTAAAAAACTTTGAAACGTTTGTTTTAAAAAATTATATAACAATTATTAAGCTGGCATCATTTCTTTTCATAATCAAAATTTAATGTAAATACATATCTTTAAATTTAGCACCAAATTATTATTATAAGAATTTGAGTTTATGAAATAAATGAAAAATGTTCTTAAAATTAATCAACAAATCATTTTTGACCTTTAATGTTGCATAAAAAAAAGAGATACATTTTAAAGAAAAAGACGAATTATGATTTTAACAAATTTGGAAAAAACACTCTTAAAAAAATACCAATGTATGTTAGATAAGGAACAATATTTGAGTATTTTTTTTAAAGAAATATTGGGATTAAAAATAAAAGTATTTGAAATAAAAGTTCTATGCTCAAATTAAACTATATCCAATTAAGAACAAAATTCTTCATTTTTTCTCTGAGTGTGTCTGTGTGTGTTTTTTGGGTCTTTATTTTTTGGTGCTATTTTTGTTTTTTGTTTTGCCAGCATAGACAACAACTCAGTCGCAGCCGCCGTTGCCAACGCAGTTGTCTTTTTAACATTTCCCAAGTTGCATGAGTTTCCGTTTCCGTTTGTTGATTTTACGCACTTAAGTTTACCCACAGCTGTCCCCACAACTGACTCCCCACTGGCCGAACTAAATAGGGGCGCCACTACGTTTTTTATGTCATTAATTGCCCTGGCTTTTGGGTTTCGCCTTTCAAGGTCCTGTCCGCCTGCACGCTTGATTGCCCGGCTGTAAACCATTTGCTCGCTGGACCAGGTGAATTTTGCGCATCGAATTTTTGCTGATTGGTCATTTGACTACAGCAAATGTGATGAGCTACAAATTGATTTTCTTCTTCTTTTGGCGGCAAAGTTGCGAAAAGCATCTTTGGGGAATACAAAGAAAGCAAAGCTAAATCTTACAAGTTAAGACAAATAAAATGTATTTGACTTTAAAACATTTTTAATGTCATTTGCGGATTCCTTTTTAATTCAATTAATAACTTTTGTTTCTTCTTCTTTGGATCTTAGGGTCTTGATGGAGTGTTGTACAGCATTATTAATCTTCTTTCTGCTTTTTAAACATATTTCTTTCAAGTCTTGACCTCAGCTGCTTTGCTTAATTATTCAGTAATTTATAATAAATTATATGTCAGCTTCATTTTGAGTTAATTTCAGCAATTTAAATTTATTAATGGATAGTGAAAACATATTACTTATAGTATATATTTTATAATTAATACAATTACATACAACTGAAATGAATTCCTAGATAACGTTACTATAATAATTACATTTATTTTAAAAATACAGAACCTACACTCATTTTATCATTTTACCATCAATAACTATCGATTATCAACACGAGTTTTTTCGCCCCAAATAGAGATTTCCTGTAGGCCACTGAGTTAATTAATTTAACAGGCAAAACGAAAAACTTTTAACTAAAAAACATTTTTCCATCAATAATTATCGATTTTCAACACTTTTTGCTGGGCACCGGATAAAGAAATTATTTTATATATTTACCTTTTTTATTTTTCACTCACATATTCAATTTAATTAACATACGTGCATTAAATTTAAATGCCAGTTAAACGGCTGGGACATGGACATAGACATACGTTCAGCGTCCGTTTGGTCAGGGTTGCCAAGTCAACTGTGGGACAGCTTTGAATGGACAACACAAAGTCAAATCAAAGCCACAGAGTCAAGCACAAGCGCCTGTCAGCAGTTGTTGTTGTTGTTGTTGTTGCTGCTGTTATTTTTGCTGTTGCCAGAGCGCACATGCGAAATGGTCAAGAGACAAGAGGCCAACAGAGCGAAAGCCATGTGCAACAGCAACAGCAGCAGCAGCAGCAACTGCAAGTGAAGCAACAATGCAAATGGAAATGTGCAGCAAGTGCTCTATTGAGGGGTCTGAGTGTTTGTGTTAGTGTGTGTAAGTGCGCGAGTGAAGGGGCGTCGTCGGTGGGTGTGGCACAAAGTGAAGCTTGCAATGACAAAACTGTCAAAGTGTCGACTCTCGAGCAAATGTTCGTTTGCCTTTGGTCAGTTTGCCTGCCACCTGCCAGCTGCCAAATGCGCGCTCTCTCCCTCGCTCTTACTACTCTCTCTTTCACTCACGCTATCTTTCTGACCCTCTCTCTCTCCCTCTCTCGCTTTCTGTGAATTTGTGGGTCACTTGGCTGGCCAGCTAAATGCCTTTTTGAGCTGTATTTGTGCTAAAAGCTTTTGTTAATGGTAGCGTCAATATTTTCCAGGCTTTAATAAAAAATGATGAAAAAAGCAAAAGGAAAAAATGCAAAATGAGAAAAAGAAAGAGGAGTTTTTCTTTGGAATGCCGAAGATTCAATACACTTGCAGGCAAAAAATAATTGTGGGATATATTTCTATGCTTTTTAAGTTAAATGAATATTTGTATATAATGGTGTTTTTAGCACCAAGTCAATTAAATAGGTATTCTGTACCCTGAATAAATAATACAAAAAAAAAGTACTAAAAACTGAAATACCGATTATTTGTGCCCATGGGAACTATGTGATAGTTAGTTTGCTTGCATATTTAGAGCATAGAACATAGTTCGTAACAAAAAAGTGGTACATAAAAAACAAAAAATGTTAAACAATATTCTGTGACAGCTATATATTATAGTTGACAGTTTTGACTGACTTCTGTTAAGGTATTAGTGCCACCAAAAAAGACTAAGCTTTGCAACGTCTTTTTTTAACCCCGGCCCCTTATCCTTCGTCAAAACGACGATGCGCGATACTTTTTCAAGTTTCTCAATTTAAAGGCTGTGAAAAATTAATTCGTTAGCTAATGAAATAAAAAAAAAGGTATTTCTTTTAATTTAAATTAAAAATTAACTAAACAACAAAAATAATTTAGTTTTGAACATTGTCATTGTCTCAAGGTTTTTTCAATAGGATTCCAAATAGGTCGTCGTCGAAAAGACGAAGGATGACGTTCATGTACAATCAAGAGGATGACGGTCTAGAGTTAAAGATAGCTTTCAATTTGAAAGATTTGTTTGCATACAAACGGACGGACATGGCTATTAGCTCGGCTGTCAATGCCGATATAATTATATAATATATATAATTTATGTATTCGGAAATATATCCCACAATATGACCAAATTTTAATGCGCTTTGCAAGGGTATAAAAACGATGCGGCAAGTAAATGCGAATATATTGTGAGTCTTTTGACGAATGAAATTGAATATACATAGCACACACATACAGACTTACATAAATGATATGTGGCCAAGAGCCACGTAAATTCATTTGCCACCCAAAAAGAGACAGACAGCGACTGAGAGTGAGAGAGCGAGAGCGAGCCGAGAATAAATGAAATACTTACCCTTTTTTCGTGGGGGGGGGGGGGGGGGCGCATATAAACTGACAAGCGGACCAGTCGAGCCCCTTGTGCCTGCCCCTGCCCCTGCCACTTGCGGTGCCAAAAACCCAACCCATTCACGTGGCAGCCTCGAGAGCTGAGTCCCTGCTAGTCCTGTTGACTGTTTACTGTTGCCTTTTGCACGCATTTACACAATATAAATTTTACACGTGCGTGTGTGTGTGTGTGTGTGTCTTGTGTGTGTGCGTGTGTGTACACTGAATTTTTGGTATTTCGAGCACGTAAAACATCAACGCATAAATACAAAACATGCAACGTGTGAGGCAGAAATCGAAGATGCGCGTAGCAACAGCAGTAAAGCTGCCACAGTGTGCTGAATTGTTGCTATTGCATGATTGATTGATTGACTGATGGAGCGAGTGCTGCAACTGTTTAATCTGACACAACGCAAAGCGTATTCCAAAGAGATTTCAGCTGCACTTTAATTAAAATTTCGTCAAAAAACGTTTCCACGAACTCGAAAATATAAAGTTTATGATTAACTCATATCGAAATGCTTTCATCAGAAGTTGTTCATCAAATTTTCCAATGAACAGCTGAATTTCCGCTAAATATAATAAACAAATATAGTAACAAATTTAATTGCAACACATTTAATAGGATTAAATAATGATATTGTAAAAACTTGAATATTTGCTTTGTGTTTCCAAGAATTGTAGCGCTAAATAGCTTTGGTCACAACAATTTCCTTGGAAAAGCTGTCGATATTGCAATTGCGTCAAGTTCCTAATATGAACACGAATATGTAATTTAGTCGCAAATTCTCGCACAAAAATGACATCTTGTTGCATTACATTTGATCGGAATTACTGAGTAAATAACTGTACATTTCACCTAGAATTACTTCAATTTTGTATATTTTAGACGGATTTATTAAATAATAACCTTTATCAACCATATTCCAAAAATTTCTGAAAAGTGTTAATATTGCAATTACTCATAAATTTAAAGGGAATTTACTCTGTTTACAACTAATATTGTTTGCCCAATTTAACGCTCTTTAAAGAACTTTAAAAACTTATTTTTAAAGAGCTCTCAGCCGATACAACTGTTGCCCCTGCCCAGTAGTAAATCTTTTTGGTATTCCTAATGCGTTCTGTCGCCTTTTCCATATGTGAAAATTCAATTTGTTATAATTTGAAAATTTCGTTTTACGTTATGGAAATGCGCACGATAAACCGCAGACGACTGCCAAAACAGAGAAACCAGGCAAACAAATACACGCACACACATGGGCTCGCCCTTTTTTTTTTTTAGGGGGGGCCAAAAAGCGGGCGCGACAAAAAGCAATTTGTGGCAGCTTAAATGTCAATACGAATTTTTTTTTTTTTGTGTGCATCGGTTGAGCGTTAGTTGTTCTTGTTGGTTTGAGAGTTGTTTCTAATACCCTGTATTTAAAGGAAATGGGTTAAATATTAGACAAAAGTATTTCGCACCCTACAAACGGTATTTCTTTTTGATAAGCATAAACATATAGCCATAAACGTCGGTGTGTCTGTCCGTTACATCTATTGATCCATTCTTACGAAATTAAAAAAATCATTCCCTTCTAAGAGATAATACTCAGTACTGGTCAATTCCTAGTCGGGCAATTCCGACTTCAGAGTGCTTTTGACAAGACAACTTTTTGAATTTTTTCTTGCACAATTTCAAAAAAATCCATTTTGAGAGTTAAAGCTGAGTACAGGACATCTCCTAGTCGCGCACTCCCGACTAGAGCACTATACAATTTTGTTGCTGTTGTTGTTGTAGGAGTTAGTGTTATAGTGGGCATATGCTAAGCACAAGGTGACGGGCTATAAATAGCCAAACACGTCTTGGCCATTTTTAGACGTTGGCCACATTTCTTGGGGGGCGGAAAGGGGCGTGTCATGTGGCAAGCATAAAAATAAAGTTCTGTTTGTGCAGCTAAAAACAAATTGCAAACAATAAACAGAGCTGCCAACCTACGCCAAAATACACATGTATGATATAAAAATACACACGCACACACACACACACACACGCACAGCAGCTGCCTGAGGACATTTGCTTGTGCTTCAGTCAGGTGGTAAAAATAAAAGAGAGACAGAATAAAACTGAGGCCCACGCAAAGTTGTCAATGAAAATGTCCTGTGAGGTCCTGTTGAGACGAGTTTCTGTAGGCTGTCAGTTTGGTTTTCGATTGTTTTTAGCTAAGAGAGAGAGAGAAAGAGGAAGGGAAAGGGAGAGGGAGAGTCCTATTCAGCTCGTCTCTGTCTTCATTTGCTCTTGTTAATAGCTGTTGCTGATATTTGGTCATTGAGTCCCCGAGTTTTACAGCATTTCAATTGCTGCGGCTGTCTCTCCGCCTGTCTCGGTCGTTTATTTATTGAAATCTCATTTCATTTTATGCACTACTCTGTCAAATAAGCGTCAAGTTTGCTGCCTCACCTTATCACAACTGATTATCATAACTGTCAAAATCGAGTTCTGTCGCAAAACAAAGCGTCGCATAGAAAATTCACTGTGATATTTCAAGTGCAACATGGCGTATGATTAATACGCACACAAATCATATTAAAGCCTTTCAGTCAAGAGCTTAGCCAATTTCTCTTCATAAAGAGCGCAAGCAGAGCGAAGTTTTATCTGCTGCGTTTTGTTTTTACACAGTAGCGAGGGATATTGGAATTATTTCACGTTGTGGATAGCACAGGAAATAGGACATATTTGAGCGAATTAAGCATACAGTTGAGTTGCTATAGACATATTTGTCGGTTTGTGTGTTTACAAGTCTCTTAGAATTTATGCTATCTTAATAAAGCCTGGCATGGATACATGTGTCGAACTCGGTTATGTCCGACTTCTATATCATATAGCTGACTATGTCATTATTATATGTTGAACATTAATTTTTGTTTGTATATTTTTCTTTTTATTCTAAGATATTTAAACTAGGCTGGAAATTGAGGGTTTGATTTTCCTTAGAACTGCAAAATTTTATCAATATCGGGCCTCTAATATAGCTCGAATAGGATAAATTCGTCAACAGCGTTTTTATCTTTCAAAATACCACAACTAATCTCCGAAATTTACTAAGCTGTCAACATAAAACTAAAAGCTTATTTATAACAGACAAATAAACTAAACAACTATCGGTAAAAAATTACGTTTCTGTTTAAACACGTTTAATATTTTTCAAGATATCTTTATAATTTACTTAGGGATCAGAAGCTTCACTATGCCTCCTAGAGCATATGAACATCAAATAACTTTATCATATAGCTTCCATAGAAACAAAAAGCTGAAAATTGAGTACTTGTATATGGTATGCCCAAATATAAAAATATACGATATATATGTTTTTTATGTGCAAGTGTATTTAGGCTTCAGCTGCCCGAAAACAAAAATCTTCTTTCTAGTTGTTATTATTATTATGTGTTTTTATTATGTCTAACAACAATAGCAATGAATGACCAGCTCAATAACTCAATCAGTTCCCGACACACACACACACACACACATAGAAACAACAGGAATTGATGCATTTGGTAAGAGGTGAGGGAGGTGAGTGGTAAACCGAAAATATCCAATAAAATGTTATTTTGAACGGCGCACACCCAAGCTGCCCAACCACACGTATTTGTTACAAAATCGATGAATCAAAGTAAATTACCAGAAATAAATGAGATAAAATATGTGTATGCGATGAGCTGGATACCTGTACAGGGTAAAACAGCTTATAGCCGACAATATATTAGCGAAGGGTGGGGCTAAGCTTTGATTTAGCCAAGTTAAGCGCGCTAGCAACTACTTATAGGTTGACCTGGAAACAACAGAGCCGAAGCGCTAGTTGTCGCCATTATGAACGCTGTTTGGTTGAATGGCAGCCACTAAAACTGCCACACACCCGGACACGTAGCGCGCACACACGCACACACACTCTACACAGGAAATTGAAAAAGTTTGTATATGCCAGACATCCGTTTCAGCTGTGCTCCGTGTTGAGTGCGCCAACTAATTTAATAAAGCAGCGCGACATGGCCACTTTTTACAGCCAGGCAAACACACACCTAAGCACATACACACACACACACACATCACACACACGCACACACAATGTTACACATGTGCGAGACAAAAAATATTGCTGCTGGCCTTTTGTTTAGCCATTTTCAAAAACTTTTTTTTTTATCTAAGTAATCATATAAATATTTCTTTGTAAATGTGTTAGTCAAGCTATGTGTGTGCGTGTGTGTGTGTCCAATTGTGTTATGCTATGCGTAGACCAAAAAAAGAATATGAAACTTAGGGGCGTTGCGTGTTTATTAAAAACTTTGACGCTTTTATTTACTGCTTGGGCCAATGCGGCGTATACGCAATTTTTGGCTTTTGTTTGTCCAAAAGAAAGAATAAAATAAAACTAAAATTCATATGTATGCGACGGCATTTAGGCACATATATATATATATATATATATAGGTTTTTTTTTACTTTTGCCAGTCTATCAAGCTAACTAAATAATGAAAGTTAAACGTTAGAAAAACTTGAACAGTTAAGGAGAAAACTTTATAAAACTGTGAATTTTGTTTAATAAAAGTTAGTTTGTTTAAACGGCTCTCAACGACTTTTGCTGGCTTATGATTCAAAATTTTCAGGTTGTGAGTAAACAAAAAAAAATATAGAAAAAACTTATTTGAAATAAGTACGTTTGCTGATATTTAGCATATGTGTGATATATTTTTATATTCGACACATAACTGAGATTTTCACATTAAAGTCAAGTCTTCAACTGGTTGTTTCTTTGGGAGCTATATGACATAGTATTTATACGATTATTTATTTATATGGTATAATTGCCAATTATGTGCGATAATATATTTCATAATAATAAAGTTCTTTTTGAAAAACAGTATTTAATTTAAATTAAATATATACAAAAAAAAAAATACATATTTATAGCGGCAGCTGCGGAGGCTTTTGCATATAAAATGTTAACAAAAAAAAATATATCAAATTGAAAATACAATATAAAATATGTTAATAGCCTTAAGGTGTCTGTAACATTTTATTGTTAATTAAATGGCACTGCGCCAGCTTTAACCTTCCAGCCACGCCCATCTGGAGTGTATGTGTGTGTGCGTGCTCACAGTGTGCTCTGTAAAGCGACACAGTTGGGTGCAATCCACTTATGCACACATCATTATTGTCAGCAGCGAGGACGATGGATTGCGGCTCCTTTGGCTGTTTAATTTATCGCACAGCCGGCAAATATGTTTACTTTTCTGCTGAGCCGTCCCGCACTCGTCTGGCCCGCCGCTTGCCCTCAAGTAGTTGTCCCTGCTGTTATTGCGATAATAAACCCATTAAATTGCTGCGCGGCCCCTTCCCCTCCCCACCGCCGCCCAGTCTCATTCCTGGCCAACTGGCAAAAACTGTCAGCAATGTGGCCACGTCTGCTTACGTGGTCTGTTGGCTCGCCTTGACGGCTTTTGTGGTTTGCATACGCAATAGCAATAACAACAGCAACAGCAGAAACAGCAACGAGTGCTTTAGTCGAGAGAACACGACTGGGAGATACCCTGTGTCGAGCTACGGCCTAATATGCATGAATGCATTGAAAACTTTGTTGGTGTTACCTTTAATCAAAATTTTTAAATGTAAAGTGGTTTAATTTAATAATTTTTAAAAAAATTAACTAAAAATCTAAAAATTGATATTTACCGAAAATATCCGAAATATTCACAAAAAACAGGGACTTCAATTTACGGGAAAAATACCCAATGGTATCGATAATTTAAAATATGCTTCTTTTGTATATTTGATATATGCAAAATATGATAACAAATTTGTTTAACTCGCTGCAATATGCCCACTTTTATCAACTTTTAATGGGTACAGGGTGCACGAACAACAACAACAAGGTGCTCACAGAGCCACACAAGTCCACTTGGAGGCAGCTCTCCCGTTAACCGCCATCGCAGCAAAAAGGTTTTTCACTTTTATGCCAGCTGTTTGCTTGTTTACATGCGAACTACCCCTGCCCCCGCCCCCGCCCCCGCCCCCACTCCTGCCCACGGCCCTGCTTCCCTACATAGCTGGCTAAGTGGGTCAATGTGCGTTGAACTGATTAGCGCCTGGCTTTTACCTTGGTGGCCAAGGTGGCCATAATTATGCGGCGCGGCTTTAAATGACACGCAGCAGTTAAGCCTCTGCAAAGGGAGATAGAAAGCGCGAAAGAAAGAGAGAGAGCAGAACTACTCAAACGGACTTCGCTTTAAGCCATATGTTGCCCGAAACCGTTACCAAATGGCCGGATGAAATCGATAATATATAAGGCTGCCCAAAGCGGCGTATACGTAATGTTCACATATTTTCATATATTTTGCTTTTTTCCGGTTTTTTCTTTTCTTGTTTTTGGTTGCTTTTTTGTTTTTGTTGTGTGTTTGCGGCCGTAATTTATGCCACGCCCCTGCCATAACGAAGCCAATAATATAGGAAATTATTATCACAAATATTCGTATCAGACTCGCATTTTCTTTCCTGATTTCTCAGCCGCCTGTGAACCCCTCCCCCCACTCTCTCTCTCTCTCGCTTTACCGACTGTTTTTATGCCTTATGCTTTCTGTTTCTTTGCTTATATTTATGTTTTTTGTGTGTGTGTGTGTATTTGTGTGTCCTTGGGCAGCAAAGTTTTATGTCCCTTAGCGTCAAGGTTTTCATAAATTTTAAATGAAAATGTTTATGTTTATATTCATATTTATGGCCCCGCCCGTAGGCTCATTAGTAAGCCAAACTTGATGTCTTTATCTGCAACAGCCGCAACAGTCGCAGCTAAAAAAAAAAAAAACAAAAAAACGTAAATACATTGCTGCGGTAATCTATTGACTGCACAATACTCTATTCCCGCGTGTAATAAAACCTAAAATATATGCTGAGACTTTTTAGGGAACTTTTTTGAAATCAATCCAACTCAATTTTGTTGACTTTAAATCAATCACTTGTCAAATTTGAGCTTTAAACTGTTTCTTTGAAACTGTAATTTTGCTAAAGTTAAAACTCTAACACTGTGACTTAAACTATGACTCTAAGACTGTGACTAGTTTTTACTCCGCCTCAAGAATCTAAAATTGTAAAACTGTGTCTCTAAAATCTTAATCTTTATCTTTAAAAAGATTAAAAAAATCAAATTTTTTGTCTCAACAAAATCCTAATACCTTAGCTGAAACAAGTATACAAGAGAAGATATGTATATCAAAAACTAGTTTATTAGAGATAAACAGAAAGACTTTCGAAAACTGCAACAATATGCTCATTTTATCTTTACTTACAGAGTATATTAATGTTTGCAAATTTTATGTTTGTTTTCAACTGTCATTTTCAATGGCCACTTTTTTTATTTTTTTATAGAGATTTTTTTGCGCATTTTTGCATGTCAAGTTGGCAACTTCATTTGGCGTTTATTGACAGCGACAAGAGGCAAACAATGGAGAGCCAAACGGTAACGACAACAAGCAACAACACTAACGACAACAACAGGCAACAACAACAGTAACAACAGACAACAACAACAGCAACAAAAAGCTGTAACTTTTTATCAAGTTATTAACTTATCTAATTCGATTATGGGCGCTGTGCCTGAGGAGACGCCGGCAGAGCAGAGGAGAGCAGAGTAGACCAGGCCATGTAGCTGGCGTTGCCGTTTACATAGCGAGCAATTCAATTAGAGTTGTGCCACAGCAACAACAATAACAACAGCAGCAGCAGCGGCAGCAACAACACTAACAAAAATGGCTGCCCAGACAGATAAAGACAGACAGGAAAATAGACAGGCAGACAGCGCGCAGTCTATCAAAAAACGTTGGGGCCAACAACAGCGGAAGAACATTAGGCGAATGTTAGGCAAACGGAGTGCTTTAGGGAAGAGTGTCCGACGAGCAAATACCCTTTACGCTGCCTACACTGAGAAAGTTGCCGTGCCTAGTTTTTTTTATTTTCGTATTTCCCTTAATTACTATTTTGAATTCATTTGAAATTTAAGGCGCCCAAAAATTACATTCAATTGTGTTTATATACCCAAAATCAAGGCTACGTATACTATATACATTTTGAGGAAGTTTAAAACTATAGTTAAGAGTTCAATTTTATTTATTTATTTATTTTTTTATAATTTTTTTTTTTTTGCTGTTGTTTAAAATTATTTATACCCCAATCTGTACTAATTTTTAATGGTTACAGGGTATAAAATAGCGCAGCTCTGTCTATGGACATCAGGGCACCGCTCTTTAGTTATTTTTTATGCAAAGCCAAACTGAATAATGCATTCCAAAATGCCAGCATTAACAAACGATCTATCAATTTGCAATACGTACGTAAAATAGATTAATTCTGCTTTACATATATATTACATGTATATCTGTAAATATATATCTTTATACCCAATATATGTAGAATACAGTTTCCGTTCTGCATCAGTCATATTTAGCTTATTAGTTTTTAGCAACAACATTTCCGCTTCCATTTCCATTTCTATTTCTTTTTTCTCCCTTTACATTTCGCTTCTCTGTCAGTTAAATTCGTTTTCATTTTATTCCTATCAAAGCTTTCGTGTTGTTTGGGCATGAAAAACTTGGCCATTTGTCTGCTTGTCGATTTTGTTAGTTTCATGTTCAAGTTTTTAACATTTATAAAGCATTGCTTTGTTGTTGCTGTTATTTGTGTTGTTATTGTTGTTCCGCAGTGAGTGACTTGCTCCTTGGCACATTTACAAGTCATAGTTATACCCTGCTAATACATATCATTTAAAAGGAGTTGTTCGACATGGGAAGTTCACTTTTCTAGATTTTTTAAGTTCCATAACTTTGCCAAAACATAACCGAGTGATAGTTAGCAATTTGTTCATGGTTTGTCTTTTAGATCCATTTATACATTTAAAACAATTATCTTTTTTTTTGTGAAAAATTTTCAAAAAAAATACATTTAAAAAAAAACATTTATTAAAATAAAAAAATTTCGAAATTTTATTTCTTTTATTAATCGTTTGTGAACGTCAAAACTAATATGAAATGCCATCTCAAAACCGTTTCAGAGGTGTTTAATTTTTCTGTCAAAAATCATGCCCAAAATAAACGCTATTGACTTTAAACTTTCATAACTTTGTCAGCCTTTAATTGATTTGAACAGCGGATACCATTTTGGTCTTCAATGATTTAACATTTCGCTATTTTTACTATTTCGCCGTATTGGGTATTTTGAATTTGCGCTTTTTTGATTGTTTTTTTAATATTTGATGTAATTTTTATTTGTTCTGGCATTGTTTGGTAATTGATTTGCGAAATGAAAGCAAAATGCAAAGAACAAAACAATGTTACGATATAAAAATGAGATGCTGACCAGTCTACCACAGCAGCCGCCCTGCCCACTGCCCCTCATCACTCTGGTCCGCCAGCCTGCTGAGTTTTCCAATCAAAGTTGTCGTTGTTCGTCGTTATTGAAAGGAGCTTAATGCCCAAATAAGCTGTCCATTATTCAGGAGCATGTACGAGTGCTCTGCTGTGAGAGGAGCACAAAATACACACACACACAAACACACACAAAACACACACATCCAAACACAAAACACACACACAAAACTTTGTTCATTCTCTCATGAAAAGCTGACATTCAAATGCGCACAAAACTGCAGAACAGAGGCGTAGGTGGCTGCTAAGGGGGAGGGGTCGAAGTGGGAGGCGAGGAGGTGCGGGTTCTCATGCATTATGCGCATTGTTTGTCAACAGACAAAAGCAACTTTTTATGTTTTCTTGTTGCCTAAAAAATGTTTGTATTATCTTCAGAAAGAAGCAATAGACATCATGTTTCAGAGGTCCTGCGCTCGGCAGGGCGTCCAAGGCAGGACGAATAAATCACGTACGCACATAGCGAGATGTAGAGATGTAGTGCGAGGGGCGATAGGTGCTTCCGAAAAGGGGGCGTGGCATTCCGTGTAGCTGCATAAACGTGATCGATATGCCAACGTGTAGTCGAGTCCTGTGCTAATTTTCATGCAATAACAACATCAATTACCATTCGTGCTGAAACCAAACCAGACGCGAGGGATATTCAGGGTGGGGCAGGGGTGATGAATGAAAGCGGCAGCTAAATCAAGTTGCCACAGCACCAAAACCTACACTCAGAGAATAGCAACGGAATGTTCTTTAAGTAGGTATCCAGCTAGATTTCAGATTTAAGGCTAATAAAAGAAAATTTGGCTTAGATTTAGTGAATATTTAAAACAAGAATTTGCTTACTTAAAATAAGCGTGAAACGTACTCAATTTAAGTAGACAATTTTCTTAGCTTGAGCTTTGCATTTAAGTCCTGTATACAAATTTTGGTTTAGGAAATTTCAACCTGTGCTCAGACTTTGACTACATTTCCACTTAATTAAAATAAAAAATACGTTTATTTAATTTCCTTAATTTTCTTCAAGTGCAGCAATTGGCAGTAGGAAGGAAGTGAAGAACAGCTGCCAACAATAAAATTAAGAATTTCTTTGCTAAACTTCAAGAAAACAAGGCAGGTAACAGACAAACAGCCAAACAGAGGACAGGAAGAGACAGAAGGGGGAGCGAGGGGAGGAATGTGATAGCTGCTTAGAGGCCACCATTTGATGTTTGTTAATATAATTAAGCGATTTGCAGCAGCCCGCAATATGCTTAAGGATTTTTAATTAATTTTTGTTTGTTGATCTTTTGTTGTTTTGTTGTTGTTGATATCTTTGGCATAGGGAAAGATTCGACATTACGCATAAGCACTGTATGGCACATGTTTTAAGCTGCCCTTAAGCTTATAAAAGTGTTTGAACGTGCGTGTGTGTGTGTGAATGGGTGTGTGTGCTCAAGTGTCTTTGCACGCAAAAGAAGGCCTGCGCTCATGCAACATGCAGGCGCAAGGCTAAATAAGTTAGAAACAAAAGAAAGAAACAGACAGAAACAGGAAGTTGGCGCAAAGCGAACTGCCAACGGCTGTTGCTGCCAAATTTAAAGTTATCATTAAGATTGTCTCTAAAAGAACTTAACTTTGACTTTTGCCTTAACTGGCTGGCAGACACAATGGCAAGGACCGAGCGTCAAAAGTTAACTAAACGCTTGACAGTTGCAACAAGCGTACGTCCCCAGCTCAAAGCCAAGACGAAACCTTGGCTAAAACTACCCAACCGGAGCCAAAACAAGTTAGAACGTTGTAGACGGCTGTGACTGGCTACGCAATACACTATTTACTGTGTAAAAGTAGCTAATTCGAAAGTTGATAATTTACGAAAAACTGACATCAAAATAGTATTCAAAATATTAGAACAAAAAATCCTAAAATAAAAAACAAACATTTTTTACTATCATTAACATTTAAGACAGAGTTAGAGAGAGAGAGAGAGAGAGAGAGAGATAGACAGAGAATTATCTGTATATCATTTTTTTTCATCCCATAAAAGTATAAAAAACTGTATATTTGGTAAAGGGAACGATTTTGCTGTAATTCCCAATTTTTTTGTAGCGTTTCTTCTACGTATTTTTATACCGAATTCTTTTAGTAGTCCCCAAGGGAAAATTCACTGCATAGATTTATAGATTGCACAACGCTAATACGCAACTTTCTACAATATAAACAGAGTATATAGAGACAGGCAACAGTCGCGTCGCGTCGCTTCCGTCTCTGTTGCCTGCTTAAAAGTTTGCGTCGCTGTCGCTGACAGCCGCTGCGTAACTTGAAGCTGCCTGTCGTATCCGCCTTTGCCGTTGCCTCTGCCTCCGCCTCAGCCTCAGCTTCACGTCGCGCTGTCTTTTCGCCGCGTGACGGTCTCCTACTGCTACCCCATTACCCTCCCCCCTTCCATCGCTTTGACTGTCCTGCTCTGTTGGCTTATATCCGTTGCCGCAGCACATCCTGTTTACAATTTAAACTAATAAGCAGCCGAAGAGCATTGACAACATCGCTCGCATCGTTTTCAATCTTCATTTTAGCGCCGTTTTGCCATATTCAATAAATCGCAGCTGACAGACGACCTTATATCGTCGAATATATATATATGTGCATATGTACAGCATATACATTTGTATGTGTACGTACTATATGCAAATATTGGCTGGCTTAGTAAACAGAACAAGGCATGAATATTTACCAACAGCACTTGAAATTGTTAGCTCAAAAGAAACTGTCAATATTATACGTCAGATATTATACGATAAAAATAGTACGTAAAAGCATTAAAAGCAGCAAAAGAAAATCTATACTATTAGTTTGGGGTATAGCTATAATCAATCAATCTAACTTTTATATAAATAGGAATTCGGCAAAGACAAATACTACCCTATGGTTCGAGGCCGAAACTTTAATCTTTAGTTAATTCTTATTTAATAACTCACTTTTGTTAGATCTGTATAAGGTTCATATACATTTATATGCTGTATCACAACTATGTCATTATTATTATTTTAAATTAGTAAATTCTAGAAAATTACCATTTAGGAACATAATAAATTCTTAAGAAATTACTTCAGTAATTTCTTTTGTTATTAAATTAGAGTTAAATATAATTTTTATTTATATTTATTTTGTTAAAGTATTATGCTAAACAAAACAAAACTTCATTAATAATTAATAATAATTAAATTTCACTACCTAGCTAAACCCAATACAAAAGTAATTTACATAATCTCATATTGAATTAAATAATTATAGCAAACAAAATTATACTGCCATAATGAATATACAATAAATAATAATTTAGAATTGAAATTGAAATA
This sequence comes from Drosophila colorata, assembly GCA_035041545.1. Classification (NCBI taxonomy): domain Eukaryota; kingdom Metazoa; phylum Arthropoda; class Insecta; order Diptera; family Drosophilidae; genus Drosophila; species Drosophila colorata. Next base: position 3,850,392 of record JAWNLD010000564.1, read on the forward strand.
GAAATGTTATCAAACAATTTTAGCGCCTAAATATTTAATAAATTTATATTCATATTTTTGAATACTTGACATTTATTTAAATTTATCAAAAATGACTAGAAACGTCCAATTATCTTCCGATTACTCAAGAACTATATTTATAAATGTAAAAGCAATGCCAAAGCCTTTTTATATCCATTTTAATTAAATTAATAACAATTATTACCTTAGAGCACTTTTCAAATATAGATTAAGTGCAAATACCTATTAGATTTTACGACATTCTCGAGCTACTTAATAGCTTTTGCGCATTACTGAAATTCGCATTAGAATTTTGCACATTTTGCAGATATTTTAATGTTGCTTTCTGCCGCTTGCCACATCTGCTTGCCACTTGTTGGAAACGCAATTAAGTTGGAAAATTTCTGAGCAAACTTGGAAAGGATGCGCATAAATATTTGCAGATACTCAAATGTGAAGAGCACTTCCCAAGCAGCAAAGGCAGAAAATGAAACAGTAGGTGAAGAAGAAGAAGCTGAAAAGCGCAATCAAAATGTCAGCATAACAATAAATTAGAGCTAAAGCCCAGAAGTTGCCAACTAACAAGCCCAAAAGTATGCAATAATATTTTTTGCCTAATATTTTCTGCTTTTTTTTTTTTTTTTGGGGAAGCCTTAAGAACTCGTGAGCGTTTTATACTCTGTTTACAATGTTGACAAATGGGTATATTTGTTTTGGCAAAACCCTTATTAATGTTAGGCTGTAAAAGTTCATTTGATCGCGACTGCAAATTTGTAATATTTGTAATTATTTTATTTCAATTACATAATTTAGATGTTCATTCAGATTTTTATGACTCCCTCAAGGGATCGGAAAAATTGGCAGTTTTGTAGCTAATGTCATACAATCTTAAAGGTAAATTACTAAGATTTCTATTAAAAATCGAGCGAAATTTATTTTGAACATTTCTACTTAAAATAAAACAAATTAAATAATAACCAATTGATTTATAAATTGAAAATCCCTATCTTGAGTTAACAGTCTAAGAACCAGAGTTCCATTCAGAAAAAGACATTTTTCTGGCCTTTTTAAGCCATTTTGACAGTAAAGAGTATTGCGCAGTAATTCATACCCGACTGCAAAGCTCCGGCTTGTTTTTAATAATTATTATGCGAAGAGGGGAGGCGGGCGGCTGCGGGCTGCGGGCTACGAGTAGCGCAAACAAATGTCAGCCTGACAGTTGAGTAGCAGTATGTGGGGGGTAAAGTGGGAAGGTAGGGTGTGAGGGTAGCGCGCTAGGGGGAGGGGGGTTATTCCGTAAGGCTCACGCCCACTTTTTGTGCCGCACAATGTTTGCTTTATCTCATTTAACACTTGAGAAACTTTTTACACACACTCGTGCATGTCTGCTGTCGCTTTTGTTGTTTTAAGTGGGTGTGCGCCGAGTGATAGCCCCAACAACCCCACTACCACCACCACCCCCCAGCACCCACTGTCTGGCTGTCTGACTGCGTGTCTGGGCAGGTGTAGCTGCGTCCAAGCAGCGCTTTTGCACATTAACTGTGTGAAAAATTATGATTGAGCTATAAAACAGTCAGCTTCGCCTGGCTGCAAACGCACCTGAAACGTGGCCAGCACAAGAAGAAGAAGAAAAAGCAGGGGAAGTGGAAGCAGCAGGCACAGCTACAAGTTTAGCTAAAGGCGCCACACACATATGTGCAGATTGTGTGTGTGTGTGTGTGGGTGTGTGTGGATAAAGTTTTTGGCAAGCGCAGCGGGCAGGATGTGCCTAAAGGGCGGCTTTAAGTAACTTAGCACAAGATACACACACACACACACAACCACACACACACTCTCTATACACACACGCACAACTAAAGGGAAATTTGCACTTTGTCTTTGCTTCCGCTGATGCAGAACTTTAGCAGCTGCTGCCGCTGGCAACTAATGAGCCTCGATTTGAGCCCCAAATGCATGCGAGAATTAAACCACAATGTTAACCAGAGCATGGCCAACATCCCAGGAGAGACACAATTAGGCAAAGGACTGGCGTGGAGAGCAAGGGTGTTGCGGGGATGGTGTGTGCGGGAGTGTGAAAGAGAGAGAGCGCCTGTATCAATATTAAATGAGCCAGGGGCAGCTGCACCCGCCGGAGGTTCGTTTCAATTGACTTGTTGGCCGTTAATAATAAATGTCGCCTATAAATCAATCATGCGACAAGCTGATAAACATCACACGGCAACAAATATCATACACTCGGCGAAAAAATCCAGGCACGCATGTTGTCAAAATACAGCTCAAATTCAAGCCAAGCAAAAAATGTAGATATTAAGAAAAACAAATCCTTTTACAAGACTTTAAATAAAATATAAAACATTAAACTTAAATTAGGAAAATTTTACGTTTTTTTTTAAATATGTAAAATTTGGAAATAAATATTTTATATTTAAGCCAAGCATATTTTTTCAACATTACCTTAAATTTTAGAAAATAAAATAATTCATACTTAATTCAAGCATATTCTAGTTATATTCTTAAATTAAGTATAAGCAACTGCATAGCCCAGTTAAGTTTAAAATTTCTAAAGCGATTTTTCCAATATCGAAACTCCTAATCAAACACAGTTCAGACTAAATTAAAGAATTTTCGAAAACCAAAATATACTTCAAATATTTACCCCATTCTCACCCGACTTTAGAAAGAGTGTTTTCTTCGAGTGCAAACATATTCAGCTCGTATCTTTATGGAATCCAGCGATTGCGGCAGTTCATAAATACGTTAAAGACAATAAGCGCTGAGCAATTTGTGTGCTGCTTTGGGAGCATTTGCTGGCTTTTATGCTAGCTAAAGTTAAAGCTGCCAGCTATTTATAGATACGTGGCACTCCCCCTTGGAGCGAACACCCTCGATCCCCAAGCCCCAGCCCCCGAACAGTTGGAACCGGTGCTATTTATAGACAATGAGCTGCGTGAAAGCTGAGCCGAGAGCCCGGCTGAGAGACATTCGTATTCGTACATATTCTATATATAGACGCAGCTGTAGCTGCAAGTTGCATGCAACATGCGGCGCGTTGCAACATGTTCAAGTGCCGCATAAGTATCTGAGCTTGCAGTACGCATTTCTAGAAAATGTTTGCTGACTTTGCAACATTTTCTTTTTATTTCAAATTGTATTTTGTTATCAATTCAATTATTATAAAACTCTATGGAAATAGAATTGCGACATTTGCATTGGGCTTCCCAAATTGTGGCATATATATAAATAAATAATTTATTTGTTCTGCAGTTATTCTACTTCGTGTTTTTATGCATGTAAGAAAATGCATAAAATGCATTTTGAGGCAAAAAATTTGTCCCAAAGGCAAAATTTATTGTTCAGTTAGAACAAAGCAATTTTTTTGTTTTTGATTGATTAGTTCTATTTGTATACCCTGTCAAACTTCTGTACAAGCATGTTTAACTTATTTTTAAACCTGATTTTTTATAAGTATACTCTTAAGCCATATTTTTAAACTTTTTTCAAAGACAAACACTAGGTTGGGGCTTCTATATCAAAGTCTGTTGGCAGATAACATTTAAATTGCCAAATTTTTCAGAAAACTGTTATAGAGCATTGTCTGATGTTTCTTAAACATAGTTTTAGAATCAGCAGACATGTAGCGCTCTTAGACTATTTCAGCTCTTAGGGTTTTATTTTAAGCAGCCTACTAAAAAACAAATACGCTGCTTTTTGAATTTTGATACGCTGCGAAGAGGCAGCTTAAGAAATGCAATCAATTTGCACAAATCAATTTTGACACAAGACTTTTTGATTACTTAAAAATAAACGCTTTTCATTTAATGCTAAAATATATGTTTGCCTAAAACAATTTGATTTCAAATATGACTTAAGCAGCTCTTGATCATAATCAAATCATAAGAAAATCCCACACATCATATTCAGGAGTACACACAACAAACACCCAAATAATCAGGCATAATCTTGCCTCTTCTATTCCCACTTTGGCTAAATCAAATTCATATATAAAGAAAATATTTCATTTTCATTCAAATACCCTTAACCTTTAGCATACACTTTGAATCATTGTTTTCTATAGCTATTGTTGTTGTTGCTTTTCCTGCTGCTCAGTCAAGCTAAGCGAAAGGATACTTTTGCACTTTCTCTGGCACTTTTTACTGGCTTAATTTTTACTCGTATTCCCCACATAAACTTGCAGCTGTCAACCTACTTAGATACGGTCCACTGAATATGCTTTGCTTCTGCTGGCTATAACTGTTGAATTTTAATTGCTCAACGCCCTTTATGTCATGTTTCGCTTTTGCCTTTGCCTTTGCCTTTGCCTACGCACTCGCATTCGCATTTATCGCTCAAAGTGCTCACAAAGAAAAGTAAAGTAATGTAAAGTAAAGAAAGACACTTAACGCAACGAAGTATGGCAATGGCTTGAGCATTTCAATTGTTTGACCTGCCCACCCCGAAATCCAGCCCAAAAAACCTGAACATAACCCATTTCGTCGCCTGTTTTTTGGCGCACAATTACGTAACAACAATAAAATACTGTGTATATATAAGCTGTTATCCAGCGTGAACTGGCAGATACCCTGTAAGCGGTTGGAATAACATTAAAAGTCACATATCTAGATGCAGACTAAATTTGTCAAGTCTAACTCTTATGGTTCCTGAGTTCAATGAGTTCAGCATGACTTTTAAGTTATTTATTTATTTATATAATGCAAGCTAAAGATTAAAATCTTAAGACTTACAATTATGAAGGCAAACAGTGGCTGCTAGGGATATAGTAATCAACTGTGAAATATAACATTCTTTCCACATAAATATACACATAATCAATTTTTCAAGTTTAACTCATATAGAGTATAAAATTACATTATAAACACATTTTTAATCACTTACATAAATTACTTTTATATACTGAGTAAAAAACTGTAAGGGATAAGAATTGACAAAGCAATTTTAATTGGCTGCCTAACTCAATAAGTTCTTTATAGTTTAGCTATCATCTGCTGCTTTTTAATATCCCATTTAAGCAATTTCATCTTTACAGGGTATTAAAAAGACGGAATGAATCGCAAACGGTTGCCGTAATCAGAAAGACGTAAAAATTTTCTACAAGCAGGTAACGAAAATATTTGAAATTGCTTCTTGCCTTTGCCATAACCTTTCACTTGGTTCCACTTCCATTTGTGTGCGGCTGCACCCCGTCTCTGCCCCCCCCTGAACCTTGCCCCTGCGCCTGTGCCTGTACTGCCCCCCGACCCCCTCATCCTCGGTTACCTTTTGCTTTGGCATTCCATCTGCTCTAATGGCATAAATTTGGCAAAGCGTCGCTTCGCTTGTATTTTTAGGTTATTTCGCCCTCAGCTCTTAACGACAAAGTAGACGACAACGCGTCGCTCTTGACATTCTTTTTTATTTTTTTATTCATCGCTTCTTCTTCCTTATTTAATTTTTTGTGGAACGCGGCACGTTGCTTGATAAGGTTAATTGCCCATTTCTTTGGTTGTTGTTAAATTTCTGCTTGTTATTCACGATTTTGTTAGCCTTTTTTTTTTCTTTTTTTTTTGTTTGGCCACATATATCGAATTCTGATTTGATGTCCATTCACTCAGCTTCCCTCCACACCCCGCATCGATGGCACATTACTCGCATATTTGCAGCACTTTCACAGCAGGCGACAAGGACATGAACATGGACATGTGACACAGGTCAGCGCTGCGAGAAAATACTAAATACAACAAAGAAAAGAAAGAAGTAGAAAATGAGAAGAAGAAAATATGAAATACTTGTTGTCAGTGGCAGCACTATGTAAGGGAAATATCCCCGGCAATGTGTATTCAATTTCATCTCATTATGCGGCAGCTTATGGCTAAAATGCTTCTACATCTTATAGATATAAATGTATATGTAATATATAAGCATATAATGGACTATGTCATGAATACAGTTAATTCAAGCTCTAAAGTAGCTCTCGAGATTACAAAAGAACTTCTGTTACTGCAACATGTGGAAAGCTATTTCTCTTGTATTTTCTATTATAATTAAGTTTCGTTAATCATCAAGTAAATTATTCAAAAGTTTTAGTTCATTTTCTCTTACATTATTCTTGTTTTAGTGGTGGTGTTGGGGCTATGGCTGGAATGCCAAGGATTTTAGCAGCTGCTGTTGAGTTTGCTTATGTGATTAGTTTCTTTGATTGGGTAACTGGGAACTCTGCTTTACACTTTTAGATCTATTAATTTTTTTAAACCCAAATTTCTGCAATATGAAAGATATATATATATATATTTATTTATTTTACTAATGCTAACGATTAACTCTATTCACCTTTTTGTCTTCTAATAATATTCTATACTTAAGCTTCTCCCTTTTGCGTTCTTTTTATATTGTGCTACGTTAAATCTCTTTATAATTTCCTAAATTATTTAATTTCACATCCACTGCCCAAAAAGCTCTAATTAACATTTGACACATACAATAATCTCTCTTTTTACACTTCTTGCCATTTTTCTTGCTTTTAACACATACTTTCTGCTTCTTTACAAAGTAACCAACTAGCTAACACCTAAAGGCAAAAGTTTTAACAGTCAAACTATTTCTAAATATTTTCATTGTTGTTCCAGCTTGTATATATATATATATATATGCATGTGTGTGTGTGTGTTTTTGTGTGTTTTTGTCGTTCCTGCAGTTGACCACAAAAACCACAACAAACAAATGCAATAAAAATAAATATAAAAATAATTATGAGTAGAAAAGATGCCAACCGAAAAAAACAAAAACAATTACAAACGTCTGTTCTATTTTTTTTCCCTACACATTGTTTCTTTTTGTTTATGATCCTAATGCAAATTGGAGTACAACTTCTAGGAACAATAGCAACAACACAAGCCGCAAAAGTCACAAAGGACAAAAGGCGACACTTGAAAGTGGTTTTAATGAAAATGTCCACGCGGCGACTTTGAAGTTGACCATTTAAAGGACTTCGCGGAAAAAAGCAGGTCGAGCAGTAAAAACATACAAGTGGCCAAGAAACGGAAGCAAAACGAAAATTATGATAAGAACATCACAAAAACTGGAAAAAAAAATAAAGGAGCAAGAGGAAAGAGAAAAGTGGAATGCGCTGGTTTGCGCTGGATTGAAGTGCGGCTTCGCATCGAGTGGTTGGCTGGACAGTCATTAAAATAGAACTCGCGCAAATTATGCAGTCCAAAAAAAAAAAAACAAGAAGACAAAAAACCGAAAGCTGACAACAAAAGGGATTGGAGTTGGGATGGCCTGGGTAAAATATGTCGCCGATGTTAAGTGCTTCATTTAATTAACAAAGTTGACATGAAAGCGTTGCGCGCCATTGGGGAAAACCCACTCGCACCCTCTAGCTGCCCTTACCAACCAAAAAAAAAACCGTTTCAGTTGCTCTTCTTATATTTTTGCCCCTTGCTTTATTTTGTCCTCAGTTGCTTGTCCTGCTTTTAATTGTTTGTATGAGCTCTCCATACCCAGGTAGACAAACAACCCGTGGCGTATACGTATTTCAATATTACGTATACGCCATGTGGCATCGGTAAAAGCGAAGTTACTCCTTTTACTTTGGTTAATTTGATTAGAAATTCGTATGCTATGACTTGCGATTTTCAAGTTCTATAGAGCCTACTTGGCTCCAATTTGTAGTTGGCGCAATTTAATTACAAAATAACAGAAGAACACACGAGGGACAGATGAAAAGGTCACATATTGTGCTAGTACGCAGTTTAATTAATTGCCGGACAATATACCGCACCTCTCTGACCGCCTGCAGCCAGCCTGCGGCTCTTGTTGTTTTGTTCACATATCTCATAGTTACAATCTCGGGCCAGCTGCGCATTTCTCAGAGACGCCAGCAAAAGTGCGAATGATATCACAGGAAAAAACAAATTGCACGGTATATGCGTAGTTGCCAATATTATATTTAGTACGCTATCTGACATCTTTCGGGCCTCCATAAAAAGCGCTGATATTTGCTTTTCATCACGTGCACAAATATGGCGGCGAGATTTTTTGGCATTTTTTATGTTGTTGAACCATAAAACACAACAATGGCACAAAAAACAAATAATATTGACATACAAAAGAAATATGTATATGTAAAAGAACAATATGACAGCTTAATTTCTTTTAATGTATACAAAAATAAAGTCATAGAAAATGTATGGGTCGTTAATTTGAAGGCTGCAAACTATTTTTGAGCCACAGCGGCTCGAACCGGACTTCCCAATTTATTTTATCTACAAACTAAATCTTGACACGAACCAGCAATCAAAATTCACTGAAATAACTACTTAACTACTTAATTGAAAAGATATTTTTTATGATTTATTGTTTAAATCAAATTTGTTATTACAAAAGTCGAAAACAAATGTTCGAACCAAAGCTTGGGCTGTTAAACGTAAAAAAAAAGGTTTACGAAACAAACCAGAAAACGAGGAGACAACTTTTAAGTTTAAGTCCATTTATGGTCCATATGCAAGAGAATAAATTGGCAACCCTTAACTATATCTGACTGTATTAAAAAAACAGCAGGTTGGTAGTCCTTGTAAATGCTCTAAAAAAAATTATGTTTTTGTTCTACTAAAAAAACCAGCACCTGCCTTAACTTGAATTATTACCTTGATCAACAATTCAAAGCCAGTTCATTAAAATACATGATAAATTATTAAAACTATTTAATCTATATGCATTTACATAAAAACTAATAGAGCCTATTAAATATTGAATGATTAATGCGTATAATAATTAAATAACAATAATAAAAAGTTTAAATATGTTTAATGGGCCAGAAAGTGCATAATAAATAAAACAATTGTCATTTAACATTGTTACGAAGTAATTATTATGGACAAGGACTCACCTGTAAATATAGCAATCCCTTTTGCTGACAGCTCACGTTATTATCTATGCTCTGCAGAAATTTACACATGGAATTTAATTTAGTTTTTTTTCATAAATTTTATGCAAATGTCGAGACGAGGTTTTTTTTAGACGTTTTATAAGTAAATTCCTTGTTATAATATTTATTTTAGCATAATCATTTTTTGTGTGCACTTCCTTTTTGTATGTGGCAGCTACAGCAGCAAAAGTCAGAGACAAAAAAATACATTTAAAGGCATATTTAATGTGGCATGGCCAAGCGATCGTAAAACCAATGGTTATAGTGGTTCTAGAGGAAGTGTGTGAGGTTGTGTGTGGAAGAATGTGTGTGTGTGTGCAACAGTTGCCATTGCTGGCAAATGGGCTTTTATTTTATGGTCAAGGCAATAAAAGAAAAAATTAAATTGCAGACCGCGCAACAGTTTGCAATTATGTGCAAATGCACATGGCCCATTGAAGCCAGGTATCCCAGTTTACACAGTTAACCTGGCTCCACTCAGCACACAGCGCTCAGCTCTTGGCCAATTTGCTTTTAATTGTTTTGCTGTTGCAGCTGCTGCTGCTGCTGCTGTCCAGAGAATTCAATAACATTTATTTTCAATTTTAGTTTCATTTTTTGGCTTTTCATTGGCATTCGTTACACTTGGTCGCGCAGCGCGCACTTTCAACGCGTTGGCATTCAAACGTGCACTCAATGGCCATTCATTTAGTCACTTTATTCACAACTTGGGCTTGGTCCCAGCTGCTTACACTGAAAATTTTTTTGCGGAGCTGTTGATTCAACTATTGCTGCTGCTTCTTCTACTACTGCTTCTTCTGGTGCTGCTGCTGTTGCTACAACTAGTGCAACCTTCTGCGACGCCAGCCAACTGCGAACTGAACTGCTCCAGTTTCGTATTTCACCTTATAAAGTGCGAGGCGCTGTTGCTGCTGCTGCTGCTCCCGTGTTATCCTTATAGGCGAGTCCCGACTGGTTGACTGTTGTCTGCGTTCCAGCTTGATAAGAACCTGCTTTGGTGTGCGTGTCGGAGAGCGCCAACACACTGAGCGTGAGAGAGAGTGGAAGCGGAGCTATTGGAAAGTCGGAGCGCATTGGCGATGTTTCTCTTTTTGGTCGAGCTTGGCCAAAAGCGTTGAGTTTGGCTGTTAGAAAGAAGATTTGAAAAGCGGATTTTATTTTAATTATTATAAGGTGCGCGAAATAAATAATAATAAGTATAAATAATAATATGTTTATATTTGTTTGACAATAATGATTTCTTTTAATTTAATTGATAGTTGTATTTTATTTTTAAAGGCTGTTTACATAAAATTTTACTTTCAGTTATTAGGACGCCCAAAAATGTTCAAAAAAAATTTTTTTTTATATTTTGTTTTATAAATTGGTTGTATATTTCATTTTGTATTAATTAAAAAGGTTTTGTTTTTAATGTTTTGTTTATTTTACCATAACTATAATGATTTTATTATTTTATTTGTGCATTCTCAACTAAGTACTTTATAAAATTCTTACCGCCATTTCTTTAGTTATTTAAAACTCAATAAAATTTTTAAAATAATTGATATTTTGTTATTTTGAATATTCTTAGCAGCATATAAAACAGCATTTTTGCATTATCAAAAACTAAAAAAAAAACTCATGGTAATTCAATTTTTTATTTTTTGAAATTCGCATATGCGCTTTTTGAACTTTTTATAATTTTCTAGCTCATTAAGTATACATTTATATATTCATTTAATTTTCGACTTCACATGTTCTCCTTCTAATTTGCAGCACTGTTACATTTATCTAACTCTCACACTCAGACACACGCACTTCCACTCCCACACACGCACACACACACACTTCATTTATCATGCTACGCACTTATAAATTTTGGGTGTGAGCTTTCATGAATGAACACCCTCCTGTTGCATTTGTTTTTATTGTAAAAAGTAGGTGAGCATCTGGCACTAACTCTCCCATATCTCTCTCTCTCTCTCTCTCTCTCTCTCTTTCTCTCTCTGTAGCTTTCTCTCTCTTTCGCTCACACCCACACCGCACGTCTGGCCCTGAAGTTCAAGATGAAGGTTATGCAGCAACAACCAAGCAAAAAAAAAAGAATCCAACGTAAAGTTGCACACAATAATTGAGAGAAAGCGAGCTTTTGACTCTCACGCGCTCAAGCTATGTTATTTGTGTGCTCTCATTTTTCATTTGTGCTCTCTCTCTCTCTATCTCTCTCTCTGCCTTTCGTTCTAACGCACGCTAAAAACATCGCGCTAACATGTTGCTGTCAGTTTGCGACATTTTGGCGTCGTTTTGTTTTGTTTGCGATTTGTTTTACAGTTTTTTTGTGTGTTGAGCTCCCAACAAGCAATGGCGCTTAGCGTGCAGCCCGCTTGCATTTACGACGCTCACCTGCTAACAAATTCCGCTCCCCACACCGCTTGCTCCACATTTTTTTTTTTATTTTTTTATTGTAACTTTAGCTATTTCTTTGGTTACGCTGGCTACGCACAACTCCTGCCGTTTGTTGTAGCTGTAGCCCGCCTTGTGACCCAATTTCGTGCCCTCACGTACGCGGCGCTCAGCAGCTGGTACAAGCAGCAGCAGCAGCAACAACAGCAGCTGGAACTGTTGGCAGCGATGGAGGCTGGGACAGTGGCTGCGGCATGCCTGGCATTAAAGGCATTTGGTTTGCCCACAGATTTTGCAGTCATTCCTTGCGCTTGATTGGCTTTGTGCGTTCTATTTTTTTTCGGTGTGCTATCACATTTTGAGCGTGAAACAACAACAACAACAAGCAACAATGGGAATAGCAGCCGCATAGGCAGTGCCAGTGGGTGGTGGGCAGGGAAAATGGGTTGGAGACTGCTGCTCACATATTTGCATAGTGCATGAGGGCGTGCTACGTGGCGTATGCTTGATGTTCGCTTGCTGCCAATTACTTGTCAACATGTCGCGCTCCAGCAGCCAACCAACTAACTGTGATTGATTGTGTGTACGTGCAATGGTGTGTGTGTGTGCGTATTTGTATGGTTGTTACTGCGCAGCTGGATGGGCAGCTAGCTGCCAAAACTGCAGCCTGGCTGCCAGGCAACTGAAACTAAACCAATGAGTGCGCTCGAGCGGAGATTGCCTGACTAGCAGATACCCTGTTCACTGTTTTAAGCTGCTGTGATAAACATTAACAATTCCTACTATACTAACATATTTATTTATATACTTCAACCACAATCTTAAACATTACTAAAATTATTCTTAAAAAAATATTTACTAGCCGATTGGTAACATTTTTTTAACAAATAACAAAGGCATTTTAATGTTGCAAAATATATTAAAAAATAAGCTCTTCTTTTTAACCAACTAGGGAAAATTAAAAATTCCATATTTTATGTGTTCACAGATGCAATGCTCTAACATACATTTGCATATCTGCAGTATACCCTTTCTTATCCAATTTTTAAATGCGCTTGTATATAATATATATAAAATATATCTCTTGAAATGCAATAGCTCTTTTTTTTTAGCAACTATGGAAAATTTAATTGTTTAAGCGTTCACAGATGCAATCCTATATATGCACACCTGCAATATGCCCTTTTTTTGTAAACCAATTTTTCAGTAAAAACAGGACATTAAAGCCTGGCTATCATGTTGTTGGCTCTCTTTGTTGTTGTTTTCGGTAACATTTCAAAGGACAACTGTACTTGAAATTGAACCGCTTGAACGCAGGCGACAACAAAAATTCCTCTCCCAAGCCTAACTAGTATGCCTAACAACGCGCTGCGTACTGTGAAAATGATAAAAGTTTTTTGGGTAGCTGTGCGCTATCTTTTCTTAATTTGAGTTGGCCCAGTTAGCAAGTTGGCCCTTAGTCAATGATGTGAACTTTAGAACTTTGATTGGCTCACGCAAACACAAACAGATATTTATACATATAAGTCTATATTTACACTCAGCGAAAATCGCAGTTCTAAATTTAACTTTAATTGGATTAAAATTCATAACTTTGCTGCTTAAATTAAAGTTTCTTAATTACAGTTTGAATCAGCTTTGATTTCCCAACAGATTGGTTAATTTACACAGATACAAATTAGTATATTTATATTTTGAAACAAGTAAAACGGAAAGCACACTTAATTTAAGTATAAAATTACCTAGATTGAATACATTATTTAAGTTTTGTATTTACGAATTTGGAGATTTAAAAAAGTACCTTAAAAAATAATTCCTTTCTCATGTAAGGAAATTTGAATTGGAATTTGAACAAACATTTGCGCTGAAAATTCGCCAGATTTTCTTCGAGTGCAGCAAAGATTTGAGTTGGGTTTAGTGAGGTTTTAGCCAGGTCCAAAGCCTGTTGCAGTTCAGATGCAAGCCTCATTAAAAACATAATCCAGCAGCAGCAGTAACTTAATTTGTGCTTGAGTAGAACTGCCAGGACACAAGCCGGGCAACCTCCGCAGGCAGCAACAACGACAACAACTTCGTCTAGGAGAGGCCACCTTTAAGTGCATTTTCTGCTACAGCTGCAGCACGAAAGCCATACTTAAGCTGATAAGCCCCCGGGCCGGCTTAGACAAATGCAAAATGCAAAGCAGATACGGCTGACTGTCAGCTATTTAGAAAGTAATGACAACGACAACAACAATTGCAAGGCAAACAAATCACAGTTACTAATTATGCTTTCATTTCGGCCCGGTTTACGCAATCTAATCAGATCAGGGACTGGGACAGGGACAGGCCCGGAAAGCTGCGCGTAAAAACCAAAGCCAATTGGCAATGTTGCAAAGACACGCAACGCAAAAAGAAAACATTCCAAATTAAAAAAAAAGAGAGAAAATACAATATTAGACTAGATTTGTTGTTGGTGTTGTGGCTATGGCCATTATCACAGCACGGCTCGGAACACATACATAGATAAACCAGGTCAAAGTTTAAACGATTTTTCACTGCTCAGCGATGCGCGCGTGAAGTTTAAGGTGAAAGTGAAAAAAAAATGTAGAGGAAAATGAGCAGCGGTAGCAATTGTGATTATTTACAGAATTCCCTAGTTAATAATACTGCAATAAAAGTACAAAAGTTTAAAAGCGAACTTAGTAACAATGTAAGTGGTTTCTGTTAACTTTCTTTTAACTTTCAGGACAGAAATCAGAAGAGAAAATGCGGATAAATTTAATGAAATTTAAGTAAGAGTAAAATTTAATGCCTTGTTAAATTTGTATAAATTATTTCTCGTCTTTACCTTTACTAAATACTATAATGTTCCATTTAAGCAATGAACTTCCCTACAAAATTCTTTTACGAATTTTCCTTAACATTTTTTTTTCGAATTTCAATGGTATCAAAGTGAGGGTTCGCAATTTGTTTTCTTTTCCTATTCTAAATATTTTTTGATTTCCCTTTAAGCAGTGAATTTCCCTACGGAAATCTTTTCGAATTTCCCTTAAAAATTACTTTTGAATCGGTTTTCTAAAATACAGCCCTTTTTTTTAAAATCGTTTTTCTAAAATATAGAACCGCATTTTTTTACCCAAATTAGTTTTAGGTGTTTACTTTTCGCATTCCCTCCTTAAAAGTCACAAACGAAATTTCCATCATTCTCCAAATTTTAAAATGCAGCGATTGAGGGAAATTTACTGATTTAACTCCATGAAAAATTAAAAAAAAGCCCACAAATTATGTAATATTCATACCACAAAATAAAACATGCAAATTCTTTTCAAACCAATAAATTCATTGTCTGTCTGCTCTAACCACAAATGGTCACACGTGCCAGATGAAAATTGCGCTCACGCTTGCATCACTAATTGGACGAAATAAAAAAGTGTAGCATATTTTAGTGCGCTGGATTCTAATGTGTGCGCCACACGTTGCGACAGTTTTAGCAGCGCGCGATAAAACGACTCGATAGCAGGGCAGGATGGCCACGCCCTAAATTGAGGCCGTTGAAATAACTTTAATACGTTGTCAACGTTGTTGCTGCTGCTGCTGTTGTTGTTCTGGTTATTTGTCTACGGTTACTTTCGGTTCGGCTGGTTTCAAGGGTGTGACCGCATTTGCACCTGAGGTCGGTCACGAAAAAGTCGCCTTGAGTTGAGTTTCTAATTGTTGTTGTTGTCTGAGGCGCAGTTTAATTAAAGTTTAGTTTACTTGAAATTTCGTTGCTCATATTATTGCTTTATTTACTGAACCGTTGCCAGGCCCTGGCCTTGCCCTTGCCAGCTCCCCTCCCACTGTCAGTCACTAGAATGGGAATTGAGTAATTTATTTAACTTCTAAGCACTGCAACAAATTGTGCGCACGTGACGTATGCGTGTTCTTTTCATTTGTTCGCTCGATTTGTGCAGCGCCTGCAATTTTCAATAGTGATATCTACCCTTTGTGTATACCGTATTTATTTTTCATTAATTTACAGACGAAAATCGAAAACCTTTTTTCCAATTTTTTGATTTCTTTTATTGCATTTCTTTTGCTTTGTCTGCCAAGTTTTGTCACGTAAATCAATTAAGCAACGGTTCAGGTTAACTTATTGGATGACATAAAAAAGTCTCGAACAGGTTTCAGACGAGCCGAAAAAAATTAGGAGCTTTCCAATCGGCAATGCTCGATTGGTCGATATCCTGGCCTGCATTGATTTAACACACATTCCTAAAAGTGCAGTTAATTCTTTCAATTAAACAGAAATGTTTAAATAATAATTATATAAATAAGGATAGTTGAAAAACAAGCATTAAGTGAATGCATGAAAATCGCATAGAAGGGCGATCTTTTCTGACTACTATCTCTGCTCGCTATCTCTTTCTTACTATTCCCTACTCGCTCTATCCGCCTTTGATTTGTTCTCTTTTCCCTCTCTATTTCTCCCTCTTTTTCGTACTTAATCTATCTCACTTTTAATCAGACCTCTCTCTCTCTCTCTCTCTGTCTCTGTCTCTCTTTCTCAATTACTCGCCCGCTCTCTGTGGCACTTTCCTACACAACGTTATTATATCCTCTTTTTATCCATTTTCAATGAGTACAGGGTATCAAAAAAATGAGAATAATCAGAAAAGTGTGAAATTCGCAGCTGTCAGGACATTCAAGATAGGTCGTTTCAGGTGCCAGGCGCAGACAAATAATGGGCATTATGCCGAAAAGTTCGCAAAAGCCGAAAGATAGGACAAAAGTTGGAACAATATAAATATCAGAAAACGAAGACTTTTAAACTTAAATAAAGTATACATATATTGAATACACATTGCCACACCCACAAAGCAGTCCCATTTCGATTGACCCTCAAGGCTGCAGCTAATAAAATTGTATTTGGCCTTTATCTAGTTTAGACAGCGCGCCCTCGCTGCCCTCGCCATTTTCCATTTTCCAATTTGCAACGCCGTCTGGTTGGGCTTGCTTGCGTGCGAACTGTTTGCCCGTCCACTTGGCCACACTGGGGCCAAACCGATGATCGATGCGTTGACGATGGCAGCCAGAAATTATGGCCAGTGATACGAGCACACGCGAGTCCGTTTTGTCAACCAGTTTATGCCATTTGCATGGCAATTGGTAATTTTCATTAAAATTTATTGACTAATTGCATTCGCGCCAACTAATGGAGAGCGCTCAAATGCCAAATAAAATGGCAAATTTATCACGCGGCCAACGTGGCGCATGAGTAATATTTAAATCAATGTGACAACGTGGCTACATTCCACAAAAACCTAATTTACAAAATGGTCAACGTATTCAACAGTGCTAAAGAAACAAGCTGGAGTACTTTGATCGGGAGTAACCGACTCTAAGTTGCCTCTTCATAAATTAGGCTTTTTATATCTGGAAAAACACTTTTATATATAAATTCCCATATATGCATAGATCAATTTTTTAAACTAACATAACTTTGCCTATACTTAACCGATTTTTATGAGGGATGGCTTTTTGTTCATGGCTTGATTACTCATACTTTTAAATTTGGAAACACAATTTTTGGTCATAATTCGTGTAGTATTTTCAGGTGGACAACGGATTGGCCTCTATATTAATCCTACATTGAAACTTAGCAATTTTGTAGTACAACTTCAAGAGGAAATTGACTTTTTAAGCTTATACATAAAATATATGTACCCTCAACATACCCCTTTCTTGATTGGGTACAGAGTTGAAAAACAGCGCAATATGAAAATGTAATTTTCAGGGCACCGACAAGAAAAGCAACAACAACAACAAGGGTTGCAGGTGGCATGTTGCTTGCAAGTCACCTTTCAATGGGCGAAAGCTGCAGCTGACAGCTGCCGGGAAATAACTTTTCAATTAGTTTCAGCCAAAAGTTGTGCTCAGAATTATTTAGTGGTGAAAAAGCAAAAATTCCCATACAATTTATACGCTTTCAATTCATATATTTTGCGCAGTGTGGGCACTTTCATAAACTTGTTTGTTGCCTATTATATTCGCCAAAGTTATGGCCAGCTAATTAGTTGGCAGACAAAAGCGTCAGGTGGAAGTCAGATGGGGGTGAAGGGAAAATACTGTTACAGCGAAGGTTGAATAACTGTTGCTTGCTCAAAGGATATCCTGTCTATTCTGCTTGCCTTTCAATGCAGCACACAACACACATAATTGAGATACACTCTGTGTGTGTACCTTGCATAATCTGAAGCGCAAGCAACAAAAGCAAACACGGAAACAACTTGTTGCAACTACGGCAACAACAAGCAAGCAGATGTGTGTGTGCGTGTGTGTGTGTGTTTGTGTGTGTGTGTAGTTGCGTCTGTTTGCTACAACAAGAAAACAACGTCAAGGCACAGGTGTTAAGAGCGAGGCGCTCAGCACACGTTATAAATAATTTATATTGTTTGCAGAGCAGGTGTAAAAAATTCATTCTACTTTGTTAAGACTTGTTCCTTTAAAATCCTTGAAAAAAACAAACAAACAAACAAACAAAAAAAAACCCAAAATACTTACAATGTATGCACATAATTTAAAGTTTGAAATATCAATTTTAACTTTAAACTTAAAGCAGTTTGACATTAGCCGGCTTAGCGCGGCTCAAGTTATATATACTTTTCCATTCTTGGCGTCGAATTTTTCGATATTTTTGTAAAACACGTAGCGCATAATATTTAGTAAAGATCTTGAAAAAATCAATTAAAAGTATATCGGTCAGGAGTTGAAGTTTAGACAATAAAAAGTGGCTCACAATTTGTCATCCAAGAAAAATTCTAGATAATTTTATTAAGATTTCATAATTGGTATAAATACCATCAAAATCTTATTTTTTTTAAGATCCTTAAAAAAAGTTTCAGCCAAATCCAATAAAAAAGAATAATGGTCCATACGACACTGGACACTGGAATTATACACGCTTTTCACGCTTCACGGTAAAATTTGTCAGCAAAAATCAGAAAAAATTGAATCACAAACCAGTGGATCAACAATTTTTCTTGACCCCATCAATAGTTAACTTCTGATAGCAACCTCAACCCGTGACCCACTCACCAGAGAAGCCAACAGCAAATCGAAATTCAATTAAATTTGTTTAATTGCTTGTGCATTTTGCAAATAACAACTCGTTTTTTATTACATATGTACATACAGGACCCGCAGGAGCGCTTTTATCGTTGAACAACAAAGGCCATAAGCACCTTTACATATTGTAAATAAAACAAAGCGCAATTGTAACATGCACAAAACATACGTGTAACTAGCACACAATCAAACAATGCCAAACAAAACAAACAAAATGGAAACGCCGGATGCCAATAAGAATGAGAATGCGACTGCGAATACCAATGGGATGGTGTGTTTTTTGTTTTTGCTTTGGTATTTTTTGGGGCGCAAGGGGCGTGGCTGTGATAATTGAAATGCCGTTGCGCGCAGCAAATGCTGCTGCCGCTGTCGTTTCCGCTAAGCACAGGCAATCAGACATAGGCACGGCCAACACCACCCACCCGGACAGGCGGGCGGGGAGGCACCCGGACGGGCAACCGGACAGGCAGGACCAGCAGTCCCGATCTGATCCTAAAGCAAATCAAACTCAAGGACAGCGGCCGCCGCAATTTCAAACAATGTAACAAGGGGCGAACAACAACAATAAAAGTATTCAAGTTGTCAGTGCCCGATTACTAGATATCCTGTAACCGGTTGGAAACTATTTTGAGCAAAAATTTAGAATTTTCTAGTTAACTGTCTCTGATTACGAGGTATCCTGTAAACAGGTCTGAGATCTGTACATGTACTAATTTTAGTCAAGATTTATTTGTCATTAAAAATCTTAATATAGACAGACGGACGGATAACAAGACGGACATTGCACAAACACAATATACTCCTTTCACATCGTGAACGGGTATTGTGATAAACTTGTTCAGCGTGCAGTGTAGGAGGATACATAATTTAAACTTATAGTTCTTATATTATATTTTATATTATTTTCAAGATCGATGCGTTCACGTGATAAGGAATATATATTTTTTATGAGGTGGAAGCTGCTCTATTTCACCTGTTACATACAGGTGCAAAAAGCAGTATACCCTATACCCATTGGTAATGGGCACAACAAAAACAACAATGGGCAACGCAACGCCAAAAGCGAAGCCTTTTCATTTTACAATTTTGTAAACAGCTGCCAATGCTTTTCCCGGCCACAGTTGTTGCCATGACGTCCTGTGGCAGCGATAAGCCTTTGCCTTTTGTTTTAAACCAGGACGCCACGAATTGGCGCCGCTCCACGCTGCGCCCCCGTTTTAATGGACAGCCATTAGACGTCGTTCTAACTTTAGCACGCACGCCATTAAAGCAACAACAAAAGCGCAGTTACTTACGTGATGTGCATGCTGGGTATTAGCGCGCATATGCCCTTAGGGCTTACAAATGCACTGGCACAATTAAAAATCATTAAATTTAACAAAAGAAAACATCATTTTGCACACAGAAAAAAAATACACTTCACTTTCAAGATGGCTGCCCTTTGACGAGATCTTTGCAAGCGCGTGGGCAGCTGCAGCTCGCGTTCAAGGTTGCCAGGAAGTTCAAATTAATGTACCAAATTCTAAGTAAAATGTACCATTATTATGAAAGTATGAGAACATGCTTCTTAAATGGAAAGTTTTTAATTAAAATTTTAGTTTGAATTAAATTTAATATAAAACACTGAAATGTTAAAATTTGTAAGCATGAAATTATGAGCATAACGCTTTCAAATGGACAATTTAAATTAAAATCCCTAATTTTAATTAAGTTCAATATAAAATTGTGCAATGCCTGAAATTTTTAGCATCTGCAAGTTTAAATATCGTTGTACTTGTAAATGTTTGAAAATTTTAAGCCATATCAATTTGCAGACAATGTTTTTTAATTAAAAAAAAATGTTTATAATTTAATTATCTTAATTTTAATTAGTATTTGTTGCTGATGATTCGTACTCATTTCGATAAGATATGTTGGTTTTTATCCGACTCAGAGTATTCTCCTTTTGGCCATAACTTCATTAAATTTTAGCGCACAAAAAAGTACCATTGTGCGCTTAATAAAAGATCCCGTGTACCATTGCACAAAGAAAATACCTATTTGGTTACATTTTTAGCACATATGGCAGCCTTGACAGTGTTGAAAAATGACAGTTACTTAAAAATCTTCAATCAAATTCTGCATTTTGCAATTTTCTCGCAATGCAACGTTTTCTGAAGGTATTTGGTGAAAAGACATGCAAAGTTATTGGCAGAATACAGGTGCACGCGCTGCCAGGTGAATCAACAAATAAAAAGTCTTAAAAATTATGTGAACATAAACAACAATAAAAAACCAGGCGCTCCATGCTATGCTAAAAACTGGAAACAGATCGTTGATACGGCGGAGCAGGAGGCGGATTTCTACAAGAGTTACAGAGTGGTAGGGAAATACGAAATAAAAGTAAACGAAAGGCGGTGCACATTTCGTGACTTTAATTTAATGCCACCTTCAATGCCACAAAAAGCCAACAATCTAATTTCCTTTGCCCCACAGGACGCCGTGCTTATCGAGAACATGCATGACGTGCCCCATGTGCAGGATCGCCACCTTGGCGCTGAAACGGTGGCCTGCCTAACCCGGGTGTCGCAGGCTGTGCGGAGTATCCTGCCGCGGCAGGTGCCCTGTGGCATACAGGTGCTCACCTGCGGCAACAAACAGGCGCTGGCCGTAGCCAAAGCCGCCCAGCTGCAGTTCATCCGCGCCGAGAGCTTCGTCTTTGGTCATGTGGCCAATGAGGGCTACACAGAAGCGTGTGCCGGCGAACTGCTGCGCTATCGCAAGCAAATCGATGCGGACGATGTGCTAATCTTCACCGATGTAAAGGGAAAGCACAGCTCGCATGCGACCACAGTGGATGTTGATCTGCTGCAGGTAGCGCGTGCAGCGGAACACTTTCTCAGCGATGGAATTGTCGTAAAGGGCACGGCAGCGGGACGGTCATTCCAATCCAAAGATCTGCAAAAACTCGCAAGCAAGCTAAGCACCCCACTAATCGTTGCCTCGGGCGTGTCCAAGGAGAACATAGACCTTTATTTTAAACATGCACAGGCTGTGATTGTTGGCGGGAAGTTCGAACAAAGCGGCAATCGGAGAGAGGAAATTGACTTGTTTGCTCTGGATATATTCATGGCTCAAATATGTGCACTGCGTCGCCTTTAAATGATGTTTATCTGAATAAGTTTAAAATGTATTATATGTGGATGACCAACAATGAATAAAAAATAAGTTGTGCTGCTTCCTAGATTTAAATTGTAGCGCTCACAAACGCACGGTTGCATTGAAAACGTCGCTGCCAAGAAGTCAGCATCAGTGTTGAATAATGGCAATCAACATAGGGAATCATAAAGCTACAGTTGCTCATCTCTAGCACGCACCCATCTCGCTCACACACGTGTTGCTACTTATAGAGTTGTGCAACGTTGTTCATTTTAAAAACTAAGTTAACTTAAATTTTTACTGTACGAACGAATAGTTCCCTTAATACATCGTTCGTTTTATTCCGCATTATACAAAAAAAAAAAATCAATGAAACGAAATAATCGTTGCAATATACATTTATATTACATTTATTACTGTTAACCAACTGTTGCTGATAATATTTCACGATTAAGCAAAACAAATAAACGGTAAAATAAATGCGTACATGTATTAATGGTGTCAAATATTTGCATAGTCAGATAAAAGGTTATTCCACACCCTAATTGCTGAATAAATAAATCATAACAATTTTACTGTAAGCTGTGACCTAGTTCGTGCATTCTTAGTTCATGCGAACAAGTTCTGAACGACTCGGTGCAACTCTAGCCGCTTGTTCTAACAAAAATTTCTATTTGCAATGCAAAGATTTGTGCGTATTTTTGGTAAACAAAAATGCAAAATAATTGGCATGATACACGTGGATGCGCTGCCAGGTGAGCCGCATCGCATGCAGCACAAACAAACGCAATTGCCAATGATTTTAACATAAAACAACAACAACTCAAGGCACGCCGCGCTATGCTGGCAACTGGCAGGAGATCATTCAGAAGGCCAAATACGAGGCGGAGCTGTACAAGAAGCACAAATTGGTAGCTATAAAATAGCCATAAATGCAATTAAGTTGTATACGCCCATTCCGACTGCCCCGCAGGACGCCGTGCTCATCGAGAACATGCATGACATACCCTACGTGCAGGAGCGTCTCCTGGGCCCCGAGATTGTGGCCTGCATGACCCGGTTATCCCAAACCGTGCGCAGCATTCTGCCCCAGCCGGTGCCCTGTGGCGTGCAGGTGCTCGCCTGCGGCAACAAACAGGCGCTGGCCATAGCCAAAGCCGCCCAGCTGCAGTTCATCCGCGCCGAGGGCTTCGTCTTCGGTCATGTGGCCGATGAGGGCTACACGGACGCGTGTGCCGGCGAGCTCCTGCGCTATCGCAAGCAGATTGATGCGGAGGACGTGCTCATCTTTACGGATCTCAAGAAGAAGCACAGCTCGCATGCGATCACAGCGGATGTTAGCCTGCTGGAAACGGCGCATGCAGCGGAATTCTTTCTCACCGACGGCATCATCGTCACGGGCACCGCCACGGGTCAGGCGGCCAGTGCGGATGATGTACAGGAGCTGTCCGGCAAGCTGAAGGTGCCACTAATCATCGGCTCCGGCGTGACAAAGCGTAATATCAGTGAATATTACGACGAGGCGCAGGCGGTCATCGTTGGCTCACACTTCAAGGAGCAGGGCGACTGGCAGCGGGACATCAGCGAGAAGGCCGTGGAGAGCTTTATGCGGGAAGTGTGTGCGCTGCGCCAGCTCGCCTAATGATCCTCGTTTTTCTACATATTCTTGTAAATGCTTTTATTGTGTATATAAATGAATTGAAAATGTGATATGAAAGGTGCCGCGTTCAATTTCTAGAAGAGATTGGCAAAAAAATCGTAGATCCGTTCGCGCAGCGAGCCGGGCTTCACGGCGCCAGCATTTCCACTGCTGCCTGTTGGGAACACGAAGGGCTTCTGCTCGCAGGCGTCGAGCGTATCGTCGAATTTGACGCGCTTCTTCTGCGGCGGCGAGCACAGGACATCCTCCTGGCTGGGCTTCAGCGTCTGGGCGGGCGTCGTCCAGCCGCCACCGGCACTTTTCTGGCTGCCACCGCTGGAGCGCAGTGGAAAGAGCACATCTTGAAAGTTGCCATCGCCCAGTTCCGCATCGAAGAGATCCTCGCGCTTGATGGCCGTGGGTATGGTGTTGTCCACGTTGTGCGCACGAAAATACGACTTGGAGTCGGAATAGCGACTGGCAAAGCCATAGCTGGGATCGGCATCGCTGGGCGTGCTGTTGGGCTTGCTGCGCTTGAGGATGCCGCGCACATTGCTGCCCTTGTCGCCGGTGGCGATCATTTTGTACAGCTTGGAGATGCGATTCTCCTTGCTGGCGGACGCGCTGTCCAGCGGACGACGCAGCTGTACGACGGGCGGCGGCGGCGGCGCCGGACGCTTAACAACCGTTGACGAGGGCTTTAATTGGTTCTGGCTGGCGCCGGGCATTTTGCGCTTGCGCGGAAAGCAAATGTTGTGCGTGCTGGCGGATTCATCCGCCTCCTCCTCAGAGTCCGTGCTGCGATTCTTGTTGCGGAAAACGCTCTCATAGTCCTGCAAGGAAACAAAGGAGTTAGCAGCGTCTTAAGCTGAAGGATTGGCTACTCACGCATTTGCGCTTGTTGGGACTGAGTACATAATCGGCGCCGAACTTCTTCATGTCCTTTTTGCGTATGGGCGTCCGCTTGCTGGAGTCCTTGCGCAGCGTTTTGCGGCACTGGACGTGCAGATCGATGGCATCGCGTATGAAGCGCACCCAGGTGCGCGACACCTGCAGATCATCGCTGCCAAAGATGATGCCGTCGCTCTGACAAGTCAGCTTAAAGTGTCCTGGCAACATCTCATAAACCTTGCACTTCTTGAGCGGAAAGATGCAGCAGCATTCGAGAGAGTTCTCCACCTGGGTGTTGGAGGCGCGCTCCCGGACCACCTTGCAGTACATAAAGATGTCCGACATGAGCACACAATAGCGCTTGATCTGCTGGCCCTTGTGCGTGATCTTGTGCAGCATGCCCTCCTTGATGACCCGTCGTGAGGGCTTCACAATGTTGGGCGTGCGATTCACCAGCGAATTCTGCAGATGTATCAAATACTGGGTGATCTCCTGCTCCTCCACGCACGAGTTGATGTGCGCGGCAGTCGCCTCAATCTCCTTGACAGACTCTGTCCAAGGAACAGCTTTAGAAACTCCATTTGAAATTGGGTTCAGGTTAAGAACTTACCCTTGAGGAGCTTGTAGTCCGCATCCGCGGGACTTGTGTACAGCAGCACCTGCTCCAGCAACAGCTTGTAGCGCGGCACACGCTGTATGGGCACAATCATGAGAGCGTTCAGCTTGCGCTGCACCTCCGGCCGGCTCTCGGTCTCCTCCAGAAATTTACGAAAAACCGGATTCTTGCTAATCAAATCTTGTAATATAAATAAAGCGCCGCGATAGTCAAATGCGTACACCGAGTACAGCTTGAAGAATGGTGCCATCTTGAGGAAGGCGTGCGCCACATTCTCCATGTTGGCCTCCAGTTCGCGAAGGAACTCCCCGTTCAAGTTGTGTATCATCTCGATCTGGCCAAAGAGCGCCGTATGGTTGGCGGCATCAATGATGGCCCGCTCCTTGAGTGGCCGCACAAAGTACGCCATGAGCAGCTCCAGCTGCTCCAAGTAGGACTTCTCCGACGTGATGATCTCCTGCACGGCCTGCAGGCGGAAGCCCATCCGTTTGCCCGCCTCCGGATTGGGCGAGCCGATGGGACTGCTCGATTTGCTGTCCAGCATGGAGCAAACTGCAACAGCAAAAATAAAAAAAATAAAAATTAGCAGGCATCCTGCATCCTTGGCCACGCCCCCTTTTACCTTTTTTACGCGACTTAGCCGTCAGAAGGTTTCGCTCCTGCAAAACCTGACGCAGTTCGCGGCTGAAGCTGAGCGGCGTGTGCGGTGAGCTGGCTACGCCGTGGGCGTGGCTCTTTTGTCTCGGCGTAAACATTTTCACTTCAATTTTCCGCAACGAAAAAGTTAATGCAACGCGACGCCAACTGCAACACCTGCTGGCGGCTGTGTTTGAAAATTGCCATTCACTGCGAACAGCAACAAGCGAGTTATCGATTTCGATCGATTTATGCAGCCCTACTGGCTAAGTGGGTACTCGTTTTACCAACTCTCTTATTTTTCTGAGGGCGCCAAAAGTGGAACCAGCTCGCAAAATAATCATTACTAAAATAAATTAAAGAAGAAGAAAATACCTAACGACAACAGCAAACAAAGCTGTCCATCGATTTTACAGCCCTGCTAATTTTACAAGTTCTGTTTTAGATTAACATAACATAATATGAAATAACTTCAAATCGCTTAGCAGTGCACTGTTGTTAATAACATAACATCAGTAGCTGGCTGTATGGTCTCCTTTAGTTTCCTCTTGGCGTTTGCCAAGTTAAGACGTTCTCTCTAGGCTTAAATTTTTTTTGTTGGAATATTCTGTTTTTTTCGAATTTGCTGAATAAATATAATAATTTTTGCTTACTAATTTGACTGGTTCGTTTTTAACTGATGTGGAACCGATACATCGCTCAATGAGCAACTGAAACTTGTTCACTCATCGGAATTAGCAACTGCAGCCATGGTCCGAGAGTGACTGCATCAACAATATTTATTTTTATACGTGTTCGTGGCTTGATTTATCTTTTAAGCCTTTTAGTTGAATGAGCCGCACACAATGCACGCCAAGCTGAGTGAACTGGAAACGCGCATTGCGGCGCGCCTGAACGAGAAGATCGGCAAGGATGCCAGCCAGTTGCATCGCGCCGCTTTGCTGGTGGATAACTACAAGGAGCGCCTGCAGACGCTTAGCCAAAGTGTAAATACTAAATATTACTATTATATCAGAGATTATAGCCGCCGCTTCCATACACAGCTCAACTATGAGGATCCGCAGAACGTGTCCAGCTACAAGTCGGCCTTTCACTGCCAGCAGCAGGTCTGCGCGAGCATCGACTTCGAGCTGGAGAAACTCTCCCAATTTCGGGCGAAACTGCAGCTTAAGCTGGCGGAATGCCAGCCGGCGCTGCTGGGCGTGGCGCAGGATCTGCAGCAGGTGCGTCAGCTGCAGAATGTGACGCAATATCTGCGCCTAGTGCAGGACATACAGGAGATTAGCGCGGCGCTGGGCGGCGCCATCCATGGCAAGGATGAGGCCAAGCTGGTCAACATCTATCTGACGCTGTACGAGGGCAATGACTGCGAGCACAGCATTGTGGGTCGCCTGCACGCCGTGCAGGCACGCTCCCTCAAATCCTACGCCGAATCCACTGCCATATACTGGCACAAGCTGATCCTGCAGCGTTTGTCCAGCGAATTTGAGTCTGTGCTGAAGTCGATGCGCTGGGCGCACATGGAACAGCAGGCGCTCAACTATTCGCCCGGCCGCGACACTGCCAAGGCCCAGCTGCTGGCCGAGTACATGTTTCTGATCAAATCCCCGACCGAGGAACATGCACCGCTGGTGACCATAACGCCCAGCATCGTTTGCCCGCCGATTAGCCAGGTGGTGCAGCTGCTGTTGGCGCCCTATCGCCAGCGTTTCACATTTCACTTTACGGGCACCCGGCAAACGAATCGCTTGGACAAGCCCGAGTGGTTCTACACGCAGATCCTCAACTGGGGCAAGGAAACACATTTCTTTGTGGGCAAAACATTTCAGCCAGCCGCCATGAAGGCCGGCAAGCTGGACTTTAATCTGCGGGTGAGCTGAACTACTCCGTATACATACTCTTTTTTATATTTATATATTATATTTTATGTATTATATTATATTAAATGCAAATCTCTTGCAGCTGGAGTTTATGCGTGGCCTGGTCCAGTTGACCATTGAGAAGCTGGCCGTGGACATTGAGCAGATTGCGCAGGATGAGCATCTGTTTGCCCATCTGCTGGACGAGACGCTGGCCTTTGAGGCGGAGCTGCGCGACACCTTTGGCTATCCGGCCAGCTTTCCCAGCGCCATTTCCGTGCTCACCCAGCCCATGTATTTGCTGCGCTGGATTGCGCTCGAGGAGCAGTGTAAGCTGGGCGGGAATCCAACTATCAGACATTAGGTTAAAGTCTTGTGGTTTCAGTTTAGTGCGGAGAAAATGGATCAGATACTGCAGGCGGAGACCCCGTTTCAGCTGATCGATCCGAACACCTATGAGGATGACCTGAAGATACCAAAGTGTGCCGATCAGTTTATGCGCCTGCTGGAGGCCATCAAGGATCGTTATTATGCCTTAATCCAGCCGGGACATCAGCTGCAGTTTCTCCAGCTGCAGCTGGAGCTAATTGACAGCTTCCGGCGGCGACTCGTCCAACTGCACAGCAGCGGCGCCGTCGCCAGCCTGCCGGTGCTGAATGCCATCAACTATTTGATCATGGTACTGCGCGAATGGGGCGAAAATGTGCATTATTTGCATCTGCATGCGGCGCTGGCGGGGCCAAATGCCAGCGAAATTAATTCGGTGTTTGAGCATGCCGTCGCCGAGTTGGAGCACTGGGCGCGCCAACTGATCAAGAATCTGGCCAACAAGGCGGTCAACGAAATGAAGGCCAAATCAATGAATTATCGCCACGACGTCTGGCCGAGCATGCCCGAACAGAACAGCAAGGAGCCGTTCATACTCTCGCCCAGCGGCGGAGAGACGTTCCAAGTGCTGGTCACGCTGCTGCACAATCTGGAGCGTGAGCTGTCCGCGAATCTGTTCAATCAGACGCTGCGCCTGATGGCCCAACAGACGGACGACTTCATGCTGGAGTGCATGGTGCTGCACACGAAATTCTCACCGGCGGGCGCCGCACAATTTAACTACGACATGACGCTGCTATTCGCGCTCTTCGGCCAGTACACACGACGACCCGAGCTGCTCTTCAAGCGGTGAGTAATTTGACAGCGTGCGTCACGCCATTAAATGCGATATATGTCTATATATATATATATATATATATATATATATTATATTGTTTATCATTCAATTTAGAATACACGACGCTTGCAAATTGCTGACGGCGGCGCGGGGAACCGCTTTGTTGCTGCTCGAAACGCTGCGCAGCGGCCAAACGGCGTTGGAGAAGGCGAAACCGCTGCATGAACTTCGCGTGCTCAGCTTGGACAGCAGACAGTGCATCGAGGTGCTCGAAAGGCGGACGGACATTAAAATGTTTTAAATAAAGCAAACGTGGCGACTTTTGGCAATAATTATGATCGGGTCGGGCAATGCCTACGCCGTTTTGATACCCTTGCTGGGGTCACGTTTTGGTAGCGGGTGTCTTCGATCCAATAAACTATATGCATATATTTTTGATCTGATTAATCTGCTGAGTCGATCAAATATGTCTGTCTGTCTAGAAACTTTATGCAAGCTGGTCCCAGTTTTAAAACTTTCGTCTTGGAACTTTACATAGGACCGTTTTTTTGTTGCAGGCTGTACTTATATACAAGTCGGCCGGATCTGACCAGTATAGCATATAACTACCATAGGGACAATCGGTTAATAAATGACTTTTTGTATGAAAAACTTTTTTGTTTTGACAGATATGAGGACTAAAATTGGCAATAAAGGGTGACACTATGCTCCCAACTTATATAAAAAAAAATGTTATCAACATCGGACCTCTTTAATATATAGAACCCATAGAACAGTCGATCGAATAATTATTTTTTACATGAAAACTTTTTTGTTTTCAAAGATATAATAATCAAACTAGCTTCTTACATAAAAGCAAAATTTTATTAAAATCCGATTGCTATATCATATAGCTCCCATAGGAATAATGAGTCGAAAAAATGGTTTTTGTATGAAAATTATTTTGGGTTTTCCAGATAACCGAAACAAACTTGGCAATTGAGATAACTACTAAGCTCCGAATATATCTAAACAATTATTAATAAAATCGGACTACTATATCATATAGTTCCCATAGATCAAAAAACGAGTTTTTGTGTGAAAAACTTATTTGTTTTCAAAAATTTCCTAACTAAACTTGCCCTATCATTTAAACAAAACATCACCAGCATCGAACTACCCTATAAAATAACCTCATACAGGAACAATTGGTCAAAAATCAAGTTTTTGTTAATTATAGATATTTATCTTCACATCTTCCGTATGCCTGCAAGGGTATTCAAACTTCAGTCAACCGAAAACAAACATTCTCTCTCGTTGTTTTATACAATGCGTTTAAAACTGGGTCAATCTGAAAGTTTACTTGATATTGGTTTAAGTAATTTTAGTATGCGGGCTCGAAAAAATAGCTAGATTTAATGTTTACTCTAAATACAATAGTAAAAGCTATTTTGCCTAAATCATGAGATGTAGCAGACATTTCGAGAAAGTATATACTATATAAACTCTCGATCGGAATCGGCAGTTGAATCATCTTTCTGTTTCTATGCAAAGCGGACTCAATTTTGAAGCTATCTTGTTGGCACTCGGCATAGATATGAATTTTATCTAAAAATAAGCTTTATTATACGCTTTGTATACCCTACATACACATACTCTTGAGCATTGGACTACTATATTATACAGCTTTCATAGGAACAATCTGCCAACAATTTCCGTTTTTTCTATAATTTATTTTTGTTTTTCAAAACAGCCTAACTAAACTAAGAAAGCCTTATTATGAATCCAATAGATAAATCAAATTTTATGTAAATGCAACTAAATAAACATTTTGTCATACAGAGTTATCTGTCTACAACAAAATTAAATCAGTTTAATAATTTGCTGCATTATATATAGATACCCCTACTACATATTTTAATATAAAGCACCCTTATCCAAAATTTTGTATAAATGCTCAAAGCACATTTCTATTTCGCATTCCATTCAATTTCCGACGCATTTCCCAGAAAGCGCTCGCAATATGTTAAACTAAAAAAAAAATACTTATCAGTTAGTAGAAGAAAAAACAACTAATATATTCGATTTCGACGCTATATTTCAATATAAATCTATATAACTACACGGTATTTGGAGTGCAAGACATACAATATAAACATTCGAAGTTGGGTATATTAGTTGCAACATTGAATTAAAGACAATTTCTGGACAATTAATGGAATATCATTGATTTATTAGGTTAGTTAAACATTTGTGTTTTTGTTTTTATTTATTTATTGCCTAAAGAGAACATTTTTTTTGTTTTTGTTTTCATTTCGTATTTAAAATCTGTAAAACATGTACACACAAAAAATTAAACATGCAGTAACTGTATTAATAATAAATTGCTCTAAAAATACATAGCGTAAAATTAATATATATATATATATAATATGAATATGTATATATGTGTGTGTGTGTGTATATATATATTCATTTTGACAAACAATTCCAGTTAGTAAATACCAATTTGCGACACAATAGACGCTCATCACAATATCAAAGATCAACATCCTCATCAACTTTTCATCATTTTCCCCATAAAAATGCGCCCGCATAGTATTTTCCCGAGCTCCTCCAGCTGTGGCTTCCTATTCTTATTCAAAATTCTGATAGTTCGCCGAATTGATAAATGTTGCCCGCTGCGCCGGCGTCATGTTTAGATTGCCACGCTGCTTCTTGTCGTAGGCCCAAATCACGGCCGTCGCAATCAGCGCCACGGTCAGCCAGCCCATGAAGAAGAGCTGCACCCAGGTGTGATCGCCGTCGCTGTGATCCGCAATGATGCCGGCGATAATTGTGATCACGGCCAGGCCGAGATTCTGTACGGACTGGCAAAAGCCGTAGGCGGTGCCCAGCTGATATTCGGGTATGATGAGTGCCACCAGTGGCCACAAGCTGGCAGCGAGCATGGAATACGATAGACCCATGACAACCATGCCCACATACGGATTCAGTTGGGTGAACGTGAGCAGCGCATGGGCGCCAATCGTTGTCACCGTCGCACTCATCACCCAGGTCACATTGCGACCCAGCTTATCGATGATGAAGCCAAAGATGGGCGACGACACGGCCGCAATCAGATAGACCAGCGAGTCCACCGTATTCGCCTGCGCCTCCGTGTAGCCAAAGCGATCCATAAAGAACTTCTGGCCGAGTGCAATGAACGGAAAGATGGCCACATAGTAGGCGACACAGATGATGGAGACCATCCAGAAGGGCGCCTTAAAGGTGAACACATCGGTCAGCTTGGGTATTTCGCCGGAGGGATTATTATTGCGCTGCATAATGCGCTCCGCCCGCTTGTCCATCCAGCCGAGGATGAGCGCACACATCAGGGACAACACACACGTGACCGTGGCCAGCAGCAGGACGACGCCAAGCGCCTGATGATCCTTGTAGAATTTGCTCACATAGTCATAGATGGGCTGCATCACCCAAAAGTTGACCGTGCTGCCGAAACGTGCCACGGACAGCTGCAGACCGAACACCATGTTCAGCTCCTTGCCCTTGAACCAGAGCACCGCATAGCTGTTCTGGGCAACCGCCAAGGATTCGGCGCCAATGCCAAAGATGAAGCGGCCGACGATCATCAGCCAGAACGCGTTATAGAGGGCGCCGCTGGCGAAGATCAGCTGGCCCACCAGCAATATCAGCATGTAGATAATCGTGCCCAGCCGTATGCCAAACAGGCGATCGATCAGAAAGCCGCCCAGAAAGCAGAGCACCACATTGGGCCACGAGTAGATCGAGTAGATGAGCGTAAATTGCGTGGAGGTCAGGTCCAGATCGTGCTTGAAGACCGTCTGCAGGGCGCCGGGATTGTCGTAGCAAAAGTACGAGCCGAAGCCGAGCAGGCACATGAAGATCAGCGCCTGGAACCGATGGCAGGTGCTCGTCGGCATGCAGCAGCCGCCCTCGGGCAGCGCCAGCTCATTGTCCTGGCGTCCGCCCGTTGACGACGTCGCCTCCTCCTCGGGCTGGTTCAGCTCCTCGTTGTCCACGATGCGCTCCTCATCTTCGCGAGCCATGACTAAGCGCCGCGCTGGACACAACTGCACTGAACGGAATTGATGGCCCGCAGAAAAGGGCGTTTAAATATATGTATTTAATATATTTGTTGGTTGATATCGAATTTGTTTTCGTTTTCTGCAAAAAGAAACAAGAACGTTGCAGTTGGGTGTAACAGGCTGCGCTATACTCGTTCACAGTATAATTATTATCTTGGAAAAATATAGAAAAAAATATAATTTTTCGGTTCGATATTTAGAGATCATCAGAAAACTGCCTGCCTGGTGATTCTAGTTTTAAAATTTGCACAAACCCAATATGCTCTTTTCACTTCGTGAACGAGTATAAAAATGCCGTTGTATCTGGTTCCACTCACAAACACGCACGCACACACACAACTACATTAATGTTGCGCGTGTGAGTGTGTGTGTGTGTGTTTGTTGCGTATTTTCAACTCTTTTGCTTTGTCTGATTGCTTCGTTATCTTGTTCGTTTATTGTTTACTGTACTCTGCACTCTTTGTCTATCGCTGTGATGCTGTTTGTCTGCGTTGTAGTTTACGCATTAGTTATTGTTACAGTATTGTTATCAAAAGATGTCACAGTCCACTTACAGCGTTTGTTTTTGCTTTTCGATTACACACGACGCACTTTGTTCGCACAGCAGCGGGCGCTATGCACCTGAACTTTATTAGCGTTCAAATAAAACTAAATTCGATTTTGATTTCTCTCCTACGCTGTGCGCTAATTAACGTTAATTACTCATGCCATAACGTACTCGTTACCAGTTACGGGGCATGAGTATTTTATAGGTAACAAGTCAGGGCTGCAAAAAAGTAAAAAGTA
Source organism: Drosophila colorata (assembly GCA_035041545.1). NCBI lineage: Eukaryota > Metazoa > Arthropoda > Insecta > Diptera > Drosophilidae > Drosophila > Drosophila colorata. The sequence goes on from JAWNLD010000564.1 coordinate 3,883,604, forward strand.
CATGAACCGCTAGTTTTATATGGAGCATAATTATTATTATTAAATAAATTATATAAATTAAAGCGCTTTCATTGACTAAGTGTCACTTTTGTTAGATTAAATATAATTTATTTTAATTTTGAGCGTTTGATTCCTGGTCAGTTAAGAAATCGTCAGCTTAACAATCGTCTTTATAATCATCTTAATATATATTAATTATGTTAAAAATAAAAAAATAAACTTAAAATATAGGATTTTAGTGGGCTTAGCTGTATTTCTCACTTTTGTCAAATCATTTAATTTATTTGAATTTTTACTTGTCATCGCAATTTCGTTAGCTGTATAGCCCTGGTCAGAGCAGTAAAGAAACAAAATTCATAAATCGCCAGTTCAAAAAGCGGCATACTAGTTTCATAATCGGCATAATAGTTATTTAATAAAAATAAAAACTCCAAATATAAGCGATTCGTAGGCCTAGTTGTAAAGGACACTTTTGTTAATTTAAACTGTCACTTTTGTTAGATTAAATATAATTTATTAGAATTTTGTGCGTTTGATATCCAGTTCATTAGCTTTGCAGCCCTGGTCAGCGTTATAGTTTCATCGTTTGCATGCTCTTTAGCTGTTTATTTGCGCACCCAAAATGTGTTTAATTATATAAGCGCACGGTAATGGCATCAATTGACACTAGCAAGCGCAAGCCCCGACGCTTACAAGGCACACCGTCCGTACATTATCGCAATCGCTTCGCCTACGCCTTTCTCGCCGTTGGATCGACGCTCTTCGGCCTCTGGTGGTGAGTGGAGTAACGGAACAATTGTTGAACATTGTTAATAAACAAATGGAATAATCTTTGCGCAGCTTGACGCCCATGCAACGCATTGCCAACGAGAAGCTCTGCAAGGCGCTGCTAACGCCCTCCGATCAGGAGAAGGATCGTCACGCCCTATTTGACTTTGCGGCGCCGCGTCGCTCCGAATTCATTCGCGAAGCCCTCGAGGAGAGCGAGAAACTGCGCACGGAGCGCTAAACCAAACGAGCAACGATGGACAGACAAACGCGGCGAGCTAACTTGAAGAAACTGCAACAGCCCGCGAGCGGAAAGCTGCGGTAGGTAGCGGTAGAGCTCCGTAGAGCTGTGAATCCTCTTAACAGTTGTGCTCAACTAGTTTATTGACTAATAAAATGTTTAAGCCGTACTAAATGCTGTTTGTTTTCTTGCGCCACGCGCAGCAGCAACGCGGCCACCGCGACCATGACGCTGTCCGAGTATTTCGAGACACTCGAGAGTCCCAGCGGTGCTGAGGAGCAGCCGCAGCCGGAGCAGGAGAATCCCTTTGCGGAGCCGAGGAATAAAAAAGCCCGCGACACGGAGCTGCCGCCGCCGCTGGCCAAGCCCAAGAAGGCGCCCAAGCTGAAAGCGACTGCTCCACAGCGTCGTGGCCGCAACGGACGCAGCAAACAGCAGCCGAGCATTAGCGATTTCCTGCGCAACGAGCAGCTCTTCGCGGAGGTCACCGCACAGCACTGCATGGCGGACAACTTCAGTCCGGATGACATCGAAATGGCGCTGGCACTGTCCAAATCGGAGGCGCAGAAATATGGTCGATTGCGTCTGCAGGACACCGAGGATGAGCAGGAGGAGGTGGTGAATTTGCTGGATAAGGAAGCCAATCAGTCCACGGAGAATATACGCCGCAAGCTGCAGAAATACGGCTTTCGCACGGCCGCCAAGGAGGGTGCGTAAAATTTATATTAAAACTGCTTTGTGAAAATCTTAAGAGTTTCTTATATTTAGATTACAATATGCTGTCCATTGGCTGCCTGCCCGTTGCTGCTGGGAAGCGAGGCAAACGCTGCAAATGGGCCAACAAATTTACGGCGCTCACTCTACGCAATCCGGCACATCAGCTGGACAAGATGCAGGCCAAGGTGGCCGCTTTGATGGCGCAACAGGTGCGCACCAAGCTGCCGAGCGCGGAAAACCAGCCGCCTTTCGAGCTGATCAGCACACGGCTGCTCCCATTGGAGGCGCGCGACGAGCGTCGCATCACGCACGAGCCCAGCGAGGAGGCCCTTAATCTTAGTGCCTATTATGTGCAGGATCTGATAGAAGTGAGTCGGACGCCGGCGCAACACCTGCTGAAGAGCTGGGCGGCCATTCAGGGCAGAGATTTGTCGCCCAAGCGACCCAGCGCGGAGAGTCTGCGTCGCAAGCAGCAGCTGCAGCAGGTATATGCCGAGCTGGAGGCACATTTTGGCGCCGCCGCAGAGCGGGAGGAGTTGGATGAGCTGGAAAAACTGGTGGCCGACAATATGATACATGACAGTAGTCAAACGCTGGTTGATAATGTGACAGAGGATCCTCTCCAACTGCCAGCAGATAATGTTAAGCAGGATGTTAATAAGGAGCTGCCAGTTGATGAGCTGCTCATGCCAACGAGCGGCGGCAGTCCCTTGAAGGAGCCGCCCGATAAGCGCGCCAGAATGATGCAGCTGTCCAGCGAAACGGAGCGCGAGTTGAACTGTGATAAGGAGAATATTCTACCCAGTACTTCATGCAAGCAAAGCACACGCTGCATCTCACCCGATCTCTTCGCCGACTCCGATGAGGAGCCGGAATCGTTTTCCGACGCAGGCAGCGCTGCTGTCGCCATGCAAAACTTCTCCCTAAAAGTCTACAAGGATATAACCACAAGCGATATCAACTGCTATGAGGTTTATTCCAGCGATGAGGGTAAGGAAAAACGAATATTGATTAAATTATATTTAAAATGTATTTATACTCGTTCACGAAGTATAAAGAGTATATTGGGTTTGTGCAATGTTTGTTTTGCAGTCCGTATAAACGCAATTTTTTCCCCGCTTTTGAAGCTAGAGACTTGAAATTTGGAATATTTACTCGTGTATACCTACTTCAGATAAAGTGTTAAAAGATTTTTACTACGCCCACTGGGGGCGTGTCAATTCGATAAAATCGATATATCTACCTCAGTTTTAATGCTAGATGCATTGCAATTTTGCAAACATATTACTGATGACCTCCTCTAAAGATCGCTGCATAAATTGGTTGGATACGGCCATTGAAGGCGTGGCAAAACCATTAAATCTATATACATATCTCGGGTAGACATTGCACAGATCCAATTTTATACTGTTTTAAGCTGTTACTGTGATCGAGTATTGCGCAGTTGGTTACAACGTTCTTACTTGTTTCGTTTTGTTTTAGTGAAGACTGTTACCGAAGCCACAGCAGAAGAGATTAGCCCTAAATGTATGTATACTATGTATTACATTTAAATCCATAACAAATATGTATTTTATATATTGCTTTTCCAGCTCCAACCCAAGAGAGCTTTATAGACCTAACAGAGCGCGATTCGCCAGAAATTATATTGGAAAACAATTCAGGGAAATCCTTTTTGGAACATCATATCCTGCCACCGAGCCCAATTATTGAATTCGATGAAGAAACCGATGCATTTCTAAAAGACTCACGTGTCCAGGTGGAAGATTGTGAAATATCCGAGGAGTTATATGCAAAATACGCTTGCAAAACAGCGCTGCCTAAAGCAGACTTGGAGCTAAGCTCAACGGAGATGTCCCAGCCGGGCAGCAGCTTCTTTCACCTGAGTTTTAATGGCTCCGCCAAGTCAAATTCTACGACAGCAATGCCATCGCCTGCCTGCAAGGAAAACTCGCTGAGCTTCAGCCAATTTGACAATACAAAAATTACATTCCAGCGTAGCTTCAGCTTGACGCAGTCGCCAGGACAGAGCGCCGAGCTGAAGCACAGTTTTAAGAGTCCGCTGAGCCGTCAAAGCAACTCCTTTGCCGGGAAACCTGCTTCTTTACACGCCTCCCCATTTAGCGCCTCCGATGCGAGCATTGACTTGACCCAAGACAGCGCCGATGATGATGCTCTTGATGAGGATAATGAGGGTGCTCTGCTCTCGGATGATGAAATCAACTACTCCATTTGGAAGGCGGACAAAACATGTCGAGATTTGCAGGACGTCCTCTCTGATAGCAGCAGCAATGACGGCTCCTTTAGCTCGCCTTTGGCTAAAATCAAAAGCGTGCCGCATTTCAAGACTGTGGAGGATTTGGATGCCTATTTGGACGCTTCGCCCGCGACCTCCAACAAATCTTGTAATTCGCGCTCGCCCAACAAAAGCGCCCTGAGCAAAGAACGCGCCGAGTTTGGCATTCTGGATGCGGCCATCTCGCAGCCCTTTACGCTCTCCCAGCTGCAAAGTCCAGCTGAGGCTGAGCCCTCGCCGGTGCACATAGACTGGACGGAGGCGTCCTTTCTGGACACGCCGCCAGAGGTGCCCATAAAACGCTACTCCAGCAGCTGTCCAAATAAATTTAAAGAGCTGCTGCGCAACATCTCGGAGCCGCCCCATTCCCCTGATGAACTGGATGACTTTGATCGTTTGGTATTCCAAAATGCCAAAGATGCCGCAATAGACACAATGCCCAGTGGTCTGGATCGCCTGCTGCAGGGCGAAATTCAAATGGAGAACTTGTCACAGCCTGTGCCAACTGTGGAGCCACCAAGTCCAGCACAGACGGAGCAACTGCAGCTAAATGGTCAGGTGTACAATGTGCGCGTCTGCCAAACGCCCAAGCCGGACTTTCTGAACCTCAGCGAGGCGGAGCTGCTGCAGCAGCTCTACAATTATGGCATCAAGCCGCTCAAGCGCAAGCAGGCCGTCAAATTGCTCGAGTACATTTATAATCAGACGCATCCCATTATGCTGCCGCCGGAGGAGCAGCCGGAGCACGCAACTGATTCCCTGCCGCGCTCCAAATCGACGCCCGTGACGGGCAAGCCGCACGCCCGGCTGCTCCACGCCGCCAGCCACGATTGCCTAACACCCACCGAAGCTGGGCGACAATTCAAGCTGAGGTTCAGGGACGCCTGTGGCTCGGAGCTGTTGCGTTTCACGCCGCCTGCGCTCTGCGATGACTTCGAGTGCTATGTGCTGCAGACGAATGTGAGCAAGAAGACGCCGCAGCCGCTGCTCCCACTCCACATTGCCTGGCACAATTTGCTCTGCGCCAATCCCGGCCTACACGAGAGCGTGCTCATGTTCGAGCCCATTGATCTGCAGGAGATCTATATGCATCTCAAACAGCTGGGCCATCGCTATGAGCCCAAGGAGCTAAAGTGCTTCTTTGACCGACGCTGCATCATCTTCCGTTATGAGCTGGCGCCGCCCGCCAAACAGGCGCAGCGGCACGTCCGCAAACCCAAATCCAAGAAGTCAAAGTCTTAACAGCCTAAGCTGTACCATAATGTTCATTAGTTATAGTATAAGTATATATATATATATATAGGATTGCTTAGTGATTTTTCAGTGCTACACTTATTGAGCTTTCTCATCTAATTCTTGTTTATTAATCATGTAATTGTTATTTGGCCTTATTTGCCCACTGTAATTATGGCACAATGGATTTTCTTTCTTATATTTTTTTTTGCTATTTGAAATATACGAAACTTTTGTTGTGACACTAAAAATGTATGTCGCCGAGCAGGCTATCGATGGTTACCTCCAGCACACGATCAACATTGGGCGAGGGTATCAGCTCGTCCATCATCACTATTTCGTTTTTGGTAAACTTGTCGATATTTACGAAACGTTCTTTTCGCGGATGTTTGCCTTTCAAAAATTCCTCACATTTCTCGGCCATCTTTTCGGTGAATTCCAGATCCAGTTCTAAATCGGTGATGGGGTCCGTTAGAAACTCATAGCACGTAAGAAACGTTTCCAAAACATCCATCTTAAACTTGAATTTACAATGAAACTATTCTCGAAGCTGTTCAGAAATGATTAATACCTATATAAGAGACAGACGAGTCAAGGTTTTGACAGCATGATGCTCATATTTTTTGAGACACGAAGGTCGCTTAGAAGTTAAGCTGTATTAATTTGTGGCAAATACCCTGTAAGATTCAGGACAAAAGGCTTAATGACATTGGTAAGTTAAACATAGTTTATAAAGCTAGTATTTGGTCTTTTTCTAATCTCTTACCCAGCTACCTAAGCGAAAAATGTATATAAGTTTTTCAACATTAAGCCAGCTACCAAAATTATTTAAAATATCAAATAATGTTCGTTATCACAAACACAGTTTAAACGTTCGTTACTAGCACTGAACTATCGTCAAGCTGATTTACACAAACGCGATATCGATACGTATCGATATGTCGAAATGGTGTGCACATCCCTAGCTGAAATCGTGAGCAACTTTTTTTTTTTGTGTTTCAACACCAAAATCTGAAGCAAAGCAAAGCCTACCAAAATCTTCGTGCAAACACACACACACACAATAACAATAACAACAAGTGTCTGCCCAGTGATTAAAAACATTGCCAACAACAATTTGGTTGGGACGGAAAGTGCAGCGTACCTGGGGCGAGCCGAGTGTGAGTGCATAATTTACAGTTGGCCTTCCGCTGGGCAACAACAAAGGCGTCGTGAACGACCCACACGCTTACGCACACACGCACGCACATACACACACACACAGAGCCACTCATATGCATATGTATATGTGCGCATAGATTGTGATACCTGCGATTGTTTTTATTGTTTTTCGTCACCAATTAACAAATACGACAAAATTTGAAAATGGGTCTGTTATTGTCGCGGCTGTGGCGCATGTTTGGCAACGAGGAGCACAAACTAGTTATGGTCGGGCTGGACAATGCGGGCAAGACGACCATACTGTATCAGTTCCTGATGAACGAGGTGGTCCACACCAGTCCGACGATTGGCTCTAACGTGGAGGAGGTCGTCTGGCGGAATATACACTTTCTGGTTTGGGATCTGGGCGGGCAGCAGAGTTTGCGTGCCGCCTGGAGCACCTACTACACAAACACCGAGCTGGTCATCATGGTCATCGATTCGACGGATCGGGAACGTTTGGCGGTGACGCGTGAGGAGCTGTACCGGATGCTGCAGCACGAGGATCTGTGTAAGGCCAGCCTGCTGGTGTATGCCAACAAACAGGATCTGAAGGGCGCCATGTCGGCGGCGGAAATCTCCAGACAATTGGATCTGACGTCCATCAAGAAGCATCAGTGGCACATACAGGCGTGTTGTGCGCTAACGGGCGAGGGATTGTATCAGGGACTCGAGTGGGTGGCGCAGCGCATTAAAAACAAATGACAGGACACACACACACGAACGGCGCTAGTTTGTAGTTAATCAATTAATTTAGACAAATAAATCAATTTTTATATAATTGTAAATTGTAAAGACATTTTATCTGGAAGCAAAAAACAGAATTTTGTTAAGCATGTTGCAAAGCCCAGAAGCCAATTTTAATCAGTGCTTTAGTTGAGAACTCCTGCCTTTGTTTAAGCGTATATAAAATGATAACATATTATGATTATGTCCAGCCTCCCTCAATATGTACTAAGATAATGCTAATGTTAAGATCTAAGCAGCCAATTAATTACTTCCAATAAATTTATAAAATAAACAAGTTTATTTCAAAGTTTCTTTTTTGTTTTTTAGTTGTTATTTGTTTTGTTTTTGAAGTTACACATACAGAATTGGACGTATTTATACTGTTACGAACTGAACTTGCATTGTAATTGACGTCGTTAATTCATTGCATTGCCGTTGTTGTTGATGTGATGTGTGAGATTGTTTTGTACTCTAGCCACCAAAATAAATATGAATATGTATGTTAAATATATATATAAATTAAGCTGTTACTCGCTCTCGTTGCGGGTAAACACACAAATTAACAGTTTAGTTTAGGTTTAAACCAAATATATAAATACTAAATTATAGCCACACGAAAGTTTGATCACAAAATAAAAGAAAAATGGAAACAAATATAAATTGAGATGTCTATGTGAGATTGCACGAGCTGCTGCAACTCTTCAGGGGCTTGCCCTGGCCCAGCTGCACCGTATTCTCGTCTATGGCCTGTACGCTGCTGGCATCGTGTTGGCGCTGCCAATAAAAAAAGAAGAAAAAAACAAATAAAGGCAATTAACAAAGGTAATAAAATTGTTGGAGGCCATTAAATAATCTGTACCTTTAGTTCTGTGGCCAGGCAGCGGAACGCATCTTCCACATTCGTGTTCTCCTTGGCGGATGTTTCCATCACGAACAGAATTTCAGGTATATACTGGCACATTTGGCGGGCCTCCTCAAAGTCCACCTCGCGCTCCGCCTCGAGATCACACTTATTGCCAATCAATATGATAAGCACATTGGAAGCCGTATACCTGCGCACCTCCTCAATCCATTTCTGTAAATTGGCGAACGTCGATCGCTTTGTAATATCGTAAACTGTAAAACAACAGTGACAATTAGAAAAAGTACACTGCTGATAGGGGCTGCAGAGCGAATCACAGCTCCGATAATGACATAAAAGGAAAGTGTGCGGCTCTTATCACCAACCAGGCCGTGACTGTTGCCCGGCGGTCGAGCTGATAACGTGCCTCCCGTTCACTCACCGATTATGACGCCATTGTTGGCACGATAATAGCTCTGGGTAATGGTGCGAAAGCGCTCCTGGCCGGCCGTATCCCAAATTTGTAGCTGCAGCATAGAGCATAAGAGTATTCGACATTGACATACTGAGACAACTATTTACCTTGACTTGTTTGCCCTCGACTTCAATGGTTTTCATTGAGAAGTCAACGCCAATGGTGTTGCCGTGCCGCTCCACGTAGTTGCCCGTCTTGAAGCGCTGCAGGATTGACGTTTTGCCCGTGCAACAGTCCCCGATGAGCACGATTTTAAAAAGGAAATCAAAGTTCTCCTCGCTGGGCAGGGCCATTAACGTTTGGGGATTGCGCGCCGTCATTCTTGTCCGGCCACGAGGTGTTGCGGCTCCTTCAGCGTCTGCTGGTTTCGACGGTTGTGCAATTAGTTATTGTTGCGCATGGAAAATGTTGAATTTTCTGTTTTAATTGCTTGATAGTAATGAAAATGCGTTGCACAAAGACTGTGTTGATGTGCCCTGTCAACATTGCTGCAGTGGGTATATCGGTTCAATAGTATATAAGTTATTGTAGACAAGCTGGCGTCGTTTAAAATCATACATGTTGTTATTAGCATATTAAGCTGTCACCTTAACTCATCCTCTTGTAATTTTTAGGCATTTAGCGCAACAAAGCTCATTAAATGTAATACATTTTGTTGCTCCAGGGTACTTTATGGCCTACAACTGTGCTGTTTTATGTTTTCGTTGCTGGCAGGTGTGTGCTAGTTGGTGACATTGTGCAGTACTGCTCAGACAGCATTTGGCAACACTGTTTTTCGAGAGCGCGCTTTTACTTGATTTTAAATAAGATTTCAATGCAATAATTTAGAAATATAATAAATAATAGTGTGTTAGCATAATCTGATGTCCGCTATATAAATATAAGACACCAACAACAATTAGCTTAGATTGTGAGCGATAAGCTTATTACGTTTATCTCTGGTTTGCGCTGCAAGCGTTTATTCGTGTGTTTTGCCTTATCTTCAGGGTTTCGACATTACGTCAAATGATTAGATATTATTTGTATATATTTGTAAAGATATTTTTGCGTAATTCAGAAGAAGCTTCGAGTAGTTAATAGTGCAAACATTATATATTTTATTGCAATTTCGCAGAGTGTACTTAAATTGTTTATTAAAAGAGCTTTGCAGCTGGGTCTCGAATGACTTTCAAGTTAAGCACGCGTAAATAATAATTCTGTTTATTTCAATTGATTTACCGAAGCTTTTTTTTAGCTTTACATATATGTAAGTATATATAGAAAAGCTCTCCCGGCATTACTTATATGAAGCCTCAAAAGTCGCATTCGCATCAACAGTAGCCGGCAACGCCCCGTTTTCAATTGTTGTGAATATAGATCAATTGTCCCCAGCATGTCGAACTTGGTTCTCTATGGCCTTGACTGGAGCCCTCCGGTACGTGCCTGCCTGCTGACCCTGCGGGCACTCGAACTGCCATTTGAATACAAAAATGTCGATCTTTTGGCCGGCGAGCATCGGAGCGAGGAGTTCCTGAAGAAGAATCCGCAGCACACGGTGCCCCTGCTGGACGATGATGGCACTTTTATTTGGGACTCGCACGCCATTTGCTGCTATCTGGTGGATAAATATGGCAAGTCGGACGATCTGTATCCGAAGGATCTTGTGAAGCGGGCACATCTGGCGCAGCGCTTGTATTTTGATGCCAGTGTGCTCTTCATGTCGCTGCGGAACATCAGTGTGCCATATTTCTATAAAAAGGTAGCCGAGGTGCCGCAGGAGAAGATCGACAATGTCAACGATGGCTACACCCATCTGGAGAACTTTCTAGGTGACAATCTCTATGTGACCGGTGATACCCTGACCATTGCCGATTTCTGCTGTGGGGCCACTGCGTCCTCGCTGCCGGCTGTGCTGGCCATTGATCCCGAGAAGTACCCAAAAATTCTGGCTTGGCTGGCGCGTCTTAGTGAGCTGCCCTACTACAAGGAGGCCAATACCGAAGGTGCTGACAAGTACATAAACGTTCTAAAGAACGTATTTACAATTGTTTAAATTGAGCATTATATATATATATATATTAAACATATATTAAATATATATTCAATATATATTATATCTGATTACCCATACATACTTTATATGACACCAAAAAATGTTTAATAAATTATCGATAACAATTCGCAATTGTATAGCACTAGCTTTAGCGCTGTCTGGCAACACCGCGCCACTCTAAATCAGATACGTTGAAATTCAAACGTCGGTTGTGCACGTTTAAAACGTTTTAGGCTTTGCTCATTACGCAAGCTGATCGAATACGGTGTGTGGCTTATTTAAATGAGGCAATAACAAATGGAAAGCGATAGACTGTGCGAAATTATGTCAATCAACTTGCATCGCTTCATTAAAGACGCATCGCACGTACCACAGGGCTCGCTGATAGCGATTTATTGTATTTACATGTTGGTCAATCAATTTTCACCACGTATCCAATGATGGCGCCATTTAAAATACCAAATTGTCTTAATTGAGCGGTAAATATTTATTAAATTTGAAATCAACTAGCTCTTGGCATTTTCCCCAAAGAAATTTTTATAGTGTTTCCATATGCAGAACCTTGACCCAGTTGTTTCTTCTAGACTTAGACTCACTTTTACAACGGAAGCAGCATCTTCAGCCTGTTACGCCCCGTTTGGGCCACACAAACATGTTCTTTGGTTGCCCGCTGTTTAACAAAATGGACAACTGGCCAAACATCTAACTTCGCATGATTGCCAAGTGGATTGGAAAACCGCATCTGCGGTCGTATTTGGCTGTACGCACTGTCGCATTCATTTCGCATGGAAAGTTTAAATGCTGCCGGTCCGAGAACAGCCAGATCTTAGGCTGTAGTCGATGCTGATGGACGCGAGTGAAACTAATTTGAGCTTTGTCGCTGTTCGTTGGCGCCTGGGCGCTCGCGACCCAAATCGTTGGCAGCTGGAGGACTACGATGACTCATGAGCTCGGCTGTTAGACAGCACTTCCTAGCAAACCCAGCGCCAGGCACTCTACTAGCTCATAGCTGTATTGGCCTGCCGAGGGTGGCTCAATGAGTATCCGTGTTAGCCATAAAGACGTAAGTTTTATATAAAAAATTTTTTTTTTCATCCTCAACTTTCTTAAAACTGAACCGATTTTCATGTTTGACGGCATTGTGGTTAAGGTTTGTCCTCTAGATCAATTCTACATTTAAAATTTGTGCTTTATTAAAAATAAAATTTTTTAAATTTTTTGATAAAAAAATCATGTACCCCCCCTTACTAATTTTCGGAAATTTTTTTTTTCAAAATTTAGAATTGCAAATTTATATTTTTAATCGATTGTGCTTGCCACTATTAGTATAAAAAACAACATTAAAACGGGTTCTGAGAGGGTAAATTTTTTTGTCAAAAATTATGCAAAAATTGATAAAAATTTTGACATGTAAAGCTCTCAGTTCCATAGCTCCAATATTCCAAACTTCCATAACTTTGGCAAAACTAAACCGATTTTCATGTTTGACGGCATTTTGCTTAAGGTTTGTCCTCTAGATCAATTCTACATTTAAAATTTGTGCTTTATTAAAAATAAAATTTTTTGAATTTTTTGATAAAAAAAATCATGTACCCCCCCCTTACTAATTTTCGGAAATTTTTTTTTTCAAAATTTAGAATCGCAAATTTATATTTTTAATCGATTGTGCTTGTCATTTTTAGTATAAAAAACAACATTAAAACGGGTTCTGAGAGGGTAAATTTTTTTGTCAAAAATCATGCAAAAATTGACAAAAATTTTGACATATACAGCTCTCAGTTCCATAGCTCCAATATTCCAAACTTCCATAACTTTGGCAAAACTAAACCGATTTTCATGTTTGACGGCATTTTGGTTATGGTTTGTCCTCTAGATTGATTCTGCTCTTAAAATATATGCATTATTAAAATAAAATTTTTTTTAATTGTTGGGTAAGATAATAAATTTGACAACTCTCCGCCACGCCCCCGATCCTTATTGTACTTATTGATCCACCCTCGAGTGTCTAACGCTGTCTGTTTTTGGCCAAGAGGAAATCAAACACACACACACACACACGTAGTTAGAGCCATGAATGCCTTGGTCAATTCATACTGGTTTGTCGTTTTGGCTTTGGGTAGCTTCTGCCAATGTCTGCACGCCCCTGCCCCCTCGCCCCCTCGCCGCTCTGGAAGTTTTGCGCTCGTGCTTTGCCGTTGCTTTTTATCGTTTGCCGCAGCCGTTGGCCGATTTAGTTGAATTTGAAACGTTTGCGCGCGCGGTTGTTGCCTGTTGACTACCAAATAAAAAATAAAAAATCCACAACGTGCAACTTATAACGGTTAACAGCTAAGGATAAAACGTGCGTTGGTGTGGCCGCAACGAAAAGTGAAAAAAAACGTGTCAAGAATTTCAGCAATAAAAGAAAAAATAAATAAATCAAAAAAATACCTAGATACTAGAAAAGTGAGCTTGAACCCGGCTAAAACTGTGTGGAGGTACTCGCAGTTGTTAGCCAAAAGCTGCAATTGGGTCAAGGAGCGGCCAATTGAAATATTCAATTGCTGATAAGGCAACGACAGCGACTTATGTAAGCGGAGAATGTGTAATACAAAATACACAAATCACATGTTGTCCACCTAATAACAATCAACACACTTTCTACACGGCGTATAGAGTTGTATTTTAATTTTGTTTTTTTGTTTGATTGATTTTTTGTGGTTTGATATCACAAGCAATTTCCACATGCGCATCACGAACCGTCTGTGGACAGCACTTGCACTTTCCTTTGCCCAATTGCCTTTACCAATGATTAGTTGATGTTGTTGTTATTTCTAATTGTTTATGCAGTGCGAGTTTTGCAATGCGGCGGTCATAAAACAAAAGACTTAGGACACGAACTTGTTGGCATGCCACTCAATATACACACACACATATATATATTTATTTATGCACATGTGTTCATTGCTCTTTTTACAAATAATGCATGCAGGAAATACAAAAGAAAATAAATGGACACAAAAAAAATAAATGAATTTAAATAATGTTTTTGCTTGCACTCAACCTGTTAACCCAAATTTCATTTTCATTTCGAAGTTGAGAATTTTTTTATTGACTGGTTTTTTGTGGCTGTTGTTGCTGCATTGAATTGCCTGTTAATTGCATTTCTGTCAAACAGGAAACAAAATGTCATATACAGTCAAATATATATATATGTATATATATATATTTGTTTGTGTGTGTGATTCTTCAGTCCAATTAAAGCTTGCACTAATTCGCCATAAGTTGCAAACTCTTTTCACTCTTTTCTCGTTGCTGCTTAGCCGCATGCCAGACTGACATATGTTGCGTGCTTGTTGCTGTTGTTGTTGCTATTGTTGTTGTTGTTGTTGTTGCGGCTATAGGCGTTGCTCTGATTTTCTATAGAAATCAAAACTATCCTTAACAAATTCACTGCCACTGGCCAGCGCGTCTGTCAGTGTCAACGTGCTGCAGACTGGCAACAAATGCGTTCAGATACCCTGTAATCATTAGAATTTGTCAAAGGGTATATTGATGTCGTGCAAAAGTATGTAACAGCTAATATATTATTATAAATGTTTTAAATTCCAAACAGTCTGTCAGTTTGTCTGTATGAACGTGTCCATTTAAGAGTCTATAAGAGCTAGAGTCCTTCAATTTGGTTTGCAGGTTCTCATACTTTATACCCAAAACAAGTCGATCAGTTTTTTTTTTTAAATGTCGCCTCTAGAGATCCTCTGGGAGATATTCTGTGGATGCTCAGAACAAGTTTGTTCTTTCGATAATTCCCCTTTTTCGCATAATCGATAAGTAGATATTTAAAGTCTAAGATTTTTTTTAAACATATCTCTGATATTTTTAAAGTTACACACTTTTAGTCTCAATTCAAAGATATTGTATGTTATGCGCTAAGCAAGCTTGTATATATTTTTTCAAAATCGATTTATATCGGTTTTTAGTAAAGGCTTTTAAACATACCTCGCAGATTGTTAGAACTAAATATTTCAAGTTTTCTCTCGTAATTTATGAGCAAAGTAAATTTGGTTTTTATTTTTGTCTTAAATCGATATATATCGATTTTTTGTCGCGAGTTTGTTGGCATATCTTGGCTATTGTAGAAATTAAAAACAGCAAATATGATGATCTAAAATAAATTTCTCTTTGTATACCTTTCATCTCCCCAAAATAAGAGGTATAACCTTCGTTTTTGATATATTCTAACAATAAAATGTCATCTTTAAGCTCTAAAATTGAATAATAATCAGTTAGAATGATAATAAACAGATTCATAAAATGCTAAGTGGCTTACAGGGTACCTGATAGTCCATCACTCTCGTGTAAAGCACTCAAACTTCTTGCTGCTGCTGTCGTTGTCTTGCATGGACACATAACAACTGGCATTCATTCAGTGATATTAAAATATGCCCAACACAGGCTGCCAAAGCAATTGCATCTGATTCTGACCCAATTTCTCTTTCGGGCTCAAACTCAGCACCTGCCGCTAATCATAGAGCCGTGTTTGAGCAAGCCAGACACGCCCCTTAGCTGTACGCCTGTCATGTTGTATTTGCTCATTAAAATTCATTGAATCATTCAGGTGGGGGGAGGGGGGGGGATGTTTGAAACTTTGCATAAACCCTTGCAGCGTTCGCATCTTTGATAAACATTTGCTCAAAACTGTTGCGAGTCTGAACTAGTTGGCGGAACCAGTTGGCCATTTGAAATAACAGGCTGTGGGAAAGTGCCTTAGAATCAGGCGCCGCTCTAATGCACTCCGATGTGCCTGCAGATTGGCCGTCTAACGGCTGGAATCCTGTGCAACCGGCTGCGTGGCCAATTGCATCATCAACATATTTGTGCCAATGCTCGAGGGGCGGGGCGGGGCACGAAGGCGGTAAAAGTGCGTCGTGAAATTGCCAGCACTTAGGGAGAGAGAGAGAGAGAGGGGGGGGGGAGGTGTGGAATGGGCGGGCGGTCGTTTAAAAGTGTTCCATTTTGGCGTGTTTTTTAGCTCCTTTGAGTGAAATTTTGCAGCGCGGCAGGTTTGCCAAATGTTGTCTAGAATGATATGTGAGATAGAAATATATGTTAAGATATTCGAGTGCTTTCACTGCAATGCACAAAGTAGAAGTAGAAGAAGCAGAAGCAGTGGCTGCAGTTAAAATCGAATTCGCATTTGCAGCTTGTAATCAGAATCTGCTGTTAACGGGGCTTAAATGCGAGCTGCGAGCAGCGAGCAGAAGCTTTCCCAAACTAGATGGACGCCGCGTGTTCGACAGGCAATCAGCGTGAAACCAGTTGGCAGTGCAGCTCTGGCGCTATTTAGATCTTAAGAGAATGCTTGGTGTTTCAGTTGCGGTTATATAACAGTTAAATAATGCATATCAAGGCTAAGCTAAGCGAGTTCGTTGTCTAAGTCTTTCGTTTTCTTCTATTCTCGATTACGCAGCATGCGTGTGAGCCTCAGCCCGCAACTGCCGCAGCTGCTGCTGCTGCTGCTGCTGCTGCTAATCTGCCTCTGGACAGCTGCTGGCATGCAAGAGATAAACGACGATTTGGCCGCCCAGCTGGCGGATGCAGAGGCTCAGGCGCAAACAGATTCGGATGCGAGTTCAGATCCGAATGCGGCGCATATTCGCAAGAAACGTCTCGTTTGGATTACGGACGATGGCCGTTTGGCGCTGCCGCCGGGCACCTCGTTGACGTTTACGCCAACCATTGCGATGCCGCTGGTGCGACATCCCCCCGAAGGCTTCTTCTCCAATTTGACCATCAGTTTTCCCGTCACAAGTGAGTTGTAAAAGTTGTTCATGTGAATTGGTCCATTAAAATGTTCACACATACACTCAAAAAAATTAATTAATATAAGGAAAAACTAAACAAACACATCCAGCAAAAAAAGCAAAAAGAAAAATTAAACACTTCTTTTATTGTAAGTTTTTTAAATTTCAGTTATTTTTATTATAAAAAGCAAAGGTGAAAATTACGTAAAATTAATAAAAACTATTTCTTCAATAAATTTAAAAATTAATATACATTTTTTTCCTAATTTTTTTAAAGTTAGATATGTAATTTTGTCTGAGTTTTAAATATTAACAGTTTCAAATACCAGACTAATTATTTCTGTTATTCAAAAATATTCGTATTTAAAAACTAGGAAAGCATCTTAATTTAAAAATTAAAATTAAATTTAAAAAAAAATTTATTTAGTAGGGAAACTTGAAAATTAAAATTTTTTTGTCAAAATATTATATTTTCTAATGCGAGTGGTTTTAGTTTTAGTAATAGTTTTCCAAATTTTCTGCTGAATAATTTTCTCATAAAATATATACAATTTTTATGTTCTCAAAACCAGGTCAATATTTTGTATTTACATTTATTTTATTTCTTAATTAAATTGGTTTGTTAATTTTTACTTTTACATAAATATTAAAATATTCACCTATCAAAGCTAAAAATGAAATCTAACGCAAATCTCCTAAAAATGTAATTCACTTCAGTTGATTTCGACAAGCTCGGTCTGACGGACAACCAAAATCCGTTGGGTGACCTGCCCTTCTTTGCGCGCTCTTTTGGCCATGGTGCTGGCCAAATGGTGGGCGAGTATGTGTCCCGTTATCTGCATGTGCAGCGCCGCAAGCGGGACCTGAGCGAGCAGCGCAGCAGCAGCGAGCAGCGTGGGAAGCCCTTCAAGGTGGAGGACATGCTGCAGTATCCGGAACTGCCCGCTGGGCTGAAGCACATCTTCCACGGCGGCGAACGCGTGCTGCTCTACGGCGTTGTCGAGGACTTCCTGGCCACCTTCGGCATGGACGGCAAGGCGTGTCTGCTGCGCACCATCTGCGAGATGCACTCGCGCAGCCTGGACAAGTTTGGCGTCTTTGGCGAGATGACCAAATTGTTTTTAACGTGAGTAGCAGGACTTTAGATACGCTGTAATTTTTAAATATTTTTAATATTTGTGCTCTGTTTGCCAAGTGAAAGGAGAGAGAGAGAAAAAGTGTGAGAAAGAGAGAGGGAGTGAGCGAGAGAGATGGAGAGAAATAGAGAGAGAGAGAGAGAGAGAGCGAGAAAAGAGAGAGAGAGAGAGAGAGAAAGAGAGAGAGAGACAGAGAGAGAAAGATATAGATAGAGAGAGAGAGAGAGTAGAGAGTGAGCGAAGAGAGAGAGAGAGAGAGAGAGAAAGATATAGACATCGATAGAGAGAGATATATAGAGTGAGGGAAAACAGAGTGAGAGAGAGGGGGACAGATAGCTAGAGAGTAAGAAAAAGAGAGGGAGAACGAGATAGTGAGGGCAATATTGATAGAGAGAGATGCAGAGAGAGTTGGAGAGAGACTAACAGACAACGAGAGACAGTGAAAATGAGTCAGAGTGTGAGAGAGATAGATCGAATTAAAGATAAAGATTATTACAAAAGTTCTCTTCCACTATAAACAGAGTATTGCGCCGTCAATTAAAGCCAACTGCAAATTTCTAAACTTTCCTTTTGTTTATAGGGTAACCAAGTCGCCGTTTGCGGAGCTCATACCCGAATATGTGCGCGCCCAGCGTGTGGGCGAGGGTAAGCAGGCGCCGGGCGAGTGTTTTCCGTACTACAAGGCCTGCCCCAAGAGCGTATTCAAAGCGCTCGCCAACAAATACAGCGCCGAAGCAGCAGCAACGAAAACAAAAACAACAACTACAGCTCGACCCGTGGGTGAATATCATGAGCAGCAGGCGGTGCTGCTGCCGAATAGCGCAGAGGATTTGGATCAAGATCAAGAGCAGCAGCTGGAGATCAATCGCAATGCGGTCTACATGTGAACAGAGGCAATTCTCAAACCTCTACTAAATTTAAAAAAAAAAAAAAAATTGAGTGCCCATTGAAAGTCATTTGTTTGTAATTAACGTACACTAATTATTTATTGATTATTTCTTTGTATTTATAACTATTTATTGTTAGCTGTTAGGCGTTGTTAACTCTCTAGATCTTTAGCGTATTTATTTGTTATATATATGTAGCCTGTAAATAAACAAATTTGTGGCATATTTACGCATAAAAGTTGCAAGTGCAATATTGAAATAGACACGCATAAAAATACATATATCTGATATATATATATATATAAATATATATATATATGTATATATATGTATATGTATTGTCAACAAATTCCAGCTGACAAATGTGTTTGCTCAACTGGCGCGTGAAAAGATAAACAAAAATTGCTACGCCTTGGGCTTTGTTTATGCCGCGTTGCGTATACGTAACGTGAGCCCAGTTCCAGCCCAGTGTGTTCAAAACTTCGAAATGCGTTGCGACGTTCATATCAGCCCAAACAGATGCTTCAGATGCTCCATGTGTATGTAGTTCATATAGTAGTACATGGAAACGTTGCGTGCAATCGCGTCCAGTTTCAGCGCCTCCTGCATCGAATGCTGCTCGCAGCCGCCAAAGATGAGCAGCTTCTGCATCGCATCGTTGTAGATGATCTGCGTGTGTATGTTGAGTAGCTGAAAGAGAGAGCGGACAATTAACCAAAACTCTACTATAAACAGCTAAGAGTGCTCGCGAGTGCCCGACTAGGAGTTGCCCTGTAACCATTCGTGCAATTTGAATTTATTAGAATTATTGTATATTTTATTAAATGTGTATACATGTGTATGTATATCTATACACACACAAATTTCAATTTATGCAACCTCTATGTTTATTTTTTTATTTTTGAATTTTATTTTATTTTTTTTTTATATTTTGGGGAAGGTTTTTAAAAAGTGAATAATTTAATATCTCTATATATATCTGAAGCTTCAAAATAAATTTCATGTCTCTGGCTCCTAAAATAAACGATGTATGCTTATAAAGTCAAAGCTGCCAAATTCGATATTTATCGATTTAAGAAATATTAAAGGAAGTGGTCATCAAAATAGAATGATACATTTCAGCTGAGATCGTACATTTTAAATGTAACGCTTTAAATCCCCGATAAGTGATGAACAAACTGCCGCTAGAAATCGATATTTATCGATCTCATATCGACATAATCTGTATATACCATTCCAGACTCTTCACACAAAATTTAGCATCGGTAGCTCTTAAAAGCTGACAAGCGATATTTATCGATTTAAGAGGTATAAATGGTAAAGGTCAACGAAAAATAATGATAAATTTCAGCTAAGTATGTAACTTTTAAATTTAATGTCTCGAATTCTTGACATCCCCGATAAATGCGGAGTAAACTGGTGCTGAAAATCGATATTTATCGAATGAAAGCGTTTCTATTCGCTGAAATCGGGGTATTTAACAAACGTACAATGCTAAATCCACTCAAATTACCTTCCTACTGCTCCTTCACACATATGCACAGCAGAAATATACCCTATGTTATACACACTCAATACAGGGTATATCAACTCACCTCCATAAAAAGCGTGGCCAACGATAAATTGCAATCGCAGCTCATGCTATAGCGCAGGCGAAAGAAGTGCAAGCCTTTGAGCACGAATATATCGGAGATGTCGGGTATATTGTTGCCAATGCCGATCTTGACCAGCAGACGGAGCACGTTGCGATACTTGAGCATGCGCTCGTCCGGGATGAACTGCATGCGCGGCACATAGGGACAAAAGCTGCGATGATCGTACTGTGGATACACCTGCAGCAGCGCCAGCCAATAATACACATTGCTGCAGTGCGCCCAGGCGGGACCCGAGGGCACGAACGTGGGCAATGGGAAATCGGCGAACTTGAACTGCAGCGCCGGCAGAAAGACAAAGGATATGATGCTCGGCATGCCGGATTCGCGCTTCTCGCTGGCGAGTATCTCATGCACGAAGCCCTGATCCCCGATCTCGTGCGTCCGATAGCTGAGCCTGTACTGGACGCCGCTGTCGCAAAAGACGCCCTTCAGCTGGCTGATGGCGTCGCGGAGATTGCCGCGTAGCAGCAGCTGAACATTCTCCGGATTCACGTAGCCTTTGGTGATCATGGGATGCGTGGTGGGCGCATACAGATTGATGTAGCCCGGCTGGGCGGCATTGAAGATGGGCGTGACCGGAAACGGCATATAGAAGCGCAGATATTGCTCGAAATACAGTGGCACATCGATTTTGGAGCCTCTGTAGAAGGTGGCGGTGGACAGCAAGTGCTCCAGCACAAATTTGTAGATCCAATCTTTTTTGCACATCACTTCGCTAATGCGCTTGCAAATGAATTCCGCATCCAGCAGCCAATCTGCATCGCAGTTCTCGATTTCCATCAGATCCGAGACCCATTTGATGCCGTCTTGAAAGTGGGAATAGCCCTCCGGCAGAAACGATGGCGAGCTGGATTCGCTGACTGAAACGTCACTTTTTGCAATCTTGTGATCGCCCATTTTATAAAGCTGTCGCAGCTGGCAGACGAGTTCACTTTGCACTGAACTTGAGGATCGACGCAGGCGATTGCAATTACGTGGATTAATTTGATACGCCGTTTGTTTGAACATGCGCAGTGATTTGGTGCTACTTTAGAATATCGATACTACATATAAAAAAGCTAAACGGTGATTTAACAGACAATCAAATGCGCTAAACTATCAAATAACCAAATGCTGTAAACTTTCAACAGCGTGTCTTTACTCGATTCCATTTTGGCGCTCAGCCTGCGTGTGCTTTGCAACACTAAATTGTGGCGGCCAATTACCGATGCGATAGTATCGATTGCTTATTATCGATAGCAAACGCAAACAGCTGATTGCTTCGTTTATCACGCTTGCGAACTGGAGGTGCGTTTTTTTGTTTTTTGATTTCGTTATTTACAAAGTTCGCAGAAGCGTAAAAAACACCACCAGGAATTACGTGTCGCACAAATGTGTGAGCATAGCGATAGAAAAAAGTAAAAAAAACGCTTTTAAGGCAGGTAAGCAACATTGATGCTGTCCAAAGACAACGTCAGCAAGCCAAAGCAAAAACAACGACGACGCCAAAAACCCGGCCAAACGCCAATTAGAATAACAACAACAAATGGCACTGAGTCAGCGGCGTCGAACCATTGTTTGATAATGATTGAATTGAGTATTATCACGACCTCGCAGCGACAGATGATTGCCTGTCGAAAGCGGCCGGTGTTATTATTGCTGTTGTTGCTTTTGTTTATATCACGCGGACGTGGCGCCATATACCGTAATCTTGCCCTGCTTATTCAGCAGTTTCTTTTCTTCCTCTGCATTTACATGTAACAGGTAACAACACACAGCACATCGCTTGGCATGGACGAGCTGGACAACAAGACGGCGCCGTTGCCTTTGCTGCCCAGCGCGGATACGGCTGCCGCTGGCGCCCAGAGCGACACCTCCGAGGATGAGGAGTATCTGGACAATAGCATTGAGCTGCGCGGCTATTTGAGCAAATGGACCAATTACATTTACGGCTGGCAGCCGCGCTATATTGTGCTCAAATCCGGCACGCTTTCCTACTACAAATCCGAATCGGAATCGGACCTGGGCTGCCGCGGTGCCATCAGCCTCTCCAAGGCGACCATCAAGGTGCGTACATATATATTTGGGGGCAAGTGCTTCTAATTGAACTAATCAGAAAGTAAAGGCGGGCTGGGAGTGTGCGCATATACGCCAGCCCGCGTCGCCGCGCAGCAATCAATGCAGCGCAATCAATTAACGGTGAATGTCGCCGGCGCACACACAGTTAGGAACATTGCAGTCGGGTGTAACCGACTGCGCAATACTCGTTCACCATAGAACAACAGCTTAAACAGACGAAAACGGTCTTAAATACTATTAATATTTTATAAAACTATAAATTTATATCATATTTGGCTCAATATTTAGAGGAGACTATCAGAAATCTGCCTTCCAAATTTGGTGACTAGCTCTTAAATTGTAGGAGACATGAATTTTCGCTGCTTACCCGCCCCCAAGATATTTATATGGATTTGATCGATTTGCCACGCCCCCAGCGGGCTTATCCAAAAAGTATTTTGTGCTGTCTTTAGAAGAGTTTGTCAGTAATCTGTCTGAAAAAATGTATATAACTAGCTTTGAAACTAAGGAAGATATATCGAGTTTATCAAATTGCCACGCCCCCAGTGGTCGTAGCCAAAAAATCTGAGCACTTTATCAGACGCAGGCATACACGAGTATATTTTCCAAATTTCAAGTCAGCAAGACGGACATTGCACAAACCCAATATACTCTTTTCACCTCTTTCACGAGTATAAAAACCAAACTGAAGTCATCAATTTGAGTGTGGCAGAGGGCACTTTCGTTACATTTATGGGCGTTGTTTGGCCGCCCTCTATATAGCCACACACTTAATCTATTTTTACTGCAAACAATGATTCATACTCCTCCACCCCCACCACTCTTGCAGGCCCACGAATCGGATGAGCTGCGTTTCGATGTGGTTGTCAATAATCTGAACAATTGGTGCCTGCGCGCCGAGACCAGTGAGGATCGCATGCACTGGGTGGAGGTGCTCCAGCTGTATAAGGAGGGCACCGGCAGCACGGACACCACCTCGCTGCGTCGTCATGGCAGCACCATGTCGCTGCAATCGAATACAATTTCGCTGACCAGCGGCGGCAGCCTGAAGAAGACTCAACGCAATCTGCGCGAAAAAGTTGGCGAACTGGAGACCTTCAAGGATATTCTCTTCGTGCAGATTGAGACGCTGCAGCGTTACTTTGACGCCTGCTCCGAACTGAACAAAGGCAACCCACAGCCGCTGGATTTGGGCGATGGTCTCAAGCCCATCGATTTCAAGGTGTGTGAAATATTACTCAAGAATTTCGTCATATTTATATACATGATTTATTTATATTTATTTTTGTGGCAGGGCGAGTCCATCACATTTCGTGCCACAACGTCCGGCGTGCTGAGCACATTGCAGCATTGCCTGGAAATCATCGCGGAGAACGATGAATCATGGAAACGTAAATTGGAGCGAGAGATTGATAAGCGACGTCGCGCCGAGGAGCAAAATAAGTAGGTTGACCGTGACCCCTGGCCAAATTTGTTGTGTCAGCTAAAATGCTTTCTTTCTATACTCTGTTCACTATGTAATAAGGGGCGTATTAGTTTTGTCTGTTCGCTCGAATGCGACTTTTAAGACTTGAAGCGGTTTATATTACTTGTTTTTTTCAATCGGATAAAGTATTGAGATTTTATAGATTTTATAATTCAGATACCTTAAAGTTTAACAATTTAAAAGCCACTGTTCTTGACCCATTAACCCTGGCTTGTTTTTAACATTTTTTTTTTCACAGAGTATTTTGCAGTCATGCCACATTTTAACTCATTTATATTTCTCTTTGCAGAAAGTTCAAGGAGGAAATTGAAAAGCTAAAACGCCTATCATATCCCGGCCCCGATTTTGAGGTAAGTTTCTTCGAAAAGCAGCGCACATGCCCACGGTCATATTTTATTATAAAAGCTAAGCTAATTGTAAATATAAACAATGGTGAGACGACGTCAATAGCATTGGCATTAGACACTTGCAACACGCCCAGCGCCACTCGAGTGCCCACGCCCACGCCCACCTTCCCACTGCCCCGCAACCAGTTTATGTCCAAAAATAAACTTTCGTGTATTTTGTTGATTTTTGATTATATTACAATTTCAGCGTACGCACCAAGTGCTGAACACGCCGTGCTATTATTTCAACAATTTGCCTGATTTGTAATGCATGCGCTTTAAGTATATAGTATTGAGTGAACTATATAATGCTGTATATAATTATAGCTGTAGCCATGTTGCTTGGGTTTATTTGTGCCTCGATTCCATGTCATGTTTTCCGATTCTTATCCGATTTAATTGACTGCCACTTGTACGGTTGTTTACATCCGCAGTTCTCTAATTGGGTTTCGATTTTAACTATTCATAACAGTCCTCTCTGAAATACCACAATATTTGATTTGGAATAAGGTTCTATTCTATTTTGGTTCTGGCATTTCCTATATGCCAACTTTAATGCTCAACTTGCTGGGCTTCTTGCTTACTTTTATGTACTATCTACTTTATATATATATATATGTATATATATATATATATAGTCGTCCCCAGTTCATTCACTTGCTGTCAGCTCAAGCGCAAAATATTGGACACATGAAGACATTTAAAGTTAACACATAGACAGTTTGAGGTTGCCCAAGTACTTTGAGACAATATTGCAGTAGGTCATGTGTGGGCTTCGGCAAGAGTCTATAAGCTTATGCTCTATCTTGCGGCGAGCACTTACCTAGGGCAGTTATCTCGGCACGTTTGCAACTTTTAGTTATCTATTGATAACAGTTTTTTTTTTTTTTTTGCTCATTTTAAATTATGTATTGGAAAAGTTATTGCTTTTAATTTATTTTATTTTTTTAAATTTTATATATTAATTATCTAGCACTTTTTACTCTTTTTTATTTTTATATAAAAAGTGAGGAATGTTGAAAAGAAATATTCATTTAATTATTATTAAAAAACAACTTTTTTTATTTTAAAATTAAACTCAGAATAGAATGAGTTGCGATTACTTAAAATGGTTTAAATATAGCCTATTTATCTTCATATAAACATTTTGTACATTAGAAATATTTAAAAGGTATGTAAAATTAAGTTTTTCTTTAAATTTTGATACAGAAACGTGGTCCGCTATAAAAGTGATTTAATATATTTGGTCTAATATTATTAATGATCTAATATATGTATATAATCTATTATTTTTTTCTTTATATAATATTTTTCTTTACTTATAATATCATCCTGAACTTTTTTCCGGTAAATAAAAACTCTTTAAGCTTAAACAACAAAAAAATTGAATGCGAACTACTAAAAATATTTTAATATATATATAAATATATATATATATGCTCTTTTCTTTCTCTTTTCATTTGTTTTTTAAATATAATTATTTTTTTTATTTTTCAATTATTATTATTTTCATTTATTAATTTCGCTTAATCTAAAATCTATTGTACATATAGCCCTTTCCGCAGTTAGAGCATAACAAGATCGTGTTTGGCTTAACAAACGCAGCTTTTGTTTTTGTAGCCCGGCTTTAATGTGTAGCTTGGGCTGGGCCAAGCTGATGGGCCGTTGTTGGCAGCTGCTTTGGTCAGTCGGCGGTCAGCGATCGGGTTGCGCACACGTACAAATCATAAACAAATTGACGAGGCAAACAAAAAGGCCAAAGCGAAACGCAACTAAGTTTTTGATAAGTGTATTGGTCAATTGTGAAACTATTGGCCTTAATTAAACGCTTACAATTTAGTTGGACGCTTGTCCAAAAAAAAAAAAGAGCAGCTAAAAACTTTTTGGCCAAAATAAATTTTGACAACAACAGAAAAATGCCTTCGGTGCGCTTTCAATGGCGTTGCGGCTTCAAGCTGCAGCATGGCCAGAAAATTGTGGTAGGTGTGTGTAAAAGAGAGAGAGAGAGTGAGTGAGTGTGGGAGTGTAAAGGGGCGGGTTTTCGGTATAACCTCAAGCAAACCGCCCAAACATTGATTTATTATTTAAATGCGTGTAATCCTTTTCATTTGAAGCTTTAAGCTTTCAAGCGCGCGCTCTCTCCCATTTATCACACACACACACACACACACACACTCTCTCTCTCGCTGGCTCTCTGTAAGTACGTTAACAGGATGCTGTCGCCTTGTTGGTTGTTAGTTTTGTTATTTTTTTTGGCTCACAGCAACAGTTTGTTTTGCGCCCTCGCGCCTGACGGAAGGATTCGCTTGGACTACGCGTTGGCTTGTGCGTGCCTTCTGGCCAGCTTAACTCTCTTCCGCACACCCCCTAAAAGCGCGTGCCCGCTGCCCACGCTGCTCCCTCGCTTGCCCCATTTGCTTGTGTGTGTTGCATTTGTTTTCGGTTTTGTTTAGCGCGCTTTAGTTTCGTATGAAATTTGTTGCTGACCACTTTTAGGCGTTCGAGGAGCGCTGAGTCGAGCCTGGTAAGCGTCAAGTTGCCAGCTATTGCGTGCGTTCAGACCAATGGACGCCGCGCCATGACTTCATCATTATCACTACCCCAATAACTTGGCCTACATTTTTTTTGGCTTAAAAAGCAGTTCAATGTGTTTGGGTTAGTGCTGGACGCGTGTCTTGCGTGACACGAGTTGTGGTTAAGATGTAACTTTTGTGAGTCTGTGAGTTAATTAAAAAAATTAAAAAGTTAGTAAAAAAATTAAAAATATATTTTTTTTGTTCTCTGACTTTGAAGTAAGCGTAGATTTATTTTAACTTATATATAGACCAGAGCTATCGTGGCCTTTAGCTAAATCTGTTACTTTGTAGATGAAGCAGCGCAGGGCAGTCCAGAAAAACAGAATTTTAAATTTAATATATATGGCTGCTTCTGATATAAATTCACCTAGAACTCTGGGAATACTCCTTTTTATATATTATAAAATTAAAATTGTTTTTTTGTGTTGAAATTAAAGCTATTTATTAATTAATTTTTCTTTGGGAAAAATTCTCATAAAGCAAGGAAATAATTTTAAGAACTGAAACATGAATTTTAGAAATTAGAATTAGAAATTAAAGAAATTAGATTTTTACACCATATTTAAATATGCCCAATTTAATTAAATTTGGTTAGTTAAATTATATATGCGTCACTTTCTGAGTTTACAAAACGAATATACTCTTTTTCCCTTTGTGAATAGAGTGTATATATAACTTAACGCAAAAAAAAATATTTTTTTGCGCCGAATTTGATTTTTCCTCGATATTTAAAGAAGTTTATTTGTAATCTAGCTGCCAAATTTCTTCCATTTAACACTAAACCTGTAAAGGATATCGATTTAGATATAGATTTGCAATATGTAAACAGAGCAAAAGAATAATTAATTTATTTTATTTTGTTTTTGACCGAGTTCGTGTTGGCTAAAACCGACACGCGCTCAGCTGCGTTTAATTATTGCAGCTGGCCCACACACATGCGTGGCGCATTAAATAATAAATTAAATTTAGATAACAAAATTCCTGGTGCTGAATGGGCTTGCACGCGCCACCGTCGCGTCCGCCATAGAAGCGTTGCGCCTCCAGACGGCAGCACTTTAATATTCACGGCACAATGGCGTGCCTTATGTACATATATGATATGTGGGTATCTATTATGCTCAAGCAATTACGCATGCCGGCGCTGTCTGCAGTTGGGATTTTTCTTAGACTTTTATATATATATACAAATTTAATTTATTTGCAGCACATTGCTCATTTCTTTGGGGTTGCGTCATTAAAATTAATTAGGCCGAACCCCAATAAACTTGACTCAATTTTGTTAATGTTTAAATATTCACTTATATTTTGTTGCAGGAGGGTCCACATTCCACATTGCCCGAGGATGAGTTCTTTGATGCTGTTGAAACGGGCCTGGAGAAAATCGAGGAGGACATGCAGCTGCGCTTTAAACTGAGACTCCAATCGCAAATCTCACAGACGCTGGTCAATGTGCCGCACGAGGCCGTCGCCGAGGGCGAGGAGGCGCGCGAGGAGTTTGGCACCGGCGCCGAGGCCAAAACCCATGCCCTCTGGCCGGAGGTAAGCCGGAAATTGCCACATTTCAATCATCAAATCAACAAAATAATTTCATTTATTTCTTCTTTTTTTTTTTTTATTTCCAAACAGATTGATCGCGTGTGCAAGGAACAGTTGCACTATGCGCGCGAGGGAGTCGGCCAGGATGGCAACGGCTGGCAAATCTTTGCCGACGAGGGTGAAATTAAAATGTACAAACGCGAGGAGGAGCTCAATGGCATGGTCATGGATCCGCTGAAGGCCTATCACTCAGTCAAGGGCGTGACAGCGCGCGAAATGTGCCATTATTTCTTTATGCCCGAGTTTCGCAACGACTGGGAGAGTGAGTAGACATAGTGTAACTACCTATTTACCATATAAATATGAACTTGCGCCTCTCACATTTGCAGCCACGCTGGAGGACTGCACAATATTGGAGAAAATCTCAGCGGACACATTGCTCTTTCTGCAAACACACAAGCGCATTTGGCCCGCCAGCCAGCGTGATGCACAATTCTGGTCGCATATGCGCAAAATCAACGATGGCCTCGAGCCGGACACACGGGACATGTGGGTGGTGTGCAACAACTCAACGGAATATGGCAAACAGGAGGTGCGAAGCAGTCGGGGTTAGCTTCGGCTTGCCGGAGATTAAAGATACTTGCAGACTTCTATAAAATATGCGATTTATTTCTGTACTAGGCTTTGCTAGGCAGATTTTGATGCAAGATTTTAAATAAGGCTGAGTTTGGCTTAAATCTCTAGAAAAACAAAAATTGTTGGATATAAAAACTCAATGTTTAACCGATTGTTCCGATGCCAGCTATGTGCTATAATAGTCCGATCCGTCTGTCCCTGACATAAGTACTGTCTGCTGCAAAAAGAACAAATTTGTGCCAAGTATTATTAAGGTAGTTCTTAACTAAAAGACAAATTTATACAAAAAAGCGCAGGCACACAAAAGATTATGGCTCAATTGACTTTGTTAATAGTGATCTAGAATCTATATAAATGAATATATACTTTTTGAGATCAAATTCAATGCTTTAGACATTCTCTGACAAAGTTCAAATATTATTACTAAGTATATACCACGATATCCTTAATCTCAACTTACTTTTCGTCGACAGTCCAAGAATGGCAAATGCGTGCGCATCTTTCTGACGGTCATACTCGCCTGCCAAACACACCTGCCCGATGACTACGTCAAGGGTCAGCCGCTGAACCGTGATGATCTAACCTGCAAAGTGACCTACTGCTCTGTGGGTGCGTATAAAGCGTTATAAACAAATCTACAATAGTATATGTATAAGCAAATTTGTTGTTATTTTAGTTAATCCCGGCGGCTGGGCACCGGCGAGCGCCTTACGCGCTGTTTATAAGCGTGAATATCCCAAGTTTCTGAAACGTTTCACCGGCTATGTGATAGACCAGTGCAAGGATAAGCCGATTATGTTCTGATATTTGCCATAAGCAACAAAGCAATCAAAACCAATCAAACAAAACAAAAATAAGAAACGAAAAGAAAAGAAAAGAGAAAAACAAAAAATGTTAATCCTAAAATGTTTCTAATTAGTCTAAAGTTTAACTCTTAAGATGCCGTTTAACTTACAAAGTGGCTACACTCTTAAAGCGTTTTTTATACACAACTTTAATAGTTAATTATAGCGTTTTAGCCATTGTAAGCGCACTCCCCCACTGCTAACAACTAATTGTAAATGTGCTTTAAGTCAAATATTAGTTTGTTCATTTTGTAAACCAAGTAATTGCTGTTTAGCCCTAAGTTATTGGTAAGTCAAAAAAAAAAAAAATTAATGGAATAGAAGAGAAAAATGAAAGAGGAAACACACACAATCATTGTATAGCGCTCAGCTGTTTTAGAATTTTCTATATCCTATGTCTTACAACTATGAAATGCTTTAAGTGCAACAATTGCAAAGAATTTTTAATTTTGTTTGTATTGTACGTATCGTATTTTATGCGAAATATTATAATATAAATAAGCTCTGTTCCACTTTCGATACGGCCTGAATCTATATGCCTTTTTTCTATTCAATTAAAACAACTATGTCGAATGTAAATAAATGCGATCTATTGTTAACTCTAAACTAACTGCAAATATAAAAACTGGTTTGGTTTTCAAATTCGGTTTAAATTATATACAAAATTGGAGTGTTGGGTGCGAGTCCTGCAGCCTTGAGCAAAATAAAAGTTCGAGAGTTTTTTCTTTTGGTTTTTATCATAATGTCTTGTCATGTATTTAGACCACAATTATGGAATTGTACATAAACAAGTGTACATTAACTGTGCTTGTTTATTTTTTCTTCTTTTTTTTATGTTAAGTATTTTCCATGTGTTTTTTTAATTTTACAATTTTCATTTGCGTTTTTCTGTTTCCATTTTTTTTTCTTTTCAAATTTTTACAACCAAGTATATTTAGTTTTGTTTTGTTTTTGCTTTTTTCCAGAATTTTTAAATGCCTAAATCTGTTGTTTGGTGCAGTCTGAAATGTTGCATAGCCAAAAATGTACTCCATAGATTGTTAGGTAGTTAATTATAACTTGAACGCTCAAGCTTTATATGACTAGAGATGTGAGTTAATTTTCTTGTTTTATTTTTTACTACAACGTTGTGTCTTTAAATGGTATCATATAATGTATTTGTTTGTGATCATATTGTCATGTAAATTGGTTGGTTTGTCGCTTTGGCTATTGTAAAATATAATCAGAGTTATTCGCTTGTCTATATAGTACAGGAGCAGTGTGTGTGTGAAAGCTATGGTTTATAATTTGGCAAACAAGAATCGGCGCTATATATCTGTCTTTTGTGTGTTATGTTTATCTTGAGTTGCTGCTTGATTTTTTATGCTAAAGTTCTGGTTTGTTTTTTGTTTGTTTTTTTTTTTATGAAAATGCATGCTGGCTTACGACTTTGGCTTTCTAAATATTCCACTAATATATATATATATATATATATATATGATTTGTATAATTAAATGTTATATACTTAGCTATGTACAACAGTTTCATAAACTATTAGATGCATGTGTTTTTTATTGTGTTTGTTTTTTTTTAAATTAATTTAATTTATTTAAATAACTAGCTAACATTTGTAAAGTATTTTGTTTAGTTTATGTTTACTTACGAACTGATGCAAAACTTCGGGGGAAAAACACAAACAATTCAACGTAATGCTTTCAATTCACTACAAGTATATGTATGTCTATATGTATGTATATGTATTTTATGTATGTATGTCGGTATGTCTGTATGTCTGCTTGTATTTACGTGTGTTCACCGCTTAGCACAAAGGCCATATATAGTTTTCATCCATGTTTTATCGTTCTCTACGTTTGTTTAATGCTCTGCATTTAACTACTCTAAACATTTTTTTTTTTTTGTAGTTCTCTTAGCTATGCAAAACATTTTAAAAACGGCCTGCCGCAGTTTTTATCGCTCTTGCGCTTTACATTAAATGCTTAACTTGTATTTTATTATTAACATTAATTTTTGCATACGTAATATATATCATTTTTCGGTTTTTTTTTTATTTAAACTTATTTTTCATGCAGCTTTTCAAGTCCAACTAAGCATAATCAGTGTGTAAATAAGTCTTATTGTTTATTTTCTTTCTTTTATTTATTTTTTTAAAGGTCTATTTATTTTTATAAATTTGTTTTCGTTGAAAAAAACAAAATGCGCTCGAAAAGTTTTGTTGTTCACTTTTATTGTAAATAGTTGGAATACTTTTTTAAACGGCGTACAGTTAATTTTTCAATAAATTTTCGTAATTTCTTTAAATATTTATTTTAATTAGTATGTAGCTCGGTTTTATTTTATTATTATATTTTTTCTTTAATATTAACAATATATTGTTAAAGAAATGCAGCGCTGGCCGCCTGCTAGTTAGAAGTGGAGTGAGTGTATTTGCCAAGTCTGCCTTAAATATGCTTTGCCATATTGAATTTTGGGTGGATTTTACAACAAATTTTACAATTTTCATTTAACGCTTTTCGTTTCCTTTTCTTATTTGTATTGTTTTTAACAGATTTTTTCTTATTAATTTTAAAATTATTTTATTAAATATTTATTTTTTTGTTTTCTTTTAGTATATGTTTTAGACATTAATTTGGAAAGCTTCCCGCTGTAGTTTCTGATTGGCACGCATTCGTGGCGACGTTTGTGTCTTCGTCTTGTCGTTGGCATCCGAGAAACGCGCTGGTGGATTTATGTGGTCCTGATAGTTTGGTG
Source organism: Drosophila colorata (assembly GCA_035041545.1). Taxonomy (NCBI): domain Eukaryota; kingdom Metazoa; phylum Arthropoda; class Insecta; order Diptera; family Drosophilidae; genus Drosophila; species Drosophila colorata. Next base: position 3,915,868 of record JAWNLD010000564.1, read on the forward strand.
GATAGTTGGATATGCTAAACGTACAGGGTTCTAATTATGTTTATAGCGACTATATAATTGTTTAGCATTTGGGATTGTCTTCTTTTCTCATTTGCTTACCTAAATGTAGTCTCTTCATTGTGGCTGGAATAGCCGCTGGAACTGCGTACGTGGCGTTTGCCGCTGGTGCCCGGTTTGCCGGACTTGCGTGCGGCAAATGGTGGCTTCGATTTGCGTGTCATGCTAGTGGGCGTGGTCTCCGATGAGGAGGATGTCTCATCCTGTGTATCTGTAAAAACGGCAAATATTAATCAAACCTTCGTTGCACGCTGCGTATGCGTAATATTTGTTTGTATTTATTATATATTTTTTTTTTTGTATTTTTTTGGCTTACCGCGTTGTGCACGATATTTGGCCGAGTTAAGAGCGCGTGCGGACACATCGTTGTCGGACTCGGAGCCGAGTGTGTCATATTCTGTAATTGGTATGTGAAGCGTTAGGATTTTCCTAACTTCGGAATCTGTTGAACCTGGATTGTCCGATTCTAAAAAGTTTAATACGATTCGATGCGGTTGTTTTTTTTTTTTTTGGTTTTTTTTGTTTGTTGATTTGCATGAAGTTTTGAATGTGAATGTTAGTTGTTATTGACGTTGATAAGAGCATGAATAAAATGTTTATATTTATGGTGGAAATCATAGTAGGTGCTAGGGGCTGGAATGCGACATGATGTGAGGCAAAATAATATGAGCAAATTTTGCTTACGACTACATTGGGTTTATCTAATGGAAACAATAAAGATAAGGGTGTATATATATAGAAAGATATAGCTACCTTGGCTCTCTGAGTGCGGATCGCGTAGGCGGCCTACTTTTCGGCGCACCTTCGTGTACTCCGGCTCCTTGGACTGCATGGGAGAGAGAGAGAGAGAGAGATATATAAAATAAATGTATTTCTTGGAATTTATTTGTATATTATTTACATGATAACTCTCCGGCTTGACATCGTGATAGACAAAGGAGCCGCGCACCGAGTGATAGGGGCCGCTGTAGACGTTGCCGCTGTAGGAGCTCTCGCTGTACGTCTGCTTGTTCAGCTGGAATGTGGCATAGGGGCAGATGTCCTCGATATACTCGTTGCCCTCGGCCTTCCCAAAGCTGCCCGAATCGTTGGAGTTGGAGCCGCGTGGCGCCGAATTTGTTGGATTACAGCGCACCGCCAAATATTGCTGATCGCGATTCTGTTTGTTCTGCAGATTGGCCAGCGAGGGCGACTCCGACATCGAGGAGCTGGCCAGACGCGCCTGATTGCTCAGCTCTGCATTGTTTAGATATTGTTAGGCACATATCAAAGTATCAAATATCGTCCGTGACTTACTTCGCTTGCGCAGGAACAGGGCGGCGGCAATCAGCGCGAGGAGCATCAGCAGCGAAATGCAAATGGGCAGCAGCAGCTTGAAATTCGCATAGAAGGGCAGATCGCCCAGGTGGGAGACGGGCGTGGAGTGATCAGTGTTATAGAGCACTGTTGGAGAGGTTTAAAATTTATGAAAATAATGCCAGATTGAAAGAGAGAATGAGAGAAAGATTGATTGGCATTGATCAGTTTTTAAAACCGAGTCGATCTGGCTATTTATATGTCTGTCTGTCCGTCTATCATTCTATATATATTCATATATATATATTTATATATATCTGTCTGTTTTTTTGTCTGTCAGTTTTTCTATCTATCCATCTTATTAAAAATATATCCATCTATCCGTCTATCTGTCTGCCTGCCGCTTGTTTTTCAGATATCCGTCCGTCTATATGTCCATCTGTCTTTTTGCTTAACACTCTATCTATCTACTTCTCTATTTATTCATCTATCCATCCATTTATCTGTCGTCAGTCTATCTATATATTTCTGTATATATCTAGCTTTTTATGTATCTGTCAGCTCGTCTGTTTATCTATCTATCTATATATCATCGATATATCCATATATCTATCTATCTATTTATCTATTTATCCATATATCTATCTATTTATCTTTTTGCCTATGCATTCACGTTTATCGATAACCCTTTCGGCTTCTGCAAAATCGATAAATTGCTATTTTCAATATCATTCTTAGAGATTATCCAATTGTTGGCATTCGCTTATCTAATCAAGATCAAGTTTTAGTGCAAGTTATTTATAACTGATCTGTTTTTTTTTTTCAAAATCGATAAATATCGATGTTCACAATCCATTTTCTTAGCCTATCTCAGCTGTTAAAAGAGCTAAGAAAACCAAATTTGGTATGTAGGTTCTCGTATAACAAACAAAGACAACACAAATTCAACTTTTTTGATAACTGCCCCAATTCGTATTATATAGAAATAATATATAGTATTATTCACACATCTTTTCTTTAATTACTCTTATTCAGTCCCTTCAGCTACTTACCGCCCTGTGGCGACAGCGTGGTAAAGTTGTAGACGGCCGTGGTGGAGCCGGCATTGTTGTGGGCCGTGACCTTCAGTTGATATTTGGTGCCCGGCACCAGATCGCTGACCGTGTAAATGCGCTCGGTGGGCGGTATATGATTGGAGACAACGTTCCAGCCGGAACGGCCATAGACCCGCGATTCGATCATAAAGTAGAGTATGCCGCAGCCGCCATCGCCCCACGAGTCCAGCCAACAGGTGACGCTCGTCGAATTGTTGGTGATCATCTGCGAGTGCTTCGGCTGCACGGGCGGATTGCCCTTCGTGTAGGAGTTGACAATGTCGCAGGGCAGTCCGGTGCCGATCTTGTTGTACGCCGTAATGTACAGCTGATAGCGTGTGCCGCACCAGAGATTGCTGAGCAGATGCGAATTGGTCTTGGCGTCCACCTGCAGCTCCTCCCAGTCGCCGTTGTCGCGCTTGTAGTTGATCACATAGCCGAGAATGGGACTGCCGCCGTGGCTGTTGTCCAGCCACTCCAGATGCAGGCTGTCCGTGTAGCTGTTGATCACCGTCAGATTGGGCGCCTCCGGCGGCACTTTCACCACAATATTGTAGACAATCTCGTCCTTGCCCCAGGTGTTCTCCACGCTGCACGTGTAGTTGCCCGCATCGCTGGCCTGGCACTCGCGCATGTAGAGCGTTCCATTCTTGGCGATCGTCTTGCGGGCGCTCGTCTCCATGTTGTGCCCGTCCTGCCGCCAGATGGTGACCGGCGCCGGGGCGCCCACTTTGCGGCACGGCAGCTCCAGATGCTCCTTCCATGGCGTCACGATGCGCTGGCTGAAGGAGACGATGCGCGCGGGCACCTTGTTGTTGGGCGGCACGGTGACCACCTGGGTCTTCTCGCCCTCGCCCATCTTGGTGGAGGCCGTCAGCCAGAACTGATAGGTGGCCGACTCCTGGGTGCGCACCGTCTCATGCATCTCCACGTAGGGTCCGAGCAGGCGCTTGTGGGTGCCCTCCTCGCGTCCACCCTCCAGCATGGACATGTAGAAGGTGTAGCCGGTCTGCGAATGGGGGCACGCGGCATTTTTGATTAATTGTTGATTTTAATTGGGGCAGGGATTGGAGCAGGGAGTGGGGTGGGGAGTGGGGTAGAGATTGTGGTAGTTATTGGAGTAGGGATTGGGGTAGGGTTTGAGGTAGATTTTGGAAAAGGTATTGAGATAGGGATTGGAGAAGGGATTGGGGTAGGGTTTGAGGTCGATTTTGGAAAAGGTATTGAGATAGGGATTGGAGAAGGGATTGGAGTAGGATGGGAGTAGGAAATGGAGTAGGGATTGGGGTAGGGAATGGGGTAGGGAGGTAGGAAGTGGTGTAGGGAGTGGTGTAGGTATTAGAGTAGAGAATGTGGTAGGGAGTGGGGTAGGGAGTGGGATAGGTAATGGAGTAGGTATTGGGATAGGGATTGGAGAAGGGATTGGGGTAGGGATTGGAGTAGGGATTGGGGTAGGGAGTGGGGTAGGGAGGTAGGAAGTGGTGTAGGGAGTGGTGTAGGTATTGGAGTAGAGAATGTAGTAGGGAGTGGGGTAGGGAGTGGGGTAGGTAATGGAGTAGGTATTGGGGTAGGGATTGGAGAAGGGATTGGGGTAGGTGTTGTAGTAGTTATTGGAGTGGAGATTAGGGTAGGAATCGGAGGAGGTATTGGAGTAGGAAATGGGGGAGGTATTGGTGTAGGGAGTGGGGTAGGTAATGGAGTAGGGATTGGAGTAGGGATTGAAGTAGGAAATGGATGAGGTATTAGTATAAGGAGTGGGGTAGGGAGGGAGGTAGAGAGTGGGGTAGGTAATGGAGTAGGTATTGGGGTAGGGATTGGAGTAGGAAATGGAATAGGGATTGGGGTAGGGAGTGGTGTAGGGAGTGGGGTAGGGAGTGGGGTAGGGAGTGGGGTAGGGAGTGGGGTAGGGAGTGGGGTAGGGAGTGGGGTAGGGAATGTGGTAGGGAGTGGGATTAGAGAAGGGATTGGGGTAAGGGATTGGAGTAGAGATTGGGGTAGGTGTTGTAGTAGTTATTGGAGTGGAGGGATTAGAGTAGGAAATGGAGGAGGTATTGGTGTAGGGATTGGAGTAGTAAATGGAGGAGGTATTGGTGTAGGGATTGGAAAAGAAAATGATGGAGATAGGATTAGGGATTGGAGAAGGGATTGGGATAGGTACTGGAGTTTCTTCTGGAGCAGGTTTTGGATTAGTTGTTGGGGTAGGTTCTGGAGTAGCTATTGTAGTAATTATTGGGGATTGTGTGTTGTGGCTTGGGGCGTGGTCCGCTGGCTACTTACGATGTCACCGTTGGGCAGGTCGGGCGGCAGCCAGGATATTATGATTTTCGTGCTCGACGCGGGTATCGCCTTGATTGCTTGCGGCGCCGAGGGCACTGCAAGAGGGGGCGAGAGTGGCGAGAGTGAGAGAAAAAGCACATATAAATAAAAGCAATTGCAGTGGCAAAAACGTAGTGCAGAAATAAATAAAAAGCGCTGCATGAAATTGCAAACGAGGCGACGACGATGACGACCAAAGAGCTCCGCTGGCTGGGGCAGGGGTGAAGGGTGAACGGGGGTTGGTTTGTGGGTGGGGTACAAGGATTGGTTGTCGGAGCCGTGCCTCGTTTGCGTTCATTGAACCGCCGCCACTTACCATCCTCATGGGTGCGGCAATAAAATGGTTTGGTTTTCATCCCGTCGCCCACTTTGGTGTAAGCCAAAACCCAAACCGTGTAGTTCGTATATTTGCGCAGATTCTCAATGGTGACGTATTGATTTGTTGACTTGACAACCTCCGGCTCCGTTTCTGTGCGGCCAAAGGAAACAAACAACAACAACAACAACAACAAGAAGAAGAAGAACAAGAACAACATGGACAATTAGCACTGATTGGAAATATGAAGACGCTGCTGCTAACGGGACTAATTAAATAGACCAGCGCTCAGAATTGGGTTTATTAGCGCTCAAGATTGAGTGGGCGCTCCGACAGAGCCGAAACTCTAGAACAGCTCTTAATTGAAGCATTCGAGAAGTACAAGAAAATGAAAAAAAAACCAAAAAAAAAATAACAGGCAATTAAGTGGAATTATGTTAGATATATATTATTATTTATAGAATTTTATTTAATTTTCTTCTTTGTTTTTTGTTGCTTATTTTTATTTATTTTATTTTATTTATAAGTGCAGTCTTGCTTGCTATCAATTGAAATTAAGTTATATATATATAGTATTTATAGAAAAATACTTAATTTTCTTCCGTTCTTTGTTGCTGATTTTTATTAGTTTTAATTTATTTCTAAGTGCAGCCTTTGGAGTTTTTTTTAAATTAAATTTATAAATTATTTTTCCGTTTAACTGAAATTAACGAAATCATTTTGAAAGAGCAAATGGTTCGGTTCGAGCTTAGGTTCGGCTGAATTTTTCGGCAACGTTCGATTTAAGATTTTACAAATTTTGGAATATTGGTCTAAGCCAGTTTAAAACCGGTTTGCAACCTTGATACAAGGGTATTTATTTTTCGCACTTCGAACATAATTTTTCGTTGCCGTAAAAATATTATTTGAAAAGCAGGAGAAAAACCGAAATTAGAAAATATTTTTGAAAAAATCTTTTTAAACTTAAGTAATGCTATTTAATCTTCAACAGTCTAAAATAAATTTTTTTCTTCCATCGATTGCTTACAAGAACGAGAACAAAAGTCAAAATTAGGAAAAGTGTTAAAAAATAATTTTTTCTTACAAAGAAAACATGTTCAAATAATTTATAAATATTAGGAAAATCAGAAGAACATGATATTTAAATGATGTACCAGAAACTTCTACAGAATTTAAAAACATATATATTTTTAATTGGAAAATGAGTGATTTTTCCTTTCTGATTTGAAAACCTTTAGTCTAAAGTTTTTTAATTATAATTAAACTGCAGTAAAAGTTCTTGAACATTTTTAAATTCGAATTTTCTTTTACTTTAAAGCAAATTAAAGCAAATATACATACAAATTGTTTCTGGTTACAAAGCCAAATTATTTGTTTAAATAAAAGTACAACATTTTAAACAAACTTGTTGGCTAATATGAAAGCTGAAAATTCAATTGAAAATTTCAATTTGTTAGTCTGCGCAGGTTAATGGGTTAATGGCATTGCATAATTGGCCCGAAATGCCCGATTGCCGATTGCCAATGCCGCTGAAGTAATTTGCGAGCCAAACAATTCAGGCAAACCAGAAACAGACGCACACAGAGACAGGGAGTGGGTGGAGTGAGGGGGCGGGGGAGGGGAGGACTTACCGTAAAGCTCATCGACCGATATGTAAAACACTTTGTAGCCCTTGATTTTGCCATTTTGTCCGTCAATATCCGGCGGTGACCAGGTGATATAAATCGAAGTGGAGCCAAGCACATCGCATTGCGGCGACTCTGGCGGCGATGAGGGCACTGCACAAGCGAAAGAGACAGCGAGAGAGAGAGAGAGTGAGAGAGAGTGAGAGAGTGGGCGAGTTTGCCTGCAAGTTTATTAAACGTTTTGCCCGGCAACGGCAGCAGACGGCGCCAGCAAACAGTTGCCAGAGTCCGAGCCCCAGTTGGCCCCACTTTTTGTGCACGGGCAATTAACAAATCCAATCAATGTGTGCCGCCAAACGGGCGTGTGTGTGCGTGTGTGTGTGTGTGTGTGTGTGTGTGTGTGTGTCCACTTACCATCCTCCATTGTTTGCACAGCAATTTCCTTGCTGGGCGGCCCGCTGCCCTGGCTCGTATAGGCCTGGACAATCACATGATATTGGGTGAACTTGTTCAGATTGCCGAGCACCGTCTCGCCACCAAAATGGGAGCGCACCTCGACCGTCTTGAAGCTGAAGCCCTGCGTCGGATTCACCTCCTTGTCCTCGGGCGTCAAAGACATTTGATAGCCCACATAGTAGCCCAGCAGAATGCCATTCCAATGGTCACGTTCCGGCGCGTCCCAGGTCACCGATATTTCCGTCGAGCTCTTCGCCTCGGCGCGCACTTGCAACGGCGGCCCGGAGGGCACCTCCTCCAGCGTGGTCACCTGCACCACCTCCGAGTACTCGGAGGCGCCCAGCTTATTCTCCGCCGACATGCGTATATGATAGGCCTTGGCCGGTCGCAGCTGCTGTATATTGACCACGGTCTGGGCCCCACTAATATCGATGTGCTCCGCATTCTGCCAAATGTCTGCAAAGGGTGGACACACACACAGTCCGTTAAAGAGGCAGCTGCCACGCCCAGCTGCTTTGGGGGCTGGCTCACCTGAGATTTGCTTGTAGTAGATGTGATACTGCTCGATGGGACTGTTGCCGGCGAAGGGCTGGCTCCAGGTCAGCTGCAGGCTGCGCGATTGCTGCGAGTTGATGCGCAGATTCTTTGGCTGCTCCGGCACCTCCTGCACGATTAGCTGTATGGACATCTCGTCCTGTAGAGCGAGAGAGAGAGCGTGAGAGAGGGCGAGCGCAAAGAGCTTGTTAAACACACGCTGCGCCAGTTGAGTGGCCAGCAAAAGTCTGGACAGCAACGGCAGCCGGCTCATTCAAATTGCCATAAATTAGGGTTAACAACTGTTGCCAGCTGGGCAGCCAAAGGAGTCCGACATTTGCGGGGGCGACTTTAGCTGGCAGCTTGCAAACAGGCAAAGCAGACGACAAAGTCCATGTCTGGGCTAAAAGTTGGCGAACAGCGATAGCCCCAAAGTGCGGCGAGTGTGTGTGTGCATTAGAGCGTGTGTGTGTGTGTGTGTGTGTGTGTGTGTGGGTGTGTGTTAAGTGTGTGTTGTGTGCTTAGCATTTAGGGTTGGCTCTCATCTCATAATCGATCACTGTTTCGGGCACTCCAAAGAAAAACTCATTTCTGATAAAAGCTGCTTATTAAGAAACTTTAAAAGCTTTTGCTGCAAACTTTAAGCAAACTTTATTGCATTTCATAATGTTAACTTTGCAATCATATATAAGGTTTTACTTATTATTCTTTAGAGCTCATTTTCAATCTTTGAAATTTTTTTTAAATATTTAAAAGATAATTGTTTTTCTAATCTTTGCTACTTTAATTTGTAGCCAACTTTAAGACAAAATTTGCTAAAAATATATTAGGGAAAAAAAGCGAACTTTTGAGTTGTTTTGATAATTTTGAATTAAGCAAAGGCTTTACTAATTTTGTTTTCAATTAATAAGACTTTAAAACTAAAACCTTAAGCAAAAGCTTTATTGGATTAATAAACTATAAAACTAATCTGTAATTACTTTAGTCACTGGCTTTAAATTGAAAGCTTTCGGTGAACTTTATGGTTTATACTTCATTTAATAAATTGAATTCTCGTGCAGCTAAAAGCTGGGCTGTTTGCAAACTTTAAGCTAACTTTATTGAATTATATTTTGTAAAGCCAAAAACCTTTGCTAATTAGCTTTACATGAAGAATTTGCATTGCAAATTTTTTGTGAAGGTTTTAAATGAACCTAATTGAATTAAATTTAGGCCAAAGCAAATGCTTTCTAAACTTTTGACTTTGGTATGAAGTGAAAAATAATACGATCTTTGGCAATTCTTGTTGGTTTATAACGGAGTTGAAACGGTGTCTTTTAAGAGGTAGTTTAGGAGCTGTCCAATATAATCAAATATTCCACACGTAACTTGAAGTTTAACAATTTTGTGATTGCTTTTTATTTGCCACCAGCCCTGGCTGCAGTTTATTTGTGTATTTATGTGTGTAGGAGTGTGTGTGAGTGTGTGTGTTGTGTGTGTGGCACAAAAGTGTCACCATGCACTTACCTGTCCAAATGCATTGTTGGCCTGACAGATATAAATGCCTGTATCCTGGCGATATGTGTGCGAAATGCCCAATTCGGAGACCATGCCGTCGTCGAGCACTTGATCTCTTATTGTGTAGCTGTGTGTGCGAGTGTGTGTGTGTGTGTGTGTGTGTGTGATTTATATGCAAGTAAATGCATTTAAGAGATACAAGATACACACACGGCGACATGCAAACGTGGCCAGATACGGTTACGTACACGTTTACAGATACAGATACAGATACAGATATACAGATGCAGATACATATGCACAGATACAGATGCAGAGATACGGATACGTGTTTGCGCAACGTGAGCGACGCAATGCAATTTTATAACAATGTTTTCCACGTTGCAGCAGTTGTTGTTGTTGTTGTTTGTGTGTTGACAAAGACGAAGACGAACGAGGCCAACACACACATAGGCATACAAGAGTGTGTGTGTGTGTGTGTGTGTGAACGTGGGCAAATGGCATAAATAAATAAAAACGCGTGTTGCGTTCAGTTTGGTTTTTCGGGCAGCAGTTCCGTGGCAGCGAGGGGGGGGGATTAAGAGAAAGCCGGAAATACACATACATTAAAATACTTACGGAGGCATACAAGTGGAAAATGTTTAGCTGCCACACAAAACAACTCTTAGAGCTGCTCAGAAAAACAGAAAAAGAAAAACTAAAACAAAAACAACAACAAAATAAATACAAATAAAAAATTGCCCATGGTAAAACCTTGATTACTTTTGCCAGTAAATTGCGAGCTGTAGTTAAAATTTCTCTGCATAACTGTTAAATTGAATGGGATTTCGAGAAGCCAATCGTCATTTGCTGTTAGAAAATTGAATTGAAACTGGGCTCAGAATCAGCTCAGATTTGCCCACCCACTTAGCTATTTGCACAGCTCTTTTAATTAAAAGCAATTTGCAGCATGCAATCGACTTGGAATTGATTTCAGCCGCTTCAACACTGCTGGGCACTTGAATAGAAACGGTTGAATAAATCAATAGTTGTATGGTTTAAGGGTAATAAATCACAAGTGTAATTTAATTTGTATATGTTCAAGAAATGTTTTTGTATATTTAAAAGAACATAACTTACAAAAATAATTCAATTAAAATAACAAACAAAAAAATAGGTAAATTATAATTTCTTTAATTATTATAACAAAAATAATTAATTTACAATTTCCTAATAAGGGAATATAACAAAAAATAACTAAATTAGAATTTCTTAAATACAAATGTAACAAAAATAATTAATTTATAATTTCTTAATAAGGGACTATAACAAAAAATAACTAAATTATAATTTCTTAAATAAAAATATAACAAAAATAATTAATTTACAATTTTTTAATAAGGGAATCTAACAAAAAATAACTAAATTCGAATTTCTTAAATCAAAATATAACAAAAATAATTAAATTATAATTTCTTAACTAAACCAAAAACAATTCAATCATAACTTCTGAAATTTCTGAAAAAAAATAAATATATTAATATGTTGTTATATATCCACAAAATTGTTCTCCAATTTTGGACATTAAATTTATATTTGAAATCAATAAAGCTTAAAATGTTATTAAATTGTAACGTAATAAACATTAAATATTAAGTAAATTAAATAAATAAATGAAACATTGAATAACGCACAAAAATTTCTAGCTGCACCTATTCAAGTGGCGCGCAGTGTACAATCAGCCAGACAGGTTTTAGGGGGCCGTAACGGTGACTTACCGTGAATCGAGCGACTCGTCAAGATACTGTTGCGTTGCCTGGATTTTCCATTTGAAGTCAATTGGATTGTCGCCCTGCACATTGCACTGAACGTGCACCTGTTTGCCCTTGGCCACCGAGATTTGTTTCGTTTTCGTTGGAAAATGGGCGGGCACTGCAAAATGGGGAAAATGTACCATTTTCCATTAATAACTGTCTGAAGCGGAGTTTTGGCCATCGCCATACGCACCATTGACTTTGAGGAAAATCACTTTGCTGACACCGGAGCCAATGTTATTTTTGGCCTCGCACAGAAAATGGCCCTGCGACTCCTTGCTGATCTTCTTGAAGTAGATGGTGCCGTTCGGAAACAGCTGCACACTCGGCTCGTACAGAAAGTCCTTGTACTCCCCGGGCGTCGGACCAATGGCCTTCTTCCACGTTATGGTCGGCTTCGGATAGCCGGCGGACTGACAATGGACGAGCACATCTGTGCCGGATTGTGCGCTCGAGTCCTTCGGCTCCAGTATCCATTTGGGTGGCACATTCACAGTGAGGGGCACCGTAAATCTCTCCGTGCCCGCCACATTACTGGCTATGCACGTATAGTTGCCCGAATGATCCGAGGCAATGTGCTCGATGACCAAACTGGCCGAGTACTCATCCAGACGGCGGAACACCTCGTTGCTAATGGATGAAAGGTTAAAGCTGTGTGTGTGATTTGTTGTGTTTGTGTGTCGGTGTGTGTGTGTGTGTGCGTGTGTGTGTCTGCTTACCCGGTGCCTATGAGCGGCTTGCCATTGCGCTCCCAGCGAAAGCTGACCGGCAAATCGCCCTCCAGTATCTGGCAGGAGATTGCCGCGCGCATCCCCTCGCGCAGCATGTTCGTCATGGCCTGAATGGGCATGATTTTCGGTGGCACTGCAAGTGGCAAGTGGCAAGTGGTGAGTGGCAAGTGGCAAGTGGCATGAGGTGAGTGGCACGAGGTGTGTGGCAAGATGCGCGTAAACATACAATGGACATATCGTGAAACGTGCCACCAAAAAAGAAAAACAATAGAAGTCGACAGTGCTCGGCTAGTAGATACCCTGTGCTCAGCTTAGAGCGCACACTATGATAAACTTAATCTTAATTAAATTATGTATATTGTTCAATTGATTTGATATGCCTGGTAGTTGATCATGGCATTCAAGTACAATTTTTGATGGAAACAGATTGAAGGTATCCAACAATTTAAAGATACTTTAGTTGAGCATATTCAACTAGAACATACATAACAAATTTGATGACTCTAGCTCTTAAAATCCCAAAAATTTTCCAAAAAAAAAAAAAAAAAATCGGGGGCTACAAAGCGATATTTATCGATTTTGGGTAAAATATCAATATGTTATTTAAAAATTTAAAAAAAATTTAAGCTGTTTAGCATATACAAGAGCCTACTTTGCCAATTGACTGTTTCTAGTTTGTGAGATACGCTCAAATACCGAAGTGCTAAATCGATATTTATCGATTTCAGGCATTTGAGGCATCGAAATTTTTAAATATACCTATTTTACATATTGTTTACGATAATTTACACTCCAAATTTAAAGTCTTCAAGCTTCCAAAAAAAGGGAAGATGGATGGAAGGACGGACAGACGGACTTAGCTAGATCGCTAGATTCTTGGCTGTTGTTGCTGATCAAAAGTTAATTATATCAGCGCTGCACACAGAGCTCTGTCTATTGAAAGCAACTGCAATATACCCATTTGCAGCCCACTGTCGATATGTACAGGGTATGCGAATAAACCGAAACTCATAACAATTGCCAAGTTGGCTTAAGCACAAAAAGCCATCATGATTATCAACGCGCGCGCGTATTGCCATCTGCCGGGCTAGTGGGCGTGGCAGGCGGACAAGTCACATCAATGCGGCTTAGCAACAGCTGCCGCGCTGATAACAGCTGCACAGTAAATTATTATAAAGGGCGAGAGATGCAGATAGCGTGGGCAGAGCCGCAGGCAGCGGCAGCAGACACAAAAGTCAATGACTTCATTGTGGCACGGCCCGCTTCCACCATTACCCCACCCACTCTCCCCGTCCCCGTCCCCGGTCCGCTCCATGTGCTCTGTGCATGTGCATTAAAAAGTGCTGGCAGCTGGAAATAGTTGCTGCGGCAGCGGCTGTCGCTGCATAGTTTTGTTGCCAGTCTAATTGGAATAGTTTCATTGTGTGCACCAGTTGTTGTTGCCGTTGCTGTTGTTGTTGCCAGCAACTTTCTAATTTGAATATTGGCAAAAACAAAAAAAAAAACCAAATAGGAGGAAGGAAGTGAAATAGCAAAGGCAGCATCGCATATTACGCATACGCCTCGTGAACGCAACTCACCCAACACTTGTATCTCGACGTTGCGGCGGGAGGTCTGCTTCTGCTTGTTTTGGGCCATGCACGTGTAGGTGCCCGCATCCTCCAGACGCTGCAGCTGCTCGATAATTAAGGTGCCATTGTTATAGGCCCGCTGTCGTCGATTTATGGGCAGGGTTTGGCCATCTTTTTGCGCCAATCAAAAAAAAAATTTTTGTATGCCATAAAATAGCCAAAAAGAAACAAAACTTCCGGCAATTAATTTCATTCACATAAAACAAACTTATGCAATTTATGACTGGCTATTTATAATCTTTGTGCACCATTTATTATTTATTTGTTGTGCGCTCGTTTAAAATGTTTGCTAAAACCCAAAATTGTGAGGGAGCAAGCCAAAATATTGTGCCCAAGCTATTGAAATAAATATGTCAAACATAGAGAACAAACCATAAACAAAGCGAATCGGTAAAGTTTTGGTCAAGTTATGGAAGTTTTAAATCTACAAAGGGCATTTAGTACAAATTTAGGATGTGTCGAATTTTTTTTCAATTTTGAAAAAAAAATTGTATACTAAAAAAAAAATTAAAATTTCCAGATTCTAAATTTTGAAAAAAGTTTGTTCGTAAATGAATAAGAGGGCAAATGACTATAAACTTTATTTTATGAAAGCCGGTTCAGTGATAAATATTTATTAAATATTTTTTTGAACACACATTTTCTACAAATTAATTTCCTTCGAAAAAAATAAATAAAATTAGCTGCACGGAAAGTATTAAAAACGGACTGTGTTCATTTCGCAATATTAATAATAATATTCACTGATGTGCGCAATAACAAACATGCGATTTTTTAATAACAAACGCTGGTTGAAAGGCAAGGCAAACAGCGCTCAACGCAAAAACAGGTTGAACATAAAAAAATAATATACATAAAAAAAAATCGTCAAGCGGAATTAAAGTATTCGATTTAATATACGTAATACGAGCATAAGCTCGACTGCAAAAAGAAGAAGAAGTGCATCGCTCACCGCGCTCCCAGTGTATTTTATCGATGGGATAACCAGCCACAGGACATTTAACAATCAAATCAGAGCCAGAGATGCCCGTTATTTTTGGCATTTCGCGTATGTAAGGCAATCCATAGATGTTCACTTTGGCGCTATGCGAGACCCTGTGGCGATATAAAAAACATACACAAGTCATAACTAACATTAAGCGGGGGGACAGAAAGCAAAAAAAAATTGCATGTTGTTGTTTGTGAGTGGGTGTGTGTGGGTGTGTGTGTGTGGGGATCTGGCAGCATTTGTATACAGTTGCCGTAGCTAAAAAAGCCTGACTCGGCAAATTGTTTGAATTTTATGTCGCTTTTGCCTGCAAACAATGCCGCTCCATTGTTCTTATACCCTGTATAGGCAGGGGCGCATAGCCTGTGCCAACTATTGCAAAAAGTTGGTAACCAAATATGATACTATGCCAAAAAGGGTATGTTTAGTCTTCATATTAATCAAAAAAAAATATATATATATATTAAAATGTATTATAAAATGCGAATTCTAGAATAATGTTTTATGAGATTCGTAATTGAATCATTTCTACAATTCCTTAATTATTAAATATTGTGACCAGCTTTTAAAGGCAAAATTGACTTATCCGAAGAATAATTTAAATTACCAAAGTTTAATTCACAAATATTAATTTATATATTTATACAAAACATAATTCATTTATTAAAGAAAGTTTTATGTTTGATTAATATTCTATAAAAATAAACTTTGAATAATTACTTAATTTAAATATAATAAATAATAATAATAACATTTTAGTTAAAAATTAATTACCTTTGTAATTTAATATTAATTTAATTTGAACAATTATGGTTTTTATTGCATATATCTGAAAGTAAAATACTCTAATTAACCAAAAATAAATTTGTTACCAAGCTTTAAATCTTTTCGAAACATTTACAACTTTTATTTAATTACTTTCACGTTTACCTAAGTAATTATTACGTAATTATTTGAGTATTTAAAACTAAAAAGTTAAGTGATAATATTTACAGAGCATCTGACAGGCGTGCTAAAAGTTTTGACGCATTTTTTTCCCTAGTTTTTTCTATGCAACCCCGCAATTAAATTTATGATTTAGCATGGAAATACTTTTTATGCCCCTATCAGAGTGCACAGCTTTGTATATACATATATATGTAAGTGTAAGTGTGTGCGTGTGTTTGTGTGGGTATTTTATTTATGGATCTGCGGCCACTCACTTGCCAATCGCGTTCTGGGCCGTGCAGGTGTATTCGCCGCCATCCTCCTCCTTGACGTTTGAAATATTCACATGGCTGATGACATCGTCGTGTATGGTAACATATTGACCCACTAAAAACCGAGAGCTGTCTGGTATCTGGTTGGGCAGAAGAGGCCAAAGAGAGCGTACAAAATATAGTTAAGAAAATAAATGGCAATTAGTCGAAAAAAAAAAAGAAAAAAAAATATCATTCGCTGTAAAAGCAAAGAGAAACTAAAGAAAAGCTATAAAAAATGCATAAAAATCGAATTGATTGAAATTGCATACAATTTACACTAGGCTCTCGGAGCAAGGGGCAGCCAAAAGGGGTTGGCAGAGGTTGGCCTGTAGATGTGGAAAGAAAATGGAAATTTATGCAAATAAACGAAACAAATCCTTGAAAATGCGCCATGGACCGTGACGAGAACTACAGAGCGCAGCCCAGCACAAAATGCTTGAAAAGAAAGTAAAATAAAAAGAAAATCAAGTGTAGAAAAGCAAAGCAAATGCCACGGGCCATGTTAAGCATGCCCGACCTGCTGCAGGGGGTATGCGGAACTTGGCTACAAAATTTAAGGGTAGAACTTAACTAAAAAAAAAAAAGAAAAAGCAGAAGAAAAGCTGCTGCTGCAACGCTTTTCGTAAACATTTATGCATACTCCCGTGTGTGTGTGTGTGTGTGTGTGTGTGTGAGGCAGCTCCATCATCATCAGCTCGCATGTGACGATAGCTGCGGAAACGGAAACGCTGCCTGCATTTCCGCTTTCGCCTGCTGCTGATGCTGATGCTGCTAAGTAAGTGCTCAGTACGTGTGTGAACTATGGCCCACTCTCTCCATCTCTCTCTCTCCATCTCTCTCTCTCACTCTCTCTCGCTCGCATTTGCCGTCAAGATGGCAAACTGTGGCCCAAAACTTACCGGAAATCCGTCCAAAGACCATGTAAATTGCGGCAGTGGATTTCCGGTGGCAACGCATTTCAATGATACCGTCGGACCCGGCTGCAGTGTTTGCTCCGAAAACCAATAAAGCAGTTCCGGCGAAGCATCTAAAATTGCCAGAGATAAAGACAGAGATTGTGTAATATATATATATATATATATATATATGTACATATATATGGATAGTGCTCAAAGCTCAGTTACTCTTGGCTTGGCTCATATGTGTGGCGGGTGTGTGGTGTGCGGGTGTGTGGGCTGAACCCTTATGTTGCTAAGGGTATTTCATTAATGAGCTCGCTTTGAGGTGTGTTTGAGTGCGTGTGTGTGAGTGTGTGTGCGTGTGTGTGTGCATGTGTGTGTGTGTGTGGCTTATTAGAAATTGCTGAAAACATTGGCTTGTCTATTGAATTGGCCCATTAAATGGTTCGCAGGGCGTTTAGCATATTCCATATGAGCTATTAGCTGCAAACAAAAGCGAGGGTTGCTTTTGATGTTGTGCATTTTTTTTTATTATTTGTGTAGAGTTTATTTTATGAGCTAATTTCTTAATACTATTTGTTATTTTATTGGAAAGTTAAAATATTTTTTTGCCTTTTTTAATTTTTAATTCCTTATATTTACTTAATAATGGAATTCAAGCGAATTAAAAAATAAATAAATCCATGAATATTAATATTCATTTCATTAACATGCTGGGCAACCCTCGTAATTTATGACATTACATAATCGTAGATTTTCCAGCAGCTGATTTTAGGTGCACCACCAAAAGTCCCAAGCTCACAAAGAACGCTTTCCATTTCCATTTCCATTTCTTTTGCTTTGCTTTCTCCACTTCTATTTCTATTTATTTATACATTACTTGGGGCTGTAACTTGTGCGCTTGGCTGCTGCATATTTGCTGGCAATCAAAATCAGATTCGGAAAAGTGCTTTTCCACATTTTCGACGCTGGCTTGGCTGTGACCTCGCTGCGCGGCGGAAAATGCACTTGACAAGCGAGCAAATGTTATCCAGCTGATGAAAATTGTATCAATTTCCGCCAAGAATTTTTGGGCGATGAAAATATCTTTGCCGACGACATTGCCAGTTATAAGCTGCCATATTTATTTGCAGCCAGCTGAGACACACACAGCACACACACACACACACACACACGCACACACTCAGTTGACACAATTGCTGTCATATCCGGCCGCTTAATGGCGCTCCGCTGAAATTTTGGGGCTTGGGTTTGGTTTATGCCCGCAACAGCAGCAGCTTTTAACACCAAAGCGTGTGCTGGTGTGTGTGTGTGTGTGTGTGTAAGCATGGCAATAATATATCGAAATCAATTTCCGTTTGTGCCTAAAAGCAAATCAAAAACGTTGCCAAAGCCGCCAAAAGCGACAAAGCGCGAATGTGAACCGCCTGCTGTCTAGTTGAGTGTGTCTCTGTGTGTGTGTGTGTGTGTGTGTGTGTGTGTGCATATGTGGCTGTGTGTGTCCTCCAGGCTGCTTAGTGTAACAATGTGCTTGGCTCTAGGCGCTGCTAAGCGTGTTTGTTTAGTGGCTGTGGCTAACGGAGCTGAGCGATATTTTTTTTTCTCCCTTTGCTGTCACAGCGAGAAAGCTGACTGCTACTTTTGAAAAACAGTGATTTATGATATGGGATATAAATAATATATAAATACAAAGTTTTTCTGGTACTTGTAAAAAAAAGGGATATATGATATATGATATATATAAATAAATTATATAGCTCATAAATCATATTTCACTGTTTATCAAATATAATTAAATAAATAAATTATATAGCTCATATATCAGAATTCACTGTTTTTCAAAAGTAACAATAACTCTTTGTATTTATATATTTTTATTTAGTGTATATTTTGAGCTTAAATTTCAAATTAGTCAAAATTTTGAGATTAAATTTCAAATTAGTCAAATTTAGATTTTTGTTTTTTAAATATGTTTTTAAACTATATTTTTATTGCCAAATAGCAAATTTGTGTGGCGTAACTTTTGGGAACTGTGACTGCAGCTGTTATTTCACCGACTGTGACTATCGTCAAAAAAGTATATTTGGGCTATATAACTAAACTCTTTATCTACTTTTATTCTGTGTATATTTTGAGCTTAAATTTCAAATTAGTCAGATTTTGAATTTTGTATTTTGAAATATTTTTTTAAAAAGTTTTGAATTGCCAAAAAGCAGTTTGTGATGCGTGACTTTTTGAAAACTGTGACTGCAGCTGTTAGTTCGCCGACTGTGACTGTTATCATCATCAAAAAGTTACTTTTATTTTTCAAACCGACTAAATCACGACATTTGTCACAGTAGCAGTCACGGCGAGCGTTGGTGCTCAACACTGGTGGCTAGAATTTTAGTGCTGCTAATAAAATTAGGTTGTCAGCCCGGGTTTTATGGCTGCTTCGCATTGTTGTTGCGATTGTTGCGATTGTTGCTGTTGTTGCTGTTGTTGCTGTTGTTGTTGCAAAATGCCAGCAATTTGCTAAATTAGAAATTAATGAAATGCAATTATGACAAACATTTATTTGTGCGGTTTTTGCGGTCATCAAGCGACGGATATTTCGCTTTTGATTTGCGCCTGCAAATTGGCTATTAGGGGAGGGGAGGGGGTGTCTTTGTTGTTGTTGTAGTTGTTGTTGTTGTTGTTGTGGGGGCTTGTCTGTGTGCTGCCATAAGTGGGCTCATTAATGGTCGTCAACGCGTTAATTTATGACAGCCAAAAGTGGGCGGGATATATATGGCCATTTAATGTATGTGTTTTTATATATATGACAATAATATTACGTATACGCCCCGGCTTACCGCCCAATTGCAGCTCAGCTGTTGATTGGATTTGCTCCCATTCATTGGACACGAAACACTGATACATGCCCGGATCATCCTTTTGCACCTTCTTAATAATCAAACGCGCAGGATCTGTGAGTATCTGTAGAGGACATCTATTTAGTTAGCAAAAGGAGTGGGGGGGGGGTTATTTGAGAGTGGGGCTCACCTCGACACGATTGTCGCGCAGTATGGGCTTGCCATCGTGCAGCCAGTTGACATCGTGCACCGGATGGCCAGAGACAATGCATTGGAATTGCGCATCCTTGTCGACGTCAACGGTTTGCACCTGCGGCTGCAGGTGTGCGGTCAGGGGAGCTGTGCGGAGTGTTTTTGGACAGTTGGCTCAAAACTCAAAACTAGATATCGTTGGCATTGTCGCATGCCCACGACCATGACCACGACCACGCCCCCACCTACCTGTCACCGTGAGCGACACTTGAATGGTCTCCTCGCCAGCCGTATTATTGACCCAGCACAGATATTTGCCACTGTCCTCGAGACGCGCCTGCAATAGCATAAATCAATGGCAAGCACAATATTTGGCTTTCATTTCCCCCCAGCTGGCAAACGTGTTGCAGGCACTGTATGACAGTGTAATATATATACCTTGGTTATCTTGAGCAGACCCGCGGATACAATCGTGATGCGTTCGCTCAGTTGCAGCGGCAGCAGCTGTTCGTTCTCCTCCTTGAACCAGCTAAAAGATACAAGATACATATATACATAGATACAAGATACAAAGATACATTAAGTTAAAAGTTCACAACACAAGAGCACAACGGAAAAGCACTGAAAAATTTATTTATCTCATTATGCCTGAGCGTTTCTTTGTGCGCTTTATCAAATTAATATGTTGATTGCATTATCAATAAAAAAAAATTGCTATTGAATTGGCTTTTGTGCGCATTCGTCTGTGTCCCACTGTGGCCTTTGATGATTGCCGCTTGTTGCGCGAATCCCAGCTCGAAAATGCATTCAACAATATTCAATAGGATGCAAAATGATTACCGCACTGGAATAAGAGTCGGGCGGGACGGGAGGCGGCAATTGCATCACGCAAATGTTAATAAAATATATAAGCACATAAAGTGCTGCAACGAGTGGACGGAGAGCTGGCGGTGGAGGGTGGAGGGTGGCGGGTGGTTCGACAAACGGAAGGTCGAAGCAGTCAGCACAGCGCGAGTAATGCGTTTCGATTGCCTTATTTAACGAGTATTTTATGATAAGCTTTGGATATTGGGGTATGTCTAATGGCTGATAAAGCTGGAGCAATATTTAGAATGAACGAAGCTTTGACAGGCTTGTATTTTTAACTACGTTTCATTTAATTACTTTTAATTAAAATTAAATAATAATTAATATAGACTTATAGTCAATAGTAATATATAAAGCTTTTAACGTGCATTTACACAAAATCTATTTTTAATTTTTGTTATTTATATATTATAAACAGTCAACAAAGCATAAATAAGTAAGTATAAATTGCAAGTTTTTTAAATAACTACATATTTTAAAAATTTCAACTTTTTTTCAAATATTTTTGTTGTATATTCTTGCGATTATTATGGTTGAAGTTCAGCAAACATAAAAAATTGATAAAAACACAGATAGTCTTATAAAATCCTAACTATCTAGGCATGAATTATTTTTAAATCCCACTGCATCGCTTCTTCTCAAGCTTTATATTAATATTATTATTATTATTATTATAATTATAATTATTATAATAAATCACAAGGCTTCAGCCTGCAGCTAAAATGATCTTAAGAAGTTCATATTAATTTTTAACATATAGTTAAAACTTGGAGCCTTATTCTGCAAATCAATAAAAACTAAATTTAAAAACGCGTTTTTATCATTTTTTAACAACAAATCGGTTACTAAAAATTTCATCAAGCTTACAAATATTAAGCAAAATGCAAGGAAATTTTATGACTGATATTTGATAAATATAAACATTCAAAGCAGAGCTCTTTATTTAATTAAAATGACTTTAATGCATGAGATGCAACTTCCAAATGACTTCAAAAACACTTTATGTACAATTTATAAATTCTTTAAAATTGAGAAAATATTTTCTTATTTTCGCAACAATTTGCAAACTCAATTTTAAATGCTTTAATGCGGCATTTGCTCTCTGTGCTAACTGAAACTGAATACGACTGCCAAATATACGATTTCTGCACAATTTCCAATTAAAAGAGCATTTCCTGTTCGTTTCATACGTATTGGAAATCATTTCGATTTTATATTTATCATTTGTATTTTGTTTTTATTTTTTTGTTTTCTTTTTCTTGTTTTAATGCTGCAAAAATATCAATTGCAAAAATCAACAGTGCAACGCGTTTTCCCCAGCGCGTGCCATAATCTGTTTGATGTTGCAAGGACGCCAGCCTCGGCGGCTGCCACCGCCCCAATGTGGCTGCCCCGGCCTCTGTTTGCCGCAACATTCTGTTGCATTTTTAATCAAGTTATTGATTGTAATTTGGCTTTAATTGCACTTGAGTGCATATCGCGTCTTATGGCATGCTGCACGTTGCACGTGGCGCGTGGCACGTTGCAAATTGCAGGTTGCATATATGCTGGCAAGCTGCCTGGCCATTTTCTTAATTAAAATCATGGAAATGCGCGCACGTCAAGCATATCAGTCATATGCTGAAATGTAATCGAAAATATGTGCGGCAATTAAGGGCATGGGCGTGGCACGAAAGGTGCGCACTCCCCAAAAAAGTGTATGCAATAAAAAAGTCGTTTACCAAATATTTCTATGCCAACAGCTGAAGAAGAGGCAGACGAGGAAGATACGACTGCTGCGAACCGCAACATGCCAAATATTAAAACATTTATGAGCCGTGGCAAGGACCAAGCAGGACATTGCAACAAAACAATGCAGCAGAGCGCGCAGCGCAAAACCAAAGTCTCGGCTGTTGTCGCCTCGCTGGCTTCCAATTGTTGTTGTTGCTGTTGTTGTTATTGTTGTTGTCGTCGTCTTGGTCTTCGTTGTCGCTCAGCGGGCGACATCAAATAACAGACAAAACCAAAAAAGCAGAGTTTACTCGGCTTTGCCGCAGATTGAATACCCTTGCAGATATTTTGGTATTACAAAAAAGTTGGAAATTTTCAAGCGATTGTTCCTTTGGTATATATGTTATGCGCTATATACTATATGTTCATAGGATTATGCTTTTTTCAGACAAAAACTAATTTTAAACTAATCGAACGATAGTTCCTATGGCAGCTATATATGCTATAGCGCTCCAAGCCGAACGATCTTCATATCTATATCTATCGCATGCTATAAAAAGGCGGATATCATATATTTTTTATCAGATTAGCTTTTAAAATTGTAAGCTGACATGTTAATATCAACTTGGATATTGATACTGATCAAGAATATATATTTTTGATGACATCAGAGACACGACAACATAGACTTGGGATTGTTGCTGCTCATCAGGAATAAACATTCTTAATAATATCGGAGATATCTCTCGATCTGCAATACACATTTCATGACAAAGGCGGGCCAAGCGTGGCAGCGGCAACAGCGCATATCGTAGCGCATCCTGGCGCATACTTTATGCATGCACCACGAAGGACAGCCGGCTACAATGACCCATTATCCTGCTACATTGCGTCCTTCGGCCCCGTATAAAAAGCAATGCATGTTTTAGCACTCGAGCATTGCCACGATGATGAGCCAAGTGCCGAGTGGCGAGCGGCACGTGGCATGTGGCAAGTGGCAAGTGTCCTACGTCCTGTGTTCAGTGATTACCTTTGTCCGCTCTCAACTTGAGCGTGGGCCGTTCAAAAAGCAATTTGCCATTTTGGCCATAAACGTTGCTCGTTTGATTGATTTGTGCTTGACGTGAATAAAAAGAAAATAACGAAAAGTTTGAATTCGCCCCGGGGAAATCTTCATAACGCTGCCAGGAGAAAGGAAAGATGAATGCCTGCGCTCCTGCCAGCGATTCTGACAGGAGTTGCAAGTGCCTCAATAAACAACATTTGATGTATAGTGTCAAAAGTCAAGCGAAACAGAGGGCGGAAATTGCGGGTGGGTGGGCGGGTGTTAAAGGACCTCGCCTGATGCGCTGCTAAACTACGGATATGTCCGTTTATGATTAAAGAGCACGTTGCCAATTGAGCTGAGCAACTGAGCTGTCAAAGTTTTATTAGAAAATCATATGTTGGATTTATTACTCGAGTTTTTTCTTGAGTCTGAACTGATATTGGTTTAGTTTGGATAAAATACTGAGATGTTAAGCTCAGTCAGAAATTTTAGAGGTTTAGTTAATAGAAGTTTACTAAACTTAATTTTGTTACCTTAAAAATACAAGTTTTTGTTAAGTGATTATTTCTGCGGCTGACAAGATTATTTTTATTTATTTTATATTTATTTATATGGCCTTAAGAAGTATCCACCACAGGTGCCTATTATTTAGTTTTTCCTGTTCTCCATTTGGTTTTTATTTATTTAATTTTCTTGTTTCTTCTGATTTGATGTGACTTATTATTTTTATTTTTATATTCATATTAATTTTTATTAACAAATATTCCTATCCTTATATGCTACTTAGCTTTTTTGTATGTAGGATCAAAAATATGGGCAATATATTTTTAGGTGTTTGGTTTATGAATACGCCTTATACAGCTGCATATTGCTCCACATGTGTATAACTATCTATTATATCATATCTCCCCTTTGCATACACGTAAAACAATTCCATGCTAAATTTGTGCAGCTACCTTTTTAACTATCCATAACATTCCATTCACACAACTTGCGGAATTTTTTGTTCAGCTTTTACATTTGACAATTTGCCTGACATTTTTATTTGGTTTTTTTGTGCTTTATTTATTTAGGTGTTTTTTTTTTTCTCGTTTTTTGGCAAGCGTGCTAAATATTTCACATTGTCATAAAATGTCCTCCCCCGCCACTTAGTCCTGACCCTGCCCAGCAGTTGTGACAGAACAAAAAAAAAAAAAAAAGTCCGCGACTGCTGTCTATATATATATATATATATATATTTATATATAAATGTGAGTGGGTTGGGTTTTTTTTTTGTTGGCTTGCTACTCACCGATATGTTGGCACCGGATGTCCTTGAGCAATGCACGGCAACGTTGTTTGGCCATTAAGGACGACATGCCGCATCGAATGCTTCTCGACGTTAATGCGCGGCTGTACCATGCCCTTGGGCTCGGTTACAATAATGCGGCCGGGATATGTCGAAATTTGTATTTCACCTGCAACAAAAAAAAGAACACACAAAACAAAAAAAACCAAAAAAAAACACCAAAATATAAGCAAAAGGTAAAGGTAAAGGTAAAGTTGAACATATGTGGCAACACCGACAACAATTTACACAAGTGCCAACTGGCTGCTGTGGCTGTGGGTGTTGGCCCCTGGCTTGTGGCAGCTGTGGCAACTGTGACAGCTGATGTGGCAGCAATGGCGCGACGCGTTTTTTGGTTAGATTTAAGTGCACGGGCTCTCTTGGCAAATTGATGGCAATGCTTAACGCAGCATATCAATTTATATATATATTTTTAATTAATTAAAAGTAAATGAAAGCAATCAAGTTGATTGCAGCATGCACCGCATGTGCCCCACCGAAGGTCAGCCGACCCCCCGCGGGCGCAACAGAGCGGACAGTGGCAGGTGTTGCCACAGCTGCTTCATTATGCATGCACATTATTATACCCTAACATTGGCGAAAAAAAGCGGTTGTTTTTGTGTAAATTGTGTTTTCTGTTGTCATAGAAGTAGTTTGAAGTTTTGAGGAATTTTCTGAATTTCGATTGGATTAAAGAAGGTTTAAAGTTATTAACTAAATTATGGTGCTTGTGGCAGGGTATTCTGGGTTTCGGCTTGCCATGGTCAGCTATGGCAAATTAGGCAGAATTGTTTAAAAATTCTGATTTAAATCAAATAAGAATTCTTTTATAAATTTCTAGCAACTTTTGTGTAATTTATAAATTTTTTTTTATTCAAAAACCAATTTTAATTGAATTTAATTCAGAAGGTTTTTAATTACCTAAATAAATATATATATATATATATAATTTAGGAATATTCTAGAAATAAATGTACACCAAATTTTAAGAACAAATTCAATTTCCTCGCCTATGTCTGATTGCGACAGGGTATACAATTTTCGGCTTGCAAGCTGCGCTTTTCTCTTATCAATATTTGTTGGGTATTTCTTTTGTTTTCCTTTCGATCTGCGGCAGTGTATTTAATATTCGGACATCCCGTTATCTCTGTTTTCTGTGTTGTTTTCCTGCTGTTTTCGTTGCGACCTTGTGGCTGGCGGCCCGTATTTATGGCCTTAAATGGCGGCTGCTTTAAATCATGTAGTCGCATTCATTTCTATTTGTGTTAATACAACATCTGACATCTAATCCAGGAGTGCGTTCAGTGGGCCACTTGGCCAACAACACGAATTCTGTTAACGATGCCGGCCCCTATTGTCCTTGCACTCTACCTATCTCTTTCCCTTCTCTCGCTCTCTCTGTCTGTGGCTATCTCGCTGTGTACGCTATGGCCTGGCAATTTAATTTATAATTTCGCTCGAACATCATTATCAGCATCAGCTACAATCCTTCTGGCCCTTTATACCCCCGATATCCTTGCTCTCTATTGTGCATTAGCCAGTTGTATTATTGTTAGCTGCCATTGTTGTGCCCGTTATTGTGCAAAATAAATGGATTTTTGGTTTAAATTATAATTATGCGCTGCCTGCCAGCCAGCAGCCAGCAGCCAGACACGCCCACAGGCAACACACACACACACAAGCACAGAAACATGCGCATACAAAAACTGTTGCCTACTTTTGTGCGCCAGGTGAAACCAGCGCTTAAATTAAGCATAGAGCGCGCGTGTGTGTGTATGTGAGTGTGTTTCTGCCGTTATCTGTGTATGCGTATTAAATGAATTAGTTATGACCAGCTCTGGCGCTCTAACAGCCAGAACTGTTTCATGTTACACTTTTAATGAGTGCACTCTAAGCAGTTTTTAATGTCAGACTTCGAGAGTGTGTGTGCTGTGTGTGTGGTCACTTGAATGGGCATTGTTTAGCCTTGGTTGTGTGCAATGCACTGGTAATTAATATGCGCGGCTCACACACATCCAACCACACACACACACACACGCACACTCGAAATGCCTGCACATTTGGTTTGGGCTCGTGTGGTTTTCGCCGCAAAACCTAAGGCCAAATTTGCGGT
This sequence comes from Drosophila colorata, assembly GCA_035041545.1. Taxonomy (NCBI): domain Eukaryota; kingdom Metazoa; phylum Arthropoda; class Insecta; order Diptera; family Drosophilidae; genus Drosophila; species Drosophila colorata. The sequence goes on from JAWNLD010000564.1 coordinate 3,942,433, forward strand.
CTAAGGCAGTAATAACAGCAATTTGATTAATTAAATGTTTAATAATTTAAACAAGTGCTCAAGAGATCAAAGTAGAATCTACTTTATATATATAAAGCCCAAGAGTCAGTTAAGATTTCTAAAGGAAATCAAAAAACAAATTTAACTTGCAGCGTGCTGTAAATAAACTTTGCCCAGGCACAAAGAGGGGCTTGCTAGTAAGAGTTAGAGAGCGGGGGGCGGGAGTCGCTTTCGGTACGTATTCTAGGGCATCAGCTTTTATCGCATTGATTGATGATGTGTAATATGCGCAGAAAGGCTAATAGAAATTCAGCTTAAGCGCATTTTCACACACAATAAACTTCAAATAAGCAGCAGAAAGATATGCGCACAGAAAAGATCTCACGTATTGACTGGGCTCCATCTCTATCTCTTTCCGACTCTCTTTCGCTCGCTTTTTTTTTTGTGTGTGTGTCAGCTAGCATTTGGCAGCCACTGTCGGCAGCTCCTTGGCGCATTGCCCTTTGCCGGCGATTGAATGTCACACATCATAAATTATGCACAACAAAACTGAAACTGAAATTGACTTGCCCAACAACTATAAACTTCAGCTTTTCACACACACACACACAACAATAACAATAACAACGTCGAAAATAACTGCAAATTGTTGTGCAAATAATTTGATGTTCTTGATAATAAAACAAGCAAAGGCCAAAGCATAGCAAAGGCAAATGTTCATTTTAAATGAAAATTGACTAAATTAAGGCAGAATACAGAAATTATTGCCGGAAATTTAAAGGCAATCTTTGGCAAATTAATGCTAATAAAAAGGATTAAAATAATAAAAGGCAAATAAACTTAACAATAAATAACAACATTGGCTACACATTGGAAATCAAAGCTGGAATTTTAATTTTTCTCCTTAGCTAACTTCTAACTTCAAATTTCTAATGTAAGCTGAGATTTGTATTACATTATTCATATATAAAAATGTTTAAAATGTGTTTTATTTATATTTAAATAGAGAATTAGTTAACAAAAACAAATTTTTAGTTTAATGCGGATTTTCAAGCCTGCTATTTTATGATAATATTAATTATATATTATTTATATAATTTTTTTTGCTATTTTATTATAATATTAAATATATTAAATAGCTGGAACTAAATAAACGTATTCATTATAAAGAAGCTACAATAAACTGAAAGATTTACGATAAGGCACCGCAATATCTTGAGTATTTCTTCAGCTAGTACCTCATAGCAAAGAAGGAGCTATTATACAAATTCCTAACATATTTATAATCTTAAAAAAATGCCTAACATATTCAGCGCGCTCTCAAAATGACCTTCACCTCAACTTTAAATCACCTTTGTTTAGCTATAAATTATCCAACAAAATTGTGTGTGTTTGTTAAACTTTTAGCACTCTAAGCATAAAAAGAAGAGAAAAGCAATTTCAAAATGCCAACTTGATGGCATTCAATTTTAATATTGGCCCAGTTATAAGCCGGGTATAACGTTTCACAAGCGTCTCCCCAAAGCTGCTAATTAATTCAACTTAATTATGTGCCAACAGAACTTGCCACCAGCAGCAGCAGCAGCGGCAGCAGTCAGATGTGTGTGTGTGAGAGAGAGAGAGGGTGAGAGAGGGAGAGGCTTGGGGGCAGAGTGTTTACTGTGGCTTGTTGAGATGCATTGGAGCATTGCTGACTGGACGATTAAGCTGAAAATGTGATTATCACGTACCTGTCAGTCTATTTACAGTGCGGCATGTGTAGCTTTTGTACGCATCATTGGGTCCCGCATTATTTATGTACAATTCGCCATTGGAGAGGACCGTGTACTTGCCGCCAATGTCCGTGTTCGGATACAGATGCATGCCCGTGTCCTGCACCCAGGCGGTGACCAATACAAATTCCGACATGTAGCTGGGCACCTGCCGGCGGTATAGCAAGAGAGAAAGAGAGAGAGAGAGAGAGAGAGAGAGGGGAGTTTAAGCAAATTTGATCAGACCCGAGTTAAATTTAATTTGCGTGGTAAATGCATTTTGTGGCCGGATTCCAGTTGAAGTCGAGGCTCGCTTTCACTTTTAACAGCAGGGAAGCTGGCTCCTGGCACCTGGCACCTGGCCTGTCTCCTGTCCCCTGTCTCGCAGCTTAGCTTACCTGACATTTCAGCACCGCCGTGTTGCCCGTCATCACGTATTCGTCGTGCACCTGCACCGTGTACTTCTGGTTGACAACTGTAACAAATGGCAGACAGCATTTTCGTTGGCTTTAAAATATACAAAATATATATATATATATTAAGTATACGCCGCGAGCGACGCAGCTGTTACAATAACACAGTTTCAACAATTATGTTGCCTTTTTATTAGCCCAAATCCGTTTTTGTTTAATTTTTATTGCGGCGGAAGTCATAAAAAAGGCTCATTCGTTTTTAGAACTGGCCAAGAAAGGGTCGCTCGCCCAGCGGCCTGACAGCCAAAATATGTAGCACATTAAAACTGGCGACGGCAGCTCAGCACACACCACAAAAGAGCCCTCTGTCAACCCACATACAAAACATGTCCAGAACATTGTGACACTTTGCAGAAGTGTGACCGTTTGTCAGGCTGGCGACGGCGACGCCGACGTCAACGGCGACGTCAACGCCCATGCCAACGTCGACGACAGGCCCGTTAAAAAATTGGATGCGGCAATTTGAGTTAAAGATTTTTTTTTCGGTTCTCCTGTCTGCCAAGCACACAGCACAAAATTAAGAATGACAAGGAGTCTAAAACAGAATGGAGAGTCCGTGCACAGTGGTGAGAGGGTGCACAAATAATATAAAATTAAAAAATATAAAATTAAAATATTGGAAAAGTTGTGCAAATATTAAAAATTAATATTCTTTTATCAAGTATTTACATATTTTTTATTCAATTAATTATAAATATGTTTATTTAATTTTAATAAAAGTACAAAATAAATAATTTTTGGAGCACTATGTCATTTAACTAAAATTTAAGAATATGGAATTTAATAAAAATATAGGTCATATTATTATATGTTTTTTAAATGATAAATTGTAACAAATTTATGCCACTTGAAACTTTTTATTACACTCAAAATTTATCTATCATTTTATTTTTTGTAAGTCTTTCTGAATAACTGATAAAGGTCTGAGGAATACTTTTAAACAAATATTTTTTGAGCTTGAACAAAAATATTAATAAAAATTAAATTCGAACAAAATAACCATATCAGAATTAAGATATTTGTATGAAAGTAACGAATAATTAAAAAATTTGCTTGACCCGTACCACTGTGCCGGCTTTGTCACATGCTTACCACGAGCGCCTAGCTCTAGTTGCCGGCTTAAACCGCCGCCCCTCGACCGCCCCCTGTTAGCCGTTGTCCGCTGCCGTTGGCATTTGTAAATTAATTAAGATGGACAAAGGCAATTTTCTGCACGCGTCACTTGAAAAGTGTTTGAAATGCGTTTCGCGTTCCATGTGCGAATTGTTTGGGTTAATCTTCTCAAAGCACCAGGGCCTAGAACTAGCTGTATAATGGGTATGTGTGTGCGATGTGTGTTTGTGTGTGTGTGAGTAACCTCTTTTTAAATGCCGCTCACGAATTGGTTTTTGTTTGCCCAACTTTAATATGCTAAAATTGGATAAAGTTTAATTTGAAAAGTTGTTGTTATTATTTGGGAGTTTATTTTATTTATTTTTTTTTATTTTTTATTTTGTACGTTTGTCTACAACAACAACAAGAGCAGGCGAATGAAAAACTGAAAAACTTTGTGACAACATTTTATTATAATTCCTCTGACCAGAGCGGCTGCTGTTTTCAGTGGAGTTTAGTGCAATTTTTTTTATTTTTATTTTTCATTTTATTTTGCATCTTCATTATTTGTATTGCTGTCGGGACAGGCTGGGATAAAACAGGACAGGACAGAACAGGACTGCTTCAGTTTTTTTTATTTTTTTTTTTAGTTTTTTCGGTGCATAGTTTTGTATTTGAAGCAAAGGCAAAGTTTTGGTTATTTTTTTTGCTGCATGTGGCAACATTGTGTTGCATAGAAGGACAGCACCAGGACAGCTGGGCGGGAAAGCTAAGTTTATAGTCAGCATACAAAGTAATTGAAGAGAGAGAGAGAGGGGAAGAAAGGGGGAGGGAGGGAGGCTGCACTTGGATTCTAGACGGAAATTCATTTCCGCTTTGTTTTGTATGTGTTTATCTCTCTCTCTATCTCTCTCCATCTCTCTCTGTGTCTCTCTCGCTGTGTGTGGCAAACTTTTTGTTGCACAAATTTATGTTTATGATGTGCGCCGGCGGAAAGATGCTTTTGGTAGCGCCAGTCTTTGGCTGATTTGCAGTTATTGTTCGGAGGGAACTATTAAATAATGGTCGTGCAGTGCGAGCTGCATGCACAATAGGCAGCTTAAAGCGGGGCGAGGGGCGATTCTCAACGATGTGCATTCAACTAATTACGAAGAAATTACGCAGGTTTCATACACAAGCAGCCAACGACAACGGCAGGTGGCAGCCCCTCCCCAACCCCCACTCGCTTTCCATTCCCCTGGCCAACTTTGAAGCTCAATCAAAAAGTTTGATAACAGGCACAGACAAAGTAGCTGTGTATGCGCATGTGTGTGTGTGTGTGTGTGTTTGTGTGTTTGTGTGTGTGTTGCACAAATGCTAAAGTGCAAGCCAAGTCACAACTTTGTGGCATCATTCATCAGGCTCAGCGCTGCCGGCGCGTCCTTGGCCAAAAACCAACAACTTTTGCGTTTTCTATTGTACGACGAGAATTTGTCAAGAGTTTTTGCAACACAAATTTTGCTGTTATTGTTGCTGTTGTTGTTGTTGTTCGCTTGCTAATTTCGCGCACTTAAGCCAAAAGCAGCCAAGGCTACGCATGCTGGCAACTAAGTGCCGCCAATTAAATAAAGCAACTGCTAAGTTGGCCCAAAGACGGCGAGGCGCCAATATACAAAAGTCAACTGCACACATTAGCTACGAAATTAGTGCGTCCCGGGAGAGGGACGAAGTGGGCAAGGGGGGGTGGCCGGGCGGTCCATAGATCCCTTGGCAACTTTTGCAAATTAGGCAAAACGTTTTGCGCCAAATCTACGCGCTGTCAAATTGTTCAAGCGTAAAGCGTTGCGGCCACTGGGTTAGAAACTGGCAAAAAAAAAGGGAGGAAGCTTAAAACAACAATAACTAGCATATTCTACACACACAGGCACACACACGCACAGGCGGTGAACAAACAAAGCGACCGCAAATAAAATAAAAAGGAACAGTTCTTCCTGGGGTAGTCGACGTTTAAATACCCTGGCGAACATACAGCAGTTATGCGCTATAAATTTCTATATTACGTTTTTTTAAGAAAGCTTAACTTTAAGGCAATTTTTGCTTTAGAAGCTATTTGATAAAATATTCCTATGCTGAAACAATATGGCATATATTTTAGGTATATAATAGTATAAAAGATATCTAGAAAATCATATAATTTGTCATAGAAGCACTCAATTTTCGACCGAAACTTCGATATTCCGATATTCATAAAATATTACTTTAAATTCTATTGCAGACTTTGATTTGAGATATTTTGAAAAAGAAAATTGTTTTTTATACAAAATCAAAATTTTTCTATTATTGTTTTTATGACAGCTATTTTATATAGACATCCAACGTCGATTTATATATAGAATTTCATTGTTAAATTTCATTAAGATTAAAATAAAAAAAAATAAAAAAAATTACAAATCTAAATCTACGCGTCAGTTGATACTGATCAAGAATATATATGCTTTATGCTTGCACAGCTGTCTCTGTGACAAATTTATAATATTGCCCACCCAGCAAGGGTACACGGCGTATACGTATCGTTTAGTTGAGTTGCTGAAAAATGAACGCCGGACGTTGAAGCTTTGCATGTAGCCACGGCTGCGTATCTATTTGTGTGTGCTGGTGTGTGTGTGTGTGTGTGAGGGAGAAGAGGTGAGCGGTGAGGGGCAGCCTTACATATCTTAGATCTTTGCCGTGGCGACTTCTCTGTTTGTTTTTGCTTTCAACTGTTTTCTTTCTGCACAGTTTTGGTGTGCGTGTGTGTGTGCTGTGTGTGCGTGTGTGTGCGACTGTTAATTAAACGCAGCAGCAGCAGCCGAAAAGTCAAGAGTCATGAGCTCCCTTTGAGAGTTTTATCTACGCAACTGAGCATTTTATATGGCATTCATAGCTTTTATGACCATTGCTAATTGTTGTTTTTGTGCCAGCATTTACTGTAGTTGTTCTTGTTGCCTTTGCTGTTGTTGTTGTAGTTGGCATCGCAGTTGGCTGGCCAATGAGCCGGAAAATCTATGCGACATGCGATGCCAATCAAAGTGATTGGCCGTGGCTAGCCCTCGACCGGCTGCCCAAATGGCCGTTCATTAATGCACTTTAATAAAGCCCTCGCCAAGTGCCTAATGAATGACAAAGTTTGCTAGTTGAAACTGGCCAAAAAGCCACAGAAAAAAACGAGCAACAAACACGACGAAGTTTTAGTGCGCTTACGTAGTGCTTTCAAGGGTTTAAAAAATTGCCCAGCTGAGAGTTGACAACTTGTTTGGTATTTATAGATGATTCAACAGCGAAAAAATTTGGTGCGAACTGTTTCAAAAGCTAATTTGACAACTAAATTATGTATATTTTCACAAGCAACGTTCGAGTGTTTTTTGTGGCCTGGCGAAATTACGGAGAAATAGTTTTATGGCTTATCTACAGGTATTATCTAGTATTAGCTTATATTGCAAAGATTATTTATTTTAAAATTTTACGATTTTTTTTAATCATTTTAGAGCATAATTTCAAAGCTTACTTTACAAAAGTAGTTGGCGATCGATTTCGCCGATATTGATATAGGCGAAAAAATATTTACAAATTAAATAAAAGTATGAAAGGCTCCTCAATTTTTTAAGTAATTAGAATATTCCGAAATGGAATAAATTATATTTTATATATAAATTCTAATTTGGTTAGAAATGTTACCAATTAAAAACGATATAAAAAGAAATATTTAAATGAAACTAAAGCTTGCCCAGAAATTAGTAATTCAGGAAAAATATGTTAAACCGAAAAATATTAGATTTTTAATAACTTTTATGAACATCTTTTGCATTATATGATTAAAACTTGGCGAAATTCAGGCGAAATGGTTTTTATTAAGCTTCTACTTTGATGGGCGTTTTATAATTCATTATTATTTATTTATTATATTTTTTAAAAGCTATTTCTTTAAAATAAAGCTTAACATAATTTAAACTATTAAAAACACTTGGCGAAATGCAAGCGAAATCGAGATCTGGAACTGTTTGAACATTTGTGCGCTGCCTGAACCAATTCAGTTGCCTAGTAATAAAACTCGCAGTGTGGTTAGGGCAACCAACCAAAAGCCAGAGTCAATTCTCGCGCTTGGGCGCCAAATTAGCGCCGAGCGTTGGCGGCGCTGGTTTTTACCCCTCGCCACACGGCTGACAACATTTCGGCAGTAGTAATTAAAACTTGCGTTGCCTGCTTTTAGGCGCTGCTTTCGACAAACTTTGCAATTACGCCAAAGTTTTGGTAGCCAACGACAAGCTGAGTTAGCGCAAATCAACTGCCGCATGCGGCTATAAAATTATTCGTAAATTAATTAAAAATTTTGTTATATATACACATGTATGTGTGTGTATAGTGTATCTCAACTTACCGCCGCGCACGTGCACCTCCCGGCTGAGCACCGTGCCCACCAGATTGCGCAGTTTGCATCTGCAAAGTAAAGCGAAAACAATAATTTAAGCAATTATTAAGTATACGCCAGGGCGAACGCGGCACTCACCTGTAGACGGTGGCATGCACCTCGTGTCGATATTTCTCGGCCGTAAATGGATAGAACATCATGCTGCCGTTGGACAGCTGAAATACCATGTCCTGCTGCGGCGGTATGGGCGTCCATTCCACCTAGAGAGTGCGCCGCGTGGATGGGGAGTATTAGTTTTCTTTTTTTTTTCTTTCTTTCTTTTTTTTTGCTCTTCGTTTTTGGGCAGTCAATTAACTTGGAAATGAGCGACGCGCAAGCAGACTAAAATGGCATGCATAATTAAGCAGGCCAAAACAAAGTGCAAAGAAAAGCGTCGAAAAACAAGTCCGACTGGAGAGAGGGAAAGGGACAGAGGTAGAGGGAGACTACACGACTAGTAGATACACTTCAACTACGTGCTGGTGAAAATTCCCTCTTGAATAAATTAAACTAACATCGTAAGAGAGAGTAGAGAGAGAGGGAGAGAGAGATAGACAGAGGCTACACGACTTGCGGATACCCTGGTTGCTGGCTGCGGCTAGAAAATATTTATTCTTGAAGTAAGTAATACTAATCTCGCAAGAAGAGCGAGGAGCGAGTCTACACGACTTGCAGATACCCTGTAACCAGCTACTAAGTATATTTTGTATAACTTGTTGGCCTATTTTTAATATAATAATATTTAAATGTGTATATATACAGAAAACCGAAGCTATTGATCTTGAAACACATTTATTTGGGTGTGGTAAGTTATCCAGAAAGTGAAATGTTCTAGATCTGTATAAACTGAAGATGTTGTTAAAATTACCTGCAATAATTTGGCTTCTCTCTCTTTTTTATACGATATTTTGAGCTAATATTTCGATGTATTCAAAAAAATATAATAGAAGAATATAAAATATATGTTTAGAAAATTATAATACATATATTGTATAGTTAAATATTTAGAAAAATATAATTGATATAATATATATAATTTTCTAAACATATATTTTATATTCTTTTGCAAACGACAGACAAAATACTTGAAACCACATAAGAAATTAAAATTTCCCACCTCACCAAGATCGAAATTTGAATAAAGACGAATAGGAGGGATATGGCTACGTCTACTCAGTTGTTCCTTTCGACCAAGAATATTTCATATTCTTTATCAACCGTGACATAAACTAGCACGCATTCTATATACCCTGTTTTACACAAATTGAATAGATGCAGGGCGTAATAATATTAAACTAGTGCTCAAGTGTTCTAGAGCTGCGCCACGCCCATTTCGTATATATACAAACCTCTGGCGGTGGACTGCCATGGCCGGAACATTCTATGAGGCCGCCCGAATTGTTGGAGAACTCAACGCGATGCGGCGGCTCGTGCAGAAATATCGGTCCCTGCAGATCCAGTCCATTCACTATATAGCTGGACTCAGCTGCAAAGAGAGAGAGAGAGAGAGAGAGAGAGAGTGTGTGTGTTAGAAAGAGAGCGCTAGTTTGGTTGAAAATATATTTTGATTCCGCGAATTCTGTCAGCCGTGACGTGTAATGCACGAGCGGCCAAAGTTAATTTCAATTTCATTTAAGCCACAGAAAAAGCGAACAAACTTTTTGGCCAAAATTAAGTGGCAGTAACGTTGTCCTTGTTGTTGTTATTGTGCTTGTCGTTGCCCAGAGGCTTGGCCTAAATTTTAATGAGCATTTCTCGTCGACCACAACAAAGGCACGCACAAAGCGAAAAGACAATTGCTTTTTACCTGTGGCCATCACCTGCTGTGGGGCAGAGGCACCGAAGAAGTGGGCGTGGTTGGGATTGGGGCTGCTGGCAACTTGGCTGAGTCCTTCCTAATTGCTGTGACGCAGCCGTTGGCCAAGCATTGCATAATTTCGGGCGTGTTTTAAAGGCGCTTTTGATGCGGCTTTTATGCCTTATTTATTATTCACTTGGTAGTCAAGGCAGCTATCCCTAAACAGACACAGAGTGTGACTGCTGTGTGTGTGTGCGTGTTTGTGTGCGTGTCAAGCTATATTTGCATTGCGGTTGCCTGACAACTTGAGGCGTTGCCTCGCAGTGCACTGACCCGTTTTTGTGCCACAGAAACTCGTGTAGATAACATGCTTTCTTTTTTTTTAGCCAAACCAGCAGCATGAATAATTTAATTATTTTTTTTAAATGTTCAAAAAAAAGACTTCATGAGTTTTGGCTGTTTTTGCAAAAAGCGAAGAAGACACTTGCAAAACGCTTTTGCTGCAATTTCGCTAATTTTGAGCAAAGCTGAACTAATTACATTTTATATCTTCATTCTACGCTTGAAGGCACTTTTAATTACTTTGCGAATTAGTGGAGATTTGATAACTGGGAACGATGCTTAACATATAAACTATGAGAAATGTTAAGTTAAAGCAAACTTATTTAAAAATTCTTATTAAAATAATTAAGCAGAAAAGGAAACTGGAAGCAGATTTGCGCAGCTCGAAAAGTGCATGAAATTTACTAAGGTATTTTCTCTAAGAAAAAGAGAAATGAAATTGGCAACGGAACAAAACATAGAGAAAATTTTGAAAGTTGAAAGTCTTTGGAAAGAGAAATAAATGTTGGAAGCGGAGGAAGTCAACATTTTTATAGTTTTTAAAGGATTACAAATTAAAAGAGAAATCGAAAGTGGAAAATGAGCAAATCACGAAGAAATTTTGATAGTATTTATTAAATACGGGTAGCATTTTATTAAAAAAAAAAAAAAATTGAATTAAAAAAAATTTTGGAGTACATCAAAAGAGAATAAAATAAAAGAAAATAATTTGTAAAGCTTAAAAAAATATTGATATTTAAAAATTGACAGCAACCTCCAAATTTGCAACGCCACATATTTAAATTCTCAGCGAACATAAAGAGATATAGTAAATGAGAACAAGGCGTCAATTGGAGCATTTTTGACAGCAGCTGCAAATGCACATCTAAATTTGTAACAAATTTTCAGCCGCAGCAATAAAATGAGAAATTGTTTTGTCAAAAAGGCAATGGCCAAGAGATAACGATAGAATGCCCCAAACCGGACATGCAACCCAAACACCCAACCCCTTCCACAACTCCGTCGAAAGTGTTGCAAACTTTGTGCCACTTTCATTGGAAGTGTGCGTGTGTGTGTGTGTGTGTGTGTGTGAGTGTGTGCACGCTGTCAACTGCAAAGCCCAAAGGAAATGCGCCGAGCAAGGCGAAAAATGTTAGTGCAAAATAAAAAGTGTTTGCCGCAAGTTGATGCCACACATTAAATTTCCCAGTTTTAGTTTTTAAGTCACTTAAGATAAAGTTTTATTTTTATATATATTTTTTTTGTTTTTATTTTTTTTGTGTTTTTTCCATAAAGTTGGCCAAGTTGATGTGGAAAATGTGTTGCAACCAGAGATTTGTGAGGCGACGCAGTCTAATGAAAATGAAATTTGTCAGCTGAGAAAATTGTGAAGCAAATGAAATAAACGAGGGGCACGAGACACGAAAGGCAAACAAAAAAAAAAAAGGTTGAGGTAATACAAAGCTGTCAGCTAATTGGAGACGCACAAAAAGCCCGTTTAAACGTGCTGCGAAGTCGGTTATTTATGGGGCAGACAAAGGGGGCAGGCAGCGGCAACAATGGCAGCCGTCGGATGCTATCAAAATGTGACATAGAAACATGCCCCATATACAAACGAGTGTGTGAGTGAGTGTGCGTGTGTAGATGATGATGATGGTAATATAGCCGTAGCTGACTCGTGTGTGTGTGTGTGTGTGTGTGTGTGTGTGTGGCACTGACAATGCGGCATAAACGCAACACAATGAGCGTCTGATAAACTCGATAAGGTTTTGCTTGTCGCTCGTGTTGCACGTTGCGCGGCCTTTGTTGCTGCCACTTCTCACATAATTGAATACACGCCGCTCCATTTGTCAGCCTTGTCAATCAAAATGGCCAAAGGACACAATAGAAGCCGGAGTAGGAGCAGCAGCAGCAGCAGCAGGAGCAGCAGCTGCCACGCCCAAAGCTCAGCGAAAATCAATTACGCGCAGAAAGACTGAAAGAGAGAGAGAGAGTGGGGAGAGAGAGTGGAGAGAGAGAGAGCGAGAGAGTGGAGAGAGAGAGGGAGCAATTCTAAGCACTGCCCGCTGGCAGCTGTGCGTCATTATCACGGATCATTAAAAATTGCTGTGCATTTAAATAGACGCTGGACGGGAAGCAACTGGCAAGAAGCAGCAGCAGTGAAGCAGAGGAAGAACAAGCAGCCACAGGAGAAGCAGCAGCAACAGCGACAGGCATCACTCGCCCTGACGGCAGCGTAGACAACATGCAAATGAGCAGCAGCAACTGCCGCGTCCTGCCACAAGCATGCCTGCCCCCGCCCCCCACACCCCCTACCCCCCTCTTGCAAGACTTGAGCTCCACCCACACGCTGCCCACGTAGATTTCTATTCAGCAATGCAGCCAGAATTAATGGCAACGAGCTGAAAGAAAGTCGTCGCGTAATTAAGAAGAAAATCCGTGCAAGAAAATTAAAATAAAGCAAGGAAACTGGAAAATTTAGTATATGTTGGAGAAGCCGACGTGAAAATACCCTAGCATTCATATATAAGGCAAATTTTGAATTTATATATTGCCTATCTAGCCACAAAGCGGAGAGCTAAAGGATGACTCTTCCGATTTTTTAAAGTTTATTTAACTATTTAGAGCATAATAAAACTCGGAGTTTATTTTTGTTGAGTTTATTTAGGAACTTTTATAAAATAATGCCAGGTCCGAATAGATTATAATATTTATTAATATAGATTATAAATATTAAAAATAATAATTAATAGTTTATTTGATTCAATTAATAATAATTAATAATTTAATAAAACATATATTCGATTGGGATATCTAGAAAGCCAAAAAAGTAGTTTATACGAAAAACTCGAATTCCTACGGCAGCTATTTTATATATTTTTGTCAGATGCCACTGATCTCGACATAATTATTATTTGCAGTTAAAAGACGCATTTATACAAAATTTATCAAAATAGCTTAAAAACTGAGAGAATAGTTTACATAGAAATAAACTATTTCATATAGATTCGTTAGCTGATACTGTTCAGGAATATATATATACACCTTAAATGTACTTAATAAATGCGTATCATTCTGCATTTCAAAATTCGAATACCGCTTGCCAGTGTAGGAAAAACCGCTAGCGGGCATGTCTTTAATTTCCTTGAAGTCAAGAAAAACTGTAAATAATGACAAGCGTCAGCTTCAAAGCGCACTAAATCAAAAACGCTTAAGAGGGTCCTCCCCCTCCCCCGCCCTTTGAGCCCTGCTATGTATCTTTAAGAAGTACTTTATTTAGGAAGGGCAATAAAAAGCAGCGACAAAGTTCGCAGCGCCAAAGCTGACAAAGTTTCGCCGAGCGGCATTTAAATGAAAACGCAATTTCGAGCGTCGAAGAAGAAGAAGAGGAAGTGGCAGCAGTAAGAGAGAAGTAGCAGAGGGCAAAGAAGAAGAGCAGCAAGAAGAAGCAGCACACGTTAAAGCTGATTTGCATAAGGTACGTGAGTGAAAGATGTTCCCAGGCTTTTGTCTGCTGTCAGGAGGGGCCCAATATGCGAGGCCAGGGGCGGGGCCAAAGGGAAATGGCTCGACAAATATAAACAGCATTCGCTGCCATTTGATTGAGGCAATGCCAGCGCCGAGTCCCCCTGCTCCCCCTGCTCCCTAAAAGGCAGGCAGCGCTGTACATTTAAAGCGCTTCACTCGCTGGCAACTCTGGCTGAGGCAGCTGCTTAGCAGCTAACACCGCGCCTATTTGGCCCCCACTCTCCTGGCCCACGCCCCACCCACTCCCGCTACGTGCGCCCGCTTCGGCCCGCTCTCAGTTCAAGTGCACGCATTTTTCTGCTTAAAAGCCTCGACTAATGCGAGGCGTCTGCTTCAGCCAAGCGTCCCATTGCCCAAAACCCCACGCCCCTGGTCTCTGTCTCGGCGCAACAGAGCGTAACGGTATTTGTACATATATATATATATATGTGTGTGTGTGCGTGTGTGTGTGTGTGTGTGTCGTTTGCGCAAAGTGTATTTGCTTAGGTCATATCACGCACAACGCTGCCAGCCCCTTGACTTTATTCAGCTGTTGCCGCTCCGCTGCAGCAACATTAAGCTCAACATACCCTAAGAAAACAACTAAAAAGCTGATCGACTTTCGGCTTTTATGGACTAAGACTTTAAGACTAATCTAAAAAGCTATGCCAAAATGTGCCTAAATTGTTTAATTTGGTTAAAAAAAACTAAACACAATATCGTATATTTTGAAATTACAGGGTATTTTGACGCAGTTTTCTTAGTAGACAAGCTTTTTGTGACTATAATAACTGTAAGCTACTTCTTGTGAACTATGTGACACTCTTTAGAAAACCAAGCAATCCCGCATGCTCGCATTGATTGTACAGGGTATATAAAGAGCGTTCATACTCGAAATTTTCCAAACATATAGATGCATATGTTCTACTCCCTATGTCGGCGGTAGCTTTAAAAGTAAGGATTAATTTGTTTAAGTGCGCTGAACAGCTAAGTTTGTGATATTACAGGGTATTTATTGATTTTATTGACTAAGTTTTCAATTTGCAGCGTTTTGTAGAAGTCAAATATGAATACTTCAGTTTTGTTGTAACATTTAGTTAGCTAATATTGGGCATACCCTTTGCGCGGACTGGTTACAGGGTATAATTTTGGGGGCCTGCCCTTTGTAGCAGTTCGACTAAACCATTTTAATGCTACATGCGAGTTTTGTTATTGACTGGGCGCAGCTGTTGTTGTTGTAGCTAAAGCTGCTGCTGTTGCACATGTTGCTGTTGCCGTCGGTTATTGCAGGTTGCAGCTGTTGTTGTTGCAGCTGCTTTGCGGTCGCCGTGCGCACAAAAGTATGCAATTAAATTGCAAGCTGCAAAAAGTGAAAAGCATTTCAATTAATGCTGCAGACGTTGTTGCTGTTGCTGCTGCTGTTGCTGCCGTTGTTGCTTCGTTAATGAGCGCCAACTTTAAAAGTCACAACGGCAACAGTAGACAAAAGCGCACGTCACGTTGAGTTGTGTCGAGTTTGTGCCATAAAACTGAATTATTGAAAAGCACACGTTTCACTTTTGTTTGTGTTGTTGTGCAGCAGCTCAAAGAAATGGAGTCAACAGCAACAGCAACAGCAACAACTGCAGCTGCAGCAGCAGCAGCAGCAACAACAACAATGGCAAAAGTTTGCATGCCCCGCGGCAACTCGAGGCAACGGCGTCATTTACAAGGAAACTCATAAAACTTTCTGCCGCTGGCGTGCACCAACACTTCAGGGCACAAAGCAACAGCAGCAGCAACAGCAGCAGCAGCAACAGCAGCAGCAACAGCAGCAACTGAGCTCAAATGTTAATTGCAGTTTTTGAGCAGACGCAAGACATAATTAGAGCTGCTTATTGTCTAATGTATCATGGCATTTAGCAACCGAATATGTTGCCACGGCGCGTTGCATGCAGCAGCAAGCAGCCAGCGCCAAGTTCAACAACACGCCCTCGAAATGTGAATGACCCCGAATGTCACGTTGCCGAGGGCCAGCCGCAGTGGGTGTGGCTGTGCGTCAGAAGCGCAGCGGGCTGGCCAAGATTATGCCAGCCAGGCGAAACAAAAAGCGAGCAGCAATGGCAAAGCCAAGCAAACAGGCAGCAGCAGCAAGCAGCAGCAAGCAGCAAGCAGCAACATGCCGCCTTTTGTGGCAAGCTGGCAGCATTGTCCAAGGCAGCGACAGCATGCAGCGCATAATCAGCCTCATCATCAGCAACAAG
Source organism: Drosophila colorata (assembly GCA_035041545.1). Lineage (NCBI taxonomy): Eukaryota > Metazoa > Arthropoda > Insecta > Diptera > Drosophilidae > Drosophila > Drosophila colorata. The sequence continues at coordinate 3,958,041 of JAWNLD010000564.1, forward strand.
CAGCAGCCAGAAGAAAGGCCTAGGCTGTCACAGTCAGAGACCAGCAGCAGCAGCAACAACAGCAACAACAGCAACAACAACAACAACAACATCAGCAGCCCGCAGCCTTTTGGCTTTGGCAAAGTGAAAGAAACAAAGCGCCTGCGGCTGCCAGGAGGCCATTGCTGCTGTCGTTGATCTTTTGCTGATAACTTTGGCTTGTTTTTGTGAGTTGCGCAAGATAAAACAAGCAAAGCACGTTGCAGTCGGGTGTAACCGGCAGCGCAATACTCGTGCACAGTAGCAGATATAACAAGTGATAGCAGCATAATAACAAGAGACAGAGAAAGAGAGAGAGAGAGAGAGAGAGAGAAAGAAAAGGAGATAGAACGTAAGATGTACATATAAAAACCTCAGGAGCTATGCATCAGAAAGCTTGACATGTCAAAATTTGTGTCTTTTTTGGCATGATTTTTGACGAAGCATTTGACGTCTTTAAATTCTGTTTTAATATGATTTTTATACTAGTTGAACCAATCACAATCAATAATAAATACAAATTTGCAATTCAAAATTTTAAAGAAAAAAAATCGAAATTGAGTAATGGCAATGAGAGTACTTGACTTTTTTTTTACCAAAAAATTAAAAAAAAAATTATTTTCAAAAATACATGCATATATTTTCAGTCTAGAGGAAATACTGATACTGATACTGAAATAAATAAATAAAACCAAGCTGCATTTAGACTAGAAAATCGGTTCAGTTTTGAAAAAATTATAAGAGTTTGAAATATGGGAGCTGTGGAAGCGTGAGCTTTAAATGTCAAAATATTTGTCAATTTTAATCTGCCAAAAAAATCTGAAGACAGCAAGACGGACATTGCACAAAACCCAAGCTACTCTTTGCGCTTCGTGAACGAGTATAAAAGGGCAGCAAGCGAGAGCGACAGAAAGAAAGAGAGAAAAACGTATCAGCAGGGCCTGCCCGGCTTGTTAGCCGAGTGGACAAAGTGGCTGTGGCTGTGGCAGTGGCAGTGGAAGTGTTGCAGGCGACAGCGCACAAAAGACAAGCCAAAGAAGCGTCACGAGCAGAAGCAGCAGCAACAACAACAACAACGAGAACCAACAACAACCAACAGCACAAATGGCTAGTTCTTGCAACACTAAGAACACAAAAAACTGGCAACGCAGCTTAATTATTTTTAGCCAGGCCTCGACAAAAAAAATGCAGCGTTGCATGCAACAAGGCGCCAGCCAGAGCTCAGGCATCAGTCAAGCGCAAATTGAAAGAAGTGACAAAAAAAGGCTGCCTTTGAAGTGGCAAAGTGGATATACCCTAACACAAATGTAGAGGATATGCAATTTATTTCTGGACTTAGCTAAAGAATGCTTTGGCAGCTTTACCATATAATATATATAGCTCTTCGATCGCCTCAAATCAGACATTTGTGCAAACAGAAAATTTAAAAGAGAGTAAAGTTATATTTATATATGGACTTATATTTATATATCGTCTATTTCGAATAATATATTTATATTTTTCATTTAAGCAAGTGGTTTTTCTATATTATTTGTATTTATTTTATTTTTTTGTTGATTTAAATTGATTTTTTTTTGGAGTGAGTATGTAAAGAATTCTTTTAGATAGATAGCTATCGATTTATCTATATATCTATGCTCTCTCTTGCTGAAATATAAAATAATTATGTCGTCTGCAAATACATTGAATGAAGGCAGGAATACCAGGAATTGCCAACACACACGGCGTATACGTAATTTATGCACAGTTCAAGCTTTCTAAGTTTAACATGAATATAGCAAAATTTCTAACGTTTATTATGAAAAATTATTTATTTATGAAAAATAAATACAACGTTAAAGATTTTTGCTGATAATATTTTATACAAAAATGCAGTATTGCAGATTGCAATTTATAAATATGTAGACAGTATATTCTTATATATATTTATATTATATATATATATAATTTAAACATATTCAAATCAAAAACCTTTGTTTGTATACCAGGCCTAAAAGTAGCTTATTCATAACTCTCAAACTCATGGCTATGCAATATAAAGGCAAACATTTACATTTTAATATACATTTAAAATTAAAAAAAAAAAAAATGTTTACCCGCTGTAAGCAAAGATAAAAAATAATATATATATTATAATATATATAATATGTATACAGGATTGCGATTGCATAAAATGTTGTTGCTGCTGGCAACAATTGCGCCTCGCATTTGGTTATGTCAAAGGGCTGTGGCAATTGGTACTCACCTCGTATGATGTACAGGATCAGGACAGCCTTAAAAAGGCTGTGTAAATCCATTTTTTATGAGCACTAATGCTTTCCATTACATTTTTTATGTGTGTATTTTAAACGCCGAAGTACGCTGGTGTTTCCGTTGATTTATTTTACTTTTTCCCTTTTTCTGTTTTCGGTTTTTTGTTCTTTGTTTTTGTTTTGTTCCTTTTGCTGTGTTTATTTGTTTATTTTACGCTTTCGATGTGTTCGCTTATTTAATTTCTCATCCACTTTTTTTTGTTGCTTTGGGCACACATGAACAGATTTGAGCTGTGATTGGAGCTTTTAATGGTTCTGTTGTTGTTGTTTTGTTGTTTATTTATGTTTTACGCGCTTCGAAATTCATTAAAATGTTTAATGCGGCTGAAGGCAACGTTATAATGCTGTTAGAAAATCCAGAATATTTATGTGATTTGGCGCTGCTTGGATAGAATAAATAAAAATAAGTTTCGCGAACTTTGACCCCAGCGTTTTTTTTTTGCGAGCACAAAATTGCGCAGCTCATGCAAATATTTAAAGCTGCGCTGAAGTTTCTATTTTTTCTGTTTTTTTGCAACGCTTTTGATTTCACTTGACGACAGTCAGTCAACTGTCAGCGGGGATATTAATCATGTCACACACACACACACGCACACACACTCGCACACACATTTGCACGCACAAGCACTTGAGCCCGTCGCATAGTAGAGGCAAAGATAAACGAGGCAAAGGCATGCGTCCCCCACAGCGCTGCAATATATTTTCCTTGCTTTTCTTGTTTTTTTTTTCTGCTTTTTTTTTTTTTTGTTTCTCCGGCGTTTTTCCGTTTCCTGTTTGGCTTTTGCGCCCCCTTTGAGCGCATTTTTATGCGCGCCGGCAAAAATTATGCATCAGCGCGAAATTGGAGCGCCATAAGTTGAGCTCAAGTGAACAGATATCATACTCGACGAGCAGCGCCTATATGACAAGCTCTGGCCCCCAATACCCCAATACCCCAGCCCCCGACCCAGCCCACCGCCGTCTAAACACGTGTGTGCCTTGCTTGACATGACATTAAGTTGGCCTGTGACCAGTCCCAAAAATGCCAGCGAGAAGTCCCCAAGGTAATGTCCTGGCTGCCTGCGAAAACTAAAAGGAAAAATGCGTAACGGCAACTATGCAAAAGGGACAGCCGCCTGATAAGAAGCGGCGGAAGAGCAACAAAAAAAAAGGAACAGCGCAAAAAAAAAAGGAAAACAGCGCAGTAAAACTGTCAATAACGATAAAGTGAAGTCAGCGACTGGAAATGGAACTGGGACCCACGGCAACAACAATAACAAACTGCCGTTTAAGCAACATGAAAATTATGCCCAGTGCGAATATCAACAGCAAACACTGTGAAAATCTTTCCTTTTTTATTTCCCTTTATTTTTGTTTTTTGTTTTTTGTTTTTCGGTTTTGGTGTGTAAAAAATCATGACTTGGCAATTATGCGGCAAATGTGCGCACTGGGCATGCACAGCAGCAAACAAAAGTCAGCTATAGATAGAGAGGGGCCGAGTGTGGGAGAGAGCGAGAGCAGCAGTGGGAGAACGTACAGCATAAATATTACGCATACGCCGCATTGCACTGGCAACGTTGGCTAAATTGCTGGCAATTAGTTGAAAAGTGCGACAACAACACAGCAAGAAGCTAGCAGAAAAATGTAAAGTGGAAAATTATAGAAAATTGCAGGCCTAAGCAGATTTGCCCATGCAATTCTAAGTCTAGTGAGGCGTACAAAATATGTGAAACCTGCCAACAAATGTGTTCTCAAAACAAAAAACAAAAACTGAATTGCAACTAAAAACCGTTGGGAGTATGAAAATATAAATAGAGAAATTGTAGACATATCTGCTAAAGTCTTAATATCATAAAAAGGCAAAAACTTGATCTTTAAAAAAAAAAAAACAAAACAAACAAAACAGTGTTGTTAGAAAATTCTATTTTATTTATTTAAATTATATAATATAAATTAAATTGTATTACAATATTTAAGCTAGAACAACTGCAACTTGTACTTCCTATAAATAATTTTATTCAGAACTGCAAACACTTTCGCTTGAATTTCGCTACTATTTTATTTATATTTTTTATTTTATTTTTAAAATATAAAATAAACAAAACTGATTTAAAGAATACTGGCTATAAATTATAAATAGGGGCTAAGAAAATTTCTAACTAACTAAAGCTGCTCACAATTTCGCACCAATTTCGCCATTATTTAAACATATTTTATATTTGAAATTTAAGGCAAGGAAAATTATTAATCTAAAAAAAGGTGCATAATCCAAAAAAAAATAAAGTTGGACTGTAAATGTAGGAAAAATAATGAAAAATAGAATTTAATGCAAAATTTTAGAGTATATATAATATATATACACTACTTAAAAAAATATCAAATGCCCAAAATGTTTTCGTGGCAATTTCGTCAATTTTAAAGCCTAACTGAAACTGGGAATGTGCCTAGGAGCCAACTAAACTGAAGTAACCTGAGTCAAGTGTAGTTCGCACAGCTTATGTAGCCATCGATTGGAGTCTTTTGGAAGGCTCAGCCGACGTCTGCAAAGCCGGCTGGCGCTCAAGTGTGCGCTTTGTCATTTGCCTTTGTAAGCGGTTCTTATGTCTATTTCAGTTAGCTGCCGCTGCTCGTTTGTCATGGCCTTTAGAAAAGGGCTTAAACACTTGGCAGTCAAGTTCGATATATTTATATTACACTTAACGTTGTCTTCTCCGCTAGTTTTCTGCTTTTTTTTCTCTTTTTTGGCCTGTCTGTCTGACTGCCTGTCAGCGGCAATTTGTGCGCGATGCCAAGATGAAAATTGCTGCACAGACTGCTCCTTAGACTAGACAGGACAGACACACACACACACACACACACACACATACTAACACACACATGCGCTGCGATTGCAATTTATAGACTTCGACACTTTGGCAAAACTGCTCAAGTTTGCCGTCGCCTGTTGCCAAATACGTGATTTATTTTAATAGATAATCATTACGCCATCTATTCCGATCGGGTCCGCAGCTTCTTTTACAGCTTCAGCTTCAGCTTCAGCATCAGCTTGTTGCATGTGGCCATTGCCTCGCTGCCTGCCACGTACGTGTGTCAATAAATCAAAGGCAAATGGCTTTTAGTTTATTGTTTTGCGTGGGCGCAAATAGAACACGATATAGCCAACAGCACATTGCGCATACGCCGCGTCGGCCAGGCGGCCAACTTCAACTGTTGCCTGGCAGTTCATTCACATGGCAGCCGCTGCGCGTACTCGTATTTAAATTGTGCCATTATGCACTCGAAGCTACCTCCGGCCCGCCAGGGACTAGAGACCACGGCTACGGCGATGGCTACGGCTACGGCTACGGCTCCTGCCCAGAACCCTCTCTCACTAATGACTTTTTATGGCGTCTCTGGGCAGCAGCAGCAGCCGCTGCCTGTGCAAAGGGTTGCCCGCAAAAAATCAATAGAATGCATGGCCAGCGTGTCCTGGACCAGAGGCCCGTAACCGGGCTAAAAACAATGGCCGCAACGGCCTGCCAGCGATTTTTTTTTGAACTCGCTCGCCACGTGAACAGAGTTTATTGGGTTTGTGCAATGTCCGTTAGGCATTTGAAGGCAGGAAATATATATGCGTTATAGATAAAGTGTTAAGATTTGTTGGCTACTCCCACGGAAGGCGTGGCAAATCGATTTATTCTGTATATCTGCCTCAGTTTTAAAGCTAGCTACATGTATTTTTGATTGATATTTTTGAGACGGATTACTGCTGACCTCCTCGAAAAATCTCACAAAAATTTGAGGATCGCCACGCCCACAGAAATCAGAAAATTCCATATTTTTCCAAAAATAACAATCCTAAATAAAACCGTTTCATGTGTTTTTTAAGCTGTTATTAGACTAAAAACGAGTATTGCGCAGTCGGTTACAGCCGGCTGCAACGTTCTGGCTTGTCTTTTTTTTTTGTTGGTTTTTTTCATGCTGTCTGTTGCATTGTAACACTGGCCGACCGAGAGCAGCCGATTGTCCGTCCGTCTGTCCGTCCGTCTCTCTGACCGGCCACAAACAAATGCAGCGACGAGACAAAACACTAAAAGAGAAGAAAATCAATAGACCAAAAGCAAACAAACAAATAAAGAAATAAACAGATGAGCGAGAAATAACTGTGAAATGAACTGAAGTGGATAGCGCAGTGCAACAACAAAATGCTGAAAGATATTTTATGCACATACTACAACTGTATAAGTGTAAGCAAAAGAGGGCACGACTCGTAAATACCCTGTGATCAGCTGTAAACAGAATATATATTATAATAAAATAATATAATATAATATACTATTATTGGCAGAATATTAAGATTACGTGCTAAAGGATATCTGTAGCAAGCATAAAAGCTAAATGCGTAAATATGCGGCGTATGTGCGTACTGAAGAATACCCTATAGTCAGTTTTTACAAAAGCTAACGAATATTTTAATTTATTTATTTTAACTTTTCTAGTGAAATTCTTATGAAATATAGAGCATAATTAAAGAATGAAAAAACACATGGAAATATAGAAATATTGAGAGTTATTAAAGATTACCAATTCTTAGTAATCCCAACTCTTGACCTCAAGCTAGCTAAATGATCAGCTACATAAAATAAAGCTTACCAAACAATCAACATAACTAAAACTATTTGATTTGACATTCAGAAACGCATTTTCTGCCTGTTACACAGCCTAATTAAGACAATTTAAGCAATTTTCATAATTGCAGGGTATTTAAATATGCAAAAACCAAGCAGAGGCTTCGCTCTTGTTGTTGTTGTTGTTGTTGCCGACTGAAGTGCACATAAAAATCATTTAAAAACAGCAGCGACCCCAGCCGCGCAGTCAGATAGAAGGCGCAGCAGCAGCTGAGGTAGCCAGGGGTTGGGAGGGGGTTGGGAGGGGGGTTAAAGGGGCACTCCTAAGGTAAGCTTGAATCGACCTGCTCCCCATGTGCCCCGTTTTAGGGCTGGGGCTTTTGCTGTGATTCAGTGCAAAAAAATTGAGTTCAGCGTCGTCGCCGCATAACACACAAAATGGGTCTAAAGTCATAAACTTTTTTGCACATAGCAGCTGATGCCAGCGTTGAGTAGTTGTTGTTGCTGCTGCTGTTGTTGTTGTTGTTGTTGCTGTTGCTGTTCAGTGATTTTTCCTTGCCTTTGGCTTTTACTACGCCACACTCTGCTGGGCTTTTGTTTTTTATGACTAACGAGCAAAATATTGGGTTAAGTAAAATGGTGAAGCGGAAAAGTGAAGCGAGAGCGCAGTGAAAAACCTATTGCCAAATATGTGAGCCAGGGAAATGCTCAGGCAAAAGTGCAGCAACAATAGTTTCGTTGAGCGGCCAAAACTGACATAATAAGTAGGTACCTGGCCCATCAGGTCGCACAGTGCACAGCTAGGCAAGCGAAACTTGAGGAAACTTTGCAGTTTTTTTTCAAAAAATATATTAAAGTGCACTCAGTGGCCCAAGAGCGAGACAATGGCTCGAATCATTATAAAAGCCAAACACTATCCTACCGAGAGTTGAGATTTATTATGCAGCTTTGCTGCCGAAAATCCCCGACGGTACTGCAATGTTGGAATAGCTCGTGATGGAGACGGAACTGGCCCCAAGCACTTTGTGTGATTCCAGTCCAGCATTTGTTGATTTCTTCTGGAGAAACTTTCAGTTGTTTACCCAATTGAAGCAGGTACTGAACTTTAATACTAGCTATAAGAAGCCTAGAGGCGAAAACTGCGAACAGCTTAAACTAGTTGTGAATTATAAGCTATTACCGAGTACTTAAATAGGTATACTAAAATTGTAAGTATTTTGTCGAAAAATTTGATATAAAATATGTAAGATTCTCATTGTAAGAACTGATACTCTTATATTTTATAATAGTTGAACATACCCGGCGTTGCTCGGCTTGTTGTTTCTAAAACCAATTTATTAAGGTTTTTTTTATTTAATTTTATTTTAGCTCAATTTATACTATAATCTCAGATTGTTTTAAAACTGAATAGAAAATGAGTTTGAATTTTAAATTTTTACCTACTTTTCGACTTAAAAAAAAAATCTTGCCACTAAAAACTTTGTATTCAATAACTAAAATATATGATAAAATCTAGTAAAATTCTCAGACTTAAATATTCAGAGAGAAATATAAAATTATATATATATACAAAATTTGGCCTCAATCTAAGTAAAACTTGAATAACAAGCTAGTTTGATTGTTTTACTAAACTGACAAGCCTTTGCTTGGCAATTGCAATCCATAAAAGTGTACTATATGTTTCTGCAACATAACTTTCAACAACCTCGAACTATATCAATTGCTAAACTTTTCCGGCTGCGCTGTGCCTTTTACTTTGGACCTTTCTTGACATTTACTCAGCACCTCGAAGTCGAGCTCGCACTTGCTCCGCGCCACGTGCCACCTGACCCCCCTGTTGTGTTGCACATCAATCATGTTCATAGACAGACATAAACATAAATGCGAAAATTTTAAATACCAGCAGGCAGCTCGCGAGTTTTTTGCGCTGAAAATGTCACACGCCAATCACAAAAATTGTTTGCCAACTGAGTGCAGGTCGTTACCAGCTCGCAGATATATGAATATATATATATATATATATAAATGATATACACATCCACGGTTATGCATGGCTATATAATATACATGTGAGGCAGCCCATTCATATATCAACTTCATATGGCGGCGCCCTTTTGGCATTTGTTTTGTGCAACACTTTTGGGTCGCGTCTGTTTTGGGCTGTCGCTTTTGACAGGCGGTGGGCGCGTAATGTTTAAAGGGGTTGTATGCTATAAAAAGAAACGAAAAAAGAGCTGTCCAAGTGGTGCCAAAGAATAAATACCCTTGCAGTGATACGGCAGATATGCGACATATTTATGTTTATCATATCAAAACTCAATTTTCGAACGATTGTTTCGAGGGCAGATTTGTTTTAGTAGATCTATATATTTTGCAGATACGTTAGAAACATTATGAAGTTAGTGTGTTTAAGATATCTTAAAGAACATAAATGTTTTTCATACAAAAACTCATTTTTGAGCTATCATTGCCTCCACAGCTATATGTTATAGTGGACCGATTTGGATAGGATTTTGCAGATATATGAAGAGCACGGTAATTTTTATAATTTCTGAGTTTGGTTGGAATATCTTAAAAAACAAAAAAGTTTTCATGAAATAGAGAGACATGAATATATCCCCTCGACTGCTAATACCGATCAAGACTATATATATATATATACCTTTCCAATTTGACATAACACAACATAAATACAATATCGACTAGCAGGGCATAAAATAACTGAGGGCTCGCTGCAGGGATCTCAGTGCGCATATTTTGCTGGCGGCGCGAAAGTGATTTCTTAATTTGTTACAACAAACTTGGCAGTCGCCAGCCACCCCCCCAACCACCCGCCACGCACAACCAACTGGCACCCCTATCGTTGCTGCTGTGTGTGTTAAAGTTACATGAACTTTCTTCCGAGTGGAAGTTTCCTTTTCAAGCTCAGGCCTGCCTGCTGTACGTGACTTTTGTGGTAAATGATGGATTAGGGTCGACTCACAGCAACAACAACAACAACAACAACAACAACAACAACTGCGACGACAACTGCGTCAAAAAAGTGAAACTTCCAGCACAGCTAATTAATAACAGCAACAAACGGCGAGGCATTTGCAGCTTTATTTCCACAACGCCGTAAGTCCGAACATTGCGCATACGCACATTGCGTATACGCAATGCGAGCCGCTGCAGCTGTTGCCTAGCCAAAAAAGCAAAAAAAAGCAACAAAAAAAAAACAACAAGAAATGATTGTATATGGTAGTAACTGTTAAATGGCTGCTGCACATAAGCCGCTGCGTACTATGCTCAGCACGAGCACGAAAAATTTAAATAAACCAATCCATTTATCGTTCGTTGCCGGCTGCCACAATTACTACGACAACTACTACGCACATGGGTGGCCATTTTGTGAGTGAGTGTGCGAGTGTGTGTGAGTGTGTGCGTGTGCATGGTCACTTCCGCATGAAATACGAGCGATTTTTACTACACATCAGCAACAACAGCAGGCAGCAGGCAGCAGGCAGCATCTGTGTCCAGCGTGTGTATGCATCAATCGATAAATTTAGTGTGTGTGTGTGTGTGTGTGTGCGTGTGTGTTCAGCCTCGTGTGCAGCACACATAGTATTGTGTATATAGTGTAGTATAGTGTGTGTATATGCCGGCAGACAGATTTATAGTTTGTCATGGCGGCAATGTCCAAAATAGTTGCATATACTCGAACGCGCCGCATTTTGCAGCAGCTGCAGCTCGTTCATAAAATCAATAGGCAATGTGCAACCAGGAGGCGGCACCCTCCCTCTCTCTCTCTCTCTCTCTCTCTCTTACGCTGTTTGGCCGTCTCACTCGTGGCACTCTCTTGCCGGCCGGTATAAGCATTATTTATGTGCAGCCTGCTGGTCCACACACGCTCACGATAAGCATAAGCTCCTGGTGGCTGAGGAGCCTGAGAACAATGCAGCCCCAAAAAGTCGTCTAATTGCAGTAAATAAGTCACTTGACAGCTGCCTGGCCTGGCCGGGCCCGGCCTGCTTTTAATTGCACGGCAAGGCAGCTCGGCATAATGAAGGAAAATTTCAAATTCTATGCACAAGTTCAAATACGTACGAAGCGAAAGGGAAATAAAAATAAAAATAAATATAAACCTTGGTACAGCACAACGAAAATGTCAAACAATTAAACGGCAATTACGAAAAGGTTGCAAGAAACAGCAAGGAGGGCGGCAAGGGGCAAGGGGCGAGGCGCGGGGCAAAGTTGACGTCTGCTAAGGCTACGTGAAAGCGTCGCGTCGCTAAACGTGTCTTTCAATTTGCCAGCGCTCGAAAGGATTTGCGGCGAAGATGTGGACTAGGGGGCGGGGGGCAGGCACTTAATGGGCGACACACGCGCAACACAGGGCGTTTCAACAATAAGGATGCTGGATTACATATGCCAGAAGTGCCGCACGGGCACATGCCTTATTGATGAGCGGCTGAGGGGTGGCTTGGGCTAAAGTGGCACCTAACCCATGCTTATTTAAAGCATTTAAAATATTTGAGTTAGATCTAAGAGTGCAAATACTGAAGTTTGCTAAGTTAATTTCAGAGGGAAAGGTTTAAAATTAATATTATAATTAAATAACAAAGATCAAAATAAAATCAATATAAAACTGTCAAATTTTTATTCACTTTATTTATTTAATTTAGAACAAGAAAATTAAGAGTATATTTAAATACCAAATTAACTTATTGACTAATAAAAATAGGGTGCTTCATTTATTTGCATTATTTGCTATTATATAGAATGATATAAAATAAAGCAAACTGAATATTTTCTTAGGCAGACCCTTAATACCACAAATAAATTATTTCTTAAGTAAAATACTCGCATTTGATAGTAATTTCTTTGTCATGTTAAATTTACAAGCAACATTCACATTAGTTATAAGTAAAATATTCGCATTCGATAACAATTTGTTTGTCATGTTAAATTTACAATCAACTTTCACGTCGCTTGCAAAATTCAGCTAGTGGAAAGCAGCTTTTAATACGAAATTTAAGGCCAAAACTTCACAAAAACTTCGCAAACTTTTACATATGTCTATACATTATAACATTATACAACAAAGAAAAGTATTTAAAGCTTCATTAAGGCACTTCATATATTTTAATATTTCTATCGAATATGTGAAAAGAACGATCTACCTAACTTTCAATATCCGAACCCGAGCTAACTGATTCACTTAGAAAACTCATCTGCCTAGTTGGTTATATTCATATGCAACACACTTGCAACGTGCAACATGCGCCAACGATACGAGTTCACTTAAAATTCATAAAATAAAATTCATTAGAAACGTCTTTTTAGTCTTAAGTTGTCATCAGCTAAACGAATTTGCGTGCAATTTACCCAAAAAACACTTTTGCACTTTGCGCGTTAACCAACACGGGAGACAACAGCAACTGCACCGACAACAAAAAAATCAACAAAGTTGCTGCAGTTGTTGTTGCTGCTCATGTTGTCGTTCTTGCGCCGTAGCCTGCTTGATTTTTGCACGTTGTTGCAATTCAATTTATTTTCAATTTGCGCGCATGCAACGAGGAAGGAGCAGGAGCAGGAGCAGGAGCAGGAGCGGGAGCTGTGGAGCAGCTGAAGTCTGGCCGAGCACCTTTCATTAGACACAACTTTATCAGCGAATTTTGTGCGCGTGGAACATTGCATTTGTTGCTACTGTTGTTGTTGTTGTTCTTGTTGTTGTCTTGTTGCCGGGCGCTCGTTGTTTTACACTGCAGTTTCTCGTAGTATCTACACGCACACATACACACACACACACACACACACAGGCGAGGCAATGTACATGTACAAGTCCCGTTATTTACATAGCGCGCACGTTGCCGCCGCCTTTTGTTGTTATTGTTATTGTTGTTGCTGCAGTTTGGCTGCTATTGCACTTTGCCACCTTGCACGCTCTTTCGTACACAAACTCCACATCGAGAGCGCCGGCGCGCTCACTTCTTAATGCACAAGGACTCTCTCTCTCTCTCTCTCTCTCAGTTTCTGTCGCTGTGCACACGCTACCGTTCGAGTGTGGGAGCGAGACGGCCAACGCTGCGCCGCTCTATGTGTGTTGGAGTGCAGGGCCAGGCACAACCGCACGCGAGGAACGTCAAACAGCAACTGAATTTGAATTGCGCTGGCCGAGGCCCGAGATGCCGCAGCCAGCGTCACCCGTGGATGCTGTGCGCGACTGCGCCGAAGCGCGTGGACCGCAAGCGAACGTAGTAAAACTCGTAGTAAGTGGACCCCATTCGGATTTCATTCATTCAACCCGCAGAGAGCAGGCCGAGCTCCGTTGATCACCGTTGTGCGCGCGCTGCTCGATCTGGCAACGCCAACTGCGAAAGCTGCCAAATGTGTTCGTTCGTTCGTTCGCTTGCCAACACTGCCGCCTCGTTTGTTGTGTGTTTGGCAACGAAATGTCAAAGCAGTATGGCAATGCTCAACTTTGTGGACACGTTCGAACTGATGGCCTTCAACTTCCACGGCGACGAGGAGCAACATCATCGCTTCGTCCACGACGCCAAGAAGGTGATCGACGCGATCGTTGGCCAGCTGAAGCAGAACAAATCCCTGTACCAGGACTATCTCGGCCAGCTGCGCAAGACGGGTGAGCGACGGACGGTCACAAGTGCTGCCAACTTGTTTGATTAACTTGATTGTTTGCCCGTTGCAGCCGCCTTTGTTAGCCAAATCAACATGGATATGCCGCTCAGCTTTGAGATCTTCCTCACCATACGGCTGCCCGTCGCCCTGACGCCCACCTTCAACGAAGCGCAGCGCAGCGTCCAGCTCAGCCGCGCCAACTACACGCATCCCTTCTTCTTCGGCAACCTGGCGAACGCCAAGTGCATGAACATTCGCCTGCAGCTCGATCTGCAAGAGGCCGTCGCCCAGCTGGGCTGCATTCCCGGCTACTGGGGCGCCCTCTACGACATCAAATACTCGGCGCTCAGCTACAATCGGGTGCCCTTCGCCCACCAGATATTCGCCGCAGAGCGGGGCGCGCTCAATCGCGGCATTCGCTTCGATTTCATTTTGGCGCTGGAGTTCGATGGCGCCGAGCTGCCGCTGCCGTCGTACTTTAAGGCGCCCATTTGCTACAAGTGGATCGCCTACGGCCTGGTGGCCGTCAATCAGGATCACAACTCGGCGGATTGGGGCGTCCTGCTGCCGCGCTGGCAGACCGCCGACATGGGCGTCCGGCTGCGCACGCACAATATGCTGCTCCTGCTGCACCGCCTGCTCTACGGCCAGGGCTGTTTCTGCTTTGCGGTGCCCTTCCTGGTCAAGTTCTGCTTCTTCATGACCACCGTGGACCGCGGCGAGCACTACAAGCGCATGAGCGTTGCGGATCTCATGATAACGGTAGGTTTGTGTGTCACAAAATTGATTAACTGCTGTTTTATACTCTGTTTGAATGTGTTACGGAGTATATTAGCTTTCGCGGTCCGTCTGTAAGAATTCATTGTAGAACGTTTAAAAATCTGAAGACTTCAAATAATTCCCCTGAATACTTATGGTCAAAAAAACAAATACATAACCATAGCTTTCCTTCTTGGAAAAATGTCTTAGGTTTTATTAAAACTAGTGCTTTTAAACATTATTATTATTATTAATTTTATGCCTGCTCAGTTATCAAAGAGTTAAAGGAATTTTATAAACGTGTACTTATTATTTTGACCATGAGTGTATGCATATTCTTATATGAAATGTTTCGAGTTTTTGGCCGCGCAGATCTCAGTTTCAGGGTCAACAAATTTATTATTGATCTCTTTACTGATTTTATTAAAATAATAATTTAATAATAATAATTATTTTACATAATAATAATAATTAAAGTTATTCGAGTTTTAGAGCTAGGGTTATTAAATTCGATCCAAAAACATTCCAGCAAGATCCACAAATTGGAAAAAAAAAAAAAATAAAATAAAAAAAGTATAGACTTATAGAAACATATTTACAGTTTTCCAGGGAAAATATTTTCCATCCTCATGTAGCTCTAATTACGCTGTAAACAGAGTATTGCACAGTCAGCCACGCCCAGCCTGCTCACCTCATCTCACCTCTTACAGACGCTGGGCCATCAGGTGTTTCGCAATTTCTGCGAACTGATCGTGCACTCCACGGTGGGCGATCATGCCACCAACATAGCTGCCACACAGGAGCTGCGCGAGCAGCAGGTGCGCGGCAAAGGACTCTTCGCCATGCTGGCCAAGGGCCTGCAACTAAATGTGATAAGCAGCGAATTTGTAACGGAATACTTTCAAATCGACAACCTGCCACTGAGCCCAGCCCCACCAACGAGCACACGTCCCGCGCCCAAGGAGCCGCAGCTGCAGGTTCCGCCGAGTCGCAAACGTCGCCGCAGCATTTAAAAGTGGAAAAAAGAAGACAGAAAAAATACACAAAATACAAAACTCAAAAGTTAAATTGTGCCTGAAGTGGTGCTTCAGCCTAATGCAGCCAAAAGGGGTTGCGGCAACCAGACGAGGTGCGAGGGTGGGGTGCGAGGAGCCCCCCCCCCCCCCCCCCTTCAAATTTAAGGAAATTTGAGTTAACTGTAAATTGGCCAGTCATTTGTGAGGGACAGCGACGTCTCAAATCTCGGTAATAGCGCAACTTTTATGCCCAAAATAAGTGGAACTGTCTGCACACCAACACACTCTCACACACACACACACTCTTATATAAAGACCCAAAAACACACACACACAGACAGACAAAAGTTAATAAAAGCCAACTAAAAACTAAAGCTCTGCTGGGGCTACGTGTCCTTGTTTTCCGTGCCCATCCTTTAGCTGCAGCTGTGTCTGCCTCTCTCCGCCTCCCTTTCTCTCTCTGTGTGTGTGTGTGTGTGTGTGTGTGGCAAAAAGTTAAATTGCAAATAGCTTGGGTTGGTAGCCCCCCCCTTCCCTACTGTTGGGGGCGGGGCCAGAGGCGACATGAAATTTTAGAAAAATTTGCTTTTATTGTTGGCAAAACAAAAAACGGGCGAAGGAGCTCGAGAAAAAAGGTAGCAGGAGCAGCTAGGCGTGGGCGCATTAAAAACAAACACACATTTAAACTAGTGGGAGTGAACGACTTGAAGATACCCTTTAAACAGCTATAAGTTGTCGTACAAGCATTGAGCCACACTTTCCTTTATAAAATCTTTCAATGAAATGTGTTTACTGTCATATTTGTAAAACAACAATTTGTAGGGCATTAATTTAGCTCTTTATTTTATTTTTAATTTGCCCACCATGTAAATTATTTTTATTATTAATATGTGCCCATACAATTTGTATCCTTGGCTCTTGAAATTTACGAGTAATGCCAAAACAAAATCGGATATAGAAATATGGATTTTGAGAATTATCGAAAAACCAGATAATATTTCAAAAGAGAACGTACATATTTTATTCAAATTCTGTAGATCTTAGGCTTTGAGATTTAGTGAGATTTATTTAGATAGATGTATCCATATCATATATATAATGTATACTTTGTGGAGTCTCCTATTTTGGC
This sequence comes from Drosophila colorata, assembly GCA_035041545.1. Lineage (NCBI taxonomy): Eukaryota > Metazoa > Arthropoda > Insecta > Diptera > Drosophilidae > Drosophila > Drosophila colorata. Next base: position 3,974,482 of record JAWNLD010000564.1, read on the forward strand.
ACATCCTCTCTGTCTTTACTCTAACTCTCAGCTAAGCTGTATCTCAACTTCAACTCTATTCCATCTATCTCCATGCGACATCTATCCCATATCGATTTTAAGTTTGGATTTATTTCGCCTTTATCTCTGACCCATCTTTATTTTTATTTATTTATATTCCATTTTTATCTATATCTAATTTCTATCTCTATCCCACTTCTATCTCAATCATATTTTTCCGTTTTCTTTAGCGTCTAACATACATTTGCACAGTTGAAATATACCCTACCCCCTTTGCCATGGGTGCAGGGTATTTAAAAGGGTTTAGAGTTGCCACATCTATTTGTGCAGCCACGTGTACATACCTACATATATATATATATATATATGTATATATATCTCTGCATTGTTGTTGTTGCGCCGAGTCACGGTTTGAAAGTTTTTCGCTGCAAGCTTTTTGACGTTTCATTGTTGTCAACTTTCAACTAGTTTTTTTTTTGTTTTTATTTTTAAATGTTATTATTTTTAAATGCAAATGCGAGCGACATCCTTCGCTGTTCTTGTTGCTGTTGGGCTGTGTTTATTATGAGTGCAAAAAGTATACGACAAATGCAATTTATGTTTATGTTTTAACAATTATTATGTCATTTTTTATTTTTCACTTATTTTATTTTTATTTTTTTTTTTTGTGTCTTGTGCATTGTTTTAAATTCAATTAAAGCTGTTGCGCCCCCACGCTTTAAATGCCCATATAATTGCATTTTCCAGCTGAAAATTTTCCACTCGGCTATAAAAATGTCGAAACATGTTGAGCATTGACGATGGCCAAGTGTTAATTTGCAGACCGTGTTGCCAATTTGATTGGCAATCGAGAAATTATTATTGCATTTTGCTGGCTCTCTCTCGTTATTTTTAATTGCATTTCGAGCAGCTCTCGAACAAAACTCAAGTTAAAGCCTTGGCTTATAAACATATTCATATACACACATACATATACGTACATATTTATGGCAGCAAGACTTATTTATTTATGTCTGCTCATCGAACGCCAATAAATAAGCTGGCAAATACGAGCCAGTTGGGAGCATTTATGCAAATTCATTTGCAGCAGCTCGAAAAAACGAAAACGAAAACAAAAACAAAAACAACAGCAAGTAAAGTCATAAAAGCAAACATAATAAACAGCAAAAATCATATCGTAAACGCCTCAAAGGCTCTTATTGAAAATGAAAGAAGGATAAGGAGCGGCAGGTTAAATGCTAAATTAAAAACAACAGGTCAGAGTTCAATGGGAAAAGCTTAATAAACGAGAAACAGCTCAAATGAAACTCAATATTTTCATCATATATTCGAAAGCTTTTAATAAACAAAATTTAATTTTGTACTTTGAAATTCGCAGCAGAAAATTATAGATGGAATTTAAATACAACTTTTGAATAACTTTTGCTGTGGAAATTACAATGAATTTGGCTGAGATTACGAGAGCTTAGCTTGATTAAATTCATTTCAGTTTTTTACTCGAATGTTTCGTTAATCTTTAAGTGTAGCTCGCCTTTCTATGCGATTTTCAAAATCGTATGTACATCATTTTAATCATTTTGCTATGTTTTCGTAAAATTAGAAACTGTTGCTCTATCAAGGCTGATATACTTTTGACTGTCCCTCACTTGTTCTTGCTCAATCTCATGAGATATTTTATTCACTCAGATCTCATCCAGCCTCTTTCACTATTTGCTACTCTGTCTCTCTCACTCTCTTTTTTTTCTCCCTCTCGGTCTCTCTCGCTCTCTCTCTCTCCCTCTCTCATTTTCACCATCAATATTAACGCCTTTCTATACGATTTTCATGGCTTCAAGTAAGTAAGTTTTTCTGGATGTGTATGATAATTATTTTTTTAAGTAAAACAACGGAGTATTTATTGATCTACCAGGAAGATACGACCTGTTATATAAAGCCTCTATTATATGGTACAGCTATAACAAAAGAACTAATAATTTATAAAAGCACAAGGCACATAATTTCTGCCCTGGATGCAAAAGCACCCAATCGACCTCAAGGGTGCTCCATGTTTACCCATTTTATTGGCAGTTACTGGAGATATTTCGAGCGAAAACAGCTCCCAAATGGCGGTCTGACGGACAGCGGAGAGCATCTTTAATCAAAAAATAATTATGAGCGTCGAGGGAGTCAAGCCAGCTGATGGTGGCAATGAAATTACATTTGAATTATGACAGGAGCAGGGGGCGGGGTCCTGGCGGGTTTTTGGAAGCACAAAGCCATAACAAGTTGTGCAGCAAATGAGCTAAGCGAAAGCGAAGTGAAATTTGAGTGAGACGAGAGTACCGAGAACGAGGCGGTCGACGAGAAAAGATAGCGCAAATAAAAAGCAACAACAGCAACAACAACAACAACATGGCCGCAATTTACGCAACAAACAGAGCGCTGAAAATTGCACAGACGCGACAAGGACAACCACAAGCAGAAGGACGCAAAAAGTTTATGCGAAAAAGAACAGGAAAAATAGAAAAAAAAATAAATAAAAATAGCAGAGAGACAATTAATTTGTTTTGCAACGCAAAGGGGACCTGGCCGAGCCAGGACACAGGACACTGGACATGGAGACATTGGAACATGGGGCAAACAATTTCGTGCTTGTTGGCAAAGAAAATTTACGTGCCAAAGACAAGTCGCTGGACAAACAAAACGGCAACAGCAACCAGGAGCAGCTGGAGCGGGAGCTGGAGCCGCAGGAGCCTGGGCGATGGTCAAACATTTTACGCTTTTTGTTTAATTAAAATAGCAACAGGAAGAAGGACTCGCAGATATTTAAAGGGCCACCAGCTAGCACACAGGACCTGTTTTTTTTTTTTTTTTGTGAACTCAGCGTGTTTTCAATTAAGCTTGCATTGCATTTAATAAAAACTACAACATTAGTTTGCAGGCTGGCTGTTTGCAGCGCTTATCTGCAAGCCGAAACCGGAAACGGAAGCTGCTGCTGCCGCTGCTGCTGCTGTTCCTGCTTCCGGGCGCGCAGTTAACTTTTATTTGCCGTGCCGTTTGGCCTGCCCTTTGACTTTGCTTTAAGCTCAAGCTCCTAGGCACTCTTCTGTTTCTAACATCCGCTATTCAAATTCCACAGAAATAACAGCAAACAAACTTTGATCCCAAATTTAGTCCATTTAGGGATTTAGTTTTTCCTGGTATTTGAACTAGGATTAATTTGTAACATATTTTTTTTATAATTACAAAACATGCATATTTCAATATTTCCTGCAATTTTATTATATTTTCGTAAAGAATAATTTATAAAAAATTTTTAGTCGTTGTGGGAAAATTTTTGAAATACTTTTCCACTTTTTAAGTTTGCATATAAAACTTCATCTATTGTTTTTAATGTATTTTTAATGGCCTGCAAGGACACTGTTGCAAAATTAACCATTTAATTTTTAAACATTAATTCGAAAGACTTTTGTGAAAAATATATTTTAAGTTTTTCCAAAAGCAATATTATTTAAACTATGAATCGAATCGCAATTTGGACTGTATTTTCGGAATCATGTTGATTTTCCGATTTCTTATTGTTTTCCCCTCTTTAAAAGTCTGCATCAAGGAAATATTGCGATTTAAATAAAAAAAAGAAATGGCTTCAAGGAGCTGTCCGCCCAGGGAAACTATCCGTTCTTGGCTTGGCCACAACAGCACCAAGAACAGGTGGCGTGTGTCCTGCATCCTGTCACCTGCCGACTGGCATATCAATGCGCATTTGCCATTGGCATAAAACTGCATGCATTCCTTGCCTGTGGCCCAGGAATTTTTGCGACTCATATTAAAACATGCAGGAGAAGTCAAGGCGACGTGCTAGCGCCTGCTGCCCAGGATCCTGGATGTATGCGAGTGTGTGTGTGTGTGTGTGCCGGTTAGTGTATCACGTTCATGTCATTTGGCGAATGCCACTTCATAATTCAATAAAACAATAAAAGGCCAAATCCTAACAAATTACAACAATCACATCATATACGTATTACGTACGTAGCTCATGTTACGTATTACGTATGTGGTCCTGCGCGCCCTGGGGGCGTGTCCAACATATTTTCATAAATTGCGCACAATTTGCTATGCATGGCATAAACACAAAGGACACGAGCGCCGCTGACACGCCCACCAACCAGACAGGCAGCGAGGGGGCGGACGCGCGGAAGGACGACTAGACGGACGGAGGCACGGATGGACGGACAGGACACATAAGCGCACAAGGCGCGCACGACACGACACGACAGCAAAAATAGCCAAAATTATGGCACAAAGGATAATCGCCATGAAGTGAGTGCCAGCCAAGAAGCGGGAGAGGGCGAGAGCGGGGAGAACGGGCCAAGAAGGAGACGAGAACTGGCGGATGGGCGAATCGTGCCACGTACTTACATGAGCCGTGGCTAAGCACAGCGCGTGCTGCACTCAGCGAAAAAAAGGAAGCCAAGAGCTTTGTGTTCAAATCAGGAACACTGTTAAAAATAAAGTTGACAGAGAATTTTGTTAGAAAAAGATTTTATTTCGAGAACTTGTTTAATTATTATTATTTTGTTAACAAAAGTTTTTATTTCGAGAACTTATTTTAAACCAAAAATTATACTATTCACATATGAATATTTGTAGATTATTGTCTGAATTTTAAAGTAAATAAATTTTTGGTTATATCTGGTACAATGCTGATAAGGGATGTCTTTTGGCTTGTGATTTGGCCTTTAGAGTAATTGTGTATTTTAATCTGGAAACAAGATTTTTGGTTAAAGAGAATGTTGAAATTAAATAAACTTTGAATAATTCGTTATAGGCATGGATAAAATTTTCTAACTATCATATCTTTGTCAATTTTGATCACCAATGGCTTTTTGTTCACAGTTTTGTCCTCTTTTTAATTCGGCATTTAAATCTAACAATAGATTTTCTGGTGAAAAAAAAAATGAATTTAAAATTGCAGCCAAAATGTTCCACTTTAGAACTTTTTGTTTAATATTTGTAAATCCGAAACAATAATTTTAAAATCTTAATTTAATTTAATTTAAAAATTCATGTGAAATTTAAATAACGGTTTTGGGCAAAAAGATTTCGAATGTACCCAAAATAAATTCAAAATTTTTTTTATGAGCAGCTCAGAGCCGTCTCTCTTACTCTACATACAGCAAGAATTTTCTACCGCTCATACTAAAATTTAATATAACTCTTTTCGCCGAGTGTACATGTCAACACAAAAAAAAAAAACAAAAAAAAAACCTTGCAGCCAGCATGCAATGTTTCATTCTTCATTCTTTATTCGAGTTGGAGCTACATAGTGCCAATGTGTACAAATGTTGGGTGTATAAAGTATCCAAGTATAGTAAAAAGCCCAGAGAGACGATCGTACTATGCTAAATTCTGGCCGAGAACGAAGCATTTACGACGGCCGTTGGATTAAATAAATGAAGTAGTTGCTTCCTTGTAGTCGATTGCCGCGATTGGTCTACACGAATGTTGATCGATCCCTGTCTTTTACAATTTATAAATGGCATTCACATTGGGTCCGGCCTGTACCATGGCGTCCTTGTGCACCTGATATTGCAGCTCCACCTCGCGCAGCTGCAGCAGCTGCTTCATTTTGCGTCCAATTGCCAAAATTGCCTGCTGATTGTGCGAGTCCTTTGTCCAAAGTGCTGCAAAGAGCATATTTAAGCAACACAAAAAAAGGAAGATTATATACCCTTGCCATATGGAGCCTCAGTTTAGACTCACATATTTTGCTGGCCTTGTTGCGCACATTGATCACCACGCCACAGATCTGATCCGAGAACTCAAAGCACTCGCCAATAGTGCACAACAGCTATAAGAAATTGTACAGCAACAAGTCAGTGATCTAGCCGGGCGTACCCGACTAGCAGATACCCTGTACCAAGCTGCGAACTATCGTAGGAGTTTGTTTGATTTTTTTTTAATTTCGCCGGACTTGCAAATGTGTAAATACCAAAGCGCAAGGATGTAAATCTTAAATTGAGGTTTTTAAATAAATGGAGAGGCATCCAAAAAGTGAAATATATTTAACTGTTTATGCTATATGAGCACATACATATACATCTTATAATTTTTGAGATATGCTTAAGAAAATCCTTGTTTTAAAAGCGATATTTATCGATATTAAGGAAATGGGGACAGACAGACGGACATGGCCAACTCGACTGCGCTTTTCGGCCTGATCAAATACATACTTTATATGCTGCTACAAAAACTCGCCCAAGCCAATATACTCGCTTCAACCCGTTGTCAATGGTTACAGGGTATCAAAGTCAAGATTTAAGCCCATAATTACCAAATCATGCCACAACTTATCTACCAGCTCCTTGGAGTCCTTATCCAAAAACATAACCCAGCGACCGCCGTCCTTGTTGACGTCGTCCTCCCACATGGGGCTGCAAGAGACAAAGAACAGAAATCCAAGAAAACCGAATAAAAATAGATGTATATACACAATATAAATCTGCCCACTGACCGTATGCCATGCTTAAACACCATATAATCATTGAATACCTTAAGATCCGATGGTGGCTTAATAAAATAGTAGACACTGCAAGTGGAAACACACAAAATGTAAATTCCCGTAAAGATTTCCCTGCTGTCCTCCACTCGCTCACCTGAAGAAATCCTCGACCGTGTTGAAGCTGGTCACATCGCTGAGCATGTCGGACCAGGACTTGGTGCGATCGTTCTCCCAGTGCCACAGCGTCCAGGTGTGCTCGAGCGGATGCTTGAAGCACAGATCGTAATCAATCGAGCTGAGCACGCGATTCAGCGACGGCTGCAGCTCGGCGGCGGCGGCGGCGAATTGCTCGTCGGCGACCACGTTCCCATTGCCGCCGGCGAAAATGGCCTGATGGGTCGGCGGCTCCGCGGCGACCTCAGTGCCCGTGTAATTGTCGTAGCCCATTTTCTGAGTTACTTTAAAATACTTTTGCAATATTGCGCCTATTTCGTTTTCAATTGTTTTCAAATCGTTTTTTTTTTTTACACGTTTCGTCTTCCTTCTTTTATTTTTTTGTTGGTTTTTTTTACGAACGAAAATAAAAGAACGTATGAGTATAAAGAATATGAGACTTTGCTTGTGTTGCTCGGACGAGTTTTAGAGAATTATGAGAAATGTGGCAGAAGTGCAACTCATTCAGTTTTTGACAGTTCGAGGGCAAGTGGAGCAGCGCCTACTTTTCAGTTGATAACAATTGTTGTTTATTATTGCCCGGGCGTTGCCAGACTGCGCGCCGTGACCGCGTTCGCGGTGAATGCTCGTTTCGTATTTGCGACTTGAGGCGAATTCAAATGTGGCTTGGGGCGATGCTGATCAATTGAAATGTCACGCTAATAAAAATAAAATGCCAGCGAGCAGACGATAAATGCACGAAAATAATAAAATGTGACTCAAATGAGCGAACGAGACAGGCAAAGCCACAGACAGCGGGGAGAAACTCTCTTTTTGGCTCGCTGCCTGCCACAAGGACCTGCCACACTCACTGTGTGTGTGTGTGTGTGCGTGTGTGTGTGCAACAGTTTGCTTGCAGTCAATAATCGAAATCGACTTGGGCTTGTGGCAATAAAAATTTGTCTTCGCCGCTTAAGTTTTGCGCCTTGTTGCACAGACAGACAGACCCCGCCCCCCCCCCTCACTCTGCTCCTGATGATAATAAAATATGTGAGTCCTTGCCACGCTGGCTGCCTTGGTAAGTAGCTTTGGGGCCCTTGTAATGTGCACCATTTGTTGCTGCTGCGCTGTAAAAAAAAAAGAAGGAAAAAGCACGAAGAAAAGTGGCACCAAAGCCACTGTGTGGCTTTGCCACAAGTTGCTGCTCTCTGGCCATGTCTCAGACCGACCCCCCCCCCCCCTGCACCCCTCTCCTGCTGTCGCCCCTGCTGTCTCTTGGCTTGCGTGTGAATTATGTTGGCCAAGTTAGTACAAAAGTGTAGATTGCCATCCAACTGGGCGCCCTGCAAATAAGTTTCCTGCTTCAATTTACTTAAAAATTCTATTTATTTTAGGTCTTAAGCAGAAGCCAACCCCCCAGCGCCGCACCCCCTGCCCCAAGGCTAAGCTTGCAAGATTTTTTTTTCTTTTGGCTTGGTTGAAGTTTGGCACAAATCGCATTAATTTTAAGGCAGCTTCAGTTGAGCATATTTGCAGTTGATTAGCACAGTTGAAAATTATATATTTACATATATAGAAGCTGGTCAAGAGGAATTTGATCAGCTTTATACACATGAACATATGTGCATATACACATCTGTATCGTATTATAATGTTGTTATAAACCGTTTTTGTATAGTAGAGCCTTTTGTTTTTTAATATATTTTAATCGGTCTAATCTATATGAATATATGAACAAAATATAATTCAAGAATACAAGAACAATTTATCAAAAAAATAAGTTTTGCATAAAAAACTGTATTCAATTTATTATTTAAATTTATTTATTTAATCAACATCGAAAATATAATAAAAATAAAATATAATATAATATAGTTTTTAGGAAACTTTCGGTCAAAAATTGAGTTTGTGTATAGCAAAAAAGTTTTTTTCACAAAATATCTAAGCCAACATTATATAGAACACACCTTATTATGATTAAAAAAAATATCTTAAACATCAAACTACTCTATTATATAGCTTTCATAGGAATTAACATTCTAAAACACACTTTTGTAAGAGAAACTTTTAATTTAAAAAAAAAATCTTATTAACATCAGAACTATCAGTAACAAATAAAATAAATTTAAAAAAATATTTATATATGTATATATATATATATATATATATATATTTACAATCTCACCAGTTCAAAGCTTTACTGCGCACCTAACACATACGAAAATCCTAATCAATATCTCATCTATATCTCAAAGCTCCCATTGCAATAATAGATCATATATGCATGCCTGCTCAGGCAGTCAAACTTGAACACCAAGAAATTTCCACTTTGAATGATTATTCCAATATTTGACCAGCTTATTTAACCGTCCGAATGCAACATTTGTTGAATCCAAACAAATGTTTAACTTGGCGTTGCAAATCCGACTTTTTCCAGGTGCCTGACTGCTGCCTGCTGTCTGTTGGTTGCCGGCTGCGTATACGTAATATTTTACAGCGCTTTGCACTTTGCAGCTACAGCTACAGCTGCTGCTGCTGCTGCACAACATGGGTCAGTAAATCTTTTAAAATATTGTAATGTTGCATAGCGCAAAAAGCAAAAACTACCAGAAACAGCGAACTTCGAGCTGGGCATCAGCTAAAGCATTTCAAGTGCCAGCCAGTAAAAACACACAACACGCGAGAGGGAAGGGACGGACAGAGCAGGGGGGTAGGGGTTGGGGGTGGGGGTGGCTAACGCTCGTTCGTCTTGAGCAGCTCAACGCTTGGCAAGAAATGAAAATGATTTGAGGCATTAGGTTTGACTATCCCAGCAATAACTCTCCTGCTCCCACTTTGCAATTGCTGTGTTTCATATACTCTGTTAAAAATGATAGAGAGTATATTGCTTTTATGAAATGTCAGATAAGCCAATCTTCTGCCTGTTCATATTTGAGCTAGAGATTTGAAAGTTGATATAACTAAATACTGTTTATATCGCATTTAACAAACTTTTAAGATATTTTGGCCAACGGAAAATAATTTATTCCGTCCAGCTTTAAAGCTGAATACAAATTTGGTAGGTAAATTACTGAACACCTTCTCTGAGGATAGTTTTTGGCTGGGTTACAAGCATGAAAAAAATATTGTCTGTAGTTCAGTTCAGGGTTCAAACCCATTTCCGCCTTTGTGTTTACTTTGTAAATCTGGTTTTGTATATCCATCTATCAAATTTGTGCTTTGAACTTTTTTTTGTTGCTAATTTTTACCAATTTTAAATTAAATAATTCAAGCTGTTTTTATATTATATTCAATATGTACAGAATATTGTGAAGCTGGTAGCACACGATTGCAACATGCTTTAGTACTTTTTTTTGGGACTACAAGCTGGCTGGGCTCTGCATGCTGATTGTAAAAGATTTCAGCGTTGACAGCGCCAAGCACGCGATGATGTACGATATGAGGCTCGTTTATTTCGCACCTGAATTGCAGATCAGCAGCAGGCAGCGCCGAGGTCGGGCTGCGGGGTGCGCGTAGGACAGCAGGCACATAAAACAATGAGTACGAAAAAATGAACAAGGTGCCAAAAGGCAAGGCGCAAGTTGTGCACATGTGGGCATCCTGCAGGCAGGCGACGGCGACGGGAGCCAGATGGCAGCGCCTTGAGGCCAAAAACAGGACAAAGACAAATGCAAACCGCTTCCTGCCGCCAGCTGTCCGCAGCTCACCTTGTGCTAAATGCTTTTGCGAGCGAGACCCAACACGAAAGATGAAGCTGAGCAGGAATCTGCGGATGAGATGTCTGTCTGGCTGAGGCAAAAGGCCAGGTGAAAGTCATTTCACGCTGTTGTAGCGCAAAAGATTAAAATAATAGCAGCGCGTAAATTAAACAGCCAGAAAGCAGGAGTTGAAAGCCGCAGCAGCAGCCCAACCTACCACCCGCCCGTCCCCCTTGCCCCCAGCCAGTGGAGTGGCAACCGCGACGCACCAATCGCGCGCACACGAATTCTTTTGTCTGCGCTGCGTTTGTGTGTGTGTGTGTGTGTGCGGTCTAGCGCTAAGACCGTAAGACGCTTAGCAGCCATCAGGCATGGGGCAATACTTACGCCATTCGCACCATCTGATGTGCCACCAGCAACAGCAGCAGCAGCAGCAGCGACAGCGGCAACATCGCGTTGTCAGCACTTCATTTTGAGCCAACATGCCGCGTGCTTCACTTAATGCGACTGCCAGGAGGTGAGTGGGGTGGGGGGTGCGACAGGTGAGCGACAGCAGCCCAAACACAAGCCACATCAGCCCGCACACACATACACAAACGAGAGAGAGAGAGAGAGAGAGAGAGAACTACAAACGTTGCCCTGCAGTTGCATTTCTTTATGGGTATTATGAGCGTCAGGCGACAAAATTGTAAGAATTCAATTAAACACGGTCATATTAAACAAATTCAAACAATTCATATAGCATTTGCGCTATAAATAAATTTAAAATAAGAGAAAACTTTAAAATATTGATCAAATAACACTTGTTTATTTATATTTTATTTATTATATTTTTTAAAAAGTTTTTAAATATGTAAAGCAAGCAGAAACTGCTTATTTTATGTAACTCTTAATAACAGTCCATGTCGCTTATCAAGTTTATTTGAATCCATCGACAGCTCTTTCACATTTCTGATTAATCCATAGTTATAGTGTTTTTACCATATTATAAAAACAATGAGAAAGAATTTTAAATTGTACCTAGAATATTAATTGTGTCTATTGCAGCTCTTAGCTGCTTACAGGGTATTTCCTAATCGACTATTCTCTACTGTGTTTTTGTGTTTTTAAATATATCAGAAAGTTCTGTTTTGTGTTACGGCAGCTGAGCTGGTTACAAGGTATCTGCTAGTCGAATATTCCCGACAGCTTATTACCATAAGTAAAACCGTCACAACTCAGGCAAATAAGGTCATAAATATGAATGATATACCTTTTTAGACTCGTACGGATCAGGACTATCGATTGGAACTCAAAAATCCCCATTCTAAATTTTGGCCAATTTTGACAAAAATGACAAGGGGTTACATCACATTTTTTGCCAAAATTGCGAAAATTTTAAAATCAAAAACTTTGAATGGAGATTGAATCTATAGACTTATACGAGTCGAATGAGGTGTATCTTTCCGAGATCGGACTTTATTTAGCCAAAATAGAATCATGTAAAGCTCATTACAAAACTAAAATCCGCATATCTCGGGCAAAAAAGGGCGTATCTTCGAATGATATACCCTTTTAGACGCGTACGGATCAGGACTATCGATTGGCATTCAAACATCCCCATTCTAAGTTTTGGCCAATTTTGACAAAAATCACATTTTTTGCCAAAATTGCGAAAATTTTAAAATCAAAAACTTTGAATGGAGATTGAATCTATAGACTTATACGAGTCGAATGAGGTGTATCTTTCCGAGATCGGACTTTATTTAGCCAAAATAGAATCATGTAAAGCTCATTACAAAACTAAAATCCGCATATCTCGGGCAAAAAAGGGCGTATCTTCGAATGATATACCCTTTTAGACGCGTACGGATCAGGACTATCGATTGGCATTCAAACATCCCCATTCTAAGTTTTGGCCAATTTTGACAAAAATCACATTTTTTGCCAAAATCGCAAAAATTTTATTATCAAAATTTTTGAATGCAGATCAAATCTATAGACTTATACGAGTCGAATGAGGTGTATCTTTCCGAGATCGGACATCATTTGACCAAAATAGAGTCATTTAAAGCTCATTACAAAACTAAAATCCGCATATCTCGGGCAAAAAAGGGCGTGTCTTCGAATGATATACCTTTTTAGACGCGAACGGATCAGGACTATCGATTGGCATTAAAAAATCTAAATTCTAATTTTTGGCCAATTTTGACAAAAATGACAAGGGGTTACATCACATTTTTTGCCAAAATCGCGAAAATTTTAAAATCAAAAATTTTAAATAGAGATCGAATCTATAGACTTTCACGTTTCGAATGAGGTGTATCTTTCCGATATCGGACTTTATTTAACCAAGATAGAGCCATTTAGAGCTTAGTAAAACTAATGCCGTCTCTGTTGTATGGAAATATTGAATGCAATTGTGCATGTTTACAGTGTATTTCCTAGTCGAATACTCTCCTCCAGAGCACTCTTGTTTTAGTTTTTAAAAACGCTTTCGACGCGTTTGTCGCCTGCACCTTCGCATGGCACATAAAGCGCACACAATGTATTCTGCAGTGCAGGACGCTTGCATCTGGGCGGAGGCGGGGATGAGGGTTTGGCGTATGCGCTGATTCGTTAAGCTGCCCCCCCCCTCCCATCCCATCCCTGGTTGCAACGCCCCCTCCACAGCCGTGGCTGTGAGTGCTTGTGGCTTGTCTTTTTCGACTTGTTACTCCGTCTGCGTCTTCGCTTCTGCGCTTCTCATGAGCTTAATGCTTTATGTTTGCCAGCTTTTAGCTCTATTGTTGTTGTTGTTGCTTTTGTTGTTGTTGCTGTTGCTGTTGTTGTTGCTGCTGCCGTTGCAAGGTACTTTGCTTTTGTTCGATGAAACGTAAAAATAGCAACAAGCAACGAAAACTCATTTTTAGACAATGCCGCATAATTCCAACGGATGCGCATGAAGGATACAACGAGCATCCTTTTTGTTGTAATGAGGTAGCTGTCGTTGTCGTTGTTGTTGCTCCTGTTGCTGCCCGTCTCTCTGTCCGTCTGTCTGTCTGTCTGCCTGTCTGTCTATCCTCTGCGTGGCAAAGCTTCCCTACTTATGTTTACATTTCAATGCGTCTTTTTGCTACCTGCTTCAAAGTAACCGCAAGAAGTTTCTTACGCGCTGTCAGTTTTTATAATGAAAGCTGAGGGTTGCCAGACCAAAAAAAAAACAGGAAAGAGTGCTCGATTAGACGTTACCCTCTACGCAACTCCGTGAGAAAATAATTAACATGAAATTTAATTTACATAAAAAAATCAAAATATTTCGATGGCGATTGATTTAATAGGCTGTACAGTAGTACAGCCTTTCGAGTAGAAAGAAGTGTATTTTTCTGAAATCGGACATAATTTGACCAAAATAGAGTCATTTAAAGCTCATTACAAAACTAAAATCCGCATATCTCGGGCAAAAAAGGGCGTATCTTCGAATGATATACCTTTTTAGACCCGTGTGGATCAGGACTATCAATTGGCATTCAAAAATCCCCATTCTAAATTTTGGCCAATTTTGACAAAAAAGACAAGGGGTTACATCACATTTTTTGCCAAAATCGCAAAAATTTTATTATCAAAATTTTTGAATGCAGATCAAATCTATAGACTTATACGAGTCGAATGAGGTGTATCTTTCCGAGATCGGACATCATTTGACCAAAATAGAGTCATTTAAAGCTCATTACAAAACTAAAATCCGCATATCTCCGGCAAAAAAGGGCGTATCTTCGAATGATATACCTTTTTAGATCCGTGCGGATCAGGACTATCGATTGGCATTCAAAAATCCCCGTCTAAATTTTGACCAATTTTGACAAAAATGACAAGGGGTTACATCACATTTTTTGCCAAAATCGCAAAAATTTTATTATCAAAATTTTTGAATGCAGATCAAATCTATAGACTTATACGAGTCGAATGAGGTGTATCTTTCCGAGATCGGACATCATTTGACAAAAATAGAGTCATTTAAAGCTCATTACAAAACTAAAATGCGCATATCTCGGGCAAATAAGATCATATATTCGAATGATATACCTTTTTAGACTCGTACGGATCAGGACTATCGATTGGCATTCAAAAATCCCCATTCTAAAATTTGGCCAATTTTGACAAAAATGGCAAGGGGTTACATCACATTTTTTGCCAAAATTGCGAAAATTTTAAAATCAAAAACTTTGAATGGAGATTGAATCTATAGACTTATACGAGTCGAATGAGGTGTATCTTTCCGAGATCGGACTTTATTTAGCCAAAATAGAATCATGTAAAGCTCATTACAAAACTAAAATCCGCATATCTCGGGCAAAAAAGGGCGTATCTTCGAATGATATACCCTTTTAGACGCGTACGGATCAGGACTATCGATTGGCATTCAAACATCCCCATTCTAAATTTTGACAAAAATGGCAAGGGGTTACATCACATTTTTTGCCAAAATCGCAAAAATTTTATTATCAAAATTTTTGAATGCAGATCAAATCTATAGACTTATACGAGTGAATGAGGTGTATCTTTCCGAGATCGGACATCATTTGACCAAAATAGAGTCATTTAAAGCTCATTACAAAACTAAAATCCGCATATCTCGGGCAAATATCCCCATTCTAAATTTTGGCCAATCAAAAATTTTAATGTAACTTTCCGAAATCGGAGTACATACATATGGCCGATCCATTTAAAATGCTTTAATTAATTTAATTAGCACTTAATAGGCTAAGAAACATTCAAATCGTCCCGTAATTGGCCAAATGATGGTGGATTTGGTATCATTCAGCCAAATCCGCAAAGCCTACGAACGAAAATCTGGCTGCCATTGGTTTCTAGATGACCGCCATATCCTTGGTAATCATACCAAGGGTAAAGTCCTGTTGAACCTAAAGTCCAGAATCCTTTCAATATGCGCAGGAATATAGTCAAAAAATATGTATGCCCTTTGGTTTCTAGATGACAGCCTTATCCTTGGTAATCATACCAAGGATAAAGTCCTGGTGAACCTAAAGTCCAGAATCCTTGCAATATGCGCAGGAATATGGTCAAAAAATATGTATGCCCTTTTTTCAGCTGCCCGCACCCCTGTTCCCCTCTCCCCATAGGCTGTACCTGCTGTTACGTCGGATGTAGCATTAGCTAATCTTCAGCTGCATTTAAAATAAAATCGATGGCCCTAATTTGTTACCCTGGAAGTATGCAATAGAACTTTTCACATTTTGCAAGTGAATTTTTATTTTTTGTCGACCTTCTGACGATTCTGTTTGCCTGGTACTTTAGCAGAATTTTGTATAAAAATATTGCTCATCGGCGGCCCAAAATTGCTACCTTATAAGTATGCAATAGAATTTTGCGCAATATGCATTTTGCATTTTGATTTTTTGTCGACCTCCTGACGATTCTGTTCGCCTGGTACTTTAGCAGAATTTTCTATAAAAATCTTACACATCGACGGCACAAAATTGTTACCTTGAAAGTATGCAATGGAATTTTTAACATTTTGCAATTGAATTTTGATTTTTTGTCGACCTCCTGACGATTCTGTTCGCCTGGTACTTTAGCAGAATTTTCTATAAAAATCTTACACATCGACGGCTCAAAATTGTTACCTTGAAAGTATGCAATCGAATTTTTAACATTTTGCAATTGAATTTTTATTTTTTGTCGACCTCCTAACGATTCTGTTCGCCTGGTACTTTGGCAAAATTTGTAAACAAATTTTACGCATCGACGGCCCAAAATTTGTACCTTGCAAGTATGCTATAGAATTCTTCACATTTTGCAATCTTTTATGAAGACCTTGCAAACCGGCTCCTGAAAAATTACCCAGAAAGTTCCGCCCATAAATATTAACAAAGAATTTGTGTACTTTTACAAATTTATTTATAAAATTTCTCTTTACATTCTTATAAATGCTGTTATATTAATTTTTTATATATATTTCCCTTACATTAAATACATATATTTCCTTATAACAAACTTTTTGTATTATTTAAATACATTTAATTTTATTTCAACTTAATGCTAGCTTAAAAATAAATCTAAATACATAATATATAATATAGTACTTAAATATATTAGTCTTAACAATGCTTTTCAAAAAGTACATAAATTTCATTTAGAGCTTGTTACAATAAGTAAAACCTGCATTACTAACGCAAATAAGATCATATCTTCGAATGATATACCTTTTTAGACTCGTACGCATCAGGACTATCGATTGGCTTTCAAAAATCCCCGTTCTAAATTTTGACCAATTTTGACAAATATGACAAGGGGTTACATCACATTTTTTGCCAAAATCGCGAAAATTTTAAAATCAAAAATTTTAAATGGAGATTAAATCTACAGACGTATTCGAGTTGAATGAAGTGTATCTTTCCGAGATCGGACATCATTTGACCAAAATAGAGTCATTTAAAGCTCATTACAAAACTAAAATCCGCATATCTCGGGCAAAAAAGGGCGTATCTTCGAATGATATAGCCTTTTAGGCTCGTACGGATCAGGACTATCGATTGGCATTCAAAAATACCCATTCCAAATTTTGGCCAATTTTGACAAAAATGACAAGGTTACATCACATTTTTTGCCAAAATTGCGAAAATTTAAAAATCGAAAATTTTAAATGGAGATGGAATCTATAGACTTATACGAGTCGAATGAGGTGTATCTTTCCGAGATCGGAGTTCATACGGCCGAGATGCAGCCATTTAAAACTTGTTATATTAAGTAAAACAAGATACACAGGGAAAGATATTGGAAAGTTATATATTTTTGGCATTGGCATTCAAAAATTTACCTTCTAAATTTTGACCAAATTAGGCGAAAAATGGTAACCTTACTCTTTTTAAGCATTCTCAATGGGTACAGGGTATAAGCTCAGTGGGCAGTAGACATTTGTGTATGCGTTTGATCTCATGCGAGGCTTTAACTTTTGAACCCTGGCACACACACGCACACACACATATGCTGGCCTGTTGCTGCTGTGTGTGTGTGTGTGTGTTTTTTTTGTTGTTGTTGTGTTGCTGGTCATTTACGCCCATTTAGCCACATTTAACAAAGTCAACAGTAAAGTCAAAAAGTTTTGTCGGCCCACTTCAAGTTAAAGTTGTTGTTGCCGAAGTTCAGTCGTAACGATAATTGCCAAAAAGTTTTCGACCCCCCTCAGCAACTGGCAACCCCCTCGCAAACTGACCGCCGCATATCAGTTTATCAGACCACTCGAATTGAATAACCATCTAATTTCGGAGCGGGATTCGGTTGCCAGCGAACTTGAGCCGCTTACGGACAATTCTCGTGCACCGTTAAATCATCAGCCGTATTTGGGTTACGTAGCTGTTGACGTATTTGGGTTTCAGGCCTCATTAACAACAGCAGCTAAAGCAGCGGCAACAGCAGCCGCATCAGCAGGTGTCAATTTTAATTTACTGTCTCTTCAAGGATGTATTCTCCATTGTCTGCCTGACTGTGGCTAGGCCTTAGAATCTATTCCTTGTAACTGGATAGCTTTGCGGGCTTGGAATGTGGCGCTGTCTGTTATTTGGGGGCTTGCGGTCGACGGCGCTAATTAAGGCTCACAGCTGCGTTTGTGGCCTCTAGAGAAACATATAAATAGAAAATGGTATTATATGTACAACAGGTAAGAGTAGTTAGCCTTAAGCTGCCAGAAATTAATTATTCTTGCAAGAGCTTTCAATTCTATTTTACTATTATTATTTATTATTAATTTAAGCCCGTTTGTTCCTTTTATTTATTTATTTTCTTTTTGCTTAATTTTAAAGTTGAGTTTTTAGTGAGATATGTAGAAAAATCAAACGTCTTTCAGACACAAATTCAATTTAAGTCCATTTGTTTATATTGCAGCTATGTGATATAGTATTAATAGATCTTAATAGGAAATTTCTCGTATATTCAGAGCATAGTAATCGCTGAGTTTGGTAAAGACTGGCATAACAAAGGAGAATGAAAATTACATTGCATTTACTTTTTAACCAAATTTGCTATATTCTATGCTGAATCAATGTTAATAATATAATGCAGATATATTAGGTGTTTAGTGACTATTTTAATTGCCAAGTTTGATAAGAGCATCTTCAAAAAAAAACACAATTTCTTATAAAAAAAAAAATTGTTTTTCTAGTTGCATATAAAAAGAGTTTGGTTAAAAAACATCACAACACAAAAATGTTTTTTATACAAAATTTTTGAACAAACCTTTTCATAGGTATCATATGATATAGTAGTTCAATCTGATAAATTTCATATGTGCTGAATAGAATTAATGAAACTAGATGCACACATCTTTATATATATATAAATACATAAATATGTAGATGCAGAAATAAAGCTGAAGCTACAGATACACTTAAGTATTTAGATACATATCTCAACCAGCTCGGCAGCCCATCGACTCTTTATTAATATGCAGACCGGCAGTTGGCCCGTCTTGGGGCTATAATGGGGCCTAGCTGATATGCTCATTAAAGAAGCTAATGAAGCAGCTGAAATATTCGCGCGGCCAAGCGCTGCGCATGCCAAACAAGGCCAAAAGAAATAGCCACAAAACTGATTTCAATGAAACTTAAACTTTTATTTTATGTCGTAAACAAAATCACAAGCGTGGGGGGGGCGGTGTGTTGTAGGTGCAGGTGTAGCTGTAGCTAAGCAACATATATGCCCATGGTACGAGAAACATGGCGCACTATTTGCACGGATTACACCATCTACTTCTTCAGCAGCAGAGGAGCGGCGGCGGCGGCGTAGGGACGAGCCACGTAGGGAGCCGCAAACGGAGCGCTGTAGGCCAGAGGAGCGGCGGCGGCATAGCGGGTGTAGGCAGCGGCCACGGGAGATGTGTAGGCAGCGGTCAGAGGCGATGCGTAGGCAGCGGTCAGCGGCGATGCGTAGGCAGCGGTCAGAGGAGCGGAGTAGGCGGCGGCAATCGGAGCGGAGTAGGCGGCGGCCAGAGGCGATGTGTAGGCGGCGGCAATTGGTGCAGTGTAGGCAGCCGGGAAGGCGGCGCTGTGGGCGACCTGGTGAGCGGTATAGCTGGAGGCGTAGGGTGCCACGTAGGCGGCGCTGCCGACCACAGCCGGTGCGGTGTAGGCCAGAGGAGCCACAATGCCGGGCTTGGCAGCGGCCACGGCCACAACAGCGAAGAAGCAGACGGCGAACTGGAAGACAGCAAAAGAATCCGAATTAGTTCTGGCCGCTGAATGCGCTCAAAGATGAACTTACTTTGAACATGTTGGTTGTTGGTTTTTTGTTGGGTTTGGGCAGTTGTCAGCTAGTGAATGACCAGTTGATTTGTGATGCCAAAGTGTTGACAACGCCGCGCTTTTATAGCCGCTGGGCAGCACTTGCGCTTTTCAAGCGCGGCGGTCTTTGGGTATGCGGCGCACGTGCAGCGGTTGCCAAGTCAACGACTGGCGACAAAGGCAAAGACAATGTTGTCCATGTTGCGCATGCGCAATTCTTGGCCAGAAATTAGCTGGCTTAATGTCTTGGCGCGCTGCGTGCGCGGCGTCCGTTACTTTTGCCTCGATTGGCATTTGTCCATGACCTTGAGCTGCTGTTAAATGGCTGTCTGCGGGTATTACCGCTCTGAAACGGTAGCACGGCAAATGTCGCTACGCGAAGGTGTGATTAACGATAGCACGCATAGCAATTGCATTTTAATTGCTTATATTAAAAGTTAGGCTGACGCATTGCTGAAGAAATTTGTGAGGTTAGGTTAACATTTGTGTTTACATTTCGAGAATGACTCAGCGAAAAGCAAATAAAACAGTGCTCTAAACTGAGGCTAGAATGCATTTTTGCTGTGCACACTAAGAACTTCCGAGCTAGTTCATTTTGGGATATAAACTTGTATTGTGCTTATTTACTTTTAATTTAGCAAAAGGCAAAGTTAATTTATATTTTCAGTTTAATTTTCGTGCTTTAAATTTTTATATTATAAGCTAATAACAATAATAATGATATCATAATTATTACTCCATTTAAAATTTAATTTTAAAAGACTTTATTTTAATTCAAGCTTGCAAAACTCATTTAATTTTCAATTTTGCATATGGAAAATTTATTATATTTTCAGTTCAGTCATATACATATATTGTCAGCAAAACATATATTGAAAGCCAATAAAAATAAAACAAATTATTATTTATAAGAATTTCTATGCAGTTTTAGATTTAAATGCATGGAATTTAATTTGTATAATAATTTTTCATAATTTTTTAAGTTTTTGTATGAAAAACTTTTTTGTTTTTCTAGCTAAACTAACTTAATTTTGGCATTTGAGAGCTGCTAACATATCTGCAAAATATCAGCAACAACGAACTTCCTTATAATATACACTTATGTATATAAATTAATTAATCCCATCTTCCATTTGTCTGCTAGAGTATTTAATATATAAGAGCCGTTATTTCTGCTTTAAAATTTACGTTTGCAAAATTCCATAAATTCAGGCATGCAATATGGCTATGATATTTCAATTGTTTACCGTATCGTGCATGCAACTATTTAATACACATATTTTTCCAATTATTCCGTTTCGCTTTTTCCATTTTTGGTTTTCATATTGCGCTCAGCTTGATTAACTTTTTGTGCCACATGCTGGCAATGTGTACACACTTAACAACGCCCCGGACCCAACCCCGCCGTTACCCTGGCTTGGCTCAGCTAATTCCCCATCAGTTCCCCCCACATATTCCCCACCAGTGCCCCACCAATTGCGTGTCCTGCCATGCGAGTACTTAAGAGCTTATTGATAAACAGCTCTCAACCCCTCCACAATGCAATGGAAAATTAATTAACAAATGTCATAAATTGCCAAAGGAACATTGGGGGGAAATGCAAAAAAAAAAATATAATAAAAGAGTTGAGCACTTGGTAAATGAAAGGGGGTTTGGGGTTGGGGGCAAATTCAGCGCATAAATCTCACTAATTAGAGGTACTGAGAGAGTGTGTGTGTATGTGTGTGTGTATGTGTGTGTGTGTGTGTGTGTATGAGTGTGCTGCTAGAAGGTGTTTACAATGCCAAACAAGCCAACACCCTCGCACACACCCACACTCACCCACACACACACACACACTCTCTCAAAAAAGTGTTGAAGCGTGAATTTTGCTTAAAAATGCCAATTACGCGATTTTGCAAGGCATTGGAACATTGTGGGGGGGGGTGGATTGGGGGCTGGTTTGAGCAGTTGCTTTGAGTGGGTGTCTGCCACATGCCACATGCCACAGCCAACAAAGTTGGACGAATATTTCAGTTGCTGCTGCTGCTGTTGTTGATGATGTTGTCGTCGCTGAAGGATTTGCCTGGCTTCCAATTCCTGGCCACGCCCCCGCCCCCGCCCCCGCACTCGCTTTCGCTCCTCCTTCTCAAGTGCTTGCGCTGTGACTGTGCATACGCAAAGCGGCAAATTTGGGGCGTGGCAGCCGCCTACTAAATGCACAATCATGATGTAATGGAAATGGCGCCAGCAACAGCAACAACATGTTTATTTTGTCGCTTGACTTCGGGCAGCCCAACAAGGTGGCAACGCCGGCACTGTCAACTTTGGCAACTCTGGCAAATCAAGTCTACATATTGGTTAATCCGTCTGAAAGCCCACAAAGCACACCAAACAAAAAGCGAAAACCGCATTTTCAAGTGCGGCGCGCAATTCTCAAGTGAGAATCTGCCCCCGCAACATATCAAAGCAACTACCCCAGCCCCTAAGGCCTGCCCCCTCGCCCCCTACCCTTGCCGGGCTAAGTGGCAGCGAGTAATTAAAAAAGTAAGTAAAAAAAAAGGGAAATGTGCACAAAAAGGCGCAAAGAAAAAAACGCGACACAAAGCGCGCAAACAAGAGCTCTGACACACCCCTGCCCCTCCCGCAACACCACCCACCACCCGTATCGAACCCGTCTGCGCCTTGCCCCTTGCGTAAAATATGCGCCACTTTTTACCGACATGCGAGCTCACTTTATTGCCATAATAAAGGCGTTGCGCGGCGGTGGGCGTGGCAGCAGCTGTGCGCGCGCGTTAATGCGTCGCTCAAGTGCCGTAAAACGTGAGTGTCACACACACACACCCACACACACACACACACTCATGTGCCGGCGAGATCCTGGTCTATTACAAATTTTGTTTTGAATTTGTCTAGAAATGCGTGCGACATTTGACGGCGGCTGCTGCCTTTAAGTGGTTTCAACAAATTATTCATGATAAAGTGCCAGCAACAACAACCACGAAGCGGGGGCAATTGCCAAGACCTACGTGCAGCTTCCAAAATCAGGGCTGCGAATCTTAATTGAAATATGACAATATTTCTGGCTGCTCAATTTTCAATGATTTTCCATATTATTAACTTTTACATATTTAATTTGAGTGTAGAAATATTTTAATATCATAATATATTTTGTATTCTACATCCTTATCACATGTCTATCTAAGGAAAAATCGCTCGAAAAATTTATTTTTTGTGTGAAAAACGTTCTTGTTTTTCTCGACAAAATTTGGGAATTAGGAGTGCCCGATTTTTGACTTTCAAGTTATTCTGATTCAGAATTTCTCTTCCAAATTGGGAATACGGAATGTTACTATATTTCTAAGAGACTACTATTTCATATAGCTGCCATGGGAAAAATATTTTAATTTTGATATGCAAAACTTTTTCGTTTTTCTGGATTTTCTAACTAAACTATGCATTTGTAAAAGTTTAAATTCTCATTTTATTTTTTTCTTATTAATATTGATGAACACACTTTAAAGTAAACTTTTAGGCCCTCTAGGAACTTTTCTAGGGCACGACAATTAGCACTGAAAACTATTCAAATTCTGGTAAATATATATTTTAAGTAAGGTAATATTATAATTTAAGGAACCATAGTAAAAAAAATTAAGAAAATCACTTGTAATCAACAAAACTTTTTTTTTTTGTTAATTTCTTTTCAGTTTATAAGTTTGTTTTTTAAACGAAAAAATAAATTTTCCAAAAAAATGTAATATCAATTCTGAAGAAATAAACACCTCTTCCCCTAAAGTTAAATTGCTAGTAATAATTTTAAATAATGTTGAACCTTGATAAAGTTGTTTTCACTCAAATCCCAGACAGCTTTTCATCCCTGGCGCAACTCCTTTGTGTGCTGCTCCCCCGGCTTTCTCTAGCCAGAGGGGTGTGTGTGAGTGTGTGTGTTCGTGTGTGTTGAATATTTCAAAGTTTTGTATTTTATAATTGGTTTATGGCTTTTTGTGGAGCAAGCGAGGAAGCCGCATTTCAATTCGATTTCTTTCTTTTTCTTTTCGTTTTCAGTTTGCTTTGCGCAAAAACCTAATCAAATTACCAAAAGGCCGCAGCACGTGCCAAATGCGATTTACATGCGACTACAACAATAAAACCGGCCCATTAAGTCCAACTGCCAAGTCAAGTCGAAGTCAACGCCGACGCCAACGCCAACTATGCCCGCTGCATTTGTAAGCGCGGCCTTCAGCCGAGGCCCTGGATGCGTCAGGTCTCTCGGCCCGCCGACTATAAAAGCCCGCCCGTTGGCCAAACTCAATATCAAACAACGCTCACAGCTTCAAGTGTCTACCAGCTCAGCCCAAAAGCCAAAAGAAAACAACCCAAAAACCAATCAACATGAACTTCGTGAGTAGCCACAGGAGCAGCTGCGGCTGCAGTGCCAGCTCCCGCTGCAATTATTAACGCTTCCTTTTGCTGTCTTCCAGTTCGCCGTCTGCTTCTTCGCTGTTGTGGCTGTGGCCGCTGCCAAGCCCGGCATTGTGGCTCCTCTGGCCTACACCGCACCGGCTGTGGTCGGCAGCGCCGCCTACGTGGCACCCTACGCCTCCAGCTATACCGCTCACCAGGTCGCCCACAGCGCCGCCTTCCCGGCTGCCTACACTGCACCAATTGCCGCCGCCTACACATCGCCTCTGGCCGCCGCCTACTCCGCTCCGATTGCCGCTGCCTACTCCTCTCCCATTGCTGCCGCCTACTCCTCACCAATTGCCGCCGCCTACTCCGCTCCCTTTGCCGCCGCCTACTCCTCACCAATTGCCGCCGCCTACTCCGCTCCCTTTGCTGCCGCCGCCTACACCGCTCCCGTTGCCCGCTACGCAGCCGCCGCCGCTCCGCTGGCCTACAGCGCGCCCGTCGCCGGTCCCGTGCTGCTGAAGAAGTAAAGCGCAAATATGTGACCATTTCTTGACATCGCCATCGTGTAAATAACGATTGTTGTAAATAAAAAAAAAAAAAAAAAAAAAAAAAAACTGCACTGAATTAGTTGATCGAAATGGACTCCGAATGGAGCTGGAGCTTTAAGGTGAATGCCTCGCTGGCTTTGTGCTCTGCATGGCAACAATTTGTAACGGGTTTCGGGGCAGAGAGAGGAAGGGGGCGGGCAATTTGAAGAGTTCTTATATCCTGTAAACATAACAAATGGGTGGAAAGAGTGTTCTATATATACAAAGGTAGATTGTAGAACTTAACAATTCAAATGTGAATTTAAAAAAAAAATATAATATAAAAAAGACTTTAAATTCGATTTTTAAAATAAACAAATAAAAAAAAAAAAATAAATAAAATTCGAATTTAGAGTTTTCGGTTTTCTAAACAATGCCAACATTTACTTAAAATCGATAAATATCGATAAGATATAGATTTTGGAGAATATCATGAGAAATATAATAGCTAGAGTTCACATATGGTTCATGTAGCTGCTTCTATAGCTTACACAGCATTAAAATATTTAAATTTTTGAATATCCTACAACACTTACATCCACAAATTTTAAAAGAATTCAAATTAATAGCAATATACCCATTATATGTTTATACAAATTTACTTACAGGGTATCTGCGTGCTCATCACGCTCATCTAGTATATTCCCACTGGCTTGTTGTTGCCACCTTATCGAAATTCAAGGATCTGGGCAGCCCACCTGGCGCAAGTTTTTCCTGCTTGGATTAAACTTTCTATTTAAAAAGGATTTCTTTTTGTATGAAATATGCTTCCTTTCAGCGCTTCCTGCCCCAGCGGCAGTCAAGTTTTCTGCTTGACTTTGTACGACTGCCCCTCGCCCCCTCTCCCGCTGGCCTCGCCAGCGCGTTGAAAGCCCGAGAGCGCCCTGGGCAACGCAGCTGGAAATGATGGAGGCAGCGGAGACAGCGATGCCGGCGCATTGGAGCTGCTGCTTATCATAACTTTGGCATCGTCCTGTCGTGCCCCCCCCCTCTGCCTTCGTCCTGCTGCACAGGTAGTAAGCGCCAAGTAGTTGTAAAGTTTTGTGCATCGTAAGCGGAAAAGTCTTGTAAAAAAGCCAAGTGCGTGGCGGAACAAGTCTTCAGCGCGGGGGGGATTGGGGAATTCAGTGGAGCGACTGGAGCACCATTTTCACAACTTCTCGGCAACAGATAGCGTCCAAATTTAATGACCTTTTATTCAATAAAACTACGTCAAGCTACAAAACTTTGCAGCTAGCTGCATCATAATGCCCTCGGGCACTTCGCTTCTTTTTCCGCTTGGTTATATAGTTTTCGTGCAGGCGGGCATATCCCCGCAGGGTATTCTCGAGGCGTTCAACTCAAAACTGGTACGAAATTCTGGCATCATAACTTGTTGGTGTTTGTAATCCTTAATGCTTACTTAATTTTAATTTTTTGGCTTTTTTGAATCACATTTTATTGTGATTTAAAATCACTTTGCGAATTGATGAAGTGAATGCATTAATTAAATTTCTTTTCCAAAGCCAATTTAAAGCATTTGTTTTTAATTTAATCTCACAATAAATTATGTATAAAAATTAATTTGATTTATTTAAATTGGTTTAAACTATTTTCGCACTTTTTAAATTTCTGATATGCAAGAGCTTAAAATATTTGATTTATTATTTTAAAACGATTTTTTCTTCTTCTTTTTTTGTGACATCAAATCACAATTCGTTATTTATGATGCACAATTGCAGCTTACAAGTTTTGCGCAATTAAAATAAATTTATTAAAGTTGCCATGGCAGAAAAAGAGTGAAAAAGAGCAAACGGAAATCGAAATCAAACAGAAAACTATTTGAAAAAGGCGAACGGCATAATGAGAAATGTGAGCAAATGTTTGTTTGGCCAAACTGGCAAGCAATAAAATTGAGTAAATAAAATTTGTATTCACTTTATATAATTTTGACGATTTTTCAAATCAAGCACACAGAAGAGACAAGCACACACACACGCACACACACACGCACACACACACATGGAGCTGCTGGGAAAGATTCCGTTTCGAAATAAACACAATCATGTGCAAACGTGTTTTCAAATGGATTACATGAATAAAAGATTTATACACGTAAGGTAAATCAGTAGCGGGTTACCAAGATACACAGACAGAGACCGAAAGACGACCCCTTCCCGCACCGCACGCCCCTTTCTGCCCCTCAATAGCAAAAGGAAGACGTGCAGGTGAAAATATGCGCACATGTAAGCAAATTTCAAAGGACCAAATGGAAATCCCTCAGCCAATGCTCACAGCTGCGGCAAAGTAACAGCTAACAGAGGTACAGATACAATTCACAGATACAGATACATTTGCAGCCACAGCTGCAGATACAAAGAAACACGTGTACATGCATACGGCTGCCTTTGCCTTTTTTTTATTGATTTGCTTGTGATTCTATATGTGTGTGTGTGTGTGTGTGTGTGTGCTAGCATGTTGATTTCATAAATGTTTTTTATTTTATTTACAGCAGCCGCCAAATCGAATCAACGTAAAAACAGCGTAAAATATGAGATTTTCACGCGCACACACAAAAAGCGCGTTAAAATTTAATCAATTTGAGTCGAGCCCCCGCACAGGCACATATGCATACATATAGACATGCATATACCTGTGGGTATACAAGAACAAAAAAAAAATAAAATGTTGGCATGTCAAACAACAACGGCAACAGGCGATTGCGATTGCGTTTCGCGTTTCGTGTGACTCAGCGCCTGTAATAGGGATAGTAGGCGGGATACGCGGCGTATGAGCCATAATAGACCGGCTGGTACGTATACGCCGCATATGCCGGATAGTAAGCAGCACCGACAGCTGCAACAGGCGCCGCCGCCGCCGTCAACCAGGTGCCGCCGGGCGTTGCATATCCAACAGGCGATGCGGCCAGCAAATGTGGCTTAGCCACGCAGCCAGCGCAGAGCAGAGCCAGCCAGAACGTCAGTGTGAGCTGCCCAAGGAGGAGAAGATTAAATACACACATACACACACACACACACACACACACACACGCTAACACACAGTGTTGTCTGGCAACAGCTGCTGTTCACTCACCAGCAGCACTTTGAGCAGCATTTTGTTCTTCGTTTCCCGGTCAAGTGTGGCGCGTTGTAGTACGTATGATATCCAAAATTTGATTGACAAACTGGTCAGCCATGTCAATCATATTTATAGCCTTCTCCAGCTGCCCGTTGGCCACTGCCCGTTGCCAGCTGACGTCAGTGGGGAGAGCGTGAGAGAGTCATTAATATGTCGGTAGCTGTGCTGAGCGCAATAAACCGAATAAATTATATTGTAATGCTATTTGGAATTGTTGAATAAATGAAAGAATCCGCAATAAGAAATACGATCGAAATAATTCTCTTATATTAAATATATAAATGCCCTAACAAGATCTTTCGAAATATATATACCCAGACAGTTAATCAACACTCTTAGGTAAACCAGCTCGAAAATTGCTTAAACAATTTGAGAATTATAAATAAAATTAACTTTTTGTGATTATAGCAATATTATTCTTCATTAAGTTCTTAATGTGCAAAACAGATATTTGAAAAATAAGATTGATATTTTATTATTATATTTATAAATGAATTTTTCAACACTACATTCAATATTTACTTTGTTCAATTTGCAATCTTTTTATGCGTCTCGCACTTTGCAACAATTTCAATTTCTATATGTAACTTTTGAAAACACTATTAATAAGTGTCTTCTGAGCATGCATAAATCGTTTTGCAACACTACTTTTACAATTTACCTTGATCAAAGGAGCCAACAATTTGCTGTTTTCTTTAGTTAGTTTTTAGCAATTTTCCACACACTTTTTTTCTGCTGTCAGTTACTTACTTCCAATTGTCTTTCACTGCCACTTGAACATGCCCTAATCGCTTTCCAACACTACTTTCACTTTAACTGCTCAACTTACTCACAAATTCGCTTTAGCTCTGAATACTCTTTCTAGAATTTGCAATTGTATCATCTTCTTTTTTTGTATCGGCCACCTTCTTTGGACTGTCATTCATTACAAACAGCGCCCCGCCGCTAAACCCCCCGCTATCCCTGCCCAAATCCCAGACGGCCGTTGAGCTTATGCCTCGGTTGCCTTTATGCATAAGAAATTTGCGTTTACTTAGACGTTGTAAAAATTATAATTATGTGTGCGTGCTTCGCAATCAAATGAACCAAAAAAAAAAAAATAAATACAAATAAAAATGAAAATGAAAAACTAAAAACAAGACCATATTTTGCGATCAATTCTATTAGATAAGCCCTGAGGGTGACGCCTAAAGGCGTTGTCATCATCCAGCTCTGGGCAACAATATTCGCAACTGAACAAACAATGCTGATGATGATGTTGTCAGCTTCGACTATAGAGAGCAGGGCGGGAGGGCAGTCAAAAGGGGGAGGGGGTCTGTTGGCTATGACAAAGTTAAGCAACATGTTTCACAAGCCATAAATAATTAATTTATGCAGCCACAGACGGAGCTGTGAACGTTGTGTGCAAAATGCCTAAATATAGACCATAAATTTGCATCACCGAAAGCTGATGAAGCCATTTGCAATAAATATGCACATACAGTGTACGCTCGTTAGTGTGAACTAGTTCCAAACGGAACGTTTGGCACAAAAATGTGCATGTGCGTATTAAATAGATTCTTCATTATAAGAAAGTGAAAGACTTGCAGGCAACTTTTGTTTTATTTGCTGGTATTTTCCAAAAATACCTTGGTATTTTTGTGCTTTTTCAAAATAACAGTTGGCAGGCTGCTTTACATAAATTTAAATTGAAATTGAAATTGAATGTGAATTATTTATGTTAAATTTAATTGCACTTATAGTTTATTTTAGCGTGTTTTCACTGTGGTTATGCAAGCTTATTTGTGCAGCTTTGCGGCAGTTACTTCAACATTGCGGCAAGTTCATTGACCATTTGCAACTGCCGCTTGACCACGCCCACAACTACAATTGCAACTACAAGTTGCGAGTGCTTTTGGCGACAGTTCATTTTTTTACTCTTTTATTATTTTTATTTATTTCGCTTTGCTTGTGGCTGCTGCTTTTATTCGCTGCTAATTTCAGCTGCTTGCAAAATGGCGGCAGCCATTTTATTGTTGTTATTGTATTTGTTGCGCTTTGTTGATGTTTGTTTTTTTTTTTTGCTCCATTGTGCAGTGTTGCATAATTAAGAAATATTAGCCGCTGTTTCCACGCAGATTGTTTACTCGTTCATGGAGTGAAAAAGAGTATATGGGGTTTGTGCCATATCCGTCTTGCTAGAGAATTTAATCTTGGAATATATACTTGGCTACGTACAGTAGAGGCGTGGCAAATCGGTTGAATCTACATATCTAACTCAGTTTTAAAGCAAGATGCAACAAATTTGTGTAGAGAGATTACTGATGACCGCCTTTAAAGAGCGCATACAAATTTTTTGGCAGACAGTTGTCTGATGAGAGAACTCCTCTAAAGAAAGAGCAACCGGCCACATCCAGAGAAAAAACCTTTTCTAACTCTTAAGCTGTTATTGTACTGTGAATGAGTATTGCGCTGTCGCTTACACCCGACTGTAAAGTTGCTACTCATTTTTTTTCTACTCTCAACAGGCTAGTTTATAATTTAATTAGGCGTGCAAATTAAATTGCGCAGCTGGCGTTTATTTTTAAATGCCCAAACACTTCAATTCACAAACTGATGTAGTTTAGTATGCAAATCCTTGGCCAGTGCCAAATATTTGGTCTCCAGCGTGGCGAGCAGCAGCTGCATGTCCTGGCGGCTCAGCGCACAGGCGCCAACCCGTGCATAGATCCGCTTGCGCCGCAGAATGTAGGACATGCGCAGCAGCAGCAGCTGCCGCTTGCCATCGACGATCTGTTGCATGCGCCAGCGCAACGGCACGTTGCCGTGCAGCAGGACGCGTCTATAGGTGCGCCAGGCGTGTCCGCCCTCGAACTGCTGGCGAAAGTATTCCTGGCGCCGCGGCAAATTCGGCCAGCGTGTGAAGTGCAGCTGCGCCCGATAGGCGCCCACTCGAAACCCCAAATCGCGCACTTTCTGCAGCTTCGGCTGCTTGCGAAACTTGCCACGCTTCGTGTAGTAAATGAGGCACTGGCGTCGCAGCTCCTCGTTGCGTTTGTGCAGCTCGAAGATCTCGGCATCGAGGCGCGCCTCTTCGGATACCCTGTCCGTAAACGTGCCGCTCGGCGAGGCATTTGAATTTGATCCCAAACTCGTGCTGGCACTTGAACTCCCACTGGTCTTATATGTCTTCTGCTCTTTGGCTGATTTCCTGTGATTTGGCGAACTTCTTTGAATATCCTCGAAAATGGCATGCTTACACTTTTGATAGATTTGATTGGATTGGGCACCAAAGGAACTTATGTCTTCTTCTGAGTCCGCAGGACCTTCATTCAGCTTTATTTGCTGCCATTTATTGTGCTCTTCATTTACGCTCAGCTCTGGATCAGGATCCTGCGCTTGTCGGCGACTTTTGCAGTGGCAGGACCCATCATCATTATAGGGCAAATAGGTCTTGCCGCTTTCATCGGCTATAGCGGCCAATGGCGTTCGATTCGGCCTGTTCACGCCAATTACGGACTCGAAGAATACCTCCAAGTCGTGCATTATTTTACTCTCCTCATCGGACAGCTCGGGATCACAGGATGTGGGCTCAGCTGCTTCTTGTTTATAGCATGCGTGTGAATCAAATGTTTCGTATAGCAGCTGCAGAGTTTCGGGTATGATGGAACCTGCGCTACTCAGTGATGCATCATCTGTGCCAGCCCTGCGGCAATTATCCTTATTCCTGGTATTGGACAATTCCTTGTGTACCATTGTGTAGGTGGTTTTTTTCTGCGGGCTGAGCTCACGACTCTTCAGGGACGAACTGGCAGATCTGATGCTGGCCAGACTTGGAGCCGAGGTCGCACTGGCCGTCGAGTTACTCTGCGATTTTGGCAATTTATCTGCCAGAAAATAATCCGCGGGCAGCGACTCAATATCGATTTGGTCCTGTTGCAGAACTTCACTTGTGTCCGGCTGGCAAACGGGCGATGCAATCTGGGTGGACTTGTGTCTATTGAGCACCGGCAGACCCGCATAGCCATCCAAGATGTCATTCAGATCCCTGCCCACGTTGCGCATATCCGTAAAGGGCACCTGCAAATAGCCGAGCTCTTTCAAATGCCCGTACATGAGCAGCATGAGACCGTTGCGGGCCCACTTCTCCGGCTTGGGCGCCGCCTTGAAGATCTGCAGCCAGTACGTTATGATGTGCTGATCCGATCGGCAGGCGTTCAGCTTAAAGACCTTCTCGTACTCCGACAGCTGCTGTTTGAAATGGCGATCGAGCCACTTTTCGCTGGGCTCCTTCATTTCGTCGGGCTCTCAAAATAAATTAGAAAAATCAGTTAATAAATATATCAGTACAGTTAAATATAATATTGAAAAGTCGAATGGTATCGAATCGTAGACTGCCACAGGCAAGGGCGCCACGGCAGGAGGCCATGACAGGATTATGATGACGGCTGCCTCCAAGCATGAGGCGACCGCTCACAACTCGCCCAAACCGCAGGCGACGTGGCAAAGGCTCGAGTGGAGCACCTTGAAGTGCCAGAGGCAACGCCATGACATGCACAAGAGTGCTCTAGTTGGAAGTGCCCGACTAGCAGATACCCTGTACCCAGCTCCAAGCCGAACAAGCTTCTAAAAAACATTCGAATTCTTTTCTATCTTCGGGGGTAACAAATATATAAATAAAAAAATATATAAAAATATATTTTTAATATATATATAAAAATTAAAAATATATATTAAAATGTGTATAAATATATATAAAATAAATATTTTTGATCTGTGTATACTTTTCAAGAACTTGCATGCCAAACTTGAAGTCTCTAGCTCTTAAAGTCTCAGCGATATGCTCGAAAGACCCAGGCAAAAAATCGATATTTATCGATTTCAAGAACACACGTCGGGTTATTGATTTATTAAATAAACTCGATCTGCTTATGATAGTCTCCAGCTCTTAAATTCTCTGATACCGAAGCATTTATTCATACAGAGGGACAGACGGAAAGACGGCGGACCTGATGGTGTTGAAGAATCCACCCTCAAACTGTTACATACATGTGCATAAAATCAATATACCCTCTCTTACCCACCTTCGATGGTTAAAGGGTATAATGAGCAGCAGAGCAGCGGGAGCGCCGCACCACCAACAACAAAGCATGTGGTTTGCCTTGCCACGCAAATTTTCATTAGCGTTGCGCGCATATAAATTAGGAAAATGAAGCAGCCGCAGCAGCAACAGCAGCACTCGAGTGCAGCTGGGAGGGGGCGATTCTCAGTGCCAGCTAGACTTGAGCCTGCCGCCACGGGGTGGCCTAACCACAACAGCAACAGCAACAACAACAACAACAGCAACAACAACAAGCGCTACAAAGTGTAGGTGCTGCGGTCTGTGGCTGCTGGCAGCTCCGAAGTTGTGTGTGGCCTGCATTAATTTATATTGTTAAGCATGAGCTAGAAAAAAAGCACGCACAACCTGTCCAAAAACGACATAAAAACAACAACACTGAAGGCAATAGCCCTGGCCTGACATGTGCAAGAAAATACCAAAAAAACATATATATATATATATATATAAAATGTAAAAAAATAGTGTTTGGCTTGATTTTATTTACGCTTTTATTTGAATTATTAAATGACGTCAGGTGGCAACGCTGCCTAGCAAGCTGGTCACACTTGCTTGTGAAATTCAAAGCGTCTGGCAAGACTGTCAGGCCATTTTGTTGAAGCTGGCAAGGCCTTATGCAACACTGAAATCGTAGAAAGCTTGTGCGCACGCGTTTTGCACTTAGCCTTTGCACTTGAAATGGATTTGGAATTCGCGCACAAATATCGCAAAAGTCAAATAAATGGCACCATTTATGTGACCAGCTGCCTGTCCCTGCCAGCACAGCAGCAGGCCGAACTGGAATCCGGCGCCGGCGAGGTGGCCTTGAGCACATTTTGAATGAATTTCTGAATTTCTTTAAGCCAACTCTGATTTCTTGCAGCTCTATCTGACGCGCATTCACAAACGCTGCACGGCGGACGAGATTATGCTGGTGGCCATCGAGCTGGGCGACGTCTACATGCTGCGCTTCAAGATCGACTTTTCGGGCGGCAGTCGCGGCTACGCCTACTTGCAGTACATCGACGAGCAGCACAAAACACGCGCGCTGCAAATGTGAGAGAATCTGAAAATTCACTAGTTAGCTCGTTCACGAAGTGGGAAGAGTGTATTGGGTTTGTGCAATGTCCGTCTGTCCGTTTTAAAGCAATTTTTTTTATATCGCTTTTGAAGCTAGAGACTTGAAATTTGTAATACAATATTCTCGTGTATACCCGCCTCAGATAAAGTGTTCAGATTGTTCAGCTACGCCCACTGGGGGCGCGGCAATTCGATAAAATCGATGTATAACGCTCAATTTTAAAGCTAGATACATACATTTTTTTTGAGGAAGATTACTGATGATCTTTTCTTAATATCGCATACAACATTACTTAGATACGCCCATTCGGGGCGTGGCAATTCGATAAAATCTATATTTTCCCAAATAACAATTATAATTCAGCCCTTTTTCGACTGTTCAAAGCGTGAACGAGTATTGCGCAGTCGGTTACACCCGACTGCAACGTTACTTACTGGTTAATCTCTAAAATATTTCCCCTACAGTTTGCAGCAGCGTTTCCGGCAGGTCAGACTGAAGATTCAGGTGCGCGAATCGCGCAATCGCAAGACGCTGTTCCTGAACAACGTGAACCACCTGACACCGCTGCAGGTGTACCAGGAGCTGCGCATGGTCAGCCACTATGTGAAGCTGTGCGTCTACGAGTGCCAGCCGCAGCGTTATCTCTATCTGATCGTGTTTCGCAACAACGATGAGGCGGCCCTGGCACATCATGTCCTGCGCACCAAGATTGGCAACTTCGGCGTGAACGCCTTCATCGATTGGCTGGACAAGGGTCAGCAGACGACAAACATCGATCTGATGCCCGATTGCTGCGTTCAGTTGTCGCGCTCGGCAACTGCCGTATCGGACTTGGAGCAACTGCAGCATTTGGCCCAGACTCAAGCCGAGTGCATGTGCTTTAGGATTTGAGTGCAATAAGAGAGTTCCGTGAGGCTGGATAGATATGGAAAAAGAAGCAACAACAGCAACAACAACTGTAATTATACGTTTCCTGCTTTTGTGATTATAAATATGAGGCCCTATAGCCAACTTTATTTATACCCATGTGTGTCGTCTTCTTGACTAAGTTCGCCGCAGCTTCTTGACTTCATTAAAGTCAATGGGACAGGACAACAAAGTACTGAAGGCGCTGCTTTTCCATATGCAAATTAATGCAGCGTTGTTTTTATACCCTGCACCCGTTCAGAATACTTAAGAGCGGGTATAATGAATGTCAAGGTAGACAGTAGATGTACAGATGGAAAATATATTGCTTAATCTCTCAGAGGCAATCAAACCTGGGATTTTATAAACGTATCTCGCAGATTATTGAGCTTTTTTAATATTTAACTCCATTATGACAAATTTTTTGTAATGTTATTTGAATTTTTAGCAAAAAATGTACATTGTCAATTTTTGATGCCAATCGTTAGTTCTCATCTTAACGAGTCCAAAAAGGTAAACCATTCAAAGATCTGAACACAATAGCCCAATATATGGCTCTTTTAATTAGGTGTTTTTGGAGTTTCGAAGAAACTTTCTACATTAATCCAAAAAAAATACTTCAATTGGCTATAATTCGTGCAAATTAGCTCAGATCGCCAATTATTATTAGTTATACTCGTGGCAGTCAGTAGAATGAACAGAATTTAAAAAAATTTTAATTTGACAAAATTTGTAACATTTTTAGACAAAAAATTTATACTGTCAGATTTTGATGCAATTTGTTAATACTGCTTCGAACAACCGCAAAAGGCTATACCATTTAAAGATCTGATTAAAATTGCTCATGATATGGTTAAGTGAAATTTATGTTTATGTTCTTTTGGCATTTCCTTCAAATTTAACATTTTCTTAGATAACAAAACCTTCTATTGTATTCTATCCTATATACAGATATATTGTATATAATAGGATACCATATTGTTGCGCTGAAAACTATAAAAAGATCGGCCTATAAGCATAAAAAAATTATTATTTATAAATATAAAAAAAAAGTATGTATATAAAGTAAAGACTCTAATATCGAACAGCTAGCTTGAGTGGTCAGCTCCTTCAGCTCATTATTTTAATCAAGACTGTAGGACTGGCACCATAAATATCTGCTTAAGACAGCTTTTACTGTATGCTTATGAAATCGCAAAAAAAAAAAAAATTAAAAAATAAATAATTAAAATTAAAAAATAAAAATAAAATAAATAAAGGATATCTCTAGGTCAGTCACGTTTGACAACAGCAGTCTGACAGCTTGTTATTGTTGTTGTTTGCTTGAGTGCGACAACTGCCTCGTGACAGTCGGGCAGCTGCCTCCTGCCACTGCCATGCCACATGCTGCACCTGCCCAGGCGCACTTTGAGGCAATGTAAGGACCTGCGGCATAATGCAATTAAATGAGTGCATTAAGCAGCGGCTCCGTGGAGCTGCTGCCACCACACAGGCCGCTGTCTGCAGGTGCAATGATCGACAATGACGGGCCCGGGCCCGGGCCCGGACCACGCCCACCCGGCCGACAACTGCGGCTCGGGGCGTAGCTCATCCATCAGGGGCGACAAGTGCAGCGCAGTCTAATGCGATTGTCACAGCTGGGCGGATGTTGTGCCACAGCGGAACCGGATGCTGTCGTCCTTGCCGTTATCCTCCGCCGTTGCAATTAAATTAGAGCTCGAACATCGAAATGCAGGCGTTAAAAAACAGCTCAGACAAACGTCTGACAAGAAAAAAGTTAATAAATATTCATTAGATGTTGGCTAAGCCAAGACCTACACATGGGTCTACACACAAGTGGGCTGGGAGAGGGGAGTGGCGTGTGGGTGTGTGGGGCGCCTGTTGTTGTGCGCGATTTGCATTAATTTGTTAATTCAAGCGCAAGTGCCACGCCTACAGCCACGCAGCCAGCGCCCACTTTGCCCCACTCCGCTCACTTAAATGCCATTAATATTTCAAAGGCTTCCCCAAGGATGTGTGCAGACGGTTGAAAGCGTCTGCAGTGCAATAACATTGCTTAGATTTTGGCTTTAACATACGCTGCTTACAAGGCGAAAAGGGAGCATATTTGTTTCGGCCAATGTCGGCCTTGATTTCATATTTTTTTATATTTCCAAAAAACACAAAAAAAAATAATAATAAGTGCAAATCTATAAAATTTCAACGTCTTCAAACATATTAAATTCAATTGAAAATGCACGAACACTCATGGTCAAATTAGCCAACCTAACAAAATAACGCCTATAACTTTAATTTTCTCTTTAAATAATTTTAAATTTTAATAAAAATAATAGTGAAATTTAATAATATTTTCATTGTGTTACTATTTTCAAATTAAATGTAAGACATTTGAACAAAGAGCAAAGCTATGGCTGTGTACTTATTATTTTGACCATGAGTGTAGCTTGCTCTTGACTTAAAAACAAAATTCTAGGTTTTTTTGCTATGTTAAGGAACTTAAAAACCTTGAAAATATGACAGCTAGAGTCAACAAATGAAACTGTTAAGCTGCTGTTAAGCTCCTCTTAAGAGCGTGCCACGCCCACCGCCGCCCCACAAAACACAAAAATAATAATTACCAAAAATTAAAATTTTCAATAATTTAAAAACTACTTTTCTTTACTTTAAGTTCATTTCACGCCGTAAACAGTGTATTGCACGGTGGATAACACCCGACTGCCGCGTTTGTATTGGTTTTATTTACTCCAGCCAAATTTGAAGCTGCCTTGGATGCCATAACTGCCAAAGCTTGCGAGTCGTCCAACATTTGTGACCTATTTCGCTGGAAGCGGGCCAAAGCAAGGGACTTCCCCTTACCGGGTTTATTGCGGCAAGTGCCAATATTTGTTTAACAAGCCCGCACCTACCACATGCCCCACTCTCAGCCAACTCCGCCCGAACAGGTAGCCCAAGTGACACAGTTTGTTCTTGTCTTTAAAGGCGTCAGCCGCGCCGGCTGCTGCGGAACTGGGATTTGGGTCACAGATTATGGCTGGCATTTTGGGTGCAGGGCCGCTGGCAGCGGCCTAACCAAACGGAAAGCGAAAGTGATGCACACATTGTGCTCGGGCTTAAAGCCAACATTCGGCTAAACCTTTTGCGTGCCCCGTTTTTACCCATTTCTCGGGCCATCTTTTTTGTTGTTGTTGGTGCATCTCTCAAACCGCAGCGGGGGCAGCAGCAAAGAGCATTCCAGATGCGATTGTGGCAACAGCTACAAAGTCCAGCACTTAGCCGTCAGTTTTGATGATTTTTTAAGCAACTTGTCTTTTGGCCAGCTTGCCATTCGCAAATGCCATTAACAACATGCGTCATGCATATGCATGGCTTTTGGGGGTTTTTGCTTTTTTCGGGTTTTTAGTTCTTTTTTTTTTGATGTTTTGGCCGGAATGCAGTCGCAGCGCTTGGTTAGAGTCAAAGAATTCGTTGTCGCTGTCGTAGCAGCTGCTGTGGCTGCAACCAGCTACAAACTTGTAACGAATATCTTCTTTAGACTGTTTTAAATCAACAGAAATTTCGGGGCAGAACTTTCATAAAAAGCCAAATACTAAAACTGAAATTCGTAAGCAAGTATTTAGCAAAGCTGTTAATAAAGTTTACAAAATATTTAATTAGCATCCAAAAGAGTTCTTAAAATTTCCAAGTTTTAATTAATTTCTTTTCCAAAGAAAATCGAACCAGTTCTTAGCCAACTAGAAAACTTCAACTAACTATAACTCAGGCAAATGCAGTCAGAACTAGGCAAGATATACGTTTTTGAGCTCGTGATGGTTAGTAGAGCTAAAAGCAATAAAAATTCGATTAATTTAAATTTTAAAAAGCAATAAAAATTCGATTAATTAAAATTTTAAAAAGCAATAAAAATTCGATTAATTTAAATTTTAAAAAGCAATAAAAATTCGATTAATTTCAATTTTAAAATTTTAAACCATTTTTGTAAAATTTTTCAAAATTTTTGGCAAAAAATTTCATTTTCAAATCTAATGCCATTTGTTAGTCCTTATCTTAACGAGTCCAAAAATGTATGCCTTTCAAAGATCTGACGAATATATGCCAAGATATGCTTATTTTCTTTGCTTTGTTGCTGCTAAATCCATTTGAAATCAAAACAAACTTTGTTTATTTATTTAAATTTCTTTCATTTTGAAATTCATTCAATTTGAATGCATTTTTAAATCATATAATGAACATCACAAGCAATACAGAGCCACAAACTAGTTTTCAAGCTAAATGTGCAATAAATTCCATTCAAAGCGCAGCCAAATAAAATACCAAGCAAAAATACCTGAGGCAAGAAATGCACATTTGCAATAGTTATTTCGAGTTGCCAAAGTTCAAGAAAATGCTAGATATTTCGAATTTTCGGGTATTTCAAAAATATTAATGCCTGGTCGAGCTTTTAAACCAAATTAAAATGAATTCCATTTCAGCACCAAACCAAAGCAACTGGCAACTGGAACCCATAGGTGCGCCTAGGGGCTGTTGGGGGAGGGGCGGCTGTTTCCATATTTTATTAATCAATTCAATTTTGGCACCAAAAAATTATGTACACTTCTGGAACAGCGGCTGCCATGCCCTTTGGGGCATAAATTGATAATGACTGCAGGCTGGCGGAAGTTATGGCAACATTTTTTATTGACTTTATGCATACCCTGTAGCCTTTGTAAATGGGTAAAAGACGGTATAATGGTTTTGGATAATTGCATGTAATAGGCAAAAGGATTGGGAGACCTAAAATTTCAAATAAATATTCATCTACACCTCAATCAAAACAAAACATTTTCTCAATATCGATAAATATCGATTTTATGAATTTTTTACTAGCATATCTCGCAGATTATGTGAGCTAGAGCCACCAAATTTGGTACATATGTGCTCGTAAAGCGTGCACAGCTCAAGAATAGTTCACTTCTTGAATACCTTCCCCCATTTGCACCTAAATGGAATGATATTTGGTTTATGGATAAATGCAAGGAATCTCAATTATAGGCTATAAAAGCTCGGAAATGAGTACAGGGCATCTTCAAGTGGATCACACCCGACTAGAACACTTGTTATTTTTTCGCCTTGAAGAGGATGGGAGTGCTTAATCGCCATGGCTAATGCGTGAGCAGCCGGTGGGTAATTTGTGCGACTCCGAGTTGTTTTTGTTGTTGTTGTTTCTTTTTTTACTCGAAATTAATGAAAAAAGTTGTGGGCGCAGTTGTGGGCTGTGACTTTGACATAAAGCAAAAACCACAACAAGAAGAGGAACAACATTTATGTATATTTCATGGTATCCTTAGTGTTTGCACTTGCTGTGAAATCCTTGAGGTATTATTAAAAAATTCTTTGCTGTCCCTTAAAAACGAGCAGCTGTGAGTTGAGTTGTTGTTCTAGCTGTTGTTGTTGTTGTTGTTGTTCCTGTGCCTCAAATGAGTTTATGAGCGTGTCATGTTGTTGCTAAAGTTGTTGTTGTTGTTGTTGCGCCTTGTCCTTGTCGCTCTTAGTGTGTCCTGTGTTTATATTGCATATTAAATAAATTTTGGCAGCACAACAATTCAGCTCGGGACCTTCTGGGTCTTCTGTCTGACTCTCTCTCCCGCTCTCTCTCGCTCTCTCTCTCCCTCGTTTATGCTGTTTGTAACTTTGCTTGTTGACAATAAAATAACATTTTGCACTCACTTATCCAGCTGGTTCTTCTGCTGCTTCTTCGCATCAAGAGTTTTAATGAAAAAACTTTTGACTACCATAACCATATTTATATTTATATATATATATATATATACATATGTCTGTATATAGTGCTCGTGCATTTGTTACGAAAATTGGCCCGTAATAGAGCTGTGTGTGCCGACTGTTAACACCCTAATGCCCGTATCCCGCCTTCTGGCTATTTTCCATGGCTGTTTGCTTCATTAAAACGCATGCCAATAAACACAATAAAAACACTTCATCATTGCTTGAATTTCTTGTGCAAACTTCTACCCCAGGCAAAAAACCGGCAGTTGAACTAACTACGTGGCCACCATCACAATATATATCTCTATATATATATATTGAGCATACGCAACGTGCGCCCGGCGACGCGACGGGAGCCAAAGCTAGCCGTAGCCAGGACTAAAAGCAGCAGGCGGCGAGTCCTGGCGCAGGCATCAGCATCAGCAGCAGCTGCAGCTGGCTAGCATAGCTCATTGCTTTGTCTGATTGTCTGTTGCTCCGACGCTCACTTTTCGCTACGACCATTGAAAATCAATCAATAAAACTCCAAGCGAAGTCAATCGTGAGGAATTTCCATACCCTGTGCCCAACACAAATGAGTTAAAGGGGTATAATAAATTTTTAAAAAAGTAGTTCACAGGCAGAACAATTATTTTGAGACTCTATAAAGCCTTTACCAACTTGATATTAAGCAAAAGTTGTTTTTAACTAGCCATATGTCCTTCGAACTGTCCGTTTGATCTCGGGAACTATGCGAGCTAGAGTAAAAAAGTTTAGTATTCAGATTCTAAAATTCTTAAAATATAATTTTAAGTTTAAATTTCATGCGCAGCTCTATAAAATATTAATAAAACCCACTTTTAACCCTTGACTAACCATCTGAACTCAGGTACTAAAGGAGCCAAAGAGTCTAAAATTGGTATATCGATTTTTAATACCAGAAACAGATCAATTTTAATTTAAAAGTCTAGCATATTCCCCAATTAACCGCAATTTGAACAAATAAAATATATATATTTGATAAATAGCCTAGATATATGTGCATATAGAAGTCATTCAAAAATTAAATAACATTATTAGGCACTTCAGCTACAGTTAAACATATTTATACGGGTTATGTTACAGGGTATCTTCTGGCTTAGTACTCTCATTAACAAATGCATGGCATGTGTACAATATATGCTTATACCCTTGTTTGTAGTGCTGAGCTATGTGGAGTTTTCAAATGCTATGCGCAATATTGAAGCAGCTGCTCATACTTTGGCCAACATTCCAGCTAAAAGTCAAACAGACCAAGAGACAGACGGACGGACAGACAAACAGACAGTCAGACGGACGAATGGACGCTGGGACAAATCGTTCAAGTTGACTGACAAATCGATTATTTGCAGGCGTAAAATAAAGTATTAAACGAAATCAAATATAAAATCAAATCAAATAGACTAAAATATGGTTATACTATAGACTCCACGCAGATCCCCTCCCCCCCTCGCAATTGTTGGCAAATTCCACGAACGATTCGTCCTAGCAGCAGTTTAATTTCATTTCAAATTCGCCTTTGCCGTTGCCAGGCAGCAGCTACAACCCCCCCAAACGCCCCCTTTCTGATCACCCTACAATTCCATCTACTTATTTCGCATTATTTATGGTGCAATATGAAGAGTGAGAGAGAGAAAAACCAGCACAAAACTTTGCATTTGCATAGCTACAAAATATATTTGCAGCTCTTTGTCCGAGCCACACTTTCGTCTACAATTTTGTAGCAGAATTTCATTATCAACGGATGTCGCTTAAGTGCACATTGAATTCAATTAAGAGCCCAACACATACACAAGAGCTCGGCAAGGGCGGCGGGCGAGTGACGGGGCAGCTGTTTTATAAACTATGTTTTCATAGCTGCCAATTGAAAATTGCATTATACAATATTTTCCATATTGGGGCCACACACACACCCACACACACACTCATCATGCTTTGAGCAACTGGCAAACCGAAAACCACAACTCAGCCCAGCATGAGGTCGGACTACAGATCAGATGAAATTTTGTTTCTGTTGCGCTACGTTAGCAACTGGTTAGCTGTGAACCGTTAAAAGTAGCTTAGTAGGCCAGAAACTTAAAATAAATAATCGTATATGGGTACTGCAAAAGCTAAAAATATTTTAAAAATAATACCAGCATTTAAAACTTCATTCATTTTGTGAGATATTAATATTAAAAATAATAAATTTAAGTTTCTAGATGAAAACGTTAATGAGAAAACATATTTTTTAATTTTAGTAATATTTATTACCAAAAAAAGTTTTTTAAATTTTATTCTGATTAATCTTGCAAATTTAAAATTTAAGCTATTTACTTTTTCTGATCAGAATTAAGCTAAGAAAATTGCCATCTAACCCAAGTTAACCGCCATAAAGTTAAGCACATGGCAATTATTCCTAGCTGGTCACACTTACATTTTTAAATAAACTTAACTGTCTCGCATTGTTTATTTTCAGCCTTTCTTCAGAGTATGGCCACAATGTTCCAGCACAGAGCATATTTTCATTATGCCACCTGGCCCCACTTAAAAGTTGCCTTAACGATCTTAACTATCCCATAATACCAAGCATATAGCAATTATGCCTAAATGGTCACACTTAAAAATAGCTTATTAAGATATTATCGTAAATTCAGCTAAGTCGCAGCGTAAAGCCAAGTAGTTTACAAATCGCCCAGAAAGCTAAGCATTTGACAATTATATCCGACTGGCCACACTTAACGATTGTTTATACGGATCTTAGCTGAATGGCTTTTATTGCAGCGCCCAGCAGTTGCTGCGAGCCCAACTTCTGCGCTCGCCTCAAAATTGTTATGCTGCATTGGCCAATTGGGCCTGGCCAAGACGCTGTGAACGCTTCCTGCATTCTGTCGTTTCCTGTGGCACGCCCACGCCCTGCTGCTGCTGCTGCAGCTGCGGTGGCCATTATTTCCTGTATTTAATTGCACTACTCTCAGCTGCGGTTTTCTGCTACATTTGTTGCAGCTCGCACGACGCCCGGACAACGATAATGTACTTTGCCCAAGCGGGCAGCGCAGGGCCCGCAACTCACCACACCACAACACAACCCACCACACCATACCTTTCCCACTTCCGCTGGGAATTTTTTTTTTGTTGTTTTTTTTTTGACTATATTCTGCGCTTTTTCTGTTGCAATTTTTGACGTGCTTGTTGGTCACTTGACCTAACTAGGGAGAGAGGGAGCCCTCAAATGATTTATGCTTTAATAAGCGTGCACAGGACATGCTGAGAAATTAGATGTGCCAGGCCCCCAACAATTCCAGCCCAAGCCCACCTCCCTTTAGCCGTTTCTACTTGATGCGCACAAAAGGAATTTGCGCAATTTATGAGCGCAAAAATGGGCAAAAAAAATGCCAAAGCAACGGCAAAGGAATTAAACAGCATGGCCAAGGATATTGCCAGCTTA
The DNA here is from genome assembly GCA_035041545.1 of Drosophila colorata. Classification (NCBI taxonomy): domain Eukaryota; kingdom Metazoa; phylum Arthropoda; class Insecta; order Diptera; family Drosophilidae; genus Drosophila; species Drosophila colorata. The sequence goes on from JAWNLD010000564.1 coordinate 4,018,433, forward strand.
TCGGCAGCGCAGGATGTGCGCCTGCCATTGTGTGTGCAGGCCCTCCCCCTCTCCCTCTCTCCCTCTCTCTTTATGTGTGGGAAGAGTCTTGCAAGTATTTGCGGCATTTTTGTGCCATTTTGTTGGCCAGAAAGGTGCGAAAACTTTGTGGAGCACGGACCCCCATTGACCTCAGCCAACGACAGCCAGTGAAAACTGACACAAAAGTCCGTTTCGGGCAGTGAGTCGACAGGACATTCTCAGCTGAATGTTTAATGAGCCTTCGCTCAAATTTCAGTAATTTGAATAATTAGAATTATCTAAAAGCGACCCGAGACGTTTTGCATTTTAATTCGCTTGCCAAAAGGTTTAAAAGAGCCAGCAAATCAAATTAGCGACAATTTAACGGTTAAATTCTTGTAAAATGACGTTAATAGAAGGTCTAAATAAGGCGAAAATTTGTGTCTCCTTTGAATCGCATATTTTCGACACACGAAATCTTACACTCTCTCTCTCTCTTTTTTACTCATACTTGCGCCTTTCTATGCGATTTTCAAGCATTTAAGTCAGGTCTTTAAAGACTTTAAAGTTTGATATCATTAATATTATAATAATTTATATGAATATAATATAATAATTTTGTTCTGTGCATTTTCTGTCAAATCTAAACTCATATTTGAAAACTTGAAAAAAAAAAAGCAGAAACCCTTTCGAAAAATCAATGTAAAATTCAACCAATTGGCTAAACATAAATCTGTAGATCAGTAGATCTATAAATCTGAAAAACAAGCAATGAGTGAACCGAACGAGAACTCTCTGGACCGGCACTTCGTGTCCCAGTTGCGGCTGTTGTCGGACGTCTACGCCAACAACATTGGCCAAGCGGACTACGTGCTCAGCCAGCGCTGGCTGCAGCGCTTAAAGCAGGCGACCCGGCGGGACAAGTACGCCCGGAACTGCCTGATGCTGCTGATGTACGGCCAACTGCGTGAGATGGGCAAACTGGGCTTGCCCTTCACGTGTGCGGACAACGAGAATCGCCAGCTGGAGCAGGTGCTCGGCGAGTACCACGGCCGGTTTGAGGAGGCGACGCAGCAGGAGGAGCAGAAGCAGCAGAAGCAGCAGCAACAGCAATCGGAGCTGGGAGCAGAAGTGGAGCCGGCGCTACGCTTAATAGCTAGCCATGACAGCGAAGATGCGGCCAGATTGGCCAGAAATCCGTCCAGCAGTCGGTTTTTGGCCACCGCTCCGCAGCTGGAGCGGCCGGAGAGCGGCGATCCGCCCACCTTTTATCTACACGACAGCAGTTTCGAGCGGCTGACGCAGCAGAATCAGGCGCTGATCAACGAGATCAACATGATGCACGCACGCACGCTGGAGAACGAGCAGCGCTACCGGCAAACCGACTCCAATTGGCAGCGGCGCCTGTCGCCGTCGAAGGGCCGCTCGCTGCTGCCGCAGATCGAACGGGGCATGATGCAGGCGATGCGCCGGCTGAAGGATTGGACAGCCGCAAGCGGGCCATTGAACTTTCTGGGCATCGCACTGCAGGATGTGCTGGACGCGGAGCCGGAGACGCAGCGCCAGCTGCTGGAGCTGGACCGCAGGCTGGAGTGCCAGCTGGACAATATGCTGGAGCAGGCGGGCGAGCGGCGCGAGAAGAACGTGCGCATGCTCTACGACCAGCTGTTCAAGCAGCAGCAGGAGGCGCTGCAGGCCAAGCAGGAGCTGCTGCGGCACGAGCAGTGCGCCTTGGTCCAGGCGCGCCAGCAGCTGCAGTCGCACGTCGAGGATCTCCGGCAGCGCGAGCAGCTCTTCTGGCAGCAGCAGGCGGAGGCGACGCGCCAGCTCTGCGCGCCTGAGCCGCGCCAGCTTTCGAGATCGGGCCAAAAGACGTCTTCGATTGAGGAGCAGACCCAGACCGTTGGCACCTCCACGGCCAGCGGCAGCGGCAGCAACAGCAGCGGCAGCGGCAGCACCTGCGGCTGCTCCGACTGCCAGGCCGAGCGGGAGCAGGTGGCGTCATCAGCGACTTCGATTCCTCCGAAGCAGCAGCCCCTCGAGAAGCTCGAGAAGTCCACGTGCCAGTACTGCGCCCAGCAGAGCCCGGAGCTGATGGAGAAGCTGCTGAAAACGGCCCTGGGCGATGAGTTCAGCAGCAAGTGTTAAATGCAGCCGGCGGCAACTGGACAGATATCCAGCACTTTGCATTTTCTATATATTTTCTATATTTCTATATATTTTCATCAATAAGAACGAAAAGTTGACTTCGGCGTGCCGAAGATTGAATACCCTAACACATTTCTTTATTTTTTTATTATTGAGGAATATGTGAGAAAGTATCGCAACAGAGATTTTAGACCCATAACTCCCCTAACCCATACAGAACGCTGTTTGTATGATCCCAAAATAGATAAGAATAGATAGAAGGAGACATTTCCGACCCCCTTAAAGCATCTATTGCATAAAGTTTTATCAAGATGTTTGTTTTTTTTTTTAAATCCAAAAAAATGTATTTTGCAAATATTTTAAATGCAGTGCCAAAATCAGGAACATAATGATGTCGATTATGAAATTCGGTTCAATTTTGGCTAAGTTATGTGAGTAAAATTTGGAAATCTGAAACTTGACGTTCAAATTTTTATAATTTTTGGTATGATTTTTTTACAGAAAAATGTTTTTAGTTGTATTTTATACCCATATTAATACCAGCAATAGATTAAAAATAAAATATCAAAATTTTAAATTTGGCAAAAAAAAAATTTTTCAAAATTTATGTAGAACAAAAATAGCACAAAAAAATTAGATTTTGGAAAATGCATATACATATTTTAAATGCAAAAACCAAACCAAAACAATATACATATTTTAAATGCAAAAGCCAATCTAGAGCAAAAACCAGGGAAAGAGACATACGGACATGTCGATATGGACGCGACTGTTTAAACTGATCTAGCAAAATATACAATATGAAAAGTCTTCCAAGCGTTGCACACTTCATGACCAAATTAGAATACCCTGTGCAAGCGTACAACAATTTCTTAAAAACTTGTCACACACACACACACACAGGCACACACACACAAGCATATGTGTTGGCCTGTCAATTGCCAGGAACTGGACTCGCCAAAGTTTTAATGTAGTTTTAATTTGCTCGTAATCACTGGAAACTTGGCCAGCACAACAAAAACAACGCTCAACTTGGCTTGGAGCGAGTTTCTACGCACTTGCCTTGGCCGTCTTTGTGTGCGGAAGGAGCGCATCCTTGGCAGGCAGCGATAACAACAACAACAACAACAACAGCTTGGCTAGTAATTAGTTTTTAAGCGCTGTGTGCTTTGTTGTGTGTGTGTGTGTGTGTGTGTGTGTGTGTGGTTGGCATTAGATATGACAGCATGCAGTTAAGCACTCCTTAACGACAATGCTGCTGGCCTGTGTGGCTGCCGATAATGGCGCCCGGATAATAAGTGCAATTGATTTTCTTGCCAAGTTTCGCAAGTTGGTGCCAGCCAAAGTGCAGCTGGATTATACTTTATACTTTATAGTTTATAGTTTATTGCAATTTTCACCACTGCGGCGCTGACAGTAGAGGCGAATAAATTGAGACTGCTGAATGCTGCTTATGGCTATTTTCACCACAGCGCTGAGAATTGCGCAACACTGAAGTCAAGTAAATTGGGACTACCTATTGCTAGCATAAGAATTGATAAATGTGTAAATAATTATCGAATAATAATTCGTTCTTACACATTTTTTCATTAAATTAAAGCATAATTAATATGCCACGCCCGCTTTTAAGCGTCCATCTCTTTGTTAATTACATATTTCACCGTTTAGCCTGTGAATTAAATGCAGCTGGTTTTTTGCTTATTTCGTTTTTCACCACAGAGCTTAAACTTGAGCTACAGTAGCGCCGTGCAAATTGTGACTACCTCAGTTGAAGACTGAGGTGATTCCATATTGTTCGCCTTTGTGTCTTAAGACTGATTAAAACAATATTTTTCATTTATTTTAGCACAACAATATTTACCTGCTGTGGCTTGAAATTTAAGTGAAAATAGGTTTAAAGCAATTTTCGCCACAGCACCGGAAATTGTGCTACAACAGAGTCGCTTAAGTTGTGACTAGCCGAAATATAGAATAATATTTGGAAATAATTACACATAAATTTTAAATAATGCATTTGAAAAAAATGATTTTCTAGCAGATCCAGCTGTATGCTTCAGGTATTTGCTGGAAGAATAAAGTGCTGCTAAATTATAGTTAAAATCATATTTCTTAGTTACACTAAATTCTGGCATACAGTGGTGTCTCATAAATTGGGGCTAGCACAAGTGATTATTGCTGTGCTTCTGACATTTGCGTGCGCTGCCGAAAAGTATGCTACAAAAAGTGTCAAAGACGACAGCGCTAAAAACTATGCTACGTTTTTTAAATATAAGCTGCTTTTGGGCAACATTTATTTAAATAAATGCAAGAAATGAGAGTCTAAGTTATGTACCTCAACTCTCCTTAGTTTGTTCCTAGAGGAGCTGTATGATAAAGTGCTCTGACTAACAACAGACAGACGGGCAACTCAAATGACTGCTATTGAGCATGTTTCCTTCAATAAATAATACATTTCGTGACAAAACTATAAAGCCCGCCGCAAGGTTATAAAAACAAGTCCTATTGAAACTTTTCAAGGAGTCACTTCCATGTCTGATGGCTTTTCCACATGCACCTCGCAAACTCCAGCCACACAAACGGTCGCAAAGTTCAAATATTCGACATCAGCTTGTCGATGGCAATATCATTGCTTTCTCATTTGTTGGCAAAAGTGTTTCAAACATTTGATAAATTTGATAAAGCAGAGCATTTGGTAATAAGTACACGATGCTTGCCTGAACCCGCCAGCGACCCGGCCATTCATATTTCCAGCAAAAACCATAAAGTTGCAGCTGCAAAAAAGTTGCAAGAGAAATTTAAGCCACCCGCCCAACTCCTTTCGACTCCTGCCTGACAATCGTAGCTCAAAATGTGTAACACCAACTGTCGAAGTGCGGCGAAAAAAGAAAAAAAACAAAAAACAAAAAAAAATGCGGCGAAAAAGTTTTCTTCTTTGGCTTTAATGATGCGCGCAGACAAAACTTTTGGTCACACTGCGCGGAGCAATAAACATAAAATCCGAGTTTCTTTTGTTCATGGGCGGAGTGAGGGGGGCGGCTGGCAACATTAGCGACATCAAATTAATGACAAATTTGTGAGCTTATGCGAATGCATTGTTCCCCAAAACAATTTCCGACTATTAAGCACAAAGTGTGGCAAGTTGGTGCAGGCCAAGGAATGCAAGGGGGGGGGGGGGGGTGGGGGTGTAAGGGGGGAAGGTAAATATGACAAAAGTGAAAAGTCGCCAAGCGAAGCGAGTAGGAAAATTTATGTGCACAGCGAGCAAACCCAAGCAATTACGCCAGAGACTTAGTTGCCTTTTTGCGTGTGACAAAAAACCCGAGGAGCTGTCTCCGCCCTGCACCACCCGGAGGGCCAAGCGGAGGCAGCTGTGGCCAGCAAGGACCACAACTTTCATTTTGCTGTTAAAATGCTGAACAAAAGTTGCATTTTTGCTGCTCCCCAGGATTGTGCACTACATAGCCATTATGACGGAGAAGCAGCTACCCATTGGAGTCGAAAAATGGGTGGCGTTTATCACATTTTGCCCAAGACGTGGGCAAGGACGCTTAATGGCTTCCTGTTGCCATTTGCAGGCAGGTTTTCTTGGTCACACGACACTTTAGAGACTGGTTGCTTATTGTGCCTCAAAGTGGCTGTTAGGACTGCGGCCAGCAGTAGTTTCCTTGCTCGTTTGAGGCATATATTATACGAGGGTTGCTGTTGAAAATAAACATTTGTTGGCTACGCCCACCGCAGTTCGATAAAAGTTTTAAAGCTAAATGCATAGAATCGCGCAAAATTTTTGGGGGCGTGGCAGTTTGATAAAATCATAATACCTCGCTCAGATTTGAAGCTAGAGCCAAACATTTTTTCAGGCAGATTATCGACGACCTCCTCTAAAGATCGCATACAATTTTTTTGGATACGCCCACTGTGGGACTGGCAAATCGATCAAATCCGTATTTTAGAGCTAAAGTCAGCAAACATCAAGCCGAACTACGCCCACTCCCGCACCCACAAATTACAAAAATCGACTACAAAGCCATTTCCGACCCTAAATACTCGTTGTTTTATTGCCAGGCCAGAACATAAATAGCAACCCTCGTACTGCACATATTTACTTATAGATATTTATAGAGACAATTACATTGTCGCATTTTTCTGGGAAAAGTGCCGCTTGGCAAAGGTCTCGCCCACAATGAGCGGAAAGACGAGAGTCGCCTCGGCGTAGACCTTGACGGGCGTTGCCTCCTTGCGTATCTTGCCCCAGGAAACGGCCTCGTCCGGCCGTGCGCCGCTGTCGCTGCCATCGAACTCGGAGCCTGTGTTGATGAACACGGAGTAGTCGGCGCCGTTGCGCATCAGATTCGCATTGCAAATGTGATGCTTGATGAGGCCGCCGCCGACAATGATCATGCCACTGTTCACCGCCTTGACGGCCATCGTGTTAAGGCGCCGCAGATCCGACAAGATGTCCACGACCATACCGGGCCGGCGGAACGAGTGAATGTACATCATGTCGCCCAGACTGCCGTCGGTGAGCGCGGGACAAAAAACGGGTATCTGGTTCTTAGCAGCCCAATAATAGATGGAACTGGGATCTGCAATCCGTTCGCCCAGCCGCTGGATGATTCTTGACGGCGACCAGACGGTGCCCTTGTCGTACTGCTCCTCTATCATTTCGTCCAGTAGAGGCATCAGCCAGTCCTCGAACTTGCAGTAGTTGTCGTTGGGCACCAGCAGGTTCCCAATGCGATTGATGCCACGTTCGCGCAGGTCGCGTCCGTTCAGCTCGAAGGAGCCCATAAATGTGGGCGCCAAGCATTTGATGAAGTCCTCCTCGACGCCGCCCGCTGTCGTCACGATGCAGTCGATCATGCGGTGCTCGGTGAGAAAGCGCAGCGTCTCCCGCATGCCCGACGACACCAGATTCGAGGTGTAGCCCAGAAAGATGGTGCATTTTTGGCGCCGCCTAATAAACTCATCCTTTTCGTGCCTATCCTGCTGTTCCGCGTCCAGCGGCTGAGCCCTGCAATCCAACTGTCAGCATTTAGCATTGTCTCGTATCTCAATATCAAAATCAAAACTCACCATTTTATTGATTTCCTTTATGGCCAGGCCGAGATTGGTGGCCTGGAAGCCGGTGTGCACATAGGACTCCAATAGTTTGCTGTAGTCGACGCCCTGGTTAAAGTCGTAGCCCTGCACCTGCGGCGTGTCCTCCGGAATGCGTTCGCTGCGCTTGAGCACCGCATCTTTAGCAATTTCGGGCTCCGCTGACATTGCAAATTAAACGAGTTTGTTTTTACGCGTCCGTTCGTAAAATGTGCAGCTGCAATGCTATCGATAACATCGACTGTGCTATCGATAGTATCGACTGAGTAAGCTGTGCAATATTGAGCTTTCATTTTTATTGATTTTAGTTGTATATGTGATCAGTAAATTGTGGCAAAATTAACAGATAAAAAATAACACATTTAAAGGGAAAACAACAAACGTTGGGTGGCAACTCTTCCTAGAGAAAAATATCGAGTATGACAACAACTACACTTCCATCGATAGTGTCATCGATTGTCTTCGCTGCGCTACCTTGAATGACAGGCAGAGAAACTGAGAGCTGAAAGGGCAAGAAGAAGCGAGCACTTGAAACAACCAAACCAAAATTTGTAGGTACGACAAAAAAAAATCGAAACGAAAATAAATCACACTAAATGGCAAACGTATGAACAATTTCTTAACAATTCCCAACATGCGCACAAACTGACGGCAGCAGCGAAACAAGCGCCCAAACCGAGAAGCGGAAGCTGCAGACGGACGGACGACGACGCCAACAAGCGCCAAGCAGGCAAAAAAAAAAGAAACAAATATAGCAAAATGATTAAACTTTTCTCGCTGAAGCAACAGAAAAAGGATGGAGACCAAACAGCGCGGGGGGGCCAGCAAAAGAAGGCTTCGGCTGCACAACTGCGCATACAGAAAGGTATTCCAAGCGAACTATTTGGCGCCTTTGATTTCTATTGCTTATTTGTTAATAGAAAGAATTTTAAAAAATATATATAATTTACCTTAGATATTAATGAACTGAACCTGCCAAAAACTTGTGCAACGGAGTTTCCCGACAGCGATGATTTGCTCAACTTCAAACTGATCATTTCCCCGGACGAGGGCTTCTACAAAGACGGACGCTTCGTATTCAACTTTCGCGTCGGCTCCAATTATCCGCACGAGCCGCCGAAGGTGAAGTGCGCCACGCAAGTTTATCACCCCAACATCGATCTGGAGGGCAATGTGTGCCTGAACATATTGCGCGAGGACTGGAACCCAGTGCTGACCATCAATTCCATTGTCTACGGCTTGCAGTTTCTGTTCTTGGTTAATACGAAAGAACTCGTTTTTGAAATTTGCATACTAATTGGTTTGATTTTAGGAGCCCAATCCGGAGGATCCGCTTAACAAGGAGGCAGCCGATGTGCTGCAGAGCAATCGACGCCAATTTGAATACAACGTTAAGAAGGCCATGCGCGGCGGCTGCGTTGGCGAGACTTTCTTCGAATGCTGTCTGATCAAGTGATATAGGAAATCAAAAGTCTTTAATTTAAGTGAGGGCGTCTGCCTGCTGCCCGCTCCAATGAGTCCATGATGAACGCGCTTTTATTAGTTATACACGAACGGACGGACGCGCAGCGGGCACAGAAGCAACAACAGGCAACAGCAACAACAACAGGCAACAGCAGCAACAACAACAACAGCAGCAACAAATTATCGTAATAAACAACCACTGCGAACCGAAAACGAGTCGAGTCAACAGTTTTTTTTTAGTCTAAACTCTACACACATACATATATACATATATTTTAAATTTGTCATGTTTGTAATGCATTGCGGGTTAAAAAGGAAGAGAGATATACAACAACAAAAATGTGAATATGAAGTTTGTCACGAATTGATAATAAGCGCTCCTTATCTTGACATAGAGTTAGAGTTTATATATTTCATTCATTTAATTGCAATTTGGTCAAGACTTGGTTTACTGATCATAGCAGCAAGGATGTACAATTTATTCTTGTTTTAGTATATAAGTTCAATTTTAGTGTTTATCGATTAAAACCCGCTTAGCCAATTGAGAATTCGATGAGCCACCCTCCCCCCATCACAGGTGAATGCTGTGCCGCGCCAGCTGCATGTTGCGCCACAGGCACAAATCGGCAACGGCCGCCAGCCGACCGCCGTGCAGCCGCAGATCGTAGAGGCGGCTGATGAGGCCGACGCGTATATCATCGGTTGCCAGCACCTTGAGCAGCTGCTGCATCAGTGTCGGCGGCAGCAGGCGAAGCACGGGCGCCACACGCTCCCCGCCGCACTCCACCAGCAGCGAGATGAACTGATAGACAAAGACGGCCTTCGGCGAGAGCTCGTCGCCGCTAACAAATTGCAGAAAGACGCGAAAGATGTGCTTAACGCTGGACTGCAGCGGCTCCTTGAGATTGAGCGGCGTGGCGCGCAGCTCGGCGCTGGGCGTGCTCAGCATGGCGGTCACGTTGTTGCCGCTGGCATCGGCGAAATCATTCGAATTGTCGCTGCCATCGCCCAGGACTTTGCGCACCTTGGCCGCATTGGACACGGCCGTCAGTTCGTCGTCGTCGTGGGAACGCGAACGCTTCTTGAGCGCAGCTGCCGCCGAGCTGCGCGTCTCCAGGCAGGAGATGATGCAGTAGACGCAGAGGCGTGCCAGCACCAGCGACTGCGGCTCGTTGATGTCATCGCTGCGGCGATTAAAGAAGAGATTTATTTAAAGTGTGATCTTGTGGATTAAAGCTCTGGGAGCACTTACCCCTGCCGTCTGAGTAGCAAAGGTGCCACCACATACTGCAGCAGGGCCTCCGTGCTGCGCTCAATGTCCAGATGCATGACGGCGAACACAATATCCATGCACTTGGCCATGTCGCGCATGTATTTGCAGCTGAGCAGCTGCTCGACGAGCTGCGTGACCAGCCAGGAGGCGCCGCCGGCTAGCAGCAGCGATTCCAGCGTCTGTGCCGCACGCACCGGCAAATGGGCCGCCTCGGCGACGCTGCGCCAGCATTCACGGAATTGCTCGATGAGCGGCGTGTGGGAGATGAGGCGTGTTTTGGTATTCGGCGCCGGATGCACATCGTGCTGCATTTTGCGTATGATCTGGTAGGAGAGCGCCAGGCGCTCCTTGGAGTTCTCCTGGCTGGACAGCTCTTCGGTGGTAAGCGGCGCCAGAAACTGTTGGATCATATTGAGCGGCTTTAGCAGCTCCGTTTCGCGCACCGAGTACATGTAGGCGCAGAGGAACGAGGTGGCGCACACCGAGAAGCTGAACAGACGACGCTTCATGTTGTCCAAGATGCTCTTGACGTCCGCCGAGGAGAGCGTCTCCTGCTCCCAGGCAATCAGCACGTGATGCAGCACGCCGGGCAAATTGAGGCAGATGTCCTGCCAGGTCAGGCTGCTGGGCTTCAACTGTGCCGCCTCCGGTTTGCTGAGGCTCAACAGCAGCTCCTCCACAATGCTGTCGTCGCAGAGCGCGAGGATCTGGCGCGGATTCTTCAGCTTGTTGCGCTCCATCATGCACTCGCGCACCCACTTCTCGAAAAAGGAGTCGCCCCGTTCCGAGAGCACCACCTGGAAGAAGAAATCTCTAGCACAAGGCTTTGGCATAGTGATGGAAAAGCGAACTCACATCTGATCCGTAGGTCTGCACAATGCTGGTGAGCATCAGAAAGGACACGTCGAACAGTGTGGAGCGTATGATGGACAGTTTGCCCAGTTCACCGGGCATCTGCTTGGAGTTCTCGTTGCACTGAATCAGGCGCGAGACGAACGTCTTGAGGCGCCCCTCCACGGTGGCCACAGACAGAATCAGCTCGAAGCTGTTGCCCACCGGCACCTGGCAGAGCACATTCACCATATCCTGCACCTTGTTCGTGCACAGCGTCTTCAGCACGCCCGACAGCGGCACCTCCGCGCGTTTGATGAAATTGATGTTGGACGGCGTCTGCTGGCCATTGTCGCACTTCTTCAGCAGCAGCGAGGCGGCCTCACTGCAAGAGATTGGCAGCGAAAGGATAGGATTAAAGATAAATATTATTATTTTTGGTAAAACATCAATTTTATCGACCTTAGAGGAAGTCATTCGGAAACTGTCTGCCAAGTTTGCTGACTCCAGCTCTCTAATTATTCGAGATATGGATTTTCATGGTTTAGTCGCTTCCAATATATATCGATTTGATCGATTTGCCACGCCCCCATTGGCGCATCCCAAATGTTTTTTGTGTGATCTTTAGAGGAGGTCTTCAGTAATCTATCTGAATCATATTTATGCATCTAGCTTGAAAACTGAGGGAGATAAATAGATTTTATCGAATTGCCACGCCTTCCGTGGGCGTAGTCAAAAAAGCTTAACACGTAAACTGACGCAGGTATACACGAGTATATATTCCAAATTTCAAGTCTCTAGCTTTAATAGTGGCGAATAAAATTGCGTTCATACGGACAGACGGACATTGCACAAACCCAAAATACTCTTTTCACTTTGTGAACGCACCGTTGGCTGGCAAATTTCTTGACATGCACATCGTTCACCAGCTGCTGCTTGGTCCAGTCGTTGAGCAGGAACTCAATGATATTGCACGAGCACTTGGTGTCCATAAAGTCCAGCAGCAGATTGTCCTCGATGAGCAGCTCCAAGGCCTCCACCAGCTCGGGTATGTAGTCGGGCGGGGCCTGGGTCTGTTCGCCGGGCACACGCTGCAGCGCGTGCAGCTGCTTGATGATGTGCGGCATCTTGAAGAACATAAAGGCGCCCCACATGGTGTCCGGACTGGTGTCGGCCACATTGCTGAGCGTGAGGAAGCCGGCGCGTATTATCTCATAGAAGAGTCGTGTGTTTGTGTAGCCCTTGAGCCGCTGCAGCATTTGCAGCTCGGCCACATAGTAGGGGGTGTCTTTGCAGGGATTGAGGAGCACCTCAACGGCCAGCAGCGGCTGGACACAGCACGAAATCTTCTCCGCCGACGGCAGCGGATTCAACGTTTGCAGCTCCAAGTGCTTGGCATCGATGTAGGCCAATTGCTTCAACTGCTGCTCGGCGGTGGCCGCGCTGAGCGTAAAGTTCGAATTTGTTAGCGAGGCCTTGATGCTGGCATAAAGATCGCGCAGCCGGTCCAGCGATTCCAGCTCCTCGTGACAGCCCACGTTGAGCATGGCGAGCGCAAACTGTTGGCGCGTCAGATGCTCGACGAGCAGGCAGCTTTGGTCGAGCATATAGGACTCCTCGGCGCTCATCTCGCCGCGCATCTCGTACTGCTGCAAGGTGCGCGCAAAGATCTGCATGATCCACAGCACCAGCTGCACCACGGCGCCCGGCAGCAGCGACTCCTCCGACTTGATGCTGCACAAATGAAAACCAACGTTAAATGGTGGCTGCAATTTGATGGTAACTCGAACTAACCGACAGGTGATGCCATCTATAATGCTGACCAGAAACTCCAGCAGCGCCGTCACGCAATAGACGCGTCCCAGCTTATCGTACTTGGCGATGCAGCGCAGCACGGCCGCATGGGAGACCAGGTGCGCGCACAGCGAGTGCTTCAGATAGTTCAACACCAGCTGCAGGAGACGAATTGGGTTAAACAAAGATAAATCATACTGGAGCAGCTTTTCTATACTTACCGGATTTGCTGTCGATCCAATTACGGCCTGCTGCAGCAGACAATCGGCCAGGTTGTAGACATCGCCGCTGACGCCGCGCGGTAAAACCTAAGAAAAACAAATTTAATTAAATTAAATGAAATCAGGTATTATAGGTATATAGGAAACAACAAACAGGAAAACAAATAATTTCAGTTTTAGAATGCGCCCGACATATAAGAAAAAAATATTATTTATATCGGATGCCTATATCATATATCTTTTATTGGAACAATCGGTCGAAATGTAAATTTTTATATAAGTATCTTTTTGGTTTTTCAAGCTATCTTAGCTAAACTTAAAAATTACAATCTTAATGTGTGAGCGAAATTTGATCTTCATCTAATCACTATATCATATAGTTCCCATAGGAACAATCAGCCAAAATTTAATTTTTTGTGTAAAAATCTATTTTGTTTTCCCACGATATCTCAAGGAAACTTACCAATTTCAATCATAATTATTTTTCTAACTTAGCAAAATCGGACCACTATATCATATAGCTGTCATAGGAACAATCGGTTAAGAGTAAAGTTGATAACTGCTATTTATCTAAAAGGGTATTCAATCTGCTATTGTTATTAGGTTAAATTCGACTCTAAAATCAGCCGGCGACGACTGTCTATGTCTATGAGGCAGCCGATCCAACAAAGTGCCAGCTGAGCACAGTGTCATTGGAATTTCAGGCGTGTTGAAATGTAGATCAAATTTGGGGTACCATACGCACTACATACAAAAACTAGCATCAAGCTTCGATTTCTAATCACAATCAACACAAATACAAATATAGGATAGTTATATTACAGTTCCTCAATTTTCTAAATCACGTTGCACGATGTTTCGTTTGAATTTGCAGCGCCTTCAGGGCTATTTAAAGTGCAGCTTGAGGGGCACTTGGAGACGGCATCCGCTGCAGGTGCTGAGCGTTGCGCACGTCACGCGTCCGGATAACGACCTGTTCTGTGGCTTGCTGTGGAAGCGCCTGATCAGCCAGTATCAGTTTCGCACCAAGAAGGAGGCCTACTATCCGGACCGCAAGTCCGAGATGAAACGTCCGATGATTTCGGGCCGGCAGACGCTGGTCGTGAAGCCGCAACAGCAGCGCGGCCTGCCCAAGGACTACTATTACAAGGTGCTGGGCGTCAACAGGCACGCGACCATCCAGCAAATCCGCAGCGCCTTCTACGCGCTGGCCAAGCGCTATCACCCGGACTCCACGCACTCCGAGGAGAAACTGAAGCACTTTCAGGAGCTGTCGAACGCCTACAACATACTGACGGACGAGACCAAACGCCTGGAATACGATCAGCTGGGCGGCATTAAGGATGAGCAGGCATTCCTCGAGCAAGCCGGCAATCCCATGAACATCGATCTGGTCGGCAGGAGAGCCGACGCGAATGACCAAAGTCCAGAGGGTGCGTTGCAGCTGCTACGGCTACATACAACTAAATCATTTTACACCTTCACGATGCAAAGTATTTTGGGTTTTTTCAATGTCCGTCTGTCCGTATGAACGCAATTTTATTCGCCACTGTTGAAGCTAGAAACTTGAAATTTGGAATATATACTCGTGTATACCCGCGTCAGATTACGCGTTAACCTTTTTTGACTACGCCCACGAAAGGCGTGGCAATTCGATAAAATCTATTTATCTCCCTCAGTTTTCAAGCTAGATGCATAAATATGATTCAAGCAGATTACTGAAGGTATCCTCTAAAAATCGCACAATAATTTTTTAAGGTACGTTCACTGGGGGCGTGGCAAATTGCTCGAATAATAATAATAATTAAGACAATTTTTGACTGATTTAAGCTATTATTATACTGTGAACGAGTATTGCGCAGTCGGTTACACCCGACTGCAACGTTCTTACTTGTTGATTAATTGCCTATTTCGCCCACATAGAGATCAAAAAGTTAACCGGCGGCGAGTTCGATTTGTCGCTGAGCTTTCTGGAGGCCACCGTGGGCTGCAAGAAGCGCATCGATTTGCGCTATCTGCGCAAATGCGACAGCTGCAAGGGCAAGTCGCAGCTGATGGCCAACCGGGATGTGGGCAAGGAGCCATGCCGGCGCTGCAACGGCACCGGCAAGGTGACCACCAAGACGCTGACCTTCACCGCCGTGAACACCTGCGGCCAGTGCAAGGGTAAGCGGTATATCAATCGGAACGATTGCGAGACGTGCGCCAATCGTGGCTACGTAACGGGCAATGTCGAGGTGCTCATCACAGTGCCGTCCGGTTCGAAGGCCGGCGATGTGATCACCGTTGACAATCCCAATACGAAGCAACGGGTCAACTATACGCTGCAGGTGCCGTCGAGCGACTATTTTCGCCGCATCGGCAACGACATCTACACGGACAAGTATCTCAACATCTCGGATGCGATACTGGGCGGTAATTTCACGGTGCGCGGCCTCTACGAGAACGTTGAGGTGCGCGTGGAGGCGGGAACGCAGTCGCACACGCAGGTGGTGCTCAGCAACAAGGGGGTGCGCACACGTGAGGGTGTCGGCAATCACATCATCACGCTGAAGGTGCGCATTCCGCGCAACTTGTCGATGAAGCAGCGCCAGCTCGTCCTGGCCCTGGCTCAGGCCGAGGATCCGGTTTTCGAGTTTCAGAAAGGCGGCGGCAAAAGGGTTAAGGATTAATTGGGAGGTATACGACTAGTGTATACTACAAAGCGTGTTCTAAAATTCTCAATGTAAAACATTTCATTTTTGTTTGCCAGTAAAGTTGGGATTTATAGCATTTCATTTGGTCACCTTTTTTATGTTGATGCCCCACTGTGAGTCCGTCCAGCGTTCACGCCATGCCACGTTAATTAGCTGCAGGATTTTGTTGTTCTCCTTCATGACGAGTTCGCGAGTTCACTTTGTTGCCGTTAAGCAGCGTTTGTCTAGGACATAAGTCCTGTAAACAATTTGCTAAATATTTACTCCAAGAAGAAGCTCTGTTTATATTTTTCAGCGAGCTGTTTGCATTTTCACGCTAGGGCTGATACACAAATATCGATAAGTTGTCCAAAAAGTCGATTGTTTTCGATGTTGCAGTGCTGCACATGAAATTTGCATGCCTGCTTTACAACACTCAATCTGTATTTGCGCGCGAAATTAAAAATGACTCAGCTGTTGTATTAAATCAAATATGTAATTTATTGAATACAATAAAGTAGCGCATGATTTTTGTAAACTGCTTTAAATATTATGTTCTAAAATGTTTTTTTTTGACTTTGTACAAAATATATATGTATATATATTTACTATATAATGCCGAAAATTGTTCCTCCATTGCACACTTTAAATTTGATGTTTTCACTCAATCTCTTGTTACTTGATTATTTTGTAGATATTCATAATTGTTAGTATAATTGCAAATATAACAATAAATGTGCTAATGTTGAGTATTACTTTATAATTAACGAAAAAATGTAAGTAAAACGTGATGTTTCGGTGGATTGTCAAGGGATCGAAACAAAAGAATAAATGTACAAAGGCAATTTATTTAATAAGAATTTGAATTGAAAGCAAGTATATTAAGTTGTTTAAAAAATATAACAGCTAACTTAAGATTGTATGACAAAAGCATTTTCCTATTAATGGCAGCGCCACGATCAGAACTTAAAACTATAAAAAATTGCTTTGAGGAAGGGGCATTCTTCACTTATGCGTTTTTTTTTGTTTTTTTTTTTTTTTGCTTAAAAACCGAGGAAGAATTGTCAATGATTACGTTAAAAGCTAAGTCTAAGACCTATTCATTTATTTACTTATTTTTTGTTTTGATGCCACAGCTGCATGACCCAAATTCCATCACTTTATCATCGTCGTCCTTAGTACTTTGAGGAGTGAGTTGTTTTCCCTTTTCATTTTCATTTTCATTTTTGTTTTCAGTTGTGTTTGATGTATGTTTTTGTTGTTGTTGCTGTTGTTGGTTTGCGTGAGTTGAATTGCACCTAAGTGGAGGAGGAGGAACCACCGGGTTCGTCGCCCTTAACGGCCGAGGCATAACTGGCGCCCGTCGAGCTGCCAGGCTTCTCATTAGCTTTGCCATCGGCAGCAGCAGCAGCAGCAGCGGCAGCACTTGGTACACCGGCAGCACCACCAATGCAAACATTGCTGTTCAGACCTAGAGTATGAGGTGAGTCGACTAAATAATTTGTTTGGAAATTGCAATTATGTGTGTGTGTGTGGGTGTTGGTGTGTGTGTGTTGGATTGCATTTAGTAAGCACCTTTAACGTCCATGGCATAGCTATCATCCAAGCGCAGATCGTGTCGCTTGATCAGCTGACACTCTGCGCCCTCAATTGAGGGTATGGAATACACATACAAATAGCCATCCTGCGAGGCAATCAAGAGCCTGCAAGAAAGGAAAATATACCAAAAAATAAATGATAGTTTGGGTAAATGTTATTCAGACTCACCTGAGCTGTTTCTGTATCGTGGTTATGGCGCACATGCGTCGCACACCCGCCTCCGGCAGCGTGACCGAGGCGAAAGCACGTCCCTGGCTAAACACGTCGGTCACCTGCGTGGGCAAGTAGCTGGTCACCGTTTTGCTCAAGAATCTAAAAAACGAGTAACTTGCATGAGAGAATAGATTGGATGAGTGGTTGTTGTGGTGTTGGTGGATTTTTGGGTTGATTGAAGAAATGAAAGAAAAGAAAAATAGATAAATGTCAAGTGCCACACACAAAACAAAAAAAAAACAAAAAACGAAGACTTATTAAACAAATCCTGAACGCAAATGGGTGAAAGTTTGATTGGGAGGGACTGTGTATATATGAAAGTATGTGTGTGCATGCATATACAGTGCATATCGCTTATGAAATATATAAAATAATGAAAATGTTGCTTATATGCAATGAATTCAAGACATTTTCGCTGTTGCATATGAGCGGCATATACTGTATACACATATGATATATATACACCTTAACCAACAGACAACAAAGGATAGCTACATCTATATTAAGCACCCCTTTCCTCCTTACCCCATCCAGTCGTCGCCCGACTGCTTCCCATGGTCATTGTTCTCCGCAGCGCTGCGATCCAAGCGGAATATGTGCACCGTCTCCGTGTTCGAGCTGGACACCAGATACTCGGCGCACGTGCTGAACGAGAGCGAGACAATCGAGACGCAGCGCTTGAGGCCGCGTCGCAGCTCGAACAGGCGACTGCCGTCCTGGGAGCTGAACACACGGATCACGGTGCCGCGCTCGCTGGCCGTGGCGATCTCCGTGCCCGACGGGCTGAACGCAATGGCTGCCAACGGTGTATCGTGGGCCGGTATCATAGTCTTGGCATGCAAATTGATGGCATCGAATATTTGGACCTCGCCAGCGGTCACGCTGCCCGGATAGGCCAGATAACAGTGCTCCGACGAGGAGGAGAGCGCGCACAAGCCCAGCTGATTGCAGGGCGTGTCGCGTATGGTGTGCACCACCTTCATGTCTTGAATGTTGTGTATGTAGAGCGATTCCTCCAGGCAGACAATCAACCGCTCGCGGTTCAACTTGACGGCCAATATGGTGTTCGAATAGGAGTAATTACAGATCTCGCTCTGCTTCTTGAAGTGGCAGACCTTCAATTTGCGCGGCGCCCGCTGCGAGACAATGGCCACAAGCGAGCTCTCAAAGAGGCGCTCGATGAGGAAGAGATCATCGCACTTTGTGTTGTAGATCTTGTCCAGCGTGGAGTCCACCGAACCCAGACTATAAAGGCTATAACTGCCGCTGGTGGCCACCGCCAGAGAACTATGGAATGCATATTTAACAGAGAGCTCTCTGCATATATATATATAGTCTATATACTCACGTTATGTTCTGATTGAAGTTGACAAACACCTCGCCCGCTTCCACGTCGGGTCGCCCTAGCAGGCTCATCATTTTGTCTGGCGCTGCGTGTGGCCTGCCACAAAGTTAAAAAAAAAAACAAAGGCAATTTTCAATTACATTGAAATGCGCAAACAAAGCCAGATACAATATGGGAAAGTTGTATTTTGGTTGAGCGCTGATAAAAATGAACCCCCCGTCCAACAACAACAAACAAAACGCACACGTATGGTCGCCAGGCACTTACTTGCTGCTCGCGAAAACACTGTTTAGGCACTCACAAAATGTTATGCAGCTTGTGCACTAAAACAGTAGAATGCTTCTATTGTTTAAACTGGCTAATTTAATGGTATTTCTAAAATAATTTCTATCGCGCAATTGTTTTTGCTATGTTTTGCACTAGGGATGGGCTGGTTTTGCTTGCGATATTTCCAAATTATAAATATATCGATAAATGTCCAGCGATAGTTGTCGTGCGATCTATATTTACAAGACCTTCTATCGATAGTGACATTAGATATATATGTATATTTATTTTATTGTGCTAAAGTTCTGTAAATATTTAGAGTAAACAGATAAAATACAGATAAACGCACAACTGTTGCAATGCGAATAGTTCACATTGCGCTTGGATGATGACAAAAAGCAGCAGCGTTTCTTCACAAGCGAAAACGGCAGCCGTTGCCAGTCAGCATAGTTGAAAAACGTTTTATGGGCCCAACAAAAACAACTGCAATATGCATAATAGTTATAAATGTAAACAGGAATTACAGGATCTTTAGCGATAAACCAGCTGCGTTTGCTACGCACACACAGAATTCTTGCTGCATAGCGTGAAAAATGCAGACAGACGCAGACAACAAAAGCCATAACAAAGTGCTCGAACCAAAATAAATGCATATGCATGAGTGTCTGTATGTGTGCGTGTGTGAATGTGTGTTATATATCAAAATGTGTTGACTGGATTCTGATTGGATCACTGGAATACAATTAACCGCGTAGCGCAAGCACGTCGTTCGCTGATTATATTAACAATAATCAAGATCTTTACGAATTTTTATGTAAGTATAGACGACACATATAGCTTCCTCGCATTATCAACAAACACACACCCACCTGGTCTCTGATAAGCAAATGCGAAGGCGCTCTAAAAACGTGCATCGGCTGCCTGCAGAAGCTGTGGGCCATTTTTGTCGTGTAATCAGGCCGTTGTGTCGTGATTTTTGTGCTAGCGTAACTGTTAATTATTTGCCCAGCGTAAACACTCTACGCACCGTACCGTTATCTCCCTTGTTGTACTTTTCCACCGCGCGCCCAATTGGACTGCTGTGCGAGCAGGAGAGTAAGAGAGGGCGCAATTCTAACTGCATTCTGAGTGGATTGTGCTTGTCTAATTACATTTGTTGTTTTTGCCCATGTTCTTGTTTTGTTCGCTGCTATTTGCGTTCATTAATAATTAGCCGTTTATCTTTCGACGACGCGTCGTTTGCCCGTGTACTTTTGACATTTAGAATCCAATCAGAAACAAATGCGATTCGCAATGCTGATTCCAATTGGCGACTAACTGGGTTTACTTGTTGTTGCAGCTCATTTTCCGCGCTCTCTCGAATATGTCCGACGGCGTCAGCGTGCTGCACATTAAACAGGAGGTGGACACTTCATCGGCCGGCGGCGCCAGCAACTCCTGCTGCAGTCCTAGCTCCAAGGCAACCGCGGTCCACAACAATTCCAGCAACAACAGCAACAGCGGCATGAAATCCTCGCCCTCCGTCTCCCCCGAGCGCCAGCTGTGCAGCTCCACAACATCCCTGTCCTGCGATCTGCACAACGTCTCGCTGAGCAACGACGGCGACAGCAACAAGGGCGGCAGCGGCGGAGGCGGCGGCGGCGGCGGCGCGGCGCCGGCGCCAACAGCTCGAGCAACGCCAGCGCCAGCGCGGGCAGCGGCTCCGTGCGAGATGAGCTGCGTCGCCTGTGCCTGGTGTGCGGCGATGTGGCGTCGGGCTTCCACTACGGCGTCGCCAGCTGCGAGGCCTGCAAGGCCTTCTTCAAGCGCACCATCCAGGGCAACATCGAGTACACGTGTCCGGCGAACAACGAGTGCGAGATCAACAAGCGGCGGCGCAAGGCGTGCCAGGCCTGCCGCTTCCAGAAGTGCCTGCTCATGGGCATGCTCAAGGTGCAGTTCACTCCATACTATATATATATATATGTAATAATCATGGTAAATGCCAATCTCTCTGCTCTGATTCCAGGAGGGCGTGCGCTTGGATCGTGTGCGCGGCGGCCGTCAGAAATACAGACGCAATCCGGTCACAAACTCGTACCAGACCATGCAGATGCTTTATCAGTCCGGCACCACAACGCTGGGCGACGTCAAAATACTGGACGTGCTCAACTCCTACGAGCCGGATGCGTACAGCGTGCAGCAGCAGCAACAACAACAACAACAACAACAACAGCAGCAGCAACAGCTGCCGCACACAACCAGCTGCAATGATGAGGCCTCCTCCTCGTCCGGCAGCGTCAAGCTGGAGAGCAGCAACAGCACGCCGAACGGCACTTGCATTTTCCAGAACAACAACAATGATCCGCAGGAAATACTGAGCGTACTCAGCGATCTCTACGACAAGGAGCTGGTCGGCGTCATTGGCTGGGCCAAGCAAATACCGGGCTTCATCGATCTGCCGATCAACGATCAGATGAAGCTGCTGCAGGTCTCCTGGGCGGAGATTCTGACGCTGCAGTTGACATTTCGCTCGCTGCCCTTCAATGGCAAACTGTGCTTTGCCACCGACGTCTGGATGGACGAGCTGCTGGCCAAGGAGTGCGGCTACACGGAGTTCTACTATCATTGCGTCCAGATTGCGCAGCGCATGGAGCGCTTTTCGCCGCGCCGCGAGGAATACTATCTGCTGAAGGCGCTGCTCCTGTCCAACTGTGATATACTGCTGGACGATCAGAGCTCGCTGCGCGCCTTCCGCGACACCATCCTCAATTCGCTCAACGATGTGGTCTACCTGTTGCGGCACTCGTCGGCCGTTTCGCACCAGCAGCAGCTGCTGCTCCTGCTGCCCTCGCTGCGCCAGGCGGACGACATACTGCGACGGTTTTGGCGCGGCGTCGCCCGCGACGAGCTCATCAACATGAAGAAACTGTTTCTCGAGATGCTCGAACCGGTGGCCAGGTGAAAATGAGCAGCGAATCAAACAGCAGCGGCAGCTGCAGCTGCAGCTGCACATTGGCCAGTCGATTTAGCTTTAAGTTCAGGTGCAAATATCGATCTAAGTTACTAATATACTCTAGCTGGTAAGCATTCAAGGTGTAGCTCATAAAGTGTATATAGAATGTCTGTGTATGTGAATTATGCGTAGAGTAAACCGAATACATTGTATTGGAAACTTACAGACACGTTTAATCAACGGCCACAACTAGCCACTGCTCGACTAATGTACAGCTAGATGGAGCGCCTATCTTCGGCGTGCCGACGATCAAATACCCTAGCAGATGGCGAGCAGCTTTGCTGTATTTACATAAAAACTTAATTTCTTTTTTATTCAAATTCACTTTTATAGTTCGATGTTAAAGAAGAGATAAATATCTTTATTGCTGAGTTTAAGATATCCGAAAGAGCAATAAACAAACTCATTTTTGTATATATGATATAGATGCCAGTTGCAAAGATATTTTTTATCTGTCAGTTTGATAGGAATATCTCGAAAAGCCAACAAGTTTTGTACACAATATTATGAGTTTAGCCCCAATTGTATCTATGACAGTTATAGTAAACCTTTATTAAAAGCATATTTAAGCTCATAATTTGTAAATTTCAACAAGCTATCTCAAAAAACAAATGGTTTTTTATACAAGAACTGAACTTTCGACTGATAGTTCGAATGACAGCTATATGATATAGTGCTCCGATGTTGATAAGTTTCCGTTGATATGCTAGGAATTTACTTAAGCTCGTAATTGGAGAGCTGGGCTACAAAATCTTGGAAGAACAAACAAGTTTTTATACAAAAAATTTGTTTTTTTTTTTTTTTCTAAGTACTCACATAACAGCTATATGATATAGTGTTCCGATATGTCCGACTACGATATATATATATATACAAACTGTTGCAGATAGAAGAAGCCATGTCTAATTTATAAGTAAGTTTCTATAGCAGCAGACAAATCCAACTTTAACTCGACTTTTAAGATAGATAAAGATTATATATATATATATATTTTTTTTAATGCTTAACGCACTTGGTGAGAAAGAATTGAATAACCTCTGCTAGGACAACAAAAGGCAGACTTAAAACACAGA
This sequence comes from Drosophila colorata, assembly GCA_035041545.1. NCBI lineage: Eukaryota > Metazoa > Arthropoda > Insecta > Diptera > Drosophilidae > Drosophila > Drosophila colorata. The sequence continues at coordinate 4,041,428 of JAWNLD010000564.1, forward strand.
TTTCGATCTTACGCACTAATTATATAGTATATAGTTTAGGGTATTCCGATTGCACGCTGCCAAACACAGGCGAATAATGGAAATTTAACAAATTTAAGTTTGAACTAATTGTATAATAGAAACTACATCAACTAGATGATACCTGGAACCTCAGTATTGTGTGGTCCGTCGCGAAGACAGCCCTCAGATGCTTACGTATATATAGTACATGAACCCTCGAGAGAGGGAGGGAGGGAGGGACAAAGGGGGTGTGATGGGAAGGCATTTGATTAGCGCTATCGTTGGTCATATTTACATATTGCAGACTAGAGACGTTGGCCAATTAGATCAATTGGCCTTAACAGGCACACACGATCTTTGCATGTATATTGTTTATGGATATATGTGTATATAGAATTGCTGTGCCGTTCGGCTTACGGCCGACTGCGCTGCAGATCCGGCGAGTCGAAGTACTTGCGGGAGTTCTCCTGAAAGCGATCGCTGCGCGCCAGCTCATTGCGAAAGTACGAAATGGTCTTGAGGAGGCCCGTCTCGAGGGGCACCTTCGGCTCCCAGTTGAGCCGTAGCTTGGCGCGCGTGATGTCCGGCTTGCGACGCTGCGGATCATCCTCCATTGCCTTGATCTGCTTGACCTCGCTGATGCCGCCCACCAGATGCTTGATGATGTTCGCAAACTCGCCAATTGTCTGCTCCACGGGATTGCCCAGATTCACCGGCTGCGAGTAATTGGAGGCCATCAGTGCGATCATCCCGTCCACCAGATCCGAGACGTACTGGAACGAGCGCGTCTGCTTCCCATTGCCGTACACGGTTATCGTCTCGTTGCGCAGCGCCTGCAGTATAAAATTGGACACCACACGGCCGTCGTTCATGTGCATCCGCGGTCCGTACGTGTTGAAGATGCGCGCCACACGCACTTGCACCTTCTCCTGCAAACGCAAACAGAGCAGGCTATTCATTAGCTTCAGTCGGATAAACAAACAAACAAACAAACAAACATGCCAGCTGGCGTGTATTCAATTTCTTATCGCGATGACACGGAATCGCTTGGCATGCGGAACTCAAAGCGACCGAGGAATGTCAGCTTTGAAACAAGGTTTGTTGGTCATCAAAAATTAATAAATGGATATCATTATGTACCTATCAATACAGTTACTACTACTATATATATTTAAATGCCACACGTAGTTTTCCCTGAATTTGCTGCTAACAGCATTTCGCCCAGTTTCCACCCGTATCGGTGAATTTTGGAAAAATTGTTGCAATGGCTTTTAAACGTACAACTTTAAACATTATTTTAAAATATATGTTTATGAATATTTTATATAAATTATAAAAGTTTTATGCATTTTCCACTCATTTTAGAAACGGATTTAGTGAAAAGTGCTAACTTTAGAAAATAAAATAAATGGGTGAAATTATATACAAAAGTGTTTCACTCAATTTTCATTTTTGGTAGTGAAATTGACCAAAATAATTGGTTTTTAAATGTGAGTTTATATCTGATAGGATTTATAATAAAGATGAATACGTCATTTTTTTCACCCAGTTTCCACACTTGTCGGTGATATGCAACAAAACTTCGCCATGCTAAAAGTTATATATATACTGTTAAATATACAAAAGTTACTTATATTAATATTTGATAAAATTACGTGCTCTTCGACCTCCTCGGTCTGTTGTGCCTCTCTATAGTTACTTATAGCCTTTTATCTAGTAGTATTATTTGCAAATAATTCAATGATTTGCCTGCTTTAAGAGCTCTTAATTCTCCGGTATTAAGTGTCTCTCCACCCTGCTTAACCCTGAATTCCTAGAGAGAACCTCAGCACACCCATAAATAAATATAATGCTTATATAGAGATTCCAATTGGAGACAGTAGGGTATCTCAGCGTCGTCGTCATTTCCCCTTTGTTATCTTATCGGTACGAAAAATCTCTTAATGCATCGCTGCACATTTGAGCAGCTTTCCAATGATATTGGAATCGATAAACACCGTTAATCAGATGACGTCAGCGGGCGGAACTCACCTGCTTGGCGTAGGCGTAGCTGAGCGTCTCGGAGACGCGCTTGCCCTCATCGTAGCAGGCGCGCGGACCGATGGGATTCACGTGGCCCCAGTAGGTCTCCGGCTGGGGATGCACGGTGGGATCGCCGTAGACCTCTGAGGTGCTGGCGATGAGCACCTTGGCCATGACGCGCTTGGCCAGGCCGAGCACATTGATGGTGCCCATGGTGTTCGTCTTTATCGTCTTGACCGGATTGTACATGTAGTGCGGCGGCGAGGCGGGCGACGCCAGATGATAGATCTCGTCGATCTCGATGAACAGCGGATTCACGATATCGTGGTGGATGAGCTCGAAGTTCTCGTGGCCCAGCCAGTGCTCCACGTTGCGCTTGCGGCCCGTAAAGAAGTTGTCCACGACGATGATCTCGTGCCCCTGGATCATCAGATAGTCGACCAGGTGGGAGCCCACAAAGCCGGCGCCGCCCGTGATCAGAATACGCTTGCGATTCTTATAGTTGAGGTATTTGACCTTGGGATACTTGCGCGGCGTGCTGGCCTGCAAGGAGCGCACCTGCTCCTCGAGATGCGCCAGCTGCTCCTTGGTGTGCAGCAGCTCCTGGCGCTGCTGATGCAGCAGCGCATTCTGCGCCTCGTACGCGATCTGCAGATTCCGCTGGACAGCATCCTCGGTGGGCGGCCACTGGCGCTGCTCCTCGACGACTTGGGCGCCCAAAGGGCTGGTCACACTGGGCGCCAGCACAGCCCTGTACAGATAGATGAGGGCCAGAGCCAGGATCGAGGTGCCCGAAACAATCCGAATGCGTTTTTTCGTCAAGCTCATTGTGACGACGGCGATGAGAAGAAGAACGGTGTGTGACGACGACAGAAATGAGAAGCTGTCGTTCTTATCAGCAAGTGTGCGTCCCACATCCACATTGCATATTTATTTGCGTTGCTTTTCTGTTTACTCACAGCGAAGCGAATATTTTTTGTTGTTTAACAGGCCCGAGTTGCGCTCAGCTGTTTCTGCTTGGAACAGCTGTTTCGTGTGCTCGGCTAGCGTAACGAAGCAGCTAGCAACAATTAAATCGCTTAATAGGTGTACTTAATCGGTGTTTGTTTTTCCTAGTCTGAAGCAATTCGAAGCGGCAATGCGGTTAAGGCTGATAAGCTCTCTAGTTCGTTTGCCAATTGGCGCTGGAATTTGAACTCAGTGTCACCCAGCTCCAGTACAAGAACTAGAGCCTGCAAAACTATCGATAAAACTGCAGTGCTTATCGCTTACTTACCAGGCAATTGAAGCACTTGCGTTGAGTTATATATACAAAAACTTTTTTTAATAACTAATCAGAATATATTCTATTAAGAAATTCTATTGAGCTGCTTTTATTATCTATGGTAACTTACAGATAACAACATTTGTTTTGCTTTATCATTGCGAAAAAAAACTCTCTTCGAATAATGTGAAATGATTACAATTTCTAAGTCAATTTTTAACTAATCTCTTACATTCGTTACTACATGTGGTATAGCTATTTTCCTATAATTCATATTTCAGACAATATATTTTGCAAATGTTCAATATTGACATTTGCCAAATATATAAGAAACGTTGATAGTGGAAGCGGGCTATTACTCATCATTGTAACAATCGAAATAACTGCCATCTATCGATAGCAAACAAGCTTGCCAGCAATGTGACCATTCACTGTGCTTCTAAAAAACCGTTTGGTAGTTATTTTAGTCATTTTCGCACATAAAGTCTGGCAGCTGCGTCATTGAGTCAGCTGTAGTTTTGTAGTTTTGCATTTTCATTGCAAATATACTTTTTCCTTTGCTAAAAACTTGTTTAACCCCGTTACAAATCCCAAAGGCGCCACACAAACGATGCCGAACGAAAATGAGCCAGCTGCAAGTCCAGATGAAAGCAGTGAGCACGAATTGCAGCAGAAGGCTAAAGAGCTAGCAAAAGTTTCTGAAAAATTGCTGACAGCCGCCTTTGCCGGTTTAGACCTGATGGAGCCAGGCTCAGAAGCGGCAAGTACAAGCAATACCAAGTCGTCAGATCAGACGGCCGAAGCCATAAATGGCGCCAATATACAGTCAGATTCCAGTAAGTAAATCACATTGTGCAAATTCCAATTGGAATTGTCGGAATGCAGAATGAGGTTAGGTTATCTGTTCTGTGCAGTATGATCAATTGCTAAATATGTGTGTGTGTATGTGCGTGTGTGTGCGTGATATTTTCTTAGCATCTGAAGCGATAAAGCATAAATTTGCATATATTTGTCTTATCTCTAGGGCCCATAACGTTAAACGATGCGATGGCCATGGTTAGGCAGCATGCAAACAGTCCGCCGTCGAAGAAATTCACGTTCTGGTCGACGCAGCCGGTGCCGAAGCTGGGCGAGCTGGTGACCTCCAACGAGTGCATCGAACCGGACAAGGGGATTGACGAGATACGCGCCGAGCCGTACACGCTGCCCAGCGGCTTCCAATGGGTGACACTGGACCTCAACGACACCGGCGACCTGAAGGAGCTCTACACGCTGCTCAACGAGAACTACGTGGAGGACGACGATGCCATGTTCCGTTTCGACTATCAGCCGGAGTTCCTGAAGTGGTCGCTGCAACCGCCCGGCTGGAAGCGGGACTGGCACGTCGGTGTCCGGGTCGAGAAGTCCGGCAAGCTGGTCGGCTTCATTTCGGCCATACCCAGCAAATTGCGGGCCTACGAAAAGGTGCTCATGGTCGTCGACATCAATTTCCTGTGCGTGCACAAAAAGCTGCGCAGCAAACGTGTCGCCCCGGTGCTAATCCGTGAGATAACACGTCGGGTCAATCTGACCGGCATCTTTCAGGCGGCGTACACCGCCGGGGTGGTGTTGCCGACGCCGGTGTCCACCTGCCGCTACTGGCATCGCTCACTCAATCCCAAGAAGCTGGTGGATGTGCGCTTCTCGCATCTGGCCCGCAACATGACCATGCAGCGCACCGTCAAGCTCTACAAACTGCCTGATCAGCCCAAGACGAAGGGCTATCGCCGCATCACGCCCAAGGACATGGACAAGGCGCACAAGCTGCTCGAGGAGTATCTGAAGCGTTTCACGCTCTGCCCTGTGTTCACCAAGGAGGAGTTCCGTCACTGGTTCACGCCACGCGAGGGCATCATCGATTGCTTCATCGTCGCCGACGAGAAGGGCAACATCACCGATCTGACCAGCTACTATTGTCTGCCCTCGTCGGTGATGTACCATCCCGTGCACAAGACTGTGCGCGCCGCCTACTCGTTCTACAATGTGTCCACGAAGACACCGTGGATAGACCTGATGAACGATGCCCTGATCTCGGCGCGTAACGTCCAAATGGACGTGTACAATGCCCTCGATCTGATGGAGAACAAGAAGTTCTTTGTGCCGCTGAAGTTCGGCGCCGGCGACGGCAACTTGCAGTACTATCTGTACAACTGGCGCTGTCCGGCCATGCAGCCCGAGCGAGTGGCACTGATACTCATGTAGGAGGCATCCCGCAAACCAACCACAACAACGCAAACAACAAAGAAACCCGCAGCAAAGATGCACATTTCGCACGCCAAACAAAACTTATTCACATTCATGCCGAATTTACGTTTCATTTATGCGCTCCGCCGGCAGGCGCCTTTCATAAAAGTCTAACTTTAACTATTGAATTAACGCTCTGATATCTGCATCTTGTAATTCCTCGTTTAACGAATTCTGCATACATTAGAATTTATATATTTTTGATTGTTTCCAAAAGTTGCCAGTCTCATGTGGAATGCATTTTTTCTACTGCAATTGCTAAGCTTGAATACTATTAACGAAAAAACAAATAAAATGAAAAACTCAAAAAAAAAATAAAGTAAAACGCAGCTGTGGTTATTTGGGTTTTTTCATGCACATCACATTTGAATTTGGCGCGCATTGTTTGTTGACAACAGTCTGGCAACCCTGTCTCTGGCCTGCAAAAAAGCGCGCGCTCAGCGAAAACAAAAACAGGTGTGTTATGCTTGTGTTTGTCGCTGAAGTTGCTTCGTTGTCTTTAAATGTGAAAATAAATAAAATCTACCATGGAGGAATCGATTTTCAAGGAGAAATACCAAAAGTACAAGCTGCGTGTTAAGGTATGGGAGAGGGATTTCAAAAAGAAACACGGCCGCGTGCCCTCCAAGGTAAAATGTTTGTCCAAGCGATCTTGAGATCTTTCCATTAAATGTGTTTTCACTGTAGTACGATATAAGGGAGGCCAGCCAGGACATACGCGACTCGTACAAGATGTACTACAAGTTGAAGACCTCCTTTCTGGAGGAGACGCTCAGCGATGTGCTCAGCGAGGATGGCTTCGATGTGCTGGAAATGACGCAGTCCGAGGATCTGGGCGTGGCGCTCCTGGACCAGAGCCTCAGCACGGAGAGCGTCAATGGGGGGCCGCAGCTGCCGCTGGACATCTCAGCGCTGGTCCAGCAAGCCAACGAGAACTTCTCGAACATTAAGGAGCTGCCCACGCCGCTGGCGCTCAGCAATTTAACCAATCGGGACGAGCAGCACATCCTGAGAAAATTCGAGCCCCTCGAGGAGCTGGCACAGAACAAGAGCGCCTGGGGTGAGAACGTGAGCAAGCAACAGGCTGTTGTTATGGAGACCTCGCCCACGTCTGCCGATCCCCTCAAGCCGCGCACGCCCAGCATCAAGGCCAGCGTCAGCAGCAAGCTATTCCAGTCGACGCGCAGCTTTGCCAAGCGCAATCCGCGCAAGCCGCTCTCGCGCAGCGCCCTGAATGTGAGCAGCACTGGTGCAGCCGGCGGCGCAGCCGCTGAGCTGGCCGAGCAGCTGCCCGATCTGGAGACCATACTCATACGCAAGGCGCAGGAGCACAAGGCGACCGAACTGAGTGCGGCCAGTGCCTTGCCCAGCAAGGAGCCGATCAAGACACACGTGGATGAGGCTTGGCTGCAACGCAACACGGCGCAAAACTCGCTGGAGCAGCAGCTGGCCAAGACGGCAGCCAAAACGGAGCCAAACAACAATGCCACGCCGGTCAAGAAAGCCAACTTTGGGCTGTCCAACCTCGACTTAAGTAAATTTAAGGTCAACCACACTCCACTGCCCATCCCCCTGGAGCAGCCAGTGCCCGCCGAGCCAGTTGAAGTGCCACAGGAGCAGCCAACAGCTGCAGTTGCCGCCGCAGACTCCGATTCCGATTCCGATTCTGTGGTGGCCGAGAGCGAGGAGGAGGCGGAACAGCCGGAGTACAGGCACATAGCCAAGCGGCGCAGAATAATGCCCACGACAAGTTCCCCGCCAGCTGCAGCAGAGCCGCCCACAGCCAAAGCAGAAGTAAATAAAGACGAAGAAGAGGGCAAGGATTTCTCGGCAGATGAGGAGCGCGATGCCGACTACGAGCCGGAGCCGCCCAAAAAGTCCAAGCGCAAGCAGGCCACAGCCAAGCGGCAGAAGCCCAAGGCGGAGAAGAAGCCAGCGAAGCCCAAGGCGGAGAAGAAGCCCGCCAAGCCTAAGGTGGAGAAGAAGCCAGCGAAGCCACGCCAAGCTAAAAGCAAGTCCAACTCGCATGCCAAGGCAGTTGACCAGGCAGCTGAGCCAGAGCCCGAGGAGCAGCCACTGAATCCCGAAGATCTGAAATATGTGCTGGCGCTGGAATCGGGCGACATAACCGCCGTGCCGCGCATCCAACTGGACGAACTGGCGCAGGCGGACGAAATGGCGCAGCGCTACATCAGCAACTTTGCCGGCGGATTGTCCGCCAACGACAAAGCATCCACGTCGGCGGCGGGGCAGCTGAATGAGAAGCGCGCCGAGGCACGCAAGAAGCTGGAGGCGAAGGTGGCCTCGGGCAAGCTGAACGAGAACTACGTGACCATCAACATACAGAAGAAGAAATTTGCGCGCGGCAAGAAAACGATCAACTTCACCAAATACAAGAAACAGCAGTGGAGGCACAAGAAGCGCGTGGCGGCCCTCAGCGGACCCGACATGGACATGGGCGGCTGCGATGGCGGCGTCTTGACCTGCTTCAATTGCGGCGGCGTCGGACACTTTGCGCAGCAGTGCAAGATCAAGGGCGATGCGCTGCTGCCGCTGAGCGCCCAGCTGGAGGAGGATCCGTCGCCGTTTCCCACGCTCGCCGAGGCCGAGCAGATGGCCACGCAGGGCGCGCTGGCGGCGCACAGTCGCAACATTGCACGGCTGCCGCAGGCGGCCAACGCCAATGCCATCTATCAGCCGTCCGAGTCGGAGAGCAGCGATGACCAGGCCGCTGACCAGGCCGCTGAGCCGGCTGAGCTGGCTGGCGAGGCGCCCAACATGTCCAGCGATGACTCGGACATGGATTTCGAGGCCTTGGATGCGGCTGTTAGCGCCGCGCAGACGCCAGCCTCGCCCATCAAGAGCTATGTGGGCCACAAGATTCCCGCCGAGTTCCTCAAGCAGGCCGGCCTGGAAGCCGGCTCAGGCCAGGGCGCTGCGCGCACACAGCACGGCGGCGTCCAGCCGCTCTACGAGCTCAACGCGGATGGCAGTGTGCCGGAGCTGACGCCCGAGGTGACCGAGGCACTGCATCTGTTTGGCCACATCAACTTTCGCAAGGGTAAACTTGGCCAATTCAAATAGTTAACTAATTTTTGGTTAATTTTAAATTCTTTGTTTCAGGTCAGGATCGCGCTGTGATGCGCATACTCAGCGGTCTGTCCACGCTGGTCACGCTCAGCACGGGCAGCGGCAAGTCCCTGTGCTATCAGCTGCCCGCCTACATGTACAGCCGCCGGCTGGGCGCCATCACGCTGGTCATTTCGCCGCTGGTCTCGCTCATGGAGGATCAGGTGACGGGCGTGCCGCACTTTTTGCGCGCCCACTGCCTGCACACGAATCAGACGCCCCAGCAGCGCCTCAAGATCCAGCAGCTGATCGCCGACGGCGAAATCGATATACTGCTCGTCTCGCCCGAGGCGGTTGTGTCCGGCGAACGGGCGACGGGCTTCGGTGCCATTCTGCGCCAGCTGCCGCCCATCGCGTTCGCCTGCATCGACGAGGCGCATTGCGTGTCCCAGTGGAGTCACAACTTTCGGCCCAGCTATTTGATGATCTGCAAGGTGCTGCGCAAGAATCTCGGCGTCCAGACGGTGCTCGGACTGACCGCGACGGCGACGCTGCCCACGCGCATCAGCATCATCAACCATCTGGGCATTGTGGACGGCGAGCGCGGCATTATCAGCGACATACCGCTGCCGGACAACTTGATACTGTCCGTGTCCAAGGACGAGAATCGCGACGCGGCGCTGCTGCAGCTGCTCAACAGCGCCAGGTGAGTGCCTTCAGTCGAGTACTCCAGCTATCATTTACCGAGTTCCGCTACCCTGCCCGCAGATTCGAGAGCTGCCAGTCCATCATCATCTATTGCACGCGCCGCGACGAGTGCGAGCGCATTGCGGGCTTCATACGCACCTGCCTGCAGGAGCGCAAGTCCGGCACGGCGCCCGAGCAGGCGCGGAAGAAGCGCAAGCGCGTCAACTGGCAGGCGGAGCCGTATCATGCGGGCATGCCCGCCTCCCGGCGGCGGACCGTTCAGAACGCCTTCATGGCCAACGAGCTGCGCATCGTGGTGGCCACCATTGCCTTTGGCATGGGCATCAACAAGCCGGACATACGCGCCGTCATCCATTACAATATGCCACGGAATTTCGAGAGCTATGTGCAGGAGATTGGACGCGCCGGCCGCGACGGCCAGCCCTCGCATTGTCATCTCTTCCTGGACGCCAGGGGCGGCGATCAGAACGAGCTGCGTCGTCATGTCTACGCCAATTCGATTGATCGCCATGTCATTCGCAAGCTGCTGCAGCGCATCTTCGTGTCCTGCTGCTGCGACAAGCAGCTGGGCAAGAGCTCCGCAGAGACTGCGCCCGCGGGCGAAACGGCGGATGCTTCCGATTTCAGCGCTGCGATTGCGGCGCGCGAACACGTCTGTCCGGGACACGAGATTGGCTTCTCGGTGGAGCAAACGGTGGAAGCTCTGGACATACCAGCGGAGAACATATCCACGCTGCTCTGCTACATGGAACTGGAGCCACGCTGGTGCATGAATGTGCTCAGCTCCGCCTACATCATGGCCAAGGTGATCTCCTACGGCGGACCCAAGTTTCTCAAGTTAGTAATTATCTTAATACTTGAATATCTTCAATCATTTATTAACTCTTTCTTATTTAGACATGCCGCCAAGGAGTGCCCGCCGCTGGCCATGGCCATTGCGCTGCAGATCAAGCACAAGACCTTCAAGGAGGATGCCAACATCATCGAGTTCTCCGTCGTTGACATTGCCGCCGGCATTGGCTGGAACAGCGGCGTGGTCAAATACCAGCTAAAGAACCTGGAGTGGATGCAGGGTATATATATATATATATATATGAACCTTTAATATACCATATAAATTCCTATAATTTACGTTCGTTTCCCAGTCAATGGCTATCCGAAGCGCTCGCCCATCAGTGTCAGCTTTTATGATCTGGGCTTTCGCATCAAGGCGCCCGGCGATTTCACCGAAGCGGAGATCGATGATGCGCTGGACACGCTCTACACACGCTCCGTCAAACAGGAGCGCACGCAGCTCATCCAGCTGCAGTATGTGGCCCATGGTTTGTCCGCCGTGGCATATAGTTCATGTGGACAATGCTGCAGCGTTGACTTTCCCCAGGATCGTTGCGTCCAGCTGAAGGGCATTGTGCGCAACTACTTCCGCAACGACTATCCGCAGGATCTGGAGCTAGAAATTGAGGTAAGTGCTCGCTACAATCTTGCTTACGTTCGCTCTGTAATCCTTGTTATTGCCTGCAGCCCAGCAACGTACCGGATGATCACATTACGTCCGATGTGCATGCCCTGATCAACATGTATCCCGATAATACCTTCACTGGACGCAACATAGCACGCCTGTTCCATGGCATATCCAGTCCTAATTATCCGGCGGTCATGTGGGGACGCTGCAAGTATTGGCGGGCACACACCAAAGTCGATTTCAATCGCATCCTCAAGTTGGCCAACATGGAAATTGTCAAGTGGCGCACGTGATATCATATTTATGTTTAGTTTTTATGTTACTTTTTAATTAATAATAAATGTTGCCTTGCTAACCAACAAAAATAAATCAATAAACTATAAAATTTACTGAAATACCTTGACCATTTTATTTCAAATTTCAATTGCCCGCGTAAAGTACTCGCTGTTCATGAGGTAGTTAGTTCTGATTCAACAGCGAACTGAAATACCAAGCGAACAGAATCGATAGCTAGTTCCGCTTAGCAAATGGAATTTAGAGCCGCGCAAAACTCATATCAAGCAACTGCTGATTCTGTTCGCCTGGTATTTGGAGCGGAAAAGAACATGAAATTTATGCAGATAAAATTAAATACCAAGCGTATAAAGTGGGTTTTAAACTTGGTCAGTATTTAACAGCTATAAATGCTGTCAAAATTTGAGGTATATACTGTATGAGACTGCCTGCATCTGCCAGTAAAATATTTTCGGAAAACTTAATTATACCCTTTTTAATGTTACCCTGTGCCTTTCCTCTAAGACTACAGGGTGTACAAATTATACAGAGCTATAAAATAATAAAATTTACTGTAAACTTAAGTTAGCATAAATAAAAATATAATAAAAAATAATGAATACATAAATATTGATTACTAGATCCTGCAACTTGTTTGGAATTACTCGTGCCACGCTCAAAAGTGAATGCACAGTATGCGACACGAAACATGCGATAGTTTTCAATCGGCACATCGCTAGCCGGCAAAGTGCTCGTGCGCTTTGTTTGTTAAGTCAACAAAAGTTCTACAAGTTATAGGGCCATATATATTTTATATACAACAGGTAACAGCTGTGCTAGCAAAACAAAAGGATTGAATGCGGAAAGGAAATAGAATATAAATAATCAATACGCATCGCAAACGATTTGTTTTCACTGGCAACTCTCAGTTAAATTTCAGTTAAAATTTCAATAGATAACTTTAAAAAATATATTGTATCACGAATTAAATTGATAGCGCTTATCAACAGTGGTTGCCGCGTACCCCCTACTAAATAGCTCAATTGGCAATCGGAACAATATTTGGTTTCTGTGAGTGGCGAATGTGGGCCAGAATTTTTGACTGCGTGGCCAAAAGTGCGTTTGTGTGTGTGTGTGGGCGTATGTCGAAGGCGTCGCTTGTCCAATTGCAGTAAATGCAGCTAATATACATAAATATATAAGTACACGTGTCCTTTAATTGTAGCTTAACAACAGCAACCAGTGGCAATATGTTTACGTTCAGCTGCTTGGCTCTCCTGTTGCTCGTTGCAACATCAACAACCACAGCCGCCAAGCCCGAGGATAACGAATCCTGTTATTCGTTTGCTGGTGGCTCCGTTTATCCCGCCGGCGAGCCCAAGGGCGAACATCAATTGCAGTACACAAAGGCAGTCAGTAAGTGGCACAACTTTGCTTTGCTTTGCTTTGCTTTACACACATATTAATAGATAATAATAATAATATAATCTCTTGCCCAACAGTTTCCAAGCCGGCGCCACAATTTGAGGCCACCGCTGTGGTCAACGAGGAGATTGTGCAGCTCTCGCTCTCCCAGTATCTGGGCAAATACGTTGTGCTGCTCTTCTATCCGCTGGATTTGTAAGTTCTTTACAATTCTGGCCTATAATTCCACTAATCGATTCCAACTTTGCAGCACATTCGTTTGTCCCACGGAGATTATTGCCTTCTCGGATCGCATTGCGGAGTTCCGCAAGATCAACACGGAGGTGATCGCTGCCAGTGTTGACTCGCATTTCACGCACTTGGCTTGGATCAAGACGCCGCGCAAGGAGGGCGGCCTGGGCAAGGTCAGGATACCGCTGCTCTCCGATCTGACGCACAAGATTAGCAAGGACTATGGCGTGTATTTGGAGGCGAGCGGCCATGCGCTGCGGGGTCTCTTCATTATTGATCAACGTGGCGTGCTGCGCCAGATAACCATGAATGATCTACCCGTGGGTCGCTCCGTGGACGAGACCATACGTCTGGTGCAGGCCTTCCAGTACACCGATACCCACGGCGAGGTGTGCCCAGCTGGCTGGAAACCAGGCGCCGATACTGTGCGTATACGCTTATGTCAAATGAGTGTCTAAGTTGTGTAATTAACATTTACTTGCAGATTGTACCCAATCCGGAGGAGAAAACAAAGTACTTTGAGAAGAACAATTAAATGGTTGTTCTTGGAATAGCATTTCCAGCTTATACATTTTGGCTAACATTACATTTCCACTTTAAATATTCACGACTTACATCAAAAATTATAGAGTATCAATGATATAGTAATTCCACTATCGCTTGTACATATGCCAATTAAAGAAGTTTCGCATTTGTTTTATATAAAATATAATTCGTTTGTTTTATACATGTATGTAAAGAAGATACAGCATAACATAAATAAGTGTTTCAGTTGTTAAAATATGTGTTAAAATATTCGATGCAGGTAACATTTATAGTCCCAAGAACGGTAACAATAGATTTCGTTTAAGTACATACAAAAATAGTTACATAAACGCGGATCTGGCGCCAGTTTGAGATATATACTTATACTCAGGAAGGGTGGTGGGGAGGTGTATAACAATTAGGACGTCTTAAGGCACTCTTACTCGTTGGGGTGTGTGCGTGGTTCAGTATGCGTTTAGATAAAATAAATACACACTCACTGTATATATATAAATTTATATAAATAAACATGGAACTTAAGGCCCTGGCAGCCATAGCTTGCCTACACAACAGTAAGCTTTAAGTTATAGTTTTAATAAATAAATAATTATAGATATACATATGCATTTTGTACAAAAAGTACAAGCCGACGCCTGGGAATGCGTTCGAACTAAAATCTTTGTGCCAGTTAATTTAAAATTAAATTGAAATATATATGGTTAGATTTGTTCGGTCGAGATTCAGATAGTAGAAGATATCCCATGCACTCCGTTGGTGGATTCAGCGGGAAAATTCGAGTTGTAATACAACAAAAAAATAAATTTAAAATAAATAAACAGTCAATTAATGAAGGATGCGAGAATATTGAATAAGCAGACATCTAATCCTCATAGTACATGAAGTCCTGTAAGGCAGAAATACAGACAAGTTAAATAATTTCTAGTATATGTATATATGTATGCAAACAGGAACTTACAATCAAGAAGACTGCGGCAAGGATAATTGCCTTCATGCGCACATCCAAGTTTAGGGGAAACGTGACGCAATAGAAATCGGCGTTGGTAAACAATTCTTTGGCCAGTCCCGGCCATTTTCTGGTTATTTGCCCAATTTGTTGGTTGTTCGCGTTCAATACCTATAAAGATAACTGAATGAATAATGACAGGGATCCCGCATATTTTGTGGGACACCATGTGTCCACGAGTCGACTTGATTTGGTGACTTATTCGCATTGGCAGTCAAGCATTGCGACTTCGTCCTTTGCTCCGATTGCTACCGTATATGATTTCATGTGCATCCTTATATCTAAGCATAAACAATAAGCAGTTAATTCGTACTGACCTTCAAGGGAACATTGGAGAAGCACCTCTGGATACAGAGGGGTCCCTCAATGTAAAGCATAACGTCGCCCATCAAGTTTTTGATTGCGAATTTGGACTTTAAAATTGTGAAGACCTCGGCCACGTTGCCAATAACATTTCCGGGGGGTACCATAACCTTGAGGCTATTCACGAATACGGGTAAACAACGAAGCAAATTACAACGAAACGAACGTGTCAGATGCAGCACCTCCTTCTGAAAGCCGTCAAAAATTTTGATCGACAGCGGACGAGATGAGCCTAATATTATGCGGGTGACGTAAGCGCTCTGCTCCTGCGCAAAGTACACATTCTGGCCCAGTTTGTTCTTAACCACATACTGATTCTTAATCGCAGATCCAGGGATTAGGTCCAGTCCTTGAAGTTTCTGCGACACAAACAACTGATCAAGGACGGTCAAATATTCGAGGCCCTGCGGACAGTGGCTGCCCACTGGAATGCTCATCCATTGCTCTGTTGTGACAATGTTTGTTTTGTATAATTGTAATTATTATATTATATTATTATATATTATAAATAATAAATTTAAAAACAAAATAATCAAATTATATTTTTAAATATGCTCACCAGCGGCATTGTTGCGTCGTGGTGTATCCTGCGGTTGCGGTGGTGGATCCTGTGGTGGCGGTGGATCCTGCGGCACCTTTTTGTACTCGGTCATTTGCATATTTCTGTTTTAAATCTAGCTTAAACGAAATACATGTACGAAATAGTTTATTTAAGAAACAGTGCAGCACTGGCCTTGCTGCAGAATAATCGATGGCTGTGTCGATATCGATGAAATAAATTTAGTATTAAAGTATCGCCTTAAGTTATAGCCGATATTTAATATCGTAGCCACTTTTTATAGATATTCGAAATGGAAAGTGCGTCAAATGATGGCAAATATAGTAAACATACATAAATACACAAGTTTCTCATTTATTTGTTTAGACTGCGGCCACATTTTCTGTTGGCTGCTCGCTTTGTAAAAACAAATAAAATGTGGGAATACGTCTCATCTAATCATGTGTACACAGCGTATATTCTTGGACAGCCTATGAAACGACGACATAACAACGCCCTTCCTCTCCCTTTGCAGACACACAAGGCTATTGTCGAATAGACTCAATGCCTAATCAGATCGCTCGCATTACATATTACTTGCATATATATCTATGAATTTGAGTTCTTAATAGGTTTCGTATATGTAGAAAACAATATATTATTATTCTGAATTTCTGTAGACATTTAACGATTGTTGTTTATTGTTTTTAATTGTATTGTAATCATTTAGTTAAATGTATTGTAATGCTTTTGAATTAATTACGTGTTAAATTGTGGATTGCAGTTGCAAATTGCATCTTTATTACATAAATTTAAATTGTTTTGGCGCGCTAAACGTAAAGCTTAAAATGTAAACATACTTGTTTGTTGGTTGTGTGTGTGTGTGTGTGTGTGTGTTGTTTGCGTAAACAATGAAAACTTAAATGAAATACTTAATAAAAAAAGATCGCATGAAACAATGTGTGTGTGTGTGTACGTGTGTGTGTGAGCGTTGGTTGCATGTGTTTGTGCTTCACAAATCCAACTCCAACTCAACGGCAGCCAAATTAGGAAACGTAAATAAAACTGTCAAATTTTGAAAAGTAAATAGTTAGTTAGATATTTGAGCCAGCTGCTTGAGTACCCCTACTCACCCATCGAAACTGTTTGAAACGCAATTTGAGCCCGTTGTTTCTACTTGTTGTTGATGGACAAACGCTCGACGCTGGCGAGCAGCTCGTCGGCCGTCTGGGAGACGACCTGCTCCTGGTCGTCGCTGGTGCTGAGGTTCTGCAGCCGCTTCTCCAGCGCGGACAGATCCTCCAGCTCCTGCTGCTGCTTCACCATGTAGCGCAAGATGAGCGTCGTCAGCATGCACATGTCCTCTAGAATCGTGGCTGTCTCGGGCGTCGGATGATCGTAGCGATTGCGCAGCAATCGCAGCTTGGCCTCCGCCAGCTCCAGCGGCGATTTGCCACTGCGATCGTACATGTGAACGCTGGCGCCGCCCTGGAGCAGTACGCGGACAACCACATTGAAGTTATTGGAGCTGGCCGATATAACGGCCAGGTGGAGCGGCGTATTGCCGAGCGAATCGACCACGTTCGGATTGGCGCCGTACTTCAGCAGCTGCTGGACGATCGGTATGTAGCCGCGACAGGCGGCCAAGTGCAGCGGACTGCGATTGAACTCATCGGCGGCGTTCGGATTGCCGCCGGACTCCAGTATCCGGTTGAGCAGCTCGATATTGCAGGTGGAGGCGGCGGTGCGCAGCTTGCGATTGTTCGACTCGGTCAGTATGTTGTTGTAGCTGCAGTACATCAGGCGCTTCATGCGCGGTCGCATCTTCAAGCTCTTGCTGCTTGACGGCAGCGTGCTCGGGTGTATCAAACTGGGCAGATAGTCCACGTTCAGCGGCAGCGGCGGCAGGTGCGGCAGCGCAAAGTGTTCGCGCTCCCCCGTCCCGCCGCGTTCTCTGCTCAGCTGGAATGCGTTCGCGTTCGGATGCAGATTCGGCCACTCGCCGTGTGTGTTGGGCGACGACGTCGGCGTGGGGGGCATCACTGGCGGCGGCGGCGTTATCATGATGCCCTTCGACACGGGCATCGTGGGCACGGACATAGACATGGCGGGCAGCTCGGCTGCCTCCGCCTGCTCGGTGGCCGCTGTGGCCACCTCTTTGCCAGTGTCCACACGGTCATTGGACATGGCCGTGCGTGTGTGTGTGTGTGTGTGTGCGTTGCCCTGCCTTTTTGGCTGTTTCTATTGTTGCGCTGCGTTTGCGTCGGTACACCAAGTTTTTTATCTTTTCTTCACGCGCTTCGTACGTTTTGTCTGTATTGTTTGTATTTTTCTCGATTTTTTTTCCTGTTTACATTTTGTGCGTCAGAGCTGCCAACGCGTGGCGAATGGCGCTGCCAGCGCGTGCACGCCAGGTGGCAACGCTGCGCCAGTCGTGAATATCGCCAAGAAAGCTTTCAACATTAACTGACTTTAAGCGTATTTAATAATAATTGTATATAATTGATATTTTATTGGTATTTTTATATTTTTATACCTAATTTAATATTTCTTTTTGTGTACCTTCTTAAACACATGTAAAGTGTTTCTAATTGAATTTAAATTTATTTTTATTGGTTTTCTTTCGGCAAAATGGGTTACACTTTTTTTAAACTTAATTTTGTAAGTCTTCTATACGCTGTAAATTTGAAATTATTTATTGTATTTAAAAAAACAACGCTTATAATTTCACATTACATTTAAGAGATTTATTTAAAATTCGTGCTCATGAATTTCTAATAACAAAGCTGAACGGAATGTTTACAACATACAGTTTTTAATCCAAGTGGCAAAAGATAAAAATATAAAAATAAACATAAAATAAATACGCATAACAATAATACAGATTTAAGTAATGCAACACCAGATATCATATTTCAAGCGCAACTGTTTCAATGATAGCCTTCCGGCATCAGGGCATCTTATTTTAATATTAACTTGTATTCAAGTATTTTATTGGTTAAAATTTGCGATTTTGTGGGTCAGTTGGTTTGCTGTTAATGGGCGGGGTGTGCGTGTGTGTGTGTGTGAGTGTGATTTAGACCGCGGGAAAAGGAGTTGGGAAATGTGTGCGCATTTAAATCAAAAAAAGTATATACACATATATGCGGAAAATTGTGAACTCTTGGAGTGAAGAGAAAATAACGCTGCTGCTGAGGGCGCGGTCTAAATCCGTCTTGCGCGCTATTTCAAGAAGTTAATCATCTCGATGATTTTGTTGCGATTGGTGTGCATATAGGCCTTGGTGTGCCACAGCATATTGATAAGCTTTTGGTCGTCCTTCTCGTCCATGGCAATGTCCTCGCTCAGCTGCGGATTGAAACGGTAGTAGGGTATGCCGATGGTGCTGCACCAGGCCCGAGCACGATCCACGACTCGGCCATCGGAGCAGGTGGCTTGGTCCACAAGCAGATTACCTGAAGACAAATAATATTCAATTTGATATTTGGCAAAGTTCAACATCATTCATCATTTACCAATTGTAGAGATGCCATAGGCCAACTTTGCCGTATCCCAGATGCTTTCCGGGCGAAAGACATCAATGTCCTTGAGCTCCGTAACGGGTATATGACCCGTGCCGAGTGAAACCACAACCGAGACGGGCACAGCCTCAGATTCGCGCCCGGCACTGCGTAGCGCCATGTTATACTCGTGTATTTCGGTCATCGCATCCAGCGTGGGATTGTTGGCGATGAGTCCGCCATCCAAAAAGCGTCCGAATGCACGGAAATACGAGGGAGCCGCTCCCGTGGCCCGGGCAGCACGCCACACCAGCTGATCCTCGGGCTGTGGCGGTGGGATGCGTCGATTGCCTAAGTAAATTGCATAAAAAGCGAATTATAGTTGAACTCTCGTGGAGATTCCTTCTGCTACACTCACTTATAGAAGTCACGATGCCCAGTATATCGCTGGCACTCGTATAGTTGCGGAATAGATGCAGATCGACGGGCTTGCGATCCGCCATCACACCCGTGACCATAATCTTGGGATGCTTGATGTCGGTCATCACGTTGAACTCGCCGAGATTATCCTTGAGTATCGCCTCGAAGAACTCGCTGTTGTAGGGACGTGAGCCCACAAAGCACTGCTCCTTCATGCGCAGATAGAGGCCCATGCACTGGCGCATTGTCTTGCCACAGCCCAGGCCCAGGGCCAGGATGCCCCCGGTGCTGGTGCCGGCGATCCAGTCGAACATGTGTATGATGGGCGTGCGCGACAGCTTCTCCACCTCGAGCAGCATTTGGACGAGCACCAGGCCGCGTATGCCGCCGCCATCCAGGCAGAGTAGACGTCCACGTCCGTATGGCTTATCGCCTATTTCCGGATTAATGGGCGATATCGGCGAGGGCAACTCCGGACTAGCTACGCCCGGCGTGGCCGTTCCACTCGCTATGCTGCCCGATGAGTTCTCCTTCTTGATCTCATCCGCATTGACCTTGGTGGTAAACATGCCCAGCAGCGCGTCCATAATGCTCTGGCCCTTCTGCTCCTTCTCCGTGTCGACCACAACGGGCACGCTGTGTCGGAAGGGAAATTATAATTAATAGTCAATATTTAAATTTAGTTGGTATGCTCACTGTGGCATCTGTTTCTCCATGATGCCGTTGGCTGCGGCGCCCAGAAACCCGCCGACCATTTGGCGACTGGTTGTTGCCAGCATATTCTCGATGTGCTCGCGCTGCTCCACGGATTCGGGCGCCTCTGGGGGTATGCCGTTGTAGGTGCCCTTGGCATTGCAGCCGGGCGGACACTTTGAGCTGGAGTCCGAGCAGCGCTTGGCGCCCACCGAATGCAAGATGTACAGTATCTCATCCTCCTTGTTGCCGCTGGCATCGTTGCCCACCATGTGACGCGGCGTTTTGCCCGCCGTGTTCTTCAAATTGATGTCACAGCCGAAGACCACCAGGCACTGGACAATCGGCACCAGCTTCTTCTCGATGGCGATGTGCAGCGCCGCATTGCCCTCGTTGTCCAGCACATCGATGTCGGCGTCGTGGGCCAGGAGCGTGACAACGCACTCGAAACGATTGCGGGCGACCATCACATGGAGCGCGGTGCGACCATCGAAATTGGTGGCGTTCACATCGCAGCCCTCCATGATGAGGGCGTGCAGGGTCTCGCGGGAGGAGCACCAGTGCAGCGGTGTGCCGCCATACTTCATGTCCTGGGTGTAGAGCTTGCTGGCGTTGTTGCGCAGGAACGAGGCCACCGACGTGGGCGTCGATGTCTTGTACAGCTTGCTAATATTCTTCGCGTTCAGATTGACATCGGCGCCGGCCAGCAGCAAGGCCTTCACGTTCTCCGGCTTGTCCGTCACGCAGGCCAGGTGCAGCGGCGTGTAGCCATCCGAGTTGAGGTGGTTCAGATTCACAGTGCTGTGCTCGGTGAGCAGCTGCGTGGGAGAAGATCAGTTTAAAGCGAAAGCTGACTCTGCCTGCTCGGGTTGCCACTTACATTGATGATCTCTTTTGTGGTGCTAGCGGCATAGTGGAACACCGAGTTGCTGTTGATGTCCAGGTGCTCGATTTTGCTGAGCGGCAGCAGCAGCTTGACCATCTCCATGTGGCCCTGTTTGATGGCCAGCTGGAAGGGCGACATGAGCGTTGTGTGATCGGCCACGTCGACGCACTGCAGCACCTTGGGATTGCTGATGTACTCGACCAGATTGAAGTAGGCCACCAGATGGGCCAGCGTCCACGAGGGATTCTCCGAGAGCGCATCGCACACCTTTTGCAGCCCACTCACACTGTAATACTGCAAGGAGAGGTGTTTAGGTTGGGGTAATCTGTGCCAGCTGCTGTCCACTCACCTCCTTGACAATGCCCACGAACACGGGCAAACGTTGCATGAACGTGGTAAACTTCTCCTCGGCGTCCTTCTGCGCCGGCGAGCGGTACAGGCTGAAGGAGCTGGTGTTCGAGTCGGAGGTGGGGCGCTGGAGCACGATCTCGTAGACGGCGCGCTTGTCGCTGCTGTTGTAGGGCGGCGCGAACAGCATCATGGCATCGTCGCGAGCCAGCACCTGCAGTGTGCCCAGGGATTCGCTCTTGATTTCCACGACTTTGTTCGGCGGAGTATCGCCGCCCAGCAGGCGCTGCAGCACTGTGGAAGACGGAGCAGTGGGAGATATAGTATAGCTACAAGATGGAGTAAACTCCAGATGAAGACAGACTAGCTACAGAACACCACAACAACAACAACAACAACAACTACAACAACATAGAACACATATATAGCCAATACCAAAGCCGGAAGCGAGCGCACCAAAGGCCATCCACGACATGGCTTCCGTCTATTCTGTTTGCTGTTGGACTCGACTTGAAATGGATGCGATTTGTGAACTTTGGAATCTGGATTGTGATGTTTGATTGTGGAGATGGGGGGCAAAAATGTCAGTGCGAATCGAGATTTGAGTGCGCAAGCGATGAATCTACAGAAACAAAATGTATAGCAATTGTCAATTGTTAGTACGATGCGGCCAGATTACGTCGAAGGTGTGCGCTCTATATATTACTGAGAGAGGGGTGGAGCAAGAGAGACGGACAGTGCGATGCAGTCGACAAATCAATAACAACAGGCGCTGGCAATTGGCTGCATAGAATGCATTAATGGCCGCTAGAATACCCTGCAATTTTCAAAAATGCGCTGCAAACACAATTATCGGATTTATATAAACGGTAAACTCTTTTGAATTAGCGCTGGGCGCGTGTCTTGCTCGTGTCACGAACAGGCACGACTCTGTGCGTCGTGTTCGTGCTACGAAAAATTTAATATTTGTTTCAATAAGCTCAAATCGATACAAATTAAGGAGACTTTGATAAGAATCAAGAAACAATTTAGGTATATGAAAATTAGTTATACAAATTTTGGGAGCTGTTTAAAATGATTTATAAAGTAAAAATATGTAAACATATTTTAAAAATAATATAGTTTTTAGAAGAACTAAAAGATAATAAATTATTTAAATTTATAAAAAATATATATTCAGCAGTTTAATAATATGTAACAGATAATAAAGTATTTTAATTAAATAATATATATATATAGATATTAAAGTACTATTTATAAATTTCAAAATGTATAATAGTTAAAATAAATTATATAAACTATGAAAAAATGATAAAACGTAAATTAATACAATAAAATGTTTAATAAACTGAAATACTTGAATTTTGTTTCATAATTCCATTGGAATATATATAAATATTTTTTATCGCGCCTGTTGCTAGCGTGATTACAAATATTAGTTCAAGTTCTAGTCGTGCTCTAAAAAAAAAACCGGCAAGCTTCCATCACTAAGTAAAGCACTAAAAAAAAACAATAATTGCCGTTCTTTGTGATGTGGTGTCGCAATAGGCTTATTAAAGCTGCAGGCACGAGATATAGTATAAATATGGTTGCGGTTGCTGGGCTGATGAGGGCAGCAGCGTCTCTGCGACTCAACCGTGACTCAATCAGATCGCCTGATTATATGCTTTGTGCTCTACATGGGGCTTATGTGCACAGACACAAGTGCAGTTTGATTGCTAACATTTTTGCGCACTTTGCCGTAATCCTGTTCTTTCCCTATTTCAATTTCGTTTGCAAGTCAATCAATATGGTCTAATGAGCATGACTGTTATCTATATATTTGCAAATGCCTGTATATGTGTGTGTGTGTAGTCGTGGTCAGTTATTTTGGTTGTTTAATGCTGCACAATTAAACCACAACAATATCAACTCAATCGCTTAAGTAGCAAGCTAACCATTGAACATTTCGCCGCCGCTTTTTTAACACTAAATTTATATTTTACACTTTTTCAATTTCACTTGTCAGTTGTGCTCCGTGTTTTTTGCGCTGATAAAAGTTACTGCGAGCCCTCCGGCGACAAGAATCGCATTTAATAACAAGTTCGTTCTCGTAGGTTGCGCTCATCTGAATCGCTAGTTCCGCTCATTGGAGGCTTATAGCAGCGAGCAATACATGAACATTAATTAAGCTTTTGTAAAAAGGGAGCAACAATTAATTTTATTATTATTATTTTTAATCACAACATAATTAATTAATAACCAAAGGGTTAATAATAAAAAGTTTCTTAGCTTTGGCGCTAGTTCCTAAGTGTTCAATAACGGAAAATATCGTCTATCGAACCATATTGCCGAATTCAATATCGATGCAAGCAGCACAAGCCTATGGCTCTAAAACTGTATGAGTTCAAATTCTTGGCGCCTAAAATGGCTGCCAAGTTGTCTTTTCAATTTCAAGGTAAAAACTAATTTAACTCGATAAATATTCGTATATTTTACTCCCTATAATCATATTACGCAACATCTTTTGATCTCAAGTAGTTTTCTTCTAAGAGCAGCGCACATTCATAAATTCAAATTAGCTCCAACCTCTTTGCAGTACATATTTGTATAATTGATTGCCAAATCGAGATTTTGAATATGAAATATTTATTATTTTATCAGCTTAGTACTTATTAATTGCAATCGCCAAAAGTAAAAATTCTTTCGATTAAAAAGTCTGCCAAATACTTCGTGTCGCGTTTTTTTCCATATCGCAGATAGCGCCTGCTTAGCCATTTTCTGGCCCTATATAAGCGACAGTTCGCGGGACATTCAATATCAGTTTACTGAAGTTCAATCATGAAGGCTTTCATCGCTCTGCTTGTTTTGGCCGCTTTCGCCGCCCCCGCTTTCGGTCGCACCATGGACCGTTGCTCCCTGGCCCGCGAGATGTCCAACTTGGGCGTTCCCCGTGACCAGCTGAGCAAGTGGACCTGCATTGCCGAGCACGAGAGCTCCTACCGCACCCACGTTGTGGGCCCCGAGAACTACAACGGCTCCGCCGACTACGGCATCTTCCAGATCAACAACTACTACTGGTGCCAGCCCGCCAACGGTCGCTTCTCCTACAACGAGTGCTCCCTCAGCTGCAACGCCCTCCTGACCGACGACATCACCAACTCCGTCCGTTGCGCCCAGAAGATCCAGCGCCAGCAGGGCTGGACCGCATGGTCCGTCTGGAAGTACTGCAGCGGTGCTCTGCCCTCCATCGACAGCTGCTTCTAAGCGGTTCGCCTTATCGACTTTTGACTTTAATAAATGATTGCTTAAAAAAATGTTTGTGTTGACTTCTTAGACTAGTTTTCAGTTGTTCTCCGACTCCCTTGCTGGCTCTCTCTTCTCTCTCTCACTCTCTCTCTTACTCTCACTCTCTCTCTCGAACTCTCACTCTCACACACTCTCTCTCTCCCCCACTCCACTCTTTATTTAACTATCTCTGTCTCACTCTTTCACAGGCTAAGCCAAAAACCTGCAAGCCTTATCTTAACGCCTGAAAATCGCATAGAAAGGCGATCTTCGATAAAATTGAATTTCTTGTTTACATACTCTAGATCATATAATTAAAATCTCTGCATTTAGTTAATGGAACCTTTGCTTGAGATTTTTTGTTTTTACTAAAATATTTATTTGTATACGCATTAAAAAAATATATTTTATATATAAATATGATATTATTTTGTGGATTAAACTAAGCGTAAGCTAATTCCAACAGACGTAGGACTACGGGACCCGATTGAAGCTGCCACCGAATCTATGCTACGAAATACTTTATATTATTCAAGTTAATCAAAGTAAATCAAATTAATGAAAAAATTAAGACTTAAGAGTGGTTTTTTGTATTGCACATGAGCTGGTCTTTAGTAGAGGCCGGAGGGCAGATCTGTGACCTTCGAGCCCTGCGTGTAGGAGCGCGTGCGTGCTGAGATGTTGCCAGCCTGGCCCTGACCCGGACCCGCACCCGTAACCGGAACCGGATAGTCGTGCATTCGCATCGCGGGATTGCTGCTGAAATAGATCTGTTGATTGCTGCGGGATTTCTCGCGCACGATGGCCGCCTCGCTGAGGAGCTGGCCATCGGGGCTGGAGGCGAATGCCGCCTCCAGGCGTTCCACATTCTTGGTCACGCGGCGCGCCTGCAGAGCCGCCGTGAGATCGGGCTTTGGATACTTTTGCGGCGTATTCATGCCGGTCATAAAGAAGACCCCATTGAAATGCTGCGCCGGCGGCGCCGGAGCCGGCGCCTTGCCGGAACCGCGCTCCAACTGGCTGGCGGCCTGTGCGCTGCTGTTCCTCAGCGCCAGCATGGTGGGATCCTGGTCGTCGTGCCGGGCATTCATGATGACATCGAGCAGCTCCCGATTGGTGCTCGCATTGTACGCCGTGGCCGTCGCATTCGCCTCCGCCTCGGCCATGTCCGGCGATGGTGCGTCCAGAGCGTAGGCCGAGCGCTGATCCGTGTGCGGCGCATCGTAGTCCACCTCGTCGAAGAAGGTCTGCATGGCGGCCATTCGCTCCACGGCGGCCGAGTCGCCCGGCTGCTGCAGCATCAGCATGCCGTACTGGGAGCCCTCCTGCTCGGAGCAGTCGGTGCGCGGCACCAGGTGCGCCAAGGAGCGCGACTTACGCGGCGGCTGTGGCACAATGTTAACCGGCACAATGTCCTGCTCCTGCTCCAGGACACGCTGCTGCTGCTGATGCTGCTGCTGCTGCTGCTGGAGTTTGTTGTGCCTCGAGCTGGCTGTCGCCGCTTGGCTGGAGATCTGCTTCTCCGCCTCGCTGACAATGTTGTCCAGCTCCTCGATGACATCCTCTATGGTGGCCGCATCGTCCTCGTCGTCGTTCTGCGGCCGCGTCGCCTTGCGCGCCTGCTTGTGGTGCTTGGTCTTGGTGGGCAGCACCAGGATGGGCACGGGACTGAGCGAGGCGCCCGTCTCGGAGCTGCTGATGCCCTCGTCCTCGTGCTCCGAGCAGCTCTGTTTGCTGCCGTTCGCCGTTTGCGTCGGTGGCGGCACCTGGCGGGGCAGCGCCACCGGCTGATGCGCCTCGACGGGCTTGAAGTTGGACTCCTGGGCGCCCTGCAGCCGAAAGATCTCGCGCTGCAGCTCCGCACAGCGCTCCTGCAGCCGGCGCTCCATGGACGTCAGCACGGTCTTCTCCTCGTGCAGGATCTGCACACGGCGCTCCAGGATGACCATCTGGCTGCGCACGCGATCAGCGTCGCGTGCCTGCGCCAGCATTTTGTCCACATCGATGTGCAGCTCGTTGAAGCGTTTGATTTCCGCGCGCAGCGCGTCCAGCCACGGCGACGAGGAGGAGATGGTGCGGGCCAGCGTGCTGGTCTCCAGGCCGGCCTGGCAGAGCTCCGCCTGGATGTACAGACGCTGCTGCAGGCTGACGGCGCTCTCGATGAACGTGTTGAGGAATCTGTAAGCGAACAGAAGTCAGAAGTCGTTGCATTCGGGTGTAAACGACTCGTTCACAGTGTAATAAGAGCTTAAAATAGTCGAAAACTGTCTTTAATATTGTTATTTGGAAAAAAATTTGGATTTTTGTAATTTGTGGGACCGGGAGTGGGCATGGCCCAAGTTTTTTCTTTTATCGGAAAACTGTGCCAAATTTGGTGGCTCTAGCTCTAAAACTTATTTTAGATATTTATATTTTATCGATTTGCCACGCCCCCAGTTAGCGTAACCAAAAAATTATTGTACAATCTCTAAAGAAGGTCATTAATAATCTGTCTGAAAAAGTTGTATTTATCCGGCCTTAAAATTGAGTGAGATATATAGATTTAATTGAAATGCCACGACACCAGTGGGCGTCTCAAAAAATTGTTGTTGCCATCTTTAGAGGAGGTCATCAGTAATCTGTCTGCAATAGTTTGTTGTATCTAGCTTTAAAATTGGGGGAGATATATAGATTAAATCGAAATGCCACGCCTCCAAAAAAAAAAGTAAAATGACACAAAATCGTAACAAGGGTAAACACGAGGTTTTCACGAGGTATTCACGAACAGACGCACAGACGGACGGACATTGCACCAACCCAATATACTCTTTTCACTTCATGAACGAGTATATTTGCTTCTGTCTTTCATCGGGCTACCCACTTGATGCCAGCACATTGGAGTTCGCCGGAGCCGCCGCCGCTGTTGAGGATGCCGATGAGCAGGCGGAAGCGAACCGGTTCGCTGCAGCGCAGTCGCAGCGTGGACATTGCCTCGGAGACGGCCGTGTGGCCGGCGGCGCTGATCTTCTGGCCGCCGTTGCCCTGGCCAAACGGCTGCCGATCGCAGGCGGCGGCGAGCAATTGCAGCGCCAGTATCCGGCCGCGAATGCCCTGCCCCGTGGCCGAGGAGGCAAGCGGCATCAGACCCACCGGAGTGTTGCCTAACCGGGCTATGGCATCCAAAGAGCGGGAACAGCAAATGCTCAGGCATTGTCTGAAGAGAGATACGAGCGGATTAGAGCGGATTCCGGCCAGCAAACTGGCTACTCACAGGCAGGAGAGCTCGTCGAGCAGCGCGCGGCGCTGATAGCTCTGCGGATTGCGCGACATGGCCAGCGAATTGGTGCCGGCGGCCAGCGGAGCGGGCGCATTGCTCGCCTGCGCCATTTGGATGGCGCGCAGCACCTCCAGCAGGTGGCTGATCCCGTCCGAGGGCGTGGCCACGAACTCCTGCACGAAGCTGCAATGGAAGTGAAAGGGATTAGGGGCAGCTGAGAAAATGCCAAATAAATATAGGGTATGCTAATACTGTTATTAAATGTATATATAGTATATATAGTATGTATATAATATTCTGGATCAACAGCCAACTCTATATAGTCAAGTCCTATACTATTAACTATTATCTATCTAACTCTATTAACAACTAAAAGCTAAAAATTTAGTTGAATGACTTTTTTTAAGATATAGTTTAAGATAGTCTACAATTTTCTTTTTATAAATATTTATTTTTTTTTTAATCCGGCAATTAAAAGTTTTAGAATTTACCTAGATCATAAACAAAATTTGATAAATCTGGACTACTATATCATATAGCTGCCATAGGAGCAATAGGTCGAAAATTGATTTAACATATGAAAAACTATTTTGTTTTTTAAGATATCTTAAGCAAACTTATTAATTTAGTTAGTATTTATTTATTAGAGGTATATATTTTACGTCTTCTTTACGAGCACATATTAAACATATTAATTTGATGGTTCTAGTTCTTATAGTTTGCGAGATATGCCAAGCAAACCAAGTCTTAAAATTGGAGCAAGATATCGAAAAAAAATGATAAACTTGTGCTGCGTATGGATTAGGAGAATCTATAATCGTTTAGTTTAGGTTTCTAGCTTTTGTAGTTTCCGAGATCGCTGCGTTCATACAGACGGACAGACGGACGGACAGACGGACATGGCTGCTTCAACTCAGTTCGTCGTGCTGATCAAGAATATATATATACTTTATGGGGTCGGAGATGCTTCCTTCTGCCTGTTACATACATTTGCACCAAACCATTATACCCTTTTTACCCATTTTCAATGGGTTCAGGGTATAACAATCGGTTGGAAATTGAGTTTTTGTGTACCAAATATACAAATAAATTGAAATACCGCAAAACAGCTATTTTTGGGTTTTTACAGGGTTTTTACACGTCAACCGGAAGTTAATTATTTTAAAATTCATCCGTATTTACCTCGGAAAAGATACCCTAAGATCGGCGCGCAGTTTGGTCAGCAGGTCCGTAATGGAGCCAAACTGACGCAGGGACATCTCGCTGTCGCTCTCAGTCGGCGCCGGAATGGGACTCCTATGAATTTAAGCAGAGTATTGAGGTCAGTTGCACCAGCTGCTTTGGAGGAACTCACTTGTAGCCAGAGTGCTTGGCGGGCAGCGTGGCGGATTTGTAGACATCTTCTTTGCCATTGATGTTCACATCGTAGATGGACTGCACTTTGGCCGAGCCGCTGCCCTTGGTGAACTTGCGCAAGGAGAGCACATAATCCTCGGGATTGTAGACGGGCGGACGTTGATTCTCCTTGCTGTAAACGGGTGCCTGGGGCCAGCTCTGCTCCGAGCCGGCCATCTTGTAGGAGGCCAGCGAACCGTTTAAGCTGCTGGCGGCGCCGCATTTGTTGGTGCCCGAGACGCTGGAGCAGACCGGCCCGGAAGTCGGAGCCGGAACCGTAGACTGGCCAGCTGCCGATGCCACATTGTGGGGCGGCAGTTTGGGCGAGGTGTCGCACACGCTGGGCGCCATCGGAGCACGTTGTGGTCGCTGTTGTTGTTGTTGTTGTTGCAGTTGTTGTTTTTGTGTTCGTTGTCGCTGCAGCGTGGAGCTGTCACTGCAAAGGAGACACAAAAAATGAGAGTCGTTAAATTGGTTGACAAGTCGCATTTCTCATGCAGAACTCGAATTTGCATTCGTTTAAACTATAAATACACAAGTGTATATATATATATATAGATACATATGTATGTATTTAGTGAGTTGATCGCGACGGGGCTCGTAACGCACCGGAAAAACAAGCCGTTCAGTTTATTGAGCATTTTCTGGCCGCCTCAGATGCTGCGATAGGCGCTGTCAATGACACCGGGCGACAGGCATGTGGGCTGTGGCCGTTTCCTAGCGTCAACGCGCGTCAACTGATTGCCAGCTGAAGATGGAAACGTCGCATTGCCAACCGTTGCTGATTTCTTACTCAATTTCGTTGTTTTTTTTTTTTTACTTTCGGTGGTGCGTAAGCGAAAATATTGTCAAAAAATTAACATGTGAATAAACGAATCGAAATAAAGGCGCGCACTTTCACTGTCAACAAGCTCACCAGTTAGACAGCCAGTTAGTCGGTCTGACAGTCAGTTAGTTAGAGTCAGTTGGAGAGATAAAAGATCGAGTTGAAGCCCATGCACCGTTAGCTGACAATGCGCTCTAACGGTAACTGCGTATGCAAATGAATTTCAAGTTGAAAATTATGACGTGCTCAACATTTTCTTTTTTTTTTAGTTTTTTTTTATTGTCTTTTATCAATCATTCGCATCAGGCACGTCTCTGCATACTTGAGCATGCCATTGGTGCTGCTGCTGCTGCTTCTTCTTCTTCTTCTTCTTGTTATTGGTTCTTTGGACAGGTGTGTCGTGGCCAAGGCAGCATAAGACACCTTGGCATGCGAGGGAGGTCTTTGGCATTGGCTAAATTGCCATTGCGATCGATGATTAACCAGACAAAGTTAACGTTAGCTGCATTTCCCACCGCAACAACAGCGCTTTCGATGAGTGTCAGCGACACGTAAAGTCCCCTGCTCTCCGCCGTAAAAACCATAGAGAAAAAGTGTCGAAAGATCATGAACACAAAAAAAAAAACACAAAAAAAAGAAAGAAAAAAAAAGACAAGTGGCCAAACAGCAAATTGAATTCGAGCGAGCGGCTGAGAGCAGCGTTCAATTTGCATAAATCAATTTGAAAAACGAAATTGAGATCAGGAGGCGCAGCGCATGACAAGATGACGGGCACGTCAGACGAGCCTATGATAAAAGCGCCTAATGGAAATGCATTTAAACAAGCAAGCGGCAAGCAAGACAACGTTTGTAACAATAAAGTGCTGCCAAGTTACAATTAGAAAGAGCAGTGCTGCCAACTGTACGATAAATAAGCCTAATAACAATTAAGCTATAAAGTCGAGAAGCTAAAGTGCAGCCAATTAAATGCACAATATTATCTAAACAGTGCTGCCAAATCTGCAATTGAAAAGAGCAGTGCTGTCAAGTCCACGATAATGAAAAATGACGAGTTAGGTGTGTCTATAAAGTCGAAAAGCTGAAGAGCGGCCAACTTAATGCACAATGTTAACTAAAAAAGTGCTGCCAAGTCGACAATTGCTGTCAACTTGATGATAAAGGAGCCTAATGGAAAACCATTTAAATGCAGATAGCTCAAAAAAGTAAAAAACTAAAATTAAAATTATTAGGTGCTGCCAAGTATAGGATGAAATGAGTTTAATGGAAATTTATTCAAATGCAAATTTCTCTTACACACAAGTTAAGTGTGTACACACAAAATGTAGCTACAAATTCATAAGGATACCAACTTAATGCAATTATGCAACTAATTTGTTATGCAACAGTTTTGCAAATAATAATTAATTTAAAAAGCAAATTAATGAAATGTCTATGCGCAAAAACACGCACTGATGGAGTGCTATAAACGTAGGCTTCAGATATGATAATGCCTTATACTTTTTATTGTTGGCTCACATTAATCAAAGCCTTTGGCAATCACCTTGTCTTATCTAAGTAAACAAAGTTTGCTGAGAAAAAAGAAAAAAATAAATATAAACAAACACTCGTTTTGTTCTAGAAGCTCTTGATATTCGAGACATGGCTAAAATTGAACAAAAATAGAAATAATTTATTAATTAAACCAACAAAGTTTTTATAACGTTTGAAATGTGCAACTATTTAATACCCTGCACACTTTTAAAGGTCAAAAAAAAAATAATAATAATAATAATAAAAATAAAAATAAAAATGTTTAAAAAACATAAAATCTTTTTTTTAATATTTGAAAATATATTAATAATTTATGCATATGTATTTTAAATATATTAATGCTAATAATAGTAGGAATTATATATATTTCTTTTACTGAGTTCCAAAATAAATGATTGAACGTTTTTCAAGTCATTAATCAAAGTGATTAGAAGAGTCGCACGAGGCTCAAGTTTGCCATATTCAAGTGTTACCAGTGTAGTTTTTTTTTTATCAATGAAAAACTATATACTATATATGTGTAAAATGGGATCGCGCCATATACTCGAGTGCCCAAGTGACGCAAATACGAATAAAGTCTATTGGCTTGAGAGGGCCAAAACAAATTAGCTCGGAAATGCCGAAAATCTGTGATATTAAGCCAATAATTCCATAAAAAATCATGTGTAAAGATGAGTTTTTATGATCAACAACAAAACATTTCAACATTATTCACAAAGGTTCATTGAATTACACAGAGAAAGGGAGAGACCTCGCTGGGGCCATGATTAGCATAATTGCTGTTATGTCTACAATGGGCTAGGGCTTGAGATCCGTCACCTTTTTTTGGACTACTTAGAAAGGGCGCATTGTGCGGCAGATTTGTTGTGTGTAGGCAAACAGACATATTTAACAGGCTGTCAATGTCAAATGATATCTCATATCTGAGATTTAAAATGTTCATGGAACACTTTCAATTGGCCTGGCCATAAATGATAAGCCTGGCCTGTTTTTTATTTTTTTTGTCAAGAGTCTAGGATCTTTGAATTGTAAATGGCGCGTGCACGAGTCAAGTGAAGTCAAGTGGAGATGTTGGCACTAACTGAAGCAAACGTTGGCTACATCGTTAAAACGTTAAAAGTCTAGTCTAAGCTAGACAACAGTCGGACATTAAACTTGTAGCGCAAAACGTGCAAAAGCTGGGAATTTGGCCTACGAGTTGCACGTGAAAGAAAAAATCAAGTGCAATTTCAGCCTCAAATAACTCGAATAGCTCACAATGAATAAATAACTGCAGCGAACATGCAAGCGCACAGATTGCGTGAACAAAAGCCGCCGCCCAGCACCTTGCCCCAAGCCCCAAGCTCCCAACCTGGCCAAGACAATGCCATCTGGCTAAATATTTTGAATTAGTTACGTTATGGAGCTTGAAAAGATAATTGTAGCTGGAAACATGCGTGCGAGGTCATGATTTGAGCAGAAATATAATTATGAATATCAGCGTGTGAGTGCGTGTTTGAGTCTTAATATGAGTGTGAGTGTGAGGTTGAGTACAGTTGTTCATTCAATGCGCATATGGGCTAGCTCTTATCGCTGTTTCGCATAGATAATTCCAAATTGGTAGCCAAATTGGTAGCCAAATTGGGAACCAAATTCCTTCCGCAGTTTACCGGCCACTGCTGATAAGTTTTTTATTTTGAATGAGACTTTGATTTGTTATGATTTCTCCTGCGCTGCAGGCGAGTTCATCGAGGAATTGTGCGTGCAGCTATAGATAAGATAGTTTAGTTACAATATTGCTGAGTTTGGATTCATAACAATAAAACGCTATTTGTCATTGACAATGATATTTAGTGTTTATTAAAATATTCGTAATAATTTTCGAGTCAATTGTCCAGTTTTTTTGATCTTAAAATATTCATGTTAAATCGTTGTCATATGTAAGATTGAGCCTTGTGGAGATCGGCAGGCATCTCACTCCTCTTTAGATTGTGAATAAATTTCCGCCACGACCACATATTACAAAAGATCGATATTTTTTCAACATGTTTTGAAAGTCAATGCTTTGACGTTACAATAATCATTAATATCGATATTACACTGTGAATAGAGTATCACGCAGTCGGCTACACACGATTTTAATGTTCTAACGTGGTTTTATTAGCACTGGCTGCCTACCGATAATTATCGGTTATAAACATTAAGTTTTTTCCTCAGTTATATTTGATATATATTATGTATTTTATACATATATATTTTTTAAATGTCAGAAATATCTGCTTCAATGCGCCAGACGCTTTGTGCTAAAAAAAAACAAAAATATATAATATCATTTTGCCAGACAGATTCTCAAGTTACAAAAAAATGACAAGTTCTTGCTGAATTTGGAAATTTGAGCTAAGACCAGCCCACAAATAGATGCAGCCGGCTTATTATTTTCCTTTAAGCTGCTGTCTAGCAAAAAGTCATTCAACTTCATTGAAGACCCTTGAGAATTGATACAAATTGATACAATATGGTTTGGTTGTTGACTTGTTTAACATTTTCACTGCTTTTGTGGCGGAAAAATGTACACAAAAAAAAAAAAAAAACAATTGACAACCGACAACAACAGCAACAGCGATGACAAGGCCTAAGCTGGCCGAAAATGGCAATTGGACACAAATGGCAATTTGTATAGACCTACATTGGGCAGAGGCCTTAAACGTAATTGCATTGAAATTGTTTTGATTTTGTTGTTGTTGTATCAGACGAAATCTAAGTCGAGCTGTGTGGCCAAAAGTGCGTTGGCTCAATCAAACGCCAACTGTTTTGCAGATGTAGCTGGGCTGCTTTTCCATCTCTTTCACTCGCTTGCACTGCTTCTCTTTCTCTGTAGATAAACGCAACGATAACGGCATGCTTTCATACGTAATTTGCTTTACGATTGGAAATTAAATTAACTTGTTTACCAGCCATTACCAGCGGCCGCCGTTCGACTTGGACTCGTGGCTGGAGCTGAAGTCAGGCCTGGCCTGGCCTGGCTCGGCCCGGCTGGCCATGCCCCAATGTAGCCATTGGCCATTTTGCAATAATTTCTCATAGATCTCTCATTCGTTTTGGCCAAGTAAACTGTCATAATGACTCGGTTATGCTCGCTGCCATTATATAAAATTTCACTTTTCGCCACGAAAAAGGCTCGCTTTACCACTGGGGACAATTTCAATATAGCATATGCACATATATATATATTTTTTTTTTTTAATTTCTCAAATTGCTTCAGATAGGCACACAACCCTGGCTGGACACTACATATAAAATGAGTTCATTAATCGACTGTTGAATGTTGGTCAATAAAGCGAAAACTGTGGAAAGTTTGTGCTAATTGTATTATACAATGCCAAGCTTTATTTGGATGTCGATCAGCTTGACTGAGATGCAGCTCATTTGAAGCAGGGATCAATGCTGGGCAGCTTGCCTTTGCAGAACTTCCAGGTGGACCAGGCCGGCCAGCCCTGCTGGCTGAGCACCTTCTGGGCGCAGCGCACCGATTTGGTAATATCATCGGTCAGCAGAGCCTTGCAGCTGAGGCCGCAGCCGTTGCTCGACTTTTTGCCGCTGGGCGGCTGGCACCAGTAGCGATCGTTGATCTGGAAGATGCCGTAGTCGTTGGAGCCATCCGAGTTGGGCGGGCCGACGACGCCGGTGCGATAGGAGCTCTCGTGCTGGGCAATGCAGGTCCATTTGCTCAGCTGATCGCGGGGAACGCCCAGCTTGGCCATTTCGCGGGCCAGCGAGCAGCGGTCCATGGTGCGTGCCAGGGCCGGGGCGGCCAATGCGGCCAGGGCCAGGGCAACCACAACGACTACTAGGAGGATCTTCATCTCTGGGAAAGTGCTGTTCTCGACTGTGACCTCCTGGCGCTGGGTGCTGCAGTATTTATAGTTGAGCCGCTGTTGATTCGTCTTGCTGCAGTCGAGCAAATAATCAAACACTACGGGTACTCGCAATGTGTTCAATGTGGGCGCTTGTAACTTAATTGTGATATTTGCCAACAAATCCAATGTAAATAGGGGCGATAAGAGCTTTTTATCGTCGGGGCAGCTCAGCTTGGCAGCTGACTAATGCGTTCGATTTGTGAGTTGAACTTACTCAACTCGAAATTCATTGACTCGCAGTTGAATACGGATGCACTCAAAGCACAATCCAGAAATAGACGTGAAGACAATCTTATCTTGGGGTGGCAATTTCTCGATAAAATCAACTGCAATGTGCAATTTCTGTGTAAAAGTATCTCAACAATCCGCAGTTCCTGGCAAACAAGTTGAGCTAAAACAAATAAACAACGTGCAGGTTCGAATCCTCGGCTAGCGTACTGATATTAATTTTAAAGCTGGTGTCAACCAATTTTTGAAGAAGACTTCTTAGGCATATTTTCAAGCTGCTTTTACACGTTGAACAGAGTATTAAGCAGTAAGTTGCACTCCAATGAAATTTAAGTACTTTTCTATTTAAATTTTGTATATTGTTTAATTTTGTTCTAATATCTAATTGTTGATAGCATTACTAATTTATGTACATGATGGTGTGGGCCTTATAAACAGACTAAACACAGAGACAAACAAATGAAGACGTTGACAAAACAAATTCTTCAGCAAAGTGTCATAGCTTTATATAAAACAAAATTGATTCTATTTTAAGGTATCTTTATATGGAGAACTGCGGGATGACTGTCAGACAAGTGCGGACGTACTCTTATCTTTATACTTCTGGCTATAGTTCTATATAAATTCTATGTATGATTCTTAATAATTCTAAATAAAATACATTTTTAAATAAATTCTCAGAGAAGAATATAAGTTCTCTAAGATTAAAATGAGCTTAAGCCACTGTCATAAGAACTTAAGAGGTTCGCCTATAAAGAGTCAATTAAAACCTTCCTTTTTTTCAGTGCACCAAAGCGTCTTTATAAAGAACTTTTTGAAAAACAAACGTAACCAATATTTTTTGCTACCAATGTAGAAGCACTTCTAGAGAAAACCAAGATTAATAAGACACTTTAGAGCTTAGAATTTACTTTTATATATAATTATTTTTTCAGTGTAGTATAAATGACATTTATGCTGGCTGGACATGACACGCCACACTTTTGCCAAGCAGCCGCTAAGTCCCAAGTGATAAATCGCCCGTTCTTCTCTTCCGTCAACTTTCGCGCATACGTAATCCGCTTTTAATCGAGCGGCCATTTAAGCGTTCTCTCTGCCATCTAAAATGGCCATAAGAAATTTATCATGGCCTTTTTTGTTATGGACAGCCATAGTTTATAATAGGTAGAGTTTCTCTGCGTGTTAAGCCGACACCTTGCCAAATTGTTTTCAGTTGTTATATAAAAAAGTTAAACACAAACACAAAAAGAAGAAGTAGAGAAATAACACCCATTTGGAGCGTCTCTTGGCCAACAGTGACAGCCGGGCTATTTGCCCCCTTTTTAAGTGGTTTTTGATGCTGCCAGAGATACGAAGCCGGCGCTGACATGAAATGTTCTCATGGCAGTTCCATTTCTTTAGCCCATTTGCATACGCTACACATTTGCAGAGTGTTGTAAATTTTACCCACACAAAACAAATGAGATAAAACTATTAACAGAATTTAGCAACAACAATGATAGAGAAATGTGGCCACTTTTCAGTTTCAGTTGTCAAGTTGCCAGCGGCGTCAAGATCTGTGCAGTTTTCCCAAGAGCTGTCAGCGGTCTCTTGAATTGTGCTGGGATCCCCTGACTTTTGTCAGCTTTTTAATAGTCTGCTGTCATGCTTGACAGCGCGGCTGCTTGACTCTAAATTAAAACAAGCTGGGGAAATGCGCATGACAACAAGACGAAGCTCAAATACGCTCTCTATAACATAAGTATACTGAAAATCAGGTATTATATTAATAGAAAATGTTGCACTTATTTGCAAGTAAAACTATCTTGCTAAGGGCTCTTGGCTTATAAACGATGGCTGCACTGAGTAAATAAATATATGGTATTCGATCAATTAAAATAAAATAATTTCTATCGTTCATTAATTTTCATAATCAAAAAAATATTTTCCAATTGATGAATGAATTTTACGGTTAATTACCAAATTTGTTAATCAATTTGAAAAGTAAATTTTATTGTAGAACTTTTTCCGGATTATTGCAATGTTTTAGGGAAAAGTGAAAGTTAAACCAACATTTTTTTAGAGCTACAGAATTTATTACTGTTTGCAGAAAATGTATTTCGATTGAACAAATATTTTACGACTTATTGTATATTGTATTGTAGTTTTTTAATCTACATAAATTATTTGAATGTGATTTTTCATAAATTGAAGCAAAATTTTAACTATTAATAGATAAATAGAAAATATAATATATAAAATTTTTTTTATATTAATTGCAGAACAAATTTTCCCATTTATTTTTACACACATATTTCGATTGTAAGGAGTTCCTCAAATATATTTTTTAAGATTCGAATAAATTGTTTACGTTTAAATTAAATTATTTCGAAGTTTATAAAAATGTATTATTCTTAAAATATTTGTATAAATGTTTTCTACAAATAAAGACCAACTAGCCACAATATTGTCATATAGCTTGAATACCCTGCACAGGTTTAGTAAAAGAAAAACCAAAAATTTTCCAACGTTCATTATGATTTTCACCGAGATTTGTTGACTACAGATTGCGTCTGCTGTTGCCCCCAGGTAATATATCAGCAGAGCTGTCTCTCAACTAATATAATTAGGGTTTATTGTCGAAATAATATCGCAGCAGGGTTCGAGGCATTTGCTTTTGACACAGTTGCGTTTCTGGAGGTTGCCAGGTGAAATGGTGTTTATAATTTGTAAGTCCAATTTGTGTTATTTGATGTGACAGGTAATTGATGCCAAAAACTAGTCCAAAGCTAGTTGGTGTCAGCGTTTCAGCCCGGTTACCGCTGACAATGACAAGTCAAGATCATGTTTACTTAACCAACTGGAAAACAACAAGTTGACTCGGTAATGCAATCGCCTGACATTGTGCGAGTTTAAACAGCGCTTAGGCATGCGCCCCCACAAGACTGCCAGTAATCGGATATATATATATATTATATAATACCTTAGAATAGTGTATTTTGTTGTTTGACTTATCCAGATATTGGATCTCAATGGCGTGCTTTCTCTTGGTCTATTCTTGTCTTCAGCTGTGTCTGATACTTTGATTACCCGCCATTTTCTTTTGATAAGAGTGAATCCCCCTCGGCACGCTTATCGGCCGTGCCATTCATTAATTTGCCTGTGGCCAGGTGCACTTGAGATTTGCGTATTAAAATCAGCTTGTTTTGGAATTTTTTTTATTTTTTTTTTTACTAAACAAGTGGCAAACACTTCAAGGCACTTGAACACCAGTCAAATAAGTGGCTAAAATAAAGTCTGTAGATAGTAGTGAACGAGCTAAATCGAAAGTTTTCAGTCTATTGAATGTTGGGATACTTGAATTAGTTTTATGTGATTATACGTTGTGCAAATGAATTTAATAAGCAGTAGAAAATATCTTGAATATATGAATTATATATATTCTTTAATATATATATATTCTTTCTTTCTC
Organism: Drosophila colorata; assembly: GCA_035041545.1. Lineage (NCBI taxonomy): Eukaryota > Metazoa > Arthropoda > Insecta > Diptera > Drosophilidae > Drosophila > Drosophila colorata. The sequence continues at coordinate 4,080,311 of JAWNLD010000564.1, forward strand.
TAGATGTGAGTTATATTAATTTTATTTATTTTTTATTATAGCTTCGTATTGTGAACTATCGATAACTCTTGACGTTTCTTTCAAAATGATTTTTGCGAGTTAGGTGCATTGCAGATCAAATTTTGGCAAATTAGTTATTTTATATCCTATACAGCTTGAGGTTTGTTTTATTTATTATTATAACATGTTATCGATTACTCTAGGTGTTTCCTCAAAATCGATAATAATCTATTTCCTATTCTTTTTTTTTTTGCCATACCTTCGAATGTCTTAGAGCTGAAGCCACCAAATTTTTTTTGGCTTTTGACTTTTTGAAAAAAAAATTCCCATCAGAATTTAAAAAATCTTGATTTTTGGTTTACACACACATTGGAATGCCAGCTTTATGTATATGTGTGAGATGTACAGAATTTTAAGGCTAGCGGAGAGTATATTTTTAGAAATAAAAGTAGCATATTAACTGATTTCAATTAAGCCTAAAGAAATAAGGACGTTCCATACAATTTTATGACTTCGTTTTTAGCCACTTCCTTCAATTAAAAGAAGGAAGTCTTATGTATTTAATATATATTTTCTTCAGATTCCCATTTATTCTCTTGCCTTCTTTCCTGTGTGCCTTATTTCTAGTTTGGTTTTCTCCGGCAGTTTGTAACCTATGTAGCGCTTTCTTATTTTCCTCTTCACAATTTTCCCCGAGTTCTACATCTTTCACAGCTTTACACACACTTTCTTGGCCAAAAAGCAATTAAATCAGCCACAATCCCTGACGTGCGTATCAAGTCAGGTTGTATGAAGATCTTCGCCTTTGCTCGATGCCATTGCGTCTACCTGGTATCAAGCTGGCCGTTGTTGTTGTTGTTTGTTATCTGTAGACCGCCATAACTTTACGGTAGAGTGAATTTTGTATGCGGCAGCAACCGCAGCAATTGTTTTAGCTGCCTGAGTACTTGGTTGACCCAAGGGGCCGCCGAACTCCGGCCTTAGGGCAATTACTTATGCCGTCTTGGACCAGTTGTGCTAATGTGCACAAATTATAGGAATAGAGACGAGCATGTACTTTGCACTTGGCAGGAGGAAAAGGTCTGCTGACATTTCTCTCCCTCTTCCTCCCTCTCCCTCTCTCTCTCCCTGTTTACCCCCCCCTTTCGACCGATGGTGTAATTTTCCAGTCTTTGGTTTCCTGCTTTGTTTTAGCCTGTTCTTGAAGCGGTCTCTTGGTGTCTCTGTTAATGCATTGCCACTTCCTTGGCCCGGGCTCTGGCCCAGCTCAGCTTATGTCTGTATTTACTGCCGGTCTGTGCGACGCGTCGGCTACTTGTATAAATTATTGCCCACTGAGTGTTTCCCCCCATTAAGAATTCACTGACCGCTCCAAGTCAACGGCCTATTATGAGTGCCAGCTAGGGAACTCTTCGCCATGGCTCTTACTCGAAACTCTCTGCAGCTGATCGATTCTTGCTTTCGTTCTTCGTTTTTAGAAAGCACACGAACATGTGTAGAAAATAGCCAATTACGATTGTCGTAGAACGGCACCCAACTGCTGACGTCGGAGAATTGAATTAGCTCGAGACGAAAATCTTCATTTTAAGATTTTTCATTTATTGTGAAGAAGAAGAAAGCACAGTTAGCTGCCAAGTGGCGGCAATTAAATGTTGACGGGTTCCACTTTGGAGTCAGGAGCATATGGCGTTTGGTAAAAATATTGAGGAAAACCAAAACAAAAATTCTTGAACAATAACTAGATTTTTGTAGTTGCATAAAAGTCTTATGGAGTTAAATATTAATTTCACGACATGATCAAAGAAAAACTTGACTATATATTTTATTTCTTTTATATTGTAATATATTTAAAGATTTTTTTAATTTGAATATAGAGTATTCTATGGCTACGTCTATGCAAAAAGTTTCAGCGCAGCAGTTTTTTATATAAACACATTCGATCTACATTTAATTTCCAAACGAGTTCTTTGTTTGAAAATCTAAATAATATAATACAAAGAGCTTCCTTAAAGCCTTTTTTTTATATATTAAAAATTATTATTATTACTATTTAAAGTATAGGATATAGTTATAAACTATCAACCTAACTGTTTTAAATAGCACTGGCTGATATGGACTTCGGCAAAGACAAGCGCTACATGCAATCACTAGCCTGGGATTCGAGCCCAGATCCTTCGTTCAGTTATCCAATTGACAACTTCTTTACCTCTCCTGCACATTAAAATGATTTTGAACAACTTGCAAAGCAATGAATAGCGAAAAACAATTCTCAATTCAATTATTCAATCAAATGTTTATTTATTGTCATCAGAGAAGCAAACGCGAACCGCTTAGAAGCAGCTGTCGATGGAGGGCAGAGCACCGCTGCAGTACTTCCAGACGGACCATGCGGTCCAGCCCTGCTGGCGCTGGATCTTCTGGGCGCAACGGACGGAGTTGGTGATGTCGTCGGTCAGGAGGGCGTTGCAGCTGAGGGAGCACTCGTTGTAGGAGAAGCGACCGTTGGCGGGCTGGCACCAGTAGTAGTTGTTGATCTGGAAGATGCCGTAGTCGGCGGAGCCGTTGTAGTTCTCGGGGCCCACAACGTGGGTGCGGTAGGAGCTCTCGTGCTCGGCAATGCAGGTCCACTTGCTCAGCTGGTCGCGGGGAACGCCCAGGTTGGCCATCTCGCGGGCCAGGGAGCAACGGGTCATGGTGCGACCGAAAGCGGGGGCGGCGAAAGCGGCCAAAACCAGCAGAACGATGAAAGCCTTCATGTTTACAAATTATTCAGGAAACTGAAACTGATGTCGAAAGGCTAAAAGGTCTGCGCTTTTATAGCTAGAAATTTTCTGTGTCGAACACTATCTGAAGTGGCCGCGTGATTGGCCACGAATACGTCCGGCCAATTGCGCAGATTTGCTTATCATTATTAACCTAGATGATTAATCAATGGAATAAAACTCTTGCAAAATATGCCAAAAAAAGAAAATAATCTACTGGCACGCTAGGTAAATATTTGTGATAAATAAATCTAATAAAAGCTGCTTAGCTGTTTTGAAACGGAGACCAAGAGATGCTACACATAAGCAATGTTATTAAGACAAGTACTTGGCTTAGATCTTCAAACACTGCTTAAAATTAGCCTAGTTTATGTTTTTTGGGCTGTTAAGCTAAATTTTAACCATTAACCTTGTTAACTATTTTTTTCGTCTCCTCTTTAACCAATTATTATGCTTCAAGTTGTGGCTATTGGTATTTAAAGTAGGCTTTGAGCGATATAAACAACATTTAGGGCTTTGAATAGAAGGCAACTGAAGAGCAGAGCTGCCAGTTACGCTTGTTTTTACTTAAATCTAGCTGTTTTTTGAGTGTAATTGCCGTTAATTCTGGCAGTTTTTTCAAAATGTATTTTTATTTTGTTTCTTTTTCTTCAACAACTATATGACTAAAAAATTCCAGACAAAGCCTAAAGTTATTATAATATTAAAAATTATTTAAATACGTTAATAAATATGAATTATCTATTAAATAAGCATGTCAGCTATAAGTTGGGATTTCCACTAGATTTTTCAAATATTTCACACTCATTATCCACATAGCTTTTTTATGCCACTTAAATGCTGTCAACACTGAACAGTGTCGAGCGTAAATAGAGCTATATGGCCGGAAACTTATGACTTTGTTGTGTTTCTCGAAAAGAACTCAGCTGTGTGTACTTATGGTTGCGTTTCATAACGGTCACAAGTTGAATCGTTAAAGCCACTGACTCGGCACAGACCCCAAGGCTAGCACACATCATCAAGAAACGTGAACATTAACGCCAACTCGAATGCACATGGCTTTCTCGACATGGAGGCTGACAAGAGCTGGAGTCTGGAGTCTAAAAGACCCAACCGCAAGTATGCAAACCCGTCATTGCCGACACGCTGTTATATTAACCCCATTCAAGCGCAGGCATGGCTCATCATGCATACACTCAGAGAAAACACCGCAACACTCGTTCACATTGTAATATTTTTCGTTTACTAATTGTGAAGCCTAAAAATCGATTTGTATACTTATTTTGACAGCCACAATCGATTAAAAATATGAATTTAAAATTCTACATTTTGAAAAATTTGGGTATACACGATTTTTGCAGAATTAACTAGAGGACAAACCATAATCAAAATGCCACCAAGTATGCAAATCGGTTCAGTTTTGACCAAGTTATTGATCTTAAAGCTTTACAAAACTGTTGTTCATTGTAATTTGTTTAAATTTAAATTTACCCAGCCATAACAGAACTTCTAATAGAGTCCTCTGCCGCTCTGCCTATCAATAAGATTATAATAGATAAAAAATAAATACATTTTCGTAATTTAGTCAAATCACTTGAGATTAGAATACTTTCGCGATAATATGGCCCTATAAAAGCGCCGGCCTCACAGGCTTTCGACATCAGTTTTGGAAAATTCTAAACATGAAGGCTTTCATCGTTCTGCTTGTTTTGGCCGCTTTCGCCGCCCCCGCTTTCGGTCGCACCATGACCCGTTGCTCCCTGGCCCGCGAGATGGCCAACCTGGGCGTTCCCCGCGACCAGCTGAGCAAGTGGACCTGCATTGCCGAGCACGAGAGCTCCTACCGCACCCACGTTGTGGGCCCCGAGAACTACAACGGCTCCGCCGACTACGGCATCTTCCAGATCAACAACTACTACTGGTGCCAGCCCGCCAACGGTCGCTTCTCCTACAACGAGTGCTCCCTCAGCTGCAACGCCCTCCTGACCGACGACATCACCAACTCCGTCCGTTGCGCCCAGAAGATCCAGCGCCAGCAGGGCTGGACCGCATGGTCCGTCTGGAAGTACTGCAGCGGTGCTCTGCCCTCCATCGACAGCTGCTTCTAAGCTGATCACCAATTGAATTGTCGATATTAAATAAAGATTATTATGAAATGGAATTTTGAAATTGTTCTTTTACTTGACTTTAAAAAGTATCATTATATACCCTGGGTTTCTATTAAAACAAAAATAAATCAAAATTTCCAAAAGCCAAAAATAAATTTCTAATATGAATTAATGTGGACAAACAGAATGTTTATGTACATATTTAGATTGGCTCAAGGTTTATAATATTGGAAACATTTTGCAGAATTAAACTAGAGAACAATCCATGACAAAAATGCCATCAAATATGAAGATCGGTTCTGTTTTGGCCAAGTTATTGATACGAAAGCTTTACAAAAGTGGAGTAAGTTTTCATTTGTTGAAATTTCAATCTACTCTGTCACGCTAGAACTTCTTCTCTCAGTGTAAATGCATATAAGCCATGATGACAGGGTATATGCACTCGGGTATTTCATCTGCTGCGTCAATTGCTAGCGGTATTCCTTGTGCCCCCGGGCAGCACTTGTTGATCTTGTGGCGACCACAGATTTCTACTCATTTCCACACATTTCCAAGAAAGTTGTTAACCTTTTAACGTTGGGTTAACAGCCAAGACAAATGACAAAAGGCTACTGTACAGCCATTTGGCCAAATGACGGACAAAAGCGGCTCAACAAAATGGCTTAAAGCAGTTGAAGCTGCGTTCCAAGCGTGACCCGCTTAGATATCCCCATGAATTATCGATTTGTCTAGTCAATGCTGACTTGTGAATTCTTTGTAAAAGCAACTTCTTCACTTTTACTTTTACGCTTTTTGTTTGTTTGTTTTATAAGCCAATACAAGAAACATTCTACCATCAGCCAACAGCTAGCAGAGAACAGCTTAGCCCGGTTTATGGGTCAGCTAACAGTTCTGACAAGAATTTCTCGAAATTCTCATCGCATATGCATGAGCTTGGCCTTTCGGCAACTCAGCTGACCAATTATGCGTCATTTAAATACAAGTTGGAGTTAATTATCTAATCAGAGACCCAAGCGTTGGCTACAGAAAATACTGTTACAATAATAGATCAGTTTTCCAGTTGGCTGTAAGTTCGGTTAAAGAACAGTTCCGAAGCTTAAGTAGGAAATACAAACATTGTAAACCTTTAAGGGCTAGCTCTTTAACCAAAAATGTGCTCAAGTCTATTGAACTCTGTCTTTTAAAGTCTAGACAGTGTAAATTGTCTTGCTTTCAATCGTTTCTGATAAGTTGAAAATGCGCGCCTTAGTTATAAAGTGTTGATAAATATTTAAATTTGTATAATACTAAATATACCAAAGTGTTATACGTACGTGTTATATTTTTGTGATAAGATTGGGCTGACCAAAGCGGAATATAAAACAACAACAAACCAATATGTACAAAAAAAAAGACTAGACAATTATATTTGCCAATAAATGTTTTCTGAAGAGTTTCTAGTTTGTATTCAGGCTAATAAAATTTAAAAGACAGCCAATCTAATTCAATGCGTGTGTGTTTTTCCACAAATAAAGCCATAAAATTAGAAACTTTCTGCTAAACAAAACAAACAATTTGCTGCGTGCCCATAAAAATAAACCTTTTTGCACATTTTCTCTCATAGAAAGTAAAGTTGAAGCACGGCAAATGGTCAGCGGGTCAGGCGAATTATAAACAGACCCAGACTTATTCATTATGATACCAGAGCGGGCCAACAAAAAAAAAAAACTTGTCAAACTGGTGACTCGTGTATTCACCAAGCAGAACTCATCAGCGAAAAATAAAAAAGATATATCTGAAATTTGAACAACTTCCGCAAAGATTCAAAGAAAACTCCGCATGTGTGGGAGCTAATGTCAAATCCATTAAATAAATTGCAATTACTAAGTTGATTATAAAGCGCCTCTGGTATTCTTCACATCATGAACACGATTCGGATGCGTTTATAAAGTAATTGGTTTTTTAATTCCCTCGGTAAATACTGGAGAATTCAGAGAAAGTGGCAAAAAGGAAAAAACAAACAAACAATTTGATTAAACTAATTTTATGTTAAAAAAGAAATAATCAAACTGTCAGTCAAATCATTGAAAAACGTAGAGCATAAACTTAAAAAGATTTATTTATTGAATAGTCTCAATAAAGATTTGAAAAGAGTTTTTAATTAGATGCAGTTCGGCCAAAGATAACATGGCCAATTCATTTTGGAACAATTCCAATCAAAAACTCAACAGAAATTTAAAAAAACAAATAAAGATGAACACAATAAGAAATACATTTGTGGAAATACAAAAAAAAACCTCTCGTCATTAATATTTATATGCAGCTCATGATATTTAAGAACAGCTTGAGAATACTTTCCACTCTCCCACACTCCGTTTCTCTCAGACAGCAAATGTGGATGCTGTTTAAATGCGCGCCTTTTTTTTTTTTTTGGAAAATATTAACACCAAAAATTAAACATGCTCAACCGAAACTTAACTTATATAAGATTTATATATAGAATATTGTATATATAAACGTACCCTCAAGGTTGCAGAACTTATGAAACTCTGATAAATGCGAATTTAACAAGCACACACGGCACGGACTAATCGCTTTTACATGCGTACGCACGCGAAGGACACGTCCGATCAGCAGTGCAGACGCGCACAGACTAAATCATCTCATTAAAGTTGCGCCTACGCTAAGCCGGCAGTCTCACTAATACTAATACAGCAGAAACTTAGAGTACACAAACGACCGCTCCTTGTATAAGCGCTCTCAACTGGATACACAACTAAGGTAAATTATAATGCGCACTCTCTGGCACTTGCAGCCTGCTGTCCAAAAATATAACGGGATCACAAGCATGAGCGCCAATGGCGTGTCAGCAGGGTGCAAATTAATTATTTGCCACGCTAACGTTGTGTTGTGTGGATGTTATCCACAGTGTCCACTCTCTTGAAAGATGGTCTCTGCCAGCACTTGCCAAATGCAGAAGTCTCTCAAGTTCTCTCTCATAATAAATGATGCAGCTAATTGTACGAATTTTTAAGGTTTACAAAATGAGACGTTACTTTTCAAATAACAAGAAATAAACAAAAACATCACAAATTTTCCCCTTCTTTCAAGGACATCTCTAATCAACTTAAATGTAATAAAACATTTAAAAATTAATTTTTTTGCTTCATTTAAAAGTTTTTGATTAGATAATACAGGCCTCTCCGCACTATCTAATAGATTATATTATAAAAAAATGCATTTTTGTAATTTAGTCAAAATCATTTGAGTTTGGAATACTTGTGAGATAATATGGCCCTATAAAAGCGTCGGCCTCACAGGCTTTCGACATCAGTTTTGGAAAATTCTAAACATGAAGGCTTTCATCGTTCTGCTTGTTTTGGCCGCTTTCGCCGCCCCCGCTTTCGGCCGCACCATGGACCGTTGCTCCCTGGCCCGCGAGATGTCCAACTTGGGCGTTCCCCGTGACCAGCTGAGCAAGTGGACCTGCATTGCCGAGCACGAGAGCTCCTACCGCACGGGCGTTGTGGGCCCCGAGAACTACAACGGCTCCAACGACTACGGCATCTTCCAGATCAACAACTACTACTGGTGCCAGCCCGCCAACGGTCGCTTCTCCTACAACGAGTGCGCCCTCAGCTGCAACGCCCTCCTCACCGACGATATCTCCAACTCCGTCCGTTGCGCCCGCAAGATCCAGGGACAGCAGGGCTGGTCCGCCTGGTCCACCTGGAAGTACTGCAGCGGTGCTCTGCCCTCCATCGACAGTTGCTTCTAAGCTGATCACCAATTGGATTTAAAACTTATTATGAAATGGACTTTGGAAAGTGTTCTTCTACTTAAAATTTAAAAAGAATCATTATATACCCAAAAATAAACTTAAATTTCTAAAAGCAAAAAATTACTTTCTAATATGAATAATTAATTTAATTTGGACAAAACAGAATATTTATATATTTAGATTTGCTCTAGGTTTATAATATTGGAAACTTGCGTATAATTAAACACAAATTTGTTGGGCCATTGAATCTGCATTTTTTGCACATTTTCTCTCGACCATAGAAAGTAAATTTGGCTCTCAGCAAGGTGGCCAACCGACAACCAACAAATGACAGCGGGTCAACACCAATTTATGGGCCAACCCAAACATATTAATTATGATCGCTCGCAGCATTAGCGCCGACTTTGTCTGCGCTGAATAAATAAGTCCAAAAACCTGCTGAACTGGTGTGATTTTTTTTATAATTTTATTTTATATATTTTGGAGGTAATGCGACATTGATTTTAACTCACATGTGTATAGAAAAAACCTAAACAAATAGTGTAAATTTGGCAGCAGTTCCGCATAAGATCAATAGAGACAAATGTCGAAGGTAAGCCACGAAATCGGTGGATATAACAATGTCGTATTCATTAGATAAATCGGGTATACCCATGAGATGATTGACGGGCGCCCAGGGCAATCCTCGAGCTGCTGCTGCAGCAGCACGATATGTGCGCAATTATTGGATTGGAATTTATAATCCCATTGGCCTCCGGTCAAAGATTGGCAGATTCGTGAATTGGGAGAAAGTGGCAAAAGCCAGGCGCAATTTATCTGTCAAAGTGATTTTGTTTACAAATAAGTGTGCATAACAAAATGTACACTTAGAAGTTGTCTTTAGGCAATACTTTCAGGTGGACGAAGCAGATCACTTAGAAAATATATTAAACATTTTGTATTCAAATTAAGTAAAAATATTGTCGAAATAAAGCCCAAGTCTACAATTCTTAAACTAAGTACGAAATACTTATTTCAAGATTTTAGTTTTTAAGAGCCTAAAGTTGCCAAAAAAAAATTTTAAATAAATATAAATATAGTACTCAATCTCTTTGGATAAAAAATATAGTTATTGGTTTATTATTTCAAGTATGTAAATTCTTATAAGTACATTGTACCTAATCTAAGAATTAAATACAGTAAATATTGTAGGAACTTCATAACATATCTCAACAATAAATTAAAATTAAAATCAAATTATTCGAAAAATTCTATGTTTATTATCGTAATGCTATTTGTTTAATGTCATTTAATTATGACAAATATATATAATATACAAAAAAATCAGGTGTTCAGTTCTAAATTGTTTTTAAGGGGGAGGAGATTAGGGAAAGTAATAAAGGAAAGAGGTGAAAGATTTTTAAATAAAAGTTCAAATCAACTTTTAGTACACTTTATAATAGAAAATATTTAATATTCACGTTCAAATTAAATCAGGATCGATGCATAGCTAATTTAGCAATATTCAGGCAAACAAATAAATTCACAATTTTTTGGCATGAATTCTATTCCAATTATTCCACAAATGAAGTAAAGCAATTTTTTCCATTAGTTAGATTAGTTATTATCTAGAACTTGTCACTCTCTCCCTCTCTCTTGTTCTCTCCTCCTTGTATTCTCAACCTATCTTAATGGAGGACTTGTTGGATTGTTCGCTTATCTCAAGTGCCCGCGACCGATATGCTCGTGGAAGTGTCTTTTGGCGCACGGCGATTGATAAGTCTTTAATCGCCAGATAGGCGGGGCCCTCAAGACGTGCACACGTCCCAAAATATCGCAATTTGGCCTGTTGAATGCAAATTGACAGCTTCGTTAATGGTCCGCATGGACAGCTGGCCTTTGAGCCCAATTAACTAGCGAGGGCTGCTGCTTTGAACACTTTACACCAAATGCTTTGGGCCAGTTACATTGAGCTCAATTAGTTTTGCAGCTAACCAAAAGTGTATAGGTCGATTGGCAGATACCCTGTACTAATTTCTACATATATATACTGAGTTGTACACTTTTTGACATATTTACACAATATGAAATTGATAATATAATATTCATTCTTGAATAAATATGCTCTAAAAATCAAGTTTGTTGCCTTCATATTAAAAAAAAAAAAAAAAAAATTTTTGTAACTACCCCTAAGTTATCTCTAAAGTTAAATATAATTAATCTATCTAAGCCTGAAAAGGAGCTACGTGCTAAATTTGGGTACTCTAGCACTTATAATACTCGCGCTGTGCTCAAATAACATAGGCTAATAATCGATTTTTATCGATTTAATACAAAAAAAATTTAATCAGCCTTTGCTATAAGAGTACATATATTCAAATGTTTATATCTTCAGAATTTAGTAAAGGATATATATAATAAACTATCAACTCAACTTTCAAATAGAACTGGCTACTAAATATATATGTCTTTTATAAGGCTGTCTTCTTCTGCCTGTTACACAGATGCACTACTACAATATACCCTTTATTTTGCCTATTTTAAATGGATACAGGGTATTGAAAGCCCATTGCCTATTGCCCAAGCGGCACAAAGAGCGTCTCTAAGCAAATTGCGGTTACTTAATCAACAATTGCCACATTTGTCAGGTCAGGTGTTCAACAGCTGTCTTTCGGCCGCAAACCGACGGCAGTAAATGCCCTAACTCGGGCACTGAGCGCCTTAAAAACAAGTCAAACAAAGAATTTGCGTTCAACCGCAAAATGCTATGAAAAGAAAATTTTCTTTTCATATTTGTCTATTTTTCACCATTTTTTTTTTGGGGCTTTGACGAAAGTATTCCAATTGGCTTGCGTGCGACGCCCAACTGTCCAGTTGGAGCGTGTCCAATGCATAAGCTATTTATTATTAACAATTGTTAAATCAGACCGGAACAGTTTTCGTCTAGCTCAGCGCAGCTCAGCATATGGAGGTATAGTATATCTCCATTTGTTATGTGTGCTGCCCACTGATATTTCTTTTTCTCTTTTATTGTTTCTCGGGCACTTCTCTGTGCGCCAAGTGGCATTGTTAGCGGCCGCAACTGGGGATTGCGATTGGGGCTTGGAATGGGGGGGATTGTGTGTGCCTTGTCTCGAAGCGTGCCGTCGCCAATTCAATTTTTCATCATTTCCATGGCGCTTTTTTGCCGCTTTCGAGTACGGTTAAATGTAATTTGTTGTATAGTTAAAATACCCTGTAACCGATGCAATTGTTTTTTGTGTTTAAAGGGGTATATTGCAACAGTTAGAAGAAGGCCCAAAAAGCATATTAACTTATATTATTCTTTAACAAAGTCAACAGCCGAACCGATATCTTCTATATATATATATGTATTATCTAAAAAAAATTGTGAATATAAGTTCTCCTTTACCAGTTCAAATTTTGAAATACTCAAAACTTCGCTCATTTCGCAACAATCGATAAATATCGATTTTCAGCAGCTGATACTTCAGCGTATCTCATAGGTTATAAGAGCTAATTTTTAGTCAAAATTATAAGAAGTAATTACAAATCTTTATCAAGCGGCAACTTAGTACAGGGTAACAACTAGTAGGGCACAGCCTTTTTTTTTACATATATCTGTAGGTATATATTTTTTGATTTTTTCCTCAACGCACACGCAGCAATTTATGTGGCCACAATATTTGTATAGCATCGGCTGTCAGCCTAACGAGCACTTGTTGCCTTCCATGTGGTTCTGGCCAGGCCAAAACCGCTGCCAGTTTCAATGCCAGCGCTGCCCACACGAAAACCAAAAAAAATAAAAAAATAAAAGTTCGAGAGGATTTGCCTCAGCCACGAACGTATCGCCGTTGTGTGTGAAAGAAAGTCGAGCCCTATTAGCATATGTGGCCAGATTCAGATTAGATTCAGATTGGGTGGGCGTATCAGCCAGGCAGAACAGCCAACGGAAAACAATGGGCCAACTGTATGGAAGAGCAGATAACCTTCCGCCGTGCTGACCAGGTGGGGGATTTTCTTTGACGGGTTCAAGGGGGGTTTAAGCTTACCTCGTTGGGGCTAATGCCGTGCCACACTTCTAGGCCAAAACGAAATCCAATTGGGAGCATATGCGAGAGTTAAACGATACGAAACGAAATTGGGCCAAATGCGGAACGTTCTCAAAAATGTTCACACACACACACACTCACACACACGCGCACACACGCTTGTCATATTGGAAAAGTTGGCTTTTCTTTGCACTTTGCAGCGTCATCGAAGCACAAGAAGAAGCATAAACTGAGAAGATTAGCACAAAAGCAAACGCGCAACGTTCTATGCTACTTAGTTACGGCTGCAATTGTTGTTGTTGTTGTTGTTGTTGTGGATGCTGCAATAGGCCAGACCGGGCCGGGCCAACGACAGTCGTCAGAGCCGTACTCGTTTTACCGTTAGAATGCAATCAGCGCGCGCGCTCGCGATGCTGTTAGCTGCTGTCAAGCGGGAAGGGGTGGGTGAAGGGAGTTAGGGGGTTTGGGGGGGGGTCAGCAGCGGGTGCCAGTCGAACACTTTTCTAGCCAATAAAACTTGTTTGGCACTCGAGAACGCACAGCACATACGTATATACAGATATAATATATATCGCGTAATCGTCGGCGACACGTAACAAGCTGCGTGGAGTAGTCGAAATTGGCCAGAGTAGCCGTTACCAATGGCAACGGAAACCGTTTAGAACGTCGATTCTTTAAGCGCAAGCCAAAACTAACATAATATATATGTAGTAAATAGTTATGCAGCGGCATTTACGATAGCACTTTGTTAGCCCTAAAGCACGGCTAGCAAAGCCATCGTTGGATTTATGAAAGAAAAAGCGCTCGCCGCGTTTCACACGTCTGCTCCGCTGCGAAGTCACGCACTGACTGAGCCAACCGTTAAACTTCTGGTTCAGCTTCAGCCTCAGCTTCGGCCTCAGCTTCAGCTTGCTGCAAGCCAAGCCGCCGTTGACAGTTAGTTCGGCTCTGCGCGCACTTTCTCAACTCGTTTCTCATTGGTGAGCGGCCGCTCTTATACCACGCAAGCAGTCTTGCTTTAGTATAGCACGCAAGCAGTGTGAGTCGAGTATAAGAGCTGCTCATTCGGCTTGAAATCAGTTGTAAAGACACGCGAAAATTTAGCTTGAAATGTTTGGCTTTAATTCAAAATCAAATGAACAGCTTAGAAGCAGCTGTCGATGGAGGGCAGAGAACCGCTGCAGTACTTCCAGGTGGACCAGGCGGACCAGCCCTGCTGTCCCTGGATCTTGCGGGCGCAACGGACGGAGTTGGAGATATCGTCGGTCAGGAGGGCGTTGCAGCTGAGGGCGCACTCGTTGTAGGAGAAGCGACCGTTGGCGGGCTGGCACCAGTAGTAGTTGTTGATCTGGAAGATGCCGTAGTCGTTGGAGCCGTTGGAGTTCTCGGGGCCGACAACGCCCGTGCGGTAGGAGCTCTCGTGCTCGGCAATGCAGGTCCACTTGCTCAGCTGGTCACGGGGAACGCCCAGGTTGGACATCTCGCGGGCCAGGGAGCAACGGTCCATGGTGCGACCGAAAGCGGGGGCGGCGAAAGCGGCCAAAACAAGCAGAGCGATGAAAGCCTTCATGATGGAACTTCAGTAAACTGATGTCGATTGGCCAAAACTCGTTCCCTTTTATAGGCCAACATTATCTTGGTCTTCCCAGTTATCGTTATCTGAAGTGCGTTTTAATTTGAACAGTTCTGTCAGAGATATTTTATTCAAGACATTGCTACTTTGGCCCCCTATTAGAAAAAGACAGCAATCCGGACGACAGTACTTGAAATTATGCAATCATTCGGCTCTTGTAATATCTTTTATTATTTAAGTTCTATTGAAATCGGAAATTAGAAAGCATAACTTATTTTTTAATATAATTTTCTTTGCGAAAAGATAAAGTGTTTAGATTTTTTGACTATGAGAATTCGATTCAATCGATAGATCTGCCTCAAATTTAAAGATAGATATATACAATTTGTTAAGACAGCTTACTGATGATCTCCTCTAAGGAGGGCACAAGTATTTTTTTGATTACGCCCACTGGCTAAGTGACAAATCGATAAAATCGATATATCTTGTGGGCTTTCAAAGTACACCCAACTGCAACTTATCTTACACTTTTTGGTAAAATTTTGCATATGGTTTTCTTATTAATCACTGCATACTTTGAGCATCTCGAGATAACACACTGCATACTTTTATGGGTAAAAAATCGACTACCGTTTTTAAGAACCTCCAAAAAACAGTCCATTGGAAACAAGAAAAATCTGTTTTGTCCAAAATTTTAATTTCTGTAAATTTTAATCGCACGCCAGAAATATTATTCAGAATTTCCACTGATTAAAAAGGGATTAAAAGAACAATTGCTTTCAATTTTAGTATCAGCAATTTCAATACGCAAAGTACTTTAAGTAGCTATTCGAAAGAGAATATGCTGTCTATGCTGCGAGCAGAGAAAGACTTTCGACCAATCGACTTCAGTTAACTAAAGTTCCATCATGAAGGCTTTCATTGCTTTGGTGGCTTTCGGTCGCACTATGGACCGTTGCTCCAGGCAAAGATCCAGGGCCAGAAGGACTGGTTCACCTAGTCCACCTGAAATTGCAGCAGCGGTGCTCTGCCGTCCATTGAAAGCTGCTTCTAAGCTATTTAACTTGCCGACATTAAAAGCTAATACATGAATTTTTAAAAAATACGTTACAACTATAATTCATTGCAAACGCAAGCAGTGGAATGAGTTAATCCAAGCAGTGCACTTTCGTTTTATGACCCGCACGAAAGTATGCACCACTTATTTGTAGCTGTAGCTGACAAAAGCTGCCTGCTCTGCGGGCAGTTAAATTTGAATTGTGTAGAGCTCACCTGTAGCACATGGATTTGCCTTGTTCGTAGATGGAGTCTAGCGAATATTCATCCGCATTCGAGCTGCACGCATTGGTGCGGCCCTCCACCGCATCCTCATAGCAATAGCTGCAGCTGCAGCAGGAGTACTGCGAACAGTAGGAGGAGGCATCCATGTCCGTAATCCCTATGGAGCACTCTTCGTCTGCGCCACGTGGACGCTGCTGCATCTGCACAGGTGAGTCCTTCTGTGGCGTCGAGCGACTGCGGGTGAGAAAGACTTTCAGCTGCCAGTGGGTGCAGTTTGGAATGTGTAATTACCTCTTGGTGCGCGTGTCCATGGTGTCCATGACCACGTTCCAGGTGCGGTGTATTAAGTAGAGCAGAAAGAGCATGCGCGACGTCTCGCCGCCGTTGGGCGTGGCATTCGGCGCATTGGCCGCGCCCAGGCAGCTGCTGGAGTCCAAACGGGCCTGGCCCGCGGCCGGTGGGCTTTGTGGATGACGTGCCGGCAGCGTCTTGGAGCGATATTCGCTCTGCAGGCAATACTCTCGCTTGTGCTGCTGATAGCGCCGCCGCGTGTTGAACTGGGAGCTCGCCTCGCCGCGGGCGCCTTCTGCGGTTCTGTGCGCGATCCGATTGCCCATCACAATTGGCGCCAGTCAAACATCGCCTAATGGGACGGGAACATGAGCGCGTGTTAATTACCCGAACAGATAGATATGAGGTGTGCGTGTGTGTGTGTGTGTGTGTGGCGACATAGTTCCTAACCAGTTCCCGGCTAAGCGCAAAAGTGAAGTGAACGAGCAACATCTGCGAATGGGCGTTGGAATTGGGTCAGCAGCGAGTTCTCGTTTGGAGACTCCAATTGGGGTCATCAATGGACCAACTGACCAGCGACCGCCAGTTGGAGCACAATAACATGCCAAGAAGGCTGCCGCTTTAGCGTTCTCAGTAGGATTCTAGAGATGCTGCCGCTTGGCAATTATGATCAACTATCTGTGGCGATTGTGATGGACTGCGTGGACGTGGACCAGTTTGGCAATCGGTTTTGGACATGCACATCGACATGGACAGCATGATTACATGCGTGCAACGTGCACTCGGCGAAATTATGGAGATGTGCGCTCAAATCAAGTCAATCGCTTTTGGAGTTGTTTATAATAGTGCTCAATCTGAGTGTTAAACAATATTACTGTCATACAAAAATAAAAAAAAAAACAAGAATAGAAACTTTGCTTTAAGAGTTCAAATATTTTGCCTTAAATTTAGTTTAGAGCAACGAAAGTGTTAAATTTGATTCGCTTTTACTTTTTTTGGAATTCCTATTTTAAGTATTTATTTATACAAATTTGTTTAATTTATAATTTTTATAATTAATAAATCATTTATTTGTATGCATTAACGTTAAGAACGTTTTTTATTTATTTTAAGTTTTTAATTTAATTAACATGTATCATTTAAAAATTAAAAAAAAAATTAAAATGTTTTCATGAACTTTTTTTTCTTATATTTCTTTTTTTATTAGGAACGTTTCAGGCCTATTTAAAGTATATATTTTTTATATTTTAATTTAATTTTTTTATTAAAAATGTCATAATTAATTATTGGTTGCAATATTTCTTTAAACAAACTTGACGTTTTTTTAGAGAACAATTTTTTTTCAATTTTGTATAATTTATATTTTAGAATATTATATTTTTTAATTTAAAATAATAAATTATTTAAGTCAGAGCAATTTCACCTAATTTAAAAATATATAAAATGTGCTTGAATTTTCACAAATTTTACTGTTTTAATTGTCTGCTAGTCGGATCAGTGTTTAGCACAGCCATTTTCTCTGAGTGTACTGACTGTGTCGCAGAACGTACAGAAGACAACCCGGCTAATGGGGGCACAGGAATACTAACTAGCTGATATCAACCAGAAGCAGGCCACGCTGTCTTTGTTGAGGTCAACAATTCATCAAATTGACACTACGCACAAATTTGTTCGACTCGGACGTCTCGTCTGCCTTATCATTGACCTAGTGTGAACCCCTGGTGGTGCCAAACGTGACCGCTAAACGACTGTGCAGGCCCTATCTAGCGGCAACTGCTACAATCTGCGAGGTAAACCTCAACTGGTGTGCAAACAGGGCTTATCAGTGCTATGCCACTACTACACACACACACATATATAGTGTGTACAGTGAATACTCTAATAACGAACAGCTTAATAGGGCGTTCATCGCTTTAAGCTGAGGAATTTTGTTGGGAGACATCTTTGAATTAAAAATTGAGTGTTTTAAAAACTATGCCTAGAATTTTACAAGAATTAAAATATTAATAAAAAATATACAATTTGTAAAAGTAAAAAACTCAACTCAAAGTAAAACACTCAGATTTTTCCTTAATATTTTCCCATGATTTTATTATATTCGCTACAACTATTCTAATCAGAAATTACCCTTGGCATGGACATAAGACATACAACTATGGCTGTTCGCTCTAGTCAGCTTTCACTGTATGTGCATGGTTAATGGTCTCTGGCTCAGCAAATATTGTTGTGAGCTTCTTAAGCTCATTAGTAAACGAAATGCCAGAGCATTCTCTTCTAACAGTACTCCATACAGAAACGGACCAATCTATATACGAAATGCGGCATAATGGCAAAACTTTATTAGTTGCACACAATCGTCCAGCAATATTTTATAGATCTTCACACAAAGACTTTCCAATATGTTAAATAGAATGTAGAAGCTAAGCAAACGCGAGACGTTATCAGGTTTAAGCCACAAGCGTTTAAGCCACAGCTTTAAAGCGCAACCGGTTGGCCGAGGTGACAAATAATACAGAAGGGGAAAGTTATCGGCGCCGTGGAAAATTTCGTAGGGTAGGTTGAAATGCTTAAAAACAAACAACTTTTATTTACATTTAAATATTTTTCAAAAAAGTCTTTGTTTTTTTTTTTTGTGCATATTTAGAGTACAGATGGAAGTGGAACATGGTAACAAATTTAAGAAAAAAAAGTTAGGAATCGAAAATAACTGTGAAATAAAAACAGCATTTTATTTCCGAAATTTTCTAATAATTGCCCAGAATTTTATAGGATTATATAAGTTTAACAAATCGAGTGGCCACTGTACTAAGCCCCCTTATATATAAATTTGAGCGATCAGTGTCACAAACAATTTAGACAGCAATTTAAACGGGCTTGCGGAAAAACTACAAAATGCGGTTTATCTTATCGCTCATGGGTCACCCTGTATGGCAATGTTAACTATAGGACAAGCCGCAGCCACTTCAAGCTGCCCGTCGCATTGGCTGCCCAGTCGCGATCGGAGCAATCGGGCGCACAGATCGAGTGGAAGCTTCAGCCCGGAATCCGAATTGTAAGCGGAGCAGCGCACGGGAAAACCATGAGCCAGAGGCAGAGCCAGCGCCAGAGCCAGCTGAACACGGCCCAGTTGGTCTTCGAGGAGAAGCCGCTGCATGTGCCAGCGCTGGAGGAGCTGCAGCAAGGTGAGCAGCTAAAGATACGCGCGCCAAAGTAAATGACCTTCAAAAACGGTGCCGAACTTTCCATAGCCGGTTTTTTTTTTGTTTTTTTGTTTTTGTAAAGTACTCTTGGCGTGTTCTTATACCCTGGCAGCGGGTATTCTATGTTTGTCGCGATATATGTAACGCATAAAGGCAGATAACTGTGCAGCCATAAAGTATATATATACGTGATCCGCATAAGTATTTCAGTCGTTTGCCTTTCTGTCCGAATAACTGTGCGTCTCTTCTTTTGCAAACTAGATTCTCAGTGTTTATTTTAACTGGGCAAAGATATGTGTTTTTCGCAGTCAGACGGATCAAACTACCATATCATATAGCTGCCATATCGCTCACGAATTGAGGTTTTCTATGAAAAGCTTTTTTGTTTTTCAATATAATAACAAGAAAAAAAATGGACTGCCTTAAGGCATAGCTCTCAAAGGAACAATCAGTCGAAAATTTAGTTCATGTTTAAATAATTTTATTGCTTTAGATTTATGTGCAATATTTTAAAATTAATTATTTGTCTGATTCACTTTTTAGTTTTCAAAAATATTTTGATCAGATACGAATTTCATAA
This sequence comes from Drosophila colorata, assembly GCA_035041545.1. Classification (NCBI taxonomy): domain Eukaryota; kingdom Metazoa; phylum Arthropoda; class Insecta; order Diptera; family Drosophilidae; genus Drosophila; species Drosophila colorata. The sequence continues at coordinate 4,099,897 of JAWNLD010000564.1, forward strand.
GGTTCCCTACATATGGAGAAAATCCAGACAATGGGTTTTTTTTAAAATTTTTTTAATTATATTAAATCTGAGAAATCTGTATAGCTGCAAGGGTATTTAATGTTCGGCACTGCGAAACTTAACTGTTCTTGTTAATGCCAAGCACAACAACACGAAAACATACGCGACTCTCAGCTGGAAAGCTTTTGCGCAGCTTTTGGCCGATTCGTGAGCGTTGTCTTGATGGAGGGCGCGATAAGCTTTGTCACGTTACTCTCTCACTCTCTCACTCGCTCTCCCTCTCTGGCAGTCATACAGGGTGCACTGAGCAAGAATTTTACAACCGCCAGCGTCCGTGTGGGCGCCTGTCCCGATCTGAAGGCGTCGCAGTTCGGTCTGGTGGAGTCGGGTCTGGGCGGCAAGCCGACGCTGCTGGAGGTGGGCGGTCCGCCGTATCTGCTGCCGCTCGTGCAGCGCGACAAGCTGTACAACATACCGGAGATCACGCGCAGAATACAGGGTGCCGGCAAGATATTTGCCATTGGCGCCGGCGCCGGACCGTATCCCATACGCAGCTCCAACTGCGAGGGCATCTACAATCTGTCGGTCAGCGCCGCAGATAAGCTGACCAACGGCAGCTACACGGCGACGGTGCGCGGCGAGCGGGAGGAATGCGTCCTGGAGCGCATACCCAGCACCGAGCCGCGCTGTGCTTTGCTGCTCAATCTGTATTTGAGCCGGGGCGAGGCCGGATCCGTGCTGAAGATCAGCGCCAAGCAGCGCACGGGCGAGCTGAACTTCATCGAGTGCATACGCAAGGGCCTGGAGGAGCACTACGGCGACCGGGTGGTCGGGCTGGGCGGCATATTTGTGATCAAGAAGGGCGCCGCCCATCAGCACGTGATGCGCGACTTCAGCCAGACGCCCATCCACACGGACGGCGAGGTCAACGAGTGGCTCAAGTTCTACGAGATGCCCGCCCAGCTGAACGCCGTCGGCACGCTGGTCACCAAGGAGCACGACCTCGATCTGCGACTGCAGCACTTTCACTCCTTCTCGTTCAGCAACTGGGGCGGCCACTATCACTACGACACCACGCCGGACACCGTCGAGTACGAGGCGTATCTCAATGTGGCCGAGCGGGTGGTGCGCGTGGACAAGCCAGTGGATACCCACAAGGTGGGCAGGGATTAGACCGAATTATAAAAATAAAAAATCTATTTTACTATGAACCACATCAGTTAACCAAAAACAGCCAAACTACTTAACCTGACCGAAACATATTTGCCCAAAAAAAGTTTTATTGAAATTAAACAAAAATAAAATTTTTTTTAATAATATCTATCTTATAACATTTATAACATTACTAAATTTCTGACATAGCGCTTAATATATTTTTGGAATTTTGAAAATATAAAATGAGCTAATTTGAGAAACTAAATTTTGTATAATTGACATAAATAAAAAAAATTAAATTTTTCGTTTAAAAACTTAATTTATTGTAAATCCAAAATCGGTGTATGATCAAGTATGATCAGAATTTCTAAAAAAATTTAAGGAACCAAGGCTCGAACCAAAACTAGTGGACGTGGTTGCGGTTCGAATCGTATTAAAAAAAAAAGTAAGTATACAAAAATATTTAGCAAAGGTATCGAAAAAATGTTGCTAAACTTAAACAACAGCAAACACAAATTGTTTGGGCACACAAAAATATTATTACAAAAAAAAACCAGGCTCCCGAACCAAATCTAACCCAGATTAGATATATGTTCAAACCCCAAAGTAACAATTATTTTTGGACACAAAAACAAAAAAAAAGATGAGAAAACTTAATAAACGCGCGAAAATAATTTCGTTTTCTGCTTTCAGCTTACTTAGCTGGCCATTAACGTCTTTTGGCGGACTTGAAGCCGCCTAAGGGCCATTATGGCTTTATGTAATTGCCAAAAACGAGCCATCAAATTGACAGCTGAACTTTCTATGCGCGGCAAATCAATCAAAGATGATAAACAAAAGAAGCGCAGCTCCATTTCTGAGCACTTGCTCGGGGTTCTGGTTTTATAACTCCGTTGTTGGCCGCACTAATGAGAGGTTCGAGATACGGCGACTAGCTAAGCAGGCCGTAAATAATGCAACAAGCATGCAGCAATCGCCTATGCACAGCATTTCTTTTGTTTTTATATCTTTTTTGTATACTTTTTTTTTAGTTTTGTTTTTCTTTATTTTTTTTTTGCATCGCTGGCCATTAATTATTTAATAGCTTTGGTTTCAAAGCCAAGCCCGGGCGCGAATCGTGCCGACTGGTCGCTGGCGGGAAGGAGGGAGGAAGAGAGGGGGGAGGGGGGGGGGGTTGGCTATTAAGTTGTTTGGGCGAATCTCTCATATCTCATATCGAAACTGGATGTGGCGCTACTTTAATCAACCACAATTAGTATCAACTGCAGCGACAGTTACGAATTGGCCACATATCACCTGTCATTATTGGCCACAACTATTTTTTTTTAGTAAAAATCTTACCCAGAGAGTCCAAAAAGCGATTCATTCAGAAATACGATTTTGAGGTCGCGACGTTTTGTTCTGCGCGTTTCCAGTTGAACGATTTAACGGACAGATTTCTAATATTTGCATTTAGCTATTTATTATTCAAATTTTTCGAAGCCCATGCACAACAACAATGACAACAACAAAAGCCGGCCCGACTCAACAGCTCAACAACAATGGCAAGAAAAATACATAGGTTTATCGAACGGCGATTGAACCAATTTTTATCTGCCGTGGGTCAAAAAAAAAAAGGAGGGAAGCAGAAGCTATAAATATATATGTAGCATATATGTAGCATATATGCATATAGAAGGAGAGAAATGCAAATGCGATTTCGCTGAGCTGCCCACGAAAAAGAAAATAGCCTTTGTTGTTGTTGTAATTGTTGTTGTTGTTGTTGGTGTTTTTCTAGTCGCTTACACATTTATTCACATTTTAAACACACAATTAGCACTTTTTATTAGCTGGCTCTCGTTTTGATCGACTGCCTGCCCGTGGGACGCGCCCAGTTGGTCTTGAAGTTCGGATTCGAGTTCGACTCCGACTTCGAGTTGTTGTTGTTTTATTTGTCGTTGCAGTGGGAGCTTGAGTGGCGCTCGCGTTCGCGTCTGTTCGGCTGAAGCTCGCGTTGCAGACTGACTGAAGTTGGCCACTTTGTTGACGCTGACTGAATGCGGCAGCGGCGGCGGCTGCTGCTGCTGCTGCTTGCTGCCACTTGTTGTTTTAAATACTCTGTGCAATGGAGGAAAGAAGGCATATTGGTTGCGTTGCAATTTTCACTCATGCAGGTTCGAGCTTTAGGCTAGTTTCGGTAGGCCAAAGACTGCTGCTTTAAAAAAAATTAAGTTTCTATCTTAAAACTTTATTCCAAAGTTATATAATAATAATATTGGCTAACAAGTTGTCCAGCTGCTTCATTATAACTTTTTTATTCATTTTCAGTGGGTTCAGGGTATAAAATGCAAGTGAAAAGTTTTCGCTCGGGTCTAACCGACAGTACAATACTCTATGCACAGTATAATAACAGCTTTAATCAGTCTTTTTGATACTGATCAATAATCAATATTAATAATTACATAATTGGTAACCACAAAGCATTGGCTTTCAAATTGTAGCTTTAGGCAATATCGATTATTACGATTTTATTTGTTAATCAATCTTTAAAGGCGATCATGAGCAGTCAATCTGCCACATTTGGTGTCTCTGTGCTGGCTTAGCCGCTTCCAGGTGGGAGTGATCACAGTTTTATGGGTTAATAGGAGCTCATCAGTAGTCTTGTGTTCTTAATATTATTTATTTTTTATTAACCCAAGCTATTAAGATTTCAGCTTACTTATTGTAAAGTTAAAATACATTAAAATAAATTAAAATTAAAAACAAATGTAACGGTTCTTGAAATAAAGAAATCTTTAAACTTTCGCCTAGCATAGAAATTATAAAATAAAGCTTAAACTCTCATCTAAAGGGAATAAATTATATATGTTGAAGATAAGAATTTTTTGGTCACGCCCTATCTAAATCTATATTAACCACAGTTGAGCTTAAGTGAGCAAATTTAGGAATATGATAACTGAATCCGCCATTTAAAAATCAAGTCAAAAATATCAAAAAAATCTAGTATATTACAGATTTTTGACTTGATTTTTAAATGGCGGATTCAGTTATCATATTCCTAAATTTGCTGATTACCGTTTGACAGTCACTGTCTTAACAGTTCGAGAGTCGCCCAAGGGACTTTTTTAGCCTGTTGCGAGCTATTTAGAAACTGTGAACAGAGCATGGCGCAGTCGATTAGACCCTGTTGCAACGTTTGACTAGTTTGTTGTTGTTGTTGTATGTCTTGCATTGTTGTCTGGTTGGTTGTGGGCAGGTTGTTGTCGTTGTTTGTTGCCCGCCGCCTTGTTTTGATTGAAATTGTCGTTTAATCTCAATTTGGACACATTTGCTGAGTGGTACATGAAATTTAGCCTGACTAAACGGCGTCAAGTGCATAAAACAATGCAGGCCAGCTGCAAAGTTTCCAATTCCCAACCAGTTCCCATCGCACAACTTGCGCTGTCAATGCCAATGCCAAGCAGCAACAACAACAACAATAACTACCATAATGGTGCACTCCTGTTTGGCCACTGCCCAAAGGCAAAGTAAACCAGACCCAGCCCCCCACCACCCCCTACAAAATATATATATATATATATATGTATATAAAAAAAAACGTACATTGAACCACGCAGGAAAACAGCTTCATGGAGGCCGGACCTGTGCCTATATTTTAATTGAAATTGCATAATGAGGCTCGATGAAGTCTTTAAAAAGCCGGCTAAGTACTTGTCTGATGCGGATACCCGTTTTATCGAAAGAAAAAAAAGACAGCGTTTATTTTAATTAATTCAAGGAGTTTTGCATAAGCAGCGGGCACTTTTATTATACTCTAAGCAGAAAGCGAAAAGGGGTTTATCGGCTGTGTGGAATCCAAGTCTGTAAAAAATCAATTTGTTGGCAGTGCTCTAACCTTGCAATAAACATATCCAATCCTGTGTCGTGATAATCTATATATCTTACAGTTTAAGAGCTAGCGCAATTAAATGTCGCTCACATTTTTAGTTTACGGCAGTTCTTATCAGAAGATCGTGACGATTTATTTCCAGCTACGCCCAAAGCCGCCTCAGAAAACGCATAAAGCCGTATTTTATAGTAAGGCTTTTCAGTTGCGTTTTTAAGTACCACTTGGGCCATAAAAAAGTGGATTATTCTCACCTGCTTTCAACTGTTACACTGAAAACAGCATGTGCAACTGCAATATTTTTGCACTTGTTTTGTAATAGATAGAATACTTATATAGTATGAAAATATATCTTGGAAAACAAATATTTTATAATTAGCATTTCTACTTTAACCCAACATAAATCATATACAATACCCTAATGAATTATACAACATGATTAATTCCCCAATCTATTCTTTAAACATATTTTCATACTTACATGTTTTGAACAGCAACAAAATTGGCCTCAAACATTCGATTTCTTGTTGTTTTTTTTTTTTTTGTATTATTTTCTTTAGCGCAAACGTTTTAATTTTTAAATAGTATTCAGTTATAATCTCAACAAGAAACTAGTCGCGGGCTATTTAAAATAAATTGAAAGTCTCATCGTACACAGGTGATTCTTTGGATAGGCATTCGATGCCAAAAGGAAATAAGGGTGATTAAATTATACAATGCAATGCAATAATTGTTTGTTGTTACTCGATAATCATAATTTAAGCGACCACTTTAACATAGAGATTTACTTTGATGCATAATAATCGCGACGGGGAAAAGAAATGCAATTATGTCTTAGGGCGGCGCTCGTCGAGCAAATTCCAAATGCAGGCAGACGCGTCTCTCTCTCTTGGTGGATGTAGTTCCGGCTAAGCCCATTTGTGGTCGTACCCGAAGCGCGTCTTCATAAACAGTTCATCTATTGGTAGCGGGACAACTTGGGCAGTGGGGCAAAGGCAGATGTTGCCACTAATGGTGCTTGCAACACTTGTGAGCTAAACAGCGACAAGGAGATAAGATGGGGCACATCAGACGGAGGTTGCCTGGATATCTATAATGCGTTATATTTACCGCCAGAAGAGCGAGCTGCCGCGCTTGAGTTCTCTGCGCGACTGCAAGTCGTTCCAACAGTCTACCCAATTGCTGTACCAGGGCATTATGGGCGGTTGGCCGGCCATCAGACGCGAGCCGCTAATTGCGGAGCATGTGGAAACCACTTGCAGTGGATATAGCAGACTGGAGAACATAAACTGCGTGAAGCTAGCATTATACTGCCTGGCCATCTTGTCCTTGATGACGTATTTGTTTAGTATGAAAACCGTGGAGCTGGACAGCACCAGGCAGGCCACATCGCACAGCAGCTTGGGGATCAGGCCGGAAAAGAAACCAAATATGCCCTCCGTTTTCCAGATCTCAGCAATCGAGCCCAATATTGAGTTGTACAGCGTCTCACGGCCCACAAACTGGGCCATCATGCGAAGCGAGATCACATGGAACGGTTGCGCGACGACAATGCCGCTCACCGTCAACACAATGTCGCGCTTCAGGTTGTATTTGAATTGAACATAGCTGCAAAACAATAAACAAAACAGTATAATAAAATAAAAAAATTTGCGGGCGGGAGTGGGCGTTGCCGAAATTATAAGTCAGTTCGATCTTTAGATGAGGTCATCAGAAAACTATCTGCCAAATTTGGTGATTCTAGCTCTAAAATTGTGGAAGATACGGATTTTCGCGGTTTACCCGAATTATCGAATGGGCGTATCCAAACAAAAATTTGTGCGATCTTTAGAGAAGGTCTTCAGTAATATGTCTGAAAAACTGTTATGCATCTTAGCTTTAAAACTGAGAGAGATAAGTGACCGTAGCCAACAAATCCTAACAGTCTTAACAAACAATAGCGTTCATACGGGTGGACGGACAGACAGACGGAAAACAAAACGTTATTGCTTTAGCTAAGCCCACTCACTTCTCCTCCTCGGTCAGCTCTGACTCGTCCTTGTCCTCCTGATGGCCCAGGCCCAGCTTCTCGGCAACGCGCTCGCTCACCACCGAACTCAGTACGGAGCCAACCAGTTTGGGCGTCAGGCCGCGATACCAGCCATAGAAGCCATCGACCTTGCGGATGTGACCAGCTGATGCGGAGACAAAGATCGAAGTGCGATTTGAATGCCGGCCCGTTGCGGGAAGTCGTTATGCATGCGACTTACCGTACTGGAAGATGTTTGGCAGCTTCATTATGGGCCTGCCCAGCATCGATTTGCCGGGCTGTGCGGCGATCGGTTCGTAGCCAATCTGTATCAGCGTCTTGGAGTATTCAAATGGATGAAATGCAGCGCTAACGCCGAGGCGCATGCCGAACCGAATCCAGCTATTAACCTCCGTCTCCTCATTTCTGGTGTAATCGGCGAAGTTGGCCATTGTTTGCTTATGCTGCTGTTGGACCTGATCCTGATGGAAGAATGACAACAAAAATTGAGCTGTGCGAGTGTGAATATATTAACCGGTCGCCCGAATTGTTTGCACGTCTGCCCTTTTTTCGCTTTAATTCAGGTTACAAAACTTTGACAGCGCATGTATCGATATTTACACAATCTGTTCAAGTACGATGTACGACAAAGTCAACTATCGACTAGTCGATTTTCTGTTTGCTTAAACATTTTGAGTAATTTCTATCTATTGCACGGCTGTGACCACTAGGCGGCAAATATGAATTAGAGGTGAGCGCGGCCATCAATTTTGATGCACGATTCCCAAAACAAATAAATAAAATTGTATCATGTTAGAGCTTAAAAGTAGACTTTCTGTCATTTAAAATGAGCTTGTAATCATTTAAGACTATTGGCATTTATCCAAAACTCAAGCACGTTCTATATTTCAGACCAAATTTAGGGAGTGCAAAAAATTCGAAACCTGACACGAGCCGTGCGCTAAGATGAATATCACAGAGTTATCGACAAGTCGATTAATCGAATGCAAACATATGTTTTCCGCCTTTCCGATTGGTGCGCTGTGCGGGCGTAGGTGTGCTCATAATGCACAGGTATTTGCTCAACATTTCCTATATTGGCACGAATTTTCGGTGAGTCGCGCGAGAGTTAAAAAAAAAAAACAATTTGTGCAATAAGAAAACTGATTTCCAGAGGTATACAAAAGACGGTAAACAGGTTGGAGGAAGCGCGTCTGGATACGAATACAGTGCAAGGCTGCTTGGAGTTGGCTTTGCGTGTCTTTCGACCCAACAACGAGATTCAAACGGTGCTCTCGAGTCGGTAAGTGCTTCAAAGCTATTTAATGTATTTACCTGGGTGGCCATACGTAATTGGGCCTATTTGTAGCACAGATGCCGGCGTGCACGCCCTGCACTCAACCGTTCACGTCGACTTGGAGCGCAGAGATGGACAACCCTACGACACGACCACGCTGACCGGTGTGCTCAACCGAACGCTGGACAAGCAGCGCCTGCCCATACGTGTCCTGGGTGCGCAACGGGTGCGGGACGATTTCCATTGCCGTTACCACGCCACCGGACGCACCTATCTGTATAGAGTAGCCGTGGCCAAGCAGCCGGCGCAGGCGGATGCGAGCAGCGGTCTAAGGAACAAATGCTACCAGGCTTTTGTGCCCGTCGAGGAGCTGGACAGGTGTTACTTTCTGCAGTAAGCCAACTGACCATAGATCACAGATCCTTACTCATATTCGATTCACTTCCAGAAGTAACAATTTCGATATTGAACGTCTAAATGAAGGCGCACGCATGTTTCTGGGTGTCCACGACTTTCGCACATTTATGAGCGTCAGCAGACAGCACAGTCGCAGTCGCGATAATCCCATGTTCTCAGTGCGCAAAATCGATGAGATCAATATACGTCCCGGTCAAAGCCTCGCCCTGGGCCCGAACGCAACGTTGGCAACGCAAACCTACGACTACTGGGACATAGAGATCAGGGCCAAGTCGTTTCTGTACAAACAGGTGCGACGCATAGTGGGCACCCTGCTGGCGCTGGGGAATGCGCGCATCGACGAGCGCACCATCTACCAGATGCTCACGATTCCCTCCAAGCACAACTGGGATCATCGCATTTTAGTGGCACCCGCGTGTGGTCTTTATTTGTGCCGCGTCCACTATCGGGACACGGCCTTCGAGACTGCTGACTAAATCAGTCGGCAACATGATACTGCTGTATGAGCTGCAAAAGCGTTTGGCCAATCTAAGGCCGACGACCACGATTGTGACCACAGCCACCGGCGCACGTTATGTGGAACGGCGCAGATCGTCCACGGGCGAGGAGACAGCGGCAGGCAGTCCCGAACAACTGGAGGCACGCCAATATGGATTCGTTGTGGACACTAAACCCGACGCTGTTCCCGCGTGCATTTTAAGTGAATTTCTCTACTTGGGCTCGCAGGATGCCGTCACCCCGGAGAACGTCGTCAAGTACAAATTAACGCACATTTTGAGCGTGGGCATTGAAACGCCCCACATTGAGCTTCCTCCCACGGTCACGTGCAAGCATCTACCGTGCCTAGATCTGCCCGAGACGAACATACTCCAATATGTTCTGCCCGTCGCCATCGACTTTATTGAGGAGGCGCACGCTGCTAAGGGCTGTGTGCTGGTCCACTGCAATGCGGGTGTTTCGCGCTCCGCTTCGGTGGTCATTGGCTACCTCATGCAGCGCCGCGACATGTGCTTCGAGGAGGCGTACAACCTGGTCAAATCGTGGCGACCTTGCGTGCAACCAAACGCCGGATTCATGCAGCAGTTGAAAAAGTTCCATAAAACATAATCAAATAGTACTTAACGATAAAGCAATTTGATCTTAATTAATAAAGTGTTTCGTTTTGGTGTAAAACTGAAATGTCTTGCAAATCTCCCGAATCCATAGGAAACGCTTTTCCCAAATTTTAAATTTCCATGACTTTGCCAAAACTGAACCGATTTCCAAGGTTAATATCATTTTAGTTATGATTTTACTTTAAGCAAATTTTCAAATTGTTTTTGAAAAAAGTTTATGAAAAAAAATGTGGCGGGCAAATATTTATCGAACTCTTATCGGACTGTAAACAGTCAGTTATCGAACTCCCATCGGCCGCGTCAACAGTCGCTGCAGCCCTGGCCCGCAGCTGAGCAACTGCGACCAAAAAGGCAGTTAAAATGATTAAGCTTAAGGCCGTAATTATATTATTGGCGGCTTTCAGCCAGAATGCCAACGGTGACTGTGGCTGCAACAAATTGGAAAGAGATGCAACAACAGCAGCGCAGGAGCCGGCGCAACAGGTGTGCGAGCAACAGGCGCGCAACAAAAACAAACACTATCGAGACTATTACCCGGAGACGGAGCCGGAGATTGCGGGCATGTCGCTGATACCGGGCGGCAGTCTCCAGATTGGCACAGATGAGCCGCACTTCAAGGCCGATCGGGAAGCGCCCGAGCGTGTGGTTAAGCTGAAAGATTTCTACTTGGACAAATACGAAGTGTCCAATGCCAATTTCGCCCAATTCGTTGAGGCCACAAACTATTCGACTGAAGCGGAACGCTTCGGCGATAGCTTTCTATTCAAGACACTGCTGACGCCGGCCCAGCAGGCGAAGCTGGAGGATTACCGCGTGGCCAATGCGCTGTGGTGGTACAAGGTCAGCGGCGTCAGCTGGCGCAAGCCCCACGGCCCGGCCAGCAGTTGGAAAGGTGAGTTTTTCCAGTTAAAATAAACCATTGTATGTCTAACCCTTCTCCTTCAAGGATTGGAACAGCATCCCGTAGTGCACGTGTCCTGGCGCGATGCCGTTGCCTATTGCGCCTGGGCGGGCAAACGATTGCCCAGCGAGGCGGAGTGGGAGGTGGCCTGCCGGGGCGGCAAGCAACGCAAACTCTTCCCGTGGGGCAACAAGCTGATGCCCAAAGACGAGCACTGGCTCAACATCTGGCAGGGCGAGTTTCCCGATGGCAACACTGCGGAGGATGGCCACCTATTTACCTGTCCTGTAGATCAGTTCCGTCAAAACGGCTACGATCTGTACAATATTGTGGGCAACGTCTGGGAGTGGACCTCGGATCTGTGGCAGCCCGGCGACACCGGCGCCAGTCCCAATCGCGTCAAGAAGGGCGGCTCCTACCTGTGCCACAAATCCTACTGCTATCGCTATCGCTGTGCCGCGCGCTCCCAAAACACCGAAGATAGCTCGGCGGGCAATCTGGGCTTTCGATGTGCCAAGGATGCCTGAATGCGGGATTCATCAAACTATTTTTAGACTACGAATTAAGGGTGCATATTTTACACGGTATATTTGTTAAGAAATAAAGCCTTCATAATAGAATTACAATTTTATCACGATATGTTTAAGAAATAAGAAAGGGTCTTCGACACCATAAAGTACATTTTTCATCTTAATCATTAACAACAGTCAAGTCGATGAAGCCTTGTCCATCTTTCTAGCTGTCCGTCAGTTACGGTCAAGGAATGAGTTTTTGTATGAAGCCCAAACATGGCCATTGAGTGTCCGTATGCTTCTAACAAATCTGCAAAATCTTAACATCGGACAACTTTGTCATATAGTTGCCATAGCAACAATCGGACGAAAAATTTAATTTTGTATGAAAAACATTTTTGTTTTTCAAGATATCCGGAACAAACTGTGGCAACTGGGTGTCCTTATGCTCCTAACATAGATGCGAAATATTACCAAAATTTAACTGCTATATAATACAGCTTTATATAGCAACAATCTGTCATAAATCAAGTTATTGTGTACACTTAACTATGCAAAATATTTGCTAAATTGAAATACTATATAATACAGCTTTATATAGCAACAATCTGCAAGTCTGCAAGGGTATTTAACCTTTGGCACCTGGGAGATGGCCGTTCCGTCTCCTTTTATTTGGCTTAAGCGCTTTGGTTACGTAAGGCACTGTTTGAGTTAGTATATCTAACATCTGTGGCTTAACTCTAAAATTTGCTGTTTGCATTGTGATCTGGTCACCGTCGCAGCGAGATGCACTCCTCGATGCGTAGGGAGTTCTGACCGCCCAGGTTGTGGATCACGGTATCGTTGGCGATGGTTTGGCGGCGCTTCTTGCGGCTGTTGATCATGCGGGAGCGTCGCCTCCTCTCCAATGTGGCCTCGTTTTTGCGGGGCGGCGCCGGCGGTTGGTACGGCAAAGGCTCGTTATTCTTGCGACTGAAATAAACATATATTAATATATATTAAATCACAAAGATCTGATCTGGCATTACCTGAGCCGGCACATTTTGCACGTGCCGGTCTCGGGATTGCTGTGCTTGTCCCAGAACACATCCCTCACGAGCTGGCCGCACCAGGCCAGCGTGTGCAGATGTATGAAGAACTTCCTCGTCGTGTAGGCGGGATCTTGGGCGCACATCTGGGCATGACGCAGCCAGCCCGTTTTCTTCAGGGGCACTAGGCCGCAGCGGAAGCAGTGTGTCCACTTCTGTATATCTTGTATGTTGAGCCACATGGCTTTACGCAGCAGCTTTGGCTTGATATCCGCCTCGAATGTTGGCTTCGTCTCCTGTCGTTCAACTTCATCATTGGCCAAATCTATGATGCCCTCCGAACTCTCATAATCGCTCCCAACCGCATACTCTTCGTGCTCCGCGCGGCTGTGGCTGCCACCCGAAGTCATTGGCGGCGCGATAGTAGCTTCATTTATTTGTTCGCCATCGCAGTCGGCAGCGGGCATGGCGCGCAGGGGCGAGAGCGGAGTGTGGTCGGGAAACGGTGGCCACGACTCCGCGTAGACAAACACGTGCAACGCGCCGCCCAGACAGGGGCTATGCGCCTCCATGGGCGCCAGTTCGCGCCACATATTGCAGTTGATGCACTTCATCCGAGGCGGCTGCGCACAACAAAAACAATGGTGGAGACGGACTCCGGCCACGGCCAGGCACAGTGTGATGCTGCCATTCACGCGGGGCATGCCACATCTGCAGCAAACGCATTGCATTTTGCTGAGTTCCACTTCCCGGAAATATCCGCAATCAGTAATACTAAAAAAACAAACAAAAGATTAACTCCGTTCACAGAGTTCTCAAAGCGATCTGCGCAGCCACAAAATGTGTGAATGGCAAATGGAAGAAAAAGCACAGTTTCTTTGCCGCCACAGTCAAATTTCAAAATAAGCAACCAGTAGAGTTTAATTCTTTAAAAATATGGCATTGCAAAGAAATTGACATTTTAATGTAACAGCCAAGTATGTTACATATGTTTAATTTTATATTTGCTTTTTGTAAAACAACATGGGAATTTCCATTGGCTGTACTATCGATAGTTGACTGGCATCGATACTTATCGTAGAACTTCCGTAACAGTATCAACTTCAAATTACAGTTTCGATGTCAAAGTTTGCTATCAGCAACGATAAAAAACACAAGTGCTTCAATATAAAGTATTTTTATTATTATTAATTTATAGTCTGCGATTGCGTTGAACAGTTTCAATCGCGTAAATAATTAATTATTCATACATACAGTAGATAGTATGGCTAATGTGTATATTTCTTGTATATTGCTGACTATTGCCTGGCGCAAACGAAAATATTTTATTGCAAATCTTTCAGATTTTGACTATGTATGTGTATGTATAGATGTTTGTAAATGCTACCTGCTAATTTTGCGATTATTTTCGGTTATAAGTATAAATGCGTAAAGCTACTGCTACGATATACATACATAATATTATCTGACCAAATGCTTCACTGATACAACGTATTTTGCGGGGAAAAACAAATATACAAAAGAAACTTAAATGTAATTTAATGATAGGGAGTGCTATTTACAGGGACTTCACTAAAAACTAGTCGCTGACTATGGGTGCTAACAACTAATACAACTAAACGGTAAATCGTAAATCATAAATCATTAATCATAAATCGTAATCATAGCTTAATGCTTACATAATGTACTGATCGAACTATATATATACATATGTATGCATGTGGAGATCGCGCGATTGCTGGCGACGATCGATATATTTGTTTTTTCTTTTTGCTCCAAAAACTATCACAATGCAAATTATACATATATGCGATATATAATATACATATCGGGGATCTGATATGCGAATTCAGATATACGCTTCGGGGATTATTGCATAGACAAAGCATGGTAACCACTGAGGAACATTTGCCAGCTGCCAGCCTGGAAGACTCTCGCTCCGAAAAACTGTGGCCCCTTCAGGCGCCATCGCCGGCGGACATTTTGACGGCCTGCAGCATGACCGTCTTGAGATCCTGGGCCAGCTGATTGATGTGGACCACCGAGTCGACCATTTCCTGAACGGCGCTGCCGCTGGGAAAATGCGCCGCCGCCTTCTTTGATTTGAGCACGCAGGTCTTGAGGGCGTCGGAGAGGGCGTTGGTGCAGTGCAGGATCTTCTCGCGCAGCGCCTCCTTCGAGATGTTGCGATGCACGTTGTCCCCGATGCTGACCAGATTGTGGGCGGTGACCACAACGAACTTGCCGTAGGCAATGAAATACTTGGGCGCCTTGTTCTTCTCGACGGTCTCCAGGAACGAGTCGATCGCCTGTAGAAGATCGCCCATGTGCGTGAAGATCAGCTGGGCGTAGTAGCGCACCAGCTTCTTATCCTTGTCGGTCAGCTCCGGCGACCGGCTGGGCGTGGCCACGCCAGCCGTGGGCGTTGTGGGCACCGTTGTTGGCGACGTGCCCATCGCCGTGCACTCGGCAATCTTGAGCGCACTGTCGAACTGGGTTTTCAATCCGGCGGGTATGGCATCCCGTAGTGCCTGGTTCTTTTTGGCCGCCGCATCCTTGGACTCGAAGGCCACGTAGTCGTAATCCTCCAGCCACTCGGCGCTGCCGCCGCTGTCGCGTGCGCCGCCATTGGATTGGCTTTGATCCGCCACCAGCTGGCGCTTGAACAGCAGCGAGGCGTTGCCCTGGATGAAGCTGGTGGTGGAGCGCACATCCTCGGTGAGCGTCTGGGCGCAGGCCATCAGCTGATCGAGGCTGTCGGGCGGCCGGCAGCCGTGCTTGTCGTCGCTGCGCGCCAGCTGCTCCACGGACCAGTCGCCCTGGGCGTCCAGCGCCTCGGAGGCGTCATGGATCAGCTTGTTGGCATCGCGCAGCGCACGGACCAACGGTCTCAGCTTCAGCGCCAGATTGCGATCCTCGGAACGCTGTGCGTTGCCCAGCGCGCCCTCGCCAAACTCGGCGAGATCGTGCAGAGCGGTGCGCAGCCGGAGCGCGGCCAGCTTGAGGTCCATGATGTGCGGCTCCAGCTGCGCCCGGGTGCGCCAGTGCGGCACCACGAAGCTGAGCAGGCGCGTGTTCGCCGAGGTCGTCTGCGACTGCAGCTTGGCCAGCGCCTCCAGCGCCGAGTTCAGCTCCAGCGGCAACTCTTTGGTGGTGTTCAGGCTGCTCCCGCTGCTCCCATTGGCGGAGCTGGGCGCCTTGCGCTGCTCCTGCTCCTGGAGCGGCGGCAGCGGAAAGTCGTAGCTGCAGGCGTGCGGCCGCGGATGTGGGCGCACGGGCAGCGGATTGCGACGGGGTATATCGTAGTCGGGCATGTTGGCCAGCGAGCTGCGATTGGAGCTGGAGAAGCTGAGGCTCAGACTGTCGCTGGTCAGCAGCGAGGAGGCCGAGCTGCTGGGCGTCAACTGCTGCTGATGTTGCTGCTGCAGCTGCTGCAGCAGTGGGCGTGGCACATCGTAGGACTCCTCCTCAATGGAGGCGGCCACGCTCCTGTACGAATCGTAGCGTGCGCCGAGCGGCGTCCGCACGCCACGCGCCGCCTCGTAGTTCAGCGGCACGGGCGTGGCCGGCTTGGGTATATCGTAGGTCTCGAACTCGCCGGCATTGCCGCCATTCGGGGTGCCCATCATCCCGACCACGTTCTGGTAGATGCTTTGGTTGCCGTAAATCTGCTGTGCTGGCGGCCCCGACAATGTTCCCGGGCTGACGTTGTAGATGTAGACATCACCCTGCCGCTGCGGCGTAATGACCTGTAAGCAGAGAGTGGACGGCGATTAGAGATGTGCTTGGGCATCCAATTCAGCTTAAAACAGTCGAAAACTATCTTAAATTTCTGTAAAATTTCCAAAATTGTTCAGCTCGATCTTGAGAGGAGGTTATCAGAAAACTTCCTGCCAAATTTAATGACGCTAGCTCTAAAACTGAGGACTTGACCGATTTGCCACGCCCCCAGGAGTCGTATCCAAACAATTTTTGTGCGATCTTTAGAGAAGGTCATCAGTAATTTGGCTGCCAAATTGGATTTATCTAGCTTTAAAACTGACGGAGATATATAGATTAAATTGAAATGAGCTTAAAAATTTTAACACTACGTGAACGTGTATAGAAATAAAGAAAATAACATAAATCTACATAAATATGTGGCTATGACTGTGTTGCGGTTGGGCCGCTGAGTAAGCCCTGCGTGAAACATGCGATAGTCTGACTGCAACCTCCCAAATCCCCCGTCCCCCCACGCCAGCGCCCTTTTACTACGACGAGTGACATCGATTTTCACAAGTGTTGTTCAGGTCACATGGATTCTATGAATGAAAAGCCATTTAATTGTATTTAATAAGGTCACACACCTGTGTGCCTGTCTGTTTTGGCCCGGTCAATTATCACATTTTGTTGCCAATTAATAAGGAAAATCAACAGCAAGGCAGAAAACTATGCTGAAGAAAACTTCGCTGCTCAATGGAAAAAACTCAACTGTAAATCCAATTCGAAGCCAATTGCAAGGCATGCAGTTCGTAAATGGGAAATACGGGGAAATTGTAACGCATGCGCACAGCTAAAAAAAATACAGGGATGTTCTTGCAAGCTGCAGTGTCAAGGCAAAGGAACCTGAACATGAACCTAAACCTGAATTTGAACTAAACAAAGGCTGAACAAAGTAAATTAAAGAACTAGAACAATAGAAAAGGAATTATCAAATTGAATAGGATAATGCGCAAATGAAAAAAATGTTATGGCATAAAGGAGAGAGCTTAGGCATGCCCTATGGAAACCCCTCACTGACTGTGCCATATGCTGGCCACGCTTGATGAAATATTATTACAACATATGCCAAATTCATCAAATTCATCAATATGCAGCAATATGCAGCAATAATGCCAGCTCGCAGCTACCCTGTTTAATGAGCACGCACCAAATTGACACGCCTACCACCAAAAAGAAAAGAAAAAAAACAAGAGCGCTCTAGCTGGCAATGCACGACTAGGAGATACCCTGTACTATAAACATATGTGCTTCTTCTTCACTATTAAAATATAGTAAAATATTCTTGATCTGTGCGTGCTATACGTGAGTTTGCATACCAAATTCGGTATTTCTAGCTCTTAAAGTACCTGAGATATGCTCTCCAAAACGTGATAAAAACCCGATTTTTATCGATTTTAAGAAAAAACAGACAATTTGAGAACTTTGGGATTAAATTTTAATGGACGAATAAGGCTAAATCGACTTTGTTACTGATGCTCACCAAGAATAAATATAAAGATCTGCCTGTTACATACATTCGCACAAGTCCAGTATACTCTTCTTCAAGCATTTTCATTGGGTTCGGGGTATAAAAAACAGCAGTTAGCGTATTGAATCGATTGCCAATTAGGTAAACCGTTAACCCCAACCCCTAAGGATCGTGAAGAGGGCTACCTGAAGTGGCGACCACATCTCTTTCCCCTTCCCCTTCGCCTTCCCTTTGCCACTCCCCTTCGAGTGCCAGTTGACGCGTAACACGAGTCACAATTCGCCAAACAAATGCTACCCGACTCCTAAAAGGATGTAAAAGTCGATCCTTAGCCAGAAGAGCAGCTGCAAAAAACGGCACCAAATAGCGCTTATCAAGTTGGGAAATCGGAGCAGCTGAAGGGACAGCGGCAGGATCATTTGAAGCCAGAAAGTAACCTCAAGGAGCACAAGAACCGTAAATTTGTTGCACAATTTTTTGTTTTGGGTTCGGGCCGGGGCTAGTTTATTTGATATGGGACAGGCCGCAGCGGGGGGCGCGTCTGACGGCAAGCAGGTCACTTTTCCACAAACGTTCATGCTGATTTTTCCTGCAATTTCTGCGACTTTTCCTTTGGTAATTTCATTTGTTTTTGCCTGTCGTTTTTTGTTGTTTTTTTATGTTGTCTTTTTTGTTGTCTATCTGGCCTCGTTGTGGAGCGGGCCATAGATCAGCAGAAATGTATGTTTATGACACATTTGGGGCACTTTTTAATGGCCGGGAGGGTTGCTGAAATGGGCCATTAAAATGGCCGCCAGGGGGTGCAGCATTATAAAATTGGCCAACGCTCGTCCGACGCGTTCTCTGCTTTTGCTTTCGGCCATTTTTAATTGGATTTTGATAGTTGAAAGTTGAAATTCACAGCACGATCTGCAAGAGACGTTTCTTTATTTTTACCTTTTTTTTTCTACTTGCTTGCGTAAAAATCTTTCAAATCTTTGACATTTTTTTTGGGCTGTCACAACATTCTAGCATTTTTTATGGCCCCGGCTTTAATGCCAGGTCTCGAAACGGTAGCCGCAACGGAGATTTGTATCTTTGCAGCTCATTTGATGCATTTCAATGCTGCTCTCACACCTCCCGCACACACACACACACACACACACGCACACAGGGGCTGGGCAGGAGAAGAAGTTCTTTGACAAAATTTCAACATTTTCTCACGTACAAAAACACAAGAGAATAAAAACATTTGTACAAATATGCAAATTGTTGCAGCGAAAATGTTGTATGGACAGGGGTAAGAAGGAGAGGGGCAGCTGTTTATTTTGATGTGGGGATAGCTAAGATGCCCGCAGGCTGTCTCATACACCGTTTCTCTCTCTCCTTCTCTCATTTCTTTCATTTATATTGTGGCGTCATGTTGCGATCTCACCTCAATCAGAGCCGCGAAATTTCAAGTGCTTTCAATTTGCGGCTTAATTAATGGCTATTTGTTGGCGTCGCGAGCTGTTCATTAAGTTGGGCATTGGAAACGCGGCACCGTTAATCCCTAGGATTGGCACTTGTGACCTTGCCATATATATACAACAGTTACTTTATATAACGAGTGCCAGGCCAAATGCGAAGAAATCCGCATTCGCATTGGCAAATATCGGCCCGGGGCCAGTTCTCTCCAAAAGGCTCTCTACGACGCTTCTTCATAAGTGCCATCTAACTTTGGGCATGCACAAATCTCAGCAGAACCAAAGATGCAACCACAACAACAACAGCAACAACAATCGCAATGAGAAATTATTGTTGTTGTCGCATTTGCTTCTGGCTGTGGCATTTTTGACCATTTTTGGTCATTGAAATAAAAATGACATGTTTTCCTCACACAAACTCGAAAACTCTTTTTGGAAATGCTCCAGCAACAAGCAGCAGAAAGAGCCAGAGCCAGGCCAGAGCCAGAGCCGGAGCCACAGCCAAAGAGTTGACCACATTGCCATAAATCTTCAGTTGGCTGCAGTTGGCCAATGGGCAACCTGACTTGGACTCGCGGACGTGGACGCGGACGCGAACGCAGCTTTATGGGCAGTGCGTGACCGCTGGCTGGCTGCTCAGACTTATGTGGGCTCAAGGAACTTGAAATTGTCACAATCTGGCGGCTGCCTAACGGTGGAGCCGAGTTGCCGCCGCTGCTTCGGCCTCTCAGTTGTCGTCTCGGATTTTGCCACCGTCCACTGGGATTTATTTTTGGTCAGGCCGACAATGAGACGTAAATATTTATGCGGTTATTTCTTTTTTAGTTTTTCTTTATACTGTGGAAACAGGCTAGTGCACCATAACATTTGAATTGATTATATTAATATGTTGAGGTTTGTTGCGAATCGAATTGAAACTCAAAATATACTCTTAAAAACCCAGCCATATATATACGAAATTAAATCAAATGGTTTACAAGCCGTTTAAATAATGTAAAATATTGACAAATAAATCGAAACAAAAACTCAAAAGTGACAGTGAAAAGATTATAATATACAATAATAATATAATAAATAACGAAAGTCTCTAAATTTTACATACACATATTTTTCATTAAAATTACTACTTGGCTGGATTTTTTTTATTATTTAAAAGCTTTAAAAATTTGTTTAAAGTCAATCATTAAAATTATTTATGTATAGTCATAAACTATCAACATATCCATTTTTTAATAGCTCTGGCTATTATGGCCTTAGGCTTAGACAAACAATACATCCATGCACTAGCCTAGGATCCGAGCCTATATAAGTTTTATATAAACATATTTTTCATTAAAATTTAAAACAAAAGGTATCTTAAATTTTTGTGTTTAAAGTTTAAAGTCAGTCGAATAAAAAACATGAAACATGTCTTAATTTTATTTATTTATTTGTTTTTTTTTTTAGCTTTTAGAGCTAAAGATAATATAATTTTATTAATACACTCAGCATCAATTTTTAATTTTCCCTTAGGAGATTTTTAAAATTATGTAAAATGAGTCTACATAAAATATTCCTAAAACACTTAGAAAACGCTTTGAATGCGATTGGATGAATAATATTAAATATCTCCTCATTCCACTCTGAAAAATCCTATTTTTGAGCATTTTCACTAAGCTGCAACTCTTTGCTGTCACGTCAAGGGTATTTAGGAGCCGGCACTCGAGAAACAACTCTGCCCAGCTTATCTGGCTTGCCTCGCATAGATTTGCCGTGGAACGTGGGCTGGCTTTGAGTCCAACACTTGCAGCCTGGGCAGCCCAACAGTTGCGCAACAGTGCTCAAGACATTTCCGTTCTCAATTAAGTTTCGGGAATGTGGCCGATACGCACAGTGTGTGTGTGTGTGTGTGTGTGTATCTGATATGGCAGTCGGATCACTAAACTCTTGTGGGCACTTCAGACATTGTTTGCCCAATGCGAAGACTCGTTTTCACCTGTTTGCCGCATTCGTGAGTTAGTGACCAGCCAGGTCTTTTGGGCCGCATTCAAGTGCGAGTTGACTCCCTCCCTCCCTGCCTCCCTACCTCCCTACCCTCTATCTGTCTGCTGGCAATTCTCGGCTGCAGTGCGTAAACTTTTTGACGCTTTCGAGTGGCGTTTTCCATTTGAAGTTCGTTTGGCGTGTGATTTTCCTCAATTCGAATCAATAAAACTGAGCAGCGGACAAGACAAATGAACAAAAGCGGCATTTAATTTTTACAGCTACCACTTCAATAGACCCCCTCCCGCCTCCCGCCTCCCCCCTCCCCATCGTGCATTTCGCTGTGGAAATGTCGAGCTCTCGTCTCCATGGAAAGGTTTCACCGCTGCGTCGCAATCTGCCACAGCCGGTGGCAACGAGTCCGTTGCAATTTGCAGTTGCAGCTTTTGGACAGACAAGAAATCAAATGCTTGATAGCTGCTCGGGGGCGGGGCAGTCTGGCGAGAAGGAGGCGGCGATTGTTACTCCCCTGGCGCAGCGTTTATTTGAATTTGAATTTGAATTTGATGGTTTCACTTGCCTCTACAGAAACAAAAGGAGATTGATAGCTGCCGATAATGCGAGGAAATGTTTACGACTCTGTAATTTTGGAGTTTATTTTATTTGATTTGCTGCGCCAAGTGCGAAGAAAAGCGAAAGTCTCACAGGGTAAAACAAAAATACAAATAAAAAATACAAAAAAAAAACAACAAAAAAAAAACAAAATACAAAAATCAAAAAAATTGCTGTCTATGCACAGATGGCAAAGTTCAAAGCTGGAACGCCTCCATTGCATGTGGTGCTAATGATAATGGACAATTATGGATGCAGTTGCGCAACGGCTCAGAGTGGAGGAGAAAAGGCCCGAACGCCCGAACGAAACAATTGCCGTGGGTAATTGTCTGTTGAGTGGGTCAAATAGCAGGAGATGTGCTATAGGGTATCACAGATTCGCATAAACGATCTGGCATGAGTTATTTCCTTAATCTGTTCGAGCCGCGCTCTTCAACTAACTTGGCCAGCTGTCTGGCCAAGTGCAAATTATTCGTTTCCTTTAATTATGGCCATCGATTTGGCAAATCAAAGAGAGAGAGAGACTAGTCCATGCAGAGGAAGACGACTGCAATGCAAATAAAACGCATGTCCAGCTGACAAATTGGCAAATTACGAGGCCATATGCAAAGACCGGGCCGAGCCAAAGGAAACCCGTTGGACATGCCAGCACGCAGCCAGCTGGCGGCGATGCAGTGCATCAGCCCCGACTTGGGTCTTATTAATTGCACAATTACGACACGCAATTGACGTGCGGAGAGTGAACGATGGCCGGGCATCATGATGGAAAACCGGCGGAGTCGAGAAATTACTTTCTTTCACTTTCCAGACGGATATCATAATTCAAAAATGCAGTAGCCAGCGACCCAAAGACCAAACAGCCAAAAATAAATAAGCCAGACGATGCGAAATGCCAAAAAAAAAATAAATGCTGCGAGAAAAGATACAAATTTAAAGAAAACGAAATGAGATGAAATCAATTAAGCGCAGCCCGAGGCGTGTCTCGAGGGAAATGCACTCGAAGCGTTAAATTAAACCAGAAGGAACAGTTAACTGAGCAGCGGCGACGTTGAAATACCCTTGCAGACATCGCCGAATGGGCATATATGTTTTTAAATTTGCCAGGACCAGAAATAAAGTCAATGATGAATCTCATTTAACGCTTACAGACTGGCACAAATATAGTTCTAGGGCCGAGATTGTGATAGGAATAAACAGAATTTTATAGCTCAAATTTTGTTAATGATTTATATTGGATTAAGGAAATGGCGGGGTTTTTGTGATAGCTTTATAAAAGATAAGGAAGTTAAATCGATGCTTAAACATTTTTGAAATTTTTTTTTATTTATGGGTTTTTATCAAAGGTATATCTAATATATATCATATCATGCGCTAGCCACTTTATCTACAATAAACCATTTGTACCAGTATTTGCCAAGATTATTTAATTAACTTAGATATTTGTGTTGCAAATTAGCACAAAATTTAAAAATAAAAGTTTATCTTTTTTTTTTTACATTTGTAACTTTATAAGAACAGTGCAAATATAAATGCTGTATCTTCCTCCAGTCAAAGATGAGTGCAATAAATAAAATTCGCAGTTTTGTGTGCTGGAAGTCTTGCAAAAGATTACGATGCCCGACTACTCTATACTCAGCTTTTAGATCATTTATATTCCTCTGTTGAATAACGTGAGCCAAACATGTGAGTAAATAAGCAAGTTTGTCGCTGGAGAGCTTTTTATCTAGTTAAATTAAGAAATTCGCAAAATGATAAGCAAGGAAATCAACTAACTAAGCTTATCAGCAATCTAGAATCCGCATATAAAAGCTGACCAGAACAGATGCACTGCGCCACAAGCTGCTCATCCGGTAAGTCAGCCACCAGTTTGTAAATATGTCGCTTGGATCTGAGAAATTCTACTTGCTGCTGATACTGATGCTTGGAGTTTCGGCAGGGGGCGAGATCAGACCGCTTCCTCCTTACGTGGGACTTCCCACACAGGATGTTCTGACCCGTCTGTTCTTCAACTCTCGGGTGACACGTCGCGATCCCAAAACCTCCGTATCCTGCTTTGCTGGCTACATCAGCGAGTCGATTTCAATTGGCGAGCAGTACAGTGGAGCCTACAGCGCATGTCTGCACGAGGCGCACAATTCACGACGCGACATCGATCAAGACTTTCTGCCTACGCGCAGGAGGATTAAGCAGTCGGCTGAATCCGTTTGTGGCTCGCTGAGATTTTGTAGTCAGGTCCGCGATACACTGGACGCCTTCCACTGCCATGCCGCAGCGGTGAGTGGAGTTACCTTCCAGTTGCCGTATCCCAAGCTACAATTCAATCAATGCCCTTTCCGTGCAGGGCTCCAACAACACATTTTCTGCGTATAGCATCTCGGGAAATGCTTCAGAGTCAGCCACACTGCTGCAGGAACGCTACCGCCTGACCGATCTGCATCATGAGCAGTGCAACAAGAGGGTGGAGCGCACCTATGTGGAGTCGACGGCCAGGAACTTCAACTACCTGCAGGCCTGCCTCGATGGACGCACCAAACCGAAGCCAATACCCAGGAGCAGCTCCTCAACGGCCTCTAAAATCACAACGTCGACTTCTTCAGAGGCACCAACATATTCTACTCCTCCTCTGATCAACACATTTACTAATGATCAGAGCTTCTACTTAAATAAATTAAACATTATAAATTAAACTTAATAAATAAATAATTATTAAACTTAAGCATTAATCTTAAGTTTGTTCGAGCTTTACTGTACAGCTATGTTAAGATGCTCAAGATAAAAAAAAAACTAATCATATAATGTTAAAAATTTAACTATTCTGACGATTGTTGCTATTGGCGCTAAGATATCTTAGAAAACAACAAATTTTTGCATACAAAAATGTATTTTTTAACCGATCGTTCCAAAGGAAGCTATATAATATAGGAATCGGATACTAATAAGATGCTATCAATTTGTTGGGGACACACTGAAACTTATAATTGCCAGATTTGGTCAAGATATTTTGAAAAATAAAAAAGTTTTCATACAAAAACTCGTCTTATCAGGAATATATAAATAGTTATATCCGCAATCCAAAGGATATGTCTCCTTTTAACCGTTACACATTTCGTGATTATAATAATAAAGATAACCCACCTTGTTCGGTGAAATATGCAACGACCGGCGTGCACCACGTGTCTGGCAGGAGGATGTCGAGATTGAGGATGGGGAGTCCGTTCTGCTGCCTGCACCAGATGCGCTGATGATGGAGCCATTCTCGTATATCTCCCCGGAGCAAATGGAGCTGCTCAATGTAGCCGAGCTGGCGTCCAGCGATGGAATTGGCGAACTGGCCGGCGAGGGCGAGAAACAGCCCGAATCGTACGAGTTCAAGATGCGCAACCGGTTGCCGGGGCATAGACCCTGTAAATGGGAAATATAATAGAGATTCGTAAGTATGGAAAAATGGAAGATGAAAAATAAAAACAAAAAAATGAATTCAACAATTTTTGCAGTCTATACTAAGCTATTTAATGGCAATTCAGGGCTGTCGCTTATTGAGTCCAATTGATTTTGATTGATTTTTAATCAACTCAATGCTGAATGCATTTTTAATAAATCAATAAAACATATATCATATAGAAGAACATTTGAAAAAGAAAAAACTTAATAAATTGCAATTTTTTAATTGCACGCCAAGCTGACTTAAAACTGAATGCAGTGAGAATTCAATTTATGCTGTTTTTATACTCGTTCACGAAGTAAAAAGAGTATATTGTGTTTGTGCGATGTGCGTCTTGCGTCACGTATTTCAGCTCCTATAACTTTGTCAAAACTTAACTGATTTTCACGTTCCATGCAATTTTGGTCATGATTTGTCCTCTAAATTAATTCAGCATATAAGTTTTGTACATATTCGAAATTAAAATTTTTTGGAATTTTTTATTGAAAAAATCATGTACTCCCCCCTTACTTATTTTCAGAAAAAATTTTTTTTCAAAATTTAGAATTACAAATTTATGATTTTAAACGATTCTGGTTGTCATAATTAGTATAAAAAACAACATCAAAAGTGATTCTGAGGGGGTCAAATTTTTTGTCAAAAATCATGCCAAAATTGACAAAAAATTTGACAAGTGAAGCTCTCGGATCCATAGCTCCCATATATCAAACTCCTATAACTTTGTCAAAACTAAACGGATTTTCATGTTTGATGGCATTTTGGTCATGATTTGCCCTCTAAATTAATTCTGCATATAAGTTTTGTACATATTCGAAATTAAAATTTTTTGGAATTTTTTTTTGAAAAAATCATGTACTCCCCCCTTACTTATTTTCAGAAAAATTTTTTTTTCAAAATTTAGAATTACAAATTTATGATTTTAAACGATTCTGGTTGTCATAATTAGTATAAAAAACAACATCAAAAGTGATTCTGAGGGGGTCCAATTTTTTGTCAAAAATCATGCCAAAATTGACAAAAAATTTGACAAGTGAAGCTCTCGGATCCATAGCTCCCATATATCAAACTCCTATAACTTTGTCAAAACTAAACGGATTTTCATGTTTGATGGCATTTTGGTCATGATTTGCCCTCTAAATTAATTCTGCATATAAGTTTTGTACATATTCGAAACTAAAATTTTTTGGAATTTTTTTTTTAAAAAATCATGTACTCCCCCCTTACTTATTTTCAGAAAATTTTTTTTTTCAAAATTTAGAATTGCAAATTTATGATTTTAAACGATTTTGGCTGTCATAATTAGTATAAAAAACAACATCAAAAGTGATTCTGAGGGGGTCCAATTTTTTGTCAACAATCATGCCAAAATTGACAAAAAATTTGACAAGTGAAGCTCTCGGATCCATAGCTCTCCCATATATCAAACTCCTATAACTTTGTCAAAACTAAACGGATTTTCATGTTTGATGGCATTTTGGTCATGATTTGCCCTGTAAATTAATTCTGCATATAAGTTTTGTACATATTCGAAATTAAAATTTTTTGTAATTTTTTATTGAAAAAATCATGTACTCCCCCCTTACTTATTTTCAGAAAAATTTTTTTTTCAAAATTTAGAATTACAAATTTATGATTTTAAACGATTCTGGTTGTCATAATTAGTATAAAAAACAACATCAAAAGTGATTCTGAGGGGGTCCAATTTTTTGTCAAAAATCATGCCAAAATTGACAAAAAATTTGACAAGTGAAGCTCTCGGATCCATAGCTCCCATATATCAAACTCCTATAACTTTGTCAAAACTAAACGGATTTTCATGTTTGATGGCATTTTGGTCATGATTTGCCCTCTAAATTAATTCTGCATATAAGTTTTGTACATATTCGAAACTAAAATTTTTTGGAATTTTTTTTTTAAAAAATCATGTACTCCCCCCTTACTTATTTTCAGAAAATTTTTTTTTCAAAATTTAGAATTGCAAATTTATGATTTTAAACGATTTTGGCTGTCATAATTAGTATAAAAAACAACATCAAAAGTGATTCTGAGGGGGTCCAATTTTTTGTCAACAATTATGCCAAAATTGACAAAAAATTTGACAAGTGAAGCTCTAGGATCCATAGCTCCCATATATCAAACTCCTATAACTTTGTCAAAACTAAACGGATTTTCATGTTTGATGGCATTTTGGTCATGATTTGTCCTCTAAATTAATTCTGCATATGAGTTTTTTACATATTCGAAATTAAATTTTTTTTTTGTTTTTTTTTGAAAAAATCATGTACTCCCCCCTTACTTATTTTCAGAAAATTTTTTTTTTCAAAATTTAGAATTACAAATTTATGATTTTAAACGATTCTGGCTGTCATAATTAGTATAAAAAACAACATCAAAAGTGATTCTGAGGGGGTCAAATTTTTTGTCAAAAATCATGCCAAAATTGACAAAAAATTTGACAAGTGAAGCACTCGGATCCATAGCTCCCATATATCAAACTCCTATAACTTTGTCAAAACTAAACGGATTTTCATGTTTGATGGCATTTTGGTCATGATTTGCCCTCTAAATTAATTCTGCATATACGTTTTTACATATTCGAAATTAAAATTTTTTGGATCTTTTTTTTTGAAAAAAACATGTACTCCCCCCTTACTTATTTTCAGAAAATTTTTTTTTCAAAATTTAGAATTGCAAATTTATGATTTTAATCGATTCTGGTTGTCATAATTAGTATAAAAAACAACATCAAAAGTCATTCTGAGGGGTCAAATTTTTTGTCAAAAATCATGCCGAAATTGACAAAAAATTTGACAAGTGAAGCTCTCGGATCCATAGCTCCCATATATCAAACTCCTATAACTTTGTCAAAACTGAACGGATTTTCATGTTTGATGACATTTTGGTCATGATTTGCCCTCTATATTGATTCTGCATTTAAAATATATGCATTATTGAAAATAAAATAATTGTATTGGTTGTTATTGCACTGTGAACGAGTATTGCGCTGTCGGTTACACCCGACTGCAACGTTCTTACTTGTTTCTCAGCTCTTTTGTCAATTTATTTGACATCTGTGTGAGACTTTTGATATGGTATACGAAATGTTCCCATTGCCAGCTTCAAAGTGGTAAGAAAAAATCTTGTCAACATGTGTTGCGGCTCATTTCAATTTTATTTTAGCCGTTAACAACAAAACTTGCATTTGATTTTTTTTGCGGGCGCTGAAAAATTTATGCTACATTTTTTTTGCTGAAACATTTTTTAATTTTTTTTTTATTTTTAATATTTATGTTGTTGTTGTCGCCACTCAATTGGCTGTTTTTGGGTTAATTGTTTCCATTAAAAAGTGCGGCTACTTTTTAATTAACGGCAATTGGCCGACATAGCTTGTGGCATGGTGTATCTGTATCTGTATGTATGCAACTATGTATCTTTGTATCTGTGTATCTGTATCTATGCATGTGCGGCCATCTATAGCGATTTTGATTTCCAATTTGATATGTGTTTTGACACCAGCCGACACCACACACTGCCAGCGCCATCGGCGCTTGAGTGTACTCATGAGTGCTCGTGAGTGTCGAGCCCGCCAATTGAGTTGTTAATTAAAAATATGTTTCGTAGCTGCAATTTTAGCCAGCGACGTGCAGAAATGTTTTCCAGCTACGCCGTTAATCAGTTTTTAATTTGGCAAACGGGTGTGTTTATCGCCAAGTGAAACCGATCTAGCTGAGGGAGCTGGGGAGCAGTCGAGTTGAGTATTGTCTAATATGAGTAGAGCTTCAAGGTTGCAGACTTTGAACATGTGATCATTAAGAGATCACAGATTAATGAAGAAACAATAGAAGAAAAATTGTTTTTAGGTCGAAAAACATAGCATTTAAAAACAAAATTACCCTGTTTTAAATTATTTAAATGCTAAGTTAAAATATCAAGAAAACAGGCAATATTAAAAAAAAAAAAAATGTTTGATATGTTTACTTGTCTTAAAAGATTTTTAATTCGGATGTTATCTAAAAAATCCCTGAGGACGAATTTCTTTGAAAAAACGAAAATTTGCTTAAGAGTTTTTATTTACGTTTGTCGAAAACTTAATCTGTATCTCAAACCAATCTCAATCGATAACTATTGAAAACGCAAAAGTCACGAATCCAGAGAAAGAGTTTTTAAAATTGTTCCATAATATTTATAAAAAATGTAAATCAATAAAACTTTGAAATATTTAAATAGTAGATAGAATAGTACTCAATATTAACAGAATGTGTCTGCAAAAAATCTCTTTGTAGTGCAAATTAGTAAACAAATAGTTTCGAAATCAATCATATATATTAAGATATTATTACTTTATATTCAGGAAATATTTGAAATCCATTATAAACGCATGTTTGCCCACTTGTCCGAAAATGTTCATGCATTTAGCCCAATTATTTGATGTTTTTTTTTTACAAACTTAACAAACTGTGAAACATTTCATTCCACTTTGTATGCAATCAAACAAACAGCTTCGACCTCATTTCCCTTTTCACACACCCCCACTTCTGCCAGTGGCATTATGGACATGGACCAGCTCCGGCCGTGTCCAAATTATGTTGTATGCACTGTGGTAATCGCTCGTAATGCTCGCGAAGGCATTTTGTGGATTATTGTTATTATTATTACTATTACGGCTGCAGACACAATTAAAGTGGCAAATGTGAAATTTATATGAAACGGGGGCCCCGCATGCGTCGAAGTCGCGACGTTCAACGGGTGGCAGCCACGTGCCCGGAGATGATGTTGATGAATCATGGCCTTAACGAGCCCTGGGTCTGTCCAGACGCCACTCGGTGCAGTGCCGGAGTGTTACAAAATTAAATTATAAATTCAAATTGGCGTTTTTTCTACTTATTATTAATACTTTTTTTTTTAGTACCAAATGGAATGCGAAATGATTTGTGAGGCAGCAGGCGGAGAACTTATGCAAATGCCTCAATTGGTTAATTACAGATGCAGAGCAGCAATGGGCGTGGCTCTGCAGCCATTTGGCAATTAGGAGACGGCGAAAGAAACTTGAGAGAAGCAAACAAAACAAATACGCGGCCAAGAGGCAACTCACAAAGGCGTTGCCCTTTAGGCTTTAATGGGCATACACTCAGCGAAAAGATACAAGAGCTTTGCATTCAGAACAAGAACAAATATTATTAACATGTAGCAAAGTTAGATGGGAAATTTTTATTTCAAGTTTTTTTATTTTTGTCGAAATTTCAAAGAGCAAAACTCTGTCTAAAAAATGGTTTACTTCTATTGGGAAGTTTTCACTCTCATTTAAAAAAAAACAATTTATTCTTAGTTCCAATCTTTTTCTTAATTTTGTATACATTTTTTTAAAATAAATTTAACTTATATATTATTTAAAAATATTCAAGCTCACCTGATTATTGCGTAGCGAGCAGAGCCACCAGCCCTGGATGCCATCAGTGTCCTGTTCCAGGACTGTGAGGATGTCGCCCTTCTTGAAGGCGAGCTCGTCCGGCGATTCCTGCTTATTATCATAAATGGCCTTGGCATAAAGTTTCTGCAATAAATCAAAGAAAAACGCCAACAAACAATTAAAAAGATGAAATTTAAAGATTCAAGTTTCAGTTATTTCATGTTTTCTGTGCCTTATCAGAATGAAGCAATTCTTTGTCGAGTTGCCAGATACGTTTATATATGTGTATATATATACATAATGGCCATAATGAACTGCATGCAAGGCTGTTGGCCAAAACTTCTAAGAAGCCGCAACGAAAAACAACTAAAATCAGCCCCAATTTCAATGGAATCTCAAAGACGTGCGGCTCGACCAGCCACTGACCGACCCCGACTTTGACTTTAACTTAACAAATCCAACTGCAAACTGAATCTTGGACTGAGCCAAGACATCATTCAAAAGAACTCGTCTGCGGTTTCTACAGGTAGCATATTTTTTGGTTTTTTGTTGTTTTTTTTTGGCATAATATAAATGGTTTTCTTCGTTTTTTTTTTTTTAAAGTGCACAGAGTGCAAAACGAATTTTGGCAAACTGAAAAACAAAGCAGCTAAAAACAAAGCGAGCTATTTTTTTTTTGTTTTTTGTCTTTTAGCTCATGCCATGCGCTTCATTAGTTTACCTGGAATTTCAGGTCAACTGCGGTTGTTAGAGCACAGCTAACAACTCGGGTAGACGGTACAGAAACACGGTTTATTAAATTTGTTGGAATGCTCGAGGATATTGGAGTACAGTGGTAGCTCCCTTGAGTGAACAAAAACGGTTTAACGTTTGTTTTTTTTTTTTTTTCTTGCTAGGGGTTTAAAGCGTTGTCGAAGTGATAACAAAAATAACATGAGAAAATCTCCTTTAACAAAATATTAAAGCTTTTCAAAAAATACATTAAAAATATTAAGTAAAAAATAATAAATGTAAGAACTCAAATTTGCTCATATTTGTATGTTTATGATAAATAAAGTGAATACTATTTTAATTTTTTTTAAGAAATATCGAAAATTATTCGTGGGTTAAGTTTTTTAATATTTAATATTAAATTTTCGTATAATTTTATTAGATGGAAAATTTGTGTCTGCTGCAGGAATAATTTATGTACCAAAAAGAAGAACATGCGTCCGTTAAAAAAAATAAGGATCATGTTGTCCAACTAAGGCAGATGCTCAAGGAAGCTTTCACTGTATTTGAGTAATCAAGTTTCTATTCTTTTATAGACCACATATTTAAAGCAATTGAATGCTGCTTGCATCAGTTGCATTCCAAGCTCTCAAAAGATACTTTATAAATACTGCGCTTTATGGCCTCAATAACAGTTTTTCCATTGTTGCCTTAACAGTTTCACAATCATCATTTACATTCCTTTCATACGCATTTAAACGCAACTGCAACAGCCCTTTATCAAACCCGAGAAGAGAGTGTCTCTAAAGCAATGCGCACGACTGTGCATTGTAGCTATGCAGCTCTGTGTGTGTGTGTGTGTGTGTGTGTGTGTGGGCAAAGGTTTCTTCAATGAATGGAGCTGCTATATCCATGAGCTTCTCTATATGTGTGTGTCGGTCTCGGGTTAAGCGTGTTGCTTTTAATTTCGCCACCGCATCGAACAAAAATCCAAAACGAACGTTTTGAACTCAACCCAAAGCCGACACCGTTGTTATTGTCGTTGTTGTTGTTGTTGTTGTTGTCGTTGTCGTTGCCGTGACTGCCACTCTTGGCAGTTGGGGAGCTCTAGTACAGCTTGTACCTGTGCCCTCTCCACGCTCCCCTCAGCCCTTTAGCTACGTTTTACCCTTTGCTCCTGGCTCATTTAATATGAGCTGCGGATATCGCATAGATACAAACACACACACACACACACACACACACACACACACACACACACACACATATACACACGAACACAAAACGCCAGCGATTACAATATCGCGCGATGAATCGCCGTTGAACTTTCAACTCGGCTTTAAGAGTTTGGAACCCGTTTCGACAACAACTACAACAACAACAACAATTACGCCGACAACAACAGCAACAACAACAACTATGTGTGGAGGGGTCTCCGGTGCGGTTTGTATTCTACTTTTCAATTTGGAAAGCTGAAACCGTTCGAAATGTCAAAAGAAAATGCGCGCACTTGAAGTTCATGTGCATGGGCAACGGTTGCGGCCAGAGTTGCCAATGACACTTGAGCGTTGCGTTGTTCAAACAACAACAACAACAACAACAACGGCAACGACAACGACAACGACAACAACAACGACCGCAAACAACAATAAAACGCGAGCTCAAGAAATGTTTGCTTAATTTGCCTACAACTAAAATGTTATCGAGAGAGCAAGAGCCGGAGAGCGGGAGTTTGTGTTCAGTTATTAGAGATAAGTTCCCAATTGCCCCGGCTGTCAGGTGCTTGCAGCTTTGCCTTGCTTTGCTTTCTTTCGACGAGCACAATTTTCACACAACGCTAATTGAGTGGGCAAATATTTACAGTTGGGCGTTAAAGTTCCTCTCGCACACAAACAAAAATCAAATATCGATAGATTTGTGTTTGTTTGAGCGACTTTAATTGGTTTGTTTAGCGCATTTTTGTGTTGCAGCGATTCACGACGGAACTGACGGAACTACAAGTTGGAACTAGGCAATCAAATCGTACAATGGAATTACTTTGCTAAGCAAACGCACTGGAAAGCTTTGGAAAATGATCTACAAGTTTCACTTAACAACTTAAAAAAGTACTACAATAATCTATATACATATATTGCAGATCAAGCAATAGACAATAAAAAAAAGGAGAAATTTAAATATTTTCCTATAAATATTTTCCAATTAAATTGAAAATAATTTTACTTAAAAAAAAGAAAAAGAAAAAACAACAGCTAGGTTCACTGATTTACTACCAGATTCACGAGCCGAGCCTAAAAATCAGCGAGAATCGTCTTTCAGTTTGCGGCCATGGATACCTACAGTAGTATTATAAATTGCATTTACAAATTATGCACATGCAAAATGCAGCTATAAATCTGCCAAAAAAATTTATTAAACGTAATTTCTGCCTTTGGGCCATTTTTGTGTTTCCTTTCATTTGGCGCGCTGGAAGCTTAAGCTTAAAGTGAAAGAGCTACACCGATTTATTGTTTTTAAAACGGCACGTATGACCACAACAACAACAACAACAACAACAACTACATTGAGCATAGCTTTTAGCCAGAGTTCCAGTTCCACATAACTCGCATGTACGCAGATTTGGCCAAAAGACCACAAAAGGCCACATTAAGCAACAAAAATCTTTATATTTCTTGTTGTTTTTTTTTCTTATTTTTTTCTTGAGTACGTTTTTTTTCTTTTTGCTTTATTTCAGCTTGGCTGGTTACGTTTAAAAGGTTATTCACCATCGGACACAAAGCAGAAGCAGACAATTTGGGGGCTTTATAGAAAGCGTAGTCGGGGCCTGGCCATAAAGCACAACAGCACATATGGCCACATTATACGATCTGTCTGTTTGCTTTTTTGGCGAGTGCATGACCTTAGCTATGCTCTGCAATTTCTTGAGCACATTCATTAAACCCAAAGCCCATAAATAACAAAATACACATAGACAAATTCAAAACTCCCACAAAATAAGAAAAAATAAAAAAAAGTTACCACAACAAACGCCGCCGGCGAAGACGTCTTAATGAGCACTTAAAACTCTAAAAATGTGTGCAAAAATAAAATTTGCCAAAAAAAAAAACAAGATAAAAACCGCAACAACTTTGTCCAACATTTACTCAAGTTTTGATGAGCTTTAAGCCGACACTCAACTTGACAATTTGACTCTGAGGAGGCCCCATTAACCGCATTAAGTCAAACTCAAAAGCTGAAAGCAACAAAATTTGGCAACCACAAATAAAAACAACAAATACTCGAACTAACTGTTAATAGTCAACAGTTAATGTGCACAGAATTATATAGAAAATGCTTTAGTCAATAACACTTAGTGATAACCCCCCCTGCTGATAAGTAAAAAACACATATATAAAATATATTTTATTTTGAGGGTTTCTGTCATTGCGTGACTGATAAACTTTTGTGTTTTGCTTATGGCTGCTTTTAATTAATCCAATTTGCCCAATATCGATGCGGGAGCGGCAACTTTATATGGTTTTCAGTTTTGGGTTTTGGTTTGGGTTTTAATACCCTTTACAAAGGGTGTCATAATATTGTCAAGAAATGTGTGAAAGAAGTCAACTCCAAACATATAAACTATATATATTTTTGAGCAGTCCTTATATTTGAAAGCAATATTAATGAAACTTTCCATAGGTGCGATTTTTCATGGCAATTACCATATATGCCAAATTCGGACGAATCGGAACACTATATTATATATTTGCCTTAGGAACAATCGGTGGAAAACAGAGTTTTTGTTGTTTTTAATTTATATTGACAAAAGTAGGTCTAGTTTTACTATGTTTCTAGCAATTAAGCAAAATTTTATCAACATCGGTCTACCATATCGTACAGCTCAGATAGGAACAATCAGTCGAACATTATTTTTTTTAAAAAAAAAGGCGATAAATTTGTAAGAGTATCAAGTATTCGACAACCCAAGCGCTGTTCTATCTTGTGGTTGCTTTCTTTAAACTTTCAGCTTAATTAGCAGAAAACATTTTCTGTGACTAGGCGTTATTTATTCAGCGTCATTTTGAATTTCGTAAAAGACCTTTAGACATTGGCATTGACTAAGTGGATTTGACTGATTAAATAAGCCCTGGGGACTTACCCTGCCCGCAAATATGTGGCAATATCTTAAAAAGGCTTTTTGGGCACTTTTTGAAGTTACTTGGGAATTGCCGTATGGCAAATATTTGAGCTTTATCAAGTCACATACAATATATACATATATATAAACATATATATGTTGTTTTTAGCCCACTTGTCTGCACAAAATAAAACGCCATATGTCGCGTTGAACTGGTTTTATTGTTGCTGCTGTTGCTGTTGTTGCTGTTGAGTGCAAAAATAAACAAAATGTTTACTGCCTCGGCCTTTTCGGCACATTTCGTCAAGCCGTGTGCAAAAAATGTGACAATAAAACTTTAAAGCAGGCCAACTCAGCCAAAAGATTGCACTGAGAAAAACACGTTCCCAGCGTTCCGAGCTAACCAGCTGTAAAACTTGACGTTAAAATGCGTTGACAAGTGCGCAAAATCCAATTCACTTGCTCTTTTTTTTTTCCATTTTTTAATTCTCTAGGCTCCCGCCCCCAACTCCCACACGGCACGCTTCACTGAGCTTCGCTTCAATGAAAGTGCAACGGATACCCTGTTTCCGATGTGCCACGCCCACAGAGTGGGACACATGTCAACGACAATGGGCGACGAGTGCTGCGCATAACTGCAAGTGTCTGTTGATCTCATTTATCTGCGAATTAACTTTAATGGATTTGACTCGAGCTTAATCTGCTGGGGCAGTGGCACTCGGGGCACCATGCCCCTAGAATTTGTTGCCCCAACGTAGCTGCGCCACTTGACCTTCGAGCTCTGTGTCCAATTGAACTAATCTACTAAGATCTCTGATTTGCCTAATCAAGTTTTGGCTTAGTTGCCAAGAGGTTATATGAGTTAAATGTAGATTACCTTAAAACAAAATGGACTGCAAAAAAAAACTAACATATATTTGTTTGTTTTACTGCATTTTTGAACTTTAAAATACTTGTTAATTAATTAAGTATTATTTCTTAAAGTTTTATGTATAATATAGGTATGAAAAAGGTGAAAAAAAAATCATTATTTTAATTCCAAGTAACATAGTA
Source organism: Drosophila colorata (assembly GCA_035041545.1). NCBI lineage: Eukaryota > Metazoa > Arthropoda > Insecta > Diptera > Drosophilidae > Drosophila > Drosophila colorata. The sequence continues at coordinate 4,136,171 of JAWNLD010000564.1, forward strand.
AGATTAAGAAATATATTTTTTTTTATTTTAGATATTTATTTATATTAGCGATTAATAAATATTTATTTAATTCAGTAAGATTTTTAATTATTTTCGAGTGGCTTCATAGGCTAGCATTGTCCAGTAAAGCTCAAGGGTTGTGTAGCGTGTAGCTGCCCCTACAGGTACCATAAGGGACCGCTGGATGAACTCAATCATTTAACTAAGCCAAGCCTCAAGCTAACCTTATTTGAGTTATAATATATTGTACTATAATTGTTATTATTCCCACGACCCGATAGAAATAAAGACTACAGTGATCAATATTCTCTATCAATATTTCATTTATACAAGCCAATTCAAAATAAATATTTCCTGCTTGCTAAACTTGATTTTTGCGAGCATTTTGTACTCCAACTGTCATAAAACCATGAACTGCTCAGCTCTAGTAGTATTTTTGGCCTGTTTTAACAGATTTGGCACCGTTTGATAGATCACCTGTTGGCACTTGCATCTAACACTGCCGCCCACATTAAACTGTATTTAACCGGTGCTCGGGAATAATAATTTTTGTTTTATATTCCGCTTGCGGTTGAAATAAATTTGCTATGAAATTGGCCAGACGCGGCTGATTACATATTCTAAGGGCCTGTTATTTGTGTGCATGCAAAATGAGTCACAAAGCGGATGATTTTTTTTTACGTTGCTTTTGGATAAGCCCCTTTGCAAATTAACTGTTGACTGTTATATTAAAGAACAAACAAACTGTTCGACAAAAGTATTGTCGACCTTCGCAAAAAACAAAAAAAGCAAAAGAAAAAAATTAAATTAAATTTCAAGTGAAATACGCAACGCAAAAGCGTTGCTAAATAGCTTCCCCAAAGCCAAAACAACAATCGCAATTTTTTTAGCTCATGAATCAACTGAAAAAAATCAATTTAATTTAAGAGCGTGTCTGTAAAGTTTTTATTTCTTATATTCTGCTGTTAAATATCTCAAACATTATGAATTTTATTTTTTTTTTTTATCGTCTGTTGCATATGTTTTTTGTTTTTACACAAACAAAGAAAACATTTAACAAGTTTTGTTTTTTAGCAGAAACAGAACCGCCGTAAAATTTTTTGAATGCCAATAAACAAAAGATCAATCATTTGATAAGCAAACATGTACAAGCATTAAATAATAAAAGATTTTTAGCGACGAGGGAATTATAAATGTCGCAGCAAAAATGTTGCAAAGTGCCCCAAAGGCAAATGCAAGAAGGGAATTAGAAAACAAACAAACCAAAAACAGAGAAACACAAAATTGTACAAAAGACAGCCCATAAAATATGCATAAAACAAGCCAACAATAACAAACAGCAAATTAAAAAGCCATTTCAAGCATTTGTTTGAATAAATTAAGAGCCAGAGCTGGCTCCAGGCCAACTCAGGGACTTAACAGTTTCTTTGGTTTCTCTCGAGTTATCTGTAAATGTTAGATTAACCAATTTTGAACAACAACAAAAACTACTACGTCACATGTGTGTTGTGGAGCATTTTTGAAGACTTAAGTTTTTTGTCGTGGAATACCCCGGATGTGACTGTGACTCATGCTCACCTAGCTGCCGCATGAGGCATCAATTTGTTATGCTCCCAACCAGTTTCTCTAAGCTGAAGATCGTTTGCAACTCCAAATGGCACCCACGTACAGCGGACCTTGAACCTGACGTTGGCCTAGGAAAGTGCCTTAACGACAGTTTTTAATGTTCATTAGGAGTTTTGTGATGGATTACAAATAGGCTTATGCCAGAGCTTATGTCTTCAGGCCCACGCAAATGTCGACTGAAGAAGGGCTTAGACATCTTAGACATGAAAGTGAGTAAGAAATAGTAAGTTTACTCTGGGTATAATACACAAGCACAAGAGTAGCCCTCGAGGATGGCCAACTGTGTAAATTTTGGGCACAACACTAAAAGAAAGAAAACCTTGAATATATAGGGAGAGATTGGGGAATTTATATTTTACGAAATTCTTTTAAGGCTTTAATTTCTAAATACTGTATTTATATACAAAACTTAATGTAATAAATATTATTCTTGCATTCTATTTTTTATATTTTTTAAATCAAATTTGATTTAGATTTAAAAAATACATTAGAAATTTTAAATGGACTGAAAATTAAAAAAAAGTACTTCGCACGAATTCTTTTAGGAATTAAGAACTACGTTTTTATTTACGTAAAATTAACTGAGTAGAAACATCTGAATGACATTTTTACTGCCCAGTAACTGAATGAATATAATGATGGTTTGCGAACATCTCTGACTCACTGACTCACAGTAGCCTCAGCTGCATCTAAATGGGGTTTTCATCAAGTGGCCTGAAGGTGTGAAAAATTGACTGTACGTCGCTGTCCCATCCCACAAGTTTTATTGCGGCTCCAACAGTATGTTGTCTTATCTACAACAGCAAACAACAATTTACCCCATTCTAGTTGGTTGTATTAGCCAGAAAGGTTGTCGTTGTTCACTTCACATTTATTCCATTTCCGGTGCTTGCCATCAAAATTGCTGTCCCAGCGAAATGTGGTGCACCTCTTTGTTGTTGTTGTTGTTGCCGTCGCTTGCCAATTTGCAATTGCTTATTTATTGTAAGCTTCGCAATTCCGTTTCATAATATACGCCGAGCTTTTGTATCTGTGCCCTTTTGCTGTACGTAATTACAGCTCAATGTCGCACCTGGGCTGCGTCTGGGTCTGTGACTTACGGCTATGCCTCTCTCTCACCTTCTCTCTCTCTATCTCTCTGTCTGTCTTTCTGTCTGTCTCTGGGCGTGGCGGCATCGCAGTTTGTTTAAGAAGGTGTTGCCTAATTAGCATTGCAAGCACTGCAAATGTTTTACATTCAAAGCAACAGCAACAACATTTTAGCTGATGAATCAGCTTTGGGGCTGCTCTCGGGTTGTCCTGGACGTGACATGATGTACTACAAATAATTTTTTCATAAATGCCACATAACTGGCACGTACTTCACATGCAACAGCAACAACAATAACAACAACCGCAACATTGACAGGCATAAACATACACATTTTGTATCTGACAGATACAAAAGGAAAAACCGCAGGCGCACTTAACCCGCTGATAAGACAAAGCGCTAGAAAACCAAACAGCAAGTACAGCGCATCAAGTCGTTGGGTTTAACTAGTAGATACTCTGTATTATTAATTAATTATTATAATTATTGATCTTTGTATGCTACAAGAGAGCCTAAATAACAAATTTTATGTATTTAGCTCTTAAAATCTATGAAATATGCTCTAAAAACTGGGACATAAAATCGATAAATATCGAGCAGAATAGCAAAGTACTTGATGACTTGGAAAGCCAAAAACTTGATTTAGTATAAAAAAAATATTAATACAGCTTAGGACTATATAATGTAATGCCTATCGTTATTCAAGTAAAGTATACCCACTTTAAAAAAGTACAGGGTATCACAAACGCAACCCGTCAAGTAGCAAAGTTCGCGTGCATGTAATTTGTTGCTGTTGTTGTTGTTGTTGTTGCTGTTGCCATGTTAACATGCAGAAAATGTGTAAAATGCCAAAAGGGGCCAGTCCCGTAGAGCGCTCGCGCACCCCTTTGCCCGGCCCCAACCTGGCCCAGTCTGTCCTCTAGCCGTTTATCACAGGCACCTTATCAGCTGGCGCATTTGTCTTGGCCCGGCACGTTTGCCCTGACGGCCTGACGGCTTCACTTGCCAGCTAAGCTAGCCAAGTGCGAGAAAGTGCAGAACGAGTCAAAGCTGGAAGACTCCAAAGGCCAACGGCAACAGGTGTCTCTTCAATAGGTATTCGCCTCATTATCGCAGCGCAAGTGCATAATTTCTCACAGAGCTGCTCGCTCGGCATTCGTAATCCATTTTTTTTGACATGTTTACCCAGCTCTCAATGCAAAAGGCGAAAAAGAAAACAAAAGGAAAACTTAATGAATGGCAAATTGATAACTTAATTATGGTAGCAGCAGTCTTAAACGTGGTTAAGTCAAACGGAGGAGGGGGAGGGGTGGGGGCAGGGGCCACGGAGTGGCAGCTACCGGGCACATGACTGCCCCTAGCCGCCAGTGTTAGATAACGACAATGGGTGCATGTGTACGCAGCCAGGCAAAAAGATAAAAAATAGCTTAAGCTAAAGGTAAGCGAAAGTTTTTTTTTTTTTTTTTTTTTTTTTTTTTTTTTTTTTTTTTTAGAGAAGTCATAAAGTGACTTTCACAAGGTACTGAAAATTTGTTTTAGAGTCTGCTGACATAATCCGGGCCACAGTGGAGCCAAAGAGCGTGACCCGAAGTTACAGAATACTCTGTACCAACTTTGGAGAGTTACATTTCGATTGGGCAAGAGTTCAAGGAGTTAGAGATCTATAAAACGACCATAATTTAGTTCATAGTTCAACTCACTTTAAACGGATCTTATGGCATAAGCTCATAAATGCAGTCTTGGCCTATTTTCATATTTTTATACGCTGTTTACATAGTTGAATGGGGTATATTGGTTTTTTGCAATGTCTGCCTGGCTGTCTGTTTATTTGTTCGCATAAAAGCACCTCTTAGAAGCTCAAGACCTATATAAATAATCTCGTGAGTCTGTGCTTTGATAATTTATATAAATCGGGACATATCTCACAAGCCACAAATAAACGCTATATTCCTACTTTTCCAGTTAGGTTCACATTTCCTAGAATAATCCAGGACTGAACCTTTTTAAAAACATCTGTAGCTATTATTCCGCTTGTCAATAGAGTATAGCGCAGTCGCTTACACCCAACCGCAACGTTCTTTCTAGTTTTTATAAAACAATCAACCGCAATCCAATTTATTGCCACACTTGGTCAACTTTTTTGCCATTATAGAATCCATTAGAGTTCACTTTAAGTTAATTTACGCGAACTTTAGCTATTCCAATTATTAGAGCATGGAATTTACAGCATTTCAAGTTTTTATCGAGCTAATAAAAGGGAACGCTGCAACAATGATTTAATAGCCAGCTCGCCGACTAAAGTAGTTGGTCAACAAAAAAAAAAAAACAGTCCAGTAAATTGACTTAACAACAACTGCGGGCAAAATATTGATTTGGTGTCATATATTTCCATCGATAGATCAATGTGCATATGTCAGATACTATATGCCCGAGGCTTGACATTGCTTTCAACGCCGCTCGTTCAATCAATTTCAATTTCAAGTGTGGCCCGATTTTTGCTCTCTCTGTCTTTTCGTCGATTTGGTGGCTTTCGTTTGGGCCTTTTTCTTAATTTTCCAAATTGAAAACGCTGACGCCGCACGCGCACATTAATTCTAATCAATTGCCAGGCACTTGGCACTAAAAAATAAGTGCCCAACAGCAGAGAGGGAAGGAGGAAGACCGGCAGAGGGAGCGATCCCTCAGCCAGGCATCGAGTCAAATTGTGCCCTGAAACCATGGGACGCCACTTAATCAAACGCGGGGGGAAACTAGAAAAATAGGAAAATACGGTCCCACAGGACGGTTAAGGTCTGTCTGCATATCTGTCTAACGAGCAGCCCTCGCCGACGCGATAAACTCTTGACAGGACTTTCACTCTCTCTCCCGCTCCGCCGGGGAGAGACCTCCGCAGACAGGCTCGTAATTAATATCGACGACATCTTTTTGGGCTCAGCTACTACTTGGCACTGGGTTTTCGATTACAATTTATGGCGCGGGATATGCTCAATTAAGCGCGATTAGATTTGCTCAGTCTGGACGCACAATCAGTGAGACGATGTTGCCGTCGGGTGTACACGACTGCGCAATACTCTGCTTACAATTTTAAAAAGATCTAAATACATATGAAAGACATTTTTCTTGATTACTAACCATCTTGATTTGAATAAAGAAAAATACTTTAAAATCACAAAGACTTTTAAACTGTCACTTAGGACAAAATGGAGAAAGAGTTTTTGATTGCAGAAAAAATGCTTCTAAAACGGTGGCATGCAATGCATAAAGTGCCTCTCAAACTGTGTCTCTAGATAAAGGAAAATGTTGTAATATATTGTTGACTTAATATATAGAGAAATTTATAAGTACTCTACTTGGAAAATAAATTGACTTTGATGAAAGAAGAGAAAATTTTTAAATTTTATGCTATATTCTAAATTGCCAGTTGCAAACGAGACAGGCAAACAAAACCCATATACCCTTTTCACTTTCTAAACAGAGCATAATTGCTGGCGATACGCCTTGGACTTGTGCTTATCTGCGAACAGGTCACGCCTAAGCGTTGCCGTTCAATTTGGGCGATAAGAAGCTGGCCAAGCATATGATAAAGGGCCGAAGTCAGGGCCGACTGGCGGACTGGCTACGTGCGTGGTCTTCGTCTGTGTGTGTGTGTGTGTGTGTGTGTGCAGACTGTGGCAGGATTTATGGCCTTGGGGCTGCGCTGATTATTTATAGCTTTTCACTTGCCGCCTGCAATTGCCTTTCAATCAATTGAAATTAGCTGGAAATCAACACAGGGCAACTAACTATTAATAACTGATTTTATTCGCTGGCCGTTGCCCAGTTGATTGCGTGTCCCAGATGGACAGCTGGCACTCAGTTGGGCCGATTCGAGTCGAGGTCCAGCAATGCTGACTATTAATTGCCAACAGTCAGCGGCATGCTAATAGACCCTTTTCGCGTCTCGTCCACAGTCTGCGTCTGCGTCTGCGGCTTCGTCTGTCTGTCTGCGAACGGAAAGCCATCTCTTCAATGTTTTCCGCTGTTTGCATTTTGAAATCTAAGCTGCATCCCAGACCCCAGTCCAGAGTCTGCAATCTGGCAGAGCCATGGCCAACCGGCTCGGGCTAGGAGCGTCAATTACTTTTCGCTTTTTGCGCATTTGGAGCACATTTATTTTAATCTCACCTGGCCGAAGCGTTGTGTGATGGATGCAGCTGCTGCCAGGCATCGAATGCAGCAAGCTCCACACCCCCCCCCCCCTACTCCCTCGCCCCACTGTCGTGCCGCCTTGGGCAGTGTGTGCTCTGCATCGGATACCTTTAATTATGGCGTACTTAGTGTCAGCGGCTGTTAGACTAAAACAAGTATTGCCAACGTGCTCCGGCCATGTCCAGCACCCGCTCCCTGGCCCTTTCCCTGAAATTCCCCCTCTGCTGCTCATGTCAAAGACACGACTCTTGTAATTAGCTCTGGTTGTTTTTATTTAATTTGGAGCCTAATAACCCACAGTTAAACTATGAGTGTGTGTGTGTGTGAATGTGAGTGCATTCATTTGCATAAGCTCGTGCTTGTGTGTAAACTAATTTATTTTTATTTTAGTGATCAGCTTGTGCAAACAGTTCAAATTTGTTTAGCAGCTCCAGTTGTTTGCTAATAATGATAAAAGTATATATGTAGTAATATCATGTTCAAGGTTAAGTTCAGAAAAAGCTCGAGGGAGTGAGCAATTGAGAGTACTACAAAGGTGATTTTTTTCTAGTAGAAAAATTGTATTTAATGTCTTACTTGACAACTTCGAATTAGTCAAGATATTACAAAACAAAATTTTATAATAATATAGGTGGAGGAAATACCTCACAAAGCAATAGATTAATCTTTATAAATAAATGAATAATACATTATTGAATAAATGTATTTTTCTTGAAAACTAATAATTTGTCACTAAAAACTAATTATTATTATTTATATAGAACATAAATATAAACGATCAAGATAACTTTTTTAAATAGAACTGGCTTCTATGGACTGCGGCGAAAAAAAATCCGGATTAAGACTAGTGGTCTGGGATTCGAACGTTTACTAAACTGCTGCAGCCAAAAATAAACCAAATAAAACTGTTGTAAATGTGTTATATTCTACAAATTACTAATCCTTAAAAAATTAACAATTTGGAATTAATTTTTTTTATTTTATATTATATTTTTTTATTTTGGTTATATTACGAGTTTCTTAAAAACATTCACTCAAAAATTTTTTGAGTTTATTGTGTATTTGTTTATTTATTATTTTTATCATTTTATATTTCTCGAGGACATTTCGTCTGCTCTTCATTTGACCCAAGATTCCGCACTTCAAATTCTTGAGGCACTTTATCTTATCATCTTGCCCTGCTTCAGATAACTGTGAATCGCAGAGATGCATTGATGAACTCATTGTTTCGAGGTGTTAACTGTTGAAATATTGTTGTTTTCGAGAAATAAACGCCTAGCAGCTGCTTTGAGTTATCACACGGCTCTGTGATATCGCACCTGGGCAATAAATATAACTGGCACATCAAACGGTCGGTCGAGGTGATAACCAATGCAAAATTGCGGAAACTTTGCCGATGCCAACTGGCAACCAGCAACCAGCAAGTGGCAAGTGGCAAGTGCCAAGTGGCAAGTGGCAGCTGCCTGGCTCAAAAGTGTTTTGAGATAGCCAAGAGATCCGTTACAATTTCCTGAGCCAGCGCAGACACGAACCGCAGTTGAACACGGCTGTCACAACAACAAGTTGGCGGCAGAAAGATGCGACCACGATACGAATCGGGAATGACCATTATGGCCATGGCCCGATCCTAGACCGCTGTGCTGGTAATGAGTTGTCAATGGCTTAATCGGCGCCAATGCATCGCCGATAGGCGGGCATAAAGTCCGATGGTTTATGGGCTGTTGGCTACTAACCGATTTAATGTGAATGCGCCGCGACACGGGCACATCGTAGTCCAGGTCCGCATTGGTCGCGTTGGAGCTGCAGCAGGAGCCGGACATCGAATTGGCGCCAGTCTTGTCCAGCATTTTGATTTGTTTGCTTGGATCGATCGACGGTCTGAGGATTATATCGGCTGCTTGGCTCAGCACATGATCGTTGACGAAGCGAGGAGCAGTTCGAGATACCCAAATATATTTAATCCAGGACAATATAGATAAAGTATCTCGACTTGGCTCGTTCACGGCACTTCACTTGCAGCTCACTTCTCTGTATCTCAGCACAGTGCTCGCATCAGCATATGTTTTTGGCTTTTTATTACTTTGATTTTTTTTTTGGGTTTTGGTTTTGCTTGTTTGCTTTTTTGCGGAATCAGCTTAAAAATTCAAGTTTTGCCCGCGGGAAAAAAAATTGGCCAAACGAAAACGCCAAAAGACAATTCGTGAAGCTTAAACAAAAGATGCCCCAACAACAACAACAGCAAACACAAACAGCAAAAACGTCGTTTTATGCGGCCAACATATTTGCCGAATTTAAAGCGATTTTTATCGCTGCTTTCTTATCGCCGCGACTCAGCAACGTTTCTAATCGCCCGCAAGAAAGCCCACTACGAATTGAATACGACAATATTTTCGGCTGTGCGCTTAGCGCTCGACACGTACCGCACCACAGCGAACAGCAGAAGGTACTGACTGAACTGAGAGATCTGGTTGCGGCGCTCTCAATCGTGCGTTCGTTCAGCCGGTTGCTGTTTACCACCAACATTGTTGTTTTCATACTCTTACTGCAGGCTACTATGAATATTTAAAGCGGTTTGTCCGTTGTTAATGCTAAACAATGCACTAATATAAATAATTATAACTAATTCTTAATTTATTATTATTATTATAAAAATTGATTACTATTAACGATTTGAATATTAAAAAAGGAGTAAAATAAAAAAAAAAGAGTTTGATTAAATCTATTGTTTTTTATTTAATGAACATTGAATATTTCATGTGCAAGTAATTTTCCGCAAATTTTGACCAGACTTCAGAAAAATCTAGATAAGTCCACAAACATACAGAAAAGTATTTTATATTTCAATAAATTATATTTATGGTCTTAATATTATTTTTTTGCTTGCTTTCAACAAATACATGCATAAATTTAAATTATCGTTACTACAAACGCAAATTTGTTTAATATTCAAGCAACATTCACATAATTCATATGCAACATGAAAAAAGGAAAGGGTATACAAGCATCGCATAAAAATCTAGTTGTGTTCGATTGCGCGCTCGACTTCGGCCTGCGTTGGGCTAGCGTTCGGCTAGCGTTCGGCTCGTGTGTGCGTGTGTGTTAAAAGCCGAACGTTTTCGAGTCTCACTCGGCGCTGCTCGTACTTTTAATACTATTTCACAAGCGCAGTGGTTGCTAAAAAAAAGGTAGTAGCTACGTTTGCTACCTTTTTGAGCGCGCAGAGTGCAACTCAAATTGGCACAATTAAGTAGAATATTGGTAACTGAAGTAAGAAGACAATACAATTGTGATAGTAGTTCAAGCATGCAGTTAATTTAATCTATTTGGGAGTAACTTCATACCTTTTCCTCAATAAAGTCGCCTTTGGTTCAGTGCCCCGTCATTTTCAATGCGCCATTTATGCTGGGTATCTCAAATATTTGGTTATTTGAGCTAGAAACCCATTAAATTTCACTCAGCCACATATCTATTGTAAGTGAATACCCTTCATATTTGCTGCGAGACATATCGAATGCAGACAGTTTATGAACTGTAGCCAAACATTAGATAGAACAAAGATGATACAAGAAAGCTCACATTACCCAAAAGAAAGACACGGTAGGTGGACAGTGGGAGGGGGGGGGTTACGCTCGGTTACAGTAGCAACTGCAGCTGTCCAAACAAATCGAGAGGAACAATTCAATTCGAGTGCTCCTCAACTCGTGCCGCGTGCAGGGGGCGTGAAGTTTTGTCGCCTGTGCCATGTACATATGCCATGACAATGGTTCCCCTACCCGCCCCTAGGGACACTCGCTTTCTTTGGGCCTGGCTGGCTGCGATTACGAAAGGGTATTCTCGACAAGGCGATGCCGAAGGTCAGGCAGCCAAACAACTCGTTCCGCGAGTGCCAGCAACAAAAGGAAGTTGTCATGGCCCAGGCCCATTCAGAAGCAGAACCAGAACCAGAACCCAGAACTCGAACTGAATGCGAAGAGGAGTGGGGAAGTGTGCAGAGGTGCGGTTGCAGCTGCATCTGTGGCGTTGGATGTGACATTTGACATGATTTGCATGCCAAGTGCCACGCCCACGTCAGTCAAACTGACAGAGGCGAACGGACAACAACAAGAACAGCAAGAAGAGTTGGGATAGGGTCCAACGAGTTGTAGACGAACCGGACCCGCACTCATTCCCATTCGCGCTGACACTCGTTGAGTTTTATTGTCGCTTTCAGTTGGATTTGATTTAATTTGATTTGATTTGATTGAAAGAAGTCAAAGAAGTCGCAGGCCAGAGGAAGAGTTGACACTCGGGGATTGTTTTCTTTGAGCTGGCTTTCTATCAATTAGTTTTATTGGCCAGCTCTTGCGAGTTCTTATCGCTGTCGTTAAAGCTAACGCATTTTAACCAAGTCATTTCCGCTGCGTGGGTCGTGCTCTGGTTAGGATTTCATAACCAGGTGACGGTGTCTGTTTTTATGTCAAATCAAATGGTTTCTGATTATTGTACCCTGTATGGTTAGAAAAGGGTATATTGTAGTTGTGAGAATTTATGTAGCAGACAAGTGGAGACATCTTTAACCTCATAAGAGGTTTGCTATCACAAATCAAATATAACTTGTATCAAATTCCCTACATTTCCAAAAAAAAATCGATAAAAGTCAGTATCGGTTTTTTAAAATTTTTTTCTATATTATAAAGCTTTATAAAGCAAATTTTGAATGCAGCTTCTTCTTTGCAACTGCACATCATTATTAGCTAAAAAAAATCCACAATTCCTGAATTTTTAAGAAAATCGATAAATATCGATTACCAACCTTGGTTTTCTTAGCATAACTTGTAGACTAAAATAGCTAGAGACAACAAATTTCGTAAAAAGAGTTTTGTATAGCATACAGAAATGCAAAATATTGAAATGTTTAGACACGACCCCCACTCTCCCTAAAAAAAACATTGTATAGGTATTGCTTAGCTTGTTGTTTCAAAGAGAACTCATGTCGAATTCTTTTCAAGTCTAATTGCACGCAAATCAACTCTGTCTATCTCTGTCTGCTACGGAATGTGCACTATCCTGCCTTAAGGCCATTATCATTATGCCATTGTCTGTTTGGCAACAATAACAGCATGTCCTCGTCCTCGTCCTCGTCCTCATCCTCTGCCTGATGCCGTCTGTCTTTGTCGCTGTCACGCTTGGGCATCTATGTATATACACATATATGTATAAAAACATCTCGTTGGGTCCATGTCCAGTTTTCCATGCCATTTGTTTTCATTTCGTGCAGCATTTCCATTTCCATTTTCAACGAACAATTAAATGCCTTTCCTCGGTTTCCATTTGCAGCCCTCCGCCCGCATTCCGGGGAATTAGTCGGCAATTTTTGTTCGGAGCCCAGGGTAAATAGGCAAGGGTCAGCCCAGTTATTAGTTTGCTGAGGGGGTGGAAACCGACAGACCAAAACTCTAATTGCCTTGTCAGAGCTGAGTTTTCGGTTATTTTTTTGACCACTTTAAACTGAACTTAAATTCCAGCAGCAGCATTTGTGGTTCTTCTCTCTTAAAGCTGTGGGGGCTGCCACCTACTCTATATGTCTTTATTATTTGCCACAATTTGGGCATTTTAAATATGCTAATGGAACTGAGGGCCCCTCGCATTCCCCTCTCAACACCCCATAACTTGTTCTTGTTTGCAATTTGGAAGCTGCATACATAATATATGCAAATGCGACCACGCATCACAAATACGGCCATCTCCGGGCATCTAAAAAATTACTGAAATATTTTCTGACAGCGCCCCGTGCTTGCCTAATACACAATTTGTGGGCGTCATATCTTTTATCTAAAGTATTTGCTTGTTTATTCTTGCTCTCCCGCCTGGCACCTGCTTGACGCAGGTAGACAAAAAGATTGCCAAACAGCTTCAGCCGCAGCTCCCCCATTTCTCAATATCGCAATCAGTGTTGGCAGCAAATATTTGTCGCCTCTTAATTGAGCAATTTGTTTGACACGAAACGCTGAAGAGCGACTTTTTATTGCACATTTGTGTCATCGGACAACCCTCAATTTCAGTGGCATCACACATCCCCCGAACGGAACAACCTACAGTCACACTCTCCCCTGGGCTCCGTTTAACGATGTCTCTATTCAGTTTCTATTTAGTCTATTCATCTGTTGTTCTATTGAAAGCCCTTCGATTGTTGTGCCAGCTGTCCAATCTTTTCCTAAAACTTGACCACGATTAAGTTTCAGCTGCTACGCAACACAAAATTGTTGCTGGTTCGGTTCACGGTTCGAGCTAATGCTTCAGTTTTAGGTTCGGTTCATTTCTCCCATTTATTTTCTTGCTGTTTCTTACTGCCATAACATTAGCAAAACTGAGCCGATTTTGAAAAGAAATTGCATTTCGTGCTGGATTAAATACCTAGATTAGTTCTGCATTCAAATCTGTTAACACAATTTTTAGCCAAAATTCATCTTGTACTTATTACCAAAAATGTTCATGTAAGATTGTGTGCAAATTTTAAAGAAAATATAATTTGGTTAAAAATAAACTTATTTTCATGCTTATTCCGCATTTTTTTTATTCGGGGTTTCGTCGCTTAATTTTTCTTTCCTGGAAACCAATTTTTTGTCAAAAATTTATGTTTTAGTTGGGTCTAAACTTTAAAGTACCATAACTTTGTTAAAACTTAACCGATTTCGATAAAAAAAAATATATCTTTTTTCATGGCTTATCTAATTTATTAATTCTGAATTTAAATTTGTCAAAATGAATAGAAAACAATTTTTTTAAATATTATATATGTATTATAAGAATAGCAGAAGACCGCCCATATTCACATCTCACAAAATGGTTCGGATGGCTTTCGTTTGATACCCGGCCTTGATTATAACGATGCCCATCTACAGGGTTGTAGGTCAATAAAATGAGCATTTCCTGCACATCGAAAAATGCACTTATTATTTAACATGCAGCTCCCTCAGGTATTGGATGCATGCAGGCAAGGAGTGTCGTCCGCTCCACTCCTTATCGGCCAAGGGGCCATCATTCGTCGAGGTTGACTTTCATTAAGATGCACATCTTAATTGCGCCCACAGCTGCGCATCGTTGAGGACGATCCTGTCAGCTTTCCCAACCGAAATTGGGCACGTCGTCGTCGTCGTCGTCGTCGTCGTCGTTGCTGGCTTCATCTATTGTCTTACAGCCGCCGGGTCCCCAGATAATTGATGAATTTATGGCACAACATGAAGTACTCGTACTTTTCGGCTATTGCCACATAACTTTTACTGATTGCGATTGCTGCGCCGGCTGTGGCTTATCACGCGCCGCTGAGCTGATGAAGTGCAGCCAGGCGTTTCCCTGTTCTTCTAATTGGGCTGGCACGGGTCTCGCTCCCTCTCTCTCTCTGCCCCTTTATCAGAGTGGAGCTCTCCAGAACCGAACGCCACTTGCCGCGTTCGGTTAATAGATTCTTGGAACTACGAAATGCATTTTTGGGCCGCTCGCCTCATTTCCAATCTTTTTGTTATTTGCTCGCCGACATTCGATTCTTGATGCTCTCGGCTAGCTGCTTGGGATGAGATTGGTGGCTTTTATTGGTCGAAGTTGAGGCATACAAAATACCATTGTTGATTATGTTGTTTGTTGTTGTGGTTGTGATTTTGCATTGTTTTCGAGAGTGGCACGTTTTGAGCATTTGTGGAGCATGCATTGCCCGCACCCAGCCCCAAAAGAGTTAACCAGTTGTCTGGAAGTTGCGGCTGAATATATGGAAATAGCAGCGAATTCAAAGCAATGCAAAAACATCAGCAACATTTTAAGTGTTGGCTCGACTTCGCCTATACTCATAAATATTTTGATATAATGTAGCATGCATTCCAAAGCGCAGAGCAGAAGATTGACTTCGGCTATGCTAAGTTAGGGGAACTCAATAAAAAACCAAAAATAACTAAGCAATTACCCAACAAGCTAATGTCTATATTGCATAGAATATAGGGTATCTACCAATATATATAAGATCATTTAATCGTTGTGAAAAATTGCTTCTTACTCGATTGATATGAAAATGTTATAGAGTATTAGACTAAAAATTCTGTAAGGACTTTACACTCTTTACAGGTAATCTGAGCATTGTTGAGCAATCTGCCCTTTATATAATTAATTAATATACATACTAAGGGAGCAAACTCTTATGATCTAACGGTAAATAAACTAAAATTGGGCATTGTTGAGAATTTTTTTCCTCAAGCCCTATTACTTTTTCGATATGCTAATATTAATATTTTTTCAAATAATGTAATAAGTACTTTATTTCTCTAATAATAAACTTTGTATATCTCTCAGTGTGAAATTGATCTCTCTGTCTCCGTCTCTCCTTTTTCTCTCTCTCGTTCCCTCTCATTCTTTCTTTTTCTCTTTCTTCCTGATACTCTTTCTCTCACACTCTCTCTCTCTCTCTCTTACCCTTTTGTTTCATTATTCAAAATCTCATCTTCTCAAACACCCAACTCCTCAAATATCTCATCAGTAACTCCTTCCATAACAACTCCACCCGTATTTCCTTTGTAACCCCGACTTCTTTCTCCTTAGGCTCCAACTCAATGGGTTAATTGCCCTGTCCAGACCATTTAGAAAAATTATTAATGGTTTTTTCCGTTCCAAAGAAACGTCAAAGAGCAAACGACTTCATCATCGGCACTCCCGACAGACCCGAATCCACTGAAAAAGTCAAGCGCAGACGAGGCACAGGCAAATCTCAAAGATTTGCCTCAATGTCTGTCGGCAATTTCACACATTGTGCAAGGCCTAAAAATAAGAAAATAAAAAATAAATACACAGCAGAGAGCAAAACTCCCAAGTAATATGGCATATGGGCTGAGTAAATATATTATGAGCATGGGGCCTAAGCAAATCGTTGGCAGCTGCGGCGCCTTTGACAATTTGCCGCCTCGCGTTCTAATCTGACGCTGACTCCTAATCCGGAGCAGTGTGTGGCAGTTTCCTGACGCGATCTGTGGCCGGTGCCACCCAGCGATAATAACAAACAATTTGTTTGTTTCCACAAAGAGAAAATGCTAAAAGAAAAGGCGACTGGGCATGGCAGCATTTTGCTCGTGTTTGCATAATTCATGAGATCGGCTGCAGTTGCAGTTGCACCCACATGTGGCAAGGGGCAGCAGCCAGGCAACTCCTTCACCAGTTGCCCGATACCAGAGATCGCATAGCACAGCCATTCATTACAAGCACATTGCAAATTGAGATACAAGCCAAAGCCAAACAAATGCCTCGAAAAAAAAAACAACAGCAGCAAAACAAAAGGCTGCGGCGAGTGGAGGCTTCCTTCTCTGCCATATCGATATATGGCAGCATAAGTAATGGCTCCGTCGGCTGTGCGGGGGCGTTTGCCTCGATAGCTCTGCCAACGAAGCATCCCAGCAGGCCACATAAGAATTGAAATAAGAATTGAATTTCAATTTGCTGACTTGGCATTTTGTACAGTATTTGAAATTCTGAAGTGCTTGAAGATGAGTGCTAAAGGGTTGGATTTCTGCTCGTATATCAGCTGAGGAAATATGGTAGAGCACGGTTTGTCGAGTGATTTTTCGCTGCTTCTTAAGTTCAGCTTACTTAACTTCCTTGAAAAGCACAGAATTGCGGAAGTTGAAAACAGTTTGGTCAGCACAGCTGGGAGAGCTTTAACTGATTGTGAATTTTAAGCGCAGATCAGTTTAAAACAGTTTGTGCATGTTATGCTGTACCATTCCTCAATCAATTCTGTCAATTTGTAATACAAATTTTGTATGCCCTTGTAGAGGGTATTATACTTATGACCTGAAATAAGCATCGCTACATGTTATACCCTATAAAATAAATATATATTCTTGATTAGTATCAACAGCAGAGTCAGCGATTGAAGTGTCGTCTAATTCAATATATGATATGTATCTGCCATAGGAGCTTTCTGTCAAGTAACACCAAAGACAATATAAATACAAAATATTTATAAATGCTATAAATTTATTTATTGTCTTTGGCAAAACCCTTGACAATTACATTTTTCACATATGTTACATTTCCGCAAGGGTATTCAATTTGCGGCATGCCACAAGTAACGCTACTTTCTTGTGCCATTTTATGAATGTTCTATCATTATCTCGAACGCCGCATCTACAGCAAAAACAATCTGTAAACAGACTCGTTTTCAATTCGCTTTGTTCCCAGGCATTTAGAGCATCCTGAATGGGCGACGCTGGGGTCTCCAGCTAGGCTCCACGGTGGAGCTGAGTCATGCGCAGGCGCGCAGGCGCTCAGCCGCCAACAGCTGCCCCAACGAAGGCGACGCTTTGCATGCGCGCGATTGTTGTTGCTGCTGTCGACTGTCGGCTGTCGGCTGTCAACTGGTATCCGTGAGATACGCTGGCAAAAACAAAAGCGCATTGATTGCAATTACGCGCGAAAAGTGTCGGCAACGCACAATTGATCAACAAAAACAAAAAAAAGAAGGAGTACTAAAAAGAAAAGCAAGTGAAATAAGGGAAGTGAGTTGTTGTTGCTGTGCACGGTAATTGTATGCGGCGTATCTGTAGCTGTATCTGTAGCTGTATCTGTATCTTTTTCTGTATCTTTTGCTGTATCTGGCTAGCTACATTGTTTGTGGTTGTCACTTAAAGTGCTTGAGGTCGCCAGTTGCAACACTTTCTCAAGAATTCCACGCTGTGACGCAAGCAGCGAGCCAACTTGCCACATTTGTAACTTGTATGTGGCAGACACGAAAAACAACTTTCGATGGCGAACATTTTGGGCCATGCCCAACACTCGAAACTCGATACTCGACTTTAGTATATACATTATATATGTACACATACATGATGCTCATCTGATGAAGCTGTCGTCGTCTTTTGGCAGCCAGCGTAACAGTAGCTCAAGAATGTTAAATCTCGGCAAAGTATCCGCTTGGCGGCCTCCTGCAGCGAACGCTCTGAAACGCTCTTCGGGCTGACTTCAATTACCGCAACTCAAAGTCGGCCGTCGATTTGTAACCGAATCTGTGTCTGGCCCATAAACTGTGACTGTGACTGTGACTCTGACTGTGACTTGATTCTGATTCTGGCCTCAGTTCGCCGCATGGCAGCGGGCTTAGTCATAAACTGCCATTGATGAAACGGGACAGGCAGACGAACAGCGAGACAGTCGGACAGAGCTGACCAGCACTGAGACTGACCACAATCAGCTCATGAATGAATGAAGTCGAGTGAATGAATAAATGTCCATGCGAACACATTGCAACCGTATGCTGATTTCATCCTCACTTTGTACTTTCCGCTGAGAGTGCTGTAAATTTAACCCAATTCCAGACTCGACTCCGACCGACTTCTAACAGCTCGCAAAGCAAACAACGTTTTATGGCCGGGTCGTTGAGTTGAGTGTTTACTGCGCATTCCTGTTGTCATTTAGGGATATTTCTCTGGCCGCCACCAAGTCGAGTGTTTCTTGGAATTTTCATAGTTTGTGATTCTTTCTTACTTTATTTTCGTTCTTTTTTCGCGTCTTAGGAGAAATAACAGAAACTCGTAGATGCAGATACATTCTTGGCCATCCACTGGCACTTGCCAGTTTTCTGTGCGCCGAGTGTTGATTGCGCTCGTAAAACAATGAAAGAGTTTCATGTCATCATAGGCCACATTTGGCTGTTTGAATTGGTCAAGAAGATGGTTTGATTACGGTTTTAACGGATATTTTTCAGGCCATGAGTCAGCCAAACTATAAATGTTGAATTGAGTCAATCTCTAGATAAGCAAAGAACTAATATTTGGTAGGGAACTTTTATCTCTGAATAAAAAGTATTTAAAACTGCCTGTTGGATGAACTCGATCTTTAGATAACCAAAGAACTAATATAGGCAGGAAACTTTTAAAGCTGTCTTTATCTCTCGATAAATAGTATTTAATTAACACATAACTGACAGGTTTAAAAATTGGAAGGTTTCCACTTCATAAAGCTCTGAACCTGATAAGAAATCTTATATAAACTTGAAGGAACAGTTTTCTTTAGAGTGTCGTTAATTAAATACTGTTACAGACACATATAAAATGTATTCCTATATAAAAACTTATATAAATACTAAATTTTCAACCGATTGTTTCAATAAGAGGTAGGTGATTCAAATATATAAAAATTTACTGCATTTAATTAGACGGATCTACGGAAGTTTTCATCAAAATAGCTTCAAAACTGAGAGGCTAGTTATACAGAAATAGGGTATATCGACTCGGCTGCCAAAAATGATCAGGAATATGCACACTTTCTAGGTTTGGCAAATGTCTATTTTACACATTTCATGATAAAATCGTAATACCTCCAACAAGAATATAAAAAGAATTGTTGAGAATTTAGCACTTGCTTCAAGTTACAAGCGTAGGCTACCTGTTTTGGATCAACGACCTATGACAATGATTGGAATTGGTAATTTGAGCAACAGCTCTTCAGCAATAGGAACAATGCCATAAAGCAATTGATTACATTTGCCACAATTCGAAAAACAATGATTTCCATTGACGTCAAAGGCAAATATGGGCGGAAATTCGCATGACGCGCGTTGGCGCTGACTAAGTAACACATAGGTAAGGGATGATTTCATGCATTGCACCTTATCAACTAATCAGTTATGTTAATATATTTTATTGCAGACACGATGGTGCCTTTCCACAAACATTTCGTCAGCGCATGCCAACAGGAAATGCTGAAATCAAACTGAGGCTTGTCGATGGACACACGTCAGGCAGAGATAGTTCTCAGTACCGATTGGGGCTACGAAATATCATCAAGTAAATAAATCAATCAGCTGTTCCATATTGTTCACATCAGCATTCACATTTTTATCTGCGCTTGTTGATGTATCTGCGAGTAGAAAAGTCACGTCGCATTTATGATTGATTTGTTTATATTTTTAGAGCTGGACTGGTAAACAACACAAGAAATATCTGGGCATCTGATAGATACATATATCTATTTATACACTCGGGGCCTATTTTTACCGATTGCACAACTATAGTGCAAATATTCCAGGTAAAAGAATGTCTGTTTTGCCAAATCTTATCTTGGCTGCAAATGGAGCACATATTCTTCATATCTTATCACGTGGACTACAGCTGACGCTTATGGCAAATACAACAATCAGCTATATAGTGCTATATATACACATATATTTACATATTATATTTTGTACATACATATATATATTTGTGGTTCTCTCAGATATAAAAAATAATCACTCAGAAACGCAAAAAGAATAAACAAAAATGTAAATGCGAAAGCTTCGATAAGATTAGATAGCTATATCAACATTAGAGCGATGCCAACTTTTATCGCCAATCGGACGGGTATGCCCTATAGTGTGGCTCACTCTCTCTCAGCTCGTAAATTTTGGGGCGATTTCCAGAACGCAAAATAAAGTTCTTTATAGCACACTTATAAATCCATAAAGTGTCGAGTAAACTGATGGTTTGCGCAGCACTTGAAGTAAATTTATTTTTTTATATCAGGACTTGAGTAAATATCATAATTGAAAAGTTGAAGTTAAAGTTAAAGCTACTGTCGTGCGATGATTTCTCTGGAATTTTTCATAGATAAAATTGCTAAATAAGTTTTCTTTCTCTGTGGGATTGCAGATTTGTTTGTGGAAATGGGTTTTAATACGTAATAACTACAAAGTATGATATCATTATTTACATTAATTTCTGATAATAGAGACTAGTCTTTCATATGAAAGCTGAAAAGGATTTTAATATAGAACAGCTACAAAGTATGATATCATTATTTACTTTAATCTCTGATAATAGTTATAATATTTTTTATTTTAAAGCTACAAATTATGATAGTAATACAAAGTAGAGATACAAATGGCGGGGCAACTGTTTATAATTTGCCATAAATATGAGCTCATCGGATAAGTCCATGTTCGAAAGGCACTAATGTGACACACTTATAAAGAGCTCTTATAATAGAAAAGTTTTCTTTGAACCATCCAAAGCCATATAAACCACATAAAAACCAGCAACAACAATAAACAGTTTGTGTAGCCCCAAAAATTTGTGAGATAATTGGTCTATAAAATACTTTTATGCACTTTACACGATTATCGATAATATCCTACCAATCCCTGCGCCCCAAAGAAAAAGAAAAACCATGTCAATTTTTTTGTGGCCGCCATTTCCAATTTGTCCAAAACCAAAATTACTTGATGGCTGTTGAAATTGGTAAAATAAATCAACGCAATACGGCGCCCGCCCGCGCCCATTGCGTAAATCAAAAATTTATGTTTAGATTTTTTTTTTTTTGTGGGGAAAAAACCAACATGAAAATAAAAAATACAAATTTTATGGATTTTTGGATGCACAGAAATCTTTTGATTGTGTACAAATTTGATGCCCCGCACACCTCTCCCTTTTGGTTGTGTCTGATTTATAAGGTCAACGCGAGCACCAAAATAAACGGAACTACAAATTCGATGAGACACCAAAATAGGAGGGACCCGGGGCCAAAACGTGGGCGCCCCCAAACACGAACAGAGCCGATCATTAGGCCAGCCAGCTGACATCTATCGGATTAATGGGTCAGTTGTGCGTTAGAAGAATTTGGTCTTTTTCTACACTTTTTTTTTTTTTTGGCTATAAGCGACAACTGGGTCTGCATAATAATGCTTATCGGTGATCATTAAATGCGCATTTAGGTGGCAACTCTGGCAACGCGCGCTGCTCTCAAGTGTCATCTGCCTGCTTTTTTGGATCTCTCTCATAAATCTGCGGGGTTTTTGATTTTTTTGTTTTGTCGCTTCTTTTATAATTTAACAGCAATTTATTAAATGCCCCCATCAACTTTAATCTGCACTGGAAAATCTCGGGGCAACTGCATAAATTAATTAAACGAAAGAAAGAAAAAAGCGACGAAAGAATGCGTGAGATATTTTTGTGGAGCACAACGCACCCAAAGAGGCTGCGGCCCCAACAATTTGCCAAGCGCTAAATTATCTGCATTTACGTACATGTATCTGTATCTGTATCTGTATCTGTAGCTGCATGTGTATCTTTTTGTGTACATATGTATCTGCATCTGCAACGTCGCCGGGGCAACGGTTGACAGCGCTGATTAGCGCATCCAGCGGTAGCTGCTGGCTTCTCCGTCCGCATACAATTTATGGCAGCTGTCTTAAATGGACGCTGACGGCGCTCCAGGCGCAGCGCCTGCTTTTCCTTGGGAAAACAATTTTACCCAAATGCATATTAAAATGCATGCAACAGCCGAAATTATGTAATCAAATGTTGTCGCCGAAACGAAAAGAAAAATTCTTGAATGTGCCACACGTAATCAACATCAAATTCATTTTTGTTATTTTGTTTTTCTCCATGGTTTTTCTCTTTTTGGGTATAGATGCCGAGTACTTGTGCAAGTAGTTTCACATGACGTGAGGAAAATTGTTTGGCTTAGGAAAACGCCGCCAGGTAACAACATCTTTTTCTTCTATAAATTAAGGAATTTCCAACACGTACACATAAATTCTTCACGTCCACGCTTTCCACTTGCTTTCGCCGTTGCATTCTGTAAGATACATTTTTCCCTGCTTTATTATTTTTTTTTATATTTTTTGTTTTGTTGACTTTATGCAAATTTTCGCAGCCAGCGCTCATAATTTCAATGCGACAGCAAAATATGTTGGCGCCAGGCAGCTGAGAGCGTCGCTGGCTTCCATTAGCGCCAAGCGGCAAGCATCGAGGGGGTGTGGGGGGGGGGTCTCTGTCTGGTCTGGTCAACTGCCACTGTGATGCCAACTGGCAAATCTGCTTACATGCATTTCAATTTACGACCCCGAAATGTTTTGCCAAGCGCAATTTTTCAGTCTGAAGTGGATTTTGCATTATTTGCCATGGGCTTCCACTTGAGGCTCAATGACCGTCCATAACAACAAAATGCATTTGACTTTGCCCAATATGCATTCATAATTTTTTGTTTTTGGCATTGGGCCACCCATAAATCAAAATCTGTATAAATGAAAATGTAGCTGGAATACATTGTGTGACAATTGCAATGTCAATCAGATTGTTTGAACGTCAATCTGATTTCCAGATTTAACATACTTGAATTAATCGAATATTGCATATATGAAATATGGTTTTATTTACTTGAGCAGACAAATTTAAACAGCTTAATAAATAAAAGGAAATGGGGAGATATATAAAAGAAGAAACGAAATAATATATTTGTTCTGCGTATGGCATACGAGAGTATATATAAGGGCACAGGATAAAAAAATATACTTATGGAAAATATTTAAATCTTTTATTATTTTACTCAAGGAAAGTATTTAAATGTTGTATAGTTTTAGCCACCGATACTTAAAATGATAATAATAACAAAAATTATGATTATTTAAGGCGAATATACATATTAAAATATCCATTTAGTTAAGGGAATAGAATTCATTGCCGACAATTATTTTATGCCAGCTCAAATGCCAGCGGGATGCAATAAAATATTAGTAGACACAAGACTCTGAACGCTAAGTTCATATTCTGTGTAACAAGTAGTGCCATAAATCCACTTAGAAACTAACTTTATGCATTCTCCAAAGACAAGTTCAGCTCATAAATTCAATTGTTTTGTGCATTATAGTCGAAACGAACTGCGAAATTGCGAGCAACTGAAAATATGCTCCAGCTTCAGTTACAGCTCGGAGCCGCCTTTGAAGAAGGTTGATTAACCCCTGGAGACGGTGCCAAGGCAAAACAAACACGAGCGCCAGATGACGAGTCCAGAGCAAAGGATAACAAACGCTGGCAAAGGGCAAAGTCAACGCACGAGCAGGAGAAGAGATACAAAGAGAGAGAAAGCGAGAGAGAGAGCAAGCGAGAGAGTGCGCTCAGATAAATTCAGCAAAGAGATGCCAAACGCTGAATGGGAGCACAGGATAACGTTGGGTGGAGGGGCTTTGTTGCCGGAACTGTGGGCGAAACAACCCCAAGTGAAGTTCAATTGCGGGCAAGTGCAAGGCTGTCGGCTGGCAGGACACGCCACCGGGCAAGGACGATGGCAAGCGCAGACCTTCATCCTACCCCCACCCACACACAAGACGCAAAACTACACGTACATAAAAAAAACGTCGTAATCGAAAGCCCAAACAAAAGGATGCAAACGATGTCAGGGATAAAATTGAAAGCAAACATAAACAAGTTGCAGAAACCACCACCAAAGCCCTGCGGCTGCTGTTAAGAACGGCGCGAAAAGCGCCCGGAAAAACTTCCAGGGATAGCAACAAACAAAAAAACCATAAAAAGAAAATCTCTTTTTTATGGCGCGCAGAAGAAAATGTAAGGAAGTAAAGTCAGAGACAACTTTGCATAACTTTGCCAAGTGGCCAATACATTATGCGGGCCACTCAAGTGCAACTCGGCCCAACACGAAGTCCAAAAGTGGCAAAATGCAAATGTAGCCTTAGCGAATTTAAAGCCAACAGTGCTTTGATTTGTTAGCCAGCAGACCACCCAATCGGCCAAGCAGTGCTGCCAACTTTTGAGGAGGTAACTAAAAGCTAGTTCTCGACGAAAAGGAGATTGTAAAAACAACTGACATTTATTTGCAAAAGAAGCTAACAAGAGCCAAAACAAGAGATTTTATTGTTTTGGATATTTGATTTTGTATATCTAATTTATTTATTTTTTAATTTAAAAAATTCGATACTACGACCTTTGCTATTTTTATAGCTTCCTAACTAAAAGCTAAAACTAATGTTTTTTAAAACTAATTTAAATAAAATAGGGCTAGAATTTCTGTTGTCTGCTGTTTTTTAAATTTTTTCCGCTATTTCCAGATTTAACGAAAAGCAAGCCGAATTGGCAGCACTACACCACACACACACAAACACACACAATACTCTCAGACAAAACTACAGCAGCCTCCCCCAAATAAATTCGCTTTGAATGGCGTCAACAAATTCATTTCGCATCACAGCGCATCTGATGAATGACGTGACTTTGACAGCAGCAGAAGCGGCAGCAGTAAAAGCAGCAGTAGAAACAGCAGCAGCAACAGTAAAAGCAGCAGCAAGCGCGTTGGCCATCGTCAACCAAGCCTCTCCATCGGGCATTAGGCAGTCAGCAGTAGCAACTGCGTCGCTTCGGCTTTTGCTTTCGTCATCAGCATTCGCTGCCTGCAGCCACTCGCCCCCCCCCCCTGCTCCTTTCCACCCACCATGCTCCCTCTAATGTTTACATAACATGGCTATGACGACGCAACTAGCGCAGGCTCCGCACGCATGCGGCGAGCTCCATTGAGCTGGCCACAGACCTCGGACCTGGCCTAGGGCCGGGACGGCACAGGACAGACATTACGACGGCAGCCGGTGCTGTTCGGTTTTTTGCCGGCAAAATGGAAAAACAAAAAAGAAAACATTCACAAATTTACGTTACGCACCCTGCACTGTGGTTCGGTATCTATATGGAAGTCCGAGTACTCGCACACATACATATTTATCTGTAATCCGCATTGAGCATTGTGTGCTTGGCTTTTGTATTCCATCTCACAATATCCCAATTACATTGTAGTCGTCGATGGGGAGAGGGCGGTTCGATGGGTTCACATGCAGATTTTAAGCTAAACTACGTATTAAGGTTGATAAAAATTTTGACATGTTCATTCAAACTTGACTTGGTCAAAACTGAAACGATTTTCATGTTCGATGGAATTTTGGTAATGGTTTGCCCTTTATGGTAATTCTGCATTTCAAATATATGCAACATTGAAAATATATATGCATATTTTTTTTTTAATTTTTAGGTATAAAAAAAAATTATATACTCCCCTTAATCATTTTCGAACATTTTTTGTTTTTTCAAAATTTATAAATGTAAGGTTAAATTATTTTTCAATTGTGTTCGTCACAATTGGTATAAAAACAATATTAAAACAGATTCTGACGGGGTAAAATTTTTTGTCAAAAACATTTAAAAAAAAAACTAAGAAAAATTTTAACATATAAAGCTCTCGGATCCATAGCTTCCACATTTCAAACTCCCATAACTTTGTCAAAACTGAACCGATTTTCAACTTTGATGGCATTTTGGTCACGACTTGTTCTTTAGATTGATTCTGCATATAAGTTTTGTACATATTCGAAATTAAAATTTTGTGCAATTTTTTTTTCGAAAAATCATGTACTCCCCCCTTACTTATTTTCAGAAAATTTTTTTTTTCAAAATTTAGAATTGCAAATTTATGATTTTAAACGATTCTGGCTGTCATAATTAGTATAAAAAACAACATCAAAAGTGATTCTGAGGTGGTCAAATTTTTTGTCAAAAATCATGCCGAAATTGACAAAAAATTTGACAAGTGAAGCTCTCGGATCCATAGCTCCCATATATCAAACTCCTATAACTTTGTCAAAACTGGACCGATTTTCACCTTCCATGCCATTTTGGTCATGATTTGTCCTCTAGATTGATTCTGCATATAAGTTTTGTACATATTCGAAAGTAAAATTTTGTGCAATTTTTTTTTCCAAAAATCATGTACTCCCCCCTTACTTATTTTCAGAAAATTTTTTTTTTCAAAATTTAGAATTACAAATTTATGATTTTAAACGATTCTGGTTGTCATAATTAGTATAAAAATTAACATCAAAAGTGATTCTGAGGGGGTTCAATTTTGTGTCAAAAATCATGCCGAAATTGACAAAAAAATTGACAAGTGAAGCTCTCGGATCCATAGCTCCCATATATCAAACTCGTATAACTTTGTCAAAACTGAACGGATTTATATGCCTATATATATATTTACCTATTACCTATACCTAGGTATGTATATACCCCATAATATTTCATGGCTTGTCTTGGGCACACCTCGTTAATGGTATATATCTCCGGGTACGTATACGGGCACCTAAACAGGCACTAAAACCGCATCCCCGTGAGCTGGTTAACTTACAATTAACGTCACATTTCACGTACCTGCGCACTTTTCACTCGATGCAGATGCAGCGTGCCGCCCGTGATGACCCCCGCGGTGGTCGCCTTGGCGTGCATTGGCGCTGAATTTATGACGTACTGCGTCTGCTGCTGCTTGGCCAGAGCGGCAACTGAAGCTGAAGCTGAGGCTGAAGTTGTAGCTGAAGCTGTTGCAGACTGTGGTTTGGTCTGTGTTTTTGCAACATTCCTAATTGAGTTTTCTGGTACTCGGTTTTCACTTTGGCAGTCCATTGATGGCAATGCCGTTTCGTGTTGATGTTGTTGTTGCTGCTGGTGTTGTTGTTGTTGTTGTGCAATGGACATGCTCGTAATTAGCTGCTTGGCTATTGATATTTGGATTGCGAGGGCAATTTATCTTATGTCTAACACCAAATCAATTAGATGAAACAGACACCGCAACGTGTATCTCAAAGATACACGCATGCAAATTCACTTTTTATGGCAAACCAGAAACGAGCTCAACGAATTTACGCCGGGCGGGCTTTACGTTTTGCCGGATTTCGGATTTCGGTTACGTCTTGCACGGCACGCGAGTTCAACTGTAACTGAAACTGAAACGCATTGCGAGTGCCGAAGTGGAGCTGCGTCCTTTGCTGCTGTCTCCGGTGGTTGTTAGCCGGGCAAAGTGTTAACATTATCTGGCTTTTATCTAACGCCAGGCGCAGGGGAAATTCACAAGGGTTCGGCACGTGATAAGCGGCAGCAGCCGTAGCCGGAACAAACGCACTAACGAGCTGGAGTTGGCCAGCAGCTCCCTGAAATTTAATTAAAAATAAGAAGTATATCGCTAATTAACTTGAGATTGATAAGAAAGAGCTTAAGAACGAGGCACGCACTTTTTTTGATATGAGAATCATAAATCTAGATTCCGGTTTTGAATCACTCCGGCTTAGTTCCGGTATTCCAATTAAATTTTATCACATAAAATTCAAAAAAAAAAAATTTGTTGTCCTTGCGTTAGTTTACATTACATTCTTCAATTTCTCACATTCTTTACATTTTCAAATAAAACATTTCAATTTATAATTTAAAGCAATTTTATTTTGTGAACCGGTTTGGTTTGGTCTGTCAACCAAAACAAACAAAACTTAAGCAAACAATATTTAAAAAAAATTGTTTGACTTCAAAAATTTATTTTGAAACATTTGCGAATATTATTTATTTCTTAAATAAATATTAATCGAGAGGTTGAATAATTCCAAGCATAAATAAGTTGGAACTCAAGCCCATATGGGGGCTGTAAAAAAAATATAAAATAACCAGATTCTCGAACCGAACCCAAAACCGAAACAATGATTTAGACTTTCAATCAAATTTTCCCATATTATGATTCAAAAATACAAATCTCAAGCGACATTTATACGTCGGCTTTGAAGAAAACGTCGATTAGACTCAAAAAGACTTTACATTCACCGATCAATAGGCAACAAAAAAAAAAACCACTTTAACGATGGACACCGTATCGAGCCTAAGGAAAGACACCGATGACCGTAAATCGTTCAAGAAATCCGTGGTGGTCGCTCAATCCGTGCTCGACGAACCAATTGTGAAAAGGAAACAACGCGAACTGCACTCCTATGCTGTGGACATCAATGCAGAGATCGAGTATCGCCAGCAGTTCAAGGTGAGTGGGCGGAGGCCAGAATCATTTCCCAAACTCAACTGACAGTCAACTGATCCAATTCTGTTAGGTATTGGAGACCGTTGATGGCGAAGAGGTGGACTTGACGCCCAATTATATACCGGAAACGCCGGACACAGATCAGTTCCTCAAATTCAACATGCATCTCTTGCATGAACTAGTTAACATACCTCTGCTGCACTCCAGAGCCAGTGCAGTACGCTCCCGGACACGGTCCAGCATGCGCGGCGGAGTCGGTGGCAACAAGCAGTCGATGGAT
Organism: Drosophila colorata; assembly: GCA_035041545.1. Taxonomy (NCBI): domain Eukaryota; kingdom Metazoa; phylum Arthropoda; class Insecta; order Diptera; family Drosophilidae; genus Drosophila; species Drosophila colorata. The sequence goes on from JAWNLD010000564.1 coordinate 4,164,964, forward strand.
GAGCTCATCAATGGTGTAAGTACCTAAATCCTATCCTATCCCTTACCTATAAACAAAAAAAAAAATACATCGATATATCGATATTATAGATTTTTTGCAATTTTAGCTCGATAATCTATTTGAGGATACTTCGATTTACCTCGACTATTAAAAAATCTTAACTTCCATATATCGATTAACAGAAGCGATTTTTTACAATTTTAATGCGATAATCTTTACGATTTTTCGATTTAACTCGATTAGTGATAAAAAATATCGGAACATCGATGTATCGATGTTAACAGAAGCGATTTTTTACAATTTTAACTCGATAATCTTTATTACGATAATTCGATTTACCTCGATCGATTGTCATAAATAAATCGGCTTTTTAAGCATCTTTAAGCTAAAGCGCGAACTTTACGTTAATGATGTTAAGAAATTGAAACATCGATGGATCGATATTAATAGCAGCGGTGTTTTTTAATATTAGCTCGATAATCTTTTTTTTCCATATATCGCCGCACCGATAATTATTTTTTAATACGATGTAAAAATCGATGTTTATTTCGATTATAATCCCCAATCTAAGCCCAATCTCTCACTGATTACTCCTATTCCTCCCCCTTAGATAATTTATGAGACCATCACATTTGATCCGGTTACAGTAGAGAAACAAGAAGAGATGCACATTCCGGTGCCCTTCAAGAAGTCCTTTGTCAAAGTCACGCTGCAAAAGTCCGACTTCTTCGAGCTGCACTCACAGATCAGCACCACCGTGGCCAAGGGCACCGCGCAGGGCGACGCCGTGGAGCAGGACAATCGCCTCTACGATTATCTGACCATTGGCAAGGGCAAGGTGCGACGTCGGTCCGACAACGATGCCCAGACGAATATGGTGCTGACCAACAGCCGGGCGGTGAACACCATCTACGTGGACTATGCGACAGTTGGCTCCTACGTGTCCAACTTTGAGATGTACGACACCCTGGAGGGTGTCGTCGAGAAGCAGGCGAGAATGTACAACACCATGCACAGCTTGTCCCAACCGGGCGCCGATACCAATACCCAGACCGAGGACCATGCGAGGGCGACCGCCTACTTTGGCGAGGAGGAGGCCCGCGAGCGGCACAAGATGCACTCGATAGCCCAGGAGCTGATCAAGAGTCCGGCCTTCAAGAACGCCGTACTCTTCATTGGACGCACGCTGTCCAGCAATCTGTACAAGGCGGGCATGCAGCGCTTTCGCAACTTCAAACAGGGCGATCGCTGCTCCACGGAGGTCCAGTACAAGTACTCGATGAAGGTGCTCTTTCGCCTGATACCGGCTCTGAGCCTCGACGAGCGCAAGGCGGTCAGCGACATCAGCTTCTGCAGCAGCAACAGCGACATTCTCGCCATTGGCTACGGCCTCTTCTCGTTCTCGGCGCAGCATGTGCCCTCCACGGGCGACGTTTACGTGTGGAGCATCAAGAATCCGGGCGAACCGGAGCGCGCCTACTACTACGACAAGCCGGTGACGGCCGTCTGTTTTTCGCCCTATCTGCCGTCGCTGATCGCCATCGGCATGTACGACGGCAGCGTCGAGGTGCGGGATGTGGCGGACACCAGCAATATGCCCATTGCGGTGTCGCAGCGCAGCACCTCGCCGGGCTGCTCGCCGGTGGTGGCCATACGCTGGCTGAAGCAGGTCGGCGACGACGATGCCGGCGAAATTGATCCGTTTCTGAGCCTGTCGCAGGACGGTTCCGTGACGCGCTTTCGCATTGGCAAGAGTCCGTATCTGTTGGGCTTCACACAGATGACCCTGGAGCGTATTGAGGGCCATCCGGAGGGTATACACGTGCCGATCTCGCCCACGTTGCATGTGGCCGCCAATCGGCATCCGCAGGGCTTGTACATAACCACACATCCGGTGCACAAGGACATCTATTATATACTCACCGACGAGGGCTGCATTCACAAGTGCTCCATCAACTATCAGCATCAGTATCTGGAGGTGCTCAAGTGTCACGACGGCGGCGTCAATGTCATGGAGTTCTCGCCCTGGTCGCCCAAACTGTTCCTCACCTGCGGCAACGATTGGTAGAACTCACCCATATATAGGATCTTCTCCTATTTATCCTATCTTCGCTGAAATAATTTCCATTTCATCCCAGGTACGTGCGCATCTGGGTGGATGGCATTACGCGTCCTCTGATCGAGCTGCTGGATGACTTTCAGCCCATTCACTGGGCCAAATGGAGTCCCATTCACTCCACAATTATTGTGGCCGTTAATCGAGACACTTGCAGCATTTGGGATCTGCGCCGCAACATTCTGAAGCCAATGGGCAAACATGAAACGGACTCCTCCTATAACACAGTTGCTCAGTACGTTCAGCTAGCAGACGAATACCCTGTAATTCCCTGAATTCAATGTCGAATTTCTCGCGCAGATTCTCCAACAGCGGCACCGTCCTGGTGGTGGGCAATGAACGTGGCAATACCCTGTTCGAGGCCATCAACGATATGCCCTTTTCACCACATTTCCAGTACGATGAAATGGAGAAGGCCATTTACAGGGCGATTGGCAACGATCAGGAATTGTTTATTGAGCTCAAGAGCATTGGATTCTTTGGCTATCCCAATAAGAAGTCCCACAATGGATAAGGGTCGTAATGTAAACTATGTAACTATGTAAATCTTGGATTATAAATAAATAACTTGAGTGTTGAAAAAGTTTAGAGGATATAATACCAGCCACAGCACTTAATATTTGCTTGATCAATTTATATTCTAAGAAAGAAAGAAAGAAAATTTGAATTTTTAAATTAAGAGAAGGTATGAAAAAAGTAAAAAACTTTATTTTTATTATTTAAAATATAGGAAGTATAGATATATAAACTCTAAGCCTAACTATTTTGTTTAATTAGCTAGCTTTTAAAATATATAATCTTCTTTGCTGAAAACAAAAAAGCTGCGATTAGAAATCGATAATTATCGATTTTGAAGGAAATAAGGGAAAGTTATGTATCATTTTAAATAACATACGAAAACTGACATGTCAAATTTTGGGTTTCTAGCTTTAGCTTAAAACCTAGCTTTAGAAATCTAGAGCTAGAATTTCTTGGGATTTAGATTTAGGTCTATTTCTAGATCTAGCTTTATGTTTAGATCTACTGCGTGTTATATTTCCATAACATTAAATCCCGGCAAACCATTTCTTAAGGCTAAACTAAAAGCTCAACAAGTAAGGTACAAAATAAAGAACCTCCATAATATTGAACTTGAACCACAATTGGGGTTCAAGGTATGAGGTTCAATGACACTAGGCACAAAGCTGAAAACTGCTGAAGCCTCTATAAATTTGCCGCTACTTATTCACAACCCCAAAACATGATAAAAATAACGCTTTGGAAATGGATCAGTTGCTGGTTGATCAGTTCCGCAGCAACAGATCAAATTTCCGTATGCCAACAGGTAACTCAAGACACCACCGAACCGGAGAATCAATCCCCACTTGGGTAAATACGCATTTGCTGACCTGACCCTCGGCCCTCAAGTGTGGTGCTTAGTATTGTGTGTGTGTGTGTGTGTGTGTGTGTCAACCGAATGCCGTCGATGGTGGTCACTGTGTGGTTGCCCGGCCAAGGGCCAAGCAGCGGGTGTTAAATAACAAATAAACACTTGTGTACACATTAGCATACACAGCTGAAAGAAGCAGAAGAATTTATTAAACAGCCATAAAAATGTTGAGAAAAGAAATGAAAAGAAAGAGGGCCTCCGATCAAACGGTCGCCGAGCCAGCCAGGTACATCTTAAGGCTTGTTACAGTTCTCGGGCAGATCCAAGAAATAGAAATAAATGTCAAAATTTGTGGCACACATAAATAAATAAGGGCTTGGGCTCGACCGAGACCACCATCAAGTATGGCTGTAAATTACACAGCACATTCCGGGCCGGAATCGAGGGAGCTGGATGTCATCATCAGCAGCTAAAAACAATCCTTGTCCAGCTAAATGCTCTGTCGCCGTTGCCGTTGCCGTCGCCGTCGCCGTTGCCGTCGCCGTCGCAGCTGCATTAATTGTTGAGAAACAATCTCAGGCTTGTCGTGGTTGTCGCATTTAATGAACATTTAATTGTAGCCCACATGTGCGCCAAGCAATGCCCACAATGCCACCAGGGGCCAGACACACGAAGGGGGCAGGCAGGCGGCCGTTGCACAAATTGAAAACAAAGTGTTATAGCCCAATGGCCGGCGACAAAAGATGGTCATCATCGTCGTCGTCGTCGTTCGAGCTGACAAGGAGACAAACGAGCTTACAGTAGCTGTTATGGCCATGACAAAGTCAACCAGAACGGGCTGCCGAGTTGCCGAGCTGCTAAGATGAGGCTGATGAGGCAAACGCAATGTCATTTTGCCAATAAAAGCTGCGATTCATCAGAATTGTTGAGATTCTCATGGCCAAGTAAAAGCGATGAGAGAAAGGCGAAAAGAAATGGAACTCGAGCTGCAGAGAACTTTTGTTTCAAGTCTTATTTTTGATATTATTACTATCATTATCATTATCATTATTATTATTATTATTGTTATTATTATTATTATTATTATTATTATTATTATTATTATTATTATTATTATTATTATTATTATTATTATTATTATTATTATTATTATTATTATTATTATTATTATTATTATTATTATTATTATTATTATTATTATGATTATTATTATTATTATTATTATTATTATTATTATTATTATTATTATTATTATTATTATTATTATTATTATTATTATTGTTATTATTATTATTATTATTATTTTTATTTTTTTAAGTATAAGATATAATTAGAAATTTTGGACTTACCATTTAAAGAGCCGTGGCTACATTGACCTCTGGCTGTGGCCTGGAATTCAACCCCAAATTACTCAAAAAATTGGGTTACTTAGTCAATCACCTACGGATGACTGTGAAGTTTTTAATTATACTTAAAATAAGTAAAAATCACTTCTGTTTAAAATTCCTATACAGTGAAAGCACTTTCAACAAACAGATTCTTAAATTAACTTTTTTATTGTACAAAAACTCTTACTAGAGTAAGCAAACTTAAAAATTCTGACAACCTTTGACAGCAAAAATCTTAAAGAAAACTAAAGGTAAAAATTTAAAAAAAATTTAAATTAAACAATTTTTAGCTTACATTTTTATTCAACAACAACAAACATTGTGTAATTATGTAAAATTTGAAGATTATGATTAAAAACAAAAAAACAAACGTTGGTCTTCGCTTAAGCGAGCTTTCACTGTACTCAAGTTACCGCAAGCCTAAGAAACCTTATCACGATCGTTTGTTGTGGCGCAATATACTTGATCTTGACGAAATGCTATGCTCTCCGGATCGTCTGATGAATCCCTGCAAGTATATAAATAAACATAAATAGTATAAAATATATATTATATAATAATGGATCACTCATTCCATAAGGAGCTGAATTATTACTCAATATCGGTTATGTCGCTGATATCGCCATATTTAATTCGCCGAGTGCACAAAATGCAATAACAATTCGATTCCAGGAAGCAGGACTGACAGTAGACGCCCCTGCAATCCGGCGTGTCGCAGTTGATAAAATCCTTTCTGAAAAGATCTGGGAACTAAGCGAGAGGTGTGCATGATAACGGGATTAGCCGTACTTGCTCAGCATTGAGTTGCAAATGATGCAAAACCTGCCCTCGAAGGTGCCCGCTAAGCCGCCGGATGCCCTAACACGGGACAGATACTTATTGTTAGTGGTTGACTGGATGAGGCCATTCACTTACGTGTATAACGTCGCACGTACACAGGTTAGCAAATCGGATACCCTGTTGGCATGATAATAATTATTCAAAGAACGCGCTCGACGTCTAGCCGCCTTTATGAATATATCTGTGGTAACGAGGGGATAAGTAACCAAATGTGATATAAAAAAAAAGAGTGCTCTAGTCGGGAGTGCCCGACTGGGAGATACCCTGCACCCAATTTTTTTTTTTAATATTTGGGGCGAATGGAGGGTGTTATCCAAAAAAACAAATATTTTTAATGTGTATATGCTCTATGAGAACATACTAAACTAAATTTGGCTCTATGTCGTATTGTCTCCGAGATGTGCTAAAAAAACCAAGTCTTAAAATAGATTTTTATCAATATTAATAAAAATGATGCAAAATATCGAGAAAAAAAATGTAGCCCAATCTGCGTATGGTATAGGAATCTATATAAATTTATATAAAATATATACAAATTATAATAATTATAATAATTATAATTTTATATTTAAATATTACCCATTTTCAGTTAGCTTCCAATTGCCGAAGTTTAAATACTCTTGCACTTTTACAATATGTTTCTAATATATATGTTTATAATATAATATCCCAGAAGATCTAGTAATTTCTAAGTTGGGTTAAGATAACTCAAACAATAAAATCATATGTCAAAAATATTTCTCTACGCTTAATAATTCCTAAGATAATTATAAATACTATACATACTGATACAGTGGTCCGATCTGGCTGACCTTGGCCTTTCAAGCTTTATCAAGTTAGCCTTAAAACTAAATGTCTAATTTGTTTAGAGCTATGTCAACTCGAGCTGTTCTGCTGATCGAGAATTATGTATATACATACGTCGTCATATATACATAGCCATCTCTCATGACAAAGTCTGAGAGTCCGATGCAAGGCTATATAATAAACCGTTACCTCTATTGAGCTGCAGGCAACGATGCAAGTACATGACACGAGTTCTGGCATTATCCGGATAAAAGGCGATCATGATCCAGTGGCGCAGTCGCAGGCAGTACGACTTGCAGAGCAGCAGGAACCAGGCCAGGATGCCCAGCATCGCGATCTCCCAATAGCGCAGAAACTTCGGCGGCCTCGGCAGCGGCAAACAACGTTGGATGTCGACGATCAGATTCTTGGACAGTGGCTCGAAAGCCTGAACCAACCCACGCAAAATGTCACCGATCATGCCGCCGCCTTTAATAATGATCTTCGTATATTCCGGTGCTACACAAAAATAATGGGAGAAATGCTTCGGAAAGATTGATAAATGAAACAATATTAGAGCTCACTAACGTTGCAGCTCCGCAGTTTTGTGCGAGTGATTGGACATAATGGCCAGCATCCAGAAGAGACTATAGTCCACATAGCAAATGGTGACTAGCTGTACACTGACAATGGTCAGATAGACCAACGAACGCTTTATAAACTGCAACTCGATGGGCAGCAGGCGCGCCGAAGTCAGCTGCAAATAGAAAACAAGTAAGAACATTGCAGTCGGGTGTAAAATTACGAAAACATCGATTTTTCGAATTTGTGACGAAGTCATCAAAAAACTGCCTGCCAAATTTGGTGATTCTAGCTCTAAAATTGTGGGAGATATGGATTTTCTGGGTTACCCGCCCCAAGATGTATTGATTTCGATCGATTTACCATGCCTCCAGTGGGCGTATCCAAAAAAAATGTGTGTGCGATCTTTAGAGGAGGTTATCAGTAATCTGTCTCAAAAATATACACGTCTTCAGCTGTAAAAGTGAGACGAATTAATGGATTTTATCGAACTGCCACGCCCCCAGTGCGCGTAGCCAAAAAATCTTCACACCGTATCTGACGCGGGTATACACGAGCAAATTTTTCAAATTTCAAGTCTCTAGCTTAAATAGCGGCGATAAAAATTGGGTTCATACGAACAGACGGACATTGCACAAACCTAATATACGCTTTTCACTTCGTGAACGAGTATAACTAGGAATTGAACGTCGTACCTGAACATAAGTATTCTTCTCAACGGAGCGCAAGGGCAGCGCCCTGTTGCCATAGTTTTCCTCTTGACTGATGTCAAAGGTGTGAAAGTCCTTGGTCACGTAGATGTTGCGAAAATTTAGGCTGCTCAAGTAGTTGATGCGAAAGTAGATCGAACGCATGATTATGCTGAAGATCAGTGCGAATAGCAGAATGTGCAGACAAATAAATATGAAATGAAAATGTCGCGACTGTAGATCCAACTCCATGGCAATGTGCTGATCTAGATCGCTGTTGAGGGCATCACGATTTTCGCCGGTCTTGGCATTATGATCGAACGTAATGCTAACCTCGAACATGGCGCGGATCTTGGCGAAGCTCTCCAGAGTTTCTGTCCGAGCAGAATGTGTCATATCTCTAGAGCTCGTTTGAAAATAGGTAATTTCGACTTACGATTGAAGACCTGATCGACCAGCGCGTGCTGCTCCTTTAGATGGGTATCAAAGAAACTGGGCAGGTCCTTGAGATTCGAGCAGAACCACTCGAAACTCTTTTCGATCTTACACACCGACGGCTGGTCCTTGAACTTGGCCCGGCACTCCTGCACAGAGACACTGCCGGCGCCCAGGCAGCGATCGTAGGGCGAGCCCATCTGATTTTCGAAGAAAGTCTGCTGATGCTGCAGCCACATATCGCAGCTGCTATAGCCGACATCTACAGAGAAATCCATTTAAAACGTTACAGTCGGATGTAACCGACTGCGCATTACTCGCGCACAGTATGATAACAGCTAAAAACTATCGAAAACGGCCTTAATTATTATTGCCATTTTGGAAAAATATATTTTAATAATTTATGGGGTGGAAGTAGGCGTGGCCGAAATTTTCCAGCTCGATTTATAGAGGAATTAAGAAGAAAACTGTGAAACTAGCTTTAAAATTGTGGGAGATATGGTTCTTTGTGGTTTTTCTGACCCATGAAATGTATACTAGTATTTAATCGATTTGTCACGCTCCCCGTGGGCGCCTACAAATAATTTTTGGTGCAATTTTTAGAAGAGATAATCAGTTATCTGTCTGCAAAAATTGGTGTATCTAGCTATACAACTGGGGGAGTTATATAGATTAAATCGATTTGCCACGCCCCCATTATAATCTTTTCACACCGGGAACGAGTATAAAAATGTGTGTTTTTCGGTCAAGCTGAAGCTTAGCAGCTCCCGGCAAACTCACGCAGCTGCACAATGTACGCCTCCATGCGCTGCAGGACCCCGTCCAAGCGCTCCATCAACTTGCGCACCTGGCTGAGGCAGATGTAGACCGCCTGCTCCACAACGTAGACGGGTTCGCCCATGATCTCATGCATGGGCGTTAAAGCGTTGCGGAGCAGCGTCTGCTCGCAGGACATGCTGTGGGCCATGATCTCAACATTGCGCACGATGTTCAGCAAGGGACCCGAGGCCGCTATGAAGAAGGCAAAGGTAATGAGCACCGATCCAGCCCGGTAGCCGGCCAAGGTGGGCAGTGTTAAGAAGGCCACGCATCTACATTGATACCGATTAGATCTCAAAGCACCGAGGTCACAGGTCACATTGTCTCTCACCTGGTATCCCGACTGTACACGATTACCAGCAGCAGCAGCACCAGCACGACTATGAACAACCATTTAATGTCGAGATCGCCGCTCTCCTTGTGGTAGTGCAGCAGGTACCAGCAGAGCACCAGGAATATGCCCGTCAGGTAGCCCAGTATCAAATAGATTAATAGATCGTCCCAGATAGTTCGCTGCTCGGCGGCAAACAGTTCGGGATCAAACTCTACATCGGATGGCCGTTCCTCTGGATAAACAGCGGCATTCTCCAGCAAATCATCGAGGTCTTCAATATCTGGGATATACGACAAAGGTTTCTGTTTCAATTTTTCCTTGTGCTTGCCGTAATAGTATTCCGATGCTACGGTATCCATGGAGCCATCATTTGCCTCCTCGATATCAACGATAGACTTGAAACTGGCATTGTGTACGGCTCTCTTATGCTCTTCAGTCGGAACCTTTTCAGCTTCCTCGCCGGCGTTCATTCGGTAAGAGTCATCCCCAGATGACCATTCACAGGATTGGGCTTTGCTACGTGATGACATTATTTCTGAACTGCCTTAACTGAAATAAAACGAGTCGACTGCAAAGTCAAGGAAGCTGTTTTCCTGCCAAATAAACAAGCTTCATTGAATTGATTTTAGCTGAGTGCAACATAGAGTTGATATGTCAAAGAAAACTCATTTATTATATTTGGGAAAAATCTCAATAAACAAAAAATACCAAAAAGTCCCAACACTTTAAAAAAAAACTGAAGTTTCAGGTAGTCCGGAAAGTGTTTCAACGAAATTATTTACCCTAGTGAAAACAGTTCTTTTAGATAAGAAAGTAAAATATTAATTTTCTGTGATATTAGCGAAATTTCGGCTCTAAGGCGACCCGATAATTGACATTTTTGATATCCTTGGCATCCGCATCAAAATCATCATCAAATCCGTGAAACAGAATGTTTAGTTCCCCAATAATCTCAGGTTTATTTTATTAAAAGTTTCAATTTTACAAAATATATGAAAATTTAATTTTTTCTTATGTTAGGCAGCCCAAAGAATTCCTAAGGGTCCAGCAGCCTTGAGGCATATTTAATCATAATTATCAGATTTGATATAGTCGGAAAACTGAGCTTTATTATAATTTAAAAATGTGTGCTGTCATAATAAATATTAATATTTTAAATGCATTGCTTGTAGAAAAGGAAAATGTGAACAGCTTTTGTGGCTAGGATTCCAGCCTAAGGCTCCTTTTCGCTCTCCTTGCTGCGATAGTTTCCACAGTACAAACGCGCTTCAAGTTGGCGAAACGATTCCGCCGCTGGATCATCGGAGGAGTCCCTGAAAGCAGAGTTAGTTCCGCATAGTTCGATGATGAGAAAAAAGTCCGCTTACTGCGCCTCGGAAAGGTCGCTGTTATCGCCATAATCAATGGGCCGCTTGCAGAGGCAGCATTTGTTGTTGGACTCGCTGAAGCAGACCTGGCAGTAGACGCCCCTGCAACCGGCCGTATCGCACTGCACGCGGGTCGAGCTGAAAGAGCAGTCCGGGTGAAACTGACTGGGGGAGGGGCAGATTTGAGGTGCTTAACTAACGAGCTCAACAACTTGGCGCACAGAATGCAAACATCTTCCCGCAGGCCACCCAGAAGACACAGGCAACAGCAGCACCTAAAGGAGAGGACATTGAGTCAGACTATGAGGCTCGAGGATGCGGGAGTACCAACCAGCACAGCTTGGTCCTTAGCCAGTTGAGGCAGCTGCTGTGACTGCCCGCCTGCTGGTACATAAAGGCGGCCCGCGCCTTGCGGCGGGCGAACTTGAAGAAGCTACCTGGGGAGAGTTTATCTAATCAAACAAGGGCGCCCGACTAGGAGATACCCTGATACCCTGATACCCCATACACAGATACACAAAAGCACTTTACCTAGCGGAAACTATGGACACTAAATTCTTGAATAACTTCTAAACTAAAGATTATGATCTTTATGAAATTTTCTGTAGTACTTGAATTGCGCCTATTTTTTTTATTTTGTGCGAAGATATCAAATATCCGAAATATTCATAATCTGCGTCTCCTTTAAATTTAGTGACTCTAGCTCTTATAGTTTCTGAGATATAACCAAAAACCCTGATCAAAAAATCGATAAATATCGAAAATAAAAAACGGGGCGATCATTTGAAACAAACTTTATCGGCGAACTTAGACAGTCCAAGTCAGCTTTCAGCTTTCGTAGTCATTGAGATCGACGCGTTCATACAGACAGACGGACAGACAGACGGACGGACATACGGACGGACAGACAGATGAACGGACGGGCAGACTAGATCGACCAATAAAATAAATACTTTATGGGTTCGGAGATGTCTCCTTCTGCCTGTTACGAACATTCGCACAAAGCCAATATACCCACTTCCAGTGGGTTCAGGGTATAACTAGATTTACTTAGTGAGAGAATCTACCTCGCTTGTCGAGTATCTTATTGTGCAGATATAACGCGCGCGCTCGAGCCCGTTCCGGGTAAAATCGCTGCATGATGAGGTGACGCAATCTCAGCATGTAAGGCTCCGTCAGCAGGATCAGCCAGGCGAGCACGCACAGCACGAGTATGCCAATATAGTATCTATAGTCGGGCTCCACGGCCAGCGGCAGACAGGCCTTTGAGTCGAACTTGGTCTTCTGGGTCATCGGACGAAAGGCGTTGGCGATGCCACGCAAAATGTCGGCCACAAAGCTGCCGCCCTCGATGTCCACGTCCACATAGGCGGGTATCTCCAGATCGTCCTGCTCGTTGCCATAGTACGCGATGGTGTCCAGCATCCAGAAGAGGCCGTAGTCCGCCAGGCAAATGCTGCCCAGCTGCACGCACGTGATGACCATAAAGACGCCGTGCTCTGCGATCGACAGGAACTCGGAGTGGGTCAATCGCAGGCTGGTCAGCTGCGGGGTGGGATATTAAGAGGGTTTGGGGAGCTGAGCCGGGCTTTAACTGATAATAATATACCTTCAGGTACTTGGCACGCTCCAATCGCTTGAGCGGCAGCGCTGTGAGCTCGCCGTGCTCCGCGCGCTCCTTGTCAATTGCGTAGAAGGCGCTGGTCAGATAAATATTCTGATACTCCCGACTGAGCATATAGCGCAGATAGAAGTAGATGGCCCTGTGGAAGTTTACACTGTACTAACTGTTATTAGCAGACTTTGCCTGAGTCAAATCTTCAATTAAATTTGTATACTTGTAGAAATCATCATCAAAGAGAAAGAGATGGGGAGAGACAAAGAGATGGGGAGAGAGAGAGATATGGGGAGAGGGAGAGAGAGAGAAATGGGGAGAGGAAGAGAGAGATGGGGAGAGAGAGATATGGGAGGAAAGAGAGAGAGATGGGGAGAGAGAGAGAAAGAGAGATGGAGAGAGAGAGAAAGATGAGGATGGAAAGAGAGAGAGAGAGAAAGAGAGAGAGAGAAAAAGAGAGAGAGAGAGAGAGAGAAAGAGAGAGAGAGATGGGGAGAGAGAGAGAGAGATGGGGAGAGAGAGAGAGAGAGAGAGAGATGAAGAGAGAGAGAGATGAAGAGAGAGAGAGAGAGAGAGATGAAGAGAGAGAGAGAGAGAGAGATGGGGAGAGAGAGAGAGAGAGAGAGATGAAGAGAGAGAGAGAGAGAGAGATGAAGAGAGAGAGAGAGAGATGAAGAGAGAGAGAGAGATGAAGAGAGAGAGAGATGAGAGAGAGAGAGAGAGAGAGATGGGGAGAGAGAGAGAGAGATAAGGAGAGAGAGAGAGAGAGATGAAGAGAGGGAGAGAGATGAAGAGAGAGAGAGATGGGGAGAGAGAGGGAGATGGGGAAAGATGGGGAGAGAGAGATATGGGGGGAGAGAAAGAGAGAGAAGGGAAGAGAGAGAGGGAATTGAAGAAGTCAGTCCATTAAAGCGAACGCAAACAAATTATTGAGAGATAATGCACTATATAAACACAACACTTAACTAAAAATAAAACAAAACATGGAAACCTTACCTGAACTCTTGAAAATCGCATAGAAGGGCGTCGTTGCAATTGACCAGACTCTGAAACAACAAGTAAGACGGCTCTAGTCGAGTGTGCCCGACTAGAACCCTACGGCGATCTGTCGTTACATACAGTTCAACCCCCTTGCCTTCTTACATACATACACAAAATCAAACACACACACACACAAAAACATACTGCAAGCTGCGCACTTTACTCAGCGGCTGCGCTTGTCCCCCACTATGAAAAAAGGAATTTTTGAATAACTTCAGGGTTCAGGGTATAAAAAAGGTAACTAACACGAAAACTGATCGTCAATCAGTTAGTCAGTCAATCAGTCAGTCAATCAATCAATCAATCAATCAGTCAATCGGTTAAGCCAAAGGCTCAAATTTAGCTAGTGCTTGCCTACTTGATGAACACGGCCAGCAGCATGAGCCAGCAGAGCAGATCCAGCCAGCCCAGAGCAATTGTGAATGGCAGCAAACGCTCTTCGATATCGTGCATGACCTCGTCGCCCACATCCGACAGATTCTTGGAGGCGTTGGTGTGGAAATAAAAGTCATGCTTGAAGCTGATGCTGACATCGAACATTTGCTCCAGCTGCGCCACAAATTCGTAATATCCTAAAACTAATTTAAGAGCAGAGAGGGCAGGATAAGCTGTCAACGACTTACGTTCCATTATTGTGTCCAGAATTTCCCAGCTGTCGTCCCAGATGCCCGCACAAAACACATCCACCAGCTTGGCCGGATAGCAGAGGGCCAGAAAGAGCTTGGTGGCATGGCAGAGCGACCTGAAGATGCCCCAGTTGGCGCGGCACTTGGCCATGGCCCGTTCCGCCGCCTGCTGGCAACGGTTCCAGGGCGTGCCCAGCTCCGAGTTGCACAGCTCCAAGATGGACTTCAGCCAGGCGGCGCAGGCCCTGAACGTATCAACTGCGGTAGTTAACGCTCATCAGCAAGCTGGAGTCGGAGATGCACTCAACTCTATTTTTATGCGATTTCAAAGTTATGCAATGCGAAGATTTTTATGCGGATTTTTTTTACGAAATTTCGAAGTTATGTTTTTTTTTTATTCAGTATTTTGTATGGGATTCCCTTTTTTAAATATTTAATTTTATTGTAAGAATAAATAATCATTGGAGCCAATGCTTTCGTTGTCTAAAGACAAGTGTTTGGTTGATTAAGAATATTAATTTTTGAGGTTTTGGAAAAAATTAAGCAGCAAAAAAAAGTTGATATTGACTTTTCTATAGTCTTTTGGTCTTTTGAGTTTTTTGAAAATTTTGGACCTTATCCCTAATTATACAATGTCAGGCATGTCCTTTTTTGGTGATATTTTGGTTGCATACGCTTTTTGAACATTTTCAAACACATCCCTATTTTGACCACATAAGTAGTATCTTTTTTAATTTAAAAAATGTTCTCATGCGCTTTTTGAAATTATGAAAACCAACGCAATATTTTCCAAATAATTAGTCTCTATATTTATGCGATTTTTTCTATTCGATTTTTTGAGCTTTTAGAAAAATTGAAATTTTTGGAAATTATGGAAAACATCCCTATATTTTTCATATAAGTAATGTCTTTTTTTGTGCGATATTTTATGCGTTTTTTTTGTCTTATAAGCTTTTAGAAAATTTTGGACCTTATCCCTAATTATACAATGTCAGGCATGTCCTTTTTTGGTGATATTTTGGTTGCATACGCTTTTTGAACATTTTCAAACACATCCCTATTTTGACCACATAAGTAGTATCTTTTTTATGCGGCTATCTGTATCTGTATCTACCACATAAAAGCAGAATTGAGTGCACTCTTTACTCACTGATGAACAGCAGGTAGCTCTGTATGCGCAAGAGCAGCTCCAGGACCTGTCGCAGCACGCGACGCACCTCGTCCAGCAGCTGCTCGACGGCCGCGTGGACGGCACGCACCGGCTCCAGGATGACGTCCAGCATCTGGCCAATGGCCAGGCGCAACAGCTCCTGGCTGCAGGCCAGGCTGCGCAGCATGGCCATCACATTGGCCAAGATGTTGGCGGTTGGGCCGCTGGCGGCCACAAAGAACGCCAACGTAATCAGCAGGGCGCGGCCCCGGGAGCTGCTCAGCGAAGGCAGCGCCAGCGCCAGCACACAACTGCAAAGTGGATTTTAACACCGATTATTCTATCTATATCAGGATACCGGAACTGCCATTCATACCGCACGGGTCGACTGAAGAGCATCGTCGTGCAGAGCAGCGCCAGGCAGACCAAAAGCAGCCACAGCTGCGTGAGATCCCGCTCCCTCTGCACCGGATGCCATTCGTACCAGACCAGAATGAGTCCCAGGCCGCTTAAATAGCCACTGATGATGAGCGGTATTATCCATTTAAGAGGCCAAATTTCGGACGTCTCATCGGAACGATTGAAATCTCTCATTTTGCCCTCAAATGGCATTTAAAGTAAAGCTAAATAGATATTTAATCTGGCAACAGGATATTTTACTATACAGTAAAAACTCTAGTAACGCACAACTTTCTTGGGCAAACAACTTCAGCTAAATTTCTTAGTTCCAATAAGCAATAACACACACTTTCTAGCTTAAAAATTATGTGATATTTAAAGTTTTTAAATAAGCTGACAAAAAACCGAATACGTGGATGTCTGCACAAGCGAATATTCACTGCATATCATTTCTTTTTTACTGAATTCCCTATTTAAACAACTGGCCCTTAAAAAATTTCATTGAAACCACTTCAAATTTACGCGCGCATAGCAGCCTG
The DNA here is from genome assembly GCA_035041545.1 of Drosophila colorata. Taxonomy (NCBI): domain Eukaryota; kingdom Metazoa; phylum Arthropoda; class Insecta; order Diptera; family Drosophilidae; genus Drosophila; species Drosophila colorata. Next base: position 4,181,059 of record JAWNLD010000564.1, read on the forward strand.
CCGAAAGCTCGCTGCCACGGCACTGCAACACTGTGTCACATATATATGTCTTGCTCTAAAAAGAAAATAGCGTCCACACCAATCGTTTCACTCGCTGCCAGCACAGCTGCACTGCTTGCAGCACGCCCGACAAAAGGCTTGCAGCTATGCACCTAGCATAACCGTTGAAATTCAAACACTTGGTACTTTTTCTCTTTCTTTTCTTCTCTTTAGCGTCACGTTTTTATTTTCAATCAAACCAACACTCAACTCTTTTTTTTCAAGTGTTCAACTGTTCTTTTACAAATCTCAAACCTTAATTTTCATTAACAAACTGTACCATTTTTTTTGTTGTTTTTTTTTTTTTTTGGGCATATTTTATAGTTTAGTTTATGTTGTGTTTTTGTTTTTTGGAAAACTTTTCAAACAGCGCGAATGCATTTTAAATGTAACGAACTTTTGTGTTTTTGCTCGGGATTTTGGTATTTGTTTTTGTTTTGCGTTTAACTTAGATTAGTTTTCTCTTTTTAGGTGCTGAAAAATACAACATTGCAGTCGAATTTAAACGGTTTCTATCGACTTTACCTTCTTCTTCTTCTAGCTTCTCGATCTTATCTATGTACTTTTGGGTTCTCATATGGGGTAGATGCGTGTGTGTGTGTGTGTGTGTATGTATATATATAGATATTTCAATGTATGTATCGTATGTATTTAATATGTTATAATAATTTATACGCTTCCGCTTAAAATCTATATATGTAAATATATAGTCATATATGTATATATATGCGTGTGTGTGTGTGTGTGTGAGTGTGTCGGTGTATACTATATATATGTATGTAATTCATGCTTGTAGTTAGTTTACAGTAAGTACTGTTAAGGTTTAAGGATTAGGGTACTGGAAGGGCTAACTCTCGTAGGTATATATATATATATATATTCATATATATATATGTATATGTATATGTGTATATATGTATGTATATATAAGTATTTCGATCTTATATGTATACAAATATATATGTACATAAGTTGCAAATTAGTTTGATGTATTTGATACTTTGCAAGGTAGTAATTGAATTACGTTTACGTTAAGAGTTTACGATTTTACGGCTTAAATAACTCAGTCTAGCACCCCTAGAGATTGAACTTGGATAAAACGGATCGATTCGCTCTCGGATTTATCAATATACAATTGGAATGTTCAAATACACACATATATATATGTATATTTTAGTTGTACAGATGTATATATAATATATATATATAAGTATTTTATGTATAAACTCGTATTATATTGGCTATATATATTCATATATATTTATGTGTGTATATAAGTATTTTTTTTAAATTAACTATATACCTTTATACGGCTAATCGGCTAATGTTTGCACTAAAAAAATTTGCCATAACTAAAGTACACACACTCGCACACAGATACACCCACACACTCAGACACACACGCAGAATTGAACACGAAACAAATTCCTTGAATTATTACCAATTGGTGTCTTTGGATTTTAGGCTAATTATTTAAGTACTCGAGTCCTTAAAACATTTTGCTTGAAAAAGAGCCAACAAAAAAATTGGAGTTCCCTAAACAGAAATCGTATACATACATTGCCCAGGCTTTAGAAACTTACAAATTCTCGTTGGTATACATAGATATATATAGATGTGTATATATATATATATATATATGTACATATATAGTGGAGATATTGGTAAAGTTGATCATCAAAACTTTTACTACTGTTTCACTAGGCACTTTTCTTCTATTTGATAGATCTTCATTTTTATTCGAAATGAAGCTCTCAATTTTTCTCAGTTGTTTTCTCGGTTTAACAAAGCTACAAATGATTTTCCAGGGTATCTGAAGTTGAATAATGTTGCATGAATCGGAAGTGTACATATAAATATATGTATATCTGTTTTTTTTTTGGTTTTTTGTTTTTTTTTTTTTTGTAGTAGGCTTTACGTAGTAGGGCTTATAAATTGGCGTCGTCTTCACTTTCAAGTCTCCTGTGTGGAGTTTTTTTTTAAGGTACTGCAGCACATAAGGTCGAAATTAAAAAACTGTAGTCGGTTTTGTAGTACCCTTGCAGAGGCTGTGTGAAAATGGAACAAATATATATTCTAATCTAATCTAAAAAAGTTTCTCAATTTTGAAGCTATTCTTATGAAACTTGGTATGGATTCATCTTTTTGCTGCAGCTAGTCTATATGTCCAAATCGGTCGATATAGATCACTGTATTATATAGCTATCATATAAGCGATCGGTTGAAAAATAAGTTTTCATATGAAAACCTTTTTGTTTCTTAAGATATCCCAACGTAACTTGGCAATTGAGAGGGAACTTATGTTCCCAATATATCGACAACATCTTGTCAACATCGGAGTTTTATAGCATAAAGCTGCCATAGGAGCAATCGGTCGAAAAATGCATTTTTGTATGACGAACTCTTTTCTTCTTCAAGATATCGCATACAAACTTAGCTTGTACAAACTTTATTCTGCATCTAAAATTCTGGAAAAAGCTTATCAGCAACGGACTACTATATCATATAGTTCCCTTAGGAACAGTCGGTCAAAAAGTGCGTTTTTGTATGAACAACTCTTTGGTTATTCGAAATATATTAACTTTCTTTATGCTTCCAAGATTAGCACAAAATCTGTTTAAAATCGGACTGCTATATCATATAGTTCCTCTAGAAACTATAGGGTAAAATTTGTATTTTTAATCTTCTATTTCTCTGCAAGGGTATTCAAACTTCGACCATCCGAAGTTAGCTGTAATTTCTTCTTCTATCTGAATTTCTGTATTTGTATCCTTATTGTTGGGGTCTTGTGTTGTATTTTACAGTGTTGTTGTTGTTAGCGAAACCTATTTGTAAGTTCTGTTTGTTTCTGGAATTTGTGCATGGGAGGGGGCTGGAGGGGGCTGGAGGGGGAAGAGTGTTGGAGCTAAGCGACCAATTCCAAATCGGGTTGCTTGCCAAAATGGTTAAGAAAAACGTTGCCAATTGTTGAAACCAAAGTGAAATAAAAACAATTTGTTGTAAATTTTTTTTTTTTTGTTTTTGAAAATGTTTTTTCATTCATTTTTAATTTTTAATGATACGTTCTTTTTTTTGTTTTGTTTTACTTTTTGACCAATTTACTTTAAGGTATATATGGTATATATATATATATATGTGTATATATACATATATACTATATAAGTGTATGTATATATATATATATAAGTGTGTGTGTGTATGTGTGTGTATGTATTATAATAATAATTTACATTTGTTTTTTGCTCTCACTATTTAGTTACTGCTGTTTACACATTTCTCTTTGCATTTGTTGTTTGCTTTTTAATAAATTATACAATTTAATTTAGTTTAATTTAATTTAATTGAATTAATTGTATACTTGCGTAACTTAGTGTACTATAGTTAAATTGCTGCTACGGCCACGCCCACCCAAATGCGGGACGCGATATGTATATACACATGTATTTTTTGCTTTCTTTCATTGTTTTTTACTTCAACTTCGACTTCACTTCTCTATGCTTTCTTGCTAACTCTCACATGCTTTCTTAACGTTAATTCCTAGGACTAAGGAGGGTGAGTGTGTGTTGTGTTGTGTTGTGTTATGCTGTGGTGTGTGTATGTGTGTGTGATAGGGGCGTGGTCTAGGCGTAACTTAGGCTTTACAATTGAACTAATACGCGCGAGTTTTAGAAACTTTTTCATTATGAACGAACCAAATGCCGAACATAATATATGTTATAATTAAAGTATTTTTATCGTTATTGATTATTTAAGCATTAGCTCTTTTTCATCTTGGTTTGTTTGTTTTTTAATTTAGTTAAAATTCAATTTTATACCTGTTTTGCATATAACTTTTCAAGCTAACTTCTCTCTTTCTCTTTCTCTTTCTTGCTATTTCTTCTATGCGAAATGCGAAAAGAAAAAAAAACCAAATTAAACAAAAACAAGGAAAATACAAATTAGTTTACAACAAATACGTACACAAATACAAACACAAATACATTTTCATATCTTTTGAACGTTTTTGTTTGAACGAGCACAAAAACAACCAAAGCCAAATGTAATTTCAACTAAATTTCAACTCTTTACACACATTTCCAGCTCGTTTTCAGTTATTTTGTATTATTTCCTTTTTTTTTTGGTTGTATTTAATGTATATATATATATATATTTAAGTATATATATGTATGCTTGTATTTTATGTATATATATTTCATTTAATGTTCTTTTGTTTTCTTGTTTTTGTTTTCTTCTTTTTTTTTCTTCTCTGCTTTAAATAGTTTCTCAAAGTCTTATACGTTTCTTTATAGGGCAAAAAAGCATTATAAATTAATTGTAAAAATCAAAAAATTAGCATACAAAAAATTCTTACTAGAAAGTTGAGCGAGCCTTGGAGACAGGGGCGCCTGACTGGCGCCATCTGGCGGCAATGCGCCGCCCTGCCGAGTCTCCAACTTCTATTCTTCTGTCTATTCTTCTTCGGCTAAACTACTTGTTACTATTTCTGTTGTTTTTTTTTGTTTTCATTTTACTTTTTAGGCATTTTTTCTCTTTAGACGTGCGCATATATAGCTAATTTACAATATCTATATAGATGTAAATATATATATATTTATATATATATATATGTGTGTGTGTGTATATGTAATCGATTTACATAGTTACAATTTACAGTTAGGCGACAAACACACTCCCAATTACTATAGTTATATGTGTATATATGCTATGTATATATGTATATAAATATATAATTTACAGTTTTACATTTTTTTACATACATAATTTGCTAGTTACGCGCTTCAACTTTTTTTTGTTTTTTTTTTGAATACAATTTGAATTTAGTTTCATTTCTTAAGCCTACGGTGCGCCCAACTGTTTGCACAGACAGGCCGCCAGATGGCGCGGCGTTAGCTTCTGCTTCATCTTTATCTACTACTTAATTGTAATTCATTTAAATTGTGACTAACTACGCGCTAAAAAAAATTAGTTAAACTATGCTGGCGCCATCTATTGGCCAATCTGTCTGTTTGCCTGCCTTACAGTGGGCGCAAACAATGTTTTCCATTGTATAAATATATGTTTGTAGTTTTGTATTTTTTTTTTCTAATAATTTAATTTAGTTTAGATTTAATTTAGTTAAATTTAGTTTAGATATTTTATATGTTTTTATGCTTATATGTGTAGGTGTATTTTTTGTTTAGTGGATTTACTGTGGTATGCTTTGTTTTTTTTTCGTTTTTTCTTTCTTTTTAACGTTAAACAAGACACACAACAAACAGAAAATTATTATTTGATATATTTATATATTATGTGTGTGTATATATATATAGATATATAAACAAATTTAGCACTAAACGCCAGACTTAATATTCTTGCATTTCTATTTCTTCTATTTTTGTGGGTGTGTGTGTGTGTGTGTTTCTAGTTGTTATTGTTGTTTTTGATGTTTGCACTAAATTTCAACTAAATTAGAATTTAATTTGCATTTAAAACTAAATGACAAGCCGACACAGACACGTGTTCAGCTGTTCAATTGGACGCCGTCTTTTTGCCCCGCGTTGTTGTTGGTGATGTGCGCAACGTTGTTGTTGTCGCTGTTGTTGTTGTTGTTGTTGCTGGTGTTGTTGTTTCGAGTTGCCGCTGCGCTGGCGAACTGCGCCGCGCTGTGGGCGAGCTATTATTGGAGGCGGGTGAATTCGAGTTGGCAATGGGCGTGGCATAGACAGCCAAACTGTTGCTGCTGCCGCCCGTCGAGCAGGCAAAGGACGAGATGCTGTTGCTGGTCGATGTTGCAGCTCCCGTTCCCGTTGCCGCCGCATCGCCGTAGCTCAGTTTCGACATGTTTTCAATGGCCTCCACCCACTGTATGGCATAGCCCTCGGGATCGTCCAGATAGTAGGTGCGATTTGGCTGTAAGCAGGAAAAAATCGAGAGAGCAAAAATAAATAAAAGTTGAACGAAAGTGGAAGGAAAAAAATGTGTTAAAGTGTGACCAAAAGCTATTAAAAACTATTGTTTGTTATTGCGATTTTTTTTTTTTGCCTTTTGGTTTTTATCTGCGTTGCGTGTGCAGTTTTCAATGCCGCATATAATTGAGTTGTTGTTGTTGTTGTTGGTGTTGTTGAGTCGTAAACACGTGCCGTCGCTATAAACTGGACCCAAATGAATGATTTGTTGGCCAAGTGTGTGGCTGGGGTTTTATGGCAGGTGACGTCACCAACAGTTGCCTGGTTCAACAAACTGTCAACAGCTGCTGCGGCAAACAGCAACAACAACAACAAACACTATTAAATAAAATACATATCCCTAATTAAATGTGCACCTTAGCACATAAAAGTGATATACCCCACAATAATGCCAATCTTCCAATAAATCTTAAACAACTAAATGCCACAAAAACAAATTTAATTGCAAATTCACAAACAAAATATATTTGCCCAAGCCCATTAAACAACTTCCAAAAATAGTTAAATATCCCAACAAGTAAATACTAATTAATTATTTTGGTATTTCCAATCAAAAATAAAATACCCATTAAACTAAATACCACAACGAAAACATAAACATTTATTACGCAATTCTCAATGAAATAAACCACATAAAAACTAAAAGTTAAATATACAAAAACAAATATTCCAAATGGAAACTGAAAGTTGAATATAAAAAAATATCCCAAATAGAAACAAAAAGTTAAATATAAAAAAATATCCCAAATAGAAGCTTAAAGTTGAATACAAAAAATATCTCAAGCATAAACCAGAAATTTAATATAAAAATTTCGAAATTAAAGAAATATTCCAAAAAAAAAATATATATATATATATAAATATTCCTAAAAAGATAACTTAAGAAAAAATAAATATTTAAAAATAAAAACATAACATTATGTAAAATTACCACAAAAAAGGAATTTAAATTACCCAACACAGAACTGCCCAAAAAAGTACCAATAAAAAATATAAAAAATACATCAAATAAAAAATTGGGCATGCCAAGACAAAAGTTAACTCAAAAGAAACTAAGACAAAGTCCCACAAAAAATACTGCAAATGTATTGTAAATTTCTCAATTTAACATATGCCCAAAAAGTACCAAAAAAAAAATAATACTCAAAAACCAAATTTAAAATTAAATTGAAATTAAATATAAAAAAATATAAAAAATATATAGAAATACAATTAAATTAAATATAAAAAAAAATATATAGAAATACAATTAAATTAAATATATTTTCCAAACACTTACCGTATGCACAAAGAAGATTTTAAAGTTCTTAATCTCGGCGCGCAGCTCGGGACTCCAGGGTATCTCGCCCTTCTTGATCATCTGCACGGGATCGATGTAGATGAGCCGCGGACCCGTGGTCAGCAGCAGCATCCGCTTGCGGGCGAAGAGCCCCTTGCGCTTGTTCACGAATCCGCGCTTGAGGATCACCTCGCCGTCGGCGAACACGTGCCACTTGTCAGTCTTCTGTGCCTCGAGCCGCTGCAGCTTCTGTGCGTCGCTCAAGTCGAACGAATCTGCGCGTGACAGGATTACAAGGATTAGTAAGAGTTACCTTTAAGGAGTGGGGAGGGGTTCGTTTAGCATTACGACACTTACTTTTCGCCGTCGAGGGCTTGTGGGCGGGCGCGGCGGCGCTGCTGCCGACGCCAAGCTCGGCGCTGAGCAGCCGCGTAATCTGGCGCTCGTCCAGGCCCGGCTCCAGGTCCCCGCTGATGGGCAGGCTGCTGTAGCTGGTGCCGTTGCCGCCGCAGAACTCGTCGTCCTGGCTGACGCCCGGCAGATAAGGATAGATGGGCGGGGGTGTCTGCTGACGCAGCGTTTGCCAATCGATGCCGGCAAAGAACGGATGCGCCCGGATGCTCTCATAGTAGCCGAACTCATCCTGGGCGCCCAGACGCTCACGCGGATCGATCTTGAGCAGCTGGCGCACCAGATCCTCGGCATCCTTGTCGAAGCCCTGCGGAAAGTCGACCGCACAGCCGAGTATCTCCTTGAAGATGACATAGTCGTTGCTGCCCCGGAACGGCGGCAGACCCGCAATCATCTGGTACAGAATGCAGCCCAGCGCCCACAAATCGGCGGCGGGCGTAATCGGCGCATTCTGCAGCACCTCCGGCGAAACGTACTGGGCGGTGCCGACGAAGCTGCCCCGGCGCGCCCTCATGTGCGGATACCGGAAGCGGCGATTGCGCGGCGAGCTGGCGGCATCAGGATCGGCCGACGTCGCTGTTGGCGCCGACGACTGGTCCTCCTCGTCGTTGTCCTCCTCATCGTCGTAGTAGAAGCGGCGATCGTGCTCCTGCTCCTCATCGTCGATATCGTCGTACAGCTCCTCGCTGTCCTCGTCGTCGTCGTCGGAGCTGCGCGCCGAGCGGCGGCGTCGCTGCGCGGTCGCATCGCAGCTGCCGCCGATGCTGGCCAGCTGGGCGGCAGCCTGGGCGCGTTCACGGGGCGTCATAACCTTGGCGGAGCCAAAGTCGGCGATCAGCGTGTGCATATCCTCGTCGAGCAGAATGTTCTCCGGCTTGAGGTCGCGATGGACGACGTTGCGGCGATGCATGTGCTCGCAGGCGAGCAGCAGCTCGGCGGTGTAGTGGCGGGTGCAGGCGGCATCGAAGCTGCCGACGCGATTTATGTAGGGCAGGAGGTCGCCCTTGCGGGCGTAGGTCATCACGAAGTAGAGGGAGCGCTGGTCCTGGAACGTGCACGACAGGTTCACGAAGCCCGGCACGCTCGTCATCATGTGCATCACCTCGCGCTCCCGCTTGATGTAGTCCTGTTTGTGTTCTCGCAAGATCAGACGCTTCTCGCACACTTTGACTGCAAGCAAGACAGAGACGGGGAGCGATTAGTCGGGTGTCAAAAGAAATAAAAAAAATAAAAAAACAGCTGAGTTTGCAGTGGAATGCATGAAATTGAAACAAATGTAAAATATTCGCCTTATTTTTCAAATTAAATAAAAATAATGTAAAGGTAATTTTACAAATGTTTTTCCTGAATTTAGTAGTAAATTGGTCCACGAATATATGAAAAATGTTTCTAATCAATATATGATCACAGTAAAATTGCAAAATACCAGCAAAGTCAAAAACTGCACGCTGTGCCAATACTTTTGTGTGTCGCTGTATATAAAATACGCAGAAAACAAAGCGCGCTCAATGGCACAGGCGACAAAGTTGTCCACAACAAAGTGCGGCCCTTTGGTGAGCAGCACACAAACACAACAACAACGAACAGATTGCCTCTCTCTCTCACAGGGCCAGCTCAGCTGCACAGGCGACACTGTTGTCACAGGCACAGAGCCTGCACGCGGGCGCACAAGTTGCCAGCAACGCTTTGTGTCGCCTGTGCCGACTCAGCTCGGTTCGGCTCGTCGCTTTTTTGTGCTTTGATTTCATTTCGTTTTATATGCATGCCTGTGTGTGTGTGTGTGTGTCTGCTTGTTTCAATTTGGCATACATATTCCTCGTGTGATTTATTGAAATGAATGCAAGAGAGAGAAAGAGCGAACAACGGACAAAAAGGGAAGACAGCAAGAAAAAAAAATTAAGAAAAGAAAAAAAAGGAATTTGCTCAAATTGCTAAATTAACAGGCGACGGCGACGGAGACGGCGACGTTGCCCGCGGCAGCCGCAACGAAAGCGAGCGCGCTTTGGGAACTTGTTTGCAGCTCCCCCGCGCAACTACTCTGTGTTTTCTCTGCGACTGCTCCCTAAGAAATTCTAAACTGGTTGTTGAACTGCAAAACCTCACACACACACACACACAAACACACACACACAAATGCAAACGTAAGCTGGGCTGCGGAATCTGTTGGCATTGAAACATTTATTGAGAAAAATGTGAAACGCTTTTAAGCTTTGGCCCCCGTCCGACACAGCGCACAAGGGGACAGAGGTTAACGGCTCTTTTGCCAACTATGAATTATGATCGCTTATCAGCAGTTTTTCCGTGTTTGCTTTTGATTTGGATTTTGGCACAAAGAAAGTGTCGATTTAAAATATTCATAAATTAAACGCTTTAATAGCGCATAAATAAAATATGCTGCTCTTAACGTGGGAAACTTGCAAAAGATTCGTTTAGAAAACTCTTGAGGAACAAGCGCAAAGATAACAAACAAAAACGAAAAACAGAAGACAACGAAAAAAAATTAGAGAAAAATGAGAAATGCCAACGGTTTAGACACAAACAAAACTTAAAACGCAAATTTGTTGATTTGCGAAAAAGCGAATAAACAACGTTGAATATAATAAATTACGCTCACTATATCTACTAAATAAATGTATGTGTGTGTGTTTGTGTGTGTATAGGCAATAGAAAATACAAATATTAATTTTTTTTTGTTTTTTTTTTTGCCATTTTATCAAGATCGCAACAAAATTTTTTAGTCTAGAAAACAAATCAGGGGCGATAAGCTGTCGAGTGGCAGCTAAATACACACACACACACGCACACACTCGAACAGAGTATAATAGGAAAAACAAAACAACCGCAATTAAAAGATTAACAAAAATAAAACAGAAACAGAGGGCGCTTTTTTATGCGTTTTAAATTTCCCATGCCAAAAAAATGCGAGACGGCAAAAAAAGTGCGTAAAAATAAAATTGACCTTGAAATTGTTGCCGTTGTCTTTTTTTCTATTTTTTTGCAATAGTTCTTTTTTTTTCTATTCTTGGCATTGATTGGAACGTATTGGAATCGAGATATGGCAACATTGCGAGTGTTTTTTCTATTTTCTTTGGGGTGTGTTGGTTTTAATTGAAAAGTTGTTGTTGTCGCATTATTTATTTTAATTTTTTGCGCGCCATTTGTTGAGCTGCGGTTTTAAAAAAATTATTTTTTTTGCATTTTTTTTATTGTTGGGTTTAATGCCCGACACAGCGACGCTGATAAGGCAACGAAAGCGCAGCCTTGAACTTGGTGGCGGCAGCGCATGTGCAAAAAATAAAAATAAAAAAGTTAACTCAAAAGAAACACACATAAGTAAATAGCAACAACAATGTATGGCAGCTGGCAAAAGTACAATAAAAAAAAAATATACCAGCATAAATATTTGCCCAATGTGAGTTTCAGTGTTTGCCCCACTGATCAGCAGCATAGCCGTGTGAGTGAGAGAGAGATAAATTCCAAAAAGTGCAGCGCACACACGCACACAGAGAGACATAGAAGAGCGCACTGCAACTTGTTGCGTCTTGAATGGAATGCAGTACAACGAGTTTGACAGAGTGAGAGAGCAGAAACTGCAACAGTGGGAGACATAAATTGCAATTGTAACCAGTTGTTGTTGCTGCCGAGCAAAGGAAACAACTGAGTCAAACGATTCTATAAATAAGACGAAAGGCAGACGCAACTGCAACTCCATTGTTGGAGGACAATGACCAAAAGCCAAAAAAGAGCAAAATAGAAAACTGTACACAGCGAGCAACAAATGCTGCTGGATTGCATTCCATAGACAAAGGAGAAGCAGCAACGAGAGCAGATGCTCACAGAGCATAAGAGCGAGCAAAGCCAAAAGTCATAGTTAGTTAATTGGGCGCAAGGCCGTTTGGGTATGTTTTGGAATTGGAACACGATAAACAGGAAGTCAATAGAGGTGTTTGAACCGCAAGATTAAGACGCACAGAATCGAGAGAGAGAGAGATCAAGAGTAATGATCAAAGCTGGCAGAGAGCACAAAGAAACTTCCTTCTCACATTTTTTTTTTTTTGGCATTTCATGTTGTATTTATATTTGTATGTTTGTATATTTATTGTTGCAGTGGAAAATTTTGTTGCGCGTAGGCGACTGGAAATGTATTGCTTTTTACTTATTTGTATTTTTTTGGGTGCAATAAAACTGATTACGCGCCTCAGATAAAAGCATGACGACGAAGAAGAGGACGAATGAAAAAAATGTTACTCCAAATCGACCCACGCGACTTTTAATGCTCTTTTCGCTTAATTTATTGTCACGGTGCCCTTTTTGGCACGACGGCGAATTGACATCAAACTGACAAAAATGAGAATTCGCCGTGGCGAGCACACAGCAACAACATAAATTGCAAGCTACGTAAGTGTGTGTGTGCCATTTCGCATTGTTTCGCATTTCAATTTCATTAATTAGAGACTGCCGCCCAAAATTGGCAAAGAACATTGGCGGCGTCTGTTGTCCCCCCCTCCCACTCTCTGAATCATGACGTAACTTGACGTTTCGTTTGAAACTCATTTAAATATGTCGCGCAAAACCAAACAGATTATGACAGGGAGAAGAAGAAAGAGCACGGAAAGCAGGTAACATAGAACAGGAGCTTTTCGAGTGTTTTAGTGGAAGTCGTGGAAATGTGGGAATGCGGGCAAATGGAATGGCCTTTCGCTGTTGTTGTTGTTGCTGGCTGAGTCATAACAATTTTGAGTGCGCCTCCTTTTTTATTGTTATTGCTGCTGCCTGCCCAAGTTTATTGCCCTTTGGGGAGCGGCGGGGAGCAGCGACATGTTGACGGCACGCAAAGGATTTTTGTTTTTGTTTTGTTTTTTTTGTTTTTTGAATATGTGCCCAACAAGTGAGCAGCAAAAGACAGCACTATCTCTCGCTCTCTCCCTCGTTTTCTTAGTCCTGCATGTGTGTGCGTGGAATAATAAAAAGAAGGCCAAGGCAGCTTTGCCGACTTCCTGGCGCGACTTAATTTGCTCATAAAAGCAGCGCAAAGCCAGAGGGGAGGTGGTGGGGGACTTAACAGGCCTTGCCACGTGCCACCCCATCCTTAACTTCACCTTTGCAGCCTTCACAAAACGGCAGCTGCACCGAACATAAAAAACACACAAAAAAAAAACTTATGCGCGCAGGTGCAAACAGAAGAAGACGCAGGAACAACAGTAAACATTGTTATGAATCAGCTGAAAGGGATATGCGAAAAGCAGTTGAATGACCCAAATATGTCAATATTATGTTACAAGCCAGAGAAGGAAAGAGAGAGAGAGAGGAGGATCGAGAGAGGGAGAGAGCGCGACTGCGCGCTGAGGTTAAATACCCTTAGACAGCTGCGACTGCGCAGCAGCTGCTGCTGTAATTAAAAATAACACACGAAACAGAGGTACCCAAGAATAAGGAGCAAAAGACGAGACAAGCTAAACGCAAAAGAGGAGGGGGCAAATGTCTGCTAAAATGTTTTTTTCTTCTTTTTAATGATTTTGCAAGTTCAGTGGCCAAAAATTGCCGGTGTGGAAAAAAAAACTAAATAGTTCCAGTGTGAAATATGGGAACTTTTACAAGAGCAAAAAAAAAAAAAAACAGTTCAACGGCCCGACCGAAAGCAGAGCAGCGCAGCGCAACATGTGTGTGTGTGTGTGTGTGTGTCCGTTCCAGGCAACTAGTTGCAGTTCGATGCGTGGGTGCAGCAGCAACAAAAACAACAACAGCAATTAAGTAAAGTTCTTCGTGTGAAAAGATTTAGGGAAAAGAGCAGCAGCTGCGCAGGATTAGGAGCACGTGTTGCGGCTGTTTCTTGAGAAATACATATACATTTCTCAGGTAGAAAAACTGTTACACAGCTGCTCGCAACAGCAATTATACGCACAAAAGCGATTTGCGACGAATGATGAAATAGCCCCGCAGACAATGTGAAAATGCGTAAAAAGAATTTGCGTAGCGCGTCAAACAGACGCCGCACAGCAACAACAACAACTAGTAAGCGCCAACACACACACAATCACACATGTATGTATGCAGACATGTATGAGACGCGCCTCTCTCCACCGCTTACCTCGTGCATGTGACAAATGTGTCCAAACGAAAACGAAAACGAATTTTGCTGCGTTCATCGTGAATGGAGGGTGGGTGAGTGAGTGAGCGAGAGTGGGGGCGTTACAGTTGCCAACATGTTGCCAGACAAGTCCATAAAAATGTTGCCGTCGCTGTTTATAAGCAAATTAAAAGCAAAACCAACAATTGATACGAGCTGAATTCGGTTTGCGCTCGTTTCTTCTCAAAATACATGTATATAGAAATATATATATATATGTGTGTGTGTAAGTGTGTATGAAAATGTGTGCCAATAAAACACAATAACAATAAAAAGAGGGGGGGATGGGCGCACAAAACATATGTTGACCTTCAAAAAGTGACTTCAATGTTTTTAGTTGCTTTTTATGTAAAACAGCAAAAAAAGAAGAGGCAAAATGCAAAATCAAAAGTGCAAAGTCACTTTTAGGGCCTGCTGTAATGAAATGTTAATTTCCAGCAGAGATAAGCAGCCAGTGGGAAGCTGTTGTTGTTGCTAGCGTCTATTTTTAAACCCAACTCGAGCTTGTCTATTGCTCTCCCACTCAAAGCTAACTCTTCCCCACTCTCACTCTCTCTCCCCTCGCCTTGCACAAAGTAAACAAGAGCGCGTTATAAGCTGCCTGTTGTTGTTCTTGTTGTTTACATGCACCTGATGCTGCCCGTTATTCTTGTGCTTTTGTGAGTTGTGCTTTATCAGAAAAAATAATAAACAGAAAAAAAAAAGTCAAAAGCTTATGGCGGACACGCGCCGTTTACGTTGCACTGCGCTTTTCGCGCTCGTTTCTTTTGTTATTTAGCAATAAATAAATAAAATGGAAAATAATAAAAATAAAATGCATACAATGCAATTTTCAGCTGCGTTCGCTTAGCGGGCGGCGCGACACGTGCCAAAGCCGCGACTTTGCAACTTTATTGATTTACCGTTTATTGCTGTTCAGCTTGCATTGTTGTTGTTGCTGCTGCGTTGCAAGCGCAAAATCTCAAAGCAAATTGGCTTAGCGCAAATAGGCAACAACAACTGCACGGAAACTTGGAAAGTGAAACGTGAAACGACAGGAGGCGTGTTTGCTCTAGCTCCCTCTCGTTCTAGCTCCCTCCTCTCTCTCTCTCTCTGATTGCTGACGCGGACAGCAGCTGATCTTGAGCGTCAACTATTCGCCCGCTGCGGACTTTTTGTTTCAATCGATAAACAAACAAACAAACTACAAAACAGAAGAGCAAAAAAAAAAAACGGTCGTCAATTGAGTGCGGGCGTCAGCGTCGACGTCGACATTATCACAGCAGAGACGTCAACGTCGACGTTGACGCTGCTGTTGTTGATTATGAAAAGACGTCAAAGGCAAAGCACAAAGTATTTGTGCGTTTGTGTGTGTATGTGTGTATATATGTGTGTGTGTGTGTGCTCCCTTTGCGAGATAAAAATGCCGTTAGCTAGCCGATGAAATTTCCATTATCTGCATGCATATTTCTAGTGCGAAGCGTACATCAAAACAAAAAGCCCGCTTAAAAAAGAGAGGGAGATGCAGAGCGAGTCACGTGATGGCCGCGTGTGGAGCAACATGTGAGTCTATCAGCAACATATGTTGCTGCAGCTTCCTAATCACCCACATCGGTTGTCAACTGCTATTTTGTCTAGTTCTATTTTACTTTCGACTTTGTCGCCTGTTGCCGTTAGAGGCGCCAGGCGACACAAGCTTACATTTCTGCTTGTTTTTTTTTTAAATGTCAAATATTGAAATTATATTATTATTATTAGTATTATTTGTTTCTCAGCTGTTTGTATCACTTTTGACAATTTGGACACCTGTTATGCTGCAACATACGTTGCTCAGCAGCATTTTGAGAAGTGTTTCAATCAGTCTGCTGTCAACTTTTTGACAACTTTGTCGCCTGTCAAAACGTTTTTACAAAATGACAATTAAATATATGCTTAGCAACATGTGTGTATGTTGCTGCAGCATACTGGAATGTGTTTCAATTTCTCAGCTGTTCAACTTATTTTACTTCACTTTTGACAAGTTTGCCGGGGCGAAAAAAGGCGCACAAAACCTTTTCAAAGCAGCAACAGCTGGTTTTAGTTACGGTTTGTGTGTGTGCGTGCTTTGATTTGTTGGCAACGGGCACCACAGCAGGTGACTGTCGGAGACGCGTTGGCGTTGGCGCCTTTGCGACCGCATTTCGCGCTTGTTGCCTGGCGCCAAGCAGCCCCACAAATGCTGCCAACTTTTGTGGGGTTGATACCTATTTATATTTGTGTGTGTGTGTGTGTGTGTGCAGTGGCGTAGACAGGATTTGAAAGAGAGGGGTGAGATTTCAAAATATTTTCCTAATGCAGATAATATATTTTAAAAATTAAAAAAAAAGACACTAAACTAAATTTTTTATATTTTTACATGGGGTTGGATTTACCCCCAAAATACCCCCCCTGGCTATGCCACTGTTTGAACTTACTTGCATACTCGCGCCGCGAGTGAATATCCACCGCCAGGTAGACCATGCTAAAGCTGCCCTCGCCAATGTAACGGCCAAAGATGAAATCGTTTGGTGATCTGCGGGGTGGTGGCATTTGTTGCTGTTGTTGTTGCTGCTGCTGCTGCTGCTGTGCGGCTGGCGGTGACGTCGACGCTTGTTGCTGCTGCTGCTGTAGTTGTTGTTGTTGGTGTTTTTCATTATCTTGCTGGATGTGTTGCAGCGTCTGCTGCTTTATTTGTTGCAGGTGGCGCTGAAACGCGGGCGATTCGCCGGTACAGCACATTTTGAAGCGCTGCGGCGTCGAGGCGACTGACGAACTGTTGCTGGCCACCGCCGCTGCCAAAGGCGATGTATAGCCTGCGCGACAGAGAGAGAGAGCGAGAGAGAGAGATATGGTAAAGAGAGTGTTTAAGTTTAGCAACTTGTTGCTGCCTGCTAATTGTTGTGTGTTGCTTACCGTTTGTCAGATACATGTTGCTGCGGCCGTAGCGAGTGCTGCCGTTGTTGTTGTTATTATTGTTGTTGTTCTCAGTGTTTGTTGCGGGCGTCTCTGTCGCCGTCGGTGCAGTTGCAGCGCCGCAACCGCATGTGCTTTGTTGGTGCTGCTGCAGTCGCGTCGCTGTCGCCATCACGTTCACAACGGCCGCCAGCTCCTTGATGTGGAGCGCCGAGAAATTTGATTCGCTTATGGATACGGCAGTTGTGGTTTTTTCTTTTGGCATCGCCGGCATTGTTGCCGCCGTGTTCAATTGTTGCTGTTGCTGTTGTTGCTGTTGCTGCTGTTCAATGCTGTTGGCGTCGGCGCCAGCGGTGGCGGTGACGGTGACGTTGCTGCTGCTCGAGGCAGAGACAACAACGGCGGCGGCGGCTGCGATGCTGGCGGCGCTGCTTGGCGATTGAATCTGCTGTGTACCGTTAATCTGCAATGGAATGAGAGAGAGAGAACCATTGGAATATTGAGCAATAATCAATCAATGATGTGTCTGTGTGTGTGTCTTGGAACGTAAATTTGAACACGCAATAAATTAAAGCGCGCAGTCGCGACCAGCCTAACAACAACAACATCAACAACGAGCACAAAGTCAAAACAATAACAGAGACAAAGCGGAACTTGAAGAGAGCACAAGAACAGGTCCCACAGAAGCCAGCGCGTCAGACAGAGACAGGTAGCTCTGGTTGCTGTTTTATTTAGTTTTTTCGCTTTATTTTTTAGGCCTATGCTTTATGCTGCTTGTACTTGTGCGTCGCCATTGACGTCAAGTTCAAGCTAGCGCTGTCTCGCTCGCACACTCGCACGCACTAGGCGGCTGATGTCTGGCTGTTGTTGTTATTGTTATTGTTGTTGTTGCTGTTGTTGTTCCGGGTTCAAGGACTTGGCAGCATAAAAATATAATAAAGTTCATTGCCACCTGTTTACATTTCTATTAACTATGAGAATTGAGCAAATGTTGTTTTTTGTTGTTTCTGGTTGGTCAAGAAATCGTTTTGTGGCGTGATCTTTTTTCATATTATTTTTTAGGGCAGCAAATGGGGGGCAGGGGGCTTTTTCACTTGGCCCAGACGACGCGTTGTCTGTGACGGGTTTTCTACAAATCGCGACGTTGTCGTAAAAAAACGCAAAATTATCAAATTATGCAAAACGCATGCAAAACAAAAGCAACAAAATAAAACAGAAAACAAATGAAAAAAAAAACAACATTATTTAAATAAAAACAAGGTGAGCAAATGCGTCAATGAAAGTCGAAGACGGCAGCTAATTTAAGTCAAAACTCACAATGGAAAAATGGAACCAGGCTTCAAGCACACACACACACACGTTCACACACACACACGCACACACACTTCGAATACAAGTAAAGCAAATGAATGTGCAAAAAAAAAGTTGTTATTGTTTTATAACCAGCCAGATCAAAGGGTATTGTAATTTTATTAAGTAGAGGACACATTAAAACACAATAAATTACAAACGAGAAATAATAAAAATAAAATCGCAAATAAATTAAGAGTTAACTTAAATAATGGCTAAAAAAAATGCAGCGAATTTCGAATTTTTACTAAAATTAAAGCTTTAACAATATTACAAAGTTTTCATTTTAAGCTTACAACTTACTAAAAAGTTAACCAAACAATATATAATTAACTATAATAAAAAACTAAAACAAATGCTCAACAGTTTTCTCGCTTGCTCCCCTTGCATCTCGCTCGCTTTTGCTCTCCCTTTCACTCTTTCAGTTTTTGTCAATGAAAATATTTGTTTTATTGTTCTAAAAAAGTGCGTCACGCATTGGAATGCCGTTGGTTTTCTTTTTCAAGATACACACAGGCAAAGATATAGCTAATTGTGTTGGATACCCTGTAGCCACGATCAAAGAGTGTACACTAAAAGTTGCCTAATTACAATTAATTTATAATCTTCAAATCTATAAGATATAGATAATTTTAATAAATTATGCAGCTGTTATATATATATATATATATTTTTTTTTAATTTGAACTCTTTTCCAAGTTTAAGAATTCAATTTGTACAGGGTATTTGCAACTACAGCACTCTCGCTTTTATGTTAATTTTGTGCAGACATGGCGTCATGTAGGCAAGCATTTTAATTTCTGCCACGCCCACACCTAGGCACACCCACACACCTTTGCAAACGGGACTTAGACATAAACAAAAAAAACAAATAAAACAAAATCAAATAATTTTTTTCCAATCGTTTTTTTTTATTGGTATTTTTTAACTCTGCCGATCTACTTTGAGTTTATTTTATTTGATTTGATGATTTGATTTTGTATCGTTATATCTTAATACTTATATCTGATTCTCGATTTGATCTTTCCTTTTTGCTAATTAGCCGCAGTTTGGGCCACATCTGCGTCAGAAAACTGGTCAAAAGCCCATAAAAAAAAAACAGCATATAGATATAACAATAAACTTGGTAGGTAACGGGGCAACAACAACAACAACAACAAAAGGTAACAGGAAATGTCAGCGCACACGAGGCTATAAAATGCGAATTTTTTTTACTAAAAAGTCTCCTGATTTAATATATATGCATTTATATATATATCTGCAATTATATATTTCTATATAGTACACATAATAAACGACTGATTGAAACTTGTCATTTTTTATGAATTTTACACTTGAAAAAAAAAATCAAAACAAAAATTAAAAATCATCAGATTAAAAAAATTTGTTTTTTTTTTAAATTTAACATAATTTTTTTTTTGAATGTTCGAAAAAAGAGTTAGAATATAGAAAACTTAAATTATATCTAATTTTCTGAGTTTTAAAAAAACCCCCCCGACTTTGTTTTCTACCAGTGTATAGCCAAGTAATATGTGGAAAATTTTCAAAAGAAAAAAACTGGAACGCGCCCCCTCAGTTGGGTGCGTGGGCGTGTGGCCAGTACACAAAACATATGACCAGAGATATATACTATATGCAAATATATATATATATATACTGTGTATATATTTATATCTATTCTATGGCGATCTGATCTGTTGTCGTCGTCTTCTTTGTTGTTGTTGCTGGCGGCGTCTAGACAAAAATGACATTTAAATGAATCTATTTTATTGTCGCTTCGTCGCCATTTCAACATATGCCCACCTCCAACTGTGGACCACCCCCCCCCCCCCTGACCCACCTCTCTGCAAAGAGTCTTCAATTTAGTTTTATAAATAACAATTTTTTGTCTAGCGCGTGAATTGCAACCAATTGAAAAAAGAACAGAGACACACAAAGAAAGCGAACAAAAAAGAACAAATGCAACTGCAAGCAGTAGAAAATAAATTAGGGGTGGCTGAGGTGGGGGCTGGGGGTGGGGATTACAAGGTGTCTGTGCCGAAAAAGAAATGCGCTAAATATACACAGAAAGAAACACGCACACACAAGTATATAAATATACATATAAACAAAAATGTTTATTTAAACATAAACATGAAATAAACATTAACTATAAAAATTGTATTTTTTCAAATATTTTTCAATATTTGCTGCAAGGAACATGGTGCTGTGCACGTAAGCCACAACAAATAGAAAGCAACATTTACAGTTGCAAAAGCTAACAAGAGGCTAAATATTCTGGCAGTAAGTTCCTAAAAATTAGCAGCAGGTTTTTTAGCTAGTAAATTTACTGCTCTATATTTTAATACTTTAAGCAGTAAGTTAACTTTTTTTTATTGTACCAGTAATTTTTTTAAACTTAACATTTATTGATTAAATTTATTGATAGATATTGATAGAACTGCAGAACTGAACGCCCAGCCAAATTTCCACCCACACACCTCTGCTTTTTGTTTGCGTGAAAAATTTAAAGAAAAATAAATACATAAAAAAAAATAGCATGGAAAAATTCGCGAATATTTGGCTAAGCATTTTTTGTTGCTTTTGCTATTTATAGCTAAGCATTTAATAAAAGATGCTTTTGTTGTTCGAGCAGGCAATAATAATACGAGTAAAGCAGAATTTTTTTAAATGAGTTTTTTTTTCAAATTTTTATTTTTTTTATTGTGGGCTTTGCGACATGTTTTGCATAATTTTGCGAGATCAAGTGGGGTAGGTTTCTCTATAGAGGCTCGGGTGTTGCCAGGTGCGTGTTTTTTTTTATCGTGGGTAAAACCCGATCAAGTTTAAGGTTTGAATTTACGATTCTACATTACGATACCTGCATTTGGGAATTGGCCAATTGATATTTGTTAACAACAACAACGCCACACAGAACAATTGAACAAAACAAAAAACGGAAGCAAAGTGAACAAAACAAAAAGAATTCTTCGAGTTGAACGTTAAAATTTGGATTTGGATTTTGTTCGTTTGTTGTTTGTTTATGAAACGAAAAACGCAAAGCCTGCTGCCAAAGCAAGGAAAACCAACAACAAGTAGAATGAGCAAAAGTAAACAAAACACAAAGCTAACTGTTTGAGCGGAAGTTGTAAAAATGCGCTTATGAATGAAAATGCACGCAATGCAAACGCAAACAACAACAACAAAAACGGCAAAAAGCCAAACACAAAACATGCAAATGCAGAAAACGGCAAATTCCAATTGGAAACAACTTCTATGGTCCACAATACGCATACACAAACACGCTCTCCCACCCACTCTGTCTCTGTCGTACTTACGTCGTTAACATGGGCAGCGCAGCGCGCGCTCTCTGTTTGTGTATTTTATGTTGTAATTGCGTTTTACGGTACAAATTCCAATGGGCCACGCACTGAGAGTCTGGCACAAGAAGAAGATGCGCGCGCGTATTTTTATATACATATATGTATGTATGTGTGTGTGTCTGTGTGTGTATATTTAATTTATTTATTTGGCTTTTAAAATTTGCCTACACCAAAAAATTTGCACTTGTCAATTTTTCATAAAACGCACATTATATTTTTTTTTTTATGATTATTTCCACGAAAAACAGCAAATGCGGGAAAACAGGAACTCGAACAAAAAAAAAATACGATGACGACGTTTGTTGATTTTGTTGTGTGTATTTGGTTAGGAACTTCTTTTTGAAAGCTTGTTCGTGTTTTTTATTTAATTTTTTTTATTTGCTATTTAACGAATTTAGAACTAACAATGAAGTAAACGAAAACGAAACCACAAACACAACAATTTATGCAATGCTGCTGCTTCTTCCTCCGATTGTTATTATTTTACTATTTTTTTTTTTTTTTATTTTTATGTAATTTGTTTGGCCTTTTGTGGAGTATTATTTAATCGCGCTGAGAGGAGAGCGCTCTTACACACACACAGCTTGGGGCGTTTCGCGTATATGTGTGTGAGTGTATGTCTGTATGTGTGCTTTGAACGGAACGCGTGCACAAACGAAACGAAACGAAACGTCCGGTTGCAAAGCGCCACAAAAACTAATCAGAAGTAAAAACACAAAATGATGCGAAGCCCAACAAGCAGCAGCGGCAGTAGCAGAGGCCGCAGCAGCAGAGCGAGAGCGCGCCTAGCAGCGTGTGAGAGCGAATGTTGTTGTGTTTCATAATGGGGCCAAAGCAGCGCAGCCGCCGTTCAATGAGATACGTCGTTGTTTTTGTTGTTATTGCTGCCTGGCGCCTTCAATTTTTTACAAGGCGAACAAGTTGTGCGCCAGGTCGTGAGAGCGTGCAAGAGAGCGTGTTCAAAAGAGCGAGAGAGAGTAATTGTACGTTGTTGTTGTATGTACAATATATGTATGTTGTCTAGGTTTTCCACACGCACGCAATCCACACAACATTCCCCCCCAACTGACAATGCCATCCACACACACATACACACATTTAATCCACAAAGAGAGAGTGCGCGTTTTGTTTTCATTGCTCTTCTGTTGTTGTTGTTTTTATTGTATGTATTTCGAGAGGCACCCGCATTCCTAACTGTAAACAAGCAAGAAGAAGAATGCAAGCGCTGCCGCTGCCTGGAAAAACTCGTTTTTCCCGCTGGAAAAATGTGCGGCATACGAAAAAAAAAAACAGAAAAAGAATTTCAAGAATTTGTAGCCCACAAGAGAGCGCGTAAAACGACGACGAGATGTAAAAATAAACAACAAAAAGTCGGGTGGAAAAATACGAAGCATAAACACACACACACACACATGCATACGTGTGCATAGGCGGAGAGACGGCAACAAGGACAAGGAAGCGGCGAACAAAACAAAATGTGAGCGTGTGTGTGAAACGAAAACGAAGGCAAAAGACAAGACACAAACAAGAGACAATAACAACAACAACAGCAACAACAACGACGACGGATGAGAAAAAAGGCTGTAGTAAACAAAACAAATGGCGGGCGCGGCTGCGACGCCAACGCCGACGGCAACAGCGACGGCGACGTTAACGTCAATGTAAATAAATATTATAAAATATGCATTTGTATGTGAGGGGGAAAGAGACAGAGAGACAAGACATATGCACAAGTGAAAGGCGCAAAAAGGAAACAAAGTGCGAGCAAGAGGGCAGAGTGGGGAGGCTGGGAAACTGGCCGATTACAGTGAAAATGAAATAAATAAATAAATAAATTGATTTATTATTTAGTTGTTGTTGCTGTTATTGTTGCTCGCCCGCTTTCTGCTTATTTGAATTGTCAATAAAAAATAATAAAAGTGAAAAACAATAATAAACACAAAAACGAAAAAACAGCTGCCAGAAAAACAATTTAATTGCAATTTGTTGTTTTGTTTTGTTTAACAACATTTGCTGTTTTTTTTTTTTTAATTTATTTTGATGTAGAAAGTATTTTTTTTATTAACGCATTTAATTGCATGTTTTGCTGTTTATTCTTTGATTTATTTGTTTTCTTCTGTTTGTTTTTTGAGCTGTGTTTAACTGATTTTAAAGTGTTTTTTAAATTGCCAAAATTAATTAATGGATTTAGTTTGATATTAAAAATATTAGGTTCAAGTTAAATTAATTTTTTTTTCACTATGAAGAAGCTTTAGTTTAATTATATACATAAAAATTTAATTATTTAATACGCTTATTAAATTTTCTAAAATGTTTTACAAATTGCAAGCAAAATTTAGGTTAAATTAAAAATTGTTGGCATTTTTAAAGCAATCAACATTTTGAGTTTATTAATTTTTTAAGGGAAATTTAATTATAATTCTTATCTTTGGAGTTATGTACAAATATAAATGCTATTATTTTTATAACGCTTGTTCATATTTAATATTTTAAGTTTTTTAATTTTGTTAATATAGCTCTACATTTGTTGTTTCTGTTATTATTATTTAATTATGATGATATATTATTATATATTTATAATAATGTAATTAATAATATTAACCATATTATATTAATAATATTAATTACTTTATTATTATAAATATATAATATAATATATATATTTATATAACAACTTTTTTTTACTTCTCCGTTACAATGCTGTGTGTTAAATTATATAACCAATGATAATTTTTTATTTTTGTAAAATACAAAAATATGTTGAAGATTAACTATAAAAATTTAGTTCTTTTATTTTTGCAATAAAAACTTGCTGTTATTTTAATAACAACTTTTTATAGAAATAACTTCAAGTTCAGTTCGAAAAATTAAAAAGAATTTTAAAACAGATTGACAGCCTGGTATAAATTGCTTAAAATTTTATCTCTCGATTTTTGGACTTAATAATATTTACCTTTATAGACTTCAGTTTTCGCACAACAAAGTTGTTGATTTTATTGGACCAGCTTTTGCATTTCATTTCATAGGCCGTTGAGGGGGTGCGGTGGCTGCTGGGTAGGAGCTCCGATCCTGAACACAGCAAATCACACACACACACAAGTCAAATTTGCGTGGAAAAAACGCGTTACAAAGTAATGTGTTTGTAACGTATCCAGTTCAGCTGGTCACACTGTTTGCTTATTGTTCAGTTTATTTTGCTATTCAAGTAGCGTTAGTTTTTTGTTGTTGCCATTTCTTTGTTACATACTTTTGGTTTACAGTTAAACAGTTAATGTTACACAGAAAACGCGACGTAGACACGATGAAAAATGTTTATAATTATTATTATTATTTTTAATTGAATTTTTGTAATATTCCTTGGTTTAACTTCCTTTACAGTTTGGCGCGCGCGAAGTTATTTATCAGAAGGGGAGTTAAGCACAAAACAGAAAACGAGAATAACAGAAACGACAGACAGCCCGATTTATGTTTGAGGCCGTGTCAGTTAAGTGTGCTGTGTTCGCGGTGCGCGCTTCCAACCAAACGGTAAAAACTTTCAAATGGAACTGAACGAGCTGGAAGCAGAAGCCAGCGCGTAAACCACAACAAAACTCGCCAGCTCTGCAAGGCGCTGTGCAATTGAAACACGTGAAACGTGGCATGTGAAACACACCAGCAGCACAGCACAGAGCAAGAGCGAAATAGCAACAACAATGCGCGCGTGTTTCATTTCCCAAAACAATCCGTTTCGCAAACCGTGTGGACTGTGTGGGCCACAACGCGAATGCAATGCATTCGGTGAGGACTGATAGCAGCGACGCCGGCGCCAAGGCAGCGCATGCACCGTTAGAAGCGCTGATCACAGCAGCAAATGCTGCAGCAGAGCCTTTCGACTTTTTTAAAAAAAAATTTTTTTTTATTTATATATAAGTCTATTAGGTTTTAATTTGTACAAGCTACCGACGCGGCTTTTCACATACATACATACATATGAATGTACATAATTTGTATCTTGGTTCGAAATTTATAGATTTATTTAATTTTAAATTTTCCCTTGCCCTAATTTGCAAAAGAAACCGTTATTTTCGCTTTGCATTTCAATGAACAATTGTTGCATTATTTATGACAAAATGACGCACTTGTTCTGCATTTTTGTACCCCAGATTTGAACAGCAACGAAACACCGGTGACTCACAAAATTTGTCTCGAGCTTTCGATGCTGCTCTCTTGTCTTGTTTTATTTTTTTAATTTTATTTTTGCAGCATATTTGGATGTTGTTCGCTTCCAGCAATTAAGTTCACCAGTGGAATTTGAACTATTTGTGTTGATCGAGTTGATCGCTCAGCGGCTGCTTGATTTCAGTTCATTTTGTTGCATAGCCAGCCAATGCGTTCCACACACACGCTCCACAATTCACTCGCAGTGCTGTTTCGCTGCCAGAACGTTCCTTGTTTTGGTTTCCATTTCAATGTGTGTGTGCGAAGCGCGCGCATTTTTCGTTCATTCGCCTGGCCGTGTGTGAGTGTGTGCGTAGAAATGCACTTGTCTAACTGCTGCCGTTGTTGCTGCTCTCGTTCACGTTTTTACTACAAAAACGAACGGAAGTTGAACACGCTGCCGAGCGAGAGAGTAGGCCAGCGAGTGCGAGCAGGACGCAGCGAAAACAAAACATTAAATTTAAGGGGAAGCTTCGTTTGAGGCCAGCCACTGCAGGCTGCATTACGCTGCGCGTTGCCCGATGCCCGCTGTTCGCGTCGCCGTCGGCGTCAGCGTCAGCGTCGTTTCGTCACAACAGCATTTTTTAGACGCTTTTCTTGTTGTTGCCGCTGCATCTCCGAGCTATGCGCCGCATAATTTGAATGCAAATTTTTTGCAACATTCTTAGAACAATCTAAGCAAAATTTCTTTTGTTATCTGCAGGCCGATAATCTGCCTTAAAATATGCCACGATTAGATAATGTCCAAACAAATACTCGAAATCAGAAAACACAATAACTGAGTACTACTAAAATTAGTCAATTACTCTGATATGATATGGGCCCACGAATTTGTCCGATGTGGTGAGTATTCTTATACATCGTTTGGCAAGTGAAAATTCCAGCAAGTGGAATTTTCCAAAAATAAGAAAATTTATATAATATTTTTGTAGGGATATTTTTTTTAAAATTACAATTTTTTGGAAGGTAAAACATTGGAGGTTTTTAATTTTCAAGCGTTCACTGTAGATACATGATATTGATATTATATTATAGTAGCTAATTTTTGATGAAGGACATTTTATGAAAAGTTTGCTAATCGCCACTCTGGAATTTGAGCCATAAATGGGCTACTACATATATTTCAATATTATATAGATTGGTTTCTAAGTTATTATACAAGTTTAACCATCAGTTACAGTATTACTCGAGTAATAAATAGGCTATACAATTTGTCATGTTATCTCGACTTTTGCTTAATACATCATTTCGGAATTTGAAGAATCTGGTGAGTTATGACTAAATTTAGAGTTTCCGACAACTTTATCTGAAACGCATGTCAGGAACTTGAGTTATGAATAGGCTATATATAAATTGTTATACAATATAATAATATAATATTCGGGAAATGATTGTAGAAATCGAATAATAATGAATAATGACTATTGTCTGTGCGCAAAGTTTCAGGTAAAATTAATTGTATTTTGTATATCGTATTATCTGCATAACTGTTGTATTATATACGAATTCTGGGGAATTTTGAAGACATAATAAACAGCTATAGTCTGACAATATTTAAATGATAATCGCATGTCAGAAACTCGAGGTATGAATAGGCTAGACTGCTTTTCAAGTCATATCTCGACGTAGACTTAAGCGATGTCCAGAAAACTTGTGAGCCGCATTGACAAACGAGGCTGCGTCAAGTTCTAGACAACTTTCACTAGTTAAAAAATTTAACAAAAAAAAAGCAATCTTTATTGATATAAAAGTATATTTAGATCTTGTCTGTTTAAGTTCAATGGAATTACGCTGAGTTTGCGTTTTTTTAATAGCCTAGAAAGACGTAATCAAATCAATTTGCAGTTTTATTTAATTTATTATTATATGAGTTTAAGTTTTGTTTTTAATTTTTTTTATTTTTTTTTGTATATATTTAGTTATACTAAAATTTAAAGTCGTCTTGTGGTCTATTTTCTCAATAAACGTTCATGTTTATTTAGTTGGTGGGGGTTTTGTTTTTTATGATTTTCGATATTTGCTGTTAGCATTTTTTGGCTAATTCATTTGTTAATGAGCAAACAAAAAGTTGTAGTTTTTGTTTTTGTTTTTATCATTTCTGCGGCTTATTCGGCTCTGCTTCTTCAATATTTATTTTTTATCATCAATTTTTTTTTGCGGCAAAAATATTTTGTAAATTAGCATTTTTAATGGGCAACAAGACGAGACACAATGTCGCCTGGGCAAAAGTTGAAAATTTCATAGAAATAAAACACGGCGGAGATTTGCATAAAAATCGGGCGAAACCAAAGTCAAGACTCGGGCCACTTGTTTGGGGGCTACAATCCGAGTATTTTTTCGGCCTTTTGTTGTTGTCGTTGTTGTTGTTGTAATTGCTTAGCATAAAACAACAATTTCTCAAATCGCCGACTTCGCTCACGCATTCCCCGAATCATTAGCGCGAATTTCAGAGTTGATAAATGAACGGCGCATATTTGAACAGCATTGGGTATTTGTAGTTGTTGCATACCCCTTACTTATTGAAAATATCCCAAAAAATAGGGTATATTGGAGTTGTGCTTAATTATGTAAAAGGCATCATTGAAGCCCTAAAATTTACACATACGTTTGTATATTCTTAGTAATCCTTAGCAATCATATTCGCTTGTCTGTCCGTCCGTCTCTTCGTCTAATGTATGTATTTCCTCTGAATTTCCGTATGTATGTTCGATCTCAGGGCATTAGGAGCTAGAGGCTTAAAATTCGGAAAATAAGCTCTTTTTTATATCGTACGCAGATCACGCTTGTTTTTTTTTAATTATCGAAATTCTACCTGAAGTCGATAAATATCGATTTTAAGTTCCTTCTGTATTAACGCTTTGATCTCTGTGTTTTGAATGCTAATGAATTTAAATTTTGCAATATAAGTTCTCCTATATATTATACATAGATCAACGTTATCTAAAATTTATCCGAAATCGATAAATATCGATTTGTAGTGAATGTTTTTGATTATAATGACAAGAAACGCCAGTTTTTGGTATGCCGGTTTTCGCAGCAGTTATACAGATGAAGAATCGTTCCTATTCTGAATAAATACCCTGTTTCCCCTATAATTATAAAAATAATATTTTCAGAGCTTTACATTTTAGTATATATACACACTTAATGCGATCATCTAAAGTAGTAGTGAATCAAAGAAAAGCAAGAAGCACTGTCGCTCGCCAAACTAACAAGCTACAGGGAATCTGCGAGTCAGTCAACCTTGACTAGAGCAATCTTGATTTTTTTTGTTTTATTAATTTTTTTTTCGTATATTTGTAGGCCCTGGTCGGGTCCATAGAGATCACAACTTGTATCGCTGATCACTTTGTTCACCTGTTCCGTTTAATTGGCGGCCCCCGAGAACTGGTTATGAGTTTTTTTTTAGTTTTTTTTTAGTTTTTGTGACTCAATTGAACGCAACACTCATTTAGTTGTCACTAAGTTAGCCCATTAATTAAAGAGCCCAGAGCGCAAAATTTTGACCGTGGCGTGGTCTTTGCCTTCCTTAGCTTGACTTAGGGTTTTAGTTAATTATGATTGGAGTTTTACAATTTGGCAGTGAAAGCGACAAAAATGTTTTTTTTTTATTTGCCTAATGATCAGTTATCCGAGTTGTTTTAAGCCATAAATGCTGTGTGAATATTCATAGTCAATCAAGCTGCGGGCACTCAACCTATAACATTATTCAATTTCTAAAACACGAAAACATTTACTAAAATATATTGCGTTGCCAAAAAGGTTGAAGGTCGCTTGAGATATGATATAGCCCCGAAATTGTATCTTAACTCGAATTCTGCTGAAGCGATCTTGAGAAAAGTTGCAGATATTGTAAATAACTATGTTATCATTAAATACAAAAAGGTTCAACTTGTTGGGATTTAGGTAGAGGCTGTTATGTCACATAAAAAAATATAAAAATATATACAAAAAATAAAATAATACAAATCCGATTTAAAAGGAAATAGTTTCTTTAAAAAAAAACATTGGAAAAATATTAAACAAATTGGAAGATCTTTAATAAAAATGTTATCTAGATTTGTAACCCTAATCTACGCATAACTCGACTTCTGCTGAAGCGATCTTAAGAAAACGTTCAGAGCTTAAAGGTAATTGATGAATAATTAAATACCCAAAGTTTCAACACGCTAGACTTTGTCTAGACTCTTTTAAGTGTTAAAATAACAAAATTTATGGTAAAAGATATTTATAAATACTGCAGCTCATACTTGTTTCTATGCGCTGCGGAAAAGCAATCAAAGTTGAAAACATAATCAAATTAACACCCACACACGACTTCTCACACATATAGACAGCATCATATATATGTATATATATATATATATAGTTGTACATATTTCACTATATAGAGAAAAGTGCCATCAAATAAAATTGATGTCAGCTTTCAATTTCCAAAGTGTTTGGCGCCAGGCGGCGTGAAAATGAAATTGGCGCCAAACGAATTCGCAACGGTCAATTAAAAATAAAATAAAGTACGACTGTGTATTAATAAATTCTAAACCTAACGTAACTTTGTTTCCAATTGCTGGCAATGGGCGTATCCGGAGATATTACACAGCGCACACAATAAATAATAGACATTGGCGCCTCTATCTATCGAATGCACATTGCCGTGTTGCAGGGATGTGGGTGGTGAATTGTCGGAAAAGTTTCATTCTAGAGTTTTCCATCCACGCGCAAGCAATGCGTTGCATGGGCCACATTTGTTCGGGGATATATTAAATTTTGCTCGGGGATCTGAGTGTTTTTTTTGAGCCAATTAAATGGATATATATTATAAAAATATGATGAAATAAATGTACATAATAAAATAATTAATAAACAAATTTATAAAATAAAACCATAAAAATGGGTAAGTCCAGCATTAAAAAACCAATTTTCTAAAAATTACTACAAACAAATTTCCTAATATACGTTTTGGATATTGTAGTTAAAACACATAAATTAAAAATTCTAAAAAGATTTTCTTAAGTACTTAACGGACTTTAAATAAAAAATAGTATCAAAATATTACAACTTTTCTAAAATACGTTTATAATAAAATATCAAAACAATAAATTAAAATATTACAATACATATTTGATAAAAAAAAACTGTACTAGGATTAATATGAATTTAGTGTATTTTCTAGATATACCTATTAGTCAAACGACAAATCTAATTAAAATGCAATATACATACCTATATTATGTGTATACCCTGTAAAATTGAGAACTATATATTTGCTCGTAAATAAACTGTGTATATTCTAGAAGATAATTGGGCTAAGAAATCTCAATTAATTGAATTAGAAAAATAAAATATATAATATATACCCTGTAAAATGTATAGCAATACACTTCCTTGTATACAAACAATATGTTTGCAATAGGTAAATACCTTATGGTAAATTAAGCTAAGAAATTTAATGAAAGCAAATATTTTGTATACCCTGTAAAATATAATATACAACATTTCTGCAAAATTTCTTAACTGCCAAAAGCGTTAGCTTCATATTTATGCTCTGCACACATTTATCGACCCGAAACAGTTTATTTGGTGCAGTCGTTTACAGGGTATATGAGAGCCGACCACTTGAGACTGTATTTTGTTTTCCCTTTCTAGTGCTTTCACCCATTTACGAGCATTTTCTTGAAGCGCAATTGATGATTGCATGAATATGTTTTCCAATTGCGTCGTAGCAAAAATGTTTGACCGTCTTTGCCGAAGGGGGAGGCACTGTAAAGGGGGTAGGGTGCAGGGTGGGCGGTTTGGGGCAGGCGTGGGCGACACTTTGTTGGGTTTTTTCTCTAGTTCTTTCTCTGCTGCCGCTGCTTTGTGTTGTTTTTTTTGTTGCTCTTCTTCTGCCTTTTTTTTGCATGCAGCTGCGCAGCGCTGACAACTGCGACGACATTGCGCCATGTGACCTTTAAATGGGAGGGGGTGGGTGTGGGGCAACCGTATGCTGAAGGTGAACGGGCAGAGGGTTCAGCATGTGCCTGTTTGTGTGTGTGTGTGTGTGTGTGTGTGTATGTGTGTGGCATTGTTTTGGTTGTGGCTGCGGCTTTGGCAATTTTTGTGCCGCGCTGCACCTTTGACCTTTTGTGCGCTGACATTTCGAACGGCCAGCCCCACCAACGAAATTTTTAACCGGCCTCCCTAATGACTTATGGCCTAGCATCACCTTTTTCATATCCTGCACAAACTCCACGACGTCGCTGCTCCCGAAGTGGCGCGAAAATTGCAAACTTCCACGCTTTGTTGTTTTTCTTTTATTATATATTTTTGTTGTTCGATTTTTTTTTTAAATTTTTCAAGTTCAAGAGCGCGTTTGGAAATGAAAACTGCCGCTGACCGACTGAGCTGCAATCGCGCTGCAGGCGTCGCTTAAATATGCATTGCGTCCAACAACAGCAAAGAGCTCAAAAGAAAAGCAGCGACGTCGACGCCGACGCCGACTGAGGCGGCAGCTGAGCGACGTCGTCAAGTGCTAATAATGCCAGCCACCAGCTGCAGTGCAACAGTTCTCGGCAAGGGGGGCGTGGGTGCCAGGTTGGGGCTAGCTAGTAGCTGGAGGGTGTCTGGTTGGAGGTGTCATCCTAGGCCAGCGTATGTCGCTGCCTAATGGACTTTGGACTTAAGGGCCCACCACTGACCAAGCCACCCAAGCCACCCATCACCCACGTGTCGCACAAGAGCTGCTAAAAATCTGTATTTATTACATTAGTTTATTTTTATCACTTAAGTGAAAATTCACCGACAAGCGTGGAAAATGTGTGGAAACAAAAAAATACATGGAAAGCTTATTTTATAGTCAGATTGTTAAGTTTTACTTTATGAAATCCACCCACAAGTGTGAAATAATGAGGAAAACTTCCAATTCAAGTATTTATTAATGATTATTTTATTTAATTTTATTTATTTTAAACATATTCAAAATATTTAAAATCAAAATATTTTTAAAAGCTCCTTGTGAATATTATCAAAAGTTTGTATGGACTTAAATTTAATTTTCATCCGTTATTAATTGAAGACTCGTTAAAAACATTTGTTAAATGCACTCCCACGAGTGGAAAATAGGCGAAATGAAAACGAAATCAAAATATTTAAGTCTAGACAAAGAATGAAATAAATACATCATGAATTTTTTGTGATTCATTTACAACATGTGTTTAATATTAAATGTTTTGTGAAAACTCAAAGCAGTATTTCCCAATAAAACATATGTGCAAGATTCTTAAGAAAAATATTCACGGCATTCACTTTCACTGGTCAATTAATATTTATGAAACCAAAGTATAAATGAATCAGTTAAAAGTAATCAAATTAATTTGACAACTGTTTTGTTATTGGGAACTAGGGGAACTTATGGGAATTACTAGTTCGGATAAGCAGTTATTCATGAAAACAATAATTATCGATTAGTCGAGGTCAAGGTTAAATTTTTATAAAAATTGTTTTGAATATGGCGAACTAAGCGAAATTTATTTAGAAAATATTTAAAAAGAAAGAAAATTATTTTATTCTATTTAATCTGGTATTTATAAATTGATATAACTTTCTAAAATCATTTATTTAAACTGAGTTTTATGATTTTTTTTTATTGATAATAGTTTATTGATTTAATTTTCTTTACGATTTTTTTTTATACCAACTCTTTTTCTATCGCTTTCTCGTTTATGTTCGCTGCTTTTACAGCTTCCCTTTTTATTTTTCCATTGCATTTTTTATGTTATTTTCCAACTGAGTTTCAATTGGGAGCAGCTACAGGCTGTCGTAACTGTACTGCGGCACACACAGAGCCAGTGACATGACCTACACACAGACACACACACACACACACACACAACAGCCTAATGTGTGTGTTTCCAGCTGGACTCGGCTGTGTCCTATTAACCCGATTCTTGCTCGATGCAGTTGATCAATGGGAAATTGGGCATTAGATGAATTTCTTTATTTTTGCCCCATTTGATCTTTGGCAACGTGAAATGAGCTCTTGTTGTTGTTGTTGTTGTTTTTGTTGTTGTCGGTGTCGCAGTGACGACAGATTCAGACGTCAGTGAAATGCTGTGATGATTGAAGCGTAATGAAATGGCCCCGGCCAGGCCGTGACCGGGCCGTGACTGTGTTGTGCTAGTGGCAATGGGCGTCCGCACGTGTTTTGGCCAAATTGGTTACAGTTTACAGCTGCGTCCAATCGCCGATGACGCCCAAGCGTCGCCTAGACCTAGACACGCTCATTACGGTCCCGCTTAAACGATGCCTGTAACTGGCAGCACACACAGCGTATTCGTTTACAGCGCGTGTAC
Organism: Drosophila colorata; assembly: GCA_035041545.1. NCBI lineage: Eukaryota > Metazoa > Arthropoda > Insecta > Diptera > Drosophilidae > Drosophila > Drosophila colorata. The sequence continues at coordinate 4,215,009 of JAWNLD010000564.1, forward strand.
GACGCTGCGTATACGTAATATGTATAACAGCTGCAGACGCGTGTCGCTGCCAATCGTGACGTCATTGTTTATAGCCGCATCAGCAAAGCGGACGACACGAAACGAAAAGAAACGACTCGAAACGAGCTCGGCATATGGAAAAAACCATCGAACAGGGGGTTGGCTAGGGGGTCAGGAGCTTGTACATAAGCGTGGGAGTTGCCTGACGCTCGTGTTCGTGTTCGTGTTCGAGTTCGTATATAGGTTACTACGCTCACGAAGCGCTCGCACGAAGATATACGCTACGTGGGCGTGCTTAAAGGGGGAGTGGGGTATTTGTAGGTGTGTGGGTGGGGTGGGGGGGGGGTAGTTGGACAACCTGGCCTGAACGAGGATAAACATTCGTCACTCACTCGTCGTGTGTTACGTCACAGAGCCGTCGTAAATGGACGATGACGGTAAATGGCAGCACAGATGCAGCTACAGATACACACACACACACACACGCGCACACACACTCACGCACACAACCAGTATACACACCAGCCTGTATATGGATTTTACATATCTAAAGTGTGTATATAGGACGCGTAGCGTAACGTAAAACTGAAACAGGACAACGTAAATGAAATGTTGCATTGAATGATGCTGAGTTGAGCGTGGCATGTAATGGGCTATTGGAAAGGGGCAAGAGCGAGCCAGTGTGAAAGCCAGAGCGAGATGGGTAAACACAGTGAGAAAACGAGCAAAAGCTGAGCAAAGATTAAAAATAAGCAAAAAAGCGAGAGAGGGAAAAAAAACAGTTAACAACATTAATTTGTGCGCAAGTGAAAAGAAAAAATATTTCTCGTTTGCAAAGGATTTGATTTAAAGTGATTTAAAATATAAATTTGCCTTAAAAGCAAGTAAATTAACTGAGGCAAAAGCAATTTTATTCATAGATTTAAAATAAATGCTTGCAGGTGGTGGAAATTTCATTTATTTGAATCGCCTTAAGGCATGGACGAACTAAATGCAAATGAATTATTTTTTGCTGTTAGCCCAATGATAATATTACTTAGAATAAATCTAGAAAATTGTATAATAAAACATTTTATGATGATGCCAACAGTTAAACCGAACATGAAAGCTTATGCTAAAAATATACCAAAAATGTATAAGAAAAACAATTCTATAAATTGCAAATAAATGATTTTTAAATGTGATAGCAGTTCAAATTTAAGATACAAAATTGCAAGCTTAAAAAGCAAAGAAAACAGGTTAAACAATAAATTGAATTGATACACGAGATGCTAGAAAGCTATATTTAGATTGAAATTAGAAGTGATAGCTTTCATTAAAATAATGATTTTTTATTTATTTATTTTTGTTAATTTTTGTTTAATACTTAATCCGATTAAGGTGTTGAGATCTAGATTGCATGTAGTATAAGAAATGTTAATAAATAAGCATATATTACATATTATATAAATTAAAAATTCATAAGGTAAAAAAACAATTGGTACCAACTGGTAAATTGATTATTAAAAAAATATATATAAAAAAAATATTTAAAAAAAAAAAAAAATTTTATAGAATAAAACTATATTAAAAAGTCTTTAAAAATAGGTATCAATAATTACACATTATATTTTAAAAATTTACTGATACAAATTTCGATAATAGTGACTAGAAATTCTGAAATTTGAACTAATTTAAGTCCAACTAAAACGAAATCCCAAATAACAGGCTTACAATTTTTTCAATTTTCTTTAGAAAATAAAATGCATACATAAATGCGATATTTGAGAAGTGTTTTATAGAGCTTTTGTTTGGCCACTAATGAATTTCAAACAAATTTCCGAATCAACCCCAACCTAAACGCCAAAGATTGCCAAAACCGAGTGTTGCGCGTGCTGCTTGCAACCAGCAACAGGATAAGCTGTTAAACGAACGACAGCAGGGGAGCATGTTTGGGGCAGGGGGAATGGTAAGAACGTGCGGCATTTCCATAACAGGAGCAGCAGCAACAGCAGAGGAGGCAAAATGTAACTTTTGTTGCCGCAGATGCCGTGGCAAGAACTTGGTATGGAACAAAGCAAATGTATCTTGTAAATATTTTATTGCAACAATGTAGCTACGAGATGTTTATGCCATGGTAGCTCAGCTCGTTTGATATGGCCAAAAACTCGTAGGTTAAATGCCAGGCGCCAGCCAGCAGGCAACAACACCAGGCCTGGGGTCTGGGCGGAAGCATTTGATGGGGTGATGGGGAGGGGAGGGGAGGGGGAAGGGGCTCTTGCTCGTATCTACTCGTAAATGGAACGTGGCGCACAAATGCAACTGGAAATGGAAGTGACTGTACGCCGGGAACTGTGCACATAGTAGAGTAGCGTGAACTACATATATATATATATATATATCCTATATAGAGCAGGCCATTGGCATATATACAAACTGTACATAGATATATATGCATATATAGTATAGTATATATATTCGATGCACTCCAGCGACAGTCCTGGCTTCTTCAATGGAAACGTAACGTGGCAATTGCGCGGCAGGCAATCCATTTAGGCCCCACGAGTGCGAAATGGCATTGCGTATGCCGCAGGCATAGAGCCCACGACCACGCCCACACCCACACTCACGCCGTACGCCCACTCGCCGCATATAACGTAACGGCTTCAATTTCAGCGTGGGCAGCAACTAATGAAAATTTATGTGAATCGTCCTGTGCGCGCGGGCAGCTGCCTGATAAAGCATCGCCAACAAATTGCAGCTGATCATTGTTGGGGCTGGGGCATAGGTAAAACGGCAATTCCCAGTACTAGATAAGGCTGATTGATAGCAGCTGTTCAGTTCTAGAAAACCTGATTGAAATCGTTCAATTGTTCATTAAAGGCAATTTTTCGTTTCGTTTTCATAGTAGGATTTTTTTTTTTTATTAAAGAACTTTCAATACTCGGCTGAAACTGAACCGATTAGATTTTCTATTTTGTTCAGTACTGCATTTAAATATTGTTCAAATAAAAATTAAAAATTTTTCGATTTGTTTTGGGTTTTTATCCGTATCCTTACCTTACCCTTACTAATTTTTGTAAATTTTTTTTTTTTTAATTGAACATGGATGTCACAATTAGTATAAAAAACTAGCTCAAAAATGATATTGGGCTGATGGAATTTTATATTAAAAATCATGCCAATATTTAAAAAAAATTTAATTTGTAAAGTTTCCCAAATTCTTCTCCCAGTTTTCAAACTTTCATAACTTTGTCAAAACTTAACCGATTTTCAGGTTTGGTGGCTTTTTGGTTAAGATTTTGAATTTTGTCTAATTCTGCTTTTAAATTTTGTGCAAATAAAATATATTTTTTGAGTCTTTTTTTCTTGCGTAACTTTGGCAAAACCGAACCGATTTCGGTCTACGATGTCATTTTATTCGTGGCTTGACATCTAGAATGGCAATTAGGCAACTCAATTTATTTGACTTATGCAAATACAATTTTGTGCAAAATTCCTTTGAAATTTGAAAAATTGCTTGAGATTAGTATCTTAATTTTATGAATTTCATCAGTCTGCACTTTAACGCTTGCATCGTATTGACATTTGGGTATTTCTCATAATTCGAAACACGTGCGTCAAAAAAGAGGCAAACGAGTGCGAGTTAACATCGGGTTAGTGGACTCGGGAACCCGCTCGTAAATTAACACTCCAGCCACATAGATCAAGCGTCTACACACGGGCCCCCCAAAATTCAAATCGCTAAATCCCGAAACGCTCGCAAAAGTTCGTTCAACTGGGCATATTTAGAGGAACGTGGCCTCCATTACGAGATATTTCATTTTGGCATTTTAATTCAGTTGACAAGCAGGCAATTAAATTTATGATGATACAAATTAATTGTCTTTCGCATATGTAGAATAGGTTTTTAGGTTAACTGGTGCAGCTTCCAGCTGTCCTTCAACCCGGCTGACACGATATGGAGGCACGATATGGAGTGCATTATCTTTTAGATTGCAAACAATTAACATGATTTATCGATTGGCAGCCAACCACTTGGAATTCAGCGGAGCTGCGTTATCCTTGCAGCTGTGACATGTTCAGCAACTACGTGACTGCCTCACCCCAAATCTCAACCCCCAACCAACCCACCAACCCACCAACCCACCAACCCACCGACCCACCAACCCACTAAACCATTCTTTCCCTACTTTCTCTGAACGATAATAAACCGCAACAGTTTGTCACCAGATACATCAATGTCAAGTCAGGCAATAATGTGAGACAACTGGCTGGGCTGCTAATGGTGGCCGGGTGGGGGTGGTTTTGGTGGTGCAGCAGCAGCCAACATTTAAATGGCAACTTATTTGCATAGTCCTGGCGCGTGCTGGCTTTCTAGCTGGCACAGCTGCGCCAATGGATTTTGATGGATTCGCAATCATTTTGCATGTCGAACTATGGGCAATAATAATAAGCAGCTGTGGGCTGGCTGTTATCAGTGCCACGCCCACAATCACAGCCACAGCTTGTTGATTACAAAGCCAGCCAGCCAGCCAGCCAGCCAGCCAGCTAGAGAGTTTCTATTTCTGTCTACCCACGCGAGGCCTTGCGTCGGATGTGTTATACGTAGAGGGCGGCCCACGTCATCAGGCAGCGGCATCGTGGGCCACAGGAGCAGCCGTGGGCCGTTACCCTGGTGCTTATCCTGCGTGGGTGACTGCGCCAACTTCAGCGCCAGCGTGCGTGGGCTTTCTCTGGCAAACGTCGTTTGCCAGGCGTGAACTTTACAGCGTTGATTCACTTGTAAAACTGGAAAATTTTGTTTACAATGTAAAACGAGAAGTACGAAAAAATGAGTTGTTTCTGCTGCGTCGAACATTGAATACCCTTGCAGGTATGTGGTCATAAACGTTATCATCTCCTGGTATTATTGCTGAATAGGTAGCTTTCTTTATGTAGTTCCTTAATATTGATAAATTTGTCTCAAATTTCTAACAAGTACATTTACAAAAAATATTTGTATATATTTTTTTCAATTTTCAATTGCTATTTCCTTTGGGAGCTATATGACAAAGCTATCTAATATTGATCATTTTTGGCATTAAGTTAGCAACATAATAAAATAAAACTCAGTTTGATGAAAATATTTTATAAAACAAAAAAGTTGTTAAAACAAGAACTACATTTTAGACCAACTCTTTCTTAGGATATAAAAAACGTATTTGTCCGTATTTGTGTGCAACCTTTTGCCCATACTTTTGTTGGGAAAACTTTATTGTAAAAACTTTATTTGTAATTGATAATATTGAATAGATATTTCCCAAAACGCTAAGAGCATAATAACTTATTGGTGAATTTGATTAAGATATTATATATAATTAAGCAAAGTAGTTTTTCAATGCTCAAAATGTTTTAATCAGTAAAGCCCTTATAAGGAAGAAAAATGTCTAATGTGGTTTTTTGGATTTGCCACCCATTGAACTGAGCCAATTAGATTTACAGGCAAAACTGCAATAGCACAATATTAATTAAACTCACTCAATGAAGCCGCACGCCTTTGGGGACTTTGTGGTCTTTGTCTGTGCCGAAAATTTTGTTTTAATTAATGGTATTTACCGTATTGTCGATTCGTGTGCGACGCATTATCGAAGCTGCTAATTGCCTCAAGGCAATGGAAATAGTTTAATTGCATTGCCGAAAGTTGACTTGCAGCGAGCCGTGTGAATGCAACTGTGAAATTAAACCAAAATATCAAATAAATTGGAGTGCGTACAATTTGCGTGTAAATGAGCCAACATAAATAAATATGGCAAGTAAATTAACTATATACGTTGACAGTTGTTCAAATAACGTTTGTTTTCCAACACTTTCTTAACAGAAATTCAGATCATTTTTACAGCGAGTTAAGAATCCATTTTAAAAGTAAATGAAATTCAATAATTGCATATAAATATATGGTCATAATAATTTCGACATTTTAAATATTTTTATTTATTTATTATTAAGATTTTATGTATTTTGTATTTATTCTAGTGGCAATCATGGCAGTAGTCTTTTGAGCCTGGTTCACAGATGGGTTCAAAGTTTTGATAAATAGCCCAATATTTTTCAAATATTGCCAACCTGCGTCTAACCCAAAAATTGATATGATTTTATAATCAAAATATCTAGCTCTAAACATATACACAAATTGTTTTATATTCAAATAATTTATCTGCAAAGTTTTGCGATTTGTTTGATATTCAAAAATAAACATCTCGTTAGACGTTAAACTGTTGCTTGCGAGATAAGACTTGTTTCAGTAGTTCATTGATCTATATAATAAGAATATGTCTACCATAAATTCTTTCAAATGAGAGTCTCATAAATTTGCTACAGGCTTTATGACTTAAAAGGCTTGTTTTAATTTAATGCAATTTTTTTTTTGTGCTCGCAATTAAGATTTGTATCTGGTTCACAATGCCAATGACTGGTGAAACACTCTTACTTTACTGACCTTTAAGGACCTGCTTCATTTCTCCCCTAACACACACACACATACGCACACTCGCACACACACACACATACATGCTCGCGCTCGCATATCATGTTATAATTCACAACATGTGACAAGCAGCAAAAGTCATTCGAAATTCGGGGGACCAGCTTCAAAACATGCACATAAATCAAGTCTGCAGCCACATAGATCACCTGTGTGTGTACGTACCCCGCCGTTCCCCACAAATACTCCACCCCTTAAATACAAAAAAAAATTTGCAAACCGCAAAAGCCGAAATCGTTGGTGGTGGTGGGGCAGGTCATTCAACTCGAAATTGGAACGGAGGCGTGTGTTGTTCATTTTCAAATGTTTACCTTGCCATTTGTTCTATTTTAAGAAGCCTTTTCCCAAATATCAATTAGGTCCCAGTGCAAAATGGCTTCGAACTTGTACCGTGAGGGTGGAGGGGGGGGTATTACTGAAAACTTGCCAGCGGTCAATAAATATTGTTAAAGCAGAGCTTTGCCACGTCCGGGCCCGTTGGCGATACCCATGTAAATAATACGCCGTTTTTGCGCATGGTACACAAACACAAAGGCGGCAATTAATTTAATTGAATGAGAGATTTAGATGTGATTATAATACAGAGTGCAGCACAGCACAGTACAGGCAAGGCACACCAAGTGCCAGAGGAGGGGGGAAGTGGGGCAAAAACCCTCCCATGTAAACATGGAAGCAACCACAATCATAATAACAACAACAATAACAACAACAACAACAACAATGAACAAAGAAGTGAAACAAATATGAACATCAAGAATAAATATACTACGCCTCTAATGGAAAATCTACAACATGTTGTGTACTATATAAATTCATATACATATTTACGGACGAGTATCTATGGTCTGTGTGTTCATGTGAATCAATGAATGAATCAAGTGAATGAAAGGCCCAAAACAAAGCGACAAGCGCCATTAAGTCGTCGTCTATTTGTTGTTGGTGTTTTACTTTTTTTTTTTTTTCATTATTGTTAATATTACGCTTAATGGAACAAAAAACCATATAATTAAAAATAAACTAAGTACAAAAAAACTACTACGAAGCACAAATACACTGCTTTGTAATATAATTTAAAAAAAAAACTATATATTTGAACAGTTTTGGATATTCAAAACAACACAAAAAAAATGTTGTTTTTCAAAATTTTATATTTGATTTTGCATAAAATTTACATTAAAATCAATGACCCAAAATGATAAACTAATTAAAATTTCAAAAAATCAATGAAATATTGGTGCTAAATTTTAATTAGTCACCGATTGAAATAAATATAAATTTTTAACACGTTAAAATATTATATTACAAACGGCTCAAGAATCTTAATGACGTAACAATTGTTTTGAAAATTATTAAAAATTTCAATTGCAAACATTAAGTATAACAAATAAACATTTTGAAGCAAATATTTATGAGACCTTTAAATAATACAATATATAAGGGACTTAGGTAGGCAACAAAATGAATTATCTAAATAAATTCATGGAAATATTTTGTATAATAATTGAAACTTTTAAAAATTTGAATTATTTTTTATTTAAAAATATAGATATGAATAATAAATATATTTTATAAATATACATAGAAAATTATATTTAAATAAAATCATTTAGAGCAAACACAAAAGTTGCGCACAGCTTAAATTTATAAAATATAATTGAACATCAATTAAAATTTTCTATTGATTTTTCGGTTATTATTTAAGTTTAATTGCTGCAAGACCTTTATAACTCGTTATGACATTTGAATGCAATTATTCTGGGTAGAACAATTTGATTTAAATGGAATTTCGCAAAGGACAAAATTGCCAAACAATTTATATTTATTGGGGCGCACTTAACTGTCTCGAACGCTCGTCAAGCTACATCAAATATTCATTATACCTCTTGAACAATGGCCGGGACATATGTAGAAGCGTGCAGTACAGTGTAGGCATATGGAAATCTCATAAACAAATCGCATGCTATGCTGACAGCAGCCACCCAGCCCAGGCCAGGCCAGCCCAGCCCAGCTCGGGGCATGCCAGACCGGGCGGTCGGCTTATCAAATTGGCTGGCTGGTCTGTCGGGCCTGTCTGTCTGGGGTCAGAGCGTCAGATCTTTTTCACTCTTTATGTGTAATCAGCGAGTTAAATGTTGAATGCTCGGATGCTTAGTTCTCGACCTTTGTGGTTCATGTGAGTTGCGTCGCGTTTCCCTTTTTGGTTGCGGCAACGCGTCGTATGATTTATGTGTCCACAATTTGCCTGCAGTTAGTTTTGATGATGCCCGTTCCGAACGAGTGTACCAAAAAGAAAAATAATAACACAAAAAAAAAAACACCAAATTGTATTATTATTTATTTACTCAAGTCTGTCTGTTTGCCTGGCTGTCTGTTTGTGAATCTGCGCTCTGGCTCTCACTGGACGATAAGTGATTGCCTGTCCGGGCAAATAGAAATCAAAATAACTACACTGACATACACACACACACACACACACATACAATCACTCGGAGTCGCACAGCCTGATAAGCAGCAACGGCAAAATGAGTAGTAATAAAAAATTTTCCCCGTGACCTTTGAACTTATTTTTGCTTACTGCTAAAGCTAAAGCCGAAAGGTCAGCAAGTTTTTCGTTTCGTTTCGTGGGTGGCCTTGCAGCGGTCAGAGAGAAGGGGTAATGCTGGCTGCATGCCTGTAACAGAGTGAAAGAGTATCTAATTAGTTGGCATACAATAGTCAGCTCTTCAAATGGATTGGTAAACATTCCATTGACAGTCTGATTAGCTGCGTAGCATATACGTCCAGTTAGCCATCTCTGGGGACTTTTCAATTAGAAAATATATATGTATATATATATTCAATTTAATTAGCATTGGGCTCTTATGTTGATTAACTGGCCCAGTTCGAGTATATAAAGGCAAACAGAGTTGGTTAATCAATTGACTATTCAAGCAATTTATTTGTTTTGTATTTTAATTATTGAAAATGTTGAGTGAGAAATTGGAAATGACTAACGGGGAGATACCCTTAGGGCCGGCGCTTAGTCATATTAATAGAAATGTGTTTATTATTTACAACGATTTGCATAATGCTTAGAAATTTATATGTTTGAGCTCTTTAAGTTCTTTACTAATTCGTAATCAGTATTAACAAAAGAGTTGAGCTAATTTGTATGTTAGTTTGTTTCTATTTGATAAGGACTTTATTTTTGCCGGTTTCTATTCGTTTTTGATTTTTAATATATCTTATTCAAAACTTATTATTATTATTACTTATTCGAAATATATACTATAGTATAGAAATAGAGAAAGAAAACTGATCTTTACTGCTATTTAACCGTTGCTGCAATTCTAAAAAATTTCATAAAAATTATCTCCTTAATATTTGTAAACAATATGAAAACAAATAAACAATTACAAAGTTGGCGCTAAGATTACAAAACACATATTAAAGTTGATTGCAGACAGAGACAGAAATAGTGAGAGAGAGAGAAAGTGAGTGGTTTATGACTGTAGCCCAAATAAATATTAATGCTGATGGCGCCAGCTGTATATCAAGAATCTTCCCCCAACCCCGCCGAGCGCGTGCCATCTGACGGCATCTGATTACAGTGTTTGTCAAAAATATTTGGCCAGCAATTAAAAAAGTGCAATGCGCAGCAGACGTTGACGAGAAGACGACGACGACGACGATGAGATGCGATGCGGCGCGACTCGACGGCCTCACGGCGCAATTACCGCTGATGATGGGTAGGAGTGGAGGAGATCGGTTCGGGCCAGACAGACAGCGGGCCACATAGCTGCTAACTGGGTCGATTTCAATTGAGTTTCACAATTTACAACAGATTTTTTTCTCAAACAACAACAACAGAAATGGCGCAGCATTCTTCAAAAAAAAAAAAAAAAAAGTAAGAACGTTGAAGTCGGGTGTAACCGATTGCGCAATACACGTTCACATTATAGAGGAGTACAGAGAAGCTCATCAGAAAACTGTCTGCCAAATTTGGTGAGTCAAATTTTAAAATTGTCCCCCAACATATATATAGATTTAATCGTTTAATCACGCCCCCAATCTGCAAATCCAAAAAATCTTAACACTTTATCTGACGCGGGTACATACGAGTATATATTTCAAATTTCGAGCCTCTAGCTACGATAGAGGTGAAGAAAGTTGCGTTCATACGGACAGACGGAGGAATGGCATGACGGACATTGCACAAACTCAATATTCTCTTAACACTTTGTGAATGAGTATAAAAGCTATATAATAATTTTATCTAAGTACTTGTGTACGCTGTACGAGCATTAGTCAGAAGTTGATGATAATTATCGGGAGCGCGTCAGACGTTTATCTATTGTGATATTATTACAGCGCAGAAGAAGGCAAGCAAAACAAAGAGTCGAAGAAAAACAAGAAAGCAAAAAAAAAAAAATACCCAAACAGAGAACAAACGACGCCAAAAAGAGGCGGAGATAGAGAAACTGTGGAGCGCAGCAGGGCAGGCGAGGTGGGGGCCAAAGACCTTATAAATCACACGAGCGTAGCATGACTGGGCGTTTCGAGTGGGCCATGGGATATGAGGCAGCAGCGGCAGCAGCAGACAGACTGATGTAGCCAAAGCTGTGGCTGTAGCTGTAGCTGTAGCTGTATCTGTAGCTGTAGCTGTATCTGTATCTCATAGATGCGCAGCGTACTAAAAATAGTCGCTGTGATCGCGGGCGCGAGACGCCTGGCGTGCGGCTTGGGGCGTGGGGCGGCAATGATACCTTGGCGCGGCTGTTGCATGTAGCCAGTGGATGATGCAACAACAACAGCAGCAACCAAAACAAAAACAAAAGCCAAACGACGTAGTTGCAGTGCATGCGAAAGCAAATAGCAAAACAAAAAGCCCAAAAAGACACTGAAACAGTGCTCGCCAAAGGGAGGGAGCGAGAAAGGGCGAGGAAGCGAAGCAGAGAGAGGGAGAGAGCGATACTTGGATGAGTTTGGGGCGCTGCTTACGGCCTGGTTTTCTGCTTGTCTGGTTTTTGTTCAGATGGGCGACCAGAAAATTCGCGACGTCGAATTTCACAAGATTGCGACAGACCAAAAAAAAAAAAAAACAACTACTTCGCACTTTTGTCGCGCAATTGCAGAGATAAATGTAAAAACAAAAAAATAAACAAGAGTGCTCTAGTCGAAAGTGCACGCTAGCAGATACCCTGCTCTGCCATTTTGGGTAGCGGCTGCGTTTGCTTTTTACCATGGCTAAATTTTATTCTTTCATAACTTATGTGCTGGTTATCCAATTATTATGAGATATTGAGTACTTAAAGATGGCATTCATAAAATACACGCATTTGTATTACAGCTGAAAATGACTATATCTCTTAAAATTGATTTGTTTTATATATAATTTTGTGAGAGTCTTCAGAAAAATTAAATTTTGTTTAAGCTGAAAAATAAACTCAATGCCAAATTTATGCGTCCCTATATAAATAACCGAAAAATGCTAAAAAAAAAATCGAACTCAAAATATATATTTATATATTTTTTTTTATCGATTTTTGAAAAACATGTCTTGTTATATACAAATATTTATAAGCTTAGATAAAGATAGATCGACAGATATACACATATTTTCACATTCAATATACCCAATTTTGTTTAACCATTTTTACTGGCTACAGGGTATAACACGTAAGGAAAAGAGATAAATCTACTTATGTAGCTGTTACTGTGTACGTAGCTGTATGTATCTGTATCTGCAGCTGCATCTGTATCTGTATCTCGTGCTGTGCAACGTTACCTTAGCTTGTCTCGTCTCGTCTTTGGGTTGGTGGGCAACGCCAAAGGGCGGAAACTCAAGATGCTGCGCAATATGCTGCCTGCGATGTGGGCTTTGATTGAGGCAGGGCCGGAGGGGTAAGCGGGCGCTGCTGCATTTTCATATGCGAGTAAACAAAGTTATTGGAAATTTTGTATTTGCGCATTGTGTAATAGCCGCAATTGGATTTTAATTGTAGATTCGCCTCAGTTTTATTGTAATTCTAAACCCAATTGCAGTTACAGTTGTTGTTTTTACATATGTATATATACATATATATACCTGTACCTGTATTATGAAATGCAATTGCTGGGAATATATGTATATACATTCTCTGGGGAATCGCAGCGGGTGCAGTGACTTGAACCTGCCAATTGATACGGAAGGCAGCTGGTTGTAATGCATATTCGTGATGCCATATGATAATCAGCTGCTCACAGTTTGATTTGCCATTAGAGGCGTTCAATTATAGCCTTGGAATTGGCCAAGCGCCGCATTTTAGAGCAATGCTAATGACTATTTAATGAGTGATCATTGCAATGCACTGCAACAAGTCAGCGGCAACAGCTACCGCAGCAACAACAGCCGCACTCAGTAATTTGGAGAAGGGGAATTTGCTTTGTTAACTAGAGCAATTGTTTTGTCTGTTGCTAAAAAAAACTACAAAAAAAACCTGACTGGCTTGGTTAATTATTCAACAAATTATAACCGTTCTTTCAAGTCTCATTTGCATTCGGAAAATGAACAAAAACTAATATTTATTAAATGAGCTTTTAATTTGAATTCATTTCTGTTATTTTTCATGCATAAGAAAATGTTTACCAAAATTTTTGAATCATAGGTTTAAAAAAAAATAAAAAATATATATATATATATATTTATATATATATGCTGTGTAATTAATACTTACAATTTTAATACTATGGTTGCTGGTAAATCAAAAGACTCCGGGCTGAAAGCTTTATCGATTTTAATTTCTAGACCATTGAAATTCGTAACTATTAAATTTTTAGTTTTTTAATTTTAATGGTTTAACCTGTTTATATAATTATAATTTGTATAACTTTGTTTCATAAACACTGATCAATTTGTAATATTCAGTTTGTATGTTTAATCAAAACTTTAAAGCAAATATTTTAAATTAAACTCTTAATTAATAGCTTTTAAATGTACATATATTCCCCTATTATTGAAATCAAATCAATTAAGCTATTCACAGTGAAATGTTCTTCTTTATAAATCAAAGACTACAATTTCTTACTTCTCATTTCGAAATAAGAAATTCCTTATTTGCGTTGCCGTCTTAATTTGTAGTTGTATTTCTATTGCAGCGCACAATTCACCTTTTGTACTTCGCCTTACTTTCTTTAATCATGGACTGAAACTTCCGGTTTTCCCACATTCAATTGTTGCCTCGTTTGGCAGCATTTTTTTCTTTGTTTTTTTTTTTTTTTTTTTTTTTTGTACAACAAAAACGATAACTCATGGCGATTGCTTTTGCTTCGATGGAATTTCCATTTTGTAACAGTTTGTAGCGTAGCTTGCCCTCTGCCCCCAACCACCACGGCACTCGCTTCTTTGTCTATCTCTGCTTCTCTCTCTGCCTCTCTTTCTCGCTTTTGCTATTTTTTATTTTTTTTTTTTTGGTTTACCGCTTATGTTTTCATAAATACGAAATTGAAAGTTTTTTCAACCGTCGAAAATTCTCATAAAAATTGTTCGTTCAAACCGCACAAAAAGCACTCGAGCACCCTTCAAGAAACAAATACAAAATACGTAACGACAGGGCGAGAGGTGTAGATGGCCAGGGGGCAAAGGAAGGGGGGGGGGCTTTCTCTCGCAACATTGGGGGTCAGGCAGCAGGGACAGATGACCGTCCGCCCAACTGTATATGAACGAGCGGCATTTCAATCAATTGGCGGCAACAGCTGCCGCTGGCGTCGTTGTTGTTGCTGTCGCATTTGCTGCCGCTGTCGCTGCCACTGCCGCTGCTGCCCACGTTTTGTGGCAGCCATCTGGATGTGGCTGTGCATTGGTTGCTGATGTGGATCTGTGTGTCTCCATTGCGAGAAACTCATAAAAAGCTCCCACGTTGTGACGCGACGGTTGTCGTAACTTTCGTATATATACCCTCCCCCGTCCTCCCGTTCCCCCCTGCAACACCCACCTGAGCAACGTTTGTTGCTGCGGTTCGCCGCCGGCGCCTCCGCAGCAACTGCAACAGCAACATTAACGCCACGGTTGCACTCAATGCGCTGCGCGTCACCTCAGTCGTTAGTGTAGGCCTCGGTTATTGTGTTGAAAATAATTTTTCGGTCTCTTGGCTGCTGTAGCCGGGGCCGGCGCAGACCAGGCCAGGCCGAGCATTCAGTTGGCCATGTTGCTGCCGTTGCACGCCCAAACGCAATTGTCGTCGTTTTAATTGCTGTTGCTGGCAAACGACGACAACGACAACAACAACAACAACGACGATGACGATGACGATGAGTGGGCAACACTTGGCTAGTACACAGATTAACGCCCCCATCGTTTCCGATAGCCACAATTTTTTGGTACTAAATGAGTCTGCCGAAAAGGCGGCTGAAGGCGGCATTGTTCAAAGCGGGCGCTATTGATAGAGTAAAGTTGCGGCAGCGGAAATGCACTCTGAAGGAAGAGCGCCATGGAAATAAATTTTTTATACACCACTTTATGATACCTAGATATTTTCATGTCTGGCTTTATTTTAACTATGCGGTTTTTATGACATCAATTAAGGCCTTCAACTTTTGAAGTTTTTTTTTAGCAAGATTCGCTGAATTAGATATTAATAGGCATATTAAAAGTTTGGATCATTTAATGGATATCTATTTTATTCTATCTCTCTTTCTCCTTCGGAAAAAAGAGAAAATAAATTTGTTTTCTATGTTCTTATCTTCAATATTTTTCTCTTTCTTCCTCCTCTCTCGCTTGTTTCACTCTCTCTCTTTATCTTTTACACTCTGTGTATCTTTTCTCTCTGTATCTATTTTTCTTCTCCCTCTTTACTTTTTTTCTTCGTCACCCAATCTATAACCACACTCTCGCACTCGCTCACTTTGTTTCCATCGCCTTTCTATTCGATTTT
This sequence comes from Drosophila colorata, assembly GCA_035041545.1. Classification (NCBI taxonomy): domain Eukaryota; kingdom Metazoa; phylum Arthropoda; class Insecta; order Diptera; family Drosophilidae; genus Drosophila; species Drosophila colorata. Next base: position 4,230,402 of record JAWNLD010000564.1, read on the forward strand.
CATAAATTCACTTATACACCCAATTTTCATATGAATTAATTCATCCCTTTGTTTATTTGTAAGATTTGTAAGATTTTCTCTAGACTATATTTGTATAATTAAGAGAAAATTGGTTTGCAATTACTAATAAATCTTAATTGAATACATTATAATTAAAGTAAAACACCCGAGACAATTGGCTGAGCAGCGGTAGGCAGCTTTCCATCCACCCCACCACGTCGCCCCGGACATCAATCCGATGCCGCTGTCTTCAAGCAATACCGTTTCGACAATTAGTTGTAAATAGATTTGTGCAGCGGCTCATAAATCACTTTTTTTTTGGTATTTTTTGTTTTCTTTTCTTTTGTTGTATTATTGTATTTAATTTATTTTACACCCATGAAAGGGGCTGTGGTGTGAGGGACGGGCATTTGGAAATATTATACACACAAATATACTGAAAGCAAATGCCGCTGAATGGGGCTCGATGCGTCCACGTGACAGTTGTCATAACACATTGGCCCAGGCGGTAAAATATGAAATTAACAAGCACGTGACTTGAAGTTGGGAGAGTGGGGGGGGGGGGGGTGTACCTTATAATATGTTGACACACTTTTTAGCCAGCGACTGCACTCGATGCCACTTTAGGCACAAACTGTGCCCAAATATTTACAGTCTGCCCAAAGTAGAGATGAGCTCGTGATTAAGTCACCAATATTATGAATGATAATAAAAAAGCTTATTTTATTATTTACATTTTTAAACTATCTTCTATATAGCTTCATTAGTAATATTCGTGCATATTTCATGCAATTAAAGGAAGTCCATAAAAAGATTAATTACCAGGCGGCTAAAAATAGTAAATGTCATAAAACTAGAACTGTAATCAATAAAATATCATTATAAAAACGTTATTATATAGCTATATGACTATTTGCCAACAGCTCATAAATAATAATGGATGTTTGTTTTTTAAATATCGCTAATGTGCAAAAAAAAAAAAACAAGAAAATCAATTTACATAGATATAGCAAAAAAGTAATCACGTTAGCATCTCTAAACTTTGGACGTCTGGGTCAAATGTGAGTTAGATTGTGGAATAGACCTTACCACAACTGGACAGTTATGCAGTTGGGATCGCTGTTAATTGATTTGTCGGCGATTGGACAAGTTGAAAATAAATATTAGTTGAATTACAAAATGTTTAAGTTTAATATGTTTACTTATCGCACGAGACTTTGGAACTTTGTTGCCTGTGCATATGATAAGATTAATATATAAAGCTAAAGCTGATCATAGTTGAGGCTTAATTAAAAATGTTCAAGCATAATATTGTTCATGTGTAATCATTGCTGCAAGTTAAGGCCCCATAAAAAATGTTTAGGGTACATTTTTTTTGTTCTATTTATTTCATAATAAATATTAAAACATTTTTTCATGCAGCTGTTATTAAACAGCTACTCCGTATCCTCTAATCCAAATGGCTTAATAATCTTAAATAGGGTACTTAAATTTTTGCCACGCCCATTTCTCTTAAAAGACGGCTTTAATTTTTCATATTTTTTGCTCATTATATGGCTGGGATGACACGGCTTTATCGCTCGATGGTCTCTTTTCTTTGGCTTTTTTTTTTGTAAAGTGTCACGCCCATAATAATACCGCATTTTCCGCCTAGACGCCTAAAACGATGTTTATGGCACATTTAAAAATGCATTTAAAATTGTGCGAAGTTTTCGAGTCTGGCATTTGAATATTTTAATCGACGGAAAAAACGAGTGCTGGCAGCTTACGGCGTTAAAAGAATAGGAGGGGGGGGGGGGGGGGGGGTTGGGGTGGATTTCCATTGTATGTCTGACTCTTTGTCTTTGGGCTGGCACCATTTCCTTTCTGGCGTGTGCAACCTGCAGAGTTTAGCTTCAGCATCAGCTTCGGCTTCCTTTCCTGGCTTCAAACCCCAGTAAAATGATGCTGGGTGGTTTGGAAGGGGTTGGAGGTGTGTGTGTGTGTGTGTGTGTGTGGGCTGGTCTGCTCTATGCTGTGTACTATATGGAGTGTATATTTTATGCCGCTAACAATCTCATTAAAATTTTATGCGTGCGTCTGGTGCCCATCAAGGTGATAATAGAAGGCGCGGCAGGGCGAGCCGCATGCCTGATCGCCCCCCCCACCCCCACCCCCATCATCGCAAGCAGACACGCCCTCTCAGCTTGGCAGCTACAAAACAATGTGCTTAGGAGGTCGTGAAGGGGTGGCAGGAAGCTGAGGAAGCCTTAAGGATGTTACTGGCTGGCAGGCGTCTAAATTGCTACAATTACGCCTAAAATGTGTGCCAAGACAGAGCAGCTGAGGAAGAGGCAGATGCTAAGGCGACTGGGATAAAGAAACACCCCACACACACAATAAGTTACACATACATATACATTGGCAATGCCCTTAACCTACGCTAATTGCCATAATTTATTGCTTTAGGTGCAAATTGTTGGACTGCTCCGCCAATCCTCGCCAGAGTCGCCAATAATTGAATATGTCACGGCAGATGGCAGCTGCTGCTTGCCGCTTGATGCTGGCGGACTGGAAAACAATTTATGCGAAATAAATTTGCATGCCAGCCGCACAACAACAACAACCACATTTTCCACATGATTTCTTTAAGAAAAAATATATATTAATACTCTGTTTATCAAGTGAAAATGGGTGTATTGGGTTTGCGTAATTTCTATCTTGCTGCTCCTTGCTAAAAAATGGAATCTCCAACAGTATTCGAGCTGGTTTCTCACTTTAGCAGTTGACTTTCTAATGATTACTGAGCTAAAATTATGCAGCTGCTTTGTAAGCAGAGTATTGCGCAGTTGGTTCATATTTAATTTTATTATACTTCGCTATATGTATGCATTCTGTATTTAATAATAATTAACACATGTCTGAAATTTGCTGTTTACTGCATTCAATTTTACAATGCGACACGCCCACACGCCCAGACATAAAACGTCTACAATGAAAAATGTTGTGATAAAATTTATATTTTGAGCAAAAATTTCGTGGAAAAAATTTTTTTTCTTTTGGTTTTTTGTTGTTTGTTTGGTTCTTGTAGCCTTGCAGCGACTTTTGAAATTTTGTGAATTATTGTGAAAAAATGTTGCGCATAGCCAAATTGGCCCAAATGACCAAATGGCCAATTGCTAAATGCTGACTGCTAAATGCCAAATGAATGTATTGCATTTTGGCTTTGGTTGCGTTGCGTTTTAATTGCCAAATGGTTCAAGGCCGTCAAGACGTCTAAAGTGGATTTCGATGTCGCCGCCAAAATGTTGAGCCGCTTGACAGGCGCTGCAGCAGCAGCAGCAGCAAAGATCCTGCCAGATCAAGACATATACATTAATATATATTTAGATATAAGTGGTTGTGTACAATGTTCGACCTCAATTAACTATAAATTGAATTATTTGTGGCATTCTTATTTGTAGTCTCTGTAGTTGTTTATATTATGGCCTCAAACAAATTTTTTTTTCGATAGATAGGTTCGAATCTGACTTTAAAATTCACATTATTTTACTAACTTTTTATAAACCACATTTTTTTTGCCGTAATAAAATATAAAAAAAATATTTAGGTATTAAAATATCTTTTTAGGAAACTGAAAACTATTAACAATAAAATTAAAAAATTTTTTTTTAATAAAATATTTTTTAAAAAAAACAAATAATTGTTTGAGGCTTAGGTTCTATGACTAACAAATTTGGTTTATAGCAAAAAATGGTAACTTCAGGCTTGATACGTTGATATATATTATGTAAATATTTGCTTTAGATATCTAACTTTAACTATAAACTTTTTATGTACATTTTATAGCACAACAGTTCACAATTATAATTGTAAAATAAAAATAACGATAATTATCGTCCATTTTCTGCTTAACGGCTTAAAAATCAAGTTCTCAGCCCGTCAATTTAAATTTTGGTGCAAATAATTTAAAGCCTATTAATTGCTTGCATCAATTTATTTAATGGCACCGTTAAAAGGTTGCTGAAATCAGCTCGTGTTGTTGGAATCAGTTTCGCGTCTATCAATTTGGCAGTTTTTCCATGTAGCTTTTGAGCCCATTCTTCGCTATGCCAGTGGCGCTTCCTGTGCCCACTTTCAATCACATCCGTTTTCAATGCGATAACAAATTATTTCCGTGCCACATTCGCATTGATTTTCCACGCTTCTTTGGCTCTGCCAGAGTTGCAGCTCATTTAGCTAAATGAAAAATGCCAAAAAGGCTTCGTTTCTGTTGTTGTTGTATGGATTTTGAAGGCTTTGGGTAGCAGCCAAAAGGCAGAACAGCTACCAAAAAAAGCTGTGCAAAACAAATGCGCGACAAATGAAATAAAATGCTTTGAAGGGGTGCTAGAAAGTGTGAGGGGGGTGGTGGGTTGGTGGCACTGTGATTGCACATAGCAATCATCTGCAGCGGCATGCGGGCCGCAAAATGTCCAAGGATTTTCCATTTTGAGTCGAGCAACACCCTCGTTGCGAGAATGTCTTATGAAATCGAAACAATTTGCAATAATGTATCTTATGTCACTGCACGCGTAGTTGAGGCGACCACGCCCCCAAAAAAAAGAAAATAAAAACCCACTAGCGATAAACTCTCGCCGCTAAGTCAAATAGAAAGTCAACCTCAACCCTTCAACAGCCATTGGAAATTACATTATGTTCGAGATGTTAGTGGGTGGGGTAGCGGTAAGGGGGATGGAGGTCGGGGTCAGGGGTTGACAGCATTGAAGCTGGACAAGGAGCTCCAGGCATTTGCTGCACGCAATGTCAACATCATCAGCAACAACAGTATCGGGTATCGAACACTGAGTATCGCCTGCAATTCAATTTCCTTTGATTTGATTCGCCTGCCGATTTCGCGTTGTGTATTTTTTTGCTTTTTATTATTTTAAGCCAAAATATTTTTGCTGTGTGTGTGGAGTTTTGTAAGTCCTGGCTAGAGAACTTGCTGGTCGCAACTGTTTGATGTTGATCAAATGTACGAGGTCAAGTAGCTGTCAGTTGCCAGAGCTGTCCATGAAACTAAAGTCCACAACTTGGCAGCTTGGCAGAGTACGGGATTGTTCTAGGAAAGAACTTGTGCAGGAAAACTAATTTCTGCTCATTTACAATTTATTTATATACTCGATCACGAAGTGAATAGAGTATATTGGGCTTGTGTTAATGGGTTGTCCGTCTTGCTGTCCGGCCGTCTGTCCTCATAAACGTAATTTTTTTCGCCCATATTGAAGCTAGAGACTTGAAACTTTTATCAAGTATTAGTATTTTTATTGACAGATTAAAATTGACAAACATTTTAACATGTAAAGCTCTCGGATCCATAGCTCACATATTTCAAAATCTCATAACTTTGTCATGTGAAAGAAAACAACAATTTTACATTTTAATTTTTTGTTGTTCTCTGTGAAAAAACATTTATATTTTTCAGCTTCAATTAATGCGAAAGCTAGCAAACTCAGCTCAAATTTGTATAGATGGGTGGAGACTGGCAAAATTTAATTTTTAATAGCATGTTATCCTCCATTTGAAATACTTAATAAAAAAAAGTTAGCAAATCTAGTTAGCAACCACTTTGAATAGCCTAAAAGTACTTTTAGCTAAAATTCAAGTCTGTCAACCCATTGATATTCCATAGGCTACTCAATAGCCACAATATACATATATATATTTCAACTTTCAGTATTTGCAGCTAAGAACTCGACAAATGTGCAAGTTCTCACATAGGACATAAGCGTTACATCGTGCTACAGGCTTTTACATTAAACCAGTTTGTATGTTTTATTCGTTCGCCCACATCCGTGACTTTGGCTAACAAGATATTCACATTCGACTGCAACAAGCTGGGTGGCAGTGCTTTTTTTTTTTTTGGACATCTTTTGGCATCTTTTCCTTGCCCCAGACATTGTTCATAATCAGCGAGGATGGTCCAGGATGCTGTCTCTTTGGCTGGCCTGTCTGACATGATTTACATTTTTCAGCCATATAAAATTCTATTTTATGTGAACTTTGTTTAACAACAGTCGTCGTCGTTTCAGTTCCAGTCCAAAGGCCATCGAAAAGGCAACAGCCATAAAAAAAATAACACACACACACATAATAAAGAAAAAGAAAGCGACTGCGTTGCACGGGGCGTATGTGTGATGTGGCTGTGATGAGACTGTCCTCAGCTGAGCTGAGCAACTGGATGCTGCTAGCTGCTAGCTACAAGCTACATGCGGATCATGTCCTTGTAAACACGCCATAAAAGCTGTCAGAACATGTATTCCGACATGTCGATAAGTCGGCAGCGGGTTCAAGAGTCGCCCAACAACGACAACGACGACGTCGACGACGACGACGGCGACGACATCCATGGCGATGGCGATGGCCATGTCGATGGCGATGGCGAGTGTCAAATGAAAGCCCCGAATGGGAGCTGGTAGCAATGTTGGCGACAGCTAACAGTGCCAGCGCCAGCGACCGCCAGTCTCCGGCTGCTGGCTTTGATTTTTGGGCCAGGCCAGCATTGAGGAAGTAAAAGTCAAAATGCTTTGGGCGCGGCCGCCTTTCTCGTCTGCTGTCGTCGTCTGTTGTCGTTGTTGTCAGAGGCCAGACAGCAAACCAATTGCCAGTTTATTACTTACAATTTATTGGGAAAACAGTAAATGGCGCTGGTCTGAAGGAAGCTGGGGTTAGCTATTGGGTGGCACTGTATACCAAGGAGGGGGGCAGGGTGCTGGTTGAAACTCCCACAGCGTTGACGTCGACGTCGACGCCGGCAGCCGTAAAAACTCAGCTAGCAAATATAAATAAATACAAATAAAAGCAAATAGATTGCGAAAAATATTCATGCGGCGAATTCGCAGCAGCAACAGCAGCAGCGTCTCCTGAGTTTGTTGGGGCAGAAAAACAAATGTTGCAGATGTGAAGAGCGGGTGGGTAAAGAGTAGGAGTGCTATTGTAATGGGCTTGATGCTGGCCAAACAAATGGGTTAAACAAATGAAGTACACCAAAAGAAATGGCAGCCGGTTTTTGCGAAAGGATGCGATTTTCAAATACTTTCAATTTGTGGGTGACAATGTTGACGGGCTCCAAGAAAGGGGTTGACTCTACCTTGAATAAATAGAATTAAACAAAGCAAATGTGAAAAAGGAAAAAAGATTATTTAAATACAACAATTTTGTACGTACTTCTAAAGCAAAGTCATCGGTTGTATTAGAAAAGATCTTATAAAATAAAGAATTAGTTTCAAAAAGAGTAAAAAAATAAAAACATAAGAAAAATGTCTTGGGAATACATATTATATTTTAATTATTTTTTATATTATACGTAAGAAAATTATATTAAAAATACAATTATAAATCGATATATCCAAAATATGTATATATTCAATATATAAAAAAGTAAACAAACTAAATCATAAATAATTGGCAGCTACCGCTACATGTGCGTTCTAAATTTCTGCCAGTGTATACACATATATTAAAATTCGTTCAGTTGACCAAAGTAGTACACATATCCTTCTACAAGGACCAACTCGCTGTTTCGCCTTGGCAAATGCCAATAAATCTGCTGATGCTCAGTTTTATTTCTTTTGTAAATCATATTAAATGAATTGCGATGAATTATGGATACAAATGCATATGTCCGCGTGTGTGTGTTTGTGTGTGTGTGTGTGTGTGTGTGTGTGTGTGTGTTATTTCGCGGATTACAATGCAGAACGGCCAACAGCACTGCTGGCGGCCATTGTCGGCGCCCAGCTGGTGTGTGGCATATATGGCCTGATCAGGGCTGTTGATAGCACTGCAGTGATATTTTTATTTATTTATTTTATATTATTTATGCCATTTTAATATTTAAAATGATGCTATTTTTCACATTTTATTACCAATTTATTTTGCGACTACGTCGCGACAGCCACGCCTTCAAACTCTCCATTTATGCCGTTGCAAGAGGAGGAAGGCGAGAGAGAGAGAGAGAGAGATAGAGAGTGAGTGAGAGAGAGAGATAGAGAAAAAATAACTGCGTTGTCTGTGCAAAATTTGCTTGCAAATTCCATTGCATTTATTATAATAATGATATATAATAATATGTTTGTAATTTGTTTTAATGGCCATTCAAGTTAATGCGAGTCGACAGAGAAACAAACGCACGCAAAAAATGGCGCAACTTTTGATTGTACCTGCAAAAGAGGCTATACTCGGCGTATTTAAAGTGTGTAACGAGTATGGAAAATTCATTTGAATATATATTGAAATTTTTAATTAACATTGAAGAAAGACTATAGTTTTCTTATGAAAAAATATTAGAATACATTTTTTTTTGGTTCCAATTTGTATATTATTTGGTGGCCAATCCGTTTCGTTTTTAAGTCCTGCGAGTGTATACTCTGTTAACAAAGTAAGTCGGCTATATTGGGTTTATGCAAGATGCGTTTATTCTAAGGAATGCAATTACATCGACACTTTTGAAGCTTGAAACTCTAAACTTGGAATATGTATTAGTATATAGCCGTGTCAGATAGAGTATTAAGATATCCCACCTCACTGTCGCATAAATATATATTTGCTGCAGTCCCAGTTTTCATCAAGCCGACTTTAGTTGTTACCTAATAAACAGAGTATTGCACAGTCGGTTACAGACGTTCTTACTTGGTTTTTTTGGCACTGTTGTTGGACTTATTATGAATTTAGCCTTACGCGGCTCATTCACTGCTCTGCTGTGGCTGACATTTAATTACTTTTCTCGACTTTAGCACTTTTTGCATTCGCTAAATGCACTTTAAGCTGCGCCGCCCAGCGACAGGGCGTGGTCGGGTCAATGGAGGCATAATTACCTGACGGCCAGCCTCGTCGCCGTCGTCGTGGCAGTCGTTGGTGGTAATATTTTGCTGACTTAGGGCATGGCCATTAACATTTTAATACGATTTAATAAACATGAGAGCCACACACACATAAATTACGATGCATGGCCGGGCGTACAACGGTTCGTATGAGCGATGTCGCTAAGCGAATTTCATCAGTCATTAAAAGCAAAAGGTTTAGTCCGAAGGGGGCATAATACACAGCGATTGGGGTCGCCAAAAACAGTGCCAAAGGGTGGGCAAGAACCAATATGTTAGCCTAGAAAACTAAGAAAATAAATATGATTTATTTTGGTTCGCATGAGGCAGCTCTCTACAAATATGACTAGAATTATTTCGCTAGAATTAAACGCATTTTAACAATATTGTTAAAAAAAACAATAAACTGCAATTGATATATAAATATGAGTAGAAGAAAAATATGTTTGTGTTTGATAGAGCTTATCATTACCAAGAATTTTTGTCAGCTGGAGGGCTATGTAAACAAATGGATGGATTCAAACCTCCAACATAACCGCATTGTAATGCTAGTACTGCTGGATAAATGTATGCAATGTTTTTAGATATGTATATATATATATATATATATTTTTTTTTTGTTTACTTTGATACAAAGCACACAATCGCATAGATGTCAGTTCCGAGAATATCCGTAGCCAAGTGGAGACATCCGTTCCAGCACTGGATTTGCCAAACCGATTGTAAACATTTACTGATAAAAACGCGTTGCCATTTAGTACTGCTTACGCCCCTATATAGGACCAGGGGTACTATTTATAACGGCTAAGTGGGTGCATAGTTTTAATGCTAGCTCCATTAATCAGGCCCGGTACGCAGAAAGCATTTTTTATTTTTTAGCTAACTTCAATATTTGCCTTTGCCCTATCGTTAAACAAACGTTGCAACCATAAACTTTGGCCACCCTATATGTAAGCATGTATACCTACGTACGTATGTATGTGTGTCTGTATGTGTATGTAAAAAGGTGGTACAACTTAACGCCCCGCTGCTGACGTCACAGCGGAGTTTGAGGGCTGCTGGAGGGGCAACGGTTTTATTTGCATTTGTGTAAAATTTCTTTGACGTTTTTTAGTTTTTTCTTTATTTATTTTTGTATAGTATATTCTTGTTGTTATTGTTGCTATTGCTGTTGTTATTGTTATTGCAATTTGATTATTATCTCTATCTATTGACGTCAATTTGTTTTTGTTTTGTTCTCGCATGTGGATGCGGAACGTCGGAAGCGACGTTGCGGGGGAGAAGGTCGAGCATTGATCTCTCTCTCTCTCTCTTTATCTCTCTCCCTCTATTTTTCTGGCTACATAATTATATGTTTTTGAACAGTACTTAGTCGTAATATGTTTATTTTTGCACAAAATTAACTTAAACTCTTGTGCGCGAAACAAAGAAACTACAGCAGAAACAACAACAAACAATGCTATGAAAAAAATTCGCACATTGCGTCCTCGACAGCTTCGCAGAATTCATTTATCAGAGCTCCCCGAACATTTGTTAATGCTGTTCAATTGTTTCTATTTTTCTGTCAAAAGACGAGCGTCATTATACTCTGCCACGAGCGCAAACAACTCTTTGTCAAGCAATATGCAACACTTGTACAATACTTAATTAGAAAAATATTTTACTTATTACGTTTAGCAGAGGGTTAAATTGAACTATGAATGAATGAAATGAGTAAAAATTCATTATTTGTGTTGTTGCATTGAAAACAGTTCGCCAAGAAAATTGATTATATATGTTGTGGAAAGAAGCAAATAAAAAGACTTTAATATTATATTGATTTTAATTATGTGGAGACAAGAATCTAACTGAAGTATAAATGCTGTCTCAGTTTATCTATACTCTGTGTCTTAAAAGTTTGAAGTTACAAAATTAATTTTTCAGTTTGAAATTCGAGTACAGTTTGTAACTTTTCAGATACTCTACAAATAAATAATTTTTATAGGGTTCTAAAATTATTTTCGTTAAGTTAGAAATAATATTCTGAAACCTTGTACTCTTTCCTTCCGGCATGGCTTTCATATTAATTATTATTGACTTTATTTTTATACAACTCTTGATCTTATTATTTATGTAACGATTTTTTCATGAATTTTAGATTGTTTTTTTGTATGTTTCAACAAGTCTTTAAAACTTTTTTTTGTAAATTAAAATTGTAGTGTATTTTTAATTCGTTGCGTCTCTAATTGCTGTCTTATTGATATTTTAGCTTTTTGGCACATGTTTTGATTATTTTTTATGAAAATTAAAATGCGTTTGCTTGTAATTGGCTGTATGAGCGTCAATGTGTGCTCTTCTCTGCTCGGTGTATTGGTGTCTGAGGCACGCTTTTCCTGGAAACGTGCGCTCATTGCCATTTCGAGCAATGCTCATCATCGTGACGATGAGGTAATCTTTCTATTGTCGTGCGTCGGAGCAAAGAGCATTCCCATTCGCATTCGCATACTTGGGCTTGGGCTTGGGGATTGGGTTGGGTTGGGCTGGGTCTGAACTCGTATCTGCCAGTCAGTCAATTACTCAATTTGATTTTGCAATTAACAGCTGTTTCGCAGAATGGACTCAAACGCACACGTTCTCTAGACTCGGACGCAGACGCGGACGCAGACGCAGATGCAGACGCTGACTAAGGCACTTGAAATGCCTCAGAGTCGATGTGAAATTAACGCCTCCTGTGGCTGCTTACAAAAACAGCTGTCTGGCCTAATTGAAATTAGGATTGGCATGTGTTTACTTAGTGACTTGGAAAAGTGCAGTGTTACTTCGAGTTACTTCGACAATGATTGCAAGAGCATTTGCACACACTTTAGTGTGTGTGTAGGTGTGTGTGGGTGTGTGTGGTCTAACAGGAATTAACTGAATGTGGGTCTGTTGAGAACAGAGTAGAAATGGCTGCAAGAAATTAGAATAGATGCCTGACATTAAGTACCCTGGCAGAAACTCTTAGGATTTTCCATATAGTAAAACAAAATTTATTTCAAATATATTGTCTTCATTTTCTGAAAAACTTTAAAGAACTATCTTCACCATATACTTATTGCATTAAATATTCTCATAATTCTCATACTGTTGAAAAATAAAAGCCTGACGGCACCTGCAATTATTTATTAAATTATGCATATGAATATGTTGAATATGTTTTAACTCATGATTGATGCTGGCAACAGGCACTGTCTGCAATCTGAATACATGTGTCCGATCGAATATTCGATTATGAATGGCACTCATGCATCTTACTCAAATTACCAGTGAGTATATTTATACAAAAAGCGAATGCGAAACGTTAAAAAATCGCATTTAAAAATAATATTGAATGTGCAATTTAAAAATGGTGTGACATAAATCAATTCATGCGCTAATTAAAAACATGTTAATTGTGAAATATAAACAGCAACAACAACAAAAAACAGCAACAACATTGGCATATATGATAATTTACTGCACATTTCGTTGTATTCATGTTCATTCATTCACAAAGCAAACGCATATAAAATTGACAAATGTGAGATTTAAAATAAATAACTCTTGACATATGCCTGAGCGCAAGTATCTCAAACTGTATATGTATCTTAAAGATACAACTAACTAGAAAAAATTCACCAACCAGTTTAGGCATCTCTGTGCGCTGTGACCTTCGTGCTCATTATAAAATTGCCAGCCAAAAACACACAAAAGTTGCGCCAAATTTTAACAAAAACTGTTCAAATTAAAGAGAACCATGTGTGCTTGACTAGAAGATACCCTGCACTTAGATTTGAATTGCTTGAAACATGTGTCTTAATATTGATTCAGGGAAATTCAATTGCAAAATTGGTATTTCTTTCCCAACTTTTGTAGTATCTAAGCAATTTAATCAATTTTAAATAAATAAAGTTATTTTTGTGAGCTGCCCCACAATAACAATAACAACAACAACAAAAATCCCCTTTAAAAGCTAAGAAACTACGTAATAGATAATAAACATTTGCAATGCACTTGTTAATGAAGTTAATGATGTTGTTGTGTGCGATTCGTGCCAAGGTGCAAGCGTCGTGAATCTAACAGATACCAAAAAGCAACTGCTACTCACAGATGCGCCGACAACCGAAGGTAAAACAGAGAGAGATAGAGAGAGAGAGAGAGAGAGAGAAGGAAGCGGCCGCAGCGAAAATGCAAAGCAAAGCGCAATGTGTCAAAAACAAACGACGCAAGCAAAACAAATCAGCGAATAACAACAACTGCAATCGCAACAACAATAACAATTTTTGACGTCGTAACTTCGCTTCTTTTGGCACACTGCAAACGAGCGCATCTAATGAGGCCGACCCGCAGACGTAGGCCCACAGGCCCAACCACACGTCAAATTGAATAAACACCCTAACCTTAGTCGATGCAGAAATACCCTGTACAAAAAAGAAAACTGGCCTAAAATACATTTTACATAAAGGTTTATCAACATTTTTTTTTTAAATTATACGTTTGATTTTGAACTTGAAACAAGAATCAAATTTCTTAGATTGAGAACTGTATATAAGCTTTATACCATTTAGGAATTAAAAAAAAATCAGATTGGAGATAAACAATTTCTTATTCAGCTTTGGAAATTTTGACAGATATTTGACATCGATTAAGCTTGATTTGATTCTTGATTTTATTTTCTGAGTGGAGTTTACATAATTTCAAGCTTAGCCAATGTCTGAGTATATCATGAAATAAGCAAGTTTTTTTTTCGTCTTGATAAATATTTAATTTATTGACTAAAGTCTTACAAATGTGAGCATGAAAAAAATTACATACAAAAATTGAGCATGACCACAGTCACTAATTGAGTGCAGGGTATAAAACAAACTGACGCAGCTCCAGCGATATCGTGACGTCTGACGCCAGCGTTGTCGACGTTGGCTAATGAATGAATTCCGAGAAGCAAAGCGAGCAAATCAAAAACTAGCTAGCGATACGGGCATGACAACTTACTTCCACTGCCCCCCCGCATCTCATACTGTCTTCCGATATTCTGTAAGTATTTTAGGTGCCGCATTTGTATTCATCTCCCAATCTATTGCCCTGAGTCATTATCAGCCGAGGGACATTTACAGCAGCGCTGCAATTCATCAGCACGCCCGTTCCTTTGCTCCCAAGTTCCGAATTTGCAGCGACATCTAGTTCTTGCACTCCCTGGTTCCAGTTCGCCATCGCATTGTCAGTTTCAGTCCCAGTCCCAGTCCCAGTCCCAGTCCCAGTCCCTCGGTGCTTACACAATGCGACCACACGGAACACACACACATAACGGTTCGGTCTGGGAGTCCAAGTTGATATATGATAATCGTCGGCACATGCTAGTTTGGCTGGGTGCTTGGCGCAGGGACGGGGGTGGACGTCCGTACAGGTTCCAGTTTAATAAATTCTCTCCCAAAAAAAGATAAACAACAATTGTGCGATTAAGCTGCAAGAACCGCTACTTTCGCATATGTATTTATTTGTGTGCGTGTAAGGGTGTATTTTTAGCAATGCGGTTTTTGAAAATTTACAGGTGCGTTTCGTCAGTGCCTCAACGAAAGTTAAGAGTCGATCTAAATAGCTTTTAGTGCGAGTGAAAGTGGATTTTTTACAGCTGAATGACTCTGCAATAAAAGTATCTCATATTTAGCTTTTAAGTACTTAATTAGTATATCGCCAGTTAAAACAATTTTTAGCCGCAAAATTGCGGAATGTTTTCAGGGGAATATTATTTAAAGAGACGAGTTTGTGGCTAAAACGTACAGTACAAGTTGATTGTTATTTGAATTTATTTTATTTTATATTTTTACAGAGATAGAATATTTTTAAAATAAGTATTTTGAACTTTATTTATGCCTTTTATTGCGTATTTCTTGCTGTTTTTGTTTCTCTTATAATCATTTTTTTAATTACTGTCTATAATGTATTTTTTCAAAGCTACCTTTTAACCTGCTTGATTAAGCGCCTTGCGATAAAATATTTTCAGCTGGTTGCTTCAGAGTCCAAAAGCCAAGAAAAAAATTGTTCATGCTCATTCTTAAATGATAGTGTGTAAATATATAAATCAATATTTGTTTTAGTCTAACATAGTTAATTACTTAGTACTTAGCTACTAACTATTCACTTTTATGATAGGTGCCAGGTAATTACTGTGTTAGAGGTGCAACTTTCGCCTCTCGAAATGGCGTAATATATCTATATAAATGTATGAACTATTTGACTTGATATTATATCAAAGATCATGCTGAATCTAAGTTCTTAAATGCTAATATTGACTTTTCGGATGCAAATCGTAAGAAATTAGAAATATGGATGAAATAATAGAACATTATAGACGCCAATTTATTGATCTAACAATTTCCATGGGACTTAAATATAAAAATAACATTCATACATATGTGGGCAATATAAGCTTTTTATAATTATTTATTTAATTTATTCTATGTCGGAAAATGTATTTGATTTCGGTATATTTGCCAGCTTGAGCTTTGTCAGCCTTTCAATTTCCAAACTCAAACTCAATCTTAATTTCATATATTGTATACATTTTTATTTGTTTTGTTACGTATTTTGGCTGCCGGTATATTATTATTAATTTTTGCAATTGGGTTAAGGAATTATTCCAACAGTTTTTGTTCTTTGTTTTGTTTCAGAGTTGTTGTTGTTCTTTTTATTGCATTTTTCTCACATTTTAATTTATAATCCTATTGTTGCTCCTGTTATTGTTGTACTTGAGGCAATTTTATTTTATTTTTATTCGTTTTTATATACATTTTTTTTTTGTTTTTTGCATTATTTATACAAATTGTTACTGCTGACGGTTATTCGGTTATTCGTCAATTTGTTAGCACATTTTGTTTTTGTTGCCTGCTGGCTTTTGTTTTTGTTGATATTGTCTCTCATTGTCAGTCGGTTTTTGTGTTTTGATTACGCAAATTAAACGCGTCTAGACGGCCAGACGTCCAAGCGAACGGTGGGCGGTGCAGAGAGACGGGTGTAACGGTTGCCGACGCAGGGGCAAGGAGCGCGGGGCGGCAACCCAGCTCCGCTCAGGCAGACATTGTGACCGAGTGACCAACGGCTTATGCAATTGAACCTAGAATTATGGCAGCCATGGATTTATGTATTATTTTTTTCCTCTCTGTGCCTTTTTTTACATTTTATTTTGGGCTTAATCGAGGCCGGGTCGAGGTGTTTATGTAACGGCACAAAAAAAAAAGTTGGTCGTTAGGTCTTCGAGTGAAATTTTGCTGCTGCTGTTGTCGTTGTCGAGGTTGTTGTTGTGTTTGGGGCAATTGTTATATGGAATTCGCAGCGCCAACGAAATGCAAACAAAATAAATAAACGAGCGACCAAAGTGCAAATAATTATGCGGAATTTCTGGCGTCAGAGTATCGTCGACTTGACAAAACGCAAGCCGGGGCGACGACGCTGCTCTTGGCCCTGGTCAGGGCTAAGATCTAATCTATGTATGTATGTTCCTAAATACATACATAAGTATATATATGCATGTACATATGTATTGTGCTTGAAGTGCTCAATTTGAAGTAGCATGCGCAATTGTTGAGCATTTAAATATACATATTATCTTGAACTGTGCATTAAATGGTTGTCGCCTATTTGTAACCACATTTTCCGAAGTATCACTTGGACATTTGATATACAGAAATCAATTACGTACATATAAGCAATGTAATAATATTTTCCAAAAATTTATTAGTGTCAACCCAATTTAGGTAATATGACAAAATACAAATAAATAAACTACAATTAATTAAAATATGAAATATTGCTCTACAGCCAGCCAGATTAGATTTATTTTTAAAAATAAATACATAAATGTATGTACATGTACATACGTGTAATTTTTAATCTTTTATTTTCAAACGGTTTCAAAGTCAAATATGTATATTTTGTTTTAAATCTTTTTAGATGATACCTAAATTTAATCATAAGAAATTTTTTTTTAAATATTTTAAATGAAATAAGTAAATTAAGAATTAAATAAATAATTAATTATAATAATTAAGCATAAATTTTCATAAATATTAATTTATTAATTTCAATAAGTTGATGGGAAATTATTGGATTTTAAAGTCTTTATAAATGCATTATGCACATATATATAATTAAGAACACATAAATTATAAAATTTGTGATTTTTCTTTGTCTTGTATATTTAATTTATAGAAATTTTGATGGCTAGTAGTTGACAAATGACAAATGGTAAATGCCCATATGGCCTTTTTACATAGAAATCTAAGTTAAGTATACATACATATATATTTTTTCAAAACCCAAGGGATTGCTCATATCACACTTTTAAGTGCAGAGCATTGCATATTCCGTAAAAAAGCCAATGTATTTATTTTTGCGGTTTTTGTTATTTTTATTGTGGCTGGCTTTATTTTTCTGAGAAAATTTGACGCGTACGTGTGACATATTTTTCTGGAGGCGCCGCCGATAAGGCGCTCAGACGGCAACAGTAACAACAATCGGCGACAACAATCCCACAGATACAGATACCGATACCAGGCACCAGCACTGGCCCCGGCTCCGGCCCTGGTACTGGCACTGGCACTGGCACTGCCAGTTGTCGTCGTTGTTATTGTTTTTGATGTGGGTATATAGTAGTTGGCATACTGGGCAGATTCGTGGCTGGCATTCAAGCGCCGCCTGTTGAAATTGTAAGTCCCCCCCATGTTTAGACGCGAAATACACGTTCGTCTTTGTCCGAGCAGCGCCATCAACAATCTTTGTTGTAAATAATTACGGCGAAGTCGCATAAAACGCAAATTGTGACTAATAAAATGACGACGGCGACGACGATGTCAAGTGGAAGGTACATACTTTAGCTTAGCTGGGAATTTCGCGTGGGGATTCCGGGCCACAGTCGATAAGTCACAATCGATGCGTATGATTTATGCACGTTTATGCACTTAGCAAAAAAATCAGGAGCTTCAATCAAATACAAATCCATCCAAGATACAAATTTATCAAGCATATAATTTCAATTTAAATTATTTTTGCTTAATGTCGAAAAAACTTAAAATAAAAGCCCTAAATACAATTGTCAATCAGAAAATATTTAACTTCTACCACGTTACGATTAATTAACTTATTAACATTCTTATGTATTATCTACTTTATAATTTTGTTCAACTTTAAAATCGAATATGATTCATATTTTTCATATTATATTTAATAATATTCAAAAAGACCTTAAATTTAACAAATGAAACGAACTTAATTCTATTTCTATACTAGAACCTCGAGCAGCATGTTTTTCCTAGTGTATTGACATAAGTAAAATACAACATAAAAATCGGAAAACAATGAGATTGAGGGCAAGGAGCATGGTGTGCTGAAGGTCGTTAGCCGGCAACGACCACGCGCGTCCTGTTGGATAATTAAGTTGGGCTCAACCTCAACCTAAATACAAGTGCCCCAAGTACACAACTGGGCGGCCATATCACTTACTTGTGTTTCCGTCGCTCTTGTGGGCGCTTTAATTGCCACATCCAGCGAAAGAACTGGACGTGAGCTGGGCAGGCTACAGACAACAGGGGGTAGGGGAAAACGGGGCAACGGGACAGCGCATAAAGTGAATGTCGTATCAAAATGTGCAGTTTGTGTTTATTCAGCGTAAAATGAAATTATCATCGTCATATTCAATTATACTCGGAGTGCATGAGAGTCCCTTCGCCTCCACTACTTCCCACCCTCCAGCTGGCCCTGCAGCCATATACTCTGCTGCGCTGGCAGGCATCGCCTGTTCGTTGACCCGCTTATCCCTGTGGGCGCTGCGAAGGACGCGCCCAAACAAGCATCTGTCTATCCGTATAAGCATACGGATACGTACAAAAGGATTGTCGGATTGTCGGGCTGTGCCGTAGGCGTTGAACTGCTGTTTGTGGATTGAGGTTGCTCATGCGGATAAACTGGCCAAATTGAATTAAATTAAAATTCAACTGCAACATTTCAAATATCCGCAGTGGCAACAAATTACCAATTCACAAACACACAATTTTGTCATATCGAAACCTTTAATTGTCTGTTTACCGGAGTAATGGTTGATATTTCAATTAAAGCGGCCCAGCGCATATAATTTATTGGGTCTTTTGAATAAATATGTTTTTTCTTTTATTATTCAATTAATGTTTCCATTTAACAGAAATAAATCTGCTTTACTGCTTTCATTTCTAAGTATAAAAAGAGATTATCTATTTTTACTTGCGGGCTCTTTCCGTCCCGTTTCTTCTCACACACAGCCTTTACTCTATCTTTCACATTTATTTATTTAATTCCCACTAGCTCGTATATTAAATTTGTCCCTTTTATATAGCTCTCACTGGCACCCAAACATATCCTCTCTATGCGATTTTCATGACCTCAAGTAAGTAAGTATTAATAAAGTTCTTCATTAGGTGCTGCGTGTATGAATAAAATAAAAACATTTACAAAATAATAATCCCTTTTGCACTGGCATTAAACCAAGGACTTTTACATAGTTTTTTTTTTAAGTATGACAATAAATATTTATACAAAATGCGATATTTATGCTGTGTTAATATCACAACAAAACTATTAAAAACTATAGAAGCGCAGTCTATAAACACATTCGCGCTGTAGCGTAGTTATGGCCCATATACGCCTATCATATATGGGCTTCCTCATTTCTAACAGCCAGCTCCAATTTCATGTGGAGGTCGCCAAATGGGGCGTGGCTGGCTGTGGGGAGGTGGTAAAAGCAAATTTAAAAAATTACACGCGCAATGATTTTTATTGCATTTGATGAACATTTAATTTTGATTTAATTTTTAATGAGATTTACGGCCTGAACTGTGTTTGTTTTTATTTTGTTTGTTTTTTGTTTTGCCTCCCTTGTTTTGGGCCTGTCAGAATAAGTTTGACTGCGAGTGATATTTTTTATTGGGCTGAGTTGGGTTTGGTTGGGGGAGGGGTTCTACGTGATAATCGCCGATTACTGCCATTATTGTGGCCACCCACAGACAGTAAAGCGGCTGCCGATGGCAAAATAATCGTAAAATATAAAAACATCAACAACAATACCTAATAAGAGTCGCCGCACAGCATTGTAAATAAATAAATTGCGGCGAAATACAATAAAATAAAATATAATAAAATTAAATAAAATAAAATAGACAAAGTGAGCGAGAGAGCTAAACAATTGAGTTGGTGGTTATTCAATGTGAAACATTGGCAGCTGCATTTGGCCAAATTGGCATGCGGCTTATTTATTTATATGCTTCAAATTTAATGATTGCCACCAAAAGCAACAGAAACAGCGGCAGCAGCAACAAAAGCAACAACAATTGTTGCAGCCAGTCGCTGCGCAATGCAAATAAACAAATTAACTCGAAATATCATTGAATTTGATATATAATTCGCAGACACGTGTGTATTGTATGGGTGTGTGTGTGTGAGTGTGTATGATTGTTTAATGTAACTGTTTTGTTTATCTTCATTGCTGTTGTTTTCCAATGTAATTTACAAAATGATGCAGCTACAGTAGCTGTTTGCAGCAGCTGCACTAACTCAATTATTTTAATTAAACTTGATGACTGACTAACTGATCATCGATTAGATTACAGAAGAGTCTTAGCCTTGCGCTGTTTTAATACCCTTCCCGGGGTTAGTTGCGAATTGTCTGTCAGTCGTCTTCTTTTGCTAAAAATAATGAATGGCAAGCCATGTCGAATCTTTTTTAGTTGGTGTTTTATGCTTGCAAGATTATACATTTTAAAAATATTCTTTTCCCCAATATTTTAATAACTTTTTTCCAAAATATTTTAGGTGCCAAACGATCATCAAAATGACATCAAACATCAACTGGATCAAGTTTTGACAAAGTTGTGGAAGTGAACAATTTAAAAAGGGTATTTACAACGGCTTTGGTGATAATTATAAATAAAGTAATAAGACTCAACGATTGGCGAGCGTTATTATTGAGGAATTTATATGTTAACAAGCTGAACAAATTTTTGCTAGAGGCGTGATTAGAACATTGTTAAAGGGTATTTAATTTTCAGCAGCCGATGTTTGCATTAATTTCCTGTTTACCATTTTCAGCGCACTGTTTGCTAGATAGAACATATTTATATTTGATTAAAAGCGAGGGTTCTTAGCAATATTGCATACTATTAAGGAAAAACAACAAGAACAATGCTCACTGCTGACAGTGCCAGATTGACGTATTGACTCTGGGATTGGCCGGCTGACATAGGCTATTAATTTATTAATAGACTCGCCAAAACATGCAATCGTCGAGCGGGCGCCAATTAGGCGATTGTCAACAAATAATTGTATAAATAATAATACAACAAAAAAAAAAAATGAAAAATTGTATTTTAAATGATGCCCACGATCCACGTTGATATCGCGCATGGAAATGTATTATTCAATGTACTTTGGCTTTAATTAGGAGCACAGATTTGCAAGCGAGCAGTGCTGGAATGTGGGCAACTGTAGTAACGCCTTCCAGATACCCATCATACCGTACAAGCTTGTTTTTAATGTATGGAATTTGCCTCAAACCTTGCCAAATATTTGCTATATAATGCCAGCTAGCTGTTCCATTAGCTCCATAGTTGACTTCAATTGCTCCTCGCAGCTGGTACAATGAAAATCGCAATCTCAGTGTTTGCTTGGGCTACGTTGGCGCTGCTGCTGGTAAGTGCTGAAGGCTTGAAGTTGATCAAAAGTTTATTCTTTTTAATTATTGTGAAAAGATTTATATATCCCATAAATTTGTCAAAACTCAAGCGATTTTCATGTTTGTTTGCATTTTGGTCATGATTTGTTCTCTTAGTTGATTCTGTATTTCAAATATGTCTATCTTAAAAAATATTTTTTTTTATGCATTTTTTGGTACTTACTTATTTTCTCAAAATTTTTTTCTCAAAATTTTAAATTTTTAATTTATTTTTTTATCGATTGTGGTTGTCACAATTAGTATAAGAAACAAAGTGAAAGTGATTCTGAGGGGGTCAAATTTTTTGAAAACATAGCATTTAGGTCATGATTTGTCCTTTAGATTGAATCTGCATGTGTGTACAAATAATGCTTTCTGTTTTTTTTTTTTTTTTTTGCAGTGTACATCGCAGGCGCAGGAGCAGGAGCAGGGTCGAGGTGAAGTAGCTGGTGCCGCTCAATCGGGCATCGCCATGGGCGCTGGAGGTGGTGCCGGAGCCGATGGTGGCGGCGCCGCTGGTGAAGCGCAGGGTGGCGCTCATGCCGGTGTTAGTTTAGGTGGCGGAGCTGGCGGTGCAGCTCAGGGTATAGCAGGTCGCTAAGTGGAAACGTCATCGGCGACGGCAGCAACAGCAGGAACGGCGGCGGCATTTCCGTTTAAAAAAATCATTTGTTAAAATCACAGGCAAACATTGCATTTGCCGGGGCGTTTGGGTGCGTGGCCTTTGTCATCACGGTCCGACACGTAGCTCGGGGCACTGTTTAAATTCGGCACTTCAATGGAAAACGACAACAACAACAACAACAACAACAAGAAACGTGTGGCAGCTTTAATTCCATTTAATGCCGTTTTATGAAACGCTCCTCAAAAAGCACAAACAAAATCGCCGTCGCCGTCGCTGAAGCCAATCGCTGCCGTTGCCGAAATCGAAATCGAAGCCAAAATAGAAAATTCATCAGCAATGTTAAAAAAATATCATCGAAAATTTCCACATAAATCAAGTGATCAATAAAAACTTGCGGCCACGAACAACACAATTATTGTGAAATATGGCGTTTGAAAATAGTTTTTTTTCTTCAATTTTTGCAAAATCATTCTATTGATTGTTTACACTGCGGGGGTTTCTTTTAAACGGCTCGCGATAAGTTCTGCGTTCTGTCTGGGGGAGTTTCCATTGTGTGACAATTGCTGATCAGGTTGAATATAATTATGATGAATTTTCTATGGAATTGCTTATAAGTGTATTGCTGTGCGCAACCAGGTGGGACATGTGGAGCTTTGATTACAGGATGAGTTGGCGAAATTTCATAGAATTAACAAATGAAAAATATTTAAAAATTCTTTGGGTTATGCTGGCTATTAACTTACTTTTTTCTCAAAGGCAACAACAAAATATATTGACTTTTATTTTGATAGACTTGAGCAGCCAGTAATTATGAATATATTGAATTGACATTTATAATAAAGGAAATAAATAATACAAGACGCTGTATATGTTTTAAAATCTTAAAATTTTTGGTTTCTAAAATAAATTACATTAATAAAGTTAGCAAAGCTAGCAAGTCATTACTATATATTTTATTAAGTATTGTTTTAATATACTCCTGAATTTTTACCAAGTAGCTACTAGGAAACAATTTATGTTAATTCCATTTCAAAAATAATTATATTGATTGCTTATATTTCTAGTCATCTCTTAAAACATCGCTATCAATTTTCCGTTTATTTAACCATCTGCTTCACACATTTCCCCTTCGAATCGATCTTAGCTAACAGCATTTACCTAAGGATCTACGTAATGTTGTCAAAGGCTTGGCTTACATAAATATTACCATATGCTGCAAATTTCGTTTATTTTCAAATATTCAAACCTTTATTTTTACACATAAACGTTATAAAATCAGTCGTTTGCCTAACGTGCATTTTATCTGGCAACTTGTCTTGGCCGCAGCAGCTTCTGGCCTTGACACTGGCAAGAGCTAAGTTTTGTTTTGTTTAGTTAGGGACTTAGTTTCGTAATCCGGGTGTCGCCTGTCCGTCAAGTTGTCTCTCCGTAGGGCATCGCGTAACGCACGTGGCTCGTGCAGAGAGCGAATGATAGAGAGAGAAAGAGAAAAAGAAAGAGATAGAGAGCGAGTCGGTGCAAACAGGCGGGCATTAGATAAGAATATCGTTGACGAGGTGAGTTGTTGGCTGGTGGGTGTTGGACGATGGTCGGTGCGAGGTGAGTCCCGTCAGTCTTTTGGCTTTTTTACGACAGTCGTGAAATTATGCGGCGCTGAACTTGAAACTGGTCACGTGCGAGGCGCCGATGTGGCGATATACTCGTAATTGCCAATTTAATCGCTGACTCGCATTCGCTGATAAGCATTTCGTGCAACTTCTGTGGCCAGTCAGACGGCCCGCTCGTTTGGCTTACTGGGAACCGAAGTCTAATGTTTGGGCGTTTGGTCCGTTTGCGCCGCCTTATGATTATCAACATTTCAAATTGCAATTGCAGGTGCCAGCGAGATATGGTCAAGTTACGCGTCGAGCCAAGGTGTAATACCAGTGGCGGCCATTAAACTGATTGACTGACAAGATTTAACGGCGCCCGCTGACGCTCAAGTTGCCGTTAGTGTTGTTGTTCGCTGGGTTGCGTTTTGCCCGTAATTGCTGCAAGTGCAACTGATTTATGGGCGTTTCCTGCGCGCGTACAGCATTACCATAGTTATGGCCAATACACTCAGCGAAATACTTGGAATTTTGTTGCTAAAATCCAAGCAAGATTAACATTTCTTGGATTGAGAGCAACATTTTTGATTAAAGAACTTTTTTTTTCAATTAGGAAATTGCTAAATTCAAAGTTCCAAAGTGTAGAACTCAGTCTACAAAATGTTGTACTTCAATTAAAAATATTCTGTGTTAATTTGTAGTGCACTATTTCTTGCAAAAAATTTTTTTAGCTAATCCAAGCCTTTCTAAGTTCTTAATTATCTGTTTACTAGTTGTTTGAAGAATATAATGAAGAAGATAAAAAATATATATCAAAATATGTACTAGAAATGTAAAGAACAAAACGGTCTAGTTTACAAATTTAACCTTAAATATAACACTGAGATTTAACGCTATAAATTTCCCAAAACATATAAAAGATATTGATTAATATCGAAATTAATATTTGAAATTTAATAAAATACAGCGTTTTTCTCCAAGTGTAGTTGGAGGCACTACAAATGGCAATGGTAGTAATACCCGTGACTTTGCTAACCGATATCGCAAATTGGCAAGAATCCGGGCGCATAGGGACATTAGCGCCGTCATAAGACATAAGATATTCGCGACCTGTCAGTCATAAATCATTCAGAAAACGCGTTCACGTGAATACGCATACCGTGGACTGCGGCTTATCTAATGACCCATTTTGACTTTCACACTCATCAGTGGCTATTGCTATAGACGTTGTACAGACTGTATATGTTTATATAGACAAACATATATCATGGCGCATATGCATTGCCGTTAGCTTTTGTCTAATCTTGTGTGCCTGGCGCCCGACTCGCCGCCAAATGCGCATTATGAAAGCAAATTGCGTGTTGGGGTTTTGGGGCTAGCGACTTGGGGCTGGGGGTATTGGGTGAATCGAACGCATTTTGCTTTCATAATGCTGTTCACAATGTTGTTCAAGTGAGTCGCAATTGGAATCGCCTCCAAATTATTTGTTGTAATTAAACTAAACAGAAGAACAATGCAAATATTGGCATGCGGCTAATTAACGTTCAACTAATTGGCGAGATAATGACTAGAATACACAAACGAGACGGGTCGAGATGAGTTGAGACAAGATGAAATTGAATGGGATGAACTTGCAGCCAGCTGACCAGCGGCAAACAACAAATTGATGGAAGCCAATGAAAACATTGCACATTGCGTCTTTAGATATCCCTTCAAAGCAGATAGCTTCAATATGTACAAATGTGTATATTAAGAAGGTCGAGTTTAAACGATAACATCAAATAGAATTTGCCTTGCAAAGGCAGCCAGCGAAAATGTGCTTAGTCAGTGATACTAATTAATTTTCAGATGCATGGGAAAGCTTTCAGTTAAATTTTGCAATATCAGAGATAAATACAATACAATCGATATGCCCATATCCGTCTGTCTAGCTGCCGGCTTCTGTCTGTTGATAGTCTAGTCTCTCAGTCTCAAGGCAATTTTCGTGTTTTAGATAAGTAGGATCGACCTTCTATATCATATAGCTCACATAGTAACTTTATATTTTATTAGCAGCTTCAGTATGTTTCCTTTTATAATATACATCTTTTTTTTTAATATTAATCATTTAACTGTGGAAATAGGAACTATGTCATATAGTTCCATAGGTATTATCGATCGAAAAACTGTCAGAACATACGTTTTTGTTTACAAAAATATATAAACAGTATATATATACCGTTTATATGCAACAGGGAAAATGCTTTGAGTTCATTGCATATACGCAACATTTTCATGAGTGCGATAATCGGGGAATTTCCTATAAAATACACAGGACAGATCAAGCACTGCCTTTATACTTATACTGGTCAGTAAGTACTATATATATATATATTATTTTTTCTATATATATATATTTCCAAAGTACATACCTACTATTTAAAATGTGATATATGTATATTTGCAATAGTCTTTGAGTTTCGTAACTCAGAAGATAATAGTTTCTTATTGTTCTAATTTATGAACACTGACCAGCCTCAACTAAGTTTTATTTCGCGCCAAGTTCTTCAACAATATGTCATATAGCTGGTAAACAAATATTTGGTCTATCGTTTTTTGTGTTATTTAACAGATTTTGTTTGCTAAAACATGCAATACTCTTCCGTACATAACAATCGGCCACTTTTAGATTAGCGATTACCCGATTCGATTTTCATTAACTTTTTCTGCGTCGTTCGAATTACGCATTAGCTTTGTACATGGACTGTATTTGCAGGCTATTTATAGGTTGGCCAAAACTGCGTAATGGGGTTTTGTGATCGGAAATGGGCTGGGAAATAGTGCCGCTATCGGCGCTCACTTTTCACTGATTAAGCTCGGTTGCATGATGAGGCGCTGCGATGACATTTTCATCACGTAGTTTTTCATTTTGCTGAATTTTTGCTTTTCAAGTTGTTGCCCTCTGTTTTTAGCTGTTATTGTTGTTGTTGGGACTGTAAACTACGCAATTGATGAAGTGTAAATGAACGTAAACGTTGCAATCATTAAGCGACGCGTCGCTTGTCGTCGCTGCTGCGGCCATATGCCATTTGTATCTGTCAGATACTTTTGCCAGTTCGCCTGATTTATGAACTGCAAGGCAACAACAGCGCCAACAATTACCGTTGCCATTGCCTTGTACTGCAAATTGTTATGTTTATTAATGCCAATTGTGTAAGCAAATTGTTAAATATTATTTTTATACTATAATTAATAATAATGATTAAATGCGTACAGGCCTGTCAGCCAAAAAAAAAAAAAAAAACGAAATCAAAAAAAATGTGTATATATTGTAGTGCCATAATATGCCCAAAAATAACTCACAACTCAATTGCTGTACGATAAACTGCCATTAGCTGTGAACGAACGGTCCAATTGAAGTTCAAGACGCTGTCCGAGCGAGTCAATCACAGTCGGCCAAGTGGATCTAATTGGGGCGGGGCTCAAGCCCGAAACGTTCGATCAATGGACACGTGTTGGGGCTCGAAAGATGCCGAGACGCTACCAATTAACATGATGCGTACTTCAATTTATGCAATTGACCGATTGTCGGGCATTAAAAATAGTTTTTCAATATTTATTTTTGGCCATAGCCAATGTCATCGCTCAGAGCCAAAAACGTCGCCGTTTGCTTTGATGTTTATTTTTAGACCTAGAGCTAAATGGCTGGACAGATTTACGAAGTTAAGTGGTTGTTTGTTGTGTTAATAACATAAACAACAGCAGCAGCAACCGACAACAACAACAGCCGCAACAGCGAAAAGCAGGCCAGTTAAAGAGTTTCTAGTAGGGTCAAAATCCAGTAATGGAAACACATAGAGTTTGAGGGGGAGAGCATTAAATAGCGTAGGAGCGTCAGAGGGGGTCCAAAGATCGGAACAAGCCGAGCTTGATAATGGTTTTGTTGATTGATTGCCAGGTGCAAGTGAACTGTCAAATAGTCAACATAAATAGATAAATGAAGCAGCTGTGCCTTGGGGCAAATCAAGCGTTGCCATACCCATAAGACAGACTGTTTACAGTGAGCTGAGCGTGGGAATGACCCCAAAAATAAGTAAGAGCCAACCGAAGAGTTAAATCTCATTCATTAAATCATCCTCAAGCTAACACATATTTTAAAAACATTTTTATTGTCTGCGCTTTTTTTTAAATCTTTATTCAATAATTCATTCTTAAAATAGTATTTTTTTACTTAGTCTGTTTATAATATTCTCTCTAAAAAATAAGTAAGAACTAACTAAAGAATTCAATCTTCTTCATTATACAATTTTTTTGTTCATATATAATTTTATAAAGATATTATATGAAATCTTAAATGTTTATTTAAATTTCCAATAATGATACCAAAAAAAAACCAATCACCTTCAATAAATTATACGTAAAATAGCTTATCTGCAATGTAAAATAATAAAATAATCTTTATAAAATAGTTAATCTTTAAAAATGTTTTGTTAAGTTCTCAATATTATTTTTTTTTAATTTACTAGGCGTAGTAATGACTGGAAAAAGTTAGAAATATACAGAAAGTTGAATCGCATATATTATTGTAAATATTTTTTAATAATGTCTAGCACATTTTGAAATTTGTGTTTTCCGGTTGGGTTGGTTTTACTACCAGTGCTTTAGATTCGTTATAGAGATAAATTAAACTGGTTTTAAAATAAACTGATAACGACATTATATAAGTAAAAAATAACAATAATATAGAGCTAATTATAGAAATTAAGTAAATTTTGTACTTTTAACATGCGCTTAAACGAAATTACCGATTGATACAATTTGATAATATATTCCATTCACTCCTTGCACCTTGTGCAGCCTCATTCAACAGGCGTTTATGGGGCTGACCCTGAGACTGGCAACTGGCAATTGGCAATTGGCCACTGCCGTTTACTTATCTAACACATTTGGCAAAAACATGCAAAACAGTTTCGCAGGTGAAGCCCAATGAGATTAGCGCAATCAAATAAATAATTCATTAAATAATTTGCAACAACGGAAATGTAAAAAATCGCAAATTTTGTTTGGCGCCAATCTAAAAATAAAAAACGAACAATAATATAAAAAAAAATAAAAAAAAGTATACCGCAATCAAGTAATGAAAACTAACAACAAATATTTGAGCAAAAAAGTTGCTAAACATTTATATCAATAGTCATAAATTTCTCAACGTGTGTATGCGAGAGAGTGTGTGTGTGTGTGAGTGTGAATGATAGCATCAATGAAAGCGTCATGTGAGCTGACGATTGGGCATGATTTTAACACGAAATGGTCCCCTTGAAGTGTTCAATTGCTGCTCACCTGTTGCCTGTTGCACGCGCCAAGAGCCAAAAAATAACAATCACAAAACCAACAACAACAGCAAGGGCAACAATATGCAATAATAATTTGTTTGTAGCTTTATCTATATATATTGTTTTTTTTTTCATGCCGCGCCTCCTTATCGCCTTTATCAAAAAGCCAGCACTTGCCGTGTGTTTTGTTTTGTTCGGCACTTCGGACTTTTGTTGACATTGGGCCCCATAAAGCGGCACGCATAAAATCAATTCAAAGAGCACGTTCAGCATGCTCTCAGCATTTATTGCGAGAGAGCCAACCAACGATGACTGAGAGCATTTGGCGAGCTGAGAGCTCAGCAATTCTCGCAGCGGCAACTAATGATGACTGAGAACATTTTGCTGGCTACACTTAGCGAAAAGACCAAACTTTGAGCTTAACTCAAGTAGTATCGGTGACAAAATCAAGTCAAGGTCGTAACGAACTGAAAATGAAAATCTTACTAAAAAAACTTTGAAAAGTCAAATTCGAGACTTAAATACTGTACATAATCTAAGAAATAATTCTTGCTTTATTAAGAGCATTTTATGCTTATATCAAATATATCATATATATCAAATTTAAGCAAATGTTGTTTTATTTTTTTTATATAATATAATTTTTTTATATTCTTTAATATCATTTTTTTATTTCAAGTGCTTAAATAGGCCAAATGTAAATGTAATTTTAAAACCATATTGATATGAATTCTTAACTTTTCTAACTTTAATTTACAAGGGCTTTGTTCGGTCAGTGTAAGAACCTTAGATGCTCGTTGAGCGATGGCAAGGTGAAGGAACTATATCTTGCGCACACTATCGTTATGTGTATCTGCGACTTGTGCTGCTCATTATGCCACGCGACTCAAACTGGGCTCGAGACATAGACCCTCACCCTCGCCCCAACCACCCCACGCTTGTCGCGCTCCCCAATGCCGATCATGCGCTTCGTGCCGCGCGCCTCGTGCCTCGTGCCCTGCGTTCAGGTGAAAATACCCAAAGACTTTGTTCCCGTTTCTCGTTTGGGTTTTGAGTGCGTGACTCGGGCACGCGTTTGACGCGCGGAATTTTTCGTTTTTGTTGTTGCTTCAGAGACAATAATAACAACAATAACAACAATAATAACAACACGCGTAATGAATTCGAAATTAATACATTTTGATTTGCCGGTTCGCTGATAATCAACTTTGATTTGCTGCCGGCACAAATTTTTCGCGATGTTGTGAAATTTTAGTTCAGTTTTGTCACCCTCTTTTAATTAGTTTTGTGCTAATAGATAGCCCAAAATCAGCAGCAAAACAAATGCTAATTTCGCCAAAAGCACTAAAAAAACAAATTTCCAGAAACTCTATCAGCACGCGTACGAAAAAGAAAAGGAAACATTAAAATGATTGCACATACACTTTTTGTGTGTATTTAACTTAACTTTTTGCTTATTACGTGTTATTCTACAAATAGTTGAATATCTGCAATGTGGGCGCAACTTTGTGATGGGGTAGGGGAGTGTGGGGGCGGTTGGCTAGCCATAGACGTGGGCGTGTACAACACATCCATCATCATCAAAACCTATTTGCTCAACTTATTGTTAACTTTCGCCCCATGCTTTGGTTGTCTCGGGACTTGGGTGGCTGACTGTTTGTTTGGCTGGGCGGGGAGCGAGGGGCACATGGGGCAGCGATCAAGTGATCGCACGTGAACGCGATCGAAGCTCATGGCCTGGCATTTGACGCAATTGCCAAATTGGCAAATTGAAAAATTGAGCTCAAGCGCTTATTATATTAATACCAATGATTACGTATGAATCTTTGCTTGTAAGTTTTTTTTATTGGCAAGACTTTAGAAATGCTTGCGAGAATTCCCTGCCTAATTGTGATTTCTGAAAAAAATATTTATGCTATTTCTTTCTAATAATTTAAATACAAATATATGATATATATTGTTTAAAAAAACAATTGGACGTATAAGGTTTCATAAATTAATTTTAATCATTAATAAAAAATAACAACAGAGCGTATGAGCAATATTTTATTAAGCGTCATTAAATCTTACAATTGTTTCTAAATCATGATTTTTTAATAAATTTATACAATTTAAATTTAGATTTTTTATATTCCGATTTATGTCTTAAATGTTGGCAAATTCAATAAAATAATATTTAAGGTATTAGGAACGGGTATTCTTGAGTCGTTGTTTGCATAGATATCAGCCTCGTGTGTGTGCTAGCGCGTGTTTCGTGTGTGGGGGCCTTTATTGCATTTTCGGTCGAGCAAACAAATAAACAAGATTGTTTTGCGAAATTTCAAAGTTTATGCGTTTTCTGTGAAACGTGTGGCATTAAAATCGCAAACACGAAGATTTTATTTTTGCTTTTTTTGTTGTTGTGCAAATTGTGGCTGCATTTGCTATTTGTGAACCTAGCGAAAGTTATTTTCGGCTAAAATGTAATGCAATAGCTGAACTTGTTGTTTTGGAGATCAATGCTGAAAACAGAAATATCTATTTTTGTGCAGAACTTTTCAATTTTCTGGCAAATATACCACACGGAAATTTGATCGGGATAAGTGCAGATGTCAAAGACTATATGGGAATTATATTTGACAATATGTGGATATATTCTAATTTTGTTTAGCTAAAATATTAGCTTTGGCGGAAGATCCATTTAAAAATGGAACTATTTCAATAATTTAAAACATTATATTTTAATATAAGTTCCAATTTTGTATAGCTATGATATAAGCTTTCAGTTACATATGATTTGGCTTTATTATTAGAAAAGAATTCTAAGCATTCGTGTTGTGTTACATAGCTAGTGCACATTTATGAATTCAGAACCTGCCCGCATAATAATGCTCTCATTTTCAGACTTGCTTAATCATCATATTTGTAAATCGTTTAACACGTGCCCCGCCTCCGCCCCCGCTCACATTGAACGTCATCTGCTGAAGCGTGTTATTCATGCGTATATCACGCATACGCATCGTGTGGTATTTCAAGGCAATTTGCATTATCACTCATACGTCATGTTGTACGCACACAAAAATCAAACATGCGATCGGCAACCCTCTTTGCCCCTCCTGTTTACTCTGTGTACCCATATTGAGTTTCACATGACGTTGATCAATAGAAAGCGCCGACGCGTCAGAAAACCACTTGTGAATGTGAGCCGGCCAGTCGCAGTCGAAGTCCGTACCGCCCCGTTGGCCTGCACACACACACACAAACACACACACACGCAGAGTTCATCTGCTGTGCTCTGAATGTAAACAGTAGTTTTGTTGGCCAACAAATAGATGCACACGCCACAAATGCACGCCCACATCGAATGCCAGCGACTGTCCAAACGGTTCGCTTTGGGGCGTCTGCTCCATTTCTGACCGCACGCGCAGCCTTTGATCGCCATATGCAAGACGTCAACGTGCCCATGGGCAACTTGAGCTGCCCAAAAAGAAAAACACACAATCGATGGAGGGCCGGGGCGGAGGACAGCGACACAGACATAGATTGTCTGCCGCTGATCGCATTTTCACACCAATTTTAGCATTTGGTTTGTCCTCGTTTCAGCCATTGCATGTCTCACTTTCACTCAAAAATTCAACCCTCTCTAGCTGTCCGTCTCTCTATCTTTCTGTTCAGCTATTGTGTGAGATCTTGCTTATGCGAATTCCATGTTATTCTCGTAATAGCTGCGGAGGCCGTCGCCCTGGTGGTATTTGGCATATCGTATTCTGCCAACAGCGCATCGAGTGGGCGGGCAGAGGGGGCAGCGGCGGGGTTTGTGGGGGGCCAAGTGTAGCGCGTGTGCAGGTTGCTGATTTATTTGCTGACTTTGTACACACTGTCTGTCTGGACATGGCATGGGGGAATGCTAGTACAGCGTCTCGTTCAATCCGAACTTTCCGTGCAGTTTTTTTCTGCAAATTTCGCATTCTTTTCCGTTGTGCAATCATTGTGACTTCAGGCTGCAGTTCAAATTTTGTTGCTTTTTTGGGCATTCAATTGCATAATCGAAGTTGTTTTTCACAATCGAAGTGGATTACATGACACTACTTGTAAAATAATTATTGAGCTGTGACAAATATTTATTGTTTGGGCTGAAAAATAAACATAAAACAGAATTATCAACTTATTGTGTTTTTTCTGTATTGTTTTTTTTATTAATATGACGCGCTGTTTCTTTGTAAGAATTTAATTATGAGTTATGTGCTGAATATTCAAGTATTTTTCTTGGGTTTCATTTTCCGGCATTCGTGCAGATTTCTGTGTTGTCCAAAGACTATAGGAGACACACAATTTTGTGAAAAGGTTCTTTATACAATATACAGATCAAGTATGCTGCAAATATTTCTTTCCGTTCTTGAACAGCTCTTTAGCGCGATTTTCAGTATCTTAAGTACCAATCGATTTGATATTATCCTCAAGTAAAATGTAATTATAATAAAGATATTTGATTTTTTGTCTGTCATAGCTAAAACGTTTTTGATTTTCTTAATTTTTAATTTAAATTTCGAATATACGTATATTTTTAAAAATATTTGCATTAAACCATTTTTAACTGTTTATGAATGAACTGGTTGAATGAACTATACGCGTTGATCAAACTAGAATTTTTCAAATGGTTCACATTGCGTATGCGTAATATTGGTGCCTCTGCTGCTGCATCTTACAATTTTCTGTGATTGTTGTTGATGTTTTTCCCTGTGATGTTTTATGGCACACCCTTTACTGCCATCACTTAACTTTTTTCGCCCGCTGTGTTTTATTCGTGTTTTATTTTTCCTGGTTTTCTGCAAAATTTATGACACTCGTTTAAACTTGACTCACTGTTGTTGTTGTTGCTTCTGGCTTGTTGTTGTAGCGTGTAAACAAACGCGTTAATAGTTTGCCATTTGTTTGGAACGCACTTGCTGTTGTTTTTGTTTTGTTATTATTGTTTTTTCTGTTTTTTTTGTGCTCTCTGTTTTATTGTTATTGTTGTCTCTGCAACTCTTTTTTGTGCCTTCCCTTTTGACGTTCATTTATTGTTTAATTCGGAGTCGCTGCTGTTAGCTCTGCTCATTTCGTCGGCCACGTGCCGCAAATAAAAATTCTATTGACCCCAGGCAAATATTGACAAAATTTGCACGATCCGCTCAAAGCCGGCGAGGCTGTCAGAGCTGCCTTTGGGCCTTTTTGTCAGTTCGGCCTCTTCAGTCAGTTAACTTGAGCTTGCTTTTTTTACCCTGAACCCATTGAAAATGCGTAAAAAGGGTATAATGGTTATTATATATTTATATTTTATAATTATTATCATATTAAAATTTTTTACCAAATTTGTTTAATATGTGGATACCCACCCCCATTCGCTCCCCATAAAAAAATTTCGTAACGATCATACTCTTAAATTAGATGTTAGTCAAGAATTCATTTTCCATAGTGGGGCCAAGCGCAGCCGATGTGTAAAGTGCGCAGCTTGCTTTTGTGTGTGTGTGTGACCTTGTGAATGTGTGGATAAATGAAAAGAGGTTTAAATATATGTAACAACGATTCGCCGCTGGGTTCAGGGTATCTCCTAGTCGGGGACTTTTTTTATTTGGCTTTCATGCTTGCCAATTCTCTTTCAGCATTGACTTTGGCCCCCATTGACAAATGACGTCAGTCGGCTGTAGCAGCCATTGACGAAGTATTGATAGGAATGGTTGGCCTGATAACTCAGGTATTTTATCAGGAAAAAATAATACAAAAAAAGACAGCAAAATGTATTTTCAATTCATTCGACTAAAATAACGTCTACAGATAACTGATAACCAGATGTTTGGCATTCATAATATCAGCTTCTGTTCACGACGCACGGAAAATAAGAGGCGTTGAATTTGTGAATTTGAATGTCATACGGAAGACACGTGCCATATTGATTAGATTTGATTGGTCCACAACATTTTGAGGAAAGTGTAGTTTTAGTACATTTACAGCACTCTGAATCTGATAGGGACATTCGCTTGACAATATAGAAAATTTGAAAATGAGATACTTTTATGTTGGTTTTGATTTCCTGTTGAAGGTAAATGATGCAAAAATATGAAAATAAAACCAATTCGATTTTTCACAAAATACTTATTATAAGAATTTGCAGACTTAAACACATTCACATTTACATTCTGAGATTAAGAAAATTAAAGCTGCTGGATTTTGACAAAAGTTGTTTATATTTATTTTTGTTCGAGTGTTTTTGATAGTTATACTGACGTAGTTAGCCAGATGGCACACGAAACAGCTGTGCGATTGACATAAATCCGTCTTTTGTCATTCCTTAGACCAAATAATGACAGCTCAAATATTTACATATATAAAAAAACTATTATCTGTATAATAAAAACAATATTTTTGTAATAAGTAAGAAAGCCTTTGTCATAGGAATATTATATATTTTCAGTAGAGTAATTCGACAATTTACATCTTTTTAATATTTTCTCCTTCAGATCTCAAGTGACTAAGCTGTAGTAAAGTCAACTTTCGGCCTGACGTGGAATTTCTTGTCTTGGGTTTCTGTTAATTTACCTAAATTTGTGCCATTTGGCAATGGTCGTTAAAAACATTGTCATATCTTAATGAACTCGGAGTCTAATCAAATCATCTCCTTTTGTTGTCTTTCCCAGCCATTTAGCTCACATATACAGTATACATATATATTCGTTTAAGTTATGTTTTTGTGTGTGCCTGGTTTATACGCATACATTATTACGTCAGTGCAGAATTTTTGAGGAAATTTAATAATCATAAAAACAGAAGCGCAGGCACGCAAAGAGACGGAATGAATGACAGTATGGCGTATACTAAGTGAGAGGGAGAGAGAGAAAGAAAGAAAGCAAGAAAGAAAGAATGAAAGAGTCAACGCGGCATGACAAATGTGAGATAGCGTTAAATAATTTTTATGATGCGTTCGCAATAAAAGTGGGCGATGGGGTAAAGACACAATTACACACACACACACAAACCATAAAACTGACACGCGTACACAACAAAAAAAAAGTGCTAAATAAGACGCACGAGGCTTAATTTGGAAAATAGGACTTAAATTGAGCCTGGCTTCAGATTAAAAGTATTTAAAATTTTTTTTCTTTTTTTTCCACTTTATAAATAAATTTTGTACTTTGATTTTGTTTATGGGAAACTCTTCTTTTGTACAAAATGGTGTCTATCTGTTTGCCGGGTTTTCACTATAAATTATACAAATAATAAAATAATGTATTTCTTATATTTTTTCTTTATTTTTTTGTAAAATACATTCTTGAAAAATAATATATATTTTCACATTATTTCATTATTCAAAAAAATGTCGTTTTTATACTAAAATATTTTGTTTTAAATTAAAATAAAAACTATAATAATATATTTTTTGAAAATTCTTATATTTCGCATAGTGTATATGGCATCGCATACCCCTCCGCTAGCTTGTTTATGTTGTTGTTGTTGTTGTTGTTTTCTCTGCCTCCATCTTCAACTGCGTTTCGCTCGTTGACTAATCAGCGGCACGTGTTTTTTCTGCAACACTGTGACAATTTCCTCTTTCGCCTTTTCGCACTTCGTTCGTATCGCTTTTCTTGCCATACTGTGCTTTTGTTGTTGCTTTCTTACGTGTGCTTGCCAGTTTGTCGTGTTTTCTTTATTTGAGCATTTCACTTCTTGCTTGTTTTTGTTTTTGTTATAGTTACTTGTTGTTGTTTGTTTTTGTTGTTGCTGGTGCTTCGGCTTGCTTTGCTTTTGTGTTAAGTGCTTAATTTGTTTATCTATCGCTGAGAATGCAACCGTTGCGGAAATACGTGCAGCCCGTGTATGCCATCAACAGGCACCACCCTCCCCACTCCCCCAACCTATAACATTTCGTTGTTTGTTTATCGTTTTTTAATTCTGCGCATATTTCGTCATTTAAGTTTTGTAAACCCCCCTCAAAAACTATACAGCAAAAAAAAAAAAAAACAAATTGACAAATTGCTTGCAAGATTTTGTTTTAGGCCCGTTCGCATTAACCCGTTTGCCCAAGTCGCCAGGGTCTTAGACGGGCCATAGGCATAGACTCATGTATATGCTGTAGAGTATTATAAATAAGGTCGGCACTGTGTACTGATGAATTGTCGTTTGGAATGTCTCAACTACTTTGAAGTGGCTTCCGGCAGTGATAAGAGACGCCACTTTTATTTCATTTATTGCTTTTGCTATTTCGCGTGTTGGGTAAAATTGCGTATACGCCCATGTCGCCTGCAAGTAGGTAAAGCAATTGTGCTGAGAGTGAAAGCGGCAAATGTTTTTTTTTTGTTTTATGTTTTTTGGTGTCACGGACAAACTCGTGTCAATATCAGATATGAGAAAACAAAATTGTTCTATAAATATGGATGTGCTACATTTGCAGCCAAGTAAATAATATTTAAAAGTTTAAACTTTCAAGCAGCTAGAGGTGAACATAAAAAAGATATTGAAATCCATTGATTTCTGTTAATTTCTAGATATTAGCTGGTCATCTATAATTCAACTGCAATTGCTATAAAATTTGTTTTTAAAGCTCATTAGATTTATTTACGTGTTATTTGCATATCTTTATGCGCAATTATTTATTGCACAACAAATTCGAAATTGTCAGCTTTAATATTCATGATAATTAGTTTTATCTAATTTTGACATTTATTTAACCATGATTTAAGCACAACCAATGCCATTTTTTTTAGCTGCAATCTGTAGCAGCAAATGCGGCCATAAAAAACAATTGTACAAAAAATAATAAAAATGGAAAAAACCGTTCAAATTATCGACACGCGCTTGAAATTGAAACTTTTGTGAATGGCCATAACAATTGCATAGTTTATTTACTTATTTATTTATGTGTGCTATATCCGAACCATGGCCTGAATGTAATCGCCAATCATCCTCCAATTGTCCACTCAATTTACTAGACTATTTCCTATGGTTACATATGTATATGCTTGGATATAAAGGTATTCCGTGCCCGATAACTGCTCCATAGTGGGACAACTAACTGCGTTTTAAATGACAGCTAAAAGCTAACGGCTTGTCACATATTCCCAAATAATACGCAAATTGAATTTGAATTGTTGATGCTTTTTGTTGTTGCTGTTGTTGTTTGTGGGGCAAATTGTAAATTGATATGACTGCCATATGAACAACAACAATCGTAATCATCTACCCAACAATAACAACAACAACAACAACAACGGATTTCGCGTAATTGGCGCAATTTGGTACTGCGGATGGTATCGGGTATGTGAATACGTGTATGTGAATGCATTTGGACATGACACGGCAGCCGCACTCGCAATTGAAATCTCAAACTCATGGCAATGACACACTAAAGTGACAACAACAATGCTAACAACAATAACAATAGAACCGCAATCGAATTGTATCGACACAGGCGCCACAAAAAACAAACAACCAAAAAAATAAAAAACAAAAAAAAATACACATTGCATATAAAACACACAGCTCACAAATTTCAACAACAACGAAGATTTAATACGCTGATAATATTATTTGTACATGTTAAATGTGAATGAATATTTGATAAAAAATATATATGAATTTTCTGATGCCGAATATGCGTAAGTACATTCAGATTTGTATAACATATGTATTACATAAATTTGTACAGTTTTTATTGCAAGGAACGGATGTGCATTTCATTATTCCAAATTCTTGCTTTTATTTGTTAATTCTATTAAAAAATTCAATAACTGTGGGCGTTTATTTAAATAACAATAAATAAATGGTATGGAAAAATGTCGTTAAAAATGAAAAATTACATTTACATAGTTATTGCTATTGTTTGTATCCATTTCTAATGTTGATCATATGGTTTATTTAATTTTATTTAATTTCTTTATTTGTATCATTTAGATTTTGTGTATTTGATTTATTTAATTTAAAAATTCATTAAAAATATGGAGAAACAAGTCGTACTCTTTAATTAGTATTTATTAAAATAAATTTAAAATAAAATATGTATTTATACATTTAATAAATATATGTTAGAAAACCAATTTGTTTATAGTCTAATTTTATTATTATTATATTTGTATTTTTACTGACTTTAAGCAAGTAAAGTGTAATAATTATAATATGTTTTTTGAATCCCACAGCACTAAAGGAAATACAAAGTGTTTGGCAATTACAAGCGCAAGAGTATCGCAAAGTAACTACCTTAAGTACTTACATGGAGCTATGGTTACCTAAATCCCACACAACACAGACAACAACAGCTGTACAACACACACCTACATGTGTGTGCTCGTACTGGGCGCACATGAGCAGCAACTGGGCAACTGTGAGATAGCAGCTACAGATACAGATACATTTACTCAGATACTCAGATACACAGATACATACGTGTACACACATGCCACAATGGCCGGGGCACATTTGCACTTTGTCCATAAATGGCAATGCCAATCGACAACGCCAACGCCAACGCCAAAAACGCTTACTACGAGCTGAAGCTTTCATTCATAAAATCGCAAAAGGAAGCAGCGACGCCGACAGCGGGCAGCGGGCAGCGGCAGCGACTGCGACACATGCCCAAATTTGTGGCATCCGCTGTTGCCGTCGATTCGTGAGCGGGCGATTAGACAGCCGCTGCGACTGCGAATGCGACTGTGGCAGCGACCTTATTCCCCATCACACACAAGTACAATACATACACACATACACACACACACACACACACACACTCACAGTGAAATGCTAATTAATATTTTGGTTTTGTTTGTCGCCGCTGTCTGTTTGTGAATGAGACCAGACCGGCCCCGGGTCCATTCATCATCGCCAGCGAACATCGGCGAGCGAGCGAGCGACCAAGCGAGCGGTAGCCGCGCCGTCGAAACCATTCACAAAACGTTGACAGGTCCGGAACTGGGCGCTTTGCTGCGGTTTCGCTGCCGTTGACAAACGATGCGATCAGCGCCAGCAGCAACGCACCGAGCGGATTAGATCAAAGGCAAAGGTCAGTATTGCCCATTCGGGCCGCCATTTAACCAGGTGAACCACAAGCGTTACAGATACAAACAGCTGGCAGCTGAAATTGCTGAACGTATGGGAAAATTATCAGAAATTGGATATTTTCACAATTGAGTATTCGAATATTGTGGTCGAGTACAATCGGTTGCTTAAAAAATGTTGTAAAAAAGCTAAAACTAGGTTAAACATCATCTGCTTAATTATTAGATTGGTGATTCTAAGACAGTAAGCTTGAAAACCATAAATTTTTTTCCGCTCTTCTTTCTCTGACGTTTTTTATATATAATTTCAAATTTCAAAATTTATATCAAATTTCAATTTTATATTCAAATTTCAAATTTATTCAGTAGATAGTAGATATACGCTTAAGCCTATATACCCTTTCCCATTTTATAAACAGGGTATTATTAAGTTTAAAATATTTTCTCTAATAACATATTTTCACCTGCCGTGAGTGGGCTTTTTTGTACCTTAAATATATAGCTGGCGGCACAGATCGCTTGGCAAATTCTTGTCATTCCACTCTAAAGCCCCGAAACGCTTGTGGCCGATTGTTGATACCAATTAAGATGCTTTCGGCTATCGATCTTTGTAGAAATTGTGGGCTCATTAATGGGCTCTGGGACAAGCCATTTACGATTGTCCAGCTTCAACATTGGCAATAGAGATTGATGGCGGCGTAAATTGTTTTTTTTGTGTTTTTTTTTTAGCCGGAATGAAAGGCCAAACGCGGCTTTTAGAGACACGTGCAATGAAGCAACTTGGTAAAAGTGGTTCATTGAATAATCTGCTCAATAACGGTTAAAGCTAGCGACGGTATGGAGTTTTGTGTTTGCTAATTAAGCTATTATAATTATATACTACAAGACATATATTTATACAAAATAAGTAAACCCTATTTGATGCGTCAGATTATCTACCAAACAGCCAATTTAATCGGGCAGAATTTGTTTTTATTTTTATATAAGAAATATTTTTAGAGCTGTAGACATAACAAAGGTGTATTTATAGACTGAGATACCAAATTTAGTATCTGTATAACTGTTTAATATTTTTTTTTCAAAAATTATTATTATATATATTTTTTTCTTTTTCTTATCGTATATTTTATTATTATAATTGTTTTTATTATTGTAGGTTGAAGTTATCAATCAACCAGCTCATACTAAGGACTTGGTTAAAACCAAATAACATCTACAAATAAGTCTAAGATTTAAGTTACACAAAATTTCACCTTATAAAATGTATAAATTGAGTAAAATATTGCATTGCTTACAGCTTGTTTCTCCTGCCAAGCCTTATATATGTTTATTATTAACTTTTCATCAACATCACTCGCCGCTATATGTAGAAAAACCCACACGATAAGCCCCGGTCGCAAATTCCACGGCAACACTTTCAGTTCCCATTCAAATGGGTAGCAGGAGGAAGACGGAGGGAGAGTAAGAAAGAGAGAGAGAGAGTGGTTAGGTGGGGCTTTTAAAAGTGGGTAAACAGGCAACGCAATGGGGAAACTCTCCAAAAAGAATTCTTGAAATTCTTTCGCTTTGACAAATAGCAAAAGAAATTTAATATAAAAATGTTGTAACGCGTTGCGTGCGGAGTATTTATAGGAAAATATGTGTAAATATGTGCATGTCTCTGTGGGTCTTTTGTTTGTTTGTCTACGGACTACAGGCAACAACAACAACAACAACAACAACAAATACAAACAGAAGAAAACTTGTTGCTGCCGGTGGTTGGCGGTTTTGTTGTCGTCTTCATCGCGGCAAACCGAAACCGGCGCAAAGCAGAACGCGCCGGAAAATCCACTCAATTCTGGCCAGAGTCGGGCCGTGTCGGAGTCAGCGGGGTGGCGTGGCATCACCTTCATCTGCCAGCTCCCAGCAAGCAGCTCCCAGAAAGCAGCTGCCACCGCCACCGTCACCGCCTGCACCATCGCGTGGCAACTTGTTTGCATTGGCCTGGCGATATCAATTGGTGCTCTTTTTATTTTTGCGGTTCAGCTTGGCATGGATTGTCGACGGCCTGCGGAACCGGTCCGCGTCCATGTCCGTGTCCGTGCGTCCGCCTGCGACATTTGTATGCCATTCACATTCCACGGCCGCTGACTCACGAGTGCCGGCGTCGCGTCGGTGGCTGCCACTGTCTGATTCTGCCACTGCCTCTGCCTTTGTCTCTGCCTCTGCTGCTGCTGCTGCTGCTGCCTCTGTCGGTGACTCTCACTCTGCCTGTGGCTCTGCTCTGACTCTGCAATGCATCCACATTGACGTCCGCCGGCCATATGCATATCCGCCACTCATGCAGGCGGAGTCCGTTGTCCGCCTACCAACACCATTCACGCAGTTGCTGCACAGTGTCCACACAGGCGGCAAAAACGAAAATCTACTTAAATAAAAACATTTTTTTTCTGACTTAAATAGTATGCACAGTTAGCCAGTGGCAAGCAAGAGACCCTGGTTTTTAGATTTTTAGATTTTTCGATTTTAATATCATTTATGTCAGATCAAAGTCATTTTTCCTAAGTTTTTTCGCATAATTTTAAAAGTCCGATTTTTTATATAGTACAAAATTAAATAGCCGTATAGTTTTTTTTTTTAAAGTTGAAATTTAATATTTTAATATATTATAGGTAAAATTTGAATATCTATTCATTTAGCAGTATAGCCGTTTTTTCCGTCTAAGCTGTTTTAGCTATATATGAAATTAAAATAAATTTTTTCCTGATGAAATGGATTTTCCTAAAATAAATGTTCAATTAATTTTGGGAAAAGCTTGACACGATGAAGTAACAATTAAGTTGCTTACAAAAGCTTTTCGTTTGCTACATTTTTCAATAACATAATACATATTCAAATTATTTAATAAAGGTACTCGTTACATTAATTTCGTGAGATAAATCTAATAAATATTTAATTTTATTGACAAACATATAAATTGTTGAGCCACTGTGCCGCGTTTGTTGTTCATTCGTTGCATTTTATTTGTTCCGTTTTCCGTGCCGCTGTTGCTTTTGTTGCTGTTGTTGTCGTCAATGTTGTTGTCGTTGCTGTTGTTTTTCTGCTCTCAACCGGATGTTGTGGGAATTTTTGCATTCAGTTGAGTTGCTGCAGCAGTGTTACTGCTGTTGTTGTTTTGGTTGTTGCTTTTGTTGCTGCTGCTGCTGCTGCTGTTGTTGTTGCTGCTGCTGTTTGCATTATTAACTGTCATACGCGTTCGCTTAAATGCTTATTTTGTAATAATAAAATGTCATGTGTGACAGCAGCGAGCGCCGCCCCCAGACAAACAGAGGCAAAGTACACAGAGAGAGAGAGAGAGAGAGAGGGGGAAGAGCGAGTGTGACAGACTGACAGACAGAGACGGAGACTAACTTAGTTATCAACGTTGTTTTTGTGGTTGTTTGTGTTGTTGTTGGCATTTCCTCTTCTCAACTTAGTTGTTGTTGTTGTTAATGTTGTTGTCGTTGGTCGGCGCGAAATTTAATGACAGGCGTACGCCTTTTTTTTCGCACATGCCACAATTTCCACATGCAGTCGACCCCCTTTTAGCTGCTGCATGTTGTTGTAACCGCTTATTGCTGCT
Source organism: Drosophila colorata (assembly GCA_035041545.1). NCBI lineage: Eukaryota > Metazoa > Arthropoda > Insecta > Diptera > Drosophilidae > Drosophila > Drosophila colorata. Next base: position 4,274,096 of record JAWNLD010000564.1, read on the forward strand.
GTTGTTTTTGTTGTTGTTGTTGCTTGCATATGCAATAAGTTAAAAGTTGAACGCTATGCGTGCTCAAAGTCAATTTGCAAGATATTTTCCTGCCAAAACCTCAAAAAAAACAAACACAAAAACAAAACAAACGAGTACGAAAATGTATACACTACGTATACTTAATATTTTGGTGCTGCCTGCTCTTCGCGTGTGTCCCCTGTCGAGCTGTTTGCTTTCGCCAAGGGTGGGTGGGCGAGGTTAAAGAGGGTAACAGGCACGAGTCCTGGTGCCGGACGGGTTCTGTTTGTTTTCGTTACGCTCGCTTGCCTGCCACAAAGTGGTCCCATTTTCAGTTGCATTTTCCTTATTTTGTACAAAATTATTTCTACAAAAACGAATATTGAATTTTTTTTTTGTGGCTGCAAGGGGAGTTGTTTTTGTCTGAGGGCAGCTATGAAATTATTTAAATTAACAGCTCGTTCGAGGTGAGGGTGGCCAAAAGGGCCAAAGGTGAATCAGCCCTGGAGCAGGAGTCCAAAAGTTAAAAATTAATTGAATAGCAAAAATAAAAACATAAGAAAAAGAATGTATATAATGTTAATATATGCAATTAGGGTGCCGCTCAAGGCAAAAAGCCGCAATCTATAAAATGTAAATGGGACTTACACAACAGAAATAAAAAAAACATAAATATTTATTCTTTCTTACTAAATTTGAGATTAAATTTTTGCAGCTTGCATATCATCGAAAATTGAAGAATTGAATAATGTATAATCAACAATTTATCTATCAACAATTTATCTGCCGCTCAAAGTACGCTAACATAGAATGTTGAGTCACAGGCAAAAAAAAAAATGCTTTACCCACAAATGTTAAACACACCTTGAATGAAAAAAGTGTGTGAGTAAAACAGAAACAAACAAACAAAAACCTCATCAATTTATAGGAAACTATCTTGCTGAATGCTATGCAATTAGTGATATCATGGTACCATAATTTCCACATTGTTGCCATTGAAGGCAATGTCAAGTTCCGTTTTCTGTTTCTGTTTTCGGTTTTTGTTTTTATTGGTCGCTGAACTTTGCCACAAAGAAAACACAAGAAAGAACACCAACAAATGAGATAGTCAATATATATTGGTTATTGCTCGACTAGAAGTTGCCCTTTAGGGACTTTTGGGTGACGTAGATGCTTTTGCTAATTGACTGATTATTATGCATTTTATTGGTGCTTGCAGGTCTAAATCCATTTATATATATAACTGTTTGTATCCTGACTAATTGATTGATTGGCTGACTGGCTGATTGATGATCAACGCTTTCACTTTAGTTACCTTTTATGATATATTGGAAAGTTCCTTCAACGTGGATGAAATATTGGTGGCAAATGGTTTTATTTTCGTTCAACTTCAAACTATTTAAATTATTGGTAAATATTTAAACATGTTTTTTAAAGAGTGCATATAAAAGAGTGGTTCTAAAATTATTGAAATTAAAATCTGGACCGAATGAAGTTTGTTTCAATGAAAGCTGCCTTTTGTTTTCAATACTCCTTGGACCATTTCTTGTGTGCAGGGTATACAAAACAGCACACGCTGCCAAAGTTCTTTGCTGTTGGCGATAAAATGCCACAATTATAATTCATGGAACTAATAATTTTTCAAAACAAGCCAGAAGACAACATAAGGCTGGGCCAAGTCGAGATATCAGCGCTGCTTCCCTGATAAGCACCGACTCAAGAGGCAAAACACAGCACCCACAACAACAACAACAACAAATACAATTCAGATCAGCATTGTATTAGGGCGAGCGATTGGGGCTATATTTGGTTATATAGTGAGGGGCTGTCGCTATTTTGACATTTGCAAAAAAAAAAAAAAAAAAAAAAATCCCCCAAACGCAAATGATTTGGTCACGCGAATAATTTATTATGCGACCTGTGCCGCCATCTCGTGACGACGTCGTCGCCGGATGCGGCCAAGTGGATAGATACAGAGTAGACAGAGAGACAGCCACACACCCACACTCGCACTCGCATTCACACTCACACCCAAACCCGCACTCACACTCATTTGGCCATACCCACTTCTCAGCCGCTGCAATCCCGCACGCCCCACCAGCCCAGTCGCTGCGTCATCCTCAACTTGTCGCTTGCTGCTTGTTGTTGTTGTTGCTGTTGTCGTTTTCATTCATACGATACGAACAGCGCGTACTATGAGCTACAACTGGCGCACGGCGCAGCGTACTATGAGATACAAGCACTATGGGATACAAATGCGAGCGTCGTGCGACTGTGTGCATTCATTATCTATGGGGGGGCGGGTGGTGTAGGGGTGTGTGGGGGGATGGGCGCATGGAAGGGCAGGGGGCGTTTTACCCTCCCACATTTTCTTAATGAATGAATTGAAGATAATTAATTCGCTGCCGCTGCCGCAGTCGACTGCATTTTGTGATAGCCATAGATCAGGGTTGGGGGAACGTGTAGCTGTCTCTCTCTCTCTCTCTCTCTCTGTCTCGCGTTCTCACTGTTTGAAGGGGGATGGGAGAGATGTACAGAGTCGTGTGCAGTTGGCGTGACCACTGCAAAAGCGTTGAGGGGCGTGGGGGTGGGGTTAGTTAGGCCAATGTGGTCATGCAATCATCGCCTTTCGACGTTCGCCTTTCGCTTTTTCATGCAACAAAACGAAAATTGTTGCTTAAATTTTTCCATAAAAATTCCACATTTTATGTGCCGCTCGTGTTGCCAATTAAGAAAGCCAAAATAAATTCCACATAGATCATATGCTCAAGTGCTCAACTGTAGACTAGTACCTTGTATATATATATATACATATATATCTTTACTGGCCTGGCCGTTTGTCTTTGGCGTCGCATGATTCACTCGACGCGGCAATTAATCTCTTTTGGCTATTAAAATGTTATTACTGAAAGTCGCTACGGGCCCAAAGTGTTAGTGCTTCAGAATGTTTTAGCTAATAATTTCTATTGCATTCGATGTACATATTTCTTATCGAAATTCTATTTGGCTTACAAATATTTGCGTTCTTTCGGTGGCACTCAATTGTTTAATCAGCCACGGCACGTGTTTGCCTATGAATAATTATGAATATTGATAAGGGCCTCCCTTGGGTGACACGTGCTGTCCATTACGAATACAGACTCTGCAAATTGGGCATTGAAAATTTTCGGTATTCACGATACAAAATACAATTAAACATTTAATCAAAGTCGCCAACGCACAGCAAGTAAATTCCCTGAGCTTACAGTGGATACAAATCCACCAAAAATCTATAATCTTAAATAAAATGGGTAAATGGAAAATCTAAGCTGTTGTACAAGAGGGGGCATTGCACCTATTCGTGTTATTCAATATTTAAAAAATTATACGTCGATTATATTCATTTATTTCTTTTAAACATTTTTTTATTGTCATACTCAATTAATCTGAAAGTTTTTTAAATAACTTCGAAAGTAATTAATACTTTTTATAGGGCACAATTTTGTATGAATAAAATAGTCGGACTATCTAACACTCTGAAGTCATATATTGATATTGTAGCACAGTTAGGCAAAGAAGAAACCTTGTTAACGATCTTTGCCCATTCACTTGAAGCCAGTTTTTAACAATTAAGCCTTTTGTTAAGTACCTTTTTTGATAGTGTTTTAGGAAGTAGGTATAATAAATTGAATTGCCTGTTTGTATGCCCTTCCAAGGCTATTAGGCTTATGTCATGAAGTGTGTAAAGCATTGAAGGGGATATCTTTGAACGCACAAAATATATTCTTGATCAAGGCGACATGCTGAGAAGCTGGTTATATGTGACACCTGTATTAATGAAACTTGGCTTAAATTAAACTTTTTATAATAAGCAGCATCCAAGTCGGAAACGGATCACATAAACAGCCAAAAACGAAGTTTTTTTTATTGAAAAACTTTGCTGTTAGAATATTCCAAGCAAACTTTGTATTTACAAGCTATGCTTTGATCAACTTCAGACTCCAGTATCATATATTTCCCATTGGATTTTTGCATAGTAAACACTGTGACCAAGAATATCAATATTTTTCAGAAATGTATTAACTGTTTAGCCAACTAAAAAAAAAAATATATATATATATATATATATAGTATGCCTTCAAGAGTATTTAATCTTCGGCAACGCCTTGATAACTGCTCTCTTTGTTGTTATCAGTGGGCTGCATAGTAGTTCCATTTTTAGGCGCTGACGCCAATTGCAATCAACTCCGGAGAGCAATAAATTTGAAATATTTTTCTTTGGAATTTGTGAGCTGTGAACCGCGCATTCGAGTGCCGTTCGGATGAAGTCACCGCCAGCCAACAATGTTCAACGCGATGCATGCGGCTCCGCTGATGACTCGACGCAGACTTGAGCTACGATTGTGCGGCTACGGCTACTGAATTGAAATTGGAATCTGAATCGGAATTGGAATCGGAACCGCAACAGCAATAGTTTCAGTGGCGTCATGGGGCGCAAATACAGTGGCTGATATAATGCGCGAATTGCGTACAATTTTCAATGCAATTTTGAATTTTAATTCCCCCAAAGGCGACGCCCGCAATGGGCACGAAATCAAGCTCCATTCAGGCTTAACATGTGCTGTGGGATGACAAATCCAATGACGAACTAGGCATGGGCTTATTAGGCGGAACCCGCATGCAAATCTATAAATCGTTATATGCATATGCATAAATAAATACGGGCGCTCGGTTCATCGATAAGATCGAGCGGTACGGGTGTAAATACGTCAGGTCCTGGTCTTGAAATCTGCATGTGCGTGGTTGATAAGCTGAATCTGGTCAGTGTAAGTGTGTGTGTGTGTGTGTGTATGTGTGTGTGTGGGGCGGACGCCAATTGGAGTCTGGTCGCGATGTCTCCGTTTGTTTGTCGCAAATTCACAAATTGTTCTTTCATTCTTTGTCATTAAATGGTGAGTGAGGCCCAGAGAATGACCGCATCTGTCCAGCTTGGTATTTATGGGTGTCTCGCACTTTCCCTCTCACTCTCACTCTCACTCTCGTTCGCGCTGTCCCTGTCGCTCTCGTCTCACGCTTTCTCAGTCTGTCGCTTGATGTCAGTTGTGCCTGCTGTTTATTTCTCCAGCGTTTTTATCTGCGCAAATATTTACGCTGAACTTTCGTGTCAATTGATGTCACATTCCTGCCGCCCCCTTCCCACGACTTGTGTGTGTGTGTGTGTGTGTGCGTGTGTGTAAATTTGTAAAGAAAAGTGTAGAATTTGTATGCCAACTGACCCGACACTAAATCAGCTGATAATTCAAGGCGGAGCCAGAGCTAAACATGGAAATGGAAATGGAGCTAGAGTTTTTGCTGAAGAAACAGATGAATGCGATGCGGGCAACGTCGTCATCCCCATCCGCATCATCTTCATCAAGATCATCATCATCATCATCGTCAAATGCTGCTGTGTGGGCGCCGTCGATTTGCGTTGAATGCTAAGTGAGAATCTATGAGACTGGCTTTTCAGTTCACTGTCTGTGCGTCTGTGTGTGTGTGTGTGTATTTGTGTGTGGGCAGGGCCAGTGTCAGCGTCTTGTTTGAACTTGGCATCAAATTGGCTAAAACATATTGTGGGTTTATATTTAGCCAATGGCATTACCCAGATTGCTGCACACATTAGACGAAGGAAAGTGCTCCAGATGGGGCATTGAAAGACCTGGAACCATGGCTAAATAATACTTTAAGTCTGTCGACAAGAGGAAATACTGTTATAAGGCATTCAACGGGAAAACAAAAGAATTAAAATAATAATAAAACTAAAACAGTTAAATGGGAAGTATTGTAGTTATATTTTAGTTAAATACAATGTAGATACACACACCTTACATACATCTGTGGTTAGAAACAAGCAACACAGGTAGGCATTTTTAATGTAAATAAATTTAAGCATAGATGAATGCAAACTTATAACTATAGTAATTTTTAAGGGATATGGCCTCAAATTTCAACTAGTCAACAACATAGAAACAAACCAAACAATTAGGAAAACCTCTATACCAACTTTAAGAAGAATTTACCAAAGATGCTGCATATGAATTTTAATTATATAATAACTAATTATCAACTAATTTACAACATAAAAAATGATATATTTTTGTCAAGACCTGAAAGTTTTACAGAAACTTAATACTTAGTACAATAAATTCAAATTTAATTGATTTCCATTAGTTTTGAGTCCAGTTATAATATTGAGATATAATATTTGAGAATAACTAATTAATTTATTTTTTATTTCATTAAATTATCAGAATATTTTTAATATTAAATATTTCATTATTTCGCACTTATTTTCGTTAAAATTGTTTATTTAAACCACTATTAAAAATGCGTTTGCTATTTGCATGCACAAATTTAAATTATTAAAAAGTTAGCCTTCAGTTGGGCACTTAAAATTCCTAACAATAAAATTGAAAATTAAATTTTAAGCTAATTTTATTGGTTCACGATGCGTCTGCTCCGCATCCTCCGCCTCCGCCCCTGCTGACCAGCATTATCCAGCGAGGCGAAGTGTTGACAGGCGACAGCAGCAGACACGACAACAACAAGAACGAGCACAACAACAGCAATAAGTCCATCATGATAAACTCCATTTAAACAATTATTAGTTAAATTAACTGTTAATTTCAATAACCGGCCACAACATCAACTGAGGCAACTCCGTCGCGCCAATGGGTCACCCTCTTCCGACTCCGACTTCAGAGAGTGCGGGTCCTGTTTGCCAAGGGGCAAGGGGGCAGGGCAATCGCATTATTAATGCGATTATTGTACAATGCCAAAATAAATTTCTATTCAACGAGGCGTCAACAGAAAATATGCCAGACAAGCCAGGCCGGTAAGCCGAAAGCCGTTCATATCCATGTCCCGCATAAAGCGACAACTGCGGCTGCATTTGCACCAAAGGGGGCGTGGCCATTAACAACACCATCATCATCATCATTATCATACACAATGGGCACCGGAATCGATGTATAAAGTATTTGGTGTTTCCGAGCCAAATTGCAGTGGAATACTAATTTACAGATACAAATTGACGAAGCTGTCGCCGCGTCTCTTGGCCAACGCAGCGGGCAGTCCATACCAGACCAGTCCAGGCGACGAGCGGGGTGAGGTTAAAGCATTATAAGGGCTTTGCCGGGGCTGGTGCTAGTGAAATTTTGGTTGTCTGTGTGTTGAAAATTCGAAAATTACGTGACTGCATTCGCAAAGAAAGGCGCAAAGAATTGTTGGAATGTAGAAATTGGGCTGCGACTGAGCTGAATTTTAAATGACGAACGATCCAAGGTGTGGAAAGGGCAACTTAACAGAGGAGGGGGTTTGGTGTGTGTGTGTTGGAGGGGGGCGGCGTGAGGGGCGTCAAAAAGAACTTGCGCGCCTGCTCTAATTCAGAGCCCGTGTGCCCAAAGGGTGCCGGCACGCAGGCCTTGACCGGCTCGACTTGCCCTGTGTCTGGCTCTGGGTCGGGGTTGGGGTCGGGGTCTAGGTCGGGTTCTGCTACGGGTCTGCGACTACGTCCTGCGTGCCAAAAGAGCGCGGGTGGAGTGCACAGAGCAGCCGGAAGCCTCAAACAGTTCGGCAAACACACGAAAATAAATCAACAAAAAACATTTGGGCAATAATGTTGTTAATTTTTTAAGTTGATAAGGTCAAAGGGTGACGGCAGCACAGTACACTGAGCGAAAACAAGTGGCAAATATCGGTTAACCTATTAAGTAAGTAATTTATCTATTTAAAAAATTACCTGGTTTTGTTTTTGGACCAATACTTTTACTCCCCTATGAAGTGAAAACTGCATAACTTTGCCAAAACTGAACCGATTTCCATGGTTGATAGCATTTTGGCCATTATTTATCCTCTTATTGGAATCGCATTTAACATATATATGCATTATACAAACTTAAATTTTTTGAAAAAAAAAATCATATACTCCCCCCTTACTTATTTGCGAAATTTTTTTTTTCAAAATTTAGAATTTCAAATTTATGATTTTAAACGATACTGGCTGTCATAATTAGTATAAAAAACAACATCAAAAGTGATTCTGAAGGGGTCAAATTTTTTGTCAAAAATCATGCCAAAATTGACAAAAAATTTGACAAGTGAAGCTCTTGGATCCATAGCTCCCATATATCAAACTCCTATAACTTTGTCAAAACTAAACGGATTTTCATGTTTGATGGCATTTTGGTCATGATTTGCCCTCTTAATTAATTCTGCATATAAGTTTTGTACATATTCGAAATTAAAATTTTTTGGAATTTTTTTTTGAAAAAATCATGTACTCCCCCCTTACTTATTTGCGAAATTTTTTTTTTCAAAATTTAGAATTTCAAATTTATGATTTTAAACGATACTGGCTGTCATAATTAGTATAAAAAACAACATCAAAAGTGATTCTGAGGTGGTCAAATTTTTTGTCAAAAATCATGCCGAAAATGACAAAAAATTTGACAAGTGAAGCTCTCGGATCCATAGCTCCCATATATCAAACTCCTATAACTTTGTCAAAACTAAACGGATTTTCATGTTTGATGGCATTTTGGTCATGATTTGCCCTCTTAATTAATTCTGCATATAAGTTTTGTACATATTCGAAATTAAAATTTTTTGGAATTTTTTTTTGAAAAAATCATGTACTCCCCCCTTACTTATTTTCAGAAAATTTTTTTTTTCAAAATTTAGAATTACAAATTTATGATTTTAAACGATTCTGGTTGTCATAATTAGTATAAAAAACAACATCAAAAGTGATTCTGAGGGGGTCCAATTTTTTGTCAAAAATCATGCCAAAATTGACAAAAAATTTGACAAGTGAAGCTCTCGGATCCATAGCTCCCATATATCAAACTCCTATAACTTTGTCAAAACTAAACGGATTTTCATGTTTGATGGCATTTTGGCCATGATTTGCCCTCTAAATTAGTTCTGCATATAAGTTTTGTACATATTCGAAATTAAAATTTTTTGGAATTTTTTTTTGAAAAAATCATGTTCCCCCCTTACTTATTTTCAGAAAATTTTTTTTTTCAAAATTTAGAATTACAAATTTATGATTTTAATCGATTGTGGTTGTCACAATTAGCATAAAAAACAACATTAAAACAGATTCTGAGGGAGTCCAATTTTCCGTCAGAAATAATGCCAAAATTTTACAAATTACAAATTTACACATGTAAAGCTCTCGGACCATTAGCTCCCATATTTCAAAACTATATAACTCTGTCAAAACTCAACAGATTTTTAAGTTTCATGGCATTTTAATCATGGTTGGTCTCTATATTGTATCTACATTCAAAACATATGTATTATTGAAAGTAAAATTTTTGTTGAACTTTTTGTGAAAAAAATATCATGCAATATTGAAAATAAAATGTTCTTGAATCAGCATTTTAGCCCGCATTTTCCTACAAGAATTTTCCCACAGTGTATGCCAGCAAATAACTTTTGTTTTGATGCACTGCGACAGTCTTTCTTTATTTGTGTTTTTCAACGCCTTTTCACGTTTTCGTTTTCATTTTCATTTTCGTTTCGTATTTCTATTTTCTTTTCTAATGCTTTGTAATGGTCGTCATTTGCGTACAAATTGTTGACACTTTTTCGTGGACAGTCGGGTATCAAACGTTCTCGTGCGTGCATTCGAAATGGGCCATGGTATTTGTATTTTGCATGCCGGCTCGAAAGGGTGGGAGGGTAGGGTAGGGCGTGTGGAAACAAAACTGGACAGCCAAACAAACTGGCCGACAGGCCAGCGAGCTTAATGGAGTTGTAATGAGTGTGAAAATTAATGTCGTCACATTACTCACGCACCCAACGCGATACCCTTCCAGCACGGAAGGAGGCGCTCAGGCTAGGTAGGAGTTGGGGGGGAGTCAGGAGTCGCGGCAATTCGTTTACAAAAGTAGGGTTGCTTCTGTAGGGGTTGGGGTTGGTAGGGTAGGGGTTCAGGGTTGAGCTGTTCTAATATTTGCGCTGAACTGAAATTGAAGCACCCGAAATCAATTGAGAGCCAGCACCGTGCCAAACGGTTGGCCTCGGCTCGCTTTTATTTATTTATTTTATTTTTTTATGTGAGCATCTGACTCATAGTGTCGCATTTGTAGATTAGATAGAGCCGTGAAAGATTATGGCATTATATGGTATACCCATGCTGCAGTGGGAGTCCCAAATGTGTTTACATCTGTTTGTTGTAGGATAAAAAAATGAAGTGGGAATTGGGTTTAGTAAATATATCAAATAAATGGCTTTTAGTTATATTATTTTAATTGTTAAAGCTGAAGAGTGGAAATACGGTACGTGTAATTAAATTTCCTTTTAGAATTTTAGTACACTTTGGCTTATTCCATTGCCGTTCTAGCCGTAGTCATGTGGTCAAATTCACGTCATCTTTTCGGTTGGTCCGCAACGCGTTTGATTTATGTTCAACCTTTTGAAGCGACAGCCAGACAGCCGGAGCGACAGTTAAGATACATAAATATTTGTACATTTTCTTTTTGGGCTGTTGTAAATCACAGTTGAGCAGCTGTGGAAGCTGGTTGTAGATACAGTCAGCTCGTGGTCGATGCAGATGCAGATGCGGATACGGTAAGGTATGCCGGAGCATTAACCTGCAGCACGTCAATTTATTTAAGTAACTGTGAGATACGCGACGTTCGAGGTGCAACATTGTAATTGCTGGGCTTGTTATGACTGTTAGCTACGGCAACAACAAACACGTCAACAAGAGCTATAACAACAATTCATCATGGTGCATATAAAAAAAAAACCATTTTCAAATATTTACAAAACTTGCGCGGAGCTCGGCTGATTCATTCAAATTTCTGCGAATTTCAAGGTGTTCACGTTGATTGTTTTGTTTGTGTCGTAGTTGTTGTTATTGTTGCCGTTGCTGTTGTTATTCTTGTTATTATTTTTATTATTGTTGTTTGCCTGCGGTAATTTGTCAGTCACTCATTATTGTTGGTTTTGTTGTTGCCGCGATTTCAGCGTTTTGATTTAATGGAAATAGAAACGAGCCGCGAACCATTTTATAAATAAACTGCATGCCATGATAAAAATAGAATTGCCAATGCGATTTCCAAAACGCAACATTAACAATAACAGCAGCAGCAGCAGCAACAACAACAGCAACAACAACAGCTGCTTAACCATGCCAGTGCTGGTTGTTGTTGTAGTTTTTCTTTTTGTCATATTTTTATTTGTTGCCATTTTTTGTGCCGTTTCGCGTAATGAGTATTTTGCAAATTTTCAACCCACACGCGACTCACTCAAAAGTCAACGACGTCAACAAAATCATCATCAGACCCATCAACATCATCATCGGCATCATTATCATCATCATTATCATTATTGTAATGATAATGAAGAGTTGTTTTTTGAACCCGCACACGCTTGAGATACTCTTAACTATTTTTATAAACAACGACCAAGGGAATTGCCACTTTAGTTGCTATTGTTGTTGTTGTTATTGCTGCAGTTTGTGTGGTGCATTCGAAAATAGCTTCAAGTTCGAAACGTGGCTAAAAATAGTTAACACAATGCGAGCCCAACTGTTTATACATAATTGCAAAAAAAAAAAAAAGAAGCAAAAAAGAAGCGAAACAAAAAATAAAACAAAGTGTTTTTGTGTTAATGAGTCCAGTTTTGGGTGCTCTGACGAGATCTCTTTGGAACAGTAACCTGATGTGGCACGAGCTTGAAAAAAGCATTCTATAAATAAATAGTTAAAATTTAAGTTAAGATCGAAATTTGAATTTCTAATTGGTTGAACATGCAGTATATGAATTTGTTATTGACTGGACTATATTTGGACAAAACACTCGAGGCAATTATCAAGACATTAAAAGTGGCTATTGAGTTCTCTAAGTTTATATATTTATTGCTTTATTGTTAGCGATAAAAGTAAAAACTTGGTAATTGTTTTTTAATGGTATTTATTTATAGTTAAAACTGGCGCGATACATATAAATTGTTTATAGAGTACTTTTATATTTGTTTTTATCAAATATAAAACCAGCTTGCTTAAATCGTTGAAAACATTGTCAGTCGTAAACATAAATATTCAACATACATTGATTAATTGATCTTTCATATTTGAATTGAATTTTATTTAAAGTATTTCTTTTAATTCGCAAACAAATATCAGTGGACAAACTGAAAGACAGTCAAATAAATTTTAGTCGTAGCATAGGCCACATACATAGTGAATTTTTATTTATTTATTTTTAATTCACCGACGACTTTGATCATTTCGATGATTTGCATTTTCCGTATGGATAGAGAGAATAGAAACATCAACGCACAGCTAGTTTGCTTATTGTGTGTATTTGTACAATTTGTTATCTACAAACAGATATTCAAACCGTAGATATACACATACGTATATGTATGTATATATTTTATGTAGCTACAACTATGTGTTATTCAATTTTTGGTGATGATGCGAAAAACAACAAAACAAATTTGTTAAAAACTAAAAATACATTTATAAAAAATAAGTAGATATACACAGCCTGCAGCTACAGATACACACTCAGAGATACATTTAAAAGATACGTAGATACATTTGCCTATAGCATTTGTTGCACAATCAACATTTTGGCTCCGAGTCGCCGTTTCACCTTGAACAGCAGCGAGAACCCACAGAGAACCCACAGAGAATCAACAGAAACAACTAAAAACCCAAAAACCGAAAAGCGAAATTGTAAACAAATGTTGACAAACCAAACATTGGACTGCGATTGCGGCAAATCATGCCCAGAATCCGCTCCAAGCCCCTTTCCCCTGCCACTCTTCGGTGGCACTTGTGTGTGTTTGTTACGCATATCTTCCGGCACTTAGTTTCGCTTACCGAATTGACCAAAGCCGCAGCAGCAGCGACAGAAAAAAAAAATAGTAATAGAGGAAGGGAGCCCCAAACTCAAAACGGAAGTGCCTCTAATTTCAATATGGCCGCCTCCCCGTGACGTTTAACACAATTGCTGACACAATTTCCGAGATTTATTGCCAGCACGCACACACACACACACACACACTCGCACACACACTCAGCGAATCAACCACATTGCGACACCCACAGAACATGGCGGCATTTGGTGGTTGCCAAAGGACTTGCTGGCCCATCGGTGCCCCAAACGAAATAGCGCCGAAAAAAGGGCCGTGGGGCCCACGCAAAAATAAATCAAATGAAATCGATGATTTTCCTTTTACCGTTATATTATGTCATGTTCTTCCGGCGCTTGGTCTGCACAAAATGTGTCAACAAGGGTTACCTCCAGCGGAATCGGATTGGTTTGGCTGTGTGTTGGGCTTGGGCATTAGGCATTGGGTATTGGGTATTGGATATTGGGTCTTAGCATAAGTAGCCCGTCATTCGATTCGACTTCTTATTGATATCAGCCGAGCAAGTGGCCCTAGGCAAAAACTCATCTGCATTTGGCTCAGTTGCAGAACTTCATAAATGATGCGGAAGTAAAACAAAAAACGAAAAGAGTAGGAGGGAGACAGAGAGAGAGAGAAGGATAGAGGAATATACAAGTAAGAACGTTGCAGTTGGGTGTAACCGACAACGCAATACTCCTTCATAGGGTAATAACAACTAAAACATGCTGATTTTTATAGGAGGTCATCAGTTTGAAATATGGGAGTTATGGATCCAAATGCTATACTTGTCAACACTTTTTTAAATTTGTTGCATAATTTTTTAACCATCACAATTTATTTTAATATCGAATTTTATACTAATTGTGACAACCACAATTGATTAAAAATATAAATTTGCAATTCTAAATTCTGTAAAGAAAAAATCTTTGGGAAAATGAGTAAGGGGGAGTACATGTTTTTTTTTATAACAATTTAACATATATTTTTCAACTATTGAAATATTTAATTAATAACACTTTTTGATTGATTTGATACACGATTTTATATTTCAAGTTCTAAGCCAATATACCCTTTATCCACTTTACGAAATGAGCATACAAAACGTAGAACTCTCAAAGCGAATTTGCACAAAATGTTGCCTTGGGTTCAGACTGGCTGCCACGCCTCCAACGTAGCTTGAAAATTTTCATTTGCCTGTCACAAAATGACAAATGAATTTTGAAATAAGCGCTCGTATCCGTCTGATTGTTTGTTTTTCGGTTTTCAGCTCAGTCCCTAATCCCGCCGCACCCGCTGCCCCTCCTTGATTGCTGCCAGTCAGAGACGGAACTGCTGCTGCTGCAATTGTGGGCTCCCAGCTATGTGCATAGCATAGTACAGCATAGAGTATAGTATAGAGTAGAGTCGGTTCGAGTCGAGTCGAGTCGAGTTGTTGCGCGTGTGCGTTGGTGGACGGTGTCAATGATTGGCATTGAGCAGAAAGTTAAATTGATTTCAATGCAGAGCAATTGAAAAGCGCAGCGTTCGGTGAATGCGCCTGACATTTGCATATCGAGCGGCAATTTACCGTTCCACTTGACAATCGCAGAGCAAAGGGAATAAAGAGAGGGATGCAGATAGACCAGAGATAAATATCAAGGCTTAACTTAACTGTTTTCATTGCTATAAAATACGTCAGTATTATAAAACTTCAAAAATCATTTTATTTTAGTATTGATAATAAATTTAAAAATGATAATTTAATAAATAAAATAAATATATTTTTCTTTATTAATATACAACTATTTCCATTTCGCAATTGAATCCCTTGAATTAAAATATCTATGATATATATTTATTACATATTTTTATATCCAAGAATTTTGTAAATTTTTAATCTTATATTTGTGCTAATAGTTTTATCAAAATAAATTTAATAGTGGTATACATAAACGAACGAAAAATGTATTTTGTTTTCCACAGTTAGAATAGATTTGAAATCATCTTTAAATATCTATGTATGTATTTAATTTTTGAAGAATTATATCGAATACATTTTATACATATTCCCTTTGTGTATGCATGAACCGAGCCTAAAGCCTAATTTGTTCTTGGAAAACCTCATGGATATTTTCTGCATTTCCACCCGCTAGGTTATGTGGCACACGCAGGTCCTTTGGTTACGTCTTCTAATTTGTTTTGGGAGCAGGAGGCGTTGGCCGTTTCCTGGTAATCGACTCGATGGTGGAATTTGAGCAAATTATTGCAATTGACTTCATTTTCATAATTTTACACAAATAAGTTTTTTATGACCCAATTATGGCCACTTCCGCTGCAGCCATAACAACAGCAGCAACAACAACAAGAAACAACCTGAAAATGGCTTCCAGCCCAAAAAGCCAATCCATGACGTTGCCGTCGATAAGGTTGCACTGCGAGTACTTAATTCCTTTCATTTTTCTCACCTGCCCCCTTGTAATGTGCAAATTATTTGTGTGGCGTGCATTATAGCAGACGCCGCTCTAGAGCCCTATCGAGGATTCGCTTCCTGCAGGTTGTTTGTTATGAAAAACATGTGAGAACAGCGCCACAGGACTATGGGGTGCTGACACTCAGAGAATTCGGACAAAATCCTTAAACTAAAATCTTCACTTAAAGCTTAAAGTACTTTGAGCTTGGGATTATTCCTATATAAATAATAAAATGATTGTGAGAGAAATGAAAATAAAGTAAAAAGCAAGAAATTAGTTCTTTAAGAAATAACTTTGCTTTAAGCACAAAATTCTTGCTTTCTTTTCTTTGAGTGTACCTCCCCCTCGGTGGCACCTGCTGAAAGTTTCGGCTTGAGTTTTGCTAATAGCCAACGGTTCTCGTATTGGCCCCGGGCCCGAGTCTGAGCCAGGGTCTGGTTGGCTGCCTGGCTGGCTGGCTGACTGGCTGACTGCCTGGCGCCAGGCGTGAATTTTCTCCATGGCAATTTTTCTTTGGTCGCCTTTTTAAGTGGCCCGTGCGCGACGGCAATAACGAGCCGGCAACAACGGCAACGGCAACGGCAACCGACTCGTTGGTAAATGAGAGTAAATGCAATAATTGCAATGTTTATAACATTAGCGGGCAACGTAAATTGCAGCCACCGACGCGACCAGCCGCCAAACCGACGACCAACCAATCGCCCGTCAACCCATTTTCCACAATTCTCATTACCATTTGCATATGTATACAAATTTGTGTGTGTGTGTGTGTGAGAGTGTGTGTACGTTGAGGGCGCCTCGAAACCGCCATAATGAAGTGCAAACGTTTACGGACAGATATTTTAGTGGTTAACTCAGTTGGCGGCAATGCAAATGCCAATTAGACAATCATCCATCCGTAAGTTCGTAAAGCTTTTAAACTAGCATAGGAGAGCATAGGAAAAACTACGGAGA
The DNA here is from genome assembly GCA_035041545.1 of Drosophila colorata. Lineage (NCBI taxonomy): Eukaryota > Metazoa > Arthropoda > Insecta > Diptera > Drosophilidae > Drosophila > Drosophila colorata. The sequence goes on from JAWNLD010000564.1 coordinate 4,290,397, forward strand.
AATTAATGCTAATTGGCATTTGTGTTGAGTTGTGTTTAATCAGCGGGGTAGCCTGCTAATTAAACTTATAATGGAAATTTGCCAATATGTTTTAGTCTTATGTCTAACTCAAAGAAATCTGTGAAATTTTTTATTTATTTTTTTTTAATTATGTCTTACACTTCAAAAAAAGAATGCAAACAAATATCTAAATCTAAATAGACTATAAAATAAAAATTATTTCATGAATTTTAATACAGCTCTTATATAATTTATTAATTATTACCAATAGCTTGCAACATTTTAATACACCCAAAGGAAAAATACCTTCAGTTACTTTTACGTTGATTTGTTCCCTCATCTGCTAAACATTCCAATAATGGCAGAGCCCCCCGGCTAGCCCCTTGCCAAACCAAAATGTGAATAGCAGACTTATAGTTAGATTTAGTTGAGTCCCTTCGTTCGGCTGTCGCATCATAATTTGCATTAATTAATTTGTTGGCTCATTCATTCAGTCAAACATTTGCTCATTCATTAAGCGGCTTTACACAGTTGCCACACGGTTTTTCAGCAGAAGAAGAAAAAGGAGGGGGAGTTGGAGTGCTTCATGGCATTTTGTTGTTGTTATATTTAATGTTGTTGCCGTTGCTTCCTTTGTTGCAGAGAGCGCAATCGTGTAGGAGGAAACATTTCCCTTTCAAGCTTAATTAAGTTGGTCACTTGGCTGAGGCGCTGACGTTGAGTGGGTGACGATAACAAAGACGACGACAACAACAACAACATAAATAACGACAGCAACAACAACGACGATGATGGCGTTGATAATGACGATAATGCCAAAGCTCATCATGAAGTTGGCTGACTGGCACTTGGCTTGGCTTTTAATGGCAACGAAAACGAAATGTTGCCTGCCATCGCCTTCATCTTTCAGCGGGGCTCAACGCGGCCCAGTTGGAGTAGGCGGCCAGCAGGTAGGGAGTGGGAGGGGGGGGGGGGGGTCAGTGTAGGGGCTCAGCGAGTGCGTCTGCATGGGCGAGGAAGTGAATTTTTGTTTTGAACGTGACGGAAATTGAATTTCCGTTTCTTGGGATGACACTGCCGCCAACGTTGGAGCCCCGAGTCCATGGCTCTCAGCGTCTGCGACTACGAATTGCCAATTGTTGTAGCTGCTGCTTGTTGTCGCTGCTGTTGTTGTTGTCGTTGTTGTTGTCTGCTGTTGCTGGAAAGTAGGCGAGTGACGCATGCGCAACGCGAACGCCAACGCCTAAATGGAACTGGCTGGGCAACTGTCGACTGGGTCATTTCAATATGTTTGTACGTGGAATACCATTAAATCATTCTAATTATAAGCTACCTACAACAGTTCCGTTTTGTAGCCAGTTGCCACTTAAAGTAGTTTGTTGGAGCACAAAAAAGGGGCGGCAATGATTCACAGAAAACACAAAACGTAATGGAACAAGTGAAAGATATAGTCAAAACAAGAGCATAATCTTAATATAGATATGATGACTAGCTGAGACACTGATCATCGAAAAGCTGATTTTGAAATGGCTAAAATATCCAGTTGAAGATTAAATAAAAAATTTACTTTTGAGAAAACTATAAAATTTGAAAAACTGATATTTAGAATGAGCTTAAAATATTGTTCGTAAAATTTATAATCACAAAAAATTTTCTTCTAAAGTGGTATTAAAAAGATTACGGAAATGTAATCTGCAAATGGGTAAGATTTATAGTTAAAGCTGTGATCTTTTAAGGTATATATCCTAGATATTATCTTGTAAAGTCTGATCTAAAAGAGAATTGATGATAATAGTACAACTATAATATTGTAAAGACTGATCTTAAAACACATAAAATACATCAAAACTAAAATATTTGAATATTCTTTAAATCTAGTAAGATAATTAATCTTTAGAAGTCTGAAAAATGTAGTTTTGTTTAGTATACTCTATTATAAGTTTCAACTTTAATTTGCACAACTAACTATAATATATATTATAAAGACCTGATCTAAACACAAATACAAGATTAGCATCATTCAGAACACTTGTAAAAAATTTTATCGTTTGTTTTGTAAATATCTGATATATTTCTTGGTTTTCAAAGTCTTATCGCGTGTATTTCTGTTTCCTTACTATGATCTCGTTCTGCATTTGTAATCATCCGACAAACTAACAATAAAAACCTGTCTAGCTGTTTATGTATTTTTTTTAAAAGTATTTTACGATGATTATTTAGATAAAATCTTTGGAGACTGCACTTACTGCTGAAGCATCGCGACGCGAAGTTTTATGGCTTTCTCATAAAGTGAATAAAAACAACAGGAGTGTTTGACTAGAATATGCCCTATAGAGACTATTTCGCTTACAATTCAAACTATGACTAAACAACAGAACTATCTTGGGAGAAGTAAGAAAATGAATATATTAATCATGAGGTACAGATTATGACATCATCATATCATAACCTTTCAAGTATATATTTCTTTTGGCTACAGGGTATTTCAGTTAAACGGCGTTAGTGCGAATGCGAATGCGAATACGAGTACTCATACAAAAGACAGTCAAAAACATTCGCAAGGCATTCACATTCCACCAAATTGGCGGCGGCCTTTTTAAATTTTTGCGCAGTTTCACGAGACGCAATAACAACAGCTACAACAACAGCAACAACAAAGGCAGCAGCACAAACAACTACAGCGAAAGGCCATGGCAATGCCGTGGGGTCAGCATCAATGGGGCTCCAGTCTGTAGCCGGTGCTGGAAGATGAGAAGCCGCGAAGCTGCGATGCTGGGAACTGTGCCTGGGCGGGAAGTCGAGAGAGCTTCAGGCTCTTGGCTGAAGCCTCGTTTTCAGCAATTGCACTTGTCTGCCGTTGCCCGGTTTCTGGTGCCCGGTTCGGTACAGCTCGGTACGGTTTCGGTACGGTTTAGTGTGTGAAAGATGATGCAGAAGTAGCAGCAGCAAAGTGAGACATACGGATGGGTTGCAGGGGTGGAGAAGGGGGGCGGGTCGGGGGAAGCGGCATTTTTCAAAATTTGCACATGTGTAAACGTAGCAGAAGAAGCTGAAGAGCAGCGATAAAAGCCAACAACAAGAACGGACAAGAGTGCGCGAACGTATACGACTGCCAGATGCCCTGTTTAATAAATTAAAAGGTAAGTAACCAAGACTAACCATTATTTAAAGAAAAATTAAAATAATTGAAGCAAGTAATCGATGTTTATCGATTTTGCGATAAGTTGGCAATTATCGCTAAAATTAATATATAGTTAGCTATAGATGCTGATAAAGTATATATATATATGTGTTACATATATATATATATTATATATACACTATTATTGCATCGAGTATTGAACCTTTTGACCGTTGCTTTTGACTTGCACAACTGCAATATACCCTATTTTCAAATATATTTAATGGGCACAGGGTATACCAACAACTTACGTAGCTGGCAATATGAACGTCCGTTTCTCTTAACTCATTTTTATTTTGTTTTGCTGGTGTTGCTTTTGCTGTTGTTATTGTTGTTGTTGTTGTTCTTGCACGTTTGCCGCCTTGTCTGCCCGCCCCGCGTCTCCGGCAACTGCTGTTAGCGCTTCACCTTGGCTTGTTGCTCTTATTGTTGCCGTTGTTGTTGTTTTTTGTTGTTGTTGCTGTGTGGTGGCTCTGCCACTTTCAGCAAAAATCCAACCGAAACAATAATAACAAAAACAACAGCAACAACAACAACAACAACTGACAGCGTCGTGATGTTTTATGGACTTTGGACTCGCGTTTTTTCCAAGCCCCAAAAAAGCAAAAATTTAACGACGATGGAGCTGCATGAAAAATGGAAACAAGAAACAGCAGCGACAACAACAAAAACAACAACAGCAGCGGCAACAACAGTAACAGCAACAACAACAACAACAACGTAAAGCATTCGCATGCAACGTTGAAACAGAAACAGTTCCGTAAAGCTGAAAAACAAAAATGCAAACAAGTCAGAAAAAGACAAAAAAAAGAAAAAAGAAAAAATGAAGAAAACAAAGCAAAGCAAAACAAAAACAATAACAGAAACAAAAACAGACTTTAGCTGTGTGCGGAGAGTTGCAGATAGAGCAAAAGCAACAGCAATAACAACAACAACAGCAACCGCAAAAATAACCTCAAAGCGATTAAATTTTAAGATAACGGATATTTTGTGTGTTGAAAAAAAAACCTCAACTAAATTTTAGCACTTACCAGAAGCTCAAGAAAACCGTGATAACAAAAAAAAAAACGTCTGTATGTTAATATAAAAGATATGTTTGTATGCAAAAATATTTTTTATAAGCTGTAAAAAACTTTATGATATTTTAAGGAGCTTAGTTCAAAACAAGGCTGTTAAACGATTTAGCAAATTTTTACTTCTTTAAGGCCCTGTAAGCCGATTGTTTTTGAAACCATTTCCAACCGGAAACTTAAACTTAAATTTTTTACCGCAAACATTTCTTAAACTATACCAAATGTTTAAAAAAAAAAAAATTGATTCTAAATACAAATTTTGTTGCATTACTTAATAATCTAAGTCTCATTATACTTTTGGTGCATTGAGCTTGTAAAATGAGCTTATATTAAATTATATAATTATGTTATAAATGTTTTATTTATATTTCTAGTAAAAAAAATCATGTAAAAAAAGCTGTTAAAACTAAGAACCATGATTCTATGTATGTATGTATGTAAAAGTCTGGATGGCTCAAAATATTCCTTATAAGAATTAATTATTATAAATATATATATATATACTGCATCCATACACTAGCCTGAGATTCGAACCCAAACAACGCATCTACCGTGGACTGCCTCTCTCATAAGCAATGATTAGAGCATAAATTTCGTAAGAAATTAGCTCACAAAGTTATTTGCAAACAATATTAAATTCGAATTTTTTCCCATTTCTAGAACTTTACTCAATTTGTCAAAGCATCTGTACAAAGTGCTCAGCCCTTACACGAGCTCCTTTTTGCATTTATTGGCTAGCCATTCAGGCAACGAACCACTTTTATAAACCCAGCGATCTAATTGTCTCGTGTTGACATTCACTGCGCTTACCTATCAAATATTTTGCTAGCATTTCGATATCTGATTTGTCGTTTGCCATTCACAGGCAATTACGGGCGCACAATTGCTTCGTTGAACTCCCCCAAAGCAATGTTTGATTACCTCATTTCTGGGCCAAGTCGCTTGTTGGTTCTGCACGCTTAGTCCTGCTGCTGCTGCCGCTGTCTGCCCCCGGTCCACCCCCCGATCCACGATGTTGGCAGTAACATTACTGCGAGTGCAAAGTCAATCCTAGAATGTGCAGTCGACGCATTGACTGCCGTCCCGCAGTGCGTATGAGTAATATCCAAAGACAGCCAGTCGCATGTGGGCTTCTGGCTGACGGGCTGGGGGGGTGGAGGGCTGTGTGTTTGTTGGGCTGTCATCTAGTGAATGCGGCGTCGCCAACGCCAACGTCCAATGTCTAACGGAGAAAATCGTTGTTGTCGTTTTAAGGAAGGGAAAAGGAAAGGGGGCTCTGGGCATCATTTGTTTCTTTTGGAGAACACGCAAAGTAAATAGTAACATGTGCATTACTTGGCATTCATCTTTGGTCTGGCCCCACACTAGTCCACACCGCCCCCTCGGCCACCCCACGCCTGATGGCCGCAGCTGCTCCACATTTAACGAGAATAATTGCAGCGTCAATGTGGCGCTGCTGCACTTAACCCCAACCCGAGCGGAGGCAGTCTTTGAATGTCTTTGATGAAATATTGAAATTGTTGAGCTGATGATGCTGGGGTCCAGCCAACGGACATGCACTGCATGAACTTCACACACACACACACACACACACATGCATAAATCTCAGCAAAGTTGAAGTTGTCACGTGACGTTGTTGGAGCTGGCGCTGGAACTGGCTCGGGCTCTGGCTCTGGAAATGGCCGCTTGTTGGCGTCAAGTGCCTCGTTATAAATTGCCCAATTTAAGAGCAAAGGAAATACATTTTTAGTGTAAATAAATAATGACTCGAGCGAGTGCTCGAATCCTTCGGCATCGGTTTGCCAATTGGCCAACAGTAATGCAGTAGGACTGCAAAACGAGTAAGTGGATACCAGGATACGGCCACAAATACAGCCACAGATACGGCCACAAACACATTCGCAATTCGAGACCCAGTTTGCCCGTTGATAATGTGGATGCGAGTGCTCTGCTGCGATCTGATAGCATTAGGAAATGCTCCCCACAAATTGAAGACACAGTTGGGAATGTTAAACTTTATAGTTTACAATTTTATTTTTTATTTCTTTTTTATTTTTTGACAAAGGAGACAGGTAAGAGTGATCTAGTTGACTAGTATATACCCTGCAGCTTCGAAATATATACATAAATGACTTATTAATAGTAAATTAAATAATAATAAATATAGACTTTAAATGCGACTGCTCCGAAATTTTCAGTTAGTGTGTGTCTATTAAAAAACATGTATAAATATCAGAATAACTTTTCTAAAAGATTGACTCGACTAAGATATTGTAAGAAAACAATTTAATAATATTGTTGAATTACGTTTATAATCTACAATATTTGTAAAAAAATAAGGACTGAACATTTTACAGATCAAAAATATTTAATTTTAATGATTTAATGAATATGTAATCGAAAAAACATTAATACAACACACAAGAATATTATTTTCAAATAAGAAGTCTAATTTATATTCAATTAGTTTTTACGAAAAGTAAATCGTTTAGGCTGAATATATTTATTTACTAGTATATATGTATATTAAATATATTTTTTTAAAATACTGTAATATGCCCTTTTTTACACATTTTAAATGTGCACAACAGAATAATGCTTAAAAATTCTTAAAGCAAGTAATTAACAACTGATTTCAATACTTCCATTGCTTTCGCTTGAAGAGAACTCTGAAATATAACAAAGCATTCAAAGGCTTCAATCAAGCATGCAAAAGAGAAAAGAAATTCTCATCAAATTTATTTCCAACTTCGCTGCAGTATTAATTTGTATTTGGCTGTGAGTATTCATTTTTATTTTGTTCGAGTGCTCGAATTGCAGTTGTCTGTTAATGGGGAATTCTTTTATTATGCTGGTTGGCATATCAAGTATTGTTCAAGTACTGTGGCTATCATTTCTATTTCTGAGGTCCAATCCATGACCGCCGCGGCGGCAGACAAAAGTAACGGCGCATTAAGTGCGCCCAGCAGCAGCAGCTGAAGAAGAAGAAGCAGCATTTACAGCGCAAAATTCCATGGGCCCCATACCGCTGCTGTGCTCAGAGCTTGTGCAGCGATGCGTTCGCCGCCGACAGCGACGCCTTCACTGATGAGCGCGGGGGAGTTTTGGAGCCTGGGGTGTGCACCTGCCACTCCGTAATGCCCCGGCATCCAAGTCTGCCTCGGAGTCGCTGCTCGTGCCGTGAGCGCTGTTTGCCAGCTCGAGTCACTGTCTGGCAATGCGCCGCGGCTGAAATTTGCGACCTGCCACAACAACAACAACGGCAACAACATCAAAATCAAGTAAGTGTGCTTCGAGTCAAGCGTGTCCCACTTCGAGTTACCCTGGGCCCAGCTTCGTAACTTTCAGACGTTCTATATAAGTTAAAGCAAACAATAACTATTGAAAAATGAATTCATAATTATTTTCTCGATTCGATTTTTAAGAAAAATTTTCATTAATTTTAGAACAAAGCCACCACTAACTATTAAACAGTTAATTCATAAATGTTTTCCGATAAGCAAAATGTGAATTAACATTATATTAAAGCCAACACTTACCATAGATATATAAATTCATAGGTATTTTCAGATTAGATTTTTTTAGACAAATTTAATTTAATTTTTGGTTAAATATATATTTTTTGATTAGATTTTTAAAACAAATTTTTGTATGCAGATCGAGTCAGCTAGCCAAAGATATTTTTACCTTAATACAAGTTGATTTCTATTGCCTGTTACATACCTTGGCAAAAAACCACTACTCCCCTTTCACCCAATTTGCAGTGGGTGCAGAGCACAACAACGGGCAACAGACCATGGCAATCGTCGCTGGAACTGAGGAATGCCCCCGCAAGATGCGACCGCAACGGCCGGCGGGGCGTTTTCTGCTCTGTGTCTGTCTCTGTCTCTATCGCTGTCTCTGTGGCCAGGGCTCAAATTAATTTCATTATTCTCGTTGGCTGCTCTCGTGACTCCGGAGTTTCTCTTCTGATGCGTGATGAATCAGCGGCTAACGCAGCGCCAGTGACCGCCGGTGGGCGCAGCGCCCAGTGGGGCAGCCGCAGCTGGCGGTTTCTTTGTGTGGGCGAATGCCGCCGTTTGGCGGCTTTCGCTCAATGCAAAAAGCTGACCACAAATCCAAAAATTTCGTGGATAACCGCAATTCAAATGCATTCTGTCTTTGCGTTTCCTTGAATAATCATTTCATCCAGCTAGTCTTATCTCTAGTTTCCCCTACTTGCGTTAAGCTCTATTTTTGTTGCTGCCACGCAAAGAAGCAAGCCAAGAGTTTTCCCTTGTTAAAATTCCTGCTTTCATAACTTTTTAAAAATTAAACCGATTATAATACATATTTGATGTTAGAAGGCATTTTATTATTTCATGGTTACTAATGGGCATTAAGATTAATTCTGCAGCCAAAATTAATATAATAAATACCGAAAAAATAAAATGGAAAATATTTAGCATCCCCCTTTCTCATTTTAAAAAGCACAATGTTCTTTTAATTTCAAATTTCAATTTACATTTTTAATCAACAAGTAAAAATGTTGCAGTCGGGTGTAACCCACAGCGCAATACTCGGTAACAGTGCATAAAAACCTAAAATGAAATTGTTCGAAAATGCAAGAAAATGCAAAAAAAGAGAAAAGGGGCATAATATTTTTTTTACCAAAAATAAAATATATATTTACATACATATATATAAGTATAAATTTTCAATCAACGCATTTTAAATGCAGATTCTCAATACTTCAACTTTCGAAATATTTTTGTTCATTTTAAAAGCTTATTCCTTCCAATTGGCGTGTTTTTGGAATGCAAATTGAGCGTGAAAATTTTTTTAATTTGTGATATTTGAAATGCAGTTCGCAGCAATCAACGCATTTGAAATGCAACAGCCGAAAGCAGCAGCGACAAAAGCAATCAGCAGAGAGCAAGAGAAATATGCCTTCATAAACTGCACATACCACACACACACACACACATACACACACACACACACATTCACAGACACACACACAGCCGAAAAGCGGGTCAGTGTTGAGCGCCAAGGCCGAACCTTGCCAGCCAGCCAAAGTAGGGCGTCAGGGCGGCTGCTTGGCCCGAGGTAGGCGTTGCTCTCTCCGCTCGCTGCTCGGTGGGCTGGCGACTAACCCAAAACCCCGAACCCAAATCCAAACTTAATTCGCATCGGCTACAACGAGAGCCGCTGCCGGAGCTGGAGCCGGAGCCGAGCGAGCGCGAGAGGCGGCGAACTGGTTACAGGTTGGGCTGCTCGATGGGTCGCCGCCGTCGTTCGGCGGGTCGTTTGTAGGCACGTTCGCTTCTTGTTGTTGTTGTTGTTGCTGCTGCTGCTGTTGCTGTTGCAGCTGCTACCAAGCCGAGTAGTACTCGCAAACGTAACGTAAATGCAAACGTGGCGCCAGCTTGACGGGGCACTCGGAGACCATTCACTTGCTCCCGACGTTGGTAACAGCTAGGCCTCCTCACAAAATTCCGTTTATTGTATGTTTGACTTTTTTACCTTTTCACTTAAAAATATCTATGGATTTAAAGCTCTAAGCATTATTTAAATATTTTTTTTTTTTTATGAATTAATAGCATTTAAAGCTAAACATTTTTCTATATTAATTCTCGAAACTTTTTTCTTTGGACTTAATAGGTCCACAGTTTATTCGTTCTGCTCCTTATTACCTCCATTCTAGACACTAGTCTTTAGAACGGGACAACAACTAATGTGATTAATGAATAATTAATTAGTAATTAATTAAGTTATGTGATATATCAGCTTAAAGCATATACGTAAAACGCACCAATCTATATAAGTACTTTAAATAATTACGAGGAACTGAGTTCGAATCCTTGGCTAGTGTATGGATGTAGTGCTTGTCTTAGCCGAAGGCCATAGCAGCCAAAAATATATTTAAAAATGGTTAGATTGATAGTTTAAATAATAATAATAAATAATTCATGATATTTTTTTTTAATAAAAAGCAATAAAATTTTTCATTTATCTATATGTTATACTCTGAACCATAATTTTTTGCTTCGTTGTTCATTTAATCCAAGTCCTAAAATTAATTCGATATATATGTATGTATATTATAAAATCACAAATCTAAATATAGCCTAGGTCCAGAGTTTAAGCTTAGAGTCTTAAAGACTAGATTACTAAAAGCAAGAAAACTCTTTTCAAGTTGTACAGGGTATTTCGTAGTCGGCTGCAGTCGACTGCAACATTTTGAGCTGCAATTGAGACTACGACTACGGCACGTAGTATACGCGACGTCGACGGCAGCGTTTGCTGCGACTGCGCCAGCGCCAGCGCCAGCGACAGCGACGAGTACGGATGGGAATTGCAATTGTGGTAGTAGATCATGGCCTGTTGTCCGCTGTAACTGGGGCAGTTGGGGGCGCTTGCACTGAGCTGGCCCTGTGGACGATGGCTACTTGTGGATGCCATGGCTGAAAACTAGGACTCGAAATCATTTGTTATTTATCGTTAACCCACTTAGCAGTCATCTTCAGGGGCGCAGCCGTCAGCCAGTCAGCGCATGGGCGTGTCCGCCAAAGTCGCACCTTGCTCCAGCTGGTCCTTGATGGCATCTAGTGCATAATTATTGCGCCACTGGGCGGCCGCCGTCGTGTGGCTGCGCTGACAAATAATCCACCGAGTACCGTAAACTACTAGAAGTGTGGAGTCACCCGCCCAACTGGCGCTCTATTATTAAAGGAGCTGCATTTAAAAATCGATTTCACATGCACAGCAATTAAAAAGTTATTAACTAGCCGAAAATAAACTAAAACAAAACTTGGGCACCAGCTAAACTTCCCATTCGGCCAACTAAAGCCCAAAAGAAAATATAAAAAAAAATTAAATTAAATTAAAATTCAAAACTTTGTCCTTTAACAGAAACATAGATACATACATATATATATACATATGCATATATATATATATATATATTCCACCGTCCATGCGTTTTGTTGTCGTACAATAAAATCCACCCAAAAATATTGTAACTGCACTTGTTTTCTTTTTTTTTTTCCTTTTTTTTTTTTTATTTTGTTTTGCTTCCTCAAGTTTGGGACAGTTTCGTCCCGTTCCGTAAAACTGGGCGTGCTTACTTTGAGTCTTGATGGGCTGGACAACAACTCCAAATTTCGATTATGTTTGCAAGTTGAAGTTTCTCTTGAGTTTTGTGGTTGTTATCATAAATGGATAAGTGCGCTGCAGGGCCTCGTTAACCCTTTTCAGTTAACAGCAGAAATACATTAAATAGCACTGACAATGGTTAAGTGAGGCGTGTTTGACTAGCAGTTACCCTACACGTGTCTTAAAAAGCCCTTGAATTTATTATATCATACGAAATTCAATATAACATTTTTGCCAAAACTTATGTAAACAAGATACTTAGAAAAACACGTTTGAATTTTAAATTGAACTTCTTATGTTCCATCAAGACTTTATAGAAAAATATAAAAATACATATAAATAAATACATGTATATGTATTTTTAATTTTAGCTAAAAGCTAATTAGCTCCTTCACTAGTATTGCATTGTGATTAAAATTGTCCAAACCCCATTAAAAATTTCGATTACAGAGATAAATATAGTCAAGCAAGTAAGAAATATAAATTGAAATACGTTTTTTAGGCTCGTAAAAATAATCAACATTTGCTTCTTCAAAAACAGCTTTCAATTGGCTTAAACTACCTAGTTCCTTCGCAGATAAACCAATTTTATAGCTAATTTTTTGTAAATAAATTACAGGTAAATAAACATTATTTTAAGTAGTCTCCATTTTTATTCACTTTTATAGGTAGAGGGTATAATTACTAGTTGCAGTTGAATCAAGACGATTTGAGTGCAAGACGTTCGAGTATTCAGCGTGAATATCTTTCAATAAAATACACAATACGAATTCTATTTTTTATGGACCACACGTGACAGTCGCAGACACGCGCTCTTGCGCGTTTTCTCTCTCCCTCTCGCTCGCCCTCTCTCACTGTCTCTAGCTCTGTCTCTGTCTCCGGCTGCCTCATGTTTTGCAGTGCTTGGGGTCTATGATTTAACCATTTGTTCCCATGCTCCGTCTCATCACGTAGGCCCTGTGTCATAAAACGTTAAATTAGTTGGATACCATGCTTTGGTGATTGGGGACTCAGTTGGGCAGGGGCAGCTGTAGCCTGAGGAATTCCCAAGGCATGGCCTTGTATTCGTCAACGCGTCTCTTTCGCCTGACAGTTGGCTCATAAAATGCACATGTTGATGGCGCGTGTTTGGCATGGCCAATATTGAGGGTTGGGGCTTGGGGGGTTGGCGGACTCTTCTGGCTTGGCTGTGATTCTGCTGCACTATTGTTATATCTTTTTGACATGCTGCGCGCGTGTGTGTATGTGCGTGTGTGAGTGAGTGTGCGAGTGTGTTCTCTCACCCTGAGACACTATCAATAGCTGCAACCGCCTCCATTTCAATCTAGTTTCCCTATTTGATTTGAATTAAAATAAGTTACGTGAGTAGCGGCTGACATTTTCCATGTTTTTCCCCCACACCACCAAACATGTATCTGTAAGATGTACACCGACACACACACACACACACACACACACGCACATACACGTTTCCCTTAGGGCGGCTGCACACACACGCCCGGTGGGTGTTCATTTGGGGGCGGGGCCCGCTGGCTGACCTAAATTCGTTTAAGTCGATCGATATTTGTGTGCTGCACTCGTTGCCGTCTCGCTCGCACGCCACGTGCGCCCTCTCGCTCGGGTTGGCTGCATGACCGAAAAAGGCAAAGTGTATATAGAGCATACTACGTTCCATATAGTACTATATGCCATGTGCTGCAGCAACAACAACAACAACAACAACAACGGCAACGGCAACTGCATTGCAATTATTGTGAAATTCTACTACAATGGAAATTGTACGGCAGTCACAGGCAGCTGCCAACGTCAACGTCTCTGTCGTCTACGTCGACGTCGACGTCTCCGTCCCGTCTCCATCTCCGTCTCTGGCTTCCGGCTACGTACGGCCATTGTCATGTATGTGTGTGTGTGTGTGTGTGTGTGTTTTAGTTTGGGTTGTGGGCGTTACTGACATTCCATTGTTGACTCTTGAGCCTTGGCGTGGGCGTGGGCACACACAACTTTGGTGGCCAAAAGGCAAATTTATTCTTTGCCTGGCCCCGTGCGGGCTACCTCTTGTCTCGCTCTGGCAAACACAGAGCCCCAGCCCCAGCCCAACCCCCTAAGATGCAGTCTCTCAAATGTGGCACAAACACCCGCCCGGCCGTCCACCCGCCTGCCTGACAGTTTGGAAGGGAATATCAGGACAGCCAAGTAAGTATATACACATATACAGAACCTATATTGCAGTTATGTGTAGTTATACTCGATGTGACTGCTGCATTGGACCTTGATAAGCAATTCTAAAGTTGATTACGAAGGCCTTTCCTTGTGCCATATCAAGCGAAGGTGGGCTTGGCCTGGCTAGAATAGCTGGCAGACCAGCGTTTGCATTGCCTTGGCAAATAGTAAACCATTGTTATGGACTTAAATGACCTATTAAAAAATATATGCAATATATATGATAGCGCTTAGTAATCGATTACGAAAAACTATTTTCAATTTTAATTATTTAATGATTTTAACTTAACTTTTTTACAAGTTACCAATATATAATTTAATTCGCTTTTTATACCCTGAACCCATTGAAAATGAGTAAAAAGGTTATGCTGGTTTTGTGCAAATGTATGTAACAGGTAGAAGCAGGCCTCTCCGACCCCATAAAGTATATATATTCTTGATCAGCACGACGAACTGAGTTGAATTAGCCATGTCCGTCTGTCCGTCCGACCGTATGTCCGTCTACAAAAGCTTGAAACCTAAGCTAAACGACTATAGATTCTCCTAATCCATACGCAGTACAGGTTTATCAAATAATATCGATAAAAATCGATTTTAAGACTTGGTTTTCTTGGCATATCTCGGAGACTGTAAGAGCTAGAGCCATTTAATTGAGTTTATTATGTGCTCGTAAAGGATACGCAGATTATAAATATTTCGGATTTTGGATACCTCCCCCATTCGCACCGCATATAAAAATCAAATACTACAGACTTGCGCTTTGGTTTTTACATTGATTTTGCTCTTATTAAACACTAAAAGTTTCATAGCGATCATACTCTTAGTTATATTATATTATATTTATATTAATATTCTTGTGTATTATTTTTAGTTCAAAAGTTGTAGTATAATTTTTGATAAAACTTTGAAAGTTATAAAGATATATTAAAGAAATTGTGAAGAAAATAATTTTCAAATAAGATCTTATGTAAAATTTTTATTTTAATGTGATTTCGGACACCAGAGTGACTTGTTTTAAAAATATTAAGGACAGTGAAAATAGTTGGTACTAGTTTCTTTAAATGATGACAACTTGCCTGACGCTCAGTCCGTGGCACGTTGCACATACGCCCCGTGGGCGCTAGCTGCATTGCAAAGTTGTGGCCGGGGGTTCGAGTTGATGTGCTTATTGGGGTTGGGGATTGCCATAGGGGTTGGGGCATTCGATGTTGGCAAACTCATTACGACGCCGCATGAGTGACATTTCCACGCTGTCAACATGACACATTTCATACACACACAGAGCAAGCGAGAGAGCGAGAGAGTTGGTTACAGACAGAGCGCGAGCAAACGGGGGACTTTCTTCTACATAGATATATATTTATTTTTGCAGCCACATTCTTGGCATGCAAGCCACTGTGTGGCTTAATGTGGCACGGCTGCCGCCGCTGCCCGAGCTGCCACACGGCCATCCCTCTCACTCCATATGCTGCAATATTGTTGCTTGTTTCCATTTGACGGCGGCGAACTTTGGAATTACAACGCATTTCTTCACTTTCGCATCGCTGGCTTCTAAGCAGATTATTATTGTTGTTATTATAGAGCCGTCGACGTTGCCTTTGTTTTATGTGCAAATTGAATTTGCCACCAGCCACCCCCACCACCCCCATACCCGATTCCCGATTCCCGATCCCCTATCCAACATGTTTACCCAACAACTTCATATGCTATGCGTGCCACAATGCATCGTTCGGCTAATGGCGACGCATGTCAACATTTGCTGAGCTTTTGTGTTTAAATATTACTAATACGACATGTTGTGCCAGCTCGCGTGGCGTCGCCAAGCGGCTTTTGCCAGAGTGAGGAGCCAAGCATTCAACCCAAGGGTTGGAGTTGTTAGCCAAAGCTGTAGCTGGCTCTAAAGTTGGCTGTTGGCTTTAACACGAAGCGTGTATTGCGGCCATAATTGAATTATGCCAGCAGCAGCAAGCCCAAGTTGTTGATTAGTCAGATAATGTTTTCTGATGGTGATAATGATAGCCGAGGCATATATGATATATATGTTTTATCAAATGTACGATTTGTGTACTGCATTTAAGCAATTGAGTCTAATGGCAAAAACGACTCAATTAAGCCTACATTCAACTAGCCTGTGATTATTGCAAACATAATATTTGCATATTTAATTAGAGTCGAAGAAAAACTTTCGAGCATATTAAATAGGCGTCGTTTTGGGCGTTGGCTGTCACCGTCAATCCATCAATAAATAACAACGAAAGTTTAGTATGCAACTATTAAAGGCATAAGTCAAAGAAAACAAGAACTATTTTTGAAGGACTTTTGTGCGACAAAAAGGCGGCCAAAGTTAAGCCGAAGGTGCGGCAGGGGAAACATTTGCAATTGAAAGCTGGGAAAAAGGGAAAAGTTTAATTGAAACTCAGTTCTCAATTCGCAATTCAATTCGCGTATAATGTGAGCCACTAAAAAAGAGTAGAAGTAGGGTTGCGGGGGACGTGGCAGCTGCTACTACTTAGTATATGTGCTGAGGAGATGCCTAGCTGCAGATAGCTGCCAGAATTGGCTGAAACTGGAAAAAGAATAATGCCGAGCGAGCCGTGCACACAGCCAGGCAGGCACAAAAGATGTTTGCAGTTAAATTAAATGAAAAAGTTTACAACTTTTTTAATGAAATCATTTTATGCCTTTTTTGCAGCAGCATAAACAAAGCGCTCAGCGCAACAATAGCAAACAAAACAAATGCGCCAGTTGCACTGGCTGACAAAAAAGCTGGCGAAGGCGAACCGGGCAGCGGGGGCGGTGTGTCCACAAACTTGTAAGAAAAACTTGCATGCAACTTGCAGGCCAAAGAGAGTTGCGAAAAAGAGATCCTTTTGCCGTGCACACAGACATGCATATGGGCATATGTAGACTCAGAGAAAAAATAAAGTCTTTATTATGGTATGCATTTGGTTTTATATATTAAAATTTGGGAATATTTTTATATTACATTTTTTTTTTTGTATTTTTTGTTATTTATAAATGTAAAAATTCTGGAATATATTTCAATTAGGTATGAATTTTTCTTTATATAAAATTAGTTGTACATGTTAGAAAAATTAGTAAAATATATTTGAATTAAGTAAAAAATATTTTTTTTTCGTTCTTAACCAAGCTTAAAATATTCTTAATGAATATACAATATTTCTTAAGTTGAGTACTGCATATTAATCTTATACTTAGAAAACAGAGGATTTAAGCAAAATATTTTCACTAAGAATTTTGTTTCTAGCTTAAGAAATTACAAAGCTGGTCAAATTTGTAAAACTTTTGCATTTGATTTCAGTACAAAATGCTTTGTCTTTTTTTGGCGAGTGTGTGTGTGTATGTGTGTGTTTCTCTGTGTATTTGCGCAGCTTGCAAATGAAAGTTTGCTCAAACTGTACATTTGATTTTCATGTTAAAGTCTTAAAGGCGTTTAACATGTCGTATGCGTAATCTGCGCCAAATCGAAAACGCATTGAGCCAAGGGCTTGCCACGGACCAGCGGGTTGAGGAAGGCGCCTGCGACGTGTGTCTTTGAGAGCTCCATTTGGTGAGCTCCCTCAGGCTAATGATGCTGCTGCCAATACGAGGGCAACCGGGGACTCGGAGCTGGGCTGATGGCTGCTCTTGTGCGCTCGCCTGTGTCCTTGGCTGTCATTGGATAGTGGCAAGAACTGGGGTCATATTTGTGTCATGGCTAAATATCGGCGAGCAGCGGCAGCGGCAGCAGCAGCAGCTAAGCTAATCCAACTGTCACACACAGCAAAAATGGCTGCGGGAAATATGCCAAAAATTAGCTGCGGGAAAACTATCTCTCGCTCACACACACACACACAAACACACACACACACAACTTAAATGGGCCATAAGCGTGGCAAGCAACTGGCAGTTAAGTGGTTTTCAACATTACCAATCTAACAATCCAAGGAACCCACTCGGCAGTCGGTACTTGGCAACCGCTGCACCTACCCCGGGATTGCCCCCCTTCTGCAGCCAGTTGTTAATGCACGCATTTCCGTTTCCTTTCGCCAGTCAGAAATTTATGTTTTATTGCAGCTGTTGCGCCCCAAAATGGCGTCCGCTGAACGCGCCCCCTTAGTGTGTCGCCTAGCCTAACGCTTTTATTGGCACTGTGATTTCTGCTGCTGATTCTAGGGGATTACGCTCCAAGGCGCATAACTCTCGACTTTGCTGCGCATTAATCATAAAGCGGTTTTCATGGCTGCCACACGCCGCACCCAGCCCAGTAAGAGCCGCGCCTGCCCGCCCCCCTCGCATTGCATTTAATTTGGCATTAAGTGCACTCGCCCGGAGCAGCATCGGGAGCTGCCTTAGCTCCCTTATGGCACTTAAGCGCTTTACGAGTACGCCCGATAATAAAGGAATACTCGCCATACCTGTGTGCAACGATTCCAAGTGCTTTGGCTTCAGCTTCGGCGTTGGCTATAGCTATAGCTATAGCTTTAGCTTTAGTTTTGGATTCGCATTGACGACTCTGCCGGCAGAGAGCCGGATTTTTATGGGCGCAGACATTATGGCGGCACATGTATTTATGAGGCGTCATCAGGACACACAGGTTGACGTCGTGTCGTTGTCGTCGCCAGGGACGCGCTGAGCCGTGAACTGCATCAAAAGTAAGCAAAATGTAGACACAATGTAAGCAGTCGAGGAAAGTGACGATGACATCAACCAACTGCCTTCGAGCTGCTCTAATAAAAAACTTCCACGAACATTAAACACAGTATTTTTTTAGTATGCCAATTTCTGAATCAATCAATCAGCTAGGTTTGCTAACTTTTAAGCAGGCTGAGATACTGTGCACAATTAGAAAAATCGGACTCCATTTATTTATTATTTTATATTTCATTAAACAATTTTTTTACAAAAATGCATCACAAAATACTCTTAAAATGTCTAAAGAACCTGTGAAAAAATTCCTAAATCAACGATTATTTTGTGTTAACTGTAATTATTCTTTACAAAATTTTACATTCTATCGATAATTCAGAATTCCTTACTACATTTTGTTATTCTCACATTTAAAAATTAAAAAATAAATATAATAATGTTATAGATCATTTTGTTAATGTTTACACAGATATAGATTTGTATGAATATTATATTTTATAATGTTTGAAACAATTCTAAAACATATAATTCAACATGTAATAGTGCTCGTTCTTCTCTTAGAAACTAACTTAAATCTTTAGACTAATGCAACCTCCGATTTTACCTCAACCCTTCAGCAACATACCCATCATTTATTTATATCTCAAAATTAATTCCAAAATATTTCAAAATTACACACCATTTTCGGGCAATCAAAATTTTCCAATACCCAACCAGAATTTCGACTAAACAAACTAGATGGCGGATGTAGAAGTGGAGGCTCCTCCGGAGGCCGAAGCTGAAGAAAATGCGGAGGCACCGGAAGCAGACGAAGAGGAAAAGGCTGAAGATGCAGAGCCCGAAGAGCAGGAAGAAGCGGCTGAAGAAGACAATCTAGATGAAACCGAAGAAGATCCTTTCGAGCTACTCGACGAAGAAAGCGAAGATAACGAAGAGGAGGAACGCATGTATCGGGAATATCTCGACTTGATGAAACAGATCGACTGTCAGAATGCAGTTATAAGCGATCTGAAGGAACGCTCTCTTGAGCTGAGGGAGAAACCCTGTCAAACCCTGAAGGACAGAGCCGAGTATAAGCAGCTACGCATTTGCCTGGACCAAGAGAATATCAAACTGAATACAATGTTGAATCGGGCAATGCAGCTGCAAAATAACGGATCGAAGAGGCTTTATGGCAACATAGAGCTGGCGATGACAGACTTTGAGGATAATATACTCATAAACTCATCGGGTTGTTGGCCGGAAACCAAATGTTCCGCCTCGTCAAGTCGAAAACAGAAAACCGCGCAGGAAATATGCGATGCCTTAGATGATTCGGATACGGATTCGGATTCGGATCAATGTTGTTGCTCGGGAAGACGTTGAAACAGCCAGAAGTTATGGATAAATATATTTTAAATGGAAGGACTTGAAGTTAAATTTTCGCTAAATCTGAGAAATGTCTTCGCAGTTCAATATGTTTGAGAATACCGCTGTCGTCAGTTTCCCAAATTCCTGTATTTGTATTTTCAATTCGTTGGATTTTTAACATAAATATATAAATATATTTTTTTTAATTATTTGTTTACTTTAATTTGTTTAATACGTACTAAAATGAGAATATCCCAGTGGCTCAAGAGTTTAAAAAATTATATCATTTCATGTTTTACAAAATCAGGGACAGGTAATACTGGATATTATTTAACTTATAATAATAAGCAGATACAAAATAAATTTAAAACAAATTAATTCTCTTTTAGTTTCTGCCAGAAACAAGACAATTTAATTTTAAATATGTTCTATTGGTTCATGTAAAGAAATAGTTTAGCTTGCAGATTTAAAATTAGCCAATTCCCTATTATAATAGGATGCTGCAGAGTTACTTTCTCCAAATACCAGATACAATCTTTTATAAGACACTCCAGTATTTATATCTAAAATTCGTAAATTACTCGCGCATTCTCTCGAGAATCCCTACAATTGCTGCGTGCTGGGAGTTGGGGCTGCGTGAAGCTGGGAGGGGCCAAACCGCTCATTGAGCAATTCATTCAATCGACGAATTCAATAAAGTACAACTAATAAAAATCAAGCGAATGGCAATGAGAATGCGAATTGGCAAATACCAGAGACTTAGAGGAACAAGCCAAACGAGCAGCGAGCAAGAGAATTACAATTTTCTCGCCATTTGTTTTTGCGCCACGCAACACGTTTTGCTGTCATAATTCGCTAGCAAAAGGCGGGCGACGCCAAGCGCAAGAAACCCCAACAAACAAAAAACTAAAGACAAAAAAACAAAAAACAAAAAAATACAAAAATGGGCAGCAAGAAAATCGCGCGCATTCTGCAGAATACGAAGGGGAGCCTCAATGCGACGTTAGTGGTCCATCAAATGCTTGTAAACAAAGCCAGCAAACGACGCTGACGACTATGATGAAGAGGAGTAGAAAGAATGGGGAGCGGAATAAGGGGGGCTTTGGCAAATGCGAACGACATGGCAATAACATGGCTCTGTCTGTGGCGGGCGAAGTGCATGCAATGGCAATGGGCACAAAAACAAAAGCAAACGCGAATGCGAATGCGAATGGGAATGCGAATGCCAGCCAGCCAGCCAGACAGAATAAGGGGATCAAAGCAAAACTCGCAAGACAAACACAAAAACTGAAGGAGCGGCAACGCTTCGCTTGTTGGTTGTGGCCAGGGGTGGGTTGGAAAAGGGGGGGGCGCACAGGCTTAGGTTAGGCCAGGGGCAGTCGTCGATGCGAAGCAGCAGCAGCAACAGCAACAGCAGCAGCAGCGGCAGCGGCAAGTGGTAATGGTAAATGGCGTTCTGCAGCGCAGTTGGCGTCTGGCCTGCGCTCCTGTCTGCCACGCCCATGCCTATGCCCATGCCCATGCCCCTGTGTATGGCCCTTTGGCATCCACGTTTCAGATTCACAACGTTTCGCTTGGCACTCTCTGGTGCGCTCGCTCTCTTCGCCTCGCGCTGCCGCTCTCGCCAAAACAAAGTCAACTCCTGAAAAGGAGAACGTTTTTGGCGCGCAAATCCAGCCAAATGAAGCCAACATTCAACTGACGTTGACTGCAGCAGCGACGCGAACAGCAACGGCAACGGCAACGGCAACTGCGCTGCGGCGTCACCTTGCGTCCATTCACCTCGCTGAGCGCGGAGAACGAGTATTTGGTGCGACCAGCGTGCTCGAAAGGGGGGGACACAATTTCATTTTATGCGCTTCGATTCGATTCCATTTTCCATTTCGTTCTACTCACTTTGCTTGTTTGTATTATTGTCTGCGGCCTTCCCACGTCCAGTCATGGCAATCCCCAAGCCAAACCCCCTCCCCGCCCTGCTTCGCCATACGCCATCTTTGAGGTTCTTGCAAATTCTTTGACTGCGATCTACGAGTAGCCGAGGCGTAATTATTGTCGATACATGAGCACAAGATATTTACAACGTAGAATCCGAGTTGGAGTTCGATGCACTGGCAGCCGGTCGAACTATGAGCGGAAGATACAGCACCCAGAGGCAAAGCTACATACAAAAGATACAGATACAGATACAGATACAGATGCACGGATACAGATACAGATACAGATACAGACACACAGATACAGATACATATATACGGTTAGAGTAGATGGAATCGTGTTGATGTTTTTATATCTATCAGATGCCGATGCCCCATTGCCATTTGCCGTTCGCTCTGTGGCAAGTGTTGGCAAATTGTGGCCACCGAATGGGTCATTTGAGCTGTCAGTAGGGACACTTCTTGGCTAGGGGCATTTCCGTTGTGCCATCCACCAGGCCATAAAGCTTGTGCATTAAGGGTTTCGCATATCGTCAGTGCTTGGAGACAAAAAAATAAACTAAGAATGCTTCAGTTGGGAGTCGCATGACTTAAAGATACTTGCTGGCTTTTAGTAGATATTATATCTTATAAATGTTTAATAAGAATAAACGTGTATTCAAGATTGCCATTAACATTAATCAAAAACTTAAACAAAACAATATGAATGTTTTCAAAATAAATAAATAAGAATATTAAAAAAAAAAATCTATAAAATTAATTAAATAATAAAAAATTTCAAAATTACAACAAAAGTATAATAAAGAAAAATAAATAAATTAAAACTAAAGAATTTAAGCATAAAAACAACAGAAGGAAAAACATTGCTAGCTCGACGAATTTACTGCTTTATAAAAATATCTAAAAATATAAACATTTATACGGCTGTTGCCTTTTAGACGCCTTTTGTCTATTTGCTTTGTTCAGCTGTCAGTTGACCTTTTCGTTCAACTTTTCTTGGCACCTCGCACTCCACAAATAGTTTTATCTGCAGCGTCCAGCCGTAGGTAATACGCATCTTTGACACTTTTTATTTCGTAACTAAGTTACAAACTTTTCACCTGCTGCATATCACTTTAAACTCTGACCTTTGCGGCTTTCTAAGCCGCATTAACTGTAAACACATACTTATCAAAGCACGACACAAGCAACAAAACTAACCAAAAAAATTCTGGCTAAAACCCCTTCCCCGCCCACTTGCTAACTCGCCCCCCCCCCCCCCCACGTTGATCTAACTGTGTATACACGTGAATTGCGCACATTTTTATTCCATGAAAAAGTTTTCTAAATTAATTTCGCATAAAAAAGTGCCAAAACAACAACAGCAACAACACTCGAGCAGCATCCATAAAATTGAATGCGGCGCAGAAGCGTCACCGCACGCAGAAAGGTCACAGGCGGCGCTGTGCGAGGGTCAAAGTTCAGAGACGCGTAAATTTTCGTTACATGCGTGGCAGCCAGACAAGAATACGACAATAGCCGCTACCCTCAGCCCATATGCTGCAATCGTCAATAAATAAAAGACATATTTGGTTTTTGTCAGACATATCTCGTCAGCTTAAAATATATGTCCAAATCTCTGCTGTACGATTCGATTTTTCCGATTTTTTTGGTATGTTTACTTTTACTTTTTTTTTTATTAAATCGGACAAAGGTCTGATTTTCTTAATCTTAAATAAATTTTTCAAGAAAGTTTTTATTGATCCCAAAAATTTCTAACTAGAAGATTGACTTGCAGAATTGAATCTTAAAAATTGTATGCTTCCATTCACGAAAATTCTTACCTTAAACTCTCAATAACGATCAGTTTTGTCTTGAAGAATAATCTTCACTTAATTTAATAATATTCAAGAATGCAATTTAAAATCTGTGTAAAAACGCACTTTTTCTCTGAGTGTACCAATTTGTATGAGCAAAGCTTCAAAGCTAAGAGAGCATAGATAATATATCAACATATACAGACCAGACATTTCTCCTTAGTTATTAGCTCCCATGCCGAGGTGTATTTGGCCACTTCTTAGCTAAAAATCTTAGGTCTACGCCTCTGCCACCCTAGCACTCAGCACCCAAGACACTGGCGCCCCTGGCAACCCTGGCACCCCCGGCACCCGGGCAATCATTCAAGCAGCCGCCGACGTCTGGAAAAGTTCTTTGGTCTTTGGGTCTACTTTGGACAACAAATCACTTGAAGTGGAATATTGTCGTCTGTGTTGTCTGCGTTGTCTACGCACAAAATCGGCAGCAGGCCTGACAAGCAACCCTAAGCAGCAGCCCCCCCAACCCCCTCCCTTTCACAAATACACAATCACACTGTAAAAGCTGCGTCTTCTCGCACTCACGTGCGCCACGTAAACTTTTATTTTCTTCTTATTTCCTTTAGCGTTTTTTGAAGCATTTTCGACTGCGAACTCGCCGTCTGCCGTCCGTCGTCTGTTAGTCCTTTGTCTGTCCCGGGGTCTTTGTTTGTTTTGTCTGCTGCTGATTTGGCGCGCATATGTTGGGAGCAGTCGTTGGCAGCGCGGCGACCTCCCCTCCCCTCCCCTGCCCTGACCCCTCTGCGACCCGACGCCCCTTCAGACGAAGACGACATTTGGGATTTCTTTGCGATTTTTATTTATCTAAAAATGAAAAGGCACACAAAACTGAAGCAGCCCAGCTCCTGCCTAGGGTAAATATGTGTGTACGTGGATAGAGCGGGCCCAGGCAGGAGCAGGCTGTAGGCAACAGCCCAGGGGAGGGAGGGGCTAAGGGGAATTTAATGTCGCTTTGATTTGTGGCAATCGCGCGCTAAACGCCGCAATTTTTAAAGTGAAATTGCTCGAATTGTTCGACGAGCACGGCGTAGTCTGGAACCCGAAAGACAACTCCTGACAATGACAATGACAATGAGACAAGATGCGTTTGCTGCACTCAGAGAAAATACCCAGAACAAATACCCAGAACAATGTTGTCGAATTTAGCCAAGGTAGACGTTCGTTAAAATGGCCAGAAAATTCATATATCCAAGATTTAAAGATTTATAAAAAGAAAATTCCTATAAATTCCATACCATTGAAATTTTTAACTTTTATTTAAAGCATGCAAATTCTTGTAATCTAAATTAAAATGGGCTGCCTAAATTCAAGCCTCAAAAGCTGAAATTATTTTCAGAGCTCATTGTTAGAAATTACGTACTTCCAGATACTCTTAGGCTTATTTAAGGAATATAAATAACTGCTTAAAGATTTATTTTTTTTAATAAATTCAAACGTTTTATTCACATTTCTCTAACATTACCTAACATTCTTATTTAATTTAATAATATATTTATAAGAAATTGTTAAAAACAAAATTAGTTTAAATTCGCTACCGATCAGACTGGAACTTTTGCTGGCCCTAATTCGCTCAGTGTAATTTTCAGATGTTGATCTGACTAGGTTCTGCTCTGGTTTTTGGTTTGGTCTGCTTCAGGTTCCGGTGCGCATTCAGGTTCCTCTTTTTGACTGCCAGGCTGCTGGCCTCGCGAGCTGTTGTCCTTGTTCCTTGTTCGTTTAGCTGTAAATAAACATGTTCGGCAATATGTCGCCCAGTGTTCTGTCCAATAGGACAACGTTGACAATGTCTTCGACTTGAACTGCGAGCCGGGAAGATGTTGCCCCTGCGGCCAGGAGCTGCCACACAGCGGCAACAGACAGGCATTGTCAGTCCTGTGGCTCTAGTTGCTCTCTTTTTTGCATTTGTTGTTGTTGTTGTTATTGTTGCAGTTGTCCGTATTTGAAATGCAAAGTTTTGCTTACAAATTGAAATAAATTATTGCCTCCGCTCATTTGCCGTTTCGTCGGGGGACCAAAAAGCGCATTTGACAGTTTGACGGCGCACTTTTAAGAGGATCGACAAAATGCTGAAAGCGAACCAAATAAGTTGCTGTAATATATAATAATATAATAATAATAGCTGGCAATTAGGAGAACTTGTCTGGTTAGATAATGGCGGCAGAATTTTAATGTAAAATTTAGCTGCGTGAATAAATGAAATAAAAATAATATTATATTTCCAAATTATTTTTACAACACATATGGTGTGGGTTAAAAATACTAGTTAAGTTGAATAAACTGATTTCGAAAAATATTTAAATTATTTTGTTCATTTCTGTATGAAAAAATGTAAGCTTATTAAAATTATTTAGATAATTTTAGGAAATAAATAAAATAAAGCTAATAAAACTAACTTACAGAAATATTTTAAAATTGAAAACTAAAGATCTTGAACATTAGAGCACCAAATTAAATAAATAGACTAATATAGCTATTTGTTTCTCTTATTTTTATTCATTTAAATAATGTCTGATATTAAACATTTCAAAGTTTTTCTGCAAATTCTGAAAAGTGTGTGTTTCGTGACTTTTAAATGGATTTATTTCCGATATTTTTAATTGCTTGCCAGTTGGCCAAATGCCGAACAAGACTACCCCAATATTGACGAGCGAAAACCACTTATAATCTCATTTAAATGAGGAGCTCCGTAATTGTGTTTCGCGTTTGATGTTCTCAATTTCATTAATTTCCTATGCCAAAAGTCGAATGCAATTCGAATGGTGACCATTGACCAGCGGCAGCGGCCATTGAACTGCGCCCGTATAAAAACAAACACCAAAATCAACAACGGCAACAACAACAACAACAACAGCAATAATAAAGGCAACAACAACTGCTTTGAACTCACCGTGGACAGGTGCAAACGTCAGGGCAGGTGCAATTTTCGGCGACAGACAGACAGCAGCAACAACAACAACAAAAATAACAGCAGTAGCAACAACAACAGGAGGCGCTAACTGGTCCAAAAACAGACGGCGGCAAACAAAATTTCAATAAACTGCGGCATCAGGCATTGAGAATTGCGGATTGAGAATCGAGTATTGAGCATGGGGCCTGGAGCTGTCGAGCTCTAAAGGATTTGGCGGGGGTTGACTGCCAATGCAGAGTCGCATTTAAATGTCGAACTTAACAATGGGCACGGGCAACGTGGAGAGGTAGAGAAGCCGAGGCACTCGCTAAATATTTAATAATGAAACGCATCATCTGCCAGGGAAGCGCCAGACGAGAGGACAATGACGCCATGGCAATGCAGTCGATGAGAATGCGGATGAGCGCAGGACTAGGGCTAGGAATGAGGATGAGCATGTGGATGTCGATGTGGATGTGGCTGGCAGAGTTGGCTACAAATCTGTTGACTGAATTGTTCACTTTCGACGCGAAGCTACACGTGGCCTTTGGGTTTGAGTTTGGTTTTTGGGTTTGGGTTTGGGTTTGCCCGCAGCTGCCGCGTGTGTCTGCAGCCAGCATCCATCAGGTTGTTATTTGGACTTGGTCAGGACGGGGTGTGAGGGCAGTTTAACGATTTGTTTTGTTTCTCGTCTGCCGCTCGTGAATTTGCAATGTCAATGACGCCGTCGACGTCGTCTGCTCTCATAAAAATCAACCCTCGACAAAATAAATCGCAATAAAAGCAAACGCAAAACGCCAAGCGAACGGAGAGGGTGGGGCGTGGCAGTGGCACGGGCTGGACGCCAGTACGGGTCTCTGGATGGGCACTCTCGGACCCGGCCGTGTAGATCATTGTCCTTGACGGAGTTCATTCACACGAGCTGCCGGCACTTCGTTGATGATTTTCGGTTTTGGTTTTACGCCCAGCCAAACATTTCGAATAGCCGATTTTAATATTGGGCGAGTGACTAACTGAGTGAGTGAGTAACCCTCTGCCGACGTCCGTCCGTTTGTCTGTCCCTCTGTCTGTCTCTCTGTCTTTCCGTCTGCCTGTCTGGCTGGTGGTGTAACCGACCTAGGACTTGCCATGTGGTATTGTCTGCTGCCGCCGCTGCTGCTGCTGTTGCTGCTGATGTTCCCTGTTGCTGTTGCTGTGTTGCTTCGTCGTCTGCATTTGGCGGGAAAATGTTGAGCGGCGTCGCCGACGCCTTCGCCACTTCGTCATCGGTGGTGGGCACAACGACAACAGAATTTATATAGCCAAAACAGAACATAAAATACGCCCAGACAGCACAGCAGACGGGCGCAGCGAGGGGCGGGACGGGGCGGGGCGGTGCTAGCGATGAGCTGGATTGTGCCCGTCTGGCTGTCTGTCAGTCTGTCTGTCTGTCTGTCTGTCTGTCGGGCGGTCTAACCAAGCGCAGCGCCCGAGGCGCAAAATGCAAAAAACCAGAACGTCGCTGAACAGGGGAACAGCAATGGGTACAGCAGGAACCTGAACCCGAATCCAAATCCAAAACCCGAACCACAGTATGTGTGTGTACGGAGTGTGTGTGTGTGTGTGTGTGCGTGTGTAGTTTATACAAAAGCGAAACGGAACGAGCGACGATTCTAAACTGTGGCAACATCATTACGTGCAATAATGAGGGGGAATTTTTCATGTCTGTCGCGGCCAAAGAGATGCAAGGTGAACGGGGCTGGCAGGGCGGAGGGGGGGGGGGGGGGTCAGGCTGGTATAAGAGGGGAGGGGGAGTGTGGTACATGGAGTTACTACCTATGCCTATGGACTGACGCTCGGCTTGCTCGTAAACTGATATTGAGGTCGACGACTGCTAATTTGTGGATGCGAAGAAGAAGCAGTAGAAGAAGAAGAAGCACCAGCAGGAAGACTGGGGAGCAGAGCAGAAGAATGTGTGAGCAGAGAAGCCGCAACAACGTCAACATGTGACGTCCCCTTAGGTAGCACGAGGTACAGTTTTGAGGCGTGTCAGCTATACGTTATATTTTATTTTTGAATTTCAGTTCAGGTTTGAAAATCCGCACAAGGATCAGTCGACTTTTCAGAACCTAATTAAAACATCAAGTACACGTTTTAAGGCAAGTGTTTCTATGTAAATAAAAATTAAAATTTTTACTTAACTTTAGCTTGACTTATTTTTAAGTCTTAGTCTATATTTCTGCACAAAAAAAAATCATTTTAAAAATTCTAAGCATGGAGCAATGTGTGAAAATAAATCCCAAAAAAAGTTTCAAGGATAAAGCGGAAGAATTATTGATTAAAAACACAATTAAGATGTGGTAAATAACATATACAAATATTTGTATATATATGTAAAAATATGTCCCTAACAAAGTTCCAAGGACAAAGCAAAAGAATTATTGATTTAAAAAATAATTCAAATAAAAATAAAGGATTATATGTAAGAAAATATTGGGCAAATTAACGATCTAATTTTGTTTGTTTTTACAAATAACAGCAGGATCACCAGCTAAACCAAATTAGTTCCAAAAAAAGAAAATAATAATAATTGATTCGAATCATGAACCAAATCACTCTCAATTTAATTTCAATTATTTTCTTGTGATTCCATACGGATATAAAAAAAATATTTATAGTGAATAATGATGGCTAATTTGCAGATTTTATTATAAAACGGGTTCTTATGCCAGGGTATCTCAATGGCAAGCCCTAAAGCTTCTGCTTCCCTTTGTCCATCGGGCTATCTCAATATCAGCTTTTCATGCGCTTTGTTCCTTTTCCAGGCATTAGATGCTCGTTAACCAAACACAACAAGAACCTCATTCATGAGTCGCAATTTGATAGATATTTATTTTTTATACCAGTTTATTTTTAATTATTTTTTAATTAAAATTTGTTAATGTCATACAACAATCCGACAACTGCCCCTTCAGAATCAGCTATAGGATATGACACCATAATAAAAAAAAAATAATAATAAAAACAACAACAACTACAACGACAACATACAAAAAGAATAACAAAAGTAAATTTCCATATTAATATCAAATTTCCAGAGTGGTGAGCACTACGTTGAGTTAACGCGACTGTCCGTAATTTATGGGGTCGCCCCTCCATCTTTCACTCCCCGCTGCTGTTGCCACCCCATCCCATACCGCCCCACTTTCCCGCTGGCTGTCTGCCCATCCCGGGCTAGGCAATTAAAAGCGTTTCGCAAGAAATTTGAATTGAATGAACTGCGCCTTACGCACCAGGAAGTCCTTGCCGAAGCAGGTCTAGCAGCGAGTCCTTAAGAATAGGCATAGACCAGGACAACGCCAGACGCCAGACAAGGGCCACAAAAGCCCGCACATGGCCTGCGCTTGGTCTTGGGCTTTGGGTTTGGGCTCTGTGTTCTGGTTTAGGTTTGGGCTTGGGCTTGGGCTCTTGCCTCTTGCCACGTTCTGGTTCTGGTGGTGGTTGCTTCAGGCGCTGCGCTCTATTGCCCTGGCCCCTGCCAGGGCTCAGTTCCCGGCTCGTCGCGCCGCCAGACGATACCCACAAACGAAAGGCGGCCAACGCACCAAATACGACTACGAAATGCGAAAGGCGAGGACTTGAAAAGTGCGTTGATATTTTGTGCGTGGCCAGGAAGCGTAAGCGACAACAGCGTGTCGAGGTCCTGAAGCTGAGACGCAATATGACTGAAGGGCGTAGTCAGGCAGCCAACCAGCCAGGCAGCTAGGCAGGCGGGCAGGCAGGCAGACAGACAGACAGCAGGAGCGAGTCCTTACTCTTGCCTTAATGCTACACTGCAGAAAAATTTCGAGAATTGAAAATATTCATGAAAAACTGCTAATAAATCCGCTCCAAAAATATAACCGATTTTTTTTGTAAGGCAAGAAAGGCAAAAAAAGGAACAAACAGTTTTTCGATATTTTAAGAGAGATTTAGAAAGTCTTATACATTTTTTTTGTCAGGAAATGTAAAAAAGAAAAGTATATATTATTTTTCAAACAGGTCTCTCAGTGTTGAAGCTATCTTAATAAGCTATATAAAGATAATTTGTTATGCATTTATTGACTATATCATTTAACTGCCATAGAAACTATCGATCTCAAAATTAGTTTTTGTATTCAAAACTTTTTAGTTTATTAATATATCTAAACCTTAAGGCTACTTTATCTATAGCAGCCGGATTGCAACTCCTTTAACCTGTCTTATAATTTGTACACAATATTTTCGCGAAGTGCACTGCAACAATGGACGCCAGTGAGTTTAACGAACTTTAAGCGCTTCCTGCCTGACTGTTAAGGACCTACTCCCACCCCTGGTCAGCTTTTATTTCACATTTTCTGGCGATTCAGCCTCATGAGCAATTTGCCAGCGTCCAGTTTCGGTTTCATTTCGACTTGGACACGTAACGAGCACATCCTGGGCACACACAAGCACCGTTATTGGCCCTGTACCCTTGTGGCCCTGCACCCTGCACCCCTCGCAACAACGCCCAATTGCTGTTCCCTTTTATTTATACACACATATATATATATTTTTTTTTCTCTCATTCTTTCGCCGTCTGCCTTACGTGATGTAACAATGCGGTAGGTTGGGAATTGCGGCTGCTCCCGTGTTGCCAGCTAAATAAATTTGCAAATAATTTACTTTTGCCTTGTCTGTCTGAGCAACACTCCTGGCTGCGGCTGCTGCTCCTGGAGCAGTCCTTGCGGCTGCTGTCGCTGCTGCTGCCGCTGAGGCAGCTTCTGTTCCCGCTTCCCGTTTACCGGGCGAGCGTCTCCAGACGTTCCCTGCGATCAAGGTCAATGTGCGTGCTGTGTCAGTAACCTTTGCCATTGTCGCCTCCGCTTCAACTCCCCAGACTTGGCACACCCCTCGATCTGTTCGTCCTCCCACCCCCCCCCCCTGCTCGCCGCTCCCTCACCCCTCTTTACTGCAGCCCTTGTCGTTTTTATTATATTTGGGTTTGTACTTATATATATTTTTTTTTTCGCCTTGCTTGTTCGCTGCGTCGTCTGGACGACATAAAAATAAAAAAAATACAGCAGAAAAAAAATTATATATATTATTCGAACAGATGTGCAAAATGTTGGAAAGTCGCCTGCGCCTTCGTCTTGAATCCCCCCCACCAAACACCGCCGGCTGCTGCCCGAGTCCCAGCCTGGTCGTTCACGTTTCCATTGTGTTGTTCAACTTGCTGTTGTTGTTGTTGTTTTGGATGCTGTTGACTCTCGAGCCAAAAGGCATTTGATTTGCCATAATCGCATATTAGTCGTTTGGCCAACGTTATGTATTTACTTTATCTGTCTGTCTTGGCCCACGTAATGGCCATCCAAACGGTTGTTGTTGTTGTTGTTGGCGTTGCTGTTGGCGTTGCCTGCACATGTAAGCCCAAAAATTGAAAGCTGGCTTATCACAAATCAGTTATCAACTCGGTCATATGGCAGCTTGAGACGGGGGCTTCAGATGATCAAATGGCCCATCAATTGAACAATTTGTAACTGTGTTGAAGCGAGCTACATTTTTTTTAACTGTGCAGATACTTTGGTAAAAATAAAAGATATATTGAGAAAATACTTTGAGAACGTGCTCTAAGAAGATACTTTGAGAATATATTTCAAGAGAATTCTACTGCAACTACAAATTTTACAATTGAGGGATATTTTAAAGGTGTTATGGGTTTATATTTTAAGATACGTTTGGGCAGATTCCGTCAGAAGATAATTTTATTATCTTGTAAGCACACAAAAAATACAAAATAAAAATAAAACAAAAATTAGTAAATAAAAATAAAATACCATTCAATAAATGTGCTTAAATCTTTAATACCCTAGCACATCATTTTGCTCTAATTTTAAACTGGCTGATCAACAAAAACCCTTGCCCAATATATTGGACAGAGAAACTATTAATTTATCTACAAATGAATTTTATTCGGGCGCATTTGCTTTTTAAATAAATTAACAAATCCTTGACAACCTGAGTATAGAGACTACCATTTTATTTAACAAACCACATAAAGATACATTCTAATCTCCAGCTTACACATTTACATATAAAAATAGTGTCTATTAAATCAGTCCACCTCTCCGTATTTTTATAAGTGCTGTTAATTCGTTATCGTTCCTTATCGCCTATCTATCACTTGACGATGCAAAAACAAACTTTTGGCTAATTACCACCCCTCTGATTGCTGCACACTTCACACTTGCGCCGCCCCCCAGCCCAACCCCAACCCCAACTCTTGTCTGACAAATAGTTTGAATAATTGCACTGCCAACTAGCTCAGTCAGCCAGCTGCTGGCTACCCCCTCTGCCCCCCTTTTGCCATAGCATATTACACTCAATATATCATTCATTATCCGTTATGAAAAATTAGCAATCGCATTTTGTCTGCCACGCTCGTTTAAATGCAAAAAATAATTTTGAAGAAAGTTTTATCAGTTTGCTGGCAGCCAAGAGGAACCGAGCGGGCGGCAGGCGGCTGGCGGTTGGCGGCAACTGGTGCAGCCAAGTGGCCAAGAAATGCTGCCTGAGAATGTGCAACAAGAAGACGCGCGACCAGGACGACGCCAGGACCAACTTTTAAGTTGCCGGCGACGGTTGGGCGCATAAAAATTAGGTAATAATGATGGCCATAAAATATGATTTGGACAGGGTGGCAGCAGTTGCAGGCGGGCTGACGGGTGAGCTGCTGTGGAGCAGACGAAAGGAGCAAGCAGGCAGGCAGGCAGCGTCAAAAGTTTTCCAATAAAATCAGGCACACTGAGAGGTCAAACCGATGCCAACATCGATCATCTGGCAGAGCAAAAAATAACACAAGTGCTGTTTACTCAAGAGTGCCGCACGAGAAGGTACTCTGTGATCAGCTATTCAAATGTTAAGGAATTCAAATAAGTTAAATTTTTATCATCTGTGGTAGCTGCAAGAAAGAAAGTTTCAGTTTCTTGTGAACTCTGAGATACGCTCAAAAAAACTGGGTGTAATTTAAATTAAGTTTAATTTAAGTTTGCTTTGAATTACTTTTACAACACGATAACTTAACTTGATTACTAGCTCTGAAAATCTCTGTCATATGTTAAAAATAGCAAAATTCCAAATCGATACTTATCGATCATATTATATCTCTCTTGCTTTAATAAACATAGAAATTATGACATCTTCTGTCTTTCGCATACATGGGCTCTATAACAATATACCCTTTGCCAACCATTTGCAATAAATACAGGGTATTGAAAAGAGATATGTGTGCCAAAGTTGGCAAATGAATTAAAAAAGTTGATGCCTTGTTGGTAATTAACTGAGGATGCGCTACAACTAGCTACAGCTCCAACTCTGACAACAACTTCGGCTGTTGCCGCTGTCGAAGCTGTTGCCTGCGTTTGCAGGACTCGTTCTTGAAAATAATTCATAATTATTGCAATGCGGCAAATCGGTGGCGCACACTTTGAAAGCCTTACGTCCTGTTGGCACCATAAAATTGACAAATGTGTCTGTAAACTTGTCTAATAAAGGCCATGGACCAAAGGCCTGTCGTCCCATTTATCGTTTTATCGTTCTATCGTTGTCATCGATGCGACTGTCGTTGATTGTCGCACTTCTCCAGCTCTTTTTCTATGTCTCACCTCACTGGCAATTAGAAATTTAAGAGCCCCGCCCACAGGGATTGACATATTTATGGCAGCCAAAAGGCCAAAAGGCCAATGAGTAATGTTTCGTTGGACGAGCGATAACTGAAAACGCATTTGCTGAACAGTTTTTGGCGCAACTTCGAGTAGTCGCAACAAGGACGAGATTTATTGTATTAAAAAAAAACAACAACAACTTAATGAAAATTTGATGATGGCATTTGATAAACACAGAAACGCGCCATATATCAGCAGAACTGGCGGTCATTGCCATTGGCGGATTATTAGAAAGCTTAGACATAAGCCCCCAGCAACTGCCCCTGACCGCCAACAACAGCCCACCCGATCCACACATTTAGATTTTAATGGGTTTTTGCGCTGGGCAGCTCAAGAATTATGACAATGCGGCGAGATATTATCGCTAATCGAGACTACTTGAGAGTTCAGTTAACCGAGACCAATGGAGATGATTCCGTATGTGTGTTGGCCATAAAGCGATGGGCAGCAGTAACCACCAAGTAATTTATGGTTAGTATAAGTGCAGGCAAATGACGAGGACGACAATGGCGAGGACGAGGAGGTGGAGGAGCACGAGGCGAGGAGGATAGCAATACGACTGCTGAATATTTATATGATTCATGTGTGTGTGTAGTAAATAATAGCTTCAAGTTTAGGCTAATGCAGTTGACCATCAAATTATATTTGATATCCAGATAAGCATTATTGTCTAATGCAAGATCTTGCCGCTAACAAAGTTAACGAACTTTTGAAACTCATTGAAGAGCTGAGCTATTGGAGAGTAGTACAGAGTATACAGATTTTCATTTATCTCGAAGAAAACATTCTTGAGCAATTTAATATTTTGGATTATTTATATTATATTATTAATATCATACTCATATTTTTTGAATTTATTTTTTATCTTGATTAACTTCTTAAAATCTTATATAATAAATGTTATTATTTTGTATCGAAACCTGGTGACTAACATCTGATAGTTTTTATTGCAATATATATATATTTTAACATTTTCCATTATTTTTAATTTTATCCTGCCATACATTATCCTGGCATTTCAATTCGCATCCTGTTTTTCGTGACCTTGGCTCATTTTTTTCTGGTTCTTACATTCCATAATATTTCAGAATAAAAATTATGTCAAGCTTAAACGAGATAGCTTACAAATAGAAAATTTTCCACGTAATCCTTTGTATGCACGGCTATTCCGTAATTTACTGTTCCTCAGAAATCCCTGCGCAATCAATTGGTGCTCATTAATTTAAAGATAGATTCCTTTGAGTGGATTTTTTCAGGGAATGTTAAAAATGTATCATTGATAAATTGTGCGATATTGATTACGAGCGACTCAATACAGAGAGAGTGTGAGAAAGAGAGAGACATTAATTTGAAAGATTAAATAGACCGGGTCCAAGTAGAGCACACTTTTGAAATGACCGACGCAGTTCCAGGAATGACCACAGGCCAGGCCAAAGGGAGAGGGAGAGTGAGGCGGCGAGATTCCCACACACACAGACGCAAAAAGGACATGGCCAGGGACCAGGTTCTCGGCCAGGGCCTGGGCCTTGGTCTGGGCGTTAATGTGCGAAGTGCGTCTGAATGAATTTCAGCAGAAATGTGCTGGCTGCCGAAGCTGGTGCTGTATCTGTATCTGCATTTGAATTTGTATCTGTATCTCTAGCTGTCGCTGTAGTTGTTGTTGTGGTTGTAGCTGTGTCTCGCATCTATTGAATGCGTCCGTAGGTAGGCAGCACAACTCGTTTCGCAAGGCGCATAGAAAGGATAAAGGTAAATCACCTTTTGTTTGCTGCCCTCGAAATGACCGAGTTCATTGTCAAGTTCAGGTAACGTCTGGTCGAGTGTGTGTATTGTGTGTGTTGTGTGAGTCTGTGAATTTGTTGCGCTTGCGTCAAATTCGCTACTCAACCAGCAGCAGCAGCAGCTTCAGCCAGAAGGAGCTCTGAAGCTCGGCCTGCAGCTGAAGTGTGGCCATGTCTGCGGCTTTGGGTTTAGTTTTTGGCTCTGTTCGGCTTTGGTTTTGTTTTGGTTTGTTGGGCTCCGGTTCCAAAAGGATGCTCCATAAAACAAAAAGCTATGCGAAAGTGACATTTATGTGTTTTTAATTCCTTTACGGTGTGTGTGTGTGTGCGTGTGTGCTTGGCTTGGCTTTCGGGCTCTTGTTATGCCATTTTAAGGAATTTGCTGCCTTTCGTCTGAATTTACCTTGCAGCAGCGCATTGACCTGCTGCCGGGCGAGGCATGATGCGGCCTCAAGTGGGAACCCAAAAGCAAACAAACAAACAACCAACAACAGCAGCGACCATAACAACACCAGCGAAAAATAGTTTTGTATTTTAAATTTGCCATCAAACTGGAAAATTTCTGATTTTCAAAGCCATTTTATTTCATAACTAAAATTGATTCTGTTTGCTACTTGAATTAAGCTCTTCAAAATTATGAGTGGAAGCCACTTTTTATTCACAAGAATTGAAATTTTCAATATTTAAATTTAACTTTCTTTAATTTTCTAAAGAAATAAAAATGACTTTAAAAGATTTGACGGATTAATGACATACTTTCAACGTCTATAAAAGAAAATTTGAAATTAAATATTTTTATATATTCGGAAAGCTACCAAACCTACCATCATTAATGAAACACCTAATTTGGTTGCTTTATTGGGTTTATTTTGATTTAATATAATTGTAAATTTATATTTTAAAACATATTTTGAAAGATAAATAATTGATTTTGAAATGAATATTTTATTTAATTTATATTATAATATTTTGATAATATTTTTAAATTAATCAACAACCCATAGTGTTCTTATATTTTATATAATACATATTTCGATGTTTGAAAAACCACTTTCTTTTTAAATAATTAAATTTAAACTTATTTTAAATATTTTTAAAAAAGTAAAAAGTAATAAGTAAAAACCCGTATCTTAAGAAGTGTTCAATTAATTAAATTTCATATAAATTTGCCTAAACGAATTCGAATCGAACACATATTGATTGTATTCAAGCACGAACCGATCTTGCCTGTGCGTTTCTTATGAATGCGAGCGCGTCTTAATCGGCACAAACCGATCATAAACAAGCCGAGTGAGTTGTGCCTGACGCCACTTAAACGCCACCGAAATAGCCAAGAACGCGAAATTCCTTTCAGCCAAAACGGTCGCTGGGTCCTTTGCCGGCCGCTCTGCCCGCAGCCACCTTTCAGGTGATTGGCTACCTGTGCGCGGGTCATTGAATGCAATCGCTTATCAAGTCTGGTTTGTTGTGGGTCCGTCCGTCCGTCGGCTGGACGGCGTGCTGCACGTCCACATTGATTACAAACTGTTGAATGAATTCCGCCGTTCCATTTGCCATAGCCCATGTCCCATGCCTCATGTCCCATATGCCCCATTGCTCGTTTCCCATTCTCCATGCGAGCTGAGAATTTTGGGCCGCGTTTGAGGCGAGCCGCCAGGCAGACCGTAGACCTGGCCAGAATTCCAAGAAGGACATCTCTCTTTTTTATTGTTTGGCTTTTTATGCTGTTTTCATTTAAAGCATTTTATGGCATTTTGTTTTAGTCGCCGCTTCATTATGATTTTTATGGCCACTTTGACGCTGCGGCTCGAACTCGAACTCAAAACCAGTTCTCAGGTGAGCGCTGGCTGCAACAATTTGGTTGGGTTGGGTCCTTAGCTGCGCCTACGCAGCGCAGAAGCCGACGCTGCATTGGCAGGGCGGGGGCATGCCACCAATGGGCAGTAACAATGCGCCGCGCGGTGGTTTGTTTGAACACCGAAAACCGTTTTTAATGCTCGTTATAATTTCGGTGTTGCTGTTTTTGCTTTGTGCCTTGTGGCTTGTGGGATCAGGCATCGAGCATCCGAAATCGGCCATTGGGCATCGGGCATCGTACATCGTACATCGCCATCGGGATCTTTAGGGTCTCTGTCGCTGTCTCTGCGGATACGGGTGAATGCCCTTTTAAGCATGCCCCCGTGCGATTTTCGCTTAATATCCTTGGGGGCAAAACGAAACCGTTCTTCGTCTCCGTCCTCATCGATATCGTCTGCGTCTTATTTGGTTGTGTTTGCTCACCGCCGTAAAAATGAAGTTGCTCGACCTTAATTGGGATCATTAATACGGGCTATCGGTGTTGCTTTCGGTAAGATTTACTCAGCAGCTAAGTCTAACTTGCTGACCATCAATGGGATCCTTGGATTGGATAAAATCCCCTAAATTGAACTGAGAAAGTTGTGAAAATTTAAATTTAATCGATTAAAAATATAATTGAAAGATTCTAAATTAAAAAATTGTTTTCTGAAATGAGTAATTCCCATTAGACTTGGATAAAAACCCAAAAATATTCGAAAATTTTGTATTTCTAATTGCA
Organism: Drosophila colorata; assembly: GCA_035041545.1. Taxonomy (NCBI): domain Eukaryota; kingdom Metazoa; phylum Arthropoda; class Insecta; order Diptera; family Drosophilidae; genus Drosophila; species Drosophila colorata. The sequence continues at coordinate 4,328,738 of JAWNLD010000564.1, forward strand.
CAAAAAATTTAAATGAATTGAAATGAAGAACAAACCTAAGAATCGGTTTAGTTTTGGCAAAGCTATGGTAGTTTGAATCTACTTTTGGACAATAACTATATAATTTATGGACAGTAAAAGTCGAAACTGATTGTTGGCTGTTTATTCATATTTCGTTTCTTTGTAGAAGGGAAGTGTACCGAGCTTGTTATTAAGTAGATCTCATTAAATTGAAAGCACTTACAGGGCCATCAAATGACATTTGACATGGGATCTTTGCCGTCTGACGTCAGTAACCAACATCAAAAGCCGAAAAATAAACAACAAAATATAAAAACGAAAAAAGACATTAATTAAAGTTGATAAAACACTCTAATTAATTTGTAACCTTCAAAATGTGTTGGTTTTTAGGGCAGCTCGTTTTGTTTTATGGCTGACCATAAATTGAAGTTCGGCCGCAGTCATTCATAAAAAAAAAAAAACGCATTGTGGACAGTACGCAAAATTAAAATACGAAAACAACAAGATAACAACAACAAGAATAAGGACCACGCCCAGTTGAAGCAATCCGTTAGCTGCCGGGGCTTGTAATTTACTTTTATGGGCAATAAAATGCGACAGAAAGCGGCCCATTAAAAACTACACAAATCGCATTTAATTTGAAATTATGAATTGAAATTGGAATTTCAAGGCATCCGGTTAATTGAAAGCGCGACGAGGCGGTGGGCGTGGCCACACAATGGGCAGCATCGTCTGTTTAAAATGCCATTAAAGAAAGAAGCGAAAAGCTAAAAGAAGACAGAAGCAAAAAAAACAGCGACTCGAGACCCACAAAATGCAACTGTAACTCCAGCGGCTCGAATAGACCCAAATGCGAGTGCATTGCGAGTGCTGGTCACTATGAAATCCACAGACAGACGACGCGACGTGGCCAGCCAGTCCATGGCGCCCGCCGGCTCACTCAACTGTTTAGCGGAGCCACACGCAAATGCAAATATTACCATAATTATCGCACATGGCCCACAGACCATGACTAAAGCTATCGCGCGTCCATCGCCGGACAAAGTCGCAGTTGGAGTAGGAGTCGAAGTCGAAGTTAGAGCCGTACCCCTTGCCAAACAGCTGCCCCCAAATTTCCCCACTCCCCGCGGCTCAGTTTGAGGCACGCGGCATGCAATCGAAATCTATTACCATGCATTTGCCGACTCGGTGAAGAAAGCGGCTCATTACATGTTTATTATTGTTGCCGTGCATACCCTATTGCCCAGGCGGGCATGCCAGCTCAATCTATCAAGAATGCAGCTGCACAATTAGGACAGACTGCTACTTGAATCAGAAACGTTTTTTGATTTGACTCAGTAAATAAAGTTTTTGATAAAAGTTGATAAAAAAGAAAATTTAGGTAAATTTAAAATTTGTATTTATTAACAGGATATTCAAACTACTTGTTATGTCTTAACCTAATTATATATAAACCTAAATATTTATATATGTATATCTACATTTGAGATTTATGTTGATATTTCTATATATATATATATATATATATGTTTATATATTATATATTTAATTATATGCTCACAATTATTTACCCATATCTTTATTTAATCTATTACTACAATATACTTATTGCATATTCATAGCTGATTCATTCAAATCCTGATTCTTATGATTCACAGAAATATTTTTTGAATTGCCACAAAGTAAAGCAGTTTTAGATGCTTTCGCACTTACGATCAAACCCAAAATTATTTTCCAATTTAAAAAATTAATAAAAATGTCGGAATATATCTATTTATTTTACATATATATATACATAGGAATATACAAATTTGACTTAATTCTCTGTGACTTTCTATTAATAAATTTTATCTAAAAAAGTATTATTGTATACAGAGTATATTTTGTACGTATGCATTCAAACCATTTTTATATAATCTACTCTATTCCTTAATTAAAATTGCAAACGCAGAGTATCTGCACTGCGGCCAACCAAAATGCCGTCCAGTTGTTATTGTTGTTACCTGACCAAGTGCGGCACTTGACTTTATTTTGGTTACATGCCATGGGCCATGGCAATTTATTCTCGGTACCCAATAAAAGTCACTTGATTGGAACTGCAAGTGGCCGCTTTTATTGGTTTATTATGGCAACGCGAGGGTTCGCGAGATGTTGCGCCGCTTTTCCAGCCAAAATACTAGCCGCCTGCACCTGCCGCTCTACACTTTGCTGCTGCCGCCGCCGCCGCCGCCGCCGCCTCCTCCTAGCTGGCAATCAAATTTGATGGCCTTGTTGGCTGTTGGCCGTTGGCAGGCGGGCCAGCATAATGGTGGGATTTTCTGCACTCTGCCACATCTCTCGACACTCAATCAGCAGAGCGGCATCAGCATCGGCATCAGCAACGGCAACGGCAACGACAACGGCAACGGCAATGCAGCAAATGCTGCCTCATAAGTCAAAAGAATGTCGTTTAGCTTGAATGCTGCAGTGGCTGCTGCTGCTGCCGTTGCTGCTCAAGTGTCGCCATTGGATCTGCCTCCGGCAGAGCCTCGTCTAAAGCGGGGCGACTGGCGCCTATCTGAGTGCTCGCATCTGACTGTCGTATGAGTTATGGGCCAGGGCCAGGACCTACCAGCCAGGCCAATATATGATAATAATTTTATATGCTCGTAAAAGCATTAAAAATTAAAAAAACACTCACACAGAGAAAAGCAAGAAACGGTCAAGAGATGAGGCCACCGATTCGCCGGCTGCTCAATTTTAGAGCCACAGTTTTATTGTTGTTACTTTGTGCAGCAATTGGCCAATTTGAAAATGCCTACTTATGACATTTACAGCGCTCGGGTGAGAGGTAACCGAACAACGGACGGCCATAAAACCGAAAACGTAGCCAATATGCTGGCCAAACTCCTGATGTTGATCTTCACCAGACAGAGCCGGCTGCTAAGTGGGTTCGGGGACATTTCGTTGTGGGGTGCCATTTTATGACTACCGAAATTGAGCTGTAGAAACGTTTTAATTGACTCTCATCTATTTGCTGCATGGGCAATAAAACAAAAAAAATCAAATGGGACACAAACAAAAAATATGTAAGGGTAAAATACAATTATTGTACATTTCAGGAAATTTCGATCTGGGTAAGATATAAATTACTTTTCAATAGATGGAAATATTCGAGGAAGTACAATACACTTAGATTATGATGAACACATATTACCTAATTGAAAAAACATAAAAATAAAAAAATAATTGAACAAAATTGCAAATTTCGACAGACTTAACAGAAAAGGATTATTTATTGTTTATATGATAGTTAAAAATATATTTACTTAGCTGTTGACAGTAAATATATAATTAATAAAAAAGCCAAATTTTCTAAAAAATATAAATACTTTAATATTCTAACTAGATAACTTTAATTCTAAATTTTAAGTACAAGCTAACGTTAGTTTAGTAGCCCTGTGAATAGTTTGCTCGCTCATTGGACTCTAATTAACAAGCATGAACAACTATTTTAGATAGTGCCCCCAATTACATAGATTTCAAGTAGTTATGCAATTACAATTGTTCAGCTATCTTCATTGAAAGCCCCTTCGTCTTCGACAAAAATAAACCCTGGGAATTATACCAAATGATGCATATCCAATAAATATGTAAGAAAAAAGATACATACATACACACTTAGAAATGTAAATGTTAAAATGTTCCATTTTACATCGAGGTTCAACCCTCGGAAACTGCTCGAAACGAGCTGCTCCGCTTCACATTGTAATTTGGGGCACTTTGAGAGGCAAATATTCATTTCGCTTTTTGTGGTTACTTCAAGAAAGGGAAATGGGGAAGCTTTTTTTTTTACGATGATATGCCGTGCATTACACGGCATTTGAAACATTTTGAGCTTTATGGGTAAGTTTTTTCGGTTTTTTTTATTCCCCCGAAGCTCTTGGAAACAATGGGACAGAGGCGACATTCGAACTTCTTTTGCACGCAATTGACTATCAAAATTTTATGTTGGCTTTATTTGTTTTCTGTCTAAGCGAAACCGAAACAACAACAACAACAACAACAGCAACAGCTTCAGCTTGGGCGAAGTCAAGGGGAAGGCCAAGCTAATGGCAGCTTGGAGAGTGACATAAAATCCAATTTTATAATGCATATAAAGTTTTAATATGCACACAAAAAAAAAAAAAAAAAAGGAAATGTGGGGGAGCGTAGGGCAAAGCGAAAAATTTTATGCACACACTTTTATAGAAATTTTAGTAGCCTATCAAATTTTACGCGCTACCAACAAACTTGTGCATAAAATTTTACTTCCGAGTTTGGGGCGAACGGTTCGTCCCGCAAGACCATGACAGGACAACAGTCGAGAAGACATTTTCATTAGGCCAAACGAGACCTAATTCTGCCCCAACAAAACAAAAAATCGTTTGGCTGCAAAAAAAATCTTGGGGATTAAATGGGCGCACCGGGCACAGCACTTAAAATTAACGCGAAATTAGCTTGTTGACTTAACCCTATTGAACGGAAATGAGCCTGAACACAAACCATGCACAGCAAAACCTGCCAGAAGTGCAATGGAGCGCAGGGTGTGGGGATACGGTAAGGTTCTCTGCCATAAAATGCGGAAACAGGATATCAACACATGAGGCTGACGTGGAAAATGCTGGCAACAGCATTTTTGCTATATGTATATAAATAGCCAAACACCTCGGAACATTTGCATAAAACTAATACCAACGAGACTTACACACACACACACACATACACCGTGTGGTGGAGCCAAATCATTTGTGAAGTCTATTAGCAACGAAGTTAAACAAACTGCACAGTGGGGCAAGAACTGCGAAATGGAAAAAAGTTAAGTAGTAATAAAAATTAAAGAAAAATATGCATTATTTAACTAGGAGCAAAAGTAGAAAAAATTAAACATTTTGGTAAGATGACTGCAATATTAGCATTTTCCGTAATAATATAAGGAAGTGGAGTTACCTTAGGTATTCTTCCAAAGAAAATACTTCAGCTTGGCCTACGCGTTCGGAATTTAATTCTAGTTAGCGTAATCTAAGAAAATACAAAATAATTTAGTAATATTTCAACCAGACCATTATTGAAAAACATGTTTTTAGTGAAGATTTAGGTTTTCCGGTCCATTTTTGAAAATTTCTCTAATACCGACTTGCTCTTAAGTAAAAAATAGCATCAATAATAATTAAATAATTTAAGGTAAAATTAAATGAACTATATGCCAATGTTAAATCTTAAGTGAATTATATCAACCACAACTTAACAGCATTGAAATTACAAAAAAAAAAAATTATATACATATCCTGCACATGCTAGTCTAATTGCCCGTACAGCTCCACTTTTGTAAACTTTAACAGGATGTAAATGTTAGCATTAAGCATTAACATTAGCATTGGCACTTAAGTGTGTATCCTGAATTAGCCACAGACTGCTTTAATGACAGTTGGCGACAAAACGCTTACGCTTCCCATTTGAATAAGCAACAAGGAGAGAGAAAGAAAGGGGGAAAGGGAGAGTCTTGCCGACTCCCAACCCTTGGCCGTTGCCACCCTCTAGGCGCACAAACATATTGTACAAATGGATTGTTGCCGCAGAAGGGTTATTAATAAATTAAATTCTGATGTTGCCCGGTCGCATGGCTATGCATTAAACCCAGAGCCCAGAGCTCGAGCATAAAATACACACAAGTGCCATGTAAATGTAATTCAATACTTTAAAATTGCTTATTAGAAGTAGCTGCACCCCAGAAAAGCAAATAGGGGCGGGCAGACGAGGCGTATGCGCAATATGCGCAATTTTAATGAGCACTTCCAGCTAATTTTCTGGCCTGTTGTAATAAAGTTGAGGCAAGGGTTTATTGGGTCAGAGCAGGATTGCGGCTGTTACCTTGGCATCGTTTATGCTCTACCCCCGAAAGAAGGCAATTTCGAGGCCCAATAAAATAGGCTTTTCTATGGTGCCAGTAATTGCCAAACAGACCGGCCCAATGAGCATGAGCCAGCCAATTTTAGCCAGAGACATTGAACTTGCGGCCAAACGGGCCAACGGGCTGTTAAAACAGTAGCTACACGTGTGTAATGTCTTGACTTGGCCTAGCTTCAACATAATTTAATTAAAATTCGACAATGATAAACACAGAAGATACATTAAAAAGCTAAAGCTTGATAATGAGCTGCCCCACACGGGTGCGAGCGAGACAGCTAACCGAGAGTCTTACCATATCATCTATTTGTTGTTGCTGTTGCTGTTCTTGTTGTTATTTTTATGAAGTGTGTTGCAAAAGTGTTTGCTTTCAGTACTTGACTTGATTTCGTTGATGGCTGCCTGTCCGTCTTCGCTCGGGCCCGGAGTAGGAGCGTGTGTTTGTGCCCCGAACCACGCACACGGGCCACTTAAAGCGCTGAGCGCCAGTTTCAGTTTCGGTCATTTGAAGTTTATTACCCGCGCACGTGTGAACCGAAAATACCAAAACGTACAAAATTTTTACAACGAAACCAAACCGGAAATCGCTGAAAAAGTAAAAAAAAAAAAAAACGACAAGTCCAAGCCATGATATCTATGCAGGTAGTCACTGAACCAGACGCCGAGTTAGCCAACCATTCAGGCAGGCAAGAAGACAGAAGACGGGCAGGTTGGCAGTCAGCCCCAGTCGAACACGTTGGAAGCCTCAAATACGGCAATGAAGACGTCTAAATGCGAAATTAAATATGACATTTTAGAGAAATTAAGTGGCCCATGTTGGACATGCTACTAAATGGCCAAGATCGCAGACAACGCACTAGAGATATGACTTGGCTCCGACCATGTTCGCACTGGGAGGGTCTGCCTCTAGCATCAGGTTGCTAACTAGGTGGCTAATGGACAAAGAGCGTAATACAGTAGCCAAGTACTTGGGAAAGTCACATACTTACACAACTTGGGCGAACTAGGGCAGCTAACATAAAAATGCCCATAAAGACAGAGAGACTACCTAAAATATATAACTGTTGCTAGGCAGTTAGTAGGACAGCTTACGAAAGTATGCAGGAAATGCTGGTTAAGTTTAGCAAAGATCATGTAATGCATGTAAATCAATTGTCGAAATAATAAACCTATGCATAAAATAATTTAGCAGAACAGACCGGACTAAAAATATATTGGATAACTTGCTAAAAAAAACCAATGAAAACTGTAGACAGTATCATTTGTTTGAGTAGTACAACATATTAGTATATATTTAAGAATTAATTAAAATTTCCAGAAATAATAAAATAACAAAGAAATCATGTTGATTAAATGTTAGTTATTAGTGTTATTATTTCTATTAGTATAGCTTTTATTAAAAATCGATCAGATTTTTATTTTAAAATCCACTTTTTCCACGTTCAGTTCAAAATATCACATATTCAACATCTCTTTACATGATGCTTATAACTTTAAAAATTATAAGTTGGAATGTATGAAAAATAATGAATCCCTGGTTATCTGAGAAATCTAATTTAGTGGGTAATTTGACTGAGCCGCATACAGACAATAACTTTTATAATTGCAAAACCTTATTTTAGCACGATGATTAAAAATTGCGTACAGCAAAAAAAAGCAATACTGATTTTCAACTGAAGATCGTAATGCCAACATCCCATCGAATTTTATTGTTTGTATTGACAATTAGCCTTTGGGGTTTTGCTTTCGCTCGGTTGGTTGCGCGCACTCGACTCTCTCTCTCTCGCTCTCTCTCTCTGTCTCGCATTCAGCGCCTCATTCATGAATTTTGTAGATTTTTAGTCAAAGATAATTTGCGAAAATAAAACACGAGCTCAGGTCCAAAAATGTTCATTCAAAACACGTACATACTTCAGAGCCGAACAACAAATGCAAAGCGACAACAACAACAGCAGCAACAACGATGGGACAAAACAAACGTGGATACCCATGCAGAGTTCGACAGTGGGACGGCCGAATCGTTTGCGAGTGGTGTGAAGTGCAAACAGCAACAACAACAACAACAACAACAACAACAATAACGATGGCCACAATGGAGTTCAATATTATCGACTGTGTAACGAGAATCGCCGCAACAACATCAACAATTGCTGCTGCTTCATTCATGAAATGCTCGTGCGAAGACAACAATAAATCGAACAACAATAAGTAAGAGTGCTTCAGCCAAGGTTATCCGACTCGAAGATACGCTACATTTATCTCCGAGCAAAACCCACTCCGGCTCAGACAATGAAAGTTTTACTCTTGAATAAGTTCTGAATTATACAAGTTTTCAGAACATTGGGATGATATTCAATTTGTATGTACATACCATAAATTAAATTTAATTAAATTATATTAATAAAATTCTTGAATTCTCTAGCTCTAATAATCCTCAGCAAAACTAAAATAGAATCTATGTTTAATAACTAAGTAGTTGTTACAAAAATGTACACAATTCCAATATACTCTTTGTTATCCAATTTTAATGGGTACAGACTTTAACAACAACAACAACAACAACAACAAGAACAACAACAAGAACAACAACAACAGCAGCTCGCAGATTTGTAAGTTTTACGTGCTCAATAATTCGGGATTGTTCGAGTGGCCGCAACAGCGTATTTGCACTGCATTCAATGGGAACGTACAGATACGAATCCGTATCTGAGTATCTGCGTATCTGTGGGATGTGCCTGTCGGCCCGGTCGATGGGGTCTTTGACTTATGTGAGATCAGGGCTTGACATGACTTGCGCACCTAAAACGCCGGCATTGGCGGCTCAATTTTGATTAGTCATCGTATTTGTAGCTCCTTTAACTGGTTGTTGTTGTTGTGTGGTTAATCGTATCTAAATATTTTTGTGTATTTATCTCACGTTGTTGGCCACTTACCGTCGGTTGCCCGGCTCCGCTTCGAAACTCACGAACTTCGTGGCGCATACAAAAAGGGAAATTCATTTTTTCGGACAACCCAAAACAACAACGGCAAACCAGTTGCCTGATTAAAAGGTGAATGATTTCGCAAATCCGCGAAGCGCATTTAAAAAATTATACAAACAGCAATTTCAGTTACGTTTTAAAAGGAAGATACCCTAAATAAAAGTTAAGTTAAATATTGCATAAAATAAATACTTGAAAAATAAAAACAAAGTTCGTAAGGGTTATTTAGATGACTTCCTGAGTTCTCGGGTATTCGGCTCAAAGTCCAAAACTTTATTTAACTTAAAAAGCCGTTTATTGTAAAGGTATCCGATATATTTTAAATTCCGTCTTTAAACTAGTTTAATTCGTTTTGAAAGCAGTATAGAGTATTTCAGGTGCGGTTACTTGCGTACCTAAATTTTGTTGTTGCTCATTATGATTTATATGAAAGTTGCTTAACAGCCGTGGCGAATGTCAATACATGCATCCATCAGATACAAATGCTCGGCGCATATTTTGGACGTTTAACGAGCATGCGCTTGCCCTCTCGCACATGACGTCAATTGTTATTGTTTAGTATGCCTTTAAATTTCATTTGATATGTACTTATTTGGAAGACACATAAACCAGCTTACTAATGAGCATTACAAACACAACAACAACCACAACAACAACAACAATAAGAACAACAGCAACAGGAACAGTGACAACAACGGTAACAAAAATCCGAACAGAAAACTCTAATGGAAATTTACCCACTTGGCACGTTTTTGTACACTGGATCAAATTTTTATTTTTATTTATTTTTATTTTATTTATTTCATCTTTTTTTTCTGCTGTTTTCTTTACAGTGTATCAATTTGCTTAGGCCAAGACTCGCTCATCGCTTGTGTGGAGCTTGCAACTGCATTTGTATCTGTATCTGTATATGTATCTATATATGTATCTGGAAGTGTAACTGTGTTTGTGTGCTATTCATTTCGCATGAATGAAACCATTTCTGGAATATTTTCGTAGCATGGAAAGATTTACAAAAGTTTCCATTACAACTTGTAAACAAACTCCAAGGGACGGCCCAGACATTGCCACAGCAAGCAGATGAAGAAGCAAACAATTCAACAAGTGCCTTGTGCTTGACTCTGGGGGTCAACATGCAGCCGCCGTCTACATATATTTATATATATATGTATATATATATATATAGTACATACGACATATAAAGCGCAATAACAACATTGATATGTGTGCGAGACTGGCCAATGATAATGCCCCCAGGAGAGGAGGAGAGCCGAAGCCAGTGGCAAAGGTAAAGTCGAAGTCGGCGCAAACGTCTGATGATCGATTTAATTACGTATGTGTGGAATGCAATGCAATAGTGACATAAGCACATCAGATTAACCCACTTGAGTGGATGATATGTATGCGAGTGGAAAATAACTAAAATAACTCGACTTTGTATATGGACATATATAAATATAGATCTTATGCGCGAAGTAACAGTGATTGCCAACCATAACAATTTGTACACACATAAAAGCTATCTTATCAACTGAAGATAATTGAAAATTATTATTATTAAATTTAATTTAATTATTATTAATATTTTTAAAATTGTTTCTATCATTATTATTATTATTATTATTATTATTATTATTATTATTATTATTATTATTATTATTATTATTATTATTATTATTATTATTATTATTATTATTATTATTACTGTATTTATTTTTGTTTGCAATCTTAGCATTTTTCAACGAGAGCCTTAACTTTTTAAATGTTAACATTATAAAGTAATAACATTCCTCACTTATTTTAAAGACATTTTAAAGATCGAGACAAATATTCTCTCTACTACAAGAATAGATCTATAAAATCCAGACAAAGACAAGTCTTTCTTATTATTTCTTGTTGTTTGATTTAAAAAAAAAGTTATAATATTTTTTAAGAACGAGTTTGCCAAGTAAATCTATTTAAAATGCCGATAATATTGACACCTGAAACAGCATAGGCTTTCCTTTAGAATTAATCAATATTTAGTACCCGTTATTTTGACAGCTTAGCTTTAATTCAATCGATCATAAATTTAAGATGCGCTTTTTGGTGATGACCACCCAGTGATCTGAGTTTCCCACGTTTAGCGCATGCCTGGGGTTAGACACTACTCGAGTTTGGCTATAAATACCAGAGCCATCACCTTGACGTGCCCACATTTGGTTGCCGTCGCCGACAGCAAGTCCACGTTTACGTTAATGTCCACGTCCAAGTGCAAGTCCATTGTCCAATGCCATTTTCAGTTCACAAATTTGCGCACGCGCAATGCCAACCCAAATACCAGAGGTCTCTACTCGTATTCCAGTAACGCATCGCATTGGCAATAGGCTTACAACTTGCGGTACTAAAACGCAGTTCCAAGAATCATCAGAGACAACAACAAATACAATAACAACATTGCCCGCCCGCTCATGGAATTTTTTAGCGTTGCAAAATATGAAGGAATGCAGTCGAAGTCGTAAACGAAGTGGAAGAATCACCTCTTGGTCCCAGTCCCAGTCCCTGTCCCAGTGCCAGTGCCAGCAGTCAGCGTCAGAGCCAGAGAATGCCGCACTGTAATCGAACTGTCAGTTCTGGAAGAGAGCAGCTCAGCTTGGCAGGTTGTGTCGGATATCTTCGATCTTGGTTGGATCTCAAAAGAGAGTGCCAACAGTGACTGCACTGCGGAATTTTATTTTGTTTACTCGCCATACCCATACCCTACGCCATACCCTACTCCAACTGCAACTCCATGCGGCTGCATGTCTCGTTTGGGTTTTTTTGTTGTTGTTTTTTTTTTGCTTGTGCGAAATTGTTGTCATTCTGTTGGGCAGGTCTTCGTGCCCGGTTCAGGTCCATTCGGCCGTTCTTTATGGCCTGCTGCATCATTCAGTGAGTGACTGGAACTAAAACATGGAAACTGCCTCGTTTTTACGCGCGTCAAGAGCTCGAGCTCCCCTCGCGCTTTTAGTGCTTTTTAATGACTTCTTGCGTGCCACATGCATCGGGAATGCAGAACCGACCAGGGCAACGGGCAACGGAGTCATCAACAGCGGCGAATGCAAAGTGGAGCACATCGTGTGTGCGAGAGAGAGAGAGAGAGAGAGAGAGACGGTGAGAGCGAGAGATGGGAGCTGTTGCATACTTCTTAAGTTTTTGAGTTATTTGGAATATTTTTGCATACTCTTGCTGAGTGTATTATAGCCTTGTCACGAGATATGAAACGTTTGGATCACCTCTACACCTATATATACATATTGATTTCTTTATCTGCATTAATTGATTTAGCCATGCACTCTGGTTTTATATCAAATAGTTTTTATATTAATATGAGTTCTCAATCAATAAACGACTTTGTGTGAACACCTTTGTTGTTTGTCACGATATACTATCCTATATATATATAAAGTATCCTGCATATATATAAGAATAATTTTATTAACATCGGAATACTATTTAAGATACTATCAATCGGGTGAACATTTAGTTTTGGTGCAAAAAAAATTTATTTTCGAAAATAACCCAAACAATCTATATAATTGGAAGCATATTAGTGCTCTAAACATATCAGCAGATCTCACAAGCAACGCATTTCTGTATAATATAGCCTCCATTAGGAACAAAAAAAACTTTGTCGCCTGCAAGTGTATTTAATGGTCGTTACTCCAAGCACAACAACATATTCTTTTATTTAAATTTAATTAGAATGAGCCAAAAAGTGGCTCTGCAGAGCGCCAAATTACTATATACATTTTACCCATAAAGAAGGAGACGAAAAAAACAGAAAATAAATGAAATTAACTTCCTTGATTGCATACTAAGCGTTTCGGCTTGTACTCTCCTTAATAATGTTGTTGTACAAAATCCTTAAGTCACATTCACGAGATGTTGACATGGCGTGACTAAACGCGAGAGACTGCAATATATATATATATATATATATATATATATATAAATGCTTGCTTAAAGCGATGGGCTGTAAGGGTCACAAGCCTCTTCAGAATTCGGCAAGACTAAAGGGATTTCGAGAGAGTGCTGCCTGTCCAATTCACAGTTAAATTAAGGTCTTGAGCTATGGCCAAGCAAATTGCAAGTTGAACGCAAACGGAAAGTCGAGTGAGTTTGCAGTTTCCAGTTTTCCAATTCTTAGAGCTGGGCGCTAATCAAAAAAGGTTTCATCTAGCAGGTTCTTAGCGGGCAAACAAATAGAATTTGATTCCTGTTGCCCAGATTCCGATTCTGATTCAGATTCAGATACTCAGCTGTGCTCCTCTGGGTGTCAACACTTGAGAACATGATTGTTTCAAATAGTTTCAACTGCTTCCCGTCAACCTCAGATGTCAGTACTTTTTAGAGCTTTTTCTCTGCACTTGCCGGGATGCATTCTGCTCTAGCTGCTTTCTGCTCTGAGTGCCATCGAGGACAGACGCCAAGTTGCCGTTGGCCGTGGCCGTTCAACCTCTGGGGGCATTCCACATTTGCCATTTGCCATTTGCTATTTGCCATTTTCGGCGAGCATGTCTTCATTTTGTTTGGCCAAAATCTGTTGGGCGATGGCGCGTGCACAGCGACAGCAGCTGAATCTGAGGCTTTGATTCAAGCTCCAACTCCAACTAATGCACACGAAGTTTTGTACTGGCATGTGGCATGCGGCATGCGACATGTGGCACTGACAATGCCAGCGCCAGGCACAGTTCTCGCTGCATGCGCGTCAACTTGTGTCAAAAGCCAGGCAAGTGCCATTTTGCGGTAGTTGCGGCAATGACCATGGCAAACAGCAACAACAACAGCAGCAGCAACAACTGCCACGACAGCATCCACAGTTATGCAGCCAACGCACATTGGTTCTAAAACAGAGGAACTTTTATATTTTATTAGTTTATTTATTTATTTAATGCCAACTTCAAGTTAAGTTGCAAAGTGAGCTTAAAAATGTATTTTATAGTTAAGTGCTGAGCTAGTACATAAGATAATTTTAATTATAGAAGATAAACTGAATTAATTTGATAGTTGTTGTAGTCAATTCCTAATGGACTGAAGTTGGGATGAGCTTTGAGTACACAAAAATTGTAGTAATATACTTTAATTTTGAAGAGGACTTTTGAAAAAACTTAAAATGAATAAAATTAATATTTTTAGAAAAACAAAACTTGCTCTTTTTACACTCACGCAGATTTTTAAAAAAGTTCGCCTAGGTAAAATTCTTAATTTTAAATATTTTCTTAAGCATGAAAAATATAAAATTTTTTTTTATTTTAAACTTTTTTAAATTCAAAGATTTTTTTTTTTTTTAAGTGTAAGTTATCGGACAGCAAAGAAGCGCTCCGACCGTAAAAGTTTATGCTTAGATACTCATCCGCAAGTTGGCTCAAAACGACATTTGAAATATCTCACCAATAACAATTTAAGAAAGAGGATAAATTAAATATTTATGAATTACTTTTATCATAAAAACTTAGTACAAGCAATTCATAAATATTTAATTTATGCTCTTTCTTAAAAAATTGTATTATTCAAAATTATATACTAGTTCATAATTTTATAGTTAACTGCGCAAAAAGTTGTTGTATTTAATATGTTTTAGATTGGTACACGATTTTTTGAAATCCAGCCAGTGTGCAGCCAGGTTCCCATTCTCCCAGTTTCCAAGTCTCCTAGGCTCCCAGTTCCCAGCTGGCAGCTTGCAGCTCGCCAAGCTACCAGTTGCCAGCTGGCGTTGCCAGCACCCCACCCCAGTGCCCAACTTGGACTTTGTCGTGGCCGTAGCGGAAAACGTGGCCACCCACGTGGCAGGCACTGTTGTTGTCGTTGCCGCTGCTGCTGTTGATGTTGTTGCTGCTGTTGTTGATGTTGGTGATGTTGTTGCTGTTGCAATGGCAGCACTTGCTGCTATTGCCCGTCGACCCGTCAAGCGTTTTGATTGAAATGTGTTTGTTTGGCTGCGGCTTTAGTTGTTTTCACTGCCACCGTCTCCTTTTCCGCCGTATTCCCAGCCCCATACACATCAAAATAGGAATGAAAAAACCACAACAACAACAACAACAATAAATGCGAGAGGAAACAGGAATTTTGTGCGAAACAAACGATGGGGAATCCAACATGACCGGCATGAGCCCCATAACCCAGCCATGCACGCGCTGCCCAGCTAAACGCGGTGGGCAATCACTTTGGCACGAACACAATATGGAAACGGAACATGGATGGAAATGGACATGGACACGAGCAAGCGAGGAGAGTGCTCGGGATGCTAAAGAGGGACGAGGTGGTTGGCTTCAGACTGCAGCGCTGGCAGCGTTGTTGACGCTCTGAAGCATTCAGTGGTGCATCCACAAGCCAAGCAGCAACAGTAATTGCAACATCCATGGATATATGTATGTGTGTGGGGTGGCAACAACCATTGCTGCAATATTTGCTGTGACTTTTTGTCTTTCACAACTAATATCAAAGGACAGTGGGACGAGGAAATATCGTTAAATTTAAGTACTTATCGATTATTTGCAGGAAATTTCGAGAATTGATCGTTTTGTAATATTTAATCGATATACTAGAAAATTTGCGAATGGTATTTATAAAATTTTGTGATGCTGCTAAACTGCTGATAAACTGATCAAGGTTTAGTTAATTTATCAAAGTTCCAGCATAACTTTAGTTTTCACACCTTCAATAAACTGATAAACTGGAAAATATTAATAAATAAATATTTATATTGTCTTTGATATAACCATAAACCCAATAATTAATTTCGATAAATTTATCGAGGCTTTAACGATTTATTCCAGTTGAGGCTGGTCGCACTTAAATGTTTCTCTTGCACGAAGTCAATTTACCTGCGAAGCTATCGAAAGCTAATCAAATTAAACTACAAAAGCCGTGCAAGTCCCCAAAGCAGCTACAAGTAGAGCATATATTCTATGCAGATTATCAGTCCATCCAACTGTGCTCGCACTTATGTGTGTCGACAATTCTGTCCGCCAGGGGGCGTCCGGGTTCACATTCGCAACAAACAACAAACAGCACAAGCTGCCACAGAGAGCGTCACAAGCAGTTTCGGTTAGTCTTTTCACTTTGGCTGTGGGGCAAACAAAGTCATCAGCGGGCTCCGCCCTGCCCACTGCAACGACCCCCCCTCCCCTACGCCCCTGCTGGCCCCTTTGTTTGCCAGTTGTTGTCGCACGCCCCGTTGAGTTTTGGGCAACTTTCAGTGTAGAAAATTTGCTTTGCTTTCGTTTTAATTTATTTTATTGCGAAATGCATTTTCGGTTTTTGTGTTTTGCGCTGATTTCTTGGCCCCGAACCCGAAAGTGTCGCGTTGACTTTCTGTCGGGCCAAAATGAAAACAAATTTAATTTAAGTGTCAGTTACGCTTTTCCCGAGGTTGCACAGTCGCCCCAGTCGAGTCCCAGAGAACTTTGCGATGGAATGGAAGTATTTATTTATTTATTTATTTTTTGTATTTTTTTGTATATATTTTGTGTTTGTTTTTTCCGTCAAGTTGAGTCGCCTCGACTCGTTGCAAATGGGCAGAAGTCAGCTGTCGTTATTGTTGCTCTTGTTGCAATTTAGTTGGTTATCATTGTGGTGGCCAATACGACACGCAACACCATTATTTGCCACACACCGACAGCCGGCATTTCCGTTCTGTCCAAAAGCGCTAGCCCTCCATCCATTTCTAGCCCAATTTCTAGTGCATATGGTCGAGTCGTTTTGGTCGCCCCGTTGTCCTTCAAGTGTTACTTGAAAACAACTTGAACTAAACGGCTGAAAGCCATGCACTTGCACTCCATTTTGCGACCCTTCCACAATTCTGCTGCCACTGGCACTTCACCTGCAGCTCAACCTCAACTTCGGCCCCAGCCCCAAGCTCAACTCGCACAGTTCGCTCTTCATTTTAACCAGCTTTGGCTTTGGCTGACAAACTTTTGCCAATGCGAATACGTGTCGAAAGACTTTTAAGCGCACAAGGACACTTCAAGCAGCGCACGGTTCTGACCTGCCCCTGCCACAGCCAATGCCACAGCCAATGCCCCCTGCTTTCTGCCCCCTGTCCCAGCACACGAAAAGAAAAGACTCTCTGCCCGTGGCCTTAAAGCTGCATTACGTGCCCTCGAATCGTAAGCGGTGACTTTAATGAGCTTACAACACGGCTATAATGCCACAGGCAGCAGATAACAAACACGCAGCTGCCACTGCCACTGCAACTGCAACTGCAACTGCAACTGTCCAGCAAATTAGCCCAATAAAAACTCATTAAAAAGGGGGCACAACCTATCAAAAGATAACCAGGCGAATTTGTAATTGTAAATGATTGCTGATCTTGCAAACTGCAAACTGCAACACACACCTGCTGTAATTGCAGGTGAAATAAAGAGAGAGATAGAGAAAGAGAGAGAGAGTGAGTTTTCAACACTGCCCTAGAATTAATTAAAAACCTTTCCCTTGCTTTGATTTTCTTTTTTTTATTCATTAAAAACCTTTTTCATACATTATTTTCTTTTTACAAAATTAATTTAAACAACGAAAGATCTTTGATATAACCAGGCAAGCTAAAGTATTATGAAATAATTGGGAATAAATAAGTCTATATCTAAAAGTTGTTGATCTCTGTTTAAATTGTTAATGCAGCAGCTTTTTGATATTCCAACATGACTCCAACTACAACTGTCTTTAAATTTGATGCTTTTGTAAAAATTTAATTTTTAAATAATTTTTAATTTTAATCAAGTTAAAAATTTAACTAAACAATTTGGCAGACCAATCAAAGACAAACAGGTTGCCTTTAACTTAGATAGTGATCAGTGTTCATTAATATATGCAAGCCGTGCATATTCACAAATATATGCTGTGTAATTCTGCGAACTATTTAAAATTGCAATCAACAAATCTATAGAATTAGTTATTCTGACAATATTTTGAGATCATGAGATCATGATCTCACTACAACTGTCATTCGACCTGATCTCATTTGAGTAATAGATATTTAGTTAGACACTTTTAATAAATGGACGATCATTGAGAAAACCAGAACATCTTTCCTCAGTGATCATGAATAAATACTCTGCGCTGCACATTGCCAAAATCAACATTGTTGATCTATGCTAACTGCTTAAAATTGCAATTAGCAGATCAATAATATTTGTTAATGCAACCAACAAGATTATTAACTCATTAAAAAAAAATAGCTACAAGTTTCTTGCAAACTAATCTCAATAGCGAAATTGATATTGATGAATGCAAGATCATTGAGTAAACCTGAAATCGTTCATACTAAGTGATCATGAATATATTTGCGCTGCATACCACTCAGTATTTAAAGTTGCAATTAGCGGTTTCATAAGCATAACATCGCACATCCGTTGATTCAGCAACAAGATCATGATCTCACTTTTCAGGGCGCCTGCTTTTGCAGCATTTGAACTGATCTCATTCGAGAGCTGCAATACAAATTGAAGCCGCAATTAATTGGGTTTGCCTATAGGCCCTGAGCGTGATGTCAGCTCAGCTGTGGTTGCGTTCTCATAATATGACGTATACGCAGCATATTACCTGCCTATAAATGACGTCAGCGGCTTGGAACTTGCATCTGGCGCGTGCGAATGTCGCGTCATTCGCATGTGTCATCGATTGCTTGTGTGCAATTGGCAATCGATTGCATCACAAACCCAGCTGCATCTGTGTGGCGGTGTTGCAACGTATCTATGTATCTGTAAGATACATGTGCACACACAGTTATGTTCATCTGTTTTGGCGGCAGCTGTGTGACTAATAGAACCAAATGTGCGCCCAATGTGGGTCAGGCATGAATTTGCATTTGCCTAGCGACGACGACGGCGACGGCAACGGTGGCGGCGTCTATTTTTGGGCAGTCGGCAGATACAAATATACATTTTTCGGTCATAAAATCGGCGACAACATTGTGAATTAATCATACTACAACTCGAGTGCCGTCGTGCCAGGCAAGGCGATATAAGCCACAGCCAAAGTTGGCCCCAAAATCAATTGACATGATTTCTATAATAACACAAGTATACTTAGAGAAATAATTAGCCCAGATCATAAGTCTAATCGGAGCACCAAAGACCTTATTTCCTTTTGTTCCTAAAAATTAAAAAAAATATATATATATAAATCTTCCTTCAATTTTACAAGTATAAAAAAATGTAAATTAATTATTAAGTATTATTATTATTAAGTTCTTAATTGTGTACTGTTAGTTAAGTATAGACTTTGGAAACAAAAACTTTAAAAAAATATATTTTTTTAGAAATTTTTTTTGATATTTTTAACAACATTCTCAAAAGTGAAAGTTTGACAGTCTTGACTTTATCGCTGAGTGTAACAACAACAGCTGCGCCACCCGATTTGGGGGCTGCACGATATTTGGGGCGTGGTACGAATGTTGGCCACCCAAATACGCAAAACAAATTGCATCGATCAAACAGCTGTTGGCCCGGGCAACTGGTTGGCGCCGCTTTTCGAGGACAACAGCCGCCACTAACCTAAGCCAAGTTGAAAGACGAAGCGTTGGCCAGAAATCAGTTCAGCCAGAGACAGCGAGGCGCTAGGACGACAACCAGGAATTGAACAACAACAATTGGAACAGCGACCACAGATTGAACAGTAATTGGCAATTAATCCGTGGCACGTACGTGAGATCCTGGCAAGATGTGCGACTGTGGCTGCTACTCGTACTGCCTGCACGACACGTCCTGCTACTCGCACAGCCATTATCACTCGCATTCGCATCACTGCTGCGCGGGATACAAGTATCTGAAGTGCCTGTGTCGCTATTATCGCCATGTGCACTGCACCTGCTCCTGTTGGCGCCGAAAATGTTACCTGCTCTAAGCCTCGATTAAGGCATTGACAGCACGACGAGAGAGAGGGAGAGAGGGAGGATGAGGATGAGGATGTGGCAGCACCATTAAAAAATCACAACTCAAACAATGCAAATCAGCAAAGCAAATGATAAAGTCCTTTAAGTAGTTGCATAACACTTGGCTGCATCGTTGCAGCAGGCAAAATCGAAGGAGGAGGAGACGGAGCTGGAGCTGGAGGTGGAGCTAATGGATGATTGGGGTGCGATTGCGAGGATAGCAACTAGCGTGCATACAGGTCGTATGTGCAACGTTTTCAGTTGTCTGGGTGAGTGCGAGTGAGAGTGTGAACAGTGAAAGAGAGAGAGAGAGAGAGAGAGAGAGGGAGGGCGTGTGGGCGGGGGCAGGGTTTCAGCTGAAAGCGATGTGGCCAATTTGTTATGGGTCGACTGCATTTGGTGCAGAGTCTCTCGCAAAATCAAATAAAACAAACGAATTCCATTTGAACTAACTCACCATGTATAATCTTACATACTTACTAATTAATATAGAACATTTTTAAATACACCCACACATATATACACACACACACAAGACTTTCACTAGTAAGTTTAGTGCATAAGTTTTACTTGAAAATAATCTCAAGCACACGATTAACATTCGTTGTCGATTAATGTTAGTTATAGTTATCGATTCAATGATCGATCATCATGTTGATGATAATTTGCCATATTTGTAACGGTTAAAAACAATAACAATTAATAAAGTTTTATTCCAACACCAACACAAAGAAATATGGGATTTGTAGTTTTTGTTTCAGGTTCAAGTGGATGTAAAATTAAAAAATAAAATAACAAAAATTAAAAATAAATGCTAACAAATTTATATTATTATTAATAATTATAATAATAATAATACTAATAATATTAATAAAAATTATAACTATCTTCAACAATATTTTTGCCTACATATACACCAAATGGATTTTTGATTGGAACGCCGTAAAAAGATTAACATTATAATAACTTTACCTAAAAGAGACATATATTTATCACATTTCTTAGTGTCAATATTATTATCGAAATTTCTACGGCAATAACTTTTAGTTGTTAGCAAAACTTTCGGTTTATATTCATAATAATATTTAATTCGAGTTTATTAATTAAAAAATATATATACTTTTAATCTGAAATGCACTAAAATTCAACAATCTGCTTACATACAATTTAGGCAAACCCAATTTGTCTACCAGGCACAAACATAATTACAATTTTCCATAACGCCTTCTAGGAAAACCTCATCTTTTATAGCTTATATACTTAACCAGTTTATTAGGGTTACAATCTTAAGTACCCATGGAATGGGGGCAGATAATAAGAAAACATACGCTGCTCGCCATATGATAAATTCTTATGACAAAGCAAATTACTGCTGTTCAAATAGACACTTAATTTGGCCGAGAGTTACGTATGTAATGGGCCTGGCCATAAGCATAATTCGTAATCATTGGATCCTTGGCTGACTTCAGCTGCTCCTTGGCCCCGAAACAGCTTCTTGTCGACATTGCCCAATTGGCCATATGCAAATGGCAGGCGAAGTCTCAACCGAAATGCTGCCAAGCCCGGACAGCTGCCAAATTCCATTGGCGAGGGTGAGAGGGGGAGGAGTAGGAGAGGAGATTGCTGGTGTTTCAAAAGTCAAAATGAAAATGTTGTCATTTTGTGCATTGAATTACGTTTATTTGATGGCTCCTGGGCTATACGGGCGACAATGATTATCCGGCGTAACGACTGCGATTGCGACAGGCACGCCCCCCAACCCCCCTTTGCTGCCATTATAGGTGTTCCGGCCGACAAACAAGGTGATTATGACACGAGTTTCCCCTCGGACGCGTTAATGGACTTGGAATATGCTGTGGTATTCCGCCCCAGAAAAAAAAAGAAGGGAATCTACAAAAAAAAATATGTAAAAATTGAGAGGACAACGCGCGTATTTATTTACATTTTGTATTGCAGGGTCAGAGAACGTGACCAGAACTTGAGCGACCCCTCGCTAGCTGCCGGAGACAGCCTCATGAATATCAGATGGAGCAGAGATGTAGCTGCAAATCAGCTTGGATATTGGTTTTTGATTATGCCACAGTATGCGGGGACAGCGTATGCGGCATGTGGCAGGAATTGGTGGTGTGCATTATCTAGTGACATTTTAATTAACATTTTTTGCCCTGCTACTCTTCTCCCGTTTTTTGTTTTTTTTTTTGGTGGGCAGAATAAAATAAATAAATTCCACAGTCTGCATGCCTTCCGGTCTAGCTGCGCTGCCCTTGACAGCAGTCTACGCCCACAGCCCGTACCAGCCAACCTCCGCCCCCTTAGCCCTAAGCGGCGTCATAAAACATTTTACATCTGACTAAATTTTCATTGCGCATGCAAATCGCTCGCATAGCTGGCCAAAGCTCGGCTGTTGCTGGTGCAGTTGCAGTTGCAACATTGTTGCTGCATAATTGTCTTGTGGCAGCCCCGAATAACCAACAGGCGACCATATCCGCGCCGTGTTCCCATCTCCAGCACAACAGCAACAATTGTGGAAGAAAAAAAACCGTTGCACAAATTATGAATTGTTTTCCCATATTTTGATTTTCATTTTTATTTTTTTTCTCATATTTTTGGCCAATGTGCGCGAATCGTGTGCAGTGAATGGGAGGCGTGTCATCGGCTTGCGGTCGTATATCCACTGAAGTGCAGCTGCTTGTGTGGTCCGACGACCAGTTTATCGATAACAAACAACAACAAAAACTGAGGCGTAATTCACTAACAAAATCTAAAAAATTTTTGGTAAAAGTTTGAATGCTTTATGTGACAGGGGAAAAAAATTGCCTAGAGAGTGGCATAGAGAGGGTCACTTTTACGTTTGGTAAATCATAATTTATGATAATTACCGGGCGCAGACCGCAAACCTAAAAACAAATACTTTCTAGGCTCTTTTATAACCCGTGTACATATTAAGCGACGGCAGCTCGAACCTACTTACAGAGGGTCTTTAAGTCGGATACTTTTGAATATGGCAATAACTTATTTTTTTATATTTTTATTAGACCTTTCTTTCACACACAAATATTTCAGTACTTTTATTTATTTATACAATTTAGCAATTTAATCATTCTCATGTTGAATTTGGCAAACAAGTTTTTAATACAAAAAAAAATCCTAAAAACTCTTAATAAGCATTATTTCAAATCCCTAAGTACTTGCTCGTTGGCAATTATCATAAACAACATTTTCGTGAAAGACGCTATAAAGAAATCACAAGAAATGACAAAAAGTAAAAAATTAAAGTAAAAAAAAAGGAAAAACCATTTTAAAAGGAAGCCGAATCCAGTAGAGCCCAACACAAATCAAATTAGCGGAGCCTTCGAACTTGTGGTTACATTTAAGAACTGCTCTCCGACAGTCCGTTGTTGTAGGCCAGACTGACAGTCCGTCCGTCCGTCTGTCTGGCAGTCTGTCCGATGTTTGTGTCAGTTGGTTCACACTGTTCGGCTGATCTATTAACAGCCGCTTGGCAGGCACAGAAAACAGATATTGTGTGGCCCATCAAGTGCCCGTCCCTGTCCCTGCCCCTGCCCCTGTTCCTGTCGCCGTCAACGTCTGCGGGCTGCGTTCATTATGTCTGCCCCATGCAACAATGTTGCAGTTGAGAAATGCTCAAGAGGCGGAGGAACAAACAACTTAAACGCTTAACTTGAAGTTGAAGTTTTTATTTATTTTAAGTCTGCTTCCCCGCTTCCTGCTACCATATTGTAATGACAAGACGGGACGAGCCGAAGACTTAATGATGCTCTTAACGAGGCTCTCACTCGCACTCGCACTCGTTTGGCCAAATACATGTTCATACGTACGTTGGCCTGTCTATTTGCAACAGTTGGCAGCCCCGCGACCGCAACGAGACGTCAGCAGCCGCAAATTGCAAACAGAAAGTAGCTGAATAATCGCCGCGTCATTAACTGAGAAATTACAGTCAGGCAAGGACTATTGTATTGCTCTCTATAACAACTTCACTCTATCTCTATCTCTCTCTATCATTCTATTGCTGACTGAAGCTGTAATTATGGATATTATGTATATAAGAGCATAAAATCGATAGAGATAAAAGAAATTATTGAGATACATACATATAGAGTTAGAGAAAAAGAGATAAATATATATGCACATATCGGGAGATGTATATACAATTTCTATGTAATTTACATTTTGATTTATATTTTATTTAAACTTTATAAATAATTATACAATTCATTTAAGCTTCGAAAAATATTATTAATTTCCACCATTTTTTAAACCTGCCTTTGAAGTATGATATATTTTGGCAGGGCTATTTTATTTTAAGATCGTAAATTATGTATGTTATTTACAGGGTATTTAATGTTCAGCTGTCCAAACATAATTGTTCTTTCTTGTTAAATTAAATTTTGGAAACTCAAGAGCAGCAGCAGCCACAAATAAAAGCGCCTAGACTAAATGAGAGATGGAAAGAGAGAGAGAGAGAGATCGAGAGGAGATTGAAAGACATTTATTTCCAGGTAAGAGAAATTTCATTTAATTTGATTATATTTAAGCTTTGACAGTCGCACCAATTTCACTCTTTAAATGCTGCGTTCAGCTGCCAAATGCAATGCTTTAACGCTGATCAAATGAACTTTAAACAGTTAGGCAACACTGGTTGATCAGTATTAATTTCGCCATGCCCAATAAACAGTGAACAGTTGAGCAGAGTTCAGCAATCTTTTCCATTGCAACTTATCAGCATTATTTGCATTTATGTTAATCTGCTCGAGCTGCCTGCAACTGTTTACAATTCCCACTACCAATACACTACCTCTGCGGTTGCATGCGACGCCTTATCTCTGCCGCCCTGTCTGCGAATCTTTAAAGTTCAAACTTTAAACGCGACTTAGGCTGAGCTTTATATTGGGTATTTTTTTCTCCTTTTTTTCGCTCTCTTATTTATTATTTAGCTGGGCGCGCACTTGAAAAGTAAAATATTTTTGCATAGCCGCAGCAACAACAACAACAACAACAGGAACAACAACTGTATGGCATGGCCCCTTGGCAAATATTGCCAACTCACGCTCCCATTGCGATATCTTCTATCTCGCTCTGTGCGCCTCTGCCACGGCGGCATTCACGATCTTCTTTCACTTTCTGCATGCCGCGTTTGCTGCACTTGTTGTTGTTGTCGCTGCTGCAATTCTTATTGTTGTTGTTAATGTGTCTGTGGCGCGGCCTCGACAAGTCTCGTCTGGGCACATTATTAATGCAATTCATCCATTTCCATTGCTGCGGTGTCTGCAACATTGTTGCAAATGTTGTGTACACAACGGGCAACAACACACTTTGCCAGACACGATTGTAGTTGCCGTTGCCGTTGTTGTTGTTGTTGCGGCCTTTTTTTTTTGGTGCCATGGCCTGTCAACATTTTTTGCCACTTTGTTATTTTTAGCGCTTTTCAGTCGCTTGGCCTGTAGGCAGCCAACCCCTCCCGCCCCAGCCCCCATCCCTCACTAATTTTCCACGTGTTGGCCCCGTAAGCGTTGCTGTCCCTGCTCCTCCCTAAGCGATTGTTGTTGTTGTCGTTGTTGCTGCTAGTTTTTTATGGCAACATTTTGGTTTCAAGTGCTTTTGACGTTTTGCCTCCTTTTATTTTCCTGCTTCAACGCCAACCAATTTGGCGCAACGCAAATTTTTCAATAAACAACGAAAATTACTCATACGCCACGTGAAGCAAAACAAAAAACGAAACGAACACAAACAAAATCATTTTCAATGATTGTCTGTCGCTTTGTTTTGTTTGTTGTTTGTATTGTGTATTTTTTTTGGTTTTTGTTTTGCGACTTTTATTTTGGCGACTATTCCAAATGACACAAAAAAAAATTGCGAATTTGACCTTCTGACCGCCCACGTTGGCGCTGATGATGTTGCCAGATAATAATAATGCTAATGATGCTAATGATAATGATGTTGCCGATGATGATAATGACATTTGGTGACTGTCACGATAAATGTTGTCAATTGGCTTGCAATTTGGCAGCTGTTATTGTTGTCATTGCCCTTGTTATTGTTATTCGTTGTTGCTGTCGCCGTTGTCGCTGTTGTTGTTGTTGCCGCGTTGCGTACGGCGAAAGCGGGCAAAATCAGCAATAACAACAAATGTGCAGATAAAAACAGAGACTGCGAAAAGTACATAGCCATATGCATACATACGTATGTATAGATGTATATATGTCTGTATATGTTTGTATGTTTAAACCGCTGAACATGAAACTCAAGTGAAAACAGCAATAACAACAACAACAACAACATCAGCGAGTGAGCGTCAACTAACTGTGAACTACATGCCACAAAAAAATAAAAATAACAGCAACAACTGACAGCTACAACAACCACAACAACAACAACAACAAAACTGAGACACTGAGAGTAGTTATGTGTGTCAAAGTAAAACGCAATTTATGGAATTTATTACGTGAGCCATTCGCAAAAATTTGCCAACAGAGCGCACAATGGCGGTAGAAGGAAAGGCAAAAGAGGCGTGGCCACCAAATAGACAACAACAACAACAACAACAAAATAACAACAAAACAAACAAAATAATAGAGGGAGCACAACAAAAACAAAACAACAAAAATAATGAACGAAACCGTAGATAGACAAAATTAATGAAACGTTTTTGAAATTTCATTTTTTATGCAAACAAATAAAACAAAACAAAAAAGAAATAGAAAAATAACAACAGCGCATTATAAGAAGACATGGGTGAAAATTTTTGCAATCACGAAATGAGGTATTATGGGAAAACCCCCTCCTCTTTCAAGCAGAGTAGGAATGTAGCGAAACGCAGCTAAAAAAAAACAGCGCTGTGAAAGTTAAACATAGAGAAAATTAGCTTTTAAACTAAAACTTGATGTAACTATTTAAAAGGCTCAGAGTTGAAGGCAGAAAATAAAATTAAAAGTCTTAACAAATTATCTTTATTTGAGCTTTGAGTGCCACAAATATTACTTTACATAACACTTTGACTTGGCTCATTAGAAATAAATGACAGTAAATAAATTAAAGTGTCTTAAGAAACATAATTCAATCTTTGATTGCCTGCAAAAATCTTGTGAAATATATTAAAATTTGAGGAAACCCAGTTAAAGAATAAAGAATCCAACAATATCCTAACCAAACTTTCGCTTGGGTATTAAAACGAAAAATAAATAGAGAAATAAAAATAAATAACCAAAAAGATCGTAATAATGGAAAATTTAAAACAAAATTCCCTGAAAATTCAAGCAGCCTTATTTTAAGAGTTATTTATACAAATGATTAAATTATTTTTCAAAAAGCCCATAAAATTTTCAAAATTCTCCTAGGCAAGCCCCCTGTCAAACCTTTCGCTACTTGGCCCCACTTTGAAGCCTTTCAATTTTAACTTTTGATTGAACAAACGCAACGCTTGATATGCAGACGGGCGTAAAAGCTACATCAACGGGGGGCGTGGCAGCCCATTAACAATCCTGAGGCCAATTCGAAAGGTGTCCTAAACTTGCAAAAAATTTGCCAGCTGTTTTGGGTTTTCTTTTCTATTTTTTTGAATGGCGGCGCCTGTGGCAACAACAAATCTGCACTAAAATCATATAAATAAAAACAACAACCAAAATATTATAGAGCATTGTTAATGCTAATGATCCATTGTTATTATTTGGTTATATATATATATATATATATTTTTTTTTTTTTGCCCTCTCTTTTGCTCTCTACATTATTCATATTCATATTTGCCCACAATTGCAATCTTTGTTTTTATTTTTATTTGTATCTACTTTGCTTTTTGTTTTTGGCTTCCTTTTCGGAATTTTATGCTGTGCAATGATAATTTGTATCTTTTTTTTGTGGCTGTGGCAGCTGCTTGCGAATTGCTCATGCAACGAGGCAAAAGCAACAGCAACAGCTCCCTCACTCTCTCTTTCTCTCATTCACTCTCTCACTCTTCACTCACCGACAAGACCGCAACTATTTCATATTGGGCAAAAATGACTTTGTTAGCGCCAAATTGTTGTTGCTGCCGTTGACGTTAAAGGCCAAAATGAAAACGCAATTCACACACGCGGCACACACACACATACACACACACACGCTCGTTGCCACAATTGAGCCGCCGCTGCCTCGGTTGGCGTCTCAGTCGCTGTTTGCGTTTTGTTTACAAAATAACAACAACAACAACAACGCAACTTTTTTCAGGTCAAATTTGTTTACATTCCGCTTGGAAACTGGGTCATTGTGAGCGCGTGCAACAGAGACGGCAGCATTGGTAAGCGATTGTTGCCGCCGCCGTCGTCGCTGAGACGCAGCTTGAAATAGCCAACAACACGACGGCAACATGCGGCATGCCACCAGCGGCGACAACAACAAACCCAAAGATAACAACGAAGCGAAAAAACCCAAACAACAGCAACTGCGAAAAAGTCGAGGTCTATAAATACACTTATATAACGATTTGGTAATATATGTTCAAATTTAGAATTTATAGAAAATAACCTTGTGAACAAAGCATATAATTGTTTCCTTTAATTCAGTTTTATATCGTAAAATATTGAAATCGCTATATTCGTACATTAAAATAACAATAAATTCTAGTTTTCATTAAGCCTTGGGATTTATTTTTATATTTCAAGTAAGATAATAAAGATATCAACCAGTCTAAAAATAAATTTTGGTAGTCAATTGAAAACTGAAGTTTATAGCCTTAATACAACGATTTTGATTAGACATAACATTTTAATACTAATTTCTGGAATATTATTTTTTAGATTTTTATCAAGTTTCTTACTTCAATTATTTCAAATTTTCTTTTTATTAGTTTTCTTTTTATTAGTTTTGAGTTCTTAAGTTTTATACATTTTCCATATTTTTTTAAAAAATTTCTCCCATACTTAAACTGATTTTTTTTTGCAAAATATAATATATAATATATATCTTAACCTACATCTCCTAGTCGAAATGTATGGTACTAGGCGACAATTCGAACTGAACGTTGACTGTCTGCTGCTCATTGCTCATCTCTATTACATAACCAATATACCCTTTTGCAAGAGTATTTCAAGCAGCGAGAGTTGTTGGTCTGCGATCTCTGGCTGTGTCTGAGCTCTGTTTGTGTTTGGCTGTATTTGGGAATTTCCGCTGAGAACGACGGCAATTGCAGCAGTTGCAACAGCAACAAAATCAACAACAACAACAACCAGCTGCAACATCAGTGCAACAACAACAATCACAACAGTTGCCTCACTCTGCCTCCCAGCCACCCCCTTGGCAGCCGCGTGCCTATCTGTGTGTTCATTTGTGTGTGCAATTTGAAAGCTATTTGTGTCAATGACAAATGATTCGAATTTATCGAAAAATTGCAATTTGCCAAATGGCTAAGTTGCTAAGGTGCAACAGAGAGGGAGAGAGCGAGCGAGAGAGAGGGACAGAGCGAGATCGTGGCGAGAGCGAGACGAGCTGCTTGGACTTGGGTGACTTAGACCCACTGAGGCGGATCTGGCCAGGCAGCCTTGAATGGAATGCGAACAAATGACGGATTACACAGCCAACGTGCCCCACTGGGCAGCAGCTAAACCGCTCTGCCCCGCTCTGCACCACCACCGCCACGCGGCACCACTCAGCGCAGCTTTTAGCTTTAGTTACAGTTGCTTCGCCAACCAGTGCAATTCAATCCACCTCGACTCCGCTCAGTTCCATTCGGTTCGTGGATGTCGCCATCTGACATTTTTGATTGTCAGCTGACAGGTGGACCCCCTCCCCCTCCCACTCATTGTCCGGTCTGGTTTGCCACCGCCTGTCAAATTGTCAGACAACAAAAATGCCTAAAAACAATTTACAAAGCTTATTAAATGCAACTTTGCAATTTGGCATAAAAACAAAAAAACAAAAAACGAAAATAAAATGCATTTGGCTTTAAGTTGAAATCATAATTGAGTATTCGCTGCAAATAAATGGTGTATGCGTGTCTGGCAGGCTATATAGGGGCTGGCATAGTTAAAACATGCTCCTAATATGCAATTGTTAACTCATTTAGTTTATTCATAAATTCCAATTTTGACGGCACCTGGAATTATTCATTGCCATTTTTAAGTAAATACATTGCCACATCATTAATTAACACATTTTCAGCTAGACAATAGTTAACAAATGCTGTAATTAAAATTTCTGGGGAATTCCACATAAAATAATTTCTCAATTTAAAGTGTGTTTTTAAAAGTTTTGCGTGCTGAATATGTTTGATAAAATTTGTAATATTTGTTTTTCTTTTTTAATATGATTATTAATTATTTTAAATTTGAAATTTTTAAAAATGTGATTTTTAACATTTTATATTAATCATAAGTAAATTGTTTTGCCAAAAAAATCAATAAACTTGTTTACTTTAGTAATTAAAACTTCTCAAATATTTATTCCGACTGCCATCCCATATCCAAATACCGTTCAATAACAACAAGCTCTCATTGCTCGTGATTACCTTGCCTTATAGCTATGCCACTCACACAATCCAAACATTAATCATGTCTGCCAAGGCGACCGCCCCCGCCCCCTTCTCCTGCCATCCGCATTATTAATGATTGCAACATCAACAATCATCGGCCATGGCTAATTTTTTGCAATTGCTCGCAAAATTTTTATTAATTTCCCTGACTGCCCAACAGCCCCCCCTTCGAAGCAAGCTCATGCCCCATCCCTGTTGGCCATTACCCGTAGCTGTATATTCGTCGTCTGGGGCATGGGTCGTCATTAGTTGTGCTCCATGGCGAGTCACACCGCGCTCGACTGGCCACTTTAGTTGTGCATCTCCTGCGTCCAAGTTTGACCCAAATAGCAACGTTCCGGCAGCTGTTGCTCCCTTCCTGTCTGTCAGTTAGCCCAGCCCCCCCCCCCCCCCCTTGAACCACCTTTCGCCTGCTTGTGCCCCCCATGTGTCTTCAGGTGGCGTCGCATCAATCTTGAAGCTGCGTGCTTGACTGATGCGACACGAGGCGCAAAAGTTGTGGGCCCCAGTCTAAGCAGGCGACGACATGCAACAGTTGACACCCCCTCGAATCCAAAATGACTGTGGCACCAGCGGCACCCCTGTCGGCCCGTCGGGCTCACGTGATCTATTTTTGTATAATTAGCATGTAATGCAGCAACAAATCCGGGAGCATAACATCCAAATTAGTAATTCCCGTCGAGTTAGCCAACGAAAATAGACGAGCAGCCAAGAGGAACTCACGATGTCTGCAGTGCTGACGTCGTTCTTAATGCTCTAGTTATACCCTGTAATAAATGAGCACACGTGGGGCAACTAAATTTGGATCAAATATCAATAAAGAAAAAAAAATAAATTTCAAAAGAAATTAGTCTATATTATTTAGTTATATACGGCTAAAAAAATTGAAAAGCTTTTAAGAAAACTTAAGTAAAAAAAACGAAGAGCTTTAAAAATTACCAGTGTATTTTTACAGGGTCTAGCAAAAAATTGCTTTTGAGCAAAATTTTCTTTTACTTTTTTGGGACCAAATATTTTTTGAAAACTTAAATCATGGATCAATCTCTAGTTAAGGTTTGATATACTCTATATAATAAAAATAGCACTTAAAAGCCTGAAAAGCGTTTAATATTAAAAAAATACCTTTTTTTTACATCTTATATTATATATAAAAATAATTATATTAGAATAGAATCTAATAACAATTACGAAGTGGAATATATTTAAAAAACAACAAATGTTGCTCAATTACAGAGTATCTATGCGGTCATTTCTTGAAGAGAGTTGCATTCTCTAGGCTGTTTTTAGTTAATGCTCGCTCTCTGGACCTGTGTCTAGAAATTTCATTTGGCAAATTGAATTTGGCCAACCTGCCTTTTGCTTTTTAGGGGCCCAAAAAAACCTAGCCAGCCAACTTAACAACTTGGCCTCAATCCAAATGCGACAACGCGGCCGGAACATTGGGCCAGAGACAGAGAGGCGTGGCAAAGTAAACTAGTCGACAAGGGCGAGAGCAACAGCAGCAGCAACAACAACAACAAGCTAAGGAGAAAATCTGCTGCCGCATAATGTGATAATAAAAATCTTTTATTTGCCATTGTCGTCCTCGTTCTCGTCCTCATCCTTGCCGCTGCCCCATGCTCATTTGGTTGTGGATGTAGCTACACAAAAGCCACGCAGCAGCTTACCCACACCCCTTACACACACACACACACACACGCCCCACCCTAACATACAGATAGGCCCACCCTCTCCTCCATCCATTTGCCAGCTGCTGTAGCTGATGCTGCTGTTGCCACATAAATCTTGTCAACGTACAGTTTCTCACATTTGACAAATACACGCGCGCACACACACACACACATATACACACGCACACTCATCAGGTCACATTGGCCACTCACTCAGGCGCCTAATTCCCAGCTCCATGCGCCAAGCTGGAAACTCGCATATCCCAAGTTTCCATCTTTGCCCCATTCACATTTTCAGCTGTAATTCGTCGCGTGCCTCAATTTTCTTGTATTTTCACTTAACGCAACGCACGTTCCCAGCTTAGTTCCATTCCTCATGCTCGATTCCTGGGCGCTGTCAACGCTTAACTCGAGCCCAGCAGCAACTTTCATTTCTGGAGCCGGTCAAAGAGGCGTTTATATTGAAGGGTGACTTATGGCCAGCACGGACCACAGTCCGACCACAGGCGACCATGGCCAAATGGAGTTGTCATCGACCAGCTCCAATTGCAGCATTTGCCCTTTTGCCCAACGATTTTCGGTTTTGACCAGAAAGCTGCCCTGTCATTGGGTTATCCACTCACGTTCAAACCGAGCGGCAGCTCAATAAGAGGATGGGTTCTAAACGAATTCTCTGTCTTTTCGAATGGCACCCAAAAAAACACAAACGAGAAATCTTCATTTAAAGAAGCATATTGAATGTTTCATCGAACTAAACTGAACTAAACCTTTGGCTGATTTACATACACTCACTTCTCCATCATTCACTTTTCCTCTCTTCTTCAGGCTAAACTAAACCTTTAGCTGATTTACATACACTCAGCTTAGTTTCTCTGCTTTCAATCATTCACTTTTGTGCTTATCCAAAACTAAATTTCGATTCATTTATAAATATTTAAATATTTATTTTAAACACAAATTTTTGTGCAAATCCCAGCTAAGCCCAAGCATTTCTAATGAGCATTCTAATAATAATCATTCACTTAATCCATACACACACTCACACACACACACACACTCAACAACACACGCAAAGTTTTACGAGTGTTGCCCGGATTATGGACCAATTGGTTTAGTACATAAGTATCGCTTGTTTACTTTGCCGCACATTAAATTTAAGAATATTTCAAAACTTTTCCCAAACGTTAAATTTATTTTTACGAGCATACCCTGTAGCTGTTCTAAGGTTAATTGTTTTTTTTTTTTATATAAAATGCTCAGCGCACACTTAATAAGTGGTTCTAAGAGCTGAGATATGTTATAAATTATTTCCAGAGAAATAAATGTATCACACAAGTTGAATAAAGATGCTAACTTTCAGACATCGTTAGAATATGGAATGTAAATAACATAAGTACCTTTAAATAACTGTGGATTTTGCTCAGTTTTTCCCAATAGGGTATCTCACAGTCGCGGATTCGTTGTCAGCTATCTCTAATGTTATTTATATGCCTTTAATATTTTGGCTCATAAATACGCAACAAAGTTTGTGTGCGGCTTATCCGCGTGATTAGCTAAAAATACAAGGTACACAAACCAATCACCGTCCCACCCCTTCCCTTCCCCTCCCGCTGCTTGCTCTGCCCTATGCAATCGTCTTGCCATGTTCTTGTCCACGAGAAGGCCACATCTACAAACATGAAAAAAAAGGAAAATTAAAAAAAATCATTCAAAAGGCTTTCGCATTTCCGGCGCCAGCTAAAAATATGTTGACGTCTTTCGAGCGTCTGCAACAAAAGCAACAACAACTACAATTAAGTGAAATTTCGACTTTAAATTCTTGCAGCATTTAAATATATTTTACATAAAAAATATTACACTTGTCGTACATATAAGTAGGGAAATTCCCAATTAGATGTAATTAAAAATATATATTCATACTATTGTTCTATTTGAATTAATCTATATGCAATACAAAGATATTGTACTTTTTGATGAAGATCAATTATTTCTAGCTCTATAATAAATCTGCCTTAAGTGTGTAAGGGTATTTCCGAGTCAAAGCACGCTATACTCTATAAAAACACTTAGGCGTAATGTGTTTGAGACACGCCGTTTGACGTTTTCTCTTGCCTTTTATGCAACCACAAAAATCATATTCGCGACAGTGTCTGAGTGCGTAATGGGGAGGTGGGGGCGCGGCAGGGCCAAGTGTGGCAACGTGGCAGTGGTGGCAACATCATAAAAAATAGTCCAATGCTGTTGTTTTGCTGTGCGTCATTGTTGGCCTAAATCTCGACAACAACAACAGCAAAAAAAAAGCAAAAACAACGTTAACAAGAACAACAGAAGTCTTCGCCGGGGCATCACAACTAATTGACTTTGTATGCGAGGTTTTTGTGATACATGGGCGGGGTTCTGTGGGAGGTGGGGCAAGAAACGTGACTTCTTTACAGTTAGGCCTGGGGCCAGGGGTGAGCCATGGCTCGCGGTGGAGGGAGGATTGGTGGGGGGGCGTGTTTCGGCGCTGTCGCCTCAACAAAATGAGTGATTGTTGGCAGCGCGTGAACAAAATATTCATACGATTTCGCAAACACCCCAAAGAGCAAAGGATGGGAAAGGGGGCGACACGGGAAGCAAGAGGAGACAGCAGCGAAAGAAACGTAAGACTCATAATTCATTCATTCTCGCACTTGTTCAATGGTTGGGCCCATGGAGGGACTTGATTTTGTTTGCCTAATGATATTTTAAACTTGCACCCAGATAAAAGGCAGACATATTCCACTTGACCTTCTGACGACTATTATATATATATATTGAAAACTAAATGCTGTTTCAAGTTGGCTATCGTATTGCGAAATAGTGGCGTCAACGGTTTATACGCAAGACCATAGAGCATGCTAAATACTATATAAGCCTCTGGGTATTGCCAAATTTAGTCTTCTGTTATTTTTGTTATTTTCGCATTTTCGCAAAAATCTGCAGTCACATGTCCGGAACTTAATGACGAAAAAATTCCCCCCTAATCTTGGTCCAATTTCTGTTTTTGTGTGTTTCGTGACGTTTGTCGCGAATTGTTGTTTTATTTATATTTTTTTTTTTGCTATTGTTTTCATTTGCAGCGCTCAAATTGATGGATTGTTTTTTTGCCAAAGGTGAGGAGCACGGTGAATAAAATACATTCATAGAATTTGTATTCAGATTTCGCGTTGAGTCACTTTGGGCTCTTGGCCAGGAAGCGAATTGGTCAATATGCAGTTGAAGGTCTATATACAGACCCCACCAACCATGAATGAAGCCCAGTGGCTGGGTGAATGGAAAAATTCGGAAAAATATGACATCATTGTTTTCTACGCTATAATTTAATGAATTCTTCATAGATCATTGAGTATTTGTGTGACCAAGTGATTCACATAGGAACTCAAGCTGTGAGTGCCATCAAATGGATCTCTGATTGATTTTGTTCAATAAATTATGCATTCTATGGGTGTGAAACTCAAAGATTTCGTTTTGCTTTCTTTAAAGCGAAAGAAATCATACTTTCTTTTGGGGAGACGGACGGACGGACATTGCACAAACCCAACATACTCTTTTCAGTTCGTGAACGAGTATAAGAAAAGAAAAACCAAATTTTTTAATATTTAAAAAGTTTTTATTGAAATCAGGTATTTAAATTCGAACAAATAAACAAATATTTTTGAATGCTTAGAAAAATTAAAAAGTCTTATTGATACTAAAAATAATAAGGTTAAATAACTTTAAGGTGTTTTAACTATAGTATATAATCCATAAACTTATAGATATTTTTAAAGCTCAATAGTAAAGAAAATTTAATTTAAATAAAATATTAAAAAAAATGTCTCCTAGTTAAGAATTCTCTCTATTACGGAATGCTTAATAGACTGTTTCCTTAGATAACTTTTTTAATCTACTTTTTCCAAACAAGTATTTTACACTTCCTGATATTCAAATCAGAGTTCGACAAAAATAATTTTTTTCCTGATCGCAGCTCTTTTGCATGTGTAACAAATGCAACAATTGTTGCTGTTGCTATTGTTGCTTGCAATTATTGACTGACTTATTAAATTGGAATGCGGAAGCGTATTATGTTGCTGTCATTGTTTGGGCAACGCTGGTGCTGGCGTGCGCTAAGTGCAACATTCCAACAATGAAAAGCCAAACTACAAATGGCAACAGCAACAACATCAACCCAAGCCGCATAACTTGCGCTGCAAACGAACTTAACAAACACGCCAAAGTGCAATCAATTCC
The DNA here is from genome assembly GCA_035041545.1 of Drosophila colorata. Classification (NCBI taxonomy): domain Eukaryota; kingdom Metazoa; phylum Arthropoda; class Insecta; order Diptera; family Drosophilidae; genus Drosophila; species Drosophila colorata. Next base: position 4,364,978 of record JAWNLD010000564.1, read on the forward strand.
TTGCCCCACTCCGCCGCCCTTGGCCCAAGCGATGTTTATTGTTGCTTGTTGCCTGTTGCAGCTTTCGACATTTATTGCCGCAAATGAGTTATAACGAAGCAGCAGCAACAACAACAACAAGCGGTGCTAATTGGCTGGGCCGGCAACCCACCAGAAACGAACTGAGTTTTCCTTTCAAGTGAGCAGCAACAACAGCAACGGCAACAACAACAACAACAACTGCCACAATCACAACTAGCACTAACAATAACACGCGACAGCAGCAGCAACAAAAGGACAGGTGCAACACAAGACGGCGCTTGAGTCTATGCCACAGCTCTGACTTTATCCTTGTGCCTGTTTGCCGCCGCTTCGAAGCCGATCTCGGCTTTATAATTGCCAAATGCGTTTGCTTGTCCCTGTCAGCGTCTGGCAGGCAGGCAGGCAGGCAGGCAGCAGCTGCAACAACAACAGCAACCCGCAGAAGAAGAACAAAAGCAGCAGCTGCAGACGTCAAGGTAGTGGCAGCCACACCTGCCACGTGTTGCATCAACGGCAACAGCTGGCCACGCTGACGATTGCCAGCACTCAAGCCCCCAAGTTCCCAGTTTGCCCAGTTGCCCCTGGGTTCATTGCATCCCTTCTTATTCTTCTTCTGCCTCTTCTTCTTTTTATTTTTTTGGGCAGCAGGCAACAGTCAAATTACATGGCTGCGTCCTGGCCAATGTTTACTTCCACTTACTTCCACTTTATTTGCGCTGACAAGCGGCAGCGACAGCAGCAGAGGCAGCAACAAGAAACAGAACTATTCGCGGAATGCACGACTATAATGATACCCTGTAATATTGTACGTGTTTAAATTATTATAATTTTCATAATTATTATAATTATTTTACTAATTGTATTATTATTAATATTATTCTTATGTATTATTTATAAATTGTATTCCTATTAATATTATTATTTGAATCAATGTTATTATTAAATATATTAATATGAATAATTTGATTGATAATTATGGCATTTGATAAAGATATCACAAATGGAGCCTGGATATCTAAGAAAAGCAAGATATATATTGTATACTATATTTTAAAAATATTAACTAGGGATTTAAGTTATTCTTATCAAAGCATATGTCATATATAAAGAGCCTACAATCCCTTAAATTCCTCGATTAAGAATTAAAACTTCAAGAAGTTTAATTTGTCATCCTCTAAAACTTATCTAAAGAAACCGTGGCAAGTTCTACCATAAAAATATTATAAACGTTCTTAGATATTGCTCCTCGTTTCATTCTCAATCGATTCAGAAGCCAAGCATAACCTATCTACATTTTAATTACAGGGTATAAGAACCATTTGGTTGTAGGGTTTATCTCGCTTCGATTTGTCTTCAATTCCCAGGTCGACAAACAGCCAAATTTCGCGCACCTGCCACACATTTATGCATTTTGTTGTTGTCTTGTATTCCCGATGTTGTTGTTGTAGTTCTTGTCCTTGTTGCGCCTGCGGTGGTCGCCTTAAGGTGCACATCTGCCTACCTAAAGGCACATAACACACAAGGCTCCGAGCTGAATTGCAGCTGCAATTATTTGTGCAACGGCATGAGGTCGAGAATTGGCGAAATTCGGTATTAGCTCCTTATGAAAAGGCACAGATCCATAACAAAGGTTAAAATACTCGTCTGGCTGTTACGACAGCTTAAGGACTCTTATTTTATTTGAGTATAATGTGAGGAAATTCACTTTCTGTGTAGAAAATATAGGAAAGAAAAATTGAATCAATATTTAAACAGTTGCACAGTCAAAAATTTTCTTTGAATAGAGCTATGATCTAATGATCTATATTGTGATCGTGATTCATATAGAAATGTTATACATCAATTGCCAGCTACTTAGCTTTCAGAATTTGCATAAAAAAAATAAACCATAATAATAGACAAGTCGATAATAATGCGCAGACTAATGACAAAATGTTCTTTGCTCTATTTATAGACAAATGTCATTTAAATTTTAATTACAGTTCCACTTAAAGAAATTAAATAAAAATAGATCATGTATATTTATAGTTTTTACTGGTCATTTGTTTACTGTATACATTCCAATTTGAATAATTAATAATAATCGCTAATACCCCAGCTTATATATTCATTTATTTAAATCTTAAGATCTTTATAACAATTCCCAGAAAGAAAAAATCATTAAAATATTGATTTGTTATGCTAATGCCCAGATCAGTTGAACTATCAAAACAATTTTTATGTGAATTTATCTAGGCATGGTCAAAGTTCACAGAGCTTACTTGAGTACTTTGTGATCTAAAAATAGAATTGATGTGATTAATTGCTGCGATAATAACAAAAATAATATCACACAGAAAGTTTATTGAACCCCATAACAAATTGCCCATATTTCCATATTTATAGCCAATTGAGTGCTTGAATCGCATATTTCGATCGATTCAAAAGAATTTATCATTGTCAATATATGCTTGGTAATTACTTACGAGCATTTCGCTTGTAAAGTCTGAAATTGTTTACAAAAAATCACACGCTAAAAGAAACATCGGCATATATATACTTATCTTTTTTTTCTCACTTTTTGTTTTGATACTCTTACAGCACGCACGCCTAAAATGTATTTTTGGTAGTGCAGCTGGTCAAGACGCGGGGGCTTTCAGTGCAGCAGATGGTGGCAAGGGGGGCCTCGGCGATGACAGCAGCACGCCGAGGTGTTTGTTGTGGCACTTTCTGCCACTTTGGTGAGTCTCTTGTTCAACTCATTGTGACTCATTGAGGTCGTGTGCGAATTTTTGGAATTGCTTTTATTTATTTATGCATTTGTTATTGTATTTGCGCTGAATGTAAATTTACTTATTTATTGCGCGCTGCGACAATAACAAATAAACTCATCGTGTCGCAATTCGCAGAAACGGCAGCAACAAAAATCACTTGACGAACAAAATTCCCCGACAATGTGAAAACCGCTAAATAACACATAACAACAACAGCAGGTAAAGCAAAACAATTTCAATAAAATTTTCTCAGTTCGAACTGCAAACTTTTCGCGCCCCAGAAATATCGCCGAGTCATGCAACGCAGGGATCTTAGAAAAGATACCCCCACCAGCTGCCCCCAAACGCATATATTATATTGTTGCTGTTATTTATACCCTTACAGAGGGTATAATAGAAGAACAAAGCTTTTAAGACCCAATCTATATTTATACTTTTTATATATGTAGATATTTGTATAGCGTATATTTGAAATTCATTTAGATCAAAGTTTTTTTTTCAAATTGAAATGCACAATAAATTTAGATAAATAAATTTAAACTAAATTTAAGAATTTAAAATACTGTGAAAAATCAATCAAAAGTCAAGTTTATCGATGCATCAAGACAGAGAATTTTTTTTCTAATTGGCGATTTTTTTTAATCGATGAATTAAAACAGTTTTAATCCTAAACTTACAACACTAGCATATATAATATATATTGTCGTATATATATGTCCTAAATGTCTGGGTATTGCATCTTCGGCACTTCGAAGTTAATCGCTTTTTTCTGTTTTTGTTTTAGTGTTTTTACTTCGATCGCGTTAATTACGTGTGTAAAAACTATTGGGCAAACAACTTGATTAGTGTCCGCGTGTGAATTGGCCGAGTCCGAGTCGAGTTGCGGCACGCGCTTTGTTGCCACCAACGGAATCAGTCAACTCGTCTGATTTCGGCCGATTTCGAGCGATTTCGTTTTCGTAGTTTTCCACGAATTTCGCTCAGCTCTCGGCCACGTTAATGACAAGTCGTAAACAACAAACAGCAATATCCGTTTGTCTATAGCATTGCTAACTGATTTTGCGACTTCGAGCTGTGCTCATGGGAACTCCAGATACTGCGTCATGCCCCCCAAGCCACGCCCCTCCCCCTTCTCAGTTGGGCCAAGTGCGAAATGCGAAATGCGAGTGCGAGCTCAGTTGATGCCTCATCTATTTTTAGCGAACTGAGCCAATTGCCATAAACAAGCAAACGAATGCCAGAAATAGCGTTAACCTTTTGCCAACATTTCCAATTGACACTGTGCACAGATAAAGTGTGAATTCGTACGCTCTCAATCAATCAATATCTGTGCGGGGGCTGTGTGCGAGATCCGTCACTAAAATTAGTTCATTATGGTAGTTAGTATATGAAATATGAAATATGGTCACGAAATTTGCTGGCCATAAAGCCAGCCAGCATAGAACTTTATAATAAAAACAAAATTAAAATAAAAAAAAATGTATGAAAATATAATTGCAATTGTCTACAAATATTTTTTTATAGCCCAGTTGCGATGTCTTATAACTAAAAATAATATGCAACTGTGGTTATTCTTTATGAAGAAACTTTTAAGTAGCTCTAATGTAAAAATAAAAAATAAAAATAAAATAAAATATGCAATCGTAATAATAAAGCACTAAAAACTTTGGTTTCTTAGAGTATTTTATAAGTTATTTCACACCAAATTGGATATTAGCATAAAGTACAGGCAATTGCTTTATTTATGTAAAAAAAAATTTATTTAATTACCAAAGTTTATTTCCTTTTTCAATTCTAGCTTTAATCCCTAACTCAAATAAAAAATGTTAGTAGCCACAACTTTCTGCTTTTCCAAATTAATTTGTTATTTTATTATATTAATATATTTATTATAATTCATATTATATTATATTATTATTTCATAAATTTTTCCTAACTTCTAGAGTTTATCCATTAGTTAATTAACTCATAGCATTCCCAAGGTAAACGTTAGACCTGAAATCCGTGCAATCACACTTGATCAACTTTGAGCATAGCCATAATAGCCATCTGACTCATAGGTGAGCTCATTTTCCATGTGGACGCAATTCTTGGAAGCCAAAGTCTCAAGTCGAAGTCAATAACCCTCAGCTTTGTAGATTACACATACGACCTGTGGGCCCAGCCATAACAAAGCGACCACCTACATCTGTAGATCGGGCAATGGATCTATCTATATGACACCTTTACGAGTAGTTTTTTTTTTATATATTTTTTTTACCGCATCCCACATTCCATAAACTGACGAAATTTCAATTTCTGGCACGTTCCTCAAACCATATATCGGCAAGAATGCGGCAAAAATTAAGTAACCGAAAGCATTGACAAAAACCAAAAGAGACAAAAAACAAAAAGAGAGATAAAGAGAGGAAGAGCTAGCTGCGAGCCCAGCTCGACTCGTGCAAGATTATTGGCCCCAAAAATAAGAGGGCTAAGAGGAACAGCAGAAACTGCGCAGTGCAAAGTCTGGCAAATATTTCATCATTAGCTTTTTGGCGCTTTTCATTACAAAAACAGAAACAACAAAAAAAAAACCGAAACAGAAACAAAAACAAAAACAAATGCACAAAAACCTAAAAACCAAAATATAATTTAAATAAATTTCGCAAAATCAGCAACAACAACTAGAATTGACGAATTGTTAAGCCAGGGCTGGAGCGAGGGGCTGGCGGTTAGGGAGTAAGGGGCCCGAAGAGCGCTTAGCGTTTGCCAGAACTTGCCAAAGTTCAATAAAACTTGAAGCGCTGTCGTAGTTGCCTCCACGCCTTCCATACCACATTTGCCTCTCCAACGCTTGCCTCGACTCTTCTTTTGGTCTGTTTTGATATTTCAGCTTAAGTCGCAATAGCCCAGTTAAAATGGGAACAGGCCACATAGACCGAGAACTTGCCAAAATAGATAATGTTGAACAACAACTACTTATAAAGAGTACATTGGCATCGCCCCTAACTCTAACCAAGGTTGGTCAACTGGGCTACGTTTTGAGTCATGCCAACAAATAGATATACATACTTCAAAAATAATATTTATAATCATATTAGCTTTAAATATTTTTAAATATAATATATATATTAGGAAATCTCTTATAATAATAATACATTTTGCTAAATGAATAATAAAATAAAAATACATTAATCCATCTTCGATTAAGCCGAATATATGGACTTAGAAATTTACTTAAATTATTATATTCTATAATTTGAACAAATTGAGTTTTGATTAAATGTATTTGAAAGACATTTTCGAATTTTTTTGTGTTAATTGGTTTTTAACATTATAATAACTTGTGCTTGACTTGTGGTTATTAACATTATAATAATTTTAAAAATTAATATACACTTTAAAACTAATTTCTAAGGGTAGCAACCAGTTTTAAGGTAAGGGTATATAAATTTCGCCACTTGCCCCGTTCCCGGTTGAGGCTGAAGAACTTTGTTGGCGCTGCTCGAAGGTAAGGGAGCGGGTGAAAGATTGGACTTGTCGAACAGGTTCTTCGCAAGGGGCTGCTGCTCTGCCAGCTAGAAAGAGATAGAGAGAGCGATAGAGAGGCAAGCTTTAATGTGTCGATCGGCGCGGTCGGGTTGAGTGTGGGGTGGTAGCTTTGGCTAAAGTCGGAACCAAGACAACGACGTTAAATACACTTTTTGTTTCACTTCGCGTTGTCTTTGTTGTTGTTGTTGTCGTTGCTGTTGCTGTAATGCGCATTGTTGTTGTTCGTGTGCGGCATTTTTGGGCAGTTAAAGCTGTTGTTTTTTTTTCGCTGCTGTTCGTTGTTTATAGTTGTTGTGTTATTGTTGTTGTTGTTGCTGTTGTCGATGTCATTAACCCGCCACTTGGCGCTGGGAACGCGCACTTTTGTTGTGTTTCTCGAAGCGCTCCGACAACAATAACAACAACAACAACAACAACCGCAACAACAACAATATTTTCGCTTTTTTTCGCACGTATTTCCCCAATTCTGTTTTTATGTGCGCCTGCTTTGTTTTGGCTTCACATTCGCAGCGCGCCCGTTTCGGGCCTCCAGCTGAAGGCGGCACGGGGTTGTTATAAGGGGCGCGGGGTGGGGAACACGGCTGGGCGGTGGGGTGTGCGGCAGGCGTTACACAGCACATTCCCCCGATTCGTGCGCGGCGGTTCATGTGCGGTCAAAAAGCGACGCCGATCGCCGAAAATGCTGCCGAGTCGCCGCGAAGGTGGCGAATTCCATAAACGTTCGCTTACCCCATTAAAAGGGGCCAGGTCTCCGCTGGCCCGGCTTCATCCCCTGCCGGCGCCGTCGCCCTGCCGCCCACCACCTGCTGCTCCCATTCTGTACACTTATGTTAGTCGCTTTTTGGCGCCCAAGTCAATAAACTCAAACGGGCAACAACAACAACAACAACAAGAACAAAAGTGAGACGCTAGCGAAAGGAAAAAATCAAAACACGAGCCGGCAACAATAATAAAAACAACTCGGAACAAGAACAACAACAACATTGGGAACTCTGAGTGAGTCGCACAAAATTTGGCGCCAAAAATTTGAGGCAATGAACTTTGACGTTGCTGGCATATACCCTGTAAGGCGCAAAGGCTGCACTAGAGGGTATTTTTAATACCAAAAAAAGGGTGCGAACTATTCATAGAGAAAATATAACTTTCGAAGTGATTACAAAGGGTGTCCGATTAAAAAGTCTTAACATATTGTTCAGTTACTGTGATCATGTAGAAATTAATACGCTTTGGTGTCAGATGTGCTGCAAAATTTCCAATAATTTATAAATTCTTGAAACCACAATGTAGGCATAAAAAATTCACATTCAAAAATATTCATGAATTAAATAAACTATTTTTAAAACTGAATAATTTCTAGACAATTTCAGATAGTTTTCTGAATTTTTTTATTTTTCAAAACCCATTAAACTTGTTTATTTAAAATCTTGAATTTTAACTTATATTTAAAAGTTACAAAAATAATTAAACTATGTAACTATTATTATAATTATTATTTTTAGTTATGTTAGTTACTTGAACTGGTGCCCTGCCGCAACCCCAACTGCACCCACTCGCCTTCGAGTAACTGCCCGTCTTGCTGGTTTCACTCGGCGTATACGTAATTTATTTATGCGTGCGCTTATCTCTCCTTAGCTTATTTACGGCCATTGGCATTTGGGCATTGCATAACGTGCGGCAAGTGGAATGAGTACAAATGTACCCCCCCCCCTCCTCCTCCTCCTCCCACAGGGCTTGAGAGTGCAATGGATCGTTGGCCCAGTCACAAGATCTGGCCCCAACTCGTGATATCAGGCGCTTCACGTGCCAGCCGAGAGCGTGAATAACTGGCACCTACACACAATTTAAAAATATCTACAATCGCATATGCAACGCCTGCTCTCCTTTATCCCCTCCCTCTGCTGTAACCCCCCTATTCATAGCGCGCCAATTGCCGGCGTCATAAATATTTGCCAAGTGCTAAGCCACCAAAGCCGCGAGCCAAGTGGGCAAGCAACACTCCATCTACCCACCCCCAGCCCCCAACATTCCCACCACATTTTCTCTCTGCTTTTCGCCCACTTTGCAATCAACGATTTCATTTTGTTAAGGTTTTTATCGAATGCAATTAAATGCTGCCAGGAACATTTGCTGTACTTGTAATGACCTAGGTCAACGGCCATTGCGATTATCTGATGGAGTTTGTAACGCCAAGTAAAAGTTGACCATTATGATTTTAAATAAAATTAAAATAAATATACATATGTGTATCTGTGAAGAGAGAAAAATAAAACAGATGTTAAAAGATAGATCTTATATATGTTTAAAATTGTTTTCTTTTAATGCCAAGTTAGTCAATTCAAGAATCGTCTTAAATATTGAATGGAAATTTTGTCATATCTTGAAATATATAACTTTTATATATTATTATGCAATTATATTAAATTTTTTTTATTTTTATTAATTTTTTATTTTGTTGCTAAAGTTTTCAATTAAAGTTAAATTTATATTATTATTATTTTAGGCTTATCACATTTAATCGATCTATTAAAATAGTTAATTTTTAATAGAGATCTCATTTTAAATATTGTGAGCATTTCAATTATAATTGAACACATTTGTTATTTTGGTCTTGGAGCTCATTTTAAGTTTAATTGTTTTTTCATCTACTTTTTGAGCAAATTTTAAATGTGTTAATTTTTTTATAAATATTTTCCGGCTTATTTTTCTTACTACTGAGGCTTTCTTTTATGGCAACCTATGTATAGATTATCCAAACAGCTCCGTTTGCTCTATAGGGTATTGAGCACACATTAGCTAAGCAGCCTCGCAGCTACTTTTATTTGTTATTTGCTTGTGTTTTTGCTAAAGTTCTTATTTCTTATATATTTTTTTATTATTCAGTTTTGCTGCTGTTTATTATGTTTTACTTTAGTTCAGTTTTTTATTTAATTTTTTATGATTGTTTTTGGTTAGAATATTAAATGCCTGGCACGCTTATTGACGTTTCATGTTTTCCTGGTTTTGGCGCAACTACAATATTAGCGAGTGGCTTTGCATTCGTAACCCTGACCGCACCCTTTACATAACGGCCCACTTGCCAGCCCCTTGGCTCTGGCGCCCTGGCGTGTTGCCTGCGTGCCGAGCGACGATTTTTTTCATTTTTTTGTTTTGGTTATCAAAATGAGGTTAACAAACGTTCCCAAGGCCATTTACTACACAAGCGAGCGTCGGGTGTAATGCTCATATACGCACACACTCACACTCGCACACACACACACACACACACACACACACTCGCACACTCAGTCATTCACTCGCTTACTGATTCGCACTTGACATTTACTTTGTAGTAAAAAAAAACGCTTGCGTAAAAACGCTAACAACAAAAACTGCAGGAACAACAAGTAAGAGTACGCTAGTCGAGTGTGATCGACCGGCAGTTACCCTATAGCTAACTCTGCAACTTACATTTGTAACACTTTAGACTGTGACTGTTTTTTTCTTTCTTTCCTCAATCTCACATTATGGAAAATTCAATTTTAATAACTTCCATGTTTAGTATCTGATAGCTGTAACATTTTCCGAACAAGATGATCTCATAAAATTCTAAGGCTATTCGAAAGGTTTCCAAAAACTTAAATATTCTTGATCCATTAATGCCAAAGCCAATTCTACACACCAAATTTCAGTATCCCCAGCTCTAAAATTCTTAGATAAAAATCTGGGTTGGATATCGATATTTATTGATTTTAAGAAAATCGGGGAGAGTTGACAAATGAAGAAATAAATTTGCGCCACATTTGATATAACTATAATTTCGTGTCTCTTGCTCTTAAAAAATTATATTTGTACTAGCTAAATCTGCGCTTCAAATCGATATTTATCGATTTCAAACAAATGGGCGCTGTTAATCAAATAAGGAAGCAAAATTAGTTCTACAAAACTTGAGCACCCTTTTCAATTATTTGCATTAGTTACAGGGTATAAGAACAATTTAGTTGAAAATGGTTTCCCACTCTGGACAGCGGAGCCCTCTTTTCCCCTCCGCCTCAGTTCCGTGGGGCTCTCCGCTGCTTCTATCTGCCATTTGCCATTATCGTAGTTTTGTTTTTATGCTTTTGTGTAGTTGTTGTTTTTGTTTTAAGTTTTCCTATTTTATTTTATTTTTGTTTATTTTTGTTGTTGTTGCTGCTGCTCGTAAAACAAAAAGAGGCGCGTGTTTGTCTGGTCTGCGGGGGTTGCACGCGGCGGAGGTGTGGATCATATAGGGGGCGTGAGGGCGTGAGGGGCTAGCGCGGTGCATTTGCCGCCGCGCGTGTAGACAACTCAAGTGCCCCGAGGCGTCTCAAGTGCATAAACATCAATACACACACCCACACGCATGCACACACACACACACACACACACACACACACACACCCCCACAAAGAGAGAGGCAATATACGACCTGCACATGCCGCACATTTTTCATAGTTTATTTGCAATCAATTCTGCAGTTGCATTTACTACAAAATACTTAAACTATATATAGATGTAAATATAGTTGTAGATAGATGTATATATATATGTATATATAGATATAGCACGCTCGTAGTTCTCTAGCCATAGATCTAACCATATTTATGGGCCGCAATTTGGACAGGTGCGACAGTGCGCCAAGGCCGACCCGTTTTTTTTTCTTTTTTATTATCTACATTGACACTCAGCTAACAGTTAACAGGAAGTTAACCGTTATGGCAAACGTATCGTTAGAAATCATTGAATATTCATTATCAAAAGGTCAATAGGGCTTAGTTGGGCAGATTATGCATAAATATGCCAAGGGTCGCTGATTGTTCGAATACTCGAATGTGCTTATAAATTCGCTTCGAATGCAAAAATATCGAAAGCCAATTATATTTAATTTATATTAGACAGATCGTTCATTCATGCACATATTTTATTGCTGTTTGGAAAACTTGAATCGAACAGACCCTTTCGAACTTTATTCAAAGCCAGTTCGTAATCGGCTGCGAACGACTGCGCCATACTCTAGTCACAGTCTAACAAAGAAACTTCTTGATTGTTGGGCTCTGAGAGTTATTTTAAACTGTAGCCATGAGGAAGTGATTTTTCAACTGTGACTTAAGGAAATATTAAGTTTTTTTTTGCGATTTGTGTGGCGTGAATATTTTTGGCTCTATCTGTAGAGGAGATCGGCAGTAATTTACTAAGCTAACTAACCGTGGGACCTAATGATTTTTTGCTTTATGCCCACTCAGAAATACCAAGAATAAAACAGCTACAGGTATTATTTAAGAATTCTGTATATTAACTACGATTTCTTATTAAATATAGCGGCGTGTTTTAGAATTTTATGTTAAAAGCATAAGACAGTTTATGAGAATATGTTTCTTTTTAAAATTTTTTTAAATCTAAATTAATTAAAATTTTTTTAGACTATTTTTTTATGTATCTATTTTATTATCGTATTATAAACAGTTTAGAATAACATCTTGAGCTCTTATATTGGATAGCATATTAATTTTATTTGATAAAGAATTCTAGAAATGAAATCTATTTTTTTCATTTACAAAATTTTTAATAGCAATTTTTTCTATTACAATTTTTAATTTATTTCTATATATTTTATTATTTGTTTAACTTTTCTTCTGTACATTCCTGCCAAGCAGTATCTTCTTTTTATGGGAGTATTAAATCCTTTTCGGCATTAGTCATTTGAGCAGGCACTTTAACCTTCACTCTGATATTTTTTTATCAATGCGCTGCAGACGCCCGCCCCCTTCCGGCCCACTTGCACTGCGATTCTTTTCTACTGTCACAATTCGCTTATTTATTTCTTTTATTACCTTTTGGGGCATTCTTATTTTGCAGCTCGTAAACATTTTGCGCTCGTTATTGTTGCCGTCGGCAGCGATGCTGGCGCTGGCGCTGGCGCCAGAGTCGGCAGCCTGGTGATATAATCCCCGTGCTAGTTGCGGGCGTTATCGTTGCTCATACGCCGCGTTGCATTTTTTACGGTTCTTACAGCTTTACATCTGGCGACAAAGTTTGCCCCCCCCCCCAACAACAGCAACAACAGCAAAAGTCCTCGCATGCCACAGCTAACGGCACAAATGTTGCACCGAGACAACAAAGTTAACGAGTTGCGCGTTGCAAGTTGGCAGCTGGCAGCTTTTTTTCTGTGAATCCTCTCGATGCATTCTCCAATCACCATTTTGCATGAATACCCTGTGAAAGCAGCGAGCAAAGGTTGCACATAGAAAGTAAATATTGAGCATTGTGTTGGAAGGTCCTTGGTATCAAATAAAAATAAATCCGAAGCTGAACATAAAATTTGTATTAAATTATAGTGCATGGTTATACTTTTATAATGCCTTAGAAGCTATCTATAAATAATACGAATATGTCAGTTCTTGTTATCATAAAATATTATGTACAGCAGATTATATGAAATTGTCAGAAGTAGCTCGTCATATTCTACAAATACTATAGTTATTGATTAAGTGAAAGTCGAGATATGATATGGCAATGTCCATAGCCCACTCACAACTCAATTTTTAGAGTTCTGATAAACTACAAATATGATCTAAGTAGACTAAACAATTCATATTAAATATATTAAATTGTATTATTATTTATCATTTTAATATTATTATTTATTTTTACTGCTCAGATCTATTAAGTTTTTAAAAATTCTATAGTTAAAATTGTTTAAAAAAAAAAAACAATCAAATATATATTTTTAAAATAATAATAATTTAGATAAATGCATTTACAATTTTATTAAAGTTAAGATACAAATTATATTTCCATTCTTGAAAGTAATTTTGCTAAAATTTAAATATTTCATATTCCAGGGTATCACAAGCGTCGCTAAACACACATGCGACTAGCTACCTGCCTGCAGTTACACTGTTTACACGGGGCGTATGCGCAACGCGTGAGCATTTTTGCGGCCAAGTCAAAGCAGGAGCAGCGAAAGGGGCAAGGGGCAAGTGGCAAGTGGCAAGTGGCAAGTGACAAGTGTCCGTTAAGTGTCAGGCGAATGTCACGTGGAACACGTTGTAAATCCCCCAAAAACAAAAAAAAAGCGCAACAATTCACGCAGACAAACACTTTGTAAAAATCACTTATGACAGAAAAGCGCAAAAGTGGGCTGGAGGGGGTGCAGAGGGGGCAGAGGGGGCTGGCCCTGAGGCATGCCTGGCACTCGAAATCGCAGTCGGCGACAAGTGTCAACTCAGCTGCGAGGGGCGAGCAGTGGGCGGGGCACCTCCCACTGCTGCCGCTGCACTTGCTCACAATTGAATCATCAAACGAGGATTTGGCCACAGCGATGGGCGGCGAGGGCGGATGCGGGGTCGCGGCCAGGGCAGCCCGCATGTATCTGCATCCTTTCGCCTGTCGCCTGCCATGTGACAGCAATTAACACCAAAGCCAAAAAGGGACAGCGAGAGGGGCTGCTGGAGGGGGGGCAAAGGAGGAAGCATGTTGCAGTTGGAGCAGCGACAATGTGCGAATGGTTTTGGACTTTGGGGTCTTGAGGTTTTAGTGGCGGCTCGTTGAAACACTCAGAAAAAGAAGGATGTAGTAAATTTAATTAAAAATTATATTTTTATTACTTTGCTCTTTAAGCTTATATTGATATTCTTGAACTTAAAATATAATATAATAAATTATATTAAATATTAATTTCTACAGAATACTTTAAATAGGTCCAAAAAAAAATGGTATGTGGTTCGGTTCACGGTTCGAGCCAATGTGTTGCGTTAACCTTCGGTTCATGAATCCGGATTTTCCACAACAATGAACTCTGAAACTGAAAATAATATACATATTTATTATTATTATTAAGAAATATAAATAATTATTTTATATTTTTAATTTAGAGAAGTTGCGGCTTTGAACCGGTTCGTATTTAACCCAATTTACAGCCTAACTTTTCAATATGTTTGAGATAGAATTCATACCAGTTTGTACTTAAATGTCAGACAGATTATGTTCTTGATATTCAAATAAATTTATAAAAATTAAAATAATTAACGTATTTAAAAAATACCAAAAAAACCTATACAAAAATAAGACATTTCTGAGTTTAAGTTATGTATTACAGCCTCTTCTTAGGGAATTTCGAATACCAAAAATGTAACTGCCAATTTGAGCAATTTTGACCTTGGCTACATTGTCAGCACAAAGCGCGCTACATTTTCTCTGAGTGCACAGACACGGGCTGTTGCTGCTGTTGTTGTCGTTGTGTTGCGGAAATTGAATTTGCGACAATCCTACGCCACTTGCTGGTCTACCCCATACACCCATACACCCCCCACCCCATCCCCAACCATCTCCTTGTCACTTAATGGCTGACATTTGTGGCCCCTGGCAAGAGCTCAAGTTGGGCATTTTGCTTGCAACTTTGTTGCATTTTCCAAGTAATTGGTCATCATTGCTCTACGCCTCAAAAAGTGACAGCTGCGGAAGGAAAATGTGTGGGGGTAGGGGGCTGGACGACATTCGATGCACTTTCCAAGTATTTTGGCATTTTCTAGCAAAAACGTATTTATTGTTTCTATTTTGACGCGCACCCTTCACATGTCAAATTTTATACAGAGAAATTCTCATGTCATCATTTGTCATCTGCTTCAGCACACCCGGAAGTCTCAGTGCTTGACAGGAAAAACTGGCGGGTTGGGGACCTGCTTGAGTTTCCTCAAAAAAACAATTCAAGAAAATTGTTTGTGACTTTTCTTAATTGCTGCAGTTGCAGGCGGCAAAAGCTGAAACCATTGCCATGAATCACTTTTCGAATCTATTTCAAGCATTTTTCACTTTCAGAACCCGGCGAAATTTCAAGAATCGCGCGAAATACGATATCGATGGCTACTTATGTATATAAGGTTTTTTCTTGGAAAACTTTTGTTAAACTCGTGTTTTATTTTACGTTCATCGAGAAGAACAATTGGGGTTTTGCGAAAATTCTTAAAGGAATTTATTTTGGAAATTTATAAAAAGACTTTTCATCGCAAACTGAGTAAGAAACTACAAATTAATTTTAAAAAAAAATTGTATTTTCAAGTTTAAATGCCAAAAAGATATATAAATAGCAAAAAATGTTTGAAAAATTTATCATTTTGCCAATCACAATCAATTAAAATAAAAAATTTGCGATTTTAAAAATTAAAAAAAAAATGTATTCTCAAAAACGCATTTTACCTGCAGAACTAAGCCTAAGTTTTGGAAAAGTGTTGGAATTAAAAGGCGGCTTGATTAAATATAAGCGCTGATCTGAAAAATATATTTAAAATAGTCAATAGATTTGATTTATAAGACAACCTCAGATTTAAATTGATAAAAGTTGATTTATATAATATATTTATATATTAATTGATTGATTGACTAATTAGGGCGAAACTTAGATAAATATTGGAATAAAGTTCATTGAAACTAGTTGCTCAATTTTAATTGATCAACTATTAAATTGAAACTGTTATTATTAAATTCTGATTTGCTGATAATTAATGTGTATACGGTTCATTATTTCCCATTTCCAGACAGGCGCCAATTCAGCGGAATTTCAGATAATTGCAAAAAACAATACTGCAGTAATATTTAAATATTACACACATTAATTGCGGTCACCTACTCTTTAGCATATTAGTAAAATTTGTGGTCATGTCTAAATCAACTCGGTTAGTGATGCTGATCAAGAATATATAGCCTTATGGGTTTCATTTGCACAAAACCCATATACCTATTTTTAACCAATGAGTGAAGGGTATATAATATTCAGCTGCTGCTAATCTCGATTCTCTTGAATGCTGCTCAGTTGATCTGCCTCTCCCTCTCCCTCTCCCTCGCTCTCTTAACGTGTCTGCCCGTTCCAGTGCCAGTTATCGCTTCTGATTTGGATTTTCCCAAATGACTTTGTTTGTTATTGTTGTAATTGCTGCTGTTGTTGCTTTGACGTTCGGCTTAGTGAATTTCTGCGAATTCCGTTGATGATTTATTTTTATAAATTTTTCGTTGTAATTGAGCATTCCGAAAGTTGGCGGTTTTTAATGGCTTTCTGTTGGCTGGAAATACACAAACCGATAAAATAATAAAAATAAAACACGAAATTTGCATAATAAAGTTGCATAAATTGTTGAAACTATCGAAATGCGGGCTGACAGCCAGAAGAAAAAAATTATACATATACTATTTACATGTACATACATATATATTTATGTAGGAAAACCCATTAACCGTACAATTGCGGCTTTTACCATTGCCAAAGAATTTTATATTATTTTTTTGCCTCTTTCATTTATTTATTTACATTTTTTTCGGTTTTGAGGCCATTAAAAATTGCAATGGAAAAACAGATGCGTTCGAATGTAAACAATAACAAAATTTTGGCATTGGAAATTGCTGGAAACGTGCTGTTTGTTTGTTGTTGCTGCTGTTGTTGTTGTTGCTGCTGCTGCTGCTGCTGAACAGCCTTCGCTAATAAGCCGTTATGCAATGTGCCAAAGCAGATAACAAAACAGACAGAGCAAGATAGCAACAAAAACAAAAACAACAACAACAGCTGCAAACTGTAACTGAAGCTGTCGCTGGAAATGAATGGAAACCAACTCGAATTTGGACTTTGGAGCCGCCGTCGCCACCGCCGCTCACAAAGCAAAATCTGACATTGTCTCGCTACGAAGTAAGAGTGGGAAATTGAAGTGGATTAACGGTTGTAACTCTTAATGCTGCGAGTGCATGTGCGAGTGTGTGTGTGTGTGTGTGTGTGTGTGTCTCATAATTAAGAAGTTTTGCATACAGCGCACGATCGTTAAGAGAGTCCTTGACAAAAACGAAGAGAGCACGTTTTCCGCACGTGCTGCCCAATGTTATATGTATTTCTGTGAGAGCGCGAGAGCATTGTTTTGGGGCATTTCTAGCTTGAATTGATTGGCTGTAAATTTGAAATATCCCTATTTCTATTAAAAAATATAAATTTGGGACATTTTTAGCACGAATTGGTTGGCTGAAAATAAAAACGAAATTCCTTAAGATATAAAAAAAACTCGATAAATGAAATAAAATTTGTAATGAACAAAACAAAAATTTAGGGCAAATGAAAACTATGGAGAAATGCAATGCATAAGCTTAAGAACGCCCCTCGCTCAGGCAGCTGTCCGCCATGTCTCACCCCCACCACCCCCTCCCGTCTATTGAGCAGCAATTCTCCATCCCCAATTTACAGCTATATTTCCCACTCATCACGCACATTACAGTTTTTTTATATTTTTATTTTTATTATATTTCCCAATGTCGTGTTTTCCTTTCTATCTTTATCAGGGTGGTTTTTTGATTGATTTCTTTTAGTGTTTTCTCTTTTCGTCTTTTTTTTTTGTTTTTCTTGTGTGCCTTTTAGTGCTAATAAATATTCAAATGATTTTGTTTATAATAAACTTGAAGTTACTTGTCAGAGTTATGAGCAAAATTATGGAGCTTGCTAACACATACACACACATATATGTATATATCTTATCTATAGTAATAACAACCACCCACAGCCGCCACCTCCCCTCCCCCCTCCCCCTTCGTTGGGGATTCTCCTGCAGTTTTATGTGAGTTGATTTTTACGCATTTGCTGCTGTTATTCAAATCGTATCGCATTAGGTATACCCTGTAATCATTTCAAATGGAGGAGAGAGAGTATATTGCCCTAGAAACTTAAAGGTTTGTGCTTAAAATTCTTAAATACCATATGACGGTCAATTTTTCCGCTAACCCACTCGGTTTTCTTAAAATCGATAAATATCGGTTTTTCGACCCGGGTTTTTAAGCATATTTCAGAGACTATAAGAGCTAGAGACGCTAAATTTGGTATGCAAGTTCGCGAATAATTTATACATATCAAGAATATTTCAGTTTTTGGATACCAACTCCCTTTTCCCACAAAAATGGATTTTATTTTAAATATTTTAATATATTTTAATTTTAGCGCTAGAAAGAGCTGGCTGTAGGGTAACTCCCAGTCGTTCACTCCCAACAAGAGCACGCTTACTAGTTTTGCTTTCTGTTTATACATAGATAACGTTACCTTTTAACTTGGCACGCCCCCTCCCCTCCCCCTATTTGGTATTGTTTTATTGCGTCGTTTGCTCGTCGAATCGTCAATTAAAGCGACATTTTTCCAGGTCGAAACGGCAAATTCAACACTGCGAGGGTCTCCATAAGAACTAAATAAACCCGCCCCCTCGCCCTTTACGCCCGCCTCTGGACAATGCGGTTCATTCAACTCGAGAAGAAAATAGGAACAAGAATTGTTTATTTTGATTTGAGCTGCAGCAGCAAAGAAGAAGAAGACGAGGAGCATAGAACAGATGACAGACAGAGACAAAAGACAGCCGCTTGCAGTGTGTACACACCTTGTGGAAACTGTATCTGTGTGTGTGTGGGGAAGACACGGAAAGCGCGCCAATAAACTTTACATTTCTAATTTTATGAACTCGTAATGGAATGGGAATTGGAAGTGGAGTGGGAAATGGAATTAGGAATGGGCGACGTTGGCGCGAGGGGGGCCAGCGACACTAAGAGAGTTGATCAATTTTACAAACGTAACGTAAAATGTACTCGCAACCAACAATAACACAAACAAAAACAGAAACAGAAACCACTCGCGTACAGTTTACAACAAAAAACAACAACAGCCGCAGCGGCAGCGGCAGCGACGCGTCGCAGTCGCTGCGTCGGCGACGGCGCAAGAAGAAGCAGTTTGTAACGAACTAGAGTGGGGAGAGACAGAATGCCAGCAAAAACAGAGCAGGCCAGCGCAAGAGCAAGAGCGGCAATGTTACGAAAGTGTATGCATAGCATAAGAGAGCAATAGCCCCGTTTCTGTTGCCATAACGTTTCGCCATAGGAATGCAGCGGCATTGGGCCAGAAGAGTAGCGCGCAAAATGAACACTTGCGTTCCACAATTCATTGCGCGACGCGCTCTTACACTGCGCGCTCTTGCTGTGCGCTCTCTGCGTACCATTGCCACTGTACCCGCTGTTTCCATTCCACTTCGAGTCTCAAACACACACACACACAAACACGCGCGCACATCCGCCCCGACTTGCCGCTGACATAAAAACCCCGCGCCCAAATGCCGTGGATCAAAATAAATCGTAAATAATTTTGTTTTCCTTCTTCTTCGTTGCGGCGGCGTCCGTATTGCCACCTCTCTCTGTCTCTGTCTACTACGCGATGCCCCAACAGCGTTTGTATGAATGGAATGGTTGGGGCCGCGTCTCTGTGTGTGTGTGTGTAAGCTGTGTGTATGGCCGAAGAGAGCGAACTTTGTTGGTGGTGGTTGTTGTTGTCGTAGTATGCAGTAGTATTTGAGTATTTTTTCAGTTGCCCGTTGTGCTGCTGCTTCTGCTGCGCCTTTCTGAAATCCGATAACCAGCGTGCGAGCGAGACAAAAGAATAACAAACAATTATAAATCGTGTGCGTGTGAGCGAGAGTGCCCGTGTGTGTGTGTGCATGGCTGTGTGTGCGTATGTGTCTGTGTGCGTGTGGAATAGGAATTTCACAACAGCAGCCGAGCGAGCGCCTCGTGCCAATTTCACTTGTGCCTCGTTCGGCGCTGTTGTAATTTTACAACGTTTACGTTCTGCGTGCGTGTGTCGGGCAGGGGTGGGCAGCGGGCGGGGGTCCAAGCAGCAGACGAAATGTCGTTGTGTGCGCGCGTGTAAAAGGCCTCGTCGTAACGAAAAGCGAAATAAAAACAAAAACTGAAGACAAGAAGAAGCAGCAGCAGCAGCAGCAGACGCTGTTGACGAGCGCTTTGTTGTTGTGCAGATTGCGCCGCGTTTTTTTTCTTCTGTTTTTGTTGCTGTAGTTGTTGGTGCGTGTGCGTGCTGCGGGTCAGGGGCTGCTCGTCTATTCTGGAAAGACGCCCGCCGATAGTCCGATAGCCGCTCCACTTGGGACAACATCTCTCGCAGCTTGTCAAAAAAAAGAAACACGAAACAGGGGGAAAAAAATACACACATCTGCGTATTGTTGGGCACAAAAAAAAGATATGCTTGTACTTAGATAGGTTTCTTGGAAAACTATTTCGTATATCCTACATGCTGGTTTCTGGGTGGGGGGCGGTCTGCTAGTCTTTCTGGGTTTTTACGATTTTACACAAAATGTAAATAGTTGTCTTCGGTTTATGGGGATTTGAGTATTGATTTCTTCTATGCCTCATCAAATGTTGAACTCTATTTTATGATCAAACTAAACTGTAAAAATAAACATAAAATAAATGTACTAACAGAGTTAATCTTTTTTTTTTTTTTTGGCAGATGTAACTTTTATTTTATTGATTTTATTTTCGTTTATTACTTTTAAAAATAATTTAATGAGTGCACTTTTTAATAACAACAAATTTAATACAAAAATACTTGAACAATTTTTAATGCATGTTCAAATCAACTTTTGTTTCTAAAACTTTTATATTCTTTTTAACATTTCTCAATCGAATTTTCCACAACTCGAAATCTTAATAGCTCAAATTTTTAGATGGTAATTTGTATTGAAGACGTAATACCAAATTTTTTAAAAACCATTAAAATATCTTTTATATATTAAATTACATTTATTTTATACATTTTTAGAATTGGTTTATTCTCATTATATTTTGTTTTTATATCCACATAATAAATCCAAGCTTTCAATTTATAAGTAGAGTATTATAATGTATTCTTGACTGATTTTAGAATTTTTCGAAAAAGTAAAATAGCATTTTAAATCATATAAAATTCACTTATATTCACCCACCATATTTATACTATTTTTAAACAATTTTTTAAATTTATTCTGAAAAGATTTTTGTTTTAATTTTCCCTAACAATCAAACATAATGAATATTTAAACTGATTAAGATATAGAAACAACAACAACTGCTAGCAACTGATAGCACATGCATAGGTACACATATGTAAGGAAAATGAATAAGGGTAAATTTTCCATCACATATGAACATTTATCATATATTTTATGTATCTACATTTAAGCGTGGAAGTTCCTAAGCAACCCTAGGAAAACTTCGTTTCCCTTCGGCGCCGTATGTGAACCGAATTCTCAGCACTAATCCATGTGATGGATGCGCCCCAGGTGGAGGCGCTAATCCCTGTGGCAGGTGGTGCCACCAGCCCCCCTTCCCACCCCCTTTCACCGCTCCTCAATCAAAGCTACAGCAAAATATTCATTGTGATCGAAGAACTTGCAATGTGTGTCGCTTATCATTTAGTTGATGGGGCAAGGGGGGCTGGCTGCCTGCGCCGTCGTCTTCTTCTTCTTTCAAGTGCGTACGTGACACACGTTGCGTGCCGCACTTCACACTGCCCACTTCCCACTCCCCTCTCCCCGCAGCCCGTTTCCCGTTTACCGCTTCTCGCACTGCATTTTCATTATCATGTAAACAAAGCGATAACTCAGCTGTCGACAGGCCGACTGCCACACACACATACACACACACACGCACACACACACTCGTATTACATGCAACACAGCAGACGAACAGGCCGCCAGATCCAACAACAACAACAACAACCACAATAGCAACAACAACTTCACTTGGCTTTTATTGACTCGCCAAACGCAAGGTGACCAATTCCAACTCTGCCCCCCCCCACCTCCCACCTCCCTCCTGCCCCTGCAACACTTACATGTGCGTGTGTCCTTCAGCTCCTTGGCTGTTTCTGCTCCTCCCGCCCTTTCTCCCCCGCCCACACGCTAAACGATCGTTTAGCAATGGAATTCCAAATGCGTTCGACTGGCCCACGCCCTTCCCAGCGCCCCCCCCCCCCTCCAAGGCACCGCGGCCTTTGGAGCTGAGTTATGGGACATCGACTGATTTATGGCATTGGCTGCCCGCTCAGATTTCAGATTTCCGATATCTCGTGCGATAAAGGGAAGGGCAATTGGAATTGAAAACACGGCCGAGAGCTGAGCTGTTTATGACGAGAGCTTCCGCGGGAAATGGAGACGGTAGCCGATGATAATACGAGCAGGAAGATTGCCCGAAACTGTAGGTAAAAAGGCAGTTCAGATAAGGTAGCTAAGATAATTCAGATGTCTATAAATGAAGTTCAGCTATAGTAAGAAAATGAAGAAAAATATTAAGAAGTAGAAGAAATCAATAATAAACATGATATTTTGTAATATTCATTAAAAAAAAAAAATTTTCGGAAATACATTTTTCAAATAAAACTTTTAAAAAAGTTTATAAAAAAAAATTTAAAGCTTAAGTCAATTTTAAGGTCTTCCAATAGATAATATATTTATTAACTGAGCATCCACCTAACAAAGAAAAGAAAATGGAATAATTATTAACAATAAGATATCTCTCATTTATTTCAGCTTAAATTGTATAGTAAAATTATCTATAATTTGATTTTTTATATTAATAAAATATATATATTAATAACATAATTACTCACAAAAAGTTGGTATTGATTTATCTCGACTTAAATTCAATAATATTTCAAATAATATTTAACTTTGCTTGCTATATTATTCATTTAATTCTATATTAAAATAAAACTATATACAAGACAATCTAAGATTGATGTTAATTTAAAAAATAAATTTATTTGGGAATTTTTATATCCAAATAAAAGTAATATTATAAATAATAATATAATAAATAAAAAATATAAATTAAAAATAATAAAATCGAACTGTTTCCATAAAATGAATAAGAAATAAATAAGTGAAACTGTTTTAAATCGGTAAAAACAGAAGCTAAGCTACTCAGTAATTTTTATGTTCCAAACTCCATTTGATGTAAGACCTTTGACCTCTATGAGTAGCTGATTGAAGAACTCTTTGCCAACATTGCATAATTTTATTTAGCTGTCAACGCTTTTGCCTAAGCGCTCGACTGATTCAATTTCACTTTTGCACATGGTCTCTGCCTCTCTCTCTTACTCTATCTATCATCTTTATCGGTTTTGTCTATGCCCACCTGGCTGCCCACCTGGCCACCATTGGCCATTGTAACGCAATCTTTTTTGCCACAAAAGACATCAAGGCGAAAGTGGAAGTCCAACTCGTATTGGTCACCAATTGCAATTGCATTGCCCCGCCCCTCCACACGCCCTCCCCCTCGACAGCGCCACTGCATCCTGAGTTTTATAGAGCAAATTTATGTGGCTCGCATTTGCATAAAACTAATTTTGCCAATGCGAATAGCCAAGACGGCAAATTCACAGCAAATTCCCCGCTCGGCTTACATAACCGGTCGCCACCCAAGCGACGGGCACCAGACTCCCAGCCCAGACTTCAGGCCAGGCCAGGCCAGGCGAGGCCAGACTGCAGACTGCAGACCGGGCCAGTCTGCAAGCCACAGACTGCAGACTAGAGCGCAGACCCCGGCTGGCTGATAACGCCAGATCTGTTTGCATTAGGCCCCCTTTGGCCGTCTGTTTGCGAAAATGGATTAGCGTGGGTTCACATGAACCGACCAAATGTTTGGCTTTCATAAAAGCTGACATGCTGCCCCCCTTTCTTTGCTTCATTCCCCCGCCCCCGCCCCTGCCCCCGCCCCTGTCCATCTCGCTGTTGCCGTCCGCTTCATTTGTCCACGTTGGCGTGAATAAATATGAAGCCACAGTCGAAGAGATCGAGGGGATCAAAGACAGCTGGAACAGACTGAAATAGTTCAGTAGTTCTTTTTTTTAATACACGAATTTATCTCGTTTTTGAGTGTTTATTTGAGTGCCATAATTGCTTAGTGAATTATTTAAGTCCCATTATTGTTTACAATAGCATTTTATTCAAAAGAACTAGTGAACTTGCTTAGCGTAAATGGAATTAAAAAAATTACTGAACAATGAGTGGACTCATATGAACTACTTAAGGAAGATTGCGCTCAAATGAACTACTGTACAATGATGAGAGTGCCATGAACTTAATTGGGAATCAAATGAACTACTAAACCACATTAAAAATAAAATGAATTCCTGAAGTTTTGAACGATCTTGGAACGATCCCATCACTGATGGGATTCATATGAACTACAAATCGTCATTGGGAAGCAAATGAACTAAAAACGATGATGGGACTCAAATAAATGTTGGTAGTCATATGAACCAATAAACTATATTGGGACTCAAATGAACCACGGAATAAATATTATGGGATTTAAATGAACTAGTGTATAATGATGTGATATAGCTAAGAAATCAATGAAACTTCTAGATTTTGATTTGCCTTAAAAGACCTAAACCTCAAATGAACTAGTCACAAAATGAACGAAACTGAACGATATTATTGGAGCTGATATGAATAACTAAATAATGATGTGACTCAAAGAAAATAAAAAAATGAACTAAGAAATCAAATGAACTCCTGAACGGTAATAGGATTTAAAGAAAGTATTTAAACGATTTGGAACTGAAATGACTTAAATAAAAGTCAATTTGCCTAATAGTTTACTAGTTCCGCTCGAGAACTAGTTCAATTCAGACAAGTCGGAGCGATTCAGTGCAACTCCAAGCCCGCTTACAAAAGTTCCCGCCAAAAAGAGCGCAAATTTGCAACGTCGCTGGCGACACTTTGACAAAAGCCGTTGCACGTGCGCTGCCGCAGATGCCACAGGCACTCGAAACAGACCCCCCACCCCCTTGCCCCACCCCTGCGCCACTCGAGTCGCCAACTTCGATGTCAAGTTACGAGCTGCGACGCCGCTTCGCACGGGCATTTTCAATTAAAAGCGAGCGGAGGACGCGGGGCAGCTCGTGTGTGTGGCGAATAGTTGAGAGGGGGCTAGGGGGCTAGGGAGGGGAGGAGGGGGCCAAACTGGCGCTGTAACCCGATAGCCCATGGCGAGGCCGCGTCGCCTGGACCCGGAGAGACCGACGCTGTTGCTCTCTGCCTTATCTGCATTTGGCGCGCAAATTTACCGCCCGAAACGGCGCGCAGACAAATGCAGAGTTGCATTTTTTTCGAGCTTGCCAGGCGAACGGGCAGGGGGGTGTGGGGGGAGGTGCGGGTGGCAATAGGGCTAAGCTTTGGAGATTTGTTTGCTTTTGTTTTGTCGCAGCGTTTTGTTTGTAAACATCCCAAATGAAAAGCAACTTTGCTGATGGCCCATTTTTGCTGCTGCTTCTACTTTTTTTTTTTTTGTGAGAGACGACACCAAAATTGGGAACCTTCAGTTGCTGCAAAAAGTTGGACAAGCTGTGGCAAGGGCAGGGGGAGGGCGAACTGGGTTGACAAGCCGATCAATGTGGGCTGTTTATTGCACTACTCTACCTAAAAAGAACTTGAGGCTTGATATAGAAAAGGAGGCGCCACTAAACAGCCAAAAAGTATCATTGGTTGGAATATAAAAATATAAAAAAAAATTAAGGAAAACAGTTTTAGATTTTGCCGAAAGGTTTTGAACTTCTTCGGACTTATTTCTTACGAATTTGAATAGTTTTTGGAGTTTTTGGAAATTGTTTAACAAATTCATGGAATTCTAAAATATAATATTTTATTTTATTTTTCTGTCACGTTAAGTTGGTATCTCTCATGTGCTATCAGGAATTTTTCTAATACTGAGTTGCTGACATAAATTTGGTAATCTTTATTTTAAGGAAACCCTGATTGGAAAAAGTTTACAAAATTGCCAATTGGAAATATATATTATCTATTTCTAAATAGCACTACTTTATAACAATAATTCTTAGGAAGAAATATTTTGAATGATCCTTCCATTGTTAATGCTGTTTAAATTTTCTTATACACATTTCTCTTATTAAATATAATATTATGCTAACTTCCACATTTTGATTACATTTTAATAGTTAATAATATATGTATTGGTATTATCTACTCTTTCGATTTCCCATAGGGTATTTACGTTTCGATCATGGCCACAAGCCACACGCCCTCGCGTCCTTTCCTCTTTCTTTTTCATTTTTTGCATTTCTCTGGCGACGTGCGTGGAAATTCAATGCAAATTCTCTTTTTATTAGCCCAGCTGCTTCTAGTTATCCAAGTCGACCGTTATCTGCTGGCCCATACCCCACTCCCCGGGCCGCCGCCCCCACTCTTCTATTCTCCTGTCACTGGTTTTTATATTTATTTATTTTTGATTTGAGCGCCAGCAGCAACAACAAAGGCAACAGCCATCAGATCAGCTTGGGGCAACTACCCCGTCTCGTACCCCACACCGCCCCCTGGCCATCGCTCTGCCACCCGCCTCCCTCTGACGTGTTCGGGCCAAGAACTATAAATTTCATGCCGTGGCAGAAGCATCGACTTTGAAACGATTTGTTACGCATTTCGTGTCAACTATGAATAAAATATTGGAGCCACTGAAAAGCCACAAAAACCGACAACAACAAAAAAAACCCCAAAAAAAAAGTAAGGAGGAGAGGTAGCAATACCCAAAAACAAAGGCAACACATTGAACTAAAAACTTTTTCAATGGACATTTATCAAACGAGGACGCATAATTTACA
Organism: Drosophila colorata; assembly: GCA_035041545.1. Lineage (NCBI taxonomy): Eukaryota > Metazoa > Arthropoda > Insecta > Diptera > Drosophilidae > Drosophila > Drosophila colorata. The sequence continues at coordinate 4,391,732 of JAWNLD010000564.1, forward strand.
TTTTATTAAAAAATGTTGCTTGAAATGGGATATGAGATACTCGAGACAATGCTGAGAGTCGGCCACGTGGAGACTGCGAATGAGCTGTAAGCGGACAGAGGAGACAGAATAGGGGAAGCTGAAGATTGGCAAATAAATTATGAGAAATGATAATGTGTATAGATAACTTGCACACGAGCACTAAAAAAGCTTCAATAAATAATAGATTTTGCAGAAACGCGAATTTCTAGAAACACTGCAATTAATACAATATTTTAATTATGGCAAAACTAAATATTAAGCTTGCGGGCTAACTTGAAGTGAACGTTAAATATTTGTCTGTGGAAATACTGGAAAATTGATCCAATGCTTAGCTAATAACTCTGTTCTTTTTTCTTGCTGAATTTCATCTCAGTTCAGAAATATCTAATAAAGAATCGAATAAATTAATATATAAAAGTGAAATTGTAGGTAAGTTTCAAATACATTTAGGATGCGATTGAAAATAAAGCAGACTGTCTCAGCGTCACTGCCAGTAAAACGTTTAGGGAATTAGCACAAAGCAAAATATATATTTCGCAACAAACAAAATGATTTTGATGAGTAACCAAAGGAGAGAACAAAAAAAATATGTATTTACGTACTAAATTATTGACTGTAAAACATTTACGGATGCAGCTTAAAAAGGAATACATATAAAATGCAGTTCAAAGAGCAGGCAAATGGGAGGCTGTCTAAACGCAGGGCAAATAACATAGCAGTCCATCTACGCTATTCTTTTGCAAGTTATCGATTTTTGTCTCTGTAAAACTAATTTCCTCTAAATTCAGACAGGCCTCAAATTTCAAACGTAGCGTGCCAGACAAGACTCGCTTATTTTGACCCCCTTTTCATGTTTTGGCCTCTTCTGCGACAGACCCACAAATCAAACGAAATAGATCGAAACAAAAGTTTACAAAAAAAGAAGAATAATTTAAAAAAAAGGACCTTCCCGCGCTTGGCATGACCAAAAGTCAAACCAAAAAAAAAAAAATAAAAAAACCACCCACTTATTTTGCTTGTTCTTTTGACTCTGAAGCACTTGCGGTTGCCTGCAATCGCTTGTTGGCTTTGTCCGTGGAGCGGGCAGCTAAACTGAAGGGCGGCTGGTCAAACTACGCCACAAATAAGCAACACACATGTGGCCCCCTCCCCCTTCAACAGCCCACCCCTGTCCTATATACAGTGGCAGCGTCTCCGGCAGTCGTCAACACGAAAAATGAAAACGCATGGGCACGAAATTTCCGCTTCCGTTTCCCGTTGCTGTCAAAGTGGCCCCGTGGACGGTGCAGGCGGACACCCCCGCACACCCCCTTCCCCAGTATTAGTGGCAGGCACGCCTATGCCAATAGATGCGTAAAATGTTTCGGATGCGTGCGGGAGTTGGGGGCTGCCTGAACTGAAGCTCGGGCAGCGTGCGACAAACTGGACAAAGGCAGCGGCGCATGCCAAACAACAACAGTCGAGGCGGCCGAGGGGGCGGGGTTGGGTAGGGGGGGTCCATTGTGGCGCACGCCATTCAAGTGCGGAAACGGAAGCAGCTCCAAAGCGGTCGCCGGACGAGCGCCACAAACCAAACACAATAAGCGCTTCATAAACGCCATTTTTCACCAAGCGTCAAGGATAAACACACGCACTGGAATTGGGTCAAGTTTGTGTGTGTGTGTGTGCGTGTGTGTGTGTGTGCTTTATAAACGTTTCACAGTTTTTCCCACTTGAGACAGACAACGAGTCAGCAGCAGGCTGGCAGCACAATGAGGAAGCCCTCGACAAGGACCAAGGCTCGACGCACGGACGACTTTCTTGTTAGCCACGGCGAGGCCAAACAGTTGCCTACTGTACTCGCTACACTGGACGCAAAAATAACACGAATTTGTACACTTAAATCAAGTGTGAGCTTTGCCAAAATCAGGCCAAGGTGAACATTTCTTTACATGGGCATAAAAATCTCATTTTAAGAAATTGTTCGTTTCAAATTTCAAAAGATCCTTTATGGGAACATCAAATAGAGAAAGTCAACGAAATTTGTTACAAGTCCATTGTTCATTTGACGCTTTTCAAAAATATCAAAATTCTTGTAATAAGAATTTGGTACTGAATATTTCTTTACATGGGAATAAAATTATTATTTTAGGAAATTTTTCGTTATAATATCAATAAATCCTTTATAGGAAAATCAAATAGAATACTAAGTCAACGAAATTTTTTGCCAGAACATTGTACAGTTTATTTTATGCTTTTCTCAACAATATTTTTGTTTAAAGGATTTTTTTTACTTAATTCAAGAAGTTTATTTTTATTTATGCAGCATTTACAATCAATTATAAAATCAAGATGCATTTGTATTCAATTTTGGAATATTTCTCTATATTATTTCTAATTAAATCGTATAAAATTCTGTTCCATTCGTGCTAGAATTTAGAATGCCGTATTTTCTCTAAGTGTATTCTATCCCATGCCCATCCATTGTGCCCTGTTCTCGTCCTCTGTACTTGTTTGCGCCAGTTCCACTGCAGCAGCCAGTATCCCAGCCCCAGGCCCCACCTTTGCCTTGCCCATGTCCCCTTGTCAGCCCCCTAGTCGCGCCCCCAACCCCCCTTTTGCCGTTCATCATTTTAGCCGCGCGTTCAGCGCTTTGTCCTCGCCTGTCAATTCGCCTGTCGCAGCTTCGTGTGAATCATGCGTTGTTTTCACAGTTGACAATTTTTAAATAATTGCCAAGTGCCGGACCGATGGGTAGGCAGGACGACAGGACGCTGGCAGGCAGGATCTGTCAGTTAATGAAAGCCTAACATGCTAACGAAAAAAATCGTTAGAACTAGAAGCTAAAAATCAAGTGGATGTACAAAGAGTGGCAAAAATGTAATCATGGTTGGACAGAGGTTCGGTGAGAGAGACTGCAAATTAGTATTGATGGATGGAAAAATTTTGTAGAATTATTAAAATGTGAGAAAATGAGATGTTATATATGCAAATGCTTTGGCATTAGGTGAACATATTTATTCAATATAAAGTGTTTCCATAGCAATTAAATTAATGCATAGAAAAAATATGATATTTGTTTTGATATTAAAAAACTTGGATGAACTAGACCATTAAATTTTGTAAACAAATGAGAAGAAAGAAAAAAAAAACAGAAAATAACACAGAGACAAGAAAATAATGTGAAATAAAAAAAGAAAACAAAACAAATAAAACAAGTAAAATGCATTATAAAATAAAGTAGTAACAAAAACAAAAAATTAGTAAAAATAATAGTATTAATATATATTTTTACAATAATTAGTTGAGGAGCAAAATGAAGGATATATAATTCTTCAGAGTTACGAAGATTAAATGCCCAGCAAACTTGCAACTCTCATCCTTCTATCAATATACCTTCCGGCTATAAAAACGAAAAAGAAAACACAAATTAAATTCTAAGCTATTCCCACATCCCAATAAGATAATCCCAAAGTCTTACCCTAAGTACCCAAATCTATAAAAAAAAAAACGCTTAACAGCCAATAGAAATAGTAAGTAATGTATGCATGTAGTTGTATAAATTGATTACCTCATCTAAAGTCAGTTTTCCTTGGTTATTTCCGTTTAACTATTCCACCCACTAACTGTGGGTGGTGGGGTGGTTGGTGCACTCAATGATGAGTGGGTGGTGTGGATGGTGTGGGACCAAGTTCGCGGTGGAACCTTTCAAAAGTCGCGCTTTTGTTTGCTTTTGATGTGTGTGTGCGTGTGTGTGTGTGTGGGTGTGTGTGGGTGTGTGTGTGTGCCTGCCAAAATTGTTTATTGAAGTGAATTTGAGAGGAAAATTGCTTTATATTAAATGAAAAGGGCGTCGCATTTGGCATTATGGTTAAGAGTAGATGGTAAAACAGGACAGGGACTGGCAGGCGGGAGGTGGAGCAGAGTCAGAACTAGCTGACTTTGAGAGCATTGTTGTTGCTGGGTATCGTTTGCATTTGCTTTTTGATGTCTCTAAGTGCTGTCATTGTCTTGGCTGCCCCAAAGGGATTCCGCAACGTCGGCTCCCAATTCGCTTTTCACTTTTCCCAATTGCCACAGCGATGTTAATGATTGAAGGGGGAGTGTTGGGGTGGGGCTTTTCTCTATCAAACAGTTAACTAGGTTATTGAGAGGGAAGCGAAATAGCGTAGCTGACACCTACTTTAATTATGCCAAAGATTTTCTGGTTTTCCCATACAGATTTATTATGTATTATATTAAATTTAAATTATGTATTGTGGTTTTCTATGTTATTTAATTCAAGTTATGGTTCAAAGTTTGGCTAATTCCATTTTATAAACTTATAAATTAAACAATGTGATGAATAAATATAATGACAGAAAAAAAAAATGTGTCTAAATATATTTTCAAAACCACAAAACATTTAATTTTTCAATAAAATAATTTTGATAAAATAAAATTTATTCGCACTGTTAATAACAGTTGCTGGCTAATTTAATTTAATACTTGAACTTTTAAACACTCAAGTCTTTTTTTTAACTCGTTTAACTTTTCTCAAATTTTGTTTCTCATTTTTGCTCCAAGTTGCCCGCATTTATTTTTAGACCGTTTGTTATATCTTCCACTGTTAAATTTTTGACGCTTGCCCCCTCACATTGCCCTCTGCCCCACTCAAAATGCCATTCACAGTGCTGTGTAAATATTTTTAAATGCAAATAAAAGATAAGCCAGAAATTGTCTGTAACGACCTCAAAACTCTTGACTCCCACTGTTCACTTTATGCGCTGCTATCGCAGCCCCCTCCCCTTTTCCACACTGCGCCCCGCTCAATCGCATGACGTTGCACTTTCACTAGGTGAGCAGAGGGGCAAGCAGACGGCGCACCAAGCCGAAAAAATGCCACTAAAAAAAATGTAAACGTAAATCAAGATAATATAATCACAGCTCTAAAACGAATCGAGCGAAAGACATGCAACACAACAACTGCCCCGCCCCCGCGCCGCCTACCCCTGCCGCTGTCTGGCGACTCCCGAAACGGGGCACCTGCAGGCGTCTCCTTTCCCCCCTGCCCTCTCCCCTCTACCACCACCATTGTCGTCGGCATCATAAAACCTTTTTATGACATGCAGCCAAAAGCCAAAGCCAAACAAGAAGTCAACTTGTAATCTTTATTGCAGATAATGTCAAATCCATCCACTTGCCAGTCCCGGAACCAGACCCTCGCCCAGGCCCAGTCCGTGGGTGGCTGTGTGGATGAGTTGTTGTTGTTGTCGCTGTTGGCCTTCTGTCCGGCGCACTCATTGCATTTACAGTTACTCGCTTACTAAGCAGCTGCCCCGATAACTTATCATCGTCAAATTGATTATTGACATTTTTGTAATTTTTCCACAGTTTTCTTCGATTCGTTTTTTTTTCTTTTCTCAATGAAATTCTACACCGAGACCCAACCAGTCAACTTCCAGTTTTATTCTAGCTTTGCGCAATGCTCTGAGATAAGCGTTTAGCTTTAGAAAACTGATAAGACCTCTATAAAAATTTTGGACAGGGAAAAACGTTTTCATTGAAATTTATTTTCATTCATTAATCGAGAGGCATCGATCAAATTGTTAAACCATAGGAAAATTCCCTCGCAGTGGTGGGCTTTGACTATAAAAGATTGGGGTTAGAGAGAGGGGTGCTGGCATATTAGTATATTTATATATAAATATATATAAATAAAAATTTATTTACGAAAAATTAAATTTAAGCTTTATATTTCCTAGAATAATATTATATATACAATTTAATTTCTTTTAGATATAAAACTAAGCTGAATTAGAGAACGTTATTATGGTTTCAACAAATATTTTATTTGTGCCAAGTTGGCTTAAATAGTAAATAAACAAAATACAAAAATTACTTTATAAAGATCCTTATAATTGGAATTAAAAAATAGAAATACACATACATATAAGCTAGTTTATTATTCAAATATAATTTCTCAGCTTTTCATAAGTCTTTTATCTTATAATCTTCGAGATTTGCTGATACGAGGTTCGAAAATCGATTTATGAAAGTTGATTTTGTGGAAAGAGTCGACAATAAATCAAACGCAACTTTTTTTGCATTTAAAAAATAAAAGCCCAATAACTTATATTTAAAAACGTTTATTACGAATTCATTTATTTAAATAATTTCCTGTCGGAACTAAAACTTTCGTTATGGAATCTTTACTTTCTGGTCTATTTTAAATATATACTACTTAATTGATATCCTCTTATATTTCAATTAAATGAAGAAAACTAAACTGATTGGATATTATTGTGTTAAATATAGATCTTTATATTTTAGTTATCAGTAAATCAATTCATCTGTTAGCTTGAAAATTATTTACTTATATAAAATAATGATGTCTTCGTAATTGGATAATCATAAATTTTCATTATTAATTTTCTTTCATTTAATTTTTTATGCTAAGCTCTCTGTTTGTACTAAATAATGATTTAAGTAAGCTTTCGATTTGTATATTTTTGCGCCTTTTAAAGCATTTGCATTCAACATGTGCAACCGGAGGTAAACGCAGTAGCTCGTCTGTCGATGCTGTCCCCAACCCCCCACTTTGGAGTATGGAAACTCATCACGTATGTATGCAAAAATATAGCTGGGTGTGCGTGTGTGTGTGTGTGTGGGTCCTGCACAATTCAAACTAAGCGACCATTCAATGAATTTTTAAAGCGCAATTTTAATCAATAGCTGCTTGCGTTATTTATAAACAAACAATTTAAGCGAATGCCGCAGCAGCACAATGCCACCCTCCTGGCCACCACTCCCCGGCCACCCCTTGGCACCCTCAACTACCCCATATAATCAACATGTTTGGTCTCCGAACCCATTTCTGTGCCCATTGGCCGTTTCTAGGCATGTCATAATCAGCTACCATGAAAAGTCCTCAGCTGCTTAGCTCAAGTGGCACGTGGTGGTGGCAGGAACGGTCAGGGAGGGGATAGGAGGGGGGGGGGGTCTGGTGAAGCGTTCTGGGAGCCTTGCTCCATAACAAGGATTGCTCCCATGTGTAACACAAAGGCAACAACAACAACGAAGTGAAGTTATCATCGGCTAAACGAGCTATAAATACCCTTGCACATATTTTTCAGATATGCGAAACATATATTTCTATATAATATATATGTATGCTCAATAAATACAAATAATAGAAGCAGATTTAAATACGATTTTGTTTTTATGTATGTAAAATAGTAAAATTTTTAACTGCTAAGTTTTATTTGAAAAATTTCAAATTATTCCTGGGAGGAACTTGACTTTTGACTGATTGGAATGATATATGATATAGTGTTAAAAAGCTTTCAATTGCTGAGTTTGGTTAGGATGCTTTGAAGAACAAACAAGTTTTTCTTAGAGGAACTCAATTTACGAACGGTATTTCCAATGACAGCTATATGATATAGTGTTTCGATCCAGCCGGGATCGACATATGAACTGCCTGCAACAAAAAGGCAAACCTAATCAAAAATTTAATTAAAATAGTTTCAAAACTGAAAAATGAACTTTTATCTAAGCCAGCTCCTCAATTTATAATGAACATATATCATATATGATATATAGTTCAAGACCTTAAAGCTAAGCTCTACACACTTTCTGTCCAAATTCGAATACCCTGCGAATACCCGAGTTGGAGTCCAACGTGAACTGTGAATATTAAAATCGCTTTAACCATGAAAAACTTTTACATAATCGCTTGCCCTGGCATATCAATAAAATTTGCATAACGAGACGCGAGCCCAAACCTACCGCAAGACGTTAAAGTAGCCAACGGCCCGGCACCCTTCCGCGAAATCTCCGCCCCCCCCCCCCTCGCCCAGCATAAGCGTCTCCACATAAATATCCATATCCATATCCAATTGTCCATCCCTTGCCGCTTGCACTGGCTTCGTCCTTTTGACAGCTGTCGCTGGGTAAATGTCAGCATTTCTGACTGCCAGATTTTGCTGTCGTTGTTCGCCTTGCTGTTGTTGTTGTTGTTCGCGTTGTTGTTCTCGTTGTTGCTGTGCAATTCGCGAGTTCTTTATCCCCACAAAACGTTCGGAGTCTGTGAGTTTCTCTGCTCGCCGGGCGCCCATCGTCGACAGTTGAAAGCGCAGTTGGAATGTGTCGTCTCTGCCCTAGCATTCGCTGCGCCCCTTCCCCGTCCCACCCACCCCCACCTCCTGGTGCTCGCCCCATTTGACTGACGTTGCGTCCCGTGTGGCGCTTTGTTATTGCCATTGCAGCTGCCCCACGGCATTTTCGCTGGCTGCGCTGCATGCAACGCTTGGCGCGCGCGCCTTTTCATTAATCGAAAATTCGCGCCAAAGTCCACGATACGCACGCATCAAAAGGGTCCCCCCCATTGCCCCCCTACTCCATTGCTGTGCAAACACAACACTGAAATTCCAACAGGCCTCTTTCCAGTCGGCCTAACCCCCAAAAACACAATCCCCCAAAAAAGAAAGCTCGCCCAAAAACAAAAAAGAACCAATCGATAATTTTCTCACTACCTTTTCCCTTTACGCTAGCACAACAATTTTCAGCTGCTGCTGCGCGGGAAATCGCTCGGCTCCTGCTCGTTTTCCCTTACGTTTCTTGTTGCCCCCCCTGCTGGACTTGTCCCGTTTCCCGTTTCCCCCAAAAAGTTGCCATAGTTGGGGGAAGCTTCTGCTGTCGCCGTTGCTGAGCGCCGGCACCTCTGAATCCTTGACGAGGCCATGTAACTGTAAATGTAACGGCAAATGTAACTGTATTGCGGCCCCATCACAGCGAGAGTCCCGTATCCGAGCATATCTGAGTGTGTTCGGGGGAGCAGGGGAATCGGTTTGTGAGCTGCCTTTGGCGGCACATTGTTGCCGCTGTGTGTGTCAGGGTTGTCAATGCCTTGAAATGCCAAAAGATTATAATGCCACAAGTTCCAGAGTTGACAGCGTGCAAGCAACTGTGAATTGTGTTGAATGTGTGTGCACATTTGAACAGAACGCATCGATATATTAAATATTAAAGTGAAAATGAAAAGAAATACCATCAAATATATTTAATATTTTGAGCTAGCTTTATATAAATAAATAAAATATATTTAATAAAATATGAATATAAATAAATATTAAAATGACAATGAAAAGAAATACAATCAAATATATTTAATATTTAGAGCTAGCTTTATATAAATAAATAAAATATACTTAATAAAATATAAATATAAATAAATATTAAAATGACAATGAAAAGAAATACAATCAAATATATTTAATATTTAGAGCTAGCTTTATATAAATAAATAAAATATACTTAATAAAATATAAATATAAATAAATATTAAAATGACAATGAAAAGAAATACAATCAAATATATTTAATATTTAGAGCTAGCTTTATATAAATAAATCAAATATATTTAATAAAATATAAATATATTTTGATGATTTCTTTTATTTATGATTGGGCATTAATAAAATATGATTCACTGTTTATCTCAAAGGTAAAATTAGTTTACGTTAGATAGATTTCTGTTCTTTATCGATATATATTTAGAATCTAAGGATTTTTCTAATTCCTATATCCAATTGGTAGATCCGATCAAAAGAAGTTTTAAGTCATATTTTTAAAAAGATCTTGGCTAGAGAAGAGATGCTGTTTAGGCAAGTCTTGCCCATATATTTGAAAAATGCCATTTCCAGAATTTTAAACTCAAATTTACAAGAAGTCTGTTTAAAGAAAAGTTACTCAAACTACAAACGGCAATAAAAAAATCAAATAATGTTAGAAAATGTGTATTTTCTATTTATTTTATTATTGGTATGACGTTTTTTATGTCGAAAGATTATTGTAAGACTGAGAAGAATGCTATAATTTAATAAGAAAATGTAAAAAGGATTATATATTTTTCAATAAATTTTTATTTATGAGAATTTTTCCTAATTTTGGCACATACAATTTAAAACCCTGCGCTTAATACAGTAAGAAATAAACTGAATCATTAAAAAACACAAAACAACATAAGTTCTTTGAAACCTTATCAGGAATAAAATATGTCTGCCCACAACGGGGCAAGCAGATTCCAAGCAGAAAACAGGCACTCAGTACTCAACGGGTAAGTGCACTCTCTTCTTATCAGAAGTTATTGGTGTTATTTATAACCCACTCCTGACAGCCAGCCTGGTCAGCAGAGCAGACCACACAGGCAGTCCCGCATTTGCTTACAAGTGTTTATTAAAATATATACTACAACGCTGGTAAAGATTCATTCACAAAGTCCAGTTGGCCAACGGCTCATGGCCGTAAAATAGTAGTATTTATATAGCGCAGTGGGCGACACCTGCGACAACTCTGAGCGCCGTTGACTTGCCAAGTTTATCTTGTAATTATATATCCAGGCAGCAAGCAGAAGCACAAGGCGCACGGATGCAGCTAAAAGGAAAACCAAAATAAAAAGAAAAAATAAATAGCCAAAAAAACTCGCAGAGCCCGAAAACCGAAAAAGCGCCAAATGCGCTGAACAAAAAAAAAAAGGAAGAAAAGAAGCAAAAACAAAAAGAGCTTTTGCAACTCTGCAGCTGTGCGAACGGGATGCGAAAGCGTCAAGTGTGGAGTGTGGAGTGTGTGTGTGTGTGTGTGTGGAGTGTGTGTAGCATGTGGAGTGTGAAGCGTGGAGCTTTGAGTGCAATGCCCTGCTTACAACGCTCGCACAGACAGACAGAGCGCAGGGAGAAACAGAGCGCAGAACTCTCCTTGTCCGCTGTGCGCCTGTCTTGGTGCTTATCACAAAACCCGAAAAATTCAACCCCCAAAATACACACACACACTCACACACACACACACACACACACAAAACCACGCACGTTGCGAGAGCGAACACAAAAAAAGGGCGCCGAAAATTTTGCAGACAACTAAAAGCTTTCATGAAACTAACGCAGAGGGCGAGGGGGGTGTGTGTGTGTGGGGGGGTGGGGGAGGGGGTGTGTGTAACGGCACTGATGATTAGGGCAGATGTCGAGTCACAAGGATGTCGTCTGCGTGGGCTGCCAAAGGGAGCTGCAGGGGGGCTGTATACAACAGCAGCAGCAGCAGCAGCTCCTGCCGCACCCTTCGCCCGCCCGCCCGCCTCCAGCTGCAGCAGACGTCTTTATGGCCCCGCCGTTGTTTTCCACGCTCGCTGACTGTACTTTGGCAACGTCCTGCTGCTCCCCAGCTTCGCTCTGCTGTATTTGCTCTGCTCCCGTTGCCAGCGATTCTCGTTGCTCGCAAAGCGCATTGTCCCATTTACTGAGCTGTGTGCCACGCCCCAAAATGCTCAGCTCGGCTCGGCTGCTGCTGCTGCTGCACTGGCTCCACTGTGAATGGCCCTCAGTGGTCTCCTTAAGATTAATGCCAGTTGCTTGCGCTGGCCGCCATAACAATTGATTTCCCTATTTCCACAACCCAGCCTCGAATTGCCACGAATTGGTTAAGCCTCCTCAACCTCCCCTCAGAATGGGCTAAGGGGCGGGATGGATTGGGCTGTGTTGCCGTGACACTTAATCCTTTTGCCAGACGTGCCTCGACTTTATTTAGGCGCTCACTTGACAACAACTTCATTGAGACCTGTTGTTGTTGCTGCTGCTGCTGCTGTTGCTGTTGCTGAGAAATCAGCAATTACTTAGCTGGCAAACGAATTATGAGTGATAAGGGGTTGAACGAGGCGACAATTTCCGGCTAAACTTGATGGGTTCGACTGGCTGACAGGGCCCAAAGTGCGTGTAACTCTAGACAACATGAAGGTGCCAGGATTTGCTGTTTCTCTTCAAAAGTAAAGTACTGTAATTGACAGCTTGCAATTAAAATTTAAGAAAGGGGTTGAGCTTACGTTCAAATAATGGGCGTAGAATGGGAATAGATCCTAGGGAACGTATACAAAACAAAAAAATAGTAGAAAAAACACCCTCTTTATAACAATCTATAATTACAATAAGTAGTCTACTTAAGCGACACTTTAAAGCAATTAGTTTGTCTCGTTTCAGTAGGTTTCAAACATTTTCGAAGCCTAAATTACTAAAAAAAAAAAACAGGGTTGAGGAAGGGTGGAAGATCAAAAAATATATATATATGCTATCATTAACAATATATAATTTGAAACTAGTATTCCATTTTGGACCGTTTCATTCAGGTTCTTTTAGTTTCCTTCTGTTGCAATGTATTTCAAACACTTATATGCGTTAATTAAAACAAGTAGAATGCTCCAATTGTGGCGACTTTGAACCCTATCATTATGTGTCCACATAAACATAAACAATTAAATAAAAAATACTGTCGCGGTGTTCAGTAGTAGTTCAATCAGCAGGAACTGTAGCAAACTGTAGGACTGTGGACATAGAAAACACCAGAAAGTCCGTAGATTATTCAGAGATCGGAATACTTTTAATCGAGATATAGTCATTTATTAATTTAAAACCGGCACATCTGCGACAAAATATGTCAGATTTCTGAAAATATAGCCATTTAAACCGTTTTTGAAAACAAAAATCAATCTATCTCGGACAAAAAAAGCTATATATTCGAATGAAATACGTTTTTAGACTCGTACGGATCGGGACTATCGATTTGCATTAAAAAATATCCATTTTAAATTTTGGCCAAATTTGACAAAAATGGCAAGGCAATTTTGGCCAAAATCGCGAAAATTCTGAAATCAAAAAATTTAAATTGCGATCGATTCTATAGATTTATACGAGTCGAAAGAGGTATATCTTTCCGGTATCGGACTTCATATGGCCAAAATATAGCCATTTAAACCGTTTTTGAAAACAAAAATCAATCTATCTCGGACAAAAAAAGCTATATATTCGAATGAAATACGTTTTTAGACTCGTACGGATCGGGACTATCGATTTGCATCAAAAAATTGACATTTTAAATTTTGGCCAAATTTGACAAAATTGGCAAGGGGCAATTTTGGCCAAAATCGCGAAAATTCTGAAATCAAAAAATTTAAATTGCAATCGATTCTACAGATTTATACGAGTCGAAAGAGGTATATCTTTCCGGTATCGGACTTCATATGGCCAAAATATAGCCATTTAAACCGTTTTTGAAAACAAAAGCAATCTATCTCGGACAAAAAAAGCTATATATTCGAATGATATACGTTTTTAGACTCGTACGGATCGGGACTATCGATTTGCATCAAAAAATTGACATTTTAAATTTTGGCCAAATTTGACAAAAATGGCAAGGGGTTACATCACAATTTTGGCCAAAATCGCAAAAATTCTGAAATCAAAAAATTTAAATTGCGATCGATTCTACAGATATATACGAGTCGAAAGATGTATATCTTTCCGGTATCAGACTTCATATGGCCAAAATATAGCCATTTAAACCGTTTTTGAAAACAAAAATCAATCTATCTCGGACAAAAAAAGCTATATATTCGAATGAAATACGTTTTTAGACTCGTACGGATCGGGACTATCGATTTGCATCAAAAAATATCCATTTTAAATTTGGCCCAAATTTGACAAAATTGGCAAGGGGTTACATCACAATTTTGGCCAAAATCGCGAAAATTCTGAAATCAAAAAATTTAAATTGCGATCGATTCTACAGATATATACGAGTCGAAAGATGTATATCTTTCCGGTATCAGACTTCATATGGCCGATATATGGTAATTTAAAATGGTTCCCAGATGACCCCATATCCTTGGTAATCATACCAGAGGTATAGTCCTGGTGAACCTAAACTGCCGAATCCTTACAAAATGCACAAGGATATGGTCAAAAACATGTATGCCCTTTTTTCAGCTGCCCCTACCCATGTTCCCATCTTCTCCATAAGCAGCAGCAGCTGTTGCGCTGCATATTATGTTAGGAATTGCATAAAGATTGCTTAAAAATCTTGCTCATCGACGGCTCAACATTATTACCTTGCAAGTATGCAATAGAATTTTGCACTTTTCATTTATTTTTTGTCGACCTCCTGGCGATTCTGTTCGCCTAGTACTTCAGCTGGATTTTTAAGAAAATCTTGGACATTGGCGGCCCAAAAATGTTACATTAAAAGTATGCAATAGAATTTTGCACTTTTCATTAAATTTTTGTCGACCTGCTGACGATTCTGTTCGCCTAGTACTTCAGTTGGATTTTTAATAAAATCGTGCACATCGGCAGTCCAAAAAGGTTACCTAAAAGTATGCAATAGAATTTTGCACTTTTCATTTATTTTTTGTCGACCTCCTGGCGATTCTGTTCGCCTAGTACTTCAGCTGGATTTTTAAGAAAATCTTGGACATTGGCGGCCCAAAAATGTTACATTAAAAGTATGCAATAGAATTTTGCACTTTTCATTAAATTTTTGTCGACCTGCTGACGATTCTGTTCGCCTAGTACTTCAGTTGGATTTTTAATAAAATCGTGCACATCGGCAGTCCAAAAAGGTTACCTAAATGTATGCAATAGAATTTTGCACTTTTCATTTATTTTTTGTCGACCTCCTAGCGATTCTGTTCGCCTAGTACTTCAGTTGGATTTTTAAGAAAATCTTGTACATCGGCGGCCCAAAAATGTTACCTTAAACGTATGCAAAAGAATTTTGCACTTTTCATTTATTTTTTGTCGGCCTCTTGGCAATTCTGTTCTCCTAGTACATCAGCTGAGATTTTTAAGAAAATCCTGCAAATTACCCGGAAAGTGTACCTCCATAGCAATAAAAAGAATTCATTTAACTTTTAAATTTGATTTATTAAATTTCTCTTTACATTCTTATAACTATTGTTATATTATTTTCTTTTATGTGTATATGGCAAAAACTCTCTTAAATTTGATTTATTAAATTTCTCTTTACATCCTTATAATTATTGTTGTATTATTTTCTTTAAATTTCTCTTTACATAATTATATTTATTGTTATATTATTTACTTTTATATGTATTTCCCTTAAAACCATAGTGATATACTAAGTATGTCTTATATTTATTATTTATTTGTATGTATTACAAGCCATTTGTTATGTTTATATATATAATTCTTATACATATTCTTACAAATAATAGTTGCATTTAAAGAATTCCTGAATCTCATCTCGGGAGCCTGGAATATAGAAATTTACATATATGCCAGTTGTTTTTAAATATTGTTTAAATAAATGCATGCTTACCAAAGTTTTTCGTTGTCTCTCCGCTATTGCCGTTTACATTTTGCCATGTAAGACTCCCGTCTCTTCCTATCTGAAAACATATGGCCAAAAAATAGCCGTTTAAAACGTTTTTTAAAAACAAAATCAATCTATCTCGGACAAATAAAGCTATATATTTGAATGATATACCTTTAACTCGTACGGATCGGGACTATCGATTTGCATCAAAAAATTGACATTTTAAATTTTGGCCAAATTTGACAAAATTGGCAAGGGGTAACATCACATTTTTTGTCAAAATTGCAAAAATTCTGAAATCAAAAAATTTAAATTGCGATCGATTCTATAGACTTATACGAGTCGAAAGAGGTATATCTTTTCGATATCGGACTTCATATGGCCAAAATATAGCCATTTGAACCGTTTTTGAAATCAAAAATCAATCTATCTCGCACAAAAGAAGCTATATATTCGAATGATATACCTTTATAGACTCGTACGGATCGGGACTATCGATTTGACAAATTTAGACCAATTTTTACAAAATTGGCAAGGAGTTTAAAGAATTTAAAGGATTCCTGAATCTCATCTCGGAAACTGGAATATACAAATAACATATATACCAGTTGTTTTTAAGTATTGTTTAAATAAATGCATGCTTACCAAAGTTTTTCGACGTCTCTCAGCTCTTGCCGTTTGCATTTCGCCCTGAAAGACTCCCGTCTCCTCCTATCTGAAAAAATACAAATCAAAAATTAATTAAAGAATATATACGAATGTATAAATATACTTCAAAGGATCGAAGGTGGGTCCTTTTATGTGTTTCACATTTAACGATAAATTTAAATACGTATAAGAACGACATCTCTATAATAATCTATGGTGTTAAAACTAGTATTTCATTTCGTATCGTTTCATTCCCTTTTTGTCTCGTTTCATTTCATTAACTTTCAAAAAAAATTCAGTGCGTAGCCTCGCCCCAAAAAAAGGGTAACAAGCTTAAAGCTTGTACAAGCTACCGAAAGAAAGAAAGGCAAAAATAAGCAGAAGCTAACTATGAACAAAATAGTAGAAAATGGGAGGAAATCAAAAGGGAACAAAAAGAAAAGCGCAGGCGGAAAATCATATTAACAGCAACCGCAAAAAATGCCGTGGACCGTAGACGTGGGCGCCTTTGATGAAAGGGTTTTTCTTTTCTATTTTTTTTTTTAGAAAGCAAACAGCAAAAAACAAGAACTGAAAAAATGTGGGGTGGCAAATTGAAAGTGACGAGCTTTACCGGTATATAAGAACCCGATACCGGTCGCGTTGCCAACGTTATACAAAAAAAAAAAAAAGCAAAAGAATAAAGCAAAAAAACTAGAAAGAAATAAGAAAAATGTCAAATGAAGCGCGCGTTTTGCATGTCAAAGCGTGCAAATAGCCAACGGGGTAGCTAAGGAGGTAGCTAAGGTAGGGGCTGGGGGCGCGGGGATATCAGGAGTAGCAGCCGTAGAGTGCTTGCCAAAGAGGTTCTGAAGAGTCGATAGCTGTTGAGCCCCTTTGAGGAGTTTGCGTTGACACTTGACTTTAAATTGAGCAAAGTTCCATCGCGCCCCCCCCGGCCCCCCGGCCCCCGCCCCACCAGCCATTACCATTACCATCCCAACCGTTTGGCGTTTAACGTTTCACGTTTCGCGTCTCGCGTCTCACGTTTCTTCACTCCTTTCCATCCAGTGGTAACGCTGCATACTTTGAGGCGCGCAGCTTGCGTCCTGCTTGAAACAACGTCATAAATATGAATTACGTGTAGGAAAAAAAAAATGAAAATTCTCGTACTTGAGATGAAAATTTGCGCAAAAGTTTAATGCAATTCTTTTTTTTTGTTCATATTGCGCAAACAAAGACAAGGATTTACTCAGGCATCTTCGGCCAGGACGAAGTTTACCAGCCGCTTAGCTTACTAGAAAAAGGCACCGGGACGAGCATATAGTTTTTTTTTGTTTCATTTTTTGTTTGTTTGGGGGCGTGCCACGTGCAACCCGCCCAGGTGGCCAATACAAAAACTGCAGTCTTGGGAGCTTATAAACCGGCGCATTAGCTTTGATGATACTTTTATTGCCACAGAACGCAGTGGCCACCAAGGGAGAGGTTGGAACCGAATCGAGTGTGGGCGAGAAGCGGATAAAACCATTCGGTCTTTGATGTAGGTACAGAGATTTTAAGTGAAATTATCTTAAATAAAAATAGGAAAATATGCCACGAAAAATATTTAACTATCTGTACTTTTTATTCCTTTAAAAACTAATTAATTTGATTAGATTTTTTATTATGTTAGCCTTTAGCATTTAATATGAGTAAAAAAGGTTTAGTTAAAATGTATGTAACAGGAAGAAGCTGACTGATCTCCGAAGAAAAAATGTTTAAAATGTTTAATAAAAATAATAATAATAGCAATTTTAATAAAGATACTATTTTTTGTGATTCCTCAAATAAATCTTATCCATCGAAAAACGGTTCATGATCAATAATATTAAAAGGTTTATGTAGTTAACACAATTTCTAATTTATCAAAAATTCCAAAAGTGTTAATTTTTATATATATATTATGTGTACTCGATCATATTTGAATAATAAGTTCCCCTAAGACCTTCGTCAGAGGCTGATGACCGTTGCATTTGGAAGTTTGAATTGGCCTTTGAGAGCGCCACAAGTCAACGGTCAACGACATGATTGAACGATTGCAACTGGCTCAGCCACAGCCACAGCCACAGCCACACCTCCTATGCGCCACTCTATAAATGATATATACAAAACACACACATATAAAAAAAAGAATAAAAAAAATGCAACATTTTTGTTAAAGCGACGCGCGGCAAAAGTTTTGTCATGTTTTTTTTTTCCTTTATATTTTAGTTCTTGTTCTTGTTGTTGTTGTGGTTGTTGTTGATTCTGCTGCCTCTTTTATTCTTTATTTTTTTGGGGCTCTTGTTGTTGTTTTGTTTTCGTTTGGGCTCTGTTTTGTTGCCTTAACTGACTAATTTAGTGTCCAGAGTTCAATGTATTTCATAAATTTCGACTAAACGCTCAAGGACAATGCCGCATATCGAATATGCCCGGAAAGTGGCTGCAACTGTGTGTGCGGTGTGTGTTCGTGTGTGCTGTATTTGTTTGGGCATTATGCCTCACAAATGGACATACACATAAATATATGTATATATCTGCTATATGAGTATTTATTAAAAAGTGCACAAAACAGCGCCTCGAGAATTTGCTATCGAGATCGTTGACTTTGTGAGAAGCTGCGCGCCGCTGAGCTCATCTCGAGCGGAAGTCATAACGGTCAGAGATATATGTATATATACACTTTGAGAAAATTATGTATTTGTGCATAAGCCAGAGCACAAGCTTTGTCCAAATAAGGCCAAGGTGAACACATTTTTATTTATTTAAAGTATGTTTTTTATAATCCCAAAATTGCGCATTATAAAACTCAAATCAAACCCATTCTAAGAAATGTTTCATTCCAATTATCTTAGTACTTTTCAAGAATTTTTGTACAAATTCAATTTTGAATTTTAAACCTTTTTTAAATGTTTTCAAGAAAAAAAGAATGTTCCTTAAATTTTAAAAACATGCCAAAATGTAATAACGGCTTGTATTTAGATTAATAATAGATATACTAATTTTCGTAACCAAAGCAAGCTGCTGTTAAAACGCAGTCAAGTTCAATTCTTTTCAAACAAAGAACATAATAACTAATTCAAGAATATTAGCCAGTAATATCTTAAATTATAAATTAGATTTAGTTTTAATAACTTATCTATCTTTAAATAAATAAACAAAAAAAAAGATCATTCAAATTAATTCTTAATTTTATAACTATTTAAATTTAAGCGATATTTCTGTTTTTATTTAAGAATTTTTAAGTAAGAATGTACTTCAAATTTGCATAAAATAAAAGTTATAAATTCTAGACCGATCAATCTAATTTTGTACAACATTTTTCTCTGAGTGTATGCACTGCGCTAAGCGAGTGCTCGGACTGACTGTGGGGACAGAGAGGGGCCGGCTGTTTCAAGCACTCTGATTTATGTTTTTGGCTGTGTATTTGTTTGCTGTATTTGCAGCAGGGGACTCCCCGCGTGTTGCGGTTTTCTGCTTCGCTTAGCGCCATCGTTGGGCGTCTTTGGCTGCTTCTTCCACCACTTCCACTATCACCCCGCTCCACAGCGATCGTGTCTGCAAATTTCATTGAGCGTCGAGTATCGGCAATCAGTAATTAATGGCTTTGTCAGTTTTGCCCAGTCTGTCCAACATGTGTAGATATGTGTGCACATATATATGTATATATGTTTAGATGAAAATATATGTTTATGTATGTGTATATAATTTTGATTCTTTGCATTTTGTCTGCGATCCTCTCGAGCCGCTCGATTCTTGCCGCGATCAAATGCTGGAATTTCGTTGATAGCGCCGCCAAACATCCTGTTGTTTTTGTTGTTGTTGTTGCCATGTCTGTGCCTGTTGTTGTTGTTGTTGTTGTTGTTGCCGCGATTGTGTCTTTGGTCTCTTCAGTTTGGCATTTTGCAAACGTCTGCACGTCTACATATCTGACTGGCTGGGGCACAGACTGCGACTGCGACTGCGACTGGGAATGGGGACCGCGAATGGGGGCTTGGGTTTTTCTTCATTTTTTTTTTTTTTTTTTTGCGAACTGGGAGCATTTGTATGCTATTTTTAATGTTGACACGTTTGAAGATCATTGACTCGCCTTGCAGACGGTCAATGTCCACTTTTGCCCAGACAGATCAACAGGCAAAAATGTTGCCGCGGGGCGAAGGTGGGGCAAAAAGGGGCTCCGAGGGGGCAGCGGCCAGGGGCATTAGGAAACGGGAATGGAAATGAAAATCTGAATTATGCGCACAATGTGGTTTCGGTCTGCTGCCGTTGCCATTGCCGTTGCTGTTGCTGGTGATGACAGGACAAGCAGCCAGGCAGGAGTCGAGACTCTCGTGAGATCGTGTGCCAGAAGCAGAACAATGCATTATTTGAGATCAATAGATCACGATCGCTAGCCAGATCAAAGAGATAAGTGACTGCGTTGTATATCTGCTGGCAAGACAATTTGATGAATAGATCAGTTTTATGCATTGGAAAAGTTCAATGCTTATCATTGCATATTTATTTTAGCATGATCAACGATCATCTATTTATAAAAAGTATTGCTCTGCATTGCTAATTATTCTATGAGCTTTGCACATTAATTTTTGCATAATCAAGATCAAATAATATTGATAATTATTATATGATCATTACATAAAGCTGGACAGCACTTCATTTATGATAATATATAAATATTATATTATGATCGTCAAAATGATTATCTATATTGAAAATGTATAATTATTATATTATGATCTTCAAAAAATTCACATAATAATTAATTTGAGCATAGCATAAGGATCGTTTACAATTAATATTATATCATAATATATTTTATGATCAATCATTCATCCATAGAGCCTTAATTTATCACAAGTATCACATATTTATAATATAATTATAATATTAATAATTAATTACAAAGAGTACCAAATTAAATTTTTTATGCATATCAATATAATCAATTATAAGATACATTTTTGATAAAAATCAGCAAAATAAATATCTGCAAGCCTTATCAGATGCACTTTTATCTTAAATCTGATACTTTCTTTCTCTCAAGTTTGGTTTTTTTTTTGGGGTAACCGTAATGCCCTCATCAAGATCAGTTCCCAAGCGCAATGCGATCAGTTCAATTAGCTAGGGTACTCTGCGCAGCACTCCGACGCGTCGCATACTCCGCAGAATCCGTCCTACGCCCCTTCAAAGTGAGTGCTGTTGTTGTTGTTGTTGCTGTTGTTGGTGGGTTGTTGGACCTGACATTGACAAGATCCACAACGGCTGTCATAAATCTCACCTACCTTGGCTGGCACTTGATGGGATTGTTCCCGGAATCGCTTGGTGGCTTACGCTTGGCTTTCGGCTGCCACTGCCGCTGCTGCTGCTGCTGCTGTTGGTGGTCAAAA
Organism: Drosophila colorata; assembly: GCA_035041545.1. Lineage (NCBI taxonomy): Eukaryota > Metazoa > Arthropoda > Insecta > Diptera > Drosophilidae > Drosophila > Drosophila colorata. Next base: position 4,412,899 of record JAWNLD010000564.1, read on the forward strand.
GGAGCTCGAGAGAAAAAAGTGAGTAAAAAAAAGTGCAAATCACTTCATTAATGCATTGCATACGCGACGACCCCCGCAGCTGCCTCCACGTGGCGATGTTGCGACGTCGCGACGTCTCCGACTTGCAACTTTGTTGCGCAAGGCTTCATTTGGGGAGCTGCACATCATTTGGCTTAATGGATCCCAACAACAATGACAACAACATGCAGCAAAAAAAAAAAATAACAAAAAATACATTGGTCTTTGCTCTGACCCGCAAAAAGTTTGGTATTGGTGGATCGCGACTTCGCCAATCGGCGGTTGTGCGGGGTTTGAACCCTGGCAAAACGAGCAAAAACAAAATAAAACAAGCAAGAGAGCACTAGTAGAGAATGCCCAACTAGGAGATACCCTGTCTATAATGTCGGAATTAATTCAGGATTTTAACACACGTTTATATATATGCAAGACTTACTTTAATTTATTTATATGCGTGAGACTTGAATAATAATAGGTGTATATCGGGATTCGTAAAAAAAAAAAAAATGTATTCTTCGTTATATTGAGAATTAAATATAGACAAAACGATATTGAAAGAAGGTGCATTATTAATTAATTAATCTATATTACACATATAAATGTTTATCAAAAACATACTTTAATTTATTTATTGAAAGAAGGTGCATTATTAATTATTTAATCTATATTACACATATAAATATGATTCGAAATTTTTATCAAAAACATATAAGTATTACTTGATTTTATGAGAATCGTATAGAAGGCTCTTTGGCATTTATGTAGAAAAATGACAAACAAGTAAAATATATTTGATCTGTGTTTTGTGTAACTAAGCCTTAGCTTTATTGTCTATTATTGACAAACACACATTACATAGCTTAATTTATTTACTTAATTGAAATGGAAATTTTGTATTTTGTTCAACCCGTTTTAGCCATTATTAAAGGGTATGGCGTATACAAAAAGAAACAACTACAGGCATAATGTCGTCGGCGTCTTCTTCATTCGCTGATGTGTTCAGATATGCTCTGCAACATTGTTGCATGGGAATGGGGCAAGCCGAAGTTGCAGTTGCAGTTGCCATTGCCGTTGTCGTTGCCATTCTCACTTATTTGACCATATCGGGGCATTTGAGTATTTTAATTGAGTGCTGAACCAACCGAACTCGCTGATCGCGCCGTTAGATCTCAATCTGCAGTTGAATCTCTAAATCGATGGGCCATAATAATTGTAAATTGGCGAAGATCGCTGGCCCGTTTTTGTGCCATTTCTGTAACTTTAATTACTCGCATAATTTCAACAGTTAAAACGATTATGGAGCATTGTCATAGAAAGCAAAACGAAAGCAACCGAAAAAAGCCCCCCCAAAAAAAGCCAGCCGAAAGCAACGGCAAGTAAAAATGGTGTTAAGTATTTACACGCGCGTTGGCCATAAATGACAGCTGAGAGCTGGAGCCAACAGAGTTGCCCTACAATCGCAAAGATATAGACGATCCATGAGTCGAACTGTCGGCAAGGGAAATTTTACGAGCTGAAGTACTGATACCACGGATCTTGTGGGAAGCATGTGGAAAAGCTGATATAATAGATAATATTAATAAGTCATAATAAAGAAGAAATCAACTTCATAGCATGATATAAAGGAGCAATAAATTAGCAACTCAACAACAGGGCTTCGGGTTCGAGCCCCAGCTACAAATCGATGCTCAGTTTTAGTCTCTAGCGAATTATAAAATTAGCAAAATTTACCATAAGAAGGCTTTCAGCTTTTTGTGTGCCAACATTTATTAAACAAAATGACTTCAGTTAGAGCATCTCATAAACCATATTCCCTAGACCACATTCTTCAGCAAAACACGCAACTGGTGGGAGAGCTAGAAAGACGCCTAAGCTCCGTAGCTTAAATTGGGCAAACGCAACATTTAAGCGAGGCACGAAATAAATCTCAAGAGTCGCAAACAGAAAACTGAAAAACAGAAAACAGAAAACAGAAAACAAACAACAACAGCAATGAGAAGACAAACAGCAACCACAACAAATAATAAGCAACAACTCCAAAAGAAATAACAAAACAAAAAACAGCAGAAAAAAATAATAAAAAGAAATTGTGAGCAAAGAAAACCAAAGTCATATATAAATTTCATGATTATTACGGCAAGGTGTCATTGAAGGTGAGAAATGGGAGCACACGTGTGTGCCCCAAACCCAAACTTCAGCCCAAACCCAAACACACAATAAACAAACCCGAACCACAACATGCCGAAGTCAAAGTCGAAACCACTTGGGTCGTCAGTTGGCATTATAGAAGAAAAAAACCGAAAAATACCAAAATGAGCGACAAGTGTAAAAGTGAAAAGTGTTTGGATACCCTGTAAAATACACACACATCACATACACACATAGTTTCCATTTGGGTTGTAAGCAGATATACCAAATAAGGCAAACATCTTTTTTTTTTTATAGCTCTATTATTCAGTTCAATTTTAGTATTAAATTAAAAAGTTAAAAATTCAAGCTGAGAGTATAATTTAAAATTGCAATTAACTTTTCATTTTGCCTTCGAATAATCAAGTTTAATATATAAATAATTGATATGCATATAATAAAATATCTAAATGAAATCCAGCAAACAACGAGGTTGGAATCCTTGAGAGTTGGAGTGCCAGGTAAGCTTACCAATAAGTACCAAAATAATATACAGTCTTTTTCTACATACAAATTGATATTAAATATTAAATATAAATATTATAAATAATTTTAAAAATTGTCTAAAACAAATTTGATCAGAACTTAAAAGGTTTCAGTCTAACTAAAAATAAAAATAATAATAATCATAACTAAGATATCGAGAAAACTGCAAAAACCAAAGGCAGGCTGAGTTTTTCAACTAAAAGCTCATTAATACACAAAAGCACATTGTTAGATTATATTGAGCGAGAATTAAATTCAACTATTTTAATACTTCATTTTTAGAGGGTATCACAGTTCTTATAAACAGCTTAGTGAAAGCTTAAGGGACAGAACAGCAACTGATTACGTGCTGAAGATCGTGGAGCTAACTACATTTGTTTTGGTTTTTTTTTTTTTTGTTGGCGCTACGGCGACAACTTCGTCTTCAATCAGTTTCATAGGCAAAGCAAAGGCATTTTTGAAGTGAAGAAGAAGAAGAAACAGAAAGCAAACGTTTTGTTTGCCAACGACACGAGTTGGGACTGCGCTTTCATGAATGAATTTATGATTGCCCCAAGGGGGCCCCCTTTTGGGCCATCTACTTGGCACTCCACCGAGGCTCTTTGTTTTTTGACTTATTATCAAACACGTACACGCACACACACACGCACAAATGTTGACTTATTTGATGTTTAATTTTCTGGTGTGCGCTTGGAGCCCACGTCCCATGCCCACAACTCGAACCTGCGTTTAGTTTGTTTTTGTTTTTTATTGTTGTCTTAATTCATAAATTATTAAGCGTCGCAGCGCATTATTTTTATTTATTAAATTTTTTTTTTTTGTTAGTTATATAGAATGTCAATTGCTCGTTGAACATTTCAGAAACATAAATTATTCGGGCTGTAAATTTTTTCGAAATGTTTAATTATAAGTTATTTATGGCATTTGATTTGGGCTGCGTGCGGGGCATTTCAATCAGCCGGCTAGAAATTTCCGTCGCTGGTGCTAAACAAGTCATTAGGCATAGATGTGACCGGAAATGGGGCCAGCGCAGCCAGTCGGGCCAGCGGACTGTCGCTTCCCACGTTGTGAAATCGAGCGGAACTGTGACTACATTATCAGCGATACCAAATATCCGGATAGTTTCGTTGACAAACGGAGGCAGATAAATATGTAAATACAGAAGTTCATTTGAATTACGAACAACGTTTACCAATGTGACACAGAAGAGAGAGAGTTGGAAAATGTTTCTATCGAGAGCACACGTTTAGTTCATGTATGCGGCAAGAAGAGAAAAAGAATGTGCTCTCGCGAGAGAAAAACTTGCAAAATGCTAAAGAATGCTGCACAAAAGAATGAATTGATAGAAAGACTGTCTGACGAGAACACAAAGACGTTTACGAATGCTGCACAAAAGCAAGAGTTTGTGAAGTTAGTCTCTCGAAAGCACTTGCCTTGCCTGACGTTTACGAATGCAATACATAGAGAGAGAATTTCAAAATCTTATGCTCTCGAGAGCGCGAAGAGCGCAGAAGATTTATCTATGAATATGTATGTATGTATATACATTTATGTGTCTTCGTATATATATATATGTATATGTTTATATATATTTATAAATATCAATTATATTTTTTTTAAATAAAGCAAGAATTTAGTTTCTCGAAATGAGTAAACAATCGTATTTAATTACCAAAAAAAAACGTTCCAAATTTACCCAAATTTTCCTTCCTAAATTCAAGCACAAGTCGTTAACACTTAAGGCTAATGGCAATATGACTCCATAAAACTAATATGAACTGGGCTCCCAACTTAAATGCTGAGTTTTCGTGGGGTTAGCTGCAGTTGTTGCCCGCCCCCAAGTTAACTCGATTCAATGCAATTCCAATTCTCAGTTGACAAACCAAAAAAAAAAAATGAAATTTCCAATCAAAGCAAAACTCTCAAACAGACACAACTAAACGCAGGCGGTGGGCGGGGCAAAAAAGCATTGAGTTAGCCATTTAATGGCTTGTCTAATATCCTTTAACTGCGAGGCAAGCCATTAAAAAGCATAAAGTCATTTAGTAATTAATTTTCATGTCCTGATGGCTTTGAAGCGGACTCGGCCGGAGCTTGGGTGAAGACTTTGGGTGCAGGTGCTGCTCCTACGAAACGGGGCGCGGTCCTAACGCCAGGCAACCATTGGCAATATTTAACCAATACACACACACACACACACACACACACACACACACACACACACACACACACACACACACACACACACACACACACGGACAATGGAGTTGTGCATCTATGAGTTGCTGCTGCTGCTGCGGCTGCTCCTGTGCCTGCCTGTCAAACTGTAAAACAACACACAAACACATATACAAATATATATGTATGTGCGTGTGTATGTGTGTGTGTATGTGCATGTAGATAGCTTGTGCACTTTGAAAAACGCGCCAAACATGTCCTACCTCGCATGAATTTCCAGTGCGCACGCCAGGACACAAAATGCCGATGTCGCTGTCACTGCCGCAGTCGCTGTCGCTGCCGCCGTCGCTGCCGCAGTCGCAGCCGCTGCCTCGCTTTGTTCAGGATGCGGCGCCGCTAACGATGCCGCCTTTTCCAGCTTCCAATACTACGAATTTTTACTACGTTTTATCGATCCAAGTGTGCAGCGTGTGTGTGCGAGCGTGTGTGTGCGAGTGTGTGTGTGTGTGTGTCCGTGTGTCTGTGATGGATACACAACGCAGCTGGCTGCTGTATGCCCAGCCAAAATGAGCAGGCGCCGAAGCCGCAGCCAAAGCCGAAGCTGAAGCCAAAGCCGAAAGCCGAAAGCCGAAGTTCGATGGAAGCGCTGCCGACGAGATGAAACGTTTGGCGATGCCGAACGAATTGGAATTGGGGTGCGGGTGTGGGTGCGAGCGGGCTGGTTAGATGGCGCGGCCGAGGGCGAGGCCACATCAAAAGAGCAGGCAGGCTGTCAGAGAGAGGGAGAGGGAGCGGGACAGGGGGCAGGGGACAGGGAGTCTGCGGGCTGCTGCGTTTAGCTGGCGCGCTCTCGTTTCACTTTCCACTTGATTCCTTGCGCTTGACAGCCAAAGCAGCGGCGACAGTGGGCGGCTGATTGGATGCTTGCTGGGATATGCTGCTCGCTGCCGCTGCCACTGCCGCTGCCACTGCCGCTGCGACTGCGACTGCGACTCCTGCTGCAACTCAATGCAGGGCTGCATGTGGCAGGCGGTGGCGGTCTCTGTTACTGGCATTCCCTTGCGGCTGCTAACGCTCACTCGCTCGCTCGCTCACACTCGCGCCCTCTCACTCTGGCGCTCGCCGCGGCCATTGACCTCTGATGTCAAACAAAATCGGCGTGCACTTATTATATGCTGGGTTGGCTAGCTAACGCGGCGGGTTGGGCGGCATGCAGTGGGTTTTGGGGCAGCTGTAAACTCTCGGCCACGGTCCATGGCCAGCAGCAGCAGCAGCAGCAGCATCGGCGCCTGCAACTCCCAATCGCCCCACGTGCAACTTTAGTGGCAACTTCAGCTCGTTGTTGAATGCGAGAGTTTCGCTCCGTATCTAAGAAGGGGGGGCGCTTGGAAGGGGGGGTCGTCCTGTGGAGCTCTCCAGCTAGTTGCTCTGGCCAGCGGCAGTTTGCTTTTGTTGTGTAAATTACGTTATGTATTGTGTATACTTTTTGGGTTTGCTCGGGATGCTAAACTCGCTGCGAATGAGCCCCGGCTACAAATTTTGTATTTGCATTCGTGTTTGTGTTTGTGTTTGCCTTTGTTTTCGGGGGTTGTTGGACCGCGGCCCAGAAAACACTTTAAGCTTGGTTAATTCATCTGCACTGATTCTGTTATCCTGTTGAAATCTGTTGAATGTTTGGCTCGCAGTTGCAATTAACCGGAGGCTATTTACAAATTGATCTTAAGATAGAGTTTTATGTTTTCTTTTGGGATCAGTTATCATTGAGGCAGATATGTTGTTGTCTCTTTTTTAGCACTTTCCTTGGTGCTTTAAGTAGTGTGCACTTAAAGCTCCTCAGATAAATGAGAGCCTACGATTTTGCACCTAGCTAGACGAGACGTATCTGAGAGCTTTAATAGTACACTTCGATTTTAAGATAAATTGCTTAATTTAAAGATTACATCTATAATTATTATTATTATTATTTTTATTTAAAGAATAGGGCAGCAAATGCATGTAAAATTGTCTTATCCGAAGGCCTGTACAATTTAAAAGTTAGGTTGAAAATATGTAGCTATATCCTTTAAAGCTTATAATAATAAAAAAAAAAAAGCCTTTTTAGAATATAAATAAAAAGTAAAAATACATATGTATTTCAGAAATGTTTTAACTCTCTTAAATCATGGACTTACCTCAGCACTGCCTAAATTTGCAGTAAACTGTTCCACGAGGATCTGTGATTTTTAGCTGAAATTTTTAATATTAATTTTTTAAAATGCAATTTAACTGTTTCTTCTGCTTTGTATTCTAAACAAAAAGAATACGAATTTTGCTCAAATAAACTTCAGCAATTATTTTGTTAATTATTGTTTTTACAAAAAAATTTATTATTTTCAAATGAAATTTAACGTTTCTTTTACAATATCTACCGTTAATGAAGTTTGAAAAGTTGAAAAACTCGACAAACTAAACACAACAAAATGAAAGCTTTTTAGGTTCGTGTCACGGCTAGAGCCGGGGCTTGCAGCTGCAGCGTTAAGGTTTGCGACTTGACTAGTTGAGCACAGTGACACCACAACTGTACAGTGGCAACAAAACTGCTGTAGAGCCAATTTTAAGCAGATCCTCAATATATGGACATGGGCACCGAATTCTCACAGGTGTCCTCATCGCTGGAAGGAATTAAGATAGATAGATAGATAGAGATATGTATGTGTATATATCTGGTAACAGTTGGATTGCCCTTCACTCACTTATTCTCCTCGATGCGGCGCAGGAAGTATTGAATCTGCTGATTCTTGCCAATTAGCGCATAGAGCGCCGCAAAACCGTGAAAGGCCGTGCACACGGAGACCGCATAGTTCAGATGGGAGCGCTCGCCGCGATAATAGTTGAAGGCAAAGGAGCAGACGCAGACGAACCAGGTGAGCGCCGTATAGGTGAAGAACTTCCAGAAGGACTTCAGGCGATTCTTCTCCAAGGACTCGAAGCTCTTCTCGCCATCGAAATCGGGCTCATCGCTGATGCGGATCAGTGTGAGCAAATAGAAGAAGCCGCTGATCACGCACGCAACGAAAATGGGCCCAAAGAAATATATCATAATGCTCCAATTGCGAGCTGAAAACGGGCAGATGAGAAGATTATCCTTAGAGATCGCAAACAAGATCCTTAAAGCACTTACGATCGAACCAACAGGTGTCGCCACCAAAGACCAGCCGAGCGCCGTGCTGGCTGAAGCCGACGAGAAAGGACCAGCCGACGGCGATGATCACGATCGGCCCGAAGATCAGCCAGAACATCAGCTTGGTGAAGACGACGCCGTTGAAGCTCACGTACAGTTTGAAGGAGATGAAGCTCAGTACGTAGAAGGACAGCACCAGAAAGAGCAGCGCAAAGCTGGCTAAAGATCAGTCAGTCAATCAGTCAATCCGTCAGTCAATCAATCAGTCAATCAATAATCAACACTCACGTATTATGCGACAGGCGGCCGTTGACATATTCGCCGGATCGTGCAGCGTCAGGTGAGCGAGCAGCGCGTAGCCAAAGATAACACACGTCGTGTAGGCCTTGATCGCCACGCCGTAGAAGCTGTTGCGCATTTCCGAGCAGAGCAGGTGCACGATCAGCACGATGAACATGGATATTACGCAGATCAGCAGGCCTTGAGGTTGGGAGGAAACGGAGCGTGATATTAAAAGTAATACAAAATATACAAAGAGCATGGCAAGTAGAGAAAGAGAGATAACAAGAGAGAGAGAGAGAGAGGGAGATACATATATAATGCAGATCAGCAGGCATTGAAATGAGAAGAAGGAGAGAGAGAGAGGTATAAAAAGTGTGCTATGAAGGGAGAGAGAGAAAGCGAGAGAGAGATAGAGAAAGAGCGCGATAATGGGTGTGTGAGAGAGAGAAATATATCGATTGAAAAACTTGGAGAAGGATTGGGATATAAGTGAGTGAGAAAGTGAAGGAAAAAGAGTGAGAGAGAGAGATAAACAAAGAAAAAGATAGAGATAAAGGGCGACAAAAAGAAAGAAACAGGCAAAGACGGAGAGATAACTGGAATGAGAGAGACATAGCAAGGGGAAAGATAAAGAGAAAAAGAGAGACAGAGAAAGAGAAAGAGTAAGAGAGAGAAAAAAGCGTGAAAAGAGAAAGACAGAGAGAGAAACAGAGTCGGATAGAGGGATGGCAATAATGTGGACGTTCACAGATTGTTAAAGTACAATTCTTATTATCCATTATCCGCTTAGACCTGCTCTCTGGCTAAGACTTTTTACTTATTTGTATATGTATATATATATATATATATATATATTTTTTCTTAATATTAGAGTAAATTTTTGTTCTGAACGATGCTTACAAAATGCGCAACGTTTGGTTTTTTTAGACTTTAAGGTTAGGTTGATTTAAGTTGAATTCTCCCATCGATCTGTTATCCCTTCAGATGCTTTTTTTATTCCCAATACTTCGCGGGCTTCGCACGTTGGTTAGTTCGCTCAAAGAGTGTACGTCAATCATAAATTTAGCAGCTAATGCTCTGCCATTTATTGGATTGATCGACATACACATACAAAATCGAACAATTATTTTAATGGCATCTGCGTTTATTTTTGGCTCCCCCACAAAATACGCACAATCCCCCAGGGTGTTTGCAATTATGCGCGAAAAGCCATTCTGTAGCGGATATATGATTATGGGACTTACATATAGCATGGGCTATATGATTATGGGACTTACATATAGCATGGGTTAGATGATTATTAAACTTACATATAGCATAGGTCCACTCGCGTACGCCCAGCACAAAGCGAAGTTTCTCGGGGGCACAGGCCAAGGGTTGCCAGTTCCAGGTGCTATTCCCCACGAGCAGGGGGCTAAAGCAATAATGCTTGCTGAACATATGATCCCGATGGATGATCGAACCGTTCTGTGGGCGTAGGGAGTAGTGAGAATTATATTTATTTATTTATTCTAAACAGTCGACAAAGCGAGTGTCAAAGAAAGTAAATAAGGTAATAAAAATATATATATAATATATTTTTTTTTATATATATATCAATTTTAAAAGCCTAAAAGAATTATAAATAATCTTCTAATCAAAAGATCTAAATGTAATCTAAATTATATACAAAATGTTTGGGAAACGTGAATGAAATAATATTAATTACAGTAATAATAATAAGTCTTTGGTAGAAAGAAATAGGTAGAGTCGGAAATGGATTTTTTGGAAAGCAAGGATGCTATTAGTGGAAGAGAGAGTTCTGAGTTATATATTATATGTAATATTATAATGTGTATCTAATCTAATCTCAAGCAACCCAAAATAAACTATATGATTAGCCACAAAGTTTGCTGGCCCACCTCGTGCAGCGTCCAGTTGAGGTAGGTGGCATCCTTGGTCGCCGCTCGCATGTGATCGCAGGGCGTCTGCACGTGGACGCTGAACTGCGAGCGCAGCTCCAACGTCAGCTGAGTGCCGTTCTGCAGCTCGACGGCCATGTGGCTGTGTCCGGGCGGCGGCTGTTCCGGCGCCGGCAATACGCAGCGTCGCAACGCCAGATCGTACAGCTGCCCGGCGGCGCAGCAGAAGCGGACGCAGGGCCGCAGCTTGCAGATGCAGGCGCGCAGATGCCGCGCCGCCGGCACCCGAATGCCGTTCTCGATCACAAAGTCATAGGCGGTGACCAGCTCGCGGGGAATCACCGTCCAGTTGTGCACGTAGGAGTCGTTCATCGAGCTGCCCATGTTGTAGCTGCCCGTGATGTTGGCCGTGTCGATGAAGGCGCACGGATGCCGGGCCTCCTCGTGGTAGCCGCACGTGCGGCGCTGACTAACGGCCAAGAGGCAGCCAATGAGCCAGAACTGCGCCGTGGCCAAAGACATTCTCTAGCATTGGAGCCAATCAGCCCATGCGCTGTTTATGCTTATTAATGGGTATTTACGTGTGTGTGTGCGTGTGTGTGCGTGTGTGTTTTGTGTTTATCTCGGGGCGATTGCCAAATAATCAAAAGAAATCCAAACAAATGCCCAAAAATAAGTCTAATGCACTGAGAATGACGTCTCGGTACGGTTATTATTATTATTCTTTTTTTATAGGCTCTTTTTTTTGTTGGCGTAGAACTCTTCGAACTGACCGGCGGAAACGGTTCATCCGCACCTGGCGCAGGTTCAACTTGGACTGCGTCGACTGCTCCCAAAACTGAATCGAATGGAATGGAAACGGAACGTTTTGGGCGCTCAGACACCCACAAAATGTGGTTGTCTCTGTGGTTGTTGTTGTTGCTATGGTTGTTGCTGTTGCTGCTTTTGTTGCTTTTGTGGCAGCGATTTGTTTACAACAACCAAAAGCCAACTGAGACGAAGAATCAAACACTAGGCGCAACATATCGAAGTGCGAATTCCCCTACATAAGAGAGCATATAGAGAGTTAGATAGCAAATTGTATTAATTAATTAATTAAGAAATTAATCCTTTTTGCTTTTTAACCGTATGTTTTTTTTTACAAATCAATATCAATCAATGTCAATTCCTTTAAAATGTTGTATAAAAATGTTTTGAAGTCGTTAGGCTTTAGATCCAGCGCTGCCAAGTGGCTTGAACCAAACCAATTCAATACAGGTTCGAACCTACATTTGTTTATTTATTGTTTCTAACTATAAAATGTGCCTTAAATTAAATTCATAGCCCAAAATTTAAAGCTCAAGCCGAAATGAAATATAGAATAATATAAATATAACTATATATATAAAAATATGAATATTTTAAAAAAAATTAATATTATACATAAAAAAGAAAAATAACAATCAATAAAACCAAAAAAAATTTTGTTTTAAATAAAACATGTTTTGCTTTAATATAATTTTATTTTAATGTTTGCAAGTTTTAGTTTCTTAACGATTTTGTTGTACTTTGAATATATAAAATAAACTAGTTTCGACTAGAGAACCGAACCACTGACAATTTATTTGCGATATAAAAAGAGAAACCTTTGGCCAATGAAATTAATTTATATATATTTAAATTTTTCAAGCCTCAATTTTCTACATGTCAACTTTCCTTCGTGTAGCGTATGCGCAATTCGGTAGAGTTGTCCTATCGAGAATATATAAACATGCCGTTGAACAATAATAAGATATAGACCGCGTCGTCGTGAGGTCGTCAATGGCACAGGCGAAGACGGACAGCCTTCAATTGCGTCATTAACAGCACATTTGCCGAGTGCCGCGTGCCGCGTGCCGCGTGTCGCTTGACCGGAGAGAGAGAGAGAGAGAGAGAGAGTTCCACAAACTACGCAAAAACTGAGGACGAACTCCCTCAAACCCCGCCATTAGGGGTCGTTTCTTGATTATTGTCTTGTGGCCATTGTACGTGGCCCGCGCAGGTGCTCGGCAAATGTTTTTGGGGGCTGGTCACCTGTGCGCAAAATGCAAATGTATTCAAACGAATAATTCATGGGCAGGCGAATCCTTCCGCAGTTTATTATTGGTCTATAAAGGTTTAGTATGCTAAATGCTGAATGGAACAAAAATTACTATTACTGAACGATAATAAAGGGTTTTGACTAGGCGTAGTGAAAAATGTGAAGTGTGGCAAAAATGAGGAAATGAGTTTATTAAGAAAATAGCCAAAGGGTTAAAAGGTTAACGTATTAGCTTCTGCACATATTAAATATGGTTCAGTTGATGGTATATAACATATATATAAATAAATAACATGGCATTAAATTTTTTTTGTGAATTTAAGGCAATGTTTAATAATCAAGAAATATTTATAAGTTATAAATAGTACAGTGATCTAGCAGGTTCGAACCCGAGTTCGGATCCCAATGAACTAGATAATTCTACAGAACTTTTCCAACAAAATCACAGCCATAGTTCCCAAAGCTAATAAAAAATGGGCGACATATAAATTAAATAGCAAAGATAATAAAAATTATAGGTACAAAAACAATTTTAGCAAAAAAAAAATAAGCTAAAAATCCAATTTCGAGAGTAAAAATTGATCTTTAATAATTAATTGTAAGTTTGTGGTATAACAAGTCTTAATAATGCTTATTAGCTATCATTCAATGTGACTCACAAGTGAGCTGAGCAAATACCCGAATGAATCACGTCTATAAGCCCACGAATAAAGACTGCAAACATGAGCTAATCGAGCGGCAGTGCTAAGTCATTTAAAGTGATGTCACCGTTGGTCTATAAGGTGAATCTGTGTGATAAAATATTTCGAATTTAGTTGAGGCTTGGGTTTACTTTCTGGACAGCTACTCACCGGGGGACTTGAGATCGCCCTTCTCATCGAATTTGTAAACACGCGCGTTTATAATGCTCAGATCGGTTTGACTGGACTCGCTGTGTGGCATAAGAAGAATATGTTACGCCAGTTAAGACCAGAGTTTGTGCTGTCCACTTACACATTGATGGCCCACCAGGTCTTCACGTGCATATTCTTGCCCAGCAGCAGAATGAAGCCGGCGACGGCCAGCACCAGAATACAGATGCCGCTCCAGAAATCGATGATGAAGAAATGTTCGCGCACCCGCGCCAAAATATAGACAATCATCTCGCGCACCCACACGGAGAACACGCCCACCAAATACGCCGAGAAGGCGTAAAAGCTGAGAGCAAAAGGATTACTTGGTAGAGAATTGAAATGGATGCTTCAGATGTCGACCTACTGCGTCTTCATGATGCGCAGCTCGGTGCCCAGCACGTATTGTGTGTCCGCAGGCAGCTCGAAAATGGCGAAATATGCCTTCAGGCAGCAGCCGATGCTGAAGATCAGCAGCAGGACTATGGGACTATAGTAGTAGATCAGTATACCCCAGAGACGCACTGCAAGAGTGAGTGAAGAAGATGACAATTATTATGAGATATAGTTTTAAAATCTTAGTCACAACTGAATTTTCGATCGATCCTAGGGTATCTATGATATAATTGTTATGTTGACAATACAATAATACTTATAATTGTAAAATAGAATCAAAATATCTTTGAAAATAAAAAGTTTTTCATATAAAAAGTTATTGTTAATTGATTTTCCTATGTTATAGTAGTTCGATATTGGTTAGATTTATTTTTTTGAAAATAAAAAAGTTTTTCATACAAAAACTATATTTGTCAACGACCCTGGCTATGGCAGCTATAGTATATAGTAGTCCGATATTGATAAATTAAATAAATTATTTTGTAAATTTGTTCGATATAGTGAAAAACAAAAAAGTTTCCATAAAAAACTAAATTTTCAACTAATAGTTCCTATGGCAGCTGTATGATGTAGTGGTCCGATGTTGCTGACATTTCGATTATATATAAGTTGCATCGAAAAGCTCGTAATTCTTGAGTTGGTTAAGGATATTTGTATAGGCAAAAAATGTATTCAGACAAAAACAAAACAGCTCACCGAACCAACCAATTGTTTATAAGGAAAAACAATATGATAAAAATTAAAAGAAATAAAAATAATTTAAAAGTCTGATATTGCTAAGATGTTACTATAATATTAAGAGAACAATGAAAATCGTTTTTGCCGAGTTTTAACAAAAAATGTTGAAAGCCAATAAACGTATTTTTTTTATAAAAAGTAAAATACATTTTCTGCAGAAAGTTTCTATTAAAGCTGTATGATATAGAGCTACGATCTATATATACGTATATAGAAAATCTCCCAATTTTTCTAGAACTTCTACAAACCATCGAACCAGCAGTAGTCCTCGCCAATGCCCGGCTTGAAGTGCTTGGGCAGGTTGGAGTCCTGCGCGAAGGAGACCAGAAAGCGCAGTCCGATCACACAGGCAAAGGCAACAAAATAGCACAAGGTGCGCACCCAATTCCGGATGGGTTTCAGCCGGAACTTCAGCAAAAAGTCGAGACTGCACATGGCCAAATAGACAAAGGACAGCATGATGCAGAAGTAGGCCAAGAAACCTGTGAAGAGAGAGAGAGAGAGAGCGAGAGAGAGCGAGAGAGGGTATCAGCCGGGTCAGAGCGAGAAAGAGAGACTGCAGAGCTGACTGACCTATGTTGCGACAGGCCTCGTGGGACAGATTCATCGGATTCTTGAGCGTCAGGTAGACGAGCAGGGAGTATCCGACGATGGCCGCGAGCAGATAATAGATGATCAGCTGGCCATAATGGCTGCGACGGGCCTCGTTGATCGAGCTGAGCAGCGAGAGTACGAAGATGTTGATGATGATGGCAATGATGCTGCCTGCATTGGAGAGAGGGAGAGAGAGCGGGAGTTGAAGATTAAGATCAGCTAGGAATTGAGGGCAAGGATCAGCTCACATATGGCGTAGATCCACACGCGATAGCCGCGCTGGAAGCGCTCGCAGCTGAGCGGCGTCAGCTCCCAGGCCTGCTTGTGCTCCAGCGGCGTAAAGCAGTACTCGTCCGTGCTCCAGAGACGCCCGTCGCGCAGCAGCGTCCCGTTCTCGTGCAGATCCCACTGCCAGAAGGTGTCGTGCTTCTTGTCCACGAACTTGTTGCGACAGCCCAGCTCCGTGCGCACCACAAAGTGCTCGACGATCGTCACCTGGGACACGCTGCCGTTGCCTTGGCTCAGCTCCACGTGCGTGATCTGACGCACCTGCTCCGGCCGCGTGCAGTTCCAGCTCTGCGCATTGAACACCAAATCCGGCGGACAGCAGAACGTGATGCACGGCTTCAGCAGGCAGACGCAGCCACGCAAATGCTTCTCCGCGCGATACTCGACGCCGTCGATGACCTTGAAGCTGTACTCGGCCAGCAGCTCGGGCGGCACGAGGACGCCCGCATACGAATAGGAGCCGTCCTTGAGCCGCAGGCCGTCGGTTATGTTGACGGTGTCTGCATAGGCGCAGGGGAATTTATTTGTTGCTGTTGCTGTTGTTGCTGCTGCTGCTGCTGCTGCTGTTGTTGTTGTTGTTGTTGCTGTGATGGCAATGATGATGTTGCTCCACACAAGCGCCGCCCACATTTTGTTCTTTGCTTGAGCTTTTGCTGCTAATTCCTCAATTAAACACGCTGCGGTTGTAAAGAGCAGCTATTTGCTATACCCTGTAGCCGTAAAATATGAGCGAAAAAGGGTAGATTGGTTTCGTGCATGTGTATGTAATAGGCGAAATAGGGCCCATTAAGCATATATATATATTTGGACGCCACAAATTGTCGGTAACACGCCTCGCTTTCTTAAAATCGATATTTATCGGTCTTTTACCAGACTTTTTTAACGTATCTTAGAGACTACAGTAGCTTGAAATTTTAATATACTTGATTTTTTAAGATCCTGTATTCTAAATATTATTTCAAATTGTCAGGGACCCGCGCTGTTTTGTGAAAATCGATAATTATCGATTTTTCGACCTGGTTTTTAGAACGTGTCTCCCAGACTGTAAGAGCTTAAGACTAGAATTTTGGTTTCTTTAGCTCTTGCATATTATAAGTAAAAGGAGGTTTTTTTTTTTTAATTTTCGTTAACACGCTCCGTTTTTCCATTTTTTTAAAATAAATATATTTCGGTTTCATAAAGATCACACAGTAAATAACGAAGTTATATAGGTAAATAATATTTCCCATATACTAAATACTATTTCACACTTTTGTTGGGGCTGAGTGAAGAAGAGGAAGAAGCCGCTGAATAAAGTGCGCAGTTTGCAGCATGTTTGTGTGTGTGTCTAGAAGGAAATTCGGCTCGAAGCTGGGCAGCAGGGTATTCGCTGGTCGGGCACTCCCGCCTAGAGCGCTCTAGCTTGTCTTGCTTAAGGCGTGGTAAATGTTTTCGGCTCAAATCTTAAGACTGCGCGCGTGACGTCACAGCGTCGACAGCGTTGACAGCGGCAGCGGCAGCGGCAGCGGCGTCGGCGCAGCGCGAGAATTAAATAAATAAATAAAAGCGATCGTGGCCATATAAAATTTCTGTCGCTGCTGCGGCCGCTGATGCTAACTTTTTGGCTTTTACACGCACACACACACACACACACACACACACACACACACGCAAGCCAAACAACAATAATCAAAACTGACAGCGCTGACGCCAACGTCGACGTCGACGGCGACGGCGACGTCTAAAAATGGCTATATGATTGCGACAACAACGACAATAAAGTATGCAGGGGAGGGGGCAAGCGGGGGGTTCGTGGTGGGGCACCGCGAACGTTTTTTACTGATGCGTTGTTGTTTGACTTTCTCGCTAAACGAAACCCGGCAAACCGCGCGGCCGCAACGTCAACGCACCATGCCGGCGAAGAATAAAAAACAGACTAACTGATTAGCCAGTCAGCCAGCAATGGCAACGGCAAAATCAAAAGCAAACGCAAAAGCAGACCTCAGAACTCAGGCACAGCCACAGCTGCAGACAGACCCAATCGAATTCGATTTGTGTGTGTGTGTGTGTGTGTGTTTGGGTTTTGGTTGGAATCTCAGTCATCGCGAGCCTCATTCAAAATTCATTTTGTTGGTAGTTGAACCACAACAACAAATACGGCAACAGCACGCAGCAACAGCTGCAAAAGTTTAAGTTGTATGCGCAGTTTGGAGCTTTTATGTTAACATTCAGCGTTTGCAAGCCGGCAGGTTGTTGTCTTCGCTTAGCATAAATTAACAGTGTGAACAGTTAGCGGGCGCAAATTGTCAACAGAGCCAAACAGAATAGTTGCTTAATTGGAATTTAAATTTCAAGTGGCGTGTGCCTTTATATTAATATATTTTTATATTGTTTTACAATATGTGTGTATATATTTCCAGATATGTTTATTTATTCGAATGTCATAAATTTCTTGTTCATATAATGTGCCAAGTGCATGTGAAGAAATTGTTCACACGTCAGATTTCAAGTGAACATCGGCAGGTTGTTGTCTTCGATAGGCAAAGCTTAACAGTATGAACAGCTTAGCCAGCGCAATTGCAAACAGTTTGCCTTTGATGGGAACAGTTTATTGCATGATTTGCATAGGTTTTTAGTAGTTTGCTAATTATTTAATTGCGAACTTTATGTTTGCATATGTTCAAATTAAATTATATGTGCATGTATTACCAGATTTGTTTCATTATACGAATGTTAAAAAATTCCTAAATACTCAAATGCCGTTTTACATTGAGCGAGCGGGTTGATGTCTTTGATAAGCATAAATTTACAATGGAAACCGTTTACCGAACGCAAATAAATGTTGAGTATTTTTTTTAAGTTGATTTTTAATATGTGCTTTAAATATTTGATTTCTGTGCTGATCACTAATAAGCAGTATTACATTTAGTGAGTACACACTGTCTTTGTCCAGCATAGTTTTGCAGTGGGAACACTTGAGCGAACGCAAGAGTAATTAGTTCGTCTGCTTTAGTAAGTTTGATTGCATGATCTGTATTTGTTACCTTTAGTGTTTTATCTTGCAAAGGGCTTGGTCCTTCGTCGTTTCAGGAAAATTTTAATTTCTAATTAATGTCTTAAGTAGCTTAAAAAGGTATTATTCCAAGCGTACCAGCTGTTTTCCTAAAACGCATTGCTTACAGGAAACGTGCACGCTTGTAGATTGTTGTCTTAGCTAACAAGCTTTTAAGGGGGAAGAGTTAAATCTCTGTTGTTTATTAATGCTGGGAACAGCCAGTTAGCATTTAAATTTATTCTTTCAAAATTTGAATACATTTATAAAACATTAAAATAGCTCGATAATGTGCTATCGTTTATCGAATGCATCAATAAATATTTTGCAAATTAGTCAAATCACGTTTAGCATGAAATGCAGTTGCGAATTGCAGTGCTCGGGTGCATGAGAAAAGTTTGAAACAAGTTTGAAATAGTGTTCTTAAGTTTTCGGTTTCTTTGGCTTTTATTATTTGTAATAAACTCGACATAAAATAGTATTGTTTCTTTAAGGTTCATACATATACATATAAAATGTGCGTGAGTATGCGTTTAACAATTTATAATTTTTATAGATTACGTAACTCGGCTTTCTGTGTTCTTTTTTTTTTTTTTGTGTGTAAAAGTTGATGTCTTTGTCAGATCTGAAGTTTAGCGTCAAAAGAAATTTTTTTCGATAATCATCAGATATGACAGCGCTTACATGACTAATCAGAAATCAGATATAACATTCATACAAATATGTGTATATGTGTAGCTAAACGTGGGCATAATCACAAGACATAACACATACAGGCAGATATGGATAGATATACATATACATATAATGTCTTTTTGTAAGTCTACGATATAATAGTATGGCTGCTAGGCGGGCACTGGAACCCAGCTATTCGATGCTTAGCGCGACGCGATGACGTCATCATGGACTAGACCTGGGGCTAAACAAACCCTCCAACTAACCCCAGCCCGCTTGGGCTCCGCGAAAGTTGGTGGTGCGTTGCTGCTGCTGTTGTTGTTGCTGCTGTTGCTGCTGTTGTTGTTGTTGTTGATCGGGCACTGTCGAGACCAGGGGCTTCTCCGCGGAGCTCTTCTCCTGCAGCGAGAGATTGGCCACACTGCTGGACGTGGTCTTCGTGGAATACTGGCTCTGACGCTGTTGGCTGCCCTCGCGCACACTCGAGCATCTAAATTGGAGAACACCAAAAACTGATTAGTCGAAATCCGAAACAAACAACAACAAAACAAAAAAACCAGCTAATTGAGTGGCAATTGATAACACAGAGCGCATCGGTACACCAATTATGATAGATAATATAGATATGCGTATGGGGTATGAGACAGGCAGTAAATATCGGTTGTTAGCTGGAAATTCATGCGAATGTTTGTTATTCATGGAAATCAGAGAGGGCGAGCTATTAGATTATGGTAGTAATACGATTTGAATTGATTTACATGCGATTAGAAGTCATATATTATTTAGATAGCGACCAGATAAGAGTGAGCGAGAGAGCGAGAGATACTTAGTAGTTGAATTTGTTGAGACTTGTCGAGAGGCTTTTTTCAATTTTTTCGGGTTAATCACAATTGGAATTTGTACTTTTATTTTGATTTTTAGATTTTATTTTAGCTTTTTTTTTTTTTGGCAGCAGCTAACTACGTGGAGATTTTACCTTGTTGTTTCTATGTTTTGTTTATAGTCTTAGCTTGGGCTCGCTTGCCCTGGCCCCCGGCCGGATCTGGCTGTATGGATGAGCACTGCATTTTTAACTTTTCCGGCTGCGCATTTATGTCGGTCGATGTTGAGTTGGTCGAGTTCGATTGACTCGAACCGGACTTTTTCTTCAAGAGTCTTCCGAACGTGAGTTGAACGAAAATGACGTTAACATTGTTGTTGATGTACTTTCATATATATATATATACATATATATATATATATATGCATATATATTGTATATGGGATAAATATCACTGGGCTTGGGTTACATATTGGTTATACATTGGTTATTAGCTAAGTGTGTACAATTAGTGGACGGTTTTGTTCGTTAGGCTTTTGTTATTGAACGCTTTTTGTGTTAGCCTCTTAGCAGGTTGTTTCGCGTGCGGATTTGGAATTATCTTGATTTCTTTTTATTTTTTTGTTTTTGGGTTTCACAACACTCAAGTGTTAAGGCTGGCAACTTGCGAGTTTGGCTTGTGTGTTGTGTTTGGTTGTTTCTGGTTGTTGCGGTTCTTTAGCGTTAGCCATATCAAAAGCAGTCTGACAACGAAATACAAGAGAATAATTTTTATATATACTGGAGTCGAGCAAATACAACATTATCGATTTTCGATTTTCGTTTCTCGATTTGTTTTCTACATTTTCTAAACAAAATATTGCATGCAAGAGCCACACGAACAGCAATACGGGTAATTATATGCACACAGTCGTTGACAACTAATTAGAAACAAGTTGAGTTTAATTTTTAGCTAATTTTTGGCTGCTCAACAAATGCTAGTTTGCAGATATAAGGACGTACATCTTCCTATATATATATATAGTCAAAAGCTCACCTTCAAAGCGTTCTAAATTTCGCCAATAATTTGTATTAATTAACAAGAAAAAAACCCCTTAACCAAACAAAACAATTCTAAGAACTATATTTAGACACAGTTTTTGACCTGCTTCTCATTAAATATTTATGAATTAATATATTCAATATGCTGTTTGCAAAGCGATAAAAATTATAAATATTTTTCTCAAATTACTTTTCAAGTTTTCATAGAGTTTTTTGCTAATTTGTTTAATTTTTCTAATTTAAATAATTTCTATTATAGTTATAAACTTGGCTAACAACCTTTTTCTAACTAAAACATATTTCACATTTATAAAATGTATAAAGAGCAAAATAGACAGGAAAAATATTAAATTGTTTTAAATTAGTTGTCAAGATCTGCCTATGTCAGCTATTAGTATTGCCACGTTGCACAACACTGAACAGCGAAGAGGAAGAGGCAACGCTTACTAACAGTGGCCGCACTTCTAGCTGCCATCGTTGTTGCTGTTTGCTGTTTGCTGTTGGCCTCGACTAAATCTCATGTGAGTGCACTCCGCTCGTGGAGTTGGCAAACGCGTTGCGAATGACGACCAGCCGGCGAATGTGCTGGGAGGCGTCCAGGAAGCGCTGTCGCATCGAGAAGCTGCTGCCGGCGACGGTGACGCTCTCCGTTTGCCGCAGACTGCGCACACGCACCGTTCTAATTGGGGGTGGGGCGGGTGTCGGTTGGGGATGGGGGTAAGTCAGTTGAGAGTGAGTTACAAGTCGAATACAATTCTCGGTACACACACAGGCAGTAAACGGGGAACAGGACTTACACAGTTATGAACTTGGGCACAGTTGCGGACAATACAATTTTAAGGAGGATTGGTAGATTGGTGGGCGAGGGTGGGGGGTTTTTTTTTTTTTTTTTGCCTAACCGTTGGACTTACCTGTTGGTTATCAGGTGCTTGACCTTCTTCTTCAGCACGAACAGCATAAAGATGAGGAAGCCCTGCATCGCATTGCACAGATCGGAAACGTAGAAGAGCTTCGACCACTTCTTGTCGCTGCCCACAAAATACGAGATGATCTCCGAGGACCAGGTGACGCCCATGATCAGGAACAGGCGCAGAAACAGGCCAAATCTAGACGGATCAGAATTGGAGTCAACTCTTTCAAATAGTTTAAGCAATATAAGTTGTGGTACTTACTTGTCCTTTTCGGTGCGCAGATTCTTGGTGCTGTCCTCGCGTGCGATAATTCGCGCCATTTCGCGCTGAACGCCGTGTATTTTGATCGCTGTCATCACGAACATGATCGTGTTGGCCACAATGATCAGCAAAATGGGCCCGAAGAAATAGAACATGGCCGACCAGTTGGTCATGTCCAGCCAGCAGAATTGGCCGCCGCCAATGCCCGGCTTGAGGACCTCCGGCCAATCCGAATATTCCTGCACGAACATCGTGAACCCGAGAAAGATCAGCGCCGAGCCCCACGAGTACAGCGAGTAGAGCAGGAAGCGTTTCTTCTCGTCGAACCGATTGATGCCCCGTGTGCCCCGGAAATTGTGCCACAAATCGAAGCTAATCACGTTCAGCCAGAAGAAGGCCGACATAAAGCAGAAGTAGGTCGCATAGCCAAACATCTTGCAGGACAAGCCGAACGGATTTATGTCGTGCACCAGCAGCAGGCAGCAGAGCAGCATGTAGCCAATGCTCAGGCCCAGCAGATAGCAGACCAGGGACTTGCCGTGCTGGTTACGCAGCTCCGGAATGAGCAGATAGACTGCAATGGTGAGCAGCATGAAGGGTATGGAGAAGAGCATCGCTGGGGAGGCAGGGCGAAAAGATGTAGGAAATTGGTTAGGTGTTTGAAAGAA
Organism: Drosophila colorata; assembly: GCA_035041545.1. Taxonomy (NCBI): domain Eukaryota; kingdom Metazoa; phylum Arthropoda; class Insecta; order Diptera; family Drosophilidae; genus Drosophila; species Drosophila colorata. The sequence continues at coordinate 4,435,483 of JAWNLD010000564.1, forward strand.
AAGAAAAACATAAAAATAAAATAAAAACACTATTGGAATAAACTTTTATAATAGATGAGATATATACCATAAAGCCATCAAATATTATTATATATAATATTATATATTATGCATACCTGGGTATAGTTAATAGGTAAATATATATATAGCTATAAATGGAGAATAAATCTAGAGGACAAATCAAAATCAAAATGCCAGCAAACATGAAGAACAGTTAAGTTTTGACCAAGTTACGAGAGTTTGAAATGTGGAATCTATGGACTCGAGAGCCTTTCATGTCAACATTTTTGTCAGTTTTGGCATGATTTTTGATGGAAAGTTTATTCCCTCAGAATATGTTTAAATATTGTTTTTACATAAATTGTGACAACCACAATCGATTAAAAATATAAATTTGCAATTCTAAATTTTGAGAAAAAAATATTTTCGAAAATAAGTAAGGGGGGAACTACATGATTTTGTTTGCCAAAAATTAAAAAAAAAATTTATTTAAAATAATGCATATATTTTAAATACTGAATCAATCTAGAGTCAATCTAGAATCAACCATGCCCAAAATGCCATCACACATGAAAATCGGCTCAGTTTTGCCAAAGTAATGGGAGTTTAAAATATGGGAGCTATGAATCCGAGATTTTTGTAAATTATCTGTTAATAAAAATATTTATACTTTATCTGCCGTGAGTATACACGAGTATAAATTCCAAGTTTTAAGTCCCTCGCTTAAAGTAAAGTCTACTGCATACTTAGCCGAAAATGAATCCCTCAATGTCTACTATAAAATATATCCCAAAAATATAGTTAGCAAGGCTGCATAAATCGATGCGTAATGTGGACTCCACTTACCGTACCCATTGATGATCTTGACGGTGCTGTTCTCGTTGAACATGTCGCAGTTGGCCGGGTTGATGGAGTAGTAGAGATCGGTATTGTTCACATAGGTGGGCACCAGGCAGAACTCGTTCTTGTAGATGTAGTGCATGTCGTCCTCGCGCAGCAGCGTCCCATTCGCGTACAGCTGATAGCTGTCGTAGTCGTTTATCTCCGGCAGCAGGGAGAACATCTCCGTGCAGGGCCGGAAGCTCTGCACCACGAAATGTTCGTACATGTTGACACTTTCAATGGAGCCGTTCTTCAGGGTCACATTTATCGTTGGCTCCGGCCACGATTGTTGCGTGTTCGTATCTCTCTGGCACTCAGTGTTATTGTAGATATGGCCCCATGGACAGCAGATGTTGATGCAGGGCTTCAGCTTGCAGATGCAGCCGCGCATATGCGGCTCCACATCAATGCGATCCACCAGATCCTTGTAGACGTAGTCGAAGGTGCCCACATAGTGGCTGGGTATGAGGACACCGTCGTAGCTGTAGCTGCCATTCGGATACGAGGGATATCCCGTTAGGTTGACCGTGTCGAAGAAACTGCACTTGATGTGAATGCCGTTGCGTTCATGATAGTTCCTCTCCTCGACCATCGCGTAGACGCCGAAGGGGCTGCCCGGCAGCAGGCGGCACACGACGAGGAGCACGACTCCGAACAATGTGACGCCGCAGTAGACGGAGCCGGGTCTGTGATGGATTTGCTTCTGCATCTTTTGGTGGGCTCTGCGGGCGGAGGGAAATTGCATTGGTTAGAGAATGGTGAAACAATCGAAAGAAACGTGTTTAAAAGTAGTTAAAAGGTGGTTTAAAAGTGGTTTAAACGGGTTCAAACGATGCGTTAAAGTGGCTCGAAATGAGGCAATAGTAGTTAGCCAGCTTAAGTGGCTGCCATTGGCATAAAATTAATTCAAAAGTGGTTTCAGAGTGGCCTAAAAGTGAGCTGAACTGGCTCAAAACAGAGTAAAATTGCTTAGAAAGCGCAAAAGCGTTTCTAAAATGTCTTAAAAATTTTGAAAAACAGCTAAACGTGGTTTTTAAGAAAAGGCTCAAAGTAGGAAACTGGCTCAAAAGTGGTTTAAACTGGTTTAAAAGTGGGTTAAAAGTTTTTGGAGAGTTCATTTGTAACTTGGATGTAGACCAAAAGTGTTCAAAAAAATGCTTAAAAGTGGCTTTAATGTCATTTTATATGACAAAAATGCCACAAAAGTTCTAAGCTAACTGTAAATTGTTTTAAAAGTAGAGCAAGAGAATTAAACCGGTTCAAATTTGACTGTTAAATGGTACAATAGTTTAATTATGGCAAAAAAAAAGTGGCTTACAAGGCTTCAAAAGTTCAAAGCTGGTTTAAAAAAAAGGTTGAAAAGCGAATTTAAATTGGGCTAATACTGATTTCAAAAATTGCTTTAAGGTTGGATAATTTTCAAAAGTGGCTCACAAGTGTTTTGAAAGCTCAAAACTCAATTCAAAGCCCAATTGTTCCAAAGTTTCCAAAGTTTTTAAGCTATGCCAATTAAATTTGGTTCTTAGCCCAACTTTTTTAACTTTTGCTTTTAAACTAGCTTAAACAGCTTTTTAATTCCGTTTCCAATCAGTTGGAAATATTATAAAAATAGCTTCGATTTTTATATAATTAAAAAAAAGTTAACACAAGCACCAAAAAGTATTATATCCGAATATATTATTTATTATTATTTTTATATCTAGTAAGCCAACTTTAAAACGCTATAAATGATTGCAAATTTTGTCAGCTGTTTCAACTGACCGAACCTCTTTTCGTTTGGCAAAATCTCTCACTTGAGGCTTGTCGCGCATTTTGGCCGTCGACATTTTCAACAGGTTGACGTTGGCACAAGGCCATCTGGATTTATTGCGTCAGTTAGTGGCCGCAATTAGGACAGCAGGTCCTGCGGGTCGTGTTGTGTGTGTTACACCGCTAATAGAGAGGCGAAGAAACGCACACGCAATGTCAATGGGCGTCCTGTGGCGACTGTTGCGCCTGTTGGCTCTGGGCGGAAGTCCTGACGCTGCCACCGCGGGGCATTAATCATTTGCAAAGCGTACACAATATACCAACGCACAGGAAACATTTATGAATTCGTGTTAAATTGACACTAAGTGCCCGCTTTTGTCAATATCCTGACCGAATGTGTGTCCTGGCCTGCCATTGGCTGGCCCATAAAAGCAACTCCCACTTTGGGCTCTAATGTGCCGCAATAAATTCATTACAAATGCGTATGTCCCTATAACCCCAGCCAGCCCCTCACTCTGGCCTACACTATCTTATCGGGCTAACATCATTATGGCCGCAAAGCATAAAGGCAAGTCAAATTTGGCTGAATATATTGATTGCTCCGCATTTGCATTTATTGGCGCGAGCAGACATTTATGCACAGTTAGTGGGCGAGGGGCAGAAGGAGGAGGGGAGGGACAGAGGGAGAGGGAGAGGGGGCTGTAGTCTGCGACATTGACATAGTCCTCGTTGGCTGTGCGCACCTTAGAATTAACATGAAATTTATTGGCCCACTGGGCAAACAGACATTAAATGGCCACAATCCACAATTTGAAGTATTTGTTAATATTAGCATAATTAATCGTTTGCCATTTCAACGGATACCCTCGTGTGGCCGCCTTCAGCAGCCCAGCAGTATCCGCCCCCACCCCCCTTCCATTTTCCACTACCAAACGAATTGAACGGAAAATATAAACGCATATGTGGCGCTATAAAATTGAATTATAGCCCGCATTTTCATGAACGATTTTACGATTTACCAGATTTCAATTTAAACTCTCGCCAGGCCATAATTTATATACCCTGTGGCCATTGAGAATGGCTTTAAAAAGGGTATATTGTAGCGTTGCAAATGTATGTAGGAGACAGGACTTCATGAACTATATGTGTATATATTCCTGATCAGCGCTAACAGGCAAGACGATCTAGCTATGTTTGTCTGTCTGTCCATCTGTCTATTTAAACTCCTCGATCTTAGAGAAATATTGGAAATATAAGTTCGTGTATACCATACGTAAATTGAATTATTTATTATATGATCGATAAATACCACTATTAGCACAAAGCCGATAAATATCGATTTTTATCCTATGTGTTTTAAGATATATCTTCGAGTATTTGGTGCCCGTACAGAATAGTTATACAAGAAATATTTTAGTTTTCAATTCCCTCTCAAAAATTACTAAAACAAATAAAGTAATTAGATATATTAATTCATAAATGCAACCTTGCTTTATAGACAATTAAATGCCTTATTTAAATCCAGAACACTGAATAATTATTCAATAAAAAACACGGAAATTATTCACAAATCAAATTTGCATATTTTATAAGACAGCCGCTGGTAGCTCGCTATGAAATACAGAGTATCTGCTAGTGGGAATCTTCCCCTCTCGACTAGATCACGCTTGTTCCATATATTACTTCAAGCACTTTTACCAGATATTTGTTTAAAGTTGTTGCATATTTATTGTTTGTTTTGTGCGCTGATAAATGCAGCAACTGCTGTTTTGGCTCAACAAATCGTTTGCTCAGATTGCCCATATAAATACTAGATATATATATATATATATTTGTGGGTGCTCCAGAAGCAGATATAATATGCCAGATACGCCATCGATTCATTTATAATGCTGATCATAGCGCTCCAACATTGATTCACGCGCGTTTCCCAACCTGCTTTTAATCAACCTGAATCATTTGTGAATCTATTCGCATTGTTGGGTGTGACTGTTTTTCTTGCTTATTGGAATGCTAATTGGAGGATCCCCTTCGATATGGAAAGATAATGTCTGATGGGTGTTAGCAACAGAGTAGATATATTAAGTGCAATAAAATTAACATTCTAAGTAGGCATATTATACAACTCATAAGTAAAGGGCAGAGAGAGAGAGATAGAAAGCGCGAATGAAAGAGAGCGACAGCACATAAGAAAAACAATTGAACAGTTGAACTGTTATGTCTCATAAATCGCCTCAATGTCGATAAGATAATGCCAAGAGTCGCTAATGTTAGACAAAGAGTATTTAGTACATATTTATTGATTCCAAGAAATGTACGATTATTATATAGCTTCACCATATATAAATATATACATATTTCTTTTTTATTTTAGGTGCTCTACACGATAATGAAACGTTGAAACAGCCAAAAAAGATTTTATCTAACAACACATAAGGAGACTTTCTCTTTTCCTATAAAATAATATTTTGTTTCGGTAAGTACAAGTAAGAAATTCTTTAATAAACAAATTGCTTTTCAATTCTAAATGCTAGGATAGTTTTTATATAATTTTATTCTTGAGATTTCAAGCATATTTTGCTATTTATATATTTTCAGTATATATGCTTTGAAATATAAAATAAAAAAAAGAGACTTGAATTAAGAACAATATACTTAATACAAGAATTTGCTTGTATTGTATTTCAGAAATTCTACGGCTATTAAAAAGTTATATTAAGACTTTGATGTTCAGCTTAAGAAATGTCAACCATCTATGCTTAATTTAAGCACCCAACTAGACAATTTTTTATTGCGCAGAATAATTAAGAATATTCGAAAATCCGTGCAGATTTCACACATCATTTCAACATTTTATGAGTACTTAATTGTGTGAATATGGATTTATTTTATTATTATTTTTTATATAGCTTCCGGTCGTAAAAGTGCCCGATAACGGGACGCTTCGTAATTGTCTGAAGTGGCAACATTGTGATTCACGTGGGGTTCTGAGGCGCCTCTAGAGGCACTTAATGTTGCGCTAACAACACTTTCAATCAAAGCAAACCATAAGTTGCAATAGGCGGAAACTATAATGAATGGTATTTAACATAGCAACCCTCCTCCTCCAGGAGGGTCCCAATGGGCGAGTACTCACTGGCGTCGCATTATGATGATGATGATTTATCGGTACGGCTATTGATAAACGTTGCGACGTTCGACGCGGGGGCAACGAGCAATTGCAGTACGTGGAAACGTGTCACGCGGCGTATGCGTAATTTATAAAAATTCAAAATACGCTCGGAGCTTGCGCCGATGTTTCGAACATATTAAGGAGCATTACTTAACCAGTTCACTGGCTGTTGCACAAACACATATATTTATAAATATTTCCCTATGTTAATAGCCATTTAATTTATGGAACTCACGAAATCAGAATATCATTAAAAAACATTCCGGACACATACAAATTCAAAAAGTTCTGCGTATCAGTTAAGTACTCAATATATATACACGCAAAAAAAAATTTGTTTTTATTCTTTTCCAGATAGCAAATACGTATATGCGCGTATATCAGTTTAATTTCTGTTTTTTTATTTTTATTGTTGCTTAATTATATGGCGGTTGTCATATCGTTGGCGGTGGCCCGCTTTTGGTCAGAGTAGAAACCGCAGTCAGACTAATCGAGCAAAAGACAACGAACTTGAACTGAAATTGAAATTGAAACCCACCACAGGGTAGGGGTGAGAAAGATAAACAGCACGCACACACACACACACACACACACACACACACACACACACACGCACACCAGAAATTGAGTGTGCGATTATTTTCAAATTCAACAAAGTTTTTCGCCTGTGGTCTTAATTGTTATGGTTTGGTCTGGCCTATTGACGGTTTTCCTTCTGCTCCTATTTGTGTGTATTTGTAATTTTATTTTTGTTACTTTCAACTCGTGTGAGAATTCCAAAAAGTATTTTTAGCTCCACTCAAACAATCAATACGCTAAGGAATTTTGGGTTTTAACACACTCGTCGGGCCAAGCCCAGTCCCCTAAATTGATTGCTAAGCGATATTTAAACCCATCGTTTTCCTGGTAACTTGCCACTAGCCAAATGTTACAGCAAAAAAGCAGTCCAGCAAGACGTTTAGACAACAAGTCAACATTTGACGGCTGTCTAATTTGCACATTAAATCAATCAAGAGGCTTGACATGAAGATTATATATTATAGCGTTATGCATTGACTGGCCCACCTATGAATTTATTTTCCTTATTATTATTTAAGCTAGCCATTCCCATAATTTCAATTTCACTTATCTGGATATATTGTTCATCTTAGTTATAGTTTGTATTCGATTTTCATAGTTTTCGTATTCCCTCATTATTGTAGGTATAGCTAAGGTTATTTATTTATTATAGGTAAAACGCTTAACTCATCAATCACTCGCCTTGGACTCTTCTCTTTACAAATTTGACATTCATCTTTGCTTTGGCATTTGAGTTAATTAAGCAACACAATACATTTATTAATATAAAATGTAACATTATATTCGTTTGTGCAATTCTTAAAGAAACCCATTTTGATTCCTAGAATATATTTTCCAAGTAATTTATACAGACGAATGCAAATAGTATTAAATACCAAACAAGCTGGATTTAAATCGAAACGTATTAATTATAAACCGAACCAGCTGGTCAAAAAATCTATAGAACATAAAACCCAAGCCAATCCGAATTTTGAAAAAAAATATTAATTTTCGAATAAGGGAAAATTTGAACTCAAAAAAAAATTAAATTGTCTGAGAGAAATGATGAAATAATGAAAATTTACTAGAAGATATTCTGAGCTCAAATGGAAATTAAAAAGTTTATAATAATAATTTATATATTTATATAAAAATATCTTCCTATTTAAAAGCAAATTGAGTAGAATATAAATATAATATAATTATGTGTATGCTCTCCTTTTTACGATCAGAAATACCTGCTGTTTACACTGAAATGTAATTGAATGATAAGTAATTGGACTAAATAATAACTTTTAGGAAATTCTAGTTATTTTCTTCGAATATCCCAAAGAGCATTGTTAAATACCACTTAAATGTACATCCATCTGTTTCCTTAGAATTCGTTTGCTGATTAATATGTTGTAAATGGCAAAGTTATGGCGGAGTTGCGAATTGCATTTGGCTAATTAAATTGCAATTTCATTACGCTTATCGGGGTGGCATTCGTGGCAAGTCCACCGAGTGGGTGGGTGGGTGTACACCCACCTGCGTGATAAACGGCAGTGAATGCAACTAATTTGCGATTACAGATAATGCCACATATGCTTTTTAAGATATGGTATGTGTGCTTTGCATTTGTCATATCGCATAATTTTACAAACACATTTACTTATATATACCTATAGAGATGTATTCCCGTTAAACGTTGTTTACAAACATCGCGACGTGTCGTAGATTGAAGTTCTTGAAAAAAGGCAACAATTAAAAAAAGGAATGCGAAATAAACAACAGTCAAGGCAAACAATAAACAAAAAAAAATCGGAAAAAAACAATTAAACAATTACGAGCCAAATGTACAAGCTGTAAACAAATAAAAGAAAAGAACTTGAAGTGGGGGTAGTGGGCAAATGGGTGCGATGAGCCAAACACCTCCAATTCAATTGCATTTTATGAGTGGTAGTGGGGAGTGAGGAGTCCTGGGGAGGGGGCTACTCTATGAATTCAGAGCGTTGCGATGACTCAAAGTGCAACAAGTGCTTGATTTCAGTCCAATCAGGAAAACAGCTTTAAAGACAACACTATTTGTCATGCAATTAACAGACATTCTACAAACTTAAGTGCAGCCAGGTTTACCCAGAACCTATTTGCCAGACGTTAATCACCTACTCAGTGAACGATCCAAATCTGCCATTTGGGCATTATATGGGCCTCGTAAATAAGCTCTCATTTAGTTTGAGGGGGCTTTTCAAATGAATATCGTAGAAACTTACAGGAAATTCTCTAAAAATATACATAAATACATTTTTTACAGAACAGCAAATTAATTTCCTCAGAGTGGGCGGCTTATCATACTAATATATATACATATATAAAACAATTTTAAAAAGATTTCATAAAAATGGAAAAGATATATAATTTTTTTTTTTTTTAAAAGGAAACTTGTTTCCTCTTTTGTGTTGGCTGTATTTATCGCATAAATACAAATATATGGGAAATTAAAGGAAATTCCATTTAAATAAATATTTAAAATTCAAATTTATAATTTCTTATCCCATTTAGTTTGGAAGGGGACTTATCATATAAATATTGTAGAAATTTGCAGAAGAGTCTCAGAAATCGCAAACAAAATAGCAAATTAATTTTCACACTTAGTGGGCGACATTATCCCATCAATCTTTAATGACTTTTAAAAGAATTTATTAAAATTAAACATTTAAATACATATATGTATTGTGTTTAAGAGTGTTTTCGGACCAGTATGTGCCATCCAAATGTATTTTTTGTAGTTTTGTTTGATTGGTAACGCCCACTTGAATTTCAGGGCATCTATTTATTTTGCGTTGTTTACAATAACCTCTTGAGGAAATTCAACAAAGCGTTATCTGTTTTCCATTTTGCACTTACCAATAGGTACGTATATCTCTCTATATATAAATTTCGTATAGCACTCGGAAATATTTGCTTCAATCAAGTTGTTTGTTCTGCTCAACGTTGTTCCTTCTAGATGGAAATCTTTTGTCACTTTTCAATTTTAAAGTATTTCACAAATTCGCATTTTGACTGCACATTACAAAAAAGGGGTATGTATAGAATATAACAATTTAAGTATATATTAGATAGTAAATCGCGTAAGCCCCTTAGCATTCAGTATGCAAAGCTGCTCAACAGTTAAACGCCATTGATTCTCGGTTCTCTTTGAAGCATTTGCTGAGCTGGAGTTTTTTTTTCATATACCCTTGCAAGAGGTAATATAATTAAGTCACGCAATGTGTAACGCATAAAAGAAGGCGTGTTAGACCAAATATGGTATATGTATATTCCTGATCAATATTAAAAGTGATCTGATATGTGCAAAATTTGTCTATTATAAAACTTGGCAATTAGGCCGGATCAGATCACTTATCATATATTAACTGTAATACGAACAATCGGAAAAATAGATTTTAGTCAAAAAAAATTTGTGTGTTTTTCAGGGTATTCTGACCAAATTCATTTTATGATTTGTATTTATATATTTTTATATTTATGTTTTATTTAGTTTTATTTAGCTATATCATATAGTTCCTATATGATGAATCGGTCGGAAATGATTTAATTTTAGGCGCAAATATTATATTTAATTGCAAGGGTATTTAATCGTCGCCACTTCACAGAAAAATATTCTTTCTTGTTTTTATTTAACTTCTTTTTGCGCTGGAAAGGCTTCACAAACTTGATATTTGTTGTTGTTTTTGTTTGTTGTTGTTGACCACATTGGATGACAAGTACCCGTGAATATTGTGACAAAACGGAACGGTTCACTTGGGTTTTGCAAGCTTTGCGACATTAATGGGATATTTATGCGAAACTTGAAACAAGTCCGAAAACACAAACGAGCTGACCAAGGCAAATTACATAAAATATATTGTTGTGCATTTCAACAATGAGATCTTTTTGAACACATTTCACTGAGCGCATCAGCTAGGGGCTTTGATTTCGCTGGGGAGTTCCCATGTCAAAAACACGCAGATCACAAACCTTTAGCACTAGTTCGCGTTGTGACGTCCGAGCCAACCGGTTATTTTATCAAAGCAATTAAAAAAGCAAAAGCGCATACGATATTATTAATGAGTTATCAACAAACTCCATTATAAACGCCTCATATTTCGTTTTGCGTTTTTCTCTTTTTTAATTCCGCGACGCTCCCACAACAGACGACGGTTTCAAACGAACTGAACGGACACGCGGCGCCTGATAAACTTCTGACTGTTAAGGGGGACATGGGCTAGCACTGTTAACTGCTAACAGATAAATGTTAAATGTCGAAATTATAAAAATAGTATGGAATTGTGGTATTTAACAAAGAGTGTAAAAGCGTGAGAGCTCTCGTAATTAAGAGATTGCGCGTATGATTAAATTGGGAAAAAACGCAGATAAAAATGAAAATAGAGAGATAAAGAACAAAAGAGAAATGAAGAACGAAAAAGTAAGAGTAGGATCTGAGATTCTTATAAGCGCTGCTCGCAATAACAGTAAAATGCAAAGTTAGCATGCTGCGAATCTTCGCAAAAGAACAAACTTGTAAGACATATACTTATAATATGCGAATACAGATATGCACATACTTCATACATATTTTGCTTATTAATATACATATTACACACAAAAGTAAATATTTCTCTGAGGCATGGCAAGGCTTTGTCGGTGGACCTCTCTCGGCGTTCCTCCTTCACGTTTGTCCGCGCGTAGGCGAAAAACAAAAGCCACATGCCAACTGATAGACATTCGCCAGCAGTTGGCAGCAGTTGAAATGTAAACAAACTCTCAAGTGATCAATGAATGGATGCTTCAAGTGCTCCCGCAACCTGCTGATTGGCTCTCAATCGAAGCCGTTTCTGCCCTCAGGCCACGTTTTCAAGCTGTGATTCAAAGTGTGTTTTTATTTTGTCTATTTATCAATTTAATTGGCTTCTGCCCCGCAATTCAATTAGCCAGTTGAGGTTGACGGAAAGCTCGCGCTGCTATTAAGCCAAATGAGTCAAAGATCGGCGTGATCTTGGAAGCTTTCAAGCGAAATGTATGCACATTTACAGTAGCAGCAAAAAAGCACAATAATGCACAATTATTCCCTTACAGTGACTGCCATAATTAGGCGAGCTCGTCTGGGGCACATTTTATCACATGTAATACAAAGCCAGTTCAATTAGGTTCATTTAAGCAAAACTTATATATTGTACAAATGTATATTTAATACTTGTATATGATATATTTTATGCCATAAACAAACAATGCAAGGCATTCCACGCAGTTTTGACATTTATCTGGAAATGAACTAACAGTAATTTATATTTGTATATATGTACATGTATATATATCCCATAAACATTTTTTTTAAAGTAAATACATGTATATATATTTTATTAATTCGCTAAAGGGCACTAATTCTGTATCCATGTCTTGTTTTTCTTTGACATATTCTGATCTGCTGTTAAGTTTCTTTCTGCATTTCTTTCCTTGCATGGGGGTAGAAGTAGTTAAAGCAGTTAAAGCTAAAAGTTAAGACCCAGACGTTTACTCATTTCCTGATACCAATTGTTCAAATTGCATGTATCAAACACCTTATCAGCAGTATTTTTAAATTAAATGCATAAATATGAGAATAATATAAATCAAGCATAGGTTCAAATGACACGTAGGGCGCTCGAAGCTATGGCTAATATAGGGTAATAAAGGTTGCCTTGTGCCCAAGTGTACGTGTTCAAAGTCAGCTTTTTGCCTGGGCGACGACAAAAGCAATTATCAATATCAGATAATATGCTAATTCGATAATATGCATGTGTTGAGATTCGGGGGGAAAAACACAATGATTATGGATTAGAAATTATATTTTCTTCTTCGATTTTTTTTTTTGGGTGGTCTCGCTTTTGTTTGATAGCCCAAATCGATTTGCGAAAGCTGAAGCCAAAACAAGCACCGCAATTTATTCAATTAATTTGATGGCTTTGAAAGCAATTGAATAATGCGTAAGTGTTCACATATTAATATCTGTGGCTGTATGTGTGCACATTCGTATAAACATATTTGTATTAATACGCCCATCAACTGTGTTTAACGATCGAAACGTGCCCCGTCTGCCATCTGGCCGGATCAGCGTTCAGGGATCGCACAAATATATATAAACAGACACATGTACTCGATGGTATTCCCGAATTATGCTATTTGACATTGTCGAAGACGAGAGTTTATTAAAACTGGTTTCGCGCTTAGCATTGAGCCTCAAGTGCCGGCAAACTACATGAATATACAAATATATATTTTTTTGCCAGAGACTCAAAAAAAAAAAAAAAAACCGCCAAAATAAAATAAATATATATACATATATAAAACTGCCAAGTTGTGGGCAGCTCTCGGTCTCTTTGCCATAAAAATCGCACTTTAATCGCCAGTCGGGCATCCAAGGCTCCATCTGCTCTCCGATCTTGAAGATCACAATGCAGCGGTTGCCAAACAAACTGACCTTGACTCACTGTGGTTGTAGAGCAGGTTGGGAGTTGTAATCCCGCGCGGTCAAAAACACACACAAAAATTGAACTAATTAGGGACTTAAACTGCGCAAATATTTAACGATTTCCGGTTTGTAAAACTAAGTGAGCTTCTGGAACTCGCACTCACTTATATCTTTAATGAGCACCCAAAAAAAGTTGAAGGTTTAAACTTAACGTATTTTCATTTAATTAATTTTGCGCGCTTTGCGTGTTTATTTAACCGCGGCCGAACTTCTTGTATGGCGAATTCGCTGCAACTGAGCAATCGTTTGGCAATTAACAGTCAACAGCTGCTAAATAACAGCAGTGAGCTGCGAGGCGAATTCGCTGCTGCTGAGTAAGTGCTTGTCAGACAACAGTCTACAGCTGTTATTGACAGCAGAGAAGTAAAAAGTTGTAAAGCTGCGCAACAGCTTTTGCCGACAAAATTAACAGAAAAGCTTTTTGGAAATAAAATTTACCAAAAAATGTTCATAACTTTGTCAAAATTTAACCGATTTTGACTAGGATTGGGGCTTTGTTGTAATTGAATTGTAGAATTAATTGTTTATGAAATTGTACCATACAATATTATAATGGCGTGGCTCCAAATTATAAAGCTGACATATGTAACTATTTCAAAACTGTTGCAATTTTGATAAGAATTGTTTTTTGGTTCAGGTCTTGGCTTATATATTGATTCTGCATTTAAATTTTTATTAAACAGGTCCAAATTTAAAAACTGAAAGCGTTGTTTTTATTAGTTTAATGATATGTCGTAATGTCTCTTTAAAGACTTTTGAATAATGCTTTCATAAATGAATATATAATTACAGCTTGTGGGTCTTAACACAGCGTTATACTGTAATCAGCACTAGTGTATTATTAGCTTTTAGGAGCTTAAGTTCCGCCCAAAGCCCCATTCAACATTAGTCCCTAAATATGCGACACGTAAATGGCGCCAAAATAACAAACTGACATATATATGTCCATATACATATGTATATATAGATATGAAATACATTCATTGGCTTTAATCTAAAACCGAGCTCCCAATTTTTAGCCCCTATCGAAGTTGTTTAAAGAGTTTTTTACTTTCAGCTTTGAAAGCTTGCAAGTATTAATATTATTATTATTATAAGCCCCAAAGCAGTCATAGAGTCTCTCCAAAAATTATGATTGATATACAAACACATTGTGCTACATTTGATCAATTCAGTAACTGTTTTCTTTTATTTTTACGAAAAATGTGGAGTGATGCATTGCGACTGACAGGCGATTCTAGTGCAAAAGCGATTAGTGTTGCCACCACAGCCTGCATAGAACAATGGCTTACAGGTCCGACTACTAGAATCATAATACCACATGTTTCTGTTGAGATTTGCAATGCAAGTATGTCCCACATCTTTTTCGCCTACGCAGCTTGAGTCTGTTGAGAAATATGTAGGTGTAGTATTGTTATTTATTATGGATGGAGTTTATATCTTACATTTAGGTCTGCCACGACAACCGGGGTTTGGGCCTCGATGTGGGCCACAAAGAGCGCCAGGCACGCCAAGATTAAAATGAGTTTCATGGCAAAGAAACTCGTAGTGCTCCCTGTTCGTTCTCAAACTGATTTTAGACTAAGAAATTGAAAGCCTTATATATGAATTCAGTATACCTATGTTTGTGTTAATAATTAATTGTTTTATCTGAAGCATTATCTTGGTCTTATCTCTCGTTACAATTGAATTCGAAAAAAAGCTTTTATTTAAATTTAAAGTTAGTTAATTGCAGAAATTGAAATGATTAATGGTGCAACTGTCTGCGCAATACTCTGTTCACAGTGTAATTGCAGCTGACTCTAAAACTGTAGCTAAAGTCTGTGACTTTTGAACAGTGACTTTAGGAAATGTCTCCTAAACAATGATTTACCCGATTATATAAAAAAAGGTTTTTTTTTCTGATAAGCATTTTTGAAATGAAGGCAATTTAGTTAACACTTTTTAATGAAGAATAATTTACGATATATATTTTGAAATAATATTAAAGAAAGGTCCTGTGCCTGACAGTGGGCCACAAAAATCGCCAAGCATGCCAATTAGTTTAGGCTTCTAGCTTTTGTAGTTTCCGAGATCGCTGCGTTCATACAGACGGACAGACGGACGGACGGACAGACGGACGGACATGGCTAAATCGACTCAGCTCGTCGTCCTGATCAAGAATATATATTTATATTTATTTATTATATTTTGCAATGATTAAAGAATAAATAATCGTCCAGAATTTATAATCATTTTTCTTAATATAAATATTTTGTATATCGAATGTGACCATGCAAAAGAAGATTTATTCTCTGAACATAATAAAATAAAAGCGAATAAAATATTAAAACATTCTACTTTTCGCTCCCTGACATATACCAGAACGTTTGAACTATAATAAGGATAAGAAGTATATTTTGTATACCCTGATAAGTATGTTATACATCTTGCAGTAAATCTGTTAAATCAACTTGATTTCATTGACTCTTAACAGATGGGCACATGTGCAACATAATGCAAACATATCGACCTTCATTGAAAGGTTTCACAAACGTAAAATAAAAACCAAATCCATTCAGAATTTAAATTTAGTTCCCGTTTGTATTCATTAACCACATTGTGGAACAGCTGTCGTAAATTCAATTATATTTCAACCAGATATTTACTTTATCAATTTGCTATAAAAGCGCTCATATTTTCGGTTTTAAATGAGTTCGAACTGAGCAGAGCTTAAGAAGTTGATTCGAAATGAAATTCATTCTAATCTTGGCTTGCCTGGCACTTTATGTGGCCCACTCTCAGGCACAGTGGAGCACTTGTCGTGGCGTTGTTCCTGGTAAGTAATAGTGATAGTCCCCATATCCATTTATAATATGGCGTTAAAACTGACATTTTCCTACAGATACCCGAACAGTGTGCGTGGGCAACAAGAATGAGGGACATGCTCGTTTGCGCACCTGTCGCAGGAATGCCAATCCCGACATGTGGTGGTACGATACGAGGAGCAGATCCTGCAAGAAAATGTCCTATCGCGGCTGTGGTGGCAACAACAATCGCTATTGCAGTCTCGAGGCTTGCCAAAGGAAGTGCAGGCGTAATTGAAAATTATAAATGAAATTCGTATGTTAAAAAATCAATAAATGCATTAATTTTTTTAATTTCTGCTCAAAAAATATTTATATACTTTTTAAGTTTATTATAATTGCATGTAATGCATTGGAATTATGTGCAGGCTTCATAGGTGGCTAACGAATTTCGTTCACGAACTATATCCGGACAGAAACAAACGAAAAGAGAGCTTATCGATGTTGACATCGATGAATCGATGCTTTTGAATAATCATAGCCATCGATGTTTTAGTTTTCAATATCGATTCATTTGTACTTAATTACTATTAATTACTTTAGTTTGTACACTTGCCTTTCCATCTATGGTTAAACTCTTTTAAACTAATCCAAATCAATTAAATCAACTTAACTTGAAAAAAACGTAAAATTAAAATTACATTAATTTGCGGACTCTTATTAAATTAAAATTAAATTATTTTAAAAAAATTTAATTTAAAAAACCTTTGACATGGAGTATTGATGAGAATAACTTGTATTAAATATATACAAATATGAACATAAATTATTTTATGATAAGGTATAATAATAATGAAAAATATTTATTTGCAAAGAATATTGAAAAAAATAAAGAAAAGCAATAACCTTACCGTGAAAACAGGCTTGCATTTGAAACGCAAACATCAATCTAAAGGAAAGAAAAAAATAATAATAAGTAATAATAATCAATATCTAAATTGTAGTTTAATTAAAACAGCGCTCGAAATCTTTCAACTTGTCAGGTAAGACAATATACATATAGTATATAATATGTGTAAATACACATATTTATATTGTCTTTGTTGTCAGTCTTTTCGTTCATTCGGTGCGTGCAGGACGAATTATCGTTCTTTCAAAAATGTCTACACAATGCATGAAAGATAATAGAACAGAACGGTTTTTTCGATACGCATGCAGTTTTTACTAACTGCTAAGTAATGCTTATTTGTTCAATAATAACTCCATGATTGTTGGTATTATTAGGTAGTAGTCCACACACCAAAACTTTGCGAATAATTTGTGTGCGTAAAAAAGTGACGTTTTTTAATTTCTTTTCAGTTTTACACTATGCAAATCGTGAATTTTATTATTTTTCTTTATAATAAATAAGTTAAGAGAATGTTGTATATTAACTCTAAAAAGAAATGAGTTTTTTACCTTTATAGTACGTTAAGGAAAACTGGAAGGTTAAGGGTCTACGAATAATTGTTGTGTTTACTGTATATGCAAGTTCCATAATGTTAGTTTGTTTTTAAAGCAAAAAATCAAAATATTCAATCATTTCGAATAACGGATATTATTATTTTTTCACTTATAGATTGAGTGTAATTCGTAGTTTAAGGCTGTTTCATGGAGTCACGCATTCTTCTGAGCTGCTGCAGAACTTCTCATAATGCGACTCAAGCTTATCGCAGAGCTTGGGCCCTTTTGGTCCCTCTGATGTAATCTGAAACGAATGTGTTTATATGTACTAATTATAAATGTAGATTGCGATAATACACTGTAAGAACACAGATAGAAGCTTGCAGAGTGCAATATTGTTAGTTGATCATACAAAAAATTAGGCAAACGAGTAAACAAATAGGCGACCAGTTTTAGCATGAACAGACAAATATACACATATGTTTCTACTATATTGGGATAAATTCAGAGTGAGACACAAACTATAAAACACAGAAGCAAATGCAAGTGATAAAGCGGGAAACTTATCGAGCAATCCAAGATAATGTTTACCTGTTAGTACAGAAATTTGAAAAACAAACACTGTGGCTACAGTGCACACCAAGCAATTTGAAAACCAATTGTTAAAAAAACACTTTTTTTTGTTACCTAATTCAAGATATTAGGGCCGATGTTTTTGGCACCGCCATTCCTTTCTTGAAGTGCGATTTCTTCTTCGGAGCCGCTGCCATCATTCGCGGTGTCTATACCCCTAATACTTAACCATAAAAGGATGATTATAATTGTTCGTGAGACACAAACCCGCTGGCCACTTACCGATTCTTGATGACCTGCAGAACGCTGCGCTTCAGCACGAACATCACGAATATGATCACACCCTGGGCACAATTGATGTAATCGAAGATGGAGAAGATCTGCTCCAGCACTTTATTATCCTGTGCCAGATAAGCGAATATCTCAAAGGTCCAGGCCACACCCATGATGACAAACAGGCGCACAAACAGAGTGTAACTGTAGATTGTTGAGGTGATATCAAAGGTCTTTATAGTTACGTTTTGATAGTACGAATTATGTCAGACTTCTTACGTTCGCTTTTCGGAGTTGAGTTTTTTTTCACGTTCTCCGTGCGTTGCAACTCTTTCCAGCTCCCTCTTCACCTCGAGAATGCGTACGGCCTGCACATATGTATATCAAGAAAGGACTAAATGAGAGCTGAATCAAAATCTATCTATAAAATCGAAAATTCAAAAAATCTAAGCTTAAAGATAATATTATCAATATCTACTGCTACAGAAATTTCAGCATTTGCTGTACGTCTATATCGGTAAAGAATTTTAATTATTATCTAGCCCAAATCATTTAGTCTTTCTCCGTTGCAAGCCCCATCCGAAGATTGAATATTACTTACAGTAAGCACAAACATGGTTATATTGAAAATGATCTGCAGCGTCATCGGACCATGGAAATAGAGCATCGCAGACCAATCGTGTGCTGAAAGAGTTTAACGAAAGCGCTTTTTAAAGGTCATGCTCGATAATCACACAGCTGCTCGAGCTAACTTTTAACCCAACAATTGTAGAGCGCAACTCCTGGCATCCAAAGGATTTGTTGTTCATCGTCAGAATCCAGGATACCATCGAGGACAATCACAATTATGGTTAGCACAGTAGCAATGCCCCAGGCATAGAGACTGTAGGTGAGGAAGCGATACTTGGATGGATGAATATTAGAGTTGTTGACCCGAAAACTGTTCCACATGTCAAAGCTGATAACAGTTAGCCAAAGGAAGCCGGCCATGACGGCATAGTAGCCCACATAGCCTGAGTGCAGATTAAGGAATAATCGATTAGGGGAATATATTAATTAGTATGCTGATTATTTTGATACACCTATTTCTCTTTTCACACGACAGATATTGGCTAAATGGGCATAAAGAAAATTGGTTCCACACCTTTAAAGAATCTTTAAAGTACAATAAACAATATTAAACAACTTTTATTAGAGTTTATTTTTCTTGTTTACACATTTTAATTCATGAAATATATTATTAAATATAAATTGTGATTTGAAAAAATGAAAAAAATATCGGAAATTCATGAATATCAAAGAAGCAAAACTTATATAAACATAACGCAATTTTATTCAATATTACTGCTGTCACTAGAATTATATCTCTATTTGCCATTGTAATTAATGTAGCATCAAATTCAGTCTAATAGCGAAATTCATAAAAAGAATTCATAGAATATTTAAAAACAATTCTTCTAAAAATAGAAAAAATGTTACTATTTTTTCAAAACCTTTATAAAAAAATTCGTGTAAAAAGAGAACTAGCTGTAGTTATATTCGGGGCTTCATTACCATTTACTTGACACAGCAGCTTCGACCAATTGCCTTTCCATGCGTCGCCCAGAAGCAAAGCATAGGCCACCAGCATGCAGATCATGTAGCAGATAAAGCAATAGCCATGGAGATTCCGTAGCTTCGGTAGCCAGAGGTATATGAAAATCGTTAGGAGTAAACAAATGATCGTAAGCACCCGCACTGTAAGATATTTAACGCACTGTTTAAAGAGTCAATTAATCAATATGTGGATCAATTATGGCCTGGTCAACTCCACAGTTACCGGTTTGAAGAAGATTTAGTTAAACTCAAAAGCTTTTCTTTCAAGACGTGGCTGCGGACGGCACTTGGTTAACACAGAAGACAAGACCAGTTAAAACTACCTAACGAAAGCGTTAACCTTTTGCGAGCCTCTGATTGCCCATGTCATCACGAAAGAGCTCCGATCTAAAAATGCAAATAATGGCGAGTACATTGAAACGGGTCTCTCAGCTTACGTGTATTGTACAGCCACTGGCTGGGCGGCGGCACTGCGCAGTTGTGGGGCATCAGGGTGATCAGCGTTTCGTTGTCCCCAATGCTGATGGGATGGGGCTGCAGGCAGTACTCCTGCTTGGACATCGACTTGTTGTCGAAGTGCCGTAAAAGGGCTCCATTCTAAAAGAGAGATGTAGCTGGCCAAGATTCCACAACGGTTGGCAAACAAACCTGAAACAGAGTCCATCCGGACGATTCATCGCTCACCGCATCCAGATGGAAGTGTCCCGCACAGGGCACGGGCAGATCTTGCTGTACAATGAAGTCCTCGAGCACGTGCCTAATGACCTGAGTGCCATTGGCCAGAGTGATGTTCACAAAGGGATCAAAGTTCACCGCCTGGTTGATATCGCCGCTGCACTTGCGCTCGTCGTCAACGAGAAACTGATTCCTATGGCAACAGAATCGAATGCAGGTGCCCAGTTGACAGGCACATCCGCGCAGGTGCTTAGGCACCGCTTCCCTCTCCCCATGCTCCAGGATCTCGAAGTCATATTCGCCCGTTTGTTCCGCTGGAATAACGATGCTCTCGTATTGGTAGGAGCCATTGGGGTATTTCAAGCTGCTCGACAAGTTAACGGTATCGAAATAGTCGCATCCTGGTATTTCGCCGACGACAATCTCAGTAATTAACAGAGCTAGCACAAGTCCTTGCCACATTTTGTTCGTTGGGAACACTGCGATCTGGGTAGATGCATGCAGACGTCTGTAGATCCAGCTAGAAATTCAAAATGTTTCTCTCTGACTCACATCCAAAATGTAATGTGTACACTTGAACAGATGCACATATAAAATAGAAATCATACATACAGTATAAACCGCTTCAATGAATTGATTGTATTAATGCAATGTCTGATTTGTGTAGTGTATTTCCAGGAAAAAGATTGAAGCACTTTCGCTGTTGCTTATAAGCGGTATGTACTGTACATATGTCTAAATATATTTCCTTTAGAATTGTTTAGAGAGAGGGACTGATGTTCAATGTAGCATTTGATGACGCAAGTTCCAGTCTTTTATGTACATGCTGATGGCAAATTGGAATTGCAGATAATTGGGGTGTGGCAAACATCGTTGGCCTCATCTAGTTCATTTTTGTACTCGTCAAAAAAAGGGAAAAGAGTATGCCCAATTCGATCAAATCTATTTAACTCACCTCAGTTTTAAAGCTCGGTGCGTAAAGGATATCCAGCCAGATTACCTCCTCGACGACCTCCTTTAAAGATCTCACAAATATTTTGTTTATATTTTATTTTGTATATATACCTATATTTTTTAAAATAACAATAATAATTAAAACCGTTTTCGACTGTTATTTTACTGTGAACGAGTATTGAGCAGTCGGTTATACCCGAATGCAAAGTTCTTACGTTCTGTTATGGTTTTCGAAAGCAAAAAGTTGTTCATTATATTTTATTATTTTAATCTTTTCCCTTATCTAGTATTTTGAATGCGAGTTCATTCACTGCATACTTAAGTAAAATACCAAAAAAACATTTAAAATGTTTCAACTAAATAAACCGCAAAGCACACCAAAAGTGTTTGAAGCGCAACAGTTGTGCATATATCTTTATCTATATCTATTTCTGTATCTATATCTATATCTATATTTTTGTAAAAGTTGTTTACAATATTTTTTGATTAACTAATTATGTCGGACAAAGTTTGGCTATAATAAATTTGCTTTTAACCAATTCTAAACCAAAAGACTCTCCACAACAGGTCGCTTTTATAACAACAATTTTGAATAAACATATGGACGCCTGCGATTGAGCAAATCGGGTGACATTAAATTGCGGCAGACACCTTTTGAAAACGAAAATACACATGCCGGCAGTAACTAAGAATAGAACTGGATAAAAATATATTTTTCTTACCGTCTTTATTCTAGTTAAAGGTTGTTTAAAATAGTCGGTGGTCGGATTAGCGTGAATCACTATTGAAGTGAAAAATGAGACTGACTGTAAACAGCTCGCGTTTCTCAGCATTTTGTTTAAGCACAGAGTGTAATATACCCTGCTCACAGTAATTAATGAAGATGATGGCACTGCGTCCCTTTTTCTTCAATTGGCAAACAATTTCTTGAAAAACTTTTTAATTTTTTTTTTTTGCATATTTTGACGGCGTTAAATGCCATTTTATGTTTCATTACTAGAATTTGTTTGCAGTTTTTGACGAATGAAATGATGGAAATTAAACGGTTTTGTGGTACGTCTTGCGTTGGAGTCCCGAGCTTAAATCTCGGGCGGTCCCAGACACCATGCATATTACTTAAAATTCTTGTATTTTATGTTTTTATTAGAATTTTTCGTATAATTTTTATAGCAATCTTAGCTTGAATTTCGTCACATAATGTGAGGGTACATGTTTAGTTGTTACTACATTGTGAAAAAGTATTCCGCTGTCGGTTACACACGACTGAAACGTGCTCACTGGTTTATAAACTACCCCAGTCGAAAAGAAAACAACATTTCAACATTCTGATGTCATACTACAGTTAGCACAACAATTATTCGTACACCCCTAACCTTCAAGTTGAATGCTCTATAACTTAACACACAATAAAGGTGAACAAAAGCTTTTTTTCAGAATGAAAATGTAACATTCTTATAACATATTTTTCAAAGAAAAATTGTCAAATTCAGAGTAAAAACTGAAAATAAAGATAAGTTAAGTTATATTGCATTAAACTTGAACGTCAAGAGTGTACGAATAATTGTTTTGCTTATAGTACATGTGGAGGAGAGACGAAATTTCTATGGATTATTAAATACTCTTTTAGTTCAAAACCTGTTGCCGTTGGGTTAAGGAATATGAGTGCAGAAAACGAAGATTTGCTAACTCTCAATTTTCGGGTTTGTTTACTCTTGGTGTAGGTCAGTTATTCAAATGTGGTTCTAATTAGCTTGTGTTTAAATACAAATTGAAAATGATTGCTTATACACTTAACGAAATAAAACAAGAATTGTGCATTGAAAATAAGGCAGAAATTTCGAAGTTTGACTATACAAATTTCAATTCATTTTTAGAATAAAAAAAAAAATGAGTAATATTTAAATACTTAATCTAAAAAACGTTGTAAGTTTAACGCTTATTTTAGGTACGAGTATTTTTGAATGTGAAACTAAACACGTGTGAAGTATATTTCATATAGTATACATTTAACGATCTATTTGTTAGTGCCAATCAAGTCGGGGATATAACGATATAACAAAGCTTGTTGCATATTTAGCGTACTCGTTTACTTAAAATTGGCGGAGGGTATAAAACCAGATCTGAGCATTGTTCATGTGTGCTATTTCGTTATCTCTTATTCTCTCATTTTTTTCACTCTCACTCTCTCTCTCTCTCTCCCTCTCTCTGAAGAACGGAGCAAATTGTTCAAATATTCGCAAGTCTTTTTTAAACGTTCCATTGGTGATCAGTTCTCGTTGCTATCGTGTTTTTCTTTGCAGCCTATAGATCAAGAAATAATATGCATACATTTTATATGTAAATAGGTACATACATACATTTGAATTGTATGTACATTTATGATAATACCTCAGCTGGCTTTTCTACATTTATGCACTAGATGTAGAAATACCCAAGCCATTTCAGTGGCAGTTCAACGACAGGGCATTAATTGATTTCAGATAAAAAAATGTTGAGTATTTATTATTTTCCTCAATTAAGTTCTTGATTTATAGTGTTTCAGTAGGCAATAGTACTATCAACAATACTTTTTCTATGTTTTCAGAAGCTGCTTTTGGTTCAAATTATACAGTTTCATATCTTTCTTTACCGAATTCTCTTTAAATTATTCTGTTGCTACGCGACAACACAATCTACATATAATTATTTATATATATGTGCACGTACATATGTTATGATCACGCTGCAGATACCTAAATACTTTAAAAAGAACCAAAAGTTACGCAAAATAGCACTCTGCTCTCTTTGCATTTTGATTAAAAAAATTAATGTTTTCAAGCATTTAAACGAATAAAATTAAAAAATAAATTAAAGTTAAAGATAAAAATAAAGCTGATCAACTGACAACTTAAAAAAACAGATAGCTAAACTGCGAGACCTCTTCATTCTCGCTTTTTGTAAATTTGTAAATTACCTAAAAACCATTTCAACAAAAATTTTATTAAATTTTGTATATATACCTAGATATCGTTTTTTTAAGAATCTTTTTTTTTATTATTTTACTTAATAAGTTACTATATTTACTTTATATTACTTACTTCAAAATATATACTTCACACAATCTATATTTAGGCTTTTATGGCTGTTGGTGGAATGCCTAAAAAACAATTTTCTTCGTTAATTCAACATCTTAACCAAATCAAATTAAACATTCAACATTATTAAACCAATTTTAAGACTTGACCCCAATTTTTCCTTATTAATAAATATCAACTGTAAAATGTATATATTAATTAAAACACTAAGTTCAACTTCACAGGTATAAAACTGTAAATATACTTAAACCAGCTTAAGAAAATTTGTTTATTAAGGGAATAAGCAAATAAATAAAATTATTATACCTATAATTGACTACACACTTTTAAGTCATATTAAATCGCGAAATATCTTAACGAAGTTCAGCAACCACAAGCCGAATCTGTGACGTCACACACTTTTTATTTCCATCATATCATTGCCCGACTGAAACCAACTTCGATGCATAAATACATATGCATGCATAGATTCGCACATATTTATCTCTCTACATTTTATTTGTTTTGGGGAGGCCCTCCTGCAGACTTTTGACTGAATGGCTGCCACATGTGGCACATGATTTGAATGACAAGCTGCTTATGCCCTGAACATTGAATTTGGATAAAGAGGGTATAATGGTTTTATGCACATGTTTGTTACATGGCACGCGCAGATCACGTTTATTTCAAATTATCGAAACCAAAATCTTTTCCTAAAATCATTAAAAATCAAACACAACTTCCGATCCTAGATTATGAGAGCCCTAAATTTGGTTCACAGGTACATTTAAATATACTTATATATGCTTCATCAATATAGATTAAGAAACACACAAGTTATTAAAGAAAAACTAGAATTTTTGTAATTTTTCGTATGATTTTTAACCGAAAAAAAAATCACTTCAGTATATGTTTTAAATTCCATTTTATACTTATGTTGATACCAGCAATCGATAAAAATTAAAATTTCTAAATTATAAGCTTTGAAAAAATAGAAATAAAAATTTGCAACAAATTATTTTTTCTCACAAAATTCAACAATATTTGATTTTGAAAAAATTTTGTTATTTTATTAAATAATATATTGAAGAATTCTAATTTCTTGACCTGCTTAGGTCCCCATTTAAGATATGTTTAGCTTATACGATTATTGGTTTATAAACAATAAATATTTTATAGAAAACTTTGCGACTTTGAAGTCCTCAAAGTATAAATTTTCCAAGAGGCATTCAGACAACTGAATGGATTAGTCAAAGGTATATCATTTTCTCAAACGTTTACGATTTGGATAACAGAATTATAAACACTTGAGATATTTAAAATATAAGAATCAAACACATAAAATGGAATTTTTAAATAGGATGCAACATTGATTCGATTTATTTTGGGATTCATATTTCACAGCATAGTTTCATCACTCTGGGCTACGTCTGCACTTCCTTTGGCAAGCTTCGAGACTGCAATAGCGATTGTTGTTGCCACCACATCCGCGATAGGCCAGTTTCTTGCAGGATCTGCTCCTCGTATCGTACCACCACATGTCGGGATTGGCATTCCTGCGGCAGGTGCGATTACGTGCATTTCCTACATTTTTACCGCCCTCGCAAACTGTCTGGGTATCTGTAGAAGAGGATTAATGGTAATGCTATATTACCCATGGATACGGGGACCATCCCAATTTCTTACCACGAATACCGCCACGACATGTCCTCTGTGCCTGAGAGTGGGCCACATAAAGCGCCAGGCAAGCCAAGAGTAGAATGAATTTCATGTTGAATAAACTTGTTAAACTCTGCTCAGTTCGAACTGATTTAAAACCGAAAATGTGATCGCTTTTATAGCTAGTTGATAAGCCTAAAGATAATTGATTTAACGACAGCTGTTCCAGAATGTGGTCAATGAATACAAGCGGGCGCTAAATTTAAGTTCTGAATGAAAGTCGGTTTATATCACGTACAGCACGTTTCAGCATTTAAAGTGTTTCATAAGGAAGGTCGATATGTTTGCATTATGCTGCCTTTACATGTGCCCATCTGTTGCTTTGCAATGGTTTTTTCCATTACACAGGAATTTCTCATGGCATTAAATGTAACATACTTACTGGGGCATAGAAACAATTATCTGGGAACTTAAATATACAAGTGAAGGCGGACATTATGATATATATGAATATATCTTTTAAGCCGACATCTCCTTATATATTAAAATATTTATTTTATATGTTTAAAAAAAAAAAAAATCACAAACATAGAAAAACATATTTGTGTCTATTAATATTTTTCAAATACATATGTACAATTTGTATTAAAAACTTACAAAAAAACTGTTTAAGATTCACTTGCAAATCGATACTGCTTTTTTTCTAATATTTTCCAAATTCATTTGGAATTGGTACATAAAGAAAAATCAGCTAATTTTGCCATCGTAATAAGTTTATGAATAATTTTTAAATGTTTTATTAAGTTTAACACTCTCTGAAAATTCTAAAAAATTCTTTAAGACTGTTGTTGCTGATCAAAACATATATAAATAAAATATAAACTTTATGTTACATGCATATGAAAAACAACTTAAAAAACACCCTTTTATTCTACTCCCATTAAATTAGGACTGGGCTTAATGGGCTAATGATACGTTATTTCTGGCACCTGTTTTCCATGGCGTGCAATGTGAATTAAGTGTGAATGCGTGACTGCCGTAATAGTTGATAATTATGTGATTATAAAGTGTTATATTCAAATATATTTCTTGTTTCTTTTATTGTTTGTCTCTGCCTAGGGCCTGCTGTACATTTGCCTGAGCACCGCCACAATCGAATAGGATTTGCTAATTAAGTACGTAAAACTGGGCAGTGTCAGGGCCATAAAGCCGCCGGCCGTAAAGAGAAAAGGACGCTCCGCGTTTATCATGAAGATCAGCAGAGTTTGTTTGCACCTCCGATCGAACGCGTGCCAGTTGCAGCCAAAACCAGATGTGGACAGGGTTTTGCTCTAGTTAAGGGTTATATATATATATATATACATATATTTATATAAATAGATTTATATAGAACTAAGCACCTGTTCGTAGACTTCGTTGCCAAAATAGCAATACAAGAACAGCTGACAGAGCAGACAGCACAGCAGGAGATTCATGATCATCGAGCTCTTTGAACCGTCTCCGATGACAATCACCTGGAACAGGGTCATGGCGACGATCACCAAGGAAGTGGCAAACTGCAGCATGACTGGCAGATTAAAAATGCGCTCCACCTGCTGTCGCAAGCTGAAATAAGAAAATATATTCATTTAAAAATATTATATATATCAGAGATTTGCAAAATCCTTACACGATCAACTGGCAGTGATATTTCACAATATCGACGAGTGAGTTGTAGGGATCTACACTCAATTTTCCATCGGTGGACACGTGCAGCTCATCAAAGGCCAAATTGAGCACCTTCAGATGCATGCATATCTGGCCCATTAGCGATATGTTCAGATAGTCAATGGTCACGGTTTCCAGCGCCAATACCGAAACACCCAGGCCCATATACAGGGATTGTATTGAGCGCGGCAAGAAATGGGGCAATTCGGCGCGATACGGAAAACGATTGCCAGCAAAATCCTCTGGAGCTACGATTAAAATAAAACATTTTAACTAATTGAAATTTATATATACTTATACAAAGAACTGAATTGGCGTTAAACAATAAATATATATTTTATAGAAAACTAAACTGTTCGAATTTTTGTAATTTAAGAAGCCACACAGATTATCCACTCACCAACAAATATATAAACGAAGCTCATTGCGCCTGGCAGAAGGACGAGAAAAAAGTAGATGAGATTTGCCAATTTGCTCTTGAGTTCAGCCTGTTGAAATGTTTCCACTTGCTGCTCGGATCGAACACATCGGCGTGTGATGGACCTTAGCTGGTGGATGATGCCCTTAAGGCGTCCATAGTGATACCAGGTATTGCACAGCTAATAAATTGTATAATTTATACATACATTTAATTGAAATTTTTAAAAATTAATTATTTAATTCATAAATTTAATTTTAATTAAACAGTAAAGCCCTTAAATATGTTGTTGCTTTTGTACAGCATTAAAATTGAGTTTGAAATTGATGTAATATAAAATTAAACTCTTTGCAAGGTGAATTTTTTTTTTGAGTTTTTTCATTGATCTTTGGAAATTAGGTTTAAGTCGGTTGGACGAAAAGCTAACAATATATGTTTTTATAACTTTTCACTCGTTTTTTGCGTTTGCGCGTTTATTTGTAATATAAAAAAAAGTTAATATTAAAAATTGGGTTTTCAGCCAGTCAGTATTACAAAATCCCACCTTTAGCCAAAAAGCAACATGCGTCAAGGATAGCACCACATTTTGCGTAAACGAGTTCAAGTCCTGCCAGTTGAGGTACAGATCGCACAGCTCGAAAATGACATAGAAGAAGAGCGCGAACATCACCAGAACTCCAAATGTTGTAATGCACATCCTCTGGAGCGGCGTCTCCGGCTTCAGGCCCAACAGGGGCAGACCCACCAGCTGCGCCAGCCACAGGTTCAGCTCGATGGAACCAATTTTGCCCTCGGCCGCATTCGAGGGTGAAAGGCGTTGAATTGCTCGCAGAAACTTTACCATTTTTCGATTCGAATGCGCCGCGAACACAGCCTTATATAAGGCCCAAGGAACATTGCGTGAGTAAGGCGAACGCCCACATTTAAATAAGTAACCATTCGAAAGTGTTTCACAATCCAATTACTATTATATGCTGACAAAGTAATGGGCTGTTTGATGTCAATTAATAAATAGGTGTCTTCATCAAGTGTGAACTATGACCAAATCAACAACAGTTGCCATCAAAATGTGAGATCTGCGCATAAACGAATGGTTTCCAGCTTAAGTTTCAGTAAAACTAATCCAAAATTAGTTGGGAATTATAAGCGCACTCAATGTGAAGTTCTGTTTTATTTTTAGAAAATATTTGTTGGCATCTTCAGATGGAGGATGCGGGTTCGAATCTTTATTTATTATTTTTTAATGCAAGTATTTTCTTTTAGTGACCTTCTAGACCTTCTAAAGCTGGCAGACTCGAGGTCAGTCGTTGGTTTATTGAACCAACAACAACACCAATGTGTAAAGCACCAAAAAGTGAGCAGGTTGTCTTTATAGCAATTTCAAAAACCTCCGCGTTCTACCTTCAGCTGACTTTGCTTGCCACTCTTTCGAAGCTTGAACTTGTTGAGAATTACACAGGTCAAACAGCGAAAAAGCAGCAGCAAAGCGCGCACAACCAAAACCTTTTGAGCCTGGCAGCTATCAGTACTATATTTTTGATTTAAATACATAATGCATAATGCATTTGAAGACACTGAAAATTAAAGATATAATAATGGCAACTTTAAATATAGTGCAGCATTCATTTGGTTTATTTCAGTATTCATATTTCACAGTAAGTATCATCATTCTGTGCTACGTCTGCACCTCCTGCGGCAGCTATCGAGGCTGCAAAAGCGATTGTTGTTGCCACCACAGCCGCGATAGGACAGTTTCTTGCAGGAACTGCTCCTCCTATCGTACCACCACATGTCGGGATTGGCATTCCTGCGACAGGTGCGCAAACGAGCATGTCCCTCATTCTTGTTGCCTAGGCAACTTGTCCGGTTAGCTGTTGAGGAAGTGTTAATGTTAATGCCAATTATATATGGATATAGGGTCCAACACAATTTCTTACCGGCACCGCGACAGGTGCTCACCTGGCTCTGACAGTGGGCCACATAAAGCGCCAGACAGGCCAAGAGTAGAATGAATTTCATGCTGAATAAACTTGTTAAACTCTGCTCAGTTCAAACTGATTTAAAATTGAAAATGTGATTGCTTTTATAACAAGTTGATAAGCTTAAAGATAATTGATTAAACGACAGCTGTTCCAGAATGTGGCCCATGACTAAAAGCGGGCGCTTAATTTAAAGGCTGAATGAAAGTTTGTTTATAACACGTACATTTCGCCAATTAAAGTGTTTCATAATGAAGATTGATATGTCTGCATTACGCTGCCTTCGCATGTGCCCATCTGTTTCTCTGCAACGGGCTTTTCCATTGCACGAGCATTCCCGATAGCATTTACCGTAACATACTTACCTGTGGAAAATGTTCCGCACAGGCCACGGGCAGATCTTGCTGTACAATTAAGTCCTGGAGCACCTGTCTCCCTGGAAGTTCACGTGGCGTTATTAATCGGTTAGATGCATTCGGCAAATGTTTTTATACTAGTTCACGAAATGATCGATACATCTTCCCCAGTTTCAAGGCTAAATGCATACATTTTTTTCAGACAGATTTCTCATCACATTTTCTAAAGATCGCCGATAAATAATAAAATAATAATTAAGACCGTTTTCGTCTGTTTTCAGATGGTTTTATACTGTGAACGAGTATTGCGCAGTCGGTCACACCCGACTTACTAATTTATTGATAGCCAGCGGGCATTCGGATTCGTCAGTTTCTGTTAAATGTAACACATTGTTAAATTAAGTGCTATCAGAATTATGGCCAAAAAAAAAAAAAATGTTCCTTTAAGTGAAATAAATGTGTATATAAGAACTGAAAAAATACAGTTTTTTAATTTGTTTAAGACAACAATAGCAGCAATTGCGGATGTTGGGTTCTAAGCAATCAGTTTTCTTTTTAGAAAAATAGTAATTATAAAAAAGTCGTAGAGATCGGTTGTTGGTCAGGTGAGTTTGTCTTATTAGAAAATAATAGGAAAAAATAAGAAATATATTATTTAAAAGAAATCACTACGCTGCTTATTTCCATCAGAGTTAGGACAAGTCCTTTGTGTCCCCGACATTTATATTCCAAGGACTTGTCCTAACTCCATGGGCAATAAGCAGAAAGTACTCAACAGCTATTCACATCACAGTTGAAAAATATATAACTCATCAGTTATTCACATCACAATTTGTTCCATAACTTTAATTGGATTATATATATCCAGATAAAGTACTGCATTCAATTCAGCTATAGAATTGAATGCAGTTCTTTATCTTGGACAATAGTGCGCATTTGTATCCATTGTTGGAGCGTTGAGAAAAAAAAAATCATTTCTTAATTAATTGCATTGTGAATCTGTGTGAATTAAAGTGAGAACTAGCCATTATAATCATTTGTCAGTGTTGCTT
Organism: Drosophila colorata; assembly: GCA_035041545.1. Taxonomy (NCBI): domain Eukaryota; kingdom Metazoa; phylum Arthropoda; class Insecta; order Diptera; family Drosophilidae; genus Drosophila; species Drosophila colorata. Next base: position 4,466,897 of record JAWNLD010000564.1, read on the forward strand.
AAAAGATCTCTTTCAAATTTGTAATAAAATTAGAAAATAAATAAATAAAAATAAATAAAAAATAACAAGTACTATCCATAATTTGGAATTAATATAAAAGAGAATAAACTTTACAAATTATGAAATAATTTTAATATGTAAAAACTGCTTTTCCCTATTATTTTTAGTAAATTTTGTTATAAAATAAAATTACCTGGTGACTGGTAGGACTTATATTTGTAATTTTTTTTTAACTCCGTGTAAAATACTTTAAAAGGCAAAAATTTAAAAGAATTTATGTAATATGTAAAATATATTTACCTAACGTAGTCGCACTGAAAAATTTAATAGAAACATTCTCAGGAAAACAACAGTTTTCTTATTTACGAATATAAAATGCCCATTAAAAAACTTAGTACAAGAAAAGGTTGAAATTATTTTTTAAAAAATTCAATTCAAAATGTAATTTTTTTTGTTCGATATACATATTTACAATAACAACACCAAACCTTATACAGACATATGTACATTGCACGATTACAAATGGCAATTGATGTGCGGATACTAAAGAAATATTCACAATCAAATCTATATATATATATATATATATATATATTATAAAAACGTACAATCTTCGAGACGCTCCGAAGCCGATTGGATCATTTAAAAACCTTAACGTTTAAGAGAAAGTACGAACAAACATATATCGCTTCGTTCGAAAAGATTTAACAAATTCCACGACATAACTCTAACATTGGTAAATATATGTATATATATATGTATATATGTTTGTAATTTTGGTATAAAAAACTTCTATAAGCTACACTCGCATTGTGTCAAACGCGCGGCGCCAGCACTTTGTGTGTTGCTTTTGTACAAAAAAAATAACCTGATATATAATATATATAACTGATACACAAGTTGGTCTATATGTGTATATACAATATGCCAGAAGTTCTAGACATTCAGAGCGTTGTCTGCCACTTCCGGCTGCTCCTTGGCGTTGTTGGCTGTGGAATGTGCGAGCAGCAGGCTGCTCTTCACTTTGATCTTCGAGGACTCGACTGAAGCTGCATGGTGTTTGGCCTGATGGACCAGCAGCAGGCCGTGATTGATGCTGGAAAACTTGCAAACGTTGCATTTGTATATAATGGTGGACAGCTCCTGCTCCGGGTGCACTTTTTGCAGGTGTATCTGTAAGTGAAAGTCATTTATATAGAGCAGAAATATGCGATTTTCAAACCAAATAAACCCACCCGATAGGCGGTGCTCTGTATGGCCCGAAAGTCGCAATGCGGACACGCATAGCGTTTCGCGTCCCGATGCGTGGCAAGATGTCGCCGGAAGGCGTTGTGGTCATTGGCCTCGTACTCGCACTTGTCGCACTTGAAGCGCTTGTTCGCCTGGTGACTGCGCATGTGCAGCTTGAGGCTGCTCTTCGAGCTAAACACGCGCTGCAAGGATAACATATAGATTAGTATAAATATAGGTTAGGGATCTATAGTAAATATTTTTGGATTGAAATTTACAAAAAAACATTGTGTAAATTGTAAATTATCTAATAAATTATTAAATTCTTAGTCAATTAATCAGTAGTCAGAGAGTCAGTCAATCAATCACTAATTAGTCAATCAGTTAGTCAGTCGTCAGCTCAGTAGCTCTTACGGCTTAGACTGTGCGTTGGTCTTCAATCACAAATCGGTCAGTCAATCAATCATTATTTTGTCCGTCAGTCAATCAGTAGTTAGTCAGTCAGTTTGTCAATCAGTCAACTGCCAATATATATCGGCTTATACTGTGCATTGATCATAAATCAGTAATCAGAAAGTCAGTCAATCATTCAGTCAAACAGTAGTCAGGCAGTCCACTCAATTGCTCTTACAGCTTAGGCTATGCGTGGATCACTAAGCAAAAGGCAGTCAATCAATCAATCAGTCAGTAGTCAATCGGTAGAGAGTCAATCAATCAGTAGTCACACATTCAGTCAATCAGTATTCAATCAGTCAGGCAATGTGTAGTCAGTCAATCACGCAGTCAGCTCCCTTGCTCTTACGGCTCAGAATGTGTGTTGCATTCAGCAATCAGACTGTCAGTCAATCAGTGTTCAACCAGTATTCAATCAACCAGTCAGTGAGTCAATCGGAAGACAGTCGGTCAGTCAATCACAAGTCAGTCAGTCAGTAGTCAGTCAATTATTCAACAGTCATTCAGTCAATCGGTAGACAGTTAGTCAGTCAATCAGAATTCAGTCAATCAGTAATCAGTCGGTCAATCCACAGCCAGTCAGCCAATCAAATGTTAGTCAATCAGTCAACTTCATATTAAGCAGTCAGTCAATCAGCATACAATCAGTCAGTCAGTCAATCAGAAGTCAGTCAGTCAGTAGTCAGTCAATTATTCAACAGTCATTCAGTCAATCAGTCGGTCAATCAACAGCCAGTCAGCCAATCAAAAGTTAGTCAATCAGTCAACTTCCTATTAAGCAGACAGTCAATCAACCAGTCTATCAGTCAGTCAATCAGTCAGTCAGTCAATCAACAGTCAGTTACTCCGGACAAGCACCTTTTCACACATTTAAAGAAGCGTTTACCACCATGATTGGAACTAATCCTCACCTGGCAGGTGGAGCACTGCGGCTGCTCGTTGCGCTGCTTGCAGAGATGCTCGCGCAGCGTTTTGCGATGCTTGAAGGCGGCGCCGCAGTCCTCGCAGCGATGGAGCACCGGCAGCTCCGCCTGTTCCGCCTGCTCCTCGACGATGCTCGGCTTGGCCATGCCCAGGCCCTGGGTGCGATGCAGTCGGCGATGGTTCTTCAGCTGCTTGGTGTTCTTGAAGCCCTTGCCGCACTGCTCGCACTTGTAGTTGCGCTCCTCGGAGTGGATCTTGGCGTGGGTGTTCACCAGCCGCGAGTAGATGGGCGTCTTAAAGCTGCACAGCTGGCAGCAATAGAGCTCCATGTCGATGCCGTGCGTGCGCCACAGATGCGTGTGCAGGCAGTTCCAGTTGCTGAACTGCGTCGACCGGCACTCCGGACAGATCATCGGCTGTGCGGAGCCGAGCCCACCATTGTGACACCGGCCATGGTAGTCCAGCGTGGCGGGCGACTTGAACCGGAACATGCAGCCCTCCATCGTGCATTTGCCGCCCTCGAGCGTTTGGCTGGCGCCCGTTGGCGGCCGGCGCTTGGCCTGACCCGCCTGCTTGGCGCCGTACGGACGACCGCGCACCGAGGTGCCGCCAGCCATTGGCTGCTCCACGGGCACGGGCACGGCCACGGGCAGCAGATTGTTGGCCACATAGATGCGCGCCGGCTTCTCGGCGCTGCTGGTGGCGGTGTTTGTGCTGGTGTTGGTGGTGCTGCTGCTGGGCGGAGCGTCGCCCGCCAGCGGCACCAGCGGCGGCACCGGCAGACCGCTCAGATTATCGACGGGGCTGGCGTCCGTTTCGGTGGAGACCGTGACGGGCACCAGGGGCGGCACGGCGGCCGCATTGGGCGTCTGTGGCGCGTAGAGTTGTGGAAAATCCTTGATCAGAATGTCCTCGGCGGTGTGCGGCAGCTCCAGCTGTGGCGCCTGCGCCGGCTCCGTTTCGGCGGCAGCTAGAACCGCGGGCACCGCCTCCTCCATCCAGGGCCAACACTCCAGATCCTCGGCCAGGTCGTAGCCATCATCGTAGCTCAGCGGCGCCGACGACGACGCCGACGGCTGCTGCGGCGGCTGCTGCTGCGCCTGCGCCTGCTGCTGCTGCTGCTGCTGGAAATCGACCAGGGCCGGAGCCAGCGCAATGGCAGGCGCATTCAGCGGCAACTCCAGGGCGAGTGGCTCCCGGTGGGGCACAATCAGGTGCTCCACCTCGTTGCGATTCATCAGGTTGAGCTCGTCGACGGTGCGCAGATGGAGCGTGCCGCGCTGCGGCGCCTTCAGTATGTCCACGTTCTTGATGAAAATCTTCTGCTTGGACGCGCCCGTCGTGGCCGTTGTTACCGCTGCTGACGTGCTGCCCGGCAGATAGTTGGCCAGCTGCGTGCCGAGCTCGTCGTCCGGCGGCATGGACGCCAGCTCCGTCAGCTGGTCGCCGCTGGGCGTCGGCGGCTCCGCGACCAGCTGCACGCTGTGCTCGAAATCGACGCCAAAGTCGAGATCGAGGGCGCTGAAGTTGTTGCTGCTGCCGCTGCTGATGCTGGCGGTGCCCGCACCGCTGAGCACGGCATCAAAGTTGAACGCCTCGCCGCACATGTTCGCCAGCGGCGCCAGGGCCGGCTCAAAGCCGGGCAAGGGACCAACGGCCACCGTTGGCGTTAGCAGCGTCTCGGCTGGGAAGACCTCGACGGAGGCGGCGGTGACCACGCTGGCGGCGGGCGCATCGTTGAAGCCCATGCCGGGCAGCAGCATCGGCTCCTTCAGGATGTCCACGTTGCGTATGTAGATCTTCGGCTGGCGCGGCTTCTCCGGCAGCTCCGGCATATTGTTGCCCATGAGCAGCGCTGCCGCGCTGGGCATTTGGAAGTCGAAGGGCAGCAGCGCCGGCTCGCGCAGCACATCGACGCTCTTGATCGATATCTTTTGGCCGGGCGGCTTTTGGGCTAGTTGTGGCTCCGGCAGCGGCGGATTGGCGCTCTCGCCGGCCTCCGCCTGGACGTCGTCCAGCAGATCGAGAATGCTGCCCGAGCTGCCGTCGGGCGACGACGGCAACAGCGGCAGAAAATCGGTCAACTGATTCACGTCCTGGTCGCGATGCGGCTCGCGCAGGCAATCCACGTTCTTGATGAAGATGCGGCTCTTGGGCGGCTGTTGGGGCTTCTTGGCCGCCGGCTCGCTGGGTTTGCCCGTCAGCTTGAGCAGCAGCGTGGAAATCTCCGGCGGCTCCAGTCGATGATCCGCGCTGAGATGCAGATTGAGCACGTCGTGGTTGTAGAATACATTGGCGCAGCCTGGCAGGAACAGGGGGCAGGATTAGGATTAGTCATGTGCTGCAGAGCTGCGGTCACACTCACCTGGACACTGCAGCCGGCGCTGGGCGTCGACGCCGAAGCAGCTGCTGATGTGCGTCTGGGTCTTCAGCGGGCAGAGGCTGAGGAAGGGGCAGTTGGGGCACTTGTTCAGCGGCAGATCCGCGCACGTTTCGCCGCCGATTGTTTTGGCCGTGGGCGGCGTGGGCGTGGCATTGCTGCGCTCCTTGGCCGCCGCCTCGGCCAGCTCGGACTTGATCAGCTCCGCCTCCGATTTGATTTCGGCGGTCTTCCGGCGAAATCCATTCCGATAGCTGCGCCCGGGCTCCGGCTGCTGCTGCAGATCCGTCGTATGGATCTGCACAAACGGAATGCAGCCGGCCTCGACGACCTTTTGGGCGCCTCCTCCTCCTGGCAGCGTTGTGGCGAGTGGAGCGCAGAGCAGGGCGGGATCGTCGTCGAAGAAGCCGGTGAAATTGTCGTGCTCCAGGGCGTGCACGGGCGTGGACAGCGACAGCTCGGCGTGCTGAAGCTGCAGCAGAACAACAACAACAAGAACAACAACAACAGCAACAGCCAAGTAAGTCTCTCTCTTTCTGGCAAACAGCAGAAGGTACAAGTGCTCACCTGGCTGCCCGCGGCGCTGTAGAAGCTCGAGAAGGCCACATCCGCCTCGTTCATGTTGCAGTGCATTGTTCGAGTTGTTTATTGTTGCATTTCGCTAACTCCGCATTACGTTTCGCTGGCAAGGGGCTGTTACAAAAACTGATCTGATATCATATCAAAACATCTGATAACAACAACAACAACGGCGAACGGCAAACGGCAAACGGCAACAACAAAAACAACTGCAGTGCATCGACAGCAATCGAAAATGCGCCTATCGAAAGTCAGCCGACAGAAAGAAAATACCACGACAGCGATAAATTGCGGTGTCATCAATAGGAATTTTCAAAGTAACAAGATTACGCAACGAGACATTGTTGGTAATCTGTTCATGTTTCAAATAGGACCGCATGGAAACCTTTGACTTATGTATTTATATTATATGCATGTGCATATAGTAAAATTATTGCTTTAATGTGGTTTTTTATAAGATGGCTCGATGGCCGCGTTAATGAAATAATGTCTGCTTATATGCAATAAATTTAATGCATTTCCGCTGTTGCATATTAGCATTCTATATTATGTATTATATTATATTATATTAAAGTCAGGCCTCAATTTATTAAGTAAATAATGTTGGAATTAAATTGAATTTGAAAATAGCAGTAGCTTACCTGCACAGCAGTTAGCTTTAAAATTTGAATTTATAAATAAATAATTTAAACCATTAATTGACTGCATTTAATATATTTGTATAATATTTTTTTAGCTTATAATTTAATATTAATATTTGGATTGCATTTAAAATAATTCAAGTTAATTTTTCAATTAATCTTAAAACGTAAATATTTCTTTAATTTCTAGCAATTTCACTAAGTAAATTAGGAACAATTAAACATGACGTCACAACTTGCTGCCGCAGCACGAGACGCTTATCGCACGAAGTAGTGCAGGCAATCTTTCGATTGTTGCTGCAGCCCTGCAACATAGCTTACAATCTCTAGCACGCAGCGCAACAATCGATGGCACACGTTTAACCAACTTTACACATCTCTAGCGGCCCCCGACAACGCAAAAGTTTTGCAGAACAATTTTCATGAATTTCATTTTTTAAAAGAAACTTAATATATCAAACCGAACAAAATGCCGCGAATAATGATCAAGGGCGGCGTCTGGCGCAACACAGAGGTAAGTTGGTAGCTATAAGGCGAGTATTTTAGCGTAACCACGAGTTTCCCCCCTTTTAGGATGAGATTCTCAAGGCGGCCGTCATGAAATATGGCAAAAATCAATGGAGCCGAATTGCTTCGTTGCTGCATCGCAAGTCAGCGAAGCAGTGCAAGGCGCGCTGGTACGAGTGGCTGGATCCGAGCATCAAGAAGACCGAGTGGTCGCGCGAGGAGGACGAGAAGCTGCTTCACCTGGCCAAACTGATGCCGACGCAGTGGCGCACCATCGCGCCCATCATTGGACGCACTGCGGCACAGTGCCTGGAGCGCTACGAGTACCTGCTGTAGGTGTGCAACATCCTGTTAGATATCAGTTTTTACAATCCCAATGCCTTTGCAGCGACCAAGCGCAGCGCAAGGAGGATGGCGAGGACACCATGGACGATCCGCGCAAGCTGAAGCCCGGCGAAATCGATCCCAATCCGGAGACGAAGCCCGCCCGGCCCGATCCCAAGGACATGGACGAGGACGAGCTGGAGATGCTGTCCGAGGCACGCGCTCGCCTGGCCAACACGCAGGGCAAGAAGGCCAAGCGCAAGGCGCGCGAGAAGCAGCTGGAGGAGGCTCGTCGCCTGGCCACGCTCCAGAAGCGTCGCGAGCTGCGCGCCGCCGGCATCGGCAGCGGCAACCGCAAACGCATCAAAGGCATCGACTACAATGCGGAAATCCCGTTCGAGAAGCGGCCGGCGATTGGCTTCTACGACACGGCCGAGGAGCATCTGCAGAAGCAGGAGCCGGACTTCAACAAGATGCGCCAACAGGATCTGGATGGCGAGCTGCGCTCCGAGAAGGAGGAGCGCGAACGCAAGCGCGACAAACAGAAGCTGAAGCAGCGCAAGGAGAACGAGGTGCCCTCGGCCATGCTCCAAAACATGGAGCCGGAGCGCAAGCGTTCCAAGCTGGTGCTGCCCACGCCCCAGATTTCCGACCTGGAGCTGCAGCAGGTGGTCAAGCTCGGTCGGGCCAGCGAGATGGCCAAGGAGATTGCCGGCGAGAGTGGCATTGAGACGACGGACGCACTGCTCGCCGACTACTCCATCACGCCACAGGTGTCGGCCACGCCCCGCACGCCCGCGCCCTACACGGATCGCATCATGCAGGAGGCGCAGAACATGATGGCGCTCACCCACACGGAGACGCCGCTCAAGGGCGGCCTCAACACGCCACTGCACGAGTCCGACTTCTCGGGCGTGCTGCCCAAGGCGGCGGCCATTGCCACGCCCAATACGGTCATTGCCACGCCCTTCCGCACACAGCGCGAGGGCGGCGGAGCAGCAACGCCCGCTGGTTTTCTGACGCCCGCCTCGGGCGCCCTGCTGCCCGTGCTGAAGAATGGCCAGGCTGGGGCCACGACGACGCCCGCCTTTGTGCGCGACAAGCTAAGCATCAATGCGGAGGAGACCCTGGGCGTCACCGAGACCCCGGTGCTGTACAAGAACTACCAGAAGCAGGTGAAGTCGACGCTGCGCGAGGGTTTGTCCACGCTGCCGGCGCCACGCAACGACTACGAGATCGTCGTGCCCGAGCAGGAGGACAGCGAGCCCATGGAGACGAGCAGCGAGCCGGCCATCGAGGATCAGGCGGATGTGGATGCCCGCCTGCTCGCCGAGCAGGAGGCGCAGCGCAAGCGCGAACTGGCCAAACGCTCGCAGGTGATTCAGCGCAGCCTGCCCCGACCCACCGAGGTGAACACCAAGATCCTGCGGCCGCAGTCCGAGAAGCAGAACCTCACCGAGCAGCAGCAGGCCGAGGAGCTGATCAAGCACGAGATGATCACCATGCAGCGTGAGTAGCACACACCACAAAGATCCACTCCAGCCTAATTCTGTTTATACCCTCCCAGTTTACGACTCTGTGCGGGATCCGGTGCCGGGTCAGTCGCAGCACAAGCTGGAGCAGCTGCAGAGCTACTTCAAGGCCAATCCGTACGAGGAGATCTCCCAAGCGGAGCTGGCCGATGCCAAGCAAATGCTCGCCGACGAAATGGACGTGGTCAAGGAGCGCATGTCGCACGGCGAGCTGCCGCTGGACGTCTACGCCCAGGTGTGGCAGGAGTGCCTCGGCCAGGTGCTCTACCTGCCCTCGCAGCATCGCTACACGCGCGCCAACTTGGCCAGCAAGAAGGATCGCCTCGAGTCGGCCGAGAAGCGGCTGGAGCAGAATCGCCGCCACATGGCCAAGGAGGCCAAGCGCTGTGGCAAGATCGAGAAGAAGCTCAAGATACTCACCGGCGGGTACCAGGCGCGCGGCCAGGTGCTGATCAAGCAGCTGCAGGACACCTACGGCCAGATCGAACAGAACTCTTTATCCTTGTCCACCTTCCGGTTCCTGGGCGAGCAGGAGGCCATTGCCGTGCCGCGTCGCCTCGAGGCGCTGCAGGAGGACGTGCGCCGGCAAATGGAGCGCGAAAAGGAGCTGCAACAGAAGTACGCCCACCTGGCCGAGCAGCGCGACGCGCTCTTCAACCAGCTGGAGCTCCTAACGGGCGCTCGGCCCAACGCACAGCAGCTGCTCGGCGTGGAGCCGGAGACACAGCCGCAGGATTAATCATTAGCCAACAAACACTAGAATTTTAATTTGTCCCAAAACAAAGAACTTAAATACAAATACGTTAAGCCTAGTGGCCATATTTTTGGTAGACCCACTCCTTGTTGTCCAGCGGACAGACGTGGCGCGTCTTCAGCCAGCGCGCGATGCAATGGTAGTGGAAGGCGTGGTTGCACTCGCCCCACGCCACGGTGCACTCGTCCTTGTTGGCATTGGGATCCGCCTGGCACTCGATGCACAGATTCATGATGTGGTTGCGACAGATGGCGCAGTTGTCCACGGCCACGTCCCACGACCAGTGCGCATGCGCCACCCACTTTTTGACCACGAAACGTTCCGCCTTCTTCTGGCCACCGCTGCCGGAGGCGACATTGTCCTCGTTGAACTCCTCCAGGTCGTGAAAGTCTTCGGTCTCCTCCACCTCCAGTTCCTCGGTCATGGATCCATTTTTGTTACAAGTTTCCATCGTTTTTTTTTTCACAGAAGATTTAAAAATATTGTTGCGACGAGTATTTTGTTTAGAAAATTTATGGACTTCATTTGGATGAAGTTTTCAAAGCTAGCTTGGGCTTTAGCTCTTGAAGAGGGATGTATAACGGTCCCAAAACAATGCTGGACAAGTGGCAGATAAAAAATGCTGCGAAGAATTCCAGAAATTAATTTCCTTTCTTAAAAGTTCGACTCTGAAGCCATTGGAAAAAAAAAATTCTTCCACTTTTCATAAATTTTACCAAATTTTCAAGCACGGACGGAAAATTGGTGAATATTTGAGGGTGCTGTCAAAACTATGAAACCAATTATTTTAGTTGAAATATAATAGAATGCACTCTTATACAATATTTTGGTTATTTCAGGTCTTCAAGGTACGGTTTTCCAAAATAATACCTTCGTCTGCTCAACAATAATGACGAAAAGTTAACGAGGCTGTTTTTTCCTCTTATAGTACAATTAATATAGTCTAGGAACTAAGAGAAAACTTGCCAGCGTTAAATAAAATATTATGAAAACTATTTAAACTAATTTTTCACTTGTTTTGCAATATTTATTTAGTTCTGATTTTCAGCATAAATACATTTATGTATACGAATTAAATTTGGTGCTAAAATACTAACAGTTTTTACTTCTCATTTGTTTTTGTTATTTATCGTTTATAGGTATATTTCTCTGTAATTTCCACCTTGGGTATAAGTAAATATGCAATTTCTTTAATTTGCCCTAAGCTTTCTCATTTTTTGTCCCTTTTGTATACTTGAATTAGGTAGTTTTGTTCTCTTTGTGTTTTGTAAAAAAAATTTAGAATTGAGTTATCTTAGAGTTTTGTTTTTTCAGCAGCACTTGCGTGGATTATTGCCCATATATGCGATATACAGAGTTGATTATACAATACAAGAATGATACATACATACATACACACTAAATATAGATAGATATTTGTATAATAATATAGACACAATAAAGATAATGATCATAATAATAAACGTAATGATATAGCATAGATACTTAAGCGCATGTATGTATGTATGTCTACGGGTTTACTAACAATTAGATTGATTCCATAAGTAGTTATATATATATATGTGTATATAGTTAAGATTAAGAAGGATCATAAGCGCCTTGCAAGACGGGATATAGGGAGGAAGATTTGTGTTTAGATTGTCCGCTAGTAGAACTGGGAGAAGGCGTGGCGACGCCGGGGCTAATCGTCTTCATCGTTGATGGCCGCGCTGCTGCGCGAGATCTTCATGTAGGCAGCGCAAATGCATTCGCAGACGAAGCGATATTGACTCTGAAAAAGATGCGAGAGGGTTACGGATACAGCCAAAACTGAATAAAGTTGATGCATACCACATTTTGGACCATGCAGGCGCGCTGATCTCGCATGATGCGCACTATGTCCAGCGGGTAGACCGGCTCGCGCGCCTCCATCAGCGCCAGGGCCGTGTCCATGAGTATGAGCACGCCGGTGCGGCCAATGCCCGCCGAGCAGTGTACAATCACTGGCGGATTGGCGGCGCTGATGCACCTGGAAAAGTTGAAAATTCAATTAAATTAAATTATTATTGTTTTCTGGCAAAATATCGATTTTTGTAATAGGTGGGGCGGAAGTGGGCGTGGCAGAAATATTTCAGCTAGATCTTTAGAGGTCATTCAAACACTGTCGTCTGCCAAATTTGGTGACTAGCTCAAAAATTATGGGATATATGCATTTTCGCGGTGATAGGTTTATCCGCCCCCCAAGAATATAGAATTTTTGCCACGCCCCCAGTGAGCGTAGCCAAAAGACTTTTTGCGCGATCTTTAAAAGAGGTCTTTAGTAATTTATCTGGAACATTTTATGTATCTAGCTTTTAAACTGAGGGAGCTACATTGATTTTATTAAACTTCCACGCCTCCAGTGGGCGTAGCTAAAACATATATTTTATGCGAGGAGGTCTTCAGTAATCGGATCAAACTGCCACGCCCCCAGTGGGCGTAGCCAACAATTTTGAACGCTATCTGACGCGGGTATAGACGACTATATATTCCAAATTTGAAGACACTAGCTTTAATAGACGAACGGACGGACACAGGCACAATCTCATTTCACTTCGTGAACCCGTGTAAATACCCTTTAAAATATATAGATTATTCTCTTACTGATGCACGCTGGTGGAGACGGGCGTCTCGTCCTCGGGCGTGGCACCGTTGCTGGCCGCGCACTTGCGTTCGCTCATCAGGCCGCCGTTCTCGTCGGCATCGGCGTCGAGCAGGCGCACCTGCTTCAAGCTCTCCTCAATCTCCTGGAGCAGGGTGCGATTGCGGGCGGCGCGCACGCGTTCCGTGAACTCCAGAAACAAATTGGGATCGGAGGGCACACAGTGATCGGGCCAGGCGAGATATTGCATGTGATGGATGTGCCGCTGCTCGTGCTTGTCCCGCAGCACAAACTCGCGGAAGACAAAGCTGCCCGTCTCGTCGGGTTTCTCGCTGAGACAGCGCACCGAGAAGCCATCGCCCAGCTGCAGTTCGTCGCCCGTGACGGGCCAGTACTGGTGGCACTTCTGGCGACCCGCCTCCATCACCGTGGTGAGCATGACCAGCAGATGGCTGCTCTCCTGCTGCACCATGCGCCAAAAGTCCGTTGTGGTGCTGGCTAACGGACCCTGCGTGGCAATATAGCGATTGACGATGCCGCCCGGAATCTCCATGTTCACATAGTTGGCATTGATGTAGTCACCGGTCAGGGAGTTGACCAGCGAGACGCGCGTGCAGTCATCTGTTGAGAAATATGGATTAGTTTAAGGATTTCTCTAGGGGATTTATATGCGCTTACAGGGCGAAATGTCCCGGTAGCGATTCTTGGGCGCATTTGCGGCCTTGCGCGCCTCGGTGATGGCCAGATCGGGATTTTTGCGGTACATCAGCTCGTACTGGGCGAGCAGGGCGCCCGAGGCGAGGCCATCGCTGAGCAGGAGCAGGCTCTGCGTGAAGAGCGCATCGCCGTCGAGCAGATTCGAGTGCGAGCCAATCTCATCGGACTCGGGCACGTACTGGTACAGCGGCTCCTCCTCGAGCAGCAGCGGCGCCGAGCGCTTGGGACGCACGGTGAGGAGCAGCTCGCCGCTGGACTGGTGACGGCAGTCGCGGATCATGGCCACCACCTGCTCGTGGCGCAGGCCGTGCACGTCGCGACCGTTGATCATGAGCACCTCGTCGCCCTCGCAGACGCGCGGCGTGCAGCGGTCGGCGGGCGTGTGCGGCACCACCTTGGACACCTGCACGGGCAGACTGAGGTCGACGCCGCCCTTCACGTTGAAGCCGTAGCGACCCTGTTCGTCGGCCAGCAGACGCATCGTGATCAAGTCGCTGCCGCTGTCCGGCTGACCCACTGCGTCCGCGATGGTCGTGGGCAGCAGCAGCGGACTGTGCTGCCCGGAGCTGTAGGCGGGCGGCAGCGGCGAGGGCGTGCCGGACTCGAAGCGACGCGTGCACTGCTCAATGAAGCCAACATCGCTGCGAGGGAGCCAGAGAGATGCAGATTAGAGTGAGTAAGAGTGATTGACTGTTAGATACCCTGTAACCAGCTGCATTTCGCTTTAACATCAATTGTTACTTAAATAAATAAATAGCACCTGTAAATTGTCCTATATTCATTGGCATTTACCTATACTATAAGCACTTGTTATTATAAATTGTAAATCGTATCTCTTCTATGGCCCTGGCCTAAGACATTACAGCAAACATACCCTAGTCATAGATGGAAGAACTGGATCGTTGTTTTTCAGCTGCCCAAATGCTTGGAGACTTTGTATTTACACACAAAAAATAAACAAACGTACGAAAACATAATAAATAATTAAAAAGATGTTCTGCAAGTCTTACTTCAATTTATGAAAATCGCATAGAAAGGCAGTCTTTAGTAGTCTGTCAATGAGAGAGAGAGGAGAGAGAGAGAGGGAGAGACAGAGAGGAGATAGAGAGAGAGGAGAGAGAGAGAGGAGAGTCAGGAGAGAAAAGAGAGGAGAGAGAGAGGAGAAAGAGACGAGAGGAACGAGAGAGAGTCAGGAGAGAAAAGAGAGAGTCAGGGGAGAAAAGAGAGAGAGTCAGGAGAGAAAAGAGAGAGAGACAGGAGAGTAGAGAGAGAGAGAGAGTAGAGAGATAGAGTAGAGAGATAGAGTAGAGAGAGTCGAGAAAGAGAGAGTTCAGACAGAGAGCCGAGAAAGAGAATGTGAAAGAGAGTATGCGAGAGAGTTAGAATATGAGAGAGTTCACGTGTGTAAAAGAAGAGCGCCAGAGGCAGAAAACTGATCAGAATTAACAGAGATAGATTTTAAATACATTTTACAACAAATATTATTTTTCTTTTCTTACTTGAAATCATGAAAATCGCATAGAAGGGCGATGCGCTTTTAAGAAGGAAACAGACATTTGCTGCAAACACTAAGTTACCATAAATGTTAAAAAAAACTGCCTGTGCATTTAATATAAGATAAGCTCCTTAAAAATGTGGCTGCTCTTGTTTATATAGTCCCATAGACTCCTGGACGGGTAACTCTACTCAGCTAGTTGCCCTGATTAATGAGAAATAACTGTTCTTTTGTATTATATATATCTGCCTGCCTATGACATATTTTTGGCGACCAAAATCACATACTCAAGACATAATTTTTTTAATTACAGGGTATTTAAATATGATTTGTTTAAGCCGTGATTCCACTTACAGCTGTATGTCGTACTCATCGCTGTGCTGCTCCCAGGCTTTGCGCGGCAAGGCGTCTGCCTGCTTGGACGTGACCTTGGACGTGTCATGTGGACGGCTCGTTTTCGTGATGGTCAGTATGGTGGACGCGGACGGTTTGCCGTTGTGCGAGGCGGTGCTGTCGGAGCCGCTGCCAGTGCCGTTGTGCAGCAGCTGTGGGGTGCCATCCGCGGAGCTGCCGCCGCCCGTTCCGCCCGGGCCGCCGGCGAGCAGCCGCTTGCTGGGCGAGCGCACGAAGACCTTGTGTATGCGGCCGCGCTGCTTGGACTCCTGGACGGCCTGGAGCTCGGTGCGGCCGGAATAGTAGAACTTGCTGCCCAGACTGATGTTGAGGAAGCGCGACAGGCGATGCGGTCGCTTCAGTCGAAAGAAGCTGTGATGCTCCACGCAGGACTTCCACAGCGACTTCGCGTGCTTGTGGCTGGTCATGCCGAAGCCGAGCAGCGTGTCGTAGCTCTCGCTGGGCTCGCGGCGCAGCTGTATGAAGAAGTCCTTGCGCTTGAAGGACACCTTCACCATTTTGCTCCACGAGAAGGTGTTGATGCGCAGCGCATGCTGAAACACCAGCAGACCCGTCGCCGAAACGCCCAGCTGCAGCTCCTTGCCATTGGAATCGGTGGCTCGGTGCAAGTCGATGCCATACAGCTCCAGTCGCTTGCCATGCTCCAGGTAATTGTATTCCGCGTCCGCCGGCAGCTGACCGCGATGCAGCTTGTGCAGCTCACAGATCTTCCGCTCCGCCTCCGGCGTTTGCTCCGCCAGCAGCTGCAGCCCGCTTAGATAGCCCGTCTGATGCTCCACGGCATTGAAGTCGCCCAGCTCAGCTGCAAGAGAAGGTCGTAGTTAATTAAAGCTGGCGAGGATTGCTTTTTATTATACTCGTTCAGGAAAGGGAAGAGAGTATCTTGGGTTTGAGCATACTTTATAGATGCAGATAGTGTTGAGATTTTTTGGGGGCGTTGAAATTTGATTAAATCTATTTATCTCCCTCAGTTTTAGAGCTAAATGCATGCAATCAGACCTCAGACTTCTTCTAAAGACCGCATAAAAACTTGTTTGGATGCGGCAATTGGGGGCGTGGCAAATGGAAAAAGTCTAGATATCTCTGTTATTTCAAAAGCTAGATACATAAATTTTTTTTTTCATTTAAATTACTCAGAATCTCCTTAAAAGATTGCAAAACAAAATTTTTGGATACGCCTACTGGAGGCGTGGCAAATCAATCAAATCTCAAAGCGCAAAAATCCCTTTCTGTTTCGACTGTTTTAAGCTGTTAATATACTAAGAACGAGTATTGCGCAGTCGGTTATACCCGTTCTCACTTGTTTTTTGAACTGGTCTACTTACACTGCACCGTGTAGCTGGCAAGCAGGCACTGGGTATTGCTGGAGCACGGCAATTGGCCCAGGAGAATGTTGCGCTTGATCTGCAGATAAAACTGGTAGCGTGTGAACTCCTCCTGCAGCCGACTGGGATCGCTTACAAAGAACTGTCAAGTGGATGGAAGAAACTTTTAGCTACCGTTCATTATCATTATTTTGTCAGTGGCACTCACCTTAACCTTAAACTCTAATAATGGAACGGCATCGTTGTCGAGCGAGAGGCTGCTGCATTGCTTCCTGAATTGCTTCTGTGGGTCCACCCATCTCTGTGAAGGATTGATTAATCGATTGATGATTGATTGATTTGTGTGCTTATATATTTATTCATTGTTGTACTCACCACAACATCACCGGGCTTCTGTGGAAATAATAGACCAAAGTAATCCCTTTCGGATAGCTCGAGATATTGAAAGACCTGATCCAGGAGCTCAGAGCCTTTCCCGCGTTTCTGTAAGCATTCAAAATTAAAGTGGAATTTAAACAGGGGTTGTTTTTGATTTTGTAAATAAAGAAATAATCTTGATACATAATTAATTGACTGTCATTTGATTACTTCAGAATTAAACCACAAAAACTGCACTTTTTAAATTAAAGCTAAATCAAAATTCTGTACAATTTCACCCGTGAGAGTGAAAAATGAATGAAAACGTTTTCTTTGTTAGTCTTCCAATTGATTTCAAGCTCATTTTGAAAGCTCCGAACGTACGTTTGTCCTTAAACTTATATATTCAAAGCTTAACATTAAAAATTGATCAATGTTCCACATTGATTTTTTCAAATCCACCTAAGCAGACGGAAAATGGGTGAAAACTAAAATTTTTAGAAAACCACAGGCCAGGAAAAACCGGCATCGACGCTATATATTTTTTTCTGCCCAAGACATCTTTTGGCATTGAAACACAGACTAATTAACTACACATTGACAATTTTCTAGCTTACCTAATTATTTCCACAAGAAAACGCTATACAAAAATAAAATTTCACTATTTACCACGTTTTTCTTTGCTTAGTGACTAAATATTTAAACTGTAAAACGACGCTAATTTGGCTGCAATTCGGTAGACAAATCTTGGCTTATCTACAGCCCCATCATAATTAGCCTTCTTCAGCAGGTGAAACGAGTCGTGTTGTTATTAAGAAAACAATGCGAATGCCTTTTGTACAAGTGCGTGTCTGCCAGAGACGTTGTCCGTCCGTCTGTCTGTTGGTTTGTCTGTTTGCCCGCCCCCCAAAATGAAAGTGAGACTTCAATGAAGATGCGATGCACTTTTCAATTCAATTTTCAAGTGCGAATGGAAGTCGGGGATGGAGTTGAGGGAGAAGCGTAAACAAACAATGACTAATATAGATAAGTATGTAACGCACGAAGGCGCGACTTTCTATGTTTTATGAGGTCTTTGATTTTTATACACAATTCGCAATTATAATAATTATTATTATGCGAGCGGTTGGAAAGCAGTTATTGATTATGCAGCTGGGCTGTTAGCGAGTGGGCTGGGCTGAAGTGGGAGTGGATGTTAAATACAGTGAAAGTTCTCTTGAGCGAACAGCTACGATTGTAGTTGTTATACCCTGTGCCCATTGATAATGGGCAACTAAGGGTATAATGGTTTTTTGTGCAGTTTAGGGAATTGTCCGCTCTGTTGAAGAACTGACAAAAAATATAGGAAAATATGCAGGAAAATTTATGTTCACAAGTTTCTACACATTTATATTTAAAAATGTATGTATATATTTACTGTTCAATAAATTGTTGTGAGTTGATTGATGAATAAAAAGGGATGATTTAAAAATGTTATATTTTTGATAAAAATAAAAATTATAAAATGTCAATAGATTTAGGAGGTTTTAGTTGGCATTTTATTTTTAAGGAAACAGAAGAGTTTTTATACAGAAATAAAAATGTCTTTTTCTCTTTAAGTTGGAAAGTTTAATTTGCGTAAAAAAAGAATATTTCTTGTACAAAAAAAAAAAAAAAAAAAAAAAAAAAAAAAGTTTTTCTAAAGAAAAAAATGTTTACGTCTAAAAAGGTTTTAAAAAAAGTAAAAATGATTGAAATCAAAGAAAAGCTTATCTGCTCCAGGGAGCTGTCCGTTTCTAGGATACCGTCCCTTAGCAGGCGCTCCACTGTACTCACCTCGATCCGAAAGGTGTGCGTGATGTCATCTAGGAACAGTACGGTGACGCATTGCTGCCGCTGTTGTTTCTTGTCGCGCGCCAGTTCAGCGGATCCGCCGCGTTGTCGAAAGTTTCTGCTCAGGTTGCTCAGGCGAAAGCGTTCAAACATGGCCCAGCACCATTCTGCCCCCTGATAATTGCTATACGTGTGTTTGTGTGTTGGGGGTGTGTACGGGGTGTGTGTGTGTGTGCTCCTCTTAATAAAATGCTACTCGTGGCTGGCAGTTCTGTTTGTTAATTCGATAAATAAATGGCAAGACTTTGACTTGTTGTTTTTGGACGCGTTGTTCACGTTATGGCTAAGACTTTGGATGGATGCTCTTTGCTGCAATGCGCATTGCTGGACTGCTGGCTCTTCTTCGTCTTTGCTGTAGATGGAATGTGAATAAGAGAAAGATTATAAGTGAGAGCTAACATGTGGATATATTTGCATTATAGAGATAGAAATTATTTTATATTAAATAATAATTATTTAAAATTAATGCGAAATAAACAGATATATATATAATATAATATATAATATATATATCTCCAAGGGTATTTAATCTTCGACAATCCTAAGTTAAATATTTCCTACTTCTTTTTCAACAGAAATTATTATTATATTAATAAGAATTGTAATACACTTAATATTATCTTTGCTTGCTTCCAATAACAATAATTTTGTACTCATAAAGCTAATAAATATGATTATCGAAAGAGTCACCTATTGGTATTATAAATAATATGAGGTCCGTTTGAAATTGCGCACAATTTGTGTACTTGACTTTTTGCCCAGTTTTGAGTGGTTTATTTCTTTCTTCTAGCTGGCGCTGTCAGCCGGAAATTGTGTATTAATATAGAACAGAGAGCATACAAAAATATCTTTATCTGTCACATGTACAAAATACTTGCGTATAGCAGAATTTGTATTTATTGCTATAACTAATGCCACATACTTAAATAGCGATCGATGTGGGTGAGTGTGTGTGTGTGTGTGTGGGTGGGTGTACTTAGTACAAAGAATAAATGCAAAACAAAGCCACAAATGTGAGTGGTTAATGCGCATGATAATACATATTCCTAGGCTTTAGTTCTTAAAAATAAAATATATATTATTATTAATATTTATTATTTGGCTAGACTTTAGTTCTTAAAAATAAATTATGTTATTATTTATATTTATTAATTATAACTAATACAAAATTTTGGTTTTGAGCAGCGCATTCAAACGAAAGTAAAAATATCTAAAAATCAAATTGTAAATGCTTTTCTTTTAAAGGTCAAATAGCTTGACTTTCAGCTGTAGCTAACGAAAAACAAAAGCAAACAGCTGTGGGCCAAAACAATTCTAAATTTATAACTAGCTCAAAAGCCAATTACACGGCGCATCAATCATCAATGAAGATAAGTTTTAATCGCAACCACACATATATATATGTATACATATGTATATACATATGTTTATATACATAAGTTTGTGTGTGTCTTATCTACGCATACACAAGTACAATGCGCATATATATTTATATACGTACTATAAGCTTGACAAACGTTCCATTGATTCAATTGCGGCCAAGACAATTCGGAGGAAGTCGAGACTCGGATGATATTAGTCACTGGCCACACTTGTCAATGGCTTGTCTACGGCGTGTGTGTGTTAACGTGTATACACATCTGTGTGTGTGTGTGTGTCTTGTTCGCCAGCGCGTGAAAATATGCGCCGATTGTGGCCTAAGGCACAGCGAAGACCTTTGGGCCAAACGTTTGTCATGCGAACTGGAAGTCTTTTTCCCTTACGCACACACGCACACACACACACACACACCTGAGCAACAACCGCACAAAGCAAACAATGGCTAAGCACAAAGAGTCCAAGGAAATGCAAGCCGTAAAAAGCCAAGATTGTCCCACACTAAAATACCCTCACAAATTTATTGGATATCTTAAAAATTGCATTACAATTAGTACATTCATATTTACTATAAGAATTGATCTGATTTATTTCAGAAACGTATATGCCCAAATTAGTTCATTGCCCTGATCAATATTGAATACACTATATATGTATGTATTTTATTATGTATACAAATCTATTTTTTCCCTTTCAACCAAGGCTGTAAATCGGATTTAGGTAGAACAGGTTCGAATACCGTATTCCAACATTTTTCCAACAACTAAAAAATCAGCCAAAACTAAGCCCAAAAACAATAAAATTTGTTTTTAATTATTTGGTTTATCTTCAGTTAATTTTTTCAATTCCTTTAAAAACTAAGAAGAAGAAAAAGTCAAAACAAGTTTACGAATCTAATCCAAAAGTCAAGACATAGGTTCGAGCCGTGAAGCAAATGAGCAACTATTTTTTGGTTTTGCAGTCATGCTTTCTACCCAATTTTATAGAGTATAAAAAGAGTCGAAAGAGTTGAGACTTTTAGTTAAATAAGGTTTCTAAATATGTTAGCTGATCTCGAGAATCTCTTTATCGTATTTATTTTATAAATTAACTACCTATCTCATTAACCTTATTTGCATTACAAGCTCTAAGCCAACTTTGGCTTCCAACTTGGTTACACAGTAGGTTAAGCTGCTTAGACAAGGGGAAAGGGTGAGGAGGGGGGTTATTGGTTGGTTTACTTTTAATTCCGTTTCGTTATCAGCAAATGAATGCAAATTTGTTAGCCACACAAGGCATGAACCCCCCTTCGAGCCACTGCTAATTGGTAATGGGTCGATAATTTTGTAGATTGTGTTCAACAAGTTGAAGAACAGTCAACAGAAAAAAGGGGCAAAAATACAAGCAAAAAAAGAAACACAGAAAATGAGGTTACGTCATGTGCTTCGGTGACGCCTACGAGGCTTCCAATCGCCCCATTTCAGGGAATTGGCGACAAACGACATCGGCTGTTGGCCATATTTGAACGGGAAGCCTTATAGACTCGACTCGACTCGACTTACTCGATTCTCTTTTGTAGTTGACTTCTCGATATGGTAAATGCAAGTCAGAGGCGTGGTGCGAGGGGGAGGGGGAGGGGTTGGGGGTTTGCTCAGGTGCTCACTTTGTTTGTATTTATATTACGTATGTGTTTATTATTCTCTTGTTGCCATTAATTGAAAACGAAATGAACAACAACAAGAGTTCTGGCTAACCAGTTGTATTGTTTAAAGTGCATAAACAAAAGCCCTCTCTTACACACACGCAATTTTATATACATATATCTCATTAATTCGCCTGACAACACATTAAAACAAAATAAATAAATAAAAAATAAAAAAAAAAAGCTTTTTAGTTCGTTGACCGACTTTTTGGGTGAACAGTTTCCCTCTTTTCGGCGAACGCATCGCGTTGCACAATTTTGTTTATTATGTTTATGAATATGTTTATAAATCTACATACATGTGTTTGTATTGTGCATCTGCTTTTGTATGCAGATTTAATTGGCTTTTGTTTATTTGGCCAGTTTGGCAACTGGAAACGCGGCTCCAACAGCTTCCGTTGGGCGCGAACAGTGTTACAAAAGCTATTTGTTTACCATAAACAATTACTAGCTAGTATTAACTGGATTGTCGTGGGCCTTAATTTCTTATTAACAGTCTACTTTCCGGCTGTGGAAGTCGAATTTCCAAATTAGCCAAAATTTATGTAAAATGATTTTTTTATGTAGAGCTTTAAGAGAAAAAGTTTAGACTAAAACTTTTACCTATACAAAATATATGGACATTTTTAAGAAACATAAAATCAATTTAAATTATATCAGAAGAATCACACACAGAATAAGAAAGAGCGAAACCAAACTATAATCCACCTATTTTTCACACTTGTGAGTGGAATTTTTGGCAACGTCTTAAAGGATTTACTGGAAAAAAATGAACTCAGCTTTTTTATGGAAAGTCATCAGTAAATCAATCAGCAAAGTGATTTTTAACATTAAACATAGATAAAAGATTGTTGGTCAGCATTTGAAGCACTGTGCGACTCGTGCTTTTGCTTTGTTCGCGTGACCCGCTAAGCAAATGGGGGAAATGGCAACGTAAGCAAATCCAATTTGCTTGCTGATGCTGGAAGTGGCCAGTGAATGGGTGGCGAAGGGGGCAAAGTTGAAAATGGGGGGCATAACAGAACCGGTTGCGCTTCAAACTTAAAAAACTGCGCGCTTCGATGTCGCTCAGCTGGTCAAGTCACGTAGATTTGCTGCAGATAAAACGAGGCTGCAGATGAATCAGCCCGATTAGCAAACGGGAAATGGGAAACGAGCGCTGAGAACTGGGCTGACAACAGTCAACGGTACAAGAGGTCACAAGTTGACGGTAGGCAGAGCTTTAGCCTCAACCAGCAGCAGTTGGCACAGCGGGGCGAGCTTTGCGTAATGGAAAATGCTGGCATTGAAGCTGCCAAGGAAATTTCTAGGAATACGAAATTTGAAACTGTTAAATATAAATAAAAAGAGCAGGTGAAAATGGAAAGCAAAACAAGTGGGTGGGGGTGGCGGAGGGGGAGGTGTGGAATAGGAGCTGATTCTATGCCGCTGCCTGTGCCTGCCACTCAATTTCAATTAGGGCACATCACTCAAATGGTATTTTTTGCCGCCTGCAGAGGGTACTTTAATTTTGTCACGTAATATGTAACACAAAGATAGGCATGCGATTTTTAAAAGAATATTCGTATACTTGAACAGTAGCAACAGGCAAGACAATATATCAATACTTATGTAATATGTGCAAGGGTATTTAGAATTCGGTTTTTTAAAGTGAGCTCTACTCTTGTTGATTTTGTAGAACTTTGTACTTTGGTATTTTTGGCTGCCTGGCAGCCCTAATCAAAGTCAAAAAGCTCCCGCGGCTGAGCTACGTTCCCCCACCCCCGCCCCCTCTCAGCGCATGCTGGCTTTTAAAATGATAAGCCCAGGCAGAGAAAAGGAGGGGGTTGGGAGGTGGTGCAAGAGTGCAATTGAATTTGCCGTGCCAGAGAGGCATCAATAATGTTGTTGTTGCTGCCGTTATTCATGGTGTGGTTGTTGCTGTCTGTGCATTTGCATTTGTTTGGTTTTATGTGCCTTACCGTTATGCGTCAGGGTTGCCATGTGTGCGCAGGGCTTAGGTGGGGGGGAAGGGGAGGGGTTATCGCTGTTTGCCTTTTAATTTTTATTGCTTCTGACAAACGAGCGGCGCACGCACCCCGACAACGAGATGCTCTCATGCTATTTTTGTGAGTAGCCCCCAGGCCCATAGAGCCAAGCAGCCCCCGGGCGGCACACACACACACGCAAACAATATGAGAGTAAGTGAGAGAGCGAGAGGGACCGCGGTCCCTGGTTGTTTACGCTTCGCTTCTTGCAATATTCTTAATGCTCGGCGTGTTTGCTTTAACCGTTAAACGCTTGAGGGGCACACGAAAAAATAATACAAATTTGTCTACTAAACTGTTTTCAAGTTCGACTCAAAGGCAACGAATCCCATTTGCTGCGAAACTGTGCTAAGCCTAATGCGCTGCCGGAAAGAAACAAAGAGAGAGTGGGAGAGAGTGGGAGAGCGTGGGTGAGCATCTCAAGAACAAAAACTAGTCCAATTAATTCAAAGATTTGTAAACACAATGCAATGATTAATTGCACACACACACACATACAAAATACATATGTATATGCACAGATATGCAGGCTGCCTGTTTATGGCATTTGCTTGTCTTCTTCTTGACTGGGATTAATGTGTGTGAGTGCAAGTACATGCTCTCCCTGCCTGCAAGACTTTGATTTTGAAGAGAGACTCGTTGCGACACAGCCTCATGTTGAGTAGGCGGCATCTTGAGCTGTGCATGTGCATGTGTGTGTTTGTAAGAGCAGCGAGCATAAGAGAGCAAAATAATAATAATCAAAGGGCAGCAGCGCCGCGACGCTGATTCTGCTTGCGGCCGCAGATAAGCGCACACACACACACACGCAAAGAAGAGTTAAATGAACCGCTTTTGACAGGAACTGCAGCGCTCACCTTCTGTCTGCTGGCCTCTGGGAAGCGTCTCTGATATTGTGCGCACTCTTCTTACACAACAACAAACTCCGAAAACAACAACAAAAACATGTAATTGTGTGGCTCCTTCGTAGTATTTTCACAAAAGCATAAATGCACACACATACATTGAAACACGCACACGGCCGCGAGTTCAAAGGAAATAACAATAAAACACGAAAAAAAATTAATAGCAAACAGAACGAAAATAAATTAAAGTGGTTTGTTGTTGTTGCCGTCCGAGTCAGGTTTACACATGAAACTTGTAACGAAAACCGCAAGCAATTGAGCTTTCAATAATGAACAAAATTAACAAAATAAAATAGAATTTAATCTTTTTCTCCGAAACCAAACGAACCAAGGCGAGCAGCGACGAACTAGTGATGCTAACGGCGACGATTGGTGCGGAGACATAAAATATCGATACAAATGAGTTGACGATACGATATTTCTGGCTGATATCGTACAGCAACACTACATTACTATCGTTGTTTGCTAACTGACTAAAGCTCGCTGCTACAAAATAATAACAACGTATTGATTTTAAATTTTGATTTAAAAGAAGTGATAACAACAGAATTTAATTGAAAAACATAGCAGTATATATTTTCTTTGTTACTTCTAGAAATACATCGAGAAGAGTTTGAAGCGTAGCAGGCTTTGATTTAAATTATATCATATTAAGCAGCCCTTTCAGTGGTAATCGCATCAAAAAGACGTTAAAATTTAAATAAACTTTTGAAAAATGTCCAGTCGTGAAGGTGGCAAGAAGAAGCCTCTGAAGGCCCCCAAAAAGGAAACCAAAGAGATGGACGAGCAGGATGTGGCCCTCAAGCAGAAGCAAAAGGAGCAGCAAAAGGCTCTCGAGGCAGCCAAGCAAAAAGCAGTTCAAAAGGGCGGCAAAAAGGCGGCCAAATGAGGAACGTCAACAGAAAGCTAATCCCCCCCACACACACACACACACATATATATATGTTATATATGTGCTGCAATAAATTGAGTTAGATTTCATATTGCAGCGTTGGATGATGATTAATTGCCCGGCTACAGGCGGGGTCAGCGGGGTCAGGGGGGTTGGTCAGCCCATCAGCTCGCTTAAAAAGCCATCACAAAAATGTGACAAGGCCAAAAAAACAACAAAAAAAATATCCAGACGTAACCACAGCCGGACACGGGATTTGAACGCAACAAATGCGGCAAATTGGAATTTTATGCGTTTTTTATGTTAATCTGAAAAACTTAATGGACATTGGGCCCGATGTGCGGCTGTCAGAAGAGACATGTGTGTCAATTTATTGTATTAATCAAACGATGATGCGATTTGAGTTGATAAACCTCCTGCGACTAGTGTTGTACAGCGCTAGAATGCGGGCAGTGGCCGTTTAAGGATGGCGCACAAAGAAGAAATGCAAAATTTTAATTCTAGTGAGAGAGGAAAAGCGAAAGAGAGGGAGAATGTGTGAGAGAGAGCGAGTGAGAGAGGGTGACAGAGAGAGAGAGAGAAAGAGAGAGAGAGAGAAACATTTTTACTCTTTTATATAAGTAATAAACTATACAAATCTGTAAATAATAATAAGTAATAATAAATAATATAACATAAATTAATAAAAATATGAATGAGAATAATTAAAAAAAAAATAGTTATAATAATAATAAAGCAAAAAATTAGATTTTTTTGCTTTAAGAAAAATTTGCAGGGTATTTGTTTATCATCATATTTAATATTTAAGCCTTTTATGGAAAACGTATTGGAATTATTTTTATACAAAATTTAAATTACACTTTATAGCTACAAATTTGATAGATTTGCTTTAAATATTGTACATATACATATATAATTTTCTTTTTTTAAATTTTAGGCGAAAACATAACACTAAATACATTAGCAGAACTCTTAGAGGTATACAATTTCATATATATTTATATATATTTTTGCTTTATAAGTAAAACTAATTGAATTAAGGAAAAAAATGATGAGTAATTAACGTGTGGGTGAAAAGTGCTTAAATGCGTAATATTAATTAAAATCTAGAGGAGGAAGCATTTGATATGTTGTAAAAATGTTAAATATTAATTATGTTTTATGCACTAAGTATATATTTATTTATTTATATGCCAGCGTTATAATTGCTAAAAATTTACAATTAATTTAAATAATTAATAACAATTAGTTTTAAGGAATAAGCATTTTGTTGCTATTACGAGTGCTTTACTTTTTTTAAATGCTATAAATTTGCTTTTATTATAATTTTAATAATAGGTAATTATATTTTTGTTGTTGCTATTGTTGTTTGTTGTTTTTGCTGGCACACTTTCCAAGTCTTATGCAAGGTTTTTCTATTTTTAATTTAAATTTGTTTTATATTTTAATTAATTGCATTTATGCCGAGTATTTTCATTTTAATTTCATTGGGTTGTGTGAGTTTTGTTTGCTTCTTGTTTTTAAATTTTTTTTAATATAATTTACAAGCTTACATATTATTTAACAACATTGAATGTTTTAACATTTGCCATTTTTGTAGCCAAAGATTTAATAAAAAATTACTAAACAAATTTGGGTAATTTTGTTGGTTTTTTTAAGAAATTATTTTTAAATTTAAAATTTTTTTTTCTTCTTTTTTTTTTTATTTCTTTATGTACATGCTTTTTCAGCTTAGTGCGAAGTGAGAAAGTCAGCGTGTTTTTGACATAAGCTGTGCTAATCTCAGCTGCAGCTCGTTCTGCCCCCCGCTGCCATCTGGTCCTTGGCCTTGCCTCAAAATACCCGCCTAATCCTCGCCAGCCACCAAATTCCCGCTTAATTGCTGCAGCAGAGGCGGGAGGCGAGTCAGGGGCAGGGGCAGGGTTTGTTCTTGCCTCCCCCTCGCCACGCCCCGTTTAGTAGCCACCCTTGCGCGCATTGAAGAACATGCGCGCCACCTTGCCCAGGGCGCCCACAAAATCCCAGCGCTCCTGCTGCAGCTGCTCCTGTTCCCGTTTGCTGTGCTGGCAGTCGGGCAGCGGCGGCGGTGGCGGTGGCGGCGGCGGCGCCTGCTCCTCCGGCACCTAGGTGGGCGTGGAGTACCAGGCGCTGGCCGGGCTGCCCTTGTGGTACAGATGGAAGCTCGAGTGCGGCGCAAAATACTGCGCCTGCTCCAGATTGCTGTAGGTGACGCCGCCCTCCGTCGTCGTCGTCCCGTGGCCCGCATGCGGATGCATTCCGGCCGTATACGCCTGCGGTTTCAGCGGCAGCGCCGTCGGCGCTGAGCCATCCACGGGCGTGGCATACTGGCCACGCAGCGGATCCGCGTAGTCGTAGCCCCCATTGCTGCCGACGAGCAGGCCCGGCGGCGCCGCGGACGCGGGCGCCTTCGCCGAGTTGTTGCTGTCGCGCGGCGACACCGAACTGGGCGGCGTCATCGCGTTGTGGTAGTCAATGGAGCTGTGATAGCCGCCATAGGTGGACACCAGATTGGTGAACGCATCCGCGGAGCTGGCGCCCTTTTGGCCGCTCGAGGCCGCTGCCGCCGCCGAGTGCAGCTGCAGATATTGATTCTCGTAGGAGGACTCGCTGCCCGGCGGCGTGGGCAGCGGCCCGCCCTGCTGTTCGCCATAGAAGACGCCGGCGCCGACGCCGACGCCCACGCCCACGCCCACTCCGACGCCCACGCCGGTGGGCGTCTGTCGGGCCGTGGCGCGAATGACGCTCTCCCTGTTCGCGTACAGCTGGCGCAGCAGCGCCGTCGCCGGCATGGGCGCCGGCTGCTGGTAGGGCGTGCCGATCCACTGGATGGTGCTGCTCTTCTCGTTGGGATCGTGGTGTTGTTGTTGTTGTTGCTGTTGTTGTTGTTGTTGTTGTTGCTGCTGCTGCTGCTGCTGACCCTGCTGCTGTTTGAGCAGCGCGTCCGCGCTGAAGTCCGTGCTGGGCTGGTTGCTGCTGGCCGTGGGCGAGGGCAGATGCTTGGACATGGCGTGCTCCAGATCCTTGACGGCCGAGTCCGCGCCCGCGCCCGCCTGCTGCTCCTCCACAATGGAGGGCAGGCGGCTGCGCGGCTGCTGCTGCTGCGGCACGTTGCCATCGCGCTGCTGCTGCTGCTGTTGCTCCAGCGCGGGCAGCTTGCTTAGCGGCTGCTGCTGCTGCTCCGCCTGCTGCTGCTCGGCGGCGGCCGCCGCCTGCTCCTCGGCCTGCTGGGCCGCTTTGCTCTTGCGCTTGCGCTTTGTCGTTGCGCTCGGCTGGCTGGGCGCCGGCGTCGGCAGCGGCGCGGCGACCGTGGCGGGCAGCACGCCGCCGTCGGCCTCGACGCCCAGCGGCGTGGGACTGTCCTTGATCAGCGCCAGGCTGCTCAGATTGCCGCCGGCGGCGGCGGCGGCGGCGCCGCGTCCGCGTCCGCGCTGCGTGTGCCCCTCGGCGTCCGTTTTGGGCGAGCTGAGGCCCAGCTTCATGTCGCCGGCGCTGAGATGGGCGTGGCCCTCGCCGGGCGCATCGCCGCCCGGGCTGCCGCTGCTCTTGTCGTTGCCCAGGCCCTCCTCGTGCTTGATGCTGTCCACGCTCGGCTCCAGCTGGCAGCAGTCCAGGATCAGGTTCTCGTTCTCGCGATTGCTGCGCCGGAAAAAGGGTATTCAATTAGTCGGGGCTTCTGACAAGTGTTTTTTATATTTCTTATCAAATAAAATATTTTATATAAATATTTTATGATTTATATTTATTTTAGTTAGTTTCTGTTCGATTAGTCAGCGGCTTTTGCGAGGGCTTACAAGAGGTATTTTATTTATTTGAATTATATTTAATATCAAATAAATATTTTAAAAATTGAATTTTAAATTAAATTAAATTAAATTTTATATGATTTTTGGGCTAATTTTGTGCAACATTATTTAGGCTCTGACTAATTTTTTTTTCAAATTATCTGTCCTTAGTTTCTGTTCAATTAGTCAGGCTTTTTGTAAGGCACTTTTTTTATTTTTCTTATTTTTTTCTTTTTAGAGTTTTTATGTCTTGCTGTCTCGCTATTGAAGCTAGAGACTTGAAACTTGCAATATATACTCGTGTATAACCGCGTAAGATAAAGTCTTAAGATTTTTTGGTGACGCTCACTGTGGGCGTGGCAAATCTTTAAAATCTATATATTTTCCTTAGTATTAAAGCTAGATACACCAAATTTCGCAGACAGATTACTGATGACCTCCACTAAAGATCAGGAAATAATTATTTTAGAACGCCCACTTGGAGGCGGCAAAAAAATTTGGCAGAAATTTCTCGTATGAAAAATATACAAAAAATCAAAATAACAAAAATTTTTAAGACCGTTTTCTACTGTTTTAGCTGTTGTTCCACTGTGAACGAGTATTGGTTTGGCTTTTATTAAGCAAATACTCTGCTACATTTTGACCATATCAAGTTAGGATCGTTTGGTAACTCACCTTATGACGTAGTTGACGCAAATGATGTTCTGCTCGTCGGCGTTTTTGGTGCTGCAGACGACGGTGGCGCAGGTTTGCAGCCAGGTGTAGCCGCCGCTTTTGTTCATCAGTCGATAGTAGCCGGTGAGCACCTGACCCTTTTCGATCACTAAAAGAAGCAGAATATAGCATTAGCTCCGAGCAATTGTGATCATTTAGTGTATATAAACTTACGATCTGTGTGGCTCTTGCGCAGGCGATTGGCGTCCTCGGCATGGCACAGTGAATACAGGCTCTTGTTGACCAGATCCTCGGGCGTGTAGTCCAGCAAATCGGATACTCTGAGCACAAATTAAAATAATAAATTGAGTATAAGAGTTTAAGGTCTGTTTGCTGTTGAGCTCACCTGGGTTCGCAGTGCGCGATGCGCAGGTCAAAGTTGACGCGTGTCACGAACATGTCGCACTCGAGGCGAATCTCGTGCACCGACGGCGGCGGCAGGGCGATCGCGAGTGCGACCATGCCCAGCAGCGGGGGCTGCGATTTGCGGGTGTGCGAGAAGGTGTACTGCGGCCGCAGCTTGCAGAGCAGCAGCACAACCTGCAAAGGTACCAAGGAAACGAGGCGTCGGATTAGACCACTGAGAGTTGAAGCTTAAAGCTGCTTAAAACCTAAACAAAAAAAAAAACACTGTGCAGCGGTTGCCATTTTACGAGCTCTTTCGACAAGCTTTCACACGGATGGGGCACATGGATATGCGTCGAGCGCAGCTGCCCAATGCCAACAGCTGCAGCTTTGGAAAGCTCACTAATACTAAAGCAATGCGAAAGCTCGCGCGCTGTAAAAGAACAAATGCTGCGCGCTGTTGCTGTCTGTTGTTTGTTGCTGAATTTCGCACTTTGATGATATATACATATATATGAGTGATATATATATTATGTATATTCGATACTGATCAATCTAAAATCAGTTTTTTGCATAGCCTTAACGATATGTGGCCGAAATTGGTTTTGTTAACTTATAAAAATGAAGAGACTTTTAGCAGTCAAGAAATTATAAAGTGAATAGAAAATGGTTTTTTTTTTTAATTTTTTAAATTTTTAAAATTTTATTTTTAATATTTTGCCTTGCGTTTTTGTACTGATTTCAATTGATACGTACCGAATAGTTTGAGGCCGGATTCTTAACATTTTTACCATTGTTATTGCTACCGTTGCAATTGCTGGTTGCATCGCTGGCCTGTAGATAAGCAGTGGGATGGGTTGGGTAATACGTATACAAAATGCACATCAGTATGCTTACAGACAAGTCAACCAAAGAACGGTTAGTCTACGTGGAACCCGCCGCCCCCACAACAAAAACCGGACAAACAAATCTAAATGTTAGCAGCGCTACTAAAAACCAAAAACAAAAATTCAAAAAAAAATAATTCATTTATAAAAAAAAATTTTATAAAATAAAAAAAATAACTTAACAAAAAAAAAAAAAATAATAAAAAATAAATAAATAAAACCGTGCTTGTATACACTACAGAAACGTCGCATACTACACTACATGGCACCGTTTAGAGCTCAGCACTAGCCGCAAATACTCTGCAGCTTGGGGCAGCAACTTACCCGATAGCCGGAGGACTTGAAGTGGCAGCCACGTTTCGTTAGCGTGGACTTCATGCGCACACAGAAGCTGCGATCGTAGCCCTTGTAGCCGCTGGTCGAGGCCTGCGTCATGGAGGCGGCCACTGTAAGAAGCGTAAAAAAGAAACGAGGATTAGACAAGAAATAAAAAAAAAAATTATAAAATAAAAAATCAGAGAAAAAAGAAGCAGAGAATTTTGAGTTTATATAAAATATAAGTACAAGTATATTTATTCAATTAAGTTTAAAATGTTCTTGAACATATAACAAAATTTATTTTTTAGAATATTTGTTCAAGACCGAAAAGTTTGAATTCAAGTTTCATAGCTATTTTTATTTCAAATATAAAAATGATTTTAACAAGTATTTTGAGCTTAATTGAAACACACATAATACGATCAAAATTTAGCCGACATTTTCTTAAACAAAAATATAAATTTGTATTACTTTAATATATTCATTTGATTTTTTCAAGTACACTTTTTAATCCAAGAAATTTTGTAATTATATTGAGATTGTTGAATGCTTGTTTAAAATTTGTGGAACTACATTTAAGATTATTGAAATAAAAGAAAGAAATTATAATAAAAGCTTTATACTTTTTTCAAGATTTATTTTCTTTATTTTGTTTTTTAGTTTTTTTTTTTATATTTTAATTTCAAAATCAACCATATTTTAGACTTCTTTTAGGAATATTCAAAAACAAAATAAACTTGAAATGTTAAGCACAAATCGGTATTTAGAACTGCAATTTTTCTCTGAGTGTATATATTTTATGTAGTATGCTATACAGGCAACAAACACTGCCCGGACGCCCGGGATGCCCAGGATTCCGTGAACGGAACAACAACTCGGACTCGACTCACCATCGGGATTGTTCGTACCGTGTGTGCCACTCCCATCATCGGAGGCGCCCGATGTGGGCGATGCGAGGCCAGCAGCACCGCTGCCGCCGCCGCTGCCACCGCCACCACCGCCGCCGCCGCCGCCCGCACCGCTGGTCAGGCTGAGGCCCAGCTGCTCGGCAATTTCCGCATGGTCCGCCTGGTGAATATAGTCGAATATGCTGCTGCCCGTCATCTCCACCTGCGACAGGCCCAAATAGATGGACACCGTTTCCGATATGTACAGGAAGCGACCATCCGCTGCCACCGCCAGAGCGAAGCCATCGAGCGACTGCAAAGAAATGGACAAAAAGAAGAAAAAAACACAGGTAAATATCCCATACAAACATTTGCATAACGTTGGGCAGGGCCCGAGCAAAAGATGGCTCCCTTGCACACAGTTCCTCCCTCTCACTCTCACGCGCTGTCTCTCTCTCTCTCTTTCTCTTTTTAGCCTACCTGCAGTATGTGGGTGCCCTGATGTTGCTCGAACAAATCAACGGCGGGACTGCGTCGAATGGCTGCACCTGGAAGACATCGGACGAATGCAAATGTTAATGGAAACCACATAGATGAGTGTAAAAAAAGGCAGGGTACAATATAAGCTGGCTTAGACCGAACTGAATGGGCATTTTAAGTCAATATACAAGTTGTTTATAATGGTAATAAAGTTAACTAATTACCCATCAAAATATATGTATTTAAAAATAAAATACTAAATAAAAAAATATCTTATTATAGCGAATATGATGTGATATAATTATATCTATATATTTAACCATACATATATTTTTATTTATATTTAAATTTATATTTATATTTATATTTATATTTATATTTATATTTATATTTTTATGTTTCTATGTTTCTATGTATTTATTTTCTACCGTTGACACTCGATTTGTTAAAATACAAAAAATCAAATATATACAAAATTAAAGATTAAAAAACACTATATAATATAAAATATGCATATTTAATTCATTTATTAAATTAGAAAAAATGTAAACCCTAAATATGTTCAAAATAATTTGCCAGAATTAAATTGTTATTTTTGGAACTTTCGCATTTTCATTTTCTATATAACACACTTGTATATTAATGGGAAAACACAATTTTTGATATATGCTAAGCTATTATATAATTTATATATATATGCGAGTGGTTTCTTTTTAATATATATATTTATTATATAATTTATATATTTTATATATTTCCGGCATATTTTGGCATATTTTTTTTACTTGTTTTTACTTGGCCTCAATTCAAATATTATTACACAAGCTGGCTAACCTCTACATATAAAGACAGACATTGCTGAGAAAAACGCATAAATGATGTCCACTCCATGCCACAATCCAAACCCAATCCAATTCCCGCCGACAGTGGCAAGTGCCATAAATATGAGAGGCCCGCCAATATTTTCTCAGCTGATGCCCATTTGAGCATATTTATTTAATTCAATTATTGAATTTTACGATTATGGGCAGCAACCCTCAGACTGACCAACTTCAGGTCATAATTCGCACAAGTGCAAATCGCTTTAGTCCGCATTGCCCCCCATCCCCATCCCCACCCACTCCCACACCCACTCCCTTTGCCCTTTTCGTGCTGCAAATCCCCAGCGATTTCTTAGCCTCCAGTCGCCGTCGCCGTCGCTAAGTTGGCAAACAGTTTCCGCTTCCGCTGGCCATATGTGTGCGGTTTCAGAGGGGTAAGGGGAGGAGGTGTACTCCGGCCCACCATAACAACTGTGGCTTTAATGACCTTCGGAGACGCCCACGCCGCGTCCCGCTTTAATAATATTTTTTTGTCGAGCGTTTTTTGCTTTTCTCTTTTTTTTTTTTTTTTTTTTTTGTTGCTGCTGTTTGCGGCTGTGGGTCAAATTGAAGTGCTTTTTATTGCCCGCAGCTTGTTGCTGGCTTTTTTGGGTTTTAGTTTCGCATAATAATCCAATTCTGTGAATACGCCCAGCTAACACGCAGCCCCCTCACCATATAGCCATACAAACCGCCCCATTGATTTTGGATTATTTTTTAGTGCCTTGTCTACCTTTTTGGCTTTGCCAGCTGCCATTGCATTGCCCCCACCCCCTTGCCCATTGCCAGTTGGCATTCAGCAGCGTTTCTTGGCAGCGCCTCGAGTCCGTCTCGTGGTCTTTGGCGACGGCTCTCTTGCCTGGAATGCCTTTGACGTGACAATAACTCGACGTTGACGTGGCCATCGATGCGCGATGCTTGACGTGGCAATGGCGCTGGCTAGGCTAGTTGGCAAATCGAGTGACCAAGCCATGACGGACCCCCTTTCAATGTTCAA
This sequence comes from Drosophila colorata, assembly GCA_035041545.1. NCBI lineage: Eukaryota > Metazoa > Arthropoda > Insecta > Diptera > Drosophilidae > Drosophila > Drosophila colorata. Next base: position 4,501,194 of record JAWNLD010000564.1, read on the forward strand.
TGTTCAATTTTTCAAGCATTTACCTACACAGCTTTACAGTGAGACCCTAGGCTTAAATAAAGTCTGCTTAGCAATTTCAAAAAAAATATTTTCATTCCAGCAAAGTCTAGCCATAGTAAATACCCTTCCGAAAACTTCCATAACTTTGGCAAAACTTAACCGATTTTGGTGCTTGATGGCATTTTGGTCATGGTTTGTCCTTTAGATTGATTCTACATCTAAAGTTTATCAATTTATAAAATGACTTTTTTTATATATAATTTTCGGAAAAAAAATCGTACTCCTCTCACCACTCATTTTTGAAAATTTTTTCTTTCACATATAGAATCTTGAATTTCCAATTTTACACAATTAATATAAAAAACTTACTGAACAAATTTTCCTGAGGTGGTCGACATTTCTGTGAAAAACCATGCATAAAATTACAAAAATTTCGACATAAAAAGTTTTGAAATTCATATAAATGACTTTAAATTTCCACAACTTTAGCAAAACTCAACCGATCTTGATTTTGATCGCATTTTGGTTTTCATCATTTTCTTAAATAAGCATCTGTATGTTTTTGGAATTTTCTTATTATTTTTTTTAATTTCAAATAAATGTCTCTTACTTATAAGGCATGATATTTCAGCACATGTGAAAGCTGTAATGTCATTCTGCGCTAACCGATTGTCATCGATGAGTTTTAACCATATTTATAATTTTTTCTATCAAAAACTGCCTAATGGGCCATTGACAGATGCCTATGGAGTGATTGTTTATAGGTTCCATGGCTCGAATTGGTTGTTGGCTGTTGTTGGCTGTTCAGTTTGATTGGCCTTCTGAAATTCCGCAATGACAGCTATGACACACGGCAACAGCAGCAATGACAATAACAATGTTCCAGTGACGCGCGCAACAAAATAAAAACAACAAAAAATCAAAAACCAAAAAATAGAAAAAAAATATATAAAAAATAAAAAAATGGCTGCGCATGCGCAGCAAATAAAAAATAAATTGCGCTTAATAGCGATATTTTATGCAAATGGGGAGCTCGCGGCCCCCAACCGTCATGGCGACAACTCGGGGCTCGAGCCATAAGCAAAAGCCCAAAAATAAAAACCAATAAATTGTTGACTTCAACATTTTTTAAGGTGCGCGCGCATATTTTTCGTATATATTTATTTGTTTTTGTTTTTACTTTGTTTTTGGCATAGAAAAGTTGACAAATTTTGATTTCACTGAACCTAAGTACATACATAACTGCCCCGATCGACCGCGACTGTCGAATGTAGGCAAATGTGTTTCCTGCTTTCGGTTTTATTGCTCATTCTCGCCGCTTCGCTTTGCGGCCCTCTTCTTCGCACAGCGACAATGGCGTCCAAAATGGCCGCCCACGCTCGACAGTGTACAGTGTACAGTGTACAGTGTACTGCGAGGCGCGTATGCAAATGACAAATGAAATTTCACTGCACTCACAATGGCGGCCCCCCCACTAAACTGTCTAGATAAGCTTGTCATCCACTTGACAACACACTCGAGGCAGTTGTAATGGGTAGAGTTTTACACACAAATAGGAAACTAACTTTAACTACAAGTCCCCATACGCATAAGCTAAAAAAAAAATAATACTGCAAAAAAATAGAATACTGCATTTGTGAGAAATATTTTAGTGTTCGGCATTAAAATTGAATTTAACTTTAAGTTAATGATCTTCTATTTTTTAAGGCATAAACTAAGATACCCTTGTAAATCAAGAAATATTTCAATATTCAGCAATCAAATTTAAACCATATTTTTGGAAGCATTTTTAAATAATCCAATATAATCCAAATTCAAAAAAATGGTTTTAACAATTGTTTTTCTATAGAAACATACCCAACTTTTGTTAATATTGTATTTAATTTAATTTTTTAATAAAAACGTTTAAATCGCCCTAAATTTCAATGTATAATAGTAATAAGATTAGAAATAAATATCCCAGTATTTAAAACAGATACATTTTAAAACAGCCCCGCTTTTTTTTAAACTGCTTGAAAATCAAATAAAAAAGAAAGGTTGCATTAAATTAAAAAAAACAATACAAAACAATTATTTAAAAAATGTTTTTTAAAGTTTTAATATTTAAATTATTGAAGACGAAATTAGTATCCAGAATTTGTTGAGTTAATCAAATTGTTTGAGGAAACAATTTTTTAAAATAATAAAGTTTTATACTTTTTGTAGATGTAACTCGTAAACTTATAAACAAATCTACTTATTATAATAAATAATACACACTTCTTTATAAACATTCTTTGGATGAATATATTCTAAATAAATTGTTGTCTATAGAAATTACACTTTCCTCTGATTTTATTTTATTATTATCAAGTTTTCTGTACTCACTTTTTAGCTTGCTGCTGCTGGACGCCTCGCGCGTCCACGGCGGATCTCCGTGCCCGGAAAAGTCTCTCAATTTCAAATAGCTTATGGTCAGTCTTATAATGGAAGCCTTGTCCAGCTGGCTGGTTATGGCCGCCGGCAGCGGCAGCATTTTGGCCAGCTCATAGAACTCATAGTTCTCCTTGCCCCGTCTCGAGCGAGCCGCGTCCCTCGACTTCTCCTTGCGCAGCTCCAGAATGCTGCAATGAAAATGAATAGCGAAAAATAAATACAACAATATTGATGCAAAGCGGGAATGAAATAAGTAGACACTGACGAATGGCCAAGCCAAAGACTAGGCCAGAGAGCGTTGGGAGCTGGCTGCAGATCCTCGCTCTCACCTGTTGGCCAAGCTGTCAGCGCAGACAATTTGGCCATTTGTTTGGCTCTAGCGCTGCCCACGCGGCTTTGTGACGAAATGGTGCCAGATCCCAACTAATTGCCGGCCATTTGTCAGCCTTTCAACGCGAACCGAGCTCAGCCGGAGTTCTCACACGATCTCAATGGATATTTCTTTTCTCTGTGCAACTGTTCTACACGGCTAGAAAAATTGCCTCATTTTCTATGCGCTAGAGATTTTCTTTTGTACAATTGTCCGACAGTTTGCAGTTGATGTTTGTATTTTGTATTTGTATTTGTATTTGTTGTTTTAACAGTCTTCGGCTTGACTTGTTGCTCAACAAAAGATGCCCCTCACCCTGCCCCTCCCCCTGCCCCTGCCCCCTTGCCCCCAGTTTCGTGTGTTGTGTCGCGCAGATGCCGCTTTGCTGATACTCGGATTCGATCCGAGTACGCGTTCCCCGCTTTATTTCCCTTAATGCACAGACTTTTCATTCAGCAGCAGCAACTGCGTTTTGGCCAGTTGGGCAGTTGGCCCTCAAAGCCAGCCGCTGGATCTGCGGCTATCAGCTGGCCATCATCTTAGCCAGAAACTTGGCTTTAAGCGTTCATAATTTAAGTTTGTTGTCATCTGCGTTGTCGTCGCGTTTTCTTGTTTTGCTTTTTTCTCGACTCTTTTTTGTTTTTGTAGAGAAATTTTGTGCCCTACCAGCTGCAAAGGGGCATATTGGTTTGCATAACAGATTTTTTAAGCTGTTTGCATGGTTTAGTTGGCGGTCTTTATGAATTAAAATAAATAAATTATGGGAATAATGGAAACAAATATATATTAAAAGTCATGTAATAATGGCTTATGTCTTGTAAAATCTATCAAAAAATCTCATTCAAATTGAAATTTGTTGCAAAATTCAAAGAATATATATATAAACTATATAAAAATATTTAAAATATATTTTATTCTTTCAAACTGAATTTATTTTGCAATGCAGGCCTCAATAGATAAGTAGTATAAGTGGTGAAATTTTTTTAGTTCGAATCCCAAGCTGACATTAGTATGTAATATTATCATAGCAAAAATCAGAACATATATATTTTTCAATTTATAATTTATTTAAGCGAAATCGATTATTGAAAATATGATAAAAATTATTTTATTTAATGACCTCTAGAGAGTTTATTTATTTTATATGTATGCAATATACATCTAAACTAAATATTTATATATATATCTTTTTGTTATTTATTACATATTTTTATTTTTAGTCCTTCACTTGTTAGACCTTTAAGCGTTTTCTTTTAAAAGGGTATTTTCAAAGTTGCGAATTTTAATAGAGAAAGACTGTTTCACTCGTTATTTTAAACGTTCATTTCTTAAAAGAAGGGATTTTCATTTGGTTTTTCCAGCTTTTCTTCTCAAAGGTAGGGCATTTAAAGCACGCCCACGGCCTAAATGATCTTTCAGCTGGTTCGCATGCGGGTTTTTGAGCATTTTGTTCACTTTGTACATTTTGTGGCCTTTTACATTTATTTTAATGTCCGTGGGGCATCTGTAAATGCGCTCATCACAAGCTCCGAGCCTCGTTTTGTGTAACTTCATTTAAGCCGCGGCGGCTTCTGCGCTCCACGATTTCTGGCCGGGATTACCTCGGTCTGTGTAGCGTTTTCTGCTGCTGCTGCTCTCCACGCTGATGCTTATCGCTCGACGTTGTTGGGTTATAAAAATATTTTTGATAATTAAAATGAAAACGGCGTAAAGAGCGCGCTCGAAACCCGTACAACATGCGTCTGCCACGGGCCAAGCCAGATTTTGGCCTTTTCTGTTTTTATATCCCACTTGCTGTCGGGCCAGCCAACAACAATATTTTTAATTAGTTTGTTAAATCTCAGCTTTGTTTCTGCTGTTGTTGTTGTGTTGAAATGATGTTGAAAGTACCTGGGCTTTTCTTATAAACTCCTGGTTCAAAGAACCTATAGAAATGGAACGGTTAGAGCCTAACTAAACACAATTTTGCTAGCCCAATTTGCCACACGTCGTGCAAATTACATTTTCTTTGCTGGCAGAGAGCAGTAGAGAGAAACATCAATCTTGCCAGTCAATATCAATACCATTCAAATTAGCCTAAACATTTGTCAAGGTGTCGTCGCCTTGATAAATGATTTTTGTGCTACTTTTTTTAATTTCGCACCAAGAATTTTGCCCGCAAAAAAAAAACAGGGGCTGCAATTTGCCAATAAACGGGCGTGTAAATTGCACGTCATTAGCAAAAAGTGAGAGAAGACAAAGAAGCAAGCGTTTTCTTTGTATTGGTGAGCTTTGAAAGCTTCGCTTAAGGCGCCTGCAGCACCAATAAAAGCTGTCTCATGCATGTTTCCCATCTGTGTGAAAGCTGCGCTTATTTTGCCCTCATGTATTTCCTACTTTTCCACTTGATTTAGCGGGCAAAGCCGATGTTAGGGTATTTAGGGGCATTAGCGCTCAATATTGTCATTTGATTGGGAGCCTAATGTGAATTAAGAACCTAAGCGGATTACATGACCTTCCGCAGCTACTGCGGTTGTTTTTTTGGCGCATGATTTTGCCAATCAAACGAAGATTTCGAATACGATCAAGATAAGGGTAAGACACACAAGAGGAAAAATAGTTTAGCTATTTTCTTTTTGTTTTCCTCTTGAGGTTCACACACAAAACGAAAATAGAAAAGAGAAGAAAAAAAAAAACTGTCAACATAGAAGGATAAGATTGTTTCAGGTCATTGTTTATGGGCTGTGAGAGGTACCGTTATGGCTTTATCAGCTCTTTCATGTCGTTTGCTTTGTTGCCAAATACACAACAACAACAAGAACAACAGCAACTGGCGCAGCGGGATAACTGTAACTTCTCTAGCCGACCGACATTATATAATCACAATTCGGGGAAACAAACAGCAAATAAATAAACACAAATCAAATTGTTCGAAACACTCGTAAAAAATAATCTCAAGTGTGTTTAATTAGATAGTGCGGAAAGACTTTTCTTTAAGTAATAATTATAAAGTAATTTTTAAAGGAATTAAGAGCTATAATAATACTATTTTCGTATGTAGTAGAAATAGCTTTTGCAATACAACCAAATATAATAAAAGTTTTGTTTATAAAAAAAGTCTATAATATTCTATGCCTTTATAATTTTAATATTAAATTCTTTATAAGGGTATGAATTAAAAATTGTTAATGGTTAGTTGATAAAAACAAAAAATATATTAAGAATGTGTGAGTTGTTACAAAATTGTAGAAAACATAACTCAATGTGAATGTGTTCCATAAAGTACAAATCTTATAAAGATTATATTTACTAAGAGAATTCTATAACCATAATACAATGTTTTTTTAAGTAAAAAATATGTTAATTTAATGGTATAAATAACGAAACTTCTTCAGTGAGTTGTAATAACAATATTTTTTTCAAATAGATAATAATATTTCTAAATATTTTTGCAGTAAAGTTATTTTTATTTAAATAAAGATATATATACTTTAAAGGGGGTGTATTTTATTAAAAGTAAAACCTCTTTTAGTTGACACTTATGCAGTATATAAATTACTATAAAGTTTTATTTTTCAAGTGGGTTATATTTTAGTAAATGTAAAATCTTTGTAAGTCGAAACTTCTTTAGTGCATTTTTTAATAAAAGTTATCAGTTTTTATTTTAGTTTTAAGTGGGTTATATATTTAGGTAAGCGCGTATACTAAAATATTTTTTTTTAAATAGAAAACAACTTCTTTCGCGTGTTGAAATAGAAATAGAATAAAAATAGTTGAATATAAAGCTATGCAAAAGTAAAATTGTTAATGAACAAAACTTCCTAAGAGAAGTGCATCGGATTTATATAATAGACATTGAGTAAGCAAGTGATCCAAATTTCCGCTCTTTATTTTATTACTCAATAATAATAGTAATGGCAACTAGCTGTAATCCACTTTGAAATGTTGTTTTAAGTATCCAATGAAACTTTTCCAACAATTTGAAAGACAAAGTAAATTTCTAAAAAGAAATTAAAATTAAATTTACACCTTGATCCCATCGCATTATAAGATGCTGACACAACTCTCCATTTTAAACACTAGTTCAACACTTAAAATCCGTTCATTATATAGTATATATATTATATGTATATTGTGTATAGTTTGCAATTTACCCCGTATCAACTAACCCCGGTTCGATGGGTTGCTGTTGTGAGTGCATTCCCGGCGCTCCCGGCTGATGTTGATTGGGCATTTTGTTGTACGGCGACATGCCGCACAGATCCTGCGTGGGCATCATCCACGAGTGGGCAAAGGGCACCGCCTGCATGCCCAGCGAGCCGACCATGTGGCTGCCCGGATGGCCCGGCGTCGGCTGCCGCTGATAGCCGGCATAGTCCATGGCCACCGCCTGGTAGGGCAACATTCTCAGGCTTGTGTAGTCCTGTTGTTCACACTACCCCGCTTTTGTCCAATAAACGTAACACTCAACGAAACTTAACTAGCACTGGCACATTCTTCCACATATATATTGCACTTGTGGGGGCGTATTTGGGTTGGGGGCGGGTTTTTTGTTTTGGCACACTTTGCCGGGAGGAGGTCAACGACGCATCCTTTTTTGTTGCGGTTCTGTCTGGCAAATTGGAGCACGCGTACGTGTCAGTTGCTGTCTTCAATTATCCTTGGACGCACACACACACACACACACATACACACAGTGGCACACACACGCGAGGGCTCGTCGACGCACGCACGTAAAACTAACGTCGAGCGTTTGACTGCCAGTTAGTCCGTCCGTCAGGCGCTCAGCTTTCGATTGGCATTCAAATTAGCGCGCAATCGACTTGGCCAGTTAATGCTCTTGGACTCAGCGAGCACGTCAGACGCGTTTGGCACGTCGCTGACGAAATTGCAGCATCCAACTGATTCCGATGCCGATGCCGATGCCGATTCCGAAACTGAAACCGAATCCGATTCCGATTTGGGGGCAGGCGGTGGGGGTGGGGATGTGGGCGCTTGTCGCGTCGCGGCCTGCAAACAAATGGGCGCCAATTACGCACGCACAGGGTGGCAGACACACAGTTGGCATACAGATATCGCACGGACACGGATACGGCTACGGCTACGGCCACGGCTATGGCTGCGGATACGGATACGGGTGCGACACAGCGGCTACAGTTGCACGGCCGGGCAGCGTACGTGAAAACTGCACTGACGAACGTAACGTAAATGAAGTGGCAGCCGAGCCAGAAGAAGAACAAGAACAAGAAGAAGAAGCGACAGCTACGGCAAATGTGGCAGCAGTCGAACTAGAACTGCGCGCGTTACGAGACTTGTGTTTACGTTGTACGTCCGTTGCGGGCGACGAATACGTGCAGAATAATTCAGAGTCACGTTCACGTCACGAACAAAACCAAAGTAAGGCAAAAAAAGGCAGCGCTGCCATAGACCCCCTCACACACACACACACACGCACACACACACGCACGCACGCGAGAGAGCGTCACGCACACAGCTAGAGCATTTTTTGGGGGTGACATCTTTGACTCGACACGAAGCGCGCTCGCGACGAAATACGAACGGCCAACGAACGTGAGCAGCTAGCTGCGGCGCCAGTCGTATGTGTGTGCATGTGTGTCTCAGTGTGTGTGTGTGTGTGTGAGCACCTGACACGGCGGCTGGTCATGTACTGGGCGCACCAGTAGCATTTTAAGCAGCCTCACGCTCCAATTCGCCGCAAGCTCTCTCGCTTCGCCGTCGCCAGTGTGGGTGTTGTGTGTGTGCGTGCAAATGGGCGGGACGTGACTGCCGTCGAATCGGAATCAACATAGCGCGCATACCAAATGAGCAGCGCAACGCGTGCGAGCGAGAGAGTGCCGCCAGCCGTGTGCAAAGCAGCGCAGCTGTATGCTCATGTGTGTGTGCGTGTGTACGTGCTGGCGTTTGTATTGCACACTGAAACTGGTTTCGCTTGCTCTCACGCTCGCACGCATGCATTCGCCACGGCAGCGAGTGCGAGACGTTCGTTCGCTCTCGCTCTCGCTCTTTTATATACTAGCTGGTATCCCCCACCCGTTTGTTGTTGGAGCTGCGCGTCACGCGCAGCAATTAGTTTACTTCTTTACACATTTGGGAATTTGTTTAGCGGCTCTTTCGGCTGTTTGCCTCTCGCTCGCGCTGCGTGCGCTCGTGTGGGAGTTTTGCTGTCTGTCGCTTCGCTTTTTATGTGTGTTTGTGTATGTGACCGAAATGCCAATGACAAGATGCCAATGGTGGCCCAACGCAAAGCCAACAAGCTGAGCCCCGAGCTCGAGCCAGCAGCCAGGAGCGGGCGTAACGAGCCCTTCCTGCGTGCGTGTCTTGATGGTGATAGAGAGAGAGGGGGGGGGGGGGAGGGGGGCTGAGTGGGGGGTGGTGTGGGGGCTTAGGCACTTCTACCTGGTCCCGGGCTGTGCGGCTGCAGTTGGGCGCAACCTTTTATTATTCCGCACTCGCACACGGACGGCGAGCGGCTTGAATTTTACTTTTGCGCCTGGTTTTTATGCGTTTATAATCATTTTCAAGCAATCCCAGAAATTGTTTAATTTCATCAATGGGCGAACACGAATTGTGAAAGTCTCTCGTCGGCCATTTTGTTCTGGCGAAAGCTAACAAAGGCCAGCAACAACTTGCGCCCACTGTGCACAGTGAAAAAAAGCGTGTGATAGGATAGGAAAAAAAATTTCGATGTTTAGCTAATTTCTAGCATATATTTTGGCTTGTATGCATGTTTTATTATGAAAACATTTGAAAAAATGCTCACTTTTATTATTATTATTGTTTAATAATTATTAATTATGCCCTAAAGTTGTCGGTTTAGCTGAACGGCAAACATAAATCGAATATAAGGAAACTTTTATCGGTTTCCTCTGTTTTTATAGTAATATTTTTCAAATAAATCATTTGGATATACTATTAAATAGTTCTTAAATTAAAGTAATTATAAAGAATATATTCTTTTTATTTATATCCTTTATAATTTATATTTAAGTGCTCTAACGGATTGATCTTCTGAGTCCAGTTGTTATTTATTCAGTGGGTTTGATAAGGTTTTTATTAAAGTATCTAATTCATAATTTCTGAAATAAGCGTTTGTTATATGAAACGAAGATCCAAGAAAATATTTAAAAATAATTTTTCTCAACAGTGTTAAATATTTGTAAGTCCTGGCTTCAAATTTCCATTACGCAATTTTTAAATTTATCAAAATAACACCATATATTTGTTTACTTCATAAAAAAAAGCCTTTCACCCCATTCAAGTACTTATATTTAATTTATTTATTGGTGTAAAAGATTATTTTATTGCAAGAAAAAAAACGTTATTATTATCTTGAAACGAAAAGGAAACTATCGAACAATTTAAAAATAATTCCCAGCACTATATACTTATTTATAAGATAATTTGAGCTAATCGGTAATTGAAGCACTTTCTCTAATCTGCAGCTACAAGTGCCGTTATCGCTTGTTGTTGCCCGCTCTAATTGGAGCGCCCAATGACTTGCAGTTTTTTGTTGTTTTGTTGTTGTTTTTCTGCCACATCCTCGTAGCTGTTGCTGGCGGGAAAAATTACGTAAGCGCAACGTAACGTAAGTGAAACATGTGTAGAAACGTGATCGATTTCTTGAGACCAGTTGCAGAGTTTAGCTAGAGAGGCAGAGCAGTGGGAGAGGGGGGAGGGGGGGGGGGAGTGGGAGGGAGATAGAGACAAAGACGAAGACGGAGTCGGTGGCAGACAAGTTGCCGTAGCGAATTCTCCCACAATTACGCGTCGCTGGCGGCAATTGTGAATTTTAAAAAGGAAACGTGCCAAGTGCCAAACGCGGCAGGCGATGCAGTGGGGCAGGGAGGTGGGCGTGGGTGGCGCCAGTGTGTGCGTGTGTGTGTGTGTGTGTAGGTGAAGGCGTAGACAATGAATGAGGAACTAAAATTCAACGCCCGTTGCCCGTTGGCCCGTTTGCCATAAAAATCGAACGTGAACGTGGCCCGCTGAACGGCGCTTCCGGTTAACAGCCGGCTGCCAAAATTTCCACGTGCAGACAGCGGGCAGACCAATCGTCCAGACGTTTCAAATTGCGGCTGACGCTGGTCGCCAGGTCGGACGCCAGCGTAGGTCGGAAATTGATGCGTGCGGATGCCTCGAGGACAATGGCCATGGACGTGGACGTGGACGTGGACGTGGACATCGCCATGGACGTGAACGTGAACGTGCAACGATGCGTGCGAGGCGCCCGCCCCCATTCCCCACTTAACTGTATCCCCCGGCTGGAGCCAGCGTCTGAGTAACATGGCCATATAAAGGTGCGTGCCCGGGCGAGTGCGTGCTGCGGCTGTTGATGGACCTATTGGACGATGAGTTTGAGTTTTCATTTCGGTTTCGGTTTCAGTTTCAGTTGCTGCTTCTGTTTTGGTTTTGGCTTTTCAAAAAAGTACACACACACACACACACACATACATATCTATAAATATATCGCACACGAAATGTTTATTCCAGTCAGGAGCCGTCCGTCCCGCCTGCCAATTGTTGCATGACTTTATGAATGGGCCCCGTCTGTGGTCAACGGCACGTATGCAAGTGTGCGACTCTCTAATCAGTCGGCAGCCCCCTCGCACACAGGAAGAAGCGCCAAGCGAGTTGGACTGGTCAAGAGAGGCGCCACTGGCCAGTTATCCATCACGTTTTCTCGGACACACGAGGCGTCCATTTCAAATAGCCAACAGTGCGATTTGCAAAAATCAAAACAAACAAACGGAGAACGTTGCTTCTAAAATCTCGGAAGTGATCGATAAAAGTATTGAGCGATAAAGTAGCGATTATTCAATAGAACAATTTGGATAAAACGGGGTTTTTCTTATGTGACAAGAGTCTGTTAGAATTCTAAATTTATCGATGCATTTATCAATAGTAAAATAGCATCACGCAAGACTATCGATCATTTTATCGATTAAACAATTGTTTCATAAATAACAAGTCAATTATTGTGCCGAAGAATACTATGAACAGCTCTAGCTCCAGTTTTAATTCCAGTTTTCACCAATTCAATTGATAAACTTATCGATAACAATAATTATTTCATTTTTAGTAAACAAAAAAAGAATGAGGAAGCAAAGCAGACAAAAAAAACCTACTCCCCTTAAAGGTTTCAGTTAATAAAAGGAATAAAAGTTTTGTACAAATTTAATCAAGATATCTATTGATAAATCTATCGATAAAAATATCGATAAGGCAATTATTTTTTTTAGTGGCAAGTAAACTACAAAAAGATGCAATTCATGGTTTAGTTACACTTACAGTTCTGATTGACTCATCAATTCGATCGATATATTTATCGATCTATCGACAAAGCATGTGGTAAATCATATCACTTTCCCATCCATTTCTAGTTATAAGCCAATTCAATCTTATAAAACCAAACAAACAGGCCAAGGATGCGCCAAACTTTTCTAGTTCCAGTGCTAGTTCCAATTACAATTCGAATCTAGTTCCAGTTGAGGTCCCCGTTGCCTAGAGGAAGCAATAAACTAGGCGCGATCGCTGATCTGTCACGATCTGTTTTGTGCGGGGAGAAAGCAATAAAAGTGACACAGGTGATAAAATAAGGCAACGAGATGATTCGTTTCTTGCCTCCCTCCTTTCTGCCTTTCTGCCTTTCTTTCTCTCGCTCCCGATGCTGTTTTGTGACTTCGAGTAGCGGAGAAATGCGGCGCTATCAGCGTGTAGGATCTGTCAGGCGAGGGTTTTATGGCGCTGTGAAAGGCACCATAACTGTTGTTCTTGGGCCCTGTTACACAATCCAAACACAAAACGATTCATAATTTACGAAAAAATAAAAAAAATAAAAAAAACAAACCACAAGCCCAAAAACAAACAATTAAGCAATAAAAAGAGAGACAACGCCAGCGAGTGCGAGCGAGATGGACGAGATTGGAAATTGGAGACAGTGCAGCGCGGGAGCTGCAGCAAGATTTTTATCACACTGTGCGTGCTTCCGATGAAATATTCCCCATGGTCAGCTACCACAAAATGTGTCGACTCTCTGTTCCAGCCTCTGCCTCAGCCTCTGCCTCTGGGGCGTAATAATTTTTATTTAACCAGATGATGAGCTGCGAGATCTTCACTTGAAATGATTTAGTTGGATTCGTTTGTGGCTGAAAGGATCGGGGCAGGGACAGAGGCGTGGCATAGGTTTGGGTCTTTAAAGTAGTTTTTTTGTTGTTGTTATAAATCCTAAAACAGTTTTATATATTGTATATTTGATACAGGTTGTGATTTAGTGATATTTTTTCAATGAAATCTCGTTGAAGTCAAAGTTAATAAAAAATTTAGATTTTGTATTTTATTACTATTTTTAGTTCATCTTAATTTTATATACCATCGCTCCTGTCTGAACCAAAAGTATGTAATTTTTTGGATATATACATATGTAACTATCAATTATGGCAGGAAAAAACAATTTAAAAAAAATAACATATTTTTGTTAGTTGGCAATATTTTTGAAGAAGTTATACTATTTGAAAAATGCTACAAAGAGGCGAGAAAACACGTCAAAGAATGGAAATATAAATTCAAAATAAAATGCAGCTATGATTAATGAATAAAATAGCATTCATAATTGAACATATAAATTAAATTATTATTAAATTATTTACATATGTTAATCTCAGACTTATTTGCTTTTGGTTAAAGTATATATTAGCTGCCTGTCTATTTAATCTGTCTGACAAAAACTGACAGCTGCCAATTAGAAATCATAAACACTTATCTATAATTAAAATGCCGCAAATAATATCTTTATTACTTAAGTAAAACATATTTAAACACATTCCAAACTTGTTTCGACTTTCAAAAACAGCAAATCAACTTAAATTGTTAATGGAGACAACTGATGAACTCAGCATGAATATCTTTGGTTATATAGTACATATATATTTGGTATATCTGTCACTTGAGCGGATCAATTGAAAGCGATCGGCGATCGTTGACTTTGTTGCTCTGTTATTTACTCGCCGTTATCTGCGCCATAAATTAGCTTTGAAAAACTCAAACTCAAGCCATCAATTGCTGACTGGCCCCTACTCCTCTCCCTCTCTCTCTCCCTCTCTCTCCCTCAATGCCCCTCCCTGGTGGCGATCTGCTCATTTATCGTTCACTTTTCTGGTATTTAGCAAATAATTCGCATGCCGAACCGTGGCCGCTAACTGCGGCGACACAAAGTGCGCAGTTGTGATCGGAATTAATAATTAATATTCTTGCACCTACCGAACCTGTGCCGTCGTCGTCGCCAGCTCTGCGAATCTAGTGCAGAACACGACGCGTTTGCAACGAGGTTCGAGCCTCAGCACAGCTGCACACTGGGCTGGGTTCATGCAAAGAACAACTGCTAAATAATATTTATTGATGAATTGAATTTAAAAATGTATGATGCGAAAATTCTAAATTTGTGTTATATTTAATAAATTACTACATCCATAGACTAGACTGGAATTCGAATCCAAAATGGATATAAGGATATATTTTGCAAAGGAACAATTTTTAAATACAATATATTTTAAAAATAAATTGTTTTCATAAATTTAACGATTTTTTTATTGTATAAATTTTAATTAATAACTGTTTTTATTCCTTTACATTTATTTTATGCATAATTAAAATGTGCTTTGGTATCACTGTGATATGGGCGCAGAGTCAAGAGCCCGCAGCCATGACCGTGACAGCTGGACACAACAGAAAAAAAGGAAGAAAAATCGAAGGATAAACAGAAAAAAATAAAGAAATAAACAAACAACAAAAAAAACACTATAAATAAAAAAACAGCAAGGAAACTGGGACTGGGCCCCTACTCGGGCCCTGCGCAGTCCTGAAGCGAGCTGAAAGCGTGTTCGGGAGCAAAGTGCATTCCACGCATGCTTGTTGTAGGTGGGGCAAGGGGGGTTAATGTGTTGCACAGTGTCTGCTTTTTTTTTTGTGAGTTGGCTTGCAGGTCTTTCAGTTTGTCATTTGCGTTGTTCAATTAATTGCAGAAATCAATTTAAGCAATGCAACTTTGCCTCATTGCGGCATTGTTGTCGTTGTTGTTGCTTTCGATGTTGTTGTCGTCGTTGTTGTTGTTGATCGATTCATTGGAAATCTGCCTTTGGGCTGGAATTGGGACTCGCCCTGGCTGGGGTGCAACAACAGCCCAACAGCACCTCCCCCTCAGCAGCCCTGAGCTGTGCTAATTGCCAACAAGCTGAGCTCCAGCTAGAAACTTGGCCACGGTCTGAAGTCGGAGCTGGAATCGTTTGATGCGTGCAACATCTTCCGGCAAGTAGCCAAGCATGGCAAAAAGAGTGTGACAACGCGCGACAGCCTCGAGATAAATCCAATTAGTCTGATATTTGTACTTTTTATGTGAGAATTCCCATTAAAAATGTAAAATGTCATAACAACGAGAACAAGACAACAGACAAACAGCAGCAGCAACTGACAGCAGCAACAGCGACAGCTATGATAAATTAAGCGCAGCTTAGTCGCATTAATAATACACTGCTTTAACTAGGCGGCAACTAGATGTTGTATATAACTCAAGTGGTATTTTCTGGAAATTTTCTATGTGTATCAGAAATAATGTAAAAGAATTGCTTGTGAAATTTGAGTGAAATATTTACAGGAATTTACAGGAAAAGTTTAATTTTGTTAAAATTAGCAAAAAGGCAACCTGATTGCTAAATAAATAAATTTCAAGAAAAAAAAGAAAAGAATTTTAAAGTAAATATTTTACTAATGAAAAGTTAAGTTTGTAGTTAGATTTTTACTTTTCTAAATTTCAAACAGTTTTCAGTTATTGTTTTAATTATTCTCATTTCCTGTTCTATGTCACTTTGGCATAATAAGCAAAGAGCATTTCCTTTCAAGAAATAATACCTTTATTTATTATAAAATCTTTCTGTTGTACTTTGTTTTTTAAGTCTCCAAATTTTACAAATGTTTTATAAAAATGTTATCAGTAATTTTCTAATTTTTGTTGTTTTTTATTGTTGTATTATATTTTTATATTTAATTTTTGTACGTGTTAGTTACATTTAATTCTAACGCTGGGCAAGCCAAGCCACAAAGCTCAAGCGCTTACAGTTAGATCATCACAGTAATGTTGACAGCAACGGTTTCTGTTAAGCTGCAGATACAAGTACAAATGCGAATGCGAGTCATAGTCAGAATCAGAGTCGGAGTCCGAGTCCGAGTATCTCATAGATGCGACATGCGCCTTTGACGTCTGGCGGCGACGTTGGCGACGTCTTCGCTTGGCATTCAATAATTTTATGCTAACAAATGCGTCGCCAAGTGGCGCTGGCCCAAGGGGAGAGGGATGAAAGGGGGCAGTGGGCAGGGGGCTGGGCAGGGGCAGGGCAGGGGACGGGACAGCGGGTCGGGGCAAAGACTTTGCTGAATCGTTTACGGTAACATTAACACTTACCGCGCATTCACCGAGGACTGAGCGGCACCGATCTCCTCCATGGACTTTCTGCGAAAGAGAGAGAAACAGAAAACAGAAACGCATTTAGCTGGGGCTGTTGAATATTCGATTAGCCAGCGAACGTTGGGAAAAAGTTGACATTTTCTAAATAAATTAAATTAGCCGATAAATGTGTCGGCTATCTGGCCCGCGGCGTGGCAGAAAACTCACCTGTCGCCCCAGCAAAGCGCATCCTCGCGATATCTGCAAGATACAGTAGAGAAGAAGAAAAGCATTTCAGTAAACTCTCTCTCTCTCTCTCTCTCACGCTCGTTCCGTCTTGGTCTTTTTAGAAGGGTTGCCTCGACAAGGTCAACAGGAAATCGAAATCGTCTAATAAACAACAATCAGCGCCAAATTGCACTCAGGGCCCGCCAAAGAGCTGCGCATTATCAGCTCGGCTTTATAATCAAGTGCAACAGGCCAAAAATAAAATTTATTGATTTGTGCCGCTGCTCGCTCTTCCCCTCTCTCTCTCTCTCTATCTCTCTCGCTTTGTGTCTGCCCACAGCGCCAGACAATTTTCGTCATAGCAGCGAACAGCTCGTAAATCATTGCCCCAAAAAATCTGTGCCACAAGTCCCCGAAATCGCCGATCCTTTTAACTTGTCCCGTTTTCGCGAATTGGCCTGAACCTAAAAATCGATCGCTTCGAACGGTTTCAGTTTTTT
This sequence comes from Drosophila colorata, assembly GCA_035041545.1. Taxonomy (NCBI): domain Eukaryota; kingdom Metazoa; phylum Arthropoda; class Insecta; order Diptera; family Drosophilidae; genus Drosophila; species Drosophila colorata. The sequence goes on from JAWNLD010000564.1 coordinate 4,518,139, forward strand.
TATACCCTGAACCCATTGAAAATGGGTATAAAGGCTTTGTGCAAATGTATGTAACAGGCAGAAGGAAGCATCTCCGACCCCATAAAGTATATAAATTCTTGATCAGGACGCCGAGCTGATTTATCCATGTCCATCTGTCCATCTGTCCGTTCGTCTGTATGAACGCAGCGATCTCGCAACTCGCAACTATAGATTCTCCTAATCCATACACAGTAAAAGTTTATCTTTTTTTTCGATATCTTGTTCCGTTTAATTATTATCGATAAAAATCGATTTTAAGCCTTGGTTTTCTTATCATATCTCAGAGACTATAAGAGCTAGAGCCATCAAAATCATGTTTTTATGTGCTCGTACAGGATACAGGGTATCTCTTAGTCGGGGGCATCCGACTAGAGCCATCTTACTTGTTTTTTTTTATTTTTTTCGGTACGATCCGCGACGCGCCAGGCCAATTATCAAAATTGTAATAATATTCATAAGTTTCTTCAATATAAATTTTTTTATTTTTATTTTTTATGCAGTTCATCAATCGTAGGTCAAGTCTTATAAGCAGAAACAATTATCGGCTAATGCTTTTCGACCAACATTCTCTGTTAGTTTAACTAACAAAGCGGAAGCACTTGCCAAAAACTCTAGACGAAACTCCCTTCATCATCAATTATTGTTAAAATATTTAATTTTCCAAAGAACTTTTTGGAAATTATACGAAATTCTAAAAGGTGTGTGTATTCAGTAAAAGAGTTAATATACAAAAAAATCATTATAAGTAAATATACAATTTTTTTTTTCATAAAAAAGAGAGATCGAAAAGAATAAGTTTTTAATTTAAAAAAATCGCTTGTAAACGAAAATTTTGCAATAAATATTTAATTTTTAATATAAGTCAAATTTAGAACGTTTTATTCAAAAATAAATACATTTTTGTGCTTTTAAAGAAAAATAAAGTTGCCCTTTGGCCTGTTTTTACAGCAATTTTAGCTAATTAATTTAATTTAAATTAACCTTTTTATTTGATAGTATTTGTAGTATATTATATTTATATTTTTCTATAGTAAAAAGTTTTTTAAATGTTAAATGTATAATATAGATAATTTTTCTAATTTTCCAAATATGTAATATCTTAGGAACTTAGAAAAATTAAAAAAAAAACGAGTTAAATACTCTTGAATAATTATTTTAAAAAGTGCAGTTTGCTTTGACGTCTGTTTTAAAGCAGATTTTGACCATTAACTTTTTTCTTGTGAATAAAGATTACATCTTAACTTATACAATAGTCTTCAATATTTGGAATATAACACAAAAAAATATGCTTTCTTTTTTTTTTGGAAATCTGAGACCTGAAGCTGCCTCATTTAACAATTGAATGTGTAGCAAATGAAACATCAATTGCTTGTTCACAGAATTGGTTAGCTCCGCTCTTCAGCCGCCCGTTTCCCGCCCACCTCATCATCAACGTTGGTTTTCCTTTCTGTGCAATGTTTTCATCGATGTCAAACAATGTCGTCTGCGGCCCTCTCCACTCGCGTTTAGAGACACGTGTTCTCCCTCAACAACAGATCGATCTAGCGAATGGGGCTAGCTGCAATTGCATCTCCAGAGGCGGCTATTTTTAAGAATTGGCCTAAACGGTTGCTGCATAGCGGGCGAGGGGGTAAGGCAGCTTGTCGACAATGAGATGTCATTGTCGCAGTACAGAAATAAAAAAAAAACCACTGAAAACTCTGATAATAACAGATAATTGTGTAGAACATGGCCCAACTATTTTGCCACAAGTACGAGGAGGAGGAGGCGAGCGCCGAGTATGTGGCTAAACAGTTGCTTTGGGCCTTGGCTCTTGGGCCTGGGCACAAATCAAAGCCTCATCAGCGTTATAAAGTTCAAGTGATCGATTCGATCGAATGGAAGCCAATCGCTGGCCTTTTTGTTTGGCTCTTGGTCTTGGCTTGGTCTTGGCTTGGTCCGCTGCCCGTTGGCCGTTGGCCGTTGTCCGCTGTCGGTTTGTCCGTTTGGCCGGCTCTGCTCCTGGCCAGCTTGGCGAGTTCTTCTGTCGTCGTCACTTTGATTGCGTTTCGTGCCCAATTAGTCTCAGAGCACTTGAGTGCGTAAAAACTTGTACCGCACCATAAATAAATTGGCATGAGGTAAACAGGAGCCACAGACACAGTCAGAGATGCGAGTCTGAACATCGGCGAGTGCTGACTGGAGACTGGAGACTGGAGAGGGGGGCAACATCATCGTCATCGTCATCGTCGTCGTCGTCTTCATCGACAGCTCTTGCGACGTCGCGACGTTGTCGCCAAGCCAGAGACGCCGCATTGTCAATATATGGCGCTGCAAGGTGGGAGGGATGTGGAGGGGGCAGGTAGGGCATGTAGCTGGACCTAGACTCTCGCGTACCCGGTTAGGTAGTTAAAATTACATAAGGCCTGCAAGTGACTATTAAGAGGTTGTCCCAGACTCTGAAGCCCAAAGCACGCTCGAAAGTGCCCATAATTATGGAACATATTTCATAATAATAAGGTGTGTAATCTCCACATTTAACTAGGCTACGAAATGTGCGGCCAATTAACTGAACGCTCGTATGCAGCCAGCTCTGCGCCCTCCCTGCCGCCCCCGTCGGCGCAGCCAACGCCCCCATCCGAGGCTGTCCTGGGCTGCCCTTTTACGCACTAGGCGATGGGGACAGGTGATTACTGAAATGTTTGTACATGCTTCAAAAGCAATTCGAGCCACTTGTCAGCTGACAGTTGACGGTTGACAGTGCACTTCATATTTCGAGAACAATTTGAAAAATCTTGAAGGTTGGGTCAAGAAATCGGACGAGAAGCAAAGGTAAATATCCTGCAGGAAAAGAAGTTCCAGATAAAGCTGTTGTAAGTGGCTAAAACATAATTACATGGTTAGATCTCTATATTGTTATAGTGCTAACATAGACGAGATGGGATTCCTTGATTTCTATGAATTAAAGCTCAAAACTCATTGCTTCTCTCTTTCATCTTATTCAGATGTATTTTTAACTCTAGAGCAGGAAAACATTTTTTACATTACACAAAACTTTATCACCCTTTAAACTACAAGTTTAAATTGTTGACAGGTATAAAATTATATAAGTTTATTTTGAAATTTAACTGAAAATATAATTAGTCATTAAATTCTTTTCCATTTAGCCCTGGTCAGAATTACACCTAATTTAACTTCTTTAAAATTATATATGTATATAATAGTTTAAGTTGACTGCACTGTTATTTGTTAGCTTCTTGGTAGTGTTTTAAAAATAAAAAGATTAATATAGATAATTTCCTATACCAGAATAAATTTAAAATTTCACTTCTAACTTGTTAAAAATAATTTAATAAATAAAAATATTACAATGATTATTTATAAATTTTTGCTTGCTGTTCAATTTAAAAAATTTTCTTTGTGATTATATCAATTTGGTCCCACTGTAATTCAGTTCTTCTAAATGATAAACATAATATATTTAATCAAAAAATTTATTTTTTGATTTGCTAGTTTTAAATAAATGATAGATAAATATACTTCTTTATTTTCAACACAACAATTTTCTATTTCTTCTTAAATTCAAAATTTGCTTTGCATTTACATCATATTTGCCCCACTGTGCCTTGTTAGTGGTGTCGTCTGTCAGAGGCGCGCAAAGAAAGATCTGCAAACAGCTCGCATTTATTTTTGAATGATGCTGTCAAAGCGCCCAAAGCGATTTGCGGTTGGACACTGATCGCACGCGCCCCCTCTGGACACCGCCCCCCCCCCCCCCCCTCTCACTCCTCCGGCAGCTCTATGCAACTATCATTATTGATTGTGCCCAAAAGAGTTGGGATACCTTGCGATCTCTCTTGTAATGTCGCCGATCCACTTTGTGGCTGTTTCTTTATTTATATTAAAGCTCGTGATGTGGTGCGGTGGTTGGGGCATAGTTTTGGCTACAACTAGGCAGGGCGAGAGAGAAGCACTCGAACTAACAAGTGCTTACGGGAATTGCTGAACCGCAGCCCGGATTCAATAAATTGGAGGGTTCGTCTCGGCGTGCGGATCTCATATTGGGGCGTTTTATTTCTGCTTAATTTTATTTTAACAATTTTGTTGGGTTGTATTTTTTTTCTTATTTTCTTCTCTTTTTATTATTTTGCTGCTTCCTCTTTAGAGTAATTTTTTTATATATATATTTTTTTTTCTTCGATTTCTTGGCCTTAATATCAAATTTTCGCTCTAAATTCCGCTGATCAATGATTGCCTTTGCCTTCTTCCTGCAACGTTGCGTACCCTGACACTCCTCCGGTTCCCCTCACCCCCTCCGACTCGCCCTCTCTGTGGAAACATTCGACTGCTTTTTGAAGTCCAAGTCCGTAGACTGACGAACTGTTCGACTGATCGACTCGAACGATCATCGACCGATCGCCGCCTGTCTTCTTACCGACCTTGTGTTGTTTTTGTTGTTGTACTCTTTTTTTATTTTTCATTTTTTTTTTTGCTGCTTGTCGGCAGGGATTCCAACAATTTCGAAACTTCTCATACATATTTATAAGTTGGCAAAGTTTTGCGCAAAGCGTAAAGCTCTGCCCACAACTCTTGCTGTGCATACCCTAACTGGCGGGTCCTGACAGTTCCTTTAACTGTTTTGTCACTCACTTTGAACTTTGACAAGGTGCGGAAATTGAGCGCAATTAAAGTATCTTTTATATAGCTAGCGAAAAGTTATAAATCCTATTGGAATATGGTATATTACTGAGTTAAAATGTGGTTAAAATCCAGGAATATATTTTTGAAATTAAAACAAGTCTCAAACTATTAAGAACAATATGTTTTTATGCTTGGAAAGTAATTGATTTTAAGATTAGATTTCTTAGATTAATTTTAGAAACTGAGAAATTTTTGTTTTAATACAAAATTATTTTGTTTTTGCACTCTTAAGAGCGATTTTATGTTTATGTTTATGTTTTTTTTTTGGTGTAAATACTCTCTGGAATATAATCAATTATTTTGAACTTAAAACAAGTACAAACTTTGTCAAAACATGACCATGCTTAAATTGGCTAACAGAAAAACAAAATTCTTATTTCATAAACGTTTTGTATAAATCAAAATTTATAAACATATATATATTTTAGACCAAAAACCCTATAAGAGAATAGCTATTCTTCCAATTAGAAAGTTTTGGGCTTATTTTAAGTACGAAAATTCATGTAATGAGTGTTTTGTATAAATAAATTGTACACAAAACACAAATTTTCATTACAATTCAGACTTTTATTTTTATTTGAATTATTTTATAGTTTTTTTATTTTTTTTTATTTAATATTTTATTCTTGAAAATTATTTATTAATATATTAGTATTTATAATATTATTTTTTTGCTCGAAGAGCATATAAATTTCGACACCTAACATTAAATTTATATTTCGCTGGTTTTCTGGAGATTTTTGTACAGAACTTGCGCCTTGTTTTTGGGCCTCTCAATATTTATCTCAATTATTTGATCGCACAAAGTATCTGAACGCGGCAAGCAGCCAGGAGTCGCAACCAGGCGGCAGACAGCTGTAAGTATAACTCTCTCGCTCTCTCGCTCTCTATCTGTCTCATTCTGTGCCTTGAATCGATTTATGAATCAGCGCTAATCACAGCCCAACATTTTGTTATTCCAAACAGGGATTTGTACTTTTGCACTTTGGGTGTGTGCGTTGGGGCCAATGCAGTTAGAAAAAAAGCGCTGCAACTGTTGGCCAGCTGGTGTGTCGCAACTCGGAGGGGGAGGGAGGGGGGGGGGGCTGGGCAAGGGCCAGCCCTGGCAGTGGCACTGGCAATGGCGCATGTGTGTGCCGTTTAATCATTGTTATTGTAACACGGCATGAATTTCAATTAATTTTACGCGCTACCAGAAGACAACAGCAACAACAACAATAACGCGGAAGGGGAGCAGCTGCAGGAGCCGTAGGTGGTTAGGGAGGGGACAGGGATGGATTTGGCTGCTTGGCTGTTGAAGTTGCCATCGTCGCTTGGCGTTGATGAAATTGTTGGCTCACTTTGAATTTGCCGGCAGCAAGGACATCAGTCAAGTGTGTGTGTAAGTGTGTGTGTGTGTGTGTAATAGCTTTATGCCTGGCGGCTGTGTGAACATCAAGCTCATCAAGCCACAATCGCCATGCTCCACGGCAGCCGCGGCAAATGCAACACAAACAGCAACAGCAACAAAAACAACCGCAGCAACAACAACTCGCGAAGCTGAGGCTGTAATTTACTCCACTTGCCGGGCAACCTGCAACACGGCCAGCCTCCTCCTCTGCCACTGCCTCCGGCGGAGTGGGTGGAGTGCCCGTCTTTGGCCGCAGCCTCGTCTTTGACTGCGCGGCTTTGACTTTGGTCTTGAGCCAATCTTCGTCCTGGGCTGCGCTCCAAGTGTTGCGCTTCATTTACATAATTTAATTGAATGCGACGTGGGCTGGGCCCCAGTTGGGGCCGAATCGAACCGAGTGCAAGTGTAGCCAATAATGCATTAGGGTGGGGTTCTTGTAACACCTCGAATCTGTTGCCAGCATCCGATCGGTGGAAAGTGGCAAAGGGCAGGCGAAGAAAGCACAAAACGAAAACAGTTGGGTGGGTTAAGAAGAAGAAAGGGGGGTTCTTTGTGAGAAAATCATGTTTTTTGTTTTGTTTTTGATGTCTGGCAATTTTTATCATACATTATTCTATTTTATTTTTTTATTTTATTTATAAGTATATATATTAAATTTTGTATATGTCTCTGACTCTCACAATGATGAGTAGAAATCGGAAAAATTGGGTGGGCTGGAGCCTAAGTAAAATAAAAGTGGGGGTTGCTTGACATTAGTAATGTGTTATTAATTATAAATTATTTTATTACTGAATATCGTTACGTGACAATTATTTGAAAATTATACATAATATAATAAAATAGATTTTGTATAATTTATTATTAAGTTATTATTATTTCATATAATAATAATTATATAATCATAATTTTTTAAAATTGTTATTTTTTAGACCTTGGTATATATTTGTTATTTTATTATAGAATATAATATATTCTATATGCCAGACTCTGCGAATTAGTAGCAGAATATAAATTCAGATATATGAAAATATATATTTATGTACATATGTATGTGAATAATATATCAAAAAAATTATATTAAAATATAAAATAAACACAGACTGAAATTTTTAAATAAAATGAAGCACATATTAAACCGATATTCAAAACTCCTCATAATTCCTAGCTTCTACCTCCCAGACAACCTTTATTCCACACTGTTGGAAAAAGGCAAAAATACATATCTAAGAAACTATTATTGTTATTATTATTATAAGCATTATTTTTAGACATATTATAATTTAAATAAACATAAAATATTTAACCCAAGCAGTTTCCACATAAAGGATAATTACTGAAAATGGGTTTTTAATTCCCCGCACAAATCGATTGGCTACGCTGGCCAGGGGGTCAAGCCCTACATATAAGGTTGCTGGCCATTGTAGCCCGTTCCCATATGATCATTCCCATTTCGAGCTGTAGCACTGCGCCCCCCCCCCCCTTTCCCCCTGGAGTGCCGGTAAAAGCTCATTTCGCGAGCTTCCAACATAATCGCAATCATAATCTGCTGCATTTTATTTCATTTTCTCGCGTTGAGTTGTGTTTCTGAGTTTGTTTTTTTTTCTGTTCGGTTTCATTTTGCTCTTTATGCTTTACTGCAATTTCTTAATGGCCGCATTGCACCTACCCCTCCCAGCCCCTCCATGGCCACCCGTTCCCTGAGTTTGCTTGCAAACTGAGCAACTCCACCAATCACGTTCGAAATATAAATTGTGGAAATGATGGTTTTTCGCTGCAGTTGCAATGCTGCCCCTCTGCTGCTGTCGGGATGGGTAAGTCGACCTCGAAACCGCAAAGACGCTGACCAGCATTTGGGGGCAACGCCGTGGAAAATTGCGTGGCGCTGCCGTCGACTCAACGTTGCCCCAGCGATCGCTTTGCGGAATGAAAATGCCGTTCGTGCGGCCGCCACGAACTTGGCTTCGCGGGAAAAATCGCCGCCTTTAATGAAAAACAAACGTCCCAGCAATTTTCCAGTTAGAACATATTGTTGTCGACTTGCCCTGCATTTCGCTGAGTGTAATGCTTAAAGTGCAGCTTTAACGAATTGAGCGCAGAAAAGTGCACAGAGTAAGAAAAAAAAACAGAAATAAAACTAAAATAAAAGAGAGAGAAAAAAAATCAAAATGAAAATAATGGGAAAAAGAAGACCAAAATGAAATTGAGGCATTCACATGAAGCAGCCGCAATAACAACAACAACAACAACACCAACAACAGAGGGGCAGGGAGGGGGGCACTGCGAGGCAGCCACAACAATCACAGTTTAGATTTCTGTTTTGCACAGCTCGCGAATACCCCTCGATCGCCCCTCGCTCGGCTTGTTGCTTTTAATATTACTTTGCCGTTTTCGTATGTCTTCGCCAATATTCGCCAAGGTAATAACTCAGGTGATTATAGTAATTATGCGTTCTGACGCGATCCAGCCACGGATAACGCTATTTCGATATAATTGAAAAATGCTGATAGACGCTGATTGTGTTTGAGACGACGAGGGACCGAGGAGAGGGGAGACAGACACGGAGACTGAGACTGAGACGGAGACTGGAACTCAGACTGAGACTAAGACTGGGACTTGGCCTGCGAGTCGATGCAGACTGTCCAGGCCCTGTCCGGCTCTCGAGCTGCGACTGGTAGCCACGTCTGCCTCGACCCATAGTCAACTCCCCTGCCCCCCGCTCCCTCTCCCGCTCCTTCGCTGCTTCGTTTCGGTTTTTGGCCCTGACGTTAATGGACGCGCCACCAATCACAGTTCATGAATTACATCGCCATCGCCATATTGTTGTGGGAATGTCTGCGAGAACCGCTGTGTCCCCCTCCCCCTCCCCCTCCCCCTCCCCCTCCATCCCTCTCTTTCGCTCCCTCTCTCACTCTCTCGCTCTGCGGCAAAATGTTCTTTGATGCCGATTTCATATTTCGATATTGAAAATAACCATGCATTACGAGAACTTGAACTTTCTGAACCAGGCAAAAGCAGCTTCGTAACCCAAAAGAGCCTCTCATTTTATCATCTCGTGACAATCGCTCACTCAGCCCCCTCCGCACCACTCACCCGTCCCCCGGGGGCGCACTCGCTGCTCGTTGGAAAGTGTTATTGTCACGTAAATTCAATTAGTTTAATTATGAGTTTCAGCGATGTTGGCACCTCTGTAACGGGCCCGATCTCCCCAACGCCCGCCTCCTTATTTCTTTTTGGTTATTTTTTAAATTAAAATCTCAGCTCTGGACTCATTTTGAGAGGGTTTATCGCCGCTTGCGAATTGAACAAATTGGGTGGTTTCCAATTTTCGGCTGGCTGTCAAGGAAAAGCGAACGTTTATCGTTTGTGGGCGAAATAAGTTGAGAGTCACGATGCCAACTAGTTAGGCCCAATCAGCTGGCCCGATTGGTTAGAGCGGAAAAAAAAACACTCGGTAGTCCATTAACATGATTTGTTAAGTGGCGAATCAATCGGGCTTAATGTAGTCCCAAGCATTTGGACAGCTTGAAGGGCTTGAGTTGAGGGTTAGACTTTGAGATACTCTAAATTTGATTTGTTAGAAAGCTGTCTTCTTCTCTTAGCCATATTCTATTCATGGCCTAAAAATCGCTCCTTTATGTATGTGTATATATACCAAAAATTTAAGCTATATTTCATGTATATTTTGTGTGACATCTTTTTAATAAATCAATATTTATAAACCAAAAGGCAAGGCTATATTTCTTAAGTCAAACTTTTTGTTCGTAAGTTTTAGTTGAGGGTGTAAGAAAGTACTCAAATCTTTTTGGTAAATCAAAAGTCAAAATCAAGGCCATATTTCCAAACAAAAAAATTATTTTTCCCACTTTGTAGTTTTGGGTTAAAGAAAGTATTCAAATCGTTTCGCTAAAATGCCTTATCGTAAATTTGGAGCCCCCAACCTTTTTTATCTCTGCTCAAAAAAATTAAGCTAGATTTTTTAAATTGAATTGCTTAATTTTGGTAAATTTTTAAGTACCTATAAAATTGTATGTGCCTTCCCCTGATACTGTCGAAATTGGAATGTTCGTATAAATAGATGGACACAGGGACATTGAGTTGAATCCGGGCTAACTTTGACTTCGCTTTGATGAATAGCTTATAAACATCATGTTAGATGCTTCCTTCAGCCTATTACTCACATTTTTCCAGCCCCATTGTAACTAGTACTTTGAAAATACTTAAAAGGCCTATGTTTATCATAATTAAGCATTTATCCTTTGCTTGATTTTTTTTTAAATATGACCCATCTTTTTATGCAACTTTACTATGATTTCTATCTGAGCTCAGTTGCAAAAGTATTATTATTATTATTTATTTTCCAGCTTTTTAATTGAAGGCTAAATTAGCCTATACTTTAGAAAAATTGGGCTGCTAGTTTATAGCTATAAAAAAAATATATATATTAAATTTGTACAGAAATATTCTAAGAAAAAATGAAAGATTTGGTTTTCAAACTGAAATTCTCTAAATAAATAATATAAAAACATATATTATGTTGAAACAGAAATATTGTTAGAAATAATGAAAGCTGTGCTTTTCAAATAAAGATACCCTGTAAAGTTTGATGATTTGCCACTTGAAATCGTTTTCCATTTGCCTTCAATTGATTTTATTCAACGAATTTGCCATTTTATATCATAGTTCCTATATTATATATATTATATGTCGGTTCCGATAGCCTGCCTAATTTATGTACTATCAATTATGTGCCAATCTATCTGCAATTTGCGCTCGTTTGTCTGGCCTCTCACTCACTCTTCCGTTGGGCGCCATCAGTGGGGGATATTAAATATATAAAGCATTAAGTGGCATCATTTCCTATGTGCATTCTGCGGGCTTTCTCTGGTCGTCATTGGCAGGATAATTTGAATACGGCAACGCCCACAAAACAAAAGGCAGGCGACAAACACACACACACGCACACATGCACACACACACGCACACACGCATGAGTTGCACCTGTATCTGTATGTAAATGTATCTGTATCTATGCTCGATAGTTTATCTGCCTGTGTATCTGCATCCTTGTATCCACACGCTGTCCTTTATATATGTATCCGTTGTGGCAAAGCGCCGTTATATTTACCTATAGTAGGGAAATCCCTGGGGCACATGCAAATCCATCGGCATCCCTCCGCTGGCCGCCGCCGCCAGATGATGGTGCGCCGAATGCGCGTGATGGTGATGCGAGTGCGGATGCGGATGCGAATGCGGATGCGTATGATGATGATGATGATGGCCGTGCATCGGATGCGTATGATGTGCGACGGCGGCGACATTCTGGACATGCGCCGCAGCCGCTGCAGCCGCAAAGCCCGCATCGGAGGCCATCGAATGGTGGCCGAGGACCGCCGCCCAGGGCGAGGCCACAAATCCGCTGCCGTGATGCTCCATTCCGGCACTCTATGGCACACACACACACACGCACACACACACAGGCACTCGAACTTTCTATATATATAAATATATAAATATATATATATATATATATATGTGTGTGTGTATGGGTATATATGTGTGGGTATATATATATTTTATCTATCTCGTTTTATTTATCTTTGATTTGATGTCGCACTTTGTGGCACGCCAAGATGGCGGCCATTATTTACCGTTAACGCGCATGGCCGCGACGACGACGACGACGACGGCAAGGACGAACAGCACAGCGACGGCGAATTCGCTGCACACACACAACACACACACACTGGCACACACTCGCACACAGTTGCAGCAAATCGCAGCAAAACAAATGACAACAAAAGTCTTCGCGTGCCGACGGCTTGTCCTGGCCAGGCTCAAAAAACAGGACGCCAGCCGGAATCGGTTCTCTCAGCTGCGGCGGTTGCTTCAGCTTCAGGTTCAGCTGCTTCGGTTTTGGTTTCGGTTTTCTGCTCTGGGGGCTTTCGCACGTTTTTGGTCCGCGTTCACCTCTGCACGGCACGAAAATTGGCGATAAACTATCGCCTCGCATCAGGAAACATGGTCGCTTTGCTCGCTCGCTTGTTGGTTGGCTGCCTCTGCCTCAGCCTCAGCCTCTGCCACTGCCACTGCCTCAACATCATCATCATCATCGTCGTCGTCATCTGCTCCCAGCAGAGCCAACTGCACATTGCACGCTGCAAATGGTGGTGGAGCAGGTTTTGTGTTGTTGTCTTTCGGCTGCCCCACAGAGCCCCCAGTGAGCGCAGCCAACTGCCTCGGAGAGCAATCGCAGGCCAGGCCCCGCTGCGCCGAGCGGCGACAGCGACAGCAGCAGCAGCATCCAGCATCCCACACACACACACACACACACACAGACAGACACATACACTCGGCTGCCTTTTTGGCTTTGTTTATTGTTTTTGCGTTTGGCTGTTTTTGCCATCAAAGTGTTGCACAAATCGGCAGACACTCTCCCGACAACAGCGGCAACAACAACGGCAGCAACAACAGCAAGAACAAGCCCCAAAGCAGCAACAAAAACAACACTTGCCACATGTTTATGGCCATACAAACAACAACAACAACAACAACCACAACAACAGCTCAGCTAGCTGCCTTAGCAGAAACAACAACAACTCTTGTTGCTGCCTCCGCACCAGCAGCAGCAACAACAACAACAACAACAACAGCAGCTTAATCGCATTCGCAGCTTCTCACCGTTCAGCCCCCTTCCCCTTTACCCCCTTTAGCCTTCAACTCCGTCCACATACGCGCTCCTTTGCGCTCTCTCGCTCTGCAGCAGGTAGCCTCGGCTGGCGGCATCCTCTGGAGATTTCGACAACAACAGAAACAACAACAACAGCAACAACATTGGCGATAAGAAAACCTACTGGGGAGTCATTTGTGCGCTTGCGGTTGTTGCTTTTATATATATATATATATATATATTTTTTTTTTATTTATTTTTTTTTGCTTTTGGAGCCCGAGTGCGAATTGCATTGATATTTAATGGCAGCAGCTACGTTCAATTGTTCAATATCTTAATAAAATATTTGCTGTATATCACTCAGTTACTCACGTGTGTGTGCGTGTGTGTGTGTTTGTGTTTGTTGGGCAACAAAGGAGCTGTTGCTTGTCGGAAATGTTTATCGGATCGTTGTGCGCGTCGAGCTTACAAGATTAAAAGCAAAATGCTTTTCATTTTAAAAAACATGCATTTATTATAAGTAAAAAAATATATTTAAAATAGTCTGCTATACTTTACTTTAATAAAAATATGCTCAAAATAATAATAATAATATATACAAAATAAAATTCTAAAAATTAGAAAACATTTTTTGCGGTTTTCAAATACATTATTCTTATATTTCAAAATTTGTATCTGAAAAAATATTTTTTTTTAATGCAAAAACTGTTAAATTATTAAATTATATTTTAAAAAATACTTTTTAAGTGCAAAAACTGTTGTTTTAAAATTTATGCACTTCTGCAACTGGCCCTTTATGGATGCATTTTGGTTATTTTTTATTCGTTTTACAACATTTTGGCTTCTTGGCTTTGAAAAAGTTAAGGAAGTTTTATACAACAACATACTTAAATGTTGCTTAGCTGAAGACCAAAAAACCGTTTATAGACGTTTCTAGTCACATGTCCAAATGTCAAACCAACATTACTTTTTTATAACTAGCTGATGGTTTGGCCTCCAAATCAATTCTGCATAAAAATCTGGAAACACAATTTTATGTTAAAAATCATGCTGAAAGTGTGCTTAAAAATTAGGTCTAAGTTTTAAACCAAGTTAATTTGGACAAAATTTAATGAGGTAAAACTTCTTGTTCATGGTTTCAGCTCTAAATTAACTCTGTATTTTAATATTTGTATTTATAATTTATGTTGAAATTGTGTACTACAATCTCAATATTTTGTTATTATACTTGTATATTTGTTATTATACGTTAACTACAATTAAATTTTTCTAAAAATTTGATTGTTTTTCAATGTTAAAGGCTGTTAATCTTTTCAAATTTAATGCGATAAATCAAAAACTGATAGTAATAAAAATAATGACAAAATTAAAATCAATAACTTATTGATTTATTTGATTTTATTGATTTAATATGGAAATACATTTTTTAGGGTTTATGAAAAGTGACATATTTGCCATACTTTCGCCTCTAACAAGCTATTTCATTGCACAAGTATAAGATTAAGTATAAGATGCCCGTCCAAATAATTCCCATAGATCTTTTTTTAACCTCCACACTCCATTTATATGCACAAACAATACACGGCCATGCAAAGCACAATCGCCAACGTTCAGTTTCCAGCTCACAGCTCACAGCTCACAGCTGCCATCCCCCCTCAAGCTGCCAACTCGCTTTTGGCAGCTCTCAGGTCTGCCCAATCTGCTGACAACTTAGTTAAATAAGGCGCCACCTGTCAAGTGATTTTCAATAAAATAAATTCGTGATTACACGACAATATCGACGACGAAAACTCGAAGATCAGCAACAATAACAAAAGACTCCCACGGGGAACGTCTGCGCCCGAGTTGCGGTTGCAGTTGGAGTCTGAATCGGAGTTTGGAGCTGGAGCTGGAGCTGGGCCAGGTTTTTTGGGCTCTGCCTCTGATTCAGCAGCTTCTCTGCTGGGCTACTTGGCACGGCAATCGCACACGACTTGAGCTGAGCTCCAGAATCCTTGGCGCGCACACACACAACAAACACACACACACACACACACACACACACAGCACACACTACTTCTGAATCGCAGTCGTGCAGGGTCAACGTCAATACTCAACGTTCGTCCGTCTGTCCCACTGTTGTCCCACTGTCTTGGCTTGTTTACAGTGTGCAAAAATCATTTAGACAAGTTGACAAAAGCTCGTTTGGAACGTGAGTAACATGACTGGGCCTGAGGCTCGCCTCGAGCAGCAGCAACAACAGCAACAACAACAACAACAACCATGCGCTTGTGCATTTGGAATGGTTTTGGTTTTGGTTCGTCTCGGCTTGTTTTTGGCTTAGTTGGGTTCGACGGTTCGGCCGGCTGTTTAAGTTTAAGTCTTAATTCTAAACATGGCAAATGTAGTTGGAGCGTGCTGCCGCTGCGCCTCAGAGCACAAAGTGGGGGCCTTGCCCCCAGCATCCGAATCGTTGCTGACCTTTTCCATTGTTAACCAAATGATATCCACTTTAGCTGCTGGACTGTAAACTTAACCGCAAGTTGTCGCAGTTCCTAATGTGGCCCAAAGCGTTTAAGCAATTAAAGTAAAGAGGTTTTTGGTTAAGTTATTGATTAATTTCAAAAATTTTAAAACAATTTATGATGTAGGCACTCGAGTTCGCCGAATAGGGCAAACATATATTTATTATATTATTTATATATAACTAAGTTTACAAAAATAAAAAAAAATATATATATATATAGTTTATATAATATACCATCCCACACAATATAGCATTTAGGTAGCATGAAAAAGTTTTGTGCTTTTCAAGATATCCCGACCTAACTTGGCAATTGAGGGTATTACTATGATCCGAAAACATTTGTAAAGTATTGTGCATATCGGATCACTATATTACTATATAGTTGTCATAGGAATAAACATTTAAAAAATTCAAAAAATAATTGTTTTAAAATATTTGCTGACCTAACTTGGCTATTAAAAAGTATAACTACGCTTCCAATATATATGCAAAATATTATTTATATCAGACCACTATATCATATAGCTTCCATAGGAATAATTACGTAAAAATTGAAACAGTTAATAATAAATATATAAAGAACAATTTCAATATGTCTGCGAGGGTATTTAATTTGCGGCTGTTTGTTTACTCTATGATAACGATTCTCCGATTATAATAGCGAATATGTGAAACGAGCTCTGAGGTGAGAAATTCCCTTATGTAAGTGCAATAGATGCCATAAGCCACACACACAACTAGCCAATTTATATGCTGGCTTATGTGTGTGCTCACATAAATATATATAAATGCATATATGTATATATAATGCATATTCCACCTAGCATATCGGCTGCGAAGTAGACAAACTCGAAATATGTGCTAAAAAGTACACAAAACTTCTCGATGGGATATTTGCTGGGAACTTTGCCAACGTCTCGTGGCACGTGATGTGCATGCCGCATGCGGCATGTGGCAAGCGGCAAGTAGCACTGAGCCAAAAGAGCTGCCACCGCATCAGGATTACAATTTTCCGTGTGCTAGGTATTTTCCTTTGCCGCGTATTGATTTTCTCTTTTGCACTTTGCTCGCAAGTTTAATGAAATTTCGTGCGATTTTTAATTTGTTTACTTCAAAAATAAAAACAAGAAAAATACGAAAAAAAATTAAAATAAAAAAGCGGAGCTTGATTTATGCACCTGTCATTGACAGCTTTATCTTTGGGATCAGAATGTGCAGTTGCCAGAGACCTTAGCTGGGTGTTTTGTATTTTTCTTCATTATTTGCTGATTGATTCGACTGAAAGTCGAATGGAAATTATAAAGACAGAGGGGGACACCGCGAGAGACAAATAAACAAATAACTCGTCGAGTCGCGGCGGCTTTAACGACCTAACCGTTGGATCGCTGTGGGGTTTACGTGCCTATCATATTAAGATTTGGATAATACTCGGTACTGTTCACTGGGTACTGTTTACCCAGTTGGGCCTACAATTTTTGGTAGTTGCCGTCGCGCATTTAAAGTTAAAGCGCACACCTGCCAGACACCAGACCCTGGACTGGACTCTGACTCCGACATAAACACACACAATTCGTAGAATTCGTCGATATATTTATGAGTTTGGATTTTTTCTTTCTTTTTTTTTTTTTTTGGATTTGCATAACTGGGTCTCCGACATAGCGTACATGCTTAATTTCCAAAAAACAAAATATAAAACTTTCGAAAAAGAAATGCGTAAGGGATGCAACGGAAGTCGCCAGGCAAAGTCCATTTGGCGGGTTCGAATCTGTTGCCTGGATATTGATTTCCTGCAGCGCAAGAAACTCTCCGATGCGCTGATGAGTACGTGACCAGCCTACCAATTGCCAGTGCTCAGTGTGACCAGCGCAGACGGGGCTCCTCGCAGGCTTCAGGTTCAGGTTCAGGCCTTTTTTCTCAGGTATTGTATGCAAAAGTCGCATTTGCGAAACGTGTGAACAGTTTTTAGCAATTAACTAAGGCCCAGCCAAGACAGGGAGCCAGTTCTTGAAAAGCTCTCTCTTTCGCACTCTCCCTCCCTCGCTCTCTCTCTCTCTCTCGCTCTCTCTCTCTCTCTCTCTGTTGTGTTGCGGCACGCGGCGTCATGCAGTCTGGACTGTGGGGTGTTTGAATGCAGAACGGCGCGCGCCAAAAGCCAAACATTCATCCTAATTGGCGTTCAATCTGCGCATCCCGCCAAGCGATTTGCATGCACGCGATGCTCCCAACAAAGCCACGTTCTCAAATTCCAACACTGTGGTCTGCTACATTGAAAACTTTTGCACTCATTTTGGCTTAAATTAAATTTTATGCAGAATTCTGACTGAACAGGCAGCTTATATATCAGTCAGAAACAGTTTATCATGTTCCTCTTAAATTTACAAGCTGATTTTACATGTTATCGACTAGACTAAGGAAAAATAAGAAAGCAAAAATACCTAAAACAATTTATAGTATAGGTTATTAATATTTGCACTCATTTTGGCTGAAATTAAATTTTATGCAGAATTCTGACTGAACAGGCAGCTTATATATCAGTCAGAAAAAATTTATCATGTTCCTGTTAAATTTACAAGCTGCTTTTACATGTTATCGGAACCGATTTTGCAGCAAATATTGTAAGTTTAGACTAAGAAAAATAAGAAAGAAAAAATACCTAAAAACATTTATAGTATAGGTAATAAATATTTGCACTCATTTTGGCTGAAATTAAATTTTATGCAGAATTCTGACTGAACAGGCAGCTTCTGAGGCAGCTTATATATCAGTCAGAAAAAATTTATCATGTTCCTGTTAAATTTACAAGCTGCTTTTACATGTTATCTCGATTTTGCAGTAAATATTGTAGGTTAAGACTAAGGAAAAATACGAAAAAAAAATATATATTCTATTTTAAGCGCTTTTAGGTACAATTTTACAATCTCAAAAAAAACTGGTTTGATTTTTAAAATCTTGTCTTGTAACCTTTATAGTTTATGCTATAAATAAGGAACATAAATATTCCTTACCATTAAATAAAATGCTGTCTATCTATATTTCAGAGATTATAAAAGATACAGGCAGCTAATTTGGTAAATTGGATCGTTTACATATATCTAATCTTGCTTAAACTTTTAACCTGAACTGCGCTCATTTTTTATAGTAAAAATGTAAACTTAGATAGTTAGTATAAAATGTATCAAATATTTCCTGGTTTTATCCCACTGTTAACAGGTCGCAACAGTTGCGGCTGCTGCTCAATCGAAATGTTCGCAATGTTTGCGCAACTAATTAACATTTTTAATGGTGAATCCTTGTAAGATGCGGCACAGGGGAAATCTTAAGGCCCCCTGCTCCACTCGGCTGCTGATGTTGTTGCTGCTGCTGCTGGGGCAGGCAAATTGAAAATCGACTCACAGCGTTTTGTTTGTGTTTAAAGGATTTGCGTTGGCAAATGTCAAATGTTTTTGTTTTTATTTAATTTAAGATTCATGCCGCCTGATAATTTATGCGGCTGCTCTGCAGTTTCCGCTTGCGGCAGCAGCCGCAGTTGAAACGTTGCCGACGGCGCTTTTGATTTAGGGTTGTCATATGCTCGTAAAGCGGGCGCGCTTTTGTAGATAACCGATCTCGGCGCGCGGCAACTTTTGAGAACTTTGCGACCCCGTCTCGGGCTTCAGCGCATTTCGCTCGGTTCCATCAACAGCGATCCGATCTGCGACTCCAACTTCGAGTCCGACTTCGTCTCCGTTTCCATATCCAGCTGCCACACGGTTGCGGTCGCTGTTTGTAATAGAGAAATATATCACTCGGCATAATGCTCGTATTTGGACAGGTCAGCTCCTTATCGCCAGACACAATCGTTGACTGCCTGCCTCACGGCTGCATGTCCTGCCAGTGTCCTTTTGGCCTTGACGTTGGCCAGGTTTTTACAGTTAGCCTAAGATTTACTTTCTAAAGAAAGCCAAAAATAAAGCAGGCCAATAATGTCATAAATTTCATAAAGTGTCAAAAGGAACACCTGAAACGGGCCTCGAGAGCATTGTCCATAGGGGCGTTTGCCCTTTATCGAACTACAATCGAAATGGGCTCCGTTGAGCAAGATAAACGGTTTTATTTTCCAGCAGGGATAACACTTGTATTTATGGTGGGAAGTTGGGCCGTTGAGTTAGGACCGCAAACGTGATTAAGGACTGCATAAAAGAAGCATATCTGAAGATATTAAAAATAGTTTTTTTCAAATATTTTTATTTTTTTTCCAACTTTTACAGGTTAGTCGGGACTGCAAAACCGATTGCATAAAAGAAGCATATCTGAAGATATTAAAGTAGTTTATTTTTAGATATTATTTCAATTTTAACATTTTTTTTTACAACGAACTGTCGCAAATATATATGTTAGGTTTAGTAAAAATAATATTTGAAGTACATAGAACTTTAGCTTTCAACTCTAATTTTTCAGTTTGAAAGCAAGTGATAAAAAAAAATAATTATAGCTTATGGCATAATCTTTAAAAGAATTAAAATCAAACTTTCATTTTAATAAATTTGTATCTATGGCATCTATTATACTCAATATATACTGTCTTATGCAAATTCGATTTGCCTGTCAACTTAAACAGTTATCTCTTGCATCATTCACCGTTCGTTTACCTCAAATCGATATCACTCGCAATGTAACCTTTTATTTTCTGCTCACCTCACCTCCGTGCTCAACCTCTTTCAGCTGAAGTCCATCTCCATCTGGCCGGTTCATTGACCATGGAGACGGAGACTTGGACACTCCTTGGCACATACCTGTTAATAATTCATGACTGTTTTATGTGTTTTGGCAACGCCGCAAATAAATTGAAGTAGCAATTTCCATTTTATTTTTATGATCGATGAAATTCCCAGTTCGAACATTTCCAGTGTTCGCTAGTATGCTTTTGTTGTTGTCCTGCTGTTGTTGTTGTTGTTGTTGTTATTGCATGGTACGCTTTGGTGGTCATCAGCAACTGTGAATGTCCAATAACAGTAAACAGGAACTGAAACTGAAACACCCACCCGGCTATCGACAATACAATAATCATCATCATCATCCCTTATTTCGTATCCTCCGTTTGAATTAGTTGGGAATTCCTAGCGTGAAGTTTGAATTCCTTTTGCTTAAAATTAAATTTAGACAGAACTCTGATTACAGTATTTTTATATGGTTATATATTATATTATTTACATATGCGTAGTTTTAAGTGCTCCTATATATATATATATATATATATCTCGCTCTCTCTCGCTGAGAACACGTTTTTGCTGTTCATAATCTTGAAGTCCACTTAACGTACAAATTGTTTGGCTAGTTAGCTAACAATTTAATAACCAGCTACACAAACGAAACCCACAAATTGAGTTATTAAAAGATTCTTTCAATTTTTCGTGTGCTTCGATTTTAATTCAATTTCAAACGGGTTCACGGCGGAGAGGGTTACGGGGTCTTTAAAAGCCGGGGGCGGTGCGGTCCATGGTCTGGCGCCGTGTTAATTAAAATGCAATCAGCGTCACGAATACTAATGAAATATATTCGCAACGAGTACGAGTACCTTGTATGTAGATGCGAATAACTCAATTTGTCATATAATGCCAGAGACTGTGACAGTCGCAGTCGCAGTCGCCAGTCGCAGTTGCCAGTCACGGTTACTGGTCACCACTTAGCAGGCAACCACCGGCTGCCCCACCCTCAGACGTAATTTTAATCCTTTTTGTTTTCTTCCATCAATTAAAACAATAAACTTTTCAGTGCTGTCTATGTGACTTTGGGATATCCTGTGTTTATGGTTTTCTAGCTAAATACCTGAAAATGCGATTAGATAAAGAAGATAATAAGATATAAGTTTCTATGACAAATATTCCGTTAATTGATGCTTATAAAAACTTTTCTAAATCTTCAAAATAATATTTAAAAAACTCATTCAAATTTCCATAAACAAAGGAATTCTATTTTACCAAAATTACGTTTCTTGATAGAATTATTAAACATTTGTAAGGATCGTATACAGGAATAACGGTAAAAAAGGAGTCTTCGAAAATTATAAAAATTAAATTCTAAATTTCCTTCTGGTTTTTGCAGCTCCCTTGTTTGAAAACCTCAAATGCATTTTTCACAGCAATATCAGTTTTGTCCACTTGATATAACCCCTTTGACTACAGGGTATAATTATTTAATCAACAGCTCGTCGCAATGTTTTGCTTTGCTTCACTATTTTATTATTGCTAGAGAGATTTTGATGGAGGTACGACGCCGCCCCACCCCGCCCCTCAAAATCCGCCTGCCGCCTTCCACTTCATTAGGCTGCGCTTCATGAGGAGAGTTGCTCGCCTGGGGCCTGAAGTTGGCCAGGAAGCAAATTACCTTCACTTGTCCACACACGCTTCGATGCCGCTGGCGTATTTGGGCAACGGCTGGCACATATGAGTTTTCGATGGCGGGGTCAGGGGTCAATCAATGCGAGCAGCAATAGAAATCAAATTGGGCAAAGTTAAAGTCGGCCGTCGCAATCGGGCTAATCTGCAAGGCAGCTAGAGAAGTTGTTGTCTCTAGAGACAAGCTGTAAGAGAGAGAGAGAGAGAGAGAGAGAGGGCAGTGAGCAGCAGCCAATGGCAGCTTTTTATGCATTCGCCAAACGTTTCACATCAGAAACAAACAACATCAAAGTGCGCCGAGTTGATTTGCCCTGACAACATATGCAAATTTATAAAAAGAAAATAAAATAAAAGAAACTCAGAATAAAGAAGCCAAGTCTGCACTTAAATTGTATTAATATTTTAGCATGTGATCTGCCCCTCCCGCCTACCCCTCTCTCTCGCACTCGCTCTCTCTCAATCGTAAATCATAGTTTAAAATAATTCAAGAGCTGTTTACTGCTAGTCCCTACCATCTATTTGAGCTGCGGCCAAGGGCCAACGGCACGATTTGCATATTATGTGAACAATTTGCAAGAAGTTGGGCAATAAAACTAATCTGCCATCTAAATGACCTCAGACACGGTCCACTGACTTTTGTTTGCCACTGTCCCGAGAGAAAACCGCAAAAAGGCGGACACAAAACGCAATATCTTTTCACACAGTAGCCACAAATCAGAGCTGGCTTCCGATAAATAAGGCTGTTCGAGAAATTGGATGGATGTTAGGTCGGTCGGTCATTTAAATTAATTATTTACACGAATGGCTCCAATTTACGGCACAATTATCTAGTGTTGTGAAGCGATTTGTTTATTCGATTTGCGGAGATGTATTCGGAAAAGGGAGCGGAGAGTGTGAGAGAAAGTGATAGAAAGAGAGAGAGAGAGAGGGAGAGGAGGAACGTAAGAAAAGAGAGAAAAAAAATAAATTTTCGTATGAAAATTATGATTTTATAAAAGAAAGATAGGAATTGAGCGAGATCCTGAGAGAAAGAGGGAGAGTAGAAAAGCGAAAGAGAGGTAAGAAAAATATGTTTTTAGAGATTGAAACGATATAAGAAATACAGAAAGGAAAAGAGAGAGAAAGCGAAAAAAATCTAAACAAATATATAGAAATAGTTTCTATATGCAACACAAGAAAAATTATACATAACCTGAGAGAACGTTCCTTGTGTATTCTCCGACATAATATATTCTCTCTTTGTTCTAGAGACATAGAGAGAGCGAGTGAGATGTGGCTTTTTTGCCGCGAGTGTTAGTTCGCATATGACCCAGCGAATTCTTGAGTCCAGACAAAAGAGAGAAGTGCTCTTGTCATAGTTATGATTGTTATTTCCAACAAGAGAAAATACTGCGAAAAGCGAGCACTCAACACGCTCGGCTCCACTCTGAACTTGTGCTGACCTTTGGGCAACCCCATTCCCTGGCCATTAGTTGTGTTTTAGTGTTTGGCTTGCACTCGTCACAGCTGAGGAGGACCCTGGGGAACTGTTTCATAGCTCCTCAGCACCGGCAAAGTTGACGCTTTATGACGTCCAGGCCGATGAGTTGCCTGAGAAGGATGTGGATGCAGTTGTTGAGCGGGCGGAGGCTGGAAACGTCCCTTTACTGCTGAGTGTGCGCAAATTTCTAATTGAAGGGCTCGACGACATGTGAGAAGCCCTCGAAATGAAGAAACAAACCATAACAGCATCTTAGGTGAAAGTTTTCAGACGCTGCCTAATGTAACCGTATAGGGTATAAGGTATTACAGTAAGTGAGTTTGGCCATTTGCCTTCCATTAGTCTGGCATGCCAGTTGATGTCATCTGCATAATGAGCTTTTAATGGTTTCTTAGAAAATAAAACTGGACAAGTTTTTGGCTTGAAAGGAACAAATTTCTGAATATTGTGAACAAAACAAAGGAAATGTCTAGAGTACATCGGTGAGTTCATAAGTGACATATTTCCAAGTACACATTTAAAGAAATTTGCAATATTTATGTGGGAATATCTTAGGAAAATTATAATAATTTAGATATTATTCATTTTCGAGTTTCTTCTAATTGGGCACTTCAAATTTGTTAAAAATGTTCTCATTTGACAAAAGTAACAATTTGTATGCTCTGTTAACAAGGTGTAAAGCGTATATTGGTTTTATGCAAGGTCCGTCTGAACGCTATTTTTAATTAGAAAACATTTTGTTTTTGTCTTTAAAAATTACTAACATAGAACAATAAAATATAACAATTTTGAATATCACTTATTTTTTCACAAATAATATAAAAATTTTTTAAATATATATTTTAATAAAAATTATAAAATTCGAAATAATAATAAATTTGTAAATAATATTGTAAGCCTGCTATTTAAAATAAATAAATAACATACAGAATTTATGTATATAGTAATATAAGTAAAGATGTTTAAGAATATAATCCTCAAACGAATTTTGCAATAAATTTTAAAACTCCTTCACTTTAAGGGCTGCTTGCAATCGCGGACATATGTCCCGAACTATCTATCTATACATCTATAAAACTGCGCATCCTATGCCACCCCACCCTACTCTTCCCCTCCCCCTCCCCCTCTCCCTCCCCCTCCCACCCACTCAGCCCAACAGCCGTTGCCGCTTCGGAACAAGCCGATTACAAAACGCAACAAGGCCCCGAGCTGGAAAAATAAATGGTGTGAAATATTATGCGAATTTTTGTCCTGGCCCGCAGCCCGCCCTCCGACAGTGCTTTGGTTTTATGTTTTACAAATTTTAAAATGTTTTCACGGTGGCTGCGGGCATGTCAATAAACAACAACTGTCACCAATTTCCGCCGGGCAACTGTTGACAAAATATATAAAAAAAGAAAAAAAATAAAAACAAAAAAGACGCGCGTGTGCGAAATTGTTGCAAATTTATCAAGTCGCGAAGCGAGCGAAAAATAAAGCTCCCCAACCACCCCACAGCCTGGGCTAGGCAACTTGACAATTTCACGGCGTATTATTCAGATTTGCAATTTTTGGCCAATGCGGCATTTAAATAAAACTGCAATTTGTCTGTTAACAGAGAGTCGAACCCCGCACTCTCCCTGAAGCAATGTTAATTTGATGTTATGTGATTATTAACATTTACCACTAAGTAGCGCAGTGCGAGGTTCGAACGGAACCTGAGCTTAGATGAGCTGGGAGATGGATGTAAGTGGAGTTTTAAAAAATTGTATATACGAAAGATGATCATCTAATTTGCTTTGGTATATGGCAGTGCTCAGCATCGATTACGAGTAGTCTATCTTATATAGGCTAAAAGCTGTTTCAAAAAAGAGCTCAAAGTCAAATTCGTTTAGTATGTCGTATATCGTTCAGGAGCTGTTAAATAGAAGATCTCAAAATCTCATCTGCTTCGCATTTTTGTGTGACATTTGCCCCTCGATTTCTTCACGTTACGTTCCAAATGTGAGAAATACATTGTAAGTGCACATAAAAATGTAATTATTTTGTTGTTGAAATTACGTGAAATGTTGTTAAAATATTTTTACAGCAAAAGTTGCGCCATTAAAACAAAAGCAACAACAACAACAACAACGAAGCAGAACTACGAAATCTGTGATTTGTCTGCAAACTGTAAAACAATAAAAACGCGGTAATGATTTCCCATTTGAGATAAGGTGCCGTATAACTTACTTTGCCCCCCTGCCCCCACCTCTGCCCCTGTCGTGCTTCTGTGCGGCGTAAAAACCCCTCGAGATACCTTTAAAATTATATATAAAGATAAACTCCAACTGACCGCAACTTAAAGCTGCTCTCGTTTAAATTTGGCCTGATTTTGACTTTGTTTCGGTTTATTTTGTCTTTCTTTGATTTTACTGTGGAAAATGAACAAATTTTATGACCACTTCGATGTGAGGCCAACGATTAACAGGGTCGTCGGGCGAACTCTTTGAGATATCTATGTATGTATCTCAATTTGTGTCGAGTACAGCGCATGTAATCAAGGGAGCAAAATGGACTGAAATACGTGTAGTACTTAAATAAGTAGTTTCTGGATTTCTATCTTGGAAAACAGGTGTTGAATGTCCCCAGAACCATACATATATTCCATATATTTCAAATATGCTACATTTACAATAAAAACAACAATTTGAGAAAGTCAAATGTTGAGAGCTGAGGCGAAATGGCCAACAGCTTCATAGGAATGTAAACACAGACGGCCACACTTCCATCTACATTAATACACTTGTATTTTCACTTGTTCAGTGTTGCAAATCTCAATGCAGAATTTGTGGCTGAACGAAAGGAGAGCAAGAGCAAAACACATTAACATTGCAATATAATCGAATATCGAACAGCTTTTATCGAGAGCGTACCTGACTCTAATTTCTTCGATGTAGAACACTTCGTCAGCATTTACGTTTAAAGGCGCATTCGAGATCGCTTCTCAGCAAAATGGAAAGTTCTAGAAATATTGTGGACCTAAATATCTATGTTCTCGATTGCATATTGTCAAAGCTACCCGAAATAAAGGATCAAATAAACTTAGCACGAGCTCATCCAAACCTGGCAGACGCATTCAGATACCACAATCGCAAGCGGTTCCGCGAAATCGACCTTGGGGAACTTCCCATTAACGAAGGGAAATTTATTCTCCAGTTTTGCGGATCAACTGTGAATTCAATTATATTGTTGCATTCACATTCAATCGTTCAACATGTAGAGAGATATTGTACAGAACTGCAATCTGTGGAATTGCGTATTTGGACATTTGAAATTCAAGAACAAATTCGTTGGTTGCCAACAATTAAATCGCTTAACTGTGTAAAAATACTAAAGTGGACTACTTTTGATCCAAATGAAGATAATCAACTCTTGGAATCATTGCAGGAACTACCCAATTTAAGAAAATTATACCTAGCTGGTTTTATAGAATGTAAGCGATATTAAATATTATTTAACCGTTTTTATATTGTACATTTTTACAGCAAATTCAATTTGGAACTTGGTCGAGTTGGAAGAGTTAACTGTAGAAGATTGTTATTTTTCCATTCCCCCATTCGATAAGTGTGCCAGACTTAAAAACCTTCGTGTGTTATCTCTTATGGGCTGGGACGATATGGAACGATGGCATTTTTTGCCTCAGCATTGCCCCCTGTTAGAGAGACTAACACTGGCAGGCGTGTGGGGAGATAGCGAATGCAGAATACCGCACTTTCCAAAGCTAAAATACCTTGAAGTAGATTTCCCGGTTGCCCTACACGATCTACTGTTCGCTTCAGTCGATCAATATGCAAAGCATTTGGAACAACTGATTCTTGGCGAACAACTCAGCGCCTCGGATGACATAAAACTGCTGGAAAAGATGACACAACTCAAAGAAATTAAAGTTTTTGCGCGTATTTCCTGCCTGGAGAATATAGCAAAATTGAAGAAATTGGAGCGTCTGACATTAAATTACTATAGACATCCGATAGAAATTAGCCGCCTATTAATTGTGGTAGCTGCATGTACGAACTTACGATGGCTTTTTCTTGATGACCTTAATGACTTTGATGAGAGCCTTGTAGAGGATGTAAGAAAAACTTTAAATGCGAATGGAAACGAGCAGCGCAGAGAATTTTGCCTAATTGTTCACACTTTTGGGGAGACAAAGACATTTAATTTTTAATTATGTCTATTTCACGAATTTCACACTGTCGTCTGAAGTGACTTCGAAATATTGTCGCTCCATCTAAAGATTTGTTTTATTTTATTTCAAGCATGCTTTCTGAAGAAAGAAAGTAAACCCAACGATTTGTTCTGAAACTACTATTTAAAAAACTCTGTGGGTCTGGACTCAGTCAAGTTTCATTGTTCTATATTAATAAAATATATATATACAACTTCCGGTCTTTGTTTTTTGTATTTTGCTTGCATTTTCTTTTTCGGTTCAGGGTATACCCATTGATAGTGAGTAAAGAGGGTATAATGGTTTTGGGCAAATGTATGTAACAGGCAGAAGGAGGTATGTTCGACCCCGTTATCTCAGGCAATACAAGATTTAGAGAGCTGAACTTGGACTTTTTCATATTGACACCAAAATGGTTTTATTTGGAAATGAATGTTTTGAGAGCAAACCTGAAAAACTCTTCAAATTCCATGAGAAGCTGGCATTTTTGCAGCAATGTACTCGATTTACATTTAATTGAACTCTTTAAAAGTCCATAGTAATTATAACAAATTAGTTTAGTAACTAATATGTACAAGACATGGCCATATTTGAGTGCTGCATATAGGAAGATTCTAAAACATTTGCGGCCAGCTCAACTTGCTCTTAACCCATTCGCATTAACTGAATGCTTTGGCTCGCCTGGCTTAACTAGGAAATTTCATACTAACGCCCCGAACGGGCCATAATTCTCCAAGACAAAGTCTTTGGCTGTTGTTGTTGCTGCTGCTTTCGGAGAGAGACTTTATGAAAAAATACGAAGTATTAAAATCATAAATCTAATTGGAAATGCGCGTCACGTGCGCGGAACGTTAGTCTCTGTCTTCTCTGGCAAAGGAGCTGCCGCCGCCATCGACGTCGTCTACGAGCGTTGCATGCAACGCGCTGAAGTGCGTATGTTTGTGGATATTACAGCTAACCAAGCCGGGCCAAGTGCCCGCCGCCCCAACCCGCTGCTCCACAGTCGGCGTCAGCTCGCACTTTAATTCCAGCCAAGAATTTTACTTAAAAAGATTAACTTTTTTCTATGCAAACACAAAGTTGGTGAGCGTGCTTGAGTTTCTGGGCATAGTGCGGCGTAGATTTTTGAAATATTCATGAAACAGGCCAGCTCTGATGAGCGGCAGGATAATAAAACAATGAAGCTCAAGTGGCAAGGGCCATAAAAATATTTAATGCAAAGCAATCGGCAGCGATTGTCATTGGAGCTGCCAGCCGGATGACAATTGCGCAGCTCCACAGAACCACAGAAGCATGGAGCCACAGCACCACAGTACCATGCCCATACACTTAGCGAAAAACATAGTATTTTGTGCTTAAATCAAGTACAAATATTATCAGAAATCAAATGAAAAAATTAAGTTCTTATTTTGAGATCGGTTTTTAGTCCCAAAATCGCAAATACAAAACATTTAATTTAAGAAATGTTTTTTCTTTTTTAAAAACGTTTTAAGCTTGTTTTAATTTATTTAATTTAATATAATAATATAACAAAAGTTTTTTCATTTCAATAAAACTTACGGTTAATCGGTTAATCGATGTTGATTTAGATTTAATTTAAGAGTTGGCCCAAAGAAAATCTAGTCAACATTTTAAGAACAAAAAGACCTGAACAATATACCATTCTTACTACAATAAGGAGTGCAATTTTTCTCTTAGTGTACTTCAGTTTAAATGGCTTTTCGGTTAGTTTAAGTATACAAATTCTTGTAAAAAGTATTTTGTACCTAATCTGGCGCATTTTTTTTATTTTAAAAATATTTGGGGCCAATTAAGAATATTGACAAACGGAATTCCTGAGATTTTAAAAAATAAACAGTTCCATTTGTATCAAACAATTTGGTTGTCTTTTCTCTGAGTGTACATACACGCAGTCGACACAACAAATAAGTCTCCAAAGACATATTGTGCTGGGTGCTGCCATAAATTCGTTTGGCGTCGTCCTGGCATCCTGCTTGACTCTGCCCCCCGCCGCCGCCTCCGCCACGCCCTGCCAACTTGTTCAATTATGCAGCGGAATGTTTTATGTGCTCCGCTCTGCGGCGAGTGCATAATTCCTGGCAAAGGATGCGTGCCGCTCCAGCTTCGTATTGTCGCAATTGGAGTCCTCTCGCCTGCTCCCGGAGTCACTTTAGTTGATTAGTGTCGAGTGCCTGCTGAATAAGTCAGAAGTAAGCAACATATTAACACAATCCACCTGTTTGGCCTCTTTTCTTTTCTTTTCTTCTCTTTTCGTTTCTTTACTTTTCTGGGCCCATTTCGGCCCATTTACATAAACCTTTGCCGAAAGTTCTCGACAGGTCGGTGTTTGATCCAAGAATTGTTTGATCCGCAGACAAATTACCGCCAGGGGGAGAGAGTACACTGAATAAGAAAACAAAAACGAAATGTTCCACAAAAGTACAAATAAAATATTCAAATAAGAAATCCAAGTGTACGCAGTCCACATATTAAAAAGGTTACAATTACAATTTTTTACGGATTTTCTGTAGAAATAATTCTTAGGGGGCATTTTGTGAGTATCAGAATACGTTTATTGAACTTCGAGAGAAATGACTAAACTAATGGCTATAATGGTTTCCTGCTTGTTTGGCTATAAAAGTTCTTATTGGTATCAATTTGAATTATAGGGAAAGTCCCATATAAACAATGCAGAGGATGTAATAATTTTGTCATAAATTATAAATGCATGCATGCTATCTTGAAATATATAGCGCTTTTTAATATTTAGAAAATTAAGTTTTTAATTGTACAAATTTTTATTTTTGAATATATCTTGACCAAATTTACCAATTGCAGGGTTTATTGTCTGCCTAATCCAATTAATTATCTAACTTCTATATCGAAGTCGTATGGGTAATATCAGAATATTATTATTTAATATTTATGCAATCGTATCTCATCCTAAAATAATATTTTAGCCAAGTTTTGAAGGAGTGCTTAACCATATTAAAATATTATATCCCACATTTGCCAGGGTATTCAACCTTCGGTTACAACAACCGTTCCTACTTGAGCATACTTTTATATACTTATGCATGCAATTTCTCTTATGCATTTATTCTCTTAGCTTTTATACTTGACCTTCCACTTTTAACTCCCGCTGACTGTGAAATATTTTCGATCTATTGACAAAATGGCAGACATTGTTTGTCATTAACAGCAGCGGCAACGGCAGCCCCCCCAAAATAACAGTAACAGCAGCAACAACAGCGCGTCTGCCGACGCAGTAATCAGTCACATCGAGCATCGACTTTCCAAGTGAATGGGCGGGACGTGACCGAGCTGTGTACATAACTGCATACACATAACTATGTACACAACATAGGTACATATGCTGGCGCATGTACTTAAATCGTTGTTGTACATAGCGCAGCGCTTGTATGTAAACAGTGCCGTCCTTTTCTCGCCCGTTTGCCCCTCGCTGGAATGCAATATAAAGTGTGTGTGTGTGTGTGTTTTTTTTTTTGTGTGCTTTATTTGCTTATGTAAAGCGCAGCGTTAACATGGCTCCCACATTGCCTCGCAGTTCAAGCTCTTTGCGTGCGCGCTCTCTCTCTCCCTCTCTCTGTCATTTGGCGCTCTCACGCCTCACTATGCTGCCTGCTTGTTTGCTTATTTACTTTCGGACGGTCTGTTTTCGGTCTGTCTGTCTTGCTGTCGTCTTTGTGTGTTTGTCTGCCGTTGTTGTTTTTTTCTTCGTCTTGCTTTGAAATGTGACTGAAATATTAATGCAAAATGCGCTCTCCCGCTCCTTAGCAGCTACGCTCTCCTTGCGGACACACACACACAGCCGCATGCACACATATGCATGCATGTCGTTTTATTTGCTTTTGCTTTTGCCATTGTGGCTGTGCGTGCGTGGGAGAGAGAGGCAACGTGCGTGGATTTATTATGCTGATTTTATGTGCTGTCGCTGCGTTTTTAATAATAAAGCAAACATTTATTAATGATTAATAAACTCGGACAGCAGCGAAATTGACGCTGAGTCAGTTAAGTTCAGTTCCCTTCGCTTGTAGCCCAATTTCAATTTCAATTTCAGTTGCAATTACAGTGACGCATGTTTCAATTCATTCAGTTCACCTCTCTCACTTCCATTGAAAGCTTCGCTCATTCGTCAATTCCAAATCAATGATGGCCATCGTTCCACATCATTTCAATTTCATGCATAACTAATGAAGTGCAAACACACACTCACACACACATGCCTGAATGAAATGAGAGCATCAATTTGAAGTCGCGTGAAAAGCATGAAAAGTTGCCCAAGTTTTTCTTTGCATTGTTGCGACACGAAGAAATGCGACAACATTTATAATTTGCATGCGACTCCGGCTCTTCGGCAGCTCCAACTCCTGCCCCGCTCTCGCTCACACCTCATCTCCATTTGCATCCCGCAGCGCATTTGCATGGCGGAGGCAACTTTTTAATGAGATTTAATGGCGCCGCTGGGAACGAAACAGAACGGAACAGAACAGAACGGAGCTGCAGAGGAGCAGCAGTCGGTAGCCGGCAGTAAGTGAGCATTAAATCATTTGCAAGCGGATAAGGAGTTGAGCCTTGAGCGCCCAGAGCAACACCCCCCCCCCCCACTCCCTTTTCTGCTCAGGTATCGTGTTACCAAAGTGGCTGACATAAATCTTTCCCTCAGCGATAAGCGAAAAGTATTCAAAATGAATTATGAAACTGGCTGCCTCGGGGTTGTGGGATCGCTTGTAGCCAGGATTGGCCCCCCCTGCCTGGCCTGACCGGGCGCCACATGTTCTGGCTGCATGAAGATGGGATACATCATTTCATAATTAGAGCCATGTGAGCTCCACAAACAGTTGCCAAGTTTTTGACCGACTTTTTGTGTGGTCGCAAGTGTTAATAATGGCAATCCCGAGTCCTGCTGCGTCCTCCGCTTGCGCTGCTAAATGAAATTAAATTGTCCTTCCTCATTCTGATGCATATCGGTGTGGCAGGCAGTTGGGGGCAGATGGCAACATTGACAATAAATTAATATTAGCGCTCGGCCAACAACAACAACCCCCGGGACGGATAAACTAATAAAGCATATGTAGATCTGGGCGGGGAGGCGACTTCTGTTGCGTGTGTGCCACGTACGACACTGGCAACATGTGTGTGTGTGCGTGTGTGTGTGGCACGGAAGCTGAAGCTCGACTGGTGTCAGTTTGCTGTCAGTGTGCTGTGCGGACGGGCGGACGGGGGGACGGGGGCAGACATCAGTGTCAGTCAATTTGTGCAAACAAAACGCGCCAAAATGATGAGCGCAACCTGCTCTGTGGCTAATTGAAGAGCAAGCAATAAAAATAATAATGAACGAACAAGGATAGAGGTTGAGAGAGCGACAGAGCGAGAGAGAGAGAGAGACAGCAACCAAAACTCTTGCAATGCAGATGAAAAGTGTGAGAAATGAAATCACCAAAAAATTATTATTGTTATTGTGCTTCTGCTGGCAAATCAGACTTAAATGCAGAATCAAACTAGACAACAAATTCTGATCAAAAAGTTCAGTTTTGACAAAGTTATGGTAGTTGAAAGTTCTGGAATATTATTTATTCATTTGTAGCATTTAAATTTTTTGTCATTTTTTGTATGATTTTTGACAGAGAAATCATTTATCTCAAAGTCATTTTTAAAATAGTTTTTTAATGCTAATTTAAACACCAGCAATCGATAGTAAATAATATTTCGAAAACATTTTTATTTAAAAAATTAGCAAAGGGAGACCCTTGGCTAAAATCTCGAAAAATATCGAGAAAATGTTATTTATCATTTGAACAAAATTTAAATGCAATATCAAACAAAATATAAAATCAAGGCCAAAAAGCTATCTAATCTAATTATGAAAGTTTGAAATCTAGGGAGGAGAGTTGGGAAACTTTGCAAGTGAAATTTTTAGTCAATTTTTGCATGATTTTTAACAGAAAAATCAACTTCCTCAAAATCTTTTTTTAAGTAGTTTTTGTACTAATTTTGACAATAGCAATTGACTAAAAATACAATGTCGAAATTCAAAATTTTGCAAACATTTTCTTTTCAAAAATAAAAAATTAAAAATTAAAAAAAAAGGGTTTTTTGTTTTCATTTTTAAAAAAATTTAAATGTAGAATTATGCTAGAGATCGAACCATTAAAAAACTTGCAGCAAGCAAATCGGTTGAGTTATATATATATATATACAAATACATACATATGTTCTTATATGGATAAATTCCATGTTTGTGTGGAAGTAATTTCGACATTTTCCGCTGGTTTGGGTAATTGTAACCATTTAAACCGAACAGACAAACAGACACAAATACAAATAGACAGAATTAGAGAGAGAGAGAGAGATGGGCAGGAGGGGGTGTGGCACATTTAATGGCACACACGCACACACGCACACACTCATTCACTCACATTTGTAGACAGATAATCACTGCCTGCCATCCCCCCCCCCCCTGTTTTTCCCCCTGGCTCATTTCAAAGGCTTTGTTGAGACAATTTCATGCATTATTCATTGCACGGCCTCACACATTTTTCCTCATTTTGTTTTCCCAAATAATTTTTCCCTTTGTACCGCGCGCCGTTTGCTAAGTCAAAATTTAATAAAGAAAAATTCAACGCTTTCACAGGACTAACGAACTTCCTGCTTGTGCTGGTCATTAGTTGGCCGAAACTAGAAATTGACTGAGATGGAGAGAGCGAGAGGAAGGCGGAGAAAGCGCTGCAGATAGGCTTAAGTCTGGTTATTATGGCCGACCCCGTCCCGCCCACAGGGCAATTAAAGTTGCTGTTGATCGCAAATTTATCGATTGGCCGAGCGGTCAATGTAATCCCATCCGCCTGAGCACTGTATTCGCATTAGGGATATATGCACATGTATCCAAAGGATATGCTTGTCTTCCATTTTCTAGTTATCTGCACACTTGGCCATTCTGCTGACTCTTATTGGCACTTGGCAACAATCTCTGCATTTTGATGTGCATTTCAATTCCTTGCAGGTAGAGCTCGCAGGACTCGCAGGACTCGCGTGTGTGTGTCTGTGATTTCTATCACACATCGTTGACAGTTTAAGGGAAAATGGAAAAATACGAAAACAAAAACAATTTCAGCTAATGCCAGCAATGAGTACAAAAGAAAAGCCAGCCAAGTGTTGGCAACAACAACAAAAAATAGTAAAGGAAATAAAGAAAACGCAATGAAAATGGAATCGTATCGGCAAATGGAAACACGTGCAGCTCGCGTCCTGCGGCCTGCCTGCCAACAAAATTTGTTGGGTGCAAACATTAATTTTATGTTTGTTAATTTCTTTTATTTCCAGCATTTCTTTCGTTTTTTTCCTACCAATTTTTCCCGACTATTTCACGCGCATTTGCATAAATTCCAAGGCGTTTCACGGCCGGAAAAATTACAACAACAAAAAAAAAAAAGAAAACCTCGCCAACAATTGTAGAAAAATTGCGTTAAATTTATCGTCTGTAAAGGCAGCAAATAAAAACTGTAAAAAAATGCCCGAAATTAGTTCAACTAAGCAGCCACACCCCTTAGCCCAAAAAGGCAACAGCCCCGCGCAACCCTTTTTAGTGAAATATATAAAAAGAAAAAAAGAATCCAGGACCCGCACATATGTTGCCCAGAATCCACTTGAGTTTGAGGAGTTAAGGGGTTGGAACACTTGTAGCTGCATATAAATCTTACTCCATTTCGATTTAAAATGTAACACGCCAGAGAAGATTTATGGCCCACATTGTCGAACTGTTCGATTACAAGCCATAATCGAGGCTAAACCCTAAAAAGGCCCGCAAATCGCATATGTGGCCATAAATCTTTGGCCATGTAATCAATATTATGACTTGTCAAATTATTGTGTACTTCTGTCTATGGCGCATCTTTAAAGCAAGTCCACGCCGTTGCCTTTTTATACCCTGTAGCCATAGAAAATGGGTACGAAATGGGTATATTAAACTTGCGCAAATGTAAGTGCAAATAAAGTAGACAGAAGTAGATATCTTTGACTGCAAAATGTGTTTGTACTGT
Source organism: Drosophila colorata (assembly GCA_035041545.1). Lineage (NCBI taxonomy): Eukaryota > Metazoa > Arthropoda > Insecta > Diptera > Drosophilidae > Drosophila > Drosophila colorata. The sequence continues at coordinate 4,553,506 of JAWNLD010000564.1, forward strand.
TGATGAGCATCGAGTTTTGAATAAAATACACAGCTCAACATGCTTTAAATGATCGATAACTTTGTGCAGTGATTGTGCAATCAATAAATATCGATTTCCGATTTATATTTTCTTGCAGATCTAGGAGATTTTCAAGTGTAGAGAGTTTATAATTGGCCTCTAAATACTAAAGCAGATTATATAGTTGGCATATATTTCACGTTTCTTGATAGCAGCTTCCTAAAATCGATAGATATTGACTTCCAACAATTCACGTTTTGGAATATAAATTATAAGATATAAAAGCTTGAAAGATAAAATATGGTCCCTAGGTAAGGGAACATATAAGGAAAAGTTCACTTTTTCGATAGCTGCCGATCGATAACTGCGATCGATAAACATCGGTTTTTCCAGATTTTTTTTTGATAAAAATTTGGTTTCTTTGTCCTCATATAGCATATACAGATCAGGAATAATTTACTTTTAGCAAACGCTGATCCCTAAAATCGATAAATTTCGATTATCAACACCTCATACTGTATACTGCTCTTGAATATTAAATTTCCTCAATACCTGCAGCTCGTCCCTCTCAAAACTGAGTAGAGGATATCTTTTAGTCAAACGGGCGACGAAAGCACTTTCGTGTTACTTCGAAAGCTCCCTGGGGCGACATTTTTTCGGGGAGACATTGGAAATTTCCGCTACCTTTCACAGCCAATGACCAATTAATGCTAATTTGGCAACCCTTTTCGGGCCGCGAATCGCTGAACCTGCAACATTTGGCAACTTTTCGTTTGCTGTTTAATTAGCGCATCGCATCGCAGGACATTTTTATGGCCGGGCGCAGCATTAAAAGGACATTTCATGGAGCCAGCTGTTCTGAGTGGCCGTAGTGCAATGTGTGATTGATGGCCGGCCATTGGAAGATTATGTAAATCGCAATGACCTTTGACCCTCCGGCCGGACAAGCTGGCAAATGGCAGCAGCAGCAAGTGTGCAGAATGGCGAAATTATGAAAATTGGCCAACACTGGGCAAACGACATCATTTGTCATCGTTTGGCAAAAACTATGGTGGATGTGGATGATATTGCCCGCATCCGAACCGAGCCGAACCGAACCCGAACCCGAACCCAATACGAACCGGGTCGCACTGCATCGATATGGGGGCAGCTGTGTTAATGAAAACATGTGTCAGCAATAAAATGATAATCATGATTTACATCCCGACATCATCTTCGATATGATTACGAATCGAACGTGCGCCTTTCTAAGGCAGAGTATTTGATAATTGCAAAGACTCTGTCGACACTGATGACAACTGCTCTTGATTTACGAGTTTGAATTAACATTCACACACTGACGGACCCTCAAATCGGCGCCCTCTTCAGACCACCAATTTGTTGCATTAGTGCTAAATTAAATTATTGTTTACATACTTGCGAATTATGCGAAAACGGACTTTCCCCTTTTTGAATTCGATTTAAAAATATGTCACACAAATGTGTGGCTAAAGAATTGCCCTTAATTTGCAGCAGCCAACGGGCAAAGGGTTGACACATTTCGAGGGGGTTGCGCAACGGGTGTCAATACGTGAACAAAGCGCAATTTGCATGCGACCCGAGCTGGGGAAGTGCTGAAAAATTAACTGAAACTGAAACTGGAACTGGAACTGGTGCGAACATTCATTAGCTGTGACTTATTCTTTTGTGATTGGAGTGCGTATTAATTGCCTATGCAAACAAAAGAGAATAGAATACTTGAGCTTAAGTCTGATTATAAATATCTTTAAGCATATGACAACATATTGTAATTAGATAAAGATTCGTTAGTGCATAAATCAAGTTTATTTAGAATTTAAGAGATTTAAAACCACTAAAAACAGCTACGTAAAGACTTTTTCTACTTCTTTGATAATAACCATCTCATTCCAAATACAGAAATACCTTTTTCCACATTTCTTCGTTTGCTACTTTTATAATTCCTTGCATTGTTCACGCTCACATTTGAAAGAGTCACATATCAGCCATCTCTCTCTAATTAACTACCTACCCATTCTGGCTTAAAGAGCGCCATCAACTTTGGGACATGCTTATCAAAGTGTTTTGTTTGCACTTTTTAATTTACTGCAATTGCGCTGCCAAATCAAATTGCGATAAGAAACGCATAAAACTTGGCCGGCTCCTGTGCAAAATACTCCATGTGCCTTGTGCGCTGTAAACTAAGCCAAGTGCAATAATTCAAAGACACCCTGAAAGCCCCGCTCGGTGCTCGCTGGCATTCGGATTTGTTTTTTAAAATGCCGCAGGGATCGATTATTGCCGTTCAAATTCGCATAAAACGTGCGAGTTGCCAAAACGATTTTAAACTCCGTTTCGGGCGCGGGTTCGGAATTGGAATTGCGAAAGCCCTGGCATATGTGTTCCTCGGGTTGTACGTGTGTTGTGTTTTGTCTAGTGGGGTGTAGGCTGGCAATAATTTAAGGAATTTGAAGTCAATTCAAAGTCGCATTCAATTCCTGCGCAGGCTGCGATCTCGCGATATGAATCTCAATAAAAATGCATTTAAAATGTTGACAAAGGAGCTCCCAGTCGCAACTACACTTCATTCGGGCAATTGCCGGGCTTATAGCGAGGGTAGGGCACGACAATTGCCAAAGCAGAAGGCTTTCCATTTTGCACGCAATTTGGCCGTAACTCAGCCACAGCTGAGTCCGGTCCGGGTTTTGGAAACGGGCACGGCAACTGCCAGCCAACTGCTCATATATTTCAAATGTTTTTGTGCCAAAAAAAAAAAAGCAAAAATTATTCAAATACTTAATTTGAAACGAATTTCGAACATATTGAAACGACACACTGGAGAGTGTTTCCATTGTTAATAACCTGAGCAGAACATTTTCAGAGCCTTAAGAGCTACTTGGATTGATAACAAAGAAAACCCGCCCATAAGCTTTTGCAATAAAGGATTTTATATTCACTTAATTAATAATAATTTCAAATAAAAACATAAATATTAATTTTATTGTTATTAAGCTACGAGCTCTTAAATACGTTTTCACAAAAAACTTTATATATTTTGAGCACACTCTGAAGCAATCCAAATATGAATATTGATATTGTATATAAAATTATTTTAAATAAATAAATTTTTAAGCTTTAAACTCTTCAATTTCAAAATAAGCTCCTGTTTAGAAAAAACCCAATACCAAGTACATATATTAATATACATAATCTATTCTCATAATAATAATAAAAAAATCATTTAGATACTTTTTAAATGAATATCGATCAAAATCTGGAAAATAGGTTGAACATTGTTATGATGGTAATAAAGTTGCATTGTTAATATTATGACAGTTTTAATGAGGTTAGGTCGGAACAGCGTCAGGGTCTGTTGTACGACAGGTACAGTTAGCCACTGCGCCGAGGTTTTCGCAGAAAGGTCGCGTTCAAATAATGTCATAAATTTCATAAAATGTCAACCGAGGCAGACACCTGCCACCTGCACCGGGGCTACCTGAGCGTGTCGAAGGGGCAGGAACTAGGAGAACTACTTGCCACGGATTTCAGTTGATTAAAATTGAGTCTCATTTGTGATGCAGTTTTGCTTGGCGATGACAACATCAAAGTCAAAGTCAAAGTCAACACAGTCGGAACAGGAGTTGGAGTCTGGAAAACTTGTTGGCTGCTGCAAGTGCTGGGTAATTATGTTGAACAATGAGCAACAATTCCAGTTGCTGCAGTTCCAATTAGTCACATTACACGACCAAAGGCAAAAACATGCTCCGCGCCATAAATGGTCAATAGAATGATACAACCCACAGCGACAAGTCAACAACAACAACAACAAAAGATACAGATACAGATACAACACAGCTTCAGATACAGATACAGATACATAGCATGCAGGCGGCTGCTGCAAGAATTTGAAGATAAAGATGAAGAATTGGACTGAACAAAAAATAATAACAAACAAAAAGGAGAGCAGAGCTTAAAAATATGATTATTCCTAGAATTTATGAACTTTAAACAACATTAAATTAAATTTAAAAGAATCGTTTTAACTTCGAGCTGAACGACTGAAAAACTTTATAGATTATTGTTGATTTAAATCATTTGAAAATCATTGCAAATCGTTGTCTTTTAACTTCGTATAGTAGCTTGGTGCATTAGTTCATTTGAGTCCCATAACTGTGCAGTAGTTCAATTGAACCCTACAACTGTTCAGTTCTTTATGATTGTTATTCTGCTTCATTTGTTTATTTGAGTCCCATAACTGTTAAGTAGTTCATGAATGTCATTTTTCTTTTTAAGTTCATATGACTCCCTTCATTATTCATTTACCTAAATATTATTATTATTATAATATAAATATTTTATTATTATAGCAATTATTTGAATAAGTTTGTTTAGTCAAAAATTACGTACTGAACCAGTTCGAGTGAACAACTGAATGAACTGATACTTAAATGTGAACGTCTGAACTGCCTCACCTGAGTTGCGACTAACTAATGCCATTTGACAGACCTTATGACAGTTTATTAGCCCGCGTTCCGTAGACGCATCGCCGGTTGATTGGCAGCGGATCCGTGGCAGAGCCAAATGCAGTTCGCTCGCTAATTGAATGCAATTAAAAAGGAAATTAAAATTTAAATTACAGAACTGCGGCTGGGCACGTGTCCATCACTGGCCGCCAGATTTAGTCGTTGTCTGTGTCGGAGTCGCTGCCAAAGCACCCTAAATGGCCCGGGCACGGCGATCAGCTTATAAGGATGCCAGCGATCATACGTGGAATTCGATTTTAATTTATGCGGCAACTCCAACCGCCCCACAAAGCAAACGCACTTTGCGCCAAATCCGGCCAGCTATTGAAATGGAGCTGGAGTGGACGATGGGGTCTATCTATGAGCTGAGGCCCCCCTTTTAAGTGCCTGGGGATATGGGATATGGTTTTTCCTGTTTGCTTTGGCTTGGCAAGGAAACGTAAAATTTAAGAGGTAGATTTATCAAAATCTTTCTTAAAGAAGGCTATTTATATTGGCTGCTGAACTGCTAGCTTTGCTAACTTCTTTTTCACAAGCAACAATAAAATATAAAAACATATATAACACTTTTAATAATGTTTATCGGAATTTAACGGTCAAGACAGTTGCATAAATTGTTGCTAACTTGGCTAACCTTCGTTTTGCGTGACACAACAAAAACTTAAATTATTTAATAGTTTTAAATTATTTATTATTAATATTTGATACAAACAACACCAAAAAAAAGAACAATCATTGTTTTATTTCAGTAAACAATAAGGATTAAATTTTATTGGGATTTTCCCAAGATTTTTAAGCCTAATGTTTTTTATTTTAATTTCTCAAATATCCGCTTACCTCAGCTGCCTTTGATAGTCGTTATTGATAGGAGTTTCCTCAATATATAGTTTCCGCTGCCACTGATCATCAGTTTGGTAGCTTGAATTTTAAGAGATTTCTGTGGATTTCAGTGCCTGGGCTACCTGCTTGGAAACGTGGTTCTTATGAATGAAGCCATCGGCAGGCAACTCCTCTCGATCTCTCACACCCTTCGGCCACAATTTCAATGCGCGACAATTAACAAGTCCGGGCCCGAGTCCACGGCTAACTGGCGATGGTGATGATACCAATCTTGGCGCAGCACGCGCTCTGAATATCACCTACCAAAAAAAAACGAAAAGTTTTCATTCAGTTTTCTCAAGATTTCAATTGAGTGCCAGCTACGCCCGCACCTTTTGCGTGTGTTTCTCTTAATTTCTATCACAAATTCTGTTTCATTTATGATTCCTTAGCTCTTTTTTTGTTTTGTTTTTCAAACTCTGCGATGCTATCAACTTCCATAGCAAATAGCGAGACGCTGCACGTGCTTCACATTTTAAAATGCGGCCAGCTCCTTGGATTTGATTTTATGAATGAAACAACCTGAGACAAACACAGCGCACTTTGATACTTTTGCTACTTGGGCATCTTTTCATTAATACGTATTTATTTTGGCCAGCCCAGCAGGAAGTGTAGCCCAAAGTAGGGCCTGCGGGAAGCAGTTCTCGGTATGCCAGCATTTCTGTATGTGTTCCTTAACCAACCCTCCCCCCAACATGCTCAAGGCCAGCTTTGAGTTGAGTTTGTGCTATGATTTATTACTGTCAATAAATTGAGCTCCCTTTGCATGGTTTATTTCACGCTCTAATTTTGTTTTTTTGATAAAAGCTGCAGCTCCATACGCTGGCAACAGATGGAAAACTCTGTGGAAACATTTGCCATACGCATTATTTCTGCATAATTTCGCAATATTTTATATGACAGCCATAAAAATTGTCAGCACAATTAGAAGCAGGTTGCAAATTATAGATATAGCCAGACATCTACATACCACGGAGGGGAGTTCTAAGTTGAGTTGGGGTTGAGCTAAGAAAAACTTGCTAAAATGAATGAACAGCTAAAATGAATCTTTTAAGGACAAATTTAAATTTAAATCAGCATATTTTGTGCGCAAATTTGTTTTTCATAATTAATTATTTTTTAATAATTACTAATAATTAACTAAATGTTTTTGTGCAATAACTTTCTCTTGTAAAATGCGTATATGAATATTCTATTTACTATTTTTATTTATTACTTTTATAAACTAATTTCTAGTTACCCAACTGCTTGCTTAATTTTTTTTAAATTTAGTGTTTATTTTCAATCTGTTCGAGCCACTTCATTTATAAAAGATGCCCATCAAAATATGCCAAAGTTTTGTTTATGTTTATCCCATGTTTGCTGCCAAGAAAAACAAAAGTTGCAGCTAATCAAGTTGACCAAAGGGTTTTCCGAGCGTGTCCCGGCATATTAGCTGGGCGTTATATCGCTCTCCTGGGGGCCACTTGGCTTTTCATTTCATACTCTACGGATCATAACTCAACTCGGCCCACAAAGCCAAAGCAGGTCATTTGTTATGTTCCGCCCAAAAACGCACTTTGAACCCGTGACGAAAGTGCCAAGTGACATATGTAGAGATGGCCAGGCGAGTGTGGGTGTGTGTGTGTGTGTGTCGGTGTGTGGAATAGTTCTGGGGATGTTCCATGCTTGAATGCCAATATGCACTTGCCGTTGACAAATGACACGCCTGGCCCAAAACTCTGTGATTTATCAAAAAGCCAAAAGGAAAATTATAAAAAAATCTTGCAACGCTTTGCGAAATATCTTGGCAAAATTAATGGATGCCATTTGAAAGTAAGACAACTTAGGGAATACCCTATGATGACACTGGCAAAGAGCGAGAAGTAAAGAGTTTGGTTCATTGCACCTCTGACAAAAAAATAAAAAAAGGGGGCGAGGGAGTTGCTGCTGCAGCAGCTGTTTTGCCGCCTGCCTCGGCCTCTGTCCGGTGCGGCATGCGTATCGATTTTGGCTCAGACGCCGTCGCAAACGTGACGAGCATCTCGAATTGGCCGCTGGCACTGCGAAGGGGGTTGCTGGGTCAGAGAACCTGAAATGCGGCAGCTTTAAGTTCAAAGTGTCAAAGAAATTAGTTAATAATTATTGGCTTTACTTTCGCTCCGAAGCACTTTAAGAGCAGCGTCAAGCTGTCTGCAGAGGCGGCATTCGGGCCTTAAGTGCGGACATGCTGCGAACATTTATCTTAATTGCCATTCAATTGGGGACAAGCTCAGCGGCAAGCAGGCAGCAGCAACTGCAGCAGCGAAATCAATTTGCATACACGCGATGTTGGCCAAGACGTTGCCCATGTCCAAGTGGATGCCGCAGCTCCTGTGGATGCCTCTGCCTCTGACTGCGCCTCTGCCTTCGTCTGGTCGTGTGTCTTTCAAATTCCGTACACACGAAACTTGCCTCTGCCTCGGCCGCCTCCTCTTGTTGTTGTGGCTGCAATCACCGATGCTCAATGTTTGTGCAACTAATTAACATTTTTAATGGGCAATCCTTGTAGGCACTGAGTACTTGCCGCATCGCCAGCAAATGAAGTGGAACCGCTTTTTAAAGTGAACTAAGAGATTTGATTTGGAGCGCAATTAATATTGATTTCGCCAGCTTTACGCAAAAAACGACATAAAAGAGGAATTCAATGAGGTATTTGGAAAATAAAACAATTAGGATTAAGTATTTTTTAAGACTTGCTTATTTATTTATGTAAAGCTTACTTTTCATGTTAATTGAAGTCAAAATGGATTTTTAATTAGAAGAAAAATCAAAACTAATAATGAAAAATGTTTTTATGTCGAATCAAAAATCATTTGAAAATAGAAAGAAAGAACTGAAAAAAATGCATTTATATTTGAATTGTAAAATCCTATACTGAAAAAGATTTAAAAGAAAACCTTAAATACTAATTAATTCTGGCATGTTCCCAAAAATTATGAACTCTAGAAAAAGTATACAAATTCAATAAGATCTCTGTTTTCGGTTTAATAGCTTATTTTAGTAAGATGTTAAAAATCTGTACAATAATAAGATTCCTTTATTAAAGTATATACATTATAATAAAAATGTACTAAATAGTGAAATTCGTCCGAAAAGATATATACAAAATTAGTCTAAATATAGTTACTGAATTTCCAATATCCATTTAGAATATATAAACTCATCATACTTACATTGATGTAATATTACCCAAAACCCAAAAATTGGAGCATAAAAACCGCCGTTAAATTCAATAAAGATGTCAAGGTTCGTAAACGTCATAAGTAAATTATTCACAATAGATTTCTGTTTGATTGACACACACGCGTCGCCGTGGCATTCGTTTGATTCGTTTGATTCACATCTAATTCGAATCTTATTCACATGAAATTCGAGGCAAAAATTGGCAGATATTATGTGGTGGCAATGCCGCGAGGCTGCCACGTGTTGGGGGCGTGTGCGTCTCTATTAGGGATGTATGTGTGTGTGTGTGTGTGTGGATGGGGGAATTGTTGTAAAAAAACGAAGAATTTCATTAGGCGATTTCTTGATCCGCACTTTAATAACTTAACTAAATGGCTTGACATTAAGTTGACAAATGTCTTAATAAGGAAAACTGCAACATTGTCACGAGATGAGCTAAAATAATGTTGCTCAGGCTGGTTGATCCCCAGAGAGAAAGAGAGAGAGAGAGAGAGAGGACTCAAGAAATGCAAATCGAGTCGGCCGAGCAAGGAATTTATCATCCGTGATGATATCGTCGCAACTACAAGACGAAGATTCGCCCAACTGTAAGACTATGAATAATAAAAAGGGTTAAATTAGCATTTTCACATTTATTTGAGCGATGACATGCCCAGATACGACGCCCTGCCACGCCCCTGCCACTGCCACTGCCACTGCCCCCGCAAGGGTTACACTCCGAGTGCTTGGGTTTATTAGCGAGCGCGTGCTACGGCAATCATGAGGCGTGTTAGCAATGGTTAAGAAGGGAACGAGTTAAGAACTTGCCAAAGCAATTTCCGATGACACACATGAAAGCCAACGCTCCGGGGATAATCACCAGGAGGCGGGCAGCGAGGGGCGGGCGCGGAAAGAGCTGCCGGAAGCCAAGAACTGTTTAAGTTGAAGGCGCCAAAAGCCCGGGTGTGAAGAGATTATTTGATTAGAAAGCACAACTACAATTGAGTTGAAAGCAGAGATGGCAGCGGATAAGGAATTATGCTGCAAGGATATGGCCAGAGATTGGATGAGAAATAAAAATTGATGAGAAATAAAGAAATAAAGCAAGCGGCAATAAAGATTACAAAGGGAAGCTGTTGGATTAAAGGAAAATATCACTTCATGTAAGTTCGAGCTCGAAATGGACTTAATTCGAAGATTTTACTTTATGTGCCCGCGATATGTTGTTTATACAAAGAAAATATAAAAAATACATCTTAAAACATTTTAAATGACTATATCTCGGCCATATATGTACCGATATCGGAAAATTATACCTCTTTCGGCTCGTATCAGTCCACAGAATCGATCGCAATTTAAATTTTTTGATTTCAGAATTTTCGCGATTTTGACAAAAATTAAATTTTTTGTCAAATTTGGTCAAAAATTAGAATGAGAATTTCTGAATGTCAATCGATAGTCCCGATCCGTACGAGTCTAAAAACGTATTTCATTCGAATATATAGTTGTTTTTGTCCGAGATAGATTGACTTCTGTTTTCAAAAACGGTTTAAATGGCTATATTTTGGCCATATGAAGTCCGATACCGGAAAGATATAACTCTTTCGACTCGTATAAATCTGTAGAATCGATCGCAATTTAAATTTTTTGATTTCAGAATTTTCGCGATTTTGACAAAAATTGTGCCGTGCCATTTTTGTCAAATTTGGTCAAAATTTAAAATGGCAATATTCTGATGCAAATCGATAGTCCCAATCCGTACGAGTCAAAAAAGGTATATCATTCGAAGATATGACTTTATTCGCAAAAGATATGCAGGTTTTTAGTTGATAAATGACAATATTTCGACTAAATATTTTATTAATTTAAAAAATTACTTTTTCTCAGTTGGGATTGCCAAATAGAAACGTTTGGAAAAAAAACCATTCGATTTTCCAAAATTAAAGATAATTTGTTGAATTTAAAAGAGCATCTAAAGCATGGTTTTAAGTTTATAATAAAACTGTTTAAGAAAAATAATAATTTTTTAAACATAGAAATTATTGTTGATACAATAAAATCATTTTACAAATCAAGCAAGCATCGACGCAGTAATAGATAACTTTTTATCCTTAATATAGAACTGCAGTAAGACAATCACCAAATTCCTGTCTACCCAATCAACCCAAAAAAAAGCCCAAAAAATAAACCACCTCTAAACCATTATAAAAACTTTCATTTGTTAGCCCTTTGGTTTATATATTTGTTGTATTTGTTGCGCTCGCTCCTTGCACGCGTTAAACATGCACAAAAATGTAAAAAATTTGATTTAATTTATCGAGCGAGATACTTTTGCCGAGATTCACCTGCGTAGAGTCCCGGACCGCCCCGGACCGCCCTGGCCCGCCGCTCCACACGCTTTCAGCGTTCGACAAAAGTGGAACAAAACAAAAGGTCCACGCAGAGACAACGCAGACAATCAAACAAAAACCGATGAAACATATTTCAGTTTTCGATCACAAAAAAGACGCCACAGAGGAGGTGGAGGTACCAGGAGTACCAAAAATTCCGCGCATATTTTGCAATTTGAAATGCCTCGCACAACAACAGCAAACAAAAAGAAGCCAGCCCCAAAAACAGCCCGAAATCAATCAGGCAAAGTTTGAGAAGGGCTCTCAACAACTCCTATGTGACTTCGGTAGAGTTGTGGCTTGAGTTCCATTTCATTGTGCGACTAAACAGCCTCATTAGCTGCGCTAATAACGTAACATTACCTAACGTAACGTAACGTAACGCAACTCAACCCTAATAAACTACAAATGGGACCAATTCCATTTCATTTAATCACATTTGCCGCACATGCGAGTTTTCTTTGTCTTTGTCTTTGTCTGTGGCAAATGCAAATGAGATAAAAGCTCGCTCTCTCTCTCTCTCTCTCTCTGAGCCATAAAATATGTCATATTTTAACAAAATGTTGCACCAAAAATTACAATAAACCCATTCGCCACGCCCACCCGCCCCACAACCAGCGCCTGACCCGCTTCTCATATGGGATACACTCAGATAACAAGGACGCAATTAACCGGTGGAATAAGGGAAGACGGGGGAGGGGAGAGGGTTGCTTCTGTCTGTAAAACAATTTCCAAAGTTCCATTATCTATTTGCCCATTAATGTAGATACAAAGGGACTTGGTTTTTAGCCTAATGGTGGTTTACGGGGGATTTGAAGGTGGTTTAAAGGTGATTTTAAGGTGGTAAATAAAGTAGCCAAGTGATTATTATTATTATTATGTTTAGGTTGCATAAACTTGTAAAGTAACTAAGTAAATAAATAGCACTGGATATTTGTGCTTTAATAAATTTAATACAACATTCATAGACTGAGGCTCGTGCCCAAAACATCGTTTTTAAGATCATTTATCATATTTAATCTCTACTTTGAAATAACTGCAGAATTTTCTGTGCACTTTAACCCATTAAAAATGGGTCTAAAGGATATAATGGAGCTAGAGATTTTGAATTGTAAACTTTCGTTTGCCTTTAAGAAATTGATTTCCAGCTCCTCAGATGAAACTTTAGAGACAAACAGAAAAAGAGGCATTCAAAACAGATTTTAAGTATGCGCATACCAGATACAGATTACATTTTATTCAAATTATCGATAACTAAGCCCATTTTTAGAGATCGATAAATATCGAAATGCAGCAGCATATTTCAGATAATATAGAAACGGATGTAAATATTTGTGACGACAAATCGAAGCTGGTTACAGGGTATGTGCTAGTCGAGCACCCGCATCAACATCACATTTACTTATTTTATTCCAATTGCTGGTATCACAGTCCAAAAATATTAGATTATTTTAGGTATAATTAGTTGCGCCAGCACCAAAACTATTTCATTTCGCAGCGAATTATTTTAATGCAGCAATTAGTTCTACGTAAGCGCCCCCTAGCGGGCAGCTCGCCTGCCCTATGGCCATCAAGTGCCTACTGTCCGCAATTGCATTGGCATTTTGGCAAATCAGCCAAAATTTTATTGTGCCATTATCCACATGTGTGTGTGTGGGTGTGTGCGTTTCGGTTTAATTGCTAATGAGAGACACATCATAAAATAAAGTTGGCTTTGCCGCACAAATCTCTCAATTAGTTTATACAAATGAGTTTACCGCCCGCTCGGGAGTTTGTTCGGTTGGGGTATTCCCCAAACGCCCACACATGCCCAGCTGCCACGCCCCCTTCAGTGCTGCTACCAACTACCACATAGAGAGCTCTTTCAGAACCCAACTCAACAAAAATCAGCCGCATTTTAATTAGGTTTCTCTTATGCAAAAATAATTAAATTTTATCGATAACAAATACAAGGGAACCTCAAAAAAAAATAGAATAAAATAAAGTAATAGCAATAAAAAAAAAACAACAAATGTAACTTTGTGCAATTACCATAAAAAGGACATTTGTTTGTGTTTACACCTCGCCCGGCTCGAAAGTGGACCAACAAAGATTAATGAGATTTCGCTAAATAAAAAGTTTTTATTTATTTTACATTTTTTTTTTTGCCTCTGGGCCCAAAGCGAATTAGCAGGTGTCAAAGTTGGCAAGTGGAAGTGCTCGCTGGAGCATTTAATTGCTGAAGTCGAGCCAAGTCCCAATAATTAATATGCTAATAAAATGTCGCGTGACAGCTAGAACAAGGACATTTGACAGCCAGGATATCTAATAAAGTGCTTGGCCTGGCATTCCAAAAATTTTTTGATGCTCTCTGTAAATCATGATTATCATTTTATTGCTGACATTTCAGGGGGGGCGAATCCTGTGAGGGCGTGTGGATTATAAAATGCGAGGGCTGCAATTGGTTGCCGTCATAATTCGAAATTAAATTTATCATCGACGTAATTAGTGGCCATAAATAAAGCTGGGCATATGCACACATATGTGGAAAGGGTGTGGGGTGTGTGTGTGTGTGTGTGTGTGTGTGTGTGTGTGTGTGTGTGTGTGTGTGTGTGTGTGTGTGTGTGTGTGTGTGTGTGTGTGTGTGTGTGTGTACACAAATGTGTGGCCACAAGTGTGAATTATGGACGAGTCCTTTGGCCCATCCTTTGCCGCATAGCTGTACGCTGGCTGTCCGCTGCGGCGAATTAAATTAAAATGTCCTTTTTCATTTCGATACACTTTCGAATCCTCGGGAGGCCATCCTCGTATGCTCGCATGCTCGCATCCTCGTCAGCTCCCATTAAGCCAATAAAGCATTCGTTTCATTGGATTACGTATGCTGTCGGTGGTGGAGGCGGGCGGGCGTGGCAGGGGGCAGCGGAAGGGACAGGCAGCTCGGCCGCATCCGGTTACACAAAATGCAGAAATGGACAAATGGAGCCAACAATTTGCGGCCTAATGAATTGCGCAAACAGTTGCCACTAATTTGTGCAAATATTTTAACAAATACATTTTTCTTTCTAATACTGCTGCACAGTAAATCATTTGGCAAAGTTCCAGTTCCAGTTCCAAGCTGGTTCCGAGTGTGCAGGGTAATTACGACTACAACTGCGACTACAATTTCGAGTCCGAATCTCCCTCGTGGGTCAGTCAGGAATTAAATGCCACACCCGCCCACACACACACACACACACACACACACACACACACACACACACACACACACACACACTCGCACACTCGCACAGATAATCATTTAATCCCTGGAACCATGCACTTCTATTAACCGTTTCATGTATTATTCATCAAAGTTCGTTTCTGTTTAGTGTCCTGGTGCGATATCTAGATTTAATAAGCGAATGCAGCGAACCTAATGAACATCCTGTTTTTGGCCACTCTCTCATTTGGCTTAATTCAAGCAGAAGCGATTCCCTGCCGCTGATTGTGATGGATAAACTATCGAGTCGTGAGTTTCCTGCGCTCCCCCCCACTTGGATTTTGCTCAATTCAGTGACTTTCAATTGAAATTCCGTTTTGGCTTTCTTTTTTTGGCACTGACGTTTTCGAGTCGCTGCCCCCTGCCACGCCCACTTGGCAAAGTTGCCAAAATCAGTGCGGGCCCGTCTTGAATGATATTGGCTGGAAACGTGACAACAGCTTGTTTTAGCTCGGAATTGGACGTTTACCAACACTGTTGCCTGATAAGTTGGCAGCCCTGTTAATGCCCAAATAACGGCAAATTATCGATTGCGACTGAAAACTGTCAAGATTTATGTGCATTTGACACAATTTATTGATTGATTTTACAGCCAGAGAGAGAGAGAGAGAGGAGAGGGAGGGCAAAGGAGCCCAAAAAAGGGTTGCCCCATAAATCTTGCAACAGGCAATCAGCGTTTGTCATAACTCCGAAACGGGGACAATGCCAACTTTTGGGAAAATATGTAGAAAACACCTTCACAACGGGCCACATGTTCGTGTTAAACAAAACCCGCAATCAGCCCACAAATTTGTTGCATTAGTGTGAAATTAAATTATTGTTTACATGCACGTAATTATGTTTTGAGAGCACCCTTCAGAGAGCACCCCACCCCAGCCCTTAGCCCTAGCCGTGGTCCTTGCCTTGTGCTGGCTGTTGGGCAACCCTTCGCGCAGCCTGCCGCAAAAATTGTTGCATGACAATAAAAAAGGCAGCGTTTGTGGTGCGTTGCATGGCACACATACTAACACACACACACACACACACAAGACACCCCTTGGCAAAAAGCGTTTCGAAATTCGATTTTAAAATTTTTGCTACAACAAAGAAAAACTCAAGAATGGGAATTACGCCCCATCCAAACTCACAGTCTGTGTGTGTGTGTGTGTGTGTGTGTGTGTGACTTTCACAGCTCGACTAAATGAGCAAAAGGGATGCGAGCCAAGGCGCAGCGGGTAGAGAGGGTCGCGCCATTTGCATATGTATATGGTCAGCCAGAGGTCAATTTCGAATTTAATCGTATTCAATTTTGAGTGGATTTGTTTTTAATCCTTGCGGCTTTCCATAAAATCAGGAGTCAAAGATACATAAATAAGCTGGCAACATTTAAAAACATGGGCCACCTTCATTTCCGGTTTAAGGCAACTTTAAACTCAGCTTTAAGCACTCTATTCGGCGACAACCCCCTGACAGCATTTGCAATCGGATTTATTTTTTTAAAAGTGCCGCAGGGATCGATTATTACCGTTCAAATTCGTATAAAACGTGCCCGGACCCGGGCTGCGACCCTGGAGAGAGGAGAGAGGCGGCCACGAAGGCCATGAAATATTTTTGCAAATCTGTCAATGCGCATACAAACCATTTTTGTGCGAGTGTGTGTGTGTGTGTGTGTGTGACTGAATTGCTGATAACTTGCAGAAATTCTTAAGTCTATTCAATGCAAACATCCCCAGAAGTTGGCGATTTTGATCGCTATGGAAACGCTCCATAAAAAGCCAAAGTTGAATGCGCTTTTATGAGAACTCTTGTTAACTTTGAACTATAAAAATGCTTTGTGATTTGATCTTTTTGTTAAATATTAAATGCTAAAGCTAAAACAAATATATGTGTAAGAAAGCGATCTAAATTATCCTTTAAATATGTGCTGTACATTTCAGATTCTATAAAGAATAAACTTAAAAAATATAGAAAATTAAAAATATATAATTAATATATAAAATAAATAAGAAGAAAAAAATATATACAAAGAAAAAAGTAAATAATAAATTATTATAGAAAAAGGAAACTTAAAATATATAAATATAAAGAACATTTGATAGGCGACAAAACCATTTAAAAAAAAGTTTAACAAACCAAAAATATTTTAGATAAAAAAATATATAAAATAAATAAGTACAAATAAAATGAAATATATGTCCTAAGCTAGAAGATTTCAGCCAAATTCTTGTTCAGTTAATTGTTTAGGTTTTACACCCATTATAGCAAACAAACTTTCATTTGGCTCTAAAATATGTATATATATATATATATTCTACACTGAATCTTATTTCTAAATAAATTAGAGCGCAGTAGAGTTGTCAACTGGAAGTTTTATTGCGATGATGTCAACAATCGAGCTGAACAACTATTTATGTGCACACAAATAAATTCCAGTTGGACTTTCATTACAAATATTTGCACAGAGCGGCGAGTGAAGGACTCTGCTAATGAAGTAATTTATATGAAAATCATGGATTAATATCAGTCCAGACTTCGGGGTGACCGTTTAACTGACGCCAGCGAGAGCTCAACTGAAGTTGATAAGCGTGCAGAGCTCGGGTGGGAGTATGGGAAGTTTAATCAGCGCCAACTTGAGGGTCGCATTCAATTAAACAGTGCTGGAATAAAATGTGCATAAATGCCGACTAAATTAGCGCATATCTGAGCGATCAATATCTGTATATATTTATATTTATATATATATATATACATTTGACTGGCCAACATCTTGAGCAGCCACTTTGTAATTAACATGGTAAACTTTGTCGTGGAACTGATTGCCAAAAGATTTCGCTGTGCGGGACTTTGTCGAGTTCATGGAGCGTCAACTTTCGGGTCCAATGAGCAACATTGTTGCGACACTTAAATTTGCATAATCAAAATCAAAAACATCATTTCCATTCCGATTGCGACGGCGACGGCGACGGCGACTGCGAGAGAGCGAGTCCTGGCTGCGTGTCGTGTCCTGTCAATATGCACACCGCACTTAGCCACTTGGAAGCCGCAGTCGGCTTTTAAAATTATGCAAATTCAATTTGGCGACACTTTCCGCCCTCCGTTGCCACCCCCTACCCCTGCCGGTTGCCGGTTGCCAGTTGCAGCCACCCCCCAAGCGAGTCATAAATTCGAGTAACTGTATTAATATAATTGGTGGGTGTGGCGAAGGGGGAGGCTGAGGGCGGCGGGACTCTTAAAATTAGATTTACTCCCACCCAAAAGTACCCGTCGCCTCGTTGTTGTTGTTGCTCCTTGTTTGCTGCTCCACTTTAAGAACTAGCTCCATTTAACATTGAACCGTCATAATTTAAACTCGTTGCTTATCTGTGCCATATTTTTGGTATCCCTGGGCATTATTCATGTTCAGCTCGGACTTGCAAATCGTTTTATTATTCAGCCGAATTGCACCACAGTGGCTCCTAGCCCATAAATAATTAATTTAGATGCTTGTTTTGTCGCTGCCGCTTATTTATGATCCTCGGCCCTGCCACTTGTGGCTGCCAGCCGGCTTAACTGTTGCTTCCATGGAGATTTGTGGTCACCAAGAGCCATGATTCAAGTTCTATTGCCATTTAGATACAAGATTAGATTTTATTGCCCGGGCAACTACTGCAAATTTATGGAAAACCGAATACTTTTACGTTTATATTGTATTACAAACATACAATTTTTACCTCAAGCTCTGCAGCTTGAGCTGAACAGATAAACATAACAGAGTTAAAAGAGGGAGAGAGCAGCAGAAGGAACTGAAAAGGAGCAAAAATTATACTTTAATAATTTTTAAAAAGTTTTCAATCATATATCCAACGCAAAAACAATGGTAAAATAAACAGATGAATATAAAAGAGTTAAAAGAGGGGAGAGAATCCGAAGGACGTGAATAAAACAAAATTAGATAGATTTCAAACATTTATCCAATGCACAAATGCTAAAAATAATGGTCAAAATGTATTAATTATGGCATATTTAATTTAATTAAAAATGTAAATAATTTTAATAACATTATATATGGACAGGTTTAAGAGCTGAACGCAGGTCAATATCAGCTAGTTTTTTTATAAGCATACAATTTTTGATTTTTTTTTTTTTTTTGGTAGTAAATAATATTTGCATTTTATTACTTATTGTTGGACGAGTAGGAAACTGGTTTTATGCCATGTTTTTATATTTTAGTGCTATTTAAAAGTTATTTAAAGTAGCTGTCTAATGTGATTACAGAACTTTTGGACTGGGCACCAAATATATTCATCCCAGCCGTTTGCTAGCCCAATTTTCGCAATCTTAGCTTAAGTCTTATTATATTCAGTTTATTCTTGATCTGTTGCAAGTGTTGCTTAAACGATTGAAGTTCACATTTACGGTCTTTACATATTCGCAACAACAGCTGCTTAAAGTTTCTCCTACCTCAGTCTGGGCAGCCTGCTTGGCTCTCGTATTTGGCATTGGCATTCCTCTGATGTGCGTTGGATAATGCGTTTATGGCATCTGCAGCCGTTAACTGTCCATAAAAATGCACATTATTGTAATGTTGCATTGTCGTCCGGATGGCACTTTGAGCCGGGCCAAACGACAGGACGTCCATTTTGGCGTATCCAGCTGTCCCTGCCCCTGGTCCTGCCCGGGACTAATCTTTGAGAGTTGGCTTCTTGCCCTGGACAATGTGGGATGTCCTGCTGTTGCTGTCCGTGTTTGACTGGATTAACGTGTGGCACGATTTTTATCATCGACTGGCATTCGATTGGAATGCCTTTTGGCCGTGCGCCTCAAGGTATGCAATGGCCTCCGCTTGGCTCCGAGTCTGACCCCAAAGCTGTTTTCAGTTGAGCCATCTCCATTAGAGCGCCGCCCAAAAGCGTTGCAAATCTCGTTAGCCGGCTTTCGAGTATTGCTTTAAGTACACTTCAATGCAGGGGCGGGGTTAAGGGGGCAGTTCATAAAGCGGCCGCAAAAGTCAGCAATAAAAAGATAATCATGATTTACAGCCAGCCTCAATATGTGGCTCGGAATGTCAGTCAAAATTGCCGAGAACTTTATTGCACAACATTCCACAGGCAGCGCAGGGGTGTGCGTGGGAGGGGGCTGTAACAGAGGGGGGAGTGTGTTCGCTGTCAAAAGTCTCTTGTTCAGCTGTCATGCGACATTTTATTAGCATATTAATTATAGGCAGCGACCAATTAAATGCCACGGCGACCGTTTAAACTTTGACACCTGCAAATGCCGCCGTGTCAAAAGCCAAAGGGAGGGTCTTCCAAAGTCAGGCCAGCTTCATTAATCTTTGTTCGAGGCCTGGGCAAACAAATCGCTTTTTTATGTTAATTGAACTGGGCCGTGTTTTTATTATTGTTTTCGAATGTTTAACACGGGCGTACACTTAGAAAAAAGAAATTGAATGCAGATTTCTTTAACCAGATAAACTTTTAAGCTAGTTAGGATTTTTAGATAAGCTAAGCCTATGTCTTGTATTTAACAGGATAAGGCATACAAATATTATTTTAAATAAGGAACTACAAATAATATAGTAAAGATAGAAAGAAAAATATGTGGATGCATTCTTTTGGTAGATATTTAAGTATAGTATAGTATGACAGATGTGTAGATAAATAGATACATATAGTAATAAATAGGAAGAATAATTACATATAGATATATATAGACATATATAAAGAGATAGATATATATAGTATATAGAACATTTTTTGATAGATAAGTAAATAGGCATGTGATAGATGGACAGATTTATGATAATACTTGTATAAATAAATAAAATACAGAAATATAAATAAAGAGTTTTTAATATTATGTTTATGATTTGTTTAACATGTATTAAGTTTAAGGCGAGGTTTAAGACTTCAACTAATTAAAATACAATTGTTGGCTTCTTTATTAAAGTAAATTTCTAAAATATGACGACAATCAAATAGTTATTTATTTATTGCCCAAATTATTTAGTTTCTAAAATACGAAAAAAAAAAAAAGAAACCTTAGAAATTTATAGAATAAACTTCTTGCTAAAGAAAATAAATCTTATATTTAAATACTAGACTTTTACGACGCGCACTTAATAAAACAGGATAATCGCCCCGAACAACATTTGTCAGACTTCCTACAAGACATCGCACAACAGTTCGCTTTTTTCTCAGTGGGTTGAGGGTTGGCCGTGGGTCTGCACCCGATCCAGATCCACTTTGATTAGTGCCAGACAAATATTATTTTACACACATGACACAGCGTCCAGGAACTGAGTTGAGTTGAGCTGAGCGGAGTTTTATTTATTGGATTTCGTTCAATTGCAGCTTTAGCTAAAAAAAGAAAGTAAAAGAGAGAGTCGAGGCAAGGTATTTGGCCAGGTCCCAGGACACTTGCTTGGAATGTCCATCAAAAGCGTTGGACGGAAGCTGCCGTCTCAACTGACAAGGCGCATAAATTATCCTTTCTTTCGTTTGGCAAGTGTGAACATTTGCCCGGACAAGTGCAAAATAATGATATGCAATCCAATTTGGCGACCCGGACATGAACTTGGACACTGCTCCGGTTCGGTTCGGTTTGGTTTGGTTCCAGGAAGTTGCACATTCATCACTTTGTGATGGACTTGTGTCCTTACAGTGAAAAGGGGACCGCCTTCACTTGGGCCAAGTGTCAATTTGCAAAGCATTAACTTGAGTTGAGCGCGCATTTTATTTTCGCCAGGATGTGCGCGAACAAAGGATAATTGTGCGTGTGTGTGTGTGTGTGTGTGTGTGTGTGTGTGTGTGTGTGTGTATGCGTGTGCGGCAAATGTTTTCACGCTACTCTCGAGTCTGTGCTCTGTGCTCTATGCTCTGGGAATGGGTTAATTACACATGTCGTTATCTGTCCCAGTTGAGCATGCGAGTCCTGCCAAATCCTTGCCATGCCGAATGCGTTTATTGTAATTGTGCTGCAACATTTTGCTAAAATATGACATATTTTATGGCTCACAGTGGCCTTATCTGGCCCAACTTTCATATGGGTATCCTTGTTCTTATCCTTTTGCCGTACACATTTGCATAACCCGAGCTCCGTAATGAAATAAAATTGCTCCCATTTGTACTTTATTAGGGTTAAGTTCGCTTTTGTTATTATCACAGATAATGTGTGGCATGTTCTGTGTGTGGCCAGGGGCGTGGGGGGCTTTTCCTTGCCTCCCCCTTCCCCCTTCCCCGCTTCCTTTGCTCATTTCATTTCTTCACGTTGTAGCGAATTCTAATTGACGTTTTTTTCTAATTTATCGCATTCACGAATTCATTTCGTTGCATTTGTCCTAAATGAAAAACATT
The DNA here is from genome assembly GCA_035041545.1 of Drosophila colorata. Classification (NCBI taxonomy): domain Eukaryota; kingdom Metazoa; phylum Arthropoda; class Insecta; order Diptera; family Drosophilidae; genus Drosophila; species Drosophila colorata. Next base: position 4,575,026 of record JAWNLD010000564.1, read on the forward strand.
TCTCAGTCCATAAAATGCATCGTAAAATCATCCACCTGAGAGCGACAGGAAAAAAAAACCCCGAGAAAAACCTTGAAATATACCCCAAAAAACTGCGAGGCAAAAAAAGAAGGACAAAAAAAAACTTTGTGCAGCCCCCTTAAAAAGAAACGCAACGCAAAATTTGCATAGGAAAATCGTAAAAATTTTCCTTCTTTTTCGTTTTATGTGCAATTTGAGGCGTGACGAAGCGAAAACTCCACGAAGCGAAGGAGTTAAGTGAGAGATGAGAGCAACTTTCAGAGAACTTCTGAGCCATGGCACAAATAAAAATTACAGGACGAAATTAGTTAATCCCGCAATGGTGAAAACGTGAGGAAATTTGGTTAACAATTTCAAACAGTTGTCGCCAACTGGGGTCGGGTGGAAATTACACTCGAAAATTTGCAATCAAGCGACTTGAAATCATGATGGTAAGAGAGATGAAAATCTTAAAGATTAAAATCCGTCAAAATATGTGGATAATACTTATTAGAATATATATTACGATATAATATGGGGGATATGTAGGTATGGAAATTTCTTAACTTTAGAACAAACTTCTTATAAGAAAAATGGGTTTTTTAAGATCCACACAATTTCTAAATATAATACTTTAACTAATTTCAAAATTTTGTACTTCAGCTAGGAACATTTTGAAGTTTATTTCAAGAACGAAATACTCAAAGTATTCAATTTATGAATATTCAAGAACGAAATGTTTTTAAAATATTACAAAATAAAAAGCTACGAATTTTATATTGCTTGAATCGGGCTTTTCGTTGGGTGTATAGAATATAGTTATAAATTATCGTGACAATAAAATATTATATAAATGAAATACCTAAAATAATAAAAATATGTATATTATCTTATTATTATTATGTTGTCTTATTCTATTGCTGCTATTGTCAGAGCTAAGAAGAACATTTAATTTTATACACAGAAAAAAAACTTTTTCTACTTAATTTAAGCATAAGCATAATAGAATTAATATCATTTTTGTTTTAGAAAAACTTCAAAAATAATATTGTTTGTTAAAGCATCTATACAATACTATACTAGACTTTTCTATACAAAATAGTATACCATAGCATTTGTTATATTTTGAGGGAATAATAAATAACACGTCTCAAATATGACCTACAATCATGGAACAGCTCCCTCTCTCTCTCTCTCTCTCTCTCTCTATGTACATCCGTAGTGTGCCGGACAAGTGTTTGGTTTTCCTCGGGGAAAACGCTTCGGTCAGCAGTTTGGAATTGCATCGGGCTGGGGGACTCGCCCGTGCCCACCCAGAAAGGACACTTGGGCCTGCATAAGCCATTGTGGCAGCCGCAATGTTGACGCTGTGGGTTCGCAGGAGCTGTCAGTTTTAATAGGGGCGAACACTTTGATGGCGTTGATGTCCGAAATGTGTCCGGCTGTGGCCGCTCATCGATTTGGACGCGCAAATTCTCAATGCCCACGGGAGCAGCGGCCAACGGGCAGAGGTCGGGAAGTCGGTCGGTGTTCAAGTTGGGAGCGGGAGCAGGGGGCAGGGGGCAGGGGGCAATGGAAGGGGGCGAGCTCTGCTCATTTGCTGAAATTTTGACGCTTTATGAGGTCCCTTTAGTGCTGAGTGTGCGCAAAAATGTAATTGAATGAATGAATACGAGCACTGCAGAGGGAGAGCGAAGGGGAAGGGGAAGGGGCAGCTGGTCTAAGGTCAACGTCAGGCCGTGACTCCTTGAAGCCAGCCATAAAATGTTTGTCTTCCATTAGGGCAACACATGATGACGCACATGAGGTAGTTGACGACGACGATGACGATGATGACGATTGTGCCGATGATCATCGGGCTGTGGCTGAAATACTTCAATGCGGCTATCATAATTTTGCCAGCAACAGAGACAAAAACACACGGCAGAGTTATGAGAAGCGCTCGGGCCTTAAAATATATACATATATTTATACATATGTGTGTGTGTGTAAGTATTTGGTCGTTGGGCATTCGCGTGACTCGCGTCTCTCGCGTTGTCTCCTGTCATGATTTCAGTCACGAATGCAAATGAACATGGGCCGGGAGTTCGCCTCCAATGGGACAAACCAAATATATTAAAGCTCATGTTACGGGCATCAAACGTTTCTTCGTTCAATAAATCGGCGCCCAGTCAGGTTTTCTCTGCGCCTTTTTCTTTATTTTTGTGGCTGCCAAATTAACATGACAACTTATTTTGCCAGGCGGTTGCAGTTGCGGCCAAAGTTGCCGCTTGGCAGTTGCGGCAGGTATCATGACATGCACCTCCCCCCTCCTCCTCCTCCGCCTCTCTCTCGCTTTGTGTGACCTGCAGTGAAATCTTGGAGCGGAGCTGACAACGTTTCTCCCCCAACAAAGTTTGAAGTTTGCCGCACTGCAAATGCTAATTAGTTGCTGCGGCAAGGATGGGTTGGGTCGTCGTGTTGCAGGGGCAGGAAAAACTAGTTGCCTGTCACTTGTCACGTAGAGTTCACAAGCTGACACCTTTGGCAAGCAACGGCGCGGAAGTGTAATTAAAGAAATGCTCAGTGTTGTGAAACGTTTCAACCTTCCGCTTCTATTTTTCCAAGTAAACCTTCCAAGTTCGTAGTTAATGCTGCTCTAAAGCTTCCAAATTCCAGAACTTGGCCAAATTTTAACCGATTTTCATGTTTGATGATATTTAAATTATGGTTTGTCATTTAGATCAATTCTGCATTTAAATTCTGTTAATTCCAAAAATTTAATTTTTTCAAAATTTTTGGGATTTTTATCCCAGGGTAACCCCTTACTTATTTTTGAAAAATTTTTTTTTTATATTTAGAATATTGAATATTTTATTTTTAATCGGTTGTGGAGGTCACAATTAGTGTTAAAAACTAGCTCAAACAAAATTCTGGGGTGGTCGATTTTTTTGTCAAAAATTATACAAAAATTGACAAAAATTTTCACTTGTAAAGATTTCCCCTAGATTTTAAACTTTCATAACTTTGTCAAAACTGATCCAAATTCAATAGTTGATGGCATTTCGGTTATGATTTTGCATCTTATTTAATTCTGCATTTAAAATTTTTGCAAATGAAAATATAACATTTTTTTGACATTTTTGGTTTTTTTCTCTCATTTTCGAAAAAAAAATTTTCAAAAAATGTATTCTCTAAATTTTTTTTTTTAATTGTGGAGGAATACAATTCGTATTCGTACTCGTGTTCTGGGGTGATTGATTTCTCTGTCAAAAATCATGCCAAAATTTACTAAAATTGTAAAATTCTCAAAGTCCTTACATTTTTAATTCCCATAACTTTGCCCTAACTGAACCGATTTTAATGTTTTAAGGCTTTTAGTCATGGTTTGCACTCAGCTTTAATTTATCCAATCTAAGTTCTTCCTTACTCCCATATATCCATATGAAATTGAATAGCTTTTTCTTAATTTTAAAATACAAAGTTTATCAACACTTGAACTCTAGTTTTTCTGTCACTTTAAGCCAAGCTTTCTCTGAATTTTCCATTTTGTTATCATTGCATTTAATTTGCTTTTCCCAACATTAACTAAACATGTCCTTTCACAGCTCCTTTGTACCTTTTCTTTTTGGGTTCCGGACACAAGGTTCGGCATCTTACGACCTGCCAATAAAATGGGAATTCGATTTTTTCTTGCGGGTCGCTCGATTTGCCCTTAACCAAGAGAAAAGGTCGTGCCATTAAATGTAACTGCACTGTAATTTACATAATTTTCTATTCATTACATAATTCTGTCAATTTCCAATACATTATAATTTGTTAAGAGAAAGAAACGCTGAGAGCAACCCTCGAAAAGAACAGAAATATATGCAAAACAGCCGACGAAAAAAATACAAATAAAAATGGGAACAAATTATAGAGAGGGGCTCTTATTTGTAATTTGTTTTCGGCTTAAAAAGATTATTTTATGGTGAAAACAGCCCGAGGCCAAGTTGTTCAATTTTTTATGCGCAATATGTCTCAAAAAAAAAACACACAGAGAGAGAGAGAGAGAGAGGGGGGAGGGAGATTTACTCTGGAAGATGCGACCTGTGAGATAAACAAAAAGCCGCATGCAGAATTATCTTTAACAATCCGGAATGCAAAAAATCACGTAGCCATTATAAATGCAAATCAAGTGTCAATATTCTTCAGCTCGCATTTGAATACATTTTCGCTTAAGGATTTTCATTTGGAAAATTCGCAAAGCAGCCGAAAATTTTGGCAAATAGAAAAACCCGTAATGCGAAAATCAGCAAAGCAAACAAAAGAACGAAAAAAGAGAAACCGAATCGACTGAAAATCAATTGGAATCCCAAATGTCAACTCCGAGCAAACTCGGGCATACCAATGAGATATTTGTCCACAGCTCCAGCTGGACAGTTTTGTGACAGAATCTTGGCCAGAAATGATGAAATGCTTGAGTTCATTAAAGCCTCGGCCAGGCTTATCGCCAACTGGGGAGCCATCTACAAAAGTTCTGTTCAACTTGTGCTTTTCATATTTCATGTTTCCTTTTTCTCGTTTTTTTTTTTTGCTCACTTATCACGACTTTATCGCTTTTCATATTCAAATATCCGCGTGCGCTCTTCTCTCCCGTTGCCTTGCCTCTCTCTGTCGCTGTCTCTGTCTTTCTGGTAATTAATCATCCACGCTGCGGGGACTAGAAAAAATGTCTCTCGAGATAATGTCAACATAAATTGTTTTGGCAATTTCTAACAATTTTCCTCGCATTATTTATGAACTTTTCCTTTTTGCTCTGGCTGCATTTAAAGCTGGTGAAATTAGCCTGGCGCTGTGGGCGTGGCACGCTCATAACAACATTTGCCAGTTGGGTCTGGGATTGGGGGTTGTGGGTTGGTTGGGGCTGTTGCTGGCTTCATTTGCGGCCTTCAGTTTGACGTGTTGACTTTGGCCCTTGGCCAGTTCACTTGGCCAGTTCCCGCTGAAGCACCGGACGCAGTTGCTGAACAAACACACGGAAAACTCAATCCGCAAGCCACCCCCACCCCACCCCGCCTCGGCAATCGTCAAACGGTCAGGGCCAGTGAATGCGGCATTTAATGAGCCTGTCAGCAGTCAGTTTATTCACTCGGCTGAGCAGCCTCAGCTGCTTGCATAGCCTGTTTAGGGTTGGGCGGCGCGTGGGATGGAACTGACGTGGGCTTGGGCGTGTGCGTGTCCTTGCCAGCCCCCTTTCTCTGTGGTCAGTTGTAATCACAAAGTTTAATGAACGGATTAGGCCAGGGCTAAAGCTGCGCTCGAATGTGCCAAAATTTTGTATATAAATACACATATCTAAATTCTAGCAAAGGGTGCGATTTTATTTATTTTTATGTGTATATTTATTTCTAATATTTACTATGCCTTCTTTTGTTCTGTCAAAATAATATTTGCTCTACTATATTCCATATTCCAACTGTTTTCACTTGAGTGCAGAGGTAGAACTTTTCTTATAATGTTTTAAAACCTTCCAAGCTATGCCAATATCTAGATAATAAAGTGTCTAACATATTGTTTAATTCATTTTCCTTCATTATTCATCAACTTAACACGAGTCCCTTTTCCGTTTTGTAGCCTGTTTCTGTTTCTGTTTCTGTTGCCCTTTTCTTTGTCGCACTCGTTTTTATAAAATTATGTAAATTCAATTTTGAGACACTTCCGTTTTGGCACGCGAACATTTTTCAGACTACCCCCTGCCACGCCCCCTTTTTAAAGTAACCTTATTAAAAGTGTTGTTACTGCTGGTTGCTCAATAGATTGAGTTACAGGCAAATCAAGTTGCGCCCTGGGCTTCAATTAGAGCCCGAACTAGGAAAATAGCGCTGGAATTATTTGTTCGGGATTATGGAGCAAAAAGTCGGCGTAGTATTCACATATCTTTATCTTTTCCACAGAGAAAGCATTTATCTGTGAAAAACTGTCAACCTTTTGACTTTTTGATTAATGTTCAAATGTCAAATGGGAATTTCATATGTTGACCTCTGGCGACTCCAAATGCTTCATTTATTAGCGGAAATTGCTTTGACAACTCTAATAAATGTTTTTTCTCTCTCTTTAGGGGCGTTTTACTCAAATCATAATTTAACTGCAAGTTAAACTTTTAACTTTTCCCTTTTTAATATTCATTAGATCTCAACTGGTTGTCAACGGGAAAACTGACAACAGAAATCTATTTAATTGGCAGCTGTCTTTCATTGATTAACTCATAGATTCTTATAAATATATTTTAGCTGCGAAAAGTTTATATATATATATATATATATATTATTTATGTATATAAATAGGCGGGGTTAAGTCAAATGAAATTACCATATACATATGAATTAATAAATCGAATTTCATAAAAATAAAAACAATTAAGAAACACTTTAAAATGCTAATTTTGTGTATATTTTTTTACAATTTAACTTTTAAAAAATTGCATTTATTTATATCAAACCTTGCCTTTGTCTTTAACAGACACTTAACAGTGGTTTGTGTCCATGCTACAATACATTAGCACAGTGCCTAAGCAGACAGAGACGGCAGCACAACGCTTAATGCGCTAGAGCAGTGCAAGCAGTTAAGTTCTTGCGGCAACTCCCAAGCGTTAGAGCGAGGCAACAAGACAGTGCCGCTGCCGCAGGGGAAACTGGCTCTATGTACATAAACAAATGCTGATTGGCTAGAACGCGCTCTTTATGTACACCGACAAAGCTAAGCCCCAACACTCACACACACGCACACGCACACCCAACGGTGTGTCCATTTGGATGTGGGCGCCTGTTCGCTGGCAGCGCGTTTCATTTCGCACAAATCCATCATCGTCAGCAGACGTTCGAGTTAAATTCGATTTGCAGATTGTGGCGCACCGATAAGCGGCAGGACCTGCAGCTGATAAGGGGCGCAAAATAGAAGGCACCTAACTGCTGCCTACTACAAATTCCGACTAGAATTCTGAACGAAAACCACTTTAAAAGCCAAGCAACCCTTGCAAAAAAAAAAAATACAAGTAAAAAAAGCCAAAGAAAAACCGCATAAAATTTGCCCTTTTTTCATGTGGAGGGTTGTCGAGTTCTTCATAGATTATTTATGAACTGGCTGTGGCGCACAAATTGCGGGGTGTGAATAATGCGTATTACCAATTATTGGATTATCTTTTAGAGTTTGTTTTTATTTTTTTTTTTTTTTGCACAACTTTGTCGTATTTTTTGAGTGCTGCCTGATTTTGGTTGGGCTCATTTCTCAGCGGTCTTCTTGACCGGCGCGTGGTAGCACAGGTTTGTGCCCTCCGTCGTCGGAATGCGGGTCGCGGCGCTCGCCCGAGGTGGTTGCTTGTAGACGACTCGATAAACGCCCGGCTCCACACGCTCCTCGGCCGCCGAAGTCCGTTGCGCCACGTTGCCGGGCTTGACGGCGAACGCGCTCTTCATGCTGGCCAAGCCCGATTTGCGCCTGCCGCCGACGTTGTCCAGTTTGGCCACGCTCACCTGCCCGCTGACGAAGCCCCTGCGCTGGCCCGTGCTCGCACGCCGCTCGGCCGACAGGCGGCGCCACTGCTGGATCACCTCCCGCACCGACTGGTGGCTGCTGTCCGCGTGCACCTGCGGCTTGCGGCTCTTTGCCTCGTTCAAGGCGGGTATTCTCAGCTTTTTGGCCATTTTTGGTGCAGTTTTCAGTTCACGGACTCTTCAAAGCGACACAAATATCCAGGACAGACACAAACTATTTTTCAAAAATTTGTTTTATATTTTCACATTTTTTAAAATTTTTAATTTTTTTTTTTTTTTTGAATTTTTTGGTCTTTTTTACATGTTTTCAGAAATGAAACTGAACAAACCAAGGGAAATGAGAAATCTATAGACCTAAATTTTGAGTGTTTAAACAAAGCTTCGATTTGTTGTGCATAGTTCGGCTGTTTACCTTTGAACAAAATTCTCACAAGTTTGCCTAATTTTTTGTGAGGGAATAATTAATAAATAATTGACTTCAATTTGTTAAAATGATACAGTAAATTATTACAAAATAATCGAATAAATAAATTAAATGTAAAAAAAAACTTGCATAATCAAGCTAAAATTGAACTGGTTAATAACAGATTTCAATGATTTCTCATATTTCACAAATTAGTCGGTAGAATTAGCTCTTAGACCCATTATTAAGTTTAAATAAATATCAATTTTTGGGTATTTTTTTAAATATCATTTTTCCCTCATTGCATATTAAATGTCCTTCGTCTCAGACAGATGAGAATTAATATAAAGCAGTAAAGTGAAGAAATATATATATGCATATATTCTGCGCTTTAAAATATAAAAATACGTAATATGAAATTTGTATGCCCGACAATGGCCCTTTAGAGCGCTTCCGATTGGGTTTTGAATCGAACGTTGATTGGCTTGTGATAGGAGAGCTCTATGCCCTGGTCGCCGCTGCTGATCCTTGTGGCTTCCATGGTGTTGCGCTTCTTGGCGGCGGCTGCGTCCAGTGTTGCCCCCTCCAGGTGCTCCACCTCCGTATGCTCCAGCGCGCTGCTCTTGCGCCTCGTCGAGGACTTCCGCTTGGACGTCCGCTTCGAGTGCCGGTGCGCGTAGTCGGTGAACTCGACGTTGCCCGTGCTGACGCCGGCCCGGCGGGCATTCTCCGCCCGTCGACTGGACGCAGCCTGTTGCCACTGCTGGGCCGTGCTCTTCAGCCTCTGCTCGTTCCTGTCCACGTTCATATTGCGGCGTTCGAAGGCATTGGGACCGACCACGGGCTAAACACTACGAATTTGGACGGATATCTCGCCATGGGATCCAATGGGCGTGGCAGGAACCTAACGCTCCAATTTACACCCAATTCATCCACAAATCTAATGAGAACGACATTTCAGGCATATGTTGCTCCTATATTATTATTTAGCATATGTTATTTATATAATAACAATTATATGTCCCTAGTCCCTCTTGGTATAAGAAATAAGTTTACAAATTTGAGATATTTATCGATTTAAGGAAGCCGGTAAGAGCTATCGATCATTTGATACCGATCAGCAGACAGACCAACGGACGGACAGACATACACGGCTAGATCAACTCGGCTATTGCTCCTGATCAAGAACATATATACTGCCTGTTACATCGATTTGCACAAAAGCATTATTCCCAATATACCCACTTTATATAAAGTATAAAAATATGCAGATTTCCAGAGGGAGAGAGAGAGAGAGAAAAAGAGAGAGGGGGAGAGAGATAGAGAGATAGAGAGAGAGAGAGAGAGAGAGAGAGAGAGAGAGAGAGAGGGAGCGAGAGAGAGATAAAGAGAGATAGAGAGAGAGAGAGAGGGAAAGATGGGGAGAAAGAAAGATATGGAAAGATTGAGAGAGAGGGGAGAGAGAGAGAGAGAGAGAGAGATAGAGAGAGAGAGAGAGATAGAGAGAGAGAGAGAGAGAAAGGGAGAAAGATGAAAGAAAGAGAGAGATGGAAAGAGAGAGAGAAAGGGAGAGAGAGATTCGGAGAGAGGGAGAGAAATGGAGAGAGAGAGAGAGAGAGATAGAAAGGAGAGAGGGAGAGAGATGGAGAGAGAGAAAGAGAGAGATATGGAGAGAGATAGATGGGGAAAGAGAGAGAGAGATAGATAGAGAGAGGGAGATAAAGAAAGAGAGATGGAGAGCGAGAGAGTGGAAAAGCCCATGCAAAAAAAATTATAGATATATAATGCAGTGTATAACACTCTGAACACTTAACTAAAAATAATGCCAAAGCGTATAAACCTTACCTGAACTCTTGAAAATCGAATAGAAGGGCGTTGTTGCAATTGACCAGACTCTGAAACAACAAGTAAAACGGCTCTAGTCGAGAGTGCCCGTATAGATCCCTGCGGCGCTCTGTAGTAAATCTCTGAACAAAATCACATACACAGACACACACACAAAACACACACACACACACACACAGACACACACACACACACACAGCAAGCTACTCATTTTGGCCCCCACTGTGGGGGTGTTGAAACTTTAAACTCAAATTTCATTTTCATATTCCACTTTAAAGACTCGTTTTTACCTTAGTTGTACTTTGCCCAACACTTCTTACCTAATTTAATCAAAGTTAATCAACACTGTTCGCAACAATCTGTCATTAATAAAACTGAAAATATATAGCCGCAAATGTCAGATGGGATTCTAGTAACTAAAAGTTGTTCATTGCGAACGGATCAAATTGTGGTGCAAAAAGTGACCAAATAAACTGTTTTCGTGTGCGCCTAAAAGGAGGGAGATAATAGGGAAGGCATCGAAAAGAGGAGGGAAACATCTAATAAGCCCGGATCAATGGAAAATCTAAAATTTATCTGCTTGAGATAAAATAAAGATTCTCTGTGACAACAACAGCTCCTCTTGGTGTGCAAGGTATTTTTTATAACTATCTTTATGTTTTTATCTGCAGCTCTAGGAATACATATAAGTATTATAATCTGAGATGTGCTTTATAATAGATATTTTTGTGTGCTTGATTAAAATTCGTCGAATGTTAATATTGGGCAGATCTGTGATAAATATAGCAATTTTATTTTATTTTCTAAAGATACATTTTTTAATTGAAGGCTGTTTTAATGTGGTCTGTTTTTTATACTAATTCAGATTTTAAATAATAAAATCAAGGCTGCAAACTCGGTTTAAACCAAACCCTAAACCGAACCAGCTTGAAAAAGACAGCTGAACCTGAACCCCAAACCAATCCATAATTTTTTAAAAATGGTTTAATTTATGAATTTGTTTTATTTACAAATATATAAAATATAAAAACAAAATCTGTAAGAACCGTTTACCAAAGGTGCGAAATTAAGTTTTTAAAATTAAAATATAACACATAAAACAATCAAATCTTTGATTTAGTTATTTCCGGATAGTTGAAAACTAAATATTTAGACCAGTTTTTATTTAATTGAATATAATAATTCCATCAATATAAATCTACATATAATATAAAACTGGTTCTTTTGTTGTTCTTGCTTTAGTTTCATATCAATGTCGTGATCATTTCTTATCGTTGATAGTTGATCCAAACAATAATTTCGAGCTAAATTAAATTAATTACTAAATCCACTACAAATGAAGTCTTCGCACATTGCCCAAATCGAGTTGCAGTCCAGCCTGGAGCAGCAAAAGGAACTAGTTCCGCCGCAGGCAACAGCAAACGATCCGCCCAAAATAATTCCCAGCATCGAGATCAAGACTGCGCTTCAGCCAGAGACAAGTCCTGCGGCCGAGGACGATGCCCAGATCGATGCCCGACTGCAGGAGGAGCTCGACTCGCTGCCCATGGTGGAGCCGGAGCCAGAGCCGGAGCCCGAACCGGAACCGGAGCCAAAGCCACTGCCCGCGCCGTTGTACAGACACCTGCAGCAGCGGCTGCAACTGCAGCAGCAGCAGCAGCAAATGTCGCCACGGATATCGCTCAAGGCGCGCTCCGCGCAGGAAGCCGCCAAGTTCGCCCAGCAAATGCCGCCCGAGGCGCCCCAACTGAAGTTCGCCCCGACCGCCAGCTATGCGATGCAGCTGAAGATGCAGTCGCAGGTGCGGATCGCCAACAGTCTGGCCCAGCAGCCGTACAAGCTGCTGGTCGCCAACGGCCAGCAGGGCAGACTGTTTGTGGCCAATGGCGCCCATTCCGCCGGTGCCGGCGGTGCCAGCGGTGCCGGCAGTGCGACGGCCTTTCCCAAGACGCTGACGGACTTCATCAAGGCGAAGGGCAGCGGCCAGTTGGCCGGGCAGGCGGCGCAGATGCCGCTGCAGATGCCGCTGCAGATGCGCGGCCTGATGCCGCATCAGCTGCTGAAGCCGCCGGCGCTCGGGCAGCTGAAGCAGCTGCCGCTGAAGAACGAGCTGCGGCCGCCGGCGGTGCGCAGGGAGCTGGCACAGCTGCCGGCGCCGCTGGAGGACGACGAGGTGGACTTCGAGGAAATTGGCGTCGCGGACACCTACTCCTCGTACTGGCCCAGCAAGCTGAAGGGCGGCTCGCGCCACCCCGATCCCGTCGTGGAAACGGCGACGCTCTCCTCCGTGGAGCTGCCGGACATCACGTACGAGCTGGCGCTGCCCGACAAGCTGAAGAGCTCGGACCGGCTGAGCGCGCTCCAGCTGGAGGCGGTCACGTACGCGTGCCAGGCACACGAGCAGCTGCTGCCCAGCGGCCAGCGGGCGGGCTTCCTTTTGGGCGACGGCGCCGGCGTCGGCAAGGGCCGGACCGTCGCCGCGATCATCTACGAGAACTATCTGCGCGGCCGGAAGCGGGCGCTGTGGATATCCGTGTCCAACGATCTGAAGTTCGACGCGGAGCGCGACCTGCTGGACATCGGCGCCAGCAAGCACCTGAAGGTCGCCTCGATGAGCAAGTTCAAGTACAGCCGGATCAGCTCCGAGGAGAACGAGTACTTCAAGAAGGGCGTCATCTTCTGCACGTACACGGCGCTGATCGGCGAGTCGGCCAACGCCAGTCCCAAGTACAATACGCGCCTGCGCCAGCTGATCAACTGGCTGGGCATGGACTTTGACGGCGTGATCGTGCTGGACGAGTGCCACAAGGCCAAGAATCTGAGCCTGATGAACGCCGGCAAATCGACGAAGACGGGCACCACGGTGCTGGAGCTGCAGCAGCTGCTGCCGATGGCCCGCGTCGTTTACGCCTCGGCGACGGGCGCCTCGGAGCCGCGAAATATGGCGTATATGGTGCGGCTGGGTCTGTGGGGTCCGGGCACCTCCTATTCGGAGTTCTTCAAGTTCGTGAATACCGTGGAGAAGCGCGGCATCGGCGCCATGGAGATCGTGGCCATGGACATGAAGCTGCGCGGCTCGTATATTGCGCGGCAGCTGAGCTTCAAGGATGTCAGCTTTCGGATCGAGGAGGTGCCCATGTCGCGGGACTTTCACAAGCTGTACAATCACTCCGCCGAGCTGTGGGCGGAGATCAACGAGAAGTTCCTCAAGGCCTGCCGGCTGATGTGCATCGAGAATCGCGTGCAGAAGATCATCACGTGCCAGTTCTGGTCGGCGCATCAGCGCTTCTTCAAGAACCTCTGCATCGCGTCGAAGGTCGGCCACGTGGTCAAGATGGTGCGCGAGGCGGCGCGCCAGGGCAAGGCGGTGGTCATCGGACTGCAGTCGACGGGCGAGTCGCGCACCCTCGAGCATCTGGAGCTCTACCAGGGCGAGCTGACCAATTTCGTGTCCACCTCGAAAATGATCATCCAGTCCTTTGTGGAGAAATACTTTCCGGCGCCGACGCGCGAGTCTCTCTACAAGCTGCTCAACACGGGCACCTTCGAGCCGGAGGCGCGCCTCAAGCCGCCCAGCGCGAAGCGGACGCGCATGATCTCCGAGTGGTCGGACGACGACATGGACGCCGATGGCGGCGACAGCGACATCGAGCTGTGCGACAACAACTGGCACGCCGGCTGTGACGACGACGACGAGGAGCGCCTCAAGTCGGGCCGCAAGCGGCGCGGTCGCCCCCCCAAGCCCGACAAGGGTAAGCTTGGCTGTAGACACCATGGGATTGATTGAATATTGATTTGAAATTGATTTAATATTCGATCGATCCTCAACTGAATTTCATTTTCGATCTCCGAACCTAATCCAAGTACGGTTTTTAATTGTTTACGCACGTCCGATTATTTACAAATGACTTTTTCAATAACTAAATATTTGTCTATATTGAAATTTGGTTTTTTCTGTCCCTGCCAGTGGAGAAGATCACCATGCAGGAGCGCATCCTGCAGCATCTGTGCAACAATATGAACGCCAAGCACGACGAGGACGATCCCAACAACAGCCTGGAGGCCGTCCGGCCGCAGACCGCCAAGATCACCGAGCGCGACGTGGAGCGCTGCATCACCGTGCGCGAGAAGCTGCTGGACAAGATCGAGCACCTGGGCCGGCGCATGCCGCCCAACACGCTCGACAAGATCATCTCCAAGCTGGGCACCAAGGTGGTCGCCGAGATGACCGGCCGTCGCGGCCGTGTCATCAAGACGGACGACCACACGTACAGGTAGGTGCCAACGATTATCGGCCAGGCAGTTTTCTCAATATCGATATTTATCGATTTTTTTGATTCTGCTTTTTCATCATATCTCAAAAAGCCACCAAAGTTTGCTTTGATATGTTCTCGTAAGGCATACACAGATATTCAACATTTCGGACTTTGAATACCACGAGAAAAATCACAGTACAACTCGAGCACTACAGCCAAGTGTAACAACAGATCGCTTCTGGGTGCAGGGTATCACCTAGTCGGGAGCGCCCGACTAGAGCACTCTTACTGGCTAACCGCACATCCGGTTCGCTCGCTGAACTGTTCACCGGTTCGCTCTCTGTTAAAACAGCACAGCTGATCATTTCCACATATATCGATAAACGGAAATCGATAAACGGAAATCGATAAGCAACAGTTGATTTTTTCTTCGTTTCCTTTTTTTTTTTTGTTATATGTGTAACGAATAAGGGAAGGTATCTAAAATCTGAAATATTGCTGGCTCTAGTTCATATAGTTTCTGAGATATGCTAAAAAAAAAAACCGATAAATACTGCCAATAAGAAAACGGGCGGGTTATCGATCAGTTGGCGTAAATACAATTGCAATGCTCATTTTCTACAAGGTACGAGCAGCGCGGCGAGGCGGAGACGACCATGGATCTGGTCAACTACATGGAGAAGCAGCGCTTCATGGAGGACACCAAGCACGTGGCCATCATCTCCGAGGCGGCCTCGAGCGGCATCTCGCTGCAGAGCGATCGCCGGCTGTCCATTCAGCGCCGGCGGCTGCATATCACGCTGGAGCTGCCCTGGAGCGCCGATCGGGCGATTCAGCAGTTCGGGCGGACGCATCGCTCGAATCAGGCGAATGCGCCGGAGTACGTGTTCCTCATCTCCGATCTGGGCGGCGAGAGTCGATTTGCGGCCACGGTGGCCAAGCGACTGGAGAGTCTTGGCGCGCTCACCCAGGGCGATCGTCGGGCCACCGATGCCCGCGATCTGTCCAAGTTCAACATTGACAACAACATCGGACGCAGCGCGTTGGAGAGCGTCCTGCAGCAGATAACCGGCGAGAAGCCACTGGAAACGATTCACATACCCGAGGCCTACAAGGGCGACTTCAGCTTCGACTGCTGCGTCGCCCTGTCGGGCGTCGGCATGCTGAGCGTGTCCGAGGACAACAAGGGCCAGCAGATCTTCGTCATCGAGAAGGACAGCAACAACATACCCAAGTTCCTCAATCGCATACTCGGCTGCCGCGTCGAGGTGCAGAACGCCCTGTTCAAGTTCTTCCTGAACAAGATGTACTCGCTGATCCTGCAGATGAAGCGCTCGGGCCACTTCGATCTGGGCATCCTCGATCTGGACGCCCACGGCGCCAACGTGACGGCCATCAAGCTGATCCGGTTCATCAGGAAGCACGCGACGGGCACCGCTGCCACCGAGCTGCACACGATGCAGGTGGTGCGCGGCATGTCCTTCGAGCTGGCGCTGGCCAAGTGAGTTACATTCTGCCTGAGCCTTAAAGCAGGACTGCAAACGGGGTAAGATAATTATTATTATCGCCTCCCTTTCTTTTAAACCATCAATTATGGTTCGGTTCGGCATTAGGTTCAGCTGTTCCTTGAGCAAACAGGTTCGGTTCACGGTTTAGTTCATAGTTAGAAAAAAGTTGAGGAGTTCCCAGTTTCGAATAATTATAACTACAAGTTTGGCATTAGGTTCAGCTGTTCCATGAGCAAACAGGTTCGGTTCAAGGTTTAGTTCATAGTTAGAAAAAAGTTGAGGAGTTCCCAGTTTCGAATAATTATAACTACAAGTTCAAACCGGTTCAATCGCAGGTTTAATAGATAGTAAGAAAAAAGCTGGCACAAAAAACCTTTGAAATTCCGAGCTTAAACGAGTTCAGGTAAAGGTTCAGTTCCTATTAAAAAACATAAAAAAAAAAAAAAAAAGTTAGGTTCGATTCAAAGTTTAGTTTAAAGTCGAGGGATATTCCGAGTTGCAGCCCTGGTTAAGCTAATCACTAACCTGCAGCTAACCTTGCCACTGAACTCCCGCCTAGATACAAGAAGGAGGCGCGCCTGGAGCACGAGGGCTTCTACACGTTCAAGCAGGAGCGGAACAACAACAACTGCGCCATTCTCTGCCTGAACGCGCAGACGGAGTCCGGTGCCACCAGCGATCCCAGCAAGCTGAACATGAAGATCTATCGACCCAACACGGGACCGCAGGTGCGCACCGAAACGCTCAGCTCCATCTGCAATCGGTACGTGAGGGCCTCGCCGGAGGCGGTGCAGCAGTTCTGGGACATGCAGTACAATCAGTGCCTGCGCATGTGCTCGCACATCTACTGGAACCGGCGCTGTCCCTTCGGGATCAAGTGCGGGGTGGGTCTGCGCGTGCGTACCTACCACGTGCTCTCCGGTCTGATGCTGCCCATTTGGGATCGCATTGCGCTAATCATCGAGAAGGACGGCCGCAAAATCCAGATGATACGCGTCAAGACCGATGACAATAAGAAAATTGTTGGCACTGTCGTGCCCGAGGGTGTCTATCACCAGCTGGTGGCCGATCTCTCATCCGACTCGAAAGTCGAGAGCAAGGAATTCAATTTTTGTAAGATTTGAAATTATGTGAAGTTAAGAGCAAGCATTTTTAGCTTAAACAATGGGAGCTACATAAATGCATTTGACAATGAAAGCCTCTTGAAGATGTATTGTTTTTTTTTCTTTGAAGTTAGGAAAACTGCTAACTTATCTTAGATAATTTACCTTAGCATAGCTTTTAATATTAGGCTAAATTTTAATTACCACTCACTATATCATCTACATATCTAGCTTATATGCGATTGTTTTGGGATTAAGCCCTGCAGGAAGACTTTCCTATTCCTTAAACTATATATCAAAGACGCTATTAGTAGAGTAGATAATTAAAATTAGAAATATAGATATAGATAATGTTACAATTATATATATTTTATAATTGAAGAATCGAATCTAAGAATGTAAACAAATGAATCATATTACTCCAAATTAAAACGAGTTGAAAACACATTTTCTACTTTTTAATACTTTTATTTTTTTGTTTTTCATATAGGTTTTTTTTTTTGTGGTTTTTTTTTTGTGTTTGCATTCAAAATTTGAAAAAACTCACAAGATATACGAAACTTATAAGTAGATTATAATTTAATAGCTGTTGCCAAATTAGAAGTACAACGTAAACATAGTTTAGCTGTTGCGCAGTTTTGCGAGCAACCTTAGATACAAGTACACATTAAATGATCTCTGTTCTTTTGTTGTTGATATAGTTGAAATGTTTTCCTTATCTTTTGTTTGTAAACTCTGAATTTATCCTATTAATATAATAGACATAAAACTGAATTAAATAGAGCGTTAGGTGGACAAAAAGTGTTTCCGTTGCTCGTTTTTTTTTTTGTTGTTGTTTTAATATAAATTGCATTGCGTATAAAAATAGAAACTCTAATTCTCAACTGGTTTTTGCGGCCACAAAAATTACACATTCGTTGCGTTGGGCCGACGCGCCTATACGTATATATATACATATATATATATATATATGTATATTTATATATAGGTTGGCTTTAGCTTCTGTTTGCTATGTTGCCTTTTTGCTCGATATGCACTCTCTTCTCTTGCCTCTCTCTCTCTCTCTCTCTTTCTTTAAGATTTCGCTGTCTTTGTCTCTGTGAGCCCATTGATTTCATGGGTCTTCTAGGCACTTTACGTGTTTTTCAAACAGAAAAGTTTACAAAGTTCACAAGATTTACAAAAAAAAACGCAACGAAATCGAAATATATGTTAAATTATATATTTCTAATAACTGGAGTTTGTCTTGCCTTATAAACGTGGACGCAATTGGGGGAAACTATGCTCCAATATCTTTCTAAGTACATAACGAATTTAGTGTTTTTTTTTAAATATTTTTTTTTTGCCATGTTTTCTTCTGATCTCTACACAAATTTGTATCTTCCGCTACTGGCTAAAGTTGAGCTTAAACTTGTGTTTTTCTTGCACTTAATTTTAAACGCTTTTCGGTAAAAAATAACTCGCAAAACTCTTAAGATAATCCATCAAATCAAAATCTATGTTTATGTATCTTAAGCATAACTTGCGTTGCATTCCATTCTGCACGTTCAAACATAAAAAAGAAAACTAAGTGCCTCCTGTTTCATAAAAGACGAACACAAGAAACAAAGAAAAAAAAACTTATTTGCTTCAAGTCGCGCGCAAAACGCAAAAACGCATGCAAAAGACGCGCACAAAACGCGTTGCGGTCGCCTCATTATTTCGGGTTTATTTTCACATTGAGGTCGGTCGGCCCAATTGGTCGGACTCTGCGGCCCGCTGCTGTGCTTGGCACCTAACTGGCCGTTAGGATTGCTTAACGATACTCGTAAATTATTTGTGGCTGCCTGCAGAAAAACGCGCGCGTTTCTCAAATCGGAGGCGGGCCGCGTATATAGCGCAGCTGGGGCGTAAAACTCATCGACAGATTGTTCAAATTGTCGCAGCAGTTCGGCTGCATCATGCAGGCCGCGCAGAAGAACGTGAACAGCGCCAGCTGCATGGGCACCGCGGCACGCGCGATCCGCCACGCCCAGCCGCGACGCTGCGATTTGGGGGCGCCATCCGCCTCGTCCTCGGAGCTGTCCAGCTGGACGGCGGCGGCATCTTCGGGCGGTTCGTCGCCACCGCCGCCGCCGCCGCCGCCGCCGGCGGCCACAATGCGCTGCAGCTGCTCGACCACCTGCTGCTCCTGCTCCTTGGGCAGCTCCTCCAACTTCTGCTCGGCGTCAACAACAATTTGACGCGTTTTGCGCGCGTTGCGGCGCTTGGGCGATTGCTGCTTGGCATGGCCATTGGACAGTTGTTGTGGCTCCTTTTGCTGCTGCTCCCTTTGCTCCTTTTGCTCCCTTTGCTGCTTCTGCTGATGCGAGGCGGCTGTGCGCACAATCAGATCCCGGCACGTGTTCTGCAGCTGCTTCAGCTCCGCCTCGGCGCTCTCCATGCGCGCGGCAATCGAGCGCATGGCGGCGCTGCCCGGCGCCAAGGCCAGCTCCAGCTGCTTGGCCAGGCGCCGGAGGACGCCCAGGCGACGCTCGCGCTCGGACAGGCCGCCGTCGGAGGTGGCGCCGCCATCCGAGATGCCCGAATCGGACAGCGAGCCGTTGGAAGCCGTAAACTTGGCAATGTGATAGATGTGATTGGGATCCAAATGCTGCTGCACGGCGAGCAGCTGCTCCTGGCTGACATTCACCTTCTCGGAGAGCAGCTTGGCCACCAGCTTCACATTCTGGGCCAGCTCGACGGGCGTCGCCTGTCCCTTGTCCAGAGCGCCCTCCAAGCCCTTGAGGGTGCCGCGATCCTGACCCAGCGCCAGGTGAAACTCGCTGAGGCCGCACTCGAGCTGGCGCCAGGCGATCAGTGAATTCGTGAGCATCTCCAGCTGCGTGTTGATTCTGCAAGTGAAATGAGATGAGTCAAGAGGCGGGAATTCGTGGGCATTCGGGTTGAATGTGCGAAGCTCACCTGGCATCCGCCTCGTCCCAGGCGCTGTACATGTCGCTGACCTCGTCCTTGAGATGCTTGTGGAACTCCTGCTCGGCGCTGATCAGGCTGCTCACGTCGCAGGTGCCCGTGGAGGCCTCGGCGTGGCCGGCCGTCGCCTCCAGCACCTGGTTGCCATTGCTGTCGGTGACGGTGATCGCGACCCCAGCAGAGATCTCGAGAGGCGCCTCCAGCACAGGTTGCGGCTGCTCCAGTTGCTCTGCTCGCTTCAGCAGCTGCTCCTTTTCTTTATGTTGCAGTTGTTCGGACTCGTGTTGTTGTTGTTGTTGTAGTTGTTGCTCCTGCTCCTGTTGCAGACGTCGCTCCTGACGCGTCAGCCAGCTGTGCACGGAGGCGTTGAGGCGCAGCATGTTGGTGCGATAGCTGCTCAGCTGCGACTGTTCGTGCTGCGATTCAATACAATTATAGTTAGGATCAGTTAAAGAGCTCTTCTCTTCCAGTTGGGTGTAACCGACAGCGCAATACTCGTTCACAGCCTAACAGCAACTTAAACGTGCAAAAATAAAAAACCAATAAAAAAAAAAAAAAAAAAAACCTTGCCTCTGGTTTCGAACCCAGAACCAACAGCACAAACGACCAGAGTTGCATTTTGGTGCAACGAAATTCAATTTAAGTTATCTAACAAGAATTATACGCTATCGTTGAAAACTCAAAAAATTCGAGAAAAACAAAACAAATCAAAAAAAAATAAAAATAAGAACGTTGCAGTCGGGTGTAACCGACTGCGCAATACTCGTTAACATTATAATAACAGCTTCAAACAATCGAAAACAGTCCTAATTATTTTTGGTATTTTTGGAAAAATATCGAATTTTGTCAAAATTTCATAAGAAAAGTGTCTAGCAAATTTGGCGACTCGAGCTCCAAATTTTGTGTGAGATATAGACTTTCACGTTTAACGCGCCCACAATATATATATACATTTTAATCGATTTGTCACGCCCCCAGTGGGAGTACCAAAAAAATATTTGGCCGATCTATAAAGGTCATTCGTAATCTGTGTGAAAAAAATGTATGCATCTAGCTTTCAAACTGAGGTGGATAAATCGATTTGAATGAATTGTGAAATATACTTTAATACTTTATCTGACGCGAGTATATATTACATGTTCTAAGACAGCAAGACTAACATTGCACAAAGCCAATATACTCGTTTCACATCGCTAAAGAGTGTAAAAATGCACGCACCTTGAGCGCCTCCACGGCGATTTGTATGGCCGGCTCCGTGTCGAGCAGCTCCGGCTCGGATTTGTCGCCCAGGCGGCGCAGCGTGTGCTTCAGTGCGCTCATCTCCTGCTGCAGCTTGCGTGCGCTGGCCGCATTCTCGCTCCAGTTAAGCAAATCCTCCCAGGCGGCCAAGAGATCTGCAACAAATGCAACAGAAACAATTGCGAGTTAATAGTGCGCGCAAAATTGAGCGCGAGAGAAAGCCAAACTTGATAATTGGCAAATTCGTTTGGGGCTTTGAATTTTGGCTTCGGATTCGGCTGCAGATTTCGTTGCGGCATTTGGTTGCGAGTTCGCAGCCCTTTGGCGTAATGAATACCCTGCGCTTTTTCCTTTGCCTTTCCCTTTCCCTTTGGCGCAGTCAACAACAATGCAGAGTGAAACTTTTAATTCAAAAAATTAAAATAAATAAAATAAATAAAAATAAAAATGAAAACAAAAACTTTTCCACTAGGCGCTAGAGTGGAACAAGGGGGGGAGCTATGTGTTTAAATTCATATATACATATATATATATATATATTTATGTGTGTGTGTGTGTGTGTGTGTGTGTGTGTGTGTGTGTAATATGAAACTGGGAACGTGTGGGAGACGGCGCTTTTTTTCAATTGCAGCAAAAATGGGCTCTTAATGCAGTCCAGACGACGCCCCATAGAATAGAAATTGCCATACCCTGTAGTCAATCGGCATGCGCAAGGGGTATTATAGACTTAAATGTAACGACTTAAAGTTAGCGCATATATTCAAATATTTTTTTAATTTTATTTTGTATTGTGTATTAATGTCAAATCCACATGCAAGCGTGAAAAGGAAATTTGATAAAATTTTCAATTTGAATTTATGAATTTTATCCAATTGATTTTTAAACAATTTTTGTCAAGTGATCTTGGCGGAAAATTGTATTATAAATAAACAACACTATATACACACAGAACATATACATAGGAATATCCATACTCTAGCCTCCAGTTATTCAGTTGACTTCGAGCACATTCAAAGTGCCATTTAAAGGGTATATTTTCTGTCACAATTTAAGCTAAATTAACACATTAAGCTGGTGGGCAGAAACCCAAACTTGACACGCGCTGTTTCAGATCGGTTTGTTTAGAACCAACTGCAGGCAGACACTGGGCGAACTTGCTGTGGCTATCTCTGTGAGTGTGTGTGTGTGTGTGTGTGTGTGTGTGTGTGTTTGTGTGTGTGTGGAAAGGCAGGAAATGATGCCCAGAAGCTGCTGCAGCTAAAAACTTACCCAAAATAAATAGCACTTAGCGATAATCTCGATAACTGGCAAGTGCAACAGACGCGTTGCAAGGCTGGGGCACAACTAAGCGCCTTGGGGCCGTTAATTGAATTGTAAATGCGTCGCGGCAATTACTTTCACCCAGGCGCAGCAGGTGGATGCGATTCAGCTTGAGCTTGAGCTTGAGGACGAGGGTACAATAAAACGCACTCGATTGCCAGGCAGTTCACGTACTACGCAATACACTACGCAACGTGGAACAGGACCAGATTCACAAAACACAAACCGAACTTGTTGGCAGCCAAAGCGAAACTGGTTGACTGAACTTGCGACTCGACAACAGCTGCAAACGCGCAGCATGCCAAACCCACAACTGCAGCAACAGCAGCAGCAACAGCAGCAGCAACAATTGGCAGCAACTCGAGCGCAACAAAACGATCGAGCAACAAGCTGGTGCAGGGGTTTGACGCAGGCTTTGCGCACAGTGTATTGCATGTATGGAAAGGTGGCGCAGAAATCATAACTCTGCTGTATACTAGCTCAATCCTCATATTAATTATAATATTAAAACTACTTTAGGATTAAACTACTGGCTAACGATTTACGTAAGGACTTAATATTTTAATATATATTTTAAACTATCAGGAAAAATTTGTGAATCTATTCTAGAAAACTTTGAAAGAAATGTTTTAAAAATTATTTATGCAGCAATCAAGGTGCAGAATAGCCTTTTATCTGTTTTTGTGCTAAATTTTGGCATTATTAATACATATAAGTATTAAATTCATTTGTGTGACAATGAATTTTTTTATTGACCCTGCCAAGTTGTTGAACAAATTTCAATTATTTAAATAAACTGTTTAAAAGTTGGCAAACAATTTGTATTATTTAATAAACCTGTTTAAAAGTTGGTGAACAATTTAAACAACTTAATAAAACTGTTTAAAAAAAATGTTATAAATGATATTTCTAAACAAAAGCCTAGTTTCACCTTTTCTGATTTGCTTCATTTGTTTTTTAACTGTTTAGTAACCTTAAAAAATGTACTAATCAAATGAAAAATATTTTAAAATATTTTATTATTTATATTTTATATTTTATTTTATTTCTATATTTTCTTTTATTTATTTTTTATTTATATTTTAAAATATTTTTCTGGCCATATATATCGGATAAAGGCAATCGATAGCAGGTATGGTTATCATACTACTGAAAACTGATTAATATCCATATACATATATATTTATTTTTTTTAGTTTTTCAAACTTTTAACAACAATTTTGCGCTTTTGCCCACTGTATCGTGCTTTAACTGATTTATAGTAAACTTCCTTGGAAATCTCGCTGGTTATATATCTGCGAGTGCATTAGATGCTTCGCCAGTTGAGTGCGTGGTGGACATCATCTACGCACTTTGCGGCCAGCCGAAACTCGTAATCTTCAGCGGATTGCACAACTCGGCAAGTTGGTTCAGGTTTGTGGGGGTGAGGCGGAGAGGCGGAGGCAGGAGGAACATTATCAGGCAACAACCCGGTCGTGCCATGATTTGCACACTTAAAGCTAATGGGGCGTGGCGGGGCGAGTGAAACGCTCGATCATCATAATAGCTCCCAGTTGCATTTAATAATAATCTGCACAGCTCTCAGCTGGATAGGTGAATAGCTAAACTTAAAGGCTGCACATAAAATTGATTACCAATTTGCAGAAATGGAAATTTATTTAGTCGGCGACTTTCACTTTAATTTCACAATTAGCAAATTAATTGGCAATCGCAGCGATTGCTAACACTAAACTGCAGGCAAATTGAATTCTAATCGCGGCTAAAGAAATTTGTAATACGAAATACGAAAACACTTCCGGCCATGTGTAGCTTATCTCTTAGCCATATCTTTGCTTTTTATGGTTTTGTTACTTTTATTACTTATTTATTTTTTGCTGACTTGCCGAGTGAAATTGTTGTTTACATCTACACGCAGCAAAAATGAAAAAAAAAAAAAAAAACAACAACAAACAAAAAAAAAACAGTGAAAACAGAAATAATTCAAAATGCAAATGCAACCACAAAATATTTAAATGCAACAACAGCGCGAAAATCCAATGGCCCAAGGGCATTGACGTGCGCTCGCTAGTTGGCAAAAAAGAAAAGCACGAAAATAAAAAATTAAATCCAAGAGAAATTCGCATTCTGGCAAATTTATCGTGTGGGTGTTGCACAGTGGGTGGTGTTGACATATCTACGTCGGTGCAAACACAAACATATAACTACATACATACATATACATAAACATATGTCAAGTGCAGTTGCCAGAGAATCTGGTGAAGACGGCCCAAAATTCGCTTTCTAAATGTCTTTGCCTCTTTTTAAAAATTGCGACACTCTTTTTCTACTTTTAATGTCCAACAGGTGTTTTGAATGTTTGGATATCCCAATTATTTTTCAACTGTATTAATGTGTTCCCAATGTATTATATTCTTATCTGGGCATACGTTATAAATTTAGTTTGGATTTAAATAAACTGAGAAATTTATTCATGAATCAAATATTTATTTATTCTGTATTTTTGGTGTATTTTTTAGAAAGCGCAACTAGACAGACGAAAACGAATCCATATATTAACCCAGCTGTCGGAACTGATCAAGATTAAATATATATAAAGATGCTTGAAAGTCTAACACATAACGTGATAAAATGATATAGCAATTAGACAGAGCATTTAAAATATTTATTAAATCGCTCTTAGAGGTATTCTCGAAGAATTTGTTGACTTCTTCTTCTTTAATATAAATTTAGCTTTTTTATGCTTTTTTAAGCTCAAAACGGGTATTTACAAGTATATGTTAAGTGTTTAATTAGCTAGATAAGATTTCGGCTTTCATTATCATAATAAAAATATTTATTTATTTATTATTTATTATCGTTTTGACATCTATAGTAGCTGTATGCGCTTTAATAATGTATTTAATAAATTAAGAAATGATCAAAGAAACCATTTATCACAAATAAAATTCTTTTTAAAATGAATATGGATACTAATCCTATATAAGGTAAAATATTACCTAATCAAAGCTTGAAAGTACTTTTCTGCAGCCTAATAAAATCAATAGTTAAGGCAACTAGCCATTTGCAGCGCTAGCTCTATATAAGGAAATCATTTTCATTTAATGTACAATTCAGTTTTCTTTTATTACTTTTGACTATTTGCTCAAATGCCTGGGCCAACAAAGTCAGAATGAAAGCTGCCTGATAGAACCATCAAAAAAGGACTCAAGGAACTGGCTGCGTGACAAGGAGTCATAAATACGACGAGAATGCGACAAAGGGAGTGCCCGCAGAGAAGGCGGCGCCAATTGCGGACCAGGCACGGTTCTTGTCTTCTTCATTTTATTTTGTGTAACGAAACCAAACTGAAAAACATATTTATTTAGCTATAGAGCCAAACCAAATAAGTGCGATGAGGTAAGAGACAGAGTTGTCAACGTATTCCAATAAAACAAACGAACCAAAAAAGAATTCATACAGTCAACAACGAGCCAGAGGTTCACAGTGCCAGAAGTCAAGGCCTTTCCAAAAAAAAAAAGCGACTTAAATATTTGCCAAAAATAATCTTGAATAATTATGTGAGAGAACGGCACAGCAACAACTGCGGCAACTATGACAACAATTATATACAATTAGCAACATATTAAAAAAAAAAAAAACCTAACCATTTTGGATATTTTTCAAAAGCTGATTAGCGAACGGCGCAAAATATATGCGAAATATGAAATGAGAAAGATAATGAGATTAGCGTAAGGCTGCGAACATTTAGCTGGCAACCCTGTTAAAGTCGTTAACCCGCCTGGCAGCACTTGCAACTATTCGTAAATACCCTGTTAACAAAGTGGTGAAGGGTATATGTCGCAACTAAAAGTTGCCTGGAAACTGTAATTAAATACTCGACTCACATACACACTGTGATGTATCTATAAGCTCATCTGGCTATACTTTTTTCAATACTCTGTTTGGAAAGTAAAAAGGGGTAGCTGGGTTTTGTGCAATGTTTGCCTTGATGTCTATATGAATGCAGTTTTTGTATTCCATTGAAACTGGAGACTTAAAGCAATAGACATCATAGTCGTATATACCCGCAATTGATTAAGTGTTATAATATTGTGTTTGCTTTCCGTTTACATTTTATGTAATTTAAAAACTTTTTTATTTTATTAAAATTTTTTATTTTATTGTAAATAGTGTATTGCGCAATCGGTTACAGTCGACTGTAAAATTCTTTTAGTTTATGCTTGAATACAGACAAGTTTTTGGGGCCAACGGAAACACGCCCTGGAGCAAAACATAACTAATAAATGCGATTGCTTTTCAGGCAATTGAAAGAGGTGTGTTCTTCAGATTTAACTGCAGCAGCAACAACTTTAGCAGCAGCAGCAGCAGCAACAGTAGCAGCAGCTGCAAACACCACAAAGCTGAAACTGTAAACCGTTTATCATCTGAATTTTCAATTTCAATACGTTTTGATTTCATTTTTTCAATGATTTAACAATTCCAGCGAATTGAAGGTCAACCACAAATGGGGCCAGAGCAAAAAGAAAAACAACAAAATGAAACGAGAAAAAAATACGAATAAACATTTCGTTTCTTATAATTAATGGATAGAATGACGCCAGAGTTTCTATAAAAAAAAAAAGCATATTTCGCTCATTTCAGAAATTCAACTGGCAACTGCTTTTTTTTTTCAATTTATTATTTTTTTTTTCAGTAAATTTTGAACCGTGTTGAACTCAGTTCCGGTTTTTCCTCATGTGCAGGGTTCAGCGTATTTCTCTTAAGCTGCAAACTTCAAAGCGGAACGCCAACAATTGACCATAAAAGCCCACTGTGCGAGTGTACCGTTAATGAGTGTGTGGCCGACGAAGCGTGAAGAGGAGTTGAAATGTTGGCTCTAAAACGCAATGGCCATAATGCAACGCCCTGTGACGTTGATTCAAGCCGCCTCCCCCTTCCCGACGCCACTGCTTAATTAGCAATGCAACGGGCCGAGGCAGCGCTCCATCAACTTGCAACCCAATTTGGCGTCTATTGCATGTGGCAACAACAATAACAACAACAGGTGGCAGCTTAAGTCGGTCAAAATATGTCTGCGATCACAGTAAAAAAAAAAGAAGACAAATATGTGGCACAAACGGTTATTTAAAGATGAGTCCGAGTTAAGAACGAGGCATTGATTGGTAGCTAAATATGGCATTATATCAGGTTTTCAAGAGCTCTAAGTTTTTGTTTTGAAGATTTTCTGCTTTCTTTCTGCTTTAATTGGCATTTGAATTACATAACATCTTCTGCTCTCTTATGATAATGATGTAAGCTCTTTTTATTATCTCATAAGAGGTTTTATGATCGCATTACTTAAACAAACAGCACTCAAGTACTTTGTGCAGAAAGTGGCCCGTAATGGGCAGTACGATCGGAGAAACTGTTTCAAAAATATATATATATAAAATATATTCAGTATATACATACTTGTACATACATACATCATGTATATTTCACCTTCATTTACTTTACATCTCTGAATTGATCTTTTTATAATTTTAACACAGAATTAAAGGTTCTCAAACAAATTGGAGTTTATTACTAAATGGATATAATTTTCGAAATACTTTGCTAAAGCCACTCATAGAAATTCCTACACTTTGTATAATAGACATTTTCTAATTTATACACTGAGCGAAGAGCTAAACACAACTAATAAAACTTTACCCAAGCGCATATACTTGTTTTAGATCATGTTTTTCCACTCTGTGTGAGCTTATGAATAATGCAACATGCTTCTAAACTTTATTTCTTTAGCTGTTTTCCATCTCCCTCTTTGAACTTAATACCTATTTCACTTTCGTCAGCAGTTAGCAACCAATTAGGCCATAATATGTTTGTCTCTTATCTGCTGTGAACGATCTTCGTCTCGTATTTTTCTCTCTTTTCCGTTGTTGCGACAAGTTCTTTGCAACATGATTTACACCTGTTTTCAGTTATAAGCGATAAGTTTTCCCTTTGGCCGTTGTCGTGTCTGTGTTTGCTCATCTCTGCGCACATAACGGTATTTACCTTGCTGCGACGAAGAGCGCGACGAGGAGGCCGATGAGCTGGCCGAGAGCATGCCAGAGATGTCCGTTTGCACGGCCACACTGACTTTGGTCATCTCTCTCTCCCTCTCTCTCTCTCTCTCTCTCTCTCTCTCTCTCTTATTTAGTACTCCTTGGGCCACCCTTGGCGGCTTTGCTGTGACCCACTTACGCCACTTTGCACCAGGCGGCGCCACTTGAAATCAATTTTCGAAACTAATTTGCGTTTTTAAACATTTCAATTGAATGTTTACTTTTAGCGTAGGGCAAGTTTTTTTCTTTTCTTTTTTTTTACAGATTTGTTTACATGCAGTGCGCTGACCTCGAAAAGTTGGAAAACTTGACGGTAAACAATGGGAAAAGCCAACACTTCACTCTTATAAAGCACTCTTATACACACACTTATACGCCCTTAGATGAACAGGCAGCAACTAAAAACACGCGACTTTTATGAATGGGTGGCAAATGTCGCGTTATTTGACGACGTTTGTTGAGCTTTTGGTGAGATTTTTTTTTGTTTTAATTATTTATTTTTTGTTGCTATCACAGTTAGTATACGATTTTATATGGAAAGGAGATTCGTAGAAAATAGTTGTGAGTTCTTAAAGCGCGCGGAAGCACGGCGAACAACAGTTAGAAGACGACGTCGCGACGACGGAAGCAGAACCGCTTGGAGCGCACGCTGAAAATGAACTGAGACGGCGACGTTTCAATTGTTTTTGGCGCAGCAGCTTTCAGGTAGAGAGCGCCGGCTGCACAGCGGCGAGAGCGTAAGAGAGGCGGGCAGAGCGGCGTCAACTTTTGAACTTGGCTTCACACGCAATGCTGCTCTCATCGAGTGTGTGTGTCCGGCTCTTTGTATGTGTGTGCTCATCAGTTTCGGCAGCCGAAACAACAACAACAGCTGGCGCAGGCGTCAATATGCATGCACATATACATACATACATACATAACGGCTGCGACGTCATTTTCAAAAGCAGATGAGACGCGATGATAGCAGCAACAACAACACGTAAACACACACACACGCACACATTAAAAGTCACAGTTTGACGATCATAGCTTAGCTTTAAGCGGCGCCGTAAGCGCCATCTAGCGCCCTTTTATTGCTACTAATTGCCACTGGCGTGTGTCCGAGTTAATAAATTCTTTGGCTTCACAGTTTTATGTGCTGCTTGGCATTTTTTCAACAAATATTTCAACAAATTTGCCTTGGCGAAAAAAAAAATGACGTCAGCTGCCAAAGAATATTTGCTCTTGTAGGGGTCAAAGCAGCGTTTGATGTTAATGCGCATAATTCTAGGCTAATTTATCACATACAAAAAAATGTTTTACGTATTTTTCTACAGTTTGAGCAGCGCGCGCCTAAACTAAAGCACAGCGAGAATACATTTTAGCTCAGGCACAGTGGCTGCATAACTGTCTAGGGCAGCTGTGAGTGCTGCAAAGTTAGCGGTTTTTTTTAGCTATAAAAATAATTTAAGCTATTTCAGCTAAATATAAAAGTTTTGAGTTCAACTGTGTGGCCCATAAACCAAATTTGCAAAGTGCAACAGTTAAAATAGCATTAGTAAAGATGACAAATACGAAATGAATTAAGATCCAAAAAAAAAATAAAACTAATAAACTACAATGAGAAATAACTAAATTAATTTTGGTTAAACATTTGACAAAAACACAAGCATATTAACAAATTACGTGTAGCTAAACGAAACAAGAACACCAATTAATTAAATTTAAATATATAATTATAATATAACGTAAAGTAAATCAAAACTAGAACAATTTTAAATGCATTGGTGTTGTTTTTTTTCTCATATAAAAACGGTAATTTTTATTTGCCAAAAAAGAAAATAAATGCGCAAAATAAATAATATATTTTTTTCTTTCTTTCTAAAGTAATATTAAAACAAATGCAAAAAAAAAAAGAATTTTGTAAATTCGATGCAAAATGCGTTTTGTCAAATGCAAAAACAAAATTTTTCCAAATCATAATTATACAAAAAAAAAATAATAAAAATAAAGAAATAAAGAATAATACAAATAATACAAATTTCATTCGCTTCGAAAGCAATGCACAGCTTGGCAAAAATAAGGCACACGGTTTGAGGGCGACTGGACTCGGTCAGAGCAGCCCCCGAAAGCCGGCAAACAAACGCTCCAGCCGCCCCATGGGCCGGTTGACCAGCGCATAGAGCGACCGCAGCGTCCCGGCCAAAAATCTATAGAGCGCAAAGTGCTCCAGCAAATTGCCCACATCCAACACAAAGTCGATCACACGGGCGACGAAGCGCGTGATCGGCGCACACTTGCACTCGAGGATCGCCGGAGCAGCGGTCGCCGCCATAACGGTTGTTGTTGCCGCCGCATTGGTTGCACGTGCGACTGCAGTGCCGCCCGCCGCCCTGCGCACAACTAGCCGACAGCCTGCTGGCAAGGACTCACCTTTTGTCTGGCCGGCGCACTGCGGCGATAGCACCGTGCCGGGCGGACCCCGCAGAACGGCCTCCAGGCAGCGTATGTTGTCACGGCAAGTGTTGATTATCTCGTTCTGTTTTGGACGGAGCGACAAATAAATAGAGAAAAGAATTCGATTAGTCAAAGAAGAAGTCGAGCTCAAAAATCCGTTTTTATTTAAGGCTGGCACCCAATGACACTTGCTTAAATATTTCTAGATTAGTCTTCAAGTCAAGCTTTAATATACTAATAAAGAAAACTAGAGAGAATTGTTTTTTTCGATGCGCAAAAGTTTAAATACTCTTTTATCTAAAATATATACACTTGAAGACATATATAATATATATTTCGTTTTAGCTATATAATAAAGCAAATATATATAAAGCAAATATATATATAAAGCAAATATATTTATAAAGCAAATATATTTTCAATACAAGAACTCATTTTCAAAATTATTTAATGCCTTAAAGCTGAAAGCTCAACGGACTTTATGCAATTGACGACTTTTTCCAAGGGTATTTAATTTTCACTGCTTCAAAAATAGCTTCTTTTTTTTTGGAACTTCTACAATATATATATAAATAAAATATAAAATACCCATTGAAATATTCTATGCTTTTCATTGCCATTTCTTTCACGCAGCCAACCCTTTCTCCCACTCCCCGACTTACGTAATCCTCGGGTCGCAGCAGGTGGCAGCGTATTTTGAGAGCGCGCGTATCCTCGAGCCGGTCGCGACTCTGCTGCAACAGCGAGCGCATCTCCTGCTCGCCGTCCTCGGAGTCATCGCCGCTCGACGAGGACGTGGAGGCCGGTATCAGCTTGATGCACTTTTCCAGATTGCGCGACGAGCGTCGCCGCTCATCGGCGGTCACCGTGCGGCGGCGTCGCGTCGACGTGTCGCTCTCCGAGGTGCGGCGCAGCAGCGACTGCGCCGAGTGGCTCATACCGGCGCCAAATTCCAGTTTGCGGCCAACGGATTCGTTTCTAGCCGGCAGCTGAGCGGTCGCCTGCTTGGGCGTCATCAGCGCCGTGGCCGACGACGAAAGATTTGCGCTGATCGCCTGCGGCTGTTGCGGCTGCTGCAGCAGCTCCTTCTGTGAGCCGATGGCCTCGGCCATGTCTGGATAAATCGTATAAAGCAATTAGTGATATTATATCGTATACCCTGTAAATGTAAAGTCTCACCCTGGCAGGACTTGCGGCGCACTTCGAGCGTCTTGCGACGGCGCTCGTACTGCAGCTCGAGGGCGCGCTGACGGCGGGCGTGGTCGACGCTGCTGCTGATCGTCTCCTGCGTAATATGCAGCGCCTTCTGCTCGTGCGGCTGCAGCGAGTCCATGCGCGGCGGCGAAAACGAATCCAAATTGTTGGCCGCCGACAGCGAACTGCAGCAATCCGACTGCGAGTCGATGAAATTGCTGCCAGACAGAACGAAAGAAAGAAAATGCATTTTTAATTCAATTATAAATTGTGATTTTGACGGGTCCAACTATAAATAGTTGGTTGATAGATTTTCTTGGCACGGCGCACGAAGGTCATCTCAATCACTCACCGATAGTCGTCGCCGAATTCCAAGAGACGACGCGCCGCATCCGAATCAAAGCCCTCCGAATAGTTCTCCGAATTGTATTTCTCTTGATAGTTGTCCCAGGCGGTCTCCGAAATGCTGCTGTGATGATCCTCAGTGCTGAGTTCTATCGGGGAGCACAGGCAAAATGAGAACAGTTAGCAAGTGTTTGGGTAACTTTTCTTTTTTTTTGAAGGGTATTATTTTTTAAAGGGTATTTATCGGGTGCTTATTGTGGGTACCTTTTTGCCTGGGTACGGGCGTGCGTGCTTGTGAGAGAAAGATTTATACAATAGACACAATATATAGACAAAGGTGTTACAAAGATCTTTAAATGTGTGTGTGTGTGTGTGTATGTGTGTGGCATATAACCATATTGAAACGATATCGGAGATAAATGCTTTTTAATTGCAAGTATTTTGGCTATTTAAAAAAAAATACTAGACAGAATTTCTATGAGATAGAAAGCAGTTGGACTAACTTTGTTCTAATTAAATATATATTTTAATATTTATAATCTATAAGACTTTCTTTATTGTAATTAAATATAGATTCTATTATTTATATTTATTTACAATTTATTATTATTTATTCTCAAATTAAACCCAGTTTCCACTCATTTTTCATTCATGGCAGTGGTTTTGCCTAAGTTAAAGAAATAGAAATTAATTTTGTGTGTAGAATTTAAAAATATAATAAAAAAAATAATTCAAGAAAATGTCGCTAAACAATTAACATCATGGTTAGAATTTTCTCATCTTATTTCTACTTCTACCCAAGTATTTTCCGGTAACGATAACTAAAATTTTGTTTAAGAAACTTAGCTTTATAAACGTGGCTATCTTTTGGTATAACAAATTTTCCATTTTTTATAGATAAAAAAATAACAAATGTTTTGACGATTTTTTTATTATGAAAATAAATATGAATGTTAATGTCTTGGGAATCTGTTTTTCGTAGGATGTACTCAAGTTACAAAAATTATAAAAATTCTCCATCTATTAACTAATAAAAGGAAAACGTTAAAAATTATATGAATATTTAATCTATTAAAATATGGATTTTAAAGTCTTGGCAATCTAAAATTAAGAAATTTAAAATTAATTTCTTCTCAGTTCTTGGGCCTTACATTTATATAGAATCTACACATGTTTGATAAAGAGTAGATACTCTTGAATGATGTTAAACATAAATGAATGTATGTATATATAAATATCTTATCGTCTTATCCTGTCCTACAATCCTTTTATTCTATAGATATAGAAGCAATAGCAGCTTGATATTGAACTAAAATAAATTGATGATTAATCGCATTTTAGGTCTTAGATTCTTTAGCATAAGATGTACTCATAATAATAATAAGTATAATCTTATTATAATTATAGATATGCAGAGAGAGAGAGAGAGAGAGAGAGAGAGAGGATTTTTATTACGATTGTTTCTTTATCAAAACTCTTCCTGTGAATTCAACTAAAATACAGCGATGATTAATCCATATATAGTATGCATACAAAACGAGTGTTGCTGATGATGATATCATAAATAAACTCAACAAGGAAGTAGGCCCTCACATCGTTTCAATAGGATTATATCTCACTCCATTACAGATAAGTGAAGTGTTCCACTTTCTCCCCAATCCCAGCCGTTGCTCACCTGCTTGCTGCTCATCCTCGTGTATGTACGTGGAGAGTGCGGCGAGGGCGCCCAGGCGTATTTCGCTGGCCATCAGGGCGGCCGTTGTGAAGGAGCCCACGCGGAACTTGGGCACCATCAGCTGTGACTTCGATTCGCCGGCCTCGGGCGTGGCCTCGTCCGTTTTGGGGCTGGCCAAAGGGCCGCCGCCGCTCTTTTGGATGCTCAGCAGCGCATTGGTGAACTCCTGCAGCTGCTGCGAGGACATCGATTCGCAGGACTTCATCAGCGTCTGGGTGAGATCGCCGTGCGCCTCCGAGCCGGAGTCGGACTTCTTGCCCGCCGAGGCCGCGGACATGCGCTTCTTGCGCGCCCGGCGTCGTCGCAGCGAACCCTTGCTGTCCGCCTTGCGTGCCGCATTGCTGCCCGTCCCGGAGGAGGAGGCCGCCCGGGCCCGCGGTCCCGGCGACAGCGAATCCAACGCACTCTCGCTGATCGAATGGCTGGCCAGGCCCGGCGGCGAGCTCTGGCCAACGGCCGCAATCGTTGTGGTCAACTGGGCGGCATCTGTCGTCAGCTGCGACAGGCAGGAGACGGACCACGGACGCTCCGATTTGCGACGCGTCTGCGGCCGCTTGACGATCTTCACGTTCAAGCTCTGGTTGCTGCTGCCGAAGCCGAGGGGCGTCGCCGGCTGGCCAATGGGCTCAGCGGAGCCGCCAATGCGCTCCGTGGAATTGCCGTACGAATTCGTGCTCGTCTGCATGCACGTGGCAATGGAGTCGGTGAAGCCCTCCGAGGAGTCCGAAGCGCCGCCGCCGCCGCCGCCGCCACAAACAACCCCCGTTTGTGGCATGGAATCCGTTTCGGAGGCCTCGCCGGAGGCCTCACAATCATCCGGCTTGGCGGGCGCCTCGTGGCTGTGGCCGTGATGCGGACGCGTCAGCAGCTGCGGCGTCGACGGCTGATGCTCCAGCCATTCCTGCAAAGAGTTTAGAGTTTAGTCGAAGATTTAAAGTGGGGGCCAGCTTGGAAGTGTACCTCGACACGCTGCTTGATGGGACCGGGCATGCTGAGTTCGCGCTTCTTGACCGTCGAGGAGATTTTGATGATGGAATGTTTCTGCTTCGTTGGCGTCTTCAATAATGCCGCCTCCTGAGCGTCGCGCACCAAATGCTCCGCTTCGAGCACAAGCTGCTTGATTGAATCATGCGAGACCTTGCCCTGAAAGCAACGAAGAGAGAGCGTGAGTGAGTGAGAGAGCGAGAGAGTGACAGATAAAGACAGGGAGAGTGTGTTTATTTATTAATGAGCGTGGCGAATTGTCACTCGGGTCACTCTTCTTCTTCTACTTAGCAAGTGACGCAGCCGAAGAAACAAAAAAAAATAATAATAATTGAGCGTGAATTGTGGGCGTAGAAGGAAATGCATTAACAGCTCTTTAGAGCGCGTTCAGAGAGATGAAGAGAGAGCGAAAAAGAGCGGGAGAGAAAGAGAACTCCAATCAGTAAGTTCTACGAAATGCGCTTACTTTCGCTTATCGCTCCGTTGTTTATTTTCCCTATTCATATTCATTCTTTTAGTTTTCTTCATTTGTTGCAGTTTGCGTTATTCACTCATTATGAGTGTTATTCACTTACGACTCTTGCAAATATTTCACTTCATTTTTTGTGCTAAATTCTTATCTTTATTTCTTTTTACAATTTCTTGCTTTCTTTTTTTTTTATATATATTTTTGCACTTTGTTATCGGGTTTTCTATTTTTTGTGTCTTAGCGCGTCCATCAAGTGGGTGGAGCGGGGCTTTTTTGCTCAAGGCCTTTCCAAATTATTATTTTCCTAAATGTGTTGTCATTTTGGATACCCTGTCTTGTGGAACAAGCTCTAAAGCAGATTTTTAATTTGCAAAGTATTCAATTCAGGTTGGTTCTAGGCAGAAATATATGATATACTATCAGGATCTATACGAGTTTGACGGATAAAAAGGTTTTTTTTTTTCAAAATAAATTAATAGTTTAACATGGAAAAAAAAATATGAGGAAATCTGAATTCCACTTATTTTCCATAATAAAATGTGAATTTCGGTAAAAACGTTTATAGAGATTTTTAAAAAGTAAATCTTTATCGCTCGAAAGAATATTTAACTTTCGACCATAACTATAAATTATCTTTATATCTAAAAACCGACAGCTTTATATTTTTTTAAAATATAAATTTCAATTTCCTCAAAAAAAAAAATCATCATACAGAAAATTTTTGTTAACAAAGCCAAATGTTAATTTGACATAATCAATTTGATTGCTCAACGAAAAAGAATAAAAATACAAATTTGTTTCACCAAAAAACTAGAGAAAAAACCAGCGAAGCGTTGATAATGTCTTGGATTGTTGTGTTTGTGTTTTTCTTCTTTTTTCTAGATATTACAAAACTGTTGCCACTCCAAAATGTTAAAACAAACGCAAGCCTAGCGTTAACCTTTTGATGAAGGCATTAAAAATAAATGGTTAATTGCAAATTGCGTTGCACAATTGAACAATTCCAAGGTGGATTTGGCTTTCGAGTGTCATAAAATGAGTCAGACGAAGCCGCCAGCTGTTTTACACAGCTCCAAATTCCAAGTAGATAAATATATGCATATATTTAACATGTATATCTAAAGTTTGTTTAATTTTTTTTTTTGTATCGCAGAAAGTTAAACTCTGTGTGCTGAACACGCTTCAACTTTATTGCTAATCTTTCGGCTTAATTTAATTAACAGCTTCCTGTGGACAGCTTCAGTGACAGGCCACGCAGCCAGTTTGAGCTGCACTAAGACTGTCAAACTGCATGCTGCTGCTGCTGCTGTTGGCTGCAAACGGAAACAATTTTCAACTGTGAAAATGTTCAACGTTTTACGGCTGCTGCTGAAGTCCAACTGGAAACTGCATAAGAAGCAACAACAACAACAACAACAACAACAACAACAACAACTGAAAGGCCTTTGCGATTGGGCGTTAGCGATAATTAAAGGCAATTATATGAGTTT
The DNA here is from genome assembly GCA_035041545.1 of Drosophila colorata. Classification (NCBI taxonomy): domain Eukaryota; kingdom Metazoa; phylum Arthropoda; class Insecta; order Diptera; family Drosophilidae; genus Drosophila; species Drosophila colorata. Next base: position 4,611,902 of record JAWNLD010000564.1, read on the forward strand.
GGCTTTTTTGCTTAGCCATTGGCCAATTAAGCAAAACTGGAAACTTTGGCCACAAAACTAGCGCAGGAAATGACCATGGTGTATGCGATAGTGTCACGAATGTTTATGCTATGCTGAGCAACTAAACGAGTTGAATTACAAAAGTGCATTATATATTCTACATGAATATTGAATTATAATATTTATTTAAAATCGTTTAGTTAAATTAAAAACTTTTTTTTTTTTTTTGTTGAGTTTATTTTGTTGACTTGTTGAGTTTTGGGCAAAAGGTACAAGAATAATTTTTAAAAAATTTCCAGTTTTCTTGTCTTGCAAATTTTACATAAACATGTAAATATAAGGGTCACTAAGTTTTATTTCACAAAAAAAAAAAAAAAAAAATATGAATGTACGCAAAAACCAAACATTAGTTGAAGTTTAAAGTTTTCTTGTTTGCAATAGATTTGCGATAGTTATGCGATAGTTTTTGACATTTTATTCTTGGTTTATTAGAATTAGCGAAATTAAATGAGTTTTAATGAACAAATTCAATAAAAGTAAACGAATATACAAAAATAATTGAGTTTTAATCGATAAATTCTTAACTCAATATGCGTGAATTTTCACAAATACCTTTAGTAAATGTTTTCAGTTTTCCATCTCTAATGCGCTGGTTCGCGACACAGTGGCTGACAAACTGTTGAAATGCCTGCGGACAGCGGCTGCTTTTTAACTTTTTTTTTTGGGGGCCTTGACAATCGTTTTTAGCCGCTTTTTTGCTAGCTACTTTTTGCGCAAATTTAATTGCAGCGCGGCACGCACGCAAATCGCGAAATTTAATCGCACAAGAGTGCGCAGTTTGGCAAGCACTGTGCGCGCTTAATTACACACTTTTTGAGCTAAATGCAAATTACGCGAAAAGCGAACGAAATAACAACAAGTTAAAACTAACAATAACAATAACAGCCAACAATAGCAATTGCTGCTTTGTGGCTTTCTATTGTAGCGCGACTTTTGTTTATTCGTAGTATCTTTTGTAACAGTGTATATCTGTGCAACAGTATCTTTGTATCTGTATCTGTATCTGTATCTGTAACTGTAACTGTAACTGTAGCTGCGCCTCGACCGCTGACAGCGAGAGCGCGAATTGTACTGAAAGTTCGCTAGCGAAATTCAAATCAATCGAACTGTGAAATGCGTTTGATAATAGCAAACACGATTTGCTGAGGGAAGAGTGCGGCACGATTAGATAAAAGCCGGCAAAAACAAAAAAATATATATATCGAAAATTTCGTTTCACTTGTCATCGATCATTTGATTATTGTCATCGATTTGTTGCGCCTTGCTTGTACTTTGTATTTGTTGAAACTTCACATATATTTTATTTATATTTATATCAAAAAATTCTATTTTTTTTTTTAGTTTTTGTTAACAAGTCAATTTAGCGCTCGTTTTATTTATGCGACATTTGAGTGCGTTGCGATAAGATAAGATTTGCCATTAAATCAATTTTTTAAACTTTTTATTTTTAACTCGATTTAATTTTCATTTTTTGCACCGCGTACGTCATCGATATGCGCTTATCAGCTGGAGGCTTATCTGGCGGGGCATCGCTTGGATTGATATACACAACCAGATTTGCATTGCGAAATGCATAAATTAACAAAAATTGAAAAAAAAAAAAAAAACAAAAAACAAAAAAGGCAAACAAATGCAAAATGCGAAATTTGTCAATATTAATCAAAGCGTCGCAAATTTCACTCTCAATAAATCAACGCACGCAACGCAGACGCTGGACAGGAGGAGTCTGGAGCTGGAACTGAAATTGAAATTGGCACTGCCCTCGGGTGGATGACAGTGAAAACTGCGTGCAACGGCGTTGCGTTTGGATTGAGGGACGGGGGAAACTTGTGTTGCAATCGACTTGTCAGCGACAAATGCAAATGACGCACATGTTGCTGGTGTGTTGCTGTTGTTGCTCAAGTGTTGCCGATGTTACCGATCGCGTCTGGCCAAATAAAAGTGAGAGTTGCTTAATAAAACCAGACATTGCTCATGTACCAGCCAGTTAATAATTGCTTTAACAGAGACCAAAAAGTGTTCAGGGCAATGGTACTTTATATAGGCTACCATGAACTTTTGAGAATCGCATAGAGGCGAGCTTTAGGCATACAACATGACAACTGAAGATAAATATGGGAGTAAATATGACAACGGCACTTAGGAAAACATACAAAAAAAAAATAAAAGCATTCAATATATTTAAAGGTTTTAAACAATATTTGCATAAATAAATAGCCTAAGGCTTAGCTAGAAAGTGCTATGAAATTTAAGCTTAAGTTTATTACTGCAAACAGTTTAAGCTTGTGATAATCAAAGAAATTCTCTTTTGAATTTTTTTTATTTTAAAACTATCAAGAGTTCAACATATATTTTAATATTACTGAGTTAGGAAAATTATTTAAATTACTTCTTCATAATAATAATGCACTCTTTTAATTTCTTCTCTTTTACATTCTATTTCATTTAAAAACAATCAAGTGTTCAACTATATTTATTTTCTATTAAATATATATAATAATACTAGACTAGGAAAATGATACAATTCAACAACAACAGCTTCCTAACTTCAGTTTTGGAAAACAACAAGTTTGCTACAAATTGTCGACATTTCAAGAGCTACTTGAAAGAAACATATTTGCCCAATTGTGTCCGCTCACATCTCACATGTTTTGCTTTCATTTTCAGCACTTGCCTTTTGATTTCCACCCGCTGATTTTCACAAATAACTCCAGCAAATATCTTAAATTACAAAGATGATCGTTTACAGCCCATTAAACGCGGCAACTTGTCATTGGACATGTTTGGGGACATGTTTACCAGCAAATTGACACGAAAAAGCCACAAAAAGAGCTTAGAGAAATTTGAGGCGAATTGATACACACACACACACACACGCACGCACCACCGCACCACCGGACCACCAACAAAGTTGTTGAATTGTATCGCTGGATCGATCGAACGCAACTCGTGTGCATTTCAAGCGAAACTGAAACCCTGAGAGAGCTCTCAGGGTATACACAACAAAGGGGAGCGCCGGTTGAGCTGATGATCCAGCGAACCGTTATACATAACATAACAGAGCCGCAGTCTCTGGCAGACTAAGCTTTACGGCCTGGTCATGGTCACGGTTGTGCGAACGTGCGACACGCAATTTGTGCAACGTGTTCAACTCGGAGGCTGCCACAAGATGACAAATTGCGAGTAGCGTGAATTTTGTTTTGCTCTGATGAAAGGGAAAATGTTGCAGTTGTGGGCAGTCTACACTGAGAAAAATTTTATTTTTGAATTTTTAAAATACAACGTTATTTCAATAGGAAGTTAAGCTAATTTAAGAAATTAAAAAATTCCTGTCTGAGTATTTATTATTAAATTCTAGGAATGAGCACAACAAAGACAAGAGATAAGTCACAAAGATAAACAGAAAGAAAACTATGTTTATTGCAAAACAAATTAAATAAAAATATATCCCATTTTGGAATAGTATGATTTTTAAATAAAATATTTAATTATAACATTTTGTTTGGTTTTTCTCAATTAACTGTTTCCATAATCTAAAACCCAGTACAGCTAAGTATTATGCCATATTTTTGTTTATTTTAACTATTCTCAGTGTTTTGAACTTTTATAAATCAAAATAACTTTTGTCAGCGTGGAAACTGATTGCGAGTCAGAGAAAGCAGCTAAGAAGACATTCATCTAGCTGCAACTGGACACAAATAGTGTGCAGGAAATGTTTCCGCTTCCTTTGCGCAGTTTTATGGCCAACAGAGGTTGTGGTAGAAAAAGAGAGGGAGAGGGAAAGAGAGAGAGAGTAAGAGAGGGAGAGAGATCTTGGCAGACTTACCTTAGCTGGCGACATAGTCGCATTGCTGCTGCTCGCCTGCGATTTGGCCGACTTGGCGGACTTGGCCGGCGAACGTGGCGGCAAACGGTTGCCATTCTGATGGACATTTCCTATTCCAGTTCCAGTGCCAGTTCCAGTTGCAATTCCATTTCCATTGGCATTGCCATTGCTGCAGTTGCTCATCTCACTGGGCCAAACGCTAATGTTGCAGATGTCGGCGCGACTGTAGAAACTGTTGTTGTTGTTGTTGTTGCACATCGACAGCAGCTGGCGGGAGAAGGCGGGTAAAAAGTTAACCAAAAGTTGCTTTAATTAAAAATGGCAAGAAAAGCGTTTAAAAGCGAATGCCTCCTCTGTCCCAATAATCAATCAGCTGGGCGCACAGCATTTCCTGCTGTTGCAGCCTATTCGTGTGGCATGGCTCTATTACAATGCTGCCCCTGCCACCAATACCCATAAATCTTGCCCCTTGTCGAACGTGTCCTCGTTGCAAACAGTGTCTGTCCTCGATATCTGTCTCTGTCTCTGTCCCTTTCAATTGTACAAACTCTGCTATTTATTTTTATTTTTAACTTTTTTTATACTCTGCTGTTATTAAACATGGCTAAAAGGGGTATATTGCAATTGTGCCTACTTATGCAACGGCATAAAGGATGCAATAGAGCTCCATAGAGTATATATATATACATATATGTGTTTATTCTTGATCAGAATGAGAAGCTGAATTAATTGTATGAATTTTTGTTTCTGAGAGACTTTAGGAGCTTGAGATACCTTTGAACTTTTCACATTCCCCTTTAAATTGAAAATATTTACAGTAAATTTTTTTTAACAATAAAAATAAGAGGCAAAAAGGCGTGTTTTTGTGTATATGTAAATATAACTAAAATATTATAAATAAATCTTATGTAGAGTATCTCCTAGTCGGTCACATGTGACTAGAGCACTCTTATTTATTTATTTCTTACACATATTTTTTTTATTTTTTGCTCTTTTGTGCCGCAATGAAGAAATAAATCACACGTTTTTAGTTAATTTCGTACTTTCCCATTTTTGACGTGGCTGCTCAGTTTTTCCTGGACTATCGCCGGGTCTGACTGACTGTCTGTCTGTCTGACTGTCTGTCTGTCAGTTAGTCAGCCCAGTCAGAGGAGGCAGCCCAACAGCAGTCGGGAGTCGGTAGTTTGGCATCAATTTTGAATGGCAGCTGCTGCCGGGACGGGAGTCGTTCAGAGCTGGTGCATGATTCGCTTTCATTAACCCAACTGCTTAATCATCAGGTGCAGGGGAAACCACAGCAGCAGCAGTAAAAATAGAGGCGGTAGCCATTTATTGAAAAGGCGCCCCCCCCCCCCCCCTCCTGGCAGCCCCCCTTTGGTATTGGGCTAATGGCAAACAAAGTTCGCAAGCAACAAAGCAACTTTATTGACACAAGTCAGAGACTTGCCAGACAGTCAGCGATCGAATCGAAATCGAATGCAACAAGAGGCGACTTGAAAACTCGAGACTTGAAGACTCAAGACTCCGTGCGGCGACTGTGGGAACCTGTGGCGTACCTTGTGGCATGTCTGTGTGATTTGTATTTGCGAATTTTTGTTCGATTTGCGGTCTATAAATGGTTAGGGCATCGGCCAGCACTTGTGTTCTCAGCTTATTAGCTATTATCGATCTGGCAGACTATTAAGAAATAATGGACAAGCAACGGTTGAAAGATTCAACTCATGGTATTCTCTTGTTATGGTAATGAACATCATGCAACATTTGACATTAAGTATAAATGCTAAAGATGTTGAGAAGTCGTATTCATTGTGCTAAGGCATCTTTATCTTTTAAGGGTAGAGGGAACATTGAAACTATCGATAGTTTTTTTTTTTAAATTAATTTGAATTAATTTTCTATAAATGAAAATATATTATGGCTGGTCAAAAATATTGATGAATGAATGTTTCATTTATAAAATGTTTAAAAGGGCAGTGCTAAATAGCAAATATTGAAACAATCGATAGTTTTATTTTTTCAGTTAAGGCCTTGCTTTCAAAACATTATAAAAATATTTATTATAAAATGAAAAATATCTGATTTATAAAATGTTAAATAAAATATAAAATTTTTTTTTCTAATTTCCAAAATCCATAGTTTGATTTTTTCCATATTCTGATCTAAACACGAGTAAACGATTAAAAAGGAAAAATTTGTATCAGAGCTCTTCTTTAGTATTTTCTGACTCTAATGCGTACTTTACTATAAACCTTGGGCTAGCTAACTTTATACTTCATTTAACATCAAAATTAAAAATACTAAAATCACTTGTTATGTACTTTATAATATTAAAAACTCTGTAATCTGTCCTTCTTCCGTCTCTGCCATTTCTCTTAGTCATTTTATTAAAAAAAATAAACAACTCATTTACAAAACGCATCAACTTTAAATGCTGATAGCATTATCTCCATAACATTTATCTCCCTCACTCACCTGTGCTGTATTTCCATTTGCATTATCAGCAACAGTTGCCACATCAGCGTTCTCGACCATTTTCAGATGTTGCTGTTGCTGTTTAGAGTCAAAGCGCGACTGTTGCTGTTGCTGATGATGATTATTGTTATTGTTGTTGGCATTCAGTTGTTGCTGTTGCTGTTGTTGCTGACTGCTGTTGTTGTTGTCACTGTGCATCTGTTTGTAGCAATTGTTGCTAATGATGTGTCTTGTGTTGCTGCCGCTGCCATCGCTGGCGCTGCCATTGATTTGCAACTGAATGTCCATGTCGACGACGACAACGTTGCGCTGCATTTGGGTTACCCGCGAGGTGGCCGAGGTCTCCGTGTGGACACCGTTCGAGTTCGACGAGGAGCAGGCGCTGCTGCTGTCGTAGTTGCTGCTGCTGCCGCCAGTGCTGACAGCAACAGTGCTAGCAATTGCTGTTGCTGCTGCTGCAGCGGCTGTTGTTGTTGTTGTTGCTGCTGACGTGGTCACCAGCGTCTCCTTGTTCTCCTTATCAGAGTCGTCGCTGGGCGCAATGCCGACTCCAACTCCAATTCCAACTCCGACTCCAACTCCGGCTCCAGAGGTTGTCGACGAGATGGCAGCCGACTGCAGACCATCAACTGTAGTTGTTGTTGTTGCTGCTGCAGTTGTTGTTGTTGTTGCTGTTGCTGCTGCTGTGTAAAGCCAACCCTCGTCGTCGTCATCCGATGAGGCATCAGCCGATTTGAGTATCTGGTTGTTGGTTGGGGGGGAAAAGTAAGAAAAGTTAGTATGGAAAATGAAAATCAAGCAAGAAAAAAAAGCTGTGTGGGCTGCGGCTGCAATGGCAATGCCAGCCAGATGAAGATGAAGTAGTAGAAAATGAAGTTTAATTAGCGTTACTTGCGCAAAATGGCAAATTGTAACTTGTAGTCACAACAGCAACACACACACACACACACTCACACTCACGGCGGCAACAGCAACAACAATTGTAGGTACAAATTGTTGGTGCGCCTGCGCATGAGTAGCAAAAATATCTTGGCCTGTTGCCTCTGCCTGGCCATGGCCTGTTGCAGCTTAGCTTGGCTCAGCTCAGGCTCGACTGGGCTGGAGGAGTTGCCGCTGTGCCGCCCTCAACCCAACTGTTGCTGCTGCTGTTGTTGCCGTTGCTGCTGCTGTTGTCGTTTTCTCTGTTTGCAATTTATATTAATGCTGCGACGTTCCATTTGGATTGTCTTGGCGAAGAAGAAGTTGGCGACCTTAGGCTTTGCATGTTGCCAATGCACTCGTCACATGGGTGATGACGACAACAACAACAGCAACAGCAGCAGCACCAACAACAACAACAGCATCAGCAGCACCTGCAATTGCAGCAGGTGAACATCTCCTAAAACTTGCCAGTCAAATAAGTGAACTTTAATAATCGGATTTTAACTATGACTTAAAATATGATCGAAACTGAATTAAAATCTATTAACTATATAACAACTATAGCTATAGTAAAGACACAAATCGAACTTAAGCAGCTAGTGGAAAGCTCTAGTGAAAAGTTTAGGAGAAGAACAGCTATCTATGTACATATATGCATTTGAAAACTTCTACAACTTTGTCAAAACTAAACCGATTTTGAAGTTTGACGGCATTTTGGTCATAGTTTGACTTCTAGAATAAATCAGCATTTAAAATATGTGCATTATCTAAAATAAAATTTTTTGAATTTTTTTCTTTAAAAAGTACATGTACTCCCCCCTTACTACTTTTTGAAAAATTTTTTTTTTAAAAATTTAGAATTCCAAATTTTTATTTTTAATCGATTGTGGTTGTCACAATTAGTATAAAAAACAACATTAAAACCGATTCTGAGGGGGTCAAATTTTTTGTCAAAAATCATCCCAAAATTTACAAAAATTTGGACATGTAAAGTTCTCGGATCCATAGATCCCATATTACGAACTCCCATAACTCGGTCAAATCTGAACCGATTTTCAAGTTTGATGGCATTTTGTTCATCATTTGTCCTCTAGATTGAATCTGCATTTAAAATATGTGCATTATCAAAAATAAATTTTTTGGAATTTTTTGGTAAAAAATATCATGTACTCCCCCCTTACTACTTTTTGAAAAATTTTTTTTTTATAAATTTAGAATTCCAAATTGTTATTTTTAATCGATTGTGGTTGTCACAATTAGTATAAAAAACAACATTAAAACCGATTCTGAGGGGGTCAAATTTTTTGTCAAAAATCATCCCAAAATTTACAAAAATTTGGACATGTAAAGTTCTCGGATCCATAGATCCCATATTACGAACTCCCATAACTTGGTCAAATCTGAACCGATTTTCAAGTTTGATGGCATTTTGTTCATCATTTGTCCTCTAGATTGAATCTGCATTTAAAATATGTGCATTATCAAAAATAAAATTTTTTGGAATTTTTAAGAAAAAAAAATCATGTACTCCCCCCTTACTACTTTTTGAAAAAATTTTTTTTTATAAATTTAGAATTCCAAATTTTTATTGTTAATCGATTGTGGTTGTCACAATTAGTATAAAAAACAACATTAAAACCGATTCTGAGGGGGTCAAATTTTTTGTCAAAAATCATCCCAAAATTTACAAAAATTTGGACATGTAAAGTTCTCGGATCCCTAGCTCCCATATTACAAACTCCCATAACTTGGTCAAATCTGAACCGATTTTTATGTTTGAGGGCATTTTGGTCATGATTTGCTGTCTAGATTGAATCTGCATTTAAAATATGTGCATTATCAAAAATAAATTTTTTGGAATTTTTTGGTAAAAAATATCATGTACTCCCCCCTTACTACATTTTGAAAAATTTTTTTTTTATAAATTTAGAATTCAAAATTTGTATTTTTAATCGATTGTGGCTGTCACAATTAGTATAAAAAACAACATTAAAACCGATTCTGAGGGGGTCAAATTTTTTGTCAAAAATCATGCCAAAATTTACAAAAATGTTGACATGTAAAGTTCTCGGATCCCTAGCTCCCATATTACAAACTCCCATAACTTGGTCAAATCTAAACCGATTTTTATGTTTGAGGGCATTTTGGTCATGATTTGCTGTCTAGATTGAATCTGCATTTTAAATATGTGCATTATCAAAAATAAATTTTTTGGAATTTTTTGGTAAAAAATATCATGTACTCCCCCCTTACTACATTTTGAAAAATTTTTTTTTTATAAATTTAGAATTCAAAATTTGTATTTTTAATCGATTGTGGCTGTCACAATTAGTATAAAAAACAACATTAAAACCGATTCTGAGGGGGTCAAATTTTTTGTCAAAAATCATGCCAAAATTTACAAAAATGTTGACATGTAAAGTTCTCGGATCCCTAGCTCCCATATTACAAACTCCCATAACTTGGTCAAATCTGAACCGATTTTTATGTTTGAGGGCGTTTTGGTCATGATTTGCTGTCTAGATTGAATCTGCATTTAAAATATGTGCATTATCAAAAATAAATTTTTTGGAATTTTTTGGTAAAAAATATCATGTACTCCCCCCTTACTACATTTTGAAAAATTTTTTTTTTATAAATTTAGAATTCAAAATTTGTATTTTTAATCGATTGTGGCTGTCACAATTAGTATAAAAAACAACATTAAAACCGATTCTGAGGGGGTCAAATTTTTTGTCAAAAATCATGCCAAAATTTACAAAAATGTTGACATGTAAAGTTCTCGGATCCCTAGCTCCCATATTACAAACTCCCATAACTTGGTCAAATCTGAACCGATTTTTATGTTTGAGGGCATTTTGGTCATGATTTGCTGTCTAGATTGAATCTGCATTTAAAATATGTGCATTATCAAAAATAAATTTTTTGGAATTTTTTGGTAAAAAATATCATGTACTCCCCCCTTACTACATTTTGAAAAATTTTTTTTTTATAAATTTAGAATTCAAAATTTGTATTTTTAATCGATTGTGGCTGTCACAATTAGTATAAAAAACAACATTAAAACCGATTCTGAGGGGGTCAAATTTTTTGTCAAAAATCATGCCAAAATTTACAAAAATGTTGACATGTAAAGTTCTCGGATCCCTAGCTCCCATATTACAAACTCCCATAACTTGGTCAAATCTAAACCGATTTTTATGTTTGAGGGCATTTTGGTCATGATTTGCTGTCTAGATTGAATCTGCATTTAAAATATGTGCATTATCAAAAATAAATTTTTTGGAATTTTTTGGTAAAAAATATCATGTACTCCCCCCTTACTACATTTTGAAAAATTTTTTTTTTATAAATTTAGAATTCAAAATTTGTATTTTTAATCGATTGTGGCTGTCACAATTAGTATAAAAAACAACATTAAAACCGATTCTGAGGGGGTCAAATTTTTTGTCAAAAATCATGCCAAAATTTACAAAAATGTTGACATGTAAAGTTCTCGGATCCCTAGCTCCCATATTACAAACTCCCATAACTTGGTCAAATCTGAACCGATTTTTATGTTTGAGGGCATTTTGGTCATGATTTGCTGTCTAGATTGAATCTGCATTTAAAATATGTGCATTATCAAAAATAAATTTTTTGGAATTTTTTGGTAAAAAATATCATGTACTCCCCCCTTACTACATTTTGAAAAATTTTTTTTTTATAAATTTAGAATTCAAAATTTGTATTTTTAATCGATTGTGGCTGTCACAATTAGTATAAAAAACAACATTAAAACCGATTCTGAGGGGGTCAAATTTTTTGTCAAAAATCATGCCAAAATTTACAAAAATGTTGACATGTAAAGTTCTCGGATCCCTAGCTCCCATATTACAAACTCCCATAACTTGGTCAAATCTGAACCGATTTTTATGTTTGAGGGCATTTTGTTCATGATTTGTCCTCTAGATTGAATCTGCATTTAAGATATGTGCATTATCAAAAATACATTTTTTGGAATTTTTTGGTAAAAAATATCATGTACTCCCCCCTTACTACTTTTTTACTAAGAGCTTTGAAGCTAGAAATTTAATACCTTTACCCTCAGTTCCGAGCCCGTATTCTCGTTGTTGAGCTGCTTTAAGAACTAGGTCATTTAGGCAATTTATCAATCATTCATATGAAATTGTTAAACTATCAATTCTAAGTTTTCTTCTTTTACTTTTGTTGACTTGAACTGAACTTTCTAACTCAACTCTGAACCGATCTTTAAAGCTGCTGTCAAAAGTGCATCAGCAAATCATTAAGAAAGCTATCTTACTTTCGTTATGAACCAGTTCATGAACAACGGCGTTTTATTATGAAATGCGGAACTATATTTGACTGCCGAGCAGGGGCTAAAGAACTGTTGACCTTTGACACGCAACAAGCAACTGTTGCCGCAGGCGCTGCTTGTGATCTGAACTCTACCTGATGGTTTGTCGATTTATGATTGATGATTAATGATGCGTCATTATGACTACCAGATAATGAGCAGCAGAGTTAATTAGGAAATTGTTAGGCATGCCAAAGACTAGAAAATAAACATATCAATGTAAAAATATCTAAAGATATATATAGTTAGTTAAAATAAAATATGTTTATTAGTGAATAACAATTTAGCACATGCAAAAACACATGCAAATGGCAGCGCATTTGTCACGGACATGGACAACGCACAGGTTTGCAATCGACCGTTTGTCGATAAGTCTTTGAGGCCGCGTATCGATAAGCGCAACGAATTTGCGCGCTGTTGAAAATGAGGACCCAACACCAACAGTTACCAACAGTGTTACCAATCACCAAAACAACAACACCTGGCTGATGATAACGGTACTTACATCGCTGGGCGCAGCAATCGTTTCGATTTCCATTTCCCCCTCGCCCGCGGCATCGGTGCCAGCGCCGCTCGTCTCATTGTCCGTATCCAAATGCTTGAAATAGAAGATGGCGCAATTCTTGGACTTGCGATTGGAGCGATTAAACTTGGAGGTGTCATTGTGGCCGCGATGCGTTGCGGCCTTTCGCAGCACCGTTGGCGACTTATTGAGCTCGTGTCCGTGTCCGTGTCCATGACCGTGTATATGACCGTGTCCATGACTGTGTCCATGACCATTATGATGACCATGATTGTGGGTATTGGGCGTGATTACGGCAACGGCAATGCTTTTCGGCTTATTGCCGTTGTGGCACTGTGGCGGCAACATTTTGTTGCCGTGTCGCGTCTGCAACAGCGCTAGATTTGTCAAATTTGGCGTCGAGCTGCTGTTGCTGCTGCTGATGTTGTTGTTGCTGCTGCTGTTGCTGATGGTGGTGGTGATGGCGGTGGCCTGCGACATGTCCACATGACCCACCGTTAGCTGGTGGTGGTGCAGCTGTGTGCCTGTTATAATGAGTGGCAGCACCACACGACGCTGATTGTTGACGCCGCCTCGTCGCTGCAATTGCTGCACCTGCTCCAGATCGCTGCTCTCCGAGTCCGCCTCAAAGTCGGTGAGCGTGGCCGCTGCGGCCGTTGAATTGTGGCTGTTGTGGTTGATTTTGCTGGGGCGCCAGGCGCGTTTCGCAATCACGAAATCAACAACGTCGGCGTCGTCGTCGTCCTCCTCGTCGGCCTCGTCACCAGGCTGCGACAGTTTTTGTGTGTGTTTTGTGTGGAACAGAGATTGGTTAGGCAAATGCAGTGGCAAGCGGTTAAAGGTCAAAAGGTTTCACGCAGACACACGCACACACACATAAACGAAACAAAATTTACATGCTGCTGCAGTGCTGCCAACTTGGGCGGAATGTTGGGATTGATATGGCAGCTTCTCTTCTTTTAATTACGACTTTGGATTTTGAATTGTAAATGTTGGCAGATATTTATACAGTGCTGCCAACATGGTCGGAATTTGAGGGATTTTATTGCAAAGCTAGCTTAAAATGCCAGTGGCAGTTGTGGATTTTAAATTTAGGTTTTGGGGCTCAAAAACTTAACATAACTGTTGAATGAATGCAGTACAGTGCTGCCAACTTGGGTGGAATACTTGGTGCTATACTAAAGAGGAAACTCTATTTCTCTGTGCTAAGCTCTGAAGTTCTGAACTTATTTTGCTTAAATTTTAACCTTAGTTTAAGGTTTTACTACTAAAAAAAAAAAGTTGACAGCGCTGCCAACTTAGCTGAAATCGTTAAAATTGAATCAAAATTTTAAATTATTTTGCTAGTTTAAAGAAATTATTGATATATTCTACTTAATTTTGAACTTCGGAATATGGTTTCGGCTCACAGTGCTGCCAACTCGAGTATATTAGGGGTGTTACCGAAAGGTTAGCTGAATTTGCTAGTTGCAAGTTCTTATTTTGCTCAAATTTGGTTTGGGCATAAGGTTACAAGGCTCAAGACAGTTGACAATACTGTAAAAGGCACCCAAATATAGTGCTGCCAACTCGGGTATCTTTAAGGTCACATCGAAAAGGCAGCTGCGAGTTCTTTAGTTTTTTTTTCTTCGTCAATTTAGGAGTTAAGGATAACTGGTTGGGGTTAGGTTTTTAGGCTCTAAAAAAAAGTTGACAATACTGTAGAAGGCATGCAGTATTCTAACTAGCAATAACAACAACTACAAACTAACAAACTAGAATAATAACAACAACAACAACAACAAGAAAACGCACACAAATTTGGCATATATGCAAATGTATTTGAATTTCGTTTACCTTTTGGGTTGCGATACAATCGCGTGACTGATCCTCGGCCTGAACGTTGGCGGCGACAATCTCTGTGGCAGCTAGCTGACAACGTTGCAACAGCTCCGTCGAGTTGTGACTGGGCGCACCGCTCTCGCACTCCAAATCCAAATCGGAGACAACCTCGTTCAGATCGTCCTCGGTGGCAGCGTCGCCGTCGCCGTCGCCTTCGCCCTCGTAGCCAAATGAATCGTCTTCGGTGTCGTCGTCGTCATCCAAGCCGTTCTGTAATGAAGAGATGGGAGAGGAGAAAAGGGATATAAGTAAAAGAGATTCTAGGTAAGATAATAATATTTATATATATATATATATGACAAACTGAGTTTAAAGACTTTCACAGTGCATCAACATTTTCTAGAGTATTTCACAGTACATCAACATTTTCCAGGGTATTTCACAGTGCATCAGCATTAATAAATTACAGTCGCTTATTACTGCAGCAATATGAATTTCAGCTTTTTAATTGGCCAACTTGATTTTGATCTGATGAAAGCATAAATGTTGCTCAACTAACGTTGGTCAGTTGGCGGTTTTCACAATGTTCACACAATTTTCACACATTTCCAACACAATTTCCCCATCACGTAACCATCTTTCGCCGCCTGTGCTACGTGTTTCCTTCTTCACATATGTTATAATTGCTTTCAATTGCGCCGGGCCAAGAGCCAGACAAACAGACAAATAAAATTTTGAAAAGAAAACACGACAAACAGACAGACAAACGGACAAACAGTTGCTGGCCAGACAGATGACAGATAATCCAAAAAGTAACAACAACAACAAAACTTGGGCACACACGTCATGTGGGTGGTGGTGTTTGGTGGGTGGAGATGCCGCTACTCATCGGAGGCGGGGGCGGGGGCCTTGACGCCCCTTGAAACATAAAAAGTCCAAGTGCGCCACGTATTTATTTATTTATTTTATTTTTGGGAAAGCAACTAGTTGGCAAGTTAACCTCAGTTGACCTTGATGCGCCCTTCTAACCCTTTTGCGTGCTGTTACATTAATCCATTAACATTTCCGTTTTGCAGCTCATAAAAAATTAGAAAATTTTATTATTACCTAACATAATTGTGAATATATTTTTTTTAAGTGTTTCACAAATTTTTTTTTTCATTTTTGGCTTTTAGTGGATTTGCGTAATTTTGAGTGTATTCTGTGCTGGACCAAACGAATTCCATGCTAACGAGGCCTTCTGAAGGTCAACAGCAACAAGCAATGATTATTTTAAGAGTCTGATACATTCTCGAACTCTTGCGGCATATAAACAGGAAAGAAATGCTGTATGCCATGTGTCGAAGATGAAATACTCTGTAATAAATTTTTGATGTAAGCCAAAACAAAGTTGGGTTTATAGAAAAACAAAGTCTCTCCTTGCCCGATTGTTTGTATGAGATCTAAATGATATTGTAATCCGATTTTGATAAGACTTCCTTTAAATGTTAGAAGCATATTTATTTGGTTAAGATATATATAATAAACAAAAAAGTTATTCATACAAAAACTCAATTTTCCTATGGGAGCTATATGATATAGTGGTCTCATCTTGATTAATTTTTGTTTGTATATTAGAAGCATACTGCAGTATGTAATTCTTGATTTTGATTAAGATTTCTGGAGAAACAAAAAAGGTTTTCATAGAAAGCCTCTGTTTTCAAAAAAATTCCCATATCAGTTATATAATATAGTGCTCCGATCCGGCTGACACCTCTATATGAACTGCCTACAGCAAAAATAGGCATCTATTCCAAAAATTCATCATGATAGCTTTGAGAGACAAGGGCGGGTAAAAATCGTTATTCGACTGTTGATGCTGATCAAGAATATATATACTTTCTATTCCTTCTGCCTGTTACATACATTTGTACAATTTTACCTTCATAACCCTTTTTTACCCATTTGAAATTATTTACAGGGTATCTCCAGATGATTTATCGTGTATTGGCAGCTCTGTGCTGCGTCTTCTTTGTGGCGCCTTTTGATTAGTTTGTTTACGTTAAACAAGACATCAGTTTTTCCCTTTTGAAAACACAGCAGGTGTAATTGGGGCAAACAAACGAACTCAGTTGAGTTCTGTGCCATGGGAGCTTGTTAATTGTTTTCAGATGGACACTACACATCATTTTAATGATAAACAAACATATAAGAAAAGAAAAAGAAATCCGCTTGTAAACTGTTTCGGCTTAAGCAGCTGCCCAACTGGAATAAACACTTTCTACAAAATTAGCATAACACCCGCATTTAGTTAAGAGATCTCTGATCTTAACTGGATGGAAGAAAAATAATCCAATAAAAACCCATGACAAGCGGCTAAAGATAGCTGTTAAACCGTTTTCTGTTTCTTTTCGGGTTCAGTTAAACTTCTCTGTTGCTTCTCGCTGGCTTTTTTCATACATTTATTACAGCTGCCCACAGTTTCTCGCCGAGGTTTACAATTTATGAACTTATTATGCAAAATGCATTTGCGAGACCGCTGCACAGAGATCCCATCAAAAGTTGGCAACGCCTTTCAAGAACAACATACAAACGTTGTTGTTGTTGTTGCTGTTGCTGTTGTTGCTGGCGGTTGTTTCCTTTGTTGCCTGCCTTTTTTCTTTAACTGGAAATTAAGTTCAAGTTTATCGCAACGCACTTCACGCGAACTTACAACAAGAGAGGGCGACTGTTGCAGGGTAGACGGGGATGGGGGGGAGGGCGTGGCACTTTGCAGCTGGACACGTGACGCTGTGTTGTCGTGTTGCCAGCTTAGCACCTCATTTACAGGGCAACTTGGAGCTGAGCTTGGCCCTCCTAAACTATCATTAGAGTTGGCTTTAGGGCGCATAAGCGCGATAAGCATCTGCCACGTACAGTGAAAACACACTAACAACAACAACAACGACAGCAACATAGGGAACAACTGCAACACGCAAACTCTCGCTCTGTCACAATTCTCAAGTCATTTCTCATTTGTGTTGAAACCTTCCAAAGAACTTTATTTAGTTGCACGACAAACAGCTTCAAATGTTGTGTACTCCAAAATCCGATTACTCGATAAGTCTCAAAAGTGTGTGTGTGTGTATGCGTGTGTGTGGGAAAATTTCCGAGTGTTTTTTCTAGCCATTTGCTTTGGCTACCGTTTTATCTACATATACGTATATATATTTTATAGTCTCTTTGTTGCCGTTTTCTAGTTGAAATTATGAATTTTTCACACGCCAACATTTAATTATCACTAAACGCTTTCATGTCATCGATGTGGGGGATACCTCCATTAACATATATGGTTTGAAGGGGCGTGTAATTGTCGTGCAACAACAGAAACGTGAGCCGCAACTGGAAATTATTTCTAGTGTGGTGCACGTACAAAAATATGAGAATTATAGCTGACAGCTAAATGGAAAGGTAATTTATAAAAATGTTTCAAGTTATTAAACTTAAATTTTTTTTAAATTAATTATGTAGTGCCGAATAAAATGGCAAAAGCAAAAATGTAATAAAAAAAAAAAAACCAAATTGAAAAAATGCAGTTATGAATAATAATATATTATTTAATTTAAAAATATTTTCTTTTCCATTTAAGCCTGTATAAATATAATATTTTCATATTTTCTGATATACCACAAGCTAATCAAGTTTTATTAAACTTGTATTAATTTTTTATTTATGTTTGACTTATTGACTTCAATAATTATCATAGAAAAGGGTTAGGCTCTTATTTTGGCTATTTCTAAAAGGTCTATAGCTGAGCTATAATAATATCATAAACAGGTAATTGAAACTATGTAATATTTATAAATAAGCGTAAGCTGTGTCCAGCTCATAATATGCATTACATCAGATTGTCTCTGAATAAATCGTTTTAAATTAATTTCCTACTGCATTTATATCTGTGTAGATCTAACTCAATATCAAAGTCTTAAACAATTAAGTAATTACAGAGACTTTCAAGGTATTTAAACACATTTAAAAACGTCAATTGCAACAACACCAAGCAAATATCTGCATAGCGCGACAAAATAGCAGACATAAGCAGCAGCAACAACAGCAACAGCAATTGCCATAGCAATGACAACAGCAAACGCGGTGACAACCCGCTGCATTGAACAGCGACATGAAAATTTCCGAGTCATATGAAAGCAAAAACAGCAACAACTACATGCAACATGCAAAGCTTTTTGCCCCACAACCTTCTCCACAAAGTCTGCAGTGACAACAGCAGCACCCGCTGCAGCAACAATATTATTACTAGCATTGTTGCTGCTTTTGCTGTTGTTGTTGTTGTTGCTGTTACTATTGCTGCTGCAGAAAACATTTCCTGGTACAGCAGCAGCAGCAACAGCAACAGCAATGCCCACAATTTAGCGCAACTATTACAAATCGCATTAGACGCTAAATTTAGCTAAGTCGTAGACAAAGCTGCGTTGTTCCCCAACAGCAACAGCAACAACAACAGCAGCAACAGCAGCAGCAACATTGCTAGAATGGCAACCATATTTTAGCACAAATTTCACAGCATGTCTCTGGCGACTTCTTGTCGTTGCTGCGGCCTGACCCTAATATGTTGACAGTGCCGCTGCCATTGGCAACATGTTGCCGCAACACTTGCAGACAGATGCTGTGTGCGCGTGGGCGTCGTGCATGTTGCTAGCCCACGCAGCGACAATTGCTCATAATTTGCAGGTTGTTGCTGCAGCGCTGGCAGCAGGCAGCAGGCGGGCGGGCAGGCTGCAACATTTGAATTTAAGGTGTTGCTATGATTAATGGCAAATGCAGAATAGTTTTTTGTATGCCACAGCTAGTGACAATTGATGCCAATAAAACAGATAAATAGACAGACAGAGAGACAGACCGATAGACAGCCGAACAATGCAAACAAAGGCCGCAATTTGACATTTGGCAAATGTCAATATGCCATAAATACGGCACGGGAAATATCATTGCAGGAAATTGCAACAAAAAGCTAAGAAAAGGAGTGCGAGCTGCGGGCTAACGAAGACTTAAATACCCTAGCAGGACATAAGCTAAATAATTAGCTACATATTTATATATATATATAAGGTAGTTATATATTTATATAAGGTAGTTTTAAAAAGCTTGTAATTCAAAAAGTTGTTTACAAACGAACTTAATTAGTTTTTAAGAAAGTTTCTATTGTAACTATAAAATTTCGAAAACATTTAAAGCAAAAATAAAATTTTATTTTCTTTATTTTGGATTCATATCATTCAAAAGAAAAATAGTATAGGGTCAAAACAAATCTAAACCAAGTTTTGTCAAGCTGACTTTAAATCTGAGAGATAACAAAAATGCACATGGCTATATCAATACGCCTGTTAACCCACATAAGTTATACATATAATTTTCATAAGCTGAAAATTGTCCTTATTTAAAGTGTTACCCATCTTATAACCAACTAATAATACCCTCTGCTAGAGTATAACGTGGCGCGCTCCAATCGAAGATGTCTCTGTCTGTGCCATTGTTTTTGTGGCCTGTTGCATTACCCATTGATTTATGTGTGTGTGTTTATGTGTGTGTGTTTGTGTGGGTTAGTCGTCTGCGCCACATGACGCGTTGACAATATCAAACACTACAGCAACATGTTGCTGGTTGCTGTTGCCATTGTTGTTGTTGTTGTTTTTGTTGCTGTGTGCTCCCATTGCTATGTGGCGGCATTTGTTGTTTACATTTCAGTTTGCCCCGCTCTCCCCCCTCTCTGTCTTCGACTGCTTTCTGCATTGTAATTTCCCATTGATTATATTGTGGCCACATTTTGTTGGACTTGCGCTCGTCTTTCTTTTTCGTTCCGTTGTTCGATTATAGGAATTGGAAGTCGTCTGTTTACCAGCTGCTGCCACAATGAAGCAATTTGGCCATGTTGTTGTTGTTGTTGTAGCTGTGGCTGCTGCTGCTGCTGCTGCTTTTACTGGTGTTGTTATAATTCTGAGCTATTTTTTTTTATTGCATTCATCCGTTGGTTTGCCCCTGGAACTCCCAACGACTTCCATTGTTGATTTTGCAATGAATCATTTGCGTATAGAAATTTGGAATTTGATTGAATTTCTTAGACTAAATCAAAATAGATTTGTATTTATTAACAGCAGCTGTGTTGTTGTTTACCTGCGCTTATCTTTACCACCTATGCAGCTTTCCTCTCTTGCACACCTTAATGTAAATCTCAGCAATCTCCTGCCAAATAAAATATTATTAAAGCAAATCTTACAAAAATCTTTCAGTTTACAGGAAATTTCTTATACAGGAAACATCTTTCACTTTTCTTTCTCTTTTCGTTTTTATTATTCTCAATTTTCACCCAATTTTCAGTTATTGACGGTATTTTGGTATAAACACCTCTTTTTTAAGCGTCGGAAAAAATCTTTTTTATGGTTTTGTTTGTCTGAATATTATAAAGATCAGCAGTTTTTTTTTTTTATGGATGCAACAAATTAAAGTAACTGTTTTTCTGTAACGATACGTTAATCGATAAATGAATTGCGGATTGGAAAGAAAAACTTTAAAAAAGTGTACACAACAAAATGAAATATTTTTAAAATTAACAAAACTAAGTAAAATTTTTTTTTTCGAAAGCAAATATTTTTTATAATCTATATCTTTAATTTTTTTTTCTAATTTTTATAATCTTAAAAATGTTTTATGTACAATATTTTGGTTGTTTTCAAATCTTTTCTTACTATATTTCAGTTATTAATATCATTAACAAATTCATATTATCACCCCAATTGCCTCAGATCATATTTCATCACTCGTTTGTCCTAAATGCAGATTTCTTCTCACTTACAACCTGATCAAACCCTCCCAAAACCCAAAACCCAGTTGGCCAATGTAGACAGTGCCATAATGAACAATAAATGGCATATTGAGGCGCACATTTGTGAGTGTAATTGAAAATGAGCCAGAGACATGACCACATTCCCCACATCCCCCCACCAACAACCTGCCACACGGCCAACTGCAGGCAACATCATTAAGTGCCACTAAAAGTAGATCAACTAACGGTCAAAGCAGCTGCCTGTTGTTGCTCGATGGTGTTTGTGGGGATGTGGCCACATTATAAAACAATTTCTCACAAAAACCCACCCAATTTGCCTGCTAACCGCACGACGAGCGTTTCAGCCAGGCTAACAATTACATGAGCCATTTTGGTAACTGTTGTTGTTGCTGGCTAGCGGCTAATTACTGAGACTAGTGGCCAATGAAAGTGAGACCGAAGAGAGGCGGCGGTAATTACATTGGCCCGAACTGCGCCAGCTGCCGTTTAACGGCCTTGCAACGCGCGTCCGAAAGTGAAATTTGAGCATTGTTGTTGTTTTTCTGGCCATTGTTTAGCAATTGTGGCATGTGTGTATGTGGCATGCAACTGACACTAGTGCTGTGGCAGCTTCCGCGTTGCTGTTGTGGGTGGCACGCCCCAAACAGGTTGGAATAAAAAAACAAAACACAAAAATTTACATAATTATTGTGATTTAATTTGATGCAGCACTCGCATCTTCCGGGGCAGCACAACAAATACACACACAGCAAATACACACGCAAATTAAATAGTCACAATTTGTAACTGTCGTTGTTCAACATGCAAATGCAGTTCCGATTCGCAACACGAATCGCATACAACAACAACAACAACAACAAAAACAACAACAACGCAGCCCAGACAGACTTATGTTGCCCCGTCAATTATTATTCAAAGCGCATTCGTTCATTTTCGTGCCTCGCTTTGCTGTTCGATTTATGAAAGGAATGAAAACAAGCAAGTTTGAGTTCATGTTGTTAATGCCTGACTAAGAGATACTCCGTAGTCAGCTTTGAATCAAATTAAAATAATCTGAAATAAACTGAATATATATTCAATAAATATTCAATATTTATTGATTGTAGTTTTTGGAACTCCGAAGGAGACTGTTTTCTTATGCGATCACATAATTGAGTTAAAACGAAATTGTATATAGATATTTATTTATTATATATTATTTATATTAGAAATCGATATTTATCGATTATAGAAGAAACAGAGCAAGTAATTCGAACTCTGAACTGAAGAATATTTTTAAAAATTTGAGCCTAATGAGAAATATCACTTTTCAAAATCGATATTTATCGATTTAATTATAAAAGCAGAAAGTTATTAAAAATTTAAATAAATTAAAGTAAGGTGGAGATTCAATATATTGTTAATTCGATATTTAAGAGATTGTGTAAAGAAAACCTACAGGAAATCAGAAATAAACTTCAACTGCTTATGGTGTACGAGATATTCAAAATTGTAGATCTCCTAATTCTATAGACTCTTAATCAAAGTGAGCAAACATACGACCGGAATGTACATTATATACATATGTGCACAAGTTCATTAAACTCTTTCCTACCCATTTTGCAATGGTTACAGGGCATTTAAACAAAATATACGATAGTTTGGCCAACATTCATTTGCATTTGGTCTTTTATTTTTGGGTTTTTTTTTTCGGGTAGCTGCTGCTACCGTGTTTCGGGTGTATTTTGGCGTCGTTCGCTCGAATTACGCTTGATTTATGTTTTGTGCGTTGATTGATGTGCCGCAACATTTAAATATTTGACGAGCGGCAATTAAATTCATAAATTGTAAACTTTATTTTGATCGACGTTAATTGGCTGTTCGATTTGTTCACGACTGGAAATCCAATTAGCTACACAACGCTCGGTGAGTGTTGATAAACGTCTTTGGACCAGTAGTTGTAGTAGCAGCATTTGTTGAGTACTGCTAAGTGCCTCAAGGCTGATAAAAATGATTTGAATAATCCATTTTAAGACTATATTTTGCTGTTTATGTGTTAAGTATAGCGAGAAAACCGAAGTTGAATTGCATGGAAGAATAAATATTTGGAAATGATTTGGCATCTGGTAATATCAATTTTGATGAAATTTTATTTATAATTCAAACCAAAAATTTCCATTAGTTCAAATTTTTCTTCGGCCATAACTTTGTTAAAACTTAACCGAATTTCAATTGGAATGACTTTTTAATTCTAATTTTCCCTCTAAATAAATCGACATTTAAATATAAAAACATAATTTTTCAGTCAAATTTCCTGTTGAAATATTACCCGCAACAATTCCATACATAAAAGGTACAAAGTTTATTGTTGATATAGTCGTTTGACATTTTTCTTTTCCAAAGTCAAAAAGAAAATAGAAACAAGCTCAAATTTAGTTAAGTTTCACTTGTTTTAAACACTTTCTACACAATATTTGCCAATGATATTGACTTATTCACATTTCATACTGGCAAAGTCCAGAACTTATCATTCAACTTTTATACCTAAGATCATCTTACACTTTGCTTAAGTTTAACAAAGGCAAGTTGCATTTAACAACGTGAAACATCAACAACAAATGTTGCCAGATGTAAATTTCTTTCAACACTTTCGCTGGGATTTGGCCTTCAACTGGCCCACGAATCAATCAAAAGGTGCATTGGCCTGAAGATCTGTATAATAACAAATATTATACATTCTTTTTTTTTCACGAAGAATAAACAAGAGTTGGAAGCCTGCTGAAGGAAGCCAGCCACAGAAAATCAAATATAATAATCAAGTGTAATCAATGTAATTCGATTGCAAACTGCATTTGTTTATCAAATGTGGCCACAAAAAACAAAAAAAAAAACTGATGGGAACGTGAGCAAATGAGCAGAATAAAGAGGGGCAACAAGAGACAGAGGGGGAACTGAAGTCTCTTTAGGAGTCTGAAGGCAAAAGGCCAGCAGAAATAAAATGCATTTTATGAGAAGTCGCGATCGTCTCGCTGGGCACGTCGTAAATTTGATTTGGTTTATTTTCATTTGTTGTGGTGTTTTTTTTTTTCTTTCTCTCTTTTGCAGTCAGCGCTTTCCATTGGCAGCACAGCTGCAGCCGCTGCAGCCGCGGCTGGTGGCAAGTTCGAAGTTGGCTGTTGCGACCTCTGGGCCAAGTTTGTTGCAATGGGTCGCATATAAATTTCACTTTTACTTTGCCCCCGCGTGTAATTTAGCTTTTATATGAGGCATATTTGTGCATCTGTGTGTGTGTGTGTGTGTGTGTGTGTGTGCAACATTTTTGGCAGCTACTTAATGTGCTTTTTGGCCAGGTTTATGGGGCTCATAAAGTGCGCTTGAAATGCAATTAATGAAGCACATTTGACATTTGACAATTATGAGGCATAAAATGTTGCTGGCAAAATGTTGCCAGGCTGTAGCAACACACACACACACACACAAATAAAGGAGCAGCGTCTTAAGCTGGCTTAAATTTAGAGCACAAAATGTGGCCAGAAAAGTGTTGCAAATTATAAGGCTATAACGTGTCCACAGTCGGCAATTGGTCATGCCACATGAAGGGGGGGCTGAGGCGTTTTTATTTTTGTTTAGCTCGCGGCAAAGCAATGCAAATTGTTGCATCAGCGAGCGAGCCGAAATGCAGGAAAATGAAATTGTTTCTTCACTTGGCTAACGATAAAAAGCCGGAGAAACTCAGCCGCAAATGAAGCGGTTGGCTTTCAAGCTGCATCATGAACTGCGCCAGAGCCGCAGGCTTGACAGGCAACAGCAGCAGCAACTGCTGCAGCAGCAACTGCAGCAGCAGCTGCCTGTCACAGAGGGCAGCCGAGTTTGCGGCATATGAGGGGTCAGAGGCGGCGGTGCGTGCCTTGCATGAATTACGACATCCCAGAAGCAAAGCAAAGCAAAGCAAATAGCACGGCACGAGTCGGGGCGTCTCTCGCTCCCGCTCCCGCTCCCCCCTCTCTCTATCTAAACTAAGAGCGACTCGACTAAATTATACACAATTAAAATGTTGTTACCGAGCCGGCTTACAAAGCGTTTGCAATTATATTATGGTAGCTGCCGCTGCCGGCTGGGTAGGGTGCCTCAGAACTTTGACCAGGAAACGTTTAAAGTGGGCACAAATCAGAGCACGAGCTGCAGCCGGAGGAGCCGGAGTTGGAGTTGAAGTGGAGTCGGGTGCTCGGAAAACTGGGTCAATGTGATTATAGGCAAAGACTTTCACTAGCAGCTGTCAAGTGAGTGGGATGCATGGCAGTTAAAGAGACAGGGAGGGAGATTCAGTCTCTCTATGTGTCGGTGTGTGTGTGTGGGCTAGAAAGAATTGAGAAATTATGTTGGAAAGGCTAGAAAGGAACTCGTTATGCGATATGCTAAGCAACAACAAACAAGAAAGTGCGGGTATTTTATTGACGTGTTCTAAACAAGAGCTCAAGCTAGAAAGAAGACCGAAAGTTGCGTATAAAAAAACTATTTAAGTGATGGCTTGCAAAACTAAAACGCTTGTGTCTCAATAATATTTTCCTAATAAAAACAAAAAAAATTATATAATTAACTATTCTTTAATTTAATATTATAGTATTTAAATAGGTTTGTCTTATTTTTAAGAAATTCCAATTTCTAAAAAAAAAAATCTTTATAATTAACTATTCTTTTAATTGAATGATTTCTCTTGGTTATTTTTTCAGATATATTTTTCTTTATGTACATTTTCGAAATATCTACATTGACAAAAATAAGATAGCTATTTCCTTACACTTTTCTTATCCGGCACATTCTCTAAAACAAATGTATTTGATGCTTATTTTAAATTTATTTTATTTCCAATCAATACCTCATTTTTTCATTTCTGTGGTTTTTCTTCAAATGTGCCAAAATAGTCGGAAATATAAACATTTTTATGATATATATTTAATCGAGTTTTTACAGCTTTCGGCTTGCAACTTTTACCATCGAGCACATTCCCCAAACGCAAAGAACATTTAATTAGCCACAATCACGAAGCCATTTGCTTGGAGAAATTGTTTTTCTTTTTTTTTTTTCGAGACATTTATTGTCTTAAGATTGAGGAGGCTTCTGCTGTTGGGTGCATCAATTGGCCAGTTGCTGCTGTTGGTCAAGTTGATTGCTTTTGAGGCTTTTGAGGCATTTGCGGCTTGTTGGCAATGCATTGCCGGCATTTTCACCAAATGAATTAATTAAATCAGCGAGGAGAGACACTTTTGTAATTAGAAATGCCCGCAATTGGCAAGAGGCGGACACAAAAGGCAGCCGCAGTTACAGCAAAGGAAAGGAAAGCGGCGCCAATGCGAAAAGAGGAGCCATCAAAGTGCTTGCATTTCTATTTTCCAAGAATTCAACGTATGCAACAAGCTTTTTTTGGGATTTTTCGTAAATAGCAAACGGAAAACGTACAACTTTGAGCTAATCTAAAGTGAATTTTCAGACACGCACACAACAAATGGGCGACACGACGCACTTTATTGAGATTTATTTTTGTCTTTGTCTCAAGTTTATGTTAATAGATTCAATGTCAGAGCGCTTGGGAGCTATAATATGCTAGGTAGATGTTGCCCAATTTGCAGAATTCTGTTGTTTTTTAAAAAAAAACATTTCCATCCATTTTTCACCCGTTAAAAAGTTTAAAAAAATCTGTTAAGGCTTTTAAAAGATAACTTAACTTAAAAGAAAATTAGTTAAACTTTGAATATGCGTGAAAAAAATATTTTGTAGACAAAAGAAATTAACGTTTCATCCATTTTCCACGCTTGTGGATGGAATTGAAAAATAAAACATGTTTTCAAAGGGAAGAACACAACAAAAAAATCAGAAACTTAGCTCCTACGCTATGGGCTAAACTTTTATATGTATATATTAAATTGTATATAAAATAATATATTCATTGTTTTATTTACATATAAATTGATATAGACAATCTTTTGAATTATAGACTTACCGCTGTTGAGCTGCGTTTGCGCAGTAAATTGTCCAGGCAGAGCTGCAGCTCAAAGGCCTTCAAATAGAGCAGATGATAACGATCGCGCAAACGTTCCAAATTGCCCTCACCCTTTCGAGGATGAGCTGTGCTGCCTCCAGCCGGGACTCCAGTGCCAGTTGATCCAGCCGCTGTGATGGGCGTGGTCAACTGTGCCGCATCGGAGGCAAAGCCGCTGCTGAGACTGTGCGACTTGGTCACCGATTCGCTGGTCGATTCACTGGAGCAGTTGCTGGTGAGGGATGCGGGCTGATGTGTCTGCGACTGCGACTGCAACTGTGACTGTGACTGCGACTGTTCCCGTTCCCTCTCGGAGGCGGCGCGAATGCAAGCGCTTACAACTCGAGCGTGTGATACAATTTCATGGTACAACACCTGGAAATAGTGAAAGAAAAAAAAACGTTAATTGAGTGCATTTGAAAAAAGGTGTCAATTCGTATTGACAGTCAATTGGAAAGCGAACACACACGTGACGTATACTTAATATGGCGCGAGCATTGATCACGTGATTTGCCCATAGCCAGGAGAAGGAGTTGCCTATGCGATTTGCAGATGAAGTTGTTGCCACGTTGGCTGAAAGCGCGTGGGCCGCTTTTCTGGGCGCAGCATAGACTAAAGACTAGACATTGTCGTTTAGAACTCTAAAGACGCGACTGCACCTCATGCACTGAGCGAAAGAACATACAACTTTATACTCAAATTAAGCATAAACGTTGTAAACGCTTTTTAAAGTAGTTTTTAATGCCAAAATTCCTAAACACAATCTTTAAATAGAGTACCTTATAAAAAAAAATCGTGTATTTTTATTGGGCCAGATTTATTTGAATTCACTTTAATATACTTCAACTTGTTTCTGTCAAAATCCCAAAAAAAAATTTATTTGTTATTTTTATGTTGCAAATATACATTTTTTATACATTGTTATATTTCTGTAATTTAGCTTTATACATTTTTTTTTATACTGGCTTAATTATGCGAACTTCACTTTTAACTTTAATTTAAAGTCGCAACTATTAATTTATATTTGATTTAGTTAATTCTTCATTGATATTTATTTCATTTAAGTTTTCTTATCATTTTAATTTGTATTTAATTTTTCTTTATCAATTTTTTAAATCGAATTTTTCCTTATTAAATATTTTCCCAGTGTAGCCAACTCTTCTCCATAGTACTGACTGCCAATGCATTTCCGTTTATGGGCAGCAACTTTTGTCTTAGATTTTCATCACTCATTTGTCATCAGCATCGGGGCAGACGAACCCGCACCCAAGCCCCAACCAAAGGTCAAATCCCACACATTGCATAAGCCCATGCATCCGTCCATTGTTTGAGAGATTAATCGATAAATGGAATTGGCAAAAAAAAAAAAGTTTTCCGCATTGTCTGGAGCCAAGCGTGCGATATTCAATTTATCAAAAAATATAGAAAATAATTACAAATGTAATTGACACGCAGCGGTCAAAGTTGAAGTTGCGGCAGGCAGTGCGAGGGTGGGAAGAGGGCAGCGGAGGGGCGTGGCAGCGTCAAATGCCGCACAATGACACCCACCAAACCACATACACAACACACACACTCACTGGACACAGACATGATCATTTGGAAACCTCTCCTGGCTTTTATCGTACATTGATCTTCATACAACAGTTTAACCTCAACGAACTCTTGCATCATGTTGTCTGCTGGCTAAGTAAACAGCAACAACAACAGCAGCAACAACAGCTACAGCAACAACAACAACGACAAACAACAGCCACAATAGCTGTCAGCTTTTGGCATTAGAAATCGATAAATATGATGAAGCGCCCAAGTTGAATGCAAAAATACAACAACAACAACAAAAGTGAAGAAAAACCCAGCGACACCTGGTAGTCTGACTTATTGCAGCGACTGTCTGCCACACATCCTGCCCCCTTCCACGCTTTACAAGCTCAAGTCATAAATTTCAATTTTCACCTGTTGGGCTGCTCGTTTGTACCCTTTTCACCCCTCGCCTAAAACAAATTGAAATGTCACAAAAGGCGTTCGTCTATCGATTTGAATATTAAAGTCCCTCTTTAGTTTTACAGTTCGTGAGGTTTTATGCAAAATAATTCCCCTTGACATTTGGCAAAGTTCGGAACAGCTGCTTGTTTGATCAAATTGACAAGCTCCTTGACCATAATTGGACGCTGACAGGGACTTCGCCAATGTCAACTCGACAGAATAAAGAGATTTGTGGGAAAGTTGTCGACCAAATTGTTATTGTACGTTTTTACTTTTTACTTTTACTGCCAGCCAAAATTTGTATAAAAATAAAAATAATATATTTAAATCTTATAGGCCAGTTTTGTTTTGTTAATAAGTATAGCAAATTTTAGTTTATGTATATTGCATTCATTTAATTTTCACAGCTGTTATTTTAATCAAACGTGCCGTTTGTATAGCTTCTATATCTGTCTGTATTATATATCTAAATTATAGATATATATTTATAGTTTAATCGATCTTTGAATATCTAATTTCATATAAATATTTATATTGCTCTCTATCTGATTCTTATCTTAACTTAACCAGCTTTTCCCACACCCAGCAAACTCTTCCAGTTCAATGGCTTTTCTTTTAGTATTTTGATCAATCGACTCGAGTTAAATATTTAAACGAGCACTTTTCGAAAATCGAACTCTATGTTGTTGGAATTTTCCGCTAGATAATTTTCAGCGTCATTACAGCGACCCAGCTCAAAAATTGTTTGCATTATGATTTTTTGCACATTTATTTATTTTTTTTTTATCATTATATCTAATTATGAGCTGCAAGAAAAAACAAAGAACTTGTTCGGCTGTTGAGGAGAGGGGCAGCAGGGGGGATCGTCTTTCATTTTAGAGGCTTGGCCGTTTGAGCAAATAAAATTCGTAGCCATTAGTTGAGCGAGGTGAGGAGCGAGTCATGAAGTTAATGTTGTTGTTGTTGTTATTATTGTTGGTGTTCTTGGAGGAGGCAATAAGAAGCCTCTTGTGTGTCTTGGGCAGGTGTGTGGAGGCGGTGTGGGTGTGGCCAAGCGGCTGCTTATTTGCGATAGTTGCGGCTCATTACAAACTGAAGACCGGAGAGCCAAAAGCAAAAGCAACAGAAACAATAACAATAACAACAACAAGAGGAATCAGCCACAAGGCAGCCAGCAACGCCTTTCTCTTTGTTTAAACTCAGGCAAGAGTCGAGCCGCGCTGAGTCGAGAGTCGAGTCGAGTTTAGTTGAGTTGAGTTCAGTTGAGTTGGTGCCGCAAAGTGGAGGCTGGTGCCTGCCTGCCTGCCTGGCTGCCTTGTGCCTCGTGGCTTGTGGCTGGCCACCACTCCCAATCTTTGCACGACTCTTGGTCTTGGCAATTTGGCGAGCCTCTTAATGCATTTTGCACACGCTCAACCCACCCACCTGAAAAGCTGAACTCCAGTTCCAGAACTCTAGCAAAGAAAAAAAATATATATATTTATATATATACACATAAAAATATATCTAAATATATGTGTGTGTGCATATAAATATGAGCCAGAATTTGATGCAAAAAGTTCGTGACTAATCTGCAACTGAACTTGAGATGTTCCGTTCTGCAGTGTTGTGCTTGCAATTGAGACTTTGATGCACTCGAGCAGCGGCGCCCATTTGGCAACATGTTGCAAGACGCACGAGAGGCGGGGCGGCAGTAGAAAATTTATTGGCTGAAGAAAAGTGAATGCACAGTGGGCGCAAAATTAAAGAAAAGGCGAAGAACTTGACTAAGAAGTATGTTTAAGAAGCTGAACAGCTGGGTTTATTTTAAAACAAAAATATATAAAAATTGATTTATTGTTACTGCTTACAGTGCACGTATTTCTTGATATGTTAATTTTTTCTGGGAACTATCAGAAAAATAATTTAATCTATTTTAATTATAACTCTCATTATAAATTTCGTTAATTTACATTACAATTTTAATAAAATATTTGACTTTACTGTAAACAAAATTTATATAGAATATACATATTTTTGTATAAATCACAGATTCCTATAAATTTCTCCTTAAATTTGTTTAAACTGACCTTAGTTTCCCATACTATATAGAAGTCTTAAACTAAAATATAATTTCAAACATTTTCTCAATAGTTTCCATTCCATTCTGACAACGCCTCGTATACGTCATATGCCCAATTGCCTACTGTAAAGCGCATAAGCACGTTTTCAGCATATTTTTTTCCATAATTTTACATAATTTTTCAAGAGCTCTTTTTCCGTAGCCTGATTATGATTTGTGTGCGTCCATTAAACATAAACTCGAGCAATTTTTCCAGCTGGCGCCAGTTGAAAAATGAGCTTTGACTACATTTTGCCAGCTAAATGCTAATTGGACTGCTGGCCACATAAATTCACCAAACCAGGGGGCTCCGCTTCTTCTTCGTCTTCTTCTTCTGCTCAGCAGCGTTGCAACATACACTGTCCTCCAATTGTTGTCGGCCAGCATGACGCACAAGAAATATTCTCATTCGTTTCGACATTCGTTCTCATTCGCACACATTCGTTGCGAATGTGTTGAATTCGTGCGTTTGCCACAAAGATCTTCTAATGCGGCTTCTATTTATAAATGAAATACTGGGCACGGGCACGTATATCTGTATCGCCAGATCTTTTCGACTGTGCGAGAGGTTCGTTGACTCAGAAATGTTGTGCCTAGAGTTGAGCAATGGCTACAACAACAACAACAACAATTAACTAGCTGAATACAAATACAAAGAATACAACAACATCAACAACAACAACAGAATTCATTATCGAAAATGTCAGTACGTGACCTCGACCGCGTTTTTTACATATTTATCGCCCCTAGACATTTGCGGGACGGCCCACGCCCCCCCATCCCCACCCAGACGCCATGCGTTTTTTTCTTTTTCTATAGTATGATTCACAAAATCTTTGGTTTGTGACTGAAAATAAAATACTATTCTCAAATCAAAGTGAACTCACCAAGTTCTATAAATTTACCTTATGGAGCTTACCTCTACCTGGCACGGCAAAACTTTTATATTGGCCAAAAAAGTAAAAATTTTCGCAGCAGGAAGTCAATGAACGTTGCCTGAAGACAACGACAACAAGAACAACAACAACAGTTGCAACAACAACGCAACATTTCCAACATGTCACATAAATTGGAACGCGCACATTTGTTATTTATTTTTTTTTTTTTGCCAGCACATTTCTAAGTGAAATAGTCACGGCATTTGGAACACTTCCAAATCGCCAAATTGAAAGCGCCTTTAAATAGACAAAAAATAAGACACAAAGTCTGCCCCGGTTTGGGGCACAAACTAATTTAAGCGTGAGCTTCCAAACAAACAACTTGCAACTTCTCTAATTACCTGAACGGAGGAGTCTAAACAAACTAAACAACACTTCTGTAGGGGACTCTTGGCGATCTCAATTGACAAGATAAATGACAAGAGGAAACATGAAGATAGACGAAATTGACACTTACGCTAGAGGTGTGAGAAAAACAGCTTGTGGCCAAAACAAATTCTGATTAAAAGTAGCAGACTACGAGTTACCCTAGCTTTATAAGCGGTGTTCCCTCTAAATGAGTGCTAAGAATTTAAGAATAGGTTTTAATCAAGAACTTGAAGAGCTCTTGAAGTTTGTTGAATTTTTTTGTGATTGGATAATTATTATTATAAAGTAATTAAACATTTCTCAAGAGATATCAACAATAGCAAGTTTTTTAAGATTATCGATAATAAACGATTTTTGAAAGTTATCGATATAAAATTTGATAGTTGTAAGTCTATAAATAAGCGTAAGATATTTGTAAATTTATATATAGAAAGAAATCGATTTAAAAGTTTGTTTAAAATTATAGCTGGGTATAATAATATATATTGATTTACATTAATAAATAAAACAATTGTTTGTAGTAACTATCAAATACTAAAACATTCAATTTTTAGTTGAGCGATAATTTAATTATGTAGTCCTACAAGAATTGATAGCATATTCAATTTTCCAATATTACATTTTCTATTTACATCCTACAATTGAAGTTTAGACACACCCCTCCCCTCCTCCCTTTTGTAGGGTATATTTTAAGGTGGGGTCTAGGAAATGACTGCATTTAAGACTTATTGTATGTTTGGTGTTAAGTGCAACACCTCGTATGCTCTGTCACCTGGGCAATTAATCTGCCTGGGAGTCTTTCGACAAACAAATGTCCGATCTTTTGACCCAAAAAGAGCAGGGCAAGCTGCAGCCAACGGAATGATGTCAACGCAACTGCAACGTGATGTGAGCAAATGCACTGGGAATTAACCCAAAGCGATGAAGATGTGGAATTCTCGAAAACCGTTCTAAGAATGCGAAAGAGAGAGTCGTTCGTCCAAGTCGGTGTAGCACAGTTAAAATCCCGACACGGCCTATTGAGTAACATATCAGACGGCGAGCATTAGGAAAGACGGAGAGAGAGAGAGAGAGAGACTGGAGTGGGGGTGAAGGAGGGGGTCATATACTAAAGACGACAACGACACGGTTGACATAATCACGTTCGAGTGTCACGTTCGTAGCCGGGCACGATAAGACGACGACCGAGACGAAGTCGGAGACGACTTTGGCGGCTGCTGCTGCGGCTGCTGCTGCTTTTGTTGCCGTCACGTTCTTAAAGATGTCTTGGCCCCCATGTGGTCCGCTCGGCTATGTCTGAGGTCTGCTGCAACTGCCGACCGTTTGTGGCCAGAACAAGTTTGTCTCTTGTCAACACGCTGGAACGTTTTTCATTTTGCCTTTGCCTTTGGCTGTGGTCTCATTAAAAACATGTTACATGGCTTTTAATGCTTAAACTGATTATGAAATTGCTGGCTTTAACTGTTTATATAATTATTTTTTCGAGTGTAACGAAGCAAATTTGAAATAAGTAACATTTTTTCTAGTCAAGCCATGACTTAAAGATACCTTGTAAACAAGAAATTCATATATTCTTGATCTGTGTATACTATACGTGAAGATCGATACAAATTTGTTGCCTCTTAGTAGATCTTATAATCTTCTTCTAATATATGATCAAGAATAAAAGTACTTTACACATTTACACAAATTTATTATGCCCTTTTCTATAATAACAGTGTCTACAAAACACAAGCTGGTAAAACGTACAACTCAACTGACATATAAACCACAAAGTTAAGCTGAAAATAATTGTTTAAGCCTTATACCCTCTAACTATTGCCGCATCAAAACCTGATGAACTATTCTTTAACTTTGTTATTTAAGACTCTATTGTCTAGCTGGATTTTTTTATGGATCGAGAAGAAAAATCCTGTTGCCGCTTTCTCTGCGCTGGCATTAAATTTCAATTATTACAACATCAGGCCACTCAAGAGTATTGGGTCTTTGTGCTGGCTGGTCTGCGCTCTGGTTGCTTTCTGCTTTCTATTTATTGCACAATTAACAAGTCGTTAGCCCAAAAGTTTTTAGGATCTCTGCCTCCCTCTCTCTCTTTCTCTCGCTCTCTCAACTAGCTAGTACATTGACCACAGTGGTAATAATATCATTTTAATTGCCACAGGCAGACCGGGGCAGGCAGTGAAAATCTGCCCCTTTCCAGCCAACAAAATGACTACCGAAATCGACTAACTTGGCTTGGTAATAAACGTTCCAATGAAAGCCGTTACGCTTCAGTTGACCAAAACGGGAGGGGCGTAGGCAGGCAATTCCATCCTAGCCATAGTCAAATGACAGCCTTGGCTGCTGCTGAAAATCATTGTCAGATTTGACCTTGTCCACTTTTGGCTAGCTGATGGCGGCCATTTGGCGCTGCTTTTTTATAGACCACATTTGGCAGACACTTACGTCCATTAATAGCACTTGAGTGGCTTTAAAGATCACACGACGAGTGTGTTGAAAGTGTTTTCGACTATGTCGTTTTTGTGTTTTTCTTTTTTGTATGTTTTGTTTTTTATTTTTTTGGGGGGGCGCAGTACCGTGTTTGGTAATCTGATAGTTTCGAGTGCAGATGATACTCGAGTTGGTGTCAAATGTGCCGCCACAGATCTAGGTGAAGAGGTTCACTGAACTCGGCAGAAGGTCAGCCAGAGAAAATGCTAACAGTTAAGTGTCGTTAGCTGAGCTTTAGAAAGCTTAGCCTACAAATGAATAAACAAGTCTGATTTGTATAATTGTTGAAAAGGCAATCCATATAGCTCACTTCTATTCTTTCTCCAACTTTTCGTAAGCCCAATAAATAAATAAATGTTAGTTATCGTTTTTTTTTTTTTTATATATTTAATCAAATATACACACTTTGAGTTAACATAGAAATATTAGTACATAACATTTTCGTTCTCTGTGTTTATCTTTATTTATATTCAATAAAGAAAAGTCAAACCAATCTATATTTTTTTACCCACTTTTGCAAATGCATTGAAATAAAAAAAAATGTTAATGTTATCTTTTTGTTACTGGTTCTTTGATCCATATTTTCTTTATCTCCTTTTATCTTTATTAATTCAACAAATACATTTGAAATTACTAAAGAAAAATCAGCTGTCTCTCTCTCTCTCTTGCAATCTCTTTAATCACATTTCGTACAAATCCAAATCCGATTATAAATCCATTGTTAATGGCAAACATATTTCATGATTGATTTTTCCCGCAAAAAAAAAACCAAAATTGGTCAACAACTTTACAGACAGGAAAACATGAAAATGTCGAGAAATGCAATACAGAGTGTAGACCGAAAAGGGGGGTAAATTATATATGGTTATGGATGAGTATAGGAAAAAGTGAAAAAAAAATGGCATATGGTTAGATAAATGTACAAGTCAGAGAGGGGGAAAATTTCTCAAGCACTGCGTTGACATTTTCACAGTTGGACACAGACAACTACCAAGCTTTCCAGCGCACAATTTTCACAATTTTCGACAGTTCGACAGTTCACAAATGTTACAAAACTTAAGCCGCATATGACAAATGATCATAACGCTTGCACCAAAATGAGCAGCGATCAAATGTAAATTGCCAATGAAAATGAAAATGAGAAGGAAAGGAAATGTACGAAAAAAAATCCACTCTAGCTACAACAAACTGCTCTGCACATTTGGCTAATTAGCGTAAAAACAAGTTTAAATGCATTTAACTCTCGTGTAATTATGCAACATTTAAATTGGGCAATTACAATTTTCCAACAATTGCGCCTTGCAGCTCTGATTGAAGGTTGAGCCAAGCTAGGTTAATCATCATCATCATTGCAGTGGGGGGCATTGCAGCGAGTGTCTACTGTATGCAAGTCAAGGTCAATAGATTGCAGGTCGTATTTATCTTCACAGAGCCAAGCTGCGGGTCACTCATCGGGGTTAGTTCGTTATGTGAGGCTGTCTGAGCAACGATAAGAATTCTTCGAGACAGACAATTTTACTGTGGTGGCTGCTAATCATCAAAAGTTTTACGAACCCAATTGAACCCGAGGTTGAGCGCTTTACAGTTAACTACATATATGTAAATATATATTTGATTTATGTCGCATTAGACTGAAATGTCGAATGAGTATTGATAGCATTTTAAATAGGAATACGTAGATGTTCGTAAGATACATAGAAACGCTTTTTTTCTGAAAAAAAAAGTTCCTGTTCCGATAAGAACTTGAAACTGAGGACCTACAGGCTCTACTTGCTGTACATTTTAAATAGCATATATCGATTATTTTTCTATACAATTTTAAACACTAATTTTTCAGAATTTTAAAGTAATATTTAGACAGTATTTAAAATATTTAAATATTGCTTATGCAATGTCGCAACAAATTCATATTCCATTATTCAAAATAATTGTGCTCTAACGTAGCTCAAGAAGTTACAATTTTCTCATACCCATTAAATAATGATTATCATGCAGTTGCATTGACCTCCGCTGACCCTCCCCGGTCTTGCACATCTCACATAACAGGTTGCAACTTTCTTGGACAAACTTGTAACTGGGGCGTGGCAATAAACCACTATAATTGAAAGCCGACATTTGGCAAATTAAGTGCCCATTAAAGCAAAGAGTTGTACAATGGACAGTGTAATTACCAAAAACTGACAAACAAAAATCCGAAAAAAAAGACAAAAACTCATTAAAATAAAAACTGCAATTTGGCAGTAAAAGAAAAGAAATTAAATAAAATGTTTATATAAAAAACTATCAATGGCGAATATTAAATACCCTCGATATGACACATACTATAATATTATGTGATATATGATATAATAATATACAGAATGAAAAATATTAAATCTAGCAACAGAAAAATATTTTTGACTAATAAAACCCATGTTAGCTATGTAAAAAGTAATACGCTTTAATTGGCATAAAATACACAAATATCAATTTTCATTAGCGTAACTTTTAAGCCAATAAACTAACTTGGCTAAAACAGCATCAAAAATAAATTTGTTCATTTCGTTAACATTGCAAATGAGTTTTGGGTTTCAATTTTTGGGCTTATGTTTGTTTGCTTTTTGGTCCTGGGGGGCCAAAGACAAAGCCTGGCAATAAAACGACCAACAAAAACAACAACAGCAAAAACACAGGAGACAATGGCTACAACAACTTCAAGCTGACTTTCACTGGCAGCAGGTGGAGATGTACAACAAAGAGGCAAAGTGAATCCGCAGCGCAGTTTTGTTTTCCAACAATTACGACACCTCAATTTGCGAGCAGTACGACCTGAACCCAACCAATATGCCCAGAAGCTACAAAATCAAAACATACACCAGGCACATAAGTCACCTGCCTGCCCGCCTGCCTGGCACCCACCTATCCACCGCTCATCCACCCCTCACCTCTGGCAGTTGGCACCTGGCACCGCCTCCTGCTGCAGTTGCTCTGAGCGACAGGCTTTGTAACTCATTAAGCGGCAAACGGGTTCATAACTCTCGTGGCGCACACGGGGGGTCACTTGGGGTCAACAGCAACAACAACAACAACTGGCAGTTAGCTGGCACTTCCGAAAGATAAACGACTCGCGCCTGATCGACGACATGTGAGTGCACTTGTAGCCCCCAAAAGATGGCAAAGATGCCATCTCGAGTGCTGTAAAAATTGATTTTTAAAAGCGCTCGGATGAAAGTGGGCGCATACTCTGGCAGGGGGCGTGTGCATTGTATTCAAGGGTTCAACTGCCATTAAAGTAAAAGTTTAACTCAGCTTAGGCCATGACCACCGGCACATAATCTCAATCGAACGTGATCTATTCTCCGCGCCCCCTCGATTATCACGGTTGGGCTACGTGATTTGCTACCAACAAGCAATTTGTGCGCAACCCCAGCGACATTAATATTTTATTTGTAAAAGCCCATT
The DNA here is from genome assembly GCA_035041545.1 of Drosophila colorata. Taxonomy (NCBI): domain Eukaryota; kingdom Metazoa; phylum Arthropoda; class Insecta; order Diptera; family Drosophilidae; genus Drosophila; species Drosophila colorata. The sequence goes on from JAWNLD010000564.1 coordinate 4,650,037, forward strand.
TAATCACAAATATAAATAGATACTATATATAAATATATAATATATTTTTTCGGGGCGTTAATAGTGTGAGCTGGGTTCAATAACACTCTCACAATCGGTGATTTTACGTTTTAGATATATATATATATATATTAACCTATGTTGGCTGGGATGTGGCGAAAGAAACCGCAGAGAAGTTAAGCCAAGCAACAAACCAACAACAACAAAATATACAACAACAACAACAAACAGACAACCAGCTAAGCGTGCTTAATGTTCAATTGTTTAGAGGACATTGAACTGAAACTGGAGAGTACGAAAAACCCAGAAACTGAGAAAAATAAATGGCAAAACGTCGAGGAATTAGTTAGGCTAAGAAATTGTTAAGAAAGAATAAGCAGCCAGTGCTGAATATTATACAGAAAGATTATTAAAGGTATGAGCTAACAAAAGTTAGAAAGTAATATAAGTGCTTAATTGATATACAGAAATAAAAAATAAAAAATATTAATATGTTAGACAGTTTAATAACAAAAATAATAATCCTCTTTTAAACAACCTACGTATTCATTTAATATATTTTCTTAAATTAACCAATAGAAAGAAAAGACGTTTACTTAAGGGTATTAAATAATTAAAAGCTGTAATAAAAACATATAAAATCCAAACAATATTTATGGCTTGTTTTGATACAAATATGTGAGATTTTGAATACTCAAGTGAAACAAGAAGAAATTATCAAATGAAAAATTGCAAAGCTGCGAATTGTGATTAATTAATAATTTTAGAGTTCTGTATGTTAAGTTAGGAGTGTTCTCTGCTTGAAATATATAAATTATTTGATACAAAATTAAATTTCTAATAAATATATACTACATATATATTTTTTACACAAAGGACGCTGCACTTGTCTTCAACTTTCGCTAGCCATCAATTAGATGATCTTTAAACCGTAACAAAGTAATGCCAAATCGCACTCAATGCTTTATCCAGTGAAAGTTTAGCTGATCTGCATTGTCCGCCGAGCGACAATGGGTCCATAACGAACTCATCCTACATAACTAAAGACTGGCACACTCGCACACACACACACACACACACACACACACACACACACACACACTCTCGGACGCCTACCAATTTACACATCAACGCCTGTGATTTTTATGGCGACTGCTGCAATCGAAGTACATAAAAAAAAATTTGCATAGCGTCGAAATAAAACCAATATTTATTGGCAACGAGCGTCGCGATGGTTGGCAACTTTATTAGCAATTTGCCAAACGACAATTTGAATAAACGAGGAGCGGAACCCGTCGAGCGGCATGTGGCAGCAGTAGGTAGTAGGCAGGGGCACAAGCCACACACCTTCCTGTGCCACTTGCAACTGTTGCATGATTGAATGTTGCAAGTGAAACGCGTCGGCGTCAACGTCGACGTCGGCATCGTTGACAACAACAGCTCATTTGGATTATGATGTTTGCAGCGAGTGTGGCAAGACTTTAACAAGGATTAATCACATGCGCGCTGCCACAAAATCAATTTTTGGGTCAATTCAAAGCAGACAAATTATGAAAAACGAGAGGCACCCTTGAGGCACAAACAAGGATTGGAGGAGGGGGTAGGGAACACGAGGCAGGTGTCGCGGCAGCTGTTTCAACATTAGAAAGTCACATCTGCATTTGCATTTACATTTGCATCAGCATCTCGTGCATGTCGCAAATTCGAAATGCGAAAATTTGCAATTTTCACCTGGTGAATTTATCACGTGGCGATTTTATGATAATTCCACCTACAAAAACTCAACTCAACTCAACTCCGCCTGGACGATTGTCACGTAAAGCGTTGCGGGAGCGTAACAAATATGAGGGTTTAAGCTCGGGCAGACGTGCCCCATTCGCCAGGTGGCAGTTACGAGATACCCTCCCTTCCTCTATTGCGACCCCAACGAAAATCGTGGTAACTCAATTGCCAAAGCTCAGTTGAGTGGCAGCAAACGGAAAAGAAAACCTTTTGCGCCATATCAAACAGCAAATCGCTAACCAAATCGCCACATTGACAGCGACTAGCAAAAAGCAACAAGTGAGATCACTCTAGTGGAGAGTTTGCGACTAAAAGATACCCTGTTAACAGCTTCGAGTTGCCGTAACAATTCAAAGGGAGTGAAAAGGGGTTTCCGAGAATCTTTTTAAAAAATTTCGTGTTCCCGGTTTTTATATTGTCAGAGATCTGCTCAAAAAACCCAGACCGACTGTCGATATTTATCGATCATAAGGCAATGAATGAAGTTATCAAAGGGAAAGATAAACTTTTTGGACATATGTTTAAGATACATTTCAAATTTGAAGTCTTTAGCACAAATTCTCTACAAGTTATCAAAAAAAAAAAAAAAAATCGATTTTAGGGCAATTTTTTAATTATCGATCAATTAAAAGAACCTAGATCTGGGCGTGTAATAGCTGAACCTATTTGATGTTTAATCTGATTTAGTTTACGAGATGTGCTCACTAATGCGAAAATAGATATTTATATATTTTTGAGTATATGGTTTAAGTTATCGATCAATTAAATTAAACTTCACCTGCGCGTGCAATAAAAAAATGTTCTAGAACTCTCTAGCTCTTAAAATCTCTCTATAAATATATACATAATTTTAAGGGTTCGCATATACCCTCTTCGGCCTTTCAAATACATTTGCACAACTGTAATATACCCTTTTTTTTGCACATTTTTAATGGGTAGAGCGTATAAAATAAAAGTCCAAAATCGAATGACAGCAACAAAACTAAAACTGATGCAACAAAAAAAAAATAAAAAAAAATACAAAGACAAAGAAGAAAACATTGTAACATTGCCGGAAGACAGACGCTGCGAAAAAGTACAAAAACAACAGCAACGAATTGTCTTCAATATATACAAAAATTCACTTTTTTCCTTTGACAGACAGCCGGACCAACAGTCGAGGAGCAGTCCAAACTGTCTGTCTGGCTGTCTGTCGGGTAGATGCAGTCAGCGCGTCGGGAGCAATCGAATCGCATTGGCGCACTCCACACAGAGAGCGCGAGATATACAATCTGACAGCAGTCCAAACGACTGTAGCAACAGATGTAGACAGCCCAGGGCAAAAGGGGGCAATGAAAGGGTATGGGGGATGTGGGGGCAACTCAGTTCATATGCCCTGCGATCGGAGCGCATCTTTCTTCAAAGAGCTGCCTTTGTTTATATGCAGGCAGCAGCTGAAGTTCTGTGGACTAACTTTGCGACTGTTGGTTATTTGGCATCGGGTTTGCCACTAAATGTTCACTTTTATCAAAAGTAATTGCTTGCCTTAGTGCCGATAATGATCGTGATGATCATAATAATGATGCTGCTGATCGCAACGATCTAAGCAACATTTGCGAGCAGGCCACAAAGATTTTGCAGGATAAGCTCGAATTACTTTTGGTCTATGCGTAATTAGCTAATTGAATGAATGGTAATTGGAGACTAGGAAAAGATGAAGGATAAGAAATGTGATAAGAAGTGCAGATAAGAGATAGCAAAGGCAGGGAATAAATAGCTTAATTAGAGTGTAGTAACCAAAAAGCGAAAAATTAAAATGAGTTGAGTTCTGTGCCAAAAATAACTATATATTTATATATTATAACTTATGTAGAGGCTGTATAAGATACCGATTGGGGAAAATATATAAAGTATTTTCAATGGGTCCAATGGTATGAAAAACGAGAAGAAAACTTAGAAATTGCTGATGGCAGAACCAAACAAGATTTTTCGCTAAGAAATTTGCAGAACTTTTTTTGTATATGGTAGATGTTAGTTAAAAGTTTTCTTATATGTAGAGATTTTTTATAAGGAAAACTTTAAATAGGAAAACTACGAATAGTTAATAATTTTTTAGGCAACAAGTCACATTAATTAAATATATATTAAATCAACACAGCTCTTAAAATATCCATTATTGAACATATGACAAACTAATTTCACAATAAATCAAGGAAAAATGCGAAAGTGCTGTACGAAATCGATAAAATAAAGGCAATTAAGAAATTGCACTCATAACAAAACCAAACCGAAAAGATGAGATGAGTGAAAGCGAATGAATGAATGTTAATTGCAAATCGTTAATTTCAAAACGAATGACAGACCCTGGGAGGCAACTAGACGATGGCGATGGGGTTGAGGATGAGGTTGAGCTGCGGCGGGCAGTAAGAAACCACAGTGCAGCAGTAGCCGCAGCTGTATTATATATGTATATAAACATATCTTAATCTGTGTTCCATTTTAGTTTATTGAACGCTGCAGAAATGGTTTTAGCTCCCCTCGGAAAACATAAAAAAAAAAAAAAAAAAAAAAAAAAATTGCAATGAAAAATTGAAATTTGCACGCAAAGCCGAAAAATAAGCAAACTTATGACTGGTCTACTCCTCCCGCTACCAATAGGGGGGTATATCTGGGGGAGCTGTGCAAAATGGCATCTCGTTGTTGATAGTTCAACATGAGAAATGGCAATTTTAATTGCGGAAGCAAAAACTAGCCGAAAAATATACGAAAACAAACAAAAATAGCTGGAAAAACTTACGCAACGCATGTGAGCGACCCAAAAAACAGATCACAGATCTTAGACATTGTATATGCATGATTCTTACCTAGAAAGAGAGAGAGACAGAAGGAAATGGTTAGTTGGAATTGTATAGATATTTATATATAAAAGAATATTATATTCAAATCAAGTAAAAACTTTGTCGAAATCGAGCCAAGAAATTTGTATAAATTCGAATATTTGCTTGCAATAAATATTTTGTATTTAATCATATTTTATATTTTTGTAAAATTATCGATCAATCGAAAGTAATTCATATTTTATCAAAGAATACTCGAGAAGAAACAGTACTTGAATTTTAAGAAATAAAACAGTTTAAGTGTTAAATAAAAACTTCATACTAGAATTTAGAACTCGATTTTTCGTCGAGAGTGCACTTTTCGGCGACATAATGAAATGCACTTCAAAGCAACTCTAAATTTATGGAAGCAAAAGGAAGGAAAAACCACTTCCCAGACAAAGAATCGACATGACTATAAATAAATAATTTATGATCGAATATATAGGGGCCGCGGCGAAGTTGTTTAGATCTTGTAGAGCGACAAGTTTGACAACACGCATGATGATTTGTTTGGGCTTTACGTAAAGTGAAATGTTTGGCCACACTTTGGCAGTCGAATAATCGCCAGATGCCAGCAAAAACAACAACAACAACAACAACAACAGAAGTCACGCAACCCACAACATTTATAAGAAATCCCCAATTGACAGCAGAAAAGCGCCAGCTAAGAACAACAACAACCACAACAAGAAAATATGCCCTATTATGGAAAAACTATTTCCCCCAAAAATGGGCGCCGTATCAGAATTTCTAGAGTGGGTGTTGAGTGAGCGGGTGGGGGAGGTATGGTGCAGGCTCATGCTATAGTTTGTTATGCTAATTGAATAGGCAACGAGAAAAGCTTTTTTCTAGCCATATACAATTTATGTCTAGCCGGAAAATTGTTGACTTGAGCGCGCACAACAACAGCGGAAAGGAAAATGAGATTTTCACCCAATTTTCTGGCTCTGTGCATGTGGCAATGGTGCATGACATTTTTTGTGTGTGGGCGTGGGAGGGAGAGAGGACAGACACGCGACAAAATGCAGCGACTGCCACGGCCTGTGGTCGTGTTTTGGCCCAAAAAATAGAAAAATGTTGGGTGAATGCCTGGAAAGTGCTTTTCACTATGGCATTATTGACATGGTTGATGCAGCCGATAACATGGAGAATCGATAAAGCATATATGTAGTTGGCCCACTTATTGTCAGTGCAGAGAGCTGATAATTTGATATAGAGGAAGCGCAGTTTGTCCGAGTGCATTAATTAGTGCTATATATTTTGATATCTGCGATAATAAAGTTAAGCTAATATGGTTTATATACATAAATAAAGAGATAGCGCGCCAGTTGATAAGATAACCAATGCACAATTAAACTAACAAATATGATGTATCTTTGATAAGAATAGCGAACAATATTTAACTACAGCTGGGGAGCTTAACGTAAAGGTCAGTTTTGTTATTTAGCGTCATAAATAATTCAATTGGACTGTATTATTATCAGATATTTTGGTATTTTATACTAATATAGTGTTACTGCATTTGTCGATGAATTAAAAATTGTCAGGCTATCTAAAGTTCTCATAAATTAATTAGGTAAAAATATATGAAAACTTTCTAAGCCTTTTTTTCCTCATATGTGGAATATAAATCAAATCAAAAATATAAATATATTTTTACATACATATATAAAACTGTGTTATACCTAATTTTGCAAAGATATATAGTTTAAATACAAAATAAAATGAATTGGGCTGAACAAAGCCGAATAAATAATTTTAATTAACAATATGATGACTAATTTTTGCTATCTAATGCAATCTTCTTGCTGGCCAACTGTCAAAAATTACTCCAGTAATTCCATCATAAATCCCCACATTTAAAATAGACTCCCACATATTTTGCTATTCCCAACACTTTAAGCACATAATGCCATTTAATTTATGCCTTTATGCTATTTCTTGAGCTTGCGTATATTTAGCCACTGCTCAATGGTATTGCCTTACTCAATTCGAAGCACGTTTTCGAATGTTTATTTTGTGGGGCCTTGTTGCGCTCCAACGGCTACCAAAATGCCAAAACAATTCAAATTTATTATTGCACGAGTCGACGGAGTTAAAGAAAGACATCACAGCGAGGAGGCCAAGAGGAACTCGGGAAGAGCAGCGAGCAAATATATCTGCAGCCAAGGCGTTTGGTAATAAACAAACCGCAACAAAAATATGAGAAGAAAAACAAAAAAAATAATAACTACAATGTATGCAAAATGTTTATGCAAACAGAAAACACAACCACAACAACAACAATGAAAAACCTGGCCGAGAGGAAGGAAGCCAAGGCCACAAATAGGAAATGTATTTGCCAAAGCTTGGGTGGCATCGCACGCTGAATGTGGCAGCAGCAAAGAGAGGTGGGGTAGGCAGCTTGTTGTCATGTTCATATTTGCATGTTGCAAGCAGGCAACAAACAAGCGGCTGAAATGCCATTCATGCATGAAGCGTCGCAGCTGGAGATCCAAGCCAAAGATGAGCCAATGATAAGGCACAAATTTTCTATCTCCATTTGAACAACACAGGACGCAAAGTGCAGCAAAAGGACGTAGCGCTCCCAGGCAGCCGCCAGCGCCTTAGGGGGAGGTCAGAGTTCAGGAAGCCAAAAAAAAAAAAAAAAACTTTCTAAGCTCAAAAATGCCATTACAAATTGTCAGCGCCAGGAGCCGGGCCAACAAAATGCAATTTCATGGCTTGTCAATCAATTTGTTGTTGTTGTTATTGCCATTTTTTTTTATGGGGTGAAAACTGCATTTGGCCAAAAGGGCGCCACAAGGCGGCCAAAAACTGTCGTAGCACAACTGATTTATGTGCCACGGTTTAGAGACCCCATAGTTTTTTCTCATTCTGGCCCAAAAGTGTATTTTTTCAATTTCTGCGGTCTGCGGTCAGAGGTTAACATAATATTTTTGATTGCATTTCAATTTTCATATTGCCATAAATCTTGCACAAGTGGCAAATTAAAAGTCATAAATTATTAGCTGCGATATCATTTGGCATGCGAAAGAAGAAGCAGAAGGAAAAAGGCAACAAATGTGCAGCAAGTGCAATTGCAATTTCAATTGCATTTTGCATTTTGCCTATTGCCAATTGCCATTCCCATTGGCAACTTTCGGTGCCACAGCCAGCAACATGCTGCGCCGCAACATGTTGCCAGCACTTGTTGGCTAATTTGCACTGCGGTTAGCTTGGCTCAGTTAACCATTTATTTATTTATTTCGCTTTTTGTATTTTGCTCAGTGCTCAAAACAAAATGAGGAGTCAAAAGGTGTGCGAATTGTAATTGAAATTTGTCTTGTCAACTCAGTGGACACATGTCAAAAATAGCAGCGGCAGCAACAGTTGATGCAGCAGCGGGTGGCAAAGTATTTACAACAAAAGAGAAAGACAGCACACGATTTTGACATACTCTTAAGATAATAATAAATAAACATATAAAATTATAAAAACAAAGACAATTTTTGTGAGAAAGTTTGCGGCAAAGCAAACGCCAAAGGGAATAAAAATTACCATTCAGGATAAATAAATGTGCCGATATAGGCATCTCCGTATTTCTGAAGCAGTCAATCTTCGGGGCTTTAAGAGCTAGAGATTTATTTATTATATTCAGTCTCTTCAGTACTTCCGCTGTTGCGCACTTTTCCAACATTTTCTCTCTTCTCTCTGATTAATTTTTAGCTTCTTTTTTCTCTCTCTTCTCTCTTGCTTACTCCATCTATCTCTCTCATTTGCTTTATTTATATTTTTAATTCCCTTATGTGCACACTCCCCCGCTCTTTCATAGACAATTTTAAGCTGACTTCGAAGTCATGAAAATCGCATAGAAAGGCGATAATTAAGTGTGCAATTGAAAAAACCTACTCAATCAGCCAATTGTTAAGAATACGCTTGCATTTATCTTTATTTTCTCCTCCAATCCCTAATCCCTAAATAGATTTAAATGAAAACAACAAATCATTCACATAATCACATGGCGAAATTCGATATCTGAACGTGTAGCACACGATCATCTTACATTTTCTACACTTCCGTTTGCATTTTGATTTATTGGTGCAACACCCCACGCAACGTCATCGGTAATCCAAAACCCCCGAAGCTCCATCGATATGTCAAGCCCAACACAAAGTAAATAAATTTTAAATTTTAACAAAATCATTTGCCACAAAAAAAAAAAAAAAAAAAAAAAAAAAACAACGTGGGCTGCTCCCCACCCTGCTCAAATTGGAAAAACAACATGAGCTTAATTATTTTTAAATGATTTTCGAAACAGCCCAGCAACATTGGGAACGGCACATGTTGCACATGTTGTTGTTTTCCAAATCCATTGTTTCGGGAGTTCCTCTGACTGGATGCCCTATTGCAATGGGTTTAGCACCCACCCGGAGCTTGCATACAAAATAGAGACAGAGTTCGACGCTTGTCAAAGGCACAGAAATTAATCGTTGCTTTCTTCCCCCTCGATTGGCCAGCCTGCCTCAGTCCAATGTGATAATGCTGTAATAAAGTTTTCAACGCTTACAAAGCAATCACCCACAAGCGAGCATGCCGCATGCTACATGCCACATGCAACTGCAACTGCAACTGCAGATGTAGAGACGCTGCAATTGTAGCCATGACTTTGTCATTTCGCTTGGGAAGCGCTGCTTGCGTGACGTTTTCCCGGATTGCATCTTGCGCCGCATTTCAATTGATGAATTTGATGATGTTGATGTGTTTATAATGGAAAGGCTTAGAGGATTTATAGTTGGGAAAGAAGAAGAAACAATATAGAAAAGTTGTGCTCATGGGGTTGAAATTTAAATACCCTAGCAGACTTAAAATCTCAAAAAATTATTAAAAATAATCCTAAAAAAAATCTTTATCATAATCTTAAAAAACAGAAAAAGTTGTTTTCGAGATGTTATCAAGATTTCCTATTGCTGAGGCGAATCTTTGCTTAATTTCATTAAAACAGACAGACGTGGGTATATATATTTATCTTGTAATACAGATCATAAATAAATAAACTTTATGTACAAAAACAAAATATCTCCTTTAATGCACGTCACAATAGGTAACAATATTTTAATAATATTATAAAAAGACGTATTCAAAGATTCATGCTGAATAGAGAAAAAATTCAAATATTAGATCTCTATTTGCTAAACTATCCAAAGAAAACACTGGGTAATATGAGCTGCATTTAAAGGTATATTGAACAAACGCCCCAACTCAAATCCTCCAAAATTCCATTAATATCGTAAACCAAATGATGACTTATCCAATGTAAATTACTTTAACCTATGCCAGTTAAGTTTTAATGTTATTGGCGCCTTCAACTTGAGACAAAGTTGCTTAGATATGCGGCTCAAAAGAGCCAAAAGTTAAAGACAAGCCCAAAACAAAAGCCGCACCCAAAGAAAAAAAAAAATGGGGAAAAAACCTCATCATTTTTTTATTTGCCTCATCAAACGTAGTTCAATCTTTGGCTGGATTGTCTTGTAGGGTATTTGTAATTCAAGAGCATCGCGATAAATCGAACTGTAATAGATGCTTAGCTGCGATATGTGTGTGTGTGTGTGTGTGTGCTGACGGGGCCAAGAGAAGAGGCTGCTGCCTGCCTACCCGCCTTGGGCACAGTTCAAACAAATTTGTAATGATGATGAGCTTTCTACTGTATGGAGAGAAAGCTAAAAGAACGGCAAGTACGCCCACAAATTGTCTACTTAAATTGACTGCACTCCCGCGCCAGGGTTGCCAACTACTTGGGCAGCAATTTAATTGCCTTTTGTTGTCATAATTTAAAATACATGTTGTTTTTATTAATTTATTAACGAGCTTAAAGCCGGAATTGCATTGAAAAATAATTATGGAAAACAATTTCAATTACCAAAAAAGAAAAAGAAAAAAATACACAAGTGTTGGCCAGGAGCTGGCAGACAGGTGGGCAGCCTTACGCTTGAGTAGACGACAGCACTGTAATTTTTAGCCAACGCAGTTGGCAGCGCTGCCAGCCACGCCCACATTTACAGCTATACAAATGCAGGCAAAACTCTAATTGCAATTGCTGTTGATTATTGTTGCTGTTGCTGTTGTTGATGTCGATGTTGTTGTTGTTGTTGTTGTTGCTGTTGCCGGCGCGTGAAAATCTTTGCACACCAATTGTTGTTGGCGTAATTGCAGCTCTCCAGCTCGCCAGGGATACGTCCCAATCTCTGGTCACGTTCGTGAGATTCTCAGCATTGACACCAGAGAGCGCGGCCAACTATAATCGCAACCGGAAGCGATTGGTTTTGGCCGAGCCGCACCGAACCAGAGATCGCCAATCATTGGACAGCGAGTGTGAAAAGCGAAGCGTGTCGATGCTGCATTTCCTATAGATTATGAAAATTGCACAAGCGAAGCGCTTGTTCAGTTTCCAATTGGACTATCGCAGGCTGCTGCAAATGTGGCAAATTCAGGAGCTCCACTAAAACACCCTATGGGCAGACATGAATTCACAACTAATGCCTACACATGGAAACACATTCACTCAGCGAAAAATATCAAGTACAACTGCTGCAAGCTAAAAATATTGCATTTGAAGAAATTTTCTTAATCTTTAAATTTCTTAAAACTTTAATACATAATTTAAAAAATATTTTAAAACGAACTTCTCCTAAGTTTCATAAGAATTAAACAGCTTTAATATAGTAGTATTAAATTTTAGATCAACTATTTTTCTCTTAGTGTATTTTGAAGAGCTTGCAGAGCTGTAATCAAGGCGATTGTTGCCCTCTCAAGCTTCGATTGCACTGCATATGGAGATACAGCTGCTCCATAACGAGATTGCAGCCTATTCAAGGGCCAAATGTCAGTGGAGCTGCCTGCCTCCCGTCCTCCCTCCTTTCTTTTCTCATCATACAAATGAGCTGTCCAAATGCCACACAATCTTGAGCATTCCTTCAAGTGTTGCTCCTCCTCCTCCTCCTCCTCCTCCTCGTCTTCCTGCGAACCCATTTGCCCATGACTAGGCACACGCCCCGGCTTCGTCTTCGTCTGCCTTTGCCTCTCTCACCTGTCATTATTGCCTTGCACCTGCTTTGAATGTCGGTTAGTTTTTCGACCATTTGCTGCGAACAACTTGCAATTTACGCACTGAGAAGTTTCGACACAAAAGTGTTGCCCCATCTATGGTCAGACAGCGGACATTTTTCAGGTCAGGAAAGAACTTACAAGCAAGTATTTTTTCAAGTTAAAAAGGCTGCACCTTTGGCTACACTGCGAGCAAAATTTATTGACATTTCCAATTTTAAGCTTTAATTTAATTTAGTAAACATTTCACATTTAACTTTAAGCTACCTTTATTTTCTTTATTTACTTCACTACCAATTTTTGAATGTGGCTTTAATTTTTGTCAATTATATTTGTTCCTGAGAAAACAATTTATATACATATTTGCTTATTTAAAATACATATTTTAATTTTTTGCTATTTTGCACAGTATTTTTTCTCAGTGTACTGCTGCTCATTCGAGCGTCACAATGCGCCTTGTATTATTTCACGTGCATTCTTCTGCTCTTTTTTGTTTCTTCTGCTGCATTTGCCTTTGTTTATTTCCCCAACGGACATGAAACATTTTCAAGTTTTTCACACTCGTTGCAAACGAATTTTTATTTTGCATTTCCGCAGCACTTGCTGCACTTTCCACACATATTTTAATGGGGCATGCACAGCTCAATTTGGGAAACGACGAGCAAAGTTTTGTGGCATTTCCGGGGTTTTTTCTTTCATTTTTTTCTTTAGTTTTATGGAATGATCTGCGCGAATCAAATAGCACTCGTCAATTATGCAAACTGGGGGCGTTGGGACAAGCCGTTTGGCTTCCTTTTGGCCCTGGCTAAAACGAAGACGTTGCGTTGTCTAAGCCGCTTTGCATAATTAGGCAGCTTGGCGCAGTCAACGTTGGCAGTTAACCCCATCAGAAGACCTTTCTTTTCTTTCCATAGTTTTTTCGTTTTTTTTTTGACGAACCTTGCGTCAAGTATTTGCATAAGTCAGTCAAAAGTGCAAGGCACGAAATTGATGCGGGTGGCCGCCGAGAATAGAGAGAAAGAGAGAGGAGAAGAATGATAGAGAGAGGGAGAGAGGCCAAGTGAAAGCCTTAACAGAGTCTTCTTCACATTAATGAAGGCTAATCGTGTGTGTGTGTGTGTATGTGTTGTGTGGTGCAGTGGTGCTAGGCTTAGCCTTGTGTTAGGTGTCGACAGGGTTAGGCGAATTAATTTCTTTACGGCTCTGTTGGCCCCTGAACAGATGGCCCCACAGCGATAAGCTGTACAACTGCGACATAGAGCCGACCTGAAGGCGACTGAGAGAAAAGCAAAAAACAAGTGAGAGTGCCGCGGTCAAGGGTGACTGACTGGTAGATACCCAGTAATGTGCAAAAAAAAAAAAAAATAATAATAAATAAACTTCTCTAACATGCATACTCTAATATTAATTTTATTTTTTTATACTTTTTATTTTGAAATTTTCCAGACTTCAAGATTTTTATTGGGTGTATATACTAAAAATCAAGACGAAGTGATCCCAGATATTGAATAAATGATATATGCTTTATCTGTATATATTATAAATAAATTATACATTTCATATTGACATTTCAAATGACATAAACATGATCTAAAAAAAGATTTGAGATTATGTACGGCATATATGTCAATATATATTTCATGAATACAAAGATGTTTCCTACTGCCAGTTACTTATGCAAAGCTACAACACACACTTTTTATCCACATTCAATGTTAACGGGGTATAAAAACATTTCATTTGCTTTCAGCAGTTGTTTCTGTTGTTGTCACTTTTACCAAGAGTGCGCGGGAGCGAGCGGGTGCGCATTTGCGGTTTTTTTTTTTTTTTTTTTTTTTTTTGGAATACGTTTTGGGTTCGGGGTTATCATGATCAAGACATCTGCACAAAATGCAAAACGCAAGGGGCGGGTGCACGGGCAACACAAGCTACAAGCGACAAGCACTACGCAATGTTGCGAAGACCCGTTGCAAGAGACAAGAGAGACAGAAAAAAAAAAAACCGTGTTGACTGCAAAGAAAATTTCTTTAGTGGCTTCCGTTGAACTTGGTCCACCAGCTACTCGAGTGTCGGCGGCATCCTCCATTAACAATAGTTGCCGCCGTCGACGTCGCCGCCATTGGCGAAGGTCAGCCGCGTCAAAAGCCTTTTCATATTCGTGGCGGCTCGTGGGGGCGTCTCCAACTGTTTTGTTGGCTGGACACGCATCTGCAGCATTCGCCAAGGTAATTAAATGTTTGGACAAAAGGCGCCAATGAACTTGGCTCTAAACAAAAATAATATTCAACGAAAAAATGTTGGTGGTGAAAAATCGAGTGAAAACTTAGACTCGCATGTTATGAAAATAAAGTAGCGCACAAAAGCAACAGAGACAAAAACAAAACTACAAAAAAAAAAAAAAAATCCCCATAAAAGGAAATTGTTTTTAGTGTGGGTCTGGAAATTATGAGTTTAGTGGAGTGAGAAAAGTTCAGTCAATGGAACGAAACTATTAAAAAGTCGCGCACTGGCAAATTGAAATGGAATGGGAATCGGAATGGGAATAAGCATATGAATGAATGAGAATAAGAATGGGAATAGGAATGCGAGTGGAAATGGAAGTGAGTACGAGAAAAAGAATAGCATGTGCTGTGGGTTGTATTTGCCAGCTTGCACTTGACCCTAACTGGGTCTCGACTTTGTGTAGAACGGAGCGAAAATGGGGAGAAATCAAGAAGAATGACAGAAAAGCATAAAACAATAGACTGAGAGAGCCAACATATGGCAGATGTAATTATTTTTATAGAAAATACGACACAACTAAATGACATTGTCATGAATATAAATATGGTATTGATGGGTGTATTTTGTTAGGCAACTTTTAGTTGGGTTAGGTTTAGGCAATTCCAAACACAGGGGTGGAAAGTAAAGTAAAGTGGGAAATTGTTAAATACAACTTTTATGTCTTAGTACAGAATAACATTTAGTCCCTTTAATAAAATCAATCTTATAATTGTGAATTAATATTCGTTTTATTTAAACGGCTATACAAAGTATTAATTATTTTTAAAAATTCACTCTCATTAGTAAAAAACGACTGGAAAGTTTAGAGATACAATTTTTTAGAAAAACATTTGTCCCGGGCAAAGCCGAATAATTGCAGCAAGAACTATATAAATATTTTTCTACTCCAATTAAATTAAATTTCTAACCGAATAATTGCAGCAAACTACTATATCAATTTCTGCCTACTCAAAAAAACTATATTTAATTTAATGTTACCTAAAAAAAATGTATTAAAAAATATAAAAATCATATTAAAACTTTCTAGATTACGGCATCTATTCACCGAAATTACAGGATGAATTTTACGCTTAATGCATTTTTTTTGTTTGGTTTTTGTTTTAAATATGAAAGACGGCACGGGGCCAGTTTTTATTATTAAAAGTTAATGTTCTGTAGTTGCTGTAGCCAGTTGTAGTTGGGCACAAAAAACAAAGTGGGTTAATTGCAATTGCAGTTTGTGTCGTCATGAAGTTCCTGCTCCATAGCAAGTTCGAGTACTACTAGATAATTCTCCAAATTAAAACCGTTGGCTCTCTCATTCGTTACGCATTGCAAGTTGTGAGATTTATATATACACAATTTTTTCGTGATGTTGTTCGCGGTTTCCGGTCGCATTTTATGCTTAATTTTTTTTTTTGTGTGTGTGTGTTTTTTTTGTCATAATTTAAGTGCTTAACTTACATTTAAATTATGTATTATAGTTGGGAAATTGCCGAGGCAACTGGTTGGAAAACTTTGCCGGCTGGTCAGGGAAAATTACTGGCAAACGTAGCCACCTGGTCACATAATGGTTGTGTCATGACGATATAAACAAACTGAAAAAGCCGGTTCGTTGTTATTTCTTATCAGCTGCATTCGTGACACCCTCCCCCAAATCGCACGTCATATATCAACTTATAATAAGGCCCTATATAGGGGCATTAGCCGAGTGCATAGCATTTTGATAAATGTTGCTCTTGTGGGCGTATGTGACCAAAGCCAGGTGCCCAGCGAGGGTACATTTTGTGTGAATTGCCTATATAATGAATGTGTTGATTTAAGATAAGTTTATTTTTCCGCACTTTATTGTGAATTGAGACGCAAAACGTTGAAGTTTGCACTCAAAGCTATAAGTAGAGGGGACAGGTTGAAGTATATGATGAGATCATTCCATAAAAGGTAAATTTCCCTTCTTGACTTCTAATTTCCTTAACTTCGCCAAAACACAACCGATTTTCATGTTTAATAGCATTTTGTCCATAAATTTACCGCTTGTTTAATCCTGCATTTCAATTTTGTGCAAATGGAAAAATAAATTTTTTTTGATATTTTTAGATTTTTATACAAGGGTCCCCCCTTACTATTTAAACAAATTTTTTTTTTTCAAAATTTAGAATCTTGAAATTTGATTTTTAATAGATTGTGAGTGTCACAATTAGTATAAAAAACAACATTAAAACCGATTCTGAGAAGGTTAAATTTTTTGTCAAAAATCATGCCAAAATTGACCAAAATTTTGACATGTAAAGTTCTCGGATTCATAGCTCCCTGATTACAAACTACCATAAATTGGTCAAATCTGAACCGATTTTTAAGTTTGATGGCATTTTGGTCTTGAATTTACCGCTTGTTTATTCCTGCATTTAAATTTTGTGCAAATGAAAATATATAATTTTTTTCATATTTTTGGATTTTTATATAAGGGTCCCCCCTACTATTTTCTAGAATATTTTTTTTTTTTCAAAATTTAGAATCTTTAAATTTTATTTTTAATCGATTGTGGGTGTCATAATTAGCATAAAACTATCTAAAAGAAGATTCTGCGGTGGTTCATTTTTCTGTCAAAAATTATGCCAAAAATTACAAAAATGTTCACTTGTAAAGTTCCCAAAGCCCCAAAGTAATGCTTATCCTTAACTTTAGGCTCCCATAACTTTGTCAAATACAGACATATTTACATGTTCTGTGCAAATTTGGAAACGGTTTCTACTCTAAAATCTATATCTACATTTAAAATATATATATATATTTCGTTGTAAAATAATATTTTAAAGCTTTCAACGTTTTTTTTTTAAACTATTGCAGACGTTGCACTTTCGTCTTTATGCCTATTTTACTCTATTCAACTTAAGTCACTTGCAATTATATTAGGGCTGTTACCGTTTCTAAAGCTGGGCTCCACACTGAAGCCCCTTGGCCAAGTCATGAAGTAGCAATTAAAGCGCTTAAGTTGACGGAGCTAAAATGGCACAATCTCTCTTTTTATGCAAGTGCTCGTAGGTACTACTTCTTACTATGGCCCGCTCTCCGAGCCCTGGCCCTTTTGAAAATGCCGCAATTTGCAAATGAGGTAAACGTGTGGCCAAAAAAGAAAAAAAAAAACTCAAAACAAATACCAAAACAAAGAGATCTGTGCAACGGTATAATTAAGTTGCCCTCATCAGCCATTTACGGCTACAGCAACAACAACAACAACAACACAGGCAAGTGCGCGTGCTTTGTGGCATAGATCCTCTCTCTCTCTCTGTTATGCTAACCGCTTCTCCCCTTCCGTTCCAACTGATTTTAGTGTTTCATTTGCATAACGCGAAATAAAGCTCCGGAACTGCTTTTCATGCAGCCAGTTTTTCTTTAAGACAACCATGTTCTGGATCTTTTTGCTATATTTTTGTTGTTTATAGCCATCACTGGAAGATCTTAACAATGCCTTTGTCTAATTAGATTTTTACAGCCATTCCATTATGCATATGGGGTGCCTCAATTCGGCACGCAAATCGCTCTGAAATTGAGTTCGGGCTACACATAAAAAAAAAAAAAGCAACAACAAAAAAAAACATATATTGGACTGGTTACAGTTACAACGGCGCTTGTGCAATTTTCCGTGGCGGCATTCGGCAAAGGCAGCGA
Organism: Drosophila colorata; assembly: GCA_035041545.1. Classification (NCBI taxonomy): domain Eukaryota; kingdom Metazoa; phylum Arthropoda; class Insecta; order Diptera; family Drosophilidae; genus Drosophila; species Drosophila colorata. The sequence continues at coordinate 4,667,691 of JAWNLD010000564.1, forward strand.
TCTTTTGGCTCATTTGGTGCACGCAAAACAATGCAGACAATTGCCTAGATGCCCGCAACCGCAGCCCTGTCACCCCTCTCTCTATTGCTCTCTTTGAGCCAAACATCATATAATCATTTAATGCTCACAAATTTTTTGTAACTGGGCATCGGCAACTGCAGCTATCGATAACCATTTAAGCCACAGAAATTAAGCCAAACACACAATAGAAAGAAAAAAAAAAAAAGATTTCCATGGAATTTGTTGCGGTTTATGTCAAAGCAAGGCTTGGCTAACATATATAACAACAGCAATCAAATAAACAATGTTCAGTGTTTTACAATTACAAAAATTTTTACAAAAAATACTCACGAAATTTTACTACACATTTTTTTAGGTTTTTTTTTTTTGCTTACCTGCAAAGAGATAGAATAAAGAATTTTATTAGTTTTATTTTGTTTTATTTTAGTTTGTCGCATCATAAAAAAAAACTCTCAGCCAGCTCAAAAGTTAGAGTCAACAAATTGTGTTACATTTTTTTTTTCTTTACAAAAAGATCGTAAAGTGAAAGAAGTCCATTAAGAAAGGGGAAAAGGTCTTGAAGGTTTCGGGGCAGGGGCATGCACTTAACGCAGCGACAAAGTTGAGTTGAGAATTCTTAATAGTTCCAGCGGTTTTATGTCCATGCACAATGCATAAATTTTATACTAATTTAATTAATGACAAACCAAATTGTTGACAGAAATGCCGTTAAATTCAATTTGTTTCTTCAGCTAATGATAATAATAAAATAAAAGAGTAAATTTGTTTTTTTCAGTTAATAATAATAAAAGAACGCCCACAAAATGAGTTTTTCGAGCTAGTTAGTGAGTGCACATGATATGAATATATACGTTTATATATATATGCCTCATTTAAATGATTCATGCATTTAATTATTCCACGTTTTGTGATGAAGCAACTTTAGGTAAACTCTTATCTGTGGAGACGCACTCAACTGAAAGTTCTCCGTCGCTCTTTGTGTGAAATTTAAATTAAGCATTAAATAACATCTGATATAGCGACAACCTGTTCTTTACTAAGTGTCAATTGGGTTTATGAAATCAATTTTCAGGTTTGCATCTTCTATGTGTGTTTTTAAATGGAAAGTCGAAAGAGTATAAGAATGGGAATAGAATAGAAAATTGAATACAAATATATCAACATTAAAATAAGTGCTTTCTCGTTGTTCTAGTTCTAATTTAGAATATTTTACTCAGTTGAAAACTTCCGCTGCAGACTACTCTTAAAAAACAGTACTAATTGGGTAGTAAAATAAAAATTAAGTTTATTTAAAAAAGTTGCCTAAACTGGTAATGAAAATCAATAAAACCTGCAATGCAATTAAAATGCACTTAACATCGATATGACTTTCATTTATTGCATTTTTCCAAAAACCATTTCTTTTGGCTTGGTAAATCAAAAAGGCCGCCAAAATAGTTTTCTAGTTTCGCAGCGGACGGTGTGTGAAACTGGCCAAATTCAAGCCGCATTCATTCATTTATTCATTCAGCCAGCCATCAGTCAGTCAATGCACACAGACAGTAGCATTGGATTTATTGTGCAGCCGCCCCGTTGTCTCTTGGCCTTTGTCTGCGTTCGGCACTCGCTGTTAATGCTTTTCTTTTCACAGACTTTTCATTATTGTATATCGAAAATAAATATTTTCACAGCTCCAGCGTTAATTGGAAAATGAAAATTACAAAATGAAACAAAAAAAATATAAAAAACCGATTGAATATAATAAAAAACTTTGTGGCCAACTTTAGAAGCTGCCTGCCTCTCGAATTTTTTCAATTTGTTTTTACTTGATATTTAATGATCATAAAAAATTTGGCTATTGGCTTTATGAAAATTACGACATTATTCCAACTGGACTGCAGCCTCTGGTTGGATGTGTGGGCAATTTCGGCCTATAATTTGGAGCGGTAGCTTTATCTAAAGCTAGGTGCGCCGTGCTAAAACTAGCACAATATTTAATTGAGCTCTCTGTGGTAGTCAAAATTTGGCAATATTTTTTTGTAGAGTATCTATATGTCAGGTTTTAATCGACGCTTTATAATCAATTAAAAACTTGAGCTTTTAAGCCAAATTGTAAGCTGCATTTTGACCCAGAAAAATGCATTCAAAAGGCAAATGCAACAGTTGCTGATTTTGTTGTTGTTGTTGCTGTTGTTGCCTGAAGGCAGTTGGCAGCTCTTAAAGCCAACTCTTTTGGATGAAGCCAAACAGTTGCCAGCGCACTGAGACTGGTCTCTCTGGAGTGGCATTTGATATCGATGATGTCTTTGTTTCATTTACAGCTCAAACAAAATTATGCAAAATGCAAACACAGCAGGGGGGGCAAAGAGAGAGAAAGAGAGAGAGAAACAGACATGAGAGACAAACAGAGATTGCAAACGAAAGATGTGTTTTGCTCTGGCAGTGGAGAGAGAAGAGGGACAGAGCGGGGTGCAGAGACAAGCTGTAGAAACTTGTCAGACTTATGACAAGGCAAAAGAAAACAACAACATTGTTGGGGCTTTTCTTGTGGTTTACAGTCGGTGGCAAATTGATATGTTGCTTGTGCAGTCGTGGATAGGATCATAAAGGAGCTGCTTGCGCTTTTAAGGTAAAGCAGACAGAACAGGCTGACGAAGATTCAATACCCTTATGAATATAATAATTTTAATTGTTTATATGGCATTTTACTAATTCAGCAGATTTACTAATTAACTAACATATATAGTAAACTTAAACAAAACTTCAAATAATTTTTTTATAATAAGCAAATTATGTGCTGACGGAAAAAAATATTGTAATGAAATCATTTTAGTAAGCTTAAGAACAAAATTCCTATTTTAAGAATGTTTTTATTCATATATTAGCTATATATTTAGTAGTCATTATATATATATATATATATATATAGTTACTAATCTAAGCAGCGGTTTTCAGCTGAATGTAAAATCTATTGATCGCCCATTTAATCCTTAAGCTCAATTTCTTTTATGAATGCTAGCATTCTCTTTTCAAAAAGAGTTTCCTTGCGTTTAAGTAAGAAAAACCTGTTAACACCTATAATACTCTCAGCAAGGGTATAAAAAAAAAGGAAGGGCATAAGCTATCAATTACTGAAGAGCATCAGCAAAAAATCTTGATTAAAGCCACTCTAAAGAAGAAATACTTAAGATACACATATTTAATTTCTATCAGCAGCTTGTTTGTGGCTTTGTGGCTAAGAAGTAAAACCAAATTTAAAAGTTGTCTTGGAACGCAAAACCAAAAATCGAAGGTCTGCAGAAATCTGCAATGATATTTATCTTTATGTTTAATATAATATATACATATTTTGTATATAATTCTGTTTATATTTAGTTAAAATTTTCATTAAATACTGAACTATACACAATACTATAGTTTGTATAGATAATTTAATTTCAGAAAGTAATTACATAAACTCCAACCCAAGCTACAGTTAATATAATTCATATAATGGCACTTGAGTTTGGCAACAGCAGTTAGTCAGGTACAAAAGTCCAGAGCTGAAGTGATAATGGCTACCCCGTCCGACGTGGAGCCGGACACAGACTCAGAGTCAGACTTTTTACTTGGACCTATGTCGCGTACCTGTGCCAAATTGGCACCTTTTTCCGTTCAGCTGCAACTGCGTTACCTCATTGCCAGCAGCTTTTTAACTGTTTTGGTTTTTCTTATCGCTTGTGAAAATCAAGCAGACCGAGCAAAGGGCCACTTTCGTTTCTGTTTTTTTATATATATATACATTTTTTTTTTTTCGTATAAGAAACGAAAGTGTTTTTCATATATAATAAGCGCAAGTACCCCATGGTACGCTGCTTGCACAGTGGTTCCAGTGGCTCTAGTGGTGCCAAGTGCAAGTCGTGTGCGTGATAAACCAATTAACTGCACCACACACACTGAACTTAACCCAGCTACAAGTCCGCAGTCCAGAAATCTGTTGCTTGAAAGTGAAATTTATGGTAAAAAAAAAAAAACAACAAAGCGTGCCTATAAAAACTTGTGGCTAACCAACAGGGAAGAGAATAGAGAAAGGGAGAGAGGAAAAAGGGGAGGGCGTGGCAGCATAGACAAACAATTTTTTGACATGAGCGCAACTAATGGATAGTCTCTTAAGAGCGACTTTTATTTATTTTGTTTATTTTGACGCACAGTCGAAATGTCAGTCAGATGTCATAATTAGAGAGAAATGATCATGTTCTGCGCGGCATCTGATGGGAAAACAAAAGAAAATTGAAAGGCAAATCTTAACGAAAAATAAATAGACAATACAGCGAAGTGCGTTTAAAATTGGAAAAAGTCAATCAATTTCGTATACTTGTCGATTTTACAGCGTATGCATTGGTATTTAATATAAATATATCTTCAAAAATAAGAATAGAAAATAATTAATACCCTTCAACAAATACTAAACTGTATTTAACTTATTTGTACAGTGATATTCAATGTCCAATTAAAAGCAAAACTTTAGTTTAATATTGCTGTTGGAAAAATAAGTTTCCCAATTGGAATATTCTGCTATTATATTTATATAAAGAAATTTAAGCTTTAAACTTAAATTCTTTAGTTAAAAAATTTAATTCAGAAAGTAAATTTATCAATACTAATAATAAAAAAAAACAATTTTTATCACGCTTACTACGATTACAGCCAAAAGCAAGAAACTATAAACTACTTTTAAATATAAGCAAAATAAAGACTATTAAAAATTGCCTACAATTATCTGTAAATTTCACTGGTTGAGATTCAAAATCGCCTTTATCAAATGAGCAAATGATAAATGCTTATCAGCTCTCTATATTTAGCCGCAGCACGCAATTAAAAGTTGAGCTTGGGCTACTTAAATTCAATTGCGTTCTTCAATCAGGGAAGTCAGACACAGACAGCGAGAACAGATAAACTTAATTGACTCATTAAGTGCACAACTGAGGCGTCACTTTCCCCAAACAACAGCAACAACAAGCACGGCAACAATCACTGATTAGATAAAAATTGTAAGTAATTTATCACTTGAGAGAACAAATAAGACAAACAACGAAAAGAAGTAGGCATCTGACAGGCGCAACAGCACTAACTGTAATTTAATAAGTTACCATCTATATGCAGCTATAACTGTCTTTGTAAATGTATTTATAAATGTATGTGTATCTGTATTTGCTTCTGTTTCTGTTTCAATATCGAAATCTAAGTCCATGGGTATATCTTCTTCCGCATATCTTCATAAGGTTCTAAATATACAAATATGAATCAATACCTACAATATCTATATCTATATATATCTGCATATATCTATTTATATATAAATCAAAAATGTATCTATACTGGTAAGCTGGCAGACTTTTTGAGCCGCTGGTTTATTGAACCAACAACAACAACAATTCTATCTATATTTATATCTACGTCTCTTATCCATATTTTACATATCTATAAGTATATTTATAACCATATCTATACCCATATACTTTTATATCTATACCTTTACCTATAACTTTATCTGGCTGTATTTGTTTCTCAATAGGTATCTTTAGCTTTATCTAAATCTCTTGCTCATCAACTGTGAATAACTCCATTCTAGTTTTTAGCAACTGGCTTTAACAAATTGCAATTAAAGCCGCTGCTCAAGACATACAAATTTAATTTGATTTCTTAGAAGAAGGTTAAGCACAAACCCAAACACAGAATTGAGTGGTTTCTAGCAATTTTTTTTTTTTTTTTAATGTTTTTGGTAGATGGTTTGCGTGTTCAGCTAACGGATATGTGATGTAAGTAACCGAGTTGAATGTGGTGCAAATGGCAGCATATGGGCTGGGCTGGGCTGTGCTGTGCTGGGCTAGGCTAGGCTAGGCTAGCTAGTAATCTATTGGACTTGGGGCTTGGCTGTGGCTGCTAGTTAGTTCCGTCGTCTATATGTATGTATTATAGGTATGTTGGGGTCTCAGTCGTAGTTGTGCACTTTATTATTACAACATTTTCCATTTCGCTTCGCTGAAATAATAATTCGCGCTTCGTTGTTTTACAACTGCCAATGCGAAAGAGAGCAACAACAACAACAACAACAACAGAAACAACAGCAACAAGAATTGCTGTAACGAAGTAAAAGAAGATGCCATTGACCTCAAGGCGAGGCAAGTCGCAAGTCGCAAGTCGCCAATCGTTCTGAAAGGGAGAGGGTTAGGGGGAGGGGGTTGTCCGCGCCAAACGACAAACGCAACAGCGACGCGACGTCGCGGCTATAAATCCAGAGCAGACTGTCCGCCACAATTGCCTTGGCCTGGACTCGTGCGGCAGCTGCAAGCAGAGCTCGCAATGTTGCACGTTCAGCTGTTTAGCTGGAATTGTTGTCGTCTTGAACGCGTTTTATTTTCTTCTTCTTTGCTTCGTTTTTTTTCTTTCTTTTTTTTTTGTTGCTCAACACTCAACATTCAACTCTGGCTGCAGTCGACACTCGACTTTGACTGCATCTCAAACGCAACTCGACACACTTGTCGCCTTGTCCTGCTGCGCAACATGTTGCCAATGTTGCCATGTTGCCTCTCAACATTTTGTGGCAGAAACTAGTTTACTTTTTGTTCGTTTTTATTTTTTTATTATTATTTTTTACTAATTACAGAACATAGACAGAAGACAAGCCGTAAATCGATTTGGTTGTCTCTCAACGCAGAGCCCAAGGCTGTTTGGCTTGGGAAATCATAAAAGGCTTCTGGGCAGATTCAAGATGTAAACAACAACAGCAGCGATCGATGATTAATGATGAGAAAAAAAAAAAAAAGTAAGAAACAACAGTAAAAACATTTGCCTAACTTTCAAAATTTACATTTGTCAAGCTGTGACAGCGTTTAAAGGAGCTTAGATATCTATAATTTTGTATCTTTATCGAAAAGTTGATCCAAAAACATGGGAATTCCTACTAAATATGTTGCTGAATTTATAGCTTCATCTGTTGGGATAATAAATGAGCCTCTATTTAAAGCCATGAACTCAACTAAACTCTCATCTAGTTTTTTTTTTCAATCAAGCACAATCTGTTAACTTAATATTAACCTCAGGTATTATAATGCTCTAATAAAATCCATAAAACCTATTTTTAATGCACTTACAAATCTTATTAGAGCGCATACGAACCCACCCCGTCCACTTAAAAGCCACTTTAAACAAATACACAACAACAACATGAGAAATAATAATCGTGGAAAAACAAATCGCTTTTCCAGCATACTTAGAAAAGCTCATTACCCCCGAAAATAATAAGGCCGATCCGAATTGCTGCACTGACCACAGATCACAGAGAAAAATAGAAGCAACACTAAAGTAAGTGCGAGCGAGGCTGCGCAACCAATTGATACCCTATAAACTAAATATAATGTCTTATTTTGTGATTATTTTTGGTTTGTTATTACAATTTTGTGAATATAAAATATATAAAATGATAATAGTTAAAAATCGATATCATCTTATCTGCGTGTGGCTTACGATAAATCAACAGACCAAACTCCACTACCTCTAATAACCAAAAAAATTTATTAGCAAGAAAAATGCATTTGGAAATCAACATTTATCAATTTCGACGCAGTTCATTTTCGTGGCCAAAAATATAAATACCTTAACATATTTTTTCACAACTTTATCATACCCCTATCAGCCTATAACTCATAATGTATACAGGGTATACCATCTGAAATTACGTGCAAATTCCAATTGGATTCGTATTGGTAAAGTGGGCAGCGCATTTTGTGGGGGCGTCTAGCATCAATTTTGAATGGGGCACGAGTTTGGTAGCTTAGCCATTTGCCGCTTCGAAGACACATGATTATTAATTTGATTTGTAGTATTTTTCTTCCAATTTTCTTCGCTTTCTTGAGACCAGCCTCCAAAAAAAGTGTTTTATGGCTTGGATAGAAATTTTTTGATTTTTTTTTTGATTTGTTAAGCGGCGAAGATTTCACTTTTCATTGTTTCAGAGAGCTGGCCACGTTGGAATTTGTGAGCAATTTAAAACGAAATGAGCTGCGGCCAAATAGATTTCAATGTCAATGATTTAAAGTGTGGGCCTGGCCAGCAGCAGGCAGGCAAATTACTTTCAGATAAGATTTTTCAACTGGTTAAATGAGATTTAAGCTAAGATTTAAATTGTTTTCAGCTCAGTTTTAATTTCTTTTTCTTTTTGCTGGGTGTGCACAAAACTATTTACTTGATAAAGATGGGCCGCAACGTTGGCCGCAAGTGTCAATTGGAGGGTGCCGGAGCGGAAATCCATAAACCCAATCTCATTAACAGCTTGGCTAAACGACTTGTCAGCGGCACGCAATGTGCATAAATCTTTGCGGGCCCAACATAAATGCATACATATTTAAATAATATTAACAGCCAGCGTGGAGCCTGCAGCGACTATTCTTGGTCTTGGTCTTGGTCTTGGTCTTGAACTCTCTCTCTCTCTCTCTTTCTCTCTTCTAAGATTCCTGTTTCCTGTCTTCTTCGCTGTTCACTTTTCTTACTGGTTTGCCTTGCGCAGTGATCATAAAATTTTTGCCAGTGACTGCCGCAGCAACTTAATGACTACTAGGTCTGTCTCTTTCTGCCTGTATCCCTATCTCTCTCTCTCTATTTTTTTTTTCTCTCCCTTTTTGTCTATTGCCTGGCTCGTATCTTTATTTTATCATTTGTTTTTATTGCGCTGGCTGCATTTATTTCCACTTACTTTGATGATTACGTTTGCATTTATTAAGCCCGCACTTTTGCAGTGCAGCTGGAAAAACTCGAGGAAAATTCTGCAAATGAGCTGCGCCAGGCACAACAACAGCAGCAGCAGCCGCAGCACCAGCAGCTGCCTCAGCAAATGGCCCAAAGGGGTCGGCACGTGTGGCACACACACGCGGCTTTGGGGCATGATGGGAAAAGAAAAAACAAAACTGTCAGCCAAATGCGAATGCGCGTTTGTCATTCTAGAAGACAGCAATCAAGCGATTGAACGGGCTGAGGCGGAGGGGGCCGGCAGAGGGAGGGGGTAGGCATCCTATGCGTTAATTGAAACTGCCATATGCGGAATGTCTAACATAATGCCAGACCCAAAGCCTTGACAGCTCAAGCTGAGAAAGAGAAAAATAAAAATAAAAAAACGGTCTCAAAGTTCACACTATAAAATATCAACATTTGCCTCTAGAAATAAGAAATTGTTTTAATTTAATTTACTTCATTTATTAATAAATATGTAAGTTGAGTTTCAGTTAAGACTCAAACTTTAAATAATTAAAAATCATTTCTTTATCAAAACTACTCAACATTGGCAAATAAAAACTACAACAAAAAAATCTAAAGTAAAGGACAGTTAAATGGGTTTTTTTTTCACATTTTAACAAGAACCTATTATGCTTGAACATAACTAAAAATTGTATATTGGAATACTTAAATGCCATAAAAGTACCTTATACAGAATTATCTAAGTTAATTATCTAAGTTAGAGCAGAATCAATTTTGAAACCTATTAAAAAAGAATCTCTCACGCTCAAACATAGCTCCAGCCCAGCTCCAGTAATATTGCCCACTTCAGGTTTATTTAATTAAAAGTAAACAACATCTGTAGCTCATATCCGGAATTTCAACATGGGCCATTAATCTGCCGGCTAGGGAAAAATGAGTCATAAAAACTTACGCAAATTGAAGGCACGTTGAAAGATGCAAAATGTTGCAGATACGATGCGGCTGGGCACCGGCTAAACAGAACGTCCTTAAAACGAGTTTTGGGCCCAAAACACAAACAAGTTTTTTTTGTGCAGTAAACTTAACGAAATCAATTCAAGAACCTGAGGCGAAAATAAAAAAAAAAGGTAAACGCCAGACAGAAGCGGCATGTAGCACGAGTTTGTCGCGAAGACAACTGAGAGTCTTACAGGGGAGAAAAGCAAATAGAGAGAGAGAGAGAGAGAAGAGAGAGAAAAAAAAAGAGAGCGGGAGCTCAACGAACTGCGCCGAAATTCAATAAGAAGCGGCGATAAACAGCAGCTGATAAAGTCGAAAAGGTAAACTCCGAAAATTAGTGAAGAACGAACCACAAGCCGAAAGTGGAAAACCAACGAAGCATCGCCCCAAAGGAAGCGCCAAGTGAATCAAAGGGGGAGGGGGTTTATGAGGAACATGAGCTGCACACGCGGATTTTGCTTATGCATTTTGGGTTTCAGGTTGAGTGCAACAACTTGTGGCACGAGTGACAAGTTCTGAGCCATAACAATTATTGTGCGTTTGCCATGCGGGCTGGGAAAGTATTTTTATCTGCTAGCGAGTGTGTGTGTGTGTGTGTGTGTGCGAGTGTGCGTGTGTGTTTGTGGGTGGGTGGCTGAAGTGGTAATAAAATAATCGATGAATCGCATTTCAGGGGTTCGGGGTTCTTTCAACACCCGTCACACTTATTGAAAAGACCCAGAACCGAAGCAGCATTTGATTAAAGTTTGAAGAACTAAATCAACCACCAATAACTAAGCACCATCATGGAAAATTAGGCAAAGATAACGTTTTTTAGAACTAACGAATAGTACATGCTCTATAAAATCAGATATGCTATTTGCAATTATACTAATAATTTTTTATCTTTAAGAATGAGCTATAAAAGTGTTATAGATACTTAAAAATGTAATGTAATAAAATAAAATAAATATTTTAATCAACAATTTTTGAATAGAAGTTAGAAATATATTAACACCATTAAAATATTAATATCATAGATACATTTTACATAATATTGAATATCCTGAATATCTTCCTACATAACGATATAGTAAACAAATATTTACTTCATTTTATAAATAAATAAAATTAAATAAAAAGGAAATGTAATTCAGTGAAATTAATATTATTTTAGAGAAGTATTAGAAGATTATTAGAGGTATAAGAATTTATTATTATTAGAATAGTATCAGAAGTTTTAGAATATAATTAAGAGGCAATACCGAGATAGGAGTCATAAAACCTGCATAAAATTTGTGTTAGATAAGTCTTTGGCAAACAACACTCTAAGTCGAAACTACCGCTATATAAAGGGTATACGAACAACGGCAAACACCTTCACACAGCTGGCGTGCAGGCCGTGCAGGTTGGTTGCTTCGTTTGCTGCGACCATCAAATTTAATTGCTGTGCTTTGTTGTGCCAATAACGAGAACAACAACAGCAACCACAATAAATTGAAGCAACCCTCGCTTGGCAATTTTTGTTGCCCAAAACACGCAACCTACCAAATAAAACACAACAAAACAAAACGAAACGAAACGCAATGAAACAGGGCAATGAGATGCGACGTCATCGCCTTTGCCTTCGCCTTCGTCATCTAAAAGCTGTAAATAATCGCATGTATCTGCATCTGTCTTTGTATCTGCATCTGTATCTGTATCTGTCACAGAACACTTCGGGGCATATGCGAGCAGCTGCAGCGAGCTATGACTCGGACTCGGACTCGGACACGGATTCGGATTCGAATTGGGTTTGGGTTTATTATTGTGAATTGTTGTAGTTTGCATGTTGTGCTTGGCAAAAAGTTTTCTACACTCTGCGGGGGGTGGCTGCGACTGCCACTCAGGGTGATTCAGCTGTTAAATGATGTGATTGTGTCAATGGCAGGATATTCTCAACGCCAAAGGATGTGGCCAATGTGTGCAACAGGATGTTGCACATTTACTTCAAGAACATCTGTCCAAATGTGCAAAGGGCAAAAAGAGAAACGAAAACCAAAAACACGCATTTAAAGTATTATTGTTTTAGTTGGGGTTGCGGCTTTAAGGGTTAAACTGAGGGCTTCACCAGAAGACTCAACAATTACAGAAAGAAAAAAAAAAAATTTAATTCTATTATTGAATTACAAAAGAAATCAATTATCGGAACATATGCGTGCAAAATATATCAATATATATATATCAAGCGAAGCTAAAGTTTATTTTTTTATGATTTTTAAGTTGGGATTTACTTCAATGAGGCAGCTTCTCAAGGCAGCTGTTGTAGTTTTAATTAAAAGACTGTTGTAGCAATTAGTATTTAACACTTGAACTATGCAAAGTAACTAAACAGTATTTATTTATTTATTGTATTTATGTTAAGATGAAAGATAATGTGAGCTACAGAATTCGCACAATTCATAACAATCAATTGCTCAAGAAAAATGCCAGATTAAAAGAGACAACCAAAAAAAAAAATACCGAAACTATAAATTAACTGACGCTCTGCGGTGGCCTTTTTGCTGTCTGTGCCAAAAAAAAAAAAAAAAAAAAAAAAAACAAGAAGGAAAAATATAAAAAACTAAATTTTTGCTGCCTCAATTGCCGGTTTGCCTAAACTACAGATACAAAAGTATATACATATACACAAAAATATATATGTATATGCTTTATGTGATCGTGCGCTTTTTGTCACTTTTATAATTAAAAGCGCGACACACACGACTTCATACATATCTATAGCATATATATACATATATGTAGACCGCGACAGACGTACTACATATAGAATACTCACGAGTCGAGTTATTAGCAACTAAAACAAAAATAAAAAACAATTATATATGCATGAAAAACTCAACTAACCAAAGGCAGAAACGAAAGCGTGAAAAAGAAACACAAGCAAAAAATGTGCCTCGTTTTTTTTAGTTTTTTACCCTTTTCATATAATAAAAATCTGCTAAATATGCACAGCAATTAAACACATTGAATATAGTAAACGCTTGGTAATTGAAACGTGCAAAAATTCAAAATTCAGATAAGATATTTTTAATGCATCTTGAAACTCACATCCTTCTAATTTTGTTTTTGAACACTTGAAAATACAATTCAAAAGTATAAGTTTTCCAATTGAAATAACTAATTTTAAAATGCCAATAAAAAAATAGATTTCTTATTTTTCATGGCCAAAACAGAACTGCCAGATGGGTAAATTTTTATAAAATTGAAATTTGCTCTTAAAACTGAGACGTTTCAATTAGCGAGCGATCACTGTAATAAAAATAAATCATAAGACATACCAGGCGTGTGTGGAGAAGATTTGCGTTGATGTCGCTTAAATCCAATTCAGTTGAGTAATCGACAAAACAAAAAAAACAATAACACGACAAAAAGTATCCATAAGATGCGACCGCGCGCTCAACTTAATGTTTTTTTGTTTTTTTTATTTATCTCTTTTGTTGTATGCAGGCGAAGGAAGCTGAAGATGAAGATGCCGATGAAGAGGAAGTGCCCAAAAAGAGGCAGTAAATCAGAGCAACAGACGCGCGCTTTGATTCAAGAAATCTTACGCTGAGTATATATAGCTCAAGTATATAAATGGTCCTTGTTGTTGTGTATATATATATATATATTTTATTTTTCGGTATGTTTTTCGTACACTTTTGCGGCTGCTTCGCAAAGACAGGCAAAGTAGGTAGTTTACCTTTATTTTATTTTTTTTTTGAGAGAGAGTTTGTATTTTTGTGTGTTTTGTCCGAGTGTTTTGCGCACGCACACAGAACCGACTCCGACAACAACAACAGCTACGGCTACAGCTGCATGCGGTTCACAGATACAGATACAGCTACGGCTACACAGATACACGTACTGGTTCTCTGGTTCGCAAACACAACACACGGAGTTGGGGGTAAGAACAAACACACACACACACAGGCAAGCAAACAGAAAACGCCGCCTGAACTTCTCTCTTTTTCTATATATACGTATTTATGCACTTTTTTTGTTGTTGTATAGTTGCCCGGCGTGCGAGTGTATCTATGTGTGTGTTTGTGTGTGATTGTATGTGTATATATAAGTATATTTCTAGGGAATTTTTATGCTGGCGTTTCGTTCTTATTCAGCTTGAACTTCACTTTTACAGCAGCAGTTTTGAAATATTTATATTGGTATTATTATTTTTTTTTTTTTTTGCAATATTTATTTACATAGGGAAAATGCCGATAAATGCATTAAATAAATTCTCACATTTCACATAGCACGTTGCAATTGGTTGGGAAAAAACTTGGTAAAATTATACGAAAAATATTAATATTTTTGAAAAAATGCGCCGAAACGCGCGCGCGTTTTTGTTGCGTTTTATTGGGACATTCGATGTCCGTGGCCACGTTTGTATTTGAGTAGCGCTCGCGTGTTACTGAGGCGAACGCTCACTGCGCAGATACATTTTGGCTTACGGCCTGGCGCGTTTATCTGCGCGTTCGCGTATCCGTCAGATACACAAACAGACACACACGCACACACACACAAATACAATCAAACACAATCAGTCGCAGTTGCAGTTCGGAGCCAGAGTCGCAGTTCGCTTCAAACATGTTCGAAGCGCACTCAAACTGCTGCAACATTTATTGTTGCTTAGCTACATGTTGCTGGGCAACATTTGTTGCGCACTTTTTGGGATCTTCAACGCATGTTGCCAGCTCTCAGCGCCTGGCGATTGGGTGAATTTTATTTTTATGACTGAAGCACAGGCAGCGGAAGTCGAACCGTTAATTGTTCGCAACAATGTATCTATGTATCTGTAGCTGTGAATGCATCTTTTGTTCGTGTGTGGGTGCTAAGTTGTTAGTTTTTGTGCTGTGCGCCTGGAATTTCGCGCATTAACATTTGTATAGGAAATTCCTGGCAAAGAGAAGAACCGCGAACATTCTCATGACTGCACAAAGGAACTATTGGCCTAGGGTCTTTGGCCTTAGGGACGCGGCAGTTCGAAGGTGTCAAACAATCAGAAAAAGTGTTGGCATAATGAAAACAGTATTTAAAATGTTAATGAATATATATATATCCTAATATTGTTCTTATTTATGCAGCATAGCAAGGAAAACTATTAGGTTAGGTAACCTAATAGACATAGATATCTAAATAGACATTTACGATATTTAATACAATACAATTTTATTTTATATAATTATTCAAGACTTATATCATTTATATAGTATTATATTTTATATATTTAATATTGATATGATATTTATTATTTGTTTGACCTTTGACATTATTATCGGTTTTTAGGAATGCATATTAAAATTCATAGTTTCAAATCTTAAAAAACAGAAAACATTTAAATAAAGTCATTTCATACTTTCTAATCTAATTTCCAATTCTTATTTCTGGAATTTTTAAATTCCGCAGAATCTTTGTAATTAAATTTGAAAACTTGCCGCTACTTTATATGGTTGACCTTTTCAGTTTGTGGACACATCAATCTAAGCCATGCTCATCATATTTATTGCCCATATACGCCCTTATCTGCAGCATTATCTCTCCAAATTCAATTTGCCTAATCTGTACACAAATTTCAACGCATTTTACTATCTATATTGCGGTCTCTTTTGCATAATCCGCATTCAACGCAGCGCATTTTACTAATGATCTTTTAATGTGAGTCTTTCGTATTATCTTTGCGAATTAATCACATGAACAAAAGAAATTTAAAGCGAAAATAAATCAACAAAGACAACTAATGTTATGCAAGGCCCTAGCTAATTTTTTTTTATAATTTTACTTTTTGATTAATTTTCACAAACTATAAAACCATTTTCAAAATAAAAATTGGACCTTAAAAAATTTTCGGTCTAGCCGCGGGCGGTGACAGCCAAAGCCAAAATGAAACGGGCAACAGCAAAAGACAATCTCGAAATAAATTAAAGGCCAGAAAGCAAAAAAAATACATAAGATTTGACAAATGATCGGCACACCGATCCACACACACACACACTGAGAGAAAATCGAGAACGGGTCGCAGCTGTCAAAACAGCAGCGGAAGATACGCATCGCGAGGCCCTTCAACAACAGCAACAACGAGATGTACCCCCAAAGTAGAACCCCGCAACCCCCCAAACCGTAATCAAATTTATGTAAATTTCATAACAAGCCCAATTATTTATACTGTAAAACATTGCACAAAATTGGATAGCCATTGAAAGCTGGAAATTTCAGTCGGGACCCCAAAGCACATTAATTTATACGAAAAATGCGTTAAATTATTTCGAAAAAAATAAACATCAAAACATAAAAAAATAAGAAAAACTAAAGGTTTATGGCAAATTTGCCGCCATAAAATCAGGGCTTGATAAACCGAAAAAAAAGGGAAAACTCGTAAAACTTTGATGAATCTTTGGGCATTTGTCAAAGCTGCGAGACAAATTGTTTACAGCGTTAAGCTGATCTTTAAAATTCGAAAGAGTTGGCCTGGGCAGGGCATATATCGTTGGGTTGAAGTTAGCTTTATAAATGATGCACATACATATGATAGAGAAAGATCTGAGGAGAGCTTTTGCTTTGATTGCGATCAAACGAATATTGCATAAGAACCAAAATGCTCTATTTAGCTTTGTAAACGCGGTATTCAAATTATATGGTCTATTTATTTATTTTAATAAAGGCTGCTTCAATTAAATAATTTAAATAATTTTCTGCAATTACATTTTCTTCAATCAGTTCGATAGTTTTCTTGATCTCTCTTGCTCTTTCTCTCTCGCCCACTGCCGCGCTCTCTCTTTCTCTTCTTCACGCTTTACCTTATCTGCTGTCCAAACATTAAAAGGTTTTGCATAATAATATTGACATCATCAAAGCGTTTTGTAGCTGCCCGCCTGCTCCATAAACCGTAGCGCCCCCCTCTCTCTCTGTCTCTTTCTCTCTCTTCCTCTGACCCCCGCCCCCCTTCACCTTCCCCACCCTCACTTCCGCTTGTGTAGATGTTGCCTGATTTATGTTCGTGCTACTTACGTGGCAATAAAATACGAGTAAACGGAAAAGATCAGCTGTGGGTAAAAGTTGATTTTTGTTCCACAGATTTTGCTTACCTGAAAATAAACAGAGAGAGAGAGAGAAAACCAAATTAACACCATAATTAAGAGAGAGAGATTTTATTTAACAAATTTTAAGTCGAGAAAAAGGTTTGTAAAATTAAGCTGAAAATGTGTCTAAATTTAAATACCCAAATTATGGAAAGTTTTTCTTCTTAGAATTATTAATCAGTTATTTTAGGCACTTTTTGGCCAGCAAATCGAAAAACAGCAGGCAAGAGGGTAATTTGGTTTAAAGTGCGGTTAAACTGAGTTTCCTTTATTTTGAAAATTGTTTAGATTTAATTAAATATTTATGCGTTAATTTTTAGCTATAAATTAATCATATTTGTTGGCTAATACATCTGGGAAATTTGGCTTAAAATGTGTTTAAGCTGACATCCGAGTTTTAAAAAAAATGTTGACTTATTGATCTAATATTATTGCTCATTTATTGACATTTTCCTTGTCTAATGTCCAAAAAAAAAAATTGTTGTCAGCCTCAGTACAGCTAGATATTAGCAGTTAATTAGACAGGCGGCCTGGCAGAGAGAGAGAGAGAGAGAGAGAGAAGCGGGAAAAGCGTGGCTAGCTCTACCAAAAAAAAAAAAACAAAAATAAATAAAAAAAAATAAAACAAAAAAAAGTTTTGCGTCTATATTTGCATATCGTTGGGAGAGTTTGAACTACTTTCGTGTTTGGGTCGCTTGAAATGTCGCTTTGGCCTTTTTTTGCGCGCACAATTTATGCATTGTTTGCAGAACTGTTTGTTGGCCAAGTTGCAAATAGCAGCTAGCAGCTAGCAGCTAGCAGGCAGCGGTGAGCCGTGACGACCACAGTACGGCGGCAACTAGAAGCGGCTCAAAAAAGCCGAAGCGCAAACTCATTTTACTCGGCCAGAAGCTGAAGCAGCAGCAGAAGCTTTCACAAATCGCAAACACAGACGACGACGACGGCGTGGAAAAACAGTTAAAAACGTTGCGAGTTCATTGTGGCATGCACCGACCAAAGCGGCAGCCACCTCATTGCCAGCCAACCCCCCCCCCTCTCCCCCTCCATAGCTGCGCGCGTTCTACTGAACCGCCGCCTGAACTTTGCGTTTGTTATGAGTTTTAGCCAAGTTAGCTGGGTTCAGCTGAGTTTATTTCCTTGGTTTGTTTCAAATCGTAGCAACAGCTTCTTTATAAACACATAACGTAGTCAGCTTTAGCTAAAACAGTTAGAATAATGGTGATTGATAAATATTGTCTATGCACGATTCTCTGGCAGCGTTTAATTGAAGTTTCAAGCGCAAGGTCTGGGCCCAGTTGCAAACCCGCTCTAATTGATGCCAACCCAAACAGTTACTGCAAGTTCAACAGTTTGGCCAAATGATGTTTATTGTTGTTGTTGTTGTTGTTGTTGCTGCTGCTTTTGCTGTTGCTTTCACCCGCCCACGCAGACAATCAAAACGTCGCAGGCCAGGGAGCAGCTGCCAGCTGCCAGTTAGTCGAGTTGGCCAATACGGTAGTTGCTTCTTTGGCTAATTGTTTAGCGCATTTTTATGACAGTAGCACAGATTTTGTTATACAACTTGAGAGGGCGTGTTTTCTTTTTGTCACTTTACAGGAATGGCATAAAAGCAGAGAACTTGATGCCCATAGTGAATAAATATTTTAAATATTCAATATAATGTATATATATTCTAAATATTTAAGACAAGGTATATATATTCTATATTGTAGGTATAGAGTATATAATGTATATAAAACTCAGCAATTATAATATATAGGAGAAATCTTATCAACATGGCTCTTTTATATCATATAGCTTACATAGGAACAATTTAAGATATCACAATAAAACTCAACAATTATGCTATTTATATTTTATTAACGTCGGATAACTATATAATATAGCTCATATAAGAAGTATCGTTCGAAATTGTATTTTGCATATTTTTTTATCCAGTTCGAAGTCAGCAATTAGCAGCTTTATTAGGCTTCTTACATTTCAGCACAAGCTTATTAATATTTAATTACAATATCATATAGCTTTCAGAGAAACATTCTGTCGAAAAATTAATTTTATTTAAAAATAATTTAGTTTTTCAAGATGTTTTCAGTTAGAAGTTTTAATTTGTTTATAGTACTTCTGCATAAATTTATCAACACCCAACTATTATATTATATTTATATCTGCGAGTGTATTTAAGCGTTACACAAATAACTATTCTAGCTGATTCTCATTCTCCCATCACAATTGCTGCTGCTGTAGTTTCTACAACTTCTTCTTCTTCCCGCTGTTCACTTTCCAAGGCTTTTTTCAGCTGCTGTTCGTTGCGCCAGTTTTCTATTCTTTGCTTTCTTTTTGTCTCTCTGCCAAAGACAATAACTTTAATTTCCCATTTTCCACTCGCATGATAAATAGAAAAGTGAATTGCCTGCAGTAGAAAAAGAGCAACAAAATAAAAAAAATACAAATACAAATAAACACAGATCGACAACTTTCAAGTTCTCGACTATGTGTAAGCCCCGCTAGCCCCCTCGCACCACTCTGTGAAAGATGCGACAAATGATAAGAGGCGCATGCGTTGCACTGTCGTAAAGTTTTCCATTTCAAGGCATCAGTTTAGCCAGCCTGTGTGCAACAATTTTCCGCATTTTCCTCGTGTGCCGATGCTGGCCACAGGAGCAAAACAGTCAACAGATAAAAAACATGAACACAAAATGCCAACAGCAAATTGAGGAGGAGGGGGATGAGGAGGAGTATTTCGCAGCAGCAGCTGCTGGAGGACGCAATCTTGGCAATTGCTGTCGATGCGCTCTGCGCCAGGCCGCAGTCGACCAATAAAAATAATAATCAAACCGCAGCAGCAACCGCGTGTTGCGTGGTTGGAAAGTTATGGCCACAGCCAAATAGATGAAAGGCAGCCAGAATCGAACCTGGCCAACAACTTGGCTATTAGAAAACGAACAAGCAACAGCAGCAGCAAATGCAGCAGCAACTGCAGCAGCATCACGCAGTCAGCCCCCGATTGTAATTCGATAATGAGTATGCTCTTAAGAGTGCCACACGAATTGCATAATATCTAGAGCAAGAGTCCAAAAGAATGTGGCGATTGGCCAATAAACTCAACGAGAAATTACAGCCTATACGCCATAAAGTGCGAAATTGCATTTACCATTCTATAATGGTACAGTTAACGTAAATACCGCCCATAAATACAAGTCAACAGCGTGAGCAACAAGGCCTTCTGTATTCGATAGAACGCAGCAGCTGGCATAACATTCGCTTTGATTTTCGTTATAAATGTAGTTCCTTGCACTTAATGGTGCACAAAAAGTTGATTAAATAAATTTTTGTGCGTGGCATTTTTTTACGTTCTGTGTGTACTACCCTAAGAATAGATTAAAAGACATCTCCTTCACCAACTCAACTTGAAAATCCCGTAACTTTGACAAAACCTAACCGATATTCATGTTTGATGGCTTTTTGGTCATGAATTTTCATTTTGTTTAGTTCTGCATTTAATTTTTGGCCTTATGAAAAAATACAATTTTTTCGACATTTTTTTAATTTTTAGGCAAGGGTCCCCCCTTACTAATTTTCGGGAAATTTTTTTTTTCAAAATTTAGAATCTTAAAATTATATTTTTAATCGATTGTGGGTGCCACAATTAGTATAAAAAACTATCTCAAAAAAGATTCTGAGGTGGTTGATTTTTTCGTCAAAAATCATGCAAAAATTTACAAAAATTTTCACTTGTAAAGTTCCCCAAAGTCTCTACTTCAAGCTAAAAACTTTCATAACTTTGTCAAAACATAACCGATTTTCATGTTTGAAGGCATGTTGATCATTAATTTATCTCTATTAAACGCTGCATCTAAATTATTATGATATATGCAAATGTAAAAAAAAATTTTTTTTTATTATTTTGACTTTTTAGCTTCCTTTAGGTCCCTTACTTATTTTTGAGAAATTTTTTTTCTAAATTTAGAATCTTAAAATTGTATCTTTAAACGATTGTGGGTGTCATAATTAGTATAAAAACGATCTCAATAAAGATTTTGAGATGCTTTATTCTATAGTCAAAAATTATGCCAAAATTTAGACAAATTTTCACTTGTAAAGTTACGAATTTTCCTAGTAAATGTTTCTTTTTAACTACCATAACGGTTTTCATGTTGGACAACATTTTGGTTATGTTTTTACATCTTGTTTGATTATATTACTAAATATTAATTAAAATATATTCAATTTAAAAATACAAGTATTATGGATATTTTTGTTAAATGAACAAAAAACACTCCCTTTCGAAATGTGGCACTTGACTAACGCCCCAAATTTGTTCCCATAGTTAAGCACAATTGTAGTTGAGTGCGCATAATCAGTGAACTTTTGAACTGCAAAATGATTTACAAGATCTTGACATGGCGATCTCGTTGAGATCTCATTGAGTGTATGCTTTGATCGCTGATCCGTTTGCTGATCGTTTGGTCAAAAGAGTTTTGCGCGAGCATTTCGCACGCCAAATTGATTTCAATCACTGAACAATAAACAATTTTCATAGAATTTACACAGTTGAGTGCATTTTCTGATGTTGTTGTTGTTGTTGTTGTTGATACTGCTGCTGACCCAGTGCTCCATTAAGGCGGCCAAGCCGCAGAGACTCTGGCCAATCTCCGACAGCAACAACAACAACAACAATCAAGTGGCAAACAAAACGTTAATCTGGAACAATATGAAAATAGCAAATCACTCGACGCCTGCGAACGCAACTCTAACCAATCTCTGCGGACTGCCGACTGCTGCTGCAGCTGACAATGAGTAGGGAGAAACTTGTAGCAGGAGGGCAACAGGTGGGGCAAAGAGGGGAGGCACAGGGATTCAGAGTGTTGAAACTGCGACAGCTGCGCCTGCGTAAGCTTCTAATGGACGCTGGCCCACGCCCACAGTCGCCTGGGCGATGATTTATGAGTGGAGGCTCCGCCACTTGGAGAGAGAAGTGAAACCTCATTCCCGCTCCACTCCTCCTCATAGTCGTCGTCATCAAGTCAGGGTGTGAAATGTTGCAGCCAGATGCGAGCTTCAATCCCAGCACAGAATCTTGGCCAAGCAGCTAAGCAAAACACCAAAAAATACCCTGTACTTAACTAGGCAACATAAATATGTAATAAGTTAAATTTATACAGATTTCAGCTGCGATATAAGTCCAAAATCTTGGCCAGCAATACAGGAAAACGTGATTTATTTAGCAATAACTGACTAAATGATGCCCTGTATCTACACGTATACACGAGCACAGCTTTACTAGGTAAATATTTATTTTAAAATGAATGTGTTTGATATATATATATATATTTTTTTTTAATTTTCAGTGGCTTAGATGATGTTCTCCGCCAAAAATCAAGGCTTCACATATTAAACTTGGTTATTTTATTTTAATTTTCAGAGTCGTGAAGTAATTAGTGAAATATTATTAATCTGTGTGTCCAATATGAAAATCTACCCACAAAATGGGATGTCTCTCACCTTAGCTAAAAAACGAAGCTGAATTTAGATATTTATCGATTTTACACAAGTGTGTTTTTAAGAAAAAAAAAAATTGTGCTGCATATAATAATCGCCAACCGCCAATATTTACATATTGATATGTGGCCAACCCAATTTATAGCCGGAATATATGTATATAATTAATAAAATTTGAGATATCTCATTTGACTGCATTTCGCACAATTGCAATATATCCTTACTTACCCTTTTTCAGTGGCTAAAGGGTATATAATGAGTGCAAATTGCAGTTGGCTGAGGATGCAGCGTATCCGGCGGAATATCTCTGGCCCAAAGATTAATCGCAGCGCTTTGAAGATCAGCGTGTTGAGTGTCAAAAGCTGCAAAACTGCGAACAAAGAGCCGACAACCGGCGAGTGTTAATGAAGCAGCAGCGGCAGCAGCGGGCATGATGAGCCGCTGCTCCAGACTGCAGCTTGAGCGAGTGGTGCAGCTTGGTGGTGCAGTCTGCAGGCCACCCACGCATCGTTTTTGGTGCCAACTGCGGCGACTGGCAGTCAACTTATGCAGCTGTGCATAACGGCAATTTCACAGCCACCCACTCGGCTGGCCAAAACGACAGAAAGCGAGAGGCAAGGGGGAGGGATGGGCACTTGCAATACTTATGCATAATAACAGTATATATAGCATAAAAAAAAAATATTAAAAAAAATTCGTTGCCGAAGACGACTTGAACTTGCACTTGGGGTTACGATCCTCACAGTGGAGCTATTGATTTCACAGAGCAGACAAGTGAATGATTAATGAATCAACTCGTCTCGAGTGCTAAGCTAACAAATGATGCGTTTTATATGAATATCATGTTATTATTATAGCTAAACGATGCAAATGGCAGACGTAATGATTATGCATTTATCGATTTGTGGTATCTTCTGCTTGTATTAAGATACATGAGATGAATGAATTAAAAAAGGAAACTCTATTAAAAATGGCATATTATTGGTGAAGATTCATTTATGTGGTATTTAATTTTGTTTTCTTTATTTTTTATTTAAACGAATTTATTTATAAATTCTATCGGTCACTTTTTCAAATGAACTATAAAATCTTTGTATACTATTTCGTTCTGAATATTTTTGAAGAAATATTTTATTGTTTTTAGCCCTGTAAATATAGATTGTATTATATATATATATATATTATGTTATGTTATATGTTTTATATAATCTTACTTAAGAATTTAGCTGTACTTGAACTATCTAAAGTACATTAGCTATATGATACGTTCCAAAACGTATCAAAGAATTCTAAGTTTAGGCTTTTGTTTCTCAAATAAAAAAAACTACTCTCATCAAATTTGTAGTTTAGCTTAATACTTTCAGAATAATACTCATAAACTTTCCAATTCAACTTTTACATAAATCTCATCCTTTGATTATAAAAACTCAACTGTTCCCCTTATTTCTCTCGGTTTTCCTTTGCCAATAACCAGATAAACGCAAGGCAGTGACCCCTGTTATATAAGCTGTCGATTAACATTAGGTTTAGACACGGCACCACCGCACCGCAGCACCACCCACAATGTGGCGGACATAACTCGCTTAGATTTCACACCAAGAAGCCGCACAAAATGTCGCCTTGTTGCCAAGTTTGCTTAGTGCAACAACTTTTACCACAAATCGGATTTCCTGCAACGATTTGTGGCAGCCACCGCCTCCACCGTCGTCGCCGCCGCACGAGCTACACACAGCTGGCCTCCTGGTTATGTTGTATTTTAGCTCTGGCCAAACCGAGTGGAGACTCCAAGCAAAGTAGATCACACTGCAGCAACAACAACAGCAACAACAACAACAACAACAGCAACAACAACAGCACAACCAACAAAATGAAAACATTGAAAAAGTGCCACTGAACGAACGTTAACCGGAGCAGGAAGAAGAATCGCAGTTGCAATTGCGAATTGCGAATTGCGAATCAAATCAAATCAAAGACAAATGCCACAAATATTTCCCAAGGAAATGCAAGAGATTCTTTTTTCTTTCTGCCAGGTTTTCCAAGAAGCGAGCAAAGGAAACGATGCGACAGAGCCGACAAGTTTTCCCTTATTTGATGATGCTGCTGCCAGTTGACAACCAGTTTAGTTCGGGCCAAGTAACGAGAATAGAACCAACTGCGACACGATGTTTGTTAAAAACAATCACGAAACAAGAGACAAAGCGCAAAGCAAAGCAGAGCAAAGCAGCGCAGCGGCAAAAGTTTTAATAGAGAAGATATCATAAATACACTGAGAAAAACAAAATCGAGAAATCGTTTTTTAAACGTTGTACAAAATTGTTCATTTAGAAATTGTTTATTAATTTTGTTGTTTTAAGTTGCCGAAAGCCAAATTTTGGAATGATTTACTACAAAAGCGAGTTGCATTAACATTCAAATTTTAAAAGAATGAAAATTCAGCACTCATAGTTTAATTTGAACTTAAAAGAAACTAGTTTTAAGTAAACTCAAATTATAATATAATAATTAAAACACTTTCAAACAATTTTACATTGTGGCTAACGATATGTATACTTAATTTGAGTATAATGCTCAATTTTGATTCAAAATCTCTCAACAAGAATTTGATTGAATAGTGAAATATGTACCTAAAATAAATCTGTATGTCTAAATAAAATTCTTAAACACTTTTTTCAGGAATTTTATAATAAATAGCAAAAATTGTATGGCAAATTGTGCCTAAAATTTATTTAAATCTAATTTTCCTTTATTAATTTAACTTATGCGAGCCAATAATTTCTTACACTGTAACAAGAATGAGTTTAAGAACAAGCCCAGCAGAATAAGCTTAGGCATTGGGTGTGGAAAACTTGTTTTTCCGCGCTTTGATAACGTGCCAAAATTGCTGAAACGCCAGCTGCAGAGGGCCCAAACTAATTGCACAGGCGCGCCCCGTCAACAACAACAACAACAACAAAGCCAATGGATGCACCCGATCAGAAGGAAGGTTGGTAAGCTGGCAATTGCCCAACCCGAGAGTTAGATCTGATCATCATCAGCATAATCATGATCGTCATCGTCATCATAGACCCATTGCATATTCATAGTCATAACGAGATGAGGCCTGGAGTGACTGTTGTTGTTGTTGTTGTTGCTGTTCTTGTTGTTGCCTCGTTGTTGCTTGTAGTTTTAATTTGCCTCGCCGTGTTCACACGTCGTGATGCAGCTGACCCACTGGCCCCCCGCACCCCGCTGTTCAGTCTCTGTGCTAACTAACTGCTCATTTGCCTGGTTATTTTAATTAACCCAAAAACAATTCAAGCAAGTGTGCAAAAAAGAACATATAAAGTAAGCTAGAAGGTAGGCGAGAGGGGGAGGGGTGGCCATAGAGAAGTGTGGCGGAGTGACAACATAGGAAATGTCTAAATACGAAACGTAGCACTGGCAAAGATTATGTGGCCAAATGGGCATAAATCAGCGGACAGGCAAGCGAGGGGCGCTGCGGAGCCGGGGCCGGGTTAAGTGTAACTGCAAAGCAGGCTAATGAATGTATCTGACAGATACATCCGCATAGAGCGACCACGACAAATAGACTTATAAAGCAGCTAGCCGAAAACGCTAGCCAAACGCCAAATGGAAGAGGCAATAAAAAGCGTTAACAAGGCAACAACCAACAACAACAACAATTGGCAACGTCAGACAATAAAATACACTTAGCTAAGACAAGAAAGCTAAGCCATTTACAGATTGCCAAATACTGAATACCCTGGTAAATGTTAGCTATTTTCTGTTCTTAGCCAGAGAAGGTAGTTTTTTATAGAGCTAAATTTTAGACTGTATATTCCGAAGGTTATATATGATATAGTACTCTGATGTTGAACAAAATGAATTGAAATGTTAAATATATTTATAAAAAAAATACAAAAAAAATAAGTTTATCATACAAAAACTTAAAAATACAATTGAGCGTTTGTGCTAAGTTCAGTCAGAATTTCTTAGAAAACAGAAAACTCTAAAAATAAAAATAAATTGTTGGCAGATCGTTCCAATATTTGCCATATGATATAGTAATCCAATGTTGAAAACAATTAGCTAATATGTTAAGAGCACTTTAAAGCTCGAATTATTAAAATAACTTCAAATCTGGCAGACCAATTCGCGTCGCAAAAAAATATATAATTATATTCTTCGCCAAAAAACTTTATATTCTAATTTTTGCTTGTATTTGAGTATTTTTTAATTGACCAATTTTGGCCCTTACATATGCGTAACATATGTCTTAACACAATTATAATACCCTTAGCTAGGGTAGACAATTTGAGAGCCGCCGGGAGAAGCCCAAGCTGCGGGCTTAAGGCAGACCTCGCTTAAATTGTTGTTAACAATTCTGGGACCAAGCGAAACACATAAATTTGTTTAAGGCCAAGACAGGGGGCTGGGACGGAAAGCGGTTGTCCAGCGTCTGCCAATGTGGGTCAATTGAGCCCAGGTAGAGCAGGAAGTGGCGCGTGATCCAATGCGGATTCACATTGGATTTGATCAACTCCCGTTTCGCAAGCGACGAGGCGGCAAGGCGGCAAAACGGCATTAATCAATTTGCAATCAGTTGGCAGCACTCACACTCGCACTCGCTGCGTGCGCAATTCTCAACGGGCTGGCACATGGTTTGCCTTGGCCAGTGCCAGTGCCAGCCACAGTTGCGCATTTTATAAACTGGCCAAGAACTGCAAAACTGTTGCATCTTTTGGCTAATGCCAATTGACCAATAGACGGCCGTCTTTTCAGTCTGTGCGCTGTTTGTGCCTGGAGCGGAATTGCATTTGGCTTTTATCACTTAACGTTCGAGTGCAACGCAAAAGCAGCCAAAACCAAATACAAAGCAGACGCTAGAAAAAATGTGTGCCAGATTTTAAATACCCTATGGCCATAGAAAGGGAGTCATAACGGACAGACATTATTGTATTGTATTGTAAATAGTACAAATAATATCGATTTTTTACTAACAGTTAAGTCGCTCTAAACTTTATAATGCGTGACAGCTTTCATATACCCTGTAGCAGTAATGAAGTATGAATTATGGACAGACATTGGAGCCATTTAAACTCTATAAAATATATATATTTTATATATAGTTTATTTATTCCCCATTTTTACTATTTCCCATTATATTTGTCAATATTTTCGATTTTTAACATGCATATATCTAAGGTTATAAGAGCTAAATGATTCAAATTAATTTTTTTTTCTAAAATATTTTCTGTGTTCCTCCTCTTCACAACTTTCATTTTCAGTTTAACAAACAAATTTTAATGTCATAATGGTAAAAAAAAACTGACTAACTGTTATTCAACAAATAAAGTAAATGCCTCCAAATTAGTAGCAAATAGAATACCCATTATTTCAACACCACAAAGTCACAAAGTTCTACGCGCACTCACACAAAAATTAATCATTTTGTGGGTCATTTTTAAGAGTTTTTCCGACCGACTTTCTACACTAGCTGTCTGGCGAGGGGTCGTCTTCTTTAACGGCTTTCAAGTGCTATGCCGTATATCAATTGTAGCCACATTTATAACCCTACCACGCTCATCAGCAGAAGCAACTGCCTCATCATCAGCTCCCACCATAAAAACTCGTCATTCCTTGAATGCTTTTTATTCGTTAATGTTTTTTGTTTTCTATCATTTTATGGGCTATTTCATAAATTTAATTTTCTCCGCAGTCATTCGCAAAACAAAAAAAAAAATAAATATGGCAAAAAAAAGCGCAACATAAAGTCGTTAACAAGGTGGCGAAAAACAAAATATTGTCTTCATTAATCAGCAACAAAAAAAAAAGGAAGAAAAAAGAGCTAAAATGCAAGCTCAAGCCACTAACTGCTTACCCCTCCCAGCACCCCCGTCACCCCCCTTGCAACTACTCCTCTGTCTAGGCTAACCAATTGGCACTCATCCAAGTCGCGTCTTGAATTTGAGCCAATTAAATGGCGACACTCGCAGTGTTTTAGACGTCTCCAGACGTGGCTCCAACCATCCGCCTTTCCCTTTTCCCCAAAGCTCGCTGCTAATGATGAACCTGAACGATTCGCTCCAAAACCTACCTGAATTTTTCATTGTTTGAGACGGGCGGTGGGCGGTGGGCGGCGGGCAGGTGGGTGAATGGATAAAAAATTTTCATTGGCGAAAAATTGAAAACGAAACGAACAAGCGTGCTCTAGTTGTGCGACTAGCAGTTACCCTGTGCCCAGTGAAATTATATCTTCTTTCTATGCTCTAGATTTTTAAAAATTTATTCTTTAATAACATTTATTAACTGTCCATTTTTTTCAGAAATATTTGAGACATACCTAACAAATTTTATTTTTTTTAGCGACAGTTTGAAAATCTCTGATTTTCTGCCATATGAAAAGCTATTATACGAAAACCTATCAGAGATATACTCAATATTTATCGATCGATAAAAATCAAGAAACTTAACGAAATAAAATTAAAATTTGGAGGCATAAAAAATGTAACATGGAAATTTATATCTATCTATTTTAGGTAAACGTGAAGTGCGCAACCCTGTAATACACTATTTACACATTTTCAATGGGAACAGGGTATATAAAAATCGAAAACGAAACGATATAAAAATAAATTGTGCTCCGAAAGTGAGTTTTATGTTCGGTAGAGTTTACTTTTGATTTTTTGGGCTCATTTTCAGGTTTGGGCCGTTACATTTTATTGCCAAGATTTATTGTAAGCTCTTTCTTCTTAATTTTCATGCATTTTATTGGCATTGGGATTGGGTTTCAGTTTCAGTTTCAATTTGAGTGTTAGTTAAAATTGTGTTGCTTACGACTTCCTCAAAATGCATTTATCGATTAAAGTTTTTAAATTTAGTTGAAATATTTCGATTGCGGTTGTCTTTGTTTTTATATTTTTTTTAGCTAGTAAAATGTAATTATGGCAGTCATAAATTTTTTCTGACTTTGACTTGACAACTACAACAAAAATTGCTATGGGACCGTCGCCTGATGACGAAATCATTTGATCTGCTCTCGCATATGACGTGGTTTTTGGGCAACGATTTGAGTTTGAATTTTCAACCTCAGCCTCATCAACCGCTGTTGTTGTTGTTGTTGTTGTTGGGTTTGGTCGGGTTTATTCGGTTGGGGGCTTTGGCTTTGTTGTCTGTGGTAATGACTTCATTTTCAGCCCCGTTGTCGTCATCGCATTTGTTATTGGATTTGAAGTTGATGTTAAAAATGAAGCTGAAGTCTGCATTGTTATGGCCACATCATAGTTGATATATGGCTCATGAAAATTGTCGGTAACTTTGATAAATTGTTGTTATTTTTGTTATGTTTTTTTTTTAGGGGTGTTGCCGCCTTGTTGTTTTTTTTTTCTTTTTCTTTTCTTGGTTTTAACCATGTTTTCATTTTGTTAATTATCGACTTTAATTGTAAATTTAAATCACAAAAAATTGTAATAACAGCTATGCGATTAACAATGGCAAAAAGTGAAACTCTAATGAAATTGAATATCTGCCTCTCTCTTTCCACTCTCCGCTCCCCAAATTCGAAGCTCAATCATGCCCTGATGAGATTCTCTTATGAATTGTGGGCGTGTTTGCCAAACAATGTCAAGTTTTTCGCCGGCAGTCGGGAGAAAGGTTTTTCGTTTTGATACTCAATTTCGATTGGGTTGTTAAGAGGAGGCGTTCGATTTGTTTTCTTATCGCTGCTAAAAGTGCAAATTCAAAAATGAATTGTTTTGATAAACGCGATGGGAGTGCGATTGTGATTGCTTGTTAGAGTGGTTGATGCTTGAAAAGGTGGGTAAAAAGTTTAAAAATATTTCAAATATTTATTTAGAGTTATGTTTCAGCACAAAATGCAAGTTGTAGGGTTGTCAGGTAAACACACAATAAATCAATTTTAAACTAATCAATTGTACTTTTAATGTTATTGATTTCTTTTTACCCAAAAATTTCAAAGTTCACTGAAAAACTCTACAATTAAGCAGAATAAATAAATAAAATAAATAAGCAATATAGAAAAAGTAGCAACAGAGTTGCCATATTTTACAATTATGATAATTTAGCTTTTGTTTTAATATATGGAAAATGCATTAGAAGGCAAATTTTAAAAGATTAGGTTATTTTACTTTAGGGTTGCCACCACATCAAAAGAATAAATAGGAAAAAAAATCAAGACTACTTTTATGATTGCCACACAACACCAAGCAAGAGTAATAAGCAACTAGTGTTGCATTGCTGCAATGAATTATTAATTTATAAATTGGCCAATATAAAAAAAAAACCATTAATCAAAAAGTCATTTCATTAGGCCCACTTATAGCGCTTGAGCAATAATTGAGCACAAAAACTCTTATCCTAAATAAAATTGTTCATGATTAGCTAAAAATAAATAGGTTCAATTCGCTGCAGTAACTCGCCCCAACCGCTTCCCCTCTCAAATGGCCAATTTATCTTTTCGATTATTTAGTTAATATGTGAACAGCAACAACAAACGCAGTTCCACGTTGAAAAATTATGAAAAACTTTAAATGGAAAGTTTATTTTAAGGTTCATTTGCTGGGCCAAAGAAAAAGAAAAAAAATATAATAACAGACCCCACTCGAAAGTGCATCAAATCTGGCAAACGGAGATTTAGCAGCTAATTCGGTAATGTTTTATTGGTCAGCTGTGGAGCATATGGCAACCAGCGGGCAACTGGGCAGCCACTGGCGACAACTGGTGTCCAATGGAGCCACTGTAACTTATTGGGCGAAAGGTCCAGACCAGCAATTGTTATGCAAATCGAGCAGAGATTGCGCCGCAATGGAGGACATCGACAACAGCAGCAGCAGCAGCAACAACAATGGTCAGTGGGTAGAATTGGTTAAACAACTGGCAAAAAAAAAAAAAGCAAAAAGAAAACAGAAAAAAAAACCGATCCAAATCGAATTGTCGGCGACTTTAAGTTATGGCCGACATAAAGCCAAACTAGCGACAAACTCGAGCATTTCCTGGGCGCCCCAAAACTGGCAAACGCTGCCCGCGAACCCCAAAACGCAACCCGCATAATCAATTGTCATTGTCATTAGGTTATAGCTTTTCGGTTATGGCCAGCTCTTGGCTAATCCCGGCCAACCAAATTGCGCCACCTTCACTTTTTTATTTCTGTTGAGAGCAGGAGACTTTAAGAGTGTTTTGTTTTGATTCGATATACCCTGTAAATGGGATGTGGAAAATGGATAACTAACGAGTTTTAACTGTGAAAAACTGTTTGTAAAAGTGTGGGCAATGCAAAAAATCTCGTAAATCAATTGTAAGCTACCCTAACATCAGTTTTTTACTGATTAAATGGTATTTTTTGGACTTGCAGCTCTCTGTCGCATTCTAGGGTATTTTTGGTCCAGCAACTCTTTGTAACAGATTCAATATGTATTTTCTTTTATCTAGAATCTCTTTCATACTAATTCGAGACTATTTATTGGTCTTGGTGCAACTGATTCGAGGGTATTTTTTTGGTCGAGCAATGTTTTTTAACAGTTCCTATAAAAATATTCTATATTAAATTAAAATGCAATGCAGGAAATCTATGAAATTATCTTAGAAATTGCTTAAAAAATAAGCAGAGGGTATCTCATAGTATTGCAATTTTTCTTTTTTTTCTTATCTAATGACAAATTATAGATTACACAGTATAATTGAAAATAAATATCTTCAAGCTAGTAACAGAAATACTTGTAATTACAGGGTATTGCGTAGTCCAGCAACTTTCGATATAATATTTGTTATAGCTAAAATATAAATCAAAAATAATATCTGTCAAATTATTGTCACAACTTTCGACTCCTACAGTGCGCAGGGTATCTCCCAGTCAGTCAATTCTCGCGCGAACAGCTAGTTACGACAGATAGCGCCATTTTTGGGCCTGCACCTAAAGAGAGACATCCTTGTTAAGCAGCCGCATGCGGCATGCAACATGATTGTTTACGCTTCGATGCTGCTGCAACCAGAACGAACCGTGGCAAAGATTTCAATTAATATTTGGAAAGTTCGCGTTTGCAGTTAGTTTTACCCAAGGGGCGCCGCCCAGGCCCCACTCGAGTGCGTCGCTAGCTTGTTATGGGAGCAACAGCAGCTGGCCATCAGCCAATTTGAGGGCGAGCAGAGGAGACTGAGGGAAGTTGGGGAACTTATCCTCCAAGCAAGCCATGAATTCATCTGACATCGGGCGGCCGCTGGCTGACAAATTTTTCTGTTTTTTTTTTTTTTTTTTTTTGCTCTGCCTTTCCATTTGCCACTGGCTGCGGTAAGTGGTGGCCAAAATGAATGCATCCTCCGCAGTGACAACTGCTCTGCAAGGGGGACGGGGGTAGAGGGTGGCGGCGACTGCGTGCCGGCTGCCAAACAATCGACGCAGAGACAAACGCCTAACAACTTATTGAAAATATGTTTAACCATTTTCGGGCAATTGACATTTCGGCTGCCGTTCAGAGTGCCACACCCCCCACCCCTAGCCCGCCCCCAAACGACGACGTGACAAAACAATTGTCGTAAATCAGTGGGCCAAAACGGAGGCGACGCAGCAAGGAAGCTGATTGCGCTTTTTGGCCAATGGAGCATTTTGGCCAACAGTTCACATTGTTTTTTTAAGTATTTTTTTTTTTATTTTGTTAGTTTTTGTTTGTTTTTTTGTTGCCTGCTGTTTACTTTCATTTGGCTCGTGGCCCGGGAGTATTTTCCTGCCTGTGGCCCGCGAATACCGATAGCTGCGGGGGGGAACTACAATATACAATACATGGCTCATATTGGGAGTGCGGGGAGGGGAGGGTAGTAGGTGAATTGCTGGTGGGAAAAAAGATCAAGCTGGCAAATTCCATGGAGCATACTTAAATGGAATGTTCAATTAGCGAGAAAGCAATAGCAGAAAAATAAATAAAATAATATTATTATAAAAAAAAAAAATTAATAAAAATATATATAAGAAATATCTCTAAAAATTATTTTAAAAAATATATATATATAAATTAAAAATTATTAAAAAAAAAAAAATAAAACTTAAGCAGTACAAATATATTAGGCCAGTAAAAAAAAACATTTATCTGTTAATATTAAATATATAAAATATGAGCACGAGACAGCTAAAAATTCAGTTACATTACATCCAAAAATAAAAAAAATGTATAAACAAAAAATTTAAAAAAATTTATTTATTTAATATTCTTTTAAAAAATATTCTCGCTTGTTGAACACAATTTACTAATAAAAATTACACTTATTATTAGTCAACGATTGCGTTTAGTGAAATTCTTTTGACCAAAACTAACTGGAGAGCTGGCTTATATAACACGCACAAACACACACACTTACACACACGTGCCATTATCCAGGCAGCTGTCGGGAGCTGTCATGGTCATGTTGAATTGGCCCAATGCAATGATTCAAGCCAAGGCCCAAAGGCTAAGCGACTCTTCCGTCTTAGATTTGTGGTTTCCCCTCCTGCCACAAAAATAACTCACAAATTTTCACAGGCTTTTCATTGCATAATTTCCAGCCCAGAGCCACGCACACACACACACACACTCACGTACATTCATACATATTTTACTCACATATTGTGCAGCTAGATAATAATCCCCCTCCCGTTCAAAAAGCACACATTAAACAAATCTTTAGGCAGCATTTGCAGACTGAGCGAAGGTGTTGCAAGCAACGGCCGCCAATTACAGTGTCGTCCACTTCTGCAGGCAAAGCTGGAGGTTGAGGTTTGAGGTTATCAGAGAGACAGACCGACAACAACAATAGCTACAATTACAATTACAACAACAACAAAAGCTGCTGCAATTGGCCCCCATTTTTTTTTTCGTTGGTGTTAAAACTTTTGATTTTCTTACAAGCAATTTTCACTTTTAGTACAATAAATTTTCGTAACGCAAATGAAAATGAAAACAAGGGAACATTGTCTGAGGTTTTTTTTTTTGTTGTTTTTTTTTTTTGGATTTGGTTCAGGCTGCCCCAAACAAGCTGCTCAGTTTGAATTTCTCCCCCCGACTTGTATTTCTCAGTTACACAATCTCTCAGATACTTGTCGGCTTTTCAATAGGCGGCAACTAAAGCAAGTGGCTGCAGTTTTTTTTTGTTTTGTTTTTGTTTCTTTATTTTCTTTGCCCCATGTGGCACGCACTGACGGAAGACGAAAAATTTTAATAATAATAATAATATGAGAAATACATAAAGTCAAGTCATTGCAAATGAAAAGTAAAATGAAATGCGTGTAATTTTTCTGTTCACTTCGTTACACTTTTACCTACGATTAGTATCTCAGTTTTTTGTATTTTTCTTTTTTTTTTCTATTTTTTGTCTGGTTTGGGGTCTGGTATTAAAGCTTGTTATCATCGTTATATATCTTTAAAGGTTTTTTTCTTCGTTTTTCTTTTTCTTTTTCTTTGAAAGTCTAATTTATGGTTTTCAAATAAAACGGCAGCAAACTGTAGAAAAGTTTTTATTGCCTGCCAAAATATGTTTGGATTTGAATAAAATAGATGTTAAAAAAGGGATTTAATGAGTAAAAAACTTGTTTTTTTTTGCAGTTTATAAAAGAGTTTTTATCAAGAATATTTGTAATATTTATTTATGTTTATTCCATTTAATTTCCTCATTTACATTTTTCTCAAAGTCTCAAAACTCTTAGTCTCATGTTGCTGCCTTACGCATGTTGCGGCAACAGTTGCGCCTTTGCTTATGCTACATATTTTTTTAGTTCAAGTTCTTCACTTACCGAGTGTACTGCTAGATGGCGCTGCAACTCCGAATTACAATACAACGTTAATTCCGAAATTGTTGGCGCATGTTCCAATTTATTTTCCATTTCGCGTAACCAGCGTCGCAGCTCCTTGGGATCCTCGCAAAGACCCTCCTGACGCTGGGTTTCATCCAGAATCTAGAAAATTACATGCAATTGATTCATTTCAATATTTAGCACAGTAACACAATTTAGACTGCATTGGTTTGCAGCTTGGCTAAAGCGGTCTAAAAGCAACACTTGTTTTCCATTAGCAGCCAAAAGTATGCAATACAATTTTGTGAGCACACATGTTGCTGCTACCCTCTGCTAGCTGGCGCTGTGGCTATACTCACGTGCAATTGGCTGCCCGTAAACTTGGACTCGCGTGATGTTGGCTGCGCCTCCTCAATTTCGAACCGCGCCTCTTTGCACGTGTCGAGCAGGTTCGTGTCCATAATATAATTGTAGTTTGTCTGTATGGCCGCCCAGAGGTCGTCTTTGCCCGACGAGCCCAGGCCGAGTGTGGCGCTGCTGTGCAGACTGGTGGAGCTGCTGTGACTGTGGCCGCTGCCCCACGAATAGCGGTGCATTTTGTTGCTGCTGTTATTGCCGCTGCTGTTGTTGTTGTTGCTGTTGCTGGCGGAGCACTTGTTGCTGCTGCTCTGTGGGTTTTTCTAAAAAGAGAGCGAGACAGAGAGAGAGAGAGAGAGAAAGAGAGAGGTATATGGTTGTTAATAAATAAGTAATTTGAGCTGCCAAATATGGTTGCTGATAATATGCTTAACCATTTATGGATTACATCCCCCCCTCCCGAACCGGTTGACAACGCTCCAAATTGCAAAGCGCGCGCAATTAATTAATGAATTTTTATTTGTTCGCTCCAGTCTAGCAACAACAAAGGAAAATTCCTTATTTACACAGATTCGTAATGCGCCAACAATGCCGAAAACGAGAAAAGCCAACAAAATCGAATTGAAATCGTAAGCGCAAATTGATAATTTGATTGAATGACGGCGCCATGTGTAATTAATTAAATTGTATAAGCAGTAGCCACAGCCACAGCCGCAGCAGCAGCAGCAGCCGCTGCCCCAGGTGGGGTCCACTTCCCGCCCACTGCCACGCCCCCGTCTGAATGACTCGGATTTCTTGCGAATAATCAGCGTACACTCGGCGGCAATCGCTGACAGTTCAGTCTGTTAAAATTAAACATGCACTCACACATTTAGCAGCCAGTTTTTGTTTTCGGTAGCAGCAGCTGCGAAACGTTCAAGAATGTGAAATCAATCGATAAATCTGAGGTGTCATATTGCGAAATGCTTGATTAATTAGAGAAACATTTGGATATGGAACGTGAGACATTTTGTTTAACGCATGGGCGAAAAAAATTAACCGAAATTATTAATTTCAAGCGATTTTTATTGTACTGAAAGACGTTGAGTATTTAATTTGGAGTTCTCTTCTACTTTTTGGCTGATTTTATTGCTGTCCTGATAAATTTGACATGAAAATATAACTGCAGCGTTGCCAACTGATAAAAATATAGTGATACAATGTGGAATATAAATTATACAATAATAATATATTATTTTTAATTATCTTATCTTATGCAAAAATATCTTTGATTATTCAGTTTCATTTATTTGTTTTATACACTTATATTATTTTATTTACTCTTTTTTATTATTATATTCCTATTATACTTTTATTTATTATTTATGTAATTTATTTATTTCTTATATTGAATTTATTTTTATTTGGATTTTTTTTAATGTTTTGACAAAGCACCTAATATTTTCGGGAAATTAAATAAAAGATAATTAATTTTACAAATATATCACGTAGCTATTAAAAATAACATGAGTCAAAGCTCACGTTTAGTTTTTTCTGTTTAATTTCGGTGCTGACTAATTAAGTGGAATGAAGTGTGGCATGTGAAGCATGTTGCAAATTTGTGAACCGTTATGTATCTCGCCTTTGATAGCATGCTAATGGCGAAATTAAAATTTATTAATAATTTATTAAAGCAATTTCCGCTGACGCTGACGCTGCCCAGAGCCGAGCACAAGAACCAGATCAAGAATTCATATTCTAACGGCAGCTTGTCATTTAAGTCATTTGTGCCGCCATGGCGACATGGCCATGAATCGAGCAATGGCTCCCGGGCCTGCCCCGAAACCCCTCCTACCCCCCCTTTTATGCCACGCCTCGAACCCGCTCAACTTGTTAGCGTGTGGAACGCAGGGAGTGAAAAAGAGAGCGAACAAAAAAATTGATATATTCAACTCTCAATTGCAAATTTATGCGCTACCCACGACCAAGACTTGTTGACTACAATGCAAGTGCACCACCTGCACCACCAACTTACCTTGAGGCTGTTGTAGGGCCGCTCCAGATGCAGCTTGGCCTGGATGACATCACGCCGTTCCTGCTGCAGCTCATCCGCCGGCAGCGAGGTCATCGATTGCGATGTTTTCATATCGTTGCCGGCATTTTTCTGAACACCACAAACACCACCAACAACGCACGCACCACCCGCTGCACCACCAACGGCATCCACGTTGAGCCGTCGCTGTTTTCTTAGCGAACTGCTGCGACTGCTGCTGGCCGATTTGGTTGCATGGGGCATACCCGATTTGGTGGTGCGTGGTGTGGCCGCTGGCATGACAAATGCAACCACATCCTCCAATTGCAGCGTGTTGTTTGTTGTGCTCGTCGTTGTTGTTGGTGTTGTTGGTGTTGTTTTAGTTATGTCAGTGCTTCCGTTGCTGGCGCACTTCATCATGATGGCCGCTTTATCAGTCTCTTGGTTGCTAAATGACGTCGCAATCGCAATCGCAGTTTCTGTTGCCATTGCTGCTGCTGTTTCTATCTCTCTCTCTTTCTCTGCCTCTGTCTCTCTTTCTGTATGTTCGTTTGCCTCAATTTCTGTTGTTACATTTTGCTTTGCTGTGGCAGCTTCCATAGTGTGGCGCTAATTGTTTTTGTTTTTGGTTCCGATTTCCATGTGTATGTTAATTTAATTAATTTGCTTAAAATCTGCTTTTAGTCGTGTTTCGTTGTTGTTGTTGTTGTTGCTGCTGCTGCTGCACTTAAAATGCATAAATTTGCATGTCTGCCATCGCTGGGCGGGACTTCGTTTCTTTCGTTTCTTGCCAGCGTTCCGCTGAGCTGCCTCGACCTTTTTTGGTTTCGGGCGCAGTTCCAGTTCCTGGCGGCCTTTTTGTAAATTCGTTTTCCGTTCGTTTGCTTTTTATGCAAAATACGTTTTTCGTTATTTTGGATAAAAATGAACAGTGCAAAAATAATCACAATTTAATTGTTAGTTTCACTGTAATTAAAAAAAAAAAAAGAAACAGAAACATAAGCGTTTAACGCGAATTAGTTGGAAGCAAATATCAAAAAGCATCAGTTATGCTTAATACATATATTTAATTATTATTTTAATGTTAATCATGGTGAATGATGTTAAGCTAATGCCTGAATTAAATGCCAGTTAAGAGGAAGTACGAGATCAGTGAGCAGAGCGCGTTGTTTGTTTACAACTAAAACGAAACTTTTCAAATAGCACTAATGCATTTTACTAGGAAAACAAATATATTAATCTGGTATTATTTAAATTCATGAAAATCGCATAGAAGAGCGGAATTCAGAAGAAAGTAAGCGTGGGAGTAACAAGGAAAGGGATTTAGATAGAGGGATATATTAAAAGAAACAAGTAAAAACATTTGCAGTCGGATGTAACCGACAGCACAATTCTCTTCCACAAAAAAAAAATTTTTAACAAAATTTTCCGCTTTATTTTTTGCAATAATGCACATATTTTTAAATGCAGATTCAGTTAAGAGGACAAAATATGACCAGAATGTCATCAAACATGATAATCGGTTCAGTTTTTGGCAAAGTTATGGAAATAAATATAATGAATCCCTATCCGAGAACAAAAATAATCGTCAACATCTATTTTGGAATACTTAAATTTATGAAAATCGCATAGAAGGGTGAGGTCCATATGTAAAAGCGAGATTCAATTGAAGCGGAAAAACTTATAAGAAAACTTACACACAAATACCAAACCAAAACCAAATTCATACAGGAAATGTCTATTTAAAATTGTCTTTGCTTACGCAATCCACCTATTAAAACTCACATTGCAACATCATTTAAATTCAAATGTCTGCACAAATTATTATGACCAAACTGTGATATCTGTTAATCAGCAGACAAAAGAACCGCCGCCGTTTTCCGACTTCAGAGTCGAGAGCTATATCCTATATCATAAATATCTCACATCACACCCACAACAATGGCAACGGCAGCAACTGTAAATAGCAATTAAAGCCAACTTTAACTGACAACTACATAATTACAGTGGAAGGCCAACAACTCGAACGCATAAAAGGCAAAACCACCAGAAAAAAATACAAAAATAAAAAAAATTATAATAATCACGAGTATTACTTAATTCCAAAAGAAACAAACAAAAACAAACACAGGTTCAAGTGACCAAGGGGGCGTGATGGGGGGGGGGCGGGCAGGCCGACACGGGGAGTTGTCTGAGCTGCCACCCAAAAAGTAACAAAAACAATGAAACACGATTCTAATCGGGAGCAATCAAATTTTCATACGAAATTAGTCGCGAAAACACTTGTGGGCCATATTTGTATGCTAATCGAGCCGCACGGTTAACAGCGGTTAGCCAAAATTGGCTGCTAGCGTTTATTTGGCCACTTAAGATACTATGAAACAGCAGCCAGAAATAATAACAACAACAACAGGAAAAACAACGACAACGACGGCGATGTGAACAGAAACAGGAACAACAATTACGCATACAACAAATGTAATTGGTTTGAATTTAATATACCCTGTAGAGGAAGTCGCAATAAAAAACCTTAAAAGTAAAGAGGATTAGATTAGAGAAAACAATAGAGAGAAAATAAGACAGAGATAGGAAGACAAAAAGCTAAAGGGCCACACGGAGATTTACATAAATATATTTATATAGAAAGCGAGGGATAGAGAGAAGGAAAGAACGAAAAAAAGAGTAAGAGGCAAACAAGGAACGAAAGAGAGAAAATACTGCTACATAATAATTGTATATTTGTGGAGACTTTTATATTAATTATAAAGAAATATATTCATAGAATAATATTAAAAGTAATACAGACAGAAGGAGTGAAGAAATTTATTAAATTAGAATTCCTCATCGATTTAAAGAGAGTATAAAACAAATTTCGTTGAATGGCATTTAAAATAGCCCAAAAATATACGGTATATCCAAGTTAATCAGAGCTCAGCATTCATTAAAAACTTGATATACCCTGCACATGAAAAGCAGGCAAATTAAACGCAACACAAGCGAAAACTGAAAACAATTGCAAAAGTGATCCACACACAAAAATGGGGTGGGGGGCGTAAAGTTGTCGGCAGTTGTCTGGGCAGCGGGTTGAGTGGGTGGCTGAGCCTGTAGCTGTAGCTGGTGGTTGTGGTGGTGGTGACGGTGAGGCCAAGGGGCGTGCCACGACACACAAATCGACTCTAAAAGCAGTAAATAACGTTAGCCAGCCATTATAATTGTTGGCCCCAAAAGAAACAGAAAAGCCGAAAACAGGAGTTTGGCCCGAGGCGCAACTCGAGTCCGCGGGGCCAATTTAAAGGGGCCTCGACTTGCACTTTTCGCTGCCGTTGTTCATTCTTCTGGGCCGTTCGTGATTTTTGGTCAAGCGAAAGCGAAACTCTAGCTGGCAACATACACGCTGAGAGTCCAATTGGCAAATGAATTGGCCAAGGCAATGGCCAACATCGTAAAGTCTATCTATGTACATGCATATGTACATGTGTGCGTGTGTATAAAATATATTTATGGCTTTGCAGCTCACGGCTCGGCACTTCTTGGCCAGCCTTTTAGGCACTTCAACAGCTCGCAAAACACTTTGGCTTAGTCACTTAAAAAACAAAAAAAACAACAAACAAAAATAGTCAAGAGCGAGGTGCTTGCCTGCCCTCTTCCTCTTGCTTCCCTCTACAGTTGCTTGTCGCGCATGCAAATCACACTATTTGCAGGCGGGGTGGGGGGCACACATCCGTTCCGAGAGTTGCCACCGGCAAAAACCTCTTCTGCCTCTCTCCTTTGTCGCCTGTCCAGGCCGTGACTCATTGAGAAATCATAATAATTTTATGGCTTAAAGTGCTTCTGCACGTTATATAAGGTGCCTATTACCTAATAACATAATTCATATGCCACTGAATGGATCTGGACTTCAAAGAGAATCTACAGATTTTCAAATATGCAAAAGAATTAAAAGCGGGAGAGTTTAAAAATTAAGAGCTTGATTGAAACGAATAGAAATCATGTATAAGAAAAATTGTTCTAATTGATTCCCAGAAAAAAAGAAAAATTAATAGTGAAAAATAACTTTAAAAAAAAAGAATTAACATCACTAAGTTTTAATAAATATTTAAGAAAGCAAAATTTTTATATTTGTATGATCGTGCTCATATCCCGATCTAATTATATATAAGTTATTATCATGTAATTTGCTTAAACAATAAACTTTCTATGTTCAAAGCCCAGTTACCAAATTTCTCGATGCGCCAGATAATGTTAATAAAAACTATTTGATTTCCATTAGATAAACTTAAAAGGCAATAAACACGAAATCAATCAAAACCGAAAATAACTTAATAAGTATATAGTTAATTGATAATGTGGCAGGTAAAAAATAAAATACTTAACCAAAAACTTATGCAAATTTGAGCAGAGCATTAAGCAAATTAAGAGGTAGACAACAAAACCAAAAACAAAGCAAAAAAAAAAAAGGTGCTTCAACCTTTCGCCCATAAGTCAAAGGCCCATTCACATTTCCAAGTGCTACATGGCAGAGGGTCGCTCGGTCGGTCGTCAGTCACCTGTCTGGAGTTACATAAGACGACAGACACTGGAAACTAAAGCTAACTGGCAAAAGATGCGGTAATAAACGACTTAATTCCAGGAAAACTTTTTCG
Organism: Drosophila colorata; assembly: GCA_035041545.1. Lineage (NCBI taxonomy): Eukaryota > Metazoa > Arthropoda > Insecta > Diptera > Drosophilidae > Drosophila > Drosophila colorata. The sequence goes on from JAWNLD010000564.1 coordinate 4,709,760, forward strand.
GGGGCCCCCAAGTTTATGCCAAACATGTTCCACAACATAGCACATAAAAGAAGAGGAGACAAAAATGTCCATAGACCAAAGCACACACGCGGTCGCAATTAATAAACAAAAAGAAGACAAAGATGGAGGCACAAAAGAGGGAGACGAAATACATAAAAGATGGCAGCAAATATTTGGCTAGACACAAAGCCGCAAAGCGACAATGAAGTCAAGTTCCAAAAAGCAAAGAAAACTTAAAAATTACAGTAGAGTTGAGCAGGGAGGGAAGCGGAGGGCTTGAATTTGTGGTGTAATGTGGTGCGGTATCTTTAACTATGCCAAGCACAACGATAAGCTCGTAAATCTGCCCAAACAAAAAAAAAAAAAAAAAGTTTTCACAAAAGAACTCAAAACAACGCCAATTGAATAAAAATGAAAACAAACTTTCATTTTTCAAAATCTTTGACCTTTTCTTTATTATCTTAGATTTGCGTTTTTTCCACCGGACGTTAGATAATCTTGTGTATTATATTGTATAGACAACGTTGTTGTTTATGGTCTCAGGTTCTTTAGTTTTGTGTAGAATTCGTATGTTCTCACGCTAAATTAAAGCAAATAACCTAGATAATTGAAAGCCATTGTGTGTCCATTTAAAAACTACTTGACTGGGCTTTACTTTGCGACGACCTTTGTGCACTCGTGTCGTTACAGTTTCGATAAGATAAGACCAAAATAATAAATAACCAAAGCGCTTTAATTGCCATTGAATTCAATCAATAACTAAACTCAAGTTGAGTGTGCAAAACTCATCTATATAAATATAACTGTTACTGTTCAACTTATCTAACGAAAAACTTGTCTAGAATTGAGTCAGCAGGCTGTTAAACATGAACAACATGGAAGAACGGACAGCCGAAGATTTAATGCTCTTGCACACATTTTTAATGAATAGATTTTAATATTTTAGAATATTACATTTGATGGGAAAAGTTCTGCATTGAAATCAAGACGTTTAATCAAATAGAAAGTATTTTACTTGCAAAAAAAAAAAGATAAAAAAATTGGAAAGAAGAACTAAGAATGCTTGACAATAAAAACTTCCCGAAATTTTATTTTCAAGTTCGATTGAAATTAACACTTCCAGATAATACATTTTTTAGATTTTTTTTTATATTTATATATTACATTATATATTATATTTTATATTATATATTATATTGTATATTATATATCATATATTTTTAAAATATTATACTCATATTTTATATATATATTTTTTTTTTAATAATTTTAATTTGTGAGTAAAAACGGAGCTCTGTAAAATTACAAATGTCACACGTTTCGTGTCAAAATGGAAACACCCCAAAACACAATGTTAATAAAAGTCATGACTAAGCGCGTCAACAGTTTTCTGTTAAACTAGACAAAACTACGACCGTGTAGAGGTCGAAAACAGATGACGACAATTTATATGACAGACGCGACCACATTCCAGAGTCCGTTCGAAAATAACATATTGCATAAATTATCATTCTATCTGTGGTAATTCTTCCAAGAAACGTTTGCGACGCATTTGGCCAAGTTGACCAACTGAATCAAGTTGGCCGCGGGGCAACATGCCATAAATTGTTAGCCGGTTGCAGCAGCAGTCGCAGCAGCAGCAGGCGGCAGCAGCAACAACAACTGGCAACAGGCAATGCAACACCTAATGAATTGTTTAACTGCCTGGCAACATGTTGCATAGAGCTGGGCACACGTGAAGTTGTCGCCGTTGCCAAATGGCCAAATTGCAGGCAATGCGCCAGTGACAATAACAATAACCATATTGACTTGTAAAAAACAAAAACAACAATTACCGCAATACACGATCCAAAATGCAAGCCAATCAAAAAGAGAAAAAAAAACACAAAACCAAAAACCTTTTGCAGCCTGAAATGCAAGAGCTTGGCCAGGGATAAAGCAGCAACGTGAGGAAGAACGGGGGGCCCGGGGATTTTAGTGGGTTCAAGCGGCATGTCAACCTCAGCCACAAAGCGACCACAAATAAACCAAGCAAAAACATCAACAACACCAACAACAACGACAACTTGTGGCCCACCTAGATAACCAGAGCAGAGTCCACCGGAGGTGCTTGGTTAGGGGTAGAGGCAGGGCAGGGGCAGTTACCATCTAAGACAATGAATTGGTAATTTTTTTTGCGCTATTTTGTGGTCGCTTGAGCAACTTTTGGTCAGCAATTGCTACGAGGAGGCGCATGCCGTTAAATGTTGCGATTTGTAAGTAATAGCTATAATGTCGATCTATAATATTTCTTATTCATTTTAAAAACATCTATCAATATCAATTATTCCTATTAATATTAAATACTCCTGTTATAATAATAATTTTGTGTATATATTTTCATATATTTTCGATTCAATTCAATTCAATTCAGAGAAACAATTGAGATTTGTCTATAACTATTTTTAATAAATTTAATTGATATTTAATTTTTGCTATAAGCTTTACGAATTTTAAAATGTTTTTTGACCTAGTAATAAATTCTCTTTTCTTTAATTAACAATCTATATTCTGCTTTTATATTTATATATCATCAATATGTTATGTTTTTCCCATTTAGCCTTTAATCATTTTACGTAATCAAATCTTACCCTTTTTGATTTAATTCTTATTAAATAACATCTTTCTTTTAGGGTATTCTTAGCATGATTCTCTTCTTTCATTAAAATTTCTTTAATCTTTTGTTTTTTAGGCAATTGGTTTTGGGTTAATTATTCCGTATGAATATTAACTATTCGTTTAAATTAGGCAGAATAATGATTTTTATACTTAAATTAAGTCTTAATTTTTTGTAACCTTCTCTTCCATTCCATTAAAGGCAAAACTGTTCTTAATGTTTGTATTTAAAAACGACTACATTGTTATTAAATAATATTTCGTTATTTTTTTTTTCATAATCCTATCTTTTCTTCCACTAACACTTTGTCTTCAACTTTTATTTTTATTTATTTTTTTTATTTAAACTTTGTTTAAGTTCTTATGCACTAAAATTGTCTTCCTCAGTCTGTTTTCTGATTTCTAAAATCTTACTTTAATATAAAACCAAATAAATCCAACTTACAAGCTAGCCCAACGGTGCTTAGGGTATATCATAAACTGAGCAGAAAAACATGTGCCAAATGTCAACTGAAAATGAAAACATAGCGAATTCCTAAGCCACAAGTCGTTGCCTTTCTGCCACACATGCAACACATGAAAAGGCAGCAAGCCAAAGGGGAGACCGCAAAAATATGTTCACCCAAAAGGTGGGAAGGTGGCGGCTGCCAGACGTTATATGGCGACATGGAACATGGACACGAACAGAGCGAGAAAAGCCAAATGAAAAGGCCAGTGGAGCAGCGAGCTGGCAAGCGGCAGGGGAGAAGAAGTGCAGACAACAGCGGGTGACACAGACAAAAGGCGACTTTGTAGGCTGGTGGTGCAGAGCAATTAGAGAATTGGCCCCCCCAATGGACCGTGGACCGCAAAAACGAAAGTTATCGAGCCGTGTGGACAAATGTTGAACACATGCAAACAGACGCCACGTTGCCGCCCCAACGAGCACCTGACTACATTTAGCAGTACCCCCCCCCCCCACACACACACACACACTCACTCCCCCCAATTGGCAAAGTGGTCGCTAATCGCCAAGTTTTTTCTTTTCTTTTCTTTATTTTTATTTATTTTTTTTTTTGCTTGACCAGCAAATTTGTCTACAAGTTGAAAACATTTTGGGGTCCCATTTTCCAGTCATATGATAAATGTGTCGTGTTTTGCGGCCCGAACAAGTTTCCATTTGTTCTGCGACTATTTAAAAAATCAACTGGAAGAAAATGAAAAACTAGCTATTCGGCCAGCAGGCCCCAAATTGGCAGCCGCAGATTGGCCGCGCCTGTTCGCCTGGTTTCTGTCAAAGGGAAGTCGTTTGTTATGACCCGACGACAGGTGGCGCGGCGGTAAATAACTCCCGAACTAAGTCCGAAACAAGCTACCAAATTAGCGGTTTCTGTGCAGGCGGCCAAGCGGGCATAAATTATGAAACAGAAAACGAACGACAGAGCTGATTAGGCTACTGCTGGAATGCGACTCTTTCAGTTTGGGGGACTTTTGGGGAATGCGAACTGCAGTTGGGAGACTCAGCGACAGGCAGCCGAAAAGCCATTTGAAGAGTTTGGGCGTTTAAGAAATGACAAATGGAAAGAATATATTAGAAAAGTGTCATTTGTTACCTACTTATTATGAACTGGGGTAGACTGAGTTTCTTGGGGAGTTGAAGAGGGGGAGTGACAGAAAGAGAGAGGAAGGGAGAAAGGCAGAGGGAGGGAGAAAGGGAACTAGATAGTCCGGGAGAGAGAAAGAAGGCAGCAGACAGAGAAAGAGTGAGTCAAAGAGACTGAGAATGCGAGAGCAAAAAGCTCTGAGAAGGAAATAAAATAAATAAAATCTGAGTGGATTTTAACTGAGGGATAGAAAAAGCGAAAGAAGAGAGTAGAAAAGCGAGACTGACAAGAAAAAAGAAATAAAAAGGTTGATAAAGTAGGATATAAGAGAAGGCTTACCTAGATATAGTACACTAACTTTAAAGTCAAACCCCTATATAATTTTTACCAAGTGATCTAGTTGGTATAAAATCTAGATATTTCTTGCCAGATCTTAATTTAGTATTCTACATCATCTATTTGTTATTACCACACTCATAAATTGAACTTATTTTTCAAATTCAGCTCATTCTACAAATCTTCCCAGTATTACTCACATTTTTTTAACCCCATAAACGTTAACAAAGTTACCTTGACCCAAATACCCAGTTATCAACAACAACGACACCTTTCAACTAACACATTTCAATGTCAAGTGCAATGTGCAACAAATCCAACACCATTATCATTTAACCATTAGTTAAACCCCATTGTCTACCGAGAGAAGCCTTATTAAAAGCGAATTACAAAGTTAACCAAACTCACATAAACTCCAAGTGTGAAAAGTGACCAAAAAGCGTTGTTGTTGTTGTTGTTACTGTTGTTGTAGTTGTTGGCTCCGCTCCAATCCAAATGTTGTTTGATGCGGCCTGGCGGGGGGAATTTGCCTTTCAATTCACTTTCTGCAATGGAAAATAGCGTGAAATGCGTGTTAAAAACAAATATGCAAAAATTATGTGAAAATGTGCGCAAAATTAAAAATCGAATGGAGCGGAAACAAGTTCCACTTTGACAAATGGCAACAAATGAAAATAGTTAACTGATTTTATTAGCACTTGGCCAAGGCAATTGCATAATGCGGCAGCCATAAAAAATAAAATTGTAAAGAAAAACCTCCATGAAAAACAAAATCATAAAGAAAAACTTTTACCACAGCTACCCATTGGCTGCGTCAACATTTGTTTAGCAGCATTTTTATGGCAACCTTTCGCTCCTGCCACTCGAGTGATAAATCAACGCTGCCTCAACCTCAATCTCAACTCCAATTCCAACTCCCACAATAAACTGAAAACACAAAAAAAATACCAAAAAAAATAAAAATAAACACAATTCCTCAGAGCTTCCCAAAAACAAACGTCGCACGACATTTGCCTGCCGCTAAATATACATTTTCCTTTGCTTTAGTTTTTAGTTTTTCTTGTGATTTTCCATGTTTTGGGGTTATTTTTTTTACGTTGTGGGCGTTTCGGAAATGCGAAGCTGTTGGGCAGCTTAGCTCGATGTCCATAACAATTCATTATCATTAATTATATTTGCACTCCAACATGAAAAATGCCAACAAGTCGATTAAATTGAAAACAATTTGGCCACAAATTTCAATATTTCTTTTGTCGTTAGCCGTTAGGCTACAACAAGAAAAAAAAAACAGAAACACAAAATCGACCCCAAAAACATGGCCAAAAATATGGCCCATAAAGCATCAACGAGCCTGAAATCAGCAACAACTCGCCAATAACAATTTATTGGCCGTATTAACCCCAACGAACTCTCTCACTTGTCGGTGCTCAAAAGGAAGCCAGCGGAGGGGTTGTGGGCGCAACAGCATCGGGGCCAGCGATCGATGCGAGTTGTGAAAATATCATTTACGGGCAATTTGTAAAAGTAAAAAACAAAAACAAAAATCGGTAAGAAAAAAACATTGTCGCGCCAAAACTTTAATACCCTAACTAAACTATTTTATCAAACTTTTATTGATAGCGACTTATGGGAGTCTAAAATAAATGGAAAGGATATAGATACATTATACAAAAGTAAAGAATGGTAATTTATCAATTTATATATTGAGTCTCTTCTAAGTTTCTGATCTATGATAAAAGTAATAAAAAACAAATGTATAGTCCTTTAATATAATTTTTATTTAACGTATTTATATAGGTAATAAGCTATCCTAAGTATTTTTAAAACTGCCTTTACACACTAGCTTGGGATTTGAACCCGGATCTTCGTTATTAAGTTTTCTAATTGCCTGAGTACTTGCACAACTCATCTACCTAGGACTAAATAGCACTATAATAAAAAAAAATGCAGTTTGAAATTGAATTGTTTGGAATATTAAAGTTAAGCTAGGTACTAAAAAAAAAACAAACTAAAAATAATAAAAAAAAAAACTACTAAAATTGTAAATATATTTAAAACAACTTTATCACTCTAATCTTAAGTTTCCAACCCAAGAAATAGTTGTAATACCCATTGTTCAAATGGGCAATAAAACTGAAATCCCAGCGAAATTTGCACGAACAACGCGCTGAAAAAACAAATGAACGGCGATTTACTTTGGAAACACCAAAACAACAACTACAGCAGCTATGCCTATCCTGCTCTCACCTCTCTCTACCCCCCCTCTCTCCTGCTGTCTTTCCTTAGCACTCTCGCTTTAGTTGGCTTTTTTGCGCTGTGGTCAAGTTGAAGTCGGAAATGGGCACAATCACAGTCGCCGTTGGTCGATCGTCAGCGGTCAAGCAGCAATTGGCCAAAGTTGGTTGCCAAAGTCGTAATGGCCAATTGACGACGTCGACGTCAACATCTTCGGGCGATAATTGGGTCCCTTTCCCAGCCAAGTCGCGTCTCGGTAGTGGGAGGACAGGCTGACTGACTAACTGACTGGCTTCACAAGGTGGAGAAAATTTAATTTCAGCCGCTCTCAGCAACAATTCTCAACGTATTTTTGCTGTATCTTATAACAACAGGTCGCTGGTTTAAGATTGGCCATAAAAGATTTGCCACATGCGGGCGAAATAAAAAAAAAATTATATAAATACATAAAAACAAAAAAAAAAATTTAAAATCGTTGGCTTTACAGATAACTGTGAAGTGCGTGTGTGGGAAAATCAAGTGTAATGTATTCGACTGTCTCGAGGGTTTTACAATTAATTTGTTTTTGACGCCATTATAATAGCTCTTCATTAAAATTGGCAATTAAAGAGATTAGACATGAGTAAAAAAAATACTCGATTAGGAATGAAAAGGAGAGTGTTGGAGTAAATTATTATTTTCAAAATATAAGTTTGAAATTTTTTGCATTGAATATTGAAAAATAAATAAATGTACATTTGTATTACAAATTTTGTATATATTTTTAATACATATTTTGATACGTGTTTTTAATTTATTATTATAATTTTTTTTTATTTGATTATTATACCAGTTATTTGTTTTGGATTTTTTGATAATAATTTACAAACTTTTCTAAATTTCTCACAAATTTTAAAACGTTTTTCATAATATGTGATTTTATTAAATATTGTTTCTATTCAACCAACAGAAAATTTTAAAGAAATTCTTTGGACTTTTTATTTTTCCGAAGTTCCTTCTAGCTTAGATCTCTGCACGCATGCACATATATTCTTTTTACACCCGTTTAGGATTGTATAACGGTCTCAGCTTTCACGGGCAGTCACATTTTCTGAAATCTTTTTCTCTTTCCCATATATCTTTAGTAAGTTTTGCGCACATTTAAAATGAAATTCAATCCGTTCGCTGACTGCAGCAGAACACGGAACCAACTCGAGAATGCTGTCAGCTGTATAAATAAGAAAAGCGAAACATATAAAAAAAAAAAGTATATAAAAAACAAATCAAAGCTAAACTTTTTTTTTGCCTGCCTGAGCACAACAACAAAAAGTCGCTCGACTGACACATAAAACTTGCTCGCATACTGAGAAATCAAGAAGCTGACAGACAAAGACTCTCCACGTCGAGTGATATAAGAGTTGATGGATAAGTGTGAAGTGCAACAGCTTCGGATGTCAAGTGGCAACAGCAACAACAACAACAAGAATACGGGCATGGGAAATGAATATGTTATTTCATGGTCAGTCAAAAAAATTTAAATCGCAAGGCATATGGTAAAAGGAAATGCCAAAATGCGCTAATGAAAGTGAAAAGCGTCAAGAAGAAAAACCAAAAGCGTTGTCGATTTCGGCCCACTTGTTGTCGTCGTCGGTAGCAGCAACAACAAAAATGCATTCGAATTGCAGTAGAAAGTGAAATGCGTTGGCAAACGAAATAAAAATAAAAACAGAAAGAAAAAAAAAAAACAATATAAAAACCAAAGCAAGAGCCAAACAGCAAATGAGCCAAAAGATGCTGGAGATATGAGCAGCAGTTGAGTGTGTGTGTGTGTGTGTGTGTTTGTGAGTGTGTGGGGCGGCGAGGGGGACACCAGCAAACGACATTGTTAGTGGGCAACTCTCTCACATGACCTTGTTACATCGCATTGAATCGCGCATGCGATATGCGATATGCGAATTCTGTCGTTGCCTTTGCCGCCGCTGCCACAGCGAGGCTGCCGCATCGTTGCACATAATCAAGAAATATTTGAGATTCACTTTCAGGACAGACAACGCCGAAGACAGTCGTAGAAGAAGACGACGCAATTGGCGGCCCAAACGAAAGTCCAATGCAATAACAATGCACAACTGTAGTCGAGATTTCTCGACAGGGATATACCCTGTACCTAGCTAATTGTTCGCATAGTTTATTTTCCTATCATGGCCCACATACGAAAAATTATCTTAGGTAATTGTCTGATCGACTATTTCAGAACTTATAGATAATATTATAGTTAATGTTCAATTTAATGAAGCTAGCTCAGAGATATAGTATTATTCTCAGAGATATTGTTGTAATGCAGGCTAGATCAATTTAAGAACAAAGGAAGAATATTAAAAAAAAAAAAAACAACAATATAATATAAAAACTTTAAATTAGAAGTCTTTGCACAATATAGTTTCTAGACCAATATCAATCAATAGTTTATCAGCCTAATCAAGAATTAATATATATATATATTTATATTATTTTATATCTACTTTTATAAATTTATATACATATATCTATATGAGCTTATATACACCTATTTATTTGATTAATTTTTCTCCTGCCTATTACATACAACCCGGCAATTGCACTATACCCCTTTTCACACATGTTCAATGGTTACAGGGTATAACAACTAAGCACAACTCATAGATAAAATATCTGTGGACTTCTCATTGACGACTCTTGAAGTTGCAGTTGCAACTATCGTGTATGTGTGTGTGTGTGTGTGTCGCACAGCATTCGTCGGCAGATGTGTGGGCTGCAGAAGCAAATGAAATGCCACAGATTCGTTTGATAAAATGGCAGGCGACAAGTTGAGAAAGAAAAAGTGACTCAGCGAGTGCCAGAGAAAGAAAGAGAGAGAGAGGCAGAGAAAGAAAGAAAGATGCCCACTGCATTCCCCAACTCGCCTCAACCCTCTAGAGACGACTTTGGTTTGGGAGTTTGACGTCTGCCTCTTCGTATAGCTGTCAATGCAGCCATAGATAAATCTTCAAGTTGTCATTGCGGCGGTGGAATTTTTTTTTTTCGTATTTAAAGAAAACAATGGCAAAAGGGGAGCGGAAGATGGAGAGAGATAGAGGGAGAAAGGAGAAGTAGAGAGCAGTAGCTCCATATTAGACGCATAATTGGGCCATGGCAAACGCATTGAAATGTCAGTAATTGATATGTTTACAGCTTTATTAACGTTTCCACAGTGTGTAGCTGCTGCTGCTGTGTTTTCGCTCCTTTTGCTTGATTCAATTAAAATCACATCATGCTGTGCATGGATGCAGGTGTGTGTGTGTGTGTGTGTGACCAGATATAAAGACATGAAACAATTAGATGCCCGATTTGTTTGGCGTCAATATTCACTTTCAATTGCTTTCTATATATAAACAAAGCAGAATTCAAGTGTGAGAAATATTCAAGTCTTTTGGTTTCTGGATTTTGCGAACTCGATGCGATGAGACATGAAGCTTAAGACCAATCGAATAAAAACAGAGCATAAAATATTCGAACAAATTTTTGACGGTGTTACAAACATATAATTTTTTTTGGTATTTTATTATCATTAACCGAAAAATTTCAGAATTTATGAGCACAACTACGCAACACTTGCATAAGTTTATTTTACTCAATTTTAGCTCAATTGTCAGTTTGTGGAAAATCAAGTTTTTGCTCCCTTAAAAAACTGAGCGTATAAAAATTGTCTTATACTAGTATATATAAATATATATTATAGGTCGACTGGTTATGTAAAAGTCCTCGTCAAAGGCGTGCGAGCAATAAACTGGACACGAAAACAACATTTTTTTTTTTTTTTTTTTGTAAGTTAAGATAACTGACTGAGTGACTGACTGACTAGCTGACAGATTGACTGAGTCATGGGCTGGCAATTGCCCATTCGTCCAGAGTCTAGACATACTCTAAAAATAGTCAAAGCTGGGCAACAATTAACAAATGCCATTAAACGAGTTTTAAGCGGGCGGAAGGAACTCGGAGCTCTGAAGGGAGAGCTGCGACTATTGGAAATGGAGTCAGTTGTTGGAATTTGGCCAATGGTATCTGTGAAATGTTTCTTTAATTGTGCAACTACTTTGCACATTGTCGCGGCTTCTTTTTGGTTACTTTTACTTTACAAACAAACGCCGGCCGATGTTTCCTGTGCCACAAAACAACTGCAAATGCAACAGCAACCACAACAACAACAACGATCGGTAACAACATCGACATGCACATTGAACACAGTATTTTCTTTAATGATTAATTGACTTTTGCACTGGTAGAAAAAATAAAAAAAAATACAAAAAAAAAAACAAAAAAAAAACACGTTCGATCTGTGTTTTAACTGTTTGGAAAATTGCCTTTTAATTTCCCGCTCAACGCTTTTTTTTTTTCTTTCAATATTTATTCATTTGCAAATGCGTGTTTTGTATATGGTTGCATTCGTTTATGTGCAGATACATATGTATCTATTACATATGTGCGCAGATACATCTGTGTTCGGCCATTGTTTATGACGTTTTATCGGGTGTGTGTGTGTGTGTGTGCGTGCGTGTATGTGTGTGTGTTGGCTTTCGTTCGTGTGATTAATTTATTGTTCAATACAATTGCGTATGAATTATTGAGATACCGGTCAGAAAATGACATGCAACAGGCCGACATCGCCTCAGGTGGCCAACAAAAGATCTCTCATCGTCCGGCTCCCTGGCCAGGCGGCAGCTGGCCAAACTGCACCAAAAATATGTATTTTTCTTTTCATAAGTATCTAGCAGATACAACAGCTAACACTCGCACTCGCACTTTCACATTGAACTCTGGCAAAAAAAAGGCACTGGGCCAGATGAAACGTGGCAATGAGCAATGAGCCCAACTCCATAATACGAGTAATCTCTAATAATCATAGGGGTTAAGTTTTATCAGATTAGTGGCAAAGACATGCGAACAGCTCGAAAAGCTATACTTAAGGAAAATCATGAACTATTGGTTACTAAGTACTGCTGTGAAATGGAAACAACGAAGGGGTAACTGTATTTATATGGTAACAGAATGTAAAAAGAATTTTACCAAATGAATTTCTTTATCTACTTCTACTTATTTTTTTATAATATTAAAAACTATAATTTGGTATATACAGTGTGTCGGATTTAATTTATGGAGAAAGTCCAATCGGTCAAAAAATTAAAAATAAAAAAAATTGTGAACCATTCAATCTCAATCAGAATCCCTCAACAATATTTTACACCTAGAAAAACTGCTTAAAAATCTGATGGATCTCAGATTGTAAGCATAAGCATCTAAAACTGTGATTCTAGTTGATTATATTTGATAAAAAAAATATTAATTCTTACACTGGGACTCTAAGACTGAATAAATAACACAATTATTCCAAAACGTTCAGTCCATTACTGCGACTGTTAAAACTGTGACCCCAAAATTGTGTCTCTAGGCTCTAAGCCTTTAGTAAAAGCCTGTACATTTCAAACTGTGACATTAAATTGGTAACTTTTAGACTGTGACTCAAAAACCTATCACAAACTTGGACCCTTCTGTGATTCCAAGACTGTGGAGTAAAAGCATTATAAATCTGTAACTCAAAAATTCTGACTCATAAGCCGTGACTTTTTAACGTGACTCTTAAACGTGGCGGCAATAGTGAAATGAGATTTTAAAGCTGTGAATATGTTGACGCTTTGTGGGCAACGGAAATGCGAGGTAGCCGGTATAATTTGAAAGCATCTTAACGAAGAGCACATTATGTAAATTTAATAACTCAAAGAGTGTTAAATATAAAACACCCTTTAGTTGCATTTCCATTTTCTATTCAAATTGATGCAGTTTAGTTTTCTATAAATGTTTGGGTCAATCAATTTACATCACAATGCTGCGATAGACAAACGAAAGCGAAATTCGGCCCAACAGGAACAGCTGCTGCTGCCCAACACAGAGCGATATGTGGTGCATGCGGCATGTGGCGTCCCAAGCCTAATGTCAATGTTGGTCCCTGGACTCACTGTCAACGATTCCGTTAGCTCTTTATGGTCTTCTAACATGCAAACTTTGCCTTTGGCTGGCAAAAATTCGCGGTCATCGCGTGTTACAGCCAAGTTTATAAAGCGCCGCCTCGTTTTGGCCTATGGCAGGTTGGCTTTGTTGTTGTTGTTATTGTTGCAGTTACCCCTAAATTTGTTGAACAAAAGTCGTAAGCATTTGCTTTGCATTTTAATTAGTCAGCCACTTGTGCTTTGGTATTGTGGGCGGTCTTTTAGCTGCAAACAGCGATAAATATTCGAAATGCTCCACGTGAAAATTTAACACGTTATTATTACAACTAACAACAACAGCGACAACAACAACTAACTACAACAATAAATAGCAAAATGTTTGTCTACATATGTTTAATATTCCACAATGGTATTTGGGATATTTTTTGTTTGTTTTTTTTTTTTTGTGTATTTTTGTTGCAATAGCGTGTCGAAGCGACGCGTTCAACGACCGCCGCCAGGTGGCGTTTCTCTGCAATTTGCATTGTTAATTGTCAAGTAATTAAGAAAACGAAAATATTCATGTCTTTAAGAGCCAGAGCGCAAAAACTAACTTCAATTGAATGCAATTGAAAGTTGAGATATTATAAGTATTTGCTAATGACAGTTAAACAAGGCCCAAAAAAAAGGAGTTAACTGCCGATTGAAAGTGAAAATGCACTTAAAATACGTTTAAATACTAACAAAAACGTTGGTTACTAATCAGCGTTGATTGGAATCGAGTGCAATGATGATATTGCGAATTACGTTGAAGTATAGAGCATCTAATAAATGCTTGAGCGAAGATTTTAAGAAATGCCTCAAGACCCCAGGAAAAGTCGCAGGAAAAGTGGCGTACATAAGGCAACAATATTTTGAAATTAAAATCGGTTAATGATATAGCACAGAGGTATCTACAGAATTCTTAGAAAAACTGGGAAATCTTTTACCAAACGTAAAAATGAATTGTGCCAAAGCAACGTTTAAGGAAAAAGAGCTAATAAATGCAAGAAAAGAAGAACTGTAGAGAGAGAGTAACGAAAAAAGGGTGCAAGGGAGAAAGATAAGAAACAAAAAAGGAAAAAAGAGAACAAGCAAAATAGATCGCGAGAGAGAGAGAGAGACAGGAAATCAGAAAATGGAAATAATAAGATTGTAAAATTGCGTGTCTAAAAATATACTATGAATATTGGATGAGGAATGTTAACTACAGTTATTTGCTGTTCGAATCCTATCACAGATTTTTTTTCACCAAGCATCAGCCCAGATGCAACAATTTAAGCATCAACATTTTCGCTCTCACACACACTGACAATTTGGAACTGTGCGCGTCATTTGCATAGAAACTTTGCAGCTTGGGGCCGGGCAGAGTCCATTAAGAATGCAATTTGCTGAAATCGCCGGGAGGCTGACAAATGGCAGGCGTGGGGAGTGTGCGGAGGGTGGACTGGGCTACATCATGTATATAGTAGTGTGGCAGAGTTGCTGGACAGTGTCGAGCAGCCCGCTTGACGGCTTGTTTATTAATTTGTCAAGACTTTTTGGGCTATGCGCCAAAACTGATGAGAGAAATTGCCAGGCGGCAGGTGAAAATGTGAGAACGACCAACAAAAGTCCGTTAGAAGCTACAAATAAAAAAAAAAAATTAAAAAATAAAAAAATTTAAAACAAATTGCAATAGGCAGGCGGAAAAGTAAGTCAACGGTGTGTAAAGAACTCAGATGATGTAGTATGCCTGCCAAAAAGTCAGCTTTCAATGCTGCATTCGGAAGTTTCTCTGTGGCCACTTGACTTGACTCCGCTTGGCTTGTGTTGGCTTTCCCAAACGTGGAAATGTCAATCGGTTTGTTGGTCGGATTACGTGGGAGTTCGCTGTCTACTAAATTACATGATATAAATTTTATTTTCGCTAATGGAAAACAGCTCACAAAGAGCCAAATTGTTGCAGTCAAAAAATAAAAACAGAGGTAAAATTGTTTGCAGTCGGGTGCAACGGAATGCGTCATACTCAGTTCGAAATATTTGAATAGTTCAAAAACATTTCCAGAGTAATTTTCAAACTGTGAAGTTGGATAGATATAAAAATATATTAAATAAATACAGATTTATGATATATTTACATATTTACAAATAATTATTAGGAAAATATTTGATAAACTTTCTGATTATAGCTTTAATATTAATATTTATTTCATATTTTATATATATATATTTTTTTTGCGATTTCAAGTGGCCAAAAAAAATTGTTCTACTCTTTTTGATGGGAATATTTTCAGATATATATTCAAAAATATAAGTCTTTAGCTTCTGTAGCTTCCATAGGTAGACGAACATTGCACAAAATCAATTTACCCCCTTTACACTTCTTGAACAGAGCATAAAAATGTAAAATAAAATCACATTTCACATTCGTTGTCAGGCACCGGCGACGTCCACAGCCGACAGCATTGACCAGAGACTAGACAGCAGACAGCAGACAGTAGCCGGTAGCCACTGACGCCTCCTCAGCCGCAGTCACAGCCGCAGTCGCAGCCCCAGCTAGCAACTGCAACTCCGCCTCCGCATACCGTTTGCCATTGCATGTTATGGCGTTTGCTTCTGTTTTAGCTCCATGGAGACAAGTGAATGTGGACTCGGACTATGAAGACAACACCCGCATTGATTTGACTTTAGTTTCCTCTGGCCTTCCTCCCCTGCTGCTTCAACATTTTAGCTACTTCCACTCTGCCTCTGCTCTCCGCCTATCTCATTTCTCAGACTCTCTCTTCGTCTCGCAACTTTAATGAGTTGATTTTTCCGTCTCGACTCGTCTCGTCTCGCTTCGTTTGTTGTTATTGGTAAATTGCAGTTGGGGCCAAGGTGAAAAGTCCATCGTCTGGGGGTTAGCTTAATGTTAATGTTAATGACGTTTTTAAGCGACATCATGACTTGAAGCTGAGGTAGCTGATGACTGTAGTTGTATCTACTGCTGTTGTTGTTGCTGCATTTACAGGCAATTTAATTAATTTGACAGCCTGTCTGCCGCAATTGTACAAGGTGCTCATTTAAAGGCGAGCAAGTGCAGCAACCGCAAATGATTAGCTTGGAATTTGATCAGATTGCAGGTAAGGAAAACCCTTTGTTAAAGTTCATGGTATCAGCTATTTATCTTTGCATCAAACTTGCAAATTAGGCTACACTTAAGTAATTTAGAGCTTTAATGTTTTGTCTAAGCTTTAATATTAAATTAAAGCTTTTCAGTATTTCATATTTTACTCTTTCATATTTGCTTAGCTTTAACATAATCAATCATTCGATAAATATGTATGATTACTTAGTCCCAAAGATTCCTTTAAATCATAACAGCAGCTTAAAGCTCTTTAAGTTTCTTGCTAATCAGCCGAAGAAGTGATTATAGTTTAATAGAAGTTCTTCCAATGTACTTAAGAGCTTTAAAAATGTTGTCTAAGCTTTCATATTAACTTGAAGCTCTTTTAAGCTCATTTCAAGCCCGTTTCAATTACTTCAATAACATTTTTTTAGTACTTTAGAGCTCAAAGCATTAATACTATGTTTATAGCCCATCTAAGTTAAGTTTTTTAATCTACATAATTATTATAAATACTGCCTGTTCATCATTCAAACTAATTCAGCACCAATAACCTCAATATCATATTATAATGATGCGCAAGCTTTAGATATCCCAGTCTATTCAAAGCCTACTTTCATATTTCCCACAATTTAACATAAACCGTATATATGCATATTCCATAGTAGATCTGTTTAAGCTCAGATATTTTTCGCAAAATTTACAAACAATAACATTTGTGCAACACTATAATGAATCGTTGACAGCATCCCCTCCCCCCACAACCCTAACAACCTACGCTCTAATGTTGTGCGTTGTACATTTTTTTTATTTTTAAGGAAACTCGCGGGCCCAGCGAACCAACTGACATAATTCCCAAGGAAAATGTTAATGTGCATTAAACTACGGTTATGTCTCAATTGGCCAGAAACCAGTTATAAAACAACAACAACAAATACTTGATGAAAAACTTAAATTTAATGTAGGTAGTAAATAAAAAGAAAAAACTTGAAAAACCTGGGTGGAAATGCACACACAATAATAATAACAACAACAACAACAACAATAAAAACCTTTCCTGCTTGCCATTCCCACCGGCAAACGTATGCCAAAAAGTTGGTCAGTGAAAATGAATTTCCTTTTTGGGTTTGTTGGGAAAACTTTAAACTTAACACACACACTCAAAAAAAAGTTTGAGCTAAGGATGCAAATGGCGATAAAAATCATTTAAGTTGTGTACGCAAAAAAAAACCTGGCAAAATCAAAGAATTTCTCTCTTATATGTACACTCTCTGCCCCTCAATCTCTCGCTCTTCCTCTTATCTCTTTGTGCTGCCTCTTGGTCGGCCCACGCAGCGACACATGCGCGAGCGCCTAATGGAGACTTTAACTGAATGCGCCGACAGCCAACGCGCCTCTGACCCAACCCCACCCCACTCCCCCCGTCCCCCCCCCCTCCCTCCTGCGCCTACCACTTTTTATGTGGCGCTTCAATTGTGTTTTATAGTCGGTACCCTGCTTCGACCCCCGTTCCCCTCTTTTGCACACTTTGCCACTGCACTTTCCGTTTAACTGTCGCAACTTTGTTTACTGTACGCAAGTTTTTCATTATTTATGCGGCATGCCTCGCTTCTCCATTGGGGGGCGCCACTCCACGAGCTCATTGAGCGCACGCACGCCTCCACACACACACACACACACTCGCCTGTGGGCATCTTGCTGTGTCTCTTTCAGCTCCCCCTCCCCCTTTGCAATTAAAACGCGTGCAGTTCCCTTGTAAAATGCCAGTGGAGCGTGGTCGAGTGGACGCCACGTCCAAGACCCCGGTCCAAAAGTTGCCTCGTTAAATGCTGCAATTTGATTTACGAGTCGATTGCCAGTTGTCCCCCTTCCCTTCATACTCTGCTGATGTTTGTTCGACTGTTTGCTTTGGTGTTACCCAATATCATTTCATATATTTCACAGACCCCCTCCTCCCCCCTCGTCTCTCTCAGGGTCGTTCCAACGCACTTGGCACGCAATTAGCATATGAATTTTAATTTTGTGTGCGTTTCTTAAAACAAAAAAAAAACCAAATTTTTTTTTAAACAGCTCTTCCAAAATGTCGTTTGAAATATTCATGACCAATGTCCCAGTAATCGCGGCTCAAGTTTTTAATGGGCTTGGCTTTAAAGAAAGAAAACAAAAACAAACAAGACACGCAAAGAGAACAGAAGACATTTGGAATGAGAAGCCCGGAGTTTTATATATATAGAGGCCAGCACCTTGGTTCGGGGAATCTAACTACATATGGCTGACCTTAGCATTAAGCTGTGTAATGAGTTGTAGATTGTTCTACAATAAGGCGATAATACTGTAATACGATATGTTGTAGTATAAAATGTACTTAAAATAAAATGAAATTAAATAAAATGGAATTATAATTAAAAAATATATAATACCGGAACACAGTGGTGTTACTTAATGAGCATTTTACTTAAAAATGATGTCATCAGCTGGCTTTATGAGTATTTTTCTTAGAGAATTGTTATATTGGCATATCTTTATGGTATTTCTGAGAAGAAATTCTTAAAAAAGAAATCATTAAGATTAAATATATTAGATGTTCTTCATAATTAGAATAAATATTTCATTATTATTTTCAGTAAGTAAATAATAGTTATATAATTTACATTACTCGACTTGGCCTGGGCCAACTGATATTATTCAAATCTACACCTCATTTTTTTTTTTTTGTAAGAGTTTCAAAACTTAAAAAGATGGGATTTAAATCTTCATAAAAAGTAAAAATAATAATAATTTACAAAAATAAATGAAGCAACTTCTACTACATGTTGTATGTATATAGTAAAATAAGTTTGAAGCAGGTCTTTAGACATAAATTAAACTTTTTCGTTATTCGTTTATTAATATATTCATTTTTGATATTCACTTTAGCACAAATCTGACAAAACAAACACAACCTTACCAACTTAAGTTTCTCTCTTCAACATTATATATATTCTATTCCTTAGCACCTGCTAAGACTAACTATTCAGCTCAAACTGTAACTCATTCATCAACACCTCTTGTGACAGCCGGGTTGCAGTTTGTGGCTTACCTGTCAGTCCACAAGTCACCTTTCTCAACCCATGCTGATATAAAATACAACCCAACTTTCCAATGACCCCATTGCACGCAGAGAGTAGTGCGACTTCAATTTTCTTTGTATCTGTCGCTTATCTGGTGCGAAACCTACACACAAACACACTTGTTTCCTTAACCCATTTATTCCGATTGAGCGCGCCACGAGACACGCACGATTCCGTTAGCCAGGCCCTTTAAAGAGAGAGGGTGGAGACTTGACACATAAATCTCTTTAATTGCCTCACGCAACTTGCGCGACTTGAGACTCGAAGTCAAGAGGTGTCTCGCAAGCAACAATTAATTAAAGCAAGCGGCACTAAATTATTTTAAGGCCTATCTTCAAATCAAGAAAATCGCCGTTGCATCATTAGCACTTTGCCAGCACAACCACAAAATCTGTATAAAAAGGTAAGTCCGTATTTCATAAAAGCTAGTTGCAAAGTCAGCATCTTAAGCATAAGATGTACAAAGAAGAAAACTTGATACCTCAGTTATATTATACAGCGTTTTGTCACCGCCCACAAATTATCTATAAAAATCCGACTATGCTGTGAAATTAAAATAAAATAAATTGCATAATTTATCTTAAGGTTTTATTTTTTCTTTTCTTTCTTTTATTAGTTTCATCAGCAAAGGAAATCAGAAATCAGCAAAATTAATTTAATATAATTTTCTTTGCATTTAAAAACAATAAAGAAATATGGAAAACATTCTATTTCTTTCTGGACATATTAAAGATATTAATAATAATCAAAATTATTAATGTATACAATTAAAATTGTTTTTAGTAAAACTAAATAAATATATAAAATTTCTATAAACCGCATTTAAATTTAAATTTCGGTAACATTTCATGACCAAATGTTTTCATTGACAGCTCTTGTAGATCCCAAGCCAGAATTTTCCACTTAGATAAACCCTCAGGGAATCTTAAAACGCAAGAAAATAAACCCCCGATGACTGTCGATTAATTGATTTAACAAAATAGAAAGTTATATCGATATAATAATATATCAACACAAATTGAGTAATTAAGAGCTGCAACTGTCACATTTCCGCGTACAAATAAAGTTCTAATTGAAAGCGCTTTGGGGCGGGGCAAAGTGGGGCGGTTTCTGTTTGTCGAGCTGTTTACCTATGACCGTTAGATAAACATCGACGTAGCTTGCATTTGCTTTGTGTGTATGTGTAAATAACAGTAAAAAGTGTATCCATGACTGCATGATGCACGCATTCACGCCCAGTCCCCACACTCCGAAAAAAGCGATACAAAACTGCTGAATAATGGCCACGCCCCGAACCGCCAGCCGACATATTAAAGCGTGTAATTAGTTTTGGATAGATAGTTAGATATATGCAGGCAGCTGACAGCAGGCGGGGGGGTCTGTGTCAGGGGTAGGGGGAGGGACTCTGCATGGTGCAGTTTTTCTTGTTGATTGACTGACAGCCGGCACTGTCAGTCGCGCCGGAGCTGAGGCCAAAGACAGAGTTGGAGCTGGAGCTGGAGCTAGAGGTCAAGTGCAGCTGAAGCCAGAAATGGGTTCTGTTCTGGGCCTCACCCACACTAGACGATTTTTGTTGATATTGTTGTCTTGGCGATATTCAATATGAAATACTTGTGTATTCCGCTGCACTTGAAAATATAATGCACGACAGCTCTGAGCCAAGTCCATGGGCCAAGTGCAGCGTCAAGTTTTTGCCCCTCTACTCATATAACTTATTTATAATGCTGCATGCAAAGCCAAAATCAATAACAATTAGTTGGCAGTTTATGCAGGCAACCAAAGGGAGTAAGAGGGGGGTGGAAGGGGCGTGAATAGTAAAGTTGATTTTAATTCAGCTGTCAAACTTTACTAAAAGCCGATTAAATGGTGTCCAAGTTACAAACTGGAAAATCGCGTAATTGTGTAAAAGATAATATTAAATCGATACAAAAAGAGGGGTTTTATAGCAGAGGTTGCTATATGATCTACAGATATAATGGAAGGATTTTTAGGAATTTAAAATCAAATTTATTTAATAATATATAAAGATAATTCAAAGAAAATATAAAAGTTAAATAAAGAATTTCCCATTAGCATTAAATCAAGATGAAGAAAAAAAGACAAAACTATTCAATAAATATGTCTAACAGTGGCGATTATAATGTCAATATAACCGAGATCAAAGAAATCTGTAAGTAATATATATATATATATAGAAATTCCCTTGGGAATGCAGGCCAGCTTCTTTTCTGTTTCTTTTTCTTCTCATTTGTTTTAATCCCACACACATTCCCAAAATATATTTTAGGCATTTGGACAAACATTTATCAATCAAGCTTAGCAATTAGTTTTTGTGTGTCCCCTCCAATCCCTATCTTGGAAAATACAGTTCACCCCTCCCTGCTGTAGCTGGCTCAAACAGCTAATGCCTTTATTTACTCATTGCTTAGCAATCGCTTATTCATTTGCCCGCCAAACACTCACTCCCCGATTTTCAAAGTCAGTTTAATTCTCACATATGCCAAAGTTAGGAAACATTTCTCAGGCTCAACTCAAAGAGCCGACTGAATTATATACATATATATACAAATATATGCGGGTGCCGTTGGGCTCCACAGACGCCCCCGTCAAAGTGGTTTGCGTTGGCTTCTTTTTGTTTGTTATTCACAAATTGATATTTTTTTATGCTCTTTTCTTTTTATTTATTTCTTTGGCAACTAATTGAATTTCGGGCAACAATATGCAAAGTTCTTGTCGCATTTTCGGTTATGACATCACGCGCAGGCAGACAAATTTTATTTTACTGGGTATTTTCTCATTCATTCATTCCCACAGTGAATTATTGGGGAGTGGCGCCTGCCATGTAACAAAATCCTTTGGCCAAAATCTCAGACAAGTCGCGTATTAAATTGTATTAGCACAAATTTATTGCATTTGTTAACAGACATGACAACGCGTTAAATCGCTTAAAAGGGGGAGGGGGAGGAGGAGGAGGAGGAGGCGGTAGCGATATTGACTGAAAAACCACGCACCAGAAAAACCAGCTGGAAGCAGTCAACACACCCACACACCAAGGGGAAGGGAGGATCGAACGGGGGCCTGTAACGAGGGTTTGTAAACGGCGACAGCTTGACAGAAATGTCAAATTGGCAGGCAAAACAACAGTTACAAAATTTGAATGAATGACTGGCGACGGGCGCATTCAATGAATCAGTGAGTGCGCCAGTGTGAGTGCTAGTGTGAGTGTGAGTGTGCGCGTGAGTACGCGCATCTAACGCAGTCCTCTGGCCTATGCAAATATTATGCATTTAGTCGATTGGCAATGCAATTGGCAAACAAGGAAGCAACAAAATAACTGCCTGTCAATTCAAAATGAAGGAGACGACGCCGACGGCAGCTGAAGGTGGAGCAAAGCGATGCTGCAGAGAGGAGACGCCGCCAGCGAGACGCCACAACGGCAGCGGTAAACAAGTAGGATTGCGCCTGGTGAGGGCAATCAACTAAAAGATACCCTGTACCCAACTAGGATCGGGACTAACATTTTTGAATAACTCATTTCATTTCTTGTGCTATTATTATAACATTTTCAGAACTTTTATATAGTATTTAATAGTATTTGTTGCAAGAATCTTATCAGAAGATATCAAATTTTAAGTCTCCAACTTTAAAAGCCTAAAAAATGTACTCAAAAACACAAATATGTAAAAATTAATATTAATAGGTTTCTGGGTGATTATTAAAGTTGAATTAAAATGTAAAATAAGCTTGATTGCAATCAATTTGTTCTTCAAAAAATTCATCAAAAGTATATATATGCTTAATAAGTTCAGATATTCCTCCTTTTGAATTTCCACTACTACAATATACCCCAATTAAGACATTTTTAATGGGAATAACGAGCAGCCAGCGAGCACTCAATATTTCCACCAACGACAAACGTTCGTCTAAGCAAAATTAATGAAAATGCAAATGGAAAACGACATTTAACGAAATGAATGCTGAAATTGGCGCTTAATTGTTCAGGTGGTCAACAGACTTAGTTACTTGGCCATTGAACTGTAACTGGAGGAATAGCAATGGATAAGAATGCGTAATTAGCAAAACTTGATGAACGTGAACAACATGCGAAGACCCCAAAGCGTGCTGATGACCTCCTCTCTCTATGGCATTAGCTTCAGCCACAACGAATTGATAAAACGCTGCACTGGACGGGCGCGTTTCCTTAATGAGATCTCATTAATTTGATAAAAACGATCAAATTATGTTTGCCTCTGGCATGATAAATGAGCCTAGGCCAAAATGCGGGCCTAAAATTTGTAGCGCTTGAACACATGTTGCGTTGAAGTTCAGTTGAACGATCAAAATATTGAGAAAATAAAATAGAAAATGAAGATCAACTTTAATTTATCTTGTCATATATCATGTTAAGAGTTTTAAGTTGAAGGCTGTGGTAATATAATATTTAGTCAATCAAAGAAAAGATAAGATGGAATATATTTAGATCTTTTGACAAATATCAATTAATCGTTCAATAAACTTTTAAAGTTTAATAACAATTTTAAAGTACTCGTTTATTAATCTGAGGTCTGCTAACTTAAGAAATTTTTTCTACACAGAACCCTTCAAATCATCTAGTTATTAACTTAGTTATAATATTCTATTCTTTCACATTTACCATAAGTAAATGCCCATTCAGGGGATATATACTGCAATAATTTTCACGATTGATCATTACTATAAGAATCACTGTGCAAAAACTTCACCATTAAAACTTTAAATGAATTTATATGCCACAACATATTTTACAAATGTTCACATATACCAAAAGCATTACATATCTGCTTTGCATCACGATCAAAAATACATAAATTCTCTCCAAAAATAAACTATAAAACTATATATAAATATCAATTATATGCTTTGCTTTTTAATTCAATATTCAGCTAATATTTTACTGTATTTATCAGCCTGCGTTCTATATTAAAACTTCCTCCGACGCACATCATTTATCCAGTCCCGAATTGGCCTTCATGGCAATGACGCACTCCTCGCCGCAGGCGGCCAGCACGGTGCACAACAGATCCTTGCCCTCGCCGAATTCGTTGCGCAAGAAGCCGCCCAGTTCGCCTTCGGGCACCTTGAGATCCTCGCGTATCTCACCATTGTCGGCCATTAGAGTGACATAGCCATCATCACTGATATCGGTCAATTGATAGTCCTCGCGCTTTACGTGCGGCACATCCATATTATGGGTGGAGGGGCAAATGTCCTCGTACTTCTTCTGTGTGAATATATCGATGCCAACGAGATGGACCTTGGCGTGTCCATGCTTGCCCGTCTTCGAGGTGGACATGTCGACAATCTTACAGGGACGCCCCTTGAGCATTACGAATCCATTCTTACGCAAGGCCGAGCATTGCATCGGAAAGGTTTTAGATGCGCCCGAATCGACGGCATCGAACTGAACCTCATCATCGTCGGCCATCGGAATAAAAGGGGATCTCTTGGCCTAGACTTTTTACGAAAAATAAAAATTGTTTAACAGAATTCCGATTGTCAGCTCTATCTATGTTGTTCAAACTGAATTAATGCCGGGAGCTAAACACTTGACAAGTAAGTCAGCGACGATTTGATTTAAGAATATTTAGATATCGATTTTTTTTTTTAACTTTTTTTCACTCCAATTTGGTTTACAATTTCCCAACGTTAAATTATTGATAACTCCCCCACGTTATATTAATATGCAATCGTATAACTGCCTGCAATGTGAGAGCTCACAATTTATGCTTCCTATAGCCCAAACTTGGTCATACTCGTAAACTGAACAGTCGCAATCTACATACGATTATCATACGATAGTCATACGCATATCCGGCCTCACTGTGATTGCGTGGGGCTTTCTTCTACTTTGTCTGATCTTCACGACGAACGTGCGCATAATTAACACTTGTCGATCAAGTGGATTCAACACGCTCCGATACTTTGTTTAAGCTATAACTAAAGCTATAACTTTGTTGTGAAACTGTCAAATGAAGAGAGTGAAAATACTACGACTATTGAATACTCTTGCAATGTTTATCAAAATTTATTTATTTTCAGTGAAAATAGTTTACACATACATTGGTAAAATTAGGGTGAAATACAAAAAAAAAACACGAAAATTAGGTCAATATCAGTTGGTATATTAAATTGCATAAACCTGTACGAAAATATAAGTCTGTATAATATTCGATTTGTGCCTCTTGAGCCTTGCAAGTATTGTATTTGGGGCGGACAGGCAATAAAAAAAAAAGTGCCACAAGGGGGTGTGCCGGTGTTTACCATGGTAATCAACGGCACCTCACGCACCTCCAACGTCATCAACGCAACGCAATGCCGTGGGGCACGCCGCAGCAGCTTCTCCAAATGTGGGCCAATGACGCTGACCAAGTTGGACTTCCACTTTTGTAATTAAAGCCATGGAAATCAGTGCAAGGTGTGCATAAGAAATGTGAAATGCCGCACAAGAGTGGCGAAAAAGGAACACAACGAGGAAAAGGAAGAGAGAGTCAGTAACAGAGATAGCGAGAGAGAGAGAGTTCAACACTTGGCGCCACTTGTCGTTTTGTTGCCACGCCTGCAAGTCGAGTAGAAAGACTTCCTGGCATTGGGTGTTTAGATCTTGGCAATTGATCGCACTTACCTAACAAGGTGTGTCAAATATTAAGACCACATATGACCTATATACCATTTATCTACACTATTCTTCAAAATGATTTGAAAAACATAGATTTACCTTACCACAACATTTAATTATGGCCCCATACAGATATTCATCAATCGTTTTTACATACCTTAAAAAAAAGAGAATAAAAGTTTGATTAATAAAGCAATTTATATTTGTAGTACTTTCAGACTATAGTAAAAATGATTTTAAATTAATTGAAAATATCAATAAAGTTCAAGTTTAAAGTTAATATATTCACAGACTTTACACTAGTAAACATTTGTTTTCGAAATTTTTTAATTTTTATTTATGTAGCCTTAGGCTACTAAAATTTTTCTAGTTTCTAGTTTATATTTTAAATTCTCATAACTTTATCTAAATTAAACCGATTTTAATGTTTGGTGTCATATTTTTCATGAATTGAACTCTACTTCAATTCTGCGTTCTAATTTGGAAATACAATTTTTTTTTCAACTGATCTTTTTTAATAAAATAAAATGCCATTTTGACATTATTTAAGGCTGAATATGTTTTATGATTTAAAAGCGTTCACGCTCTCTAGCTATAATTTGCAAAGGTTTTCTCTTCATAACTCCCATAAATCATTGTGGGACCCAACCCAACCCAAAAGCCACTTAACCTCTATTTGCAGCTAATGTCAATTGCTTTTGCCCAGTTTCGCATAGCATAAATAAAGCCGAAACGTAAACATAAATTGAGCCTAAACATTCGCAAAACTTATTAAGCCAGACAAATGTGACAATTGACGAATTGACTAACGTAAAGATTGCAGTTACGACGGGTTTGTCTGTCAGACTGTCTGTCGTGTCATTCAGTTTGTCAGCGGTGCGGTGGCTTGGCGGCCTAAGCTTTGCGGTTCGGTGGCTCCAATTGAATTCGATTTGATGGCTTAAATGTTAAATTGGTTTACTGCTGCTTTGCAAATGCTTCCCAGCGACATTAATTTACAGTTTGTCAATAGTCAAGAACATGAAAACTCATTAAAACATGCTGCAGATAAGCAAAGGCAAGAAAAGCAACAACAAGCAATAATAACAACAACAGCAAGAAACAGGCAACACAAGACTTGGCTATAATTCAGTTGGCAGCACTCAAAAGCACACTCGAAACGTGACACAGTCAGCAATTTATTGACACTTTTAGACATTTGACCAATGCGTATACCCTGTGCTAACATTTGCTTAATGGGGTGTAAACGAATTAACCAAATAAAGCGAAATCAAATTGTCAACATTTATGTTCTCTTTTAATTCTCTTTTTAATTTCTGAACAGAGTATTGCGTAGTCGATAGAGTCCGATTTTTTTGTTACAAGATATCTTTAACATATTATTTATACACTCAACAGTAATTAAGATAACGCTATCATAAATAATAGATGTCAAAATGGAAAAAAAACGATTGACTTAAAACATTTAATATGTCAGCAATATTTTATCTAGATGAAAAAATATATACATATGCACACATAAGTAAATTATATGCACATATATATTATTGAGTTAAGAATAGGAATCTTTTCGAAAGTTGAGTAATAGTACTAAGGAGTCGAATTTGTGATCTTATCTTTTCCATAAAGCGATTAAAGTTTTATTCTTCGAGTAAGAGTCATGCAAAATTTATAGTTTTGTAAATTGAAATTCCATTTTAAGAAACTATAAATTTGCAAATGATTTATATATCCCAGAATATTTTGAACATTATGTTTTTTATGGTATTATATAATATCCATCAGATTGTATTCAACATGCGTAGCTTATCATTAAATTTTTATTTTCAGTCTGTTGTCATTAATTTGTTCTTGTTGTTTTTGTCTCTTGTGGCAAGCCGGCGACACGTTTTTGAAAAGTCGGCTGACGGATTGATGTGGCTTCACGCGGCTGCTACGTCCACAGAAAGACACACTTATACACACTCACACTCACTTGCTGCACTTTATGAGTTCATGTGTGTGCAGCACAAGCTGGCAAATGTTCTGCAAAGTGAGTCACCACCAATGTTGTTGTCACTAATCATTGGCGCACCCGCAAACCCCCGATTGTACCACCCCCGACTCTCCCCCCAGCGTCCCCCACCCGCCGACCAACCAATTCGAAACCCCTCGACCAATACGCGCTCAATGGCCGAATGAGCACAAAATTGGAACCGCATGCAACACGCAGGGAAACTGAAACTGAAAGAGACAAACGAACAAAAAAAAGCACTAATCAAGTAAGGTTGCTTGGCTACGAGATACTCATTGCATTGTAACATTTAAAAAAAAAAATTAGGTAACTAGACCTATGTGAGTCTACATGCCAAAACTTTGTATCTCTAGCTATCACAACTTCTGAGTCTTGTTAATAAATTAATCGATATTTATCAATATCGAAGAAATGGAAATAGATCTCGATAAATCGCAGAAAATTTGATTTGCGTAGCAACAATAATATTAGAGATATGATTAAAAGCCCGTGGTTTAAAATCGATATTTATTGAGTACAAACTTTTTCTGATCAAAAGAAATATCCCTATGGAGTCGTATTTTCTATTTTATATTATTTATACCCTCTTCATCCATTTATGAATGGTTACAGGGTATAAAAAACAACGCCCAATGCAAGATGCAGAGCAAAAGTGGAAGTGGCAACTGCAAAACTGCGACTGTCAGAAGCTACGTCCCTGAAATAATATCGATTTCGTTGTTGGACTTTGCTGCTTGCCTTCTGCTGACTCTTCTTCTTTCTTCGTTTTTTTGTCTCTTCTTCTTCATGTTGTGTGCTTGTTCCGATTGCCACTTTGCCACTAAGAAGGCATTCACCTCATTTCCTGGACACGCGGCCGCATCAGGCGTCGAAGTGGACAAGCAGCTGCAGCTGCCCAGTCGCAATCCCGACTGCCACTCCCCGGCCCGCCCGATAGCCATGGGCGTTGGCAGAGAAGATAGCGAGAAAGAGACGGAGATGGAGATGGAGAGACAGTTGCTGCCACAGATCATTGCATAATCAAGCGTCATTGTATGTAGCTGCAACGCTTATCGTAATATCGATCTGACTGATGACTGATGATGCTAGGATGGGTTTTACTTTCCTTCTCAGCTGGCAGCGAATCTTTTTCAATTGATCTGACGACTGTGGTGTGGAGGGAGAGTGATCTCATTACATACGATTCAAGATAAATGAAAGTGCCTTAATGGCATCAAAAGGAATATAGTTATTGACCAAGTGGGGAAAGGAATTGAAATCTTTATCTAAAAAAAAACGTAAGCAATCGTGAGAATTGTAAGTGAGGAAATGGATATTGAAGATTTTACGTTCAATATATCAACTAATTACACTGGTTATTATAACATTAGTATTTTAATACTAATAAAAAATTTAAAAAGAATTAAAGCTCAATTTAGTTTGTTACTCAACACTATAAAATAACTGAAAGGCTTTTTAATGTATGAATAATTAATAACTCAGATAAGAGTAATAAAAAGTGTCCAGAAAAACTGTAAGGAAAAGCAAACAAAAAATATTTCTCACACTTTTGAAGCTGATATAAATAATACCTAGCCTTCAGAGAGTAATTTATTATTATTAAAATGTATCAACTATTTATATATACATATAAAGTATATTTTACTTCGGTTCACAGATCAAAATCTAAAATGTTTCGCACATGGAATTTCTTCCTAGGTTTTGTGTAATTTTTGTCTTATATATTAACTTTATATCATTACTCAAATATATTATCTATTAAACTGCTCTCATTTCTCAATTCAAGTAAATAAAGTTCGCAGATCCACCTTAACATATGCAATTTTCTACTTTGTCTTTATACCTGAACAATATTTAAATTTTGTATCTATTAAACTGTGCTCATTTCGCCAAGTGATCAACTTAAGCTAATCTTGATGAACAAACCAAACAACTATTGAAACTGACAACCACTTTTAGTTCTTCTAAAGCCACCTTTTACTTGTTCAAACATGCCTTTCTCCAGCTCCACACTGATCATATTCTTTGATATCATTCTAATCAACAACTTGTCCGGGGACAGTCAATTATGTGTGTGTGTGTGTGAGAGAGAGAGAGAGTAAGAGAGAAAGAGAGATCGTCCGGCAGGATAATCATTATCAGTTAGCACATAATATCTGCAATGTGCTCAACTTGAGGAGTCATCCCCGAGGCGCGTCGGTGATTAGCGGCATCATAAATTGTGGGCTTTATCTATGCAGCCAAGATCAGACGTTAAGCAGAGTTGAGTCGCGGCTTTTACGGCGACAACAGAAAAAAAAACCGACAAAATAAAAAAGAAAATTGTTGCATAACGGTTCTTAAACCACCCAGCTGGACATTTTGCCAGTTTTCCCAGCTAGCAGCTTGACCAGCCATAAATGGCCAGCGCTAATTGCTTTGCTGTCCATGTTCATGGAGTTGTTACTGTATTTTTTTTATATATCTCTTATTTTTCCTCCTTTTTTGTTGTCTTTGTTATGCTGCACTTGGCCACATTATCGTTAGGCCAAATTGCGCGCCTTTAGCTGCGGCCAAATGCAAATGCAAATGCAAATATCAAGTTGCCGAGTGGCTGGCGATATGCGATAATTCCAGTGTTTGCCGGGCTTCAGAGGCTTCAGATCAGTGTCCAGAGGGGCTATGGGCTGGGGATGGGCTATGATAAATTTATCGATTGCTCGATTATACGATTGCTCGATTGCCTGATCGTTGATTCGAACTGGGCTGGCCCTGCGCCTGCGGTCAACACTTTTTGTTTATTTCTTTTTTTTTTCTTCTTTTTTTTTGGAAAGTTGCGATTGCATAAGTAGGACAACGAGGCGTTCCTCGAGCCTGCAACCTGCCCTGGAATTGGGTTACACTTTCTTCTGGGCCAGGCCGTAATTTATGGGCAAAGAACTTTTGATTTTAGGCATAAATATTTCGTGTTCCCATTTAACACGCTTCGTTCGCTTCTCACGAGTGGGCGCCCCCCGCTTTTGGAACAAATTTAAATGTATTTAAATGTCAGAAAATGTCACACTGATCGAAGTTAGCGGCTGTTTTTATGTGTGTTTACCCCTGGTAGATAAACCCCCTCCCATACCACACTTTACTTGATTTAGAGCTGGCCACAAATTTGTGAACAAATGTGTCCCATGCTCAGGTTTTTTTTATCTCTTTTTTTCTTTTTTGGGTAGCTGCTAAAAGCAACACGTAAAAAAATGCAATTAAATTCTTTTTAATCGAGTCGCGATTTTTCTGGGTGTGGTTTTACTTGAGAATTGAGACATTAAAGTCTTTGTAAATTCAATTTAAAAATAAAGTGCAATGTAATTGCATTTCGAAGGGCAGTGTAATGAATAAAGAGGTCAAAGAGCAAAAGGTTTCAAAAGATTTGAGAGTTTAAATAAGTTAAATTGATAAATTAAATAATGAGGTGGGTTAGTTAATGGTAAGAAAATGCAAAAAAAAAAGGGAGAAGAAAGAGTTGACTTTGGAATGCAGAAATTTCAAAACCCTTGCTATACAAAAGTGTTATTAAAAAAAAATTTTTTAAAACAAACATTCTAACAAAATTGTGTTTTTGATCAAAAGTTCCTTTAGATATTATATAAATACAGTAGTTCAGATAAGAGGCTTGACTACACTGTATAAAAATCTCACTGATATTAGCCAAATAATAATATTTACCAGTAATCATGTAAAAACTTTAGGCTTATTTCATTATATTTTTCCATTACTTTTCTCTATGCATTTAACCTTTCAGCTAAGAGAATAAGCCGCAGGTAGCTTAGTAATTTATAAAGATCCTTTTCTGTTACCCAGTTGCAAATTTGGTCTCGAATAGCCCAGTTGCACCGATGATTGAATGCCTCATTTGGACGATTTATGTGCTGTGAATGGCTGGTGAAAATTGTTTTTTTTTTTTTTGCAATTTTATTTTTATGCTGGTCAATCCGTTAAAAGGATAATCGCACAGCATGAAAAATGAATGTTGAATGTTGAACCCTCGCAGCGCAGTTTCCACCTGCTCCTAAAGAGCAACCCCCTCTCTCTACTCTCTCTCTCTCACTCCCTTCTGCCACACGTTTCCCACGTTCGCGCGTGCAATTTGTGGCATGCAAACTTTCACATGGCGGACAGGCAAATTAACAGCAACAAAAACAACAACATAAAGAGCCGTAAATGCCGCAACAAAATGCTCCCAAAAACACCCACTAACAATATATATAAATACATATATATAAGCATATGTATAAACTATATGCATTATATATAGATAAAGCTGGCCTCCAAATGAAAGTGAAGTGAAGAATTGATGGACATGGTGTGGCCAACGCCGGTTCCAGTTATGGCGCCCAGTTAAGAGCTTGAGTGGGCGTGGCACATTCACATGACAAAGCAGGCAAACAAATGCGCAGCATTTTAATTTATGATTCCAGCTGCAGGAGCTGCAATCGATGATTACAATGGAGAGATAACTATCGAAGCGTAACGCCCTGTCGCGACTCCCGCAAGGCAAAGCCAAGACACTGGTTTAGGGTATTAAATCGCCTCCACCTCCTCCGATTGCTCGATAAGGCGTTAGCTGAAGCTGGCCAGGATCGAGAGCGTTCATTTGTTATCGCTTCGTTTGGAGACTTCGCGTCGTCGTCGTCGGCTGATTTGCTTAATTGCATAAATTTTTATTTGCTCGACTCGATGGTGCATGCGATATGCAAATGATCCGATACCCACTGTGTGTGCCCACGGGCAGCTGCTGCCGAAAACAAAAAAGAAACAAAAAAAAAACCAAAAAAAAAACAAAATATAGCGAAAAGTCGCGCATTAAATCACACACACAGAAATTGTAGCAACAGCTCCTAGGCCAGACTCAAACCCAGACCAAGACCCAGACGACGTCGTCGTCTATGACGATGCAAACGGCGACTTTCGCTGCCTTTGAAATGCCAAAAAAATGCAAAAATGTAGGAGTTTAAGCTAGAAAATGCATAAAAGACAAGTGTAATACCCTATAAATTTATAAATTTTTTTAATTAAATATGCAAAACAAAAAAACACAAAATAAAAATAGATTTTAAATAATATTGACTTTCATCTGATCAATTATTTTGCTCAGTTCTTAAATTTTAGTTTTCCACCTATTTTCTATCCGATTTATCTAAAAAGAATTTCCACCCTTGTGAAAAAAAAATAAATCAAATAGAAGCACAAAGTAAATTTTAATATTAAAATTTTTCACCCATTTTCCACGATTTTCCGATTCAAATCATCAAAAGAAAACTACAGTGATGCAGTTCATGATACTCTTTCTATGTGCATCGTATAAAATTTCGCTTAAAATGGCATATTTAGGACTGAAACTGAAATCTAAGCCTGTCCCACAGAATTTTTGCTTCGTAGTCGCTACGTGTGAATAACAACAATTGCTAGAGTCGGCTTGCTGGGCCAGGCTAAGCTTCTTTTCCTTTGGTTAAAAAAAAAAAAAAACGACAGTCGGCTTTAGCTGCATCCTATAGAAAAACCAAACAAAGGCATTTCTA
This sequence comes from Drosophila colorata, assembly GCA_035041545.1. Taxonomy (NCBI): domain Eukaryota; kingdom Metazoa; phylum Arthropoda; class Insecta; order Diptera; family Drosophilidae; genus Drosophila; species Drosophila colorata. The sequence continues at coordinate 4,742,996 of JAWNLD010000564.1, forward strand.
GTGCATGGGAATTTGGAAAATGCAAGTTGGACATGGGTCAGTGGCAATATTAAGATTCGTCTCTTGTTTGTGTCGCATTGCGGCCTCAACAAAGGTCATTTTTCGGTTTGGACTTTTACTTTTGATTTTGTGTGCTTTTTGGCGAGGATTTTCTTTTGGCTGACACTTGAGTCGAGTTATGTAAAAATGGAAAGTTCAAGTTGATTTTTTTTTAAGATTTGTAAATTATGCTTTTGTTGTTATTGCCTTTAATGAATTGTAAGTGAATTATTTAGATATTTGTAGGTTATATAAAATAGATTATATGGTGTTTGGATGGCATTTCAATCTTTAAATGATATATCTATATTTTAAGTCAACTTAAGTACATAGATTTAGTTGAGTTCGATATGTGAGAAAGATGAAGAATTAAAAATCTGCAATCCGGAAATCAGCTAAGAGACCTGGTATTTTAGCCCTATCATATAAGTAACACTTTCAATTTCCAAAATATTATGGTTGAATTTTATAAAATTCAATTTTTTTTCTTAAATAGTACGAATGTATTTTTAACAAAATTGCCATACTCATCCATATTTTATTTAAAATGCAATTCTTTTACTTCTACACAAATTCTTAGTTACTTATTTGATCGCTTTACCAACACTTTTATTCAACCTCACACTTACAAAGGAATAAGTAATAAGTACTGAAATAATTGGTTGGCGTTTAGAAAAGAAATCTCTTCGAAATATTCTTCACTTACTTCATTATGAGCCACAAGTCATTGGCAGCCACGCCCAATGCACAAATTCCAACCCTTCTGCCGTTATGCACTGTATCTCAAGGAATGCGTCGTAAATCAAAACAAAAATGAAAAAAAAAACCCCTTGACTCGCTGACTTTATAAAACTTGGCCCCTATATAAAACGCATGCTCAACTTTATCTGCAATTTCTTGAACTATTTTTAAAAATACACACAACAAGAAAAACAAGAACAGCGGCAACATTATAGTTAATAAAAATACAAAATTCAAGTTGAGAGGAGTAAAAGCCGCCGGCCTTATCGCCGTGGTTCAAGAGAGCGCAAAGAGCAGGCGGCAATTAAAAAAGGCGCGCGCAGCTAAAGATGAGGCCAAAGCAACAAAACGATGACAATTATGAGGCAAGCAGACAGAGGCAAGAAAGAGAAGCAGCAGAAAAAAGAGCAATATCAGTCGGCAATATCTAGATTTCTAGAGCTCCCCAACGCTATAAATTGAGCAACTGCGGCAAAGTTGATAATAAAAATGGTTCACTGTTGCCTCCAACCCCCCTGTGCTAAACATAAATGTAGTTGTTGTTCTTGTTGCTTGTGATGGAAGGGCTTTTGGTTTATTTTTAGCACGCGCTGCAGTTTCGCTTTGAAATGTATCTACAAGATACAGCTGCAGCAGCTAGCCAAATGCCAGGCCCAGGCGCAGACCCAGCCCCAGCAATGTTGACGGCGTGCCTAATTCAAGAAAATGAAGACTAACGCACACACGCACACTCGCATACACACACACACAAACTTAGCTAGACATTCCCGGCTAGCAGCTACACACAAAAATAGTTGCACATTCTAAAGATAAAGCATTGAAAAAACAAATGCAAGTGTCGCCATTAGCTTGGCTCTATTCCAGGCATTAAAATGAATGTGCTTGTGAATTTGGCTGCTGCGACGAATATCGCAACATTCACAAATGCACAGAAGATACACATGTATCTGGCAGATACATACCAGCTGACGCCAAATACCATTTGCGTCTTATTAATGACGCCGATTAATGCCTCAAATTCTCCTGATTGCGTTGTTTCTTTTTTATTTTTCAATATTACATTGCCCACATAGGGGGCCTGGCTAACAACTGCAGGCATTTTACAACACTAATTGCAACTATTTTTTAAACAACATGGGACAAAGTTTTTACTTTGGCAATAAAAAACCGTAAAAAATGGCTTGTCCCAAATAGTTTTCGCTACATTTGACAACGGCTAGGCTGGCGGATTATTCAAGTGCCTGTCCTCAATACCAGTGTTGAGAAATGCAATGAGAAATGAAAATAGGTTTGTGGGGGAAAGCAAAGAATTAAGCTCGCGCGTTACTTTTATAATCCTAACACAGCATAAAATATTAAACCGAAGTAAACCAAGAGACAAATCACCGATTTTCTATTTAATTAATTTGAATTTTATTATTTATGAAATATAATTGCATATAATATTATAATTTTATACTTTTCGTAATCGTTCTAATACACATTTACAAAGGTAAGCACATAAATTAAAATATTTGTGCTTTAATTCCAACTGAATTTTTAACACAAAAAAAAAATATATATTTTAAATTAAATAAGCCTCGAGTCGCAGCTTTAAAATCATGATTAGGCTTAGTTAAATGAGTCTAGCCATTAGATTCAAAATTCAGCTTATAAACGTTATATCATTTTGCAAAAAATACAAAACGCTTATTAAATAAGCTTATAAAAAAACGAAAACAATTTAATCTGCTGCCCAACCGCGCCCCTTTGACAAAAAAAAAAAATAAAAATCACTTAAGAATGCGTCGCCAACTTTTGTATGAATTATGCGAAACTATTTGAACAACAACAAATCAAAGCGAAACGGAGTGAAAAAAGAGACGGATAAACAAATTGCTAACCGGTTTGAAATGAAGTTGATTTTAATATACAATTTCAAGGTTAATTTCGTATGCACAAAAGGCAAATAACAAACGCTGACAGCAGCAGCATAATAAATAGGGTCGCCTCGACTCAGGCCACTCAAGATGAGCATTAGGAAGCGCTCCGGTAATTAATTCCAGCTGCCGATTGACTTTGCCACCACCAACCATCAGCCGGCACACATTTATTATCAGCGTTAAAGATCGTTTAACAGCTATGCAACATTTGACACAATTTGTAGGCGTGCGCCACAGTGATTGGGCACGCCCCCTTTAGCTCCCCGCCGAAAAATGCAACACGCAAGCGGAGAAATTTACAAAACGCCCGCCCCAAAGTCACAAGTGCAACCTGGAGAAAAGTAAAACTTTTGCAAGCTGAGAGTTAAATACTCTCTCTTATACATTTGAGATGGGGATAATCTTATAAAAATATATCTAACCAGCTTTGTTCTAAATTCCAATTTTCAGCGTTTTACCTTTTTTTCACACAGGGCAGTGCTTTTCAAATATTCCTGACGTAAACAAAAGGCTTAAAAATACAAATGTATCTTAAAGATAACAAAGTTTTCATAGTTTTAAAGTTTTTAAACAACAGTTTCCGCTCTGTCCCGACCTTGGCGATGGATTTATTAAAATCGAATAAATCAGTATTCTTAATTTTTTATGAAGTCTTTGAAAATAAATTTAAATATTTAAGATCGGATATTAAAAGTTTCAGTCAAAAAATCGTAAACAAATATAGAGTGATTTTCCGATAAAGGTAAAATAGCTCTGCAGAGAATTCTTATTAATACACCAATAAAAAATTCAACCATTTGAAAAGCATTTTTACCAACTTTCCACGTTTATAAAATTGTTTAAAATACATTAAAGAACATTTCAGTGATAAATTAAGCCGCCTAGTTCGAGTGGATTGATCATCAATCATTCAATGAATCAGCAGCAAATGCAACCAACCGCATGACAAATTAAATGCAACTATCGTAAGGGTATTACAACAAAAATAACAACAACACCAACAACAAACAGCTGCTATGCGTGCAGTCAAAATAAGAAAATAAGAAAAGAAAACTTAAAACAAAAAGCGATACGGAAATGCAGATAAAAAAAACCTTTGGAAAATTAATGAGCTGCAAACAATGCGGACATTGTTAGGAGAGAAAAACCGCGCGTTGGAAGAGTTAGGAGGTGGGTTCAATATTTTGACACAAAATGCCAAGGAGCAGCAACAACCACAAACAACAACATCTACAGCAATTACAACAAACATTCGCAATAACTGCAGGAAAAATCCCTCAAGGCAAATAGCCAACTATGCCTGATATAATGTCGAAAATGATCAAAGAAATCAGAAAAACAAAAAGAAAAGTAAAAGTTGAGCCTACAAATTTATTTGGTAAATTAAGTTAATAATAATGATTATTAATGATAATGATGATATACCTAATAATGATATCGCAGACATCAATCAAATGGCAAAAGCGAAACGCACATTAAAAGCAATCAAAACAAAACGGAAAATGTGTGAAAATTTTTAAAGACAAAAAGAGTAAGAGACAGATAGAGAGAGAGAGCAAGTGAGTGCGAAAGAGATGAAAAGTGGGTAACGATTTTCAACAAAAGGTGGGTCAACTATTGCGCCACATAATAAAGCAACAACAATATACAGCTAAACGGTTCGCTTTTCATTTTACACCTTCCACGGAAAACCAAAAAGAAAAACTGTGCAAGCCTCCCACCCTGCCCCTTGTGCCCTACCTGCACTGGTTGTAAACAAATCAAAAGGAGGTCAACTATATTGGCACACAGATCGGGACTACAGCAGCAACAACAACAACAACTACAGTTTATAGCTTTTTTGTAGTTGTTGTTGAGATTGTTTTTGTAAGCTCCAAAGATATGGCTGTCGGCGGGGCTGCCAACTTGTCGATAATTGCAAAATTCTTAAGTGCTTCCATTTGCCAAACGAGCCTGGCACCGAATAGGGGAAGTGTAGGGGAAACACAAATACTCTACAATTTCCTCAAATGATGTTTCGTTTGATGCATTCAACTTGAATGTAAACATACACAAAAAAAAAGTGCTTTGCGCAATTGGAATAAAAGTCAGAATGCAAATGGAGGGAGGTAGCGTAAAGAGTAGAGGGCGGCACCCGGTGCTGTTGTGTGTAGTGTGTAGTGTAGTGTGCACGTATGTATATTTAGCTCAGTAAATGTTGCGGAATTGATTACTGGATTTATACAGTTAGTGGAATGCATGGGACTATAAGAATTTCTTATGAAAATTCTCAATGCTGAGTCATGCATCGCTGAGATCGCCAGCCAAGCAATAGAGGAAACGATTCGAATAATAAAACTCAAGAAATAAATATGTGAAGTAGGAATGCTACGATTTATTAAGATCCAGAAATATATATTAAACTGCATAATAAAAAGCCAAAGCCTCGAGGAAATCTTTCATGAGAAATATCTCTAAATAAAGATGAATATTTTTAATATAATATAAGCCGAGCCGAGCAAAAAGATTTTTAATGAATAATCCCTTCTACAGACTTCCTTTGTTAATTGTGTTTTTTAATTGTAGAAAAATTGAAAAATTGAAGAAAAACTTAAACTGTATATAGTTAAGCCCTATACAGAGTTTATTAAGAAGATTTATATTTTATTTATTTATTAGCAGCTTTACTCCCTATATCGATTAATTAACAAGAGAAAACATTTAAATCATTTGTTGTTAATGTTATCTACAGTAAATCCCCACCTATCAAATAAACACTGATCATCTACAATGATCATCTAAAATTATCTGCTTTGACCCAAATAAAAAGTTCTCAGCTTATTTCGATGAGTGTTTTCCAGCCCCATTGATTAGGCCTTCCAGTTCGTAAATTCTCTTGTGTCATCTTTCCGCTTTAGAAACAGATCAAACAGATTTTTGTTCATTCCACATTTCTCAGGCCATTTCACTTGCAATTAGCAGTTGGCCCAAAACATTGCGACTTCCTGTTGGCCACAAAAAGAAAACACGCTTAAACGATTTCAATTGATGTTGTGCGCTTCAACTTATGAATCTTTGGGCTTTTTGTTGCTGATGAGAGATTCGATTGGCTTTCACGGCAATTTGGGAGGGTTGGAGGTGGGGGGTGGAGGCCAAAACAGGTGTCTCCCACGCCCAACAAGTTAAGAGGGCGCCGCACAAAGCTCGTTAATTTTTTAGCAATTTTGTGTAATAGCTTTTGGCCCAAAACACAACGCCAAAGTCCGGCCCGCTAATGAGCCATTAACACGCTTATCGGGCCAAAAGCAAAACCAAGTTGGGGGCGGAGGCAACTCAAATTGGCCACGCACATGACTTAGGCCCAAAAGGAGTTTCACGTGAGCTGCAATTGTTGTTGTTGTTGTTATTGTTGTTGTTGTGCCGTTTGGGGTCAGACGGGGGAAAACGAAAAATATATAAATATGAATTTCCTCAATTAGATTTTCCAGCCACGAACCCGAGAGGCCACGGCATATAACGAAATGCAAATCGCATTAAGACGCGCTTTTAATCTGCTGCAAGGCATCGTCTCTGCCTCCCTCTCTCTCTCTCTGTTTCATTCAGAGAGCTGTGACTATTGCACATTTTATACCCTTTACTTATACTTTAATTGGTGTATATACATTTTTAGATGCCCTGAAAACATGGTAGAGACAATATTGAACGGATATTTATTTAAGATTCAACATTTTTAGACCTGTATTAGCCTGTTTTAGCAAAAATTGTTAATCTTCCATAACTTTGTCAAAACTGAATTGATTTTGGTAAGGCATTAGATTTTGTTCATGTTTTGGCCTCTAAATTTATTTTGTATTTAAATCTGAAAATATAATTTTTTAAATTTTTTAATTCAAGTTTTTGTATTACACCCAAAAATTTCGAACAGAGCGAATTAAAAAATGACATATTCTGCATACAGGGTATCTGCTAGTCGTAAACTCGCGACTAGAGCACTCTTGTGGCTGTTGTTATTTTTGTACCAAAAAAAAAAGAGTCGAAATCGCCGTAAACGCTAAACGAATCTCTTGTCTGCTGGGTCAGCAGGTCAAAAGCGAGGTGCCCATTGAAAGTTCCGCGAGAAACAACAACAATATAAATAACAAAAAAACAAAAAAAAAAGACCTTAGAATGTGTGGAGATCAATGAAAAAGTGCCAAAGGGTATTCTTTGGAAAGTGACTAATCCTGGAATTGGAACTGGAAAGGGAATTGCCCTTCCAGTTCTCAAGTGCTCATCAGACCACACTTATGCATAAGTGTCGCCCTCTAGCGTCTGTCGACAGCTAAACGCCATCAAATAATATGCGAAAAAAAAACATAAGCAAACAAATGTAAAGCGCAGCGGGTAAAAAAAAACAATACTTAAGATGATTTTTTTGTATTTGTTTTTTATTTTTTGTTTATGTGGAACTCAGCAGGATCGTTTATAAAGTGAAGTGAGGTGTGCGAGTGTGTGTGTGAGTACGTGTGTGTGAAGTGATGTGGGTGAAAGCAGAGTGATTGAAGAAATAACAGAGTGTTACAGTTAATAGCTTAATTATTTTGGATAGGCACATTCATATCAGCTGTCAAAATAGCCAATGGGGTATTTGAATATCTTAAAAAATAATTATGTACAGTTGTAAAAAAAATTATAATCAATAAGAATATTGTTTAGGGTAGACTAAGACTTTCAGATTTTAATACTTTTCCCACTGTACACACATAAACATATATGTACATGCAAATGTCGCACTTGCCAATTCGCCGCAATATATTCGAACATAAAAAAACCTACACCGTTACACTTCTACTTTCCATTGCTTTAATTGTTGCGCTCCTTTTTTCATGAATATTTTATTACATCAACTTTAACATCAATCGCTGCAATTGCTATGCGGCCCCCGCACACTGCCTCATATCAGTCGATAGACGGTAACATAGATAAATAAAGCGCAGCCCACGCATAACAACAACAACTGCAACAACTGCAAACACAGCGCCCGCTGCCATTGCACAGTTATGCACAAATACACAGACAGCAGCACATGTACACATAAGTGCAAGTGCAAATGTGTGTGTGCGAAAGAGAGCGAGGCAAATAAATATTATCGCAGTCAAAGTTATTACGAAATCGCAATCGAACATAACGGTTGATAGCAAACACACACACACATACAGACAAACACGCGTTCGAAGAGCGGCAAAGCGAAATGAAATACAAATAGAGCAAGCAAAAAGGGCAAGAAATTATTGAAGAAATTTTCTGATTGATAATTTTAATGAATAAAAAAATATAAAGAAATAAAAATAAAATAAACAAATAAATAAATTTTAAAAAATATTGATTAAAGTAATATGCGTGTTTAAATTGCGTGTAGAACGCAATATAATATTTTTATTATGATTATTATTATATATTTTAATATATATTTTTTATTTTATTATTATTTGTTTATTTATTTATATTATTATAATTTTGATTTATTTATTTTCATATTTGTAAATTTCAGGTTAGAAACAAAAAACTGAACGAAGTTTTGCGTCCATTTACGATTCGATTCAATGCAAGCGCAGCAGCAGCAGCGGCAGCAGCAGCAGCGGCAGCGGCTGCCCAAGCGAATGCCCAGACAATGGCGTAAAGCACAAAAGCCAGCGAATAAGCGTAACTGACAAAGCAGCCAGAACAAAAGTTGGCCGCAGCAGCAAAATAGAAAAGAAAAGCCAAAGAACCAAAGGCCAGAGAAAAGAGTAGCAGGCAAAACTACACAGGCACACACACACAAGCACAGGTGAAGTTTTTTTCTGCACTTAAATCGAATTCGCTGTTCTCTTCGAGAGCGCGTGGAACGTAAAATAATTTTAATGCCCTCTCGTAAAATTTTGTTTTTCTTCGTTAACAAGTGTTGACTTACCTTTGTTGTTGTTGTTATTGTTTTAGCAGCTGCTTTTATTTATTGCACACACAAAAAAAACAGCACGACGCATGCGCAACTTGCAAATTCAAATTGGAATTTGAACCCCGGGCTGGAGCAGCCGACACATGTAAGGCGCAAAATCAAATGCAAAAGCAAACGCAAACGCAGGTTTGCTTCTTCTCTTCTTCACACACACACGGATAGAGCGAATTTGTCGCCCTCACACACACAATTGCACGCACTGCATTCGCCGTTGGTTTTTTTTTCTTCTTTTTGGTTTTCAGTTAAGAAGTTGCTAGTTGCTAGTTGCTCTTGGTTGTTTTATGCTTTTATTTTAGCACATAAATTTAAACACAGACATTGGGAAATTATTATTTCATCTGTTTTACTTGTCGCTTGCGGCACTTTATTTCCGTGCACATGCACTTTGTCGCACACTAATACACAAGAACACGCACACGCACACAAAATGACTCCAATGCACACACACACATGCACAGATGTATGCAAACGGCTTTTTTATTTACCGCTGTTTCATCAAAAATTGCCCAGATAGCGCAATTAAAACACACACATTGATCAATTTTTAAAACACATTTACGTTTAAACGCACAATTTAACACTTTTGAGCCAAAGCACACGCGTCGGCGGCCATTTGTTTGAAAAAACTACAACAGAGCGACGCGACAATTGACGTCCGCGACGCGACCAACCCGCTTCAAGTTGTTTTTGTTTATGGTAAAAAAATAGGGATGTTCATATCGTTTGCTTATCGATATGTGCAAGGTACTTTTGTGTTGTATCGATACTATCGATGACACGCAGAACAACACGCACGTTGAGGGCGGTTTTTTTTTAAATTAGTAAACAACAAATTAGCTATTTATATATAATAAATATACATGGCAGTTGCTTCTGCAGAAATGTTATAATTAGCAACGATAGTTTTACATAATTCAAGCTATGCGATTGAAGTCGCACCACACGATAGTCGATTGCTTGCTGCAGTGTAACGTTGAATTGAAGTTAAGAGTACGGATGAACATCGTAGTTCAGTTTATTTAACGAATGCAATGAGAAAATAATTGTGTATAAAATGATAAAAAATAAAATAAACTATAATTGTAATAAAACACATGACAAACCATCTCGGAGCTGATTCGTTAGTCCTAACAGGTAAGTGAGTAGTTCATTCGAACCATTCGATGCAACTCTAGTTACGATAGTCGATACTTTGCGCAATCGTTGCACTGAACTGTAATTGATAATCGAACACTGAACTGTAGCGAAAAAGCATAAAAACAAAGAACTCGGGGCGAATATTATTTGCACTATTAAGAATATATATAGATATTCCTGTGATGTCGCGTCGCAGCCAGGACATACCCATTCGCCCGCGCTACGGCTACGTGGACGAAGCCGATGGCGAGGACGCCGCCAGCGGCCAGAGCAGGATGCAGCAGCAGCCAAGGAGCAACGTGTCCTGCGCCACACCCACCTCCTACTCGGAGATACCCTTTCTGGCCCAGTACGCTGGACCCGTGCCCGAGCACGTGCTGCAGGACATCACACCCACGGCCAGCAAGAGCAACGACAACTACATGAATCTAGATTCGGGCGAGGACGACAACGACAACGATGAGGAGGAGGACGAGGACGAGGAAGAGGAGCCCAGCAACAGCAACTCCAAGGACAGCTCCAACGAGCTGGGCAAGCCCACAAAGCGACCCAAGTCGCTGCAATCCAGTTTGTAGAACAAAATCTCCATTTCTGGCTGGAATTTTCATGCCCCCCTCTCTCTCTTCCCGCAGCCTTTCCCTACGAGCTGGATGGCGCCACCAGCAGCACCGGCGCCATGCATCATTTTGTGGCGCACAATCTGGAGTCGAAGCTGCGCGCCACCACCGAGCACAGTCTGAACGCCTCCGGACAGACCACGCCCTCGCTTTCAACGGCGCCCATTTCACGTTTTCTGCAGTCGCGCAACGTGCCCGAGGTGGACGGCAATGTCCTCAGCGACATTGAGCTGGAGGCACAGTATCTGGCCAGTTCCGTGGACAACCTGGTCGAGAATCTGGGCAATCTGCTGCACTCGATCAGCTCCATCACAGCGGACAACGTGGAGGTGCACAAGAATGCGGTCAAGAAGCTGACGGACGCCCTCGACGCGAACATTAAGTGCCAGTATCAGCTGCTGGCCAAGACGGAGGAGATCACCAAGTCGATGCGACCCACCGAGCAGCTCAGTCAGCGCATGTGAGTCAGAACACCCACCATTTAACCAAGGAACCTTAAATATACCCCCTCTTCTTGACAGTCGGGAGATTAAGCGCCTGGTGGACATGCTGGACAGCACGATGTAGGAGGAAGCCAGCGGCGGGGGGGAATTAACTGCTGCATTTCAGCAGCAAATCGATTTTGGCGGCACGCCCTGTGCATTTCTCTAGGCAAAGCATTCCCATAGATACCGTACTAGTCATTTTATTATACATAAATATTGTAAAACACAAAAACTTAGCATTAAAAGCAGTTGTAAATGTCAAATTTAAATTCAGAGCAAACGCGCGCCAAGTTACGATATCGATACTAAATCAGTATTTCGATTACTTACCATAAACATCCCAGTGTGACCAGCGCACACTTACATCGCCCAACTATTCGCCCGCTAGCATATTTTGGTATTTGTTTTGTCATTTCTTAGCGCATTTACATTAGTATTTTTCGCTCATGCTGCCAGCGGCCACACTCTCCCAACCAGTCTACTAAAACTCTCTGAACAACGCGGACGTCGAGACGCTCGTTCGACGGGCTCGTGGAAAAGTGTGGAAAAAAAGTAGAATTCATTGTCTCATGCGTGCGTGTGTGTGAAAATCAAAAAAAAAAAAAAAAGAGCGAGCGAGCGCAACATGGCGAGTGCTTTAATAACGCAAATTCAATTGCACTTTCTATAATTCAATTTCTGTGCGCTAAAACGTAATGCGGCCAAAGTGTTTGCGCGCTGTGTGAATGCTTGTTTCTTTTAGCCCCGCCCGCCCCACCGTCGTTTTTTTCCTGCTACTCGCCCATCAACAACAACAAAAATATATAATGAAAAGTAAGCACGAATACAAATACACTTGCATAGCGTATACGTATATATTTTGAGTGGTTTTTGTGTGTGTGTGAATTGAGTGCAGTCGCCCAGAGAAACTCAAAATGAATTGAAAACGATGAACTCAAAGTAGCGCACGTAGCTGTGTGTGTGTGTGTGAGTCTGAGCGAGAGAGCGCATTTTATACACGTTTTCAATTGCATTTTTAACTTGTTTTTGCCAAGTATTTTTGTTGTATGTATCTTGTGTTTTTTACTTGTTATAATAACAATTTTAATACATGTATATATATGTGCGTGTGACTGCTGTAAATTTGAATTTAATTATTTTAATTTTTCATTTGTTTTTGCGTTGCTTTAGTGCATAAAATAAATTTTTTCTCTTTGTTTTTATGTATTTTTCCATTCCATATGTTGGCAAATGCGGGCACTCTCCTTTCTCGCTCTCACTCTGCCTTCCTTGTTGTTGTTCTTCTTCTTTCTGCGAAATTGTAATGTTTTGCCAGACAAGCTGCCCGCAAATGTTCATTCACATTTTTAACGTCGCGTTTTGTTGTTGCAAAGGCATCTTTACATACACTCATGGCGAAAATAAAATGTACACATCTATAGCTGGCCTTTTCTTCCATTATTGAATATAATAATAATAATTCCTTTTTATGTTCATTGTGCTTATATTATTAATGGTGAAAAGTACAATTTTCAATTAAATTTAAAATATTTAAAGTGCAAGGTAATCTATGGCTGTGTACTTGTTATGCTGGCCATGAGTGTACGTGTTTTTTGGCTTTGGGCTCCTTGCGGCCGCAGCGCTGCGTCATCAAAGAAATGCCGCAAGCGTCGCCGGTGCGCGTGAGAACAGTTTTGAGTTCAGGCAGAAGAGAGCGAGTGAATGAGAGAGCGCGCGTGTCTGTGTGTCATTCATGGCAAAGGATACTGAAAAGCATTTGCTGTTGACGTCGACAGCGCTGCTGCAGTCGCTGCCGCTGCTCGCGTTGATTTTGCACAATTTGCTGTAAAAGCTTTAAAGGCAAATGAAATTGTTGCACAACTTTAATTTGTTCAAGAGAACAGCGACTATTTGCGCGCTCCCTCTCTCTAACTGTTAACGGTGGGAGTAGAAACCACGCTCCCACTGCCGCCCACACTTGTCAATTAGTCGTCAAAATAGAGGCGCCGCGAGCCCTAAGTGAAATTCAAGGAACCGCAAGCTGTCAGCCAGCCAATCGACGACAGCTGTTCGCAACTAGGGAATCGCGAGAGCGTGGGAGAGGGGCGGCCTCTAATTAGGGTTTAGCCAGATATTTGGATTTATTGCAACTGCCTTAAAGTGTTTATGAGTATGTTAGATGGAAATATACTAATAATAATAATGATAAATGTAAAATTAATAATAAAGTACAGTAAACACTTGTAGTAACGACTTGTTTGTTTTTAGAGCTGGATAATTAGAAATTCTTACAAAGATCTTCAAAAATAAGTTTGAAATCCAACAAAAAAAGAATAATTGATTTCCACCCATTTTTCACCCTCATGAAACAAATACTCTGCCATTCTGCTCACCTTTGTCAAATAAAATGATAGATGCTTTGAAAAATACAGCTGTATGTTGATCATCAATCATTTAAGAAGCACAGAAATTTTAGATACAAATATGTGAACAAGCTTAACTTTTTGTTAAAAGAAATTTGAACTTTTATTGGGTTTATTCCGTTTAAAAAATTAGTAGATATACTAACGTGGTTATCTGAAATCTTAGCCGTCGCAATTGATAATCAAGTCTCTCGAGCCTTCGCGGTGGTGTTTGGTGTTTTAATTAAGCAACCAGAAAAGTTTTCAGAATACGATTAGCTAAAATTAGATTAAAGAAGAACATGTGGCACGTTTCTTGGTGCCATAAATTCAAATTTTCCATGTTCTAGTCCTGTTTCTTATTAATCCTTTGATCTAACTTAACTAAACCTAACTTTCTTGTCAACATACGCACATAAATGAAAACATATTGTGTATGTATATGCAAATGTATGTACATGTACCCACACATACAGTGATGGGTAAAATAATAGAAACGGCATGTTTTTCTCTTTTCTGAGAAATTAATTTTACTTTAAATGTGATCATTTTTATTTATTTTTTTTTCTTTTAAATAAAATTTTAATCAATATAACGACAAAAGGTACAGTAAAAATATAAAAAAATAATATTTTTTCGATAATATGCATAAAACCAAAAACAAAGTAAAGTACTGTTATTAACGAACTGTTTTTAGTTGGTTTCATGCATAAAATTTGCTCACACTTTTAACAGTGGCGTAGGCAGGGAGGGCTTTGGGGGTTAAACACGCCCATAAATATATAAATTTGGAAGTTTGTAAAAACAGCTTCCAAATACTCTTGTCATAATATTTATATTAACAACCAAAAGTGGCCTATATTATATTATATATTATATATTGTAATTTTTTAAGATATTATTCTCTGCTTTTTCTTAAACAAAAATATTTATTTTCAAAAAAAAATCCTGCCTTAGCCACTTACATTTAAGTGTTAAAGTGCATATCGTTTCTAATATTTTGTCCATCACTGTACACATCCTTTTTGCCATATGCTAGCTATTGTGTGTGGGGGCTCTTTCCCTGCTCCTGTCTTAATTCGCAGTCCTTCGTCTTTTAAAAATGTAACTGTGCCATTTGCTGAGCTAAAAATATGCAGCACACACACACACACACACTCGCACACACAGTGTGTATTAGTTTATGTGTATGTGAAATTAAGTTTGCCCACGACGCAAGTTTCGCGCTTTGCCGCCGGCCATCAGACTCTTGAGCTGCGCTCCATCCCTGCCCCAACATTTCTATTTGCTAGCTTTTCTAGCCCCTTCCTGTCCCCCTTTGAGAGCCTTTCTTGTTGATTGTGCAAAAGAAACTATTTCTGACGCGCTCGTAATCCACTCCGAACTACGTAAATCCTTACGTGTCTGTTGAAATAAGCACGCAGAACCCCCCGCACAACCCAATTACAGCCCCTCCTCCCAACCGGGCGCTGCCAGCGCCCAAGGTGGCGCGCCCACGTCAGCAAAGCGACAATTTCGCGAGTCCCCCGGGCAGAGCCGCCTGAACCACAGCCAAAGAGAGTGGGCGAGAGCGAGAGCGCGCCTCTGCCTCTGCCGCTGCCGCAGCTGGCGCTTGCGCAGGCGCCCAACGGCGAAAGCCTTCAGCAGCGACAACGGCAGCGGCAGCTGCAGCCGCACAAGGCAGCGTGGCAGAGTCTCAGCAAACGGCGTCGTAAGCGGACGTTGCACGCGGCAGCCAAAAAGTTTCTAAAAATTAATTACAAAAATTCATAAGGACAAGGCGCGTCCTAAAAGGTGCACAAGAACAAAAAAACATGGCTAATAATAGAGCGAAAAACGTGTTTTGCAACACCTAATTGTTTATGGCAAACATATTTTGCAATTCGCTCGCCCAATTCGCTCTGTGTGTGTGTGCGAAAACTTTACAAAAATAAGTGTCGCAATTTGCAAACAAATCCAATTTATTAATACAAACGTATATAAGTGTGTGTGTGTTTGTGTGTGTGTACATTTGTTGTTATAGCTTGCGACTCGCCCAACTCGCAAACAACAGCAACAAAAACAAAAACAAACTGAGCAAATAATGAAAAAAGAAGTAAAATAAAACGAGTTTTATTTTGCCTCTGCTGCGTTGGCTGCGCAGCTTTCAATTCGCTGCGCTGTCCCGCTCGGCTGCGGCTGCTTCTTCTTCTATTTTGTTGTTGACGTCTGCGCCGGTCGATGTGGCGCTGCCGTTGGCTTTGTATATGTTTATATGCGTGTGTGTGTGTGCGTTTGTTTGTTATGTTTGTCACTCTCAACGCAGCTGCAACTCCTTACGCTCTCTCTCTCTCTGTCGCTCCGGCGAGTAGCGACGTCGGCAGCATATTTGCAACTTTTTTTATTTGTGTGAGAACCGGCTTTTTGTTTGCTTTAATTTTTGTTTTCTCGCCGCCGCACATATTCATTATTTTTCTGTGAAGCCCCCTCTCAGCCCAACAAGTTGTTAATTTTGTTTTTAATACACACACACACTCACACTTCAAACGAAAGTTGCCAATTGGACATTTTTTTTAGCTTCTAAAGTTCCAAGAACTTTTCTGTCGTGCGTTCAAAGTGCGTAGAAAAAAGTTTGCGTATGTGCGTGTTCTCTCTCTCTCACTCCCTCTTCCTCTCTTTCGCTTGGCGTGCTGCGTAATCTACAAAAAGTGTTGTTGCTATTAGGTTACGTTGTTGTGGTTGGCGCTTGTTTTTATAGTTTTTGCGTAGTTTTATATTTCACTTACACACACACACACACACACATACACACACACACACACACACACACACATGCACACACAGGCAGTCACCCAAAACGTTTCTCATAATAAAACGCCGCCCCAAAAAAGGCATAAAAATACAAACCACAAATTGGCTGCTTGGCAGCGTTAATTTTTATTGTTTGTTGCTACTTTTTGTTGTGTTTATTTTTGCACAAAAGCTGCCAATGGAAATGTACCACTGTAATATTCCAGTAAACGTATGGGAAATCATGAAAAATAAAAAAACAATTGAAATAAATAATAGAAATAAACTAAATGGCAACGAAATTTGTATTATTATTATAATTATTATTTTCATAATATTTTATTTGATTTTATTGATTTTATTTTTAAATTTATCGACTTGCCGCTAATCTTGTATTCTTCTTCTTGCAGATTCTCTTTTAATTTAACATAAATTGTCAAAATAAAAAAGGAAAATTTAAACACAAATTTGTAAATATTAATTCTTCAATAACAATCTCTATGTAAAAGCTGCGCCAAAAACCACATTTTGGTCACGTTTCCAATTGAAAAAACGTAATTTTTTTGTACAGTAAATTAAATTGTAAGCTGGCGAAAATACCGATGAATATTGAGCCTAAAGAGCAAACAACAACAGCAACAAGACCAACCAAATCTAATCGAATCCAATTAGAAGCGAATTGGAAAATTCAGCATATATACGAAAAATAAGATAAAGAGCAACAGGCAATAAAAGCAAAAACCACGACCGAAACGAGCTTGCAACAAATCAAATTGCAAAAAAGGCGAACAAGAGAGAGATACATATATATAGAGATATATATAGATAGAAAGAGAGAGAAAGAGAGCAACAGAGGATCGTTTTAACAATTCGCATGCGCCAATGAAAACGTCGCATCCTTCGCACGCGTCCGATTTCGTCATCGACTACGCCGTCGTTGCCGCACCCGGTTCCGGTTCCGGTGCTGCTTCCGCTGCGCAGCTGCAGCCCGGCTACTTCTACAGTCAGCGACAGAGCCAACGTCTCGGCGCCTACGTGAATGCGGTCGACGTGAAGCCACAAATCGAACAGGTCAGCGTTGGCATCAGCTGCGATCTCAAGCCGATTGTCTGCCTGGACGCGGACACGCAGCAGCCGCGTCAGCGCAGCGTCATCATCAAGCAACACTCGCAGGAGCAACATCATCATCAGCATCAGCAACAACAGCAACAACATCAACAACAACATCAACAACAACATCAACTTCAACAACAACAACAACAGCAACAGCAACAAACATTGTCCAAGTCTGGAGCAGCGGCCAACAGCAAGCGAAAGCGCGAAACAGGTGCGTTTTAATTAATCCAGTTAAATTAAATATATTATTTTAATTTATGGGAACATTTTGTATTTATGAACAATTTGAAAAGTTCTGAATTTATTACATTTGACAGTTTATTTTTATATACACTAAAATTAGGTTGGATTACCGAATTTATTGGGATTTTTACATTTATGAACTTTTGAAAAACTTCTGAATTTAATCAAAAATTAGATAATTGAAAAAAAAGTAATTTAACGTAATTTCATATTTTATACACTTAAACTCTTTTTAACATGTCAGAATAAAGAGACTTTTATGCTATGCATGTCAGAATACGGAAATTTTGATGCTATAGGAACTGAGTTCATTTGAACTTATTCCATTTGAGTTTTTGTGAATTACGAACTTTGATAAACATTTAAAAAAAACGATACTTGACGTCTGTTGAAGTCTTCCAGGTTTCATCGTAATATTATATAGCTTTTATAGGAACTATTGAGTTTTTGTTGGAAAATCGTTTCTGTTTTCAAGACATACTAAGCAATATTATTTTATATAAGCTTTAGAATTATTAAATCAGACAGTCTAACAATACTCTAGATTAATTTCTAGTTAATTGCCATGCAAATAAATGTTGATCAACAAATGCAAAATAGACAATTGGAACAAGTTCTATTCCCATCTCTGGCACACAGATTGAATAATGCAATCGAATGCCTGATGCATGTCTTATGGGCTATTGCATCATCTGATTCATATAGTTATCTATAAGAATGGGCAAAAGTCATAACACGAAGGGCAACTGAACCACTTTAGTATACTTAACAGCTAAGGCAACTTTAACTACGTTTTGACAGAAATTTTTTATTGGAGAAACTAAATAAACAAATATTTTAGAATATAAAGTTTTGCTAGGCATTAGTCTGACAAAACATTTTTTTCCTCGGAATATTCGTAATTTTTGGTTATAACATGATAAATGGAAATTGGCCAAATAAAAATTGTGAATTATTGTCCTTTATTTTCGTTTGCTTGCCACGCAATCACTCAATAATGCCAGTTATCGTTATCGTGATCGGTTTATCGAACAGACAAACAGCGCTTGGAGACCAGAATTTATGATGATTATATTTCATTCTTATTATTATTGTTGTCATTGTTGTTGCTGTTGTTGTTGCTGCTGCTGCCGTGCATATTCGCATATTCATTTCTTTGCTCTTTTCATTTGTGGCTTATCAAGGGCACCTCGCATTATATTTTATTCCCTAACATTCAACATTTGCGCTCTATTGATAATCAAACAATAAACGCGACGAGAAACCATGCGAAATTGTGTTGATATTTTATTGTTGCTGTTGTTGCCACTTGGCTTCAATTGAAGCAAACTTTTCCTTCAATCCCCCCCAACATCCCCTAGTTTAATTTGGGTTTATTTGGGCGCGTGTGAAAACCCAGACGCTTATCATCTTTCCTGTTTGCCATCTTCTTCTCCTTCGATGTCTTCATTTTTTTGCTTTTTGTCTCTGATTACTTTGCAAGCTCAACGTTGTCTCCGCCTTTTGCCTTTTAAGTCAGTTTGTTGTTGCTTTTATTGTTCCCCTTTTTTATTTTTTCTTCTTAGTTGAAATTCCCTTTTATAAATATATATTTTGTGTTTTTTTATTCTCTTGTCTTCGCTTTAGTTGATTATTTGTTTTGCTGTTTTCGCTTTTAGTTTATCCAGTTATTCTTATTTGATATCACACTCAGTTCACACGTACATTTTAACAGTTCACTGGGCAAATGTTATCGATAAGAAACCTATCGATAATTTACCTTAATGGGTTTCATTACCTTTTAGAATATATATTTTACTTTTTCGTTTGCATTTAAATTAGTTGTTTATCTTTATTTTCCAACACTTTTTCCTCTTGATTCTGTATCGATTATGGTATTCATAACTGTTAGTTAAATTGTTTAGTTATCGATAACTTAATTTGGGTTTGTTGAAAAGAATGCTTTGTTTCAATTACATTTTTCTTTCTTTCATATCTTTGGCTAAAGAAGAAGATATAGAGATACTTTAAGGTTAAGCTTACTTAAAAATTTCAAAACAAATAAAAAGCAATTCAACAAGTTGAGTTTCTGTTGTGTTTACACAAATATCTTTTCAAATTTCTAGATAAATAAAAAAAAATATTTGTATTTGTGCCTACAAAAATATCTTTTAAGATTTCCAGATAAAACAATCAACTTTAGCCTGTCGAGAGATAACGCTTTAGCTTTTGTTTTTATTCACATTTTTTGTTTTTGCTTTTCTTTCAACTCTCTCAGCCAATTACCACCCCTTAGCATTTTATTTTCATATTTTTTTTTTTTTGCTTTTATTTCAATTTTTATTTTTGTTTGCTTTACGCTTATTGCGACTTACAAATTGTTGTGTGTGTTTCTCTCGCTGTTATTGTCGTCATCAGCAGCGTCGTCGCTGGAATATTTTTATATTTATTTATGGTTTTTTTTTTTCGTATTTTGTATTTTGCCTGTTCTGTTCGGACCTCTACACACGCTTGGCTTTTATCGTGATAATACGTTTAAATACTTTTTGAGCTGTTTTGTATTTCTCTAGTATTTTTTCTGGTTCTGTGTGTGTGCGTGTGTGTGTGTGTGTGTGTTTTTCGAGGTGCGGGCCGTATAAAAATAAACTGTTTTTTTTTTTGTTATTTGGAAATGTTTTCAAGAGCTCGATAAGAAAGAAACCGCAATTTGTGCTAGTTTCTTTGAGGTACCATCATGTTTACCACCCTTAAGAATAGCACTTCAATCCAATGGTTTTCACTTAGTTCTAACAACTTTGCGTGCTAATAAAAAAAAAGCCACAAAAAAAAAACGATTTTTTATGGTCAATCACGGATTTTCCCGACAGTCATTCATAACTCGTTTAATCTGGCATATGATCGTTTATCTAACGGACTGGAAACTTTGAAACAAACCAGATTAGTCTGGAAATTTTTTTTTATTGTTTTAACTCACGTCAAACTAACTTATCTGTCTGAGATACTTAAGGTATTTGAATAGATTTCATTTCCCTTATCTACCTATTTGATTTGACAAGACAACATTGGTTTTTTAATTTTCTAAGTAGAACTCACGTTTTACATTATCTCTTTACAAAACAAAATTCTGCTAAAGTTATTTCTATAACTATTAAACTATATAAAAAGTATTATTTTTAGAAAAAATTTTCTTTTTATAATAAATCTTACATTTTTCACTGTGGATATAACTATGTATGTTAGTAAATATATATCTTTTAAAGGCAAATCCTCTCTCACGAGCGGAAAATGTGTGATAAAATTGAAATTTAAAGAAAAACAAGTGAATACAAACCTGCTAATATCAGTTTTCGACAAACTCTGTGTATCTTAGTTTAAAAAGATCTCGTGCTCCACTTCTGTAGAGTTCTTTTAACTCTTAAAAAGTGTTCTTTTGTATTAGCGAGAATGACATACATACCCATCAATGGCTTCACCTTGTTTTTTTTTTTACCTTCGGTTCTCACTCGTTCTTTTTTTTTCTTCTTTTCAATTCTCAAGCTTCCTGTTGTTCAGGTTGCCAAGTCTCAGCTGTACTTTCTCTCATAAATCTGGGTACAACAAATTGCACAGAAAATCACAAATTGTGATCTCGTGTACGGTGGCAGCTCTGGTTATTATTTTGCAGCGTGGCAACGCTTTTTTGAGTGGGTGAAAGAAGTTGGACGGCTAAATTCCAGACTTGCAACGGACTTTGTGTGTGTGTGTGTGTGTGTGTGTGTGTGTGCTTGCATCTGTTTAGTTGTTGCAATTTCACTTGAGATACACACACACACATCATATATACAGGCATAACTGTTGCCTGCAGCTCGCTTTGTGGAACGATAAGCTTCCAGCCTGCTTTGCTTGTTATTATTGTTGTTGCTGCTGTTTCTTCTTCTTCTTCTTCGCTCAGCTATCTGCCTGCTTATAAAGCTCACTCTCCTCCTGCTCCTCTTTGCGTGACTTCTTTGACGGCCGCAGTCACATCAAAGGCATTTCTAAGCACCCACGCAAGAGAGCACTAAAGAGGCTGACAGACAGAGATATAGAGAGGGGAGAGAGAGAGAGAGCATGAGAGTGAGTGTGAATAGTGCAGGACTTGTCGCTGCTGGAAAGCTCATATATGCCAATCACGCCTGCTGCGTAGCTGCGCTGCTGCTGCGCTGCTTTGTGTGTTTTCATCTTTTAAGCCCTGTACCCATTGAAAATGGATAAAAAATCGGGTGTTTTGGTTTTGTGCGATTATGTATATTCAACAAACCGAAGTGCGCATATTTTCCTCATATTATAGCTGCATCTATAAATATCGATTTTCATATTATCGATAATTATCGGTTTTTTGAACAATATCAAAAGTTATAAGAGCTACTGCCAACAAATCTAGTTTTATATGTTATCGTAAAGCATATACAGATCAAGAATTTTTAACTTTTTGGATACCTTCCCCGAAGGAAAATTTGCAAAAATTCAATTTAATAGGGATAGCTTTGCGCTTTTAGCTTATAGCATAGCATATACTTTTGAATGGTCTTTTGAGTCCTGAAACTTTAAAAAAGTTCGGACAATAAATTTAGAAGTTATTCAAACATAAAGTTTTCATAGTGTAGGCTGAGAAAAGAAGAAGCACAGCTAGCTGTGTGTATGTGATAAATGTTTTACGGCAGCTTGCAGCTGGGCACAGGATATCTTATAATCGGGCACTCCCAATTATTTATTTTTATAATTTTTTTTTCTATTTTAATTGTCAACAAAGTTTGATTTAGTTTTTGCATCTCATCTCCGCTCACCGCGTCCAATGACAAAGTTATTTTGAGTAGTGTACGTGTGTGTGTGTGTGTGTGTGTGTGTGTGTGTGTGTGTGTGTGTGTGTGTGTGTGTGCGTGCGTGCTAGAGAACCTGTAAAGCACAACGCAATGTAAATGAAATATTCATGCAAGACATCACGTAGGTTGCTTTTAAAGCGCACACGACTGCGAAATGCCATGGCAGCCAAATGTTAATTTTTTGTAAAACAAAGAGAGTAGAGAAGTTAACGACCGACCCCATTGCACATATACACATACATACGTTTATATATTGACATATATATGACACTAGGCCTAGACGAGTTAATTGGTAACAAATGAATGCAACGGAGTGAAATTCCTCACACTTGTATGTAAATAAATTGGAAATAAAAAAATATGTGTGATCGAATTCACTGGAAGAAAATGGTGTGTGTGTGTGTGTGTTGATGCGTGTGTAGCAGGTGTGGCCATCGATAAACGCTATAAAAAACATATAAATAAATAATAAAAAAAAAAAGCAAATGTCATTTGCAGCTGCTGTCATTTGGCCATAAACGCAATTTTCTTAGTCATAGTCAGCGAACCTTGTGGCCAAAAGAGACCTCGTCAGTTAAAGTGAGCCAAGCCAAGTTAAGGTTAAGGGAAGGCCACTTCAAGTGGGCGAGTGCGAAAGTAAACTACATGCGATACTCTATATAAAGATATAAAGATACGGATACAGATACTTATATATGCAAGTATATACATAAATATCTCATATAACTCTATGCAAATGTTGCTAAACATGTTGTGTGCCGCGCGTATCTGTGAGATACAGCAGCTGCTTGTCGCGCACACACACACAACACACACAACACACACACACACATGTACACATCAACGAGTACGTTTAGGGGCAAAAGTATGTACGAAATTTCAATAACCCAGCGAACATGCGGCCAGACAGAGACAGAACTTTTATGTCATGTCAAAAATCACAACAAAAAAAACAGCTAGAAACACTCGCTATTTATGCCCTGTAATTGAAAAAGTTAGTCAAAGTATATGCTATTATAAACAATATTTAAGATATTCAGAAACTATAATAATTTAAATAAATCTATTTTATCTTCATTGCTTCATTTGCAAAATGGTATTTTGTTGTTTTTTTATTCAAAGAAATTATTTCAAGAAATTTCCATAGTTTTTTTTTACATTTTTACAGGATTTCTTCTAATCAATTTATTTTTGACATTTAAAGGAATATTTGAATTAAGTTGGCAAATCATTTATTACACCAATTTGCTACTGGGTATCTTTAAGTCGAGCAGCACATGTTCTACTTGTTATATTAAAGTTTTTTTTGCATTTGTTGTTGACTTTCGTTGCTGTAATCGAGTTGAAGTAGCACTAATATACATTTCAACTTCACAGGGTATCTGCTTGTCTAGCAACCAACTTTTAAGTTTATCGCAATTTGTTTTTTTTTTATTTTATGTGTTCTTATTTGACATTTTTGGGCGAAATTAAATTGAATGATGCGCTTGTCGACCTTTCTGTCAGTTTCACTTTTTTGTGGGCCTAGAAATGTCCGAGGATATAGTATCCACAAATACATAAAATGCTTGTTTAGAATTATGATGGATATATCCCAAGTATGATTATATAATTCTAGACTTTTAAAACTTGTTGATTATTTTGCAACTGTAATTAATTTTGGCATATTTTCTTGCTCATTTTCAGGTAAGCAAAACAACTTGGAATATTTAAATCGGAATTAAACGTGAGTTTATTTATTGTTTGAGATGATGCTTTGTAGTATTATTAATGGCAGAATTGTTCAGTTCACGGCTGATTACTTTCAAAAAAACAGCAACTGTCGCCGTTTGAGAACTTGTTTTTCAATTATTTTTTTTAATTTTTGTTGTTTTGTTGTATTTATTTTTTTGGTGCACACTTGCACAACGATCGCAATTTATCTGTACAGACATTGTTGTTGTTGTTGC
Organism: Drosophila colorata; assembly: GCA_035041545.1. NCBI lineage: Eukaryota > Metazoa > Arthropoda > Insecta > Diptera > Drosophilidae > Drosophila > Drosophila colorata. The sequence continues at coordinate 4,767,171 of JAWNLD010000564.1, forward strand.
TGCTGCTTTGAGTGATTTTATTTTTTGGGCAGTTTTTTAATTGAACCGGCCTCCAAGCTGCAACTCCAACTCGAACATCAACGTCGAGGCGATGTTCGACCCTCGGGCGGCGTCGATTGGAGGTCAAACACAACGCATCGCGGCGAAGAGAATATTTGCCAACACTGTTGCGACGCTGCGTTCGATCAGCGAACGGCGCTCTCAACTTATGCTGCCTCTCGCTCGCTCGCTCGCTCACTCGCTCGCTCTGTAAGCGGCAAGCCTTGAAGTTGTTATTGCGTTACTTGCTTTATTATCGTTCTTGTTGCAGCACGTAGCTGTTTCTGTCTCTGTGTGTGTTTGTATTGCTTTTGAGTGACAATGCAGAGCATTGCGGGTTGTTTTGTGAGTCGCTCAACGTTCCAAGCTTACACACACACACACACAGGCACACAAGCACACTCAGTCTATGGAAATTGAATCTAAATTGGGTTAACAAGTGTTAATGGACAATTCCCAAGCCCCTGTCTCAGTAAATGCAACCAAAGCGCACAAAAGCAAAGTACAGTAAACACATAGTACCGTTACTGCCATTGTGTGAAGATGTTTTTTTTTGTCTGTTTTTTTTTTTTTGTAAAGCTGAAAAGATATCGAATGCTAAATGAGCATGTGAAAGGGCGCAATAACAAAAGAATCTACGCATAGCAACTGGAAGCGCTTTCAAATGAAAAACACTGGAAATATGGGAAAGCAAAAAAAAAAAAAATAGGTGCTACATAATACAATTTTCTGTGGGCATTTCCGAGGCTGTCGCTTTTCCATCAATTGCGCGTAATCTTAATGAAATCAACGTGGCGCCACCTGGCGGCCTGTTTAGCATAGATTACGCAAAGCAGCCTTAACGGTAAAAAGGTACAAAGCGAAAAAAAACAAACAAACAAAAAAAAGCTAGAAAAAAACCTACAAAATAGAATCAAATTAAATAATATCAAAAGCTGCTTAAGCACGTGGGGCTAAGGGGGCAGGCTCGGGCTGAAAATCTCTTGTGAAAATGAAAACGATGTGCAGCGAAATGTGCGATAAAAAGATAGAGATAGAGAGAGAGAGAGTGAGATAGAGAGACAAGAGAAAAACAAAAACACACACAGAAAATTGAACAAAAATAGAATTACCAAGTTGCACAACAAACAGGAAAGGGGAGGGGAAGCGGGCGGGGGTTGGGGCTGGTTGGTAGGGTAATTGCGAGTGCGGCTCCGTCACAACACATTAAACGCAATTATAGAAAGTCAATTGAGAAACGAGAGACAACAACAACAACAACAACAACAATAGGCTAAATTGCGCGGGCGTTGTAAGCCAAACGCTGCTAGTAGGGGGCGGACGCAGTCGCTGTCAGCGTCAATTCGCCGGGAAGCGGCGAGTGGGCGCCGCAACAACCGCAACCCGCGCTTGCCTTATCCCATTGTGTTGCCTTTCCATTTACATGCGCTTCAATTCCACTGGAAACTAATCCTTTTGCCTCTTAACAAACACACACACACGCACACGCACGCCCATCTCTTTCTCTTCGCCAGCTTAGCAACACAAAGCTCACAGCTCTGTCACTCGGCCCACACTGCACTCCAGCTACCTTTCTCTCTCGCGCTCTCGTGCTGGGCTTGCAATTATTTTTCTTATTAGACCGCTGTGGATTTTTATTGTTTGCGCTACGCTTTCTACAGGTGTGCGCTGTCGCTGCTGACGCTGGCGTCGCTGCAGCCGCGATGACTAATCGTAAAATTTGTTTGTTGGCTATAATTACATTTTTCGCAAAAACAAGTTTCAGCTGACGTCTCTAAAGCTTTTGTTGTTACTCAAATTGGCTTCAATATCAAATTTGGACATTTCCATGACTATTCCATGCTTTGTTGTTGTTCTCTTTTTGTTTCGTGCTTTATTTGCACAAGTTCTTTGCTTAGTTTTCTAACGTTTTTTGTTTTGTTTTATTTGTGAAAACAAAACTGTCAAAATGCGGATATTTTTTATTTCGAGATATGTGTAAATACAAAATATTTAGATATTATTGAAGGTCAGATCGGATATTATTTAAAATTATGTGCGTAAATTCTCTGAGTTTATAAAAAATAAAAAATACAATTGCTAGCTGTTTATATTAAAAACTTAAGCTGGTTTATTTTAATTACGTTTTCGCTATTTCGCTATTTAAATTTATTTATTCTAAATTTCCTTTGATTTACATATTTTGTCTCAACATTTAATCGAGCATTACAATATTTCAATGCTTGCCAACTGAATACTTTAATTAATGCACATACCCTGTAGCATTGGAAGCGTAGGATGTGCTATTTAGCCGTTCTATTTAGTACGTTTATTTAAGTAGCATCCCAGTTTTTTTTAGATCTTGCTTACATAATTCAGAATATAATGTTTATTTTGCATATCTAAACTTTTACAGGGTATTTTTCGTTCAATCCAATGATAGTCTTTTTACCATGTCTAACTACAATATTAGAATCTGTCTTACTCAACTTGAAAATCTTTTATGCAGGGTATTTTCGAGTCGCTCAGCTTTCTAGGCTTGAAAAGCATGCATATTATTAAAAAATAAAAACACGCCAAAGTTATGCGACACAAATGTCGCACTGATTGGACCCAAAGCAGCCCACTCTCCTCTCGCCCCGCTCTCTCTCCCTCGCTCTAACGTCTTTCGCGGCAAATTCGCTGCAATTTGTGTGCAAAATTCTCTTGTTGGAACGCGTCCATACAAGTGCGACGAGCCAAATTGCAGCTCGTTGTTGTTGTTGCTTGTTGTTTCTTCAGCTTCTTCTTTCGTCTTGTCGCTTATTGAAAATATTCTTAGCTTATTACAGAATTTTAAGTTAAGTGTGTCGTTTATTTAAAAATGCTATTCCCCGCCCCCTCCTCTCGCTCTGCCCCATCTCCATTTCCTTTTGGTCTACCTCTCATCTTGCTCTACCTTTTCTTCGCTGCTGTTGTTTTTGTTGCTGCCGAGTATCCGTGTAGCTTCTTTATTGTTGTGGTTGCCGTTGTTTTTGTTTGCTTTAGCATACGCGTAATTAAGCTGAAGAAAAAAAATATATTCATTCGTTCGCTCTGCTCAGGGCTTCTTCTTGCTGCTCTTTTTCACGCAGTGAATAGAGTATATTGGTTGAAGTGTCCATATAAAAGCAATTTTTTTCGCTGATCGATATATTTTCCTTAGGTTTAAAGCATTGTTTCAAAATAACAATAATAATTAAGACCGTTTTCGTCTGTTTTATGTTATTTTTATACGGAGAACGAGTATTGCGAAGCCGGTTACACCCGACTGTAACGTTCTTACTTGGTTCTATTTTCTTGTTTTTGTTTTTTGTGACCGTTTGCACGCATTTTTTGTAACGCGCGACAGCGGCGTCGGCGTCGCTGCTTACGTTGCCTGTTGTTGACCGCTGAGTAGGGCATTTCTTACTGTTGTTGTTTTTGTCATGGCATATGAAAATGGAAATTACTTTGCTGCACGCGTCTCTTGTTTTGCGGCTAGCAGCGAGAAAGAGAGGGAGGGGAAAAACAACTGATTAGAACTTTGGCGTGGAATTCTATTTTGGAACACGGCTGCTGATTATTGTATTCCAGCCTGGAAAAGATGAACTAAGAGCAACTGGAATTTATGATCTTATGCTGAGCACAATTGAGAGAGTTTAATATCGCAATCGTGATGCTGAGAGCGTGCACAATCCATCTCTCTCTCTCGATTCGCTCTGAGTTTGACTTGCAGCTTTCCAATGTGTGTGTGGATTCCATTGTTTGAAATTATTTATTTATATAGAAAAATAGTTATATGTTGTAATTAAAACTTTTCGTAAACTGACTTTTACTGCATAAAAATTCCAAGACGTTCCGAATCGTCAGCAACTATTTTGCTAAACAACAAATTAACTTTATTTATAAAGTCTTACGGAATAGTTAACTTTTTCTAAAAAGACTTTTGACATTTTATAAATGTCAAGAAATTAAAAATCACTCGCCCATTAATTTTCCACAGTTTCGCTTAACATTTTACATAACATTTATGCGCCAAAGCTCATTAAGTTTTTTTCTTTCTTTTATTAAATATGCGACATTCCATAAATCCAATCAATGCCAGCAAACAACAACAACAACAGCTAATTATTAATTGTGTGTTATTTCATAAAAAGCAGAAAATTAATTAAAGCGTTTTGTATAATTTTCACAATTAATTGCATATATTAAATTAATACTTTTGCTTGTAAGCTGAATTTTACGAATAGCTCAACACGCAGCTACCCTATCTTAAATATGCCCCCTTTCAGTTTTTTTTTGTTGTTGTTGTTTGTTTTCTATGTAGGCTGCTTTTCGACTTTGCCAAAAGCTGCACTCGAGAGAGGCAGACAGCAGCGACGTCGACGTCGACGGCGACGGCGACTCCGGCAACTGTCAACGCAAATTGAAAAGCTGTCGACGTCGACGGCGCCAACAACTCTTCTCGGCTTTCAGTTGGCAGCCCACTCGACTGAGTTTCACTGTGCAGCAGCAGCCCAACCCTCCCTCCCCCGTTTTTCACCGTACTGCTCATAATAGCGTCTGGCTGCTGTTCCTCCCTCTCCTCCTCCCTCTGCCCGCCTGCCTGCTGCCTGTACTTGAAGCACTTTGCTTGGCTCTCTGCCTTTTCTTCTTCTTCATCAGCGTCTTCGTTTGCCGTTTTCTTCTGACTCATTTTGTTTTTGTTTTTGTTTTCGTTTAGTTTGTTTGTCTGTCACAGCTTTAGGTTTATTTCTCATGTTTGGCCTTATTAGTCATTGGCAAATGTTGCAACATAACCTCACATGGAGCTGCCCCTGCCCCAAACCCCAAACCCCAACCCTGTCCACCCTACGTCTTAGTCATGATGACGTTGTCGTCTGGCTGTAAATATACAGGGTAAGGAATACCTTACCCTACCCTCAGATGTCTTCATAAATCATGCGAATTTCATCAGTTTATATCACTCTGTACACTCTGTACACTCATGGCCAAATTAATGGGAACATCTTCAAACTTTCCATTCGCTTCAAATATTTTAAATTTGGTTGAAATTTAATTCTTATTGGAAATGCTTGTTTGAAAGACGAACAATTATTAAGTAGTAAATAGTAAATAGTAGCTGCAATAATAATTATTTATTTAAATGGCTTGTAAGGATTCTTATTATTATTATTATTACTTCTCTTACTTTTATTATAAGTATTCCAAAATAATAATATTCATTATTATTCTCTTTGACATCTTTTTTAGTAGTAAAAAACACGTACTTCAAACTTTGTGGTTTTTCCATTGAATAACTACACAATGGGGTTTTTCCTATGACTTTGTGCCTCCTTTTTTCTTTTTTTCTCCCTCTGCATGTCCTTGACAGCTTTTTAATGTTTGGTTTTTCCCCGCATGGTGAGTGCCTTCTGCTTTTGGATTTTTCCCAACTGGCTCACTGCTGCTGCTGCTGCTGCTTCTTCTTCTTGTTATGGTTCCTTCCTTTAGTTCCTCATTCATAAAGTTTTAGCCAGAACTGGAGCTGGTGCTACTTTAACGTTTTCATGTTAATTTACGAGGAATTTTACTTCTTCTTTTATGGCTAGCCACTCGATAAGGCAGCCGCCATTCCCCCTATCCCCCTTTACACCCTCTACTTAAATTTATCCGTTCGTGCTATTTGCAAATATATTCATACGAATTTCCACTTCTTATGCCCTGTGCAATGGGTATTATAAATTTAAAAGGCAGTGTGAAGAACTTTGAAGGAGGTATGGGATCGGATTCTTAAAAATAAATATATTCTTATTATATATATTATATTATATTATGAGAAACTAAAGCGATTCTGGTTTTAGGTCAATAAGTAGCTAAGTTTTGAAGCTGTTTTAATAAAACTGTGCATAAATACGTATTTTGGCTGTATGCAGTGCATATGTCGAAATCAGCTGGATCAGAGCGCTATATCATATAGCTGTCATACGAAGTATCAGTCGAAAATGGATATTTTGTATGAAAACTATTTTGTATTTCAAGATATCTAGCAGTTACTAGTTTTAGAAGACTATTAACTTTAAGGTAAACTCAATTATTAACATCGGACAACTTTATCATATAGCTACCATAGCAACAATCGGTCAAAGGTTGAAATTTTGTATGAAAAACTCTTTTGTTTTCGAAACAACCGCTGCCAAACTCACCACTATGTAAAAAACTCATAAAATTCGGTTCACTCTGTTATAAAGGTGTGCAGGGTATTTAATTAACATCATTACAAAGTTAACTCCTTTTTCTGGTTTTGCTTCCATTTTTTTTTTGCGGCACAAATTATGCGCCCCGAAACTTGCAGTTTTCATTTCCGTTGAACTATTTTCCGTTGGCTCCGAGCAGGATACGTTGTGCAGGTGTGCGAAGCCCCGCCCCCTGTTACACCTGGGGGTACCTTCAGGTTTCTTTGGGGGGTCTTTGAACTTGTTGTTGGCGTTTTTGCGGCTCGTAACATTTAATGTGTTTGCTGTCGTTGTTGTTGTCGTTGCCGTTGTTGCCGTTAAATTTATTTCTGTAGCTGTTGCCCGAAATGAAACACACGTTTGTTTTTCTGCGTGTGAGTAATTTTATGTTTATTATTCTGCTTTTATTATAGCATTCGGTTTCATTGTGCGAAAGTCGCAAAGTAAACTAATCAAAAATTGAAAAAAATAAAAGGAGAAAAAATTCAGCTGGAGACAGTTGAATAAATTGGGGTAATTGGGAATATTGCCAAACGGTGGTTGATCGAATCTGAAATACAGGTAGGGAATTTAGAAACTTTACAAGTGAATCATTATATCGTCATTCAGTTTAAAAATAGTTTTTTATGCTAAATTTTAAAGAAAAAAAAAATTTGAAAAATAAGTAAAGTAAAAAAAACATAATATTAAAAAAAAAAATAAAAAAATCTATGTCGAATTTTCTAAATTTCAAAATTGAGATAAGTATTAATCTAAACGACGAACCATGGCCAAAATGACATCAAGCTTGAAAATCAGCTCAGATTTACGAAAGTTATGAAAGTGCATAGCTGGGGATTTTAGCAACTTTTCAAGTAATAATTTTTGTCAATTTGTTCATGATTTCCGACAAAAAAGTTAACCACCTCAAAATTATGGAAAATTCTGGCATGATTTTTTACAGAAAAATCAACCAGCTCAACCTGACACGCCCCCAGAGAGCAGGTACGCCCCTATTGCATCGATCCACATTTAAACCGATTATTTATTTGTGCGGTAACAAACTCAATTATTCACAGCAACAGTGCTCGCAACTGTGGCCCACAGTGTGTGTGGCATATCCTCCAGAGATACTCAGATATGAATCTCTAATCAAATTGTATTTGTATATGGCACATATACTTATAACGTTTGTGGCTTGCAGCTGCATATAGTATATTGCCTGATAGTGCAGGCGGTAGCTCGTGTGGCCACGCCCACCCAGTACCAAATACCCTCACGAAGCGAGTCTTATCACTTGCCAAGCACTGCAATTTATTGACAGCTGCTCAACTTTTCTGATTGTCGCGGTTGCCTTAACAGCTGCTGCTTATCAAGGGACGCTGACAATCAGTGTAACAACAACAACAACAACAACTGCCAGACAAGAATAAATAACTATATTTTAAGTGCGGATGATTAAATGCCCTCATACAGATGGTATTTTTACGGCTTTTTCCGCTTAAACAGTTTTTTATTTACATTTCAACCAGTTGTTTTCACCCATTTTGCGCCTGGTGAGCTAAAAAATTGATTGCATATTTTTCAAATACATTTTCGCAAATATCTGATGTGGTGATAAAGATGAATCAATATAGAATATAGAAACTTAAAAACATAAATATAAAAATAACGATATATAAATAAAGATACATAAATCCAGATAAAAAAGATATAATAAAGTTATTTTAATAATGACAAAATTACAATATATAGATGATAAAGATATGTATGCATAATATACATCAATACAACAGTAATTTTGCAACCTCAACTCCAAAACTTAGGAAAATATAGTTTTTCTTAATTTTAATAGTTATCTGACGCAGATATATAAGATTATATATAATCAGATTGGTGCCTTTAACTTTAATTGCGTTTTAAAAGCTGTTTTCGTATACTACTTCACTTTTTAAGCAAAGTCAAACAATTTTCATTTTAGTGTTAATAAAACACGCTTCCACCCATCTTTCACTCTTCTTGGTGGAATTTTCTTAAAATCTGTCATTATTCCCAAAAGCAAAGTAGTTCAGCTTATTGTTTTTATAGTTTTTTATTATTATTATTATTTTTTGAATAAAATATTTAGTTAGTTCTTATTCTATATTTATTTAATTTAATATTTTGTTATTTTTTTCTTATTTTCTTTTTATATTATTATTATTTTCGATGAGTCATACGAAAATACACGAAAGCTGCTTCTTAAACCTTATCCACAACTTTCCATGAAGTTGTTTCATTCTAAAAATGAAATCATTTGAAGATCCTTATCAGCTAGGCATGTCCTGTTTGCCTTGTTGGTTTGTTTGTACGCGGCTGACAGTGCGGGTGCAACGACATTAGCGTCGTCTGGCATCCCTTTCCTCTACCCTATCTGTCAGCCACGAGCAGAGTACACACACACGCACACTCCCTCACTTAAGCACACTCATCGCTGGCTTCCCACTGTGTAAATGAACGAAATTTGTGTCGTGTCGAGTGCTTTTTACAACAACAACAAACCAGCAACAACAACAACAACAACAACAACAACAACTAAAGTTAGACAACGTTGCATTTTGCATGACTGCGGTGAGGTTTTAATACCCTACAAGCAAATGGGTACAGCGGACATGCCTGATTAATGCCTATATGCAAAAAATACTGAATAGAAAATAGAAGCATTTTTAATATATTATTATAGATAAATATATGCCAATTAATATGCTCATAAATAGCACTTTAGTTCAGTTCAATTACAGGGTATTTGAGTGTTATACTCTCCCACTTTTGCGGCAAGCGCTCTACCGTTTTTTTTTCTTTTTGCTGCCTTTTGCCATTTGCTAGCCGCAAATATTTGAAATGCATAAATGCAATTTTCGGCTTAACATTTAAAGTGCTTAGAGAAGAAGAAGACAAGAAAGACGAAGAAGTCGAAGTAGGGACGGGCGTTGAAGAACAGAGCTAAGGTTTTGTTGTCTGGCGATAAGAAAATTATATATGTATACAAGCTGAAATTTGATTCAAATATGCGGACACAATTTCATTAATTAAATACAAAACAAATGCATATTTCTAAAGCTTGAAAAGGGGTATTTTAGTTTTTTCAGCAAGCATGTAACAAAACATTTTAATTTCGAAAAATGTATGTAAAACAGTTAAAAGCGCTTTATTATTTAAAAATATAATATATAATAAATTGAGTTTCAAAGAGCTAACTTAAAATACAAAAATATATGAAATAAGTCGACAATTTGTATATATTTTTTTTATAAATAAATAAAATTTCAAAGATATAACTTCAGCAATTTTGTTCAATTCAGCTAAACAAGCGGAAAATGACTGAAAAATAAAAACTAGCCACTGAATAAATACAAATTGTGCCTTAAAACAATAAATAACTGTTGCGCTTCACTTTGCATAAAATAGTTGCCTCATTTCGCAGCGAAATTCAATTTGGTTATGAAAGAGTTGCGTGCACTGCGTGCGAGGTTTCACTGTGGATTGCGAGGCAAAGTCCACTGTGTCTTGTTTAGGTCATTTTTCATGGCAATTGCAATTGCAACAAGATAGACAGCAGCAACAACTGCAAATCAATGGAATGCGAATCAATAATCTTTAAAGTCCTCATGTTGTTGTTTTAAGTTGTCGTTGTTGTTGTTATGATTATTATTGCCTTTTGCTGTTGTTTTTCATATTTTTCTTTAACGCTTAAAATGCAATTTGCGATTTCATTTTAGCTGACGGCACCGCTTTGTGCTTCCCCCACTTCTCCTGCTCCTCTCCTTTGCCTTTTTGACTCCTTTTCAATTCGGTGTTTGCGCTTTTCATTTCGGTTCAGTTTTTCTGCTGTGTTTTTCAGTAATTTTCTTGTGCCCTGCATTTGGCCAATCAAACTGACACGCTTTCCGCCCGCTGCCCTTTGCAGCCTTGTTGGTTGCCACGCCTCGTCGTGGCCGCCCACAAGCGTCGCTTTCCATTTTAGCTTGGTTGCTTTTTTATTTGCATTTAAATTACGTTGGCAACTCGCTTTGAATTGGTCACTTTCGTTGTTGTTGTTGTTGTTGTTGTCGTTGTTGTTGCTATTATTTTCATAGGGTTTTCCATGGGTTTTTGTTTTTCCAATGCCTTCGCTTTGGGTCTGTGGGGATTCAAGTTGATTGGGTAGGTGCTAACGAGGAAAATTACTTTAACTTTGCTTTACGTTAAAGCTGATAGATCGTATAAATATTTAATGTGCTTCCTTCTTATTTATTAAAGACTCTTAAATAAAGAATATTTAAAACAGCTTGGACACAAAAGTTGGACAAACTTGTAGAAAGAACGTAGATATAACAATTTATTATTAATATAATTTGTTTAAAATAATAGTTGATTACTAAAGATGAAAACTTTTAAATATAACTGTCTACAGTGGCATTCCAGTAGAAGAAAGCATTTGATTCACACGTGGGACCTGAACCCGTGAACCTGTGAACTATGGCTAAAGCAAATAAAAGAATAAAATATACGAAAGTGAGTCAAGCTCATATATTATGTAGAAGTGTGGGAAATGTTCAAAAAAAACAATCTTTACATTTTTTTTTATAAAAATGTAAAATCAGTAATCAATACAAATATAATGTAAGTCGGGTAATAATTGTTAAAAATAGATTTTAATTAAATAAAAGAATATAGTTTTGAATGAATCAACTTCTAGAGAATATGTGCACTAAATACATATTTAACTAGACAATCTGACAATGATTAATTGCTTTAATATACATTTATTACAATTAAGGCAACTAAGAACTATTCACACTTATGCAGACTTAAACAATAATATAATAAATATTAAATAAATATATATATTAAAAGTTCAATATATTTACAGCCTGCATTTTAATTTGCGATAAATTTATAATGAAAAATGTATAAATTGAATAAACAATTTAATGATTTCTAAAAATTATAAAGTTTATGAGAGCTTCGCAGTTTGTTATAGTATTTGTAGTATTTGCAAATAAAAAGAAAATATATAGGTAAATGCAAACAAATCGAATATTGGGAACAAATTGTTGAGTTTTAGGAATAGTAATATAATAATAATAATTATAATAATTGTCTGCGTCTATTAGGTTCTGGTCGTAAGACCAGCTTTAGGTTAAGTTGTAGGAATTGTGTTCAAGTTGTAGTTGTGATATTTGAAAATTCCTATTATGCAGCAATTGTATTTATTTATTTTATTAGTTTCATATACTTTTCTGAATCATTTACAATCTACAAACTTATGGAGTCGTCAGCTCTGTGAATAAGATATGGACTTTTCCAGAGTTTAGTCTTCTTCTACTTGGTGATCGCTCGCCAAATAAATGATAAACGGAATGCAGTTGGCTCAACTATCTCTCTCTCTCTCTATATATATATATATCTCGCTCTCCCCCTCTCTTTATTTTGCTTGCATTATGTTCGTCAGATTGTTGTTGTTGTTGCTCTGCTTGTTCCAATTCTGGACTGACTCGTTATACTTGTCGCGCTGCAAGTTGGCGAGTGATGACTCCCAGCTGCTGCCCCCGCTGCTGCCCCGTTGCTGCTGCTATCTGCTTGATCCAACTAGCCCCCACACCCCTCCCGCTGTCTATCGGTCTGCCCGTCTCAGGCGTTCGTTAAGTGTTGACCTCAATTGAAATTGCAAGAACAACAACAACAACAACAGCAAACACCAAAAACAGAGACGTCAGTTATAAAAATATCATGTATATATAATGCAGAATAAAGAAGGCAACGTCTATTGGCTTGCGGCGAGCAGAAGTTCCTAGAGAGGGCGCCCGCCTTCTAAGGAGTGTCTAGTCTAGTGCTTGTTACCAACCAACCCGTTATTATACCCTGTACTCCTTGATTTTGATATGAAATGCAATATTGTTAGTTTTCAAAACCGCATTTAAATCTGATTAAAAATGTGCCTTTAGATGAGTTATCGATTTTAATGTGGATACAATATTTTTGATCTAAATTCCTAATGAAATTGTATTTAAAAATTTCCATACAGACGTGTGTACAAATTTTTAACTACCATAACTTTGCCAAAACTCAAACGATTTTAATAATAATAATAATGACTTTTTGTTGTTAATGTGGCCTCTAAATAAATTGTGCATTTAAATCTGAGAACCACAAATTTGGTCCAAAATTATAAAAAAAATAAATAAAATAAAATACCGTGGTAAAACTGTAAACATTCTGAATTTTGCCAAAAATCAACCGATTTTAATGAGAAATGACTTTTTGTGCAGTGTTATCCATTTGGCATTTAAATTTTGGCCCAAAAACTTCAGGCGAATTCCAACAGAACTCTCGCATATATGTTGTCATTGTTATGTATGTAAACGGCGCCTCTTTCCTACACCTACCCTTACCGACAACCCTTTACCACTCATCTTTTACGTCATTCCGATTGCTTTGACGGCTTTAGCTTTCAGCTTTTGCAGCTGGCAAACGCGGCGCGCCGTCAACTGGCACGCTAAGCCACGCCCACACTCGAAATGCATAAGCATACATGGGTCGGTGTATGGTGTGCACAGAGAGAAAAAAGTTGGACTGAAACTAACTTCGACTGAACACGTTTTAAGTATTCGAGATTCTTGAAACCCATACTATATAAAATACAAAAAAATCTTAAACCAAGTACAACAAAATCTTAATGTGAAATAAAATATTCTTGAATCAAGTAAAACTCTCAATGAGTACGAAAATTTTAGATATAAGTTCAGAACTTAAATTACTAATATTTTCAATCAAGAATAAAAATCTTAAATCGAGTTAAACAGAACTTAAAACAATATTAAAAATACTCAAGAACATTTTATATTTTAATTTTAGGTTTTTTTTAGGTTTGATATTTTACTTCAAGCAAAAAAATATTTTGTATAAAAAGCACGTTTTGAACTTATTTTTCAAGTTAAAAAATTTTAATGATTTATCAAGTCTGAAATGTGGTGTTCTAACTGCGAAATACTTGATTTTTCTCTCTGTGTATGCACGCTCATGGCAACTACTCGCCCATTTCCGTTGCTTCTTTGCCCGTTCTCAGTCTGCTGCCCCCGCAGCCCGCATGCCTCACCTCGTTACTCCACACTCCCCTCCCCTCCCCCCGCCCCCTCCCCCTCCTTGCATTGTGCAATACTCGCCGCATTCGCCTTCCCATTGGGTTACTTTAGGTCATTGCAGTTGACGTCTAACGCTCGCTTGAAGGACGCCGTCTAAAGTGTCGCTGCTGCTGCATTTGCAACTGTGGCTGTTGTTGCTGCTGCAACGGCAACTACAAATGCTGCTGCTGCGGCAGCTACTGTCGCTGCCGCTGCTGCTGTTTTTGTTCCCCTCAGTGTTGTCAAGCTAAATAAAAGCTATTTGTAGAAAAGAACTAAATTGCAAAACAAGTGTTAAGTATATTCCAAACCTTTATAAACCCAAATCTTTCCATGGGAACTACATTATAAAGTAATCCGATCTTGCAAATTTGTTGCTTAAATAATCTTCTAATTATTGAAATTGGTGAAGATATCTCAAAGAAAAAGTTGTATACATTAAAACTCATTTATCAAGGAATAAAAGCTATGGCAGCTATATATCAGATATCAGCTAGTTATCAGATATATGCATGTATATATATGTCAGATTTATTTGTGGATTTGTTGATGAAGAAACAAACAAACTCTTATTGCCTGATGCTGATCAAAAATATATATACAGTTAATGGAGATGTAATTACATATATATATATATATGCATAAAATATTTCAGAACAATATTATGTAAAACCCTTGCAAAGTCTTAAGCAAATGTAAAAATCACACTTTAAAAAAAGGCTAGATTTCACTAGAAAAACCGCTGACTTCGCAGCACTAGTTTCTAATGCTAGCCTAGCGGCGCTAGCTGCGCTCAGCTAGTGCGCCGACTGAGCGAATGTCCGACGCGTCGCGTCGACCTCCAAGCCACCAGCGCTGCCGGCGTCGTTCGTCAACTTTTGGTTGTTTTTCTTGCTTGAGAGAAGAACATTTGCAATTCTTCGAATATTGAATCAGTGAATAATTATTCATTTGGCATTCATTAATTTGTGTTTAATTTGTTAAATTGCGCTATAAATAACGACTTTCACCAAGCATTAAACAAAACCATTTGCAATGCAAGCGAAAGAAATTTCCCTTAATTTTCATTTGTATTTTTTTTTTTTTTTTTTTGCATTTCTTTTTTGCTGTTGTTATTGTCTGTTGCTGTCGTCTTGTCAACTGCATGCAACATTTAACCGAAAAAGAAAAGCCGAAAAAGATCAGAAATAAATGAGTGCGACACGAGAGCAGTGCGCAGCAGCGACGTCGACGTCAGCTGCGACGTTGCAGCTTTCACATAGTCGTTCGCAACAACAGCAACAATTTACACATAAAATGTCGCCCAAAAATGCCTCCCACATTTCTTGCATGCGTTCCACAAGCTCAAGTATCTGTGTGTGCATTTATGTATGCATGTGTATATACGTGTGTGTGTGTGTGTGTGTGTGTACTTTTACCTCATTTACGTTTATTGCTGTTTGTCGAAACTCTTAAAAATCATGCTGGCGTAAATCCGCGCAATTTAAATTTAAATTGCATTTGTGTTGTTTCTTGCCGCTGCTGCTGCTGCTTTTGTTGTTTCTGCAATATAAGTGAAAATTTCGCTGTCGCTGTTTTTTGTTGTTATCGTTAAATAAAATATATATAAAAAAAACCGCTGTAAAGCATTGAAAAAGCTGCAAAAGCAGCACTTGAAATGCATTTTTCTCGCTTTCTGTTTTTCGTTGTTGTTCGCATTTAATTTGTAATTGATTCTGTTATTTGTTGTTGTCGCAGCTGCTGCTAATGCACTCGCGGCAATCACAACAATGCGAAAACAAAATAAAATTTAATCGGAACAGCAAGACAATAAAAAAAGAGGAAAAAACCAGTAAGAACTTCGCAGTCGGGTGCAACCGACTGCTCAATACTCGTTTACACTATAATAACAGCTTGAAACGTTCGAAAAAGGTCTTAATTATTATTGTTATTTTGGAAAAATATCGATTTTTTGCGCCAACAAAAATGTTGTTCATACAGACGTACGAAAAGACAAACCCAATATACTCTTTTCGCTTCGTAAACGAGTGTAATTAAAAGAGTATGATAGCGAGTGCGAGAGAGTGCGTTGCAGCTTTGGCGTTGCCTTTTGTTGCTGGGCGCAAGTTTATTGGCGTCATTGCAGTCGCAGTCGCAGCTGACGTCGCTGCCGCTGCGTGCAATCAAGTGTGCAATGCAATTACACAAATGAACACAACAACAAGCACTTTATATGCAATTATACAAAAAAAAAAAAAAAAACCAACAAAAAAAAAACAGACAATTTGGTAGTTGTTTTTTATTTACATATTTGTATTTTCCATGCGGCTAAGCGTGCAAAATGCGTAAAGCAAACTTCCGATTGCCATCAAAGGAAAATATGCAAATTGTTGCCGGACACATGTTGCGCAAAGCTCTCTCTCGAACTCTCTACATCATGTCGCTAGCAGACTTTAGATAGCAATATCGATAATGGCTTCTCTCTCTGTCTCGCCATTCCAGCTGCGCCGCTCTGGCTGCAGCTTATCTTTGGCTTGATGTGCTGCTGCAGTGTTTGTCTGCTTCTTCTTCCACTCTGCTTACTTATTTTGCGGTTGTATCTCGTTGTCATTTGATCGCCTTTTTGATTTTTCAAGTTTGACTTGGTTTTTATCTTCTTTTTTTTTTATTATTTATTTGGCTGTATTTTTTTTCTGTTGTGAAAGTACCAAAAAGGCTTTTTATTTTTCTGTATTTTTTTTAGAAAGGCAATTGGCGACATTTTTACACCGTCAACATGTTACTGTTGCTGCTGTTGTTGCCAGGCTGCTGCCATTTTGTTCGTGTGCCAGTTTATTTGGGATTTTGTATTTATTTTTTTTCGTTTTCCTTATTTTTGCGTTAACTGTTCTGCTCGCTGAAGTGTGCAGCAAAGAAAGCATGACTTATTGCTGTTGTTTTATTATGCAAATGATGCTGCGCTTGCATACAGTGTTAAATATGCAAAAAAAACTGAACTACGCTTGCATCTCATTCGCACATATAACAACAGCAGCCAGCAGTGCATAATTCGCCGCCAAGCGAATGCTGGCAACATGAATTCGCCCAATTATTGCTGTATCTACTTCAACTGCAGCGAAACTTTCTCTGTTGTTCTTGCACGTTCTGCCAGCCATTTTAGGTGGGAGCGATAGAGAGCGTACACTGGCAACAAAAGCGCAATTATGTAGCAACATTGTTGCGCGCTCTCTCATTGAAACTTCTCTCTGTGTGTGTGGCTGTTTTTGTTGTTGTCAGGTGCGTCGCGACAAGTGGAAATGCTTGTGCGTGCGTTGCTCTCATTGCAGCAACAAATATTTGCACAACTCCAACAGGCTTTACCAGCCCAGGCGCAACCGCCCCACCCCACCCCGCCCGCTCATCTGTCTTGTCAACATTCCTTGTACGTTTTGCCCCCGTTTTGTTTTTGTGTTTTTTTTTTGTCTTTTGTTTTTGTTCCCTGTGTTTATTGTTTGCGCCCATTAATCAGCGCTAGTCGCCGTCAGCATTATATACCATATAACCTGTTGCTTCTGGAAGTTATTATTATTATTAAAATATATTTTTTTGCTGTTGCTTCTCTTTTTTTTTTTTTTAAGCGTTTCTTATCTTTCCGCTTCCGTTTGGCGACTTGAGTTTTTATTTATTTATTTCTTTTTTTTTTTAAATAAGCATTTATCGTGTTTTTAAGGCAACTCTTTTGTGCGCTACCCTCCATTTCCGCTGTCTGTGTCGCGTTTTCACCAAATTGCAACATGCAACATGAAATTCAATTTACATTTTGTTGGGTTTTGGGTTTTCGAATGTGGATTTAGGAAAGTTGTTTCCCCTCACAGATTTTCCAACTTTCTCTATGCGTTAAATGATTCTTTTTCAGTTGATTTTTCTACTGTTAAAGATAGTTGAGTTGAGAGTTTGCCCTATTACAATATATAATTTACAATATTAGTTTAGTTTTCATTCCACTTTTTATCTGTGTTTTATAACGTCTGCACATGTCTTCCCCATAATCTGTTCATATTTGCGCTTAGCGCTCGTTTGAATTGCATATAATACCACTATCTGTTATTGTTGTTATCTGTTCAGTTTATTGTGCACTTCTATTACAATAATTATGATTACATGTTTTATTTTTTTTATGGAGTAACTGAATGACCCAAGCTAGTTGCTTCGCTGCAACGACCAATAACCGATAACCGATAACGCGGGGGCAACGTTAACGATAACTTGAACCACCTCCGCTTCGGTGCCACTTCTTGGAGTTGATTTCTTATGCTCTTTTTCTGGAATACAAGTATTTGCTCTGCTGATAAACCACCAGTATAATATAAATATAAATTTCAACTTTTCTTAAAGTAATTTAAACAAAATGGAAAAAATTAAAAATATTGTAAGAAATAAATTTGAGACTTCGAGTTTTAGTTGGTTAGCTTTGATTTTATTCGTATAATAAAGTGGTATTTGTTAATATATAAAGCTTGAAAGCATAGATCTTCTAACCCTTTTCCAATTAGTATCTATAACCATATTTTTATGTTTATATGCAAACTACTCCCTCAGTTTTGATGACATATTGACGAAATTTGGCATTGAATTGTATTTTTGTTGCAGGCTACACATATGTCAAAGTCAGTAGTATCGGCTTACTATATATTATATAGCTGCCATAGGAAATATCGGTCGAAAAATTAGTTTTTGTACGAAAAACTTTTTTTTTCTACAGCTATCATAGCCATATTCAGCAATTACTATGAGCATTACTATGTGCCTAATATATCGGTAAAATCTTATTAACATCGGAACTCTATATAGCTCCCATAGGAACAATTGATATAAAAATTAATTTTTATGAAAAAAAAAACTTGTTGATTTTTAAACATATCCGAACCAAACTTTTCAATAACTAGCTTAATAAAAAAATGCGCCTAATATAAAAACAAAAATGTATTTAAATCGAATACCTAGATAATATAGTTGCCATATGAAGTATAGGTCAAAAATGTGTTCTTTATATGAACAACTTTTTTGTTTTTAAAGATACATTGTTTAGGCCTTTATGACAAACTATTTAC
Source organism: Drosophila colorata (assembly GCA_035041545.1). Taxonomy (NCBI): domain Eukaryota; kingdom Metazoa; phylum Arthropoda; class Insecta; order Diptera; family Drosophilidae; genus Drosophila; species Drosophila colorata. The sequence goes on from JAWNLD010000564.1 coordinate 4,785,594, forward strand.
ATATCTATCTATTCCCTTAGATTATTTTATTATATAACACCCAAAGAAACAATTGACCATATTTACTTTGATCTTCAGCAGCCTAAAAATAACAAAGAAAAAATCAAAATACACTCGAATAAAAACTGCGCAACTTTATTTTAGCCAGCAGCCCCTTTGTAAAGGGAGGCGGGTTTTGTTGTTCTTTTTATAAGAGTTTTTACTATTTACAGTTACGTTCAACACCCGCATAGTGTGTCATATGTTGCTGAGGTTGCATAGCCACGTCCCGTCCCGCCCCGCCCCGTCCCGCCCCCAGTTGCGCCTTTACAGTTGGTTGGCTCGCTCTTTATGCAACAAGCTGTGGCAGCGGCAAAGGCAAAGGCAAACAAAAACGCAACAACAGCTTCGTTTTGTTTGCCAAACTGCGTCACGTTGCAACTTTGACGTTTCGAGTGCGGCGACGTTAGCAGCGACGTCGGCTGCAACTGCAACTGCGGCTGAGATTTGCGTAAGCGAATTCGTTTTATTGTGCAACCTAACAATAAATATGCAAATTGATGTCAATCCGTTAGCTGCCTCGTAACTTGTTGCAGCAGTTGCCAGCACATGGAGGCGCCACGTGAGCGAAGCGATTGCTACACAAAATAAGTCCTTGCCATTGGCGTTCGCCTTGTGCACATAACTCGGCCCTGGGCTCGACGGGCACTCAACGTGGTCCCCGAGTCCATGAGGTGAGCTGCCTTCAGTCGGCCGATGGGTTGAGTGGGTTGGGTGGGTCGCTTACTTTACTCAATTCCAACAATTGTCCGACGTTTGACCTTGCTGGCATATTATGTTTCTTTTTTTCTATATATATATACCCTACAGCAATTGAAGAGTGCTGTAACAGGCTGAGGGTGACTTCAGCGTGGCCATTACATATTTAAATATATACTCGATTTAAAGTTGAGTCGTTATAGCCACGTTTATCTTTTCGTAGTTTATAAATTAAACAATTTTGTTATATAGGTTTTTTTTTACGATTTACAGAAACTGTAAATCAATCCATCCCCTCGAAACTCAGCTAGCATCATAAAATCGATTTTGATCAATTTTTTCTAGGTTAAATCACGTAATTATATGTGATTGTAGGATCTAGAAGCATTAAATCTTGTTTAAAAGCTCTCTTACACCATATATAGACAATATTTAGTTTAAAATTTTAAGAACTGCAAGTGTTTTCCCTAAAATCGATTAGTATCGATAGCAAATTTTTATTGTTTCGACAAAATCCATAAATATCATTAATTAATGTTCCTTGTTTGGAGTATATCTCAATGATTATACGATGTATGAAAACATTTAGTAGCTAAGCTCTTCTGTAGCATTCACTGATCGAGATCCTTTAACCTTTTTATTAAACCAGTTCACTCTAAGGCCAAAACATTATTTTTTTTTTCAAATATATTTTTAATAGACTAATGGGGGTCCTATTTTAAATTTATCTGTGTGCTCTGAAAATTTATAACTTTCGGTCTGTAAACCCAGAAGTTATTTCAGAAAAGTAATTAAGTATTTTTTAATAGAGCAACAGGCTGAAGAGCAGGCTGCAGGGTATTCCCCTAGTCCAGCACACGTACCTATTTTGCTTTCCTGCTATTTCCTGCCTGTTGTCCATTTGTAGTTTACCTTTCGATTTCAATTTCAATTTGCCTTTTCGAACTGTGCTATTCCTCATCGGGGCTTGCATAATTTATTGCATTTAGTTTTCATTCGCTGTGCCATAAATTTCCAGTTACATCCAAAGACTTTCCACCTGGCCCGCGGCCCCGCCCTTAGCCCGCTCTAGCGGTTGTGGTGCCACCGCAGGACATTGTCGTCGCGTGTGTCCTCAAATTTAGTTTTGATTACAACTCGAAGCAACAACAAGCACACTTTGTCCGGCTTGTGTCCCACCTCCATTCCCACTCGACGACCTTCAGCCCGCTGTCCCGTTGCTATACAATTTTCCTTTTCCGAGTGCGCGTGCCTCTCTTGATATAAAATGTGTTTTTTTTCCCTGTGTTCTCGTCCTGTGCGCTATTTTTATGTCTTTTTGCATTCGTATTGAATGTCCTCTGACGCAAATTAATTAAATTATATAATGACCTTTGAGCTGTGGGTGGAGCAGAAGAAGAAGCACGTAGCGCGAGGGCGGAGGGAAAGTTCTTCTTAACCAATTCTAAATTTAGCTGCAGCTAACAAAAGTCAATGTCGCCTAATATATGACAATTATGTGGAAAAAGTGGTGCTTTGGAAAAGCTGTGGGTATATATATGTATATGTATATATAAAACTAGATTTGGGTCGTCCACTAACAAGCAGGTATTATTTCCGTGAATTGGGGAACTTAATTAATTTGTAGAACCCAATTATTTTTTAATCAAATACAGTTTATTTGTAAATACTTTTCCACGTTCGCTGGGCAATTTGTTTATATTTGACAGTCTTTAGTTGTCTAACATATGGGCTATTATACTTGTTCACGAAGTGTAGCGTATATTGGGTTTGAGCAATGTCCGTTAATCTGTCCGTCCGTCTATCTATATGAACATTATTATAACATTAAAACTAAAAACTTGAAACTTGCATCAGGTTCTAGCCTATAGCCGCGTCGGATAAAATGTTTTGGGAGTTTATTGACAGATTAAAATTCACTAAAATTTTGACATGTAAATCTGTCTGCATTTTAAAAAAGAAATTTTATGGAATTTTTTTTTGTAAAAGCTCTAGAATCCATAAAAACTATTGTTAAAACTCCAATAACTTTGTCAAAACGGAACCGATTTTTATGTTTAATGACATTTTGGCCATGATTTCTGCTCTATATTGAAAATATATGCCTTTTTGAAAATAATTTTTTTTTTAATTTTTGGGTGAAAAAAAATTGTCCAAATTACTTTTCTCTAAAATGTAGATTTGTAAATTTATACTTTGATAGATGGTGATTGTCACATTTAGTATAAAAAAGAAAAAAAAATAATTAACCAATTCTGATATTTATTTTACTCTTGTTTAATTACTTATTTAATTTTTTACTTTTGTATTTAACAAAAAAAAAAAAAATTATATTGCCATTAATAGAAGCAAGGGACGGAAACAACAACGGTCCAACGACATTTGTCTGCGGTTAAATACTCAGCTCGCCGCAACTTGACCGAGTTTCTGCATGGATTGTGCACGGGGTCCGTCCGCTCTGTCGGCTGCTTTGTGGGTGCTATAAAGATTCATTTTATCGATGCTGTCGTAATGTCAGACATTAGAGTTAATTATTCCCAAAATCTTTTCACACCAGAATTAAAAACTGTCAAATAAGTTTCATTATTCCCAAATGCGAGTTTAGACCAATAAAAAATAGATATAGATATTGTATGTATTCAAAAGCCGAGCATTTTCTGCAGTAAAACATTCTTAAAGTGGAACTTGTCGTCAAGTTTTCTACTCAAGGCCTCTGAGTATGCTCCAAACATTTCTTTACAACTTTTTCCAACTACTTCTCGAATTTTCCCAGCACTTTATATTTACAAAAAAAGTTTTGTTTTCAAATATGTAATTCAAACTTTACGACGGTAGTATAGACTCAACAAAGTTGGCCATACTACATTTTCAAAAAAATAAATATATATATAGATATATACTAAATGTATATACATATTCAACGATTCCTACCTGTATAAAAACATGATGACTCTCGGATATCTACAACAATGGTCAATCATTTGCGTCGGTAAATATATGAAATATATATATATACATACATATATATATATATATATATATTAGCTAGAGTTGAAGCTTCCTTATGGCAAGTGCATTGTTTGTTGTTATTGCTCTTGTTGCTTACAGCTATTGGTATTATTATGTGTATATGTATAGTCATTTTTATTATAATTATTGTGACTTGTCAGCCATTTGCGCCTGTTTGAATTGGCCAAAAATGCGCGTTGCAATTTGTTGTTTGTGTTGTTGCCCACGTTCTCTTTGTCAGGGCGTTGACAAGACGCCGCTGAGACATAAATGTATTTATATGTGTATGTGTATATATAGATATATTTGTGTCTATATTTGTCCGATTGCTGCCTGCCTGTCGCATTGTAAAATTGCCTGAGCTGTTGCACGGTTGCGCGGCCACAGGAGAATTTTCTAGTGAAGAAAACAAAACAAAATGATTTCACAAGTGATAAGGCGTTTATTGCGAAGAGGTGCAACTACTTATTAACTGGTTCTTAACTGTATACAAATAATAATATTTGTTGTATTTTTAAATTAATTTTTTTTTTTTTTTATTTAATTTGAACTTTTGCAGATTGCGATTGCGGCTGCGTGGACTCGTACAACGGCGGCAGCGTTGAGTTGCGGCACGGCCAGTTGCAGGCAGCGGCAGCGGCAGCAGCCCAAAACGTACTCATCAGCAACAACAGCAACAACAACAACAACATCAACAGCAACAGCAGCGGCAGCAGCAGCCTCAAAACGGCGCACGCAAAGGTCGCCACCTCCGGGGGGCATGCCAATACGCAGCCCCCCAGCAAACGTTCCAGCAGCGGCGCCGACGGCGACTATCAGCTGGTGCAGCACGAGGTGCTCTACTCGCTCTCCGCGGAATATGAGGTAACCAGTTTGGCCCTACCTTCAACCAGACCAGACTAAACTCTGCTCCTCTCTCATTCCTTTTTTTTTTTTTAGGTACTGGAGTTTCTGGGCCGCGGCACCTTTGGTCAGGTGGTCAAGTGCTGGAAGCGCGGCACCTCCGAAATTGTTGCCATCAAAATATTGAAGAACCATCCGTCGTATGCGCGTCAGGGCCAGATTGAGGTGTCCATTCTGTCGCGTCTCAGTCAGGAGAATGCCGATGAGTTCAATTTTGTGCGCGCCTTCGAGTGTTTTCAGCACAAGAATCACACCTGCCTGGTCTTCGAGATGCTCGAGCAGAATCTCTACGATTTTCTCAAGCAAAATAAATTCTCACCGCTGCCGCTCAAGTACATACGTCCCATATTGGAGCAGGTGAGTCGACAGTGTAACATAAACCTAAACTCAAATTAACAACTAGAGAAAGAGATTTCTTTTTAACCAGAGAACAAAACATAAGTAGAAATTTCACTGTAGTTAGCTTTTGTTTAAGTTGGGGCTTTGATAATATTTCGTCAATTTTCTATGCTTATTTTTTCGCTAATTGGTTACAAATTTCTTTTCAAAAACACACTTTAGAAATGAATTGAAGACATTAAATAATTTGAAATTAAGTGAAATTTGTTTGTGTCTGGAAATTTAGTCTCCCATTTGTTTTGGTGAAATATATAATTTTAAGGATTCCCTTTAAAAGTGAATAAGTAGAAAATGTAGTCCACCTTATATTTTGGTGCAAGGTAAATTTGTATCTTATTGGTCTTAAAAATGCTTTCAAAGCTCTTCAAAAAAAAAAATAGTAATTATGTGTAAAATATGCAAAAATTAGCAGACAACTGTATAAAATAATTATAATTTTTTTTTCTAAACGACTAAAATTGTTTGATATAAACTAGAAATTTATAAAATGTGAAACGTAGAAAAGTAAATATTTTTTTTTCACAAGAACGGAAAACAGTTGACTGAATTTTTTTTTATCCGATGAACTATATTTTCCAAGATCTAAGATCTTTTTAAATGTAAAGATAGAACGGTTAAATATTAATTTTCACAAGAGCGAAAAACTCTTGAATAGAAATTTAATTTTTAATGTGAACGAGAGGTGAGAATAGGGGATAGAAAAATGGTTTGAGAAAATCTTAAGCAAAAGTAATTAGTAATAATAATTTAAGAAAAGGTTAAGCAAAAACTCTGACCGGGCAATGCCGGGTAAAAACTGCTAGCTCAGCTATATATATATATATATATATATATATATTATATAATTAACCCAATCTGCCTCATTTCAGGTGCTGACTGCCCTGTTGAAGCTGAAGCAACTGGGCCTGATTCACGCCGATTTGAAGCCGGAGAACATCATGCTGGTGGACCCGGTGCGTCAGCCGTATCGTGTGAAGGTCATCGACTTCGGCAGCGCCTCGCACGTGAGCAAAACCGTCTGCAATACGTATCTGCAGTCGCGCTATTATCGGGCGCCCGAGATCATTCTGGGCCTGCCGTTCTGCGAGGCCATCGACATGTGGTCGCTGGGCTGTGTGGTCGCCGAGCTCTTTTTGGGCTGGCCACTATATCCGGGCAGCTCCGAGTTCGATCAGATCCGGTATATATCCCAGACGCAGGGCCTGCCCACGGAGCACATGCTGAACAGCGCCTCGAAGACGTCGAAATTCTTTTATCGTGACGTCGACTCGACGTATCCCTTTTGGCGCCTCAAGACCACCGAGGAGCACGAGGCGGAGACGAACACAAAGAGCAAGGAGGCGCGCAAATATATCTTCAATTGCCTGGACGACATTGGCCAGGTGAATGTGCCCACCGATCTGGAGGGCGGCCAGCTTCTGGCCGAAAAAACCGATCGTCGCGAGTTTATCGATCTGCTCAAGCGCATGCTGACCATCGATCAGGAGCGACGTCTAACCCCAACGGAGGCGCTCAATCACAGCTTCACGAGGCTCACCCATCTGGTCGACTATGTGTATTGCAATAATGTCAAGGCCTCGGTGCAGATGATGGAGGTGTGCCGACGCGGCGATTTTCACACGTGAGTGCAACACATTTGCGGCAAGTTCAACCCAAAGCTAATCTCTCGATCCATCTCTTTGCAGTGTACAACCGGCGCCCACGCTGGTGACCAACTTTGTGCCCAGCAGCACCGAGAACATGACCTTCACCATTAACAATCAGCTGACCAGCCAAGTGCAGCGACTCGTTCGCGACGGCCGTCCGCTGGCCTACGAGGGTCTCTACCAGATCTATGGCGGACGGAATGTGGCCCGCCAATATCCGCAGGCACGCACCGATACGTTCCAGCATCAGCTGGTGTCCAACATACTCTGCCCGCCCTCGTACCAGGCGATGCCCAGTCCCACCAAGCATGTGGTTGTCGGCAGCGCCACCATGCAGCCGCCGTTGCAGGTGCCGCCCCAGCAATATGTCAATGTGCCGGTGCCCGTGTCCATGGTGGAGCCGAATTCCGGCCAACGTATGCTGCTCACCAATCGTGTGCAGGCGAGCGGCGTCGCCTGGCCCCAGACGGGCCGACAGATGGCGCTGGTGCCGTCGTGGCCGCAACAGGCGCCGGCACATTCGCTCATCGTCGACTCGACGCCGCTCTTCAATGTGGAGGAGATCTATCCCAAGCATCATCTCAACTTGCCGCGCAACGATCTCAAGAAGGAGTCGCCGGCTCATCATCTAGCGTGCGTATCACAGTTTTTCATTTAAGTCTGCTGCAGTGCTTTTATTCTAATCGCAATCCTCTTCTTCTTCGAATCACAGCAAGGGTAATTCTTATCGCGTGCCGCGCCACGAGAAGAAGGAACACCAGCAGCTGTCGCCGGTTAAGAAGCGCGTCAAGGAGAGCTCGCCACCGCATCAGCAGCGCTATCAGCGCGCCGCCCACGTCTCGCCGCAGTACCACGCCCACCACAACTGCAACTATGGAGGCGGCTATGGCGCCGGCGCCGCTGGCGCCGTTGTCACCAGCTCCGCCTCGTCCGCTAGCAGTGAGTGCCAGCCTGCAGGCTGCTCGACTATTGTCATACTCTTGCGTAGGGTCACGAAATGTGACAAACATTTAGTCCTAGTAGTACCTAAAGTATATATATTCTTGATCAGCATCAAGACAGGACTCTAAATTCAAGTCCGTCCATTTCTATGCGCCATAGTCTTCCAGTTTTTAAGTTATGTTTATAAAACTAGGCCTATATCTGTATTTTTGCTGCATACAGCGCATTTATAAAAGTCGGCCTAGTCGAGCTACTATATAATATAGCTGTCAAAGGAACAATCTGTTAAAAATTGAGTTTTTCTATTAAAAACTTTGTGGTTTTTTAACATATTTTTACCAAATTCACAATTTGTAGGTTTTCTTGTGCCTTTAAAAATTTTGGAAAAAATCTTATCAAGATCGAACTGCTATATCATATAGTTCTAATGGGAACAATCGGTTTAAAAATGAGTTTTTGTATGAGAAACTTGTTTGTTTTCAATAATATTTAATATTATTCTTATATGTAAGCAGAATCTTGTGAACATCGGCTAACTATAATATATATATTATATATCATATAATCCCCATAGGAAAAATCGCTTGAAAATTAACATTTTGTATGAATAATTTTTTTTTGTTTTTCAACATATCACGCCAATTACAAGTCTTAATATGCTCTTAACATTTTTGTTAAAAATATTTAATATCAGATAACTATGTCATATAGCTGCCATATAAAGAATCGGTCGAAAATTTAGATTTCCTATAACAACTTTTTTGTCTTTTAAGTTTTCTCAACGAAACTTAGCCATATGTGAGTTTTATTATGCTTATAATATTCTGCCAGAAATTTATAAAAAATATATAACTATATTAGATAGCTGGCATAGCAAAATTTGTGCGTTAATTGGGTTTTCGTAAGTAAAGCCTTTTAGTTTTTAAAGATATGTTGACCAAACTCAGCAATTCTAAGTTTTTAAAGGGCAATAAACACAGTATATATCTAAATAACATATATGATTAATCAGTCGAATTGAAATTGAGTTAAATATTGACATGAATATAATATTGTATATTGTTAAACTAAATTATATTACCTTATGTCTGCAAGAGTATTCAATTTTCGGCAGCTCGAATTTAACTTTTGCTGCTTATACTAATTAAATTGCAACTACTTTGCAGATATTATCAATGCCAGCGGCAGCAGCTCGTCGAGTTCGCATCATCATGCCCCGGTTGCGCATGCGCCGCACGGCAGCAGCAGCAGCAGCAGCGCCTATAACACCGCTGGCCATCACATTGTGGTGAACAATTGCAGTGGTGGCGGTGGCTCCGCTGTGGGTGGCTATCTGGCCAGCAGCCAGCCGCCGTTGCATGCGCATCAGCCGCACGTGAAGCAGCCAACGATCACCATACACGACACGCCCTCGCCGACGGCTGTTGTCGGCGATGTGATCACCATATCGGACAGCGAGGACGAGAGCGCCGAGGGACCGCCCACTGTTGTCGCGGCCGCCATTGCGCCGGTTAAGCAGCGCGCTCACGCACAGTCGCAGACGAGCAGCAGCTTAATGCAACAACAGCAGCAGCAACAACAGCAGCAACAGCAGCAACAGCAGCAACAGCAACAACAGCAGCAACATCAACAACATCAGCAGCAGCAGCAGCAGCAACAACATTCGGCCAGCAATCTGCATTGTCGCAGCAACGCACAGCCGTTGCATGTGGCACAGCAGGCAGTTAATTATGGTAATGCCCACAGTTCCATGTCCAACAGCTCCGCGAATGCCAGCAACAGCAGCAGCAGTCAGCGTTTGGCCAGCAAATGTAGCAGCCAGCTGGGCGGCAGTAGCGGAGCTAGTCATCATAGCCATCACCATAGTCACCATAGTCACCACAACCACCATAACAACCACCAACAACAACAGCAACAACAGCAGCAACAGCAACAACAGCAACAACACGGCGGCAGCAGCAACAGCAATGGCAATGGCAACAGTAGCAATAGCAGTAACAGTAACAGTAACAGTAACAGTAACAGTACCAATAACAGTAACAGTAACGTAAACAGTAACAGTAACAGCAACAGTAACAATAACAGTAGCAGTCAGCAGTTGCCGCCGCCGCCGCCGCATCACAGTAGCAGTAGCAGTAGCAGTAACAGTAGCAATAATCATCATCATCATCATCATGCAGCGTCTGCATCGCTGGGCGGAAGCGGAAGTGGAAATGGAAATGGATTTGGTGCTGCTGTGCTAGACAATTGTGCATTGCAGCCAACACAGCAGCAGCAGCAACAACAGCAGCAACAACAGCAGCAGCAACAACAGCAGCAACAGCAGCAGCAGCAACTACAGCAGCAACAACAGCAGCAACAGCCTTGCTTCCAGCCCCACAACAACAACAACAACAACAGTCATCACACCACTTCCAATTCTGCTTCCACTTCCAACCAACAACAACCACAACCACATCACCATAACCATCATAGTCTGCCGCTTAATCCCGCACCCATATCCATAACAAGCACCACAAGCACACAATTTGGCAGCACAGCCACCAGCTCCAATTCCTCCAATTCCAATTCCAATTCCACCAGCCTATGTCCCCTGCCCGTGCCCCTAACCGTGCCCGCCCCTTTGCCCGTCTCGTCCACGTCTCAGTCGCATCTCAGTCGTCATAAGTCAACGCAACAACAACACGTTCATCTAGTAATTCCATGCGTTACCGTAGGTGATCACGATCCGGAGGATGCGCGACGACGTCATCATGCCGCTGCCGCCGCCGCACTGGCCGCGCCCACTGGCAGCAGTCCCAAGCATCATCATCACCACCAACAGCAGCAGCAGCAGCAGCAACATCAACATCATCAGCAGCAGCAACAGCATCAGCAGCAGCAGCAGCAGCAGCATCATCATCACCAGCAGGTGCAGCAGGTTCAGCCCGCTCAACAGACGCCGCATTATCAGCCGCAGCCGCAGCCGCCGCCGCCGCAGCAGCAACAGCAGCCGAATATCAAATACGAGCCGGGCCAATCGCAAAAGAAACGTATTTTGGCCATGGCCCAAAGCGAGTGCAGCTACCAGCCGCAGGTGCATGTGCAACAACAACAACAACAACAACAGCAGCCGCCGCAACAGCAGCAACAACAACAACAACCGCCGCCGCCCGTCGCCAGTCTGCCGCATATTCCGACCAAACAGGAACCGGCCGAATTCTATCCGGACTACGCACAGCAGCAGCAGCAGCCGCCACAGCAGCAACTTTTGGAAACCAAGCGCAGCTCTTGGGCAGCTGGCTCGAGTGCAACGGCCATGCCGCTGGCGCATCCCAAGCGTGAGGCGCCCTCCGTTGCGCCCGTTAGCTATGTGGCGCCCAGTGTGGCGCCACCGCTGGCCCACTCCAAAAGCAGCTCGACTTCGTCGTCGTCGTCGATTAGTGCTGCGGCCGCTGCAGCGGCTGCCGCAGCTGTTGCTGCTGCCAGCGTCGGACCGCCGTCGTGGGGCGCACCGCAGGTCTATCGGCAGCCATCGCAGCCGCCGCCATCGTCGGCGGCTGGTGTGGTACAAGCGTCAGCGGCGCCGCCGCCGCATCATCATCATAGCAGCCACAGTCATCATCATCATCATCAGGCGGGCACGCCGCTGGGCGGCTCACCGTCATCGACAGCCGCGGCGGCCATGTTGCAGACGGACATTTACGCACAGGGCGACATGTATCGCCGGCCCACGGTCTACGTGTCGCAGGCAGCGCCCACGTACGCCTATGCGAATCGCGCGGTGGTCGCGCCGCCGCCAGCACACAACAGCTCCAGTCGACAGGTCAGTGTGGGCACATTATATATTCAATTTAACATCTAGTTTATTAATCAGGGCATCATTAATTGCCCATAATTACCTTGTAATTACCTGTTAATTACTTGGGAAACTAAAACCAGTTGAAAAGTATTTCATGTAAATATATTTATTACATTATACCTTAAATTTAAAAATCACAGCATATTAAACTGTCCTTAATTACCATTTAATCACTTTTTAATTACTTTAGTAATTGGAAGTAATTGAATGGCATTTTAGGCTTTCGAATTGCTCTTGACATGAAAAGTAATTAAATGCATTGCGTGACGTAATTAAACATCTAACTACTATTTAACATACTTTTGTATTAGTTTTAAATACTTTTGTTCGACATATTATTTTTAATTACCTAAGTAATTAAAAGTAATTGAAAGTAATTAAAAGCATTTTTTGCCATTAAATAAGCTCTGTTTAGGACTTTAATAATATATTTTCTCTATTTAAACATTCTCATTGTATTCCCAGGTCATACCATCGCATCCGCTGCCGGCTCACATACAAATCCCGACGCAGTATAGCCAATTTGGACCATTGAGTCCCGCCCAGGTAGCTGCCAGCAAGCATGCGGCGCACTTTGCGCCCACCAACATATGGTATGGAGCTGAGTAGCTTGCAGGGTGAACGAGGGTTGACGAGGATGCCAGAGGCCACCACTGACAACACAGCATCAACAACAACAACAAGAACACAGCCTCTCCCCCTAAAAAATAACCAACATCACCAACTCTCCACACAGCCTAGTACTTGAGCCTAGAACTTGATTGATTGATTGATTGATTGACGCTCGAGTGAGTCGAATATGCCAGATTGATGGCCATAAAAAGACGCCAATTTTAACTGGTTTTTTTTGCCTGCATCTAAAGAGTTTTTTTCTAATAATCATATTCTTTTTTACTATGCGCACGTTTAGATCTTTTATGGCCTCGGCTGACAACAACAACGGCAGCAGCAACAACAGCAGCAACAACAGCAGCAGCAGCAACAGCGGCAGCAATGGCAACTGCAACACGGAGGAGCAGGAGTTGCAACAGCTGCAACTAACTCAGTGCTGGTGGTTTATGATGCTCATGCAACAGAGCATAATACAGCACAACAGCAACATGTTGCAAGAAACAGCTGCAATAGGAGCAACATCAGCAACATTAGCGACAGCAACTACAACCACAACTACAACAACTAGCACAAATATTGCACGCAGCAGCTGCAGCAGCAAAAGTCGCCGCAAACGTTAAAAAACAAAAAAAGAAAACTCGTCCGCCCCCCGCCCGCACACCACTTCAACAATTTTTATTAATTTCTTCAATACTTGAAGATTGTCGATTGTTCAATAATTCAATTATGAATTATAATTAATATTTACTTCTCTTTTTTTTTAAATAAATGTAAAGCATTTTCTACACGCAGTTTGGAGTGTAAAGTGCTTAAGCTTACACACACACACACACATACATATGTAATTAACACACACACACACAACAGACTTTGCAACTTAGGTAAAAATAACAACAAAATAACACAAACAGGCGCAAAACACTTTCTATATACACATATAACATTTTTGAATATTTCTCCCGATAAAAACTAAAGCGTTTCATTATGTGTGTTGTATATTTTTTAATAGAACTTCTAAGTGCATACTATATATATACATATATATATATATATATATATTAACAACCACAAAAAACATACATAACTATGATAAATATGTATTCTATATTATGATACGCCTAAGTACTACATGCATACATATATGTAAAACTAAACCTAACTAATTCTTAATAATATAATTACAACTATTATACACAAGAAAACAATTAATGCAAAATTATAAAAATTTAATGCAAATATGTTTCTGTACACAAACAACAACAACAACAAATACTTAGTGCAAAAGGGCATAGTAACATTTTTTAGACTCTTTTTTAGCAAGTACCTCAAAATATTAATGAAAAAAAGCAACAACAACACGAAGCAGCCACAGCAGCAACAACAAATAATGTTATGCTAAAAATTGCCTTTTACAACAAACAAAAAACATAGTAAAAATAACATATTGTAAAAACAAATTATAAAACAAAAACTTTAGTGAGATAATCATAAACTACAAAAAAAGAAAACGAAAAAAAATATGATATGATACCGCAAAAACCTTACTAGCAATCAAAGCATACATATATAAACAATATTGTAGGTAAACCTAGCGATATCTAAATAACTGATAACTGAACATGCGATATATTATAGCTAATAAACATAGACATATACCTTTTTTTTTATTAACACACAAAACACACTCTCATAGAACATAAAGATAAGCTGACCCACAATTAGATGTATGTATATATATATATATATATATATTAATATCTGGGGCTTTGTACAAACAAAATACGGAAGAAAAATTTAACAAATTAGATGCATTGTATTTAGCAATAACAAACTATAAATAATGGATTTTAAAATCAGATCAGGTATCAGGTCAGTGTTGAAAAACACCAAGCGAATTATATTATTGCGTCATTTAATTAAAAACAAACCAACAAAAAAACAATTTTAATTTGTGTAGTCCTAGAGAAAAAGGGATTTTGTGTATTTGTGTTTAGTTCTTGTTTCTAACAGACTCTGCGTTTAAGTCTTCTTTTGTAGCTCTTGTTTCGTATGAATTTTCAGAAAAAGAATATAAAACAAAAATAAACACTTATGAGAATGTTTACTAAAGTACAAAAAGGCAAGCAATCTAGCTATAATTGAACAGTTATAGTCTTCTTTTTAACAAGTTTCTTATTACCAATTTAGTTGTATATCTATTTGTATTCGTATTTCTTATGCTGTGTGTGCGTATTTAATCTTAACTCTTTTTTAAAAACATATTTTATCGAACGCAGAGATTTTTGTTCTTGTCTTATATATATATATATAGAGCGCTTTTTTTTTTTGAATCGTATGAACACCCATGCTTACTATATGCTATATACCATATATATACATACAATTATGATACTACTATCTACCTATGCATATATATATTATATAATGTTCTTGTTAATTAGGTTTCTTAAAGTATTTTGTAGTTAGTCGTAACTTTTTCGCTATTTGTACTCTTTTTTCCAAATATTTTTGATTAGAACTGTGGGCACTTCCTATTATGATACTAAAATATATATATTTATATATATATATATATATCGAAACCAACAAATCCCAACACATGTTTCAATGTACCAGTTTCAATGGTGAACAGCAAAACGCGTTTTATTATCATTAATTAACTAATAATTGTAATTATGATTATATGAATGCATGAATATATGATAATTAATCAGCTGTGCACGAAATAATTGTAAACAATAAACAACAAATTTAAATTTACATATATATATATATATATACATATATATTTATATATTGCAACAACAAATGCAAGCAGATCTATTTGAAAGTCTAGCATATAATTATTGTGATGTAGTTTTTAAAAATCGATGCAAATACAAATTGATAAAAGTGTCGTCGGAATTTTTGTCCTTGTCGTAATTAGCCAGTAACGAAATTAACAACAAAAACTAAAAATACAACAAATTACAAATTACTAATTAATAATATGTATAATCAATACGGCATATGAATATAAATAATAATTAAATAAAATATATGTTAACTATTTAGTACGCAAAGAAAATGACTAAGCAAAAAGGCAAACAACAACAAAATATATTTTATTTTTATTCTGTACTTTTAATTTTTTTTTATATACATATATATATTCTTTAAAACAATTTGAGCAAAATTTTTAAATATCAACTTTTTGTAAAAACTTGAAGAACGTTTAATTAGCAGCTTTAGGCGTTAAATAAGAAAACGTTAGTGTTGTGACTATGCGATTAATCGTACGTACATATATACGCTATAAGGATCTGATAAATAGAGATCTAGGTATAGACGAGGGAATGATATGTTTGGCATATTTATATATATTCTTTTTTGTGTATAAAAACAACAACAACAAAACTATGCAGCTAACTCTTTTGTGGCAACTGAATGCAAGGCAAAAGCAGCTGCTGCCACGCCCACTTATGGCAAGTGCTTGCTAGCTTTTGTTTAATATGTTTTTTTTTATAGTTTTTGTTGTTGGTTTTCTTAGAAAACGCGCAAGATGAAAGCGAGTAATTATGCGTAAAGGCATTATAGGTGTGTGTTTTTTATAGAAATTTTATGGACCATTAATAATGAAAACTTAAACAACAACATTTTGCTGTATCAAAGCGATACCAAGAAAATAAGAGTCTTAAATTTTAAGCGTTTGATGTAAAAGCGATTCATGCTTGCAACTTGTCGTTTATTTAATTATTTTTCCTCTTTTTTTATACATATACATACGTACACATAAAGTATACACTATTATTAATTAACTAAAACAAAACAACAAAAATATATATCTAACTGAACAAGTTAAAGATAATAAACTTTTCAATTTCTACTCAATGTTTTTTAGAGAAGCAACAAGAAAAAAATCAAGAACGCTTTAAATGTAACAAAAACGAAACGTTAATAGACTTTAAAAAAAAAAACAAAACAAAACAAAATTAAAGAATATATTAATAACACTCACTAAACAAATACACAGACATAGACACATACATATATATATGCATATATCGTTTGTATTTAAGAGAAGTACATTTTAAATTAACAACGTTTTAACTGTGTAGCCTTAAAATCAATTTACAAATGAACTTCAAAAAATACAATACGTATGTAATATATATATATATATATATATATATACCTAAAATATGATATGTATGAGCAGATCGAGTTGAATGTTTAACTACGTACAATATTTCTATGTACTTCAATGTATACAATATATAAATATATATATATATATAGTTGATTTGCCTTTTAATTTTTGATTATTAACAACTTGTTTAATTCTTAACTTTTACTTTTGTCACTTTTCAATTGTATTTTACTCACTGACACACACACACGCATAACTTTTTATATTGTATACCATATAAACATAGCCACAACAAGCATAAACATAACTTACTATTATCATAAATGATTATAATATTTACTTATGTCCTAAATGCAAAACATAAATACATATATTATTATCGAAAGCATATTTTCTTGTCTTTTTTATTTGATCTATTATTTTTATCATTCATTTTTTGTGTATGTTTAGCAACTTGTAGGGAAAAACAAAATCAACAAGCTAATCAAAAGTTTAAACAAAATCAAGAAGAACAACAACAAATACAACATATATCCCACCAAATTAATTTTAACATTTAAATAGCTATACAAAAAACAAAAAAAAAACAAAAAAAGGGACAAACAATTTAATAAGAAAAACTACATTGCGTACTTAAAATAATTGTGCAATATATATGATATAGCATTTCCTTTTAGTTTATGTTAGCTCATCAGTTATTGATGGATCGCAAATACTCTTTGTGTGTGTGTAGAATTCCTTTGACCGAGAATTCCTTCTAACGAGGCTCTAGCTGCAGCTAATTAAATATATATTAATTACTTTTTAGTTCACAGACAAAATCAGGTTTCTGTAGTTGCCAATAGATTGTTAATTATTTCAAAAGAAGAAAGAGGAAAAAAAAAGAAGAAAAATAGAGCACACACTCCTAACCCTATGAGACACACATGTGTTTATGTATGTGACTCGTAACTAAGTTGACCAATTCAAAGACGAACAATTGATGAGCTTTTATAAATAATTTGTCGCTTTGGAATGTGTTTCATACGCAAGTTATGTGCATTTATCAAACAAATAACAAAAGCTAAAGATAACCACAACAACAAACAAAAAATTCCACAAAAAATACCAATAATAATTTATTAAGTCTAGTACATGCCACGTATTAAAAAGCGTAGTTAGTGTTTAAGAACAACTAGATACACACACACACACACAGTTACAGTTAAAAACAACAAAACAAAGAAGAAGACGAAGAACAAACCAACCGAACCATACGAACAACAAATTATGGATTTTAAAAGATCTACGCGAATTTGATGTCGTATATTGAAATTGAATGGATCGAAACGTTTATAGATAACACTTGACGCTGACAAACAAGATTGATGAGAACCCGTCCATAATTAGATTTCGTTCTTTTAAGCAAAAAAAAAAAAAACGAAACAAAAGCAAAAAAAAAAGCCAACCAGAAACAAACAGCATAAGGAATCGAATTCAAAATAATCCACAATTCGAATCGGCTCTATAGTTGCATATATAGTTAATAATAGTAATTTGATGGCATTGTCAGCTCGTATTAGACTAAACTAGTTATACGCTCTCTTCGTGTTTCTTTCGATTGAAAAAACAAAACAAAAACGTAAACAAAATAATGTATGTATAGAAAATTTCAATTCCAGTCAAAACTAGCAGTAAAATACACTTGAAATTGTGGTTCGGATTGATATTAGATGTTTTAATAATGAGAAACACAAACTAATTACGATATATTTACATATATATACAACAAACACACACACACACACACAATGCAAAGAAAAAAGCAACATACAAATACATATTAAAACTAAAAAACAACAACAACAAGAAATTACAAATATATACACTATATTTTATTAAATACAAAATATTTCGAATGGATAAAACATAACCAAAAGAATAAAATGTTGATGTGTGAAATTTATAAGACTAGCATATTTCCTACCTAAAAAAAAAAAAACAAAAACAATATACGATTATAATGAGATATATATATATATATATGTATACAGATATATGATAACTATAATTAACTAGCAGCTAGTGCTGAAATCGTACGCATTCTCACGATTATAACTAAGATACAGAATATTGAATTTAAAACAACAACAACAACAACAACAAAAGCGTCTAACAAATTGATCGTACCTTTTTGCTGATTTAAATGAGGTAAAAAATAGATACTTAAAACTTAAGTAAATTAAATAAATTGCAACATAAACATACATAGTATATGCATTAAAAAATCTCTCGTATTTAGTGTGAAGCGTGATGCAAACGTAATCGAAACAATATGTTTTAAATGAATATACATAAATAATATATATATCAACAATATATATATATATATATTGAATAGCCCGTAACAAATGCAAATAGATGATGGCACTTTAATGGGATTTGCTTTTTATATACATATATATAGTATATATATATATATATAGTACATCCGTACTTATATGTACTAGAAGATATCTGAAGTTAGATGTATGTAATTCAAAAAAATACCAAATCGCATATAAATGTGTGTGTGAGTGTACTTTTAGCATTAGTGTCGTCTTGCGCCGTTTCAAAATAAAGAATTTAAATATTTTTATATGCGAACAAATCGATAACACTAGAGCCAATAGATTGTAGTTAAGGACAGCTCCTTTAGCAGACATATTAAATAATAGCAAACAAACATCAAGAATATAAACCAAAGACCGATAATCAAAGCGCGCACATAAGTATTTAGTCTAGGCTAAAGTTTGAACTTAATGATTTTTTTCCTTTTTGGGCACCAAGTCTTAGTCACACCTACATATACTCTATATACATATATATGTGTGTGTATTTACATACGATTTCTCCTTATAGCGTGTACCTAAGATTATTGCATGTAGTATGCCCTAAATTTAACAGCAAATTAAGAGATTTTTAGATTTTGTAAGTGCATGGGTTAGACAACGAATTGCCGGGCGAATTGGGATGAAATTACAAAACAAAAACAAAAAAAAAAAACTATATTTGAACATACCCTGGGCCTCTCTCCCCCGCGTAAGTTAAATTTGAAAATTTTGTGTATTAATTAATGATTTCGATCACCAACGATGCGCAGGCAGGTCCTTAAAACAAAATAAAATACAATTTATTGGATCGCCGCCTGCTAGCTACCAAAAACATATGAGATATATTCAAGATTCAAGCCAACTCACCTATTCACACACAAACAAAAAAAACAAAAAAACACAAAAACAAAAATAATAATCTTTAAACTAACAAAAAACAATTTACTTACTTTTTGTAACTTATCGATGTGTACTGAATGTTTTTACTTGGTGTCCTTTTTGTAAGAAGCGAGACAGAGTCTTAATGTAAGCGTTCAAATGAAATACTTATATATATCAAAAACCAAGCACACCGATACATTTAGCATATATATATATGGCATATGGAATATGAAGATGATAAGCGTTTAGTTGTATGCAAATCAAAATCATATATATATATATATATATATACGAGTACTAACTAATGAGTTATTTAACTTATCCCGATATGCGTACCTTTTTAAGCAATTAATTCAATGTTAAAGCAAAGTCAGCATCAAATTGTGAACTCTTCGATATCGAAACGAATATATATACGACATATATATATATACATGTATCGATTGAGCATATAGTTATGAGTCTCCCCCTACATAAAGGCAAGTATATTTGGGGGGAAGTACACCGTCTCAAGACCAAAACAAATTGTAACACAATGAGCCGCAAATTTGTATTTATATATCATAATTCCCGAAAGATATAACAAAAAACAAAAAAATAATACCTATCACAATCGAGTTCCGATTTCAAAGCAAAAACCAAAAACCTTTAGAAGTGTAAAAGGTTAGCATTAAATAATAATAGTAAAAATCCCGAAAACGCGTTTAGATAATTGATAATATTGATTAAGAACTTTTGACTTTTATGGCTGTTTAGAGATTTTATAATACATATATACTAATTATATATATATACATACAAGTATAAAGCATACACATTTTTCGTAAATTATTTACATAAATACATACATATAAATGTACGCAATACACACAAACTTACGCACACACACACACAGAACATATTGAAACTTAGCCCATAAACAAGTCGAAATTTTTGCGCCCCGCCGACGCAGCTGATACTCTAACCGAAGAGTGCTGCGGGGCACTATCAATTTAGATCAATTTCTCTCAATCTCCTTCTCTGTCTTTCACTCCATCTGTGTTTCTGTCTGGTTTGCGATAGTGGAATGCATGATGGAATCCCCCTCCTCCGCGTTTTTGTAGCGAATAGAGAAGATAAAAAAAACATAAAACAAACGAAAATTGTGAAATTTAGTGTCTTTACACTTTAAAGAGTATATACAAAAAAACAACAAAAATAAATAAAAAAAAACTTAACTAAGTATAATTGAAGTAGATGGCTATGGCGCCAGTATTCGTATAAGCATGACTCACACCCACACTCACACACACACACACACACACGGTAACAAATACATATACACACACAGATATTCAGTTACGAATGCGAATACAAATTATGATACATACTCGTACATATGCCTAAAAGGATAAACGTGTAGTAATCTACGACAAGAAAACATTACAAATAAATGTCTATATAGTATGTATATGGAAAATATAAAATACAAACGATTAACAAAAAAAAAAAAAAACAACAAAAAAAAATACCAAAAAACAAAAACAAATACAAATACAAAAAAAAACAAAATTATCAAAAGATAAAGAAAGCGTTTTTATAATGAAAGTAATGCAATTATGGGCACAAGTTCTTGAGAGATTGGGCTATCATGAGAGAGAGTGTTATCAAAGGTGAGTACTGCTTCTGGTTTGCGGCATTTTTAAGCTTTCATAAAATTCATACAATTTTATATATTAACTCTCTTCTTAAACTTCAAGCGCCCGCAACAGCGTTTTATTGTTAATGGCATTTTGTTTATTGTTTATATTCTAAATTGTCAAAGTTTTGTGCAAAAATAAATACAAATTTATTTCGATTTTTTTTTTCTTTTGGTTTCTGAATGTCAAAAATTGTTGAAGTAGTTATTATTTATTTTTTTGTTGTTAAAAATGATGCTTAAATTGACTTGTAAAAATATAAAATCCATTCTGCCTTTTATATAGTTTATCGAATCTTAATAATGTTTTCTAAACTATATAGATATTTATGTTTGAAGGCATTATGTTTGTGGTTTTTCGCAAATCTTAAATTTACATCCAAATTTTATAATATTTTTTTTTTGGTCAAATCGAAATTTTCATTTAAATTTGTATAGTTTTATCCAGAATTATTTTGAAATCAACTATAGTAGACGATGTAAGTTCAGTCTGCAAAATTCCAAATCGTCTTTAGTTAACACACAAAATCCATAAATATTTTTAAACATACCAAACAGGATAAACGTACAACAATTTACAACAATCTAGTCTATGGTGAGAAATTGTAACAAGCAATTTGACCATAGAGTTCGATAAGTGAGTAAGCCGTTAAACACGCTCGTTAACCGTTAACCGTGGAACGTGCCCACTTTAAACTGCAATGTTGTTGTTTAAGCTGATCATGGGCCAGACACTGTCCGAACCGATAACCACCAAGGACTCGGCGCGCTGCGCGAACGCCTCGTTCCTCGTCGGCAGCAGCTGCATGCAGGGCTGGCGCGTCGACATGGAGGATGCCCACACCCATATACTGTCGCTGCCCGACGATCCCGGCGCCTCGTTCTTTGCCGTCTACGATGGCCATGGCGGATCGGCCGTCGCCAAGTTTGCCGGCAAGCATTTGCACAAGTTTATCACGAAGCGGCCGGAATACTTTGGCAGCTCCGTGGAGCTGGCCATGAAGCGGGCCTTTCTCGACTTCGATCGCGAGATGCTGCACAATGGCAGCTGGGGCGAACAGATGGCCGGCTCCACGGCCATTGTGGTGCTGATCAAGGACAAGCGTCTCTACTGCGCCAATGCCGGCGATTCGCGTGCGATTGCCAGCGTCGCCGGCACGCTGCGACCCCTCTCCGTGGACCACAAGCCGAGCAACGAGTCGGAGGAGAAGCGCATTCGCGCCGGCGGCGGCCGCGTCGAGAACAATCGCGTCAATGGCAATCTGGCCCTGTCGCGGGCACTCGGCGATTTCATGTACAAGCGCAACACGAACATGAAGCCGGAGGATCAAATTGTTACCGCCGATCCGGATGTGCTCGTCTGTGACATTGGCGACGACTGGGAGTTTGTGGTGCTCGCCTGCGACGGCATCTGGGACGTGCTGACCAGCAACGAGGTGGCCGAGTTTGTGCGCGAACGCATCGCCGCCGGCATGCAGCCGGATCTGATCTGTGAGCAGCTGATGAACTACTGCCTGGCGCCCAATGCCTACAACTACGGCCTCGGCGGCGACAATATGACCGTGATTCTGGTCTGCCTGCTGCACAACAAGTCCTACGATGATCTCATCGTGCGCTGCGGCGGTCCAAAGATCCCGTCCGTCGATGCGGGCGTGGGCGACATTGGCCCAGCCTTCAAGGTAGGTCGCGTGCGCTCTTTTCATTTTTAATATCTGGCTTTCAATATCTTCATATCTGGGCCAGTTTGCCTTGCCCAAGCCCACTCCCAGCAGCCGCAACCTGGAGAATGCCTGATGGGCGTCTTGGAACTAGTTTTTGCAGACTTTATTGACACGTTCACCATTCCTTTGGTATGTCAAATTCTGTGAAAGTTTCAATTATTGCCGACATCTACGTTTTTTTTTATACAAACATATATATATACATATATTTGATTATGGCTTGGCGATTTAAGCCAGCTATAAAAGCAGAATCACAGAAGATGAAAAATTTCAAGTCGGATATGTTTTTAGTCAGTTTCAAAGTTCAGTTCAAATTCAATAAAGATGTAAACAACAAAAACTAAATGTTTCTTTTGTGAAGTATTCAAAAACTAATCTAAGCGATAGATGGCGCTTGCAATTTTTCAATATAGTTACCTGATGTTGGCGATTTAAGCCATGCAAAGTAACTAAATAAATGTTTCTTGCGAAAATGTTTCTCTGGCAGCTATTTTATATAGTTTTCCTATTTTACTCTAAATTAAATAAGCGTTGGAAACAACCTTAAATATTTATATATATTTAAGGAATGATTCTCAATATATTTAACCAAAATCATATTAAAAGTAAGGCTATATAAAAAAAAAATAAATAGTAAACCCGAAATAAAACATCAGTTAAAATAATTTTTAGGGATCGTTGGATCTCTCTCGTTTAATTTGTGAATAAATGTGCTTTTCTATAATACATAATGTACTCCATATATATGCTCGCTTACATATACATATACAATATCTTTGGTCTGTTTTAGCTGTAGGTTTTGTAGAGTATACAAAATGCAGTGAGTATCTACAACAACGCAAAATGTAAAAAAAAAAACAAACAAAAAAAAAACGAAAACAATACAAGTAATAATATAAAGAGCTATAAGAGAAATACACAATAAAATAAAAAAATAAAAAAAATAATAATAGAAAGACTTGACAAATTTACAAAATATGAAGGTATATACAATATATAAGTTATATATATGCATATATAAGTTTCTGTGTGTAGAGGCTAATTAGTGTTACAGTTATGTCAATTATTATTGCACCACATGCGGCCGTAAAGTGCTTAAAATATCGCGACACATGCACGGTCTACCGCCCCGACCGCCACCCTCTACCTTGGGGTGGAGGTCAGAGCGGCCGGCAGGCTGCATTTTAAAAGATACAAGACTAGAGATTCGCTCGTTGGATTTCCGTGCCAGTAGCCGGAAATCGCCGTTATGCCTTAAAACAAAAGAAAATCTTTTAAACGTATTTTCGTATTTGGTAAGTAAGATATATATGGCAAAAATAATATATATATATATATATATATTTAGATATATGCTAGCTGTGTAAATTGCTAAAATCAGTGAATCAATTAACAGTTATGTAAATCATATATGGTGTGTATATAAATCGTATATCCGTATGCGATATATGTAAATATATATATGTATAATGTGGTTTAAGTAGTGCTAAAAAAAATACTGGTTACATTTTTTTGCAAGTCTCTAAATCCTCGTTATAACTAAGTGTGTAGATCGTTCGATCGCTAGTACAAGTACAGTGAAAGCTCCGCTAACGAACAGCTGTCTGACCAATCTTTAATATTTGCTTGTGGACATTTTTTTTAAATATCTTTCATTTATTGTGGCGTTTATCCGCTCTAGCGAGCTTTCACTGTATTCTTGAATTAAGTTCTGTTAACGCTTTACTGATTTGTTTTTTGTTTTTTGGTTGTTTTGGAATCAACTACTCTCTAACGGTACTTTAGCTCTTTTTCATATTTATCACATATTCGTTTACTACAGTAAGCTCCTTAAATCGAATGCAAAATGGGTTTATATTTGGTTTTTGTTTTTGTTTTCTATCTCCTGTTTTTGTTGATTTGGCTTTGGTTTTTGGTTTTTGGTTGTTGTTTTTTTTTTTTTTTTGGTTTTCTTTTTGGGTTTGTGCTGAGGCATCTCAAAATTCTCAATCTCTCTCTCGGTTGTCTTTTTACAGTCAGTTGGAGGCGGCGACGGCGTGGGCGTGGCTAAGCGACCATCGCATAGTTGCCGGTCAGCTCGAAGGGACTCGTCTTGGCCGAGTGCGTGAAATTGTTCTTGGGCGAGAAGTCAACCGGCTGCTCCTGATCCGCATCGCCAGCTGGCGCCGCATGTGGATAGTGCTGTGGATAGGACGTCAGCGACAGTGGCAGTGGCAGCGGCAGCGGCAGCGGCAGCAAATGCTCCTGATACAGCGCACTGGGATGCTGCAGCACCGTGGGCTGAATGACGCCGCTGCGCTTGTAGTTCTCGTAATGCTGCTCCAGGCTGCCCAGCCGGGCAAAGGCATCTGGATGCGGCGTGGCTGCAGCCGGGTAGCCATAAGCCAGAGCAGCCTGTGCCTGCGCCTGAGCCTGCGCCTGGGCTTGTCTGCGATCCTTCTTTTGCAGCAGCTTGTGCGCCAACGTCGACTTGGCCGAATCCGGCAGAGCGGTTGTCGTCGTCGCAGCTGCCTCCAGCTCCTGTTGCAGCTGTTGGTGCTGCTGCTGCTGCTGGTGCTGCTGCTGCTGCTTGGGTCTGGCTAGCAATTGGGCGGCCTCGCTGCGGTTCTTCATGCAGGAGGACTCCTCGTGCTTGTACAGATACGACTTGAGGGCGAAGGCCTTGCCGCAGCGGGCGCACGTGTGCGGCTTGGTATTCGAATGGGTTTGGATGTGGGCGCGCAGATTGGACTTGTCCGCGAAGGCCTTGCTGCAGACGCTGCACTTGAAGGGCTTCTCGCCCGTGTGCGTGCGTATATGGCCCTGCAGCAGCCAGGGCCGCGAGAAGCACTTGCCACAGTGCTGGCACTCGCAGCCCTGGTTGTGGGTGCGCACGTGCATCGAGAAGGCCGGCATCGAGACGTACACCTTCTCGCAGTAGGGACAATGGCGCGCCTTTTTGTCCATAATTGACCTAGAGGAGGGCGAGAAAAGTTGGAATTAGTATAACAGATTGCTTACGCTATCGAACACTCAGCAGGTATGCGATATTCGGTTCTGATCTTAGCTAGTAAACCTTGTTTCTCATGCTAAGACTTTATTTTTTAAAGATACTTCCTATGTGAGCTATATGATATAGTAGTCAGATATCAATAATATTTTGCTCAAGTGTAGAAATCATAATGAAACTCATAATTTATAATTTTGGTTGCGATATCTTTAAAAACCATAAAGTTTTCATACAAAAAGTGCATATTTAACCGATTGTTCCTATGGCAGCTATATGATAAAGCAGTCCGATCTTGACAAGTTTCAACCCAAAATTCTTTAAGCGTAATAAAACTTCTATTTGGTGAATTTGATTAAGTTGTCTTCAGAAACAAAAAAGTTTCTCATACAAAATGTACATTTTTGATCAATTGTTCCTATGGGAGCTATATGATATAGAACACCGATGCTAAGCAGCTTAAGCTTAAATATTTGGGGCATAATAAAACTTGTAACTGGTAAGTTTGGTCACGATATCTCTTATAATAAAAAAGTTTGTCATACAAAAACCGAATTTTCGACCGATCGTTCCTATGGTGGCTATATGATATAGTCAACGCATGTTGATAAGCTTTTGCTTATATGTTTAAAATAAGTTGACAATCAATAATGGTGAGTTTGGTTGAGATATCTATGACAACAAAAAAGTTTTGCGTACAATAAATAGAATTTTAATCTTTGGTTTCCAAGGGAGCTATATGATATAGCAGTCCGATCTTGATAAATTTGGCTTACATTTTTAGATCAAACGAAAACTTAAATATGTTGAGTTTGATATCTTGATCCGACATATGTGCGGACTGCAGCAAAAATATAGATCTAGGCTAAGATTTAGCTAGTTGGCTTGAACCGAACAGAAGGATACGGCTCTGCTGTTGCCACTGATCATGCATATATATGCTATAGATTTCTCCCACAATGCACTGTGACAAATTACTAATACTCCTATTTAAAGGTATACTTGATTCTTTAAGCTGTTGGAGTCTCACCTGTGGGTTTGTCTATGGCGCGCCAGATTGGAGGATGTGGAATACTTCTTGCCGCACTCGGGGCAAATGTGCTCATCGTCCAGGGCGCCGCTGCCGCTGCCGCTGCTGCTGCTGCTGTTGTTGCCACAGGGCGTGGCCTGATGGGGCGACTGCTCGCTGGAGTGGCTGCTGCTGCTGCTGCTGGTGACGCTGGCGCAGGAGTTGGAGTCGGAGATGGTGTAGCGACGCAGTTTCCTGCGATCGAACACCTTGTGGCTATACGAGTTGTAGGTGGAATCGTCGTCCGACGAGGCATAGAATACGCTGTTGTTGTTGCTGTTGCTGCCGCTGCTGTTGCAGTTGCTGGCGGCCATTGGCTTCGCGTACGCTGCGCTCTTGGCAGCTGTGCTGAGCGGACCAGCCGCTAGAGTGACATCCGCCAGCTGGGTGAGATTGTACAGCTCCTCGGGTATGGGCGTCGCCTGCTGATCCTTCGCCATGTTGTCTGCAAGACACAATAAAAGAGCAGAAATCTGCGAGATCAGCGAGACGAGCGTGACGTATGGGACAGAAAGGTGAAGCAACCTGCTAAATGTGCGCCAGATGCGTCATTACCAACGCGACGCTGACAGCCAAAGCGAATCAGAAGCACAAACAACAACAGAAATACTAAAAATACAAATAATAAATATCAACATAAAAATCTACAAAAAAAAAACTAAAATTAAAATCAAAATAAATACAAATTTAAGAGTTTATAAATATTTTTTTGTCGCAGACAAAACTAATGCATAATTTAATGAGCTGTATGCTACCCTATAATAAGACGGCCACAACGCTGCCGTCACTTGGCCTGACTGGCAAGCTGTAGAGCATACACAATTCGACACGATTTGATTTGATTCTGGCCCAATTAATAGTCCTGGCTGAAGATTAATGGCTATATTTTGGCCATGTGTAGTCCTATCTCTGAAAGATATACCTCATTCGACTCGTCTTAGTCTATAGAATCGAACGCCATTACAAAATTTTGATTTCAGAATTTTTGCGATTTTGACAAATTTGCCATTTTTGTCAAATTTGGTCAAAATTTAGAATAGTAATTTTTGAATGCCAATCGGTAGTCCTGCTCCGTACGAGTCTGAAAAGGTATATCATTCCAATATATACCTTTCTTTAGCCAAGGTTTTCATTTTTATTGCTTTAAATTGCTGTATGTCGGCCATATGTAGGCCGATTTCGGAAAGATATACCTCTTTCGACTCCTATAAGCCTATAGAATCATCGCTGTCAAAGTTTTTTTTTTTTTTTTTAAATTTTTGGGATTATAGCAAATTTGCATTTTTGTCAAATTTGGTCAAAATTTAAAATGACAGTTTTTGAACGCCAATCGATAGTCAAGATTCGTACGAGTCCAAAAAGGTATATCACTCGAATATTTGACCCTATTTGCCAGAGACATTCAGCTTTTAATTTAGCAAATGACTATATATCGGTCAAATGTAGACGGATTTCGGAAAGATATACCTCTTACGACTCGTGTAAGTTAATAGAATCGATCGGCAACCTGCTAAATGCGCGCCAGATGCGTCATTACCAACACGACGATGACAACCACAAAAACAAGAATAAAAAAAAAAACTAATTTACAAAAAAAATCAAAATAAATAGAAATTCAAAAGTTTATAAATATTTTTGCTATGTCGCAGACAAAACTAATGCATAATTTAATGAGCTATGTGCTACCCTATAATACGCTGGGCACAACGCTGCCGTCACTTGGCCCGTAAGTTTGGCAAGCTGAAGAGCACACACAGTTCGGCATATTTCATATTTATTAACGCGAATGCTCGTCAATTTATAATTAAGGACGAGCCAAGAGGCCAAACGTGGCTGAGCCAAAGTCGTCTGCATCAGCGTCGTCACCTTGCCGATTGCTTGAGGTTGCCATCGCTGACGCTGCCACTGCTGTTGCTGCCACACGGCGCGTATGATTAACGTCAGCAGCAACCGGCTCTCGCACTCGCGAACGCAATCGCAATCGCACTTGTTGGCTGCCCGTTCGCGATCTCGTTCTTTGCCAGCATCTTAGAAATAAATTCACGTCGAAATGCGCATAATTTGTGCATGTTGTCTTGGCATTGATTAATCTCGCACGTAATTGCCTCCCCTAGCACAGCCACAACCCAACCCATCTGTTCGGAACTGCAGGGAGGAAGCCGCAGGCAGGCAGGTGGGTCTATATTTTACCTATAACATTTACATATGAAATCTTAAACAGGCACATAGAAATATCTCTAAACAGGTACAATTCCTGATCTCATCTAAAACAATTTTCAAAAAATCATATACATTTTTTAATCAAATTTGTTTTATTTACACCAATTATTTGCATAAAAACAACAATTGTGTTTGTAATATATACATACATTTTTTTTTATAAATTTGTATTTATTTATTATTTTGATGAGCCTGTTTAAATCGTATATATTATCTTATATCACTTAATACTATAAAACGTTAGTAATAAATATAAATTCAAAAAGTTGATATAACATAAAATATAGGGGTGTAAAGAGAAATTTAAGAAATAAGAAATACATTTTAAATTATTTTTTGTGCTGCTGGTGTGCAGCAGGCGAACAGAATTGCCAGGAGGTCAACAAAAATCAAATGAGATGTGCAAAATTATATTGCATACTTTTAAGGTAACTATTTTCGGCCACTGATATGTAAGATTTTCCTCAAAATTCAGCTGAAGCATCAGGCGAACAGAATCGACAGGAGGTCGACAAAAATCAAATGAAATGTGTAAAACTCTATTGCATACTTGCATACTTGGGCCACCTAGATTTGATTTAAAATCCATCTGGAGAATAATAGTACTGATACCAATACTAATACTACTAATACTCATCCGATGCAAAGCAGCTACAGCTTATGGGGGAAAAGGAGAACAGGGGTGGGGGCAGCTGAAAAGAGGATGTACATATTTTTTGACCATACCCTTGCGCATTTTGCAAGGATTCTGGCCTTTAGGCTCACCAGGACCATACCTTTGGTATGATTACCAAGGATATGGAGGTCATCTAGGAACTATTTTAAATTACCATATCTCGGCCATAAATAGTCCGATATCGGAAGAAATATCCATTTCGACTCGCAAAAGTCTATAGAATCAATCGACATTAAAATTTTTCGATTTTAAAATTTTCGGCATTTTAGCAGAAATCGTGATCCTTACATTTTTGTCAAATTTGCTCAAAATTTAGAATAGTAATTTTTGAACGCCAATCGATAGTCCTGCTCCGTAGTAGATTTCGGGAAGATATACCTCTTTCGACTCCTATAAATCTATAGAATCAATCGCCATTAAAATTTTTCGATTTTAAAATTTTCGGCATTTTAGCAAAAATTGTGATGTTACCCCTTGCATTTTTGTCAAATTTGCTCAAAATTTAGAATGGTATTTTTTTAATGCCAATCGGTAGTCCTGCTCCGTACGAGTCTGAAAAGGTATATCGTTCGAATATATGGCTTTATTTGTCCGAGATAGATTGATTTTTGTTTTCAAAAACGGTTTAAATGGCTATATTTTGGCCATATGAAGTCCGATTTCGGAAAAATATACCTCTTTCGACCCGTATAAGTCTATAGAATCGAGCGCTATTTAAATTTTTTGATTTCAGAATTTTCGCGATTTTTGCAAAAATTGTGATGTTACCCCTTGCCATTTTTGTCAAATTTGCTCAAAATTTAGAATGGTATTTTTTTAATGCCAATCGTTAGTCCCGATCGGTACGAGTCTGAAAATGTATGTCATTTGAAAATATGATCTTGTTTGCCTGAGTTATTTTGAATAATGACTGTACCTCGACCATCTGATGTTCGATTTCGGAAAGATATAGCTCTTTCGACTCGACAATTGAATTTGTTGGCTTTATATAATTTCTGTATAAAAAAAGAATATTCCGGGATAGTTTCTTAACAGTTTCATAGCCTATGATAAACGTTTAGATGAACCATTCAATTTTCGAGGCAATCAAATTTTATATTTCCGATCTCGCTTTTCGGTTGTTTATTGTTGAGAGTTTCTTTATTTTTTCGAAATCGTCTAAATAATCGATTAGTTCTTATTGCCACTAAGGCAACAGCAACAAGAATATTAGAAGCAGCCGCAGTGTGGCGGGCTGTGTGTGTGTGTGTGTGTGTGTGTGTGTGTGTTTGTGAGTTTGTGTGTGTGTGTGTGTGGGGGGTAGGCTGTGACGATGGCTAGGGGATGGGGGCTTTGTAGCGCTGTGTATGCATTGCGGAGGTCATGTGCGCGTTTTGTTTTGTTTGTTTTCTTTTGCTCTTCTACAGCGGCTGCCGTTTTCCGTTTATCCGTTTGTTTTGAGCCGCCTGAGGCCAGCCGCGTGATGTGGGCGTGGGCTGTACCGCATTGCCCCCGCCCCCACCCCCACCCTCCTCCATTCCCTGCCCAAATAGAGACAAATGCGAACAGTCGAGCGAGCGGGCAGCCATTTGGCCTAAACACATTGCGCAGCCAGACTTTTGCAACCTGTTGCGTCTTCTTGGCGGCCAATTCTCGTGTTTGTTGTTGCTGTTGTTGCTGTATTTGTTGCTTTTATAGTTGTTCTTGTGGTTGTCGAAAACATTCAAAACGAATTAATTTCGTTTCGAGTACATCAAAATGTTTGCGGCCATAAAACTTGCGGCTGGATGCGAACAGCGGCAGGTGGCAAAATATGTGGCGCCCCTTCCCCTGGCCGCGCCCCAGCCTCTCATGAAAAATCACGTCTAACTATAGCCAAATCGACCCATAAATATTGGCCATGATGAATGCGTGTGGGAGCCCAAAATTCCCACCAGACATATGTATATATATACATATATATATAATTATATATATGTATGTATAACAGATATTTATACTTAATTAGTGGAAGCGCCGCCCCCCGTTGACACCCCACAACCACCTGGTAATTTCCCCCATTTTGCCAGCATACCTGTTCCACAGAAATGCTCCTAAATTATTTATAATATTTTGCCCAAAAGATATTCAGCTGAAAATTGTTGTTGTTGGTTTTGTTTCTTGTTTTTTGTTTTTTTTTTTTTTGTTTTTTAGTTGCCAATTTGGTTTTCATAAGCAATCGAAACAAAGCTGACAAGTGGGAAAATTGCGGCTACGGTGCTCTGGTGCTTTCCGAGACCTCCCCAATGATGGCGAGGGACATGTCTGTGCAATATTTTCGATGTCAGAAGACCGAGAAGAGTCCGAAAGTCGCATGTTTCTGTGACAGGCCGTTAATTAATTATTCGTTGGCCCGTGCGGCGATCGCAGATCGCAGATCGGTAATCGCATATGACATCTCAAAGAGCAGGAAAAGGCATCAGCATCAGCAGCAGCAGCATCAGCAGCAGCAGAAAGCCGAAAGCACTGCAAACGTTAATTGGTGCAGGCCTTTACAAAGTGGGAAAATTGAAGGAAGGCGGGGGAAAGGATTGCGGGGGGCATGTAACATGTGGCACATGTTGCCATATTCAAATCGAACCGCATTAATTTGGTTTTAAAACAATTTGTGTGTGATTATAGTGGAATGCAAGTGCCATTATAGGCTATAAATAAGTGAGTAACAAGGAAACATACGCTTGATGCGAATACAAATCAATTTCTATAACTTTCAATTCATTGAAATTGCACTTAAATGCCTTTAATATGTATACAAAAATAAAAATCTAATCAGCTATTTGAGCAAAGCAGCTAGTCAAACGTTTACGAACAAGAGAACAACAAAGAGAAAACAAAATGCAAGCGATTTTGCTAAACAAAAAGATGAAATGTAAAAAATAGGATAAAGATAATGTGCATATAATAAAATGTATATGCAATAATGTTAAAGCTAGCTAAGCGTTTAAGTAAGTTCAAAGAGAAATCAATAAGCAAATGCTCACACGAGAGCGTAAATTGTAAGAGTCAGAGAGTACGCATAGCTGTAAGTGACGGAGAAAGAGAGAGAGAGTGTGCGAGAGCGAGGTGGAGGTGGAGAGGAGAAGGGTTTGCAGAAACGCTTATTCATTATTATTAAAAATAAGTTATATATTTTTTATAATTATTTTGATCGGATTTTCGTGATTTCTTTTGTCTTTAACAAATAATCAGCGCTCATTTGTAATAGAAAATCAAGCCGTAACAAGTTAAATTGTGGCATTTAGAATATATTGTGTATATTCGTGTATATTTAACACATTTACCACATGCTGTCTCTCATCAGCTTGGCCGCCATCTGATGAGCCATTCGACAGTGTTCCGAGTGCATTCTGTAAACGCAACGCACAATGGACATGAAAATGCTTCTTTCTTTTCTTTTCTTTTCCTTTTTGTTGTTGTATATTTACGGGTAAGAAATCTGCGCAAAATACGCGGCCCGAAGAAAGTTCAAAGTCCTGTTAATGTACACAAAGCAAAGAAATGTTAATGGCTGACGTGGCGGAGACGGCGACGGCGACGGCAACGGGGGCGGGTCGGGGGCGGAGGCGTAGGCTGGCATCGACGTTGGCAGCGGTGGCCTCGGTGGCCTTACCAACGGCCGGTGGCTGCGTGCCACGGGATTGAATGCGCGTTTGGACTATTTTTAAACACGCCGCCAGGGCCGGAGAAAGGCGCATAGTTTACATTTGAGTTCAAACTTGAAAATGCACAAATGCACAATAAACAAACGGCGGCAATGCGGCGCCCGCTGTGTGCCGGCCAAGTGTCAATGCCACGGCACGCGGCCCGGCCAGGACTTGCGCGCCGCTCAACTTCCTTCCTCCACCTTTTTGCCCCCTTCCAGTTGCAATTGTTTGGATTCGTTTTTGGTTTTTGTTTTTGTCTTTTTTTTTGTGTTTACTGCAGCTCCATCAGCGCTGAACTCATTTGCCGTCGCATCGGGCGCTGTTTACGCCACCTAATTGTAAACAATGTCAGCGCAGCCACAACGGGACACAAAGGATCTGGGTGCCATTTATATGGCAGCGAATGTTAATAGCTCATTTAATATGGGCCTGGTTGCTTCTGCTTACCTGTTTAGCAGACTGGCATTGATTACGGAAAGCGCATCGGCACATAGTACTTAGTATATGTAGTATTCCTATATTCTGTGCGTTTAGCAATTTAGGCTTTTTTTCAGCACTTTTCTTTCTATGCTACGCAGTTTTCGCACTCATAAAGACGTATTTTGCACGCTGCATGACTAGCTGAAAATATTAGCTATAGTATATATACATGTATTTACGCAACTAATCAGAGAGAGAGAGAGAGAGAGAGAGAGAGAGAGAGGGAGGGAGAACAGGTGAAAGAAAGTTGTCAACGGCTCGGCTCTTTGGCATTTGGCGGTTGTTGCAGGGCACTTTGTGGCTGCATCTCATCTGCTTGGCCCGATCATTGCCAATGCAAACACACATTTCTCACGTAAATGTCAAAATATCAAAGAAATCATAATATTCATTTAACAAGTGTGGTCCCAGCTCACTTTGTGCTCGCGTCGAGGCGATCACTACACTCGTTCACGAGCTGAAAAGAGTATATTGGGTCTGTGAGTTCTTGCTATCCGCCCGTCTGTTCGTTGAACCCAATTGTTTTCGTCGCTATTGAAGCTAAAGACTTGAAACTAAAAATATATACTAGTGTTTATCCGCGGCAGATAAACTGTTAAGATTTTTTGGATACGCCCATAGAGGGCGTGGCAAAACGATAAAATGCATTTTTTTCCCCTCAGCTAGATGCATCAAATTGTTGAAGACAGATTTCTGATGACCTCCAAAAAGTCGATATTAAAAGAAATATATATTTAAAAACAACAACAATAGTTTAGACAGTCGGTTATACCCAACTGCAACATTCTGACTTGTTTTTTTTTCATCTAAAAATTTGCTCATTTGCCAACAGTCGTCTACAATGTGTATGTGGAAATGGGAAGAGGGGGGAGAAACTGGCAGACGGATTGCGTATTGGAGCAATTGTGTAATTCACAGATGAGTTAAAAACTGGCAATAAGCATGGGCCATCGATATACGCTACAGTTAAGTACATACATATATATGCTGCATGACAACTACTTTGAATATTTAGTCAAAATGGAAATGCTTACTCACTCTAGCTGTAGAGATCGCTGGGGATCAGGAAGCGAATCCGTTGGAACTCTCTGCGGGCGGTTAACTGAAGCGTGGACAGGCGTCGGCGGTCCAATGGCAACGCGGTTGCTGTTGCCTGGCACTCAATATAGACGATGAATCAGCCGAATGTTTGGTGTCGATGCGAAATCAATAATATATCACCACGCACTACGCACCCTGGCACTCGCCGCCCTTTTTAGCAGTCAGAATGTTTCTCTCGTCTGTCTGTCTGGCCACGCGATTTTCACGAATTTCATCACACGAAGAACAATAATAATAATAAGAAAGGCGTACCAGATACAGATACAGATTCAGCTCGAGATACGAGTAATGCACAAGTGTTTTGGCCCGACTACTGATCCGATCCTCACTAATTGCTGTACGGATCCGGCAGGCAGGCATGCAGGCAGGCGATGTCGTTTATATTTCGGCTGCACGGAGCGCGCGCTCTTCAATGCGAACGCAGCGAGATCTCAGAAAGAACTGAATTTCGCGGCGCTGGCACTTACAGTTTTTACATCGCCGTCGAGGAGGTGACGTCTGCCGAAGACAGTCGACGACAGCCAGCAGCTGTTTGGCCGAGGATCGCCCGAAGGCGACTCACAAAGAGTGAGAGAGAGAGCGAAGAGCGTTCGCCCCATTGGAACAAGTGTGTGCGGTTTAAAAATAAATCGAAAATAATGTTTTTATGTATTATTCTCTCGTTTCCAAAAGGGAAAACACATTTTCGCCGTGCGGCGGGCAAGGACCACTGCGCAGAATATAATTCTAATGCAGCGCCAAGTTGGCGGCCAGACCGCAGCCAGTGTCAAAAACCTCACAGAGTGCTGCTCGGATCGCCGATGCCCCCATGCCGCTTCAAAACCAATCCAAAATCGCACCCAGTGCCAGCGCGAGAGAGCGCGCGACTGACAGAGCGGCTGCGGAGAGAGCAGCAGAGGTGGGGAGAGGGGCGGACAGAGAGGCGGAGAGAGGGCGCCGCAACGCATGTGCGCTATGCTTGGCAGCTTTTGCCGGTTCGAATTCGAATTCTGGGCTGACGGTGACGCAGTCGGGCAATTTGGCAAATTTGGCATTTTGCAATTGCTGTTTGTACTTTCGCGTGGCCATCCAAAATAGACTCGCTCACCTGCCGCACCCCGCGTCCGCCCGTCCGCCCGTCCGCCCCTCTTCCCCACACATCACCGCCTGACCAATCCCTTTTCAAGCGAACGGATTCATCGCAGGTGTTGTCGTTGTCGTCGGCCAGCTCTCAACATTTGACTTTCTCAAGCGTAAAGTCGCTCCGGCAGGTGTTGCGCCCCGGCGATAGGGTCTTGAATTTGCCGTAGGGATTCGAGCAGCGTACGCTCTTACGTATGTACGTATTTGCCACATTCTATAATCGTATGCTCTACGCGATTTATGTACGTACAGATGTGCCTCGTGCGCGTTGTTGTCGCCTTGATGCGATTCTGGTTCTAAGTGGATTTTGTTGTTGCCCAGAGATTTAAGCAGTTGCAGTTGCAGTTGCACGCACCAAAACTAAACAAAATGCTTGCATAGCGAGCATATTTAATATATGCTAAAGGAAATTCAAGCAAAACACAATTAACTAAAAGACCGCAAGTTGATAAACGATACATATATATATATAAATATATTCTTTAATATATAACATTAAAATATATATTTTCCACATATTTTTTTAATCGGTTAGGTTAGGCTATTTTCCTTATTCAGAAAACATGCTTGAAATAAAAAAAAATAATGAAAAATAAAAAAAAATTAAAAAAAAAATATATTTCGAAGTCACTTTAGACGACAGTATGAAATTCATGAAATAAACATATTTAAATATTAAATATCTCGCGCTTTAAACGGCTGGCAACAGTTAGGCAAAACTCTTTGCGCTGCTCCCTTCCATTCGCATTTAAATGTTTTCTTACATCCTCCACAAGGCACTCATCACAGACTCTGGCGCTATCAATTAATATGCGGCTAATTTCTATCGGATTTGGGCCGTAATTTAATGTCAGACGCTCCAATTGTTTCAATTTTACAATTTGCTCCATGCAGTAATCATTAGCTTCACATTCAAGTTCTTTGAGTTGTGTTAGCTTTCCCAACATTTTGGCGTCATCCAAGCCGGTGAGAATCAGTTGTTCCAAATGATTTGCATATTGATTGACTGAAGAGAACAAAAGATTGTGTTGGTTCTCTAAAGATACATTAAGATATTTTAGCCCTGGAAAGTGCGGTATTCTAAATCCGCGAGATTGGACAAAGTCTGATACTGTCAGTTTCTCTAATAGGGGGCAATATTGAGGCAATAATTGCAATCCCATCGACTGCTTTGGGAAAAGAAGACTTAACGCACGAAGATTTTTAAGTCCGGGGCACTTATCGATTGGGGCAATGAAAATAGCACAACAATGTAAAAACGTATAATATGATAACGGTTAAAATAATATTTAATATCGCTTACATGCAGTAAAATGAAGCAGGACTAATTTTCTTAAATTGGGTAGTTCCTGCAATGATTCAATGAGTTGATTTTCTTCTTAAAAGTACAATTAAATATTTTTACACAGTTAAGCGATTTAATTGTTGGCAACCAACGAACTTGTTCTTGAATATTATGAGATCCGTAAATCCCAAATTCCACAGATTGCAATTCAGTACAATATTTTGCTGCATATTGTAACATTTTAGCTGACATTTCCAGAGCTGTAATTGAATTGAATGTTCCAATTCGTTAATGGGAATTATAATTTTTCCAAAGTTGATTTCGCGGAACCTCATGCGATTGTGATATCGGAATGCGTCAGCCAAGTTTGGATGAGCTAGGGCAAAGCTTATTTGATCTTCTATTTCGGTTAGTCTTGACAATATGCAATCGAGAACGTAGATATTTAGGTCCACAATATTTGTAATATTTTCCATTTTGCTGAGAAACGTGCTGGACTGCGCCTTTAAATGTAAATGTTGACGAGCAGTGTTCTGAGTCGAAGAAATTCGAGTTAAGTATGCTACCGATAACAGTTGAACCTAACATGAACTGTCCGATATTCGATTAAATTGCTATGTTAATGTTTGTTGCTCTCGCTGTCCATTTTGCTTGGTTACAATTTGTGCATTGAATTTTGCAACACTGAACAAGTGCAAATACAGACAAATGTATTTATGTAGACAGCAGTATGACCGTCTATGCTTATATTTCTGTGCGATAATTTACTAATCAATCACATTTGTCAACCGTTTCCTTGCAGTTGAGATTGCGGCCATTGTTGGAGATGTTCGCACTTCTGTGGCCTCGACCCACGCAATACGGAAACAAAGAGACTCGAATGGACGAAGATAAAGATGTGCGCTGCGTGGCTCGTGGCTCGTGGCTCGCGCCGTTGTCTGGCGCCAACATGGAAATGCAATTTGGATGCTTTGGGGGTCAGGCTAGGCCAGCGCCATGCATCACAGCGAACAGCTGAGTGCGGACCAAGGAAATGGCGAGGCTGGCGACAAAGCGCCCACGTTGGGGCACAGTGGTTGGCTGCCGGGCCACGGGGAGATGCTCGCGTCAGACGCGAATGGACTCTTTTTTTTATAGGGGTAAGCCACGTGACATGTGCTAAAGACATTCGTCGACGTTAATCAGGGCAATTAATAAGCGTGTAGCACAGCTCTGGCCACGGCCGTGCCTGCCAGCAAAGGAAGGAAGTGGCAGCCGCAGCCACAGCCAGAGCCAGTGGAGCCGACAATAACGCTAACGCTTCAGCCGTGGCATCGCGCATCACCCAGAGCGCTGCGATTCTTGAAACTGACGCGACTGGCGGCCATAAATCTATTTTGGTCCTGCTACTCCAGCCAATCTCCCACCGGGGACCGGGGGCCACACTTGCTGCGCAATTGTTCAGTGCTCTTGGACTCCGACTGCTGATGCAGAGAGGGGACTTTTATTTTTAACTGCGGCGATATTTCTGCTGGCCTGGCCTGGCCTGGGCTGGGCTGGGCTCCAACGCAGCGAACAACGGTTCTTTGCGTAGGTAAAATGCGGCTGGAGATGCGCCCATAAATTCCAGACAAGAACAGCGCCGCTTTTCCAATCGTTTACACAAATAAAGAAGCGCGATCGCCTTAACGTGAAATTCAACAGGCAGACAATAAAATGAAAGCAAAAAAAGAGAATAAATAAAACAACAGAAAAAACAAAACAAAAGAACGGCCAAAATATTTCGCATTTCGCTTCTGTGTAAATAATTTTATAATCGATTTCAAATGAAAGTCTTTAGCTTGCGGTTCCATAAATTATCCGTTAATCTCTTTCGAACTGCACGGAGTTCGTTTGCCTCGGCAGCCGCCTTCCCGGAACCAGCCCTCGAGCCGGTAAACGGGCGCGGTGGTCAAAATGATTTTCTGTAATCGGGAAAATCAAGTCGGATATTTTTCAACATTGCCATCTGTCAATAATTAGCTGCGATTTCGTCACCCAATTGGAAAAGCGCGTCCTGTTTACGGGAATCAACTCATTGTTTAAATCATGGACAGTAACTCAAAACATTGTTTGGCTTTACGGCGCAGCGAAGCAAATTGCTCGCTGTGATCCGTAAAGTGGTCGCTCCGGGCCGGATATGCTTGAAATTCCTGCGCCAAATCGGCGATGTAGTCGAACTGGAACTCGAACTCGCAGTCGAAGTCGAAGTCGGGGTCGCCTTTCAAAGAGGCGCAAACATCATAAAGTTCTATTTTTAATGCCGGGGGGAGAAGTGTTGTCGAGGCCCAACAAAGGGGGCAGAGGGGCTGCAGGCTTCGTGCGCCGGCTAAATTTGAATTTGAATTTGAAGTGCAAGTGAAACGGCCAAAAAGATTCCATAGGTGGCAGCCACTTTGCGTCGGGGCGGGCAACGGTTGAAGTTGGCTGCCAGTGGCTGTTTGACGAGTGAGGGGTGAGCAGGCGGAGTGAGCGAGAGGGGGAGGCGCAACAGCAACACGCGCCAGGAAAAGAGGAAAAGAGTGCAATGCATCTGCGGGCAACCTGCAGCCGCAGCATGTCGAAGACACGAATGGAGGCATGTGCACATGTGTGTGTGTGTGTGTGTGTGTGTGTATGTGTGTTGTCTCTACAACAACCGTGTTAAAATTCAAAGAAACCAAAGCGGAAATGTTTTTGTTTTCTTTATTTTGAACAGCAACAAGGCGAAAAACTAAAACAAAAACAACAGCCTGATCCTCAGCATTATCGCTGCCGGCTGCTTTTACATGGCAATTGAAATGTTTTGGTCAATGAACTCTTGTCTTTCGTTAGTTTATTAGCAAAAGTAATAGAATATAAATTTAGTTTCGACTTTCTCGATGCGAACATAACAGCCCTGTCCATGAGTTAACAGTCTCAGCTGGGCATAACAGCCTCGTAACATTTTTGAACTGCTCAAAGAAATAATTCACAAATAAATTGCATGCAACTCAT
This sequence comes from Drosophila colorata, assembly GCA_035041545.1. Taxonomy (NCBI): domain Eukaryota; kingdom Metazoa; phylum Arthropoda; class Insecta; order Diptera; family Drosophilidae; genus Drosophila; species Drosophila colorata. The sequence continues at coordinate 4,826,040 of JAWNLD010000564.1, forward strand.
TGTTTACTGTAAACAATACACAATAAAATATAAATTGACAACAAATAACTTAATCGCCTTTAATCCAAATCCCGATTTGGAGAACACCGGTTCTCGGCCACCTGACAAGCAAAATCGGCACTATATTTACTTGTCTTTTGATATTGCACAACTTAATAATACTTTGCTCTCTTTCGGCTTTGGCGTCGGTACGACGTCTCTAACGCCATTAAATACCTCAAAACTGTATCCCCGCGATATGCAGAAAGCCAGCGCCGTGTTGTCAACAATAATTTTACCGATTTCTGAACAGAATACGGCGGGCTCCTCAGTATATTCATAAAAGGTTCTTGTGGCCACATCTTTAGCTATGTATCCAATAAGTTATTATAAGATACATCATGCACATATGATATGTACATAGCCAGAAAAAGCTTGTTTTTAGTAAGAATTATTATGTTCAGTTAGATCTTACCAAGGTCGATTATATAACCGACATTTGCTGAACTTAGACCCTTACATCCCATGGCAAATTTTTGCTCAACTTGTGGTAATTTGACAAAATAAATATACGGTTTTTCGTCGTTTGGATTGTAGTACATTTTGATAACGACATAAACATTGAGAGTCGACTTGTCGTTCACCAATATTAAGTTTTGACAAATAACGCTATGAAATTCATGACTTATCTAATTTTGGTAAGCATTTCCCATTACTTTTTCCACAGCCTGCCGCAGTTTAAAACTGCTTAGATTTGAATTTTACGGTTGCTACTAAAATTGCGCCAAGTGTTAACAGAGTCGAGCGCTTAACAGAGCTGCCCGCTGTTGCTTGCCTATCGATATTACAAGCATATCGATAATGCCCATACGATGTTTAATGTTATCGCAAAAGTTGTGGACAACAATGTCGCATTCGTGTTAAATATTTGCCAATTGTTTAAACTTCGCTTTTGGAGTTAAAAGGAGCTTGGTAAACGCAACGCGAAACATTTGGCAAAGTTATTGCACAGCCCTTGCAACATATACACGTATATAGCATATATATAATTGCTGGCAAAAAACATGGCGCCCTCTCCGCTGCCACTGGAGCAAATGCCCGGCGCAAATGCGGGCTACCTGCCCGCCGGGCAGGAGGGCGGACCGCGCATCAACACCATGTCCATGTCGGTGCTGATCGACTTCATTATCCAGCGCACCTACCACGAGCTGATGGTCCTGGCCGAATTGTGAGTAGACCCAAAATTGATCCCGATCGATCCTGCGACTCACGCGCTTTGATTGCTCCACAGATTGCCACGCAAGACGGATATGGAGCGCAAGGTGGAGATTTACGCGTATGCGGCGCGCACGCGACACCTCTTCACGCGCCTCAACGCCTTGGTCAAGTGGGGCAACTCGGTGGCCAAGGTGGACAAGAGCTCGCAGATAATGAGCTTCCTGGACAAACAGAACATGCTGTTCGTGGAGACGGCCGATATGCTGGCGCGCATGTCGCGCGAAACGTTGGTGCGGGCCCGTCTGCCCAACTTCCACATACCCGCCGCCGTTGAGGTGCTGACCACGGGCACCTACAACCGGCTGCCGACGTGCATACGCGAGCGCATTGTGCCGCCGGACGCGATTACGCCGGCGGAGAAGAAGCAGACGCTGCTGCGCCTCAATCAGGTCATACAACATCGGCTGGTCACGGGGCGGCTGTTGCCGCAGATGCGCGAGTTTCGCATACGCAACGGCCGCGTCACGTTCGAGGTGAAGCACGAGTTCAGCGTGGCGCTCACAGTCATGGGCGACAGTCCGAATGTGCCCTGGCGCCTGCTGGACATTGATGTGCTCGTCGAGGACAAGGAGACAGGCGGTAAACGACTGCCAGCGACGTGTCCGCATTCCCTTTAATCCAATATCTGCTTGTTGTTGACAGATGGCAAATCGTTGGTGCATCCGCTGCAGGTCAACTACATACACCAGCTGATCCAGGCGCGTCTCGTCGAGAATCCCAATGCCCTGAGCGAGGTGTACAATTGCCTGCACTATTTCTGCCAGTCGCTGCAGCTGGAGGTGCTCTACACGCAGACGCTGCGCCTGAACTACGAGCGTTTGGACGACAACAATATCAACGTGGAGGAGTATGTGCCCGGCGTTAAGCTAACGGTGTCCTATTGGCGTGACCTCAAGTCGGAGCTGGGCTACCGCCTGACGGTTCAATCGGATCCCAGCGAAATTGGCCGACCTCTGGTCGTGGTTCATGTGCCCTCGCTAGGCGCCAAGGAGTCCGCCGAGGTGGCCGATCGGGCCGTGCGCTCCGAGCATCTATCTATGGAGCGACTGATTGTGCACACCGTCTACATACGGTCCGTGGCCCGTTTGAGTGATCTCAAGCTCGAGTTTCAGGCCTTCCTCAAGGACGTTGACTGTGAGTGTAAATGTTATTCAGCTGAGTTCGAATCGAGGCAGCTCCTGACGTGATTCCCTCCCCTCCCCCTCCCCCTCCCCCAGTTAACCTGCAGGGCACACCGGCTATCCTGACTGTGCCCGTGCTGACGCCCTGTTTGCGCGCCGAGCAGATTCACATAACCATTGACACGCACACCGGCATGTTCCGCTGCCATGTGCCCAAGCACCTGGACTGCCCCATCACGGATGAGATGCAGGACTGCTTGAACGGCGATCGCAGCAAGTTGCCCGGCTTGCTGTCGGAGCTGCGCTTTTGGATCACCCATCGGCGCTGCGAGAAAACGCTGCAACATCTGCCTGCCACGGCCACCGAGACGTTGCCCTTCCTCACGCTGCCCGAGCAGGAGCTGCTGCAGCCGGGCCGGCACAAGATCTACGTGAAGCTGCATCGTCATCCCAACATTATTCTGGTATGAAATGCACCTAATTCTCTTTTTACACGAATTTAAAAAAACACGCTTTAAAAAGTTGATATTTTCCTCTTTTTACACGAATTAATCTTGTTTAACACGATTTGAAATTTGCATTTTTTTTATGTTCTACGATTTTCTTTTGTTCTCGTCACAAAATATAAATTTTAACTTCGCGTTAAATATTATACTGAATTATAGACAGTAAAAATAGAAAATTTTTCCAAAATAATTCAAGCAATATGCGTTTATTGTCCGAAAACGAATAAAATGTTATTGTTATTAGTTATTATTTATTTTTTTTTTTTTAATATATTTAATGAGTTAAAATATTTAAGAAGAATTTTTTAATATTGTTTATTGCTAAGACTGGTTAACGTCTGGAACCAATCAGCTATTTTCCCATATAACGAATGTCGAAAAGCGAATTGGGTGTATATTATTTGATACCTTCAGGCAGCTGTGCTTATGCCCTGTTCTTATCTTTAGGTGGTTCAACTGAAGGAGAAGTGCGCCATGCCCAACGAGATGGAGTATACGTTCCATTTGGGCTTTGTGGTCTTTCAGAAGGATGAGAGCGATATCGTCGACGACTCGGCCAAGCAGCTGGTCTCCATTGTTGCCCAGCCGCCGTCAGAGATTCCCAAATTGTACACGAAGCTGATGCGGCTCATCGAGTTCGACACGTTCGTGGCCACCCACGGACCCGGCACCGAAGTCGATGGTGAGTTGCGCTAGAACCAATGCCAGTGGATAAATTGAAAATCTGTTTACGCTTCCAGCAGAGGTATCGCCACATAAGCGCAAATCCAACGGCGACATTCTGGCGCCGCCCGCCAAGCAGCAGAAGACCATTTTTCCAGCCTATTTCATACCGGAACTGGCGCACGTGGTGGCCATGTGCGATGAGAAGATACCGTTTCTCAATCTGGCACAGACGCTCTCCAAATATCGCATACCGCACAGCGGGCTGCAGGTGGAGGCGAACGCCACCTCGTTGGTCCTCAAGATACTGGCGCTGCCCAAGCCGGGCGCCAATCCGGCGGCGACAGCAACTGGCGAGCCGAAGCCAGCGCCAACGGCGCCAACGGGCAACGCGACAGCGCTGCCCAAAATTGAGACGCACGTGTGGGAGGATCTGATGCGACGCGTTCTGTCCATATCGGTGCGCTCGCAGACGAACAAGAACAGCCAGGTGCGCATCTGGGTGGTGGAGTTTGTGTTCTACAGCACGCCGCTGCAGAGCACACACCAGAAGGAGCAGGGCAGTCGACGCACCGTTAATCTGACCTACGAGCAGGCCAACCACGACTTCTCCAAAACGGTCGAGGATCTGCTCAACGACTGGTCCAAGATTGTCTACCTGTACACGCTGGTCCACGACTTTGCCGAGCAGCTGCGCAACAGTTAGTACACAAATGTCGGAGCCTCTATAGAGATTTCCTTATAAACACTTTTGTTCCGCAGAGCGGCTCAGCCTGGGCGATATGCTGGTGGTCAAATCCTATACCTATGCAAACCTGCTGCTGGGCTACGGACCCAAGAAGGAGGTCACCTGCAACATTTACTGGTCCGTGCAGTCGCACGGCTTTCGCCTGACCTTCGTTGGCGGCATCTCGGCGGTGAATGCGCACTCGATGATGCGCGACCAGCTGGCCCAGCATCTGAATCAGCAGCACAGCCTCACGACCGTCGCTCACATTCTGCACGAGACCTACAATCCCATGAGCTCCATTGCCAAGCTGCCCGTGCTGCCGCTGCTGGGCATACCGGTAAATTAGAAGCTCTTTCTCCAACAGTTGTATAAAGCACACAGAAGGAGCTTTGCTGTTGTTTCGTTGTTTGGCTCGTTATAATTCTCAACAAGTTCAAGCTTCGAAAGAGTGGCAAGGCGCACGCAGGCCAATGTCGATAGCAAAGTTTGCTGAAGTTTACAGAACCGGGAGGTTCTTGAAATAGCTAGACAGAACTCGATTGACAGATTTAAAGGTTGCGTATAGAAACGAACGAGTGCGATTTAAGAGAGTGTGACGTCACAATATCGCATATCAAGCGATATTCCAATGAACACTGCCCGAAATTTGTAATTATATCAAAAAGTTGACATTTTATCCGATTACTCCAATGGAAGCTATATAATACAGTGGTCCGATAGGGACCACTTTTGATATATGTGCTGTGTTCACTAATAATACGGATATATGCCTACTAGTCGTTATACGAAACAAAGCACAAAATTCCGATATTCCGATATTTCAAACGTGGGCAAAGTATGCTAATGACAGAACCGGGAGTTTCTTGAAATGCTTTATATATTATTGCTCTTGGCCAGCTTACCAGTACATAATTATTCATGTATAGATAAATATAAATAATAATGCAAGAGGTTTTTGTATAAATAATTTTTTTTATAATTTTTAAAATAATAATAAACACCTTTTGCGTTTGCAGCGCCCGCAGGTGCCCGTGCTGTCGTTCTGCATGCTGCCGCAGTCGCCCTGCCTGATGCGACTCACCTACCAGGCGGTCTACTGTCTGGAGCTGCGTTTTCGCGCCAATCGGCTCATTTCGATACGGGATGGGGCCAGCAGTCGCTTCGAGCGCAACATCATCGAGGAGTTTACGCCCATCCAGGGCCTGAAGGCGTTTTTGTCCAAGTACGTGGACGAGTCCGCCGTTTATAGGGGCCGTGCGCCGCATGAGGATGACAATCCGCTGTCGCCCATGGGCTTAGAAGATAACTTTGGCGGGCCGAGCAGCGTGACGGGCGTCGGTGCGGGCGCCGGCGGCTCCTCGCCGTTTTTGAGCGCCGGCATGCGTGGTCCACAGTCGCCGCGGGATAGCGGCCTACGCTTTCCAGCACCGCACACGCCGCCCTCCAGCTCAAATCCGCACACGCCGGCCAGTCCGCATCCCAGCGCTGGCGGCGGCGGTGGCGCCAGTGGGGCGCAGAGTCATGCCAACTTTAATTTGACATCGCCGCCGGCGCCGCACATGCCGCATCCGTCGCCGGGCGGGCTGATGCCCTCGTCGCCGCTGAATCCGCAGCCCAGTCCGCACATGGTGCACAGTCCGGGTCCCAATACGCTGTACATGCAGAGCCACCAGGACTCACCATTCACGGCCATGTCGCCGGCGAACAACAATTGGCCGGGCTCGCCGAGCATGCCGCGTCCCTCGCCCCGGCCCGGCCAGAGTCCCGAGCACAAGGGCACGGGCGGCGGCGGCGGCGGTCCCGGCGTCGGTGGCGCCGATCGCAGCGTTACCCGCGGCACACTCAACCGGCCCTGGGCGGGCGCTGTGCCCACGCTGCTGACGCACGAGGCGCTCGAGACGCTGTGCCGGCCCAGTCCGCATCCCAACAAGGACATCAATGTGGCCGACATGAGCCCGCTGGAGCGCTTCCTGGGCTGCGTCTATATGCGCCGCCAGCTGCATCGCAACATCCAGAGCGAGGAGACTTTGACGGCGCTCAACTCCACGGAGCCGGGCGTGGTGCTCTTCAAGGTGGACGGCCTCCAGTGCCAGGTGATGCTCAACCAGCTGCACATGCAGTCGCTCCATCTCAAGGTCACCCAGCTGCCGCCCATGCCCGACAAGGCCACCTTCCAGCTGAGCCCCGACGATCTTCTCGTCATCGAACAGTACTTCGACACCCGCGTCGCCGCGCCCCCTTACCGCCCCAATGCGCTGCACAGCATCTGCCGGCTGCTAAATCTGCCCGGCCATGTGCTCAAGGATTTCGTGCAGATCATGCGACTGGAACTGAAGCCCGAACTCGGCGGCGATCAGCTCAAGTGGACCGTGCAGATGTGCATGCGCATGCCGCCCTCGGCGATGCCCATTGTGCCCATTGGCAATGCCTGCGTGGTGCTCGGCCGCATGAAGATACTCTTCTTTCTGCACATCACACGGATACCGTACAACGGCAAGGACTGGAAGGACAGCATCTCGCTGGTGCTGCCCATCGTTCACGACATTGCCACGAACATGACGCAGGTGGCGGAGCGACGCGAACAGGTCCAATCGCCAATGATGGCCGCGGCCAGTACGGTGCTCCGTCGCTTTGCCGACTTTGGGGTGCAGCAGAATCAGTGCTCGCTGTTTCCGGCCATCACCGAGCTGCTGACCAATCTGCCGCAGACGTCGGATCTGCCGCCGCCGCCGCCCAATCAGCCGGTGGTCGTTGGTGTCAGTGTGGGCGTGGGCGTTGGTGTTGTGGGCGCCAGCCCGAATGCGATGATGCCCATGCAGCAGCTGCAGCCGCAGGTCGGACACGGGCCGCAGCTGGGCCCGAATTCCGGCGGCCCGCAGTGATGAAGGCGCAAGCGCCGCGCCTCCTCGCAGCAGCCATGAGGCGGCATCCTGGCGCAGTTGCGACCAACACACAAATTCCCAATTATCATCCATTTATTTATTGTTTAAGTTCTGAACTTTCACGTGATGACTCTCAAGATCAGAGTCAGGATCAAGATCAACTTTCAACATACATATACGAAATATACGAAAAATAGTATCCAGCATACACATAACAATACGCAATTATTGTACAAAAATGCACTAAGTACATGTAATAAATCACTAACTAACTGTAAAGCTAACTACTGTAAACGTAAGAGCTCCCTTCTATGTATCCTTTATCATTTTCTTTTATCACATGAGTTGCCAGCATCGCCAGTTACCAGTTGAGTTGCTCGTCGAGCGCTTTTTCTGACTGCTTGCACCGAGGTTAGTTCATATGGTTGTTAGTGGTCATAGTTTACACCCTTGCTGAGATATAGTTGTAACAACAATTTTAATTAAACTCCATTCGGGTGTATTAATGGCTAAAAACGCTGTCAAAGTCTGTTTGGGCTTTCCCTCAGTCGATCTCAAACTAATATTTTAAAGAACCATGTTAAGAACTTGTATAAGAATTTATTATATTCGTTCACGAAGTGAAAAGACTTGTCCGTATGAAAGCAATTATTTTCGCCGCTATTAAAACTGTAGAATTGAAACTTGGAATATATACTCGTGTATATCCGCGTCCGATAAAGTGCTAAGATTTTTTGACTGCGACCACTGAGGGCGTGGCAAATCGCTTTGATCCATACATCTGCCTCAGTTTGACAGATAGACACAAACATTTTTGCAGAGGAATTACCGATGAGCTCCTCGAAAGATTACCCCTACTGATTAAACTGTGCACGAGCTCTTCTTGGCTTTTTTTTTATTGGAAAACTTTTCCATCTAGTTGGAAATGGAAGTTGAGATTTTTTTTGTCGGTTTAGTTTTCGTCAGATCGTTTTTAAACGTAGTTTTAAAGCGGAATATGTGTGAAAACTGCTAAACCAGAGCCAATCTGCATAACTAGTCTAATATATTTTAAATTCATTCTAAAAAAATTGTGCTAAAATAATATGGATATTCTCTTCAACTAGTAGCTGTTACAATCTAAGCGCAAGGGTATAAAAGATTCGGCTATGCCGAATTGAGTTACCTTTGAAGCTGTTTCCTTTTTTCTTTTATCTTTTTGTTTTTAGCTGTTTTTGGCTTGATTGCTGCTGCTGCACCTACGTTCCAGCTGTTGCACCTACGTTCACTGCTGCGCCACGATCTGCGTGTTGTCCATTTGGGTGGTCAGCTCGCTGATGCCCTCCTCCTCCTCGGAGATGAGATCGACCCAGTAGCGCAGACGCTTGTTGCGCAAATAGCTCGCCGAGTTGTCAAAGACGACGGTATCTGATTGGATAAATTAGCTAGGTGAGTGCGTGGAGGTCCACTGAATGAATGGCCTGATTACTGACATGTGGTGTTGGGTCGCGTGGAGATGAAGCCCGCCTCGTCCATTTCATTGGAGCAGACGGTGCCCAGCGGCACCTCGCTGCGCTTCTCGCCGGTCCGCTCGTCCACGCTGTAGATGCCGAACTTGATGTCGTGGTCGAGCGTGCGGAAGTTCCACGAGAGCAGCTGCTGCTCCAGCTGGCCGTTCACCTTGAAGTTGAGCTTCAGCTTGTCGCCCTTGGGCACCTGGGCTTCGGTGAAGCTCTTGTCGCTCTGCTGGCTGCTCTGATCGATGTACAGCTCCTCGGGCAGCTTGCCGCCCCAGACCATCAGGGACTTGCACTGGGGATCACCGAGCTCGTCCACCAGCTGGCCGCCCCAGCATTTGGGAAAGTTCTGCGGATCGACGTGGGCGAAGAGCTGTTGCTGCCACTTGTCCGTGCCGGATTTGTAAATGTGAATCTTGCTGGTGGTGTTCTCGTCGAGAAACTTCTTGACGATGTTGAAGGCCACCGAGAAGAGCTTGGGCGCATTGATGATGTAGCACATCTTAAGCAGCTCCGGAAAATTGGCCTCGTACTGTTTGATCGAGGAGATGACGCACTCGGCCGCTGGCCGCCAGGCGAACTGTTTCAGGTTCATCGATTCGCAGTCGAAGAAGACAACCAGCTGGCGGGCCTTCCAGCCGTGCCGCAGACTCTGCTCGTAGGCGGTCTTCATGAAGCGCTCGAGGAGCAGCACCAGAAACTTTTGGAACTCGAAGCGCGTGACGCAGTGCATCATGCCCCACATGTCGAAGTTGTAAAACGGACACACAATCACTACGGGAAGAGTTGGACAGCGAGTTTAGAAAGAGAAAAGAGCACAGAGAGAGAGAGAGAGAGGGAGAGATCTCGCTTACCTGGCGAACCCTCATTGTCGTAGCCCATTAGGCCATAGGGCAGATATTCGCGTAGTGCCTGCGGAGCATCCCACTTCTCAATGTTGTCCACATTCCACATGGCGCGCGTCTTGAGGCACTGTGCAAAAGGCAAAAAGAGAGTTTAGTTACAGTTCAAGGTAGATATTTCTTAACTAAAGAAGAAATTCGCAATTCAATCAGTTTTTATAATCATACAAATTTCTGAATATAAAACTCGAGTGCAAAACAAAAGTTTAAACATGTTGCACTTTCATTAAGAGTATTTAATGCTTCTTCCCATCATTTAAAGCCTTGTACTTAAATCAAGCGTTGTAAATTCGTGAGGTATATATTTCTTATCTCCAGACAACATTTTTAATTCAAGCAGTTTTTGCATGATCCTAAAATTCTTAAAAATAAAACTCGAATGCGAATCAAAAGCTTACAAATTTTGCACTTTCATTAAGAACATTTTTTGCCTCTTCCCATTACTTAAATTCTTGCAAAGTGCTTAATTTAAGTATATTGTTTTTATATACATATACCACATTAATGAACGATTATGAACTCAAAATTAAATTCCTAATCAATTAAAACATACTTTTTATAATCATATAAAAGTCCCAAAAGAATTGTTATTGAAATTTAAAAAAAATAAAAATAAATTCTAAGCTGATTATCCTAGAATTTAATATAACGATTTTCTATGAGTGTACAGGTACAGTAAAAGTTCTGCTAATGTACAGCTACCTAGGATGGACGTCACATTTAGCAGGCCTTTTTGATCCCAATTTTTTTATTTTTTATTCTTTAACTTTAGCTCTACTTTTACTTGATGAGCAAATATCTTCGTTAGCTGTCAAAAACTGAAACCAGGAGTATTCGCTCAATGGAGCTTTCACTGTATTCGAAGTCTACTCACCGCCTTGAGCATTTTCTCAGCGGCATCCACGTTCCATTTGCGAGCTATAAGATAGAGAAAGAGGGAGAGAGATTACGATTTTGTTGATACGTTGGATCAGCTTCACCCACCTCGCAGCCAGCGCAGCAGAAAGTAATCGTCGTGCGTCTCGTTCAGCTCAGGGCTCATCAGTTGGCGGAACTGCAATTGCAATTGCAAATACACCAATTAATCGATATCGCACTATAAACCTCTACTGTTAAATTAAATAATCCCCGCAACCTTCAATTGACACTTTTTAATCGGCCCATAAACACTAATCTCGACCAAATAGCCAACGGTAGAAACCGTTAATCATGTGACTGGAGCAGCGCAGTGCGTATCTGCACGTCTTTCCAGCGGCAATCGTGGTCTTAACTTTATTTCGCTGGTGGCCTAAAAGCTGTTGGCCTTAATAACTGTTAATTTCGACTTGCATCAATGCCAATTTTGTGTACCCTATGCTAAAGGAGCGTGGGGTAGACTGTATATGTATATGGGGTATATCGGTGTATTGGTATGTAAATTAAAATACATTAAAAGTTCTTAAGCTTTTCGAAAATACATATAATTAAAATATAGAAATATAAAGTTTAAGACTTTTTCAAAAATACATTTAAAAATACAATAAAAACTTTTGGGCCTTTTCAAATAAAACTAAGAACATTTTTTTAAATATACAATAAAAATTCAGTGTTTACAGATAATATACGAAAATTATAAATATACTAGACGAAAGTTCTTAGGATTTGCCACTTAAAAATACATAAATTTAAAAAAAATGTGTATAAAAAAATACAATAGAAATAATACGACTATTTCATCTCTCACATATCTGTTAACAGGGCATCTGAGAGTCGAGCGGTCAGATTTTGATTTGCCTGTATTAGTTTTCAGAGCGTTTTCGATACGCTTGAAAGTTTTCATATCTGGTTTTTAAACTATGACTCAGCAAATTGTTGGTAATTTTTTGTTTCAATATTTTTATTCAAGTTCAATCAAATCAGCAGCGGAAATCAGAATTTAAGTGTATTTTAATTTAAATTGCAATTGTCAACTAAAAATTATCCGACAAATCGTAAACGTATTTATTTTTTAACGCTTAGCTTGTAATTTCCGAACAATTTGTTGGAACAACTAGTTGGATATGCTTACATATATAGTACATATATATATATATATATATATATATATATATATGCAAATGCAATTGCACAATTGTCAATATGCTCAACTTGAAGTATCGTGTTTGGCTTGTTTAATTGTAAGGTGCTTCACTAGAGGCCATTATAAGGTTTATTAACCACAAAGCCCGCCAAATACTTGACAATCGCGCAGCTTACAGCCGCTTTGCTGAGCTTGGCTAAGTTTAGTTTTGACCACACTTGAAATTCAATAACAAGGCCGCCAGTTACCCGTTTTTTTTTTTTTTTTTTGGCTTGAACTGCAGGCCAGGCCGCTTCTCTTTTTTTGAAACGTGGTCATTTAGACTGTTTTCATTAGCGGACAGAGGTTCGATGGGCGGGCAGGTGGGGGCACTTGGTTGTGTTTCATTAGCGCTGAGTATTTTTGTTTTTTGGTTAACTTCCTCATAGCGTATAACTCACTCGCCTCGCAGCTGCCTATTACCAAGTGCTGCTGTGTTCTTTTGCTGTCCAAAACAACTTGACCAAGTTTTAAAACAGTCAGTGGCCAAAAAAAAAAAAAAATAAAAAAATAAAACGGTTGTAAATCTACAAGGCCAAGAAATCTTTAAAAGGCTTTGGCAGCTGCTTGAGACGTGTTGGCTAGTAAATTTTTGGATTGCACCAGCTCTGAAAAGTCTAATTGGAATTTAATTAAATTGAAAATGATTGGGTGGGTAAAACAAAGTGTTAAAATACTGGTTAACTATTATTCTCATTTTTCGGATACTTTGTGTGCTTATAAAGTTGCAAAATAAAAGGGTATTATGAATTTGTTTGAATTCTGTCAAATAAATGCTTGTTCATTTATAGCTATTTACAGTGTATATCCGAGTCAAACACGCGTCACTAACGCATTCTAACTTGGCAATTTCTCAATAGCTTAACAATATATGCACATTTGGCAAGAGCTTAGCCCTTGACTGCTGGCCTTTAAGCCATTCGTAAGCTCTTGGCTCTAAATCAAATATTGAAAGTGTTCGCTTGACTATTTTGCTCATTGGGTCTTTCCGTGCCAAGAAACCAGTTGTCGATAGCAACTCAAGAAAGAATACTCCAGTAGGGAGTACACGACGGTGCGATACCCTGTGCCCAAATGTACACAATTCCCTACATAGCCTATGTATCATAACTTCTCCCTTCTGCTGCACACTTCAAACATTTCTCCTCCAAATAACTTCTAAGCTCATGCTCCGATCTTTATAAAATTTAAAAGTGGTTTTAAAATGCGGGCGTATTCCAAAAATCAAGGCTAAGTAGATGTATATATATTCTAGCTCTGTATGCTATTCGAGAAGTTAAAAACAACAAGAGATGATTTTAATCGTAAAATATTCGTGATATGCTTTATTATCGATATATTTATCGATTTTGGAAGAATTTGAAATTATTGAAAGAAAAATATATAAACAAATCTTAGGCTAGGTATGGCAATAGAGAAAAAACCGGATATCGATATTTATCGATTTTGGAAAAACGTAGCTATCTTATATTTACTTTATTTATTTTTTAAACAACCAGAAGAACAGACGAGAGAGACACATACAGACAGATAGACAGACATGGCTTAATCAATGCGTCTGTTGATGCTGATCAAAGAAAAGATCAAATGAAATATACCCTTCTCTTCTGCCCGTTCTCAGTGCAGGGTATGCATTAAAGCAGAACTCATTAGCATTTTGTAAGCATATAAAAATACAACTCTATATACACCTTTATATGTATGTGAATAAGCATTAGCATACTCTTAAATCGCTCAGTTTTTTTTTTCTGATTACACGTACTTGGGCAAAGGGTCGCTGTGACAGATCGTTTTTTCGCCAGTTTATGATAAGTTAATGACAGTCGTAATTGCGCTTGGTCCGCCGTGTAGTGACATTTGTAATTGCTTTCAACAGCGGGGTTTACGCTTTGGGGAGTGCGGGGGAGGTAGGGGGCTGTTACACTCAGCTCTGCTTGAAAACATCTGCCCAGAATGCAGCAGTAGACAACAAGTAGCCAAGTGTGCCATGTTTTGGACATTAACCGGTTCGTTTTTCGATTTCAAAATTTGCGGCTCATTTGTTTTTCATTTTATATTAATTTTTTTCGTTTTGTTTTTTTTTTTTTGCCACATATCGTGGGCTGTGAGTTAAACGGCATGCAGATTTTGGCCAAGCAGAACGTCAACAAAGCGCAACAGCTGCGCACGTTGCATTGGCCAGAACTAGTTGTTGTTTGTGCTTCGCTTACAGCTGCTGCACAGTGTGACAGCTGCATGCGAAATCGAAGCCAAAGTAGTTTGGTTTTTTATTGCACCGTCACGCTACATCGATCAAACGTTGAGCGCATTTAAATGCGCAATTTATCAGTTGTTTTGTTTTGTTTTGTTGTTGTTTTCGTTTTTATCGCCGAGCCTGCAAGGCCAAAGAAACCCGAGGAAGACAACACACATTGTCGAGTATGTTTTCTTGTACTTAAAAATGTGTGCAAATGTTTGTTGAGCCATTGTGTTGAGTAAATTGGTCTGCTTAATCCAGCTCTACATCAGAGGTTATTCTATAAATATTAATTTAATATGCATGCACAATTATTTTAAATTTATTCCAGTAACCATAAAGAATAAATTATAAAAATAATTAAAAAAGTAATTATTTACTTGTATACTTGTATGTTTTAATTAAACGTAGTTATATAAATATGAATTTAATATGTAAACGCATTAAACAGTTGTAAGGAACAGTCAAGATGCCTTAAGAAATATATTAAAATATCTAAAACCAAATTGAATTAAATACTTGACACAAAATCAGTGTCAGTTTGCCTTACTTATATACATACTTATATTCAAAAAGAACCCAAAGTATCTAAATAAAATATAAAAATATTTAAAAATCTAGTACAAGAATAATTTTATTAAATTTTATCTTTAAATAAAATATCTACTCCATTTTACCAAATTGTACGCCCACACAAATCCTGACTTTTGCGCCAATGTACAAGCATATTAAAACGGAGAGAGTGAAAGAGCGAGAACAGCTGCTCTCGCTCTTTCACTCTATTAATTAACACACGCATCGCTCTCACCTGCTCCAATGTTTTGCGCTGCTCGGCGCTGATTTCGGGCAGTGGACCAGACATTATAATATAAACGTATATTTTATTTATTTAGCCAAAATTGTTAAAATTGCTGCCAATTTAGTAAGTTATGCACACACACACAAAACGATCAACTCGAATTTCTTTTTCGTCGCTTTTTTCGGGTTCAAGTTTCGGTTTTTTCGTTTTTTTTTATTTTTGGCTTTGACTTTTGGCGTTTTTTTTTGTTGGTTGGCTTAAAAATAATAATAACAATAAAAACTTTCTACGCTTGCGTAGCTATTGTTATTGTTGTTGTAGATAGTTGCATATTTTGAGCGCAATTATTTTGTATTTATGTATTATTTAATTTTGGCTTCAACACAGGCTGACCCCTATTTGGTTTGAGATAATAATAGTTAGTTAAAGCAACAGTTGCACGCACAAAAACAACACAATTTGACTGTCAAAGTTTTGTTGTTTTTATTTTTTTTTATTTTTGTGTAGACAATATTTGTGTTATTGATAAACAAGGGCCGGAACCGGAGCGTACGGTATTTAAAGCTGACAACAGTGCGTTGCGTTTGGAGTGCGGCGACGAACTGAGCTCCAATTGGACGCGAAGTCGCTACTTAAAATGCGTCAAATGCCGCTCTCTTCACGGCGAGTCTGCGTACTGAGCGAGAGAGAGAGAACGACGCCTGTGTTCTAGCAGCCACTGCTGCTGCACTCAGCTGTTGCTCTCTTGTTCTCATGCGGGTGCGTTGCTGCAGTGCAATTTATCTGTTTTGAACTTTAATTAAAATAATTTAAATAATATATGGAATTTGTATGCTCTGCAGCACAAAATATGCCGCTAGACTTTCAGATTACAAGTCTATTTTTCAACGCAATTTCTTTTGTTGACTGCCTTGTTTGTCGACTCATTATAATATACAAATCAATATATTAATAATATATTATAAATTGATAGGCTGATGCCATATTCCGATTTACCTCTCACATATGGCATTTTTATTTTAAATTTTTATTTTGATCGTTTGATAAAGTTGCTGCTTGAATTATCGCCTTTCAGCGCAGATTGCAGTTTATTGTGAAGGTCGATGGGAATATTTTGGATTAGGCGCCTTTTGTGAAGTGTGTGCTACTTATTTTTGGTTTTTTTTTTATATTTTTTTGCACGTCGAGTGCTTTGGCATACAAACAAACATTTGCTGGCCTGATAAGGGAATCCAAAGAAAAGTTCGTTTGAACTTAATGAACAAAGAAGTACGCTTTGACCGATTAACACATTTTATTGTTTGTGGAATACTTATTTTGCACTTATTTTTAGCTTAAAGAGTGAAACCCGCATATTTAACAGCTAGAAGCTTTCAACTGCAACGTTTTGAGTAGTTTTTAAATTTTTTTCAATTCATGAAAGTAATATATTGTTTTCAAAGCGAACACTAGATGGCGCAGAAAAACGAGAGCGGCAATAAGTATGCAATGCTTTTGTATAGTTAACCAACACTAAAAGTCGGACTGTGTAGAATCAATATAACGAACAATAGATGACGCTAATTCAAATTGGCTTTTCGTAACTGCGCAAAGTATTTAAACGCAACATAAAATCAAAAATTGTTAATTAAAGATTGAAAAATGATATACCTATATATAAATAAATAAATAATAATAAATAAATAAATATGTATTTACAAAAAACAAACTATATGGCTTAGATGGGTATATTACATTTGCATTGTGTTTTACAATATTCTCAGAGGGCATCTTTAATGTTCATAAACCTGATGAAAACTTGTTTTCCCATCTATAAGAACGGCTGCATAAATCTCTTGTACAGAATGTGTGTTTGTTTTTAGTTGCCCCAAAAACAACTTGTTATTCAACATTAGCTGATCAATTCGTTTGTGGGCTCAATATATCCTGTGGATATCGAAACGATCGCCTGTTGAAAATAGCGCAATTCATAGTATTTCAATAATCATAAATAGATGGGCGATGAAATTTGTTTGCCAATTTGTTGCATTGATTTGTGTTTTCGCCATGGGAAATGATTTGATTAGCGCCCCCAAACCGAAGTCAGCTGACGGGGGCCACCCTCAAAGCGATTGGTTTGCCACCGCCTGCGCCTAACCGCCCACCCGCCCGGCCGCCCGCTGCCCTAACTTTTGGCTGCTGCATATGGAAACGTTTATTCGCACTTGAAGCAGAGAATTTACTACTTTGCGTCACAGAAATGCCAAAACGTAATAATTCAAAAAGTACATATTGAAAAATAGGTTTATAAAAACAAACAATGCTCGGACAGAGATGCCAACACATGATAGGCGTTAAATTTTATGAAATTGTTGAAATTTTCAACGAGATTGCTAATTTAAAATATGTTGCCAAAGACAGAGACGGCGAAGAGAATGAGAGAGAGAGAGAGAGATGGAGCAGCGATTACTTGTGTGGGATTATTTGATTAAACATAATTGAATATTTAGCACTAATAATGCACATATTTATATTTCAACAGCATGTTGCTTTTGCACGGCATCAATGAAATTCATAACAAATCACAAACTGGGCGAATGGGTCAGAGGTGAGTGTTGAGCCTTTAAATCAACACCAGCGCCACATAGAAACCGTTTGCATATAAAGCCTAATGCCAAATAAAGATTTCTAATTTCTAGTTAAGTTCTGCGTGTTTTCAGTTAATTCAGCATAAACTACATACGCCTGGCCACTTGGGCTTATTGATTGCTGCAGGGCGGAGGGGAGCTGGGAATTTATCTATGCACAGTTTGTCAGTTGTTTGCTTCGTTTTCTTTTTGGCTAGTTTTTTTTAGCGCGTGGGTGTGTTGAAAAAACAAGGCGCAATTCACGCTAAATACATGCAAATAAATAAGCTGCCAGACGAATAATACAATAAAGTTAAACACCCCTCCCCCCACACACCCAGCACCAGCACCAACCCCAACCTCAATCCCCCCCCATCCTGCCAAGTCAATCAACCAAACAGGCCCGTTTGCTCGTCGCCCCCTCGCAGATTTTTTTAGCGCTTTGCACTTGAAATTGCCAAATTAAAAAGAAGGGAAAAAAAACTGTCGACCACCCGCAGATAAACTTGATCTGCGCTGGAAAAGCGTAAGAGCTATTGGCCAGGATCTACGTCATGGACAACCGCTCGATGATGCAGTCGGCCAAAATGTGAGTCGTAAACGCTGCAAAGCACGCAATAATTAATATAAATAAAGCTGCGGCACCCTGCCTCGAACTTGTGCCACGAATTTTTATGACGCTGGCGCCACCTGCGACTGCCCCACGTGACGTCACGGCCAAAGCATCATAGCTGGCGACGTGCCCCCCCTCCCCCACCCCTCTCACCTAGGCTAAGCTGTAGTAATTTGTGGTCTTTCACAATTACAGTGAACACTCGAAATTGAAATGCTCAATAAAAGAGCTGTAAAATAGGAACTAAAGGTTTGAAATATCGAAAGAATTTTCTGTCATCCTGAATTCGAAGAGGCTCAAATCTGGAATACCAATTGATAGAAAATCTGCCAAAAGCAGCTGAACCAAACATTTTCTTTTTAAATAATAAATAATATATAATATAATATAAAATAATAAAAATAAATAATTCCTTTTCAGCAATTTACTTGAGACCGACCTATCAAAAACTTTTTTTGCTGTAAGCAAAGAAAAATTAAAATATAAATGAATCCAAAAATTAAAATTCTAACATTTCAGTCATTTATACACCTAATTTTCAAATTACGATTAATCGAAAAAAGTTATTAGGTCAGTTACTATAACTTTTCGATAATTCCAACTGCTCTAGGAGCCACGTAATTCTACGTTTAACATATTTTTAATTGATCATTTTTATCGATTGATCACTGTATTTGCATCTCGATCATTTTCGCAACGTATGAGAAACTGTATCTATTTTTGGGCGATTGCACGAGTTTATTTCCAATCGCAGGCAAGATAAACAAATACAAATATAAATACAAACACGAAAACCTAAACTAAACAATTGCACACTTAATAATATGCTATTGTTGCTACCATGACGAGGGTCCTACAATTGGCTACGAAGTGTACACATGCATATAGATTTATGTACTTCCCTCTGGGTCTCTCTGGGGTCGTGTGTGCGTGGGCCGTGGTTCCTGCTATACAACTGGGTGTTCCCATGCTTCCGACTACATCTCAATAAATCAATATTGTTAATAATTATGTGCAATTAGTTGTTAGGGGTGAATAAGTCAGTGAGTCTCACTTCTGGCGAAAGAACTTCTGTCGAAAGATACGAATATTTGAGATTTTTACGAATTTAATTCGTTAATTGGCGATTCTTGGAAATCATGTCTTTGGCTTTAGCCATTTCGACAGGTTGGAAAAATGATTTTAGCGAAATATTTTGGCTTTCCTGTTTTAAGTTGGAATTCTTTAGATGAGCAATTAATTGCTAGAAAAAGATAGAAGAGAACAGTTATGCTTGTAGTCTCGAAAATTAAATTCCCAATGTGCGGACTAACATATAACAGACTTTTTTCTTTACTCAAAAAAAAAAAAAAAACAAACCCGAATTTAGTTTGTACAAAAATATAAATAAAACCAATTTTAAAATTTCTAATAAGTTAAGATTTAAAATCTATTTACGTATATATAATAAATGCTGCTGAATTAATTAAATCGATTTTAATCTTTTTTCTTCAGTTTATATTTAACTGAAAGTAGAAAAATTCGCTTTTCGACAATTCGTGCTCATTTGGACAGAAGTTGAGAAATGAGTCAGCTCCCTTTTATGTCCCGTTTCCTGCTCCAATGCAGCCTCTTCGGAAATTCCTTTGCTGCATTTCGAGCGAAAAAGGAGCAGCACGTGTCCTTGCATGCTGGCATGGGATCTGTGCTTATGTTTTCCAATTCCTTCATCCCTTCCCCTTGCCTTTGTGGCCCCAGCTGAACTGACTGCCCCTTGCCACAATTCACGTTTCAACTTGCAACCTCATGATGTGCGTGCAGTTGCGCCTAATCCGCGTTTTAGTCCAACTTAAACGACGGACGCGCATTATCCTGGGTTAGACACTAGACGACCCTGGCGGAAACTGTTGCTCGCGCCCCTTTTTTTTTTTTTTTTTTTTTTTGGGTAAGAAATTGGCTGTGTTGGTCATGATGCGGCGTATTCCTGTTTCCTGCTCGCTTTCTGCTTTGACAAACAAATTAATAAGAAAACGAGGGCTGAACTGGGTTGGTCTAGGCTGGTCCGATCTCCGCCCCCTGCTCCACCTTCCCGCAGCGCTGTTTGCCCGGTCATAATACGCGTAATTTTCCATTGTGTAAGCAAATGGATGGCCAGCCCAGTGGCGGGCAGCACGACCGGGCAGCACCCTAACCAGAGACCGAGCCAGGGACCAGGGACTAGAGACCAGAGACCAGAGACCGTTGTGCGTTTGGCCTTGATGCCAATGCTCGACATAATGACTTTTGATTACAGCGCCATTAAGCGCGACCAAAGGATGTGGCAGCTCCTTGTACATCTGTTTGATTTTGCTTTGTGTGTGTTTACCGCTGGGTACGAGGATTACTTTTACTCATCAGAGCTGACTCTTCCAGTTCAATATTGTGCAAGTTCACTGAATTGGTTTATTAGTTCATTTCTTACTGAACAATGTGTGCTTTCATTTGAGTTTAGTTATTGTTCAGAAATTTTTTGAGTTCCCGAGTTATTTTTAGTCGTTCATTTGAGTTTTATTTGAGATGAACCAACTCAAATGAACGACTGAAAGATATTGAAATTCACGATATTGGTAGACATTTGAACTACTGAACGATGAAGTGGTTCAGTTGAACGACTTAACGATGTTGAGACTTTTGAACCAATAAATAAGGTTTATACCTGAATGAACTACTGATTAATAATGAGAACCATAAATGAACCACCTAACGACTGTGGGACCCTAACGAAATATTTTTATCAATATCAAAAAATTACGAAGTTGGAAAATAAATGAACTACTGAACGGGAATGTTGCTTAAATGAAATTCTGAATGATTTTGGAACTCATGGAAAAGAACTACTGAACAAAAGTGGACAAGAAAAGAACTTCAGAAAAGTACTCTAATGAACTATGAAAAGAATTTGGAACTTAAAGAACTAATTAACGATGTTGGAACCAGTCGAAATTAAATAATGTTGCTTTCAAACATAGTCTATTCCCCAGTTCATATGCCAGTTTATCGGCAACATAGTGTGGTTCAAATGCCAGCTAAATGAACTAAATCTGAACGATTCGGTTCAGCTCTGTTGTTCCGCTCTCTGCTCGTTCGCCGCATGATGTCGCCGGTTCGTAAATATTACCCACTGTGCATGGGATAAGCCGCATTAGACGCAATCCAATTCAATCCATTCAAAATGGCAAATTGCTCCGACCGACACACACACACGCACACACACGTACGCACACACACGCAAATGAATTAATGCGTATACTTCAATTACCGTAATGTCGGGCCCACCCCCCGTCCGCTCTTTAAATGATTGCCCCTTGCGTTTAACTGAATTGCGTTTTAAGTGTCCTTCATTCGGCAACGATTTTCTTTCCGTTTTCTTCTTGGCATTGCAGTTCATTTTCCACGAATTGTTTATTGACAATTTTGTGGCGCATTCCCTGCTGCAATTGATGGCCTTGTCATGCAGTCGACGCTGCCGTGGAGTCGAGGCCCAGTCGGGAGCCAGTTTGCCAGTTTGCTCCCCACATAAATTAAGCAAGTTTTTCAATAAACTGCACACGTTGCGCATACGCCGCGTGGCCATCGTTCGTCTTGGCCATCAATTTGCGGCTGCCCGCCTGTCCGGCTGACTGTCTTCAGCTGTTGCCACACGGCTGGACGGGTACACGCTGTCCACGTCACAAGCTGTCGGCTGCACTGCCCATCAACATCAACATGAACATCAACATCAATTTCAGAGTGCACTCGCCATGTTGCACAGGTCGCGACCACTTGGCACACTTACAGTTCGTTGCGGGTGCGGGTGTGTGTGTGGGTGTGGGTGTGCCAGAGACGGTTTCGGGGGCGACCTTTTGCCATCAGCGCTTTCTTTCGATGCTCGCATAATTCCTCACGGGCTTCGGTGGCTGCCACTTGGACTGGTAATGCGCATGTAATCTTTACCAAAGTTTGCCATTTCGTGTTTTCTTGTTGTTGTGGGGTGTGTCTACCGCCCAGCCCCTGCTACCCCTCCACCCAACCCAACAACATTCTTGACGTCTTTTTGCAGCTTTGCAGTTACATTTGCAAGCTCTTCATGTTTAATGCTGTTTTTATACGCTTGCTAAGAGTATTTTAGTTTTGACACAAATTGTGTATTGTGACACGTTATATAAATATATATATATATATATTTTAAATAGTAATACAATAATTATAACATATTTTTTTTGAGTATATATAATTCCAATGTCTATTTTTTTTTTATGCAAACTATTTTCTCAGTTCCAAAGTTATCTTCATCAAATTTCGCAAGAATTTGTTTTTTTATTACTTGCATTATATATGTATATTAAAGCCAACCAAATCGGATCATTATATTATATAGCTGGCATAGGAATAATCGTTCGAAAACTTTTATACAAAAAACCTTTTTTGTTTTGAATAAATCTTTCTTAAATTCTTTTAAATCGAGCTATATTTTAATATTAATATTTGAGTAAAACCTTATTATATTCTGATTCCTATATTACTGGTATATAGCTCTCATAGGAAATGATTTTATTTATTGATTAATATTTTTAAATCTTTTTAAAAATGTTTATTGTCTTTAAGGAGTTATTGCCAATTTAAAAAAAAAATATTATGAACATCAGTTTTCTATATTATATAGCTTCCGTCGAAACAATCAACAATCAATCAACATTTAGTTTTTTAGGGAAAAATATTTTTGTTTTTAAGATATCCTTACAAATCTCTCCTTTCCGACTACCACATCATAAATCGCATATATAGTAAAAATTTTCTTTATGTCAGCAAGGGTATTTAAACTTTGGCAACCCAAAGT
This sequence comes from Drosophila colorata, assembly GCA_035041545.1. NCBI lineage: Eukaryota > Metazoa > Arthropoda > Insecta > Diptera > Drosophilidae > Drosophila > Drosophila colorata. The sequence continues at coordinate 4,848,783 of JAWNLD010000564.1, forward strand.
TAACAGTTCCCATGTTGTTTTTTTTTCTTCTTGATTTTGGTTCGTGTTTTATGTGCATTTCCATTGCCTTGGAATGGCGTCCATTTCGTAGAAAGTTTTGCAGCTCCTTTGCAAGTGCAAAAGTTTTCGCTGGCTCTCAAAGTTTTTGGTGTCAAAATCAATTTTAGTGCGCAGGCAGCTTAAAAAGAACAACGACAACTACAACAGCAACAACGTTGTTTACGATAAGTAATTCACCTGAGTGAAGTATGCTAATTACTGCCAGTGAAATTAGCTGTCTAATGGAAAGCAATTAGGAGCAGCTACGGCATGAGATTAGACAAGTATTCGAAAGGGGTTTTTCTTCAAGTTAAAGTGTTGAAAAATTAGCTATTCAAGTAATTTACATAACACATCACAATGCAAATATTGATTGGCATTTTAAGCAAACAGATAAATTCAACCAACTGTACAAGAATTAATTAAAGTGTGTCTTACCCATACCAGAAATGTTTATAGGGTAGGTGGGATTCTTGAGATGTTTTGATGAGATGAGATGCTTGAGAGTAGAAATGTGTATATTTATTTATATAAATTCAGCTCAGAGTTTAGATACATATTTATATATTTTAATATATAAATGTATTTAATCTAAAAATGTGTGTGTTTTATTTGCGGATATCTAAAGTTAATATGGAATTTTTTTTATCAGAGAATATATTAATGAGTTTCGAAATTTTATAACTTTAAACTTATCTGACAATGGACTTTGCTCAATGGGCTCTAATGTCACAGAGATATTTATATATGATTAATTTGCTAAACATAATTTTATATGATATGTACAATACCATATTATATGTATTATAAATGTATAATAATTGTTCTTCTAAAGTTATCCTTTTGAAACTAACAGCTAAAAAAAACAAAAACGTTCATCATTTTAAACATACATTTATAGCATATAAATGAAACAAATTATTGTTGCTGCTGTTGCAACAAACAATGTAATTGCCACAAATTGTTGCCAAATTGCATTTACATTTGCTGCAACAAGCCAAAAGTGCTGCAAGCGATCAACTCTTTTTTGTTTTGTTTTGTTGACAGTTGCAAATTGAAATGATACTTGTGCGTGAAAACAAATTAAAATTAATTCAAATATGTCAACTATTATATGAAACGCATATTTATCAAAATTTGTGCTTATGTTCAATTATTGTAGCAAAACAGTGTTTAAATCAAAACACAATTTGCATGCGGTGTGCAGAGATTTCCGATTAGAACAAGCTTTAAAAGCATTGCATACTTGGCAGCACATCATAATGTTGGTAAATATAAATAATAAAATAGCTGGCAATTTATAGTTTAATGTGAAGTTTACTATTAAGCGAATTGATCAAAAGCAAGTACACTCAAAAAAAACAGAAAAGAGAAACAAATTTTTTTATTTTTTAAATCAAGTATAAAATTTAAAAAAATCTGTCCAGGTTGGAACGTTCTTTAATTGTAAACTTAACTAAAAATTTTGTTCTCATTTATGCCACATTTATAATCGAATAAAAATTTTTAAAGAATTCGCAGTTCATTTAAAAATATTTTGGAATAAAATGTTCTTAAAATTTTAGGTGCGAAATGATACGAATTATATACAGCTCGTATTTGGCTTTTGAAATGCATTTTTCTCTGAGTGTAATTGATGACATTTATGTCAGTTTATCGATTTTGGCATTTTCACAATTTAATTAAGCCAAATTTAGAGGGGATACTTTCTATAACGTTGGTAAAGAGGTTGTTCTAGCTGTTTTATTAACAAATTTATTCATATACATATGTACTCTATAATTTACTATTAAATACTCTATATGTATAAGTGTATATATTATCTATTAAATCTCTTATGGGTCTGTCTATAAACACGCTATGTTAATGATTGGCATTTTTCCCATTTTCAATTGCATTTCTCCGACACTTTGCATTTGTACAAATGCAGCATTTAATTAAATTTATGCAGCACATCATCAATCAATCAATCTATCAGTGTCAATACGCACAACACACCGCTCGCACAGTTGGTTCAATTAATAAATTTTCGAGTTGATTTAAAAAGCAATTTTTCATAATCTATTTATCGTAATCTATCTAATGCCTGTTTATTACGGACTCGTTGGCGTTGAGGCTGCATTTGATTGCTGCTTAAAATCCCTGCTCCCGTTTATTCTCTGAAACCACCTGCCCGCATTGGAAACCGAGTGACACCAACACAAGCAAAAACAACAACATCTGTAAAATCACACCTTGCGTCCTGTTCCTGTCCCAGATTGAGAGGCCCTACGCCCCTGACTTGTGGCAGCGTCTTTGCCCTCTAGCGGCGTCTGCCATTTGTAGACAACTTGGCAAACAAAATCCTTGTGTCTACACACACACACACACACACACAGGCAAACAGGGGACTCTTTTGCTAACAGCCCAATCGCAATCGGCTTGCATCGGGATCTGCTTGCAACGTATCTGTTTGTGAACAACTCAAATTACCATTTCGATTCAGTTTTTAATGAGATTTGCCCGCTTTCATCTGCCACAGCAGGCAGACAGAAGCTGGCAGGATCTGGCAGGAGCTGCAGCGTGTGCCTGGCTCCTAAGTGTGCTGCCGCTGCTGGCACGAGTTATGGGCTTGTAATATCATTTTCCGCCAGTTAGTTTGTCTCGCCCGGCAGCTGCGTCTGAAGCCAGCGATGCGCCTCGCCCTGAGCTGCATCTTACCAGTGCCAGGCGCGGGGGGAGTGCAGGGAGGAGCAAGCAGGAGCAGTCTGGAGCAGGCAGACATTATAGTCTACTCTTTGGCTACAAATGTGACTATCGACTTGATTGCAAGTGCGCTTAATTTGCTGCACACATGTTTACGTCTCAGTCCCGCCCTTCCCTCTCTCTCTCTCTCTCTCTCTCTGTTTCTCTTCCTCTTTTTGCTCCACTCTTTTCCCCCTCTCTGTCGTTTATCCTGCGTTTGCGCTGGACAGGTTAAACAGGAACGGTGTGTCCTTAATTTCATAGCTGTTGTTGTTATACCCTGTACCCATTAAAAACGTGTTAAAAAGGGCATATTAAAATTAAGCAAAGATAAGTAACAGACTAAGAGCATTTTCAACTCTCTAAAAAAAAGAGTATATATATATATATACTCTTAAATAACATCAACAGGCAAGTTGATTTAGCCATATCTTTCTATATTGCCTCCCTCTTTGGCTATCTATCAACTTATCTGCCTGTTGATAAATAAAATTTGCAATATAGGTTCTTTTATTTATCCCGTCAATCAATTTTTACTTTTAAAATTATCGATAACTTTCCCCATTTATCGAAAATGCATACCAATCGATGTATATGCTTAGTTTTTGATCATATCTTGCAGATAATAGAAGCTAGAGGCGCCAAGTTTGGTAAGTAGGTTTCCGTAGAGCTCAAAAAATGTAGATTATTTTAATATTTGCATGGATACTTCCCTCGATTACCGCAACCATTCCCATTTGACAGATATATCTTTGATTTTTGGACTATACATATACTTTTATAGGGCTGGTATTAATCATAACGAACGTAATAGTTATTTACAAACGAAATTTCCATGTTTCAAAAATGAGAAAATATAATCAAATACAATTGTGTGTTTAGTTATGCCAAATCGAGCTGCGTACAGGGTATCTGGCAGTCGTGCACGCCCGACTAGCTCACGCTTACTTGTTGTTATTGTCCGAGTTGCTGCCAGTTGGTCGTTTAAAATCAGTGAACCAATTAATGCCGCGCACCGATTCCGCCAGCCACGGCAGGATGTCGAGCTCATTGTCCGTTGTGTCGGCTTCTGTCCCTGTTTCTGCTCCTGCTCCCGAGCCTGTTCCTGTGCATGGGCCTGCTTCTGTGCCAGTTCCTGCGCGTGCCTTCGACCCGTTAATGTTATTAAACACATTTATCCAGGGGCAGCGCTGCTTCATTTGGCCCAAACAAACTCGCTGTACAAAAAACAACAAAAACAACAACAAAATATAAAAATATAATAAACGTGCACGTGGTGGACTTTGGTGTTGCCCCGCTGCAGCGCTTCCTTGCTGTTGCAACTGCCACGTCTGCCACTTGTTCCGGTGTCGAGTTGCACACGGCCTCGATTCCGCCCACCCCCCTGGCCGGAGACCAGCTGCCCCATGTGTGTGTGCGTGTGTGTGTGTGTATGTACCTTATATGAATTGCGTTGAAAATGTTGGTTTATTGATTTGTAAGTTGAAATTTAATTGAAACTCGTTGGCCTCTGCTCTGCGCCGCCCTGTTTACCCCCCTGTCCGCTGTTATCCTTGACTTGGCTTTGTGTGGATTTATGAGGTCAGCTCGCTGGCTGGCAGCTTGTTGTGTGTGGCTGATAGCGAGTCAGGCTCGTATTTTGCGGCTCACTAATGAGAAACCATGCGGCCAAAAAGGAAAACTGTTTACCTGGCCAAGTTTGCGGCTTGCGGCCGCCGTGCGGCTAAGGGGAAAAACTGCAGAGCTTGGCACTAAAATCTAATTACGTGGCGAGTGTGTGGACTTATCTATGTGTTAACAGTCCGGCGGCTAGTTAACCAAAGATGGCAAGTTGTTCAACCAAGTGCTGTGAGAAGTGTAGCCGAATTCAGCTCAAAATTATACAAAAAAAAAAATATGAAAAATTTGTTCTTTTTAAATAAATTAAAACTCAGGCACAATATTTATTAAATTTAAATAACTTTATAAGTATTCTTGACCTATAACAGGATTGGATAGATAAAATATATTATGGATAAAAACAGGTATATTCAGTCTGATTTGAGAAGCTAACTTTTAAGAAATTTAAGAAATAAGTTAGTCGACTTACGGTTAACCTGATTAAATATTTAGCAACAAAAAACAATAATTATAATATTTATTATATTACAATATATTTTAATAATATTTCAAATAAAGAACCAATCCAGAGGTTAAATCATGACCAAAATGCCATCAATTATGAAAATCCGTTTAGTTTTGACAAAGTTATGGAAGTTTGAAATATGGAATTTTTGTAAATTTTGGCATAATTTTTTACCATAAATTTGACCCTCAGAATCTGTTTTAATGTTGTATTTATATTAATTGTAAAAACCACAATCGATTAAAAATAAATAATAAATGCAATAATAAATTTAAAAAAATAATTTGTTTGAAAATGAGTAAAATGAGGGGGGAGTAAATACATGATTTTTTGTAATCAAAAATTAAAAAAAATATAATTTTCAAATAGAAAACAAATATTGACCAAAATATCATCAAATTCATATTTCTACTTAAATTTGTAACCCTGTGTAATTAAAGTATAAATGCCCCACAGCATTCCAGAGCACCGCGAACTCAGGACCTGGCACTTGTCAAGGATATGTCCCTGCCAAATAATTGATATAAAACAACGATCGTATTGCTGGGCTCAACAATAAATCTTTGGGCCCATTTCGTAGGCATTTAACCTCGTCGTCAGCCGGAGAGAAAAGGTCGCTCGCTCCCATTGTGTGCCCTTCCGAGCGGCACTTCCGATTTGCCATCTTTTTGGGCTGCTGCGCACGCGCCCCGACTTCGGAGTCGGGGTCAGGGGCAGGGGCAGCGAGCGGCTGTTTAATGTAGAAAACATCTGTCCCGGCTACGAGCGATTGCTCCTCAATCAGTGCGCTTCCTGCCGGGGCAACATGTGTGCACACACACACGCACACACACACACACATAAACATACAGAACACACACAGATCCCTTTGTTTGCACAAAGGATGCGCGTGCTGCGCTGCAGCAGATGCCACAGCTATTCTGAATATGCAGCAGACGGCGGAGGGGGGTTGGGGTAAACCACATTTCGACTATCAAATTTGCACGTGCATTTGATTCGTGTCCGAGTCCAATTGTCCAATTGTATTGAAAAGTAAAAGGATGTAGGTAAGGCAAACAGAAAATATCAAGAATTTCATATTTGAATCAGGTTAACCAGGTGGCAAAAGAAGGTAGATTAGTTCAAAAGGTTATATGTACTTTTTTTTTTTGTAGATTTTTAAAAGCAAAAAAAAAGAAACTCGATTAAAGCTTGAAAAAAATTTATGTTACGCTAAAGTCAAGAGCTTTAAATAAGTACAAAACAAACTAGATTTGAAGCTAGAACTACATCCTTCACATTTGGGATTCATTTAATCTTAAATGAAGCCTAATTAAATATAGTTTTTCAAAGACTCTCAAAAGAAGTTTAACAGAAGTGTATAACTTTTGAGTTAAGAGTTCAAGAACTTTAACTAAGTAAAAAATAAATTTTATTTAAATGCCAATTTATATAAGATAAAAAGGCAAAAAAAAAAAAAATGTATAAAAATACATTCGAAACCCAAATTCTTTTGCTATAAATAGATTCAGTTTGGTTGAAGGTTAAAGTTTAAGATAAGTATTTATTCAAATAAATTAAATATTAATAATATTAAGTATTAATTTCGAGTAAAATAAAATATTAGAAAATAACAAACTAGTTTTGCGATCACAAATACTAGCATCGAACCCATTTTTGATTTCACAGAGCTGACAACCAGTTCTCGAATCAAGTCCAACTAAATAAGGTAACGAGTTCCTTTTCAGGAGCTGATGCGAGCTGGGTGGGCAACTCATCCGCGCTGCTTACGGACAAAGCTGCACTCAATCAGTTTGCTAACACGCCCGCTGACAAAGTGCTGGCAAACAGCAAACAGCTTGAGTTGTACGTGCCGGCCGTGCAACGTGCGACGCGCAACGTGCCACCGTGTGGTAGCTGCAGCCATTAGCGCAAGAAGAGAAAACAACTTAAAAGCCGGCGATGGGCTGAGACAACGCGACAGCAGCACTTGGATTCATAAGTAATTCGGCCTGCTACACGTATGTATGTGTGTGTATATATTTTATATATGTACATATCCTGCAAGTACCCGAAGCGGGAATCAGCTCAATCCAAACAGACGCACGCCTCGACTCAACTCAATTCAACTCAGCTCAGTTCAGCTCAGCTCAGCTCGTCTCGACACTTGAACTTCAACTCGTTATCGCATCGTATATCGCTTATTGCCCGCTTTTAAGCGCAAGTTCCCTCTTTTCGCATCCCTTCCCCGCCAGTCGACACTTTCCCTGCTGCTGCAGTTGGTCGTGCCCCGGATATGGCTGTAGATGACGAGCTCCTTAGCGCTACTTGCGCTTCCTATCAGATTCCAGCAGCTGCCTTCAAAATTCGCTGCGTATTTCTTCCGGTTTATGCACTGTGCTGCCTTTGTCTTTGTCTCCGCTCTTAGCTATTGGTTTCAGTTTCGTTTAGCCCCTCACCCCTGAACACCTCCTAGCTGCAAGTTTGCTCTGGCAGCGCTTTGGCACGAGCCCTGCTTTCATCTCGATGTCTCGGATCACGGGCACCTCTTCAATGCCATTCAGTACTCATTATTCGCTTGTCCCCGGCGCTGACAGCCCCATTTAGCTTGTGAAGGGTTCAGTAAACAATTTGAGCACGCTTTAATTAGTTTTATATAGTCTTCGAATTTCAAGAAGCGCAATAAAGCATTATTAACAGAAAGTATTATATTTTCAAATATTTATTTATGCATAGAAAACAAATATTGTTAAATTCCTTAATATTAATATTGTCATTTTTTTCATGACTTTGCTAAAATGAATCGATAAAATCGCTTGTTGCTATCAAGGTTTTTCATCTTATTTTGAATTGGTAAAAAACATTTTTTTTTTTTCGAATATTATAAAGTTATAAAATCATCTAAATGTCGCCAGTTTTTTGTTTGCGATTAAAAATGCATTTTATAAATTCAGAATTTCAAATATTCATTTTAATGGTAATAACAAAATATATATATTTTTAAATCATACTAAAAATTAAAGAAGACAACAAAGTTCCGGAAATTTTAGTAAGTTTGTGTACAATTCCTAGACTTCAAATTTTCATAACTTCATCAAAACTGAATTAAGTTTAAGTTTAATGTCAGGTTGGTCCTATTTTCTGCTCTATTATTATTTGTCATTAAAATTGTGTAAAGTTGTAAAAATAATATTTTTTCGGAATATTTCTTTTGATCATTTACTTAATCATTTTTTCATGAGACATTTTATTTTATTATTATTTTTATTTTTAAGTAAAAAGTTCTAAATTATACTTATATTATTTTTTTAAAACTGCCCTTTAATGTGATTATACCTTTCTAGGAAATGCTTTTGCAACCCCAAAAAAAGAGTTAAATTTAGCAAACATATCGTTTGCCTCGCGTGTCGCGTGGATATAAACTAGCTGTAGAATGTAAACATTAAACAGTAAAAGTTAAACAGCCTTTCTTCTTCCCTCTCTCTCTCTCTCTCTCTCTCTTTCTCTCTACCCACACTTCAAAACCGGACGCCCTTTGGCCATTTAATTACGCTAATGCAAAATTTTTGCACATTCGCATGTCTTGCATTAGTCATGCATTCATACCTTTATTCGGTCATTCATTCATTCACTCGTTTATGCATTGGACTTATTCAGTGGCTCATTCATCGACATTCGCGGCGTTGTTTTTGTTGTTTGTTTAGAATTCTTGCGCCACTATCTGAATAATTGCACAAGGAAACCGAGCAGGGGGGGGGGCTGACGCGGAGGCAGGTGGGCGTGTCAGCTAATGGGGAGCTTGCATTAATATTGTATTTAGTTAAATGCCGTCGCGGAAGCCCCACGATCCAGCCTGTGAATATAGTCAAGCTATCGGTGCAGCTGTTGGCTTTCCCTGTCCCTGGACGCGATTTTCAGCCCCCCCTCCCAAGCGCCCCTTGGCGTGTGTTGCAATGGACAACTAATCCAATTGAATTAAAGTGGTATTTGTGCCTGCGCGTGTTACTGCATAGAGATTTTGGGTGGGCGTAGTGAAATCGTTGCAGGTGTTGCTTTCTCGACATTTAAATTTTCTATTTTCCATTTTCCATTTTATATTTTTTTAGTTTTTTGGGTGCCCTCTTTTGGCGTCTTTGTTGTCTTTTGCTTTCTCTCTCTTCGCTTTAGCTGGTTTGCCTTGGCGCGATTCAATTTAATTTGATTTGATTTGTTTTTATCGTTTTCGCTTTTATTTCGCTGCGATTGCCGCTGCCGGAATATCCGCATTAAAAAGTTTCGTCCATTCGAGCGGAAATCAAAAAGTTTTATTGAGTAAAAGACAAACGCCAAAAGGACGGGGGCCGCGACTGGGGGAATGTCATGTCAAACTTGGAAATAGGAAAAATATTTAGTGTAATAAGAAAATAACATGCGACATTTGCAGGACAGAAGCGATGGCAACTGGCGATGCGTTTTATTGCCACGTCCTGCGGCACAAGGCACAGGACAGCAGCGAACGTCAAGTGCAGCAGGAAGTGCCCTGTCAGCCCCCCATTGCCGATTCCTCCTCTTATGCAACTACATCGAGACATTTCGACAGGAAAACGTCGAGACAGAGAAATTCCGAGGGGGGAAAAACATTTCCGATTTCACACTCAAATTGGCTGCCTTAAAGCGAAGAGCCAAATTTTCCAGTGTTTATTTACAATTTGCAATTGAATTCATTCAAGATTTTCGGTTCAACAGACGCGTGGGGGCGGGAGGGGGCGCACAATGCGTATACGGCCCGTTGAACGCAAGTAAAAGCTGATTAATTACATGCAATTAATAATGAGCAAACGGTAAATGGCAGGTAATAAATTGCTCAGACACACTTACACACACACATACACACACACACACACACATACTTGCGCATGCTGCATGCAGGTCATGAATGAAAAGTGAAAAACGGAAAATGCTTTTTAGAACCTCATCATCTGCGGCTGTTAAATACATTTGTTTACGCATACATCAAAAATACAGGGCATATGTCGGGCCGTCAATTCAATTAGAGGACATATTAACTGCTTGAAGGTAATAGACGAGCTTATTTTTAGATACGTGAGTTTAATGTGAAACTGTAAACACTTTTTGCTTTGTTTTTTTTAGTTAAAAGTTTTACCATAACCAATTTTTTACATTTATTTTATTTGATTTTTGCATTGATCTAAATTGCTGTGTGTGTGTGTGTGTATGTGTGTGTGTGTGTGTGTGTGTGTGATTTTGTGTATGTATTTAAGAAGGCAAGGAGGTTCTATACGGGCACTCTCGACTAAAGCCGTTTTACTTGTTGTTTCAGAGTCTGGTCAATTGCAACAACACCTTTCTATGCGATTTTCAAGAGTTCAGGTAAGCTTTTCATGTTTTTGTTTTATTTTTAGTTAATTGTTTATATAGTGTATTATCTCTCTATATATTTTTTTTGCGTTCACTTTTATGGACTGACTTGTGTAATTCTCGCTCTTTCTCCCTCCCCCCTCCCCTTTCTCCGCACTCTCTCCCCCTCTCCGGAAATCTGCAAATTTTCTCCTATAAGTTTTTATTTATGAGCCTATAGAAAATTTACTGGTCAAATGCAAAAACGCCCTTCTATGCGATTTTCAAGAGTTCAGGTAAGGTTTATATATTTTGCCATTATTTTTAGTTAAGTGTTTATAGTGTTATCTAGTGTACCTCTCTATAATTTTTTTTTGCATTGGCTTTTATTGACTGACTTTTCCACTCTCTCTCCCCCTCTCTCTTTCTTTCCATTTCTCTCTCTCTCTCTCTCTCTCTCTTTCTTTCCATCTCTCTCTCCCCATGAGCTAGAGAAGTGAACTTGGATTTGGTTGATATATTCATTTTATATGTCTGTCTGTTAAATCTCTTAATTCATTTAAAAATTCCTTATCGCAATAAGTTAAGCAGCTTAAGAGTCTCAGACGAAAATACACTACATTTATAAATCCACAAAAAAAAAATTTTTATTTACAACCATTTTTTAGGTTTAAAGCTTCTTTTGGTAATATTCAAAAAAAAAAAAAAAAATGATTTAATTAAATGAACATAAATGAGAGTTTAAAGATAGCAGATGTTGTCTTTAGTACCTAAGTACTTAGTTCTTTTTCAGTTCCCGAATTCCCAAATAATCTAGACGCCTTATCGCGACCCCAACAAGCCGCAATTATGGCACTTTCACTTCTCTTTCCACTTCCCTTTCCATTTGCATTTGCATAATACATCATTTAAATAATGTGCTGCAACTAGAGTTTGATCTCGAAAATGTTGCTGCGGCATCAATTATGGTGCCATGATTTATGATCTCAACACGTAGCACGCCCTGATCATAATTCTAATGTGGAAACGCCTTTGGCAACTGCTGCCATGATCTATGGCCAAATTGTGTGCGCTTGGCTATAGCTAAGAGGTTTCCTCATGGGGTAGTTCCGCTTCCACTTTGTGTGGCGCAGAGCGCACTCTAATTTTTATTGGTGGGTTCCACGCGATCCCTCGCTGCGTTTTTGGTCCCCTGGTCCCTGGTTCAGTCGGGTCGCCTGATCCCTAACACTCGGCTTAATGTATGTAAATTTTTATGAATTGCCGCTCGCTTTTTGAATATTTTTTTTTTGTTGTTTTTGTTTTCCTCGAGTCGAGTTTTTATTTTTGGTACGCGCCATTAGCATAAGTTGTTGTTTGTTTGTTGTTGTTATGGCTGTTGTTCTGCTGCTGCTTCTTCTGCCTGTGTGTTTGCTTGCCTCTCGACAAGTGTCTCTATAAGTTGGATTCCTTTTTAGTACAGCATTATCTATAAGTATGTTTGGAAAGTGAACTTCTGCGGCGTGCCGGCACTTTGAAGTACTTTCCGATTGACTCGCCTGCGATTTGTAGCAGGTGCATTTTTGGTAAATAGAAAATCGAATCGATATCTATTTGTAAAATGCCATGGAAAACTCATATAAAATCGGCAACTTTATGCGCCGCCCAGCGGCTGATGGAACTAAAACAGAAGGTGCCAAATGAACGACAGCAACTTTCATAAGCCGCTTAGCAGCGATTGGCATGCCACAAGTTGGGGCAGGGGGGTCGCAGGGGATAAGCTTAATGAATAGCCAGCTGTCTTGGCTAGCTGAGCGAAACCAACAAACAATCAACTACTGAGTATGTGAGCATGTGTGTGGCACTGACCCATCGCACCGCAGACTTTCCCACAAATTAATCAGGCAGAGGCTGAGGCAGGGACAGGGACAGGGGCAGGGGCAAGGGCAGTGGCGGAGGTAGTGGCAGCAAACAGCGGCTGCAGTTGCGGCTCATTAGCGCAGCCGTGTTAACCATTAGGACAGCAATAGCTGGCCCTGAAAAGCCTACCCCTCACTACGACCCTTAGTATACCCTGTTTTCATAGAAAATGTTTAATAAAGGGTATATTGCAGCTGTGCAAAATGCAACAGGCGAAATTATGAATTTTTGACATAACAAAGTATATATAATCTTGATCAGCATCAACAGGCAATTCGATCTAGTCAAGTCTGTTTGTCCGTCCTGTATGGATACTTAGATACTATAAAAGCAAAAGATATAAAATTTAAAATATAAATTCCCTTATATTATTTATTTAATTCCAAGGATATTACCACCCATTACTCGAAATCGATAAATATCGATTGATTCGATATTTAAATTCTATCTGTAGAAATGAATTTAATTGAAATAATATAATTAATATAAGTTATTTTATAAAATATGCAGATTAAGTTTATTTTAAACATAAAATAACTTTCTAAAAATTTATAAATGTATTTAGTAGATTTTAAGCAACTGTTTTTTCAGCATTTACCGGAGAGTATTTTCAGATTGATAAGATTTTTAAATAAGCTTATAAATAAATTTAAAAAAATAGATTTTTTTTTTAAATTTCGCCCGAAGTCGATAAAAATCGATTTTTGACTCTCTGTTTTATGAGCATATATGGTAGATTATTAAATATGATAGCAGCAAATTTGGATAATAAGTTCTTAATTCGATAAGCAGATCAGGTATACTTTTGTTTTAACAATAACTCTTCCCTTGTCTGGTAAATCGATAAATATCGATAAGGATCTATTTTCTTTTTTTGCATATCTCTTAGAATAAAAGAATTCAAGTCACAAAATTTGGTGAACCTGCGCGCATGTCAATTAAAAGTTGCTTGCAGGGTATCTTCCAGTCGGACACCCTCGCTACGAACAGCCTTACTTGTTAATGGTGTTGCGGCTGTGACTTAATGACCGCCGTGGCACAACTTTTACAAGGACCTCTGTGCGAGCCGAGTCTGCCTGCCTGTTGAGTTCGAATCGGCGTTGGCTTCGAACCGAGCAGGTAGCTCTGCTCAGCTGCTTTGTTGTCGCTTCCAATCACAGCCAGGCACGGCAAACCAGTCGATAAGGAGGAGGCGGAGGAGGAGGCGCAAGAAGCCATATGAAACGGGTTTCGTAACTTGACCCACAGAGCGCTTGGTCAGTTGGCCGCAGATGCTGTTGTTGCCGCCATTGCGTTGATCTTGGCCCAGCCACGCCCACTGCCAAGCATCTTACGGCCATGTGCATTTCTGCTATTCTGATTCAATTAAAACTGGGCCAAAAGTACCAGCGAGTTAGACAGAGACAGCGAATGAAATTGAGTATGTGCTGCAGCAAAGTTGGCTTAAAGCGGGGGTCAGCGGGGCATGCAGCCTGGGGTTAGGCTTGGAAGATGCGCTCGAGTCGCCGCTGTCACAATATTTCATAGCCAAAAGACACGACTTTATTTAAATATATTTTGCTGCGGCCAAGGCTGCTGCACCTGGAGAAAAACACGGTTTAAAAGTCAAGCACACTCAGAGCAAAGATGTGGATTAAATATTAAATGGCTTTACTCGGGAAACTTTAAGTAAATTTTGTATTTTGTATATTCTTAAATAAAATAAGAATTATGCTTGATATCAGCACTTTATGTAAATTTTACAAAAATAAGTTTAAAATGCTTGGATTAAGTACAAAATCCTTTCTTACAAAAATTTGCAGACTTAAAAAAAGCGTAAATGTTCTTAATGTAAGTTTCACAAAGCTAAGATTGAGCTCTGTATTTGAGACTTGCATTTAATAGTATCAGGATTTTAAAAAATAAGAAGATAAATAAATAAACGCTTGGATTAATTACAAACAAATTTTTAAAGAATTTGCGCACTTAAAATAAACGCAAAAGTTCTTGATGTAATTTCGGTATTCTTTAAAAAGGAATAAAAGAAATTTGCCCTCAAATTTAAATAAAATAAAAGTATTTTCTATTTATATTTCTATTTCTAAGATTGGCTTTTATTTATTAAACAATTTGAGGCTCAAAAAAAAATACTCAAAATTAAAATCCCGTTGTCAGTTTTAAGAAATCTTGAACTTGGCTTGTTTTTAACAATTCTTGAACTACATTTGCATACGAAATTGTGGATTTTTCTTCGAGTGTGACCGCATTACAACGCTTCGCTGCACTTGCCCCACGCAATGTGGCACTGTGTGGGGCACCTTGGACCGCCAACTGTTTGCGCAGCCAATAACTCAGTCAGGTGCTGCTGCTGCTGCTGCTGCAGCTCCAACTGGAGACACACTTCTGTTGCCGGCTTAAATTCACATTTGGCACAGTGGGCAGAACCCAAGGACCAAGTATTTTCATACAATTAGGCAAAGGGTTAGACCAACCAGGAGAGAGAGAGAGAGAGGGAGAGAGTTGGAAGGTCAGTTCAACTCAAATATGAACTCCACTTGCAAAAGTTGGCAGAAAACTTTGACTGTCTAAAAGCGGGAGAGAATGGGAGAGGGGGTTGGGGTGTGGAGGCGTCGCTCAACTATTTTGTTTCATTTTGTCAAGGCTGGCTGCAGGGGGAGGGGTTGGCAGAGACGATGTGGCTATGGCAACATTTTCTTGCATGCAGTTTGAATCTTATGCAAATATTTTTGGATAAGCCGGGCCAAAATGGCATTGGCCAAGTGTGAGCTACCAAAATGTGTGTGTGTACGAGTGTGTGTGTGTGTGTGTGTGTGTTGTGCTGGTCTTAAATTGAGCCTAGGGCTTTGGCCATGTGCGTGTGTTTGGTTTCAAGCGTTTTATGGCTGAAATATAAACTCTAATGGATTTCATTCGAAAGGTTTAGATTGAATTAATGAACAAAAAGCCAAAGGCTGAGAGAGGGAGAGAGAGATATTGAAAGAGATATACAGAGATAGAACTTAAAGTCAGTTTAGATTAAGATTCAGATATGAGATAAAGGGATTGAGAGAGAGAAAGTATGAGCAGAAGAAATAGAGATTTAGGAGATTTCAATGAAAGAGAGAATGAGACTGATAGAAAAAAAATAGAGAAACAATCAAGCTATAAATGAGCTTTATGGTTAAAGGTAGCTCAAGAAATAAACGCAACGAAAAATAAGAGAAAGAAAATATAATGATAAAGATAAAGAAATTGAGAGAGAGTGTAAGCTTTGAGTGAGCTAAGTTTTATAATTAAGTGTAGGATTCACAAAGGCTGAAAGTTAAGCTCATATATTTATTTTATATGTATTTTGAGTATTTCAGTATTTTCCCTAGGACTGTTTACTTATTTACAGCTAAAATATCCTCCCCACCCTCTCCTCTCACAATCAACGCAACTGAGTTGCATCTCAATTAAGTGCGATCATGAAATACCATCGAACCGTCCAACAAACTGGCCGCTCTTCTACGCAACTTGTCTGCGCGCTCTTCTACAAGCCGACGCTCTCTTATATACAGCACGTTCGCTGGTTCGAACAGCTGTTCGCTGTTGCAGCGTATAAGAGCGCGCACAGCGAACATGTTCGAGCAGATGTTGTTGTATGCGTTTGGGCCAAGAGAGTTCACATTTTTCTCTTGGTATTTTTATTTTATTTTGGCTAGGTGTTGGCTCGTTGTTGACCAAGTTAGCAAGTTCAGCCAGCTAATTTTGTGGCAACTGCAACTGTCGCGCGAGTTGGGCATCCCACTGTGCAGCTGGCCAACAGATTGGGCCAAGAGCGCATTGTTATGCGCCAGGCGTCGCATTCCTTGGCCGCGGTCGCGTCTTGAGCTGCCGGTTTTGCGGCTTTTTAGCTGCTTCCTTTTTGGCGTCTGTCTGTGGATTTCTCAATAAAAATTACTACTAGCACTTTCCGTTTTTCGTGCCGCTGCCTCAGTCGCTGCCGCAGTCGCAGTCGCTGCTGCTGCCTCTGCTTTGTATGCTCAACGTGCGGCGTCTGGCTTCGAATCGCACATTGACATTGGCGATATTTGCAGCTGTGTCCTTTCTGTTGCACTATTGTCGTGGTCGTGGTTGCAAACTACACTCAGCGAAAATCATACTAAATGCTAGTAAATAGGGAGAGAGAGAGAGAGATCGAGAGCTAGATTGCCAGAGAACTTATGCCAATTTGTGCTTCAAATTTCAAGCACATTTTTTCCATCATATTTTTAAATGAAGCATGAATCATTTATGATTTCGAAATTAAATTTTAATATTAAAAAAAAGAAATTAAATGCTGAGTATAACATAAAATTTTTTTTTGGAAATTAAAACCTTTTAATATATTAACCATAATTGAATAGGATATAACAAATTGTTATATTAAAAAGTGTTTAAAAATAAAGTGCTTTGTTTAAATAAAAAAAAAAAATCTTTTTGTATACTTAAAATAGGTATAAAATAAACTCAATAAAAGTACAAAATTTCTTCATTAAATACTGTATTGGAATCTTAGTTTTAGACATTTATATTTTTATTGTATTTTATTTTATTTTTTCAGAAATCAGAGTGCAGAATACCATTTTATCCAACTTTATGCTAATAATTAATTAACACATGTCAATTTCAATTAAACAGAAATTTGGTACTTAAAAAAGTTCCTGAAATAATTATTTTGTACCCAGTTCAAGATTAACTTCAACCTTGACCACATTTTGACAACCTTTGCACTTGATCTGAGCACCGAATTCTCGATTTCTCTCGCGGAGTGTATCGCTTACCCCGATTCTCTGTCGCTGTCTCTGTATCTCTCTCTCTCTCTTGTTGTCTCTGCCTGCCGCTCTCAGCGGAAGCAGCCAGCGTTGTGTGGCAAGCGGGGCACTTCATAATTATTCTAAGCTGCACCAAAAAAAAAAAAAAAAAAAAAAAAAGAAATAAAAGGAAGCGTAACTTGAGTCATGCGGCATGTGGCAGGCACTCAGCTGGCGTGTTCAACATGCGGCAGGTGAGCGACGCAACCAGTTTTCTGGCTGCAAATCCTTGCACAATTCCCGTTTTGGCTGCCCTTGTTCCTGCAGGATATGCGCCAGTTTGTGGCACAGTTAACTTGGCCGTGTGGCACGAGCAAAACAACAACCACAACAGCAGCAACAACAACTGGCAAACAACAAATGGCAACAACAAACAAACATGCAGAAATACACCTCACAGCTCGTATCTCATTTCGCGTCTGCTGCCTCTTTGTATCTTGTATCTTTGTATCTTTGTATCTGCAGCCAAGTTTTGCCGTTGCTTTCAGTTTGCCTTGTCGCACATCTGTTTTGATTTGCAAGCATCAGACGGCTGTCCCCACCGCCCTCTCCTCTATCCACTTGGCAGCACGTAATCAGTTTTTATTGGATTCTTTTATGTTGCGATATTGTGCGTCAAATCGCCTAATCGCCTGCCCCTCCGGCTGCCCCTATCTCAGCTGAGTTACTTTGCATAAATCGTTTCGTTTCTGTCTGCCTTGTTGTTGTTCCTTTTGTTGCTTTTGCGCCACATTTTCACCTTGTTTGTTGTTGTTGTTTTTTTTTCTTTTGTCGGCTTTATCATTTTTGATTTTTCTGTTGCGGCGGCATCGGCAATTAAAAGTAAGAGTAAAAACTGTGCGTAGCAAAAATTGATAATCGTCTTTGGTGTATTTATTTTTATGGGCAACTGTTTGTGACACCAACTGCGTGGCAACAATTTGCGGCAAGTGGAGGATAATTCATAAAGCTTCTCAATTTATGGCTGTTTTTGGGACATCAATTTGCAGCACTAAAGGAAATAATACATAAATCTGCCAAAGCCTTAAACAGATAATATTTTAGCAAATTATTAGTGAGAAATAATATAATACGTTTTTTATATTTGTAATATATTTTTATATTTATATAATAATTATAGTTCGGGCCTGTTAAATCTATAATTCGATATAGATTAAGTTTTTAGAACGTGAAAAAATGTGTTAAAAGATAAAATATCTAAATTTGGTTTATAATTTTGTATTTGTATATATAATTTATATATTTATATAATTCCTGTGATTTTTCATAAGTAAATATAATTTTTTATGCCCATATTATGTATATAGATTTCTGCTTTAATTTATACTTGGCTATTTTCATTTAAATTTGAATATATTTTTGCTTCACAGATTGAATTTCTTTTAAGATTAATATTTAAAAAGAAGAAATTTTGTACTGCAATTCGAGGTGCTTATCTATCGATATCTATGTATATATATTATAAATCTTTATATCTGCAAACAGCATCATGACTGCCAAAAAGTATCTGCTGACATTGCGCCCATGTATCCGATGGATTGCAGTTACAAAACTGATTCATGTATGTGGGCTATCGGCTGATCAACACTCGCTCGACTTGTTAACATCTATCGAACATAATTTGATATGTTGCCTGCCGCTGACTGTGCCACAAGCGACAACAACAATAACAATAGACAAGCCCTAACACAGCAACAGCAACAACAACAACAGCATTGAAATCTACATCAATTTCAACTTCATCAAAGATGACGCTGCTGACAGCTGATGAGGGCCTGGAGGGGTAGTCAAGAGGCGCGAGCCTTTTGTTGCTGATATTGTTATTGTTGTTGTTGTTATTGTTGTTGTTGTTGCTGGCATCGCGAAAACGCTTTCAATAAATTTGATTTAAAATATTTTCGAGTGCAGAATTAAGTGGCAGCTACATATGTTCCAACGGGTGGAGGGAGCTGAGGGGGGCAGAGCGGGCAACAGGCCTTTTTATTAGCTCGTCGCAATGCTGGTCGTGAGGGTGAGATTCGGATTTGGGTTTGATTTTGAGCCTTCATAACGCAATGTAAGCCGCATAATTGCTTGATCAAATTCAATTGAACCGATTTTCATGGTGGCGCTTGGCTAATTTCCCGCTGCCAGCTGCCAACGAGCCTGGGAAAGCGGCGAGCGTCAACTGTTTTCTTTTTTTTTTATGATATCCTGTACTTGTTGAAAATGTATGGAAAGGTATGTTGCAGTTGTCTTAGTTTATGACACAGCTTGAAGGAGGCTTTTATGAACTTATAAAAATTAAATTAAATTAAAAAAATATTCTTGATTAGCATTTACTGCAGATTTAGCCATGTCTAATATATCTGTCTGTCGGTCCATTCGTCCGTCCGTCTTTCCGTCTGCGTGTCTGTCCATCTGTCAGTCCGTTCATCTGCCTGAAACTTTAAGAGCCAGAGACTAATATTTATTGATATTTAAAGTTCTCATATGCCATACGCAGATTAAGCTTATGTGAATTTATATTGATAATTTCTCTGTTTTACTGAAAATCGATATATATCGGCCCTGATTTTGGCACCATATATTGCAAGCCTTAAAAGCTAAAGAATTAATATGATTTAAATATTAGTTCCCATAGAGCAAACGCGTATTTAGTTTATTTCAATTTATTTCGATAGCTATACATTAATTAATATACATTTTGGATACTTTATCTGTTCCGTGCAAAACGAAAAGAAATTATGCGCTGTGGTTTTTCGTATATGCCATATTTAAGCAATAAAAATTCCCTATAATCAGACTGTAATTAAAGAATGCATTTTATATTTTTCATTAATGCGATCTTAAGTATTTATTTATTAATTTGTAGAAGTGATTTCCAATTCCCGTCAAGGCACCTCGAAGCTGACTACAGGGTAACTGCTAGTCGAGCGCTTTCGACTGGTGCACTCTTGTATTTGTTTTCATTTGAAAATCCGTTGATGATGAGTTTGCTTCTGATTATTGTTATTAATCGTCAAATGAGTGGCAAACGGCTGACCCCAATGCATGTCCAGACTTAGAAGGGGACGGGGTGTTGTGTGTGTGTGTGTGTGTGTGGGGGGGCAACAAAGGGGCGGGTGCGGCGGCTCCAACAGGCGTCAGGCGTCAGGCGTCAGCTGCACGCGGCTGAGTAATGAGACTCGTTAATTGTGTGGCAGCATTTGCTGTCGGGCTGCTGCACATCAGCTGGTGGCAAGTGCACCTGCCACCGAAACCGGCTTCTGTCGCTGCTCCTGACGGCGGCTTCTTCGCTCTCTCTGTCTCTTGCGCTTTGTCTCTCTCTCTTGCGCTCCGCTTTTACCGTTTTGTTAGCCAAAACAACTGAAAACCTGGCAACGTGCTTCGAACCTCTTCGAACAAGTTCGTCAGCAGGTGAACTTATTGCCACAAAGGTGGGGCGAGCGGGGAGTGGGGAGTGCCGTGTTGGCCTTTTTGGGTGGTTGTTGCTGTTTTTTGCCTGCTGGCTCTGGCTGACCGGCCGGCTAAAAAGGGGTGCAAGGCAACAGCAAAAACAAGGAAAAATGAAAGGAAAAAAAAAACAACAGCTACTGACAAACAAGCGCTACCCTGCGCTACAGCTACAGTCACAGTCCTGGCCAGCCGCCCTCCGCGCCCCACCCTCTGGCAGTGCGCTGCCTCCCCCTAGGCCTCTGGCGCCGGCCTCGAGGCACATTGCGAATCTATAAAAGTATCGGAGCGCATAAAAAAAGAGCTCAGTAGCGAACGGCACTTTGCAACGGCAACGGGCAGCGGCTAACGGCTAACGGCAAACGCGACGCTTAACGGTTCAAAAAAAAAAAGAATATTTAAAAAAAAATTTTACCAAAAGGGACACGCTGAAAGTGCTAACTGTGCGCAGGCTGCAGGCAATGAATGCGTATCCGCCAGATACAAGATACATTGCGGCTTTAGCTGTGACCATAAACTGCATCTGCCAACAGCAGTAAGCAGTCAGCAGTCAGCTGTGAGCAGTGAGCAGCCAGCAGTAACTTGTCAGCATCATTGGTGAGTGTTAACACACACACACACACACAACACACAAGTCCATCAGCTTTTAGTCGCCGTTGTTTCTTAAAAACAAAACAGCTGCGTTTTTCGTTGAACGGTTTTTGTATCTGTATCTTTGGCTCACTCAGCGGAGTAAAAAAAGTCTGTTCTAAAAGCTAGTATGACTGGCAAAGAATTCATTTAGTTTAGTGCCCAAAATTTCAAGTACATTTTGTTTCTGGCATATTCGTAAATTAAGTGCGAATCATACTTGATTTATAAATTAAACGGAATGTAACAAAAATCGAAAAAAAAAAAAAATTAAGTACAACATACTTATTGTAAATAACAAACATTAAGTATAAAATACTTTTTTAAATATTTTCATACTTGAAATATTTCCGAAATCAGGCACTGTATATTGGGATGAACTTTAAAACAAATTTTTAAAACAAGAACATTTTTCTACAAAAAAAAAAAACTTAACGCTTGAATAAAGTAAGAAATATTTAATAAAAGACTTTTCACACTTAAATAATTCTAAGACATTCTCAACAAAAGTACAGGAGTTTTAAAATATTGATTTTGTTTCACGAAAAAAAACTCACAAATTTTCATATTTGAACAAATAAAAAAATTAAAAAAAACATTTGCAATCCGAGTTCAATATTTTTCGGATTAGGTGTTGTATTCAAGCTCTGTATTTATAAAGTTTTTGGAATAAGAATTTCATTCGTAATTAAAGAAATTTTAATTTTAGCTGCCTTTTTAAAAATATTTGTTTCTATTTTAAAAACTTGAAAAACGCTGAATAACAATGTTTGCTTGAATAGACAATCTTGTTTTTATTTTTCACCGTGTACTTTCACTGCAGCTGCATCTTCATCTGCAACTGTATTTACCTCGCCTGCATTCACATCCTGTGTGACACATTGCGTATACGCAACGTTAACGACCAAGCGTATTTTTTTTTTATATGTTTGCATTCGCATTGTTTGCTGTGTTTCAGTTGTTTCTGCTCTTGTTTTTTACTGTGTTGTTTGCAGCTGTTTTTGCCCCGAAATTGTTTTTCCTTATGAATGAAACTAGCTGCCCCCTCAGCAAATAAAAGAAAAAATCTGAAACACGCAGTTCATTTGGCTTCGATTTGTATTTGTATGTTTCTCTCTTTATTTATTTATATTTGTTAATGTGGGTTGCTCTAATTTCGCTTTAGTGTCAGGCAGTTAAACAGTTTTGTATCTTGTATCTTTTATCGGGGCATTCCAAGTGCTACTTGCCAACTTGTGGCTGCGTTTGCCATTTCCATTTCCATTGCTTCGATTTTGATTTTGATTTCTTTTTCTTTTGTTTTGATTCATTCAACTCTTTTGGCAGCCTAAATTCGAATTCAAAAAGCTGTTAGCCGCACACAAAACCCATTTCTGTGTGTAGGAAGGACCGGCGACAGCGACGGGGGCGCCTCTGAATGGGGGCTTTGAATACCAAATTTCTTGTTTTTTTTCTTTCTTTTTTTTCTTGAATGGCCTGTGTGGGCCGCCTCACGCAGCGGCGTAGCCAAAAACGTTGCAAGAGCTGCCAGATAAAATCGCAGCTAGACAAGATCCTCGGCCAACCTAACAAACAATAATCATTCACAGCTAAACTTAGTTGATTCAGAAGCTTTAAATATGGAAATATCAATCTTAGAAAAGAAGGAATGAAAATCGAAGTAGGTGGAGTACTAAAAATAATTGATTTCCATTTGTGTTTAAACTGCTTTGAAATAATCCATAAAGGAAAAAGCTGAAAAGCTGATATATTTTTGAATTTTTGTTTTCATATAATTATTTGTATTTGTGTTTAAACTGGCTTTAAGTAATCCACAATTAAGGGTGGAAAATGAGTGAAAAGCTGATATTTTTAAGCGAAGTTCTTGGCTCAGTCTTGTGAAAACATATATTTAAGTCACAGTTTTAACAGTTTTTTATGTTAACCATAAACAACAATAAACAAGTTTATTGTTCCACAACACTTTTAAACTTCTTTATATATTAAATAAATTAAATTATATATTAAATTATTAGCATAATATATATAAATTATATATAATAGGGAAGCACATTGAGTACAGCCACGATCAAAATAAGAAATTTAATTTAATTCAAGCATTTTCTTTTGGTCCAGTATTAACTTTAACCCTGTAGCTGATTTACTGTACGAATGTTTGTCCAACAATAACTCAAAATTCGAATGTATTTTAATTATTATTAAATTTAATCTTATTTTTGTTTTTTTCTGTTTAATTTGTAAACATTTTTGTTTATTGATTTATTTATTCATTCAGTAAAGTATTTTATTTACTCGCTGCCGTTTTACGTGCTTCGTGAAATGCGAGTTTCAATGTTGTTGTTTCTGTTACAGTTGTTGTTGTGGTTGTTGGGCTTTTTATTAATCGCTTGCTTCATTCATTTGCAAGGTTTACTACCTTGGCGCGCGTGGGCGTGGCCAGCGCCTGGTTTTAGCGGCTTTTTGTGTTTTTGCTTTGTTTTGCTGTGAATTGTCTGCTAAAACTGCATGCAAATTTTGCGTGCGACGGCAGCTGAAACAACTACAGTCATAAATCCATATATCATGCTTATAAGCACCCATGACATCAGAGCATCAGACAACAGACAACAGACAGACAGACAGACGCTGGGCGAGGGGCGAGCTCAACGGCGAGACGCCACACGACGATGATCGACGCGCTGCCTTGAATTTCCACGGCCTGCCAGAGTCTAGGCGAGAGGGGGACGGGGGACGGGGGCCGATGGCGATGGTTATCTCTGGGGGCCTCAGCTGCTTTTGCACAAAAATACCACAACAACAGCAACAACAGAAAAGCCTCATAAAAATTATAACGTTTGCTACTTTTTTAAAAATTGTACGCACTGCATTTTATTTTGAGGTACATTTTATTTTTGTAAATATTTATTTTTTTTGTAATTATGTCAAGTGTGCTTTTTTTTTAAATCGCAATTTTTTTCTTCTTACATTGAGGTGTGAAAAGAAAAAAAAAAAAAGTTGAACTGAAAGACCTGAATTTTTAATGGGTTAGCTACTAGATTTTCTATATATAAATATATTTCTTTTGTTTATATAATTAGATCATGTGTCGGTTGTATTTAGATACGTGTTAACCTTTGCGCATGGCCTAATGCGTGACTGGGCTATATATTTAAGCCCAGCTAATTTGCATAGCTAAACACTTCGAGGTGCATAAATCAACTTTAACATTTCTTATCGGCAAACATTCCAAGGGCTATTTTATTTTGAAAAGAATTTTCAGAGACTCATCAAGCGAGCTAATAAATTAGTGCACTTTATGCTTAAGAAATTTAATAAATTTTCCCCAAACTCTTGCATAAGGGAAGTCGCCCTCAAGTCTGCAAAGCAGCGAGGAAAAAGAAAAACAAAGTCGCGCTGCATTAAGCCAAATCAAAGTCAGAAAAAAAAGCGCCACAAAACACAATAAAGAAAAGGCGAAGAGAAACGATGTGAAAAGTTGAATGCCTAACAAGTTGAAACACGTTGAAAATGCGAAATGAAAGAAACAAAAGAGCGCAATAGAAGAAGCAGCAACAGCAGCAGATGGCAACAACAATGGCTTGGAAAATGTGGAAATGTCTTGGGAATCTTACGAAAGAGTTCAAGTTGTTGTTGTTGTTATTGCTGCTGCAGTTTGTTGAATTAGATAAAAGTTTAGGAAATGTTTAATGCCAAAAGTGAAGCGCTGCAGAAGCCAACAGCAGAAAGAACCAAACGGTGCCATTTTCTAGCTGCTTATCGCAGGTGGAGTCGGAACAGGAGTAGGAACTGGCAGCCGGCGGAAGTGCAGCGCAAAATAAATGTGGGTAAAAATGCCAAGACAGGAAAGTGTTTTTTTTTTTCTTGTTCGCCTAGGCAAATGTATCTAACAGATACACTAGGCGAAAACTAACAAGTGTGTTGTGCTCAAAACAAGTGCAAATGTTGTCAAAAGCCATGTCTGAAATTGTCAAGCTGATAACGAAATGCAGATTTCAAAATATTTGTATGTCTACAATTCCTAACTAAAAGACAAGTACTTTTAAATTGTATATTATTTTTATTGAGAACGTTTTGCCCATTTTTACTAGTATGCAAATTAATTTTCTTTAAGTGTTCCGTATTCAAGCCAACATCGAACTTTTAGAATTATTATTTTTAATTATTATTTTTAAACTATATTTTTATAAATAGTTGTAGTTATTACAACCTAATAGTTATAAGCTAACAACCGATCTATTTTTTAATAGTAATAGACTGGGATTCGAAACCGGATCCCCTTTACACTTTTATATAATACAGCCTTTTATGAGGACAATCGGTCAGAAATTTATTTTTATGTGAAAACACACTAAAAATGAAAAATTGCGCACATCTTGTACTTATATGTCAAGGGTATTTAAGCTTCGCTAACCTAAATACAACTGTTTTTACATGTAATTTTGTATTTTACCTGTAACATTAACATTTAATTTCGAAATCAGACATGATTCATGATTATTGAATTTAGGTAAATTCAATAATAAAAGCTAATTAAAATCTTAAGCACAACTAGTTGTGAATTCTTTGCCAGTTACGCTGGCATATAGAATGTATGGTTTTCTCCGAGTGTACAAAGATACATATGTAGATTTATAAACTTGTAGATACATGCATTCCTAGGCTACAATCCAAGACGCCGCCGCCGTTGTTGTTGTTATTGTTGTCTGCACGTGAATATTTCACACAAAGCACAAAGCGAGCGGCAAATTACGACACCCAACGTCGACTGCGACGGCGACGGCGACGTCGACCGAGGCAGCGGCAGCAACAGCAAGAATGCCTAACCAGCGCAATTTGCAAATGCGAAATGTGAATTGCGAACTGTGAACAGCGAGTGCGAATGCGGACTATGAATCACATGAAAGAACAACGGCTACGAACGCGCCAAGGGAACTCCGCACACTCATCGCTTATCGCAAAGCAAAACGACCCCCCCGCACACCCTTTCAAAACGACCTGCTGCCACATTCATTCATCGATAGCGGGGTGAAAATTTCGTGCGTCCAAAAAGAGAGAAAACAAAAAAATGGAACTGCAAATGACTCGCAAACTCAAGAAGCGCGAGATAAACAAAAGCTAGCTGGCTGGCTAACAAGCGCAGCAAACAAACAAACAAATGAATGCAAGAGCTGCAGATACAATTGTATCTGCGTATCTGGCTGGGCAGCTACGTGTGAAACGACACTAAACTGCATAGTTGAAATTTTTTCTCGCCGCGGCCGCAAAAACGCAAACAAAAACGGCAAACAAAAATTAGCAAAAGCTGTCGAAAACTATTGAAAAGTGAAACGGAACCCCGAGTCAGGGCCGCAACTATAGCTAAAGCCAAACAAATACACATTGTATACATTGAATATATGTATATAAGTATGTATGTGTATGTGTGTACAGCATAGTATAGCATAGAATTGAGTCAGGGCCCACGCAATGCGCCGTCGCAGCGGCCACTCAAATCCGCATCCGACTTATCCGGCCCAAAAAAACGAGTTTTTTCCCACGGCATCAAGCGACGCGTGGGCAAAACCCCCCGGATTGACTTTAGATTGGAACGCAACCGGGGCCAACAGTCCGACTCGAGCCATTTGACGTCACAGATAATGCTGACTGTCTTGACAAACTATAAACACTACACTCAGCGAAAAAAGATTGATTGTTCTATATGCTGGCATGACTGGCATAATTCATAATTCATAACGTTTAGTGCTTGATAATTTAACTGCACTTTGATATATTTATATAAATTCGTTTTTAAATATTCTTAAATTAAGTATAAATTAGAATTGATTTTGAAAATTTACTTTTAATTTAGTATAAGTAAGAAACATAAATCTTGCATAAGACAAAAAAAAATTTATATTTATTAACCATTATTAAGATTTTTAGTTGTCCTATATTATTATTATTAACCAAAAAAAATATTAAAAATATGAGAATATGGTTAATAAAATAAAGAATGATTTTTAGTCAATATTATTCACACTTAAAGTGAGCGTAAAATGTTCTCAACAATTTTTAGACCAAGTACTGTTTTTTGGTTTTGTTTTAGGAAATATTAGGTTAACAAATTGTTCATAAAATATTTTTAGAATAATTGAATTTTGTTTCTCCCAGTGAAGCACCTTTTCATATCTGGGGACGTGGAGTTTGCGCAGTATTGTGCGGGGTTCTATATATTTATGATATGCTATATAAATTTGCTTATGAGTGTCAGCAGGTCGAGGCTCATATATAGCTTAAAAAACTGTCTCGTGAGTGGTTTCGGTTTGTTTATTATTATTATCGAATTTCATTCGAATGGCGAAACATCATGTGACAAATATTTGCAGGCGGAAGAAGGTGATCGATCGCACAATCAAAGCTAATACGAATGTTAAATTCAAATATATTAGCACTGCTAATTAATCAAGTAAATAATTAAACTAAATTCCATTTAAAACAGATAACAAGCGAATGCAGCGAACTTTGTGCAAACCGAACTTTCAATACACTTACACCAATAATTCTATGACGTAGATCAGTATTATTTGAATTCGAAATCCAGTCCCGTGGTTAATCAAATTCATAGAAATCGAAATACTATAAAGATTTTCATGAGAATTGTAATTTTGTTTAGGGTTTGTAATTGATGTCAATTTTGTATTGAGCTCCAAAAATAAAAATATCAAAAATACTTATTAAATTATTTAGAAAGTTTGGGTAAAAATATTCATAATTCCCTTGTTAGTTATTTTCGTACTAATTTTTATAGTCTTGCAAAAGTTAATAAGATTTTCTTACGCACCCAGTAATTTTTTCTATTATTTTTTTCAATATAAATATATATATATAAATCATTTTAAAATTCATATAAAAACATAAACTTAAAACAATATTTAAAACGATTCCTGAATTTATTAGAAGTCACCTTTCTATCTCTCTTAAAAAATTTAGCTTTTCGTTCATTGCAGGGTATTTTTAATTGGCGTATATGTATACTAAAAAAGATAATTGCCTTTCATCTTTATTGGAGCTTTTTATTCGCTTTTATCCCCTATTAAAAAATAATAAATTTTTAGATATGGAAATGTTGGCTATATTTTTCAATGGTAGCACGACTTTCCTGCGGCTATATAATCTGGGCTATAAACAAGCTGGGCAAAACACAATCAAACCATAAAGATACTAAATCACCTGTTGGCCACAACCTTCAATAAAAGCAGTTATTTGTTTTCAGTTATGTTTTTGATGTGTGTCCAAATGTTGGCACTTTCGGGAGCTATGCCAACTATTTGGGGGGTAGGTAGGTCGTTTGGATTATTATCCAACGCTTTGCGCGACTATTAAAAACTAAAAACGCGAAAACAAATGCGAAATGTGAAATGCAAAATGTGAAATGTGCATCAAATTGGATATCTGTGCAAATATGCGAAATGAAATGAAATATTCTGGCAATTAAAAAGACACACAAAATTTTGTTCTTGTTTTTATTTTGTTTCGCTCGCCATGTTTAAATGTGTTTTGGCCACAAAACGAATTTACAGGCAATTTAGTTTGGCAACAACAACAACAACAACTGCAACGATAATAGAAAAAATGCCAAACAAATAACTGTAAAATATTTATAATTAAAACATGCGGGCAGGCAGCCAAAGATAGTGCTAGAAATGTGCGAGAAATATTTGAAATATTTTGATAAAAATATATCCAAGTTGATAATACTTCCCCAGCATTTAAGCTGCAACCGCTGTCTCAGTTGTTTGGATCATTTGCAGATATTGTATCTGATAGATACGTATTGCGTTCATCAAATTTGCATTAGCAAATGAGCGCAGCAAAGAGAAAGAAAAAGCCAACTGCGACTGCGTCGTCAGCAGCGTTTCACAGTTAACTCAATTAACTTATAAAATGTAAACTATGCGAGCGCCAACACTAGCAACAAATACAACAACAACAACAACAACAACAACAGCTCGACTAAGCTAAACGGCAACGGTGATTAACTCTTTGGCCACAGTGGGGCAACACACACACTCGCACTGTGCTGGCTCTTACCATATGTAGATGCGTGCGTTGAGATACAGATACGTGAATGTATCTACAAGTTACAAGTTACGCTTTGCAGACTCGCGCAGTCAGCTAAGCGCGAATAATTACCAAGCTACAACTTTTACATAGTAGGGAAACGGGCCGATGGCAGGGAGGGAGGGAGGGATGGGAGGGTCTTGGCAGCAAGCAGCGCGGTTCAGTCAAAGCCTCAACTAAAAATAGTTGGGTCGGTGAATGTTTTAGCTACAAATGAATGTGAATCGCACGCCTGGCCATGGTCAAGAGTTGGGTGGCTCTGGCGACGGCGGCTCCATGGCCCGTTCGAGCGCCAGCGGTGCTAATGTGCTTATGAACGCCAGTTGCTGCCAGTCCGCTGGCAAAATGTGATAATCGGAGACGAGGGCTTCCAACTTCAATATCGGTTCAATGTGCGCAGGCAAACAGACATACAGACGGACGGACATACATTTTGCACATTTCGCAGCTATTGAACCCATTAATGGGCCATTTGTTGTTGTTGTTGTTTTTTTTTTTTTAGCCGCAATATTTCCCAGCAAATGGAAAGTCGCGTACGAACGACCGCCCAATTGCTCAGTTGTTCGATCTACGCAGTGGAATTGTTAAGTTACATTTCTTTTTCTGTAACTCTCTATTAGATCAAAACTAAGTTGAACTTTATTAACTTTTGTCTAGCTCTTAATTGTTAAATGCTTTTTAGTAACTAAAATACGAAAAAAAAAATCAACAACGAAGTAGACATTAATGTTAATATTTAAAAACATTATAAAATCATTTTTTTTATTTTTTCATTATAAATTCAAACAAAATAAACGATAAAAAAATGTATTTTAGTTTGCTAATTAGGCTGCACTTGTTGTACTCTATCTAGAACTGCTTTGCATATACTTTCGATGCCATCTATCAGTTCTATTTGAACTCTTATTTTTTACCTCGTTCCCTTTAAGTATTATTTTTTTTATCCACAAATAATTCACGCATTCCAGACGCCGCAGTTGTTTTACTAGCCTCATTGTCAAGCCCTGCCCTTCTGTACTACTCTCCTGGCCATGTTTCTCCCGGCCAGTCTTGTTTCGCTGCTCTTCTTGTCTCTGGTTCTTGTTGGTCTCTGAGCACAAAAGGCTTTTCATGCCATTTTCATTTCCATTATCGTGCGAATTGTTCTAGCTGCTTGCATTGCCTCCCTCCTCCCTTTTTTTTTTTCGCAATTTTCTTGTTGGTTTCTTATTAACATTGTTGTTTTTATTTTTGTGTGTGTTTGCTGCCCCGCCCTGCCGCCCACCTTTGGCGCATAATTGCCTTTTGCTGTTGATTATTGTTGTTGTGGTCGTCGCTGGTCATGTCCATGTAGCTCCCCCTCCCGCCCCCTGGGTGCCTGAGTTGTTGCGCATTTAAAGCCACATTAATTCTTATGATTTACAATGAGAAAAAATCATAAATTAATTATTTATGGCGCCGCAGGTAGACAAACTTGTGTCCACCTGCTCCTTCAGCAACTGACCAATGAGTATTTGAGCTCGTTTCCTCATTGCGTTGTTTCCGCCAAGCGCTTCCTAAAAACGTTAGTAGCCACAGAGGGGGAGGGGAGGGGTTTGCTTTTATAGACCAATTAGCTAACGGAACTACGTGCAAATCGTTGCATCGTTGATGGCTGCTTAACCGTTCAATGCTGCGGTTCATTGCCAGCTCATCTGAGGCACAGATCTCTGCCGTTGCAGTTGTTTGTTGGCTGCAGTGGCTGTTGCCACTAGGAAAGCGGGTTAATTGATGGCTTTTGCATTAAATTGCCACGCTCGACAATCAGCGGCAATTGGCGCTCCTTCTCTGCCCATGTTAGATGCAAACGTATCTGTCAATCTGTGCATCTACGTATCTGTGTATCTGTGCATCTGTATCTGCATGCCAGTCGGTGCAGCCGTTCATTTGTATCTTTTGCATGCAGTCGCGTTTTGATGTTAATTATCGAGTTCATGTTCGTGCCGCAATTTCTTAAGCTTTATTAGATCAGTCGAGAGAAATTTTCTTCTAATCCAGTTTTGGTGCTGCGTTCGCTCACATAAATCAAGTGCCCCCACCAGATGATAATTCAGTGCCATCTGCGTGCCATATAAAAACGGACCTACGGAATCTAATCGAGAAACTTGCCACAAGTTCACGCACCAGCTTCGTCATCTCTGCTTGGCGTCTAGACATTGCGTCTTTTATGCTGAATATCTGTGGCAGATATATGTGAATATATTTATGTAGATATTGTGTACAGATATATAGACATTTTTTATGCCCAGCTACGCACATTAATCGGCTGCGTGCTAAATTTATTGATATGTCAACGTGGCCCCCGGAACAAGCGGCCCCTTCCCATCTCCCATCTCCCATCTCTGTGCGTTGTCTCCTTGGGCCATGTTATTGCCTCGCCTTGTGGCCTTATGCCAAATGTGAGCTGACACTGTTACGTCTCGTGTTGCCCAGCGCCCCCTCTTTGCACTTGGAGAAAATAGAAAAAAAGGCAAGAATTTTGTACTTAAATCAAAGTCAAAGTCTGGCAAAAGTAAAAGTTCTTTACGTAAAAAATAAATGCTTATTTTCGGTTTTTTTTTTTAAATAAATAAATTTCTATATAAAAAAAAATTACAGTACTCTTAAAAATGTTGTAATTTTATTTAAAATGTCTTAGGATTATTTGAAATATGCAAACTCCTTTCTTTAGAATACAATTGACGTAATTGTTTATGTTTATAATCTTAATTCTTTTTTAAAATGATTGACACCCAATTTATTTTATTTTAATTAAGAACAAAGTACGCTCGAAACAGTACGACTTTTATCCCATTTTTAGCAGTATTTCTCTGAGTGTACGCATTCCCAAAATTCTTTAGTTTTGTTGCCATCTTCTCTAACAAGAATTTCGTCATATTCACATATCGATTTTATGGTAAATTCGAAATGTTTAATTTTAATTCAGTCAAAAGTTTTATTTGCATTTCCCCTGCAGCGTCTGCTGCCCTCACCACCCTCACCCACCCACCCTCCCCTTGGCCAGTGCTATCATTTCTGTTGCTTTGCGTGATTCATTTTCATATTTTTTTTGTCGTTATTTTCACTATAAACATAATGTTTGTATTTTTTTCCTTGTTATTTTTGTTGCCGAGTGTCGTTTTCTCATTTCGTTTTATTTTTTCCTATATATTTCCGTGTGAACTTCCGTTTTTAGTTGCCCCTCCCCCCGCTCCGCCCTAGTGTCTGAAAAAGGCAGAAGTTTTTTTGTAGGTTTTTTTTTTTTTGGAACGTGTTTGAAATATTGATAGCGAGTGCAGAGACCACAAAACAAGGGCCAACAAATACACTCAGCAACGCAGCGCGGTGGTTGCAACAACAACAGGAACTGCAACAGCAACAGCAGCAACAACAATCAACGATCTAGCAACACCTAGTGCTGGTCTGTTCCTCTGACCAAGTGTCGCGGCTTCCTCCTACAGCTACATTTACCTCTCTCTCTAACTCTCTTCCTCTCTCTGCCGGTTTTGGCGATTTGCTTTGGTTTTTGTGCCCTGTTGGCCACTTTGGCCGACTGTCAAGTCGCCCCCTTTGGTATCGGCTTCTCTGCAGTCCTCCCTCCCGCCCTCCCCTTGCGCTGCCATTAGACAATAACTGGCAATAATCGTTGAACCGTAAAATAAACATGGATACGCGGCTGCACTTGTTTAGGTAACACCAACTAACCAACCCGCCAACAAACCAACCAACCAACCAACCAACAACTACAACAACAATAACAAGCTGCAGCGTCGCGTGGTCAGGTGTCGATGTCGTTGTCTGTCTTGTTGTTGTTGCTGTTGTATTTTCCGCCTCTGGCTCTGACTGCCGGTTATTACGTCTGACAACTGCCTGCTGCCGGACGTTAACTGATTTGTGCATTGACGCGAAGTCGTAGAAATATTCAGCATAAATACGCGTATTATTCACTTGGGCACTTGTTTTGCGCAGTTTTATGCTTTCCACAAAGCAAACCAACAAACTACTACATTCTAATTTATGAGTTACCTCAATTATTGTTTTTTATTTAATTCTTTTTTGCTCTTAAATCCGCGTTCACAAGCTCAATTTGTAAACTTTTATGATCCTTTTAAATTTTGGCATAAATAACAGTTTTTCAACTGTCAATTTAGGCGAATATTTTAAAAATATTGTAATATTTGGCATTTACTTGAGATGTCTAGGTTCCATTAAAGATTTGCGAAACTTTCTTGATCAAATTTAATAATTTATTTTAGATTTTGAACATATTTATGACTATTTAGAAATTAAATTTTATTTTTTTCTCGATAATTTGATAACTGATTGCAATACTTTGACTTACTTTTTACTTTTGAGCGATATACCTCGGTTCGATTTCCAGTATGGAAAACGTTTTATTTGGGTTTCTTAATAATTTGAAGACTTTTTAATTCTCTTTGATTATCAATCCTCTTTTTCGATCATATCCCGGCTATGGTAACTATTTGGTTTCTTATATTTTTAAGTACTTAAATATTATATTCTTATAACTCTTCGATTGCTCTTAACTGCAATATTCTATTCTCGCTTATTCCAAGGCCCCAGCCCAGGTTGGTTTTCCAGTTTTATGCATTTCGTAAATATTTAAATATTTTTAAGTACCAACTTTGTAATTGTGGCTTATTGCTGGACCATTTGATTGCCCAATGTGAAATGTAAGCGAGCATCTGGCTAAGTGGTACCGTTTGCTGTGCTCTTTGCAAGTATCTCAAGTTCATCAAGAGCAAAAGCAAGAGCAAGAGCAGCTTCTGTTGAAATCGCTGGCACAGATATACAAAAGTTACCAGCGCTTGCTTGTGGGTTAAGTTTTATGTCAAAAATTTTACGGCTAGCGCGCGCAGTGTGGCCTAAGGAGGAGTGGGGTACAGTGAGGGGGAAGGGGCGGGCAGAGCTTGTGGCTGGGCAAGTGTTTCTCACAGTAAACACAAGTTAATGAAATTAAAACGTAAGCAGCGCGGGCAAACGCAATAAACACAAAAGAAATTACAATTAAATTGAAAGCAGCCAAGTAGAGATTGAGTTTACTCTGCTGCCCCCCGCGCTGTTCCCGCTGCCCCTCATCGCACGAGACGTTGGCGTGGCATGCAACCCAAATGGAAATGAACTCTTGGCAGCTGCCGCAAGAGTCGCGTGGGCCGCTGCAGTTGAAATTGTGCCTCATTTACTAGTCCCTCCCCCCCCCCCCCACAAAAAAAAACCAATGGTAGCTGATGGCCCTATCGCGATGCTCCATTTGCGCCATTCCCCTCCACAGTTCTCCTCGCTGCCATCCTCTGCACTCTTCTCTGCTGCTTCAGCTGCGCACTTGCTTCCCTCTCGCATGACGTGCGGCTTTTAATCGCATTCGTTTCAATTGCCGGAATTTGATTGTGAAATGAGCGACGACTTTGGGCGTTGAGCCAAGCTCCCTTTTCCCCCTTCAGTCGGGTCCTACCCCTCGCAACTTTCTTTGTGCAGTGATGTGCACAGTCAGTTCTCCCCCTCCCCCTGCAACACTTTCCTGCATTTCTTTCATAACTCTACCTTTTCCAACTATTTTTGCTGCGAGCGCAAAAAAAATAGCCAAGTAAAACAAAAATAAACTGCAAATTTTATGTTAATGTTAAAGTTAATGTTAATGCTGTTTGTCTGGCTATAAAAAGTGAAAACTCCCAGCGGGCACAACGTAGGCTACGACCATCTCCATTCTCGGGACATTCTCTCACATGTCTTTTCAATTATAGTTTTAAAACAATTTTCTCGTCATTGTTGTTAATGTGTTGTTGCTTGTTGTTGTTAATGCAACTTTCTATGTGCATAATTTGCAGTCGCCTTAATTCTTTCACTCCACCAACCACCTAGCCACCCACTCACCCAAGGCCGCTGCAACTGGAGTCGAGTGCTGCCAACTTGTTAATATTTATTTTTATTTTCTTTTTATAGTTTTTATTTTGTTTTTCACTTTTCACAAGTTTCTCATAACTAACATTTAAGCCCAGTCATAATTATTATGCACATTTCGCTTTCTCACTCTCACAACATTTCTTTGTTAGCCTCCCACGAACCCCTCTTTGCCCATAGTTCGCCCGCGGCGTTCGTAATTAAAATTTTACATTTTACTTTGCACATTTCACTTGACTTTGCTGCCATTCGCATTGCATTAAATTTTACTTATTTCTTTCTTTGCTTTTTTGCCCAAATGCAAGTTTTTATTGTTTTCCATAAAATATGTAGGAGGCATTCACATTTACCATCTTACAAAAACTTATCCTCAAAGAGCCAGATTTTCAGCAACTTTTTTTTTGGGCTACAAATACATAAGTCTTAAGGCTGAGAATTTTCAAATATATATATTAAGATGTCTTAAAGAGCCTCAACAGTTTCTATGAAATCTTTGGAGATGTTAGTAAAAGCTCGCCATATTTATAATAAATAAAAGATATATATATATATTGATAATTATTAAAATATTAATTAATACTTTATCTAAATTTGAATTCAAATATAAAGTGTCAACATATACAAAGACTTACGGGATTATTATCATTTTATTATAGAGAGATTTAATATTTTCATAATTTTTGTATATGTTACCTATTATTATAATTATTTCCACAATTGTTTATACTACATTTGATTTTTGTTGTCAAGCCGAAATTTCAAAATGATTTCCTTTGTTAATTCATTAATTTACACATTAATGTAATTATGTTCAATTGTTTTTCACCTAATGCTTATTATACAAATACATAATAAATAATGAACCCTTTTAATAAACTTTCACATTAAACATTTA
This sequence comes from Drosophila colorata, assembly GCA_035041545.1. Lineage (NCBI taxonomy): Eukaryota > Metazoa > Arthropoda > Insecta > Diptera > Drosophilidae > Drosophila > Drosophila colorata. Next base: position 4,884,676 of record JAWNLD010000564.1, read on the forward strand.
AAAACTACTGTGTCCTTTTTGTACATTTTTTTTTTATTATTTATTTACGCATGAATCAATAAATGCAATAGGAAAGAAAAAATAGCTATAGCCGAAGAGGCGCCACACATATTTGATAAATACAAATGCAAATAATGCAAACACACACATCAAACCACATACACACCATGCACACACACACACACACACACACATGCACACAAACACTTACAAATAACCAACATTATGCAAATTAAATATTTGCCAATGCAAATACAAATACAAATACAAACTCAAAGCCGAATCAAGTGGCGCAGAAGTGGAGCAGACTGGGAATTGAAAGGAGAGGAGAGAGAGAGAGAGAGGGGGGACTGAAAGGTAGTCACTCGTCTCAAGGAGTCCGAATGCTTGCATAATCCACTCATACATACATATGCATACATTATATAAACTAAAAGTTCGATTCTTGGCTCGATGCTCGAGTCACAGTTAGCTCACGAGCGGAGCTGGTTCAAGGATACGTGCGTGTCCCGAATGGGCACAACAGCGTATAACTTGCGTGCGAAGGCCAAGCGAACCAAAACAACAACAACGAGAACGACAACAACAACGGAACAACAAAAAAGAAATAACAAAAGCTAAACGCTTACGAAACAAGAAATGATGTTTAAGGACATTAAGGACATACCTACACCTGTCGATATTTGTACAGTTTGGCGTGCGCTCGTTTTCTGTGTTCATTAAAACGAGAACAACAAACCCCCAAATGCCCCTCTGTCCCGCTTCTGTCCCGACCTGAGCTTTAGCAAACTGGTTTTGCGGCATTGCATCCTGATACAGGATCGAAGATGGAAACACAGCATTTCCGTTCGCAAAACTCGTTTGCAAGAAAGTGTCCTGCCAGTTGGCAGAGAAGCGCCCCCGAAGTTACCGTTCGACATTTGACTGCTCCCGCTCTGCGCTGCCGGCCTCAGTTGCCCTTTGTTTCGGCCAAAAGCAGCAGCGCCAAAAGGTAATCACCATTAAAACTCATTACCAAGGGCAACAGCCAAACGCTGAAGCTTCGAAACAAAAAGCGTCATGGCCAACAAAACAGCACGCCATGGCCGATAGGTCCCGGTACACTAAAACTGGCGCTGGCCAACTATAAACCAACTTGGCCGACACTACAATGATTACAATGTACGCAAAAAGTAAATTGCAACAGAAATGAAACAGTAATAAAAACCACAACTTTTACTTAGCACGTTTCTTTATAGGGATTATAAACTTTTATTTACAATATTTACAACTCGTATCAATTGGCAACTTTTATCTTAACTTTTAATTATATAACTTAACTTGGCGATTAGCTCTTAATATAATAATATACTTCCTATGGATAATTTGTGAGGCATGAAATAATTTGTTAAAGGTATATAATTTCATTATTATCCCATTGGTCATTATAGATTAGAACTCGAAGCTGAGTAGTTTGAGTTTGTTTATATTTCAACTAGTTCCTTGGCATTTCTCAATTTGATACACGTCTTGAGATCTTGTATAATATATGGGTTTAATTTGTTGTTGTTAGTAAATAAAATGGAGTGAAAGAAAATGCAAATTCATCACTTAAATGAAATAAAAAAGGATTTTCAAAAAAAAATTGCTAACGATTGAATAAATATTTATTTATTAATATATAATTTATATCAGTTGATAAAAGATTTAAAAGGGAGCTAATAAATATAAAATACTAATGGAAAATTGAAATTGACGAACTTCTAAATCTTATAGATGATATTGATTCAACTTAAGCAATGTATTTGACAGGCTATTTATTCCTGTTTTCGCAAACTCTCCACAAGATGAGTTGGCAAAATACGAAACTTTATTTTGCACAAGTTCTGGGCTCTTGGCTGTTTGGGGGCTATGTGGTGCTTTTGGCCAGTTGGTTGTGCAGCGGAAATAAAATTGTTTGTCGAAAAAATGCGCTGTCTAGGCAAGAAATGAATTCCGACTATTTTATTGCCGTCTGGTGACATTACAAGCAGCATTGCGAAGACATCGGGAAGGGGTAGGGGGCGAGGCGGAGGGACAGGGTATTTGTTGGCTTATTGACTTGGCTGGCGCCGTGGACGCGAATGAGTGCCAAATCAAGTCAAGAATAATTGCGCTGCAGTTGGAACGTGAAAATTGTTGGACAGACAACCTTGAGCTAATTTGGCTAGCAGAATACCATCTCCAAACCTCTCTCCCTCTCTCTCTCTCTCTCTTATAATGTATCTGTGACTCACGCTCTTTGTCTGCGCTTCTGTCTCTTTGCAGGGGCCAACTGTGGGCCAGACGAAATTCCTCGGGCTGCGCCGCCGGCAACATCATGACAGCCGCTAAGTGGGGCACCGTCACAAGGCAGACGCCCCAAAAATAGACGCCGCAGCAACGGCAACAAATCGGAAATGCTCTCTGCCACCGTGCTGCAGATGCCGCCGTCGCAGGCCCGCAACAACAGCGGCCTGGTGCTGGGCGTCTGCCTCGACCAGCTGATGCAGCAGCCGCAGCAGCAGCAGCAGCAACGCCAGCGCCCCCCGCCGCCGCCCAGCTGCAAAACGTTGCCGGCCGAGGCAGAGTCGGAGAAGCAATTGCAGTTGACATCCAGACAAACTCGTTGCTGGCCGCCGCCCTTTTTCATTGTGCTCGTATCACTGCTGGAGGTAGGTGAACGATTCCCCTCCCCCCCTCCCTTCTCCTCTAATGCGATTAAACTATGTGCGGCACCAGGGGGTTGATATATAAAAACTCCACTGGGCAAAGTGCCAGGTTGTGCCGGGTTGTCATGACATCGGCCACATTGCACAACATATTGTTCATTTGGGGGCGATTTAATTGCTGCCAGGACTTGAAATCCAGCTATTGAAGGACTTATTTTTACTTATTACTCAAAGTACTCCTTTCAATAGAAGACTCAATATTACTGAATTTATCCGTATATACAACTTTGAATTATTGAAAACAGAATTTGTTGGTTGAAAAAAAGCCTGTACTTCCATAACTTTGCGAAAGCTAAACCGATTATCATGTTTGATGGCATTTTGATCATGATTTGTCATATAGATTTATTCTGCATTTAAAATATATGCATTATTAAGAATACATTTTTTTTTTTTTGAAAAAATCATGTACTCCCCCTTACTCATTTTCGAAAATTTTTTTTTTAAAAATTAGAATTGCAAATTTATATTTTTAATCGATTGTGTTTGTCACAATTAGTATAAAAAACAACATTAAAACTGATTCTGAGGGGGTGAATTTTTTTGTCAAAAATCATGCCAAAATGTACAAAAATTTTGACATGTAAAGCTCTAAGATCCATTACTCCCATATTTTAAACTCCCATAACTTTGTCAAAACTGAACGGATTTTCGAGTTTGATGGCATTTTGATCATGATTTCTCATATAGATTTATTCTGCATTTAAAATATATGCATTATTAAGAATACATTTTTTTTTTTTTTTGGAAAAAATCATGTACTCCCCCTTACTAATTTTCGAAAATTTTTTTTTTAAAAATTAGAATTCCAAATTTTTGTTTTTAATCGATTGTGTTTGTCACAATTAGTATAAAAAACAACATTAAAACCGATTCTGAGAGGGTAAATTTTTTTGTCAAAAATCATGCCAAAATGTACAAAAATTTTGACATGTAAAGCTCTAAGATCCATTACTCCCATATTTCAAACTCCCATAACTTTGTTAAAACTGAACGGATTTTCATGTTTGATGGCATTTTGATCATGATTTGTCATATAGATTTATTCTGCATTTTAAATATATGCATTATTAAGAATACATTTTTTTTTTTTTTTGGAAAAAATCATGTACTCCCCCCTTACTCATTTTCGAAAATTTTTTTTTTCAAAAATTAGAATTGCAAATTTATATTTTTAATCGATTGTGTTTGTCACAATTAGTATAAAAAACAACATTAAAACTGATTCTGAGGGGGTGAATTTTTTTGTCAAAAATCATGCCAAAATGTACAAAAATTTTGACATGTAAAGCTCTAAGATCCATTACTCCCATATTTTAAACTCCCATAACTTTGTCAAAACTGAACGGATTTTCGAGTTTGATGGCATTTTGATCATGATTTCTCATATAGATTTATTCTGCATTTAAAATATATGCATTATTAAGAATACATTTTTTTTTTTTTTTGGAAAAAATCATGTACTCCCCTTACTCATTTTCGAAAATTTTTTTTTTCAAAAATTAGAATTGCATATTTATATTTTTAATCGATTGTGTTTGTCACAATTAGTATAAAAAACAACATTAAAACCGATTCTGAGGGGGTAAATTTTTTTGTCAAAAATCATGCCAAAATGTACAAAAATTTTGACATGTAAAGCTCTAAGATCCATTACTCCCATATTTCAAACTCCCATAACTTTGTCAAAACTGAACGGATTTTCGAGTTTGATGGCATTTTGATCATGATTTGTCATATAGATTTATTCTGCATTTTAAATATATGCATTATTAAGAATACATTTTTTTTTTTTTTTTTGGAAAAAATCATGTACTCCCCCCTTACTCATTTTCGAAAATTTTTTTTTTCAAAAATTAGAATTGCAAATTTATATTTTTAATCGATTGTGTTTGTCACAATTAGTATAAAAAACAACATTAAAACCGATTCTGAGGGGGTGAATTTTTTTGTCAAAAATCATGTAAAAATTTTCAAAAATTTTACAAGCTAAACTCTGAAATCTATAGCTCTCTTTAGAACTCCCATAACTTTGACAAAACTAGATCGATTTTCATGTTTGATGGCATTTTGGCCATAGTTTGGCCTCTAGACTCATTCTGAATTAAGAATGTAGGCATTATTGAAAATTGTATTTTCCGATTTTTTTTTGCAATAATATAATGTTTTACCCGAATTTTTTCATTTGAAAATAGAAGTGTATTGCACACTGAATTTTTTTGGTACACAATATATTGTTTAAGGCTTGGAGTTATAAATCAAAAAAAGTATTATTTTCATCAATTTAAGGTAAAATGTTGTTGAAATGCCCACTCGACATTTTGTGGTTTTTGAAGGGATTGTTGAGAGCTTTCTCGACTTAATATGAATTATATATGCCACAAACATAACAGCTGTTGCCGGCCCCCATCATTTGCTGGACCCCTTTTGCGTGCGTTTTGTTTGGCCATCATCTCAAGTTATTGCGCTTTAGATGTGCGGAGCAAGGGGTTCCCTTAGTCCCTGGGGGTCGATGTGGGTGTCCCAGACTGGCAATAACAACTCGTGATCATATTACAGCCCCCGCTTCGCCAAGTTCCAGCCCAACTCATACAAAAGCCGCCACACACGTGAGCGCTGGGCTGGGACGACTTCTTTCTGATGGGGCAAATAAATTGCCGGCTGGCCACAAAGCGGAATGGCAAGCGGCAAGCGACGCATTTGCAAATGGCATTTGGCTTCCGGGTAAAGGATATATCAACAGAAACAGAACAGAAACGGGAGACGAGCAAACCGAGCGACCCAACATTGGGCAGTGCGTGCGAAAATCCAACACTTTTGCGTCTGTATTAGTGTCTGGGTTTTTGCGCAGACTGGACGCCGCCGCCAGCCACATGAGAGGGGTGTGAGCGCTGGCAATGTGGAATCGGAATGTGGCAAGTGGCAAGGCACATGAAATTTGCCATGCCGGCTTTGGCGACGCGTCGACGTCTCGCCGCTGTCTGCTGCCAGTCTCGTTCCGCCGCACTCGGCTCGCAACCCGGCCTGAGGGTTGCTTTGCCTCGCTTTAGCTTTGCTTTTCCTTTTCCTTTTTGCCTTTGCTTTAGCTTTTCTTTTACTTTTACTGCACTCCTTCACGAAGTGAATAGAGTATATTGGTTTTGTGCAATGTCCGTCCATCCGTATGAACGCAATTTTTATCGCTGCTATTGCAGCTAGAGACTTGAAACTTGGAATATATACTCGTGCATGCCCGCGTCAGATAAAGTGTAAAGATTTTTTGACTACGTCCACTGGGAGCGTGGCAAATAGATTTAATCTATATATCTCCCCCAGTTTTAAAGCTAGATACATCAAATTTTTCAGGCAGCTTACTGATGACCTCCTGATCAATAAATGATATATATTTCACCTCGGTTTGAAGCTAGATACACGAAATTATGCATTCCGCTTAAGATCACGAAAAATTTTGTTTGGTACTCCCACTTGGGAGCGGGTAAGCCCAGAAAATCAATGTCAGACAGTTTTCTAATGACCTCGTGATAACAATAATAATGAACACCGTTTTCGATTTTTTAAGCATTGCGCTGACGGTTACACCCGACTGCAACGTTTTTAGTTGCTCTTCTTTTTCCTAGCTTTGCGCTGTATTGGAATGTTGGCGCCGTTGAGGGGACTACAATAAAATGGCTTACATTGTGATGGCTTTATTGTCAGCCCGCCCTACAACAGGCCCTCTAATCTGAAATCTCCTAATGCAGCGGCAGCTAAACCTTGTGATACCACGTAATGCTTTTTAAATCGAATTCCAAATCGATGGGTAAACGGTTCTTAAACGTTTCAAAATTAAATCAACTTTGCACTGAACGCAATCAAAATCCCTTTGCAGATCTTTGTGTTTGTGTATGTGGGCGCGTCACCGCCGGAGGATTCGCTGCTCATCTATCGACCGGATCGTCGCCTGCAGCTGTGGCGCTTCGTCTCCTACGCTCTGCTGCACGCCAGCTGGCTGCATCTGGGCTTCAATGTGCTCACCCAGCTGGTGTACGGCCTGCCGCTGGAGCTGTTGCACGGCTCGGGACGCACGGCCGTGGTGTATGTGGCGGGTGTGCTCGCCGGCTCGCTGGGCACCAGCGTTGTCGACTCCACGGTGTATCTGGTGGGCGCCAGTGGCGGTGTCTACGCTCTGCTGGCGGCTCAGCTGGCCAATGTGCTCTTGAATTTTGGCCACATGCGCCAGGGACTCGCCCAGCTGCTGGCCGTCATCATCTTTGGTAAGTAGCTCCACGTTTTCTTCCAGCTAATGTCTGCTTAAGTTAATGCTCTTTAGTCTCCTGCGATTTGGGCTATACGCTGTACTGCCGGCAGTTGGCGCTGGCGGAGTTTCCGCCCACCATCGCCGTCTCCTACATAGCGCACATGACGGGCGCCCTCGCCGGACTGAGCGTGGGTCTGTGCCTGCTCCGGCAGCTGGATGGCAGTCTGCGTCCACGTCTGCTGCGCTGGCTGGCGCTTGGCGTTTGGGCAACGTTTAGCGGCTTTGCGTTTGCCTTTAATCTGATCAACACGGTGACCGCTCAGCTGCTGGCCGAGCAGGAGGGCGAGGTGATCAAGCAGCATCTGCTGCACGATCTGGGCATGCGGCGTTGATCGAAGAAGACTGAAACCCAGTCAGGTCCTGAACTCGTATACTCATATCTGAATAATAGACTAGTCATTAGCTTGTAATGCATTCCAGGACAATGTGCTCAAAATGTTTAACTCTAAGAATGAGGACTTTGAAGAAGCAGAAACTCAATTATCTTATGTAAATGCCAAAAAAATAAAAGCAGTCAAAGCGAGCGAGGCTCACTTCAAAGACTTTCATAAAATACTTGAAAACAACGCCGCTTAAGACAACGGAAATGATTCTATTTAGTGCTACGCAGCTGTATATATATATCTATATGTACCCATATATACATATCTAAGATGTAACAGATATCGTCCCAAGTATTTGTGAAATAACAGTACTATCTGAGCTGTCGTTTAAGTTTTAGCTAGGCTACAACTAACTGAAAATTCCTAATTCGCATCGGAATGGAAGAAACTAACTAAAAATAAAAAATATCTACAATAAATTCTACTTATAAATATAAATATATCAAATTTTGAGAATTTTTCAATGTTTTTTTTTAGACTGCAATAGCTTACAATTAAATGCACATTAATTAAATTATTAAATCTTTGGAAAATAGGGTCTGAGACGTCTCTTATGCGTTACACATTTTGTGAAAAATTTATCATAGCCTTTGTCAGGGTATACATATAAATACATATGATATATGAGATAAGTCTAGGCTAAGCCGCGCATTATCAGCTGGTAATGTATATAAATGTGTTCATATATCTTCCATATTTTTGGATTTTCCTATAGATACGCAATTGATTCAATTATTGATCTTATGGCACAATACAAAGTTTGCCACTAAACTAGCTGCAACATATTGCGGCGCCTCCTATTATATCGCAAATTGCATGACTCCCGAACGGATTCACTGTGCGTTTCGTTGGCCAATTTATGGGCACAATATGAATATGTGAGTGTTGTTGGGGTGTGGCTCGACAACATGATGTGCCAGCAGCGGTGGCAACAATAGCAATAGCAACAACAGCAATAGCAACAACAACCAAATGCAATGCACAATTGGCAAACGAAAAGTAAATAACAAACAAAAAATTAGCCGCTCGATTTTGTTTGTTGGCATTGCCTCATCGAGAATTGGCCTAATTAGGCACCAGGGCCCCGACTGAGTTGGGGAGGGGCAGCGGAAAGCTAGGGCAGTGGTTGGCTCTTGTTTTGGTTTTCGGTTTCGTGTCGCAGTTTGCAAAGCGACATAGGAAGGTAAATGGGTGCTGAAAGTGCAGCTACCCTGCTGAATAATATAAAAAATTAATGAATTCAAATATTTATGAAATGAGAAAGTTAGGAAAGTGCTGGAAAAGCAACTAACTTATGAAACATACAAAATAATAATAAATAAAATTATTTTAAAAAATATATATAAATAATATAAAAAATAATCATATTATTTTATTTTTCCCATGCTGAATAACATGTATTTGTTCAAAGAACTTTTAACCTATAAATACTTATATAAGAAGTTAGCCAATTATTAAATTTATGAGTGTGACAGCCCACTCAAATGCCTAATACAGGGTATTCCAGCACAGACACCGAAATTGTAAACGCTTCTGACCGTATTTGCGCTGAAATTTAATAACTCGTTGATGCAATTTGGTGCCGCATTCGATTTCTGCTGCTGCTGCTGCTGCTAGTACAACAATATCGATCCCCCCTGCCCTACCGCTAACCCACCAACCACTGGCAGCCCCCGCCGCACAAGGAGCGCAACTTTGACGAGACATTGATGGTTCAATCGAGCAATCGACCCACCAGCAAGCGGAGCCAATTTAGCAAACTGAATGCGATTTTTATATGCAACCTGTGCAGCTGAACTTGCAACACGAAGCTCTCTTAAGATCGCAAGTAGCTGCCCGGTTGCCCGGCTGCCCGGCTGGCTGACTGGGCACGTTTAAATCCTCGTTAAGTCATCACCAGGTGAGGAGCTGGTTCTGGTATGTTGACAGCCACGAACAGAGTCCGAATCACAACCAGAACCAGAACCAGAACCGGGCGACATTTGACAACAAATATTTGTGACATTAAATGCTGTGGCTGCCACAGAGCTACAGCCGCATTCAGTGCCACATACTCATCCCCATGCTCATCCTCATCCACATTCACATCCTCATCCTCATCTTCGAGCCCAACTGCAGCTACGTGCTCATTTCACTAATTTAATGAAGACCTTTGCGGTGGCGCGTCCTGGCCATTGTCTCGACGACGTCTTCAGATTGATGAGCTTCGAGCATGGCCTGGGTAGACCACATATGTATGTGCCAGGGGCCTTGGGCAGCTCTCCCTGCCTCCCGCCCCCCGTTCACTGGCATCTCTGCATCAATAATTTGTGTTCGCCGTTGAAAATAATTGACCAAGTTTGTCTGTTTGCGGTTCTGGGCCCAGACGAAAAGCGTTGTGGCATTTAATCTACTTGCAGCCGCGTCTGGGGCTGGCGACTGAAGACCGCGGATGACAACGACAACTGAAGCGGCGGCAGCAGCTGCCAAATGACGACAAAAAAAAAAAAAAAAACAAGTAAGATGGCTCTAGTCGGTCGTCCCCGACTAGGAGATACCCTGATCCCAGCGGCGTGCTGTCGTTACATACGTTTAAAGCGAGAACATAATAAACTAAATTAAATGGCTCTAGCTCTTCTAGTCTCCGAGATATGCCAAGAAAACCAAGTCTTAAAATCGATTTTTATCGACGACAATGAAAAAAAAATGATAAGCTTATACTGCGTATGGATTAGGAGAATCATAATCGTATAGTTTAGGTGTCTAGCCTTTGTAGTTTTCGAGATCGCTGCGTTCATACAGACGGACAGACGGACGGACGGACAGACACTCATGGCTAAATCGACTCAGCTCGTCGTCCTGATCAAGAATATATATACTTTGTGGGGTCGGAGATGCTTCCTTCTGTCTGTTACATACATTTGCACAAAACCATTATACCCTTTTTACCATTTGCAAAGGGTTCAGGGTATAAAAATGCTCCGAATCAGCATTGGTCTTGGTCTTGCACTTGACTCTCCTCTCAGTCGCGGCCTCGGACTTGGACTTGGACTCAGTGCACTTCGCGTAATTGAAATAATTTTAAGTGAAAAATCTGCATTCAAAAAATATTTCAGCCGGCGCACAAAAACAAGTAAGTAGTAAACAGGAGCAGGGGCTCCTGATGCAGGAAAAAATTGACTGACCAGCAGATGCTCTTCCAAGGAAATTTTTTAAGATATATAAAAGAGGGAAAATGAGAGACCAACAGATACAGAGAACAGAAATGTATATAGACAGAATGAATGAGAGGTAAACAAAAAAAAGAACGGAAGGAAAAGTTATAAAGTTATAAATATAGCGGAAGTTAACTAAAGTGAGGAATTAATAGAGATCGGATAAGAATTAGAAGTAAGTCTTCAATTTACTAGCAGGTTTACAATCATGATCATATTGCCATAGTTACCGAATGTTTTTGTATTTCGTTTGTATTTTTTTAGAATATAATCTTAAGGATTTCCCTCAATTAAATGTTTTTCTTTCGCAATTGCATAAATTGCTCTATTTTTTCCGAATACTGCTTCTTCTTGAAAAATCCTTGGAAAAATATATGTTTCTCAATATCTGTCTCCAAAGATCTCAAGTCAGGTATCTACCTGCTTTCTAGTGTAATCACAAAGATTCTCTTAACTTTAGATAACAAAAGACTTCGATCTTGACAGTTACGATCAAGTTTATCTCACAAGCTACTCGCTGGCTCCACTTGGCAGCTCGTATGCCCCAATCAACTGACGGCACTTTTATGGCCGACACACAAAAATTTACATGCGCAAATTTAAAAAGCGACGTTGGGTGGACACAAAAAAAGAGTCAACAGTTTGCAGTTTGGCATCCGGGCCCATTGGAGCCATCTTAATCCTTGGCATTAAGGCAAATTGCCGCTGCCGCTGCCGCTGCCACAGCTGCCCCTCATTTCTTGCGCTGAACGCGAGCCAAGCAATGAACTTTCAAGTTGAAGCTGCAGCAACGATCACCGATCGCCGATCGCCGAGCACCGTAATTTGCTTAATTCGACGCTCAGCCAAAAGTCGTTGCCCGCCTCCCTGCGCAGGCTCAGCTCACGGTTTGGGGCCGGGATTGGGGACTGGGGCCACGTAATGGGCGCTCAGCACGCGGCTGCCACTCGTCAATTTGTTGGGTAGTTCTTTTTTTTTTTCTGTGCCGCTGACGATCGACACGTTCACGTCTGCCGTGGCTGACGAGGATGATCCTTGCAATGGCTCCTTGGCAGCGGCTTCTTCAGCAGCAGCGCCAGCCGCTGTCGCTGCCTCAATTTGGTTTTTGTCTGCCCCGCGGGCATCTGCAAGTTAAGTTTTTATCACATGGCTCTGCACTTGCCGCATTTTTCGGTGGCTGTAATTTCGTTCAGACATTAAGTCAGCACACCCCTCGAAAAAAAAACGCCAAAACCACATTCAGTCAATAATTCTTGCAAGAGTCTTGAAATTGACAGCACAAATAGTCCCCAGTGAGAAATTATACCGATTTCGAAATAAATCGTAAAAATTGTAACTCAGCTCAGGGCAGCTGAAAATTTGATTTATTTAAACAATTTTAGAAACTTTTAAACATTGCTTCATTTCGCTTATTAGAAATTTTTATAGATGCCAGAAAAAAAGATTGGCAACAGAGCCACCCTTATGGTTGCTGGCAAGCATAAATTCACTTAGTCGCTGAAGCAATCCATGAAATTGATTGGAGATTCAAAAACAAATTTTTGTAATTGCTTTGGCATCAATTATATCCCGTAAATATAATGTGGGCATAGCCAATACTTGTGTAAATGTGATCAGTGGAAAGAAAAATATTTAACCCTTTAAAGTATATTTTAGCAATTTATATACTAAATATACAAAACTATTTGATAAGCTCGGATATTCAATATATTTCCATTTCTTGGACAAACTCCAACTATATATAAACATATTTGTATAAAACATCCAGGCAATCAAAATATATTTGTAATTCCAATAGGATTTCTTAAATTTAGCTCAGAATTCAAACATAAATTATGTTTTATTTACATATGTTGACAGCATTCATTGGCGTTTAAATAAATTATTATATTTATAAATTATTGTAATTATTGCCTGAATATGTTATACACTAATGACAACCTAAGAATGTAATTTTAAATTGATAAGATATTAAATAATATGCCTATATCTTATTGAAATTGAGTTATGGTATTTTTTAATATTATTGGTTTTACTGTTAGTAGAGAATATGGCTATAAACTATCACACTAACTTTTCTCAATAGCACTGGCTCCTCCTTTAACTTAGACAAAACTACTACTGCACCTGGCCTTCGCATACTCGGTCTGATATTTTATTAAAGTGTGTTCGAATGTATCTTTGAAATTTTTTTTTTTACAAGATATATATATATATATATTTTCAAATCTTAAATAAACTGGTAACTTGCTAACTTTTTAGCGCATGCTTTCATAAATACAACAGTTCCACTTTTTTGACTAGCGTACAAAGTATCTTCAGCTCTCTCCATGAACTCTCAAATCAATAATGGATATGTTTTTTTTTAAATTTTTTTAATAAAGTACCTTTTAGGTTGCCTGCTTGCTAGCTTTGCTAACTTTTTAGCACTCTTATTCCGTTTGAATTACCTTGAGTAATTTATTGGCAATTATTACTTTTGTATGTCCGCTTTATATAACCAGGCTGATATTATTGCTAAAAATAGTTAGCAAAGCTAGCAAGTCAGCAAATTAAAATGCCAGCCTAAATAACTCATAGCTATGCGCGCAAGGGAATAGAGGAGATTATCCAGCAATGCTGCTAATCCCCGTTAAACGATCAACTAATATCATTGATGGGTAGTCAATCCAGTGCATCTCATTAAAGCTGCCAACGAGTCTCGTTTTTGGTTACTTATATTCTCTTTTTGTTGTTGTTGAACCGCTTGGTGGCCTCATAACTCAGCTCAATATAAATCTGTTAACAAAACGCTTAATCCGCTTTGTGCGTTTTATTTATGGGCATTTGATGGCGCATTATCGGATCAGGCACATGGCACCCGGTACTCGATACCCTGCACCGGGCACATGGCTCATGGCACATGGCTCATTGGACAGTTGGCAGCTGGCGCGCCTCATAATTGGATTCGTCACAGGCGCTCTTGCGGTCCTGGTCATAAATCGCGGCCTGCTTGAAATGCAAATTCGGTGCTGATGTTGCCCCCAGTTGCATGTCGTGTGTTGTTGTTGAATTGGGGGATCTGTGTGAGTGTGTGTGTGTGTGTGTGTGTATGTGGAGTATCATCGGCAAGGCATCAAAGTGCCAGGGCGCAAATGTTTGCCAGCCCAATTAACGCAACCAGCAGCTGGGAAGGAGCGTAAATGAGAGAGAGAGAGAGAGAGTGATAAAGAGAGAGAGGGAGAGAGAGAGAGAGAGAGTGCAGCAGCAGCAGGAGCAATCAGACTTCACTTGAACAGCAAAATGTGTGCAATTAAGCCTCGATTTTTGGCAAAGTGCGTGGCTCTCAGTTAACAGAGAAGCAGCCACAAAAAGAACCATAACAACAACAACACCAACAACAACGAATGCAACACACCGTCTGGAGGAGCTGCAGCAACAAGAAACGGTTCATGTTCCTGGCTGGCTGCTTGTCGATGCGTAACAAAGGATAATCCACAAAGCTGACTCGTTTCTGGCTGTTTTGGCTGCTGCACCCACCAGAAAGTCAGACAACAAGTCAACAGGAACAACGACAACCCACGCCGAGACACTTTAAATGACACAAGGTGGCCTATTGATACCCTAACTATTTACTAAGCTTAGTAGAATTCTTAAAATTGTGATGTTTTAATTGTTAGGACAAACAGCTTGACTTAGTTAATATAGCCTGTTTGATCTAGCAGCAGCTGCTAAGGTGCCTACACCTAGAAGCAAACGAGCAACTTTTAGTGGCAAAATACGGCAAATGGATACCCTAATTATTCCCTTTGATTAAGAGAATTACAACATTTATGATATTTCAACTAGAATTTTGAGGAAATTTTTAAACTAAGTTTAAATAAGGCATATTTATACCCTAACTATTTAAATAGCTAACGTGAATTTGTCAATTTATGATATTTTTACTGATATACCAAGGCTTTAACCATTTAGTTAAAATAGGGCATATGAATACCCCCTAACTATTCACTCACTTTTGATATATTACAAATTGATGATATTCTAAATGTAATGTAAAGGCTTTTGGTTTAAGTTAGTTGCCTTATAAACTAAATATTCACGTAGCTTGCGCCAAATTAACAATTTATGATATTGTAACTGAATTTTGTAGACTTTAGAATTTTAGTTTATCTAGGGCATATGGATAGTCTGATTATTTTATTGGTAAGCCAAGGTTTTAGACATTTTTAGGTCAAGCAAGGCATATGGAGACCCAAACAAAGCATATGGATATCATAACTTTTCACTTATAAATAATTAATTATATTTACACTGATAAGCCAAGGTTTTAAAATTAAATAAGGTATACCATACAGTATATAAGGTATACCTATTCAGTTAATTTTCTAGAATTTACAAAAATTTTGATATTTTAACTGAATTGATAATATTATAAATATGCTTACTCCTTGCCTTAGCTAATATACCCACCTTGCTCTAGCTGCAACAGCTATCGTGTCCACACCCAAAGAGCACAGGCACAAGGCGAGAATTGCACAACATTTGACAGCGTTCACCCGCACCCAACCACCAGGCAATCCTGGCGAGCATCCCAATGTTGTTTTGTTCTTGTTTTGTTGTTGTTCTTTTTAGCCAAGTTGCAGATTAAGTGGTTTGTGGCCTGCTCCTAGAATTGGGCTCTAGCAGCGCATCTAATGCGCCAAAGTGCTCAAAGATCGCAACGAGTTTTGTCGGTTGCATTAATTAAACACTTGGCCAAGTACCTGACTGGACTGGGAGTCTCTATCTATCCATCCGTCCGTCCGTCTGTCTGTTGGTCTGTGTCTCGGGTGTCTATTGGCCTGGGCCAATTAACTTTAGCCCATTCGGCCGTCAATTTGTAACGCTCGAGAGCTAAATGTCTTGGCCCATTGCCCATTTTGCCAGGCACTCGAAGAACATCAACATCAAAACAAGTCGGGGAAAATCCAGCAGATAACAAAAACATCAATGCGCAAAAATGAAAATCGTTGCGAAAAGTGGCCATAAATTATGTCTGCGGTGGCGGCGTCGATGGCGTCGACTGCCCGCCCGAGTTGATTGAAATCGCGTCTCTGATAAAATGGAATTAAGTTCTGTTAGCCAAGTGGCAACAGGAACTGAAGCAAACTTCCAAGCGGTTGCCTCTGCCCGCCCGTGCTTCAGGTATGCCAAAGAGCAATATTTCACAAATGATGAGTTGCAGATGCGTCTGGGGCAGCAGCAACAGCAGCAGCACCAGCATCAGCAGCGGCAGCAGCAGCAGCGACAGCAGCGACAGCAACAGATGCAAAATATGCAGCTACGTTTGCTGCACAATCAACAACAATCTCACAACTCCAAACAGTCAGCAGTGCCAGCTTCCCTGTATTCCAACAGCACTCACGCGCATATTTACTTCAGCTCAAGCTGAACAGTGGTTAAACTTATAAAAATAATCAAATATTGAAAAATCTATAAATTAAGCCATTAGTGTCTTAAAAAATCATATTTTTGAACCATTTTGCTAACAAACTTTCCCTTGCCATAAATACCCATAATTTAAATTATTTGTGCCAAGGAATATAAGAAAAACTTACCAAGATTCTTCCGTTGGATACATCCTCGTGCTATTTTTGTCCTTATAGTTGGCTCCTCTTTATTTATTTGATCGCTTGTTGCATTAATCGTCCTGATACATTTCTCTTTATGTTTTTGCTTTCTCTTGCCACGTATTTTATTTACATTGTAGATTCTTCCTCTTTGTCGAGTTATTTACATTGAAAATTTGGTTGCATTTAATATAAGAAACTCCAAAATGTATCCTTTGGGTACATTTATTCTTAACACACAGTTATTTTATTAGTATATTAATGCTCATTGTACACTTATCATCTTAACCCCATTTACATGTTGTTGCATTTACTGTTATAATAAATTTATCCTCCTCGTAAATCTATCCGCTTGCTAGAGACGATATATTTGTCTTGATACATTTATCCTCTGATAAAAATAACTTAGATCCTAGATTTATCCTTTTGCTATTTTATAAAATTAGCAACTGAATCGTTCGGTGGCTACACCTTATCCCCCGGCAGCTGCCATGAACTTTGTAATGAACATGTAAAAATTGAACTCACCATAACTGCAAAGAAAGAAATATTTTGTTATGTATTAGTATAATTATTTCAATTTATGTATTTTTTTTATTTTATGAAAAAATATATTTATTTGTGCGTCTATCCAGTATTTTAAAAATATAATTTTAATGTACTCAATTCAGCTTAAAACCTATTTACGCGCTTATGCACCACTGTGCGCAGTGAATCATTATCATGCGAGCTTAGCATCTGCTGTTGCTGTCGCTTCGCAACCGCTGTCGACAGTATTTGTTGCTATTATTGTTGTTGTTAATATTGCTGCTGTTGTTGTTGTTGTTGTTGTTGTTACTGTTGCATTGTTTACTTAGCGCAGACCAAAACAAAAATTCAGCCAGTTGGGAGTCCGGAGCGCAGACATCGCCAGTGAAGCGTTTGCCAAGCAACGACCACCGAGATGATGGGATGAAAATGGAGATGGATATGATGGAAGATGGGGCAGCAGTTGGAGCAGGGCATGACCAGTCGCTGCTGCTGCTGCTGCCGCAGAGGCTGCGGTTTAGCCACACTGCAGGAATCTTCTCCAGTTGCCGTTGTTGTTGTTGTTGTGGTGAAAACGCTGGCAACTAAATTTTTATGGATTTATTGAAAATTGAACGCACTTGAACGCTGCAACTGTGGGTGGAAGGGAGTGGGGAAATTGGGGGGCGGGCGTGCAGCTGCCCGCCTCTCAGTCTGGGGGCCATTGCAAAGAGTCTTGTTTGAAAAACAAATAGTAAACGGAAAGATGCCGCAGACCAGGTCGCGTCTGCGGCTACGGCTGTGGATGCCACGCGTTGCGTTTTGTTTGCTGCCGAGTTTTTGTGTTTGTTTGTTTACAAAAACGCGTGCGGCCAACAACAACAACAACAGCAATAGCAATAATAATAATAAGCACACCAACAGCAGCGAGTGCAAAACGTTGCCTAAATTTCAACTTAAATAATTTTCCATTTAGCTGGAGTCACAAACTTGCCAGCCCTTTTGCGTTACGGATTGTGAAAAGCGGCTCTGGTGGCGCCTCAGAACGAGTTCAACGCGCCAGCTCAGCACAGCCGGTTCTCATTTTGATTTAGTTAGAGCTTAGAGCTCTGACTGAGCCGGTCGCAACGCCCACTCACTTTCCCAGGATGTCGGCGTGGAATTCGCTTTCGTTGCCAGCCACGTGGGCAGGGCAGGGCAACTGTGCTGTCGTCTGGAGTCGCCACGCACAGATTGTTGTTGTTGTTGTTGTTGTTGTTGTTGTTGTTGTTACTGTTGTTGCTGTTTCTGTTGCTGCTTCAGGATCGTCGCCGGCTATCATGCAGTCAACGTGTGGACAGCAAACACCTCGAGTCGCGCAATCTGCGCGAATCTATTCGGCAATGTATAAAAATAAAAAACTGTATTAACGAAATTTCCAAGAAACGTGCAACAATCTTTGTTCTACACGATCCTACCCTATAGATGTTTTGCCCCCACCCTGCCAAACACACACAGATTAACACTCATAAATATCCACAAACAGGCAAGTGGTATATAAGACTATATGTGTGTGGTTCTTGAAAAAAAAAAAAATAAAACAAAATAAAAACAATTTAATATATGGACGCTCTTTAAGTTTCGGGCCGAAAAAGCAAATTGAAAATGTTGTCGCCCACGCGAGCTGCATTGGCGGGTGGCGGGGGGTGTTGGGTGACGGCGCCTGGCGACATTTGAAACAATTTAAGCGATAAACTGTTCAATGGCCAGACAGGTGGCTAACCGGCGAGCGGTGTGTGGGGGCGGTGTGTGTGTGTGTGTCTGTGTGTCGTGTGTGTTTGTTGTGTGTGTGTGTGGCGGGCGTGGTCTTTTGTAGTCGTGTCACATAAATTCATTAATTTGTCGCACTTTGCGAATTTGCCTTAAAATATTGTCAGCTTTATGGCGACTTTAATTATAGCGACGACGCATTAAAGACTAATGCAAGAAAATTAATACAAATTCAAAGAAAGAAAGGAAAAAAAAAACAAATTAAATAAAATTTCCAAATCAAAGTGAAATGTGCGAGGTGCTGAGGAGGGGGCAGGGACGGGAAGGGATGCGCGTCGGAGCAGTGAAAACAAACCGAATGTCGTTATGAATGTTTGGGCATTTAAATTTAGCAAAAATATGCGACAAGACGGCGATCAGCCCACTGAGGCGAGAGCGAGAACTCAAAATAGATGTAGCACCAGTTGCTGATATTTATAATAGGAATACACTCCCCAAGTTCCGAGTACTCGCGCTTAGTTGGGCACTTTGTAATTAAAACTGAATTTAACAAGGGTAATTTATGTTTAAAAGTTCAATTTATTTTAGTGTACAAAATTAAATAGGTTCGAACCTCAGGCTAGTATATTAGTGTAATGAATATACACTCAAATTATAATTTATAATAATAATATTAAAATAAATAATAGTGATAAAAATAAATAAGATAGAACTAATCAAATTTTTTATAAATAAAAAATTTAAAAAATTAATTTTAATAAAATAAGAGACATACAAATAATAATTCTAATAAAAAGAAACTTTTTAATAACAATATGAATAACGTGTCGAATCTAAATTTAAACAGAGATATTATATATTTAAAAATAGTTCCTTAAACTGTTGCCTCTGTATATTTGATTTTCATTATATCTTAAACAAAAAAAATGTATTTTTAAATCGTTTTCCCCAAGAGTATTTTCACTTCATCATGTTGTACTTGACTTTGGTATCTTGTTTTATATACACAAAATCGTACGATGTTTCAGACAGTGATCTGTCATGTATTTTTAGTTGGCCCGCACGACAGAAGCGAAATGAAATCAAACGAGACAATTTGCAAATGTTTGCTGCAATCTGTGATCCGAGTTGCTTTTGGGCCACGTCTATATAGGTGGGCTGTTCGCTGTTGGGGCCTACCCCTATTTGGTCTATCGATGGCCGTCAATCAATGCCACGCCCACGCGAACGCGCGATTCCCAACCCTATTCAATCAGTTTAGTCACTAAGTTAGTTTGTCAATCGGCTGTCCCATTAGAACCGACACTTGCCGCGTCGGTTAACGGCCCATAACGGTCGCTCTGAGCGCTTGCCCCGACAGTTTACAGGTAAACAGGGTCGGGCGAGGGGCGAGAGGGTTGACTGAACTAGTCTGCTGGCTGTTGGCTGTTGGCTGTTGGCTGCTGGCTGCTGGCTAATCCCCGCCTTATAGAGCAGAGCTGCTCTTGGACGACCTGTAAAATGGTATGCAAATTGCTGATTGAATTGAAATTCTTGTGCCCGGTTCTTCGGAGGCCAGAAGGCGCGACAAATATGGCGACATGTCTTGCCTACGGAATGAGCCGTAATATGGTCGCAAAACGGACTGAAGAGATGAGGGGGGAGGGGAAGAAGTGCGCCGCGCAGACGTCATGAATCAAAAATCGTATAAATCGTATCAAGATCTCCAAAGAGTCAAGGTCTTTTGGCAGCTTGGACGCGCGGCCCACATCTGGCTCAGTGCTCGTTAAGAGGGGCGGGGCTGGCGGGCAGAACTAGTGGTAGTCGCATAATTAACATGCGACTGCGAATGCCAACGACTTGACAACAACAATGGCAAGAAGAGGCAGCACACGCAAAATAATCAAAAACACAAAACAAAAGCACAAAAATACATAACTCTCGTGGGTGTTGAGATTTAATTTCATTTTGAGATTTTAATGCCGGTTTATAGTTGGGTTTTTTTTTGTTTTTGTTTGTTTTTGTTCAGCATTAAGTTCCATTACATTCTATAAGCAGGGGTGTATTTTAGGCATAGTGAGAAAGAGTGGAGGGACCCCCCCTAACATCGGCGGCTACCCACAGTAAAAATTTTTGTGTGAGATTTTTATGATTTGTGCAGTTTTATTATGTTCGGCAACTATGTAGGGGCTAGATATATTTGTACACTGTGTAAATATATACTAAAATAAGTACAAAAATGATTTCTACACCAAACAAACAAACATTTTTTTCAAATGGGGGCAAACTGGTGGGTAAGTGGAATCGATAAAATGGAATTTTATATGTGTGCTATTTGTCAAAATTTTACTCAAATATATACAAAGAATATCATGGGTGCAATTTGACATTCAAATCTGGAAAGGCAATTTTTGATCCAACCTCATTTTAAAATTGTATTCAACATTTTCCCACATACGCATGGGTACGAATTTCCCACTGCCATAACTTTCCCAAAACCTAACCGATTTCTATGCAGAAACGCTCTTCAATTATGGTTTGGCTACAATATTAATTACTTCATATCGACTATTGAAAATTTTTAAAATAAATAATGAACATGCGATCAAACGAAGTCTTCTTCCCAATATTTTTCATCAATATCTATTTTATTTATCTATTTAATTTAATAAAATAGTTATTTTCAACGAAAGAACATTCAATTTAAATGTTCATTATTTCTCTTTTGCTGAAATATATTAAAAACTTATTTCGGACAGAAAGCGGAGAATTTTGATTTAAAAACCGGAACTACCAGATAAGCTCCTATCTAGGCTACCATTTTCAATCTTTTATAAATCAGAGCATAAGCGTAATTACTAAAATTGCTCTGTGACCACTCGCTTTCCACAACGGCGGCCATACGCACGTAGAACACAAAAAAAAAAAAAGAAAAAACAGAGACTAAACCAAATATAAAAACAACTTTTGCATTTTTCATTAATAAAATGCTCGGTGGTCTTTCACAGTGTGTAGCACAGTAACACATATTGCATAGGAACAGGCGAGGGCAGGGCCTGAGGAGCAGGGGGTAACGTGTAGTACATGGGAATGAGAGAGATATGAGAACATTAACGCGATGTAGTTGGCGGTAGTAACCAGTTACATTTTATGACTTTAGTCGAACACTGGCCCCGTAGTTGGAGAACGGCTAATGAAAAGAAATGAAGCCCGAAAGTAAATGAAACAAGTTGAAATGGCAGTTGGCCCCATTTCTGTTTTGAGGGGGAGGGCGGAGCGGAGGGGTCAAGGGCATGGTGGGGCTAGCTGGCTACGCAACATAAATGAGACGTCAAATTTGAAATGCCAACGAAATGAAAACGTTAAGCAGCATTTCAGATTTTTTACGGCTGAAAATTTCAGGAAATGCGCCGCACTGCAATGAACCACAGACACCTCCCCCCACAATCCCTTTCCACCGCCGCGCGACTACAACTTTGTCGGTGACAACTAAAATTAAGCTCCGGTCCGCCGCTTTACACCTCGGCAGAAGGGCAACGGTAAGCGCAATTTTCTCACCGTCCTCCACGGAGCCAACGCGGCTGACCCGGGTGGGGACCCGCAACAAATTCGGACACCCAAGCAGCGAAAATGGCTCTAAACGCCGATTATGAAGCTGAGGACAGGCAACAACAAGAACAAAAACATGTTCGAGTTTCTGGGTCGACTGGCAGACACCCTATACTCATAAAGTCAACGAATTCCAGACTCTATTTTCTCTAATTTAACTTTATTTTCTCCTCAAAATATTCTCAAAATCTGAAAAAGTATATCGACTAAGATGGTGCGACATGGCGATACCCTGTAGCCAATACATAAAATATTCTTATATATTTTCTTTCAAATTTGATGTCCTTAGCGTTTTATATCTATAAAATAAACTGAAAAGTCAAATGAAATATAGGCGCGCCTAGGAGATATCCTGTATACAAACATCAAAATATTCTTATCTCGAATCTTTTGTCTTTAGCTTGAATAATCTAAATCCAATATGCCAAAAACTTAAAAGAAGTATATCAAAATGAGAGTGCACGACTGGAAAATACCCTGTAAACATAAAGAAAAATTTTCATATTTATATTTTAAGTCAAAATATGCTACAAAATCAGAAGATACATAGAGAAAGCGGTCGACTGCAATTTATATCTACCCCATTTTACCTATATTAAATGGGTACTGGGTATAACAGCAACTATGCAGACGTGGCCGCAGCGACTGATGACATCGCTAGGCGAAACAAATAACGTTGTTTTTATGGTTCGTACATGTGACACAGAGATCCCGCTCCCCCCGCAGCCCAGAACTAAGTCTATAGAATGTACCGTAAAATTTATGTTGAAATAAAACCTGACACCGTTGTAACAGGGCACACAGAACCCACTCTCATCGGCTATACAGCTCGGTGGGGTTTATTAATTATGATGGAGCTGTGTGCAAATGCCTTTGGCCTAATCCCAGCTAAATTGATGATGGCGCCAATGCGACTAACCACACAAATAATCTCGGTAAAGTCGCAGCTTCCGCACAAATGGAAACAAAACACAGCCGAACAAAGAAGTGTCGCAACAATTTTGACAATCGAACTAAAGATGTGTCAGCCAACTGAATTTGATTTATGATATTGAGATACATATATATATAAATTTGTTAAAACATCAGCAGATAGCTGAACTAAGCTGAGTTTTCCAGCGTGTACAGCAATTTATTAATGCAAGTCACAACTTCATTCAGGGGAAACGGCAACTTTATGGATTTTCCCCCCCAAATAAAATCCCAATTCTATATAAGTACATATCCGCCCTTGTTAGTTCAAAAAGCTTTCGCCGCCTGTTCAATTTCCACAGCCCTCAGAGCTGATAGCCAGCGACAATTGTCGAGGAGGGGAGAGGGCCGGAGGCGATCCCACGAGGCCTGCCAAAAATAGCAAAGAGCATCTAGTCAGCGCACATCCAATAAAACTCAGATAATATGTCTTTCCACTTTGCACGCAGCGGCGACATCCCAAAACAAATTGAAATTACCAAATGCATCTATGAAATTTATTGCACGGCAAAAGGCGACACAGCGTAGAATTAATTAACGAACATCAATCTCAATCTTCACAGCTCTGGCCAGACCGTGTAGAATCTCTCAGGTTTGTCTGTCTTTATGGCGTCCAACATTGTGTGTGTGTTTTTGTTATTTTGGTTGGAAATTTATTTTTAATATTTGCGTGTGTTTTTTTTTCGTAGCGCTCTTGGTGTCTGCATTCGAGATTCTGATTCCAATTTCAATTCCCATGGCTTCGCATTGTGGGCGGGCGGGCCGCACCCGTTTCGAAAAACACAATAAATTAACAATATTTATTTGTTTGCGGTAATTGTGCGAATAATTGATGATTATGTGTTTTATTCACAGCTCGGCAACTTGCAACAAACTGCATAAAGTGTGGAAGTGCGAGTGTTGAATGCTTTTTAATTAAATTCTCCTTTTTGGGTAAAAGTTCATTGAAAGTTAATAACCTCATTGATAATAATTTAACCTCCGTCTTTACAGCTTTATGCTAAGTTCAATTAAAATTAAGATTGAAATTTATGTTTTGAAATCTATTTTCATTTATAGTTATAAAAATAAGCAGCTTTCAAGAAACATATAAATGAGGTATACAAAATATAACAAAAAATAAAAATGTATTTACGTTTTCAAATTATATTTAAATTTTATATTGCTAAAATAAAAATCAAGTTAAAAGTAAAAAATTGAATTACGAAATAAGTTAGTCGAGATTTCAAGTCCCATATTGTCTAGTGGTTAGGATATCCGGCTCTCACCCGGAAGGCCCGGGTTCAATTCCCGGTATGGGAAACTTTTTTCGAATATATTTATTTTATTTGTCCCCCACTGCCAAAAAGTTGACTAAAACAAATCTTTGCGTCAAATCCACATTATTTCGCTCTTGCATGCAATCTAAGCGCTCAATAAAAATGTTATTTTCTCAAGGAGCAACAAACCCGTTTCCATGATAGGCATTTAAGTCCATATAACTTTTGGGATAATTTTCTAATTCAATTGAGGGCGCACTGCCAACAAAAACAGGGGCTCACTCCAATTGCCTTAACTTAAGTGGGCCAAAATGGGTAGGCGAACCCGTCGAACCGTCTGAATAACGAGCCAGATACAAAAACGGTCACAGTTCGGGCACAAAACCAAAACCAAAACCGAAACCGAAACGAAACGGACAGATTTTACGAGCCTGCCAAACTGAAAGTAAACTGCAAATGTTTACACAATTTGGCCCCGCAGCTACACCTACGTCAAGGATACCCGAGCACAGGCAGGACCAGGACCAAGAGTTGGGCAAAGTTGTAGCAAAAATTGAAAAACTTTTTGCCAGTCGTCGTCTTGTTTCTTTATGATGATAACGATGAGAAAGGCGTGCGCCCTTTACCAATTTCGGGCCACGCCCACCTATGATAGGCAAAGTAGGGCAAATAAATATAAAAGAAAATTCGGCGTAAACTTTCCCACACGTCGGCTGCAAGTTGCCGCAATAGATTTTTATCTCCGAGTGGCAGTAAGGAACTGTCGAGCCACTTAAGCTGCAGATACAAATGTATCTCAGCCTCGCGCAAATGCTGCACAATTTACAAAGTATCCCAGCCCCCGCAAAAGCCGTTCAACTGCATTTGATGCCATGGAGTTTTCGCAGCCAAAAATGAAAATGGAAAAGCTCGACTGCATGTGTGCATGTGCTCGGAATCCCAAAAGCAGTGACTGCTGCTTGTCAGAGAGAAAAGCTCTCAGGGATTTGCATTTCCATGGCTAATTGTGTGGAAAATTGTATGAAAATAATTCGCCAAAATGAGAGCGTGCCAAATGCAAAAGCCGGAGTAAATTGCAAGAACGAGCGAACGACTTGAGTAAATATTTCAACAATCGAAATATTATTCCGTTTCAATTTGGCCATACAGGCAGTGTCTGTTGCCGTACGGATTTCGACTTTGCGGTGGGGCTGGACTTTATCAGACAACGGCTATCGGACCAGGTATCGCATTACGTTTTCATGTTGCCCGTAAGCCCAAACCAACTCCACCACACACCTCCAACTGTTTCCCTTTGTAGCTGCTGGCTGCGGTTTCGCAATTTTGTAAAAGATACGAAGCGCCGATACGGTTAAAATGTGTGCGTCGAGGTGAGAACAAAACGCTACCAACCGCAGGTTAAGCGCGTCAGTGAGTCGAGAAAGGGATAGACACATTAAATTAAATGAAAGAGAGAGATAGAGATAGAGAGATGGAGAAGTGCATGCAGGCAAGTGTACGATGTTGATTTGGGATAGAAATTAATTTCCAGCTGAAAAACTTCGCATTAAGTAATAGTTAAGATTGGGATAGATTGAGTTATATCCTTAAAATAAACTTTACTCAAACAAAGTTATGCTGGAAACTCACAAATTGAAGTAGATATAATTAATGTAAGTATAAAACTTGTAAACCTCTCTAGAATCAGTAAATTAAAATCAGGAATTCTCCACGCAAGTCAAGTTCAAAAGTTGCTGAAGTTTGCTAACGGTGAAAATTTCTAACACAAGAGCAAAATTTATATTTGCTGTAATTTTTTGTTATCTTGTAATTCTAAAATAAAAAAAAAACTAGTTCTCAATTTAAAATTGTTGTATTTTTTTAAGAATATTTTATAATTTTTAATACTTATATATATTTTTATAATAAGCTTTCTAAATTATTTGTCAAGTCTGATTGTAGCTTAAGTTAAGCATATTAAAATATAAAATGTGTTCGAAATTTATAAAACTGTATGCTATGAATTCTCTCCCAATCAACGAGCTCGAAGAATGGTTTTTTTTTTAAGTGCATATAGAAAATATTATTTATTTACATTTCGAAGCAAACATTCATGGACTGCAATCCTTTTTCTAAGTGTAAGATAGAGGAGTTGAGTGTGCTTTATAGCCAGCACTGAATACCATTGTTTATGCTGCTGCTGCTTGCGAAAGGCACGTTTTGGTGCTTTGTCCAACTGGCAAAACAAACCACAAACCAGCAGCAAACGCTGAATCGTGGCTATGTAACCGCTTACAGCTCGGAGCACGCATCCAAACACATTCCACTGCGCGAACCGCATGGCCAACAAGGCCTAATTGCAGCTGTGTGCTCGGCCACGCCCACAAAATGTGCAAACACTCTTTAAAAAAAAAATATATATATATATATATCATCGGTGTAGGTGGCTACCGTTGGTAATTATACAGTTAAAAGTGAACACGCGGCTGTAACTAAATATCATACATGTATATTATTATAGATATGCATATATATATATATATATATGGTTACATCGTATCCTTGTCCAGTTGCCGCACTTGATCACTGAATCGCGTGTCGAAGCTATTTCCGTTGGCTAATTTTTCAATTCCCTCGCCAGCTAATGAGTGTAGCAAAGTGCAATTTGATTGAGCGAAATGCATAAACAAATTAAGCTCGACATTTCTACAGGATATTCATAAGCTGCAATGGCGTCGCGTGCGCCCAGCAACAACAAAATGGCTTCAATTACCGTTGACACGTGTGGGGGCGTGTGTGCGTGACGTGACAATATGGACACATGTGTGAAACTTCCCTAGACGTTTAATTTCATATACACAAATGGAAAATTGAAAATACAGTCTGTGAGAACAACGTTATTAAGATTAATTATATGAAAAGCTAAGGGTTATTTACTAAAATAAAAATAATACTGATTTGTTTGAGAATTTTAAATATTAAGTTATCTTTAATTAATAATTCTACTGATTTCAAATTTAAATTACATATTGTATATTGTTAATAATATACAATTATAATAAAAGAAGCATTCATTTGAATATAATAAGAAGTTAATATTTTAGTTTATTTTATATATAAATTTCAACATAAAATAAACAAAAATAAAGTCATTTAATCTGTCCAATAGTACACACACAAGCAGACAACTTCCAGGGCTTCCCTCAACTCACTAAATCAAAACAAATCAACAACAAAGGTGAAAATCAGGTAAGAAAAAACAATGAAGAGATTACATTTACTTATTCTATCCGCCAGGCCATAAACAAGTACCTTTGGCATTGTTGTTGTTGTTGTTTTTTTGATAAAGATAAAAGATAACCAAGTGCAGTGGCGCTAACAGGATCATAAATTTAACGATATAAATCTGTGACTCTCTCTCACTCTTCTTCCCTCTCTTTTTCATTGTGTATGTGTGTGTGTGTGTCCCTACGCTGGCGGGGGCGTGAGTTGTAACAATTTAGAACCCTCACACGCGCAGATTTTGAATTACTTTCGTTTTTATCGCCCTTTTTTTGGTTTATTTCATTTTATTTTATTTTTTTTTTTGTTTTTAATATAATTTACACGCGAGCTGCGTAGACGAGGACAAAAGACGCTGACGTCTTCACTTCATCATAAATTCACCTGTCGTTGCACGAGTTCATCCTGGACCGGACCTGCTTCCGTTGCCCAGGCCCAGACCTAGGCCTGGGTCCTGGTGGTTGAATGAGAGAAAAAAACAACCGTTTTCGAAATTTATGAATTCTCGTCTGTGTGGCAAGTGCGCGAATATTTCGTGGAATTTCTGGTACTCTGGCAATACTTGGGCGCGCCACTCGAATTGAAATTTCATTAGTTTTACGATACGCGACCATAAAGCAATATTAAGAGGATGGGCACACACCTTCACGTCATGGACATAGACTCAGTGCCGGACTCAGACTTGGACTTGGGACATTGGGACATTGGGAAATTGTCGTCGCCGTTTTACGACCCTTCGCTGGAAGGTTGCAGCAGCGTCGACAGCGACGCCGACTGCGAGCAGCGACTCGGACGCAGCTCGATGAATTATGGAAAGCGATTTACATTCTCCCACTCATATTTCATTTGTTGTTGTTAATGTTTTCATTGGATTTTTTCTTTTTATTTGCGAATGCATGAATTATGGATATTTCCTTATGGAATGCGCCTGGCATGCATACAAAGAACCCAAACCACAACCAAAACCAAAATCGAACAGCACCAAATCGAAGCAAAGAAAATTATGCGAGAAAATTTGTTCTCTTTGTGAAAAAATATCTTGAAATTTATTGTACAAGCTTGGGGGTATGTAACGAAAACATAAATACGTTATGTTTGCTTGTGCTATATAATGGTAAATGGTTGGGAAATATGTAATAAAATAGGATTTGCAAGGAACAATAATGGAGTACAATAGAAAATAATTTATAAATGGGGTGTACTTGAGTGTACTTTGAGAACGAAAAAATTGTATTGCAGAAAAGAAATCATAAAAACATATATATTAATGTTGCTTTTAAATTATGGTTGACGGGTTTTTTTTTTCTTTTTTAACAAATATTTAGCTTGTTTTAATATTTTTTGTTAAAACAATAAATTTGGTTATAGTTCAAATTTCGAAAAATATTGTTCGTGCATTGCTTGCGTTTAAAGAAAAATTGTTAATAGAAAAAACATGTATTATAATTAACTAGTATACTACGAACAAAAATATTATGTGCCATTCCATTGTTCCTAACAATCTTCAATGAAGTAACCTAAGTTCTAATTAGAACTATTAAACAAAGTGATATAAAAAACTATAAAACTATAACAATTTAATTAAATATAATAGTATACGAATATATGAATTGGAAACAGAAGACTAAAGTTGCGTGCCAAATACAATATAACAATAATAATAAATAATAATAATATATTTTGTATACCAATAAGAAATAATAATAAATAATATATGCATGGTAAGCATTCTCATTTCCCTGCTGTGGACAAATCATAGTACAAATGGCTGCCGCTAGAGGGCGCTGCGTTGGCAGCTTTCGGACCTTCATAAAAACGCAGCGCAATAAATATGTATGTATATGAGAAAGAGATAGCAAGATGGAGAGTAATTGTAATATTCTTAACAATATGCCGGAAATTTATGACCTATGCTCCGTCGTTCTGCTGCATGATTCGCGCTCCTAGTTTGGGGCTCAGTCTGGGGCCCGGGGCCAATGGAGCGTATTCCGCTTCGAGTCGCCATTTTGCTGAATGCGTGAAAAATGTTGCGAAAAATTTTAATGCGCTCGCTGCGGGCGCAAAAATGAAAATGGAAAATGGAATGGAATGGAAAGATGACAAATGATTATGGAGCATAATAAATTTCAGCGCTGATTGAGCGAAATGCGAGCTGCGAGCTGCGGCACCAGCTGAGCGCAACACAAAAAATATCGCATGCAAATGCAAAAGAAAAATGCAGGAAAAAGCTGGAAAAACTCGTGGCGCATTGAAACCCCTGAGCAAAAGTCAAACAGCCCTTAAGGAAGAATCCTTACTATCCATTAATGAAGCTAATTTGCTGCTAAATCTCTGCAGGCTGTACAGGTTCTTAAAGCTGTCTTCAAAACCAATTGCAAGAAGGGGGAAAAAAAAGTACTTGAGAGGCAAACAAAGCCAGCAGAGACAGCGACAGAGAAAAGTTGATCCTTGTGCTTAAGTCTGGCGAATGACACGAGTGTCATCTAGTGCTATCATATCTCAATCTCGGGCAAGTCCTTTTTTGTTGTCCTTGTCCGGACAAATAAGTAGAACTTGCCGAGAAAGCAATTTTATTGTTTCTTGCGCATAAAATCCTGTGAAACGCCTGGCACACACACATGCAAGCCGAGTCAAGTGGGAGGTCCTTGCTCGAGAACTTTGAATTTATTCGGTTCGAGTGACTCAACTGCACAAGTGCTGCAAGTTGTGCTTGTCCTTTTATATTGCCCTGATTGGGTACAGTTACGACGAAAAACTTTTTCATTTCTATTGGCGCAACGCTTTTGAAATTCACCACCTCGCACCACTCACATGTCCAGTGTCCTTTCAGTTGACATGAGCCGTGCAATCAACGTTTAAATGACACTGGCGACTTGGTTTCATAAATCGAATTAAATATAATACAATATGGGAGTTATAGCAGAATATATATATATATATATGTATATAAATGTGTACACTTAGCTTAGAATAGGACAATAAAGATTTCTTGATATTCCTAAGGGAATATAAATTGAGAAGAATAATAAAATAATATTATATATTATATAATATCACCAATAAGAAATGGTAATAATTATAATATAATATATAATAAATATACAACTGAGGTTTGTATATTTAGAGTTACATTTATGTGGGTCTCAATTTTAAGTATTCTTGTTATACATAAACTTTTTGTTAAATATTATTTTTTGTATTATTATAAATTATATTAATTGTTATTAGAAATAATACGAAAACTTCTTCTCGCTTTTAATTCTCATAGTTCTTTGAATATCTCATACAACTAGCTGCCAACATATTTATGTAGATTTCTGCACATATGTCAAAACAAAAATTCCTGGCAAGTGTTGTAACCTCAGCTTTCAAGTCGACGCGTCGAGTCATCGACAATGCATGTGACTGTAAATTGTAACACACACTAAAAACACACACGCACACACACGCACACACACAATTTGTAAAACAATGACAACGCGCGGCACCCACAACAATGAGACAGCAGCAGCAACTGTGTGTTGGGTGTTGTTTTTGGGCCCCGAGGCGCTGCTGCAAGGTGGCCGCGCCAGTGTAGGCCACGTCAATAGCAATAAAATATTAAAAAAGAAAAAAAAAAAAGGCTTGAAGAAAAAAACAATACCAAAGAAAATGAAGTCATCTTGTGCAAATATGAAAACAAAGTCAAGTGTTAATTTGCGTGGGAAAACAATTTCATATTTTTTGTGGCTCATGTCTTCAATGAGGCGGCTAAAGGTTCTGATGATAACCGTGGGCTTGTTCCCCACAACAAACACACACACACACACGCATACGTACACTCATCGCTGACATACACTGAAAGCAAAAGTGTGTAGCCCTTAATTGTGATTGTTCGACCAAAAGCCAACTGAAAGAAACCTACTCCAAAAGCAGCCTCAATCTGAGCGTGTGAAAAAGTTGAAAGTTCAGGGCGCCACCGAAAGATCCGGCTCTTAGTTAATGACAAGTGCTCCGTTTAGTTAGCCACAAAAACAAAAAGGTCAAGACGCGTAACCGAATTAAGCGAAAAAGCTCCATTAAAAGCGGCTCAAAAGCTTTGGCAAAACTCAAAAACTTCAAAATTGGCCGAACAAAACATTAAGTTTGAAGTACATCAAACATTTTGTTGGCTCTTATCTCGAAATAACAAACAACAATAACAAAAGTCAACCGCAAAGGTGCCACCAACTTGGTCTACAACTTTACCCAAAAGCACTGCACATGGCAGGTGGAAGGAAGGGGCCGAAGGGGGGGCATAGTTAAACAGGGAGAGAGAGATTGAAACTTTTGTGCGTCGTTACGTTGTTGTCACCATCAACATTTCTCGTTGTTGTGATTGTTGTTTTTGTTGTTGTCGTTTTGGTTGTGTTATGCGAATGACATTTCCATGTACTACAAAAGTTTCTCGACCGCTGCTCGTTTTCATTACACCCTGTAAATAAATTTAGCCGCAAAAGGGGTCCGCTTGCGCTTGCGTGTTTTAACCAGAATTTATCCGTTTCAATTGCCTCGTTTTAAATTTTATTTTCACCCAATGGGGGAATCCTACACAATCGGTGAAAAAAATTTCAAATGACATTTAACGTGGGTCTTTCAAAATTACATTTAAATTAAATTTAAATCGAAAAAATATAAGTATGTTGAATATCGAAAAGAAGTAAAATTGTAATCAACTCTTTTCCACCGATTTATCACTCTTGTGGGTGGAATTTTACAAAATCTCTTTAAATGACCTTTATTTTTTATTACAATATTTTTTAAACCATTTCCACCGATTTTCCATACTTGCGAGTGGAAACTTACAATATATTTTTTCAAACAATCGATTTTCCACACATGCAGGTGGAATTTTACAAAACTTCTCCTAGAGTATTGGCATGTGCATTGATCAGCAATCTGTCAGTCAGTCAGGAAAAATAGTTTTATGTATAAAGATTATAATGTAATAAAAAAAAAATATATATATGTGAAACAAATGAAAATCATTTAAAGTTCTTTGAACAGGGCATTTGTTAGTCTATCAACTATTTTGTTTGCCTGCTGTGTGTGTGGCGCGCTGTGGGAAAATTTTAGTTATGATTGTTTAATGTTTTATTTTCCACGTATTTGCTTGTCACCGTCGTTGAACCAGTTGTCAAAAACTTGCGCACTTTTCCCGTAACGCCGACGTTTATTGGTCAACTCGATAACAGAAACTTGGAAATTAGTTTGCATCAAGTTCGAGGGTCTGCATTTATATATACGTTTTAATTAGACGACGGCGGCTGGGAACCCGAACCCATCAACACCAAAGCCAAGCCCAAAAAAAAAGCGCTGTGAAAGAACCCAAATTCAAATTAATCAAATCATCTCTCCCTCCCTCTCCCTCTCCCTCTCTCTTTCTCGCTCTGGCAACCCTTGAACCCGACCCGCTGCTGCTGCTCGCACTTTGATCTGCGATCACAAAAACACACACAGAGAGCAAAAGAAACATATTTCAATTATCGGGCCATGACCGCATCGAAGGCGATTCAGAAGGCGCTGCTGTTGGCCATGGCCCTGGCCTCTGACGGCGTCTGGGCGTGTGTGTGTGTGTGCGCGTGTGTGTGTGTTTGTGCGTGGGGAGGGGTTGGAGTGTTGCATCAATCAAAGCCGCTGCATAAAACACAACAAAAAACAGTTAATAACAACTACCAAAAAGTGGACCAGTGCTGAAAGGCGAGTGCAACGCATCATCGACAGCTCCATCAACGTCAGCGCCCAGTGTGAAGTGTGGTAATGGAGCGAGGGGCGGGAGGGAGGGGGGTGCGCGCGGTTGTGGGGCGGCGCCGCAGCGTT
The DNA here is from genome assembly GCA_035041545.1 of Drosophila colorata. NCBI lineage: Eukaryota > Metazoa > Arthropoda > Insecta > Diptera > Drosophilidae > Drosophila > Drosophila colorata. The sequence continues at coordinate 4,918,044 of JAWNLD010000564.1, forward strand.
GTGTGGTCGGTCGCGTGGTTGATTTTCAATTTCATACGCACCGTTGGATGCCGCACAAAATGCGCCGATGAGCGACGTTTTATTGATTAACGCATCAGCCGCCACCACCCAGGCTTTAACCAAGAGCCAAAGGCCAAAAGCCAATAGCCAGAGCCAGAGCCAGCGCCAAACCTCAAATGCTGCACGCTCCGGGCGCCTGCAATGGCCAGCGGCGATTTTCATCACTTGGTTGGTAATTAAAATGTATTTTCTTTTGATAGTGCCTAATGCGTTCCTGTTGCTGACGCTGCTGCTGCTGCTGATGGGTGGTCAAGCCAGCTGATTCGGTCAATCCCCGCTCCCTCTCTCACTCAGTCTACTTCTCTTGCAGCCCCCCAGCTTTGGTGGCAGCTGTCACAGCTCAGCCCTGGCCATAACTCAACGTCCTCGTCGACGTCGGCGTCATTGCCACCATCATCAATTTTCGGAGCGACCGAAAAACAAAAAGTGTTAAAGCGCGAAAAGCAACAGCAATAACAAGTAAAAGTGTTCCAATCGAGGCGGCACGACTGGGAGATACTCTGCAGTGAGGGAGAGATATATTTTCGATGCTTTAACTTCTTACACGAATTAAATAACAAATCTTTTGTCCCTAGCTCGTATAATCTATAGGTGGTTTTTAAATCTAAGCAGCATTGTTTTATATTAAAAACAAAAATTTCGAAAATTGAAAGTTTTTGAAACTTTCATAATATAAAGAAAAGTAATTAATTAATTAATTACTTAATATTAGAAAATGTATGTAAGTTCAAAGATAATTTTCTTTTTAGGGCGATTCCTTAAAATTAAAATAATATTGTTTTTGAGTCTGGCGGGATAAATTGTTCTGGTTTTAATATGTCAAGAATATTTTTAAATTAAGAGTACTTATATAATTCTTAATGTCATAACCGACCTTTTCATTCGACCAATTTTTTTAAATAAGTATAAAATTCTTAAATGATTTTCTGTACTTAAAATTTTCTTAATGGAAGCACAAGATTTCTCAAACTAAGTACAATATTTGCCTCTTATTATTTAACTTAGTAATTTTGGGATATTAAAAGCACGTTCTTTAATCAAACATATTTTTCTCAAGTTGAGAAATTTCCAGCTTGACCGAATTTAGATCACGCTTGCACTTTATTCAAATACGAAATTCCAGATTTCTCTTCTAAGTCTAGCTCCTGTAGACTACAAAATCGACACGATATTAAGTATAAAATGGCTTAAAAGATGCCTCCTTCTGCCTGTAACGTACATTTACACAACTGCAATATGCCCTTTTTTTTGCCATTTTCCATGGGTACAGGGTGTGACAACAACAACAACAACTAAACAACGAGCACAACATTGAGCAATTTGTTACGCTTTGTCTGTCCACTGTTTTTCCCAGCAAACAACACAATGCGCAGTCGCACCAGGTGAAATCCGCCCCCCTTCTCCAACAATTCAACAACTTAAGTGTGGGCGGGTGCGGAGGGTTATTTTTTTGCACTTTTATTTCGACACTCATTTGCAATTTTTTGCTAATGTTCGTCGTCAGCGCCGATGGTTTCCATGTGGCAGCCACTGATAAGAGCCGCCGTTGCCGCTGGGCCCTTTCACAGTAATAGCACAATGCAATAATTACAATTTATATCTTGCTGATAAAAATCGCACATTAAGCGACGGCAAATGCAACTGCAAAAGGCCGACAACAACTGCCGTCGCTTACAAAAAGAGAAGCGAAGAACAAACAAAAAAAAAAAAGCTGTCAACGTGTGCGTTTTAACGCTCCGCCGGCTCTGCCAGCGGCTTCTCGACCTGGTCAGTGGGCGAAGCTGATGCCAGGCGGCGGCGGCAGCAGCAGCAGCAGCTGCTACACACATCAAACTGCAGCAGCAGCAGCAGCGCCGGCAGCGGCAGCAGCTGCCCAGCAATTTCTGGGGTCATTGCCAAAATTTCAATCAACTTTGGTGGTCAACAAGCGGCAAGCAAAAAAAAATAAAAATTATGTGCAACACACTTGGCTATGCGAATCTTATATACACTAACTTTTTTACAAATAAAATTTGTCTAATTGCATTTTCAGTTCTTCTTTGTCATGGACAACAAATTTATATTTATGCTTGCCTCTTAATATATTACAAAATTAACTTTTTCTATTAGTTTAATATATGTTTTCTGGCTTGCATTGGTTTTTTGTATATTGGTCCTCTTTGTACTGCATTTGTAAACATTGCAGCAGCTGGGAGTTAATTGTAAACTTTTGTAAAAACTTTTTTTTTTTTGTATTTTAAGAACAGAGATTAACTTTAACCTATACCATTTTTTCCCCAGGAATACTAGAATACTAAAACAACATTCTCGTACATTAAGCTTCAAGGATTAAAAATTACAAATATCTTATATTGAATAGCCTCACATAGCTAAGCTACCTCCAAAAAGGCAGTTTATGCACAAAGAGCAGGCAATGTTGGCCTTTCAGGCAACAGCAGCCGTTTGGCCAATTGGTGGTCTACTTTGCATACGCTCTGGACCCAAAAAGGACTAGACCGAACGAGTCGGAGATCCAGTTACAGCTTTTGATCGACACATATCACACCTGGCTTTTGGCCAGGCATAACCGCTGCCAATTGAGCGAAAGAAAAAAAAAAGAGCAAAGATCACAGCCGTTGGGCCGACAGACAGGCTGAAGGACGAGTCTCTGAAGGCTTGGGCCACGCGTGCGCAGGATCAAATTACAAGGCGCATGCGACGTCGCTGGCCGCCCAACCTGCTCGAGCGATATTGGAGCCCATTTTGGCCGTGGACCGCCGGCCAGGATGTAGCAGCAGCAGCAGCAGAAGGAGCAGGAGCAGGAGCAGACAGCAGACAGCATCAGGTCGCTTTCTTGATCGCCTCCTGGGTGGTCCTGGCTGCTTTCGCTGGCAATGAGGCGCGACATTGTTAAATGCTACCTCCTTCGGCAATTGTCGTAAATCTTGCTGGCCAAGGACACTTCAATTAGGCTAAGCGCCGCTGTCTCGTGTCGTCGTCCTGTTGTGTTGTGTTTAGACTTCTGTGTCACAGTTTTGGGCCGCGTTTCAATCGCAATTAGCACAACATTAGCGAAGCTGACCTTTGACCTCGCTGCCACTCCCGCTGCGCCGCCTATTGTTCTGACCTCGGCACTGTCCTTGCTGTCTTGTTTTTTTGTTTTTGTTCTTCCAATGTTTTCAATGTTTTTGGGTTTCTCTGCGTTTTGTCACGCATCCATTTGCCAAATGGACGGCAATAATTGCGGTTGTCGCATTGTGAGATAGTTCGCCGTCTACGCCGGAACCGGCGCCTCCGTTATATTTACATAATTGTCCATGTCTCGTCGTCACGGTAGCGGCGCCCCTAGGGAGTGCAGCACAAAGTGGGTGGACGTACCAGACTGGGAGGGGGCAAAGGACAATGAAATATGCATGACAGTGGAGCCGAAGCGAAAGAGCAGATGAATGACAGGAATGAAGAACTGTGGAAAAGAACACAGGAAAGGGAAACAGACTACGCAAGAAATTGCGAGGGAAACAGGAACAAATAAAAGAAAGTTGTATAGGAAAATGGTTAATAAAACAAAACAGGAAAAGGCGAAGATAAGTTGAGTAAATAAAGATGCTTTGAAACAGAGAAAAAGCAAAAATTAAAGTTTAGTTAACAAAAATAGTGAAACAAAAAAGAGCTTAGTTCAAGTTGGTAGTGAAAAGAACTTAAAAAAAACTGTTGAAAAATGGAAACGATTATGTTGCTTATGCAGAACTTTTTACAGGAAAAGGTAATATACAATAGGTTAAGCAACAACAAAATAAAAGGAGCTGAGCTCACAGAAAAGAAGATAAGGAATTGAAGAACAAGCGAAACAGTTGAGAAACGAGAAAGATTATGTTCTTTATAAGAATTTTCTACATGAAAAAATTTTATATAAAAAATAAAATTAATAAAAACTAAATTCAGTAAACATGAAATACGTAAAATGCTGAAAGAACATTTGAAAAGTGGTTAAAGAAAAACGCGTTTTTATTAAAAAAGAAGTTACGAAACATTTCAAAAAGCATGCAGAATATATTTTTCATTACCAATTTTCTTAATTAAAGTATGAAAATAAAAAAAAAAATGTAATACAAAAGCACTAAGCCAAAGAAAGAAGCCAAATAAAATGTAAAAAAAAAAACGTAAAAATTTTATTTTTAATACTTAATGCCGCAAGAAGAGTTTGATTTAAACAAATTGAAAATATATATATATATTTACGAAGCTGCGCAGATATTGTTCGAATTTTTTCCGCAAAATTCTGAATAATTTCGAGCGGAATTCCTGGTTTAAATAACTTTTCCGTATTTCAACAATAACAACTCATTGCGACAGCGCCGGCAGAGCTGGACAAACCGAGCAGCGACGTCTGCCGCCTTCGCATCAATCAGCGGCCGGCAAGTGCCTGCATCCGGGCAATGGAGGCGCATGTGTCATCATCATCGTTGCCCCAATGGAAGGCCACGGGGAGGCCACTAGCGGGATGGGACGAAGGCTGTGCAAGATCAGCGCTGAATTTGCGTTGATCGTGACAATAAAAGCGAGCAACAATTGCCGCAACGGGGCCAAACTTTACTTGATTGCCATCATCAAACTGTTTACGCGGATGATGGACAACCTCAAAAAGCAACAACAACAACAACAGCTTGTGAAGGCGGAAAATTCGTTGAAATTGAGGCGTGGCAGGGGCTGAATTGATAATGACAATAGCAATGTGCACAAAGCGACGGTGCCGGACAGTGATAATCACTGAGCTGCTCGGATTTGATTGTCCACAGCATGAGTGGTGTTTTGTGGGTCAGATTCTGGACTTTTTTTTCTTATTCAAGTGGCGCCACAAAGCGTGTGACTTGGTGAATCACGAGTGAGAGAGCAAGAAAAAAGAGCCAGAATGAGATGCAGGAAATGGCATGACGAATGCCCAAACAGCCAAGTGAAAGTGGAAGACAAGTGAAAATGAGTTAAGGCAAATCTTTGGAGGGGCGCTTAAGAAAGACACACACACAAATTGGCAGAGTCGGCACATCAATAAGCGGGTCAGTTAACCTATTGGTCGAGGGCACTTAGATAACACCTAATTAGGGTGCCGGAGCCACTGACAACTTTAGCGCCAGCCGCCAAGCGCGGGTGGTCGTCGAAGGAACAAGAATCGAGGCAAGAGGAAAACACGCCCCGCAGCAGAGCGCAAAGCGGCAACACGAAGTGGCATCGTATCCTGGTAACAAGACGCAGTTTGTTTTCGGTTTGGGTGTCGCCGGCGATTCGTTGCGTTTCATTTGAGTGTTGCCGTGTTGCAGACCAAGCTGAGATAATTACATGTTAATTCGTTTGCTTCGAATTCCAATTGTGTGTGTGGTTGTGTGTGTGTGTGTGTGTCCCGGTGCAAAGTATTTTTGTATTTAATCCGAAGACAGCGCAATCAAGTCCAATTTGAAGCGGCGTCTCTGAGGTGGCGACTTTGCCGCCGGCGTCCTTTTGTTGTTAGTTCTTATACCCTGTAACCGCGGAAAATGGGCAATATGTTTGGTTGGGTATACAGAATTTGTATTTTTGTATATAACAGGCAGAAGGAGGCAATTTATTTTATTTTTGTATAGGATAATAATAATATAATAATAATAATAAAGGTTCGAGCCATAACTAGGATTTATTGTAGAGCAAAACTATGTTGACGAACCGAACCAAAATGACAATAATTTTCGTTCTTAAAATCAAGTAAAACCCTGCTTGAAATAAGAATTTTTAAAGTTAAGAAATTTGCTCCGTTGTCGAATTTTGGAAAAGTTTTTATTTGCTTTAAGTAAAAAATGCTTGGTATTTCATTAAGTATTTATACATATATAGAAATATAAAAACTAATGTAATACATATGTGTGCAGAGTATCTTTGATTCGTTCACTCTCTACCAGAGCGCTCTAAATTGTTAGTTGTTGTTCTTGTTGCATGTTGTTTGATTCGTTTGAATTGAGGCGCTGCGGATCGATAATTAAGCAGTTGCCAACAATGTGTGCGGCATTTAATTGGGCAGCTCGCCAGGCTCAAGGACCTTAACCTAACCTAACTAAATGGCCAACGCTGAGGCGGCGGTCAGGCAACAAACTGACCGCAGTCTGAGTCAGTGGCTAAAAGGTAAATCACACTCGATGCCCCGACTGGCAGGCCTATTAATAACTTTAATTAAAATTATGAGTGTCTGTGTGGCGACTTTGGTAGCCGCCATCATCAGCAGAAACATTTGCAGCAGCATCAGCAGCAGCAGCAGCAGCAGCATCATCACCATTGGCCTGAAAGCTCCAACTTGGCACATTTGGAACTGGAGCTGCGAGTGTGGGAACCAAATTATTCAAATCTCCAGTCGCACACACAAGCGGCCATAATTCTCAGCGCTCTCTCATATGCATATTTATTGCATTTTTCGACGCGGCAACGCCCCCAAAATTCACAATGGAATTTCAATTCCATTCTCCGACTTTGACTTGCGACTTTAAAGTATGAGCAGCAGGCTGGCTCCAGGTTCAGGTTCACGTTCAGGTTAAGGCTCAAAATGCAAACGAGTCGCGTCTTTTGTTTAGCCACGCTTTGTCTCTCTCTCTCTCTCTCTCTTTCTCTCTCTTGGTATCTTGGTCCAATTGCCTTTTAAACTTGACTTGGCTGCGATTCGCAGGAATAATTAAAATTTATATGTGTTTCGTTTTGGCTTAGCTTCAGTTGCCGCTTCGCCCCCACTTCTAATATGCTGCAGTTACAGCACACGTTCCCCTCCATCCTCCTGCCTCCTGTCACCCGTCCTCCGCCTTTCGGTTTTGCCTTGTGGCTCCATTTCACTTTCGCACACAAACGGCGCATTATTTATAAAGCTGGCGCTGGCAATTTGCATGGCAACTGTTGCTACGTGCCAATGCCAATAATGCAGGCCATAATCCTTGCCATAGCTCACCTCTCGTTTACTCCTACTCTACCTCTCTCTTTCTCAGTCTCTTCTTCCCTCTCTCTCTCTCTCTCTCTCTCTCTCACTACCTACATGTTATCATGCATGGGTTACATTTAAATGCTTGTCAATTGGAAAATTGCTAGCTTGCACCTTCTTTCTTTCCTGCCTTTATACTCTGTTTGCAAAGCGAAAACAGAGTATATTCGATTTCTTCAATATTTGCTGCCTAATCGCAAAAATCATCTAAAACTAGTCGCAATTGACCTCCTTTAAAGATAAAGCCCTAAAAATACTCTTGCCATGCTTTCAATCGTTCCCGCATATCAAAATGCTTATATACCCTGCAGTTTCTTTATGCAATTCATTTTTTTTCTGGTTAATAAAAAAAATCGCTCTAATAAAGGCGCCAATAACAAATTGTCTTATTAAGAAAATATATAAAAAAAAAAATTTCGAATTTCCAACATGATTCGAAACATTCAAGTTTTCAAGTACAATTTCCAAATATACAAAAAAAATTATTCTAAATAAAAAATAAAAATTATTCTAAATAAAAATATATATTTTATATATTTTTTTTAAGTGTTTTCAGGTTTCTTAGATCGTAAACAGAGTATTCCAATAACAGTTGCAGCATTTTTACCAATTTAGCGACGCCTTTTGAGCGACATGGGCGTGGCTGGCTGATACAATGACAGCGACACCAGTTAAACGTTTCAGTTAAGTCGCCTTACGCCTCAGTCGAAGCCATCGGCACGTTCGGCCAGCGTTCGCAATGACCAGCGCCGGCCTCTTCCTGCGAACACAGCGTGCCACATCCTTGGCGAGTTCGCGTGGCGCATTTGAAATGAGCAGCGACAAAAGTTGCCAAATGAATATGCGAAATTGCAGTAATATATCATCAATGGATTGCCAGACAGAAGCACAGAGAGAGAGAGAGAGAGAGAGAGAGAGAAAGGGAGAGTAACACAATTTGATGTGGAACGTGCTGCACTGTGTTTCCACCGGTGCGCATTACGCAAAGTTCTTTGGCCAGATTGTCATGTTGCTGAGGAGTTTGCCAACATGATTGATTACTTGGTTCCTGTCTGAATGACAGAAGGGGACGGAGGGCGGAGGGGCGCGGGGGGCATTAGGTGCCAAATCGGAAATGTGAAAGTTGTTCTTGTTGTTAATGTGCGGAAAAGGGAAAGCGCACACTTGGGATGCTTGCAAGGATTTCACACTTTTCTAACGAGACAATCAATTGCAAAATTTTGAACATTTTACAATTGCAAATTGGAAATTTCGTTTGAATTGATGATTGATTATAGACTAAAGGGTTTTTGACTAGCAAAGGACAAATAGGAAAACGTAAAATAGCTAACATGAGTGGCAGATCTTAAAGCATAGAATACCCTATAATAATCAAGAAATTAAACTACAAGATTAGAAAATGTTAACCCCTGAAATGTATGTATAATGAGAATTCACTAGAAGATTTTCTTTCTCTTAATGCAATACAATTCCAATTGGGAAATTTTAAACCAACAAAATTTTGAAAATACTAAAACAATTTTAATGATGCACAATTTTGTTTTTCGACACCACATTTATTCATCTTTGACTTAAAATAGACATTTTTGACAAGTTTATTTGCTGTCATTCTAAAAAAAAATTCCAAGCTTCTGACATTTGTAAAGGCAACTAATATTCAAAACGAACTTAATATATTATTATTATTATTTACATATTACATATTAAATAAAATGCCAATCGAGAGAGTTCGCTGCATGCCAATTGACAAAATTCTTAGCAATCGCGGCTATTCACAGCGCCTCTGTGCGCAGCTGGAGGAGTGCAATGGGGAAGAGGCTCCCAATTCGGATAGAACGCATTCGAATCCGAACGATTATTCCGATTGTTCGATTGACTCCGATTTGGCGATGTTGCCGCCGCCACGTCGTTCACTTGCCTCCCGTCTAAATCCTCGAGAATTGACCAACAATCGCCATTTGATTATGAAGTGGATCATTTGCCTGTCGGCGGTTTTTCTATTCCTCCATTTCGTGCCGCGTTACCACAAGCCCAATAAGGTGAAATTAACACGCGGCCTGGCCATACTCCTGTGGAACGAAGACAGCGCCCGGGACCGTTGGCGATACCATCAATGCCACTGTGCGGTGACCCGTGTACACAACTACACCGACAAGGCCATCGACGCCGTCATTGTGAACGCCGATCGGGCCTACTCGTTGGAGGGGCTGGAGAGGGTCGCACGTACGCCCAATTTCCTGATGGTTTTCGCGGCCAAAAGGCCGCTCAGTTTGGCCAAAAATCCGCTGTCCGCACGCGGTGAATCCATCTTCAATTACTCGATGACCTATCGCCTGGACTCCGATCTGATCTGGACGGATTACTATTTCTCCACGGCACACAATGTGCTCGAGCGACTGCACAAGTTTGAGGCGCCCGACACGAAGTTCATGCAACGCATGTCCGCCGTGGCCGCATCGCATTTGCGCTTCAAGCTGCAGTTGAAACAGCATCTGGCGGTCTACATGATGTACGAGGTGAACGATGCCAGCATGCAGCAGAGCCGCTACCTGGAGCAACTGCGTCGCCACATGGATCTGAGCGTCTTAGAAACATGCCACGAAACGAATGAGTAGAACAACAAAAAAAAAATACTTGACTCTGGCTAAATTATTGAATTAATGCTCCATTCTTTGCCTTTGCCAGATGCATTCCCTACAGGTTTATGCTGATCTTTGAGCCCAGCCGCTGTCCGGACTATGTGCATCCGCAGTTCTACATGGCGCTGGCCAATTTTGTGGTGCCCGTCCTGCTGGGCGGCGGCAATCTCAGCCAACTTGCCCCAACCGGCTCCTACATCAGCGGCGAGAACTTTTCACCACCCGAGCTGGCCGAACACTTGACAGCGCTCTCGTCCCGACCGCAGCTGTACGAGCAGTTCTTCTGGTGGCACGCCAAGTATCAGATCAATCAGGTCAAGCAGCCCTACTGCGGCCTCTGTCGCCAGCTGCGGCAGGCGCGACGGCAGCGCCAACCGATTGAGTTCCTCCAATGGTGGACACTTTACCAGTGCCCGGATCCCAATGAGCTGCCAATTGGAACGCCCCGTTGACAAATTTTGTACTATTTTGCAGTTACAAATGAAAGAGATTGTTGAATTAACTGTACACCTTATGTATAAATGCCAACTGTTTTATTTTTCAAAATTTATTATTTTTTAAATTATTTATTGCAAAATATTTATATATATTATTTCTTCTCATATTTATTCATTTCGAAGGTACGACTGCATTATCAGGAATTGCATTTGGTGGCTAGACCAACGAAAATTCGCATTTCAGTGTATTTCACATATTATCTAACTTTAGTTAAAGTGTTTTTAGCTTGGATATGTGTTTAAAATTATTCGGAAAAATGTAAATATTGCCCATGTGTCTTTGCATCCAAGGAGAGCGATTTTCAAGAGTGTAAAACACAATCTAATGAATTTTTCAAATAATTTTTAAAACACAATTTAAAGCTGATCGAATGATACACAAAAAAGTCATTAAATTATTTTTCAGCAATTTCTCAATCTTTATGTTAAACGAAAAAATTCAATGAAATAAATTGATCATAAGGCAACACATCCTTAGAAATTAATTTAATAAAAAAACAAAACAAAAAATTCTTATTCTTGCGGAGTGAACTTTTCACTTGAATTAAAAAAACCAACTAAAGTCACTCCATTTTATATATATATAGAGTTCTATTATTATTATCATATATATTATTTATTTTCATCTATTTCAAATCAAGTTGGCATTCATCGCTACTATTTCAATTTCGTTATTTAAATATTACTATGCACGAAAAGTTGTTGTAAAACATGACATTCTACAGTTAAATTTAAACAATGCCAGCCGACAAAATTATTAGCATTCAACTAAATACAGAAATGCAGGCACAGCCAATGGAGAAGGCCAAGGAGATCGCCTCCAACAAGGAGAAGGAGAAGGAGCAGGATCAGAAGCGAACGCGTCGCGGACAAACCTTGCCCCTGGATAAACGTCAGCAGAAACTGGATTTATACCTGAACGTAACGAAGTTCGTCGTCTGTCTGTCCCTCATATTGGTGCTGATGCGTTGCGTGCCGGAGAGTGGGCCGCCGGGCGGCGGATTGATTCGCAGGCCCAGGGGTCGCGCCATTTTACTCTGGAACGCAGGTGAACCAATAAAGGAGTGGAAATATCTGCCCTGCGGCTGTGTGCTGACCAGTGATCGCAACTACGACGGTGGTCCCATTGATGCCGTTGTCGTCTATGGCGATGTGCCCTATAATCTCGACGAACTGCATCGGATTAGGCATACGCCAAATTTTCTGTTGGTCTTTGCCGACAAGAGTCCGCTGAGTCTGGCCCACAAGCTGCCGGAACTGCAGGCGGGCAAATCTCTGTTCAACTTTACGATGACCTATCGTCAGGATTCGGATGTGGTGTGGACAGATTTTTATTTTACGATGCCAACAGAGAAGCCACAGCAACTCCGCGGACTAGAGGAGAGCTTCATGGCGCAGCTGTCCAAACAGGCGGCCAATGAGCTGCGTCAGAAGCTCCAGTCAAAGTCGCGGCTGGTGTTCTACATGGTGTACGAGGTGAACGATTACTCGCTGCCCGAGAGCCTCTACCTGCAGGAGCTGCGCAAGTACATGGAGCTGAGTGCGTACATAAGCTGCCACGGCTACCATGAGTAGGTTCAGGAACTCTTCCGAAATTTCTTGAGATCTAATTAACTTCTTTTGCCTGCAGTTGCGCGATCTACAAGTTTATGCTGATCTTTGAGCCGAGCGCGTGTCGGGACTATGTTCATCCGAATTTCTATCAAGCCCTGGCCCACAATGTGGTGCCCGTCGTGGTGGGCGGCAGCAATCTGAGCCATCTGGTGCCGCCCGGCTCGTATATTAATAGCGGGGATTTCGCTTCACCCAAGCAACTGGCCGAGCACCTGGAAATGCTGTCCACACAGCCGGAGCTGTACGAGCAATTCTTCTGGTGGCACACCAAATATCAGCTCCATAAAAATCGGCTGCCCTTTTGCCAACTCTGTCGCCGGCTGCGGCAGCCGCGACATCAGCGTCCGCCCGAGCTGTTCGCCAACTGGTGGACTGGTTACCAGTGCTCCAATCACACAGACCGCCTGACCTGGTCCAACTGAAACCCGAAGCGTTCGACAACACAATTATAATTAACGCTCGCCAATTTGGAACCGCTGAATATTTTTATTCCCTGGAATTTCGGCGGCACTCCATTGACGATGCCGACGCGGGCCAAAAAAAAAAAGAAGAAAGGGATACCCTAACGAAAAGGGGGTTTGTAGTTATGTCATGCCTCCAAATTATAACTCGGCATTGAGAGAATGATTCTTAGTTGAAAAGTCGTGCAATTATATTAAATGTGCGCCAGCAAAAAATAAATAAATTTTAATATTTGGCTAAATCTAATGAAAAGCTAAAATTTTTTTGGTGGAAATATTTGGCAACTCTTGAATACATTTTTAAGTGCCTACAAATTATACGATTTTTTAAATATTTACGCGGAATAGCAGCTAATATGTTAACAGCTGTTAAATATTTTCAGGGTTGAAATTTAATGTTAAATTTAAAGCTTGACCCAAATCAGAAAATTTCACATAAAAAATAGAAACAACAAAAATATACTTCAAATCTTTGCCATAAAAAAGGGTATTCAAAAATTGAGCTTAAGCTTTTTTTTTTATAAATATTTGCAACTGGTTGTGGGAATATTTTGAATGCCAACTCGTGCTAGACGGCTGCCAAAATGCTGGCCAAATGCGATCATTAGGGTGACCATATCGCGCCCATCAATGTGCTCAAGGGGTACCTCAAAGACTTACGTCTGTCTGGGAAATCAAGCGCAGGAACCTCACAGCTCTGAGCATAGATAAAGCAAATAGAGGCTTTTGGACTGCCTGCTCTGAGCACTGTGCAACAAGAGCTCTGGACAACGAGTGGGCGACGACGATGTGAACCAAGGCAGCGGCGACGGCGACGGCGACGGCAAGGTGCCAAGACCAAGACTGGGCGGCGCAGACAATGCACGAAAAACAAACAGAATTGTCATGGGAAATATTTCACTCTGTCTGAGTCGGGCACCCGCTCCGGCACCCACTCCGCGCTCCGCGCTCCCACTCGGCTGCTGTCCAGACTGTTGTCTGTTGCTGGCACATTTCAAAACGGTATCACATGCACAAAACACTTTTCCTCTTGCCACACACAATATTTATAAGTTAAATGCTTCACTAAACAATAAGCCGAAGGGAACTGAGATGGCCTCCAAGCCAAAGTTGAAGGCAAGGCGATAATGAAACCGACGGGCGTCAAGCACATCGAGCCAGGGTCCCAAGTCGCAGCCTTTTGGGCCTTCTGCTTGGGTTGACAGGTTGTTTCTTGTGTTCGTTGTCTTCGTGTTCTTCTTCTTCATATTCCCGTACTCTCTGGGTTCTGGGAAGTTCTCATCATGGCATCTGCGTTCACTGCCTCCGCACTGGGGCTCTGTTTGCCCATTCTGTTATCAACTATTACAATATTTTTGTTTAATTGACAAACAGGTTTATCATTTGACGCTCCAACTGTTTTCCCACAGTCATTTTCGGTCAGGTTAACTATTAACCTGACACCAAGCGAGACACAAAACTTTTCTACAATGGGCTCATGACAATACAAAAAATAAACAACATCAAAAATAAACTATTTTAAAGTATGCACATTGGCAAATTTGCAATTTAAGAGATAAAACACAAGTTGAGGAAAGTTTAGAAAGATTTCGTATTGTGAAACAAGCTTGGATTTTAAACCTTTTTTATCAAGGCTGCAGGCACAAACAAAATTATCATTGGCGAGGTTCACAGTTTGAGCCAATATTTAGATTTTAGGCTCAGTTCGCAAGCTTGGTTTTTCACATTAATAAACACTGTTTTTTTGTTCTAAAAATTAATTTAAGTTTAAAAGCTAAATATTATAATTTTTATTCATAACAAACATTTATTTATTAATTTTTTTTATTTATAATTCAAGGTTTAAATCACGATTTTAAAAAGCCAAATATTTCAGAAGTTATGAGAGTATAAGTATCTATTTAGAATTATATTCAAATTTTAGATTTCCGATTTTTTATGGAACTTTTCTTCTACCTAAGTGGAAATTTATATGAAATTTATTATAATTATAAGCAGTATTGCTGTACTTAAGTTTTTTGACAGTTTTACAACAACTTTAAACCACTGTGCCGTGTTGATAGCTCAACTAAGGATTGAGTGCCGCGTTCCAAATTTCGTTTTCGTTACAGTTCCGCTTTTTAATCGCCCGATGAGCAATTAAAGCTCACTTAACTGCGCGATCACGACCAGATGTCTCCAAAGATCCACCCATTTAATGTCTCAATTGAATAAGATAACTTTACACATATCCAAAAACTCAACAGCTGAAGATTAAAGAGCTTCTGCTTCTGCTGCGGCTGCTTCTGTCTGGGTCTGTTTGTGTTTGCTTTGCTGGCTTCTCAGAGACTTGCAACGAGCAGCAGCCGATTTCTCACCTGGTGGCTGCTGTTCGACTCGTTTTAATTTGTTTGTTTACATTTTCCAAGCAAGAGCTGCTCGGCTTTTCCCAGCATGTCGCGGGCCGCATTTGTAGTTGCTGGGCCAAAACTGTTTGGAAATAGAAACGTATCGCCCGTGGTTGGGCCGGTGGCAGTCCGCGGGGCCCAGGGAGCACCGCTTGTGTTTTTGGTGTTAACAACTCGACACTTCATTAATTGAAGTTGAAAAAGTGCAGCTATAAAAAGACTATTAAGTTCCACAGCCAACGGCGCAATGCCAAACAATCGAGGCAGTCGCCGGGGCATTTACCGGTGCCACAGCCAAGTGGTGCTCCACTTGGAGCCGCCTCAAAGAGATCGCATTAGGCGCAAATTTGATTGCCTTGTAAAAGTTCAATGGTTCGAAATGCCAACAATTGAGTGCAATTGAGCTTTTACTCGATGCCACTGTTTACTCGATGCTCGATTCCCGATGCTCGTTGCACGATTCTCAAGTAGGCGATTCCAAGTGGTTTTTCCTAATGACCACAATTAAAGAGTTAGCAACTGAGATGAGAAATTATTTTCAAATTTTGAATATCATAATTGTAGAAATTTTAGCATTATGTATTGATATTAGCAGCAGAAGATAGACTAAAATACAAAATTACAATCGAGAGGGCTCTACTCAAATTTGTACTACTAAGGAATGCCCTATATCCAAATATTTAATATCTAAGAACCAAAACTATTAATAAGAAAATATTTAAAAAGAATAAAATTTAAAAACAAAAAATTCTTGCTTTAATTTGTGAAAATCGCATAGAAGGGCGATATTTAACAGAGTGAAAAAAATGATAGTAAATTTAATCGGCAGAGAGAAAGAAAGACAACATGATACAGCGCGAGATTGACAAAATAAGAGAGAATAACAGAGTAAAATAGATAGAGACAGAGAGGGAGAATGGGGAGCTAAAGAAATAGAATGTACGACAGAGACAAATAGATAGAGCGAAAGAGACGATAAGTATTTATAAGTAAAGTATTTAAGTATTTATTTAAGAAGTTCCGAAAATCGAACTAAAGCTCAATCGGTGGGGCGCGTATAAAATTTGTTAGTCCTGGCTTATAAAACCATATATTATGTATATCCGATAAGCTCGGAATTGCCACATTTTACCTATTGCACACATAAATACTATTTTGGAATATATTTTTAGACCATTAAATGGGTATAAAAAGTCTTCGACTAACCGTACATTCAGCGATCATTTTAGAGATCTGAACGCTGACTAGAAGAAAGCCATAGCTTCTCTACATCTTTTATCTTTAGCTAGTTGTTGGAAATGTAGTTAAGCTCACACATAAATACCAAAAAAAAAAAAAAAAAAAAACGCCCTAATCGTCTCCAATCCATTGTGGGGGCCATAAAAATAAATCTGTATGCAAATGCGGCTCTAAGTGAACAAGGCAAACAAGAGAAGTCAAGAATTTAAGAATAAGTCAGCATTTAGAGAAGGAGCTGCGATGCAGCAGAGTTGCCGCAGCTGCAGCTAAAGAAGCCTAAAGGCCTGCCAAAAATAGTCTAGGTGGCAGTCAAGGACTCGACGCTGCCAATAACCATGGCCCCGACAACTGGCGCAGAGGCGTCTTTGCGCTAACAAAATGTGACAAGTTGCGGAATTATTTTTCGCAGAAGATGTTCTGTTCGCTCAGTGCGCCCAGTGGCTGCGTGCAGATGAACCGAGATTGATAAGCAGGCGACGACGACGACGAGGAGACCCAGAAGGCGGCCCACAAGGAGGACCAGACAGCGAGCGCAGCCCGTGCCATACTGTTCGCACTGTTCCCATTCCCGGGACGTGGCCGCAATGCGATGCAAGTGCGCAGATAATGCGAGCGATTTATGTGGAACCCGCCAGAGCCAAGGCGAACCCCAGGAGCGAAGACGGGGGCCGGTGGCGGCGGGGGCGGCGGGGGCGTAGGTGCCATGAGGCGCAAATGTTGACAACGGTAGCTGTGGCAGCAATTTAGCAGCGATTACAACTGGCAATGGGATTTAAGTGGCCATTGTCAGGGCGCGATCTGCGTCTGCCAGCGACCGATAAACGACGGCTCCGGCGCATGTTCGCATGTGGGCGATCGCAGGGCTGTCGCCTGCTGTGGCCAAAGGTGGCAACTAGACACCTAACTGATGCAGTTGGAGGTGGCGCTACAAAGCACAATTAAGATGGGTAACTGGCCAAAACTGAACTGAAAAGGTGTCTAACAAAGCTCTCGCTGGCATATAAATGGTGTGAACTACGGCAATTCAAGGGGATTGAGTCGAATCAATGGGTAAACAACAGAGCACAGTTAACTTTGAAGCGACAAAGATTCATTTATTGCAGACCTATCACAGATTTTCGATAGAGTATCAATAATTCAAAATTATGATAATGATTGTTTTCTATCTATGAGAAATATATAATGTTCAAATTAGTAATTTTTTTATTGCTGCAAATTGTATACTTAGCAAGACAAATTTCTTATACAAAAACTCGATTTCCGCAAGAATCCTTTGTTTGAAATATCTAGAAAAACATCAAAGTTTTTCTATATTCGACTGGCGATAAGTAACCTATATTAAATAATTATCCTGAAATTAGATTTTGCTTATTTGAAACACAGAAACCCTCGTAACTGCAGAGTGTGCTAAAAATATCTCAAAAAATAAACGTGTTTTTCAAATAAAATTTTTTTTTTTTTAACAATTGTTCCTATGGCAGCTATATGATATAGTTGTCCGATATTGAAAAGATTTTGCTGAGATATGATGAACATAGTAAACCTCGAAAATGTTGAGTTTGATTAAGATACCTTGAAAAACAAACAAATTTTTCACTTTTGATCGATTGTTCCTATGGAAGCTAAATGATATAGTATTTCAATGTTGATAAGATCTTCAAAATATGTTAAAATTGTAGTAAGGCTTGTAAATGCCTAAGTTGGTAGAGTTTTTTGAAATGAAAACAATAGTTTATCATACAAAAACTCATTTTTCGGCCGGCAGAAATATGATTGTATAAATTCGATCTGGCCGACCTTGACGTATGTACTGCCTGCAGAAAAACTACTGATTTATGCCAACTTATATCAATACGAAATTTCAAGCTGAGCGACTAATGGGCTTAGCAACAAACATACCAACCTATATTGCCATTGTTTATGCTTATTATTTTGTTATTCGCGATTTCAGCCTATTAAAATAAAGAGTTTTTAGTTGGTCAGTTCACGGATTCACGCAGTTGTCATCATATATTGCCAAACTTTTGCACATTGGGAGGGCGAATAAAATATTCACTCCCGTTTACATGGTTCACATGGCTGGCGTGTTGGGGACACGGTGCTGGGCACAAACGTGTTGGGATTCTTTCTTTCGGCCACTTCCTCGGCCCACAGCATGTTCAGATATCGCTCCAACTTATCGACAACATCCTCGCTGCCCGCATCGGAGCAGGTGGTGAAGGAGCCGCTGCTACTGCTGCTGCTGCTGCTGCCGCCCTCTGTGCTGGAGGGCCGATCCTCGTGGCACACATTCGACGTTTCACTGCAGACGCTGTGCAGGCAATCGATGGGGCAATGATGATTCTCCCAATCGACTGTGGGCTCCAGTGCGTCCTCGTAGCTCGTTGGATCCGTATGGCTTGCCAGCTTCTTCTGGTTCTTCTTCTTTGCTGGCTTCTGCTGCTGCTCCTTCTCCTTCTCCTTCTTCTCTTGCTCCTGCTCCTGGTCCTGTTCTAAGCGATACCATCGCACCTTGTACGAGTCCTGGCCGCACTCGCCATACTGTTCGCCCGTCAGCTGATCAATGTTGCACTCACAGATGAGCATCGGGGAGTTGCACTTGTTGCAGCGCGGCAGCTTCACCTCGTGATTGATGATGGGCCGCGGTCGCTTCACCTTGATGCTCGCCTCGATCTTGGGCACCTGCAGGCCGCACAGTATGCATGCGCGCGGCAGATCAGCGCAGTCCGCCAGCTTGAACTTCTCGTGCACGCGCTCGCCGGGCTTTGGATGGCCGGGCACCACCTGCTTGGAGCAATTGCGACAGGAACATGTCGGCACCGTCAGCGGATCGGCCCGGGCGCTCATGCGATCGTACAGCGAACGGTAGGCAATGGTGATCTGTTTCTCGTACGATTTGTGCGCCCAGAAGAAGGCCGCCTTGTAGTTGTCAAAGATGCGCGCCGTCCGATAGGCGGCATGCACCCAGGCCGCCTTCTGGTTGTGCACGGCCATGGCGTCCAGTATGGGATTGCTGATCGTTCGGTCCGGCTTGCCGTGAAAGAAGGCCTTGAAGGCGCGCTTAATGATCGCATACGTGAGCATCGCCTCGACGCTCTCCATCTCGCATTTGATGCGCAGCGCCTGCAGCATATCGTCCCGATGCAGATGCGTTCCCTGCGGCGGCGTTTTGGGGCAGCGTGTGCGCAGCTTTTCGTGGTAGATGAAGGCGCGCTTGATGATCGATTTGGCGTTGCAGGCCTTGGTCGTGTTGATGCCACAGATGATCATGATCTGGGCCAGGCTCTTGGCGATATCCTCGATGTTGTCGTCGAAGAGCTGATACGGATCCAGCTTACGCTTGCAGTTGCAGCAGCATTTCGGCTCCGCGTCCACCTCTGCGGTCGCCACCTGTTGCAGCTTTGCCATATTCGCTGTCTTCTTCGGTTTTTAACAAACAATTTTGTGATATTGATACTCTACAACAACCGCTCCATAAAAATATTCAACAATTTTGAAGGCTACAACAACAGTGGGTTAACAAAATTAAAAACTATTTGAAACTGATACGGTTGGCATTGGAAAAGTAGAATTGCTTTGAATTAAATAGACAGTTTTGTATGTATATTAAATTGGAGTTTGTGCAATGTCCGTCTGTCCGTATGAACGCAATTTCTTTAGCCTTTATTAAAGTTAGAGACTTGAATTTTTGAATATATACTCGTTTGTACGCTGGCCAGATAAAGTGTTAAGATTTTTTGGCTACGCCTACTGGGGGCGTGGCAAATCGACTAAATCTATACACAACGACATGCATCACAATGAAGGACATTTACGAACCGTAACAACAGGAAAACCGTGCAAATTTATTTAAATATTAAGAGAGTATTGTAATATTTTTACAATATGTCCGACGTATATATATAATAATATATATAAACATAATTTAGTATAGTATTTTTTAGCCATGTAATACACAATATTTTAATATATTAAGCCCACTCTTAAAAAGAAAATATTTAGTTTAAACAACTATTTACCCAATTTGTTCCACTGTGCCGGGCTTGCCTGCATAGATTTACCACAGACCACCATCGCGAGCCACTAGAAGAACAATCACCTCGCTGGCCGGCCCTGCAATTATGCTAAATAGATGCTTTGATAGCTTCATTGGCCTGCCCAATCGGAATAAATAAGAACAAGACAAGCCAAATGGGTCTGTTTAGATTCTGGGCACTGTTGTGTCAGACTAAATTGTTCAAATAAATTAAGTTGTAGCTTTCAAAAAATAAAAGAAGAAAACCCCACCCCTCCCATGACACCAGAATGCGTCTGGGTGTGGGGATTGGGGCAAGCAAACAAGTTCGAGCGGGCACAAAGATCGGCCGCCGTCGCATTGTCATTTGATAAATTATGATATTTGATCAATTGTTCAACAGTCGGGCCACTCAAATGGAGATGAAGATGGAGATGTAGATGGAGCTGTAGCTGTAGCTGTAGCTGGAGATGTCGGCTGTCTGTGTCTGCCTAATGAAATGGCTTTCTACGTGTGCTATGAGCCCCTGCCTGCTCCTCCTACTCCCCTACTCTAAGCTAGCTGCGAGAGACCCGCATCAAGTTGCCGATTGAACTTTTCTTGTATTTACATTGTAATGGCATCTGGCGAGCAAACACACACACACACACACTAACGGACACACACACGCACACACATTCAACAGTCTGGCAAGGCGAACCCATTCCCATTCCCATTCATCTGCATAGCATAATAGAATTGGGACTCGAGACGTTGGCGACGTCGTCTAGATGCCTCTTTATTGTGGCTAATAGGCTCTTGTCGCTTTGTTGTTGTGCCGCCGTTTGCACTGCAAGGCGCGCTCCGCACGGACCCGCTGCTCAGGTGGTGTCATAGCTCTCGGCTTGGATGTGGATTAATGAATGGCCGACACGCCGGACACTTGGCTTGGCAACGTGTTGCCCCCGGCTGTTTACCATTCATATCCATTCATTGTCGCCGCAGTCAACAGGCCTCTAATTATGTGTAAAGGTGTTGTCCGTGTGTGTGTGTGTGTACAAACCCCCTTTCCCCCGCTCCAACATTGCTAACCACACACAACTACACTCACATCCAAGAGCCAATTAGTGTTGTAGTCAGGATTTGGATCTGATGTTGAACGTCGGCACATATGAACTTTATCAAGTGTAGTAGCTGCTACTGTAGGCTACTGTGAGAATATATTTAATCCAACCCCTTCAAAGAGCCCTGGCCAAACTTCAAAACCTTATCTTTTACTTGGTCAAAAGTAAGCCGACTTTTAAGCTCATCAATTGGCCTTTGGATTGGTTCTGCATTTAAAGTTTGTGTATTTTTTAAAACATAATTTTTCGATTTTTTTAATAATTTTTTTACTTGTAAAGTTTCCGATTTCCAAGATTGATTGCTTTTCTGTCATGATTTCACGCTTACATTTTTTAGTAAATGAAAAAATCAAATTTTTTCTAAATATTTTGACTTTAATCCAAGGTGAACCTTTACTCATTTTTAAAATTTTTTCTTTCACATTTTAAAATATTGTATTTTTATTTTTAATTAATAATTATTATATATTTTCTAAATTTCTAAAAACTAATAAGTACTTATTTCGTGGCTTAAGCTTTCAAAATCACTTGTTCCAAATTTGTCTTCGCAGTCAGCTGCCGCCGCTGAGCAAAGTTCAAAGACCCATTCACAATAGCGACAGCTGATGCTGATGCTGCTGCTGCTGCTGCTGCTGCTGCTGCTGCTCCTGTGGCAAGGACCATTTGCACTTTTATTGCCCTGAAATCGAACGCCTCGAAATGTATGAAAAAACAATATAGAAAATGGAAAAGAACGCGCCAAGTCATCATAAAATGCCAATGTAATGAAATAAATTGAACACAACATTTGTTCACAGGGTGTATTATTCTGGCCTGTCCTGGCGCTGTCACAACAGGCAAGGGGCACACACAGAGACCCATAACAATCAAAAAGGGCACAAATATTTTCAATAATAAATCTATTTGATGGGCTGCTTGAGGCGCATTTATCAGAGGGCGCATCCCAATTTTATGAGGCGAGCCAAAGGCGCCTCTGGGTTATGGCCATTTCACGAGAGATTTCAGAATGGAAGGCATGGTCGGAAGGAGGCGCTGACAGCAGGCGCAGTCGTTAAAAATCTCAAAATGATGCGACAGATGATTAATTGTTCAGGCACGAATAACCCAACGTATTGGGCACATTCTGAAGGAGTGTGGGGCACGAGGGGGAAGCGGCAAGGGGTGTGGGGGAGCGCGTCGCAAGTGAAAGCCGCTCAGTCAGCTGTCAGCCCAAAACACTTGTCACTTGCCAGCAAACTCCGAACGCACCATAACTTGAATATTTTATGCATTTTATACCCTGTACGAATTGAAAATGCGTAAACTAGGGTATATTGGATTTGTGTATACGTATGTAACAGGCAGGCGGAGTCATCTCTGATCGGATAAAGTATATATATTCTCAATTGGGTTTATTAACTGAGTCAATCTCGAAAATCAAAAGATCTAGAGACTTAAAAGTTGAGGCAAGAAGAAGAAGCACAAATTACAGAGAAAGTTTGTGTGATTTAGTGAAATACAAATGCAACGGTACAGCTCTTTATAGGGTATCCGCCAGTCGAGCACACTTGGCCGTACGACTCCGCTTGAGGCTCGTAATTAATTTCTGTCCAGTTTTCGTTGCCTCTATCTGCATCTGTTGCACTTGGCCCGAATGGATGACACCCTCGCCGTCTGTCGCCATCTGTGCCCTCTTGACCCCTCGCTATGGTCACTTGCAGTCAAACTAATTGTCCACTTTGTGGTCCGTGTCAGTTGATATAAATATCGCATTTAATTGAACCGTCCATAGATGTCGAACGCTTGAACTAGCCCAGAAACCTGCGTGACCTTCATAAAGTGTAATCTTTATGGAGCATAAAACTCTTGAAGCATATAATATATATAGAGAACAAACTATAAATGTTAAATAGAATTTTATGTTGAGAATTCAAAATGAGACAAGTGCAAGGGGTTTTTTTTTTGATTTGCTAAAATGTGATTAGTAATTCAGCAATATTATCTATTTAAACCTAGATTAAAGAAAGTTTATTTTTAAAATATTTAAAAAGTAGCAGAAAAAACAACTCATTGCTAAAAACTCTTAAAAACCAACATAGAATAAATTTTTAAAATATTTTATGAAACAAATAGAGAAAAACCAATAAATTATTTTCATAGGAAAAATTAAATCAGAAACATAAGCAAGAAAGAGCAGAATAAAAGGCGACCAACTAAGATTGAGGATAAATATTATAAATAATTAGACATGGAAAATCACATAATTTTAATAATTAAGTAAAAATAAAATCATTAACTAATGAAAAATCCTTTCAATTGTTGCAAAGTTAAGATTAATATCTTAAACAAATGGAATTATTTAAGTGAATATCCTAAGTATTTATTCCTTGTTTAAATTTGCTATAAAGTTGAGTTATCTCCTCTAGAAGAATCATGTAAAATATAAATAAATTTCGAAAAAATTCTGAGCCTTTCTTAAAGTATTGCCTAAATTATCCAATAAGCACATATGTTTTTCTGTCTCCCCAAATACCCTTTACAATTCAAATCAGAGCATCTGTTAATAAATCAACACTTGAGAGAGCAGCCAGAAAAAACTTCTTGTAATTGCTTAATTAAATTGCCGCTAAAGTTGTTTAATTTGAGCTGCGCTGTGAGGATAATGCGAGGATTTGAGCATCCTTTCTGCGGTTGCAGCGGCATCTGCGCACTAAATCAGATTTGCCGACAGGGCTTGACTAATTTTAACCCGGCCACAATTCCGACTGCACTTGAGTCGAGCCTGGGTGCAGCTTGCCCCCGTTCCCTGTCCTCGACCTCTTTGCCTCTCCGTGATCCTTTCAAGTGGATGCTGCACGCGTGCGCCGTGTCCCAAGTGGACGCGTGCTAATGGGGAGCAAAGGTGCAGGCAGACAGCGACCGGGACAGGGATCAATGGAAAAGGAGCGCGTATTAATTTATGCCTGGCATGCGTGTCCTGCGCAGTCTCAGCTGCACTCTCTGCCTCTTTCTCTCTTTCTCTACCTCTCCCTTCGCTGTGTCAAAGGACACGACATGCCGACACATGACTTTGTTGACACACAGCGAGTCCTTTGGCTGCCTTTAAGCGGTATTTATTGGTTTGCCAAGCGGCGACGGCTGCCCGAGCGCATCCTGCGCGCAAGGATTGAATTACGCGTTGGCGACACATTTGTAAACAGCCCAGCGAGATTCTGTTGCAGTTGCAGTTGATGTTGCTGTTGCCGTTGCAGGACTACCGGCGCAGGAGCCGAGCACACGGCGCGCCTTATTTGCAGTCGCATTAGGAAAAACACACACGCACAACAACAACAGCAGCAGCAGCAATTATAACAATAACAATAAGAGAAAGAGTGGCTGAGTCGGAAGTGCACGGCCAGCAGATACTCTGTAACCAGTTGCGAGCCATCATTTCACCCGTGACTGCATACCCAACAAAAATTGGCAGCTAGGTTCAATTTGTGAACTTTATTTTCCTTACGGATACTCGAAAATCACCGTTAAAGGATTTCAAATCCATAAAGATATTGTATTCCATTCCATGAAATATATTTATTTAAAAAATGTATTTAAGCTAGTTTAAATATTAATAAAATATTAATTTTATTTGGATAAAAAAATTTAAAAACTATATGTCTTGTTCTGCCTGTTGCATACATCTGCACAAAATCAATATACCCCTGCTCAGCCATCTTCAGTTGGTACTGAGTGCAGTAACAAACAGCAGCAAACAGATTGCGGCCATACGCGACAGATCCTTGCCCCGACAGATCCTTGCCACACGGCGTGTTTGTTTGCCGTCACTCGTCCCAGCCAAGCACACGGCGCAGATCATGGAACTGATTGACAATCTACAAATTTGTGCATTTATCAATTAAAGTCGCCGCTTGTCAAAAGGACAACACCGCGACGTCAGAGCACAGGACTACAGACAGGAAGAAAAGGGAAAATCTCGTTGATGGATCATGAAATTCATGTTTTTACACGCAAACTACGCGCCTCAAACATGAGTAAGCAAGTGGGTGTGTGTGTGTGTGTGACGGTGTGTGCAGCATTAAATCATTAATTAGTATATAATTAATACTTAATATTGTTAATTTATTTTAAATGCGACCTACTTGTTAAAATTTCAGCGTCCACTTGGTATTTATTGCCAGCTTAAACTGCGGTCACACTGCGCATAAACGCCGATCATTTTAACTGTGCATCATTTTTTAATGGCAGCAATAATGGCGTGCACTGCACTTTAAAACTGATGAAACTTATTTGCGCATAATTATTGCTTTGCCATTATACAAACAACTACACATTTGCCAACAATAAAAAAAATGTTAAAAAAATAAAAAAAACACTTGTTAAGCAAACAGGCGACTGCCCGCAGCTGATGCACACCGAAAAAACACACGTGCCGATAACGAAAGCACATTATTTTTGGCACAAGAAGTTGCGGCCACACTGCACATAGACCCTGATGAAACCTATTGGCGTTTAATTTGACGCCATAGCATTTTATGAATAACTACACTTTACATACACAAGAAAAAAATCAAATAAAAAACAATTGCAAAAGACCGCCCGTAGCTTAACAAACTCAAAAAAAAAATGAGGTGCGCAATACGCACAGCACATTATTTTTGGCGCGCACTGCTGACTATTTGGCGCGTAACTACTTCATAGGATATTTAGAAAGTAGGCATTATTTTATGCAACACAGATGTAAAAAACACTTTCAGCAATACTTGTGCAATTATTGCATGCCAAACAATATAAAAAAAACACGCGCCCGACCGCCCACTACGCAAACACTAAAAAATTAAATTCATGTGCTGACTGACAAACACAATACAAACAAAATTGCACAATTAAAGCGAGGCGCCAACAGGTTAAACGGATGCTGCGCGTACACATAGAAACAAACATGTTTATTTGTGAGTTTAAGTATTGCGAATTAGTCTTTGACAAGCCGAGAATTTTATTGTTGTACGCACAAGCATTTCATAGAATTTATTTCAAATGAGTTAGGTGAAGTCGCGTCGATACGTGCGTGTGGGGGAGTTGTATTGAATCGATCCGAACAAGTTCGATTAAACTGACTGAACGAAATATGTTCCAGATTAAAGTTCACCATTCGTTATTATTAGTTTTTTATTTTAATCTATATATTTATGTATTTACTTATCAGTATTTACTAACTTGTTGATCTTACATTAATTAATTGTCAACAAATTGATCGATTTTATTTATTGAATATAAATTGAACTACTTAACTGACTCTTTCAATTGAATTACGATGCACTGCATTAGTTGTGTTAACACAGTGAATGTCAATAACAAAATTACTCACAGCAATCGGTAATTTTGCCAACAAACAAACTGCTCTGCATATTCAATTACAATCAATTTAATTGCAATAAAACTGCATATTATTTTAATCTCTTATTAGACGCAATTTACTATTATTTTGCTAAGCCTCTCTGATTTTCATAAATTCAAATGGGATGTGGGCAAAAAATGCAAAGTTGGCAGCGCCTGTGGTCGATCCTCGCGAATGGCAATGCTGAACGCGACGTAGACGCGTTTTTAAACGCACCGCAAATTTCTCGCGCAGTTTTAGTCAAAAAAAAAAAAGCTATAAATTTGTGTTAATAACAGTTGCTAACCCGCTCCCCTAAGTGGATGCGAGTGCCCATAAATATGGCAAATGGGTTGACAGTTGGCACAAACTAAAAAAATGAAGTAGAAGCAGAGAAAGAGGAAGCAGCAGCGCACCTGGAAACCCTTCTACACGAAATGTGAACTGCCGAAATAGTTGCGCATTGCGTTGCAATACAATTTGTGGCCAGAAATTTGATATGAATCAAGTGCCACGTGTCGCCCTTGCGAAATTTTTCGGCCACAGCTCGGGGGAAACGCTAGCTGCCGCTTCCCCTGCTCCTGCCACAGGACGACAGATGCGCGTGTCGCACATGGGCCCGAAAAAACAAGTAAGAACTTGTCTGTCGGGTATAACCGACGGCGCATTACTCATACACAGTTTAATAACCATGCTTCATACCCAATAATAATAATAATCGAAGCGGTTCGCCTTTTGGTTCGGCTCGCTAAACTGGTTTTCTGCATCAAAGATAACCAATTATTAAACCTAATCAAAACATAAAAAAATATATATAATAATATGTATAAAGTTCTGTTCGGCTTAAATTTTGGTTCGTTTTGTTGTTAAACAAAATATGATTCGATTCGTGTTCAGTTTTGGCTTAAGTTTTGGTTTCGAAAATACTGTTTCGGGTTCGGTTTGATACCGGTTACAGCAGCCTTCGTTAAAAAAGCTAAAAACAGTTAAAAATGGGTATATCGCTGCTTCCAGCTTCTGACCTTCACATTGTAAATTTAGTTGCTGAATGCCTAAACATTTTAACAACTCATCTAACAAAGGACTGCACAAAGCCAATATACTCTGTTTTCACTTCATTAGGGAGTATATAAAAATGTTCTGTTACACTTTCGTTTTAAACTCGGCCAAAAACAAGAAACTAAACGGCGCAGCGAGCGGCGTTTATCGCGCACAGACATCAACAACAAGGTGTGCGGGGTGAGCCGAGGTGGAGGCGTGTGCTATGTGTGTGTGTGTGTGCGTTGTGTGTGTGTCGGAGGCGGCAACGCATCTCGTTAAACCGCAACCGCTGCTTGTCGCTGACGATTCGGATCGCATCAGCACATCTGTGCCCGCTGGCTGTGCCCCTGCCCCTGCCCCTGCCACAGTCCCTTCCCCCCGCCGCTGCTCCTGCTACCGCTCCTGCCACTGCCCCTGGCTCATTCCCGTTGTAGCCGGCGGAGAAGCAAGCGTGAAATGCAATTGCGGGCCAGGACTCGCGCTGCCGTCTAGCGGTTTGCCCGTTACGCGAATTCAAAGGGGGGGAAGGGACAGGTAACCCTACCTGCCAGGCAACCAAGCTGATCTGAAGATCTCGAGATGTGCCCAAATTTCGCTACCAGCTGTTGCCCGGTGCCGTGTGCTTGACGTGGCGCTGGCTAACGATCTGGCATGCTAATGGGCGGCTCCAAATCGCGCAGCTGTGGCCGAAGAGAAACACACAAATCTGAATTGCGGCACAGTTCCAGAGATAAGCGCTGGCGTTTTATGACGTCAGCCGAGTCCATGGGACACTTTATGGTCTTCGTAATCCAACACCCAAGTCGGACACTTGGCATGTGCCAAGGAAATGGACATGGAACACGGTTACCCAAAACCAAAAACAGAAGTCCACTTGAATTACATTGCCCAAAAAAGGAAAAAGAAAAAAGAAATTTGTTTGACACACACACACACACACACAAACACACACCTCTAGGCTGACCCAGCGCTCGACCTGGTGTCAAAGGCCGTGTTAGCCTTTGACAGCCGCTGAGCGCCTCTTGAGCGAGGTCGCCCTCGCCCTCGCCCTCTCTTCCCCCCTCCAAAGTTGCGAGTCAATTTGTCAGCAGGCATCGAAACTGAAAATTGAAAATTGTTTAGCAGCTCGGACGGATTCGTTCTTTTGAATGTGAACATGGAAATTCGATACATGGGCAGCTGCGCCCTGTTCCCCTTTGAGTGCACAGGCCACCCTGTAAATGCACACACAATACTCACACACACACACGCACGCGTGCGCTTTATTATGCAACATTTGAATAGAATATTTTTCGGGCTATGATAGTCAATGGACACGAGCTTTTCAGCTGCATATGGCAATGGCAAATGGGAATGGAAATGGAAATGGCTATACAAAGAATGGAAATCGAATCCTGCTTTGAATGTGCCCCGAGGGTGCAGTCACTGTCAATTCCCGTCGCAACGTGGCATCATTCTATGCACAGATTTCAAATGCAACCGAATAAACATATATTGACTGCAGGAGTTTCAGAAATCGAACACAATGTTGGCTTAGGTACAGCAGAAATTCAATAAAGGAGACTGCTAAAAATGCAATCAAAAATAAATATTAAAAAATAATAATAATAATAATATGAAAAACTAGTTTAATAAAATTTATAAAAATATATTGAAAAGCTTGAGAAAAATGTAATCAAAAAGCTTGTCGAAAAGCTTTTTTTTAATCATTTTGAAATACAAATTTATCATAAAATATATATGAAATATTAATATAAAAAAAAAAGTATTATAAATAATCGTTAATTAAAGCTCAACATACATAAGGCTATTAAAAAGCTTGTGAAAGATATGACAAAAAAAATATTTGAAAAAAACCATTGAAAGCTTATGAAAAGTGTTACGAAATTAAAATTTCAAAATTATTGCAGATAACAAAAACCCATTAAACTGGTATGTAAATATATAATAAAGAATAATTATATTTAAAAAAAACCCCAATTAATGTTTGTGTTAATTCTTAATTGTTTGACCTTTTTTCCGCTATTATATATCTTTAGCATTATCATAGGGAAATTATTATTACCTTACTTGGTTTCTTGAAGTGGGTAAATTCTAGAGATCATCGCCTGTAATTAAAATGCTTTATACAAATATTGCCAAATATTAAACCGAAATGAAACTCACGTCGACAGCTCTGGACGATAGCTATTTCCAGGGCGTTGCGATAGGCAACCAGGGGCTGCCACTCGTCCGCCCGGCTGGTGGGCAGCGGCGCTCGGTTAATGAACTGCAGAAACTTGAGCACATCCAGCATATCCTGGGCGAGTAGCTGGGGCACAAACTGTTGAATAACTCTCAAATACAGCAGATTCTCGGGCGGCGCCGTCATATCGGCGGACCTTAGCTCCGCGGCATATCGAATACCCGCTCGATGTAAAATAAGTACGCCGGAGCGCACTTCCAATTGCCTGATATTGAAGAGCTCCGCCAGCAGATTGGCCAGCTTGAGGAGTTGCGCGAACTGCGGCGATGCGGCCGCCTGTACTGCCTCCGGATAGCTGAGCCGGATGCGTTTGTACACCAGCAGGCAGGTGTGCATCAGGGTCATGCCAAAGTTGGTGGGATTTGTGAGCAGACAGCGCTCCAGCGTGGCGCGCATTATGTCACCAAATTGGGAATTGAACTGTGGAGAGGAGGCTTTAGTTTGGCTAGGGAAGGTAGCTACGATTCAGGCCAGCTTACGCGCTCGTAAAACTGGAACACTATGCAGGCGCGCATCACGGGCATCACATTGTGGAACACCAGCTTGCAGTAGCTGGCCAGGACGCGACGCCTGCTCTGCAGCAGCGGAAACTGCTGCGGCTGGAGCAGCTGATCGGCGTTCGCAAACACAAAGCGCAGCACGAAACTCTCGAGCAGCTCATAGTCGCTGATTTTGGATCTATACTCCAGGGATTGGATCAAGACGCTGCTGTGCAGACGCAGCGAATCGGCAAAGAGCACAAAGACGTCACACGTGTAGATAAAGGCCTGCAAAGGGATGAGACGAGGCGTTAAGTCCTACCACAGTAAGTTCCTGCTTTGGAGGGTGTATTCTATGTTCCATAAATATGTGTCCGCCTTAAGGTATCCTTCGTGGATATCTATCAAGTAGCCAACTCGAGCGGCAAAGGCTCTCCAAGAATCAATTGGTAGACGGACCCCAATAGGGGTAAGTCGCTGGATAACCCATTCTATGTTTGTCTGGAACACAACTGGGAAGGAGTTTCGGCTAATTTATTTATTTGTTACCACGGACAAACCTGATTAGGAGCCTGCGGATGACTTGCGGACCTTTGAGGGGGGTTGTGGTGCCTGTGGCTTAATACCCTAAGGCGGGAAGAGTATGGAGTTGCATTAGTATCAAAGACTAGCCGTTGTTCAAGTTGGGTCTCGCCCCAAACCAAAGGCGAATTGTTGCGTCCCACAACATGCATTCAATTGGCATTCATTTGGTACATATGTGACACAGAGAATTGTGGTGGCAAGTCCCTGTGGGACATATAAATCGCGACTTTCTGTAAGTGTCCACTACTCACCTCGCAGCCAGTTTTCATGTCGGAGCTATGCTCGATCAGCTGAAAGTTCACCCGAAGAAAGTTGTCCATACGGCGACGCAGAGCGCAACATTTCTCGGCCACATGCTGGCTCGCCTTGGCCGCCTCCTTGGCCCGCCTCAGATCCCAGGAGAGCACCACATAAATAATGCTTAAATAGAGCGCAATGGACTCCCCCGGCAGACAGGACACGATGGGTGGACTACCCTCGCCCACGGCACGCTTCAGTCTGGCCAACATAGTGTCCGCCAGCTGCCATTCATAAAGGTCGAAGCGTGCGTACAGCGTGGAGAGCAGACGCAACGTCACCAGCAGCCGTTCAGCAACAGCCTCAGCGGGCATTTTGGAGGCACCCTCCAGGGACTGCTCCCACGCATTGGCCGCAATTAGATAATTGGTGACCGCATTGTTCAGCAGCTGCTGGCGATGCTTCGCATGGCTGACATTCTGGCCGTACAGATGCTCCAGGGTCATGGCGCCCACCTGCAGCACGGCCAGTTGCTGCTGCTCGAACATAATGTCCTGGATCTGTTCGAGCAGCGTCTGAACCTGCCCCTTCTCGAACCTCATGTACTGCGGCAGCTCCAGCAAATTGCCCAGATCCCGATCGCAATCGTGATATTGGCGCAACAGCGTGGGCAACTTGAACAGCAGAATTTTCGTGATCAGCTTGTTGGCATTCGGCTGGGGCTGACGCACCAGATTCTCGGTATAGCGACCAGGCGGTATCTCCCCAGTGACCGCCTGCTTGACGGCCCGCGTCAGGATCTCAATGAGAGCGGAAGTCTCTTGGGCGCTCAAATCTTCCGGCTGCAGCAGCAGGGCGACCATGTTGGACCAGGCCAGCACGACGTCATTGCGGCCGTAGAAGGCATCCACCAGGTAGGCGGCGTGCTCATGCTCGCCCACCCGTATAAAAAACCGCACCAGGATCATAATACGCTCCTTGTTCGTGGAGACGTCTTGGCAGCGATAGGGCACCAGTTCGGCTGCCGCCTGCGCCACGCCCCGATGGGCGGCAAAGATCAGCTGCTCGATGACCTGCAGCATGGACGCGTCCAGGAGCAGGGCATTCACCTTGTAGTACAGCGTGAGCAGCCGTATGGCCATCTGGCCCAGTTCGCTCTCGGCGCTCATCGTCAGGCCCAGCAGGGTCATGCGGTATTTGTCGCCCTGCTCCAGGCAAACGGACCGTAGCTGGGAATTGTCGTACAGATTGAACAGTGCCTGAAAGCAGCATTCGATCACCTTGCGCGATTTGTCCTGCAGCGCCTGGAAAAGATGCCGCACATGATCCGATTGTAAATAGCAATGCGGATACATGTCCAGCCAGACGCCGCACTCGGCTATGCACAGGTAGCGTATCTCATCGACCACATCGCCGGCACGTTCCAGAAACACGCTGGCGAACAACTGCATCCAAATCTCCCGCAGCTTGTCGCTCCCCAGCGCCACCGTCACGTTCAACGGGGTCATTATCTTGAGTGCTGCGGGAAATTGATATAAGGAATTGGTCTTTAAGATGCATCCATCTCTTACCAATCAGCGTGCAGGTGTGCCTAAAGGCACGTACTTTCGAGTCGGCGCAGACCTTCAGAAAGCCGACGATGTTTTTTAATAGAATGTCATCCACAATAATAGAAGTATTGCATAGAAGACGCACGAGATTTTGCACAAAATTGCCGATGTTCCAGGCTAAGGAGTTGCCCGTTTTCATTACCAAGGGATATGAGATACTTTTCTGCATGCAGATAAAAATTCAAATGAATAGTTAGGTGAGGTTATGTCTCATAAAGTGATGTTATGTCAAATTGCAATTAGGCTATGTCTTATTCAAGCATGGGGATAAGTTTCATTTAGCTACAAATTGATAAAGTTATTTAGACACAACTTTTTAGAGTGAGGTTATGTCGTATTAAAGAACACCCTTCTCAAGAGAGGTTATATCTTCAATAGGTGAGGTTATGTCTTATTTAGAGACAACTTTTTAGAGTGAGGTTATGTCGTATTAAAGACCACCCTTCTCAAGAAAGGTTATATGTTCAATAAGTGAGATAATGTCTTATTTTATCACATCTTTATATGGTAAGGTTGTATTCTATTATGTGTATTTCTAGTAACAAATGTATTACGTAAGATTAGGTTATGCTAGTGCATAACTTCATAAAGTGAGGTTATGTCACATGCAGAACTTTTAAAAAGGTACTAATCTGAATCAAGTAGAAACTTACATTGCCAAAATGTGCAGTTGCTTCTATCAAAATATTGTTCGAATTAAATGGCAGCCCTAGGTCTTCGGGAATTTGATATTGACTCCCGCTGGCCTTTAAAATAAACTGCATAAACCTCCGTAGCGCCGTTTCCGGAAAGTTCTCATACAATTTGATCCAGTCCTGGCAAATGTTCTGAATGTATTTCAATTTTTTATATATATTTAGATGTATGTAAAATTATTTATATAAATTGATGCTAATAAGTGAGGTTAGGTCTGTGGCATTTTTGGACTCACCTTAGTTTTATGATTTCTGTCGCACACAAGTTGAAGCAAACAACTTTCCTGGTGCTGGGAAAATGCCTGCCCCACGTGATCCTCATTTTCCTTACTGCTGCTGTCAATGGCGCTGCCATGGGGCTCTTTTTATATACTCAACTATTTAACACTTTTGTGCCTTTTACCTGGATTGGCATTCCATGATCTCAACCACATCTGAATGCACCGTTTCCTGAACGTCAATGTCATCTGAAGTGCAGCTCATTTTAATATATTTTTCAAAGAGATTTGCAATTGAATTAATAAAATAACCATCAAAGTGTCAGAGCGAAATTGTGCAACTGGACAGCACGGGGAAAAGCTATTGAATGGCAATTCAGTGCTGCCAATTTGCTTCAAAGTATCGCAAGTGACAAGAGAGGAACTAAAAAGAGAACTAAATGCGAATCAGTAAAGAACTAGTGAGTAGCTTTTTAGTAGGTATCGAATTTAATTTAATTTTAATATAATAAATTTATTAAAATATATAAAAATTAAATTATAACAATCAAAAGTTAAATTATTTAATTTTTAAAAATGTACTCGTTTTTATCAGTATAGTATATTTTTTATATTGAGCTAAGCTTACATGTTTCTTATGTTAATTATTCGAACTGAATATGAAGTCAGTTTTAAATGTTTTTAATTAAAGTATTTAAAAAATCAAAATAACAAAATTGAAATAAATAAAACTGAACACAATTAAAAAGTTTAAAGATTGAAAAGTGAAATGGTATTGTGAATAAAATCAATTTATAGTAATAAATAAAAATGGTAACATATATATATATTATTTTCTATATATTGCTCAAATGTTGGGTATACGCCAGCCATAAATTGCCGCAATTTTGTTGAGCTGTTAAATCAATAGTTAGATTTCTAGCCTAGTCGCGTTTTTACCGCCGCCCCGTCAAACCGACAAACAAGAGTTGGACGTGGACGTGAACTTCTGCGCCGCGGTATTCCTGTGATAATTCAATTCGAGGGCCAATTACGCGGTCAGAGTGCCATTCCCACAGGTCGCAGGTAGAGTCAGAGGCAGAGGCAGAGGTAGGTAGCGAAGAGCAAACAATTAGCCAGACCGCTGCCTCCGATTGCGCCCACAAAACAGAGCGCAAATTGGGCAGCCACTTGTCGGTGGACGAGATCTGAGGAAACGCCGCCGACTTTGAGTTCGAGGTTGAGGTTGAGTTTGAGGCTAACAAGGACCAAATAATCGGCCGCTGCTCCCAAAGCCAAACACAAATATTGACGTTGCTTATCGCACGCGATCGTCGGGGCCACGAATCACGAACCCGCCAACCACTAAACAGATCAGAGATCAGAGATCACCGCTGACCACTTGAATGACTTGGCAACTTTTTGGCTGGCGTTCGCACAACGTCGAATTATTTCAATCTGCGCTGATGACGCGGCTCCTTTCGCGATATGATAAAAAGCTGGCGATAACACATTTTTTCGGGCATTCCTGGAATACGGCGGCCAACAAATATTGACGCCCAGCTCAACAAAATAAAAAAAAAACAAAAACAAAAATTTGGCGCACGCAGCCAGCTGCTGGCAGCTCCTGTGATTGAAAGATCAATCGAGTGTGGCCGATGATCAGAAGTCTCAGTACTCAGCTGCCACCGATTGGCCGTAATTGGACGCGTCCAGCTCGGACCAAATGTTGGCCCATTGTTTGACTCAATTCCAATATTTTTGCTATACGAAATTTGACCTTTGCTTTTGTTGCCATTTCAAGTTGGGAATTAGCCCGCTGTCCGGCGTTGTCCGCTTGGCCAGCTGCATGTGGCGCTCACATTTAACGCACGTGGCCTCGCATGCAGATGAGCTGCAACTGCAAAATTGCAGCAGGCACGGCCCGTCTGATTGACATGACCCTGCCCGTTCCTGGCCTTGGCCTTCTTCACTTTATTAACAATGGCCACAAATTTGGCTAGGCATTCGGCGACGCCTCCCCGTCGCCATTCGAGTGCAAACTTTGTTGCATTGTTGCTCGAATAGCGCGCAACTTTCAATTCAATTTTCTTGCAACAATAAAATGGGAGGGCGGGAGCTCAGTTACAACCGCAAGAAATCATGGCAAAAGTTAAGATTGAAAGGGATAAAGTTTCTTGTTAGCTTCCTGCTGTTGGCCCATGGGCGCTTTTGCTTTAGTTATGTGGAAATGTGGCCCCAGTTTTTGCTCGTCCTTTTTGTCTCAAATACCCTTCCACATGCCTGGCTGGCTATAAACGAGCTACGAAATGAGTTAATTTGTTTTCGAAAATTACTTTTGCAAATGGCACTCGCAGTTTGCCGCAATTCGATTGCCTAACTTGGATTGCAGGCCAAGGGATTTGTGTTCCAGTTCAGTCTTTTGGAAGACAATTCGACCCTCAAAATAAAAGGTATGGCATGTGAAGAAGAGGTCGAAAAGGACATGATCTAAAAACTTGTGCATATATTTTCGGCAAACAGCCGATAAAAACTTTGTTAATATGTCTACTGCAATCTCGGAGAATTAGACTCTAGGCTCGTAGTTAAAGAGTAAATATTTATAATATGTTCATGTATATAATAGCGAAAGCTAAGGACTGAACGCTAGATTGGGCCAAATCTGAAATATGTCTTAATATGTAAATTCGCTGATTAAAATAATTTTTTTTAATATTTTTATTTCATTTTTTTTTTTATTATTTTTATTTTTAATATTATTTTGATTATTATTATTGTTATTATTAGTATTATTATTATTAATATATTTTTTTATTGTTATTATTATTATTATTAAACACTATATCCATAAACTAGTTTGGGATTTCCAACCGGACCCTCTTTGTTTATTTTATTTTATTTTTTAACATATTTCTCTTAAAATGTAATATATTCAATATTCATGGTTTTCACAGTCCATAGCCAACAACAGATGTTCCATTCACTCAGCTGTCACATTTTTGTTTTTCGACGGCGCCCGCCCACAGTACAACCTGCAATTACCAAAAAAACAAAAACAAAAAAAAATTAACTTGTTACCAAGGTAATGGCCCCTTTGGCAACAAATACACACAGACATGAAAATCAACCTGCCATGTCCAGAGCCGCATCCTATTTGGGTCAAAAGTGGTGGAATGACAACGACAGCTAGCCAATAAGTTTACACTTGGCCATTAACTGTTTCCAATTGCGGGCCAGACATGACAGATAGTATAGATATATATATATATATATATAGATAGATATATAGATATATGTATTCATGTTAGGGCGCATAATTAATCAAAGCGGCACGCGGCGGTGGGCGCCACAAAGGGAGCCGCCACCAAAGCCCCATCCCGGCCAGCTTTGGCTAGACGCACGTGAGCCATAACCGGGCTAAGGAAAAGGGGTAGCAGGGGCAAGGGGCGCATATGGCACACAGAGCGCTGCATACAAATGATGCAAGCCAAAATAAAAAACAAAAAAAAAAAACAAGCCTTTTTCCGCATTTAAAAAACAAACCTCTGTGGCGGCGGCGGCGGATGTGGACATGGATGTGGACACCCGCGCTCAGTTTGTCTGCCACATGTGGGTGCTGCAGCCAGACTTGGGCCAAACCAGTTGGCCGACTGGTTCATTCATGAATTGCCAAAGGCGTCGTCGTCGTCGTCGTCGTCAATTGCAGCCCATGATGAGTCACAGCCTCATCCGCACAATTAGTAGGACGCTGCCGCTCGAGCCCGGCCACGTTAAGAGACTTGGGCAACAGCGTCGCCTCGGCTGCCTGCCACAACTGGCTGCTAATTGACACACCTCGACGCGATGGCATTGGTATTGGTATTGGTGACGTTGCCATCACGTGCTCCCAGCTGCCAAACAGGCAATGCTCGCGACGATGACTCATCCCAGACCTGGCTCAACATGTGCCAAAAGTTGCAGTCTTAGCTGAAGTCAAGCTGAAGTCAAGCTGAAGCCAACGCCAGCGCCTTTTATGAATGAAACGATCTACACGAATGTCTGCAAATGTCTGCAGCTCCAGACGCGCCCGCCTGCCCCTCCTTCCGCCTCACCCCCTCGCGCCCACACTGCAGGTTTCTATGCCTGTTGTTGTTGTTTGTCTACAACTTTTGCCTTTATAGTAAATCGTGTTTTGCATGCGCGAGTAGGTTGGCCCCAGCCCGCCACTCCCCGCCTCTCTCAGCTCAGCTCAGCTCGGCTTTGGTATGGGAAATGGGATTTGAAATTCATTCATGAACAACAAAAAAAAGTTGCCAGTCGTTTGGCGAGTTTTAAAAGTTGAGGCATTGGACATTGGAACCTGCACAGAGTTGGGTTTTTCCCTCTTCTTTTCTTTTTTTACTCGCTGAGGTACTTACAAGTCGCTGCATTACGACACGTTCGACAATTCTGGCTAAATGACCGAATGCCTAGGTTCGTTTGTTTTCAAAAACGTTAATTGGGATATTAGAGAAATTGAAAACAGAAACAAGAAGTAGGTAAATAAAATTAAATTTAAACAAAATAAATGATTTAATAAAATAAGATAATATTATAAAATAGAACAATAATGCACTTGATAATACGACATAAAAATAATATAACATAACATACAAAATTAAAACCAGTAGGTGGCAGTCGGGTATAACCGACAGTGCAATACTCATTTACATTCACAAACCATGACCAAAATGCCATCAAACATGAAAATCGACTCCGTTTTGACAAAGTTATATGAGCTTTTTTTTTTTTAAAAAAAATTCCAAAAAATGTATTTTCAATGATGCAAAAATTTCAAATGCAGAATTATTTGCATCATTCACCCAAATGTCAGCTATGGGAGTTTAAAATGTGTGAGTTACGCCTTCGAGAGCTTTATATGTCAAAATTGACAATTTGACAAAAATTTTGACACCCTCAGAATCTGTTTTAAGTTTATACAAAACATTTTGTACTAATTGTGACAACCACAATCGATTCAAAACAATAATTTGGAGTTCTAAATGTTGGGAAAAAAATGTCAAAAATCCTTACTTATTTTTGCAATTTTTTTTTTCGAGGTTGACAAAATTTTTTTTTTTTATTTTTGTCATAAAATGATTTTCTTTTTTTTTTGTTTTAAATCTAGAGGACAAGACATTTTCAGAATACCATGAAACATGAAAATCGACTCAGTTTAAAGATTACATTTTGATGGTTCAAGTCTATATAAGTCCATTATTACAAATTCTATTTCTGTTTCTTACATTAATAAATTCAGCATATTCATAAGCAGCTCAAGAGTTGAGCATATGAAATGCCAAGTGAAATGTCAACCATATGTGTGTGGCAGTTGGGTGGGGCGAGCAACCACCGCCTAATCGGCTTGAAATGCCGTCGAAATCTGGAGCAGTAAGCTGGTCACATACGAGACGAAGTTTTGAGTCCCCTTTCCCCCCCCCCGTTCACATGCTGCAGCGACTGCAATCTCTTTCAATCGCACTGAGGCTCGCAATAAACAAAACATAATTCCCGAAAAATTCCCTAAAACGGGTAGCAGCTGCAACGTGGTTGACCCCACAAGAAGTTGTCAACACTTGACAGCAGCTGATTCCAGGGAACTTGTTATAAAGCTGACGATGCGCCCACCAAAAACAAAAAACAAAAACAAACAAAAAACTGCAGAGAACTCATAGCGCCGGACAAAGTACATGGCTCTAACTCTGGCTCGGACTCGGACTCGGACTCTGGGCCTGGGTTAATGATTGTTTATGGCCTGCCACTGGGACAAGTGAGCAGCGGGAACAGTCGGAACCATTTCTCAGGCTCATAACTCGGGTTGACAATTTTTTTGTGTCCTCCCCAACTCTCTCACTCCCTCTCTCTTTCTCTCTCTCTCTCTCGGGGGCATACACAAAGATTGATTGCAAGTGAAATTAAAAAGTGTTAAGCCGCCACGGTGGTGTCCACGGTGGTCCACAATAAAAATCCGTGGCTAACCTGACGGCACTTTTAATGTCTTTATTTATAAACAACAACAAAATCGGGGCGAGTGACAAGCGCGCCGATAAGCGAACTTTATGGTCCAAAAAAAAAATAAAAAAAAATAAAAAAAAACCGAAACGCAACGCAGCCTTAATTGAAACAGCATCTGGCCAAGGCAGCAGCCAACAACTTGGCCACTAACTTGGCCGAGACCGAATCGGAGGCCGACTCGGCGACTGCGTCGGAGACACGCACGTTCAATGGCAGCTCTCGGTGCCATTAAGGCGATAAAAATGCAACGCGCCCGCGGCCAGCGTGCACTTTAAACCCAGTTGTCGAGTTGGCCGGCACCTCCAGCCGACGCTAACTGGGCTTAATCGGCGCGTTGCGTGCGACACTTGGTCCGCTGCCCCATTTGGGGCCGCTCATTAATAAGGGCTTAGCTTAGCGCTGAGCCGAACCTCGCTCCGGTCACTGATCGCTGTGTGCATAAATTAGGCGGCTGCGGTGGTCCCAACAGCTCCTCAGAGGCCCCAACTTAGCGATCATTATGAGCCTTTGTTCGGCTGGGGGTTTTTTTCTTTTTCTCTCGGTTTATTTTACACGCTTGCACGGGGTATTCTCATTTTGACACAAAATGTGTGACGTTATAAAGGGTTTACTATATTCTTGATCAGTATCAACAGTCGAGTTGATCCAACCGTGTTTGCCTGTCTCTTTCTATTCAAAACTATTCTCGATTTTAAAGCTTTCTTCATAAAACTTCACATAGATGCTCGAAAATTGAGTTTTTGTATACAATTACTTTATTTATTAAAACATTTTGAACAAATTATATTAATTAATTTAGTTAATTAATTATATTAATTAATTACTATCTTCCTAATAGATTGCATACATTTTTATCAACATTTGTTCACTAAATCACATAGCTAATATAGATTATCGATATAATATAATTAATTCTTACATGATTAACTGTTTTTTCTTTCACTATAATCCAACCAAACTTTAAATTAACAATCTTTACTATGCTCCCAACCAATCAGAATTTTTTTTGTAATATTGGATCACTATATCATATAACTCCAATAGGAACAATCGTTCAAAACGTCGTTTTTAGTAAAAAAAAATAATATTTTTTTCTTATCATATCATAAAAAAAACTTGGTAATTACGAGCTTTACTTTGCTCCCTTACCTGTGCAATCAGAAAAATCCTTCTAATATTGAATCACTATAACATATAGCTCCAATAGGAACAATCGTTTAAAAATTAAGATTTCGTATGAGAAATTTGTTTGTTTTTTAAAGATCTTCTAACCAAACTCCGCAACTACGATCTTCACCATGCTCCTAACATATGAGCAAACTGTTGTCTACTTCAGATCACTCTGGCATATAGCTGCCATATGAACAATCGCTTAAAAATTTAGTTCTGATATTAAATTCCCTAAGAGTAGAAATAAAACACAATTGTGCTAAGCAGCCAGCAAGGGTATTTAAGCCTCGGCATTGCGTAGCTAACTTCTTTCTCTTTTGTTGTTGTTGTTGTTTTTGTTTTCTCTTTAGCTCATTCTTCGTGGCTTGTTAGCTATCGCTGCGACTTTTTTTTTTTTGTTGTTCTCTCAATTTGGCTGCAGTCCGCGTTGCTCTTTGATGTCTTCTTATTTTCGGGTTATCATTTTTTATTCGGTTATTAAGCGTGTGTGCTGCAGACCACCGGCATGGCCCGGACTGGCCAGACAGGGCTCCGATTGTGGCCATAACAGATGTGTGAAGCGCGCTCGTTTTGCCGGCCAGTGGAATTCTTAACAGGATTGCCGTGATAAACATGAGCATATGGTGTCATATATGGCCCGATAAGAGCCCCGAACGGGCTTCGAGCCTCGCAGCACTTGCCCAATTGTTTTATATATATGTATTGGTATATATTGGTATATTTTGTTCGAGCCTTTCGCGATAAGCATCGAAATTGAGCTCGCAACCGTTTCGGGGCTCGTAAGTCGCTTGAAACCTGCCGCCTTGGACAGCATTTAACTCACATTTTGGCACTCGGTCCGGCGGACAAAGGTATTAAATATCCATATCCGCCCATCGAACAATCGCAGCAGTTAATGCTTTTCCGCATTTTCCGTATTTTGGCTACCGATGATCCGGTTGGGCTCCTTTTACGGTTTCCAGCAAAACTCCTAATAAAGGAGACAAAAATAAAATAAACCCGAAAACAAAGAGTCCAGCCAAAGAGTTATTAAAAAAAAATGGTTTTGGGTAAAATTTGAAAATGGTTTTTTTTTTGTTTTTTTTTGTTTGGCAAAGAGGCTGGCGAAATCTCGAATTATGTTGGACAGTGGCAAACAAAAGGATTATGTGCACTTTGGGATTATTATGAGGCCCACGCACATAAATTGTATCTTTTGTGTGTGCGTGGCCGGGACCAGAAGAGAAACGGAGTGCAAAAGAAATTAGCAGAAAATATGGTCAAGCCGGGTCAAGAACTGAAGCCAGCAAACTGCATTTGCGATTAAAGGATTAAGCTGCATAATGTTTCCAAAATAGTAGCTAAAGGCGGCGGAGAGGGAGAGCGAGGAAAGGAGAGCGAGAGGCAGAGAGATGTAGAGTAGCGGCAGAAACAGAGTGACAACAAAGTTGCAGCAGACTTTAAAAGGAGCCGAAAGCATTACAGTGCAGACTTTTGCGGTTGCCTACTTTATATATATATATATAAATATATACAAATATATATGTGTGTATATAGAGGGGGCCCTGGAGACAGCTCCAGTTGTGGCTCTGCGGTCGACGGCGACAATTTAATGCACGAATGAACCAAACGAATCACAGCCAAGTACCAAATGCTCGCCAGCCGGAATTTATGCAAATCGACTGCGGCTTGGCAGGGCGCACGAATCGAACAGATTCAAGTGCTCGCTGGTCTTCCCAGGTGATCTCAGTTTTGTTCCCAACTTCCCATGTCACCAAGCAAACAATAAAACGGCCGGTTCCCACGTCGGCTGCAAATCAAAAGTCATTACGAGCACTTGCTGCAAGTGCCACTAATCCGGCCAGTGCAGCACAGCGCACAACCCACAACACACAACACACACACGCACACACACTTGAGAGCGCGCTG
Source organism: Drosophila colorata (assembly GCA_035041545.1). NCBI lineage: Eukaryota > Metazoa > Arthropoda > Insecta > Diptera > Drosophilidae > Drosophila > Drosophila colorata. The sequence goes on from JAWNLD010000564.1 coordinate 4,960,573, forward strand.
GGAAATGTGTCTCCCCAGTTGGACAACGGACGCGTCTTGTCTCAATTTCGTGTGGGCGCTGCCGACCGCTTTCAGGTGTCATGGCTCACGCTTTAAGCTGACCGACAGCGCTTTTCAGGGGCTTTTCCCGAACAACACCAAGGAAAATAAAAGTGATATACGACTAGCAAACACCCTATTATGCAGCTTTGACTCTAACCCACTTATATTAATAGAAATTCAATATAATATTAACATTCTGCTATTCAAATACACGAAAACATCAACTCTCCTATACTTCTTCTTTCCCTTAATGAACAATTTATTTTTTTCTAACTTTTTTCTGTATAATCCGACTGTAATTTAATTTGCAAGGCTTTAAGATAGCATTCAATTTGGTGCATGAACAATTATTAAGAGAAGTCGGTGGAGGTATATTAAAATTTAAATATTTTTATGTTTAATGTATATATTTATTAACATTTATTAAAATATATTATCATTTATTTATAAAAAAAGGAACATTATATGTACTATCACATATTTATTTACATCTTTTATTATTAATATTTAAATATGTAAAACTCGCCTTCGGCTAAGACAAACATCCACACACTACCCTTGGATTCGAACCCGGTCCTCATCAGTTCGGTTGCCTTAGAAAACTCATCTACCGCGAACTGCAGAGCTTATTTTAAATAAAAAATCCAAAATTTTTAATTTTTTAGTCTCTTAAATTATTACATTATGTGTTCAGAAATTCCTCCTCATGCCTCTTACAAACACATGCACACAACCGTTATACCCGATTGCAGCCCGCTCTGAACGAGTACAGGGTATTAGCACAATGCACAATGAAAATCTGTTTGTTATTTTCATTCAATCAAACGAAATTCTTGAAAGCAAATTAACCGCTGGCGATCGCAAAGCTCTGTGGGAATAACTCCAGCGACTTTCCATAACAACAGAAGCTGCAATCGCAGTCGGCTCAATGGAACAGTTACGTGTGTCCAAATATTTGGACATTTATTCGAATTTGGTAACAATTTATTGAGGATCAGTTGTGTGAGAAGAGTCAAATTTCTCCAATTGGGTTCTATTTAGCCCAACAATTTGTTAAAGCTTTAACTTGCGATCAAATACAATGGTTACTTTTGAATGCTGTTCATAAATCTCATATGCAGATGAGCGGATTATGAGACAAGATCACTGATCAGGGCATTCTGTTAGCATTGATCTCCTTAAATAATTAGGGGCCTTAAGTAGCTCAACAGTTCCCACAGTCGAGCGATCTCTTAAACTACTCTCGGCCCAGTTCTACGCTCATTATGTAGATCAGTTTGTAAATACTTCGAGGCGCTTTAAGAAGAGTTAGAACTAGGGTTTCTTTGCTGATCCTTTGCGAGTTAAACTTTGGGCACAACTAAATATTTATGGTTTTTTTTTTCAAAAAAAAAAATATATATATATAACGAAAGATTATTTCGGTGTAGATCAAAGGGACAAGGGACAACAAAAGCAGGGATCACGGCAAAAATCTTGCGGTTAAAGCGAGCTCGCAAGTAATTGCCAACAAATTGGCCCAACAACTGTGGCCCAGAGATACGCACGCAAAGGACTCGAAAACGAGTCCGAAAAACAATTAGAGCACGAAACGGTTAATTGTCTTTTGTGTGCGCATCGCATGCCTCGTCGGGATTATCCTGCAGCGACAAAGGAATCACGCCCAAAAGCGCTTTTACAAAAATAATGACAAAAAAGAAAAAGTTCCAAATCCGCAAAACGGGACAAGCCGATCAAGCAACTCCAACGACCCTGCCGAGCAGTTAAGCTACTTAAAGGACATTTGCAGCGCCATTAAATCAATTGTTGTGGCCTAATCCTGGGCCTAAACCAAAACTGATTTGCATAATTAGCTCGATTTTGGTGCGCACGAGTGCAGCTCCTTGGACTGTCCACGTGGCTACCACTTCCACTTCCACTTCTACTCCTCCTCCTTCTCCTCCTTCTCCTTCTCCTGCTGTTCCAGCTGCTTCCTCCAATCTAATTGACCATCAATGTCGGCGATCACTTTGATCAGCGGCCTCGGCCTAACAACATAATTGAAGTGCTTCTTCAAATTGACTGACAAAATGATGGCCAAGTAGACGGCGCCTGGTTTGGTTTAGGCCAACTATAAGTCCAACTTGGGCTAATTGTTTTGCTGCTGCCCGCGGCTCTAATTACATGGCCAGTGGTAACAACTAGTCAGGATCGTCAGCGCCTTCAGCTGCTTGACGATGATGTATTGCTGCGTCTTCAACCCGGCCAACAAGAATATACAACAACAACAACAATGGCCAACGCCAACGCCAAACGCCCGCGCCACAATGGGCGTTTTGACGACTCCATCGGCCACGCCCACATATTCTTTGGCTCTGCGTTTCGTTTGCGGCGCCTTTTTTCGCCAGATTCGCTGTGATAATTACACATTAATTGTTTAATTCCATTCGATTGTGCAGCTCGCTCTGTGGTAGGTTCCAGTTTCGGTTTCAGTTCCAGGCCCCTAAAGGTTCTGGCAGTCGCGCCCATTGCCGTTCGCCAGTCGAGGGTGTGTTTTGGGTTTGGTTTAATAACTAATTAAGCAGTCATGAAAAATGCACGCAACGACGCATAAATCAGCGTGGAAGCTGCCTTTGGTGGTCCACAGACGCCCACGTTTCATGCTCGGCCCGAAGACCGAAGAGTGAAACCTGCGACTTATCACGGGGTAATGAAACGGCTCTTTCCTTTATGTGACCATTTGATAAGAGCTACGACCAAACAAGTAATGTGCTTTAGCTGTAGTAGCTGGTTCAGCAGTTACCCTGTACTCACATACATTTATTCTTTACTTCTGATCCTTAGACCAAACACTGAAAAATTGATTTCTTCAAAAATTATTATTCATTTTGAATAATAATATTTTTTTTTTTTTTTTGTAATTTAAGTTTATTATCTCATTTTTATGTCATAAATATAATGTTTAATTGTATGTACCTTCCAATTTTAGGGATAGTGTGCAGAGGTATTGAAAAAATAATAAATTTTTAATTTCTTACAGCCAGAAAAGCCTCCAAAATATGCTCAAAATTCTTGGCTGGTAATCTGAATTCGGAAAAATAAAATCGCCTAACCTGGTAATCAATTCATTGCATTTGAAAAAGTTGGGGTGAGTATGCAAATATATCCGAGTAACAAAATAGAGCTTAAAAAAAGACCAAAATGTTAAATTTAAATTTTATTATTTAAATTATCGATTTTTTGAAACTTTTTCAAAAAAAACCAAAAAAAAAATAACAATAAATTTGTTCAGCGTAAGAATAAGAAGAATTTATTTTTAACATTTGAAGACTTTGGCTCTTGTTGTCTCTGACATGGCTCAATCAACTTAATGCTGAACAAGAATAAATTATATATACATTTGTGCAATATAAGCCCACCTTCAATATTTAAAGGATAAATCACAGTGTTATTTTCACACAAAACTGAAACGCTCTTTTAACCATTTGCACCCAGTACAGGGTATAGAACCACTGTGACGCACGAGTCAGGAATGTGTAGAGTCCTGCGCCTATCTACAAAATTCCTGTAGTCCCAACAGGTAGCCAGGTAACACAATTTGGTTTAGGTAACAACGCCACAAAGACTCTCTATTGAGTCCATTCAAACGGGCAATTTAGTTCAGTGTTGGGCGGGAATTGGGGCGGGACGGGACTGGGGCGCCTGGTTGGGGCATGCAACAAAGGCCGATGCAGGCCGACCGCAAAAAGGCAACCGCAAAATTCTATTTGGAACAAATGCTGACCAGGGCAAACTGTGCAGCAATTCAGGCCGCCAAAGGGGCGTGGCATGCAGACTTAAAGCTTAAACATTCACGTTTTCAATTTGAAAAATGTTCCGTTTGTTTTTGGCAGTTTTCTTTACGATTTTCCCAAGTGGATGTTCACTTCTTGTTGTTTTTCTGTTTTCATTGTGCCACATTCATACTTAATTAAGTTTTCACACCTACCTGCAGCCGGCTTGTGCCTGGGCGTTCATTGTGTGGGCGTGGCATGAGAACTGTTTAATTGTGCGCTTCATTTTTGACCGCTCCCTTGCCACCTCGCCTTGCCACTCTCTCGGGATACGCAGGGCTGCACAAAAAGTTTTAATTTCTCACTTGTCTCTTGGCACTTGCCAAGACGCTGCCGCTGCGACAGGTGCAAAGGCCCGGTAGCGGAGTGGCCGAGGGGAGTTGCGCCCTGACAAAATAATTAATTGCAATGTCACTTTCTAGTTTTGTCTGCAATTTGTCTTTGATTCTCAATTGTGCCCTCTTTGTGCCTGTTTCTGTCAGTGCGCTCGCTGCTCGCATTTTAATTGCACTTTAAGAACGAACGGAAAACTCTCGAAAAAAAAAGTGGGGAACGAAACTACTTAGCTGAAGCTACACTTAACGAAAGCTATGAATTTTGTATTTAAAGAGCAAAGTATTTAAAATTGCTGTCAAGGTGGCAATTTCTTAACTTGTAAACATAATTAGTTTTTCAATAAGTTTTATTTCTGACTCCAAAATTTCTAAATTTAAGATTATCTATCATAGTCAAAGTAGACAAATTCTTTATTTAAATACCTAATCCGACTATTTATTAAAAAATATTTATGGACCAAATTTCTTATTTTAAGAACTTGTATTTAATTCCAAAATGCCTTAACACAAAACTCAAATATTATTCTAAATGTAAAGCGTTTTATACTTATTTCAAATATGCAAATTATTACAATAATTATTTTCTACCTCAATTAAACCTTTTTCTATATTAACATTGAACATTGAATTTCAAAATCGTTTAATGATTTAAATATATTCAAAATTTAAATACATTTAAGATTTTGAAAACAAAGTACTATAAATTCATTTCAAATGTTCTGGAATCCACACCGCCTTGTTTCGCTCAGTGTAAAGTTCCCCGGGCTTGGGTTCTTGCATCAATCAAATATTTTATTGCAATATGCAAGGCACTTCCGAAATGCTGCGGCCCATAAAATCAATTCCCAAATAGAGTCATAAAAAAACCCAGGGAGAGAAATAGAAACAGGTAACAAAAAACCCAGGTGAGGGTCCCAACATTGCCCATTGTCGTCTACTTAGTTGCCTGATTTTTGTTTCGGGCTCTGTTTCTGTTTTTAGTTTTTTTTTTTTTTTTGTATTTTTTTTTTGTATTATTCTGTCTTTGGCTCATAATTGTGGCCAGCACAAATATTTTGATCATATTTCACGGCTCAGTGGCGCGGCGAAAAAGAGAGCGAACGCTTCAGAGAGGGATAGAATGTTGGATTCCAGCCTAGTCATGGCCATGTTTCTGGCATCTAGATAGGTTTATTTTTTTTTTTTTTTGGGCGCAAGCTATAACTGTTCTTGTGTCATTTGCCTGCTTCTCAAATTCTCACACTTTCCATCGTAAATCTTTGGGTTAGCGCCGTTTTGCATCATCTTTTATCTCGCGCTCCCTCTCTCTCTCTCTCTCTCTCTCGCTCTCTCTATCTTCCGGTTGCCATTGGGCATATTAAAGACGCCTTATCGGTGTTTGCTCATCGCCCTAATCCGTTGTTAGCATCAGCAGCAGCATCGCAGTTGACATCTCCATTTACTTCCACGAATGACAATCGATTGGACACTTTCTTTATAACAGTAGCAGCACGTCCCGTTCGAAAAGTTGAGGTTAGGTTAGAGGTTACGAGAGGGTGAACCGTTATGAGCGGGAATTACTTAGAATAGTTTTATGTATTATTAAATGAATGACTGAAAGAGGATTGGAATAAGGCTATAAAATGATAGTGAAATGGAGAGTAGAATTAATAATGACTTGCTTGTTTGGAAATAATAACAAACTCTTTGATCGAAGAAACTAAAAAAATATTTAATGTGCCTGATATTCATGAGATAAATATATATATATATATATATTTTTTTTGTTATTATTTTTTAAAAATACTTTATTAAATTAAATTTAATAAGAGAAAATTTTAAATTTAATCAGAATTTATTGAATATTCCTATGTATTATAGGATGATAAAATAATAATACAAGAAAGTTCGCGCACTTCTGGCATGATTAGTAAAAATAGTTTAACAGTAAAAACCTAAAACGTATATTTTACTTAACTAGTAAAATATAAAAATAAAAAGAAAACTTCCATTCCATTGTTCCCAAAAGTCTTCTATGATGGCAATTGAAGTAACTTAGTTCTAATAATAACTAAGTAATATAAAATATAACTATCGATCAGAATATAGCCGTTTAAACCGTTTTTCAAAGTTAAAACCTCGATATCTTGGGAAAATATGGCTATATCTTCAAATGATATACCTTTCCAGACTCGTACGGATCAGGACTATTGATTGGCATTCAAAAATTTCCATTCTAAATTTTGACCAAATTCGACAAAAATGATAAGGGGTAACATCACAATTTTTGCTAAAATCCCGAAAATTTTAAAATCGAAAAACTTTAATGGCGATTGATTCTATAGACTTATAAGAGTCGAAAGAGGTATATCTTTCCGAAATCGGACCACATATGGCCGGGATACAGCAATTTAAAGCTTGTTATAATAAGTAAATAATGAAAATCTTGGGTAAAAAAAGGTATATATTGGAATGATATACATTTTTAGACTCGTACGGAGAAGGACTATCGATTGGCAATCAAAAATTACTATTCTAAATTTTGACCAAATTCGACAAAAATGGCAAGGGCAAGTAACATCACATTTTTTGCAAAAATCGCGAAAATTCTGAAATACAAAATTTTGAATGGCGATCGATTCTATAGACTTGTACGATTCGAAAGAGCCGTATCTTTCAGATATCGGACTACATATGGCCAAGATATAGCCGATTAAACCGTTTTTTAAATTTAAAACCTCGATATCTTGGGAAAATATGGCTATATCCTCAAATTATATACATTTTCAGACTCGTACGGATCAGGACTATCGTTTGGCATTCCCATTCAGAATCTGTCGATTTTGATCTCGATCTAGAATTTGCAGTTTACATTACAATCGTGACTATGACTACCAGGCAGGGACTTAGATGGGAGTTTTATTCATTAAAATTTCTATATCATATTATATCATAGTATATTATAAATACATTTTAATTTTTTTCTTATATAAATTTTATAATTTTCCACCTGTTAAATAACTTGGCTGAAGTCAAACCTGTTGCAGATGAAATATTTAATTAATTAAAATAACTAAGCAGCAGACTTAATGAAAAGCATGTCCAGTTCCTAAGAACGGGCAGCATCGTTAGGGCAATTGCAGGGCATTCAAGCGTGCCCCTAATAGGTGTTTTATGCAATCGCAGCGTTTGTGCTCAGCATTGATAGAATTGTTTAAAGCAGAGCTAATTAGCTGCAACGCGCTGGCCACTGAACGCGTCTTCAGTTGGCAGCAGGCGACTGGCGAGTGGCAAGTGGCAAGCGGCAAGTGGCAAGCGGCAAGTGGCAAGCGGCAAGTTGCAACGCGCGCATGCGCCGAGCTGTGACCAGAACGGTGGCAGCTTCACTTGCTGCTCCCGAGGCGTCTGCACTGTGGAGATTCTCCGTTGCCGCCCAGTAACAAGCGAGTGCGCCAAATGATTATATGGCAGCTCGTTCCGGACCCGGAGCCGAGGCATGTTCTGTTTATCAATATGTGTTTTGGGGTTTGGGCTGTTCAATCTTGGACTTGGATCGCTAATGATGATTATGCTTTTGTGTGTGGATGTTGTTTTTAGCAATTGTTGTTGCCGTCGGTGTTGTTATAAGCGTGTTCGTTACGCTTCGCAGTTGCATCAACGGCAACAACAACAACAACAACAACTGAACTTAACTCCAAGTTAATGTGAATGTCTGCAATGCGCGTTCTAGAAATGATAATGACAAAAGATGAGCCAGCAAAGTGCAGCGTCATCGCTTGGCTTGGAAACGATGTCAGAGCCATGTGACAAAAGCCGCCAACGCCGAATGGCACCACTGCGCACTAGAGATGGACGAGTGTCGGATTGGTAACAAAAATATCGCCAACACGACTTTTTTTTATATCATATTATACCAGCTAACATCAATTTAATTTGAGAAAGATTTTTAATAATCGTATTTTTCACATTATTATTATCATTCGAAGACTTCAATAAAAACAAAATATGAGTATTAAAATATAATAATACAATTCTGATTATAACAAAGAAAAGAAAATTGCTTAGAACAAAATACATAATATTTTATATACAAATTTGAATAGTGAAAATGAGAATTATTAAAAACAAAAATATACAAAATATTTTATATAAAATATGTCAATCATTTTATTAACTACTAAAGGCTACTAAAGTCTCGGCGTAAAATATAACTTCTGCTATACACTGGCCTGGGCCTCACACTCAGTTTCTCATTGTTCAGTTGCCCAAATATAACAGGGGTCAGTTAGACAATTTAAATACCGAAAACTGTTTATTACAATGTTTTATTATATGCTCTTAGCCTTTAAACAATAAGTCATCTATTTTCTAAAAGGTCAAACCAAATTTTAATTTTTTTAAAATAAATAATTCTACAGTTTATTTAATTAAAATATGAACTAGACTTTTATCTACTTAAATTTTTTAGTTTAGATTAAAGTTATTCTATAAGCTATATCCTGCCTATTTAACATCAACTTGTTCGTGTCACGATAAAAATAATCACGACACGCGCCCATCTCTACTCCACGCCGCACCAGCCTGCTCTGCTCCAGAAAGCAGCCACGCATCTCGCAAGTGGCAGAGCAGTCGCCACCCGCGCTGCGCAAATGAAATAAAAATATGTGTATATGTACATATAAAGTTATTACAATTTCGTATTTATTTTTCCAAGCAAAACCACTCGCTCCCCTCCCGCCCGCTGTCAGGCAGCGGCTCTTAATTGGAAACATTTTCCCAAACCCGGGCAGAGAGACTGTTGCGACCTCCTCCGTTTATGGCAACAACTCGAGCACGCCAAGAAGTCTAATTACCAGAAGTCATTCTGTGACTGCCCTCCCCCTTTGGGATTCAAATTTTTGACATCAACTTTTGTTGAACTACAAAAACCAACAGCAGCGAGAAACAGTAAAAAAATATGTCGAAAAAGGCAAAAGAAATGAAATAAAAAAAATAAAATAAAAAAAAATAGCAAAGTCATTTAATTGCGAAAACGCGTTTTAATTGCTTTTGGCCAGGCTAGGGTTTCCCTATGTCTAGAATACATGGCGAAGAGCAAACAGTTTGGCTACTTGGCATTTTGGCCTGTGAGCTTTCCCAGCATTAATATGCCCAACAGCCATGGGAGTGTATGCTGGGAGGGGGAGGGGGAGGGGAGGGTCACCTTTTTGCCAAATGACCGAAGCTACAAAACTTGTCATAATTTGGTTAGCCAAAAAGAGTCAGCAGCGGTTTACACTCGAGCGACGCCGTCTTGGCCACTTGTCTGCTCGTTGGCCTTATCTTGGCCGGGCTTTAAATGTCAAAGCGCAGGCCCATCTTGCGGCCCATCCGGCCAATTTTCCGCTTAGTTTCTTTCGAATTAGAATTCATTAAAAAGGTGCCCCCACGCCCCGCAAATGGATTAAGCTGTATTTTTTTTTTTTTTTTTTGGTTGGGGCAGGATTAGCTGCAACAATTTGCTAAGCGCGCTTGTTAGCCGCATAAAATCCTAATTTTATTTGACGTTCGCAGCCCACCTGAGCTCTATAAATTGAAATCAATTATTGCCACAGATCTATGCCATGAGAAACTACTGCGAATGCAACTGCAACTGCGACTGCGACTGCCAACGGACAGCAGCAGCAGGCTGCCAACAACTGGCCATGCTCATAAATTGAGCCGGATTGTCATGGCCGGCGGCGTTATTTTGGACATTGATTGCCAGCTTCTACATATTTTCCCACAGTGCGGCGTTGCCCGAAAAGTGAAAGAACCTCCAAGGAATTGAACCAGTTAGTAATGTTCAAAATGCAACTAAATACAAATGTTGGAACAGCTAAATACCCTATATAAATGAAAATTACTGTTAGATACACAGAGCATTTATCTTATTGCTTAAGTTTACGCAAGCGCAGCCAACTTCAAGTCGATGGGCAGCATTGCTTGACAGCTAATGCATTAGGGGTATTCCTCAAATTCAACATAACTTTACTATATTACAATTTATTAGCTCGTTCAATATATTTATAAATATTTTTCATAAATATTACATTCATTCAAATTTTTTATATTATATTATCCTTTTATATTATATTCATTTTGTGCATGTATGTACTTCAAATATTTAATAATCTTATTATAAATAATTTTGTCAACTATTAATCTTATTAGTATTGATTTTACCAGCACAATTATATTTTTATAATAACATATATAATTATAATTTTTAGATTGGTGAACTTTTCTGTTTAAATGATGTTCAAAAAGTTTGAAATATCATGTGCAACTTTTTCTATTAAATTTAAATGTGAAAAAGTCAAAGTCAAAAGTCCTTTGCTATGCAAATAAAAATAAATATGCAGTGTTCTATTTTCTACGAAAATTAAATATAAATTATATTTAAATTTATTACTGTACATATATATTTCTTAATATACATATTTTAGAAATATATGCTACCTATCGCCATTTACAGGGTATCGAGCAAAAAGTTATTAAATACTGGCAATTTGAGGGAGGGGTTGGCAACGTGTGGCAAAGCCCTGTGACATGGCATGCAGCATGGCGTGGGGCATATACAATATATGTATGTGTATATAAATAAAAAAAAAAAAATATATATATATATATATATTTGTGGCGCGGCTTAGGCGCATGCCGCAGCGCCAATTACGCGTCTCTAAACAGCTGAGCCGATGGGCTGGAACCGCGTCCTCGACTGGGCACAAAATTAAAATTACACCCGCGGGCCACAAGCCGTCCCGGCATAGAGTCCGGGAATAGGGTTCGCAAGGAGTTCGCCAGTGTTCGATTCTGTTCGGTTCTAAAAATGATAAACTCTGCGTTGCCAGACAGCTGGACAGCCGGACAGTCGGACAGCCGGACAGTTGGACAGTCGGACGGAGTCGCAGTTCGAGAGAGTCAGTCCATGGGAATTACACTAATTTAAAGTAATTGGCTATAGTTTTTCACTTGGCATTTAAATATGTGTCCCGTGCTGGCCGGCCGGCCGGCTGGCTGGGCCACAACGGGTGCTGCAGCGGCTCCACAATTTTAATCGATTTGCGTATATGGCGGACTATTAAAAGAGGGCCCCCGAAGCCGAAAATGAACTGGACGAGCGTACCCAAAAGTGGGCGTTGCCCGAAACTGAATGGAAAATGAGTGAGTTGTGCGCGAATGCGAATTGCAAGCGCTCAGCTTCAGCGCCCCCCTCTTCAAGCCAACCCACACCCCCTCCCTCCCCCTACCCGGTTTGATCGCTGGGTCGTGGCACATTCCAAGTAGCGCATATGCTGCACCAAATTGGCTCGGAGCTGGAGCAGAAGCTGGTAGAAGGTAGGAAGGCTGAGGAAGCAGCGCAGGCTCAAAGCAAAACTAATTAAAATTGGCCCAAAACAGAAGAGCGGGTGAGCGAGCCAGAGAGTGCGAATGTGTGTGTGCGAGTGTGTGTGTGTGTGTGTCTGTATCGGTACCTGAAACGTTTGCCCAGCAACCTTTTGCCCATCTGCATGCCTCATCTGCGGCATTTGCCTGCGGCAGTGCCGATCGCCGCCTGCAATGAACGGGAGGACCTGCGGACGACCCGCTCCCATTTTCTTAACCACTAAAATTAATAATAAGTGATCTGGATCTGGTTTCGAGGATCCAAACCAAACCAAACCAAGCCGAGCCGAGCCGAGCCGAGAAGTAGAACGTTCAGCGCATAAATAAATGTTATGTGTTTTTTGCCAGCCACCACAGGAGCAGCCGGTCGAGGTCTACAGTAAAAACAAAAACAAAAACAACAACAAAAAATCGGCAAATCCATAATGCGCCCTGGTACCAGTTGTTGTTGCTGTTGTTGTTGGCACCTTTGTGGCCCGCGGCGAGACAACAAAATCATTTCACCGCCGCCTGTTTGGACAGTGTGCAGCACTTGGCTGATTGTCTGTGGGGGCAGGGGGGCCGCAGGAGGTGGCAGACAACAGGCTGCGGGCTGAGCGCCCATTATTGATTGGCTAATCAAATCATTTGAAGGCAAACGCACAACAGCCCCAACATTCAACGACAGCCGCAATTATCATTCCAAAGTCGCGTTTGCGATGGCTAATTAATAATCCCGGCGATTAGCAGCCGTCGAACGCACAGTCAAAGCCACAGTAAACGCCCAGTACGAAGGCTTCAAATTCAAAGTCTACAACTTGCATACCCCCACTTTGTTTTCTGCGGTTTTGCAGTTGCCGTTTATTAATTAAAAGTCCCGCCGTTTTTTTGAGGCAACTGTAACTGGCCCCAACAGGCATTTGACTGTCTGCTCATCTCAACACCTACAGCCAGAGCCAGAGCCAGAGCCCCAAGTTCAGCTTCCATCTGCCTTTGCATGCCCAGTCTCAATATCTCATCATTATACGCTTAGCTTAACGAGGGTATAACTATTTTACTAACAAGCTTGCGACCTTATTAAGCGAAATATTTTAATTTAAATAATTAATTGAATGGCATTTAATTGTATCGTGTTTGCAGAAGTAAGCGCTACTGTGAAACGGTGCAAGTGGAACATATTCATACACAATATGTTTATATCGAATTTAATGAAATCCATTAATTAATCTGTTATAAACACATACAACAATTTTTAATTGTGCAATTTTAAGCATATATACTATGTATGTTTAATTTTTGAGCTTTTTGATTTATATCGCTTTTAAAATAAGCTATAAATTGAGTGGTAAAAATTAGCTCTATTTTATTTTAAAATTCTGCATTTATCATACAATAATAATGAAAATAATAGTTGGGGTTAAAACTTAAAAATTGATCCGATGAAGAATTAAATTATTATAAAGTATACCCAATATTTTCATTATTTTATTTCACTGAAGCAACATAAAGCATATCGATAAATTACAATTATTTAAAGCTTAATTAGCATATTACAACGAAACGATATTTTTTTAAATTTATAAAAATTTTTGATAGTTATGATTTTTTATCTCTTTTAATTATGCCGCTTCATTTAATAGATCCTAACTTTGTTGAGAGCCCACTTATCGATAAATTACAATTATTTTAAACTTAGTTAAAGTTTGTTTTCAAATTAAAACAGTTTATGAAGTGCATTTCAAATTCGGCTTTTTTTTCTGCTCAGATCTTTCATTTCATTTCATTCATTTGTTTGTCTGGCCGTTTTTTTTTTTTAATTTTTATTTTATTTTGGTTATTCGGCATTAATTAGTCGCTTTCGCGTGGCCATTTAAGGTCCGCCCTGGACCTTCGGTAGGTGTTCCCTAATGAGTTGAGGCGGAGGTGCGGGCGGCCACGCCCCGTACAGCACAGTTGTGGCAGAGGTGTACTTGATGGGCCGTCCCAATGTTTGCTCAAGTTAGCCAACTAAATAAGTTTATTAGCCCGATAGGGAGGCGGCGCCCGCCACACAGGATCGCATCTGGCCAGAAGCTGCCCAGCAGAACGAGTTAGGCAGGTGTGTGTGTGTGTGTGTGTGGCACACTCTATGAATTGTTAAAGAGCCTATTAAGCATACATTATGGGGCAATAAACTGAAAAATGTTAAATAATCGAAGCGGCTCATTAAGCGCATTTAATGCACAGGACGTGAACACGGTTGAGCAGAAAGTTCGCTTATGCGATATTAAAGGAGAGACAAAGAAAGTGGCAATCAGAGTGAAAATAAATATAAAATAAAAAGCGATGTAATTGCAGATTTATGCCATGCTCTGAAGTGTTTGCCGACCCAAACGGGCGGCCCAACCTGACCGCGTATGAAGAGCGCCCATTTGAGCCAAGGCTTCAGCAGGCCATTTGCCCGGTAGCCACTCATTAAAATGGGAGAAAAAAGAAATTAAAAAACCTCCTGTCATGTTTTACGAGATAGTACAGCAACGATAACACTCAATTTTAAATACATCTTTTAATTCAGCTTTATTTTTCAGCAAAAAAAAATATATGCGGATTAAAGCCTTGGGTATTCCCGAACGTATTTCTATGGGTATTTCTTTATTATTAATTTTGAATGCATAGCTCGAAAATGCCGAAAATTGAATTTGGTCTCGACAATTTGCCAATTTGGGCGGATTTCATTTCCATAATCAGCAGCGCCCAATGAGCATTTGAAATTAAATGCCAATTAAATTGCCAAACGGAAACTACACATAGCTGACTGATATTCAATTTTGGGATTATGCTGACAGACGCATGTCAGGTGAAAATTTCAATTAATTGAAGTAAGAGAAGGCTCCAAAATATTCCCTAGTTAAATTAGGAAACAAAGTTAGTATGGATCAACTTAATACATATAGTTAATTTTAAATATATTAACAACATTTTTTAATTTAATTATTATAATAATCCAAATCATACTGAAGTACTTAATTTTTAATTTTAATTGTTTTATTTAAATACACTTCGAGAAAGGCCAATTAACTGTAAAAAACTAAATTGTTGACTCAAGAAATTGTTCTACATATTAATAGAGCATATTAATTTTACTTTAAACAATATTTTCTTTGACGATTTCGCAGTACCTACGAAACGTTTCTTATCTTTGCCAAGAATTTTGTTTTGAAACCCGCAGCAATTTTATTCAGTTTTCTTAATATTTATTCCCCCTATATTATTTCGCTTCTCACTTCCTTTAATAAAAACGCATGTTTATTGCAAATTGTTGACACAAAAGGCAAGATTCTGACTTGTCACCCATCACATGTTGCGCCACGGACAACAGGCAGCATATGGCCGGGATCAGAACGGAAAAGCGGCAACAGGAACAGGACTAGCGGTAAACAGCTGTTACAGTTGCAAGTCGCGTGGCATTTAGAGAAGTGAAGGAGCGAAAGTGAGGCTGAGACGCCCCAAGGAGCGTGCTTATCACAATTTGTTATGAAACATGACCAGAAGAGATAGAGGGAGAGGGAGAGAGACAGGGTCCTTTTCCCTGTCAGTTGTCAGTCAGTAGCAGGAGGACGCACTTCATCTAATGATGATGCTGTCAGATTTGCATCGCTTGCCGGCGTGCCACAACAGTTGGTTGAGCCGAGCACGCATTTTCACTTTTCCGAAATGAAAAGTGTTTTCTTCAATAATTTTTGTAAATTTCATTTGGCTGCCGCAACAGATGCCACACCGACTCTGCTTATCCTGCATCCTATTTTCGTTTGTTGTCTTATCGAAAATGAAAATTGGTTTTGACGCTGTTATGACGGCTGCTGCTGCTGCTGTTGTCCCTCTGTGTTTAGGAGGGGAGCCAGGAGCACATGCCGAGCGAGAGTTCTTGCCTTGATTGAGGTCCTTAGGCTTTGTTAATTTGACTGGCCCGGCTTGACCGCTCGTCCTTATGGCCATATGGCCAAGATCGTGAAGCGTGCCGCGCACACGAATTCCGGGAAAGGTTGCTGTGCAAAACCAATCATAATATATATAATCCAAAATTGAGGCCGACTCATTAGGGGTGCCCATTCTTTGTCTGGATTCAAATATTAGCATGTGTTCGATCGCTTTTGACACTCACTTTAATGAAGAAACTGTCTGAAATTAGTCACATTTGTTTCTTTACCAATGCTTCAAAATAACAGCTATCAATTAATGAGGGTATTTAGCAAAAAATTTAGAGAAGATTAAATAGCAGACATTTATAAATTTTTGATCAAATATGCCTATAAAATGCTTTATTATATAATAATTTCATGTTGATAATTTATTGTGCTTATAAGTTAGGAGCTTAGTTGATAAATAAGTCTTTTTATAAGAAAACCTATTTAAAACTGATAGACTAATATGTATAGAAATAGTCTAGCTATATCAACTGATCAAGAATATATATACTTTATAGGGTGTTACACATTTAGTACCAATATTATAATACCTATACATATATGTATATATTTCTTAGCATTAACTTTTTTTTTTTGTATTTATTCGAAGTTATATTTATTGAATTTATGCAACACAATTTTATAAAAAGGCATTTCACTATTTTGAAAATTCAACATAGTAAATTTTAAAATTTTTTTTCTAATATTTCATTATTATCTTATCATCAAATCATGTTATGTTTCTTAAAATATTTCAAAACTGGTAACATTTGTTCGCTTTAAATAGCATATCAGAGTTTTCCTTTGAATACTCTGCTAATTTTCACGTTCATTGCGAACTGTTGCCCTCAAATTTGTGATTCTCAGTCGCCGACACCGCAGGATACGCGATGAATGGGAATTGTTAAATAACCGGGCCATTTTCCAATTGTTGATGACACGTTTGCACACACAGTCACATGGAAATGGACACGGACAAGCAGACGGACACGGACTTCTGCATGTGCATTATGCATGAACGTGTTCTTTGCCAGAGAGAGAGACAGAGAAAAAGTGTCCCAAATTTAATGCGAATTAATTTCCATTTTTTGTTTTTTTCTGTCACATAAACGTGACCGGTTCCAGTCACAATCCCTGGTTCAGAATGTGTGTCACGGTCAGGCCATGTCAAATTGCAGCGCGTGAGCCGAAGAATTGTACGGTCGATTTTCGGCATTTTCCAGATTTTCCACTGAGCCGCACAGACAATGGCACAGCGTGCGTTTGGCCCGGCACGGCTTTGCGTAAATGGGAAAAAAGTGCATTTAAACCGATTGTCGAATTATTACGCAAAATCGAGCTGGCACAATGACGAGCCCGTTGACTGACAGCCAGAGATCAGCCAGGGGTGGGCACCGAGACCGGGTTGCGGACTGGGCCAACCCTTCAATATCGGCTTAAAGCCAAATAAATTCATATTAGCGTACGGACGCGTTCAGTTGGAAGCGGTGGAAATTATCAGCACGCGATTGAGCCAACGGCCTGTTACTAATTACCCCCGCAGCCTGCCCCCCCCCCCACACACACACACACACACAGACATACATGCCTCTGGTTCGCTGCAATTGCAGGCAGGTGCAACAATTGCTGCAGCCGCCTGATTGAGTTGCACTCGCTCGCGCTTCCTCTCTCTCTTTTCCTCACTCTCTCTCTCGCTCTCTCTGTCTGTCTCTCGCTGTCCACGGCAGCAGAACGGCACGGTCAATGGCTTGAACGCGACGTCGGGATCGTCGCGAGCGGCGCGTGCTTTACTTGGCCCAAACTCGGTGGATTCGTGTGCGTCGCTTCCGTGCGCCAGCTGCAATTTGTGGCTCAGTGCAGCAAAAAGGGCAGCCGGAACGTCGATGGGTCGAACGGCGAAGAAAAAGCGAACACAATTTAAGCATAACAACAGTTGAGCTCACGCCCAACGAATGGGAAATGCCCTTACCCAGGCATATTAGTCAACGTGAATATCTGTAGACCAAAGCTTGTTCTTGGCTAAAACAATTTGTGACTATTTTTTATTCTAACTAAAATTAAGATAGTGCAATAAATGCTTTAAAAAAGAGAGAATTGTTTACAATTGGCGATGGGAATTGTTTTTAAATACCCTTTTTCCTAATATAAAAATTTAAAATAATTGAAAGTTTTTTAATTTAAAAACTTTGTACTACTTTTAATAGTTTTTTCATTTGACAAAAAGTTTTACCTGTACCTCGAGCCGACTATCTATGATGATTCACTAGATTAACAAAGATTTTTTATATATTTAAAAATATTTTTAAAAACATATTTGAAAAATGAAAAATGGCAGGAAAAATGCAGATACTTTAGGGACTATTTAAATTTCCTAAAATCCCACTCACTTTACCCGAAAAGTTTAATTAGCCAATACTAAAATAAAAAACGTTTAATTCTAAAAGAATTAAAGCATATATTGTGCCTGGAAAATAATGAAAAACGACACAAATAAGTCGGTTTCAACTCGGGGAGGTTTTATATTAGCCCAGTTGCAATAAAACCAACCCACAAATATTCGGACATCGCAAAATCCATTAAGTTGGTATGATACCCACTGCAGAGACCTTTTCCATAATGTTGATACAATTTCATAAAAACAAAAACGAGAGGCAGCATTTAAAAGGCCAAGCGAGGCGTTTTACCGGCAATTATCGCGCTGATGGGCAGGAGGAGCACTGTGAGAGGGGTTGCTGGAGGGGCGGCGCTACTTTAGCAGGAACTGTCCAAAGCGCTATCAAGCAGCTCGAGCCGCGCACCGATTCGGGTTCATTATAAACCACAAGAAAAAAATTCAACAAAAAAAAATTTAAGGAAAAAACAAAAAAAATAAACAGAACGAAAATTGTCGAAAAACATAAACGCAAAAACCAAAGGTCCGCGTCGAAAACGAATCGAGAATCGGGGAAACAGTTTTATTTTCGGTTTCGGTTTTTTGGTTTTGGTTTCGGTTTCTGTTGCTGTTTCTGTTTCGGATTCGGTTGGCCCTTTTGCAACCTGTTGTCTGGCTCGCGTGTTGTAATTGCCCATCGACGTCTGCAGCATCTGGCGGCGCAGTTTATCGTCTCAATTCCCCCTCGGCATCCTCCTTCTCCTCATCCTCATCCTCCTCCTCCTGCACAGGCTGTACTCCACTTCAACCGCAGTGTCAATAATCGACAGCTGCCGCGGCATTTATTTTTTGGGGGTCCATTGCGATGCGACTCCCCCTTTTACATAACTTTGCCCAGGGGCAAACTGGCAGCCGGCTGGCAGGCCCCACACCTGCCTGTTGCCCCCTTTTTGGTCCGCTCCTTTGCCCATTGCACGTTTTTCACATTTTACCGCCGTCAATTTTTTGAATGCAGCTTTCAATTAGCCGCCTGCTTCTTGTAATGAATGCCGACAACGTTGGAGCTTCAAGTGACGACTTGTCGAGTCTTCATTCGGGGCTTACTGAAAGAGGGGGGGGCTGTAGGCAGCAAGTGGGTCGCTGCAAGCACGTGCCACATGGGGCAGCAGCCATGCGCCAGGCGGCTTTAAGCCAAGCAATTTACCAAAGATTGACAGCATAATCCATCATTGGCAGCCGCCGGCCGACGAGAGACGAGAGGAGACAAGAGGAGACGACGTGAGGCGAGACGAACGCTTGGTGGAGTGCTCCCTGCCACTGGAGAGGGTCCAGTTGAGGCCGTGGCCGAGATAATCTTGCAACTGGTAGCTGGGTTTTCACGACAGCCCAACAGGTGCATATGATATTTATGGCAGCTACGCCACGAGGTGGCCCATAAAAAATGGCTGTTAATTGAGCTGACGGTGCGAGATGAGTTGCTGTCCAATGCAGGAGAAATCCTTGCGTTGTGCATAAGGAAACTGGATTGCCTGCGCAAGGGTATTTTATCGGAGCTCAAGTGAAAATACTCGAGTTAAGAAAACTACATAGGATATTGATAAAAAAAAAGAAAGAGAAATTTATTTTATTTCAATGTGAAACTCCTAAGTTAAGGCAACGGTTGGGAATTTTACTTATAAAGGAACTTTTATTTTGAAAAACTGCAAAGGATTGCAACTCTTAAGATTAGTAAGTTTATGTATTAAAGATTTTTTTAAAAACAATTTTAGGAACAAAATATTATTTGTTTATTTATTTATATAATCTTTGCTCGACTATTAAGTAAATTTTTCTATTCATATATATATATTCTATGCAATGAATATTGCCATCTGATTCAATAACTTTATCATTTTTATTGAAATTCCTAGTAAATTTTGTATTTATGTATATTCTTAAGCTGAAATTCCTTATACATATATTAACTTTTTAAAATTAGTATATATTAACATTAATGCCTTAAGATTTTTTTTTATTATAATGAGAATGAAAGAAAGACCCTTCAACAATATTAAACCTTAAGCCTTACCACGTGGCTAAAATTAATAACAAAAAGAAAACAGCATATTCTTAATTAAAAACTTAGTACACTTTAAAAATATTAAACTTTAATATAACAGCAAAAAAATTTAATAAAAACCAATTAAAATATATGTAATTGATAACTAATATAAAAATTAAACTCGAATAGCACAAGAAAAGAATATAAGAAAAACCAATTAAAATAAACGCAATTAGAAACGTAAGACCCTTAAAAACCCTTTTCCACTTATAAGCAGCTCTTCTCCACTACAGCAAAAATTTCTGGGAAAATGAAAATGAATACGTTGAACGAAATTTTCTTTGTCCATATGAAAAACTATTTGAATTTCGGTTGAAAATGTTGGCAGCAATGTTTGCGCAAATCCGTAATTAAATTTTTTTGATAGCTAACCGAAAGTCAAACTGCAGTTCATTAACAAGCAAGGTCAGAACGGGTGGAATATGGGCTGCGACGGAGAGAAAGGGCGAAAGTGTGGCTAACAAGCAGCACAGGATATCCATTTGCCTGGTCAGCGTGTCGCGAGGTTCACGCAAATTAAAATTAAATTACAAAGCTGACTGCATGGCTCAGCTCTGCAGAGTGGAGAGCTGGGTAAACCCCCGCGCCCTCCTTGTGGAACTAGCGGACATTGCCGAGTGTTTGCCCAGTGAGCAAATAGCCCGGCAACGTATTGGATTTCAAGTGCAGCGCAAATGTCAACGGCTCAGCGCTGGAGCGGGTGCGTCTGGAGGGCAGCAGACGCTCGCCAGACACAACACGCTGCAAAAATAAAAAATAAAAAAATAATAATAATGAAGGGGTAGGAAGCTGATATGCCAGCTTAGGGTTGGAGGCCACACAAGTGCAGGCACTCCACGTGGATTTGGCTTAAGCAGCCGTAGGGTTGAGAGTGGGTGGCCAGCTGAGCTTACGGGCCGAATTTGGTTTGAGTTATTGTCGAAGCATTCGCGGCTCAGGCGTCCACTTGGAATAACAATATTTCAAATTGGCCAACAGCACAGCTTCCGTTGGCAATTCTCGAGCAACTGCAGCAAAATGAAATGCAATAAAATGCGAGAGAAGCAACCACAAAAAAAAAAAAAAAAAAAAACAGAATAAAGTTTTCTAAGCCCCCCTTCCTTTCGACCAACTGCCCTGCGCACAGTTGAACTGAAAGCCGGCGAGAACTTTTGTAATAAAATGTTCATTAGTGTGCGCCAGCTCCTGCTGAGCTTCATCGTCGTGCTGCGGCCTGTGCTCCTACCAAGCCCCCTCCCATCCCATCCCTAGATGCCCCCCCTTTCATGTGTGGCCAACTGCAGCAGCGGATGAATTGCAGTTTTAATGTGTTGGCCGCACTTTAACCAACTGTGCATCAGTTGGCGGAGTTTGGCGCAGCTACGGGCAGGGGAGGGGAGAGAGGGGAGGGGGGGGGCAGGACAACTTGGTGAGTGGTTGCTGACCAGAGACCAAAACATTGCGCACCAACTTTGGCCGCGTAATTAAAACCAAAGCATCCCAAAGTGGACAAGTGCCCCTAAACTGATTAGCGCGAAAAGTGCCGAAGTGCTCCACAACGGGGAGCTGGGAACTGGTCACTGGGAACTGGGCAGCAACATCATAACTGAGCTGCTCGCATTTTTAATATGTTTTGACTCCCGTCAACATTGACGCTGGCTTGACAAGAGCGGGGGGCAATTGCCTTGTCAGCAATAAAATAAGCTGCTTCAATGAATTTTATGTATGTATGTATGTAACTGCAGGCGGGTGGGGGTACTGGTGGGTGCAGGGTGCTGGGGCAGACTTTACAGCTGCTCAGCTTAATCAAGATATGTAATGTTTATTTATGACATAAACTATTAGCACATTTATTGTTAGCAGCTAAAAGGGATTTTAAGTTACGAGCTACACAAAAACCGGACATAAGCTGGGAACCAAAAGATCCTTAACAAGAGTTTTAATTGCTGAAAGCTTGTGTGCGACTGGAAGATGCCCTATAAACAAGTGTATATAGAATATATGTTGGAGTAGTTATCATAAGTAAGAAAAATATAATTATAGCACTTAAATGTAAATTTTACTCATAATGGTGAAATATATTGAATTCTATAAAAAAGATAATTTTATTTAAAAAAAAGTAAAAATTAAAACCATATAATACTCAAATGAAAACAATGCCAAACCGGGTAAAAAAAAAAAAAAAAAAGGCTTGTAAGATCAGCGAAAATATTAAGTTGGAAGCAGTTTAAGGTTAAGGTTGTTTAATTCCTGGCTTATATATGGATGTAGTATTGCTTTAACAAAAGAAAGGTAAATATATTATCTTATCTTAAATAATACAATAAATCTTAGTGCCCTGCACATTTAAGAAACTGAACAGCGAGGATACAGGTTCGAATCCCAGGCTAGTGAATATATAAATTGATCTAGGAATATTTTGAGGTAGGTTTTTAACAATATCCAGAACTAATAATAAAAATAGTTATAATAATAATAATAATAATAATAATAATAATAATAATAATAATAATAATAATAATAATAATAATAATAATAATAATAAAAATAATAATAATAATAATAATAATAATAATAATAATAATAATAATAAAAATATTACTAATAATAATAATAATTAGTGCAGACTTTAAACTAGACTATCGTTTGATCCCATTTTGCTTACCACAACCTATAAAAAAAAGGGTATATACAATATACAATATATAAGCCTTTCAATTGAAGTAAAGTTTTGTTGGCCAAGGCAAATCTGTAATCTTTATTTGCATTGCTTGACTTATTCGGCAACAACTCGAAACATATATATTCACGAATCAGTTGCACTTGACTGAGTAGCTGCTCCATTTCGCATTCGAGTTGAAGTAATTTGTTAATTACAAGTAAAATGTTGCAAACTTTGTTGGCAAACTGTATTTCGGGCTGCTGAGCAAAGAACACACGGCAGCCAAATAATGAAAAACTAAATAAATGCCAGAAAATAAAACACACATTTATTTAAGGACTCTGTGTAAAACAAAACTGAAATGTAAACTAGCCAGATTCTTGGCCATGGTCAAAATCGAAGTCAAATTGAAACTAATTCGATGCACAAATTAAGGAAAAGGAAATTTCCATTTGAATGTGGGTTGGATAGAAAGGGGAAAGGGGAAAGGGGGAGCGGGTGGTTGTTCCCGACAGAAATGCAAATTTCTCGTTTGCCCAGCTCCTCGAACGGCCACAGGACTCGAACGCGACAGCCAATTGTAAATGGCAATGACAGCGAAATTGGAAAAAAATATTGATTGAGATGCAGACTATATATACATATATATAGAATAATGGCCAAGTAATGAGACTGTCCGCAACATAACGGCAAGAAAAGGATCTGGTTGTCCTGCACTGCGACTGCGGCTGACGAGGAGTGCTCAAATTTATCTATTGGATTATGTTCCTTTTGTGGACGTCATTATGGCCAATGCCAAAGACAAATTGGAAATTTATTGTTATTGCCAGAACGGGAAAAAGGGAGGCAGCAAGAACGGAAGGATGGAAGTACACTCAGAGAATATTTTGTTCTAAACTCCAGTTTAACTGGCATAGAATTTTCAACGTCTTTTTTACAATTTGAAATAATTTTAAAAGAAAGTTGCATTTATTTTTAATTTTTAAATTAAAAGCTTGTGTTTCAAAAATTATAGAAAAAACCAAACAACAAATTTCATACCTAATAAAAGCATAAAATGTTCTTAATAATAATAAAAATAATTGTCAAAATTGAATTTCTGCATTTAATCTCTTAGAAAATTTCCAACTTGATAGAGTTTAAGCAGAAAATTCCATAATTTTTCTCTGAGTGCACAAATTGTGGCAAGGATAGTTTGTTTCACAGACTTTATTCCACTGAATATGCATAATAAAAATGTCAATCAATGAGCTGCAACGAGTCCTGCGAGTGTCCTGCCAGAGCCAGGCCCTGCCTGGTTGTGGGTGCGGGTCAGTTTCGTCCATAATTGAACATAAACATTGCATTCAAGTAGTAATTGTTAAAATTATTGTGCAGCCTAATCCCAAAGCGAGCCCAACTGGACAGCGCAGGGGAACAGGGTCAGAAGGTCGCCAGAAGCAGCAGCAGCAGCAGCATTAAGCAGGACGTTTGTATGCCGAGCATTTTGTGGACCGCAGTTGGCGTAGTTTTCCCAGGACAGCCGCCTTAAGCCGAGTTCCATTTGACCGCCTTTGTTTCAGTTTGTTGATTCAAGGACTTTGGCAAGCCAGAAAGGAGAAATGCCAGCGCAAGATCTGGGAAATGGGAAACGGGAGCGGGAAAGTCAGCAGAACATCAAATGGCAAATTTGAATTGGCTTCGACTTGCCAAATGCCATCGCAAGACGTAAATAAACAGGGTTCAAATGGAAGAAATCAATGGCATCTATAACAGCTCGGAAAGTTCCTTTGCAGCATAAACATACTTAGAAACAACAAAGGGGGATATAGATAAGTGATAATGGGCAAGCAGGAAAAGGAAGAGGATGTGTACCTTGAGCGCCAATGCGGATTTATAATTAAATGTCAAGTTGAAGGAATTTGACTGAATTTAAAAAAAAATATTGATTTGGGATTTCTTTAAAAAAAAAACGCTTGACCCCTACTAGAAACCAATAAAACAATAATATATATCAGGTTAATTTTCTTTTTAATGTTTGAAATCAGTTTTTGTGCATCTTCACATATTTTCATTTAAATTCTAAATTCTGTTTTGAACATCTGTCAATAACTATAAATAATATATAAAATATTAAATTAAAATTCCGTTCTGATCTTATTCTTAATTATAAATATACTAAATTCGTTTTATTAAATTTTATACAACTTACACTCTGCAAAATTTTGTGTAAAAAACAGATTTTTATTGATTTGCCACGCCCCCAGCGGGTGTAGCCAAAAAATCTTAGCACTTTATCTGACGCGTATATTTACTAGTATATATTCCAAGTTTCAAGTTTTTAGCTTAAATAGCGACGAAAAAAATTGCGTTCATACGACGTATGAAAGAGTATATAAATAAGACAATTCATAAGTTCTACTTTGATATTTTTATTAAATTCTATATATTTCACATGGGCTAAAAATCACAAAATCTTAAATACTTATTACTAACACTGGAAGCCTTCCCAGCATAAAACTATTGGGGTTTCTACTCCAGCCTAAATAAAAGATGCCAAATTATTCGAAACCCGCCACGGACCACCAACTACATCATTTGAAGCTGGACACGTTCAGCGGCATTTTCCGGGAAGCCGCTCGAGAGACGCGCCCCTTGCGAAGCAGAGCAATAGACTGGAGATCCTTGGGCAGGACAACTAACTGCTGGTGTGGGAAAAACACACACGCACACACACACACACACAGAAAGAGAGAGACCGAGTTTAGCGGGACAAGTGCAACAAAAGTCGAAGTCGCGAATGCGTTTTCAGCTAATTCAAATGAAAATCCGCAAATGCAGCGGAAGGAGCAAGGACACGGCGCACACCTTCCTGTGTGTGTGTGTGTGTGTGTGTGCGGGCAACAAGTGCGGAAATTCCGGCCAGACACATGTGGCACGCACATGTTGCGGGGAAAAAACGATGCTCGACCCAGCAAGGAATTCCCCGCGCGTAGCCGGTGCATGTTGGGAAGTCCCCGCAAAAACACACACGCCCACAATTATGAGTACCTGTGACCGTGACCGTGACTGTGATTGCGACTGCGACTGCGACTTGTGTGACTTGGAGGCACTACGTGCCTGGGACGTGCCGCCCAGAGCTGAGCGGGAACGTGGGAAAAAAGGATTTACGATGCCTGGTCAGAGTCACGGTCATGGTCACTGTGTATGTGTGTGTGTGTGCGGGCTTACCTGTTGCATGTACATGTTAAAAAGTCATCATAAATCTCGCACTCACACTCAGCCGTATACGTGTGTGTGTGAACTCTCGATTCAGTTGGAAAACGCGCGCATTTTCACTTTTCATGCCGTTGCTTAGCTCTGAGGTCTGAGCTGCCTTTCGGTGTTTATCTTGTCTATCAGAATCTGTGTAAATTCCCAGCTTATCATGCAAAACACGTAGCCACGTCTGATCCTGAGGCAACTCTTGAGCCGCTGCTACTCCTTTTGTGCAACATTTTGTGGCCTTTTCACGCGAACTGCATTGCCCATTCCCATTCCCATTTCCATTCCTGGCGGGCTTAATAATTTGTATAAATATTTATTTTTGCTACCGATTTCTATCTAACCAACAAGGTATACTCCCTCTCTCTCTCTCTCTCTCTCTCTCTCTTTCGGAGGTGTGAAATTTAATACCACTTGGCGTCGATCGCTTGGCGGAAAGACGCATCTGAGGTTGAAGAAAAAAAATATATATATACGCTCTTTGGGACATGTTTCGCATTGCCGAGCAGAAGGCGACGAGTTTCTTTATTGATTTGCATTCCGCATTGATTTCATTGACGTCTTCCAATGGAACACACCTGCCGAGGATATGTGGAATGTGGCGGATCCTGTCAGCGGCAGCTGTCAGTTTCTGTTGCCACTCAATTGTGGCACGCTTCAGCGCAGGAGACATTTGCAACGCTTCTTCCTGCGGCAGCCAAGACAACTAGGCATCTAGGGTTTGGGTGTATAAATAAGCCAGCAAATTAGGTTTTAGCCAAAATGTTTTGAACCTAGAACTCCTTATTTAACTAAAAATCAGATCTTTAACAACATTAGTTGACCAAAAAACCGACAAAATTAAATATGAATCGAATTTTATATATTTTTAGTAAATGTCTTGTTTCAACTATTTTTTTTACATTAAAAATTCAATTTTGAAAAAATAGGTGGAACAGAATTTTTTGTTTTATTAAAATATGTAAATATGACAATATAATATAATTAATTGAAATTCGAAAATATTTGAAAAATAAAGCAAACTAGGCTGGAAAAGGCAAGATACGGGCTCGAACCGTAAACCAGAAAGCATATTTTGCAAATGGAAGAAAGAGCATATATAAGGTAACCACATCAAGAACAGAGAAATCATTTGATTTTCAATGAACCGAAGTTTTCTTTAATTTTGATTTATAATGAGCATTTCATTTCAAAAAGGAAATATTCAATCTTTTCTATTCCATCAAGGTGAAAATGTGTCATAATTTAAAATGATTTATGGCTAATTGGCTTTCAAGTATATACATAAATATTCCATTTTATTTTGGTTAAATTTTTGTATTTATCAACGTCTTGAGATCTCGAATAATATATCAAATTCATATTCGCCAAGAATTTCAAAACACAAAAGGAAATATATATATATAGATACACATATTTTGTTGGCATTCCAAATTCTACACATACCCAAATCTGACGCTAAATTTATATACGGACATATTCCATGCAACCTGATTTAAAACAAAGAAGCTCTTAAGCTTCAGCTTTAATCGCAGTGAAGGTCGTTGCAACGTTTCCATAGAACGGCGAACAGCTCAAAATTTTCATCACAAAGCGATCTTTGCGCCAGGTTTAGTCAGTGACAGTGGTAAAAAAAAAAAAAAAACGATGAATCATACCGTTATGCATTGGCAGATGATTAACTAAGCGCACATTACGCATAATTAATCGATCGGAACAACGGAATTCTCTTAATTGGCTAGTCAAATGCCATTGAAGAGAGCGTGGTATGAATGGACCTGAATGGAATGCGCATAAGAAGTTTGTCTGGCCATTGACGGTTGCCAAATGAAATTCAAGTTTAAAATACCGGATTTGTTGGACATGCATGTTGCAGACTGCAACAACACTAGCACTGTGTGAACGCGACTCTTATACGCTTACCCTCTCGAATTAGAAAACGAAAACACAACATGCAACATGTTCGAAGCAAGTTGGAGCCAATGCAATCCTCTCTCGCAAACGCTCTCTACTTCTTGAGTATGTAAATTTGGCCAAAAATATCAATTATTTAAACAATGCCAAAATAACTGTTATTAAATAAAACTATCTTCAATTGCACAAAAGTTGTTATTCAGTTGGGCTCGCAAGAAATGCATCCAGATGCAACGTGAATTGGTTGCAACCGGCTTGGTTCGACGTTCGACATTCTCTCGCCTCACCTGCCAGTATGATGGCAACCCACCCCCAATGCTCGAGTCGAGTATGCGAGTAGTTGCGCGGCCAGCTATTTAAAGAGCGCACTTGCTTGGAGCTGCTTTAGTTGCGTGCGAGACGCGAATGCGAGAGCATCGTGAAGAGAAATAAATTCAAATTGAGTTGCGTTAGCGTGTGAGACTCGAATTCAGTTAACGGCTGCGGAACGGACCGATAAACAAGAAATTCGAAAAGCAAAAAAATTCATACTAAGTGCGTGTGCAGTGCGGTGCTACAAAAGAAATAAGCAAAATAAAAGGCAACACACACAAAATTTCGCTCTATGCTCAAAATGAATTTTATGAGCATTAAAACAAAGTTCAAAATTATCAAGCAGCAGAAACAAAGTGAAAAGCGACAGCAACAACAACAATACTCGAACTAACTCAAGCAGCACTTGGATTTTGGATACCAAAAAAAAAAGAAACATAAATAAAACTAATTAAAAACAAAAAAAAAAGAAAATACATATATAAAGGTAAGACCTGCAACTCACAGCCAGTGTGACCTTAATGAGCAAAATTGCAATAGAAATTGTCACAGACAAGAAGCAAAAAAAAAAACACGCTCAAATGAGCGGGGCGCGTAATGAGTTTGTTCAACTCAACAGTTGTTGTTTTTTTTTTTAGGGGTGCAAGTGCAGCAAAAATGTAAAACATACAACATGAATGCGTTTACATGTGTAGGGAGAGTGGGAGAGGGGGGCGAGCGGGTCATGTGAAAATATGCGGCGGCAATTGGCGATTGACCAGCGCCGAGTTCGAGTTAATTTCATTTCATACGCAACATGACTGCTGGCGCTGTTAATTGGCAAACGTGCAACACGCGAGCAGCAGCAAAAGCCAAAAGCAACAACAACAATTTCAATTTTTCATGCTGTTTGCGTATTTGGTGCAGCTTGCGCAAAATGTAAATGCCACATACGAAATTAATAAATTAATTAATTAATAAGCAGCCGCTGCGATTTCGTGCCATATTGAAAGACAAGAAAAAACCAACACACAAAAAAAAAAAGTAAAATATAAAAAGAAAAAAATGCTGCTAGGCAACCAAGCAAGACAACAACAAAACATGCACAGTTAGAAGTGCGCTGCGAGCTTCAGTTCGCTCCCACACACAAAACACAACATAATTACAATAACAACTAACACGAAATATGAGAGTGAGCGAGTGAGCTGGCAAGTGAGTGAGTGAGTGCAGCACTTGCACAGACAACAACAGCGCAGATTTGAGTGCGACTTAAAGTTTTGTGTGCGTGTGCGTGTGTGTGTGGGTGGGAGGAAGTGAGCGTCGCATGCTCATACATGTGTGCTCATGTATTTATGTGTCTGTGTGTTGTGCAATGGAAAACGTTAAATTTGAAACTTTTGCCTATTGTTCAGCGACTTAAAACAGAATTTAAGTCAATTTAAGCGTGCAAATCTGCGCACAATGCAAAGATTTCATTTCATTTCGAATTGATTTCTATTTCTTCTCTTTTTGTGCAGCCGACAAAAATGTCATTATGTCTTTGCGCCGTTCGTAATTGAATCGAATGCGATTAACATAATTTGTAAAGTAGTTGGAAAAAAAAACGGACAAAAAATTACAATAATTTCGGTTATTAGCTGATTGGCCGGGCCATTAGCTTTGGCGGCCGTCTGCCAATTGCTGTTGCTGCAACAAATTTCAAAGCCATTTAGTTATGTCAGCTTAATGCTGCAAACTTTAGGCATTAAATGAAAATTACATAAAAATAGCTGAGACTCGAGCGGGCACCCAAGCAATCCCCTCTGAAACACTCAAACCAAGAGAAGTTGGAACAAAACAAAAACAACCTAGAACGTTGCAGTCGGGTGTAACCGACTATGCAATTCTCGTTCACAATACAATAAAAGCTTGAAACAGTCGAAAACGGTCTTTATTATTATTTATGTTTTGGAAAAATATCGATTTTCATAATTTGTGGGGGCGTTCCGAAATTGTTTGGCTCGATATTTTCGGGAGGTCCTCAGAAAACTTTCTGCCAAATTTGACGATTCTAGCTCTAGAATTGTGGCCCGTTCCGTCGCCAACTGTAAACTGAGACGGACATTGCGCAAACCCAATATGCTCTATTCACTATGTGCACGAGTATTAAAAGACAGATAAACAGCTAGCAACTATGTAGAAGGAGGCTGGGGGGACTTCGAAGTGACGTCGCCTTCAACTATTTTTCGACGTGCGCCTTTAGCTAATTTTACCCGCCCTTAAGAGCGTAAAACGGGCGGGGAGACTATCAAATTTTATGGGCCTCCGGCCGGAGATGTTACTGCTGACCTACATACAAACAAACAAGGGGGCAGGGGCAGGGGCAGGTGGAGGAAGGCGCTGTGCTGCAAGCGGAAGCAGGCTGAAATGCAAGTTGCAAGTTCTCCACGATAAACAAAAATGCTCAAGTTGTGTAATTTGTGTTGGGCTTGTTTTATGCATAATTTATGTACTCGATTGATTTTTTGTTTATTGTGCGCCGCACTTAATTAATTATAAACTTATATCCCTCTCTCTCTCTCTCTCTCTCTCAGCTCTGCCTGAAAAACAAGCAAAGCAAAGAAAAGACTTTTGTAAGAATAAAAAAAACACAAAGAACAGAAATGGAAGCCACAACAAAAAGCCACACAAAGCTGCAGCTGGAGGAGCAGCAGCAGTTGGAGGCGCCACAGCCAGCGACAACAACAACGGCAACAACAACAGCAACAAGGGCGACCATCATCGACATTCCAGCTGCCTCTAGCTCCTCCTTGGCGTGCTCCTCCTACGACACGGACTGCAGCACGGCGAGCAGCACCTGCTGCACCCGCCAGGGCGAGCACATCTACATGCAACGCGACACGCTCCACAAGCTGCCACCAACAACGACAGCAGCAGCAGCAGCAGCAACAACAGCAACAACAACAACAACAACAGCAACCACAGCTTGCAACCTGCCGCCGCTGGAAGCGGACGAGCTGATGCTGCTCAAGTTCGAGCACCGCAAGCATTGGCCGTGGTTCATTCTGCTGATCTCCGTCATTGAGGTGAGTGAACGCATTTGCATTTGCCTAAGAGCGAAAGAGAGAAAAAAGGTGGGGTTATAGAAAGATAGGAAAAATGCGTCGAATTTCCAGCTCCATTTGAAGCAAACGACTTTTAGGTTCCAAAAGTTCTAAATGTTCATTGAACACACACACTTAAAGTGTTCCATTCCAAAGCGTTCCAGTTACCACGGCTAACAATTGTGCGCTTCAAGAAATCCAAGATATCATCCTTAAACGTTTCATTCCAAAACTTGAATTCTTTCATTCCAAAACGTTTCCACGTTTAACAAAGGAACCAAAGTTAACATTTTTAAACGTATTAAAATGCTGAAACATTCACATACATTTGTATAATTGAAATGTTCCATTCGCAACGTTTCAAAATATTTAAACTTACATAGACTGTCAAAAGTCCAAAACGTTCCAAAGTTTGACTTACCAGACAGTAAGTGCTCTATTAAAGAAATTGCAGCAATTAAGTTCAGTTTCAAGTTTTGTTTTCAATAGAAACAAAAGTGCACTGTTCTATTCCCAACATTCCAAAGTGCAACATGAAACAAACTGCAAGAACACAACAAATTACGTATGTTCCATTTCCGTTTGTCTCCTAGCTACTTTTGAAGTGGAAAAGCAGCAGCGCATCTCATAGATAATAGCCCTAAAGTTGTAGTTATTGTTGTTTTTTTTTTTTTTGTGTAGTTGTAGTTGATAATTTATTATTATTATTGAATCAAAGAACCGCAAAATGCAATAAAAATTCGTTGAGGAACTTTACAAATTCTCAACTTCCAACTAAAAGCGATAAAATTTGCTGCTTTCTTTTGCGCATTCTTACACACACACACACACACAGACACACACACACATATATACGTGCAGACCTAAGAAGTTTTTTCGTCTCTGGCTGCCTGCCTGGCGCCCCCAAAATCGATTGTAAACAAGCAGCAACAACAACAACAACATCAAAGCGAGCATAATAAAACCTAAACGAACGCAGACAAGTGCGAGCGAGAGCGCAGAAGAAGAATGGAACTGAGTTTCAACGAATGCCAAAATAAAGTTGGCAGGACTAAGCAGCACTCCCATGTTTATGTATAGGTTTATTACGTGTGTGCGCGCGCGTGTGTGTGTGTGTGTATGTGTGTTTTCTGTGTTTGTGTGATTTTCGTTTATTTGGGACACGAGAAGTTCGACGTCGCGTGCTGCGACAACAACAGCTAAAACAACATAAATCAGAACAACCCCCAAATGCAACTCCAACTCCAACTTCTGCTGTCGAGCTTTGGCTAATGTCGCCTCCATTTACTTTTTTTTTTTCGCCTGCAGATTGCAATCTTCGCCTACGACCGCTACACGATGCCCGCCCAGAACTTCGGCCTGCCAGTGCCCATTCCGAGCGATTCGGTGCTGGTCTATCGACCGGATCGCCGTCTGCAGGTCTGGCGTTTCTTCAGCTATATGTTCCTGCACGCGAACTGGTTCCATCTGGGCTTCAACATCATCATCCAGCTGTTCTTTGGCGTGCCGCTGGAGGTGATGCACGGCACGGCGCGCATCGGTGTCATCTATTTGGCCGGCGTCTTTGCCGGCTCGCTGGGCACCAGCGTCGTCGACTCCGAAGTGTTCCTGGTGGGCGCCAGCGGCGGCGTCTACGCCCTGTTGGCCGCCCACTTGGCCAACATTACGCTGAACTATGCGCACATGAAGTCCGCCTCCACGCAGCTGGGCTCCGTGGTCATCTTTGGTGAGTAGCAAGGACTCCAAGAGAATTCGGTGACATTTAACTAACTTTTTATTTTTTCTCTTTTTGTTTTCTCCCCTCTCTCGCTCTCTCTCTGCAGTCTCCTGCGATCTGGGCTACGCTCTCTACACGCAGTACTTTGATGGCGCCGCCGCGCCCGCCTTCGCCAAGGGTCCCCAGGTGTCGTATATTGCGCACCTGACGGGCGCCTTGGCCGGGCTAACGATTGGCTTTCTGGTGCTGAAGAATTTCGGGCATCGCGAGTACGAGCAGCTGATCTGGTGGCTGGCGCTGGGCGTCTACTGCGCGTTCACCGTGTTCGCGATTGTGTTCAATCTGATCAACACGGTGACCGCTCAGCTGATGGAGGAGCAGGGCGAGGTGATCACACAACATTTGCTGCACGACTTGGGCGTGTCCTAAGCAGGCGAGGCAACAACAACAGAAGTCACCAAAATAACCAGGAGAGAAACATAGACAGTTAGTGAAAAAGAGAAAGAGAAAGAGTATGAGAGAAGAGAGAAGAAAATGAGTTAGTTCACTCGAAAAACAGTTGATTTTAGTTCAAAACTAAATTCGAAATTCGTTCGGCTTTACTTTTCGTTCCGTTCCGTTCCGTTAGCGTAAGCGCGTTTCATTTCCAACATTTCACGCAGTAAGAACCGAAAGAACAGAACAGCAACTACAACAACAACAACAACTACAACAACAACAACAAGAAATTCACTCAAAGAACGGGCCGAAACGTGTAAACAAATGTTGTGATAGAACCAAAGACTGAATTTATTTTGCGTGTAAAAAACCCCCACCCCAAAAAAAACTCAAAAGCTCCCCATCTAAAAACACAAAAAAGAAAAACAACAAAAAACTATAACTAATCGCCTCTTGCTATGCAATGTTTATAGTGTTTTTTTTTTGTTAGTTTTTTTTTAACTTATGTATTTATTGGCAACGTTTAGTTAGAATACATTTTGTGCTGTCTAACTTATTAATAGGATTTTTGCGATTAAAGCCTAATGAATTTGAACAGAGCCCTTGTTTATATATTATAGTCTATTTAATTATTTAAATAAATATCCCCTCCCCACACACACACACACACACACACCCCCTAGATGTATATCTATGCATAAACTAGCCTATAACAAATTGTTTCAAATTGTAAATATTTTTAAGTCGCACACTAGTCAAAAGCAAAACCACAGCAAAAACAATAATTAAATTAAATTAAATTGAAGCCACTTAATGCGTTCAACAATTTACACAAATATTTATTAATCCCATGCGAAGTAAAAACGAACAACTAAAAACTGTAAACAAACCGAAAAGCCAAAGATAATTACAAAAATAAATAAAAATAATAATCACAATAAAATGCGAGCATTTTTTTCCAACCCGAAAAACTCAAATTCAGACATTGGAAATTTGTCAAAAAAAAAAACAAAAAAAATCAACAACATTTACGTATAGTTAGTTACAACTTGACATATTGACCGAAAAATACGATTATTATACTAGTATAACAAATATTCACATGAAAAAAAAAACTCAAGAGTTAATCTAGCGTAAAACTCAGCAAAGCGTAAGCCAAAAAGTCCCCCCAAACAAATGTAAAAGCTAAGCTAAAGATATAGTTGTGACCACGCCCACTACACCCTGTAACCCCCAACAAAAAAAGAAGAAACAAAAAATAATCAAATATACATGTTACAATGTGTGCATGTATGTGTCAAGAGCAAGACAACAAACTAGCAATGAAAAAACAAAATAAAAACAAAAAATATAGAAAACAATAAATTAAAATTTGAACAAAATAAATGTCTAAAAATTTAAATGAAATTCAAGAAGCTTTTCTATGCCCTACGGGTTGGGTGGGTTGGAAATTCAATTTTACAGCACGACCAAAATTTATATTTGGGGTATCGAAGCTTAAATACCCTTAAAGACATATTGCAAAAGTGCATTTGATTTCTATAGTTGGCCATACTTTAAGCTTTTCATATGGAGTCTTTAATCTTTGCCAATGGTCCAATTTTTATTTATTTATTTTATTTTACTTATGCTTTAGGGTGCCGATTTTCACACAAAATTTGAATTTTTGACCGAAAAAAAAAGTTATAAAACTGTTGACCTAACAATAGTTTTATAACTTTTGTAAATCTGAACCGAATTTAATGTTTGATGTCATTTTGACCGTTGTTTGTGCTCTGCATATAAAATTTACGAAAAAGAATTTAAATAATATTCTTTTTCAATATTTAGAATCCCATAATTTGATTTTAAATCGATTGCGCGAGTCCAAATTATTCGAAATTACTTTGAGGTCGTCGATTTTCTATCAAAAATCGTGCAAAAATTTACAAAAATTGATTCTGCATCTAAAATGTATTTTTATTCCTAAGCATGTTTAAATTTTTAATCGATTGTGGTTGCCAAACAAATTAGCTCTCACTCCTGTCAAACAAAAATTTATTGTTGGCTCTCCGTTGCACTTGCAAGGATATATACATATAGAAATATAAAGGCATGATGTTGCGTTTTCGTATATCTACATTAATTCCATTAATTAAATATTCAGGCATTTATCCGTTCTGCATAATCAAAGAAGCGCAAAATGATTTCCACAACATTTGCCAGCTGGTTGGCATTCATAATCGGAGCAACACTTGATTGCGTTTGCTAATTATTTCAGCATTTGCATCGTATTATTGTCAATTATATAATCCACACACGCACACACACACCAGAATAGAGAGATTTTGGTATTTGTGGTCGGATTTTAGTTGCCAATCGACTAAGCCAGCGACAAGCAGCCAGGACAACAACATTTTGGGGGGCGGCACAGCGCCCGCTCTGCAAACTGCTTGTTGCCCCCAACCTGCCTCCAACCTGCCCCCGCCACGCCGCGCTGAGATTTATGTGCAGACAGAAGAAGAAGACGTCGCATCAAATTGAAATTCAGGCAAATGTCAGCGGCAGCCACGACTCAACGCGACTCAACGCGACTCGACTTGAGTCCAAAAATCCACATAAATAACGCGAGCATCGGGCGTCGGTCAGCCCGTGGCCCGCACGCCCCCCGCCCCCCGCCCCCCTCGCCGGCTGTTGGCTCTGTCACAGTTGTGTGTCCCTGGCAGAAGCCGTTCGCCTTGTTTCTGCGAATGGCAGGTGCAACTCAATCAACGCCGACGTTGCAGCCAGCCAACTGGCCGCAACCTGGGGCCACCTGCCCCAAAAAGTTGCACAGCTCTTTACGCTGTTGTTGTTTTGTTTGGTCCAAAGGTGAAGCCGTCGCTCGAGTGGCTCAACTGAGGAAGCTGCGCCTGGCGGCTGACCGCCTCAAGTGGGTATCAAAGATCAACGATCGCAGCAGGGCAGGCCCAAGTGCCGCTCGAGTGTTGCCCCAAAGGGGGGCGCAATATTATTGCAGCTCTAATGCCAACAAATAGGTGGCAGCAACCTCGCACTGGCCACGATCCTCAAAATTGCATCTTCACGCCACGCGAAGGCGATCGAAAGAGTTTGTGTGTGAGAGTTTTGTGGAGCGCTGAGGAAATCCCATTTCTAGGAAAAGATAACAGCTACAGAGCTACTCAGAGAGCGGATCTCCATTGTCGATCAGTTTGCAGTTCCTATGTGCTATAGCTAAAGCGTGATCTTTTAGCCAATTTTGGATATTTTCTGAATTTAAAATTTATGTAGGGAATTTATAAGAATTTTACAATGTTTCAATCAACCTCAAAATCATTTTTAAAATAGATTTTTACTAATTGTGACACGCAAAAATGTTTTTTTTTTTTCAAAAATGACTAACGGTAAAAATCAATTTAGAATTTTGCTAAAATACATTTAGAGGCAGAATCAATTTGGACGAAAAGCCATGGTTTAAATGATCTTCAAAATCTTCAAAATCGACATCAAACCACCAAAGTTATGATAATTTCAAATTTTGGTACGAAATTTGGAAATTGTATCAGTGAAAATAGTTGTCAATTTTCGCATGATTTTTGACATACAAATCAAGCATCTCAAAATCTGCTTTAAAATAGTTTCTAAACTTATTGTGAAACCCAAATAAAAATTTCGAGATTCTAAATTTTAAAAAAGAAATTAATTTTTCAAAAAAAAAATTATGATATTTTTCTATGATAATTTAGATGCCGAATCTAAAGAATAAACCATCTCAAAAAAACATCAAGCTTAAAAATCGGTTCAGATTTACAAAAGTACTGGAATTTTGAAGTTAAATTTAGCTTTTGGTTGTTTAAGATAATCAAAAAAAAAAAAAAAAATACATAGTATAAGTAGCCTGTCTTTTTCGATTAGCCAAGATTCCCATTCATGCGGGCCACAAGAGCCTCGACAAAGGACCACCTCTTAGCCAGCGTATCCTTATCATAAGTGCCCCGAGCTGGCATAACAACTCCATAAACCGAAGTCGTTTGATGTGACCCTGAAAGGGCAATTATCCCATCACGAGTAGCGGCTGCTGGGCAAAGGGTAATGGCAGGGTAATGAAAGGCAATGCTTGCCAGTATCCCTGCCACATCCTTGTTGGCCGCTGCTGCCCTCAATTAGGTGGGTTCGCTTTACCTGAGCACCAGGCGCGGAGCTGAGATATGCGTTGAGTCAAGCGGCTCCTGGCCAAAAGCGACGGCAACAGCCAAGTAGCCGCTCCATGGGGCGCTAATTGACAGCATAAAGCAAGCCAAGAAAAAAATCCCCTACTGCCCGACTGCCAAATACCCTGTATGCAGCACTAAAAAATAGAAACGAGAAACACAAAAACTGAAAAGCTACAAATAAAATGCCCAAAATTGTTGCCGAGACGCAGTGCAAATAGTCCCGACTGCCAGATACCCTGCATGCAGTTCAACACAAAAATATAAACGAGAAACACAAAAACTGAAAAGCTAAAAATTAAAACACCCAAAATTTGTGCCGAGAAAATAGAAAATAGTCCCGACTGCCAGATACCCTGTATGCAGTTCAACACAAAAATATAATAGAGAACACTCAAAAGCTGAGAAAGCGAAAAATGAAAGCACACACAAATTTGTGCCGAGAAAATAAAAAATAGTCCCGACTGCCAGATACCCTGCATGCAGTTCAACACAAAAATATAATCGAGAAACACAAAAACTGAAAAGCTAAAAATTAAAACACCCAAAATTTGTGACGAGAAAATAGAAAATAGTCCCGACTGCCAGATACCCTGCATGCAGTTCAACACAAAAATATAATCGAGAACACACAAAAGCTGAGAAAGCGCAAAATGAAAGCCCACACACAAATTTGTGCCGAGAAAATAGAAAATAGTCCCGACTGATAGTTACCCTTCATGCAGTTCAACACAAAAATATAATCGAGAACACACAAAAACTGAGAAAGCGAAAAATGAAAGCCCACACACAAATTTTGGCCAGCTCAGTTTTCGCGCCAGGGCAGAAACAGCTTGAGACGCAGTGCGTCCACGCCGTTCATATAGTAGCGCAGCAGACGCTTCTCGCGTATGAAGCCCAGGCTCTCGTACAGTCGCAGCGCTGCCTTGTTGGTCAGCTCCGTTTCGAGGACGATCTCGTCGGGATTCTCCAGCAGCATCGCCTCAATCGCACGCTCCACCAGCGTGGTGCCGATCTTCAGCTGTCGGTAGGCGGGATCCACCACGAGCATGGCGATATAGCCCTGCAGGACACAGCCCAGCGTCTCCAGCTTGCAGACAATGACGCCCACATAGCGCTCGCCGTGACGAGCAAAGATGCAGAGCTGCGGCCAGTTGTAGACAAAGTAGCGATAGGTGTAGATCGAATACGGCTCGGACAGCTCCTTGTCGATCAGGCACTGGATGGCTTTCAGCTCGGACTCGTCGTTAAAGTTCGTGTACGTTATCTCCGGCGGCACAGCCGGCGCATCCTTCGGTTCGCCCATCGTTTCAGCACATTCTCTTTTCTTTAGTTCTATATGAAAATATATTTTTGGGTAAAGTTTTGATATTTCAAAACCAACTCAGACTTCAACGAAGGCGACCTTGCAAGGTGTGCTAGATTTGGGCTCCAAGGCAGCAGTTGACATTCAAATGACTCCCACATATCCTGGCAATTAAGCGGCACACCCAACCAGGTAGATTCCCTCCCCCCCCCTTGCATCAAGAATTTGACAACTCAACACGCACACACCTGGGATTTGAGCATGTGTAAACAAGTGAGTACAATTGAAACGAGCGTGCCTGACTATAAAATACCCTGTAAGCTTGAAAATATATCATCATTATAAGTTATGGATGTGCTTCCAAATTATGTAAAAATGTATTTTTAAATAATTGTTTTGTTAATTTTAACTTTAATCTGAATTTATTTGAAGAGAGGTAAATGTGTGCAAAGATATCCAACAAGGTAAACATATTAAACATGCACAATTTAGTGTCAGTAAATCTTGTTATCTTTGAGATATGGTCAAGAAGTCTTAGCTGAAAATCGATATTTATCGATTTTGGATAAGTGAGCCAAGTTTTCGAAAATATATAGATTTTGAGTGTATTAAGCACCCAAATTCCAAATTTGAATTATCTTACTCTTATTGCCTCCGAAAAATGCTTAAGAATCCCCGGCTGGAATTCGATATTTATCGATTTTGAATACATAAGAGAATGCAGAGAAAGATTAAAACACATTCTACGTGTAGCAAAAACGAACATATTCCAAATTGAGAGTCTCTAGCTTAAAATCACTTGAAATCTTCGATATATGCTTAAAAGCCTTAACTAAAAATCGATGTTTGTTGATTTTTGATAAATGAGGGGTCTCCTGATTGAAAATTGAATTGAATTGAATTAAAATTTAGTATTAATTGCCCTGGTATTTCAGATATGTCTAAGAAAAAAACCACAGCCAGAATCGATATTTATCGATATATATCACAAATAAATATGAGCAAGACTAGATCGACTTAGTTCATTGTCCCGATCAAGAAAATACATCGGAGAAACTCCCTCTGGCTGTTACAAACGTTTGCACAACTGCAATATACCCTTTGTTACGTTCTAACCCATGTTTAATGTATATTATGTTGTCTGCGACAACTTTGGCAGTTGCCTTCGCCACCTCCGTCGCCGCCCCAGCAAAGCGCAAATCCTTTGTTGTCTGCGCCAGCATACAGGGACGCCAGGACATCAATTGCCAGGCAGCACGCACAGGTGTTGTCGCGCCCGGCGTCGCCTGCATAAATGAAAACTAATTTCGACTGCTTTTCGGGTTGCTCCGACTGGGTTGGAAGTTTAAGGCGCAATCCAAGTTGCGATGAGGCCGAAATGACCTCATATAAGCCCGGCCAGCGGGCAGACGACGATTGCAGTCAAAGTCCTGGCGACAGACCAAAGGCAATTAACCTAAAAGGCCGCGGCCCATATATGGAACGACAGTGGAAATTCAATATGACGGCGCCGGCACCAAAATTTTGGACACGAAGATTCCACTTGGCAGCGCCCGCAGCTCCTGATTTGGTGTCCTTGGGCAATGGGTTGAGTGCCGGCCCGGCAAGCTCAGCGTTTGTGTTGATACGTTGCCAGCGTTAATTTGTTTGCCCTGTCAGCGTAGGTAACCTAGCTCCAACCCCCCCCCCCCCTTCCCCCCACCCCTTTCTCCCCCCTCCTCACATGCTTCCTACCTGTATAAATGAAATCCTTGCCATTTCTGCGCTGTTTGAGGACACACGAGGAGCCTTATTATTTCGACATTTGTGTCGCATTCCACTTATTTATACCCTGTTCACTGTTAAGACAGAGTATATTGCCAACGTTTAGAGTCCGTCCGTTTACCTGAACCTAAATCCAAATTCGAAGCATTTTCTTTTTTTAATGGATTAAATTTAGTAGAACGGAAAATTTCAAATCCAAAAATGTATCTCTTTATTAAAAAAATAAACAGTAAAAAATATTTTCTTAAAAATAAAAAATAAAAATATTTTTATTATTTAAAATTTAGTTATAAGCTATTAGCCTAACTATTTTTAGTCAGTCTTCGGCGAAGTCAAGCACTACTTCCATAAACTAGCTTGGGATTCGAGCCCGGATGTTCCTAATTTAGTTGCCTAAGTGCTCGAGCAAAAAATATTATATTTTTCATTT
This sequence comes from Drosophila colorata, assembly GCA_035041545.1. NCBI lineage: Eukaryota > Metazoa > Arthropoda > Insecta > Diptera > Drosophilidae > Drosophila > Drosophila colorata. Next base: position 5,001,560 of record JAWNLD010000564.1, read on the forward strand.
TATTTATAGCTTTTGTTAAACTGTGAACAGAGCATTGCGCCGTCTGTTATACCCGTCCTGCCACGTTCCTATGTACCTTTAATAATTACTTGCGGCGCGCAAAACGTTTAACTTCTTCTAGTCCCATGTCCTTTGTTCTCTGGCAGCGAGGTCAAGCGGCTCCAGCTCCTGCACCGGGCCGGCTCTTACATATCCTTGCCGTGGCCCATTCGCCACTTGTTACCTAAACATTTTTGCGCTGCATATTCAGGTCGCAGAAATTAATTATGCCATAAGGACGCGAGGACACTCGTCGGCCAGGACACTGCAGTGCCGCAAGTACTTAATGAAGCAGTTAGCGCCACATAGAAAAGATGCAAAAGTGCCCGACCACAAAAAAACACAAAAAAACACAACAAAAAAAAAAAAGAAGAAAAAAAAGACCAAACAAATTTCCATATTCGGCGTCGAGTGAGATAAATGCCGGAATCCTGGCGCAGGCAGCGACCCAGCCAAGCTGCAGTTTATTAAAAAAGTTAACTGCAAATGGCTCGCGGCTGGCGACGGGATCTACATTCCATGGTGCCCACAATATTTCAGTGGGCCTTATGACAGGTACACGAGACCTTTGATAAGCATGCCTCGAAACATGGACACAGTCGTCTGCGGCTTGTGTTCCACAGTCGCAGATAAACGCGCAGTCGGAGCTGGCGTTCGAGTCTGGAAGCTGCAGTCCCCAGTTGCCAACAACTGTGAGATACTTTTCCACATGGTCATCGCCGTCGTCGTCGTCGTCGTCGTCGTCGCCTGTCATCGCACAGAAACAAAAGCCCAGCCAGCGGAACAGGCCGCAAATGCAGGTTGATTTCTGCGTCGCGTGGGACGCGCAATGTCCGCACTTTACATGGCCAACAGCTTTGCCCTGCCCTGCCCACCTGCCCACCTACCCCCCTCCCACCTGCCCCCCGCCCACCTCGTTCGCATTGTTCGCCTCTTCAGCGGAATTCCGCGTCTGTCCAGCTCCGGCATGGAGCGTGCGCATGAATATGTCAATGTAATGATCTCTGCTCGTTGTACTTCGTATCTGCTGAATTACATAAATATTAACTTGTACTTTTTATAAACATGTTTGTGGCCCAGCCGAATCGAAGGACAAGCTGCTGTCCCCCCTCTATGCCCCCCCCTCGCTGTTTCTCTGTTTCTTGCTCTCTTTCTTATTGATATGATTTATTTACTGGTTCTCGATGAGCTCTTCGCATGTTCCGCGCTTGGCCAGCAGCTCAGCGCTTGAAAGTCAATTAAAAATTCTACGTGGAGACTTAGTTCATTTGATCTATGTAATTGTCGTAAGTCTCCAAAGGGCACACACAACGGACTTAATCGGTTGGGCACACACTGGCACTTGGGGGTGCAGTAGCCAAAAGGATTACACAACACTTTTCAATACAGCTTACAGACACTGGCGCATTATTAAGTTGTCCTTTTTTTATTCCGTTTTATTACAGTTTTCACTTCAAATTAAGGCGCTTCAGTTGCAGACTAATTAAATTAAAAACTTTAATTCGCGCAATAAATCTTATTGCTGGCATGAAAAAAAGAATAAATATTTTAAGCCTTACTTCAAATTTAAAGATTTTATTTTGTAGCTTTTTTCAGATATGTTTTCAGCATTTAATTTAAATTATTGAATAGCAATATTAGGCTATATATACAGTGAGCACAAATAATATTCGGACACTCCTATTTTATAATGATAAATAAAGATAATAAAATAATAAAATATTTAAAAAGATAAATTCCTCAAAAATAAGAATTTTAGATTTATAATGTCATATATACAGAAAATTATGCTTATAAGATATGAAAAATATCTATTTCCGGAAGCTTTAATCTGGGCTGTAAACGGAATTTAAGCCGAACCGGTTTCAACCCGTAGTTCTAACATTTTAGAAATCAATAATCGAACCTTGAACTGAACCAGTTGCCCAAAAATTTATATATTATAATTTGTTCTCTTCAAATTGAAAAAAAGTAAAGGCTTGAACCAAATCACAAAAAAACCCCCCTTAAAGCGAAATGTTGGTTTGAACCGTGAACCGAACCAGCAACAAATTTTTGGTGTTTGCAGACATGATTTTAATATCTATATAAAAAAAAATATATATATACATATATATTTAAGTACCCGCAGCAGAACTTTCGGGGTTCAAGTTTCAAAGGTTTCATTTATAAACGCCGCAACCTGGGCGCGGACATCAACAAATTAGCGTGCCCAGCATTAATCAGCGTCAATTGGATCCTTTGTCCAAGCAAACGCGTCAGCTCTTTTTTGTCCTTCTGCTTTTCTATGCCAATTCCCAGTCCAGTTCGAAGGGGGACGCAGTTGAGCCAACACTTTATTTGCTTATATCATTTTGGCCATTCTCCATTGGATTTGTTGCCCTTTTTGTGTGTGTCTGTGTGTGTGTGTGTGTGCGTGTGACAACGCCTGACGAATGACTAACGGTGAAATATGCTCAAACAAACATAAATTCGTGTCCGCTGGGATTTGTTAACTGTAGGAGCATGTCAATGGGAACTGGTTCGCGTTGGGGTTTGTTATTTTTTTGGCCAAGGGGTTGGGACCAAAGCTGGGGCTGGGGCTGGGGCTGGAGCTGGGGCAGCTGTGAGTGAGACGTTGACGTCGCCGTCTGAAACATAAAAACAGTTCTGGCAACAAACAAAAAAGCCAAGGTGCAACGCTTTGTTGACAGCAGCTGCGAGGAGGAGGAGGAGGAGCAGAGCTGACAGGTAGCCTTGTCCCAGGTGCGTGCACGTAACTGTCATGAAAATTCTACAGTTTTTCGCATTTCACTCACAAAGCACGCCGACAGCCCCACTGTCCCCCTTTGGCACGCAAGAAAAGGCCACAGTTTTGATACAGATGGATACATGTTAAGATCTTTTATCGCACCTAGAAATTTGCAAAAGTTTGCGTGTCTAGAAATGACACATGTAGATAAATATGTAGATAAAAAACTAAAATTCTTTACCTTTATTTTTTTTTTGTATGTATCAAAGCCCTGTTACGTTGGCAAATCGAGCTTGTTATATTGGATTTTAGTCAAAACTTTGCGTTTCCTGACCTCTGATCGTTGCAAGTTTATACATAATCGTTTTAAAATTAAAAATACTTCTGCAAAGCTGATTTACGTTTTAATTCTGTTTTGTGACATCCCAGCCGCCAGTGTGACCCCCTAATTGCAGAAGTAAATATTGTTAAGCTTTAGCCCAGGTGGCAACGCCGCGCATTTGCCAGTTGTTTTAAGCTGTTCAAAAAATGTCCCAATTTAATAATCTCTTCTGTCTTTTATTTATTTCGATTACTTTATTTGCTTTATCAATTATGCACAAAATGTACAAAATACAAATATAAATATTCAGTTGGTGCTGTTGTATTCAATAAAGCATGGCAGTGATGATTTTGTTCATAAGGGCAGTTTCGAATGCTATTTGAATTTGAAACCGATGCATTTGCATCTTTTATTTTTTATTTTTATACATTTGTCTAATTTTACCGATTTGAGGTAGTCTTGAGATTATCGTTATTCATTATATATATTGTAAGGCCTGCTGTGGGACAGTTCGGAAAATTTGGAATAAATCTTTGACTAGCCAATGTCGGTTTCAATATAAGTTTTAGCACTTAAACATGTTTATAATACAGTTTCTTAGGGTTTAAACTTGATTACTCATTCGCTTAAGCCTATAAAATAAAGTCTTAAATTTGTGATTTGCAAAAATTTCGAATCCCTTGAGCATTAGTTTTATGTATACGTACATCTAATCAGTTCCGATTTCGTGTAAATACATAAATATTTCTTTCTCATCTATATCAAATTCATTTTAAATTTTGTACTCTGAAACGAGGCGTACGTATCGAAAATGTAAGCTACAATAGAACAAGAGTTGCGTTGATTACGTATAGAAGACGATTGTCAATATTGTACATAGTACGATATATGGCTATACAAATACATATATACATATATGTCTCATGTCTGTACGTATATTGCACGCAGTAAATGAACTTACAAAAACAATTAATAAACTATAAACTTATTCACTGTCCAGTTGGCAAACAATAAACTAAATAACAAAAAACTTCAACGAATCGAATCGAAAAACAAAAAGAAATCGATAATCATCTTTTGGGCGAATTAGATTCCTGTTATACTCGAAAGTCATTAAAGTACGTCTGGGTGAAGCGTATCTTCTCCACACGCATGTTGAACAGTGTCACGCCGTTGAACACATTGAAGGCGACGGCAAACACGACGAGGGCCGTGTAGGTGCCCAGCGCAATCCACCAGAGCAGTTGCTCGTGCAGCTTCTGCTCAAAGTTCTTCAGCACAAGCAGACCGATGGTCAAGCCCGCGACAGCGCCCGCCAAATGCGCCACATACGAGACGGCCGCCGAGCTGGCGGCCAACTGATCCGGCGGCAAATCCTCTCCAGCGTAGCGTGCATAGATAGCAAAGCCAAAGTCCAAGGAGGCTGCACAACAAATATATAAAGTTACAATCCCAGTAAATAATAGCAACTTCTTACCAAAGATTAGTATAAATGCGAGGCGCAGCACGCCGTAACGCATCTGGTGATAGTTGATCAGCACGTTGGCCAGATGCGCCGCCAGCAGGGCATAAACGCCGCCGCTGGCGCCCACCAGATACACCTCGGGGTCAAAGATGCTGGTGCCCAGCGAGCCGGCCAGCACGCCCGACAAATAGATGCAGGCAATGCGCGTCGAGCCGTGCACCATCTCCAGCGGCAGACCAAAGAGCAGCTGGACGGCCACATTGAAACCCAAATGGAACCAGCCAGCATGCAGCACCATATAAAGCACAAATCGCCAGATCTCGTGCCGCTTGTCCGGCCGATAAATAAACATGGAATCGCTGGGTATTGGTCCCGTTGGCGCCGCCACGCCCGTGGCCAGCGTATGGTACACAAAGAAGCCCAGCTGTGGAAAGGAATTTTAAATTCAAATATCAATTGGAATATGTAAGAGAAACTATTTAAGCCACCTCGACGATTGTGACCAATATGATGAAAAGGGGCGGCGGAAAACACGTATAGCGATCGGCATAGTATTTGCGATCGCGCTCCTCCGGCAGCACCTCCAGGGCGACCGCGTGCACCATCTTCCTGAAGAGCGGCGGCTCACTCAGCACCAGCTGAAAGTCGTTCTCAGAGCACACCTCGCGATCCCGATGGTGTACGGCGCATTTAAAGCTGCGCGTACGCTTGCCGCTCATCTGCAAAGATTAGAAATAAACGGGTGAACTTTAAGGTTGAAATCAATACCCTGCAAAACGTTAAATCTAAGTGAAAAATTGTGAGGCGATTGCATAAAAGCAGATTTATCATGGCTGCATAAATCTCTGGGTTTCTTCACGTTCCAATTGGACATATCTGCCGGCCCAAATCAGCGAAAAACATAAATCTTAACCCCAAAACTAAACGAGCCATAAAATTATGAGCAAAAAAGCTCCCAGCTTAGGCATGGTACTCTGGACTAAACTAGAGTTAGGCTAGACGAAATAATTTTTATTATGTAATTAAGATGTTCGCAAAAGATGCGAACGGGGCGGAGCAATTAAGGGGCTCATAAAAACATAAAAACAACTAAACAGCAAAGAAAAAAAACACGAAAAATCTGCAAAAGGCGGAAAATGTGTATTGTGCTTAATTAAAACTGAGACTGTGACAGCCAGCCGAGAAAATCCAAATGAAGCCTACGCGCAATTAAAATGCACGATTACGAAACGAAAAATAAAATACCTAAAAATTAATTGACTAAGCAAATACCCATTAAGTAAAAGAAAAAGCTGATATACCTAGAAAATAAGATAAATTTTGTCTTCATATTTTTATTTTCACATACGTTTTAAAATTTTCAAGCTACCCCATTTCAGTCCGTTGCCTACAGGGTACAAAAACAAAGCAAAAACAATCTGCAAATTAAGCTCGCAAACTAAATGGGCAAAAGGGAAGGCGCACAAAATAGTTACTTCCGCTGGCAACCGCAGCAACATCGTTGTTGTTGTTGTTTTTGTCCGGGGCCGTGGGAGGTAATAAGTGTCGCTGCTAGTTAAGCTAGCAGCGCGACAGTCTAATATTAGTAATTATCAAATTTGCCTTAATTGATGAATCGCCTGCGGACCTTGCATTTGTACTCTGCCTTCGCACACGAGAGTTGCTACAAATCACTACGAACTACATATTGGATTATGGATCAATATTCGATTGAACTACTAAACTAACTCTTTAGATTGAACTACAGTGTGCAACACTATCTCACTCCTACTCAAACGCAACCAGGTGGCAACGCTACGCACACATGCATAAGCTAATAAATGCATTATGCACGCGTACATTCACAATTATAACGGCAAACCAGCTCATTGAATGCTCGAGCGTTTGAAGCGTACGAATATTATGTGATTAATGCAAATGCATATTATCTACTTAGGTTTTGTGTGCTTGCAGCCTACTTACGCAATGCAATTTTGGCGTGGCGCGCTTTAAGTTTGTGACACTGCAAACTATTTTTTCATCGATTCGCACAGCTTGGTAGCATAATGCCTAATTATGTTTAAGCCACAGTTAACAGAAGTACATAAAACATTTAATTTATAGCTGTTTCAACGAATTCGTCGCCGTTGTTGCCGCCGCCGCGTTGTGCTTAATTTTTGTCGTTGTCTGCTTTGATCTTTGCCAGCGCTGCCCACTTGCCGCCACCCAGAGTTGCATTGGCATTATCTCTCCTTCCACTCTTTATACCCACTTCCTTAAATTTGAAAATTCAAATAGGCGCATTTTACTTCCGATTTGTCGTTTCTACGTATTAAATTGTTAGCAGTTGACAACGATTTTGGCCCACAAACAATGGAACCACCCAAATGCATTGTGAAATTGTGATAAATCTGGCAACAAGAGGATCAAACGGCTGCGGCAAAATAGGGCCAATAACATTTCGAACAAATAAAATGTTTATCATTTGTTTTGTGACGTGCACGACGGGTGTGCGAATTACATTGAGCCCGGGACAACCCGCCCTCGCCCCGCTCGGCCTTTGCGGCTGAGCCTGATAATGACATTACCCAGCGGCCGGCACCGCATGACGTCACGATGCGGCCAGCCAGGTAAATGGCCGCTCTCATCTAACTGTATCGCTGGCTTACCTAGTTCTGTTTATGCCTCATTCATTGTATTTTGTATTTTTTAGGTCGCAAACATAAAGCGACAAATTGACGCAAAACATTTAACACACACTCCGCTCCCCCCCCCCTCTACCAGAACAGCATCCACACGGACATGGTCAACAACGGGCAGGCGGCGTCTTTTTATGGTGGAACACCTACGAAAAAATTCCTTTGAATTACGTTGTTGGGTTTGTTTGCCAGTGTGTGTGTGTTTTGTCAGCCCCTAGGCTATGCGCAAAAAAGGACATCTTCGCTGGCGACGAAACGTTGTGCACTCCATTATGCATTTTATGTGCCCTCATTCAGCGTGTTGACATTTTTATTCCAAGCAGTTAAGCAATATTTATAAACTGCATGGGGCATGGCCGAATCACAGCCCAATAGTCTATAGACATATGTGTATATATAGCGTACAGTGAAAGCTCTACAAGCACGGACAGCTGCCCTGGGGAGACATCTGTTTTAGACAGCCGGTTTTTGTAGTACCCATTTCGTATTAACCCTTTTTTGATGAACTCTTGGTCATCTACCTCTTAAAAATACTCTTATTTTTTTGAAAACCCCCTTTCAATGCGATCAGCAAGTTTCCTGTAGAAAAACTTTACGAAAAATTTACTTAAACATAAAATCTCAGCAAGAAATCTTGAAGAATCGTCAAAATGTCATCTTTAAACCGAAACATAAAACTTTTTAAATATTAAATTTCTCTTATCATTTACCAAGTTAAAAGTATCAAAAAAGTTGAAGAAGTTGGCATGCATGGCGGCTTTTCTCTGTTTTCCTCGTTTTTGTAACATAAAATATTAAACGTACATTTTCCTCAAAATATAAACATGAACCGCAGGAATCCACTCAAGAGAGCTTTCACTGTATTACGCGTATATGCTTATATAATTTTTAGTGACACAAACATTTTGTCAGCTTAAGTCTGCGTTTATTTATTGTTTTTGGCTGGTAGCTTGGAGGCACCTTGAAGCCAGCTTGGAGCGGCATCTGTGCCCATTGGTTCATCTAATTGAATCACAATATTTTTGCACGCAGCAATTCAATTTGCATTGTTTGCCCAGTCCGAGTGATTGCCGCAGGTGAAAATGTTGGCAGCATCTTTGCCTTCTTTCTGTTTTTTAGTTAAATCTTTAACCAACTTGTTGTTGTTGTTGTTGTTGGGTCGCCCGCCCAGCGCGCAATTTGCCGGGCAAATGGTTTTTGCTGTAATTACCGGAGCGAAGGCAAACGCCAGCGTTTTGTTATTTTCCTTTTATTTCTTGTCTTGTCTTTGTCGGCCTCTTGGCGTCTACTAATTATCACATTTTTACTCATTAAAGTCACATTTGCCTTGCAGGACCTACGGCTACGGCTACGACTACTCCTGCCACTGCTGCTGGACTAATTATAGGCCAAATCGGCGACGGCGTCTCAACGTTCTCCTGGAAGGTAATCAGGCTTTCACTCAGTTTTTGGCTACTGTAAAAGGGCAACTGTTTGATGATGATTGATTAGCCACACGGCCAGGCCGGGCACTGATGAGAAGCTTCTTGCTGATGTGGGACACGTTGAACGGTTTCTTGCTGTTCTTAGTTCTGCTTTTTGCATCTGCCCGCTGCGACAACTGTGCAAATTCAGCGCGTGCCGGCAGAGAAAATAATCGCCAGAAGCAGCTGAAGCTAAACAACAAATCGAAAACTGATTTGGAGCGGAAGTTCGTTTGCACCTTTCTGCAGTTTCCTGTGTGCGGGGCAACAACAACAACAACAACAACAGCAGCAGCGACAACAACAGCAACTAGCACACTGCACTGCGCAAATATACACACATGCATATCTTTATATATAGAGTAGAGTATAGTAGAGTATTATATAGCACACGCATGTCAAGATTCCGTTTGTGATTTACTTCAAGACGCGCTTGCCTTGACGTTTGGCCTTTGACGCCGCTGCCTTTGTCTACGTGGCGGGGCTGGGCGGGGCGGGGCGGCTGGCTTTGTGTGCGCTGCAAATCAAAAGCTATATACGTTGCCCCTACATAGATTAAGATTGCCTGCGCCAGGATCTTCGCGTATGCAAAGCGCTTGCCAAGGAGCAGCTGTCGCCGCTTGTTTGATTTGCGATTTCGACGCTGGCGGAAATGGATTGACACGCAAGGCACAAAGGCAGCCAGTCGGGGCTGCCAGTCAGCCACTCCACGTCATTGTTTGGCAGCTCGTCGCAAAAGATTGGCAAAATGGAAATGGAAATGGAAATGGAAGCGGTATACACACATATACAAAATGAAAACAAGAACAGAAAACAAGACCTTAACTTGGCGCACGCATTGTTGGCAACGAGGAGCAGCGAGGACTGCCTGCCAGGCACACACATATGTATATGCCCTGTATGTGTAGTAATCGGATATCATAACAATCAAAATATTAAAAAATATATATGTTTATTCTTTATAGACTTTTCCGAGCGACTGCACACGGCCTATGCTGCGCGCTGATTGTTGCAGCTGCCAACTGCGGCTGCTGCTGCTGCTGCTGTTGTTGTTGTTGTTGCTGTTGCAACAAGGTGTAAACATGGCCAGCGCGTGTCCTAGAGCTGCCGCGCACTTGATGTCTCATTATCGGAGCGCACAGGTTAATGATGCGCACTCCGTTCACCCCCGCTTCCGCAGCTCGCAATTATGCGAGGCACTTGAGCTTGAAGCGAGTGCAGGGTCAGCTCCACAACGACAACAACAAAAACAACAACAACAACAGCTCGTCAGTTACGTTGACCTGCCAAACAACAAAATTAAAGAGCAGAGGGGCTGCTCAAACATTTCCAACCAAGTTTTAGTGCCGTCATAAATGTCAGGTGCTGGCCATTTGAAATTTATTCAACATAATTAGTTGTGGCCATTACAGTGGCAGTCGCGTCCAGCAATGTGCGGCCACTAATTTGATTTCAAATGGGCAGCCGGACTAATGAGCCCGGCCACGACAGGGCACACCGAAGACAAACAGGAAGCAGGACGCCCACCAAACTAAATCCAAAATCCCAAAAACCGAATTGGTTTTGCCGCCGGCCATGTAACCAACTAAGGGTTAAAGATAAATTCGATTTTTGGCGTTTTTACACCTGCAGCTGCTCACACATAAAACAAAAACGGGTGAGTAGCGTTATCTGAGGGTTGCCAAATATTAAATACCCTTGGAAGATTTCCTTATATGCCTAAAACTTATTGTTTTTACTAACGAAACAACTAAAATTTTGCCTCTTTTTTCCTATAAAAGAATATATCATGTATATAGTTGTTGGATGTTGCTAATATTTTGTGTATATTTTAGAAACGTAAAGACTCTCAGAAGTTTGGACCAGATATTTTGAAAACCAAAAAAGATTTCATATAAAAACAAATTTTATGAGAACTATGTTATATAGCCGTCCGATGTTGATATGATTTTGCAGTTATATTGCAAGATTAATAACACTATAAACTGTCTATTTCGCTGGGATATCTTAAAAAACCAATAAGTTTTTCATACGAATTTAATTTTTTGGTCGATTATTCCTATGGGCGCTATGTGAAATAGTGATCCGATATTGAAAATATTTTGCGGATATCTTAGAAGCATCTTATATAGACTCTTAAATGCCAAGTTAAATAGGAAATAGGAAAACTCATTTTTAGACAGGTCGTCTTATATATGTATATGATAGTGATTCGATATTGATAATATTGCATTACACATTTCGTGACAAAATTGGAATTCCCTTTGCAAGGGTATAAAAGCGCATAAGCGTTTATTTTGAAAGATATGACAACAGAGCGCGTGCTGGCCGCAGGACATTGATGCCCATTCCCATTCCCATTCCCATCCCCAACCCATCCACCCACGCACAAGCCTGGCAAAAGGGTTGAGGAATCGTTATCAGCACATTTCGTGACTATGGCAAAAATATTGAAGAGGCAGCGCTCTCTCCCCCTGTGTTTGGGAACGTGAACAGTTGCAGTTGGTGCTGTGCCAACTCGTGCTCAAATCGTTATCCTTGCCCCGGTTGCACAACAATCAAAATAAACTGCTGCCAAATTGACCATTGACCAAACATCGTCAGCAGCAACAGTAGCGTCGTCAGTACACTGCCACCTTCCCCCCTGTCCCACGCCACGCCCCTGCCATCTTTGGCATTGTCACGTCCTTGGCATGGGCCACAAGTCAAAACGACAGACAAAAAAAAAAAAAACAACAGGAATTTCGGGCTACCAAGTTGGCAATTTTTGTGTGTGAATAGATAGATAGATAGATAGATAGACGGGTGGATATATAATCGAACGATGCGAATTTCGGCTAAACGAAAACTGAAAATTGATTGGCTTTAAAGCAGCGCAGAATGTGCAGATATCCAAATTTAAGAACTGAATTAGTGTAAAAGACTACAAATTTAATCTAAACTGTTTCGAAAGGTAAACTTATATTTCAATATATTCATATATTTCAAAATATTCCCTATATATCAATGAGCTCGAGAAATTTTTATAGAATTCAAGAAGCGATGAGGTGTTTTTATTCTAATCCTTGTATTGAAACATTTGAGAAAGCTGAAAAATAACTAGAAAAATAAAACTTTATGGGAAACTGGGATCATTTCGATTAGTAAATTGAATTTAATTAATGCATTTCAAATGATGATAAATTGAAGAAAAAAATGGAATTGTAAAACCAGGTTCACAAACCGAATCTGAAGGCGCTTCGAACCGTTAACTGAACTGAGTTTGCAGCCATGAGAATATGGAAAATAATGTCTAGCATAGGCACAGTAGCTTCTGTGATCTGTAAGATCTTAAAGTGATTGAGTTTATTGTACCTAAAGATCACTTCAGATACTTAAATAACATATTATCTTATTAACTTCATATGCTCCACAACGTTAAATGATCTCTTAACCAGTCCCAGCTGCTAGAATTATGATCTTCGAGCAAGGAACTATCGTGGAGCACATTCACACCTCGGACAGCGTATTTGCCGGCGTTGTTGTTTACCTGGAAATGCTCAAAGGCAGCCGTTGCCCGTTCTAAACGGAGCGTTTTTCATGCGATTTGCGATATTATTGTGGAATAATGAAATCGCTCAGAGATGCCAATACAATCGCCGGCTGTCTGCATGGGCCATTTATGGATTGGCATTGATTTAATACCGCGTCAGAACGATCTATGCAACAGTGGCTGATGAGTCGCGTCCCCAGAGCCCAAGGCGCAAGGCATTTTGCACCTTCCACACACACACACACACGCACACACGCACATTTGCAACAGTGGCTCCAAAGTCCGCAGCTGATCTGATTCCGCCGCCTATCAGCGCTGCAAATCAGCAGAGCAGACGCCACCGGACTGGCGACTGAGGGAGCGACAGACCGACGGATTGGAGCGCCTGTTGTGGCATCGGGCTCGGGCAATGTTTATTCAATAAACCCGCTCGCAGAAGACGTCGCCAGCTGGCCCGTTGGCATTCCTGGCCCAGCCTGCTGGCCCAAGCCAGCCAGCCCCCTTAGACAAAGACATTCCCCCATTCAAGACAAGCCGCAGGAATTTCTTGGTGCGTGCTCGGCACAGGTTCAGCGCTGCAGTTGCGCCAGCTGCGCAGCGCTGCGTCCGCTGATTATGATAATGGAAGCGACTCGCGACTTGCGACTTGTGGCAGGCGACTCGCGGCGAGTGGCCGCCAATTGCTTTCGTTTATGATCGAAGGCAACTCTGGCAGCTCCGTTGACTTTCTGATTAATGCAAGAATTCTGCTGCTTCTTTGGCGTTTTTTTCCTCGGTTTGTTGCTGACCGATCAGCCTGCAATTAAAAGTCATGTAGCCTTCGGATTGCCAGCTAAATGGCAAGTGTGCAAATCATTATAAACACAGGATCATGCCACAAATGTCTGATGAGGCAGCCTGCTGGAGGAGTTTTACAGCTCGTTTGTCTGAGGAACAGCTGCTCCATTTGCTCCAGGAAGAGCATCAATGCTTCGGCCAGCGCGAATTCTTCTGCTGCTGTTGCTGTTGCTGTTGCCGTCGCCTGCTGTGCCCGGCCAGATGCTTGCCGCTGACGGGCGACGATGGACAGCCTCGTGCCTGCAGTTGTCATAACGTTCAACACGTTTGCCCCTCGTCGGCGGCGTCGGCGCCGTCGCCGTCGCCTGCGTCACCGGCCAGCGCTTCTGCGCTGCCATAAAAGGATTTGTCACGTGCGAGCTTTTGTTAAAAATTCAGCAATCATCGGCCAATCGGCCATTGTATCGATGTCGGCATTGGCTCCGGCTTGCATTATGCATGTCGCATGCTCCGCGCGGTCCCGTCGGCATTCCTGCTTTAATTCAACCAACCAACCAAACAAGGACTTGCCGCAGCCACATTAGCCGCTGCTGCCGTTGCCCATATGGCCGAACGCCCCACGTCCCACGCCCCACGCCCTACGCCCCCGTCGACCAACCGCCCCGGCAGCGCGATCATTGAAATTTATAATTAAGTGCAAAAATGTTGTGTAGTATGTTGGTCTAGCAGGCCGCAGATCGATCGCCACTGATAAGAGCCGATTTTTTGCAGCGACAGATCCTGTCGATTCCAAAGATAGAACTGCGCTGGCTGAGATCTGGAGTGTGGAGATCTCCAGATTGGCAGACAACTTGTGCACAGCCCTCAACTGCAGTGCATTCAAAATTATGAGTACGATTATTTCAATTATCATAACGTAACCTAAATTCGATCTATGTATGCTAGACAAGTCCCTTAGCATAGTCCTTGATCATTATAATTTCCAAGTTCCACTCAAGAATTGAAAGTTGAATAGCAATTCGCTGGAAACATTAGAAATTATAAAAAGTCTAAAGCATCAGATTTGATGGGGTTTAATCTACAAAAAAAAATTAACCTCAAAAAATGGGAAATTTGAAATAATTTATGTTTTCCTTTTTGCTTGAATAATCGCTAATCTAAAAAATTTAGAATTTGTTTATGGAAGATTGAAGTAAATGCTATTATAGAGAAAACAATTTTTTCTTATCTTCAATATCGACTTTCTTAACCTCAAATAAAGGAAACAGAAAAATGTAGTTAGTAAATTAAGTGGTATATATACTCAAAATTAAGTTGTTCTACCTTTTCTAATTTACAATATCAGCTGAATAAAGCATAGTTATAAAAAGTTGTTCTTATAGATTTGCAGCAACTCTTGTAGTTAATGAAAATCGGACATAAACTTAGTCTGCATAAGGTATACAAGAACTCACTCTCCAAAGTTAGGTTCTCTATCTTTTATAATTGCCGAGATCTTCGTGATTAGCCCTTGAAAAAATTGTTTACACACATTTGCATAACTTTAAAATGCCAATATTTATAGGGTATACAAATAGCTAAAATCACGCTCATTTCGTTCAATCATAAAACGGAGAACAGGCGCTTTAACAGCCCAACAACAGTAGCTAATGTCATCAGCTACAAATGCCATCAGGAGCACATTGTGAGGTTGACCAAAGGACAACCGAATATGCTGTGCCGATGACAATTACCGTTAGGCACTCACACACTGAAACACACACACACACACACACGTTGACAACACACAAGGGTAAATAAACGCTTTGTGATGTCCTGGCTAATTCATGAGTTTGAGGACTCTTCGGCAAACAATGGAAAAGCAAGACGAAGGCAAAATACACTTGGCATTCATTATGCATGTCCCTGTGTGTATGTGGTTGTATGTGTGTGTGTGTGTGTGTGTGTGTGTGTGTGTGCCTGCCAATCAAGCGTAGAATCAATCAAATTGCAATAGAATTGTCAACGGTAACAGCAAATAGAGAAAGGACTAAAAAGAATGTTCTCAACTGCTCAGGGAAAAAAACTTTCAATTTACCCAAGACGAGAACTTCAATCTTAGAATTAAGGCCGAATGCCAATGGCCCTAATCCTTAGCCCGGTGGCTGCAGCAGGCGCAAACACAGAACGCTAGAACCAACAACCAACGACGAGTTGTTGGCCAGGTAAACACCATCGTGCGGGCAGCGGGCAGCGGGCAGCTGGAAGCGGGGCGTGTCGCAACGGGCCGAAGGTGCATCTGTTTGGCGAGTGCGAATGGACTTTTTGCATTTGCCACAGCGCAAACAAACGGAAAACAACAACAGGTCAGAATAGTTCAAATAGTTCACTTTGACGTGCCGAATATTGAATACCCTTGCGCACATATGGACAACATACATATATAATACATAGTTCACATGGAAACTTCTGATACAGTCAAATAGGTATATCATGCCTTTTTTACCCAAGATTTTCATTATTTACTTATTATAACAAGCTTTAAATTGCTGTATCTCAGCCATATGTAGTCCGATTTCGGAAAGATATGCCTCTTTCGACTCCTATAAGTCTATAGAATCAATCACCATCAAAGTTTTTCGATTTTAAAATTTTCGGGATTTTAGCAAAAATTGTGATGTTACCCCTTGCCATTTTGTCAAATTTGGTCAAAATTTAGAATGGTAGTTTTTGAATGCCAATCGATAGTCCCGAGCCACACGAGTTTTAAACTGTATATCATTTCAAAATCGGTATTTTTTTACCAAAAATATGAAAGTTTTAAGTTCATAAAAACAAAATTTTGAACCGATGTTCCTATGACAAAAACGATTCTTAAACAAAAGCTTTCTTCTACCGATACTTTATATAAATATTGATATAAATATATTACGTTGTTTTTATATACATTTCCAGACTCTTTAATTTGTTGGATGCCACCCCCTATTCTCCCCAAACAGCAACAGCGAAGAGGCGACGAAAAACTTTGGTAAGTATTAATTTATTTAAACAATTATTAAAAACAATTGGTAAATTTGTAACATTTTATATTCTAGGATCTCCAGATGAGTTCCAGTTAATTTTGAAGTAATTTATATAATGATGTATAAGAATAATATATTTAAATAATATTTAACATAGGTTGTAATAAATAAAAATAAGTTCTATTTATAATATAGCTTATCAGGACTACTGTTGTAAGAAAAATACCTTTAAAAAACCAATTAAAATAACAATTATAATTATGTAATGAGAAATATTATAAATAAATGTAAAAAGCATAAAAATCCATTT
Organism: Drosophila colorata; assembly: GCA_035041545.1. NCBI lineage: Eukaryota > Metazoa > Arthropoda > Insecta > Diptera > Drosophilidae > Drosophila > Drosophila colorata. Next base: position 5,017,879 of record JAWNLD010000564.1, read on the forward strand.
TTTTCTTTCGGGAAAAAATTTCTGGGTAATTTCATGTGCAGCCGCTTTGGAAGATTTTCTTAAAAATCCCAGCTGAAATACCAGGCGAACAGAATCGCCAGGACGTCGACAAAAAATAAATGAAGCGTACAAAATTATATTGCATACATTTAAGGTCACAATTTTGGGCCGCCGTTGTGCAAGATTTTCTTAAAAATCGCCAGAAAGTTGGCAAAAATTAAATTAAAAGCGCCAAATTCTATTGCATACTTTTAACGTAAAAATTTAGGGCCGCAGATATACAAGATTTTTCTAAAAATCCAGCTAAAGCACCAGGCGAACAAAATCGCAAGGAGGTCGACAAAAATCAAATGAAATGTACAAAATTCTATTGCATACTTTTAAGGTAAAATTTTTGGGCCACCGATGGCAAGATTTTCTTAAAAATTCAGCTGAAGTAATAGGCGAACAAAATCGATAGGAGGTCGACAAAAATCAAATGAAATGTGCAAATTTCTATTGCATACTTTTAAGGTAACATTTTTGGGCCACCGATGAGCAAGATTTTCTTAAAAATCCAGCTGAAGTAATAGGCGAACAAAATCGATAGGAGGTCGACAAAAATCAAATGAAATGTGCAAATTTCTATTGCATACTTTTAAGGTAACATTTTTGGGCCACCGATGAGCAAGATTTTCTTAAAAATTCAGCTGAAGTAATAGGCGAACAAAATCGATAGGAGGTCGACAAAAATCAAATGAAATGTGCAAATTTCTATTGCATACTTTTAAGGTAACATTTTTGGGCCACCGATGAGCAAGATTTTCTTAAAAATCCAGCTGAAGAAAAGATAATGCTACATGTGACGCAACAACAGCTGCAGCTTATGGGAAGAGGGGAACAGGGGTGGGGCAGCTGAAACAAGGGCATACATACATATTTTGTGACCATATTCCTGCGCATATTGCAAGGATTCTGGACTTTAGGTTCACCACCTTTAGGTTCATACCTTTGGTATGTTTACCAAGGATATGGAAGTCATCTAGGAACCAATGGTTTGGAAATTTTTCGTCCGTAGGCTTTGCGGATTTTGCTGAGTAGTACAAAAACCGTAATTAGGCCATTTACGTGACGATTTGAATGATTCTTGGCCAACTAACAATTTTGACAGTATTGCTCAAGCTTAAAAAATGTTTAAATACCCTTTTTCTACTTATTATAACAAGCTTTAAATTGCGGTATCTCGGCCATATGAAGTCCGATTTCGGAAAGATATACCTCTTTCGACTCCTATAAGTCTATAGAATCAATCGCCATCAAAGTTTTTCGATTTTAAAATTTTCGGGATTTTAGCAAAAATTGTGATGTTACCCCTTGCATTTTTGTCAAATTTGGTCAAAATTTAGTATGGTATTTTTTGAATGCCAATCGATAGTCCTGATCCGTACGAGTCTAAAAATGTATAACATTCCAATATATACCTTTTTTTACCCAAGATTTTCCGGTTTTACTCATTATAATAAGCTTTAATTGCTGTATCTCGGCCATATGTAGTCCGATTTCGGAAAGATATACCTCTTTCGACTCCTATAAGTCTATAGAATCAATCGCCATCAAAGTTTTTCGATTTTAAAATTTTCGGGATTTTAGCAAAAATTGTGATGTTACCCCTTGCCATTTTTGTCAAATTTGGTCAAAATTTAGAATGGTATTTTTTAAATGCCAATCGATAGTCCTGATCCGTACGAGTCTAAAAAGGTATATCATTCTAATATATACCTTTTTTTACCCAAGATTTTCAGGTTTTACTCATTATAACAAGTTTTAAATTGCTGTATCTCAGCCAGATGTAGTCCCATTTCGGAAAGATATACTTCTTTCGACTCCTATAAGCCTATAGTATCAATCGCCATCAAAGTTTTTTTTTGTGAATGATCAAATGATCAAAGATCTGTCCTTCTGCACATTCTGTGACAAAACCAGTATACCTTCCGCAAGGGTATAACAAGAATGCGTGTTGTTGTAGCTGCAGCCGTGCACAGGACCTCGTTGTCCTTGCAGTGCTTTGTGTTTGAACACGAGCCTACACTTTGGACCCTGGAACATGGACATGGGCACATGCACCTGTGTTTGCACTTAAATCCCGTTGTTTGTTTCGTGCAGCACGAGACGCACGCATGCAGCAGCTGCCAGCAGCGTTGAGGGGCACATGCGAATTCGATTTAGCTGCACTTACCACATTGACAAAGTCCTGGAACGTCACATAGCCCGGCCCGGTGGGCAGTTGGGCCTTCCTGGCCCGCTCCAGCAACAGCTCCCGCTTGTTCATAGGCACTTGGGACAGAAATTCGGGTGACTGCAAGGCGACCAAAAATTCTGTGACGGATATCTCGCCGAAACCCTCCGGATCGAACTGTTGACGAATAAATGCATTTATTCAAAGATGATTTTGGATTTTGGTACTGTTTTACTTACCATGTCAAATAAAAGTTTCCATTTCTGTTTAAAAAAAAATAGATATAAAGGATTTTTAGTTTGATTTCATCTAAATACCAATTACAGTCAACGAAGAGTTTAAGAATTTTGTATTTTATTCCAAAATAAATGCTAAGGCTAAGGCAAAAATTTGTTTAACTGATAACAAACTTTATATTTACGGATTTCAAGAAAGTTTTTAAGTCAGCAAATTTTTAAATAAAAGACTCAAATGTAATTCGCATTCTAGTTTTTCATTGAAAACTTTTCTCAAAATTTTGCTAATTTTGGTAATAAATATTTTCATGCGTAACGATTTATATTAATTAAAAAAATATTTAAAAACAATTGTTTAATTTTTCTAAATTCTTTCGAACATGAACATTTTTCTCCGATTGTAGTTTATTAAAACTTACATCTCTGAGCAATTCCCGGCGCAGCTCGGCCTCGTCAAAGTCCGAGTTGAGTGAGGTGTGTTCCGTGTCGTAGCCGGCATCATTTGTGCACTGCGTACAATAGGAAATTTATTAAGTATGGATATGGTCAAAGGATGTGCCACAGAAAGGACACTCACGTAGCGCATGTGCGTGTGCGATAAGGTGCCAATGGAGGCCAGCGACCCGGCTATGGTCGATATGTGCTCAATGTCCGCCAGCGTCTCCTGCTGACTACTACCGCCGGCATTCTGCTGGCTGGTGGGTATCTCCAGGGCTCGCGAGCTGCCTCGCTCGGAGCTGGGCCACATGTCGCCTGGTGTCCGTCGTGCGCTCCAGGATTGTTAATGAAGGTGGAGGGGAATGACGCTTCAATTGCAACCGGCAGTTATTGCGATTAGGAGCTACTGTAGTAAGCGAAATATAAATTTAATAATATATACTTGAATTTGAAATAATAATAATATATTATATATAATATATGACATTTTTGAAAAGTTATATCGCTAGGAAATTCCAGAAATTAGAATTATTCAATAAGTAGAAAAGGCAATATTAATTTCTTCATACCATAAATTCAGAAGACATCATAATTATAAATTAAAATTGATTGGTTTCTCAATTCAAATCAAATCAAATCAATAAATGTTAGCAATAACGTTTTTATTTATAAATTTTTCATATTTTTTGTGGACAAAATTTTGTGTGAAAGAGCCAAAATAATCTAAACCGAAACATATTTATTGTATTTTTTAACTATTTTATAATTTAGAATTAACCGAGCCTATAAATTTATTTGTTTATTAACTAACCGGTATTTATATATTTATTAATTATAGGGTTCTAAATTACCCAAGTAAAAATATTTAATTATTCATTCACAACAAGTTCCGCTTTTTATCTGCATTAACCAATCAAGTATTAATATCTAGTATAGTATTTACTTGTATTGAACAGAAGTTTAACATTTCTAAAAATTTAATTTTCTAAAATAATATTAGAAAATATTATCAATATTTAAAATTTATATCAACCGTTTCCAAATACTCTTTGTATCGCAGTGCACTGTGCGAGCTTTCGGTAGAGCGCTTTCCGCTCACCCAAAAGCTCTCGTGCTTGAAATGCTCAAATGCTACGAGCTAATTTGATGTCTGTTTGGTCGAGCGCGTTTGATGGCAGCACCAAAAACGATTTTATGCTGCTGTTCGCGGTTCGAATCTCAGCCAAACCCAAACATTTTTATTTAAACAAAATTTTATTTATTACGTTCGCCCTGTGAAAACATAATTTGTTGCAATTTGTCGTGTTTGGAATTGCTGCAGCGCTTCGCGTGGGCCAGAAAAAATGATATTCCGTTTAATCATAGACTAAAATCGGTGCTCAATACCTTAGCCTATTTCATGCCCGGAATACAGTTCGTTTTTATTTATTTTCTTGATTTGTTGTCAGCTGAATGCATTTGTTGTAGCCTCGCCTGTGCCGCTGTCCCCATGGCAATCCCCCATTGTTATTTCGGTTTTCTGCAAGGTTATTGATCTGCCGCCGGAACGGAAGCGGATGAACACAAAAGCAACTTGGCTGTTGGCTGTTGCTTGGGAGAGCCGGCAAACGAGCCCACAAAACAAAGCCAACAAACACGAATGCATTTCCATGTTGATGTTATTTTCGCCTGGACTCTTCACTCACACTTCGAACGCTTCCGTTTCCATGCGAACGGCGCAGACTCCGTTTTGAGACGTTTGTTTTCACCGTATTTTTTTTTCGTGCTCTCAGCCTTACATGTTGACTTTGTTCAATTGAATTGTTATTGGATTTTGAATGAAATGGCCTAAAATAAACCCACTTTTGTGCACAATAAAGGAAGTCTGTGTCCACTTCTTTAAAATCACATCTTGATATCGTTTAACGTTTCTGTGTTTTCCACGCAACAACAAACAAACAACAAACGTTCGACCGGGCGGCAAAATGGCAACTGACAAACGGACTTTGGCCTGTGAGAGAAAAAGCGAAGAGAGAGTGCTTAAGAGCGAGAGCAGCATGCTGGAAGGGTGGTTGCTCTCGGCTGTGGGTGGGCGTGGGAGTGCGAGCGGGTCGCCTGCACGTGGCACTGCTCATGCGCCACTCGTTTGTGCTCGCTTTTCAACTCGCTGGCATTTCACGCGCGACCACCAACTGCCCCCTGCCACTCGCTCCATCCCTTGCCAGGCAGCCACCGGACCAACCCCATGACGCAATTGCCAAGCTGTTAAGCACACGCAGACTGCTGCAATTTGCTTTACAAAAATTGCTTCATGGAAATGTATCTACAGTGAAAGCTCTGCTAACACGGACAGTTGTTCACTTGAGAATAATTAAGCAGCTATATTTTTTTAAGTTTTCAATTTTTTACCTTACTTTTCGAACAAAGATTTTTGTTTCCAAGCTTAATTAACAACAAAATTAAGAAAACAAAATATTTTCATTAGAAAAAAATACAAAATAATTTTTTTTTGAATTTAAAATAAAGTGACCAACAAAGGTTCGAACCAAAACCTTAAATTTATTATGGTGTAACTGATTCGAGCCGTGAACCGAACCAACGGCATTTTTTTTGTAGCTTTTAAGCTGTGGTTTTAAGTACAAAATTTGTAACGATTCTAACGATAAAATCTTTACCAAAATTGTACATAAAAATAAAATATCAATCAGAAATCATGAAACAATCAACCACTTTTGATATTTTCGAACCAAAGTAGGATAATTTTTAAACATACATTTTTATTTATCAATAATATAAATGGAAATATAGAAAAATTTGGAAAATAAAGAGTGATGTTTCCCTATGTTATTCTTATTTGTTTGACATATGTTTTCTCAAGCAGCTTTTTAAGCAGGAGAAAAATGGAAAAAAAAAATGTGTGTCCACCCAATCGAGCTTTCACTATTTAGCCTATACAGATCCCCGAACAGCTGCCCATAAACATGTCTATGAAAAACAAACTGTAAGACACAGATGTGAGCTCGTAATTATATAAAAAGAAAATAATATATAAATAGTCAAATGTCTGTATGCAAACCAAAACGAAACACGCTTAAACATGATGTATACATATATACATTTAATTAGCCTAGACTTTAAGCATAATATGAAGAACAATCTCGCGAATACGCGCTAGAAAACATGCAATAAAACAGAAATTATTGTTGAAAGGAACTAATCGAAACATTTGCACTGAACACAAAGCGGACAAGTAAATGGGGGTTTGCCGGGCACAGCTTAAACTAAGTTTCTAAACTCTAATAATAATAGGTAAACAAAAAGAAAAAAAGAAATAACAAATCGAGCAGACATATATCAATAGCTATATACCCATACAAATTTATAGATTTATACATATATACGAAAGACTTTAATAAGTTGCGTAGGATTATTTAATTAAGATTCTATTTAATATGCAGCTACTTCGTTTGCCTTTCTTTTTTCTTTTTCTATTTTTTTACTTTTTTCGTTAACAATATTTACAGTTCCGACAGGGCCTTAATCTCGTCTTAAAAAAAATCGCTCGTTTGCTTACAACATGATATATAGTTATATACCGTATATATATATATATAATCTAGTAATTAATATAATAGATATTTTAGCGTTCTTTTTCTAATTCTCTGCCAAACACGCGTTGCTATTTTTCTCCCATTTCTTTTACCTCATATTTTTTGTTTTGTTTTTGTCGCATTTAAAATTTGATTTTTTTCTTATTGTTTTTTGTTTTGTTTTTGCTTTTTTTTTTTTGTTGTTGAAGTAAACATAAAAAATCGAGGAAGAATCTGAACGATAACACTTGCTGTTGCCTTAAACACAAACATTACAACAAACTCGAATGGTAAACATAGACTCTAGCTGCGGGGGCCTGCAGGGGGGCCGGTGTGTGCCTAGCCCTCCACCATGCGCTCCATGCCCAGATCGCACTGTTCGATGACCAGGCGAGCAATGCGCTTAATCTCACAGTAGGGACTCTCGTGCTCAATCAGCTCGGTCAGTATTTGTATGCCATTCTCCTGCTCCACCAGCTGGCAATATTTATCCGGATATACCTAGAAAATACAATATGGATTATGAGCAGTTCACAATATGGAATTTGTGGCCAATACCTGGGTTAGATTGGCCAGCGCCCAGACGGCCCAGTGCTGGCATTCGGGCGTCTCGTAGCAGCGCACCAGACTCAATATGGGCTCAAAGCTGCGATAGTTGATGTTGCGCTCGCTTTTGATGTTCCAGCGCTGTATGGCGGCTACCATGCGTTCGAGGACGTGTTGCCTTGTTGGCGCTTTGATGGTCCACGCATCGGCGCCATCGGATGCGATGTGCGCGAGCACTCCAGCCGCATTGTAGCTGACCTGGAAGCGCATTTGGTTAGCATTGTCATTGGCTAGTCTTCCACCCAGATGACCCACCTCGATGCCATCGCTCAATGAATCAAGCAGGCGCGCAAACACCTCAATAAACTCCTGCGTCATCAGCTTGGGACGCAGCCATTTGACCTCGGCCACATTGCCCAGCAAGCCCATCATGTTTCTCAAAAGCTCGTCACGATCGGGAAATGTCTGAAATGGAAAGCAGCTATTTAGTTTAACTATGTTAGACACGGATTTGGGGGAACTCACATTTAAACACTTAAGGAAATACTCCATGCCGCGTCCATCAAGAAATCTCTTACAATTAATAGCAGTCTCATCGGTTACATTCCACATGGTCGACCACGCCACCTCCATGACATCATCGAACACTGAGCGCGTCAGGCGATCCTTGATTAGGGTCAGCATAGTCTATAAAAAAAATAGAGGAGATTCCACTGGTTAAACAAGGCTTGTTAATAAGTACACCTAATTCTTTTTTTACACATTAGATACGTTCCCGAAAAATTCGAGTTTTAGACTTAAAAGTACAATAAAAAATATTAAATAATTCTTGTTACAATTCACATGAGAATTTAATTTCCGTGCTTGCACATTTAAATTCATTAAATATATTATGATTTGGAAAAAAGCAAATATCAGAAATTTAATAATAATAATATTGCAATATCCAGAGAATTATTTTGTTCAACATTTTCATACATTTTTCTCTATTTGTCATTGCTGAAAATTCAAAAGTTTTTCGAACGAAATCAGTTTTTAAGAATTGTGTTTGATAAAGCAATATAAAGTTGCCTGTAAGATGATATTATCAAACACAATTTCAAAAATATAATAATATATAATTATAAAAGTTAAAATTGATGGATTGTGTGAAGTAAAAATTAAAGAAATTAATAGAACATCAAAAAAATGCATAAAAAGAATTTATAGAATATTTAAAATAAAACCAGTTGTGCAAAAAGGGAAAAACTTTTCAACGCGTGTTATTTCCAAATCGTGTAAAAAGAGAATCGGGGGTACATATATATTTATGGTGTCGACGCTTACGCTGACCACGCCCAACTCGCCGAGAAAGAGCTTCTGCCGGCCATCCACCTGGCACGCAAGTGTGTTGAGCAGATAGATGGCAATCCGTTGCACGAAGCCCTCCTGCTCCGTTTTGGACACACCGTGCAGCAGGATCTTGATGAGGCGCTCGTACTCGAACAGCTGCCAATTAAATTGGTTAACAATTAGTTGAACACTCGCTGTGTCCTGTTTGGTTAATTACCACATCGACGGGCATGTGGAACTGCGTCAGCGTCAGATAGCCGTTGCGCAGCATTGTGTCGTCCGTGAGATGCATCTCCATGCCATTGAGCAGCGTGCGAATGATGTGATTGCGCAGCAGCGTGCCGAACTTGGAACGATCGCGACCTTTGACTATGTAGAACAGGGTGGCGCTGGCGGAGATGAGGCAGTATTAATTTCAATTTGATTTGCATGCAGTCGAATTGTGGTTTTACCTGCCCGATATTTGCATGTGCTTGAACTTTTGGTGTCTGTCCATGGCGCAGAGCACCACATCCAGCGCTGTGTGTATATCCTTGCAGTTCTCAAAGCGAAACAGGTGATACAGATCGTTGAGCACCTGCCGGTTAGAAGGTTTCAAGTGAATTTCAAGTGGGATTTCATTGCCTGCTTCAGCTCACCCTTGTCAGCAGCACTGGCCTGTCGTGGTAGTAGCGCGCCGCCGTCAGTATTTGCTGCTCGTTGGCATCGCCAGCCACCTCCAAGGCGGGTATATCGTGCCGTTTGCACGCCCAATGCGCCGTGTGATACAGGCCGAGGAACTGCAGCGGTCGCTGCGTCCGCAACGCCAGGCCCGGTATATCGGTGGGGCCAAAGTGCTGTTCGGTCTTGGTGTTGGCATTGGTGGACTCCTTGGTGGCCACACCGTTGCCGGCCAGATTCGTGCCCGAGATATCGAGATGCGTTAAATGGCGCAGATTATCCATGAGCATGTTCAGCGTCTGGTCGGGCAGATCGTAGGTGCCGTGGCCATTGCCCGAACTGGATATGGAAATGTCCAGCGTGCAGAGGCGTCGCAGGCGGCAGATGGCGTGCAGCTGATTCGCAATGGGCCACACATTGAACAGGATTAGCGTGTGCAAGTTGGGCAGCATGCCGAGCGCCTCCAAACTGAAGTTGGCCAGCACGCAGGATGTGAGATCCAAATGGCTCAGATCCTGCAAATGGGCAAACTGCAGCCGATGGTGCATGACAACGCCATTGAGCACCAGACGGCGCAGATGCGGGCAGGTCAGCTGAAAGTCCACCGGCTCCTTCTCATTGGGCTCCGCATTCTGCAGCAGATGCGAACTGATACCCAGCTCCAAAGAGCGCAGACTGTCGCCATAGTGGGCCAGCAGGTGATGTGATTGCACGGTGATCTTGTCGCAATACCACATGGACAGCGCAAACAGTTTGTGACGCATCAGCGTCTCCAGACCTAAACAAAAAAAATGCCAATTAGCTGATATATCCACGTTTTTGTCTTTTATTATCTATTGGTGATACCCACCCAGGCTGCTCAGTGTGCTGTAGCGCAGATTGACGATCTTCAGCGAGGTGCGACGCGTGTCGCTAAACAGATTTATGACCCTATCGTCTAGCGGCCTGTGGAAGCGCTGATAGTTCTCCAGAAATGCGTCGCAGATCTCATTGGTCAGCACAATGCCCGCGTTCAGTGTGCGCTGTCCGCCTTCCGTGTAGCCGCTGATGATGTCCAGATTGTTGCAGAGCTTCTGATAAGCGATCTCTTTCAGTGTTAGCGGCTCCTCGTCCAGTGACCCATCCTCCATTAGCCGCACCTTGCAGCTCATCTTGTGCGACGTGTCCGGTGTGGAACTGCTTGGCTCTGCGTGTCAATGTTGCCACCGACGTGCCCTAGCTGGGGTATTCTGAAATGGTATTGGAAGATGATGTTCGGTCTTTAGCTTTAGATGTACTTGGGGGGACGAGGGACATAAACTAGAATTTTCGAATTGATCAAATCAAACATTAACTACAGCGCCAACATGATAGCATAGTGAAACGTTTACGAAATTGGTGCAGTCAAAGAATACACAAAATTCAAAAGAGGAAAGGGCACTCAATGTAACCAGTATTTATGCATTTGTGGCCCTTATCTACACAAGATTATATTAGAAAGCTGCGCTGCCAGTGAAACGTTTAGGGACCTGGCACAATATATCATTGATAAATATGCAATTTTCCTCAGAGAGAATTCAAATGTGCCTTATCGACACTAATTTCCTTCTTCGAGTACATTAGAAAACTGCACTGCCAGTGAAACGTTTAAGAACTGGACAAAAAAAATGTATTTACTTAAAAGGAAGCAGTTATTATTAATATTTAAATAAAAATAATATTTAAAAAAAAAGTATTTTCGAAACGTTTAAGAACGGGACACAAAATAAATCATTGATTAACTGGAGAGTAAGCTCTTATTATGTTGCTTATCGATAGCAAAGGCTATTTTTACTTAAAATATAACATGAAGCCAGTAAAAAGTTTAAGAATTAGAATATAAAAAAGAATTGATAAAAAATTAATTTATTAGATTTTATACTCAGATTTTCTTTAAAAGCTGCGCAGCCAGTAAAACGTTTAAGAACTGAACACAATGAAGAAATTAGTAAAACGCGTATTAACTTCAGGGAAATTTTGTATAACAATGATTTTGGTCAGCCGTAGAAGGCAGTAATGCCAAGTGTCTTATTAAGTCAAGGATGTGGACGAAGATGTAAGAGTGTTTAAAACACAAGGATCGCTTGCCCTATGTAGCTCAAATCAATCTTTGGACAGCTTATCAGGGCTATAAATAAAAAGCCAAATACTGAAAAATGCTCGAGTCATGCCACACGTGATATGCCCTATAGTTCTTTGTCTTGTTGTTATTGTTTTTTAAGGGGTGCTGCCGGAGACATATTACGTAATAAGTCGAAACAATTACTGGCACCAGTGTGCGTCAGTTGGATGTGTCTGATGAGTGTGTGTGTTGGAAAGCGAGTAAGTGGGTGTCGAGCACAGGACAAGCATCCAGTGTCAATAACAACAACAACGATCGAACTTCCAAAGCGAATGCAAATCGAAAGCGATTCAAACGGAAGTAAACGAAAGACAAAATGTAACGTACGAAAATACATAAAGATGTATGTATGTATGCGTGTACATTTATGTAAATACAAACTAAAGTTGAGCTTGTATTGGTGCGTAGTTATTGCGGGGACAGCTTCCCCGTCTGTGTGTTCGTGTGTCTGCGCTTATCAAGGCAAGGCCAGCGAGAATTTCGTGGCCAACAGCAGCCAACAGCCAGCAGCCAGCAGCCAATAGCTATGCGACCATCAGCTGTGTGACCAGCGGGCATAATAAAAACCTTACCACCAAATTGCACATAAACAAAGGATCTGGCTGTGCACGCGCACTTTTACGTTTTTATGTGTGTACCTTTTTCGTTTTTTTTTTTTTTGTCTTTTGCCAACAGCTACGCCAATGATTGTTGCTGCTGCGCTGTCTTTGTCAAATATGGCTTGAACTGGCGTTTGATTTGCTGGCGCCGCACTGTCTTGGAACGCGTTAACATTCCAAGTGCGCCACACAAACACAAAATTTGCGGTTTTTGCAGTTTTTTCGCCAAAAAAAATCACTTGATTATTCACTTTTTGGCATCATATTTTCTATTTTTCTTTCATGCACTGCTTCTTCTTATTTTTTACTGAGTTAACGCAAGTTTACGTCTGCTAACGCACACAACAGCGCTCTGTTAATTAACATGGTGTTTTTGGCACTGCCAACTGATGCTAGCGAAAATAACAGTATATCGGCGTATTGATTATCGATTTGTAAAATCGATGTTTCATTTCAAAATTTGAACGGAATCTTAAAACTTTAAAAAAAGGAATGTCTTTACTTTATGGGAAACTAGTTTTTATTGTAAGTTTTAAGCGCTGAAATGAATAAAATGTACAATTTGTTGTTAGTTTTTTTTTTTTTTGTGTATGCGACAGACATAAAAATAAACTGTTTAAACGTGCGTAGTTTTGATCACTTGATCACTTTCGCACTTGGCTTAATTTATACAGAACTGGCGACAATTAATTGGGTTTGCTTTAAAACCTAAATCACTCTCAACATTCAATTGCCCACTATACGTATTATTATAATAGATACTGTGCTGTGCTGCTCATCTCCTTGATCCTGTCCAAAAATGTACAATCTTCTTTCACTCCTCCTGCGGGGCTTGTGACTTTTGCGCCAAGTAATAAATAATTGTTCGTTTAAGTTCTAAGTAAAAATAACAGGCTCTTGCTGCCAGTTAAAGGTCCGAATCCGTAAGCCTAAAGATAGAATCGCTCTCCCAACTCCTTCTCATCCTCTAGCCGGATAGATCGCCCTGGTCAAACAGCGACTGATCGTAGAGCTCGGCGACGACTCGCCGCCCGCCAAAGAAGCGTCCGTGCAGCGCATCCTTGCCGCGCACCGCCTCGACGCCCGCCGAGAATTCCACAAAGATCTTCACAATAATCTCCGCCTCGTCGTCGTCCTCGTTTTCGGTTTGCTTCTCGTTGAAGATGATGACGCGACTAACGGTTCCAAATTTGCTGCACTCCTCCTGGATTTCCTCCTGCAGCGTCTCGTCCACATCATCCGGCCCGACCATATTCCGTAAGATAATAACGCGCGAGTCCTGCGGCCGCATTAGCCGCTGCATCACCAGCTGGCGTGCACTCTGACCCTTGATGGACATATTCTCCTGTTGTTGCAGCGTCTGCACATCGCCCTCGTCCATCAGCTTCTTCTGCAGCTCCTCCTGCTGCTTCTCCTGGGCCTTCTTGATGTTCTCCGACAAATTGGCCGCCGTGGCCGCCGCATTGTTGGCCGCTGCGGACAAAACCGCTGGCGCTCCATTACTCGCCTCCGCGACGCCCAGCGGCATCGCAGCGGGCACAGCGGCGGCCAGAGCAACGGCTGGTGGCGTTGCGAGCAGCGCGGGCGGCGGCAACGTGGCGGCCACACTCTGCAGCGTGGGCAAACCGACCGGCACGCCCAGCAAACTGGGTCCGCCCAGGCCGGGCGCCTGGTACATGCCCGGCGGCAGTAGAGCAGCTGCTGGTGCCGTGGGCATGGCCAAAACGGGATTCAAGGCAGCCGCCGAGGTGGCCGCACTCACCACCGGCATGGCGTTCACCTTGGCAGCGATGCCCAGGCCCGGCGTGTTCTGCGACAGGCCCAAGACCGCATTGCTGGCCACCGCATCCAGGGCCTGTATCTTGGCTGTGGCGGCGGCGGCGGCAACAGCGGCGGCCGTTGGCATCGTTGAATTTGTAGCGGGACAGGACAGCACATTCGGCGGCGTAATCGAGCGTCCAACTCTGCAGGAGTAGGGAAAGCATAAGTGATGTATATTCTAAATAAAATAAAATTAAATTGTATGATCTACGCACCGCAACAGCTGGCCGCCCAAGTCGAAGAGATTCATGCTGGCAATGGCCTCGTCCATGGCCTGTTTGTTGGCGTACTCAATGAAGCCGTAGCCCTTGTGCGAATGCACGGATGTGCCCTGCGCCAGCTTGCAGTATAGAATGGGCCCGAAGGCCTCGAATACGCTCTTGATGTCCTCCTCGGACAGATCTGGATGGATGGAGGCCACGTAGATGCGATTGAAGCTCTTCGCCTCCTCCTGCACCTCGTCGATGACCTGTTGGGCCTGCGGCATGTTGCTCGGCCTGCCCACCTTGATGTTCCGGCCGCCCATCAGTGCGCCGTTCATCTGCTCCAGCGCCAGTTGTGCGCCCTCCGGTATTTCGTACTCAACAAATGCGAAGCCCTTGTGCTTTTGTGTGATGGGATCCCAGGACATGTTGATCGATTTGATGGGTCCAAAGGGTGTAAAGGCGGCGCGTATGGTGTCCTCCTTCAGCTCGAACGAGATGCTGCCCACATAAACCCTAAAGAAAAGAAAAGAGAAATGAGTTGGGGCACAAACAAAAACTGGCAACAAGTTTAAACTCGAATATACGCTCAGATCTTATCAGCTCAGCTGCACAGGCAACCACATCCGTCGCGATCGGCTTCAATAACGCGAAGCAGCGATCGCAGGATGAGGTTTTTCACTCTATATGAATCAAGTTCTGCATCATGTTGCGTTCGGTGATCACCATGTGATCGATTGGATTGATCATTTACCTGCACATCAGCGCCAGGGCCTGTTGTCGTTGCACCTGGGTGCGTTGGGTGGCCAACTGTTGTTGCTGGTGAGCGAGCGTTTGCTTCATCAACACCATCTTGATGCTCTGCTCCATGGCATATTTTTTGGCCTTGCTGACCAGATCGTGCTGCTCCGAGGTGAGCTTGGGTAGAGCGCCGCCTAGCAGGCCCAGCAGGGCGGAACGGGTGCCCGGTCCGAATTTCACATCGCCCGTCTGTTTCAGATCGTACAGTGGCTGCGAAAGGTAGGGAATTTTCGTGTCCGCTGACTTGCCTAGAATTGGGAAGACAGATTAGTGCATCTCATACGATGTGGCGACAATGTGGGGCTCATCATCGAGCCGATCTAGGCAATTTGCTTTGAATACGCTTTTCGTTTTTCTTTTTAGTTTGATTTGTTCTCATTATTTTTTTTTTTTATGAGATTTGTGTCGACTCCAAACGCAACTCCAGGCGGACAGCTGGAAGCTGGAAGTTAACATTTGAAGCGACACAAAACAAAAAAAAAAAAAAACCGATGCCTGCAAGAGAGATAAAGACAAAAAGGAAAAAATAGAAAAAAAATCATTAATCGTAAAAAGTTTTGCTGGCCGGCGAACTACATACATATATAATTTGATATATATATCTATATACATGTAACTGTGTGTGTGTTCTGGAGAAGATCTGGAACGGCTCGGGCGCGGGCCAATTGCCAAACGGCAGATGATTCAGTCACAGAGTTTGGTTTGAGAGGCTACAACACACAATGACAATTAAAAGCTATCGACGTTTAAATGCAGTATTTAAAGCTGTTATCGTTATTCGATATTTTTTGTTTTTTTTCTGGTACTGGCAAAACTTTGCCAAACTTCGTCTTTTGCTGCACGAATTTTGTTTAAATAAATGATTTGGATTTACGTAAATACATATAGATACTGTCTGACAGACTGCAAGGCATTGGATTTGTCATTCGTTAAGGCTGGAAAATGCAAGATAAAAAGAAAGCACCCGTGAAAGAAAACATAAATTAGCCTATAGTTTTAAGATTTAGATACGTAGACTGTGCTAATAAAGTACGACTGTGTGTGTGTGTGTGTGTGTCTGTGTGTTGTGTTTTTGTGTGTGTAAATTAGAGATAAATGCTGTTATAGCGAGTATTTCAATCGAAATCATTTAAAGCTCTTCCAACGGACATCCAGCCGGCAAATCGTCGCCGCACAAATCGAAACCAAAGAAGAAAATACTGAAAGAACTGTGCACACTGAAAAATACCAGCGCCCCAGGAACGAACGAACAACAACAAAATGGAAACGTCTCAAAATTCAATTGTTAATATATAAGTGTTGGGCAGTGTTGTTGGGATTAGACTGGTTTCTTAACGGTGTGCACAGTTCCTGTAAGTGTGTATTATAAAAATAGAAATTATAAGCGACCTTATTATATATGTGCGTTTCGATACGGTTTCCATGAGTTGGGGGCGTGGTTTATTGACTTGAAGGGTCACACATTACATTGCTCAGTGATAAAAAAGAGAAAAATAAAAAGAAAACAAGACGCTGAAACGATAATAAGAGCAACAATATGTTTTAAGTTGGTTAAGTTTTTCCGCCGTACCTTAAGCATTTTGTGTGTATTTTTTTTCTGTTATCTATGTACTATATGTGTATATATTTGTCTTTAAATATATCGATGAATTTTGGGATACATTTTTTATTATATGGGCTGCATACTACTAACTAGATAACTATCTATACATCTTCGGAATCTTTCAGATCAGTGAATACACAAATATGTGTGTACATGAACATACAAGGCTGCAAACCGGTTTTGAACATAACTGGTTCGAACTCGGAATTTTAATATTTTTTAAATTATAGACCTAACCCTGAACCGAACCAGTTGTACAAAAATTCAGCCATACCTTAGCCTGAACCGAACAATTTTCTTTTTTAAAATCGTTTGGTTTCATTTTAGTACATCAGAAAAATTTTAACGCATAAATCGGAGAATTCGATAGAAGATATTCTTTTATGGTATACATTAGAGATGTGTTGATTAGTTCAGAATAATTTCGATTGAACGGAAATAAACGATTAAACTATTTCAGAAAATTTAACTAGTATTCCCAACTTTATATACATACAGGAATAATATTGGCCTATCGGACGATGTGTGAAATTCTTATAAAAACTGCATCGGCTACAATAACAACAAGCAATAAGTATGTATTGTTATTAAAGATTAAAATAAACAAAAAGTCTATGACTGTGGGGCTGGGGCGGATCAGTCCAACGCGTTGTCGCAGCATATATGAAGACGAGACGAGACGAGGACGACGGCGAGGACGAGGACCCAGCTCGGGTGCGGGAACCGCGACGTGGACGTTGATATCGGCAAGAAATTGTTGTTGTTAAAAGCGAGCACATTATGCATTTCGAACGCGTGTCGGCCTGATGTTTCTTTGGTAGTTGGCGGTTGTTATTGGCAATACGCTAATGGGTCATCATCTCTTGATCGATGTCGAGATTCTTGACAGGCGACAAAAACAACCAAGTCTCGTTTTTGGGCGGAACCAAAACATACGAAAATAACGCTTACAAAATAAATGAAACAAAAAGATATAAGAAGAGATATAGAAGAAATAGAGAGAGAGAGAGAATATATAGAGAAAAGTTATATGCTTTTTTTGGATTAGTTTTGTTTCAGTTGCGGTTCAGTGTTGATGCGGCGAGGATTCACTGTACGATACATACACTCATACACTCTGGCCTGGACCCTAGTTACAATAATACATAAACAAAAACAAAACAAAAAAAAATCATTTGAAATGTTTGTCAAGCGTATGCTTTGATCTTATGATAAGGTATTGTTAATAAATAGATGGGTTATATTTAGTGCATTTCTTTTTCGCATCACTCTCTCTTTTAGTGATGACACATATCGATAGTTTCGAGTGGGAGTCGATTCGCAATTAGTTTTGGGGTTAGCGCGTGCTTTGACTGACTTGACTTGTTCGATATTGTTTCGTTTTTCGTATTCGTATTCGTTATTTGTTTGACTCTCACCTCACCTCACTTGAGATCATCGTGCGCGTTTATCAAGTCTGCAATTACTTAAGCAGAACAAAAAGAAAAACCGATTATTTAATAGCGTCTGTGCTGGCCCTTAAAATGCAACGTAGTAGTAGAAAAGAGAGAGAATGAGAGAGAGAGAGAGATGTGTATGCAATATGTTTGTTTTGAGAAAGTACAACAAAAAAAATTATAATAATGATATTTTTTTTTGTATATATATGTATATATTTTCCTTTTGTTTGATTTCTTGCCTTGCCTTATAAGTTAGATATCTCTCTTTTTGTTTTATGAACTTACGCATATAAATATATTATATATATACTCGTTTAATACATACTTATGCATAAACTATTTCCCCACCCTACCCCGCCGAAACACTTACCCGAGTCCGAGCGTGACCGCTTCGTGACTGGCATTTCGCCGATATCGCGCTGGTCATCCGAACGCGGCGATCTGGAGGCTCTGTCGTTGCTGCCCTGCAAGTGCAAAAAAAACACAAAAAATACAGTAAACGAAGGTCACTAGGTTAGTGCTCGTGGAGCAAGCACGCGTGTCCGGTCGGGAAGAATAGATACACACGCGGTGCACGAACTGTCGTCGGTGACTGTGATTGTGTCTGTTTTGACTAATGTCTGTGCCAGGCAGAAAGTTTCATTTTCAACTAGCGTCGCCAGCTTAGTTTATCACTTTTTTATAAATGTCTATAGTCACATTCAGATCGCCATTCTTGAAACTTGTGCAAAAGTAAATGCAAAAAATAATTGCAGGGCACGCGCTGCTGCTGCGGCGGCCACCGCAGGCCACGCCAAATGAAAAAAGGCAAATAGAGCTCAAATAAAAAGTCATTTGTGGTTAATAAACATACCATCCTCACTAGTTGCACAAATTAAACGTTGTTTGCGTGTTTTTTGCTCAATATTTATGTTATTTAAATACAAAGTATATTATTTTGCGAAAAATTGATGTGACGTCAAAGAAAATTATATATGACAAAAATTATTTTCGTTGTATCGATAGTGCTATCGCCGCGCTGTAATTGAAAGTGTTGAGCAATGTGCGAGTATCGATATATCGCGTAGCTATGACGTTGCTGTGATACATCGATGGTGCTAAAGTTGTGAATAGAATTTGAAATTGACAATCCTCCTTCGAAAAGAGTTTCGTGCTATTGCGGCACAACTTGCAGAACTGGGCGCGTGCGTTTCAGATAATATATTTTGTTGTGTCTAAATGTGACAAATATCAAATTAAATATTTAAAAAACTTTCAATATAACTTCATGACGACACATCAAGAGAGGTAATGTCTAAATGATACTTAGTGCTAGTATATATATTTGATGATTCATTTGTTTTCAATCATATTAACTGCAAAAAACCAACCAAAATTGAGGTTGCAAAAATTTACGTACTCAGAGTGCGCTCCATTTTGTTGAGCTAGAGCGTAAGATAGTTCGGGATTCGAACCGAACGTTACTCATCAAGAGACAAACAATGCTCAGTTTCAGTTGTTTTCAATCGGTGCTGCCAATTCAATTACGATTGCCTGCGTTCAGTGTAACGCATCAGTTCGATTAATAGACATCGCGATTGTTGTCGTTTATATATCGTACATCTCTTAGTTGCACTTATATTTTAAAAGGGTTGCGCGTTGTGCCGGTGTGATTAAGATATAAACTTGACAAATATCGAATTATGAATTTACATTAATTTATACATATATTTGCAATTTGACTACTTTGAAACTGAGGCAGTGTTATTATTTAACGAAGACATACATATATAATAATATGTATATATACTTACACTAACGTTTTACGTACAGCTCTGATACGTGCCTCTGATGATTAAGAAAAAATATATATTTGATGTAAATATGTCGATGTGTGGGTGAACTAAAAACCAAAGTAAACTCCAAAGTTACAAACTCATTTATTATCTGAACTGCAAAGGTACGTACTCGTTTCTTTTACTTTGTTATTTAACCAGTGCCTTAATCATAACATCTAATAGCTAATTTACACGTATTTAGAGAGCTTCCGTTTTCTCCAGAGGGCAGAACTTGTTATTGTTTTTCCCCTTTGTGTTTTATTTTTATACTCTTGCAGAGGGTCTTTTAATTATGTCTCGAAATGTGTAATGCGTTGATTGGAATATCGCTTTAACGTATATGCACTCTTGATCAGTATCAACTATCGTATCCGTTTGTCTGTCTATGAGATTTTGAGCAGATTCGCTGCCATTGGAAAAATCGGACATTTTTGTGTTTTAAAATGTGCCACTATGCTCTTAATATATTGGCCAAATCTATATATATATATAGTTTGTTTTTTATGAAAAATTTGCTTTTTTCCAAGAAATTGCAGCTAAACTTGACAATTGTTGCTTCTCATATGTAATGAACAAAATATCAGCAACATCGAATTAATATATAATTTAAGCTTATATAGAAAGAATCGATCACAAACCACACAATACGCATAAAAAGCAAACAGTTCATTTTATATGTAAGTCTCACATCCTCTATACCCCTGTAAGTGTATTTAAGCTTCGGCATCCCGAAGATACATCTTTTTTTTTATTTTTTTATATAGACTTTTTTCTAGAAAATAGCTGCGGCAGCCCGGAGATACTGCTGGTTTGTTTCTTGTTTTTATATGACTGTGGAGATATTTTTTCTATATTATAACTGCATGTGTGAATACAACAATTTTTGTTCCTTATTTTTTATTTATTCATGATTGCTCGATTTGTTTTTGTTGTTGTAGTTTTAAACTTAAGTACAAAGGCAATTTTGGTGCGAACAGTTTTCTGGCTTGTGAGCATAAAGTTGCAATCAACCTGCACTTGTTGACTGTGTTCAGCGACGACAAACAATAATAAGAAAAACTATGTATAAATATGTGTGTGTTTATATACAAAATCAGCAAACTATAATGTTGAGGAACTTTCTGAACAGATACGATTTAGGCAACGATTTGATAGTTCTTATAATGCGGGGTGTCATTTTTTTTTTTTTTTATTATTTACAACAGTTTAACCGTTATGAATCACAATTTTTGCCTCTTTGTGCAATTGGCAACTATTCATAAAATCAGCCGCGTGTATCTCTATAAGTATATATACATACATATATACACATGTACATATGTATGTTTGTTTAATTTAAAGCTAATGTCAGTCACAAGACTTTTCAATTCATTTCCTATTGCATGTTCATTGCCAAACAAAATAATGTACTTTTCTGCTTTAAAAATTTCCTTTAACCGATTTCAAGCTAAAACTTAAAAACTACATGAATGATCAATTAAAATCTGCTCTAGTGCAAGTTTTCTTTTCTTTTCTTTTCTTTTTTTGGCCAGCCTGCAACAGCAGACTGTGGTTCTTTTTTTGTTGTTGCTTCAAATAAATAGATGAGACCAGACTAATCGATAAAAACAATAGATTGCTAAGTACACGTTTCCTTCAGTTAAGTATGCGTTTTCATTTCCTTCATGAATTTAGCTAGGTTTTTGATGAGCTTTGGTTGAGCACCTGAATCGACGAGCCGGGGAGGGAGGTAGGGGCGGCGGCGGCACCAGCTTTTCAAGCTCGTCTACCGCCAATCCGTGCACGACGTTTGGGACAGTTTGAGAAACACACACACACACACATGGCCAGGACAATGGCCTAGGACAACAGATCGTCTTCCATGCTGTGTATCAGAATTTTCTTGTCCTCCTTGACGCGGGGCGACGCCTTACGATCGCGTGCGGAAAACTGTTGCTCCACCAGCTTGGGATCGAAGCAGGGCTGCAAAGAGTTCAAATTGATTAGTAACTGATCAGTTTAGTTAAGGATGTGTGCGTGTGTGTTGACCAACCGTTTCACAAATGTTCATATTGCAACAGTTCTCTATCGTGATCTCGCACTGCTCGGTGGCCAGCGGGCGGTTGGTGAGGGGCGTGTCGCTCGCGGAATTCAAACGCGCCTGCTTGCGCACCACAAACGTCTTCTTGATCCGCGGCCGCTTCGGCTTCCAGATCAGACGCACGCCGTGCACAATGATCGCCACCAGCGTCAGGCTGGCCACAATGCCAGCGATCAGGGCGATCATCAACGAGTCCGAGCCAACATTGAAGGCGCCGCAAGCAGCCTCCGACTGGAATTCCGTGACAATTGTGCCATTGGTAAGTCGCAGCTCCTCGCAGCTGTCGGCGAAAGAAAGAAAATGAGAGGTTTTAACAAAAATAACAAAAATCATGTTGGGAAAACGGGCGAAGCTCTTTCTCCAGCAGTTGTATGCCAAAAACAGGGTATAAAGCACACGGAAGGACATTTGTTCGTTGTTTGAGTCGTTAGAATTCTCAACAAGTTTAAGATGCGAAAGAATTGCGAGGCGTTCGCAAGCCAAGGTCGTTAGCAAAGTTTACTGATGATAGAAATGGGAGGTTCTTAAAGAAGCTATATAGACAAGCAGTGGTAGGCAGGATTTTTTTTTGAGTGTATCGAAATATTTTTTTAAAGAAAAAAAAAATAAATATTTTAAACACTATTAAAATATATTGTATGAACATCTTTTATAAACTACTGAAAGGAAATTTGTTTTTGCAAACTTCCCAATATATATTTAGCCCCCAAAACCTCCCTGTCTATGCCATGGCAGACAACCTGCTCACTTTTTGGTAAATTTTACATTGCAGTTGTTGGTTCAATAAACCAATGTTTGACATAGAGCCTAGTTTTAGTAAATGGAGTTAAAGTAGATGCTACTCACATGTCCACACAGCTGGCGGGCACAAAAGCCTCCGGATGCTCCCTCAGGTGCTGGCAGTAGCTGCCGCAGTGCGCCGTCTCGTTGTGTTCGCAACGCTTGCCCGTAAAGTTCTCCGGGCAATCGCAGGTCAGGTCGCCGCTGTCCCTGTCCACGGTGCAGTGGCCATCGTTGAGACAATGCCCGTTGCACTTGTGGTATTCGCAGCGTACGCCGTAAAAGCCCGGCTGGCAGTAACAGTTCGGATAGCCATCGATGGAGATTTCGCAGGTGCCGTGCACGCAATAATTGTGACACTCGGAAATCTCGCAGCGGGCACCCTTGAAGCCCGTCTGGCAGATACAGAAGTTACTATTCGATCTGTAGGTGGCATTGTTCAGGCAATGCTCCATCTCCATTCTGTCCATGTGCTTCTCGACGGCGCTGCGCTCGCGTGTCTTCTTCAACAGCCCGCTGTCCAGGTTCTCCCTGATCTTTCTCACGGTGCTCGCGCAGTGCTCGTCCCGCTGCAGGTGCTGATAGAAACCGGTGCGCGCGACAATCCCGTACACATCCTCCTGCCAGTTGGCCAGTTTTGTGGGCTGTGTCTGGCTTTCGGTCGCGTTAATTGCCGTAATATTGTTGTACGTGGGTTTCGGATAGCTCCAGACCGCCTTGTTCGCCCTGTCCGTCCAGTAGATGGTGTCCTCGGTGATGGCCAACTTGATGGGGCTCTGGTGTTTGCCCTTCAGCACCAACTGGCGATCGCTGCCATCGAGCCGTGCACTCTCCACGGCAAAGAAGATGCCGTCCTTGTCATCGATCCAGTAGATGCGATCCGATTGCTGATCGATCACAATGCCGCGCGGCATATCGATATTCTCCTTGATCAGTGTCTGTCTGTTCTTGCCGTTCACGCCGATCCGTTCCAGGCTGGCGTGATTGATCTTCGAGTTCGTCCAGTACAGCTGACGGCGGCAAATGTCGACCGCAACATCGTCCGGCTGGGCTTCCTCGGCGCTCAGATCGACGAGCACCTTGGGCTGTTCCGTTATCGGTGCATCAATGCTGGCAAAGAAGATCTTGCGCTGCCTGGTGTCCGTCCAGAACAAGTTGCGATTGAGCGGATCGTAGGCCAGCCCGGACACCGAATCGTTGCCCGTGCGCAGCACCGCCTGCTCCACGACGTGCGAGGCGACCAACGCATCGCGTCGCACTGAGAAAATGCTGCCCTCTTCGTGTATTTGATCGTGGAAGTAGAGTTTCTCTTCGGCCTCGTCGAATGCCAGCGCCGAGAGCTTCTCGAACTCGTGCGCTGCCGATGCGGCCTGGCGCCATCTGTTGTCCAGAAAGAGAACTCTGTCGCGCAGCGTAACGGCAAAGTCTGTAAAACGCAAGCGTTGCATTAGTCGGCATTCGTACCCAATACATCACAAGCGTTATCGATAAATATCGATAAGATAACGCAAATAAATTATTGATAAATTGTGGAATGATAGGGCGGGGGGTAGGTGCAAGTGTGAGAGCAAATATATATTGCAAATTAAGTTCAATCAATCGCATTCAATTAAGTTAGCGCCACATGTCCCACTCTTATTCACCCCCCCCCCCCCCCTTTGGCCCCCTTTCCATATGCATCATTAATAAGATATCGTGTTTCAATCAATGTTCGCCAGATTTATATACATTTATAGCTTAGAATTGAGTTTCATTCAATTACGCGCCAGTTTTTTAATTACAGTGAATATTCGCAAAGTAGAACGCTGTCAATACGAATTTATTAAAATCCTATTTTTACCCATACAATGTTTATAACGACTTCAGAGTCTATATAATAAGAATTCACTAGAAGATATTCGACATATTAATTAAAAATAAATAACAAAATCAAATAAAATTTTTTTTATTTGAAATTTGTTTTTAGAGAAATTTCATGGGTTTTTAAAAAGTAATAAAAAAACAACACATCTCAAAAAAAAAAATATGATATGGTTGATTATAATTTCCTTAAGTTGTTATTTCCGAGGGATCAGTGTATCAAAACAATTAATGGCGTTAGACATGGAATGCACACGTTGCACAACTTTACGACCAAAATCGCGTAATCGAATTATTTACATTCAATCGAGTCTATAGCTGATAAGATAACGTCTGAACCCAGGGTTTCGACGAAAGTCCCTTTTGGTGAAAATCCCACAGGTGACAAAAAATATGCATAGGTCAAGACGTAATTGAAATGTGGCGGGAAAAAATAAGATTTAAATGAAATCAGGTAGTGGAAACTGCTGCCCACCTGCAGCTACCTATATAAAGTATACACGATTCATTCCGAGTCCATAAAAAAAAACGTTAAAATGCACATTTTGCGATCGTCGCCCAAAACCGGCTGTTAAAAGGCGGGGATCTTTACTTTTGGCCAACATCGCAGCTGTTAATTAGGCATTTAATTGAATGCATTATGATTAAGAGCGGGCGACAAACAAATAAAGCAAACAGCATTCCGGGGCCTTGCGGAAATGGTCTGAGAACTACCTGACGTAAAAAAAAAAAAAAACAACAGCTGAGTTCCGTAACGGATATAGAAATATGTTTATTTTGCGTATAGTTCCGAAGGCTAAAACAGCTGTTGCCGTTTGGCTTTCACTTTCACGCACGATCTGTCAATATTTATTGACGCATTGCGGTCAATAATTGACAAGTGGCCATTGAACATTGGCCCTAGACGGAGTCCAAACTTTTGTGGGTCACTGTCGCGTGCAGAAAACCAACTCGCCGGACAGGTTGACTCCGCAAAAAAAAAAAACCAAACCAAATACATAGAAACATATTTATATATATATATATATATATATATATGACTTTAGATATGAGAATTCATTAGTTTATTATCTATATATCTTTGTTCGTTTGTTTTCATAGACGTCAGAGTGTTTAATTGTCTATTGTAAAACCTTTCCAATGTTTTAGTAGACCTGCCGCCGAGGGTCTTGAGTCGAGCATATTTTAACCTTCGCACTCGGGGCTTGAGGTCAACGGCTTATCGATGCAGAAAATGTTAAACTTTATATATATACATGAAGTGTATAGAAAAATAAATTAGGTTCAATCGCGTACCTAAGCTTTACCTCAATTTTGACAAATGTAATTATCAGCAAAAAGATATTAGTTTGATTTTTTCATGGGTTTGAAACGATGAATCATACGCGTTAACTATCATAACTTGAGTTTGTTTTATTATTATCTATTATATACACAGTGCATTAATAATGTCTTCGTACAATAGCTATGTTTTCTTTGGTAACGTTATAAAATATTTTGATTTTTTGTTTTGCGTCGTAAATTTTGTGCAACGCATCAAAGGTCATCCAGTGAACCCGGGTCCTCCAGATAATCCAAATGAGCTCTGCTCACTTTCAATTGAATATATTTTCGGCAAGCCTAATCTCTAAGAAAAGATTGATTTGCATACATTTTTTACTAGGGCTGATAAGACAGTAGAACCCTTCAATTCTATGATACTTCAATTTCATAGTGATATAAAATGATAACAATCTCGCGACAACGAGAACTTTCTTGGAATGAAAAAAAAAAAATGGAATATCATCTGCAGCTTATCTTGAAAATGACAGAGCGGTTAAGGTTTCAGTTCTTAAAAGAGAGAACTCAAATCTGTTTGCTCAGCTTGTTTTCCAGATCCGATCCTCAAGCTAATACATATTTATGTGGGATAATATTAACATACTACGTACTATGTAAATATAGACACAAGCTTGCTAGGGTTTCGAAACGATTTATGTATTAAAGGGTAAAAGGTATAGAAGGGTATAATAGACTTGTGCAAATATATGGCAGAAGAAGAAGAAGTACCGGCAGAAGAAGGGATTTACGACTTCATAGAATACATATTTATTATTGATCAGTAAAATAAGCTTAAACGATCTAGCCATGTTTAGCTGATGATCTGATCTCGAGAGGAGAGAGAGAAAGCGCGCCAGAAAAAGAGAAAGCAAGTGAGCTATAGTAGTTAACGTTTTTTTTTTTTGTTATTTGTTAATTTTAATTTGAACTCTTAGTGCTCATATATCATACGCAGAACTGGATTTGGAATCTTTTTTTTGTAACTCCATCCATTTGTTCAAATAAATATTTTTCTCATTTTTATTACAGATGTTAAGGCAAATGTTATTGGAAAACTATGTTTTCATTACGCGTAAGGTAAGAGGAGGCGTTTGTGCTACATGTAGCTAGGTAACTCCGAGTCGGACAGCCTTTTGGTTTCAGTATTCTGCTTTCAATGCAGGTGCATTGATCTTATAGAATGAATTTCGTTCTGCAACCAGTTTAAGCAACAAAATTCTAATTTATGAAAATGTAAACAGTTAACCTAACTTTTATTTATTTATTTCAGGCGACAACAAGTGGTTAATATCGGTAAATATGATGAAATTCAGCGCGACGCAGGGGGGGAGCACGTGGAATTCATAAAATCGGTTTTTTCTTTCTTATCTGAAATGTAACTCGAAGACGTGTGTGAAAATTAAACTCACACATATATGTATTTTTTCAGAAACCGTTGCGAATTCGCAAAGCCTAAAGTGCTGATAGTTGGAGTTCCACTTGGCCCAGCTAAAAAAAAGTGCTCTATTGACCGACTAGGAGATACCCTGTAAAGCTGTAGTATCGAAAAAAAAAGTATTCTTGCATAATTTCCAAGTTTATTTTCCGATCTTTATAAAATTTTAAGGTCTCAATTTTGGAACAGACGTGTCAAGTATCCAAGATCTAAAATATTCTCGAGTGCCAAAATCGATATATATCGATAATGAGAAAATGCAGCGAGTTATCAAGAAAAATATGATAAATTATAAGCTCCTGCCTATGATACATATATGCACAAAACAAATATGCCCTTATCAACTTTCAAGGTTAAGCTAAACCGTTTTAATTTACGTAGCGTAAGTGTTGCTGGAGTTGGAAGAAGTAAAACGAGATCTGCGTATATAAACAAATTATGGAGAAACGAAGCTCGGCGAAAGACGAACCTAAAATATTGTTGAGAAAAGCAAGTCAGCAAAATCAATGAGAAACAATATCAATAACAAAACCGGCTAAATTGAATGGGATACGTGACAATTGGGCAATTTCAAATGGCGGCCAACCCCCATATTTCTGCTGCAGAGAACTACGTAACGCTCTCTATCGAGCGGGGGGTGAAAGTGTGATACGCTGCCTAAAATGTCAAAAATACAACAGATATGTTTTTAGCAATCACCAAATGCCCAATTATTGAACTTGAATTGATAAAGAGAAGATAACACAAATGTTCGTAGCTAAAGAAAAAAAGAGAGGCAACAGAAAATGACAGAATCAGCTTGGCTATCAGCTGATTATGGAATGAAAAAGAGGAACACGCTACCAAACTGTTGCAAACACGTAGAGCACGCAACATGGCCAAAGAAACGTTGAAAAACTTGGTCACATTAATAATTATAAATAAAAGAATGTTGTCTTCGCTCTCTATTTTTTTTCTTTTTAGTGCAACATTTAAATGTCAATCGATTATATAAACCAGCATTAAACGAGCGGAATTTGAATGCAAATTGATTTCTATTAAAGAGAGGGTCACACACTGTTGAACCTGGCGGGGTTGCCACCACCGCAATCCGACACTGACAACTGTAAAATTTGATAATTGTGTAATCGCTGCGCTGGTTTAACTTACCCCAGCTAATCGGAGATGCATCTACTGTTGGCGCACATATTGTAAATATTATAAACAAAACAGCCAGAGCAAGCTGCTTCGATGAACACATTTTTATTTTCATTTCTTGCTCGAAAAAGTGAGCAAATTGTAAAGCGTGTAAAATATTGCAAAATTGAATTTAAAACATATATTTGCAGGGAATTCTTCTTCTTTTTTTCAATGTAATCCTTCTGTTGGTACTTTCACTTGGCGCTGGAGTTAGAATAACTGTCGTGCGGGCCGCATGTGCTTCATATTCTTACGTGAACATCCACCGAAGGGTTGTTTGTGCGCAACCGACCAAAGGAACCACACGCCCGAAGCACTGAATACGTACTAAAGTGAATCTGTTTGGTTACCCTATAGAAAGCCACAGGGTGTGTGTGAATTTAACGACAATTTTGCTCTTAGAGTAGTTTAACGACCAAAGTAGGCTAGCTATTTTAATGAAATTTGGCATTTATTCGTATTATAGGTGCATAAAGCACAAACATATGTTAAAATTGTATATCATACTATATCTTATAGCTCCCATAATAATAAGGTTAACATTTCTGTCTTCAGCTATTCTGGTATTTATTTAATATTACAGTATTTTGTAGCTACAGTGTTGCCCCATTGTGAAAAGCATTTTTAAAATAACGACATTTATTGGAAATATATTGTTTGGCCATTGTCAACTACATGAATTCAAATGAATTTACCCGAAATTCCAAGCGAAACACGACTCATGTGAAATGGAATGCGATTCGTAATTGGACCTCTTAGACTTCTTTAAAAAATAACTAAAAATTTGAGTTGCAATCTTTAGAGGAGGTCAACAGTAATCTGTATGCAAAAATTGGATGCATCTAGCTTCAAAACTGCGGGAGATAAATAGATTAAATCGATTTGACACGCCCCCAGTGGGTGTAGCAAAAAAAAAATGTTTTTAAGGAGGTCTTCAGGAATCTATCAATCAAATTTGCTGACTAACGCAAAAACTGAGAGATATGGATTTTTCAAGACTTTTCGTAGTTTTTGGTTTAATTTTCCAAATTTGATGATTCTAGCCATAAAAATGTAGGAGATATAAATATTTGGGCATTGTCGAAATATATTTTTGGCATCCAAAAGCCTAAATTTGCCAACAATGTGGATTCCAGCTTTCAAGCTATACATTTTCGAAGTTAACATTGGTATCCACGAGAATATATGTCAAAGTTTAAAGTTTCCCGCTGAATAGCTTACCGTTATTAAGATATTAAACGGGAAATGTCAAACCTTGACTCATTATCGACATTACGAAACAAACATTGCCAGAAGTTAAAAATATCGTACAGCAAGTTAGGGCGTGTGTGGGCCGCGTGACGCCAGTGTTGGTTAACTGGCGAAAATCTGGAACCTGCTTATATCGCTGCTGGCAACGAGCGTTTCATTTTTCAAAATAAAATTTCACGTTGAAGTGCAATGTACAAGAATGCATTAAAAGGAGGTATTCGAACAGCAAAGCAGGCCTGGAAATTCCGAAACGGTGATTACACACACACACGTTCATTCACAAATTTCGAAAGCAAACAAAAATATTTGGCTGCATAACAACACGTCTCTAGAGCGCGCATCAGCTGTTCGGCCCATTGCCGAAACGTACCAAGCGCAAGTGGGTCACACTGGAAAGCGTGTGTGTTGTTTTTTTTCGCCACCAGAAGCCGCCAGCAGTTGCCCGCAGTATTTTCCACTTCACACACCAATTTTCTGCCATAAATTAACAAATATTGTTCGGTTCAAATTGATTGTAAGCGCATTGAAAACGTCATCTACTTGCAGAACTTGGCAAACTCAATTTGGATTTGGCCAAAGCGAACTCCGACTTTGAGCAGCACTTATGCGAAGGTGAGAAGAAATGCACACCCCTCGTATAATAACAAAATAAACATGACTAAAAACCGCTTTTAATCGCATTTAACGCTCGCAATAATTGCACTTAATTTGCTAAATAATAATAATCCTTTGTGCTAGCTCTCTTCCAGTTCAAGTTACAGTTGCTGTCCCCCCACAGTTACTAAACAAACCCATAGCAACCACAAAGTACCGTTTGATAACCTTGGCACAGTGGAAACTGGCTCGCAAGCGCTTTACTTGCTGCGCTTCTGCTCTGCTCACTAACGTTCCCTTGCTACGTTTTCGTTGCGCTGATAAGCATATTTCCGCAGAGAGTTGCCACCTGAACACGTTGGTCTCCTCGAAGCAGTTCGTCAAAGTGCAAAAGCAGTTTTATCGCGACTACTCGAGTGTCTCGCTGGGCGCACCTCTGAAAAACAGCGAGGCGCCGCTGCTGGGCGATCTTTGTAGCCGCTATCGCGACATACTCGGCCACACCTCGGCGGACGTAATCGGCAGGGCAGCCAGCCAAGGATTCAGCCCAAAAAAACTAATACACAGCTGTTGCAGTCGTCAACAGTCGCTGTCAAACGGCCACAAAATGGCGCAGACGGTGGGCAATTTTGAGCGCCTGCCCACAACTGTGGTGCCCAAGCACTACGAGCTAATCCTGCAGCCCGATCTGCAGGCCTTCAGCTTTACGGGCAAGACAATTGTCCAAATCAACGTAAGTACCGTTTTTTTTCTTCGTTTTGTTTTGCTTTTTATGCTCGTTCACCAAGTGAAAAGAGTATATTGGGTTTATGCAATGTCCGTTCGTCTACCCGTATGATCGCAATTTTTTCGTCGCCATTGAAGCTAGAGACTTTAAATTTTTAATATGTACTCGTGTATACCCGCGTCAAATAAGGTATTATGCGTCCACTGGGGTCGTTGCAAATCGATTTAATTAGTTAGATACGTAACATTTATTCAGTTTAGGCATTTAAACAGATTACTGATAATCGGGTAACCCGAGAAAATCCAAGCCTCCACAAAATCTATATTTTTCCATAATAACAATAATAAATACACTTTTCGTCTGTTGTAAGCTGTTATTACCGTGAACGAGTATTGCGCAGTCGGTTACACCCGACTGCAACGTTCTTGTTTTTGTTTTGTTTCGTTCACTTTGCAGCCTCTGGCAACTTTCGCTTTCACTTTGACTGCAAATCATAAATATGTATGCATGTCTCGCTCTCTCGCTTTATCTTTGGTAAATTTCATTTCTGACGTGTGCAAAACGTATACCTTCTCCCTCGCTCGCTCGAGCTCGCGCACCCTCATCTTTACACATATGTATGTGTGTGTGTGTGTGCCATTTTCTCTTTATGCTGCAATTTGCATGCAGGCAACGTTCCAATGAGGAACTGTTTCTTTGTTATGCTTGACACCAGCCATGACTGGCACTTATTGCAAATTTATTTGAAGCACATTGCGCTGCGCCGCCCCCTTTCACTGTTGACGTCGCCACCTCTGCTGATCTCATAACGGTTTCTGCATTGTGTTTACGTTTCTGTGCGCATCGGAAGACGCAGCAACAACGGGTTTATTTTTTTTTTGGGCTTTGACTTTTTGAGCATCGCTCATCAAATACGCTACACACACACACATATGCACATATGCCAATAAATAAATAAACGCTTGTCTAAATCTAAGCGGCGACTGCCGCTTTAGCTGAAATACAAATAAAAAGTTGACCAGAACGAGTTTTAGGCGGCTGCTGGCTAAAGCCGGAAACCGGGCTCGCAAAAAACTGCAAAAATATTCGTAAACAGTATGCACGCAGTATACGCAACAGCCATTTAAGCGCTTATCATTATTAGCAAACAAATAAAGAAAACAAATTAATTATAAAATGAAAACAACCTGAGTTATATACCACAAAAAAATAACCGGTCAAAAATGCCTATTAAAAATTGTTTGCTATATGCAATGTTTACTGTACATTAGTTATGACCTTGAACTAACGGTTTATAGCGAATCTTTATCGTTTGCAACGCCCGGCTTTTTTACCCTTTTTATTTGTTTACACCCTTTATTACTGATTTAAAGAGGTATGTCTGTTGCCGTTTTTATGAGACTTTATGTAGGTGCTCTTATGCGATTTGAAGATAAAGTTTATTGCACTGTTTTGATAACAGTCAAAGCTCCCTCTTAAGATAAAAATGCTGAACGCATTTTTATACGCAATGCATGATATTTGAAGAGATTGTTAATTATTGAAAACGTCCCTTATAGTCGCTGCAGTTATTCCAATGTTTCTGTCATCCCTCTTCTCTTTTTACTTTTGTGTTATTCTCTTTTCCCCCTCTCTCTCTCTTTCTCTCTCTTTATCTTTCTCTCTTTCTCTCTCTCTCTCTCTCTCTCTCTCTCTTCTCTCTCTCTCTCTTTCTCTCTCTCTCCCTCTATCTCTCTCTCTCCCTCTCTCTCTCTCTCTCTCTCTCTCCCTCTTTCTCTCTCCATCCCTCTATTTCTCTCTCTCTCTCACTCTCTCTCTCTCTCTTCCATCTGCTCTCTTTCACACTTACGCTCACTTCCACAAACTAATTTCCACTCTTTCTCCCTCGCACTCAGTCAGCCAAACAACATTAAAATCTTTAAGCCTACCCTAATCTACTTGAATTCTTGAAAATCGCATAGAAGGGCGCTGTTTACTAACTCCAACTGACTTTTACTTTTACTCTAACTCCCACTCCGCCCACACTGTGCGAGTGTTTGTGGAGATAATATTGTAATTTGAATACAGGGTATCTGCTAGTCGGGCTCTGTGTATATTTGTGCTACTATAACGGTTGATGACAGCACTTACGTACGATCGTTGACTTGTTGCCCTTTGCTTTTGTTTCTCGAAGCATTCCAATTGCCCGGCTATTATAATACTCTCTATGCCCGTTTCAGGTCGTAGAGCCCACAGATCGCATCACCCTCAATGCCCTCGATATAACCATCGAGGGGGCGGAGTTTCAGTACGAGTGCGAGAAGCTGAAGGCGACTCGGATCAGCTACTCGAAGGAGAACGAGACGGCCCAGCTGGAGTTTGGCGAGAAGATACCGGCGGACACCGCTGGCGTCCTCTATATGTCCTTCACCGGCGAGCTGAACGACAAGATGAAGGGCTTCTATCGCAGCAAATACTTCACGGCCAGCGGCGAGGAGCGCTACGCCGGCGTCACCCAGTTTGAGGCGACGGACGCGCGTCGCTGCTTCCCCTGCTGGGACGAGCCGGCCATCAAGGCCACCTTCGACATAACGCTGGTGGTGCCCAAGGATCGGGTCGCCCTCTCCAATATGCCCGTGAAGAAGGAGGACGCCCTGCCGGACGGACTGCGTCGCGTGCGCTTCGATCGTACGCCCATCATGTCCACCTACCTGGTGGCCGTCGTGGTCGGCGAATATGATTTCGTGGAGGCCAAGTCCGACGATGGCGTCATCGTGCGCGTCTTCACGCCGGTGGGCAAAAAGGAGCAGGGCCAGTTCGCCTTGGACGTGGCCACCAAGGTGCTGCCCTACTACAAGAGCTACTTCAACATTGCCTATCCGTTGCCCAAAATGGATCTGATTGCCATTTCGGACTTCTCGGCGGGCGCCATGGAGAACTGGGGCCTGGTCACCTATCGCGAAACGTTCGTCCTGGTCGATCCCAAGAACACCTCCCTGATGCGCAAACAATCCATTGCGCTGACCGTGGGCCACGAGATCGCCCATCAGTGGTTCGGTAAGCAGCTCATCCGAGTGTTGAAAGCAGAATTCTTCCTAATTCTCCTTGTTCTTTGCTGCAGGCAACTTGGTGACCATGGAGTGGTGGACACACCTGTGGCTCAACGAGGGCTACGCCTCCTTTGTGGAGTTCCTGTGCGTGCACCATCTGTTTCCCGAGTACGACATCTGGACACAGTTCGTGACGGACATGTATACGCGCGCCCTGGAGCTGGATTCGCTGAAGAACTCGCATCCCATCGAGGTGCCCGTGGGCCATCCCTCGGAGATCGACGAGATCTTCGACGAGATTAGCTACAACAAGGGCGCCTCGGTCATACGCATGCTGCACGACTACATTGGCGAGGATGATTTCCGCAAGGGCATGAATCTTTATCTGACGCGGCATCAGTACAGCAACACCTGCACCGAGGATCTGTGGGAGGCGCTGCAGGAGGCCAGCTCCAAGAATGTGGCCGCCGTCATGTCCAGCTGGACCAAATACAAGGGCTTTCCCGTTGTCAGCGTCGAGTCCGAGCAGAGGGGCGACAAGCAGCGTGTCCTGCGCCTAACCCAAAGCAAATTCACCGCCGACGGTTCGCGGGCGGACAGCGATTGTCTGTGGGTGGTGCCCATTTCCGTGTCCACGTCGCGTAATCCCAACCAGATTGCCAAGACTTTTCTGCTCGAGAAGGCCTCCATGGAGGTGGTCCTGGATGGCGTCAGTGCCGACGATTGGATCAAAATCAATCCGGGCACCGTCGGCTACTATCGCACACGATATTCCCCGGAGATGCTCGAGCTGCTGCTGCCGGCCGTTGAGAACATGGAGCTGCCGCCGCTGGACAGGCTTGGCCTGATCGATGACATGTTCGCCATGGTGCAGGCCGGCCAAGCGAGCACCGTCGATGTGCTCCAGCTGGTTGGCTCCTACTGCAACGAGACCAACTATACCGTCTGGACGGCCATCACCAATTCGCTTGCCAATCTGCACATTCTGATCTCGCACACGGATCTCATGGATGACTTCAACACCTTCGGACGCAACCTGTACGAGCCGGTGGCCACGCGGCTCGGCTGGGAGCCGCGCGAGAACGAAAATCATTTGGATACGCTGCTGCGCAGCCTGGTGCTGACACGGCTCGTCTCGTTCCGCAGTCCCCACATCACGGAGGCGGCACGCAAGCGCTTCCGCAGCCATGTCAATGGCACCAAGGCGCTGCCCGCCGACCTGCGCAGCACCTGCTACAAGGCCGTGCTGCAGGATGGCAACGAGGAGATCTTCGAGGAGATGCTCACGCTGTACCGTTCCACGGACCTGCACGAGGAGCAGGATCGCATCTCGCGCGCCCTCGGCTGCATCAGCGATGTGAAGCTGTTGCGTCGCGTCATCGACTTTGCCATGTCGGTAGGTAGCCGGCGAATAATATATATATATAACTTTGTTGCTGATTTTAATGCCGGGCTCGTTTTAGGGTGAGGTGCGTGCCCAGGACTCGGTGTTCGTCATTGTGGCCGTGGCCGTCAATCCCAAGGGTCGCGACCTGGCCTGGGAGTTCTTCAAGGAGAACAACAAGAAACTGCTGGAGCAGTACCAGGTACGTAGTCTCACCTTCAAGCCCTTGAATCTAATTAATCATTCACACATTCCTTAAGGGCGGTTTCCTGCTAACGCGTCTCATCAAATATTTGATCGAGAACTTTGCCTCGGAGGAGAAGGCCTTGGAAGTGGAGGAGTTCTTCAAGACGAACCTAATACCCGGCTGCGAGCGCACCGTCTCGCAGGCCGTGGAGACAATACGCCTCAATGCCGCTTGGCTGCGGCGCGATCGCCAGAATCTGACCGAGTATCTGCGTGGCGAGCAGTAGACGTGGCCCGGCGTGCCGCATACCAAAGCATTTAGCAACAACTACAACGTAAAACTACAACAAGAACACGACCAAAGCTGTCACAACAACCAACCCCCCACAAGCCCCTCAGTGAGCCAAATAGGTTAGCATTAATAGCAACTGCAGCAACTACAACTGACTCCTCGGCTTATTCTCACGGCCAGCAACAAAAGGGCCCAGCGGCATTTAAAGCCGAGTTCAAATCAAGTTGCCCGTGTGCACTTCTATCTTTTACTTATACAAAAGTTATGTTGAGTTTATGACGATAAATAAATGCAATTAAAATTTAAAAACAAAACAATCTGTTTTCTTCTGACTGACTATTTAAATACCCTTGTAGTTCTTAAAAAACAGAGACTAGCTTTTAGAACACCATCATCGAGAGACGAACATGACAATATGGAGAGGAGTGTTGATACTGTTCAGGAATATAAGTATATATCAAGGATACAAACCAGTTCGAACTTGGAATTTTCATATTTTAGAAAAATCATAGAACGAAATATCTAAAGCCGAACCGAACTATCTTTTATTTAAGATTTGCCTTAATTTGAATTCAACGGAAAATTACAGCCTCAAAAATTTGTTAGCAAGATTGCTCTAGTCGGGTGTGCTCGACTAGGAGATACCCTAAACCAAAAATAATATAAATACATAAATAAGTATCGTCTCTAGCTGCAATAGTGGCAAAATATGATGTAATATAATAATTGTGTTCATACGGACAACAAGACGGATATACCCTTCTCACTTCGTGAACGAGTATAAAAAAATGCTCAAAGCTTTTCCGATGTTATTCCGTAAATCTTATATCTATTTTATATATATATTTATGTATATGTATGTGGCTAGTTACAAGCCCGAATATATCATCATTACACATTACAATTAAAAACGTTAAATTTATATCTTTAATAATCCTTGTACGTCATCTGCAATATTGGCTTATATCATTTTTGGTTCATCGTTGTTGTTGTTATTGTTGTATTCAAATTTAAGAGATTTGCGTTTAAGCTCCTGGGAATGTGCCCAAAAGTTGGCCAAACGCTGATCACTGTTCGAGCAGAACTCTCGGAAATCCTTCAGCATTTTCAGCTGGAAAAGTTCACCGTCGGCGGAATTGTTAATGGTCAGCGCCTTCCACTTTTTATTGGGTATCATGTGATTCCAGGCCCAGAGGAAGCCCACCTTTTTGGGCACATTCGTGGCATTCGTGTGTCCGTAAACACAACGGGTTACGTTCGCCTCCTGGCGGTTCGGTGACTCCACCTGAAATTTGTTACTAGCGCAGCTGAAAGGAAGATGGATTAGCTTAGCTAGGACTGTTGACAAGGATTAGGTGGATATACTATGTTTACCGTATGAGTGCGAACATATTCCCGGTGCAATGCACGTATTGATATTCCTTGGGTAGCTGCAACAAATAAAATGGGATTAACTGGAGCTCAAAGGATACGGGCAAGGCTTACGTCTTTGTTTTGGGTTAACTTCTCCTCGAGCACGCAGGGCATAAAACCAAATCTGGCTAAAATGGACTCCTGCAGGAAGAGCATGCGATCAGCTCGGCTATCTTCCGGAAATTCTATATTTAAGGATGCAAAGCTTGTTAGCGAAAGAAAGAAGGAACTTCGTTCCTGCACGTACCATCAAAGAGACAGGCGCCACCTGGCAAAAAGGTGACGCACAGTGGAATGAAAATGGGACCACGCAACGGATCCGACTTCTCCGTAAAAGGCTCAGCCATGGGATCAGCCGGCACCGAGACCAGCTGATAGGCACAATGATTTGCCTTGCGCATCCAGCCAGAGATCTGCAAAGGAAGCCACATTAAAAATGGCATAAAATAATCAGAAGCTAGCAATTACCAAATCGGAGACAATGGGCCCCGATGAGGTCACCCATTCGACGACCAGCTCAAAGGCAAATCCCGGCTGCATGACAGTGTGATGCTTCACATGACCCCACTCCATGCGATCGCTCTTCTGATTGACGTCAATCTCCAAGTGCGACTTGCGGCAGACGCGCTCTGCAAGAGATTGAAGCAATTACAATTTAAAAAAAAACAAGTAAAAACCTTGTAGTCGGGTGTAACCGACTGCGCAATACTCGTTCACCACATAATAACAGCTTAAAACATTCGAAAAAGTATTAATTAGTATTGTTTTCTTTTGGAAAAACATGGATTTTTGTAATTTGTGGAGATGGAAGTGGGCGTGGCCGAATTTTTTTTGGCTGAATATTTAGAGCTTATCAAAAAACTGTCTGCCAAAATTGGGACTAGCTCTAAAATTGTGGCAGATATGGATTTTCACGGTTTACCCGCCTCCAAGATATATAAATTTGATCGATTTGCCACGCCTTCAGTGGGCGTTGTCAAAAAATCTCTACACTTTATCTGACACTTTATATTCCAAGTTTCTAGCTTCAGTAAAGGCGAATAAAATTGCGTTCATACGGACAAGACGGACACTTCACTTCGTGAACGTTTATAATAAATGCTTATGTGCGTCAGCATACTTACTGCTCTTACAGTACTCTGTCCAGGATTGCGGGGCGGGCGTTTCACGCAGGAAATTGGGCACTTTGGTGGGCGCCGGCTCGTCGTGCCAGAGGAAGCTGCATCCTTGGAGCTCGATCTCCAGCCACTCGTTGACAAAGGCGCTGTAATCGTTGAGGGGCGGCGCGAAATCTATTTAAATACACAATTATTTACAATGAATTATAACTTGGCAGCTGCTCCACGCCTGTTCAAGCCTACCCTTGGCATTCTTATCCTGCTGCAC
The DNA here is from genome assembly GCA_035041545.1 of Drosophila colorata. Lineage (NCBI taxonomy): Eukaryota > Metazoa > Arthropoda > Insecta > Diptera > Drosophilidae > Drosophila > Drosophila colorata. The sequence goes on from JAWNLD010000564.1 coordinate 5,056,214, forward strand.
CACGTAGTAGAAGACAAAGCCGGGCACAATGGGCTGATTCCAGTCGCCAGAGGCGTGGCAAATCATGCGCTCCCTGCGAAGAGTTAACAAATATCGGCCAATTACCAGCTGGTTTGGGCCTTTTGAAGCCATCAACTCACTTGCGCATGGCTTCCAGCAGCTCCAGCGGATGGCGGTTGTTGCTCAGGCGCGCTTTGAGCCACATCAACGCATCGTAGGAGATAAAGGTGCAGGAGGGCAGCGATTGGGTTGGTGTAAAGAAGCCGACGCCGCTGACCGGATGCTTCATGGCCTCAAAGATCTCCGCCAGCGTTGCATTTGCGCTGAACTTGATGTCCACCGGAAAGCTAAGGGCAACGAAAGAAAGCAAAGCTGTTTAACACCGCTGTGGCCGACCAGGATTAATCCAGCCTACCCATCATCCTGGTCATCGCGCGGAACGACGGCCGCTGCAGTTGCTGCGGCAGCTGTGGCCGCATCCGTGCCGGGCAGAATGCGCGCAATGCGGCTCGGCTCCAGCTTGGAGCGCACATTGATGCTGTGGAGGAGCGGGAGCAGAATTAGTAAGGGCCAGAAATTGCCTAGGTTAGGTAGCCGTTGCCGTGGATTGGTTGTGGAAGGGTTGGAGGTGAGTGTCAGTTTGAGTATGAGTGTGTGTCTGTGTGTGGTAAAATTTGTGCAAATTACAAATGCAGCTCGCTCTCTTACACTCTTGCGATTAAAATTTAGGCAGCCAATTGTAGGATGTGGTGAATTTTCATGTATAATGTGCGTGTTGAAATGCCAAAATTACAAGCGTCTCTTTCTCTTAGTCAATTTAGCAAATCAATTGTAGAAGTGTGGTGAGTTTTAATGAATTATGTGTGAGTGAGCAAATGCCAAAATGCAAAGTGCAGCGTCTCTCTCTCGCTCTTGCTCACAAACCAATTGTTCAAGTGTGGGGAGTTTTTGTTTGGATTGGGAATGCATTGGGGTACAACAATGATAGATACACTGGAGTAGCACAAACCTTTGCTGTGGTGAGTTTAATAGATTATGATTCTTTTCAGTGATTCTGGGTGTGGGTGTATCATGCTGCTGAAAGCCAAATACCAAATTAAATAGCAGTAAAAAAACAAAATACAAAAGATACAGAGCCGTGGCATTAAATTGTAATATAAAATATCAATAATTAATATATGTATATATCGAATAATACACTACAAGCTAAGTGCACAAACAATGTATACAACATAGAAAAAACTACAAAATCAGTCACCAAATTGCTGGGGAGCGCAGCGTGGGGAGTTACAAAAAAAAAAAAAAACAAAGCTCAACTCGCAGGCGCATTAATACACAAATACAGATGCAAATCGTGGTGAGTGTGGCGGTTATGATGAGTGTGTGTGTGTAGGTGTATTCGTTTGTATTTGGAGACGATATAAAAACCTGGGTCTTTTCTCGGGCAGCCGATTGCTGCCGACGCGCTCACGAAATGGTGAATTCGCGAGTCCCTGCAGACGAGTTGAAATTGCAGACGCAGACAGAGAGAGGTTGGCATTGGTGGGGGCGGGGCAGGCGAGACAGAAGACATTAGAGAGAACATTAGAAATACAATGGACTACAGCGCAGTTTAAATAGAATTATGGAAATTAAAAAGCGTGCGCAAATCGAACAAAGATTTTTTAACATACAAAAAAAAAAAAAAATGTGCGCAGCGCAAAAAAACAGAAGAAGATTGGTAGTTAGATTGGTAAAGTGGATAGATAACCTGGTTAAGAGGCCTGGATATAATGCTCGTACTGTGTCGTCGCTTGGTTAGGCTGTGGGTGGTGGGGCTATCCTGTAAATGTACATTAAGTTAAGCGGTAAGCACTACAATAACAATTACAATTACATTCAGGAATGTAAGTGACAACAGCGCTGTTAACGCGGCAAGAACTAGAAACGGAACTGGAACTGCAACTGCAACTGGAAATCGATTAACGTTCGATAACCATTACCGCGTAACGCAACGTTCAAAACAAAAACGATAACTAAACAAAATACAAGTAAAAACGTTGCAGTCGGGCGTAGCCGACTGTTCCATACTCTGTTCACAATGTAATTACAGCTAAAAACGGTCGAAAATGGTATAGATTTTTATTGTAAACCCTAAGTAGTATACTTTAAAGAGTAATGTTTGCAAAATTCGATTTTTTTATGAATGATCCAAATTTAATGGCTGTAAAGCTGAGGAAGACAAAAAACCAATACTTGATCTGATTCGGATATTCACGCTATTCAACAGCGACGAAAAAAATTGCGTATAAACGGACAGACAATTGGAAAAACGACAGGAAAGCAAAACCAATACACTCTTTTCACTGCATGAACAGAGCATTCAAATGGAGTAGAGTAAACAATTTTGTGGCCAGCTTACGCGCGCTTTGCGGCAAATTTGTCGCTTCAACTTGCTGACATTCTCGATTAGTTTGACGAACTCCTCGATTTGCTCCCGCGTATTGTCGATTCCCGAATCCGGGAAGATATCACAGCGCTGGCAGCCGAAGCTAACGATCTTGTTGACCAGGCTCTCGCGTGGCAGCAAATACATGCGGAAACGCCAGTACTTGAGGCTCTGCAAAAGCAACAATGAGCACATCAGGAGTGTTCCAAGACAAAGGATCAGGCTACTCACCTCCATGAGCGGATAGTCGACATCGCCGCGCGTGCATATATATAGATCCATGTGATTCCAGCTGAAGTTCTCCAGCTTCTCTGTGGTGAAATTAACGCCAGAGATCTCATAGGTCTCGTGCTGTGGCGCATGGAAGCGATAGCGATAATCCACATTGATGGGCGGATAGGGATGTCTAAGGGAAGAATACATTAAATAGAGTGAAGGAAACCGCCTTTCAACAATATGCTCACCTGGGCCTGTAGCCCGTTACGGTGATAACCGAACCGTTCAGCGTGATTTTGTGAAAGATGCGGCCAATGGAGAGCAGATACTCCTTGTTCGCCTCGCGGGGTTGCTTCACAGCGGGCAGCACAGCCGATGTGGTTGGATTGCTGCCGGATCCGCTGGCCGGGCAGCAGCTGCTCGAGCCGGGCTTCTCCTCGACGACAATCAGCTGGAAGCCCTGGGCCAGGCGCTGCGAGACAATCTCCTTGCACACCTCCTCCGTGGAGAGCGGCTTGCGGTAAACGGCGCGACTCGCGGCATAGTCCAGATTCACGTCGTCCGGCAGCAGCGTATAGTCGGAGATGACATAGTCGTTGTGCAGCGACCGCTTGTCCGGGAAGTAGTCCGTCGTGATTGGCAGACAGGCGGGTATCGATAGCGATTTCCAGTCGACGCCTGAAAGCGACCAAAAGTGAGTTGGGAAGCGAACAAAGCAGCGGACGCCGCAGCGTGCAGAGGGAGCAGAGGGTGTCAAGAAGGTACGCAAATAGAAAAAGCCAACGCCGATACGAGATACGATAATACAGTTTAAGTATAAGTATATAATAGTAATAAATATATTTATATAGTTACACAATTTCAAATCGCTTAAGCTATTTTTAAGACCAGCTTCTCCAAGTGTAAACGAAAATTAAGACCAGCTTGAAATGTTTTAGTTGAATTTAATTTGTAGGATTTGTGGTCAACGATTATTAATAGGCGGGTGCGTGCGTGCAATGCAGGTGGGCGTGGCTGAAAAGCATGCGAACATTACAAAATTAACAAAAAGGCTGCTCATAACGTGTTTTTTTTTACACATGCCACATGCGTCGTGAGGATGCCACACCCAAAACAAGAACTACCTGGATCAACTGTGGATAGATGTGCATGGGTATTATATATATGTGGGTATAGCCGAATTGCTGCGGGATAGCTAACTACATGGGTTTTGTGAGCGTGGCGAGCGGGGAGGCGGGTATGGTAAGCACTAATCGTGTGTGGCTACAATGAAATGTTGTCGGTGGAAACGTCGCATTTTCAGTTGTGCAATATGTACAGGCGCAATTTATCAAATAATCTAATTGTTGAATCCCTTCGTATGGTTATACGTTGTGTATTTGCTTTAAATCAGACAGACAATAGATTGTCAAACTAAAACGGGTCATTTTAACAATTAAACAGACAGGCACAGTGGTCAAATCAACTGTGAAAACAGACTTTTAGAATTTAAGAAAAAAAAAAAAATTATTACTGCAAGTCCTAGTTATCTATACAAAAAATGTATAAACATTAAATTCGATGTTTGAATTCAATAAATTTTATAGATCAAGTTTTAAAAGGAGAAAATAAAATAATATGTATATATTTAAAAAAGGAATTAGAGATCGAAGACTTTTTGAAATATTTAAATATTTGTAAGTTCCTATTTCCAACGACCCCTTTAATAGAGACCTGAACTTTAATTTAAAAATATTTTAATAATATATATATATACAAAATAGGAATAAAAAATTGAAGACATTTTGAATATTTACATTTCTGTAGGTTCCAATTACCAGAAATCTTAACTTTAATTTTATACAATTATATATCAAACTTTTGTAATATCTCAAACTTTTATTATAAAAAAAAATTCGTTAATTTTGGGATTTATTGATAAAATAAAAACTTGTTTAAATGCGATAACATAGTTATCAATCAAAATAAACAGACTATAAACAAGTTTCAATCTAAGTTTTCAGTGTCTTTATGTCCCTGTTTACTATTAGTTTGGTACATATGTATAACACATACATATACATTTCTATATAATTAGTTAAATGCGACAACATACACAATTAAACATCTCTACGCAGTGCTTCAGTCAAAATTATGTGCAAGTTCTACACTATAAACAAATTTAAACTACATTTTTCTACAAAAACTAAGTACAGTGTATAAGGTGTATGTGAGGTATGTGTGTGTGTGTGTGTGTGTGTGTGTGTGTGTGTGTGTGTGTGTGTGTGTGTGTGTGTGTGTGTGTGTGTGTGTGTGTTTGTGTTGGGATGCATTGCTTTGTACAAAATTGTGATTATTTTTTGCCAAACCTATGATGATCTTTCCTTTGCCGACCGCCTCTGTTGTGGCCTCAAGCGGGGAGCTTCCAAAATTATAATGTTCGCTTTCGACAATGGGCCTCATATGTTTGCCCGTCGCATTCCCAAAATTTAGCGCGTTCCCATTTTCTAAATGTTACCGATGTTAGACGATTTGTCGATAGTTTCGATTGTTATGGAGAATTTTGATTTTCAGGTAACGTTTGTTTTTTTTTATCCAATTGGGTTTTTTTTTTATTTGTTTTTGTTGTCGTTGTTTGCCGCAGAGGTTTTTTGATGTGTTGGTGGAGAGTAGCGGGATTTGTGAATTGGCCATTAAATACATATACATATATATATTTAGTTATTAGAAATCAAATTTGCCAGAAATTGTCGTCGATATAATAATACGATATAAAATGTGTTACGAGTAAATAATGAGAGATATCCAAAATACATAAGTTAATTGGTGTGGACTTTTTCAAATACAAGATTACGCGAAATGCCTTAAAAACAGAAAAATGCGGTTAGTATTTAGCTACGTTTACGGGACAAAAACTCGAAGAGAAACGCGCCCAGGCTGACGACCAGCCCCAGCAGATACACATAAAACACGGACGCGAGCAGTTTGAGGGCCAGAGGACGCACCTCGTGGATTCGCTCGAAGTGCTCGACGCTGTCGAAGTCGCGGACAAGGCCCAGCTGCTGGGCACGGCGATAATAGAGGCTGCGCCACTTCTCGGGCAGACCCGCCTCGTGGACGTGCAGCTCGAAGCGATGCAGCGGCTCCTTGAAGTGCGAACCGATGCGCAGCTGGAACTGGGCGGGAAACGTGCCGTAGCACAGCTCCGACAGCCAGAAGCGCTTGTGCTTCAGATAGCGCTGCTGCAGGTTCAGAAAGCGCCAGCGAAGCGTGCTTATGGGATAGATGCAGCCGGCGCTCATCTCCACGCGCTGACTGTAGAAATCCCTTTCGTTGGTGATGTTGAACTGGCGCCGAAACTGCGCCTCGTGTCCGAACGAGCCGATAATGCCGTCTATGTCGCCGGGCAGCACGAGTATGCCATACGGCAGCCGGAAGAGCCCCTGGAGCGTAACCGAAGGCTTTGGACTGAGCGACACCGTCAGCGAGGACGTCAGCCTGGTGGAATACAGCTGGACCAGGATGAAGCTGCTGAGCACGAAGGTCGCGCTGATCGCCAGGCTGCACGGAAACCGGGGACAGCAGCGATATTTTCGCATTTCCACGTGGCTGGTGCGCTGGCTGCGCTGGCTGCCCGGCACGCCCAGCAGCGACCACAGGCGCAGGATGGGACGCTGCGGCGTCAGACGCGACGCCAGATAATGCAAGAAAATGACAATGGGCGCGAGGAGCAACAGGCTCAGCCAGACGGCCGGCTGGAGCGGCAGGATGACGTAGAGGCTGCGCGGAAAGGGTTCGCCGAGCGGCAGCATAAAGCAGCGCTGCACCACCGAATACGGATAGGAGTAGTCCACGCGCGTGGAGCGCTGCAGCGTCGTGAACTGGTGCGGACTGAGCTCGGCGCGCTGCTCGGCCACCAGCTGCACCAGAGCGGGCATATTCATGTTGTTGGAGCCGTTGACGAACAGCGGATACAGCTCCAGGCTGACGTTCAGGTGTCGCATCAGTTCGCGCATCAAAATGCCGCCGGCGCCGTCCAAATGCAGCTGTTGGCGATCAGTGTACCAAAACGTGGCCGGCACATCCAGCTGAACGGGCACGCGCAGCTTGTAGCCCCGGAAATCGGCTCGATTGCGCGGCGGAAAGAGCGTGCGCACATCCTGACTGGAGTGCAGCGGCAGCACACGCAGCGTGGGATACGGATCCATGTGGTAGAGATGCTGCTGGGCGACCATGACCAAGGTGGAGCGAAAACCCTGCAGCCAGAGGTACTCGAAGAGGGGCGTGAGCTCGGCCCGCTGCAGCAGGAAGAGCGTTTTGCAGTAGCGACGATCGCGGGCGCGCTCCGCCTGCAGCCGGATGACGGCATCCGTCGAATCTCGCGCGAAGATCACGAACAACGTTTGCTCGGCCGTCACCGTTTTCAATTGGCCCGTTGAACTTTCCGTGGATATGATCTTGGGCACCAGTCGAAAATAGTTGTGCTGCTCGTGCAGCGCACGATGCAGTGCATCCAGAAATCCTGCGCCCGTAGCGCCAGAGCTGTGCAAGATGCTGATGGCCTGCGGCTGATGCGCGCGTCCAATGCGATCCAGAAACTGCGCCAACTGCGTGCCATTCGCAGCCAGCTGCAGCAGCAGCAACAGATGCCACATGCTGTCGGAAGGGAAAGCCCGGCGCGACTGCAGCTGGCTGCAATCGCAGTTCGATGCCCGCCCCTCGATAAGAACGCGCAACGAATCCCCCGACCGACGTCAATTAGTGGCTAAACAAAGCGGAGTTGAGCAAACATACCCGTGGTAATTGCCGGCGTCCACTCCTGCTCCCCAGTGGCGCCCCAGAGGAACGATTTGGCCTGCGTGGCGGTCAGATTGGGCACGTTGGCGGCGGGCGCGGCGGGCGCGGTGGACAGCAGCGAATTGTTGCGTCGCTTGAAAACTGCAAGGGATCAAGTTATATATATCAAGTTATAGAAGCCACAATTTGAAGCTGATTTTCGGTCACGCACAATCGGCTTTCTCCTCGCCCAGGTTGAAGTTCTGCGAGTTAAAGGATCGGCTCTGGCTGATCATGGAGTGTGTGGACACCTGATCGTACTGCTCGCCCGCAGCTGAGTTGTAGTCCTGATCATTGTTATTGTTGTTGTTGCTGTTGTTGCTGTTGCTGTTGGAGTGCTGCAGCTGGCGGCTGCAGTTGACGGCGGGCGTCGCCTTGGCGGGCACCGCCTGGTAATGATGCTGCTGTATGAGCACGCCCGTTGGGCCCTTGGGAAAGATGTGCGTCCAGCGGCGTCGATTGGAGGTCAGCTTGATGGTCACGTGCGACGGATCGAAGGGATTGATCAGCGCCCGGCCCGGACGCACAATCGGCGCAATGCTGACAATCGCGCGTCGCGCGTTCTTCTCCGAGGCCAGCGACTCGGACAGATTGGCGGCGTCCGTCAGCGTGGTCAGCATGCCCGAGGTGCCGTGATGGATGTCCGGATCGGACATCTTGCGCCGCAGACTCGGTATCTTGGTGGGCGTCAGGTTCTCCCAGTCGTTGTTGCGATACGCGAACGTCTCGAAGCTGGGCACCGACGTCTTCTTGGCGCGCACCACGCGCTGCAGCGAACTGCAAAATATTATACATAATAATAATAATAATATAATAATATTGTTTATTGTTTATTTTATTTCTGGAACCAATCTACTATTTGTCCATTTAGCCAATATATTTTTTAGACGAATTTAACGGCAACGTTTCTATCGTCTAACAGGTAAGAGCGTTGCAGTCGGGTATAACCGACAGCGCAACACTCGTTCACAATGTAATAACAAACGAAACATGATTTTTTTTCTCCCACAAAATTACAAAAATTTGATTTTAATAATGCATTTATTTTAAATGCAAAATCAATATTGAGGACTAATCAGAACCAACTTGGTTAAGTTTTGGCAAAGTTATGTGAGCTTGAAATATGGGAACTATGAATACTTGCCAACATTTTTATTAATTTTGGATGATTTTTGACATAACTTTTGACGCCCTCAGAATCAGTTTTATTGTTGTTTTTATACTAATTATGACAACCACAATCGATTAAAAATATAAATTTGCAATTGTAAAATTTAAAAAAAATATTTTTTTGTTTTAAGTTAGTAAGGGGAGTATTTTGTTTTTTTTTTTAACAAAAAATTCAAAAATTTTTATTTTTCAAAATGAATATATTTTAAATATAGAGGACGAACCAAGACCAAAACGCCATCAAACTTGTAAATCGGTTCAGTTTTGACAAAGTTATGGGAGATTGATTGGATCCGAGTAAAATCATTTTGTCAATTTTAATATATCTGCAAAGATTTGGGCCACTTTTCATCAGAGTATATATATACAAAATTTCTCTAGCTTCAAAAGCAACAAAAAAACGGACGGACATCGCACAAACCCAATATAATCTTTTCATTTCGTGAACGAGTATAAAAACACAATTATGTGAATATGATAAATGCACGATTTAGTTGTGCTCACCAGGTGCTCTGCGCGGGCAGCGGCTGGAAGATCTCCTCGTCGTAGGCGTCGTAGTCGAACAGTGAGTTGTGCTTGTACTCCGACTGATTGCAGCTGAGAAAGTTGCGCTCGCTCTCCTCCACGTCGGTCTCGTCCACGACGGACAAGAGCGGCAGCTTGATGCGCGGTATGAAACTGGAGTAGGCAATCTTCTTGTTGGTCGAGTAGAAGCTCAGGTTGATCCAGTGGGGCAGGGAGTAGTCATCGGCGGAGGTGAGCGTGGTGTCCTTGTTGTGGAACTTGAGCAGCGGCACCGCGTGCAACGGCTGCTCGCCCACGCAGACCAAATCGCTGCCGACGCCGTTGTCAATGATGCGCTGCTTGGTGATGTTGGTCAGCTCCCTGTCCACCGAGAAGACGCCCACGCCAGGCGTGATGACAACGGACAGCTGCCCAGTGCGATCGAAGGTGCGATCCAGATAGTGCTTCTCGAATGTGTTCAGCGAGATGTTCAGCACCTCCAGGAAGTTGCCCTGCGTGGCCGTCGAGTTGGTCGCCAGCGGGATGCGCATATTCTGGCGCTCGTGATAGCGCAGCACCGTCGCCTGGTAGGAGGTGAAGAGCTTGCGCAGCTGCGCCAGCACCGTGCACCAATCGTCGTTGCGCTCGTTTTGTATGGCCACGCGATAGAAGTCCTCGTAGTAGCGGCCCTTGTAGTCCTGCTGCAGGCAGTCGCGCATATGCGCGGGAAACTCGTCCAGGCTCTTCGCCGCGTAGAAGGTGCGCGAGAAGAGCACAATGGTCACCTCGTGGTTGCAGCCCAGCTTCTTCCACTTCTGAAAGAGCTCGGTGAGGAAGCCGTTGACCGCCTTCTCAAAGTACAGATCGCCGTGTATGTCAAAGTCCCACATTTCCGAGGACATCTGCAGAAACAGATACACCATCGATGTGCTGCTCCGAAAGACGATCTTTGTGTCATCGGTGATGACGCCGCTGGCGACGCGCTCGCCCTGCGACCACATCTCGTACACTTGGCAGCGTATCTGCATGTCGTTGTAGTCAATCTTCTTGTTCACATACACGCAGGTGTTTGTCTAGACCGGGCAGAAATGGGTTTGATTATTTCGACTAATTAGTTTCGGGTGCTGCTCACCAGATACGTCTTCAGGCGCCACATTTCGGAGCGGCCCATGTACTGATCCTTGAAGGTAATCTCTATGGAGTCGAGCGCCACGTCCGCAGGATTCACGATGCGCATCACGACATTGGAATAGGAGCGCATCTTGAACGCGGTGGCGATGCAGGACTCGATGCTGATCACGTTGCGGCCCGTTTTGCTCTGCTCGTTCAGCTCGGTGATCTGCAGCAGCAGATGCGTGCCATTTTCGTCCTCGGGCGCATAGATCTCCACCACATCGCCGACCTTGGCGGTCGGATGATCCTGTGGATTCAACACCAAATCGGCATCTGCAAAGCACACAAAATGCATTTAAATAGCTGTAACTGGCATATGTTTGCATTCCCTGCTCACCGTATGACTTATTGCAGCCCCTCGTGTGCGTATTTAATTTGTAGAACTTCATTTTATTGCCGTTTCTTTAAATTTAAGGCTCCATTTGCACTGAACAAGTTTTTTCGCTTTGCTCTTGCCTGTTTTTTTTTTGCGTTTTGTTGTGTTGCGTTTCGGCGCCGAGTGTTGACTAACGTCTCGCAACAGCTGACGCCAGCTGGTTAGTGATGTGCGCTGCACTCACGATATCGGCTCGGCCAAGGACTGCGCAATAGAAAGCTTTACAGTTTAAACGAAACTGCACAAAACGAGAAAGAATCGGATGCTGAAGATTGAATACCCTGGAAAATTTTGCTTATACACACTTAATTGTCAAGTTCGGTTCAAATATCTTGAAAAACAAAAGTTTTTTTTCTTCATACAATAACTAATTGTTTGACCGATTGTTTCTATGGCAGCTATATGATATAGTGGTCCGATCCGACTTATATACGTCTCCTTTTAGGCGTTATACATTGCGTGACAAAGTAATAATACCCGCTGTAAGGGCATAAAACATGCAATCATTATCGTGACCAGAAACGCTGTAATGACCTTTGCCCCCATTTTCTTGTTTACGCATTACTAGGATTTCCTTTTTGCTATCGTAAATAGCACAATAAAAATCACATTTTAACTTTATAATTTCAATGAATATTTTTTTATTAGATCGCAATATCAGTGAGTACATTTGACTAACAGTTTGTCAGACAGTCGCCTGGATAAATCCTCAGTTCAATAATTGCAAAGCATTTTGCACTTTAACTCCCCCTCTCAACTTTAACCTAGGTTAAGGGGGTAGCTGTGTTATGTATGTGTGTGTGTATCGTATGTCGCATTAATTTTTGTATTATTATTGATTAGAACTCGTAACCGTTGCCATTGACGACAACGATCTTTTCGGCTGATAATTTTCGTTTGGAAAGCGCTTCTACTTATACATAATATATAATATATATATATATAGTTCAAGGCATTGCATTTGCTTAAGATGTTTGCTTGCTTTGGACTTTGATTACGCTTAGTTAGTGTATTTATGTAGGGTATGAGTGGGCGGGCATAACTAACAATTGAAGGTGTCTCGTCTCAATCTCAACATGCAGCTTAAACATAGACAAAACTCACTCCTAGAACTAAACGCGTACGGGCTACAATTAATTACAGTTAAAAACTAGGCATGAGGACGACCTGGTTCACATCGCCACGGTGGCGAGCACCACCGTGATGTCGTCCGGCTTGCCGCCGCGCGCCTGAATATTGTTGCGCCGGGCGCTGATGGCAAACGGGGAGAGAAATTCACTGTTCAAGGACAGGGTGCGGGCCATCAGGGCCAGTGTGTTGGCCGTCATTTGCAGCTTGACGGGATCGCGTTCGCCCTCGACGTCGCGTAGCACCTGCAGCATCAGATCCTCGGGCACATTGTCGAAGACGCCGTCGGTGGCGATCAGTATGACATCGCCCTCCCTGACCGGAAAGCTCATCGTATCCGCCGATTCGGGGCTGTCGCTGAGCACATTCGGTCCATGGCCGGGCGGTGGCAGGGATAGCTGGAAGGGCGTATTGAAATAGTGCTGCTGCTCCTCCGACTTGTGCACGATCTCGCCCGCGCGCACCACCATGAAGCCGCTGTCGCCGATGTTCGCCGTGTGCACCGTGCTCGTCTCCCTGTTTAAGATGAGCACGCACGCCGTGCTGCTGCCCAGGATGGGCTTCTTCTGCTCCATCAGCTCGCAGTAGCTGTAGGCGAGCAGGTTGACTGGCCGCTGCGGGTTAAAGTGGGTGCAGCGCACCAGACGCTCGCAAGTGCGCATCAGGAACGAGGAGAACTCGCCCGGATCGATGCCGTAGCTGCGCCACCCGCCAACCCCGTCGGCCACGCCCATCACGTCCGCCTGCTCGGTGGACGCCTTGAACCACGAGTCCTCGCCATACTTGCCGGGCTTGTACTTGTGCCGCAGATTGTCCTTGGCGAAGCCACAGACCACCGACACGAATCGGGGCCGAGATCGATTTGGGCCTGGCTTGACGGCGGCACCTCCCTTGGCGGTAGCGCCCGACGCGGAGTCGAGCAGCGTGGAGAAGCCGCTGCGCAACGCCCGCGAAATAAGTCGCGACGTCCAATTCAGCGAATGCATCGCAAAATACTCTGGAAAACGCGTGCACGCAATTAACGGGAATTCTCGTTGTTCGCACACATATAGATAGCGATCGATTTAACGCACAGTGTGGGCGGGATTCGTTGGCACCCGCAACTGCTTCTAACCAGTTGCAAGCCACAAATTTAGCGAAATTTACGTGCCAATTAAGTAAAAAATACAACTACGACGAGAGTTATGTGATACACTTTTTTCCCTACGTCAAAGTCACACATACGTCATGGCGCACAGGGTTGTTACTTAACATTAACTTGTGCTTCACTGTTATTAACAGCGTTGCGCGGTTTTTGCCTTAGCAAACCAATTATAAACATAAAATGTACTACAATTTGTTGTGAAATGCTGTTAACTAGTGTTTAAAAACACAATCTTGTACGTTGTTAGACTAGTTTAGAGGAGAAATGACTTGAAAGTAACCAAATTAAAGTGCCGCAAAGTATGCAATCAAGTAACAGCTGTTAATAACATTGCTACCTGAATAGCTGTTTTTTTTTCCATACGTCAAAGTCACATGGGCTAGAAATGTCAATAAATGCTTGCTATCGATATTTATTCGTCAATGTATCGATTTCAACTATAAGGTATATTGGCTATCTTTTCAAATTTAAAAAACTGCAAATCATTTTGTTTCTTTTCTACTATCAATAGATAACACTTAATCTACATTTAGCTTTCTAAATGAGCCCTCCGTACCGTAGAGGCCATCAAAATCAATCGGATTACCTGGGCGCAGTTTCTCGTCGGTGCCAAATTGAGCATTTTCCTTGAAGAAATCTCTGTACTGATCGAACTTGTTGTCCCACTCCGCTACGATCTCCTCGATAGAGCCATTCTCGCCGCCATACTCTTTGGGCAAGTATTTCAAGGGCAAACTTTCCGTTAGCGACTCAATTTTGCTGTGCACAAAGAGTCTCTCCTGTTGCTTCTTGGACATCATGGGCTTGATCATATTGAAGATGGCCTCGAAGCCGGGAATCGTGTTCACAAAATGCTGCGCCTTGGGCCGCATGGGAAACGCCTCCTCATTGAAGGCGGTCATCTTCTTCGCCAGCCCCGGCGTCAGTTGGAACAAGTGCGCTGCCGTTGCGGCTTTCATGTCCATGACAAAAATGACGCCGTTAATTATGGCACGATCGTCTTCCATCAGCGCGATCTCCTGCATGGCCTGGCCAACACGCATTACATCGGTTATGCTGTACTTATCGGTGGGCGTGACACCCATCCTGAAGATGCCCACGCGAGCTCCGTTCAGATCGTTTGGCAGGAAGACTATTGGCCTATTGTTTATGGCGTTCTAAAGATTAGCAGGCGACCTTCGAATCGAACCTTTATCTTTACCTTACCCCAATTTATTGATTTCTCGCAACTTGGGATCGTCCACGTCAGTTACGTTGAAGAGCTCCGGATATTTGGTGCGCAGCGTATAGTATTTGTCCAGCTTCGATTTGGTCCTCTCGAGACTGTACTTGCAGCCGCGCAGAAAGGCGACCAGGAATTGATCGTCTGTGCGGGAATTGAGATGCGGCTGCTGCCGAATCCAAGTCTTCAATGTCTCCAGGTCGGCCTCGATGCGATCGGGATCCTCGTTCAAGCGCTCCTTGGCCGTTGCCTGCAGCTCCGCAGAGATTGCGCGTATTTGGGGTGCCATTGCAATTATTTAAAGAACGCTCGTTTCTTCCACTACGATAGACTTATAGCATACGACTATTTATAAGTACGTTCGTAGACGCTGTAAGTTATGGCTGATTTGATTATGCCCGTTTATCAATTTGCGATAACATTAATTGTGCGCTATAAACCCAATAAAGACAAACATTGTGAACTCTCCTGATAAACTAAACATTTCATCAACGAACTCAAGCAGTTCATAATGCACAAGTATTCATCAATATCAGAGATAAACTTAGAACAATGTGTAACAATTCATTATGTATTTAAAGCTTCTTTTAGTCTACTTCTGGAAGGGATAATAATCAAGTCCCGAGTTGTAATTGTATTTGGGCTTCTGTTTCCTCTTGGCTATCTCGATTATCTCCTGCACATCCTTGCGGTAGGCCGGCGGAAGCATTTCCTCGTGCAGCGTGCACTTGTGCTCCGCCGGCTCCTCAACCTTGAAGATGTTGCGGCGTATGATGTCGATGTCGCGGCCAAACTCTTCCTTTAAATCCGATATTTTTGTGGGAGCCGTATCGAAGGTGATGGTAAAGTGGGTGCCTTCCCGGTGGACAATGCCGTGCTCGCTCACCTTGTGGGGTAGCGCACGGCTGCCGAGGTTCTCCAGTTTGCGTATGACGCCGCCCTTATCGAAGATGGCCTCAGCTGTTCGCCGGATAACCGAAATCAATTCCGGCTACAACAAAACGCACATTTTTGTATTTACTTTACATAACTGCTGCAATATTTTCATACGCACCCGGGGAAGTTGCCGCAGAACCAGCGCCAGTTCATAGGAGGGCATTGTAATAATTCAATTAAATGTGCTTATTGTACAGTTAAGTTATGTTTAATGCTATTAATAAACGAAAGAGCGAAATTGCTACAAAATGTAAAAATTTGTTTTGGTTAATGCGATCAGTGTGACCGGCCCAAAGTACGAAAAATATACGCAACAGCTGTTGCACAAAATTGCTGCATAGTTTTCAGCTGTGCGATTAAATTAATGAAATTATATTTAAATTTGTAGCTAGATAATATTTTTATAATGCATGTTATTATTTAAAAAGATACAATGAATTAAACTCAGAAAGAAAACACATAATTGAAATCAGGTTGCTTACAAATAAATACACAAAACAGTAAATATAAATTTAAACTTTAAAAGTAACGGGCACATTGATACGTTCATTTTCCATGGACACCTCGACAAGCAGCTGGGTTTGTTTTTTAAGTATTTCACGCCTGGGTGTGCGTAACGGCCGCACCACAACCTCCATTTGGCCCCCGTCGGGCGCCACATAGCATTCGCTGGGCGAAATGTGCAGCAAATCCGCCTCACTGCAATTCAACTCGATATATTGGCGCGAGCTGAAGCTGTTCTTGATGTAAAGCTTGACGCCGTCGATAGCATTGCCGCCGCTGGTCAGGTCCAGCTCAAGTGTCGCCGGATGCACCGACCAGTTGCGCTCCAGCGCCGGCTGCTGCTCAAGTGACGAAGTCGTGTCCGCCTCGTGCAGCTCATCCACGGGCTCCAGCATGTGGCTGGGCGTCGGCGAGTTGGCGGCGCAGACGGTGCGAAAGAGCACGGTCTCCTCGGCGTCCGGCAGGCACAGCTGCGACGTCTCAGCGGACTCATCGAAGTCACGGTTCAGCGTTAGAGCCACATCGATGATGCGCACCACCGACACCAGATCGAGTATGAACTCGGGCGGCTCGTTCAGCATGGGGATGCTCCGTATGGGATGCTCACCTGGAAAACTGCACAGGATGTTGTCCAGCATGGACGAGGTCAGCTGCTCCCGCTGTTCGCCGCTCATGCGCTGCACCAGGGCGCGCATGCGCTGCCTGTTGGGCTCGTCGCCGCAAAAGAGACGCATATTCGCGAGCGTTAGCACCTGGGACGTCTTCTTCAGTATGTTCTTGATGTCCTCGCGATTGGGTCGAAAGACGATTTGCACCACAGCCTCGGTGTGCGGCGGCAGGATTATCCTCTTGGGGCGCACCTCGAAAGCGACGTTCAGGCGCGGCTTCAGCAACACCGTCGAGTCAACGGCGATGCCCGCAAAGGCCGTCAACGGTCCCTTGTTGTAGAACTTGAAGCTGGCGGTCAGCGGGCCCGAGGCCAGCTCGCACACATTGCCGACGGTCAGGAAGCTGGCGCCCACCGGTCCCTTGAGCAGTCCCTGTATAGTAATGGAGGCATTGCCCCCAAAGCCGTACAGCGGTATCTCCAGGCCCGGCTGCTGGCAGTTGTTGGCGCCAAAGGGCGCGTAGAAGGAGAGCGACCCGATGGCTGCGCCGCTGACCGTGGGACAGAAATTGATGCCAATGCTGCGGCACTCCATGGACTGCAACGTCATCGAGTTGCTGTCGCCGCTGACCAGCTGGAAGCCGGGTCCCTGAATGCACATGCGCACCACCAGCCGCTTGTCGGACGTGTTCTTGATTTGCATGGACTTGCGCACGTCTGTGCGCAGCTTGGTGCTGCCCCAGCACAGGCTCGTGTGTGTCACCTTCAGGGGCAGCAGTTTCCCATCGCGATGGCTGAACTCGCTGGAGTTGGAGCAGCGCGAGATGCTGCGCGGCGCCGTACTCAACTGGGTGCCATTGCCAGCTTTGCGCAGTGCATTGAAGCCGCTTGTGGAACTCGCCTCGCTGGCAGCTGGCGAGGTGTTGGCCCTGTGTGCCGCTCCAGCGCCGATGAGCAGCTGGCGACGCTCCGAGCTGGTCGTGCTGTCCAGCAGCGGCGAGGACAGGCAACTGCGCGGCGACGACAGCGGCGAGACGTGACGCAAATTGGTCACCGACACGCTTTGGCCCAGGTTGGGCGAGACGCCAAAGTCGCATTCGGTGGAGGACGGCACCGCATCGCAGCCATCCAGACGCGTGGAACAGAACGAGTTCTGATTGCGTACAGTGGGCACAGTTAGGCTGCGCTTTAATTTGTTTACTGGTGTTTTATCTTCGTCTGCATCCGCATCTTCATCGGTGGTGGGCAGTGGCTGGAGGCCATCGCTGCTCGTTGGACTTGCATTCTTCTGGTAATTTGGTGACTTTGTGTGTCGCACGCGGCGTCCGGGCGACTTCACCGGCGTCGAAGGCCACTCATCGATGTCGGCGTCGTGATCCTCGCTAGCCGTCACCAGTATATTGGGCTGGCCTGGCATGTAGTCCGCCAGCGGACTCAGCGGCTGGCGGCTTGTTGTCGACGCCATGCTGTGCTGCAGCTGCTTAAAGTCCGACGAGTTTAACAGCGAGTCCGTAAAGCTCATGGTGTCCGTGAACTTGGATCGGGACTTGGATTTGCACAGCGTATCGTCGCCCGGCGCGTTCTCCTTGTCTTCCTCATCGTGGTCGTAATAGCCACGTGCACGCAGCCTACTGACGACATCGCCCACGGAGGTGTCCGAATTCATGTCCAGGTTGCCTGTCAAATAAAAATGCCCATCAATATGCAGCTCCTTAATATACAGCTGACCACCTACGTAGGGCTTCATCGATGGCCGACAGGCTGAGTAGCTCGGAGCTAGTTGGCGGCTGCTTCTTTGTTTCCGCCTGCAGTGCCTTGTTGAACTTGTCCTGCTGCATCTTCTTTATGAGATTGCGCTCCAGTTTGGCGCTGCTTTCGATCTTTGTATAGGTTTTGTTATCGACTTGTGGCGTTTTTTCGCCAGCGCTGCTTACCGTTGTGTTGTGCTGCTCAGCCAGCGCCTCGCTCGGTGGCATCTTGTCACGACTCTCTCGGCCCACAATCAGCGAAATGTTCTCCGAGCGCATCTGAAAGTAGTTGCCCAGCGAAAAGTCCGGATCGCCCGCAATAACGGAGCTGCAAGATGCGTTTTAATCTTTTCTTATAATAAATGATGCATTTTTAAACTCACTTGGACACTGAAGTCTCGATTTCTGGCGTTTGTGGCGGCGCCGCAATCTTCTGCAAAGCCTGTTTGCTCAGCGTGGCCGCTGGCACGGCGGCAAACTCCTGTGCCCACGATATCTCGCCCATCACCAGCTTCGACTGCATCAGCTCGGCCGGTGCAAAGCTCTCGTCGAAGATCTGGCCAGCGGCCGAGCCAAACGAAATGCCCGAGCCGCCGTTGAGGCTGGAGTTGCTCAGGTCCGCAGTGCGGGGCAAGCTGCGCGAGCAGCTGAACGATTCGGTAAAACTGCTGCTGCTCGTATTTGCCGTGCTCGGCACGTTCTCCAGCCGCTTGGCGAACTGCACGCGCGCCTTTTCCACGAAGGAGGACTTCAGTATGTCGGCCACAGAGATATTGCTGCCCGGCCTGGAGGCTAAAGATGCGTTTTTGCTGCTTTTGCAGAGCGTTGAGCGGCCCGTAATCTCGCCCGGTTCGAAGAAAATGTTTGTGCCCGTTGGGGCAGGAGTGGGCATCAAAACGGAGCCGCTGGAGTTGAGATCAATGGTCTCCTCCGTGATTAGATCGGATATGTTGGTGCTGTTGCCGCCTCGGCTGGATGCGATGCTGACTACAAATATGGAATATTGAATTCAAGTTGATATATAGACCGAATCCCACTTACGCTTGGGCTTGTCGCCAACGGAAGCAGCGTAATTGCGCTCCTGAGCTGCATAACTGGACCGTGGGCGTGGCTTCTCTAGCGTTTCCAGTGCCTTAAGTCGTCCCGCCTGAAATTGAAAAGCGCGCCTTTTTTGTTTGTCTACCCAACAAATTGCTATTCGCTCGCTTACCTTGAGGCGCTCGTGCACATTCGAGTTTTCCCTGCTCCCATTGCTATTGCCACTCTTGCTCAAACTGGACATATCTCCAAAAACTAACAATATACAAACGTCAAATACATTTAAAATAAAAGCCGCGTATAACGCAAGGTAGATACCTCTGAGGTTTTCCATGCTGAGTATGCCCAACGAATTTTGGTCTCGCGGACTGCTGCCGCTGCGGTTCCTAGCACTTCTATCCATTTCGCACAACTTAAAGAAAAACAATTAACGCAGAAAATAAACAAATTTTGCAAGTGAAAGGAAAACGCGCGTCGTTGGCGTTCAAAATGGTGCTCGTGACTCACGCTGCAACTGTGCATCAAACTGGGCACACTTGCCGATTTTTATTTCTATATTTATCGATGACAAACTAATATCGCAGCTGTGTTGAAATACGTTGTTTTGAAAACTGTCAAACTGTTTAACAAAGTAGACACTTTACAAGTATATTAAGCGACAAAACATTTTATGTATTGTTAAGCTCATACAAAAAGTCAACTGTGAATTTAATTTAGAGTAGCCCTCGCCAGCTCCAAAACGTGGTGCTGGTGTGTGCTCTGCAGCCCTACCCACCACACTTTTTTCGCAAACTCGCCCAAAATCGTTTCGTGCTCGTGCTTCGGCGGCATACAAAATACGTGCTCCTTGATTTTGCTGTGTGCGAGGCCAATTGATTTAAACAACAGCATCATAAAATGGAGACTGTGCTGGAACAAATCATTGCCGGTTTACTGTGCACGGACACCGAACGCATTCGTCAGGTAAGCGCGACCGGCATTCCAATTGTGCACCAAGGAGCGGCTCCTTTTTGCAGTAGGAGCAGAAAGTGCCGACGCCTTTAAATGGCGCCCATTTGACAGCCTCAGCAAATGTCTTCATTTTGGCTTTGCACGTGTTTCAAAAATAATGTTTTTTGCACAATTGCAATTAGTTGTTCATATGTATAAAGAAAATAGTTGTATATACATACATACATGCATATGTATGTAGATACTTATGTATGTCTTCTTTAGCATGTGCACATTTCTTTTCTGCACACATTCCTCAACACACACATTCCTCAACACACACACACACACAGATGAACACATGCCTATACATGTATTTTTATACCCTTATAGCGAGTATATTAATTTTCTCATGAAATGTGCAACTCAAAGAAGCAAACGTTGTTGACCCCATAAAGTATTCACATATGTATATTCTTGACCAGAATCAGCAGCCTAGTCGATATGGCCATGTCCGTCTGTCTATTTCATTGCAAACTATTCCCAATTTTAAAGCTATCATTATGAAATTTGCAGTATGTTCGCCTTTTTGTTTTTTGGATTACTGTATCATCGAACATTCATCGAAAAATTAGCTTTTCTATGGAAAACGTTATTTTTTTTTCAAAATATTCGAATCAAACTTTGAAATTAAGTATACCACTGTGCTCCATACATTTCTTCAAAATCCTGACAACATCGGACTCTATATCATATAGCATTCATATTGGTCTAAAAATAGGTTTTTGTATAAAAAAAATTTTGTTTTTGAAGATATCCAAAATAAACCTAACAAATACGAGCGTCCCTATGATAGTAACTAAAGTAAAACATCACTAATACCTACTATATAGTATAACATTATATAGAAAAAAAAAACGGTCAAACAGAGTTAGCTATAGATATATAACGCACATCTACCATATGTCTGCAAGAGTATTTAATCTTCGACAGTCCGACAATAAACGGTCTTTCTTAAATTCAAAGCACGTTGTTGGCACACACACACACACACACACACAACCACCCGCCACACAAAACACATACACACATGCACATATTTGCCGGCTATTAATTAATTTATTATGTGGCAAATCATATAAGTATGATCTATTCTTTTCTATTCTTGTTGCTAGGCCACCAATGAGCTGGGTAAAGCTTACGAGAGTCCGGACAGTCTGCCGGCTCTATGCCAGATCATCGTCTCGCAGCGCGAGCCGCAGGTGCGTCAGTTTGCCGCTGTGCTGCTGAACAAGCGGCTCCAAAAGCTGCGCAACTGGCAGATGGTGCCCGCCGATCAGAAGGAAAGGTGAGCCCAAGAAATTTCAAGTCTGTTTCCTTCCTTCACTTAGTTTCCATTGTCAACCTTTGCAGCATCAAGACGGGCATGCTCCAGGCACTGATTGCCGAAAAGGAGAAATCGGTGAAGAATGCGATCGCGCAGTTCATTGGCTCGTTGGTGCGACACGAGGAGGAGAAGAAGGACTCGTGGCTGACGGAGCTGCTGAACTTCATCTACAGCCGCTGCAGCGTTGACGATCCCAAGGAGAGCGAGCTGGGCTCCTCGATATTCGCCACTCTGACCGACGCAGCGCCCGATCAGTTTGTCTGCCACATGGACTCCATTTGCCAGATGTTCGCCGCCGTGCTGATGGCCGCCGAGACCAAGGGCGACTTGGCCACGCCCACGGTGGTCAACATAACCATGGGCATGAGCTACCTTATGCCATTCGTCAGCGGGCACACGAGCGCCGAGCAGACGGTTCTTAAGGTTCTTCCGCTCGTCATCAAGACGGTTTATGCCTTCGCTCAAAAAGGCGATGAGCAGGAGTTCTCAATTGTTTTCGATGTGATCGACAGCATCGCCGAGTACGTGCCAAAGCTGCTGAACAACAATGTGAAGCACCTCATGGAATTCTGTCTGGAGACGGCCAACAACAAGCAGATCGATGACTCCATCCGCGTTCAGGTGGTCACCTTCATTGGGCGCGTGGTCCGCATCAAGAAGAAAGTGATCGTCAAGCAGAAACTGCTGGAGCCCATACTTGCGGTCATCTTTGAGATGATGTGCTGTGAATCTGATCTGGATGATGGTAAGTGTTGGCAGCCTCGCCCATAAATTAGTCACATTTCTAAATAAATGCGTTCCCTATCAGATGAGTTGTTCGCTGGCGAGAGCAGTAACAGTCCGGTCACGGCGGCCACGCAAACCCTCGACTTGCTGGCCATCAACATGTCGCCCGAGAAACTGATACCGCCATTGCTGCAGCTGCTCGAGCCGGCATTGCAGAGCCCCGATCCGTTGCGCCGTCGTGCGGCCTTCCTGTGCATTGCCGTCATCGCCGAGGGCTGCTCGGAGGCCATCATCGCCAAGTATCTGGAGGTGATGCTGAACATTGTCAAGAGCGGCATTGCCGACAGTTCGCCCATTGTGCGCATTGCCAGCTTCTTTGCTTTGGGCCAGTTCTCGGAGCATCTGCAGCCGGATATTTCGAAGTTTGCGCCACAGATTCTGCCCGTACTATTCGATTTTCTGCAGCAGCTGGTGATTGAGCTAAAGGTAAGGTTTTCACAGCAACCACATGTCAAATCCGCCCTCTGTCTCTCTCTTTTGCTATCTACATGATATTTATCTTGTTTTGTTTTGTGCTGCTTCCCCAAAAAAAAGGCTGAGCAAAACAGCAACGGCAACTGCAACGAGCCGAATCCCGTACCCGGCAAAGATACCATACAGTACATAGATCAGCTGCAAATCAAACGCAAATCAGTTCTCACCAAATACAGGGTGCTTTTTCTCGAATTGAATTTGAATTTCTAGCTCTAATCAAAACTCGTTTTTTTCACATACCTCACTGTAAATGTCTTGCCTGTGGGATGGTTTTTAATATACCCTTGCAGAGGGGTTATTTTGAACTTCTCATAAAGTATATATATATATATATATTTTGTTTCTTTATAAAATCATGTCCGTCTTTATGTTTCTGGGCAAACTAGTCTTAGTTTTTAAACTATAATAATAATATTTTGGCATATATAATACATCTTTTTGCCTCAGGCAGTACATATATCATAGTTCGCCGTATTGGATAAATATGAAATATAACTGTCATAGGAATAACTAGTCAAAAATTGAGTTATATTAACAACTATTTCATATCTAGAGATATTTAAACCAAACCAAGCTCTTCACATACGAGAAAAAAGTCCCATCAACTTTATACTACTATATCATATAGCTATCATAGGAACAATCTGTGTACTTTGAGGAATTTTTTGATTTTTTTTTAAATACAAACACTTGTATTTTCGTATATGCAAATATGTATGCTTTATGTCTGCAAGGGTATTTAGTTTTCGGCACGTCGAAGATATCTTTTTTGTTTTATATCAAATTTTTGCCATTCAGTTAATATTATAAATGAAAAAATTGTCAGCGTGTTTATTCCCTTATACCAAAGATGCTTGATATATTTTCTTTGAATTCTCTAAGGTCCATTATATATATATATAAGAAGAGAACAATAAATCAAGCATCAAGTATCAGGAAATAAGGCCATAATTATTTAAGGACAGCACTTATTTTGAAGCATGCTCTCACCCCAGCACAAATAGATTTAAATAATGCTTATTTGGATATATTTTGTGCTGAATAATTTGCAGAAAGGCAACCCGGAACCCAAGCACACGGATCGCATGTTCTATGCTTTGGAAACCTACTGCCAGAATCTGGAGGAGAACATCGTGCCCCATTTGCCGCTACTGATGAGTCGGTAAGGATCAGCTTGAGCTCTATTTAGGTGAATTCTTTCGCTGATCTCAGAGTCTTTGCAGTCTCTTCGATACGCTGGATCCCCAGAATTCGGTGCATCTGCGTGTGCTGGCCCTGTCGGCCATCTCTTCGACCGCTGTGGCCGCCAAGGAGCATTTGATGCCATATTTCCCCAAGATCGTGGCCATACTGCAGAATTATTTGGTCAAGGATTGCACCGACGAAATGAAGGAGTTGCGTAACGAGGCTATCGATACGTTGGCCTCCATCACACGTGTCGTGGGCAAGGACAACTTCATACCCCTGGCCAATGATACGATGGCCTATTGCCTGATGATGCTCGATGAGGGGCCCAACGATCCGGACTTTAGACGCGCCATCTACAACCTAATGGCCGCCCTGTCCATTGTGGTCAACGAGAGCATGTCGACCGTGTTCCCCAAGATTATTGATCGCCTCATCGAATCGGTTATATCCACTGAGGACATAGTGCCCATTGTGGAGGATTCGCCCTCTAGCAATTTGTTATTCGAGGAGCCACCCTCTTCTGACAACGACATTGACTTGGATAATACGGACGATGAGGATGACGACGACGATGATGGCTATCAGGTGGAGAATGACTTTGTATACGAAAAGGAGGAGGCCATTCTGGCCCTCAAAGAGTTCGCCGTCAACACGGGCAGCGCCTTTGCGCCCTATCTGCAGACATCCTTCGAGAACGTTTACAAGGTGGTTGAGCATCCGCAGGATAGCATTCGCAAGGCCGCCAGCGAGGCCATCTGCGCCTTTATTTCCGCTCTGCACAAGATGGGCGATGGCGAGGGCGTTAAGCGCGCCTGTTCGATTGTCATGCCCAAATTTGCGCACATGATGCGCAACGATGAGGAGCAGAGCGTGGTCATCCATTTGCTAGACATCCTGGGCGAACTGTTCACTGATGTGAGAACTACTGCGGTGCCCACGCAGGAAATTGCCGATCTGATTTTTGCTTGCATCAAGGATGTCCTCAACAACAAAATGGCTTGCCAGTTCAATGAGCCAAGCGGCGGCGGCGACGAGGAGGATGGCGAGGATAGCGAGTTCGATGAAATGCTGCTCGAGAATGCCGGCAATCTGTTGCCGGCGTTTGGCAAAGCCCTCAGCCCAGATATATTCTCCATGTACTTTGGACGCGTCTATCAGTACTACTTGAACAAGCTGGTAGGTCATCCCTATATATAAATATATATATATAAATACATAGATATCGAGTTAACCTTGTCTATTGCTTGCAGAACAAGGCCAAGCGCAATGATTTGGCTGAACAACGCACTTTTGTGTATGGCGCTCTGGCCGATTCGTTCCAAGGGCTAAGCAACTGTTTGGTCACCTACTTTGATACGCTGTGCCCCATCTTCATAGAGGGCGTGAATGATCCCGAGCCAAAGGCGCGCCAGAACTGTTACTATGGGCTGGGCGAGCTGGTTTTGAATTCCGAGGAGAAGTCCTTTGAGTGAGTCGCTAGTTTAAACTCACCAAACATTTAGATATATGATTTATCTGCCCTTCCAGATCCTTCCCGATCATTTTGCAAGCTCTATCCGGCGCCATTGCCTCGGAGACAAATGCCCCAGCTCTGGACAACATTTGCGGTGCCGTTGCCCGCCTAATCGTGACCAATCACAACATTGTGCCGTTAGCGCAAGTGTTGCCCGTTTTGATCTCGAATTTGCCGCTGCGCGAGGATGTCGACGAGAACGATATGGTGCACAAGGCCTTCCGTGTGCTCTATATGCAGGCGCGTCCCTCCATTGCCGACTACATCGAGCAGATATTGAAGATCACCATTGAGGCATTATACAAGAAGCAGATGCCCGACGAGGAGAGCAGACTCAGTGCGCTGGCGTTCATCAAGGAGATACGTGAACAGTATGCGGACCATTTCAACAACGTGGCCAACTCGAGCCAGGAGGCCTTCAACTTTCTCCAGGCTCTCTAAATAATTCACCATCTTTGGCCGTTAATACACAGTGTTATCCACATACATATACCGTCACACACATTATTGTTTTTTAAAAGGGATGAAGATGCTTACTCTCTAACTGGACGCGTTAGACAGGACAAGCATAGCTTGATGAATTCCAATGCATTCGAAAAAGAAGCGAAATATATTTATATTTGAAATGGTTTCCTAGCGAAATGAACATTTTATCTTAACTTGTTATTGCGCAAAATGTGAAATGTATGAATAGCGAATAGTCTGAAATAAATATACGAAAAATAAACAGAAACATTTTTGTATTATTGAGAAGTTCGAAATAAAATGGACTTTTGCGAATCCGCATAAATGCCAGACATCAAGTGGAGATCCAAATATATTGAGTTGATTTATGGAAGGCGTTCAATAATAGTGGCAGTTATCACAATTATAGTACAGTAGCTTAACGCTAGTTTATCCTTTTCTACCAATGCGCATTGCGCTTGCCAACCACCTCCCCGACAATATCGGCGTGATTCGCATGCAATTTGAGATTCGCATTGATGTCAGTCCAGCGCACATTTGTCGCATCGTCGCCGGCCTCCAGCTGCAGCTGGCCAACTTTGGTGCCGTCCTCATCGTGAAAGTTCAGCGCAGTTGTCTCCATCCAAGCGTTGTCCGTGTTGCGAAAGTCGTCCACGTAGCCGCTGTAGACATGGACGCCGCCCTGTTTGAAGAACTGCTCCACCATGTTGCCCTTATCATCGAAATTGAGCGCCTCCTCGGTGAATTCGCGTTTGAGCGTGACGCTCACATTCTCGCCGGGATCAACCATGCCGCCCGGAATCGCCCACAGTTTGTTGTCCGAGCGCTGCACGGCCACCAGCTGAAGAATGTTTCTGCAGGATCGGGAATTCCAACGACTTAGAGCTAACTTTGATGTCGAATTTGGGCTTTCACTTACTTGCCGCTTTCTTTGTGGCGCACAATTTCACCGTTTTCATCACGTTTCCAGCGTGTCACAATGGGATCCGCCGCATGGTTGGGACCCCAGCGCCCCAGCAAGCCGCGACCGCGCAGTCCAGTGCGTCCCATTGGATTCAGTGGCAGGCCATCTTTAATCTCATAATCACCATGGAAGGAGACGCGATTCACAACTCCGTCGTTGTGATTCCAGTTTGGTTGCTGCCCTGCGCTGGGCAACGGCGCGTCCGCCCAGCTCTGGCCACCAATATGAGCGGCTGTGTAGCTGGGCGGGCAGTAGCCGTCATAAGATTCGGTCCAAAAAACCAGTTCATCCGGCACGGCGAAACGCGCCACACTGCTACGTGGATACACATTGTTGCGGCACATAATGTGCCGAAATAAACCGGGCTTCACTATTGCAGCCAACATTTCTTTAGTGTCAAATAATTGTAGGCAAGTCAACAGGAGTACCGATATAAACAATGAACTGTGCATTGGATAAATATGTAGCGCAATGCGCACACTCCGAGGAAACTAAATAACAGCTGTTTGGTAGGGTTGCCAGGGCTTTGCGGGACAGCGAGAAAACACTGGGTTTTTAAAAGGCAAAGGAAAACTAGTTTTAAAAAAAAAAACCGTAACTTATTTATAATTTTGTAGAATTAATTGATGTAAAAAATGATATTTCTCACAAATGACTACATATCGAAATCCAAATTACCAATTATATTTAGCCAGAGTTTGGCTTAATGCCACATATCCTAAGAAAAAACGAGGTTACGCGATTTACAAAGGAAAGTTCGCTTAATCCTTGTCGTTGTGACATTCAGTGCAACTGAAATGTTATATCTGGTAGATTTGTTTTATTTATAGAGTTACAACAAATTTAAGTCGAACATGATGTGTGAATGCATTTGATTTTCCCTTGACCTTATTGTTTTTGTTTAATCCTTGCGCAATTGCAGTGTTTGCGTCTCAATACCATCCTTAGTGATGACATTTATCAGCACCGAATCGCCGGTGTATATATCACGCTCCGCGGCCGATATAAAGGTATCGGAGGCGACGGCAACGGCACGCTCCTTGGTGAGCGTCGGCAACTGATCAGCGGCCAAGTTCTGGTTCTTGTAGCCGATCTGGTTGTCCAACACTGGCTGCAACAGAGCGCCGGCAGTGCCGCCAGCTCGATAAGTGGCCCGTTCGCAGTGGCCAATCGGATCGTACGAGTAGACGACGCCTTTGCCATCCTTGTCTAGGCCAGCCAAAATGTTGGACACATAGTAGGGGAAAAAGCGCCGGTTATACATGACAATGGAGAGCATCTGAGCCACAGCATCCGTGGTCATGGTCTTCATGTGCGTGTGCTCGTACATCTGCATGCGCACCTTGACCAGGCTGGTCAGCGAGAGGGTGTCGCACCAGCAACCAGTGGAGCCCAGCACCGTTTTCGGTGACATCTGAAACAGTTTGCTCTGGTCGCGCGAGTGGATGCTGTATCCACTGCTCAGACGTGTATCGGCAGCAATAACCACAAAGTCATCTCCGGCGATGGCCACAATGGAGCTGCAGGAGGCGATTTCAATGTTGCTTTTTGCATTTTGGACCATTTTTGCATTTTTCACACTCACCCGCCGTTGGACTCATATGGCGAAAAGTCCACATGCTGTACGCCGGGTACTTTATAGTCCGGAAACTGTTCAGCGCCAAGAATACTCATGTTTTTGCTTTAGATAATTTTTCAAAGACGAAAAAGCAGCCCGAAATGATTTGCAAGTTTCCGTCTAGCGGCGTTTCACACAATTAGAGATGTTCGCTTAATATCGATATATTACAAAGCAACTCGGTACACATTGAGCTTAAATCGTTTAAATTTTATCGATTGCAGCGATAATTCTAATTCGATTCACATTTAAAAAATGTGACGTTTATTTAAAACAATTTTAACAATCTTTGGGCGTAAATGGCTTTCATATTTTGTTCTAGGCTGTAGGTGTCACGCCCACTATGCGCTCCCTACGAAGTTCACCGCGGTTCTGCTGCACGAGCCCCTTGACATCGTAAAACCATTGGCCTGCAATTCAAAATGTTACTCCAATTAGAAAAGTTTATAATTTTACTTGAAGAGAAGCGTATTTTTACCAATGTTTGTATTTTGTAGACAATCCTTGAACGTCTGACATCCCTCCATGCTGCTCAGCACGCCGAACACTGATAGATCGGATAGTCCTGGCTGCTTGCCGCCCATGAATTTCACGTCGCGTTTCTTTAGCTCCGCCGTCCACTTGTCCAGTGCGTCATAGATGTGAGATCTGACGTCATCGGTGAGCTCATGTCTCCGCTTCAAGACCTTGGCTATGGCCCACATAGCCGTGGCACCGCAATACACCATCAGGTTGCGCTCCCACGAGGGGAAATATATCTCCCACTCGCCCGCCTTGGAGAACCACTCGAACGTCTCCAGCGCCTCGCCGAGCGTCTGATAGCAGTTAGGCGAGATGAGATGCACCAGATGATTGTCCGCCCAGGTGCGCCACTTGCGCTCATTTCTGCAAAAGTTATTTTTACGACTATTTCAATAGGTAGGAATTAGGGCGCACTTACTCCTCTATCTCTTTGGTCATGTTTTTGGGCGTGCGATCCTGGTACATGAGGAAGTATCTGTTCAATATTTCCAGGCGCTTCTTGCCGTCGTCGTCGAAGTACGAGATCTGCGGATAGAACTGCGCCAAGTCGCCCACGTCGGAGCGCTGGTCGAGCAGGCTGGTGGCCACTAGCGAAATGATGGCACTGGAATCGGTCATTTGCACATATTGGCCATCCTTCTGGCGTATCAGCACCATGGGTACCTTCTTAATAGCCGACCAGCGGATGTCCTGGCGCAGCACGGCATCCACCTCAACGACGGCATAGGAGACGCCCATAAAGTCCAGATAAGCGCGCACCTTGCAGCAGAACGGACAAGTCTGAAATTGAAACAGCACAATGTCCAGCCCGGAGGTATCCTTGGGATTTACGTAGCGTTTCGTGATGCGCACGCCGGAAGGCAACGATTCCAGGACCTTGGGTGGCGTCCGTTCGTGCTCCTTGTGCGAGTTCTTGTCGTTGATCGTCGAGTAGATTGTGTACGTGGAGCCGGCGACGGCGCCAATGCACGCGCCCAGCAGCGTCAGCTTAACTGTGCTATGGGGCTTAGTTTCCTTCCCATTGCTTTTGTTCAGCACCTGTGAAAACTGGCGGCGAGTAGAGGAAAACTCCTGCGAATTCCGAACTAAGAGTCGCAAATTTTGGCTGGTTAATGGCGGCGGACGGGCGGCAATAAGAGCGGTGGCCAAACGGAAGCACGACATATTTGCGCCAGCTTTTAAATACTTAAAAAACTAATTATGCAAAAGCGGTTGAAGTTATTTGCCGCAAGAAAATTCCTGCTTCTTCTTCTCGGTGTGACAATTGCCTCAGCTGTGTGTGCGTGCACATGTCACCCTGTGCTATAAACAAAGTTAGCATTGAGTTTTTTGCAAACGGCATTAAATACAATACACTTAAATAAAAATGTATATGTATTTTTTTTTGGTTAAAGCAGCAGGTGGCCAAACGAAAGCATAACAAATATCTATTAGCACAAATATGTCATACGTCAAAAGGAATTACGCAAAAGCGACAACTGCATCAAGGAACTTCCTGCTTCCTCTTCGTTATGTGCCAATCGCCTCAGCTGTATTGTGCGTACACACCCTGTGTCGCCCTGTGCGCCGCATACACAAAACTATAAACAAAGTTTGCTTTGGCGTATTTTTCGCATGCAAAAATGTCCACTGATAATATAGGCCTTGCTGCCTCTCTGGATAAATACGGCGAGGAGGACTTGTTGAGCTTGCTAGTGCGCTATGGCCTCTTTGTGGGCGCCATATTTCAATTCGTTTGTATATCGGCTGCCGTGCTGCTGAGCGGCAACGATTCGCAGGACGCGCTGGAGGACGAGGGCCGCCTTATCGACGAGCCTGCGGCGGGCGGTGCCAATGCGGTGCGACGTCTCGCACAAGCTGCGCAAGCTGGAGAAGAAAAAACGACGCTAGCTTCGCTCGCAACATATGCTAAGTGTATTTACAAAGTATTCTCTAGATAATGTTTAAGTGTGTGTTCTTATAATAAAACTATTTTATTTGGCTGTACGTAAACCAACTCCTTGTTGGGCAGCTGCAGCGCAGCATCCACCTTCAAATCGAAGTAAAGCTCCAGGATGGAGCCTGCACAGATGCTGCTTGCTATGCTGGGTGCAATTATAATGTTGAAGATGCCTTTATCCTGCTCCTCCCTACCCTCATCCTGCACTCGAGCCTTGGTTATACCAAAGGACGCACAAGTGGCTAGCACGCGCACTCGTTGGCCAGAGCTTAAGCCCAAACGCTGGTTCTGCGCCAGACTCCGGCGATCCATGCGCTCCCGCAGCATCAGACGCTTGAATTCGTGTACAAAACCTCCTTTGATGCAACGCTTCCTATTTGGCGCTGTTGAAGCTATTCTGGCTCGATTAGGCGTCTGTTGCGTGTCAATCATTGTTTCCAGATTGGCTTCAATCGATGTGGCCAGCGAGCTATCCAGCTGTGTGTCATCCAGAGATTCCTCCAGCCGATCCTTGCTGCATTTCACAGTTGTTCCGTGAGGATCGCGCTTGAGGGTGGCCAGTGTTTTCCTAAAGCTGCGCCAAGCCGCTCGGCATGTGGCTGGAGAAGCCGCTGGAGCGCCTCTGGGTATATCCAATAAATCAGTTGACATGTTCGGGGAAGGCGACTTGGCGCTCATCGACAGCGACAACGGCTGGAACTTGTTTTGTGGCGTCAATGGCAGCGCCTTGGGATCGCTGCTATACCTCTTCAGGTTGGGCAGCCACTTTCGGTTCTCCTGCTCCAGCTGGTCGGGGGCGTTGGCCTCGTCGCTGCTCGTGTCGGAGATGGCGACGGGCGCAGTCCCTTTACGCTTTATACGCACATATTTGCTAGCAACCAGCGATCGGTTCCGTTGCAGATTTGCTGTGGCTTCATCGCTGCTGCTGCTGCTGCTGTCGAAAATATTTGTTTGTTCGGCTGCTTTACGAAATCTTTTGTGCATTTTCCAGAAACACAATTGTTGCTCGCCTTTCAACTGAGTTTTAGGCGCCGAAATTTCAAGACAGCTGATCTGAACGAGGGCTGCACACAAGTATGTTATGCCTACTTGTTTTATAGGCAGGCTTTTTACTCGTTCACGAAGTGAAGAGTATATTGGGTTTATGCAATGTCCGTCTCGCTGTCCGTTCGTATGAACTATTGAAACAAGAGACTTGAAATTTTGAATATATAACTTAGTTTTAAAGCTAGATGAACCAAATTTTTTTAGACATTTAAATTGACAAAATAACTGTTAAAACTTATCCGATTTTCAAGTTGGATGGCATGGTTTGTCCTTAAGATTGATTTTGCATTTAAATATGTGTTATTTTATATCATTGTTTGGATGTTATTACATTGTGAACGAGTATTGTACACCCGACAGCAACGTTCTTACTTGTTTATAAATACACTTAAGAGTCATATAAACAGAAAACAAATATAAATACATATATACATACTTTGAATTAATAAATAAAAAAAAGTTCATTAGCTGTAGGTTAGCTACTACTGCTACTTACCCAAGTGCTATCTATAGCACACATTAACACCACACGCGAACTAAAAAAATATTTGCTTGCATCTGAGTAGCCCTGGAACTGGCACATGACTCAGGCGCTTTAAACGTCTGCGGCAGCATGCCTAAACTATTCGGGCCCCCGCCCCCAATTTTACCGATTCCCAGAATGACACATATGATGGAAATTTTTTTGTTTGGCTGTTATCTTTAATTTTGGGAATAATATAAATTATAATAATCATATATTTATTATGCTGCTCGTAATGTTGTTATTTTACTTCCCTTTTTCTTTTTTTTTACTATGTACGTATGGATGTTTAGTGTGTGTGTGTGTGTGTGTGTGTGTGCGGGTGTGTGTTTTGAATGCTTTTTCAATTATAGCTATAATTATTATGCAGTGTTCTGAATGAAGTTGTTACGTGAAATTACAATTGATTATTTTCTTTTTTTTCATACATATTTAATAATAATTTACCGTAATTATTAATTTCGGCGCACATTTGAAATGTTTAATGTCTAAATTGTAAGTCAAAACTCATTTTATCTTCATTGTCCTTGGTGAAAAAACGTTTCAAAAACGCTCAATTTCAATACAACAACTATTCAAATAGGCAAAAGAAATGCACAAAAAAATTAAGAGGAAAAGTAACAGTAGTTAGGATAGAGGTGTGTGTGTGTGTACGTACATACATAGGTTCTATATATATATTTATATATGCGTTAACAAGCGCACGAGGATCTCGGAACTGGAACCACAACAAACAAACAAACCGAACGAACTGTGGAACAATTTGCAAAAAGCGAACTAGACGGAAGCTGGAGGAAAATAAACTTTGTGTGTGTGTGTGTGTTGTGTGAGTGTTTGTTATTGTTTTTGTTTTTAGTTGAATTCGCATTAAGCTGCGGCTGCTTTTAGTCCTTTACGCTATTACATACAATATACTTGTTGTTGTTGCTACTTATGTATTTTGCTTTATCGTTATTTATCGTTATCATTTTGTTTGCTTTGTCTAAATTATTGTTTAGTTACTCACAAGTGCTGTCGTCATCGTCGTCGTTGTCTTCGTCTCCGTCTTCGTCTTTTGTCTGCGGATATGTGTGTGTATTGGATTCGCTTTTGGCTGTGCTTCGTCCACGCCCCGCACCACACACAATCCGTCTGTCGCTGTTTGTCCGTTGTCCGTTGTCCCGCCATCGTCAGCCACATTCCGCCGTACAGCCAGGGCCTAAATGTACTCGTTCTCGTGCCCGCTCCTTTGGCCGCCCACTAAGCCTCGGGCAGCGGCTTCAGCTCCCTGATCTGCTTGATCAGGTAGGCCTTCTCGTCGTTGAACTGCTCGTCCTCGGACCGGTCCGTGTGGAAGCTGGTGAGGAAGTCGACCAGTTTCGTTTGGTTGCGCAGCAGGATGTCCAGTATGGGCTTCGGTTTGTTCGGATTCGCGACGAACACTTTGAAGACGTGAAACGCCTCGAACTGAATGTTGCGCGATCGCTCCTTGAGCATGTTCATCATCAGCTTGAGGTTCTCCGGCTCGGAGATGTAGCGGGTCATCACGGTGAAGTTGTGCCTGTCCAGCAGCAGCTCGCCGAGCAGCTTCAGGCTCTGGCGCCGGGTCACATAGTTCTCCGAGTTCAACAGCCGCTGATAATGCTGCGCAAAGAACTTGTCATAGTTGGCGTCCAGGAATTCGGCGCAGAGGAGCTTGTGGCGGGTCAGTAGCTCCTTGAACGTGGAGAAGGCATCGGAGGCGATGTCGAATGTGGACACTTCCACATAACGGAAGAACTTGAAGAACTCATCCGAGTGCAGCATGATCTTGGCCAGCGCCTCGTAGCGGGCGCACTCGCGCAGCATCGTGCCCGAATTGAGGGCGATCTCTGGATGTGCATCCTCATACCCGGCCATCAATGTGAACAGGATCTCCGGCTTCGTGCATATATACTCCACGGTGGGTGACCGGGTGCCAATCTGCCGGCGCAGCACGTTGTTGAAGATGAGGGCCACGTGCTTCTTGCCCTCGAAGTCGATGCGATGCAGATTCTGTATGAGCAGCAGGAGCAGATTACTGTTGTACAGCTCCTGGGACAGCTGGGCGACCACATAGTCCGCTGGCGGCTCTGCGTCGCTGCTGCCGTACAGCATGTTCTTGATGGACACCAGATTTTTGCTGACATCCTCCTGCGCTTTCTCCACCTTCCGGTCGCCCGACTCCAGTGCGTTGATCGCTTCCTTCAGCGATTTCACCAGCTCCGCGGGCGTCTTCTGTGATTTACCAAAGAGTGGCATTGTTGTTGTTGTTGCTGCTGCTGACTTTCCTCTTGTTGTTGCTGCTGCTGCTTTTGGTGCTGGTGTTGTTGTTGTCGCAGTTGTCGCTCGCGTTCACTGTTGATTCGTTTTGCCCAATTGCTGGTGTTGCGTACACAAAACAACGCTTGGCTATATATCACAGTATAAATAATATTCTATTATTATATATTAGTTCGTCTTTTTTCCTCTATCTCTTCTTCTTTTCTTTATGAAAAAAAGAACGAATGCCAAACAGAAATGTTATTTAACATAACAGCGGCAATAACATTACCATTTGCGGCTATGTTATTCACAGCGAGCAATTACTCAGGCCTGCTAAGAAATGCCTTTGGTTGTTTTTTAGCACAAGCGAATTATTTAAACATAACAATTTGTTAAGGCAATTCAATGCAATAGACTAAAAACTTAATCTTAATACCCTAGGGCGATAAAAAATTTCCAAATTTGAATTAAACAGCAGTCAATTAGTGCAGGGCTACACAATAACAACCTCATGGTTTGCAAATAAATTAGTTCAGCTGCGAGTCAGTGCTGTGAAACAGCCAAGTGAGATAACAACAATGATTTAACACCAATCGCTATATATGTATCGATTGATTTATGCAAAACGATCGATAACGGGCGGTATTTTCAAAAAAGAGCTGTTAAATAAATTAATGTACTAAAGCTCATTGAGAATTTAAATCTAAGTCCGATGTAATGTTATTATTCAAAGAGATTGGGGAATAACAACCTTCATCCATTTGCGCTGTTGAAAACTTAGACAATTTGACGATTTTAGTTTTAAATATCATTTTATTTCTCCTTGAAGTATTTTTGATCCGTTTCTTTTTAAATAATATATGCTCTAAGCGCATTCAAACGCATAGTTGTTATAGAAGTTACAGAAATATAGTATTTATATA
Source organism: Drosophila colorata (assembly GCA_035041545.1). NCBI lineage: Eukaryota > Metazoa > Arthropoda > Insecta > Diptera > Drosophilidae > Drosophila > Drosophila colorata. The sequence continues at coordinate 5,091,764 of JAWNLD010000564.1, forward strand.
TATTATATATAAATATATTTTGAATGCACATTGTCTTTTGTCTGTTATTTTGGGGGGTAGATATATATATATTTTTTTTGGATAAATGTGAAATATATATGTATATATATAAGTGTAATGCACATCCATATTTATATGTATGTCAACTTTATATATGACCCGCCCCTAATGTTGATCCGCAGCTATGTATATGAAATGAATATTTATTTGGTTTTTCTTTTCTTTTCGTGTGTGAGTGGGTGTGTGAGTGTTTTACGTATAAAAGTAGTTTTAAAATCCATAAAATATCAGATAATAATTACAATTTGTTGTTGTGTATATATGTATGCATATATGTATGTCTAAAAAGCGTTTGCCATCGAATTTTTCCTTGCATTTTTCAACATAAACTACAAAATAAGTTCATTTAGTCTTTGCAAACAAACATATACATAAATATATATATATATATATATGCATATATCTTTCGAGTAGTCGTTAATAATAATATCTTTGGGCTTTGCTACTGTTTATAATTTATGCCAAGTAGTACACATAGATCATTCTTTTTTTTTTTTTTGCTTTTTTAATGTATTTATGTAGGTATTACGAGTACTAAAACACGAAGAAAAGTCTAAACATTGTAAATTGAGTTTTGTTTCGATTTGCATTTAACGGGCAGCGTATTACACGTATTAAATTATATTTATATATATATATATATATTGTATAAGTATAGGTATACTAAAAACACTTTTATCGACTAGTATATATATATATATATGTGTGTGTAAAATGTATGTTTGTATATATATGTGTGTTTGTGTGTGCAGTATAATTACTAATTTATTGAGATATTCTATGAATATATATATATATTTTATTCATTTCATGCACTCGTATTGCTGGAAAGAAAGAAACCTTCCCATATGCACTTTATATGTCTTTCAATGTACGTATGTTTAGAAAAACAAAACAAACAACAAAAAAAAAATGTAGAAAAGGAAGTTCAAAGTTTTGGTTTAAACTTTGCTTGAGAAACTTGTTTGTATATATATATATATATAGTTTATAATTAAAAATAGAAGACGGCGTTTAAAAGAGAAAAATGCCTAATATAGAAAAATTTGCTTTGCAACTCAGTTTGAAGCCTTTCTTTGTCCACTCTCTCTCTCTTTCTCTTTCTCTTTCTCTTTCTGTCTCTCCACTGCTTTCTACTTTCTACTTTCTACTTTCTCTTCGCTCTCTTCGCTTTCTCTGGATATTAGCGGATGCTGCATCATATATATGACTAGATGTATGTATAATCGCTACGGCTACTAAATACTACGGCAGCTGGTATTACGTGCTACCAACTACGATATTCGCGTATATATATAATTATGTATATATAGTTAATAATAATTAAATATAGTTGTAGTTTGTTGTTGTTGTTGTTCTGTCTGTTTCTGTGCTTCCTCTTCGCTGGGTGTCGCCTTCGTTCGATCCGTTTTCAGTTCCAGTTGCGTTCGTTGTGCTTGCAAGCGGGCGCCTGGGCGGGGGCGCCTCCTGGGCGTGGAAGGGGGGCTGGGGATGGTGGGAGCAATGTGCTTGCACATATATATATATATATATATATACACATCTTGTATATATTTATATATATCACTGTGGCTTGCGCTTGATAAAGTTGCCCTCGGCGTCCAGCCAAATGCCGGCGCCGCTGTTGTCCGCTCCACCGCTCCGCTGTGCGTCCATCCCCGTTCTTATCATTTACCTGTGCAGCGCATTCGAGATCTGCTTGAGCGACTGTCCCACCTCGCCCACCAGCCGCTCATTGTCCTGGACATTCTTGCTGCCCGCCGAGCGCAAATGCTGCGATTGCGTCTCCACGCGCGTCACCAGCTCCCGGAAATGGAATTTCGAGTGCGGCGGCATCGATTCGTTCTCCGCAAAGACTACACACGAATTTTGCAATATGTTCAGCTTGTCGCTGAGCTGCAGCCACTGCGAGGCGGAGATCGCGTTCACCGGATGCTTCAATGAACCCTCCAGCAGCGTGACCAGCTCCAATATGCTCTCCCTGGAGATTTGCGTCGAATTGATGTTATCCGCCGTACTGCTGCCCACGCCCACGCCCATGCCCACGCCTACGCCCACGCCAATGCCGGCTATTTTGGCAATGGGCGTGGCATAGATGGTCAACTTGGTGGGCTTGTGCGGCACGGCGGGCTTATTCTGGCTATTGCTGCTCAGCTTGTTGTTGGCATTGCTCGGAATTGCTTGCGAATTGGCGTTGGCATTCGAATTGGAGTTGGAATTGGAATTGGAATTGGAGCTGTTGCTGTACTGCAGCTGATCGCTGCCAAAGAGCGACTGCGTCATCAGCTCGACGTGCTCGGCTGGCGGCTCCTCGCTGCTGCTGCTGGCCTCGGCATCTGTGAAGAGTTGCGTTGAAAGAGATGTTTTTATTGTGCTTGCTGCTAATTTGGAGTTTATGGTTGTGGTTGTGGTTGCTACTGTTGCTGCTGCTGCTGCTGCTGCTGCTGCTGCCTGCTTGGAGGTGGTTGTGCTTGGAGTGCTGCTAAGTGGGGGCGGTGGTGGCGGTGCCGCTGGCGGCGGCTTATTGCCAAATAATTTTGTATTTGCCACCGGCTGAGCGGGCTTTAGGCCATATTTGGGCGACAATTGGCTGGCGCCATTGCTGGCCATGGGCTGTTGTTGTTGTTGTTGTTGTGGGATCATGGTGCTGGCATAATCGCCGCCGGTTGGATTCGGCTGCTCCCAGAGCTTCTTTAAACTATTAATACTACCTGTGCTGCGTCGCTTGCCAGCTGGATCGGTGCTCGTCTCGCCGGCGCCATCCGCATCCGCAGTCGCATTCGCATTCGCATTCGCATTTGGATTCGCATTCGTGTTGCCAACTTCGATTTTGATTTCAGTCTTTTGGGTTGCGGCTGCGGGACTAAACTTCTTGGTCTCCTCCTTGCGCGTGCTGAAATTGGCATTGGGCGATTGTTGTTGCTGTTGTTGTGGTTGCTGCTGCTGTGGTTGCTGCTGCTGCTGCTGCTCCTTGTCCACTTTGCGCAGATGCGCCTTGAAGTCAATAATGTTGGAGGTCTGCTCCGCCTTGGGCAGCGGCGCATTCAGCTTCTTGGGCTCCACCTTCTTCAGCTGCGCCTTGAAGTTGTTGTTGTTGCTGTTGCTGTTGTTGCTGTTGTTGCTGTTGCCATTGGTTAGCTTCGTCTGCTTGGGCAGATTCATGCTCTCGGCCAGCTCGGTGACCAGCTGCGCCACCGGATCCACAACAGCTGGCGGCGCCGGCATTGGCACATCATTTGGCTTGCCCGCCGATTTGATTTCCGTGATCAGCTTCTCTTTGAGATTGAGACACTCCGGCTCGGGCGGCGTGCCCAGCGAGCTGCACGAGTCCGTCGACGGTTCGCGCTTGCGCAGCGAGACGCCAAATCGTGAGCTGGCCTCCTCGACGCTGGGCGCCGTATTGCTGACATCGTTGCTGCTGCTGTGCTGTGCGTGCAGATGCTGTTGGATGGCCTGGACGGCGCTCTCCGGCGCCGGCGGTGGTGGTGGCGGCGGCAGCGCCTCAAACTCCTCCAGCGGCGGCGGCGGAAACTCCAGATTCGCCAACGCCGGCTGAGCGATGACGCCGCGCTTCGGTGAATTGCTTGTGCCGGCGGCACGGAACGAGGAGAACGTCATCATGGCGCCCTCGGTGGTGGTGCGATGTCGCTGCAGCTTATTCAAGCTGGCCGCTGCATTGTTCTGCATCGTCACGCCGCCCGATGAATTGCTGCGTATCATCTGCTGTGGCGCCTGCTGTGCCTTGCTGGCCGCCGACACGGGCAGGACGGGCACCGTGGGCATTGTGGGCATTGTGGGCACCGTGGGCGGTTGGGCGCGTGCCGGTGGCGTGGCGTGTCCATTGGCGGCTGTCTCGCTGGCGCCGCCGCCGCTGTCCTCCAGGCTGTCCAGGAATGCGCCGATGCGCGCCACCTTCGGCAGGGTGCCATAACGATTGACGACCCGCTTCACGTTCATCACCTCCAGGGCGCCCACGGTGATGGGATGTGCGGGCAGCGCCGGAGCGCCACCGTTGCCATTGGTGGTGACTTGGCCGTTGCCCGGCGGCGGCGGCTCGCGCAACGGATGCTGCTGCGAACGTTTGCTCTGGCGCGTCTCCAGGCCGCGATTGCCCATCACCGGACGCTTGAAGGAGCTGTGCTGCTGCGAGGAGCGCGGTCCAATGCCCGGTCCAATGCCCGCGACGCCGCCATGCAGCGAATGCTGCATCTTGCTGGCCGGCGGGGCCGTCAGGCTCTGCTCCAGGCTGTCGCCGGTGGCATCGGTGTCCGGATCAGCGGCCGGATCCGTTTCCGAGTCGTAGCGCTGCGTCAAACTGTTGATGTCCCGCGTGATACCTGCAAGCACAGAGATCTCCAATTAATACCAGAGCTGGCCATGAATTAAACATGCGCGTCGTGCTGGGAGTTGGGATTCGATTAGCGGGAGCTTGAGAGTCGTGGTCGTGGCGACAAACCCATTTTGGCTCAATATTTGTCAACACCAAACTAAAGTTAAAGCACTACAAACCAATTAATACGAAAGAAACGAGACTAAAACATAAAGCAGAAATAAAATAAATATAAATACTAATAAACCAAATTGAGTACTTAAATAAAAAACACCAAAAGCTAAATGAAAGTTTTAAACAAATTAACAAATGATGTTTATAGAAAAATATATAATTTTGGCGGATTCTTAACTGAGTTGAATTCTCTGAACATATTAAATTTCTTATGCCCCACTAAAATTCATGAAAATCGCGTAGAAAGGCGATTTAAAAAAAGAGAAAAAATTGAGAATCGCATAGAAGGCTAATCGGAAATTAAAAAAAAATTATTTGCAGCGAGAAAACGTCTGTATATAAAATAAATATAAACTTAATCTGCGTGTGGTATACTTGATGTTTTGAGAATCGCATAGAAGGCTAATCGATCATTGAGAACAAAAATTTGACGCAAAACAGAGGGTTACATCTACGAGTAAAATAACTTATACTGCGTTTAGTATACTTCAACTTTTGAGAATCGCATAGAAGGCTGATCTGCTATTAAGAAAAATGTAAATAAATTTGCGACGCAACGAGGGCTCTTTACAAAAGAAAATTAAACTTAATCTGCTTGTTTTATAAAAGTCTCTAAAGTCTATATAATAGATTTTATAATTTACAGACAGACAGAATTAAATATATGTTTTACTATAGCTAGCTTATATATAAAAATACATCCAAAAACCACAAGAAAATGCCTCAAATTATAAACTAAAAGCTTTATAAGACTAAATAGAAACATGAAAAGAAATAACTTTTAAAAAATAGGCGTATTCACATTAAAAACCATTAAAAAAAACTTGTTAAAGTAATTCATTTACTTGTGCATTAAATTTTCTCAAGCACTTTAATATACAATTTAATGTAAAACTTTAAAGTTTCGCATGGTTTTAAAATTGTGAACACACAACAATGAAAGCATAAATAAATCAAAAAAATGTACAAAAATATTGAAAATAAAAAAGTTTTCCGTGTGCAACACAAACCAATTAAATAACGAAACATAAATTGTAAATAGGAATTCTTACTCCATTGACAAATACCTCGAAATAGGATGTCGTAAAGGAAACTACTGCAGGAGGATGATTTTTTAATTGAATACGTTTGTTGTTGTTGTTGTTGTTGTAGTATTGGTTGTAATAATTGTTGTTGTTGTTGTTGTTGTTGTGTACGTATTTGTGTCTGGGTTGGAATTTGGGTTTTAAAATTTCTACATAGGGTCTGGCTTAAAATGCTGTTGGAGTTGAAGTGGAAGTTTCTACTACTACCATTCGTGTTGAGCTCTTCGATGTAGTTGCGTGCATCCTCCTCCCGATATGTGGAGTCCCGACTGCTGGAGAGCAGGCTGCGTGACGAACGAAAACTTTATGAATGGCTTGGCTGAGTGGATGCTTTCTATTAGTTCGCCTTACCTGGTGCGCTTGGGCGGTGCCGGCGCCTGTTTGCCCTGTTTGTTGGTGGTGCGACGCATCTGAACGTTGCCCTTGCCCTGGCTGGAGAAGGTGCTCAGCTTGGTGGATGTGGAGCCGGTATCTGTGTGATTGAGATCAGCAACGATTCGATATTGAATGCTTAACAATGATTCACCTGACATGGGCGTGCTGGCCAGCTGTTGTTGTTGTTGTTGCTGTTGCTGCTGCTGCTGCTGCTGTTGGGAATCGAGGCTGGGCAGGCCTTTCTTGACCATTTGTGGCGTCAGACTGAGCGAGGCGGACGCTGAGGAGGAGGCACTGGCCGTCGCTGTGGCTGCCACTACTCCTCCCGCCGCTGCTGCTGCTGCTGCAGCTGCAGCTGCTGCTGTTGTCGCGGCGCCGGCGCTGGCTGTGGCCTTGAGCTGTTTCTCGACCGCTTCGGTAATGGACGATTCCTGCGGAGCGAAGAAGGAGAGACGTGCAGCACGTGGATCATTATTGCTATCACTACTGATGATTGCGAGACTATCACATTGGTTGCATTGCCGGCATTCCATGGCCAGCGACGGCGATGCAGACGCCAATTGAAATCAAAGCTCAATGCCATTGTCGTCGTCATTGTCGTCATTGTCGCCATCGTAATCATCATCGATATCATCGAGGTCATCATCCCACACCTCGAACTCGACATCACCGTCACCCACCTGAAACATGTGCTCCAGCGCATGGTGTATGCTCTTGAATGTGGGCCGATCCGCCGCATCCCATTGCCAGCACTGTCGCATCAGATCGTACACCTCCGGCGGACAGCCGGGCGGTCGTTCCATGCGATACCCCTTCTCGAGCTTGTGGTACACATCGGTGAGATCAATGCCCGGATATGGCGACATCCCGTACGTGGCTATCTCCCAGAGCAGCACACCAAATGCCCACACATCCGACTTGGTGCTGAACTTATTGTACGCCAATCCCTCGGGGGCGGTCCACTTAATTGGGAATTTGGCGCCCGCGTGCGCCGTATATGTATCGTCGCGCATTAGCCGCGCCAGCCCAAAATCGGCGACCTTCACCAGCTTGTTGTCGCCCACCAGGCAGTTCCGTGCCGCCAGATCACGATGGATATAGTTACGTGACTCCAGATAGCTCATGCCCGACGCTATCTGCGTTGCCATATACAGCAGGGCAACCGCGTCCAGCGTCTCCCTGCCCGCGGAGCGCAGAAAGTCCAACAGATTGCCGTGCGACATGAACTCGGTGATGATGTAGAAGGGCGGCTCACGGGTGCAGACACCTGCAAATACCGGACACAGCGTCAGATCGAAGGAATCAATTATTGGCATCAATTCATTTCATTTAATTTAATTAAGGACAAACCGTTTTCGCATCTATATATAGAAATATTTCTGTTTTTTGCTGACTACTTTGATTGACTAATTGAATGATTGATTGACAGTTGGAAAATATAGTTTATCACTAAGACATGATTTTACATAACAACTCCACAAATACGAAAAATGGGTGGAAGTGTTTTATAAAAGTTTGAAACTTTTATGTGAAGTAAGGAAAAATTGTCAATAAGATCTGAGCTTATATAGTTATATATAATAAAAGTTTCTTTGCTTTTTACAAAATCAGATTCAAACTTATTTTTGAAGATTAGAAAAATCATTTGTCGGTTGAAATGATTTCCACCCACAAGGGTAAAAAGTGTTTTATAAAAGTATTTTGTTTTCACAAAATCAGTTCTAAACGTATTTTTGAAGATTGGAACAATTGTTTGTCATTAAGACATCATTTTACATGGTTCTATCTATAACGGTGGAAAAGTCTTTCATAAAAGGTTTGTGTGATTTTCATAAAATCTGTTTTGACATACTTTTTCATAGTTTCACCTACGAGTGTGAAAAATGAGTGAGAAAATTTTTATAAAAGATTTTGTTTTTCATAAAATTAGTTTTCAACTTATTTTTGCAGCTCTACATAAAAAAAACTAATAAATGTTTTCTTGACTTATCAAAATCCACCCCGACAGGCGGAAATTGGGTGGAAAATAGTTGAAATACTAAGAAAACTTGTTCACACGGACAAAACCAGGTAGCTAAATATCGGAATATCTAAATATTAGACGTGAAAACGGTTTTTGTGGTCTCATTTCCCACCGATTAGCTGTACGAGATTGGGATGTTTCATCTCCTTCATGATGGCCGCCTCCTCGAGAAAGTCCTTTAGCGCCATGGTGTCCTCCTTGAGCGTTTTGACGGCCACCGTATTGCCGTAGCGTTTCCAGACCGCCTCGTACACCTCGCCGTACTGGCCGCCGCCCAGCTTGTGCTTCATCATGATGTCCGTGCGACAGATCTCCCACTCATCGGGCTCGGGACTCAATGGAAAGACTGTGGGCTTATTTTGCTTGGGCGCCGGATAGAGCAGGGGCGTGATCAGGCCGTGGCCCTCGTGCGGCACACTATGATGATGCACCAGCTCGGCGAGCGTATTGAACTTGGCCTCCTGTGTGACAAAGACCTTGCCATCCGGATCTTCGGAAATGCGATAATGATAGACGCGACCCTCGTATCTGGCGTGGATTAGAGATTAGCATTGGGGCAAACAGTTTGGTGTCAAATTGTTGACCTACCTGAGACTGATGCTGCGCTGGCCGGGCGAACTTTCGCTCTCGCGTACGAGGAAGCTGCCGTTGATGCCGGAGCTGAGCAGATATTCGGCGGCGTTGCGCGAGATGGGTCCGTGGTACCAGGAGTGCTTCTCCAGCGAGTTGAGCGGCGTCACATAGTTGGATGGCACCCAGCCCACGTTGCCGGAATCGGAATGGGCCTCGCACCACTCGCCGGACTTGTTGTAGCTGAGTATGCGCACCTGTTCGCCCTTTTTCAGGCTCAGCTGATTCTCGCCGCCCGCCTGGAAATCGTACAGGGCGACAAACAGCTGTGGATCATCCTCCTCGGGCCCGGGCGCCAACAGATTCTCCTTGGAGGTCCAGCGATGCGCCGACTCTAACACAGATGTTGCCGAGCTGTGAACGCCGCCGCCGCCGCCCATGGAGTCCAGTAGGGGTGAATCGGGGCTGAGCATGTCGGCGGGATCGACCGGCATAATCGTGACCCCTGCGCTTATGGCCGGAATGTGTGGCAATGGACGCGACTGCAGCAGCGCTTCTGGAAGTGCACACAAAGAATGGACATGGGAGAGCAAGGTGAGTGAACGTTAAATCAATCTGCCGCTGGTCACGAAACAATGCGCACAAGGCAAACCCGTTTTCTCTCCCAGCACAGCACACAACAGGAATGCGGGCGATTTGTGGAGAGAGCGGGGCGGGCTTTTAAACTCTCTTTCATTGAAAAAAAAAAAAAAAAACACTAAAAAAAAGACTAAATAAATTATGCATAAAACGGTACAAAAAATTACACCAAACGCTGCACAGGAACGCGGCATGAAAAAAGTCCCAGTCGGCTTCACATTTATTGTGGGAAGTTCTAACAGATTCCAGCTGTATCAACGTATCTATGTATCTTTTATATATATGTGTAGCTGTAGCTGTATCTGTAGCCGTATCTGTATCTGCATTTGTATCTGTATCTGTCGCTGGCACGACACCGCAGCAAAGCGGTCTCTGCGGCTGCTATTTACCCTTGTTAAAGGCATTTCAGCTTTGCGCTGTGGTTTGCAATTGATCTCTGATTAATCATCTGGTTTTTTCTGTTGTACTTTTGCACGGGCAGTCTAAGTTTGTCATAAAATGTTAAGCATACAAGTTCCTGATCTGCCGAGTAAATATATTCGTGTCCGTCTGTTGGTATCTAACTCTATGCAATTGGTTTCTTTAGTTTGAAAGCTTTTTAAAAAAAATAGCAGTGAGGTATAGGCCTTTATATCGTATAACTGCCATAGAAACTATTGGCGGAAAATTTAGTTTTTGTATAAACAACTTTTTTGTTTTTGAAGATATTGTATTAAATCTGAGCAATTTTGAGCATCAATTATCTCCTAAAAAATAGGTATATTAATTTATCAGATGGCCATAGCAGCTGGTGCTAATTACAATTAATTGGGTTAATAGTTTATAAATTTATCCTATACTTTAAATAATAATTATAAATTCTCTAAATAAAAACTGGTTTTTTTTTATTTTTATTTTTCTTTACTTTTACTATTACTATCTTTTCTATGCTCCAACATATAAACAAAATTTGATGAACAACAAACCAATTTATCATATAGCAATGATAAAAACTGTTTTGTTTCTTAAGATAAGATATAAATTCCTAACATATCGGCAAAATCTTATCAATCGATGTTACGTGGCTTAGATTAGAATATTATGTTTAAACTTTCATAGATGTGAAAGCGTTTCAAGTTCTCTGTAAATTTAAAAGTTGAAAAAAGCGTTTTAAATCCATTTTCAAATCTATAAAGTCCGTTTCTTAACCCTATTTCCCCTACAGTACAAGTCTGACATTAAATTTAACTAAGCTTCTTCACAGACTTTTCAAATTGAATTCGGGTTACAAAATTAACCGCATTGAAAATGACAATTTTCCATTTACTTGTTTAGAGTATTTCATCTGCAGCTTATCCGCAATGATCATTTCCATCACACAAATAATTGAGAATTTTCACATTTACAACGGTTTTCCCCATTTTTTTTCCTCTTGTCTTTTTTCATTAAGCTGCCACTTCCGCTGGCACTCAGATTCTGGGCGAACTCAGACACCCCATTCTCTAAGCAGACTTTTCTCCATTTTCCTCTGAACGTATTTTGATTCGTGTGCTCTCCCTCTCTCGCTCTTGCTGCCTCTCTCTCTCTCTCTCTCTTACTCGCCTTCCCACTTGAGCAAAGTTTGGCTTGGAAATTAGTCTTGAATGTGGGTGCGCTGCGATTTCGAAAGTCATAAAACCCAAATAATAAAGCATAATAAAATTATTTGAGAAGGGTTCCCCTTTCAGCACTTCCCTGCTCCCCCTCCCCCTGCTCCTCTCTCTGGCCGCTGTTGTCTCGTTCCTTTCAATTGCCCATCGCATAATGTTAATTTATGCGCGCGAGGCAGGAAATATTAATAGCAATAGGTAGTGGGCATAGATAGAGGAAGAGCGCGAAAGAGAGGGCAAGCGGAAGCTTGGGCCTCGATTGGGGACTTATCATGGTGGTCCGCAAAACCGGGGCGCATCGAAGCGCGGTTTAGCCGACGCGTCTGCCGAATGCATTAGAGATTAACCTGCGACGATAGCCGGGGCCATACGACCATATGGCCAATTATATACACGATTCAAATGGGATTGAGTGAGTCACGAGTTGTTTAATGGCATCGGGTCGGTGTTTATTTATCGTATAGTCAACGCGTATCCAGAACTTGTTGACTCAGAGATCTTACGCAGTATTTGCAGAGATTTTAAATAGAAAAAAGTAAGACGAATAAACTCTAGGAATTACGTAAGAATTGAATTTAATTTCTAGTCTTTACTGTGGAATCTTTGTTCTTTATAAGCGAAAAAAAAGCGAAACTATGGCGCTATTATTTTATCAAAAATAAAATATTTATGTTTAATATTGAGATGAAAGCCAATTATTTTGCCTTTAATCGGTTTTCTTATCGTATAAACTGAAAATATTTTTGTGATCTTTTTTGATTACATTAATTTTAAAAGAAATACTATTTAAGATTTATCATAAAATCTATTTACTATGTCTATTTATAGTAGAAGCTATAAGATAAGCTTTGATAGATTATCACCATCAGAATTCTTGACTTGAATTGTTTCGCCCTTAATTATTTTTGTATACGTATAAAATAGGTTTTCTGTGGAACCTATCCCATCTATTATAACTACATTTGGGAAGAGTTTTTTTGTTTGTCATAATGAGTTTTGTTTTTAGATAAAAAGTTTGTTTTTTTTAATAGAAACCAAAAATTCACCTACTTCATGATATAATAGAAAATTTATTATAAATACTTGAGTCTTCTTTCTTTCTTCAGTTTTGTTACTGTTAAATTGGGTTTCCCTTGGAACTTAAAGAAATTCCATACATCTTATTGTCTGAGGTATCTTTATAAGAATTATGCTAAGAACCTCGTTAAGATCTATAATTGTAGCACTGTCTCTCCCAAGAGCGCATTAAAATTGCCCTAAATCAACAGAATAATCAAACAATTTTCGCAGCGACTTCTTTTTTTTAAAGCTTTTATCATGCATTATATCAATAGTTTTGTTCTTTAATTATTAACAATGACACTACGTTTAAATGTTGTTACCTAAATTCTTGTGATATTTGCCGGGATGGCCGCGAAAAGAGCTGTGCTTGGTACCTGTAGAAATAGAGAGAGAATGAGAAAAAAGCACGTACAGTCGACAAACGAGAAATGGAAGAAAATCGTTTGTTGGAATTATTTTTATTGTATTTGTATAGTTTTTTTTTTTTTTTAATTTCTTAATTTCAGTTGCAATGGACTTTGTACAATGACTTGGGTGATGATGAAGGGCCCCCAAAAATAACATGATAAATATGAAAATACAAGCATCTAAATATACATATATTTATATATAAAGAGATCTATTTACAGTTAGAGTGACATCAAAGCGGCTTCTCGTTAAAAAATAAAATACTAAGTTATATGCTCTAGAAGAAGTTGAGCAGAAAGCCAAAGCCAAAGCCAAAGCCGGAGGCCAATTAGAGCCTCGGCCACAAACAAGCTGACAACAACAATAACAAAGTCATGTTAAATGCTGTAATCTTGAGTGGAGCGGCCAAGAAGAAAATAAGAAAAGTATCTGACGGATGCGCAAGCAATTTTTACAGCTTAACCGTTAGCGTTATTACGCGGCCACGCCCCCGTCCCCACCACATTTGCTAGTCATTTGACAAAATAGTTGTTCGCCCTCATCAAATGCGATTTAAAGCGTTGGCAACAGAATTGAGGCCAATGAACTTTCAAGTCGGCGCATCTCCTCGAGCCAAAGTCGGATCCATGCGTCAGCTACTTGGTTGAAAAATGCGAATGCGAATGCGAATGCGAGTTATTAGCGGGAATTGGAGCACAAGAGTTACGCCGAGATTCTGTCTGAAATGACGCGCAGCTAATCACAGAAGTGGGTGGCGTGGCGGTGCCACGGAGTGGGCTTTGCCGCTAATCTGGCATCAGCTTGTGGTGCAAGTAAATATGCCAGCTGCAGCGGAAAATTTGCGTCGCCGTTGTCTAAAGATACGAGAACATTTCTGAGTGGATGCACAGCGCGCTTAAATCGATAGCTACTTCTAAAAACCATCTACATCAGCTATATATAATATAAGTATTATCTTGACACAACATTTAATGGCTCTTAAGCTTAGCTTGAGCTTGGGCATTTGTTAAAGATAGAACAAGTGGAATACAAATATATACGATAATAGATAGTAGTATAATAGATAGATATAAATACATACTATAATAGATAGCTGCTGCATAAACTATCTATTTAAGGGAAATTTCAGGGTTACGCAAGTTCTCAATTTAAAGCAAATATATTTTACAAATCTCTTATAGAAGTCTTTATATTATATCTTTTTTCTTTTATTTACTTGTTGTGAACAGCAAAATTAAAGGGCATAGCGCATACCATTGTTAAAAAGTATTTTTAGTAAAACATTTGTAAATGAAAGCATCATAAAAAGTGATAGGAAAGATACAAAAGAAAAAAAAATGAATTTAATTTTGTACTTGTTTCTGCTCTCCTATCAAATAAGATAAGATAAAAATCATTTGATAATTTTGTTTAATGATTAGAGAAATAAGATTTCCGTCTGCGATTTTGGCCATGATAAAGGTTTTGCTAGTAATTTCCATATGAGTACCACATAAGTATTTTCTTCACACATCATTTAACGGCTCTCAAGTTTATCTTGAGCCACGCCCTTGGCTCGCGCTTGCGGCTTGTCCTTTGTCAGCAGGTCGCATTAAATTTGCTGCATTTGCTATTTATTATAGCCCATGCCCATTTCGGGTTTCTCTTTCGCCGGCGCTGGCAACCAAATGCGTTTTGATGTGTGATTTATTTGTAATGCAGCGCAAAGAAAAATGTCTTTAAGCAGCCAGCGTTTCATTCAATAATTCACTCAAGACCGTCAGTTGGACCATTAGTCACATTGTCATTCATTCATTAGCTGCTTCACAGTTCATTCATTCGTTTGGTTTTTCTTTCTCGCTTTTTATTTATTTATTTACTTTTTTTTTTTGTTGCGTCTTTGTTGGGGCCCTTAGCTCGTTTGTAGCTTTTGCATTTGAGCACGTCTTGTTTTAGTTTCGCTTTAGTTCTCACTCTGCAGCTTTGGCCGCCCCCGCGGCAGCTCAAGGGCTTTTGTGTCATGCCCCGCATTGGCTATGGCTTTGGGTTTGGGTTCGAGCCGGGGCTCAGCTGTGGCTCGTTCTCGCTGGGTCTTGACAGTCGCCTTTGGCTGGCTTCGCGTTTGCCTGTCCGATTTCGTTCACATCGCCTTTGAGCCAGCCCGGCCAAACAGGTAGCCAGCTGGCCAGTTAGAGCCACCAGAGTCAGCAGTAATAAACTTTTACGGTTTAAATTTAATTAGCCATTTCTCTGGCTTCCGTCGTTGCAAATATGAAAACAAACTGAAGGATTGCTAAATACGCTCTGATTTCTTTGCTGGCCAATGCTAAGTTAAATGCTCAACTTGGTTACATCAAATTAGTTGCAGTTTAAATTGTGTTACTGGCCCCATTTAAATTTGCTTTATCTTGCTCTAAACTCTCGACTCTGACCTAGCTAAGTCTCAAAATCTCCTAACTTGGGTCGAACTAGACCGATTTTTAAGCTTGATATCATTTTGTTCACGATTTGTCCTCTAGCCTGATTCTGCATTTAAAATTAGTTTATTTTTTAAATAAAATTTTTTTGAATTTTTTTTCTCAAAAATTTTAAATTTTATTTTTAATTGATTGTACATGTTGAAATTAGTAGGAAAATTTTTAATTTGATTCTGAGCAGGTTTATTTTTTGGTAAAAAAAATTATGCAATAAAAATTATTATATAATTTTTTGAATTTTTGAGAATGTTATTTTTTTTTTGGTTTATTTTAAAAGAAAAATATGTTTACATATTTGATTGCACGATTTCCTTCTATTAACATAAGCAAATTCTTGCGTTTAATAGCTTCGCTAAGGAAATTGTAGTTTCCAGATATTATTATACAATTTACTGTTACGCAATTGTAAAAAAAATATTTCCTTATGTGAGGAGCATATGGTTATCTAGTAAACGAATCAAGACAATTTAACATATTGCAACGCTCCCCAAGTTCATTTTTCACTTTGACATCGCATGTTAAGTAACTGACACTTGGACATAATGTTGAGAATGTAAAGGAACTTAATTTTACCGGCATTTACATATGTACTTGAGCGTATATATAAACGCCTGTATATGCCAAGGTGCAAAAGAGGCAACCTCCCGTGGTTGCCACAAAACACAAACCAACAAAGTGCGAAAAATGTGCGACGAAAAACTAAAGCGAACGAGAAATGCGAAAAAAAATAAAATAAAAAATGCTGGTAAAGTAAAAATGAAATAAAAGAGAGAAGATGCCAGAAACAAAGGAAAGCATTTCAATGGGCAGGGACGAGGTGGCAGCTAGAGAACGGGCCTGGGAATGGGTTGGCGAGCTGCGAGTGCCAAGGTGGTGTGAGCCCTACTGAAGGCACACAGTCTGTCCCTGCACTTGGCAAATCCACCCTTGGCAGGGACGCGACGCGACACGACACAACTCGGTGACTTGGTGAGCCGTTGGCAAATTTTTACCACTTTTATAAGGATTCCACTCAAGGCTAGTCCCGTTTGCCGGTTCGTGTCCATGTCGTGAAATACGCATATCATGGCGAGCGCTGACGTTTTTCTGTATTTTTTGTTGCTGTGTGACGCAGCGCTGCAGGCGTGCGTCAAGCGCTGCCACGCCCCCAATATATATACACACACACACACATACAAGTACAGATAGACTGGCCATATGTTGTGCACAGCAGCTGAAAATCAAGTGTGTGCAATAAGCACACATATATCTTCACACATATATATATGTATATATATATATATATTTAAAAGCCCGGCACAAAATAAATCAATAATGGAAAAACTTTACCCCCCAAGTGAAATACCAGAGACAGACTCCGGTTGACAAATACCCAACGCCATCATTATTAAATCCCATTATTCCGAAGAGCAAATTAATTGAATGCCAGCGGAGATAAAGACACAAACTGAGGCAGGCACTAGACAATTTATAGAGGAGGTTTCTATCGATTGACGGCGGGCACATGCTGGTCGAGTCTGTTACTTGCCGACAGACACTTGAAAATGTGCAGCAACAACAACAACAGCAGCAACAACAACAACTATGCCAGCGTGTCCTTGCCTGAAAGAGACCAACAATTGTTGGCATTGAAATGGCAGCTGAATAGAGCATTCACAAATGCTTCTAATTACACTTTTATGCACTCAGTTTTATGAAAAACCAGTGAATACATATCAAAAGAGAAAGATAGAAAGAGAGAGAGAGAGAGAGAGGGAGAGAGAGTGGGCTTGGATATAGATTGACGTCAACTGTTTAATAAATATGCATTACATACAAGTACCCTGAATGGGTTCAACTATCCGAGAGAAATGTAAAGGTCACCTCAGTGAAAGAATACATGCTGCGACCTAAAAGCTATTGAATCGATAGCATCTGAAAAAGGTCACTTCATCTGCTTTTACTTAGCTCTTTCAGTGCCTATAAATATTAGATAGATGTTGGTTTACTTTGAAGGCGTATTAATTTATTGAAAAGTGCACAAAGTTCAGCATCTGGATTTGATTAAAAATGTTCTATATCTTTTTACTATCTATATTTTCGACAGTAAAAATATCATATCAAAAGTGCTCATAATATTTTTAATAATAACAACAAATATTTTAAATACTTTTCGATTTAAGTATTAATACTGCTTATACAGCTATACAAACAATAAAAATTCTATAGTATCTGAAAGAATCAATTTCCTAATAATAATGTTGTTAAGGAAATTTTACCCCAAACTATCAACCAGAAAAAAATTAAAATATGATATCTATTATAAAAATATATCTTTTATTGCTTTTGCTAATTTTTCTGGTCAATATCTAATTTCAGAAATTAATTTATATCTGTATCTATATATATACGTATAACTATTCATATATCAACAACCATATCTATCCATATTTTTTAACGTTCTCATAATTTACACTCCTTCCCTGACTGTTATTCATAAAATTCCATGACTGTTCCCCATTTTTTTTATTTTTATTTTAAATGCTTTGGCGCTACTCCATGTATCTGATCAAGGCAATCTACGAGGACCCCTACTTATCCCCACTTCAAACCACAGACTGCACTCATCACGTGTCCGATGGTCACTGCCCACTGTCCACATTTATTTGTGAATGAAATTGGCTTTTAATTGTTGACTTGGCAGACGGCCGCCAAAAGAATAAAAAAAGAAAATAAAAAGCATTGGCATGCACATTTGTTTTCGGTATTTCATATTATTTTGTTATTGTCTGGTTTGCAGGCTGCCATGCAAATATGAATCAGCATCGAGCAAGAAAGGGGGGGAGTGTGCGAGCGAGTGAGGACAATAAGTATACGTCGCGTTGGTCAAACACTGTACGCCACAGTCTCAATTGAAATGAGTCAGTGCGAATGTGTGCACAGTGGGACAAGACCTATAAGAAGATTACTTAAAATATATGTATATAGGCAGCTTATAGATTTTTATTGACAATGTTTCTTTAAAAAAAAGTTGGAAACTTGAAATTTCTCTATTCCATCTGTTAATCTGTCTAAAAAAAAAAACAACTTGCATTAATCTGTGAACTTATATCAGAATTTATTTAATGATTTATAGACTTCTCAGAATATTTGGCATATTTATGCAAACAATTCTTAAATCAACAAGCTTTTCGGGGAAAAATTAATTCTGTTTGAACTAAAATAAAATGAAAATTATACAAAATATAATAATAGTTATTACCCATTTATTACATCAATCAACTGCAAGTTTTAGATTCAAATGTCTTGTTTTCCAAACGCGCTTTTCAATTGATTTTAAGACCTGGTGCACAATAAAATAAATCTAGTACATTTTTCATGCGCACCCACACCACGGTACATTCATTTCTATATTCTAGCCCCATGTTATTCACGTTTGTTGTCTGTGGCTACTTTTGCTCGTTTTCCTTTGTCTGTCCCGCCGCTGGCTTTGTTTATGTTTTATGACTTATTGTTTATGCAGGCAACGAGTGCGTGGTATTTGTCAAGTATTTTTCAGTATTTTCAGAATTTTTTTTCATTTCGTTTTTGTTTGGGTATTGCTTATTCATTTGCATTTGTTGTTTCGGTCTGTCTGCGGCATGAATAAAATATTCACATTCACATTCACATTCCCATTCGCACTCATACTCACACTCACATGTATATGGCAATTCGCGTGGGTGTATTTTACAGATAATAAATTTAAGAAGAGATAAAAAGCGTTTGACCATAAAATTTGTAGATAGGCAAATATGAAATGAAAAGCTCATGCGACCGACTGTCAGCTCAAAAAACAACAAAATAGAAAAACAGATGTGAGAAGAACCAAAGAAGTAGCCATAGATAGGAGTATAACAATGGCAGAGTATGTATTTTTTTTTTTTTTTTATTCTTTATTCAAAGTATGGGAAAAGATAACAAAACAAATCCGTGGGTTCTTTTCTTTTTATTTAGTGTGTTTTTTTTTTCGGAGTTCCACAGAAAAAGTTGGCATTAAGCTCAATTGTTGTGACTGTTTGTAGCTATTGTGAATTGTTGTGATGGTTTTTTGAGGTCAGTTTTTTAAAAAATTATTTCATTCACATTTTTCATGGTAAATAACGAGGGTCGTTTATGTGGCGGGAAAGATAAAGATAACTTGTGGGCCTTTTGTTGTGTATCTTCAAGATATGAAATTTATTCAAATTTAAGTTTCATTTGATATAAAGCCTCCTTATAGCAATATAATATTTAAATCTTGTTATCATCATATGATTTTATATATTATCATATCATGCCCATTATATCTGCAGTATGTTTAATTATCAGCTTAAATTATATCATTTAATTTAGTTTACTTAAAATAAACATCTTATTAACCTTCTGGCTTATCATTCACTCTACTCTGTATAAACAATATGAATTTTTCATAGCTACCTGTCTAAAAATAAAGTTCGTTCAACTTTTACTTTTCTTCGTGTATTTATAAACAGGTGCAAAACTGTGAAAAAATGTGCTAAACTTTCTCCTTGCGCTGATTTTGTTTTTCACTAGTTTATAAAATTGTATACCCAATCAATCAGTCATTCAGACAATTCGCCTCACCAAATACCTGTAGAAATCAAAAGTTGCCTTTTCAAATGAAGATCGGGTTGAGTTGTTTTTTCGTTTTTCAAAAGCTTTTCTTTTTGCCACGCTCGACTGAAGCTGAAAGCCGAAAAGCGAAAGAGCCCCAAAACCGAATAGCGAATAATCGAAGTGCGCAAAGTAAATAGCCAGAAAATCACTTGCCATGAAAATGAATAATAATTGAGAGAATATGGGTAGAGGGCAGGGCGAGTGCGTAATTGTACAAAATGATTGCATATTAAATTTTGTATATTATATAAGCCAAGCAGTTGAGTTTTATAAATTATAGACTTCCTCTTCACATTCTTTATTCTAGCATTTAAACAATGCTTGAGTTATAGCCAAGCTGGGCCGACTTGAAAGCGCACCGTGGTTCTAATCAGCTTTTTTTTTTTGTTAGTTGTTAAATCGCATTTTTTTAGGTGTTTGTCATGAAGCGCAATTAGCGGTATAAATGGACGTTAGATGCGACGATGTGGAACTTGTCTGGTTCCGGTTTTTGTTTTTTTTTTTTGTCATTATCATTTACCGCTGCTTTTATTATTGTTTTATTTCAACATTTTCCTGGCATCCCAAAAACGGGTTTTCAGTCTGGCGATTATGTAAAAATGTGAAAAATAAAATGATAAATGCTCTGGCGCCGCCATTGACAATGACACGTAAACAAAATGTGGAAAAGCGTATATAATTATGGCAAGTGTACAGAGCAGGAGGAAGCAGAGGAATTGAGGGGAGTGTTGATATATTCATAAAAAAAAAAAAATCTTTTTTGCCAGACAAGCCCCAAAAAGAGATATAATCAAATTTTTGTTGCACACTTTGCAATAATGCGAACAAAAACGATGCGAGTGCATAGATTAAATTGATTGGTAGGTATATGTGTATGTGTGTGTGTGTGTGTGTGTGTAGCTGAGTGTGCGTAGCGCAGAGTGTGCGGCACTTTATGACGGTCTGTAATTACACGCTCGAGTATAACGCACAGCACGCAAAGTGAAACTTTGATCTCTAAACTCAAACATCAACTCTGACAACTCTGGCGGCAATTACGTTTATTGATATTACGAAAAATACATTTTGTGACCGGCAACCAACTGAAAAGGGGAGTTGCCCAAATGCACGCTTATTGAGTTATTAAAGAGAGCCGGACGGCAAATAATTTATAAAGTTGACTGTCAATTGTGAAATGTGAAAAATCAACTAATGTTGAACTTGGGGAATGATAAAGTAACAGCAAAAATAGCTAAAGGGGCTGATTGAAAAATGTTGTGAAATCAATTTGAAATACTGGGAGTTTTCTTAGAAAATTTATTTATAAATTCATAATTATTTGTATACGCACACTTGTCCACAAAAACACACACGCCCCAGGCAGCTTCTTCTTCTTCCTTAGCTCCATAATTAAGATAATTTATTCTTAAATAACTTTTGGATTTATTGTTTGATTGTTCTATTATATTCGGGGTAAATAAGTCGGATTCTAATGTGTTGAATACAACAACAATAATAATAATAGCAATATTAATAAAACACATAAATTAATAGCGCTTCAAACTATTTAAAATTTTGGGGGAGTAGGATAGAGTATTCAAAAAATGAAACACAAGAAAGAAATATAAAATGAAGTGTTTGTTATGTGTTAAAAATACACAATCTATACTTATCGCTTTTGAACAAATGGAGGAGTAATAAAAAAAAAATATTATATATGGCTAGTTCGACTCAGCGTTGTCCTGATCAAGAATATAATCAGGTTTTGTTTGCAAATCAAATCATTGTGCCCTTATTTTATACCTATTTACAATGGTTGCAGGGTATACAAAAATATATATATATATAAAAGCTTAATTAAAAAGTATCTTAGAATATTTTAGCTTGTATCTACTCTGAACTTTTAGCGCATTTCCAATAAACTTTTCTGCGTGTCTTATCAAACTGTCAGTGCCAGACAAGGTGTGGCCGGGCTGACTTCAAAGCACTAGCCCCTACGTATCTAGATTGTGGTTAAAGGGAATACAAAAATATAAAAAAACACCGCGCAGAATATAAAATACGAAAAAAGTTTTGTGGAATAAAAAACAAGTAAAACTTGGGTTTTTTTCATTGTGGTATCTGATAAATGCAAATAGCTGAAAATTGAAAAACAAACAGAAAACTCTGTGAAGCGAACGCAACAGGAATAAAGCATTTAATGGTGTATCTATCTGTCTATATATATATATATATATATATATATATATATAAATTTATATAAAATGCCTTGTATCAACTCTTTGGTGATTCAACGTTGACTCTGTCTGTGCGGCGATTCTGGGAAAACAAGTGCAATAGCCAGGACGGATAAGTAGACGACAGACCGCGAGACACTGCGGATGTGGATGTCGTTTAAATATGGCCAGACGGCGTAAAAATTGACAGACGTCGCACATCCAAAAAAGAAAGGAGTGAACAAAAAATACAACACAAAAGACAAAGTTCTAAAAGGCCGGGCGAAAATATCATAAAAGGCGCACAGAAACAATACGGCAAAAATAAAGAGAGAAAAAAAAACTGAAAGTGGCGACAACAACTCCAACTCCAAATCCGATTCCATGGACAGAGACAACAGTTCGGCCATTAGGCAGCAATTAAATGAATTAAATTTCACATTAATTATTAAAAAAAAAAAAAGAAGAAATACTTTGTGAGCAACACATGCAAACACAAAGAGCTGTTTATAAAGTTGAAATTAACTGCGGCTGCTTTTTGGTGCTGTAGTTTTTTTTTGCTTCTTTTTTTTTGGGGATAATTTTCATTTCATGTTTTCACACCGACTGACGGTTCACTGACCACAGCAATGTACACCGGACGCCGGTCAGCTGGCAGAGAGTGCGAGAGAGGAGAGTGAGAGCGCCGCGTTGCCACATTCAATGTGTGTGCCCACATTTGGCTGTCACTGTATTGTATTTTGGGGAACAGGTTTACTTCGTTCCAAAAGGCGCATTTGTTATGCTTTTTCTTTGGAGCTCGCTTTAACGGCAAATACTTGCCAATTTTCTTGATTTGCTTCTTCTGGTTTTTTTTTGTTTTGTGTTTTTTTATTTTGGCATATAATTTGTTGCTATTTTTATAAAAGAATGTTTGTTTGATTTTTGGAGGGAGAAATTAAGAGAAATTTAAGTAAATAATAACTTTCAAATGTGGTTTTGCCAATTTATTAAAATCAATTTCAGACAATGTTATATTGATCTATTCAAAATGAAAGTAAGTATGCGATAAATATTGCCATTATTAGATCAAAATTTCAAGTTTCGCTTTTACTTTTTGATGTTTTCTGCCACATTCTTTTTATCCAAAATTCAAATCACAATTTTTAGTAATTAATGATTAATTAAAAGTAATGATCCTTAAATTCTGTATTTAGTTTTATTATTTATGCAGATGTAACAAAGTTTTTTATACTTTGAAGAATGGTAAAAAAAAAAAAACAATAAGAAGCTCTATAGACATCAAGTTAAATTTTATAGCATTCGAATTCCATTTGGATTGTAATTCTAGGAAATTTGTGCATACAAATTATTTGGCCTTTAGGCACAATTTGCCCGATTGAGCGGCACATTTTCGCACCCAGATTATTATACAGCTGTGATTCAGCCCCGTTCCCTGTCCCGTCAAAGTCCAAGTGCGAAGTGGGCAACTGAAATTCAATCAGAGCTCGAATTGCCATTTGCAAGAGATTGTGGCACATGTGAGAGGTGTTTTTTTTTTTTTTTTGTATCTGTATCTATGGCAACAGCAGCAGCAGTTAAATTGTGGCCAGTTGCAGAGACAGCTGTACGTGCCGTGGCGAGAGGCGAGCGAATAGCGAGAAAACTCAATTCTCAATTCTCATTACAGTTACAATTACGAACGTGATTTGTGCAGCAGTCGCATATCGAGAGTCTCGGGCAGGTTGCCTCATTGATGGATTTCGTTGCTGCCACAAAATGTAGCTCTGACGACGGGGGAGAGGGAAGTTCCCCTGTCAAGAGCACAAGTGCAGCTCGTGTGGTAAAAACAGGTTTCCCTGGTTCTGGTTGGGCTGTCGTGAAAGCGATTCTGGTTGCATTTGAAACGCTTTGCAGATTGTTTATGTTTAAATTAAACACTCGACTTGTATAAAAAAATATATATATATATAGTTCAAATAAGCTATAGCGTATATGTAAAAAAAAAAAGCGTTTTATTTCTGTTTGCTGTTGATTTTTGCACATGCTCAATGTGTTCGACCTTGTGGACTTGTTAACGTCCCACGGATCACTTGGGGGCTGCTCAGGGCGCAGGGAGGGACGCGGGGGGGCGTTGCAGGGGAGTGCTTAAACTTAATAAACACATCAATTGCACAAGAGTGCAGGAAGCGTGCAGGTTGTGCAGGGGAAAGGGGGTGGGTATTGTTTGCGTGCCCCCCACAAATGACTATATATATACCCATATATATTTATTTGTTTTGAGGGCGGCATACAAATATTGGATATAATTCGTTCAAGTCTCCCCTCTCTTTTAACACACTGTTTATATATAAACACATATGTACATAGATGTTTACACTCAGAGAAATATGCTGAGAGTAGGCTAAAACTTTTACTATTTCCATTCTAAAATTTGAATGGCATATTCTTAAGCAAAATATGAATAATTTTTAATGTCAAAAGAAAGCTTATATAAAATCATAAAAATTTATATATGTATTTTAAATAATAAAAAGCAAACATAAAAAAGTTAATAAATAATAAAAAAAAAGCGTACAATTACTCAATGAATGCCAAATTTGCTTTAAATTATTTAAAAGCGTAAAAAACTCAATGAATGCCAAAATTTTTTAGTATTGTGTTTAAGACTTTGGAATTAAAAAATTAATAAATTTGTTTGAATAGGAATTTTGTTTTCTGGTTAAGATTTTGCAACCTTAATTTGACTACCTTCTACCTTGAATTATGTACAAACAACTCATATTTTTCTCTCAGTATATAGTTACCCGTGTCAATCAATCAACCGGCGTCAAAAATTTATGACCTCAAACATAATCACAGCAGTGTATGTGTATGTTAATATATGGAGAAGCATTTCATGCGCTTATAATTAGTTGACGCATTCCAAATGCCCCCCCTCTCGCCATGACTATAAACAAATATTGAGTTCTTTTCGGGTTTTTGGACTGTTTACAAATTATGTTTGGCTTGCCCATTGGCTGTCCCTCTCCCGCTCTGGCTTTTGCTTTCCTTTTCTCTTTCTTTTCGTCAGCTAATTTATGCAAACAGTTTTCAATGAGGCGCAGCGCTCGAAGGGAACCGCATAATAAAATGCTGCCCCAAGTGGGGGGCTGGCGCTGATGTTGGCGCTGGGGCTGCGGCTGCGGTGGGTGCTGTGTGTGGGCGCAGCTGCAACGCTCCAACGGGAATGCAAAAAGAAAATACACTAGGAAAAGCAAATAAAAAGCGATTGGAAAATGGGCAAGAAATTACATAAATTTAAATGCACAAAAATGTCGACGACAAAGTTACGAAATTGTTTTGATGTTGCAAAGATGATGTATGGCATGGATGCAGATGCAGTACATATCTATAGATGAGTAGACAGCTTGAAGACCGAAATACTTTTCTTTCGTGAACGAAAAAATATGACAAATTAGCTTTAAGTTTTCCAGTGTCCAGTTTTCACTTTTATACTGTTATAAAATACGGTAGTCGCTCGATAATTAGAACTTTTAGTATTACAATTTAATCTAAAATCTTGTTTTCATATTTTCTCTAATTAAATTTCTTCTGAAAATAAAATAGCATTTGGAACGCGATCGATTACTGTTTAACTTTTATTTAAGCTAGTAAACTGTTATTGAATTATTTTAATAAAATTTAATATGTAGTTCTTATCTGATTTTATAACCAGTTAAACGCTTAAGAATGTGACACAAAGTAGAATTTAATAATAAAATAATTTCCGAGTGGTTTTATTTTTTTCTATAATATTTTTTATTAAATTTATATTGTTAAGCCTTTGCTCTACGTCGCGATTTTATGGCAAACCTGTGCAGCCAGTTGAAACGTTTAAGAATGTGAATTAATAATAAAAACAATAATTATCCAACAAATATTGTAAAAACTTTGTTCTAATTCAGTTTTATAGCTGTGCTGGGAATAAAACGTTTAAGAAAGGCACTCATAAAGGAAATGCTCCCTCGGGAGTCAGAGTAAGGGATACTATGATTGTACATATAGATACAACTTATATAAATATACATCTACTATAAATAAGTTTTAATAAGTGTGTGTGTGTGTCACAAAGGTACAAACAGATGCTTCGCTTTGTTTTTCGGATCTAAGTCAACTACCTCAAATTAGACATATTCTTTAAATTCTACTTTTTTTAAGCTCCACTACGTATTTCTTTTATTCAATTTATTCTTATCTGCACAGTTGTTGTTCCAATTGGAACACTTTCAACGACCTAAGTGCAAATATAATAACTACTATTTATTTGAACGATTACACATATTTGAAAGAAAAAACTAATTAGACTCTGTACTCACAGCTGTTGGCTTAACTTGAATGTTCTTATTGGAGAATAGGGCACGAAGTGTATACAAAACCAACAAAAAAAAGAAGAAGACAGGCACTGACTGGAACTGGCATTGGGCTCTAAAAATAACATCAAAGTGCATTTGCAGTGCACGAAATGCGAGGCACGAAAGGATTTACGAGCTTGATCGAAAACAGCCCTTTGGCCCCAAAAGCAAAACATGCAGCAGAAACAACAACCACAGCAACAACAACCACAACAACAATAACAACAGCTACAACAACAATAATAATGATGACGATGAGTGGCACTTTGGAGCTGGCAAATGCCAGGAAACAGGCAACTCGAAGTCCAAAGTAAAAGTAAAGAAAATTATAAAAAGCAACGACAAGAAGAAGGCAAAGATACGACGCGGCTAATAATAGAAAATGCATGAGTGCAAAGGCATTGGAAAAGAAACTGAGACAAAGTAACAAAAGTTGAGACAACGCCTTCAACTATGTCTGTTATTCGTATGAAATGTTAAGAGCACTGTTAACCTAAAGTTAACATATGTTAAAAAATCTATATACAAATGATTAACATTGTTTCTGTTATGTATATATATTGAACGGCTATTAAATGTTAAAGCAGAGGTAACTAAAAGTTAACATATGTTAAAGTAGTAGAAAATGTATTAATATTGCGACTGTTACTGCTATTTGTATATTTTTAACAACTATTAAATGTTAAACAAAAAGTTAATATATTAAAAATCGTTATATCTAAATTATAGAAACATTGCCACTGTTTTTGGTTTTTATTTTTGTTAAGAAGTTATATTGTTTCAAAAGCTGTTAACATTTTATTAACATCTGTACAAATTGAAATTGATATTTTATTAATATACTCTGTTCACAAAGTGAAAAGGCAATATTATTATATTATTATATAGAGAGAAACTCTGAAGCCGGGCCATAACTGTTCTGTGACCTCTATGTTATGTTAAACAGCTGTTAATAAAATATATTCCCGTCTCTCATCTCTAAGCAATTATGTTAGAGGAATTTTATTTATATATATTAATATTAAAATTAATTAATTATTCATTTGAATTTTAATATTACATTCTTTAACAACAAAAAGAAGCGGAATAATATTTATTTATATATGTATTAACATAATCATAAACGAGTGGGAAAGCGGTAAAGTAAACATAAACACACAACTTCCATGTCCACAACACACGTCACCTGTTTGCCGTGGGTCCACAACACATACACACACACACATGGACACCTCTCCTAGTGGTTGTGCGTGTGGCGTCCATTAGCCATGTGAAAAGTTCATTTGCCTCGTCTCATAATTTGCCGCTTGCATGTTGGCAGCAGCGTCCAGGCAAGGGGGCGGGGCAAGGGGCCAGTTAAGGGGCCAGTCAACGGCCATTGACGCCTCCCGCCTTCCTTCTTCCGCTTCTAGTCCAGGCTACTCAGATTACAATGAGCGCAAAGCGAAAGAAAGTGGGCGCAAAAGCAAGAAAGGGAGAGAGCGAGTGAGAGGGCACATTGGACACACACTTCACTTGCCCCAAGGAGTTGCAACTCGCAACCAGGCTATTTTGAGACATTGCGTCGCGTCGCGTCGCCAAAGTGTGTGCGAATAGAGAAGCCTCCTATTCCAGTTCCAATTCCAATTCCAATTTGAATTCCCTTTCCAATTCACTTTTCATATTCATTTCTCATTGACGGCTCCACTGAAGCGGCAATTTTCCCAGCGCAATCCAAAACCCATATCGAAACGTATGTCTTCTGTTGCTGCCCCCAAAAGTATCTAATTACAGCGCGACTCGAACTTTAGTCAAATTCCACTGTGCCAAAGGCAACGCCTACAACTGGCAACTGACAGCTGCACAGTGGGCTAAGATATGAGGGTAATTGTGACAACTTTTAGTTGAAATGGAAAGAGATTTATATCAGGAATAATATTGTATTGGACATTTGAATATTTCACCATAACCACTATCGAAAAATAAAGCATTTTTCTGTTCTCATCAAAGAAAAATAAAAATTTTGTAAATTACAAAAAAATGTAATTAAAATCAAAGCATTTAGTTAATTTTTACCGATTTCCAGTGAAAATGGGTAAAAAGGGTATATTTTATTGTGCATATGTAACAGATTGAAGAAAGTATCTCATATCAGAATGTCGAGCTGAGTTAATAAAGACATGTCCGTATGTCTGTGTATTTGTCCGTAAAAGGAGTATTATTTATTGTCAGAAAAGGTGTATTATTCTTATTTTTCAATATCATAACAACTAATCCTGCACTGCCAACTATTTAATTATTTTTTACTTCATTTTGATTTTGTTTTGTTTCACTTTTTTTTGTGTGCCTTTGAAACGAACACTTTGTTCCACTGTGCAGTGTCGTCAATTGCCATTCATGTTAGTTGTTGGCTTGTCGCATTTGAGTTGCGTGTGTGTGTTTGTGTGTGATTTCATTTTGAGTCCGCGGCTGCCAGTCGGTCTGGCACTGGCCTGAGATCGACCTGGTCGCGACTGGCGGCTGCGGTTGGCGGCTTGTAATCTGTATCCCAGACACACAGTTTTACAATGTAATTTTGTAATTGCAACAGCAACAGCAACAACAACAACAACAACAGCAATTGCATCTTCTGGGCCTGCGCTGCAAATTTCTGTGTTCGATTGCAATTTGGTTGAATAATTTCGTGTGGGAATTTTGCACAAAATAAAAGCAAAAAAAAAAATTTCTTGAATTTCTTGCTGTTTTATTGCTCGTTGCTTGGTTTCTGTTATTTGTTGAACTTTAAGCCCAACGGCTAGTATGCTGCTCACGTTTAGTGCGAGCAAAATTGCCTTCATTTATTTTATTTATTATTCTCTTTATTTTACTTGCAAGCAGCTGACAACCAGCTGATAAATACCACAAACGTGTTGACAAGTATTTTATTTGTTTGATATTTGATAGCCAAGTATAAAATTACAGTGGTCGCAAATAAAAACTTAACCAGAGATAATTCTAATTTGCAATAAAAGTATATATATTTAGTGCAATACTAGATAAGGAAAGGCACTTGGTTGCTAGATAAATACGTGGATTTCACAACGAATTTTTCTTCTTTTTGTTGCTGCTGCATACCCTGCTTCATTTGAACTGCAATCTGTGACTCAATGCGTGCACATAATTTTGCGGCGGGGTGTTATCAGTTGCCGCAGCTAGCGAGCTCGTTAAACCCATCATAAAAATTATTAAAAGATTAAAGTATTTATTTTACGCAAATCAATTGCTGTGCATAAATAAAATAAAACCAATATATTATATAGACGGGAAAATATAACTTTAATTTAATTAGAATTAAAATGAATTTAATACAAAATCTAAAGCAACTTAAATTAAATAGAATTTAATGGAACTACAAATTTAGTTCGTTTACTGAAGCGCAGCAAATAAGAAAGAGCTATAATCTAATTGGAGCAAGTGCCAAATGAATGGGAATCTAATGTAATAGATTTGTAAAGCTCTTCAATGAGTTCTGAGCTGACAGCTGGCGTCTAATAGGTAATTTCTTATTAGATAATTGCAAGCTGATTAGCGCACTATAAATCTAATAACACAAACCCCCTCCCCCACCCCTTCCACCCATCGTTGTGGTAGGACAGTTCGACAGGAACATAAAAAAGCTATTAGAAAAGGGGCACGACAAAAAGAGAAAAGGGAAATGTTGCAACTTGCCAAGTCGAACAAAATGAGGAAAATAATGGAAAATTATCTGAGTGTGTGCGGAAGGATGGCAAATAAAATGCGTGCGTCGGGAAAAACGCAGGAAATGCCTGTCGGCTAGTTTCATTTAGAGTGTGCGGGAGGGAGGGCGGTTAGAGGGGGTGGCTGCTGTTGCTGCTGCTTTTGCTGTTCTTCTTGTTGCTATTTGCAACCACTGTTCAGCAGAGGGTTGCGGGGGTGTTGCGCATTAAAAAGGAGCAGCAAAAGCAGCAGCCGAAACCGCCCTTCGAATTTACAACATTCGATTCATTTATTCGTTCTATTTGCGCTTGTAAACAAAAGCGAACAGCAACAACTACAACAACAAGTAGAACTATAGAAAATGCCGGCAACAACAACAAGGAACAACAACGACAACAGGGCGCATTCCGCTCTTATGCTAATCGGAAGCAATGAAAGATAGAAATTGGCTCAATTGGAGAAAGAGAGAACGAGTGCAGAAGGAGCGAGCGAGAGCGAGTAAGACAATGAGAGAGAGTGCTGTCAAGCAAATGTTAAAGCTGTCAGTGTGTACACACACTGTAAGTGCATTTGTGTGTGTGTTGTGTGTGTGTGTCAGTGTGTACACACTGCTAGTGCAATTGTATGCTGCGGGTGGCTTAAGTACGCACACAAATACAAACCCACACACATGCATATGTACATAAATATATACAGTTCTAAAAACATAATAGAAACGGTTTATTTTTTTTGGTAAGGTTAAAACTTTTCTCTGTTTAATTACTGTAGCCATAAATGTTATAATTTTTATGTACTGTTGATTGAAATATGTTTTCAAAATAAATAATTTTGGTTTCTTAAAATGCATATAACCAAAAAAATTAATTTAACTCTTTGGGCCTAAAATTTGCCAAAAATAACAGAAACTTCAAACTTCAAACTAAGACACACAATTTTGTTCTTTAGTCTCTAATTGAAAGAGTTTTGTTTTGATATTTGATTGTGCTATAATGATTTTTAAAAATCCACCAGTTTATGTTTCACGCTTTTAAATATACAATACATAATGACAAAATAGGCATAAAGCCACCAAAAAAATAAATAAAGTACTGTTATTAATAAACTGTTTCCATGTACATCGTTTCATGGGTGAAATTTTAATGTATTAATAATATGGTTAGAACTGTTTAATTGCATGTCAATTCTATTATTTTTCCAGTCTTGTGTACTTTGAAGAAGCCTTTTCTAAGATTTAAGCGTCATATTTCAATTTTTTTCAGGACCAATTTTAATAAAGCTTCAATTTTTAGATTTTGTCAAACAGAATTTATAACATTTAAACCACAGAAACAACAGTAAGCCTTTTTAATTTTGAGCTAGCTTTAAATAAATAAATAAAATCACAGAAGAAAATATGAGCTGTACAAGCCGCTTCTATTAATTTGTCCAGCACTGTATATGTGATTCTACACCCACCAACAACACTGGGGTACTTACCATTGTGTTCGGTAAATATGTTCAGGCCGACGCTGGGATTGCAGCGACTGTCCTTGGAACCGCCGCCGCCGCGCTGCGCGGACAGCGCGCTGGAGCCGCTGGAGCCAATGCTGCCGATGCCGCTGCTGCCGTGGCCCGTCGCCGGATGCGCCTTGAGGCGCGAGCTGCGCAGGGTGGAGCCGGAGGAGCCGCTGCTGTTGATGCAGTGCGGCGAGCCGGACGCAACGGGACTGCTGCTGCTGGAGACGCCGATGCAACTGACGGTGCCACCGCCGCCGCCCCCTGCCCCACCGCTCGAGTGCGAGCCGCGCTCCTTGCCCTGCTGTGCGCCCATCCTGCCAAATCACATGCAATCCGAGTGCACTGTTTTACTATTCAATTTTTTTTTTTTAAGTAATTTATTTATTTATTATTTTTTTGTTTGATTTGTATTTTATTTGATTTATTTTAATTCGCTGCACATTTTCTTTCGTGCTGCGTCGTCGTCGTCGTCTCTTTTCTTTCTTTCACGAGATACGCTCTTTTGTGCTCCTCGCTCCACACACACACACGCACGCACACACACGCACGTTTCGCTACTCCAATTTGCAAATTGAGAGTAGACAAAATTCAAGGATGTTGCGAAATTACTAATAAGACTTTTTCTTTGCGCATTCAATTTTGTTTGCACTTGGCTGCGATTTTTCCCATTTATTTCATTTGTTGAGTGCACCAGCCTAGCAGGGGGAGTGAGGGGAGTTGGAGTGGGTCTGACTGGGGCTTCAAACACGCCCTAAAATGCACTTTGTCTGCCCGTCTTCCTTTTATTGGATATATTTCGTACGCTGCACTTTTCGCACATTTCGCATTTGCAAGGCCACTAAGAAACTCGGTTCAAAATTGGTAGCTGTTAGCGCTGCAGCTTTCAAGTTATCTATATCTTTGCATTTTTCCAATTGCACACATAAACACACACACACGTACACACTGAAAATGTACCACCCGCACGACACAGCTTCGACCGAGCGACTTGAGTAAAATTTTCAATACGACTGACTGCTAGTGTGACCGCACACGAACTAACGCATAAATACGGGAGAGCATGCGCTCAAAATTGCGCGCGCAGCCAACATCAAGTGAGTGGGCAAAACGGCGCACAGCCAACTTCAAGTAAATCAAAAAGCAATATTTATCGAACTAGTTCGGCCATAAACTATACAACTCTTGAAGTCACACCGTTCAGATATTCATATAGATAGTTCTGGAATTTCTAGTTTTAATTACAAAATAGTCATATATTCAACTTAAGTAACGCACTAACAGAGCAGTCAACGTAAGTAGCTTGCATCGCACGCCACGCACAATTTGCGCACACCTTCAATGTTTGTTTCATACATTCGCCGCACGAAACGAAGATGTCGGACTGGGATACGGTAACCGTTTTGAGGAAAAAGGCCCCAAAGTCTAGCCAACTGAAGACCGAATCAGCTGTTAATCAGGCACGCCGCCAAGGTGTTGCCGTCGACACGCAGCAAAAATGTGAGTAAATATATTTTGAATAAATTTTGGCCACATTTCGCCAAAAAGTGACAACTGAACGAAAAAAAAAACGCGCTGCAGCTGCAATCAATCTTATGTATTGCGTGGCGTTTGTTGTTGTTTTCTGCGGCTTAAGCGTATCATGAGGTTTGTTTGCATGTGTGTGTGTGTTAGTGTGTGCATGTGTGTTTGTGACAATTTCGCAACGCTTTGAAAGCTTTCCTGCACCTCGCCCGCTGGGTCCGGCCATTTTGCCCACCGTCCGGCGCTGACCTACAAACAAGGTACAGTGAAAGCTCCGCTAACACGAAACGCGCCCATCGGGAACCTCTAATTTCGCCGGTAAATGAAAAAATGACTTTAAAAAGTTCTAAACATTTTTAAGGAATTTTTGTACAAAGTGTGCTTTGTTTGGGCGAACGCTGCTTTGAACCGGAAACGGATATAATTTCTTGTAAAAATCAATTTTATTTTATACCAAAAGATGTCGAAATTAAAATAGCTCGGACAATGTGCACTTTATTTCTAAGTCTTTTGCACATAAAAACTTGATTTTTGATCGATTGTTTATATAGAAAGTTATTTTATATAGTTTTTCGATGTTTTATACTCTGTGCCAAACTTGTTTAACATATTGGTCATCGATATTTATCGGTTTTTCGACGTTTTTTTTTTTTGAGTAGACTTTAAGAGCTAGAGCCACAAAATTTGGTTTACTATGTTCTCGCATAGTACAAGCATATCAAGAATATTTTGGATTTTGGATACCAGCCCCCACTCGCAATCTTGTTCTTCGGTGTAAACATGGATTTAAATGTTTTTTCCAGTTCTGAAAATCTTATTCATTACATACGCTCGCATCTGGGTTCAGGATATCTCCTAGTCGGACACTCCCGACTAGAGCACTCTTAATTCTTTTTAATGTTTTCTATTTTTACTTTTTGTAGATGGTGCTGGCACCAACAAGCAGCATGTGACTACGAAGAACACTGCCAAGCTGGATCGTGAGACTGAAGAATTGCGGCACGACAAGATACCGCTGGACGTGGGCAAGCTGATTCAGCAGGGTCGCCAGGGCAAGGGGCTCAGCCAAAAGGATCTGGCCACGGTACGAACAAAAAACGCTAGCAAATTAAAAGACAATTAAGTTAATAACAAATTGTGATCACATAGAAAATCTGCGAGAAGCAGCAGGTGGTCACCGACTATGAAGCCGGACGTGGCATTCCCAACAACTTGATACTTGGCAAGATGGAGCGTGTGCTTGGCATAAAATTACGTGGCAAGGAGCGCGGCCAACCAATAGCGCCTCCCGGTAAAAAGTGAGATGATGCTGCTGCGTCCACTGCCGTGGTCGCTCCGCCAAACAGGAATGCCAGACAGCAGCAACAACAACAACAACATCAAGAGTCTGGCTGGAGCACTGTGTGCAGCAGACGCAAATGAAGCACTATCGGGAGGCTGTCGAACCAAACAAAATCGGGTCAAACAAACAGCAGCTAAAAAACAAAAAAAAAAACAAACAAACACGAGGAGAATGAACGAGTTAAACTATCAGCAACAGGCAACAACATCAACAACCAATCCATGAAACAAACACCAACTATGAGCGCAAACTTAATACACAAAATGCATCAAATTCTTGCTTTTCTCTTTATATTGTAATCCTATTTATTTTGCTGACAAAAATTCAAATATTGTAATTCAATTATCGGTTTAAAACATATTACACACACACTCACACACACACGCATACCTTAAGGGACAATGTGAAACGCATCAAACAAACAAAAAGATATTAAATTGAGTCGCAAACGTCTCAAAACAATTTTGTGCTCATGGCTGGGACAAATGATTTGTTCATTTTTTGGCATTGTTTTTATTTTTTATAAATATTTGTTTTGTTTTGAAAACTTGAACTAATTTATGAATATACACAAACTATTTATGCAATTAAAAATGGCATTGAACACACACACAACAGACACACACTCACACTCATTTGAATTTCCTTTGATATCGTTTTCACTTGTGGTTGTTCTCAGACAAAATATACTTAACATTTATATATATAATGCATGCATCTAAAACAAATCATAAATACATATATTTATGTGTACTACTTTAGAGCTTAGCCGGTCTTTTTGTAATTTATCATATATATGTATACATAATATATATATATATTGTAATAATGCCTAGGTTCTAGGTTCTTGAAATGTGCGTTTGTCTAGATACACACACATACACACACTCTATACATATACAAAATATGCATACATGTAAGTATTTTAGCAACATTTTCTAGTCTAGTAATATACAAAAAAAAATTTAAATTTAATAGGCGATCTTTTCCTATTGCCAAATTTGGATAATTAACTTCATTGCGTAAAATTTACGCAAACCCTAAAAATGAAAACAAGAAAATTATATGTATACATGTGTAGTGAAAACAACATTTTCCAAAGCCAACAAGAAAATATAAATGTTTTTTCCTCCCCACATACACATCGATGATGTACATTTAAATGAGTTCAATTACCAGCAACGTCAGAGTACGCTAAGCAAAAGAAAAGAAAAAAGTCGAAAACAAAAACAAAATAAATATAAAATAAATTATCTTTGAACCTGGGTCAACTTTAATTTTGCCGATTTTTCACGTTTTCCTATATATTAAGAAAGCGTTTATTTTGCCTTTTTGTCACACAACAGGTAAACAACTTTGGCTCTATGGATTATATATAAATATTTGTTTTGAAAACTATTTTTACTTTTGTAATAAATTTAGTGCATACTTTGATTTTAGCTGAAGGCATGTTTGGATTTGATTAATGAAATAAGCTGATTTTGGTAGAAAAGTTTTGTGAGTAATCCAGTTTTGCCAGGTAACTGAGCAATGAGAGACTCGGGCTCGAATACCAGGCTGGTGTATGACGAATCCAGATTCGTATCCCAGGCGGGGGTATGCAATTTAAAATTTTTTTTTATTTGATTTATCAGGTTTTTGTGTAAGCAGACTTGTGGTAAGA
Source organism: Drosophila colorata (assembly GCA_035041545.1). Classification (NCBI taxonomy): domain Eukaryota; kingdom Metazoa; phylum Arthropoda; class Insecta; order Diptera; family Drosophilidae; genus Drosophila; species Drosophila colorata. The sequence continues at coordinate 5,127,499 of JAWNLD010000564.1, forward strand.
TAAATTTGGCAATTTATGGGGTGTTCGAACTCGCCTTATCGTTGTTCAGTTGGCCTAAATGACTGGCTCTTATGTATTACAAATATTTTATGTATTATAAATATAGTATAATATAATAGTATTTTACTCAGATGTTGACCTGAAAGCTGACATTTTATTCAGGTCCTAATATGTATTGTTTGTTAAGTAACTTTTTAAAAGACTTTCAATTTTAATGTTTTAATATTATTAGATTTACGAGATTAATAATTCCGAAAAGCCAATAAAAGTTTTAAATAAACGAAAACTTCAATTGGCATAACAGTGCTGCCCATTTTTCTGCTGTTATACATTACCTTGTCGCATTGTGCGCTGCTAACAGCGGCTTAACATAAAATGTTATCACGCGCCAAAGCTGACGCATCACAGGGTGAACACGATTAGGCTGCATTTCAAATAAAAGAAATTTGTATTTAGACAAATTAATTATATCATGCAAATGAAAACACAGAGTTTTATATCCTTTTCCTTTGTTACGTTTTATTTATCCGTTGTTTGTCTTAGCTTTTCATCATTGTTTTTTTTTTTTTGTGTTTTTTTTTTACTTTAACCCGACAAAAACATTCAATTTGTTCGCTTACTTTTTGAATTTAGTTTACATTTTGACTGGCTCGAAGTATACGAACTGCGTATGCTTCTTCAGCTGACTCTTTCTCTCTCGCTTTATCAATTTCTCTGTGTTTGTTGGTTTCTCTTATCATGCGTCGTTTTTCTTTCTTTATACTAAATTAACTTTTCAAGTAGGACTTTTTGCTTATTTTTTTTTTGCTTCTCTCGTTTACTTAAATATATAAATATATATAATTTAAACATTTGCTTACTGTTTTTCTGTTTTCTTTGTTACGTTCATCGAGGACTGTTTTTTTTTTTGTTGACTTTTTTACTTTTCCGGCTTGCTTTTAGAAACTTTAGACTTGACCTTTTATAAAATTTCAAAAAATTTAAAATTGAAACTAAATGCACGCCCCTGCACGTTTTATCAAAATTAGTTATTGAATACAGTTTTTTTTTTGGTTTTCTTTTGATTTTTTTCTTTTTTTACTTTACTTTACAATAACAATTTGCGCTTTAACTTGAACAAGTTAGGAAAACTAATCTATATGTTAGCATTTGCCATCTTTTGTTTTTGTTGTATTTCGAGTTTTTTTTCAATCAGCTGGCTTTAAATATACATTGCGACTTAAAGTACCTATTCAGAACCCAGCTAACTAAAAAATAAAAACCCAACTAGAAAATGAATGCGCCTGCCAACACAACATAGTTATAGTTATATGTGAATATACACATACATATGTATAGATGTATAGGTAGTAAGTATTCGTGGTTAACTGAGCGGCGGTCTGAACTCAACTTGGTATCTAGTTCTTATTTTTTTTTTATTATTTTCTTCTGAGTGTTGTTACATTAGGCAAACAAAGGAAAACTATGTTAGTGTTATTTTAGCCGAGACTACAAACTTTGGGGGGCTTATAAACTGCACTAAACACACGGCTCGGGGCTGATTTTGTATATGTTTATATAGACTATATATAGCTTTACGTGATGCAAGGGGTTCTGGAACTGCAAGCATATGAAAAAATTTCATTCATTCTTTGCTAACTTGTTTTTGTTTTTTTTTTTTTTTTTTACAAAACACCTTGCTACAAAATTTCGTGTTCAGTATGTACATGACATTATATAAACATATATATATATATATATGGATGAATATATATAGGTAGTTATATACATGCATACATATATATATATGTGTGTGTGTGTGTGTGTTTGTTTGTGTGTAAACCAGCCGCCTGGTAAAACTCTATGCTTATAATTAAATTTCTCAAACGCCCCTCGTGTGCGCGCGCCTGTGTGTAGGTGTAGGTGTGTGTGTGTGTGTGTGTTTGTGTGTGTGTTGCGTTCCGCCCGTTAAAATTAAAAAACAACTTTTACACCGGTACTGCATAAATAAATGTCCTTAGCCTTTAGGGAGGGGCGCCTGCCAGCTATTGATAGATTTTTTTTTTTTCTTCAACTATCGATAATTTTTTTACTGCGCCTTGGCCCTGCGCAAATACGCAGCCTGCGCCTCGTCGCCCACATATTTGCTGGAATGCGAGTCGGCTGCCGTTGGCGACGACGGTCCGGATAGCTTGGCGGTATTCTGGGCAACCAGCGAGGCGGCCATGCGTCGGCTCTTGTGGCCGCCGGGCGACAGGTACGCCTTGTAGAAGAATCGCGCGAATAGCACAAAATAGCTGAAGTACATCGCAATCGAGAGATTTATGTTCCGCTGCGATATGTTGCACGATTGGGTGCCGTGCGTCTTTAGGAACCCGTTCGCCCACACATTGATCGCACATCCGATGATCATTTGCGTCAGCTGCAGCGACGTAATTATCATCGATATGAAGCGGGGAGGATTGAAGCGGGCCGCCTTCAATGCATAATAGCTGTACATCACCGAATGCACACAATAGTTCATTACGATGAACCAGCGCGCGGAACTGGTGTATTCCGTGTAGCTGAACCACGAATAGATCAGGACGGTGATGTGATGATACCAATGCAGAAAGATCAGCGGCTGTTTGCGCAGCACGATGAATATCGTATCGCCCAGTTCCGGTAATTTGCTCAGCACAAAGAGCCAGGTCCAGAAGCCGCAAACGCGATCTTGTTCAATGTAGCTGTTAAACGGTGGTGAGAAAGAGCGAGATAGTGGGTAGAGAGACGGTGTGCAAAATCAGGTTTATTATTGCTGCTTTTTTGCCGTTTGGCTGACCTTGCCAATAATAATATCGTTGGCAACTCACCTGGGCACACAGACGGAATGAAAGAGGCCGTAGTGGCGCAGCACGTGCAACAGTTCCGGCGCCGTGCGAGCAGCGCCCATTATGCTGAACATGGCCAGCATAGTGTTCCATATGATCAGCGGGCCACGCAGCTGAAATCTGTAATGGGTTCACAAGAGAGAAGCGGAGAGATAAGTATCGGGCGTTAATGCAGTTACAGTCTGGTGGAAGTGGTTTTCCACAGGTCATTAAAATGTGTAAAAAAAAGAAAAATACTTTTCCATCCCAATAAACTATATATGCATTCCTGATCAGTTTGAATATTTGATCACTAGAGAGCGAGAGAGATAAGTATCATCAATGACAGAGGTAATTAAATTGCATGTACGAATGTTTATTGCATGGAAGAATACTTTTCCATCCCAATAAACTATATACGCATTTCTGATCAGTTTAAATATTTGATCACAAGAGAGCGATAGAGATAAGTGTCATCAGTTACAGTTTACTGGAAAAGTGTTTTTAGAGGTGATTAAACTTAATGTCAAAAGGTTTATTGCATGGAAGAATATTTCTACCATCCCTATACACTATATAAACTTATTCCCAATTTCTGTTTTAACAGCCGATCACAAGAGAGAGAGGGGGAGATAAGCTTTTGGGTAAAAAACTTTTTTAAGAGATATTATCATCAATCATTACAATTATGTCCATTATGTTTCTGACATTTGGCCAAAAACTTATCAACATTGGATAACTATATTATATAGTTCCAATGTGATTTTTATTATTTTTCAATATATCACGTAGCACCCATTGGCTAAAATTAAAAATTGTTGTAAGATCAAGCTTGTTTGGGAATATTTTTCATCTGGGATATTTTTTGGTCTTAAATACACAAAATAAAAGTAATATTTATATTATTTGTTTCTCCTACAGACTATAAAAAATACACAAGTAAATATTTCTAAAAAATTCTCGAGGCATTTGCAATTGACACCCAGAATCGTCGATTTCTCTAGATTTCCGTCAGAGCCTGGCTTTGAGTGTTCATGAATATGCAAATTTGCATTGCATAAAGCAAAGATCAACAAACTTTAAAGCGCGTTTCAGTTAAGTTAAGGGCGGGGTGGGGCGGAGTGGGGCGGGGCGTTGGCACTGGGTGCCTACGTCAAAGATTAAGTGTTTAGTGCACAATAACAACAACAATGCCATAATGATCAGCACTTGTACAAATCACATTGAGATTTCACTTCATCGAGTGTTTATCATTAGCTATTTGGTTGGCCGAGAGATCAAACTTAATTGACTCAACTCGAGTCCTCAATTTAGTGTTACACTTGATGGCCCCTCTACAAAAAATATATAAAATATATATTATACATTATATTACTCACTTATCTCAGACAAATCGTTTGGGTCACAACATTTTGATTTCAGTTATCAGATCTCGCATTGCGTTGCCAACATTTGTGAATCGAAAAATAGTCTATAAAATCACGCGATCGGAACGATTTGGACGTGATGATCAGTGCATAATTCATATTTATTTTTAAATAATTTGTATACCCTTCAAGAAGGACAAGTTGGTAAGATTAGACGATGGCTTTAAGACTAGAAAAGTTTGTTTTTTTTTCAAAACATAAACTGAAATTTTTTTTTGAAATTGTTAGCTATCTGCAATTATTTTTACTCATAAAGATCATTACAAATTATAGATCGTCCTCTCAGTAGGATCCTTTGCAATTCTACATAGTTAAAGACATTACAAATATAAACTGATGATCTTGAGGATCTTAAAGTTCTGATCGGTTCAGACATGGTGATCAGTGCACAGGGTTTGAATTACCCTTGAAGTAGATCATGATTTAATGCTGAAACTGATCATCGTTAATTTGTTTATAAATATAAACTGATCTTCGTATTCAATTGAGGAAGGTTAGTGATCTGATCGATTCAGATGCTGAGATAATTGTAAATATTTTATTAAATTCATTTAACGGTAGAACATTACATCGAATATACGAATAATTAACTGGAAATATTTCTATTTGAAGATAATTGATTATTAAACTGGTAGAACTTTATATCGTATATATACTGCAAACGTATCTGGTTAACTGATCCTCTCGATTATTTTGTATTTGATTTTAAAAGCTGTTTCTATATCAATCCGAGCTAACAAATGCACATAGATCAACTACAATTAGTTGATCAAAGTGCTGGCTGATCATTTCAAGTAGACGAACAAATAACTTTTATTGCGGAAACTGGTATTACGGGTACTGGGACACGTGCTGGAAAATTCCGTAACATAATCGCTTAACATTTTATCACATTTAATTAAAATTTCTTTTACAGTAAAGTTCCCCCAGGTTAAAACATGTTTTGCATGTGAAATGAACGTCGAACTGTTTCAGTTTTTAATGGGCTTTTAAAGAGCGATTTTTTGTTTGTTTTATTTTTTTTGTCAAGCACCGCGAATGAGCATGACTCAAGGGCGTGCCGGGTCTGACTGGACATGAATAAGTCAAATAGCCGGCAAAACAAAACATAAAATAACAAAATTAACAAAATATAGCTACGAAATCAGTCAACGACTCAGGCAATTGCTAATCAAATTACGCGTATTACTATCAATTGTAAAATGAAAAAAAAAATACAATTCCAATAACTGTTTTTGTTTTTGCAATACTCTTAAACATTGTCTGGCTTTAAATTGTGGAAACCTTATCTTGCGACAATTAGTCATAAAAATCACTATAAATAATATCGGGCCGTTTAGAAAACAAAAATAAAAATTATGAAAGGAAGGTTTCTTTGGAGTACCGAAGATTAAATACCCTTGCAGACATATGGAATATGTGTGCCATATATCTACAGTTAACTGTGTTTGCACACAAAAACGTAATTTTTGACCGATTGATAATACTTTGCAGATATATTGGCCGTATATTAAGAAACAAAAAAGTTTTCACACAAAAACTCACTTTTCGACCGATCGTTCCTATAACAACTATATGATATAGTAGTCCGATTCGGCCGATTTCGACATATATACTCTCTGCAACAAAATTTCATGACGATAACTTTATACTTTATTTACTTTAGATCCACGGAGAAGTTTCATTCCATGCACACATTTTATACAAAATTATAAAACTCTCAGCAAGGGTATAAAAAAAAAAAAAAATAATAACAAAAAAAATGTGATACGCTTTTATCGACTGCCGATGACGCCGTCCACGGCATGTGGCGTGTTTGGATTTTGTACTGAACAATTCACTGGACATATTTGACTTGTCGGGTCAGGAGGTGCCCTAAACTGTTTGACCACAAAGCTAATGGCTAAGCTGCATATTGCAAGGTCTCCAATTGGATCGATAATGGGCACAAGTGCTTCTAGTTTGATTTTCAACAGTAGCGAAATTAATCAGCCCGTAGAAATTGCAAATTTCCAAATAAATATGTATAGAAATTAAGCTTGAGTCAATTGCTTGCATAATATTGAAAATTGCCAGGGAATATATCAACCCAAGTGTTGATTTTTTTTTTTGCTAAACAATAATAATTGTTTTTTTCCATTTTTTTTTTTTTGAGCAGCTGTGCGAACCGTTTATGACTAAGTTTATTGCAGCACTTGTATTATCAATAGCGTTAATTACAGATTAAAGGAATTTTTGCTAAGCGTTACTCAACACTATTGTTGAATCAGAGCCAATCATAGCGGTTTCCGATTAATGGAACAATAATAAAATTTGCTTTCGTTAAACAAACAACTTGAAGAGATTTGCATGCGAATGGGGCAACAAAAGCGAACGCCATCTAAGTCTAGCCAATGTCTATATAATATATTGTGTATATATATGTATATGCATATCGGAACGCTAAATTGTCACAGATAAGAAACAGAGACGGACACGCGTCGCATACATATGTTAAATGGACAATTAAGCTGCGTATGCTGCTTTTATTTCGCGTGGAAACGCTTAATTTGCAGCTATGCTAAAAACGAACTTTATCTAGATTCTAAAACAATTTAGGTAAACATTAAATAAAGACAAATTACTTTTATTAGAACGAATTAAGGCAAGGCGCATTGTCAGACAGCCGCATGCAACAAATTTGTTGTTTACGCCAACGCGGCTGTTGAGAATTTCAACATTTTGCAACCCTTGCGATTCCCAAACGGTTCTAGCGCTGCGTCCATGACGCGCTGTGGAACATCGCTGCGAAACTCGTGCCAAAACATAATGAGTAAGGAAAACCAATAAGCCTTGCTAATCGCTTGGCAGCTTGGCTTCTAGGCAAAGGAACAGCCAGTCGTTCCTTGAAGCTCAATTTTTGCTAGGGCACAGGTCGTCCCCGTCGGAATGTTCGGCGAGCGGACCGGCGCCTACTTTGTGTCCGGTCTGCTGTCGGCATTTTGGGTGAAGCGATCTGCCCGATAAATGATGCTTAAAGAAGTGAAGACGTAACAAGTTAACTTTCTTTTCGAGTGATGTAAAGAGAGGGCGACCCTAAATTCCAATGTCAGTTTTCACTTTGTGGGACAGCAAAATAAAAAAAAAAAAAGTATGCGAAAAATTGCATAAGCTGTTGCGAGAGTGAGCAGGCAGAGACCCCAAAGCTAGCTCGCTCGCTCGCTCTCTCTCTCTCTCCTTGACAGTGAGAGCGGAATTGAGAGCAGGCAACAAAGTTGGCACTAAACCAGATTTTGCAATGCTGGACTTTTTACAGATTACGCAAAAGCCAGCTGCCAGAGAGACTGTAAACAAACAAAGAGAGAGAGAGAGCGAAGAGAGCGTATAATGAACCGAACGAAATCAAATGCTTGGGCCCGTTGATTATATTGCTTGCTTTTGTATCTTTTTTTTTTTTGGACTTGATTTATGCAGTTCCAAAAACACACTTACATATCAAATATATGTGTATGTGTTTGCTGTTTATGGCTGCTTTGCACTTTTGTTTTGTTTGCCTTTGGGCCACAAATTCGCAACATTGTCTCGCAGTTGACGCGTTTCAATTTTTGTGTTTCTCTCATTTTAATTTGGCCAACATTTTGTTGTTGCATTGCAACATTTTTTTTTGCGGTTTCCCGTTTTAGTTACTGTCAATTTTTTTTTGATGTTTTTTTATTCGTTTTTAATTTGTCTATACATAATTATTATGCTCGTCTGAGTTGACCTATTGACCAATATTATTGTTCGACTTGTGTAATCTTGGTAAATGGTAGCTTAATTGCATCTTTAATTTTGAGATAATTATGTGACATCAAAGTCTTTATTTATAGATTTTTTGGGCACTTCAAAGTCCGCTTTGCTTTTATGAGCCCTTCAGCAACAGGTGTGACGTGAACAGGTGTTACGTTTAGATTACAAATTCATTTTTCATTAAAATTCTGTCTAGCCTTAGATTACGAGCAAACAGGCCTTATCTTATCCATCATTCTTTGATCTAACTCAACTGTTACAGTAACTTTGTTAAAAAGTTTCTGCTCTCACAACTCCGATCGCACTCTCTCATTTTTTTGGGAGAGCTTTCGTCGCGCAAGTGTCGAAATGTAAAGGTCAGCAATGCGAATAATTAAAGAATTGAAGTAATGCGCGCAGGTGTCGAAGAAGTAACCAAAAGGTAAACAAGATGAAACTATGTCGAAAGTAAAAGTGTAAAAGTGGCGTGATTGCTGTGCGATCGCGCAGATGCTGCCAATAAAGAGAGCGTGCGCGTGAGGTAGAGAGAGAGAGAGAGAGTGCGTTGACAGCGCAGCTTTTGATGCAGCCGCAGGTAAACAGAATTGAATTTCTTCTTTGATTACGTTTCTGGCGGCTGCTGTCGTAAATATTTGAATGACACACTTTAGTAAGATGCTCTCTCTCTCACTCTCTTTCTCTCTCTTCACATCTTTGCGTGAGTTGTCAACAGTAACGGTTGTTTTTTTTTTATTGTGCCCACCGAAATTCAAAGTCAAGTAAAGCTTTAAAGTTTCACTTTTTGAAAGATTTAAACGCCTTTAAACTTACGTCTGCATTTGCTATTGCAATATAAATATAACCGTTATGGCCGCTGTTGTCGCGTGTAATTACAAGTGCTTTGTGGTAATTATATCGCTGACACGCCCACTCGACACGTCATGTCGTGTCGCCCAATTATTTCTAAATACAATATGTTCACACCATTTCCCCCCCTTCATAAGACGAGCTGGGCAGTTCCGAACTGGGCATTTTCATATAATTATTTGCAACAATGTTGAAACAGTTTTAAGACACTGTGCGCGAGGGGAATTTTAGTTAGCTTGCGTGTGAAGCCCACATAAAAGGACATTTTTCATTGTTTGGCTGGAAAAGGGTTAGGACTGCAGAAGGGGGTATTTACAGGGCAGGCGTGCGTGTATGTTTTTCTTTGATATTTTACACACAAACAAACACACATACATATGTGTGTAGTATATACACCAACAACCGTTATTATTGTTTAGTTTTTATATGGGCTGGTACCGAAATAAACCTATTTTCTACACTGGGGGCTTACTCACTATTACACAGCGTTTTTAAAATGCTAATATGCATACAACAAAAAAATTATTTTTTTTTTGAAATTACCCTACTCGGCTTTGTCAAGGTCAACTTCAGTTTTTCGGCCATTTTCCGCACGTGTTTGTAAATTTGTCAAAAATGTGTGAAAATCATATAGGTTTTTGTTGTATACACTACTTTCAAAAATTCCGCAATACAATACAGTTAAAAACTGTCCAAAATTCTTTGAAACACATTTCAAATGAAACTTTGAAATCGATTGCGCAAAAACTAAATAAATTCACACATTTTCCTGCCGTCATAAAAAGAAACTACAATAAAAATTCTGATTCAGAAATTCTGTAAATTTGATTGTTTAATAACAATCAACAAGTCAGTCAGCGAAAAGCGTTTCAGATTAATTTGATTTAAAATATACAAAAAGAATTGTTCCGTTGTTAAATAAAAAAAAGCCAACGCCAAATAGAAATAGTATGTAAATAATAAAACGGCTTGTTGTAACTCAAGTGGAATTAACATAACTTAAGTTAAGAAATGATTGTCGACATGCTGACAAAATTAGGTATAATTTAAAATTTGCCTGCTCCCCATATATGGTTATAAACTTTGAGCCTAATTTGCTTCACGGTGTCACACACAGACACACACACACCCACACACATACGTATATGCACATATCTGTCTGTGTGTGTGTGTATGTGTCGCTGTGTATTTGGCTCCTCCCGCCCACACAGCAGGGCAGTGTGTATGTCGTATGCTTCTAGATTCTGTGCCCCCATCATTCACATACGGGAGGCACACGCAACACGCGCCGAGGCCGCCGCACACAGCGCTGCAAAATATTTGCACAACTCTCGTTTTGCTTTATTTATTTTATTTATGTATAGTTTTTTGCTTTGCCTCTTATGGCAATTACAATGTTTGCTCGACTATTTATTTATAGTTGCGAGTTGCGAGTCGCTTGAGTCTGCCAATTAGCATTTCATGTTGGCCAGTGTAAACGTGCAACAATGCTGCCATGTCGTAATTGAATGTCCTGCCACACTGCCCTCCCCCATTCCACCCCCAAAGCCGACGCCCCTCTGGCAGCTGTTGCCAAGCGGCCAGAGACACACCCACTTTTGGCATGTTGTTGTGCCACTGTTCCACAAGTTCCTCTTCAATGCTGTAAGCGGTGTGTGGGGCAGGCGGGGGTTTGGGGCTTACATTTATACGTAATTTCAATGGACATGTGTGTTGCACTCGCATGTGGGGCAAACTTGTGCCGTATTTAAATGACTTTGAATTGACTCTCCAAGTGGAAAACGAGTGTAAAATTGTATGTAAATACTACAGTGGTAACTCGAAAACTGGACTGCGAAGGTTACAGGCATAATTCACGAAAATCATTTTCCTTTTGTTTATAAAAAATATACAGGAATTTAAAATGCATGACTATTATAACAGTAATTGCACAGAAAATACAACTTTCAGACAATCGCCCAGAAATCTTAACAAATTATTTCTGTTTTTAATCAAGTTTTTTTTTCCTAGTTTCTCAACACGACTTTTAGTCTATAGAATTTTGAAAAATTCTGTATAATTGGCCTATAGATAACGTGCAATTTAAAATATAGTAAGTATATTATTAGTTTTTTGCATTGAATAATAGGGCTTAAAGAAATTAGAACTTTCTGTGTGTAAAAAAAAAAAAACTACTTTAGGGAGTGTATAATTAGTAAACATGGGAATATAAAAAAATATATACATATATATATTAGGAAAAATTTCTTCTAATTTTGAAATTGTTTTATTTACTTTGCAAAAATTTTAATTTTACTTTAAATAGAGATTTAAATTTTTGGCATATTCTTATGAACACTTTTCAAGCAAAAAACAGGAAAACAGAAATTTCTAAATTCCAATTCAGACAGGTTATTATTTTGGATCAACCACTGTACATCATATTTTATTGTGCCAATTTTCTAATTCTAATTTTCCAAGGTTACAATTTTGGAGCAAGCCTTGTACATATTACTTTTATTTTATTTACATAAGCTAATATTGTTAATCAACCCTTGCATATTTTATTTTCCTAAAAAAATTTTTTTTTAATTTTAATTTGCCAAGGTCACATTTTTTGAGCAATCACTGTGCATTTCATTGTACAAATTGTTTTTTTTTTTTTTTGAAAACCGGTGATCGGATTACTATATAGTTCTCCCCCTTCTGTGAATCATAGTAAATGATATCATAAACAATTACGACAGCACGCTGGTGTTGCTTTAATTTTATTTTCTCGCTGTATTTTGCCGGCCCCGGGCTTGTGTTCAATTCCCCTGATAAGAGCGCGTACCACATGTTGGGTCTTCAACGGGCTGATAACCGCCGGTCAAAAATATATATATATATGTATGTGGCTATATACATGCCTGAGAGGTAGAATCTGTGATGATTGAAATGGAAATCAGAATTCGCAACGGATTCGCGGTCAAAAGTCTGTTCGGCTGGACAAAAGGTTAAGCCGCAACGTGATAAAAATCAATAAGACACTAAAGATGATCTCAGTGCGAGGCGTAAAGTGTGCTTAATTTTGTCTCTTTGTTTTTTTTATTTTTATTTTTTTTTTATATTTTTAAGAGTGTGCCCTTTGGTGACGCTGATCAGTTTCGCAGTCCCTGCTCGGGCGCCACCAACCCCTGGCAGCGTTGTAAGTTGCGTCCAATTCACACCTTGCTGTACCAAGTCCATGCCTCTGGACAGCTCCATGTGTGTCAATATTGAAACGGCATTTTAAGTGTAAAGCAACAACAACAACAACAACCACAGATATATATACATATTTATTTTGGAATGTTTTTTTGGAAAAGCCGCAATGCTGTCACCGCTGGATATCTAAGCAGAAAGGGAGGAGCCAAGCCCCTAGCTATAGAGATAATCGGCAATCTCACACAGAAGCGTAGGTTGTTTTGCTGTCTCAAGTGTGGGCAACGACACGCTTTGGCATTATATAAGAAGACTTTTGATTAAAGCATGTCAACATTTGATTCAATGGCAGAATTGATGAGCTGCGTTAAATAAGTCGCTATATTTGTCGATGTCGCCTTGAAAATTGTTATGGAACAGGCTGGCAGACAAAACGATTGCGATAAGAAAGTGAATTTAATGGAAGGCAATGAAATTGCAGTCGATTTCGATTATATATATATACTGTATGGCATAATAAAAGCTATATATGAGAGATATATAGCAACATCTTTATATAGACAACTATTTTTGATGACTGATGATTGGATGTTGCCAAAAAGAAAAGCGAGAGGTGAAAGACAACATGATAAATTAATGTGCAAATTTTGCTATGTAGAGTGTAAAATCTTTTTTTTTAATGTTTTTATTTTTATTTTGAAGAGTACCAATTTCAAGATGTTTTATAAAAATTCAATCATTCAGATTTTTGTTGGTAAAAAACGTGAAGAAAATTAGATTTTTTCATTTTTTTTAACCAATAAATAGTTATATAATTATCCAAAAACTTTGTAATTATTTATTAAAAACGCACTGCAGAGATTTACGGAAATTCACTAAAAACTTTAATTTTAATGGGTTAAAACATCAATTTTGAATGCGTTAATGCTCCCAAAGGAGAAGATAATTGTATATCATACAATTCTGTACACATATTTAGTTTTATGCTAGAAATCTCTAACCTTATGTCCTCTATGATATGGTATAATGTTTTCGTACCCATATATAAATGTTGCGTGCACCTAAAGCTGGCATGTCGCCTGTCAATTTCCAATCGGGCAAACTTAATGAAAATTATAGAAACTGAATTACATAATCGCAGTCAAATTTGTCAGCCAAAATGGACAAGTTGCAGTTGAGTTGAACATGCAATTTTTCGAATTGCTTGCAAAATGCAAACAAAAAGAGCCACGTTCCAATTAGAATATGGCCCTATCTCTACACGTAATGAGCCATGTGTGGATTGCCTATCATTTTCGTTCATTAGGGCGTGGCAGAGTAGAAATTCTAATGAGCGAGGGAGTAGCGGCACCTGAAGATTAACTGCCAGCACTTTGCCAGGTAATAGGCAAAGCAAAACCAATTATAATTACGTATAAGTAATATGGTATAAACAACAGCTGGACGGTATTCTAATGAAATTACACATCTGAAGGTATGTAAATACACACCTATATTCACATACATAAATATATATATATATATATATACACAAAGTTCTGAGCGGATTTGCTGTGGCTCTTTGTTTAATTTGTTGCTGCAAACGTCATGCGCTGGAATGAAGTCAGCGTGGGCCTGGACTGAATGGATTGAATTCTGGGTTAGCCAGATGACATGATAGGCTAAAACAAGGAGCTACTCAATTTTTTTTGGTATTATATTAGCCACATGAGCTGTGTGGGCGCTCAGATAGCAAGTTTTAATATAATAGTTAATCCCAGAGCGAGTATGCTGCACAAAATTCATAATTAAATGCTACGGGATGTCTATTTGGCAATTCTCTTGTATATAAGAATAGATAACAAGTTTTTCCAGGCAACAAATTGATTGCTTAAATGTGAATATTTAATCGTAGCCAATAGCAACAACACAGAATGATTTGATAGTATGTTATTAATATGGAAAAAAAAACCTGGACTTTCGGATTCACGATTCAAATCAGCTATTTCCGTATTTTCATAAAGCCTGCACTTAAACGCCCGATTAAATATATATAATTGAATGTTGAAACAGTGTTGACTTGAAATTAGGAACTTCCAGTTATTAAAATATTACATTTTTTTTGGAGTTTAGCAAAGAATGTTTGACACATGGTTTAAATTTAAATACAACGTTGACTGAACTTTGAGAAAGTTAAAGTGTTTTTGAAATGTAAATTACTAAAATAAATTTTTTTTTAATTATTATTCGTTTTTAAGAATTAATTTTGACTGAAAATTTAAATTTTAAGTACAAAGTTAAGATTTGTCAGAAATTAGAAGCTTTATTTCAAGTTTAGAGGAGTCTACAAAATTAAAATTTATAAATTTGTATTTGTACTTTTTAAGAAGCATATCAAACAATACAAAAATATTGTTTTCTGCTTTTAAATACTTTGGAATGAAAAGTGCTGCATAACTTTCTGAAGTGCGCTTATAGTTAGGTTATAGTAATTAGAATATTTGCATATTAAAATCAGTTCTGCAAGCGAAGCGATTTAATTAACGAACGTCCACTGTATTTTACATTTTCAAGAAAATTCACGTGAAGCACGCAAGTATGTGTATAAATTAAAGTTTGATTGGACTCATTCTTTATACAAAGCAATCAATATAAGTACTTTGATTTCCACTTATTGAAAACAAAGTGGGGGTTCCAATAAGAAGAAGATGAGGCACGCGCGCCAAATTGTTTGGTAAGAAAAGAAACAAAAACAAGAACCATTCAGGCGCGGCAGAGACGCCGCTGAAGAGGGTTCAAGGTCTCGGCTCTTGACTGTTTTTGCAGCTGACAGACGGACAGACACATTGACCAATGTCACAAGCAGTTTAAATTCAACAAAAGATGCAAAATAAAGGTTAAAAGCGACAGCGAAAGTTGATTTAGAAAATTATGCAATGCAGGCAAAATTCAAAAGCCCGAGAATAACACATGTTTGCTATACTTATATTTAGGTAAATGTATATATAGAGACTCACCTCGGTCGATTTTGCATAAAATGCTGACCACCGAATATGACAAGCATGTAAATGCCACAATAGTAGAACACCCAGGTCCAGTTTTCCAGCATCCATTTCCTTGTGCGCTGGTGTATGAAATCGTTCTCGAAATCAAAGATATAAGAATAGTTGGGCGTTACGCTAATGTCCATGTTGATCATTTTGGCTGCTGTTGGGTGGATTTTGGGTCTGAGTAAAGCTTTTAGTGTGTGTGTGGCGAGTTTCTACAGAAATTGAAAAAAATACAAGAAACATTATAGAGAGCCACGTTTTATTCATATCACAACAATCACAGGCATGCACAAACTATTTTATGTTCTTATTTATAATTTTTGCTAAAAATTTCCTTTCTTGACATTAATCTTTGAACCGCATTAGAAAGCGCGCGTTTTGTCGCATAAATTTCATTGCTTTTGGAGAATGACCTTCCAGTTCTCTAAGATGAGTCCCATTGATTTTGCATAAACGAGCACGACAATTGAGCGTGTGAGCGAGCTTGGCTCTCTCTCTCTCTCTCTCTCTCTTAACATTCATACACACGCACAAGTGCAGCTCATTCATGAATGGCGGCGGCTTCTTCTTCTTCTTCCGCTTTTCACGCCTTCGCCAGTCGTAGCCTCGCCGCCCTCAATGCACATGTCGCGCAAGTGTTGAAAAGAAAGGAACTCAGCTGGAGGCGGTGCAAGGAGAAAGAGGAGCACGCGCCAGTCTGGCGGCATATTTTGGGTTCATTCATTCATTCCCTCAATCGTTCAGTTGCAAGTCTCGTGCGCACAAAAAAAAAGCTTCAACATAAAAAAAAGTGTAACAAAGCGGAATGCGAAAAAATAAAAAACGCTGGCTGCAGCGGGTGCAAGCAAAAAATAAATATAAAATAAAAGTATATATAATTATAAAAATGAAAAAAAAACCTATATAACATAAAATGTATAAAAACACATTTGTGCATGCACGTATTTGAATGCCTAATTGCATGCCAGACACGCGACAATTTGGCTACGCACACGAAAACACACACACACACATACTCATACTCGCATACACAAACACACACACACAGGTAATTCCATTTCATTTCGTTTGTAAGCTTAACTTTAGAGTATCATATCCGGTTTTTTTTCGCGGCCCAACGCTTTCAAAAATTTCTAGAGAAATTATTATTTTTTTGCCGTTTTTTTTAATACTTATGCACATATGCTCATACGTTTGTGTAAGCGTGTGCGTGTGTATTTATTTTATGTTGTCACACCACCCCTGGCAAAAAAAAAGAGAGAGACGAATAAGAAACACGCGTTTCGCTTCACATTCATCTTCTCGCCCAGTTGGGCTTTCATCTTTGCCTCTCATTTTATGCTGAGCGCGCCGACGTAATCGATAAAGTACACAAATACGATAAAAATACATGTGGCAAAAAGGCAAAAGCAAAAAGTTTCCTGTTCGCCGCCACAGCAACAAAAAACACACACACACACGCACACACGCACACACACACACACTGAGTTACATGAGACACTCTCTAATTTATTCAACAAATAACGCACACGATTATCATTATTAATGCTAGCTAAATGCGTTTAAAAACTAATGTGCATTTACTTTTTTGTATTGCTGTTGTTGCTGCAGCCTTTTAAACGCACGCGCTACACTTTTCCTGATTTTTCCGCAAAATGCGAACTCTCTCTTTGAGCAGCCGGCGTACCACTGAGCGCAACCGTCTCGCTGCTCGTGTATTTAAGTTATTATATTTAAACAAATTTCGACGAACGGGCAGCAATACCGATGTGCGGCCTACTCGCTCGGTGGTTATGTTGCTTCTGTTAAGCTTAACATTGTTTTCATTTTAACATTCTTTTTTTTGAGTTTCGCAAATGTGCGTGACTAACGATAGTTCATATCGACAGTACGCTTGTTATCGATTTGCATGAGTGTGACCAGTTGGAATACTTTTAATCGTTGGCTGTTTTGATGTTTGTATTGCAGCCCTGGTCGGTCAGCTGATTTAACATTAAACATGGCGGTTGTTTAAAAAGTAACAATTTAATGTACATTTTTTATTTATGGCTTAAATAGCTGTTATTATTTATGGTGTATTTTTCATGCTGTTACTAGCTGCAATGACTGAAATGTCATTCAGATTTAAAATGCTTATATATTAACAGCGCAGCTATTTCTTAAGTGTTGTAAAACACCAATTAACAGTTGCAGGCAGCCGTTACTATTTTAAAAATCCATTTGTGTATTTTCATTATATATTTTTTTTATTACAGCAATTACAAACAGTACATAGCAAACAAAATGCATTATTTGTTGTATAAACCTAGCTACTTAATTGTTTAATATTACACCACATTTATTTTTTAATATATATATATTTTTTTTTAATTTTCTTTAACATTTACATATTAAAACTTGCATTGTTCTTGTATCAAATACGTCTATAGATTGCGCTAGAACTAAGAATGTTTTATTTTTTATTTACTCTAAATCAACACTGGCAGCTGTTGTTACATTTTACACAAAAAACCAAAAAAAAAAAAAAACCCCCGCTCCAGCAGGCATTTATGTTTAATCCCTTTTGCATGCCACATGTGGCAACAAAAGCAGCTGCCACTCAGCAGCAAATTAATAAGAAAAAAGATGGTCCAAAATTGTTAAACTAAATGCAATATGCGTTTGCATGTTTGTTTCATATAACATATTTTTGCAATTGTCTTTTTGACTAAATATTATTTTATTTTGTATTTTTTTTTGAGCTCAGTTATATTTGTTTGTGCATAGCCTGGACGCTTTACAGCCACAGCTTTCATTACCAATTTATATAAACTGTTTTTTTTTTGTTTTTACAACTTGTTTGTGTTTGCGGAGCTTATGTTTTTTTTTTTTACGTTTGGTCGCCATGTCAACCGCCAGCACAGCCAATTAAGCAAATTAAACAGATTGTTATCCCGCCCAGACAGGCAGCAGACCCAACTGACACCGGCCGGACAATGCGCCGGGACTCGCTTAATTTAATCAATGTGACATGATTACTTAATTAATTAGACGCGCCCGCTGGTCACACATTCAAATCGGCCATCATTTTGCGAAAATCATTCAGGGAGCCGTACATTTCAAAGTCGCT
The DNA here is from genome assembly GCA_035041545.1 of Drosophila colorata. Classification (NCBI taxonomy): domain Eukaryota; kingdom Metazoa; phylum Arthropoda; class Insecta; order Diptera; family Drosophilidae; genus Drosophila; species Drosophila colorata. The sequence continues at coordinate 5,145,668 of JAWNLD010000564.1, forward strand.
GCCGCCGTTCCCGTAGGCTTGCGTCTGGGCGCGAATGTGCGCCGGCCGCGGCAGCGTCAGCGGCACGGGCAACAGCTCCGGCATCACCGAATGATGCGTGATCAGCGCCCGCAGCGAGCTAAACTCCTTGGTGAAGCCCTGTGCAGAAATATGATTAAATAAAAATTCAGTTTTTTTTATATTTTTTTGATTCTGTATTTTAGACGTACCTTAATCTTGTAGCCGCGCTGCGTGCGGAGTATCAAGTAGTGGGCCACGCGCGGCGACGGCGGCGGCACGCGCAGCGACAGCGCAAAGCAGCCCGGCTTGGTGCTGCTCTGGCGCACCAGAAAGGCGCCGGGGCTCTGGCGCGACAGCACCTCCAGTGAGATCTCGCGCGGTATGCCCGCCTGGTACCAGGCGGCGCCCTTCAGCTCCTGCTGCTCGGCCAGGCTGAGGTTGTCCAGGCGCAACGGCGAATTCGCCGCAAACAGCTTCGGGCTGGAGTTGGCTGGTCAAATGGAAAATACATTTTGAACAAATTTAAACATATTAAATATTTTAGTATTAGCAAGTACAATATTAGCGGGTATTATCCTCTTCAAAGCTCTCTTTGAATTTGAAAAATGTTATCAGATTTTCACTCATTTTCCGATTGCTCCAAATAAAATTCCAAATATTTATTTAATATATCGCTGTGCAGCTTTTGTAATGAGCTTAAAGCTCGTGAAACAAAAAACTTTCCATACAGGTTTGGTTTTTCACTTTCACCTAGGCAAGTGGATTGCTCTATATTTATAATACGCGACAGAAATATGATTTAAACGCTCAATTTTCACCCAAGGAAGTGGATTCTGTAATATTCTTACATTTCTCTTTGGAGTTACCTTAAAAATTTGTGAGAATGACATTTGACAAAAAGCTTTTCTTTATTTCGCAATCAGATGGAAAACAAAAATTTCTTTTTTTGATTTTCTGGTCGGTTGGATAAAAAACAAAAAATTTAACACATTTTACAGCTTTCATTTTTTAAATTTTCACACATTTTTTTCTATTGGAATCTCATCTAATGTAATGGAAAATTCAATATGAACTTTTTACTTAATTAATTTTTCACCCTTTTCGTTACATTTTATGTAAACTTTCACCTATTTTACACTTTACCGGGTGGATTTGGTCATACGACTTTCATTTCACACTCACCGCTGCACGTTTCCCGCAGATACTTCTTGCTGCTGGGCAGCTCCGACTGCAAACGTTGCGTGGCCGTTTCCAAAGCCGTCAGCGATTGGCGGCAGGAGTCGCCGAATTTGCTGGCCACATATTTGTCCGGCTCGCAGATGGCTTCGTTCACATAGCCATCGGAGATGGTCTGCGACGAGCCGGAGTTGAGCGAGGAGGAGCACGTGTTGTGCACCAGGGGGCGGCTGTCCTCGGTGCCACGCAGCAGGCCAATGCCCATGGTGAGGCGTTTAACCTGAAATTAAATTGAGTTGCAAACGGCATCGTTACAAATGCACGGCTCAAATTCGTGTTGGCTGCCAATTTGGCCAGAAAAGTTGTTCGACGCAACGCAATAATTGCAATTTAGTTGGCCCTCAACAGTTGTGAAGCCATTTTATAGCCAAAGTTGCCGTTGTTGTTGTTGTTGTTGTTTTGCGCCTGACCACAAAGCCAGCTAACATCGAAAACACTTTAGTTCAGTTACTGGGAGTAGAAGAAGAAGAGCGTGCATTGCACTTGCTTGCTACTGACTGCGCCATACTCTGTTTGAAGTATTCAAACAGCTAAAAAAAGGCGATATGCATTTTTCTTGACTCTTAAAATGTGATCCTTATGCAGTGACTTTCAAACTGTTTTTTTTTTCATACAGAGTTTCAATACTCTACCTCACTTAAAACGTAGATTACCCAAAAATCTGCCAATCTGCCCAATTTTCACTTTGCAAACAGGGTATAACAAGCAACCGCCTAAAATCGATGTGTAACATTTTTGGTTACCAATAAAATGTTAACTATGTAGTCAGTAGACCCCTCCCCGCTAACCAAACGCCCCCTCAGGAAGTTGTTTTGGTTTCGGGCTGCGGTAAATTACTTTGAAATGAGTTAAAGCAAAAAGTTTTGCCTGCTTTTTGGGCGGCATTTAAAGCGTTTCCAATTAGCAGACAGTGCTGCTCAACTACGGCTTCTATCGGCCACTCTGCCACCATCCCGTCTGCCTTATAAGTTATTTACCTAATTTGTTATAATTATGTTGATTTTATGTAGTTGCCAAAATGGTTGGGCGCACAGAACTTCCTTTTGATGTGGCTGCTTTCAATGGAATTGCACGTTGAGAAGCGAAAGTCCAGGCTGTTATGCTCATAAATATAAATATTATATTCGAATATTATCTTTGTAAGAGCTGCCAACTGTTGAGTATAAATAAGTGATTTTCTTGATTGAATTGAAATAAATTTCTAGACTTTACATTGCTTCATAATAAATGTAAATAATCATCTATTGTGCATAAGTATCAATCGTCATCTTAAAATTGATTTTAAGGTGGGTTAGTTTTTAGTTAAGAATCATTGCAAAAATTAAAAAAATTTTAATTTCCTAAATGTTCTATGTAAGTTTCAAATTCAAACTGTCATAACTTCGCCAAATCTGAACCGATTTTTAAGATTGATGTCATTCTCGGAGTGGCTTATTTTCTTAATTAAATGTGCATTTAAAATTAATGCATTTTTGTTATTTAAATTTTTTGATATTTTTCGAAAAAAAGCATGTACACATGCTTTACATTTACGGAAATTTTTTTTCTTTAAAATTTAGAATCTTGAAATTGTATTTTTAATCGATGCTGCGTTTCGAAATTATAAATAAAAAATGTCCTAAATTTGATTCTGAGGTGGTTAATTTTTTGGTCAGAAATCATGCAAGAAATGAAAACAAATTTGACATCTAATTTTTAAGCTTGATGTCATTTTGGTAATGGCTTGCTCTTCAGACTTATTCTGCATCTATTTATATTTATACAAAATTTTTTTTTTTAATTTTAGAGTTTTAGAAATTTAGAAAATTAATTAATTTCTAGCATAAAATATAGTGTCAACTATGAAAGTTTCTTCCTGCATACAGCTTATATGTAAAGTTAGGTTGATTTATTTTTTTGCTTTGCTATAATATGTAAGTAGAGATTTTTGTCCAGATGCCATTGAGCATCATTTTGCAATTGCAGCTAATTGAATTGTCAGTCGGCAGTTCTTTATCGTTAAGTATGCAATCAGTGCCAGGCCGGGCTGGCAACCTAATGCCCCCATTATGCTAATGACATTGGAAACGAGTCTCGCAATATGCAAAGCCCTTAGCAAGACAATGCGCCCAAGTGGCACTCGGCAGGCGATGCTCGACAAATCCGGCTGACAACAGCTACAAAAGGCGTAAATATAAAAAAATGCAATGCAGTGCAATGCAATCGAGAATAGACACGAAGAACTAGAGGCGAACAGGCAAAAGGTAGGCATAATGGGAACAATGGGACAATTGGGCCTGGGCGTGTCTAAGTTGAAAGCTGTTGTAAAGTACTCCTTCGCAATATCCTTTAAGCATACCATTACTCAAATGGGGTAGCTAAATTCGTTAGTTATTTGTTGATAATGTTGAATTATTAGTGAACAAACGAACATTTGTGGAAAAATAATTTGAAAGTCTCAGCTTTAATTTTCATTATTCTAAATTTTATATTTTCGCATGTTACAATAATATTCAGAATGTTTATTACAAATTTTTTACGTATAGTGTATCTCTTTTTCGAGCAATCTCCACTCTAGCTTATGCGCTTATTGAGTTTGATTTAAGTTCAGGCTTTGATTTTTGCTAGATATAAAGAATTTATTTTTTTTGAGTACAGGGTATTTGCTAGTCGTGCACATACAACTTCTTACTTATGCTGTTGCTCTATTGTCAAAAGCTTTAATTATTTTTGTAAATATATTTTGATATCCCATAAATATTCTCAAATTGTTCTTAACTATAGAGTATCTTCATGTCGAGCACCCACAACATAGATTTTTTGGCATTTAATTTGTCTAAAAGCTAGATTTAAATTTGATGTACACGTTTAATTTGAAATCTCTCTTATATATTCCTACCATTTTTAATACAGGGTATCTGCATGTCAATCTCTTTTAAAATTCTTGTTTCTACTTGCTTTCAATTTAAGCTAATGCTTTGATTTTGGCTATACTTTTATATTTTTCAAATTATTTATATATTAAAATAGGGTATTTGCTAGTCTAGCTAGCTCTCAACTACATAGTGCATTTCAAATTGTTTGTGCTGGCTTTTTGATTTGCTCCTTTTTTGCTCCTGTTTCTCCACCTTTTGTCTGTCTTTTAGTTGGCAGCAAAGTTTTTCCCATTGCCTGCAAATTGTTTGCCGGCAGCTGCAGCTGTCAGCTGTAGGCCTACAGATATAGTATACATATGTGTGTGCGTGTGTGTGTGTGTGTGTGTGTAGAAAACAGGACACGTAATGGGAGCGGCAGAATTTTGTCGGCATTGTTGCTGCGATTTATGTGTCATAAAGTCACTAAGTTAACGGCATTTGGCTGCCATTTGCCAGGCATCTCTGCTGAAAGTTTTTCATCTCCTTCAAACACATACACACTCCCTCTCCCTCTTCCACTCTGCTGCTCTCTCAGAGAGTGGGCGCTTGTGTTGGAGTGTGAGAGAATGCACTGCAAAATGGCGCGTTGCACTTCAGCTTTCCAGTTGTTGTTGTTGTTTTTATTATTGTTGCTTGTTGCTTGTTGGAATTGCCGACGGCGCGTGCCAAAGTGCCGTTAGCTGGAAATTTGCATTTTTGCAAATTAATTTAATGAACGCTTTTGGGTCTTGTTTAGTGGCAAACACATTTTTGGAGTGCGCCATTCCAAGCTGCGTTCGAAGTGCTCGCTAAATTTCATTTGATTTACGAGTGACGGCAATTTGTGTGCCAGAGCGAGTGAGATAGAGAGAGGGAGAGAGAGAGCGCGAGCAAACAAGTTGACGATTTATTTTTTGCATTTTTAGTTGACTTTAATTTTAAAGTTTTTTTTTCTGTGCTCCAATAGTAGCATGGAGAGCAAGGAGAAAGAGAGAACGAGACGGAAAGCAAACGCCATTTTCTCTCAAGTGTCTTTGTGAGTTATTCAAATATTTAAATTACTTTTTTTAAAGTGTTTACAAATTTTTTAAAATTAAATTAACTCCTTTTGTGTGTATATTCAACCTTCCATCTTTATGTTAAGTTTTAACAACAGGTCAGCTAACAAGAGCCTGAGAATTTAAATTTAAAAATTGACAACTGGCTAGAAAGGCTGTCAACCTTCGCAGAAAGCTGGGAAGAAATCGATATAAATAATTATCAATAACTACTTGCTCATCTTCAATTTTATTTTACATATTTTTCTTTAATATTTTACAACTTTCCCCCCAAAAGCCCGACAGAGTTCTCAATATATTTGCCAAGTTGCCAATATTAATGATATTTCTTGAACGTTTTTTTTTTTACTTTTCAAACTATTTTGCTGTCTTCCTAGTTGTTGCACAGAAAAAACGCCTGGAAGTATGCAACATTTTTTTTGCTGCTGCATTTTGTTCATTTTTAGCCCGACTTTCATCTTAATTTGGCAGTTTATTTGCCTTGGCAGCTGCATTGGCATTCAAATTGAATTGATTTCTGCTCGCCAATCACTGAATTCATCAACGTAAGCAGATTTATGCAGGACACCAAAAACAACAAGCAGTTACACAAAAGGACATGATTGCCAGGACAATGCCGAACAATGAGACCAGAGTGCGTTTGCCCAATGGTCAATATGGGCAAAAAAAAAAAGGAATGAAAAAACTGGACAAGATTGAAGTCATGACTAGACTCACCAGCGGTGGTTTATCAACCAAACGACGACAATTATTCATTTCAGTTGGGGAATTATCCTCCTCGGAGCTGGGCGAACGGGGCAACTGCTGCTCCGCGGCATTGTGGCTGTGTGCGTGATGGCTGTGCAGCAGCTGCAGCTGCTCCACGTGATGTCGCGGCGTCGCTCTCGGCTGTGCCGTATGCGAATGCTGATGATGATGCTGATGCTGATGATGATGATGTTGATGTTGATGTTGATAATAATGTTGCTGCTGTTGCTGCTGTGTGCCTTTATTGCTCGCGTTTGCCGGGCTGTCGAGTTGAATGTGGGGTTTTGTGGCAAGTTTACTTAATTTTGCGCGTTGCAACTTACCTGAAGCTTAGCTGTGCCACTGGCCGCGCAGTGGGTGAGTCGCTCCTGTCGCCAGTTTCAATGAGCGTTGTCTCCGCGCTGGCCGCTGTCGAGGCAGTTGCTGCTGCTGTCGTTGTTGTTGCTGCTGCTGCTGCTGGAGTGTTGGAAAACGCGGCTGTACTATGTTGCGGCTCGAGACGTAGTCGTATATCCTGCATGGCCATGGGTATTGCCTCACTGTCCACACCTTACAGCATCTGCCAAAGAGTTGGGAGCAAAGTTAAAAGTTTGTTAGAAAAAAATACGACAAAGTGCAATTAACTTAAGATTGCCGAAGTTTAAATACCCTTGCAGCTATATGTAATTAAAATTTGGGCTAGTTATATATAGTTAACCGATTTTTTTTTGGCAGCCATATTTATGAAATATTTATGTATAGTTAACTGTGTTTTTTTCTACAAAAATAAATTATTTTTATCAATTGTTCCTATTTAAGGCTATTTTAGTTTAAATTTCGATGTTGGTGATATTTTGCTTATATGCTAGGAGTATAGGAATGCTCACAATTGCCAAGTTTGGTTATGATATCTTTGAAAATGTAAAAGTTTTTCATAGCAGAACTAATTTTTCGATCGAACAGTCCTATACAGTAAAGTTTTCCGATATTACTAATATGTTGATATAGTATATATATATAATAATATTTAATGCCTGTCTTCAATGTTCATATAGATCAAGAATATATATAAATATTATAGAGTCAAAAACGTCTTTTTCTATGCGTTACATATTTCGTAACAAAGTTATAAAACCCTCCGCATGGATATAAAACTAAAGTTTTCAAGCCAAAACCCTTTTAGCAGCTCTTGGCCAGAACTTTTCCGCATTGGTCACTTTAAGTTTATGCTAATGCTGATGATTTCTTCGCCTTATTTTGTGTTTATATATACGTACATAAATATACATATATATTTTTTCACTTTTTGCGGTCGATGTCTTGTTAAACTTTTGCTTTAAGAGCTCTCTTATAGCTGGCTTAAAGGCTGCCGCTGGCTGCAAAACTTTTGCCAACTAGTTTTAGCTTATTGAATTTTCACACACACACACACACACTCAGCTACACTCATGTGTGTGTAGTTTGAAAAAGTTTTAATGCAATTTTAAGCCTTTGCCTATTAGTTGCAAATCGTTAACAGATTTTCAGCATATTCATTTTAAAGCTAACAAAACGCTTACTTCACTTTCGACCAAAAAAAAAGAAGTGTTTTTTAATTGCTAGCGTAGCTGTTGCAAATTGGGTTAAGGTTGTTGCATTACCACAGCTGCAACTTTTTGCTCCTTTTCCAGCATTTTCTTTGCCGCTTCACTTGTTCGGGCCGCCATTCACCTACATTCAAAGCCAAGGCACAAAAGGCTGTCAGTCGTGGATAACAAAGTAATTGCAACATTCTAAAGAAAACGGGTAACGCCCTGAGCTGCGTTAGTTAAGTGGGCTTGACTTAAATATACCCTGTACATTTTTAAAGGTTAAGGAAATGAATGTAGAGGAGGAAAAAAAGGAGGATGTAGAAAACTGTTGATTGTTTTTTTTTATCGATAACTTCGATTTATATCGCTATCGATCGGCTTTTGGGGAGGTCGGGGGAAAAAATGGATATGACGTATATTAAACTATATTCTGAAAAAATAACAAAACTTCTGATCCTTAAGGTTTCGGGACAGAAGTTTCTATTGTTTCTCAAATAAAGTTAAATTATTATCGATTATTTTCAGTTAAAAATAAAAGTTTCAATATGTCTTACATTCAAATAAAATTTGTTATTAGTTTGACAACATATTATATATGTGTATATGTATGTGCGAATATTTTTTGATTATATATTTATCATTTTATAAATGTTTTTTAATTTTTTTAAATCAATCTGTGATACCCTGGGCTATACGAATATATAATTTTGGCTATTGATCTCTTTAAATAGACACATATACAAATATTTAAAGTACATGTTAATACAGAATATACATAGATATGGTTAAACCTTAATGTCTATATTAACCAGGGTATTCAGGTAATCAGCCAAAGCACCAAATAGCTATAAAACTGAATGAGAACCTAAGGAAGAAACTGCAATTGAAGTCTGCATTAAAGTAGCCTCCAAGTCAAGTTGAGTTTAAGCTATGTAAATGCGGCTTTTGCTGGTGCTGCTGTTGCTGCTGTTGCTGCTATTGCTGTCGATGTTGCTGCTACTGTTGATGTTGCTGCTCTGCATTTAACAAGTATACGCCATGTTGGCTGTGCATTAATTTAACAAACGACGACGTCGACGACAATGAGACACAAATGTGCTGACATTTGGCACTTCATGTAAAAGTTGCTTTTGCATAAGTTGCAAAATGTCAGCAGTGACAACGGAAGCAGCAGCAACAACGGCAACAACAACAGCAACAACAACAACAGCCGCAGCAGCAATGAAAATAATAACAACAACCAGCAACTGGCTTATCTGGCATTATAATTCTCTTGCAATTTCTCGCAGCTCGGGCACACCCAACATGTTAATTTAGCTTGTCATACAAGAATGCATCAAAATGTTTTCAGTGCACTTACAACAACAACTAATTTGAAGAGTGACAAATTCCATAGCATGCTTTTGTGCGTCTTTTATGCGCTGTCAAAACTTCTTATATAAGAAAAAAATACTTGCACAGATTTCTGCCTTATTTGCTGTTGCCGCATATCAACTTAAAGTTTAGTTCGATAAAAAATTCTTTTTTTTTTTTTTGGTAAAAATAAAACTTATTTTTATTGCACTTCTTGTTCTTGTGCACAACAAAAGTTTTTATCTGTACGTAGCAAATGGCAGCGCCTAAAAAAAAGAACAACAATAACAACAACTTTAAGAACTGCAACTGCAATACAAAATAGCCAGAAAAGGGAGTGGAAAAGAACTGCTAACAAGGTAAAACAAATTTGTTTTCATGTTTTTGCTTTGTTATTGGTAAGTTTTTTTTTTGGTAACTGCAACTTTTAAGCGTATCTTCTAACCAGTTAGTAAGGGTAAGGGAAAGGAAAGGGTTTTTTTTATATAGAAAAAAGCTATAAAAGCTAGATATTATGAATTTTTATTTTAATAGTGCTCAAAACTAAAAGCATAAACTAAACTGTGAGCCGAAGCCATTTTTTACAATATTATTAATTTATTGTCTTGCCACAAGTATCTTTTTATAAATTTATAAAGAGCTTTTATTATGAGTTTATATTGTTTACTCAGTTCTTTTTTCTATAGAAATAAGTTTTGCTTTAATTTTTTTGTATCGTTCCACTGAAATCCTCTTCTGCTCTATTTTCACCCTCTGTAGCTGCGTTTAGCGTCTCATTTCATACAATTGAAATTTACCTTTATATGCTGTCTGTTTCAGCTACTGCGCTTCCGTTCCTGTTCCCGTTCCCGTTCTCATTTCCAAAAGACAACTTGCCAGACGGAACATATGACTAGCTCATATCCAAGTGCTCAGTTAGTGCCGCTATATGTGCTCACTATAAGTTCTTATCTAGCCTGCGACACCCACACCCACACACACACACACACAGCCATTTGCACACACATTTGCTTGTTAGTTTATTGAAATTGATATTATGCGAGAGCTGCCGTCAAACTAACTCTATAACGACGGTCTGGCAGTGCTGTCTGTCGGCTTCTGTCCGTGTTTGTCTTTTGTGGGTACTTTTATTTCTATTTTCATAGAGATTTTGTTACGAAATTCATTGTTAAATCGCTTGGAAATATATATATATATATATATATATACATATATATATTTTTTTTTGGATAGACCGAAGACGCTGCTGTGTTGGCTGATTGCCTTATAAAAGTGTCCCATGTCTCATGTCTGCCGTTTCGACTTGTTATTGTTGCGTTTGCTTTTTTTTTATTCATTATACCCATTGAAAGTGACCGGAAAAGGGTGTTATGAAGTTGCTAACTAACTAACTGTTGAATTGTTTTATTATGTATAGGTCATATTATTGTTTTCTTTTTGAAAGTGGAACGCCCTTCTATACGATTCTCAAAATATTGAGTAGTGCTTTGAAGAATTTCGTCGAGAGAGTGAGAGAGAGGGATATAAAGATATAATTTTTCTTTTCGCTCTTTCAATTGCTTTCATTTGTTTTTTGGTCTTTTAAGAATCGCCGCTGTATGCGAATTTCACAAATTCAAGTAATCAAACAGATTTATATATGTTATTTAAATAGGATTTCACTAGTGGCATTTTTGTAATAAAATCACCGTCTTCTCTTACACTCTCTCTCTAGCTTGCAAATATTTTGTTTCTAGACTCCTCTCAATTTCTGGCTACAGGGTATCCTCCCGTTCAGCAGCCAAAGCACACACACTCTTGTTGTTTCTCCACATTCGTTGAGTTCATATTTTCTGTGACTCGCATGCAGTTACTGTGAAATTCAATCGCCAATGGGACACATGGTGCTCTCTGCGACTCTCTGGAAGCGCTTATATCAATCGCTCGTTGCACGCGGCGCAAACAACAGCGGCACAAAATGTCAACAGTCTTTGAACTTTCGGGCTCCGATTGCCGCCTGGGTGGCCGCTTGCTGAATTGCAATAAAATACGAAGAGAGAGCCTCAAGTTGAGCAGTTGAACAGTTGAACAGTTGTTCAGAGTGATAACTAACGGTTAAGCCGACCATTGCCCGTGGTCTATGTGAGATTCGGGATCGCCTGCCCGAATGCCCGAATGCCTGCCTGTTACGTGACAATCCGCAGCCCAGTTTCATGTGCCGACATGTGGCATGTAGTACGTATGGTGGAAGTAGGCGCGCCCTGGCCACAACAACAATAACAACAATAACAACAATAGCCACAATGAGACTTAAAATGTGCACCGCATTTGGCTTGACATCAACGACGAAGCAACGACAACGCTGAGAAAAAAGCAACCAAGACGCGGCCAACAATGAGACAACGACAACATCAAAAAAAAAAAAAACAAAAAAAATACACCAACAATGAGCACAAAAACAACTGAGTCAGGCTCAGAGTTTGGCTTCAGCTGGCTCCTATTTCAACTGAATTTATGAACTTCAATAGCTTTTACATTTATTTATCTGAAACTATTTCTATATTGACATAAAAATGCTATTAAAAAAAAAATTGCTGATGTCTTTAACAATTCATAAGCGAACTGAGGAACAGGGTCTCAATACCAAACTTTACCGAATTTAATATTCTGCTATACTTGTCCAGCTGCGTGTCATCATCCAAAGTTTCTTTTAAAAAATTTTATTATATTTTTTAATAAAAAATCCATTTTCTACAGTCCCCAAATTAAATTATTCAATTTGAATACTTTTTCTTGGCAATAGTGCAAGCTGAAACTTATTTTGTTTATGCATGTCCAACTTATTTTAAAAAAAATTTAAATTTAAGCAATTAAAAATCTAGTTAAAAAACGACAAAAAAAAACCTTATTCGATTTCAATTAATTTTCTTGGCGTTAACGCAAACCGGAATACGGCATAAAACATAACTCAATTTCATTGTCAGTGTCAGCAAAAAGCACTGTTAAAATTTATGTAGCCTTCACGCAAGCCCCGATTGCAATTCAATTATGAATTATGCGAACAATGTTCCTTGACATGTTTGCTGTTGGTTTCGGTTCAGTTGCTGCTCCAGCACCTACTCCAGCTTCCACAGCAGCTCCCACAGCAGCGCCCACAGCAGCGCCCACGGCGGCTCCTGCTGCAGCTGCTGCTGTTGCCACTAATTAAATGCAATGCGATGTTCGCTCGATTTGTTGTGCTAATGCTGCGTAATTACGGAATGCGGCGACGGCCACGACGACGACAACGTTGACGGCGGCAACATTCCGAGACGTTACTCATACGTCGCGTGTGTCAATAGAACAGCAAGAAATGCTTTGAAATCGCTGCGTCGTGCAGCAGTAGAAGGAGCTGCAGCAGGATCAGGATCAGGGTGAAGGTGAGCGCAAGGGCGAGGGCCGCATTGTCAGGCGGCTGCTTGGCGTCGTGTCCACATTTGGCATGCCAACAACAGCAACAAAAACAACAACAATCGCGTCTTTGTTTTGCCAGCGCCTTGCTGCAGCAGTTATTGTTGTTGTTGCTGTTGTTGTTGGTGTTGCTGTTGTTGCTGTTCTTGCAATTGTACATTGACACCTCATGGCTGCTGCTGCGAACCTCTTTTTATTATACCCCATGTCCACTCAAAGTGGTTCGAATTGGGTATATCGCAGTTGTGCTTATGTATGTGACAGGCGAATGAAAGCTTCTCCAAATCCCATTAATATTATGTTCTTGATGAGGACAACGAGCTGAGTCCATTTGTCTATCTGTTTGTCAGTCCTTCTATTCGTTTATCCTTTTCGTCTGTTTCAGTTCCAGTTCTTCTGTTCATCAGTTCTTCTGTTCGTCAGTTCTTTTGTTTTTCTGTTCTTTTATCCTTTCTTTCCTTTATATAAACACGCCTACCTTAAAGACTATAATATCTAGAGACATTCCATATGGATTACAAGTCTTTCTATAAAAAACCAACATCAGGTATCTTTTATTTTTCCGATAGCTGTCCCAGTTTGCAAAAAATCGATTAATATCGATTTGCAGACCCTGTTTTTTAAGAACATTATAAAAGCTAAATTCACAATTTTTGGATGAAGGTTTTCTTATAAAATACCTAGATCAATTAAATTTAATTTTTTTGAATGCTCACGCAAATTGTTGTAATTTAATTTAATTTAATTTTATATAATTTATTTAATTAAATGTACCTTAATTAAACCAAATTAAACTTAACTTCACATAAAATAACTGAATTTCTCTTAATTTGTGGTATATAAACACTTTTAAATATCATCGATATTTAAAAAAATTGAATCGGGATTGTTTGACAATATATTTAAGAATGTGTAAAGAGCATAAATTTTAACTGTGTTTTTGGATAAATATTGCTTTATAAAAGTACGTACAAATGAAGGCCAAAGACAAATTAGAGCTGCGTACAGGGTAACTGCAGACCGTGAACACTCGACTAGAGCACTCTTACTAGTTTCTTTTTGTTGCCCTGTGTCGCGTTCTGGCCATGTACATGAAATTTATGTCGCCTAAAGTGCAACGTTGACAATGTGCGCTTGTAATTTGTTGTTGTTGTTGTTGTTTTTGTTGTTGTTGTCAGCACTTGGCCATGGCTATTTAATGATTGTGTCGTGCAAATGCCAAAGCAAAGAGCTGCTGGCAACAACTCGGCTGCAATTGGTGAAAGAAACGCGAAAATGGCAAAAAAAAACATTTTTCACGCCCCGGGAACAGCGTCAGCTGTTGCGCTGCGCTTTCAACAAGTTCAAAGGACAGTTGTAGGGGGTGGGTGGCTGTTCGGTTTGCTGCATGCAAATGTCACATGCAATCATAAATGCATATCGAGGGGGCGGTGGAAGCCAAATAGTCAAACACTCCCCGAGGCGCCAACGCATGCAACTGTAATAATTTATACAAATGTCTGCGGCTTTTGACTTGGCACTTGTCACCTCCGCCAAGCTGTTGCCCCCTCCAGCCTTCTATATCTTTTGCGACAGTTCAATAAAAGTTATGCGACAAACGCCGTCTGATGACACAGTTTGTGGCCCGAGACGTCCGTAGGGTGTGCGGAGTGCGGGGACTGTCGGGATTGCAGGGATTGCAGGGATTGCGGGGCTGGGTTGACATGGCAGCTGGAATCGCGGGTGGCCAGGTGAAGATGCGTCTCTGGGAGATTGAAAAACTTTTGCCTCGTTGATGCTGAAAATGAAATATGTTTTAGCGTTTCTCTTTTTTAATACCCTGTATCTATTGCAAAATGGGCAAAGGGGCGTATCTTTGAGAGGAATTTTTTTGGGAACAGAAAGCAGCATTATGACTTCGGAGAAACTAAGTAAAAGTAAAGTAAAGCTATCGATAACTCTCCACATTTTCATAAAATCGATCAATTTCGATTTAAGGCCCCGGTTTGCGAACATATCTCGCTAAGTAAATAAAACTAGGGACCAGATTTTACATGTAGGCTCTACTATGTCATACACAGATTAGCAATAATCGATAACTTAGCAGTTATTTTTCGATCAAATTAAAAATCGATAACTATCGATTTTGAAACTTGATATTTCGAGCGTATCTCGCTGAATAAATGAGCAAGGAGCGTTCCATTTTTGCATTTATTAAATATTATTTTTAAATATGAAGATTATTTTACTATAAATATTCCAAAGCGTAGAGCAAAGGGAAGAGGAAACCAGGATAAATTTCGCAGGATGCAGGATATCGACTAGTCGGGCTCACTCTCAACAACGGCACGCTTTACTCGGTTTTTTGTTTTGGTTTGTTGGGGGCAGGAGGGTATTAAACCGAACCGTGATAGATGCAAAAGTGCATCAGGCGTGCAAAGTTAAGGTGCGCCTCCGGCATCGGTATCGATAAGCACCTTGGGGACAACTGAAACGCTTGAGAAATGCAGCTACACTCAGTCACATGACTTGGTTGCGGGATCTTAAGTTACTTTTGCTGTCAACAGATGATGCGAGCACACAAACACACACACACAAACACACACACACACACTTAAGAGTTGTGTATCGCATGCAAAGTTTTCAGTCAGTTTTCAGTTTTGTGGAGCAACCAACTTATAAACAAGTCGGGTCTGAGGAAATAACGAATTCTGTGCCAGCCATCTTTATAACTTTGCGAGATATCCAAGTGCTATTCGTAATTCGTTTAGGTTTCAGCCAACAGAAGTTGTAGCCAAAAAACATATCCGTTAAAGTTTTATTGTTAGCGCTGATTTGATATTTGATTGGCATAAGCTACATGCAGTTTTTATTATTGCAACAGATATCGTGTTATAGGAGACTTTTTTTATCTTCTTTAGGGAAAAAATGGTTTATTTTGGTGATATAGAAAAAAGCTTTTGGGCCACGCTATTGGAAAATTTGTTGACCGATGAAGAGGGAAAGCATTTTTTCTGTGTTATAATAAAGAGTATCGCCTGGCGGATAAATTTACGATCGATTGCATTTCTTAAATAATTTGTTTAGTAATTAAAAATGGTTTTAAGCTTTACGTTAAGTTGTTTAAGACTTTTTCTTACTTTTGATTATCTTTAATTTTACTTTATTGTAAACATAAAATGCTAATAATTACATTTTCAAGATTTGTGATGACTTTGTCTGATATAAAACTGGCATTTAATTTCCATTTTTATGCGGCGCGTTGAATTAACTCCCTGCCACAAGCGGCGCTTGTTCGGCTCAGGTAATCGGGCCATATACC
This sequence comes from Drosophila colorata, assembly GCA_035041545.1. NCBI lineage: Eukaryota > Metazoa > Arthropoda > Insecta > Diptera > Drosophilidae > Drosophila > Drosophila colorata. Next base: position 5,161,215 of record JAWNLD010000564.1, read on the forward strand.
TTAGCCAAGTTAAGCCACGAAGCGCTAATCTACCCAGGCAAACCCTGGGCACGCCACATGCCGCCTGCATTTCATTAATTAACAATTAGTGCCATCAAAGGCGCGGCCGCAGCAACAAATCCAGATGGATGCAACACCGTCGAAATGTAACTGCTACACTTGGAGAAAAAATCAAGTACTTTGTGCCGATATCAAACATAAATATTGTCGAATTTCTGCTTAAGTTGGTTTTTTTTTCCTCTATATTCGGCCAATGTTGAGAATTTTTACCCTGTATAAGATTTCTTTTTCATAACTTTTTTAGTTAAAAATGCGCCTGAGACAAGATACGAAATTCTCATTTCAATATATTTTTTAAGTTCCGAAAATCCCTAAAAAAAATACTCTAATATGTTTACTTTAATCAAGTACAAACGTTGTGTAGTAAAAGTATTTTTATATAAAAATAACATTTTTAAATTCTGAAATTTTTTTTTATGTCACTAATACAGTATTTTATGTAAGAAATCGTATAGTTCCAGTGAAATTTTATTTTCAGTGCCCTAATTCGTATTTTGTACTTAATTTAAGCGATATTATATTATCATTTATACTTTTAAATCAAGGTTGACACAAATAAAATTCAGGAATATTTACGATCGAAATGTGATGTGAAATTTGAAGTTGAAAACTGTATATATTTTCTCTGAGTGTAGATAAAGGGGTCTCGGGGTAAGCCGGGGGGCAAGACAACATTTTGATGTGCGCGTCGCTTTCCGGTACATCAAATTGTGTTGAGCTGGCGACAGGATACGGTAGCTGCAAGGTATATTCACTGCACAATCGGTTGATAATGATGCGGCAACGCCTGTCTGAATTTAGGTAGCAACAACAACAATTTGACCGTTAAGGCAGGCAGGGATCAAAGATCAGCAAAAGAGAGATGGAGAGAGAGAGAGAGAGAGAGAGAGAGAGAGAAGATCTGTGAGTGATGTCAAAAGATGACAGCGATGACGATGACGATGACGTTGCGGCTCGCTGATGACTTGTGTAATAAGTGGAAAGAATCTTGTCTAGAAACAATAACTCGTTGCCTTTCGTTGAACTTGAATTGCTGTTGCATGTTGCATGCAGCAACCAACAGCAACAGCAACAACAACAACAACAACAACCAACAACAACATTGAGTTAATGATGGCCTCTCCACTTGGCTAGTAGATCGCTCTCTGCGTCTACACGGCCGGCTGGTTTAGCTAGCTCAGTTTTTCTGGCTAACAGCGCTGTGCGCCTGTTAACTTGGCCATGAAACATTCGATGCTCTGGCAAATTTCACAACCGGCATCGGGAAATTGTGAAAAAGTGAGTTGAAACACACACACACAGACACACTCACACACAAATACAAAGACAGCGACAGCCACAGCCGGCTACGTGTTTTTCTTGTTTTCTTTTGCGCCGCATCTACGCGATCTTGAGCTCAATTCTTGCTGCCCCTGGTCCCAGTCCCAATCCCAGTCGCAGCTCTCCATAGTATTCAGTGTTTGGAACTTGTTTCTGTCCATATTTGTGCGTGGCGTCGGCGTCGGCGTCGGCATCTTAACCGCAAATCCTTTCGGATATGAATTGAATTCATATATTATTTATGATCTGTTTATTTTTATTGTGCATGCCAGATGATGATGATCATTACGATCGTGATCATGATCATCATGATGATGCTGCGAAGTTGTTGCTGGAAATTGTTACCGCTCTTGAGTTTGGCATGGTGAATGTTATGCCTGTCAGAAATGAGAAAAACTTCTAATTGGAATTGCTAATCAAGTTGGGCAATTTTGGGTGATTCGGCCCGAGGAAGTGTTGGCCAACAAGGCTGATGGATTGTTGCAAAGTCAACGGGTTAGTTGTACGTTGTTTAAAGCAGAGAGTAGCTTAGTTTATTTTCGTAGTAAAAACTTAGTGAAAAGAGTTAAGTTAAGGTGTATAAATAGAGATAAATAATAGATCTAGCTGGAGATGGAGTAAAAAGGGAGATCAAAAATAAAAAAGAGTTCGAATATATGTTAAAAGGTTGAAATTATACAAAATAATGAATTGAGATATGATAAAAGAAATTAATATAAATGTAAACAGATGTAAGAATACTTATTTGGATAAGAATGTAAATTTAATAACAGCTACAAGTGGAATTGTTGTAAAATCAATACTATATTTCATCATGTAAGTATAATAGAATTCTTTTATTTTTTTTTAAATGGGATTAAACAGACGATTTAAAAGTATTATATATTTAAGTATAGTAGTAGTAGAATAGTAGCTCTAAAATTGTAATAGTTTAGGTAGGAATTTTCACTTATAAGTAAGCTTAATTATAGCCAAAAAATTCAGCAAAAAATATAAAAATAATTATATTTGTGCTTTAACAATCTGACAGCCTTGCTCTCGTTTTCAAGTTTGAAATGCAATTTATAGCTATTATTTTGGTTTTTTTTGTATAGATTTCTATTGTTTTCAAACAATTTATCATTTTACAAACTTATATTAGGGTTATTTGTGCTACGTTTTTATATATATTAACATATTCTACATTTCGCACAAAAATAACATGATCTGGCAACCTTGCTCTCAGCTACAAATATACCCTAGCTTTCAATGGTATTTTTTTATATAAAGTCAACTTTTCTACACTTATTCCAACGATTTGAGCTTTATGTCCGCGCTTAACCTATTCCCCGAGCTAGAACAATCTGGCAACCTTGCTCGCCATTACAAACCGTCTGTCCATTGTCCGTCCGCAGCTCGACTAGCTCTATTCTTAGCGGCCAATATCCAGTTCATCCGCCAACTACAACGACAGCAAGTACCACGACTATTACGACTGCAGACGGGGCGCCCCACACGACGATTCACAAAGTAAATCGTTGGCAGAGGCGGATCGACAGAGAGAGAGAGAGAGGGAGGTAGGGAGAGGGAGGGAGGGAGGGAGATGCAGCGCTTTTGTGCGCCTTGATTGCCCCACCGCGTTGCCTGTCAAGCCGCGCTGAACCTGCTGCTGCCTCCACCTCTGCTCCTGTCCCTGTCCCTGCTCCTACTTCTCCTCCTCCTCCTCCTCCTCCTCCTTCTGTTTCTGGTGCAGCACATGGCCTTAATAGTTTGATATGTACTATGTATTTCACATACTAACAGCACCGGGACATGGTGCACTGTTGGTTATTACGATTATTATTGTTGTTGACATGCCGCTCCACGCTGACAGCGGGACAATTTAGTGGCTTTTTGCGTTTCCTGCATTGTTTGTCCGTTAAAAAAGAATGCTATTCCCACAATAGCAGCTGCTCGGGCGCCTACTTAACCCAATCCAATTCAATCCAAATCCCAGCTCCTCCCATAGTCCCATCTAACCCACTCCAAGTGGCTGCCATGGCCAGACAGACAGCTGACTGGCAGTCAAAATTCAAAGCAATTAGACCGCCAACCGATCGCATCGCACATCGGATCCCATCTCGATGCCAACTTATCCCCAGTGTAAACGGAGGCAAACACTTGTCTTTGGCCGCTGCTCGAGTGCGGCTTTTACACTTGTCTGGCGTTTGGGGGCAATTGGAAAACTGCTTTCTAATGGCGCTACGCTGTTGAGAGCTAAGAGCTTTTCCGGCTCAATTCGTAAATGCATTCAAGTACTCAACAGCAGCAATTTAGGCGTTCAACTATTCTGACTGACAGTTGCAAGAGAAATATAATTAGCACATGCGAGAATCTTCTCTGGAAATCCGAAAAATTCTGAAGTATTTTAAGTGCATTTGTTATCACATAATATTATTATGTTATAAATCTATTTAAAATACTACATCAAAAAACAGCTTATGGCCGTGGAGCTATAAATCTTTCTCTTTAATTATTATGCAAATTATTATTGTTTATTCATTATTAGAAATTATCGGTAAAACAAAGTATATAAACTCGAATTAGATATTCTAGATATATCCTAATTTTAAGAGACTGAATAGTCAAAAGTCTTTTCTTGGAATCAAGAATTTCTGTTTTTTTACACAGGCTAAGTTTTTAATTCGATTTAATTTTTTATACAAATTTTTAGAACTTTAAAATGTTCCTACACTTGGTTTCATATGAAATCTGAATCTTTTGCCAAAGCTGAGTGAGTTTTTGATTATCTCACTGTGGAGATGTCAGAAATTTATGTCTATTATGTTATCAGCATTTTTCAACGTTTGCAAAAATGTTTTTGGGTTTGCCAAAAATATTTCATTATTAAATTGACGCTGGAGATGAAAAACAAATGCGAACAAACTCTGTTGAGATACTTTTCGCATGTGTGTGTGTGTGTGTGTGCTATGTGGAATGCAATTAAAATGCGCGCTGGGTTGGATAATGCGGCTATATACTTATATATACTTATACTATCTGGCACATGCGAGCAGTTTTGCATGCAAAATAGAGAGGGAAAACAGGAGAATGAAATCAAAACGGAAGCAGAAAAATTAAAGAATAGTTTATGTTTGGTGTATCGAATATTAAATACCCTATGTGATTTAGGGCAGATTTTTAATATATTTATTGTATATATTATAATTTATATATATAATATTATTATCAGTCCAAAAATGATTTTGAATACAAATAAATTTCCTCCTTTCGATAGTTGCTTTAAGAGCTTTATGTATTCCCATTTTAATAAGAATTTATTTCTATACTGGGAACAAAGTGAATTCCTAAGTTTGTTAGGATATTTGAAAAATCAAAAAGTTTTTTTTTTCATACAAGAACTTAGTTTTTTACTAATATTGATTTATCTCTCGAGATTGATATATTTACATATACTTTCTGGACTTGGAGATATGTCTTTTTATGCGTTACACATTACCTGACATATTTAAAATACCCTCTGCAAGGGTATAAAAAAGAGTTTAACAGTTTAGCGGCGCTTGCCGCGCGCGGCTTTAATGATAATGAAGATTATGCCGCTGCATTGGAGCGCCAGGATGAGAACGAGGATATGCGGATGCGAACGCGAGCGCGGATGCGGATGCGGATGTGGATGCTGATGCCGATGATGTGTGGCAGTGGCAAGCAGCGTTGTTGCTGTTGTTGCATGTAGAATGAAATTGTAGCTGAAGCTGCAGCAGCGCTCGTGTGTTGTTTTGGCGGTGGCAAAGCTGCTTGCGGCTCTCGGGCTGGGGCTCGGAATGGGGCTCGGAGTGGGACACGGAATGGGGCACAACTGTGCCCGCCACCTCGCATCCTGCACCGGCACCCTGTCCCTGTCCCTGTCACCGTCCCCGTCCCCGTCCTTGTCCCTGTCTCCGTTTATGTTTGTGCTCATGTGCTGGCAGCTGAGTGCAGCTTCAACTTCAGCTTCAGCTTCAAGTGGCTCTTAACGGGAACCGTTTCGCATTGCATGCTGGCATTTTAGCATTTTAGCATATTGCAGCGCAGTAAAAAATGATGTAAACAAATTTCAAAGAAAACAATTTGGATAATTACATTATTTTGATGAAGAGCTACAGTTGCATGCGCGTAAATAAGCTCCGGATGCAGGGCAGGACAGGAGAGGGAGAGGAGATGGGCGAGAGAAAGGGAGAGAGAGAGAAAGAGAGGAGTATATAACGTAATCATTTTGTTGTGTGGTCGTTCAGGACAGATAATTCAAAGTGTGACAAGTCAGTTAACATATTTTAGGGCTGATTAAGTTGGCAGCATTCAAAAATGTAAATGTGAAAAGCAAAATCAATTTTTTATTTTTTTTCCATATTTCCATATTCCATATTTTTATTATTATTCCAATTCATAAGCTCTCTCTTGTATTCTAAAAGAAAATGTAATCCAACTGATGCAAATATATTCACATATATTTAAAGGCAGATCAGGTTTATTTATTTGATATATTTCTGATATAAACAAAACTAAAATATCAGCTATTCTATAATTTATTTTATTGAAAAGTAGTCAAAGTTTGAAGATAATTTTATAAATTTAAATAAATGAATTTTGTTTTCGATTTTAAAAATAGATTAAAAAGATTTTAAGAACTAGGTAAATTTAATTTGGCATACATTTCAGAGATTATGTATATTTCACGTCTATAAATAACTGTAAATTCCATCTCTAAGCCAACTTTAGAACAAACGATCAGTAAACATAGAAGTTAAAAATAGATGAATTTTATTTAATGTGTGAATTTATGTCACGACAATTTAGGCCTTAGGCATAGGATATAATCTCGACCTGACTCCGCTAACTTGTTTTCAAGCGAGCATTGCTTACCCCTTTTCGTTTATTCTTGGCATATTTTCGATAAAATCTACAATTTCATTGATTTGCCACGAATAACCGAATTACCCACAATTTTGCATGGGCTTCTTCGCTGAAGCTTGAAGCGTTTGGCGTTTAGCTCAACGGCGCCGGCCAAAAGCCTAGCTCCATATTAATAACCCAACCAATAACTGGAGGGGACTTTAACAACGGCCGCAACAACAATGCGATTTCATTATGCAGCGCATTTCCACTTGGCCAGCTTTTTGGCCCGGCCGCAACTTACACCTGCCTCCGCCTCAGCCTCCGTTCGCTGGACTCGGATGCCGCTGCAGGTTGCTCAATTCAATTGCCAAATCGTCAATATATTGCTGGCGGCGTCAATGTATTCAATTATTATTATAAGCCTTGGCTGCTGCCGGCTGGCCACGCCCTTTTGGCCGCAGCTCTCTTTTGGGCGAAATTGATTTGGCAAATGCGCAGGCAGCAGCGCAAATTGCTGGCCAACACAAGCGAGAATAGCCAAAACAATTTTCCAGCATTTACATAATTTTCTTTTTGTGTTGGCAAAAAAAGTTTTGTGTTATGTAAACTCTTCGGGTTTCGTTTGCGTTAACGTTTTTTTTTGTTCGATTTTTCCCCAAATGTATATCGTTAGCATTTCATTAAGAGGCGTTACCAGCTCCCCTCCCCTCTTAAGATATCGCGTAAATATTTATACATCTTTGGACGCATAAACATGCCAATTGGTTTATTCTTTCAAGCAGGTTTAATAGGGCTCCAGCTGCCCCTGATTGTGACGAAACTGGGTTTTATCTCCATTGCTTTGCCGTCCCTTTGGCAGCTGCATTTTCAGCTTTTTTTTAAATTTTTTTGTGATTGTCTTTTAATTAAGCGACATGCGCAAAATACAATAAAAATAAAAATTCTCCAAACAGGTTTTTGGTTTTCTGCCCCGTTTTCAGTTGTACCTGCGATTGCTTTGGATTTTTCCCGTACAATTGCCGCTTCCTTGGCTCTATTTTGAGTTCCCATTTTGACATCTTTTCTACCTGCCCGTCAGTTGGTTTCTTCGTTTGCTTTATGGCTGTCAAATTTGTTGCTTATCAGCGCTTTACCTTATCTACCTGTCGTTTGTCTGTCAACAGAGCAGTCCATAATTCACTACAAATGCGGTGCGGGGGTTCTTCCAAATGCATTCTTAGTTGACATAGCTTAGGGCTTATCTTATTGGACCATGCCGAAAACGTGCCGGTGCGAGGGGAGCTCCCTAATTGAATTGAGATGTTTGATTTACCTGATAACAGTTGATAAAAAATTAACTCTCAGGTTGCCTTCAATTGAGTTGTTGGAAAGCTTAAAAAAATTTACGTTTGATGTTTAATTTTCACCTTATCGAAACTTCATATAATAAAATATCTTAACAAGTGTCAAAATGTTTTAGAAAGATATGAAAATGTGGTTGGAAAAACAAAACTGGGTTAACAGTTTGAGATATAAACCGAATTGGTAGACAAATAAAAATTAAAAACATATATATGAGCTTAATAAAAAAAAACCTACAATTGTTGTGAAAGCAAGTAGTAGAAAGTTATTAAAGATAATTGATAACAAATACTTTATTACTTTATTGGGGAATTTTTTGTGATATTGTATTGTAGACATCGCTGTAAGCCTGGCTATTTACAGCGATGAACACAGGTTTCTAATTGGAAACATTATTAGTTACATTTTAGTTGAATTATATTTAGTTTAAAAAATATTCATCAATGTTGTTATTTAATATTTTTTTTTTACTTAATAATATTTTGGAACTGGGCTCGTTTTATTTAAATAAATTTTAAATACAAATTTTATTTTTAGTTTTGAACCTGCTTATTTTAAATTTGGCTTTTGGCTTTGATTTGATGGTTTTTTTTTTGTTAAGGTAAAAAAATAATAACATTCTATGTACTTAATCTTCTTTATAAGCTGAAGGTTATCTTTTAAAAATACATTGTGATTGCAGATGGTATGCTTTCTATTATATTATTACCTAAATTCTATGATCATAAGAAAATCGTAAAATATAAAAACAAATTGTATAAGTTAAAAATAAGTCAAGTCAGAACAAGTCTAATCGTATTTCAACTACACGCAAGAAGCCCTAAGTTTCCCAAGGTTTCAACAAATGGAATGCATGACTTCCTCATGCCTTAACCATGCCTCTTCAGCATACTTCAGCCTAGACCCACACACACACACACAGAGAACTTTCCAGTCACGCTGTTGACATAACTTCAGCTCATTTCTGTGACACGACAAGTTTACAACTTTGGCTGTGTACTTGGAGTCATTTGGCTTAATTCGTCTGTCCAAATTGCTATTTATATGCATCGCCCTCGCTTTTAATTTGTGCTGCAAATCACGAGTCCCCTTTTGGCTCCAAGCCCCAAACAACGATGCTGGCCGACCACTGCAGCCAGGCCGCACTTGGGCCAAGAGGGACCGGCCCGTCTTGGCCAATCTGCAAACAAAATCAACAGGTGGCGCGCATATTTCAACATGAAGCTGCCAGGCAAACCGACCGAAATATCAATAAAAATGCCATTTGTTGCGATTGCGCCGTGCCACGAAACGAATGAGAACTGAGAACTGTCGGCCACATAGATAATTTTCCAACCATGGCGCACACACACTGCCTGGCAAAACTTCAATAGGTTCTCTTTTAAATACCCTAACTGGAAGTTTAATGCATTTCTTAATGGAGCTGCTTAAGGCATTGTTTGTTTTTTGTTTTATCTGAAAGAGTTGTAGTTCTCTTTTGGGTTTCAAAACTTTATAAATTTGGATTTCAATAAATAAACTTTCCTCTTTCCTTTTCTATTCTTAACATATGGTACCTATATTTCAAAATATGTATGGAATAAACATAACTTCTATTTATTAATTAGAAATAGTTGAGTACGAAATTTTAATTAAATATAGATATATAAAATCAAAGGAAATACCGCTCAATTTTGATAATCTCCAAAAACACATTACGTATATGTTAAAGGATTTTTAGCTATGTTAATTATCGGTAGCTATTGATTTATCTAAAATATAAAAATACTTTATTAGAATATTTGAAACACAGATAAGACAATAATACACAAATACACTAAGTACACAATTTAAATAAACCCCACCCTCAACAAGTGTATAATAGCTTCGACTTGTTGAATATATAAATTTGTTTTGTTTTTTTGTCTTTTTTTGCAATTTTTATACGTTGCTTGCATTGCTTTTAATTTATTGGCAACACTTTGCTCGGCTGCTGCATTTAAACGACAAGTGTTGCAAATAAAAAGGCAAAATTAAAGCGGTGCAAATTAGAGAAAAAAATCGGCAACCAGCGGCGACGTCAACACCGGAGGGGACCAAGGTGCCACCAGCCTGGCTCTAAAAACTTGTTTGCAGCACACACAAAAAAAAAAAAAATAATAATAAATAAATAAAAAAAACTATTAAAAAACGCGCTGGGATTGCAGGCCACGCTTTGTTGCTGTTGCTGCGGCTGTTGCTGCTGTTGCAGCAAGTGACTTTGGCTTGGTCCTCGCTTAATAAAGGCAACAAGGGTGCGCGGTGGAGCTGGCCAGATGCGGTGAGGTTAGCGTCAACGCCAAAGGCCAAAAGTGTTGGCAATACAAACAAACAAAAAGCATTGCTGCTGTTGATGGTGCTGGTGCTGCTAGTGCACGCCAGCAACATGTGTAGCAGTTTGTGCGCAAAAAGCCCAAAATGAAGACATGAGCCACAACTGCAACAACAACAACAGCTGCAACAACGATGACGACCTTCTTTTGTAAACGCGCTACATAATTGCAACATCCAAAGCAGCAAAAGCTAACGAGTTCGGTGCGGCCTTTGTTGCTGGCTTGAATTGCCTCTTTGCCACTGACAGTTGAGAAATTAGAACGGTTTTTTTTCTTTTTTCGGCTCTCTGAAATCACATGCACGTGCGTCCAGTCGACAAGAGCTGAGTTCTACGTATAATTGGCGGCTGTTGCAGGTGTCTAAAGCGAGTGTTGCTGCTGGTGTTGCTGCTGGTGCCGTTGCTGCTATTGTCTAAGGTCAGCAATCGGGCGCAATCAGTTGGCCAAAGTGACCAGCCAAGGCAATCATCAGGCCCCGTCAAGGTGTGTTTAATCAATGTCTTGGATTTTGTTTTAGTTTTTATTGTCACAACAAAAAAAAAAAATAATAATGTCGCCTTTCCGCAAGCTCCACACATGTTGGCCCTATCGCTGACATGTTGCTCATGTCGCAAACATTAATGTCGGCCCATTTGCACAAATCGTTGTCGTCCTTGTTGTTGTTGTTTTTGCTGTCATGTCTGTTGTTGCTGTTGCTTTTGCTGCTCTTGGCCAGGCCTAAAAGTCTCGGCTTTTGTTTTTTGGACTGCGTAGGTGGACACTGGCGCATGTTGTTGCTGTGGCTGTTGCTGTTAATGTTGCCCTGCGTGATTGCTGCATTGTTTCTGTTGCTGTTGCTGTTGCCATTGATTATTGCCTCTCGCTCGACGCATATAAATCGCTGAGCTTAAATCTCAGTTAAAGCTTGTAAATTAAAACCTTAATGAGTCCGAGTCCGTACGAATTGGATTGGGTTTGGCTTCGCTTTCAAGTCGGAATCATGCTGTGTGTGTATGTGTGTGTGTGTATGTGTATGTGTGTGTGCGTACAGCAAGCACGCATTGCTCGCCTGTAATTTATGCCACTCTCTGGCTATTTTTCCAGTTTAAAACTGAAACTGAAATCGTTTTCAGACAACAGCTGCTTGACTTGGACTTGAGTTGTGTGTCAGATAATTAAAATTAATTCACCTACAAGCGTGGAAAATAAGTGAAACAATTTTAAATAGATGAAAATTGCCAGTTTTTCTTATTGCCTTATGGAAGTTACATTCTGATACCAAAACTTAAGAATTTTATTCTTAAATCAAGTAAAAACATTGTTTAAATGCGACTGAGGTTGAGATATCGTTCATCGGGAAACAGAAAAGGCCGACGGGCCTCCGAAACTCCTAAATACAATAATCTTATACAGAAACTCGAATTAAGAAATTTCATACTTTAATGGAAAATATTTAATACTTTTAAAAAGTATGCAAATTTTTGTTTTAAGCATTTTTATATTTTTTTTTTATTTGCATACCATTTTTTTGTAACGTTGTAAGTTAACATTTATATTTAATTTAAGAATATCCAAGAACGAAATTCACTTAAAGATTTGCAGAACTAAAGATTATAAAGCCCATTCCGCTTGTAATAGAATTACGAATTTACACTGTCAAAACATTTGCATGCAAATTCTTTAAATTAAAAAACTGTTTAAGTTGCATTCTGCAATTATGCAACGCATCTAGAAGACTGCGGCAATTGCTGCTGTTGCGGACAAGTTGCAGCCGCTGTTGCAGCTGCAGCCTTTAAGCTGTGGCCAGCAGCCTAGCGTGTCAGCTGACACGTTTTTAATTTTCAAGCAATTAGTTTTTTCTCTTCCTATCCAATTCCAATCACAAGCCACAACTGAAACTCACATGAGACCGGGCGCAAGAGCCTGCAGAGAGCGGGTTGTGGGGAGCGGGTATTGAGTTGGGTATTGGATTTTAGCTACCCGCATTGTCGATTACCTTAAAATGATTTCTTTGCTAATTAATGCGCTGTGAATTTTCTCACGCTTGCTAAGTCAGCGTCAGCACTAAAAAACTTGTTCGCATTCTTCTTCCTCTTCTTCAACTGCTGGGCAGCAAAGTGTAACAGTTTTTTTCTTCTTCTTCTTCTTCTTCTTCCTTCTTTAACTTCCTCAATAGAATTTGCATAGTTAGTTAGTTAGTTCGGCTGGTTGTGTGTCAAGCTGATTAATTTAAATGGCTTGTTGCGGCCTGAACACGCGATTAGATGATTACACAAAATGATTTAATTATGAACATATTGTTGGCATACCAACCTTATAGAATGGCTTTATGGCTCGGCTATATCCGCTTTCAGCTGCAGCGTTTCGAATGTGTCAACAGCTGCAGCAACAGGTTTGCCACAATTTTGGGTTCCAAATGAGCTGCGGCAACGTTGTTTCCAAATGTTAGTTAGTTAACGTTAAAGTTTGAAATCTTTGAGCTGCACCAGCTTTAAGATACTTTCTGATTTAAAACAATAAAATAAATTTATATTGATTTATTGCTATTTTTCTGCTGTTCACTTTGGCACTTTTATTAATGAATTATACAAAATGTATTACGAAATAAATTGTGTAGGTCTCGGCAATCGGCAATTATGTAGCTGCACCTACATCTAAGCACATGAGCTGTGCAACATTAACGGAGATGGCGAGACGACACTTGACAACACAACACACAAAACACAACAAACACACGGCTTTAACCGATTCCCGATTTTGTATCTCGCTGCGAATGCGATTGCGTTTGCGACGTTCGCTTCCGCTGGCTAAGCGTAAACGACTAAAAGCGGCCACATAAATTTCAATAGGCCAGGCCAGGCGGGCATGCAGTCAGCCAGGCAGGCAGGCAGGCAGGCAGTCAGGCAGGCAGTCAGGCAGCGGCTGCTCAAAGTCACAGGCAGCAGCTGACGTCGACGCCGCACAGTGGTGCAAATAGCGCTATTTTAGTGACACTCGCTACAATTAATTACATAATGATTATATATTTTTTACAAATATTATTAGTATTATTTATTACTATTATTATTATATGAATATTAATTTATTTTTATTATTATAATTATTACTAACATTATTAACAACTATCAGCCTTACCTATATATGCTCTGACCACCAAAGCTTATGATCCAGATTCAGATCTTTCTTATCTTTGAAACTCGCTTTTTAATTTTCTTGTTTGCCTATTGTATTTTAACAAAATGCTTTACTTTAAAATATATATATTAATTTTAGGTGCTTTAGAAACTTAAATAATCTAATAAGTGTAAATGTTAGTACTCTGCTCACAACAGAAAAAGAGTATATTCGGATTGAGTAATGGCATTTGTCCGTATTAACTAAATGTTGCCATTGAATATTATTATTATTTATTTATTATTTATTATTTATTATTTATTTGAATTACAAATTATTAATTTAAATAATTAACATAAAGTATTTTATAATTATCAAACAAGTTTTAGTAATTATATAAAGAAATCTAAATTATTATTATTATATTAAATATTTGGTTATTATCAATCAGTTTTTAGTAAAAGCACAAATTTTATTTCAGCTCATGAATATGGAATGTGGACCACAGTGCAAGTAACAACCAGTTTCCTTCCATTCACATGGACAATGTTTGTGGAACGTAAGTAAAAACGTTGCTCACTGTTGCTCGCGGGTGTTTCGTATTTTTGTAGGTCTACGTGTGTGTGCGTGAGGATCCTATAGAGGGGCATGCTTGCGAACTGGGTCTTCCAGCATCCACTGCGACAGCAGCCACCGCCATTCAAAGCCCACGTTAGCCACTGTGCTAAAGTCTGAAGCGAACTTGCTTATCTTTCAATGATAACAAGTCATTTTACGATATCAAACACTAAAGTTTCATAAATTTTTAGTGCCACTTCTAGTGTTAAGCCAAAGAGCTTCTAATTGATAATTTCTCCTGCTCTTCAAATGTTTATTTGGTTTTTAATTAATTGATGGGTTATTTTATGTTTGAGAAAAGTAGTTAACTGTGTGTTTTAACAGTAGATAGCTGGTTGTCTTCTATGAAATAGTAGTTGTGTGGTTGAAAGTTATTTTATGAGTGTGTTTTTAGTGGTTTAAAGGTAATTGGACTGCTCATATATTTATTTTGATGACCGTTTGATAAATTTATTAAATATAATATTTATATTGAATGGTAATTTTCGATAGGTTGATGATTAAATGTACTTTCTGTTTTCTTTCGTTTTTATTTTTTGCAAATAATTCATAAAACAGCAAACGTTTTTAAAAACTTTACAAATATTCTTCTATTTAAAATTTTAAAACAACAACGATTAATTACATTACATAGCAAATACTTTTCCATTAAATTAAAATAAGAAACCTGACATTTAAAAAATTCCCATAAAAATTGAAGTACTAAAACTTCACATGGAAAATGAAAAGTTGAGCTGACTTTTTGGCTTTTAATGCTACTAACAAATGGTAAATATCTTCTCAACATGGAATTAGTTTATTATATAACAGCAATTACTCTTCCAATAAATTTTCCGCTAACATTTCAACAAATTCTCATCAACATCGAACTACTATATAATTATCATACAAGTGTTAAAACAATAAAATTCTTTTATGGCAATCTTTTATGTTTTCATGTGCCCAGTATATCAACAAATTCTAATTAACATGCAATTAGTTTATTATATTACAGCAAAAAGTTATATATTTATTTTTCTGCTAAAAAGAAAATAAAATATGGTTTATTTTTTACTTACAGTTAAAGGATATTTATATATACGAACTACTTCTTGATTTTGTTTGCCCAAAAAGTTGCTTCTATTTTATAAAGCCTCAAATGCATTTGTTTTAACCACCGCCGCGTGTTTGCTTTGCGCCAAAAATTAATTAAAAATGCATTAAAAATGTTTTTGCTATCACACTCCCTGCACGGACCGCCCAAGTGCCCCACTCTGCCAGAAAATCGAGTCAAAGAAGCACACAGCAAATTCTCTGGCAAATACCAAATAGCAGCAGCAGCAACAACAACAACAACAACAACAACAACAACAGCAGCAACTTAAACAGCTGCGACAGCAAATCTTTTTCCACTTTTGCACAACTCCAAAGTATTTACAAGCATCGTTCGCAGTCGCATCTAAAAATGTTTGGCATTTGGCAACACGCACCAATGAATAAATAGCAAGAGACTGTCAGGGAATAGCGGGAAAGCGGGAGCAGTGGAAAATGCTAGCTAGAAGGCTGCTAAAATGTTTGGATTTCAAACGAGCTCATTTTTTGCGTGCGTGGCTGCATTTCAAAATGATTTGCAACGCGGTGGGCGAAGTGGGTGCCCCTCCGTGGGGTGGGGTGTGGTACGGGAGGATTGGGTGTTTTGGTAGGGTTTGGGCAGGAAATGCGCAGCGGTTTTAGTTTAGTTTACCCGCTGTTAGCCGAACTGAGGCAGGCAAGCGTAACATGTCGAGACCGCAGACGGCGTGACTCGATGGAGGGATGAGTTATTGAGGCGACCACGCGTGAGTGGTGCCGTTGCATCCGAATCGAGATGAGATTGTGTCTGTGTGTGTGTGTGTGTGTGGGTGTGTGTGTGGGTGTGTGGGTTCAACACTGCTCATAATTTATGACAGGACGCAAAAGCGTTGACTGATAAGCGCCTGGTCTATTCACAGTCTCAACTTGGGCCCCAATGCAATTCTACAAAACCTTTTCTAGCCACAATTTCCCAGCAGCAACATTAACAGCAACTGGTCACAGCAGCAACATCTTCAACTCAAGCACATTCACATCCACGAAGTGCACACAGAAGCCGAACTTGCTTATACGAAGAGTTGCCATTGTAGCTGTTGCTGTGCTGTTGTTGTTGCTGTTGCCACGCGGTTTTGCGTGCCACACGTTGCTAGCTGCCACAGTTGCTGCCGCTGCTCTTGCTGCTTGCTGCAACTATTGCTGCTGACAGCCACGTGCAGCTCACTGCTGTGCGCCGCATCAGTTGGCAGCGTGTTTTTTGTCGTCGCGTCGACGCCAGCTGCAGCTGGCGACATGGCAACATCTCGCGGCTGTCCCCAAACAGCTGGAATGTTGCCAGGGGCAAAATGTTGCTAAGCCTGTCACATTAAACTAGAACGAGAGATTAGATAAAATAAAAGAAAATAGATGGTGAGCAAGTGAGGGAGATAGAGAGAGAGAGTTGGAGTGAAAGAAGAGAACGTTGCAGTCGGGTGTAACCAACTGCGCAATACTCGTTCACTGTATAATAAAAGCTTAAAACAGTCGAAAAAGGTCTTAATTATTATCGTTAATTTGGAAAAATATAGATTTTTTGTAATTTGTGAGGGCGGGAACGGGCGTGACCAAAATTTTTGGCTCAATCTTTAGTGGAGGTCATCAAAAAACCGTCTGCGAAATTTTGTGTCTCTAGATTGGGAGAGATATAGATTTTCGCGGTTTACCAATAAATTTTACTTTTTATTTTTAGAGGAGGTTAGCAGTAATCTGTCTGCAAAATTTTTGGTGTATCTAGCTTTGTACCTCAGGGATGTATTCCGACTTTTATTGATTTGTCACGCACCCAGTAGGCGTATCCAAAAAATCTTAACACTTAATCTGACGCGGTTATACACGCATATATATTCCAAGCTGCAAGTCTCTAGTTTCAATAGAGGCGAAAAAAATTGCATTCATACGGAGGGAAATTTCACAAACCTAATAAATTCGTGAACGAGTATAATAAGAAGCAAGTAGGGAACGTAAGCGAATGTCATTATACAGCTGAGAAATTAATTTATGAATTAACTAAGCTTGTTTGAATTTCTATATTTAAAATGTTACATAGTGTGTACATCTTTTATATGTTTGCAACAGCATTTAGATCTTCGACAACCCATAAGTTGCAGTTGAATTCCGTTTAATAAATTTCTTGCTGTTTCTCCTTAGCTTATCCATCTTTGAATCTAGCTGTCATATAATGCAAGCTCGTACTGTTTGCTAAAATTAATGATCTCCTGCTAATGAACTCGGTCCGAGAGAGGCGAGAGATCATTTACAGCTGCAGCTGGAAACGAACAGGCAGTTAACTTGTGGCATTCTCGAGTTGGCTCAAGTGTGGCTCTTGTGTTGCAATTAGCATGCAGCAATTAGCTAACTTGGCACATGGGCGCATCATTAGGTCCGGTCGGCTGACAGCCAAAGGGTGCAATGCATTTTTGGCCAGCGGCTAATTGCGTGCTGCAAATGCTCAAAAAAAGGGGGCTCAAAAGAGGACACAAGGGGCGTGGCGTGTACACTTTGAAAGCGACAACAAATGCGCCCCTAAATGGCACTTGCAACATGTTTGGGGCGTGCGCTTCATTTGAAGGCATAAATTAAAGTGCCACAAAATAAATGAAGATTGAGGCACAAAAAGTGAAATTTCAATTAATCAATGCGAACCAAGGAAAGTCGAAGAGGGAATCTCAGAGGCAGAGACAGAGACGCAGGAGGCTGCATTTGGTTTCAGTTAACACTTTTGCCTGCTGGCCGCGATAAGATCAAAGATCAAGCAACAAGTTCAACTTTGGGCAACGGTGTTGCACAATTCGTGTTGCCATTGTTTGTTGTTGTTGTTGATGTTGCTGATGTTGCTGATGTTGTTGTTGTTGTTGCTGTTGGCTTTGTGGCACGCGCTCTGCGCCAGCGCAGGTCAAAAGCGTGCAGCCTAAAAAACGGTAGCCAGCAGGAATTGTGGCATGCAGCATGTAGTTTGGCTCCACAGCCATGATAAATGTTCGCCCATAGAATCTGTGAATGGCTGTTGCTGCGGTCGCTTGCCACATTGTCAAGTGTTGCCGTTGCTGCCTCTGCTGCCTCTGCTGCTGCTGCTGTGGCAGCATTTTAGTTAATGTTGACAATTTAGCACAACATTTGTTTTGCCATGTTATTAAAAATTCGCAACGCTTTCATGCAACATTTGCGAGCGCAATTAGTTGCATTTATAATTGGGGGACGTGCTTTGTTGTGCTTGTCTGCTTTTTTCGTTTTTTTTTTGGTGCATCATTTTTTTTTTTTTTTTTTGGGTAGGCTGCTTCATGTTCGAACGCTATAAATCAATTTGGCGGAAGAGCTGTGCAAAGGGAGGCATGCAAAAATGTTTAACAGAAGTCGGTTATATAGAATTTCAAATGCGCTACAAAAGTAACTTAATTTTAATTTTAAAAAAATATTTTAATATAGTTTAAAGAATTGCCTCTAAATAAATTTGATTTAATATAGATAATAACATATATTTAACGTATTTCTCCATTTGACTTGCACTTTTATATAATTTAACCGACTATATTTAAAGCGATATTAATTTATGGCAACTTTTTTTGATAAGCCACTTTTGCAGTTGGCCAAAATCGCATAAAAAAACCAAAATATAAACCAAGCTGGGCTAAAAAATGGGCAATGCGAATTAAAATTTTATCGACAACAATGTTGCGGTCGAAAAGCAATAAAAATTGTTACGCTGATGAACGACATGACACCAGCAGCAGCAGTAGCAGCAACAACAACAACCAAGCTACGCCAGCAACATGCAACAACAGCAACCGATCGACCGCAGGAACAAGCAACAACAACAACAGACGTTTGTCGTTGTTGCCAGTGAACCGCATCGCGAAATTCTTTCTTTCCTTTTTTTTTTTGTGTTTTCTTTTTTGTTACCTTTTTCCCAGTTGCTTTTATTATTTTGGTTTTTTTTTTGCTTTTTTGGGGATTTTGTTGGCTGCTAAACTCAAAATGAGAAATTGCTGCCGCTGGTGCAATTTTCATGGTTGACCTCATTTTGGTTGCTGTCGTTTGTTGACTTTGTGGAATATTTCGTGGCAGCAACAGCCGCAACAGCAACGGCAACGGCAACGCATCAGGCCATTCAGGCAGTCCGTCAGTTAGTCGGATGAGGTTCAGGCTGAGGATGCAACCGGCGACAGCCGACGACAACATGAGCCGGTCACGTCAGCGCCTGTGACAATTTGTCGCTAAACAATTTTTGGACCGACAAAATTGTAAGTTGCTGTTGTTGCTGCTGCTGCTGCTGCTGATGGTGTTGTTGCTGCTGTGTATGTTGCTGTTGTTTCATGCGAAAATTCAATAAATAAAAATGTAATTACGTGTTGAGCAGCTAAAGTTGCCAAACACTGCGACAATTTGATGGATGATTTTGGCTTGAAAACTGTATAAATAGGCTGGCTTAAAAGGGCCCACAAAAAGCCGCTTCGAATTGTGTTAACAATGGCTCGAAAACATTTCAAACACCACAAGGCAATTTGAATTGCCGTTAATGTGCTGTGTCAATATTTGTTAACGCTTCGTGTTCAAAGCGAAAGGAAGCCGTACGTTTATATCCTGCTGGCAATTGCCACCTTGCCTGGGTCAACAACATCAGCAACAACAACAGTTGGTGGGAGCGAAATCTCTCACTACGCAATTTTCTATTTAACCGACTGCTAGATGCTTTTACAGGTACAAATGTTTTACCTTTCATAAAAAAGAAGAAAGTGTGTGCTTATATCCGACTAGAGCATACCCTGTACTGAGCTCAGAGTTGCCGTAACATATGATATCACATAAATACGGCTGTGCTTCTTCGTTAACTGAGCCCCCCACAATATAAAGTTAATTTTTATTAACTTATATTTTTACTGTCTGTTTCCTTTGAAATTTTTAAGGTTAAATATCCTATAGTTATGCGTGTATTTACCAATTTTCTTTAAAGTGGTCTTTGCATATAAATTTTAAATGGTATTTTTGAGTATATATTTTTATTTATTTCTATTTTTTCTACATTCTAAAGTAGAGGAAGGTAAAATATTATTGATCTTAGTTTACAACTCTAACTCTTGTATTCTAACTTTGCAAAAAACCTAGGCTGAAAATCTATATTTATCGATTGAGGGAAAAAGAGAAGAGTTATTGATAATTTGATTTAAAATTAAGTCTGAAGTTGATAGAAAATTCGTGATATATTTTTCTGCATTTTACACACATTTTACACAACTGCAATATACCTTTTCTCGGCCATTTTCAATGGGTGTAGGGTATGAAAAAAAAAAACAGGTGCGGCATATAACAGTCCACAGATCTCAGGGACACAAAGTAGCCGTCATCAGTGGCAATGGGCAGTGGGTAGAAAATGTTGCACACTCTCTAAACGTTTTGTTTACACCGTTGCCGTTGCCGTTGCCGTTGCCAATGCTGTCCATGCCCAGGCAGGAGCTGGATTCGCAGTCGGAGCTGTGTTCCAGCCATGTGTGTATCCTCGGTCTGGGTCGATTGCCGGCCGTGTGCAACTGTGTAAGATACATGCGACTACGTGTTTTCCTATGCCTGTCGTACATTTGCAGCATGTTTAGTGATGCGATCTTTGTTTGTGTCTCGTGCTTTGCTTTCCAGCAGCAACAATTACAACCGAGAGTCGCGTCGATGACAGCAACAGCAGCAGTAACAACTACAGCAACAACAACAGCAACAATAACAACAACATATGCCACATACCTCACTCACTTTCTCGCTGTGCTGGTAAATGCTTGGAAAATGTGCACAATTTTCACATCCGGTGTCACATTCGATTCAATTGAGATTTACCTGAACGTGACTAAAATACGCAAATTAAAAACGCTTTTCTCGTGTGTGCTTGTGTGTGTTTTGTATCTGTGCGTGCGCTGTGTGTATCTTGCCCCACAGGATTGTTAGCCGAGTTTTCCAACTGGCGACCCTCATTTTCAGCTTGTTTTCCTTTTGGGTTAGTTGTTGCGTTCTGTTTAAATCACTGTGTCATGTCGAGCATGTGATATAATAACAAAGCATGCTGAATAAATAGTAAAGATACACAACATTTAACCTGGCATATTAGCAGAAGTCCCCACTTTATAAACAGTAAACTTCTCTTACTTGGCTAAAACCAAACTGATTTCCATTTCTGATGGCATTTTGGTCACGGCTTTTCCTCTAAATTAATTCTACATCCAAGATTTATGTATTGTTGAAATTACATTTTTTTGAATATTTTTTTTTTGGCCCTTACTTTTTTTCAAATATATATTTCAAAATTTAGAGACTTGCAATTTTATTTTTAATCCATTGTGGATATCTAAATTCGTATAAAAATTGTTTATAAAGATTTTAATCATCTAGATTGATTTTGCATTGAAACTTTAAGCATTTTTGTAATTCTAATTTTTTCGATAGTTTTCGAACTATCATTTTCGAAAAATTTTTTTTTTCAAAATTTAGAATCTTGAAATTTGGTTTTTAAGCGATTCTGCGTGATGAAATTAGTATAAAAACTATCTTAAATTGTTCAAAAATCATGCAAAAAATGAACAAAAAAGTTTACATGTAAATTTCGGAATTCATACTAAATATACTCTATCTAAATATCAAACATTCATAGCTTTATTAAAACTGAATTGAGTTTCATTTTTAATGACATTATGGTCACGATTTGAACTCTGAACTAATTTTGAATCAAAATTGCATTAATTTTGTTCATCCCTCAGCTTTGTATCGGTTTATTAGGCAGATTAAATACATTAAATTAGTAGCCGGCATAAATATCGAAAAAATCAACTATGTTGCGCAATATAATTAAAAAAGACTAATTGATATTTTAGTGTCTGAAATTCAATTAGCGGTCGCTAGCAATATTTCCACAGCGGGTTAACTGAACTAGCTGTTAAATCACGTGGATAACTTTAAGCAGAAATTAAACTGAGCGCAGTGAACCGAACGTGCAACGAAATGTCAGCGCTAGAGGGCGCCATAAATCGATTTATCAATTAATGTCAAATTGTTATGTAAATAAACAGCCGAACGGCTTAACGGGCAGAGTTCAAACAAATAATAACACTATGCAACTAGACATAATTTTTCACTGATTAAAAACGTTAGATTTTTTAATATTTAAATATTTTATTTCTTATCACACTTTTTGCTGATTATTTGATAGCTGCCGAAAATTGTATTGAAATATTTGTGTATGTATTGAATGATTTGTTGCACAGTGTAAGGGGTCGGCGCAACGCAACCTCTGCAAATGTGTATTTGCTGTAGCTATTTTAAGCGCAACTCTGGCGAGGATTGGCTTTTGTTTTGAACCCTTTGGGGAATCAGCGACGCGTCGAGTGTTGAATAATGACAAAAACTCGTAATAAATATATATATGTGTACATATATATATAAACAAATACAATTTGTGGCTGGAAGTGGCATGCAAAAAGTTTTCTTCCTTCAAAAAAATTAAATTTTTTTTGCGACAGTCATAAAATTCGCTCTGTGGCCTTTCAGGCTAATTTAATGGCGCCGACTTCAAAGTGACAATAATTTGGCCATTAAGACGTCGAGATGGGTACGATGAGTACGTCTCCAAATGGTCGACATCGCTGTCTGGCCATTAAACGGATTGTCGTTTAATTGTTCTCGCGTTCATTGCCACGCATCGCCACAAGCTGCCAACTTTTTGAATGTCTCTGTTCGTGGCTAAGGGCGACCAGCTACTACTACTACTATATAGATATATATATACGTATATATATATATATATATTGGTGCACTGCCAATTGTCATAATGGCCGAGACGTTGACTCGACTATGCGGGCAATTATGAGTTAAGAGGAATCACTCCTCGGATCGCCCATTAAAACCGACGCATACTAAGTTCTGCGGCCATAAAATTAGTTGTGGCCCGAAAAGTGCATTTTGGCTGCCTCGGGGCGAGTTGGCTGCGGTCCTGTGTTGAATGTGGGACCACATTGAAATTGCTGCACATCGTTCGCCCCATCGTAAATGTCCAAATGCTATGGGCACTACGTAGCTGCAGCGGGTCAGTGACACGCCCTCCCCCCATCCACATGGGCGGCTGTTGATGCCAGCCTGATGTTGTCTCTGTGCAACGACTGGCCGAGGGGGAGGCGGGCATGTGGGGAGACCGATTTGAAATGGTTTTAAACGCAACTTGAAAAGGCTCGCAGATCTGTGCTAAATGATGATGGCCATATGTCAGGCCTTTAACTGGACCGCAAGGTACTACAAGATGTAAAATTGCAGCAGCAAGTGCAAAAGAGTCGGCATGGCCTAGAGGGGGACAGACAAAGGGGGAGGACCGTAATTGTAATCAAAGTGTAAATGGGGCAGCTGAGATATGAGTGAAGATGCAGCACGTCTATTTAGAGGGAAGCAGGTTGAAATGTATATGGGAAGAACAGACAACAGATGAACGGAAAGATTGAAGAATGACGTTGCGAATTTTCCATTTAAGGATATATGATTTAGTTGATCATACAGAAAGTTTACTCTGAAAGGTCCTGACCAAAATGCATTTAATAAAGTCATTAAGTCAGTAAATATATATACATAAAAATGTTTTATCTATAAACATATAAAATATTGAGCAAATTTCAAATAAGTGTGTAAATGGCTCTTAAATAGGCTTTTTTTGACTTAATCTTTCAAACAGAATTCCAGTTATCTAATTCACCTAACTTTAAATGAATTCCAGTTCAAACACAGTGGGAGTTATGATTTGCATATATGCCAGTGACAAGAACATTCCTCTAAATCAACATACTCATTCTTATCTCTGAAAGCAGAGCATAAAAATATTCATAAAATTCGTTTGATTGATATCTAACACTCCGTGCACAATCTACACTAATTTTCAACAAAAAATTCAAAGCTTACCAAGTTCCGAGCTTTTACAACAGTAATAAATGTATTTCCACAACGCTGTAAAATATTTCATTCGGTTTTCGGCCACAGAATAATCAACGTTGACTTGCTTAAACCTCAACTTCAATTAAAACGCTACAACTTAATTGCATTTTCCAAGCAGTTCGCTACAACTTTTGGGTAAAAGCCATGCATTTTCCTTTGCTTCCCCTACTTTTCACAAAATTTCCATGTACACTTCATTTCAATTTGGCTTTCAAGTGTTTTTCAAAAAAAAAAAAAGTGATTTCACAGCAACTTCTGTTTGAAATTATTGGCTGTCGTTCTGTGTGTGTGTGTGTGTGTTTGTGTATGCGAAATTTGCATATTTCGTTGGCTGACGCCTCGACCATTTTGCATATTGTTGAATGGCCAAGAAACTTTGTGACTTTTCTCGGTGTATTTCAGAGATTCGAGTGCTGCCAACGTCGCCCCTGTCGACCATGAAACATGACAGTTTTGTGTGTAGTTTTATGTGCCCGGCATACCGTATGAATAAACTGGCATGCCAGCTAGCCAAAAGCCTTTAGAATTTTGACTGGTTATCCTGACCCTCCCCCCATCCCCTGCACCTCTACTGCCGCAGGACATGCTAACAGACGTGTCGTGCATGCACTTTGCATATTGTTAAAACTGGAGATCAAATTCTGGCTGTATTTTTGACATGGCATCGGTTTGCCTACTGTATGCAGCAGCTGTTCCTTCAATTATTGTCAGACGGAAAATCATATTTCAATTAAAAGCCAGCCAGGGTTCAAAAACAGGCAGCGTGTAATAATCAACAGAAATACGAGTTCAAATGGTCGAAGCCAACCTGAATTGTTGCCTCACCGAGGGGGGTGGAGGGGAGGGGGACAAGCCGAAGGACCTCAACATGCTCTCTGTTGGATTGTTGCAAATTTGTTTGCATATTTTGCTGTAATTGTTGCCAAACTACAAATTGCCGCCGAGAGAGAGAGAGAGAGACAGAAAGAGAGGGAAAGAAGGGAGAGGCAAGGAGCTTGAACAAAATGCTTGCTATTTGCGCACAGCAATTGAATTGCTTTGCTAACTGAATGTTTGGGATAGTTCAGATTTGTTTTAAACTGCAGCTTTAACTCGTTGCCAATTGCCAAAGATTGTGCTCTCAATTACGCGCTCTCTTTCGCTCTCTCCGCTGAAATCGCAAATTGCAATCTATTGACATAATGACAAACCAAACAAGATATTGAAAAATTGCAGACCTCGTTTGTGCACATATGTGTACACAGATATGTACACATATGCATATACATATAACTTTGTTTTTTACAATGTGTCAGGGCGCCACCTGTCGACCGCGAACGTCACCGCCACCTAAAGCCCAAAAACCGCGCGCGCTCGCTCTCCCCTCTCTCTCTCTCTTTCTCACTCCTTTGCTCTCTGTCGTGTCACAGGTTAATTTCGCATGCAAATAATGTCACGTTGTCGTTGTCGCCGTTGAATGAACTTGATTAAAATTCAATGCGACGTTAATTAAATTCTGCCAATGCAATTTACGAGCCTTTTTTCTGTTTTTTTATACCCTGAACCCATTGAAAATGTGAAAAAAGGATAAAATGGTTTTGTGCAAATGTATGTAACAGGCAGAAGGACTTGGATGTTGATCAGGATCAACAGTCAAGTCGATCTAGCCATATCCGTCTGTCTGTTCGTCTGTCCGTCTATAAGAGCTAAAAACTTCAAATTCGGCTATAGTCTCGTCCATAGCACGCGCAGATCAAATGATCGATAACCCACACCGTTTCCCTAAATTCGATCAAAATCTACAACAACTTATAATTTTCTAAGCTTATTTCGTAGATTATGAGACCTAGAGACACAAAATTTGGTTCGAATGTATATTTATATATACTATAGCACTAGAAGAATCTATTGCATTAAGATGTATGTAACAGTCGGGGACACCCGACTAGCCATCTTACTTGTTTTATTATCAGTTTGTGTGTGTGTGTGTGTGATTTTGTGTATGTAGATAAGGAGGCAAGGGGGTTGAAATGTATGTAATGGCAGATCGCTGCACAGTTCTTGTCGGGCTCTCTCGACTAGAGCCGTCTTACTTGTTTTTTCAGAGTCTTGTCAATTGCAAACCGCCCTTCTATTCGATTTTCAAGAGTTCAGATAAGGTTTCCATGTTTTTGTTTTATTTTCAGTTAAGTGTTTAAAGTGTTATATAGTGCATTATTTCTCTATAATTTTTTTCCATTGGATTTTATTGACTGCATTTTCCACTCTCTCTCTCTCCCCTCTATATCTCCATCTCTCCACCTCTCTCTCTCCATATCTCTCTCTCTCCCTCCGTCTCTCTTTCCATCTCTCTCCCACACTCTCCCTCCCCCACTCTTTCCCTACCTCTCTCTCGCTCTCCCTCTCTCTCTCTCTCTCTCTCTCTCTCTCTCTCTTTCTCTCTCTCTCTCCACTCACTCTCTCCCCTCTCCAGAAATCTGCAAATTTTATCGTATAAGTTTTTGTTTCTGAACCGATTGAAAATTTACTGGTCAATTGCAAACCGCCCTTCTATTCGATTTTCAAGAGTTCAGATAAGGTTTCCATGTTTTTGTTTTATTTTCAGTTAAGTGTTTAAAGTGTTATATAGTGCATTATTTCTCTATAATTTTTTTGCATTGGTTTTTATTGACTGCATTTTCCTTTCTCTCTCTCTCTCCCCTCTATATCTCCATCTCTCTCTCTCCACCTCTCTCTCTCTCCATATCTCTCTCTCTCCCTCCATCTCTCACTCTTTCTCTCTCCCTCTATCTCTCTTTCCATCTCTCTCCCACACTCTCCCTCCCCCACTCTTTCCCTCCCTCTCTCTCTCTTCTCTTTCTCTCTCTCTCTCTCTCTCACTCTCTCTCTCTCTCTCTCTCCACTCACTCTCTCCCCCTCTCCAGAAATCTGCAAATTTTATCTTATAAGTTTTTGTTTCTGAGCCGATTGAAAATTTACTGGTCAATTGCAAACCGCCCTTCTATTCGATTTTCAAGAGTTCAGATAAGGTTTCCATGTTTTTGTTTTATTTTCAGTTAAGTGTTTAAAGTGTTATATAGTGGATTATTTCTATATAATTTTTTTCCATTGGTTTTTATTGACTGACTTTTCCACTCTCTCTCTCTCTTCCCAATCTCTCTCTCCCTCTTTGTATCTGTCTCTCCCTCTCTCTCTCCCTATCTTTTTTCTGTCTCCTCATCTCTCTCTCCCTATCTTTTTTTCTCTCTCCTCATCTCTCTCTCTCTCTCTCCCATATCTCTCTCCCCATCTCTCTCTCCCCATCTCTCTCTCTCTCTCTCTCTCTCTCTCTCTCTCTCTCTCTCTCTCTCCCCATCTCTCTCTCTCTCCCCATCTCTCTCTCTCTCTCTCTCTCTCTCTCCCCATCTCTCTCTCTCTCTCTCATCTCTCTCTCTATCTCTCTCTCTCTCACCATCTCTCCCTCTCTCTCTCTCCCCATCTCTCTCTCTCTTTTTCTCTCCCCATCTCCTCTCTCTCTCTCTCTCTCTCTCTCTCCCCATCTCTTTTGCTCCCTCCATCTCTTTCTCTCTCTCCCTCTTTTTCTCTCCCCATCTCTTTTGCTCTCTCCATCTCTCTCTCTCTCTCTCTCCCTCCCCATCTCTCTCTCTCTCTCTTTTTCTCTCCCCATCTCTCTCTCCATCTCTTTTGCTCTCTCCATCTCTTTCTCTCTCTCTCTCTCTCCATTTCTCCCTCCCTCTCTCCCCATCTTTTTCCCTCTCTCTTTCTCTCTATCTCTCCCCCTCTCTCTCTCTCTCTATCTATAGCATTAGCCGAGTCGATTAAGCCATGTCCGTCTGTCCGTCCGTTGGTCTGTATATACCACACGCAGATCAAGTTTATTTCAAAAGATCCAAATTTTGCAATTTCTCTAGTGGCAAAGGTGAACATTTTTTAGAATAAGCTCTAAAGCTCTCGACATTTTCAATGTGCAGTGTCTGCACAGTATTCAATTTTAATCTTGCGCCCATCACAAATTATTTTGCTTTAGCTTTCAAACAAGATAAAGTAAACTTTGATTTGGGCGGCAACTTAAGGGATTTGCGAAACTGATAGAAGAATAAGCACTTAAACACAGCTTGAGTCGAATAAACACATTTATGCACAACTTAGGCAAATGGATCTGTGCAACCTGGAAAAAAGGCTGCAGCAAAACTTTACCCGAATGCACGCTAAGCGGCATTTAACGGTCTTTAAGCGACTCCCGACACACGTGGCGTATGAGCAATCAGCACATAAATTACCCAACAAACATTGTTAGGTTTCAGTTTCTCTGGCGTCGCGGAATTCCGGTGCATTGTGCGCGCCACGAAGTCTAGACAATGCAATCATAAATAATTTCTGCATAAAGACGTAATAATTTGTCGCCCCTCAGCCCCGCTGTCCCCTTGGCCATCCACCACGAGCTTCTAACTGGGTCTTTTGCTCTCCATCTCAAAGTTGTTGCTGTCCAAATATTTTGTTATTAAATGAAATTGCAATGTTTGCTGCTGACCAGCACCACAAATACGAAAACCCGAGAACCGAGCACGGAGACCCAACTCCCGACAAGGACAGACACAGTTTGGGCTTCTGTTTGAGCTCCAGCTCCCTCATTATGAGTGCAGTTGGGGGCCTTTGGAACTGGGGTCCTTGGGTCTGCGCCCTGCGCTCCTGTTTGTCTGGGAATTTTGTGTTGGGGCTGCTGCTTGGTCAGTCCTGGCGACTGTTAGGGGGCAGAGTTTAACGGGGCTTGTTTTACATTTTGCGTGTTTTTAAGCGTTTTTATGAATTTGTGTGCGGTTGTTGGGGTTGCTGTTGGTGTTGGTGTTGTTGTTGTTGTTGTTGCCGTTGCTGTTGCTGCCTGCGGTTGCCACTTGTTGGTGGAACTAGAAACTTTATGCATATTTGTTGTCACACTCAGGCGATATTGTGGACTTATATAGCTCTATAATGATGTTTGTATTCAGCAAGTTGTCAAACCATATATTAATTGCGGAATGTAATTAAGTGGATATAAATATTGAAATGCTAACAAAGATAAATATATATAAATAAAAAAATAAATAAAATAAAATAAAAGAAAAACAAAAATAAAAATAAAAATAAGTTGAATGCATATACAGAAAATAAATATAGAATTTTGATATGATAATATGATATAGATGTGGGAGTTCCAGAAGAAAGGATATTTAATATGTACATATTGAGGTTGTTTAAAATAATAATAAAATACAGATATTTATTTTTATTTTATTTTTTTATATTTACAATTTTTTCTGAAGGAGTAATAAGTAAATTGTGACTAAATATAGATGTAGAATATTGAGAAATAATTATTTATATACATATGATAAATGATTTATGACATAGGGTATATGTTATACATAGACATAGAATAAAGTGGAAAGAATCTTATATACAGAAAATTATGGAATACATATACATATATCCTATGTAAATAAGCACTTTCCATATAACGAATTTAAATACAAAATAATAGATTTTCAATTTCATTCTCAGTATATATCAAATATTAATTTGTTAACATTAATTTCATGTGCCTAACACTATATTGAGAGCTGTTCCGATATTACAGCCGAAACCCACCCCAGCAAGTGTGTACACATATCAACAAACTACAAGTTTCATTAGTTTCAGCTTGGTTTCGGGCTCGGGCCGGCAATGTTTTTCCCACTCGTCGACGGGTCAGTTGGCTGCTGGAACAGCGCAGCAGCCATTTAATGAAATTTTCAACATTTCTGTGTTGTAATAATGAAATGCTTATGGTTTGCTGCATGTAACACGAGCTGATTGGTTGGCCTGTGGGGCGGCCATTGGAGGAGACTCTGATTAAAGCTGTTGCATGCAGACAAGAAGAAGTTGCTTGCAGACGCAACGTTGCGTATGATTGTCAAGTTGCAGTAACTTTTATTTTTAGTTTCCATTTTGTGTTGTTTGCTGCACTTGCAACGAGCTAAGCAGCTTGCAACTTTGTTTTTTTATTTTTTATTTTTTTTTTGCGTTGCATTCGATGTAAAACTAAGCGACAAAATTTACAGTGCCTAGGTGCAAACATTTGCAGTTTGCAGCAACTCGTTAAAAGTTGCTCAAGCCAAAGTGCGCTAGACACTGAGTAACGCAACCCCCCTCCCCCCCTCCCTCCCTGCCCGCCCTGCCACGCCCATCAATCCAAAGTGTTGCTAAAAGTTTGCCATAAATAATGCGCGTCTCAATATTAACAAGCGACGCTGCCGTCGACTGAAACTTTAGCGCACTTCAATAAACGAAGTGCCGGCAGCCACGCCCCCTGCCACCGGCCGCCCACCTTGTTAGAGCGTTTGGCTGCTACTTTCAAGTTGTCAACAGTTTATTGATGTTGGCTTCTTAACATTCGCCATGAATTTAACTAAAAATATTTTTGCGGCAATGCCAAACGCCAAAATAATTTTCCAACTCCAAATGTCCCGCGGTTGTTGTTGTTGTTCTTGTTGCTGCTGCTGCTGCAGCTGTGGTTGTTCAGCTTGATGTTGTTATCCTTGTTGTTGTTGATGTTATGTTTGAAGCCATGTCATGCCTGCGACTCGCCACAGGCAGTCGTCTTTCATATCCGGCATTCAGCTTCCGGGCATCGGTTGGGAAATTGATTTTGTAGTTGTTGTTGTTGTTGTTTAAGAACTTGCCGGCTCACTTGTCGTATACGCAATGTTAATTAAGTGCTAGTTTAAAGCTACGGCTGTGCGAAAATTAGCTACGCAAATGTAATATTCAGCAGGCAGCTCATTAAATTTCCATAAACCGGCTCAAGGACGGGGCCCCACTAACCCGAATCGAGAGCTCCAGCTACTCTGTGGGGGATTCTGCTTTATGACTAGCTGAGCCAGTTCATTAACTGGGTGTGTTAACTGGGCAAACACACGAGGGGGGCTCACGACGCAACACACGCCAGATGAAAGCTGACAAAATGTGTCATAATGAAGTGCATAAATATGCAGAGCTTTTCTATGGCAAGCCAGCGCTTAATGAGGCAGCATCAGATAGCAGGCGGTGCCACAAGCAGGCTGCCACATATCTACTAGTATATATATATTTATATATATATATATATATGACTGACTGACTGACGGACTGACTGATTAATATTGACAGCGCACAGCCTAATAATGCATTTTTTCACAGTAGCTGGCTTTTGTGATTTGAGAGAAAACTGTTACTGGGATTTGGTAAACTACACCCGCAGGTGTGAAAATTTGTAAAAACTCGCACAGAGTCTTTACACAGCAGTCAACAATAAAGGCGGCCTGAAATCCAAACTTTAATTATAAAGCAAAAACAGCAAAAAGAAACTTAATCCACAAATGGAGAGGATCCCCTTTATTGGCAGAGCTATTGCAAATTTTCATTAGTGGTTTGATGTCCACTTCTTTACAGATTTTATTACTCCTTACTACAGAAGCGTTATTTACTTAATAAGCAGTTTTTTTTTATCTGCTACTAAATAATTTTTTTGTGAAAATTTAATCAACTTTCATAAAATCAACTTGCATAATAAATTGGGTTGTCAGGATTTTTTAGGTGGAAGACAATTTATTTATATAAAGCTGGCTTAAAATTTAAATTGAAGAGCTAACTGTTTTGTAGACAAGCTTTGACGAGCTTTAAATAATGTCTATTCAGCTTGAAATTTTTTTTTTTAATTAATAATACAAGCTTTATCGTGTTTTATTATCATAAACACAAAGCGTGAACATTTTGCTTGCACTTTTTTAATTTTGATTTAATTTTATTTTCGATTTCAAAATAATTTTTAACGATCTATATAAAATGCGTTTGGGGATAAATTATACCATTTGCGGAAAATCTACCTCCTTTTGGGAAAATAGATATTCGAGGTAGTACGGTTTTTATATTATTATATTAATATTAGGCAAAGATAAATTTTAAAGAAAAAAACTTGACGCAGAATCAAATAACAAGTGCTCATTGTTGCTGCGCCGATTTAAAGCTTTAGCTAAAGATTATACTTGGGTATATGTTTTTTGTTGTTGTCAGTTTACACTCACGTACTTGTGTTGCTTGCCCCTTGTTGTCCCCCGCCAAATCGAAGCTATAAAAGTAATTAAGATAACGACTTTTGTGCTGTTCGCATTCTTCTTCTTCATCTGTGTTTTTTTTTTGCCTGCTTTGCCGTCTGTTGCCTGCCGATATGTATCGTGTGTATTTACTTTATAGCCCAGAGTTTTACAATATTTTGCCGCTCATCCCGTGCGCCGAGCGGCGTTTGTCGACTTCCTGTTGTTTGTGCAATTTTCTTGAAATTTCATTTCTTAACTTTTGCCAAAGGCCTTTTGAGAGACGTCGTTCCGTGTATTTGAGACTGTAAATCATATGAGAGCAGCGACCGGGGGCCGGGGTCGCAATTGGGCCAGTGGCTGGGGCATGTGTGGCAGCTGCTGGTATTTTAGTTGTTGCTCTTGTTGCTGCTTCACTTGTTGTTGTTCGCCTTTGCCCTTGGGGGGCTAGTCTGTGTTGCTATTGTTGCCGTTTTTCTAATTGTTTGTCTGGCTATAACGTTTTGGCCATTTCGAGGTGGGGGCCCATGATATATCGATTAATTAACGACATTAAAAGCTACAAGTTTTAAGGCAACACCCTCACCCTCTACTCATATAAAACTCGCTTTTTGATTTATTCGTTTGTTTTTGTGTGAACTTTCCGAGAACAGGAAACGGATAATTAATATGCAAGGGTTTATATATATACATATCTTCCCTTTTTTTTTTTTGGCGAAATCTGAGTGTTTTTCAAGCAGAAAAGGGGCTGAAATATATTCAGTTCAGCTTGGCAACATATGAATTATTTACTCGCTTCAGTGAGGCAGGAAATAGATAACTCATTTGCAAGAGTTTGTGTTTATTTTGAAGGAAACATGAGTGTTTTTTCAAGATGTCGAAGAAGAGTGTGAAAACATTATCCATATGCACAATTATTTACTCTAAAACGTGTGTGAGGAAACGGATAATTAATATGCAAGAGAATATTTTTGAAAAGGATACTCGTTTTCTATGAAGCGGATATTATCATAATTATTTACAGATAATTAACATGCTTAGGATTGTTTTAAAGAAAATGAGAAGAATATATCATAGTTAAATTCCAAGATTTGTAGCTATAAAGCTTTTACATAAATGTTATTATATATTATTATTTTCAAATTAATAAGCAGAAAAAAAATATTTGCATATATTCAGAATACTTTCTCATACTTTTAATTAAATAATTGTTGTTATTATTGATTCAATAAACCAATAACTGACCTCGAGCCTCAGTTAAAATAAATTCCACCATTATATAACATTCACTCGAAAAGAATAAACAGAACAGGTTTTAAGTTTCGTATCAATTTAACCAGTTAATTGGAAAATATTTTGTAGCTGCTGCTTAATATAAATGAAGCTTTTTAAGCCCGCCTGAATGGCAGATAAAGCTTACAAATCCCTCACTGCATTTAACTGACTTTTATCAATTCCACTTTAGCTGCGCATTCAGCTACCCAACAACAACTGTTGCTGGCTTCCTTCCGCCCTGTTGACCCACTTGGGTTGCTTTGTTGTTAAGGATATTCTGCATTTAATATGCACTCTGGCTAAATGCCAACTGATTCTCTGTTTTCCATATCCTTCACACAGTGAAAATGCTTACAACAGGGTATATTGCAGTTGTGCAAGGGAATTGTAACGGGCAGAATAAGGAATTGATTTTGGAAACTATAAGAGCTGAATTTTTTAAATTTGTCGTAAAGGTTTTTTTTTTAAAAAACAGATGAGGCCTTTTTTAAATTATCGCCCCATTTTCTTATATTCAAAAACTTTCAGCCCCTCTTTGCTGGCATATTTCAGAGTTTGTGTGAGCTTAGAATACCAAGCCTTGCATATAGATTCTGGTAATTTACACAGACTTAGAATTAATTAAAAGAAATATTTTTAAGAATTATATTAAGTCGATTTAATGAATTATATTGAATAATTATAATGAATTTTATTAAATAGAGAAGAGTAGAAGTAGATCAGGGGCTGCTCAAAGGGCGCAGAAATGTGCAGAAATAAGTTGGAATGTACATGTGTTACATCTAAACGCAGCTGGGTAGAGGGTATCTAATAGTCGAACATTCTCGAGTAGAACACACTTATTTTACTTTTATTTTTTTGTTCTTTTCTATAGATTGCGCTTTGCAGCTATCTGCTAAAGATAGGTTTTTTTTTATATGTGGATGTATATATATATTATTTATATGTATATATATTATGTATATATAAATATATATATATATATATATGTGTATAAATATGCATATTATATGCAACGCTAGCTTTTTCTCAGCGCTCCTTGTGCTGAAAACAATTGAGTGCGCCTTGTGCTGCTTGTTGCATACTTTCAGGCGCTGCCACTGCCACTGTTGCTGCCACAGCCACTGTTGCTGCTGCGATGCATTCGTGCTCAACCGCTGAGGTCAAAGCATGTTGCCTCTCGCTGCCAAGTGAGTAACAAGCGGCTAAAGAATAAGTAAGTGAATGAGTGAGTGAGTGAGTGTGTGAGTGAGTCAGTCATTCATTCAGTCAGTCAGTCATTTAGTCAGTCAGTCAATTGGTCTGTGCCTGGGCTATGCTTGTGCGTGCACCGTGTTGATCAGCTTAATAAGTTGGCAGCTGCTGCAGCTGCTGTTGCTGACACAATTTCTCGCCACTTGCCACATCACTCCAGCTGTGGCACTTTCTTGGCGAGTCTTACATCATGCTTGGCGCTGTAGTGTGCAAAGTGCTGCTCGCTTCACGCCTCGTTGGGCACTCGAGTGCCACACACATAATATCCGGCTGTTGTCCGGCTGTCCTTTTTTTTGTTCGTCCTTTTTCCTTGACGTTTTTCCTCTGCCTGATTGCATTACTCTGTTGCTCATTTTGGGGTCGTAGCTCTCATTGAATTGATTGAATTTTCATGCTGCACCATTGGCTTGCACTTGCAACAATGTGTTGCATCAGTTTGAGCTTCTGTTTCAGTTTCAGCTACAGCTTCTGTTTCAGCTTTAAGCGCTTTTGCGGCTTTATGGCTCTAATTATGCACGCCAGATAATCGAGATCGGATGTGCTAATTAAAAGGCACAACATTTATGCAATTGCCAGCCGCACTTCAGGCCCAGCACACAGGGTGGAGGAGGAGGACACCAACGTGCAACACAAAGCCAACGGCGGCCGTCATGGCAACCAGCTCCTCTTTCTCCTCGTCCTCCTCCTCCTCCTGCTCCTGCTCCTCTTCAGCTTTCTCTCTGCTGGCAAATAAATCGCATATAAACAGCAGATAATCCCGGCAACAGCATTGCAAACGTCATTCATATCTATGCTCCCTGTAGTCCTTGCACCTGCAGCACCTGCTCCTCCTGCTCCTTTCGTTCGTGCTGCCCCTGCTCCTGGTCCTTTGTCCTGGCTTGGCAGCTACAGGTGAATGCCTGCTGCTGGCTGCTGCCCATCGTCGCGTCTCAATAGTCACGTTTATCGATTTTACTGTACATGTTTGGTTTAGGTTTTTTGGGCGTGGCTACAGTCAACGCCCCACCACAACAGTATCCACACTGTGTGTGTGTGTGTGTGTCTGTGTGTGTGTGTATGTTGTAGGCTGTTTTTGGTGTGCATTCAATTAGAAAAACTGTTTTTCTAATTAGTCCAACGTCGAATACTTCGCTTCA
Organism: Drosophila colorata; assembly: GCA_035041545.1. NCBI lineage: Eukaryota > Metazoa > Arthropoda > Insecta > Diptera > Drosophilidae > Drosophila > Drosophila colorata. The sequence continues at coordinate 5,196,609 of JAWNLD010000564.1, forward strand.
AATCCGTTCAAGCCGTGCAGACGACATGTGCACAGCACAGAAATTAAGCTGTCAAGAGCTCGTTGAATCGCAAAGCTCTTTAAAGAAGAAGAGATCAATCAAGTGCGTTATATGGCCTGTGTTTCTGCTTTCAAATGTTTTAAAGACTTTCAGCTTTCATCAATTTATTTATTGCATTTTATTTACATTTTTTATTCCCCTTTAAAAATTATAGCCCAACAAATCCGAAATCAATGAATTTGAATTTATTAAACAAAAATTTTCTTAAGATTTTAAGTTTACATAACTTTAACACATTTTAAACATTCATAACATTTTTAAAATGAACAGATTTTGTTGTGAAACGTCTTTTGTTCATTATTTGGCCTCTAGTTCAATATTGCATTTTAATCTGAAAATACAATTTTTGTTCAAAATGAATTTTATTTTTTGTACCCAAAAATTCCTATGATAGCATGGGTAACAATATTTAAAGTATCTCAACTTTGCCGAAACTAAGCCTGTTTTGCTTATGGTTTATCCGCTAGGTTGATATTTTCTAAATTATAAATAAATATTTATTTTCTTTTTTTTTTACAATAACTAAGTCTTTATTTATTCTGAGAAATAAAATAATTATGCTTGTAATTGTATTTATTCACACACTTTCCCAAATATATAGATATGTAAGCATGTTTTTATGAATTTATCTGGTTTTCATCTCAATATTCAAAGTCCTATGAGCTTTTAATTATATTGAAAAGTGAAAATTGTATCTTGAGATACAGCCGCTGTCAACTGCTTTCCATTGCGTTGCAATTAAATTTGCATCGCTTTCATAATTAGTGAGTTGAGTGAAATAAAATGAAAATGAAAATGCGAAAATGAGAGCGTCCTTGTAGCGTCACATTCAAGCATTCCGCTTTTCAATTTTCCAGCGAATGTTGAAAAGCTAAACAAACGCGTGTGAAAATTATGCAAACAGGCAGCTAAGTGAAAGGCATGTCCTTTGCAGCCGCAATGAAAACAAAATAAATACAGTGCCTGAAAGCAGTTCATTAGCGAGCGTGTCGACTGCTTTGAATGCTTGCCTCTTTATTAATTTCACTCATTCATTTTTACCAACATATTCAAATTACATAAGCCATGTTTTTTGCTAAATGTTTAATTATGGCCAAAATGTGGAATCGGTTTAATTGAATTGAATGAAGCGCACTAGAACAGACAGTAAAAGATTGGAAGCTGTGCAGCTCTGAGCCGAGGAGCGTGTATTCGGTATCCAAGGTCCTTTGTACACAATGACATCCTCCGATTTCGACTTGCCAGGCACTTTCTCCATCATGTGCTCATACTCCCACGCCATGCCATCGCCATCTATGTATTTGTAGACACGCCTACCATCGGCTTTTACCCTAGACTCGTCTTCGGCGAGCAGGAGGTTCTGTAGGGATTAACATACGATTATTTATGCAAACGAGTAAAGTTTGTGGAAGTCTCTTACCCAAAGACTGATTAGGTATATTACAAATACAAGACGTTTAGTGCTGGTCATCTCATAATATAAGCAATCGAATGCAGACCGTTCGCACCGTGTAGTGAAATAGGGGCCAACCAAAAAGGCTACAGCGTGATATTTGGCCAAAATACTTGTTAAATTTTTCACAAAAATATAATTTAAAATTTGGCATTTTGATTAAATATAAAAATAACGCACACTGCGATAGAAACAATTGAACATCATTTACTTTTGTTTGTTTTCGAAAATTGATTTGTTTTTAAATTTGTGCACATTTGCACAATGCTCGCAAATTGTCACCGTTTTTTGTTAGCTCTTTGTCGGGTTTATTAATGTTATTGCGAAATTAATGATGTCAGCCTTTTCATTTGTTTGTAATTTGGTTTTTTTTTTTTATTATTATTGTTGCTCGTTATTTGAATAACCTTTTATTGTGATTATTTGCTGTTTGATATTGATTTATTTAGTGGCTCGGTATTTGTTTATAATTGACATTTGCTTTTTATACACTGTGCACAAAGGCAAAATAAATTTATTTATTAAATGTCCATTTGTTCGTCGCTTGCAAATTGTTGCATACTTTGCGGCGGTGCCTAATTTGATGTTGCATACAATATTTTAAATTTTTTGCTGCCAACTTTTGTGCACATTAATTTAATGCATTTCAGCGACAGCAGATATGTATGCTATTTATTTGCCTAATAACTTTTCCAATTGGAATGTTTTGTAGAAAGTAAAAATGCATTTGTTTCAGATTTAATGAATATAAAACCAATTATTCTGCTGGCTGACACAAGGTCAACGTTGTTTTTTTATATATCATATATATAGTAATATTACTATGTATTTATTTATAATTAGTTTTAATATATACATATATGAGCAACAATAATTTATCAGGCTGCGTAAATAGCTCTTGTTATAACCCCCGGTTTTATCATTGCCTAACTTCGCTATAGAATCTAGGCTGGCAAATGCCTTGCCAATTGTTCGACAAATAATATTATGTATGCATTTTTTCAATTGAAACTTTGTTTCAAAATGTTGCTGTTAACTTGCTTAGCAACATATTACTGGACGCACTGTGAAGTGGAGTATTTTTAGTATTTTTCTTACAACCTTTCTGTGTTCACGATTTGTATATCTGTTTTTTGGCAAACTCATTAATTTCCAAGTAATACTTATCGAAATGTTGCCAGCAAAATGATTCTTTTTTTAAACTTAATATCACAATGTTGCTGGTAACATGTTGCGCAACATGCTGCTGAGCACATTGAGTGTAGTTAATATTTTGCTTAAAACATTCCTTTAATGCTATAAATTTAAACATATATAATAAATTATACATTTTTCAACCCATTAAATAGACTTAAAATGCAATTCAACCGCAGTTTCTAAATGATGCTAACGATGTTCGGCAACATGTTGCCGAGCGCATTGAGCAGAGTGCGCTCTGAACCGCACTTGAAAAATTAATGAGAGGCACTTGAAGCGCTAATCACATGTAAGTGAAGCACAACCAGTCAGGATTACCCTCCAGGATGCTAGCCACAAACACACACACACACACACACACTCGCACACAAATGTTACTCAAGGGGCTGAGAATTTACGCAGCAACAAACGCCCCGGAGGCGGGCAAAAAAAAAGGGGGCTGGGCCGCCTGCCAATTGCCGGGGCGTGGAATAAAGAAACTGTTCGAGGGTTGCATTTGCAGAATTGCATTGTTCAATATTTTTATTTGATAACTCGCATAATTTGCTGTACAATAGACGAAACCTTAAGCATAAACACAATGCACAGATTACAATTAGTTTTGGTACACTCTAATCTTACTATATACTATAAACTATATCACACGGCCGCTGGGGCCAAAAGAAATATATAACTTAGCATATATTTTTACTTTCACCTATCGTTCCCTTTGCAGTTCGATAAAATATTACCCCGCCCCCTAAACCCCACCCCCCCCCCCTTAATTACGTTTTCTGTCTAGGCCTCAAAGTTCTTGGCCTGCAGACTCTTCAGGATGCCCAGCAGCTGCAGCGATTCGAGCGGCTCAAAGTCGTCCGCATAGCGCACGGCCGCCGTTTTGACCAGATCCCGCTCCCTGGGCATGTCCAGCGTGAGTGGCAGCTGTTCCGCCATCACCGAATGATGCGTGATGAGCGCCTTGAGCGTGCTGAACTGCTTCTTGGCGCCTTTGAGGCTGTACATCTCGTTGCGGCTGCAGTGCACCGGATACGCTTTGACCTTCTGCTCCAGGCGCAGGCACAGCTCGTAGCTGCGCGGCGTGCTGCGACGCAGCAGAAAGCTGCCGGGCGTCGTCGCCTGCAGATGCTCCAGCGCGGCCTTCGCTGTGATGCGCGGCTGATACCAGGCGCACTGCAGCAGCTCCGGCTCCTCAGCCTCATCGCCATCCTCGTCGTCCGTGTTGCAGCTGTAGCGCTGCGTGGCGCGTTTCTTGGGCGTGCCGCGTCGCTTGGCGCTGGCGCTGCCCTCGTTGAGCAGCTGGCAGCAGTCGGAGATGCCCGCATCGGAGTCGTCCTGGTCGTGTGGCGCCTCCTCGCTGCAGCTCGAGTCGCTCGGCTGGCTGCTCTGCCAGCAGTTGAGCGACAGCAGCGACTTCTGCGGCGATTTGTTCGTGTTGGGGCTGCGCTTGGGCGTGCTGCTGTTGCTGCAGCTGCAGTCGGCGTCCTCATCTTCCTCCGCGTCTGCCTGGTACGAGGAGTCGAGTAAGTCCTGCTAAAGAAGGATTTCAATTAGTTACATACAATGACATTTCAGAACTGATATTTTACTAAGATTCAAATTACCAAAGTCAAGAAGTTGGAACTTATATCAAGACATTTTTCTAAGCTCGACAATTTTTTATTTATTTTTTATTTTATTTTTTTTTAAATTTGCATATTTATTATATTGTGTTATAAGGTCGCGTTGCCTTATGAACAAAAGGCTAAAATTAATTATCGCTGTGTTTCACTTAAGGTTAACTTCAGAAAAACGTTGATATATTTTCAAACTTGATACAGAAAATTTCTACTTTATTCAAATACAATTTAAACTTGAATCAAGTTGTCGTTAATTTAAATTTGAGGGTTAAAACGTTCTTGAAATATGTATTTTAAACTTGTTTCAAGTTTCCCATATTTAAAATGTGAGAATAACATTTTCTTGAAATAAGTAAAAAGATTATTGAATCAAGAAACTATTTTTAAACTTGTTTCAAGTTTTCGTTAAGTCGATTTAAGTTCGCGTTTACTTAAAATGTGAGAATAACATTTTCTTGAAATAAGTAAAAAGATTCTTGAATCAATTATGTAATTTTAAACTTGTTTCAAGCTCTCTTTAACGCGATTTAAGTTCTCGCCTACTTGAAATGTGCACATAAAATTCTCTTGAAATAAGTAAAAAGACTCTTGAATCAAGTAAGCTTGTATAAATAAGCTATTCATAAATAATTTTAATTCTTATTTGACCCACCTCATCGTAGTCGCTGGTGGGCTCCTCGGCCTGCAGGCGTTCCCTGTGCGAGGGTTGCGCGAACAGTTTTCGCTGCAGAAAGTTCTTCATGCTGTCGTAGACTTTGTGCGTCCGACTCTGCGCCGGCTCCTCAACAGCTGTTGCTGTTGTTGCTGGTGGCAGCTTCAGCTTGTTGCTCCATTGTTGGCACTTATTAAAGGCCAAGTCCAGATTTTTGCCTGCATTCGATCCTTTGTACTCGCCGTAGATGTCCGAGTAACTGGGACAATTGATGGCATTGCGTAACTGTGGAATAGAAAAGAAACAAAAACTGCGATTAGTTTTGGTCAAGTCGGTAAATTGGGTAGCCCTGCTGCTGCTACCTGTGCTATCTGTGCCTCAGAGCTGTTAAAACAAAAAAATCCCTGCTCCTATTTCACACGAAGTGCGCGCGCTTATGTCAGAGTTGGACACAAAAGGCAACCTCTCTTCTCGTTGGCCTGATAACACATATTATGCGCATTTTATTTCACAGTCAGCGCTTTGTTCCCATTTCAGATTTCACTCGCTCTCTTTATGTCCTGCCCCTCTATTGTTTGAAGCGACTCGAGCGTCTGTCGCTCGTTTGGTTCTGTGCTAATGCCTTTGGGTCAGCGTCCTGTGTTATCCTTGTAATGCGCTTGTTTCAGTTGTTGTTCATTGTCCTGTAATTTGCCTGCTTTCATTTGGTTTATTTGCTTTTCATTTGCCTGATAAAATATGCATATGCTTAAGCCCTGTCGCCTTTGGGGCGTCCTTAACAAGTTCATCTTTTGTTTTATGACCTGCTTTTTGGGTGTGTTCGTGTGCGTGTTTGCTGTGTGTATGTGTGTGTGTGTATGTGTGTGTGTGTATGTCAACTGTTCGTTAGCTAAATTGATTATTATTTGTTTTTTACTAATATATTGTAAGGTCTTGCTCTAGCTAAGTTACAAGCTACTTATAGCCTGAGGATAAATTTAACAGGCAGTGCATTTAATTGCATTTAACAATTGTTGTGCTGTGTAACGTGAATTCCCTCCCTGCGTGCATTGACACACCCCTTTTTGGCACTTGGCACACAATGCGAATCGTTCACCTATGCGAAAGTATTCAATAAATACTCAAAAAGTGCGTTCGAGTGTGCGCTGCACTCGAGAGTAAGAGGGAGAAGGGTAGACAGAATACAATGACACTTCAGCACGCACACACGCACACTCACATGAGTGTGTATTATAAAATGGTCAAATAATGAGCATTCAATCGACTGTTTGCCAGGACAATAAAAGTTTCAGGTATACAAAAAAGAAAAAAAAAAGGAAGAGAAAAATGAGTTTATGCGTTAGGCCAAATTGAATTTGATTGAATTGAGCAAAGAATAGATTGCCAGCCAGCAGCTACGAGCAGCACTCGATGATGAGTAATGTGCTGCTGTCTTGAGTTTTTCCCTCTGGCTGTTTTTCAGCGAACAGTTTTCCGTTTTCCGATAGGAAATCCAATGTCTGCATATCCGGCGCTGCATCAATTTGCATGTACAATTGAAGTTGTTGTTGCTGCCGTTGCCGTTGCCGTTGCATGGCCATTAATTGAAAGCCAACAAGCCGTGGCCAACTGTTTGATGTCTTGGCCACGCACGGCCCATAAATAAATCTGTTGAAAGCTGCGGCGTGTAAGAAGCGTTAAAGTTTACCTTTTATCGGCTTAAATCAAACACAATGCACAATGAAAATGGACGGAAAACAGGCGTTTAATGCCTCCAAAGAAAAGGAGAAGAAAATACAATGAAAATTCAAATACATGATTTTTAATTTATGCCAGATAGGCTGGAAAAATTGTTAACAGAGCAGGCAAAACAGAACAAGAGAAAGAGCTACGAGCTGGCAGACAGTAGTGGCCAAAAAGGTGTTTGGGGCAACTTTATATACCCTGTAAAAATTTAGCATTTCATAAAATCGAGTATATTACAGTTAAGAAAATATTTGAAATAGGTAAAATGTATATTGATTTTTATACATACATATATATTATTGGTCAACATTAAATGGAGAGTTTCCTTTTGTTTTAACCTTTATTAAAGCGTGGTTTTCTAAGATTTTAAGAGCTAATTATACCAAATTTGGTATACATAAATTTGGTAAATTCATTTTTATATTTCTACAAAACCAAGTTATAAAAAAAGTATTTTTTTTTTAAGTTCGAGAACAATTGAAAAGTTTTTTACAGGTCATCGACTAGTCGTGCACTCTTTAATTAAAACACCTCTGTTTTCTCGCCGTGTGCGTGTTAATGCAATAATGATAGGTCTGGATTAGAGTCCATTTTAACATTTGTTGGCGTTGATCCTGCCCTGCGGAAAGGTAACTCTAATTGATGATTGAGGCATGGCCAACACCGAACAGGGCCCGGGCATTGTTTGGGCAGCGAGGTGTTAGCATATTTTCGTAATCAAATTGTGCTACAATAAAAACGAACCAGGTAACAGAGCAGAGCACCTTTAGGCCAGCTGACAAGAGCAACAACAATAGAGCTACCCGGGGGCAACTTTACCTTTTCGTATATGCCTCATTCGCACTGGCTTGGAAAAACAGTTGTTAGTTTTCCATTTATTGTGCATTTAGAGCGCAGGAGGTGGGGGCCAGCAGGGCAGAGCTAGAAGAAATTAGTTGAAGTGGACGCGGGATGAGTTGCGCCTTTGGAGAGCTGGCCTGATGAATTTATTGAAATGTTGCCTTTTGTGCAATGAAGGTTTCTCTCTTTCTCTCTCTTGTTGCCTGACAACACATACCCTGGGCGAATGCCACTTGAGCGGCATATGCACAAATTTCATGCTGGAAAATCAAACAGCTGCTGAAGTGGCTCGGTGAAACGTTTAAAAAGAAAACCCACCCTGCAGAAGGCAACAACAGCCCACACGCAAGGCCAATCAGTGGCTAAAGTTGGAAAACCGCAAAACCAATTTATAGAACCCAATGTTGTGCATACACAAGTATTATGTAGTACGTCTACACTCGTGGAAAAATGCTGTGCTAAATTCTAGTTTAACTGGTATAGAACTCAAAAGGTTTTGGTTTTTAAATGCTCTGAAATGCTCTTAGATTACGTATGAATTAGTCCGGATTTAGAAATCGTTTTTGTTAGTTTTGTTTTTTTTGCAAAAATACTTAAATAAAAATCTCCCAATATAAGTACAAAATATTTTAGATTGAGAGCTGAATATTTTTAATTAAGTGTTTATAGAGTTAATAATCTATTGTTTCTCAAAGTTCAAACATTTTTGGTTTTTGAATCATTTACAATTTCTCAACTCAAAAAATAAATACCTAAGACAACAATTTGCTTACTAGAAGTGTAAAAGGTTTTTGATTAAAATACAAAAAATATTTGTTTGTATTCAAATACTGATATTATAAAAATTATAAACCAATTGAAATGCATAAGTATAAAATACTTGTTACAAGATTTTTATACTTAAATAATTGCTCAGATTAATTACAGTGCTATTATTGCCTTGTATCAAGAAATTTAAAAAATAAAAATTTATGCATCTGTCTAGAAAATTTCAACCTTGGCTAAATTTGGTAAACGTTGCCACTTAATTTAAACACAACAATTTTTTTTTTCTCAAAGTGCAAACCAAAAGCATAAGTTTAAAATAATATATATATCTATGTTTTATCTATGGCATGTCAGCAATGTTCAGATACAACTGTAAATTAGTAATATGCTACAAACTTGGCTATTAGAATATTTGAATGGCATTTCGTTTCTGGTGCTGCCAGGTTAATTTGACAGTTTTATGCCACACCAGAAAGTTTGGACAATACCCCCACACACACGCACACACACATGAAGATGCACACGTGTCTCTGGGGGCTTTCAAAATGTCAGAGCAAGAGATATACATGAAATTGCGTCTAGTTTATGACATTTTGGAACACGCGTCTGTCTGCCCCGCGGCGCATTTGAAAATTTATGAACTCAGTTTTTTTTTTTCGGCGCTACTACTTACCAGCTCGATAGATACCTTACTCTATATACATATTTATTTATACGTTTGTGTTTGTGCCCCAAATATCATAAAATGATTTTAACATTTTTTTCCACTAATTTCGTTTTATGCCGAGCTCAAATTGTAAAATGTTTATAGTTTATAGTTTCTGGCTGGGTTAGTTTTGATATGCTGTCCGGCTCTCTGTCTGTCCATCTAGTCGTGGCTGCTGCTGTTGCAATTAGCGTCACATTCGCTGGAAAATCCTTTGTTTGGACATATGTGGCATGCGGCATATGGCATGTGGCATTATTGTGTGCTCTTTATAGTCGGTTTTTTAACGCCGTTCAACACGTTCTTTTTATATGTTTTCTGTTGGCTTTTTATAGGTGTAAAAAATGGGGTCATATCAAACGCTTTTCAAATTGAGCTGTTTCTTTTATGGGAATTTAAAAAATAGGAAAAAACACATTTTTCCTTGATGAGTTTATTAAATGCAAATTAAAATTGTTGAAATTCTTTTTAATTGTATTTTATAGGCATTGAATTTTATGTGGGCAGCAAGTATGGGAATATATGTATTTATGTTTGAAGAGATGATTCTTTGTTCCAGACTCAAGTGCCAGATGGAGATATGCAGATGCGTCTAGTGCATTGAACTTGGGAACTGTTTGGGCATAAACAACTTGCTGGTAAGTATTCAAAACGGCATTTTATGGTTTATCGTAAAGGTGTTTTTCATATTGGGGTAGTTTGTTTCACTTTGCAGGCACAACAAGTTTTGTAGTTTAGCCAAAGGTTGTTTTTTCTTTAGCATTTTAAATTGTGTCTAGCCGCTTTTGTTGCTGGCTAACTGTTTAGACATGCAAACAATTTAACTACCCTAGCTGAGGGTGTTATAAGTATGTCAGGAAATGAGTAGTTTTTTTTCTAAGTTATTTTAGTTAAACTCTTGTAGCATTAATTTTAAAAAGTTCTAAATAAATTTAAAAAAATGTAATATTCGGAATTTTTTTGTAAATCTTTCTATCGCTTAAGATATCCTAACCAGACTTCACAATTATAAGCTAAATTACGCTGCCAATATTGGAGTTAAGTCTTAATCTTAATTTCAGTTAACTAAATCATATAGTCTCCATATGAAAAATTTCTTATACGATTTTTTTCATAATAATATCGTTAATATGCAAGTGTATTAAAGCTTCGGCACTTCAAAAACTACTCTACTTTCCAGTAGTTTCTTTTTTGTCTAATGCACACAAATCCTTGTGGAAGCCATATGAAACTCAAACAGCTCAACGGACGCGGCTCAGCACATGACGAGAGCTGATGATAACGATGATGTTGCCTGTTGTCGCTACATGTTGCACGTTCCTTGTTGTTGTTGTAGTTGTTGTAGTTGTCATGTTGATGGCTAGACGAAAGCGAACCGAACCAAGCCAAACCAAACTATTTGTTAGCTGACCAGGCGGGCGTTGTGTTGATTAGGAGGGGGGATTGTCGTTGCCGTTGAAAGCTTTTTTTTATTTTTATTTTTTTTGCGCATATTTGCATTACATTTTCCTGGCGTGGCATGTGGCAATCACAAAAAGAAAAAAAAATAAATACACCCAGCGAAAATTTATATTGAGTCGAGCGTAAAAATAACAATGCAGACGGGCAGACGGCATGAAAATAAGTGAAATTGTTGTTTACTCAAAACGACGGGGCAGTCGCCTAGCCAGGGGCGGGGGTGCGGAGGGGGCTGCCGGTGCAATATGGAGCATAAATTACAACAATGCATGCAATGCGCCGCCGCCAATGTGGCCGTCGCCAGCCATTTAATTATGCTCATCAATTTGCAGTCAAAGCTAAAGCTGAAGCAATTGCTGCTGCTTTTGCTGCTGCTGCTGCTTTTACTGCTGCTGCTGCTGATGCAGTAGCACTTGCATTTGCCCATAAATCTTAACGAGGCCTGCACTTCACTTGCCGTTCGCCTTTATGGAAATTGTAAATTAAATGCACTTAAAAGCGGCGCAATTAATTTTAACTTTCAAAGCAGCCTACTTAGAAATCAAAATCAAAATTAAAATCAAAATCCAAAAAAGAAACTGTAAACATAGCTTGACATGTGTAGCTGCATGTTTAAAGATTATTTATAAACAAGTGTATATATATAGATGTGCATGCGTGTGCCCACATTAATCATTGCCCTTGAAAGGCTGCTTTTGTGGACACATACAAATGTTTGTATTTAAGAAGAGTTGCGCTCGTGTCGTGTTTTCCTAGTTTTTATTGAGTGTGATCATAATTTGATAATAATATTTTTGTATCATTATATTGAACATAAATAAAATATTTTTATATCAAAACATATCATGAAAATATAGGAATATATACAAAGTATATAAAAAACGTGTCCTGTTCTTGTTATTTTCCAAACGTGCTTATTTTCATATTCTACTTCGTGCTCGTGCTATATTCGAATAATTGAACACGCGCTCATCTCTGAAGCCAAATGTGCATTAAAATGCCTTCGAATTTTAATGCTCAGCTCATTGCTGCTAATCGTTTGCCCAAAAGACTTTGATTTAAATTTAGAAACAGCTCATAGAAAATTATGAGCAGTGCATTAAGGAGGAGCAGCCACTTAGGACTGGTGTCGAAGCGCCTCCAAATAGGGGGCAGACGAGGCAGAAGAAGAAGAATCCCATTAGCCGCACTTACAGACGCGGCGCTTTGTCTGTTTGTCAATTTTCTGTTTGCTGTTTCGCGAGCAAATTAAATTTTTTTAGCAAGAAAAAAAGAGTCTGAAAAGCAGAGAAAAAGTATTTATCTTCGCTTAATTGTTTTAGATTTTAATCTGGCAATATGGTCGCAGCACTTGGCCCGGCGACATATGTTTGAGTTTTTGGGTTCGCTGTTGCTAACATTTGTATGACAACTTTATTAGTTTTGCTTCGAGTGAGTGTTGTCTGTGTGTGTGTGTGTGATGTGTGTGTGGTGTGTGTGCACTTTGTCTGCAGTTTGTTGCCTTATCGTTTTGACCCGCGTTGTGCGTCGCCATTTTGCTTCCAGTGAAAAAACTAATTGAAAACGTTTGTCAGCGACTGTAAACAGACGTCTGTTCCCCCTCTTCTTCCTGTCTTGCCAATAAATGTTTTTGTCTAGCATTTTTCGGCGCGCTCTCTGATAACGGATGCAATGGCGACGCCGCGTCCGCGTCGACGTCGACGTCGACGTTGGTGGCATGTGGCAATCACAGCCGAAGGTGACGAACGATTTATGCCGCATAGACGTGCCTTTATACGAAATAGCAGTTGGGGCTTTACGAAAGATCTGAGGGATTTTGAAATAAGCTTGAGGTTGCCGGTATTATGTGCTAAGGTTCCCGAAATAGAGTTCGATTCGAAAGAAAACTAAGAAGGCGCAGGAAGTAGATGAAACGTTGCCTAAGAAAACCAATAATTTACAGGAATCGAGTATATTCTAAGAGAATGAAATAATTGCTTGCTCAATAACTGATTATCTAGAAAACTTAAGAGAATCGAGTTTATATGCTTAACAATAATTATGATAATCGAGATTAATATGAATGTTAAATATATTTTTTGCAGCGATTCTTTTATGAGTGCCCAGAAAGATTTAGTAAAAACTCATAAGAATCAATTCGAATCCAAGGGTGGTTGATAGGTTATAACTATTTTCTATACTTTAAATAATTATAATAATAATAATATGAAGAATAGATAGAAAGCATCTAGAATTTCAAAAGTCCAAATATTTGCTCGGGGAATTTAATTAAATTGTTGAATCGAGTAGTTGTAGTTTCTGCACTAAAAGAAAGCAAAGTGTTTTCGTGGAACTCTTCATAGTTTGTTTTTTGCAACGCTCAGCAGTCAAGATGATCTATTCTTTTCACAAGCTTGTTGTTCAAATATTTCACGCCTGGTGCTTCCAGTAAATTCAATTCCCGCAGCGCAAGTACGAAAAGAAGAAGAAGAAGAAGACACACCCACTGCAGCGGCAGCAGCAAGAAGACAATCCTTTTGGGAGGAGCTCAAATAACACCTACTACAAAAATATTTTCATAGATCAAAACAAAAAGAAAAACCAGAGAGCTGGCAAACAAAGAGCCTGAGCATGCGATAAAGTGCCGTGACCAGAGAACAGAGACGGGTGTCAATTCCCGTGAAAAATGACAAGAGACAGCGGAACAATAATGATGGAAATGCTGATGATAAATGCACAGCAGAGCCAGAGCACAGCAAAGAGCAATGATAAAAGATGGCAGAAGGCAGAAGGCAAAACGCAAACTGTCATTGAGTTTGAAATTACAAACTTTTTACACTCGTTCATGAAGTAAAAAGAGTATATTGGGTTTGAGCTAGGTCTGACTTGCTGTCCGTCCGTATGAACACAATTTTGTTCGCCGTTATTGAATCTAGAGACTTGAAATTTGGAATAGATACTCGTGTATACACGCGTCGAATAAATTCTTAAGATTTTTTGGTTACGCCCACTGTGGGCATGGCAAATTTTTTTTTTTAAAGCATTTTTAGACAGATACTGAGGTCCTCTAAGGAAATCACAAATTAAACAAATCGATATTATTCCAAAATAACAATAATATTACACTTTTAACGAGTATTGCGCTGTCGGTTACACTCGACTGCAGCGTTCCTACTTGTTTCTGCTGTTGTTGTTTAGCCTCAACGTCGCACTCGAAACGGCTGGAAGTCAAGCCGAAAAGATTAGAGAGCATATCTATCTCCAATGGAGTTATCTGCTGCCCGAGCAGATTTGGCTGGGAATTCAGGTAGCTGTTGGTGGCTTAATTAAGGCATTTGACTAATCAGCTTTGGCATCGACTCTGAGTTGACGTAGGCGCTGTTTATACTCGGTTTATGTGCGTTTGCCGGCTAACGGCACCCAGACGTCGCCATTTGGCCGATAAAGCCTTGTTAGCGCTTATCGCAGATCAAACATAAATACAAATACAAATATAAAATACAAATACAAAATACAAATAACATATGCCTCAAATGCATTTGGCTGCAATCAATCATTATCTTTATGAGTCTCAACATATGTTTGTCGAGCTCAAGTTCTGTGTTTGCTCGGGCTTTATCGTCGCCTTTTCGCTTTGATTCATATATGTTACTATATGTATTTGATCAAAATCTGTGCGTTTTCCTCTACTAATCGATCCTTCTGATTATTTTTTTTTTGTTTGGGCTGGCTTGATTTAGTTTTTATGCAAATCATATTTATTTGATTATATTTGATTTAGTGTTCGGTCTGATTTACGTCGACAGTTGAGTTTATTATGTTTTGTTGTTGTTGTTGTTGTTGTGGCTGTTGTCTCTCGTATCTCTGACACTAAATCATTTTAATTGTTGTCGTTCGTGTTTTGAATTCTCGCTGCAATGCCCCTCTTTATTCCCTCCCCCTCCCCCCCTGCCCATCTGCACCATGTGTCATTTGTTGTGCGGGGCTTTCAGTTTTGGGTGCGTGTTGTTTTTTCTGGTACGTGGGATTTGTGGAGATTAGTCATGTGCGTGTTGTGGGTGGAATTTGTGGGTTCTCGTACTTTGCATATGAAAGGCTGGGGGCACAATTGTTGTCTATAGACAAAAAGGTGTTGCGAGTATTTTCTTTTTTTTTTTTTTACCTATCAGCTGCATTCTGCAGTTTAATGGGCAATTGTGAAAAATATCTTAGGAGTTGTGTTTATTAAATATACAAGGGGATAAGGTGAGCATATAGCAGGAATTATTAAAATTAAACAAATTTAGAATTTAATAAATATTATAGAAATTAAATGACATCTTTCTTTCGGTCATCTTTGTGGTCTTTGATCTACTTTTTCTTGCCGATCCTAAGCTTACTATTCCTGTATCATATTTCTGCTGAAATTACGTCGGATAATGATACCGTAATACTGTCAGAGTATTAAGTAGCCACATTGTCCTTTCATTATCTACCCAATTTTGTTGTTCTGCTTCAATAGTTCTTAAAGATTTTTTAAGCACATTAATAGATACCATATACCTAGGATATCTACCTAATATATTTATAAACAGCTTCAAAAGTCCTTAATGTTCTTTTCAGCATTTCAAAGTCTTCCATTTTATTTCTAACTCATACATACATATGTATTTCATAGTATATCATATCGTCTCTATCATACCTACATATCGATCTGTGTTATTTTCATCCTAACTCATATCCGCTTCATCCCATAAGCCTAATTTTAAACCTTACTCATATTTCCTTCATCATACTTCATAGACTTTAATATTAAACACAGCTCATATCCCTCTTCTCATGTATAAATATATCCTATATTTTAATCTCAGACTCATACTCATATTTTTAAATCCCAACAGATATCCCGCTCACACTCACCATTTTAGCCTTGTCGTGCGTGTTCTTTTGTGTATCCTTTTTGCGTTTATTAACACTTTCCGTGGCGCCAAAGCGATTGTAGTGGAACAGACGACCCATTTTCGCGCTCTTCTGTTTACACTTTAAATAAACAAAGTTGTTGAAATTGCTGCTGCTGCTGTTCGTGTTGTTCTTGTTGCTTGTGGCTTTTCACAATATCGCGTCACTCGCACACAATATGCAAAAGTTATCGAAAGCACACGCCCGCTCGTTATGTCGTGAAACTTATTGCGTTCTTTCGAGCGAACGGAATAAACGGCGCTTCAAGTGTTCAATAACGCAGCGTCAAAGTTCGAAAACACCGAATTCGAAAATCAAAATCGAAGGCCGGGCAACGGGAGCGATGCGATTGCTAGCGATCGGTGCGACGTGCGCAGAGGGAATGATGGGCCACAACTGAATGCATTCGAAAAAATACAACGGCAAATGAGCACGACTGAGCGCGCGACAGTGGCAGAGGCAGAGACAGAGGCAGCGAGAGCGGCAGAAGCAGAGGCAAAGCAACAGTCAGCAATAACAGCAACAACAGCACAGCTGAGGGGCGACCGAGCAGCGGCAGCGGCAGAGATACAAATTTCATGTTAGGACGGCGGCGGCGGTGGCGGCAGCAGCAGCGACGTCGATGGTCGTCGTCACAGCCGGCGTTGTTCATGCAGTGCTGACGCTGCCGCAGCATTTACCGCTAGCTCACTTTGTGTCGCCGTGTATGTGTGTTTGTGTGAGTTTTGAGTAGAACACAGACACAGCTAGAACTAAAGAAACGCTAACCAACTCACACACACAGACAAACTCACTCACAGAGCTAGTGCGACGGGGGCTGCTGAAAAATAGAAGAAAAAAAACCACTCAACAAAAAGCGAAATGAGGAAAATTTACTACGACGAATGTACACTGAAAAAAGGGAACTAGCAAAACTTCTGTTTTGGGCAGCCAGCAAATGAATGGAAATGAGTGCTCGAGGGTCGAGCACTCCGAACTGCAAACTGCGGACTGTGGACTCTGATTCCGAGTAACTGACGAATTGACGCACTGGCAAACGGACAAACGGACAAACTGCCGCACTGAAGGGTAGTTCAGCTGACTCGTCAACAAGTTGAGTGGGTTGTCGGAGGGGGTGGCTCGGGGTGGCAGCGCTCGTCGCCAGCCGGCGGCTCATTCAACTTTCGAATACCGCGTTGAGTCCATTCGTTTTGCATTCATTTGACCAAACGTCTGTACGGACTTTTCATTTTCAGCTGCCGGAGTTACGAGCTACGACTATTGAGGCCTGTTTACATGCCTGTCCCTCTTTATCGCTAGCTCTATCTCTGACTCCCTCTCGCTCTCTCCCACTGTCGCCGTCTCTGTCTGTGCATGTGCTCCACATTTTTCACTACTTAATTTGCCTGCTGCACATTTCATTTCGCCTTTTGCCTATTTGCTTAACGTACTCGCTTGTTGTTGTTGTTGCTGTTGCTGTTGCTGCTGTGCTACTTGTTGTTGCTACATACCCCAACCCATCCAGTTTTCACTGCAACCCACATGGTAATGCTGCATCAGCTTTTAATTTTTTTTTTTTGTAGTTTTTCCGAAACTTTTCTTCCTCTTTTTTTTTTTTTTTTTTGGCATGAGCATAAAATAAACACAAAAACTTTTCAGTCTCATTCAGGATGCTTTTTGGAGCTTCTCTTTCTCGCTTGCCCTTTCTCTTTTTCTCTTGGCGTTTTGCGCGTCTGCCAACTTCGGCGTTTCCTTTGCACAGTGCACACCACCCCCCGCACCACCACCTATCCCCTACACCCCACTGGATGTGTCCGTAATTATCATTATCCCTTTGCTGCTCGTTTTGTGCTTTTCATTTCGCTGTTTATACGGCCAACTATGCCACTTTAATTGAAGTCAATTTTTTCTACTTTGCGGCTGCTTGTGGCAAGCAGCATCAGCAGCAGCAGCAGCAGCCATTTCTGCCACATTTTGTTGCAAGCGCGCCATGGCATCATTTTCATTGAAAATTATTTCTGCAACTTATTAGCACCTCCGGAAATTATGAGTTTCGGTGTGGCATTCAAGTTTTTGTGGCTTGTTTACGAGCCTTGCCGCATTTTTAATTGAGTTGCCGGCTCCCCATCTGACTTCAGGCCGAGGTGGAGCTGCAGTCGAAGCTGCAGCTGCAGCTGCAGAGGTTGAGCGGAGCTTTGTTGCTTAATTAGCTCAACGAAATGGATAAGGACATGGACAGCACTTTGAATGCCACTGCCACTGGCCGGGGGCAGAGCCAGAGGCTGAGGCAGGGAAGTAAACGTTGTGGTTAGACGGCAACAGGATGTGCTTAATTGAAACATTTTGCACAGTTTTGGCAAGTGGACACGGCTCGGATTTGTTAAAGCACAAAGAGTTGCCGAAGATAACTAAATTAAAGATTGCAACAAGAGGTTTAATTTTTGAACAGAAAAAAACAGAGTGAACTTAACTGAGTAAGCTTAAGTTATATATTTATTCAATGGTATAAAGTATAAATATTCGTGATGAGAGGATCTAAAACTAGCTTAGAGGTTAAAATAAAATTCAATTATAACCTATTATTAGGTATATAGTTTGGTATAATATTAATATATCCAATTGCATCAAGTCAATAAATGCTCAATGCAAAGAAAGCTTAAAGATACGTCCGTTAAAAGTAGATAAAACAATTTTAAAGATAAAATACTAATAGCATTAAATGATTATAAAATTTCTAAAATTTTTAAACATTTAGAGAACCCCTTTAATGCGCTTAAAACAAACATTTATAGATAAATGAACATTGACGACTCCACTTATAAGGGGTAGAATTTTAATAAAACTAATTTCATAAAGTGTATTTAATCACATTTAAAAGAAAGTTTATTGACATGTTCTTTTAAAGCCATTCAGTCAAGATAAACAATTTTATATAGTATAAAGATTACAGACAAATCTTGAACTAGCTATGCAAATTATATATTATATACATATAGATAGTATTCAAATCTCTATCTCTAGCTAATTTTGCATAGATATTTTTTTTATAACATAACATATTTCCTCTAAAACTTAGTACAGTCTAGCTTCTCTTCAAGCACTCTTTTACCAGAACATTTTCACTTAATTCAAACAGCTGTTTTCAGTTTAATACCGCTTTAAGCTTCAAATATGCCCGTTCTAAGCCATAATACCATAACTCCTTCAGCTTATTATAAATCCATTAAATTGTTGCCTTTCAGCTGCTGCCAGAAAAATAAAAAATACAAAAAAATAGAAAACAAAAAAACAAAAAACTGGGGTAAGTATATATTAAACAGCCAAAATATTATAGCACATATTTTGCACCCTCTACAATTGCTTTTTATGGTTGCAACGCCCTCTCGGCCAAACAAAGGCAAATAATCAATGCTAACTGGCATTTAGCGAAATATGCTACCAAATCGAAGCGCTAAACCTCTGCTTATAATTAGATTATGACATTAATAAGTCGCTTTAACAAATGTTCAAATTTGCCACCCCCAAATAACAGAGCTGTATTTTTTTTTTTGGCAACAGTTGCGAAAATTGAATTTGTGCAGCGTTTAATATATTGCAGCTATCAATGGGAAAAGCATTTTCACGACACTCAAGTGCCATTCATAAATCAAGTTGCAACCCCTTGCAGACACTCACGAGTAAATATAGCAGCACTTGGCTGCACTTACCTCATGTGCCACAAATTCAATTTCATTACATAAAAAGCTTTTCTTGACAATTTTTCCTTTGGTCTCTTTGTCATTTGGTTTTTGGCCTTTTACGTTGATTTTGTGCAATTGTTTGCCAGACAATTGCATAAATTCAATTTTTGATTTTCTCGTTTCATTTTCTTTTATTTTTTTGGCCAGTTGTACTCTCCTACACAACCACACACACACACAGTCCCTCCCCTCTCTTTCTCCCCACCCCCTGAAGTGCACTTAATGTTTGTCAATTATTTGCAGTAATTTGCAATATTTCTAAACGCTTTCTGGCTGGGATTTCCATTGAGAACTACCCTAAATTGTTTTTAATGGCCATTTGCACTTACATATGGCTGTTGACTGCACTCGGTTTCAGTTCCCAGTTTCCAGTTTCCCATTTGCCCGACGCCCCCTCCCTCGTGCTGGCTCTCTAATGGCTTCATCATCAACTTTTCTTTCCTACTATATAAATGGCCTACAAGCTCTCCATGTGTTTGTTCTTGTTTTTGGTTTTATCTAATTTATGGCCTAAAATAAATGTTATTTATTTGGCTTTAAAAATCGCTGGTAACTCTAGAACTAGGGACGGAGGGGGCTTCTTCTGCCAGTATTGGAAATTAATTTTCTCATAGTTGTAGATCATTAAACGCTCGCTGGGGGTGCCGCAAGTGTTAAAAATGTAGTTAAATCAATTCTCCAACAACAATTTGTTTGCTGAAAAAGCATAAAACTAGCCACAGGGCCAGTTACAAGATATAAAAGCAGAAGAAAAAGAAAAGACTCCAACAAATCTGAAAAATCAACTCATTTTCATTTTCAGTCTCTTTCAGTTTCATTCAAGAAAAGTGGCCCGCGGTGTCTTTGTCTCAAGTTGTTTTTCCATATATATTTTTTTCTACTTTTATCTTCCCAAACTGTGGTGTCTCAAGTGACTGCAGCAATTATGTTTATAAATGATTTGTTAGGGTGGTCTGGTCGGATCTAGCTCGGTGCTGGTAATCCTTCATTTCGTATGCATTCAAATGAACCATAAATAGTTGAAGAATTATGTGTGAAAGCATTAAAATTTACTTTAATTTCTGTCAAAGCCTTTAGGGCCAATGAAACCACATAAGTTTTTTTTACAGTACTTATAGAGCATATATGTATGTATGTATAGATGGTGTTCTATGTGTTGCCGGCAGCTACTTTGGCTTTTCATTTGGAATTTTAGTTTATGACTGGCGGCAAGTTCAACAGATTTTTTTTAATTGCTGCGCTGCGTTTATGTTTTCCAATGTTTTTTTGTTTTTGTTATTTTTTTGTTGAACCGCCTCGTATCATAAATCATTTTGGGCTGTACGAAAACCATCAAAATTATGTTTATGCATATAAGGGCGTGCATATTTTAAACAATTTTCAGCCTTTTGCTTTGATTTATTTCCATTTTTTTATGATTAACCAGAAAATAAAAAAATGTTGCTGGTGTTTATCAATAAAAACAAACATATTTATAAACATTTCAAAACGGGATTTAAAATAGTTCAATGTACTTATCGTCTGCGGCATTAACTTGTCGGTTCATAATTCTATTTGACTTGCCACAGAATTTCCATCAAATGGAAGTCTAGTCCAGTCTATTGAACATTTCACTATCTATAAGTCATTTATCAACAGGCGACAGCGACTTTATAAGACATAGTTAACACAATTTCACATTTTCGACATTTTCCCATCAAGTCTTTTTTTCTTTCTTTTTTGTTTTTGTTTTTGGTAGGGGGAGTCGGGGAACCGCCCTGTTTCTGAAGCTTCAGTTTGAAGAGACGCCCGTTGCATTTGAATTTCTCACACGTTACGTTACATATCAAATATTTATATGCCCCCACAGTTTGTTGTTCTGTCTCTTGCCCGATAACGCCCACATTAACAAGAACTTCCAATTTGAACTGAACATGTACAGCAATAATAAAAACGATTTTCCAGCAGCACAAACAATTACATATAATGCATAAATTAGCCACAGACGCCGACTTGAATAACTAATTTCCTGTACGGCAATTACTAAAAAAACGAAAAAAAAAACGAAAAAAAGAAAATAGAAAAACTACTGCATAAGTAACTGCCCAAAGCACATGCATGGAAATTAGATGGGCATCAGTTCTTTTTTAATTTAATTCGAAGCAGGCGCTGAATGCACTGCAAATGAGTTTCGGGGGGGCTTTGTTAATGCCAAGCATGATACATTTAAACGCTGGAAAAACGGACAAATGGACAAATGGAAAAACCACCATAAAAAAAACGTGACAAAATGCGAGCGCGATAGCATAAGTGTGACCCTATTGCCACAAACCACAAAGCGCGAAGTGCTTGATAAGGTGCAACACGAACGCAGAGATCGTTGCAGGGATCATTTTGGTTATTTTTTTGTATACTTTTTTATTTGGGGTGAGGCAGGGATTCATTGTTGTTGGTCGTTTTTATTTACGTTGCTACTTCAAAAAGACAAATAAATCGTAATTGGCGTGCGAGGGGTTTCTTTTTTATTTTATATATATATATATATATATATATATACCATATGCGATTGAGCGCCGCATCGTGTTGTATTTTTATTTTCATGCTCATTAAATGAAAAGCCGAAAAACCGAATAAATGAAACTACGTAAACGCGTAGCATGGCGAACATGAATAAAAACGCGTAGCGTGGAAAACCCGAGACAGCGGAAAATCAATGTGCCTGGCGTTTGCGGTTGCTTTCTGTTTGTTGAGACCGAAACGGAAGTGCGTCGGGCTATCGCAACTGGAAAATCAATCGCGATAAGGCGCCGCTGATAGGGTCGCCCTGGTGCTGCTGAAGGTGCTGCTGCGGCCTTTGTTGCAGCTGAGAGATCCGCTGCGAACAGCTGCGAACAGAAAATACCCTAACGAATTTTCGCGATAAGGCGAGAAAACGAAAAAGACGACAAGCCAAAATCTCGATTGTGTGATAAATCTATGAGAGCCGGAGAGAGGCATGAAATGAGTCCACAATAATTATTTATTATATAAATGTCAAACAAGCTGCGGGCATTGTCTCTGTCTCAAAAAATTGACTTGAGCGCAGTTTCCACAGTTTCACATCTTTCACGCTCGCTGTGCTCATTAGCACGGGAAAAATGGCTGCCTTGGTGACCCATTTTCCGAGCAGCCGCAAAAGAAAAACCCTCTCAAGATTAATGAACTACAAAACATGCACACAAATCACGTGTAATAGCTGCAGCACTGAGAGGCTTTTGGGTGTCTGGAACAAATGTGTGACAATTTCTCAAAAGGATGCGGCAGGCAACGCCCCCGTCCCCATTCCCACCCACCCCTCCACCCCTCTATCCAACTACACACATGTGCAGGCTAGGTGTCATGGCCAAGTGAGAATGTCGCACATAAAAAAGATATGTATACATATATATGCCTGATATGAGCAGGACACGCTCGCATCCTGTGCGCGGCAAGGTCGAGGCGACCTTTAAAGGTGCAGCGCGTCGAGGATGCGGCGCCACGGCGTGTCTGCTGCGTGTGTGTGTGTGTGTGTGTGTGTGTCTGCCACATATAATCAGAATGAAGACATGTGCATTGAGACTGGCTCTGCAGGCTCCGCGGGCTCGTTATCCTTTACCCAACAGCCCAAATGGCCCGTCTTTGGTATTAATGGACAGGGCGCGACCAGCTGCCTGGCTGCATTTAAATATTGCTGCCTCTTAGGATTTTTTTTTTCGGAAATTTGATATTTTTTTCGAGACAACAACATTATAGCCTCCGTCGGATCTAAGAGGAAGTAATTTTCGATATGGGCGCCGGTCGCCGTATTTGTTTGGAAATTAATGAAATTTAGACATAAAATTTTGTGTGTGTTTGTGTTTCGAACAAGTAAACAGCCTGTCCTGCGTCCTGTTTGTTGTCGCTTATAAGGGTAATCAGCTGAAATTGAGTTATCCGTAAAGGACATTATGACATATGCTGTGTGTGGCATCAACTCTGGACAGGGGTGCCTCTTCGGTAACAAGTTTTTCTGTGCTTTAACTTGCTTTAGGTTTAGTTCGTATTGTGATTTGTGTTTGCATACACTTAAAAAAAATGGTAAACAATTTCAAATGCTGAATTTTGTTATGAATTCCTTTTATCAGAGAACTTTAAAAAAATATTTAAAAAATAATATCTTAATACATAAAAACATCTTTATAAATAGAAGAACATTTTTCGTTCCTTCAAATTTAGGGATTCTTTTTTGAATATTTTCTAACATTAAAAATATTAATTTACTAAATATTTGCTCAATTTTAGAACAGTTTTCATTTGCTAAAATTTAAAAAATAAATAGTTTTTTTTTGAGTGTATCAGCAGTTGCTGTAGAATCTTTGTAAGTCAAATATCAAATCGAAAATTCCTTTTTGTTTTTAAGGTAAAGTGAAACTTTCTCATGTGTTTGCTCTATTTTTGCATTCTCTTTTCTTTCACATGAGAACTTTTTACACACGCCTCTGCAGAGCTCATGCGCTAAGCTATGATCTAATACCCCGCCGGCAGGCACATGCAAGAGTATCCTTAATATCCTTAAGCCCAACAACGCCCGCATCCAAAATCGCATTGCCGAGGCAACAATGTCATAAAGATAGAAGCAAAAAAAAAAAAAAATCTGATGGATGAAGATGCGGCCCAAACAAAGGCGCTAAAGAGCACAACTGAAAATCCGCCTAATGCGATTTTCAAGTGGAAAGCAATGAGCATGTCCTGGAATACCTTGGCTCACATCTATAACGATATATATATATATATATATAAATTGCTTTTACAATTTTCAAGGCTGCGCCAGTTGGGAACAGAAAAATTATGCGAAACAATGCCACAAAACTGGCACAAAGAAATGCGAAGCAAAAAGAAAAAAGATGAAAAAACTGAAATGGGAAAACAAAGCCAAGTGCCTGACTGTCTGGACGGCTGAACTATTGTGCGCGTTGAAGTGTCCTGCATAGAAAACGCAACCCAGACCCGGACCCCTAGCCCGAGCCCGAGTTTCAGCCAGACCCAGACCTAGACCTAGACATGGTTATAGACGGCTCGGCGTTACGCTTCAGCGACAAATGAATTTTGTTTTGTTTTTGTTTTTTTTTTTGGCAAGAGCGTCATTTTGAAATTTATAGTGCAGCGGGCAGTTAATGACGTTGCAATTGAAAACAAACGAGAAATAATGAGTTTTCCACTGCTGCCAAAAAAGTAGAGAAAAAAGGACGCGCCATGTTGTCTATCAACCGCAACATGCAGCGGCCAGGCAGGAATCAAAGTCAATTTCATTGTGGCAGCTGCAACTACCTGTGCCACACTATCCTCTACAATATCCGGCACACAATGGCCAATTTAAATGGTGCTGTCAGCAGGCCGTCCTCGACGTGTACAATGGGGCTGGCAAATTAAAAGAAAATACAAATGCCATTTCATAAGCTGAAATCGATGTTTAATGAACTTCAGTTTTTCTTCCCGCTTTGCAGTCATAATTTTTTTATTTATTTTTTTTTTGTATGTCCTGCAAGAGGGTATTTTAATTCTGTGACGAAATGTGTAACGCATAGAAGGAGATGTTTGTGATATAAAGTAAAGAAATATTCTTCTAAATAGTCTTCCAGTTTTCGAAAGTGAATTTTTGGTATGAACAACTTTATTGTTTGTTAAAATATTCTAACCAATCTTGGCAATTGAGAGAGTTGCTTTTTCCTCAACATATCAGCAAAATCTTATATATCTCTTATAGGAGCAATCATTTGAAATATTGGTTTTTGTATAAAATTTCAATGAACTCTTATCCAAGCTTGGGAATTGTCAGCGTCGCTCTGCTCCTAAAATACAGTTACCTATATTAATATAACACACATCTTCTTTTTTAAATTATTTAAATTTAAATTTATTTAAAGGGTATTTAAACTTCGGCACTGTTCCTTCCTATTTGCATTTGTTTGGGGTGCACACAAGAAAACTTTTAGCCCAACTGACAGCTGTCATAAGCAGTGAGCGACAGAGTTGTCAGAGTCTATCTGACTAGTGTGGCGTATCTTTCAGATACAAAGCAGACCAATTAAGCCCCGCTGCCGTCCCTTTGCCGCTTGACTGCCTGAAAGTATTTTCGTATATTCGTATTTGTGTTTATTTTGGTAATTCAACGCATCAATTTAACCCTTTCGCGTTGATGTCTTTTAAATGTGAGCGCTGCTTATGTCAATATTTTGTTTTGCCAGTCGCCCATTCGCTTATTCACTCACTCACGCACTCACTCATTCGCTCAGTTAGTCAGTCAGTCCGTCAGCCCCTGTGCTGGTAACTGTATCTTGTGGTATCTGTAGCCGTATCTGCTGCCTGTTTTATTTGCATAACTGCAGCCCGCATCTAAATAGAGAGCCGGGTTTTAAAGCATTTGGCCAACCTCCCCTTGCGAGCCCAGTCCCTTTGCCCGTTGTTTGTTTTTAACTCGGCGCCAGTCTCAATTACTTTATTGACGGCGCAGTCTTTGCAATTGCTGCCGCCATAATTGTCATTGAATTTCAATTGGCAATTCTAAACTTCTTCATCTCTGCAGTTTTCCACTTCTTCACATTTTCACGTTTTGGAGGCCAAGTGGTTGTTGCATCGATTGCATCGATTGCAGCTTAGTTCAAGTCTGATTGATGGCTGGCAATTCAATTGTCAGCGGTACGGTAATCAAATTGGCTTATGTAAACAATGCAGCTGAAGAATTTTTCCAATTGAAACTGAGTTGAAATGTCAAGAGGAATATGATTTATGAGCGCATAACAAAATCTCAATGCATACAGCATCGATGGTTGCCACAAAGGGAATTTAAACCCAGAAAATAAATTGTCGACGTTTCTATTTATGGTTTAAATTAATGCCTGGTCCTGAGTGTTGGATCGTATAACTGGTTTGAATAACCTTAAATTTTTAGTTAATAAGAAAACAATTAAAGAAAGGACTCGATTTTACATTAAGGTTCGAACCTTGATTAATAACAGTTTTCCCAATTTGTATTAAAATAATATAATTTAGAAGTTGCTAAAACTCATCCTTTTTTAATTTGTTTATTTAAAATTAAGAATATATACATAATATCTTTAGTTAAGGTTTAGTTCATAGTACAAAAAAAAAATTTGGTATTTCGGGATCGAACCCGACTGCAGCCTTGCCTGAAAATTTCTTGAATCCAAAACAAAGACTCAACAGCTAAAACCACAATTAAAGCCCAAGCTAAACTTTTGTTAGTTTTGAGTTCCTCAATCGTTAGAGCCGCATTCAAAGACATTATATCACATTAAGATCGAATCGCAGCTAAATACAAACAAAAGCACATAAATCAAAGCTGGGAAGACCAGCTAAGAGAACTGCCAAAAAGACCAAAATACAAAGCGTTGCCAGCAATGTATATAAATTATGATTAGGACTATTATCGGAACATCAGGCAAGTTACATAAACAGAGAGGCCAACGGGACCGACGACAAACGACATGAAAAATTGTCATTAGGCAAACGACAAAAGGCAGCCAGAAAGTAGCTAGAAAAAAAGTTAAGGCCAAGTCAATGGCCAAAAGTTAGCTGCGGCTTTCCAAGCAGCCCGCAAAAATTTGTGGTTGGCTGAAAGGAAAAAAATAACAAACAACTACACACACGTCTATGTTGTGTGTGTGTGTGTGTGTGTGTGTGAGTGTGTGCTTTGGCGTGGGTGCCAAGGCGAGCTCATAAATCATATCCTAGTGTGCCGACTACGCACTCGGCATAAGGACAAATGTTGATGATGACAAAGCGCCATTAAAGGCACATTTACACAGATCCCGAGCCTGGGATTGCGAAACAGGCCTCGAGCCTCTTTGCCGCTGGCACCTACTTCAAAAGGCGTCAATTGCCATAAATCAAACGCGACATTTTGCTTATTATTTGCCGATTTTCCTCGCTTGCATTCCGATCAACTTTCCAATTGTGTGTGTGTGTGTGTGTGGGCATATCAAGATTTGTGGCGCTAAGCAAAAAACTTTGACAATGCCAATTGATTGGAAATTCGAAATACGAAATTATTTGAATATGAAATAAGTTCAACACGAAAGCTGATATATTTCTATGCCATAAATTCTCATACTGTGTTGGCCAAGTTTTGAGTTAAAAACTTTGCAGAATATGCTTTTTATATGTATCAAAAATTAATTTAATATAAGCTATATCAATTTTCGGTAGCTGTCATAAGAACAACGTATTCCAAATAACTTTTAAAAGAAAAGTTATATTGTTTAAAATATAGAAAAAGTGTAAAATTTTAAAATACAAAAAGTTTGACAGCAATTTTTTTTTTGCTGGATTTTACATTATTTTATTTTTATACTATATATTATATTTAAGTCTTTTATTTTCTTTTGATATCCCAATGTTGCCGTAATTTTGTATTATTTCACAAACTCCACATAAATTGTAATAAGGCCAAATAAATTCTTATTAATATGTGTGTGTCCCTGCTATATAGAAGATTATTGTGTGGCCATCAAAGGCGCCCGCTTAGTACCTGGAAAAGCGACCGCCTGAGCGACCAATTAGGAATGCTATTAGCGGCCCACGCCCACCATTTAGAGCCGTCTACACCTACAGGTAAGAGATAACAGCGGGTTTGTTTTTTTTTATTTTTTATATAATTTTTGTAAAATGAGCAAAATGCGCGCGTTGCTTTGCCCAAGCGATTATTTGGGGTTTTTTTCCGTGCGCTTCAATTACGTTTTTCATAATTTCCCACGTCGTAAAATTTATTGGTTTTGATGGTTGGCTCTTTAGCAGGCTGCCAGCTCAGCAGCTCGGCAGCTTCATCGACTTCCGCTCCACTGGCTCAGCTGCTGATGTGGGCGTTGCGCTGCTGCCTTGAGGCACTGTACCGGCAGTGTCCTGCTGTGTTCGGGCTGCTGAGACTGTGGTCTGCTCTGTGCTGTGCCATTAATTGAACGGCATTTAGCCTGAATTATTCAATTGATTTTTATTCATTTTTAATGTTTTGCGACGGGCAGCTGACATTTTTTTTTGTGACTTGAAAATCGAGACTTTAATGGCTTTTCATTCAAAAGCTTAGGCTGGAAAAGCTGTGCTCCCCGGGGAGCTGAAGTTTGTGTTTAAGCTGTCAGGCCTTGGCAGCTGCTACTAAGCCTCGCCATTAGCCAGCTGACAGCGGTGGGGTATTTTTTAAAGTTTTTGCAGGCAGCATATGCCACATGAGTCATCAATCAGGTCCATTAGAAAACCACCGAGAGCTTGACATTGTGCGTCGTCGTGTTGCACGTTGCAACCCTCGCGCTTCATTCTGCATTATTGTGCAATTTTGTGCTTGGCCACACACACACACACACACACACACACACACATATTTAAATTGTATCTGAACACACGCAGCAATAACAATTTGACGCTTCTTATTGTTAGTTTCGCCGTTGCATGACAGGACAACATTTGGCCTGGGGGCGCCTCGTCCTGCAAATTAAACTTAACATAAAGATAATTTCTCAGCACTTAAAACGAAATGGAATTATGATTATGAAAAACGCAACACAAGCGCCAGCGGCGACTTTCACACCGAAAACTGAAACCCAAAGAGGAAAAAAAGTAGGAAAACTTTGGTGGGCCAACCCTCAGGCCAACCCCTGGCAAACCCGGGGCCAGCTGTGTGGGCGGGCGCGTGCCGAAATGAAAATGTCATGTTTTCGAATGAAATTTTTGAATTATGATGTTTGCCTGTTGACGCTGTGACGCCGTGCCGCCGTCCAGTCGTCTCGCCGTGACGTCACGACCGTCATCTGCGCCCATCCTTGGCATTAAATTAATTCAAAACGCTGCCAGGACACGCGCGCAAACCTTTTGTCTGATTGCCAAAATATGAGAAAAGCAACGAAAATTGATGAAAGCCCGATACCAGCCAGAAATCGTGTAAAGGTAACAAAAAAGAAACGAAGAGAACCCACATGGCTAAAAGGTCTTGAGGCGAGAGTGGGGGACGCTGTCGACATGTTGCCAAAGTCCTTTGGGAGACTTGCGGCTTAGGACGAACGCGACGGGGTGGCAGATACTTTCTTTCTTTGCGCTTGTCGCATGTATTTTCACTTGCTTTCAATGTCGTTTTTATTATTATTACTGTTAATACCCTGGTAGGGCATTAAAGAGAGGGTGTATTGAGTTCTATATAGAGCTGAAGGCGAAGGGAGGTATTATTAGACTCTTTAAAATTAGTTATTACAGGAAAATATTTTAAATATCATTTGAACTTTTGTTTATCGATAAAATAATGTAAGAAATAATTATCTTTTATTTACGAATTTATTACGAAACTGCCTTAAAAATGTTCACAAAATCCCAAGCTTACATTCACTCTTCTTACAATTATCATTATGCCCCACATTTGCCTCGTAATCTATTTAGAAGTAGAAAGTAGAAAGTATTTCAAAAATAAATGATAAAATATTTTTAGATCCAAAATAATGCTATAAATATTACATTATTTTGTTTCCAGAAATAATTGCACATATAGTTTAATATTCCTAAAGTAGATTCCACTTAAACTTATCGCACTTTAATAATAATAATAATATTATTTCACTAGAATATTATATCTACTTTATTTGCACACTCGAAACTGTGTAGAAATATGGGGTATTTCACTGGCGAATCATTGACTGCAAAGTAGCTACTTATTTTTAAATATTATTTGCTTTGCATGGCGCATTAATGGCAGTCAAATAAGCGTGTCCCTGTCCGTGCCAGTCCCCCAGCAGTGGCCTCCCCGCACCCCGTCTGCATTTGTCGTTTACAAATTGGTTTTCGTGTTCAGCTCACATCTATTTTGCCTGGCTGCATAATCACAGGGCTAGGGTAGAGTGGTGAGGAGGGGGGGGGAGTGGGAGTTTCTGGGCACTCGACGTGATCTCCGCACGGTCTATTTTTATGTAGTGTGTGGTAGGTACTGTGTAGTATGTCCAAAGCTGGTCCGTTGCTTGTTTACTTTCGCTGATAAGGCACGTGGCCTCATTTATCAAGCGCGTAGTTGCAACAAGCGGCATGCAACTAACTATAGATGTCCAATGCCAAATTGCTGCCAAGTATCGAAGTTGTTGTTGCTGTACCTAGTCCGAAAAGGGGTGGCTTTCCCTTCCCACCTATCGGCACTTGGGCCATAAATTGTATTGCAGGAAACACGTAAGTTTTCCCCCTCAGCCTCAGCTGCTTTTCCCCGCACCCCCTGTTGCACTGAGTGCGTCGCGGCTCTGCACGTAATTACAGTTATTATAATTTGTGTTGAGTGCTGAACTGCAATTTGCCATGCACTATGGTTGACTAACAGATACCCTTCCTCCTGCGCCCAGCTGTGGTCTGCTCGACGTGCGGCTGTTCACGTGCGTCTGCTTGTTTTTCGGTTGACTGCTTTGCAACCCTGCTGAAACCAGTGTTGCCATGGCCGCAAATCTGCTCGCTACTGTTATGAAAATGATACCTTGGCGTTGCTTATCTCACGGCTTCTCTCTGCTTTCCTGTTGTTCATCAAAGATTATATGCCATTGCCTTGGCAATGTCGAGCAAGCCAATTTACCCAGCTTAGTTCGCTCCAACAATTATTCGGGCACTGATAGCTGATCAGCTTTCACGACGAGCCCCCGTCCCCGTCCCCCGCCCCCTCTGGCAGCCACTTGAACTGCACGTAATTAATCATCATCTAGCGTTTAGAATCAAACGCCCCCGCCAAGTTGCCCCTACTTCAATTGGACTGGCAAACGGGGCAAACTGGGCAAACAAATTGTGTTTGAGCGCACTTGAAAAAGCTGCTTAAATAAATTCACAATTTGTCTCGAGTGCGTTTTGTGTCATTTTCATGCCAGCGACAGCGACAGCGACAGGCAGACAATTGAACATCAAGACGTCGGCTCATCATTGGAATGCTGCCAGTGCACTTATCAACAATGGAATCAGCAGTCATGATTGCAGCCACGGCCCAGGGGAGCAGGCGAGCGGAGGCCGCGGCAACTGCTTCCGCGCATAATGCAGCCTCAAGTGTGGTCGTCATTCGGTGGGAGGTCGTTCGGCCAGTGGAAGGCTCCCACAGCCCATTGAATGGCTGCTGCCCCCTGCTGCCATTGTGATTGCATTATGCACTTTTTCTGCTCTGTTTGCAGAGTGAAAATATGGTATATTGGCTTTGTGAATTGTTCGTTTGTTCGGCTAATAATTCAAAGCCAAACTTCTACCAACTTCGGATATATGTATATTGGATATACTTATGATGTTTATTCGCTAAAGTTGAAAGGTTGGGATTTTGAGTCCACGGGGCGAGCAAATCTCAAAATTCTATACTTAACACAGCTTTCAGAGTTAGTTGTATTTTTTTATTTTTTAAAATTTCTTTTAACTAATTAATATCTTCTTAAGCTTTAATTAAATATTTGAGATATATATGTATTTGTTTTAATTGCTCATTTATTTTAAACCAATTATATATATATTATAAAGTATTTAAAATATACATTTATAGAAAACCCATCAGGGACGGGCAAGTCGTATAAATCTGTATTTACCACAGTTTTAAAGCTAGTTTTATATTTAATTTATTTTTTATTTATACATGTGTATCATTTATTTATTTGTATATGACCTGTATTTATATTTATTTAATTGTTTCGAAAATTGAAATGTATTTAATATAATTATTAAACATAATATTTACACATCTATATACACAAAAGATCACAGATTCTATTCGTTCTTACACGCTGAAAGCTGAACAGAGTATGTGGCAGTCTGTGCCATCCCACTGCCACATTCGTAGCTTTCGTCATTCTCAATATGGGCGCTGATTGATAAGCTTTGCCGTGGAGGCGTGGCACTCCGGTCCAGCATGAGCTCATATGCTCTCGCTTAACCCTTGTGCGCATTTTGCATAATGCCGCCCTGTCCACCCTCCCCCTTCAACCACCCCCCCACCCCTTGCTTTTTTCCGGGCTCAAAAACGGTTCCAACTGGATAGTCCGCTAATCCTCTGCGCCTGTCATAAACATTGACATTGATGTTGATGTTGATGTTGATGTTTTGCTGCTGCTGCTGCTACTGTTTGTTGTTGTTGTTGTTTTTATTATTGTTGTTGTTGCTGCTGCTGCTGCTTTTGTATGCCAGTGACAAGTGGGCGTGCCGGCCAACTACCCGACTAACCCCGTCAGCAGTTCGACGTCCCAGCCACCGTTACGCTCCACAAAACCGTACTCATTCCGGCGTATGCCCTTTAACGAGTGTATTCGTCATTCGAGCAGACAGTTGACATTCATTTGAAACGTTTGCGCGCTTCATGAACCCGCTCCGCTGTCCCCGAACCCCGAACCCCCCCGAACCAACATGCCAGCGAGTGAACCCACACGTAGCCCTGACTGTGGCCCTATCCCTGGCTCTGACAGTGGCTCTGGCTCAGCTCTCTCTCTGTCTCTCTGTCCGCTGAGTCGTAACCGCAGCGGCAACTGCGGCGCATGTCAATCATTAAACTGTCATTTTCAGTCGATTTAACTAGCATTAAAAATCGTACACAATTGCCAGGATTTATGCGATGTGCGCGCAAACTGTCATAAATTTTGCCTGAGTGCTCCCAGTTGTATTCGCTGCCATCCGCAGCCAATGCCGCCCACTCCACGTCCGTACTCGAATCTGCTTAAGCTGGCCTAATTTTTTATGGCCTGCAAACTAATTTTTATTAATTTGCTGCGCTCGCTGGCAGCTAAGCCGGCGTCTAAGCGCCCAAATTTATTTTAATACATAGGCCAATGAAAAATCTTTGGAAATTAGCAATGACCGTGGCAGTAAACGCGTTAAGGCTTTCAAAACCACAGCTTTACTACCCTTGGAGTTTAGAGAGTGGGGTATGTACGAGAGCAGGCTGCAGACAATATATCTTTTATGTGATTGAATGAAGTATCCCAAAATTAAAGTAAATGCTCTTCTCAGACTTCTAGAGTCCGTAAAATGGATTTATGCGAAATAGTTAGCTATTCATGATTTGACCCCAAGACCCATTTTATTCATTTTAATAACTTAAAAATTATTTGAGATTTTTATTTTTTAATTTTTTTTTATTTTATAGTTTTTAAGTTGAGAATATAGTTGAAATTTATTTGGCAATATTTTTATTTTCATTCGATTTGTGTATAAGTAAAAAGAAAGCATAAGACAGTTGTTCAAGTATTTCCTTTGCTTTTTCAATTTCAAGCCTGCAAAAATGTACTAAAAATTATTCATTTCCATTGTAAATGCTTTCTCTATATATTTTAAGCTACCATATCTTGACCAAAGCTGAACCAATTTTTATATGGCTTGATTCTTTGGTCATAATTTGATCCCTAGTTTAATTTTACATATTAATTTAAAAATACATTTTTTTTAAACTTTGTCTTAAATTTTCAAACTCTTCTTTTAATCGATAAGGTATAGAAATCAGTTTAAAATGGACAAAAAAAAAGTGCTGCCTACACGCTGCGCGGTCACTAAAAATATGCCATTCATTTTGGGCGGACAATCTTTAATTTTCATCTTTGCCAATCTCAGCTTCCCTTTTTTCGAGTGCGCATTCAAAATGATTGCAGGCACAGGCGGAAATATTGCTGACAGACCAGAGAAAAAAAGAAAATGATGTTGGGATATGCGATTCCTTGCGGGGCTGTAATGGCTCTTGCCTGCCTGTTGTTGGCCCGCGCCTATTTCCGGGCCTACGTTCGAGCCGTGCTTTATTTGCCTAGCAGGCATTTTTTGTTTTTTTTTTTTCTTCCTCCACTGCCCAAAATTATGGAAATTTATTAATCACATAAATTTAAAGCGTAATGTCCTGGCTAGGCCGCGGGTCGTTAGTCCGCACCTCCGCCCACCCCCAACCCCCCACGCGCTGGCGCTAATGTGTCCCATGTTGAAATTGTCCTCGACGTGGAAAATGCATAAAAATTGCGTTAGGGGCAAAAGTTTTTCCACGTTGTTTTCGTGTTTGGCGATGAAGGGAAGGGGGGGTTATGGGGATTCCTGCCTGCCTTAAATAAACTTTGCGGTGCTTTTGATTTTTACAAGCAGAAACAATTTCAGACGCTGTTGACGCGTAGACAAATATTTTTGGCTCAAATTGTTTGAAAGTGATTTTTATTTTTTTATTTAGGGAGGACAGCACGAAGGATATATATATATATAAATTCATTTACAGGTGCCAGTGCGGGACAAGATAAATTGTTACGTTTTTGTTAGCTGCGTGGCTGAGAGAGCTGAGGTTGAGTGTAGGGGAAGAAGGGGAACTCAATGTAATATAAATATGAATATAAATAAAAATAAATTTCAATTCAAATAATTTTATAAAAATTTGAATGCTTAGTTTTTATAAAATGCCAGTTCTTATTATTAACTACCCCAGCTTAAACCCTTTCAATCTGAAGATATTTTAGCCATTTACATAACACTTCGCTGTCGCCTCAGGGATGAGAAATGCGCTTAAAACAAGCGCTAAAATCGCCGCATGTGCATCGAAATCCCCAACAAAGTGCCAACATGTGTTGCACTTAACCGTGGGGCAAGCGAACAAGGGCAAGCGGCAAGGGGCAAGGGGTAGGGGGTGAGGCAGCCCCAACAGCCACTCCGCATCATGCAGCACACGCGTTGGGCTAAGCCTTTCGACAAGCCAGCCAAACTAGGGGAATGCACCCTAGAAAAAGTAAAACACAAAAAAATAAAACCAAAATTTGCGAGCAGCACGTGCAGGGTATGAGCAGCCGGAATTGTTTGGGCTGGCGGATCGCAGGGCGGAGCTGCCAGTGTGCTGACATTTAAAGTAGCTGCCAGGAGTTGAAGTGACAAAACTAAAGATAAGACTCAATCACGTGTAGCTGCCACTGACAATCACTGACGAAGAGTGAACAAAATATAAAAATAAAACAGGAATCCACAGCAAAATAGAAAATCAATTTCCACGTTTTTCACACTGGCTGCGGCTAGGGCTGGCCGTGCTGCGGGCCAAGGGGCTGATAGACATGCAAGCAGTTGCTTTGAATTTCATATGACGACGACAACATTACGAGGTATCCGAGTGGAGCAGGGGGGATGCGCACAGTGAATGAAGAGTGACATGCCGACGGCAGACGGAGGGATGGGGTCGGGGGTTGGGGGTTGGGGGATGGGGCGGCAAACGTGGGGACAAAGAAGGTGTCACTAACAGGATAAATGTGCAAAACAGCGACAGGAAAAAGAGCTGCCAGGCAAACTAGAAGCAGCAGCTGGAGAAGGGGGAAGCAGGTGACAGCAGGGGGGAGTGGGGGAGTTGGGGGTGGACTATGAAAGCGGCAGCATTAGCAAAAGCTCTCGGCGGCGCCCAGACGTAGACGTCGACGCCGACGTCGACGCAGGAGCTCATGTTGGGTTTTTAGCTTGTTTATCGTGTCACAGGATTGGCAGCATAAAGCAGCCTTGTCATTTGTACAGCAAAACAAATAAAGCGCAGCAGCAACAGCAGCAGCGGCAGCTGCTGCAGCAGCAACTATTGCCACAGCAACAGCAACTGTTGCAACTGAGATGTTATCCAGATAATACAAAGTAAAAGTGCCATTGCCGTGGCAACAGCCTCCGCCGCCACCACTTAACGACTTTATTTGCTCAACTTGTGCATAGGTAAACGCAGCAGCCGCTTGTCAGTCCGACAGACAGCCAGACGGACGGACGGACGGACAAACTAACAAACTCACAGATAAACAAAAACCCGGCCAAACACAACCGAAAACAAACTGAAACCAACCACAGAAAGATCTTAGAGTTCTGGCCCGATAAGCGCAGGAGCTTCAAGTCGCCAGTTGCAGCTCGGGGCAAACATCACGTGTGCGTGTGTGTGGGGGTGTGTGTGCCCGTGTGTGTGTGTGTGTGTGCGTGTGTGTGCAGGTGTAACTGTGTCTATGTTGTCTCTGCAAAAACAATGCTATACTTAACAGCGACAACAATGAGAACAAGTTGGAGTGCTTAAGTTGTGAGTGCCTGACTGCCTAATACCCTATCATCTGCCACAAGTTGCTCTAAAATATTTCTGTACTAACTTTTATATATTTTTTTTATATATTTTTTTTTATCCATATTTTTCAATTAATTAACTTATAAACCAAGTTTGGTGTCTGCAGCTATTCGAATCTTTAGATATGTCAAGATAGCCAATTTTATAACAATATATTTTAATTTTTATTTAATTTTAATTGAGAGTACCTATCTAGATAAGTTCGGCTGTTAATACTCGTCAATAATAATATATTTTTTTACTAGTGTCAAAGATGCCAGTTACCTGAGTTATCACAAGTGCTGTATACCCTTTTTCATACGCAATGGGTACAGGGTACTCTAACAACAACAACAGCAGCAGGAGCAGCAGCATCAACATGCATAAAATACGTTTTCATTCGCATTTTGTTTGTTTTAAGCTGCGAGTTTACACAAAAGTCAACAAAGCGGCTGCACCTTCTGTGTGTGTGTGTGTGTGTGTGTGTGTGTGTGTGTGTGTGTTTGTTTGTTTGTGTGTGTGAGCCGGATATGACCACGGATATCGAAAGTTTTTCCTGGTAGTCAACTTCTTGTCTCTCTCTCTCTCTCTCTAAAAGTCATAAAAGTGATATTGTTCTTAAAATGACAGCAGCTGGAAATTAAGTTCTTGACTTTTATGTGCACCGCAGTTCCGAATTATTGATATGAGCTTCGTTCTGGAATTGAATTGGATTGCCGTAAGGAGACTGCAACTTGTTTGTGTGTTGGGTGTGCGTGTGTGCGTGTGTGTGCGTGTGTGCGCGCTTAAGCTGTTTGCGAGGTGAAAGTGTAGCAGGTAATATGAGAATTTAACAAGGTGGCCGCAATTCGAATGTCTTTCAATTCCATTTCTGACATTGGCTTGCGAAATTGTTTTCCTTTCAAAAAAGGTTGAAATGCGATAAAGGGGAAATATTACTAAAATCGAATTATCTTTTATCTATTCGAGTTTTAGAATTTATTGCAATAAAAATAAAATGAGAGGTTGAAAACAAAATGTGAAATTAAAGGTAATAAATATACCACAAATTCGAATTAAAATGTCCTAAAATTATTTATTACCATTTGTAAAAACTCTATTTGAGGCATTTTATTCTCTCTCTCTCTCTTATTATGATTGTTATTGATATTTTATTAGTACAATTTTGTGCAGAAAATTTTGAGGGCCAAGCTTAAATTAATTTTTAATTAAAAATAGCTTCTAAGACAAAGGAAATTTACAGACAATTGCCATAAACTAGTTGAATTTCTCATTTGTTTTGTAAACATGCATAAAATTCAATTGATTGGTTGACATTTTCATATGCATCCCCCCCATATATATTTGGTTCCGATTTTCTCCCACAACTCCCATTCGCATTAATTTTGTATGCCAGACCATTGTCACAACTCCATCGACAGCTTTGGCATTTAATTGGCCTGCATCCGCTTACAGTTTGCACCACATAATGGCGGCCTTAATATTGTCCCTAATGTTTTGTAATCTGCCGACACATGCGAAGTGAATTCCGACGCGACTTTTGAGTCGAAAGCAGCTCGTAATCATATTTGAGGCAATGTCACACTTCAATTACTGTCAGCGTCTGTGTGTGTGTGTGTGTGTGTGTGTGTGTGTGTGTATGTTTGGTTATTAACTTTCAACCATTGCTGCTGGCTGCTGGCTGCTGGTTGCTGGCTGAGGGACAGCTGCCAGACACATGCGAACGTGTGCAAGTGCGCCCGACAATCCCAACGCCCACTGCCACGCCTCTTATCAGCACACGTTTTGCATTAGAAATGCCTGCGACTTGGCTGGGAAAATTGACAGAAATCAGCATGTGGTTTGCGTCAGTGTGTCTGGCATGAAGTTCTCCAAGTCTGGGGAACTGGGAACTGGCAACTGGAAACTGGATACTCTGTTCTTGAACGGCGTCAAGCTGCGCGCCTGCGCACATACACACATATATACGTATATATATATATTTATATATATTCATAGAGCGACCTAATTCGGTTGGCATGGTTATGTGACACACATGGGCAGCAGGAGAGGTGCCCGGCGGTACCTGGTCCGTTTGCCAGCGGGCGGGCGTCAATGGCAAACGCCCAGAACGCGCGTGAATTCTGGTTAATTACGGTTGACGCTTTGGCGCAGTTGCCCCTTGAAGTGGCACCCGCAGAGCGTGTTTGTATTGCCTTCGAATTGAAACTCGATTGCAAAACAATGCGCACAAAAACCAGCGCACACTTGAGCGAGCTGTTGGCCTTTGTCTTGCACAGTGCCTGCCATAAAGCAATAAATGGTTCTCTTTCTTTTTAGTTGTATGCCCGGTTTCACCTTGCACAGCGTCGGGTTTTTGTCGAGTTCGTCAGCTGACTCTTTTCATTCTCCGTAACTTGCAGTGGATGCGGGCATTTGTCCAAAACTCCCAGCCATAAGCTGCACAAATAACAATTAAAAAGAATAAAAACTTGGTACAAGAATTTGCTATGCATGCGACTGGCGGC
Source organism: Drosophila colorata (assembly GCA_035041545.1). Taxonomy (NCBI): domain Eukaryota; kingdom Metazoa; phylum Arthropoda; class Insecta; order Diptera; family Drosophilidae; genus Drosophila; species Drosophila colorata. The sequence goes on from JAWNLD010000564.1 coordinate 5,235,253, forward strand.
GTTACGCTTCAGTAGATCAAGACAAACAACAAAAAACCATATATATGTATAAAGTTGTCTATATATTAAAATAGCCCGACTCAATTAAGTTGCCGTCGCAGCTGCCAAGCGAAAAACTTAATTTAATGCTTAATTGCAGCATCAACAGCAGAGGCGTGGGAGAGGGCAGAGAAGAAAATGAAGGGAGGGTCGTGCCCCTATATTGCCGATATCAATTTAGCCACCGTTTGATCCTTGAAGCATATGCCAGCCAATTGATAAGCAATTTTCCAATTCGCCAACAATTTCCATTTTAATAGAAAAAAAACCAACACAAAAGAGAAAATAGAATAAATATAGAAAAAATACATGGGGAAAAAAATATATGTAAAGCCCCTCATGTAGCGCCCAAAAGAAAAAACTCAATATAAAAATTCAAATCATTCAATTATCTGCGGCTCAGCACGGCTGTAGGCTGTCTTTTTGCAGCTCTGCAGGGACTGGGAGGGGGCAACGGTGGGGCGTGCGAAAAGGCAAAAAGTTGAATCAATTTGGCAATTGAATTTTACAACAAAGTCGGAGGTGATGGCTGGCAGGACGGGGGCGGGGGCGTGGCCCAGGAAATATGCGACTTAAATAAGTAAAATAAATGCCGTTTATCAGAAACAAATCAAATTTCCGTTTGCAACTGAGAAATGAAGGAATTTGAAATTGTTTTGCTTGATGGAAACGCTTTTTTTTTGTTACAATTTAAAGTGTAAAAGTTTTGAAGCATTCGAGGAAAATGCAGAGAGCTCACATAGATAAAATTAAATCTATCTAAAACAGAGCTTTGTCAGCAAACATTTATCAAGCTGAAATCGTTTGTTTTTTTTTTAATGACAATAAATAAAAAATAAATATAATAGTAGTAATATATAAAAAAGAAGTTGCTCTAATGGGTTTAGATTACCAGAACTTAACGAGTCGAAAGATTTTGCCAAAATCGCGAAAATTTCAAAATTAAAAATTTTGAATGACGATCGATTCTATAGACGTATACGGGTTGAATGAAGTGTATCTTTCCGAGATCGGACTTTATTTGGCCAAAATAGAGTAATTTAAAGCTTATTACAATATATAAAACGTGCATATTTCGGGCAAATAAGGTCATCTCTTCGAATGATGCACCTTTTTAGACTCGTACGGATCAGGACTATCGATTAGCATTCAAAAATCCCCATTCGAAATTTTGACCAATTCTGACAAAAATGGCAAGGGGTAACATCACATTTTTTGCCAAAATCCCGAAAATTTAAAAACTAAAAATTTTGAATGCGATCGATTCTATAGACTTATGCGAGTTGAAAGAGGCATATCTTTCCGAGATCGGACTACTAAATGCCGAGATATAGTCATTTAAAGTGGTTTTCAAAATGAACCTGCATATCTCGGTCAAATAAGATCATATATTCGAATGATATACATTTTTAGACTCGTACGGATCAGGACTATCGATTAGCATTCAAAAATCCCCATTCGAAATTTTGACCAATTCTGACAAAAATGGCAAGGGGTAACATCACAATTTTTGCCAAAATCGCAAAAATTTCAAAATTAAAAATTTTGAATGGCGATCGATTCTATAGACTTATGCGAGTTGAAAGAGGCATATCTTTCCGAGATCGGACTACTAATAGCCGAGGTATAGTCATTTAAAGTGGTTTTCAAAATTAAAACCTGCATATCTCGGTCAAATAACATCATATAATCGAATAATATACCTTTTTAGACTCGTACGGATCAGGACTATCGATTAGCATTCAAAAATCCCCATTCGATTTTTTGTCAATTTTTGACAAAAATGGCAAGGGGTAACATCACAATTTTTGCCAAAATCCCGAAAATTCTAAAATTAACATTTTTGTTTTTTTTTTCAATTTTACAGACTTACACGAGCTGATGAAGACAAATTTTATCACGATGGGACTTCATTTATCGGATTTATGGACATTTAAAAACTAAAATATCCAATAAAAATAAAGAAGTTGTTCAAGAGATTTATTGTTTTTAATTTATTGCAAATTTGTTCAGCGTGTTGAGCAACACGGCCAAAACTATTGATTGGCCAAGAATTATTTAAATCGTCACGTAAATGGCCAAGTTACAGCGGATTTTGTATTATTCTGCAGTTGCATCGGATGTAGCATTAGTTTTTCCTTAGCTGAATTTTAAATAAAATCAAGCACATCATGACCCAAATTTGTTACCTTGTAAGTATGCAATAGAATTTTGCACTTTTCATTTATTTTTTGTCGACTTCCTGGCGATTCTGTTCGCCTGGTGTTTCAGCTGAATTTTTAAGAAAATCTGTCTCATCGGCGGCCCAAATGAATTACCTTATAAGTATGCAATAGAATTTTGCACTTTTCATTTATTTTTTGTCGACCTCCTGGCGATTCTGTTCGCCTGGTGTTTCAGCTGAATTTTTAAGCAAATTTTGCAGGCCAGCTGACCAAAAAATTACCCAGAAAGTTCCTCACAAAAGTAAAAACGAAGAATTTATGCAGGTTTTTAAATTTCTTTATAAAATTTCACTTTTTATTTATATTTATAATTTTTCAAACATTTATTGATATAAGTAGGTCTTATATTTATTATTTATTTTTAATTGCTATTATTAAACATATTATTCAACTATTTCATTATTTATATAAATATATTATTCTTATACACTTATATATACATATACTTAAAAATTCTAGAGGAAATTGAAATTGCTGAAACTCATCTTGTGAACCTGGAATATAAAACATTACATTTTTACCAATTGTTTTTAAGTATTGTTTAAATAAATGCATACTTACCAAAGTTTTTCATCGCTTCTCCGCTGTTGCTGCTTGCATTTCGCTCTGATAGACTTCATTAATCTGGAAACATAAAAATAAACCAAGAGTTTAATAGTTTTTAAATTTTGTGGAAATGGCGTGGTTTTCAAAAAGATAAATATTTCTGATCTGTGTATAATATACGCTAACGTGTCTTTAGATCTCATATTCTTTAAGATATGTTAAAAAACGGGTCAATAAATTTACAATAAACTTGATGATATGGTATACAGGAGAAACGCACTAAAATATTTGCCTTTAAGAAGTCGCCTTTAAAATTTAGCACATTTCACAGCCAAATATCCCATTGCTTGGGCATAAAAATTGAATGTCAACTGCAGAAAAGCCAGTTCTATCAAAATAGTCATTTCATCTGCTGCTGCTGCTGCCTTCAAATCTTTTTCAAAACATTTTTCGCAATTTCGCTAGCGCAAAAATCCCATTTCAATTTACAGCCATTAAATCAGAGCGCAACCTACGGCAACAACAACAACGATGTGAAAGTATTCGCCGTTAAACAATGCGCTAAATAAACAATAAAATGTATTGCAAATAAAAAGAAAATTGCACGCGATGATGGAAAAACAAGTGGGAACGTTTGCTGTCGATTGCAAATGATTACAAAATACTCTGTTTTGACTGTAAGAATAGCTAAAAGCTAAATAAAATAAGTAAATCGAATAGATTGGTTTTTGGGACTTTTAAACTGTGACTGTAAATCGATTTTTCCCAACAAATTGTATGTCTTTATATGAAGTACAATTATATTTCATAACTTTGGAGACCAAAGCACAAATCACTTAACCAATATGCCCTTTTTGGATTAGTAAACAGTGTGTTGAAACAAAAAAAAGTCACGAAAAATGTGAGATATTTTATTAGCTTTTTATATGTGTGCACGTACGCGTATCTATGAGATACGATTTCAATTTGGTAGCTGGCAGCATTGAGTTACACATGACTGACAGGTAAACGCTGGCTGTCATCTATTGTGAGTCTCTTCACCTGTGTGTGTGTGTGTACGTGTGTGCGGGCGTAATGAGCTGCTCGTGTGGCGGGTAACTGTAGCAACAAAGCCGCCGCCTTGTTGCATCTACCTATCTTTTGTGCATTTAGCGCTTGGTTGACTCTTTTCGAGCTCAGTTACAGAGTAGTTGGCTAGCAGCTGTTGGCTGCTTGAAGCTGGCCCAAAGAAGCCGCCACACGCCCAGCTACGAAACAACAGCTCGTTGTTGAGCTCGAGTATCTGGTGCATCTTGCGGTCGGGCTATCCATTAATGTACTAAGCAGCCGGCCGCACGGCGTCTAAGGTAACCGCAGCAGGCAGGGCAGCAACAGGCGGCAACAGGCCACGTTTGCCATTCCTGTGGGTGTGATGAGGGTGCGGCTGCAGCAGCTACAGTAGCTGCGTATCTGCTTATCTCTGTGTCTCTGCATGGCTATCAGTGGCCGAGGCTGAGACTCAGCTTAATGCGCTTGCATAAACAATGCGCGTGTAGCTGTAACTGTAGCTGGAAATGTGTCTGTAAATGTATCTGTAAATGTATCTGTAAATGTATCTGTAGCTGTAGATGTATCTGTAGCTGTAGCTGTGCGCAACTTTGTGTCACTAAGCGGATTTGCTGTAATGTCATTCAGTTTGCCAACTCGAACCCGGAGTACACTCAGAGAAATACGTCGTTCCAAATAGTAATGCGAACGGTATATTATTATATAATATATTGTTCTTAATATTTAAAATAAATTTTTACTCCATCCTTGCTATTAGCAATTAGGACTCGGCGAAAGTTGTGCAATACTTATTATATAAAATCTCAATATGCTGATCAAAATATTAAATAAATATGAAGTTAAAAATAAATTGGGTACATTTTATTTTAAATTATTCTTAACTAAGTATAAATTAACGTTGATTTTAGGATAACCATAAAAAAATCAAATGAATTAGCTATTAAATATGAAATATTTAATATTAAATATTATTACAAAAATTCCAGAATAGTGATAAATCGTAACACGTTCTGAATAAATATTAAATAAATCAAAAAATGGATATAGTGTTTGTCTTAGCCGCAGTTTTAGTATCCAGCGCTTTTCAAAAATTAATTAGTTAACAACTATATTCGATAGTAATAATAAAAATAATAGCAATAAATAAATCATTAAAAATAATTTCTGTATTTAAGTTTTAAGTGCAGAAACTTCTGTATTAAATAAATAAATTGAAAATTTTAAAAATAAAAATAAATCATATTTCTTACAATAAAAATTTAGTTGTCAGCAAATTGCAAACTCTGCTTTAAATTTCGACAAGATTCCCCCCGATTAGATCTACAAATTCCAGCTATTTTTCTCCAAGTGTAGCGACCCATTTCAAGAGTTAGCCGCTCAGCTGAAAAGTATGCAATGCGTCTCGCTAAACTGTGCCATAATTAGATAAACGACAAGCTGTCGGGCATGAAAGTGAGGCCAAAAGCTGTGCGCATTGAATTTCTATTGAATGGAGACAGAATGGGACAGCCAGTTCAAAGGTTACCAATGGCAGCTCACTAAATCAAAATACAATTTCATTAAACTTAAAGCAATTTGAAATGAAAACCTCTGGGGTCGAGCCAAATTACAAAAGAAATCAAGTTGTCACGACAACGCAGCCCAAGTCCCAAAGTCAAAGCCGTCACATATGGCTGCCCATGGGAGCCAGTAGGTGGAACTTGGCAGCAGCTAGAATAAAAATCCGACTGCCTGTTGTTGGCCTGGCTGCTGGCTGGCAACCACCAGTTGCATGGCCAAGTAAACAAACGACAGCCTGGAAGTTGGCAGCCATCCAGCGCATGCGTTCTGGTGGATGCCAAGTTTGGGCCAACAACGATGCCAAGTTTCGTTTAGCTGCTGGTAGAAAAATGCCAGAACACAAACAGTTCCTTGCGCGCTTTCAACGGCAACGGTTGGCCCAGCAGGCACCCAGTACAAACACACGTATCTCAAGCATTGCGGCGTATCTCAAGCCTGCGTACGTATCTTTGGCGCGTGAAAGTGTCATAAAAGCGATAGAAAAAAAGACAACCAAAGCCAAAAGAGAAAACTTTCAAGCAACAGCAGCAAATCGGGCAATTTGGCACAAAAGGACCTCGGAATGCTTAACTTTTAATGTGTCGGCGGGCTAATTTTATGGCCGGCGACTGCCACTGCGTCTGATAACAGCGATAAGAAAGTGGCAAATCAAAAAGCCGCTCGTAAAACGCGCGCGGCAAGTGTTGAAATTTATGCGCCAAGGCAATCGCAAACGCAATCGCAATCGTAATTGAATTTTATGCGCCAAGTTGGCGGCTCTTTCTTCGGTATCGAAACGGTAACGTTTTGTGGCAGCCATAACGCTCAGCACTTACATTCACTGCCGGGCAACTGGCCCCACAAAAAATAAATAAATAAAAAACAGAAGTGAGAACACAAACAAAAAAATCAGAAGTTTAAACAGGTAAATTTGTATGGGGCGTTTTAAGTTGCAAATCAAGTTAAGATTGAGATAAAAAAGAACTGGGAATCACAAATCAACGACAAAAGTTGTCAAAATGAAGCCAAGATCCAAGATTTGCTTGCCTAAACGTAAAGTTCTTATTTATGAAAATTCATTCAATTCATTCAAACAAGAATCGAATATTCACACACTGTACCCAATCTGACAAAGGTTTTACTCATATTGGTAACATTTTATATTTACATAAGTTATTTAAATTTTTCTAATGGGTGTTTTGTAACCACTGCAAATATTTTGAATCTTATTTTTGAAACATTAATAATCAATTTTGATTGAAATTTAATTGAAGAATATCGTAGAACAAGATATTCTTAAAATTTTATTAACCAAATGATATACATTATAAAGCAGTGAAACTTGAGTTAAGAATAGCGTTTTTTCGCTGAGTGTAAGAGTTCTTATTAATAGATATACCCAGCTACCAATGTTAGATATTTGTTTATATTTTTCTAAGTGAGAAACAATTAAAAGAAAACTTTAGATTTCTAGTAACTATTATTAAGAGTTCAAACTTCTTATAAAACCTTGAGCAACCTCTAAAAACATTTTAATTTACTTTTTTTATGCAAAAAAAGAATTTCAACAGATCTTCATAAAAAAATTTCTTGTTGTAAATCCTTTTTGCAACCTCTGTAAACACAAAAAGTTCACTGACCTTGACTTTGCTACGGCCTCGCAAAAGGTACTTCAAAGCCTGTTTATGCTCTTCTAACTGCAACATCTCATTATGCAAACATTTCAGCTCAACTGCAGTCGCTGTACTTCTCCCTCTCCCGCTCTCCCCCACACACAGCCCCCCTTTTGGCAGCCTTGTCGTCACCTTGGGTGACACTTTGGTTGACATTTAGCGCTGCACTTGCCGCATATTAAAACGCATCGAAATGCATCGCAAAGTTTGCAGCTGCAAAGAAACTCCGGAAAACTGTTCCAGTTGTTGCTTAAAGTTTACGACTAAGCTTCACTTCGGTTGCTCAGTGCTAGTTAGCTGAGCGGGGTGGGGGTGTCAAGAGTTCTTGTTAAGCTGTCAACATGTTTTGAGGAAACTGTTACAGTTTATCGTGGTGTTAAATATTTGTGCCTTGTTTTATATGCAGCTGGCATGGTGGCGAAAGTTAACTTGAACTCAGCTTGAATTTGCCAGTGTTAAATATTATAAGAGTTAGATTTGAGATTTTATTTGTCTATGCATATCTAAATTCAATTTATATAAATATGTACTGTATCTTTGAATGACCTAAAAATGTTTATATTAAAATTATACATAAATCAAACACTTTTATTATATAAATAATTTATTATATTTTTTGCATGACTTATTTCAAGCTTAAAAAAACGTTGTCTTAAAGTTCCAGTAGAGAATTTGTGTTATAAAACTTTGATGGGTTTTTTTTTTGCTTTACGAATTAATTTTGATGTGATAAAGAGTTTGTTAGATAAAATAATTGTAAATAAATTGAATATTTTTATTTTATTAATTAATTTAAAGTGTTTCAGTGATTTTTTGTTGAAAAAGCCAGCAAAGCGTTTTATTATTGAAACTCAATTGTAACCATTTTTTTTTTGACATTTTCTTTTAGCTTGAAATTTGATTTTTAAATTTTTTTAACATTTACTTTTTAAATAAAATGAAAATTTACTCTTATGAAGTGCATTCCAGCTGTGTGTTTACTGCCATGGCAAAGTTTAAATGTTTTTTCATAAAAACACATTTTCATAAAACGACATTCAGCTACAATATGCCATGGGAGGATCCTTCCCTATATAATACATTCTGCTTGATTAAAGGCCCTTAATTTATAGTTCACAAGTGCATTCTATATATATAAATTATATATTATAGAAATTACTGTATATATATTATAGATACTGTCGATCGTAAGCTAATTTTCATTTCTAGCCAAACTTTCTTTTCCCCGACTTGTCAAATTCGGCACTTCAAGTTGCAAGTTGCATTTGCGAATTTCGTAAATGATATTTGTAGACATTGCAGGAGAGGGCTTGTCAAGGCGAAACGTCAGCGTTGAGCAAAGGAAATGTCAGCGCGGTTTGGCAGCCGCAGGTAGTGGGCGGGCTGTGGGCTACGAGACAACAGGATGGTGACAGGTGTTGCCTGTCAGCTGCATGTAAAAAGCCGGCATGCCTTTCGACTTGCCTTATTCCCCACAGGAAGCTGGCAGCCCCACTGCCTGCCTCCCCCCTTCCTTTGCCAAATGGTGTCAAGTTAATCAGCGCGCGACAGTTCTCTTCTTCATTCTTTTTTTTACTGTGTGGTTTGTGCAGCTTTTTAGCTTTTGAAAAGCAAAAAATTTCACGCCTGCCACACGGACGAAACTTTGCCATAGAAACCGTTAATAAGGTGTACAAAGAAAATAAACGAAAAAAGTAAGGAAAAGGGGGAAAAAGCGTGCACAGCGAAAAGAAAAACAAAAGCGCTTCATAAAAATGGCGGCTGTTTGTTTAGCTGCATCCCGCCCAACCGCTCAACACTTTTATTTGCCAAGGTTTTTGCTGCTGCTGCTGCTGCTGCTGCTCTTGGCCATGACTTTGCCATTGCCTGTGAAGTTGAGTAGCCAGCGACAACAACAAAAACAACAGCAGCAGCAGCAGCAGCAATAGAAGCAATATCAGCAACAATTTTTGGTTGCTTTTTGCAGCTCAAATGAAAATCTCGACTGAAGCTTTTAAGTAAGAGGCTTCAGTTGGCCCACACATGCACACACACTCGAACACCCACACACTCACACACATTGGCAATAATTCACACTGCTGTTGTGTAGCATTGGCAACAGCGAAACGCTTTTAAGCACTGCCTCTTTTTATACCCTAGCAGAGGGTATTTTCATTTTGTCACGAAATGTGTGACCGTTCATACCCTGTAAAGTATATATGTTATATTTTTCTATTTTCTCAGCTTAAAGTGAAATATATAAGACCTTATTTTTCTTTTTATTGCAGGCAGTATATATGTCGGCTGGATTGGACCTCTTTAATATATATAATATATAGGAATTATCGGTATGTTTTTGTATAAATTTTATTATATATTTGTCCAACATACCCTGACCAAACATAGCATTTTTGAGTGTTACTATGCTGCCAATATATCTGCATTATATAGTCAATATCGGACCACTATGGCATATAGCTCCCATAGAAGCAATCGGTTCAAAAATTAGTTTTTGTATGAAAAACATTTATGTTTTCCAAGATAAACTAGCCAAATTTGGCGACTGTGAGCTCCACTTACTCCTAATGTATTTGCTCAACAATAACAACTGCTAATAACTATATATTATATTAATCAATAGGAACAATCCGTCAAAAAAAAGGAGTTTTTGTGTGCGAACACAGTAAATTATAGAAGCAAAGCTCACATTTTCTATATGTTAGCTAGGGTATTTAAATTTCGGTACGCCGCCGATAACTCCTTTTCTCCTTTTTATTTATTTTTTGCTTCGGCTCACGCCCACCTGCTGCGCAGAGCGCTCCCTCAGGCTTAAACTGCCGCTGATGCTGCTGTTGTTGCTGCTGTTGTTGTTGCTGCTGTTGTTGCTGCTTCCTCAGCGTTGACATTTTCATTCATCGTCTTGGCAACCGTAATTAAAATCGTTTTAATTTACTTTTCCAGCACAAACACACGCACACACAACACATATGCATGCTGTAACTGACACTCACACTCACACGCATACACTCATACTCACACACTCATACACCCACAAGCACACGCACTCACTTGAGTCGAGTTGAAAGTGTAGCATACTTATCTGGGCTCCGCTGCCTGCTTTATGTTTATCGACTTTTGTTAGTCGCGTTGTTTTTGTTGTTCTTGTTGTTGCTGTTATTATTTCAGTCTCTGCCTAACGGCGCTGCCCCGCCCCTATTCCCCATCCCCTATCCGCAACCCTCGTATTCTCCTCCTTTCGCCTCCTTTCGCCCTGCTCATTATGTGGGCGTGCAAATTGCTGCATATTCATTTACTGTTATCTCGCACTCGTCAAGTGAAACATATACAAAATACCCCGGCAACAACAACAACAACAACGACAGCTGCTGTCTTTTCTAACTGTACCTTGGCAACCCAGGTACCCAGCCCACCTGCGCCTCTTAATAACATAAACTTCTTTGGCTCTCAGCGCGCCCAAGTTGAGTTAATGAAGAATTTCCATGACGATGTCGCTGCCTGGCGCTCCCCAACCAAGTCCTAGGCTAAGTATCCTTTTTTGATAAGACGGCTGCCCACCTGCCCGGGCTACAGCTCATTATGTTGTTGCTGTTATTGTTGTTGTTGTTGTTGTTGTTGCTGTGGCAACATACGTAACGTCTACAAATTTCAACCGGGAGTCAAGTGCGCATCAAATGATTGCCGATAAGATTTGATCTTTGTTTGCTTACCGCCCGCCGCCTTGAATGCCTTCCCTTCGCTCCTTTTTGCCGCTCTCGAGTGGGTAATGTTGGCATTGACTGGCTGCTCATTCGCCTGCGGATTCACCTCTGGCATTTTAATGAAAATTTCAGCTCAGGCTGCGCCTAAGCAGCTTAAAACTGCCAACTGTTTGGCAGTCTGTCTGTCTGTCTGTCTGTTGGTCTATATGTAGCTTCGTATGGGTAAAGTACAGTGAAAGCTCTACTAATGAACAGCTCAAGCTAGCCAAATTTTAGAGTCCCCATTATTTAACTTTCTTAGCTGAACAAATTATCGTGTTTTAACTAGAAACAAGCATTTTTTGTTCTGTTAATAAATCATTCTCTTAAAATATAACGTCGAAGGGCTATATAAGAATTTCTTTAAAATGGATCTCTTTTGAAAATTAAATGAAAATATATAATACACTTCAATTCAATCAAAATTTGACAGCTCTTTTGACATAAAATATATATTATTTTAAAAAATATTATTAAATATAATACAACTCTTTTGACATCAAATATATATTATTTAAAAATTTTTATTAAATATATGATATATTAAAAATATTAAATATATTATTATTTATACATAAGTTGTAAAATAATAAATATATAATTCAATGTGTACTGGGTATAATAAATTAATAACAAGACAACTTAAAACAGTCACCAATTTTTTTTTTTAAGTCGAAAAAGATTTACTTTTGATCAATCACTTTTAACTGTCCCAGAAATATAAATAAATTTAAATAAATAAATATATATAATATAAATATAAATATTCACAATATATATAATAATAATGCTTGTTTGCTAACAGAGATTTTTCCATGTTATTTTTGACATTTCGTTAACAACAGTTGTAAGCGCGGAAGTCTGTTTCAAAGAGCTTCCACTGTATTTGCATCATTATCAGTATTTGTGGCTGAACACACATTAAATAGCGCTGGCAACAAATTTACGCAGCACAACATGTTGCTGGCAGCATTTGAGCCTAACACCCATACAGTCGCACAGCCTCCGGAAGGCACACGCACACGCACACACACACACACCTGCGCGCGGGCTGTGTCTGTGAGTGTTACACCCACACACGGAAAATAATTCGCACCAGGCGCGCAGCAGCTGACGCAGATTGCGGCCCAGCGACAACACAAAACGTAGCACGCACTGAACACACACAAACGCACACACACAAACACACACATAGAGCAGAGCATATCAACAAACACAGTCTATGAAAAGCACACACACACACACACACACACAAGTGCGCACATGCACACAAACAGCAAGAAACAGGCACACAAAATCGTGCTGCAAGCGCCCAAAAAAAGATGCCGAGCGAAATAAGGCAATTTTTTTTTTTGGGTGCAGGGAAGGGGAAGAGTACTGAAAGAGGACACAACAACAAAAACAATATAAACAAGGTGAAGCACAAATACACACACACACACACACTCGAACACACACATTGAGCAAGAGGCGGACATTGAAACAGTTTTGTTTTTTGGTTTCGAGCTTTTGTTACGCGCTGCCTGCAGTTGCGGCAAAGAAGAAGCAGCAGCAGCAGCAGCAGCAGCTGGCAGGCAAAGGAATGGCTGAATGGGGCACAGGGGGACGGGGTGGTTGTTGGGGGCTGTTATTACGAGAGTTGTCTGTTAATTTTGCAACTTTTTGGCGCGCATAATAAAGTTGATATGGCGGGACACTTTGAATATTTTTCGTTTTATGCCAAAAACCCCAAAAAGTAGTCAACGAGTTTTCTTTGCAGCAGCGCAATTATGTTGTGTGTATGTGTGTGTGTGTGTGTGTGTGCGGGCTGTGTGCGGCTGTGTGTGAGTTGATAAATAGGTGTATGTGTGTGTGCGAGTGTGTCAGTAGACAATGTAATGAATGCGGCAGCAGCAAGAAGTAGTCTGCCCTTTTTTTTGTTTTTAGCTTGAAAAGCGTGTCAAATAACTAGAACAGGGGAGCGCAAAATGTGCGGATGGGGGTCGGTTGGCGTGTGGTTGGGGTAGGTGAGAAGGGGGGTTGGGGGGAGGGCTGGGGAAGGTTGACAGTACGCATATGTCTGCCTAAGCGCTGCCATAAAACAAATGAGCTTTCAACATGAGTTTGTCATTTGTTGCCTGATGCTGGCCTCAAAGTAAATATTTAAAGCAGCAATTTATGAAAGCAGGCAATGAGTAAATTAAAAGCAACGAGATCGAGCGGAAGAAGCAGAGGGTGGTCAGATGCATTAACTATGCACAGAGTCAGCTAATAATAAAGAAAAACAATGCGTTAAGTTGACAGAACTTAAAGGGAAGACAATCAACGAGTAGAAACAAAAACAACGAGAGCGAGTGAAAGAAACGAGAGCCAAAGACAGCAGCTAAATTAACTAGAAGCTTCAACCTAATTTGAAAGTTTCCTAGATGGCAATTTTAGCATTGCAAAAAAAAACAAAGCTTAATTAATGAGGGAAAGAAACGAGTGCAAAAGGAAGCGAGTAAAGTAATGAGAAGCATGAACTTAACTTAAAATCTAATAAAAAGAAAAACTATAATTTACGAAAGATAACAAACGAGTAGAAAAAGGCGACGACCGATAAAGTACCAAATTTTTATTAATTACAATAAAAGCAATACGTGAAGTAGATTAAGACCAATTCATTAAAGTAACGAGTAGAACAACGAGATCGAAAGGATGCAAGCAGAGCATTGAGTAGCGTAAACTATGCACCAAATTTCGTTGATTACAATGAAAACAATGCATAAAAGAGACAAAGCCCGAGATAAAGATGGGCGAAGGTAGGCGAGAACAATAGTCTACGGCCATAAAATGCAAAATGTAATACAAAGTAAAAGGTCTAAGGATCCGGCGAGTGAGCGCTGCACTGCAATTCGCAACACGTAGCCCGGCTGCCCGAGACGCTTTTTATGGTCACAGTAATTAATGCATACCTCAAGGCTATTAAGGACAGTCTGCACAGGACGAGCACAAAACAAAAAACAAAAACAAAAAAAACGAGTAGAAAAATCTACCGAATAGAGACAATAAAAGCAGCAGCCAGCGACAAAATAGTTAAAATGCAGGGCTGTCTAGGCAGACAGTATGCCTTTGTAGAGACGCAAATCAAAGTGACGCACAGGAAGCAGAGTGTAAATTCAAGGACTCATCTAATATCTATGTTAAATATTGTCGTTTGTTGTTAAAGGCGCTCAAAGAGTTTTTCATCACAAAAAGCTGTTGCAATTCTGGCCGGCTTAAAGGTTTGGCCCAAAAAGTTATGCATTTGTTTACAATGCTTTTGCATAAAACAAAAATAAATTGCCTTTTATTTCCAGTGGCAACTGCCAAAAAGTCAACTCGATCTAAAGGTCTTATGGTCTGGCCTGATCCCCTCAACACCCGTTGGACTAACAAACGAACTTTTCGACTATTTGTGTTCGTATTCGTTGCCTCACGGACTGACTTATGCACTTTGAATGCAGTTGAGTTGCCAACTATGTATCTCTGTAAATCTCCCCTGGCTCCCACTCGCTCGCTTATACTATCTCTGGCCCCCTCCCTCCCCCTCCCCTCTGTCTCTCGTGTCAGCTCTTTGCATGCCTTTTGGGGGCAAAAGAAAAAAAACAAGAAACAAATGTAACAACAAATTTAAGTCACATTTTTGTTGTGGCCCGGCACTGACATGCGAGAGGCGTGCGCTGCACAGTATGCTATCGTTTCTATACTCTGTTTCATAATGGGTAAGCTGGGTATATTGGATTTCGTGCAATGCCAGTCAATTGTTTTATTTTGACTTTATAAAAGTTACCATTTCAAAATATGGTATATAAAAAATATAAAGTAAATAAATTTAAATTAAATTTAGTATAATAGATCTGGTTTATTACACCCTCTCCCAAGTCCGAAAACCAGGTACCTACTTTAGGCTGAGACCCCAATTTTACTTAACTGCTGACTGCTTTATTCAATTAGTTAAGAATATATGTATATGTACATTTTCTATATTAAACTCCTGATAATCTACTTAAAGACTCAATTCTAGTAAAAGCAAATAGTAAAAAAAATATCTCCATCACTCTTTAAATTTAAAAGTTAAACTCTCCCAATTTTATATATTTTAATTTTTTGATCTTTCTAACAAAATGACCTAAATTTCTGTATTCTCCCACTTTCCCTTCTCACTCAAGACTGTTTGATACTTTTCCCAATTATTTATTATACGTTTTTTCTTTCTTTTTTTTTAACTAACAGAGTATCTGGCAGTTGTAAGATTCTGGCTGCTAACTTCCTACTGGTTTTTTCTCCCTTCGCTCGTCCTGTTTCTGTTTCGTTGTCCTTCACGCCTCGCTGCGACGGCCTGAACTTTGGTTACAACTGACACTGCACAGTTCTTGTTACAGTTTTTTCTTTTTGTTGTTGTGGTTGCTTTTGTTGTTGCAGAGGGTGTTCGTTTGTGTGTAAGTGAGTGTGTTTGTGTGTGTTTGCTGCCTTTTTGCCCCGCCTGCCGCACGTCAGCTTAACCACAACGGGTTGGCCGCAGTGTGAAGTTCTTCATAATACTCTCTAATGCATGGGCATTAATCTATGGTCCAACTTTGGGCCGCACACACACACACACGTACACACACTCACACACACCTGATGGACTTCGTTTTTCATTTGATTGCCGTTTCAGTCAGTCGGTTTGGCATTCATACGCCTCGTCGCGCTGGCACTTAAGTAATTTTAACTTGGCAAACAGCACACACACACGCACACACACACATATAAATACACACAAGCACACCCACACACACATGCACACGCACACGCACAGCAAATGTCAAAGTAGTTGTTAACATTTCCGCTTGCTATTTTCCACTCTCTGTTTTCGCTTTTCTTTCGCCACTTCTGCACCACGTTTTGGTCTCGTTTGTTGCGGCTGCTGCGCGCAGCAACAAATGAAAACTTTGCCCGGCCAAAAATTGTAAGCCACAAGCAGCAAATGCAGTCAAGCAAAGCTGGCCAAAAGTTGCTTCGCCACCAACGCTCGACACTTTTAAATTACTGACTTAATTATAAAACATGAAAGAAGTTGAAGTTGAAGCAGCGAGCCCCACTTTCCCCCCATTCCACGCTCTCCCCTCTGGCAATTGCACTTGCGCGTAATTTACATAAATAACTTGGGCAATGGGCGGGGGCGGGGGCGGGGACGAGGTTTACACGAAGGTTACAAATCGCCACAGCCATAAAGCTGCTTAACTGCCATTTAAACGCTTGAGTTCAGCTAAGAAGCAGGTCAAATGCAGCCAGCAACTGCTTTTAGCCACAATTGCCAGCAGTTGGCAATTGTTCACTCTGACATCAACTTCAATTGTGCTGGCTGGGGATCTTGACTTGGCTTGAATCTGTTGCTTGGCTGTGAGTAGTTCCTTTTTCTGTGTTTTTTGTGGAGTATTCTTTTTTTTTTTTGACTTGCTGTCAGCGCATGTTGACAAGTGCAACAGCCGCCAGCTGCAACTGCAACTGCAGCTGCATTCCCCCTTTACTGCAGTTGCTCATTGGTGTCAGCACACACTTCACATTCACAAGGTCCACAGGCGTTCTGACTTCTGCTCCTTCTGCTTCTGCTTCTGCTGCTGCTGAGGTTCTTGAGGCTCTCCGAGCTGCCTGCCCCATGTGCAGCTGACATTTTTCCACATTTTCCCATATATATTTCAAGTACAACTACTGCACTTACACGGCACAAAAAAAAGAGCAACTAGTTTTCGGCGAAAATAAGTGCAATGTAGTATATAAAGTTTTATCAAAGACGAAAAAAATAGTATTTATATTGTCTTTGGTATTATAATTATATATTATATTATTTTCTATAAAGCCAAGTAAGTTTTTTTATAGAACATATATATAATACATCGCACCAAAGTAGTAGGTCAAATTTTAATGTTCTTAAATTCAGCTTAATTTAATTTTTTTTAAAGCCTATTAATTTGAGCTTATTTAAAAATTGCTCAATCTTTCAATTTACTGGGTCCTATGCTGAAGAAAATTTTTCTTAATTTACATTAAACTTTGGCTATTCAATAAAAAATAAATAAATATAATGATAAAAAAAATTAAATTCATAAAATGATGAAAATAAATATAATAAATACAATAAATGATACATTTATGTCTTAATGACTGCAACTGGCTAAATATGTAATATTTTGACTATAATTTATACCAGCTATTATTTTTTTCAGTGTACTACAAGTAGAACAGCGCCTGGCTGCGGGCTGGGCGTCTGCAGCTGAGCATTGCCAAAACATTGACTTTGACTTGTGCTGTGTTAATATTCAAGCTGCTCGCTTGCCGGCTGCGTATCCTGCATATCCTGCGCACTTTTCGCACTGCTTATACCGTTAGCCAACCAACTAACTAATACCATAAAATACTTAAAGCCCAACCCAAATGCCTCGCAGAGCTGGCTTTAACTCAATATTTTCCAGCTCAAATCGGTTAACATAGCCCAAACAGAAACAAAGAGGGAATCCCTTTTTAAATATTTCCACAAGTGAAGCATGCTTAATGCGTTTATAAATAGTAGACTGGCATACCCCAACTGTTTATTAACTTGTCGCCTCTTTGGCTTTCAACTATTTGAAGCTTGGGCTGAGGTAAATTTTGCTGCCCGTTTGTCCTTTTGATGCGCAGCAAATTGACCCTTTGGCCTGCGCTTGGCTTGTGCCCATATCTCTAGCTGTGTGTGTGTTGGAGTGTGTGTGTGTGTGTGTGTGTATGGCTGGGCAGTGTGTGGATTTGTTATGAGCTGTTGGACTTTGTGGCTGTTCAATTTGTCGCCTCTTTTGCAGCAGACTAAACGCCAGCTCCGACGCTTTATCAACATGGCCACGCCCACTCGTTTTTTGGCTGCAAGTGAATATTAATTTAGTTTATCCTGAGGCGGTTTTGATATTGAAATTAGTGTAGGTGTGTGTTGTTGAGTGTGCTGCCTTAGATAAGGCGTGTCGCTGTGGCCTCTAATGAAATCCTTTAAAATCCTTTGCCCTGATTCCGGCTGTGTCTCCGTCTCCGACATATTTACATAAACGAGTTGAGTGCAAAGTGTCAATGGCAAATATTTAAACTATGGGCGGCATAATTGTTATTTGATGGATGTGCTTGGTGAAAAGGGGTTGTTTGGCACTAAACGAAACCAAGATATTTTGTGCCCAGTTACGGCCAAGTCTCTAAGTTCGTTAATATACCCTGTACATGTTGAAAATGTATTAAAAAGGGTATAATGCTTTAGTGCAAATGTATGTCTATCTCGTCTTGAGGTTAAGAATTTGGAATATTAATAAATATAATATAAAATTATATTTAACTCTCAAAGTTTCATCGAAATCGATAAATATCGGTTTCAGCCAAGACTATTATTAGCTAATTTCTGACACTATATAAACTAATATAACTAAAATATAGTAAACCGCTTTTAAAATACTCTGCACAATTAAAAAATATATTACTATTAAAATACTTTCGTCAATTTGCCCAATAATAATCATAAAACAAAAATGATCAGCTATCAGCGGGGTGATAACCAGTTAAATACCCTTGCATACATATATTCCATGTGAAGGTATTTTAATAAAAAAGGCTTCGTAGGAAGTATCCTATAGTATATACATAAATTTAATGGACATATTTGTATCCTATAGTATACACAAAAATTTGTTTAACACATTTGAATGAATTATTGAGTGAATATATGTATAAATGCATTTAACAGCAATTACAGGGTATCGCCCAGTGGAGCACTATTGAATAAATCAATTCTACTTGCTTTTTTGTGCCGCCTTAATGCCATGTCAGGCCCATCAATGCCAGCTCACCAACAACAACGTTGCTTTTAGCCACATCCAATCAGCATAACAAACTCCCTGATAGCTACCCCGAAGGCAACACAGCCCCAACCCCCACCCCGCCCGTCCTAGCAACACCCCCTGGCCATAATGTGCCCACAACAAAAGCTTGCAGGGGCGAGGCGTATTTTCAATTTTATGCCTAAGCCAGCTTAGGGCGGAGCGGGTGGGGTGAAGGCACAAATAGAAGGCCTGCTCGATATTAGTTTGTGCTTTGTCATTTTATTGAAGCAACAAAAATGATAATTTCGTCAATACAATGTCCTGCAGGCGACAGGATATTCCAGCGTTGTGTGACCCACCGAACGGGCGACAAAGAAACCCACAAAAATTCATTGAATTCGCATGAATTTCAATTTGGACTGCTGACAGGCTTTGCACTCGCTACCAGTTAATGATCAGAAGGATTTTGTCAGGACTATATACAATGTAAATATGCGGCTAACAGCCCCTCACTCCCCCGGCACCCCTCAGCTGTGCCTTGCCTCTACTTATTGATACTTTGTGATTGCCTTTGGTTATTTAACTTTAACGTTAGACATGTGATATCCCGCTCTGTGTGTGTGTGCAGGACTTGCAGGTCCTGCCAGGGTTGGCTCTTTATTTTTTTTTTTTGTTCTTTTCGGCTCGTTGTCGTCCATTAGCGCTCCCACCATGGTTGGGCTGGTGCCACGCCCACGCACCGCTTGTTTGCCATTGTTGAGTAATTGGATTAGATTACTTCTGCTGCTACCTGCCGTGTCCTGTGGTTCCTCAGCCCCCGCCTCCTGTGCCACTTTTTTGCCTGCTCTCTTGTTACATTTTCGTGGTTGCCACGGCCCCGCCCCCTGAGCGCCGCCTGTCATGCGTGATTGATGGCAGGTTGTCAATATGTTTTTTTTTTCTCTATACTTTTTTCTAATGCTTTTCTCAGTTGCGGTTTTTTTTTACACAGCTTCAAAGTTGTTTGTTTTCTATTTTTTATTTATTTTATTTTTTTCTGTTATTAAATTTACTTTTAATGGCCACGCGCCTGCAGCGTCCAAATGTATCCTGACGTAGTCGCGAGGTGTCCTTTAAGTTACCACCCCGTTGTATTCGGTTCAGCTATCATAATTTTCTGCAGCGTATCTGCAAGGCTATTAAATTCGCATAAAAATCGTATTCTACGGAATACATTTTCCCACGCAATACTCCAACCTCTGACACCTAACACCCCCCTGGTGCCAACCATGCTGCAACCAATGGAAAGTCATAAAAATATATGACTGCAATAATCTGGCTTTTGCAGCAAAGGAGGCAGCAGGCGGCAGCCGCCATTAAATTGACATGAAGTTATGAAATGAAGAGCGCGTTGCCCACAAATATTTGACAGGGGCCACCAAAAAATTTGAAATCAATTCGCTTAAAGGCAGGCAACAAACCACGCGGCGTATACGCAACGCATTATTTTTTTGTTTTTTTCGGAAGCTAAGCGTTATTTTAATGCTGCCCGGACAGATGCCGGTTTTAGGCTGATTGACAGCGTGCAGATAAGCGCGAATTTCGCACCGAAATGATTATGACAAAATCGATAAGAGCTACAGTGAAACAAAATGCCAAGCGACAAGAGCAACAAGAACAATTTCATGGTGAAAATTTCAAGTGCACATAAAGCGAGCTGTGGCGAGATTTGGCAAGGCTTTGTTAAGCTATCTGGCGGGTCCGATCTGTGGCCATATTATCCGGGTGCCGAGCCTAATTTACTTGGGCCCAAAGAAAAACAATGCCTTTCATATTGGCCCAGTTCCGGGACGTGGCGTAAGTAGTTCTAGTTTTGCATGGCCATTTATCTGCGCCAATGAGTGTGTCTATGTGTGTATATGTGTGTGGTTAGCATCATAATGAGAGCTTTACACGCCATGTGCCATGCCCCAACTTGTGGCGAGCTGCTCTCAACGCTGGGCGCATCGCCTGCGTCGAACGCATAAATTTCAAGGACGCTGGCAACCAACTGGCAACCGACTAGCAACCGACTGGCAACAGCCGTGACTGGAGCCGCGTTCCGTGGCGCACGGAGAGCGGCAGCAGAGAATCAACATAAACAAAAACCAGCGGCGGGCGAAATGTGCCAAGCGCGAGAAATAAATTGACAGCCCGAAGGTATGCAACGCTTTTTGCGCTGCCAATTTGACCTACATGTGTAATGGCGGGCGGAAGTGTGGTAGTAAAGGGGCGGCTTAGAAGACATGCTGGCAAGTTGAGTTTGTTAACGCGTCTTTGTTGAGTGTTGAAGCAACTGCTAAATGACGTAAAGTAGACTTTAAGGCAAGTTTGAGACACGTCAAAAACTATAAATACAACTTGCTTTAAATATATATTAAGGCAGAAAATATTATTTATATATATATATATATATATATATATATATAGAAGAAAACTATATTCGGCAGTTAGTTATTTTTTTTTGTTTGTTAATTTTAGCAAACCTTTTTTAGCAATTTCTCGCCCGTGTCAAAAATTTTAACTTACATGTACTCGAATTTCCAATCATGAATATTATTTTCACAAATTGGGCGCAACGCGGTTCAAATTTGGCAGTTGACACTCATTTTCCGACCGTGCGTTTGGAAATTACAAAATCTGTAAGCAATATACTCATTTATTTATAAAGCAGAACTTTTGACAATGAGTTCGAAGCCGATCAAACGAAAATTGAACATTTGCCTATGCAATCCCTAATTTTCCACCCAAAAAGTTGATTTTCCATAAAGATTAAAACACGTAGTACGATTAAAATATATACATTATTTACATTATTACAACATGGAAAACCTGTAAAATTAACAGAATTAAGTTGCCAACTATATATATACATGTAAATATATTCAATGCTCGTTAATAATTGTTTCTTCAATTTGCGTAAATAATTAATGATAATTTATCAAAAATCTCTGGCCTGTTATACACACACATATATCACTTTGCACTTTGCACAATTCGCATATCACAAATGTCATTAATTGCACATGCATGAATCTTTGATGCACTCGAATGCAAAAATCAATTAAACGTGAAATGCGTAAAACACACAATGTGCCTGCAACAGCAGCAACAATAAACAACAGTGACTATTTTAATAAAAAATATTTATCTTTACACTTTTTTTAAATTTTTTTTTTTTGCACGGCTGAGCGCACAATTCGTTAATGCGCCGAGGCATTCAAATTAATAATTATTTTAAGCCCGAAAACTGACAATTTTCAAGGTGGGGGGCGTGATTCGTGTTTATCCAACAAGGTCTGAACTGGTGGATTTTGTTGGAAGACTTGAATATAAATACATATGAGTATGTATATTAAGGCTGCTAATTTATTTATTAATAGTATTAAGATGTATTATTAGCTTTGGCAAAATATAAAAATAAGATCAGAAATATGCATTTTATAATATTTTCTCATTGCGATCTTAGGGCTCTGACAGCCTTATGGCTTACTAAGTCTAGCTTTTGGGTTTTGGCCATTGATTAATAAAGCTAATAGTAAATAAGTTAAACCCTTTTACTCAATGGGTTTAAACTTTAGTTGAGCTTTCAAAAAATAAAAAGGAATAAATTAATATTTTTTGTAGGGCTTAAAAAACATGGACACAAATTAAATTGTTTTTAAAAAATACTTTATTTGCACAAGTGTTGATTTTTCGAAAGTTGTGAAACACTTCTCCAATAAATTTTGTGCAGAAAAACTTGTAGAAAAAGTTTGAACCCGATTGTATAAGAAACCAAAAAACTTCTATGCAAATGATTTCCCAAGAATTGTTTATCCTTTCTCAGCTGGCGGCCAGATATTCATAGGATTCACAGATAGGACTGGATAAGGTGCTTCAACTTAGCAGTGAGAGGCAAAATTTACCCATACTTAATAATAATAATAATAATACTAAAAAGAAAATATTAAAAAAAACCCCCATTTATGAGTGCTGCTTTAAAATTCAGATTCAATTATATTTATTTACAAAGTTAAAGTTAAACTTTGTTATTAAGTATTATAGAGCCTTTGGTTCATATGATTTGCAGTCTGGCAACTGTGATATCAAACTGTACTATGAAAGTAGTTGTTGGACAGCGACGTGTGTGCAATTTCCGTTGCGGAAAGTCGTCGTCGTCCACG
The DNA here is from genome assembly GCA_035041545.1 of Drosophila colorata. Lineage (NCBI taxonomy): Eukaryota > Metazoa > Arthropoda > Insecta > Diptera > Drosophilidae > Drosophila > Drosophila colorata. The sequence goes on from JAWNLD010000564.1 coordinate 5,258,054, forward strand.
TCGTCGTGGCAAAAGGGACAGCAGCAGCAACTGTGCCGGGGTCATTCATCCAGCAAAGTGGCGACACGCCAAAGCGTTCGCCTGGCCAAATGACTAATGGCCCCGGGAAGCGGGGGGCGCTGTGCAGCGGCTGAGGTTGGGCGAGGGTAAACTAGAGAGTAAAGCAAGCCAAAAGTGCTGCAAGGGGACAGCAGCTACTGGCAATATGCAAAATTCGCAATTTGCCATGCCAGACGACGACGACGACGACGAAGGCCCCGGACGACAGCACAGGACGACAGCCCAGGGGCAGTTGTTTTGCCGGGCTGCCTACCAAACGGCAGTCGCCCCCTGCCCCCCGCTTCCCACTTATCCCCAATCTCTACTCTACTCCAGTCTTATTCGTGGCGACGTTCGACTATTTTTATGACCGAATTGCGTTTTATTGCTGCTCGTCGAAGTCGATTTCTAGTTTTCGCCGAATGTGGGACAAGCTGTGGCCGCGCATGGGCAACTTCTCTAGCCGCTTCTCGCTTGTCAGCGTGGAGGCTGCCTTGCTGTTCGACATTCAAAAATTAGTTGACATTTTCTTACGTTTGCCTTCTTTCTGGTCAGGCATCCCTTATCGATTTTGGGGTTCATTTCTTTTTTTTTTGTGCGCATAGCAAATCGCTGCCTTAAGCTGCCCAAGAATCGAATACTTATTCGTGCATTCGATTTATGTGCAGATTCCCTTTGGTCGCCTTCGAGGCGAGGTGTGAGGCTTTAGCAAAACGCTTCAATTGATTTTGAACATTTATTGCTTGGGGGGTAATGCCAGCTACCGGCATGGGAGCTGCCCAGACACGGCGAACAATTCCGTCTGTCCGAGTTTCCCGCATCCCCCAAAAATATCCAAAGGTAGTCACATTATTTTGTTGCTGTCGTCGCATATAAAATAGTTTTACTTTGTGGCCCGTCGTTTTAAATTTGCCAGCCAAGAAATCTATGGGAATTCCGGTTTCTCAATTGAATCGATGAGCGGCCAGTCGGAGGTCTTTCCCTCTGCCGGCTTCCTTTTGCTCCATTTTTCGGCGGAGACAAATTTTATGGGGACATAAAATTGTACAACTTTTAATCAATAGTTTGCATGTTTCGTAAACAAACACATTTCTTCGTATACTTTTTTGTCGAAATATTTAATACAAATTTAAATTTATTAAAGTTGCAGTAATTTGCTAACTTTGATAGCTGTTTGTAATCAGTATTGCTTTTAAGCATTTACTTGGCTTATAAATGCAAATGGACACTTTTTTTAAAAGCTCAGTATCCTGAAATTTTGTTTTTAATTTTTTTGTGGGAATCTAAATAAGTATAAAACCCATCTTAAAATTGTTTCTAATATATATAATATATCTATACATTTTTGTAGAGTTTCTCAAGTTTATCAATCCGCAAGTAAGTTTACATTCCGCGCCCGGCTAAAAATAATTGTGTTGTTTATTAATGGCAAACAGGAATCGTGGCAAATGTTTGCATAATTACGCAAAGTTAAAGAAAAAATTAATTAAAATTCTTTTCTTTTGTAATTTTTGTGCCCTTCACTTAATATTTCTGCTGCGAACATAACAAATACGCATATTTAAAACATTTAAAACAACAGCTCGCAATTTTTTGTAATTTTGCTCGACACCTTTCCTGGGGATGGAAAGGAAAAAAAAACAACAACAAAGAAAGAGAAACACAAAATAAAGAATCACCCTCCGTCTTGGCTTCGACGTGCTGGCATTTTAGCCCTGCAGCTAAACAATTTTCAAAAAGAAAAAAAAAACTTCACATAATAAACTGAAAGCCGGAGGGGGTGTGAGAAATTAAGAGGGGCCGGCAGCAGACGGAAGGTGTTGGCTTCGACGATAAGAGCGAAAATAAAAAAAAACTGGGCAAAAGTGCAGCCAGTGAAATGGCCTAAAAATCGCATGCCAGTTGGCAGTTTTCTTTGCCACTAAGCGAAAATAATTATTTGCCGTGAGAAGCGCACATTATTCACTCGGCCCACGGCCCACGGGCCACGGGCCACGATCCATGGGCAACGATTGCAAATAAAAGGCGTAACTTGAACAACAGCAACAATAATAACGAGAAATATGTTAAATAACTGAGTAAAAGGCGCAGTCGAAAATGCGCCTGTAAAAGCAAAAGTGTTTATATTCTGTTCAGCCAGTGAGAAAAGGGTATATTGTTTTAAAGCAACATTCGTCTTAAGCTTACAAACTTGACAAACATATATACTTGTGTATGTGTGCGTTAGATAATTCGTTAAGTTGCACGTCCTTGTTCAAAGGCTAAAGCCACCAAATAGCTATCAAAAGTATTTTTATACCAAATTTTTATTTACCAACGTTTATTCTCATAGTTTTACAGATGCTTAGATTTTTCTAACCACGCCCACACGGGCAAATCATGCCCATATCTACCTATATCTTCTATATTACCCATCGTTTACAAGCTAAAATTATTGAATCTAACAGATAAATTGATCTTAATCGCCAAATACTCCTCACACAATTTAAAATATTTTCGATATGGCCGTCTCCATAAATTACAATAATAATTCTTACAGTTTGAACGCTCCTGCCTTTTTTGCTTACAGTCTTAGAGTCACAATTCCATATTTAAATAGACTCTTTTTAAATGTTTCAAGTCGCTCTTTTTCTGTGAACAGAGTATTGCGCAGTCGAGCATGTGCCAACTCCAACGTTTCAAATAGTATTTGTTTTTTGTGTGCCTGTCCCAGGAAGTGCTGGCAGCTCCTTAATATATTTCAGACTTTGCTTTGTCTTCCTTGTTTCTTTTTTAATGTTTGTCATTTTGCAGTCGCTTTGTTTCCGTTGTTGTTGCTGTTGTTGTTGTTGCTAACGTCGCCGTCGTTGTTGTTGTTGGTGATTTGGCTGCGTGTCGTGCTCGTTTTGCATGTAAATTTGTTGCCTAATTTCGGGCGCATCGCGATTTATGTGCCCCACAGTCGCACTCGCTGCTCTATCTTTAGCTCGTTTTTGTGTAATTTATGAAATAGCTGGCATCATCAACATGCACTCACGTCATCAACTGACGCGTCCACCCCCCATCCCCCACCCCCAGCTCATTGACATTATGAATGTTTTTCAATTTTATTTATGACATAAATTGTTAATAAATGCAGCGCTCGCTTCCTTTTCCTTTGGCCGCTACGTGACGCCGTCGCTTCGTCCTTGGCTTATGATTAATGCCTGGGCATAAATGAATTGCATTGTAAATAAATTATTACGCATACGCCGCGTTGTTGGCAGCTGCTAATGAAGCTGCTGGCTATTTTGAGCCACAGCTGCCTTAGACACACACCAAACACACACTAACGCACACACACACACACACAAGCTGCAAGGAGCTCAGAACTTTGCACATCTGGCGCTAAAAAGTATGCTATGGAAAATGTGTGAAAAACTCTTTTTAGACTCGGTTTCGGCTTGATTAAAATTTCATTAACAGAAAGTTGCGGCATTCTTTAAAGCGTGTGTGTGTGCGAAATCTGCGGTAGCGGTGGCGTTCAGCTGTTCACACACACGCCCGCACACACACACGCCCGCACACACACACACATGTGCTTTGGTACATAAAACGTTTTTGTTGCTCTTGCTTTTCGGCGTGCACGCTTTTCTTGCTCTTTCCTCGCTTTTCACTTTAGGTTTTCTTCTTCTTCTTTTTTTTTGGTTCTGGCTTTTTGCGCTTGAACGCTTCGTTTGTTTGCCAACTGCCTGACGCCTGTTCAAGGATCTGCCGCCGCAGCTTGTATGCCTTTTTATCGCTGTGGCTGTGTGCGTGAGTGTGTGCGAGTGTGCGTGAGTGTGTGCGAGAGTGCCTGTTAAATTGCTTGTTTATGTTTGCCCGCCAACAGGCTTCGCAGCATGTTTCCGTCGCGGCCGCGGCAATCACTTGAAAATGCTCATGTGATTTTGATTTGTTTTAATTTGGCTGGCAAAAAACGGCGCCCTTGCCGCACCCCACGCCACCCCACTTGTTTACTTCATCTGCAACAACAACAACAGCAAAAACAGGCTGCGAATTTCGCTGTTTTCTTTATGCAGGCAAATGTTTTTGTTAATGTTTTTGTTTAGGCTATTGACTTTATTACGTTATGTTGTTGCCAACGTTCATTCACTTAGCCAAATGAGCATATTCAATATTTAATGAGCTTGTTTTCTTTCTCCCTTTTGTTTTATGTGTAACGAATTATGCGAACTTGGCAAACAATTGTTGAATTTATGAGAAATATATACAGGCTCATAAATGCTAACTGACATTTAAGTGGGCTTTTTCTTAAAGAAGTTGCGTGAAAATAAAAAAAATGACTAATGTGATTGCTGTCAGGAATATAATTTGTTGCTAGACTTATGGTTAACTAATGTTTTAATTATGTAAATAATTAAACGTTTATTCTTAACCAAAAGAAACATTTTATTTATAAATAAGTTAGTATAAAATTAGCAATATATATATAGCAAAAAAAAAAGAAATCGCCACTTACTTGGCATTTAATAAAATGAGAGTTAGGCTAAGTTACACAGCCGTAATTTCTAACACATTTACCCTTTTGAGCCCTCCAAACCCCTTACAACTGCTGCTCATTTTGAAGCTGCATTTCTTGTTCGCATAATGCCAGTTAAATTTAATTGTTAACATTTTGATTTTGCACTTTTTGCATGGCAACTTTTAACCCATCAACCTGTCACGTACAGAGCCGTCCGGGTGCTGGTCCGGCATCGCATTAACTACATGCCATAATTATAATGCCAACATCAGCGTTAATTTACCTCAAACCCTGGCCAATCCGTTCGCCGGGCGCTAATCCACTTCAGCCAGCGACTCAAACCCAAAGGCATGTCAAGCATTTAATTACTGGCCATCACAGGAGCTTAAAAATCATTTCAGCATCGTCTCCTGCTGCTGCTCCTCCTATAACTGCTGCTGCTGTTGCTGCTGTCGTCCTGGCAAATCCACTTCGTTAAAATAATATTAAGCCGGCGAAAAGGATCCAACCCGAGGTGGAATTCATCAACATTGCCCGTTCGAAATGTTACGCAAAATATTTTCATTAAAATGTCAAAAATATATATCTGCAAATATTTTGCGCAGACACGCAAAACTGGACGCAAAAAAATACAACAGCAAAAAAAAGAAAAAAAAAAAAAAAGGAGCAGCAGAAAACCATCAGGAGTCGAGAGCCAGGCAAAATGGCAAATGGAAAAAGGTTTCTATTTGTTTAAGCGCTCAACGTGCAGCGCGCCAGAATTTTTGGTCCGAAACCCCAGTGAATTGTCGAGAGAGTCGTTAAATTGTTTTCATTATCCTTGTAAGCCTGGCCGAGCTCTGTGCTGGAGCCCTGGCAGCGCTGGCAGAAGCTTTTGCCCTTTTGCACGCTTTTTGCGGCTCTTTGGTATTTGCCTTGGCAATTAAAACCGCAATGCAAATGAGCTGTGCTTAATGCGTCGCTCTTCCTTTCTCTCTCTGTGTGTGTGTGTGTGTGTATACACTGTCCTAATAGTTGTTGGCTTAGAACAAATTTTAATTGCGCTGCTGGGACGCATTTTTTTTTGAAAAGCGCTTAAACAGCTCGTCAAGTGCGTGGGCTTGGGCAAAGTTCTGCTTGAAATTCGATATGCACACACACACACAAACATACACGCACACATTTGTATAAAGGCCGCCCTCAATCAATGTAGATACACACACACACACACACTCGCCTCCTGTCTTCGTTTGTGCACCGTGTTTCCGTTTCATTTGTAATTAATTAAATTACTTCCGCTTAAAGTGCGCTGTGGTCCTTGCTGAGACGCTGCCTGCCCAAATCCCTGTCCTGCCCCGCCAATATCAAATCCTGAATCCCAGACCATCGACTTCTCAATTACGTCGCTGCAGTCAAACGTCTGTACTCTCCCCTCTCCCCTCTCCCCTCTCCCCTCTCATTATCTTTTTCTCTGCTCTGTTGCTGGCCTGCTTCTGTTCATTGCGAAGTAATTAAGAAGGCATTTCAGCCCGGGCATCCTTTAATCTGTGCGTTTTATTTGTGGCTTTCTGCACGGCACCAGCAAGGACTTGTTGTTCACTACGTCGCACGACTGCACCCGGCCAGCTGTGTGATCTTGGGGCATCAAAACCACAGTCCAAGTCCTGGCTGCTGTTGCTGGTGTCTGCCGAGCTGAACTGGTTGTTATTTCTTGCCCAGCGCACGCTTGATTAGACGCCTAATGAGGTGTTGACTATGGGCGTCTAATGATTGCCACACACACACCCACACACACACACACACACGCACACATTGGCACACTCACACAGCTTCCTATTTTAGTCGCGCTTTAAAGCCAATTTTTAATTAAATTTTTATAAAGCTCTTAACCAACGTATTTTGTCTCTCTTTGTTTTTGCAGCTGTAAAAGTGGCCCACTGACTGCTCAATGAAAAGTTTGGTTGCCCTCGAAGCAACGTGAGTATACAACTAGTTACACACACCAAAACACACTCACACACACACACACACACACACATACACAACTATGCAAAACTGCAGCTGTGCTACAAATGTATTCTATATCCATTTGCAATTTGAATTTCACTTTCATTAGCCCCCGAAAAGTATGCTATGGAAATTGTTCAACAAACTGCCAAAGGCAAAAAATACTTTGGCGTATTTGATTCGCTTTCATTGCAACGAATTAAATAATCAAAAAATGCAAACAGCACAGCTGAAGTTTTTAATCAATAAAAAAAAATACGAAAAAAAAGAAACACAAACACATAACGCTCTCTTTCGCTTTACCCTTTATTTACATGAAATTTGGACTGCACACAATTAAAATTCAACTAAAACTGAACTCAAATCAAACTGAAATTGGCAAAAAAAAAAAAAATATATATATATATATATATATGTGCAAATATATATATAACAACAAACGGCAACCGAAAAATTGGCAACTAATTGGCAAAAATGTTCAACTGTGAAATTGGCAAACAACAAAATAAAATATAAAAAATTAAAAAATATACCCAAAAAATAAAAAATACTGTGTTGTTGCGTACTTAACAACCACCCACAAAATCATATTACCAACAAACAACTACAACAACAACAACAAACAATCATCATCATCGTCATAAACATCCTGCAAAATCCTGCTATTTATGCGCTTTACATTGTGACGTCACCCCCGGTTCAAAATATCCCTAACAACCCCCATTGCCCCGTTGACCCCCACACACAACCACGTTTTCCCCCACGTCCCCGTCCCACTATTTGTTGTCTCTGCTATTTATGTGCATTTTTGTGGCTGCTCCCCCCGAAAAATTTTCATATGCGTTTTCATTTTCGCTTTCTATATTGCTGGTTTTATGCAATTTCCACTTCCACCCCTCCGCGTTCATTTTTGTTTATGCTTCACGCTTTCGATTTTGTTTTTGCTTTAGCTTTATTTTTGTTTTTGTTTTCTTTTTTTTTTTGCTTTTCGTTGCCAATTTCCGCTTGAATTAATTCTGTGTTTAAATCTGCGTCGCCTGCAGTTTGCTGAAGTAGCGCACGACCCCTGCGGTTAGTGAACGTTCCTGCCCCTGCCCCTGCCGCCGACCCCCACACCCCCCCCTCACTTGGACAGAATTTAATAAAGGCCGCAGCTGCTCCGTCCACCTACCTACCCCACATTTTCCCCGTTCCGTGTGTGTGCGGGTGTGCTTGCCGGGAATCACACGCAGTGCGACAAAAGCCGCCCGCAGCGTTTTTATATGCGCACATAATTCAAAAACACTGCAAAAAGTTAATGCCCAAAAGCGACAGAAGCCGCAATGATAACCAACAATAATTTGGATTATGAGAAGAGCTGCCTGGCCGTGGCAACAGCGACAGCGACAGCAGCAGTGGCAGCAGCAGCAGCAGCAGACACCGCGGCAACAATTGCCGGCGGCAACAGCAACAGCAACAGCAATGGCAGCGCCAGCAGCAGCAACAATTCATCGCCCACCGCTGACAATCACAACAACAGCAACTCGAACTCGAATTCGAATTCCAATTCTCATTCAATATCGAATTCGAATTCCAATTTGAATTCGAATGGCAGCTCGAACTCGTACTTTAATCGCTTTGACAATCGCATTGCCGCCAATCTGGCCGCGGTCATCACGGGCGCACGCTTTCGCTCCTCCTCCTGCAACAGTCGCCAGCAACAGCAACAGCAGGAACAGCAACAGCAACAGCAGCAGCAGCAACAACAGCGGCAACAACAGCGGCAGCAACAGCAAGCTCTTAACAAGCTGCCTGATAATGCCCGGCAGACAACAGCTACAACGAGAGCCTCTTATCACTACCTGAGCGCAGCCCGTGGCCGCGTTCCACTGACAACGGCCACGCCCACATCGCCAGCCAGCCTGGGCAGGCGGCGGCCATTGCAGCTGTTCACCCAGGCGAATCTCAAGTGAGTAAACACAGCTAGTTGACAAAGTGCTCCTTAATTATCGCCCCCCGCCCCCTGAAAAGCTTTAATCATGCCCATCAGACACTGAAACACACTGAACTACATGAGCTGCTCTATCGGAGCTAGATATCTGTTATCTGTTATCAGCCATCAGCTATATAGCCATAATAACTAACTGCTTTTCACAGCTGCAATGACAACGAGAAGGTGGCGCAAACACCCAGTTCCGATGAGGATAACTCACCCACAGAGCTAAACAATTGCAAGCGCCTAACGGACAAGCCGCCGCTGGTGAGTAGAGAAATCCAAATAAGCCCTTAGTAGCCCCCCATAAGACCACAAGTCCCCACACATGCCCAGATAACAGCCGGGTGAACCCAACTAACCCCTCAAGAAACCTCAAAAAATGCCAAATATATTTTGGTTTTTATACACTTGCAAAGGGTATTCGAAATTTGTTGCGAAACGCGACAGAAGACAGCTCCAAAAGTAAAGAGTATAAATTATATAGCTGCCATATATCCTATTATTTTCATTTTTATTATTATTTTTTTTTTTTTAATATATAACGTGCAAGTCATAAATTTAACTTCGATTCTTACATATCAATTATATATAATTTGGATCTGTTTAGTGTATTAATTAGTTGCCATAGTAATTATAGTTCGAAAATAGAATTTTTGTATGAAAAACTTTTCTGTCTTTCAAGATATATCTACCAAATTTGACAGCTAGGAACTTTGCTTTATACATCCTATACTAGAACAAAGTTTAAATACAATCAGCATACTTTATTATGTAACTTCCTTAGGAACAATCATTTAAAAATTAAGTTTCTGTATAGGTCCATATTCTGCTCTTTAAGATAACCTAAATAGACTTTGAAATTTTGAGCCTTAATATGAGCAAAATCCTACTACTATATCAACAATTAATTAATTATTAAGTAATTATCAGCCAAAAATTAAATTTTCAAAGTGAAAATCCGTTTTGTGTTTAAGTGTAGAAATATATTTCAAACCTTAAATATGTCTGTAAAGGTATTTCATATTCGGCTTCTCAAAGCACACTTGTTTCTTGTTTGCTCACAAGCTCGTCTTAAGTTTTCGATCAAAGCAGTCAAAGTAAAGCAACCCCTTCCCCCTCCACGACTACTACAGCTAGCAGCCCTCAATCATTGCATATTTGATATGTTTTGCGCTTTGACTTTGATAAGGGTGCGTTCAAACTCCGCCAAACCCCAACAACTGCGTCCATTTATTGTTTTTTTTGTCATCGAAATTTTTTTGTTTGCTTGCAAATATTTCCAAATTTATGAATTTATTTTTTTGGGGTTTTTTTTTGGTTTTTGCTTTGTTTCTGTTGCTGCATTTGACGCTTTCTATGAATTATTGGCAAAATAAAGTGTGGGCCCAAAGAACATCAAAAGCTTTAGCATAAGCGCAGCTAAACCTTTTGGCTTGGCTCCCTTGGCCAGACTTTTGGCCCTGCTTGGCATAAACTTTTTTTTTTCGGGAATTGGAAAAAACTTGAGGCAACTCCACCGCAATTGTTACTATTCTAGGCAGACTTACAGACCATTTGATGCCATTTGTCTACACTTAACGAAATCTGTGAGGTATTATACTTTAAACGTGAGTTATGATAAATAGGGAAGAATGTATTTTGAGTTGAATGAAAACTGACAATAAACAAAATAATGATTTAAGTTAAATAAATTAATTGAGTTTGAGTGAAATAAAAATGAGCAAAATATAAGACAATAAAGTTTAACCAATCTCAGTTCTGCTATATATTTTTATATTTATATTTTTTATGTTTATAATTAATAAATATTTTATATTAATTATTTATATTATTCTTATTTTATTTATTTTATATTATTCTTTGAAAATGTTGTCTATTAAGTTCAACTTTACACTCTTGCGCTGGCCTAGTTGAATTTTCCGATTTAAATAGTTGAGCAGACTCTGTTGTCTATGACTTTAAAGGGTATCCAAACTTTGCTGTGCCAGAAGATAAGCGGCCTTTGTGATTCGTTCGACTGCTACGCGTATTTTTTGGCCATTGTCATAACACGTAGAAAGAGCAGAAGAGATAAGGGAAAGAGAGAGAGAGAGAGAGAGAGAGGAAGAGAGAAAGACAGAGAGAGCAAGACATTGAATTGTTCCACATGTGCAATGTTTATCAAATGTTTTGTCATCCTTTTTGTCACGTGTTGCCCGAGCGCAAAACTTTGCATTGCACAACTTTGGCCTTTAGTTGGTGGCTGATGCCGTCTTCGACTTTGAGTTGAGGCACGTTGTTTTCATAAATTCTACGCCTTAAATATTCATACAGACAGGCCACACACACGCACACACACACACACACGTACACACATAGAGCCAGGCAGCTGTGCGCAGTCGAGCGTAGTCTATGCGATAAGTACGTGCGAGTTTATTCATATGAGAAAGTCTCGAGACTCTTCGGCTTGTGCCCATGTGCGATATGCGATGTGCTATGTGCTGTGTGCTTTGTGCACGGGGCGTATGCGTAATGTGTTTGTCTTATTTATGGCCGGATTGCTACTGGGGCGCATTATGATGATTACGTTTTGAGCTAATGGCCCTTAAATGGAGCAAAAGTGCAGCCACAGACAGAGCAAGAGACAGAAACGGTCTCTCTGCCTCTCATCAACTGCGACTAGCTAACTCAATTCGAAGGCCACGTCAAGCACTTGAAGCAATCGCCAATAAAAATTGAAATTCTGCAACGCGCTAAAATCGAAAGCGAAAACCAATCAGTTGGCCCTAATGGCAAGCCATAAATATTGTCAGCATTCCACAAAATGTAAATGCGAAACGCTCGCCTCAAGGACGTGGAACGAAAACCAAAAAAAAATAAAAACAAAAACAAAAATGTCAATAAATACACACACATATGTCGAGAAAAGGGTTCGGTGCTGTGCTCTGGCATTTTTCATATTCGTTTTTAATACCCTGTTTATAAATGCAACCACAGGGTATATTGGGTTGGCATATTTTTGGCATATGTACACTTGCATTAAAGTTCAGTAAAAGCTAGATATAATATCTGTGGATTTCAGAACCAGCAATTTTAACGCTTGTTATTAAAAGAAGCTGAAACAAAATTAACTCTCGATTCAAAACACAGAAAGTTGAGCTCCCGATAAAAATACAGTAATTGGAATAATAAATAAATATTATTAAGTGCTAACAAATTGTGACATAAAGCTGTAATTATAAAATGCATATTTTTCTTCTTTTCTGCTGCTTAAAAAATTTTATTTTAATGTTCAACTGTTTCCACAAATCACCAAAATCTACATATTCCAAAATTACAGTCAATTACTCCTAAAATCACAATTTGCCTAGAGCTAACAGTCTGACAAAGTAATATTTGGAGCTGTTCTTCACATCGTGCACAGAGTATTGTGCAGTCGCTTGCACCCGTTCTCGCTTGTTTGTTTTGTCAATAAATCAATTTTGTTATAAACATAACACGCAAACGCCACGTGGCGACCGCCTTTGCCTTTGCTGTTGCCTTTGCCTTTGCATAGTTTTTCAATATGCTGCCTGCCTCGGCTGCCTGTCAATAACATCATTTGGTGGCAGGTGCGGCTGCAGCGCGATAAGCAAATTAATTTTTGTCCCCACACACACACACACACAGAGAGAGAGAGGGCTGTGGTTGGGGGATAGGGTTCATGGCAGCTACCCTAATTGTGCCCGACGGCAAAGTTGGCAACATCGTCTGCTTGGCTGCCTGATTCAATTTCAGATAAGCAAAATAAAGCAGCAGCAGGCGAGTTGCACATGCGACGCGAGCAGCCAAACGAGTGCCGCAAAGACAAATGCGATGGCACATTATGCACTTCACCCGCATAGCAACCCACACACACACACACACTCGCACACACAATCACACACACACTGGCACACTCTGTGACTATGCCGGAAATGGGCACTGCTCCTGGCATCCTTTGCCTCTGCCTCCCGCCGTTGATGCATCGATGCTGTTGACTCGTTGCCGCTAAATGTTTGTTTAGCAACTGCAATGACAAATCCAGACTTGCCGGCGCCATAGCCCTGCCAAATATATCGTTTCACTCAGCCGGCTCGTCCTGCACTTCCTGACATTGAGCGACAGGCGACGGCAGCCACATGTGGCCGGGCACGTCACGCCTACTCGTCTCGTAGCTGTAGCTGGGGTCCGAAATAATATTTTTTGGCTCAAATGCCATAAATAATATTTTGCAGACACGCCCCCAAAAGGCCACAGACTCCGCTGCCCCTTCCCTTGTACAGCTCGCAATCTGTTGCCTGATTTAAACGTGGCTGACTTTTACCAATTTTGTGGGGCTTTCTCCCCCTTCACCCGCCTTCGTGCCGGCCAGTTTATTAAATTTGCATAAATGCTTGAGCTGGAAAACGCTGCCCGGCCGGCCACATGCGGCAGCTGCACGTGGCACCTATTTGGCCAACCTGGCCCGCTGCTGGGCAACAGCTGATGCCAATGTCCTGACTGCGTTGCCAGCCAGTTCATTAAGCCAACGGGCCAATTAGTCCGTCATACACACACACACACACATACACTTTTTTTATGGCCACAACAGAAAACCAAATTCAATTTCAAATGCCAGCAAACAAAATATCAAAGACAAACTCGAATTGTTTCTAAGAAGCGCAGCAGCAATAAACAAAAATTCTGACAAACAAATAACGAGTCCTCGGAAAAGAAAAGATAAATAAAAATGAGTACTAAAAAATAGACTACGCTCTGCAAGCACCTTTGCTTTGATTTTTTCCTTGCTTGTCGTGAGTTGGTTTTTTAAATACAAGTTGTTGGTCTTTGCAATGCTCTACAATATTTAATAGTTAAATGCGCAGCTTGAATCGAGTACAATTTTTGGTTTTAGATTTTTGTTGCATTCGAACTTCATTAGATTCAGAAATTGTGAATATTGTGAATATTCAAATATTGTGAATAAAGTATTGTCTTAGCCAAAAGCCATAGTAGTTAGTGCTTTCCAAAAAAATCGTATCAGAGTTGATAACTATATCTTTAATGTCTGTTTTTAATCTGAAAATAATATTTTTTTTAAATAGGTAAAACGCAATTTTTTCAATTTTCAAGTAGCTCTCACAAAAAAAAATGTTTCAAGACCCAATAAAAATCTCATTTGGACAACAGTTTGCACTCATTTTCCACCCCACGTAGAAACATTTATATTAAACTTTTTAAAATGAGTAGAAAAATGGAAAAAAATACACAACTCTTTCCAATCCTTTGCCACTCGTTTGGTAGAATATTAAAAAACATCCCATCTTAGGTTTAATCAAAGAAAACTACACCGAAAACTTCACCTACAAATTGTATATAGATGCGCACATGTATATTTCAACAAACAATTTGCAATAGCCACAGATACACTTCACTGTACGTATTTTTCCTATATATATATATGTGTGTGTGTAGAGTGTGTAAAAATGAGCTTCGCACAGTGAAATCTGTGTGCAATGCGCCGTGAAATATGCAAACAATGTTTGCTTAAGCAGCCTAAAAGTATGCACCGCTCGCGCCTGCTAAATTATGCAGCAATGAGCAAACAATTGCTGTCAGACTCACCAGGTAAAGAAACCGCTAAATGAAAGCTGCAGCAACGTCACCGCCACCGTCTCATTGTCAATGTCGCCTTAAATTATGCCACACACACAGATACACACACACACACACACACATGCACACACAGCCAGCGCTCACAGCTGTAGTCTACTTTCAGACGCAGCCATTGTGAACAGCCAGACAGACTTTTCAAAGCCACTGACCCCAAAAACGGGAAATAAAAGAAAAAAATAACCGAAAAAAGGAAATAACAAGAAAAAACTTTTTTCTTGGGGTTTGTTGACGATTAAATACGCTTACAGAGATTTTACAGATTTTCGATATATAATATTTCAAATATAAATATTAGAAATATGTTTCTAAAACTTACTTTTTGTCAGTTTTTCATACATGAGCTATATGATATAGTAGACGGATTTTAATAAGGTTTTGCCTATTTATTAGAAGCCTGATAAAGCTAGCTTTTAATTCAGTTTTATTAGGATATCTTGAAAAAACAAAAAGTTTTTTATACAAAACCTAAATTATTGACCGATAGCTTTTATTTGTCAAGTTTAGTTAGAATAATGTAAAAAACAAAAAAAACTTTAATATAAAAATACAATTTTCGACAGAATGTTCCTGCAGTAGCTTTATGATATTGTAGGCCGATGTTGTTAACATTTTGCTGATATAATAAGAGCTAAGCTCGAAACGGGAAGGTTTTTGGCAAAATATCTTAATAAATTAAAATAGTTTTTCATAAAAAAAACCTATTTTTTCTTTGATTGTTCTTATATCATTTTTATGATATAGCGATGTGATGTTGATGATATTTTTTCATATGTTCGGGTCACAATGAAGATCAAATTTGACGAGTGTGGGCAAGATATTGTAAATAACCAAAAAAATATATAATACTCGGATGTTAAAAATGTTCATATAGTAAAGTTAGTAATTACTGAGTTTGCATAGAATATATTAAAATTGGGAAACTAGTTTTAATAGAAACATAAGAAAAATGCAAAGGCCTTGTCTTCTTTGGTGCGTTACACATTTGGGGACATATTTCGAATACCCTTAGCGAGAGCAAAAAAAAGGCGTAGCGAACATGATCTCAACATGCGCGCACAAGTGCAGCTGAATTATCGCCGCCTGTTCTCAGTTTCCTTTATGTCCACATAGTTTTTTTTTTTTTTTTTTTGCTACTTCTCAATTTTTTTCTGTGCTGCGCTACTGCTGCTGTTAGTCCTGCGGCACATTTCCGCTTAGCACGCCACATCCGCATCCGCCGCTTCCGGCGCCTAGCAACATTTTTAGCGTCCGTCGCGTGCGTCGGCTGCAATACGAGTCGGCGTCTGTGGCTGCGACTGCGACTGCGACTGAGTCTGTGCCCCCGTCTCGTTCTCGGCCTTCAATTTATGCGCCCGGCTTTTATGGCTTGCCCTTTTTCTTTGGGGCACTTCTCGCTGGTAATTCCTAGTCCAAGCATCCGCTTCCTGTTTAAGTGCAGGCGCAAAAAACTTTTTTTTTTGCAACTGCGCGCGCCTTGCCAAGCTTTTTGTCTAGTTGCGGTTTTTGGTAATAAATTCTTGGCCTTTTCTCTCTCTTTTTAGTTTTATTTTTTTCTCTCTCCTTTTTTTTGGCTTGTCTGGGGCCAGAGGGCACGCCCACACGCCCACTCGCAGTTCGGCTTACAAGGTGTTTAAATTGTAGTTAATTTTGTTGCCACTTGAATGCCCTGGCCCGAACCCCTTCAAGCTTTGTCTGTTAAATCTTAAAGTATTTTTTTGTCGATCTCCTTCGCAGGTGAAGCGCTTGACAATGGGTCTGCTGCGCCACAACGAGGAGTCACGCCCACTGGTGGCCAATGTGATGCCCCTGAGCGCGGCTGCATTGAAATGCGACGACAGCCAGCCCATCTACTCGAATGGTTATATCAACGAGGACTCCTACATTGACAGCAAATTCGGTGACTCCTGCCGTCAATCATTGACAGCGATACCCATGCTGGACAATGTGAATGTCAACGACAACAGCGAGTTTAATCTGAAGAAGCGCTATCTGCGCGAAACCAGCAGCGGTAAGAAACTAACTATAGGACAAACAAACAAGAGAAAGGTTGTAGTTGGGTCTAACGGACAGCGCAATATAATTTTTTTCGAACGTGAGTAAGGAGGGAATCTAATGTTTTTTATACAAAAAATTTTAAATGCAGAATCAATCTAAAATATCAAAAAACATGAAAATCGGTTCAGTTTTGATTAAGTTATGAGAGGTATGAAATATAGGATTACTAATTCTAAATTTTTAAAAAAAAATTTTCAAAATAACTAAAATATTATATATTTTTACAAAAATCTCAAAAAAATATATATATTTTCAAAAATGCATATATTTTTAATGCAGAACCTTGAAGACAAATCATGAGCAAAATGCCATCAAACATTAAAATCGGTTGAGTTTTGACCAAGTTACAGAATTTTGAAATATGGGAGCTATAGATCCGAAAGCCTTACATGCCAAAAAGTTGAGTTCATATGGACAGACGGACGTTGCACAAGCCCAATATACTCTTCTCACTTCGTGAACGAGTCTAAAAATATATTAATATATATACTCCTACATAAATAAATAAATCGGTTCATGTATTTTGCCCCCTCCCTATTCACAGCCAATTCCAGTCCCAAGATCTTCGCCAATCGCCTGCGCATGAACAACGCGGCGGCTGTTGCTGCCGCTGCTGCGGCCAGTTTGGCGTCAAATCAGCGCAGCAGCAGCCTGGCCAACACGCACAGCCACGAGGAGGAGTCGGATACGGAGCTGAAGGATGCCTGCTGGTATCAGGCGGGCATCTCACGCGACATTGCCGTCGAGGTGCTGCAGAACAAGAGTCCCGGCGCCTTTCTCGTGCGCAAGAGCAGCTCCAAGCCCGGCTGCTATGCGCTCACCCTGCGCGTGCCGTCGCCGCCGGGTCCGAAGATCGCCAATTATATAATACTGCGCTCGCCGCGTGGCTACAAGATCAAGGTAAGCTGGAGAAATTTGCCGCGCCCAGTTCCATTTGTTCCATTTGTAAGCCATGCACATTGCTTAGGGCTTTCGCAAGGAGTTCTCCAGTTTGAAGGCGCTGATCACCCACCATTCCGTAATGCCGGAGCTGCTGCCCGTGCCGCTGGCCATGCCAAGGCCCACGAACATGTCCTCCTCGCGTCGCAATCTGGATGACTTTGATACCTACGATTCGCTGCAGATGCTGCTCAAATATCTGCGCGCCAAGAATCTGGAGACGGAGCAGTAGCTGGATGGACTCGAGACTATTTGATAGCCGAACACGATCTCATACTATAAATTGTAGCACAAGTTTGCATTTAAGTTTAGCAAAATAATTTTGCTTAAAACAAAAAACATATAATCTATACCAAAAATGTGATACTCTATTGAAAAAAGAACACACCACACACACACCACACACACACATACAACACACAACAAAATACACTATACTGCAAATGTAACGCCTAGCTGATAAATGGTGAAAATAATTCTAGTTTAGTTTGGATTTTTTGGGCAATAAGAAAAGATGGAGAAAAAAGCAAAAGCTAGGCAGTGTGAAAATGTGCAAATCGCCCCCAAAATCTATTAACCCCACCCCCCCTCTAAGTAGTCTATCACAATAGATTAATTAGCCTTTAAATTAACACTTACCTTATTCGTTTGGATTTCACTGAATTTTGCTACAGCAAATCTGTTTTTCAATCAAAATTTCCATAACACACATTTTCCATTGCGCAAAAACCTGGCAAAAAAAAAAATATAATAAATAATTTAAAAATTAATTAAAAATGATATATAATATATGTATTACAAATTATATGTTAAATGTTGTTGCTGCTTCAATTGTTAAGCGTAAATAAATGTACTAAGCAAAAATTGCATATTTTAAATTAAGATAAACAAAATGCATAAACCTAAATAAATGTATATAATTCACTACCGTAACATAATTGAGTAAATAAAGTTATTTAATTTATATACAAAAAAAAAAGGATAAAAATTCTATATATATTCAATGATTATTATAATCAATTTCTCATTATGCAAATTGGGTGCACGGCAGCTGCGCGGCCAAATAAATTTTCGCACGTTAATTATGGGTTGGCCTTTTTTAAGTGCGACATAATTTCAGATTCATATTTATGACCATGTTGTGCGTGCCCCTATTCCCCAGAGCACTTTAAAATTTGTTGTGCAACTTGTATTTGTTTTTAAATAAATTATATTTATTTATTAATTTCAAGCAACGTTGCAAGTCTAGGGTCAACTGTATGTAGATATATATAGATATATATAAATTAGCAGTTTATTTTTCAAGCTTTGAAACCTTTTAGTCCATGTATAGACTTAATTTCTATACATTTAATAAGTATAATTGCAAAGTTCAGGCAGAATTGGTAGAACAATTGCAACATCTGTCGGCCGGCAATTCGTGTTGAGCCATTTGTAGTCTGTTGTTGGCCTAATCACCGTCATTATACAATTTTAATTTGCTCAACTTTTAATCGAAAAGCAAAGGGAGCAACAGTCCTTGTAAAATCAAAGTCTGGCCGGGGCCACGTAATCCCTTTTTTAATTGCAACCTCGTCGGCCAAAGACTTTCTTTTTTCTTTACAATCGTCGCAAAAGTTGTGGCAAATCTTTTGCGTTGGCAACATGGCAAAAGTTTTTAGCCAACGGCGATTTCTTTTTACTCTCTTCAGCTGTTTCTTTTGTTGCTTCGGCTTTCTTTTTGCTACTTTGCTTGTTGGTGTCAAAGTGTTGTCTATTTTCTCCTATTTTTTTTTCTATCTTTTCCTTTTTTGGTTTGCTTTCATGTTACGCTTTGTTGCAATTATCGGGCTCGCTACACACGAATGCGTGCGTAAATAAAATAGGGCAAAAAAAAAGTCCAAAACGAAGTCCGGAACATTTAAATAATTGGAGAATTGGCAGTTGGACAGCGAGAATTGTCCTACTAAGCGGCCTAAAGTATTCATGAGCGAGACTTTTGCCAAAGTTTTTGACTTCAATTGTTGTCGCGACAAAACAGCCCGACAAGCGAGGGGAATTGTGGGAGGAGGGTCCTGTCATTCACTTGGCTGTTTCTGACAACTTGCCATTAAATATTTAATAAGCCAAAGTGGCCAGGGAACAACAAAAACAACAACACAAATGTTGAAAATCAATTATGAGCCATTGCCATGGCCATTGCCGGCTGTCTGATGTGCGAAGGGAATGGGAAAAATGTGGTGGCGCTGGCTCTCCTTATAATTCATAAGTGGTTTATGCATGTCCTTCTTCGCTGGGTATGAAGTGAGTTTTTTAATTGAACATTTTCCAATCGTTCCGTCACCATTTGCTTAATGAGCGCTATTTGCTTGCGGGTCCAAAGGATAATGGCAAATAAAACAGCCGGACGTCAGCAAAAGCCGCGGCTCTGCCCTGGAAGCTGTTTGTTTGAGAAGAGGGGGGGGGGGGGTTTGGCTTGGGGTGTTTGGGGCTGACAGCGACATTTGTGTCGTCTTTCATATTTGTATTATTTACCAACATTCTTTTGCGCTTCTCTTTCGCCATTTATCGCATTTCTTTGTTTGCGCCTCAGCTCTTAACACCAACCCCCTTTCCTGCCCCCCTCCTTACAGCTGCAGCGACAACAATGGCAAAAATTATTGCTCGCTTATTTGCGCTGCGTTTTCCTCATTTGTCAGCAGACGTTGCCTTTTGTTGTAGCAGCCAACAGCAGCTCGGAAAACTGCAAGATTCCATTTTCATTTTTTGGTTTTTATTTTATGTTTTTACATTTGAACTTTTTCATTAGGCTAATTAAAAATGTTTGGCTGTGGGTGGGGCTTTTTTTTTGTGTCTGTCAATGTCTTGAAAGTTTTTATTCCTGTTTTTTGTTGGAGGGGGGGTTTGTCGGGATGGGGCTGCTGTAACACATGGCGTATGAGCGTTGAGTGTTTTATGACTGCGAGGTAAACGCGCCGACAGACAAGAACTTTTTATAACTTTCATTTAAATGGATCTAAATGCCGCGAGCAGCGCTTTGTTAACTGCCAAACTTCAAATGAGAGTTGAATGCAGCTAAAGCTTGAAATGATAAGGGAAATTGTCAGACGAATCCATTTGAAGTGCTCGGAAAAGCAGCTTCAGTTTTCATCAGCTTTAAGGCCTAACGATATGTTAAACATATGCTGAATATTTAAATATATTTTAAATTATTACTCAAGCTTCGATTTTGAATGCACCGCTATTTAAATTGATTTTTAAATTATTTACATTAATTTTGTTGTTGAAAAATATATTTAAAATTGAATTAGCTACAAAATATTTATAAAAATAATAGACCTTCTGGAAAAAGAAATAAACAATTTCTAAGATTTAAGTATTTGATAAATATAAGATTTATTAAGGCATTTCTAAATGAATTTAAAAAATGTTCCTTTTATAAGAACTTTATTTTTGAATTAAGAGTTTTAGATTTTGTCAACCTTAACGACTAATTAAAGTAAAAAGTGCCTGGAACTTTTTGCAGTGGCAAACGCGAAGCCTTCTAAAAATTACCAATCAGTGCGGAAACAACTAAAACATTTCAAAACTGTCGCAACTTTTTAGCCATAACTTTCGGAATGCAACTGACGCGTTTACAGTTGGTAACAGACTCAGATCCAACTAAAGACCACCGAGCTGTCCAACAGTATTGCATTTTCTGTGTCGCTTAACTTTGTGTGGCATAAAAATGAAAACTTTTGTCGGGCCCATCAGCTATAAAAAAAGGAGGCGCACAAAAAAGTTGCATACTTTGAGGCGTTGCGACGCCTGGGCTGACATTAAGGCGACAATTTCGAGTGCGGCTCGCTGCTTCGGAGGTTGTCATTAAAACTACAACAAAGTAGCTGCTAACAAAAAAAAAAAGAAAAAACACAAAAAAAATTATATGAAAGCAAAACAATAAAAAGCAACAACCAAGTGTTTGTGTGTTCACAGGAAGTTCTCTTTTTGGCAAGGATATGCTTAAGTGGCAGTAACAGTTTTCATGCAAATATTGTCTGGGGAAATGTTGGACTGTCAAAAAAAAAAAAAACAGAAAGAGAAAGAGAGAGAGAAAAGTAAAACAAAGTAAAAGTATATGGCAGCGAAAAATGCTAATCTGGTCTGGCGTTTAAAGTGCCAGTGCTTAAAGCCAATGACAATTTGGCCAAATAGCTGGCTGGTTTTGGCAACTGCAACTGCAACCGCAGTTGTTGGGCACTGTGATTATGCCTGGTTGGCCAACACAGGACACCTCATTAATTTACCTGACTGCGGCAATAACAATAACAGCTATTTTGGCCATTCGGCTCATTGACTGCCTGATTTTATGGCCCTGCCCCTGGTCCTGGTCCTCGTCCACGTCCTGCCACTGCGGCAGACATCGTCTCATGTCCAAACATCAACATCAACATCAACATCAACATTGACCCAGCAGCAGTTTAGCGTATTGGTATTGGTAGCTTCAGCTCCCTTCAGGTCCTGCTGCTGCCACTGCAGCATTGCCAAATATGTTTTCTGTGGCATTTTTGGCCAATTGGCTGAGTTCTGCCAATGCCCGAGGCCAATCGCATGCGGCGGCAGACAAAGATGTGGAGCCCAACTCAAACATTCACATCGCCTGATTATGCCGCAATGTTTGACAGGCCGAGCTGGCTCGAATAGCATGCCATGCTGTTGACTTGTTTGCCTAACCCAAATTGCATGCTATTGACCAAAATTCAACATTTTCAAGTAACATGGCAGGGCACGGTAAACGCAGCCAAGGATCGCCAGTTGGCGCCGCATTCGCATTGTGCATTAAGTTTTCCACTTCGATGGCACTTGAAAAAGTTCTGCAAACACTCTTCGCCAGCCGGTTCGATCAACTATGAGTAGCGGCCAAAGAGAACTCCAGCTGAACAGTGGGCAAAAACAATGCAAATGCAACAAAGCACTTTTTTTTTTCTACCCCTAATGAGAAAATGGAACGGAAATGTTGCAGAATAGGAAACCAGGACAGCGATAAAGCGAAAAACTTTGCTGAACATTATTAAGCCTAATAAAAAGAAAAGTATATTTGGTATTCCAAAGATTAAATACCCTATTTACATAAACACAAAAAATTCAACTTTCCGAATATAAAATAAATATTTCTTTATAGCAGAAAATTGGTCTAGTCTCTAGCTTTAATAACGGATAGACGGACGGGCATTGCACTAAGCCAATAATATCTTTTCACTTCGTGAACGGGTATAAAAAATATTTATTGTTAGTAAAAAATTTGATTAACTGTCGTTTAAAATTAAATATGTTATTTATTTAAATATTGATATTATTGATATATATTATATATATATGTATATTAATATATTATATATATTTGTATGTAAAGTTGAATAAGTATCTTCACAGACATCATCAGTTATATATATATATGTTATATAAATTTATATATATATCAACTTCCTGTCTGTTACATGCACTTGCACAAATTCATTAGGCCTTATTTAAACTTATTTAATAGTTACAAAGAAAACTTTTAATACTTATTGGATTAGATCAGCAAACAGTTCAACCAGGTATTTAGATAAGCCCCATGCTTACATAATGTACAAATATACATATTATATATGTCAAGCAGCTTTCTATTTGAAATACAGATAACATTTAACGAGCTTTTAAAAATAATTTGTTAAGCATAGTTTAGGCCCATAAATTAAGGCTGATATCTGTGCCGATACAACTAATTGAAAAGGGCAGCAAACCGCTTCATATATAAATAGAATCCGACTCTGTTGCAGACAGTTAGTTTTGTTAACATGCAGTTATTTCTTACAATTCTAGCCACGGCTATTGCCTGTTCGAGTGCAGCCAAGCTGCCTTTTGGCCAAAAGAAGACTTTACGCATTCCGCTCAAGGATCTGCACAACCGGATCGAGGGTCGCATTGTTCAGGGCTATGCGGCAAAGGAAGGACAAATTCCGCATATAGTGGGATTGAGTTTTGAGGCAGGTGGCGCCGGCTGGTGGTGCGGTGGTTCCATTATAGCCCACACATGGATTCTGACAGCGGCGCACTGCACGAACAACGCGCAATCTGTGCGAATCTTCTACGGCTCAGATAAACTGGCGCTGGCTCAGCTGACCCATGACGTGGACAGCGGGGATCTCATCCAGCATGCGGATTTCAACGCAGCGACGGGTTTGAATAACGATATTGCACTCATACGCACGCCCCACGTGAACTTTACGGATCTGATCAACAAAGTGGAGCTGGCCGATCGCGACAATAGCTATGCCGGCTGGTGGAGCACCGCCTGCGGCTGGGGCGGCACTTCAAATGGCAGTGAAATGCCGCAGGATTTGCAATGCGCCGACCTGCAGATCATCAGCCGGGAAGAGTGCTCCAATCAGATCGGCTTTATGCCCATTGGCGTACTGTGTGTCAGCACTGCCGATGGCCGATCCACCTGCAGCGGTGACTCGGGTGGTCCACTGGTCACCCACGATGGCTCCAAGCTGGTTGGCGTTAGCTCCTTTGTGGCAAACCATTGCGAGAGTCGCCTTCCAGCTGGCTTCGCACGGGTTAGCGCCTATCGGGACTGGATACGGGACAATTCTGGCATCGAGTAAAGCCCCTCTATATTCGAACCGATCTGCGTTTGATCATCAATGAAAAACCTACCAGTTAATTTCCTAAGCAAACCCATCGCCAGTTGATACTAAAAGGTTAAACTCAACTGAATTTTGATTTTATTAACAATACCAATTATTAGCAGGAAATTATCGAAATATTATTTAAAAGTTTAAATAGAAAATGTAAAGAAAATGTGTTAATATTAATTATAAATTAAAATAAATATATTATTGTAGATAATGTCATTTAAATTAAAAATTTTAATTTTTTAGCTGCAATAGGTCAAATTTAAAGTTTTTCTATGAAAAACTATTTTATTCCTTAAAATATTCTACATATCAAAATTACAAAAAAAAAAAAAAGTGAGCATCACTCATCTCTAACATAACAGCAAAATCTTATAAGCATTCATTCTAAAGGAAATTCTATTAAAACGTTGTCATAATAATTTATCCATAGGGATATCCAAGAATTCAAGTTAATTTATCAAATTAAATAAAAAATTAGCGCTAATAATATAATTAATATTTTCTCTTGCTTCAGAGCCCTATTGAATTATCTGATGACCTTATAGTACTTAATCTTTAATCTAAAATAGTTAGCTTTGGATCGGATCTAGCGCATATCATCTATAAGGTCACAATGCTGCAATAGAAAATGCTGCGCTATAGAAAAACTGTGAACTATATTCATATGCGGCATACTCAACACTCTCGTTCACAGCATGCGGCATTAATGCACTGCGTTTGCTAATGCAACAACAATAAAACTACAAAAGAGATGCCGACGACAAAACAACAACAACAACAACAACAACAAGCTAGGGAAAACTGCAAACAAAAGCCAGTTAAAGCAACAGTAGCTGCCTTCTTAACAGCCACATACTCGCACACACACACATTGCAACAGTCGCACACACACAGACACACACACCCGTGTCTGAACAGGCATTCATTTTTGCTCTTCGCCATTGTTGCAGCTGCTCATGGCGTGGCCCATTGTTACTAATGTCGTTGTTGTTGCTTTCTAGTTATTGTTGTTGGGCCAACATGCACACACACACACACACACACACCCGCACACACACACTCATATACATATTCGCATAAAGCTAGCCTGGCTTTTTGTTTAATTCGTTTTTCTATTGTTCACAGGCAAGAACTTTAGTCCACGGCTTTGGCAACATTGTTAAATGTGTTGCCACTCTCTCTCTCCCTCTCTTTCACTCACTTTTGCCATCTCTTTCTATCGCTTTATGCCATGCAGATTTTGCATTTGCATGGCACAAAAGTTGAAAGCGAGGACATTATTGAATATGCGTTGCCGTTGTCCCATTGTTGGCACACACACACACACACACACTTACACACACTCTCGCACACTAACACACTCGACACAAAGGTGCAGCTTAGCGCGCATTTTGACCATTGAAATTTATATGCCGCTTTCACACATTGCTGAGCTCCACATTAAAGCCAAATTGCCAAAGAGACACACACGCTCAGTGTGTGCGTGTGTGTGTGCGTGTGTGTGTGATAGAGTGCTGCCAACTTTGCTCAATTTCAAGAATGTTAAGGTCAGACTGCCAACTGCTTCGAACTGCAGCCCTACCCATTCGCTTATTTATGTTTTTCTGGCGTTTTGTTTGCCGCTTTGGCTAATAAATTAGCAGCTTTACCTTTGCCAGCGCCCCATATCCCTATCCCTACCCCTAACCCTACTCCTGCAAACTGCACAGCAAACCAATAGCAATTTATCGCCGCAGCAAAGAAAGGCACGTACCGGCTAGCTGATGGCCCAGCGGGGGGGTGTATTATAGGGGGCTTGGCTCCCAAATGTGCACACCTTATCGCCCGGCTTAAGCGACACGCACAGCGAGCGGCAAGGAGCGGTAAGAGTGGAGGGGGCGATTTCCCCGCCGGAACGACAGTCGAGGATTTGGCAATAGTTGTCCCGACTCCCTGACTAACGAGGCGACAATAAAAATGGCACCGGCAATTGGCACATTGCGGTGGCAAGTTAAAGGGATTTGCCATTTTAAATTATGGCATCATATGGGTGAAATGGAATGAAGGTGAGAATAATAGGGACTGGCACATGTGGACTAGCGATGGGCAATAGTTGTGAATAGTGGAGAATGGCTAAGCGCTCGATCGTTGTGCACTTTTGTTTCTGAGTTGGAATGTTGCGATTATCATAATTAATAATAGTTCATTAAATATAAATATTATCTAAAAATCTATTAGATAATATTGATTAATTCAAAGATAATATTCAAAACAAAATTTAACTGATAAATAATAAAAATATAACAGCAATCGATTAAAAATCACATTTTAAGGCTCTAAATTTTGAAGAAAAAAAATGTACATTCTCAAAAATTAATAAGGGAAAGTACAAAAAAATATCAAAAATTTAATTTTTCGAAATGCACATATTTCAGAACCAATCCATGTACAAAATGGTATCAATCATGAAAAACGCTTCAATTATGTCTGAGTTATACGAGTTTAAATTTGGTATCTAACATCTTGACATGTAAAGAATTTTATAATTTTTGGAATGATTTTTAACCGAAAAATTAACCACCTCAGTTTTTAGGTTGCATTCTAAATGTTGATACCATAAAAAAAAAACTTTATACTCTATTAAACTATATTTTAACAAATTTTGCATGATTTTGCATATGTCACACAAATATTTGATGTCATAAAATTATATAAAAATTCGCATGAGATGCTGTACTTAAGGATACAAGAAATTCTTGTCAATAGCCTGTTATGCATAAAATATGTTTTTTTAATAAAAACTCTAATATATTATCTGGAAATTGTCACATATTGTTCTGTAAATACGAGCCCATTTATTACGTCTTAAATTTTAACTACAAACCGATTCCCTCTCTAACCTTTAACTAAAACTCGGCCTTTTAAAGTGTGCTTAGCAACCAAAGACAAAGTTTCCTAATTATGCTGCTAATTTCGAGGCCTACAATCAGCCACCCCACTCAACCCCCTCACCCCATTGAATGCGCCTTGGCTTAAACATCGGAATGTTGGGCGATGAATTAAATTGAAAACGCTGTGAATAGGACCACGGTAGACGCTCAGGTGTAAGCAACAAGAAGTTCAAACAAAAGATGTATTTCCATGGCGTGCAGCTTGAGATTGCCGAGGTTTAGATTGCGGGCAAACGGAAACGCTGGCCAAGATTTATCGTGCGTCCATTACAAGCGGAAATTAAGCGCGGCAGGTCGCCAGGCGATGCGACGTTACAAGGCGAGCGTGCGTGAAAGCGTTTTGCCGGCACCCCGCACACACACAAACACACGCACACAGACGCACACACACACACGCACACGGACACCCCACCACGGACTCCTCTGAGCTACGATGGACAAACGAACGAACCCAAAATTCCAACTGGCCAAAGCAAAGCTATTGTTTCTCAACGTGGCTCGCCTCAATTCCAGTCACGTGGCACGCAACGACAACTTGGGATTTGTTAAGTGGCGCGGCGTTTTGATGTGCGGCATGTTTAGCGCCAACTTCCTACACTGACTCCTTCTGTATGTACGTATATATAAATGGAAGTATATATATATATATATATATATACTTAGATATATGTGTTTAGCAAATGCGCATATACATATTTTCTTTATGCTTATGCTGTTTTTATATACCCTGTGCTCATCAAATGGGTCATAGACAGACATCAAAACTATTAACAATTTATATTTTTCAACTTTTATAGCACTTACATAAAGCGACTTATCCAGTCTATATATGACCGCCTGAAGAGTGTTTATGAAGATTAAATATGGTATTCATTTTTTTCCATAAACTAAACATTGAAAATATATTGTAAATCGGTCAATCATCGGTAAATCATTCCAAGAAAATAAATAATAAAAAATAAAAATATGTAATTCAATTATTAATATCTCATAAAAGAATTTGATGTAAACGTGATATGATATTAAATATTACACAGCTAAATATATCCAAGATATTTTAATTTAGGTTTTTTTTTATGGACAAAATGGAAAAATGATTCGCACTTAATTAAAAAATATTTAAGAAACGTAAAATAGTTTAGTTTAAAAAAACCTTCATAAATTCTACTCCAGTCACCATATATTACTTGGAATATATATAGGTTTATCCAACGCTACCTTAGACCTTAGGGCATCTTCTAGTCTAGACTTTTGGCTAGCACTGTGTGCTTTCTCGTTTTTGATTTCTTGAGAGCTGCGCTGGCCTGTCACGTGTTCCGGACATTTTGCACATAACTTGTTTTAACATTTATTGCCAACTTCCTTTAGCATGTTGTGCGCTTTGGTTTTTGTTTTAGACGTCACCTTTTGCGGTTAACGGGATTTTTCTTGTTCTTCCTTGGCCATCAGTCAGCCGTGGCTGATTCGATTTAGCCCGGCAAGGCACGGCCCAGCCCGCCTCGATGTGTACCTTTTGCTTTTAGTGATTGAAATCGCACATTTTTAAGTGAAAAAGCGCACAGAGAAGTGCACTCAATCACTCGTCACGTGATTCTCTCAGCCAGTTGCCCAACGAGCACAAAATGATGGTTGGATAAGCACCGGCGAGAGGTGGGGCACGTGGGGGGCTGGCTGCCAATGCAATCGTTTTTACTTCGGTTTCTGCAGCTTGGACAGCAGCAGAAAAAGTGTTGGAGCGCGGCTGTGTTTATATAAAAGATTACGTCATTGTCGAGAGAGTAAGAGAGAGAGAGAGAGAGGGAGAAAGTGAATGTAAAACGTTGAAAAGCGGAAAAACAACAGCAGCATCCGCAATGGAAATGGAGTCGCTTTGGGGGTATCGCAGGCTTTGTAAGCGCTGCGATAATGGCACGTAAATGTTTTGAATGGGAAATCAATAGGAAAACAGCTTTAAACCAAATGCCAAAGCCAAATGGCAAAGCAAAAGCAATAAAAATTTAAAACCAATAGCGAAAAGAAACTTTTGCACAAACTTTTCTAATTTTCGCATTATGAAAATTATCTGCATAGAGCCCCAAGAAAATTCCGCTAGCTTAACAATGAATATGCGCCCAAAAGTAATTTCAAGGGCTGCCCATTTACTTTTGGGTCCTCGAGCCTACACGCAGGGCGACAAATGCCACAAAGAAGAAGAAAAGAAGGGCAAAAGAATGAACAAAAAAAAAATATAAAAAAAAACACTGAATTTGGCAACAGGGGACGAAATCAAGTAAACCCGTGAAAACTTTTCCATTAAGAAAATTAACTGAGATTAAGTGTGGCGCATGTTTTAACTGAGTGAAAGTTTTTTTCGCCCTCTCTATTTTTGGGGACTCCTTTGAAATTACAACAATTTCAAGGCATTTAAGCATTTGCCCCACACACACACACACACACTGACAATTTCTCAGGCCGCCGGCCGGATTTAAGACCGGATGTGAATGCTCCAAGTAGCTCCCACGCATCCAGCACACATGTAGATGGAGAGCGGATTGGGGGAGGGAGGTTTGCGGGGGGTTTGTTTGTTGCCTGCCTGACTGGCTGACACACTTTGCTTGTTTGCTGCCGTCGATACTAATCTAATTTTATTGATATTGACACAATTTCTGCAGATTTCCGCATAAACATAAAAACAGAGGCGGGCGGGTGAAGAAAAGCTAAGCTTCAAGTAGCAACAACAACAACAACAGCAACAGCACCAACAAAGGCGAATGCTGCACGCAAACAAATGAAAACCAATAAAATTGGCCATAGAGCAGCTCAGGGGGAAAAAATAAGTTCATTCAAGTTGCCAAAATTGTGATGAAGTTTAACAATTTTGGAAATGGTCTCGACAAAGTTCGTATACAAAATTTTTTGCCAAACTTGCAGGAAGTTCTAAAAAGGCAATAAAAATTTGCATTTTTCGAAATCAGATGCCATACGAAATACTCAAACCAATGCTTTGTTTAATGTTATCAGTGAAAATTAATTAGGGTATATCGGGTATATGATGTAGTCAGCACAAAATGCATTGAGAATTAGCTTCATGTATAAAAATTCTTGTAAATTGTTTTGTTATAAAAAATAATAAATTACTAATAAATAACTAGCTGAGTGAATCGAATTTCATATATTTTTATTTCATATATTTTTTTTGTCCACTTTACTAGCTTGCTAGATTTGCTAATATTTTTTAAATTAA
Source organism: Drosophila colorata (assembly GCA_035041545.1). Taxonomy (NCBI): domain Eukaryota; kingdom Metazoa; phylum Arthropoda; class Insecta; order Diptera; family Drosophilidae; genus Drosophila; species Drosophila colorata. The sequence goes on from JAWNLD010000564.1 coordinate 5,287,986, forward strand.
AAAAGCAGCACAATTTTTTGTGCTAACATTTCTTGATTAATCAACAGCTAAATTCAAGATATTCAACGGACTTAAACTATTTCCAACCATTATAGCTTTTTTTATTTCTGTTCAAAATAAAAGTCGTTGTTTATTTGCTTAAAATGTATTTATGCAATTTAAGCAGGGCTTCAAATCGAATAGATCTATAAAGGATGAGGTAGACATATCTACTTATAATTGAAAAACTAAGAATCATCTTAATAATCTGTTTATAATAAACAGGATCTTTATTGTAAGTTATCATAATAATGATGATATTATAGTGTAAGTGATCGCATTCCTTTTAAAATGTTTGCTAATTTTGCTTATTAAATTATATTTAATTTTAAAAAAATAACCAGGGACTGAAAAATTTTTAATGACATGAAACTTTAACTAAAATAATCATTTCGAAGAAATTGTGCTTCAGTTAGAAAAAGTACTTATATCATATATTTGTATTTCTTCCGTATACGTATCTCACTCGGTAACTGGCATTAAAGGAAACAATAGCTTCAACGTCTCGACAAATACTTGAGATATATATATATATATATATATATATACAATGTGTTTTTCACAATCTTTGAAAAATCACATTGACTGATATGAGCAAAGTTTCCCGGAACCAAAGCAATGTCAACAGACAAAGAGACACTTCAGCCCATTGATAAATTACGCCACGAAATCATTAATTAAATAAAGAATAAAAAAAATATGTGTTTTCTTTTGTGGTAAATTAAATAAAATTTAATAAACAATAAACACAACAGTGCTCAAAACCCCCCATTAAAGGCATGGGCTATTGCATTGGGGTTAAAAGCATGCAATTGAAGGCGGCCTCAATGAGACGCAACGTAATTAAGGGAAATGCAGTTAAGACCAATGCCGAGGGTTGTGTAGTTATCTCCGCTTCTTCATCTTGTTGTTGTTGTTGTTGTTGGTAGAGACAAAGGCCTAAGCAACATAATCGCTGAAACGTGTGGCAATTACATGAAACTGGCTAAAATTGAATGCCAAACAGCTGCTGGTTTCGCTTTATATCTGTGTGTACGTAATTCGCCTTGGCAGCGGCACACGAAATTCAATTAACAGCGGAGCCACCCAGACACGTGCCGAGCAATATAAAAACAACAAACTACTCGACTGAAGAGACCACTCAGCAGCCAAGCCGACGAGATGTCGAATCCAAGCATCTTAATGCTCTATCTGGTCGTGGGTCTATTCGCCAGCCAGGCGCAGGCGTGGAGCGACAAACGGGCGTGGCACACGGATCAGGAACATGATCGGGATCATGATCGGGATCAGCATCAGGATCGGGAGGAGCTCATGTCGCTGCGCTGGCAGCTGGCCTATGAGCGTCGGCAGCGCCAGTGCGAGAAATATGAACTGCCGCAGGCAAAGCAGGAGGAGGACAAGGAGTCAAGGATAAGCACACGCATCGCACGCGGCCAGCTGGCCGAGCCGAACATGTTGCCCCACCAGGCGGCGCTGTTGCTGCAGCTGCGCCAAGGTGATCGCCGGCAATGTGGCGGCGCTTTGATCACCCTCCAGTCCGTGCTGACCGCAGCGCATTGTCTGCTTGATGCGGACAGTGTCAGCGTTTATTTGGGCTCCACTATATATGCGGATGCCGCGGCGCAGGTGTTTGAGGTGGCCAAGCGCCACTTTAATATTTATCCCGGCTATCCGGGCTTTGGTGGCTACAATGATCTGGCCCTAATCAGGTTGCCTCGCCCGGCCACGCCCACTGCTGGCGTGCAGCCGATTCCACTGGCCGCAGAATTTATGCAGCAATCGCTGCTCGAGCGTCAATTGGTGAGCACCTCGGGCTGGGGCGCTCTGGGCGATGGGCGGACGAATAAAACACTCGCCAAGGTCGAGGATTTGCTGCACTTTGTGGATGTGCCGGTGCTGGAGCAGGAGCTCTGCATTTGCTATTTTCTGCCCGGTTTGGTCAGCGCTCGACGCCACATTTGCACGGATGGAGGTGGCGGTCGCGGTGGCTGTCAGGGCGATTCCGGTGGTCCACTGGTCTATCAGTGGCGCAATGTCAGCTATTTGATAGGACTAACCACATTTGGCAGCACCGCTGGCTGTGAGCTGGGCGCACCGACGGTCTATACGCGCATAACCGCCTATTTGGAGTGGATTGTGGGCGAGACGGGTGTGGAGAGCTAAAACCAACTAAGAACTTTGCAGTCGGGTGTAACCGACTAAGCAATACTCTTTTACGGTATAATAACAGCTTAACATACTCGAAAACGGTCTTATTTATTATTAATATTTTGAGAAAATATAGATTTTTGTTATTTGTTGGCGCTGGAGTGGGCGTGGCAGTGGTGTATCTAGCTCTAAAATTGTCGGAGCTATGGATTTTCGCGGTTTTTCCGCCCCCAAGATATATAGATTTTATCGAATTGCCACGCCCAAAGTAGGCGTAACCAACAAAAGTTTGTGCAATCTTTAAAGGATGTCATCAGTAAACTGTCTGCAAAAATTTGATTTATCTATGCCTAAAACTGAGGAAAATATATAGATTAAATCGATTTGCCACGCCCCAAAATCTAAACACTTTATCTGACGCGGGTATTAACGAATATATATTCCATGTTTCAACTCTTTAGCTTTAATAGCGGCGAAAAACAGACAGAAGGACGGCCATTGCACAAACCCAATATACTCTTTTTGCTCCGTGAACATGTATAAAAAATCCGGCAGTCAACAGTCAACTAAATGCAATTAACGCCTAATTGTTGGCCATTAATTGCTTAACAATATAGCTGGGGACATTGCATGTCCAGGACATGACAATAAAACCAATTAGCCCGAACACTGGCAAATGTAATCGAGGCCAGGACGAGTTTTACTTGGGTGCCATTTAATGGCCTCTTAGCTGCCAAATGGAAATTGTGGGCTATAAATAACAATAAACGCTACAACAAACAATCAAATGGCAAACACAAAACTTGGCCATAAAAATTGACGAAAAACATAAAACAAAGAAACAAACAAAAACATCAATCGAACAATTTCTGAGGAATCGCAGTTAAAGTTGGAAATGAATTTTCTTTTATTTATCTTTTTTATACATTTTTGCTAATCGCCTTTAATTGAGTATTGTGAATTGCCAATTAACCGCAGTTTTGCGGACGTCTGTTAGCCAGTTCAAACACCCTTCACCCCTTGTGCAACCCTCCAAAAAATCCACTCAAAGCGTCAGCGAGCGCAATCACGCGGCGAGTGTTGATAAATACAAATGACCAAACAACTTTTTGTGGTCAGATCAGCGGTCGGCCGACTCCAGGCGGGCGAGGGGGGTATTTTATAAATATAATATCAATTATTGACAGGCTGTCTTTTGATACCAGTTAATGCGTCGCGAAATCTCACTGATTTCAATGCAAATAAAAGAAGAAAACAACAACATGAATTTGTGAGCTGCCCAATTGCTGGAGTTGTCTGAATTGACGAGTCGTTTAGGCATCTGAAAATTGGGGTAACAAGTTCAAATTCCAGCTTCTTATAATAATAAGTTATGTTTCTGTAAGTAAGTTTACGCTTTATTAGGAAAACTCTTTATAGTTATAATAATTATATAAAATTTTCTAATTTGATATAATTTTATTCAAATTCGAGCCTAAAAGTTTGTTTCCAGAAATTTTTTTAATTTTTATGATCTCAGCTTTTAGTTTAGGCCATAATTCATCACAAAGTTGTCATATAAAAAATACAACAATTCAAATGCTCAAACTTTTTTGAATATACAAAAATTTCCAACATGGTTTAGCAGTAGGATATCTTATAAACAAATTCTTATTAGCTCTGCCTCTAAGTTCAAACAATTTGCAATTGTGAGCATTCTACCAAAAATCCGGTTCGAAGCCTTGATCCAAACAATGTGAATCAGAGCTCGAGCTTGGTAAGGTTAGCTAATCTTCTAATGCCGTCAATGAAAAACTGTGAAGTCAGTTTCATATATTGTTATCACATAATCGTAATGTTGTCAAAGTGAAGATGACATTAATGCATTAAAATAACTGATTCGGATGCCACACAGGGTATATGTAGCCCTAGGCCATATTAATAAAGGATTTTTATAGACTTTATTAATAGTTTGTGAATTGTTTGTTTGCGAATAACAACAAAAAAAAAGTACAAATTGAAAACTAAGTGATAAAAATAAATGTAATAAAAGTGCAAACTGAAAACTAAGTGATAAAAATAAATGTAATAAAAGTGCAAGCTGAAAACTAAGTGATAAAAATAAATGTAATAAAAGTACAAATTGAAAACTAAGTGATAAAAATTAATATAATAAAAGTGCAAACTGAAAACTAAGTGATAAAAATAAATGTAATAAAAGTGCAAACAGAAAACTAAGTGATAAAAATAAATGTAATAAAAGTACAAATTGAAAACTAAGTGATAAAAATAAATGTAATAAAAGTGCAAACTGAAAACTAAGTAATAAAAAATAAATGTAATAAAAGTACAAATTGAAAACTAAGTGATAAAAATAAATGTAATAAAAGTATAAATTGAAAACTAAGTGATAAAAATAAATATAATAAAAGTACAAATTGAAAACTAAGGGATAAAAATAAATGTAATAAAAGTGCAAACTGAAAACTAAGTAATAAAAATAAATGTAATAAAAGTAAAAATTAAATCATCATTGATAAAAATAGTCCTAAGGATCTTAACAACTCAAGCCATGCGGACAGATAAAATGCACTTAAGACTTTGGCGAATTGCACATCCCACAACAAACTATTCTCGAGCCCACAAGATTAAGTTTGCACGTCTGGCGGAACCGCCAGCTTAACGCATTTGCCGATAAGATCTCGGTGATAAGATAGATGAGAATCGAAGCTAAGACCATTTAATGCACGCCATTGAACTTACAGTGAACACTCGAGTGAGGAACACGAACAGCTAATCGAATTAATTAGCGAGATCTGGCTGCCCTCTCAAGCAGCTGTTTATCTGCTTTGTATTACAGAAATGTTGCGATTGGATCAACAGAAAAAAAAAATTGAATTAATGATTATTTTTTTAAAAACATATTTTGTTAAATTTAAAAATAAACTGCGATGGATTTTGATAAGAGCAGCAACCTTTTGGCGCAGAATAATAATAATAATAATAATGATATCTGGCGATATCGGGCAAGCGAATCAGGCAGCTCCAAAGAAGAAGGTGCTCAAAATGTTGAGGGCGCGTTTAGATAAGGCGACTTTGGCTTCGGTTTTTCGACATGAACGCCGTGACCAGACGTGACGTGTGCCAAGGCGGGCATATCTAATCAGTGGAGCCTTACACACCTGAAGCATAGCCCAATCATGGATGGAATTCTTCTAGCTAGCTATAAAAGGCCGCTGTGGACGGCTAAGAAAACAGTTGTGTTCGCAGTAACTTAGACAACATGAAGCTCCTGATCGTTCTTGCCCTGGTCGTGGCCGCTACGGCTTTCCCCGAAAGCGAGCTGGTGCACCGCAGCCGCGTGATGCCCGTGCAGGACAACATTGAGGGTCGCATCACCGGCGGTGCCAAAGCGTCCGTTGGCCAGTTCCCCTACCAGGTGGGTCTATCCCTCCGACTGAGCGCTCTGTCCTCTGCCTGGTGCGGTGGCTCTCTGATTAGCAACACCTGGGTTCTGACCGCTGCCCACTGTACCGATGGGTAAGTGCTCCTGTGCTCGATTTCTGGTGAGTTTCCGGATCCTAATCGTAATTCGCTTTGCAGTATTCAGTCTGTGACCGTGTACCTGGGCGCCACCGTGCGCACCTCGCCCGAGGTTAGCCACACCGTTCCCAAGTCCGACGTCATCATTCACTCTGGCTGGAACAGCGCCAACCTGAAGAATGACATTTCGCTGATCAAGATCCCAGCCGTTGCCTACTCCACCAAGATTCAGGCCGCCAAGCTGCCCGCCATCGCCAACTCCTACTCGACGTATGCCGGTTCCGCTGTCATCGCCTCCGGCTGGGGCCGCACCAGTGATAGCGCCAACTCCGTGGCCACCGATCTGATGTATGTCAACCTCCAGGTCATCACGAACACCGTCTGCGCCGCCACCTACGGCAGCAGCATTGTCACAGCGAGCAACATTTGCGTGAGCACGCCCAACGGCAAGTCCACCTGCAATGGCGACTCTGGCGGCCCATTGGTGCTGAGCGACACCAAGGTCCAGGTTGGTTTGACCTCCTTCGGTGCTGCCGCTGGCTGCGAAAAGGGCTACCCAGCTGCCTTCACCCGTCTGACCAGCTACTTGACCTGGATCAACTCCAACACTGGCATCTCCTACTAAACGTCAGGAACTTCAGTTCATAAACAATAAAAGCTTTTAACGAAATTTCTGAATTTGTTTTACTGGTTATACACTGTAGCTGTTGTCACTGCGAGTGTAAATAGGGTATATTAGAGTTGCGCAGGCATGTTTTATCGCATTAAATATATATATATATATATATTCAATTGCCAAATCAATCTAGCTGTCTCTCAGAGTTTTTAAAGCTAAGGACATAAAATTGTACACATGCAGCTTCTCATATTATATTCACAGATCAATAATACCTCATTCATTTCATCTAAAAATTTATATATAGCTACGCTTATAAGTCATATTTAAGACCTGCAAATTGTATAAGAAACGGACCTTAAATATAAAAGTTATTTCGAAATGCTTTTTTGAGGTTGTAAAACAAAGAAAAAAGTAGCAGTAAATATGCAATTTAAGTATTGTCTTTTTGTTGATATACATAGGGAGAAATTTCCAATCTTTGCTACAACAGCTCAACGGTCTGCCTACAGGGTAACCCCAAGTCGGCTACTCTCCAAAAAAAAAAGAATCTTCCCTGTTTTTTATGTCCCTCCGGCTTCGACACAAATGAATTTCAATGGCGGCGCTCACATCAAAAGTTTAAATTGACATTAAACGACAATTGCAAGTGCTTTGGCATGCAAAATGGGGCAGGGGCTGCTGCGTGGAGGCGTGGCAGCTGCTGTTACAAGCGCCACATGCGCCCTGCACATAAGTTTTCATTAAAATTCATTAAATTTACGCGGCGAAACAATGAAAGAATAAAAAAAAACTCAAGAAAAACAACAACAAAAAAACAATGAAAAGTTGTGCGTAAGTGAAAGTGGGCTATTGCTGTGTGGTAGGCGTGGCTGGCTGACAATATGTCAACATTTAAATTATTACAACGCATTTAAATAATGGCAAAAGTTTTCGTTTTCTTTTTTTCCTGCTTTCTTTTTTATGACTGTTTTATTTTTTCAACAATTTTTATACAAAGTTTTCCCATTGAGCTGGAAAATTGCAGAGCAAATTTTTTTGCTGAAGTTTTCTACACAAGTGAAATTCATAAAAATAGGAAAGATAAATATATGTAAATACATATACATATATTCAAATTTCGCAAACTCATGCACATATGCATGTTCATAAAATCGCGCATGAATATGCAAAGAAAAACACTGTCCAACAATGAAGTGGCCGTAACACACACACACACACACACACACACAAACACAGAGAACTCCATATTCGTTCAAGGCAATACTTAGAAGTGGAAACTGGCAAACGCATATGCTGCGGTTTCCACAGAAAGCATTTACTCAACGATGTCCAAAGTTGAGTTGGACGCAGGTCGTGATTTTCTCGTGACACGATCAACTGCCAACAAGACTTTAGGATTTCGAAGATAGGACAGTTAATTAATATTTAAATTTGTATAAATTAAACTATTGTTTTACAACAGCAAAATAAAGCAAAAATCCAAAATAATATCACATTCGTTGTATACACATAGTTGTCTAGTATTTGCCCACAAACAAAATATTAATGTAACAAAATTATTTTGACCTATTTGTATGGCACACGAAAAATAAAATTTCATCTGACATAACTGAAGGCCTCAGCAGACGGCTCTTAAATTAGTTTACAAAACTAATATTCACAAAATATTTCACTAAATTTTTGACCGGTATTTTTTTATCTTCCATTCTTAGCTTTCCTTGGACAAAAAACGTAACAAAATACGACTTTTAAGAATTTTAAATTAAACGAAAATTCAAAACCATTTTAATATTGTATAATATTTATGGAAATTATCTACCTTTGCTTTCGCTTATATCTTTTAAAAATTAAACAGAAAATTATTAATAGATTACTAGCTTATTTAGCTGGCTTTATTGGAGATAAGAGTTAACCATTCTGTTATTTATATATTTAGAAAATAATGGAGAAGTACGAACGTAATGAATTTTCAGAAAGATCTATAAACATGATCTTGAAGCCGCTAAGATAAAAAAAAACATTTTAACAATTTATTTTACACTCTTTGGTGCTACATTTTTTCCAGCCCATGTTTCCAATGTGAGATTCGTGTTCGTGTCATGGCGATATCGATATCATCGTGACCTGCCGACACGCTACCATCTCTGTGCCAAAGCAAAAGTCAGTTAGCGGGCGCTCACAGGAGCGTGAGTATCCTGGCTGAAACGGGTAGCACTCAGGGACTGGGCAACTTTAAATATCAGAAGCAGAGAGTGCTGCTAACTGGCTGCGGATCCAGTCGGGCTGATAAATGTTTGCGTTGCGCAAATTTATGACAACGGCAAAAAGTTGCGCTCGTATTTTTGTGGCTTAGATATGACAAAATACTGTACATATTCCAAAAAGTTACAAAGCATAGTTTTTTCTATATATTCGTTATAGTCCTGTGTGTGCGTGCGTGTGTCTGAAAGTTAGTTAAAATGTCAAAGTAGCCGAGTTGACGTGACATATTCTCAATTGGGCGCACATACGAGTGAACGTTTATTGTCAAAGTTTTCATTTTATTTAAATTCCATTTTGCAAACTGAAATATCAGTTTTTGCGATTTTCTTTTGGCCCACAAAAAACTTGGCTGTCTGCCTTTGAATAAGTTCATTTAGAATGTGTGTTCCCTTGGCAGTTGCTGTGGCTGTTGGTCAGCCAAGTTTGACTTGAACATTATATTTTGGCCTGGTCCGTGAGAATTTCAATTTGTTTATGTGTCTGTCACCTGTGGGTCACTTTGGGGGCACTTTGACCCAAAAATCAAGCTGTAAAATGTTTCAAATGCCAAGCCAATCAATTATTTAGCCGGCTAATAAAACCAATTTGGTTTCGTTATACAGTTGTTGCCACACAGCCAAATCAATTAACAAAGAGGCAGCTCATCAATTATACCAGGCTCTCATATACATGTATGGGCGTGTCTGTGTGTGTGTGCGTGTGTGCGTGTGTGTTTGTATGTTTGAAAACTTTTTGACTAAAGAGTCAATGCAATGCTGGCTAATAAATCGCAGTCGATTCAAAGCAATCAAGTTAATTAACGATTTTTGGTTGGCCAACTAGTCGGCTACATAATTAATTAAGTTGAGCCAAGCAAAAAAGGACGGGTGTGGGAGCGAGACGAAAGTTGCAAGGACAGCACATTTTAACACACAAACACACGGAGAGAGGGAGAGTTACATGTGAGCATTGCTAATTGGACGCAGTGGTGGGTAAGAAAAGGGATAAATTTGTTAAATGATTTCAGTTTTTATTCTAAATATATTTATTGTGTAAGAAACAAAAAAAAATTAAATCAGTTTCTTTTATTCCTATGTATAACTAGCAAATATAGCATAATTTTTATAATTTTAGCTATAACTAGTAAGTGTTATCCGGCCAAAGCTTTTTTTCTTTAACTAAAAATCAGTTTTTCTTCTATTTTTCAAATGTGGATGTGGATTATCAAAAATCAGTTAAACACGCATATATATTATTATTTAATAAATTTTAGCAAATATCTTTGAATTTAAAACCGATTGAATGTATGACAAAAAAGTTTCGTACACCCGCTTAAACAAAGTTTAGACTAAAATCTGCATTTAATCGCAGGATTATTCTTATCTAAGACTTTAGATTCATAACTGGCATTTGCCGTGTGAATAGGTATTTATATATTTTATATTTAGTTATTTTATTTAACATTTATTTATCTCCTGTAGGTAGTAGAATTGGTTGCTGCCGGCACAAATATCAACTATAATTATAAATTGACCATATAATTAGAACTACGATTATGATTGAGTTATAAAACATTAATTTAACCAACCATTAAGAGCATCCAACTACTTAAATGAACAAAAGAAAGCTGAACTAATTTTAATTACTCGGGAATTATATTAATAGTCCGCTCGCCCCCTTTAGCCACGCCACTGTCCGCCCATAAGCCGCAGCGCAATCTGAATTTTAATAATGATTATGATAATGATAATGATATTGACTCAGCATGAGTGGCAACTTTAACTAGACAACTTGCTTGCCAAGGAGCAACTCTTCGATGATTAATCAAGGACAATGACCAGGCGAAAACTATTGAGCGCAACTATTGAGAGAATGACCAGAATAAGTATTGCCTAGAAATACGCCGGAGTCTCGGTGACTTTTTGCCTGTGACACATTGAGTGATGTTTGGGTAATTAACTGCCACGCAAAAAGCAACTAATAGAGAGAGAAAGCGAGAGGGCGAGAGTGAGGGAGGGGGTTGGAGGGTGGAGGGTGGAGAGCGCAAGAGAGAGACTCACTTAGCCAAGAGCACTTACGCTCAAGTTCTGTGTATATTTAACGGGCTGTCACTTGCGCTGACAGCCAACACAGAAAGTGTTTCTAACAAAGTCCTCAGCCTGCTGGCGCACACACCACACACACAGCCAAACACACACACACACACACACACATGCTTGGCGTATCGCACACTTAATTCATTTAACTCAAACATTTTCATTTATTTATCGCATTATTCTGACTTTACCCCACCGTAGCCATTGCACAGCGTTTTTTTGGCTAATGACTTCCTGCTTTGCCAACGCGCACAGCATCCGGCTGGCAAACACACACATGTGTGTGTGTTTGTGTGTGAGCCAGCGAACTGACACCCACATGGCTGCGCATCAGGCTCATTGAATGTTTTTGGCATGTTGCCCGGCTCGACACCATTATTTCTGGTAACAAGATAATTGTATAATGAAATCCAAACAACACTTTGGCTTGACTTGTCTGCGGCAGCGTTGAAGCCCGGTTGAATGCCTGCCAGCCATGGCACAGCTTTCACTCCTCTCTCCTCCTTTAGCCACCATGTCCTTGCTGAACCACTTCAACTTCTATAACAATGACTTGACGGCAAAGTTCGCTGCTTTTTCCCAACAGTTCACACAAAGACAAAGACTTTTGTTGTTGTTTTGGTTTGTGTTGTTGCTGATTGAGTGGTAATACTTTTGGTCTTTGTGGATATCTGCCTTTGGTTTCATGCCCTACAGCAGCTGAGAGAGATTGGCGTGAAAACAGGCAGCAGACAGTATAAATTGGCTTAAAATTTTAATGCGAATCGCATAGAGAGGCCGCAAAATGATCAGTACATAATTGCTTTATTTGAAAGTACATGCAGCTTAGACTGTACATTGAAAATACCTTTATTTACAATTTAATGAGAATTACCGAGAACGGCAGCGCAGTTAATAATAAAACAATTATGTTGATTGTAAAATTAGCATAGACCATTTCTTAGAAGAAAGCTTCAAATATATCGCAATCTTTTTGTGAGAATCGCATATAAAGGCCGCAAAATTATCAATACTAAATTATTTGATTAAAAACATATTAATATATTTAACATTAAAATACTAATATAGTTTGTTTTAACTGTACATTCAGCATAGTACATTTCCTAGTCCTAAACCGCACATATTTCCCAACTAATTTTACTCATTGCATTTTCTTATTTTCCTTTTCTTTTTGCTACTCCAAAAAGGTCTTGTCATGCTCTTCTGGCGTTTTCTTTTGTGCTTTAGGTTTTTGTTTTGTTTGTTTGCGAGTGACAATTGATTGACAGCAAAAGTTAATGGCTTAAGTGCTCAGACAGAGGTCTGTATATATAAGCTAAGCTATATACTTGGTACTTGTATTGAATCTGGCAAAACTTGGACAATAATTGAAACATTTTCGGTGGCCATATTCAAAAGTTGCCACTTATCGGAGAGCGTATCAAGTTGAAGGCACACAAATACACACAGTATGCATATGCAAAGCCGCTCAACGAGCACTTACACACACACACACACACACGCACACACTTGCAATACCATTACCCAGTCGAATGGCAGCCATCATTCAGCAAAAACAAAAAAATGGTAAGCAACAAAAACAACTGCAACAAACACGGAAAAGAACAGAAAAGCTTAGCCGAAGATTGAATACCGTTTGGAAGCTGTGCTATATAGAAACCTTTTCGTAATCAGAAATCAAATCAAATAATGCAATGTTCTGAAGGTAAAACTCATTGATTTTGATAGGACTTACTTTAGAAGCTTGTTTTTCTTAAAAATATTGAATTTTTAAAACTATTTCACAGTAGCTAAATTATAATATATAAAGTACTGATTAATTTATTAAAAATAACTAGAATACTAGAATAGAGAGAATGGAGCAGATACAAATATGTATAAAAGTAAATCAGTTTTTTGTAGATCATTTTAATTTGTCTTTTATTTTTAATAGCTATATAGAAAACCAATTTAGGGCCAGCTTGACTTAAAGTAAGTTCTAGTTAAATTAAAAATAAAATTCAGCCGCACTAGGTTCACAGCAAATTAGAAACTGAGAGAGGGGTTTAAGAATAAAAGGACAATGCAGCCTTATCCTTTCTACACACTATATCTCTGATCAAGACATCATCCACCTAATTACTTTAAAAATGCTTCTTCTGATGCGTGGCATATTTTCTGCGAAAATTACAATAACCCCACTTCAAAAGGGTACGCAAATAATACATGTTCGCTCTTGACTCCTCTAGCATGGCACAAAATAAAGACATAAAGCAAACAAATGCCTTGCCCAGTAAAACTGAAGTTGAGAAGTGGAGCTAGGGTATTCGGTGATAAGGCAGAGAGTGTGGAGGGATGTGTGTGTGTGTGTGTGGTATGCAAGGTACTGTTTGGTTGACTGGCACTCGAGTAGCTTTTAGTGCGTTCAAGCAGAAAAATATATAGAAAACAATAAACCGAAATTACAACATAAGCAACATGCACGACAGCCAAGAAAAATATTGGCAAACAAAAATTTTCATAAGCCATAAAGCATTTGCCTTGACGCAGATGCCACACAGCACAACAAAAACAAAAAAAAACAAAAAAACAACAACAAAAACAGAGTATATGTACAAGTATATTTGCATGCTAAAATTTGATGACTAGTTATGTTTTATACAGCTGCTTGCTTTACTCGCAATATTTTTTAAAAAATTATAGGAATTTGCATACCAAAAAAAAACGCTGGCGCATTAATAAAGTCGTAACAAAAGGTTTGACTCTTCATATATGTGAGGATATATATATAGCTCTTTATGAATGAAAATATAGCTGAAAGCGCTGAGTGGTTCTTTGATAATATTTAATATTAACTAGTTTTTTTTTTTTTTTGCACGGGCTGTCTGCGAGCAAACAAATGCACAAAAGGCAGCCCGTCTAGAAAAATTGCAATTTTGATGCTGGCCCAAAAGAAAAAAGCTGGGTGGCACAAAAAGAAGAAGAAAAACAAGTAGAAATCGTGGCCATTGATACGCTCCGTCGCAATCATTTTGCATGCGCCAATAAGCTGAGCAGTGTCTCAGACTGGGACACGTATTTGTCTCGCTATTCCATCGGAATCGATGCCAGCAAATCCTTCAATTTCGCATAGCAATGGCACAAGGCGCTCCAAAATCCAATTGTCGAGTAGACAAAAGCTCGAGCACAATAAAAATATACAAAAAATATACAAAAAAAAAACAAAGGACACAAAAAATAAAGCGACAGCCAAAAGGCAAACCAACCTATCGAAAGGGATTTGTTTTGTACGCCTGAAATTTATATATATTTATATTTATATTTGAACGACGAGCAGTTTTTCATATGCAAAGAGTCAGCTTATTGATACCAAATGGAAAAAGGGCCCAAAAATAAAATGAAATAACCGTTTGTCGTGAACACTCTCAAATATTTGCCAGCTCTCGCTGTGCCAAGGCGTGGCCATATATCGGATATTACATAGTTTGATCCCCTGAACATAAAATTTAATGCCAGCCACTTGTGTTTCGACGTCTGTGCAACGGATTTGTGTCCAAATATTGGCAGTTATTCAGAGGCGCTTTATTGCCAACCAACAGGCGACAACGGGGCGTATGTGCAACTTTGTAGGACACAGGGAGCAGCGAGAAGCGTCAAAAGAAGCAAAACGAGAAGCAGAACAAATATATGAAAGTATTTTTTGTAACCAACTGTTTAAAAGATGACATGAAAGAAGCGAAAAGAGAAGCAAAAAGTAAAACAGCCAATAAGGCAAAGAGAGAAGCGTAAAGATAAGCTAAGAAACAAAAGAAGAAAAGCAAAAAATGTACAAGTTTAAGAAGCAAAAAACAAAGCGAATAAAGCAGCAAAACGGTGCAGCAAAGAGATAAGTGCAATAGGAGGCGAAGGCGAAAGCAAAGCTCAAATCAAACATTAAAGTGAAGAAAGAAGCCAGGGCAGAAGCGAAAGAAAAAGTAAAAGAAGATGTGAAAACTTTAACAAAAACTAGTCAAAATAGATAAGCTAAGGAAGAAGCGTGTTTTCTTTATCTTGATTCTGCTTTTTAGAATTTTAATAACACTAAAATACTCTTTGACACATTAGTAAACAAATAGACAAACATCAGAGCTTAACGATGAGTTGTGTGTGGCCTTAAGGTAACAGGGTTAGCCCTGCAATCTATTGACAAGTACTGGCTAATGAAAATTGCGTTCAGGTATACGCTAGGGAGTTCAAGCAGCTGTGCCAATAAAACTTTTTCAATACGGGAACGCATTAAAAACCGAGTTGAAAATTGCGAAACAAACTTTGACCAGTTGCGCAAACTAAAAGCCAAGTGCATGTACGAGGCTTAGCTGCTAAGTATATATGGGAGATATATACACATGAGTGTGTGTTTGTGTTTGTAAATCATGTGCGACAACAAATTGCTGTTGAAAAGTTTTAAAAATGCATTTGCGCCAGTTACAGCACGAGCAACATCTTGAGGCCAGCTGCAGTCTTTGCATTACTCATACGCCCAGGAGTACTCACTTACACACACACACACACACACACACATAATGATTAATGAGAGACGTGTGCCGTTGACAGGCGAGAAGGCGTCTCACAATTTTTGAATTATAGCCCCAAAATGGGACTAGCTATTCAAGTGGCAATGTGATAAGCCATCAACGAATGCGGGACAGGTCAGCTGCGCCAGACAGTTGTCATTAATTTTGGCCAACAAGCAAGTGGCCAACAACAGCGGCTAACGGCGGCCCGTCCAGAGCTGACCACAGTGGGACAGCGTAACAATTTCATGACAATTTAACGCAACTGTGCAAAGTTTTCCATTTGCCAACAACAATGGCCCCAGCAAATAAATGTAATGAAAAAGGCAGCCAAAAAAGCAGCTCGAAAGGAATGCTCTATCCGAGGGGGAGTGAGGGGTGTGGTGGAGCGGGTGGCTGCTATCCAGCGTAATCGATGCGGCTCACATTAGGTTGCCGGCTAGGAGAGTTGGTGTTGTTGTTGGCCAGCCACCAGCATTTCGAGTGCGCCTTTGACCCTGGCCACGTTTCCTGGCCTCGTCTCTCGACTGGCCTTTTTATCGTGTGCTGCTTCGTTTATCATTTGTTGTTCACTTGTCGAAATTTTATTGCTGCAATCTTGTTTGTCGTCGTCAAAGGAGCTCCTGCTGCTGCTGGGGGACACTTCGAATGCCAGCATATATATATATATATATATATATATACATATATATATATCAAGGCGAAGGATACTTGAGCTGAGACTGGACATTGTTGTTAGAGCTGCCATTGCTGCAGGATATGCGTCTAATAAGCGTGTGTGTAAGTGTGTGTGTGTGAGTGTGCGTGTGTTTGTCTCTCTGAACGAGTGGGTAAGTAGTAAGCGCATTACGTATACGTAATATAGCAAATGCTGGCTGGCAATTTAAAGCGCCGCTGCGCAATTGATGGGCCATCGGGTTACTTTAAGCAGCTGGCCATAATAAAGGCGAATATTTCAAGAGAATTAGTTTTCTTTTGTTTCACAAACTGATGACAGAGGGAAAGCATAACTGAAAATAAAGTTAAGCGTGTTCTAGTCGAGGGAGCACAGCTAGAAGTTATGCTGTGCGTATAAAAAAAAAAAAGCGTTAGCTCTGAAAAAAGAGTTATTTTAATTATGGAGGATAAAAAAAAATGGGGACCAAGAACTGCTATATTTTTTATATGTGTGTACTAAGCAGGCATCTACATAAAAAGTTTAAGGTATCTTGCTCTTAGATATTTTTGAGATATGCTAAAAAAAAAAAGGGGAGAAAATCAATATTTTTTATAAAAATAATTTTGAGAAATATGTATTTTTTGCAATTTTAAATGCTGATCTGTGTATAATATACGACAATCCTATTTACTATATTTAAAGTTTTTTTTCTTATATTGTCCGAGATTAGTTAAAAAAATAGGTGCTACAAATCAATTTTTTTCAAATTGATAGAAACTGTCGTTAAGGCACAAAATTGATCGGTAATTAAAAAAAAACTTGATTTCCGTTTTTTAAGTGCCTTGAGCTTGGACATGGCTATATCAACTTGGCTGTTAAACTGATCAAGAGTAGATATACATTATCCGATCTGCGACATTTCTTTCTATGCGTTTCACATTTATTGTTGTAAAATTATTATACCCACAGCAAGGGTATGCAAACGCGCAGCTTATCTTTGCAATCAGACAGTGGCAAAAAAAGAGCCATAAAAAGCGCTAAAATTAATGCAAACAAGCCGCGTAAATTTCAAATAAACGCCCTTGACTCTAGTTATAAATGGGCTAATAAGCGAAAAACAAAAGAGCTGCTAAGGCGAGAGCTGACTTAAAGCTGTCAAACTAGAAGCTGGACACAAGGAATGGCCAGAAGTGTCGCCTGGCCGTAAACTATTTGAATTTAGGCAACTCACGCACACACATCCGGCTGGACGCAATGTGCTCGGCATTTATGACCCAGACAGATTCTGTTCAGCAACAACTACATGTGTCAGCAGCACAGGCAATGAATTGTTTTTATGTGCTAATATGTACAGTTGCCCGCTGGCCCGTCGACCGCTGGCCAAGATGCCCCCTCCTTGTCCCAGTTGATTTGTTTGCATGCTTAGCACGTAAAGCGATTTGATTTCAATTTTCCAGATTCAACTGCCCAGCGCCCAGGCGTCTACTTTTCCTTAGAATGACTTGGCAACATTTGGGACAACACTGCGTATGTGGTATATATGTGGGCTTAAGGCCTTGGCTAATCACTGGGTATATCCGGCACTTCAAGTGTTTGGTTTAAGCAGCGATTTTGCCAAATTCCCCAACGAAATCAATTATAACAGTATCAAATGAATCCATGTGTTTACATATAAATTTTGTTGTTCAATTTTAAAGGTGTTTTTTATAGCCTCTACTTATTGAAATTGTACTGAAAGGGTTACTTCAGTAGGCTTCGAAATAATATAATATAAATAATATAAAGTATATACATATATATATATATATATATATATTCTTGATCTGCAATAACATTCAAGGTGATCTAACAGATAAAATAAGTACAAATATTTATTATTAAGTGCAGTGTAACTTCTAGCCAGACAAAGAGCCAGCTTGCTTGGTTTGAAAAGTATTAGAAGTAAGCACGAATGATACGTAGCTGGGTACAGGGTAACTCCAAGTCAGGCATTCTCAAATGGAGCACACTATTGTTTGTAACTTTCTCAAATAGAGCACACTTTTATTTATTTTTGTTGTTTAAGCACCTCCATTATGAAATTATAGTTAAAAATATCATATCAGCAGGCAACTAAAGTTCAATTGATAGGAAAAACCATTTGGGTTTTATTCGTAAGATGTTATTTTATTTATGAAAATAGCGATAGGAATTTAGCCTCATACCTTAATAATTAAAATCGATAATAATACCCAGAATTTGCGAGCATATCTTGAGGACAACATTTAACAACTTAAGTTGGCATAGCGGGAGCATAAAATATAGATAGGGTATAAATTTCACATAGAGTATAGATTATAAATAAAATTGAATAAATATAAATAAACATATAAATAGTTGCCAATAAAATATTTAAACAGAATTCACTTATAAATTAAAGAATAAGAATAAATATAAAT
This sequence comes from Drosophila colorata, assembly GCA_035041545.1. Taxonomy (NCBI): domain Eukaryota; kingdom Metazoa; phylum Arthropoda; class Insecta; order Diptera; family Drosophilidae; genus Drosophila; species Drosophila colorata. The sequence goes on from JAWNLD010000564.1 coordinate 5,306,279, forward strand.
TTATTTTTTGTATGACGAATTTTTGCATAAACAAATATTATTTAAAAAAAAAAAAAGGAAATAGGAACATGATAAAGCGCATTTAGCTTTTTAGCAGACTGATGGAAATCGCTCAGCCCAATTGCCGTCATAAACAAAAATCAGATTCAACCGACTCGCCTTTAAGTGCTCGCTTGGTTTATAAAATTTAAAAGATAACGACAGATATAGAAATTGCTTTGAGAGGGCAAGCTTTGTACGATAAGAAAAACGATTCATTTTTTTTTTTTGCCAACTTTTGAGGTTTGGTATAAAACGCAGCCGTGGTCAGTGGGAAATCATTCGCTCATACGACGATCAAGATGAAAGTGCTCGTAGTTCTCGCTCTGGCCATTGCCACCGTCTCCGCTGGTGTCCTGCCACAGGGTGCACCCATGCATCCTCGTGACATGCCCGCCGTGCCCTCGATTGAGGGACGCATCACCAACGGCAAGACCGCCTCGGAGGGCCAGTTCCCCTACCAGGTGGGACTCAGCTTCTCCAGCTCCAGCGGTAGCTGGTGGTGCGGTGGCTCCATCATTGACAACCAGTGGGTGTTGACCGCCGCTCACTGCACCAGCGGGTAAGACCATCCAAAATTCCTCCCTTTTCTCCTATTTTTAAATGGTTTAACATCCTGCTTGCAGTGCCTCCTCCGTGACCATCTACTACGGCGCTCTTGTGCGCACCAGCGCCAAGCTTGTCCAGACCGTCGCCAGCTCCAGCTTCAAGCAGCACACCAGCTACAACTCCATCATTCTGAACAACGACATCTCCCTGATCGAGACACCCGCGGTCAGCTTCACCGCCTACATCAACAAGATTGAATTGCCCGCAATTGCCAGCAGCTACTCGACCTATGCTGGCCAGAAGGCAACCGCCTCCGGCTGGGGCAAGACTTCCGATGCCGCTACCACTGTGGCCAACGTCCTGCAGTACCAGACTTTCGAGGTTGTCTCGGTTGCCGTCTGCCAGAATACATACGGCTCTCTGATTGCCAGCTCCCGGGTCATCTGCATTGCCACCCCCAACGAATCGTCCACCTGCAATGGTGACTCTGGCGGCCCATTGGTTCTGGAGAGCACAAACCAGCTGGTCGGTGTCACATCGTTCGTGTCCAGCGCCGGCTGCCAGTCTGGCGCCCCAGCTGGCTTCACCCGTGTGACCAGCTACTTGGACTGGATCAAGACCAACTCCGGCGTTTCCTACTAAATGCACTTTCAACGCACTTTTATTCAAATACTCCAAATTAACAGCACAATACGAAAAATATACAACTTTAAAGAATTTTTTTGCTTGTTTTAAAAGAAATAAACCAACATATCTTGAAATTGTAAAAGTCAGCATTCAAATGATATATAAATATTTAAAACGATTTTACCTAATTTTTTAAATAAAAAAAAAACTGAATCTATATTTATTTCACAAAGCATACTAAAATATTTAAGGGATATTATAATTAATGAAAGCTATGTGAACTAAAAACCTCAAAGCCATAAATAAGTTTTAGTGCTGATGAGCCAAGCTGTAAAATTTCAGATCCTAGATCAATTTTCTTGACTTCAGAGTTTGCTTTCATGTTAAGCAATTTGTATATACGGAAATATAGCCTGTAAACTAAGTATGCCGATACAAATTTTATAAAATAATTATCCAGGATTGACAAGATTAATAAATTAAAGGCTATTATTAGTGTAATTAACATAGCCCATAATATTGGTATACTACACACAAAACGAGTAAGAATGCTCTAGTCGGGTATTCCCAACTTGAAAATACATTCAACAAATTTTTAATGGGTATAGGATATATATATAGAATAAAATTCTCGCTTTCATGTCCTCTGTAAAATCTCAATATTTGCTAAATTTAAAAATTTAAATTAAAATTATATATACAAATTTTTAACTTTTTATTTGAAATTGATTTTTATTCAATATTTCCATTAATAGCTCAAGTTTTGCCCGCAGCTCGAGTGTTTTTAATTGCTGACTTGTGGCTTACAATCGCAGACATTTTAAAAGATAACGATAGATATCGAAAATGTTATAGACAACAGGCGTAAATTTAGCTAATCATGAGCGGCAGGTGAGGGCAAGTTAAAAGGGAACATTGATCTCTGCTGCTTGAAATATAATCGTAAAAGCTTCGTTTGATAAGAGAAACTATTTCTTTTTTTTTTTTTTTTTTTGGTTGTCCAACAGATAAGATTGAGTATAAAACGCAGCCGTGGTCAGTGGAAAATCATTCGCTCATACGACGATCAAGATGAAAGTGCTCGTAGTTCTCGCTCTGGCCATTGCCACCGTCTCCGCTGGCGTCCTGCCACAGGGTGCACCCATGCATCCTCGTGACATGCCCGCCGTACCCTCGATTGAGGGACGCATCACCAACGGCAAGTCCGCCTCGGAGGGCCAGTTCCCCTACCAGGTGGGACTCAGTTTCTCCAGCTCCAGCGGTGGCTGGTGGTGCGGTGGCTCCATCATTGACAACCAGTGGGTGTTGACCGCCGCTCACTGCACCAGCGGGTAAGACCATCCAAAACTCCCCCCTTTTCTCCTATTTTTAAATGGTTTAACATCCTGCTTGCAGTGCCTCCTCCGTGACCATCTACTATGGCGCTCTTGTGCGCACCAGCGCCAAGGTTGTCCAGACCGTCGCCAGCTCCAAGTTCAAGCAGCACACCAGCTACAACTCCGTGTATCTGAGCAACGACATCTCCCTGATCCAGACACCTTCGGTCGGCTTCACCGCCTACATCAAGAAGATTCAACTGCCCGCAATTGCCAGCAGCTACTCGACCTATGCTGGCCAGAAGGCAACCGCCTCCGGCTGGGGCAAGACCTCCGATAACGCTTCGGGTGTGACCAGCGTCCTGCAGTACCAGACTTTCGAGATTGTCTCGGTTGCCACCTGCCAGAACACCTACGGCTCCCAGGTTGCCGGCTCCAAGGTCATCTGCATTGCCACACCCAACCAGATGTCCACCTGCCAGGGTGATTCTGGCGGCCCATTGGTTCTGGACAGCACTGGCAGACTGGTCGGTGTCACCTCGTTCGTGTCCAGCGCCGGCTGCCAGTCTGGCGCCCCATCTGGCTTCACCCGTGTGACCAGCTACTTGGACTGGATCAAGGCCAACTCCGGCGTTTCCTACTAAATGCACTTTCATCGGAATTTTTTCAATCACTCAAAATAAACAGCACAGTACGAAAAATATAAACTTTTACGTTTAATTTGAACAAACATTTCATTGGAAATTATCCTACAATAGAAAATTATAAAGGGACGATTTATAAATTTGTAAATCGATTTTAGCTCAACTTTTTAATACAAAAAAATTTACATAGATAAAATATTTCACATGTGCCCAAATTTTTTAATTTATGGAAGCTGAGTCAACTACGTTAAAAATAAGTGTTTGTTCTGAAGAGCCAAACTCTTAAACCTTAGATCATAGATCAATTTTCTTGGTATCTGGCTTTAAAGAGTTTTTTATTATAAGGCATAGAAAAAGACGAATCCGACCCTATGAAGGGTATATTGTAATCAAAGTTGTCAATTCACAATGCCTCCAAAGTACTTGTATTAGCATAATCTTATCAGCTGTGGAAAGCTATGTAGCTCGCTATTCCTTTATCTGTGCAAAGAAATTTTATTTCGGCAAAATTCAGGCATATTCTATATACAGATAAAGCGTGTAAGCTAAGTATGCAGATACAAATTTAAAAAAAAGGATTTTCCAGGATTGATAAATTTTAATTAAGTGTAGGCTGTTAGAGAAAAAAATATAAATGAAAATAATATTGTGATAATACATAAAAATATATTATAAACAATTTCACGCTTTCATATCAATCTCAATGTTTGTTCAATTGTATTCAAGTAGTTGTTTTTATTTTAATGTGATTTTTAATAATCAAATAAAATTTGTTCTTTGCGTACTTAAATGTTACCATATCTTGTTCTTGATAATTACTCAAGTGCTACCCAAATTCCCAGTCATCCTACATATACAAATGCATTTATATTATATAGCTAAGCAAACAAAAAAAAAACAACAAAAAAAAAACAAATTGTGAAGCTTTTCATAAGCTTTTACCTTTACAAAGAGAACGTCATAAAAAATGCGCACGCTAAAAAGTATGCTTCAAAATGTGAAATACAAACTAGTTTTACTGGAAAAGAGCCGGCCATAAAAGCCAAAAGATCTGTCTTTAATTTGATATAAATTTAAAATATGTATGCTTTAATTTTAAAAAATAATGTTTATTAAATAAAAGCATACTTATGGTATATATATTTAAAAGTTTGTCTGGATTCCTATGCGCTCAAAATAGCTAACAACTTTTGTAAACTAATTATGTTAAGATCAGTGTTTTACGACCATCTATCAGCTTGCTATCAAAACACGACTCTTTTTCTTTAAAATTTCCTTTACGTGATCAAAGGGGAATGCACAAATACCCTACAGTTCGGCATATTAGTGACCGACCTCTGTAAATGCCTCTTCGCATTATATGTCAGCTTTCGGCGGCAACAATCAGAATACTGTGCTTCTTCTGTAGAAGAGATACTCAAAAGGAATTCTTATAAAAGTAAAGTTATTTAGAGAGGAAAGGAAAATAACTTATGTTTGGACATCAAAAGATAAGACGAATCAATAAATTAGAGTCTGAAACCTTCAATATTTATAATCACAATTTATTTATTTCGAAGAATGCTCGTAAATTTTCTAGTAAGAAATGCCAGTGTGGTCGCGGATCCAGTCCAGGTGGTAGGTGACACGCTGGAAGCCAGCTGGTCCACCAGATTGGCAACCAGCTGCGGGTACAAAGTTGGTCACACCCACCAACTTGTTGCCGTCGTGTGTCACCAAGGGGCCGCCGGAGTCACCGCCGCAGGTGCCCTTGCCGTCGACAACGCGCACACAGATGATCTTGTCCTGGATGAGGTCCGTGCCATAGTAGCGCTGGCACTCGGAGTTGTGGATGATCTGCAAATCGACGCACTGCAGCCAGTCGGGCAGGGGGCTGCCGTCGTAGGTGCCGCCCCAGCCGCAGGCGACGGCCCACCTCTCGTTGTAGTCGTTGTAGCGATCGTTGTAGCTGGGCAGCTCCACCTTGTTGACCATGTGCCAGAAGTCCACGTGCGGGATGCGGATCAGGGCGATGTCCGAGTTGTGGTGGTTGATGAAGTCGTTGCGGCCAACCCAGTGGGTGTACTGGGCGTTGGTGCGCCACGTGGCGCCGAAGTAGACGGTCACGGAGTCGGCGGAGCCGGAGCAATGCTCGGCGGTGAGCACCCAGGTATGGCCAATGATGGAGCCACCGCACCACCAGGCATTGTTGAAGCTCAGGCCAACGGTGTAGGGCGCCTTGCCCTCGTAGGCGGGGTAGCCGTTGGTGATGCGGCCCTCGATATTCGAGGTCTTGGCCAGATCCTTGGGATAGGCAATGCCCGAGGATGGAGCCGCTGTAGCAGCGGCAACAAAGGCCAAAACCAAAACTGTTATGAACACCTTCATGTTGATTTCGCAACTTGGCTGATGCTTGAAAATGTTCGCTTTTATAGCCAAACTGGGCTGCAGTCGATCCAACATTATCTTCAAACGCGAATGATTTATTTGCAATATCTGTAAAGCTAATCAGTTGAGTCGTAAATAGTTGCCTTCTTCGGAAAGGGAAGCAAGGCGATGATAAGGAATTGGCAAGAGACTCTTGTTAACTGCATACATGCGTGTTAACTGTATTAAGGATCTATAAATTCACTAATTAAATTCTCTAGAAAGACTTCTTCATTAACCTTCCAGCCTCTTATCTATATATTTTATAGGACTAAATATTTAATCAATAATTGCACAAAAAACAATCCATGGGACTTGCAGTTTTTTTGTACTCTGTTCACAAAGTAAACAAGAGCATATCGGGCTATGGGCAATGCCCAAATGCCCAAAATGAATTCTTGAAAAAAAAAATATTTAAAAAACTATAAAAGGAAAACGTCAATTGGAAATGAACTTGATCTTCGTATGGCATACACGAACTTAAAACTCTCTAGCTCTTTTAATCATAAGCTATAAAAGCTATAAACGTTTGTAATCTATTTATGTTAAGATCAGTATACTACACCAATATCAAAGAGATGAGTTCTAAGTGAAATTCACACACCAGAAAAGTAACAATCAACAAATAAGATAAGAACAATTTATTTATTTCCAAAAATTCTCGTTACAGACTTCTAGTAAGAAATGCTAGTGTGGTCGCGGATCCAGTCCAGGTGGTAGGTGACACGCTGGAAGCCAGATGGGTGGCCAGATTGGCAGCCGGCAGACGAAACCCAGTTGGTGACACCCACCAGTTTGTTGCCGTCGTGTGTGACCAATGGGCCGCCGGAGTCGCCGCCGCAGGTGGACTTGCCGTCGGGAGTGCGCACACAGAGGATGTTGTCACCGACAAGTGAGCCGTAGGTGCGCTGGCACTCGGAGTTGTGGATGATCTGCAGGTCGACGCACTGCAGCCAGTCGGGCAGGGGGCTGCCGTCGTAGGTGCCGCCCCAGCCGCAGGCGACGGCCCACCTCTCGTTGTAGTCGTTGTAGCGATCGTTGTAGCTGGGCAGCTCCACCTTGTTGACCATGTGCCAGAAGTCCACGTGCGGGATGCGGATCAGGGCGATGTCGGCGTTGTGGTGGTTGATGAAGTCGTTGCGGCCAACCCAGTGGGTGAACTGGGCGTTGGTGCGCCACGTGGCGCCGAAGTAGACGGTCACGGCGTCGGCGGAGCCGGAGCAATGCTCGGCGGTGAGCACCCAGTTGTGGCTAATGATGGAGCCACCGCACCACCAGCCGCCGCTGAAGCCCAGGCCAACGGTGTAGGGCGCCTTGCCCTCGTGGGCGGGGTAGCCGTTGGTAATGCGGCCCTCGATCTTGTTGACCTTGGCGAGGTCCTTGGGATGGACGATCTCCTCGAATGCCGAGGCAGAGGCCACAGCCAAAGCCAGAATAGTTATGAACACCTTCATATTGCAGATACAACTTGGCTTATGCTTGGAAAGCTGTCGCTTTTATACCCAAAAAGGGCTGCACTCCGTCAAAAATTATTTATTATTTACACGAATGATTTGTTTGCATTATCTTTACAACTATCGAGTTAGGTCATAAATATTTACTTTAATCGGAAATAGACCGAAGTCGATGATAAGGAATTGGCAAGTGTTTTCTTGTTGTTTCCATTATTTATGCGTGTTCGTATATTTAAGACTTGTATTCAGGATCCATATATTCTATCTGAAATTTTCTAATCTCTTTGGTTTTCTCTCACTCACATATATTTTTTCATTAGTCTATCTTTAAACAACTTTATATTGGACTTATTGGACTTGTCTCCTTCCATTTCCTTTAAAATCCACCTCTATCGCCTATTTGCCCTCTCCCGTCCACTTCATCTTGCAGTCGCAAAGTGCTAAAGAAAATATTTAAATCGTTCGTATAGATAATATATTCTTAAGAATCTTCCAACCTCTTATCTATATATATATATATATTTTTTTTTTTTTATTTAAGGATATAAGCCTAATCAGCATTTGCACAAAAAAAGATTAACAAATTTTTTCGATTTTATACTCTGTTCACAAAGTAAAAAAGAGTGTATTAGTTTTTGTGCAATGCCATAGAAGACTATGTTGCTTATTTTAATGCATTTGAATTGCACATATAATAGAAAAGAAGCAAAAAGTAATTAACAGCTTAAAACAGTCGAAAGCAGTACTACAAATTTTTGTTAGGGAAAATATATTATTTAGGGAAAATATAGATTTTTATAATTGGTGGCGGCGAAAGTGTGCGTGGCTGAAGCTTTTTCTGTTCGCTCTTTAGAAGAGGTAATCAGTAATCTGTCTGCAAAAATTTGATATATCTAGCCTGGAAACTTTGGAAGTTATATAGATTTCATCGAATTGCCACGCCCGCAGTGGGCGTAGTGAAAAAGTATATATTCCAAGTTTCAAGACTCTTCGCCTCGTGAACGGGAATAAAAAGAGATTTAAATAACAAAATATATTGATATTATTCATTTTAAAGTAAATTATAGAAAATAGTTAAAAACTTATCAATCTAATTTTGATAAGCATTGGCTGCTGTTGCCCTGCCTAAATCCCCACTTAGATAACTTATATAACCAAGACTGCAATTAACAAATATCATATATAGGTTTCTCGAAATGCTTTTTAATTCTCAACAAAAATTCCAATTGGGAGCTTAGTAGTAGGCAATGCCAGTTATGTCGCGAATCCAGTCCAAGTGGTAGGTGACACGCTGGAAGCCGGACGGATGACCCGACTGGCAGCCGGCAGACGACACCCAGTTGGTAACGCCGATCAGTTTCTTGCCCTCGTGTATGACCAGAGGACCACCGGAATCTCCGCTGCAAGTGGACTTGCCCTCGGGCGTCCTCACACAGACAATGTTGTCGCCCACAACGCTGGCACCGTAGGTCTGCTGGCACTCGTAGTTGGGCATGACCTGAAGATCGACGCACTGCATCCAGTCGGGCAGGCCACTGCCGTCGTAGATGCGTCCCCAGCCGCAGGCGAATGACCACCAGCCGTTGAAGTCGTTGTAGCGCTCGTTATAGCTGGGCAGCTCGATCTTGTTGACCTGGTGCCAGAAGTCCACGTGCGGGATGCGGATCAGGGCGATGTCGGCGGCATGGTGATTGATGATGTCGTGACGACCCACCCAGTGGGTGAACACGGAGTTGGTGCGCCAGGTGGCGCCAAAGTGCACCAGCACGGACTCAGCGATGTTGGTGCAGTGCTCGGCGGTGAGGACCCAGGTGTGGCCAATGATAGAGCCACCGCACCAGGAGGTGCCGCCGGGATTGTTGATGCTCAGACCCACGGTGTAGGGCGCCTGGCCCTCATAGGCGGGATTTCCGTTGGTGATGCGACCCTCGATCTTGCCGGTCTTGATCAGATCCATGGGATGCACAATCGTATCGGAGGGAGCCGCCGCGGCGGCAGCAACGGCCAAAGCCAAACAAACTATGAACAGTTGCATGTCTCAAATTCCACTTAACTGAAGTATTATTTTGAACACGCTTTTATACGCTTAATTGGACTTTTACTGTCGAGTATAAATAAACCCTCGTAAATACTCCTTGACAGTTTAATATAGAAATGCAGCGCAGATAAGGAACTGCGGGTGGTAAGATATGCAGCTTTTCGAGTAGTCTACGAGTCGGGTAAAGTGCAAAACAAAACTAAACCACCTGGCTGGGTGGAATGAATAGGTGGAAGTAATAGTTTAAATAAATATGTGAAAAAAATGGGTGGAATAAATATATGGAATGGAAACGTGGAATTACTCAAGTTGATAAGTGAAATAATTAGGAAAATTGCATTTTTTTTATAGAATAGTTTATTTTAAGGAAATTTGACTAGATGAAGTGGAAAAGATAAGTTAAATTCATAACTTGGAATAAATAAGTGAAATGCAGATTAAAGTTGGAATAAAAAGATGGAATGAATAGGTGAAATGAAATGCATAATAGGTGGAATGACAATAGAATGGATAACTAAAACAAATATATGCATTTTATGAGTGAAATTATTTAGTGGAATGAATAAGGTAAAAAGATTAGATAGAATGAATTGGTGGAAAAAAGGTGGAATACTCTAGGTGGATTAGTAAGTTGCGCAATGGACAAGGTGGAATATTAGGTATAACAAATAAGTGGAATAAATAATAATAAATAGGTGAAATGCATAGGGGAATTGCCTAAGTGAAATGGATTTGTGGAATTCATAAAGAGAAAACAATTGGTGAAATGCTTAAAGTGTAATAATAAAATAAAATTAATATGTGAAATTTAAAAGAGAAATAAAGCTGCTGATGAGCAACCCGAAAAGGAAGCTAGGAAGCTAGATCACCATTTTAAATTCTCAAAAATATTTCCATGAACTCATGAGCCCAAAAAAACTTAAACAATTGATACAAACACTGTCTAAACACAACATCCACAGCTCAAGTACTGTCAATAAATGTTACCATAAAAAGGAAAATAAATTTTAAAATTGGGTTTAAAAGATCTTGTTGTCGAGTGTTTGCGAATTAAGCTAAAAGCGTCAATAGACGTATAAACGTAGAATCAATCGTATCAATGCTCCAATCACATATTTAGTGATAAACAAAGCTTTTTATGAATATGAACTCGGCTACAAGAAGCACATTTAAAAATCTCAGATAAGAACTACTTTTATACAATTGTATATTACAAATATATTAAGAAGCACATTTAAATGGTTGCCCAAATAACAACTATCTCGGAGCGTTTTATGGCACCCAAGGAAGATTTATGGGCCCTTCCACCGCACGATAAGACTGAGTTAAATCGCCACACTGCTTAACCAGCACATGTATAAAAGGAGGCTGAGGAACTGGTGAAGCCACAAGTTGTATCTGCAACATGAAGGTGTTCATAACTGTTCTGGCTTTGGCTGTGGCCTCTGCCTCGGCATTCGAGGAGATCGTCCATCCCAAGGACCTCGCCAAGGTCAACAAGATCGAGGGCCGCATTACCAACGGCTACCCCGCCTACGAGGGCAAGGCGCCCTACACCGTTGGCCTGGGCTTCAGCGGCGGCTGGTGGTGCGGTGGCTCCATCATTAGCAACAACTGGGTGCTCACCGCCGAGCACTGCTCCGGCTCCGCCGACGCCGTGACCGTCTACTTCGGCGCCACGTGGCGCACCAACGCCCAGTTCACCCACTGGGTTGGCCGCAACGACTTCATCAACCACCACAACGCCGACATCGCCCTGATCCGCATCCCGCACGTGGACTTCTGGCACATGGTCAACAAGGTGGAGCTGCCCAGCTACAACGATCGCTACAACGACTACAACGAGAGGTGGGCCGTCGCCTGCGGCTGGGGCGGCACCTACGACGGCAGCCCCCTGCCCGACTGGCTGCAGTGCGTCGACCTGCAGATCATCCACAACTCCGAGTGCCAGCGCACCTACGGCTCACTTGTCGGTGACAACATCCTCTGTGTGCGCACTCCCGACGGCAAGTCCACCTGCGGCGGCGACTCCGGCGGCCCATTGGTCACACACGACGGCAACAAACTGGTGGGTGTCACCAACTGGGTTTCGTCTGCCGGCTGCCAATCTGGCCACCCATCTGGCTTCCAGCGTGTCACCTACCACCTGGACTGGATCCGCGACCACACTGGCATTTCTTACTAGAAGTCTGTGACTTATTTTACGACCGAAATAAAGCATATATAAAAGAAATCAATTACATTTGGACATTCCTTTTAGGGGCTTTCATTTATAGAAGCAACAAGCTTCTATTTTGTAGTGGATAAATAAGGATTAGAAATGAGTCTTCATTTCACATGAAAAGATAATTATTTCCCTCGGACTACATCCTTTTTATATAGAGTATATGAACTAAGCATAGTATAGCATACTATACTGTAGTATAGTATATACATATATATGCTAGCATAGTATGAAATATATATATAATAAATTTAGTAAAATTTGTGAAGGTAATATTTGACAGAGCACTTCAGGATATTCGTAAAGTGCCTTTTAACTGATTAACGTAATATATATAAACTTTAATATCCTTTTTTATTATTGGTTAATGGTGATTTTAGACGCGAACTTAATTTTTAATCGATTGTTCCTATTTTATATAGTAGTACGATGTTGGTAATATTTCTCTTATATATTAGGAACATAGTGAGGCTCACAATTGCCAAGATTGTGACATAGTGACAATCTCCAATGGCAAGTCTGGTCAGGATATCACATAAAACAAATAAGTTTTTCATACAAAAAATCATTTTTCAAGCAATTATTCCTATGGAAGCTATATGCTATATTGGTACGATGTTAATACAATTTTGTTTAAATTTGATGAGCTTATTAACTCTTTCAAATACTAAGTTTTCTGCGACTATCTTGAAAAACAAAAAAGTTTTTCATATAAAAACTAATTTTTTGACAGATTGTTCCTATTGGAGCTATATGCTATAGTGGTACGATGTTATACAAATTTTGCCTATATTTGATGAGCTTATTGACTCTTTCAAATACCAAGTTTTGTCCGACTATCTTGAAAAACAAAATAGTTTTTCATATAAAAACTCATTTTTTGACCGATTGTTCCTATTGGAGCTATATGCTATTGTGGTACGATGTTATACAAATTTAGCCTATATTTGATGAGCTTATTGACTGTTTTAATTACCAAGTTTTATCCGGTTATCTTGAAAAACAACAAAAATTTTGCATATAAAAACTCATTTTTCGATCGATTGTTCCTATGTGAGGTATGCGATATAGTGATACAATCCGACCGACTTCGCCATATGTACTAACTGCAACCAAATAACGGCCCTAAGCAAAGTTTCATAATGATAGCTTTAAATCTGAGAGTCTAGTTTGCAATAAAAGAGACATGCGGACAGACAAGCTTTACTTTATCGACTCGACTGTTGATTCTGATTAGGAATATATATACTGTCTAGTATCTGAGATGGTCTTTCGGTGTGCTACACATGTCGTGGCAAAATTATAATACCAGAATGGCTTCAATGCAGGGTTCAAAATCACACAAGAAACAAATATCAGATGCTTGCAATGAAATTTATTTTTGTCCATCCCAAGTTCTAATAGTAAGCAATGCCAGTGTGGTCACGGATCCAGTCCAAGTGGTAGGTGACTCGCTGGAAGCCAGCTGGGTGACCAGATGTGCAGGAGGAGGTGCCAAAGTTGGTGACACCCACCAGTCTGCCGCCGTCGTGGAGCACCAGGGGGCCGCCGGAGTCGCCGCCGCAGGTCGACTTGCCGCCGCCAGTTCGCACACAGAGGATGTTGTCGCGCACGACGTCACCGCCGTAGGTCCTCTGGCATTCGGAGTTGTGCATGATCTGCAGGTCGACGCACTGCAGCCAGTCGGGCAGGGGGCTGCCGTCGTAGGTGCCGCCCCAGCCGCAGGCGACGGCCCACCTCTCGTTGTAGTCGTTGTAGCGATCGTTGTAGCTGGGCAGCTCCACCTTGTTGACCATGTGCCAGAAGTCCACGTGCGGGATGCGGATCAGGGCGATGTCGGCGTTGTGGTGGTTGATGAAGTCGTTGCGGCCAACCCAGTGGGTGAACTGGGCGTTGGTGCGCCACGTGGCGCCGAAGTAGACGGTCACGGCGTCGGCGGAGCCGGAGCAGTGCTCGGCGGTGAGCACCCAGTTGTTGCTAATGATGGAGCCACCGCACCACCAGCCGCCGCTGAAGCCCAGGCCAACGGTGTAGGGCGCCTTGCCCTCGTAGGCGGGGTAACCGTTGGTAATGCGGCTAGAAATGTCCTTCATGTTGACAGCCTTTTGCGTGTCATCAGGCAGCGCAGCGCCGGCGGCGGAGGCAACAGCCAAGGCCAAGGCCAGAATAGTTATAAACACCTTCATATTGGAGGTAGAACTTGTGCTACGATGGACACTGGCGTTGTTTTTATACAAAATGCTGGAGACAGAATCTTTGCAAACATTATCTCGAATTAAATGGTTCATAAATTACATTTATAATCCTGCTCATAAACAATATTTTGAGATCTGATAACGATTTGATCACGATTTGTATTGTCTTTAAATTTATATGCAGAAAAGTGCCCAATCATTAGTGTGGAAAGCTATATTATCCATATATATAATACATATATACATACATATCGAAAATAATTAAAATAAATAAATATATTTGTATATTTATATCACGGATATTCCTTTGGGTTCTGTAGCATCTAAGATTTTGCACTCGAATTAAGTAATTAAGGCAAAATCTAAATCGCTTCACATGAAAACTAAATTCTATCAAGATCATTTATTTAAAGATTCCAAGATTCCTAAATAAAAGACTATTTCTACAGCACTTAATAATTATCAGTCTAGAATATTTGAACTTGAAATACAAACGTTTTAAACTTATTTTAAGTAATAAGTATTTAAGTAAAAAGTATTGTGAAATTAACCTAAGCCTTGTCTTTTCATTTTTATATATATTAACGACAAGGTTTAAGCTCAAAAACAGATCCTAATAAATCAATTCAAGAACAAAATGTACTAGAAATTTTAGAAGAATTAAACGAATTAAATTAATTAAATGTTTTCTGCGCTGGTCAAACTAGAATTCAGAAGGGGATTCCCCCAAGTGTACTCAGTATTTAAAAAATAGTCTACGTTTATCCCAATCAAAACACTTTCTAAGCATAATTGAATCGCTTTAAAATGTCCACCAAAAAATTGTCCAACTAAATACGAGATGTTCAACTGATTTATTTATGAGAAAGCCATTCATAGAACCGCTTTAGTAGTAGGCCACGCCGGAGTTGTCGCGGATCCAGTCCAACTGGGCGCTGACACGAGTGAAGCCAGATGGAAGACCAGCTGTGCAGCCAGCACCAGCAACCCAGGAGGTGACCCCCACCAGTCTGCCGCCGTCGTGGAGCACCAGGGGGCCGCCGGAGTCACCGCTGCAGGTGGACTTGCCGCCGGGCGTGGCCACGCAGAGGATGCCATCGGGCTGGTGTCCGTAGGTCTGGGAGCACTGGTTGTTGCTGATGATCTGCAGGTCGACGCACTGCAGCCAGTCGGGCTGAGAGCCACCATCGGAGGTAATACCCCAGCCGCAGGCAACGGCCCAGGAGCCATCATACATGTTGTAGCGATCGTTGAAGCTGGGCAGCTCCACCTTGTTGACCATGTGCCAGAAGTCCACGTGGGGAGTGTGGATCAGGGCGATATCGTTGCCATTCTGGTTGGGCCAGTTGTGGTTCTGTCTGAACTCGCCGCTGCCGACGGTGTGGGTAAACTGGGCGTTGGTGCGCCAGGTGGCGCCATAGTAGATGGTCACGGAGCTGGCGCCGTTGGTGCAGTGAGCGGCAGTCAGCACCCAGTCGTGGGCGATGATGGAACCACCGCACCACCAGCCATTGAAGCTCAGGCCGACGGTGTATGGTGCCTTGCCCTCGTAGGCGGCGTAGCCGTTGGTGATGCGACCCTCGAGCTTGGCAGAACTGGGCAGATCCTTGGGATGGACCTGTTCCACGGTCTCTGCGGCGACGGCAGCGATGGCCAAAGCAAGTACTATGAATACCTTCATGTTGAGCGAACAACTCTTGCCAGTTGCTCAGAACTGCTCTTCTTTTATACCGTTTCCAATCGGAAATATATCGCAATATATGCACTCTTATAGTGAATTGGCACATTGATAAACCAATTAGTAAACGTACAGAAAATCAAAAAAATTCGTATTGTTAATAAAAATTAAAAACAATCCCAGTCCACTAAAAATATATATTTGCTATCACATCCGTGAGAATTTGCCAATCAACCATTTGAAGAGGCCTCTCAAAAGCATTTTATTTTACTTTTTTAAAGCAAAGTTGTCTAGTTTTACTTGGCGATAACAGATTAAAATAATATATATATATATATATATATTTTTTTTTTTTTGTTGCTAGGCAATGATCCTCTTAGAGCTATATAAAAATATTCCACTTAGAAAGGTGAAATTTAAGTAAACATATTTAAAAATGTAAAAAATTAAAAAAAAAAATTATTTATATATATTATTATATTAAACATATAAAGATCAGTTATATTTTACTGTTTAAACAGTTTTTACCTGGTTTTAAAAATCGTCTTATACAAAACAAAAATATTCTAATTGTAATTGAGATGGCTTTTACGCCTTTTAAGTTGTATAAAAAAAACTTGTTAAATCATTATCAATATTTATAATTTCCTTTTTAAATCATAATAAGACGCTCCCCCATTTCGCACGTACGCATAAAATATTTACAATATGCAAATGATAAGAACGGTTTATCAATGAATGAAAGTTGTACGTATGCCAGACTTCACATTGATATATTGAAATAAATTGAAGTTTGTTTCAATATTTGCTGATAACTGTTGGTGGCATTCACGTCTCATTGACGTGATTTTCTAGAAGGATAAGTGGGTGTACTTGTTTGTAATCATTCACAGTTTAAAAGTAGCGTGTGGCACTTATTCGAATCACTCGAAAATACTTTAATTTATTTGCACAGATAACACGATTGTAAAACTCAGGTAGGCAGGTAGGTGGGCAGGGAACAGTTCTCCGATAAGATAGCAATTGATTTGCATCAATTTCAATATGACAAAAAAGACGAAAATAAAAAATCACTAATCATCGCATCCGGTCGTTAGAGAAGGTCGGTTTCTGATCTACGCAAGTGTCGGATCTTTCAGAGCTAGGGACATTGTATTATCATTTCCAATTTAAATCTATAGATTTTTAAAAACTTGTTTAGATTACAAAAAAAAATTAATAAATTTTGCTCACAATTCTTATTTGTAATTCAATTTAAAATGTGTATTATTATCAAGGTTGCAAACTAATTTTAAACTAAACCAGGTGGAACACAGATTTTAAATATTTTTCGAATCATGAACAAAACCTCTTATTGAACCAATTGTCTTAAAATTCAACCGATCCTGAACCCCAGTCAAAATGAAATTTATTGGTTTCAAAAATACCGCCCTTCCCCAGAGATTGAATTTAAGAGTTTCGCTAGAAGATATTCCTTAAACAAAATATGCAAAATAAATAGATTAAAATTATATATTTGCTTATAAAAAATAAACATAACATTCATATATTCCTCTGAAATTTAAAGGAATGTTATTAACCAAGGAAGGCATAAAAAATTGGCTTAGTTGACTTCTGTTTTAGCCGTAAACCGATTAAAAAAAATTTTTTTTCCATGATAATTACAGCTAGAATTATAGTTTTTGAATTTATAGCCCTTTAAATGCAACAGGTTTACCCAGTATGTAAAAGATTAATGTCACCTTCACTATATTATCATACCCTCTCTATAAAATTTGAGTACATTGTGTACTCGTAGCTTCTAGACTGCTTATTTATAAGATTTATAAGGTGTTGTCCAAACAACTTCCTGCTGAGTGCTAAATAATTTGCTATATTTCATTTTCAGTGACGACATAGAAGATATCCTGCACTGAGTAAAAGACTAACTTAGACTCTAGAAATCTTGATGAACATAAATAAAAATAACTAAAAATTATATAAAGATATATATAATTATAAAAAAATCAGATATAAAGAGATTAAAAATTGTGAAAAGTTGTCTGTTTGAGCGGGACCTGAGTTAATGGCACTGCAAAAATATAAAAATATATATAAAAACAATTGAAAGAATTTTTCATTAATTTAAAAGCCCTAATTAGGCAAACGAAAAATATATTTTTTGAACCAGAATTAAATTTGACAAAAAAAAACAAACAATTATTGTTTCAGGTTCAAAAATAGCAGTTTTTTAGCCTCAATAAAGATATATTTATATATATATATATATATACTTTTTATTCTTAGCATCTCTTCATTTGATAAAGATAATAATAAACTTGTATGCATTTTACAAGCATATTTAGAAGCTTTTCCTAAAAGAAATTGTTCACCTATTTCAAAGTACAGGGTATCTAGAGCTAGATCCCAATCACCTGCTGGAAAACTATAAACAATATTTGCATGTGTGTGTCTGTTGGACAAGCCCACTTCTTGATGCCACACTTATCGCACAGACGAGGACTAGACTCGAATGACATTTATGAGCCTTGATTAGATTCAAAAGCTTTTTGAGCAGACTTCGATACGGCGCCAAGTGTATAAAAATATCAGGAAAGCTTGCCGAAGCCGGAGTAAACATTCGAGAATGAAACTGTTCGTATTCCTGACATTGGCTGTGGTTGCAGCCAGCGCTGTGCCCACCGGCGTCAACAAGCCCCTGAAGGTGATGGACATGCCCGTCGAGGGCAACATCGAGGGACGCATCACCAACGGCTATCCGGCGTACGAGGGCAAGGTGCCGTACATTGTGGGTTTGAGCTTCAACGGCGGCTGGTGGTGCGGTGGTTCGATCATTGGCCACAACTGGGTGCTGACTGCCGGCCACTGCATCAACGATGGCTCCGGCGTGACCATCTACTACGGCGCCAGCTTCCGTCACGAGGCGCAGTTCACGCACTGGGTCAGCGCCAACGATCAGATCCGTCATCCCAACTACAACAATCAGCTGAACAACGATATTGCCCTGATCCGTACGCCGCACGTGGACTTCTGGCACTTGGTCAACAAGGTGGAGCTGCCCAGCTACAACGATCGCTACAACAACTACAACGGCTGGTGGGCGGTCGCTTCGGGCTGGGGACTCACCGTCAACGGGGGCGGCATGCACAACTACCTCAACTGCGTGGACGTCCAGATCATCAGCAACGACGAGTGCCGCAACATTTACGGCGGCGGCTACGTGATCGATAACACCATTTGCATCAACACCTCCGGCGGCAAGTCCACATGCCAGGGCGACTCCGGCGGTCCATTGGTCACACACGAGGGCAACCGCATTGTGGGCATCACGTCCTTTGGCCACTGGGACGGCTGCACGGCCGGCCAGCCGGCTGGCTTCACCCGTGTCACCGGCTACCTGGACTGGATTCGGGACAACACCGGCATTTCCTACTAAGAGGCAAACGCGGGCACAATAAAAATATTCAAAGCATAGATCGCGGCATTTATTTGGGTCTATAAGGAATTTGAATTTTTTTTTTTTTTATCAAATACCAGGTTATTGGACATAATTGGTTTAAGGTTCGATTCATAGAAAAAAATTTAAGTTGCATTACAATTCGAACCCTTTTCAAGCACGCATGAATTCAATCAGCTTCTGGATCGAATCGTTGCTCGTTTTGACCGGTTTTTGTTTTTCATAAACGGTTTTAGACAACATCTTTGGTTATCGGACAACATCTTTGGTTTAATTTTCGATTCATAGTAAAAGAAAATGAATTTACATTACGATTCGAACCCTTTTTGAGCACCCATGAACTTAACCAGTTTCTAGTTCGAATATTTGCTCGTTTTGACCGTTTTTTTTTATTTTTTAAATACGGTTTTAGACAACATCTTTGGTTTAATTTTCGATTCATAGTAAAAAAATTTATTTAAATTACGATTCGAACCCTTTTCAGCTTCTGGTTCGAATCATTGCTCGTTTTGACCGGTTTTTGTTTTTCATAAACGGTTTTAGACAACATCTTTGGTTATCGGACAACATCTTTGGTTTAATTTTCGATTCATAATAAAAAAAAAAATGAATTTACATTACGATTCGAACCCTTTTTGAGCACCTATGAACTTAACCAGCTTCCAGTTCAAATATTTGCTCGTTTCGACAGGTTTAGTTTTATGAAATTGGACTTTTGGACAACATCTTTAATTTAAGCTTCAATTAATTTAGAAATGTATTTATTTAGAAATTTTATTTCCAATTGATTTTGTTGTCGCTCCTTTGCAATACGATTCGAACCTGGTTCGCACATCAATGTTTTCATGTTCTGGTTCGAATCTTTGCTCGTTTTGACAGATTTCTTACATCAAACATGATTTTACATAGATTTAGATTCGGTTTTTTGTTTTTTTTTTAAAAAAAGAAAAAATAAAGTTCTAATTTGGAAGCAGTTTTAGAAGTTCTTCAAAGTGAATCCGAATTAGACCCTATTACTACCTGTACTAAAAGCTTTACTGATTACAGCAACAAATCATCTAAAGAGTCCAATTGAAAGTCCACTCAATGATTAAGCTTTGTTGAGCTTTATTATTATTTTTTTTTTTCTTGACATTTTATTCTTTTTATTAATTTTTTTTTCTTTTCACTTATTTTCCGCCAGACAATGTGAGTTTTTGCCAAAGACAAGCAGGTGGCTTTTTTTTAGCTACTTCCTCGTGTATTATCTAATCGAGCAAAATGAACGCCTACTTAAAAGTTCGATTCACTTGAGTTTTACAATCTAATCGCTTCAATAAAGGAAATCAAAATCAAAGTTAACTGTCAAAAATTTGGACTATGTTGGGGGTGTTTCAGATAGCGTTAGAAATATAATTTACCACCAATAAATTTGATATTTTACACACGCCAAGCACGTAACTCAACTCATTCATAAAAATACGAGCAATTACGTTGCTGATAGCGAACTTCTCCCGATAAGCGAGGTCTGTGGCTGTGTCTATGTCTGGAACGTGGCACCTGCTGGAACCTCTATACTTGTTGACCACACCTGCCAACCGCTATCTTATTTGGCAGTTGAGTAACTAATCATAAACGAAGTTTTTATATTTTTTTTGCAATTTGATATATTTGTCGTTTCAAGATATCAGCTTAATAGTAGGCAACGCCAGAGTTGTCGCGGATCCAGTCCAAATGGTTGGTAACGCGAGTGAAGCCAGATGGATGGCCAGATTGGCAGCCAGCGCCAGACACCCAGGAGGTGACACCCACCAGTCTGCCGCCATTGTGGAGCACCAACGGGCCACCGGAATCGCCCTGGCAGGTGGACTTGCCGTCGGGAGTGGCAACGCAGAGAATGCCATCGGGCTGGTAGCCGTAGGTCTGGGAGCACTGGTTGTTGCTGATGATCTGCAGGTCGACGCACTGCAGCCAGTCGGGCAGGGGGCTGCCGTCGTAGGTGCCGCCCCAGCCGCAGGCAACGGCCCAGGAGCCATCATACATGTTGTAGCGATCGTTGAAGCTGGGCAGCTCCACCTTGTTGACCATGTGCCAGAAGTCCACGTGGGGAGTGTGGATCAGGGCGATATCGTTGCCATTCTGGTTGGGCCAGTTGTGGTTCTGTCTGAACTCGCCGCTGCCGACGGTGTGGGTGAACTGGGCGTTGGTGCGCCAGGTGGCGCCGTAGAAGATGGTCACGGAACCGGCACCGTTGGTGCAGTGAGCGGCAGTCAGCACCCAGTCGTGGGCGATGATCGAACCACCGCACCACCAGGCATTGTTGAAGCTCAGGCCGACGGTGTAGGGCGCCTTGCCCTCGTAGGCGGGGTAGCCGTTGGTGATGCGGCCCTCGATCTTGTCAGACCTGGGCAGATCCTTGGGATGGACCTGCTCCACGGTCTGCACGGTCTCCACGGTCTCCGCGGTCTCCGCGGCGACGGCGGCGATGGCCAAAGCGAGCACAATAAAAGCCTTCATGTTCCAGACACGATTGGTGCCCTTCCAGCGCTTTGAAGCGACTTTTATATGATTTTCGTATCATATCTGCCGCACTTGGACAGATATCGGGCACTCATTTAAATCGAGTGTGTGTGTGTATTAATCTATTGGAGCACTTTCGAGCAAAGAGTTTGACAAGAGCTTTCTTAATTGACCGCGCCAGCCCTTTTATTTTATTTTTTTTGCTTGCACCCAAAACATTTTTAATCTACCAGCTAAATTAAAATAACCGTTGAGCTGGTAAAGGTTAATTCTAATTTATGTTAATCAAGTTTCCTTTCAATACTTTCAATACAAAAGTGAACTTTAACGAGAAATTATAACAGAATTCGGAATTCTCTTTATTATTCAAATAAAAATAAATTAAATAACCAATATTTGTATTTAAGTAAAAAAAAGTTCTTCGCTTATTTTTAAGAAACTAATAAAAAAAAGACACAGTATTGGACAATTTCTTTACACGCTTGTCATAAAATTAATTCGAGATTTGAAACAACCATAACTTTGTCAAAACTAAGTCGACTTTCATGATTGATGTAATATTGTGCAAAAATTATCCTCTAAATAGAATTTGCATCTAAGAAATTGATTCATTTTTAATTGATTCTGAGTTGGTTATTTTTTGGTCAAAATCATGCAAAAAATTACATTTTTTAGAAGCTTTTAAAGTCCAAACTGCCATAACTTTGTCAAAATTGAACCGATTTCCATGATTGACGGAATTTTGTTCAAGATTTCCCGCCCAGATTAACTCTTCATCACATGTTTATGAATTTATAAAAATTTAATTTTTCAATTTTTTTCGAAAACTGTCATGTACTTTTAAACTTCTTTCGTTTTAAAAAAAAAAATTTAGGATTTTTGATTCTAAAAAATTAATTTTTCATTGTTTGCGAATGTCTTAATAAGTATAAAAAAGCTATCGTAAAATTTTTTTGAGCGGATGAATTTTTTGTTGTCAGAAATCATCATTAGTAAATTCCCATCTAAACTTCAAGCCTTCATAACTTCGTGAAAAGCAAACCGATTTTCATGATTGATGGCATTTTGTTCATGGTTTATGCTCCAGATTTTAGACTCTGCATTTTAAATTTATGCAAATATTTGTTTGTTATATTTTTCGAAAAATATTACACCCTAACTTATTTGCGAAAAATATTTTCCAAAATTTAGATTTGTAAAATTCTATTAGTTGCGTGTGTCGAAATTAGTACTAGAAAATTGTCTTAGAATTGATTCTGAGATGGGTAATTTTGTGGTCAAAAGCAATGTAAAAAATTACAAAAATTTCCCTCCCAAATTCAAATCAAAATACATTCAATTACGCTTTGTATAATATCATTTATTAGAAAGTTTAGTAGTAAGCAACGCCGGAGTTGTCGCGGATCCAGTCCAACTGGTGGGTAACGCGAGTGAAGCCAGCGGGAGCGCCAGATTGACAACCAGCGCTGCTGCCGAAGGAGGTGACACCCACCAATCGGCCACCGTTATGGAGCACCAACGGGCCACCGGAGTCTCCACCGCAAGTGGACTTGCCGTCGGGAGTGGCAACGCAGAGAATGCCATCGGGCAGGCTACCATAGGTCTGGGAGCACCTGCCGTTGCCGATGATCTGCAGGTCGACGCACTGCAGCCAGTCGGGCAGGGGGCTGCCGTCGTAGGTGCCGCCCCAGCCGCAGGCAACAGCCCAGGAGCCATCATACATGTTGTAGCGATCGTTGAAGCTGGGCAGCTCCACCTTGTTGACCATGTGCCAGAAGTCCACGTGGGGAGTGTGGATCAGGGCGATATCGTTGCCATTCTGGTTGGGCCAGTTGTGGTTCTGTCTGAACTCGCCGCTGCCGACGGTGTGGGTGAACTGGGCGTTGGTGCGCCAGGTGGCGCCGTAGAAGATGGTCACGGAACCGGCACCGTTGGTGCAGTGGGCGGCAGTCAGCACCCAGTCGTGGGCGATGATGGAACCACCGCACCACCAGGCATTGTTGAAGCTAAGGCCGACGGTGTAGGGCGCCTTGCCCTCGTAGGCGGGGTAGCCGTTGGTGATGCGGCCCTCGATCTTGGCGGACTTAGGGAAGTCCTTGGGATGTTCCTGCTCCAATATCTCCGCAGAGACGGCGGCTAGCGCCAAAGCCAATACAATGAACACTTTCATGTTGTACGATCAACTCGAACTAATCGGCTTCAGGTTGGGGCCTTTATAGCGAATTCACGGCGGAAGTAGTCCTCATGCATTCTTATGCAGATAATTGTCACTTATGTATGTATATATATTGAGATAAGCCATTTCAATTTTACGGCTTATCATATTCTTTTTTGCACCCACTCAATAAGCTATCTATAAAGAACACTATTATCAGACTGGAACAGACTCGCGAGCAGCAATCAAAAAACTGTCAAATTTCATATATGAAAGTCCAAAACTGAATTAATTAACTTTTATATTCTAATGCGCAATATATGTTTAATTTAAAGTTGTACACCTTTAAATTATTAAACAATTTCAGTTACCTTGACAATATTTTTTAATTATTTTAATTTTGCACATAATTGAAGTTAGAAAATGATTTTTAAGTAAATTTAAGCTCAAATATGAAAATTTAAATAAACCGCTATTGCAAGGCGCCATCTATTGGATAGCAGAGGCAATGTAAATGTTGTGTTTCCAAACACTGTAAACCAAAATGAGTTAGTATCGATATACACATCGATAGGACTAACGTAAGCATATTGGCCTCTGTTAATAACAGAAGTAAACAGCTGTTTGCTAGGCGCCACAGCCGGCATATGTAAAAATCGCATAGCCCAAAAAAAATTAAAGTTGAATGCTACAAAAATTTAAACTATGATTATCTGGAAAGGTAACCTTGTTATTGCAGTTAAATTATAATAGAGTAAAGGCATTTATACTACTTGGGTATATATGCTTCTATTAGGAGAAACTTGGTTGGCTTTAAAAAAAACGCCTTTTGCAAAATGTTAATAACAGTTGAGCGGATGTCGCACTTATGTTAAGTAACATTTATGCTTGGCATTTCATGCTTCCTCTTCTTTATCAAGAAAAACCGTGTAAATAACAAAACAGAGCGATAAGCAAAGAACAAAAACGCTTAACAAATTTTTAAACCAAACAGAATGTTACAGATTGAATAATGGAAAATATTGTGCACAAGTTCGCAAAGATTAGTTTCCAGCCAATCGAGGTTGTTCTGTCAGAGAATCGGTAAGTGACGAGAAACAGTAAAAATTGAAATTACAACAGACAACAACTAATTGCAGCTCTGCTCCAATATTCGCCGCGGGTAAATTCGCCGGCCAGCGCAAACCAATGTCCATGTCCGAGGCGATGCTCGACTCGGAGAGCGCCGACACCGACCAATCGGACGAACTGGACGCGCGGCAGAGCCGCGGCGATGACAACGACGAGAGCAGCGGAAGCAGCAGCAGCGGCGGCAGCGCGAGCAGCAGCTATCGCAATGGCCGCCGCGGCGGCGTCGCCCGCCGTCGCATGCCCGCGCGCGTCTCCAAGGACAACTTCAATCGCGTCTGCAGCGTCATCATGAAAACGGAGGCGAAGAAGAAGAAGCGCAAGGAGCTGCCGACTAGCGAACAGATGCTGAAGAGCATCGAGAAAATCTACACGAGCAAACGCCTAAAGAAGTTCACGCCCGCCAACCTGGAGACGATCTTCGAGGAGCCCAGCGACGAGAACGCCGCCGATGCCGAAGACGACAGCGAGGACTGCCCCATCGCCAGCCAGGTGCGCCTCATCAAGTTCGGCTCGCGCAAGCTGCGACGCGCCATCTGCCTCAACGACGGGCTCAACAAGAACAAGAATCTGCTCAAGAAACGCCGCTTGAAGGTGAAGAAGACGTTCGGCAAGCGCTTCGCTCTGAAGAAGATCACGATGACCGAGTTCCACGATCGGCTCAACAAAAGTCTGGACAGCGCCATGTGCGACGAGGGCGACGAGGAGGCGGGCGGTGACGGAGCCGTTGGCATGGACCAGGCCAAGCCGACGGCCAGCATATTTATGGATGATATGCAGCTGCCAACGCGGGCGCGAAACATGCCCGCATTCGACTGAACAGTGTACACTGTACAACAAAGAGCGGACACATGTATTTGGGTTGGGCTTTCTGTTGCGGTCTTATATAAGATTTATTTAATTTATAGTTACATAGGAAGTTCGGTTGAGCGTGAATAATTTTTATTTAATTTAATCGATTTGCATTCAAAATTTATGTTTTGTAGTATTTAATTTTAGGATTAAGTGAGAATACAATTCTGTGCATTAGTTTATTTATCACAAACTGTATATGTATTTTAAATATCAACAAGGAACTGGCTCACGAATCTTTTTCACTGCCGCAACCATCAAATGAAAAATGAATAAAACAATTTAATAAACTAAATTAAAATTTACAGTATATACATACATATATATATTTATTATTAAAAGTGGAGGAAAGCGAGTTGGCCACAATCGCCAATACAAATCACAGTTGGTAAATAGTGCGATCGTGGTGCTAAATTGAATAACGGCAAATGCATTAGCAAGTGCAATAAAATAAATATATGTGCTTATTATTATTAAATAGATACACACACACACACATACAAACACATAGACAGGCAACATGCAAGAGCGGTAATCATATTTCGCGATTATGCATTAAGTATCGACGCACAGCACGAAAGTCAAACAAAGCAGAGAAACAAATCAAGAAAATCATTTTGGACAACACATCGACTAGTGAATACCCTAACATGAATTCTGCAGAGACTTTTTGGCAGTGACGGAATTTGATATTTAAATTATTCATCGTCTGTAAAGATTATAAAAATTTAATTACAGCACAAAATTTAATCTTATGCTTAATAAATCCAGAAATCAAGCCAATAGAAGATTTATAAAATAATGTATATGACTTTTTAACGGATTTCTTTTAAAACTGATAAGAGGCAGTTTTTAGACTATTTAACAAACATACAAAATATATAAACTTTTTGAGCAAGTGAGTAATAAAAGTAAATAAGTAATAATCGTAAAAATTATCCTTCTTTATTTTCCGCTCCTTTTGTTTGAATAAAAGAAGGAAGTTAACAAACTGTTTATTTTAATTAAATTCTAGAGTTCTTCTCTTTGCTTAGTTCCTTTCTTTTCTTTCTTTCTTATATTTCGCTGCCTGTACCAAATTTATGAAGCTTAGGCTAAGGAATAATAGTGAATAATTATAACAGGCACTTCTTTAGTTTTTTTGTTTTCTTTTTCATAACAATTATAATTTTTCTTTTTTATTATTTTAATTTTATATTATAAGAATAGTAAAATAGTAAATAGTGCAAATAAGAGACAGACCTTTTTTTGAAATTGACGAACTGGCTGCAAAAGTGATATGACATCGCCCACGTAGGGTGGTCAAGAGTAAGCTGCACAACAAACACAACAAGCGCTAGCCACAAAAAGGTGGGCCAAAACGCGGGGTGCAAACATTTGCATAATCGACGCCGCTAGCTGTTGCTACTGTTGTTATTGTTGTTGTTGTTGCAGTTGGCGCTGATTGTATTTTGTTTTTGCAGCCCCATTACATTCGAACATATCACCGATCGCGAGACGATTTGATTTATTTGCTTGGCTAGGCAGGCAAAGTGCGCCGCAATTTCCTAAATAGTGGGCACAAAAAAAAAAAAAACAATGCCAGCGAGGCGAACCAAGAAATACTTTCAACACCAAATTAAAGTTATTTCAACGAATTAATTTAATTATAAATACATGCAACAAGTTAGCAGGAGTTGCGCTTTGTTCGATTTCCTGCTAAGAATTCTTCAGCTGGCCGCATGCAACAAGTGCAACAATGCTGGAAATTTGTTTACGACTGCGCCATGGCAATAACCTTGGCATATGGCACAAAAAAAGAGGGGGAGAGAAAAAAAACCAAGCGAATTGAAGATGTTTGCCGCACAGTGGGCAGCACAGCGCCAAAACTGCGCGGCCTACCTGCTCATTGAAATTAAAACGAAACGAACAAAGCTCAGCCCACTGTTGGGCACATAATATGCATGTAATCAGTCAAGCACTGGGAGAGCAGGGCGCAGAGAGGGTGTAAACAATGCAAAAGACAAATGTATCGTGTAATGTTTTTGTTTCACTTACCAGCCGACAACAATACCAACAACAACTGCACATGGTTATTTTTTCTCAATGAAAGCATTTTGCCGCATGCTGCGCATTACACAGCCCACATACACACACACTTGCGCTAACACTACGCGTGATGTAATAGCACCAAAGCAAGTAGAGGAGTAACTAACTAGAGTTACAACTTTACTTGCTTTTTTAATTTAAATGGTAAAAGCAACAACAACCACAGGTAGGAATATGTAGCTGCCGTCGCTGACGCAGACGCTAGCCAAGACTGCGCTTGTACACGCACGAAGCGAATAACGCACACTAAAGCACGGTAGCCGGCGCCAAAGGGCAGCAGCATTTTAACTGAATGACAAATGTCAAAAGAAATGCGACAACAAAAGAGAAGAGCGCAGGCGTAACAGTTAGAGTTGTGAGCTGAGCATCGTAGTTCAATTTGATGAATAAGTTCAGTTGATCAATTTTTTTGATCGCACGAATCTTTTACTTTGTGCAGCGTTTGTGCAATACTTATTTAAGTGATATTACATAAGTTACTTATCAATGCCATACAAAGAATCAACGAGCTTAATATATGTACATAAATATCATAAAATATTAATTAGTAAATCACATTTATGTATTTTTAACCAACTGTTGAACAACGTGCAGTTGTGCATTACCAAAATAAAGAACAACAAAAAATAACAATTTAATTCATACATATGTACCTACATACATACGTACTTAAAAGATCAAAATTATCTATAATCTGTTAAGTCAGTAGTTCAATTGAGCTTGTTCAAAATAATTTGTTACAACTCTATAAAGGGTGCGTGCGAGAGCGCGCGTACGGAGTGGGTGGCAGAAGAGCGCAAAGCGAGCGCGCGCAAAAGCATGCAAATTGGAAAGAGGCAACAGCCGTTAAAATCGAAATTAATGCAATTGACGACGCGACGTCGCTGTCGCCGCCGGCATCGACGTCAAATTAATGCCGCAAAATAGATGAAATAATTAAAGTGGGGCTTGCAAGTAAGAGTTTATAAAAATGCTTGCAACATGCGCGCGTCGCTACAGTTGTAAGCGAAACGCTGACCGACACCGACGCCGACACCGAGTCGCAAGTGCAAAGAAAGTAAAAAAAAAATTAAATAAATTTACGCGCCTGGTGCCCGTCGAGTACGTAACGGATTTTCAAACATCGAAACGGGAAACCAGCGCCCGGCCCGGGCTGCGCAGAAAACTCAAACAAAAAGGAAGCAGCGAGCAATAACTAAAACAAAAACAAAAAAATCAATAAAAATAAAAATAAAAGCAAATCTCAAATTAAAAATTAAATGCGTGCGCCAGCAGCGAGCTACAACGCAAAGCAGCGCAAATGTTTATACAATCGGCCAGTCTCACAATTATTATTGCCACATTGACAGCGCCCAGGCGCACGCTGCTCGCCAGCGTTGCCAGCGTGGCGCTGACGCTGACGCTGCTCCATGTCGGCGGCGTCGCCGCGGCGCTCGACTGGCAACAGGTTAAGCCCATGTATTTGGTGTCCATGTATCCGGGCCCGTTCGGCATGGCCTTGTCGCCGACAACGGCCGCCTCGCTGTCCGCCGAGCTGGACGCGGAAATGAGCGCCAGCAGCGACAGCGCTGCCATCGATAGCAGCGCTGATAGCGCCGCCGCCGCCAGCACCAACGGCGAACCGGAGCCGCTGGTATTGAATTTGGAGACGACGCCACTGCTGGCCAGCATGCTGCCCGACGGCGCCATGGCCATGGATCGCATCTTTGGCGGCGACGTTGGCAATCCGCACTGTTTTCCCTACCAGGTGGGCATGCTGCTGCAGCGCCCGAAGGGTCTCTACTGGTGCGGCGGCTCGCTAATCTCCGAGCAGCACGTGCTGACCGCCGCCCATTGTGTGGACATGTGAGCAGACCGGCAACCTAACCGAAAATCTAGCCAAACCCAACTAATTCATCTTTCTCCAATGCCAGGGCCAAACGTGCCTTGGTCTTTTTGGGCGCCAACGAGATCAAGAACGCCAAGGAATCGGGTCAGGTGCGTCTCATGGTGCCCAGCAGCAATTTTCACATCTATCCCACCTGGAATCCCAAGCGCCTGAAGGATGACATTGCTCTGGTTCGCCTGCCACATGCGGTCAGCTTCAATGGTGAGCTCCAGCTGCCCACTTTTTATGCCCTGAACCCATTGAAAATGGGTAAAAGGTGTATAATGGTTTTGTGTAAATGTATGTAACAGGCAGATGGAATTATCTCCGACCCCATAAAGTATGTATATTCTTGATCAGTCCGTCTGTATGAATGCAACGATCTTGGAAACTACAAACGCCAGAGACCTAAACTTTTCGACTATAGATTCTTTTAATCCATACGCAGTACAAGTTTACAATTTTTTTTCGATATCTTGCTCCGTTTTATTATTATCGATAAAAATCGATTTTTAGACTTGGTTTTGTTGGCATATCTCGGAGACTATAAGAGCTAGAGCCATCAAATTTGGTTTAATATGTGCTCGTAAGTAATACGCAGATTATGAATATGGATTTTGGATACCTCCCCCCATTCGCCCCCCCCAATATAAAAAAAACGCAAATCAAATACTACAGACTTGCGCTTTGGTTTGTTTATGGATTTGGATGTTCTTATTAAGCACTGAAAATTTCATAACGATCATAGTCTTAGTTTAGAAGTTATTCTAGAATTCATATTCCATAGTGCGCAGCTTGCTGCGTGCTTTTGTGTGTGTGTGTGTGTGTGTTTGTGACTTTGTGAATGTGTATATGAATGCAAAGAGGCTTAAATCTGTGTAACAGCTCGCCGCTGCATTCAGGGTATCACCTAGTCGGGCACACCCGACTATAGCCATCTTACATCTTCCTCTCGTTTGGCAACTAATTCCGCATCTTTGCAGAGCGCATCCATCCCATCCAGCTGCCGAAGCGGCACTACGAGTACCGCAGCTTCAAGAACAAGCTGGCCATCGCCTCCGGCTGGGGTCGCTATGCGACCGGCGTGCACGCGATCAGCAATGTGCTGCGCTACGTCCAGCTCCAGATTATTGACGATCGCACCTGTAAGCGCAATTTTCCGTTGTCCTTTCGCGGCACGAACATCTGTACGAGCGGCCGCAATGCGCGCTCCACGTGCAACGGCGACTCGGGCGGACCGTTGGTGCTGCAGCGACGACACTCCAAGAAACGTGTGCTGGTGGGCGTCACCTCGTTTGGCAGCATCTATGGCTGCGATCGCGGCTATCCGGCCGCCTTCACCAAGGTGGCCTCGTACCTGGACTGGATCAGCGACGAGACGGGCGTCCATTCGCATCAGGACACCACGGAGGCCATTTTCTTCGACCAGTACGTGAAGAACTACGGCCAACAGCGCCACAACCGCAAGCTGCACCTGGAGGACGATGTGCCCGACGAACTGGACGTGCACCGTCCGGTGTCCGACGAGGACTCCTCTGAGCCTGCCAGCCAACGGCCGCATTCCAAGCCCAAGTCCCAAAACGACTTTTATTTCTTGTAGCACAAAATAAACGTTTATTTTAAGTTAAGAAAAACCGTTCATTAACCGCTGTTGACCACGCCGGTCTTCGCCTCGATCCAGTCCAGGTAGGAGGTGATGCGCGTGAACACTCCTGGCCAGCCCAGCTCACAGCCCAGGGCAATGCCATAGGAAGTGGCGCCAATCAAAGTGTTGCTGCCATCGGCCAGCACCAAGGGACCGCCGGAGTCGCCGTTGCAGGTGGAGGTGCCGCCCGTGGTCTTGATGCAGATGTTGGTGCTGTCCACGCCGCCGATGAACCACGAAGAGCAGCCCGAGTTGCTCATGACGGGCACGACAATGTACTGCAGAATATCCGTGGCACCCGTTGCAGCTGCACAGAGTAATCACGATTAGCTGAGCTACAAACAGGAGATCCCTTGGCGAACTTACCATCGGACGTCCTGCCCCAGCCGGAGGCCACAGCCTCCACACCCGCGTAGTTGTCGTAGTGGTCCGACTTGACAGGCAGTGGGGCCGGCTGAATGTGCTCGTTCAACTCGATGGGCAGCGGCAGCTTGATGATGGAAATATCATTTCGAAGGTGGGCGGCATCCCAATCCTCGTGCACAACCACATTCTTGGCCTCCACAAAGATGATCTGCTGACCCGCCTCCTGCTTGTTGGTGCGATCAAAGGCGCCCAGGTAGACGTCCACGCCGGTGGTCAGACTGTCCGTGCAGTGGGCGGCGGTCACAATATGCCGATTGCTGATCAGGGTGCCACCGCACCAGGCGGCGCCGCCGGCGACGTACAGCAAGAGTCCGGCCTGGTAGGGGAACTGGTTGCGAGCAGCGGTTTCGCCACTGGTAATGCGTCCAGCTGGCGCACTCTGAGAACGAATCGTGGGCACCTTGGGCTCGATCTCGAGCGACTTTAGGGACTGCCAGTCCACGGCATTGGATGCGCCGACAATGCTGGCGAGGATTAGCACCGATGCGCACGCGAATTTCATTTTGATTTTCAACTGAAGCTAATTGGCCAGGCGGAAACTCTTTTATAGCCCCACATATCTTGGCCTACGGCTTATCTCTAATCAGCCTAGAAAGCACATTTTGATTTACAATTGAAAACCAATTACTTAACAATAATTCCAATTGCTGATCCATTATCGTGTCGGGATTTTCCTTGGAAAGCACTTTAATCTTAACCGTTTTCCCAAAAGTTTATCAGTTGCTTTGGGTCAAGAACAACTCAACTCAGATATGGTTTTGACCAGGTTAATTACTTAAATATGGTTTATCAAGAGGTTCTAACTAATTTGGCGATATTTAAAAATTTCTGAAAGTGCTAAATAGCTGTATATATATTTCACAACCGATCGTAAACTTTAAAATTCCACTACAAATTATACATAAATTAAATTAAATTAAAATAATTATCATCTGCCTTGAACCCTGAGGTTTTATCTCTTAACAAAGCGATAGGCGCTGCAAACATGGTCGAGCTTTTTTTCTATATAAATAAATCATATATAAGTATATAAAAGATATTCTTTTAATTAGCAAAGCGCTTGGAATTATTATCTAGGCAGCTATCCATTGAGAACAGGGCTGCAAGCTCATAAAAAACTTGTTGATACGGTTCGCGATTTATTATAAAAGGTTTATTTGATACATTTTGGATGCTATTAGATCCTCTAAGCTCATAGAATTTTTTCATAAAAATAATTCATAAATTTTTAGCACAGATTCTGTTCATAAATTTAAATGCAGAATTAAACCAAGAAAATCCTGTTCAAGATTTAAATGCAGACTTGATCAAAAAGACACTTCCTATCAAAATCAGTTCAGTTTTTACAAAGTTATGGTACTTTTAAAAATTTTAAAAATTAAAAATTTGTATTCAAAATAAACATAAATTTTGGCCACAAATTGTGTTTTCTTATTTAAACGCCAAATTAATCTAGAGGTCAAAACATGATCAAAAAAACATTCCCTAGCAAAATCGGTTCAGTTTTGACATAGTTATTTGACTTTACAATTTGTACCTATGCCCATATGTAATTTTTTTGATATAAAATAAATATGAATTTTGATTAAAAATTTTGTTTCTACATTAAAATACAGAATAAATATAGCTGCCAATCTATGATCAAAATGTGATTCCCTATCAAAATCAGTTCAGTTTTGGTACTTTAAAATTTATAGCCATGCCCACATTGAAGATTTTTGGTACAAAATAAACACATGAATTGTGACCAAAAAATTGTGTTCAATATTCAAATGTAGTAATAATCTAAACATGATCAAAAAGACATTCCCTTGCAAAATCAGTTCAGGTTTTATGGTACTTTTCAATTTGTACCTATGCCCAATTGGGAACTTTTTGGTACAAAATAAACGTAAATAATTTTCGACTTCAATTCATGCGTCAAAATCAACGTTTATTTAAAGTTAAGCAAAGTTTGGCCAAATTTAAGCACCCCTGTTGACCACGCCGGACTTCGCCTCGATCCAGTCCAGGTAGGAGGTGATGCGGGTGAAAACACCTGGCCAACCCTTCTCGCAGCCCAGGGCAATGCCAAAGGAAGTGGCGCCAATCAACGTGTTGCTGCCATCGGCCAGCACCAAGGGACCGCCGGAGTCGCCGTTGCAGGTGGAGGTGCCGCCCGTGGTCTTGATGCAGATGTTGGTGCTGGAAACAACGCCACCGAACCAGGGGGAGCAGCCCGAGTTAGTCATGATGGGAACCTTAATGTACTGCAGAAGATCGGTGACAGCAGTTGCAGCTGTAAATAAAAAGGACACCATGATTAGCTGAGTATTTTTTTAGGGGATTCCATGTGGAACTCACAGTCGGAGGTCTTGCCCCAGCCGGAAGCTATGGCCTGCTCGCCGGCATAGGTGTTGTAGCTGTTCGACTTGACGGGCAGTTTGGCTGGCTGAATGTGCTCGTTGAAGACGATGGGCACGGGCAGCGTGATGATGGAAATATCGTTGGTGAGGGTGGCGGCATCCCAATCCTCGTGCACAACCACATTCTTGGTCTCCACAAAGATGATCTGCTGACCCGCCTCCTGCTTGTTGGTGCGATCAAAGGCGCCCAGGTAGACGTCCACGCCGGTGGTCAGACTGTCCGTGCAGTGGGCGGCGGTCACAATATGCCGATTGCTGATCAGGGTGCCACCGCACCAGGCTGCGCCGCCGGAGACGTACAGCAAGAGTCCGGCCTGGAAGGGGAACTGGTTGCGGGCAGCGGTTTCGCCACTGGTAATGCGTCCAGCGGGCGCATTGTAACGACGAATCGTGGGCACCTTGGGCTCGATCTCGAGCGATTTCAGGGACTGCCAGTCCACGGCATTGGCGCCGAGTACGGCGGCCAGAAGCAGCAGCGATGCACAAGCGAATTTCATGTTGACTTCAACTGAAGCTAATTGGCCAGGTGGACACTCTTTTATAGCCGCACAGCTTAAAAGGGCACCATAAATCTTGGCCTATCGCTGATCGCATTTGATTTACTATCGCAAACTGATTGCTGATATTCGGACCGATGTCTGATCCATTGATAACTTCACGGACGATAATAATAACGTGCCTATTTTTACTTGGCTTTTATTTTAATCTTGACCAAGCTTATCAATTGATTTGGTCAAGAGCTGAGCTATGCCAAATAAATGTTTTGAATTTTTATGAGTTTTGTTTTTTTATTTTATAAATTTGGCAACATTTGCTGAACACCAAATAACTGTATGTTGTTCACAATAAGCTAACCTAAACTTTCAATATTCATTGCAAATTATAAAAAAATTAAACTAAAAATAATTCAAGCCAACTACACAGAAGCTTATCAAATTCCAAGAACCTAGACGTATTTTTATTATAAAACCGCTAAGCGCTGCAAACTTGGCCAAGTGGTTTTTTTGCATATATGTATATAAATTCCATCTTTATAAAAACCATATAATATATTGTTTTAATAATGTGTGCATTATCTAAGCACCTATTTATGGAGACATTGTTATGTTTCACTATGATCGTAATTCGCACTTTCAGATGCACCTACTTCCTTGCACTTAAATTAAATACACAATTAATTAAATGCTTTTTTTATTAGCTGAAACAACTGTTAAACTCATTAAAACTTTTAAGCACACACTCATAACTCTACTTATGCTGGCGTAGACAAATAATTATAATAAGCAACAACAAAGCTGAAAAAAAACTATGCAAGAATTAAAACGGAAATGGTTTTAAAGCAATAATATTTATTTGTTCAATTGAAGGTTACATTAATCTAAGTACACAGAAGCAAAAGGCGGCAAACAGACAAAGCTCAAGACGGCTTCTATATGCTCTATAATTTAACAACGTTAAAAAAAATATATATATATATATATATATTAAAAATATATATAATTTATTTATATATATATATAAATTAGATGTACAAATATAATTAATATTATATTATTTGTTCTATACTTATTTAAGTTAGTTACACGAATATATTGAAATAAATAAATTTAATTTAATTCGAGCGATTCATGTTAAGTAAAAATTTTTTTAAAGATATAGTTAATTTATACATTTACATAAATTTAAATAAAAGCTATAGCTCTAAATTTTATATATATATTATTCCTATAATATATATCCTAAAAAATTTTCCACTTATAAATTGATAAGAACAAATCTTAAATCGATATCACCTGTTTTTCCTAGACAAAAATCGGACGTCACATATTTACCAATTAATTAGCAGGATAATTGCCTAGTCTGGTGAAATAAAAGTGTGTTGCGCACTTTCTAAAAACTAATCAAAAGCAAATATATAAAAAAAATAATATAAAAAAAACAAAATATGTATATATATATATATATATATGTGTATATATAACAAACAAAAAAATGACACCTGCCACGATTTAAACATGTGCACAAAACCAAATCAAATTAGCCAAACGATGCTATTTGTATCTCAATTTCAATTTCAATCGCGATCGCAATCGCAATTTCAATCTCAATCCCAAGCTCAAGCTCAAACTCGATTCTATTCAAGTGCGGGGTGGTACGAACCGATTTGAGAGCGAGACCGAGACACAAGCAAAATGTTATTGTCCTTGGGCAGCGCCACAAACGGTGCTAATTAAAACATTAAATGCGTGGAAAACTAGCGAATTGTAACTAAATAAATAAGTAATACAAGTAGGAGCGGTCTAATCGCCGCTGCACGACTAGGAGATGCCCTGTAGCTAGCTATTTTTTTAATTTTTAAAATATGTTTTTAATTTTAGCGGCAGTCTATCTAACCAATTTCAAGCTAGAATTATATAAAATTATTATATTATATGGTTTGAATTTAGGCGGAAGAAAATCTATATTTATTATAATGGAAACAAACTTGATCTGATTATGTTTTAGATGTATACAAAAATTGTTATACTAAATTTTGTGCCTTCTTCTATTTCTGAGATCGATCAGTTTATACAGATACTGATCAAGCATATATATGCTGTCTTAAATGTCAAAGCTAGCCTATCACATCAACTATATCAGCTACAATATACCCCCTTTTGACCACGTCAAATAGACACAGTGCATTTAAAAAGGCTAAACTAAAACCCGTTAAAACTGGATTTTGGGCCGTGCTTAACAACTTTCGCACTTGTAATGAGAACGCAAACATGTTTTAAATACAGCCAAAGGTGTCGTTTAATATAATATAATTTGCTCGAATGTTTATATCAGTTGGCAGATACCACTAATTATGCAAAGTTATGCGATAACTGAACAACACAGTGCCCAAACTGGACCTTCTTCTTCTTCTTCTTCTCGTATTAGCCAGAAAATTTTGAAAATCTGTTGCCTCTTATTTTTGGGATTTTTTATTGTTTTTGGATGCTGTGAGTCAGTCGAC
Source organism: Drosophila colorata (assembly GCA_035041545.1). Taxonomy (NCBI): domain Eukaryota; kingdom Metazoa; phylum Arthropoda; class Insecta; order Diptera; family Drosophilidae; genus Drosophila; species Drosophila colorata. Next base: position 5,342,972 of record JAWNLD010000564.1, read on the forward strand.
TATGGACAGCTGCGCGTTCGTTTGTTTGTTTGAATTGTTTTTGGGGGTTAACCCCCTCGGGCCGTATTCCCATATCGATGAGAATTATGAATGGCCATTGTGACGTTTTAGAGTGTGGTTGGTCTTTTATGCTAATTTGTTGGCATTGTATTTGGGATGATTCACGTGCTGTGGGGGAGCGTCCGCGAACTTTATAAATATAATCAAACGCAGCGCAAGAGCCATCGGCACGAGCTGATCGAGAAGATCAAATAAAAGCTTAGGATGTGGACCGGTTTGCCAGCTGGTCAGCTGCAACAGCTGTTGAAACTTTCGCTGCCGGCATTGCCAATTTCTTGTTCTTAACGACAAGTGTTTGTTTGTCTCTGTGTGTGTGTGTGTGTGTGCAGCTAACGATTGCTAACGAAGCTCGGCTCAAATGTCGGCTTGGCTTTTGGGCCGATATAAAAACGGCATCCGGCGCGCGTGCTCAGTTCAGTTGCAGAACATTAACGGAAACGCGCGCGTGCGCCGACAGCACATCGAGTACGGCTCTAGTCTCAAACGCTTTTGATTAAGCCAAGTGAACTTATTTTCGTAACAGCTAGTGACATAGTTACAAGCAAGGTCAACAGCAAAAAAAAAAAAAAATTAAAAAAAATAAACAACAACATGGAAGGTCAGGCCAAGCAAGCATACTTCGTCAATGAAGCATATAATCACGAAGAGCAGCCGCATGGAGCGGGCGGAGGCGGTGAATCCACGAATGCCAGCAACGACAACTTACCACGTCGTCGCAGCGGTGGCAACAACAAGGAGCTGCATTTGGATTTGGCTGGCAAAAAGGCCAAAGAGCTGGCCGCACAGCCCACTGTGCCCACCATCGATTTCGATGACATTTTGCCGCTAATTGGCGAATTTGGGCGCTCGCAAAAGATATTGTTCTTATGCATGATACCCTTCTCGTTTTTCGTTGCCTTTGTGTACTTCTCGCAAATCTTTCTCACGCTCATACCGGAGCAGCATTGGTGCCATGTGCCCGAACTGGATGCACTCGATGTGGAAGCCAGGTGAGACCACTTTGAAAGTCAAGTCAAGTTCTTAAGCGCGTGAGTCAGGCGGCTGGCGGGTTTTCCCGCCTAGACAAAATTTTCTAGTTTCTTGGCTATGGCCAAAACCAAGGCAGCTGCAGCTGCTTTGCCACAAATGCAAACAATCTAGATATCCGGCTAGTTAGATTATTAAGCTGTTTACTAGTTTTCCATTACTATCTAATTGGAATGTCGCCTGCAGTCCAATTAGTATCGTATGCTCATAATTTTCTGTTTTTTATGCGATTTTTATGCTGATTTTGTGCGCATAATTTATGGTTTATTTTTTATGTTAATCGATTGCGATCGCTATTTGGCAGACATTTATGGCTTAATTGCTTACAGTGGCTAACAATAAATAAAAAGAATCCGTTAGTCGCTTTATTTAAGCTCTAGGAAATATATTTCAAAGTGTAGCAAAAGTAAATGGGATTAAAAAAAATATATTGAAAAGTTCTATCTGCATATGTTCAAGGTAAATTTGTTATTTTGTATATTCAGACATAATAATTTAAAAAAACAGTCTAAATGGGAAGCATAAAAATGTGACCTTGAATATATGTTTAAATATAACTGAAGACTTAAACATAGCGGGAAATTTCCTGTGTTCTTAACATGTGTAGATAGAATATCTGTATATATCAAGCATTTTGTATTTAATCAAAGTATAATTTTTTTTTATTTTTTTAACATAAAATTCAGTTTGAAATCAAGTCGAATATCATTTTTGTATAGTTATGAAGAACAAAATGTGCTTAAAATTTGAAAAAGAAAATTAAAAGAAAGAACAAATTACATTGCATTCATACTTGTATTTAAAAATCCGTTTTTATACATGAGTATATTTTACATATCTGTATACTATTTATAGTTTAGTGAGTGTCAATTTCGTATTTAAAGCTCTCCACCAGCTTAGCTATATGTTCATGCATATCCGATTACCCTTAAGGTGAAGCAGTAAAAGTTGATCTAATTAAAATAAACTATTATTTCCAAATATTTCACTTTTCGCCTTCGCCTTTCTCTGCGGTTCTCAATTGCCAGAGCCGGAAACAGCTGTGCAATTTGCAAAATTTGAGTTATGCGTTTCCGTAAATTAAAAAAAAAAAAACTTTCACAAAAGGCATTTTTGATTGATCCGTTCAAAATCGACAACGCCTTGAAATCAACAGGTTTGTGGAGAATTTAAAAATAAAACCCAGCCAGCAAATAGATTTCTGATTATTCCAAGAAGCCAAATTATAATAACTTGTTTGCGCCAAAACGCTAATCTATCTAAAATCAGAACTAAATGAAAAATCGAAAATCGAAAACCGAAAACGAAAATGAAAATGCAAGCGAAACAAATTCGAGTGTGTTCTGATCAAAGTCATTAACTCGTCTAAGTGCTGTTGGGGTTTAGAATGCCGCTTAACCTTGCGTCATGATTGGTTTGGTTTTTTTTTTTGTTTTTTTTTTGTTCAATCAGTTGTCGGCTCAGTAAGGCAAAAAGAACCTTACGGCGTCTTGTTGGGGAGCGGTCAACACAGGGGGCGGGGAGCAGGGGAAAGGAGTGCTAGACAAAGCGAAGGCAAATTTGAAGTAGCAGTGGCTGTGGCAGTGGCAGTGGCAGTTAGATAAGCAGCCAGCAGCCAGGCCATAATTAGCAGCGCTTGTTGCGACAGCGCAGCGACGTCGACGTCGACGTCGCGACGCACAAGTGAAATAATCGTTGTAGCAACAACAACAGCTGCAAATAAGTATTAACAACTTACTAACTAACTGACTGAATGACTGACTGAACTGACTAATGTTGTGTGGCGACGGCAAACACGAGCCACAAATTTTCCAAATCGAAAAATACAAAAAAAAAAAGAGAGAGAGAAAAACAAATTAATGTAGAGCCAAAACCGAAACTTGAATACACTCGAGCAACTATTTAAAAGAAAGTCTCATGGTCTTATAGAGTGCAAGGCCTAGACTATATTTGAACTTGTTAAAGCATTAATAAACCAACAATAATTTTTTGAACGTATCTCCAACCAGTTTTATAATTAACACATTTATAAGCATATAAAAATTAAAGTCTTTATTAGTCTTTATTTATTTATTTTTTAATTTTTTTTTGGTTACATTGTAAGCCAAATTAATAGCTTCAAATACTGATGAGTTATTTTTATACATTTGAATTATTCAATTTTTAGTCACGCCCAAAGTTGTACTTAAAGCTCTCATTATTAAGCCATAAATAATTTAGCTTATATTGTTGCTTGATCGTATCTCCAGTTTATCTCTCTTTCTCTCTCTCTCTCTGGTTTATTTGCAATAATTTTTAAAAAAGCCAAATGTTATAAATACGGACAGCGAGCCTAAAAGCCAATTAAATACCAATAAATTTAACAAAAACCGAAAACTTCAACAAATTCCGATTAAATTAACAAAAAGAAAAAATTTAACAAATTGTCTCTATTTAATTATATGTGTAACAAAAAAAAAACAGAAACTATAACAAATTATATTCGTTTATTAATAACTTTATAAAAATAATAACTTTTTTTCATGTTGTTTTTTGACCTTGCTGCCTTAGTTACCAGTTGGTGTCAAAGTATAACATTAGGTTTACTTCAATTACAATTTAATTAAATAAATATTTTCTGGCAAATATTTATGAACTTTGCCTCTAAGGTCAAAAGCATATAAATTGCTGGAAATACTTCAAGCGTATGAATATAGATTTTATAAAAATGATTTTTTGACTGACACACCCAAAATACATTTAATTAAAATGAAATATAATTGCGAATTTCATTAAAAATTTGCAAACCAAAATTAGTTTAAACATTTTTCTTCATTAAAATATAATTTTTTTAAACAATATTGAAAAAAATATTACAGTTACAAAACCAATAAATAAATTCAATACATAAAATATAGCTTTAAAGAAAATTAATTTTTTTAACATATTAAATTTGATTCAGAAGCGTAACATTCCAATTAACGAACAGCCAGCGTATTTACATAAATAATAAATTAGGTGTTAAGTGAATTGTTGATGGATCGGAAATGTCAAACAGTTCGATAAGATATGTGTATATATTTGAATCGGAGCAGCTGTATTCAGTGTATGAGCAATTTATTAAGATTAAAGCAGCGAGTGTTAAAGTTAAATAAATGTAAGAAAATACGCAATGAACTTAACTTTATTAACTTATAGGGGTATATATAAAAATATTATATATAATAGTATATCTTGTAGTACAGATAATAGCATATTTTATAGTAGTAAATAATATATTATATATAATAGTATAGAACATAGATAGTATATTTTATATATATATTTTATATAATAGTATATCCAATGGTATTACTTTATCTATGTACAGAGTTAGCCAAGTTTGCTTTTTGTCTAGTGTAAATCAATAAATCAAATTATTGTGCCGTCATAAAATTGGCAATTAAACAAGCCGCGTGACATATGAGCCCCCTTCCCCACCTCTGCCAGCCATTAAGCTAGCTTGGCTATATAATTTTAGACATGTTTAAATACACGATTCAATCGCAGCGGATTTGCGTCAAGATCACCAGATAATTATGCTGCCTATGCTCTTTTGGGCTGACTCTGTGTCTGAGAACGCAGACAATGCGCCGCTGACCCTGACGGGTTCATGACACCGACGCCGACACCTCGACACACTCGACACACTCGACAACTTGAAGTGCGAGACTAACCCATTTGTGGCACCTTTCATTTTATACAATACACAGATTAGCCCTCTCCGTGCCCATGGTGAACGGCGAGTACAACAACTGTTATATGTACGATGTCAACTATACGGAAGTGCTGGCCGCTGGCACCGTTATGGCGGATCCGAAGTGGCCGCGTGTCAAATGCCGCAACGGCTGGTCGTACAACTTCACGGAGATACCCTATTCGACGGTGGCCACCGAACAGAATTGGGTATGCGATGATGCGGCGCTGCCCACCTACGCCCAGTCCATATTTTTCCTGGGCGCGATTGTGGGTGGCTTGCTGTTTGGCTGGATTGCGGATCGTTTTGGCCGCATACCGTCGCTGATCTGTTGCAATCTGGTCGGCTTGGTCGCGGGCGTGGCGACCGCGTTTGTCAACAACTTTTGGCAGTTTGCCACGATGCGTTTCTTTGTGGGCTTCGCCTTCGACAACTGCTTCACCATGATGTACATACTGGGTAAGTGAAAGTGTCTATAAGTGTCTATATATCATTTAAAAGCAAGTTAGAACCGTGCAGTCGGGTGTAACCGACTCTGCAATACTCGTTCGCAGTATAAGAACAGCGTAAAACATTCGAAAGCAATCGTAACTATTATTATACTCGTTCATGTTTTTTGTGTTTGTGCAATGTTCGTCTTGCTGTCCGTCCGTCTGTCCGTCTGTCTGTGGGAACTCAATTTTTTTTTAAAGCTAAAGACTTGAGACTTGGATTATTTACTTGTGGTAATCGGCATCCGTCATCCGGCAAAAAAATTTTAAATTATTGTTGACTGATTAAAATTGACAAAAAATTTTACATGAATCCACAGTTCAAATAGCTCAAACTTCTATAACTTTGTCAAAACTGAACCGATTTTTAAGTGTGTTGGCATTTTAGTCATGGTTTGTCCTCTTAATTGAAACTGCATTTAAAACATATGCATTATTAAAAATAAAATTTTGTCAAATTTTTTGTTTAAAAAAATCATGTACTCCCCCTTACTCATTTTCGAAATTTTTTTTTTTGAAATTTTAGAATTGCCAATTTTTTATTTTAAATAATTGTGGTTGTCACAATTAGTATAAAAAACATAATTTTAAGTGATTTTGGGGGGGTAAAATTTTTTGTCAAAAATCATGCCAAAATTGAGAAAAATTTTGACATGTGAAGGTCTCGAATCCATAGCTCTCATATTTAAAACTCTCATAACTTTGTCAAAACTGATCCGATTTGCATGTTTGATGCCATTTTGGTCATGATTTGTCTTTTTTAATCAATTTGCATTTAAAATATGTGCATTATTGAATATAAAAATTTTTGGTATTTTTTGGTAAAAAAAATCATGTGCTCCCCCCTTACTTATTTTCGAAAATTTTTTTTTTTCAAAATTTAGAATTTCAAATTTATATTTTTAATCAATTGTGGTTGTCATAATTAGTATAAAAAACCACATTAAAAGTGATTCTGGGGGGGTAAAATTTTTTGTCAAAAATCATGCCAAAATTGAGAAAAATTTTGACATGTGAAGGTCTCGAATCCATAGCTCTCATATTTAAAACTCTCATAACTATGTCAAAACTGATCCGATTTGCATGTTTGATGCCATTTTGGTCATGATTTGTCCTTTTTAATCAGCCTGCATTTAAAACATATGCATTATTGAAAATAAAATTTTGTCAAATTTTTTGTTTAAAAAAATCATGTACTCCCCCCTTACTTATTTTCGAATATTTTTTTTTTTCAAAATTTAGAATTGCAAGTTTATATTTTTAATCAATTGTGGTTGTCATAATTAGTATAAAAAACCACTTTAAAAGTGATTCTGGGGGGGTAAAATTTTTTGTCAAAAATCATGCCAAAATTGAGAAAAATTTTGACATGTGAAGGTCTCGAATCCATAGCTCTCATATTTAAAACTCTCATAACTATGTCAAAACTGATCCGATTTGCATGTTTGATGCCATTTTGGTCATGATTTGTCCTTTTTAATCAGCCTGCATTTAAAACATATGCATTATTGAAAATAAAATTTTGTCAAATTTTTTGTTTAAAAAAATCATGTACTCCCCCCTTACTTATTTTCGAATATTTTTTTTTTTCAAAATTTAGAATTGCAAGTTTATATTTTTAATCAATTGTGGTTGTCATAGTTAGTATAAAAAACCACATTAAAAGTGATTCTGGGGGGTAAAATTTTTTGTCAAAAATCATGCCAAAATTGAGAAAAATTTTGACATGTGAAGGTCTCGAATCCATAGCTCTCATATTTAAAACTCTCATAACTATGTCAAAACTGATCCGATTTGCATGTTTGATGCCATTTTGGTCATGATTTGTCCTTTTTAATCAGCCTGCATTTAAAACATATGCATTATTGAAAATAAAATTTTGTCAAATTTTTTGTTTAAAAAAATCATGTACTCCCCCCTTACTTATTTTCGAATATTTTTTTTTTTCAAAATTTAGAATTGCAAGTTTATATTTTTAATCAATTGTGGTTGTCATAGTTAGTATAAAAAACCACATTAAAAGTGATTCTAGGGGGTACAATTTTTTGTCAAAAATCATGCCAAAATTAAAAAAATTTTGACAAGTAAAAATTCATATTCATTCAAACTACCATAACTTTGAACCGATTTGCAAGTTTGAAGACATTTTACTCATTGATTCTGCATTTAAAATATATGCATTATTTAATTTTTAATTTTTTGGTAAAAACAACAACAAAATCATATACTCCCGCCTAGTTATTTTCGAAAAAATAAAATATATAAATATACTCATTTCATAATAAAATCCAATAAATTGCAATCAAATCTCGTTTCGACCATTGCAGTGCTGGAGTACGTGGGCCCGAAGTACCGCACATTTGTGGCCAACATGTCGATAGCCATATTCTTTACGGGCGCCGCCTGTTTGCTGCCCTGGATTGCGTACTTTGTGGCCGACTGGAAGCTGTTGACGATTATCACGTCGGCGCCGCTTCTGCTGGTGGTGCTGACGCCGCTGGTGGTGCCGGAGTCGGCGCGCTGGCTGGTCAGCCAGGGTCAGGTGGACAAGGCCATTGGCATACTGCGTAAACTGGAGCGACGCAACGGTCGCCAGGTGTCCGAGCAGACGTATCAGACCTTCGGCGACAGCTGCCGGCGCATGCGCGACCAGGAACAGGCACAGAATGCCAGCTACTCCGTGCTGGATCTGTTCAAATCTCCGCGACTGCGTCGCACCACGCTGCTCCTGATCGTCATCTGGATGGCCATTTCGCTGGTCTTCGATGGTCATGTGCGTAATGTCGGGTCGCTGGGTCTGGACATTTTCTTCACGTTCACGGTGGCCAGCTTTACGGAACTGCCGGCCGATACGCTGCTAACGGTAACGCTGGATCGCTTCGGACGCCGCTGGTTGGCCTGCGGCTCGATGGTGGCCAGCGGCATTTTCAGCCTGCTGGCGACGGTGGTGCCGGTGGGCGTGTACTCCGCCACGCTGGCGATCATGGGCCGCTTCTTCGTCAACATCAGCTACAACATTGGATTGCAGTATGCGGCCGAAATTCTGCCGACGGTGGTGCGCGCCCAGGGCGTCGCCTTCATACACATCATGGGCTATGTGGCCAGCATAATTGCACCCTTTGTTGTGTATTTGGCCAATATATCGCCGGCGCTGCCGCTGATCATTTTGGGCCTGTTGGGCATTTTTGGCGGTTTGCTAGCGCTGCTGCTGCCGGAGACACTGCATCACGATTTGCCGCAGACGCTGAACGATGGCGAGGAATTTGGACGCGGTCAGAGCATCTGGGATTTTCCCTGCCTGGCCAAGCAGCTGGACGATGAGGATGCCTGCAACACGGACGTGGAGGAGGTGCGTTCGCAGGCCTTTGTCCGTGGCACCCAAACGGGCGCCTCGCTCAACGCCTCCACGCGCGGTGAGCTGCGCTCGAGCATCCTGCGGCGTTCGGTGCAATCGCGCAACTCGACCAAATTGTAGATATATACGTGTATATTAATTGTAGGCTTTGCATTTTGCTCATAGTTGCGTTTAGTTTAAGTTTGTGTCTTTAGCCCGCCTTGTGATATTAATTCTAAGTAATATCGTTGCCATTTTGGCCAAATAAAACAAAATCGAACGATTCGAATTTTGAATTTTAACTGCCGCCGCTGGCGCCATCTATTGTGCCAGCAATGCGAGCGACGTTAATGCACGCACGATATTTACACGATAGATGGCGCCACTTTGTTTGTTTTTGAAATTGGCATACATAGCCGTAGTTGGATATCAGTTGGATTACAAACAATTCAATTACGCCTTTTTATTTGCGTTTAACAATAAATGCGGCTTATAACGAAATGCCCGTGCAAATATCCGATTGAACTACAAACACAATTCGCACGAAAGTGAGCGTTATAAGAAGAACGCAGCGCGAATATCGAAGACAGTAGGAAACAACATGAAAGTGGCTGCTTCTCTGGTGCTGCTCCTCCTGGCGCTGCTCCTCCGTGGCGGCAGTGCGCTAAACGCCAGCAGCAACAACAACAACAACAACAACAGCAGGCTACTGGCAGTGTTGAAAGCCAACGCTCCATCGCTGGACGTGCTCCTGCACATCGATGTGTTGGCTGGCGCAACTGCTCCAGCGACCGCGGCCATTGTGCCGGCCAGAGCCGATCTGGAGTCGATTATACGCGCCGAGGTGAATGGCGACTGGGAGCGTGGACGTTTCGTGCTCCAGCTGGCCAGTAGAGCCCGCACGCCGGAGCTGAAGCACGCCATCTACGAGGCCGTCTGGCAGGAGCTGCAGCAGACCCAGCAAATCTACGATCCGTTTAAGCTGCTGCACTTCCATGGCCAGCTGGAGGAGTTGGCGGATGTGCCGGCGCCGCTGCTGCAGCAGGTGCATCAGGCGTTTGTCGGACGCAGCGCGCAGCTGCTGGCGTCGCCCTTTCACACGGCCAGCCGCAGTGCGGATTTTCCGCTGGTCACGTCGCTGCTGCAGCGCCTCACGCTGAGCACGCTGGACTATTTGCGCGACATACTCGAGGCGCTCTACGCGGCGGTGCTGGCGCTGGAGTCCACGCTGAGCGTGGCCCAGCGTCTGGGCAACTTGAGCGCCAGCCTGACCCAGTTGACGCTGGCCAATCTCGAGTTGCTGAAGCGCACGGAGCTGCTGCTGGACGCCGATGCGCGGCTGGAGGTGCAGCACAATCTGCGCCAGCTGCTGGAGCAGCCCAGCTTCGAATGGCAGGTGGAGTCGACGCTGCGCGAGGAGCTGTACGAACAGCTGCCGGGGGATGAGCGCGTCCTGTACACCGCACAGAAGGTGTGCCTGCGCAACGTGACCGATGACAATGCCTACATCTACGAGTGTCCACAGACCTATCTGATCTGCACCAATGCGCGCGACACCAAGAAGGCCATTTTCTACGTGGATCGTGACCATGGCGGCGCCAATAATAGCCTCCAGTTCGCCTTCCACAGTCCCCATTGGGGCAGTCGCTTCATGCACATGGAGCCGAGCAATCATTCCATCGGCAGCATCGTCAAGAATGTCTACAGTCGCAACACCACCAGCTGGTGGCACGTTGTCCGCGCCGACGGCGGCGGTGTGGCCCTCTATGATGCGGCCACAGCCAGCTCGGTGCTCTGCGGCGGGGATCCCCAGCGCTGGGACGGCGTGGAGCAGCATGTCTACACACGCAACGCCCAGGAGTTCGCCTCGTATCGCAACGAGTGCGTCTGGAGCATCGAGGATTGCAGCGATGTGGACGGAAAATAATTATTGTATTCAGACAGTTAAACGTTTATATATAAACAATTGAAAGGATATATCCAAAAATAACTATTGTATTCAGACAGCTAAACCTTTCTATATAAACAATTGAAAGGATATATCCAAAAATAATTATTGTATTCAGACAGCTAAACCTTTCTATATATAAACAATTGAAAGGATATATCCCAAAATAACTATAGTATTCAGACAGCTAAACTTTTCTATATATGTATACAAAATTGAAAGGATATATCCAAAAATAATTATTGTATTCAGACAGCTAAACTTATCTTTAGAAATAATTGATAGGATGTGGAAAATTTAATTTTTAATTTCGTATCAAATATTGAATACCCTTGCAGATAGATATATTATATTCAAATCTAAATCACAGCGTATTTGTTTTAAAAAAAAACCTAATATTCGACCTATTGTTCCTATGGCAGCTATATATTATTCATCTTGAATTCGTATTTTGGCAGTTTGATCAAAATATTTTAAGAAACAAAAAGTTGTTCATACACAAATTTATTTTTTTATCGATTATTCACATGGTAACTATATGTTACAGTAAGCCGATGCTGTTAATTTTTTGTCAAAATATTAGCAGCAATAATAATTGGCGATTTTGGTTAATATATTTTAACAAACAAAAAAGTTGTTCACTCAAATTTAGAAGGATTGTACCTAGGGAAGCTATGTAATATGGTAATCCGATGTTGAAAATATTATCACAAAATATGAATGGCATAAAAAAACTTGTTTGTTATTCAAGCGATCTAAAAAAAATCGCACTTTATAATTTACATCTATTTATCTTTAAAAAAAAAGTTTTCTTATACAATTTGGTTTTTGTTCGGATAGATCCTATGGCAAATATATGGTATATGTCTCCTACAATGTATTACACATTTCGTTATAATTTACTCCATACGAGAATATAATTGTAAGGATATATACATATAAATCGTGAAACAGAACATAAAATATATATGAGAATATTTATGCACAATTATTACAAAATAATTCGAATAGCCCGAGATTTATGCTTGCGACAAACTACAACTAATTGAGATAATATGCCGATAAGAAGAATATTTTTGGCTAAAATACATTATATAATTTATTACGCTTATTGTCTGATCTTAAGGCACAAGAGAGTATAAACTACTTTTGCATAAAATCCCAGGGTATGCAGACAATGCCATCTGTGAGCACGGAGTAGTAGTGGGATATATGCAGCTTAATGTGCTCAAAATGCTGTGGCGGACACAGGCGCAAATCGCTCAGCGCCGATATCATCTTGTCGGGCGTGACGGCGTCGTCCTTGGTCAGCGACTGCAGCTGGTGCAGGCGGACGCACTCCTCGATCAGCTGCTGTTCGATGTGCTTATCCTTTTCATATTTCTGCATGCGTTCGCGCGCCAACTTCATATGCTGAGTGATGAAGTCCACCAATATGGAGCCGGGGCAAGTGGCGGGCGTAATGAACTGGCCCGTCGGACTGACCATCAGCGGACCCGCCTCCGATTCCACAACAATGGTGAACTCGTGCAGCGTTTCCGGCCAGCTATCCGGATAGTTTTGCTTGCTCAAATAATCGTTCAGTGACGTCGTCACCTTCATGAGGTAGTTGGCGAAACCGCGCGCCTGCTGCTTGGGCATAAACTTGCGCCGTCCGATTTGGATGCCACGCAGCACCTGGGAGAGCGTCAGCTCGTACACCGGCACCACATTGAGATACGCGTCGTGCTGTGGAATGTTTTTGATAAAGTCAATCCAGTTGTTCTGCACATCGCCCGTGTAAAGCATCACATGACCCTCCAGGCTGATGCCCGTGAAGGGGGCAAACACGACCACGCGATTGCGCAACGTCTCCAGCACGGTGGCGTGGGTCTGCGTGAGGCGTTGCAGCGACTTGAGGCAGCCGCGATAGTGCTCAATGTTCCAGCCGCATTCGTAACGGGCGTCGCGTAGTTGGAGATCCTTGACGAGCACATCCTTCAGCTTGTCAATCTCGGCGACCAGCTCGGCGGTTTCCTTGGCGCGCTGTCGGGCCTTGGCGGCGTTCTCCGCCAGCCAAGTGGACAGCACGGGACGCATGCTGCTAGCTTCCTGTGAGGATAAAGGCTTGGTATTAATATTTGAAAGGAGTTCTTATAGGATTTGGGCATTATTTACGCTGCGAAACTGCGTCTCGAATTCGGTGAACACCGTATCATATTCATAATCGTAGCTGGGCCTGTTTGCCAGGCTGTCCTGTGGCTTTGGCGGCGTCGTTGGCTTCACGCTCTTAATGTAGTCCGTGGACAGATTGCACAATTCCAGCAGGTCCTGTATGAATCGCTTGGGATCGCGTGTGCTCCTGTCCATGCGCAGTTGCACCAGCCGGAACGAGTCGCGTTTTTCGGCATCCGCGCTCTGGCGCACATAGAACTTAAGCACCTTGGCCTCCTCAGTGGGATAGCTGCGCTCGTAGAGCGCCTCCAAATGTGCGCTGAGCATTTTCAGGGACTCTTCGTTGGTCTGCCGCTGCTCCGGATGCTGCCCGAACAGATCCGGATGCACGGCAAAATAAAACGGACGCAGCGCCGTCGTCAGCTCCGTGCTCAAATGACGGCGTAGCAGACGAACCTTGTGGATGGCCTGCATCTGGAACTGGGCCTGGAGCATGGCGTTCGCCGCCATTTCGCTTATTCGCAATGCCGCTGCCATTATGTAACCGCTCGAGCAGCGCACTGCTTCTCCTGTCCGTCCGCAACACACATCCGCACACGCAACGGGTATATCACAGCGGCAGTTGATATTTACTCAAAATTTTATTTATGAAAAATATTACGCACTTGCCTCTCAGCTGTTGACGTTTATGTGTGTTAAATTTACAAGTTTGTGTATTTTCAAGGCTAATACGTTGCTATCGAGAAAAATACTAGTATGAACAAGTTACCGGATTGTGAATTGTGCCTATATATAAAATATTTTGATTGACAGTATTGTTTGTGACGGTATTGTGTATGTGTGAGCGAAGTAAAATGAACAAGTCTTACGTTTTTCTAGGCTAATACGTTGTTATCGAGAAAAATACAGGCTCGTAAAAGTATTTAAAATTTAGCTTAAACATAAAAAAAAAGTTAGTGACAGCATTGTATGTTACATTTGTATTGTATTTGTGAGCTAAATATAATTTACATACTTTCGTAATTTCTAGGCTAATACGTTGCTATCGAGAAAAAATACAACAACTTACCACACTTACATTTATATTTTACATAGCATCCAATTTGTTTGCAGTGTCAACTAAAAGTTTTATAATTTAAAAAATAAATAGATTTATTAATAGAGTCTTTAAATTTACCAGCTGAGACCTGCGTACTCGTTTTAAAATATATATTGCTGACACTCCCAGCTAGGTGGCAACGCTTCATTGCCAGAGTGCCCACATTCAGCTAATGACAAACGCTACAATCAGCTGTTGACAAATTTCCTCCGCATCTGAAAATTGTTTATTTTAACTACGCCCGCAATGTCCACTTACTATTTTGTTATAGTTGGGCACAACGACAATCCCATCTTCGAGAAGGAGTTCAGCACCGTCAATAAAGAGCAGCGCGTAAGTAAATAAACAAAGCAGCGACTCCACCTACTTATTGAATACCCTTTACAGAAGGAGGATCACAGGCATCTCAGCCAGTTTATAGCACACGCTGCGCTGGATCTGGTGGACGAGCACAAGTGGAAAACGGCCAACATGCAGTTGAAGTCCATCGATCGCTTCAATCAGTGGTTTGTGTCCGCCTTCATCACCGCCTCGCAGATACGCTTCATCGTCGTGCACGACAACAAAAACGACGAGGGCATCAAGACTTTCTTCAATGAAATGTACGACACGTATATTAAGCATTCCATGAACGCGTTCTACAGGATCAACACGCCCATTAAGTCACCCATGTTTGATAAAAAATCCGAAATTTTCGGGCGCAAGTATTTGTTATCTTAAATAATAATTATAGTGATAGTAATAGCAATTAAAAAGCATGTAAATTTGATTTAAATTTATTTAGAAAACCAGTCTAGCTTAACTTTCAAAGGATTTCCTCAATTCTCATTTTGCAATGCGTCTTCGAATCAAATCTAAAACGATTTAACGCTCTACTTGGCTCGCCTGACCCGTCACAATTCCAATGGGAGCTGTATTCTAGTTAATGTAAATGTGTTTGGATGAACGCATGGAACGATTGTTTTGAAATTAAAGCAACAATATTGTACGGAATTGTAGTGGGATAAATCTCTTCAAATGTTGTTCAAAATGCAAGAGACGCGACTTAATGCTTCTTGTTCTTGCCGTAGCGTTCGTATTTGCTCTTCGACGAGTGCCACAGGATGAGTGGAATGGCCAGGGAGGGCAGCGTCATGATGGCAAAGGCCACCCAGTCGAAGAAGTGCGACGAGAAGCGCTTGTTGTACTCATTCAGGTTGACAATGCCGCCCTCTCCGGGCTCTGAGCTGATGGCCAACTGGAGCTGCAGACCAAACCAATTAGCAAGATAGTAAATCACACTTAAAAACTCCACTTACCGTCTCAGCCTCCTCGACGGGTTTGTAGGACACCTCGGCGGCGGTGAAATTGAAGTAGCCAAAGGCCTTGGGCCGCACAACCACCACATGGGTGAAGTTCGTCTGTGGGGCGATGCGTTCGACGGTGGCCGCTGGCTGGCCGCCAACCACCTCGAATGCCTCGGGATGGAAGCCGTTGTCAACCAGCTGCACATTGGTGGCAGCTCCATTGCCCACATTGAAGATGGTGTAGCGCACCAGAAGATCGCTCTTCTCGACCAGATATTTGTTAAGGATCTGCTTGGAGACCAGCAAGCGAGCGCGTGTCTCGTCCTCGGACACACCAACGCTGAGCACGGCGAACAGTGCGCACAAAGCTAACGTTTTCCCAAACATGCTGCAAGACAAGAAAAGTTTGGAACGTTTCACTTTTTTTTGTTGACGTGGAAGGGCCGAAAGCCGTGAAATGAAAGCGCCGCAACTTGGGCGCGCATTAAACAATAAATGCTAACACAAAATCAACAAGCAAACACTTTGTAACGATGTCGAGCACTATAAAGATTATTTTTGAGCAACTTACATGAAAGTTAGTTATTTAATTAGCGGCGAATGGTATAAAACTAAATGCGAGCAGGCGACAACGGCGGTTGCTTTCTCGTGGCTGCTTCGTGACGTGTAAACTGTCGGCTGTCAAACTTCGGACGAGTACATAGCGCAACGATACCAGCGGCATCGATATCGATAGCACACACTTGACACTTTAGCAGCGACAACTCTGTACGCACAGCTGTTGGGCAACAAAACAGTAACAAACTAATGTTAAATTTATGTTTGCGCGCGCTGTTTATTAAATTTTTTTTACAGCTTTAGTTCTAATTTAGAATTCTAATAATTATTTAAAATGTTTTATTAAATATACAAGCATTTGGGATGAGATACAGAATGCAGTGTGGGTGCCGGCACCTGTGAATGCCCTTGAATGACATTGTCACCCTACAGGCAGCGGTGCCGCCTATGCGTTCCAACATGCATTCAATAAGGAAATGCATAAGATTCATTTATATAAAGGGTTTGTTATTGTTTTTTATCATTGTTGTGATTATTGCCAACGCCATTTCGTCAGCTAGCAGGGGGACGATAATTATTGCGTTCGAATTCGCACGCAGTCAGCATGATAGCGCTTATCAGAGTCGCTACAGCCGGCTGCGACGCTTATCAGCGCGGCGCCGCAGCAGCTGAGTTCGTTTTTTTTATACGCATACACAAATTGTTAGCGCCAGTCGGAATTCAACCAGCAGCTGGACAACTATACTGAAGAAAAATGTCTCTAACCGTGGAAACTGTGCAAACTAAGCCCTACGAGGGCCAAAAGCCTGGCACCAGCGGATTACGCAAAAAAGTCAGTCAGAATAATTCGTAGTTCATTTTTCCGGGCAGCTCAGCAAGATGCTTTCTTCCAGGTTAAAGTGTTCACACAGCCCAATTACACCGAAAACTTTGTGCAGTGCATTCTGGACGCAAATGGCGCTGCCCTCGCGGGCTCCACGCTGGTGGTGGGTGGCGACGGGCGCTACTACTGCAAGGAAGCCGCCGAGCTCATCGTGCGCATCTCCGCGGCCAATGGCGTCGCCAAGCTGCTGGTGGGTCAGAACGGCATTCTCTCCACCCCGGCCGTCTCCAGCCTCATTCGACACAACAACGCTCTGGGTAGGTGCCGTTACTTAATCAACTGTTTACACTAGTCTGTAATCCCCCCGGGCAATAACTGATAATGATCGGCGTTTGTCGAGCCAGAACAAAAAAAAACTGATTTGAATACTTATTCTTTATTGATAATTGTCGCCCTGTGAGTCTTTGAGTAGCTTTCAAGGTCAACGTTTAGTGTCACGAAAAAACATTCGGATAAACGAAATTCATTCAATTTATTTGATATAAATTCGATTTCTACAAACTTTTTAGAAATTGTTTAAAATATTTATTTTGCAAATTCGATTATTGAAAAATTAATTTTCAAAATTTTTATTTTTAAAAAAAATATTGATTTAAAGTTAATTTACACAAATTCGATTTCTCAATAATTTCAAATTTATTTACAAAAATTTAGATTAAAAAAAAAACAATTTTTATGTAAATTAATATAAAGTACATATAAATTCTTAAACAGTTTTCGTATAATTTGTAAATATTTGTAATTGGATCATATTTGTTTTGTCTCTCACAGAATTTGTGGCGTCGAATTCGTCTAATATTTTTCTGTTTTCACTTGCGGACAAATTTAGTTATACCAATATTTATTCAGCTGTAACATAGGCCTAAATTAGTCTAAACTCCCATAGGAACAACTAACTAAAAATTAAGTTTAGCTATGAAAAACTTTTGTATTTTACAAACTCACGAATTACGAGCTTCATAAACATTGGAACTCTATATTATATACTTCCAGTTGGAATATTTGCTTGAAACTTAAGTATTTGCGTAATATATGAATATTCCGTACGTCTGTAATTTAGAGCGTATATAATACAGAATATATAATCGTAATCATTTAAATGATCTCTAATAAATAAATTCTCCTCCAGGTGGCATCGTGCTGACTGCTTCCCACAATCCTGGCGGTCCGGAGAACGACTTTGGCATCAAGTTCAACTGCGAGAATGGCGGTCCGGCTCCGGATGCCTTCACCAACAACATTCACCAGCTCTCAACGGTTATCAAGAGCTACAAGCTGGTGCGTGGCCTGCAGATTGACATCTCGAAGGTGGGCGTGAGCAGCTACGAGATTGGGGGCAAGCCATTTGTGGTGGAGGTCATCGATGCGGTGGCCAACTATGTGCGTCACATGGAGGAGATCTTTGACTTTGGCAAGCTGCGCGACTTTGTCAGCGGCAAGGCAACTGGTAAGCCCCTAAAGATGCGCATCGATTCCATGAACGGTGTGACTGGCGCCTATGTGCGCGAGATCTTCCTGAATCGCTTGGGCGCCGCCGAGGCATCGGTGGTGCACACCACGCCGCTGCCCGACTTCGGTGGACTGCATCCCGATCCGAATCTGACGTACGCCAAAGATCTGGTGGAGACGGTGGCCAAGGGGGATTACGATATTGGCGCCGCCTTCGATGGCGACGGCGATCGCAACATGATCATTGGCAGCAAGGCATTTTTCGTCACGCCCAGCGACTCCTTGGCTGTGATCGCACACTATCTGGAGGCCATACCCTATTTCCAGAAGAACGGCGTTCAGGGCTTTGCGCGCAGCATGCCGACTGCATCGGCCGTCGATTTGGTGGGCAAGAAACTGGGCAAGGAGGTGTTCGAGGTGCCCACCGGCTGGAAATACTTTGGCAATCTGATGGACGCCGGCCGGCTGTGCCTGTGCGGTGAGGAGAGCTTCGGCACCGGCTCCAATCACATACGCGAAAAGGACGGCATCTGGGCGGTGCTCGCCTGGATATCCGTCATGCAGCACACGGGCAAGAGCATCGAGGATATACTGAAGCAACATTGGTCCGTCTATGGACGCAACTACTTTACGCGCTACGACTACGAGGAGTGCGATCTCGAGCCCTGCAACGAGATGATGGCCACCATGGAGAAGAGCATAACGGCTGCGGATTTCGCCGGCAAGAGCTTCGCCAGCGGCGGCAAGAGCTACAAGGTCAAGCAGGCGGACAACTTTAGCTACACGGATCCCGTGGACAAGTCCGTGGCCACCAAACAGGGACTGCGCATCGTCTTCGAGGATGGCAGCCGCATTGTGATGCGTCTCAGCGGCACCGGCAGCTCCGGCGCCACCGTTCGGTGAGTATTTACGTTTACGGCTTATATTTTTACTATTCACTAAACTGGGTTTCCTCTGCCTGCAGCTTGTACATCGACTCCTATGAGAAGGACAACGTGCTCGGCCAGGCCAGCGTCATGTTGAAGCCATTGATTGACATCGCCTTGGAGATCTCGCTGCTGCCCAAGTACACCGGACGCAATGCGCCCACTGTCATCACATAAACAGAAAATTGTCCAAATTGAAGCTTGTCCAACTGCCATTTTGGATTTGTTGTTTTTGTTGTTCGGAATATCCTTCTGCAGCTCCGTGAGGCATTTGCGTTGTGTTTCGATTTTATTTAAATTCTTTATAGCTAAAAACCAAAGTTTGGCTCAGAAAATTATTAAAAATATGAATTAATTCTAATAAAATAAGTTCAAAGAATCTTTGAAACATTTGACCATCTAAATTATTGAAGTATTTAAATGCATGTCCCAAATTTATTTTAAAACATTTAATTTTGTTTTTTTATTTTGTATACCCAACAAGAATTTTCGTTGGTTCAGTTCACAGCTCGAACCAATGCCTCGGCTGAAGGTTCGGTTCGAGAACCTTATTTTCTACATACACGAACCTAGGTATAAGTTCGAACCTTTGTTATTCACTTATTCTTTTTTGCGCATAAAATGAAAGAATCCAGTTTAATATATTTTAAAAGTTTTATTTGATGAAATGAAACTAAAAAATGTTTTAATATTGCATTTATATTTACATTATAACTATTTTCATATATCCAAACATATTTTGTAGTACAAAAACATATGCTTAAAAGTAGGTTTCTATTAAGGCTTAGTGTGGACTGTTTCTAGGCACCTGATCCGATCTCATAATACAAAAACAATTTGAGTTTCGAATTCAATTTCGGTCGAAAACTTGTTTTTAAACAAGTCAAAAGCTTCAATTTCTTCCAGTCGACTTTAAAGTTTAAATTATATCAAAAATTTATCAAAACGCGTTAAAAAAAATTTTAAATTCACGACAAAGGGTGGAAAATGGGTGGAAATAATTTTTTTTTTTTAATAACACCTTGTTTGCTTAAATGTGGATAATAGCTTTTTATATATTATAAAATTATTGAAAGATATTTTATGTGTGTTGTTTAAAGATATATTTATATATTATATATATATTATTTATACTTTACAAAGTTTTACTTTGCAATCAGGCGCTCACTTGACAGGCGTAGCCAGATACTCAAATTCGCTTAAAATTATATTGGGTATGCGCTGCTCCAGGACACTGAGTGGCAAGCCGGCCACGCGCACAAATGCCTGCAGAAAGTGCAGCATGGTGACCACCTCGGGACCCAGCATCTCCTTGTCACTAAAGAAAAGCAAACACTTGATTAGTGAAGTTCCCGATCTCTAAAAATGTATACTCACAGCAGCTGGGCCTCGGCCACGGTGACAACATATTGGCACATGTAGGAGATGTAGAGCATCTGGACATTCTTGTGGAACTGCTGCATAATGGTGAGCAGGCCCATGATCAGGGGCACACAATCGATGACATCTTTGGCGGATTTGGGCAGCAGACAGTCCGTGTTCGCGGAATGCTGTAAGCGACCCATATGCGCAATGCTGAAGAGGAACAAGAACAGGGACATGTTGTGCGTATTCTTGGTGCACATAAAGACCTGCTCGAGCGGCTCATAGTTGCCCGTATACTGGAGTATCTCCTGCAGCTCGGTGAGCATGCCCACGCCCTGCTCATTGCACAGCTTGGTGTTGCTGGACAGCTCCAGCATCAGGGCGCTGCGGATTAACAAGAGAAGCGAATGTAGAAGTAATCTGTAATTTCAGTTTTGAATATTTCACCTACCGATTCAGCGTATCCGTCGTGTTCTCCAGCAGCTTGGCATCGCATTTGCTGCTGAAGCTCAGCTCGCTGGCGATTTGCTGGCGCAGCAGCTGCTTGTGTCCCAAGGCGAGCACCCAGTCCAGCAGCGCGGACCACACCTTCAGCCAGCGCTGCGTGTAGCTCTGATAATACTTGAGCGGCTGTTTGGCCAGCTCGCCGGGAAAATCGGGCGATTCCAGCTCTTTGGTCAGGCTGCTTAGCGCATCGCACCACATGCGATCCGAGATTAGATTCTTCAACAGCCTGTCCAGATTACGCTTCAGTTCGTCGGCCAGCATGTGCGCATAGAGACGCTCCAGGCCCACCATGCCAGCGGGCGCCATTGCCTCGAGCAGGACACTGAAGAAACCGGAGCCGGAGAGCAGCTCGTGATGCGGCGCACGTTTGTCATACCAGCTGCACTTCAGATCCAGATAGATGGTCTGCTTTGGCTCCGTGCAGCGCAGAATTTCGTACGCTAGTCGGCCAATGAAATTATCCGACTTGCTGGGATCACCGTGCAGCGGCTGGAAGTTGGGTATGGGTATGGTCTGGGATTGAAAGCGGGATTGCCACTCCTGGACCTTGTTGCGCAGAAAGCAATTGCACTCCTTCTCCACGTTGTAGTTGATGATGCGCTGCGATTCCTCCAACAATATGCGCAGGCCCTGCACACGCAAATAGTCCTCGATGTACTCGAAGGATCTGCGATAGCCCTCGATGGTCTTGGCCAGCGCGTGGAGTTTCTCCTGCAGCAGCTGGACGCACGTTTTGCCCTTCTCGGACGTAAAGATCAGGCCCAGATTGTACGCGTTGGCCAAATGATTGACCAGCTCCTTGCGTATACCGTCCTCCAGCAGCTGTTTGGGATCCAGCTCGATGACGCCCACCAATGTTTTCTTCATCATCAGTATGCCTTTGGTGAAGACCGCTATGGAGTTGGTCAGCTGGGCCACCTTGGCGCGCTCCTCGAACTGTGCGTACTCGCGCACCTTGTCCTTTTCGAGGCGCGTGGGAAACTCCTTGATGACATTGGTCAGCAGCTGGATAATTCTCGCCAGTATATTGAACATTGTCTCGGGCACAATTTGCAGCACACGGCGCAAAAAGTTCGCCAGCTCCGTGCTATAGTAGTTGGACACGGACACCAGATCCTCACTCTTCGCCTGATTGATGCGCATCAGCGGCACCTCCAACGTGCTGGCCAGCTTCAGGAATACCGCCCGTATGCCAATGACAGCCCGTGGTTGGCGCTTGATGTGATCCTGCATGATCACAGTGAAGTCGCGCTGCAGCAACTGCCAGGCGTAGCTAAAGTCGCTGATCATCTGTATTTGTATTTCAACGTCCTCCTTTAAGTTGATCAGCTAAGAGATTATTTTAAAAATAGTTTTTAAATATATAAATAGGGTATAGAAAATTTGTGTAGCTATCTGCAGAAGACATTTTCCGCTCCATCAAGTATGTACTATAATATAAAGTAAATATATAAAATAAGTAACAATTAAGTAAATTTATCTTAGATTCTACTTCTCTTTCCACGTAACTCACTTGAATCAAATCGGATTTTGGAAATTTATACCTATTTGAACTCGTGAAGACTTAGAAAATCAATTGGCATTCAAAAATTTGGAATATAGAATCGACCCATTTTTGACAAAAATTGTGAAATTTGTACATGGAGATTTTTAAATGCCTTTCAATAGTACTCATCCATACGCGTAAAAAGGTATAACATTTGAAAATCTGACTTTATTGAAGTGAGATATGCAAGTTCAAAGTTTTTACATAACCTAAAAATATCAAAACTAAGTTAAATGACTACATAACTCAGTTGAATAAAGTCGGATTTTGGAAATGTGTACCGTTTTTTAACTCGTGAAGACCTATAGAATCGATTGGCAGTCAAAAATTTGGAATCTAGAATCGACCATTTTTTTGTCAAAATTTATGATGTTACCCCTTGACATTTTTGACAAAAATTGTGAAATTTGTACATGGAGATTTTTAAATGCCTTTCAATAGTATACTCATCCGTACGAGTTTAAAAAGGTATAACATTTGAAAATCTGACTTTATTGAAGTGGGATATGCAAGTTCAAAGTTTTTACATAACCTTAAAATATCAAAACTAAGTTAAATAACTACATAACTCAGTTGAATAAAGTCGGATTTTGGAAATGTGTACCGTTTTAAACTCGTGAAGTCCTATAGAATCGATTGCCATTAAAAGATTTTGATTATAGAATCGACCCATTTTTGTCAAAAATTTATGATGTTACCCCTTGACATTTTTGACAAAAATTGTGAAATTTTTACATGGAGATTTTTAAATGCCTTTCAATAGTACTCATCCGTACGAGTTTAAAAAGGTATAACATTTGAAAATCTGACTATATTGAAGTGAGATATGCAAGTTCAAAGTTTTACATACCTAAAAATATCAAAACTAAGAAAATGACTACATAACTCAGTTGAATAAAGTCGGATTTTGGAAATTTGTACCGTTTTAAACTCGTGAAGACCTATAGAATCGATTGACATTAAAAGATTTTGAATATAAAATCGACCCATTTTTGTCAAAAATTTATGATGTTACCCCTTGACATTTTTGACAAAAATTGTGAAATTTTTACATGGAGATTTTTAAATGCCTTTCAATAGTACTCCGTACGAGTTTTAAAATGTATAACATTTGAAAATCTGACTATATTGAAGTGAGATATGCTAGTTTCAAGATTTCATATAACCTTCGAAAACATGAAAATTCTGCTAAATTATGTATAGAACTTAATATATAGAGCATAATTTTTTTTTTAGATAACTGTCTCTGTGTGATTATTTATATGGCTTTGCCACAGACTTTCTCACCCACTTATATATATTTCAAGTGCTGTGGATTGCACCTCTCATCTGTTAGCTCTCTTCGACTTTCGTTTTCTCTCCCTAATCTCTATTCTCCACTTTTGTTTATTACACTCTCACTCAGTTTCTCTAGCTCTCTCTCTCTCTCTCTCTCAGCCTCTCACTCTCGCTCTCTCTCACTCGCTCCCTCTTTGTCGTTTCTCTCTTTCTCTCTCTCTCTGTTGTCTCTCTCTTTCATTATCTCTCTCTCTCTCTCTCTCACTCTCTCTCTCTCTCTCTCTCTCTCTCTCTCTCACTCTCTCACTCTCTCTCTCTCTCTCTTTCTCACTCGCTCTCTCTCTCCACTCTCTCCCTCTCTCTCTCTCTCTCTCTCTCTCACTCTCTCCCTCTCTCTCTCTCTCTCCCACTCTCTCTCTCACTCTCTCCCACTCTCTCTCTCTCTCTCTCTCTCTCTCTCACTCTCTCCCACTCTCTCTCTCTCTCTCTCCCTCTCTCTCTCTCTCTCTCTCTCTCACTCTCTCTCTCTCTCTCTCTCGCTCTCTCTCGCTCTCCCTCTCTCTCGCTCTCTCCCTCTCTCTCTGTCTCTCTCTCTCTTATAGTCTCTCTCACTTGTACTAACTCTCTCTCACTCTCTCTTGCTTTCCGTCAGCTGTCACTGTTTTTAATTCCCACATATCGCTTCTCTATTCGATTCTCAAGCATTGAAGTAAGGGCTGCAGGCATTGATTTTCACTTTAGGCGCAGGGTATTTGCCAATGAAGCACTCTCGACTAGATCAGCCTTACGTATTTATATAAATCACATGTTCATTACCTGCGCCATGCGATTCAGCAGATCGCGCGTCTCCTGCAGCTGCTGTTTGACCAGCATGTTGGCGTGCAGATTGTGATACTCCTGCACATCGTCCAGGGCCTGCATCACCTGGATAATGAGTCGCCCCGACTTTTGTGGCTTGGCCAGTTCCAGTTTTAGCAAGCGCTGCGCGACCTGGCCAAACCATTGCTGCAGCTGGGCGTTCGGTTCGATCTTGGTCAGCGGGCGCGTGCCCGCGAAGGCTTCGCTCAGCTCGCGCAGATACTGCATTGCCTCGTCCCGATTGTGCGTCCAGCGCTGCTCCCGATCCTGCTGCAGATCACCCAGCAGCTCCCTGACCGTCAGCTCCAGCTGGCCGCAGTTGAGCAGCAGAGTGTAGAGCGTGCCCTGATCAAAATTGAGTTCCTTGAGCAGCCATTGATGAATCTCCGCCGCCGTTGCCAGACCCGAAACGGTGAGCACGGCGTGGCTGGTGTGCAGGCAATACCAGCGCAGCAGCACGTTCGCCTGGCGCATTAGCACAATTATCTGATTGGCGTGCTCCAGCACAAAGGCCTCATCCAGGACACCCTCGCGCACAATCTCCTGGGTCTTCTGTGCCGTTTTTTGCATCTGCTCGCGCTGCTGCTGGCACAGCTTCTTGAAGGCAATCGAATGCAGGCTATTGGCCAGTGCAGCGCTGGCGGCCTTGAAGCACGCCCAGACATCGATCAGATTCACGGTGATGCCCATATAAATGGACAGCGTCCAGTTGTCGTTGAAGAACTTGTCCACAATCTCGCGCATCTGGGCGTTCTGCGAGTGCAGCAGCTGGGGCGAGAAGTACAGGCAAACGTAGAGCATGACCGCTTGCGTGGACAGCGCCGTGGTGCGGTGCATCGGAAGCGGATAGATGGCCAGCTGGTTGTAGATGTCATCGCCGCGCAAACGCGCCAAAACCAAATCAATAAAGTTCGCATCGAAGCGAAAGCGCGCAAAATACGCCTCCGGATAGTTGGGCACGGGTGCAGCAGCCTTTTTTGCCGGCTGCTGGGCCAGCTGCACAAAGCCCGTGGAGCGCAGCAGCAGGCAAACATCATGGATGTTGCTCTCATCGCCGCTGGGCGTGGCATCGCCGCCGCTGTAGCGATAATAGGCAATTAACAGACGCTCCCGCACATCGCCCGGTATATGCAAGTCCAAAACGAGCAAAATAACGCCGTACAAGTAGAGGGATTCGCACTGCAAGTAGGCATAACAATAATTTAAGGCATTTTCTTAGTTAATTTAGGCACAGACCAGCAGCTGCTTGCCCTCCTCATCCTGGAGTACGGTTTCCAGTGTCTGCTGTATGTAATAGCCCGTGTTTAGCTCCTCTATATACTGTTTCAAGTCCGTGGCATAGTGATGAATGCTCTGGAAGGCCAGGTAGAAGCGTGTTATCAACTGCAGATGATTTGTGCGTACTTCCGAGTCCAAGTCGCTTAGCTCCTGTGAACATAAAGTATTTAAAACAAGTTAGAACGTTGCAATCGTGTGTAACAGCTTAAAACAGTCAAAACGGTTTATATTATTGTCGTTATATGTATTTTTGGAATTTGTTATAAACGCTGCACTCACTGGACTCTCCTCAATCTTTTTTTCGTGCGCCTCGGCCACTTTGAAGTAGCTAAAATCCAATATAATTTCGGCATATTTTTGCCTATCTGCAGCGGTCTCCAATCTGTAAATCAAACAATTCAGTTTTTATTTACGCTCGTTTAAAAATAAAACTCACCGGTAAATGCTGGGCACGTATTCTTTCAGCCGCAGTATTTCAGCAATTATGGAGTTGCCCACGGACACAATATTAAGTAGGTTTTGGCCACAGGCATTATTTTCAGATAGAAATTCGCTCATTTCTGCAATAAAAAAAAAACAACAAAATCAAATCAAAACAGCTGATTATAATCAACGCCCTCAAGATAGAGATGAGTGTACCTCGTGCATGTCCATGAAGTAGTGTGCTTAATTACACGATCCATAAAATTATATATTTAATAACGACAAAATATATTTACAATATATATCTTAAAATTTTTAACTGCACATATTTATATCAATAAAAGCTTTATAGATATTGTTCCAGTGCAGCTGCTAAACATTTTGCAGCACTGTTCATGTCGATAACAATCGAAATGATTTCGATAACGTTGTGTGTTTTGCGTGCACATGTGAATGTGCACGCGTCGTCCGCCGCGCATTTTTTTGCAAAACGTCCGTCTGGCGGAATTTCGCGATATAAATGCGTTAAATTATTAAAGTAAGCAAACACAATTATACTGCAACGCATTCAGTTTTAGCTGACATCATGTCGAGCTTCGTATTAGACAAAGAATCGTTTGTGCGTCGAATAAAACGCCTCTACACAGAATGGAAGGTAAGTCTCGGCTCTTTCTCACCGTTCTCGGTGCCCGCCGGGCACGCGAATCTTCGAAAGTGTTTATTAGGGGGCTCCGGTAGCACGTTTTTTTTGCGCCGGCCTTAATCACGAAATTACGCTGTAATTGGCCAACATGGTGAAATTACCGGTCATATCATGAACAAAACAAAACAAAGAAAACAAAACACAAAAACGTGTTAGGTTAGAAAACGCATGAAAAGCGGCTTAATTAATTATCTGATTTGTTAAATTCGTTCGTCTGCAGGCGCCCAGCACCGGGCACGACGATGCGCTGAGCAATCTGGACTGCATCATGAGCGTGGTGGGCGTGGACGAGGATGTTATCTACTCCAAGTCGATGGCCCTGCAGCTCTGGCTGCTCGGCTACGAGCTGACGGACACAATTTCCGTGTTCGCCTCGGATGCCATCTATTTCCTGACCAGCAAGAAGAAAATCGAGTTCCTGAAGCAGGCGCAGAACATCAGCGAAGAGGGCGTGCCAGAAATAAAGCTACTCGTACGGGATCGCGTAAGTAGATCACGATTTGTACTTAATATATTTGATTTAATTCTATTAAATGTGCTTTTTACAGAACGATAAGGATCAGGCGAACTTTGAGAAGCTCATCAAGACCATACAGCATTCGAAGAAGGGCAAACGCTTGGGCGTTTTCACCAAGGACGCCTTTCCGGGCGAGTTTAGCGAGGCCTGGAAAAAGATGCTCAATTCCGCCAAGTTCGATCACGTCGACATCAGCACAATTATTGCTTATTTGATGTGCCCCAAAGATGAATCCGAGATCAACAACATACGCAAGGCCTCACTGGTGTCCATGGACATATTCAACAAGTACTTGAAGGATGAAATCATGGACATCATCGATTCCGATCGGGTAGGCTTTTAATATAAGCAATTAAATCCAATTGTAATTAACTTTTTTTTTATTTAATTTTTTACAGAAAGTAAAGCACACCAAGCTATCGGATGGCTGCGAGGCAGCTATTGGCGAGAAGAAGTACACCAGCGGCCTGGATCCGCGTCTGCTTGATATGGCTTATCCGCCGATTATTCAGTCGGGCGGCGCCTACAGCTTGAAGTTCTCGGCGGCCGCTGATAAGAATCATTTGCACTTTGGGGTGATTGTGTGCTCGCTGGGCGCGCGCTACAAATCCTATTGCTCGAACATTTCGCGCACATTTCTGGTGAATCCCACCGAGGCCATGCAGGAGAATTACACATTTCTGGTAAATGTGCAGGAGGAGATACTCAAGCTGCTTGTCCCGGGCGCGAAACTCTGCGAAGTATACGACAAAACGCTGGCCCACGTAAAGAAGGAGAAGCCCAGCATGGTCGAGAATCTAACGAAAAGTTTTGGCTTCGCCATGGGCCTGGAGTTTCGCGAGAACTCGATTGTCATCGGCGCCAAGTGCCAGGCGCTGATCAAGAAGAATATGGTCTTCAATCTACACGTGGGCATCTCGAATCTGACCAATCCCGATGCCACCGACAAGGAGGGCAAAACCTATGCGCTATTCATAGGCGACACGGTGCTGGTGGGTGACGGCGGGCCGGCCAGCGTGATGACGCCATCCAAGAAGAAAATCAAAAACGTGGGCATTTTCATTAAAGACGACGACGACGAGGAGGAGGAGGCCGATGAGAAGAAGGCCGCCAAGGCGGATCAGGGCACCGAGATATTAGGCCGCAGCAAGCGCAACGCCGTGCTCGATTCCAAGCTGCGCAACGAGATCAACACCGAGGAGAAGCGCAAGGAGCATCAGCGTGAGCTCGCCCAGCAGCTGAACGAACGTGCGCGCGAGCGCCTGGCCAAGCAGGGCAATTCCAAGGAGGTGGAGAAGGTGCGCAAGAACACCGTCTCCTACAGGTCGATGAGCCAAATACCGCGCGAGCCCGAGGTCAAGGAGCTGAAGCTGTATGTGGACAAGAAATACGAGACGGTCATAATGCCCGTGTTTGGCATCCAGGTGCCCTTTCACATATCCACCATCAAGAATATATCCCAGTCCGTCGAGGGCGAATACACGTATCTGCGCATCAACTTCTTTCATCCCGGCGCCACCATGGGCCGCAACGAGGGTGGCCTCTATCCGCAGCCCGAGGCCACCTTTGTCAAGGAGGTGTAAGTGTTTAAGCTATTTCATTTATCGAAATATTTACTTAATTATATTTTTCTTTTTGCAGCACCTATCGCAGCTCGAACGTCAAGGAGCACGGCGAGATATCGGCTCCATCGTCCAATCTGAACAATGCGTTCCGCCTGATTAAAGAGGTGCAGAAGCGCTTCAAGACCCGCGAGGCTGAGGAGCGCGAAAAGGAGGATTTGGTTAAGCAGGATACGCTCATCCTGTCGCAGAACAAGGGCAATCCCAAGCTAAAGGATCTGTACATTCGTCCCAATATCGTGACCAAACGCATGACTGGCAGCCTGGAGGCGCACACCAACGGCTTCCGCTACATTTCCGTGCGAGGCGACAAGGTGGACATCCTTTACAACAACATCAAGAGCGCCTTCTTTCAGCCGTGCGATGGTGAAATGATTATTCTGCTGCACTTTCACCTCAAGTACGCCATCATGTTTGGCAAGAAGAAGCACGTGGATGTACAGTTCTACACGGAGGTGGGCGAGATCACCACAGATCTCGGCAAGCATCAGCATATGCACGATCGCGACGATCTGGCCGCCGAGCAGGCGGAACGCGAGCTGCGCCACAAGCTGAAGACGGCGTTCAAGAGTTTCTGCGAGAAGGTCGAGGCCATGACCAAGGCCCAGGTGGAGTTCGATACACCATTCCGTGAGCTGGGCTTCCCTGGCGCGCCGTTCCGCAGCACTGTCACGCTCCAGCCCACATCCGGTTCGTTGGTCAATCTCACCGAATGGCCGCCATTTGTCATCACGCTGGACGATGTGGAGCTGGTGCACTTTGAGCGTGTCCAGTTCCATTTGCGCAACTTTGACATGATCTTTGTCTTCAAGGAGTACAACAAAAAGGTGGCCATGGTGAATGCCATACCCATGAACATGCTGGATCACGTCAAGGAGTGGCTGAAGTGCGTAGCCTATTTAGCTTTTGTTTATACATCCTTTAACCCACCTGTTGCGTTTGCAGCTCCTGCGACATACGCTATTCGGAGGGCGTGCAATCGCTTAACTGGCAGAAGATTATGAAGACCATTACGGATGATCCCGAGGGTTTCTTTGAGCAGGGCGGCTGGACATTCTTGGATCCCGAATCGGGCAGCGAGGATGAAAACGAATCGGCCGAATCGGAGGAGGATGAGGCCTATAATCCAACAGATGCCGAGTCCGATGATGAAACCGATGAGGACGATTCCGAGTACTCGGAGGCCTCCGAGGACGAAAGCGATGACAGCGATGGTATGGAATAGCAAACAAAAAAAAAAAAAAAGCCTTTAATTACTTTACAAATATTTTATTTGATTACTAGATCTGGGCTCTGATGAGGAATCTGGCAAGGACTGGTCAGATCTGGAGCGCGAGGCCGCCGAAGAGGATCGCAACAATGACTACAACACGGACGACAAGCGCAACGGCAAATTCGAGACGAAGAAGCACGGCAAGAGCTCCAAGCACAGGTATGCTCATATGCCAGCCCAAAAAACATATGTCGTGTTTTTTGTATATTTTTCTTTATCTTGTAATCCCACTGAGCGTATGCTCTCTTCTCTATTTATTTATTTATTAACTAAACCGCATCACGCACACAAAACAGTCGTCGCGAGCGTGAGGAGCAGCGATCGTCGCACAGTAAAAAGCATAAGTCGAATTCCTCCTCTTCTTCACATTTAAAATCCTCCAGCTCCAAACATGGCAGCTCATCTAGGTTTGTTACCCTATTCACAGCACACCCAAACGCACACACACACACACATGCAAATTTCTGCAAAACTTACACACACACACACACTCACAAACACTCTCATATTCAACTATTTGATTCGAAAAATCAATATAATCAAACTAATATTAGCAACTAATTTGATTTGATTTAATTTTTGATATTTATTTATGAAGTAATGCAATTTATTATTAATATTGTTAGGCTTTAAGGCTTTAACTAATTGGAAAACAGAGCATAAACTTTATTAGTTATGCGGAAAGTTTAAAGTAGAGTTCTTTTAGATAATTTCTCACATTTATGTGCATATATATTATTATGCGCTATATTTATTTATTTGGTACATAAGTTTTAACTTAAACGGTTCACATATATTTGCTTAGCCATTAAAATTTGGTGACGAAATTATGATTATGATATGTTGTATTATACCAAAAAGATTTGAAGACAATTATTTTCTCAGACTAAAAGTTTGAGAACTCTTTGAGGCTGGGCACAAATGATAGGAGAGTTAATATGATAGCTAGGATAACCGATAATTAAGTATATCTTATTTTCTTTAAATGTTTTATTAAATTAAAATTATAGTCAGCTACTTTTTATGCTTGTTAACTAAGCAGAGGCTATAGAAAACATTATATTGGTAACTGGACTGTATTTTCTACATAAAATATTCCCTCTTTTACTGTTGGACCTTTTTTGAATATATTTGAAACAATTAAATTGATGACTGCACTCGGAAATGAAGCATGCCCTATATATTAAATGATAAATACTTCATAAATATGCGAAATTCTCACTCACTCAAAATTGAACACGTTTCTCTAAAATGTTTGCCAGCTGCAAAGTTCATACCAAAAACCAGTTAAAAAGCTTAAATTAATTGATTTTGAAATTTATTATATTTTTAAAGCCCAACGAAATCGTCTAAGGATAAGTATCATAATCGCGACAAGCATAATTCTTCCTCATCGTCGGGACACAAAAACAAGGATAAGGATCGGAAGCGCTCGCGTGAGGATAGTCGAGATAATGGACACAAATCGAAGAAGTCACGGCGTTAAGGATACACAACTAGCAGTAGTTACAGTAGCACAGGAACACACACTCACACACACACACACAGCAGGCAATTCACACACACACACACACACACAAAATATACCTTAACTTTAGGTTAATATTTGTCTATTATACACATACATCTGTACATTTTGGCTTTGTAATGCTCTACACACACACACACAATATACAAACCGTGTCCGTATATATACACCCCATTGTATTTCACTGTTGATTTCCCCTACCCCCCTCTCTCTTCTCTCCTGCGCCTATTGCATCCTTTTATGAAAGTTGTATTACAAATTAAATAATTATAAAGCGACTCTATTTTTATTGTATATATCTGTATATATGTGTATATAGTACTATTCTACTTGTTCCAGCTGCCCAGCAAGTGGCGATAGGCGTGCACCTCGTTGCTGTCGCGTCTACGACTCGAACGTGGCTGCTGCTGCTGCTGCTCCCGTTGCTCCTGTTGCTGGTGCGGATTGGGACTGCTGACGGCGGCCACCGTGCCGCGTCTTCGCGTCGCATCGAACATGTTGCGCGTCTTGTTGATGGGATAGCGCATCTTGTTCTTCAGCCAGGTGGTAAACGCTCGCTCATTGTCCTGCATCTTGCGCAGCTCGTGCTCGTTGCGGTTCAGCGTCTGCTCCATGGCAAAGCGCTGCTTGCGTCGCAGCTGCTGTTCCCGCTGCTGCAGCTGCCGGGCGCTCAGCCCGTACTCGGACATGTAGCCGGTGTACCGCGGCAGCTTATCCTGCAGCGCATGCCGCTGCTCGCAGCAGATCTTATAGTTCATCTTGATGTCCGGCACGGCTGCGCTGGTCGCGGCCCGAGCGCGCCGCCTGAAGCTGAAGCGGCGGGCATTGAAGAAGCTCTTGGCGCTGGTGCTGCTCGTGCCGTTGCCATTGGGCGATGTGGTCAGCTGCGCGTCCGCCTCCTTTTTGTAGTAAATGCTGCGCTCGTCCAGCTCAAAGTCGTCGGGTATATAGCTGGCCACAATGATGGACAGATCATCGTCCTCCACATCCTCGTTGTCGTTGTCGTTGCCAGTTAGGCGATTGATCTGCGCCTGACCATTCTCATCCAGCGTTTTGTAGAGGCTCTTGTAGGCCTGGCGCAGCTTGAGCCGCGCCTCGTTGACGGCGCGCTCCTCCTCCTCGCAGTCGGATTCGGTCAGCAGATTGGTCAGACTACGCTGATCCGATTCGCCGTCCGTTTGCTGATCCGCCTGCAGGTCGAAGGTGTTTTGGCGTGCGATGCGACGCCTCTGGGCGTCTGTGGCCAGCGTTTCATCCGCCGCCGTTAGATCATCCTCGTCCACGCCCGAGAAGTCATCCTCCTCGTAGTCCATGCTGGCGGCGGGCGCCGACTGTGCCTGTATATTGTTGCTGTTGCTTTTGCTGCTGCCGTTTTCCACCACGGTCAGATCCAATATTTCCTCGCATATTTCCTCCTCCACCGCTGCCGCCGGCTGCTGCTCCATGTCCGTTTTCTCCAGCTCCTTGGCGGGCTCCTCGGCAATGGGCGCAAACCGTTCCCGCTCGGACCTCAGCTTCAGATGCGCCAACTGCAGCAGCAGCTCATCCGGCGGACTGGGCACCTCCATCACGTCGCCCGCCTGCCCCGTTGGCTCGTAATCCTCCAGATTGAGCGCAAACGTTACCTTACGACTGCTGCCATTGGCCGGCACCGTGGCCACAGCCACATCCTCCTCGTCGAGCAGCGCAAAGAGCTGCTTATTCGCCTCCTTGATCTTGTCCACAATGTTGTACTCGTTGACGGGCTTCAGGACTGCATGATAATCCAACATAAGCGGCATGTTAATGCCATTAAGAGCAGCTACTAGCTGCTAGCTGCTAGCTGCTGGCGGCTACTTACAGTACACCTCGCAATCCTCGTCCGACTCCGCGTCCGGCTCGTACATCTCTGCTGATTATTTTTAGACCAGAATTGGATTTATGTGGAAAACTTTCCATTTCGTGCCATCGCCAGACCAACAAAACCCATTGACAGCGGCAGCAGTAGCCGTAGCCAGGGCCCCCATCAAAGGTCTAATGAACTTGGGAATATGTCTGCGCACTGCCAGCGCCACCTCCTGTTGCGGTTATCGCCGTGTTCCCTGTCCTGGCGCCGTTTCGTTGGCGCCGTTGCCAGGCCCCAACGAGGCAGGCTTGGCGCTGTTTGGTCGATGCCTGGTGACAATTTGTCTTGCCATCGACAACAACAACGGCAGTGATTTGGTCGAGTGTGACCGGCTGCGAGTTACCCTGTACGAAGGTATAATCTGTTCCTTTGAATTCTCTAAATAACTCTTTTGTTTAAAGTTTGATCTTTAAACAGTTTTCAGGGCTTATGTATATCAAAAATCAAGAAAAATACCCCTTCAATTCGAGGAAAATGGGGTAAGTATTTAAAAACGGAAGTATACTTGATCTGGATATACTATGCGAGTACTTACATAATCAAATCTAGTGTACAAGGCGCTTAAAATATCCGGAATATTTAAAAAAACATAGGCTGAGCATCAATATTTATCGATTTCGGGAAAAGACATCGATTTTTGTAAATAAACTTAATCTACGCATAATATATAAAACTTATATATCAAATTTGCTGTCTATAGCTCTTAATATCCGCGAGATATGCCTAGAAAGTATTTGAAGAAAATCGATTTTTATCGGTTTCGTGTAAAACGGTGTAAATAATATTACATTTTAAGTAAATTTAAACTGCGCATAATATATATAATATAAAACAACTTTATTGCCAAATTTAGTCATAGTCATACTCATGATCTACGTTAGATGTTCGGAAAAGAAGCGCTGAAAATCGATTTTGCCTCTTCCGGATGAAAGGCGGAAATTTAACGTTCATTTCAAAAAAATTTAAGGTATAGCTCACAGAATCTCCTAGATATGCTACAAAACAAAAAAAAAATAGGTGCACAAAATCGATATTTATCGATTTCGAAAAAAAAAGTTATTAATAATTTTATATAAATTTAAGCTGGCATAGGGAAACGTTTAAGTCAAATTAAATGACGAATACAGCTAGATCGCATCGACCGTTGGTGCTGATCAAGAGTATAAATTCTTTGAATGTTCGCCGCAGCCCCCTACTGCCTGTTATTCACAGATCAACAACAGCAATATACCCTTCTTCCCAACCACTATCAATAGTTACAGGGTACACCAGTAATAGATTGTGTGGCGTTTAATTTTATGCACTTTATTTCATTCGGCTTACTTGGCTAACCACATTCAAAGCTTAATCGTTAATCATCGAAGTCAAAGTCAAAGTCGAGCAACGTTAAATACAAAAACATAAACTACAAAAATACAATACCAATATAATAAGTACACATCATATATGTACCATATACATATACATACACATATATATATATAACCTATATAGATCCTTACTGTCTTTTCTTTCAGTGTATTGAGCAACATACGAGCGAATGCATTTGATTTGTCTTTATCCTTGCCAATTTTATTTATTTTTTTCTTTTGTAACTAAATCTAAATATAGATAACCTAACCAATAGAGTGCCTAGGTGTACGAACCATGAGATATCGCTATGATTAATGGAGCATGCCATGAAACCAAGAATAACTATAAGCCTTGTCGCTTTGTGGTATGAACATTCTTTAAAGAAACTTAAAAGATATGTACAGCAAAATGATAAATAACGCTTTGGTATGACACAAACATGATAAAATATTTGTTAATTTATTTATCTTTGGCGTGTGCGAAAAAATATGAACCCACGTATTATCACATATGCATATTTTTACCCCTGATGAGGAATACTTTAAGCAAAAAAGTTAAGGAAACTAAAAGGCACGCGAAAAAGCAGTCTGAAAAAAAATATTATATATAATCTCGACCCAAAAATACGGATTTTTATGAGCAGTATATATAGTAAACCAATTAAGTTAACTTTTATATTCTCTCATAGCGTCGTCCTGTTTAAATAAATAAAAAAAATGCACACAATTCAATACAAAATTTCATACAAATTAAAAATCTCTTTAATAAAAAGTTTAAAGAAAACAAAATCACATTTAAAAAAATTTCAAAAATAATATTTAATTTGCATTAAAAAAAACCAACAATAAGTGAAAGTAAATACAAAAGTCGTAAGCAAAGCTCGCTTAAAATTTTAGTACACAAAATTTCGAGTATATAATGCAAAAAAAAATTCAGCATTATAAATGTGCCGAGTTTTAAATTTATGTTTCTCGAATTTATTATTATTTTTTTTTTTATAGTTTTTTTTTACATACAACCATATTCAGCATACTTAAAAAAATAGAGCATTAAAAACTAAACGGCGGAATTTAAAAAAATATGTTTAAAAATTCATTTGCTATTTATGTAATGTGAATCTGATGAGGTGTGTGTGTTTAAGTGTGTGTTAATGACTGTGCGATTTGAGTGTATAATTTCATTAAAGGACGGGTAGAATTGGTTAGGGTTAGAAAAAGATTAGCGCAGCAACTTTAGAGCTATATAAAACGTACATATTGCAATATCAGCGCTTGGACTTATATCACTAATATTTCTTTTGGTTTTATTTGTTTTTAAATGTGTTTGTTAAGAATTCTCATTGTAACTTGTTAAATAATAATATTTAGCAATGTACTGTACTATGTTTAAACTAGGTATTTAAGACGCGTCCTTGGCAGACGCCTACTAATCATATACATATACATATATATCGATTTATATATATAGATTCGTGTTTGAAAATCGTAAAACATTTCGTTAGCTTTTTCTGCGCAGGCGCAGATCACTTCGATTTTTTTGTTTTTGTTTTTGTTTTTTTTGGTGCAATTAAATTTCAATAAATTACAGTTTACATTTTGTTTTTAACACTAACGCGCGCTCAACATTTAGCATCATATACAAAGTCTTTCGTTTTTTGTTATTATTTTAAATAAATTTCGAATGTGTGTGTAGGTGAGTGTTTATCATACGTATCTTTAACACTTTTGAGGGTATACCGAAAGTTTTTGAGTATATGTTATAACAAAATATTCTTTTAAAAAAATACATACAAACATTAATGCTAGAATTCGAATTGGGAGGTTGTTTTTTTGTTTCCTTTTTTTGGATTTGTCTATTTGAAATTCTTTCAAGACACACACATAAAAAACAAGAGTCCGAGTTAATTACCATACATAGAAAATAATTGTATACATATAAATATAGATATATAGACAGAGTGTGTGGGGGAGGGGAGGAGGGGTCTGTTTTGCTGATACAATTGGATCAACCAATGCGACATGGATTTACAAACAACATCTCTCTGTCTGTTCGCTTATGTAAACAAAGGCAGGTGATAGAAGTCAAACCCTCGATATCCCTTGGCCGCCAGCCAAATGTAGACGACGTGATAGGCGCCCGGTATAAAGCAAATGAGTCCAGCGACAAAGAATACAACACCCTGTGATGTATTGTGTGGATCGGCGATGGCAAATGTGCCCATCACGAACAGACCGGTGCCCACCACCAGCAGCGTGAAGGCGGCTAGGACGGTGCGCCAATTCTCGCGCACCTTCGGATGCCGCCAACAATATGTGTTCGTCTCCTCCGTGGGCAGATTGCCATATTCCTGTATTAGGGAGTCGCTGTCCCGTGACGTTGTGTCCTCCGCATATTTGTTGTAGCCCCTGTGCAAAGAGTAAAGCAAATAAATAAGACGGAATTGAGTTTAATTCAATCTGTTAATCAGCGAAGGCTATCTAGCAGAGGCACAGGGCACACATACATAATATATGTGTTTGTGTGTGCATTAGAGGTGGCCTACTGGTAAGCCTTGTGCAAATTTTGGAAGAAAAAAAAAAAAAAAAAACCAATAACCTTAAAGAACTAAATTATTCAGGTCTAATATGGATACAATTTTATTTCTAAATAAAAATATGAACTAATAATGAATAAAGCATGAATTTATTTTTTGATAAATTCGTGTTTGTGAAACACGACAAAGAAGTATTGTGCGTGCTCGTGCTGTTTTTGAATCGTGAATATCGGGCTCGGCTCAGAATAAGGCCCGCGCCCACCTCTAGTTTGCATTACTCAATTACATTGCAGCCGCACAAGTGCTGCGACCGCAACCGAAGGCCAGACGTGTGTCTTAGTGTTGGGTATCGTGCAAGAAAACATTCTTCAAGGAATGACGAAATTTATGCGCAATGATTTTTACAATTGAATGCCAAATTGAGCTGGGATGCACGGTCAGACAGACGACGACGACGACGTCGTCTGTCTTAATCCCCATAATTACGTAGCATGCTAGCTGTTGTTGTTGTTGCCGCTAGGTGCTTGTGCCTTGCATGCATAATGGAATAGCAAATAGAGAAGAGCCGCAAGAGAATTGTAAATATTATGTGAATGAAAGAAACACGCACGCGCCTTTGGCGTCCAGTTAGGCACCCACAGCATGAAATATATGCAAATGATGCGACTTGGGCTTCCGGCATGGAAGCGGGAAGTAACACGCGGCATCCAGAAAAGGTAAAGGGTCTAGGTGTATAATGGGAACAGCTGGAATGCAATTGTTATATGATGGCGATGATGATGATGATGATTGCATGTTTATATTAAGCCGGTTTAAGTTCAAGCCATGCTTAAAGTTCTGAGTCAGCTATGATGAAATGTGGTATGCAGCTAAGCGCTGGTTCAAACCGGTTAAAAAGTGATTTAAGCCCTAAACAAAAGCAATCACAGATCTGGTTCAAAAATGTTTAATACCACAATGAAAGTTCATATTTAATTGTTTAACAATTGCACTTCCTTGTGGTGAATCATTAAAAATCTTTTGGAGCGAACAGCTCCAAAATGGTGTCAACAACTGTCAAACAGCTGCTGCCCACGCGCAGACCCGACCCAGTGGCAAGAAAGAGAACCAGAACCGAGCGGTGCGTCGGCAAACTTGATTTTTTTTCTGGTTTTTTGTTGCTTTTTTTTGGACTTACTTTGGATCCTGTATGCGTATGGATACGTCTTCGGTGGAGCGACCTTGTTTGGCGCTGCCGCTGACGCCACCGCGCATTGGCGTCGATATCACTGTGGAGCCGTAGACACGTATCGCCTCCTCTTCCTCCTCCTCGAAGGCGTCGTGTATGGAGAAGCCCCGTGCGCCGTTGTTGTACATACTGTTTGTTGTTTTCTTCAGTTGTTGTTGTTAATAAATATATATGTGAAGGCTGCCTACGTTCAATTCACAATAATCAAAGACTCGAAAATCGAGCGCTTAGTACTGCGTCGCGTGCATTTATCGCCACATTGAAGCAAGTGTTGTTCACCTTTTTTATTTCTGGTTGCTTCGTAACGATTTTCACAGTGTTTTTCTTAATATTTTACGCGACACAAAAGATAATGTTCAGGGAGGAGAAGAGTGGACAGTCTAGTGATGCGCAAAACTGAAATAAAGAAACTATCGCAACACGTATCGTGGACTTGCGCGTTAGTGATGGCACGAGAGCAAAGAGACGAAGGTAAATTGTATATTAATTATACATAAATAATCGTTTGTTTGTTGGAGTATATGTTGCCATATATAAAATATATACATGAATATATAAAATTGGTCATTAACGCAACACGTATTTCAAATTTTTATTGTTAAATTGCATATATCATATTTTATTTATATTATTTTATTTTGAATTCAGAAAACATATTTTTAAAATTAACGTTATAATAGTTTATTTACATTTTTAAATATCATATGAAGTCCCTTTTACAGTGCACCTAAATACTTGCGATTTAGGCTGCCACTATAACTATTTGATTTATATAAAAAGAAGTTTTGTATAAGGAATTTATTTCTAGCAGGTTGTTTTTACACATCACTAGTTGTGCAACTATCGAGTGTGTCACGCACATCACAATTAATCGCGCTGCCAGATATTCCGATAGTCCGAAAATCTGGCAGCTTTCTCTAGTTCTTTCATTCGTCTGCAACTCAATGAAATTATATTTTGCTTTTCCGTTTCAACAATTGTGAAATATAACAGATAAGTTTCAGATAAATTCAGAAGAAAACAACCAGCAAGATGTCGCGGCACCGAATAGTACGCGGAATGGACTACAACGACGAGTACGACGGCTACGATGATGTCTACGGCCACTCCGTGGACGACGATTGCGTCTCTCCCACGGATCAGCAATGGTTGTACGATCGGGCCCGTGGTCAGCAGAGTATGTCGGCGTTTATCAAGAAGAACAAGGGCATACAGGAGGAGGCGGAGGAGGGCGACGAGGACGATGAAGATGAGGCGTACCAGAAGGCGCGCCGAGATTCGGAGGGTTTCCAGATGCCCGAACTGGACGACATTGCCCAGGCCAAGCTCAGCTCGTGCGTGGACGAGGTGCGCAGCGTGGTGGGCGATGCCGTCTCCGAGCGTCGCATCGTGGAGACCTCCATGCGTTTCGACTACGACATACAGAAAATTCTCGATGAGATTCTCAACGAGGAGACGAACAACAAGGCGAAAGAGAAACGCCCTCAAAAGGTGAAATTAAGCGCAGCGCCGGCCGCCAAGAACACAACAACAGCCCAGGCGACACCCAAGCCGACGCCCACGAAAATAACGCTTTCCGCCGTGAAAGATGCCCGACGTGGCTTCGAGATTGCCTCGCCCAAAGCGCCCGCCTCGCCCAACATCTCTGGCCGCAATACGCCCGTCGACATAAGCGTCGGCGGCGACGAGGCGGGCCGCGGCAGTGCCACAACCATTTTCAAGGTGTCCAAGGATCAAGCGCAGCGCAACGCCCAGCATCTGTACGCGCAGGAGCGCGCCAGCCAGAAGAGTCACATACATATGATTGTGATCGGGCACGTGGACGCCGGCAAGAGCACCCTAATGGGCCACCTGCTGTACGACACGGGCAACGTGTCCCAGCGCGTGATGCACAAGCACGAGCAGGAGTCGAAGAAGCTGGGCAAGCAGAGCTTCATGTACGCCTGGGTGCTGGACGAGACCGGCGAGGAGCGTGCCCGCGGCATCACCATGGACGTGGGCCAGTCGCGCATCGAGACCAAATCGAAGATCGTCACGCTGCTGGATGCGCCCGGCCACAAGGACTTCATACCCAACATGATCTCTGGCGCCACGCAAGCGGATGTGGCGCTGCTTGTCGTGGATGCCACACGTGGTGAATTCGAGTCCGGATTCGAGCTGGGCGGACAGACGCGCGAGCATGCGATCCTCGTCCGCTCGCTGGGCGTCAATCAGCTGGGCGTGGTCATCAACAAGCTGGACACGGTCGGCTGGTCCAAGGAGCGCTTCCAAGAGATCGTGCACAAACTCAAGTCCTTCCTCAAGCAGGCGGGCTTCAAGGAGTCCGATGTCAGCTTTACGCCCTGCTCGGGCCTGACGGGCGAGAATCTCACGAAGGCCGCCCAGGAGCCGGCGCTGCAGGCCTGGTACGCGGGTCCCCATCTGCTGGACGTGATCGAGCACTTCAAGGTGCCCGAACGCGCCGTTGACCGGCCGCTGCGCATGTCCGTGTCCGACATTTACAAGGGCACCGGCTCCGGCTTCTGTATTTCGGGCCGCATCGAGACGGGCGCCTTGTGCCTCAACGACAAGGTGCTGGTGGGCGCCAGCCGGGAGCAGGCGCAGGTCAAATCGCTCAGCATGGACGAGCTGACGCAGACGAGCGTCTTTGCCGGCGACCAGATTGCCGTCACACTGGCCGGCGTCGACATGAACAACGTGACCGTCGGCTGCATCATCTGCGATCCACAAGTGCCCATTCCAGTGACCACACGCTTCCAGTGCCGCATCATCGTCTTCAATGTCAAGGTGCCCATCACGATGGGCTATCCGGTGCTGCTCCACCATCAATCGCTCATCGAGCCCGCCGTCGTCTGCAAGCTGACCGCGTCCATACACAAAAGCACCGGCGAGGTGGTCAAAAAGAAGCCCCGCTGCCTGGGCAACAATTCCTGCGCCCTCGTCGAGGTGGAGACCTCGCGGCCCATCTGCATCGAGCGCTATGCGGACTTCAAGGAGCTGGGACGCGTCATGCTGCGCGTCGCGGGCGTCACAATTGCAGCGGGCATGGTCACCAAAATACGCTGAGACTGCTTGCAATTTCTTTTTATTTTGTACGAAATTTTAGTTAGTTCCTTTTTATAGTTTTGTTTGTTATAAATAAAAACTAAGTTGATAATGCGCAACTACAAAACAAGTAAGAACGTCACAGTCGGGTGTAACCGACTGTCCAACACTCGCCCACAGTATAACAGCTTAAAACAGGCAAAAATTGAGTTTATTATTATTGTTATGTTGGAAAATTCACGATTTTTGTAATTTATGTAGGCGGGAGTGGGCGTGGCTGGTATTTTCCCACTCGATTTGAAGTGCGAAAATTTGGTGACTAGCTCTAAAATTGTGGGAGATATGGATTTTCTCGGGTTACCTGCCTTAAGATATATAGATTTGATCGATAAATCACAAATGCTGTTTTGTGTGAGTCTTTTTAAACTTCATTCTAACCATAGTTTCTGGTTCATAAATTCTTATCATTCTTGCGCTTACTGTAGCTAATAAGCTCAGATTTATTCAATTCGTAAGCTTGCTAAACATGGTTTTAACAAGCAATATTTGAATTGTTTTCTAAAAAGGTTCGTTAATGTTGCCAGTCGTGGGACATTTATCGATTGAGGCTGCCATTTGTAGCCTGTGTCGTTTTATCGCCACGAATGACACATCGCGAGGTGTGGCAACGCCGAAAATGAATCACTCGAGCGAGCGTCTGAGCGAGCTAGCAAACACAAGCGCCTAAGCCGAAAAAAGTTATCTGTTTGCCTTAGCATTAAATATCGTTATCAATCAAAAATTGCACATTTCGCGAGCGTTTTATCTTGCACACGCATACATACACACACACGCACAGACACCGGCCCACAGCTCGCAAATCGTGTGCACAGACAGCAACAACAATTTTTTGTGCGCAGCAAACAAGGTAAAACTCCGAATAGAGTTGCCGTGTGCGTGACATGCGGGTGCTGCCCCCTGCCCCTAAAAAAAATGAAGAAAAAACTTGTGCTCAAATATGAAAATATTAGGCACAATTTCTGTGCATTTTTCAGCCAATGCTGATTACAATATTAAGTGATTTTCATTGAACAAAGAGCGAAAATGATTTGCATGCTACAAGTGTGCGTATTGTTTGTAACAGTGCCAACAACCGCCGCTCGACAACTCTATAAATGAATCATAAAAATGTTGAGGGTAGAGCGCAATTGTGCTGAGCGAGCAGGCGAGCGAGAACACTGAGTTCATTACAAAAAAAAAAAAAAATACGAAGAAAGAGTGCAGTAAATTCCTAAAAGCCACAGCACCAGCATACACCAAAACTAAAATAAATCAGAAAAACCAAAAAAAACGAAACAAAACGAATTTTTAGTGAAAACCTATTTTAAAATACAACCATTGCTTTCTTACATTCCACAGTGCACACGCTTAGTACTCGGCAGCAATCATTGTTGCACAGCAACAGCAACAGCAGAGATAGTAAATTGGTGTTGTAAAACGGAAGTTGTTGTCGCGGAGGCAGCGGCGGCAGGGCCAGTGCTACACATTTTATTTATCGCCCCTCCCCCCCACACACACGCACGCAAAAGCAACAATTTGACGACAACCTAAAAAAGAAGAAGGAAACCTTTGCTACCTGAGCGGAGAAAGACTAAGAGAGACAGTGTGTGAGTGAGAGAGAGACCACACACACTTACATACAGCTAGAGTTGTTTGTTGGCACAAAGGTTATCAGCAATAACAAAGAACAACAACAACAACAGCAACAACAAAAGCTTTCTGCAAGAACTGCAACTGCAACCCAAAAGCAATCGCCGAACAACGCCTAAAACTAGAGATTTTTTTTTTTGTAATTCTGCTGAGAGCACAAACGAGAGAGCGAACGCGCGCAATAGGAAGAGCGAACGCGGTCGCGTTTTAAATAAACATTTGCACAACAGCAACAACAACAATAATAAGAGCAGCCGCAACAACAACAACAACAACAACAAAACCACCTCGCCTGCTTTGAAATAAACACACACATACAAATATAAAATCAACGAGCACAAAATGCGTGAATACAAAATTGTTGTTTTGGGCAGTGGAGGCGTCGGAAAATCAGCGCTAACTGTACAATTTGTGCAATGCATTTTCGTTGAGAAATACGATCCCACCATCGAGGACAGCTACCGCAAACAGGTGGAGGTGGACGGACAGCAGTGCATGCTGGAGATTCTGGACACAGCCGGCACGGAACAGTTCACAGCGATGCGCGATCTCTACATGAAGAACGGACAGGGCTTTGTGCTCGTCTATTCGATAACGGCGCAGTCGACGTTCAACGATCTGCAGGATCTGCGCGAGCAAATACTGCGCGTGAAGGATACTGACGATGTGC
The DNA here is from genome assembly GCA_035041545.1 of Drosophila colorata. Lineage (NCBI taxonomy): Eukaryota > Metazoa > Arthropoda > Insecta > Diptera > Drosophilidae > Drosophila > Drosophila colorata. Next base: position 5,387,202 of record JAWNLD010000564.1, read on the forward strand.
CGATGGTGCTGGTGGGCAATAAGTGCGATCTGGAGGAGGAGCGCGTCGTTGGCAAGGATCTGGGCAAGAGTTTGGCCACTCAGTTCAATTGCGCCTTCATGGAGACCTCAGCCAAAGCCAAAGTGAATGTGAATGATATTTTCTACGATTTGGTCCGGCAGATCAACAAGAAGTCACCCGAAAAGAAACAAAAGAAACCGAAAAAGTCCCTATGTGTTCTGCTATAAGACTTCCAAAAATAAAAACAAAAAACAAAACAAAAACATAAACAAAACAAAAGAGGAAAGTAAAACAAAATAGAGAGAGAGAGAGAAAGAGAGAGTAAAGTAACAAGTAAAAGGTAACAAAAGCATACAAAACCCAGAAAAGTTAAGATTGTCAAAATTGCAATAACCGAAAACAAAACAAAATTTAAAACATAAAAGATTTAACTGACAATGTTTTTAACTGTGCAAAGTTTTTTGTAATTATTAGTACATACTATTACTACTACTACTATTATTATTACTATGCTATTTTTGCTGATTAACAGTTAATTATTATAAACAAAACAAAAAATTTATATTTGTCGTTCGTTTTTGAGCCGTTTTTTAAAAAGCAAACAAAAGTTGTAGAAGCAAACATTCGTAACTAAAACATTCGTATTTATTTTGTTTTATTTTATTTAACTTTATTTTTTTCTCACTTCTTTTTCGACTTATACATAACATATACATACAATAAATAAACAAAAATTTATCTATACAATACATATACATAGAAAAGAAATCCATTATTACACATAAACAAATGTCGTTGCTCTTCAAACAATAAGAAGGTTAAAAGAAAATCAAATTAAGCTAAAAATAAATCTAAATTCAATTGTATGCCTAAAAATCACTTAATGAAAACTTGAAAGAAACCAAGAAAAACAAAACAAAAAAAAAAAACAAAAAAATCACATATTTTATAAAAATATTGTATGCAAATGAGATGTCAAAATGTTGCAAACAACCAGAAAATCCATTTTTAGTAATTAGTTTAAAACAAATTTACAAATAATTGTTTAAAAATGATCAATTTCTGTGTAAGTAAAAGTAACAAAAAAAAAAAGAGAAAATAATTAAAAAACAAACAATTGCACACATCAACTATACATACGTACACCCGCATAGCCACACACATACGCACACCCATACCCACACACACATGACACTCCGGCATGCTCAGAGAGCATGCAACATTTATAATTAAACAATAACCACATACACAAAGCGAAAGAGGAAGGAATACAGGAGAAAGGAGAGATACATTCAGTAGAGATAACGCAAAGTTGAATTTTGATTGCGACTGCAATTGCAAAACAATTTAAATCCTGTTATTAAACGAACCCAACAAATCCCAACAACATATTATTGTATGAAATATATGAGATTCGTCGAGTGTCAATCCCAAAACGAAGTAAATTTACAAATAAATAAAAAGAAAATATGCATAAATATACAATTTATAATAGCAATAACAGGTAACAAGTAACCAATATGCCCTTAAATCAAAGTCAAAAGAATCAACAACAGCAACACACACATAAGGAAAACCAACGTGTATCCATAATAAATGTATTATGTTTATAAAAAATAAAAAACAAAAAAATTTAAAAGCAAAAACAAAATAAAAATTAAATAAATTCATGTAAGAAATGAGAATTTTTTATTGTGAAATTTGTACCCTGGGTATATTGTGTTTAATTTTCTATTTACTCTTTGGCTTGCGTTCGCAAACGTTTTACAGGCTGGTGGTATAGAAAAGTGGGAGCACTAAAACATATCTTAAGCACGCTCAGATTAACATTCTTTTTGAAATTTCTTTCGATTCATCCTAAAGCTCTGTTTAACTTTGAATTATTATTTCTTCTTTGTGTTGTATTCGCTTACGTTTTACAGGCTCAAATCCATATTTAATTGTCCTTAATAACCTTATTAGCCTTTCTTTATTAAATAAATTTTTTATTTCCTTGGCCTAGTGCTTTGTTTTATTATTTCTTCTCTATTTTCCATATGCAAACGTTTTACAGGCTGATAGAAATAATAAAAACGGCATTCAATTCATCCAAAAAGCGCTTAGATTAACTTTCTTTAATGAAATATATTTAACAAATCCTCCCATTCGAGAATAAATAGTATCATGCGTGGAATTTTCAAATATTTTGCTGTATTTTATACTTGGAATATGAATATAATAGTATTTCAAATATGGTTTATAATACAAGTACAATTACAATTACAATCAAATAGTTGCTTATGTTTGCATAGCCACCAAAAACTATGGATGGTATATGTCCATTTATATATATATGTATGTATTTTTATGGTATTCGGTATCTGTAATATCAACAGTTTGATATGGACATTTATTTATTACTGCAGTTTTTATGGTTTATGAGAGTAGAAGCCAACTAAGCGCAGGCGATTATTATATGTATTCAGCATATTCTTTTTTTAAGATTCTGGGCTGAGGAAGTTGGGTTTTTGGATAGAACATATACGAATTTTTTTGTTTGTTTTTTAGCTTGATTTCTGTACATAAGTTGAGTTGGGGTTTATGCTCTTTGTTTTGTTTTGTTTAATGACTAGTTTTGAGTTTAGCAAGTGCTCTAGATGTACATATATATTTGTTTTAGTTTCTGCGATGCTCTCAATTATTAATTAACGCATTTAGAATCAGTCCAACTTGATGTTCTTGTGACGCGGCCATAAGAACTGCCTTTTAAAAATTATTAATAAAACTTAGTTAACGCTAATTTGGCAACAACGAAAATTGAATTACAAAAAAATTATATATATATATATATATAAACAATAAGTATAATACAATTTAAAGTCAAAAAAATATACACATGAGATATTGCACTGGGTAAGGGTAAGGGATAAAATTGCACTTTAGGTTATTACACGACATTTAAAACTAGAATCATACACAGTATATATATATATAATATATGCATCGTCTGTAGCGAGATTTCCGATTGAGATTACTACATGAAACGGGGGAGATTACGAGTACTAGCGCGGATTTACTTATGCCTGAAGTAAATACATGAGCTTGACATACGCTTTATGGCCCAATGAGATAATAAGGTAAGAATAAGGATAAGATAACAAACAATGGAACTCTAGTGTCTAATCTGGCTCCTACTTGCGCAGCTGTAATTGACCCTGCTGCTGTTGTTGGACCTGACTCTGTTGTTGCTGACTTGACTGTTGCTGTGATTGTTGCTGCTGCTGCTGATGGTGTTGGTGATCCTCATCGTCGCTGGGCTCCTCGCGCAACGGCAGCGAATCGATCTGCTTGGCGGTGGTCACCTTCTTGTTGCGCTGCCAGGTGAAAACGCGCGCCATTTGTAGGAATTTCTTGCGCGACATTTTGCCCATATTCTTGAGCCGCTCCTGGAACGGTGCATCATCCTCGCCCTTGGTCTTGCCGCTCTGCTCCTTCTCCAGCGCGCTCATAAAGTCCTGATTCCATCGCAACTGATTCATGAACTCCTCGTTCTGCAGCATTAGGGCAAACTGTTCGTCGGGCAGCTCAAAGTCCGGCTGGCCAGCGGCGGGCGCCACCCGCAAAAAGCCCGGTGGCAGCACACCCAATATGGGCGGATTCCAGCGACGCACGGCGTTGCTGTTGCTGGTCAGCGCAACGGTATGACTGCGCTTGGTGGGCGTGTTGCCGGCGCTGCACCGATTCGAGGCGCCCAGCGCTCGCTGCTTGGGCGATGCGCCCGTATTCTGATGGTTCGGCGAGGCGCTGGCCGTGCTCAGCAATGTGTTGGCGGCGACGCTCTCCGCTCGGTCTCCATCTGTGGTATCGATCAGCTGCTGATTGCGGCGCAGCTCGCGGTCGGCGTCGCTGAGATTGATGAGACTCTGTTGTGGTGAGACATTAGCATCCAGTTCATTGCGCAGTTTTTCGTTCTAATCACATGCGGTTAGGTGTTAGTGTTAGTAGCTGTTTAGCCCGTTAGTATACTCAAACAAACACACACACACACGCACAGAAAGAAATAAACACACACGCACGTACACACAGAGAGATATATACACACACATATACACACACACACACATATGTACCTGGTTGTCCGTTGACATGGCGAGCAGTTGGTCGATGGTTTGGTCCACGGCGCCCAAATTGGCGCGCAGCACAGCCTCAATCACTTCGCGATCGATGTCCGGGAACATCTTCTTGAAGTCGGCCATGGCCTGTGAAAATTCCAGCTGCAGCGTCGATGTAGCCATGATGATTTTCTTATTTTTAATATTTTCTTCCCCCCCTTTTTTTTAGTGCCCCAGCTGAACAGCCGATAGTAGCGATGCGTGGGTGAGTATTTATGCACCGGCTACTCGTCACGAGTATTTTAAAGTAGTGAGTTACCATAAATGAGATACCTGCTTATATCAGTGGGTTAATTAAAATAGTACTTAATATTATTACATTTTTTATGTTTGTTTATTCACAAAGCTACCTACTTGAGTTCTTCATATTTCTAGTCACGGTTACAGTTGCTGACGTGCTCGCAAAATTCACACATTGCCATCGCTAAGAAGTATCGGATTTGTCTCCGTTGCAAACAGTGTTGGTAAAAGCTAGCCTGGGTGGCGCCAATTTCAAAATGCAAGGCAGTAACATAAGACTTTTGCATTGTTTTCTTTATTCATTTCATACTCTAAGCTTTTATATTTAGAGTGCTACAAGAGTCAGGCATCAATTAAAGAGAGCGCATGCACAACATATTTAATTGCGCGCAGTGCAGGCTGCACGTCAAAAGTCTCGTGATTGTGATTGTGTGATTGCTGCTGATAATAATTGGCCGGCATAAGCAGCACGTGTGGGCAATTGTTCCGGCCTGGGATGTCAAAGTCGGTGTCTCGTTGCGGCTATTTGTTTTTAATAAGTGTCAATTAGCGCTGATATGTTTGGTATTTCATGTTTTATTTGCATGTCAAGCAGGGTCTCTCTGCACGTTCAAAATGGCTTATCGCACGAATAATGAGATACCCCCGCCCGTCTAATCACAATTTCGGGCTGATGTAACCATAAAAATTAATTTTATTGCAATACACATACATATAAAAAATGAAGCGTGGGTGGGAATATCATGCGATTCGCGCGGATCCGTAAAAGGTTCAAATGTGCCAAACGCTGAACGCCACAGATTATAAATATTTATTTAAAAATATTAGAATAGACAAGAAATTTAATTGCTGCGTCACTTTAAATGTTTTTAATTAGTTAAAAAGTCCGAAAGAAATTCTGAAGACGTCTAGGAAAGATTAGATTTGACAGATTAGAATTGTAAAAAGACACAATCTTATTCTTTTCAAAAATGTTCGATCTTTTGTGATGTAATATTTAAAAGATATTTCGTCATAAATGCTTGTGGCTAATTTTTCTTTTTTTATGACTGGCGCCTAAAATTAGTCTGTTCATTTGGCTGCAGAGCATAAAAGATAACGTGGCTTGTATTATCTCTAAATATGTACGGGAGCTTATAATTCTACTCTTGTAAATTTCCATTCTATTTTTGGCAAAGAGTTTTGTTACGCCAATTTATTTATGTTTCACTTGTTTGACTGCGCTTTACTTTGAGACTTGAACACAGATGTATTCAAATATAATACACTTACGAGCACACTGCTTGGCAGACCCGTTTGGATCTTTTCAGGCTTTGGTCATGCATTAGTTTTGCGATATTTCAACATCCGCTTTTAATTAAAAATCTACATTATTCGACATTGACCTAGTTCACTTTCACAAATTTCTAGCTATATATTATGGCGAGTTTATTGACCTACTAACGAAAATGGGCTATTTTTGTTAAGTGTAGCCGGGGTGGCATTACATAAGAATCTGTTCAGATCCATGCCAACCGAGTTTGTTGACCGCGTGAAGTACCTTGAAAATTTGCTGGTCCATGTTAATGAACCTAACGGGGAGTTTATTTCTGATTGCCATTTAAATTGCTCTTGGAAACCGAGTTTTGAAGGGAAATTATTTTGAAGTCTAATTTATTTCTAGTCCAGAGTAATAAAAAATAAACTAATCTAATGCTTTGCCTTTAGGTTCGGTTGGTGAACGAATTTTGCCACATCAATTAACTGGGATTTCTGTTCAACCTTGATTCAAATATTCATGAAACAATTTAATTTTCATTATATTAATTATTGAACAAATAGTATAAAAAATATCGTGTATTTAGATATTATTAATTATCGAAATTTGTTCATTTTTCATATTCAAAGTACGGAAAATATTGTTAAGGTATATAACAGAGAAACAATTTTTAAAAAAATATTTTTAAATATAAAAAAAGCATTTTTGGAATAGTATAAGTTGAGGTTTCGGTTCGACTTCGGTTCGGTTTATGGTCAAAATAATTGGACTTTTGGAACCGAATTATATCGGTTCAAAACCGGTTTGCCGTCTTGGTCTTAAAAATATGCTGAAGAATTTTCACAAATTTTTATATAAAGTTTATATAAGATTTTTATTGGTTGGTCTATGATTAATTTCTTTTTTTTCAAAGAAAATATACAAATTTGAAAAGTTCTGCCATATAGCTCAAATTTGGAAATGTTTCATAAATTATAGATTCTGTTGGAATTAAAATTTTATGATATTTAGCTGTGAATATTTTAACTTATTTAAATACTCACATTATATAGCAAAACTTATAGAATAACACTTTAGACTTTGAATCAAAACTTTTGCTATTAATTAAGTCTAGTTCTTGTTTAGCATTTAAACCAATATGCCATAGTGTGTGCAGCGTACAATACAACATTGTGGTAATCCTCGGCCGCTGCTATATAGCAAATGCCATAAATCTCAGACTTATCGGGCGATTTGTCAAAAGCGTGGCACGGCAAACGTACAGCGTAGGTCCGAGACCGGGACCGGGACCGGGACCGAGACCGACTTGAATTAATTCAGCCGAGTGAGAGCGACGATCAGCGATGAAGATTCCCCGTATAGTATGCTCGAATCGAATGTCGAGTTTAGTTTGCGAACGTCCGAGAAAGCGTTAAGAACAAACCGAAGCTGTCTCTTCAGCACAACAATCCATCCACCCCCCTTTAAACCCCCCTCGTTCGCTGCTGCTACGTAATTTGCTACGTAATTTGATTGCTGGCCAAAAACCAAAAGTGACAGAAGTTTTTTTGAAGTGTTCAGCGTATTCGCAACTGCAACCGAGTAGACCCATTCTGGACGCCCACTCACGCCCATTAGAAACTGACGGCCGCCCACCGATTTGGCCGCTTGACATGCCGAAGTCACAAGTGCCGTCGTCGTCGTCTCCGCTCGTTTGTTCCGCCGTGTAACTGTGTGTGTGTGTCCCACTGTACCTGTTGAGTTACCCTTTTTTTGCGTCGGTCTTCAACGGTTTGTCAACGCCTATATAAACAAATGCGCGCAACGGATTTGCGTTTATTCTGCAGTGTCCCGGCTAACGGTTAAGTTTTAGCCAAACGCAAAATATTTAAAAAATAACAATAAATAAGTTAACAAATAAATTTATGAAAAAAGCATTAGGTACAGCTAAAGTGCGTGCTAAAAATAGTGAGAAATTGAACTTGATTTGGCAGCTGATTGAAGTAAAAGTGAAAACTAGATTATTTTGCCAAAGGTAAGTGAAAAATCGTCTATTGTTCAGTACATCAAATTCAATTTTTTACTCAAAAAAAATACAGTCAAAATTCAGCCAAGGTCATTGTTTGGCCAAAAATTAATTTCTCATTTGAAGAACTTTGTTTTTCGATTCCGAACTATTTAAAAACTAAACGCAACTACAGTACTTATTCTAAAAAAAAATGTTTTACCCGTTGGGCATATTTTACACTTGTTTTAAGTACAGAAATTCATGTTTTCAATTTTTTCTGCGTGTATTTATTATTCATTTACTTTTTACATTTATTATTATTATTTATATTTATGTTAACATGACTTAAGGTCTAGTTTAAAGCAAGAAAAATTACTATTCTTTAATTCTAAAATTCTACCGAATAATGAATACACTCATTTGCACTCACACATAGAAATTGATTCAATCTTGGATCATCTTAGCGGTGCCTAAGAAATTATTATGTTTATTGATAAAGCTTTGAATGTATTTATTTTTTTTATTTATAAACACACATTATTTTTTATGAGAACACACACATACATACACAATCACAATTATCAGCGTTCATTTCGCAGTGTGATTTTAAATTGATTTATTTTAATAAATATATATATTTCTAAATTTTTTAAAAAACGATTGCTTTTAAAATTAACATAGTCGTCTTATCAGCGCAGCAACAAAATCGAAAGTGTATTTGGACGCTCCACGGGTAGTAGTATATTATAATATAGGGTTCGATCCGTGAGATCAGTGAAAACTGATTGAAGTCTCGTGATACATTAGCTTGGGAATTGAGGGCACGCAATAAAATTGCGTCGTTCTTGCTGGGCAATTTAATTAGCGATAACTTTTGACTAGAGGTTAGTTCCGCTGGATTCCCAACCATTCAAAAAAGAGGGCGTGTCACAAGATGCTACTTAGTGCTTGATAAGACTTGGTTTTTGTGATCGTGTGATATTTTTGATGACGCACTCGATTGTCAATAAAAAACAATAAGTTTGAAAGCTATTCACCAAGAGTCGACGTTGATATACCCACTATGATGCATTACAATGAGCATAAAGATTTTTTATTTATTATTCAAGCATAACTCTTTCTTACCGTTAAAGTAACTAGTGTATATCACCTGATAAGTTATATATATATATTTTTTTAGTCTTGTTTAATACAATGTTTACTATATATGTATATGTTGTACTAGTTTATTGTAGAAAAGATTAGCTATGCCTATAATAAATATTGTTTATTTTTTAAATTAATTTTTTATTTTTTCAATCTTTACATTCCCTATTAAAAATCACATAAATTCTTATTTGAAATATTTCCAAGCCTGTTACATATTTTATTATACACTATATAATACTTAGGGTACCCTAAATTATATTAAATTTTATAGAACTCGAGTTTTGAATCAAAAAGTTTAGTACATAATTATATTATTTTGATTATATAATTTTTTTAAAGTCATATTTAGATTATGTATGTGTAAGGAATGTTCTAGAGCCCCCCCATGGGGCTACAGTACATATATTTAAGGCATAAAAAATGTTTATATGATTTGCGGCTTTTAATTACATTTTTGTTTTTGAACTACACTTATTATGAATACATATTATATAGAAAATAAATTATTTTGAAATCATATTTATATGGAGAAATTTTTAACACAGGCTTGGGGACATTTATAGCTGAAATATTTTTTTGTTTTTAAGCTGCACATCATCATCATCATCATCATCATATACGTCAGAGCGAACTCAATAAGCGATTTAAAATGATTGTTTAACTCACTTGGAAGAGACAGCTTGACTTTATTTCAGTGCATCAGTGCTGGCTTATACTAAATAAAATACTAAATTAAAAAAAACATAAATTATTTTTATAAAAAAAATATACAAAGATATCCAAATTATGCAATAGAAAAAAAGAGTACTTCTCTTAATACCTATTTAATCTAACATTTTTAGCCATGAAGGAAGGAAATATAGTGTTTTTAATTTATTAATTTTGTAAACCAACTAAGACGACGTTGCCTTATATGTATCTATAGACTATCCAAGTTTTATTATAAACTTATATTGTTTTTTTTCTATCAAAAGAAAATAATATAATTCTATTTCTTACTACTGAATCGAAAACTTCTAATCAAGCAATATTAGGAACCAAACTGCACTAGTTTAATGCAGATTTGTCCGCCAATCAAAGCGCACTACGCATTTATTTTTCCACAATTTTTTTAGATGCATTCGTTTTCATCTATCAACATGAAATTTCTTATCAATTCCCACAAGCGGCAGCAACAGGTAAATGTCTAATAAGCGGCTCGAAGGCGTCACAAATAGCTGTCAAATAAATTCGACAGGTGCTTCGACAGCCCCAAAATAGTTGGCACTAATCGTTGTAATGGGCGAAACGCTTATCCGAAGGCCTCGAGATAATTACGGGGCGTGGCCGACAGCCCGGGTGCGAGAGTTCAATGAAACTTGTACGCGTTAGACCTTGACTTCGATTTTTTTTTAAATAATACTGAGATGAATCTGAATTGGACAATCTATTTACGTATTTTAGTACACACATATTTCTATATACTACATATATTTTATGTACATTTGCTTGGCGCTAGAAATTAGCCACGACATCGTGGCCTTATCAGCTCCGGGAGGCATAAAAATGCGTTTGCAACGATTACGATTGCGAGTCCCACGAATCGCATTCACCTATTAATCATTGAGTGCAAACGCAGAGCGTGTAAGTCAATGCAAATGTCGCCAAAAGTTTATCGCCTGCACTTGAGTGGGTCGTTAAAATAAAGAAGCATTAAAGAAAAAAGAACAAAAACCCATGCAATTTTTATATACTATGTAGCCATCTGCTGTTATGGGTATACTACTTATATGGGAACTTCAATTCAATTCGGTGGAGGTTTTGGATTTATAATTGGGCCCAACTCATCTTTATATTTATTCATTTAATGCATCTGGGTAAAAGTGTCTAGAACAAAGTTGTATTTGTAAAGTTCCTAAATCCCCAGCCTTACCAAATCTTTAAAATCGCAATGAAAATCGCAGAATTTTTCAACTTTTTTGATTTTTTATGTGAGAAAAAGAAAAAAAAATTTTATTTCAAAATTTATCATTTTAAAATTTTATTTTTAATTGATTGAGGATTTTAAAATAAAATTTCGGCCAAAAATCATGTCAAAATAAACTAAAAATTTAGCTTGTAAGTTCCTAAATCCATACTCAATGCTCTTTCCCGATTCCAAACTTCCATAACTTTGTCAAAACTGAATCGATTTTTATGATTGTTGGTATTTTGATCATGGTTTGACTCTAGATTGAATCCGCATATATATTTTATCTTCTTCTTACTGCGTAACCGTAGCTAATTACTGACCTTCTTCTAATGCTCGTCAAATTTGCATTTTAGAAAAAGTTTCAGCAGTTCTTTATGTGAACTTTATTGCAAATTTGCTTTTTCCAATGTCGTTTGCGCATTCGACAAATGTCAAGTCATATTTCAGTCGCCCACGCCATAATCAAGGACCTTTGCGCTTCATAGCGCCAGGACTCGCGTCAGAGTTGAGCATAATTAGGCATTAATATTTCATAAACGGCAATTAGCCCATTCGTAGACCGCGTCACGGTCGCGCTCACCTGGCGGGTGTATCTATCAAACCCCTTGCCCCACAGAAAAAGAAGAGATTGGGGCCGTCGAGTTGTGTGGCATGTGAGCAGGTCGGCTTTTTATGCTTCAAAGTGCGATTTGATATTTTTAGCCAAAAGTTTAAGTGGCTGACGCCCCGCATTCGCTGGAAAAACCCGTTGCGAATGCAACGTGACTGTTTGAAATACCAAACACCTTGAGACGAAACCCGTGAAAAGCGAAAGTACTCGTAACTTGGAATTTTCTCAAAAAAAAAAAATAAATAAATAAAATAAAATAAATGAAATGAACAAAAACTGAAAGCATTTCGCATATTTTCACTTGGCAACTTTGTTTGTTTCAGCGGAAAGTGTAATAGGAAACCCTTTTGCGTAAGCGTTGGCTACAAGTGGTTAAGGGGGGAGTGGGGAGGGGGTTGGTTGAATGGGGGTGTTGTTGAGGCGGTTGGCTCTGGTTAATTGTCTGTGTGCCAGTTGAAAACAAACTCTCGCTCGCACTTGCACACACCCACACACACCCACACACACACACACACATATATGGCTGTTGTTTTCGGGCAACCCTACTAAAAAAAACTTCTCACTTTTCTATTTCGCAGTTGGAAAAAGAAGAGCAACAACAAGCAGCAACGTGATGGCTACGTCGTCAGCAGCCACATGCGGCGGCTCTATCGGCCATCAGTTGGCCACTGCCATTGTCCTGCTGTCAATTGTTTCGCAGTTGTCGCCAGGACATGCACTGCCACGCCCCACAGTTGGGGCGCTGCCAACGCAGCTGCTGCTCAACGACCTGCTCGCCTCCGGACCGGTTAATGAGGACAACACTTTCTACGGCGAGCAATTGAGTGTGAGTGTGGCATGCATATATATACTATATACACTCGGAGAAATTAATTAATTATTTTATTCAGTTTTATCTGATTTATTCAATTTTAAAATTCTTAGAAAAAGACACAAATACAGAACTCAATTTAAGACAAATTGTTCTTCCGTTGAGAAAAAAAAATTATAATTTTTTACAAAACAATTAGTTTAAATGTTGTCAAAATTTAGAAAACATCGAAATATATTTTTATTTGGAAATAAAATTCTTTTACCAGTAGATATTTCAATTCCGCAAATCCTTTAACAATTCCTTTAACAAACAAAACTCAAATACTAGGCTTAATAAAGGCCTTTCGCTCAGTTAAAGTTTACTTAATTTATTATTCTTTCTTTTCTTTTTTTTGTTTTGTTTGCAAGAAATTTTGTGAATTTAGGAATATTCAAAAAACTGAAAGTTTTGGAACAAATGAATTCAAGGTTTACTAAGAACATTTAAAACTAATTTAAATGAGGCATATATCTGCCGAATTTAATATTATTCAAAAAATAAATGCACACAAAATATAAAAACCAACATAATGTAAGATACATTGAGAACATTTAACATATTCGCGTATTACTTTTTTTTGGTGCGTACTTAAATAATTTTTTTGGCAGTGAAGTTTGAATTAAGATATATATATAATAAAAATAAATTAAGAATAAAAAAAAAGACAATTTTATAGAAAAAATCGGCATGAACTCTTTTTAACTGGAATATAGAACAGCAAATTATTATTCGAGTGTATACGTATGCATATAGCAAATACAAAATTCATAACTTATACCAAACTGTTGCTCCACAGAAGCTCCAACAGCAGCGACAGCAACCGAAACAAATGCAGTCTTTCAACTACTTTGTCAAAAAATGGCCCTCGCTAACCGACCTGCTCCTGACCACGGACTACGATGACGACTCGGCGCTGGCCGTGGAGAGCGTGGAGCGTGAGCGCGCCCAGCTGGGCTCCCGCATGTTGGCGCGTCTGTACAAACTGGCCGACAGTGGCAACGCTGGCTGGCTGGCTGACGATGAGCAGGTGCGCTTCAATGAGCTGGACGACATGACCGCCATGCCCGCCAAGAAGCAGAGCGAGGACCCCAAGCTGAGCTCGAGAGCAAAGCAGCACAACATCAAGAAGAATGTGCAATGTGAGTATCTTGCAGATTCAGAGTGGGCTTCAATTAAGAAATAGTAATCAAGACTGCAAACCAAAAAGAAATATTTTTTAACTTTGGTTCACGGTTTGAATCAATTTCTCATGATTCGCTGCGAACTTTGGTTCTTTGTTGATTTTTGAATTATACATAAAATTATACGAAACCTTTTTAAGTTTTTTTTTTTTATAAATTTTGATTGCTGTAAATTATTTTATATTTTTCAGCAAATTTTCAAGTTTAGTCTGTAAAAAATATTAATTTGATCTCATTCTACTATAACTTATGTCAGAAAATTTGTAAAGAATTTTTTTTATGCCTTGCAAATGGGCTTTCTTTTAAATTACATATACTATAAATAATAAATAATAATATAAATAATATTTGCGATTGCTTAAGCCCAAAAAAATTATTGCAAAAGATAATACACTTAAAGCCAAAAAGATTTGTTGTTTAAGTTGGAACAGATTTGCATTCATTTCATACAGTAGAAAACAATATGGAAAACGGGATCAAAATGTTTCGGCACATACCTCTTTTGCAGTCTTGATAGTAGCTCCTAAAAAATAATTTCTATGTTGCATGATAAATGTCTTAAAAATCCAATTCCCCTTTATTGCATGTTTTCATTTCTTGTAATTCGCAAATAGTTCGTAAACAATGTAAGTGTTGCATGAGACTTATCAAAAATGATTTTACAGAATTAATTAATTAAAATATTATTTATATTTTCTATTCCACAGACATGTCGCCTTGCCACTTTAAGATCTGCAACATGGGGCGCAAACGCAACTCCGGCTCCTATGTGCCCTACTGAACCCGTTCGATAGAGCATCAAATAGTCAATGCCCAAAAGTAAAATAAAAGCATATTCAGAATGAAAAGCAAAGACGATGTTGCCGGAATAATTGCTGATTAAATGCCAGCCAAGTATTGTTTACTGTTTAAAATAGTTATTTAGCAAAAAGAGTTCTTCAACTACGAACTCATATTATACATATATGACATATATAAAGATGTTCTTATATTAACTAAAAGGAAAAAGATACTATATTCTCCTCCCTCTCTATCTCGCGTTTGGCGTTTGTTGTTTTTCTCTTATTGCAAACTGCTTGTACAGCAAATTATAAAAAGACACACAAATATAAAATATATATTTACTATATATATATATATATATACGCAAAGTATTTCATGTTAATTTAAATTGTAGCTGTACTTACATATATTAAATATTATGCATTATTCTTCTAGTATTTAGTTTTAAATGGCGTTTGCACAAATGTTGTTATTTATTAAGAGCTTAATGTTATTACAACATATTTATTGAAAACAAATATATACATATATACATACTTATATATAGATGGTTATGTTTCGTGAATAAAGATCTATGATTATTTATATGAATGGATCATAAATGATCCTAGATGCAGCAAACTCTCAAGTTTGATAAGTTTTGATTAAAACAATTCTTTTCAGGCTAATTATGTTTTACTTTTATTGTTCGGCGCCTAAAAGTATTCAAAGCTCTGCAATGGGGTTTATAATTGCAAAAACAAAGCTCGCTTTTGGGCAGGTTAAATGTTGAAATAGCCGCAATCCAACATTAAAGTAAATGTCAATATATATATATATTTTTTTTTGTTTTAGAAAATAAGATATGGTATATCTTACCTGTGAGAGGCATAACACACCTAGGAGGTTGCAGGGCACTTGACTCTACCAAATAATAATAAAAATAACGATTGCGTAATTCCATTAATTTTACTATAAATTTGTTTAACCTAATGTATTTGATCCAAAATATTTATTTGTATTGCTATTCAAAATATGGCAGAGATTTAGAAAGTTATTTTATTTTAAATATTTTTTTACTGTATATATATATATATATATATATAACAGTATATTAATTCAGAAACTTTTCTATTACTTATTCTGCCTGAACTTAGAATTTTTTATTGATGGCGCATGCAATTGGAGATATTGCGAATTTTTGTTTATAAAAATTTTATTTATAATTGCGGATATTTAATTATAATATTTTGACATGCATATTTTTTCTGGAGAGAAGACAAAATTCCTAAAATAGTTTCAAAAGTGAAGAGAAATTCACAAAATCATTAAAAAAAATTAATAATTATTATTTGAAGAAGCTGCACATTTACACAAATATAAATAAAAAGAATCATTTAGAAAAGTGTCCTAGCAAGCCGTTTAAATCAACCTTTCAAAAAAAGAGTCCCATATTATGTATGAAGTATTCAATTTTGACGCATTTCTACTTAAACTTTTTCTTTGTTTAAATTTGTTTATAATTTTATTTGGCTAAAAAGGTTTGATGATAAAAAGAGTGTAAGGCAGCCTTCTGACCATCTCTTTTAATCAAGATATAAGTTAAAATTAACTTGATGTATTCCATTAAGTTAAGCTTAAGCTTAAGCTTTTTGTGAATTTGGAAACTTAAGAGTTAAGCTTAAGAGTTATTTGTAGATTTGTCAGCTTAATAATTGAGCTCACGCCCCACAAAATCTTAACGAACTTGGACCACGCCCAGTTTGTTGTTGGCCAAAAGGCCAAGTGCCAAGTGCCAAGTGCCACTGCAATTAGTTCAAGACACGTTCGTTGGGCGTTTGCTGAGCGCGTTTTTATTGCCACCGTTTGCGGAACCAAAACTACAGGATATGGCAAAATTGAAATCGATCGCCACAATCGCTTGGCTTATAATGTCACGGCGGCGCCGTTAGTCATAAAAAATATAAATAGTTAGTCAGAATGTGAAACACGCTCAACACTCAACACTCGATACTCGATACGCGGCACTCACAAAAACACTCGGCAACAGTCACAAATGCACTTCACAAAACGCCCAAACACGCTGAGCTGGCTGTGGGAAAAATCGGAACGGCTTGGCGGCTGTCCCGACTACAGAGCTTAGAACTTAGCCCCGGCTTCGGAGCTTGGAGCTCGGCCCCGCCTGTCAGCCGCTGACGCAGTTGACCGATCGCCGGCGCTGTTGACCTTCTACAGTGCCTCACATTTGTGCTAACGCGCTTACACGAATGCAATTTGGCCAGTTCGTCAAAGGCGGCTTTTGCCATTTGCCTTAGCCGGAGGCAGCTTTCTGTTCTCAGGTGATTCATGCTCCAGTACATAAGTATATTTAACTCTCGGTTGGTTAGTTTTGCTCTTTTATTAGCATGCAAATTCATTGGTAATTAAATTTGTTCAGTTTTTGCTCTTGCTTTACAGCGCGGCGACAAATTGTTTGCGCAATCGACTTTGATCGGCTTGTGATTTATAGAATTATGATCCGAACATGTCAATTTGTAATCGCTGGTTTCTCACGTATATCCGTAACAATTGACTGCTGCAAATGTGATTGCTTAATTAATTATTATGTGGTTGGTGTAAAGTTATATGTGCGCTACTTTGTTGCTGGCAAAGTTAACTAGCTCTTAAACATGTTGTCAAAGTTGGTTTTATTTTCTAAAATTGTTTAAATTGCCTTGTTTAAATTAAGAAGATGCTTATGCTAGCCTTTAAATATTTAGTGTAAATACCAAGCAAGCTAACAATCACTTTAGCATGTTGTCAAACTGGATTTTCATTTTAAATGCTTAAATGTTTAGTTGAATTATCTAGTAAATAGATGCTAAGCTACTAGTTTATTATTTGAAAGGAGGTTTGTCTTGCAATAAAAAGAGATGATTGAGCTACCTGTTAAATATTTGACAATAATAGTACATAAATAAAAATAACAGTTAAAAATAACTTTAACATGTTGTTAAATTTGATTTTATTTGGTTACAAATTTAAATGCCAAATTTAATCCAGAGCATCTTAGGTAACATTAATCAAAGTTTACAAATAAAATAGCTTGCAATTTATTATTATTATTAAATGCTAATTTTTTTTTTAAATTGGTGCTGCCAACTTGTTAACATGTCATTGCCACAGTGCTACATATTAAACTATCAAGTGAGAATAAAGCGCAATGGACATTCCCAACAAATGTCTATCCCATGACAACTATTATGAAATTTGATAGGATTTTGTAAGACTGTAAAATGTCTATTATAAATGTGTACTTAAGCAATTAATCTTCCTTAGTTGGCGTGTCGAATTGTGCATTTTTCACGCGCTACTAAACGATCTTGAGAAGACGGCCCCAACCGAATTACAAAATATAATAAAAATAAAACAAAAACAAAATAAAAATGTAATTTACATACTTCAAACGAACACCCCTGCGTCGAAACCTTAAGCAGCAAGTAATTTAATCTAAGTTAATTAAGCATAAAGTGCTAACAATTTTTACTAGCCGAACGTCAGACTCCATAATGATTGGCCAGCTAGAAACCAGCGTTGCCCTACAGTCAAGGCCGGCTCAGAGCACAATTCAGATTAATTATACTAAGTTCGCCGAAAGTAAAAGTAAACTAATCAAATAGTCAAATATATAGTATGTGAGTAGTTAATTGTGTTAATTTAGTTGTTAAAGTCGCCCGTTAATAGCACTTTCAAAAAAAGACCAATTAAAATAAATATAAAACTCACACTTGCGGCGCAAATATACCTTAACAAATTGTTGAGAATTGATTAATATTATTTGTTGGCTTGTTATAAATAAATTGAAATCTTAAAGCTTAAAGCTGCACTCAACACAAATTGCGCAGGCTTTCAACTGGCTCTGGCGCTGGCAGTTGGGGCCAATTGCCATTTCTCACATGCGGCCACAATCCTTAGCCAAATTCCCATGCCATACAATGGTGCTGCATGCAACGGCAATAGTCAAAAAAAAAAAAATAAAAATAAAAAAAAACAATTGCAATTGTTTTGTTTTTTTGTTGTATTTTTTGTTGGTGCTGCACCAAATATGCGCGATTTTTATTGTCTTGCAAAGGTGTTGGTTGTTGTTATTGTTGTTGTTGTGAATGTGAATTCTCAAGGCATGCAACGGCATTGACAAGGCCATTAGCGTACTTATATGGAATATATAGTGTACTTGCGCTGTGCTGTGTGATTGCCATTTGATGTCTTTCTCTTGGCTGTTTGTGCATTTTGGCTTAAAATGTGTAATTTTATGCACTTAGGTGATGCAAATACCCTGTAACCCATAATGAACGTAATGCATATGCCATTAACATTTACTAGCAGAGGGCACATATATCATTAGCTGCTGTTTGGGCGGAGCTGTGGCCTCGTTTAAAGGGCCGTTGAAGTGAATCAACTTTTTTGGGAGATAGCTTTGTTAACTTTTTTGGAAAATATTTAACAATAAACTAATTATTGCATTACAGTTAGATGAGTTGTCTAAGTGATTAACTAAGATTTAACTATTAAGAATTATTCTTATTATGTTTCGAACAATTTACTTAAAAAATACATATTTTATAAAAGCTTCTTAAATGTGAAATTTTTGTTAAAATGAAACAAACTATCTTATTTTTTATGAGTATTTCTTACAACTTTTTTCCTGGGGTGTAATCAGTTTTTACTTAATTTTACGTAATATATGTATATATTTGAATACTTATATTTTTACAAGCCTTCTAAATTCTGTAAATCTGTAAAAGTCACATATAAAGCTGTTGAGTTAATCCTAAGATTTGCGGAGATAAATCAATATGGAAACTCTTTACTATGAGTTATATATATATTTGCAGAGTTCTAGTTGACATATGCAAAATATGCCGTTTACCATTTTAGCATAAATAGTAAAAGTTTCCATTGCCCTGATTATAATCAAATAATTATTTGTAGTCATGTGTTTGCTTAATTTCCTGGAATTTTGCAATAAGAAACCTGTAAATGATTTATTACAGCTGAAAGCTAATTTATATATATCTTGATATGTACATAATTGCACTCTACTTTAACTTGAACTACGCACATGACATTTTTACACAATTTCCAAGCTGTTGCAGGGGCCAGTTCCACACGCTCCAGCAGAGACTGCGTTTGCCTTGACGCAATTTCAATGCGCGTGCCCGGGCTCCATTGACAGGGGCCAACTACCGAATGACAAAAAATGCGACGACGACGTTTGCACGCAGGCTCCACAGATTCATTCATAACGGAACCGTGCGTAAGCGTGCGTAACTTGTTTCGTTTTGCGGAATTCGTGTTGAAAATGTCAACGGGCCTTGGCAATGCAGCTGACCAAGCAACTACCCAAATAGCTTGTATAATAATAAATAAAAGAAAAATAAACGCGCACAAATTGGTTTTTTTATGCTGCAATTATACCATAATCTATATATATATATATATTTATATATATATATACTTTAAAATAAAAATTGTTAATACAAGTAATTTAATTAAAAAAAAAACCAAAACTTTGACCAAAAAACACAACTAGTATAATTTATATATGTGATGGCAATAATAGAAAAACTTAAGACATTATTTTGTTATCCAAAAAATATAAACTAACAATTTTATACACTAAAACTTAAATTGCTAAGATATTATTTTAATAGCCACACGAACTAAGTGGCCAATTTAAGGTACCCTCTCCTCAGAGTATAAAACATGAATAATTGGCAACAGTGCGTGCTAGTTGGGCACACACGTATGTAGCTACAAGTCAATTCTATTGGCAGTCCAAAAAAAAAACAAGTTCGTTGCCTAAGTCTTTTGTATGTGATGAGATTTGAAGGCGAGCCATGCAAAATGCCAACTTTATGCCACAGCTGCGCCGAACTTGACACAATTTTCGACTATCTTTGCCACACTATGGTTTTTCACAGCGGGAACTTGTTGTTGTTGTTTTAGTACTCATTTGAGCAAATGAACTAATTACGGGCAGTGCAATTGCAAAAGTGACATAGCTCAGATCGTTACGAAATGTTGTGCCAATTAATGCGCTTCTTTGCCTTTGCTCCAGCTTTGGATTGAGTCATTAGCTGCCGTGCGCAGCCAACAGACAACCATTAATCATGCGGCTGTCCATTGAGTGCGGCAAATGTTTCTTCAACTTCCCAAGTTTCTCACACTGCAAAATTGTCGAAAAATAACACAATATTAATTTCGTTTTAATAATAAAACCGAAAGTGTTGCTTAAATTATAAGCTAGAACTGCAGCATTCAGCATTCAAAATTGATTGACTTCGGGCCATTTTGGACAACGCCTTGAAAACGTGCAAGAAGGAACTAAAAAAAATGGTATACTATTATTTGAGGTGTGTGTAGGTAATGCCTATTGTTTATTGTAATTAATGATACATTAGGCGCTAGAACTTGTTAAAAAAAAACCAAATTAAATTTAGTCTTCAGATCAGCGAAAAAATTAACTTCCTCATTGCGTTTTAAAAGTCATTAATTTCTTTTCAAACGACTGAAGATGAATAAATATATATAAAACAAAAAAAATAAATTTTGAGCGCAAATTACCTTCTGTAATATCTTTCACTTGAAATACATAACACGTACCTAAGTTTTTTTTGCGTATGACTAAATTCGAGTTCGTTGTCCAAGTCTTTTGTTTGCTTTGCTAACACAAACACTTTTACCCCCTGCCTCTTCAGAGAAACCACATCATGCAATTGCCACGTCACACAACACAGCAGCCACAGCAAGTACTCGAATGCATTGTAATGTGCACACTTGGCTCAACAGCACATTCACCCACTAACCCACAATTGCATTGGATAATAGAGCTCAACTTGCTCGCCCAGTTTTCATTTTCATTCACTCATTTTCCGTGGCACTGTTTGCCCCAGCCACACCCAAATTGCACTAGTTACCACAAGGCAAATGCAGGGAACGAAAAGAAACTAAAATGGTTTATGATTGTATGTTTTTTTTATTTGGATACTCTATTTAGAAATGGAGGCTCTACTTTTTCATATAATTGGAAAAATATTTATGTATATATTTTTTCCAGAATTTTACTTAATAAAAAATATATTTCTATCGACAGTTTTATTGAAAAACGAAGTTAATAAAATATATCAAAATATACAGTTTTCAGAATTTCAGATTTTTCATCATTTAAACTAACTAGCTTTTGTTTTTCTAGCTATTTAAATATTAACTAAGATATACCAGAATTATATTTTAATATAATTTTAATTATGCTTCCTCTGTTTTTCTTGGTATTTAAATTGTTACTAAAATATGTATTTGCACAAGTATGATTATCTATCTATTTAGATCTTTAATACAAAAATTATCAAAAACTTCAGAACATAAAAATAATATTAAATATATGAACAAATTATTATTTACCTAAAACTAAAATCCTTTTCTTAAATTGAAGAGTATCTCCTCTTCGCACTATCTCTGCTTTCAAATTTTTCTGGACTCTTCAGTTCTATGGGCTAACTTTTGCATGCTCTGTCATATTTAAGCATTTGTTTGGTCAGCTTTTGGGCTTGCTTTGGACATTTGTTGGCGGGGCCAGAGGCGCAAATGTGGCAAAAACTCGTGAGTGCCCTGGACAAAAATGCTGCATAAATTGTAGATTGCCCGTTTTGGATTATTTATTTTTAAATATTTAATGACTTTTTTATAGTTGCGGCTGGCAACACCCTCGAAATTGTGCGATATGCAAAGCTGAACCGCTCCGAACTCCACTGAAGATTATTATGTAAGGCTTCTCTCGGTCTAATCAAAAGGCAGACCCGGCTGCCTTCGATGCAAGCTCCGCTCGCTGCCGGCAACAGCTCCAGTTTCCAGCTGCATGCAAATATAACAATTAGCCATCATTTTGTTGCCGGCAACAAGTTGCGACCAAAAGACAGACACAGCCTCAGACACAGCCACAGCCACAGACGTAGAGGTAATTAAAACTTTGGAAATGCTGACGCAAATTTAAATTGACATTTTGTGTGAGTTTTAAATTGACGCTAATTCAACTTGATAAATTGGCCACTGGTTGGGCATATAAGTACACATTTTTTTTAACAGTTTTACAGATAACTGTCGATAAGGAAAATATAGTGTAATATGGCGTTCATAAGCATTTAAGGCAAATCGAAAATATTAAATGTAAAACTAGAATTTAGGCAAAATTAAATAGATGATTTAATATATACTAGTACATATCTTTTAGCTTCGGAAAAGTCATAAACTTAAAGTCAAGAAATTAAATATAAGTTATAAAAACTTATACTTTCTTAAAAAAATGTAGCTTTTAAAATTTATTTGAAAAAAATTCCCAAAAAATTTATTAATGACATTTTCTGATTTTAAAATTTATTTGAAAAAATTCCAACATAATTTTAAATTTAAAAATTTATTTGAAAAAAAATTCCCAAAAAATTTGTTAAAATGATTCTTGATTTTAAAATTTTCTTAAAAAACAATTTCCAAAAAATTCAAAAATAAATAAAAGGTTTTTATTTTAAATAGCAAAATGAGCATAATTTGAACTATATTATTTGTTGTTGTCTAACAATACTAAACATACATCGTTCAATCTGTTGCTGTGCTCACGATCAAGTTAAACTCCTTTGAGCTCATAAACTAAACTACCCTGCCTACGTGCCATTAAATGCATTGTTTTCAAATCAACATCAAAAGCGCGCTGCAGAACACATGTCAAAGAGGCCAACACCCAGACTCGGCCCGACTGCCAGACAGCCTCTCTGTCGGTCTGTCTGTCTGTCGATCTGTCTGTGGACGATGTCGAAGCCGTCGCCTGTGGGACCACCTCAAACGTGTAGCTGGCTGATAACCCAAGGCAATTTATGCACTGGACTCGGGACATGCCGACAAGACATGTTGTTGTTGTTGTTGGAAAATTGAATTCAGCAGTGCTCGCTGCTGCCGGTGAGAGATGGTGTACGGGCGTTGACACCCACGCCACGCAGCTGAGGTGCACAAAGTGTAACCCAAAGTGGTGCCAAAGTACGGCCAGAGAGCCCTCAATCTTTGATTACGGCAGCCACACACGTCAGTTGTGTAAGTGAGATTGGCAACAATTGCGCTGCGGTTAAGAAACGAGGACGCCAGCGGTGGTGGTGCAGTGGGCGTGGCCGGTGTCACAGATCACAAGAAGCCGGCATGCAGCTTATGAGCTAATTTTTTTGTTGTTTTTTTTTTTTTTTTTGGTAATTTAGCTGTGTTGTGGTTGTTGTTGCATCAAAAGTGCGCTCTATATTTAGTTATATATAGATCGGGCGGGCTTCTAAGCCGGATATGGGCTAAGCTGATCTGAGACAATGCGATAAGCAATCCAGAGATCGACATGCCATTGTCTGTGCGGCAGGTCTAACAATGGCTAGACAATATCGAGAGCCAATAAATCAGCAGACTGAGCCACAAATTTGAAAACCAGAACAATGCGCAACAACGGCAACAACAACAACAACAACAACAACAACAATGGCAATGCCAACAATTACAAAACCATATAAAAGCGAATTCGATACGAAAATCTAAAGCGGAAATTTTGTAAAACTGCCGCTGCAGCCACGCCCACTGGCCCAACACTGCAAGTCGGACTTGGAGTCTGGGTGAATGCATTGCGAAAAGACCAAAAGCAAATTGTTGGCCAAAAGGGGGGCGGTCAACGCTTGGAATACGCTTTGCTCTGGTCATGGCAAATTGGCCGTTAGCTCCTCTAGCTACCGCTCCCCAACCCCCCAGCCCCCAGCTCCCCTCTTTCTATTTGCTTTGTCGCGCATTCTAAGTGGGTAGCCAAGGCCGTTGCGGGTCTCCCGATCGGATCCGACAACAATGCAGCGCTCGTGATCTACTATGTAAATTTCCAGCGACATAATTGCGCAGATTATGTTGTAGTTGTTCAAGCTTTTCCCTCCCCTCCTCCCGTCCTCCCTTCCCCGTCTCACACACCCCTTCCCCAACTCTAATTGGACAGCTGATAACGCCCACAGCTGAGTGGCGACTTTGACATTAAGCTGTCAGAGAAACCCCAGAAAAAAAAAATAATTCAAATTGATATTGAAAATGACTTCACCGAAAAAAAAACAAACTCAAAGAAAAGCTGCCAATAACAATGAAATTTGAACAAGAGTCAAAAATTTGACCCTGTGGCTGGTGGGTGCACTTTGCGTCTGAAAGTGGGTCGGACACTGATTGCTGTGGTACAGTTTATGGTAACGCTTAAAGAGCTGTTCAAGGTTGCGGTAGCTTATCGGGTAATCAGGGGAAATAAAAAAAAAAAAAACTAATTGAAAAGTCGAAAAAAAACGCACTTTGTGCACATAATTTGAGAAGCTTCGAGTTAATAGAAGATCGGAGATTATGTAAGAAAGAGTTGCGTCGAATTTGTTGGTCTGCAGATCAAAAATTGTAGATTGAGAAAACATGACAAGAAAATAACTGAATCCAAAAAATTTCCAAATTTCTGAGATAATCTAAGTCATCATAAACTAATCTGCCATTTTTTTAAACGTTTTTTAAAATAACAATAATAAAAATATACAATTTAAAGATTATCTATTCATGAAAGTTTAGAAATTTCGAACTTTTTTTTGATTCTGGATTCAGCTAGAAGCTTAAGGGCTTATGATTTCCTTCGAGCGTGAAATAAATTGAAAAAAACTAGTATTTGAGTTAAAGAAGAAGCTGCAAGTTTTAAGAACTACATACTATAGAGATCTAATAGATTAGATTATATAAATTTATATATAAAAAAGGTGCGAACATTTTTAAAATCGAATCAAAGTCAAAATTTGTTTCTTTAAGCCAGTTACATCAAATTTTTTTTATAAGCCAAACCTGAAAGCAAACTACTCGTTAACCGCAGTAAACTATTTGCATTTGCTTATTCATGTTTTTAAACGAAAAAACCAGGTTCACATACCAAACTTGAAGTCCAAGCATTGCTGTGAACTGTAAACCGAAACAGCGAAAATTCGTTTTGGGTTAGCAGCCAAATTAAATAATATAATAATGACCTGCATTTTTCTTGAACGTTATTTAAAATCGATTAAGCATTAACTCTTTGACGCCTTAAATGAATTATTTTGCTATGCTCTTTGACCAATTCTTTGTCGTATTTCAATTCATCGATGATTTCGTTTTGGAACCGCATTTCAAGGTCAAAACGTAATAAAAAATTGATAAACTTAAATGCAGTTTTTTTTCCACATTTTTTTTTCAAGCAAAGGAAATAATGTGGGTAGCAATTTGGATTTTGTTTTCCAGATGATTGCGTAGTTTGGATTTGTATTGTTCGCCAAGTCCAAGGAATGTGCGCCTTGCTAATTGCCCCATGCAGTTGGCGCCCCAATAAGCTGCTAATTATCATTTTTGTGTAATTAATTTAAATTATAACTTAGTGTCTGGCGGGTGATTTGGAATTGGTAACAGACGGACAAGCTGATCCGTTCGATGCAATTGCGCAAATTTGGTTTTTCTCTGACAGAACGAAAGACTCAGGCAACGAACTTGTTTGGCCGTTGGCCGCTCAGCCTATTGCATACATTACAAAACAACAAAAAATTTGCCACTCAATCAACAGCAGCGACAACAACAACAGCAACAACAACATTGGGGCAACGCACACAAATTGCTTTAATTGCAACAAATTTTGGCGAGTACTCGGTATGAACTTGAGTCTCTCGCTCTCTCCTTGGAGCTCGCATGTGGGCAAGCTCGCCAGCTTGGCGACTTTTTAGCTGCCATGCAATCGCGCGAAATACGTCAACAATTGTTAAAGTCAAGCACCCGCAACTAGAAATATGCCCAGGCCTCAAGTGCCCAAGCCTCAAAACAGCAACTCCAACTCCGATTCCAACTCCAACTGCGACTCCAACTCGGACTCGGACTCGGACTCGGACTTCCAATCCGACTCGGTCTGAGACATGACGAGAGACGATTAAGTTTATGGCATGTTTTCAGGCCGTTGCAGCTTGGGCGTTTCTGCGAATCCGGTTGCAGCTGAGGTGGTCGCCGTCGTCGTCGTCGTCGTTGTCGCTTCTGGACTTCTAGCCCTGGCCATTATACGACCGGATCTAATACGAAACGAGCCGCAATATACAAAGCAACTGCTCAGCACGGTCTGCATAATTAAACGAAAAGGAAACGAACAATATGGCAAAACTGTAATAACAAACAGCCGCAGCAACAACAAGAGCAACACACACTTTGGTCGACAACGTTGTTGGCTAAACGGCAAAAGTTTGCACAAAATTTGTAATTGTCATCGTTGCTTAGCTGTCTGTCTGTCTCTGGCAACAACCAGCAGACACTGTGCACAGTGGTCGTGGAGTCATGTCTGTGAGTGTCTGTGCGGCAGGTAAACAAACATGAGATGTGCCTAGAATAGGTGCTTCGGTTAATGTTGGTCCAAAATCAAGATAAACATTAATGTGATTAAAGCTGACAGGTTATGTAAGCTGGATCCAATGTGTTCTTCAAAGCTGTTGTTGTTATGCAATCGTGCAGTCAAGATGCGTTCTTTAAATCCTCTTATCATTACTTAATAATCAATAAATATTGCAATTAATAATTATTACATATTAAAATTAAAATTTTGCTAGCAAATATTATGTATTTTTCTATTATGTATTTTTCTATTATCTGGAAGCTAATAAAATATCTATTATTTAGAGCTTACAATTTCTTTATTCAATCTTTTTAAAATTTTATAATTTTGTAAAAAACTTATTTACTTAAAAAACTTAACTTAATAATATTCAAGGCACATATATAAACTTGTATAAAAATTAGATATATATAGATATACTTGTAGTAGTATATGTAGAAGTAAAAGTAGTAAATATATATATATATATATATGATTGCATATTTCTAAGAAAATTGTAAAATTCTTAAAATGTAGTTATTGTCTACAAATAAGATAGATTCTAAATAATATATAAAGTAACTAAATTAAAATGTAAGTCAAATTGAAAATGAACGGAAATTCTTTTAACAACTACTTTGTCACTTTTACTTTCTAACTGATCGAAAACTATTCCAAATTTATGTATTACCTGACACATTTTCAGCGGATTCAAAGATAGACACTTCAGTTAAGGAACAACAAATTGAGTAGTTGCATAAAAATGTTAGGAATTGAATATTATCTGCAATCATATTCATATTCATATTCATATTCATATTTTTTGAATCGCGACCTGTCCAATTTCGGGAGCGCAATCATCAATCAAAACGCCAAATGAAAAGATTATTGAAGCGAATTTTCCATGGCTGACTAAAATTCAATTAATTGGCCACAGTGTGCACAGTGTGCGTCATTTTGGTAAACAAAAGCCGTAATCAGATCGTGCTCTAATTCAGGCAGCATGTAGTTGTTGTTGTTGTTGTTGTTGTAACTTCGAAAATTCAATGAGAGCTGCAGCTGTTGCAGCCGTGTCACAGTAAGTATTTGTCTCATGCTGTTGTTGTTAGTGATCCGTTACATGTTGCTGTTGCTGTTGCTGTTGCTGTCGTGCTAACCTTGAGATGATTACTTCAATTTTGTAAGTACACGCTGGCCAGCCATGCAGAGCAGCTACCCCCCAGCCTCCCCCCCGTCCCTCCACATCTAAGCCAAAGTCAGCTACTAATTCGAGACAATTTATTAAATGAGCCAAATCGAGGCAAGTACAAAACACAGCCGACAAAAATATATATGTGCCATAAAACAAAGACAAACGACAAAATGACGCCTGGTTATGTTTATGGTAATGACAATAGGACAGGGCGCATAGCCAAATAATGATGTGGCGCCATGTGGTGCTCCTCATTGCCTGTTTGTCCCCTCCAAGCGGCATGTTTATGGCTCATTTGCGCAAGCGCTTTTGTTTAATAAGCAAAACGGCCTACATGGTAATTAAAAGTACGCGGAGTATGCCACAAAAAAAATTAAATGAATCATGTGAGGGGCTGGCGGGGGCAGCTGGTTGGGGCACAAGAACACAAAGATTGCAATGCCAGCATAGACAAGCAATCCAACAACAACAACAACAACAACAGCAGCAGCAATATTAACAACAACAGCAACAACAATAAGCGCATGCAATCTGCGTTACATTATGAGAGGCAACACCTCCGCCCACCAAAATGTGCTTAGAAGCCATTGTTTTAATATTATATAGCTTCATATATAAATATATATATATATATATATATATATAGACAATATTTATTGCTAATTTTGTTCGTGCCACAAGTTGCATTTTTGTTGTTGTTGTTTTTTTTTATGAAAATCTTTTTGAGGGAGCAGCTTTTGAGAGGCCATTGCAATTATATCGTGTTACCTGAATGAAAAATCAGTTACTTTAGATTTTTAATAGATTGAGGCTTGAAATTCAATGAATATTGTTGAATTATGAATTTTTATATATAAATTATGCACAATTTGTTGCAAAAACGAATTTGATTTGTGCTGATAATTGCTTTATAATTATATTGTTTTTATTTTCAATTATATGCTCATGCAGAGGCATTTATTAGTTTGTCACGAAATATATAACGTTCAAAAACAGACAGTTCCGATGCCATAAAAATATAATTTATTCTTAAAAAAAAATTTGCAGCCTAGACCAATGTTTATTTATATTTATAGAATATTTACGTATTATATTTAAAAAAAAAACCGGCATAGATACAGCTTTTCCATGCAAATAGTCGAACTGATTGGATCATTATGTCATAGGTCTCTCATAGGAACATAGGTTGATATTAAAAATGTTGTATGAAAAGCTTTTCTATTTTTAAAGATATCCCAACTTAACAATCCGACGAAAATGACATTTCTGAATATAAAAACTGTTTAGAAATATATAGCAAACATTCCATTTTTATTAAATTTTGGCAATCCTACATGCGTTCAAGAAGTTATATTCATATTTTTTATATTCATTCATATTTTTATGGATTATATGGAATAACTAAAAATTGTTTATGGTGTAATATATGGAATTCAAATTGATATACATTTCATTTATGTAGCTTTTAAAAATAAAATAATAAAATAAAATAATAACATATTTAGCATGGATATTTACCAATTAATGGAATTATATACATAATTTATTTTTTTAGAATTATAAATTCCAAACACAAATATTTAACACAAACCACGAAAAATGAAAAGTTGAGTTAATTTTCATTTCAGCCAAGACACAAACCACACTACTCACAGTAGCAACAGCGACTGTCAAATGGTAACAACAACTTTAGCAACAACAATGCTCACGCCAGTTACTTAAATCTAACTGAACTTCACTCTCGTTTTTCAAAAAGGCATAAAATAATTGCCAGACAGTCGTCGTTAGCGTCGGCGTCGACGCGACTATGTTGTTGTTGTTATTGTTGTTGCTGCTGCTGCGGCAACTTCTTGGGCTTCACTTGCAAATGGCAATTGTTGCTATTGCTGCTGTTATTGTTGTTGCTGCTGCTGCTGCTGTTGACCGCTCGCTCGTTAACTTGGCTCGTTCGGTTCGGTAATCGTGGCTTTTTAGCTCGGCTGCTGCGGCCGCTCGGGCGTTGTCTTTGTATATAAAAGCGGCTTCCTTCTTGGTTCTAGTTATCAGTTGAATTCAGCTCAACGTATCGCACACACGCGTCTAAACCATCAAAAGAAAACTCACTCAAAACCCCCCCAAAAAAAAAAAATCAACAAACAATGGCTTTCTTCAAAGTGAGTGTCGTTACAGTGCCTCCAAATAAGATATTGCTGTGTACAGTGCTTTTATTTAATATGCAAAATTTTGTGCTCTAATTTATTTTGTGCTAGTCCCTGATCTGTTTGGCTGTCCTGAGCGTGGCCTCTGCCGGCGTCCTGCACGGCGGCCCAGCCCTCTACGCCTCCGGCCCAGCTTTGGCCTACGCTGGCCATGGCCACCCCGACGAGGGTCTGGACTATCATGTAAGTGACAATTTGCCAATTGCTGATCAGCTGACATTTGGCGTGTTCTTTTTTTTTCACACAATTGTCAGCTTTTGGCCATTAAGCATATTGGCCAATTGGAGTCTCGCCCAAAACTGACAGCAGCTGTTGTTCTTCTGCTTCTTCTGCATATTTAGGCCTATCCCAAGTACCACTACAACTATGGTGTGGCCGACTCCCACACCGGTGACGTGAAGTCCCAGCACGAGGTGCGCGACGGCGATGTTGTCAAGGGCTCCTACTCGCTGGTCGAGCCCGATGGCTCGGTGCGCACCGTTGAGTACACCGCCGATGATCACAACGGCTTCAACGCCGTGGTGCACAAGAGCGCGCCCACTGTCCATCATGCTGCGCCCGCTGTGGTCGCCCATGCCGCTCCTCTGGTTGCCCACGGTGCTCCATTGATTTCGCACGGTCCGGCCATTGCTCACCATGTGTCCGCCGCTCCGGCTGTGCCATATGGTGGCTCTCTGGCGCATCATGCCGCCGCCGTGCCCGCCTACGGCTATGCCACCCACAATGCCCATGCGCATGTGGCCCACTACTAAAGGAATTTGGAACTAGCAACAACAACAACAACAACTACAACACACGCACCAGCCCACCCACCACGCCTCACCCCCATCCTCCTTTCATATTTATTAAGCACGCGACGACACGTTGACCTGACCTGACCTGACCTGAACCGAGCTGACCCAGCCTGAAGCCTGCTCAATACTCAAGTCACGCACACCTTGTAAATAACCAGAAACAGAAACGGAAACGGAAACGGAAGCGGAAATGGACATGGCAACGGAAATAGAACAACAACTCGCAGCTCTCCTGCTCACATATGCGCCGTCTCTGTCCCATACACACACTCTCACACACACACACACACTCACACTCAACAGCTTTCGTGCAATTCTCTGTGTAATTTAAATACTCAACTTCTTGTTTTTGTACATACCGCGCCCATCAACAATGCCACGCCCACGAAACTACGAACCATTAACGAAAGCCGATGAAGAGGATGACGCTAAAAATGGATTACAGCATGGAATATATACACACATACACAAATCTATAAATTGGGAATTTATAATTTGTAACATGTCTCATAATTTCTGCCTAATTTAAGTTTAATTGAAACTGCGACAAAATGCTATAAATATAAAATGTAGTGAATTACGAAAATCCAATCCACCTGTCTTTCACTTTACCAGCGAATATATATAAATATATATATATATCGCACATAATTATTCCAGATACTTCACATTTAATTTATGCGCTAGCAATTGTTGTTAATTGATCATTATTTGTAATAATCGTTGCATTTGATTTCAAGTCTAAGTTATGCAAATTGTTGATTGGTCCATGCAAAGATCATGTGCATAAGAAATTATTGACAATTATGACAATTATGGGTTAGCTAATTTGTGGGTGGCCAGCGAAAGGTGAAGGTCCACAGATGGAAAAACCAAACAGGTATCAATAAAAGTTTATATCTTTGAAAGTCAGAATATTTATGCACGAATCAATTGCGGTCTGAATTACAATTAAGTCACATGCATATATTCATTAATATTATGGATTTACCAACCGTATATAAGATCCATCCCAATATGTACAAGTGTAAGGAAAGAGTTATTATTTATCTCTGTTTTACCACAGATTAAATAGCTTTGTGGACATACTATAAATTATATGTGGATAATAAAATAATTTTAATATAAGATAATATTTCTAACATAAGTTTATTGCCAAGTTTATTGGGCATATTTTGAGAAACAAAAAAGTTTGCTTTTTCAAAAACTCATTTTTCAACTGATCGTTCCTATGGCAGCTATATAATATATTGGTCCGATCCGGTCGACTAAATTATACTTTTTCTTTTCTTAATTTTAAAATTTGCTTATTTTTAAAACTTTATTATTTTTTTTTATTAATTTTATTTAATTTAAAAATAAAATTGGTTTAGAATTGGTTAGCAATATCTTCTTTGCTCCACAGAAAAGTGTGTTTTATTTATGCATAAATATAATAATTATGAAGCTTGGCTTGGATTTAAAAATAAGTTTTGTTGTTGTTAGATTACGCTAGATGGCGTTAGTTAGCATTAGATTTGACGTTCATATCTTGTATACTTTTGGGCTGACAAACGTTTAAATTTTCTTCAAATCTACTTTTAAGCTTCAAGCTGAAAATATATTATTTATGTACATATACAGAAGTCAAATATCACACGACAACCCGGCAGTTTCTTTTTTAAAACGATAATGATATCAAACGTTATAATATATTTGCAATTATAAAAGGAAAAGAAACGCAACAAAAAAATATATTTTTGAATATTGAATATTTTTTAAAGAAATTAATTTAAAATACAAAATATAATAATTGTTAATGTTGACATCTTTTAAGCTCAGTTATATATTTGAATATAATTAAATATAAAAATAATATAAAATAAAATTATATTTTTAAGTAAAATTATTATTTGATTTGTTTATTTTAAAATTGAGAAGCAAGGTCAAAGCCAGGCTTAAACTTGGCATTAAAGAAATTTGAGTATTGATACCAATATATTGCCATGCCATCTCATCTTTTACACCATTTACATAATTCCGCTCGTATCCACAACTTATATACTTATTTATATACTATACTCTGACAACCACAAGCTCAACGGAAGCCTGTTCCAATTGTCCTCT
Source organism: Drosophila colorata (assembly GCA_035041545.1). Lineage (NCBI taxonomy): Eukaryota > Metazoa > Arthropoda > Insecta > Diptera > Drosophilidae > Drosophila > Drosophila colorata. The sequence continues at coordinate 5,420,067 of JAWNLD010000564.1, forward strand.
GCCCGTTGGCAGCCAAATGCGGTCACATGTTTTGGGGGCGGGTCTCCCCCACCCATACCCTATGTAAATAATAAGTTTTAAACATTTATAAGCAAAGTCTGCGCAGTTGTTGCTTCCGCCAGCCACAAATCTTGTTGTTTCCGTCACTTTTATGTGTGAACTGCCACAGCAACAACAACAAGTGGGCAAAATATTGATCTCTTAATGGACGCATCGTGGAGATATTTGGACAAATGTGTGTCTGCCACTAAAAATGCTAAAGTCGCTACAAAACTGGCGCAAAAATACGAATTTATCATTGCCTGAAAATCAAAAAAATCAGCGAAGCGTTTAAATGTGCGCCAAAATAAAACAATACGAAAAAAAAACATGAAGAACAAAAACGAATATCCAAAGTAAAGTTTTACGTGGAGCTCATTAATTAGACACAAACTTGACTTGGGCTAAGCAGCTGCCCTGTGGCCGGGTTCTTTAACAGTTAAGGTCATCTATTTACCCAGTTGGGTTTTCTATTATGCTATGTGCACTAGGAAATGCCGGAAGGAAGTTCCGCTAGCTGGCAAATCCAACGCCCCGGCATTACGTATAGCTGCCCCCAAAACTCAGCTCAATATCTGCCCCATGACTGGAAAAAACACAGACAGAGAGAGGGAGGGGAAAAAAACCAGTAGTTGCTGCTCCAATAACCTTTTCAATTAAAGCAAAAAATAAGTGAATATCGAGTAAAATATCAGGTATGCGACAGTCGAGCAATCTTCTTCATCAATAAATGACAGTTGCTAACGACTTTTTGCTGCACTTGGCCAATTGATTCAAGTAGTTGACATTCAACTAGCTGCAGCTCCACTCGTCTGTCCCCCCAACACGTGCTCGCATCGGATTGGATTCGATTTGGATTTGGTTTTGGTTTGCAGTGTGTTGAACAACATTAAGATACATGCCGCAGATATGCATCTCGAGTCGTTGTCGTTGATACAATTTATAGATAATCCAAGACAGCGTCGGCTACTGAAACGTTTAGAGCTCTGGCCACCTTTAAGAGATGCGTCGTTAGAATTAAACGCACAGTGGTCTAGCTGAAAAGTTAGGCTGATGCAATTATTCACTTTTTAATCATTTTCGCTTTATTTAATTTAAATAGTTGACAAAGTAAGAAATACATTGAAATAGAAGAGTTATGGGGTAGAGTGTGAAAAAACCTTTAAAACGTTTTTAATAATGACCCCCCTTTTTCGGAAAATTAAAAATTGTACAAATAATTAATTCATATATTTATTATTTTTCATTTATGAATTTTGTGATTACAATTTTCTTTTAAATTTATTTATTCAGCAAGCAGGTTGCAGAAAACCCTTTTAACTGTCTTTATGCTTATTTATGGCACCATTATATATATATATTATTATTAATTTAACAAAAATTAATTATTATTATTTTTATTATAATTGTAATTATAATTTATATTTATATATGTTTTACTGATACGCTAAATTGTATATCTCAATAGAATTCACACCTCGAAACTGCAATTTTTGAAGTTATCCCTGATAACAGTTACTCTACACTATTACACTATTTTTAACTAACAGTGTGCAGATTTGGCAAATTTAATAAATATATTTAATAAGAGTTTTCATCACTAGCCAGTTGGTTTATTTTGAAATAAACATTAACTGCACATGTTGTATATGCAATGTGTCCCACTATCCCCCCAGCCCCCATACGTTTTTGTACCACTGTGCCATGCAAATGTCGCCGCCTGTCTGCGTAATTGAAAAATGCCATTAATAGTTAACTAATGCTCAACAGCAACTGAGTAGCCGAACAGCCGAATAACTGAACAACTGGGCAACTGGGCAGACATAATTAGAGGTATAAGCGATTTGAGTTTTGCCGCGCATAAATAAACATTTCAACAGCACGTAGTGTGTGGATTCAGTGGAGGCTAGCGGAGATGCGTATCGTGCCTTTGGCATAATCATCCCAGTAGTTATGCATGCCGCCTGTCAGCGTCAATTATATAACAAAACTAACTGGATTATTTGAGGGTTAATTTGATGCATGGCAGGTAGCAGCAGCAACAGCAGCAGCAACTACAGCTCAGCAGCCTGCAACAAATTGGCCAAAAAGGTGCGAGAATTCATTTCCATCTCTTTCTGCAGCACACGCTTAACAACTAGCTGAACAAAAATTTATAGCAGCTCCTCGGGCCTGGAAGCCATTAATTTGCATTTTATTACAGCGGACCGCATTTGCCACGGGTCATTTTCATGGCGCGTTACAAGCTCTCTTGTTAACAATGGTCAGTCAATTGGCCCGGACACAGATGCGGCAGTGCCGGACGCACTGAAGCATGCCCAACTAAGCGACAACAATGATGCCCACCCACACCCAACAGACTCACTTTCAGCCAGCACTCAGACTAGCTCCCCCTCTCTCTCTCTCTCTCTCTCTCTCTCTCTCTCTCTCTCTTTTGGGCCTCGCTTGCCACATTCGCACCTTGAAGCCGTCTCGTGTTGCAAGCGTCTATGTACCCCAGTGGCCCGGGCCAATGCTCATTGCCCATTGTCAAATTAGTCTGTGTAAACAAGCAGAAATTAGGTGACCAGCGGACGCCGTGCCAAAAAGTAAACCAAGTCAAAGACGCCATCATCGTCATCGTTACCAAAATAGTCAAGCTTCAATTCGAGCTGCCTTGGCCAAGTACCAAGCACAATCCTCCCCTGTCCCCTAACTCGCTTTTGGCTTAAATGTGCTTCTTCATGGGCGTTGCCACATCTTGAATTGCATTTGAATCCAATTGCGCAGGTCGGGCTGCCAAATGAGCGCCTTTTAGTGCTGACATTGAGGCCAATTGAATCTTCAGATATTTATAATAGATACTATAAATAATAATAATAATAAAAAGTTAAATAAAATAAAATAAATATATATATATATATATATATGTATTAAAATATTATGTTTTAGTGTCAATTTTAAATTTCAATAACTAAGTCAAAACTGAACCATTTTGGATGAGGTATGCAGTTTAGTTAATGTTTTGGCTTCTTGGTTGATTCTGCATTTAAATCCGAAAACATATTTTTATGTCGGAATTTATGTTAAAATGTTACCCTGCAGGGCAGGGTCCAAACTTTAAACTGTCATAACTGTCATTGAACTGTTTTTCAATTGGAAAACCTTTTTGATCAAGGTTTGGCCTGTATATTGATTCTACAATTAAATTCGAGAACCCAATTTTTGGTCGAACAGAATGTAAAACTGCCACAACCTTATCAATTCGAGCCCGATTTTGGTAAGGAATGTCTTCGCATTCATTGTTTGGCTTCTGCCTCTAAGTCGCATTGTTAACAGCAAAGTTGTAAAATATTGAATTTTCTATAGTGTGAGATTTAAGAAGCAAAAAGCATATTCAATTCAAAATATTCACTAGATTTTATTTTATTTTTTAATACGTTCAGTTTTCAACAGTTTATTAATTTACGCTTTTCTAAAAAATGTATGAAAATTAAATTTTTTATTATATATTTTTACAACAATCAGAAAAAAATACGCGTATAATATTTCATATTTTTACGATCTACTTTATTATAATCACCAAAGCTTAGTAAAATTTATGTTCTGCTTTTATATAAAAAAAATTCCACTCCCAGATGCCACGCTTCGCCGTTAACATGAAGCCAAACTGCACGCTACATTTAACAGCCAACACATTTGTATTTATTCTTTAGTTTAGCGTGCACGTTAGCTTCTTTTTTTATTCTGGTAGTTAGCTACATTTATTGTTGGTTAATTGCCAAGCATTTGTTAGGGCCAGACAATGCAAGCTGAAGCCACGCACATGTGACATGCGGCTGCTGCTTACCTAAAAATCTGTCAAGCTGCATATGGAAAACCTTCGGAAAATGCCGACAATCGTTCGCTGATTTTCCCAGCCGCTTTTCGAGACTTTAGACTCTTGGAGTCTTGGGCATCGAGTTATCGTGTCTGCGTAGCAAATGCTTTGGCGGCGGGCGCAAACATGCAAATTGACTTAATCTAGTATTTAGTTTTATTTTGTTTTTTTTTTTATTTTTTGTTTTTTTGCTGCTGCCGACAAACCGCATTGGAAATTCAAGCACCAGTTACAAAAAAAAAAAAAACCAACGACGAAGGCGGAGATGGAGACAATTGTATGCAAGTGCTGAAGGTTGTTCGCCTGCCTTCTTTTTTTTCTTATTCACCTTTTTTTTTGGGCACTTCTCGCATTTGGAGCTCGCTCTAATTAGAGTGTTTAGTACGCCCCTCGTTTTTAATTATGTGAAAATGGGCAGCCTCAAATGCTGACCCGGGCATAAACAAGCGCATATTATTAACTTGTGCAAAGGCCCGCACAAATTGTTTTGACTATTTCTTGTTGTTGTTGTAATGTTTTTTTTTTCACTCTCTTGGGCTTTGCTGTGACTCTTGCGGTTTGTCAATATTTCTAATAATTTTGTTAGCTGCCAACCTCAATTGGCACGTTCTCGACGTGGTTCAAGGATGAGCACAGCTTCAGACAACAACTGAAATTGTCTCAGCTATCTGAAAAGCTCTTTGGTTGCTTTGTTGCGCTCCGCTAGCGATAAATCACTTACTTAAAACCATATGTATTCCTGATCGGTTTCATTGATATCAACTTTTGAGCTCTCATGCACTTCATAACAACAAATTACTTAATTAACAATTTGCGCTAAATACACATAACATTTGGTAAGTACCAAAGAAAATAAGTTTGTTTTTTGTTGGTTAAAAAACATATTATACCCTAACTTTGCAAACTTTATATTATAAATTAAATTAATATTTATGTAAAGCAGGCCATATCCGACTGCTTTTTTTTTGGTAATTAATATAACATGTGTGTGATCTATTTGTCTTACATTCAAACTTAATTCTATAATTTGCAGCTGCTATAAAAAAGGCTGGTAAATCTACATCAAATCATATCTCTTAAAATATTCCTATCTGAATCAAAAATAAATTTGTTTATTATACATTTAAAAAAATATATATATATATAATAAATCAGCAAAGTAATTAAACAAAATTCAAATAAAAGCAATGAATACTTATTAATTTATTCCGAATTTTTTTTAACACAACTGTTATTTATTTTTTACTTTAAACTGAATTAGTTGGCCAAATTTAAAGCAAAACCCAGCTCAAACCTTCTTCTTTTTATTGATTAGAATAAATTTGACGACTCGAATCAAAATCGGAGTTTCTAAAAATATGGAAAGTCAGGTTTATGAATCAAATATAATTTCGAACCAAACATTGTGCTGCAGCCATGGTTAAAAACCATATCAAGCAATTGCTATAAAGTAAGGGTATTTACTCGTCGGCGCATGCAAGCTAGTAGTTGTGCCTTTTTTAATTAGTTCAATACATTACGTACAGTACCCGTGGGAACACTACACACGACGTTCAACAAAAACTTGGCTTGCAATTAAAAATCCTGCGCTTTTACCTGGTGAACACCCAGGTATCTTTAAAATAGGTAAAAACTTTAATTTAGCTTGGAAAGATAGTTGCGTGAACTGCGTCTTATTATATGTGTGTATGGTAATTGGCGCGCTCTCGATGAATCATTGATTGTTGAATGTTGAGCAACTGAGAACTTGACAATAACTAGTCAGCGATATTATAGATATAAATTAGTTTAAATTGCTCTGGTGTCATATCTTTTATTTCAATTTTTTTGTTATGCCGCTCGCAACTTTTGCTTTCATTTGCTGCCTAGAATGGAACTGAGGCTTGAACTTTGCTGCCGCGCTTGACCTTCAGCATTGATGGCTAAGACAAAAAAACGGCAAGAATTAGCTGTCGGGGGTGGGGGGAACTTTAGTTGGACTTTTAGCTGGCTTGTTGTTGTTTTCATTCAAGTAGATCACTGAGAATTTCGCATGTGCCAAATAACTAGGGCTTTTTGTTTATGCAACAACAATTTGCAATTGTTTTTTTTTTGTTTTTTTGCTCGTTTTTTATTGGCTGCAACTTGACCCTATTTTGGTTAGGGTAGCCGAGATATATTTTATTGTCAGCGTTTGTTGTTGCTGTTAAGAATTAAGTTGTTAAATAAATTACCTTTTATTGCACACTATTTGTTATGGTCTAGGGCAATAATTATTGCGCATAATTTGCGTCCAGTGCTGCAGTTCGTTGCCTAAGTCTTTCGTTTGTGCCAAAAGGAAATTAATGATTAAGCTATGATTAATGCCATAATTCTGAGTCGGCCAAAAAGTGACTGCCAGCACGGATGACTTCATTATGTGGGATAGAGCCACAGTTAGACAATGCAGCCGCTCTGAATCCGAATCCGAATCTGTCGCCAATTTGCACTGCTTACTGCATATACCCCGACCCCTTTTCAACGGGTTAGTGTAGCAACATCCCGATTCATGCTGCAACTTCATTCACATGGCCCCCACCAAGCAGCAGCTACGGCAACAGCAGACATATTCACCACGTTGGAGATGTTGATGCCGATGCCGATGCCGACGTCGACGTCGACGTCGCCCGCCACAGTTGACTGACTGAGAAACCGAGTGTCTTAAAGTCTGCGGCTGCGCGGCTGCGTCGCTGCTTTCGCACATTTCGCGCTTATTTAAATGAAAACTCGACTCTAGAATAGCCACAGTATTCCGGTGAACTTGGCGTTGTTTGTATCTGTTGCCGTTGCAGTACTAAAAGTAAATCCAATTGGTTTATCTAAAAACTAAGGATCTGTGCAGTGTGTTTATAATTTTAATATATATATATTCTGTGTTGTTTATTTTTAGCAAATTTTTCAAAACAAATTTTTTTGCAAATACCATAAAAAAACACGAAAAAAATTTACAAGAAAATGGCAAATTTCATGTGCTTTGTTATCCTCTCGTTGGCTCTGTTCGCCAGTGTGGCCGTGGCGCGTCCAGGATATGCTGTGGACTATTATGTGAGTTCGTGAATGAGTTCGAGTTTATATAGATAGAATGTATATTAAGAATATAGATGTTTATGGAGAGTACGATACTCAAATAAAGTTTGAGAAGGACAGAAAGTGCACTCAACATGTTAGAAAGAAAAAAAATTTATTTCTGATGTATTAATGGCATAAATATTTTTATTTTTGTTAATAAAAATTTACATCGAATATTTTAATTTATAATATTAAAAACAGACATTTTTGTACCTTGTTAATTTAAGAAACAACTATTAAAGCTTAGCAGTTTTTTATTTTACATAGCTAAAGAAATTACAAAATTAGTTATTAAACTTATATTTATTATTATTCTATGTGTAGAATATGTATCTAACAAGCCTTATTAGAAATAGCTTTGTTTACTACAGCTTTGAAGCAGGTTATCAGAATATAACTGGGAATTCGAAACAGAATCTTTGTAGTGCAGTAAGCTTGAATACTCTTAGTACTATTTTATGAATTAAAAGTTAAAATTTTTAACACCAATTTCATATGAATATTATTTACCAGGATCACCCCAAATATGCCTTTAACTATGGCGTGGCTGATCACACTACCGGCGATGTGAAATCACAGCATGAAACTCGTGACGGTGATGTTGTCAAGGGTAAATACACACACACGCACACCCACGCAAACACAGTTAACCATTTAAAACGCATGCAATTTCACGTGTCTTCTTTTTCTACCCTCCCCCATTTGCAGGCCAATATTCGCTGGTCGAGCCCGATGGCTCCATTCGCACTGTTGACTATACGGCCGATCCCATTCACGGCTTCAACGCTGTTGTCACCAAATCTGGACCCACTGTGCACGCCCAGGCGCTGGTCACGAAGCCCATCGTTGCACACAAGCCCATTCTGAGCCACTACGAGCCGCATGTGGCTCCTGTGGCCGCGCCCGTTGTGGTTGCCGCCTCGCCAGCGCCCTATGGTGAGTCACAAGTATTATTGCTTATATTAAAATTAAATATTATGGGATTAAAAGTTAATGGTCTAGCACTGAATCTCTTTAGCAGCCCTCACATAGAAGCACATCCAGCTAGTTAAACTTAGTGTTGTTGGTAGCGTTGTTGTTGTTGTTGTTGTGGTAGCACACACTAGATAGACTGGCGCACACTGATTTGCTGCTCTTGCTCTTCTAGGCATGAACACGTATCGCATGCTCAAGCTGTTCAGGCGACACGCCAACTATTTTAACAATCAATATCGCAAATTGCGCCCAGACGAATACGATGACATCGTTGATGTGGCCAACGAACACGATATTGTCAGACAGACGGATGCCGATTACTATGCAGCCTACTGAATCAGTATCACTACCCAGCCCTCAGTGTATATATGTGTGCATATCTTAACCATATTTTCATTATAATACATAAACGATTTAGTTTGCTGTTGCAATGGCCTGTTGCATTGCAATTAGTTGGTCGGCCCGTGTGCAGTGGGGCGTCTAAACTGAATCATCGCAACGTGAAATGTGTACCGCATTTCATAAGCGTGCATTTGTTGACTAATGTTGCAGCCGTTGGCACGCCCACGCGTTTGTTAATTATGCCATGAGTTAGTTTTCCTCAACATTGATCAAGAGATTAGTTTGCTTTTTGCTCGCACTTTGCGAACGCTCTCATATTTTCCATCGTTTTCCCACGCTAATTATGTCATATGGTGCTGCAGCGGCATCAACTTTTGCAGCAGGCACAAAAGCTGTGCGGAAAATTATGTTACCCATTTCATTTGCAAGCCAAAAGCCAACATCTTTTCTCAATGTCGCAATGTGGATTTGCATGGGAATTGTTGTCGTTGTTGTTGCTTTGTTGTTGTTGCTGTTGTGACTGCATGTGAAAATTATTTTGTTTGTGGCTGCAATTTTAATAATTAAGAATCACAAGAAGCGCGCGCGCACACACACACGCACACACACATATACAAAAGCAGCAAATGCTTCGGCAAAACAAAAGACTTAGGCAACGAACTTTTTCCAGCATTTTATATGCAAAACAAAAAAAAAAAAAAAACAAAAACAAAAACTGAAAGGAAATTACAACAACCAGCGAAAACCAACAACACCTGTGACCAATTGACTTTGCTTGCTACAAATTCGTGACAAGCAAAGAAATGCATAGAAAATTATTTTGTCAGCCTCAAAATAAGCTGAACTAGTTTACAACGGAACAACAATAGGCAGCTGCTGCTGTCGCTAGCTATTTTTGTTGACTCATATTTATAACAACTAGCCTCAACTAATTTAAAGCCCAATAGCTTTCGTTTAATAATATTTATGTATTATATTTGTTTTATTCATTTTCTTTTTTTAAGTCTCCAAACATTATGCGCCCGCTGCCGCGCCCATTCACTACGACTACGATGATGGCTACTACAATCAGGCCCAGTACGAGTATGTGCCGCAATACGATGCCGGACACTACGGACACTACTCGAGTCCCTATGCGACACACTATTAAGAAACCTATACTAGAACGAGAAACATTTGCGATTTAGTGCTCTAAGCGTATTTAGTTTGTATATTTGCGAAAAACAAGAGAAAAAAAACCTACTTAGACGGATTAATACGAGTACATAAGTCGACCCGGTTGCAGTTGTGTGTGTGCTTGCAAAATTCCATTTTGAAATCCACACACACGACCAACCTATATTACACTGACACTGAAGCTGAGTAAGATAATAATGAGATGGATGATAATTTAAGTTGTGAATTTGTTCTGTAAAATAAAGTTTCAACAACATAAGTGAAATTATAAAAAAAATTGATTTTTTAAATTGCTGGCTTGGAAATGAATCTTAGCAGATTTTATAATTAAACTATTTGCGTTAGAGCGCTTCCTCTTTTAGCGAAGCAATTGATTTGTTTATTCGAAAAGCTTTAAAAGGAAAGGAATGCGTTTGTTTGACATTTTTCTTGCCCTAATTAGCATATTTGATTTGGTTTCTAAAATAATTATTTATCAATCTTAGAGTTTTATTTTTCCAACTGTCATTAACTTTAATAAATTGATGGAACTGCTTTGATTTCCATTCAGTTCACATGCCATTTTAAATTATCTTGATAGGCAATAACATTATATCATTTATTCATAATTATCGAAGGCAATAAGTGCCTCGTAAGTCAACAAGCACTATGTGGGCTCTTTCTTGATATGGCAACAGTTGCATCGATTAAATCCATAGCCCACCTTTTATATCCACATTCAATGTTGGCGTTAAGATTTGCACTTTTTGCTAAATGAAATTGACTTTTGTGCATTTTTCTATAACATTTTATTGCTGTAACATTTCATGGCCAGTTGAACTCGTCTCGTTTTATTCGTGGTTGCAAACGGTCTGAGCATTGACATAGATGTGGATAGCTTGTGATTTCCGCTCTTTTACCAATATTTGCCCGAATTTATTTCGACAAAAAAACTTTTCACGGTCTGCAAATTTACCTGTGTGTTGCTTATATAAGATTTTTTATTTTGTTTTTTGTATTTGGTAAATATTTTGCTAGGTCTGTTTGTGTATTTTAATTGGGAGTCGAAAGCTTTCTTCCGAATGAATCCGTTGATCAATGGTAAAAAGGGCAACAGCTGAAAAGCGTTTGCTTGAAGCTTTCTGTGGCTTACTTTAAAGCTCGTTTTGAGGTTTGTGGCCAAACTCAGTCTTACAGATTACTTTTGCGAACCTCAAATCTTGCATACTTAAAGGCCATGATCTTTGCAAACAAGTTGTAGTAGACTCTTCGGCACATTTTAAGAAGACAGCGTGCGTTTTAAATCGAGAAAAATATTATATTAACGTAATTTAAAATATTTTATTTAAAGTGTTTTTGAAAATTAAACGTATCTCGGCCAAATAAGATCATAAATTCGAATGATATACATTTTTAGACTCGGACGGATCAGGACTATCGATTGGCATTCAAAAACTCGTATTCTAAATTTTGTCCATTTTTGAAAAAAATGACAAGGGGTAACATCACATTTTTTGCCAAAATCGCGAAAATTTCAAAATTGAAAATTTAGAACGCCGATTGATTTTATAGACTTATGCGAGTTGAAAAAGGTATATATTTCCGAGATCGGACTACCTATAGCCGAGTTAGAGTCATTTGAAGTGTTTTTCAAAATTAAAACCTGCATATATCGCCCAAATAAGATCATAAATTCGAATGATATAAATTTTTTGACTCGGACGGATCAGGACTATCGATTGGCATTCAAAAACTCGTATTCTAAATTTTGTCCATTTTTGACAAAAATGACAAGGGGTAACATCACAATTTTTGCCAAAATCGCGAAAATTTCAAAATTAAAAAGTTTGAATGCCGATCGATTCTATAGACTTATGCGAGTTGAAATAGGTATATCTTTCCGAGATCGGACTACCTATAGCCGAAATATAGTCATTTAAAGTGTTTTTCAAAATTAAAACCTGCACATCTCGGTCAAATAAGATCATAAATTCGAATGATATACATTTTTAGACTCGGACGGATCAGGACTATCGATTGGCATTCAAAAACTCGTATTCTAAATTTTGTCCATTTTTGAAAAAAATGACAAGGGGTAACATCACATTTTTTGCCAAAATCGCGAAAATTTCAAAATTGAAAATTTAGAACGCCGATTGATTTTATAGACTTATGCGAGTTGAAAAAGGTATATATTTCCGAGATCGGACTACCTATAGCCGAGTTAGAGTCATTTGAAGTGTTTTTCAAAATTAAAACCTGCATATATCGCCCAAATAAGATCATAAATTCGAATGATATACATTTTTAGACTCGGACGGATCAGGACTATCGATTGGCATTCAAAAACTCGTATTCTAAATTTTGTCCATTTTTGACAAAAATGACAATTTTTTTTCACATTTTTTGCCAAAATCGCGAAAATTTCAAAATTAAAAAGTTTGAATGCCGATCGATTCTATAGACTTATGCGAGTTGAAAAAGGTATATATTTCCGAGATCGGACTACCTATAGCCGAGTTAGAGTCATTTGAAGTGTTTTTCAAAATTAAAACCTGCATATATCGGCCAAATAAGATCATAAATTCGAATGATATACATTTTTAGACTCGGACGGATCAGGACTATCGATTGGCATTCAAAAACTCGTATTCTAAATTTTGTCCATTTTTGAAAAAAATGACAAGGGGTAACATCACATTTTTTGCCAAAATCGCGAAAATTTCAAAATTGAAAATTTAGAACGCCGATTGATTTTATAGACTTATGCGAGTTGAAAAAGGTATATATTTCCGAGATCGGACTACCTATAGCCGAAATATAGTCATTTAAAGTGTTTTTCAAAATTAAAACCTGCACATCTCGGTCAAATAAGATCATAAATTCGAATGATATACATTTTTAGACTCGGACGGATCAGGACTATCGATTGGCATTCAAAAACTCGTATTCTAAATTTTGTCCATTTTTGAAAAAAATGACAAGGGGTAACATCACATTTTTTGCCAAAATCGCGAAAATTTCAAAATTGAAAATTTAGAACGCCGATTGATTTTATAGACTTATGCGAGTTGAAAAAGGTATATATTTCCGAGATCGGACTACCTATAGCCGAGTTAGAGTCATTTGAAGTGTTTTTCAAAATTAAAACCTGCATATATCGCCCAAATAAGATCATAAATTCGAATGATATACATTTTTAGACTCGGACGGATCAGGACTATCGATTGGCATTCAAAAACTCGTATTCTAAATTTTGTCCATTTTTGACAAAAATGACAATTTTTTTCACATTTTTTGCCAAAATCGCGAAAATTTCAAAATTAAAAAGTTTGAATGCCGATCGATTCTATAGACTTATGCGAGTTGAAAAAGGTATATATTTCCGAGATCGGACTACCTATAGCCGAGTTAGAGTCATTTGAAGTGTTTTTCAAAATTAAAACCTGCATATATCGGCCAAATAAGATCATAAATTCGAATGATATACATTTTTAGACTCGGACGGATCAGGACTATCGATTGGCATTAAAAAACTCGCATTGTAAATTTTGTCCATTTTTGTCAAAAATGACAAGGGGTAACATCACAATTTTTGACAAAATCGCGAAAATTTCAAAATTAAAAAGTTTGAATGCCGATCGATTCTATAGACTTATGCGAGTTGAAATAGGTATATCTTTCCGAGATCGGACTACCTATAGCCGAAATATAGTCATTTAAAGTGTTTTTCAAAATTAAAACCTGCACATCTCGGTCAAATAAGATCATAAATTCGAATGATATACATTTTTAGACTCGGACGGATCAGGACTATCGATTGGCATTCAAAAACTCGTATTCTAAATTTTGTCCATTTTTGACAAAAATGACAAGGGGTAACATCACATTTTTTGCCAAAATTGCGAAAATTTCAAAATTAAAAATTTTGAATGGCGATCGATTATATAGACTTATAAAAATTATTGAAGACACATTTTATCAAGATCGGACTTCATTTATCGGAGTTATGGACATTTAAAAACTAAAATATTCAATAAAGATAATGAAGTTGTTCAAGAGAGTTATTGTTTTTAAGTGAACTACTTTTAATTTGTTTACCACTCTTAACTATTTGCAAATTTGTTAAGCGTGTTGAGCAATACGGCCAAAACTATTAATTGGCCGAGAATCATTGAAATCGTCACGTAAATGGCCAAGCTATGGCGGATTTTGTATTGTCCAGCAAAATCCGCTAAGCCTCCGGACGAAAAATTTCCAAACCGTTGGTTCCTAGATGACCTCCATATCCTTGGTAAATATACCAAAGGTATAGTCCTGGTGAACCTAAAGTCCAGAATCCTTGCAATATGCGCAGGAATATGGTCAAAAAATATGTATGAATGCCCTTTTTCAGCTGCCCCACTACTGTTACCCTCTTCCCATAAGCTGTAGCAGCTGTTGCGTCGGATGTGGCATTAGCTTTTCTTCAGCTTGATTTTAAAAAAAATCAAGCTTATGGATGGCCGAAAATTGTTACCTTAAAAGTATGCAATAGAATTTTGCACATTTCATTTGATTTTTATCGTTCTCCTGGCGATTCTGTTAGCCTGGTGCTTTAGCTGAATTTTTAAGAAAATCTGGCACACCGATGGCCGAAAATTGTTACCTCAAAAGTATGCAATAGAATTTTGCACATTTCATTTGATTTTTATCGTTCTCCTGGCGATTCTGTTAGCCTGGTGCTTTAGCTGGATTTTTAAGAAAATCTGGCACACCGATGGCCGAAAATTGTTACCTTAAAAGTATGCAATAGAATTTTGCACATTTCATTTGATTTTTGTCGTTCTCCTGGCGATTCTGTTAGCCTGGTGCTTTAGCTGAATTTTTAAGAAAATCTGGCAAACCGATGGCCGAAAATTGTTACCTTAAAAGTATGCAACAGAATTTTGCACATTTCATTTGATTTTTGTCGACCTCCTGGCGATTCTGTTCGCCTGGTACTTCAGCTGGATTTTTAAGAAAATCTTGCAAAGCGGCTTCACATGAAATTACCCAAAAAAATAGCCCCGAAAGAAAAAAAAAAGGATTTTTGTGCGTTTTTACATTTATTTACTATATTGGTCTTTACATTCTTACATGTATTTATTATATTTGTCTTAACATCCCCAAAAATGTTATTTTAAGTTGTTTTTAAAAGTATTTTTCTTAAAATCGTAGTCATGATGTAGTTTATTATATTTATTACTTATTTTTATTTATTACAAACTATTTTAAATATTGTTTAAATATTAAAAATTAACTGGAACTCATCCCGAGAACCTAGAATATAAAATGTTACATGTTTACCAATTGTTTTTAATTATTGTTTAAATAAATGCATACTTACCAAAAATTTTCGTCGCCTCTTCGCTGTAGCTGTTTGGGGAGAAGGTGGACTGGCATCCAAAATGTGAAAGATTCTGGAAATGAAGAAAAAAAAAACACTTTACAAATATCGATATTTATCTATTTTGGAGAAATTATATAGAATTATATAGATGACCCGATACAATACATATAAACTATTGGTCGAAAACAAAGTTTTTTCTCAAGAATCTTTGTTGTTTAGCCCTCATAGGAATTATAGGTTCAAAGATTTCAAGATATCTTATCAATTTAAAATCTGCATATCTTGGGTAAAGAATGATAGATATTGGAATGATATACATTTTTAGACTCGTACGGATCAGGACTATCGATTGGCATTCAAAAACTCGTTCTCTAAATTTTGTCCATTTTTGACAAAAATGACAAGGGGTAACATCACGTTTTTTGCCAAAATCGCGAAAATTTCAAAATTAAAAAGTTTGAATGCCGATCGATTCTATAGACTTATGCGAGTTGAAATAGGTATATCTTTCCGAGATCGGACTACCTATAGCCAAAATATAGTCATTTAAAGTGTTTTACAAAATTAAAACCTGCATATATCGGCCAAATAAGATCATAAATTCGCATGATATACATTGTTCGACTCGTACGGATCAGGACAATCGATTGGCATTCAAAAACTCGTATTCTAAATTTTGTCCATTTTTGACAAAAATGACAAGGGGTAACATCACGTTTTTTGCCAAAATCGCGAAAATATCAAATTTAAAAATTTTGAATGGAGATCGATTTTATAGACATGCAAGCCGATTACCCTATATTGCTCTCTTCAGCCTGCCTATTCACTTTAAATCGAACGATTTTATCACTCTAACTACATACTTGTATTATGCATACGCCCCATTAAATATATGTGTTACAAATGAGAACAAAATTAATTGGTAATAGATCTCAATTCCTGCCTGCACAACAAACTGGAGCAGGAGACAGCATAAGCCGAGCAAATCGTTAATTTAACACATGACTAATTAACAAATCAATTGCATTTGAATACGACTTAAATAACGATTAACAACCGTGCATAATTACAACCGGTCGACGCCAAAAGATCAACTGCGAATCAACTAGTTACTCGGCACTCGGCTAATCCACAGATATATGTTGGCCGTTGCCCAACACTTGCCACTTGATGGCCGACAGATTACTTACCGGACGGCATCTTCTTAGCGCCAAGTTTGTTAACTGGCTCAAGGCCGAACTGGCCCGGCGGAACTGGTCCCAGCTATTCCCAATTAAAAGATTCGGTTCTGAGCCGTTGTTGGTATTGCATAAAGATCAGCTTGAATCGCTTTGTAAGTGCTTTTGAATGGGATTCAAACTGATTGACTTACGAGCTGCACTTGCAACATCAACTAACACCTCTGTAAAGAAAAAAAAAAATTGTATAAATAAAAATACGAGTGCATATTTTTGGTATTCGCACTCTCGCAGCTGGCGGCGGTCCAGAGTCTCTTGTGGGGGCCTCTTGCACAATGCCAGCTCATTTGAGCGCATTAAATTTGAATTAAAATTTTTGAAATTTCGCCCGGTAACTGAAAAAGCAACGAAAGTGACAATTAAAATCTTTTAACTCTTGACTTGGCGTCGTCGCTTGCATTTCCTTAAGAGAGCGCGCCCAGATACTAAAAGCCCCGGGCCATGCCCGAGACACGCCGGGCCGCGCCGGGCCGGGCCGGGCCGGGCCATGTCAGCGCCACCAAACCTCAATTATAGCAACCGCCGGCAGCCAACTTGGCTATATACCTATATAAACTGATAGTTTTGTGTATATGTGCATACTTTCGTATATGGTGCCGGCGCAGGTTGCCAAAGTGGACAATTTAATGTGGCTGTCATGTTAAATGCCAGGCCAATAATTTAAGCCTCATTTTTTCGACGCTGCAAAATGTTTGATGGGTGGTATGTGGCTTATTGAGCTCAGATCTGAAGCTAAGAAAAATTAAAGAAATTTTCGTAGATTACCCAAGCAAAGCTCAAAATTGCGGGCAAACATTTTAATTTCTGACTGACTCAATCAATGGTAAATACTCTTCAGAGACTTTAAGCTGTCAAATCTTTTGTAAAATCTCAACCAATTTTAGCCATGACTATTATTTTAATAATGCCTTACGCTATAGATTTTTTCTGCATTTAAAATTGATTCATTCTAAAATCAAAAATTTTTTGCAATATTTTTAATTTTCCAAAAAAAAAAAATTTATTGTTAGTCACTTCTCCATGTTATCTATCTCTATCTTAAAATTGATTCTAAGTTGTTACATTTTTCGGTCGAAAATCGTGCCAAATATAACTCAAATTTTGACTCAAAATAAAATTTTAGAAAATCAAAGTAGATACCCAAAGTAGACTTCACAGTTTCTAAACTTTGTCAAAGACTTTTCTGAGATTTGAAATCTGCAATCTGCCTGCAGCAGGCGCTAATTATGGAGCATTTTACTTTAAATATTTACCTAACAAATTTTTTAAATATAATTACCAAACATTACTTTAGATCAACATTACTAATTGCCTTTTATTATTGCCCATTTAGCCAATTTGTAATAATTTCGCGCGCTTCCGTTATCACAAAACAAATTAGCCACGTATTGATCACAAAAGCGAACAACAATCGTGCCAACTTCTCAAATTTACAACAAAAAAAAAAAAACAAGTAACAAAAATGCGATGTAAACCACAAAAATAAATCGCGTTTTTCATTAGCTCGAAACTCTCTTGAACTCCATTTGCGGTTGCGATTTAAAAATGTAAATAAATGAAGTCTCAATGATTTTGTTAAGTTATTTAATGAAACCTTTGTTGCTGCTGAAATGGTTAATGCACTCATCAATGTGGCTATAAAAAAAAACGCGGCACGAAACTCAAAAATCTTTGATTTCCATTTTTTTTTGATGGCTCTATCTGCATTATTGTTGTTTTAGTATTTATTCGATTGTTCTTTAGCCATTTTTGGCCGGAGTTATGCAAACATCTTTTGTGATTCTTGAGATGCTCGTATCCATGAGATACGTGCATGCACACACACACACACACACACACAGACGAGCCTTTTAAAGAGATTGTCTCTGTTGGACAGCAGCACGTTTTGCATATTGCAAAATGAGTTACATATAAACATGCATGATTATTGACTCAACAGCAACAACAACAGCAACAACAACAACAACAACAATTGTGCTTCCCATATGATGCGTCACTTTTACTATCAGCCATGAAAAATCTGCACAAGGCGAACATCATCAGCCCGCCGATTTTCCATCTAATGTTGGACGGCTGCGCTGATTATTGCAATGGATTTTCATTTTCAAAAATTTTGCAAGCCCCGTTGTTGTTGTTGTTGTTATGTTTTTTACCGCTGCAGTTTTGTAGCCCGCTTTTTATGGCGTTCAAACTAATTTGTGGTTACAAGCCCCTGGCGGCCTGCTTTTTCCTCTTTTTTTGTTCGTGGCACAAAACACAAACTGCGGCATCATGCCCTTTTGTTGCTTTTTTATGCCCTATACCCATTGAAAATGGTATACAAAAGGGTATAATGCTGTAGTGTAAATGTATGTGAGAGGCAGAAGCAGGCATCATCGTCTAAATGAAGTATATATATTCTTGATCAGCAATAGATGTGGCGTACTAGAGTCTAGAGTACTAGAGTAAAAGCTCTAAATTCCTCACTTGAGAATACAAGATCTCGTATATAAAAATCAGATTATGTTTTCTTCATATCGCAAATTCGGCCGCCTTCAAAAATTCGAGAGGTAAATATAATTTACATATATAAAGAACATATCGATAGATATTTATATAAAAGATATTTATATATATATATATATATATATATACATTTATGTACTTAAGATATCATATTATATATTATTTACATATATAAATAAATATCTATAGATATACTATATAGTATAAATATATATACTATAGGAACTTAGATACTTAACCTGAATTAAATCTTTTTTTTTATACAAATATTATAATTTATTTTTTATTTTTTTTTTATAAAACATTTCCTGCCATACAGGGCATCTGCTAGTCAAGCACTTACTACTACAGCACTCTTGTTTTTTATGTTTTTTTAACAACAAGGTGGGTGCTTATTGAATAGGAGCTGCGGAGGGCACGAACACGAGTGTGAGTGCACATATGAGTGCACTATTTGCAATTATAGCCGAACAAAGCGCCAAAAGTTGACTAACACAGGCAGGCCGGCGTGCAGCGAGGGTGTAGGGGGTGTGGGGGGTGTAGGGGCAAGCATTGCCAAATCGAATTATTGCTGATCTAATTTGCCAGCTCAACAACAACTGCATTAGCCGCAGCTATATATACATATGCACATATATAATTATTTATTTTAATGACACGTTTTTCGTGCCAAATCAGAATCTCAGCAGCCAGACTGAGACTGGGAGTTCGAGTTCGAGATTTGGAGCTGTCGAGTTCTCTTCGCTTGGGACAACTTTCGAGACATCTTTGCGCGGGCAAATACAGCCAAGTGCACTTCAAACACTTCAGACCAAGCGTGGCAGCTAAACAAAACGGTTCATCTCAAGTGTTTGCCATTGATATACGTACTCGTGCTCAGACATACACTGTCCGACACAGCAGCGGCATTTGTGGCAAGTGTAAAAGGAAGACTTGGTTGTCTGCTTTATTTGGCTGCCTTTCGTTTTCTGGCTGCCAAATTATGAAAAATCACAAAACTGTTGCAATTACCAAAAAAAAAAAAAAAGAGGGAAACAAATCAGCTGCTAACTGTAAATTTCAATTTGCATAAAGCAAAGTTCAATAGCATAAATTAAAAAGGCACAGGCTCTAGCCCAGACTCATATTCAAATGCCAGTCTAGGCTACAGCTCCAGTCTCAGCCTCAGTCTCAGTCTCAGACTCAGCTCCAGCTCCAGTTCCCCTTCATTTGGTCTGGGGCAACTTTCATGCAATTGATTTTCCATGAACTTCAATTTGCATGTCTCAGTTTTTTGGCTCGGGCTTTTGAGTCATATACTTTGTTTTTTATGGCCTTGCATAGGGTATAATAATTATGTCAGCAAATGTGTAACGGCCAGAAGGAGACATTATTAGCCCCATAAGGTATAAAGATATTGGGTGTATTAAAAAAAGTTTTTTTTTTTGTTTTTTTATAAACATTTTGTGTTTTTTTAAATATCCTAATTAAACTCAATAATTACAAACTTCTTAATTCTCCTAACATATACATAAGCAAGTCAAAAACACACAAAAAACGGTCGGAAATAAAATCTTTGTATGAAAGCAATTAAGAAATTATTTAATTGGCAAATATATCACAAATTTGATCTATATAAGTAAGAGTATTTAAGTTTCGGCAAACAGACAGGTCACAATTCTTTCTGTATTTTGGCTACTTTTGGCTTTTTTCCGGAGTTTTCGCATACAATTGTCATTGTCATTGCTTTCAGTTGTTGCCTTTGTTGTTGTTGTTTATGTTGTTGACCTGTCTGGAGATTTATATTTACCTGTTGCCCATTTGGAGCACATTATGTAAATTTGCATTTAAAACTGGTTCGCGTTTTCAATTTCGTTCACTTCGCTGGCCCAAACGAAAAGATTTTTTTTTTGATTTTTTGTTTTTTTTTTATATTGCATTGAGCGCATTTTTATGTGGTTTTTCTCTCGGATTTGTCGTAGGTGCATTTTAATTGGCTAATGCAGTTACACACTGAACGCTTTTGTTTTTATTGGCAGGAAGGCAATTAAAGCCCGTTTGCTTGGACATGCAGAGAGTGTTAACCACTGAGAGTCAAGGTGGGTAAATAGGAAACGGCAGAAAGAGTTGGAGATCTTGGAGTCGTTAAAAGGGCTACTGTATATAAAAAAAGAAAGATTGTATGTGCACTCGTTGTTAAGATAAGCTGAAGCCATAATCAAAATAACGACTTAAAGCAATGGGCCCAAAATAATATGTGTTACGAAACAGGCATTTCGAATGCGATCAAGTTAACTGGTTGATTTTCGGTTTTGTATTTTCTCAAGCCCACGTCAAAATATATTCAATTAAAGAAACATACGAAAATATTTAACAATTTAAAGCGTTGTGGTTCACATCAGTTCCGGTGATCTTTTTATTCATTTTGGAATGTCAAAAAACTGTAAATTATTTTAAGTTTAACATCAAAGTGGGCAACGTAACGTATCTGAAAGGTATTTTGGTAAAATTGCATCTCAAATTAAGTGCCTGGAGTGCGAATCGTAACAGATCTCAGATATATTTCAAGAAAAAAATATTTCCAATTTCAAATAAATGTGGAAACCGAAGCTAAACAAAAAAAATATGTTGGTAAAATTGAAGTCTAAGAAAAGGCGTTTGTAGTGTTAGCCATGTCTACCATAATTTGGTAAAATTGAAATCGAAATAAAGTGCCTGAAGTGCGAATCGCAACAGATCTGAGAGATATGTATGTGAGAAATGTCTGTGTATGTAACAAAAAGAAAAGAAAAAAAACTGGAAATGATTTTAAATTTAAGCAAGTAAATTTTGGTTAAATTGAAGATCAATAAAGGCGTTTGCAATTTATAAACAAAACAAATCTCAAGGATGTTTTGTTATGTATTTAAAAAGAAAAAAACATCTAGTTAATTAAACTTAAAATAAATGTGAAAACTGCAGCTGGGCTAAAAGATATTTTAACTAAATTGAATTCCAGATAAAATATGTGAAGTGCTAATTGAAAAGGTATCTTAAAATATTTTGTTGATATAAACTTACCTCAATTCAAGTTTTCGTTATGGTTTTTATAGATTAAGCCGTCTTATATTTACTGTGAACTTTTGTTTTGGGCTACAGCTCGTTAATTTTGTTGCAACAGCATTCTTAGATTTTACCAAATTAGTTCTTTTGCAACTTTTGTGGTTTTTATTGCTAAAAAATTTCATTGCTCATCCATCGTTAGCTCGAATTTTGCTCAGTGTAATTAACAGTACTCGTAACTATCGCATTTACAACTTAACGGTAGCGCCACGACATTGCGAGGCCTTAGCAACAACAACAACAACAGCAACAACAACAGCTCAGATAACAACAATAAACATTGAATAAGGTTAGCATCGCATGACACGATTGCGATTGTCTCTCGCTCTCTTTCGCGCTCGCCAATTGATGCCATATGCCATGTTACGAGCTGAAGCATGTGAGATAAGCACCCGCATAGCTAACGTTTTTTTTTGTTGTTTTTTTTTTGTTGAAAACGTGGCCTGCAAGTGGCCAAAGCTGGCCGGGATAGCGAGGCCATTTCATTATGTAAACGCACACAGAGCAAGGAAAACAAGAAATCTGGCCACAAATCAATAGAAAAAAGTAGAAAACAGAAAACGTTTTCATTTCTCATTGATGGGGCGGCGAGAGTGGAACTCGAACGGCGATTGCAACTGGGGCGTTTGTTCGACCAACTGACTGACTGACGCGAACTGAAGCCCGGCTATATGAGCACGTCTATTTGGGGATCTGTGCAACTGCGGCAATCGCATCTGCAGGCTGCAGGCTGGACCGGGTCCAGTTGCGTGTCGCCGCGCGGGGCTATTATGAATAAACATGTGGCACATGTAAGCTGTCGCTGACGTTGTCGTTGTTGTTGTCGTTGTTGTTGTTGTTGCCGTCTCTTGCGTATTTATTTAATATTGGCCAGCTTTTTCGAAATTGTTATAGAAATGAAAATAAAAATCAAAACTGTAAATGAAAAATGAAAATGAAAATGAAAAGAGAGCAAAGTGTTTTTTGTTTTCGCAATTAACCAGGCTGGGAAACACGCTTCAGCTAAAGCTAAAAACTCGTATTTCCTGGCCTAGTGTCTGCCAGTTGTCTGGCCGTCTCCTGTCGACCTGGCTGCCAAGCAGCCTGTCAGGCTGTCTGATTACCGCAACGCTGCTTGCCATTTTGACCAAAAAGATGCGCCTTGATTATAGATTGCCCCTCGTTGGCTGTGAGTTATGACAATAATTTCATGTTTATAACTCAAAACTGAACTTTGTGCCAGTGCTCAGTTGGCAATTTTCTTAAATTTTTTTGTAGTTTATTTTTTTGAGTCCACAATTCGCCCGGTTTATTTTTTGGTTGGCTGGTTACGCCACTGGCCACATTTTCGGTGATAAAAAAAAAAAAAAAAAAAACAACAGTTGAGAAAAATATACAGGCCGAAATGTAGCTAGGCAATTGTGTAATGAGGCGCAAAGAAAACTCTAGTTTTGTTTCTATTTTTTTTTCGACTAACACGGGGCGTATGCGTAATATGGCCCATGGCAAATTGTTAAGCCGCAGTGCTGGCTTAATTAGACAATTTCTCTATTATGGCTTTTGTGGGGGCTGTGGCCCGACGAATGCCTTTCACAAACACAGCTCAGAAAACACTCAACGCCCAATTACAGCTGTGGCTAATCAAAAGGGCATTGATTTTTATGAACTGCGAACATCCAAGCTCTCGAGCTCGGGAATTGGACTTGGGCCTGGCTCTAAGCTGTTGGTGGTGGTTGTTGTTGCTCTCGCTGATGGGCCTGGCCTTTTGCGACTGGCCAATTGTTTGCCCTGGTGATGGCGCGATGGCGTCACTTGTACAAATCTTTGCATTTAGCCAAAACGTGCTGCTGCAAAAAGGAAAAGATGCAAAAAAAAAAAAATAAATAACTTAACCATCATGATGCAAGACTGGACAGCCGAAAGAAAGTTGTTCGCCGGCCTGGCTCATAAGCGGAGCAATCACCAAGCACAAAATCATAGCAACAACAACAACAAAATAAAGGGTTCGGGTTCGATCTGAGTCTGGGTCCGGGTCCGGGTCTGCGCCTTTTGATGACGGGTCAAGACTGTGTGGTGTGGCCCGTCACGTTAGGGCCAAAACGAGCGGCAGCGACAGCGGCCTCGAGTCTTGGCCGTAATGTGCATATTGCAGTTTTATCGCTTCTCGCTTTTGACAATAAATTGCCTTGGCGGTGGCTTTGCCCGCATTACCTTTAACGAAGTGTGAAAGATGTCGGCTCGGATTCGATTCGATTGCGCCACTGTGGCATGCACCAACAGCAGCACACGCTGCAAGGTTTAAAATTTTTTTTTTCTTGCCTCTCAGCACCGTGAAGATGTAGTTAACAACGTGACTATGTAATCAGCATCAGTAGCTAGGCTAGGAAGTCGCCCAGCTTTGAGCGGCAGCTGCTTTATTGGCTAGCTATTTTTGTATTTTTATTTTTTTTTTTTTTTTTGCCCCCAGTGGCCATTGAAGCTGCCGCTGCTACTGCGACTGTTGTCCCAAACCTGCAAATGATTTTTCTTTAGCCAGACTCGTTTTGTTACGTTTCTAATCAAATTAATTTCGCCAGCTGCACATGGTCCACACAATCTGCACACGTCTGAGTTCAAAATGAGACTCAAATTGGGATTGGGCCTGGCACTGATTTGGCTGTGCATTGCGCATACGCAAAGTGCGCCAGACGAAAACATGGCATTTTCCATGACGAAACTCAGTTGAGCTAAAAGGTGAGGGGTTAGACAATATGATTGGGTATTTATAAGTACTATAAGCTAGCGGTTACGTGTGTAATAATATATGTTTATGAGTATTTTATGTATTATGAGTTTGGTTCTATTTGTACTTTATGTTTAGTTTTATTTGTCGTTTCATTTTAATTTTGTTTTTGTTTTTTTATTTTGTCGCTCGATTCTTTTAATGTCTATTTTATGTATTATTATTAATTTTATTTTTTGTAGTATATTTGTTTAATGTTTTATTGTTTTTCATGTTCTGTACACTACAATTAAGACTTCATATTTTGCTTTATTATTATAATTACAAAGCATTTTTTTGTCGTATATTTTTTTCTGATTTTATTTCTAATATATTTTGTATATGCTATTAGTGGTCTGTTTAATTCAGTTTGTACTTAACATTCTCTTTCTTTGCTCTGTTCAGCGTTTGGCAAACTAACAACAACCAGTTTTTATTTATACTATAAATATTTATTTTCTTTAATTCCTAGTAATCTGTAGAAATAAATATACTTTCAATTTTAGTTTTTTACATATTTTACGCATTTGAAAAATTTTAAGTTATAACTGGAATTTGTTTCATTTTTACAATGTGGCTTTCAAAATTCGTTAAAAGTAAATAGACTTTAAATTTTACTTTATAGTATTTTTTAAAATATTTATACAACTCTTTCAACATTTTCATTAATTTTCTATTCATCGTATTAATAAGCCTCAATTCATCTTTAATCTTATCTTAATTAATCTTAATACCCCCACCAATATACCCCAATCTTATCAAATCAACCACTTTACACCCACCATTACCACATTTCTGGTTTTCCCAGACGCGTGTGCTCATTGTGCATCGTGAACAACGTCAGGGGAATCGCGTCTACGGCACCTACAGTCACCTGGAACCGAATGTAGCGTTCACAGCGAGAGGTGAGAGGTGCCCAAGGCTATCGCTGTCGTTGCCCAACGTCGGGTGCATCAGGCGCTGCAGCTCGAACGGAAGCGGGCGCTGCGAGCTCTGCCACTGGCTCGGCCGGTAGCGAATTTTTGTGATTTAATGATTATCCTTGCCTTGTCGAGCTATCAGCATTTGCTTCTCACACTCACAATCAATAAGCGTATTCAGTTATTTTATTTATTTATTTTATCTCACAACAAATTTGTCTTCACGCCGTAATTTGACGTTATTTAATTGACTTCAAATGGATAACAAGATTTTTCTCTTTTAAATTCGGCTTTACATTTGTATATTGTGTTGTTCTGTTCTCAGACAGATAAATTTAAGTCAATTTAATTGAATTGGAACATCGTGTAATTTTGTTTGTTTTTATTTATGTCAAAACTGTCCGATAAAATTGAAATATGTGGCAAAAGTGTTTACACTGTGCTCTCATTTAAAATTTCCAATATTTGACTTTGTTTATTTATCATTTTAAATTGAATAATTGAAATGCAAATATATTGGTTTGAAATATTTGACAGTGAATAAACAGTTGTACCTATAAAAATGTCAACGATACATGCTAGTCCTAAGTATTTTTAATAAGATGGCACAGTTGGCTGTGGATTGACGAAGTTTAAATACTCTTAACTGATATACATATTTAATAAATTGATTTCCATGTCATCTATCTAGCTAAAAATAGTTAAAAAATATATTTTTTTTTTCATGACAGTTAGGGAAGATTTAAATAAAAATGAAACATGTTTATATCGACTCAGCTCAACGTCCTGAGCCAGACTATATAATTAATAAAATCGGAAATGTTCGCACTGCCATTTCAAAATTCGTGACAACAGCTTTCGAGGTGCGAGGTCATTAAAATGATCACTTAACGTCCAATTTAAATAATTAATTAGCATTAACATAACATCCACTTAATATGCCTGAAAGCTGTGCCGCCGATCAAACACAAGAAAGAAGGAAATAAAAACTTAAATAATAGTTATTAAATATTAAGCATTGCTAATGTAGAACACTTGACGGGAACACCCCTGCTGTTTAAATTATACTAAATATTTAACCACTTGCTGTACAATGTTGAGACAGCGGCGACAATTAGCTGCAGTCGGTTAAATCGGTGTCAAATTTAACAAATTGAATTTAATTAAAGAGTTTCGTGTAATACAAGCGAAATGTTGTCTGAAATTTGTACCCTTAATTATTATTAATGGGTGCAGACTTTTGGTATATGATATATGTTGTTTTTCGGTATTGTTGTTGTTGTTGCGCTGTGTGAAGCGCGCGCAATTAAAGTTAAGCAAAAAATAACAATCGAGCGTCACCTAAAAAAAACAAAAACAAAACCCGTTGACAATGCGACGGAAATTAGCGCCGGTTAATGACTTCAGCCGCTTAAAAAATGAAAACAATCACAAAAAATGCAGTTATAAGCGCAATTGTCTGGGCCTTTGTTGTTCTTGTTAGTTGGCCGCTTGCGGCCGCTAATGATGTCTTTGCTGATGTGTCGAGCAGCGGTCAGGGCCGCCAGTTGCCGCTCTGTGATCAACTGGCGCAGCGGCATTTAAATGATGGACCCCCAGAAGCCGCCGTTACTGATTACTAATTGACCGGGCTAATTGCGTTTGCCGCCAGCTATGAAAAGCCGTTCAAGAAAGTACCAATCATGGTTTCAGCTAACACAACATGGCCGTTATTTCTTTGACAGCGGCAACGCAAACAGCTCACCTTGCCGCTGCCGCCGGGGCTGCTAGATTGTGTGTGTGTGTGTGTGTGTGTGTGTGTGTGTGTGTGTGTGTGTGTGTGTGTGTGTGTGTGTGTGTGTGTGTGTGTGTGTGTGTGTGTGTGTGTGTAAATGAGTGTTTACCCTTTTGCCATGCAGCGTGCAATTAAGACACAATTTGACGCCGCTGCAGCGCACGCAACGTTTCAAGTTTGTTGCCTGAGTCTTTTGTTTGTAAGCAATTTTTGGCCAAATCAAAGAAGCCAACGAAAAAGCGCTTACAACGTGTTTGTATTTTATTCGATTTATTATTATGTATTTACAAATTTTGGGCAAGTCTTAACGTTAATTCGTGTATGTTTTGCGTTGAAGTTTGCGTTTTTTTTTTTTAATTTTTATTATTTTTTTTTTTTAATTTATTTTTTATTTTATTTTTTAATTTTTTACTTGTGCATTGCTCAACTTGAGGTCGCCGACGCGTTGCTTGCAGCCTGCATCTTTTCGAGCAGCTTCTTCAGCTTGTTGTGCTTCTTCAGGTAGGCGCTCTTCTCATGTGCCAGCTTGTAATTGGCAAATGTTGCAGCCGCCGTTGCTGTTGTTGTTGTTGTTGTTGTTGTGGGCTGTTGCGTTGTGGTTGTTTGCTTTGTGGTTGTTGTGCTTGCTGTTGGTGTTGTTGTTGTTGATTCAGCCGGCGCTGCTGGGCTGCCGCTGCTGCTGTTGGGCGCTGCGGCAGTTGTGGAGGAGCCAAGAAGTGACTCTTGCGGCAACTCAGTGTGCGCCACCTTCTCCTGCTCCGCCTGCTGCTCCGCCTGCTGCTGCCAGTCCAGCGCCGTCTGCTCCAGCGGCAGCAGCTGCAACTGCAAAGAGATGATGCATGTGATTATGACATGGACATGGACATGAACGTGGGGACATGGTACATGAGCATGAAGGCAAATGCGACTGCGATTGCGATTGCGACGGGTGGCGACTGATGGCGACTGGTGGGTGTGCATGTCTGCCTGTGTGCGTGTGTGTGTGTGTGTGTGTGTGGGTGTAGACTGTTCAGCGCGATTGTGCAAAAGCATTTATAAAAGTGTCAAAAGCGTTTAGTTGTGGTTATTGTTATTGTTGTGTTTTTTTTTCGTTTTTAATTTTCTTCGTTTTCATTTCTTTTGGCTTTAATTTGTTGTTGTACACGCAATTTACAAAACGACTACGACTCCTTATAAGTATGCATATCAGTAGCGCAGATAACGCTTGCGATTATCGTATGGTCTTACATAGTTCCATGGCGCATATTTGGCCTTTTCGTAGGCCTTGTATTTCTTCGTCTTCGCATTGTATTTGCCCTGCAGCTTGTTGGGCGCAATCGCTGTATATTTGATGCCCACTCCGGGCACATATTGAGCGGCCAGCGCTGGCACGCTCACCGTGCCCGTTGCGCCGCCCGCCATTTGGCTGTACGGACTCACGAGCTGGCCGTAGTTTGGCTGCGGCGGCTGATTATTGTAGTTGGCCGGTGCATAGGGGCCGGCGGGTATGACCCAAGTGCGCGGCCGCGACGGCGGCGGCAACACAAAACTGTAAAAAAAAAAAAAAAAATCGTTTAAAAGTGAAATTAGACATGGCTTGAAAGGCGCCAGCCGCAGCTTCAGGCGATCTTTAGGCAGCAGCCCACTTACACATAGGGTTTCGGGTTGGGCACATCGTTGCTTTGATCCTCCCAGACAGGTGCCGGCTCACGATATGGCTGGCGTGGCGGTGTGGGCGTGGTACGTGGCGGCGGCGGCACAATCGGTCCCGTATTGGTGCCCCAATCGACGCGTATCGCGTGGCAGCCCCCAGCGAGGCAGATGACTAGCAGCAGGCAAATGGAGCGCTGCAAAATGGAAATGGAAAACAGCAAAAACACCAATTGAATCACAAAGTGAATGGATGTGGCAACAATTTGTCATTTAACGCATGCATCGATTGCTGCGATTGGGCATTCGCCTTGACGACAGTCGCCCCCAATACGCGTATGTAGAACAAGTTGTGCAAATTGGCTTGGATGCTGTTCAACATTTGCTCTGCGACTCACTTTGCCTTAATGCTTGCACAATTGCAACATTATCACAATTCCGATACGTAATCGAATCGCATTCGCTTTTCATGCTTACCAATTAAATGCGCTTTATATAGTTGCTTATAGATGCTACCGAAAATCAAATTTTTTTTTTGGCTTGCTCTTGAACTCAATAATAATTTTTTTTTATAAGTACGCGTCTGACAACAATGTCAAGTGCACAAAATTAATAATTAACGCAAATTGTTATAAGCTTTTGTGTTCATTGTGCGCTGTTGTTGCTATTGTTGTTATTATGTGAAAATTTCTCAACATAGTAAAAATAGTGTTAAACATTGTGTAGAAATTGTTGAAAAGTTCAAAGTCATTGTTGTCCCCTATTAGGCCTATGATTTATTAGATTTGTTAAATATTTATACCTATATGTGGTCAGTGTTTGCTTTGTTAATTGAGTTGGTTTGTTAAATCATTGATTTATGTTGATTAATTGGGTTGCATTCATGCCTTTTAAAGGCGCGACTTTTTTTTATTGTCCAACATTTTATTTTATTTTTTATTTTTTTTTGCATTCATTTTACTACTATGAATCAAATGTATGAAAGCTTAGGAATTGCTTTAAGTTTACGACCGTTTATTATTTATATATGCATTGTGAACATTGTCACCGGTTTTCAAGTATTTTTGCAGCTAATGATCAATTACGAGCCATTAAACATGGAAATGAGCTTTAAAAAAAGGAGAAAAAAAACAAGTGCAATCAGCTGAAAGGTGCTAACTGTTAATCGAAAGGGGGGCGCCCATTTTACATTGTAATTTTTATGGTCTGAACTCAAACGCGACGTGGCGACGCTCTCCTTGGCCAAATTTTGCCTGTTGCCAATTTGTCAATCGGCGGCGCTTTTGACAATATGCACAAAAACAGATATCGATACCAGTGATTTATCGATGCCACCTGCAGCATGCCAATGTACTGCGGTATCGTTTGTTTGCCATGTGTGTGTGTGTGTGTGGGTGAGCGAGACTGAATTATTGCGCATATTGCTCCTCTTTACCTTTTTTGCTGCGCCTCAGAGATGAGAATTGTTTGTAGCTGGCAAATTGCAAGCTGCAAATTGAATATGCCAAGTTGAATAATTGCCAAGCGCACATGTAAACTAGTATGCTGTGCTCGTATATTTGTTTTGCACATTAGTTGTTGGTCACAATAAATAAAGTTGGCATGCCTTGTGCATTTCAATAATGTGACCATTGCATTTTCATATTGCCAATCGATTCTTTTCGAGTTGGCATGGCCAAGACAAACCGCTTTTTTGCAAATCCTATAAATCAGTTAACTAGGAGTAACCATATATCTATTCAATTAGCTGGGTCTGCATGGGGTATATATGCATATATATATATATATATATATATTCACATAAGTGATTTATTTTTGATTTGGCATTTTGGCTGCTGGTATTTATACTATAATGAAGGTAACAATAATAACAATTGCAATTTTGGCCATGTCGACATTCCGTTGTGCATAGTAAACAGGCGTTTTTTGTGTATTCAAGTGCTGTGATCGATTAACCAAATTCGCGGCGCAAGATATGCAAGTAATGTCTGCTTAAAAAGACTTTTTATGGCCCGGTTCATTACCCACTGATCCGTAATGAGCGGGTCCATTAAATTGGGAAATCTCAGATCAAGCTTAGATTATCTGGCGGCTTTTAAGATATGTTGTAATGTAATTTTAGACAAAATTGTCGAAATATGCCAACAGATGTTATCAGCTTAACACTTTAATTATGCGAAGCTGCATAGCTAATTCAAGCACTTAAAATAATACGCTTGATCCTATAACTCAATGAAAGTTAAAAAAAATAAATAAAATAAAATAAGATCAAAGCAATAGTCAAAGACCCCCAACGAGATTACCTTAACGATTATTAAATGGCGCAGTTGCCCTGCCTGGGCAGCTAGAGTTTGTCAAGACTTGTTAAGTGGCATGACGGCATCAAAAAAATGTTGTGCAACAATGGACACTCAATTATGATCAGAGCTTTGGCTTGTCTGGCTCTTGTCATTTCCGAGAGCTCAATGGCAATGGCCTTGAACTTGAAATTCACTTGACTTCAAATCAAACTACACTCGCTAAAAAAATTCGAGTCCTATTTAAATTGGTGTATTAAAATTTAACTTACAAACATTTACATATATGTTACATAGAAGAATTGGTAAGAAAATGTAGGTTTTCCATTTTCTCTCCGTTTTTCTTCTTTTTCTATTTCTCTGTCCCACTCTCTCTGTCTCTCCATGCCTACAAATGTTCTGTTTTCATTTAAAAAATAATTCGTTTGATATATATTCACTTTAAAAGTCTTTGTAATAATTATTTTCAAAATATATATTTTTCTGAGCTATTTTTTTATTTTTAGTGTATTATTTTTTTTTCTGAGTGTAGGCACTTACACCTATATGTACATATATGTCAAGCAGACATGTGAACATTCGCACTCGCATAGTTTTCTTTGCCAGCTCTCATGGCTTTCGCATTTATCATCTTAATTAAAGTGCGAGCACACACAATGGTCTTGGGCCTGACTCTGGGATTAAAGACTGGGAACGTTTGTTTTATTTTCTTTTTTTTTCATTTGGCGGCTTACTCAAATTTTCAGAATTACGCCGCAATGTATGTATTTTTAACTACCGACCGGTTGAATGAACTTCGATTTGTACACATTTTGAAAAAAAAAAAAAAGGTGGGCAACAGTTTGGGGTCGTATTAATTGGACGGCACACCTTCTTTGATATCGGTCTGCGTCCCAGCTGCCGCCTCCTTCGGCCATATTGGCGTAATGAGCAGGAAGGCGCTGATCGGGGCGATTAAGGCTGAGCTGGGGCGGGTCAATTCTAAACCGCAAGAGCACAACAATTGCCGACTAATTAAAAACAATCAATAAAAAATGCTCAGAGCACACGTAACAACAGTGCGCATTACACGGCATTATCATTAACTTTGATTAACGCAGTTTAGCACGAAAATAATCATTTATTATCAAATGACTTGGTCGGCATTCCGTTTGCGCTAACCACAGTTTCTCAGCAACAGCTTCAAATTAAGTGCTTAGTCAAAGAAACCTAAAGAAAAATTGAAACAAAAATCGAAACAAAAATATTTTGCGAAATTTGGTGCAGCCAAAAACCGTTTAAGTAGTATTGCATTTTTTTTGTTTTTTTTTTTGGGTCAAGCTTAGATTTAATTTAATGTGGCCAGTGAGTAAAGGCGGGGGCGCCAGCTGTCTGGTGTGGTCCAGCGATCGGGCAATCTTTTATCTGGCATCGAGTCCGACACCGTACCGTTATGCGCATTGTCTTTTATTACACAACAGCATTATCAACAGAAAATAAAAATAAAAAATAATTCGGTGCCGGAATATTTAACGATTGCATTTGGCGCGTTCGCTTAAATTGTAATACGATAATAAGTGTGCCATAATCATTTTTTAAACGCCCTAATTGAAATCATTTATTTCTATCATGAGGGCATTGGCTAGACATGGCCTTAGAAATACTTCAGTTAGCTGCTTTTTTATATTTATTTTTATTTTTTTCTTCTCTCTTTTAACATTTTTAGATCGCGGCGCATGCAGCATGCGGGCTTAAATTGCACTTTAATTATTGATATGTTCAATATATACCAACATATATATAAATATATTGGGGGTATTTTCGGTGCATGACTAAACGCTGGTAATAAATATCATTTATGCATTATCGAGCTTTGCAAGCGCACAATGCGGGCCACCGTTGCATAATGATAAATGAATAAATGAATATTTAGAAAATTGCTTATGAATAATAATGTTCATTCAATGTGGGTGATGAAAGTGAGTCAAAGGTAAAAATATCAAAGTGCAACAGCTATGAAAGTTTAAAGAGCACGATTCGTGATTCGTTGTGGCCTAATAAAGTCCATTAATCAAATTACTTTCAACATGATCTGCCCCACAACAATTCAATTTGTAATGAGTAGCCGAATTAAATTTCAGTGGGCTATTTAATGATATTTTATTAATCGTTTATTGTTGATATTTGATTTACGTGATATTGATATTTGATTCAAGTGAGTAAAGGGTATTATATAAATTCGTAGAAAGTGTTTATGAGGCATTGATCACAAATCACTTTAATAGTTAGAAGAAAAGAAATTGGTGGTACTTATCTGAAAAAAACCAATATGGCAAAAATATATATCCTAATCAAACTTAAATTTTATCTTTTTAAAAAATGTGATCTTATACTTTTTTATAAAAAAAAACATAACAATTTTTTATGAAGACAATTTCTTTATGATAGTTAAATATATTACATAGAAGATACAGGATCCGAGCTCAAATCCCAGACTAAAAATAATAATAATAACATATAAAGCTCTGCAGCAGAATGTTTAAAATAAATTTCCTTTCAAGTTTTACATCCGGTTTTTCTTATCGCCCATTTATCTCGCACAATTCAAAAATAATTAAAAGCAAAAGAATTTTAAATAATCATCATATTATCATTATTTCACAAACTCTGCCTAGTCATAGTCTTTATTTTAGACACACTTCTTCTGATACAGCATAAGCTGGGATATATACTATAGCATAACAGGAAATGTCAGCTTACATACACATTTGTTGTTGTTGTACAAAGTATACTCTATGCCATTTACTAGACTCTATCTACGGTGGGTGTGCTATGAATGTGTCAAAATTAAAATATCACTCATAAATTTCGCGTTCTACGTGGTAACCTTATAGTACATAGTCATTAAATTTACATCTTAATCGCTTTTTCGCGCAAAGGCAACAATCAAAGAGCTCAAAGAAGACATCCGGCAGATCACTGAATGGTCAGACGGACGGACTGTTAGACGGACGTGTTCTTCAGGCACAGCTGACTCGCTGACTGTCAGTCTGGCTGGCCTTCAGTTGTTGCTTGAAGCGAAGCTGACGCTTACTTTACACATCGAGCCGAGAATCGCTCACAGCCATAAATAAAGGGTTTATAGCAAAAACAACAACAACCAAATGACTTCATCTGCCTGGCAAACAGCCGAAGCGTGTCAGGTAATTAGTTGCTGCATTACAACGTCGCAGGTAATGTGGCTCATTTGCATATAAAAAAAATTGAAAAAAAAAAATTAACGTGAAAAAAACATTGACTACCATGGCTAACCATTGACCTGGCCTAGCCCCCGGCCAGCCAGTTGAAAGTCTTGGTTGCTGCTTCTGTTGCCTCTTCTTCATCTGCTTCGTCGTCATTCTCTGTCAGTGGAGAAGTTCAAGGTTTGGCAAATTGTCGCTCACTGCATTCATCCATCAATTAGCGCAGCGTGTACCAACGACCTTGTGGCCAGAACAAGCAACAATAACAACAACAACAGCATGACACGTCGCCCCCGCAGCCCTCTGCCGCTGCGCAGCGCCTGCACATTCAAAAGCTGGCGCTAAATTTTGACATGGCTTTTTAACACCAAACGCTTTTTGATTGCTGTCAAAGTACGTGTAGCGACGGTAGCTTGGCAGTTGCTCACATTTTTCGCGACTGCGCTCATTTGTCACAGCTTTAATGTTGGCCAATTCGAAAAGCGAAAAAAAAAAAAATAAAATAAAATATAGGAAAAAGAGCGCAAACTTGTTTCATGTTTTAGCAGCTGAAACATTTGAACGAATTATTTGGCATTAGGTCGCCTTTGGGCTTAGTCATTGATCGCTTTTTGTACCCTGTACTTATTGAAAATTTGTAATAAAAATGGCTATATTACTCTTATGCAAATGCATGTAACAGGCAGAAGAAGATATCTTCGATTCCTTTTATTGACAGCCTAGGTGATCTTGTCCGTTTGTCTTTCTGTGCACCTGTCTGTCTCTCTGTATTTCTACCTTTTCGTTTGCCTGGCAATTTGTACTTTAATTAATTAATAATTTTCCTTCCTTTTTTTCGATAAATATGGATTTTGAGTCACATTACTTCTTGAGCATACTCAATACACTTTTATTTGAACTTTGCCTTATGGGAATAGAATTACAGAAAATAAATTTAGAGTGAAGGAGACTTTAATATTGTTATTTATATTCAATTATTTAGGTATCAGGAATATTTTATTTTAAAAAAAAGATATAGCCTTGCATTGACAATATTTACACGAATATTTAAGCATTGAATTTTTTTTTAACGGAACTGAGATATTTGGCTTTATGGGTTTAATTAAGTACAGGGTATCTGTTAGCAAGCACACGCGACTAAAGCACTCTTGTTTGAATTTTGGTCTTTATTTCGGCTCGCTGCATTGCTCGCATTGTACTACATTGTACAATACACAGTTTCGTTTGGTGGCGGCGGCGGTGTCGGCTTCCTCGTCAGCATTTGGCCAGCTAGGCAGGCCGGGCTATTAACCATAATACAAGTCGCTTGTCTCTTGCCGCCAAAACAACCTTGTGAGGCATTTGAGCGCACACGTTTTTGAATGTTGTTGCTATGTGCATACGCTGTTGTTGGTATTTCGAGTATTTTTGTTTTTTTATGGATCAGCCAAAATGATGAAGATGGCGAAGGCGATGGTGTCGATGTCGTGTATCTCACACTACAGAAGATGCTTGACTTATGATAGTTGACTGGCGTCAATTTGGATTTGGATTTGGTTTTGAATTTTGGTCTGATTTTGTGAATGTACAAACTGTTGATTGGTTGGGAGCTTTCTAAAAATAAATTTAGAATGTCCGCTTAGTTGAGTTTCAGATTTGAGCAAACTCATCTTTCAGTTGATATGCAAATTTCGCACCATTCATCAATTTTTGTTGGCTGCTTTCCCGACCAGAAATCAAACAATTCAAATTCCTCAACAAATAGCAGCCAAATTGTGCAGCTTGATTAATTGCCAGCATGTTCCCATGCTATTTATATTTGAATCGCAACAAAAGAATAACAAATACAATGTTTATATATTTAAAAAAAAAAGTAATTGATGCCCAAAAATGATTTGCGATGCCAAAAGTCAAGCCCAAGCCCGGTACGTGGGAGTCAATCAGCCAAAAAAAATATATAATAATAAATAAGCGAAATTTTATGAAAAGCAAAAATAAGATAATAAATAAATAGACATCATGTTGATTTCAATTACGTTGGCAAAATATTCGCGAGCCCAGCTTAATGGGGTTAATGAAATTGCAAAACCATTCAATACACAGACAGTTCAATGTCTGTGACTGGTTCTATCTGTATGCCTATGCCTGTGTATTATGTGTGTGCACATCACTCAGCTTCCAGGTGTCTGTAAACTTGACCTCTATGATGTGTTTTTCAAACATGCAATTGGCGTGTCAATTATTAATTAAAACCAATTAAGCTAAAGTCGTATATGTTTCTAGGCATTCGTTTAAGATTTCAGCTGCGGGCAGCAGCAGCCGCATCAGCGGGCAGTAAAATATAATAAATTGCAAAATTTTTCTGGTATTTAATGCGGTTGCAGGTCTGATTGGTCAGCCCGATATCAGCGCAGCTCATTGAATTTCTGGCATTTGGGGGCGTAACCGTCGTTTCGCAAAAAAAAAAAAAAAAAAAAGAAATACAAAAACCTTCAAAACATAATAACTTGCATTTTGAGTAGGGCACTCGCTGCGTCTTTACGGACTGTTGTTGCTCAGAGGCTAACTGGGCGCTAATCATAAATCTGCAACGCAACTGCAATAACAACAACAGCAACAACAACAACGGCAACAATTGCTAATCAGCGGTTACAGACCCAAAAGTTAATGCCTCTCAGGCACTTAGCTGTTTGAACTTTTCGACGTCTGTCTGGAATTTGTGTTGTGAAAATGCACAACAAAAAAAAACATAAACAAAAAATAAATAAATAAATCGAACTGCTTTCGGCCTGCACATAAAACAAAAACAAAATCCAAAAAAACAATGGGCCAGTGCATTTGAGCAGCGTGTCCATATCGCTGCAGAGCCGGCCAAGAGGTCAATGTGCTACCGTTACTGTTAACTAAATTGGCCGTCCATTCAAGAGTTGCATTTGATTTGGGCGCATTATTGATTCGAGCCGGGCCAACAAACAGACTGAGTTGATAATTTGCATAATTTACATTGCAAATCTTGCATAAAATATACATTTTATACGGATTTGTAAAACGATTCACTTCGACATTTATTTTAATTTAATATGCACAACGATAAGCATACATATGTGTGTATCAAAATCTAATCATTAGCAATTAGAAATTAATGTTACTGCAAGCCGTTAGAGGGCCCTCGACGAATTAGCATAACAATGAAATTGTTGCTGATAATGGTTATTGTTTTGTTTTCCCATATCTTAATTGTCTGACAAATTGTGTTCAATGCGGTAAGAAATACTTAATGGCATTTAGATAGGGGTGTGAAGCGTTCCATCAATTTTTGAAATTCATTTCCAAATCATGAGAAAACAAATTGCTTAATCCAACAAGATTTTTTTTATTATTATTATTTTGAGGAAGTTATTTCGTTTTTGTTTTTCATTGTGGGTTTCATTATATAAAACTGCGGGCAAATTGCCAAAAATAAACTAAACAGCATTTAATACAAAAACGAATCATAAAAGCAGAAACGCTAATTACACAAATGATGTTGCACAAATTAGTATATATATTTATACACAGTTATTTGTTTTTTTTTTTTTGTGCATTTTGACAATTAATGACGCTGATTTCACCAAGAGCACAAAACACGTTTCCGGTGCGCATCTGCAAAAGGTGCAAAACAAAAGACTTAAGACACAAACGCAGCGACATGAACGAAAGCTGTGCTGTCAATAAAATTGGCAAAAGCTTCTCGCGCATTGTTCAACGGTAAATAACAAATGTAGACACAAGAATATTACAAACAATAAGCAACCACAGCAAAACATCAAACAACAAAAACAACAATTGTGGGTCATTGCCTTTTTCTCAATTGTTTTGTGCGAGAGAAAAACTGCAAAAAACAAACCAAAACGAAACGAAATCCAAAAAAGAACTTGAAATACATTCGAGCACCCCTTTAGAGCTTATCATAATCACAATAAGCCAGGTGATAAGTACACGTAAAATAACATCTTTAAATGGTTGCGCAAATAATGCCGCTGCAACTCATCCCATAAAATAATTTTGGCCATATCAAGTTTATTCTAAGGCATTGTTAAAGCTGTTCGTGGCTGTCTTCCCATCATGATTTATGCCCAAGTCGCGACGTGTGACAGTTTTTTTATTTTGTGGTTACGTTGGTTGATTAAATCAGATCGTGCGGTTGTGCAGCTTATTAAATATTTTAATTTCGAATAAAAGTGTGAGAAATTACGTATACGTTCTATATATATACGCTTAAGAGATAAACATATGCATACACTCTGAGAAAAACTGAAGATTTTATTCTGTATCGAGTATGAATGTATTTAAGTATTTTATATTAAATCCCAGAATTTTGTGCTTATTTTTGAAACATAAACAGTCGATTTTTAAATCAAATTTGTTTCATAATTTATGTAAAGAATTGTAAATTAAAATAAAATTACAATTTAAGAACAAAACGGAATGCGCATTTTTCCGCACATACCAGAATTTAG
The DNA here is from genome assembly GCA_035041545.1 of Drosophila colorata. Taxonomy (NCBI): domain Eukaryota; kingdom Metazoa; phylum Arthropoda; class Insecta; order Diptera; family Drosophilidae; genus Drosophila; species Drosophila colorata. The sequence goes on from JAWNLD010000564.1 coordinate 5,458,778, forward strand.
AGCGGCGTTTTACTCTGAGTGTATGCATAAGTTTTATTAGCATCCAGTTTGCACCGAGCTTTTGCAGTCAATGAATTTCAAGCCTGTTGCACATTCCAGAGCATTAATCATATGGTAGTTTAAATAAATTATTTAGGGCCAGCTGATAAAAGAGAAGCCTACTAACTATATCTACTGTATCTAATATAATTAAAAGGTTATAATATATAGTTGGTTTCTTACTTTTACAGTTATATTGGATTTTTTATTTTAATTGATTTTTTTTTTTTTTTAATTTTATGCATTTTGGTACTTACCATTTTTGTAATTTAAAACTTTTAATGAAAATTAAAACTTCTAAGCCGATTAGCTGTAAATATTTGAAATGAATTGTTTGCTTGTTATTTAATATTGATTGATATAATTGTGCGCATAATATAAATATAAATCAATATTTAATTCATGCGAGTCGCTTTTGAGGGTCGTTGTCGTTGCAATTATTTGGCATTTGATATTAAATGTAGCTGCACACATACACACGCACACACAGACACTCTCACACACGTGTAATTGTTGCTGTTGCTGTCCTCTATTTGAGATGTTTATAATGATTGTTATTAGTTTGTAGTCGAGTTTTGAGCACTGCACAGCTGCTGCCAGAGTTAGTTATGAAAACATTTCCATTGACAGAGAGACTTCGACTTGGACTCGACCAGCTCGGTAATTGTAGACGCGCGGCATTGTTCGCATATTGAATGACGATGACGCGTGCGAAGCGCTCAATGCGACAATATCAAATCAGATTTGAAGCAATATCAAATGAAATGTCCGCTCATTATGCAATCGTCAGTTTGGCCCAACTAAAGTGGGCCCTACTGCCACAGTGAATGGCGGAGTCGTCGTCAGAAATGATCAGATTGGTCCGATTGTTTGCATTGGTGACGCTGACAATTTGCAGTCTCAATTGCAAACACTCGTAAATAGATCTGCGCCGAAATGACAGCTGATAATAAACCCCCGTCCGTATGCTTTTAAACTGACCTAGTCAAACTTTGGCGTCGCCGTCAGCGCTGGCGGCAGCGGCGGCGTCAGCGACGTCGTCGACGTCAACGTTGCCGCGCTGTCGCGATCTGACGCGCATGCGTAAATAACAATTTAAATGACAATTTTTTTTATTTTTTGTCTGCGCTCGCCTTTAAATTAAAAGTGCGAGTAATTTAAAATTGGTTTGGGTTAAAGTTGTGTTTGGTCTTTCAGTGTCGCAAATGCAGCCAAATGTGCGCGCATGCCACGAATTTTAAGTGCCGGCGTGTCTGCCGATTAGTTGCCCCTATCTCCGTCTCATTCGCTGCCATGCCTATGTCATTTAACATCGTAAATTTGCAAAAGTCTTAAAAACAGAAGAATTATTGTGTGCTGACCATGCGTCTGTCTTTCTGCCTTTGTGCTGGCCATGTCATGGTTGCAGCCCAAACGTGACTATGTTGAAACTCTGGCTTGACCAATATTAATATCGCATGTGATTTTATAGACGACCCATGAACATCCCTGACTCAAATCTTTATGGTCTAATAAAGTGTATTTCTCCTTTTTACTTTAAAACGTGTCTTGGGTGCAAAGTAAGCCGTCTGCATGTGACCTTAAATGGTATTGAGAACTAAATTCACTTAGTTTTATTTTATACCTCAGCTCGAGAAACTAGTTTAGTTAAGATGAGTTAACGTTTTAATTATTTGCTAACTTGTTTTAAGCTGCAATTAGCAATATACTAAAACAAGTGCCAACTAGAACTAGAATTCGAATAGATTTGCATTCTAGTTCTGTTTTTATATGGTTTTCTTTGATATGTAAGTTTCAAATGACATTCATTTCTCTAATTTTATATATTAATTTTAAAAAAAAGAAGTTTTAGTTATAGTTTTTAAATGCTCATAACTAAGTGCCTGCAATTATCTTCAAGTGTTTCCGGATTATAAACAGCATAACAACAAAATAAGTGAGTGCCTAGTTATGCATCTAAAGGCCTTAAAAAAAGCAGCAACAACTCATTTCAATGTTGTTGCTATTAAAAAGGCGTTTAAATTCGTGTTATTATGCTCATGATATGAGCTTTAAGTTTTTCGTTTTCTTTATTTTTATTTTCAATTATGGTGCTAACTTTTCCCTTCCTTTTTCTTGGGCGCTCTGAAAAACTACATTGGCGACTTTTGATTTATGCGGCCTTAAAAACTTCGTTCGAGGCGGTAACTGAAAATATTTGTTGATAATATTTTTATTGCTATATTTTAGACTTTTTCTAGTTTTTTTTTTTAAGCCAAATGCTTTGTGCGTGCAACAAAAAATAGCGACAACGACAACAACGCCTCCTTTTCAGGCTTTAGCTTTGGCTTTAGCTTTGATTTATTTATTTGCATAAATTTAACACGGCTCTGACAGCAGTTGAGTGTTTTTTTTATCGGTTTGGGCCGTGGCTGTGCCTGCCTGCCTGTCTGCCTACAGGCGATGCTGCATTGCTACACGCAAGTTCGTTGCCTAAGTCTTTTGTTTTTTTTGTGCAAGGAATTTCGTATGGGTTTTTGTTAAAATTGTACAATATTTATTTGCACTGCACTTGGTTAGAATTACACCAGTGTCTCTATATATATATATATATATATGTATATGTGTGTGTGTGTCTGTGTGGGTTTGTCATAATTAACACCATTGCATGCGACTTTTTTGTTCTTTATTTTTATTTTTGTAATTTGCATCATCAGTTGACACTGCACATACGTTGCTTGTATTTAAAGGCTCTCGTTTGTTTGTTGTTGTTGCTGCTGCTGCTGCTGCTGAGTTATTGAATGTTTGTTGTTACTGTTGTTGTTACCGAGGGCAGCGCTTAAAGCGTGACAAAACACATTGGAGACACGGGCCACACTGAAAGCAGCGAATGTGGTAGCATCAGCATAAAGTCTCAGGTCTCAGGTCTCCCGACCGCCGTCGACGGCGACGGCGACCGCGACAGCGGCAGCGACTGTGCATCAGCTGGTTTCAGAGACGAACACGAGCACGAGCCGCTGCCGACGGGCCGTTCGGCTGTGTTTTTGGTTTTTTGTTTTGGTTTTTCATTGTTGCCAAAGCGGGTTTTTCATATGTGTCTGCCTGCTAAATGTTGCTAGGGCAGCTTCCGGCTGGACATGTTGCTGGGATCTTGCTTTTTATATATATATATATACACATATTTTTCTTTTTATACAATACATTTATATGTGTATATTTTGCATTTGCATTTAATGAAGCCTGCTGCCGAGCGAGTACATAAATTGTATTTACTTGTTTTTTGTATTAATTAATCAAGAATAATTTAATTTGATGCCATATGTGTAGCACGAAAATACTTTCTGATTTTTGCCAAAAGTCTTTGCATTAAATATGTTAATGTTGCTGGCATTTATGGACTAATTTATGAACCAGCCCAACAGGATACCAAAAAGTGCGGGCCATTGCTCCGTTGCGGTCAGTTATGTACGTGTGTTTTAAATAAAAAAAAGATAAACAGCCCTGACCTCTTTTAATGCCGAAAACGTTTTTGGCTGGCAAAAAGGCCTACGTATTGACATTACGTGAGCGACATTGAAATGTGATATATATGTATTGCTCTCCAGCACTTTACGCATTAAATGAAGGCTAACAATTCCCTTTGCCACAAATTAGTTTGTCAAAGTCTTTAAAAAACATTCCTAATATTTCTTAAGTGCAGCTAATGATATCATCAAAGCATTATAAAGCACAAAATTAATGTATACCAAAATCAATTTGTATCTTTTAGCATTATTTCTTATACATATTTTTTTAACAAATTAATTCCATTAAATGTTATGAGTTTGCAAAAGAATTTGTTTAACTTTTTTTCTTTGAAGCGCATCACAAGATTTATGTTCAAATCGGATTTCCTCATTCAAAAATGTTGTGAAAACGATTCGTTCTGCGAATATCTATGGATATATATAGATTTTATGCATGTAGTTCAGGTTCAGGGCACTTTAAGTGCCGTAATTAAAATGTAAATATAATTAAAAAGCCATATCAATCAAGCGGACGATCGATTAGCATACACAAGTTTTTGCAATTATGTGTTTGTTCCAAGAGTAAATCAACAGAAATGTCTGCTTAAAAACGCTTTGGTTTGACAAGTTGATTTTATGGTGGGGCGGGCATGGACAAAACTGGTCTTACAAAAGATCTCTATCGCATTTATGGTCTTTTTATCGTTTTTTTACAGCACTTTTTTTTGTTCGTTTTATCTTTGTTTTTTTTTTTTTGCTGCTCGCATGTGCTTATGATTGATCTGATGATTTTGTGGGCCGTACAAGTGGCAGCTACTGCTTGCAGCATTTTTATTTTTTTTTCATCCATTTTTTGGCTTTAGAGAGTGTGGGAGAATTTTTAAGAAAAAATAATCTGATGGTAATTTTTGTAAGCTATCGAAAGTGACGGGCAGGCTAATTTATGATATTTTCAGTATTTTAAGATTGGGCAAGGCTTCAGACAGCTGATTTAATGCCAATGTAAGTCAGAGAATTACAATAAATATGATAGCGTATTTTATATGAGTACTTAAGCAACAGCTGAACAAGCTGTTATTAAGAGGTGAGCTTAATCCATTTAAAATCCTTAAAATAAAAATATTTATGCTAAGCAATTCTACTTATGCAAAATTACTATTATTTTTATTTATTTTATTACAAAGGCTTTAAACAAATTTAATTTGATTTTCAAAGACTTAACTTACTTTTAAGTTATGCTTGAAGAACACTAAACTTAGTTAATAATAAATATTAAGTCCCTTGTCTTAAGCAATAAAATTATTATTATTTTATACTATACAGCCAAAATAGAATTCTTTGTTAAATTAACTAGATTATTCAGACTTAACTTACTTTTGAGATATACTGAAAAATTACCTTCGAAGTTCTTATAATAAATATTTAACACAAAAAATTAGTGTTGAAGAATTTTCTTTGATCATTTAAATATAGTTTTATTATTAATTTTGTTTTTTACATTTCCGAAGCAAAGGCAAAATAAAAAAAAAAAATTTTAAAATAAATAAACAACTTTAATATTTTATTTTACTACTATTTTTTTTTTTATATATGCTATATGTTAAATCTTGAATTAAACATCGGTTTTCAGAGGCTTTACTTACCTTCGCCTTGGCATTGCATTGCCTTGCCTGAAGTCTGTCCTTAGATCAGATATAATACGCAAATTCACAGTTAACCGCAGATCGTTAACTTCGTCGTGTACTTTGTGCTCCATATAGAGTTACATCATGTTTAATGCATGAGCCATTTGACTGCTACTACAGTTAGCATTGTTTTAGCCCACATGTCATAATTTATAAATCTACAGCCACCCAGCGGAGGCTGTCAACTGGCACGGCCTACAGCGCTCGATACTGAATGTCGTATATGCTAATAGTGAGAATATTGATCTTGAACGCTTGACTGAATGCTACAGATCTGGAATAGATAGACATGACAGCCATATAGCCACAGCTACAACTACAGCTAGCCAGATAGTAGATGGGAGAGTTGAGAACATACCGCAAATCAATAGTCGAGTCGCAGCCAATAACCTAGCCCAATGCCTTGGAACACATTTTTTTTTTAATGAGCGCACATTCATTTATCTTTATTAGTAATGGCAATTGGCAACGGACGACGCCGAGATAAGAGACACAGAGACAGACGGACAGACGGACTGGACGGCGGTACAGCGGGCCGGACAAACGGACGTGCTATTGGACAGCTGAGCGGTTTACGAGGCATTTTGCAATATCTCTTAACACTGTGATACGCTCATTGAAGTTATTAATTTATGTAATACATTTCTGTTATTTCTAAACACGATTTATCTGCCATATTGTTGTTGGGAGCACTTTGCATTTTGCGCACAATTAAATGCAATTACATATACATATAACTCTATAGATATATCGTATAAATTGCAATAAATCGAAGTAATCAGAAGCCACTAAATTATAAGGCGAAGACAAAAACCAACTGGCAACGGTTAACAAAAGATGAAATTATTACTTACTTAAATGCACAAGTCTATATAAATTTATGCATATATATGTTGGTGTCGATCTAGCCAATAAACTCTGGTGTGTTCTGTGTAGCGCCCAAAAGTCGTCAGTCGACAGCAGTGAGCGTATCGGATTTGATTGAACAGTTAATTAATGATCGCCGGATTAGTTTCGAACAGCAGCCGGTGCGGCAAATCGAAGCTTGTGCGACAAGTACCCACAGATTGGATGCTGTATGCCCCCGGGCGGCAAATTAATCAACGCATAAGAGTAGTGTATGTGGACGTGTAGGTGTCTAGATCTCGATTTCTATATCGCAGATAGGGAAGTACAAACTCATGTCTGTACACAGACCAAGCGACAGTCGTACAGCAATCGAAAGGAGTTTGTCAACTTTAAATTCTCGACACTTCAGTGCAGGCTGTAGAAACTGTAAATAGAACGAAACTCCATTAAAGTTCAAGGTTCTTTATCGAAGGTATCCTAAATGGCCTTGTGCGTCAAGCTGACGCTCGAAAGGAGTTTGTGAAAGTAAAAGCCAGCCAGAACTGCTCTGATGAAGGTTCTTTGCGACGGATTTCTTGTTGTCATCTTAAGATTGGCCACACTTCGAGCTTAAGTAAAAGAAAAGTAAAACAAACCAGAACTGCTTTCAAGTTGAAGATTAAACGAATTCTTTGTAAGGTTTTTGTAAGAACTTGTCATCTCAAGGAAATTTCGGAGAGGTTATTAAAAAAGGAAACAGACCAGAACTAATCCTATGTTTACGTTTCTTGGTAGGAAAGAACTCACAATTATCTCATATAATCTTCAACTAACTTGCTTTACAAGAGCCTCTATCAAAATTTAAGCTTCGAATAATAGTTGAAGTCTCTCAATGCATATTTATATATATTTGCATAACAAAGGACAAATAAGGAAAATGCATTTCCAGCTCTAAAATACACAGAATCAACATGAAAACAAAAAAATATATATACATAGATATATACATCGATATATATATATATACATATATATATATATATATATATATATATATGCGTATATATATAGAAAACCATCGCTTACAAACTAGGACAATGGCATATTGCGAGAGCGCCTCCAGTTTAGCCGGCCCGGTTAAGACCGGCCGACTTTTAGTCCTGATGCGTTGTGCTCTCCTCCAGATTGCAGAACACATTGCGCATTTTGTCTAGATCCGGCGGCGCAGTGTCCGGATTGCGTATCCACATGAGGTACGCCTGTTTGTCGGTGCGTGTCAGCGGCTTAAAGTTGCGCGGATTCTGCGCCTCATCGTCCTGCAGCTTGGAGTTGTAGCGCGCGTACAGAAAGATGCGATAGCGCCAATTGTCAAAGGTCTGCTTCCACTCCGTCACGTGCTTGACGGCGCCCTGCGGCACCGCATTCAACAGATTGGCCAGCTTCATCCAGTAGGGATCCAGCACCGGATCGTTGCGTCTATGGTCGTTGATGAACTGATGCTGCTGCAGAAAGTGCACGTACAGCTCCTTCTGGCGCTTCGACATGCGCTCCTTGCGCTCTGCGGGCGACGGCAAGCAGAAAAGATGGACATTATTTCAATGGAGCAGTGGAGCAGCAAGAGTACATTTAACTGAGCTTAGGTGATGCTACAAGCATTTTAATTGAGATTATCTGATACCCTGTATTCTGATACGCACTGGCGTAACAAGATATTATGAAGATTATGGAAAATGACCTTTCGAATAACTTTTTTTTGGATAGTGGATAACGTAAAAATGTATTGTTCATATTATAGCAATAAAAAAAAAGAAGTTAGGTTGATAGTTTTATAACTATATACTATACTACTACTAATAATAATAAGTGCAATCTTTATAAAATTTATTGGTGTTAAATATGGTATATTATTTCTTTCAAAAGCAAACGAAGCTATTAATAAAATAAATATATGCTTGGTCTGTGCATGCAATAAGAAAACCTATATACCAAATTCTCACTCACAAAACAGGAACTGAAAATATATATCTAGATTTAGGTAAAACAGGCGAATTTATCGAAATAATAAAATATATAAAAATTTATATTCCAAAATTTGGTGGTCCTAGCCTTTACACTTCTTGAGTTTAAGTCATGGGGACAGACAGACAAATAAACAGAGGTAGATCGACTAGTTAGTGACTGCTGAACAAGAATATATATGCTTTATGGGACCATAAATGCCTCCTTCTGCCTCTAACATGCATTTGCACAACTGCAATATACCACTTTTTATACATTTTCCGTAAGTACAGGGTATCGGAAACTAGTCGTATATGCAGCTTCGATTTAGTTGGCAAGATAGCATACTTTTCCGCATAACTGATCTCGCCGTGCTCGCAACTTACGTCGAATGTTGTTTGTGCCCGTTGTGGCTATAGCCATGTTGACGCCTTGTTGCTGCTGTTGCTGCTGCTGCTGCTGCTGTTGTTGGTGGTGCTGTTGCTGCTGCTCCTGCTGCTGCAGCAGCGCCAAATGCTGTTGTTGCTGCAAATGCTGATGCTGTTGCTGCTGCTGCAGCATGAACTCATGCTGAATGCGCTCCTGCAGCAGCTGCTGCTCCTCCTCGTGCTGATGATGATGCGGAACGTGCGTCGGTGGCGGCGGCGGCGGCAGCGGCAATGGCGCCGACTGCGTTGGCGGCTGCGGCTGCAGCTGTTGCTGCTGATGCTGCGAGTGCGGCGAATCCGGCAGCTCGTCCTGCGTATCGTAGTCCATTTTGGGCGAGCACGGATCGTAGGCGGGCATGCCCAGCTCCGCGGAGGCAGCGCCGCTGCTGGCCTTATCGATGCGATACTTCATAGTCTCGTGCTCGTCCTCGTCGCAGTTGGGCAGCGCCAGGGCGGCCGCCGAGGGCGCTGCATCGATGGCACTGCTGCTCTGGCACAGATTCGTGGGCTCCTCCGGCGTGGGCGAATCGCTGAGCAGCTTTTGGGCACCACAGCGGCACTGCGGATGCAGCCCATAGCTCTCCAAGGCGGCGTCGTACACTGCAAGCAAGAAGAGGCGAATTAGTGACGAGAATAACGGTCGAAAAAACAAATAGCTTAAGTCTAGTGCGGAAAGGGAAAAAGGTTGTCTCGTTTATGTTGCTTAAACATAGTGTATTTAGCGCTTAGCATTAGTTAAAGTACACATCATCGTCGTTCTGATTATCGTTAACATTTGCACTGGTTGTTGGCCTGGGACTGCGTTCAGTAGTCGTAGCTGTTGGTCGCCGTTGTGCTCTCGTCCAGCGGCACAAACATGTCCATTTTGTCGTAGTCCGGCGGTGCGATGTGCTTGTGACTGGTCCACATGGCGTAGGCCTTCTGATCGGTGGCCGTCAGCGGCTTAAAGTTTTTGGGATCGCTCGTCTCCGACATGCTCAGCTTGGAGTTGTAGCGCGTGTACATGAAGATGCGATAGCGCCAGGCATCGAAAGTTTGCTTCCAATCCTCCACGTTCTTGACAGCGCCCTGCGGCACGCTGTTGAGCATGTGCGCCAGCTTGGCCCACAGCGGCTCGGTGAGGCCATCGTGGCGGCGATGATTGGAGAGCATGCAGGGATTGTCCTCGAAGAACTTCACATACAACTCCTTTTGATCCTTGGACATGCGCTCGCCGCGCTCTACAAACAATTAAAGTAAAGCGTTTGAAATAAATTCTGGTAATCTCTAATCTCCAGCTGCTCCAGCTACTCACTTCGGAAGCGGCTCATCAGGCCCGGCGTGTAGGGCGACTGTTGCGAAGTGTTTGGCGGCGTCATGGTCGGCAGACTGTGCGTGTAGTTGGAGAAGAACTGCTGGGCGGGCAGCGCGTGCTGCAGCACCTGCGCCTGCTGTTGCTGCTGCTGCTCTTGCTGCTGCTGCTGCTGCTGCACCCGGGCCTGGTAGCGTGCCGCGCGCGCCGCTCGCTCCGCCTCGGATTCAGACTCTGCTTTGGGTATTATGTCCATGGGATCGATGGATTGCGTTAGCGATTCGGGCGTGCGTTCCGCATAGGCCTGTGTCAAGCGCAGTTTTTGGCCAGCATCCGCATGATCCGAATTCGAATTGTTGGCGTGCTCCAGCGGCGAATCCACGGGCTCATTGCACACGCCCAGGGCCGGCGAGTTGGGCTGCGAGCCGGCCATGGTCGCAGATCCAGCCGTGCCGCCCACATAGTCGTGGGCGTGGCTGGCGCTCTCGTTCGAGCGCTGCGGCAGTGGCACATGATGCTGAAGCGGATGCGGATGATGGTGTTGCTGCTGCTGTTGCTGTTGCTGCTGTTTCAGTGCGGCCATCGAGCAGGATGGCTCGTAGGAGAGCAGCTCCTTGGCGTGCCCATCATCGAGCGCTGCAAGAGGAAGCATTTTCAATGTGGATTTTATTACAATGCAATTGGCAGAGACTTACAAGCAAAGCACGTTTTGCGGTTGCCGCGTCTATATACACAGTGCTATATATCAATCATATATAGCTAATGGATATACATGGGTATATGCATATGTAATGGCTCACTAGTTTTGTTAAAAGGCTTAAACGCTAGTCTTAAACGCGGCTAACTTACAAGTCTATTTAATTACCTTGGCTGATTTCTATAACGAAATTTGTGAGGTCGTGACGTTGGGCCAAATAATGCAGCAGCAGCTCGTCGGGTATGTTGAAGCCGATCTTTTTGTTGCGAAACTCGAAGTTGTAGATGCCAAAGGCAGCGCGCACTGCAAACAAAATTAAGCAGAAAACGGGGAAAACCCAGGTAAGAACGTTTCAGTCGGTTGTAACCGCCTGCGCCATACTCGTTCACAGTGTAAAAACAATTAAAACTGTCAAAAACGGTTTTAATTATTATTATTTTGAGGGAGCTACATATATAGACTAAATCGATTCCCATAGATTAAATCGATTAGCGATTAACACATTATCTGACTCGGATATACACGAGTATATATGTATTATGAATATTATAAAAAAGTGCGTTCATGTGAACAGACGGACATTGCACAAACCCAATATGCTCTTTTCACTTCGTGAACGAGTATAAACAGGAAGAAAACAGTAGTAAAATACGCTCAATTCCAATGTCCACACTTATGTGTTTCTTATGATTGGCAAACATTTGGCTGTGGCTCTTTATACACACATATTCTGGCGAGGCAATTAAGTTTAACGACCTGCCCTGGGCCTGGCGCGGCCAGCAGCGTGTCTCCCACCCCCTTCCTTATGCCTTGCACCTGCCACTGACCCGTCAACAAGGCTTACCAACATTCTTCAAGTCCCATATGTTCAAATTTCGATTCTCCTCGGGCACGCCGATCATGAGCAGCTTTTTCGTATCGCGAAATTGAAATGGAATTATAATTCCCGACCGCAGCACCATTTTCTATGCGCCACCACACAATTTTCACAGGTTTTCATAAATTTTCCACGTTTCCCTTTGTGGCTATCTTCGTAATTGTTTTGGTCTCTGTCCCTTCCTTGCCATTTGCATGTTTTACTTGTACGTAAACAGCCCGAGCTATCGATGTCTATCGATAGTCGAGCATCGATGCTTTGCCCAATGCAACAGCAAGCAAATCGATACTTTGACCAATTACAATGTTTGTTATATTCATTTTAAGACACAATTTTAATTATTGCAAGTAAATTGTTTGTTCTTTTCGATATTTTTGATAATGCCCAATTGTATGAATTTATACTAATGTTAATTATAGCTTACTTACGTACTCAGCTGCTTCAGTGATATATCGGTATTTGGTATTGTGTAAAAGTGCTCAATGACTCATTGTTTCCAGCCCTGAGCTCAACAGCTGTGTAGGCAAAAACAAACTCGAAATTCGTTTTAAGTTTTCTCACTTCGCAAAATGCTCGAGAACTGCCAAAGGCATCACATGGTGCTGGGCCTGGGCGCCCTCACCCTGGTGACCATACTGGTGCTCATCATCGAATCCCGCTACGCAGCCGAGGGCAGCCTGGCGCGCCGTCGTGCCCAACAATTTGTGATCGAGAACAACTCGACCTGCTGGCGGCACGAGACGTATAAGGTGGTCAAGGAGTGTCATCCGTGCAGCCAGTTCGATATCGTGAGTCGCAGCCTGGGCGTCTGCATACACACGCACTACAAGGAGCTCTTGCGATGCAAGAGCGGCGAGATCGTCACCAGAAGCTGCGACCGCGTCGCGCTCATCGAGCAGCGGAATTTCATCAAGTTCGAGGCGCTGGCATTCGTGCTGGGCGTGCTCGGGTATATGGTGAGCTATGCCAGGGATCGTGTGCTCTCCAGGCGCAACTATATGCGCATCGAACGGCAACTGAATCGGGTGCAGTAGTCAGCAGGAGCAGAAGCAGGAGTGGAAGTTGGAACAGCAGCAGGATCAGATGGTTGCCATGCCAAGGATACTCAACGCATCACTGTGTACATATATATATCTGATTTGTCTTAACTATTGTAAACGGTTTGCATAATTTATTTAGCTTTAAGTACATTAAATTCACTAAATCTAATACTCTGTGGAATGAAAATATTGCGATTATCGGGAACTCGGCAGCCGGATACGGCTTGAACGGAGCTCCTCTGGTCAACACAATTGGTGCTACTACGTACGCATAACATAAATGATTGGGGGGCACTTGCGCCGCCTATATAAAGATAACAACAGCTTGGGCAGCCACGTCTATTTGCGCCAGTCGGCTATCAGATCCGGCTCGGGGCCCTGGGCGGCTGTGGGGGGCGCGGCTTTGGGCAGCGCTGGCGGTGATTGCTGTGCATCCAGGGTCTCCTCGCTGGTGGTGCTGGCATTGCTGCACGCCTTCAGCGAGTTGTCCGTCATGGGCAGTGGCTTGGCCACGCCGATGCGCACCACGCCCTTGGGAGCGCCCTTCAAAGCCTGCACGGCCTGATCCAGCGAAGCGTTCTCCAAGTTAATGGAGTTCACAAAGAGCAGCCGATCGCCTGGTATCAGTCGGCCATCCAGCTGGGCCACGCCGCCCGGCACCAGCGAGCGTATGACAATGAGGGTATCATTGGAGTCCAGTGGATCCTGGTAGTCCAGTATGGAGAAGCCCAAGCCGCGATCGCCTTTGAGCAGCTCAATAATCTGCGGCTGCGACGACCACATGGCCAGTCCGGTGAGCGGCTCCAGCGACCGAGATTTCAGCTTGTTGAAGGAGGCGGCCGCAACGGCCACCGAATCCGCATCCGCAACGGAACCGGCTGTGGCCAGGCTGCCGTCGGACTTGGCCTTGACCAGGCGATCCGTGGCCGGCAGCAGGTTCTCAAAGTTGTTGCTCAGCTTCTTGAGAGTGTCGTCCGAGAAGGGCAGCAGCGAGGTGATCTTGCTGCGCCCGCACACCATGCGCACGTCCAGCGGCAGCTCCTTCAGTATGGCCACGACCTCCAGATGATTCATGCCGAGGAGCCGCTCGCCGTTGACCTCCAGCAGCTCGTCGCCGGAGCGCAGCACACCATTGACGCCCACTGGCCCGTCGGGCAGTATGGAGCGTATATAATGATGGGGGCGCACCTCACGACCGCCCTCCACATCGACGGTGCCCTCCAGCGAGATGCCCAGGCCGCCGACGGCAAACTTTTTGATCTGTGCCACAATCACCTCCATGTCAGAGCCGACGATCTTCTGCCACTTGCGCACAATCTCCGCCTCGATCTCCGCGCTCAGCTCCGGCTCCGTGTAGTATTTGTGGCGCGTGATCAGGCTGGCGTTCTTGGCGTGCACAGGCTGCAAATGGAGAGAATATGATAATTTAAGAAGATTTAGTTATTTATTAAAATGGCCACCTCCGGTTTATCTGGCAGCTGCACCACATCTGTGGGCATGATCTTCGGCGCGCCTTCGAGCGAATCCCGCACGGAGACCAGTTGCTTGCCCGTGCCAAAGCTGCTCAGCGTCGTGGTGGTGGCCAGCGAGCTGGACGGCGGCGTGGTCACTATGAACGCATCTGGCGCTGGCAGCGTCTCATCCTCGAGTTCTCTGGAGACGCTCGTCGCTGGCGTAATTGTGGGCGTGGGCGTGGGCAGGGGGGCGCGCGAGGGTGTGCCCGGCGCGCTGCCGGGCAGCTTCTCGTTGGCATTGGCGGCAATGGCCTGCTGCAGTTGCTCGTACTTGGGGCCGCGCAGATAGCGCTCCAGGCGCAGATTGACGACCTGGCCGGACTTCTTCAGCAGCTCGACGGCCTGATGATTGGAGTAGCCCTGCAGCGACTGGCCGTCCACCTCGATGATGCGATCGTTGACGCGAATGCGTCCGCTCAGATCCGCTGCCGAGCCCGGCGAGACGCTCTTCACGAAGATGCCGGAGAGCTCCTCCTTCTCGCACACGTAGCCGGCAATGGTGATGCCCAGGCCGTTGGCGTCCTTCTTCAGCTCCACCTGCAGCTTCTCCGTTTCGGGCAGCGCCAGCAGCTCGTCCAGATCGATGCTGGGGTCGATGAGCATCGAAGACTCCCCGCGGTACACAAAGCGTTCGTCCTCCGTGGTGGTTTGCGGCGTCGAGGCCGTCGAGCTCTCGCCAAAGATCTCCGGATAGCCGGTGGAGATGAGGTAGCGCTCCAGTTCGGCGGGATCGACGAGGACGCGCGTGGGCACCACGGCGCTGCCCGGCTCCAGGGCGTACTGTGGCGTGGGCGGGCTCTGCTCGATGGGACGCACCACGACCAGGCGGACGTGGGTGCCCGACTGCCGCAGCACCGCGGCCACCTGCTCCGACACCATCTCGTGCAGATTGACATCGCCGATCTGCAGGATGTGATCCCCGGAACGCAGGCGCCCATCCCGATCTGCCACTCCTCCCGGCAGTATGGTCTTCACGATGACGCCCGAGTTGCGCGCTCCAATAATGCCAAAGCCGAGGCCGGTGCCGTCGTTGACCAGCTCAATGGCCTGGATCTGGGCATAGTCCGTAGCATACAAATCCGCGGCGGCCGACTTGGAATTTTGGCTCTGCGGCCGCGGCTCCACCTCGCCCGTGGAGCTGGACTTGTCCGGACTGGCCGGAGCAGACGAATCGTACATAACATCGCCACCATTGAGGCTGAGCACCAGATTCCCAGATACATCGATGTCAAAATCGTTGGGCAACATGGACGGATGCTGGCCCAGCTGGATGCCCAGCTCGAAGAGCGACTCCTGCACATGGGCGATGGTGCGAAACACCGGATCCGTGAGTATGCCCAGTATGGTGCTCAAGCTCTCCGCCGTTTGCATCTGCAGCTTGGCATCCTCCGACTCCTCGACGCCCTTCTTCACAGCCTCGATCTGCTGCAGGGCGCTGGAAAGATCAGCGCTCAGGTGCATTTCAGCCTCTGCCCTCGTTTGTTGCGGGTGCGGTCAGCTAGCCAGCCTCCACTTGCACTGAAGCGTAGCGTTCGGGTTTCCGTTGCTGGCCCTGAACGGGGTGTGGCGGGCGGCGGGGGGCGTGCTGGCTGTGCTCGGTGGTCAGGTGTCCGTAATTCAATTATGTGGCCTCTCTCTCTATCTCTCTCTTTTGCTTTTGCGCTGAATTTCTTGTCTATTCACTTTAAATATTGCGCGAAATTCAACTCTCTTAATTAAAATCTCAATTTGGGTGCACAAATTATTATTCTTTGTTGTTTTTCGTTGCTGTTTTTTAATTATGCTGTGTTTAAGCTGTTCGTAAAAATGAACGCACTATCGATATATCGATACTTTACCAATGTAATACCGATATGTCACGCTCGGTATGCAGTTCTTGCACAACGATTAATTGCCTTTTAAGCCACATTCAATTTTTATTTGCACAACAAATCAAATTAAATATAATTATTCACTGCATATGCATCGCCTCCTCATCTTCCAATTCCTGCTCCAACTTGCGGAACTCCTTGAAGAACTCCCGCGTCAATGCCTTCATTTGTGGAGTCAGATATTTTGGAAATATGTCTGCAAAAAAAAACCGTTAGACGCAATTCGATTTGTTTTGGTTAAGCAATTTACAATTGAACTCAATTATTAGATCGCCAAACTCTTCAATGCGCTTGTTGGCCTGCTTGATCGCATTTACCGCATCCAAGTTGCGGCACTTGGGCAACCCCTCGAGCGGCACGATCTTCTGGTAGCCCGGACACACGACATCCGAGATGACGATCTTCAGCTGACGCTTGTCCAACGTATCCACGAAGAATACGAAACCAGTGTAGGCCTGGGCCAGGTTAATGTCGTAGCGATAGACCAGGTCGTGCATGTTCCGGCGCTCGAACGTCGGATGCGGCTTGTCGGCGGCAATGAATATGATGTCTCCAGGGATGGTCGTGGGATAGCGATCGCCCTCCTCCTTGAAGCAGTAACGTGTGCCGGCCGTGGTGCCCGGCTGGATGATCAGCTTGAGCGTGTGCTTGCGCTTCTCCAGCCGCGACTCCTTCAAGTCGACAATCTCCTGTCTCCAAACATGCATAAGTTTCACACAGCCCGTGCGCACCTCCTCCAGCGACAAATGGATGACGCGCTCCGTGCTGGCATCCTTGTGGCGCACGCCAATCCCATGCTCCCTGCTGGCATACAAGCTGGGCGGATTGGTGATGGCGTCGATGACATTCGCATACGGCGAATAGCTGGAGAAGACGTCCTCGTAGATCTTCATGTGATCGCCATGGTACTGATACGGCGGAAAGTAGCCGTTGGGCAACATGACGCCCTCGAAGAGGCCCGCCTCGCCAAAGCGATCGTAGATGGCACGATACAGATCGTTGCCCAGCACATCGAAGGCCATGTTGATGAAGGCCCACTGCTTGGTCTCACCCATGGGCGACAGGTGCGTCAGCCTGCCTTCCTGCGCCAGCGGCACAAAGTCCTGCTCATATTTCTTGTCCCGGTGCGGGCACAGACGCACCGCCATCCGGCGATAGGCCAATGTGATCTGCTCCTTGCTGGCGCCGCGCAGCACATCCAGCACGGCGTAGTAGTCCAGCTCGGGACGGTTCATTGCGAAGATTGAATTAAGTTAACTAAATAAACGTTCTTTAATTATCAGAGTATATTTACGTTGATAGCTTGATTTGAATTGAGAGCTCAAGCCCAGTTTACTGAGAATTTTTGGTTGGATTTTCTCAAATTATATACAAACTGAACCGAACGTGAAATGCTTGATGAACAAACTTATGGACAGGTTATTAAGATTAATCTTATGGTATAACATTCAATATCAGCGCGAGGAGGATATCAGTCAACGTCCTCGGTGCTGACGCCGGCGTAAATGGGTTCCTCCTTGGCGGTCTCGCTGCTCTTGGCAGTCTCGCTGCTCTTGGCGGTCTCGCTACTCTTGGTGCTCTCCGTGTTGGATTTCTCCTTCTCCTCTGCGGTGTCGTCCGCCTTGGCCTCGGGCTCATCGTTGCCCAAGTCCACATCGCCGGCATTTGGCACCCAGAGGCCGGAGTCAATGCAACGCTTCATGTGATATTTGGATTGATCCACCGGCATGGTGGCGATAGTCTTCTGCAGCAGCTCAATGTCGCGCGACTCGAAGCAAGCTTTCAGTTCCTGTAAAGAAATAAAATCAGTTTATGAATTTTATAATTATATTTGAGTTTCATTTGGTGAACTAACATCGGGCAGGGATTCAAAGACATCGGCCGGGTCCAGCCCGCCGGGACCCATGCGCTCCTGTCGCTCCTCCTCCTCGAGCTGAGCGGCAGCCTCCTGCAACTTCTCTTGCGCCCGCTTCTTGATGCGTCCCTTGAACCCCTCGATCTCGCTCTCGAATTGCTGACGGTACTCGGGCACACATTGCTGGATCTTGGAGAAGAACGAGCTGACGCAGGCGCGCGGATCCACATCCAGCTGTTTGGCCAGCTCCAGGATGTACTGCATGCAGATGCATTGATGCGCCACGTGGGCCATCAACTCGCTCTTCTCGTCCATTTCCAGATTGATTGACCAGATGACCAAGTAGTTGGCAGTCTCCTCACACACAAGATCGAGGTGATTCTGCAGGAAACGCTTGGAGTCGTCGTATTTGCGCAACATACCATACTCCTTACACAGCTTCTCGTTGGCCTTGACGAACTGTTTCATTCGCTGCTCGCGCTCCTCCTCGGTCAGTTGCTCGTCCGATTTGCGCGGCGGCTTCTTATTGATGACGGTCTTCTCGAAGCCCGGCTTGCTGATTGTATCCACATTCCACGGCGTCTTCTTCTCCTTCTTCAGCATCTCGTTCTCTTGCCGGTCGAGTTCCTTGGCCTCGTTTTCGATTTTTTCCAGCTCTTTCTGCGATAACAAGAGGATGAATCATTAGCCATTGATAACAGCTTGTTGCGCTCTTTAGCTCACCTTGAGCGCCGTCTCGTCGCCCTCCTTCTTGCCGATGCGCTCTCGCACGTCCATCAGGCGTGCCTGGCAGCTCTGCCGCTTTATCTTCAGCTCCTCCTTCTCCTTCTCGGACACGGCCATGCGGTCGACGCGCGCCTGGTGCCGCCAGCGGAACAGCGAAGGCGTGTCGATGTTCGGGTGTGTTTCGTCCTCATCATCCGAGATCTATACGAAATGTAAATGTTGCTCAATCAAACAACTATATCTTGTTTATTACCTCAATGTTCTTCCATTTGCTATAATCGACCATTTTGGCTAGTGATTTTCTTTTTTTTTATTGTTTTTACGGCTTTTTTTCTGCAAATTCTAGAAATATAGCGATGCGCCAATATCGACCTATCGATAAATGGTCGAAGTGCCTAATAGCGATGGTATTGTTGACAAAAAAGACAAAAGCTTCTTCTAGTGAGCTAACAATGATGACAAACCTTTCTTAAATTTTGATAACAAAAAATCAGAGCTGATTTTAATTAAATGACAGTACTAAATTATTACAAACATTTAATATTTGTTATAATTAAACGCAAAACAAAAAGAATACACAAAGCCAGCTTTGCGATAAACTGACCAAACTCGATAGATTTGCTGGTGTTGTTAAACGACAAATGGCGAAAGTTCGCGCCACTGACACCAATTTGAAATTGGGCCACTATGGTTAAGGTTAATGCATGCACAAGACAAACAAACGAAATCAACAGGAAACTCAAGTTGTTCTTGCAATGCAAACAAAACGAAACAAATAGAGGGCGAGGTTAAATGCATTTTTAATGGCCATGTCTGAGACCAAGGCACTGCCAAGGAGTCGAAAACACTCACAGTTCAAGTACAATGGCCAGCTATTACAGACGCAAAAAAGCGGACACGGTATTTCTGAATGCCAATCCCATTAACAGCGGCAACGCACAGGCCTATTTACATGGCGTGCGCAAGTATTCGATTGGACTCGCTGAGCGCTTGGACAGTGGCTATCAGCAGCCAACCAAAGATGGAAAACGCAGTTCCGTCAGCACGGCGGACTCCCAGAACTTTAACTTTACGCCGGTAAGTTAAGAAACAACAGATTTAATTGGATACCATTCATGGCTGTTTATTCGACTAGAGCGTTTTTTATCGCAATATTGCGCCCGTTAATTGGTTTCTGCGGGTCATCGGCGTCCTGCCCATCGTGCGCCGTGGTCCCGCTCGCGCCAAATTTTCCCTAACTTCTGCGGCTTTTTTGTACTCGGTTGTATTCTTTGTTCTGCTGGCGGTAAGTGTTTTCCTTTAAAGGAACTTCCATTTAATCATCCGGTTACTCCAGTTCTATGTTGGATATGTGGCCAACAATCGAATTCACATCGTTCGCTCGCTGAGCGGCCCCTTCGAGGAGGCCGTAATTGCGTATCTGTTTCTGGTCAACATTCTGCCAATCATAATAATACCCATACTGTGGTGGGAGGCCAGAAAGATCGCGCGCTTGTTCAACGACTGGGATGACTTTGAGGTGCTCTACTATCAGATCTCGGGCCACAGTTTGCCGCTGAATCTGCGCCAGAAGGCGCTCTACATTGCCATCATCCTGCCCATACTCTCCGTGCTGTCCGTGGTCATCATACACATAACCATGTCGGACCTGAACCTCAATCAAGTGGTGCCCTACTGCATTCTGGACAACTTGACGGCCATGCTGGGCGCCTGGTGGTTCGTCATCTGCGAGGCAATCAGCACAACCGCCTATCTGCTCGCCGAGCGCTTTCAGAAGGCACTGAAGCACATTGGACCCGCCTCCATGGTGGCCGACTATCGTGTCCTGTGGCTACGCCTGAGCAAGCTGACCCGGGACACGGGCAATGCGCTATGCTACACGTTTGTGTTCATGAGTCTCTACTTGTTCTTCATCATTACGCTGTCCATTTACGGGTTGTTGTCACAGCTCTCGGAGGGATTCGGCATCAAGGATATCGGACTGACCATAACGGCGCTCTGGAACATCGGGTTGCTGTTCTACATCTGCGACGAGGCCCACTACGCCTCCGTCAATGTGCGCACGAATTTCCAGAAGAAACTCCTAATGGTCGAACTCAATTGGATGAACTCGGATGCCCAGACGGAAATAAATATGTTTTTGCGCGCCACCGAAATGAATCCCTCGAATATCAATTGCGGCGGCTTTTTTGACGTGAATCGAACCCTGTTCAAGGGCCTGCTCACCACAATGGTCACCTATTTGGTGGTGCTGCTTCAGTTCCAGATCAGCATTCCGACGGACAAGGGCGACGGCGATGGCAGCTCCAATGTGACCGTGGTCGATTTATTGATGGATAGTCTGGGTAATGACATGACCTTGCTGGGCAGCCCCAGCACCAACGTGGCAACAGCAACAACAATCACAACGACAGCAGCGACACCAGTTACCCGATCTGGGCGTGGCCGAAAGGGCTGAAATAGGTCAAGGTAACATTGTGTAGGCGCTAAAAAAAAAGAAAAGCAAACAAAACATGCACAGAAAGTTGAAACAATAGTATAGAATAGTCATAGCAGTAAATACAATTTATAAAGGATTGAGAGGATGGCCAAATTTTAACGTTTTGCTCACTCACTATTTTTGTTGACGCTTTTTTAAATAAATATTTATTTGTTATTTGTGCCACAAACAAAAGGCAAAATTACACTTTTGAAATAAAAATCACACAAAATACATTTTCTTGGCATTTACTTAAAGAAATGCCAACAATAACAGTACAAATTTAAGATTTTTTATTGATTAATTGCATTTTAGGATCAAATTCTCATTTGAATTTAACGAACAAATTTAACTGGCCAATGGGAAATACTCATAGTCAACACAGCTATGCGAGCAAGAGAGATAACTATATTCACAATACAATGGTTTCTGCATACAGAAAAAAACTCACACTTAGCCAGCCTCGTCTCGCTTGCTTCAATAGCGCAGCGGCTAACGAGTCGAACTGCGAAACATAAAATATCCGGTTCAAATCCTGGTCGTGACTTTCCGGTATTTTTCTTATTTAAAATTTTTCTTTTTAAATGTTCTTTATTTAAAGTAATTTAAATTGTTCACAACTACTAAACGTTCAGATTAAAGAGTAAAGGAAATCGTAAGCACTACATTGAAAATAGTTGTATGTGTGACTAGCATACTATAAAATATTGCTAGTGTTCGAGTTATGTTATGCATGTGTATAATATATTGCCATAAGAATATAATGTCTCTTTACATATACCCCCTCTCGATGCATTCTCTATCTAAAATAGTGGTTTGTCCATATCACACACGTTCCAAAAAACGCCAAAAAAAAAGTAAACGAAACATAAAATGAAATTCCAAAAATAATTTAAGACACTTTGATGCTGGAAGTTCGATGGCGTGGGGGGAGGTTAGGGTGAGGATGATTATTTCGTTTGTAGCGAAAAGCGTTTCGTGTAGTGTAAACGTAATTTTAACACTGTCCATCCGGCGATTCAGTCAGAATATGTTTATAGCCATTGCTGCCCAAGTACATGTGCTCTCGACGGAACTGATAGGGTATCTATAAGAAAAACAATCCATTAGTTCTATATACTAAGTAGGTGCATATCGGTACTTACGGCACCTGGGGCGGGACAGGGTATGGCCACCGTTGCAATCTCGCGCAGTTTGTTCATTGTGCGTAGACTCTGATAGAAGCTGTGCATCACATACCACTTGACGCCATCCATGCAGAGCAGCGTATAACAAATGATAACTAAAAATAAAAAAATAGCAAACGATCTTAAAACCTAACATAACCTCAACCCTATTTATATATACTTACAATACGCGCACTGTCCGCCAAATATCATGGGCAATTTGGTATCCTTCAGCATGAATATCATCACGGCAACGGCGATCACGCCCAGAAACTCAATCACCAGCCAGGGTATGATCAGACCGGGTTTATTCTTGAACACGCCGAAGAACAAGGCTATGGCACTCAGGGCATAAACGGAGATAATGCCCGCCAGCACATAGAGCGCATTTTCGGTAGCATCCGCCAGTTGAGCGGCCGTCTTGAGGCGCATATCATTGTGAAACGGCGACATATTGTAGAATCCGCTATCCTTCTGATCGAGTATATCCAGGTCGAGCAGATGGCGCATTTGCTCCGCATGCGCCAGGCAGAGCAACACCACGAATAATACCGAGTGCGCAATGAGCTGTATTGAAAATGACAAATTTTACGTGTTAGACTAGATCGTGAAAATAGGATTATAGAAGACAATTTCCGATGCATCCAAGTTCACAGACGCTGATCTTCCAGGGCTCTCAACGCACTCTGCACATACTTTCAGCAATTGCGCTTATAATTCACAACCGGTTTTGACGCTGAGCGGGCAAACACACGCCTCGATTCCTTCTTCCAGCCAAAAAGGGTGCTCGTCTTGGCACGTTCCCATATCTGGAATGCCAGTGCAGACGCATTGCGCCGTTGGCCCGTCCATACGCTCCTCGTGGGCGGGGGCGTGCGCTGCATTGCCGCCTTTGATGGGTCCGGACGCGCTCAGTGGGGTATGGCTTTGCATATCCAGTGCGTAATTTTTGTTATTTGGGGCTGGCGGCTGCACTTTTGTGGCGGCCGGATTGCGGATTCGTCTGCGTGCCGGCGTCCGTGCGCTGCGCCCCACCTCATCGATATCTAAGAAGCCCTTACGTAAGTGTGGGCGGGGGCGGGGAAGGTTCGCCCTCTCAGCTTACCAGTTGGTAGATGCTCGTGAGGAGCGCTGTGGTGCGCAGATTGCGCGGCGATATGGGCGACATCAGCATATCCCAGAGGCGGCGACAGGTGCCGCCCGTCCTGGCCGTGGACAGCAGCAGCATTTTTCCAGGGTTTTTTCTGTGTTTACTTTTCGCAATCAATTTATGGATTTTTCCCTTGGCTCAACCTTTAGCTGCTTGCAACTCGCGACAGTTTCGTCATCCAATTGCCAATGAAGCTCGCGGTGGGGTTGGGGCTTCATTTGCGGCTCCTACGTATTAACTTGACAAAAGCTTTCGCGACAGCCGCTCGGCGTAGGCGACACCACAGAAAATAACAGTCTAAACGGACACAAGGTCTGTTTTGATGCGCGAAGAGCTTTTGAATGTTTGTTTTCTATGCACATGTGGATACCCTTTCGTGGGTTTGCTTTGATTGCAGATGTTGAGAAGTTTGTTTTTGCTGTCAAAAATATTTAATGCTATTTTGAATTTCTAAAATTGAATAATAGTAATACAATATTTATATAGATTTTTGAATAATAAAATATATAATTATATATATTATATAAGCTCTAATCTGTTGATAAAATACAAAAATAAACTAATAAAAATAAAAACATAAATATATTTGCATTTATTTTCCCTATTTACTTAGTTTTATTTACCCCAATTACATTCATATATTTATTTATATATATATATAAAGATTTGTAATCCATATTCTTTTTATACCCCTTTATTCTATGGGATTCACAAGCTTTAATAAATTTATTTAATAAATAAAAATTAAAATAAATAAACGTAGAGTATCCCAATTTAGCTTGCCCTTAAAAAAAGCTAAACTTTTTAGGGGTTGTTTTCCTGCTTGCATGTTTATTGCGCTCGCGAGCTTTTCGTGCCACAAACTTTTGGGGCGGCGTTGCCAGATCGTTGTTTATTTGTTGTTTTTTTTTGGGCGGCACATCCGAAAATATAAAGCAATTAAAGCGTTTCCTACCGCAACGCGTCGTTTGCTATGATAAATTTTACATTTTAAAAGTCAATTTACACTGAACTATAAAAATGTAACATAAATTTTGCCAAAACAGGCCATAAAACGCCAGTTGAAGCCGAAGCTGGCCACAGGGGCAATGCGAAAGCGAATGCGTATGCGAATCGGAATCAAAGTCGGAGACGGACTCGAAGTCGGAGACGGAGACGGAGTCAAAGTCGTGCCAGTTGCCAGTTGCCAGTTGGCATTGGCATTGCCATTGGCAACTGGCGCTCCTCCTGTGTCAGCTACTTGCGCGCTTAATTGATTGTTTTTCTACGAGCTGGCGAGGATGATGCGGCCAGGCCAGGCACTCACAATGTTTCCAACAGCAGCCGCATGATGATGCTGTGGATGATGATGATGAGGTTGAGGAGGATGATGAAGACCTCAGGGGCAAAATATGCGCTGTTGTTGTGGTTTGCGGCTTGTTATCATTGGGCGTGTTTTATTAACTTTTAAGCTGGATGCACGCGAGGAGCCATAAAAAGTGCAACTGGCGGTGGCGCAAATCCAAAAGTCAATTAAAAACTTTTTTACATTTGTTTGCACACACAGCGCTCTGTTCGCTGTATTCTCGAACGTGGCCCGGAACCTGGCGCGATAATCATAACTGCAAAAAAGTAAGCAACTACGCGCAGGCGTCGCCCGTTCATAATTTATGGCCTATAGGCCGCTTGGCCGCTTGGCCGCTTCAAGTATTGAAATATCATCTTCCAGCCATTTGGCGTTCAATTTGCGTTCGCAACGCTCTTTTGATTGGTTTTCTGCAAAGGTCCCCATCAAGTGGCCAAGCAGCGTCTTGGCCAGCTGCTTGGCTACAAATTGATTGCCTTAAAGTAACTTGTAAAATGCTGCACTAAGCGCGGTACGGGCCAACTGGCCGGCCGGCTCTTGCCACTTTAAGCGGCCGAAACAGAAGCAACATTACAAATGTGTGGCGTTATTGCCACGGGGGAGGAGCTGCAGCAACAGCAGCAGCAGCAACTGCAGCAACAGCAGCAGCTAAGAGCACAAGGCTTTGATTAAAAAAGAGAAAAGAAAAACAAGAAGAAAACTTGACCACTTCGACGAGTGGGAGCCGATCCAAAAGCAATCGCTGTTGTTAACAAGCATTTCAGCGCATGACAATTGGCATGCACACCTCCGGGCCATTAATATGCACCGAAGCTGCCTGACACGACAGCTCCAAGTCCAGCTCCAACTCCAACTCCAGCTCCAGCTACAGCTACAGCTCCAACTTGCGCACCGGATTGGCCGCAGCTAGTCGCACTTTCATGTCATTTAACTATTTGTAATTCGATTCTCTGGGAGTCTCGTTTTGCTGGGTTATTTAATCACTGAAATTGTCTGAGCATAAATAACATTTTCTCGACTTATTTGCACAATTTGTTTGCCTGTTTTGACAGTCGCGCTTAGAGGCAGAAATTGAAACAGATTTGGTAGCCAGATAACCCCGAGTGGGTAAGGAGGAGCGTAGGAGCCTAGGCCTAAAGTGAAGTATCACCAAATAGCTTAAGCTATTCGATCTTGTTAGATATGTTAATTGGAAATGGAAGTTGTGAATTAGGAACTAGATTGAACACTTATCTAAAGGCTGCTATGGATTAAATTCCCATTAGACTTATATCAGAATCAGTTTTTAGACGACATTTTATACTAATGTTGACATCAGCAATCAATTAAAAATAAAATTTGAAGATTTTAAATTTTGAAAAACAAATTTTTTTTTTAATGAGTTTGTTTTTACTCAAAAAATACCAAAAAAATTTCTTTTTCAAAATGAAAATATTTTAAATTCAGAATCAAGCTAAAGCAAAAATTATGAACAAAATGGTATGAAACATGCAAATCTTTTCAGTTTTGGCTGAGTTATGCGAATTTAAAGTTTCGCATCAAGTTCTCATGTTAACATTTTTGTAGTTTTTTGCATGATTTTTGACCGAAAAGAACCAACTCAGAATCAGTTTTTAGATGGCATTTTATACTAATGTTGTGACCAGCAATCGATTAAAATTAAAAGTTCAAGATACTTAATTTTAAAAAATAAAAACCTTTTTTTTTGTAAATGATTTGTTTTCACAAAAATACAAAAAAATGTTTTTTTAAAAACTTTCTATATTTTAGATGCAGATCTGAAGCAAAAACCACGAACAAAATTGTATCAAACATGAAAATTGGTTCAGTTTTGGCTGAGTTATGCGAATATTTTGAACTATCTAAAACTTAATTATACAAAAAACTGGCTTTTGGCTAAGAAAATGCGACATTCTGGGTTACGCACCCGAATCCTCGTTCTGCCGAGGACTGCAGGAATATCTCAATTACTAAGTATTCCTTTGTTTGTATACCTGATATATCTTCTAGCCCGCAGCAATTGCTCCACAATCCTCCACCTACGTGTGCCCAAGCCAGCCTATAGGAATTGGGGCTTATGCGTAACGCCTAACCGAGTGCAGGCGTGTAAATTGTGAGGGCCGACATTAACCATGTCACGTTGTGGATGCCTCACATATTTACACAAAATATCAATTGTTGCACATACATGCGTATTTGCATGGGCCAAACAACGACAGCGGGCGACAGCAGCTGGAATTTTGCGATGATTTTATGGGATGCGGCCTGCGGATGGCATCGAACAGTTTATCGGCGCAGAAAGGGGGTGGCGAGCGGGACGCGATTTTGGCTGTTGGCACTTGGCAGTTTTTCAACGTTGGCGCCATTATGCGCAATGATGAAGATGTTAGCATTTCCGATTAAACGCACTCGCCCCCACTCGAGGCACAGCAGCAACAACAACAACAAACAAACAGGCAACGTGAAAACCCTCGAACGGCGCTCACTCACAAATCTCAAGGGTGTGTTCAATTGTGTCAATTTAACGCCTTTTATGGCACCCCAACAGGCCAACAAGCACGCAGCTCCGTGCTGCGATTGCCACCCGCCCACGCCGAGAGTGGCAGCCAGGTTAGCCAGGAGCTGTGGCAGTTGCAGGACAGGAGCTGCAGCACGTTGGGCATATTAATTATTGCACTCGATGATGCTTCGAGTTGTGTGCTCCAAAGTTTAACCCGCTCGATTTGCGCCACGGCACAAAGTGTTAATTACGCCCCGCCGCCACCGCCCCCGCCCCCTGTCCAGTGTCAGCTTGGCAGGACAGCCAGGATATGCTCACATGTATTTGCGTTCAACAAACGTGTTTATTAGTAGTTGCCTGTCTAAATATTGGAAATTGATAACACTGCGCTGCATGTGGCATTTATGCCTTTGCGGATCGGACTCTAAGCTCCGCTCCTCGTTTGGCGTATCATCGCCAAACTGCCAGTTGGCAGCTGACAGCAGGATAACGCTTAGTTCGCAGTTTGCCAGTGGGCGAATGAGCGGCAAATTGCATTTTAATTGATGTCTCCAAATGTGTTGACGGTCTGTCCCACACACGTTGAGAAATACTCAATTGTCGAGGTGGCCAAGCTTGCATATTGATATCAATTAAGTTCTACTGCTAGATAGGCAGAGCCAAATTATGATAATCAAGAGTGCATAGGTCATGCTTTGTTATTTCAGGGAATAAATTTCAAATGTAAATTTACTTATAAGTTGATAAGAAAAGCCTTAAGTAAGTACTTGCCTGGCCTAGTCGAGAGCCAGGGAGTCAGCATATTTTTTTTATCACAAAAACAAAAACAAAAATTGAAATCTAAACTAGAATTTTGAAAATCGAATAGAAAGGCGATCATGGGAGAGGCGGAAAAAGAGTGGGAGGTACAAAAACAGAGAGAAAGTGAAAGAAAAGTGATGGAGAGAGTGGAGTGGGAGAAAGAAATGTAGAGAGTGTGAGAGAAAGGTGGCGAAAAAGAGAGAGAGAGAGAGATAGAGAGAGAGAAAGCGAAAGTGAAAAGACGAGAAAGGGAGAGAGAGTGAGAGAGAGAGAGAGAGAGAGAATGAGAAAAGGAGAGAGAGAGCGAATGAAAAAAGGAGAGAGAGAGAGAGAAAGCGAGTGGGACAATAGAGTAAGAAAAACTGTGGGAGAGGTAGTAGTAGAGAGTGAGAGAGGCGGAATCAAAGCTAGAGATATTATTAGAGAAAGAGAGAGAGAGAGAGACAGAAGAAGGGAGAGAGATAAAAAACGGAAAATAGCGAGGGTGCGAAAGAGAAAAAGAGAGAGACAGAGAGAGAGAGAGAACGAAAGAGAGAGAAAGGAGAGAGAGGGAGAGAGAGAAATAAAGACAGAGAAAGAAAGAGATAGAGAGAGAAAGAGAGAGTGAGAGTTAGAAAGAGAATAATAACAAGTGAGAGAGAGACACAGTGAGAGAAAGAGGCAGAGAGAGAAAGAGAAAGAAAAAATAGACAGAAAGAGAGAGAGAGGGACAGAAAGAGACAGAGAGTGAAAGAGAGAATATGAAAAAAATGAGAGAATTAAGAGAGAGAGAGAGAGAGAGAGAGAAAAAGATGGAGAGATAAAGAGAAAGTGAGAGAAAGTACGAAATAAACTAAAAAAGAGAGAGAAAGAGAAAGAGAGAGAGAGAAAAGTAAACGACAGAGATATACTGAGAGAGAGTGAAAGTTAAAATTAAAGTGAAAATGTTTAAATTATAAACACACTTACTGAAATCAAAACCAAACTCTTTCAGGCACCACTTGAATTCATGAAAATCGCATAGTAGAGCGATCCGCACTTACAAGGAAAATACCGACTCACAACTGCATTTAAGTTGGCCACACGAGCAGCGCTCGATTCAATCTAATCAAGCGCAAGGCAACTGTAGCCAGAACTTAACTAAACAAAAGAAGAAAACCTGAAGGCGTACCTTTAAAGCGTCACGGCCCAGGAGGCGGCTCAGAGCGCTGCTTTGGCAAATATCCTTGATATCATTTAGTCAACTGGAAAAAATTCAATCAGCATACTTGGCAAATATTCAACAGCGCTGGCAGCAGCAGCGATTGTTTGACTGAACAGCGGGCGATGGGCGTACTGGGGGTGGTGGGTGGTGGGTGGCGCTGCCAAGGGACGGAGTGGGTGGCAGGGACATTGCATAAATCAACAGCAAATAAAATGCTGATACGCTGAAAGTTCGTCGAGTCTTCGATGCTGAAACAAAACATGCGAAGCGGAATCGGATTCCGAATCGGGCAAAAATTCGCATTCACGATAATTGAGTTTCTGTGCAGGAGCAGGAATAGGAAAAAACGAGCACACACAAAAAAGAAACGCCAGTCGATAGAGAGAGGGCTCAGTGGAGCCGGCAGCGGCAGCAGCGTGTCCAGCGATGCATGCGTCGCACGTAGCCGGAGGAGCAGTCGAAAAGTATGGAGACGGCGGCAAGGATGAGCGCTGTGCGCCCATATTATGTGCACAATAAATAGACGTGATCAGCATGCCCAAGGAGGCGACGGCAGCCAAAGTCGCTGTCGTTGTCGTTGTCGTCCTTGCGCTTGGCTGCGCGGCCACATCGCCGGCTGCATGCTGACAAGGAGCCGCAGCCGCAGCACGAGTGAGGAAGCACTTGAGAGGATGTTGCCAGCGCTGCCGTTGAATCTGCCACAGCCACTGGCAGTGCCTTTGGCCCCCCGCTCCTGTCGCTGCCCGGACTGTTTCCGGCTTTTGTTGCCCAAAAGTGCTCGACAAAATCTTTTGTGTGAATCCCCTTTGCCAGCTTCTGTGTCCTGGTCCTGGTGCTGGTTTGGGGGTAGCTAAGTATGCCGAATCCCCAATTTCAAGCACTCCGCCCCGGCCACCCTCGTCTTGGCAAACTTTGGGAAAAACAAGGCGAAGGCGTCGAACTTTTTATGTTAACTTACTTTGTAGTTTCTTCTTATTTGCAACTTTGATTTTTGTTTATTTTTGCTCGCAGCAAATCCACCGCCCCGCCCCGCCCCGCCCCACCCGACGCAGGGGCGGCGCACGCACAACCCCCAACGGTGCAAAAGAGACGGCATCGAAGCAAAAAGACGAAGAAACAGTAGAAAAAAATAAAATAAAAAATGGCGACGGGCGCCAACTTTTGCACAAAGTAAAAGGAAAAGAATTTCTGCGCTGCTTAGCATGGGAAATGTTCATGCTCAGCTCTTGAGCTTCGTTTTTCTTTAGGGCTTTGCGCTTTAAAATGCGCCATTTTGTTGTTTGCACAGGCCCCCGCCCCCAGCCCCTCACTCTCTTCACTCTCTTTTTGCCCACCCGCCCCGCTGTGCAAACTGACCCAACACAGCCACGCCCACGAGCGCCCCCAATCTGACCAAGCGGAAGTTTTATGAATTTTCTACAAAGCAGCAAAGTTTTCCCTGTACTTTTGGGGCTTATGCTTTCGCTTCCATTTTACATATATATATATATATGTATATAGCTTTTTTTTTATGGCCGTGTGTATCTGTATCTCGTATCTTTTGTGAAATCACTGCAGTGTGCATAATGCCAAAAAGGAAGCAAATGGAAAATGGAAAATGGAAAATTCGTGTTGCTGCCAACCGGAAATATTCATAAAAATCAGCAGCAACTTTCTGCGACAAGCTGAGAAATTTCCACAACTGCATTTTCACGTTGCCAAGAAGAAGATACAAAGTTGGGTCCATATCCACAGATTGCCCCGGTCCTTATTCTTAACTTGAACATTAAGTTTCTACGGGCTATGCGGGTTATTAAACAAATTCTCTTCAACAAATTTTTGAGAAACGGAAAAAAATGTGTCAACCCTTTTCTGTATGGAGCACCTAATGAAGTTATTAGGGTCGTCAATGAACGTCAACAAATTGACATTTAATGAAGTGCGCGACCCGCACAATGATCTTTTAATTGCCAAAAAAAAAAAAGAATACAAATAAAAATACAAAATAGAAAACACAAAACACCTAAAAATTAACTTTAATCACTTTGGGCTGATTGTCCAGTCACATATGTACTAATAATTATGATGTTGTTGCCAATTGCCACTGCGACACAGGCAGAGAAAGAGACGGAGCATGAAGCGTGAAGCACCGTTATTTTGTATGCCCTGTAACTATGAAATTGTTTTTTGTACCTAAAAAAGAAGAGTGCAAAGGTAACAGGTAGAAGCTAGCAGCTTTGAGCCTAGCAAATGGCTTAAAAGGATATCTATATATATATATATATATATATATATTTATGTATATATATAAATAAATCTAATAATCTTTAATAATTATCCAAAAAATCCAAATAAGTTGGCCTATGCTCAAAATACAAAAGTATCGAGCTAATACAAAATTAGCCCTCAAATTTTAGTAAATATTCTTCTTGTAATACATTCATCAAATGCCATCCTAAAACTTGTTTATTCAGATCAGTTTTCAAGACTTTAAAATTGTTGTATAATAAAATAAATATAATATAAATAAATAAAAATAAATCTATTTTCATTTTGGGGCAAATACAATTGTTTGTCTTAATGTTTTTATATTTATTTGATTTCTGTCAGCATAGAAATTGAAAACTAACTAACTAGCTCAAGATTATTCTTCTATTTTTTATTGACTAATTCTTTATATCTTTTTGAGTTCATTATATTTTAGAACAAATATGTTAATACATTCAATAATAAATTAAATACAATTTTTTAAGATTTGAAGGTTTTGATTTGTGCTTTAAATGTCTTCTCCGTAAACCGAATATTTATTAAGGATGGAAATTTTTTTGTGACTAAGAATAGTTATGCGTTTTATGTTACAAAATCTGGAGATACTAAATATTCTAGATTACATTAAACTAAGTTTCAAGCTGCCTCTCATAAAATCATTGTTAGTTTTCAAGTCGGACAAATACACTTCCCACCTGGCTGCATAAAAGGGTTCAGAGTTAATATTCGCAAAAGCTTAAGCTCATTTTTTAAAGGCTTAACATACGAAATGAATAATAATTTGTTTAACTACTACTAACAAATTTCTCTGGCATAATAGTTTTCCGCTGGAAAAGCTTGCCGTCTTCATTATTTTAGATATTTTTTACATCT
The DNA here is from genome assembly GCA_035041545.1 of Drosophila colorata. Lineage (NCBI taxonomy): Eukaryota > Metazoa > Arthropoda > Insecta > Diptera > Drosophilidae > Drosophila > Drosophila colorata. Next base: position 5,490,856 of record JAWNLD010000564.1, read on the forward strand.
TTTGACTGCTGCATTTGCATTTCATATTTATTTCATGATGCCGTTAATGCTCATTAGCTGGCTGACTTGGTTGCAAGTGCACGCACACACACACATATGTATATATATATATATATATAAATATGTAGTTGTTGCAGCCAAGTTGTGTAGCTGCTGCTGGCGGCTTTCTCAGGCAAATTAGCATAAATTATGCACGCCCACTTGCGAATGCAGCTCGTGCGTGCGTCGCTGCTGCTGCCGCTGCCGCCGCTGCTGCCGCCTTTGGCTGTTGCACGTGCTGGTGGCGCTGCCACCCCAACAGGTGGACGCACAATTAAGCGGCAAGTGGCAAGTGGCAAGTGGCGGCTGCGCGGCGCTGTTGCAGCTTATTGAATTTTCATATTTTATGCCAGCGCTCTTCAACTATGCAAAGCGAACTTAATAAACGAATTAGAATTAGCCAGCTTTGTGAGCTGCAAGCGGCGGGAGGGGGGAGGGGGGGCAACTTTTGCTGGCAAATAAAAACACAATAGCGCCACCCTGCGGCGGCAACTTTGAGTCCAAAAACCCACGCCCACTGCCAGTGGGGGTTGGCGACTGCTCACATAATCGAATTTATTTGTTCGGGCCAAAGTTTCCACAGCGGTTTTTGAGTTCCAGTTCAAGTGCCTCAGCCCAAAACCTCAAGCTGAGACCCAAGCCCAATTCTGAGCTCTGCCCTAACCACATTGCCACACGCTCGTCCACACACACACACACGCTGGAGATTTGATTTTATTTTGCGCTTCTATTCCAGTTGATGCTCTGTAAAATTAGCAGCATAAGATTGGATTATCTTTATGTGCCGCATTCGCATGTGGCTGCCCTTTTCATTTTATTTTTTTTTTCAACGCCGACGACCCTTTTTCTGTTCTCTGCTGCTTTATTTTTGTATTTATTTTTATTTGTTGTCAGCCCTGTGATTATGTATGTCGAGGCACGTGCCACGATTAGGCGAACTCCGCTGCGTCCAAGCGTGCGCGGAGTCGCAGTCGGAGTCGGAGTCGGAGTCACAGTCGGATTTGGATTCGGATACGGATCGAAAGTAGCAACACTTTTGTGCCACTGTTGCTAATTTGCTTAAAGTCTGTCGCATTTGAGTGCTGACTCAATATTGGGCCACATTTAGGGTGGAACGAGTTGAGAATTGGTTTAGTTTTGAATGCCAGTTAAGGGTGGGGGTAGCTTCAGCTTCAGCGGAAGTAATGCACATATTGGGTTCAGCATAGGGTTCAATTTTCAGGTAATTTTAGGCAATTTGTGTACTACAGTTTAAATACTTTTTAAAAAAATCTGCTCTTAATTTTAGTATAAACAGAATAAAGTTTGTTCTTCAAATTTTAAGTTCGTTTCATGAATATTCTTAAATTAAATTATAATCTTTGCTGGTATCACATTTATAGGATTATGCAATATTTTAGTTTAAAATAAAAGGCTTAAATTCAATACAAAATATTTAATATAAGAATCTGCATCCTTAAAATGAGCGAGCAACTTTCTTAATGAAAATACAAAATTTATGAGATTGATTAGGGTATTCAAATCAAATAGTGTGGAATTTTTAGCTTGTAAAAAATGTACTTGAAGTATAAATGTCGGAATTAGGTAAATAAATGTTAACAATAACTATGTTAAATAAAACAGAGACTGGCTAAATTAAGCAAAAAATAATTTTTACATGAATTTGCATACCTGAAAATATAGTAAACTTTTTTTAAATAAAAATTTTTTGATTGTATACCTTATTAATTTAATTATTATTTAATTATTTAAGTCTAGCATTTGGAAACTTCGTGCTTATAAGAAATCTACTCGAAATGTGAATATAGATTTTAAATTAACAAATGTAGGAATTGTTAACTGGATTTTGCAATAATGTGCACTTGATTTGAACATAAAATATTGGTTTTAGTGCTCTGGGTATACTACCTTATAATATACCTATAAGAATAGTTGGATAATAATATTTAGTTTAATTTTAAAAAACGTTTAATTCAATATCCTTTCTTGTGGGTAATATATATATATATTTTTATTTAATTGTAATTATCTATATACTTATATATACAGATACATATTAATTTGGATATTTAGACCATATTTCAATTAATAAGGCCTTACTATTTTTGCGTTTACTGTTAACATTATAGAATATGTCTACATTTTAATAATATAACATGAACTAATAAAAACGAATAAAAATATATACTATTAGAAAAAAATGTTCATTGTTTTTTTTGGCTCATTTTCTTGGCATATTGATGATCATATTTATTTATGCCGCACTTGTGGCAGCTGCATACACAGATCAGGCCGTGTCCTAATTGGAACCCCACAGTCTTCTAAGCTATAGAGCTCGAAGCGATCCCATTTCTGGCCGGCAACCTGCCCGTAAGTCAATTAATCGCCCAAAGTGCGCGGCGATAACTCAGAGCCAAAACCGCGACAACCGCCAAAAGCGGCGTCAAAGTCAACGGGGGCATCCACAAACAACCAACAAGCAGCAAGCAGCAACCATCAACCATCAACCCAACCCGGCCAACCGACATAACCAACTTCGAGACGTCTCAACTAGCCGCAATAAATTGCTGGCTTGGCCGGGGGTTGGGGTTCGCGTTGGGGTAGGGGCCCAGGTCCGAGGTCCGAGGTCCGAGGTCCGCGACAGCAGCTCTCTTTCTTTCACACTTGCACTTGGGCAGCGTCTTTCGTCTCTCTCTCTCTCTCTCTCATTGCGTTTCTCTTTCACTGTTTATTTGTTTGTTGGCTTTGACTCGCGCCTTTTTGTTTGTTTTTGATGTTGATGAATGTTGCCACAGTTGTTGTTGTTGCTGCTGCTGCTGCTGCTGCTCATGTTGTTTAGTTAAATTTTTTGGCTGTTGTTTTTAATGTTTTCATTTTGTGGCTTTGAGTTTTCTTCGGCCGTTGCGCTGCCCTTTGCGTGTCGCTTGATGCATGTTCCGTCACATTTCACGAGCGCTCCGCCAGATCCACTTAGCCTCGTGATTGATAAGTTGCAATAATTCTTATCAAACAATGGCTACGCAGTGAAATATTGACCGCAGCGCCTTTCCCACAAATGGCATATACAGGCACACGTAAATATATTTGTGTGCCTGTGCAAATGTAATTTTTATTACACTCCAATCGTGTACACTTACCAGCAGAATAAACCGCATTTAGATAAGTTTATCATTACCGAATTTTAACTTATCTTTTAATTTAACTTTAACTTTTTTCGATCAATTTAAAAAATAAAAATGTGCAAAAAAAAAATTTGAATTTGCTTAAAAAAATTAATATTTTAGTAGTTAAAATATTATTTATAAAATTAATATTTATAATTTTGCAAGATAGCACAAAAGTATTCAATTAAAATAATTAGCGTACATTATATAGAGAATAACCATTTTTTAATAACCAACCGAAATTTAAAAAGAATTATTGTCTTACTAAAAAATTTATAATAATTTTTTAATTGGCTTATTAATTTTTTTTTTAAATAGTTCGGTTGTAATTAAATTAATTCAAGCATATTTCTTACAATATATTGAATGAAAAGAAAATATTGTATTAATTTTAACTAGAGCTTGAGGCGATTAAATCCTCACAATAAGCTGCAAAAATATATAAAAATTTACTGTCTAACGCTTTGCATTGAGACTTGTTAGAGTATCCAAGGGCCGTTCAGTTGAGTTCAACAGCTTTCTTCATATTTTATAATGATACATCCAAATGCTGCCTAAGCTTTGCACATTAGGTTACATTTGTAGTTGTTGTCGAAGTTGTAGTTGTTGTTGTTGGACTGCAAAGCAATGATCGTGTGTATAATTCTCACTTTGTAAACAATATTAAGAAATATTAATTTTCATTTATCATTTTGATTGAGCGATCAAATAAAGAGCCCCAAAAGAGCCCAGATCGACTGAGCGTCGTTCCGTTCGGTTTGTTTTCTCGTGTGATTTCTTTATTATGATAGCGAGATTCGCTTTTAATGATCTTTCTCGTGCCCCGTTGATTTATGATGGGTTAACCTCACCTGGGGCTGCAGCGCCTCGGCCCTCGGTCCGCAAGGTGCCGAAACTGTAACTGTACAGCGGCTCCAACTGGAACTGGAACTGTGGGAAATGGAACCAAAAAAAAAAAAAAAAAATAAATAACAAAAAAATAACAAAAAAATATTAAACCCGGGTAATGCCGCTCTCAAGTGCAGCTCTCGACTTTTGCCTTTTGGCCGTGTGTTCGTATTCGTATTCGTATTCGTATTCGCTTTGTGCTTGTTCTTTTGTTGGGCTTTAACTTAATTATGCCCGCAAATAGGCGTAAAAGTTGCGCAATTCTCGTGGGCGTGTGGGGCGGGCTGGGCTGGGCTGGGCTAGCACCATTTCCTGTCTACGTTTTGAGCGCTTTGTAAGCCGCTTAGATCCCGAGGGGTTTGCGAGGGTTTGATTTTGCGCTTTGCATTCGGCTCGGGGTTGAGATGCCGCCGCCACCTCAACCAGTTTGACTAACAAATGCTGCAAGCGTGCAAATTAAAATTCGGTTTCTGTGGTTGCCACTTGCATAACACCCAAACTGTGGCACAAGCGCACACACCACCCAGCTGGTAAACAACCCACACGCACACACACACACACTTGTGTGTGTATAATTTATTTTGACATGTTTGCCAACATTTCAATTGATTTTATTGTTGGGCAAAAAATAACTGTGAATTGTGAAATGTATCACAATTATATTTTTGTCGCTGCCAATTGAAACATGAGAACTTGCCTCATAAATAATAACAACTTGTAACTGCACGAATTCAACGCCTTCCCCCCGGAGTCGACAGCAACCACGAAGCAGACAGCAGCAGCAACCATGGCAACAACCATCCACTCACCCACCCACCCACCCCACACCGCCCGGTGCACCCCTCAGACAAATAGTTTTGCGGATTTGTAAATTAACAAATCGAATTTAACGCGCGGCTAGCCTCAGCACGCATCCCACCCCTCTAACCCCGGCCGGGGGCAAAGGGTTTAGTTTTATTTTCAATGTTTACGCCCTTTTGCACTTTCGGTTTTTCATGAATGTTTATCAATTTTTGCATATTTGTTTGCATCTGATAATCATTGCGGCAAATTGCGGCAATTGTTGTTAATGATTAGGCGATAAAAAAAAATTGGTAGATTTATTATTGCCCAAAGGATCAATGGCCTTTGATTGCGGTTACGGCTGCAGGTGCTTTCCAGCTGTGATTGGGCTGTAATTATTTAAGTGCCAGTGCCACGCCCCATTGTTAGCTTAGGGTAGCTAAAAAAAAAAGAAAATTTGGGAAATTGGAAAATATATGAAAACTGCAAACTTCACTCGAGTTTGGCGAGTTTTGATTTTTTATTTCCGTTTGTCATTCATATTTGCAAAATGCCAAAAAATAAAAACAGAAAAAAACAACAAAAGTAAAGTAAAGAAAAGAAAAGTTTGTGCATATTTTAAAGCAAACAATTTGCATGTAAATATGTGCATAAAGTTGTTGCCATCTTTCTCTCTTTTTTTCTCTTTCACCATGTGTATTTACGCTAGCATATGTGTGGGATTGTGTGTGTGTGTGTGTGTGTGGGTGAGTACTTGCGATGCCTTCGCCTGTCGAAAATATTCGACAATATTTTCCAACAAACAAGTAAAAAACAAAGCAAACATGACTTCCGCTTAAATATGAACTGCAAATGCTCTATATTTTAACATTTTCATTCATCTTTATTTTGCCTTTTCTTATGTCAATAAAATAAATAAAAGTTAAGAAAAGGTTTTTAAAAATTTAATATATGACTGCGAATAATTTGTATATATTTATTTATTTAAAATATTAAAAAGCATCTTGACACACGCCTCAAATAAACGTTCTAGATTTAAGCATGTCACTTTAGTAAATTAAATTTATAAATTTAAAATTCTCAGGCATAGGTCAGTTATATGAATAAATTAGCTTTCTTCAGTTTATAAACAAATAACTTGTATACAAGTATATAAAGACTATAGTCTTTACTTTCTTGAAAAGTATTCTGCTTAATTATTAATAATTATTCTCTATATAAACACTTTTAACATTTTAAAATTAAATTTAATACACTATTCTTATACTTACACCTTATTCTAACTTTGGAAAAACTTACTCAGATATTGCCAGAAAGTCGCCATATTTTTAGAGATCTCCAATCGGTTAACCAAACGTTCTTACCCCTACCTCAACATCGGCCATAACAAAGAGCAAATATGCATTTTGTGAATTTTACCATTTCCATTCGTATTTTGTGCATTTTTATGTTGTTTATTTTTGGAAGCTTTTAAAAAACATCAGTACTTTTCATTTACATATTCGCTTTGTGGAGAGCAGAGGCAACGGCCTCCTATCTGCGGCTGTGTCCTTGCTGCGGCTGCTGCTGCTGCTGCTGCTGTGAGCTGTGTATCCTTTGGAACGTTCGTCTGTGCTGGGAAATTTGCATAAAATGCAAATGATGCCGACACACAGCAGCCAGCGGGGCCAGTCGAGGGGAAACGGAAAAGCTGGAAAGGCATCGCCGGTGCCGCTGTGGCTTTTTTGGTCCTTTGCGATATCATATTTATTAAAAGGATTATTGGTGCTTCACTGCCATATCCTGTTAGTGTTGCCGCACAGCCGTGCAGGTCTGCTCTGTCCCCTGCTCCTCCCACTACGCCAGCCCCGCCCTCATGCAAATGAGCAACGGCTGCCTTTTGTTTCTGGCTCCCCCCCATCCAAAAAAAAAAAAAAAAAGCAAAAAAAGAAAATATGTTAAGCAACTTTTTTTCTTTATTCTCCAGTCGAGTGCAAGCGGCGCCATATTTGATTTAAAAGTTGACGCCAAATTGTTCAAAGCGTCGTAAAATGCATGAAAATTACAAATACAATTAAAGGCTCGGAGTGGGGGGGGGGCACTGGGCTCTTTCATGGAAATCTTTGACCATTTCACCATTTTCACACCTCGCACTTAGCGCCCGGGCTGAAACCGAAGGCGGCGCTACCTTTTGAATTGGCGCTTTGTTACCAAAAACCTCTATTTGACTTGGCCATTCTCACCTTTGAACTCGGTTTACTTCTAATGAAGTCGCATATTGGCTTTATGACTGCACAATGTTTGCATTTCGTGGGTCTTTATAGACTGCCAGTGGCACTGCCCGCGGCATGATCAAGTGTAGCGCCTCTGATTACGGCTTTGATTTCGGCATTGTGTTGAAGGACCTGAGAATTCAATTCCAGGAATTTATATTGGCTTGTGAGAAAATCTAGAGTTTGTGGATTTGTTAGCCATGAAGGCGCTTTATTGTACGTTTAACACTTTTTTTTCACAATTGTTATATTTTCAAATCATCGCCAAAACTAATTAAATTTCCCAAATAGTCCCAGGTAAACAAAGGTCCAAACTTTCCATTGCCATAACTTTGCCAAAACTTATTCGATTTTCAAACGGATGGACTTTTTGCTAACAGTTTGAAATTTCTGCATTTAATTTAGAAAAAAAAATGTTGGTTCACTTAAGTTAAAATTTGTTGCACAATACTAAAATAATACCATATGAGCATAAGTCAACATTTTTCGGCCATAACTTTGGCAAAACCAAACCAAATTGTATGCGGGTGGCATTTTTGTCTGTGGTTTGTTCTGTAGAATAAGTCTGCATTGAAATTTCGAAATACAGTTTTTGGTCAAATTTCAAGTTAAATGTTTTCTCACAAATAATTCCACATTAATCTCATTTCCAAACTTTTTACGGTCATAACTTTGGCAAAACTGAGCCGATTTTGCTCATGGTTTGATATATTTCAGAATATTTATTCTACATTTAAAATTAAAAACATATTTTTTGTTCGAAATTCATGTAAAAATTTTGCCATAAATTATTTCAAAACAATCTTATGTAGGCAAACTTTTATGGCTATAACTTTGCCAAAACTAAACCGATTTTTAAGCCAATTGGCTTTTTGTTCATGTTTTGTTTTTCAGATTAATTCTGCATTCAAAAAAAAAATAAAATTTTTGGTCGAAATTCATGTAAAAATATTTCCTCGGAAATATGTGTACAATATATGTATATGTTTGGAGTAAAATGTATTATATGTTCCTCAGAATTCAAATAGTAGTTTTCAATAGTTACCAAGAGTCCTTAAATAACCATAAGAAAATTTATTGAACTTAAATATAAATCAAGTATAGGACACCTAATTAATTATGCTCGGCTTAATACAAATTACCCTTCCACAGCTTAAACAACACGCCCCTCTTCAATTTCACTTAATTCCCGTTCGTGTTTCGAGTTTCCAATCGATTTCTCTGCCACTTTGCGCCACCTGCACAATTCGCCATTTTAAAGTTGCCTCGAAACTCTTTACTATGTCAATTTAAGGCTCGCAACAACTTGAAAATTGCTCATACGCCGCGTGCAACATTTATGCCACACAAGGCGGGAAATGGGCAACATTTTCCTGCTGCTGCTGCTGCCACTGCTGCCACTGCTGTTGCCCTGTTGCCTGCGCCCCTCTTCAGGCAGCTCCACAGTTCCACTCGAGCACTCGCCACATGGAAAACACCCACATATGCACTAACACCGCCAATTTGACGCCACTGCGAGTCCATCTGTCTGCACGTGAATGTGTGTGTGTGTGTGTGTGTGTGTGTGTGTGTGTGCGTCTGTGTGTGTGTAGTCTGCCCCGCTCCCCGTCTGCACTCGCCCGCCACTTGGCTGCCATTTTACGAAAATGTTAAAGTATCAAAATCATTGGAATTGCGTTGAGAATGTTTGACAGTTCATAAATGCTCGGCGCTTGACTTGCATAAATATTTTCTACGGCCTCCGACAGGATGTTCGAGTAGTGAGCACACACACACACACACACACACACGCACTAATATATATGCATGTGTGTGTGGGCACTTGAAAAGTTGAAGCTGTCGCACATCAAAATGCGAAAAGTTAAACAAACGTTCGCGATGTTGTTGTCGACAGCGGCGTCGACGTCGACGTCGACAGCGGCTGTTCGCGTCGACAACGCCGTTTTTACAGCTAGCTAGGGCGCATAGCTCAACACATTTTGCTTTTTAGCTTTGGCGACGTTGTTTTTGTTGCTGCTGTTGCCGCTCATGGTTGCCATTTTGTTTTGAAAGCCATAAAAAAAGAAACGTCGCTTGTTGCTGTCTTTGTTGTTTTTGTTTCTTTTATGACCAGCAGCGTGCGCCACTTTTTTGCTGTTGTTGTTGTTTTGTTTGACTGCTTTGTTTTTATGCTCTGCGTCTGCGCTCTGCCAAACGCACTCAAAAAAGTCACTCAATTGGCGCACGAAAGAGCGCCGAAGTCACTCAAAAAAGTGGGCGTTGCCCAAGCGGCGGCCACGCGTCACGCTTGCCTGACTCTCACTGTGTGTGCACGCGTGTGTGCGTGTGTGTGTGTGAGTTGTATTTGTGTGCCTTACAGGGTGTTTCGCTGCATTTTATTTCAGCTGCTGCTCAGAAAAAACAGCTGTTGCCGTTTTGAGTTATGAGTTTTTGCCGTGCGTTCGGCTTGACGTTGTCCTCTCGCTGCGACTGCGGCTGCGGCAGCGGCTTTGGCCTGTGCCGGAATTTCGTAGAATTTTGCTGGCCGGCAGGCGATACCAATTTTTTCGAGGTGTACGCCTAAAAGTTCGAGTACGAATTTAAGCGCCGGCAAAACAGTTTTCAGTTTACTTCCTTGAGTTGTCGTATAAAGAAAGCTCGTTTAAGCCATGTTTCAGTTTTTGATTTTGCTCGCAAAAATTTATCTTTATAGATCTGGCAATAAAATAAAATAATTAAAAAATGGAAATTTATACATAAAAAATTTAACGGCTATATTTTTCTAATAAAAAGTAGAAAATAAATAATATTATTATTTATTTAGAATTTGTATATTTTTCATTGAACAAAAAGTAAACAAATAATATTATATATTTGATATAAATCAATTAGAAAATTAATATTAAATATGTTTATTTTTTAGGTTCTCTCCTAACTCAAGATTTACTAGTTTTGCCAAAGTCAAGTAGAAAATCAATTTTGTTACCATTTCTAGAGATTTTTTTTTAGATATTTCTTAAAACAAATAGTAATTAGTAATATTATCATTTCTGAAGATTTTTTTTTTTTGCCCTGCACAATAGAAAGTTCCTTTCAAATGCCAACTCAAGTATTTGTTGTAGTTTGTCAAAAGCAAAGTTCCTTTCAAATGCCAACTCAAGTATTTGTTGTCGTTTGTCAAAAGCAAAGTTCCTTCCAGATGCCATGTCAGGCATAGTTTTCATCACTTTGATTTAGTCACTTTTGGCTGCCACGTTTCCTGCTTGCCAAGTTATTGCTCGGCTCTTTAGTTGTAACAATACTTGAATACGCTGAATAACTCCAATGGAGCCAACACTTGAAATGCTTTCCTCAAATGCCAACAACTTGAACGAGAACTTCGCACTTATCTATTGCCGCTTCTCGCGGCGCATTTCGCACATCTTTCTCTTGCCCAACACACACACACACACACAGAGACCGACACTCTTCAAGTTGGAGCCCATTCATCTTGAGCTTCGTCGAAGGCGCCTAACAATTCACTTCCGCGTCCACAGCCATTTCCGCTACACTAGTCAACAAAACAGCACAACAAAAAAAAAAACACACACACACACACACATAAATAATAATAATAACAAATAGCGAACGGCCAAAGAAATGCTAACAGCCCAAACGAACGACAAAAAATAAGCTAAAATATGTATGTAGTACAAGTGTGCGTGTGTGTGTGTGTGTATTTTTTGGGGCTGGCCTGGGCGCAGAAAGGGCCATGCAAAAATATTGATGGGACGCGCGCACGAAACGCAGCTAACTGAAGGAAAAAATATGACGCGATTAGAATCTGTAATTAGTTTTCGTGTATCTGCAATTGTTGTTGTTGCTAGCTGCTGCTGTTGCTGTTGCCAGTTGGCAGTTGCTGTCGGCTGTTGCTGTTGTTGTGGTGAGAATTGCACTTGTTTGGCGGCGAAACTTAAAAAGGCGTTAAAATGTGCGCCGCTCTCAACACGCGATGTGTGCGGAAGCCGCAGTTGCAGATGGGCGGAGGATGATGAATGGCTGAATGGTAGCAACAACAACAACGACAACAACAGCAACAGCAACGACAGCAACAGCGCCTCATAAAAGCCAAAAGGTAGCAAAGCTGCTGTTGACTTTGGCCAACAGTTTCTGTTTTTCTTTGCATCTTTTTTTTATACAGCGTTTGAATAGTCAACAGGGGCGGGTGCGAAGGGGGCGGGCTGGCAAACTGTGCGCATCCGTTTCTCTGGTTGGGCATCGCTTAAATTATATCGATTTCGTATCATAATCAAATGTTTGCTGGCTTGTCGTTGGCGGTGCCGACAATAACAACTACAAAAACACCGACAGCAGCCCGGCAACGATAACAACAATAATCAACGCACGACAACAACAGCAGCAACAGCAGCAATAACAGCAACAGCAGCAACAACAGCAACAACAATGGCAAACAGTAGTGGCAACAAACAGGCTCATTTGCATATTTACCAAACACACAGATGTGACACACACACACACGCACACACATGGAAACAGACACACGCATGCCAAAATATACGATATCGTGTGCTCATAATAAGTATCTGATAAGTAATGATATACAAACACACACACACACACACACAGAGGCAGCAGCAGGCAGACACAGATATAGCGTTAAATACAGGCACAAAATGGCTGCACACCACAGCGCCAACACACACACGCACGCACACACACACATGTCGAGCCATTATGCAAAGTGCAATGGCTGCAGTTGCTGCTGCTGCTGCAGTTGTTGTTGTTGTTGTTGTTGCTGCTGCTGCTGTTGCACTTTGCATTGGCGCTTGCAACTGCTCTCGTTTGGCTTTGCGGCGCATTTTTGGTGTAACACAAAGTGAAACAAACACACACACACACACACATGCACCCACACACATGCATAGATAAAAGCTAGCAGAGAGACGCACACAAAATGGACAGAAACAAAAGTCAACGGCAACATCAGCAAGAACAACAACAACAACAGCAACAACAACAAACACACGAGCAACCCCCACACATCAAAAGCCACTTTTGTAGGCGCTCGAAAACTACAGCGAAAATATTTTAACAATTTATTTAAGACTGGTCTAAAACAGTTTAGTTTTATAGTTTAGCATTCCATGTTAAATATGGCAAATTGATTGACTTTTTTGATTTATTTTTATATTTATTATTGTATTCAAAAAGATTTTTAATATCTAGAAGTCTCAATAAATATTTGGTTGCTGCATTTACAGAAATTAGAATTGTTTAAACAATTGTTTCGTTAATTTCCAATGTATACAAAAATTAAAAATTAATATTTTCTTATTTTATAATTAATTATTGTTCTCCGTTTTGTAAAATTAGGGGACCGGCATTTTAATACACTCCGCTGACATATAAAATTGTATAAAAAATAAATTAAATATAATAAAAATAAAAATATATTTTTTTAAGCATAAATAGGACATTAGACACTGTAATAATGTAACCCATTATTTATAGCCAATATGTGTTGGCGTTTATTATTAGCTTATACTTCCTCCAAAGTAAACAAATTTTAATTTCTCTATTTGATTATTCTATATTGATCTAGCTACTAAATATTTAGGCAGACATTAAAAAAAATATATATATACAAATTAACTTTAATTTAAAACAGATTTTATATCTATAAAAAAATAAATAAATAAAAAAAAAACAAAACAAAAATGTCATTTGTGGAACGTGCTATATTTTACATAACTTTAAGCCTAGGCCCAACCACTTAAAGCCGCTTGACACTTTGGTCGATTTTTATGACTTGTTTTCCTCCAAATGCTCTCGAACAAAATAATTTCATGCATAAATTGTTTGGGGGGGCTCTTTGCCGTAGGAATTTGTTGCTTGAGCGCCGCCATTATTTTCCAGCACATTAAAGACGCATAAAATTTGTTGAGCTCCACTTTTTATGTCTAACACCAACAAAAACGAGAAAAATATTTGTGAAATGCTCTCAGCTAGTTTTCTTCGCCGCATCCCCCACAGCCGCAAAGCCGCTCTCGCATTGAAAATCAATTAAAAAACTATTTGAGTTCATCTGCTAAATCAATTAAAAAATGAAATTCCAAAGAATAAAGCCATTTTATGTGATTCAGGTGTATAAACTCTTATCGCTCCACTCGAATTATAGATTTTATAGGCAGTCCATAAGCTTTATCTATTGGTTTTTAGTGACTCTTTTTTTTCGGGGCTAGTTTGGATTGGAAAGAAACTATTTTCAAGCTGCTCTTAATGTCTAGATGCTGGATGGACTGAGTTGCTTTTTCTTTTTTAAAGCAGCCATAAAACTGGAGCAGCGACAAATTGATGAGCCCACAAGCTGACACTTCGAATAGGCGTGAAATCCATATTGTTGATGGGAGCACAACAAAAACAGAAACAAAAGAAAAGAAAAGAAAATACGACTCGTGCCTAGGGGGCATATGCATAACCAGTGCCAAAATCGTGTGTTTTCACTAGGCTCGCTTGTTATCCCACACAAATTTAAAGCGCTTAAGAGTTTGACGATCGATAACTCGACTGGGTAATACCCGTACCGTTCCGTCTGCTGTATATCGATAACTTGACTAGGTACTGCTCTATGCTATATTTATATGTATGTATGATAGCTTAACTAGGGAATATCCCTACAGTTCAGTATATATCGATAACTCGACTAGGTAATGTTAGCATAATCGATAACTCGACTACCCAATACCCGTAACGACTTAAGCTGCTTATCAATAACTCGTATATATTATGGCAGTATCGTAATCTGCTTTAGATCGATAACTTTGCTATAACTGTATATCGATTTACCATTTCCTGGTGTAAATCGATAACATGACTAGGGTATGCCCAAGACATTCTCTGCTGTGTATCGATAAATCGAATAGGTATTATATATACAGTTATCTTCTGTTAACAAGACTAAGTAATACCCGTACGATTAGCTGCTATATATGTATATCGATAATTCGTCTCGATAATACTCATATCTTTTTCTGTCACATAACGGTCACATACTTAAATTATGTTCCATTCTCTGAGAACTTGACTATGTAATAGCCATTCTCCGCTGAATATTGATTACTTCACTAGGTAAAACCCATTTTCTGAAGCATATCGATAGCTTGACTTCCCTGAAGTATATCGATAACTTCACTAGGTAATCGTTCTCTACTCAACTTTCTGACTTGCCCTATCTATTCAATGTTGATCATTTTGTATGCTATTACACTTTTTGTAACACCCCAAAAAAATACCCTTGCGAACTCTCCGGTACGGGTATAATGAGACTAGACCGGCGACGCTTTTACTTTTTGAAGTGCCCTCGGGCGATTTGTGTGCGCACTCGTTGACTTCTGACGAGCGCGAAAAGAAGCCATCGAATACGACTCGCATTGTCACATAATTGCACAATGAACGGGCGTTCGTCCAGCTTCGGTTCGGCTCAGCTCAGTTCCAGTTCGATTCGTCGCTCGGGGTGCTTCCCACAATATCGGCCATGTATTTTATTTATTTTTGATTTGGTCTGGCGGGAGGGTGGGCGGCGGCGGCGGCGGCAAATTCGTCGCTCATTGTTAACTTGTTAATTTCGTCTGATTGATTTTTAATGCGAACGCGACAACAAATTTGTGTTCCGTTTTGGGGGCCTTATCTCAGGCGCATAGTTATGATTAAATCAAGAGAACTTCGCCGGCCTCGCACGCGGCTTATGCATGCAAACAAAAGGACGAACACATAGCCAAAAGCAGTGCCAAGTGCAAGGGGAAAGAGACGGAGAGAGAGAGAGAGAGAGGCAGCAAGAGAGAGGGGGCGAAGTCAATGGGAAGTCAACGGCACGTGTCCTTAATCCGGTAATTACGACGCTACTACGACCACACCCCCCGCCCCACACACATATATACACACACACATATACATCTACTAGATGAGTTGTGTGTCATGTTTAGCTGGATTTAGGTCCGGGCTTGTGGTCGGCTACAATAGCCGTAAGTCCATGATTATAGATAAAAGATAAAAGATAAAAGAGTCGCAGTCAGATAGGCATCAATAGATTTTTCCCATGGGCAGCACAACAAGTTAATTTATGCCCCGCCGATGAGGCTATCCAGATAAACAACCCTTTTATTTCTCGAGAGAGCGGGAGGGGGGAAAAGTCGCCGGCTCAGGTAACCTGTTGACAGATCACAAAATTCAAATAAATTAAGCGGAGCGCACACTGCACACAAAAGAGAAATTCTAATCGCATTTATCTAAGCAACTGAACTGAAACTGAAACGGAGCGCAGCCAAAATGATAAACGCTTGTAAATCGCGGCTAGTGGCTACTAAAATGACCCCCCCCCCCCCCCCCCCCCCACACACACACACACACACCTCAGTTTGTTGTTTTTATGGTCTGCGCATAATAGAGTTATCAGAGTCTGCCCCTTGGACGCGATCCAAGCCCGTGTTTGATTAATTGTTGCTGTTCAAACTTCGTTCGCGCTCATAATTTCCCTTCATCGTCTTTCACAAATACAATTATCATTTTGTGGCTTTTGCGTTTAAAAACGATATTCGAAAAAAAACACATTCTATTGTGTTTTATTGTTTTACACAAATTTTACCATATGCATATATTCATACAGATAGTATTATTAATTTTATTTACATACATATATATGCATATGGACGAGACAAAGCCGATCGTCTGGCAGCGCCGCAACAAAGTCAAATCGTTTTTTTATGAAAATCTCTTATGGGCTTTTAAATGTTTAATCGCTTATGAATTTTGATAACGCTGCTTTTTTTCGAGCTAGAGGGGAAAAGGGGGGAAGATGGCATCATGACTATGCGATAAACGCAACAGCATCCATTAGTGCATAAATTCATTTCACTTTGATATATTCATATACTCTTTTTATGGGCGTTTATATTGGAAAAATAAAATTGTTAAGCATTTTGAGATAATCTTAGGTAATAAGAGTCAACATTTATTTATTTTGCAATTTCATTAGACATTTAAGTGTATGGAAGTATTTAATTTAATTAAATTTTTTTTTAATTTTTACAACTCAATATTATTTTTGTATCTAGTTTTACATATGGAAAACAATTTGTATCTGCGCATTTGGCTGCTATAAATTTGATATATGTGCATATATATGTATGCATTTATATCAAAATATAATTCACTTGATATATAAATTTGCTTCTAATTATAAAAAAAAAATTATTAAAAATACACATTAGGCAATTTTGAAAAATGTTTACAACTCAATATTATTTTTGAATTTATTTTTACATATGAAAAAAAAATTTGCTTGCTATAAATTTTATATATTTAATATATGCATTTATATCAAAATATATGCATAGTTTAAACATCTCAACTATAACTATAATATTTTATTATTCATAATTTTTTTGTTTGTTCTTTAACTTTTAAACGAAAGAAAAAAAATCACCTAATTCTTTTATGCCATTTTTTCGCATTTTGCCACCAGTTTTTAGCAATTACCAATAACACTTAGCTTCGCGTCGAATGAACAAAAAACTGCCCAATAATTCTCAGTTTTACGAGCGGCGTTGCCAATTTGGCACCCGCGCCAAGTGAACGCCCGCAAATCAGAACACGCCGCTTCAAATTCTCGTAGTCCGGCAACAATGTGGCGCTTGAAGTCATTTGCCAATTTAATGGCCACTCTGCATTTCAATTTTCCAGCCCCAAGTGGCGTCTCTGGGCTAGCCAATAGACGGCACCTTTCGAATGCCGTTAAAAAGACTCCCAACTCCGACTCCGACTCCGAGTCCGACTCCTACCCCAGGTCGAGGCTGTTATCAGCGATATGGCATCATTGTAATAGACTCTTCACTGTGCACATTTTACGATGCTTACAAGCATTTCAACAAGTTTTACAGCTTTTCCGCTAAAAGGCAGCCCCCAACTTGTCGACACACACACACACACACACACACACACACACACTTACAATGCAGACAGGCATATGAAAAGCTAGGAAGTCCAAAAATCGAAGATCTTTTCACTGGCTGTTCACAGCTTGGCTCACAGTATCTTTGGCCCATATGCAAGCAAAAGAAATCAACCCGAAATGAGCCATTAAATGCTGCTAAACACGCGGGCATTTTCCACCGTTTCCACCGTTTCCATTTGCTTCCACAGTAGTTGGCCGACGGCTTCGCTTCGTACAGTCATAAATTTCCGACAAAAGAATGTAACCCGATGCCAGTCCAGGGCCAGATACGGAGTCGTAGTTGTAGTTGTAGTTGTAGTCGTAGCTGTTGCCTCTATCAGTCGGTTGGCAGGTTTTTCGGTTTCCCGTTCGATGACTGCAGCCAGATTTCTTCTGAATAAATTAAAACTAAAATCTCGGCGGCTGCCGTCGCTGCTGGAAACGTGGGAAATGTATTCATCACTAAGAGCTAAAAACGACGTTTTGATCTTCTTCTCTATGGCACCATGGCGCATGATATTATAATATTTTTGTGTTTTTTTTTATTTTATGACGACTTAAAAGCCCAATATTCTACTGCAAGTGTATACAAAATTATGGAACGTGGAACACTGCATGGGAATGAAAAATTAATTAGAATATGTTTTATATCCTTGATGAAGAGAAATTAAAAGACCTGAAAGTCGTACATGAAATAATGAAAATCGCATAGGAAGGCGAAATTTCAAAGAAGGAGATAGCGATTTAGAGGGAATGAGGAAGAGTGAGAGAGAGAAAATAAAGATAAAGAGAGAGAACGGGATAAAGAAAGAGTGAGAGGAAAAAAGACCGAGAAAGAGAGAGAGAGAGAGAGAGGACCAGGAAAAGATAGAGGGAAAGAGAAAGAGAGAGATATAGAGAGAGAAAGGGAAAGAGAGTCAGAGAGAAATGGGTTTGAAAGAGAGCAAGAGAAAGAGAGAGAAAGGGAGAGAGGAAAAGAGAGTGAGAGAGAAAAGGGTCAGAAGAGAGAGAGTGAAAAAAAGAGAGAGAGAGAAAAAGAGAAAGAGAGAAAAAGAGAGAGAGAGAAAAAAGAGAAAGAGAGAAAAAGAGAGAGAGAGAGAAAAAGATAGTCAGAGAAAAATTAGTTTGAGAAAGAGTGACAGAAAGAGAGAGAGAGAGAGAGAGAGAAAGGGATAGAGAGGAAAGACAGTGAGAGATAAAAAGGGTAAAGAAAAAAAGAAAAAAAAAAGGTTGAAAGAGATAAACAAGGAGAGAGAAGGAGTGAGGGAGAGACAGAGAGAAATTAGTTTGAGAAAGAAAGAGAGAGAGAGAGAGAGAGAGGGAGAAAAAAAACGGAAAGAGAACTTCAGAAGTAGAGAGAGTCAGAGAAACAGAGAAAGAGTAATAGATAAAAAGAATAAAGTGAGAGAAACAAAGACATAGGTAGTGGGAAGTGTAAAAGAGGGCACAAAGGGAAAAAATATTAAGTCTGAACTCCAAGCCATGAGAAGCGCAGAGAAAGACTGTTATTGCAAAAATACCTTTTGTTTTCATTTGCAAGTTATCTAAAAAACTAAATTTAAAAAAAGTCAACTCTAAAATAAAAGCCTTTTTCTTACGACACATTAACTGAGTCATTTCACATTCATCTTGGGTTGCTTACAGCTTCATAACTTTATGCTTATCGATGCGATTTCCTGTGTAAGCTAACACTTAATTTTAATGCTCTTATAGGCAACTTTTCGGGGAAATAAACTTAATTTATAGTTGCGGGCAATCCTTTCAATTCTCACCCAGATTGGCGCTATTGCCGTCGCTTATCGGCCAGTGCGTCATGTCGATTGTCACAGCTCAACAGCCACTAGCTCAATGTAATCACCTGGCTAAGCCAGTCCTGCAGCTGTCTGGCTACCAGACGTCGTCCGTCTGTCCGTCCGTCCGTTCGTTGTCTGGTTATCTGAAATTCCAGTTAAATGCCCAATGGTCGATAAGATTTTCCGCTTACAACGCCGGCTTCCAGTGCCGACTGCCGAGTGCTGGTCAGCTCGGTTGCCCTGTTCCCAGCGAGTACCCAAAGCGATCTGTGTTGCATCTGTTGCTCACATTTGACATTTGAAGTGCGCATATCTCTCTCAACTCTATGCCGGCCCGGGGACGCCAAATTGGTATTAAATTACTCACTTTGGTGATAATCGAAATGGACACGACACGATTACAACAACAGCGCACAGTCAGAGTCAGAGAGAGAGAGAGAGAGCGAGGGAGAGAGAGAGACAGAGCGAGCAAGGTATCCACACGGAACGTTGCGACTTGGCGGAAATTGTGGGCCCCACCAACTGTGAACCAGTTCTTCGACCGCTGCGCACCATAAAGAAAGTAAAAATATTAAGACGCAGACAAGTTGAAAATGCCACCACATCACATTTTGAGCGTTTTCAAAACGATCCATTTTGTAGATAAGAACCGAGCCGAAGAGGCAAAGACCCTATGTCGATCGCTGGCCAAGATCGTTTGCCAGGTAGCCGGCAGCAGCAGCAGCAACAACTATATTAAGAGCTTGGGATCGCTGTGTGTTCCGGGCGGCAATCGGCGCAATCGGCGCAATCTCAACATATGTCAAATTGGGCAACTAACTGGCTAATCAGTTGGACAAACAAGTGTTCTTATTTCTGAATGAAAGTGTCGCACAGACACAAAACGGGCAAATCCTATTTGCATTCGCAAAACAATTCGCGCCCGACTATTAAAAACAAATATTTGCGGCCAAAAATGGGATCAGGCGCGAGAGCACACACAAAGTGAACATATGTATGGACGGCTGCTGGGCCCGGCTGCATCGGAGCGGGCTCTGGGCACCCCTTTCTTTAGACGTCACCTAATCCGGCAGCCCGCACGCTGGACGCTCGCTGCTGAACTGTTGAGCTGTTGAACTATCCCTGGCAGCGTTTCCGCCTTGACAATTTGTACAATTGTCGCTCAATTTATTGTGGATGAGGGGTGGCCGGAGCCAGGGGCAGGAGCAGGAGCAGTGGCAGAAGCTGGGGTGCTGCAAACGAACAACTTCCGATTACAACTTCATTTGTAAATGTTTCCTTTCGCAGCTCTCGCATAAATACAAAAATCCCGCCGCACAATGCTCGGCAGCACACGTGACTCCCCCCGCCCCTCCTCGCCCACTCGTTTTTGGGCTCTGTTATTGTCGGGGGTGCGAATGCGGCCCACACCTAGATCCTGCACCCAGGACCAGCCCACATCTGTCAACTTCAATGAAGTGTCGAATGGAAGTTCATCATCCGTGCAAATAGTTGCCGTCATGATTTTCTTGCTGCCTTTTTTATTTGTTGCTGCTTTCTGTTTTCTGTTTTCTGTAACTGTTTCTGTTTCTGTTTCTGTTTTTATTGCCGGCTGCTGTGCGGGGATTTAGCACGGCGGCCGCACAGTGGGTGTGGCAGGGGCTATTCCGGCACGGCAAATGAAGCCTCTGGTGTATTTCCAGCGCCCAACTCCTGCTGTCAAGTTGCGTCAAGGCTCTCTTTGAAGGCTGCTAATCACTTTAACATACATTTGCATTGCATTTACACGCGTTTTGACCCTCATTACGTGCAGGTCGGGCTCGGGCTCGAGCTCGTGTTCAACCGGCTCGAGGGATTGGCCCTTTTTTTTTTGTTTTTTGCCAGCCTTTGGATTGCGCAAGGGTCCAACTCTCAATTGTCGTATCGTTCAGTGGCATATTTATCCAACACCTTGATGAGCAATTAAGAATCTTATGCTAATGTGGCCTAACACCAAGAAACAACAGTTATATTCATGACCGGAGGCAACATTCAATTCGTGAATCAATTGATCATCTGCCAATTGTAGCAGCAAACAAGTTCGATTATAATATAAAATATAAATTATTATTTTTAGTCTGTTTTGTATATTTATTTGTATTTTAAAATATAGTCAGCTATTGATGGATATTGTCTATTTATTTTATTTTAATGTATTTTAATATATAGGCAGCTATTAAACATTATATTTAAAATGTCCTAATAATAAAATGTGTTTCATAAATTATAAAGTTCAAATTATTTGAGAAAGAATATGTATTTATTTTGTACCCAAATAAAAGGATGAAGCACTACATTTTAAATATTGTCATATTCCTCTTAACGGTTATCCCTGTATAAATTAAATAATTATTATTATTGCTAAGTAATTGATTATGTATATAAATTTAATTTAACCATTCTTGTTATTTTGGCATAAATAATTTATTTGTCCAACGAGCTCTTGAAAAGTTCATTATTTAATTTAAATATATATTTTTTAATAACTAAATAAAGTGTTTTTTATTTATTGCTTTGACTTTAAATATAATCCAAGCCTGAAACCGAAAATAATGGCATGAAAATATTATTTAATAAATTCATTGGGAATATAAATTTGCTAAAGAAATAAAAATAGATTAAATCAATGTAAATATTCGGGGTAGGTCTTTATAAAAACACAATGAATTTAAATTTATTTTTATTTTAATCCATGATTATAAATTCTGGTTCCAATTTTAAATTATTTGCATTTGCATCTACATATGTCTGATTTATTTGCTTGAACTTTCTCAACAGTTGATATTGATAAAAGGATTGCAAATCACAGGAAAACTCAAAGTAAATATGCGCTTTAAATTGCCTGGTATTTTATATTATTGAACTTTTTACACCTTCTCTCTCAGCCTCTCTCAGCCCACAGCTCCGCTTGCCCCTACGCGCAGCACTTGACAAGTTTTTGTCAACTTTGCTGTCAGATTTGTAACGGACTTGTCAAATTTCGCGCCTTCTGCCCGTTTTAGACAAATGAAAACTGTGTAGGAAAATTGTTTGCCCAGTTACAGCTACACAGCACTTACCCAGCGCCGTTTTCCCAGCCTTTTCTTTGCCAGTTTCGCGCGGCGACAGCTGAGAACCGAGATGCGGGCCGAGTTTGTTGGGCGCTGTGCGAATTGTGTTTTTGAATCCTCGCTGAATTTTATACTCCGATTGTTTTTTTTTTTTGCGCCAACAACTTTTGTTTACATGGCAAATAGTGTGCGGAGCACTCAGCCCGACAGCTGCCACGCCCACTCGCATGGAAAAGTTGAAACGCCCGCCCGTTAGCCTTAGTTTGGTTGTGCAGCTTGTCGAAAGTTTTGTTGCATCGAAGTTTTTGGTTATTTTTTTTGTTGCCGCCACTCACAGTTGAGTTCACAAAATTTGTCACGTTTGTTATTTTTGCGAGTGGAGTCGAGTGGAGTCGCCTCGAGTGGAGTCGCATTGAGCTGCGGTTGTGCTTTGTCGAGTGGAGCCCAGTTTTTGGGGTTTGCTTTGGTTACGTTTATTTACTCAACTGATTTTGATAACATTCGTGTACATGCAACGATTTCGAAATCGCAATTAATTTCGCCCCCCCCCCCCCCCCCCCCCCCTTAGCTAGGGCTTGCCACGCCCACGAGACAATGCGTCCGGCATAAATTCAGTCATGAGCATTTTGTCCTTTATAAAGTCTAATCCGCATTTATTTTATGCGCGGCTACAAATCGTCGCTTTAATAGTGTCACCATGAGTTATTGGAGCACCACAGCACCGTCGCAGCACAGCAGATGCCAAGCAGTCGAAAAACTCGCTCGCAGAACAACAATAACAACAACAAAATATAAATGCATGCATTAGTTAATGTCCAGTCGTTGTCCGGCGCAGGGGCAACCGTTTTGGAGTGCGCCCAGCAGGATGCAGTTTATAAGCGCGCCGAATCGCATCGAGCGAACAGTCGACGGCACGGCGGTCGACGGTCGAACGGTCGGACGGTCGGACGGTCGGCGGCGTCGCTTAAGCCAATTCAAAGTGGCGGCCAAAACGGTGGCCGACGATCTGCCGGACAACTGGACTCCTGCACTGAACTAAACCTCCAACTCAGCTCGCCACAAACTAAGCTCAACTGGCGGGGAAGGGGACGGGGACGGGAACGGGACGCTGCTCGCGTATTACATTTCGCGCTCGATAAATCTCCGCTGCCTGCCGACCGACACATATTTCATATCAACGCAGATAGCCAGCGGCACAGTGGGACCAAAGTGGCAGAAATAGCGACTTGGTTGCAAACTATAAAACTAACCCATGAAAGTGGGTGGCTATAATTAGATAAAAGTAAGCTTATATTTAAAAAAAAAAAACAGATTTTAAATGATAACTCATTCATTTTTGTACCAGAGACTGCGGCTCGAACCTGCAGCTTGGGGGTCATCTAGGACCCAACCAACCAAGTTTTTCGACCGATAGCTTAAAATATTTGGCTACACAATTCAAATTCAAATTCAAATTTTTCAATAGTTAAAAGTGGTAAGTAAATTAAATAAAGTTCACTTTATAAACAAAAACTACCTTGAATAACTCCATAGTGGATTATATTAATTTATAAATAACAATAACTCGTTTAAATGAAGTCCGATTTGGGAAAGTCAGGCCGTTCTGAACTCGTGAAAGTCTGTCAAATCAAAGAAAATTACAAAATTATGATATCAAAGTCGAGCCAATTTTGAAAAAAATTGTGATCTTACCCCTTGCCATTTTTATCAATTTTGGTCAAAATTTAAAATGGAAATTTTGGACTGCCAATTTATAGTCCTGATCAGTACGAGTCTATAAAGCTATATCATTCGAAGATATGACTTTGTTTGTCCGAGATATGCAGGTTATAATCTATAAAAACATATTAATTGACTATAACTCGGCTATAAGTAGTCAAATTTCGGTAAGATATACCTCTTACGAATTGTATAAGTCTATAGAATCAATAGCAATCAACATTTTTTGATTATAAAATTTTCGCGATTTTGGCAAAAAAAATATGATGTTACCCGTTGTGTTTTTTGTCAAAAATGGACAAAATTTACAATGCGAGTTTTTTAATGCCAATTTATAGTCCTGATCCGTAGGAGTCTATAAAGCTATATCATTCGAAGATATGACCTTATTTGTCCGAGATATGCAGGTTATAATCTAGAAAAACATATTAATTGACTATAACTCGGCTATAAGTAGTCCAATTTCGGAAAGATATACCTCTTACGACTCGTATAAGTCTATAGAATCGATTGCCATCAACATTTTTTGATTATAAAATTTTCGCGATTTTGGCAAAAAAATATGATGTTACCCCTTGTCATTTTTGTCAAAAATGGACAAAATTTACAATGCGAGTTTTTTAATGCCGATTTATAGTCCTGATCCGTAGGAGTCTAAAAAGGTATATCATTCGAAGATATGACCTTATTTGACCGAGATATGTATAATAAAAAAATGTATAATATACTGAATTAATAATATTATTATCTTAGGTTCTTAACATAGCGTTGAAGTAATTTAACTATATCAAGTATTTAAAAATAAAATAATAATATAACAATTATGAAGATCAATATGAACACTGATCTAATAGAATAGCAATTAGAATGTAAGCAGCTTAAGTTCTTATCAAGCTTCACTTAACTATTTTAAAAATAATTTTAATTTTAGTCAAAGCAAATTTGCAATGTTTTTGCAAGCACTTTCGTCACACTGTGCGTAGGCACGTCGTCCGGTTGCGCATCATAAAGCAAATTTCATTTTGAATTATTTTCGTATACATTTTGTTGCCGCCGTCGTCGTCGTTGTTGTTGTTGTTGTTGTTGTTGCAGTTCTTGCTTTTTGGCATGGGGCAGCCGCATGTTGTTGGGGCGTATTGTGCCGCTGTGCTCTCTGTGCGGCAAAAGGTGTTAATGATTATCATCATTATCGTCATCATCTGAGGCGAAGTGTGTATTGTCCGCTGCAGTTGTTGCTGTTGTTGTTGTTGCTGCGGCAATGGCAGCCCATTGATGGCGTTGAACGCACATGTTCTTAAGTAAAATTTAGGAGCTTTTCGCACTGTTGTTGCCCTGTCGAGTTGTTGCTGTGCACTTTAAGTTGATTTGCTGTGGCGCGCATAATTCATATCATGCGGCTCGCCAGCGGACAGCCGCGTGAATAGGCAGCGATAACTTAGGGATTTCAATGATCAACGTCAGCGGCAGCCAGGCGAGAGTGTCATAATTTATGAAATTAAACCATGAAAATATTTACTCTGCATAGTTGCAGCGCGGGCAACTGCGGCAACTGTGGCAACGAGCACGAGTCAAAGAGTCTCTGAAACTCATTAAAGCCAGAAACTGAAACAAAGCAAAAGTCCATGTGTTTTTTTTTTTTATTGTGATTGCTGCTGCTGCGGCTGTTGCTGCTGTGTGGCATGTTGCTGCCGATGTGCAGCCACCACCCGAAAGTGGCTAATAAAGCAAATCTTGTTGACAACAGCAGCAGCGACAACAACAGCAGCAAAGTTCTGCTGCCTTTTGGTTAGGCTCTACATGGAAATTTCGCCAATTAACACCTTTTAGCATGTTGGGCAAAAACGACAACAGCATCAGCAACAGCAACAGCAGCAGCGGCAGCAGCAGCGTCAGCGACAGCGACAGCAAGCTGGCGACAACAGTCGCAGCAACAGCAACAACATCGAATGCGTTAATTAAAATTATAAAAAGCGGCAGCTGCGGCTTTTTGCGAATGAGAAATGAGGCAACATATCGACAACATGCGCAGTTCTTCATATATATTGTTGTCATTGTTGTTGCTGTATCAGTTGTTGTTGCTGTTGTTGTTGTTGTTGCTTTGCTATTAATATAAAAACGGCTAAAATACGATTAGCCAGCAAAATGTTTTATACGTAGGCAAAGCTGCCTTGGCAACATGTTGCTCATGCGGCGCATAGTAAATATGGATAACAACAGCAACTGGCTGCAACTGGCTGCAACTGGCAACTGGCAACCGGCAGCAACATCGACTCGCAGCAACATGAATATCGCACCTTGTAAACTCATTTGCGCGTACGTGTTGAAACAAATGTTTGCGGGGGGTAACAACAGCCAATGGCCGACCAGCAACAACAAACGGGCAACAAATGTTGCATTGGCAATTGCCATAAGTCAGCGGCTCAGCTCGGTAGCAATAGCAACACGACCACGCCACAGGAGCGCTGCCCAGTTGCATGCAGTTTATGTGCGGCCTAATGGGGTTGTTGTTGCTGCTGCTGCCGTTGATGGGAAGCCACCAGCAACACGTCCATCTTCATCATGGCCAGCAAAGTTGCTGCTGCTGCTGCTGCTGCTGCTGTTTGCCATGCTGTGCACTTTGCGTTTGTCTGGTTGTTTTTTTTTAGTTTTTTTTGGCACCATGACACCAGCAGAGCAACGGTGGAAGCCTCCACAACACTTCAGTCTCCGCCAACCTCTTCCAGCTTTATGCAAATGCGTCTCGACTGCTGCGGCGGCGGTGGCTGCTGCTGCTGTTGCTGTTGTTGCTGTTGTTGCTGCTGCTGCTGCTGCTGCTGCGTGTCAATGCAAACTTGGCTGACTTGCATGCGAATGTTGCTTGCACAAACATTGAGGCGAACTGCAAAGTTGTCGTCGTCAGTCGTTGCTGTTGCTGCTGTTGTTCTTGCTGTTGTTGCCTTGTCTTTGCTGCTGCAACACAAACAACAACAGCAGCAGCAGCAACTGCATTTGCTCTGCCAGCAACCGCTTGGCTTGTTGGCCTGTGCGACCACAGCTGGGTGTCCTGTGCGCGCACAGTTAAGCAAACTTTGGGGGCAAAGGAATGGTTCTGAGGACAGCGCCAGCCTGGACACAGCCAGACAGTGTTGCTGCCTGTTCGGATTATAGCTAAAAATCATGCTGATCAGGCGCCAAAAATAATGTAATAATTATTTTATAATAATTCATGTTGAGATATCCTTGCCACCACCCAATTTTTTTATTATTTACTACTTTTTCTCTATAGAAGGACACAATCTTTTTAACACCTTTAAAACATTATAGAAATTATAATATACTAAATTTAATATACTATACTATAATTAAATAATTGGCGAAAATAGTTTTTATCAAAAATTATGTTCATTAGCGTATTTTTGATGACTGCTGACTTGCTAGCTTTGCTGCTAACTTGCTAGCTTTGCTGCTGACTTGCTAGCTTTGTTAACTTTTTATATTTTTATGTCCTTATTCAACTGTCGTTTGTATATGTGTATTAACCAATCAGTCTGTTATACCAAAAATATGCCGAGAGTTAGCAAAGCTAGCAAGTTAGCAGCCACTGTGAGTACCTTATAGACATCTATGCTACTTTTATTATATGACTGAATAAAAGATTCGTACTGTCAGCAACTTTTTGAGCTTTTTAAGCAAATTTTCAGCAAATTATTGCTATTTTATTTTATTATTTTTATTTACTTTATTATATTTTCCTAGCTGTTCAAGCTAAATACTTGGCAATTTGAAGGTGAAAAATAGTCAAGAATTAGTTTAAAAAGGCTTCGGGTCAAGACATGTCCCTCAATTAATTGCTGTGCGATTTTTTGCTAGAAAATCAACGCAACTCGCTGCAGCTTACAGCTAAATTTTAGCTTTAAAATGGCTAGCTAGACAGCACTGCTGCGTAAGTTGTCAGTTTCGCAGTTGGTGTTACATTTTTACGTGCTCCAACGCCCAATGATGGCACGCACACACAGTTGCACAATCAAACACGCACACACACGCACACGCACACTCAACTCGGTGGTCAGCGGACAACGCCTACGCAGTCAGAGGCCGCGGCAACGGCCCTGCAACATGATAAATGTCCAATCTCTGGCACAACCTAGGTGAGCTGCAGCTGAAAATCTGAAAAGCTGGAGCGCTGGAGAGCTGTGTACGTGCCTGGCAGGAGCAGGACGTGTGCCAGTGAGTTATGCGGCATTTGGCACATGGCACAGCAACAGCAACAACAAACAAGAACAGCAACAACAAACAACAACCAAGCAGCTTCAGTCATGGCACAAGATTATTCGGACAAAATCAATTAAAATGCCAGCCGGCATGACTCACACAAGAGACCCCAAACGGTGAACGGCAAGCGGCACAGATTGTGATGGAGTTGCGTCCAAAGAAGGAGACGACACCTCAACGCTGAGGTTGGTCTTCCAAAGCTGTTGAAAAGTGCTGGCCATTGTATTGTTGCCTGGACGTTGCGTTGATGGGCCCAATAGTCGGGAAATTATAACGCTTATGCAGGCAGTCGGCGAAGGAGTATATGAATTTGCATACCCAATCATCGACAGCAACAACAACAGCAACAACAACGGCAACACGGTTCACACTTGACCCCGTTTTGGGGCAGCAGCAGAAGATGTGGAAGCGCGGCACGTTCTGTAATCGATCATCAATGCCAAAAGTGGCCGCGTGTCAGCGGCTCGTCCGCAACAACAAAGTGCAGACATTGGTGGCAGCAACGCCAACAGCAACAGCAACAGCAACAATCTATACGATTGGGGCAATAACAATGCGCATACCACAGATATCAATTAATTTCAGCGACGTGAAAAGGCCAACAAATCGTAATAAGTCAATGCCTGGAATCACGGGGTTCGAACCTTCAGCGCAGGCGGCCTTTACATTTTCAAGAATCTATTGATAAACACAAATATGTTTGTTGCCATGAGTCTGTGTGTGTGTGTGTGTGTGTCGAGTGGCAGGATGAATGTCTGTGTGTGTCGAGAAGTCCGTCTGTCTGTTGAGAATCCAGCGCAGCCTCGATGCAAAGTCACAATCATCATCAATCGGTTAAGAAAATATTTAACAAGTGTTTGAATGATTTTGAAAAATGATGTGCAGCAGCAGCAGCAGCAGCGACAGCAGCAGCGACAACGACAGCAGCAGCACATGAATTCGAGCTCAATTCCAGCAACGACAACGACTACAATTCTGGGCAGGCATCTCTTTCACAGCTCGGGCAGCCCCAACAGCTCTACAAATTATTGCACGCGATCGCTCATTTCCAGCAGAAATAACACAAACACGGCAGCAGCAACAACAGCCAAGATTCGATCATAAACCAGTCGAGGCAGGCAGCCGAGGCAGGCAGGCAGTCGAGGCAACCCGTTCCCGTTCCGTCCAGTGGCTGTCCCATGCCCACAGCCGTATCCGAATGCGATGTACAGATATAGCAAATAAGATATGGCTGGGGCATGTCATGCGCCCGCGACTGTGAAAACATCTCAATGGCAAAAGTATCACATCATTCATAATTTCATTGCCGGGCAAGTGGGAATTGGGAATTGGGAATTGAGCTGAATTGGTGAGCGGCGAACGGGCGGCGGGCGGCGGGCGGGGGGCAGTGGTTGGCCAGGGGTGGGGCACATTGGGAATTGAGTTGTTGTAGCTTGCCACGAAAATCTCTTGCCTCAAGTGTTGAATGTTTGCTCAAATAACAACAACAGCAACATCGATCCAAAGATCTTGAGCTCTCGATCTTGTTGTCGATCTCAGAGGCGCGGTGAAATTTGACAAATGAACCACCAAAAAACAAAACAAAAACAACACACGAAAGATTGAGCTGATCAAGCGTGACCGACTGGTAGATACGCTGTAGCACTTTTTTTCTCTTGGGAAATTTATTCTGGCATAAAAATAAATAAAATAAAATAGGAAATTTGTTCTTGAATAAAAATGAATAAAATAAAATAGGAAATTTGTTCTTGGATAAGGAGTCGAAACGGAAATCATATATAAAATATTCGTGATATGTGTGTGAACATACAGTATATACATATGTACTATATAATTAATATAATTCAATATGAGCTCAAAGAACGATATTTATCGATTTCGGAAAAAATGGGGAATGTTATTCATGAGTTCAAATAAACTTGATATATAAATTGGGCATATAGACAGAATCTAGTGCCTTTCATTTTTATAGTCTCTGAATATATGTGTATATATATGGATATATGGATGGATACGCCTAAATCTCCTCAACACAATCTTTTGATCAATAACATAAATAGTTTATAAATTCATAGATGCTTGCCCGTTACATACAAATGCACAGTTACAATATACCCACTTTTACCCACTTTCAATGACTACAGGGTATACAAAAAAAGAAAAAAAATACTGATAGCAACCAAGCGTGCATGTGTGTGTGTGTGTGTGTGTGTGTGTGTGTGTGTGTGTGTAGCCCGAAGTGATCATTATTAATGATGACGATTTGTTGATATTTTTGTAACGTGTTATAGCAAAGGCAACGTCTGCGTGCCCGTTCCCCCTCCCCTTCCCGTTCCGTACAGAAATTACAAACAAGTGCAGTCCTGGCAAATGCCAAGTCACGCACAACCACCCGCCTGATGATGATCCACACAAATTGCTGTCCAGCTGCTGCTCCGGCTGCTCCGACTGCTGTTGGCCGGAAATCTTTGCATAATCTAGGCTTATAATTCAATTAATACGATGGCTTGTGCACTTAACGCCGCGCCTGAAGTGCAACACTAGAATGCTGCCACATGACTGGCAACTTGAGTGTCGAGTGGAGCGGCGATCGCTGATACCCCCCACTCCGCGCTTCCCCCCCTCCAACAGTCGTGGCATCTGCAGCTTCCATCGCCGTCACACTGTCTGCTGCTTCAGCTTCGATCGCGTCTTTCACTGGGCACCAGGTGATGAAGTTGCACCGGAAATCGATTTCGAGTGTTGCCAAAGATCAGTTGGCATTAGCAAGTGTCACATTAGCGTTCAATTGCTGCATGGTTAAACTGTTTGATCACTTGGCTTAAAAGCCAGCATCTGGTTGGCTACAGTCTTTAAAGGCTGTGGCAAATATTTGAACTATGCTTGAGTGGATACATTTTTTTTTTTTACTTAATTGCAGTTAGAGCCCGCGATCTTTCTTTTTTCTGGTCCTATAAAAAAATATATATAAAATATTATAAAATATGCATATCAAAATACATATATAATACAATTTATATAATACCTAATACTCCTTAATCAGGCGAAGTTTAATATATTTTGGATAGAATAATAAATATATTCGTATATTTATTCGATCTTTTTTACTACATTTTTCTTTTTGCTTCCTTCGACAAATCGTCAACAAATTGCTGAATTTGTTGGTCAACAAAATTTGAATATATTTTATGCAAGATACTATACAAGCAATTTTTAACTATTAAGGGAATACTACAAATTCCCTCAATAACAATTGTAAACTACGCTCTTTAATGCTTTTTTAACTACCAATACAAATTATTATCGAACTCGAAAGTATACAAAATTTATATATCCTACTTTTGGTCATTTTCTATATTAATCTACTTTCTAAAAGATAAAGTATCTTTCCTGCATTAAAGTTATAAACTCACTAAATATATATTTGAGTTTCCATTGTTAAATTAATGAACACTGCTGTTTTTATTTATTTCAAAAAGTTTAGTTAAGTTCTCAATAAAAATCTGTCGTACATCTAACTGCCAGTTCAAGAATCAATAATTTTTTTTAGTGTCCTCTCAATAACACTCTTAAGCTTCGCTATATCTGCAAAAAATAATATTTGAAAAGTAATAATTTTTGCTATCAAAATCGACAACCAACAATCGATAAGAAATGTTCTACTCTGAAAGTATTTATCTTTCCGGCTTCCGCAGTTTCTTACTGCTTAAAGCTTGACTAGTTTGAAAGAAGATATAAATAAAGTAATACATTATCCACACGTCCCAGATAGTTTAATTGTAGTTCCCAATCGATAAATTAAACTAATAACACATTCAACGATTGTTTTTAAAAAGGGCATTGTTTTTGCATTTTAATTGATTTCGATTCATCATTAATTGTAGTTGTTTATAATTTGTGTTAACTAAATGTTTTAGTTTAGTTTCGTTTAATCAATTTGCGTTGCTTATCAATTTCGGCTATTATAACTATGTACAAAATGCCTGGCCAGTTACATATGTGTGTATATCATATATATATATATATATTTATATATATATATCTTTATATATACCTATTTTTAGGTGTTCTTTTTATACATTTAAAAAACAAGAAAATAAACAATAACAACATTTCTCATGATAGGCATATAAATATTTTACAAAAGCCTTGGCAAGCAGCTGCATTACGATTACCTAACAACTAAACGTTAGATCGAAGTGGAGAGAGAGAGAGAGAGAGAGAGAGAGACAGATAGATAGATAGAGATAGAGATAGGTAGCAAAAACACTTAACAATTAGGCATTAAACTAAATTAAATTTAAATTTCATTTAAATTAAATTAACTAAACTATGCTTAGGTTGTTTTTTTTTTATAGGCTATGCAGGAATGTATGTGTTGTTGTATTCTGAGATTTATTGGAATGCCGACTCTATTTGGACTGGGGCTCGTTTCCCGATGCTCAAAGCATCGAACAGCTGTTGCTTTCTGATGGTCTCTGATTATGCTTGAAATACTCGTAATGTTTTAACGACTTTTGTTTTTTTCTTCTTTTTTGTGTGTGTGTGTTTTTTTTTTTGTATGTTCTCAAGTTGTTGTTTTTTGTTTTTTTTTTTTTGTATTTTGTAGTTGTTTGTTTTTCATTTCATATGAGCGTTTGCTGTCTGCTACGACGCTTTACATAAAATTTTGACTAGGAAAGGACGTTTTGTTTTTCTTTTCTTTTCTTTTTTTTTTGCAATAATTTTTGTTTTTTTTTTGCTTTAGAGCAGCCCCAACCGCCAGCGACTAATGCCAAAGCTATAGCTGATCATTGTGATCAGCTTTTGGGCTAGCGATGAGCACGCGCTGGCGCGGACTGCTGCAGTCACACCTCGCTGGGCATACAGTGAACGCTCGAATCCTGCGACAATTCATCCAACGAGGATTCTACAGAGCAAAAACGAAAGCAAAAGAAAATACAACTTAATTAGATCGGGTTTTTTTTTGACTGAGCGGCGGGATTTGAGCTCACCATGCGCCGGATATAGAGCGCCTTTGGTGCCATTCATATGCATGGGATTCTGTGTGTTATTCTGAAACGAGTACGTTAACTGCAGGTTAATATGACGCGCAAATGAGCTTCCTTCCGGTTCGCGTACTGCAATCAGAAATCGTTTGTCAAAATAAGAACTTGATTAGCATCATAAAGAAAATCAGCACACATAGATATATATGTATAAATGTATATATATGTGTGTGTGTATGTAGATATATATATGTATATATATATGGTCAGAACTAGTTGCTACAGCTACTTATGGCTAGAAGGTCTACTTAGTTGGGCATGCTGCACTAATCCACTACTTACTTTTATTCTTACCAGCATGTATGTGTTTTTTTTGACGCGCACGCGAATTCTGAAACCAAACTTGCGTCACTCGCTTGCTGAGACCGGTCACCGATGCAATGCGCTCCAAATCCTGGCCATCCGGATTACTGTCAATCTGAAAGTTGGCCTGCAGCACTTGCAACTGCTCCTCGGTGAAGGTGGTGCGCACGCGTTTCGTTTTACTCTTGTGATAACCATCACCATCACAGCCATCTATTTTTGTGGGGTGGCGGGAGGGGTTAGAGAAGAGGGGGAATATGTTTAGAGCGGGTCGGAATATTCGAGTACGTGCCTAAGCCGGTGTCTAAAAGCATTTTGACAGTGGACCAAATTGAAAATGTCAAAAGTGTTTATAGTTTATAGCCGTGCGGCTTTATGGCCCAAGCAACTAGGTGGTCAACAACAACAACAACAACAAGAACAGCAACAGCAACAACAACAACAACAAGAACAACTACAACGACATTCTGAAGCCGATCACGTCGTCTGGCGCGTCGCGGCTTTGACTTTTTATGCCTCAGTTATGACACGATTTCATCAGGAGTCCGTTCTGGCCCGACTCGGCCTGACCATGGCGACTACCTGGCGCTTAGTTCCTGCCAAGCGTTCCAAATTGCCAACCGATTCGGCTGCGCCTGAAGCGTGCAACATGCTTGCAACTTGTTGTTGCTGCTGTTGTCGTCATGTACTTGTTTTGTTTTTTGTTTTGTTTTATTTTTTATTTATTTCTTTTTTAACTTATTGTTATTATTGTTGTATTTATATTTTGGTTCCGCTTACCGTCACTTGATGTGGTGCCACCCTCGACCGTTTCAAGATAATGAGCCTTGCAGAGCACACGGTCATCCATGAGCGCAAACTGTTCGCCAGTGGACAATTGACGGCCGCACTGATCGCAGGCAAAGCACGCCAAATGGAATACCAAATCGCGCGCCCGTCGCACCCAGTCCGAGGCGGAGATGCCGCGACAGCATTTCGAGCACTTGGCGCCGAAATTTCTGCAATAAAAAATGAGCGAACAAATTAAACATAAATATTAAGTAAACCGAACGGAAATTGTTATTAATGATCGATATGGAAGCAAAGTGCGTAACGAGATGCAGTTTTTTTTTCCTTTTTCATATTTTATTAAAGCGCGTTTCGCTAGCATCTATGTATATATATTATATGCGTATTTGAATTTATTACTTAGAGTTGTTTTTAATATTTGTAATGATTTAGAAGCAAGGTGCATATGGCATATATTCCGTCTGGCGATTGTTAAACTGGCGTTCTACACGCGTTTTGCTTGCGACTTGAGCGCGATTCCAACACTTTTTTGCATTTATTATTGTTATATATTATTTGATTTTTATATAAATATATATATTATAGGAGTGGTAATATATTCAGCATTTCAATTTTATAACATTTTTTACCACGCCTTTAATTAGCGTTTTGTGCGCGTTTCTGTTGCATTTATACACTTATAAAAAATAATTGAAATAAATTCAAACTGCGCAAGGAATATTCATTTATAAATGTATTTTGAAAATTTTTTTAAAAATTTTCCCTGCCTTTCACCTGCGATTATTTAGTTAATTAGTTAGTTGACGCGTCTTTATTTTTATACATTTATTTTTTAAATGAATAAAAGGTCAAGTTGTACAAGATGTGTTCATTTGTATATGTCTCCCAGCAATTTTTTGACATTTAACACCACGCGTTTCACTCGCGATTCATCAGCGAGTCGTCAGCGTTTCATCCGCGTTTCGGTTGCGTTTTCGTTGCACGTTTTCTAAGCGGAAGTTGTCGCTCTGTCGCCGCTGCGTTTTTCCAAATGAGTTGGCAACTTTGCCGGCTTATTGTTAGCTTTTAAGCTTATTTTTACAAGCACAACATTGTACGGTCGTAAGGTTGGGATGACTGGACCTCAAGTTTGGGCCTCTGATGTCTCCATCTTCAGCATCCATCAACAACGGCCCCCTTTAACCCAGCGCCCAATGCACACTTAAAATTCTTAACTTGAAAAATAAATATTTTTACAGCATCTCACGGCGCGTTTGTTTGTTTATTTTCATTTCGTTCGCCGTCGACACCGTTTTCCGCCTGCGTGGACAGCGACAGCGAGTACGTGTGTGTGTGTGTGTGTGTGTGTATCTATGTATCTGTGTGTGTGTGCATCTGTAAGATACTTTGCTTGCAACTTGCATTTAAAGGCTGTCGCTCTGAAAGTCGCTTTCGTAGCGTTTTGGCCGCATCTTTCGTCTGGGCTGTTTATCTTAGGGATTAAGTCGCAACGTTGTCGAATTGTTACAATTAACCTTAGACTTTTTTTTTTATCATGTAACTCATGTACTCGGACGTGTGGGAAAATATGTGGAAAACACTTGTGCACACACACACACACACACACTCACATAGATGAGTTGGGAAATTGAACAATGATCGCATCGATTTAGACATGGGAAGCCCGAGGCCCGAGAAAGTGCCCAATAAAACATGAAATTCATGCCGATATTAGGCTATATCATATATATATATGCTAAATCTGCCAACTGTTTTCCATAAAATGCGCATTAAAAGCTGACGAGGAATGTCGTTTGATGAGGATGATTTTTTATTTTTTTTTTTATATAAATATATTTTTTTTTGGCATTTGATTTAAAAAATTCGATAAATTGTTTGATTTGTTTTAGCCAGATTTAGCTATGACTACTCACTTGCTGTAATCGGCCTTGCAGTAGACCTGACGTTCCCGGATGAAGCACGACTGTTGGCGGTCCAGCGGGCACATGCACATGCAACATCTGAGGCAATGGGCGTGCCACGAGCAGCCGCCAACCTCGAGAAAAAATCGATCCGAGATTGGCTCGCCGCACGCTGCGCAGGAACGCAGCTCAGTCTGTGAAACCAACAGAGATACAATTTAGATAAATGTTTATCTACACATAATATGTACATTTATATATATCTATATGATCATTGGCCCGATCAGTGCACTCCGGCGCTCTTCTAACGTTAAATGTAAATTGTTCTACGGCCACAAAGCAGATGAAAAATATATACAAATTGAAAGAGCAAAATTTATTTGCCCGTTTGATGTGGGCCCCAAAGCCGAACCGGTTCGTTATATATTGGTACACTGATCTGAACTCTAAACGTAGCGCCCGGCCAGGCATCTTTTGTTATGCTTTCAACTGAAATCGCTCAATAAATCTAACGAATGTGCCGTCGGCTTCTGTTTTATTTGTTGGCTGCAACATTTAACTTATTAATGTATATTAAAATTCCCAAACAGCAACAGCAGCAATAACAATAACACTAGGAAACGCCATCATCTATTGTCGCAGACGAGTTTCTTTTGTTTTTATAAATCGAAACATCAATTTAAAAATCTTATGCTAATTGTTACCATTTTCAATGTAGCTGAAACTGCTTCACTAATCACATTCGCATACTCCACATCGCAGTCGCAGTCACGATCACAGTTTGTGTCACAGTATAAATGTTCACAAAAGTTGCCCACAAAAAAAAACAAAAAAACAACAATATTTATCTAATTTATTGGCCATCGATCGTTTGGGCCTGATGAATATTCATTCCGGACTGCATGTTACGCCGTTTTAAAAGTGTCCCAAACAAATTTTATCGCATTTCATATACTACTTGGGCACCAAAAACGCGATATATTTGTTGATTTTAAATGGATTTTTTGTGTTCGCGAAATATATCAACATTTCAACAAATATCACAGGAGCTACAACATTTTAATTAAATGTATTTGTGGGTGAGTTTCGTTATTATCTAGGTTTGTATTTAAACTATTTAATATGTGAAATAAAAGTTATGTTTAATGGAAATTATTTCAATTTTAATTATGAGAATTTAGTTATTAGTTTGCCATCTAAAAACTAACTTTCGGAAAAATAAATGTCCAAAATTAGATTTACTTAGAATTTTCATAGTTTAAGTAATATAAATTTGTTCAATACAAAAACAACATAGGAAATGACAAAACATAAAACCGTTATAGTACATGACTTTTAACAGTGTTTCCTATGACAATTATCAAATTTTCCTTTTAATTGTTTATATACTTAATTAGTAGGTTTTTCTGTATTTCTCACAAAAATTGCCAATTTCAAATTCAATTAAATGTATTTATTTTTTATATGACTTCCCACACAGTGTTCGTAGAACAATTACCAACTTTTCTCCTTAATTATATAAATACTTAATTAAATCGATTTTTAGTGTATTTGTCGGTAAAAAAGTACCCATTTCAAATTCAATTAAATTTCGATTTATATTTGCACAAACGTTTTTGTCTACTTTAAAACGTTTTAATTTCTCTTGTTTAGCTGAACAATTTTATATATAGCATAAAATACAGTGCTTGGCTTTAAGGCATTTAATTAATGGCCAGCGTTTTGCATATTTTCAAATTCATTAACAAAAAACAAAAAACAAAAAATTGGAAAAAAATTGTCAACGGAAAAAACAAAACAAACCGCAACGGCGACGATGGCGACTTCAAAATTGTTTTTCCATTAATCAAAGCGGCAAAAAACGGCAGTGAAAATACATTTACCGTTTTTACAAATTAATTGCTGGCGTTGCCAATAAGTTGTTGTTGTTGCTGCTGCTGTTATAGCAAAACAATTGTTGCTACAACTGATTGGTGAGCGTTTTTGCAACAGCAGCGACAGCGTTTGGCAGCTTGTTATTAACTTTGGCTGACAAATTTTCAGTTAAAAGCGGCCGCCGACAAAAAAAATAAAAAAAATAAGTTGCCATTGACAAAATACACAAAATAAATACAAATAGCGCGCGACATTAACAACAGCAACGACAACAAATACAAACAGCAAATACACATAATACTAAATAAATAAATATATTTAAACAAAAAGTCGGCCGTGACTAGGCCGCAGGAGGCGGCACAAGATCAAAGTGCGGCTCGGCAGCGACTTTACCAATTAATAAAACAATAAAATATAGTATACGACTATATATGCCACAGACTAAAACTAAACAAATGTGACGCAGTTAAGGAAAACCAGCAGACGATAAATTAAAAAAAAAAAAACAAATTAATAACAAAAACAAGTTTTCTTCGAGCTGCCGAATTTTAAACACCCTAGCTATATAGAAAATGTGTGCTATATATATAAATAGCAAAAAATTTCAAATGGTTCACATTAGAAGTTATATTATATAGTAATTCGATGTTGCGTATTATTTTTCTTGTACTATGTTAGGAGGATATTGCCGCTTACAATTGCCAAATTTCGTTGAGATGCGTTGAAATACATAAAAGTTCTTATAGAAAAAAAAATGTATTGAAAGCTACATAATATAGTACTCCGATGTTAAGAAAAAATACTGCTCATATGTCAAGAGCCTAGAGAAGCTGCTAAGTTGTCAAATTGAGTGAAGATATCTCTAATATTCAAAAATGTTTTTCCTGGCAGAAACTTAAATTTCAACCGATATTTGCTATGGCAAATAAATATATTAAATAATTTTTACGACTCGATTAAATCTGTCAATTTTAAAACTAGAAGACTTGCTTTATATAAACACAGACAGACAGAACCCATTTAGAATATTGATGCCGATCATTTAAATATACTTAATGAGCGCTACTTCTAAACGTTACATATTTCCTGGCAATTCTCGTCATACCCTTTGCAAGTATACAAACAACAACAACAAAATACAAACAAATACGCGCACATAGTGCAAATACGCACAAAAAATTATTCATGACAATTTGTAGATACAAGCTGCCAACTATGAGATACTTTTGGAGGGTTGGTTTTTATGCCTGGGAAATGCCTTTGAAATTGAAATGAAATAGCCGAAAAATGCAATATGGCCACCATCAAACACAAGCACGAGCAACATGTAGCTGCGCCTGTGGTCGTGACTATCTCACAGATACACTCGGGCGAGTGTGTGCGTGTGTGTGTGTGTGTGCAGCTATAACTACATGCTAACATGGTGGCTGCTGTTCATTTTGCCGCTGCTGCCATTTAACTTTTCAACCGCGTCGCTCGTGTGACACGTTTAATCGCGCCCTCCCCTAACTGCGCTGCCCCCCCTTGAGGCCATGGCTCCGGTGCCCCTGGCCACAACGAGCCTGCGCGCTGACTGCCTGCCCGCCTGGCCGACAGCCCGCCTGTCACTTTCGTTTAACTTTTCACATTGCTCGGGCGAGCGACCAGGCAGACCCAAAAACCAAAAACCAAAAACCCAGAAGCTGCCTCGGGCTCGGGGTGTTTTTGCCAATTTGTTTTCCCGACGCCCGTTATGGCACACACACACACACACACAGACACACACGCACACACAGCCAAGGCCAGACTTTGACTTGACTGGCGGTCTGTACTTCATATATGCAGTTGTTGTTGCTGTTGTTGTTTTCTGTTGTTATTGTTGTCATGTCTATGCCCACTTTTGTAAAATATGTCTCTTGTCAGTGTAGCGGCTGAAGTGGCATTTGGCTAGGATGTCATTTGACTGTAATTTACTCGTGAATGTTGAGGTTTTCGTTGAGCGCTGCATAAATCTGGCCCAGCTTTGAATTTCAATAGCCAAAAGGACCTCAACCCACTTTTATGCCAAGTGAAGGTTATCAACAGTATATATGTATATATATATATATATGTTTATATACATCAATATATCAATTTTAATTTTATCAAACTGAAAACATTCCATTTGGTAATACAAGAGCTCATTTATTGATGGTTTCCTTTAAAATGGAGTTTGAACAGTTTCGGGTTCGAACTTTAGGCTAGGAATTTTATTTATTTATTTTTTTATTATGAATATTATTTTATACTCACAAAATTCTATGCACATCTAAATAAAATAAATATTTAAAAGCTTTCTCCATATCCAGTTTTGCACATTTATTACAACTAAAACTCATTATGAAGATTTTTCATGATTTCATCTACTATTAAAGGCAATTTATTATCATATTGACAAAATTAGCTCGGATAAAATGCTAAAAAGCCAGATAAAAAGTTAAAAGATCTGCACATAACGATGGCTATATGAATAAACAAAAGATATTATTAACAAATTTTATAGCACTCTCGAGATGCGATGGTAAAGAACAAAGAAAAAGTAGCTGTGGCCAGTTGAAGGTAATCCGAAATCGTTGATAAAACGAAGCTCAAACCAATTCCATTTGATTATGAAGAACTAGATAAGGCGGGCAGTTTGTATAAATTGTGTGCAAACAGTTCTCAGACAATTTTTTTTTTTGTTTTTGTCTTTTACTAGAAATGTGTAGTATCGCATTATATAATGGCAATGGCTCTTTCAGTCTTTCGATCGCTGTCTGCGGTGTCATAAAAATTCCATACACAAAACTTGCACCTTGCAACTTTTGCTTAAATGTCATAAATAACAGCCACACATGCCATATAAAACATAAAGAGCGATACAAAAGGCCAGATAGAACTATAAAAAAAAATATAAAAACAAAACAACAACCACGGAAAGACAGGCCCGCAGAGACGCTCAAGAGTATGCAATAAAATTTACAAGCTGCCATTTAATGCGCTCAGTTGTGATAAGAGAAAAGAGGTGTGAGAGCTGGAAAAAAAAAAATATATATATATAACTATATGTATGTTTATACAAATATGTGTGTGTATGCGTGTTTCATTTGAATATGAACAACCTGCTTGAAACTAATCAATTGCTAGACTCGGTAGCCACTGAGGCCAAACAAAAGCCGGGCTTTGACAATGGAAAAGAACTATATCATCTATATAGTGTTTGGGCTGCTGCACGCCCAGAAGATCGATTACCCAAAAACGATTCACGCACAATTTTCACGTCATTGCGCAAATTGAGCGATCATCAATGGGAGCAGCAGCAGCATCGATTGATGGTCCCAGAAAAAAAATCAAATAAAATAAAAATAAAGGTGACAAAAGCCCCTGGTTGAGATACTTTTTTTTGTTGTTTTTTTTTTTGGTAGCTGACTTGTCATCTTGTCTACTGCTGAGGGACAAATGCTTGGCAAGCTAAATAATGAAAATCAACAAATGTAAACAGCGTGAGAATGTTGCCAGGCTCCCTGACAAAGCCGCAAACAACAATCGAAGCAAGACAATAATATATAAATATATGTATATACAGGTATGTATATGTGTGTGTGTGTGTGTGTGTGTGTGTGTGTATGTCAACTGTGGCTCACACTTGGCCACTTGTCGCATTTTGGCAAATGTTTTCTTAAGGCCTTTGGGCTCTATTTAAGGCGCTTTAAGAAATTGACATCAACTGTAATAATAAAAATAAACAACAAATGCAACGCCAAGCGCCAGCTAACAATGAAGGCTAACGCATTTTATATATCAGTAAAAAAAATACCCAGATATATATTATTTAGACCATCAAATAAAACAACATAAAAGGCAAGTTTTTCGTTGATTTATTTACCATGAAAAATTATCAACGGGCGCCTGTCAAATAAATATTTTTCTTATTTTTATATATTTTGTATTTTTGATCGGACTTTCGAAAAAAAAAAGAAAAATAAGTCGGAGCTCGCTTTTAATTAGAGCTACTTTTTTGTTCGGCATCATTTTTTTTTTTGTTCATTCTGGTCATCTCCGCTGCGTGGGTTACTGTTTAAAAAATATTTAAAAATATTATGCCAATTTACACGTCGGCGTTTGTTTGGCGTTAAGATCAGCGTCGTAGCTGATTGTTATTTAATGACTGCTCTTTATGAATGAAACTGAATGGAGGGGGCGCCCACGCGGTTGCCATCCTCCAGATACATTTAGTATACAATACTCGTACTCTCTCATGCATCCATAAATTGGTTAAATGTTTACAAATATTTCACGATGCGAACGAGCAGCACCGCTGAGCATGAGTGTGTGTGAATGTGAGTGTGTAGCCATTGTCTGTGACTGCGAGTATGAATATAGCTATAGCTATAGCTATAGCTGTTGTCGCGCCCATTGATCCAATCAAATTAATGGCCGCTATAACACAACAGACAAAAGCACAGAACAGCATCGAAAAGAGTGCAGTCCGAAACGAAAGCTTTTCTATGGGAACACAGTGAATGCTGACTAACATGGAAATGCACAACAACTGGATTACGGCATTGAATTGCAGCGCATAACAAAGAACTGAACAAATTCTGAGAGCTTTTATAGATTTAAAGGTATCTTGTTTAAATAATTGATGAATACTTAAAGAACTGATTTTAATAAGGGTTTATTAAAGGGATTTAAAGGGATTATTATGATGAAATTAAAATTAAAATTTATAAAAGCGGTTTATATTTGTCGCCATGAAAATAATCTTTAAGATGAGAATTTTAGAGAATTTTAATCAATATTAATTTGAGATATATCAAGGCATTGGGCATCTTAAGATAAAGACGGACAGAGACGGAGATACATTTAAAGTAAAAGAGAGTAAAAGATAAATTTTTAATATATACATATAATATTTAAATTAATAGATTAATATTTTTCTACTTATTGCCAAAAAGTTAATATTTCTTTTAATTTCTTATGTCCAATATCCTTTTTTACTTTAAGCACATTTCACCCTCCACTTGTTCATCGCGCCGGGTATTCACTGTATTTGGTATAGGCAACACTTTGCATACGTTGCACATCGTTGGGTCCATCGCCGCTGATGTTGTCCTGCTGCGAGTCAGCAAACTTAATTACCGCTTTATGTCAATGGCCCAACATGTTTTTGCTAAATTTATCAGCGTTATTAAATTTTATCACTGGCGACAAAATGTGCATATGCCATTCAATTTTCACAACATATTCACACATCACACGCACACCCAACACTCACACACACACACTCACACAGCTTTAGATACACACTCTCATAGATACATTTACAGTTCCCGGCTCGGGCTACAGGTTCGGCATTTGCGGCTGGAACACAGACGTGTCGCGCTTTTGGCCTATGCAAATATTATGATGGCAACCCATTCAGAAAGAGGGAGTGGGGGGGGGGGGGAGGGCACGCAGCGAGGGAGTCAAGTTTAGAGAGAGATAGAGAGAGGAGCGGCAAAGATGGCACGCACATGGCGGATTAGCTGGACGTCGCTTTTTGTTGGCGTAACATCGTAAAATATTTTACGGCCAATAGGCCCAGCGAGCTGCCAACGTTTTTATGGCCCAAAGCAAGAAAAGAAAAAAGACAAGAAACCTTTTGAGATCTTCAGCTGCCAGCAGTTCATTGTGTCTGTTGTTTGGCGTATTGCAAACTTAGCTGCTAAATAGGCAGTTCCCAATTCCCAGCCCCTCCACAGAACCCCAATTGCATTTCCATTACAAAAAAAACAATTATAATTTCTGTTGGCAG
Source organism: Drosophila colorata (assembly GCA_035041545.1). Classification (NCBI taxonomy): domain Eukaryota; kingdom Metazoa; phylum Arthropoda; class Insecta; order Diptera; family Drosophilidae; genus Drosophila; species Drosophila colorata. The sequence goes on from JAWNLD010000564.1 coordinate 5,534,490, forward strand.
AATCATATCTTGGGAATTTTTCTCTCCCTGCCTCTTTCTCTGCACGAGGGTTATTCATATTTTTTGCAGCAATAAATAAAAAAAAATAAAAATTTTCAAAAAATATACTATATATATATATTTATATCCACACATATTTAAATTGTTTTGGGCCTCTCTCGATGACGAAGTCGGGCTCACACTTTTAATGGTTATATTGTTGGGGCCGGTGTGTTGACAAGTTATTACCCCGATCAGTCGACGACTTAAAATGTCGCACTTTATTACACTACAAAACACAAAACTCAACTCAACTCAACTCAATTCAATTCGAGGCAGCATCAACGCGAGAGATCTCAACGATCTTTGTTCTGTGGGGATCTGGGCAACTTCCAAGTTTCAACTGGCAACCGGCAACGCGGGGATCCCAAAGACCGTTGACTGTTTGTGTTTTACAGCCGCCATAAGCCATGTTGTTGTTCTTGTTGTTGTTGTTGTTGGCAAACATTGGGCTTTGTGTGCGCTCCCAGACGCGTTTTATTATAACTGTGGCTCGCCCCATACGAAATAAATTTCATTTTAATACTTTCTTCGTTTTAGTTTTCGTATATTTTATTGGACTACGAGCGGGAACATTTGCCTGCTCCAAAACAGTCTGAAAGTGATTTGCATACACGATCGTTCTCACGTTTTTCCCACCAAGATAATCCACACTCACACTCATACTCATACTCTTACCTCTTACGTGTACACCCAAAATAAAAAAAATACAAAATTAAAAAAGTAGCCACTTGATAGATCGTTCGTTGAAACGGATCGTATCGGATCGGATCGGTTGCAGCCAATACCGTTTTTTGTTTTTTTTTTTTTTGGAGCTGCTGTTGCTGGGGATGCTGCCATTTCCCATTGACCATAAACATAAACAGGTGGCAATATTCATTTGCATAGACAACGTTTTCATATTAAATTTCAAAGCGTTCGACGACATTCCGGGTGCCCCGGCCAGCGTCCCCGCCCCCGCCGCCGACACCAAACGTCGCCCAAACGGGACGCGCGGTGGCAAACTGAAAATTGGTTATTCGATTTGACCATGTCTACTATGTCTGACATGTTGTTGTAGCCCACTTAAGGTAGCCCTACTTTTTAGGTTTTTTTTTTAGTCACTCAAACGGATTCGAGAACTTGTTTTGATCATTTGCGGCCAGCAGCTGCCGTTGCCGCTTGAGTGTACCCAAAAGACAAAAAAAAAAAAACAAAAATAGCAAATATACAAATGAAAATAAAAAAAATTGATTGAGCTTATAAATTGATAAGCAACATTTTATGTTTATGTGTTACTTTTTTCCTTCTTCTTTGCGCGTTTTAAAGTTCAATAACTGTCTTTGGTTCGAGCTTTAAATGAGTTATAATCTTCTTTTATTTGCATAGAAAACTTGTACATGAAATCATATTTCTTTTTCAATTTTCGTTTTATTGCCAGAAATTTAATTATTAAATTTTCTATCGTAAAATATGCCTTACTGTTAGTTAAAACTTGTACATTCGAATCATATTTCTTTTTCAATTTTCGTTATATTGCTAGAAATTTAATTATGAAATTTTCCTTCGTCAAATTTGCATAAATGTTAGTTAATATGAAAATAATGTTATTTCATTTTTTAATTATAGTTCATAAGTTAAATGATTGCAATACTTTGTATGCTGCCCGGCAGCTGTATAATTTGTTAAACTTGCATGATAATTAAGTTTTAATATTTAAATTGCAAATGAATAATAACTATAGAGCCGTCTCGCTCGCGCTCTCACTCACTCTTTCTCTCTTGCTTTCTTTCTCTATTTTATGATCAGCTTAAATGCAAAATACTCAGCTGCACGGCAAACATTTCAAGTGCCATTTTTTATTTTTTTATTGCCGCTCATTATTTATTTTTGTTTCGCATATATTGAGCAAACGTCAAATAACAGTTGTGCAAATAGAGAAAGACCAAAAGAGAGCGAGAAAGAGAGAGAGAGAGAGAGAGAGAGCGCATTCTGAACCGGGTACCGGTATAAGCCTTCTGATGCTGATCTGTCAGCCAGCACATTCGCTCATAAATCGCTTATAAATCGCCCGCAAGTATCTAACAATTTCTACACGCGTTTATCTTGTCTCTGCTCTCCTAAGTATACCCTATCCGTGGGGTAAAATACTTTAGACATTGAGTTGGTCGTTCAAAAAGTGTTCTATTATTATAACTATAACTATTATTATTGTAACCATTCAGTTTAGTATACATCCGATCATATTCCATTATTAAAAGTATATCAAATCTTAGACAATTTTGTCATAATTTATAATTTAATTTAAGTTTATGATTTAAATTTTAAAAAGTATGATAAATTTAAAAAAAAATGTAATCATAATTTCAAATGTAATAATTAACTTTTTTCATTAGACTAATATTTAGAACAGATGTCATTCAATGCATTCATATGATAATTTTGCAAATAACCGAACTCTACTTTATTTTTACAGAGTATCTTCCAGTCAAGCGCATATACACTAATTTATACAGCATACTCTCGAGCCAAGACTATTACACACCAGCATTAGTTAGCATTAGAATTATTAATTCTCTTGTAGCTTATATTCCTAAATATTTTAATTGAAATTAACACGCTGATTAAAAATGAATTTGTTGCCTTTAAATATGGGTTTTTTATAAAAAATATATTTAACCTATATAAACCTTTTTTTAAGCAGTTTAAGTGTAAATTCGCTTCGGCTTATTAAAGATTCCGGTTTTTTTTGCAAATAATATTTTTTGTTGTTTATGATTGTCGAATATTTGTGGCATTCATCATACAGTTGGGCGCAGAAGATGCTGCCAGCATCCGAAACAGAATCTTGAATGCCCTTTTGTTTGTGCGTCAACATGTCACAGGCACACACTAAACATCAATAAGTCGACGTCAGCAGCGACGTTGGCAGCGCAGTTGGGGAATGTTTTTTTTTTACGATTTGCATTGTGTAAAGTTTTATATATATATATTTTTTTTTAGTTTTTTATTGAGCATTGACTACAATTAATTAGTTAAATCTGCATTTTGCATAAATTAATAATAATAATATTTTAATATTTGCTTTCGGTTGGGCAGTCGCCTTTGTTGCTGCTGCTGTTGTTGTTGTTGTTGCTTTCTTTGTTCGGCACACAAAAATCGCGTCTTTTATTTTGAATGCAAATTTCGATCGTCTATGTTTATGTTTAAACAATAAATCAAGTTTGAAGTTCAGCAGCACACAAATTTATGCTGCTGCTCCGTATGGTTAATTTATTTAGAATCTGTTTAAAACGACTTTGAAAGATCTCTGGCGGCATTCTTGAAAACGAAAATCAAATCGAAACGAGTTCAATTTCTCATCGGGCTACTGTGCTAGATAAAATATATGCGATTAGCCAAGCTTTAGCTATGCTCCAACATTTGTTTAGAGCTCTGAAAGCTCTCTTTTGCCAATTGCCAATAGCAATTAAATGGCAATATTTTCACACACGCCACACACACACACACACACACACACATAGAGGCAAGCATAAAAGAAAATTGCCTATGGAAAACTAATGACAAAATCGACAAGAGGCAAACATTTATTTTTGCCAAACGATGAAAGTTTGTGGAAAATGTAAAATAAAATCGAATGGTTTGTCGTTACGGATTGTTAGACCTGGCCAGAGGCAGGGTTAGGGGCAGGGGCAGGGGCAGGGCAGGCGGGAGAATGTTAGGGCTGCTTGTGCATGCAGGCTGGCAACAATTTAGGGGCGGATTTTTCTTTGCTTTCCACTCTAGTACCATTGACAGGCGACAATGCGTATATAGATAGGAGTTGCAATGATTTGTGGCATTTTACAATTTTATTTGCCGCCGTTGGGCGTCGAGCCCCTTTTTCTTTATTTTTATATATGTATATATATATATATATATTTTTTTTTGTATTGGGCCCATGCATCATTTGTAAGCCAACTAAGCGTCCTTTAAGGACTATTTTGCGGATGCACTCGACGAACAATGCCACAGAGACCTCAAGCATGCACTTCAGGGCGATTCAATTTCTTTTGTGCGGTTGCCACAGTTGCCTTTTGCCGGCTGTCCCCGGCCACTGGCGTCTGCATTTGATTTTCATTTTGGGAATTTTCACATTTACCTGCTAAAAATGCTGCTGTAAAGTAGAGAGAGAGAGGGGGACAGGGAGAGGGATTGCAGGCGCGCATGCGCAACCCAAACGCAGGACCTAAAACTGACCACGGATTGCCACTCGAGTTGTTGTTGTTCTTTCCGTTGCTGTTGCCTTGCCTTTGTCTGTTATCTTTTGGCTGTGTGTCATAAACAAAGGTGTGATATTTGTTTGTCTTTTGTGCCTGATCGGGGCAATTGGCTCAAGTCAAGATGCATTTCTGGCTTTGGCCTATTGTACGCTCCGGTCCAGACACGGGCGTAGACTTCTTGTCAGCATTGTCACGCCACGCCGCAGTTGTCAATTAGACATTAGAAGCTGCTCTACAACATTTGCTGCTGCTGGCATTGTTGCCAATTCAATTACGAGCATGGCAATCTGTGGACAATCCGCTTGACCAGGCCAGCTGCCCGGCCAAAAAGTTGCCATTGGAAACACACATTGCGAACTGGCACGCGTTGCCGGCCCGGCTAGAATTACACCTTGTGTGGGTATTCCAGCTTGGGATCTGCTTAACAAATGCACCTTTTGTGTGCTAAGGAGATGTTGTAATAAGCACATAATGCCTGGGACAAATAGATAAGTATGTCTTATCAGTGTAATCAAATGGTTTCAATTTTGTCTTGAATGGAAGCTGACAATCTCCGCAATTTTTTAATTAAACAGTCAAGAAATCTATAAGAAAACTGTCGAAGTATATTGATACTACTAAGTATATATATATATATATATGTTTTTAAGTTTCTAGAAAAACATATTTTCAACTAGTATTTAAAAAAAAAAGAAGAAATTTCAACTTATAAAAAATCTCAAAATAAAATAAATTCAAAAATACATTTCAATAATCCTTAAGCTCCTAATGCTAATATTTTAAATAAAACAAAAAAAAAATTATAAACAAATTTTAAATTAAAATAAATATTTATAAATGTACAACAATATCCATAAATACAAAATTTCAAAATAAAATTATTCATAAAATTAAAGAATGTGCCACATCTTAAATGCAATATATATAACATTTAAAGTAGTCAAGGCCCCGCCTTCACATACCATATTCAACCGATTTATTTAATATATAAATTATACATTAAGGATTAAATCCAATTGAAACCCATTTTAATTTGCCTAGCCCTGGCAAACCCTATTATTCTTGACTCACAGCCCAATCATTCAACATTAAGAAGTTAGTAAATCAAGAATTTGCCCCAAGTGACACATCGGGCATATTGAAGACAAATTGTTTGACTTTAAGCCCAAGTCAAGATCATTCATATGCCAAGTTAATTATAACTTATCGCATATTTCTCAATTATTGAAAACATGGAAGGCGTTAACAACTCTTCAGCCCAACTTTATTCAGACATTTGTTGTCATGTTTGAGATTTTGTTTTTTTTTTTTTTTTAATAATTTTATTTTTTTTTTTTGTGAAATTTCCTAGTGAATTATTAATGAAAAATCGTCTATTGAAATCTGTATATTTTATAGTTGCCTTGCGCACATTCGACATTTAAGCGCTTCAGTATTTATGCCTTTTCTATGGCTCAAAATAAGAAAGAAAAAACATTTATTGAATATTCATAAGCTGCGCTTTGTGGCGTCATTTTTTAGATGGTGGTTGGGGGCAGAGCTCAACACAACTGGGGCGGGTCAAGATCGATGATGTCAAGTTGGAAAAGGGTCTTAAGTCCGGATCTATTGTTGTCCAGTTGCGGCTTAGAACTGTTGACATTTGATTTGAAGTCGCGTTGTAAGCGCTGCTGCTGCGGCTTTTTCTCTAAGATCTCCCGCTGTGCATATTGACAGTTATTAAAGGCCTGGCCAATAGAACATATATCTCTGCTACATACTAAATTCGTATAGTATTTATTTAGCCGCATGCGCTCATCTTTTCGAATTGCTTTTACGTGGGCTTTCTTATGCTCAGGCCTAGATCAATTATTGGCTAAGCCGTAGTCCCAAAAAAAAAAAAATGTTAAGATAAAATGAAGTTTGTTGAAATTTATAACACATTTTGGCCTTTTATGCGGCGGCCCAATAAGCGTCAGCACCTTGTCTAATTTGCTATGGTAATGAAAATTATGTTTATGGACAAAGCCATGCAAAATACAAAAAAAAAAAAAACTACACATAAAATAAACGAAATGTTGAAACCGTTGAAGCATAAATCATGCCTGAACATATCTGCTCGATCTGGCTGTATCTGTAGCCAGATTGAAAGAGCCAACTCATGGCTGTCCCATGTCCAATATTTAACATTTTACAACATTATATTCCATTGAATCCTGTGGGTGGCTCCAGCACTTGCGTCAGAGTTCACACAAAGCGCACCACGGGTGGCAGTCAAAAATAAAAATAAAATAAAAAAGATACAATACTTGCATATATATATGCCTGAGTTACGGCAAATCTTCAAGCCAAAAATCGATTAAACATTGAAAATAAAAAAATACTTTATGCCCAAGTTTTGAATGAACATTTCGAATTTGAGCGACGTCATGAGCTGGGCCTGGGCCGAAAAGATTTAGAAATTAAAAACGTTAACTAATGATAAACGCGCCTATGATACCTTGCCCCCGACTGCAGGCAACACATGCACCACCACCACCCCCCGCCGCCCCCCTCTCGCTGTCTTAGGCCATATAATACAAGCGTGTGGGCTTGACATGGTCGTCATTCAATACAAAATCCGCCGTTGTTGCCATATCCAAAGCATGTTGCACCCCATGGCGCGATTTGTGTGCTTTTAATATTCACCGACTCGGTCGGGTCTGTCGTCTGTTTTGAAAACTCATCGTTTTCCAAAGTTATTAGTACGGTTTGTCGAGAGAGTTGATATGCCTTTGAATTGCCCCATGGCCATTGTTTTAGATATGCCACAGATTCCCCCTCTATCCTCTTCCTGCTTCGATGGCCAACTAACGCCGCCTGTTGCGCCCCAGCGGGTTTTTAGTTCAATATCTATTCAGCACGTTTTGTGGGACAGCCCAAAAGGTTTTACATGTGCATCAATTAAAATAGAAATATAAGGGAATAGATTTAACATAACGGCGTAGGCGTTCGATAAGCAATAATGTTGATTCCATTGTCTTGAATATGCGTAAAAATTACAAAACATTTTGATAATCGTACATTTTGATCCAATCAACATATTATTTATTTTGATAATTATTCGAAAGAGTTTCTATTAGGCCATTGGGCTTAATCAATTCTAAACATTTTTCTTGTTTTAATTATAATTTATGAATTATTTAATATTGAATATAAATTCTTCACTTTAGTTTAAGGAATACTTGCGTACTGTTTAAAATTTGTTGACATTAACAAGTTCATCCCAAATCTTCAAGTTTGTCACTTATATAAAGCGTATTAAGAAATCTATATTTTTATATGTATTAATTTGCATATTTTATATGAATATCGAAAAATCCAATTGCATTCATAAACAAACAATTTTATTGCAAATTTGATTAATCAAGTAAAGTTTTCAAACATTTCAATTAATTTTTGCTAACTTTAAATCTTTGATTTATATAGCAGACTTTAAGAGAATTCGTAATTTTAGAGCTATTTTTTGAAAATCCTACGTTAAATTATGATTAAATACCTAAATGCTTTATTCTACCTATTTAAGATTAGTTGCACATAAACAAAACAGATTTTCCAAAATGTAATTTTAAATTTATTTGAGCTCTCTATATATGAAACCTCAACTGATGATAAAAATGATAAGAAATACTAATTTAAAATTAAATCATTAATCAATTCGGCACTTATGTAAAAATTGATTTTCATAAATCCTAATCCAAGCCCATAAGAAACTATAAATGATGTAGCAAAAGTGAAACAAACTTTAATAATATTAAGCCTTTAAATATAAATTCGTGGTAACTGTTATTTCCATAACAAAAATTAGTCTAACTTTAAGAATCAAAATAACATTTGTTTCCATTATTAACAAATAAGAATAGCTGCTCTCTTCAAACCATTCGAATTTTGCAAAAACCATTTAAATATTTGCTTTAGCTTACCTTCATTTTAATTGCCTCCACAATTTTGGCGATTTTTAATCCAAGTCTTTTGCACAAAATTTACCAAGCCAGCTTTTAGTTCGATCAAACGATCTCTAAATGTAGATCGAACCGAAAATGTTTTACGCTTTGTTGTTGTTTTGGACGACTTGATCAGTGGGTCAAGCGTCCAACAAATGACACCAAATGCATGCAAATGAATTGCATAAGCGATTACGAGTATGAATGAATAAGTGTGAATATGAGTATGAGTATGCGTGCGCTATATGCTCATATATATATATATATATATACATATATATATAGGTATATGCGAAACTTTGAGAATTTGCAATAATTGACAGCAACACTTTTGATTGATTAGCACATGAATGCAATTTTGAATATTGTTCACTGGTTTACGTTTTTAGCATACATATTTGTGATATGCTTTCTTAACGTTTTTTTTTGTGAGTTTTTTTGCCGACGCTAAAAAACTCAGAGCGGCTGCTTATCAGACGGCGCGAACGCGTGGCGCGATAACAGACGCCAGTTGCGGCTTCGATTGCAAGACGATATTGAGCTCTAAAGAGCTGTTGTTGTTGTTGTTGTTGTTGTTTCAGTTACTGTTGTTGTTGTGTTGAGGCGACGGACAGCGACGAGCGGCTGCGGCAGCTCACGAGCGTTGAGGCGAGCGACGTTGTTACAGCTACGAGGCCACTGCATAAACTGCCGGCGCTCTAGCCTCATGGCTCAGCTCATGGATCAGCATCGCTGACGACGACGACGGCGACGACCCGGTTTCGAGAGTGGTAGCAGCAGCATAAGGCAACACACACACACACACACACACATACACACTGGCACACTCGCACACACCACCAGCAGCAGCAGTCGCACCACTCGGAAAACCCGCTCAACTGGTTTTTTGGCTCAGCTCGCCGCGGTGGTTGTGTGTTGATTGGTTGCCATGGCGTCCGCTCAATTGGCAACGCCCCGCTTGGGAACGAGTTTCGCCCAGCGTCCCCCATTTTGAGTGCAATTCGACAGCTGGCCAATTGAGTGCGCCGGCGCGTGCCAGCGTCGAGCTCGACGTTGAGCCAAATTTTGTGCCGCTTGAGCGGCTGGTGGTTGCGCCATTTGGGTGGGTGTTGTTGATGCTCTGCCCACGCTTCAGCAGTGCAGTGCGGGGTGGCTGTGCTCCGGCGGCTAAAAACAGACCGTCGCTGAGCGGAAGCAAACGGCGGAGCAAACGACAGCAGCGGCAGCAGCGCACTTGACTTTTTTGGGGTCAAACCGCTTGACGGTCGAAAAAGCTGCAAGTTGACAGTTTTTCAACATATTTTCATTGGGTGAAAAGCTGACGCTGGCGCTGACGTTGACGCTAACGTTGACGCTGACTGTGGCATCTGGCATCTCATGTTGAGGCAGCTCTCGGATGGGATATGGGATATGTGCCGGATGTGGCGGAGCAGCGAGTAGCCATTTAAATTTCAAGATTTCAAGATTTCAAGCAAAAGCATTTCAAGTCAGACTGAAACAAATTTGAAGTCAAGCATAGCTCAAGATAATTTTGTATGGATGGCAACCTGTTAGCCTGTTAGTTCGCAAGTGGAAATATATATTTGAAATGTACGAGAAATATGAACTATAAAGGTATTATAAGATTTATAACTCTCTTACTGTATCATAAGATTTATTGACATTGGAACTACGAAAAAATCTAAAGACTAATTTCATATACTAATTTTAGCGCCCATTAAATTATGTTAATCGATTAAGTTTTAAATAAAAAGATAAACACAAATAAATTAAATTAAAAAAAAAAACACACAAAAAAAGAAAAAATGTATGATACAAATAAAGTATTAGAAAAAAAGTTAAATTCGAAGCACCGCAAATAAAATACCCTTGCAACATATATAAAATCGAATATTTTACTTAAAAGAAAATATTTTTTTTCATACTAGACTGAATTGTTAGCTGTTTGGTCGTAAAGGTTTGATATTTATAACATTAGGCTTCTATATTAGGCGTATAGTCATTGAGTAATATAGCTTATTGCTGAGTAAAAAAACTGATTACTGAGTACTAAAACTTTTTACTTAATAACTATATGTCTAATATAAAACATGTCTAGTAATAAAACATATTACTGAGTTATAAAACTTATTACTGAGTTATAAAACTTATTACTCAATTACATATAGTAAAGCTCCTTATTACTTTTAACATTGCTATTGGTATTTAATTAATTTTTAAATTTTTCTTCCAATACCGAACAGATTGCACTACTTATTCATGCTTATATATACATCTATAATATATATACATTAAATATACATACATGTGTTTAGTTCGTTAAACATTTATATTTTCCCATTCCATCTGTCAATTGAGCAGCGCCTCAAGCACTTTAACAGCACGCACACACACACTCTTGCTCTCGCTCACTCTCTCTCTCCCCCTCTCTTTCCACTTGTCTCCTTTTTTTCTGCCTATTGCTTTCACGCTGTCCGACACTTAAAGCCGCTTGGCATTCAATTGGCATTTTGCTGTCACCATCATCAGCCTCTGAACTCTACCAGCTCCCGCCCCTCCTCAACCGCCCCACCCACTTCCATTCCTCGCTGTACGCTTCCTGCGATCCACCTTCATGTTGCTCACGTTATTTAAGGATTATCATCATTTTATGCTGCCTCGCAATGGCTTTTTTGCAGGATTAAATGCTGCCTTGCCTGCTGTCTGCTGACAGGCCCGAACACCCTTCGCAAACCCCCTTCCCCCCCCCCCCCTGCTGCCCCTTTCATGCGCTGGCAGCTCTTTTGAATTGATTGCATTGCACTTTTTATACTCGTTCACGAATTGAGAAGAGTATATTGGGCTTTAGCAATGTTCGTCTGTTCGTATGAACGCAATTCTTTTCGCCACTATTGCAGCAAGAGTCTTGAAATTTGGAATATATGTACATCCGCTTCAGATAAAGTGTAAATATTTTTTGTCTACGCCCACTGGGGGCGTTGCAAATCGATCAAAACCATATATTTGCCTCAGTTTGAAGACTAGATACACAAAATTTTGCAGACTGATTACTGATGAGTTCCTCCAAAAATCAAGAACAAATTTATAAATTAAAATGAAATTATATTAAATTAAATTTTAAACAAACATCGATATTTTTCCAAAATACCAATAATAATTAAGACCGCTTTGGACTGTTTTAAGCTGTTATAGTACTGTAAACGAGTATTGCGCAGTCGGTTCCACCCGATTGCAACGTTCTTACTTGTTTTTCTTTGTTGTTGCTGTTGCTCTTGTTGTCGTTGTTGTTGTTGCATAGTTTGCGCTGATGCGCCGCCTTCATGAAGCTGCCGCCCCCTCATCCCCACCCTTTGGCCCAGACTACAAAGTGATTTTTATGGCTTTTCGCTGCATGAGTGTGTGTGTGTGTGTGTGTGTGTGTGTGTGTGTGTGTAGTGTATGCAAATGTTTGACTATGTACATGTGTGTGTGTGTGCACTTTGATGTCTCCGCATTACAAAAGGCGGCACTTTAATGCTGCCCATATATCAAGAGAGCGCAAAGCTTGACAGCGAAAGCTTTAACACGCATACGCCCCGTGGGGCAGAGCGCACTATGAACCGCATAGATATATGTAGCTGCATATATGCATATATATTTATGTGCATTTATAGATATGGAACTCGACGCTCTTATCGGGCAAGTGCATCGCCTAACCTTTCACTCGGCGCTTATCCTTTGGGCCATCTGCGCGCGCCGCACAAAATAACTTCATTCGAGGCACTAAATTGATTAACAGTAGCCCCCGGGCCAAGAGATGCGGCTGCCTCTGGCCGCTGGCTGTCAACGCTTCCCGGAATGCCTTCCATTTACATGCCATAATTTTTAAATGTCACCAGTTTACAAAAGCGCTGACCATTTGATTTTGGCCGCAGTCGCATCTCTTGGCCATTGTCTCTGGCCAAAAACAGGTTAGTTGGCTGGCGGCTACCTGCCGCAATCGAACCCTAAATGAACCCCATCCCTTTTCTTCTTTTTGGGCCCATACACGATATTATATATTTATTTAGCTCTTTATTGAGCTGCAACCTGTCGCTGTTTTTTTTTTTTTTTTTTGGGTTTTAGTTTGCTGACTCTTCCCCTTCTTGGCAGATTTATGGGCCGCCTCAGAATGTGGTCGTCTCCAATTGATGGCAATGCCTAGATACGAGAATGCGGCCACAGCCGTCTGCCCTTTTTCCTAGTTGCGATCACAAAAAATTTCAGGGTAATTTGTTGTAGCGTTTCCCAAAACTGTTGGTGGCATATATCTCTATATATACACACATATATCCCAGTTGAGTTTTTTTTTTTTTTTTTTTCGTGGCTCATTCGCGCGTGTTATGAAGACGTCAAAACCGTCCGGCTGAAACAACCCCTCCTGGCCTCTTGTCTAATTATTGCCATTTGGAACCTGCGACCTGTTGGCCCAAAACTGGCCCATAAATTCCCCTACATTTGTCGCTCTGTCTGGGTTATTGGGTCGCAGCAATGTTTGCATACGCATATCTCCATTTGTCTCTTTGTTCTTTGCTAGCCTATTTTTATTTGCTCGAGCTGTTTATATGGCCACAATGTTAACATGTGTCCGGTGGACTCTGTAAATGCCAGGAGTCATAATATTGAGGGCGTCCAATGCGTTTTTATAAACAATAAATCATATGAACAATTGTCCTGTTTATTCAGCCGTTATTTATGCTTCATGTGAAATTCTGGCAAGCTGCCAGCACAAATTGTAACTTTTGGTAAAAGTTTGCACCTTAGCATTGTCGGCTGGTAGGCCTTTTAATTATTTGCTTCGCTGTTCTATCCAAGTGTTTTTAATATTTACAATAACTGACAGACGAAGTATGAGGCAAATACATTATTATTATTTCAGTAAATACTCTTCCTAAGCTTCAAACCTCCATAACTTTGTCAATACTGTAACGATTTTAATGCGAGATGGCATTTTGGCCCTGATTTGATTGATTCGACGTTTAAAACTGATTCATTATGAAAATAAATTTTTTTCAATTTCTTGGAAAAAAAAATCATGAACACATCACTTACTCTTTTTAAAAATACTTTTTTTTTCTAAATTTAAATTTTTCAAATTATTATTATTAGAAGCCATCCTAAAACCGATTCTGAAACGATCAATTTTTCGGTAAAAAATTACAAAAAATCGGACTTTTCTGTAAAGTCTAGTAAACATAAACTTCAAATTTCCATATCTTTTCAATACTAATTCGAATTTCATGCCTGATGGCATTTTAGTCTTGATTTGTCCTCTAGATTGCATCTGCGTTTCATATTTTTTCTATTTAAAAATATATATATAGATCAAATTCATGACTTGTCCTTTAGATTGATTTGTAACTTAAATTAAAATTTATGAAATTAAATTTTTGTTGGTATTACCTGCATTTGTCCTGTAGATTTCCATCAGCATCCAACATTCAACTAATTAAACTCTTTGCATTCGTTCTTTTTTGCCTTATACATTATGTATATATATATTTGTAATAACTCTCTAGTGTATATATATAAATTAAAATAAATAAATACATTTTATTTATTTTGTCATCATAATTATCATTATCATTATCCTCGTCGGTAAAAACTCCGTTTGTCTTTATCTCATTTTAATCGTTAATACGAGTACTTTGCGTGCTGTTTGTTGTTCGAGTTGTTGTTGTTTTTTGTTTTTGTTTTTGTTTGTCGCATTTTTGTTTGTTGTATAATTATAATTACGATGCACTTTACCATTAGATTAATCATGATGTAATAATAATATTGTATAACATATTTACCCTCAAGGGTTTTCATATCATTCGGTTTTTTGTTTTTTGCTTTTTGTTTTTTTTTCATTTCCCATATTCTATGCCTATTCTTTTTCTGGTTATCCTCACGCTCTCAGCTCCCTCTACACTGCACTTTCTCTCCCTCTTTCTCTCTCAGTTTAACGACGATCTCTTTCAACTTTACTCTCAACATTATTTTTTTTTTCTTTTTCATAACAAACAGAGCAACTAACAAAGAAATGCACAACAGGAGCAAATTGTTTCGATACGTTCAGGATCTTTGACCTTCCGTCAACCGCCCGATACTCTTCCGCTCTAGCTAACTCTATCCGACTGTCTAACTATCTGGTTACGGGACTAGCCAACAAAGCGTTTTCTGTGTTCTGTGGTACAATACGTTTTGTGCTTATTATTCTCATTATTTTTGTCTTTTTTTTGTATGTTTTTCTTGAGCAGTTTCACTAACTTATTTGGTACATTTTATATTTTTATTGTTATTATTTGTATTTCATTTATCGTATTGCCTTTAAATAGAGTACTCTATGTATAAGTATGTATGTATGCTATGGTTATGTAAGCATTTATTAATATTATTTTTGTTGTTGTTGTTTTTGTTTTCTTTTTAGCGCACTTTTGAAAGCTATACTTAGTTTTAGGTGTTCTGTGTGGTGAGTTCATAAGAATTGCAATGCTTGAAATGATACCAAATTGCGATAACTATTTTTGAAATACTCTGCCTGAAGCATATGCGGCAAATATTTGAAATAGAAAATATTTCCAAATATTTGCAGCATATCCTACTTCCGATTCCAGCTGTCCTGTCCTAACCTACTTATATGCTAGAAGTTTAGTCGCGTTTAGGCCGCTTGTAAATTATTGTTATGTACATTTAGACATACGTTTTATTAAAAGTTGCCAATAGTCTGCTTTGCTTTTTTACTTTTCTTATTTTTCTTTTAGCATGTTTCGTTGTACAAAAGCAGGAGAAAAATAAATAATATCAGAAAGCTTTTCGGGCGCCAGCTCGATCCATTGCCAGGGCGAAACTAAAAAAATAGAAATTCAAGTGAGAAATCGAAAGCACATAATTGAAAAAAACCAAAAAAAATACCAAAACGCAACTTTAACTAATCGTTTTTTATTTTGTTTTTCTTGTTTCAGTTGCCTATATATATATATATGTATATATATATATATATATATATATATTAAATGGTACATATACATATGTAATTTATACGCTAAGCTAAATATTTTGTTTAACAATAAATGTATAGCTGCTTGGCTCTGACAGACCGCGTTTTCTTTCTCATTTCTCATCGTTTTTTTTTTTTAAATTTATATTTTTCACTTTACTATGTATATTTCAATATTACTCCTCTTATGATTAACAACGAAAAAATAAAGTGTGTTTGTGTGCAGCTTCTTTGCCATAAGGAACAGAAATTAAAGAAAACATAAAGAATTCAATTCTAAACATAATAAGGAAATTCAAATAAAAATTTTCACAAAAATTATCATCATTTAAGTAGTAATAGGTAATTATAGAATATATATGTATATATATTAAATTTGACTCAATAACAAAATTAAATTGATTTTTGAACAGATTTGATGTTGATGTTGTTTCTTTTTCGAGAGTTTTGCCGATTTGAGATTAGCTCGAAGAGCTTTACAAATTACAAATTTTGCAATACAAAATAAGTAAATATATAAATGTATATATATATAGTACAAAGCCACGCCCACAGCAACAAATTGGCAGCAATCTCTGTTCGAGCAGTGGGCCTAATTGTCATTAGGGTATGTCGATTTTTTGTCGGTCAATTCAGTTGGAGTTTTGCTTTATTTTTGGTTGAGATTTCTAACATAATTAAAACGCATTCAATTAAACACACCAAAGCAAGGCGACAAAATTTCATATATAATACAGATTTTTTTTCATTACACATTGATGGCAGCTTTAGTTGCCATTTAACTGAAGATAGTGGACGCAGGCTGCCTGTACAATCGGACAATAATTGAGTTTACTATGGCTTGGCCTCACTGTGCCGTCAGTCTTTAAGCACGGGCAGCGCTCGCACTCCGATTGTTGGCATACAGCTAGAATCTGGGCCGAAACTAAAGCTTTATAGAATATAGATAGTATTCTCTAGTTTAGTTAAGATATAGTTGTACGGTTTTGCAGTCCGAGTATTGCTGTCCCGTTATATAGTTCGCCGTCCGTAGGGGCCGTCGTTGTGTTCAATTATTGCTTCTTCGGTACTCGATTGTTATATATTAATTTTTCATTTAAGACTATTTTTTAATGGCACAAAATATACAGCATTTCTTCTTCTTGTTTTTGTTAAGATTAACTTTTTGTTGTTTTTTTTTTTTTGTTTTTTGTTGTAGCTACAGAATAATTTCTTAACTAGAGCTAGTTTGCTAAGCTTTTGCTTTATTTCTCTGGCTGTTTTTTTTTTTTAATTTTATTTTTTTCTTTCATTTTTTTGCTTGCGGAAGATCAACAATTGTCTCACACTTTGTTGCATGAACGCGCCTGTTCAGCTTGCAGTCCCGTTAGCTGCTGCCCCCGCCCCTATCTCAGTCTCCTCTCTGCTGCTGCTGCTGCTGCTGCTGCTGCTATTATCAACGCCCAACAACTCTCTGCGGCCTTTTGCTCCTATGCTCTGTACTCGCTTTCTGTTACATCATCTGATTCATTCTTTACTCTTCTTTTTTCTTAGTTTCTTTTGTTTTTTTTTCTGTTTTTTTTTCTTGTCAACTACATTATGTTCCACTAGATTAGGTTGCTATTTATATTTATCTTAGGTATGTCGTTATGTTTATGTAGTTCTTCTTTTTTCTGCATTTTTTGTTATGTGTTTACGTCCGCCAGTTGTTCGATGGGCGGCAGATTTACCGCGGACGCGAACCTTTGTAGTTCGGATTCGGATGGCGACTTGGATGACGTGGAGGTGCTGCAAGGAAGACAGAAAATTGATCAGTTAACTTGAATTAATTTTTTATATAAAAATATATATGTACATATATAATTAAATTTTTTTACTAATAGTATATTTTCTATTTCTAGTATTTATGATGAGTTTTACTATCAATATTGTTATTATTGATTATTATATTATTATTTGTTATTATTTATTATTAATATTTATTATTATTATTATTAATATTACAATTTATATTTTTTTATTATTTGTACTGTACTGTACTGTATGGATCTTTGAGCTTTACATGTCAAAATTTTTGTACATTTTGGCATGATTTTTGACAAAAAAATTTACCCCCTCAGAATCGGTTTTAATGTTGTTTTTTATACTAATTGTGACAAACACAATCGATTAAAAATAAAAATTTGCAATTCTAATTTTTGAAAAAAAATTTTTTTCAAAAATTAGTAAGGGGGAGTACATGATTTTTTCCAAAAAAATTAAAAAAAAATTTATTCTCAATAATGCATACATTTTAAACGCAGAATAAATCTATATGAGAAATCATGATCAAAATGCCATCAAACTCGAAAATCCGTTCAGTTTTGACAAAGTTATGGGAGTTTGAAATATGGGAGTAATGGATCTTAAAGCTTTACATGTCAAAATTTTTGTACATTTTGGCATGATTTTTGACAAAAAAATTTACCCCCTCAGAATCGGTTTTAATGTTGTTTTTTATACTAATTGTGACAAACACAATCGATTAAAAACAAAAATTTGGAATTCTAATTTTTGAAAAAAAAAATTTTTCGAAAATTAGTAAGGGGGAGTACATGATTTTTTCCAAAAAAATTAAAAAAAATTTTATTCCTAATAATGCATATATTTTAAATGCAGAATAAATCTATATGAGAAATCATGGCCAAAATGCCACCAGACATGAAAATCGGTCCAGTTTTGACAAAGTTATGGGAGTTTGAAATATGGGAGTTATGGATCTTTGAGCTTTACATGTCAAATTTTTTGTAAATTTTGGCATGATTTTTGACAAAAAATTTACCCCCTCAGAATCGGTTTTAATGTTGTTTTTTATACTAATTGTGACAAACACAATCGATTAAAAACAAAAATTTGGAATTCTAATTTTTGAAAAAAAAAATTTTCGAAAATTAGTAAGGGGGGAGTACATGATTTTTTGCAAAAATATTTAAAAAAATTTATTTTTAATAATTTATTATAATATTATTATAATAATTATATCATTTTCTAACAAGTTTTATATAACAAACAAGCTGATCCACCCCTGTCTAAACGTTGGATTAAAAAAAAATGTATGTCAACTTTTCACCTATTTTCCGTTCGTGTGGGTGGATTTGTTAAAGCACAAAACTTGTTTTATGCGAAATATGTAAAATACATACGAATTGTACACAGATTTTAAAATGGATTACAAGTTAGTTGTATGAAAACCCAAAAAGAGGTTGCATACAACACTTTTTCAACCAATTTTCATCCTTGCAAGTGGAATTTTCAGAAACCCCTTGTTAAGATCCACTTACACTTATAAATATTATTATAAAATTGTCTTGAAATACAGTTAGCTTGCTCGCCGTCATATTTCCTTGCCCACTTTTCGGCAAGTCCAAAATGGAACTTGTAGCTCCAATTGGACTCGTTCTCACCTTGTATCATCATTGTGGGATACATGCCGGCAACCTGCGCCATCTGCGGTCGGATATCGTTCGAGGGCGACCGTCGACTGTTCGGCAAGGCCACCGAGGGCTGTCAATGTAAATAGAGCGAGAAGTAATAGATAAGTAAAAAATAAATTCAAATTTTAATTGAAATATTTCAGCGTCTACTCACGTGCGCAAAGTACGTCTGGCCATACTTGATGTAGACACCGGACGCGCCATTCGGATTGTAGCCGCCGAGGGCGGCAACGCCGCTGAGCACCGCCGTTGCCTGCTGTCCGCCAGCGCCGGCCGCCGCTGCCGCTGCGATGCTGCTATGATGCAGCTGGGCTGGAATGTGCGAAGCACGCGGTCCGCCACCGCCGCCGCCGGCATTGCCGCCACCGCTCAAATACAGAGACGGCGGCGAGGCATTGACAGCGGCATGATCCACCACAATATACTGTGTGCTGAGTCCGGTGGCCGCTCCACTGGCATTTGGCGTATTGGCGGCGCTATTATTATTGCTGCCGCCGCCGCCTCCAATCCCTGCAATACTGTTGGGCGAGTTGTTGCTGCTCTCGTGGCTGCTGTTGCCGTTGGCGCTCGGCGAATTGCGCTGCGAGACGCTGCGCCGAAAGTCCGCATTGATGGACTTTTGGCTGCGGAAGCTGGCGGCGCCCGCATTTAGGCGAATTGGAGGCTTCGCCTCGTAGCCACCGCCGCCGCCGCCGCCGCCAGCTGGACTGCTCGTGGCCGTGGCATAGCTGGGCGGCGGTCCGCTAATCAACGGCAGCTGCGTGGCCTTATTGTCGCGCTTGCCCAGCGCATGCGGCGGTCCGCGATGATGATAGCTGGCAGAGGTCGAGGGTCCGGCGCCCAGGCTGATGCTGCTGGGCGAGGCGCGCGGCGTCGGCTCATTGTTCGAGTTGAGCAGCGGCGTCTTGGCGCCGCCAGACATCGCCGACATGCCGCCCAAGGGCACCGCGTGGCGTGGATTGTAGCCGCCGGGATGGTAGGATTTGCGACCGCCGGGCGCACCGCCGCCCAGACCGTTGCCATTGTTGTTGCGCTTCTCGTAGGGCGTGGCATAGCCGCCCTCGTTGCTGCTCTGGCTGTGATAGTAGTGCGGCGTGGAGCTGTTGCTGTGATAGCCACCGCCGCCGCCGCCGCCGGCACCGGACAAACCGCCACCGCCGCCGCCGCTGCTGCTGTTGTTGGCGCTGCCGCCGCCATTGGGCGCTGGCGGCGTGCTAAACAGCGGCGCCTGGCGACCGGGCGCCGCCGGCGTGCTGGGCGCCGATTGTGTAGCAATCACATCCATGCCACCGCCGGCTGCCGTGTAGAACGGCGCGGCCGTAATCAGCGCGTGATGTGGCGCCGAGTGTGGTGCGGGCTGCTGTTGTTGTTGCTGCTGCTGCTGCTGTTGCTGCTGCTGCTGTTGCTGCTGCTGTTGCTGCTGCTGGTGCTGCTGGTGCTGGTGCTGTTGCTGCTGTTGCTGGAGCAGCGCATTGTGCGGCCCCGGCTGCTGTGCGCCCGCCTGGCCGGCGGCATATGGGAACAGATTGGTTGGTATCAGCGCCGTCGCATGCTGGGCGGGCAGCGCATAAACGTGAGCACCGGCAGCGGCTGCCGCAGCAGCAGCAGCGGCTGCGGCGGCGGCGGCGGCATTGAGATCATTATTGGCCCCCGCCCCGCCATGCGCCAGTGTCAGCGTGGGCAGCGCATGATATGTCGTTGTGCCGGCGCCGGGCGCTGTGCTTATCAGCTGGGCGGTCCCGGCGCCCGGATGATGTGCCGCGGCGGCATGGCCGGCCGCCGTTGGCGGATAGCTGGGATTGTAATGTATCGAGCCGCCGCCGGGCGTGCGCTTTACGCGCGCACCGCCCAAATAGCCACCGTTGTTGCTGTTGCCATTGTTGGCACCGCCAGTGCTGACGATGTGTCCATTGCTGGCCTGCTGGCCGCCAGCTACCGTGGGCGGACCAGCCGCTGTGGCAGTTGCGAGATTCAGCTGGGCCGCCGCCTGAGCCTGGGCCTGCGCCTGGACCTGTGCCTGGACCTGAGCCGGTGTGGGCGCCGGGCCCGTGGGCGGCTGGCCGGGCGCCGCGGTTGCCACCATCGGCGCAGCGGCGACCGCCTGCTGCGGCACATAGTACGGTATGGGATGATAATAATGATACGGATAGCTAATCGGATACGTGGCCATCGGCAGCTGTTGCAGCTGAGCGCCCGACGGATCGCTGGAGTAGATCAGCGGCGCCTGATAGATGGGCGCACCGTTGGGCGCTGCGGCCGCAAACTGGGCGGTCGGATAGGTGGCGGTGGCCATCGGCATAACGGGCCCGGCGGGCGTCTGGTAAATGGCCTGGGCGGGTATGAGGCCATCGCCGCGCTGCTGCTGGGCCGGATCGAAGACAGGTATCATGTAGGTGCCGGGCAGCTCGCCCGCCTCCTGCGAGGCGAACAGCGCCTGCGCTGGCTGACCGCTGCCCGTCAGCTGGAAGAGCGGCTGGGTGGCAGCGCTGCCCACAGTCGGCTGCGGATAGGCCGCATACACCATGCCCTGGGGCACAGCATAGATGCTGCCGTCGGGCTGTAAAAGAAGTCGGGAGATTAGTTTAGATTTCTTGCGAATTTATAAATGTGAATGCTAAGATGAGAAAATTTCTAGTGTGTCTATAATTGTTAATGAATTTGGGTCGTTAGAAAATCTGTATTTGCTAAGCCTTTTCTAATATTTAAATAATTATTTTATGGTTATTAAACTATTCTATTTTATCAGAGAACTGTTTCTGACACTAGCTCTAAAATTGTAGGAGAAATGAGTTTTCGCGATTTACCACCCATAAAAAAATACATTTTATCGATTTGCCACGCCCCTAGTGGACGTAGCCAAAAAATCTTAACATGTTAACTGACATTTGTATGCACGAATATATATTCCAAGTTTCAAGTCTCTAGCTTCAATGGCGGCGCTTAAAATTGCGTTCATACGGAAGGACATTGCACAAACCCAAAAACACTTTTCACTTCGTGAACGAGTCTAAACATTTCTATGCAAATACAAATTAGGCAAGCTAGAGAATAAGAGTATTTATATTGTGTTTGGTTTGCTCTTACCCCCTGCTGATATGTGGTGGTGCAGTATGGCGTGGCGCCATTGGGCGTGGTTGTTGTATGAAAGACGGTGGAGCCATCGGGCGCCTGATAGCTTTGCGTATATGCCCAGGTTGTTGTCTTGGGCTCCTCGGCAACCACTTGAGCTTGGCTCTGGCCCGCTGGCTTCACCTCGCACTGGCTGTAGGGCGTGCTGCTCGGCGACAGCGATTGGGCATCACAATTCAGTGGCGCCGCCGACGCGGCTGGCAGCGGCGTTTGGCTGGCGGCGGGTGGCAGCTCCGGTGGCGCCGCAGAACCAGCTGAGCTGGCTGGGCCCACCAAGGTATCGGCATCCTGTTCCTGCAATTGTTGCTGCTGCTGCTGTTGTTGCTGCTGCTGCTGCTGCTGCTGATGGAGCTGAGCAACTGCCTCGAGCTCTTTGTCGCCGGCACAGCAGGCGGGTATATTGGGACTGGTTGCCTGATTCTTATACTTTTGCACCTCGATGCGATCGTAGTTCTTGGTGGAGGTCGAGGTCGTAATGCTCAGGCAGCCCGTTGCGCTGGACAGGCTATCACATTCATCGCCCTTGCCGCAGCTGGGCTCGCAGATTGGCGGCTGTTGCTGCACCTGTTGCTGTTGCTGCTGCTGCTGCTGCTGTTGTGGCTCGTTCTGGTAGCTATCGTAGCTGTCGGAGCACTCCATGCCTGGCGATTGCACCTCCTCGGCGTAGCTCTCCGTGGAGCTGCAGGACAGTTCCGTATTGTAGATTTGCTGTCCCGGCAGCGGCTGCTGTTGCTGCTGCTGCTGCTGCTGTTGTTGTTGTTGCTGCTGCTGCTGCTGCTGTGGCGAGGATTTGCGATAGGGCGCATAATTGCCGCCAGAGTTGCCGCCCGACTGATAGTTGCCGCCATTGTTGCCGCCATGCTGCAGCGCCTGATTAGGCGGCAAGTTGGACGGGTCGTAGTGGTAAATGGAGCTGCAAAAAGAAAAGTGATCAAAATTTAAATATAGTTAACATTTCATTTCTGTCGGTTTAAAATGTGTTTTGGAATCTCGCTCGTTGCATGCAAAATGGTGTTAATTAATAAAAGAAAAAAGAAACCAGGAAAGTACAGTTGTCAGGGTTGCCACAGTTTTGCATTAGAGTGCGCAGTGAGGGCGACGGCAGCGACAGACATTTATGCTTTTTATTGCTTTTATAAAAATATGGGTATTTTTTTTATATATTTTATATATTGCGTATATTATAAAGTAAATGTAAAAACAACAACAACAAATGCGTTTTTTGATATTAGAGTAAGAGAAAGAGAGAGAGAGAGAGAGAGAGAGAAAGAGATGCAATGCAATTAGAACGAACAACAATTAGACGACAACACTGGCAGACGGCACATTTAACTGGCAGTTAACAGAGACAACAGCAGCAGGCGATCGCAAAAAAGCTGGTGAACAGAAGATTTATGAGAAACTGAGCGAGAGCGAGAGCAAGAGAGCAAAGAGCTGAGTGTGAGTGTGAGTATGAGTGTGTGTGTGTTGTGGGCGATGTACAGGTGAGAGCGTGAGACTGAACTGAGAGAGCTGTTCGCTCAAATTCATTAACATTTGAGAGAGCGAGAGCTGTGGTGTCTTTTGATTTGATTTTAGGCAGATAATTTACAAAAACAACATCAACAAGTTGAAAAGAGCACATTGAAATGCCATTAACAAGTTATGTATATATAATATATAATAAATAGTTACATAAAAAAAATAATAAAAAAAATATCAATTTTGATAATTTAAACGCGAAATTGGTTATATAAAAGTAATTTTGTATGAGAAAGCACATCAATTTTAAAAACAATAAAGAAAAGCTCAGTTCGGCATGCCGAAGAGTGAATACGCTGACTGAATAAGCGAATGGAGCCTATGTATGTGAAATAATATATTAAAAACTGTAATTGATTAGTTAAAAGTTACGTTAAGTCGAAGCAAATGTAATTATGTAAAAACGTTAATACAAAAACTTTTTGAAGCCGATTTCTACGCATGACAATATACAAACTGACATGAAACTTTTAAATATTTGTTCTATATAAAATATGTATAAAATCTTCTAAGTAATTTGACTTGTCTTGCACTTTTAATAAACTTGCTCTTTTCTATTTATAGATTTATTAAACAATTTTAAATATAAGTTTAAAAACCGAATTGGAAGAAAAAATAATAGTTAGATTTAGTTGTGTTTTAAAATTAGATAATAAATTAACATACTATTTTCTTTTTTGTGTCAAGTAGAATATAATAATTAGACTTATTTGCATGGCAACAGACAGACTCGAAATTATTATAAGGTTTTCCTAAATAATTTACATAAAATGCCCAATATAATTATTTTTATTAACAGCCCAATATATATCTGTATATAATCTCACACATAATTATTCTCTTCTCTGCTAGAAATTTAGTTTTCTTTAAAGTTTTTAAATGGTTTTTCTAATACAAACATTTGGCAAATTTCGGGTTTTTAAATACAAATTGATTAAAACTCGACAATTTTAAGCACATATAAAAACTTTATACAATAGTAATTAGTAAGAATTATTAAAAAAATAAAAGGTGTCGGAACAAAAAAAAAAGTAGCTTTATTAATTTATTATTTGAGTACAACATAATAAAAGTTTTCTCAAAATTTTGGTGGCCACTGAATTCAAATTATTTTTGTTGGATATATTTTTTTTGTTTGTGTGTTTTTGGTTTTTGTAAATTACCCGTCTGCATTGAGAATTGGTTGGAGGGTTTGCGGATCAATGAGGACGCTGCCAATTGGCACACTCGAAATGTCTGTGACGGCCCAGACGAGTCCCGATGAGGCCGATGCCGATGTCGACTCTGGTGTGCTGGACGTTGTTGTTGCTGTTGTCAATGGTGGTGTTATTGTTGCTGTTGCCGTTGCTGCTGCCTGCTGCTGCAGAAACGTGGCCATTCCCCGATTGGACGAGGCCAGCGCCGGCGGCGGCTGGCTAAACTCCGGCGTCTGCCTGTCGCTGCCGTAGCCCGTGGGCGACGGCGTTACGGAATCGGAGCGCACGGATTGGGTGCGTGTCTTGTAGCTGGATTTTGGAAAATGTTGTTGTTGGTTGTTTTCGGGTGGCATACAAAAATGTTTTTTGGCAATTTTAACAACAGTTTCAACAAATTTTTTTTTTTTTACGGTTAAGTTAGAGAGAAAGAGAGAGCGAGCGAATTGGGTTTGGCTTGTTTTGGGTCATAAAAAGTAAAGAATTCTAGGGGCCACTCACCCGCTGCTCGAGGGCGAAAGGCGCCAGGGCGCGCTGGTGCTGCCGGTCGAGTCCTGTTTGGCAAAGCCGCCACGTCCGCTCTTGTTCGAATTGGTTGAATCGCCGCGCGGCAACGTCCCGCCACCGGGACCGCCAGCACTGGGCGGGCCGCCGTAGTTGCCAAAGTTGTGAGACTTGGGCACGGCGCCGCCAGATCTCATGCCGCCGCCACCATCGCGCGACTCTGTCGACTGTGGGTTAGAGGCAACAATTAGTGGACAGCTCGGGAGTATTATAGTATTAAAACTAATTCTCTTGTTACACGATTTTTTATTTTTAATTTTTTTTAGCACGCGTTAAAATGTTTAAAATGTTTCTGTTTTTACACGAGTTGTTTTATTTTAATACGATTTTAAATAAATATTCTATAAATTCTTTTTAACTTTTTTTATGTTCTATGAGTTTCTTTTATTCTCACTCCTCATAAAAATATACATTAAAACTATTGAATTTTCAACCATGGGAAACAGAGATAATAATAGAAAAAAAATTTCCCAAAATGATGATATTGGAACCTTGCCCAAAACGTATACGTATTATTGTCAGCAAGCGACATTGAATAAAATTGTGTTAAAAAGTTTATACTACTGTAAAGTTTATACTAGTTTTACTTTTTTAAAAATCATAAATATCTTGTATTATTTTTTTATAATATATTTTATGAATTAAAATGTGTAAGCATGGAATACAAATTTCCAAGTGAACTCCAACAAGATCTCTTGTAATATTGTTTATTGTACTTTTAAGATGATTTTTTAAGTCAGAAACCAATCTACTTTTTTTTCCATATAGCCAACATATATTTTTTTAACGTTTTTTTATCGTGTAAAAAGAGAATTAGGTGTATTATATTAAAACAGAGCCAACTCACGTTCTGCATTTGCAGCATCTTGCCATTGGGCCGCTTGGGCCTGGGCGGCTGCTGTTGTTGTTGCTGCTGCTGGTCGACTGCATTGTGCCAGCCACCGTTGCCACCGCCGCCACCGCCATAGCAGTCCTCATTGCCCATTTCGCTGCCGTAGCCATCCTGCTGTGCTGTGCGATTGAAGATGCGACTGCGCGCACGATCGTAATCCTCCTCACGCTCCTCAAAGCTTTTGGCCTTGCGGTCGAGCATGGCACGCTCCGGACAGAGATACGGCGACTGGCGGACCTCGTCGAAGCTGTGCGTGTCCCGTTTTAGAATTGACTTGCGCGCATCCTCGCGATGATCGCCGCGCACCAGCGATTTGAAACGAATCTGCGCAAAGATTCAAAATTAATATTTACATTATTATGTCGTATAATTTTTGGTTTAAATAATTCACCTCTGGTATGCGTGTGCCGTTGGTGACGGCCACAATGACGCTCTGCTGCGTCTCCGAGTCCACGTTGTGCTCCATGCCAAAGAAGGCGGCGGTGCGATGTATCAGCATGCGATTGTACGAGGAAGTCGCCGGAAAGCGAAACTCACAGCCACGACTGGGGAAAAGAGGAAAAATTCAAAAGAAATATAATTATAAATACTATTTTTCAAATATAAAGTTGTTAATAAATAAAATTTATATCGTCTATTTAAAACGCTAATTGATAATTTATTTTCTATAAGATTTTCTGCTATTTTACCCCATTTTCGATCATACGGTTGGATTTGCCAGAAACGATTGAATAAGTTTTTAATAATTTTTATCGAGAACGTTTATGAAAACAAAATATTTTTTTAGTTAAAAAACTGAATTTACGCCATACAAGCTGGACCTGAGACCCTTGAGATTTATCAGCAGGAAGTGTAAGGTTACACAATTCAAGGACTTTCACCCATTTTTCGCACTTTGAAGTGGATTTGAGAAAAACGTTTAAATACGTTAATCCGTTTTAAATAATTTCTATCGGTAAAGTAAAAGAGTTTGTTTTTGATTACACGCTCACAAAATCTTGGCCACCCAATTTTCCAATGACTAAAAACACATTAAACATTTAAAGCTCAATCAAATCTAATAAAAATATAATCAGACAAATTTCGTACAATATACTTTTCACTTTTTCACCTATTTTCCACTCTCTCTGCTGCTTTAATTATTTACTCTTATTTATTTTATTTTTAATTATTATTTTATTTATTGTTTATTCCCATTTAATACAATTTGTATAAATATTTCGTAACACTCACCCCTTATCCTGCACGAACTCCATCAAATCCTTTTCGATTTTCAACAGGATATTTCTATCCTTAGGATTTTTGTTGAGCGTATCGCGAAAGAAGGTCAACAAATCGGTGCCGCCGTAGTCCGTATACTGTTCGCTCGAGTTTTCTGATTGGTGAAAGACTAAATTCAATGAATTGAGCCATGAGCGAAGCTCGTCTGCATCCTTGTCCAGCTGGCGCCAAGGATGCCGGCACTTACCGCGCGATATAAAGCCGGATGTGTTGTTGCTCGAATTGTTTGACGCTTGGGCGTTGCCGCCGCAATTCATGTTGCCCCCGCCACCACCGCCGGCATTACCGCCATCAATGCTGCCCGTTGAGCTGCCCGTGAGGTTCTTCAAGCGCGGCTTCGAGCCCTTCGAGTTCGTATTGGCGCGATGCTTTTTACCGCCACCGCCGCCGCCACCCCCTCCACGCTCGTAATGATACTGCTCCTCTTCGTGATTGCTGTTGCTGAGATTGCTATTCTGGCTGGACATCTCGTGGCGGTCGTGGCGTTCATGACGCTCGGCGGCCTTATAGTTCATGCCCGAATTGTAGAGCAGCGCACTGGAGTTGTTGCTGTTGTTGTTGTTGTTGTTGTGGCTGTTGTTGCTGCTGCTGCTGTTGCTGTGATGCTTGTCCAGTCCGTTGGCCTTTAAGTCTACCACAAACTTTTTGCCATTGTTGTTGTTGTTATTATTATTGCTGTTGTTGTTGTTGTTGTTATACTCGATGCCAGAGCTGCCATTGCTGTTGGTGCGATTATGATGACCAGCTCCAGATTTCTTGGGCGGCGACAATTTGGGAAACTCTGCCTCGTCGCGCAGCGGCACATTTAGCGGCTGCTGTTGCTGATGTTGCTGCTGCTGCTGCTGCTGCTGCTGACTAGTAACAATCACAGCGGGCGTTTCCATCAGCGGCGAGTTGCCGCGTCCAGTTGATTGTGCTTTGCTATTGGTATTTATATTGCTATTGTTGTTGTTTAATATGGCATTGTTGTTGTTGTGCTCATGGGCATCGCTGGGATGTTGCTGCTGCTGCTGTTGCTGTTGCTGCTGTTGCTGCTGCGGCTCGGAGGCGCCTCGCGGCGTTGGCGTGCGTGGCGGCGATGTGGACTCGCGCATGGCATGACTGCGTGTAAGATGTTTGCCCTTCATGTTGCCCTGTTCGTAACGAGAGTGAAAGCAATTAGTTTCGAATTAGCTGCCACACATTTAATGCCAAAGTTGACAGCTGACAAGAGGGCAGCCAAAGGAGACGGCCAGGAGGCAACCAGGAGGCAGAGCTGCGATGACGTTGCCCGTGATGCAATTGTTGGCTCATTAAAATGTTAAACAAATGCCAGCCCAGGCGACGTTAACGATCCGCACACACAGTTTATTAAAGGGGGGAAAAACCAATGTCTGCCTTGCCTTATTCCTCGCATACCCTGTAGCTTATACCTCAAAAGGGTAGAAACGGGAGCAACTGTGGGCAATATTTATACACTTATAAAAAAAAGTCAAATAATGCATGAACCAAGTATTTTTCTTTAAAAAAAATATTGACTTTCAGCTTTTCTTTCAATTTCCTATTTTATAAAGTCAAACTTGTCTGTAAGAATAATGTATTTATTTTCCACTCATTTTCCGATTATGGATGATGGACCACAGAAAATGTGTAAAACTTGTTTTTAATACATTTTTATGAATTTATGAACTTTTAAGTTTTTAACTCTCCAATTTTTTACCCAATCGACTAAATAAAATTCTAAAATTCGGTTGCAACCTATATATTCCAAATGCAAATGCATTAAAATTATTATTTTAATGTGAATGCCCACAAAAAAGTTTTCAACACGCCCTAAATTTTTACAATTTATTTCATCAAAATTTTCTACAGGGCATTTCCGAGCCGGGCACACGCCTCTAACGACTCTCACACCCACCTGCCTTTGTTTTTGTTACTGTTACCGTGCCAGCCACATAAATCGCTACATAGCCTGGCTGCCTTTTGACATTTCAACAAACGACGAAGGACAACGCAACCGTATCAGTTAGTCAGTCAGTCCGTCAGTCCGTCAGTCAATTTAAGGTCGGTCAATCGGCCAATCAGTTTGTCAGTCATTTAGTTCATCAGCTAGTCTGGCGTGTTTCGTTGGGTTTTCCAGTGCGTTATTTACTGTTTCCCATTGATTTTTATCACACACGAGCCACGAACTCAATGGCCCAACTTATTGAACATCATTAATCAGTAAATTTTGGTGCGCTTATAAGACAGCTCCTACTTGAATTTGCCCCCTACCCAACAACACTTCAACGCATCCCCGAAAAATGTTGGCTCTGTGACGTGGCAGAAAAGTAAAAGCAATAAAGTTAACCGCAAATGTCAAAGCCAAAGCCATTTGGCGAACCTTGAGCACACACACTTTGGGCCACACTCTCTCTCTGCAAATATTCGCGGGCCACATTAATTTGGCAGTGACTAACTAGTCATATGCTTTTATATTATATACTATATTTTATACTAAACATATTATAAATAATAGTGAGCTTGTATTGTAAAGAGGTCTTTCTAAAACCTCTAAATGTTTATAGTTTTTGTTCATGCGCTAATTTTCTTGTCTACCAAGTCTCGAGTACATATTTGTAATAATTATTGCACCGAAAGTTTAATTATAAAACTATGTAATATACTATATACTATAACTTTTTGATTTCAAAATATATGTTCTATTGTTGTTGTACGTTCTTTTAGCCATATGTCATAAGTCTTACAAAAAGTACAGTGAACGCACGATAACAAGAGGTATACCCTTGACTGTTACCTTTTTTAGAGACATTGTAAAGCCACTTAATAATTTTTTTGTTATCTATATACTAAATTATATACTACATAATATTTTTTTTCCAAAATTATTTATTGTAATTTTGTTGTTTTTGTTTTGGAATCATATGCTAATTCCTTACCATCCCCAAGTACAGTGAAGACTCAATGAAACAAATCAGGCCCTTGAAAGCTAATTTTAAATGTTATCACGATAAGAAAGTGGGTAAAAAGAGTCCTTATAGCCATGAAAGCCTGTTATTTTTATTTAAATGTTAGCTAGTTTCTTAGTTTCCAGCCCATAATCAGGTTTCTTATTAATATATAATTAATTCACAGCCTATGCAACGTAATCAATGTTTAAACAGGTTAGGAATTACATTGGTACTTCACATACTAAAGTCTTCGTTTCCATTAGCGAAAAATTTTAATTTCTGGCAGCGTTTTTTTTCTCATAAAAGTTTTAATAAATAAAATAGGCTTTAAACAATTTTTAAAGCCAACTTAAGAGGTTTTTTTTAGTTACTATACTTAGGCGTATTTAAAAGCAGAAAACAATAAAGCCGAGATTTCTCAAATTTAAGAATTTCAGATTCAAGGCAGTTTACACATTAAACCCCCGATTTTCAATTACGGATAATGTGAATTTCTGGTAAATCACATCTCCAAACGAAACGAGTAAAAACTCATTAACAGTCACTTTACAACGTCCAATCCTTATCCCCATGAATTTTAGATGCCTATCAAAAAGGCAACGCTCAAGGTCACAAAAATTCGTTTTGTTTTTGTTGTTTCTTTGAAATTGGCCACATTCGAGTAATCAAAATGCGCAGACAACTTCGTGCTGGCCAACTTCCGTGAACGTCATCAGTTAGTGGGAAAAATCAATAAATCGACCTTGGTGGCAGGCAGCGTCGCAGCAGCAACAGCAGCAGCTGCCTCACAAAATTCTCTGTGACATTGTAGTTTGTTTTGTTAATTTGGGACAATTTAAAAGTGTACACGGTTTGGTAACAAATGAAATTGAACTATGCCACATGCCACACGGCACACGCCTCACGGTAACAGTTGCCACCCACTCCAACTGCTGGCCATTTATAAACCTTGAACTCTGCGGAAAACGCTTAACCGTCGTCTGGGGCAGCAATCATAAACACATTTTCAATGCATTTCCTTGGCGATTGGGAATTTCCAGCAATTGTATTTCCAATAAACGAATTCCTAGAAACTGTAGCCGCCAAACCCGAGCCCCAACCTGAAGCCAGCCCTTGTGGGAACCTGACCTGACCCAGTTTATGCAGTTTTTGGGCGTGTATCTTTTTTGCACGGACCATTTCCAGTTCATGGCTGCAAGTGCAGAGAGACACTCTCTGTCTCCACTTCTCTCTCTCGGTCAGAGAATGAGAACACGCTCAATAACTGTGACTCAAGTTGACCCATTTATATATTTACTATTCGTACATAATTCCTTTAGTTTTTTTTTTGATTTTTTTCAAGATAGTAGGTTAAACTTACGCGTCTATTGCCAAAACTGTTTTGACGCCCCAAATTGGAGGCGTTTGTTGGCTCCTCGTTGCAGTTGTTGTTGTTGCTGGTTGCTGTTGGTGTTGCTGTTGTTGCTGCTGCTGCTGTTGTTGTCGCTATGCTTGTGGCTGCTGCCGATGACGTCACGCCTGCTGTTGCAGTTGTAGTTGCTGCTGCTGCTGCGGCGGCTGGTGACGTCGTAGAATTGTTGCTGGCAACGGCGGCGACAACAACAACGGCGGTGGCCGCACTGGAGGTGGCTGAGGCGGAGGCTAAGTTGGTTGGAATATTTGTAGCGAGGGCTACTTGAGATTTTGTGGAACTCATAATCACAGTTTATGTAAAATGTACTGCAAGAAAAATAAATGAGAGTAACAGGAGATATTTTTAAGTTTATGATTAACAATTTTAAAATAAATTTTAAAGCTACATTTAAAATTTTAAATTAAGATTAATCGCTGAAAATGCAATACTTATTGAATTGAAATCCTACATTAGTTACTTAGTTTATTCAGAGCTAATTTACTCAACATTTTTTTTTTTTGTCTTTTTAAGAAAAGTCCATAAATAGCTATAATCAAAACATTAAGTAATATTTATCTGCTTTATGTGGTTTTTCATGAATTTAATTACAGAAACAGTCCTTGGTAGATGAGTTGTCTAAGTAACCCAGGCTTGTAGGCAATTAAACAAAAAGGATCAATATCGAATCCCAGTCTAGTACGCAATTGAACAACGATCATCAGGGTTCGAAACCCAGGGTATTATTTGTTATTAATACTGTTTTCGCCAAAGAACAAAGTAAAAGTAAAATTTTTATATATTAAAAAAAAATTTTTTTTTTAAAAATAAAAATTTTAAATAATAAAAATTGAATCTAAAAAAACTTGTAAAATATGTGGAATAAAGCCGCTTCATGAGAAATATTATTACTACTGAAGTTTTTTAATATCATAAATTATTATGTTAAAATGTTTCATATTATACTATATTATAATATTTTTAATTTCAAGTTTAGATGTCGTTGTTAATCATTACCTTTGCAAGTAAGAAAAAAAAACTATTGCATTTTGTTGAACGCTCCAACTTCTTTGGTGTTGTTTTAGTTAGTTGTCTTTTTGGTTTGTTTCATAAGAATCTTTGCGTACGATAAAAGTTTTTTAATTTTGTACGTATTTATTCTGGTTTAGGGCTCCTTTAATTTGTATTTTTTTTTAGAGTAAAATCATATTTTGTCAAAAATATGCCGGCAGTGCAGTTGATAGAATATTAAAAAATTTCTACGCCTTTTTGAGCTGCTATGCCACAGGTTTTTTGGGTTAATTTTTTTGTTGTGCGACTTAATTTAGTTTTAGTTTTTGTTTATTTTTTATTTATATTTTAAACTTGCTTATAGAGACAAGGCTTAGCTTAGTTTAGATTTATGTGTGTATATAGTATAGGTATAGTTATTATTGTTGTTGATTATAAATTTTGTTTTTTTTTTCGTTAAAAAACTATGCAAAACGAAAAAATGTAGAATCGAAAACACAATTTGCAGAGAATTTTTTGTTGTTGCTGTTGTATTTATTGTTGTTTGTTTTGAAATTGCATTAAAACTTTTTATAACGTTATTTATCACATTTACACCATATCACCGAGAATCACAAACTGCCTTTGGGTTTTATATTGGTCTCTGCACTTGCGAAGTTTCTCAATTTATTATTATAATTATTATTGTTGTTATTATGTGTTCTTAGAGCTTACAGCTAAGTTTTTATAACTATTCCTTAGTTGATGTATAGTTGTATACTTTAAAAATATTATTTAGTTAAAGCTTTTCTTTTGGTTGTGATGCTTATATTCCTTTTGGTTTTATTTTTTTTGTTTTTCTCCTTATTTTTTTCCGCTTTTTGCTCTTCACTTTCTGTTGTCTATGGAGTTCAGGTTATGTGAAAATTTCTTTGATTTGTTTGTTTGTGGCACACATTTTGCTGCAAGTTGAGAAACGTTGAAATAGGCTGAGCGAATTAAAACTTTCCAGGAGTCCAACACAAACTTTTCTGTGTGTATCTGTGTATCATTGAAACACACACAAACACACACACATACACGCACATGGAATGTGACCTTGTTTACGATTTATTTTGATATTCAAAACTGCACGAGCTTGAAACGCGTTGAGAGTTGAGAGTAATTGAAATGCGTGTGCTTCTGCCCCAGGATACGAGCTAAAAGCGCCGCATAGTTCGGCAAAAGGGATGCTTTTTACACACAACAAACGCACTCTTCTCTCGAAAGCCTACGACCAGTTGTTGTTGTTCTTATTTTTGTTATTATAGTGTTTCCTCCTTTTGGGTTCGTTGTTCACTTTTCGACATAATTATGGTAATTTTTGATTGCTACAAGTTTCCTTATTTATTTCTTTTTTTTTTTTGGCAATGTTTAGGTAGCAGATATTTTTGAAGGGTCTTCCAGGGGTTGTTGAACGATAAAACGAAGCTCTAATGGCTCAAGATGCATATCTTCCTTATAAAAGAATAATCTATTTCATTGAGAGAGTACTTTTATGAAAAGATCTAAATTCATGAATATGATAAACTCGAACAAGTTCTTTAAAAATATCTTATTTTAGTTTGAAAACATTTTCAAACATTCTTCAAATCAAATTGTATATATAACAATCTATTTTAAAGAGCGCTTTCAACTTATTCTTTGATTAATGTGTTTACTATAATTTATTTATAATAATGTTAAGCACATATTTTACTATCTATCCCTATTGTTATATCAGTATTGGGCATATAGCGAAATATTTACCGAAACCACGCAAAAAATAAATCGAAATATTTACGCAGTCCCCCCTCCAGAAGAAAATCCAATTCTGAGACGTAAAGCAAACAAACAAGCGAATTGCATGGACACTTCAAAGCGCAAAACAAACGCGAAAACGAAATATGAACAAGTTGAAAGCCACAAATGGATACCCATTCACTGTTTGTAGCGCCAACCCCTTAGCCACACACACCCCCCACACACCATGTCTAAGTCATGCCATTTTTATA
Organism: Drosophila colorata; assembly: GCA_035041545.1. NCBI lineage: Eukaryota > Metazoa > Arthropoda > Insecta > Diptera > Drosophilidae > Drosophila > Drosophila colorata. The sequence goes on from JAWNLD010000564.1 coordinate 5,569,107, forward strand.
TACTTTGGCATTTGTGTGCTTGGGAAATACCCGCGAAATATGTGCAAAAAGAAAAATAAAACACAGCCAGCATGATTTGGAGAAGCAAGAAAAGGCGAGAGGAACAGAGAGAGAGAGAGAGAAAAGAATAAGACGCGAATACAGGTGAAAGATGGATGGATGACGTAGTCGCTCGTAATAAGAAAAACACGCATACGACGTGTGGCACACGACCAAGAAAATCAGCGACGCCAAAAGCACAAAACGCGAGTCACCCACCAACAACGAAAAAGGAACACAAGAAACAAAAAAAATTTGGGACATTGCATTGACGCTTAGTCAAGCCAAGAAGAACACGAACAAAAAAAAAAAAGAAAAAAAAATACGTTTGCCCGGAATGCATGTGCTCGCTCAATGTTACCCCGTGTTCACAGTTATTCCTATGCCCTGTTCCGTGTCTCGCGTCTCGGCTGTTTACAGCAGCTGTCGCTATCTCAAAAAGCTTCGGCCACGCTGTACTCGAAAATGTGTTGCGGCTGTCAGCGTTTGTAGTGTTGTAAAGAGCGCAAACTTTAAAACGCCTGCGCTTGCGTGGGAGCACAGCTAAACGGGAGAGTGCGAGAGTTTGGGTGAGCGCGTGCACTTTATTTAATGTTAACTAGCAGGAAGTTGGCTGCGTTGCATTGTCAGAGAATTTTTAGCTAGCATAACTTTACATTTACGGTTTGTTTATGCTACCAGTGCGAGTATTTTGGACTGATCGAAAATAAATAATAAAAAGAAAAATAAACTACGCCATTTTGCCAGGGCTGCTGCGTTTGCCTAAACTTTTACAGGGCTTCCGACGCCAACAACACATTACACGAACAACAAACAAACAACTGCACGCGCTGCTGCCAAAGAGCGCCAAAGCGCTGCTCGGCTGTGGGGCGAGCACACGGGCGAACGAGAGAGCCGACAAGAAACGAACGCGACACGAAGTTAAAAAACGAAACGAACGAACTCGCGTGTGTGTGTGTGTGTGTGTCTGTGTGTGTTTGTTGTGTGAAAAACGTGTGTCGCTGTGTATGTATAATACACCAAAAAGGGAATGCGAAAAAAAAGGCAACGAAAAAAAAAAACCTTAAAATTCAAATGAAAATTCCGCTAGCATTTTTCACGCGACGAAAATCACACAACAAATAAATATAAATAAAGGCGGCGGCAGAAAACAAAATAATTCGCTTTTTTCTTTGGCTTTTCGTTATGCTTTACACATTTTTGCACTTTATATTTAAACACTGCGCCGGGCTTCCTTTTCCTGCATACATATAGACATATATGTAAAGGTATATATATAAATATATATATACATATTTTGTATATATTATGTATATACGATATACGCTGTGTTCTTATCTCACACACACATTTTTTAGTGTCTCCTCCGTTCGTTTTTCTGCTGTTGTTACTGTGCTGCGGCTGCTGCTGCTGCTGCTGTTTTATTTATTGCTACGCGCGTGCCATTTTCATTTTTGTGTGTGTGTGTGTGTGTGTGCTTTCCACACCGATTTTCCGAATTGTATTTATTGTATTTTTTTTTTTTTTTTGGTATGCTGCTTGATATTTTCGTATTTGTTTTTAGCTTCATCAGCGCAAACTAATTCATTTTCTCTTGCCTTCGCCCGTTTGCTTCATTGTGAAAATGTATTTTTAAGCTGCTGCTGCTGCTGCTTTTGCTCCCTCTGCTGCTGCTGCTGCTGCTGCTACTGCTGATGACAATGACAACGTTGACGACGGCTGCGACGGATTGTACGACGGCGACGAGCACTGCGCTCCGCTGGCAGACATTATGGGAACACGACCGAATGGATACTGGGCCACCGCATGCGAAAAGGCCGTCAGAAAAGCATAGCATCGCTCAAGCTGGGGCACACACGCACTCTCTCGCTCGCTCGCTCCCTCTCTCTCTCTATCTCTGTGCTTGTGCCTGTGCTTAGCACAGCCGAAAGGGTGGCAAGGTGAGAGCGCTCTCTCACTCTCTTTCTCTCTCCGCGTTCGTGTGCGTAAAAGATTTGCGGAAAACAGGTTAAAGCATGTGGCCCCCGCGACCCGCCAGCAGCAGCAGTCATTACCTTTTACACTCTCTCGCTCTCTCGCTCTCGCTCTCTCTTTCTGTCACTCCTTGTCTCTTTTGCTTCCTTTAGTGTATTATGCCCCAGAGCCAAAATGCGCACGATTTGCTTTTGGGGTGGCATTTCTCATCGTTTCTGTTGTCCTTCTTCCTGGTGCGTGTGTTTCTCATGTTGTTGTTGTTGCTGGGCATCATATCTGCCTATCTACACATCGCTTTGGCTTCCAAGCAGGCCATGGCAAGACCTTGGAGTAGCCTCTATATATGCACGCATATCCATATGAGTGTGTGTATGTGTGTGTGTGTGTGTGTGTGTTTATTTGTTATGTTTGTGTGTTCGTGTGTTTGTGCGTGCCAAACAGGAATGTTTATGGCACAAGTTTGTGGCCTGCAATCAAAACCTTAACCATTTTCAAGCACAAACTTATTTATTGCTCAATAGCAACTGAGATTAGAAGGTAATCGTTAATCCAAATGCCAAATCAAAAAATTAAAAACCAAAATATTTATCCTAAAAGCCTAAGTGGCAACAAATTGAATTTGATATTATAATGTGCATTATGTGGATAGGTTAGTTTTTAGAGGTATATTTGGTATATTATATGTTGGGTAGTATATGTATTTATGTTTCACATACATATACATACATATTAAATATAATTGAATTAATGACTTCTTATGATCTTATAAAAAATATATAGTATAAAAACAATTAGTTATTTTGTAATATCACATTTATCTTTTTCAATTCAGAAATTAAATTAATAAACCAATTATATGTTTTCATTTCTTTGTACACATAATAAACAAATTTTAAATGGATTTAAATATATTTTCTTGTTAATTTTTTTTTAATCCATTGTATACAATACTATTATTTTAACTGCAACTGTATATGTAGACTGAGATTGTTGCTAGCTTAGTAGGCTTAAAGAAAGTCTAACTTTTCTCGTTATTTAATACATATTAATATGCAGTTAATTAGTTTTCCATTAGTCTAAAATTCATGAAATGTACTTTTCCCAACATCATGAAATTCTAAAATCAAAACTTCTAAAACCTTTCCTGTTAAATCTTTAAACACAGTTCTGCTCTCAATATACATTTGCAAGCGCCTAAATTTGATTAAAAACTATCGTTTCACATTACATAAAATAAAATAGAAAAAAAACCAAAATTTCTAGTTATTTCTAGTCAACATTTTTAGCAAAAAGTTGTTGCAATTCAATTACAAACGGGCCAACTCGCTGCAAAATACACATTTCAATGCATGGCCGTCAATTATGAATCTCAAATTACATTTGCTGTCGAAGGGAAATGTGCGAAATTTATTTATTTTTTTTTTTTTGCAGCCAATTGATGGCATTTTATCGGCTGTGCAAAATGGCCAATAAAAAAAGCTTTTACGAATAAATAACTGTAAAACTGAACGATGGTTAATGGGCGAAATAAAGGTGCAAGTAGGGGGAGGAGGAGTTGAAGCAGTGCATGACAAAATCGCATTCAAATGTAAACTCTGTGTGTGGGTGTGTGTGGTGTGTGTGTGTGGGTATACGATTTTATATGTGAACATTTTATTGTCAGTTACCGTGACTAAAAGAAAACCTCACAATAAGCCTGAAATGATTAAAGGACTTGTTTGAGCATGTCTTAGAGGCCATGGCCAAACAGTCATTCCTTAGAAAAATCGATTCAGTTTTGACTGAATCGTTGTGGTAGTTAACATTTTTGAAGCATGTATTAATAAGAATTTTTGGTTACAAGATCAACATAATTTTTGACCAAAAGTTTTGTTAAGAGATTTAAATGTAGAATTAAGCTAAAAAACAAACTCTAGTTAAAAAGTAATTTCTTATTAAAATTGTAACAGTTTTGACTAAATTATAAAAGTTTACGTTTTACGTTGTCCATATAAAAATTGTTGGCTACAATTTTAACCAAATATGGTGCTTTCTGATTTAAATGCAAAGTCAAGCTTGAGCCCATACCATAAACAACAACTCATTCCCTATAAAAATCGGAGCAGTTTTGACAAAGTTATGTCAACCCACATATATATGGGAATTTTTGGGATACAACTTAAATTTTTAACAAAAATTGTGTGTGCAGATGTAAATGCAGAATCAAGCTAGAGGCCCAACTTTGTCAAAAAAAAAGAGTCAATTCTCATTAAAATCAGTTTAGTTTTGACAAAGTTATGAACTTTGAAAGTTTTGACAACATGGAATTTTTTAATTTAAATGCAGAAACAATCTAGGGGCCAAAATGTATGCAAAAAGTCATTCCTCATTAAAATCGGGCTAGTTTTGACAAAGTTATGGAAGTCTAAAGCTTTGACCCATGCATAAATGGGATTTTTTAGGCTACAATGTCAACATTAATTTAGATCAAAAAAACGGTTTCAGCTTTTAATGCAGAAAGTGCAGACACAAAATGGCAGTCAACTGTGAGCTTAGTGTGTGTGTGTGTGTGTGAGTGTACATGTGAGAGGATTTCATTGTCAGTCGCCGTAACTAAAGCAAAACCTCAATACGTATGTATATATGCCATGATTGACTAGTTAAAGGATATGCAATGAGCACACCGTGTCCTAGATTCTGGCACAAGCGAGAGCGAGAGAGAGAGAGAGTGAGGGGGGAGGCGACTGCAGCCTCAAAGTATGCAACAGAAGGTGGCAGACAATGCAATAAGCTGCGCTTGCATCGAATGCAAATTGAAAAGCAATTCATGCGAATTCGCAGCGATTAGCTTCATTGCATGGCACACGCATCATTCAATTTAAACAAGCGCTACGCAGCATCAAAACTTTGCTGGTGGAGCAGCGGGACGGGGTGTGGAGCCGGTGGGGGTTGATTTTGGCGTTTTGGCAAATGCGTCGCAGTAAATAATTTATGCACTGGCTGGCTGGCTGGCTGGCAGCGGAACAATGGAAACGAAACGAATTGAAACGAAACGATGGCACTTTAAAGCCAACAGCTTTGATTCGTCTGCTCCCATTGTTTACATTGAGCGCGCGCTCATTACAAAATGCGAGAGAGAGAGTAAATGAGAGAGCGAGCGCGTTACTAAAGATGGCAACTTTTGACGACTGTTGCTCGGCACTCGGCTGATGTAAACGTAACGTAAACGTAATTGCACGTCGTAACCGATTGTGTGTGAATGTCGTGAGTGTCGCGCCTTGTTGCAATTACGACATCTTATTTGGGTCAGCAAAGACGGAGAGAGAGAGAGAGAGAGAGAGCGAGCGCGAGAGAGAGAGAGAGAGAGAGCGAGCGCGAGAGAGAGCTGCTGAGAGCGCGTGTCACAGAGAGGACAGGGTGAGTGAGTGAGTTGACAAGTGCCTGTCGCACGTGTGAGCTTAAAAGCGCAATGCGTTTCGAGGCCAAGTGCCAGGCGAGTATGAAAGCAAGAATGCTGCGTCTTCTAACACTTCCGCTGCCCCCTGCCCCCTGCCCACTGCCACAATTCGTGGCAGCGCCTACCAGTGTCAGTTAAGTGCCACACTTGGCGCCCCACCTGACAGCCAAGAAATTGACTTCAATTAAAGCTTGAATAGGATAGGAGCCCGAAACCCTTAAGCTAACCAAAACTAATCTCATCTAATTAGGCGACAAATGTCAAAGGACGCAAACTGTCTAAGCTTTTGCTTTTATGACGCAATTAAAATGCTAAATGTTTTACGACAACGCCAGCGGGGGCTCTTTAATTAATTCGTCGGCCGTGAAAGGTGTCAACAAGGCGGCAGTGAAAACAAGGACAACAACCAAATAGCACTTGCTGCTGCCTCCTGCCTCTACTACTTGTTGTTGTTGCTTTCACTTTACCGCTTGACCCAGACAAGAGACTCAACGGCCCAACAGACAAGCGACAAGCGTCGCATTCACTTTAAGCGTGAAAGGCCAAAACCCTACCCCCACCCCCGCCAATGTTGCCCTTAACCCCAACAAACCCCCGCTCTAGCCAACTAGATTATGCAGCTTATGTGTGTGAGACGAGCGCATGGCATGCTTCATCCTGGCTTGTAATCATGCTGCCTTGTTTTTTTTTTATTTCGCTGACACACGAAGAACTGTGTTCGAGGCGCAGGCTGCGGCGAGGAGCTGCACGTTCTGGGGTCCCTGTCACGCTCTCAAAGAGCATAAAACGCCAGCTAAGCACATCATACAAGCGTATGATTCGAACCAGACTGCTGAGATGACTCGAAGATGTCCTGCAACGATTGCACAGCCGAGCATATTATAAAAAAAAAATCGTAAGGCTTACTTAAGTGGAAACAGGATAATAAAAGCATTTTGAAGAATTTCTTTTGACACTTAATTTTGCAATGCGAAATACAATAAAAAAACCCATAAAAGTAGGAAAGCAGAAAAATCATTTATATTACTTAAAAGTTGAGATGCTTTAAGAATTTATTAATTTTTTCTATGCAAACTTAAAGCTTAAATAATTTGGGAATTTTTAAAAAATGTAAAGTATTTTAAGTTGTATTTTATAAAAACAAAAAGAAAAGAGGCACTGTATGTTATATAATTTAATTTACAAATACAAAAAGTTAAGAATTTGTATAAATTTCTTAAGATTTTTTTTTTTTGTATAAATATCAAAGAGTTGATAAATGTAGTCAATTTATTTTAGCTCGCAGACAGAAGTCTTGGAATTGGTATTAGCTGAAGGTAAAGGTTTTTGAACTCAATTTAAATGCAGAATTTTGAACAGATACCAATTAATTGGAGTAGATAATACTTCAAGTTACTCTAATGCATAGGTCAAAGTCTTGAAAGTTATTAATACGAACTGAAACCCAATTCAAGTATTTTATGTATCCAAAGAAAGTAAGTTGCATTTATTTTTGTACTTCTACTCCGTAACTTCACCAAGTAACCTGCATTCCTTGCAATCCCAACTCTGTTCTACCATTTTGCAACACTGGCAAGCTAGCTTGACAAGCCCAAGATGCCCCTTTCAAGCATTTCTAATACCGCAGGTAGAAAAATTCTTGTTGCATACACAAGGGGGCACACGAGGGCGCTTTTGATTGCTGCTTTGTTTGTGACCCCTTGCAACCCCACCCCCTCCCGTCCACTGCTGCTAGCAGCACCTGCGGGAGTTATGAATTATGCAAAGAGGCAGCTGCTTGCCCTGCCTGGGGGCCTGTCAAAATAGAATACGCAGACGTGTGTGTGAATTCCGCCTTGAGAGCTGCGCCAAATCAAAGATCTTATCACAGATTCATCAGATTTTATATATATAATCAAGACAAGTATATAAATATATATTTATAAACATATGGTATATAAAAGAAACATTGTTGAAAAGTGTAACAAATAAAATAAAGCGGCGTGCAAAAAGTCATAAATTAATTTACACAAATTCTCAACATTTCTGCGCGCACAGGGGAAGAAAGCACAAATGTGTTCAGTAAAAATTGCGAATTTTGTAAACAGAAAACGATCAAACGAAGCGAATCCGAGCGCAGCAACAACTGACTACAACAACAAGAAGAACAACAACATCTATAGAATGAACCATAACAACTGAGATGACGACGACATTTCGTGTATAGCATCATCTACAACAACAAAAATTGCCACAGATTGCGGCGTGCAACGCGTGCTGTCTGTTTTAGTTACATCTCAGCGTAAATATCGGCTTTGTATATAAAAACAGACATAGGAATACAGTGAAAGTTCGCTTGAACGGACATCCACGCTTAGAAGAACTGTCGGAAAAATTACATCAACAAAAAACACTGCGAAATCATTGTTAACATATAATAAAAAATAATAATAACGACTAAAATAAAAAAAAATAGTAAAAATACTACCAAAAATATTAAAAACAATTATAAATACAATAAATAACATAAGAAACCAAATATTGGCAATTACAATTATAATAAATTATAGTAATAATAATAAAAAAAATAATAAAAGAAAAATAATAATCATCTTTTAGGAGTTTTCACTGTACCTATGTGTGTGCACCTAGCATAGCTATGCATTGGCTATGCTAGCCAAAAGTAATGCCGTTGCTTTGCCCGGGTTATTTCAACAATAACAACAGCAACAAAAATGACAACAACCAGGAACCAAAGAACAACAACATCACACACAACATGATCACAACGCAATGAATGCGAACTGGCGGCCCCGCGGCCAGGTCCGTTGCTTCACAAAATAGATTTTCAATAAAAACCCACTCGAAAAACGCCAACAATGGCGTACGAAAACGCATCGAGATCCATTCCAAATCTATTTTCAACCCAAACAAAAGCATTTCTATGCGCTAAAAAAAAAAGTACAACAACTTTAGCACGCATTCAATGCAAGAAATCAGACAACAACCTGATATTAATATAATTGGTATATAAGCTTTACTCTGAGATCATAATTGGCAACACATATAATATGCTCTGAACAGCTGATAATATAGCTGGAACAGATGGAATGCATAGAATAAAGTGTTCAAATATAGTATTATTTCCTGTGGGATGGAGTCACAAAAGATCTGAGACTAGTCAAATTATTCCATGCTATCTACTACTTGCAAGGTGGGAAAATTAGTTTCAGAGCTTATGTTATTTTTTATATTAAATAAAAAGTTAATGTTATCTGCCAAATTCAATATTTAAATTATTTGAAACCCAAAATGATAAAAATTTGTTCAATTTTATTTTTAAGGATATGAGTTTCTATGGAAAATGAATTTCTGGAAAACGTAATATTATTTTCAATATAAGTAAAACTTTGCTGAAAAATAAGAATTGTTGTATTGGGAAGGAAGTTGACAAATTTATTCCTTTCCTTTCCAACTCCTTGCTTCAAATTTTCTGAACAACTGTTTATGGTTGCTTGTGAGCAAAAAAAAATTACTCAACGGTTTTATTAAAGCAACATGAAAATTTGTAAATAAAAATTAAATATTTTGTATATTTTTCAACGCGTTAAGAATATTTGTATACAATTACACCGCTAGAGTGTTGCCAGCTTAATATTCCAGAACGATTTGTGAATTGAAAAAAGCAAACAAAACCATTCATTAAGACACAATATGAATTATTACGAAATTTTACGAAATTGATGAAAAAAAAACAAGTAAGAACACTGCAGACGGGTATAGCGGACTGTGAAATACTCATTTACAGCTTAAAACAGTCGAAACGGTCTTAATTATGATTGTTATTTTGGAAAATATCGATTTTGGTAATTTGTGGGGGAGTGGGCGTGGCCAACATTTTTAGGATCGATTTTTAAGGAACCTAACTTTCAAAATTGTGGAAAATATTAATTTTCGCGGATTACCACCCCAGTGGGCTTGTCCAAAAATTTTGTTGCAACCTTTAGAGATGGTTATCAGTAATCTGTCTGAACAAATTTGATGCATCTAACTTTAAAACTGGGGGGAGTATATTGATTTTATCGAATTTGCCGGACGGACAGACGAACAGAAAAATCCAAAATACTTTTTTCACTTCGTGAACAAGTATAAAAAATGACCGGAGAAGATTCTAAAATGGTGATGGCAACTCTACTTAAACATTTGATACCTTGGAAGCTGTTAATTTTAGTCATGTGTTAAAAGTCTAGCAATTTTAACAGTTATTCTTTTTATACTTTTATATATAGTGTATATTTTTTTTTTCCAAATTTGCAAGTCTTAGCTAAGCGCAAACTATTGGTTATATTGCTGGCTGCATCTGGTGCTATTGGCCATGTTTAGTAGTCAGCCGCGAGGCTCGTATATCAACGAGCGGATCAGCAAGAACTACAGCAAGGAGGTGCTGCTCTCCAACTGGCAGGAGCTTCGCGGTGGCAGCGCAGAGGCAAACGATTGCATTGTGCCTGGGCTGAATCGGGTGAATGCGTGCGAGCGACACCTGTCGGACATCCAGGACAATTTCATCCCGCCCTGGTATGCCGACGAGGCGGACGATGCGACACGCCAATTTCTGGACGCACGCAACGAAGCGCTGCACAACAACATGCGGAATCGGGAGTCGCAAATCCGATTCCCCCTCACCGCCGGGATGGGCAACAACTTCACGACCACCTACACGATCCTGTACGAAATTGTGCCCCACCAGCTGAGACAGGCGGCGACGGCCGCCAAACAGAAGGTTACTGTGCCGGCGAGGCCGCAGGATCTGGACCTGATGCTCAGCTACGGCGATCGCAGCGCGACGGGCCGCCGCTGCCAGCAGGGGGCCGAGCTGCACTTGGAGAAATTGCAAAAACTGCAAACGACCTATGCGGCAAGTTTCGATCCGTATTCAAAACTTAACCGGCACTCGCAGCAGCCACAAATTGTTGAGAGCAACAACACTAGCTAAATTCATAATTAAATATACGCAATTCGGCCAAAAGTCACCAATTGTATATATATATTGGGTTTTCTTTTTTTGGTATTTGTTTATGGCTAGTTTTGGTCAACGTTCGATACTCACCATTTTCAGTTCTGCTGCCCAGTGGAGATGCTACAACAAGCGATTTGCACACTGGCATTGTGTTGATTTCTGCCTGGCTGTTGTGTTTATTGTTTGTTCGTTGTTGAGTGGTTATGTTGCAGCGAAAGCTGCTTTTTGTTCACACACACGGCTTTTGCGTTCGGTTTTGGGCACGGTGCACACGAAATTGTTTTGTAAATTGCACAAAGAAATTTTTTCTTTTACTCTGCCGTGCAAGTGTTGCAAAATTCTGGTGAGGTTTATGGGGAAACAGCTGGGGTAGTGCTGCAAGACAAGCGATAGTATCGATAACGGAATGCACTGCTCGCTGCATGAAATGTACTCATCACTTAACAGCTTTGCTCCTCACTTAACAGGCATGCACTCCCCCTAACAGCAAGTTTTTTTGCTTTAACGTACGCTGTTAATTGTAATTTTTTGTTTTTGGTCTGAAAAATACATTTTTTTCTTTTGTTAACATTTATTTCGAGCTAGAACTTTTAATTTGCAAATAAAAAGTGTTAAAAGCTTATTTAAAATAAGGCAAAGGGACGTTTAGGTGCCATCAAATCGAGTGCAACAACAAAATTCGAATCTTAGGTGCGCGGTGCTGAGTTTTTGAACTGATTTGATATATATATATGTATATAAAGGTGGTACCGGCAGTTACTTAAATTAAGCTTGTTGTTTTGTGGAATACATAACTCAGTTCGTTTGGACCGTATTGTATACCTAACATTTTTCTCTTTCTTCACATTTAGCGAATTTTACAATAATTTATTTAGGATTTCGACATAATTCATTTAGTTTCTGTTTTCCCATCATGAGACACTTTTTACTTAATCATTTAATAATTTTGCTGCTTTGCACAATTCTTTATCTGAGTCGTACTTTTGGTACGTCGGCTGTCACATTTTTGTTCAATTTGTTTGCTTTAATCTAAACTAATTCCAGGCGCTTCATCTCCTTAAACAATTCGTAACCCATTTTGGCAGGACTTCTGGTCACAATGACGCCGGCCTTCTCCAGTGCGGCGATCTTATCGTTGGCACCGCCCTTGCCGCCCGAGATGATGGCACCGGCGTGACCCATGCGACGACCGGGTGGCGCCGAAACGCCAGCAATAAACGACACCACCGGCTTGGCCTTGATGCCCTGTAAAGGAATGCAAATGATCAGCATTTTGAATTGTCTACGAATATTATCCCATTTACCGTATTGAACTCAGTCAAGTAGTCGGCGGCGTTCTCCTCGGCGACGCCGCCGATCTCACCGATTAGTATGATGCCCTTGGTATCGGGATCCTTGAGGAACACCTCCAGGCAATCGATGAAGTCTGTGCCATTGAACGGATCACCGCCAATGCCCACGCACAGCGTCTGGCCCAGACCCACCTCGGTGGTCTGATGCACGGCCTCATAGGTGAGAGTGCCCGAACGGGACACGACGCCAATCTTGCCGCGCTTGTGTATATGGCCGGGCATAATGCCGATTTTGCACTGCAGAACAAAACAAAGCGAGAAATAATGTTATGTTCGGATTGCCGAAGATTAAATACCCTTGCAGACATATGGAAAATATAGAAGATATACAATTGATTTGTGACCGATCGCTCCTATATAGGGCATTATTATAGAATGGAGACGCTCTTAATTGCCAAATTTGATTTGAATATTTTAAAAAACAAAAACAAAAATTACAAAAAATTTTGCAGATAAATTTGGAACTCTTAATTGACAAATTTTGTTCGGATATTTTTCTATCTATGCATTTTCTGACAAATTTATATCTCTGCAAGGGTACAACAACAAACAAACGAATAATCGAATTTAGATACAAAAAAAATTATGAAACCGGCTCATGCGTCAGAGTCCAAGAGATAAGCGCAAATAAACAAAGCCCGCATAAAACAGTGCACGCTCGATATAACGAACTAAATGAGGCTAGTTAAAAATAGAGTTATGTCGTTAGGTTTGGAAAAACTACTGAGCTCGATTTAATGAAAAGTGAACGAAACCTTTTAGTTAATCGTTCGTGAACGTCTAAATAACTGAACGAGTGCATAATTGATTTAGTTCATGACTGGAGAATTAATAATTTAACTTGCTCAGCAAATGGAACTAGATCCAACCACTCTAGCTAAAAGCTAGCACACTATGGTGCATCCTATCGAGAGCGCACTGTGGCAATGGCAGCCATAAAACGTTCGATCCCTCGATCACTTTAGCGAGTGAACTTTGCACCCAGCGCTTATCTGCTTATCTCCCGGCAGCTGTCTTCAGGCATCACAGCCGTTATTTGTTACGACGTCCGCTACGAACCTGTTCGGGTGCAATGATGCCGGGGCAGTTGGGTCCGACCAGGCGCGACCTGTCCTGGGAAATCAGCGCATGCTTCACCTTGACCATATCGTGCTGCGGCACGCCCTCCGTGATGCACACAATCAGCGGAATCTCCGCGTCAAGTGCCTCGATGATGGCAGCGGCGGCGCCGGGCGGCGGCACATAAATGACCGTGGCATGAGGATCCGTTGCCTTCTTGGCCTCGGCGACGGAGGCGAACACCGGCAGACCCAAGTGCTGGGTGCCGCCCTTCTTGGGTGAAATGCCGCCGACGAGCTTGGTGCCGTACTCCAGCGCCTGCTGGCTGTGGAAGGTGCCCTGTTTGCCGGTGAAGCCCTGGCAGATGACGCGCGAATCGCCGTTCAGCTTCAGGTTGGCCCGCGTCTTGTTGTACTGCGAGCCGCAGCGGACGCTGGCAGCGAAGCCATCTAAGGAGCGAGCATGGGAGAGAGAGAGAGCAAAATAGAAAAAAGATGAGCTGACAGTTGAAGATGGACGCAGGATCAATTTCAGTTCGTTTGTAATTCCGAATTTCTGTTCCGCTTTAAATGTCAATTGTTTCATCCCTCTCATTCCTTCTCTTTCCACCTTCAAACATTGTTTGTTTTACTTCAGGTCACATGCGAACCTTGAACATGGCCCACTCCCCCAGCAAGCTCTGCTTCTTGCCACTCACACACACACACACACACACACCCGCAGCCACGTCGTTTTCAATGCGAAACTGTTTAATTTTTTCCAATTAATACAATGCAAATGAAAGCAGCTGCCACTTGTTGCGGCTGTTCTGTCTCGTATAATCATATTTGATGTGCCACAAATCGTATGCAAGTTATATAATTTTGCTCACATATCGTTTAAAGATGTTTCGCAATACCTTTTCCTTTATAGTTTTTCTTACTTACCTCGCACTTTAAGCAGCGCTCTCATTGAAGCAGCCATTCTTGTGTGTGTTTGTTGTTGCTGTGTGTCGCTTGTGCGAGTTGAACCTGTGCAATTGCCCTGACTGACTAGCTTATTTTTTAAAACGCGTTTAATTAATGCAGACGACGGCGACGGCGGCGGATCCTCAACACGATATATCGCGCTAAGCACAACGATATATCGATTGTTAACAATCGTAGCGATTACATCTCTAATACGCGGCGCGAGACAGCAGCTATCGATGCTAATGTTATTTTCATTTTATTTTATTGTATCATGTTAATAAGCTTTTATGCGTGATTTTTCTTTTTAAATTCATGTTTTTGTTCAAAGCACTTTATATACTGTTCATTTTTAATGCATTTAATATAACTTTACCATTAAAATTTAGCCACAGCATCCCAAATGACACCGATAGTATCGATTCTTTTCAAATTTGAATATCAAAACTATTTCTTTGGTTTATTAACTGCACCTTTATTTCGAAATACCAAAGTAAGGACAGTAAACATTGTATATTACTCTCTTAAAAAATATTGCCTCACTTTAGACATTGTCGCCTAATACAAATTTATTGAATTATACATTATCAACTACCACAAAAGTACAAAACAGAAAAAAACGCGTTGACCGACTAAAAAACGAAAAGCTTGTTTCGAAAACGTTTTAAAAACTGTTCTAAGGCCGTAAAGTTAATAATTTCAATTTGTTCTGCTACTTGCATTTAACGGAGGGCTAAGTTTTGCATCAAGTCTTTTCATACAAAATAAAAGGTAAATGGCATTTATAAAAATGATTGCTTGACTGTTAACTACAGAAAATGCCATCAGAAATACACGTTCTTTAATTGAACAGATTCTCACTCGGCTGCGAATCGGCCACCAGATCAGGCGACTGCTCTTTGTACTCTTGGCGATTGAACGTGTTCTCCTCGCCCGCCTGCAGACGCTGATAGACCAGGATGCTCTTGCCGGTGCGCGACTGCAGGTGCTGCAAGAGAGACGCTACATTAGGCAGTTGTGTTCCCAACGCCGACGACCACTCGTCCAGCAGCGCCTGAGAGTCGGCCAGTCTGTTTACCTCGGCGTGCTCAATGCTGTGCAACAGCTTGTAGTTGGTTAGGAATTCGCTAATCTTCTCGCCCAGCGTATCGAACAGCACCAGGTGAGAGGGCAGCGCGGTGAGCGGATGTACCGGAATGTGGGCGCGTAGCCAATGCATGGGTGCGTCATAGAACCGATCGGCCTCATCCTTAAAGTTGTCCCGCTGCTCCAGATTGGGTTCACAGGTCAGGAAGCGCATGGTCACATTCTCGTGAATGTGGCTAAAAGGAGACACAATTTAAATAGTTAAAGGATATTATATGGAAATTGATCAGACTCACCTGTAATACGGCGTGGAGTGGCAGGGCATCAGGAAGAGTATGTTGGCGCGATGTTCGCGCTCGTCGCGATAATCCTGTGCGATATCCCGCAGCTTGGGCATCAGTTCAATGGGTCCCTTCTGGTGCACTGTGCTCAGGTACCAGGCCGGCACCACGTTGCCCAGCAGAATGATCAAAGCCGTCGCCCACAACTGGGTACGGGAGGCGTGATAGCTCCAGCGGGACAGCGCCTCCGTGGACACGTACAAACATAACGGCAGCAGCGACGACACAAAACGGAACTCCTTATGGTCCACAGTGCTCAGCACCACCAAAGTGATCAGTATGCTGATCAAAAGCTGTTTGCTAACCGGAAATTTGTCGGCTTTGCGCACGGTTTGCATAATGCCAAATATGAAGGGTAGGGTATTAATGCCGAGCACTGTGGGCAGACCCACCGTAAAGTACCAATACCAGGGATGCGAGCCATAGAAACTGCCCACATTGTGCAGCACGTTGTACTTGAGGAACTCCCAGGGCGTAACAATCAACGCGCCATGCCAGTAGGTGTCTATGGCGATGCCGACGCCGGCCACCAGCAAGCTGCAAGGGAAAAGCTTTTAAAGTAAACTTAATTCAGTAAAAACGTTGCAGTCGCGTGTAACCGACTGCCCACTACTCGTTCACAGTGTTACATCTTGAATCAGTCGAAAACGGTCTTAATTGTGATTGTTATTTTGGGAAAATTATCGATTTTTGTAATTTGTGGCTGAAAATATTTAGAGTAGGTCATCAAAAAACTGTGTAAAATTTGCATCAAAAAAATTATTTGTGCGATCTTTAGAGGAGGTTATCAGTATTCTGTGTAAGAAAATTTGTCGGATCTAGCCATAAAACTGAGGGAGATATATAAATTTGATCGATTTGCCACGCCCCCAGTGGGCGTCTCCAAAAAAATGTTGTGTGTTTTTTAGAGGAAGTCATCAGTAATCTGTCTGAAAACATGCTATGCATCTTGCTTCAAAACTGAGATAGATATATAGATTTGATCGAATTGCCACGCCCATAGTGGGCGTAGTCAAAAAATCGTATCACTTAATTTAACGCGGGTATACACGAGTATATATTCCAAATTTCAAGACTCTAGCTTTAATGTCGGAGAAGAATATTGTGTTTATACGAATATTGCACAAACCCAATATACTCTTTTCATTTAGTGAACGAGTGTCAAGACAAGTCTAAACCGCAACACACTCACCCAATGAGCAGGAAGCGCTTGAGGATCAGCTCCAGCACGGACAGGCGACTTTTGCGCAGATGGTACAAAGCCAAGGGCAGCCAAATAACCGCCGCCGTGGGACGCAGGAAGCAAGAAACGGCCGCTGGCCACAGGTAGGCGCTGCCCTCGCCCGACCAGGGAAAGTAGCTGAGCGCGATGGTGGTCAGCGACGCCTCCAGCGTGTTGGCCAGCGTGCGCGAGCCCGTGTAGAACCAGAACCAGGGCACCAGGATCAGGAACAAGGCCCACTTGCGCTTCCCGGTCCACACGTAGAAGCGATAGTCCGAGTAGGCGGTCAGCGTGGCCTGCAGCAGGCGCGGCAGTAGCACCAACAGCCGGGCGCTGTCCAGCTGCAGCAGCGCCAGCAATTTATAGATAGCCGCGATGAGCAGCGGATAAACGTAGCTGCGGATGCCGCGCACCCATTCCCAGGTCAGGTAGCCATAGCTGCGGGGGGTGGGATAAAGAGACTTGTATTAACTGCAAAGTTGACCTCCCGCTAGGGCTTACCCAAATGTCAGCTTGTGGGCCACCTCCAGACTCTGCCAATACTCGTCCGGCACGTAATAGGTTTTGACCACGAAAACCGATGCCAGGCGCACGGCCAAAATCAGCGCGAAGACGTATAGAAGCCTCATGGCAGCAGTGCTTTTGAATTTTACCTAAATCCAGACAATTAATTAGCTGCTGTCAAATTCGGTTTTTTAATTTATGCATGTAAATTTCATATTCTATTTCTTGACCATTTTGTTGGCGTCATTCATTTCTAACCTTAAAAGTTGTGTGTGAATTGTGTTTTGTAAGTGGAAACTTGCGTGTTTTGATGGAAATTTTTATCCAATTTTAGCCAGAAGAAACATTTGGCGCGTTCGGCGGAAAGAAAAATGCTGTAAGGCGGCCTAAAAATAACGCGAACTGAAGAGCAAAGCAAAGAGCAAAGTGACGCCGACTAGAGTTGTATTGAATCGTTCTGAACAAGTTCGATGGAACTACTCACTCAATTGAACGAACGAACTAGGTCTTAGATTGATGTTCATCGGATATAAATAAATAAAATATCAAATGTATTAAATCTGATAAGTAATATATATTAAGTAGGTTATTCATTTTATTGCATTTTTGTATCAATAAATGTTCTATAAAATCTGCAATTTAAACGGGATGAATGTTGCAAATGGGAATAAAACAAACAAGCACCTGTTTTAAATTGAACTACCTTGGGCAACTCTGATGCCGACGTTGCTAGGGCTGCACTGCATAAATAGCAACCATCGATAGTCAACAACAATCTAAATATATTATTTTTTAAATTTGTATTTACAAAATTTTGTTTATTGATTTTATGCTCATAATAAATTTATTAGAGGTCTGTTGATCATATCAGTATAATTTTGCATCGCCCTCTTTTACACCCACAATCAACCATGGTTCATTCGAACTAAACTGCTTTTAAATTAAAATAGTCTTTCCAGAAGTTAATGCAGTTTTTTTGTAAGTATATTTTAAAACACTTTCAAATAATCTTAAATAAAAATGTACAGAATCTAACACAAATTCATTAGAAATTTTACTCATCGATAATTCGCTAGGTGAGCTGCTAATGTGCATTGTTGCACATTGGTGGAAACGCTCTGCAGCACCCGTTGCCGTTCACCGTTATGTCAAACTGATAGGCAAAACAAACACAACCAGAAAGAAACTTAAAAAAAGTAGTCAGGTGCGGACGTTATTTTCGAATATTGTGTGCCGAGCGTGCACTCGGACAAGGAGACAGCATGCTTGTGGCGGCCAGAGTAGGAGGAGCAGCAGCTTTCCTGTGTCTGCCGCTGCTGCGGCACAGTGGACGCCATTTCCTACACATCGCCCTGCCCCGTCGCACCTTTGCCGCCGTCGCCCGAACCAAACTCGCGCCGTCTGATGTAATCGGCGCGCGCAAAATGTTTGGCCAGCGGCAGGGCCATGGCAAGGGCGCCGCCCGCGAGGATTATGGATTTCTGCTGCTGCGCTGGTCCAAGCAGGTGTGGGGCAAGATGTTTGGCAAATATCTGCTGGTGACCAACGTGCTCGGCTCCGGCATTCTGATGGCCGTGGGCGATGTGATCGCCCAGGAGTACGAGTATCGGCACGGCCTGCGCAGCCAGGATCGCTACGATGGCGAGCGTGTCTATCGCATGTTTGTGGCGGGCGCTCTGCAGGGTCCGCTGCATCATTTCGTCTACAATTGGATGGATCGCGTGATGCCGCATCGCACGTTTCGGAATATTATCAATAAAATACTGATCGATCAGCTGTTCATGTCGCCCGCCTGCATCCTGATCTTCTTCTATACGGTTTGCTATCTGGAGCGTCAGACGTTGCAGGCCACGCATCAGGAGCTCATTGCCAAATTTCCGTATATCTATCTGATGGATTGGATGACGTGGCCGGCGGCGCAATATATCAATTTTCGCTATCTGGACACCAAATATCGGGTGGCCTTTGTCAACGTCTGCACGGCGGTCTACAACGTGCTCATGTCCTATATGAAGCATGATTTTGGCATTCATCTGCCGCTGGAGCAGCCGCACAGTAACGAGCACCTGATGGACTCAGCTGGCAAGACGGCAAAGGCAACAACAACGGAAACAGCTGCAACAGCGGCAGCAACAGCGGCAGCAATACCTGCAGCAACATCAGCAACAGCAGCAGCGGCAGCAGCAGTAACAACCAAGCCATAATTGCTAGCATTTTACTAAATTATGTGATATAAGTAAATGAACAACAAAATTTGTTATTGTATTATTTTGCAAATCTCTTATATTTATATCATTAGCAAGAGGCTTTTAGCAAAATTATATATAAATAGTTATACAGACATATATAGTTATATATACTATGTACTAAAGAAACCAAAGTGCAAAATTTTTAAACCAAACTTTTTTTTATTTATTGACTATTTATTTATAGTTACTATTTTAGAAAGTTTATAGCTTAACTCAGTAAGAAATTATTTACAATATGCACTAAGAACATGAATTAATTTTTGTGAGCAGTTATAGCAAAAATTTAAATGAATTCTGTTTTAAAAATTTCAAATAGTTTTGTCTTGTCTTTAATATAATTGTAGATCTTATATAGTCTATGCTGTAACAACTAAAATTACTTTTTGTGAGCCTGTTTTTAAATTTATATGTGTATCAATGTTTACTTTCAATATTTAATTATCTATATTGTATAAACACAATATAAACTTGTTTTATTTAAATTGTCTATAGTCTGTCTATAGATCTTGTCATCATTTAGTCTGCCTATAGATCTTATCATCTGGCTATACATGCCTTTATTTACTCGGCTGTTATACTGATGAAATTCTTATCACAATACATATTTATACAGATTCCTACTTTGTTTGAATTCTGTGTCGGAAATCCCATGGACATGTTTTGAAATAGTTTTCTTTGTGTTCATAGAAAACCTTAACTTATTTTTAAAAATATTTGTTAAACATAAATGGCATATTTAATAAAGCTTCGAAGCTTTTCCACAAATAAGAAGTGTACAAATTAGTAACAACACTTTTAATAACAATTCTAATTAAGTGTTAATTAGACGCTTAATACAAAAAGTTATTTGATGTTAATTTTTATTATTTTGCCAAGGGCTTTAAAAAGCTGGCTTACAACTTTATAGAGTCATGTGTGTTTGACAAATTTATAAGATATATACGATTTTTAAGTTTGGCAGAAGCATTTACGTTAGACTTAGGAACTAAGCGTGTTAAATCATTTAACATTTTCATGCGTTGAAATGGGACCGTTGCTATCAATAGTCTTAAATATGTTAATTAATTTATATTCTTGCACATACAGTTTCTATAGAAAGATTAGATTAGATAGATAAATAATATGTGGAGATATGTGTATGGAGTGTTTTTATACTATAAACAAACTTATGTTCTCAGTAAGTTAGGGTTTTATATGTACAGAAATTAACATGCATAAGATATCTCTTCTGGGTTTCCACAAATGTTAAGATTTTATATATAGATCAATTCTTATCTTAAGCACACTTTACAGTTCAATTCGAATTTCTTGGCTTTAATGTAAAGTCGTGATTTCAGGCAATATATTTATAAGCTTTGTAAAAAAAACAAACAAAATAGAGCAACAAATATTTTGCCAGATTTATGCCTGCCCTACACATAGGTATATATTTACAATACAATTTTCATGGGCATATTAAACTGCTTCGATTGGACGCCTCACTTGATGACAATGGTTTCCACCGGCGGCGCAATGCCAAAGATGTGCTGCGCCAGCGTCAGTTGCTCCTGCGTAATGAAATTGGCGACCAGCGTGGGCACATTTTCATTGCAGCGCGCAATTTGCTGGCGAATCAGCGATTTGAACTCATCCCGGGCGCCCTTGTCGGCACCGCGGGTGCCAATGCGTCGCGGTTGTGCAGCGCCCGGGGCGCTTGTGCCGCCAGCACCGCTGCCGCCGACAACGCCGCCGCCACTGGTGGGCGAGCCCGTCAGCTCAAAGTTGGCGTCATCCTGCTGTTGCGAGTTCCATATAAACGCCAGCTCCTCGATCACATCCGTGGCGATGATATAATTGGACAGAATGTGAAGATTGAAGGATTTGCGCTGAGTGATCAGATTGAAAATGTGCTGCTTCAGCAGCACATCCTTGTCGGGGCTCAGCTGGAGCAGTGCCAGCAGATCGCCGAGCAGCCGGTCCGAGCAGTTGGGCTCGAAGAGCATGCGACTCAGGCGACTGGTGATGGCGCGTGTGCAGTACTGAATAAGCGCTATTTTCGTCAGCGGCAGGAAGATCATGTGCCGATGGCTCTTTAGGCTGATGTTCTCCAAGAGTTGACCACTGGTGGCGGGCAGCTCGGCGAGTATCTTAAGAATGCACTGGAAGCCCTGAAGCTGCAAAGGATCAAGAAAAATAACTAAGAAGGTTGCAACACTCATATATGAATTTTAGAAATTTTCAATAATTTTTTGTGCGATCTTTAAGGGAGGTCATCACTAATGGACCTAAAAACTTTTAATTTATCTAGCTTTAAAATTAAGGGAGATATATAGGTTTAGCCGATTTGCCACGCCTTCGGTGGGCGCAGCCAAAAAACTATTTTTGCGAACTTTAGAAGATGTCATCAGTAATCTGTCTGCAAATTTTGATAAAGCTGGCTTTAAAACTGAGGGAGATATATGTATTCAATCGAATTGTAACGCACCCAATGGGTGCAGCCAAAAAATCTTAACATTTTATCTGACGCTGATAACCATGAGTATATATTGCAAATTTCAAGTCTCTAGCTTAAATAGCCGCGATGAAAATTGCATTCATAAAACAAACCCAATATACTCTTTTCACTTCGTGAAGAGCTGCTCAGGTCTCTAGAGGAATCACTCACCGTCATGCTGCCCTGCATCAGATTGAGACTCAGTATTTGCAGGCTCTGCACGAGCGTGCTCTGAGCCGTCATGTCGGCCATCAGCTTGTTGGCCTCGTCGCGATGACCAAAGTAAATGGCCAGATCGAATAGAAAGCGCGAAATCCACGGCGCCAGCGGCAGCGCCAACATCAGCTGGCTAAAGTCGCGCTGGAACTGCTCCGTGTTGAGCAGCTGCCAGCAGCGAGCGGCATGCAGAAATGCCTCTGATAATTCCTGACTGATTGCCGTCGTGGCCGAAAACTTGGGTGGCTCCATGCTCTGCACGTCGCCGCCATCCGGTGTCCAATCCATGCTCTGCACCTCGCCGCCCTCCGGCGTCCAGTCGATGAAACCTTCGACCAGTACATGATTGACATCGGCGTCCTCGATGCGCAGCTTGCGTATGTAGCCGTGGAGCGAGTAAATAAACAAGGTCGTGGCATAGAATAGCACTTGGGAGCTGCCCGCTGGACTGCCGCGCAGAATCTTGACCAATTTGTCCCAGTAGACATTTTGATTGACCTGCTTGCTGAAGGGTAGAAACGGTTCCCAGCCCATCATTTGGCCGCACAGCATCAGCACCTTAAATATATTCTTCCAGGCCTCCGTGGTGTCGCACTTCTCATCGTCCATGATCTGGCGCAGATAATACTCCAAGGAGTTGGTGTAGAGCCGACACGCTAACAGCGGCGACAGCTCCGGCGGCTTGTTCTGTATCATCGGCAGCACCTCCTCCACCAGCATGCGCTGATACACATCCGGTTCAGTTTTGATGCCCTCGGCGAGCATCTCCAGCAAACGTGGCGCCTGCGTGGCCGCCGTTTTGGGGAACTTATTGAACATGAGTATATAGCTGTGTATGCACTGCTGCAGGTTGTCGCCGCTGTTGCTGATCGTGTGCACGAATATGCTGTGCTGCACCTCCGGCGTCAAATGCTTGTACATCTTCACGTAGAACTCCTGCTCCGGCGTGTTTTCGCTCTCGTTGCGCAGTGCATTCGTCAGCGCATTAACCTCCTGCCAGAGCTCCGCATGCTGGTTGCTAAAGTTGCTGGCGCTGTTGGGGGCATGTAAATATATTTAAATTGATTGATTTTCCTTTAAGGACGCCACTTACATGACACTGAAACACTTGGCCGCCTCTTCGTAGTTCTTGCTGTCGCGTTCCAGCAGATAGGCCTCGTACTGCACATTGAAGGCGTTGGGATAGAGCGTCTTGGCGGTCAGAATCCACGCCTTGGCCGAGCTGGGATCAGTTTTGCGCACGTTTTGTGCCTGTTTAACCATATAATTTTCATTTTCCTCAATGGAAGTCATAACTACAAACAAAGTTTAGACGCGCCGGCAATTAGAGCTGTAGTGAATCGCTCTGAGTAGGTTCAAATGAACCGTTCACATAAATGAACGAACGCACTAGTTTGAATCAAATTTCCGTAATTACAATACTTTACATACATTACTATTGGTATAACAACATTCATTTAACAAATAATGCAATTAAAATCATCATTGCTTTTTACTATAAAAATGTAACTTCTTTGGGCTCTGCATATTTGTATTTACCACGTTTTTTTAAATTTTAAACTCGCTGTTAATGTAAAATAAGTTATTAAGTAAGTATAAGAAAAAACCATGATGATCCCTTTTATTACAATCATTGATAAATAAAATATGTAGTGCAAATAAAACAATACAAATTGAACAACTGAACCTACTTTTCTAATTGAACAGCGATGTACAACTCTAGCCGGTAATTGGAGATGAGCAAAATGCGACTATGCTACATTATTTTGGACTAGTATGCTGGTAAGCAAGCCAAGACAAAAATCTCTTGCGTGTCATTATTCTGCTTAGTTCTGAAAGCAAATAAAATACACGTACAAATGGTGGTTACGTTACAAATAAAGCTACTGAGGCAATATAAATTTGAAGCCGTAAAATAATTCGTAAGCATTAATTTTTGAATTATTTACATATCAGTTGTTTAATTAGCTCAGCTATCAGTTTCAATAAAACCTATCGATAGTTTCGATAGTTTAGTCACTTAAAACAGGTGGTTTTTCGCAAACTTTTATTTCGTTTAGTGTATTGCGTTGCAGATTTTAAAACAAAAGAATTTAATATGACAAAACGAACTGTCGCCATTTCGTAAATACATAAAATAATCGCTTTAATTCAATCGTAACGTGTTTATATGCAGTTCAGTTTGAAAGTGCGCTGTCATTGTGAATGTGTTGGAAACGCAGAAAGCGTTCGAGTCTTAATCAAATGATTTCCAATCTAACTAAAGCAAGTTGTTTAATAGTAACGTAATGCACACCAAATTAGCACGTACATAACGTAAAATGTCTGATCCAAACATAATAAACACAGATGCCGACAGTGCAGAGGCGGCAACGGCAGCGACGGCGGCAGCGTCCTCGTCATCGCCTCGGCCCGCAGACCAATTGGATTTGACAGGTTAGTAAGCGCGACCAAGCCGAGCAGCTGATATGGGCATTAAAGTACATAAATAAATAATATTATCGTTATAAAATGAATGTATGTACATATATAAATTATGGGCGTTCGCCTTCAAAGTTTGTTTGTCATTTGGATTTTGTTTGTGATGGCCAAAAAATTCATCGGCCCGAAGCTGAACTAAAAAACACAAAAAGCACGAATATTTATTTTTGAATTTTTTTTTTTGGTATTTTACGTATGTTAGTTTTGTAGCCAATCACATTATTTTTAACTTGGTGTATTTTCTCGCGATTCATTTTAGTTTTTGACTAACTTGTGTATTTGTCTAATAGCTGTGTTTTAGTTTGTGTTTTGTTTAACGCCGACACGTCGTGTTTATACATTATTTTTCGTGTTCCAATGATTGCCGAACTCTGCTAAAAGTAATAGTTTTGTGTATCGATTAGAGCTAGGCGCGTGTTGACACGAAACCAATACCAACACGAAACTGGTATGCAAAAACACGAACATTACTTATTTATTTCAAAGTTAAAACTACGAAGATTATATATATATTTTTTAAATAAAAGTTAAAACTACGAATAATACATTATAGATATTTATTTTCTAAAGTAAGGAGTTTTATCATCAAAAATATTATATATTTATAATATTGTTGCTTGGTCGTGCTTTTAATGCTTTTTATGATTTATTATATTTATGCCTTAAATATGTATATATGTTTGTACTTTTAATAATCGTTATTAGCCGTGTTATATTTTTTACTTTATCGCACACACACGAACACGGCGTTCGTGTCACGCAACGCGCCTAACTGTAGTTATTTGGCTATTTTTTAATTCTGTGTTTTATTGTAGTGTTTAAATAAACCATTCAAAAAAAAAAAAAAAAAAACTTATTAGTAAAATGCACGTAGATACAAATTTGGTAACGCATGAAAAATACGCACACAGGTTAGTTGTTTGATATACATGTATGTCGCACCTCGTAACTAATATCTGTGATTTTCATAGACACCACGCATTCGCCAACTAAAAACACACACACACAACACCGATGCAACAGCAACAACAACCACATGCACATGGTGTTCTCATTGCCCAAACCTTGCCTCATTACAGCGGCGACCGATGTTCAGGAGCCGGCGGAGAAGGAGCCACTATGCCTGGAATATGCCACGCCCGATGCGGTGCCACTGCATCTGCGCCAATTGTTCACCCAGCTGAGCCAGCGCAAGGTGAGCGCCGCCGAGCTGCTGTTGCTGCTCATCTATTTGGTCGCCTTGGAGTCGGGCTTTGTGGAGGATCAAAGCTATGAGGAGGTGCGCGAGCTGCTGAAGCCAGTGCCGGCCGTTGGCTGCTTTCACATCTACAATGTGCGTCTGCTTAGCCAGCTGCCGATGCACTACACCCGGGAGTTCGAGGATACCGGCTTTCGCATGCTCCTGCGCACGCTGCTGGACGACAACTGTGCGAAGGAGGCGTCGACGGGGCATACGCTGCAGTCGCGTCTCATGGCCGTCGTGCTGGGGGATCTGATGATGGTTACGCTCAGCCCGGTGCAGCCATCGAGGGAGCCGGGCTTTAGCATCTGCCTGTCGATCGGACGATTTGTGCTTAACGTGCAGCTAGAGCCGATTTATCAGCGCTTTCGCAAGCTGGACGAGCTCTCATTACAGCTGCGCCAGAAGCTCTTTCATCCGATGCGTGCCCAGCAACTGCTCACCAGAGATCTCCATTTGCATCCGACGCTGCTGGGTATGCCCCTCGAAGTATACGATAAAATCTTTGTTTATCTCAGCAAAAATCAGCTCAACATTGTCGCAAATGTGAATTGGAAGCTGTGCAACTATAGCCAACAGCTAAAGGAACGCAATCAGCATACATCTACATTATAGTTATATATATATATATATAGTCAATATTGTTACTTTTCAAATTGCATGTGAAAGTATAACTTTAAGAACAAACTGATTAAACATTAAAAATAAGAGATTGTGCTCTGTGAAACAGAACCCAAAATGCGTTATTTTATTATCGAGGTACTTAACTTAATTATCTTATTTGGTAGCGAGGTAATAATTAGAAGTAGTTTTGTTCCTTTACTTTTATTTGTATTTTGTCATTCTTTCTTATTTGTCAGCAATTGAGGTTCCTACCACGCCCGGCGCCAGTTCCTGTGATTCGTACAACATATTCGAGCCAACGCCATTGGACTGCATCAGCATTAAGAGCAGCGCCAGCAGTTACCTACACGATCGTGATATATACGGTAAGTGCAGGCAACTTGTTGCCCAAACTCCTCGGAACGCCCCTAAAGTAGTCGACCCTTAAACACAGCACTGCAGCATTTGAAGCAAGCAAAATAACGCAGAGAAAAAACACTTTTATCAGCTTCAATACGCTGTGCAAAGGGTATTTTAGTTTTGTCAGCAAGTGTGTAAAATCTGCAATTTAATAAAAATTTTACTATGAAATTTTTATTGAAAAAAAGCAAATAAAGCAAAACAAAGATAAAGTATATATACAATTATATATATGTATTATTGATCAGTACAAAAGCATAGTCCTTATAGGCAGGTTCGTCAGGGAAATTTTACATAGCGCTATATTTTTTTTTTCGTATTAAGTACAGTATATATGGAATTTGGACGGATCGGAGCACTATGGGAATTATTGGTCCAAAACTGGTTTTTTTGTTTTTATAAAAAC
Source organism: Drosophila colorata (assembly GCA_035041545.1). NCBI lineage: Eukaryota > Metazoa > Arthropoda > Insecta > Diptera > Drosophilidae > Drosophila > Drosophila colorata. The sequence continues at coordinate 5,596,151 of JAWNLD010000564.1, forward strand.
ACTGTTTTTAAACATTTTTTAAAGCAAACTCAAATATTACAAGCGTCAGTATGTTTCTTATATAGATAAAATCAGTTATTACAACGGACTACTATATCATATATTTATCTATAGATTTCTGTTAACTATTTATTTAAGTTTTTGTTTTTTTTTTTATCTAAATCAAATTAAGCAATTACAATTCTTGCGTTTGTTTGAAAACAGTTTTTTTTTAATAAAGTAAATTGTATTTAAATATCTTAAACAAACTTGCCAATTATAACCATATTATGCCTCTAACATATTAGCAACATTTTATGAGCATTGCTCTATAATATCATATAGCTCCCATATGAACTATAAATTCAGTTTCTATTAAAAAAAACTATATATTTTTTTTATTTTAAATAAGCAATGAATAGCTTTACTAAGCTTAAAAAAAAATTAATAATATATTTTTAAACATATATATTACAAGCAGCCCTTGGCACAATCGTTCCACAGGTAATTTTTATTTTTTATAAAAACACCATTTTGTGTTCAATTACAGAAACATATTGCAATTTTTCTAAATGTTGGCCGAGGGTATTCCATTTTTGGCGCCCCGCTGTGAACTGTTATTTTTTGTATTTTTTTCACATAAAACCACACACCCACGCAGCTGCCTGTCAGCAGGCGACACCAGCTAACAGCTACCCCACCATCCCCCAGCCGGCAACCCCTACACAGCTACCACCTACCAGCTACCAGCTATAGCCAATTCTGATATGGTTAACATCCCGTTTGATGCTGGCTGCTTGCTGTGCATTTTTGTGCGCCTGTTACGTGTTTGTATTATGATATCGACTTTCTTGGCGTCCTTATCAAATGGGGTCGACCCACCTCAGTGCGTCCTGTGGGAAACATCGAAATTATCTGGCAACAACTTTATCAAAAGACCCAGTGACAAATACATAAATAAATTACGACGACGACTTCGCGTATTCGTAGAAAATATAAAAACATAAAAAAAGGGATTCCTTTGCGCTCTTCTCCCGACAGTTGCCTCTGTATCTGTTCTGAATTTTCAACAAAAAAAAAAACAAAAAGAAAACCGTTGTTGGTGCATCTCTTGGTGGAAAGAGCTTTTGAAAGCTTTGCAGCTGCTCTTGAAATCTGTTTGGGTCCTGGCCCCAGGAGCAGCTGTTTGCGCTGGGGCTCCTCTGTGTGTCTTGGTTTGGGTGAATGAACCCAGCGACCAGAATGTGTTGTGTTTTGTGCCTCAATGCCTTATGCAGTGGGTCGGGAAAGGACGAATGCAGCGCCAAGGACTCTGCACGTTGTCTCAAATACGTGATAAAGGCTGCATATTTAAAATATACATTTTTCTGGTTAGACTAACCGTTGACGCATTCATTGTGTCTTATCTTATCTGAGTGGATTTTTAGATATTCTGTTTGGCTTATCAGTGAAAAGTCCGGTTATAACTAAATTTCTTAATAGAAAATATCATATATACGCATTGGGCTTGATATGATTTTAATTAAATGTCAGGTATTTATTGTTGAATTGCAGTAGAAAGTAAAATTTGTGTTTAATCGATAAGAGTTGATTATTGAAAGAGATGCTCTTGACAGTCACCTTTCTATCAGATTCTCACGAATTCAAATTACCTCGAGTGCATTAAAATCGATGAACAGTCTGCAGATCTATAGTATACATGTGTTCTTTATGGGATCAGAAGCAACTTTTCAATACACATTAATTTAATACATTTAATATACAAATCATTTTATAAAAAATATAAATTAAACAAATTTAAATATACAAATTTAAACATTCTAAAAAAAAATGATTCTATTAATTTTTCCATCAATCAAAAATTCTTCCTTCTCCCTCTAATATAAATGTACACAAATTTGACATATAATTTTTTTTTTATTTATAAATTACATAAGTGCATAGTATATAAAAAAGAAATCGGATTAAACAAAAGCTGAGTTATACATACCTTTTCATATGATTTAAATATTTGTGTTTAGTTTGCTTTGATTTGGTGCCACTGTGGCATGCCTTTAACTGTGCCACACACTTTTCCTAGCTGTCGTTTTGTCGGTGGTTTTAGTTTTACTTGTACGTTTTTACGGTAAACAAAGTGGAAGAGTTGGCAAAACATACGCTCGTTGCATGCCAAGGAACCTTTCATGAACAGAAGTAACGCCAACAGTCCACAGCCTCCCCCACACGCCCACAGCCAGGGATATCCCTGCTCCTAGAACTGGGTCCAGTTTGTGCTTTTTGCGAGCGAGTGCGCGCTCTCTCTCTCTCTCTCTATATATCTGTGGCTGCAGCTTCTCGTTCTCCCGCTTGGCTGTGCTTTTCACAGGCAGCTTTCGCACAGGATAACAAAGCTTGGCACAATCAGTCGTTGTACTTAAGCCAAACGTAACTGGTCGAGTTTTTTACGGTTTGCGCAGCGAACTTAACGCGTTTGTCTCCTTGATAAATCCACAGAGTGTGTGCCCCGTCTGTGCATGTGTGTGTGTTCCGTTTAATGAAAGTTTGCAAGTAGGTCCTGTTGTGTAAGACCAACATACACACACACTCACACACACACACACACATTTGTACTTTTACGAGCGATTCATAAATAAGTGACTATTTTTGGCCAACTGCATCAGCTGTTGGCAGACGCGCGACGCGACCTTTTAAATGTTGCCCCATTTGGCTGGCGACGTGCGGCGCCACAATTAGTTTGTAGTTTCATTGTGTCCGTGTGTGCGTGTGTGTGCGTGTGCGTTCAAGCTGGATTACAGCGGCGACAGCAACGGACCCTGGGAGAAGCAAAAGCAGACCCAAACTCAAAGCGCAACAAATGCCAGCGACAATGTTGCCGCCAAGAGCAACGAGCAACTGCAGCACGATCTGTTGCAGCAGCTGCAGCAGCAATTCCAAATGGCCGCCGTGCAACAGCAGCAGCAACGACAACTGCTGCAGCATCAGCACTCGCATCCGCCTTTCCAGCAGCCGCAGCAGCAGCAGCAGCAGCAACATCAACAGCTGCATCAGCAGCAGCATCAACAGCTGCATCAGCAGCAGCATCCGCCTACGCATAACCAATATGCAACAGTTCACGCCCATCCGCATTCGCATCCGCCGCTGCAGCATCATTTGTCGCTAGGCGGCGCGCCTACTTATCAGCAGTTGCAACAGCAGCAACAGCAGCAACAGCAGCAACAGCAGCAACAACAGCAGCAGCATCATTGTCAGTACTCAACGCCGCAGCATCATTATCGCGCCAGCACAGCAACAACAGCAACAACGATGGCAGCGGCAACCATACGCCGTCGCACCTTGAGCCACGTGGCACGCTCCTATTCGGTCTGTGCCAGCATGACGCCAGCCGCGCCCGCCACACAGCTGAAGGCGACTAATCCATTGCCAGCCAAAGTGGCCGCAGCAAGCTCGTCAGCCAGCGTCAGCGCCGCCACCCACAAGGCGGGCACGCAGCTGACTGTCGCCGGACACCACAAGACGGGCATCTTGGTTGCCGCCTCGCGCTGCCGTTCGCCCATTATGCTCTGTCACAGTCACAGCGATGGCGAGTTTCCCATGTATCGAGGTGAGTGGCAAAAGGGGGATTTGGGGATTAGGGTCATGCGGCAGGGTGTCCTTATGCATGCCAAATGCCACTTCGCTAATGAACAGTTGTTGCTACTGCTGCAAGATTTTCGTTTGCCAAAGGGTGTGAAAAAAAAATTTTTTCTAAAAAAAAAAAATTTCAAAAAATTTTAGGTTTTTCAAAACTTGTACATTTTAAATGTAGAGCAAAAACCATGAACAAAATGGTACCAAACATGAAAATCGCTTCAGTTTTAGCTGAGTTATGCGAATTTTAATGAAATTACAATGAGTAGGGGGATGTTATTTTAAAAAAATTCAAATTTTTAAAATGCATATATTTTATGTTCAAAACCTAGAGATTTAGAAATTTAGAGCAATATCCTTTAACAAAATGGTATCAAACATGAAAATCGCTTCAGTTTTAGCTGAGTTATGCGAATTTTAATGAAATTACAATGAGTAGGGGGATGTTATTTAAAAAAAAATCCAAAAAAAATTCAAATATTTAAAATGCATATACTTTATATTCAGAATCTAGAGATTCAGAAATCTAGAGCAATATCCATTAACAAAGTGGTATCAAACATGAAAATTGGTTCTGTTTAGGCTGAGCTATGCAAATACATTTCTTATTTTATCATTCATCATGATTTATAAAATATGATAAAAAATTCAGAAATTAAACTACTTAAGAGATAAGAGAATAAATATATCGCTTGTCTTATATACATTATATTTTGGTCGAAATAAAGCTCAGCTAATGCTGGGATTTTGGATTAATTGGTTCCACTCTCATCTAGTCCCATGATTTTTGGTACATGCATACATCAAAAATGCTAACTTTAAGCTTTGCGTATTTTTAAAACGAGCTGAACAAAAAAACTAAAATTTTGCAATTTAAAATAACATTATTTAAGTTAAGCTTTGAACACTTGATTTTCATTCATTTTATTAGCCTTAAAGGGAAGGAATATCCATAACAGTAAAATTAGCTCATTCTTGTCTTTCAACTAAAAATAAACGTTTAATTTTCTCTCTTCCCATCAGTTTTGACATAATTGCAAAGTATTATTTATGTTCCCCTTTAGAAGCTAGTTTAACATGAGGATTAACCAGGCGCTATTTATGCCACTTAAACACAACTATTCCAAATGGTTGCCATGTAAATTTACCCAGTACTCGAGTCGGACAATTACACTTTGAGCATTTCACACTAAAGACATCAAGTTAAACATGAAAAAGATGGAAAAAATAAAAAAAAAAAGTGCATTTGAGTCAGTTTCTGCATACAAACTGCCTGCCCCTTCGACCTCTGCCCCGCCACGCCACGCCAAAGAGCTCATTAAGTGGCGCTGGCAATGCAGCACTGAATGTCCTTTGTCCCTTGTCCTGTGTGCTGTGTGCTGTCTCCTCTGTCCTCTGTCCTATTCGCGTTTCCCTTGGCGCCGTCTAGTGAATCTGATTTTTGTTTCAGCCATTTCTTTTATGTGTGGCGCATATTTAGTGTCGCCATTTGGTGGGGCGCTTAATTAAATTACAGTTTGAAGCACCAACACCACCACCAGTACCACCCACTGTTTATGCCCTCCCCCGCCCACAACAGTGTGTGCTGTGATATCAATATACAGCTAACAAGCTGTAAAAGGACCCCATGTCCTTTAAATACCCTGCTTCGATTTGCCCACCATTTTCACTATCGTTGTTTTATTGCACTGGTTGTTGTTGTCTTTGTTCTTGCTGCAAATGTTGATGCAGTGCGAATGAAATATGGCTAAAATTAAGGCCACACTCGCAGGCCCTACTTGCAATTAAATGCTAATAAAAAAACACAAAAATAGTTTTTACAGCAATTATTACAATCATGAAGACAAATTATGTACAAAATTTCATAAATTCAAAATTAATTTATTTACTAGGGAACTTTACATGTCGAAAATTTTTAAATATTGTACATAATTTTTACCGAAAAATTGTCCACCTTTAAGATGGCGTTTTATAGAAATTATGACACACTTAATCGAATAGAAAAAACATTTAAAAAAAAAATTTTAAAAAAATTTTTGTTTCGAAAATGATGACTTTTTCCTAAAAATATTAACAAAATTTGAGTTTAGAAAAAAATAAGTTTCAAACGTAGTATCAATAAAGAGGCCAAACCATGGCCAAAATGCCATCAAGCATAAAAATCGGTTCAGTTTTGACCAAGTTATGAAATTTTAAAGCTTTGGTCGGATCTTTACTGGGTTTGCCCAACATTACTTAGAGACAACAAATATTTATATAGAATATCCGCCTGGCCCTAAGCCTTTATAGTTTAGTTTAATACATTTTAATTATGGATATGTATAATCGATTGTCAATAGATGCCTAGCAATATTTAAACGGGCTCCCTTTGCTCAACTTCATCGTCCTGCTTTATCTCGACTATGCGCGCTTGAAACTGCTCGAATGTATCCTCCAGCGAGACAATGTAATCTTTGAAGAGCGTAGCGCTCAGCTCCACAATCCGGCTCTCCAATAGATGCAGATAGGGACACTTGGGATCCCTTATGTAGACACGATGACGCGGCCCATCCTTGGCCAAGGGCAGGCTGCAGCGCTCCTGGCTATTTATCACTGCCAATTGCAGTAGGAAGAACATCAGATCCACTGCATCCGGCATTAGCTCCGACAAACGCTCGCCAAAATTGAGCAAGACCAGCGACGGCATCAGCTCAAAGCGCACCGTCTTCAGGACACGTTGCATATGAATCTTGCGCTCCTGATAATCGCTGAGCACCCACAACAAGGCGGCATAGAACACCTCCACCTCGGTGTGCACGGCCAGTGAATCGGCGCTGAGCAAGCTGCACAGCTCATTCAACTCCAGCTCGCGATACTCTTCAGAAGAAATGAGCACCAGAAAGGATTTACTAATGCGACCGAGCATCAAATCGGTAACGCTCTCAATGCCCTTGGTGCAGGCCTCCGCATAGCAGTTGAGCGCATCCAGATTCGAGAAATAACGCTCATCGTTGAGCGCACCGAAGACGCTCTGCAGCAGCTTTGGGGCACGCAGATAATGTGCCGCCACAAGCAGATCCAACAGCTTGCCACGCTGGCAGTTGCTATCCGAGCTGATCATCCAGTTGTAGGCCACATCAAAGGCCGCTGCGCTAACCTTATCCTCGGGCAGGCTAACCGCATTACCCGGCAGCAAAGTGCTGGCAAACATATCGCAGAAGGTGCGCAGCACACAGCTGTGGCATTCGAACACCTTCGTTCCGATGGTTATCTTCACGTCCTTCTCCAGATTGTTCACCAGCAGATTCTCCACTGCCTCCTGCCAGGGCGTCTTCTTCGGCAGCACCGGCAACATTTCGCTATTGTCCATGCTAATTTTGTTCAGCTTCTTGGCGTTTTCAGTTCGCATCTCCTCCTCGGAGCACACGGCATTTTTTGGATTGTACATGATTTTCAGAAATCTATAAAGACAGAAAAACATGATCAAATAGTTTTTCTAAATTAGAAAAAAAAATTAAAATATAAAATAGCTGCTTAAAAATAAAACTAATTTTTATAAAGAGCAGAATTAGCTTTCCAGGATATAATTACTTATCTATCTAAAAAAAAAAACATTTTCACACAAAAAAACATTTTTTCTTGTTATTTTGCTATACTCACCTCAACTGTTATTTATTTTAATAGATATTTGATTTATTATTGCCAAACTAATTCTTTGAGCAAATAAACTTTCTGTGCACAGCTTGAGCTCAGTCAAAAGACTAAAATATTTGTAAAGCAATTTGCCAGATTTTAAGAAGGAGACGCATCGCCTGCTGTGATTGCAAATTTTGAATTTATTTTGAAAGAACTTTAAAGAGACTAATGGGAGTAGAGTTGTCAGAGCGTTAAACTAAATGAGATAGTTTGACAATTCAGGATATAATGATAAAATACAGTTTATAAACTGAAAAATTGTTAGAGATTTTAAATTTTCACAGAGGGTTTCTCTCGGCTGTCTAAAAAGAAGGCTTTTCGCACTTTATTCGTGAATTCGTGGAAAGCGACTCAAATTAAAAAACCTTTTAAAGAAGTAATATAATGAGCTTAAAAATATTTATATATATAAGCGTAAAAAAACATTATAATGAGCAATGTATAATTATATTACCAAATTACCAAAAATTCACAAGACATATGTGAATATACAAGCTTAGCAAATATGCTTATATAATTTTCCAGAAACTCATTAAAGAGATTTCCATAAAAAATAAATAAATGTCAAGTAATTACTTAGAAATTTTCGTCATTTGAGACCCCCAAAGGCAACCGAAAAGTAAAGCTGCTGCCTTACCTCAAAAAAGTGTCCTTTTGTGCTGTAGTGTAATTAAAAGTGACCCTGGAGGAGGCACGTTTGAAAAGTTAGTTTTTAAATAGATTTTTTTTTGTAACATAAGTTCTATAATGTGTATATATTAAATATGTATACTTTATGTTAATCATTGGCAACCAGGATAATAATACTATCTTATAATAACAATAATAAATAAAAATCTCTTTAGTCAGATCAAAAATAAAAATTACTAAAAAATAAATAAACAATAATAAATAATACAAAAAAAAAAACAATTGCTTAAAAACTTAGAATGATGAAGGAGGTCTTGAAAAAATATTAAATATTTTTTATTTTTGTTTATTATATTATATTAATTATTTATTTTTTAATAATTTATATTTTTAATCTGTTGTTTTGTTGTTTTCTGTTAAACATTTTTCAATATAGAATAAAAAAATCCCTCATTAACTTTAAATTATATATAAGTTAGAAAAATTATATATAAAATAAAAAAATTTTTAGAATTTCATTTTTTAGAAAATTAAAGTTAATTGATATTGAATTAATTTTTGATGGGCAAACCAATAAATTTTTGTTGTACATAAATTATGACTATATCTTTAGGTAATTTCTGAGTCGATCCTTCTTTGGTTCCGATTGTGCTACTGGCATTATGGCTGGCAATATGGCGATATTTATGACAAACTTGTTAACAATGGCGGCAACGCAGTTATGTTCGTAATCGAAAACACACACACACACACACACACTCGCCGGCCCCATCTTGAATGTCTTCTTCTGACTGTTGTCTGCTGTGAGTGTATGTGTGTGTGTGTGTGTGCCTGCCACAAGCTAATGAGTCCATGGCGTGTCTTTAGCGCTCGAGTTAATGTTGCGCGTATTGATTTCGCTTTTGCAGCTGGCGCGCTTTCACTCGCTGTTGATGCCGCTGCCAGCTCCTTTCACATGCCACATAATTGGCTCGACTTGGCAGTTAGCCAGAGACCAGAGACTGCAGCATCCTTTGGCAACACAATTAAGGGGGGGCTGGTAGAGGGACTTCAATGCCTTCTCGTTACGTGCATGAAATGTAAATTTAATTTGCAAACTTCTGCCAACAAAAATTGTTTCTAGCCACATAAGTTTTACTTTGTTTTCGGCCTATTGATTTGGGCCCTAGATTGCGCTAAACGTTGACGTCATTAGCGAGTGTGGCCTGTATGTGTGTGTTTGTGCATGTGGGTGTGTGTGGGGGTTAAGCGGAAATAGATGAGCTGTTTGGTGTGTGCCAAATAGGCAAAGTTTTCCTTGTTGAATAAATAGATCTAATCACATGCTTAATCATGTCTGCAAATAGAAAAATTTGGAATCTTCAAGAACATATTCTTATCTGTTATTCTTTTGCCTAACAAATTCGAGTCCATATATATACAAGTACAAATGTGTATAATTAAATTGTGCAATTTCGCAGTCTCTCGCTTTTGCTCTCTCTTGAGAGCAATTTATTTTGCAATTCTGCTTTGTGCTATATCCTTAAGGGTTTTATCTGACTGCGCTGCTGTGCTATGAATTCGAAATGCATTTATATAGCTTGTGCCCATTAAATAGATAAGTGTGAACGTTGCAATTGGGTGCTACTGACTGCGCAATACTCTGCTCAAAATAGAATAACAGCTCAAAGAAAAGTGTAAGAGAAAGAAATAAATAATAACGTGAGAATATAATAATAATAATAAAAAAAATTTGCAGTCTCTCTTAACACAACAAAAAATATGGACAGAAAGAAAAACAGCCAGACGTATATTGCACAAAGCCAATATACTCTTATTTGACATTGTGAATAAAATATTTAAATTGTTAACATAGAGATACCACAAAACCAATATAATATTTTTCATTGTGTGAACGGAGTTATTTTTATTTTATTTTCGCCATAAACAAAAACAACAGAAAAATTCTTTCATAACTAAAAGATACTACAAACACTTAAAACTATCTTTAAACTGAAGACGCTTGAAATTCAAGTATCTACTTGTGTAACTTGCGGCCTGTTGAAACATTTGTGGAATGCGTTTAAAGACGCAATTGAGCTGCATTTGTTGATTTCTGCCACTGGAAGCTCAAATTTCATTCAGAGTTTATTTATTTATTTTTTTTTTTGTAGTATGTAGAATTTTATTTGTGCTTTGATCTGGCATTGAATTAGCCCATGCGAATGCCAATTCCTGCAACTTGTTTGCCACACCCTCAAGTGCCAATTCATGTTGGCCTTTATGCGCTCTAGGTTTTTCTTTGGGCTTATTGCTGTTGTTGTGGCCTGTCGCTGGCAAACAAGGCGAATTAACATAAAAATGCGCAGCGCATGAAGAGCACAGATAATCTTTATTTGCACATACACACACACACACTAACACACCCGGGCGCCCAAGGAAGGCAATTCAGCTTGGCGAGTCCTTGAACCTTAAGGACTTTTATGTGCGCAGCCGAAAGAACAACAATAATAGGAAGGCTGCTGGGGGAGGAGGTGGGGAAGGGGGCTTTAGGATAGCGAAGCTTCTTTAAAAATTTAAATCTCAATCAAAAATTGCATTCGGTTTGTCTGCTTATCGTTTATGTAATGACAATATTTATATCCAATGCCCACTCAAAAGGTATGCAGAAGAAGGGGGTATATTGTAAATATGTTAATGTATGTAACAGGCGACATTGGCTCAATATATGTTTTATATTGTTGATCAGCATTAACAGCAGAGTTATGCAAAACCATTTTTTAATATTAAAGATAACCACTCCTTATTCCCATTTTATAAAGACCGTTTTTTATAGTCTGTTTTTTTTTTTACCATATCTCACAGATTATAAAAAATACTATTTAAGCTTAAGGCTTGAGAATTTTAAATATAGTCTGCTTAGAGACTATATGAACGAAAGTCTTTAAATTTAAAATATAGATTTTTGCCAATCATACGCAAAACTAATTTGATTTATATGTAAGACAACACCTTCCATTTTGCCATTTAAAATTTTGCTAACAAATAAAACAAAAATGATGAATGCATGCAAACATTTAAATTTAATTTGTAAGCTCTGAAAATGTTTATAAAAATGGGACTTAAAACAGAGAAGTTAGTTAGAATAATAGAATTATTTTTTATTTTAATAAGAATCTTAGTCTAGGAAGATTTAATGTTTCTTATGTCTTCACAAAGTTGCAGAGTATCTGCTAGTCGAACACTCTTGCGCTTTTATTTGTTTTGTTCTGGCTCCTGCTCGCTTATTTATTTATGTTGTCCTACTTACCTGATGGCCACGCCCCCTCAACATCAGCTGCACATAATTGCATTCAAAGCCACAGCAACGCCCCCTTCCCTCCCAATTCAACCCCCTCTTCCGCGCCCCCGCGCCGCGTTGAGCTCTCAAGGCACTTGAGGTCGTTTGCTGTGCATGTGGCCGACATTGCTGACCAGGCCAAGCACGAGCCCGCTCCCCACATCACATCCTCCCCCTCCCCTTCCCACCTCCCCACGTCGTCGCTTATTGAGTGGCGCGGCAAATGACAATAAAAGCGGTTACTTATACGCCATGTTGCACGCCTCTGGTGGCAGTTTTCCATTCAGGGCTGTCATGTCGTGTCATTGGTAGCTTTGTTGGCGGCTTTGTTTATTACGGAAACTTGCCGCCCGCATTTATTTACCAATTTCACTGTAATTAAATGCATTAAGTTGAAAAAGTTGTGTCCGAAGAGATTTTTTAATGGCTATATACAACAACAGGACCTCGTTAGTTGAAGAAGCCAGCGCAGACAAGCCCAGCAAATTTGTAGCTGTCCATTGCCTTTGACTGGCCAATCATGAATTTTCAGCTTCCTTTTAGTTTAGCGTCCAAAAATTACTCCAAGTGCTTTTAGGAAACTCTTTAAAAATCTGTTATTCAATTTACTTTCCAAATTTATTTATTTGTACTTTAAAATAATGGGCGGATAGATTGGTTAAATGGAAGATGAATATGTAAAATATTTGGGTTCAAGAGGGAATGGTAAAAGGAGGAAAAATATATTACTAAGATAACTTTAAGAAAATATTGCTAATAATATCTTTTCACTATGAAAATATCCAATTTTATTTTAATATATTTTGTAGATTGCAAGTACAACATAAAGAACTGAATTTAAAATCTTTCAGTTTAATCTTCTTATTGAAATATTTACGTTTTAAAAACTACTATATTATAGAAATAATACTTACTTAATTGTTTAAGTTTTTATTAAATAACACATATATATATATATATATATATATATGTTAATTGTCTGTTTCAGCTGCTGATGCGACCAAATGCTTGAATTATTCTTTGTCTATTTTATATGTTTTTTATTAAAAAAAATTGTTTTTTCTTATATATTTATTTTATTTTTATAATATTTATATATATCAATCTTATTTTTTGATATGATTATATATTTTTTTTATATATTTAATTTTTTTCAACTCATATATTATTTGTATCTTTTGTGTATTTTTTATATTGATCATGTATCTGAATTTCCCTCGTTTCCATTACACTTCTGCTATTTAATATCATCCTAAAAATGCTGTTCCTTTTATTAAATATTTTCTTAATGGGTTCTGACTACAGTTAAGAACAATTCTATAAATAAATATAAAATATTTGTTTTCTATAGGTTGATAATTATTATAATGATGAATGGGCCTTTTAAGCTTTTACCACAGTTCCGTTTTTGCAACAGCAGCTTTTCTTTTGATTTGCTTTTCTTAAAGACCTTTCTTTTGCTCAATTTTCCACACATTTTAATACCCCGCACATGCCCAAAGTCTATTGATTTAAAACGTTCTTATGTTTTGCGTAGTTGTTGCGACCTTCGCGTTGTCTTTGCGTGCGTTGACCAGCCGTCGCCCACATATCGCAGCAACATATGCAAAAGACAAATAAACGAAAGAAAAATTCGAAAAACCCATTGCTGACAGGTTTTGCAATTGATTTTAGTTAGTTAGTTAAACGTGGTGCGCTCGCAGCGAGCTTCGCGTGTCGGCTGAGTGTTTTTTTTTTTTACAAATTCTGCCATCAAAATCGATTATACGCCACGTTGAACGCAGTGAAAGGCAGGCCAATAAAAAAAAGTGATAGAGAGAGAGAGAGCGGAGATGGAGACATAGTGAGTTGTCCTATCTCAAGAGATTGTGCGACGCGTTTCAATTTAACGCCAGACTTGAATACCGAGCCGCGTGCGTGTGTGTGTGTGTGTGTGTTGTGCGTGTGTGTAAATTGGCAATTGAGTTGAGCTGTTAGCAGCAGTCAAGACCCAGTCAACACCTTGATTTGTGTGTCCTTAATAGGCCAAACATTTATCAGGGCCGACTTTTGTGGCTGTGTTGGAAAATGCTGCGCAAACGGCGGCAGCAACAATTGAGGCTGAAACGTTCATCGGGCGGCCGGAAACGGAAATTGTTGCTGTGCATTTTTAACAGAGGTCCGACGCCATTTTCATTTCAACGCACATCCTTTACACGGCTCGCCCCCTAAACCCCATCCCTCTACTTACATTATTTTTGCGCCTTTTGCAGCTGAATTAAGCAATGAATTTTTAATGAGAGGGCGCGCAAAGCCACGCCCCCCCGCCCTTGCCACTATTATGAGCTTTAAATAAATGACGGCAAGTGCTGGACAACAAGCTGGCTGCCACAAGTGCCCCAACAACAACGGGTTAAACGTGTTTTTTTCTCGCCGCCTTTATGAAAACTGAAGCCCCTTTGAAGTGGTCCTCGATCTAGGACCCAGCGTCCGTCCGCCGCCCGCACGTCTCCTACTTGTTGAGTTTAATCAGCTGAGTGTTGTTCTAGGCCCGGGCCTACAGATTCGCCTACGCTCGCTCTGGCTGCTCAAACAGTTTTCATTGTTGACACTGAGGAAAGTCAAGAATTTGAGCGCTTGTCTCTTGTCTCCCTCGGCTCTCCTTGGCAAGGGCAATTAATTAGATTTTTGGCCGCATTTAGCAAAGATTAATCAAGCGAAATTTGATAATTGCAATTATTTTAACACAAGTGATTTATGCCTTGGACTATTAGTCATAAGCTCAGCTAAAATTGAGGTCGAGTTGCGAAGTTCAATTTACAGCAAAGTTTTGGCTGAAAATTTCGTCAACATTTTATTGATTTGAAAGCGTTATTTAACTATTAAGCATTGAGCAAACCTTTAACTGGCTGTTAAGTGTATTGGCAGGTTACCTGTCAGTTATAAGTGGGCGCTTTTAAGTGTTTGCCGACGCTCAAATTGACTTTGTTGCCTTTATTCTTGGAATCTGCTGTATTTTAGGAAATAATTTGTAAACACAGAATATATTTATATTGAAAAAAAAAGGTTTTGTTATTTTTTTGGCACTTTTGTTAAGCATTTAGGGTTGAGAATTAAAGAAGAAAAAAAAAAATTTGCCAGAAAATAAGGCCAGTTCTGGTTCGGAATCTCCACCAAGTAAATGGATGTAAAAAATCAGGTTCAGGTTATATTCGATGCGTTAACCTGAACCAAAACTTGAATTAATTGATGTGAAATCTCAAGATTACAGTTCGTTCCGTTCAGATTAGCATGAATCTGGCACTTTTTGCATACAAAATTAATTTTTTTTTATATTAAATTCTCCTTTCTAAGCCTCCAACAATGCTTACAGTGCATTCAAATATGCAAAAGAACACCCAAAGCCATTTTAATATGACTTGTACTTCTAATTCCCAACTGGTTAACCCGTTCAAATGCATATCCTAACATAATATGACTTGTACTTATAATTCCCAACTGGTTAACCCGTTCAAATGCATGTCCCAACATGTTTTCAGTCTTTAGCCAAAAAGGAATATTCGCGTATTCCCCAAATCCTAAGACTCTAGAGTTTAACTACCGCCATTTGGCTTACACGAATTTTCGTTTACACATGAGTATTTATTTCGCTCTTCCTAACGTTGGCATTGCACCTGCTATTTGCACGGCTCCATTTGTTGTGGGAGCAATCACACGTCGATTTTAATTTGATTCAGCTGACATTATCTACCCAGAAAAATATGCGAAATGCGGCATTTACTTAGCTTGATTGCCAAACAATGCCAAAACGATGCCAACAAAAAAAATAAAAAGGGAAAAGGGAAAAAAGAAAACAGCAACGTTGCGAAGAAAATGTCAAACGGATAACAAGACAAATTGGAAAAACTGAAATCAACATTTATTATACTTGTGTACATACTCTTTGCATAAAAATAGCTGATTTAATATTCATTTGGGATTGTGTTCTGCTTTATGAAAAGTCCGAGTTGAGAGTTAAGAAAATCATAAGTATCTTTTTTTATATTCATTTAAAAAAGACCTTTTAATTATCAATTTTGTGAGTAAATTTGATAAGAAATTTTGTATGCACACGTTTACAAAATAGTCCAATAGAGTTTCTTAAGTGATGATATTTATTTTATATATTGTTTATTATTCAATACTTGTGGGAATATGTAAAGATATGGTGATTCCAACGTGATAAAAATAAAAATATTTACTGTCTTAAATACATTTTTTTTCCAATTTAACAAAAAATTATTGTATTTATTTATTCATTATTATTTTATATTAAGATAACTGCGGATTTTGTAATTTAGTTGATCAAAATGTTTTTACATTTTCTTGTTTAGACCATTTCTAAATATTTAAAATTTTTTTTTTAGCATTTCTGATAACAAATTTTATCTGATTATAATACAATATTAAATTCTGTCAATCAATTTTTGAAAATTGTCAGCTCAGATATCCTTTTTATAGAGTATTCAGGCTGCAGCTGTGCGCAATTTAATACTTTTAGCCATATTTAATATTTATATTTACACGCATCGTTCATACACTTAACTTTATTTATTTTACCTTTCGCTGTCAATCTCTTACGCACATCGTCTCATGCTCTCTCTTCACTTTCTTTTTCTTTCTCTTACAGGTAAGTTTGACATTGATGGACTACATTGCCAAAACACTTTGCGCTGCTCCTGACGATGGGTGTGATAATGAACCGTTAGCCCTGTAAACGGTTCTCTGCATGTGTGTGTGTGTGTGTGTGTGTGTGTGTGTGTGTGTGTGTGTTGACGTTATATGTGAGTTAGCGCAATATTTGTGACATTGTGTCAGCTAGGCTTATGGGTTTTGGGCCAGGCTCAAAGGTATATTGTGCCAGTTGGCCTTTTGTGCTGCTACCTACGCTTTGTGTTCACATTTCTCGGGCATTAGCCCACTGTGCGTGGGCGTTCGCTTTTGACATTTGTCCAGTTGCCGGCCAATGGTCGCTTTGGCTTCCGATTTTCGGGGGTCACAAATTAGATTTACAACGTGGGGACAAAATGCCGGCCGATTTCGGCTGAGAGCCGAGCACCTGTGAATTTGCTCGCTTTGCAGCTGAGTTTTTGGAAAGCTGCCACAAAATGTCGCGTTTGATGATGCGTAATTACCATAAGACGGCAGCTAAAAGCCACCGTGGTTTTGGCCACAACTCACAAAAAAAAAAAAAAAAAATGTGGGCCAAAACTTGCTGAAAAGTTTTTCATTCGTTTTTTTTGTTGTTGTTTTTTTGTTTGTTTAAAGGTGAAACTTGTGAAGAAGCTTTTGAAAACTAACTTTGGCATAACAGTTAAATACTAATTTTATACTGAGACTTTAATAACATTTTCTTAAGTGCAAATATCTATAAAAAAAAATGTTGTTGAACTGTGCGTACTTATTAAAAGCTTATGGAGTACGAAAAAGGAAGGAAATAAAGCAAATATTTTATGAATATGAATATATTACGAGTTTCCAAATTAAAATACCCTATAAAAGGGCACTCGAACGCAAATACTCGAAAGAGAAAATGTCACAGAAAAAGAAGCTTGCATATTTATCTTTCTTGCACTAGTTTTTTGACACATATTTATTTGTATATTTATAAAATTCTTTTCAAAATATTTTGGCAGTCAAAAACACAATTTTCTTTTTTTTTTGCTGTAAATTTAAATAGAAAATGCATTTTGATAGGTACCAAAAGAAAGTAAAAGAAATGCCATTTAATCAACCCACTGCGTGTGCAGTTTATTTTATTTTATGTTATTTTCTGTTTTTTCCTGCTTTTGAGCATTTTCCATCAGTTTTGCTTTTAAGCCATTTGCTAGAAAATGCATTTATTGCCAAGTTGTTATCGCAGTATGCATATTATTCAAATGGTGTTTGTTTTACGCTTTTTATTTAATGCAATTTCCATGTGCTTTTCAACCACGGTGCACAATGCGCCTGAAAGCATGCCACACAAAATATGCAAATGGCGACGCTGATGCTCGTGTAGGAGATGGGGAGGGGGTGGTTAGTGGGTGTCTATATGTGTGCGTGTGTGTGTGTGTGTGTATGTGTATGTGTGTGTATTTTCGCCTTCGCTGTGCGTTTTGTGCGTGTTTGGGACAACATGAAGCAACTTAGTTGCCATAATTTGCACATTTTGCAAGCCGACGCATGCAAGCGACAGTTGACCCGCCCTCCTATACCCTGCCCCCCTCCCACTTCCCCTACTCCCCACCAGCATGATAAACGAGGCGAATGTTTTTGATGGCAACTTGCGTTGCACTAAATATTCGCACAAAAACAACAACAGCTACAACAAAATCGTAAATATTTAAATTAAAAAAAAAAAAACTTGCACTGCGAATTTTCAGTTTCGCCTGGAATTTCCCCTAAGAATCAGAAAATATGTCAAAATTTTAATGCGAAATGCCAGCAAATAGTTGAAAGTTATCGTTTTATTCAATTGCATTAGGTCATCAACATGCGTTACAGTGTTCACTCCATATAAAGGCCAGACAATCCTCAACGTCTCAGGTACAGTGAGCTGTAGGGATAGGCGCCGTAGGCGTAGGGCGAGGCATAAACGCCGCTGGTGTAGGCTGCGGAGTAGGGGGAGGCATAAACGCCGCTGGTGTAGGCGGCCGCATAGGGCGTGGCAGCCACATAGGGGGAGGCCGCACTGTAGGTGGCCAGGAATTGAGGCTTAGCGGCAGCCAGAGCGACGACGGCGAACAGGCACAGAGCGAACTGCAAAAGAGAGAGAGAGAGAAAGAGAGAGAGATAGGATTAGAAGCCAGTTAGTACCAGTTACTAATTGGTTCATGAACTAGTTATTCATTTGAGCAGCTGTCGGTGAAACGTACAGGTACGCGACTTGACAGAGAAATGATAAAACTTTTGCTCACTCGAGAGAGATGAAAGGCGTGTGTGTGAGAGAGGCAGACTGTGTTTATACAGAGGAGTTCTTTTTGCTAACCAAAGGATGTTCCAGAGAACTAGTGCCGTCAAATTATCTAACTATTCGGCTATTAACAAAGCTCTTAAATGTTTTGTCATATTGAACTGGTTCTTTTGAACTTTTATTATGCATGTTTGTGGATCAGAAAACATTTTTCTTCTGCTTTGAACAGTTGTATAATCCTTTTTGATCAAAAGTGTCAAATGCAATGAACTAGTTCATTTTTAAGGCTTTTTGTATCCATGTTTTGCTTGTTTTAGCTGGATTTGAATTTTGTTTTTGCGAAACAAACTTGAAACTTGTGCGGTATTTGTACTTATTACGAGCAAAAATGTATTCAAAAGAACTAGTTCCAGCAAAAAATTCACTTTTTCTGTATAGCAAAGAATTGCTGTACTTGGTTTAACTCGAATCGAGTCGTTATTTATGTGGAACTGTAGTTTATCACACTGAACTGATTCATTTGAGTAGTTCCGATGTACTTTTTCACTGTTTACTTTTGTGGCTACTTACAAACTTGAACATCTTGGTTGGTTTTTGGGGGGGTTGTTGCTGCTTGTAGATAACAAACTAATATGATTTATAAACCCGAAAAGCTGTCGCTTTTATAGCAAAATTGTTGTAAAGACGTCACAAATCGGACAGAATCGGTCTGAGCCACTATTGACCATGGCACGTTTCGTGTTAGCGATGGATTCGGTAGCTCGTTTTATTTCATTTGTTTTGTTTTTTTTTTTTTGTTTGGGTTTTTTTTTTAATTTTGCTTTGGCCCAAAGTCTGTGGGCTTTATGAGCGTCTTGGGGCGTGCGCTGCATTTGTAATAGATTTTGATACATTTTATTTTTTGTTTACCTTGCGGCTGGGCCTTTAGGTTGCCCAAAATCGGAAGTAATCAAAATATCCCAATTGCTGCATTTGGCCCTCCGGCAATGTTAATTTTGCCATGGACCATGAGCAATTATTGTACGCTATTTGCCAGGCTAATTTGAAGGACCATTGTAGTGGTGCTTTTGTGCTTGCCACTGCCAGCTGCTCCTTTGCAAAATTTTCCTTCATTTCCATTGTGTTCAGTTTCTCAATATATATACTATCATATACATATTCAATTTGTCAAGTTGTTAAATTAAAACAGCTTGGCAGCTTCTCCCTTGGCTTCCTTTTGTCTTATCGTTGCTGCTGCTGTGCATTTTGCATTTTAAATCCGACATAAATTAAGTTGGCAGCACTTGCATTCGAGGGCGTCATTTGATAGCTGGCAGCTTTTTCAGTGTCCGTGAAATGAACGGAATCGCTTTGTCAAGATTTTCTAGTTGATTTTCGTAAAGAATCGCTATAGAATGTGGCTGCTTGCTTGAGTTTCGTTTCACAACTTGAGAAAAGGCTGAAATTTTAGTTAGCCAATTGCCAAGTCTTAGCAGAAATGGAACCAGTTCAAGTTCTTCAAACACAAAATTGGAGATTTAAAAAAATAACAATAAATTAATAAGAAATAATTGTACACGTTGCTTTGGAAGGAGTTTTATAATTTTGTCTTATTTTTGTTTGTTTATAATCAGACAGCTTCGATTCCATAATATATATATATATATATATTCATGTTCTTGAGCAGTATCAACAATTTGTCTATTTTTCTGCAAATTTTAAGGCTAACTTGTTCAAATTTGACCAAAATCCGTCCTTTTGTTATAGACAGAATATATGCCAGAGTCAGCCGGATCGGACAACTATATCAAATAGCTTTCATACAAACTAACAGTTGAAAATTGAAGTCTTATATAGACAATTTTTTATGTTTTTAAAGTTAGCTTGACCAAACTTGGTAACTAAGAGCAACAACAACAGATGAGCAAAGTTTTATAAACATCGGACCACTATATCATACAGCTGCCATAGGAACTATCGGTTGAAAACTTAGTTTGTGTGTGGAAACCTTTTTTTTTATTTTTAAAGACATCTTATTGAAACTGGGGAATGAGGGGGTTCGCTATCCTCCTCAATATCATTGGAATACTTAGAAATTATCGGTCAAAATTTAAGTTTTTTATTTTTCAAGATATCCCAATTAATCTTTGTGTAGTTTGGATATGTTTATAAATCTGATATATCTTTATGCAGTTAGGTATAGATAAAAATCTGATATATACATATATATTATATTTGCACTCCGACATTCCGATATTAGCCATTCTTTCTCAATATTCCATCATTGTATCTTCATATTTCTGCTACTTGGTATTTCTTTATAATTACAGTAATTATTTTAATTTATATGTGTATGTCAAGTCCACTTAATTACAGCTCAAAGCTATTTAAATAAACCTACATACGCAATCCCCCCCCCCCCCCTCACACAGCCCTTGCTCCCATTATTAATGCATAATTCACTTCAAATTTAAACAGTCTGTACAGTTTTGAAGCCACTGGTATGCTATAAATTTCTCGCATGCTATAAAAAAGTAGCACAACATGCAACTGCCGCTCGGCGCTGTTAACTTCAAAGTGGCTCTCCAACTGTTGTTGTTATTGCGTGCGCTCTCGCGCTCTCTGTCGCACTCGCAACGCCTGCGCTTTAACGTTTGCCGGCTTTTTGAAACAAACAAAATTCCTTGAGTCTCCCCCCGCCCCCGCCCCCTGGGGCCAACACTGGCGCTTGCTGTTGTTGCTTCCGTTTCCTGTGCTATATATGTATACTATATATGGGTTTCTCTATCTCTCGATGTAGACGAGAAAGAAAACAAAAATAAAATTCGTATTTTTTTTTTGCTTTTTTTTGTTTGAGTCTAAAAATAGAAATATTATGGAATTTGAAATTTTCCCGAGTAGTTTTTGGAAAATGCCTTTTGTTGAGCTATGCCAAGATAATTTGTTTACACACAGTGCGTGTGTGTGTGTGTGTGTGTGTGTGTGTGTGTGTGTGTGTGTGTGTGTGTGTTATTGTTATTGTGGAATATCAAATACTAGAAAATAAGGTAAATTACTTTTGAAGTGGCGCAAAAACAACAATATCAACATTTCATTTTTGATTGCTTCATTTGCTTGGGAAATGCTCAAAAGCTGTTTTTTAATACCCTGAACCCATTGAAAATGCGTAAAAAGAGGGTATAATGGTTTTGTGCATATGCATGTAACAGGCAGAAGTAGGGGTTGTAGATCCCGTTAAGTATATATATTCTTGGTCAGCATCACTAGCCGAGGCGATTTAGCCCTGTCCGTCTGTATGAACCCAGCGATCTCAGAGACTACCAGAGCTAGAGAGCTGAAGTTTGGTTTTTTAAGTTTCTTTTTACCATAGTATTTGAAGTTTATTTGAAATTGTCAATAACCCGGCCCGTTTTCCTCATATCGATAAATATCGGTTTTTCGTCCAGATTTCTTGAGTATATCTCGGAAACTCTATGAGCTAGAGCCATCAAATTTACTTTAGTATATACTTGTAAAACATATCCATATTAAGAAAATCTTAGTTTTTGGATACTGCCCTTCACTCGATCCAAAATTGAAAAAAACCCAATTAGAATACAGAAATCAGTCTTGATCTTTTGTTTGTACACACATTTAGATACTCTTTGTATGTATGCATGAATGGCAGGGGGTAGAAATGTATGTAACAGGGTATCTCCTAGTCGTTCACGCCCCACTAAAGCAATCTTGTTTCATTTTGGGATGGAATATACATGAATAGGGATGGATTTTATCCATTCAAATCTCTACATATGTATGTATAAGTATGTTATTGTCTGTGCTGTTGGTGGGTGGGCGGAGGGGGCGGGGCTAGTGCCGGTGGCCTGGGGGAGGTAGCTTTAATGGGAATTTACGCATTTTAAGTGGAATGTAAATGGCTGCGGAAAGATTTTCTTTTTTGGTACAAATAATTTCAACATCTTGTTTGTGTTGTTTTCTCGAAATTGGCAATTATTATCAATACACCAATAAAAATAAAGTACTTAAATGTCTCATAAAAGTGTAAACAGCAAAAAATCGCTATAAATCATTGCCCAATAGCAATTGCAGTAAAATCTCTGCCAATCAAAAAAAAAAAAGGAGAGAAATTTACTGATAACATTTCACAATCAAAAACTTAATTTCTGTTAATTATTTTTCCATTTCTATAAAATTGCTCTTTGGCTAATTAAGTTCCTCTCCGTAATTATCAATTGTCTTTGCTGCTGTGTTGTTTTTTTTCTTTTTGTGTTTTATGGGAATTATGTTACTCACATGTCAGTCGCATGCTATAAATTTGTTTACCGCTCTTGCGTTCACTCGCTCTCTTCTTCTGTTAATTTTGAGCTGCCAACGTTGCCACAAAGTGCAACTGTGTTTTGTAAAACAACATAATTAATTATTATGAAATGATGCTTTATAGGAATATACACTCAAATATACACCAATAAATTTGCAATAATATAAATATTTTATTATTAATTATAGTCCATTAAATTAGTTGTGTTTTTGTGAAATGTCTGCTCTTTAATTTAACATAAGCGGAGCGTGCAGCTGTTAACTTAACAGATTTACACCGATACAAGCGAGTCAGAGCGCGGGAGAGTAACTCTTTATTGGAAACAACAACAATGCAGCTGGTAAACACTAATACATACCCACATTTGATTTGAGATGGGCGCTGCGCTGCAGTGACTGTGACAGTGACAAAAAACAGTGACTGCAATAATAATCGCATAAATATACAGAAAAAAAGTTTAATAGTAATAAATAACTCCAAGAATATGAAAACTTATAAGAATAAAAATATTCTTAGTATTTCTTAAATTGTAAAAGGATTTTAGAGCATGGGAACGAGGTAACATATCAAACTGTGACTCTTGACTGTGAACAATCGCAGGTATGCGTCTGATGCGCATCTCTGCTGTTGGTGTTTGTCTCTCGGGGCCGACGGCAGCCGAAGCGAGTCGAAAAAAAACCGTTGGACGAGTTGGACGCGGTCTGCGGTTCGTACATGTACAAAAAAACAAACGCATTTGGACGCCAAAATTGTTGTTAAAATTAATTCAACTAACTGAAAAAAAAAGAAGTTAGTTTGACGAAATTTTTATTGCCGTTACATGTTTTAGTTGTGTTTCCGAAGATAATTCGCGTGTTGCGGTTGTGTATATGTGTGTGTTGTTGCGCTTATTTGTGTTAGTGTGCGTTAGTGTATTGTGCATTAATAAATGATTAGTAAATCATAAAAAAGAAAACACGCAAATACTTGCGAAAATTATTATCGCCAGCTGCAGGCAAAGTGTAAGTGAGAATTGAGTAGTGAAAAGAGAGGTAGAAAGAGGAGGAAGAAGAAGAGCGACGCCGCAACGGCGGGTAAACAAATGGCAGCCACGATTGAGAGATCGAAAGGTTGTGCAAAGAACTCTGACGTCACAATATCGGCTCGTGCTTTGTTTACATTGCTCTCACGACTCTCTTTCTCTCGCGTGTTGGCAGCGTTCTATGGAATGTGAAGGCAAACATAAAGAAGAAGAATGACAAGCAGCCGGATCGAAGACCGAATAAAAAATGTGAAAGAACAAAAAAAAAAAGAACAACTTGTGTTCGATCAAAAATTGGTTTTTCATTTTAATATGAATCGAAAACAAAGTGCAAAAGGCATTAACAACAACAGCTACAGCAGCAAAACTACTTAAGCGCCCAAAAAGAAAATCCGGTTTTACAACTTCTGCTGTCGACGTCGTCGTCGTATTCTGCGCTGCCTCTGCCGCTGTCGCCGTCGCTGCTTCTCTCGTTTTCGGTCTCGCATTTGGTTTCATGCATTTTGTAAAAAATTCCAATAAATTTGTACAAACTTTGTGTTGTGCAGCTGCTGAAAATTGCAGGTGTGAATTAAACTTTCAATGAAAAACAAAAAACGAACAACAAAAGTAGCTGCTAACGTCAGCGTTGACGTCGGCAGCGTTGTACAGGTGCCAGCAGCAGCTACAACAACAGTATTTCTATTTCTGTTATACACAAATAGCAACAACAACATCAACAACAGCAGCAACGGCGGCAGCAGCTGTAAAAAGCAACATAAAATATTTATGAAAAAAAGTGAAATCAATAACAAAACAAAAAGTGAAAAAGTCAACAACATACTAAAGTAGCCTATTATATTAATTTTGTGCTTAATATACAAATAACATTTCGCGCTCTCTCTCTAGCTTGTGCTTTAAGTTATATTTTATTTTATAGCAGCTGTTGTTTAACATTTAAACATTTTCCGTGTGTTGTAAATTGAATTTTGACATGCCAACGTTTTTTGTTGTTCGTGCGTATCTTATCCGCAACACGCCCGTTAAACGATGTAGCAATAACTCAACTCCCTCTTCGTCTCTCCTTCTCTCTCTCTCTCTATATTCCTTCCACTTCTGGTTTACTTCCTTATCGGGCATTCCTATGACTCGCTCGATATTGCAACATAATTTTACACAATTTTCCTTTACCATAATTTTGGGGTAATTTGGTTTTTTAATATGTTTATCTACTTGCCAGTCTAGACGGAATTTGTTTTTTAGTTTTATTTCCTTGGCCTGTAATTGAAATACCCAAGTGCGAGTGGGATGGTTGCTGCATAGGGGGAATTCTTTCGCTTACTCGCTGTCTCCCTCCCTCCCCCTTTTACACTCTTGACTGTTGTCTGTTGCGATTTTTACTACTTTCTGTTGTGCTTTTTCATGCGTCTCCCCGCAAAATACAACCCCTGGGGCAGCATCCGAAGGCAGAGCAACCCCCATTAAACGCATTTGCAGCCCCCCTTTTATTACTGTTTTCTGTTGCTGCTGTTCTTCTTCTGGCTTGTGGGCGCCGTTTGCGCGCAAATTTAAGTTTATGCGAATACTTCAGCGCACTAACTGCGACGGCTTGTCGCCCGCTGCCTCCCTCTGGCGGGCAAAAAACTTTTGCAGCTTTGGACTTTGACACCGACGCCGAAGCTGACGCCAGTTTCAGTGCTCTCAGTTGTGTTTTGTCTGGGCTGTTCAATGGTATTTGCTGTCTGCTTCTCTTTTGTTGTTGCTGCTGTTATTGCCGTTTTAGTTGCAGGCAAAGAAGGAGACAGCAGACGATGAGACTTAGCACAAATGCCGCTGCCTCCATTTGTAGCAGTAGCGGCAGCAGCCGCCCTGTGAATTTTGCTCCATTAGCAACAACCCCACTCACACACACACACTCACACTTGCAATTACATACGTATGTTTATATATGTGTGTGCATGTGCTAACCCAGTGGCACAGTGGTTCCTTGTTTATTGAAACTAAGCAAATTGCAAGTGAATGCAAATGAATTTTTTGCACATGAACAATTAAAAATATCATTAAAAGTAAAGTTTAATTGTTGACCGCCTTATGCAAATTTAGAACAAATCTCATTTGAGAAAAAGTATTTCATTGCTTTAAATCAAATAAAAGAATTTATTCAAATTCAATTCAATTAATTTAGTTATAATATAGTATTTATATAATATCGTAAACATCAATATGCTGATAAGTTTCCCCTAATCAAAATTAATTAATAAATACGCTTTCTAACTTTTATTCATCAAAGACAAACCGCCAGGCAACAACAGGCGACAGATTGGAATTCGGCCGTTCTCTCTTTAACACAACCACTGTGCAAAGCCACAACGCGACAACGGCTGCATAGCGAGAGTGCATTTTAATCAAAAATAAATAATAAATGCACTGTTACTTTTACTAATCAAAAATGAACCGCCAGCTAGCATAAATTCACTCAACTAACAGAGGGGCAGAAAGAGTAAGAGAGAGTAAGCAATTGCAATTCTTTTAATTCCGTTTGTTCAACATCTGAGCGCCAGTGTGCAAGGCCTGGGCGACAGCTGCTGGTCAGAGAGCATTCGGTCGGTGGCCGTTGTTGTTGTTGCTGCTGCTGTTACTGTTACTCTTGTTGCTCTTGTAGAGTTTTTAGCTGCGACGTCGGCTGCTTTAGCTTTGTTGTTTGCCTTTGCTTCTGTTTCTGTTCGAGTCGCGTGTGCTGTTTGTTTGTTGTTGTTGTTGTTGTTGCTGCTGCTGCTTTTGTTGTTGCGTTTACATATGGCACAAAACGTGCTCGAGTAATGGAACAAAAGTTCTGCTCTTTCCACTTTGTTCGCCCCGCTTTTTTGTTTTTTGCTCTTAATTGGATTTGATTGGATTTTGGCGCTAGAGGCGCCAGCTACTCATAAACTCAACTACATTATACATGTGCAACATATGAATCTCGGCTGCTTTGATTGTTGCCAACAAATCGCATTAGTCTTTGGCCCCTACCCCCTTGCCTTGCCTCCCGCTTGTTTGTCTTCTTCTTCTTCATTTTGTAGTGTTTCTCAGCGCTTTCCTTTTTAGTTCGTTTCGTTTTCAGTCGCCAGGCTGATCTTTTGTGCACCATTGTTGTAGTTGTTGCTGTTTTTTTGGCTTTCCCAAAAAACCAAAAAAAAAAAAAAAAACGCCCTCTGGCGCACATTCGGCGCTGCCACAGTGCCATAAAAATCGCTAAACTACTGAACTGTAAAGGTTCATTGAACCTGCCACAGCGCCACAAGAGACCCACAGTCAGTGCATTGTATGCTGCCTGCCCCAGTCGCTGTTGCTGTTGTTGCACTTGTTGTTGTTGCAGGCCCACTGCCTGTTGTATTTGCTTTTCACACACACAAGTTGCAAGCTTTTTTCCATTTTTTTGCGCTTCTTTTATTCATATTTAATATGCACCGCTGATGTTGCAAGTTACAAGTTGCCAGCGTCATCGCTTTTCCGTTTCGCATATGTGCAATATGCCGCCGCCGCCACCGCAAGCATGTTCCCCGCTCCTCTCTCTACCCGCGACGATGACGACGCACTTGCTAATTTAATCGTTGCTTTTTATACCCTATAATTACTAGCTGTTGGGGCTTTATGCACATTTTCGCACTTAATATTAAATATGCATTTATTTAATAATAAGAAAGTGCAGCGCATTGGCAACTCTGCTTAAACCGATCCAGCTCTGTTAATTGTTTAACATTACGTTGTCAGAATTTGCGTTTAACATTTGAATAGTTAACTGTTATTAAACAAACAAACAAACTTCAAATTTGGCCAATTAACATAAACTCACTATGTTGTTTATAGGTGCACAACAGCAGTAACATTTATAACAGCTGTTTAACAGCGTATGCTGGAATCATGTACAGCTCAACTGTTTATGTTAATTCTCTAGACGAGTGCGCCTTCTCGCTTACTCTTGCACGCTGCGACTATGTCTGGCTCAATGGACACTCGTTGAAATAAATGTAGAATTTTCTCTGCCATAAAACGTTTTTATATTGTAATTGCTGCCGATGCGGCTGCGGCTATTGTTGTTGCTTCTGCTCTTGATTTGTATGCCTATTGTATTATTTGTTGTTGTTGTCAGTTGTGCTCCACATTTTTGCCAATGCTTGGATACTTTGGCGTGGCCGCGTTTTTAATACGCTGACGAGCGCGCGCGCCAAATCCCCAAAGCCAAATAGCCCCAAACTAACGAGCCAAAGCCAGCGCACTGGAACACTAACAGTAACAGCTATAGCAACAACAATAACAGCAACAACAATTCTGCTTACAGTTAGACAAGTTTCGCCTAACGTTGATTCTTGTTTGGGTTCGTTTTGGTTTTGGGCTTTTATTTGTTAAGCTCTGCTGGGCCAATGGCCAGTTACGCATTTTTATATCTATATATATATATATGTATATATATATATATTTATATATGTATATATAGTTAAAGATCTGTCTGTGTTTAATTTTAAAGATCATTAAATAAACATGCGTTTCACTTGCTGCTCTTTTGGTTCTTGTTGTTGTTGTCTAGGAGTGAACACGCAGATTGAATTTTAAAATTTTAAAGCCCTTTGTCTGCTTTTGTGGCTGTCGGCTTAGGTTACCTTTTGATACCCTTGACGAGGGTATTTAAATTTTTTCACAATATACGTAACACTTTGAAGAAGCCAGCCATAAAGTGTATATTGCTGATTAGTAGCAACAGTTAATTAGTCCATCTGTTTATAAACTTTACTTTCCGTTTTTATTTCCATATTTAATATAATTGTTTTGTGTATATGGCGAAGTAGGTTGGATCCGGCGACTATATCATATAGCGTTCATAGGAACTATTGAGCGAATAATTTGTTTTTGTATAATACACTTTTATATTTTACAAGATATTCTAGCTTAACTCAGCAAATATGAACTTTGCTACTTTTTTTTTTACCATTTTTAAATCCAGTCAACATTTCTGTACTATGTATATTATATAGAAATAATTGGTTAAATTAAAATATATATATATATATATATATTTATATATTCTAATATGTACACATTGCAAGGGTATTCAACTTTCGGCCCTCCTTGTTCACTTTTTCTTTCTTGTTTCTCTGTTTTATTTTTCGGGTTCGTTGTGTGTATCCTGTCATCATCATCGTCTTCAACCTCATCCTCGCTTCGCTTACCTGTGCACTTTGCCTGTCTCCGCGTCTGCTTCTGTGTAGCTGTATCTGTATCTGAATCTGTTTTTGTATCTGTGTGTGCACTTTAACGAAGTTGAAATCTACCTGACCTGTTATCCTCTCCTCTGTCTCTCTCTCTTTCTCTCGTCCCAACCTTTGCACAAGCGTATTCTAATAAGATTTGTCTGGCCAGGAGCTGGCAACTGGTTTGCCGCTGCCAAAGGATTGCCCTGTGGCCTGTGGAAGAGGGCGGCGGCTGCGGGCTTACCTTGTTTGTTGGCCAAGAAAGATTTAAGTTGACTTAGTTTGGTATGTGTAATGCAAAAGGTAAACGCAGCGAAGGAAATGTTGTCATTTGCTTCATTGTTTGAACTATAAATGTCTTTTTCAATGCTTTTCACACAACGTTTCACAAATTTTTTAAAGGGTTTCGAATTTAACACCTTGTTATTTTATAGTAAAAGCTTTGTGATGGGCGAATATGATTTAAATAAATTTATATTTGAAATATTTAAAGATATTTAAAGAATTTATACATTATAAATCCAGGCAAGAATGTGTTCTTGTACTGATTAATCGTTTAACTACGTTAGTTAACTCTACTGTTATCTTTTGGTTAACTCTACTGATATTAGTCGTTCTGTTAATGGCATTTATGTTAATTCTTCCATATGTTAACTCGACTGTTAACGGCTCAAATATTAAGGGAAATGTAATTAGTCTGTTTTCTGTTAATATTGTTATTGAATTCTCTGTTAACATTGATAAAAAATTCTCTAATTTGAACTTCAAAAAAGTTCTGTCATCTTCTCCACTGAACTTCTCCGTCTCTCCTGCTAATTATATATATTTACCTAATTTCCTGGCAGTTATATATACGATACATATACTACCCCTTCCCAACTTTCATTCTTGTCGCTTATAACACCTCCCGTTACATTTCCTCCTTTCTACAATTTGCATTGCCATTGTCGGCGTTGCCACAATTTGTTGCATTTCGTTTTGCTTTTGTTTGGGAGTCAAGTGGCCCTCTGGCATACTGCATATGGTTCCATCTCTCTACTGATTCCTCGACTCCAAATGCCCCACCTCTTAAGTCTCATCTCTTAGCTCTCAGCTCACATCTCCGTTTCCATTTCCATTTCCACTTCCATTTCCATTTGCAACTTCATCTCGTTGTTGCACTTGCTGATGACAAGTGGCTGTGGTTGTTGTCGCTGTTGTTGCCTCTTCTTGTACTGCTCCTCTCCCCCACCCTTCCCCCCTGGGTGCGGGAACCCAACTGTCATGCTTGCATGTGCATTGGCCTTTTAGGTTAATTTTCATCAAATTGAAAACATTTTGCTGAATGACACTTTACATTGAGATTCTTTTCTCGCTGTCTGCCATTTTTTTTTCTCTGTTCCTCTTCTGCTTTGTTACTGCTTTTATGCTAACTCATTCGTAAAAATCATTTGATGGAAATCGTTTAAAAAAAGTCACGCATAAATTCCAATTCAAGAATTTAAATTAAATAAGAAAAAATTGAGTATAAATTCTGCGTGAATTTAAGATTTGGCCACGTTTTGCAACTGCAACAAATAAAAATAATAATAATAAAAAGGAGACTAAAAATAATTAAATTAAATTAAAGAAAAGGGCGCTCTAAGAAATAGAAGTACCCTATTTTACACATTTTTAATGAGTACAGGGTATTTAAATATATATGTATATGTATATGTATATGTATATGTATATATTCACGTTTTTTAATGTAAACCAAAGTTGTGCACCAAATTTAAACTGAACCGGTTTGAACCGGGTATAAACAAAAATCAAGCATATAAATATAATCCAAAGTTTTTCTGTAAATAATATTTAAATATTATGCTTAAAAATGAAAATTATAGTGACAAATCAAGCTTCGAATCAAAAGCTCAGTTAACTGATGTGGTAAAAAAAAGTTGACGAACCGAACCTAAATGCGAACCTTTGGTTTAAACCGTGAATCGAACCAACAATTTTTTTTGGATTTAAACAGCTGATTTTTGCTTGTTAAAATATAAAATATAAATATTTGTAAATGCTGCTTAAACAGGAAATTTTTTTTTTTACAAATTTCCCACGTGAATAACTCATAAAATTCGTAGCAATAAAAGCAGCACGTGTTGCCTTTGTAAAAATTGTCAAAAATGTAATTGACAGATGTGTTTATAGTAAACGTAGAGTTAAAAGTAAAGTAAAAGCTAATAGAAAACCAGACAACAAAACGAAGCTCGACAAGGGTGTCAAGTTTTTTTTTCTTATGATAGTTCGTTGTTGTTGTTTGCCTCTTGGGGCATGTTAATAAATGTGTCTTTTAATTGCTTAATTGCAGTAATTAACGAAAAGTGAAACCATTTGAAAAGCGGGGCGCCACAGAAAGCGTGAGCCCCCAAAAGCAGAAAGTGAAACGCGTAACAAACTGTGACAAACTCAATGAGCAACCCACGCGCGTGTCGCAGGTGTTGCGTGCTAAAACAACAACTAGAACAACAGTAAAAAAAAAAACAAAACATTAATTAATATGGCAACTCTGGCGCGTAGCTGAATTGGCTAAAGAGTATGTCGCTGCGCAGCAACAAGTTGCCAGGTCAACAAACAACGGGCAACAGCAACATGTCGTACCAGCAGCAGCAGCAACAGTTGCTCGCCCAGCTACAGCAACAGCACAAGTTTCAGGCACAGCAGCAGCAGCAACATCAGCAACATCAGCAGCAGCAGCAGCAGCAGCAGCAGCAGCAACATCAGCAGCAGCTCGCCAGTGGAGCTGGCGCCAAGTACATTAACAGCGCCACTAGTCGCAACAATCTGGCCACACTGGTCGCCGCCATCAACGGACACGATCAGCCGGATGGGCAAGCCAACAACGGCAGCAGCTTTCAAATGTCGCCGGCGGCTGCCTCGCGTGTGGCGCACGCTGCACCGCTGGGCCCGCCCTCCTACAGTGCCGCCACAGCGCAGCAGCCCGCCTTTGCCTACTTCAGCCAGCAGCAACATGCGCTTGCCTATCAGCAACAGCAGCAGCAGCAACAGCAACACCAACAACAGCAGCAGCAACAGCTGCAGCAACACCAACAACAGCAGCAGCAACAGCTGCAACAACAACAGCAATCGCTGCCACCGCCGGATCTCACCGATGGCATTGATCATCATCCGGTCGGCATGTCGCCGCCGGATTCGCCCAATGTCGCCGCGGCGTCGGAGCTGGAACAGCAGCTGTGCGTTGTGGCCAAAATGCAGAAATCGGTGACGATTACGGTGACGCCGCAGCGCAGCAATTCCATGGATTTTCTCAATTTTGAGGAGAAGCGCCAGCTGATCGCCTCCTCGTTGTCCCTCTCCGACATACTGCACAGCAACAACGGCAATGCCAAGGAACCGAGTGCAATCAATGCAAATGGTGGTAAGTTCCTCGAAATGTCAATTATGAAAGTGCCATAACATAGTTGCATATGTTATTAACATGGCAGAGCTAAACTACTGTTAAACTACTGTTAACCGAACGGGTGTGTCTGGGCATGGGATCGGTCCTTAAAATAATATTAATAAAAAAAGGGAGAAAAATAAAAACAATAATTTAACAAGTAAGAACTTTGCAGTCGGGTGTAACCGACAGCGCAATACTCGTTCACAGTGTAATCACAACCAAAACAGGTAGCATAGTACATGGTTTTTTTTTTTAAATATATAAAATTCTCAATTTGACTCCCTCAGAACCAGTTTTAATGTTGTTTATCTATCAACTCTAATCTTGCTGCAAAAATTTGATCAAATATTTTAACAAAAGAAAATCTCTATCGAGATTTTTCCGCAATTACCTAAATTGTACACCAAGAGTTCTCAAGATAATTTAAGCTACCAAAAAATTCCAAACAATTATTCTATCTACTTTATATACATTATAACATTTATAGCCGAAAGAAAATCCCTTAACCATTTTCAATTCGTCGCCTATTTTCATTTAAATTTCCACAATAATCGTTTCGATTGGTTGCTTGAGCTGCGAATTTGAACATAAATGAAATTAAATGAAATAACTTTAAAAACACTTTTTGTTTTGTTTTCTTTTGCTTTTATAACATTTTGCTTTATTTTCCATTTTGTTTTTGTTTTATTGATTTGTCTGTTGGGCGCTTAACAAAAAGTTTTTATTTGTTTTTACACATCTGCTGCAGAACGGAAATGTTTTTGTTCTTTTGTTGCCCAGCGACGTGCCCCAAAATGGTTCACTGCACTTGAATGTGACGAATGAATAGCGGGAGCCAAGAGGGGTTTAAAAATGGGGCTTGACTCGGTTAGGGCTTTGGGCGGGGGGCTATACGGAATTGAGTCCGCGCACGAACAGAAGAGTTGTCAACGCGTTTATCTGTTCATAGCAAACAATATGATGTAAAAGAGGGAATGCAGGGGCTGGGCAGGGCTGTGATATGCGGCATGTGAGGGTCTCAAAAGCGGATTTCATGTGGCAATTTTTGCGGCTGCTACAGTCACTTGATGTGGGGTGGGCAACACTATTTTTAAAGCTATTGAAATTGAACAACACTGCAAGAGCTTTTGACTTTGAGCACAAAATAACTGTTCAGCCCAGATGTGAATACATTTTATTATCTCATTCAAGCAATAAAATTCTTGAAACAAATCATTTGCATATACGATTTATTATTTTTTCGATTTGAATTAATTTTTATTGCTTTACACTTAATCATAAAAATCATAACCCTGCTACACTGTAAAGCATTTGCACACTTTTATGATGCCATCAGTCAAGTTACCTCTCTCTTCTTTGCCCCTTTACTGATGATGCTCAGCAGCTGACAGGCTGACAGGCTGACTCATAAGCATCATCATCAATCAAAGACAACTAGAAATTGGAGCTGCGACCGAATGTCGCATATGTTGGGAGACCAAGAGAGCGCGCGGCGGCAATGAGCGCATTCTCCAAAATGAACTCAACGAATAGAGGGAGTTTATTTATTTATAATTTGACGATCAACAGGAGTGTTTGTTTTTGCTGTTTTCGGCCTCACCTCGGCTATGCTCGTTAAAGCCTGACGAACACATTTCAAATATCCGAAGAAAGTTGACACAAAAAAAAAAAAAAAAAAAAACAACAACAACAATGCGATTCATTGACTGCGCTTTTATTTTTAGAACATGCAGATCTGAGCGTCGTCTTCGTGTTTCTTGGTGTTTATTTTGTTGCCGCTGTTTATCGTATTTCAAGTTCAAGTGAGAGCACGTGTCGAGGAGAGAGCTGAGTGCCAGAGTGTGAGAGTGCGAGAGAGAGAGGCCAAACGAAATCGTTCAGCTCGCTTGGCATGGATAATTAATTCAGTGTGTCAAAGTGAGTCGATGAATCATTCAATTTGTTGTTGCTGTCGTTGTCGCTGTCTTCGTCAACGTCTCAGTCAACGTATCCGATTGCAGCTGTTGTAGTTGTTATTGTTTGCTCTGCTGCTGTTCGCTTTGCTTTTGTTAACCGCATTCCGGGCATTTTTTGCAATAATTTACGAAATTGCAGCGCATTTGAGGCTGAAGCAAGATTTGAACAAGATGTAATGAGTATTTTTGTTTGTTTGTTTGTATTTTTTTTTTTTTTTTTTTGCCATTCTCTGCCTGAGGCTAGCCGTATCGAAAGCAACTACCTGTAGAATTTTGGTATGTCGAAAAGTTGTCGGCGAGACGTGGCTTAAACGGGTGTGCCGACAGTTCAGCGGAAATTCCAAACATGGCTAAGGTGTTTCCCTTGTTCACATCAAGAAGAACATCAATAAAAAGTTCATTGCTTTATCAAATTTATTTATAGCAAAGAAGACTTCAAAATTGAAGCTGTAAACGCTTCTCAATTTTAAAAAAATACGTAATTGTTTATTTCTATGCCTATTGAAACTTTTTTTAGTTCTACGCACACTTTTGCAGTCCATAATTCTTCATTTATCGCTTCCGTTTCAATCGTGTCATTTATTGCTTTGGGAAATTTTCCCATTCGGCTTCGGGCCAAAAAGCAATTGTTCTAATTTCCGCTTATAAATAAAAAAGAAGGCGGCATTGAGTGAGGGGGCCGGAGGGGTTGAAGGCGGTTTCTAACAGTTACGCATCGTCTTCAACTTTGTTCCCATGACTTTGCTAAAAATGTTTACAAAATTGATAGCAATAGAATACAATTCCGCATCTGGCAATTATTTTGCAACGAAAACTAAACGAGAAATTGCCTTCAATAAAACATAAATCGAACTGGCTGCTGTCCCCCTCTCCCTCTCTCACTCTCCCACTCTCTCGTTCTGCCTATCTTTATCGCTTTTAACCTCCATTTCGCCAACGTTTTTCAATTTCGTTTCAATTGCAATCATCAAACGATTTTGCTCTCTTTCATCGCCCCGCATAGCTTTTCAGCTACCTCTAAAATTGACAGCTGTTTGCGTCCCCTCTTTAATCGCCTACCATCCTGTGCACTAAACTTCAAACGGTTTTTTTTTAGCTAGCTGTGAAATCGATAAAAAAATTTTTTTTTTAGCCTATCGATAAGTTGCGCCAATCCCCTCCAGTTTATCTGCCATATAAGGCACACAATGTCAGCGCCGCCCATTTGGCGTTCACTTAAATTTCATTTGATGGCAGCGTCGAGAATTTCCTTTGCTTCTTTCAATTTGCACGCCAATTTCGCTGTCGGCAATTCTGTCAGTTCCTCACTTCTGCTACTTCTACGATTAGAGCTGTAAAAATACGGTAGCTATCAAATCAACGGCTGGTAGAGAAGGCGACCGGACGACCGGGCGACCACTCATAAAGCCAGATAGACAACCAAAACACTCACGACTGCTTCTCAACAGTAGCCCAAGCTGAAAACAAAACTGGCTACAAAATATGGCAACAACAAAGAATAATAATAATAACAACAACAAGTTTGAATTTAAAACGGCCGGAAGATGGTTTGGTTTTGAGGTTCAGGTGCAAACGTGTGGCGACACAAAAGGCTTGCCAGAGGATAATTCTGTTGCTTTTGTGGGTGGGGCCGGGTTTATTTATATCTTTAAAAACAAGGCTGCGTAGCCAGCAGGCAGGCAGGCAGGCAGGCTGGCAGGCCGGCCTGGCGATTGGGTTGGCCTGTCTGTCTGCCCGGCTTCCTTTCTTCCTGACCGGGACTATCTCTACAGCTAGTTGGCGCCCAAAATTAAATTTTATTGCCATGCGCTGGAAATGTGCGCTCAGAAGGGTTATATCGTACTCAAGATAT
This sequence comes from Drosophila colorata, assembly GCA_035041545.1. NCBI lineage: Eukaryota > Metazoa > Arthropoda > Insecta > Diptera > Drosophilidae > Drosophila > Drosophila colorata. The sequence continues at coordinate 5,632,050 of JAWNLD010000564.1, forward strand.
TCACATATGTGCTAGGTTAGCTAGCGTATATTGAAATATGAAAAGTAAACAACTAAAAAAAAAGGCAAAAATGTACAGGAATTTTTTCTTAAAAAAAAATCTTAATCAATTTTGATTGATTTGTTTTTAATATTTACAGAAAAACAAATCCTAACAATTGCACAAAAAAATTTTTTTTTTATGAATTAGAATAGCAATGGAATTAGCTAAAGACTTTTTAAATATTAAATAAATCTACAAAATTTCGAATTAGGCTTGAATAATTTTAAATTAGCTGATAAATACTTAAGAATATTAGAAAATTTTGTTTAAAGCCCTAAATATTATATCAAATCTTGAAAGACAATACTTAAGAACTGTTGAGAAATTTTTTATTTTAAACCCAAAAAAGAAAAGAAAATCCAATATATCGTAGTTTGGTGATACTTGGTATAGTTTTTAATTTTATTTAAAACACAAATGAAATAATTGCGAGGGTATTTTCACGTTAAAGCCCGCAGCTCTCCCTATCTACCTAACTAGCCAATCGAAAGCTGCCTTTTTTGATGGACTTGGCGGCGCCGATTCGAGAATTAACGTTGAAAACAAATTTGGCTACATGCCGTCGCCGGCCCCGCCCCGCTCCTGCCCTGCCCTCTCTTCTCTTGCGGCTATTCAGTTGAATATTTCTATGGTTCGCTAATCGAAGGGTATTAATCAATAAATTGACGCCAAGTGTTTGCTGATTAACTTTGCTATTTTCGCGTCGTCTCGCTTCGATATTGTAAATACACCGCTACGCTCTCCTCCACTTCTCTCTTGCCTTCTCATCCCATAAGTTTCTTACGCAAGCCAACTCGCAATTTGTTAACTTTTCCATTTGTTGGTTACAATAATTTTGCGCTATGTTCTCGGCCCACAAATGTGGGAATATTTGTGGGCGGCTAGCAGTTGCGGTGCTAATGAGGGGCTCAGCTTTAGCTAAAGCTCATTATTATGAACGTCATTACGATGATCATCCGACACGTTCATTGTTCTCATCATTTAACTAAACGACAAGTTGTATAAGTATTTTCTTTGCAGTCACGATTTAAAAATAGCTGCAACGAGCTTTGCTTTGTCTCTGAGTTGTCTGTGGGATTCGGTTTTAAAATAATATTTTTTCATACCAGACACAGCTCTGGGGTGTGTCTTTAATATTTTGTTTTTTGTGTATTGATAAGCAGCTGATAGCATGCATAACTCGATTGCTTGAGTTGCTTTAATATAAATATTGCAATGAAACTCTTTGTCATCGATTGTCGTTTCATGCTTTATGCAAAGATAAGAAATGTTTGCATAAAACGTGAGTTTACCACATGTTGATAAGCATGGCGTCTACAACTTTGTTGAGACAGAGCTAAAAAGCGCTGCAAACTTGCTAAGAAATATAATAAACCAACAAATTGGCAAATATATACACTGAAATAATATTAAGAATTATATGTTAGAAATACCATATTTTATTACAATGTAGGAGGTATTGGAACTGCCAACCTGCTTAAAAGTAAAACTATCTATAAAATTGTTAGATAGTATAATAAAATCTCTATTTTGAGGCTCATCATAAAATAAAGCCTAAAATTTTTTATATGCTTGTCTAATAGAAATATTTAAAAAGACTATACATTTTTTTTTTGCTGCCAACTTGCTTAATAGTGAAATTAGGTATACAATTTTCAAATAGTATAACATAATCTCTTTGTTAAAAAACTATTTTAAGCAAGAAATAGTTTTTAGTTTTTAAATTTGAACTTCCGGAAAATATTGTGGACGACCTAAACGTGCTACCAACTTCCTAAGCGATACCCAATACTTGACTGGAGCTGCCAATTTTTGCTGTGGCATTTTAAAAACATTCACAACTAATCTCAAGTCATACAGATCGTGTCCACTTGATTCACGTAAAAAGTAAATTTGTATAAAAGTATCGATATCACAAAAAGCTCTTTAGTTATCTTCTTAAGATGCTCAAGCGCAAATCACCAATACTCAATTATTATTGGCTTTAAATAAGCACAAGTTCAACTTCCACGATTCGAAGTTCAAGATAAAATCGTGTACACTCTATAGTTCATCATCGCCCCTGGGCCAACAAATTGCCACTTAAAATGGAGTTAAACTTCAATTAACAAGCTCAAATAGCGTTTAAAGCGTTTGTATTTTAGCCAGCGGCGTCTCAAGACCTCTTTCAGAGCGTTCACAAAAATAAAAAAAAAAAATAAATAAAAAATAAAAAATGACAGCCGTAAAATGAACAAGTCATAAGTCAAAGCCAAGATGACCCCACGACGATCGAAGCCTTTCTAACTGCGTGATTAATGCGACACGCTGTTCCTAATGACCCTCGGCAGACACCCGGCTCTTGGACTAGCCATGCTTTAACTATGCCAATAAACTTGTCACATTGGCCGACAGCAATCAAAAATCGAACAATGATCGATCAAAAGGCCGCACCCAGCTGGCCTACACTCAAAGAAAACCGAGTCACAATAAACTAGACACAATCGTTAACATTTGAACTAGTAAACGATGTGTGTGGGGCATAATACAAAATATTTAGAAAGCATTTATAATTTGGCTAATGGCAGATTTATCTTAAATTTATAATTTGTATCCAAATATCACAAAAAATTGATCGACTATTATTTAAAAGTATTTCTTGGAACTAATAGCAGCTGTTAATTTACCTTAAGAAAAGAACTTCAAATTAAATTAATTATCAATAGCCAATATTTATTTTAAAGTATATTATATAAGAATATAGTGCTTAGAAACACCCAATTTTGTTTGTAGGTTTTTGTTTTATGTTTATCAGACAGGTTATGGATGTTTATAGATGTCAGCCCCTTATTTGCCCACAATCAATAATTATCGTTTAAATATATTTCTTCGATTGCCAATAAACTGGAGCTAGGAGCCGCTACTTATCAATTTGAAAATCAATACTTATCGATTTTTCGGTAATGACGACAAAATCTATAAATTTTAATTGCCAGCCACGGTTTTATGTTTTTTTTTTTATTTTTATATGCTATGATATTTATCGATTTGAAAGTAATAGGGGGCCAACATAGATAAATATCGTTGGGACAATAAATTGTGTATGATAGATTTTTTTTACGAGTTCACAAATTAGTAATTCTCACTTTTTTAGATACCTTCCTCAAATTCCCTTAAACAGAAATGTTATTCAATAATGAAGTTTAGAAAGTACGGGCTAAGGAAAGGAAAAATCACATTCTTCGCGCGAAGTGCGCAGATGTTAATTCGAAAGGGGGATTTAAGAGGTGCTTTAAATTATTCACTCGTTGTACTTTTTTAGCATATGCAAATTGCGCGTATTCAGTCAAATGACGAGACGATTGAATCGGTCAACGATTCGCGGCATCAGCTACGCTTGGGCTTTGATTTTGAACGCTGATGATGATGATGACGATGATGATGATCTCATGGATGTTCATGTGGCACGTGGCCAGCGCCAACTTTATTAAAACGTGTGTTTATTTCTTTATTTTCTTAATATATTTTATATTTGCATTTTTCGCTTTATTACTGAAGTTATAAATAAGTGTTTGCATTTGCAAAAGTATCTTTTGCAGCTGCACAATTTTCCTATGCTTTAATTAAAAAATAAAAAAAAATAAATAAATTGCAACTGGTTGCATAGCAGGTCAAGAGTTTGCTGTCATCCATTTGAATTGATATCAATTTAGACGTTCCACAGATACGTGTCGGCCGATTGTGGTACAGTCTGCAGCAACTGTCAAAGTGCCGCAAACGGTTTAGATAAAAAAATTTGTTCATTTTTGCTTATCGCTCCTCTGTTCAGGTGCCTGTTCAGTTAGTTCTCCAAATCGGGATTTATCTTGGCCATCTGCCAATTTTTGCAGTCGAAAGTTTTTTTCTCTTCGCTTTTTATTTTTCCCAGCTGCTCGATAAAAGTTTTCCACTAGCTTTGGCTAGAGTAAATCCATTAACTGTATTTTAAGTTTATCTTCCAGCTAACTGCCAGCTTCTTTACACACAATGGATACAACTTTAGTCCGCCACTTTTGCTGGGTGTTGTGTGTGTGTGTGTGTGAAGTCCGCTTTGAACGTGCTTATCTATGGGATTTGCTTTTATTGGTTACAGATTGAAAGTTTTAATTGCCCTCAGATAAGCTAGCAAAGTTTGAAGCGCAAAAATCGATTGACTCTTGTTGTGCAGTGTAAAAATAAAGTTTTTTCATAAGCTGCTAAATAATTTGCTTAAATATTTGCTTCTTTATTATTATAACTATTGCAAATAAATCGAAGAAGTTGAAGGTAATAAATGCACTGCAATAAAAAGCATAACAAGAATGTTTCAATTGCTTATGTTCGACTAGCCGCTACCCTTTATACCCTGTTAAAGTAGCTTATTTTTCTAAAACTGTCAGAATAAAGAGTTAAGTAAAAATGATAATGCTTTTTATTTATTTTTACATTTTTTTTATGGAAATTCCTTATTTATTTGCACCTAAATGCAATTAACTAATAAAAATGCTTCTAATTCGCAAAGCTTCCTTTTTGGCTTACTCTTTATATCTAAATTCCAAAAAAAGCAAATATTTATTTTTTTGATTAACATAGATGCGTGCAATAATCCGAGGCAAAGTTTCTGTCAAAATTTAAAATATTTGCTCGAATTGTTTATTATTTTGAACTACTTTGAACTGTCAGCATTCCAGCCCACCCAAAGCCCACGCACAAATCCAATTTAATTCATCTGCTTTGTTTTAAAGCTAACCAATTTAGCAGCTTTTTAATTGCCGCCAGTCAAATGCAGTACATTGAAATGTTTTTAATTAGTTTGGCGAGCGTTTTGTTTGTGGTTCTTTCTCTATCTGTGTATCTGTATCTGTCAGATACATATTGGCTGAGGCCCACATATGTTGTTGGTTATAATACGCACATTTGTTCGTTTTGATTTACACAAGTTTTATGTTAATTGAAAATGAAATTTTATTTGTTTTTCTCTCTTATTTTTGTTGTTATATATATATATATATATATATTTTTTTTTGTATGTATTTGCTGTAAGTTTTGTGCAAATATTTAAGCATCTGCTGCTCATCTGAATTCGTTAGCTCTTTTTTAGGCTCTTGTTTTATGTCCAAATTTTGTTTTGTGCTCTGTTCTGCTGTTTTTTTTCCGTTTTTTTTATTTTATTTTGTGTTTGGGGCTTGTCCCATAAACTTGTTTGCCCACAGCCACTTTGGCGACAGAACAATGTTGTAAATTTTCCAACATGCCACAGGGCAGCTAACCACATGCCGCACCACATCGCACCGCAGCTCACCGCACCGCTGAACCATCTCAGCACTGAAATCAAATTAATAAAAGTTGTTGCTGTTGGTAATTTGAGCTGCCTGCGGGTCACAGACAACGCGCTTCAGTGCATTTTAAAATGCCCTTGCAGCTGGGTATCATGCTTTTCTTATGGAATGTGTAGCAAAGTAGGCAGCTCAGAGTCCATTAGGCAAATGCATTCTTAATCAGCAATGACAAGAAAATTAAAATAATTAATTTTTTTTTTGCTTGTTTTAATAGTCATATCAATAAATTAAATAAATAATTTAATAATAATATTAACACAAATACATCAAATAAATCACACACCTGCCAGTTCTGCAAGGGTATTAAAATCATCGCCACAGTAAACTTTTCTAGTTTATTTTTATCATTCACTTCACAACCGGCCCCTCTTGCCCACTTTTCCCACCCTAACTGACACTTAACTGTCTTTTTAATGAGGTTTTGAAAAAAATACTACTCATTTCTGAGCTAATTTTAGACACAGTTCAGTTGATTGAATGTCATCGTGAAATATGTCAAATGTCAAAGGCAATTTAAATGCAATTAGCTGCGAGTTGAGCTGCATCGAAAATGCCTTTTAATTGGCACAAACACGTGCCTGCAGCAGAGAAATAACAACAATAACAACACGATAGATGTGTGGTCTATATATATATATATATATATATATAGCTTGCATATAGTTTTTTTTTCTCGATTTATGGCCGTGCGTTTAATATGTCATTTGTTATATTTCGATCGCAGTTGCTGTTTTTGTAGTGGACCATGATTCATGGCTATTTGTTATTCATGGCTTTTTTCTCATAAATCTCTCTCGCTATCTTTCTCTCTCTCTCTATCTCTCGCTCTCTTTTTGTGTTTATTTTCCATTGCTTATAATCACCACATTTTTGGACAATTGCGAGAGTTACGCGTTTTGTTATACACGTAATCGTCCGAAATTGTGTATCGTAATTGACTTTGACTTTGATATACGCGTGCCTGTCAAATGGTTAAAGGGGGTCGGGGAGGGGTTGGTTGGAAAGGGGGAAGTTATGCGTTTTGATGGGATTGTGTTTGGTAGTTGTAACTAACGTGCTGTGGGAGAGGATTGACTAATAAGGCAATGTGGTATGGCATAAATAGTTTTAAATGGCAAATCGGTTTTAGATTAAATAATGGGTTACGCAACAATTAATATTATAATTAACCGTAATAATAAATATGACTTAATATACTAAAACAATGGAAGCATAATTTATAAGCATATATTTATTTATATCTATAAAGGGAAACCGAAATTTTATTATATATATATACTATATTATATATAGATTATATAAAACATTTATGAGCAAATTTCGAAATAATTAATAATAATAAAATGACAAAGCAAGTGAAAAATAGTGAGAGACTTACAGCCACTAAATATATTAAATATACTAAATATATTATTAATAGTCGTAAATTCTTGTGCTGCAACGCAGCCAGTAAAACGTTTACGATTCATTTGCATTCAAAATAAACATAATTTCTAAACAATTCGCATACTCTGGAAGTTTCAATTTCCGAGCATTTCGAGTTATAAAAAGTTCTGATTACATCATTGAAAGTTTAACTTGATTTTCCGCTTTTTTTTTGCTCAAACTTGCATTGAAAATAGTTTATGAAAATTATTATCTAAAATGAAATCAACATTTTTTGATTGAGTTTTAACAAGTTAAAAACTTGAATAGAAGTTTCGTTGCTGGTAACAAATATATATATTTTTTTTATGATTGCACATCATAAAAAGCCCAAAGTCAACAACTATCGATAGTAAAGTTATATCCAGCTGCAGTTGTTTTCCGCTCCCCTGTTTACGCTTTGCAGTCACATTTTTTTTTTTTTTTGCCATTGGCTATGGATATGCTGCGCTTCAGTGATACAGCTGTCATACACAGGCAACACACACACACACACACACACACATTCGCGCACACAGCCGTTAAACCCACTCTATAATCTAATGCGCCAACACTCCGAACACTGTTTCCATTGCCAATGTGATACGCTCACGTTTTCTATTGCGTGCGCAACGTTGCGTATACGTAATGTGATTTGAATTTTGTGCATGTGCATTGAACGCTTTGCTGCGCTTTGGCAACATTGGAGACACGACGCCAAAAACTCGACGCGAGTGGCAAACATTTCCATTTACCATCCCATCGACCATCTAGCATTTCCCATTTCCGAGGTGCCGTTGTCAAAATACGTGCCAGGCCAGGCCAGGCCAGGCCAGGCGTAAATTGGCCCCACCGAGCACCCAGTTTTCAACGGAAATTGGGGGCCCACACACGGACAACATTTTTATCTGTTTTTTGTTTTTTTTTGTTTTTTTTTTTGTATTTTTCGCAAGGCGAGTAATTACAATTAATTTCAGGTTTCATATTGCAATCAAAATCGACAGACAGGCGGACAGACACTGCAAATTAGTTCAGTAATCGCAATGTTGTTGTAGCAAATCGTGCCGTTGTTGTTGTTGTTGCTGTGGCTGTTACACTTTTGTTTTTTGCTGTGTTTTGTTGTGGGGCGTCAATTAGCGGCGCCTGTGACCTTCGAACATAATTTCGAACAATTTTGTTTTCGTTGGCTTTTGAAAGCTTTAACAAAAATCTTAAAATTTGCCGCATTTTAAATTTTTTTATTTTTATTTTATCTTTTCACTTGCTTTCTTTGACATTTAAATTTTAGTTTGTTTTTTTCTACACTTTTCCTTTGGCTTTAATGATTTTTTTTGGGTTTTTCATTTCTTGCGGCTCTTGGGTTTTTCTTAATTTGACTTTGTGGCAGATTTTGCCTCTGACACGTAAACTTTTTTTTTTTTTTTTTGCCATAATTTATGCGTCTGACAAGTTGCCCAAAACAAGAGTGAATGTTTCTTTTTTTTTTGGTTTTTTTTTTCTTACTCTATTATTTTTATTTTTGTTTATTATATCTGGGCTGTGTGTCACGTTGTGCAAATATAAACTTGTCGCTGTGATTGTTGCTGTCAATTTGTGTGGCTTAGTTATCAGCGTTGCCTGAGCGTATACACACACATGCACACATACAAATACCTATGCACTTGACTGTGCTTTAAGTGGAACACGACAATTGTCAATTTACATAAGCTGTTGTACATATGCATGCCTGAATATAAATTGATATACATATATAAAGCGATTTGGTTGATTGTGACATCGAAAGGCATAGTTATGATAAAGCTATGCAATTGATAAAAAAAAGATAGATAATAAAGTTGATAAAAGGAAAAGTAGTTGACTGTAAAACTTGCGACGTTCATAGCTTTGTCAAAACGAACCCGTTTTTAATGCAAATATCTGGCATGATCCTTCATTTAAAATTTATTTAATTAATTTTTGAAATTAAATTTTTTTTGATTTTGATTTTATTTGGAAATTTTTGTTGTTGTTATTTTTAAAGTTTAGTTTTTTGAAATTATATTTTTAATAAAACTATCTTAAACTGATTCTGAGAAGGTTTAATTTTTTGGTTAAAATTCATGAAAAGATGTTAAATAAAAATATGATATTCTAAACTCGGCCATGGTTAATATTTCTCACACACCTTAAATCCCAATACGCAATTTGTTAGCGTTTTAGCTTATTTTACATGTTTTTGCATAATTAATAATACTTTTTCGTAAGCCCCCACTCCCCCTTCATACTCCTCATTCAGTTCATTTTTATGTTCTGCTTAAAGATTATTTGCTTTAGAATTTATTTAAAAATTGTTGTCAGCTGTATTTGTTTTGGGTCTGGGGGTATTCGAGCGAGAATAACAACACCAACAGTGGAGCCACAATAACAACAACAACAACGACAACAACAAACGAAAACAATGGAAGCCGCAAACAACTTTCGCGAAAACTCGTTTTCCACGCGTTCGCATAAAATATTACATACATTGTTGTTGTTGTTGTTGTTGCCGCCCTTGTCGCTTATTTAGAAGCCAAATCTGTAGCCTGTGTGCCACACGGCCAAAAACCCGACGCTGCAACCATTCAAACGTACAGCAGCTGCCGTGGTTGGGGCCAAAACCAAAAACCGGTTTCTTCGCAATATGTAAAAATAAAAAAAAATTATATAAAAAAAAATTAAATTTTTTTTTTATTTATATATATGTAAGTATGACGACAACGCGACGCTGACTGCGACTGCGGCGTTGTTTATATTTTGCGTTTGCGTGAAAATTCTTTGCTTAACGTTTCCTTAACTGTAAAATTTGCGTCGGGATTTTTCGCTATTTTTTTTTCTCTCGTAATTTTTTTCGCTTTTTCTCTGGCGCCATTTAAATGAGGCAGCGCTTCCGTTGCGGTTGTCGCCTTCGGGCGCTCAACGTTGCACGTCATTCACGTGCAGCAGCAACAGCAGCGGCAGCAGCAGTGGCAGCTTCAATTCCCGCGGTTTCTCTCTGCCCCGCTTGACACACATTTTACCTGGCCGGCTCTTTAAGTCGCCGTCTTCCTCGGCCTCCTCGTTATGCAACTCAAATCAAGCATGAAAAGCTGCTTCAACAATTGACCACAATTGGGACAGCTGACAGAGTGTGGCCCATAACAGAAGCTCGCCGCGAACGTGGCCGGCCCGGTCAGGGGTGGTCACAACATAAAGGAAGCCAAATAGTTCTTAGCCCATTTGCCACATTTTGTGGCAATACACTTTAACTGGCCAGCTTCGCTGACGTTCTTATGATGTTGGCCGCAAAATCGAGGAACAACTTTGAACTTATTAAGAGGATGTAAAAGAAAACAGCGAAAGGCGGCTTAAACTCTTAGTAGACAATACAAAAGTATTTCAAAATGCAATTTTAAATTTGTCAATATTTCTTGTAAACAGTGTTGTGTAATGTGTAATTTTTTTTTAATATTGAACTACACTTTTTTTGGCACAAGAATTGTTATAAATATAAATATATATTTCGTTGAAATTTTACTGTGTGTAGCTAAGTATTAGTGTTGTATAACTATCAATGGCTATAATATTATCAGTGGTTTCGGTAGTTGTCGTTACCAATACTGTCGATTAATTTAATTATTTTATTCAATTATTTATATTAATATATTCTATTGCAATTGCAAGTGTGTAATTAAATTTTGTAAAGACAGTTAGAAGATTTTACGGGATATTTTACATTTGTTTATTCTATATTATATATTTATATTTTTGTTTTTTTATTTTATTATATTTATATTTTGTTATAGTTTTTTTTGCAAGGGTATTTTAGTTTCGTTGACTGAGTCTATGTTTTGGTATTTTTATATTTTTCTCTATTTTTTGTTTTGCTTGTGAATTCTCCTCCAGCTATTTGTAGGTAGCCTAATTTCAACGCTTGAATGCTGTCCATACCAACAGACCCTAATATATGTGTGTGTGACAGACTGTGGGTGTGTGCTTAAGTGTGTGTGTGCGCAGCTTATCTGAGCCGACATCAGAGTCAACAACAACAACAAACTAGAAACAGCAGCAGCCGTTGAGTGGCAAATGTGAGATGGAATTTTATTTTTATTTTTTTATATACCTTTTGCTTACGTTTCTATCAGCCAGATACTCCACCCCTTCCCCCTCCGTGTGCTTGAGCCGATTGGCAATGCAAACTTAAATAAAGTACAAATATCTACGACTAAAAATAGTTGAGGTAAATCGGGTTCTTAGCTGGGGAATGATAGGAGAAAGGTGGGCGGGCTAACTCCCTCTTTAGCTGAGCCTCTCTACGGCTTGTTGGCCAATTAGATTTGGCTCAAACGCAACTAGCTGGTTATTTGTATGCAGGCTGAGCGACGTCTCTTAATGGCAGGCAATTTGCTTAGAATTTTGATGCAGGCTTTCAGTTGCTGTTCTTGTTCTTGTTGTTGTTGTTGTTGTTGCAGCAGCAAAAACTCGTTTTGAATTTGTAATTGAATTGTCAAATGATGATGAACATCATGATGACGTTGATGATTGCTGATTACATAAAAAATAAGTAAGCAGCAGAGACAAGCAGAAATGTTTTGTAATTTTCGCTTTTCAATTTTTGCTTTCAATGGGCAACAACAACAAAAAAAAGCAATAATAATTGCAATTGCAACTGCAACATTCCGCATGCCACAAAAACAAAAAAAGAAAAAAATATATGGGGCGTGTTATGCAGCTGGATGCCGGCCCCAATTTGGCGGCCGTCTTTTCCGCTTCCGCGTGACGTTGACACAATTTGAGCTGCCAGCTCATTATTAACTGTACATGTATATATTCTCTAACTGTCACTCTCCCTCTCCCTCTCTTTTTGCAGCCAAGAAACAAAATGGCGCCGCCATACGCACAAATAGCCTGGGCTCCGGCACCCGCACCCCGCCCCTGGAGCGCAAGAGCAAACTGAGCGCCCTGGGCAGATTCTTCAAGCCCTGGAAATGGCGCCGAAAAAAGAAGAGCGAAAAATTCGAAGCGGCCTCCAAATGTAAGTTGCACTTGAAAATTATTCTCTGGCCAGTCTTTATTAACAACTTCTATTTGATGTGTGTTTTGCAGCACTGGAGCGCAAGATTTCTGTACGTGCCAATCGCGATGAGCTAGTGCAAAAGGGCATTCTGCTGCCGGAGAGTCCGCTGGGCAACATACCAGAGCCGGGTAAGTGGCCAAAGGGAGGGTTGTGGGTTAAGAGACGTGTTCTCTCGGTAGCCTCTAGTTGCGCTAGCCTTTTCCCTCTATCTTTCTGTGTCGCCTTTAATCGCTTTTGGTCTGTTGCCCTTTAATGCCATCGCCTCTGTCTCACTCTCACTCTCTCACTGTCAAACACTCTATCTATCTCTTTCACCCTCTCAAACTCCCTCTATCTGTCTCACACTCTCTCTCTGTCTCTCTCTCTCTCTCTCTCTCTGTATATTTCTCTCTCTTTGTCTCTCTCTTTCTCTCTCTCTGTCTCTCTCTTTCTCTCTCTCTGTCTCTCTCTCTCTCTCTCTCTCTCTCTCTCTCTCTGTATCTCTCTCTCTCTTTGTCTCTCTCTTTCTCTCTCTCTTTCTCTCTCTCTGTCTCTCTCTCTCTCTCTCTCTCTCTCTCTCTCTGTCTCTCTCTCTGTCTCTCTCTTTCTCTCTCTGTCTCTCTCTCTCTCTCCCTCTCTCCCTCTCTCTCTCTCTCTCTCTCTCTGTCTCTCTCTCTGTCTCCCTCTCTCTCTCCCTCTCTCTCTCTCTCTCTCTCTCTCTCTCTCTCTCTCTCTCTCTCTCTCTCTCTCTCTCTCTCTCTCTCTCTCTCTCTCTCTGTCTCTCTCTCTGTCTCTCTCTCTCTCTCTGTCTTGTTCACTCGTTAAGTGTTGTTTTTAAATGTCACCTTTCTATGCGATTTTCATGAATTCAAGTAAGGCTTACAGACTTGCGTGCTATTTTGCATCAGTGAATGGCAAACTATTAGATAGGGAAAAGAAGACACCAAGGGACAGTTTAGTTTAGCGAAAGCCAGTTTATTTCTATGCGCAATAGTTGTTTTTTTTTAAATTGCTTCTAAAATTATACAAAATATTTTAGGATTTTTAAGGAAGGAAAATAAATGTTAGGGGCAGTTCCACTTTAAATTCAGCAGGAAAACAGAAGCCATAGTAAATGCTTTCGAATTTATACTTGTCTTAAAGTTTTGCTCAAACTATTAAAGATTCAGGGGCTTTGCTCACGCAGAGCTACTTTCCACCCACTTACATGTATAGACATATACGTAACTGCATAGTTAATGTATGCATATCATTGTTACATAAGCTAAGCATATCATAGCATAGAGCTCCCATCTAATCCCCCATTGCTCTTTGTTGTTGGCTGCCACGAAAGGCGCAAAAGTTTTCTAAGCCGGGGCCAAACTGTTGCCAGCTTCAATATTCCGACCGCAGGCGAAAACATGTATCTTTGGCTTTTACTGGAGCCAGCGGAGGGGTGTGCAAAGTCAACAAACGGAAATTGGCCATAATCCACGCACGATTTAGCCGTGGCTGACGAGTCTGACAAGCCTGACGATTCGCCTTCGTCACGAGCTGACGCCAGGTTTCAACTGGCACTTTGCTAAATTGTTTGTCTAAGCCAGAAGGAATGGGGAAAGGGGAGAATGCTACTCGGCTGGTTCCTTCTGCGTCAGTCTGTCGCAATTGCAGATGAGTTTATGCACACTCGCTTTTCAAAGAGCTCTTGCTGATGTTGTTGCTGTTCTTGTTGTTGGCGACGTCGCGACATTCTCCCGATGGTAATTAATCAACGGCGGCTAATTGTCAATGCGAGTCGTCGCCAAGACGCAGCCTTTCTACCCAAAACCGCCGAACGGCGCACGCGAAATGCATTTCAAATCGATTGGGGAGCTGCTTGGGGAGGGGTAACTGTAGAAAAAGGAAAACCGTTGATACGAACCTACCTCAAGCTGTTGTCGCTTGGCCCAGGCAAGCTTTGGCCGCTGCTCGCCCACAGATGGCGCTGTCGGGTGAAAGTTTTTGTTTTATTTTTTTTTTGGTGAAAGCTTGCGCAAGCTGAATGAAAAAGCTCGCGCACAAAAGCTCGCTACTTTTATGAATGACCACAATTGAGAGATTTTAAGGTTGCGCCAAAAATAAATTCATTATTCGCCGCTAAAACGAAAGAGCGCGATTTAAGACGTCACAATATTCATTTAGGTTTTGTTTATATTGCGTGGCATTTTTAGCTAGTTTGAAATCCACATGAAGCTTTAGTCCAATGATTTAAAAATTTTTTAATTGGATAAAAACATCTTTAAAAAAAAATGCATTTTTTATTCGATTATTATTTTATTATTATTTTTTCTTTGGTAGCTATTGACCACTATATCTGTCCGATCGGAAAAATTTGTATATACATATGTGCTGTGTATAATAATAATATTTTCCTATTTTCTATATAAAATTGCGATATTGTAACGTCACAATTTGAAGAGCGCAAAATTCTGTGCATAACCTGTGTCTCTCTCAATCGTGATGAATGACTTAAACACACACACTCTCTCTTTTCCCCCCTCTCTCTCTCTCTTTCTCTTTGCAGGCGAGGAGTCGTACTACAACAATAGCGGAGCCACCGCCAATGGCGCCCTGCTCTCAGCCGTCCACAATAATTCCATAAATCAAGCCAACAATTCCATAAATGCCACCACCTATGGCAGCGCCGGCAAAGCGCTCATCACACAACAACAACAACAACAACAGCAACAACAACAACAGCAGCAGCAGCAGGGGGTTGGCGGGGCGTGCCCAGCTCCATATCCGTGCAACAGTTCAATGCAAATTCCATGCTCAATGGCGCCAGCCTCAATCAACACAATTCCATGGCCAATGGCGTCCTCATTGGAGGCTCTAATAATGCCGGCGGCGATGGCGCCTCGGACACATCATCGCTGAGCGGCGGTGTGCCCCATTCACAGTCGGCGCCACAGCAGCTGGGCGTGGGCCAGCAGGCGCCGCCACCGCTGACGCCCCTCGCCCAGCACCACCAGGCGCTGGCCCAACAGCTGCAGCAGCGATTCGCCATCAGCAACAATAACGGTGAGTGCGAAACCACAACAATTACGTTCAGTATTAAGTGGAGGAGGGGTCTTGACTTTGTGTTTACTTGAAATTCGATTGTTGTATTGAATGGCGGCGCTATTGTCGGGAAGTTTCTCTGGAAATGGTTTGGCAAACATAATTGAAAAGCTTTCTTCTATTGTTGAAACTCTTTAAGCAGAAAAGTATTCTTCAAATGACAATTTTAAGTGTGATTAATATTCAAAAGAAACCCATTTTAAAAGAGACTTCTACTTTAAAACTGATCTTAAATAATTTTTTACTCAAAAGCTTGAATTTGGTATTTGTTTTTTTTTTTGTTGGATATATTGCGAGGTTATTCGAAAAATATTTAGAGAATTCTGTTTGTACTTTGCGGGAATATTGGGAGATCATTTAATCCAGATCATGAATTTGATATTCTTCTGGAAATATTGTGAGACTATTTGAGAAACATTTGGAGGATTCTTGCCGTATTTTTCGGGAATATTGGGGAATCATTTCCTACAAAGCATGAATTTTGTATTTACATTTAAAACACTAGAGTACTTTTTTTTGGCGGTATTATTTTCGATATGTTGGGGAACTCTGTAAAGTTCCTTTAATATTCTATTGGAATTTTTTTTAGAAAAAAAAGCTTTTGGAAATTTATCCACATAGTGGGACTATGCCCGAAATTTGATTCACTTCATTAAGGAATTTAACGGAATTATTTCGGGTTATACGCCAAATGCGAATTTTTTCGGATTAATGCAGGATTTTTTTTATATTTTTTTTATCGGAATTTTTTTCGGAAAAATATACGATTATTAGTATATTATTATAAGTTTTCTCCGAGAATACTATTTTACTTTGCCGTGATTCTGACTGAAGTTCTTAATAGAAATATCATGATACTGTATACTAGAAGAAATTCATTTCTTGTTAATCCAATCATTTTTATTACCAATGGACTGTGTGCCTTGCTAATTCCAAGATTACTTAAAAAACAATTCCATTTAAAAGCCTCAATCAAACAAATTCGACCCTTAAAACATTGCATACTTTAGGGTTGCGGCACATAGAGATAAATACCGTTGCCAGCTTTCAAGCGTTTGGCTGAAACTCAATTACGAAGACATCATCATTAGCCGTAAATTAGACGCGCTTAAAGACAATTCGAGTAGAGTTAACGCCTAGTTAAGCCCCAGCAGCTCCCCTCTCTCGCCGCCTCTCTCGAAAAAGTCACATGTATTTGTTTTGGCGTTGTTCTTGACTACCGAAATTGTTGCTGTCAGCACTTGCGGCAGTTTGCCAAAAAGTCAGATAAAATGTTAAACAAAACACAAACAAATTATTTGAGGGAGGGTGGATGGAGAGTGTGCGACCATTGCTGGCCATTTGAACGGTAAACAAACAGCACTTCTGCTGCTGCTCTTGACATTTATGTATTTGACTCGCTCTCTTTTGCGCTCTCTCTCTCTCACTCATAATGAGCAGACTATATGTTTGATGACTATCAAAATATAAAAATAAAGAATTCAGTGCGCTTGAAGCTTTTCGGCATTGCGTTTCGTGTTTGTTTTGTGTTTGATGCTGCGGCGACAATTGCAGCAGCCGCAGCCGGCATGTGCTTGCCTCTGTTGCTGTGCGCTCTCTCGCCGTCGCCGTCGCCGTCGGCCGTCGCTCTCGTTACGCGCACGTTTTGTGGCTTTGTTTATTTTGTACTTGCTTCGCTGAGCGTAAGAGAGCGCTCTCTCTCTCTCTCTCACTGTTACTTTTTATCACATAGCTACTGCGTCGTTTTTGTTGTTGGCTTTTGGGGCTAGCTGGACGGCGTCGCATTTTTATGGCAAACCGTTTCGCTGCTCGTCGCCTCTGTCATTTCCTATGTTCAGTTAACATTAAAACGCAGCCCGCTAGAGCAGCGCGTGTTTTTGTCGTCGCGCTAGAATAAAATATAATACAAAAAAAAAAAAATTAAAAAAAAATAATATAAAAAAAAATATATAACACTGAAATTATGCGCAAATATTCGTAATTGTGTTTACTGTACAAGTTTTTCTTAAGTGTCTGGCGCTCTCTGTCTCGCGCTGTATGTATGTGTAGTGTGTGTGTGTGTGTGTGTGTGTTAAACAACAACAAGTTTACACGATAAAATATGTAATATTTGATAGCTGCAATATTTATAAGTCATTTAGCCAGACGCTTTTGCTTGTGCATAATCCCAAGGTGAAACTGTTTAGGAGTCCCAAGCGTATTATTTGTTTGGGTGAGGTTTTTTCTTTTATTTTCCTAATCATTGCCGGTAGCGAGTTTTTTTTGTCTTTTTGTATGATTTTCCGTGATATTTGACAGTTTTAATGGTTTTTTAAAATTTTTTCAAATTTGAATCCTAATTATTTATATTTATGAAAAAATCTCAAGCATTCGCTTACTTAAAATTGCTTTTATGGCACTTGGAGTTCTTATTTCTTTTAGCTGCAGCGTCAGCGCATTGCAAATAAATGCAATTACAATTGAGGTTTTGTCAACAACAACAACAGCGCCGCCCACAATACTAAAAGCAGCCCTCCCCCAAAAAACAGTTCGTAAAAATAATAAAACGAAACAAAAACAAACGAGGCGCACGAGACACAAGCTCGACTAACGGCACAAACGAACGTTTGCCAGCACCACTTGTGTTTTGGTTTTCAACGAACGTCGCACAAAGCGCAACAAAAAATCATTTTTGTAAAAGGCATTTTTGGTGTGTAAAATGCAACAGCGAGCAGGCACGCAATAGCATTCTTAATTTGCATACGTGTGCGTGCGTGTGTGTGTGTGTGCATAAATGTAGAAATAGCTGCTAGCCTGGTTTCCGCTGAGAGGGCTGCTATTTCGTTTATTTTTTCCGCGTTTGTTTGTGTGTTTGTAGCAGCGTTCAAAGAAAAGAAAAAAAAAAAGCACAAGGAAAACTTTAATTTGCCGTCATTCCACTTTTGGTCTGGTTTTCGCCGCCTGCGCTGCTCACATTACGCATACGCAGCGTCAGCGGCCTTTGTGTTGGCAAGAGGAAGCAACAAATTTGTTGCCTACCATTGGGCGCCGCGCGCTCTCTCTCTCACTCTCTCTCGCTCTCATGTTCCGTATCCTTTCTGCGTATTGCTTTTTGACGCTGTTATTCGTTGCGCTCTCGCGCTCTCCTGCATACGCTCTTCCTCTCTTTGTTTTGTATTTGCCGTCAAAAAAGAACTAGTCAAAAATAGTGGGCACAAAAATAAAAAAATAAAACCCAGCAGACTGTGGCTAATTTTTCGTACGAATTTTGCGCTGTTTTCTCGCAAAATGTAATTAATAAAAAAATTTATTTAAACGATTTGTGCTTAAAAAAAATTGTTAATCTGTCGCTGCTTATATGTGTGTGTGTCTGTTCATGGATATTTATGTGTGTGTATTTGTCTGTGTTTGTTTTTTTGTGCTGCCTGCGTTCGCTGCTCGCGTAGGCCGCACTGCATCCTGAGGTCGTCCACCTTTATTCCTCTTTCGCTGCGCTTTCGTCATTGTTGGAGATGCCATTGCAGGCGATTCCGACTGTGCGGCGTTTATGTGTATATGTGTGTGCGTATATGTCTGTGTGTGTGCGTGAGAGTTGGTGTATTTTTCATTTTTATTTTCTCTGCATTTTCAATAAGAATAAACACAATAATAATAGTAAACATTGGCATTATTTTTGCTATATGTGTTTACTTGACTATATATTAAAAATAGTGTGAAAATAAGCTCTTGGCATTTTCTTTTTGCGCGTCATATTGGGCTAGGTTAGTGCTTCAGTGTTGTAAAGTGACACAAAATACACAGCTGCAAGCGTGGATTTATTTAAAATAAATTTGAATCTTTTGTGTTTTATTTATTTCTATTTTTGAAACTTTTCCAGTTCTAACCTCAAATATCGCTAGAATTCCGTATTCAATAGTTACTTCATTTTAATAGCCAAATAGTTTTCTTAGGTTTTTTGTACTTTGATTTCCGTTCGTGCCGCATTCTAATCTAATAAGATATGCTATTTATATATTTTCGTCGTTTCTCCAGCAAAATCTTATTAACTGTTCAGATAAATTGCTACACGCCATTCCGCAGATAAGCACTCATAAGATATTATTCCTATTCGCATATATATACATATATATATATATATATATATATATATATATATATAGATATATATAGATATACGTATAATGCCCAATTGAGTCGGTGTGCGACGCCCACGTTAGAGATAATGCAATTAGACGGGGCAACCAACTGAAGTCTGTTGTGTTATTATTCCAATCGAAGAGTGAGCGGAGAACTGTAAACTCAAAATGTGTGTGTGTGCGTGAATCTTGGATACAAACAATTTAATAATAATACCCTGTAACGTTGCTAAAAAAGTGGTGCATGAATGGCCAAGATTAACTGGTTTTTAACATTTTTATTTTAATCGCAAGATTGTGTGATTTGTATTTAAATATTTTATTATATTTAAGTTTTTTTTATTTTTGCTTCCTCATTTTTAATAATTTACAAAAGATTCGGCCAACAGTTTTCATTAAAAAGCTGCTTTTTTCATAACTCTCATAACTCAATAAAAGCAAGTTAAAGTGTGATTAATAAAAGCAAGTTTTTGTATGATTAATGAATTATTGATGCTTTGTAAATATACCCTATTCATTTGTCGCTGTGCATATGACATAAATTCCGTATACGAGGAAATATTAAATCTGTTTGTGAACATACACGATTGATATTAATTAAGATAATAACAAATTAATATAAAGCTTATTCGATTAAGAAGATTGGATATTATAAAATTTTTCTCGCATTTTTCACTTTCAGTGGTTTAAAAAATATCAATATTTATTAAAAGTCTCGCAACTTATTTTGTATAAATTAATGAAATATTTGTCTGAACTAGATTCGCAATAGAAGCAGGTTCCAGTGTGATTAATGAATTATTGATGCTTCATAAAAATATCCCATACATTTATTGGTGTGCATATGCATCAATATTGTTAACAGGGTATTAAGAGTACTTTAAAAAAGTTTTAGTGCATTGAGGAATGTTTGCAATTAAGCGGAGCATTGATTTAAATTAAGGAAATAAATATATCTAAATTTAAGCAAGTTTTTAGTAACCATTTAAAGTGCCGACTCGCTTGGCACTATGTCTATAGGGTATTAGATAATTTTTCCCTTTCATTCTGCTTGGCATATCTTGCAGTGAGCTTAGTCATTAGTGCAATCTGGCAATTAGGGCAGCCAAGAAAAATGCTCGAGTCATTGATAAGTTGCGATTGGAAATCGTTGGAACAAAGTCATTAGCTAGCAGTAAACTAAAGTTTGGTAGAGTTGGAAAAGTTGCTCAAGTGACTTTAAAAGTTGAGCGACCCTTTAATCTTATGGCCTTGTTGCTGCTGTTTTTTTTTGCTTGAAATTTGTTTGCCAAGCAGTTGGCCTTCAATGATGAATGTCCGTATTGGGCAAATAGTTGGCTGCCCAGACAGCTGTTATTAGCCGTTATAGATTACCTCGTGTTGTGGCTGCCACCTGCGCATTTTGCATTTAATTTGCCTAATTAAAATGTTGTCTCGCTGGGTGTGTGCCCGCATGAGAAGTCAATAGCCTGATAGAGACATGCTGACTGTCCTGTCCACTCCTGTCCAGTTTTGTTGTGTCCTGTCCAGGGTCGCTTGTCTGGGCACTCCTCGAGCTTTGCATGTCATTGGCTCGTTATCAACGCGAAGCCAACGCTCATTTTTACATCCGTTTCGAGTTTTTTTTTTCCCCACTTTTGTTGTCTTCTTGGTTTTTGCTGTTTTTGTATCCTTTTCCTTTTCCTATTCTGTTTTATTTTGTCCTAGACTGTTTCCGTTTGCGACACTTGCAAATGAGTCAGTTGGCCAGTTGTTGGCTTCCTGTACGCCCCCGTCTTGCTCTTTGATCTAATTTGTTTAACAAATGCTTTTGCTGTTCGCACAGTGCCATTTAATCCCCCTTAAATCCCCACTCACCAACCCCCCTGTCTGCCCATTAATTAGCATTTTTACTCACTGTTCGAATTTCGATTTATTGTTGTTCGTTTTTGTGTAAACACCGCCCAAATTTCCGGACTGGCACAAAGTGTTTTTCATTTTTCATGTATATACACTGGAACAAAATAATAGCCGGGTATGTTAGCTATTAGTTGAGGTTAAATGTTAGAAGAATGTTAGTAAGAAGATTGCATAGTTAAAACTATTTACCTTTTTTTTTTAATTCTGTGCTCTTTGGTTGGCAAACTTATAATGTTGAGACTTTTATGGGGATATTGATGAAATTTGTAATATTCATTTCACACAATAAAGAAAATAGTTTTACCTTAAAATCGAAAAAAAACCGTAGATTCACATAGAAATTAAAATGTATTTATTTGGTTTTTAAAATAATGTTCAGATTTAATACAGTTCATATATTTTTATTATATAAAAAAACAAAAGCTGCAAGTCCTGGCAAAAAATATCTGAACAAATTATTACAGAGTATTTGTTAGCCGACTCTATCCCATTCAATGTGTGTTCTCTCGCTTTGCCCATTTCTCGGCTCTCGTTTCTCTCTGCCTCAATTAAAAACTGTGCTGCCCACATGCTTTTTGCTACCATATTTTCGAGATACATTTTTAAGACGCCATAAAAGTCAAAAAATGACAATGTCAATGTCTCAACAGCTTGTGCATGCTCCCCCCTTCCCCCTGCTGCTGTTGCCTTGTGCTACTGACCTCCAGCCGGTGCGGGGGCGGGGAGGAGTGGTCGATCGTAAAATCCCAAACACAGACGAGAACCGGCGCTGGAATTCTTGAATGTGGTGGGCGCCTCGCGCTTCGCCATCAATTATAATTCCCGCCTCGATGTTCACTTTTTATGGTGGCGTATACTTGATGCGAATGTCTCGCGATAAACTCGGTGTGTGTGTGTGTGTGTGTGTGTTTTTCATTTTAATTATGCACAATTGCTGCTAAATTTGTCGCGCTGGAGCTTCCGGTATTCAATTCTCGCTCGCCGTTTTGTTGTATCTCTTTTGTCCGTTCGCCTCTCCCATTCCCATTCCCAACCCAATTCCGATTTCAATTTTCAATTCTTTTCGTCGTTTCGCAATGAATTAAAATGTTCAATTGAATTTTCGCCGCTTTTGTGCGCCATGTGAAGCTATCAATGCAGCTGTCTCGTCTGCTCTCGGCTCGTCTCGCGACTCGGTTCCATGTCGTGCCTGGCGCGTTGACTTTTGGATTATAATCTTTATCAATTGGTTTCGGGGGCGCTTTGATGAGACAGTTATGTGTGCAAGTCTATTCTGAACTCACAGCTGCTGCTGGTGTCAGTTTTCTCGGCGTGTGCTCGACATTCCGAATGTGAGTTGAACCAAGCATTGATTTGTGCCTGAGAGAGAATGTGGTCCTCAAGCTTGGATTTCGCTTATTCCCTGAAATCGAAACAAAAAACTTAATTAATGCTCTTCATATTAGGTTTTAAATGATCAATGACCATAAAAAGTACTTTTAAAAAGCTTTTGGCACATTAAAAAATATTTTGTAGTAGCTAGCTAGCTTGTCTTCACTTGAAGATTTAATGTGCTTTTAAAGCGAGCTTTTTTCTTCGGATCACTTATTCGTAGAGCTTTTATGTACATGTTTCCAAATATTCAAATATAAATTCAGCTAGCTTTTTGTTTTGTTTTATGTGCTTTAATGTGCTTTAACAAGCAATGCGTCGAACTCTCAGTGTTAGAGCTTTTAAAGCGAGCTTTTGTCTTAAATGACTCGCTTTAAGTAGTTATTTACTGAAAAAACTGTTTCTGGCTTGAAATATGTTTAAATGGGCTACTTCCCGAGTATTTTCCGTTAAGGTTTATTAATAATGACTTATGTCTGTAAAGTTAACTTCTGAACCTCAAATTATCGAAAAGTATCTCATTTTGCATGTTTTGAGTACAAGTTCTGTTAATAAATAAAATCCTTAGTCACCTGTCCAATTATGCACCGAAAGCGTTTTTAAAAATCTTAAATATCTGATGAATTTCTGAATGAACTGAATGAAAACAAAATTTTAATTGCCTTTTGCCTCATGTCAGTGATTCTTTTTGTGATATTGTAAATTACGTAAATAATAATGCGATATAAAAAACACCAACAACAAACTCAGCACAATCAGTTTAATAAATTTTAAATATAAACAAGTAAAATTTAACGCACAAATGAAAAACAACAACAAAACAAGCCGCAACGAGTGAAATCATCGAAGAACGTAAATTTTCCGCACAAAACGCACAACAAACAAAAAAAAAAATGAAACCGAGGAATCTGCAGCAATAAGTGATAATCAATAATAATAAAAAAAAACTTTAAGTGAAATCAAATCGAAAATGCTTTATAAGCTGTAGACAAACAGTTCAAGAAGAAGAATAACTATAAGAACACGAATAACAATAACAACTAGAGCATGTGATAAAGTCAAGTGTAAATCAAAGTTTGTCGTCACAATCAAAGTTAAATAAATAAATAAATGTTTCAAGGGGCCACAAATACACACATACATATGTATATACGCACACACACCCACATACACACGCACATTGCATAAAGGCCCGTGTGATAACGCCGGCAAGCGATAAAAACAGATTGTGCGCTTAAAAATACATGAGAGCCGGCGCCAAGTTCAGCTTCAGTTCAGCTCCTCATTGTCAACACTGAACTCTCGAATTCCCCAAACTGCCGTTAATTGATGCACCAAGTTGATGAAATCTCAAACATTTATAATAAGACAACTAACTGTAAAGGCGCTTTAAAGACAACAACAACAACAAGAACGTTGGCCAGCTTAAAAGCGACCTCAAAGCCACGCTGATGATGGGCTACATCATGGGTTGTGCTTGTTTCAAAGGTATGTATGTATGAATGTTTGTGTGCGTCTATGAAACGCGCATCGTTAACAGTTACACCTCGCTCACCGCACGCTCTCTTTAGCTCGTGCTCTCTCACATTTGTCATCTTTCATTTATGTTACGGCGTCGCGTTTCCTTCCGCTCATTAGGCAGCCTCATCTTGGCAAACGCTGCAGCGCTGCTGCTGCTGGTGCTGTTGCTCATTCTTCTTCTTATCGGCTCTCCACTCGTTTTGCTTTGTACGCATTTTCGCATTCTGCACATAGGCAAAACGTCATTAACGACGTCATCGCGGCGCAACGTGCATGCGCACGTGCCGACAGCGCTCTCTTTGCAGCGTGCGCTCTTGCACTCTTTCTTTGCATTTTTATGGCAAGCTATGGCACTGTTAGTCAACAGTTTTATGGCAGCGCAGCTTCGTGACGCCTTTTTTATTGCCCTGTTAAATCTGTGTGTGTGCAAAATGCATGAGATTTGTCTTGCTTTGCCTTGGCTTGTGTGCGTATGTGTGTTTGAGTGTGTGCGTGCAGGTCTTCGCCATTTCTTGATGTCGTCGCTTTTTGCGTTAAAGGATTTTTGAGTGCATGTGTGCGTGCATGAGTGTGTGTCTGTGTGGACCGCTTCTGAATTGCTCGACAGCCTTTTGAGTGCAAAGTGATTTTTTTTAGTTGCTGTTGTTGTCTTTTGCACTTTCTAGCGATTTGTTATGTGAGCTTAATAAGCTGCCAAGATATGGCGGCTCTTTACAGCTATGCATGAGCTTGCCAACTGAAAATTCTTGTTATTTATGGTACATTTTTCAACTCTAAAGTGAGCTCAAAAATGTTTTTGGTGTATATGTTTTTCAATTTTAGGGGTTTTTTTCTCTGTTAATAATGCATCTGAAAACTGTGAGTGCTCTCCCGACAAGGACTATTCGTTTTGAGGTTGTAGTTTTAGATTGAATGGTATTTTAAAACGAGTAAATAAAATGAATGTATTTGTATTACTCGTTTTAGGTTTGCTGTTTTCAAATCCAGTCCTTAAATTTTACTAAATTTTTTTTTTTTTATGAGTTTGAACTTTCAGAGTTGTAAATGATTATAAACAGCTTTAAAAAAATATTAAGATCGATTTTTTAAGAACTAGTAAATTCTTATTTGTGTTGTGTTTAATATCATATATTAAATATGGTTTTAAAATTATTAAAGTGAATCTAATTCTCGAATTTTCATTTATTTTCGAGATTTTAGATTGCATATTACATTACATTTTCAAAAATTGCTCTTCAGATTAAGTTTCAAAAGGTGTTTGATAGTAAATAATTAAAACATATTTACAAAATGTTACATATAGATTTATTTTTAAAACATTTGCTCGCATATCTTTCCATAAAATTTATAATAAAACAAACGTGAGTTTTCCTCTTACATTATTTGCAAATTTCGCTGGAAAAAGTTAGTTTTTGTAAGTCCATACAAATTGTATTCACAATCATATTGTGCTGTTGCTCTGCTGCACTGTGCCACAATTTGTGGCACACTCTCATCCAGCCACATTGCAGCTGTGGCACGCACTGCAGCCCTTAACCTTTCACATTTGCGTGTTTTCTCGCTGCTGCCTCCCTCCAATCGCAGTTGGTTTGATTCAATTGCAATTTGCAGCATCCGCCTCGTGCCTATCGCAGCTGCAGCAGGAAGCTTTGACATGGAGCCTCGTGCATGGAGGATGGGAAAGAGGGAGCTGGAAGAGCTGCACCTAAGTGCTGAGCCCATTAAAGTATGCAATTATTTTGCGGTTAGCAGGATCGTAGCTAACCTCGCTTCCCTTCCTGCCACTCCTTTTCTCTGCTTTCCTTTTGCACAAGTCCTCGACTAATGCTTCTCGGCGACGAGCTGCCAACTCGCTTTAAGGCATTTACTTGGCTTTGACAAGATTAACGACACACAGTTGCCCAAGGCGAACACTCATCTCTCTCTGTGTATGTGTGTGTGTGTGTGTGTGTGTTTGCTCTAATTTTAGAGAGCTGCCAACTCGACCCGAATTCTCTTGTCTCTGCTGTAATCTTTCGCACGGTTTGCTCTCGCTGCGCTTTCTTCATTCGTAAACAAATTAGTGCCAATTTTTGCTGCCCACAATTAAATCGAAAATGCAAATGAAAATAAATGCCACACAGCCACAAGCGTCAGACAACACACATGCCGTTACCTTCCCCTGTCCCCACGTCCCCCTCACGCCCTGCCGCTCCCCTTCCTCACACAACGCTAAGCAACAACCGCCTGTGGGAGCATCGCATAAATAAATAAATAAACAAGCGTTTAATTGAACCGGAAATTATTTTTGTGTGGGCGGCGATTGGTTTTCTATTACTGTTGGTGTGAGTGTGTGTGTGTGTGTGTTTGAGTGTGTGTTTCTTATTGGAATTTATAGTATACTTGTCGCATTGTTGTTTTTGTTGCTGTTCGCTTTGCGTTTTGGCGATTTAACTTAGCTTCTCTCAACTGCTAAAGGAGGGCGACGGGACGGTGCAGGGTATGAAAGAGGGGTGGGCAATAGGATGGGCGTGTTGGATAGGTCATATACTGGGCTAGTTGGCAAGCTCAATTATTGGTTTTGCCCTACTTCAGCTTTGGTATATTTAAAAATAAAGTATGATTGCCATTTAATTCAATTTAATATAACCAAGTTGGCAGCACCAACAATAGTTCTCGATAGCTTTTCATTTAATGTCAGCTTAGCTATATTTAAATGCTAGTTTCTCTCAATTTAATTGCAACTGTAGCTATAGCAATCAGTTAAAAAAAAAGAAGTTGGCAGCGCCAAAAACAGTTATCGATAGCTGTGTACTTTTATCAATTTACTGTACAAAAATTTCTTTTATTTATTTTCTCTTAGCTGAAGCTGAATTAAATATATTTGTTAAAAAAATATATATGTATGTTCATTTCAACAAACCTTAAAGCACAGAAAAAGTGATTATAAACAACTAATAGAAAAATTGTATATAATCAACTTAATTAGAGCTCTGTTTTTTTTTTTTTTATAATTTGTTTGAAGTATTTCTCTAATTGGTTTAGTTTTAAGATAGTCCGTTGTAACTGTGATATATATTTAATCAACAACTAGCAAACATTGCTTGGGGAATTCCAAATAAATTCCGCTTCATTGATTTTATTGAGCAGATAGCTTATCGGGCAGCTGCGCCAATCGAAATTAGCTTTAATGATGTCATAAAAAAAGCTTCTATAAAAGAAATTATTTGATTTGCCACATGTGAAAGAAATTGTACATATAAATAGCAAAGATCTTTTATATTGTTATAGTTACAATTTGTTTTGCTCTTTATAGAGCATTTAATATTTGCCCTGGCAATTATGAAATTTACGTTGCTTCTCTCGCTTTTCTATAAATATGCAACGCCGCATTAGCAAGTTTCTCTCTTGCCGTGTGCTAAATTGCCGTTGAAGCTCGTTATATTGCATGCCTGCCTTTGTAAATGTAACTGTATATCTGTATCTGTATCTGTATCTGTGTGTGTGTGTGTTTGCATATCAGCTTGCTATGCCTCCTCTTCGTGGTTCTGTTTGAGTTTGCTCGGTTCGCATGTGCCGTTTGACTTGCCACTCAAAGTTTTCAACTTAATGTAGTCATTGCCTTAATCGGCCTCCCCACTTGTTGAATTAAATATGATTTAACTTAACACGCAATCTTACCAATTGCCTGCCTGGAATTTCTAGCTTTCAATCAAAAGACAAAGTTGACGAAAGTCTGAATTATTATCAAGAGGCGCATAAATACTCACTCTAACTGAAATAAGCCATTTGATAGTTGGATTAATGATATAGATCTTAGATAAAAAGTAACATAACTTTATTTTTTTATATTTGACACACTATGTTCGGTTTATTGATTTTGTATTTAAACTTATTAATTTTTGAAATAAAATTTTTGTTGAAAAAAAAAAAACTTTCTTGAAAAAAAAAGTTCTTCAAAATTTAGATTTTTCAATTTTTATTTTTAATCGATTGTGGGTCTCATAATTAGTATAAAACGTCATCTTGAAACTGGTTCTGATATTGTACATTTTTCGGTCAAAAATTCTGACTTGTAAAGTTTTCCAACTTTATTATACCTAAACTTCAAACTTCGATAACTTTGTCAAAACTGGATAGATTTACATGATTGCTGGCATTTTGGTTATGGTTTGTCCTCTTGATTCTACAAAATTAAAATTATATTAAAATTAGTTTTAAATTTAATCTTATTCATTAAAAAAACTTTTTTTGTTTTAATTTTTTTGGGTACATTTTTTTTTATAAAATTTACATTCTTAAAATTCTGTTTTTAATCGATTGCGGGTGACAAATGTAGTATAAAACGTTATCTTTAAAACTGATTGTAAGGCGGTAAATTGTTCAGTCGAAAATCATGCTCAAACTGATAGAAATTTTTACTAGTACAATTTATAAATACCTAGAAAAATATTTGGCTATATTTCGAGGAACTTCAACTTTAAGATTGATAATTTATTACATACAATTTTTTAACTACATTCAAATTATTTTTTAAAATACATTTTTAATAGTTTTTTGAATGTGAACATGATTATTTTTTATGGACTTTGACCCTGTGACACATTTGCAAGGACCGCACTTGTCGTGTCACGCGATAATTACAGTAATTCACATGTTTATGCTGGTGTTAATTTTCATATATTTGTCGTTGTATTTGGCTTGTCGTGTCCATGTCCTGCTCATCTGATAAACTTAATATCCTTGTTGCCGTGTGACACTGGCCGCTTGACTTTTAGTTCTGGGCCTGGTTTAGTCGTGTTTCGATGTCTCGCCTGGGCAGAGCCTTGCGTGACACGCTCGTCGAGTACTTCAAGAAGACGAGCCTTAATGGCTTCGGCCTGCTCTACTTTATACGCAGACGTCGCTTTCAGCGCTTCTTTTGGTTTCTCTTCATAGCCGTGGGCATGCTCTCGGCCAGCTTTGTGGTGTTTACCACACTGCTGCAGTTTCTGGCCCGGCCCACGGTCACCTCTCTATCCGCCCAGAGTTCCGATTTGGAGCCTATACCATTTCCGGCGCTGACCATTTGCACCACCAACAAGCTGAGTCGCCTGCGCGTGCTGGAGTTGGCCCAGCAATTGGCAAAGGTTGCCAACTCTACGGACTATTGGCTGCAGCAGCTGTCACTTTTAGCTGGCTTCTTCTATCCCTCCGCTGTGCCGGCTGAGGCAGCCGCTCAGCTGCAAACCGCTTTGGGCTCCAACTGGTTGCAGGATGTGCGAGCGCAGCTGCTGCATTTGGCGCCCACCTGCAGCTCATTGTTGCTCAGCTGCCACTTGGATGCAGTTGCTCGCAACTGTTCCCAGCTTTTCCGACTCATGCCCAGCAACGAGGGCTGCTGCTGCCTGCTGCAGCTGCCTGGCCGCGTCACGGCCGGCGAACTCACTCTCCGTCTGAATGCCTCGCGTGCGGATGACTTTGCGATGCCACGCCCTCGTCTAGCAGCTGGCTTTAGCCTGCATCTGGCCGGCTGGCTGGGCCGGCTCAATCTAGCGCCCGGCGAGCGGGCAGCACTGCAGCTGCGCGCGATTCGCCTGAAAGCGGATGCTCAGCTGCGCGCTTATCCCCTGGCCGAACGCGGCTGCCATTTTGCCGAGGAGGCGGCGCATCTGGTGCACTGCCTGCCGCTGTGTCGCCTACGCGCCTCCGTTGCGGCATGCAACTGTACACCCTTTGCCCACGACCTGTCGCTGGTTGATGGCCAGCAGAACTTGAGCTACTGCAATTTAGCACACACGGCCTGCCTGCAGCGTCTGGAGGGTGAGTGGGCTGTGGGCGCAGTCATAAAAGCTGCACAAATATCATATTTATAATACCAGCTTTATAGTTCTTCTCAGAGAGTTTTTTTATGGTCAATTATGCTCTGTTTTATTAGAGTACGAGCTGAGCTTTTAGGGGTACTAAAAGGAATAGTTGGAGAACTCTAAATTTTTATTGCAAATATTGTTTTTCCAAATCATAATCATCATTTTTTTTTTTTATGGATTTTTAAGTTTTAATTTAAAATTGAAACGGTTGAAAATTTAAAATTGTCACCCAAACATTCTTAACCCCAATTGCTTAATTAGGGAAAGTGGACGTTTAAAAAATTTAAAATAGTTCAATGAATTCTGTTAAAGATCTTAGAAAAAACGTCGGAAATCGATAATAAAAAAAAATAAAAATTAAAACTTTTATGCAACCTTTTTTTTGTTTTTTAAATTTTGTAATTATTTTTTATTTTATACATATTTTTAACATCTTTAGAGGCATTTTCCAAAACGTCGTCTTAGTGTTTAGGCTGCATGTTGATCAGTTAGTCAATCTGTCAGAACAAACAGTTTTATATATATACATTCAATATGTGATTATATTTTGTACTTAAGTATATACTTGTTGCTATATATATATATTAGAATTTTAGCACGTAATAGTGTTGTTGTCGTAAGTGTCCGATTAAGATACACAATTTTCACATAACATGAATCCAAAAAAAATGATTTTCCGTGTTTGCAAAAATTATATTTAAAAAAACTGTTAAAGCATTCGTACAGAGAGAAAAAAAATAAGAAATAAGAGGGAGAGACACAAAGACAGATAGATGCAGGCGAATGGAATAAGGGATATGGCCTAATCGCATTAGCTATTTGCCTTGATCAACAATATATGCATACTTTATGAGCTTGTAGCTGCTTTCTGCTGCCTGTAACATAAATTCGCAAATAATCATTATACCATTTCTTGACCATTTACAATAGTTACAGGGTATACATAGCTATAAGCACAATTGTAATGAGTTTTCCTGCAGCTTGGGTACAGTTAACTAGTTAAATCTGAAATTCTATGGGCATTTTTAAGAGTTTTTGGGGATAATAATTCGAATTGGCTGCTCTCTCCCCCGCCCCAAAACAGCCAGCTGGTCCCCTTGGAGCTGTGTGGAGTGCCTGCCCGCGTGCAATGATTGGCGCTACGAGCTGCGCAAGAGTTTGCTGGGCCACGTGTCTGCCGTGGAGAGTACAGTGAGCATACGCTTTGGTGGCCAGCGTGTGGCGGTCTATCGCCAGGACGGGCTCTACAATTGGTACGAGCTGTTGTGTGAGTTGCGCCCACTCAATTTGCAACCTAATTGAAATCTAATTTATGATTATGATTGCCTTCTGTTAGCCAACATTGGCGGCGTTCTCAGCGTTTGCATTGGCTGCTCGTTCATTAGCGGCTTTGAGTTTGTCTACTTTATGGTATTTCGACTGTGGCACAACTGGCAACAATTAAGATTGTGACTTGACTAACGCACAGCGTGTCCATTTGCGGGCAGATACATGTAATAAATATCACGCATACGCCATGTGTGACAGCAAATGAAATTTGTTTTGATTTATTTCTGGCCTCAGTCGTCAACGCCAGCATACGGACAAGGATGTGTCGTCTGTACATTTATCTTGCTGCCCGCCACGCCCACTTTGGCAGCGGCCACTTAATGAAGCCTGATAAGAAAAAAAGAACGTCAGCTATTGAGTGCCTGTTGAAAAAAAGCGAGATATAATAGAGATATGCATATAGAGCTTATACAGCTTATATGTGTATATAGCTCACATATATGTGTGTGTGTGTATTTGCGATTCTTGATCATCCACAAGGTTGTTGTCTATTGCGAGCACTTTAAAGCTGCTCAGAAGGTCACTCCTTGACCAATATATGTACATATATAGGGAAATGTATGCCAGTTTAAGCATATATGTAAATCGATAGCACCTTTTGTTCCTCAGGTGGCTCCTGACCTATGCATAGTTGATTTTTATGAGCCTCTGCTGCAATTTTTATTGCCGTCTCCATGGGGGTTTTAGCAATGCAATTTTGATAGCTTGCGCGAAATGGAAGTGTGCTTAAAAGCTTAAATAAACATGTGTGAAAAGGTAAAAGGCAAACTGAATATTCAAAAACATGAAAGTATAATAAGAGAGCTATTAAATATAAAAATTATAAAACACGTAAAATCGTAACATCTAAATTAGCATTAATAATAAAATTGTAATAAATACATAAAACATCAATAATAAAATTGTAATAAATAAATAATAATTATAATTATTAATAAAACCGCTTTTTTCCTAAATATCTGATTTGTTAGTTATGTCAAAATCTAACTGTGTGTATGTTTAATAATTAAAAATTAAAGGTTTCTTAATATCGCCAGAATATTTGAGAAATAAAGTGCATATAATATAATTCTCATTTTATATATTTATATATAAACATGTTTTTTTTTTTTTAAATGGATTCTTGAAGATATTCTTTAAAGTATCTGTTGGTCGCAGTTGAATGCAAGCTTATTATCAGCTGATTATTGATTTTCTTTCAACTGTTCTATGCCATCTATTCAATAATTTAAATAATACAATTTTTTGTTTTCAAATTTTCCCATTGCAGGTGAGTTTTCTCATGACATTCAAGTGCATACAACTATGTTTTCCCTGTGTGGGTAAGCTTAACGTTTCTCATATTTTAAATGCCAAACAGCAGCTGTTAATGCGCTGTTAGCTAACAGCTGTGACAGCTTTTTGCTGCGAAGCTTTGTGCACAGGGTGCACTCAGCTAGCGAAAGCACCCAAAGCTTAGCCAAAGCTTTTGTTTGTGCGAATCTTGAATATGCCTTTCAATATATCCAAAAGCGGAGTATGTTAAATCAATTTAATATGAAATCCGTGCGTTTATGTTCTAGCTGAGTACTTGAGATTGTCATAAATATATCATTTATAATGTGGCCACACATCATTGCAAATCATTGTGGAGCAGAGTTTGCAAGCCAAGCAGTTCTGTTAACTGTGCCACGCCCCCTTCCCGCCCACACACATAAAGCACTCAGCTAAGCTCGCAGCGATTTGAACAATGCTAACGTCTCCATTAATTTTAAAACCGCCAACATATCAGGCCGCGTCATGGGCCTAAGTGATTTCTGCTCCTTGATTTAGCGCCAATTCTCATGAATATATGCGAAGGCTGTTCAAAGTGTTTTTAAGGAAGTGAATTGCATAAGTGTTAATAAAGTTTATTCTTGAAGAATCTTTAGCAATTGACATTGTTAATGAAAGTGCAGACAACATTAAAAAATGTATTTTTAGGCAGGACTTTAACATATTTTTGTTTTATAATATATATATAAATAAATAAATGGAAAAATTAAAAGTTTCTTTGAAGCAACAACGAAACAAAATTTTACCACTATTTATATAAAATAAAGCATAAATATATGAATGCTCGGATATTGAGACTTCTCAAAATTAATTTACTCCGAAATTAGCAAGACAATTTTAATGAATTAAGATGGCTTTTCTTTAACTTCTATTAATATTCCTTAAAAGTTTAATCAAAACCGATGAAGCTAAAAAATATAGTATGCTGTTTTTTATTAAACCAGATATTACAGTTAAATCCGAAGATTTTTAATTAACTGTATATTAAATTAGGCCAACGAATATGTGGTTTCCATTGTTGTAAGCGTTTAATTAATTAATAAACAGCCCTCGCATATTTTAGGACCCTGCTTATTTATAGTTATACATAGACGCATTCTCATTTGTGGCCAACAGGCAAGGACATGTGGCTGGCTTCTTTTTATGTGTGTACATGCCCTTCACCTTGCCACACACACACACACACACACGCACATAAACAACATAGTTGAGCAACCCTGGCATGCCTTCGAACAACATTTTTGGCTAACTGCTCTTTAATCAAAGTCATTCCACTATATGAAGCAGCCATAAAATGGCGGCCACGTTTAAAAGGTTGCCTTGCTGCCTGCCTGCTAATTCGCAACAGCGATCCTGACGCCGGCTCAAGGATAGCTTCAACACGTGCACAGGATGCACACACACCCACACACATAACTGCTTGTCTCTAACCTGAAAAACTCCGTCTCTCTCCCGCTCGCTCTCTCTTTCTTTTTGTTTCTGTCTCGGCTCATTTGCATAATTCTAATATGGCATTTTTGGCCTCCAGTCGTCGCCAGTTCCTGTGTGGCCACATCAAGCCATGAAGATCCCACACGCCACAGTCCACAACCCACATGCCACATGCGATTTGCATAAATAAAATTGTAGTGTCCTTTCTTTTTGTTCTTGTTGTTGTTGTTGTTGCTGTTGTTGCCTTTATTGTGCCTGCTGCTGTCGTTGGCTGTCAACCTAAATTACGGTCATTTGATTTCGGCAATTACAACGCATTTTTGTGCAACAATTTTTTGTGTGTCCTTTGTCCCTAGCCATTGTCCTTGCCCCCTGTCTTTGGCCATGCTACTCGCAGTTTGATTTATTACTGCCTTATTTTTTTCCTCTTCAGAATTTCAATTTCAGTTGCCAGCTGCCAATTTCAAGTTAATTATTGACTTGGCCTTGACAAAATGACAATTGCCTGCAGTAACTAACTTATATATACAAAAAAACAACCAAATAAAATAAAACGTTTCTCGTTTATCGTTCAGATAGAACTTGTATCTGTTGTCGCATTTGTTTATTGTTATTGTCAGCACTCGACGCGGACACAACTTTTTGGCAGGTGGCTCCATTTATTCAAAGCTCTCTCAGCTCGTTTACATTTCTCCACTCGCAGCGCTTTTGCAACATTTTGCTTTGCTTTGGCTTTGTGGCTTTCGGCCATTTGCATTGCACAACTATAAATGATAATCATTTGTTTTCGTTAGCTCTGCCAGAGTCAAAGCCAAAACCAAAACCGTCCAAACCGTCCAATGTGCCACGTGCCCCCGTGCAGCAGTCGCCGCAGTTGTGGCAAGCAGCAGCTCATAAAAATGAATTACTTACAGCGTCTCGCATTTTGGGCGGGGTTTGGGGCAACTTTGGTTTGGTTCGCTGGTTATGTAAAAAGAAAATGTGCACAGTCCAGATTTCAAGGTTGGCTAATTTGTTTATGGCGTGTCTCTCTCTTTTTTTTTCTTTTCTTTCATTCTTTCATTCTTTTTGGCTACATGCAACTGAATACCTAATTTATAGACAGCTTTTCACAGTTAAGCACGAATGCCTGTTTTGGCCATTATAAAAGGCAGCTGAATTAAACGATTTAGCACATTACAAAATTTGTATTAATGCGCACTTCGGTTAAGTCACATGGAAGTGGAAACATTTTTCAAGTAATTTACCTTCCGTTTTGTCAATTCCTTTTAATCTCTCTCACTTTTGAGCTACCTGAGCTTTTGATTTCATGTTGTTTACTTATCTACGTGTTCGTATTCGTATTTCGGATTCCTCTAAATATAGAATACGGTTCTTTCAAGTTTGGTTTTATCTAGTTTGCAGCTGGTTTCAGTTTCAGTTTCTTATTTATCTAGTTCCGCAGAACTTCTACATCTAGTTCTACAGTGTATAGTTTCCTTTGATTATACACCATATATCCTTTGGTGTTTTCTGCTCTTATTGATTTTTTTTTTACACAAGTAAATTTATGCTGTTCTTGGTCACATTATTTTGTCTTCAATCAGCTGTCTTGGGTGCTGCTTTTAATTTAAGCATATCACAATTTTGAAGTTTTTGTTTTTTACTTTTTACTTTTTTTTTCTACTTTTGTTTATAACTACATTAAAAAAATTTGTATGGTTATTTTGTTGGCACAGTTTGTGTTTTTCATCATTGTTATATTCATTTGTATGTCCTCTACGTTCACATTATTTTTGCTTACATCAATGTTCTAAATCTGACTATTGCCTCTTTGTATACTACCCTTATTGTAATTTTTGTTTAAATTTGTTTTCCATGGTCACATTATTTTGACTCTTTTAAGCTCTTGTATTTCTGCAGTATTTCCTGTTTTTATTATTTTTATTCGCCTTTCCATTTTTAAAGTTTACTCTCCATCTTAACATTATAGCTAACTGTGCAAATAATTTGAATATGGATAACATAATTAGAAACCTTTCACTTCACTTCCTTTTCAGTGCTTATATATAATTAAAAATGTTTTTCTTTTATCTTAAAATTTCATTTCTGTTAACAAAATTATCTTCCCCAAATTCCAAAAAAAAAAATAACATAAAAATTTGTTGATAAATTTGCATTCCAAATAAAACGTAATTTAATAAACGCAATGTTTTTCCCATCTAAAGAATATTTTCACGTGCTGTCAATCTGATTTTCGTCAATTTGTCGTATTTGCACATTTAAATAAAAAATGTTTGCTTATGGATTTTCGGGCATAATCCAATTGCAGCCACCTCTATGGGGCATTAACTTTAGCTAGAACCTTTAAGACGTTTGTTTTCCTATTTCCACTGGCTTTTCGTATTGTCCACTGTGTGTAAGCCTCAAGACTTATGCAAATGCCGCTCAAGTTGTGGTAGTCAATCAAAGTAGACGACGCCCTGCTGTTTGCCATTTCCTTCAACGTAATCATCATTATCAGCATCATCATCTCAACATCAACATCATCATTATCGTCATCGTCATCGTCATTATATTCATTGTCAGCATTGTGTTTTAAAACGGTTTTATTTATGCAACGACATGTTTCAAGTGAGCTCCTCAAGCTGTTTTCCTAACCGAATTTCGCATGCAAATTTGCACGTGGGCGGATTTTAGGGTGTCTCAAGCAGGAGCCGCCGATTGCGGCCGCTGTGCTTCTTCTTTTTTTCCTCACATTATTTTCCTTTTTCCTTTTTTTTTTTTTTGGAGGAAACTGCGCCTGCATTTAATTATTAAAATTTAATTTAGTCAATTTACTCTGACGCTGCCTTCAGTTCTTTTGCATACAATTCTTTTTATTGGCCACCTTTTGGAGCCGGCTCATGAATATTGCGAATGCCCCGCATAGGAACCACTTGAAATTAAGCTTCAAGCTCTTTTTGTTTTTCTCAAAACCACCCTGTATTCAAAAAGATAACTAGGCTAAGGCTATAAATTGTTGTGTGGAAAAGCCGGAGGAAGGTTAAGTACTTATTATTGTATAATCTAATTGGCTGTTGGACTTTTTGTTTGCTCTGTTAAAGTTCTCTTTTTATATACTTAGATCAAGGCTAGTCATATGAGTTTGGGATATGATTAATTTTAACACGTTTTAGTGCTACTAATCTTAAAAAGTGAATAAACTTCTCACAAAACTTTCAAACATAAGTAATATCAATTATAATAAATAACTCGCAGTCCTCGGTAGATGGTAGGTGTTTGTCTTAGCCGAAGACTACAGCAGCCAGTGCTATTTAAAAAATAGTTAGGTTGATAGTTTATAACTTTATCCTGCACTTTAAATAATAATAATAATTAATAGCTAACGACTGTATCAATTCCAGTTTTATTTACTTTTTCCTATTTTAAGATGTAAAAAAGGTGAACAAAATTTATAAGTTTTTTAGCTTACTTTTAAACATATTTTTTTTTAATCCTTTTATGTTTTTTCCGGTACACTCATACTTATGTATATTATCTGCCCATAGCTGATTATACCAATATTTCTATAAACACTAATTTGTTTTAAGTATATTTATCTATTTGTTTGTGTATCTTTCTTCATTTTTACAGAGTAGTGAAAAATTCGATATATTTTCAACAGCAGCACATTTTATTTTATTGTTGTATTGTGATTTTTCTTTATGTTTATCCTCTATTAAGTACTAACTGCTAGTTGAGCACTTTTGTCTAG
The DNA here is from genome assembly GCA_035041545.1 of Drosophila colorata. Lineage (NCBI taxonomy): Eukaryota > Metazoa > Arthropoda > Insecta > Diptera > Drosophilidae > Drosophila > Drosophila colorata. The sequence goes on from JAWNLD010000564.1 coordinate 5,669,504, forward strand.
ACCAAGCAACAATTTCGACAAAGTTTTGTTATTTTTATGCTGCCGTCTTTTTGGGGACGGCGATCAACCTGTTAGCTTCATAAAACCCCCATTCAAGTTATGGTCAAAAATTATCATCAAGATGCTAAATAGTTTGTTGTTGTTTTTATGTTTCTTGCTGTTGTTGTTGTTGTTGTTTTTGTTGTTGCTATCGCTGTTGCGCTCTTCTGCATTAATTTTTTATCACTTGCGTCACTCGCATTTTTAATGACGCCCCCAAAAAAGTTGCCCACCCGCAGCGCAAATTAAGAGAGGCGAAAGAGAGCTGCAGCATGTGTGTGTGTGTGTGTTTGTGTGTGTTTGTGTGTGTGTGCAAAAGCTTTCAGCACGTGCGCGTCGTATATGCCAAAGCAAAACACGCGGAGAGCGACAGTTTGTGTGTGTGAGAGCGAGAGGGCGCGTGCAAAAGAGAGCGAGCAAGCGAGCGCGCGCTTATATTCAAGTTCAAGTAAAAACATTGAATAGCACAAGTTCAGCTTCAAGGCGCAGGCTGCTCACACACACACACACACACACACACACACACACACGCACGCACACACCACACACAGCTTGTGAGACAAACACGTGCTGCTGTTGCTCTCTCTCGCTCTCTCATTCTCTCTCTCACTCCGCCACCCACTGCTGCAGCCAGTCGCCTTGCCTCTTGCTTTTTCTGTGATTATGTAAGCATATTGTTTTTTTTTTTTTTTTTTATTTTTTATTGTGGTTTGCTGTCTGTTTTTTTGCTGGTACTTTTGCTTGCATTTTTTTGTTGGTGTTTGTTGTTGTTTTTGTGCTATTTGTCCTTTTGTTTGTTGTGTTTTTTTTTTGTGATTTTTTTTCTGTTGCTTTTGCCGCAAAATTTTCAATTGCATTGCTGCCATTCGCCATCTTTCGTCGTTGTTTTGTATCTTTCTGGTATTTATTTTTCATTTGCCTTGGAATTTTGAGCCCGCGGTCATCCCTTTTGCTGTTGTCCTTGTTGTTGTTGTTGCTGCTGTTGTTGCTGTTGCTGTCTGTGCTCTGTTGCTGTCTGTCTGTTGTCATTCGGCGTTGCCTTTGTTTGCCATCACTTTTGGCTTGTCAATGGCACAACAACGGCAAAAAACGACAAAAAACGACAAAAACAACAACAACAACAACATCTAGAACGGAAGGACGCCATTCTTTCTCCGGCATTTTGGCTGGCTGCGCTCGCTCGCATATTTCCAGTCCGCCGTTATCCTGTGCGCTGTAAGCAAAGTCTCATAAACTATAACATAGGGCCGAAAAAAAGAAAAAAAAAACAGTATTTGTATTTTTATTCGTTTTTATTTGTCACATTGTTGTTGCTGTCGTCTCTCCTTGTGGCGGCAAACAAAAACAACAGCAACGAAATATTCATTTGACCCTGAAGGTCCTGTGGCGCGTATCTGGCACTTGTTGTGCGTCCCCAATGAACTTGCAAGTTGAAAATATGCGGCAATATCTTAATTTTGATTAGCCCGAGGGTATTTGCTTGTGCTGCTCGCTCACATGTGCGTCCGTTCCGACATTCGGGCAGCATCGTAAATAACTATCTACTTGAGGAGCACTGGACTTACAGATATGCTGTAAATTGTGAATAATATAGAAATAATAAATGGTATTTATTTGCGGGTTAGACCATAATTTTATTTGAGTAATTTATGAACTATTGAAATATTATAGATGGTTAAATTTTTTACTATATATATAGGCCTTCAAACCTTTCCAGTTATATGGATTTTAAAATCAAGATAAGCAGTTTAACTTAACAGTTAATAAATAATATAAATACAAACTTTATGTGTATATAAAATAAATGTTGAAAATGTTTTATTTACACACTCTTTCTAAACTTTCTTATGTATTTAAAAAGGGTTTACAAAAAGTCGGACAGAGAGTAAAACTACGGGCAATACTCCCTACAAAAGCGATATTAATAAAATACTTGAATAAAATAGCTAGATGCTCGCATAGTGCATAATGCTAAGATAATTTATTAGAAATTCTTGCAAAAAAAAAAGTAAATACATTACATAAAAACTCTAAGGTCACCTTAATATTCAGATAACAGTTCTAAGTAATGATTATTTCCATTACCTTTGCTAATCGAGGATAATATATGTATTTATGCTGCCTCCATTAAGTTATCCCTAAATTTTTTGCTCATATATATCGCATAACGCCCGTTCAAATGTCCTTTGCGTGCGACAGGGCAACAATCATTGTCAGGGCCACAATAACTTGGGGGCAATGTTATTTTTAGTTGCAACAAAAAAAAAAAAAAAAAGGGACGACCTTCGTGCATGTGGCACATCCTTTGGCAGTCGTCCCGTCAGGATGTACATAATACACAGTCGCTGATTGCAAATGAAAAACGTTTACAGAGAGAAGCAGAAAAAAAAATAAAACAAAACAAAATAGTGAAATGAAGTGTTGACAATGCGGCTGTTGGCATTGAGAGGCGTGGCACAGGGACACAGGAAGTCGACTGATATGGCATTGGCACTGACAGCGCCAAAAAAAAAAAAGGATGCCAGCAAAGGAATTCTCAAACGGACGCTCGGCCGGCGTCAGGCTCAAGTTTATGACTTTGAAGCGCTGCCGTCACATAGATAGCTTGCCATTTTCTTCAAGAACACAGCTGCAAACGACATTGAAATCAGAGAGAGAGAGAGAGAGAGAGAGAGAGCGAGTGAGAGACAGCTAATTATATATAAATAAATACAAGTAATAACGTTAAAGTCGGGTGTAAATGACAGCGCAATACGCGTTCTCAGTATAAGAACTTAAAAAGTTATTTATATTTTAATAATTTTTGGGAAAATATTGTAATTTTTGGAAATATATGGGAGCGGGAGGGGGCGTGTCCGAAATTCTAGGGTTCAAAGAAGAGAAGGTCATTAGAAAACTGTTTGCCAAATTTTGTGACTCTAGACTTTTATCGATTTGCCACGCCCCTAGTGGCCGTACCCAAACAATTTTTTATGCGATCTTTTGGGAAGTCGTAAGTAATCTGTCTGAAAAAATTTTATGTATCTGGCTATATAAACTGGGGGATATATGCATATAGATTAAGTGGAATGCCCAAAATCTGAATTCTTTTTTTTTTTTTTACACGATTATGTTTTCCAAGTTTAAAGTTTCTAACTTAAAATTTCGTTCATACGGTCAAACGGACGGACAGCAAGACGGACATTGCACAAATCCAATATGCTGTTTTCAGCTCGTGAACGAGTATAAAAACCATTGTCTGCTTACAGGCGTCACTAATGACAATTGCCGTCAATCTAATTTGTAGCCTTGTTCTTTGCTTACTGCGCTTCCTTTTTTCTTCTTTGCGCTCTCTTATTTACTCAAGAGCAGCTCCTTGTCTGCTTCTTCTGCTGTGCTAATTACAATAATTATTCAATGTTGCTTTGCCTTGGTTTTATGTGGGGCGTGGTCAACGCGTGAATTTCTTATATTTTAATTAAAATTCTCAACTAGTTTTGTATGGTATTTTCTTTTTATTTTAACTGAAAGCAACTGCTGTCGAGGCCAAAAATGTTTGAAAATATGCAACAGGCCACAAACACACACACACCCACTTATATATAGTGACAGGGACGCACACACACACACACACACACACACACACACATACACACTCAGTTGGCCATGGCATTGGCTCTGGCTGCATTGACGCACATAATCCCAGTCAAGCCACAGGTTACAACCCAAGCCCCCTCCCACGCCTACGCTCTTAAGTTCAGTTTTTGGTGGATTTCAATCAGACTGTATGCATAAACAGCGAAAGGACAACGCACAGTTTGAGTGTGTGGGCGAGTGTGTTTGTTTGTGCGTGTGTGTGTGTGTGTATGTGTGTGTAGCCGGGCCAACAAACAGGCCTAGCATAAACAAATCGCACACATTAAAAAAATGACCGAGTGCGAGTGAAAGAGAGAGAGAGAGAGAGAGAGAGAGCTACAAAGAGTATTAAATGGAGCGTTGCATTAAAGCTCGCTCAGGCGTGTAGCGTGCTAAGAGACAGCGACACAGATAGAAAGAGAGACGATGAGCTTTTGTTACCTACTCGCTAAAATGCAGGCAATTCAGTGCTGTGAATGCACTCAAATGAAAACAACAATGTAAAAGTGACAAAAGGAAGTTCAACTAAAAATACTTCATCTAGTTATGTTTTGTTGTACTTAGTTTACAACTTATTAATGTTTTTCTTCAGTCTAGAAAATTATTGGTACAAATATTACAAAAATGATTAAAACAAAATACTTGCTAAATTACTAATTAAATTTTCTTAAATTACCACATTTTTACTTTCATACTTAGAAAACTTTTTTTTTAAGCACATAATAGTATATTATAATGAAAGATGTAAAATAAATTTGATTTAAATATTTAGATTTTTCATCAAGTCACTTTTTTATTGCATATAAATCACAGTTATTTATTTTTTCTTATAGAGGGTATTCAATTTGGACTATAAAATGATTTACAAATTCTTAAACAAATATACAAAGAAAAGAAATATTAATAGAATATTCCAGTAAATAAGAAATGTGTAACGGAGTGAAAAAAATATATATATATACATTTGGAATAGGAAGTACCTATAGGTAGAATCGCCTGAAAATTTAATTGTTCTATAAAAATATCTTAATATGTTTCCAAGGAGTAATTACTATTTTCCACTTACCAAAATGTATATTAAATACGTTTATAAAACGTTTAGATTCCATAAAAAAAGCAGCTTGTTTCTACCTAATTTTAATAGCAAAAATACTTAGTTTATGGCTTCATTTTCTATGCTATTAAATGGTTTATAGTTTTTAAGCAAGTGGCCAATATAAGTTTATAAGTTTTGTCCAAAAGAGAAAGGGAGAGTAGAAAGCGCCTAACTTGAGCATAAGACCATATGCCGTGCTCTTTTCAGTTGGAAAAGCTCTCTTGCGCTTATCAGTTGCTGCCACTGCCACAGCCTCAGTCGCCGTCGTCGTTGTTGACGCTGTCGCAGTCGCAGTCGCTGTTTGGCTGGCTGCTGTGTTGCCACGGCCGAGTGTCGTGAAAAGCATTTGGACGGCTTCCGTTTGGCATCAGTTTGTTGGCAATACTCAGACGCGTCGGCCGCAATTGCCAGTTAGATCGCAAGCATTTTTCCGAGCAGTGGGCAAAAACGTGCAGCAACAGCGACACACAGAAAGCTAGAAAAACTCAAAGCCAAAAGCAAGAAAGACAACAACAACGATAAAACAACAAAATAAACGCTGGAAATGTTTATAAATTAAAGCCAAAACATTTGTGATGTGATACGAAAGACAATTTGACGCGTTGTTCTTTTCGTTTTGATTGAGTTTTCCCCTTTCCACCTCCTAAATTGGTTCGTTCTTAACTTGTTTTCATTTTGATTTTATTTAGAATTTTTTTCTGGCATTTTTCAATACGTTTTTACGAGCTGTTAAACACATCGCGTATTTCTGTGTGTTTGTGTAGGTTTATTTTTTTTTTTGGTTGTAAAATTAATTTATATTTATGCTTTGGAATTTATGTGCCCAATGTTTATGATTTGCCCGACCAATAAAAAGTATATCAACGCCTACGCCAAAAACAAAAAACCATAAAAGAATTAAATAAATAAGTAAAACAACAAAATATATACAAAATACTCGACTCGAGAAATAAATTTCGCCATTGGCCGTGAATGAAAACGAAATTGTTTTGAGTACATTTGTCAAATGGTCTACACTCTCGCCGGCGGCAGAATTATTTGTAAACATACACATATTTTGTGCTCCAAGTATGCCAAATAATACACATCAGCATCATCAGCATCATTATCATCAATGGAAAGTGCATTGACTGTGGCCAGAGATTGTCAAAATAAAAATCAAGGCACAAAGTCAAGGTGCCGTCACAAATTCATCCATTAATGCGGTCCATGCTGTGAATTTATTGCCTGGCAAAATGTACACACGAATATGCGTGTGTATTTACATGTCATTCGCTTGTATTTTGACTGTGCGTAATTCAGCTGGCACTGGGAATAAAAAAGTAAAAAATATGCGTACTTAACGCAATCAATTAATTTTGAGGTTATTCCAACAAGCGTCGTTTTTTAATTGACTTGTTAATTGGCTTAAAAAGTGATATATACAGTGTGTGCACTTGTGTGTGTGCGCCAGTCAGGCTTAATTTGTTAACTCACATAAAAAACATTTTACGTTATTTTTGTTAAATTACATGGTAAATGCAGACTTGCTTTCATTTAAAATTCGAACACATTTTTAAATTGCATAAGTATTGCGTATTACTTTTGAATATTCAATCTTCATGTTTTTTACTTTAAAATTTACATAACTTTTATGTTCTTTTTAAATGGGCAAAGAAAATTGAGAGCTTCATAAATTGTTGACGATTTCAATGCGATTTTTCTTTTCTTCAATTTGCAAGAAAAATAATAGGTAATATTTGAAGTAAAAGTATCTGTTATTTACTTTAAATTAATTTGTGATTGGTAATGTTTTTAAAGGATATCTTTAAAAATAAAATGTTTTTAACTTAAAACTAAATTGTTTTTCATTTAATTTTTTATTGAGATTAAATATGCAAATTCGGACAACTTCAAAATATGAAAAAATGTACAATTTCAATTGCATTTTAAATCAATTTCTGCAGCTTAATAGTTTTCCGTTTATGTAAAAAGCAAATAAAATGCACATAAAAGCATGATTGATGGCGGTCGGTTTTCTTAACTTTATAGTTCAGCTTAATATATTCTGAAATGTTTGTCATAAATAAAGCCTTAAACGCAGGAAAGTAATAATAACTTATCGATCACAAACAGTTTGCATTATGTCAATATATATATATATATATATATATATATATATATATATATATATATATATCAACAGCAAGAGCCCTTCGGAAATTGTAAACAATCGCAAACTATTGCTGCCATCAAATTCAACATCTTATCAGCAATATATTATTCTCAAGTGAAAATGTTTGATTATCTGTTTGAATTGTTTGAATATCCAATAATCGGCTTAAATTGTTGAGCTCTTTTAATATAAAACTTACTTTAAAGCTCGCATAAACTTCTAATCAGATTTTGATGCAACTATTTTTATGGTTGCCCGCTTCAAATTTCCAATTCAATTAAAATTTGAATATCTCAGTACGCTAGTATTTATGTTGATTTAAATCTGTTTGGTTATGCAGCCGATGATTATATAATTCAAGTACACTCCGCACACACACACGCACACACAGCAAATCCTTTCAGCAGCAAACACAAATAATATCAAAAGCTTAGCTAATTCGAGTACTTTTCAAATAGCTGCGAATTATGCAAACAAATGTAAAGGCAACTTGTTTCAATTTGTGTAAGGCACTTGACACACACACACACACACACGCACATACACACACATTTATATATAAACTCTACTTGCTTTTACCATTTGAAATTGCGATTCAATTACAAGTTTTAGTTTCCTTGAGCCAAAATAAATAGCCAAATAAAGCAAAAACTTGCTGACTCTGTGCAAATTGACATGAGGCCTAAACTTTTACAATTAGTGTATAGGCAGCTCACCCATACACACACACATACACACACGGCCTCACACACGGCCTCACACACGCACACACCACACACACATAACTGTTATGCTCAAGTTGTGGCATCTTTTGGATTTGGGCATGTCCACGGCCATTGCCCGGCTATTATCCGTGCGCTGTTTCGTTGGTCAATTTGTGCCACTCCCTAATGCCACCTAACGAGCGCCCATTAAGAGCCTACTTCTCTCTCTCTCTCTCTTTCTCACTCACTCTTGCTCTTTCTCCCTCTCTCTGTCTTTTTTGGTCCTTTCACCATTGCTGCAAATTATTATTTACAGCCGCAGTGCTTCAAATAATGCTTGGCGCGCTTTTCCCTTCAGTTGTTGCCTTTTAAAATACGCACCTGAGATAAAAGTTTTTCTATGCTTTTCATCTGTTTTCTCTTCGTTTTTTTTTTGTTGCTCTCTTCTTCGCTTTTTTTTTTTTGTGTTGAGCTACATAAATAATAAGTTGGGCTATACGCACTGATACGCCTCGCACAGCAGCAGCAGCCATCTGCTAGCGTATCCTGTAATGTCCTTGAATGGCACATGCCAGGCTAAGCAGGCTTATTATTCGGCTTCGGTCGGTGCTTGCTACCAACTCCGCCACTCTCTTGGGGGGCTTACGTGACTTTTGTGGCATGCGTCGTTTATTGGATACTTCAGTTTGTCTGCTCTTCATAATTCCTTCTACATTGCCACTGGCTGCCACTGGTCGCGCATTGTGTTTTACTTTAACGTCGAGTGAAATTAATGAAGCAGTTCATCTGACACTGAATTGATTGGCTTATTACGAACGCAACTTGATAGCAGCGCCAGCTACGCACAAATGGAATTCTTTTTAGCCATGCCCTGCATTAGATGACAAGTGGATTGGATTGCTGCGCTGTCATGCGGCGATGATAAGAAGCGTGAGCTTCTTCGAAATATACCCTGTTGTCAAGGAATCGGCTAAGGCTAAACCTTTCTTGGCAAGACTTGCAGGAATTGCAATAGACCAATAGATATTGGATTATCTTTAAGTATCTTGAGCAATCTTTGACCAACTAAAATTATCCAAAATAATATTTTATAAAACCTTAAGCTGACTTATTTTAGGAGTTCTTTCCAATGAAAGTTTCGTAAATGAAAAAATATTTGCAATTTAGCAACATTAGTTTTTAAATGTAATAAAATTTTGTGTTTTTACTTTAACACACATTGTTGAATAATTGATAACTTTAGAATTCTTTTTTTTAGAGATTGATCCTTTTTGTATTTTTGTAGAGAAATTGTTATTCCTTATTTTCCCTATAACAAATTTGTAATCATTTTAATCCAATCTACGTGGTATGCTCAGAGTCGTGTTTTATCAGTTGCTTTATTTCTTTCTCGCGTCCATTTCAATTGACGAGTTATAGAAAAAAAGCAGCCACATTTTCTGATTGGATGCCTCATTTGACGAGCCATATGTGACTTTTCCCGGCTTGAGCTTTATATATATTGGCATTTATATACATTAATATAGATATATATAATATATATATATGTATATATATATATACTTATACCCCTGTGCCATTCAATTTTTCTCGGCGCGCAAGCAAACATCAAAATTACATTACTCCCGCTTTTTCTTCTTTTTTTTTTCGGTTCCTGTGGCTGGCATTGGCTTAATTATACTACTTGGCACGCCCATTTCTCTTTTGGGTTTCGTTTCATTTCGCTTTCTTCTCGTTCTTTTTCTTTTTTTATGGCTCATCGTAAAATCAAATCGAATATTTTAGGCACGTTTCAATGCTATCAATAGAGGACATGCCAATACATCAATATGGCATCAATAGAAACTTTCATCCAAGCGAGCCCAAAGGCAGAGCCTGCCTCAATGTGCTGCCAAGTCATTAATTTTATGAAAAATCAACATTTACATAATGATGAGCATTGAGGCGCGTTCTGTGGCATTTGTTTGATTAGCATTTCCGGCTACAGGCGTGACACAACAAACACAGAGCCCACACACACACACACAGCTACTTAGATAGTCGCAGCAAAAGTTTTTGAGGGCCAAAATATGCATTCAAGGCCTGCCAATACATTAAAAAAATAAAATACATTTATTGGCAGGCTCTGAAAAAGCCAGTCTAATTAAAGGACACGCTCAATTTACAGGCGCAGCTGAAAAGAAAATTTGTTAAGAGTTTCTAAACCAAAAAAAGACACCAAAAAAGTTACTAAAAAAACGACAAGAAAATTGTTTCCTGCTTCAAGTGAAATCTACAATACAACAACAACAACAACAGCAACAACTCTACGATTTTAATGAATTTTAAATTAAAAATACAACAAAAAATTAGTTCTACGGTACGACGAGATAACCTAGTAAAATTAATCAATAACATACCAGAAATATATTATATATTTACATATATACATATAAAAAAGTAAAATTATATAGATATATATTTAAACAAAAGACGTGCGTTAAAGAGGCTTTCAATACATTGATGTGAGTTGATTTTAACAGTTAATTAAAGCGCAAATATTTATGCTACAATATACAACAGGAAATATAAAAATTTAAAAACGCTTCGAATTCATGTTGTCAATAAATAAAACAAACTATTTTTAATATATACATACATACATATATATATATATATTTGAATGGTTAAATGCAAAATTCATAACTGTTATTAAATGTGCAAAAAACTAAACGCCAAATACAGATATACGCTATATATATACAATATATATAAACATACATAAATCCAAATAAATATTTAGCCAAATTGTAGTGCAAATAATTTATTGGGCAACAATTGAACTATGCAAATATTTGTTAATTTCAAAAGCCAAACAACATACATAGAAAGAGACAGAGAAAGAGAGAGAGAGAGCGTATGAAGAGACAGCAATAGCAGTAAATTATACAAATTAATGCAAACAAAGTTACAAACGCAGCAATTGAAAGCTTCCATTTTAAAGCAAAACTAATTAAATACAAATAAAATATATATATATATATACATATATATATATATATAAAGTTACTATTTTCTATAAAATATACGACAGACACACATATAAAAATTATATATATATATAAAACTATAAGACATATATTTGCAAACTATATATATATTGATCAGTTATCGGCCAAGATTCGGCAACTCAATGCTGCAATACGAAACCGCGTGCCGAAATAGCCACCAAACACCGCGCAAGCAGACCTACAAGGAGTATCTGCAGCAACATCAGCAACAAAAGCAACAACAACAACAGCTGCAGCAACAGCAGCAGCAACAACAACAACAATCGAAACAACCTGTGCGCATCTTTCGCGTACACTATATACGCCTCAATTCCAAAGACGGCAGCCCCTCCACCACCTCCTCCTCCGCCAGCCGCTTGGCGGCGTCGTCCGCCTCCAACGCGCATGGCCCCAAAATGAAGACAATTGCGCCCAATATACGACGGCGGCGACGCTGCGACAAACACCATCTGGAGCTCTATTGCAATGAGAGCAGCAGCAGCCATAGTGGCGCCGTTTCCGGCTCCAATGCCAGCCAAACCATGACCTTGAAGCCGGGCGGACTGCGACTGCGCGAATCGATTACGGCGCCCAGCACAGCGGCCAGTTCGCCCGTCGACGAGCAGCTGTGCATACCGGCGCCGCCCATCACGCCGCCGCCCGCCTTTCTCACCGAGGGCTACAAGCGTTCCAGTACATCGGTCTCAACGTCGGCGCTGCCCAGCGCGACAAAGGAGCAGCCGCCGCTGCTGCCGCCGCCGCCGCTGCTGCTCAGCAGGCAGAAGCCTCTGACGCTGGCGCCCAAGCTAAAGCCGAAAACAACCGCAACAATTGCCGTCACTATCAGTAGCAGCAAGCCACGTGGCACAGTCAAGCGCAGTTTAGTAGGTAAGCAATGATAATAAGTTGCACGGGGGCAATCCGAAAAGGTAAAGCAATTGGGCGGAAAATTGGAAAACATAAAACATTTATTATATTCAATATTCTTTAGATTTATAGAAAACGGTTAAAGGATTTGGGAGGCAACTTTCCAAAGGGAAGGAAATTATAGCATATGAAATTATATTTTAATTAGCTTTTTTTTTTTATTCAATGTATTTTATCGGATGTCTGACTTATATCTGAGCCAATAAGTTACGCATGGCAATAAGAAAGGGTAAATGATGTAAATGGGTAAAGGAATTAAGAGGTCGCTTTTAGCTTTTATTTAGTTACATTTTTTATATAAAATTTAATATCTAAGCTCAAATTTTAAAGTTTATATTGATTTTTAAAAAAGCCTTAGAAATGTTTTAAAAATGTTTAATATACGTTTTTTTAATGCCATACTCAAATTTGATTTATTTTACAGATTTCCTAACACTACTCGCTTTTTTCAGGAGTTGAAAATAAAAACTCGTACAATTACTAGTTTACTCTCTGGCGCTGAGTCTCGGCAAATAGTTGCATTGACAGTTTATAGCATCGATTTTTGGGTTTTTATGCCAAATATTTTATAATGATCGTATAACTAATTCAGAATTTACTCAAGGAATAGTTTTTTATATAGTGCTAAGCTAATTTTTCTAACAAGGTCTGAAAATAACTGTTGGCATGAGTCTATATAACTGCAAAAGTCTTTATCAAAGAAGTTGGCTATAGAAACATGTTAATATGTTCATATTTTAGCAGCAAACTTGCTCAAGTATATAGTTATTATTATTTTTTTACTACAACTATTTTTTTAGAAAATTTCTATGCATATTTGTATCCCATTTTTGCCCTCAAATTGTCTGCTTTTCATATTTCATTGAACACAGAGTCTTCAGTGGATGTTGTATATACTCTATGGGACATACGTGACATATTGACTAAAGCCTTTGTTAAAGAACAGCATCCATCCTATGCCTCACGTCTCGTGTCTGCTGGAAAATTTGATGGAAAGTTGTTCCCTGGTTGCTTTAACTGTTGGCCATATAAAACGCGTGAATGTTTTATGCTGCAGTCGCGAACATAAAGCCAATAGCAAGAGGATGGCTAAAAAGGGAGCATGAGCTTTGGTAGAGTGTGTGCGTGTGTGTGTGTGCGTGTGTGTGTGTATGTGCTGGGTTGTGGTTTGCTGATATAGAGCTGGGGCTGCGTGTAGGTCGTCAAATTGTTGCTAAGGCTTGAGGCAGATTGGTGGTCAGGGGATTAGAGTTAAGCCAAACGCGTGTGCAGCGTGCAACTTAATTGAAAATGTTGTGCGGTTCTTGTTTATGCTGTTGTTGTTATTGTTGTAAGTGTTGTTGTAGCTGCAGCTGCTGCTGCTGCTTGTTGTAAAGCTCGTATTTGCGTAAACTTGCTGCTCTGTCATGCTTATTTGTCAGCCCAAACAGCGTATTGATGTTTGACAACATGCTATAAGCACTTAGTGGCGCATGCAAGTGGGTGTTAGAGTGTGTGTGTGTGTGTGTGTGTGCGTGCGCGAGTGTGTGTTTGTGTAAATGCTTCGTCAATAGCAACTGTATAAATTTGCACTGCTGCTCAGCTGCTTGTCATTGAGTTTGACACGCAAATGTGTTGAACATGGCGGGCCGCAGGATAGTGCACAAGCTGCCGGAGCCTCTAAATGTCAATAAAAATAAGTTTAAGTTGCAATTGCAATTGCCGTTCAAATAGCTGATTGCATTTCGTCTGCAATTCGTGCCACAAGCTGCACATTGAGCTGCTGAAATGTTATCGTCTTTGGCCCCACGGGGGCTATTGGGAAAATGGAAAAAAAAAATAAAAAAAAATTGGTAGGCATTGAAATTGTCGCCGCCCTTTTGCGAAATCGAACGATTTACGATGACTTTTTGGCCAATTTTGTGGCGCTTGTTGAGGCCAACAAAGTGCCAAAAGATTGCCTAGATTGAAGCGTTTTAAGGCGAATTTTAATATGCGACTTTCACATACTCTTTTTTTATGGTGAAAAATTATTTATTGACTTGCTTGCAATTTTTTATTTTACATTTCGTTTTATTAAAAAGACTATAAACTTGAAATATATAATTTTTTATATATATTAGAATACCCTAATCAGATACTGTATTTAAATTTTATAACCACGCCCACTAGGTAAATAAATCGCAAATAAATATATTTTAAATAAATATATTTTAAACGAAAAATCCCTATATTTTAGTTGTATTTTAAAAGTCATTAAAATTTTGACTTACAGTCCAAAAATTCGTTCACATATTTTCAATTTGTCTTATTTTTGTAAGCTATTACAATACATGTGAACAGAGTATTGCATAGTCGGTTGCCTACTTTGTCATGTAATGTATTTTATGTTCTGCTGATTTCTTCAATTTGCATAATGCCCCATGCGCATATATAATATTCTTCTGTGAACACTGCCAACTTTTTGGGTAATATGCTAATCGAATAATGCAACATAACTTGCATAACAAAGTCAAGAAACTAAGCCAGCAGCCAAAACAACAACAACAACAACAGCCACATTCGCCAACGGTTGCATGAAAATTTTTACGAAAAATGCAATAAAAATAAGCAATTCAACGAAATAAATCGAACTACAACAACAGCAAACAGTTAGTAAAGCTCTGGCTAACTGTCATTCACTCAGCTACATCCTTTCAGTTAGTTATTCAGTTATGCAATAAGTTCAGTTTTTGCTCCGTTAGGTATTTCATTAGTAAAGTATTTTGCTTGATGCTCTGCATACCTGGCAAACAATATTTCAAAATTTCCAGCTAACCAAGACCCCCTGAAGCTAGCAAATTCTAAAGCTTAATGGACCGGCAAATAGTGGGCGGTGGGGTGGAAAATGTTCAGGCAGCAACAACAACTTCGCCATACAACATAGTTCAAATTGATGATTATTTGCTATGGCAAACTATTTGATTCAAACCACCTAGTCAAGTGTTCCCCTTGAAATGGGAAGCTTATATAGGGATCTGATTACATAAGCATAGATATCTCTTTGTCGGTAGATTTCCAGCTAATTACAGCACACTTGCGTTGAAAAAGTTTCGATTAAAATTCGCAGAAATTGTGCAAACGATTTAAAGCAATTAAGAGTGCAGCAACAACGTTTTGTAAGCCCTGCAGCTGTTGAAAATGTGTGAAAAGGGCGAAATGAGATAAAGCTGTACATAACAGGAAAAACTATTATTTTTCTAAATACACTCTTGATCTAAACGATGAACGTATACGTTTATGTAGCCAAGACATTTACAAAGAGAATGAAGAGAATAATGAAAATAATGTCAACAATAAATAATACAAAATATTAATGATATATCATTCGAAATATATATCGAAAATGTTAAACCTAGGCTCTCGTATTGCATTATATAAGTATATGATAATTCCGAATTTTTTACAGGGTAGGTACTAGTCGAACACTCTCAGCCAGCTTTTGAACAATTTTCCGAATGAATGCAGACAGAGAGATAATCAGCACTGCTTAAAACGAGATAAATAATGTGGCTTATGCCCTTCAACAACTACTTAGCTAAAGTAAGCTATTCAGCAGATATATCTATATATATAAATATATATAATAAACTTGTATATAGTTCAATCTAATTGCAAAGTTAGTTCTTGCTTTCATGGCTCGAGCCGCACGCAACCTTATCGAATCTATTCATAGTCGTTGCTTTGAAATATCATTCGAATTCCAATCAGGTGCACACACAAAAGCCAACGTATTTTAATATCGTTGATGGCTTTGGCTTTGGCTCTTTGGTAGCACCCCCCACCCCCCAAAATTGGTGGTGCTGCACAAATTAATTGGCAGTTAATTGAAAAGTTTGAGTTTTAGTTCGACTAACTTTTAAGTGCACTTTGGTCGTACCCAAAGGAATGCTGAGCAGAACCAGTGTTGCGAAATATTTAAGAAACTTGCACAAAAATTGCATTAAACGCGGCACGTGCAAGCAAAGGGCTGCAGTGAGGGCGTAGAAAAAGGGGCGGACTTTTGTGGGAGTGACTCTTAAAAGTAACGCGAAAGAAATGCTGAGCACATCTCGAGGCAATTGGTAATGTGGCATTGAAGTTGCCACAAAAAACTTTTGTGTACTCTGGGGGGCAAGCTATAAGCTGGCAATGCTGTTGCTGCTGCATGCCGCATTACATAACGGTAACTGTAATGACGATAGCTCCTCAGGCACAACAGACACACACACACACACACACACATACACGAGCACACCACACCCACACACCCATTTACCTGCTGAGCGGCAGCGTTTAATAATTAAATGCAAATGCCAGTTTTATAACCACATGAAAAGGGGAAACTGATGAGGGCTACGCGTTATAATCCGTTAACATTAACGCACCATGATAGGTCAGAAAGACGGGGAGAGAGAGAGAGAGAGAAGAAGGAGAGGGTTAAGTCGCGGCGGGTAAATGGTCAGAACGTTGATTGCGTATATATGAAGAAGGGCTTTTAATTGAATGCGTGACTTGTTGGTACTTTTTATGATTTACCAACATGCAGCAGCCCCAACCAACTCCCCCTGCTGCCTTTTCACCCCCAGTCAGGGCAAAGTCAACGCCGAGCCTACCTCAGTTCCTACCGCAGCCGTCAAGCGATAAATTTTGCGGCTGTTATGGTGTCTGTAAGTCGATTAAATAAAGTATCAAGTGGCTGGGCGCGGGGCTTGTGGCGAGTTTATAACGCAACGGGGCCAAGATTCTATCAAGTTTGCGTAGATGCTGATATTAATTACATAAATTGTATTGATTAACATTTTTAATTAGCTAATTACAAAGCTTAAGTGGCAATCGGGGCATGAAATCTAATTTTATGCGAAAAGTGGAAAACTGAGTAATGAGAAGAGACCAGCTATAGTTGGTTTTGAGAGCAGACAGGACTTGTTCGAGTAACAGAAGAATGCAACAATTTTTGATAAATTATTATGAAAGACAAATTTTGTTCAATCCTGAATTAAAATGTTCAATTCAAGAGCTCAGTGGTCTTTAGTGATAGTCGGCTTGAAGATCAAATTCTTGAGAAATTGGTTGACATATGTTTTTCTTCTTGATTAAAGAGGCTTTAATTTAATTTTTTTTGTAATAATATAAAGTTTTATGTATTCAAATTTATTTTTACTCTTTATATACCAAATGCAGCCTTCTAGTTTTCTAGTCAAGATTATCAAAAACTAACTTATTAAATTTTTTTTTTTATCAATGATAATTTTAATTTAACTATTTTTGCTAATTTCAACATATTTTTCTATATATTTGCAGGTGAGTTACAAGACCAAGAAAAACGAAAAAAAAAATAAGAAAAATCTTCAGCTAAGTATACGCTTAATAAAGTTTCTCAGCTGTATCCTCGTGGCAAAAGTTTAGCAAACAATTTGTTTACTTTGTGTGCGTGTGTGTGTGGCATTAATCAAAATGTGTCCAAAGTCAGCTACGTTGGGTTGAGTGTAACTATCAATATATGGTCTACTGTGGCTGCTGTAATCAATTACACCATAGACAGTATTTTTCCATTCTTTTCTCTTCGTCTTATATTTTCCACTCAAGTTTTTGCTCTGCTTGGGTACTTCATAAAATGCCATGACAAAACGAAAACTATTTGCAATTTTCTGCTGCCGAGATTGCGCCGGAGTCGAGTCAAGTCGAGTCGCTGTATATTTGTAATCTAATGCCGGCCAGCTATGTGCTTATTTATGTTGCGAGTTTATAACCTGGTCAACAAGGCAGATACGCACTCCCTGCTAAGATATTTCCAGTGCCATTTTCTGGAAAAATTTAATTTTGATCGCGCTTGTTGTTGGTTTTGCAGCGTTAAGCAGAGCTCATGGCATGCCAACATTTTGGAAAACAATTTAAATTGAATTACTCAGTCGCACACACACTCACACATATATACAAATGCATACACACACACACGCACACACACTTGCTGCAATCAAAAATGTAGTTTTACTTTTTTCGTAGCCTACTTTTTTGGGCGGCATTTAAATTGCCGTTTTTGATAGTTTTACATAACAATTGCATGTACATGTGTGTGCCTGTGTGTGTGTTTTGGCGCTGAGCCAAAAAGCGGACAAAAAAGAAAAATAATATTACAAAAACCAAGAGACAACTGTTATCTGTGAAATACCGAAAATGAAATACTCTTGCATATATTTTATATATTTCTTTATTTATATTTTATTGCGATGATTTCTGGGGCAGTTATTTTATATAATTTTTTAACTATTTTTATATATATATACGACTCTGATATATTTAAAGCCCGCAACGAGACGACAACACGCTTTACATATATATTTTATGTCGTCGAAGATCTTTTACTATGCACAAAACATTTCGTGACAAAATTATAGAACCCTATGAAAGGCCGTAAAAATGTGCACAAAAATTTGCATTGCACAAAATGTGTAATTAAACAGCAGGCGGGGGCTTCTGTGTGTGTGTGGGTGCTGTATGTGTGTGTGTGTGTGTATGTGAGTGTGTGCGTTGTGGTGCTGTGGTAGAAATGATCCTTGAGCCTGGCAGCGCAAACTCTACGCACTTTTCAATGCATTTTTTATGCGGCACGTGGACGCAGTCATGTGTGATTCTGCTGCTGCTGCAGATGCTGCTGCTGCTGCTGCTGCTGCTGCTGCTCCTCCTGTGTGTCTCTGTGTGCATTTATCAGCTTACTGCGTCCTTGCACACAGTGCAGAAAAAAACCATGAAAATCAACATCCGGCAGCAGCGGCAGCAGCAAGTGGCAAGTGCAAGGTCAACTTTGTTGAAGGACATGCCAGCAGCAGAAGCAGAGGCAGCAGAAGGACAGGCCCAACAGTACCAGCAGTCAACACACACACACACGCATACAAAGTTTTTTTTGTGTGTGTGTGTGTGTGCCGCCATTTTGTGACCATTGTTTGCTGTGGCGTGTTACATTTCATTGCGTTTAGCATTTTGCGGTTCGACTGAAACAAGCAGACGCATCCGTTTTCTGGGAAAGCTGTGTTGTCGAATGTCCTCAGGCAGGAGTAGTTGACAGCGGCATTTCAATCAAATACCACACAGAATGCCACATGTATGTGGCAGCTAAAGCCTGTGGCAAGCAAGCAATGCTGCCAGTAAATTCAGGAAACTACACAAGAAGCTTAAGTCTAAGATATTAAATGCAATGGGGAATTATGTCGAGTTTCTTTTTTACTTTTATTTTTCATAAAAGCATTGCTCGGAATTGAGAATCGATGTCGAATATCTAATCATATATTTCCATTTACTCAACTATAAATTTTTATTTAACAGCGATGTTAAGTATATGTACTTAATGTTAACTAACAGCTGTATTTCATTCACACATATTAAATAATTCATTATTTATTCAATTCAATAATTCTCTTTAACATTTTACATAATTCTCAATTGTTTAGGTCTCATTTTAAATATTCTCGCTTTCATTTCACTTTGCTGAACAAGGCTTTCGGGCTGCAACAAGTGCGGCACAGACACAGCAAAGAACGCAAACTAATTTAATGGCCATTTATCTATGCTTGCCTGCGTTTTTCATTTCCCCGTCCACCTCTCTATCCACCACTTGCCACATGCGCTTCCCACTCCACACGTCACTCAAAACTCTGCATAATTTTCTACGCCACATAATTCAAATGGTTTGCTCGGCTTGCGTTCGTTTAATAATTCAACGCTAATCTTTAAATTAAAATCAGCTGCATTAGGAACAAAGAATACAAATTCTTATAGTATATATACATATTATATGTTTTCTTCAATTATTTTTTGTTTTTCTTTATGATATTTGTTGGCTGCATTGTTAAAGCCTACAAATTTTATTAACTAGCGTTGAGGCCGACACTCGACGCGTTTTATTTATACATATATACATATATATGTATGTTTATATTTTGCATAAAATTTGCCAGCAACAAAACGCCGAAAAACTTTCTCTGTATCCATCTCTTTTATATATCCGTCTCTTTTTGCATAAAATATGCGAAGCTGCTTTCAACAATTTGCGTTGGAAATTTTCGCTATGTTTGCCAGCTTCTGTGTGAGTGTGTGCGTGTGTGAGGGGCGTGTGGGTGCTGCCTGTTTTATGTAATACCCAGCAAAAATTTGCACTCACTTAAATAGATGCCAGTGGCGTGTATAATTCAGGGCCCACCGCAAGCTCCGCACCCAACGTTCGCTTCACGTGTCAAACTAATGCAAAAAGTGTCACAGACTAGAAATTAAAAATTCAAATGAAAATGCGACAGGCCTGAGCCTGGTCGTGGTTCTGGTTCTGGTTCTGGTTCTGGTCCTGGGCCCGGGCACAAATTAAGCGCTTCCGCCTAGGCAACGTCCCATTCTATCTCGCTTCCTAGTTTTATCTGTGTCTCTTTCTCTCGCGCCTTCTCTGACTGCGTCACTTCGTAATTCATTTTAATGCCAAGTTTGCGGGCTTGAGCATATTTTTGGTTTAAATTTTAATTTCCTGCAACTCAATGTCGACTTCCTGCCAAAAAGGACGCCCATTGTGCATCCTTTGGACGTGGCTCAAAGTCCGCAGTTACAAAGTAGTTCGGAGCAGCTTTTAGTTGATTGGGTTACGCAGCTCGGCTCGTAAGGCGCTTATGGGGCAGCACACACACACACACATACACACAAACACACACAACAAGTACACAAAATACTAGTTGCGTACACAGTATTGAAAAATACTCAAAAAGTACTCATTTCCTCGGGCGCTTTTGTACTCTAGTGCTAAGTCTTGACAACGTACAACGTAACATTTTAATTAACCCTCTTCTTTGAGGTAGGTTAAAGGACTCGAGACAGACAAATACAGCTGCGACCTCTGCTAAAAGCTGGCCAAATAAAAAAGAGAACAAAAAATAAAAAATAAATCACCACCTCACAACCTTCTAGTATATGTATATTTGTTCTTGCTTTATTTGCGGCATATACTATATTTATATATAGTATATGTTATATATCTTCTTTATACTTCTGCATATATTTATTTTACTTTGCCTAGCGCTTTCCCTTTTTGCTGCGGCTCTTTGTGGTGCGGGTTTTCTTTGCGTTGCATAATTTTTTTGGCTTGCGCTTTTTGTGGGTCTTTCCATTGCTTGTGTCTCGGCGTCTTAGGTGCTGTATTTAAGGATTAAAAAAGGGTATGTTTGGATTATACACAGTATAGAAAACTCCGATGAAGCTTTTAAAGTATTTATAAATTACATTAACTAGGCCTTAAGCTTTAGATATATGAGTAGACTATATATTTGTGTTTGTAAAAGATACAAAAAACAATTTAATTTATATTGAAATATATATTGAAAGTTGGAATTTTAAGAAAATTATTTCAGTTCATTTTAGGGTCTAATAATAATTTTCTTAAAATTATTTCTTCATTGTTTTGCTTTTTTAGGTTTCTATTAATTTCTTATCAAGGCAGCTCTTACACATTTACAATTTACAGTCTTTCGTGCTAAATTAAAATGTTATTATCAAATTTTTCTTTGCAAAACCTTTGCGTAGATGATAGGAAGGAATAAAAAAGTGGAAAAATCACAAATTTCACAAATTTGACATACAAAAATATAGAAAAATACACTAAAAATTTAAAACTTATTTGTAAATCCAGTTAAATATTTAAAAAAGTTCGCTTTTCTTTTCAATGCTTCCCAACCAGTAAAATTCTTTGAGCACTAAAAGTAATTGCAATTTATTTTGCAAAGACCACAAGTCAGCGCACAAGGCCAAAACATAACTTTTTATTTGTTATGACCATATAAATACACCTGAAGTATGCCCACAGGTCATCTCTCCCTCTGTTGCATCATTTGCGCTGATGCTTTGCTTTTCTTTGCGGCTTTCAACTTTTGAATTATTCATTGGCGCCTTTGGTCAAGGTCAGTTCGGCAGCCAGCGTGCCTTGACCATAAAGTATGCAATAAAATGCAGTTGCAAACAGATTTTGTGCCCTTCATATTGCGCGTTTTTCAGACCTTGGGCGAATGCTTTGCTTGACCTTGACTGTCCGTTTCACTTTTTCTCAGCGCCGTCTGCTGTCATTGTTATGATGATAATCATCATCATCATCAGCGTCAGCAGCGATTATCATCAGCGTCAGCATCAAGCACATTTTTCACAACTAATGACTGTCAAAAGCGTTGAAATTTTCACAGATTTTCTGTGCGAGCCAATGGAAAAAGTTTTTTTGCGGTTAGTTTTGCATTCGGTTATCAAATTGGACTTTGGCAAATTTTGATGCCAGGGCCCCACATGGGGTCTGTCACATATGTTGCCATCATCTCAATTTGGCCATTGTACAACACTTGATTGCTGTTGGAGTTTTGCCGATCTTTGATTTGGTTTTATTTCGACACAGTTGGCCAAGTTGTTTATCAGCAGACACGTGTTTATCAGCGGCCAGCTTGGCCGGGCCTAATTACATTTTGTCTTTTTGTGGGCGATTTTGCCTAAGCCAAACAAATAACTGTTATCAAAGTTGTTGAAACACAGAAAAGAACTCAATTCAATTAGATGGCCAAAAGCAAATTAGTTGGCTCAAGAGCAGGCAGATAACTTGTAATTTAGCTATAGAAGTTACTTAGCCTTGATTGATTGCGGCCTAATTACCTTACGCCTAACGATCCGAGCGAAATATGAATGTAACAAGGATATATATAAATGTAATGTGCGACTAGTGGTAGAGAAATTTAATATATTTACGGGCTTTATTGGATATTTGATTGAAATATTTTCAATAACAAGCGGTTTGTGTGTATATGTATTGACAGACATTTAATTATAGATTTCTATATTTCTTACTTGTTTCCCTTTAATGGAATGTTGATTTTATTCTTACTTACCGCAGGCCTGTGGTGCCAATAATAACATTTCTTTGTCCCGCTTGTTCACTTCTAATGCATTTACATCGTTTATTATAAATTGTGGCAACTAGATTTACAGGAAAATTCAAGTGTGTACAATTGGCTTAAATATAATTTTTATAAAAAAATATAATTTTTTGATAAATGAAATGGTTTTGGTATCTAAATATATTTCTTTGATAATTTGTTTAAGAATTTAAACCTAGGGCAGTTCGATTTTAAACGTTGACTATAACAAAAATGTGCTTTTATTGGTATATGTGGAGTGGGAATACAAAATATGTTTGGCTAGATATTGAAAAGAGTTAGCCATACCTAATTATTTTCACCTTAACTTCACATTAGCTATCCTTACATAACTTTACCCTGCCTATACTATTTGAATAGGCTTACCTATCCCAATTAAATGTTTTGTCATATTCGCTAATCACAATTGAATAGCTACAAAAATGCCTTGATATTTTTTTGAATTTTTCCGCACGTGAGATTATCGTTTTTCCGTATTTTTAACCGCTAATCTCCTGCCAATCTGCAGTTTGACTGATTGGGCTAATTCGCAATGTTTGCGAACGCATTTCCGCACACACATTTGCAACGTCAGCGAGCGCGCGCGTTGGAAGCGACGTCATCGTGCCACAAAACCACCTACAACAGCTGCCAAGATAAACACGAACAGCGAACCGCTAACGAATTTCCAGCAGGTCGCTAAATATGCTGACGATGTTGGCCAAAAAAACAAATGCGCCAAAAGAAGAAGAAGAAGAAGCAGAAGCAAAGCGAAACATAAACTATATGTATTTGGTTCTGGCTTTGGTTTCGTAGTGACCTTCACCCAATGGTTATTTGTTTCGCGTTCTTTGAGTGACGCGGAATTTTAATGAACTTCACCTTCAACGAGATGGGCAACATTTGTTTTCCAAAAAAATATTCTCTTGAGCAATTGTTGCTTTTTTCAGTCGCTCTTACATGTTAATGAACTTGTGGGTATTACGAGGATATCCAAAATAAATATGTGTTGTCTAGGCTGCTATTTTTATATGCTGTGCACCGTTTTTCTCGCCTCTATTTTATTTATATATTTCTTGATGATTATATTTATAATAATTATTATGTTTTGTGCATGTGACAGATTGACTCACTTGCAGAATATTTCGGGCTGTTTTCTAAAAATATACCTGTGCGCCATGATTCATTTTGACAATCCTTAAAAGAGAATCGCGAACATTTTTTCCCCTTGAATTTTTTTTCTTCTCTTCTTCTGGCGCTGTGACGTCAGCAAAACCTGTCGCATATAAACATCGACCAACACATAATTCATATGTTTTATTTACTTGGCTTAAATTCTTTGATTGCCAAATAAAAAAATAAAAAAATATAATAAAAATACGAAGACAACTGAGCCAAAAACTTGTACAAATATTTTCGCATACAAACAACAAAAACGAAGTCAAGCAAACAACTAGGCATTTTAGTATTTTCTATTTTTTTGTGTCTATTTTTTCTTCTTTTATCGACTCTACACAAATAGGTTTATGAAAATGACCAGGAATAAAAAAATAAATAAATATAAATCAAAGCAGATTGTGACGCTGCTGAAATCTGTGAATTGCCAACTTGTTTGATTGGTATAAACAAATTTATGCCCAGTATTTACTTAGAAGGTGGGCGTATTAATCCTTTGCTTTCCGGAATGTACAAAGAAAAATATATATGTAAACTGTCCGATTTCCAGATATTTCGAATTTAAAAGTAGCTTTAATATTTGTATGTTTGTACAATCGTGAATTGTTTGTGATTAATCAGTTTGCAGACTGCATCATTAATCATTTGCCTGATCAGCTGATGACATTCAGACGCCAAATACAACTCTGTGTCTTGAGTAATGTAGCAGGCAGCTTTTGTTCTCGTCCCTTGGCACCATCAATCATGCCAAGCAGCTTGCCCTGGCGGCGAAAAAGAAAGTGCTCTATGCTTGGCTTTAATTTATGATTATTAACGTGGACAACTCGAGATATTTTTGATGAAAATATTATCATAAATAATTTCCTTTTAATTATGTCAATTTTGGGTGCGAAACTGCGCATCGCTTGTCAGCGAATTGGCTTCATTTATTTACTCTCGAGCGCTAGCAATTTGGCCACAAATAAACAACGGCCATCATCATCATCATCATCATCATCATCATCATCATCATCATCATCACTGACCTTGCCGACTTCCGCTGTTGCCAAATATTATTGCCAATTTATCACATCTTAAAGCAACTTTCGAGCCCAGCTGGGAATGTTTTTTGCTGTCCATGTTTGCACTGCCACATCCGCTGCCAATTCGTAGCAATTTACGGCTTAGCCTGGCGCGTCCTGTTGCCGATAGAGAGTATCTGCCCAAATGCTACATAATTCCAAGGCCCAACTAATTGCTCTGTGTGTGCCAGCGACAACACATGGCGTATGATTAATATGCCTCAGCTCTTATCATTTCTGCTACTTATATTCTCTCCTGCTCGTAGCCTGTGACCTTCAGCTATTGATTGAAGTCTCAGGCAACACCCCAGCTATGCATAGCAATAAGTATACACATAACTGATGAGGTCTGTGCGAGGAGCAGCACACGACGCACGCGGGATACTCTACAGAGAGGTCTTGGGGAGGAGGTACCTTTCATAACTCAGTCATGTTTAATGCCATTTTTTTCATGGCTTTTCCTTTCAGATTGGAACAGCATTTAAAAAATGTATTATTTAATAAATATTAATGTATATTTTTTTTAAATCAATTTTTTAATATTTTATTTTGAAAAAATATTTTTTCTTCAAAACTTAGATTCTTGAAATTTTATTTTTAATTGTTTGCTGGTATCAACATTAGTATAATTCTGAGGTGCTAAATTTTTAAATTAATTTTTTGACAGTAAACTTGAACTTGTAAAGTTTAAAAATCCATAGAAAGTAATACTTCTATATTTAAAATTTTCATAGTATTGTCAGAGCTCAACCGATTTTCATGTTTGATGGCATTTTGGTAAAGGTTTGTTCCCTTTTGGCATTTAAATAATGTTTAGTAGTAAATTACAAATTTAGTTGAAATTTATTCTTGCATTTCTGTTGGTAATAAGTTAGTCGAAAGGACCTACCCAAATTGAAATGTGCGAGTATCGAATACAAGTGCTGATATTTAGTAGTCCACACACAAACACACACACACGCGCCAACCGACCTCATATATCAAACGTACCCATACTATTGCTAGCATGTTTATGGCCCAAACTGCTGTTCAACATGGCCAACATACATGTGAGCTTACATGCAGACTAAACGACTATGCATGTGTGTGTGTGTGTGTGTGTTTGTTTTTTGTTTGTGAGCGTGTGCCAGCCTTAACGTTGCTTTTGGTTTTGGCCTGGTCCAAATTGTAATCATAACTCGAGCGACGCGTTAAACATAACAAAAAAATAGCTTTGAGCACGTAGCCAAACACAGTAAATACACATGAGTAGGTGTGTGTCAGAGAGAAACAGAGAGAGAGAGAGAGAGAACGAAAGGGCGAGAGAGAAAGATAGTGTTTGTGTATGTGCTGGAGAGTGCCATTGTTATTTTTCGGCTGCCTGCGTTGTCAAAGTTTTACGCCTGAAAAGCATTTAACTCGCGATGCTCGCCTACTTTTGCAATATTGTTGTTGTTTCTGTTGTTGTTGCTGTTGTTGTTCGCGTTGTTTTTGCTACATGCGTGCGAAAAATTGGGTGTGAAAAGCACTTTGGCCATTTCGCCCCAAGAGTGGCAGTGTTAAAGTGGCGTTTACTGTTATTCGTGCACTCCACACGTGCCCGCCAAACCCCCGCACCCCGCACGTCCTCTAAATGGCCGCCTACCACCCACATGCTGAGACATTTAAGCCTTTAGGCAGTTCTGTTTCCCGGCCTCATGCCTAGGCACATTAAAGGCTTTCTTTCATTAAATTTAAACCTTAAATATATGCGCTGGGCTTCCCACCCACAAGCTGCTGAAACACAAGTGGACCGAGTGAAGTGGGCGGGCGGTGTGTGGCAGGTTTATTTTTTGTTCTGTTAACATGTTGCCTGGCAACAAATCCTCTTTGATAGGTTTCACCTTTTTATGTTGGCGCCTAGTTATTTAAGTATGTGTGTGTGTGTATGTGTGTGTATCTGTGTTTCGGATGTAACTGTGATTTCTATATGGGAATTATGCTGAGAGTAACTGGAGCTATTAGCGCTCGGTGAGTGTTTAATAAATTCTACAATGATTCGGTTTTAATTAAATTTCTTTTGTTTTTTGAGATAAAAACTTTTTAAAGAAACTTTTTTAAACAAATTTTCAAAGAAATATTTTGTATTTTTGTTAAAACATAAGACTACAAAAAATAAGGTAGAAAATTTCAACTATTTGTTTGTTATCTTTTTTGTTTCTGGTAACAGCTAAATTTTTTTCCTTAAATTTCTGAGAAATAACTCTTACATTTTTGTTGAACTTTTTTAACAAAGTTGTTTTTCATTGGATTTAAATAAAGTAAGAAAACGTGCATTTTATTTCGCATTATTTCATAGAAAATGCATTTCTGTAAAGCTTATTTTCGCGATTTTCCAATTGTCCTTTCAAGTTTAATTCCTGCGAAGTAATTCTTTTGATTTCTAGAGAAATTTGTTGATAATCTTGACTTTTATCAGAATTCAATTGATAAACAAGACGTGTATTTCAGTTGATGTTAATACTTGTCTGATTTCCAAGAATTAAATCATTTTTTTGTTTGCCTTTTAAGTTTGCTTTTCAATTGAAATTGCTGAGAGATAACGCTTGTTTTTCTGCGAATGCTGTAAACAACATTGTCTTATAAGGAAGTTGAATTAATAATTAAGGCATTTTAATGAAATATATTGTTCTGAGTTGCATTCTGTTTTTCTCAAGATTATTTATAACTTTTCATTTTGTTTTTCAAGTTAAATTTCACAGAAGCAGCTCTTGTAATTTCTGCGGATATTTGTAAGCTATTGTCTTATGAGGAAATCAAATTGAGAAACGAGACGTGTTATTTTCTCTTTTCCATTCTTTTTTCTCTCTTTATTTTGCCAGAAAATGGCTGTTTTTTAGGCTCATTTTGTGTTGTCTACTTTTCAGCGCCTATAAATTTGACACCTCTCTGCAGCAAACTTGTCTGAGTGTGTGTGGGGTCTAGCGTGTGTGTGTATGTGTTTGTTTTGAGTGCTCGTAAACTTTTTGCCATGTTCAAAATGTTGTTGCTACACGGATCCTTTGATTATGTTGGCAACCACAACTCAAGTTGTGAGCCACCAACTTTGGGCAACTTTGGCATAACTTTTTCCGTGCACTCCATTTCACCCTCTCTTTCACTCGGACGCTCCCTCTTTCACTCTATCCCTCTCTCATCATTTTTCTGCCTCTCGCTGTTCGTTTTGCCGGTTGTTCATTTTTATTTTCATGGCATTATTTTGTGCTTTGAGCGGTTTCTGTTTTTATGCGGGTTCGTCCAAACAGTTTTTCATCAACTTTGTGTTTTTTTTTTTTTTTTGGGCTTGTCTACCGAAATTAAATGTTATTGGTTCGGCCTCGTTTCTTTACGATACGCGCCAATTTTAATGCCCATAAATCAGTTAGTTAGAGCCAGCGAGTGCACAAGCCAAACAAAGATTGAAGCACCTTTCGACCTTTTCCAAAAGGAAAAAAAAAAACAACCAACTTTGTTGAATATTTTCCCTATTTTGTTTTTACTACACATTTTTTCTAGCTGATTTTCTTGGGCTCTGTGCATAACTTTGCGCTGATTTCATCTATCAAATTAAGAAAGTAAAAGCTAAAAATTTGCTCATTCGTCGTTTGCCGCTCGTAAATTTGTGGCGTAGCCCAAAAAAAAAATAAATAAAAAGAATATTTAAGCATACATTTTCGCCTCGAACATATTATAATAATATACCGAGTGGACGCCGCAAAAACAATGCGGCGAAAAATTGTCATAAAATATAAGATGTAGCCAAGTCTGGCCGTAAGTGGAAGGGGGGGCTTGGAGCGGCGTCAAAGTGTCAACTGCCATTAAAATTTAATTTCAACGACCGTCTTTTGCGCAGTCCACATAAATTTGACGCTTTGTTGTCAAACCAACTCAATTAAGTAATTTGAAAATGTTTCATTGTTGAACATTTTGCTTTCGACAGGTTTCTTAAACGGTTTAATTGAGTGAGACCAGAGCGCGAAAAAGGGTTGAGTTTTGTAATAAGCGAATAATTAAGCAATTTTTAAATTTTAAGGCAGCTTTGTTTATGGCTGGTGAAAGATAATGCTACGTGATTTAAGAGCTGAGAGTTACGATTTTGCACAGAGCGCTCAGATTTGGGGCAGGTAAAAAAGTCCGCACAGGGTCTTCGAGTTATTATTACTCATTGATTAAGTATAAAAGCTTTTATGAATAATAATAAATAATGGTATCACATTGTGGTCGTTAAAAAGTTTTAATTATGTCAACAAAATGGGCCTTTTGATACAAAAAAAACAAACATTTTCCGTTTTGAATAATTCATGAGAAGCAGCTAATGTAATGCATAATATTTTTAACTGATGCAAATCAATCATTCACATTATTTTTTTAAAATCACTTAGAAAACGAGATTATCAATAATATTTAAAATTTTTTTTACTCATGAAAATTATAATATTGCTAGGGAAACAATTGCAAGTATTTTATACAAACGAAATCAAA
Organism: Drosophila colorata; assembly: GCA_035041545.1. NCBI lineage: Eukaryota > Metazoa > Arthropoda > Insecta > Diptera > Drosophilidae > Drosophila > Drosophila colorata. The sequence goes on from JAWNLD010000564.1 coordinate 5,698,701, forward strand.
ATTAAAAAAATAATAATCATTATAGGTTTATATATGTTTATGAGATGTAAATCACTTTGATAAATTGTATTAAAACCTTTAAAAAAAAATATGATAAATATTTCGTTTGCTCCCAGCTGATTTTCTCCGTCAGATTTAATCAAATCACCTGCCACATAAGTTATTTAACATATCTGCAGTTTCAAGAGTAGCGAATTTTTCTCTTTACCTGCTTATTTTAAAGGTTGTCATTCCCTTAGGCAGCTGTCAGGCCACTTTAGCGCCGCGTTTTTCAGCTGGTGGCGACTTCTAAAGCTGTCAGCTTATACCCACAGCAAACTCGCACCTCTAACTGAACTTTGCCCTTTCGCGGAATGTTTATTTTCAATATATATGCGTATACACGTATTTTTATTCCTGGCGTAGGCGCAGCGATTAGAGTATTCGAGCATACGGCGGTGTCGACGACACATTGGCCCACAATCTCGGTGGTTGGTGCAAATGCGTTTGGCATTTGAGAGTTTAAAAGCAAAGTGAAAAATAAACAAACCCACATGAGCGGCAAATTAAATGCAGCGGCATCCATCAGACTGAAAAATACCTTGGCAGCAATTAAAAGTTTTTATGCAGCAATTTCGAGTCTAAAGAAAACAGCGGGCAGCCAATTAAATGCCGATTAAAAATAAATTAAGTTTACTTTACGAACAAATTGTGTGCAAAAACCAAATGGCAGAACAACAACAACAACAAACACATAAAAAACAACAACAAAGGAAAATATATGGACAAAAGTCAGGGTATAAATAAATAATTTGAGCTTAGCGTCTGGAGCAACAGAATACTATAAAAGAGATTGTGTATAAAGGTGAAGGTCGACCGGCCGAATGGCCCAGAGTCATCAAAAGCAAACTTACTCAACCTTACAAACCACTCACACACGCACACACACACACACATATATATATATATATACTTGGGGGAGAACTGTGGAGCCTATAAATAGCCTTAAAATATTTTTGTCGTTGCCACTGCCGCATTTTTGATGCGATTAGCCAAAGATTTGTTGCCGACTTAGCAACTGAATTCAAATGCAAAAACAAATCCCAAATGAATGCCCGCAGCAGGGCCAACGGGGGCTGTGGTGGCGTAAAGTGAAAAATTGAAATTAAATTAATTTTCAACACTGCCCGGCGCGCCTGTCAAGGTGCTGCCCATTGTATATAGCGTGGGCGACGTGATTGCTATGCGAGAGTGCTCTCTTTCCCCCTTTCTCACCCTCTCTCTCTTTGTTTAAATGCGAATAGTTTTCGTTGCCGCTGGGCCAAGTCAATTAGTTTGAATGCCTTGTAGCGCATTACAAATACTTGTCTTTCATGAATGAATTACTGCACAATTTGTTTAGAATATAAATATTAATTGATCATGTTCAATGTGTTTGCAATTAAAAATAGACTGCACTGATTCAATATTTGATCGAAAACCAGATTTTTGTTTGATGAATAGATCAACATTCTCGGGGGTGATTTATGGCAGAGAACTGCTAATGGAATCAGTTGATCAGCAATGCTCTATGGTGTTGTATTTTAAGAGAAATTAAAAACAACCGTATGTCAAATAAATAATTAAAACAATAAATAAACCGTATGTGTAACTGCAGTTATAAATATCATGCATTTATAAATATGAAATTTCGAAATAAATAATTTATATATCAATTTACAAGTTTGGTTAACATTTTTTATATAATATTAAAATTGGAAATTTGTTTATATAATATTAAATTCGGAGTTAAATGAATATATTAAACAAGACGTTTATTTAAATATTGTTCAACTACAGATTCTTAAATGTCAATGTATAAATTTAGAATTTTCCGCATATGCCGAAATTTTGATAATTAAGTTGTATCAAAATTCTGTTGGGTCTAGCTTAAGTATATGTAATACATTTGCTGTATATATTTGGCTGAATTTTCCCCCATATTCCCACAACTGTTGTTTACATCGTTCCATTGCATTTTCTACATCCACTTTAACCCAAGCACATTTAAAATGCACAACTCAAAACTCCAGAGAAAACAATATGTCACATGCTTCGCTTAAAAGTAAATGACAATTTCAGCAGCTGTTGGCAGTGTGTGTGCCCATACAGAAAACTCCACAAATGTGGATCAATAAAAAAAAAATAAAATAAAATATTCCAGCCAGCATTTCATAGTCGAAGAAAGTGTTTGCCGAACAGATGGGAGCACACTTCAAATACAAAACGTTTTTGTAGTCAAAACTCGAACTGGGAAATGGGACTGGGAAATGACAGAGACACTTGTAATCGAACATTCGTTCATACATTTGAAATGTGCCTCAAGAACAAAACAAATGTCAAATTGAATAACGAGAAAGAAGAACTGACAAAAACATATGCAAATTGTGGAGGTCTGTTAAAAGGAAAACGCGACGCAGACAACAAATTGATTGAGTTAACAAGTCAAAAATTCTATTGCACGTATATGTTAAATATATTTTGTGTATCCTATGTGTATAATATATGTGAAATTTAAGGCACATGAATCACACAATATATATTCGCAGGTGGGCGTGGCAGTGTTGCCTAACCATGTGCCATTAATTAAATTTAATGAATTGTGTCGGCGCGTTGATTTGTGGCGGCTGCAACCAAAAATTGTTGTTCGTTCTTTTGGCACAAGTGCAAAGCGCAACGCGGCGTATACGTGTTACAAATTAAGGCCAAACAATTGCCAACTGGTCGTCATAGTGCCAGCCAGGAGCGGGCACGTTATGCCACTAGATCTTCGTCTACTTCCAATGCACATGTTGCATTCATTAAAGCAGAGCCCAGCTTGAAACATTGGCGCACCATGCGGCGTATATAACGTAACGTAATAAATGTCAGTGCCGCATGACAGCCACAGCATCTACTCCAGCTCAGTTTCAGCTTCAGCTTCAGCTTCGGCACCAGCTTCAACTTCAGCATTCCGCATTTTGAGTGACGTCAGCAGCTGTCAGTTAATGTCCAGAACACCCGCAACATATTTTGGCCCGCTTGTATTCCCTCGAGACGAGGGCCCTTCTGTGCGACTTGCTCTTTTTCTCTTGTTGCTGTTTTTTTTTTATTTTTTTTTTTGTTTTTTCACACATGCCAAATGAAAATTAGGCTATGAAAAGTCCTGCTATGTACATGTACACGAGTATACGAATATTTGTGCTGCGGTTCGCCCTGGCTCAAATGCCTCAAATGCACAGCCTCACATTGTTTATTTATCAAATATCCACACTCTGTGTCAGAGCCAAAAATCCGTAGCTGCCAACCAGAGAACAGAACAAAAGCAATAGCAGTGAAATAACACAAACTCTAGTGTAGGAGCTGCTAATGCTAAAGAATACCCTGTAGATCGAAATGCATTCGAAATGTTGGCAGAATTTTTTTTTTTATTTCAAACATTTAGAAGCAGCTCATATATTATTTAGTATATATATATTGTCTTTTCTAAGAAAGCAGTAAGAGGCAATAATAATATGGGGATTTTAATTTAAATTTTGTTTCATTTTACATGCTCTGATTTATCATTGTCTTAGCTGAAAGGTTAGATAGATAATTTGTAACTATGTTATTTAGTTACAATAATAAATATAATTAAATCAAGTGTTGCTTTTTAACTTTCAAAATTAGACAAACACCTAACTAACTAATATTTTTAATAGAAATTTGGTTGATCTTTGAGTGGATTTAATTCTTTCTTTCAATAAGCCTAAATTATAAATCAAATACCAATTTATAAATAGCAAAAGTTATGGCTTTCAACCTATTATTAATAGCCTCCCATACCCTCGCCATAATTTTAGACCATCCCTGGACATAGTTCAGCGCCCCGAATGTGTCGACCCCCCTTAGACAACGTCATCTCCCAAGTGACGAAGTACATTAAATGTTATCCCTAATGATTTCAATTGTGTGCAACCAACTTTTCCCCATAGCTGTTGAGACTTTTGTTGAGTTGAGCGCAGAGAGGGTATATAAAACCAAATGCTCGTCGCTTGTTAGGCCATTCTTGTTAGCCTTGTTTGCCTGTATCCTGTTTGTGTGTGCTGTGTGGTGTGTGGGCTGGGCAACATGAACAGCCGCACAATTAATTTGCGGCTTGCTTACCAAATTCTGTTGCGTATATTTATTTATATTTTTTTCTTCTTGCTTCTCATTGAATTATAAATAAATCTGTGCATTTGCCACCATGGAGCATTGAAGATCCCAATGACGACACATTGCGCACACACACGCATTTAATATTGCCTACTTATTGGCATGTCAGTTGGTTTTTATTTTTGGGTTTGGGTCTGAACCTGAACTGAACCTGCACCTTGACTTGCCTGCAGATAATTGATTAAAGGCCAAGTGAGGCCGCAATTATGCTAAGCCAGATGTTGGCCCGGCTAATTAGACACTAAACTTTCTGGTTAATTAATATTATCATTAGAGAGCACAGATTGTGCGCACTGAGAATGCGAAATGTGTGTGCGATAACGCGCAGATGGCAGATAAAAGCAATTGTAACAAGTTGGAACAGTTGGCTTTTGGCAAGTTGTATATATAATTCACTATCTTCAGTGGTTGCATGATATTGCAAAACGGATATAGAAAGGAAATCTTGTCTAGCTGTAGTAAGGTATCGATTAAATAATCAATTTTGACTTGGTTTATTTTAAAAATAATGACAAACAATGAGCTTCTTTCGCATTTTCGCATATTTCATTAAAATTATAATTTAATTTGAACAAATCTGAACAAATAATAATAATAATAATGTTTTAAACTTAAATTTTCAATTTAATCAAAATCAATTACAGAATAAAAAAATCAACTGAGATACACTTCAGTTATGAATTATAGATAAACACATATATAACAATATAAATCTAAAGAAAAAACGATTTATTACATACCAAAAATACAGAAGAGAAAAAGAGATAAGAGCTAGGCATAATTGAATTAGCCAAAACATTGTGTTGCTCTGAATATTTATGAGCTATATCAATTAAAGATACAATTTGATTGAATTTTAATGCCATTAAAGTCTGTGTGCATTAGGGGTATTCATTTTGATTACACGCTGGAACCTAACTCAAAGTCTGAAATTTGTTTATGTGCTTGCCATTTTTTCACTTGGTTTCCAGCCGTTGTTGGGCCTGTTTGTGACGTTGCCAGCGCTGTCAGGCCATAAATTCCCAGAGACAGAGTGAGAAAGAAGTAGAGAGAAAGACAGAGACGGCAGCTTGCCAGTTAATAGAAAGACATTTGTCGCCATAATTTGACAGGCACATAAATTCATTAAAATATGCTCTTCACTTGCTGCTGTGCCTGCCTTTCTCCTTACACTCTTTCCCTCGCTCGCTCTCTCCTCCTCTTTTCTGGCACTTTTAAGCAACTGCTTTTAGCCATGACTAGACCCTTGGCAGTGCCAACATCATGAACTTGATGCATGAAAATGTTTTCTTGGCTTTCGAAATTATTTCATTACTTCATCACTCGCATTGTCATAGATATACTATACATATGTATATAGTATATATGTTTTTTTTTTTTTTTGTATTTTGTTTAATGTTTTTATTATTTTCGTAAAAATATTTTTGCAAACACGTCAAGGCATTTCCCCTGGCCCCCGGCCCATCACCTCGCATACCCATTTCTTTTATTTAGTCATTTCGGTGGGCACTTCTTTTCGCACCAGCCTTTCAATTGGCCGCGGGCCAACGGAATTTGTGTCTGTTTCAAATAGTTTTGTTTGTGTTGCTGCCGTTTCCCCCTTTTGGTTACACCCCCCTTTTGCACAGCACACCTCTGGTAATTTGTGTTGCTTATTTGAACGCGCTTTGATATTTATTTACGTGTGATTAGCAACAATTGGTTTAACTAGTTTGGCATAGCTGCAGTTTAATGTGATTTTTAAATATTTTCGGCTGCATAATTTACTTCTTCTTCTTGATCATGAAATTTGTTGCATTTCGTTTGGGTTTTATGTTCCTCAATTTGGGAATTAATTGCCATTGAGAATTTTTCGCGAAATATATTTTCATCTGTTTAGTCCATAAATATTGCCTGTGTGTGTGTGTGTATGTGTGTGTGTGTGTGTGTGGCAAGTGCGCAGATTTTTGCGCTCTAACCCCGCCTAACACGCTCTCCCCTTTCCAGTGCCGTCAGTCTGTCAATTGTTAAATTCTTTTTAATGACTGACTGAAGTATTTAAGCACTTGTTAGGAATTTCCTCTTAATTGCTTTTTCGGCATGTGGTAAATGATATCGTGCTGCCCCGTCGCTTTTCCCCATTTTCCATTGCGTTCTTTGAAGCTCATCCAGGCGTAGATACATGTATTTATTTTTACTTTAGTAATCAATAAGGTGGGTTATCTAGCAATTTCCGGTTTTTGACGTATTTCGAATTGTGCAGAGTTTATCTCTAGCAATTCCCATTGATTCAGCGTTGATTTTTGATGAGTTATGTTTTTGACATATTTGATGTTGAACAGGAAGTCAATATCATATATTATGTCATTGATTTGATTTGATTTTATTACGTATGGCAGACGACATCTATAAGACCAAGTTTTTAAGCTAACTTGATTTAAATTTAAGTTTATTTTATTTTTTATTTTTTTGCATAAGTCGGAACTTCTGCCGGTTCGAAGCATTATATCATATAGCTGCCATAGGAACTAACTTTTAAGAAACTTTTATCAATATCGGTTGACGCTAACATAAAGCTTCTATGGAAACAATCGGTTAGAAATAATTTTTTTTATAAACTTTTTGTATATCCCCGACATGTCTAGGGTTTTAAATTTACGTCTTTCAAAAGCCAACTCTTCTATCTTCCTTTGCCTTCAAGCCCTATCCCAACTGAACAGATTCACTCTTGCTCTGCCCTTTATTTATAAACCCAACTCAACAGATTTTCTCTTTGAATTTGAACACAGTTTCAATTTAAATGCTGCACAAATAGAGATAAACATTTTGCGACTCTACAAATAATGAAACAGCAGCAGCCGCTTCCAGCATTCTCAAATTAACTGGCACATAATTGTTTGCCATTTCTCATTATTAACGAGGACGCCCCAATTCACACACACTCACACACACACACACGAAGTACAAGCAGCAACATTTTACATTCACTCAGTTGTGTGTTGGGCTCTGCTGTTAAACAAGTCTCGCCAGGACTGTCCAAATGTGGCCAGGCTCTGAAGAGACCCGCACGCTTAACCCTTAAACAACAATTAAAAATATTACACTTGACCACGGCGAGAGTTCGGTCCGGACGGACACGGGTGTACGAAATGGGTGAAAATAAAGAAAACAAAAGAGTGAATATGTGTGTGTGTGTGTGTGTATGTGTGTGTGTGTGTGTGTGAGTGCTTTGTGGCCACTCAAGTGGCCGCCCTGGCAGGCAATTTACAGTGGCCAGAGCAGTGCCAGCTGCTGGTGGTGCTGCTGTTGCGGTCAGGAGAAACCGAGAAAACCGAGCAAACCGAACCAACCGCCAGCCAGCATGACAATTAATGTAAAAGCCCATCAAGTGTTTGCCCAGAGCCCCACATGTGGCCCCCCCGCTTTGCCCACTCTCTTTTGTGCCCGTCTGGTTAGTTTGGCACATACTTGTAAATTAGTTGGTTGCACTTGTTACAGCTTTTTCCTGTGTGTTGTACTTTACTCATTTCTCTTTCTATTCTTTTTCGCTTCCATTTCATGCTCCATTTGCAGAACCAAGAAAAGACAAGACTGATGCACAACACGGTGGCAATGGCACATTATCGACACCGAACATTGAGCAGCCCACATGCCAGGGCTCCATGCTGCCGCCACCTGGCGGCGGTGGCATGCACCAGCACCAGCACCAGCAGCAACAGCAACAACAACAACACAACCAGAACGATTCCAATAATAAAGTGGAGCGACCGAACACACTCGGCGGCAGCAACATGCTGTCGCGGCGAGGAGTCAACATTTGCTACCACAACGAGCACTGTAAGTGGATGAAAGTGAAGCCAATTGTGTAGTACAGATTTCATGCTAGAGTATTACTATATAAACCCAAACCAAGAAAAGGAAAACCTTTAAGCGGAAAAGCAATTCGTGATATAATTTGAAATAGTTTTCAATTCATATTGGATAGCATTTAAAATTGGAGATAAATCAAAGTCTACTTTGGATAGAAAGCAAAAAATAAATTTTTCGATTATAATTAGATTACACATATTTCCAAATTGTAACTAATCAATTACAAACTATGCCTTATGCATTTATTTTCAGTTAACCTATAACTTAAAATATGTATATATATATATATATATATATATATATATATATATTATAAAAAGTAATCGATTTTATAATTTTTATAATTTTGGCTATCATTTAGCTAACCGATTAATTTTTGGTAATCAACATTTCTTGATTCCATTTCCAAATTTGCAATAAGCGTATTTAAAGGCATTTTGATATTAATAGAATATAATATATAGATAATTATGAATAAGATATCGGATATCGATAATTAGCTGTTATCGATTGGTATAGAATATCGATTAATGACATAATTATCGATAAATTATCGAAACTCTATCCACAATCTATCACAAATGCCTCGCAGGTTTTCCTTAAACTGGTTTCAATCCCACACTTCTCTCACAACACACCACGGACACACACTCACACACACGCACACCAACATTTAATTCATTGGCTAGCAAAAACAAAACTCACTCACACTCACTCTATTGTATTGCGTCTCTCTCTTTCTCTCTCTCTCTCTCTGTGTCTGTTTGTGTCTCTCCTATTTTGTCCCCGATTCTTGATTGTAATCGTTTTTTGTAGATGGCGGCGACGATGGCAAAATGGTGGGTGGACCACCGGGCAGCACACCACCGCCGTATGCCGGTGGCAAGCTGCCGCCGGGCGTGATGCTCAGCGAGCTGCCAGAGCCGCCGATACCCGTATCGGAAATTGGACCCATCCCACCGCCGCCGATGTTCTCCACGCCGAGCCCGACGCTCATCGCTGGACGACCACACGGGCCAGGCGCCATGAACGATCAGGATTACCAGCAGGACTATGATTATGATGGTAAAGCAGCTAAGCCAACTAAACGAAACGAAACTAAACACCCAGCTAGCCTCAGCTCATTAACAATGCGCACTTCATAATTATGCTAGTGCCCCTTCCCGCTCCCACAGAATCACAGCGAAAATCAATTTGATTGCTCAACTCTTTTAAGCTAACTATTCGCCATATCTTTGCCCACACAGATCACGATCCCGACCAGGATGAGCTGGACTCGGATGATGAGTACGCGCCGTATGGCGGCGTCGCTGGCAACCATGTGCGCGTCATGGATACGCAGCGTGTCGAGGAGATTCCAGCCAAAGAGCCCAAACCAAATGCAGTTCCTCTCAAATCGGCGCTGAAGAAGAAGGGCGGCATCTGCGGCATTAATGCCAATTCCGCCTCTACGCCAGCCACGCCCACACAGGAGCATCACAGCGCCGCCGCAGCGGCGGCCATTTCCAATAGCAATGGCGGCATCGGCTCAATGGCAGCCGCAGCCGCTGCAGCGGCTCAACAGCAGTCGGCCAATCAGCGTCCGCTGGTGGTGCGCCAGGATGCGGCGGGCAACAACTATTCGCTCAAGTAAGTAGCTGGCCGGCTAAAAGGTTCCAGAGTCTAGAGTTTCTTTTTCGTTCGATTTGTTTTTTTTTGTTTGTTTGTTTGTAGTTTGAATTTGTTTTACTTAACTCTCTTCTCTCTCTCTCTTTCTCTCCTCTCTCTCTATTTACTCACCACATTACGCGCGGTTTAACCCACTTGTTTTGTTGCGCTGCCACAAAAAAAAATATATATATAATAATAAAAATTAATTAAAACCCTTGACCACCCGCCCGCCAACTTGATAAATTCTTTTTAATAATACCTTTAAAAAAAATGTATTGTTCACAATATTTACAATTTGCTCTACCAAACAAATATCTTTCACTTCTATGAATTTGTATTTTTGTTCTTGTTTGTTTTTCTTTGTGTGTGCGTGAACAACACGTTCTTCTGCTACCTCCCCGCCTCCCCCTCAACTACTACTACTCTCTCAACAAACTTCAACAACAACAACAACAACCTACAATATCTCAATCTCTGCTATATATACAAACTCTACAATATATACAATCAACCAAAAATTCAACCCGAACCGAAATCAGGCCTATACTACGACCACGGATTAGAATATGGTAAACATCTTTTTAGCTAATTTATTTGTTATGTGAAACGTATGCCAAATGCTTTTAGAGTATTCACCTTCTCGCTCTCTATCTGTCTCCCTCACTCTACTACATACTCTCCCCACCTCCCTCTCTGTTGTGACAACCCACTAAAATTTGATTTGCCCATCCCCCAATAAAAATAAATCAACTTCAAGTTGAATGCAACACACAAATCTTTTTAAAATTACAAAAATATAAAAAAAAAAAAAAAAAAAAAAAAATTTCTTTTATATGTTTTCTTATTTTTATTATATTTGTACAAGTAATTTCAAGAGGAAATTGTATTGTCTTGCATAGTCCTTGAAGTGTTTTTGTTAACCCCAACCCAACCACCCAACACCGCCCTCATATTGCTCCCCATGCACCTCAACAATAATAATTCGGTTCTGAGTTTTGATTAAATTTTAAACACTGCCCCTTAAAAGAATGAAATAAACTTGACAACACTCAAACATGAAGAAGCAGAAGCATTCGCACACTCAACAACAAACATGGGCACTCTTTTTTTTTGGTTTCTTTTAGTATTAAATTACTAACTTTGGTTTGTTTTGACATTAAGTTTAATTTGCTTCGCTATGCTCCCTTACCCTAAATGTCGTACATATATATATATTTGTGTGGGTGTGTGTCTGTGTGTGTGTGTATTTTTTTTTTATCATAAAAGTTTTTTCTTTAACTTTGTTGTATTTGCTATAACGCTGACTTTCGCCGTTGCATGTTTCCACTGCGAAGCAAGTTTTGATTTCATACTACACGGACTTTCTCAACTTCCTTCTGAAGCACATGATATTACAAAGCATGTCTTAATTTAATATTTTTCGTCGGTGCATGTCAAAGCAAAAACACAGAAACAATAAAACATTCTTGGAAAGTGACTTTCATTGTTGTCTGCGATAGAAACAAAATTAAATACAAAAAAAAAAAAATAAAAAATAAATATAAGCATTTGACAGATGACAAGTGCCACAAGTTGATTTCTGTAGCCAGCGATGCGGCATAATCGAAACTCGATTGGCGGCAGCCGCACATGCGAGTCCTTTTAGCCACGCCCCACTGCCTCAAAAAAGAGCCTTGAAAATGAACGTATGCAAAACAGCTGCAACAAAGCGTGAAAGCGAACCAACTGAACGTAAATGCAAAAATTTTTAACATATTTATCATAAATTGTGCGAGAAACCGAGCAACGGACACTCGTTTACCATGGCGATAAACAACGTAGAGCATTGCGAATAAGATTGGTTACTTTATTGCCAACAGCAAGCAGTTAGTAGAGAAATATGCTATATATAAAGAGTCCGATACGGTCTATGAAAACGCATTGACAATGGCACAATTTTGTTATGGGATAAGGAAATTATGAAAAGACTTTCAAAAAATATATAGAAAAATATTTCCTGTAAGGGTTTAATTTAAAAAAAAAAAATAAAATTTTTATCAATGCAAGTATTAAGAAGCGCCAGAAGCGTTGGTATTTTGTGCAAAAGACAGCTAGAGTTTTTAGGAATGGTTAGGAATATTATATATTGATATATTAAATGGAAAAGAAGTATAAATATTTTAAATATATCATAGATGCTAAGATTCCCTGAAATAGAAACACAAATAGCTGCACAATCTAAAAAAAAGAAGCAAAATCCCTTAAAGTATTGAAAGAATTTAAGGCAAAAGCAAAAACACAAGTTGAGAAGCTAAAGGAAACGTATTTAAAAACATTTCTAGGCACTTTGTGCTAAAAAGCTCGCTTAGCCTTAGAGCTCGAGGACCTTTTGATGCCATAAAATGACATAATACGATAACATGTAAGACCAAAATATGACTCGCACCTTGCTTGGCTCAAACTCAAAGATGTTATGAGAGGAGGAAATATTCAAAGAAAGCTTTTCGCTTCTCGCTTCTGGCAACACCTTTCCGATTGCTCTACCTAGGTTAAAAATAGACTTAAATACAGACAAACCCAAAGTGAAAGTTTTGCGTAGTTCAGATTGAAGATGACTTGCGAAAGGGTATTGAAAAAGCGTCGCTTGGCTTGCGTAATTCGTTTCAACTCGTTTTGCATGGTAATGTGGCAAGCATAGACACGTTACGACTATACACACACACACACACACACACACACACACACATACACATACAAATACGCATATACAATATATACGCTTAATGCGAAAGTGTTGCGGATGCGCCTGACAGGAAATAGCATTCAGGACGGGCTTTTCGGCCAGGCGACAGCTTTAAGTACAAAGCCAAGCACACACACTCACACTCACACACACAAACACTCTCACACACGTTCGCATGACTGTGGTAAATGTATGCGAATGAGTTGCCAGATGTGCGCACACGTGTCGTTAAAAAGAAAAGCGCAAAAAACAACAACAAATTGCCGCAACAACAGCAGCAGCAAACGAAAAATAAAATAACATAACAATGTGCAGCTGTATTCGGTATGCCAAAGATTAAATACTCTTGCATATATATATGAGACTTCTATATACATATATATTTCAATACTCAACCAATTAAAGATATTTTTGTTATCTAAAAATTACATTTCACGCTCATTTTTCTGATGCGAGCTATGTGATATATTTGTCCGATTTTGATTAAACTTAATTGACTTAAATTTAATTATTTTAATTTTATGTTTGCTTTTTTTATTGTAGAAATTGGTATTTCCTGAAATATCGAATAGTTTTTCATACAAACAAGCATTTTTTGAGCTAGACTTCATATATAGCTATACTTTATATATACTTTATATATGATATAGTGCTTCAATCCGCCGTTCTGCGAACTATATGTATTTCCTGCAACAGAAAGACGGAGACAAAGCAGATATTTCCCAAAGCAAGCTTTAAAACGAAAAGACTAGTTGTCAAAAAATAAATAAAAAATCGGAGATCTTGGCTATATAGCCGCGATTATTACGACTCAAGAATATAAATGCTTTTACAGATATTATATGATATTTCCATGGTTAACACATTTCATAGTAAAATTAAAATACCCTCTGCAAGAGTAAAATCCGAGAGCAAACAAAAGCATTTTGGCAGCAACAAAAACTTTAAGGACTTGTGCCTGAGAGTTATGCAGGGGGATGAATAAATTAAACATGTGTATGTGTGTGTGTGCGTGTGTGTGTGTGTGTGCGTGTGTATAAATCTGTCAGATTACTCTTGCGAGATTGCAGAGAGATGAAAGTGTTTTAGACATTGCTGCATGCACATATTCCTTGGTGTGTAGTTTACTACTTGTGTGTGTGTGTGTGTGTGTGTGTGTTGTGCTTGTGACCTGGCTTATCATTATGCTAAAGATAATGCCAATGATTAGACATTAGTTATAGGAATGCGCACACGCAATATGATAATTACCTTAGGCCCGGTTGACTAATGCACAATCTGTTGAACCACAATTCCCAACAGCAGGCAGCAAATGTTCAACATCCAATTGCCGTGCACCGTGGAGAACAAGGAGAACACGAGACCGTTTGTGATACGCGAGAGCAGCAGCGATAGCGATGAGAGCGATGGTCACATTGTCTATCGGGACGACGATAATGATAATACACGGCTGGCCAAGCTGGCGCGCAAGGAGTCGCTCTCGCTGAAGCTGCAATTGCGACCGGACAAACAGGATCTGATCAATCGCAACATATTGCATCAGGTCAACGACAATGAGATCAAGGAGTCCAAGGAGGCAATTGGGGCGCGTCTCATCAGACGGCTGTCAATGCGACCCACCGCCGAGGAGCTGGTCGAGCGCAACATACTAAAAAGTGAGTTCATCTAATCGATAACAATTCATTTGAATTATTATTATTTATTTATTTTTTTTTTTGCCCTCAGCTCAATCACCCGCCGAGGAGAAGAAGCAAAAGGAGGAGAAGAAATCGTATTTGCTGCGCAAGCTCAGCTTTCGGCCCACCGTCGAGGAGCTCAAGGAGAAGAAGATCATACGCTTCAGCGATTACATTGAGGTGACGCAGGCTCACGACTACGATCGACGGGCGGACAAGCCATGGACAAGACTGACGCCAAAGGATAAGGCTGCCATACGCAAGGAGCTAAACGAGTTCAAGTCCTCCGAAATGGCAGTCCACGAGGGCAGTCGCCATCTGACGAGGTAATTAAACACACGCCCACAACCCAAAACCCCAAAAACACGAAACTCAACCAAATGCCACTAAATTTCGCATGTGTCCTTGGCCAGGAACCCAAACCGAAATCAAGCACAAAATTGCCAAATGCTCAATGAAGTGTCACGTGCAGTTCTGCACTGCCACTGACCAATTCCATTCCGAGCAGCTGCCCCATGAAACAGCCTCCCCCCGCCGCCTTTAGACCACTTGCCCCATGCATTGTTCGTGCGAGATATGTTGCCACAAAGGACTTTGCGTTTGCTAACTGCATTTTGTCGTCGTCGTTTTTTTTTTCCTCCTCTTTTTTTATTTTCTTTCGACATTTCTATTTCCATTTCCAACTGCAGTTTTTACTGCTGCCAAGGGAAGGGGGCGGGGTGATGGCAGTCAACTTTTATAATGGCTTTTGGATTCTGTGGCTGCATTCAAGTTCCTCCTTAAAGCCCCACGCGACATGCGGCCAAAAGCTTCGCTTTAACTAACTAAAACGCCACATGTTGTGGGCTTTGGGGTCTAACAAATTAGACAGGGCAGACGCAAGCAGCTTCAACTACTCACAAATAAGCTGGCAAAGTTCCAGCTGGCAATGCAAAAGCGTTGCCAGACAGTTTAAATGGCAGGCAACTCTGCCTTTTTGTTGACTTTAAATGGAAGCCAAGATGGTTTAAACTTACTCTGAAGTGCTAGGCCTGAAGCTTAACAAGAATTTATATCCGAAAATTTGTTAAAAGCGTTGCCAGGCAGCTCAAATGTCAGTCAGTTTTTAGAAAGGCTGCAGTTAGTTTAAAGTAAAGTAAGTTTCAAGTTTCAAGTAGCTATCAAAACAAAATCTCAATTGAAAAATTTAATAAAAAAAAAAAAACAAAAACGTGCTTAAAGCGTTGCCAAAATCTTTAACTTTTAGCCAGAATCAGTCTTTAGTGTCATCCAAATTTTGTGTCATAAAGAAAATAAAAATACAAACTTTAAGTTGAAAAAATTAACAAAATTCTAAATTTAACTAGAGCTAAAAATAAATTAAGACAGAGTGGCCTTTTATTGCCCTTAAACGTGAGAGAAAAGTCTAAAAATATTTGAAACTAAATTCAGCGAGCGCCCCTTCAGCGAAAATTCCACAAGAACGTTGCCAGACAGTTGAAATACCAGCCGTATTATGTTTTAAATAAACTATCAGCGGGCTGCTTAATCAAAAGCGAAATCTAATCTAGCAGTCAACACGGCCAATCAAAAGTGAAATCCCAGCCAGACAACAACGTTTCACAATTTTCCCTTTAACTTTTCGCAGAAACCGAAACTAATCACAACTTTTGCAATTTTCGCAATTCTTCTTGTTCTTCGCAGATTCCATAGGCCATGACGATTGCAATGGCAGCAACTTTCCAACAACAAACTACAACAACAACAGCCCAAACAATTGTATTTTGTGCAGCATCAAATTGTCAACAAATATTTAAAAGCAAAACATTAAACAAAAACAAAAAAATACAACAAAAATCACAAAAAAAAAATGCAAAAAAAAAGAAAGTATAATAATAATTAAAATGAGATAAAACACAATAAAAGTGAAGAAGAAGCAATGCAAATAACAATTTTCAAATGGCAAAAAATAGTAAAAGAAGAAAAACACTTTGAAAGTTAAATTTTTAAGGCTTTCTGTTAATTGCGAATTCCGCTCGGTTTTCTAATTTTAAGTTCTACTCTATACGTAGTATTTTGTGTTTTTTCTTTGATTATTTTTGTTGATTGTATGTAAATAAATTTTTTGGTAAACCCAATAGATTTCGGAAAATGCAAATCAAAATATCAATTCGTCTTATGTAGATGTGTTAAGTCGATTTGTTAATTCTTCAGTCAAGGCAATTATGTATTATATTATATAACAGAGAAAGGTAATCTAAATTACAATATTTGATAAATGTTTAAACTAAATTACATTTACATTAACACATAAACTCTAAACAAACAAACAAGTCAAGCAAAACAAAAAAAAAAAAACAAAAAAACAATTGCAGAGAGAGAGAGAAATTCTTAAGGTTTAAACATAAACTTACTTTTACTGCTGCTTTCCATACATTTTTAGATTTTGAATTAAGCCAACTACAAATAAAGAAACCGCAAATATTATTATTATAAATTATACAAAATGCGAACAGTTCTAAAGCATACATCTATGTTATATTTTTAAATTTATGATTATTGTAAAAAGCTTAAACGTAAACAACACATTAAAAATAGATATCAAAACAAAAAGAAAAACAAAACAAAAAATATTGAAAAATAAATTAAAATTTTTTTAAAGACATTTGAGCAAAAAGGTGCAACTTTTATTATTTATTTCAGTTTTTAAATTAATAATAATTTATTCCACTTTTGATTTGTATATTTAACATGTACATACATATCGCCAAATTGCATAAAACTTGAAAACTTATCGTGAAAGATAGGTAAAGCCATAAATGAAGACAACAAGTTTCAATGAACACAAAGAAAAGGCAAACTGCTCAAAGATTAGAAGCAAAGTAAAAATTTGTAAAACCAAATAAACGAAATCGATAAATTTCTAATAAATAATGGCAACAAAATATCAGGAATTACAAACTGAAGCAAGTTGGACCCAGTATGAAGATTTTTCTAGTGAAAACAACGTAACAATTTAACACGTAAGTCACGTAAGATTTTAGAGGCAGATGGAACCAAAGAAAATAAAGAAAAACAAGCAAACAAAAGTAAACAACATCAACTCAATGTTGAATATATATATATCTATTTTGTAAAGCAAATTGCAAATAGTTACGAATGATTAAAATGAGAAACTGAAACTTTTACTCCAGCATTCAAATAGTTATGAATAATCCAAAAATGAAAATGAAATTCCTAATTGTAAAAATTTGCAAAAAAAAAAAAATGAAAGTAAATAAAATGCAAATTCAAATGCTCGCGCGTGCTCGTGAATATTTAAACTTAAAAGTAAAAAAAGTAAATAAAACTAAAAAGTTTCAAAAGACATTTAGTAAAAAATAAAAACATGCAATTTAATGATTAAAGTCTAAAAATAACAAAAGCAGAAAAATAAAAGGAAAAAGTAAACTTAGTTTAATGATAAATTGGCGCTTCCTTTGCAAGTTGCATATTTCTAAAGCAAAACACACATAATTTAAAGTAAAAAAAAAATAGACTAAAGTAAAGTAAAAACTTGTTTCAGGGCAGTCAACGAGTTGGCTCATTTAAAAAAGCTTTTGCTTAATTTCGCTGAAATGGCCAAGAGTTAAGATCTATTGGATCAAATGAGTCAGCTGCCAGTTTCTCTCAAACCGAATCTAAAACTGTATTGGTAACACTGTCTCTCACACTCTCTGTCTCTTGCTTCAAGGCGTTGCATTGTCAGAGTTAAGCAATATAAATTGCAAATATATATATACATATATATATATATATATATATATTATATAAATAAATATACATATACATCTAATATCTATACAAACTATATAGTATATATGTATACAACTATTTATATGAGAAGCAGCTGAAGCAGATGAAGCTATATACATACAACTATCAATATGGGATAGCATAATTTACACTTTTTCTATGAATCGATTTATAGTGTACAATAAATACAAAGAACACGACACTCACAACAATTACAACAACAACAACAACAACAAGGAGCCCCTGCGTTGATTGAGAGCCTACCTATCCGAAACTAGTGACGAGTTTAGTTTTAACTTTGTGTACAGCATTTCACACTGTCCTTTCGAATTCTGTTTTCAACTCTAAAAAATTTGCAGTTGCCGTTGCAAACAAAAAGATAAAACAACAATATGAAATGAAAACTGTAGCAATAAATAAGAACACCACAAGAAAAAGCAACAAACAATACGCAGCGGTCAAAGTTAGAAAATCTCAAGATTTTTTTGGCTGCGCAAAAAAAAAAATAAAAAATTTGTAAAAGCCCAAATAATGGCAGAACCCGAAAAAAGAATACGTTGTGAAAATTTGCAAAATGACACGTTAAGTAAATTAGCAAATTAAGCTTAGACACGACACGAAGGAAGAAAGAAAGAAAACACAGAATAAAGCTGTATGAACAACAACAACAAAAAAAGACAAAAGAATATTGAATAATAATCACCGACAAATTGAGATTTAATAAAGATTTAATTACTTACAAAACAAACGTAATATATTATTTGCTTTAATGCGTAATAATATTATATTGTATTTCATTTGCTTGACTAGACCTGAAAATTTTGCATCCGTTTCTTGGTCAAATAATTCCTGGCCGTATAGCTTAACAAGGGACTCACAAGAATGCGGCTCAATTATGGTCAGTTTGTAAATAAGTCCAAATTTTTCTAAGCTGAAAGCAGTCAGGCCTTACGCTAAATGAATTTTATAAAACATTTTAAATTACCATATCTCGGCCAAATTCTCCAATAGTCAATACAATCAATCAGCAATGTAATAAGCTTTAAATTACTCTATCTTGGTTAAATAAAGTCCGATCTCGGAAAGATACACCTCTTTAGAATAGTAAAGTCTATAGATTCGATCTCCATTCAAAATTTCTGATTTGGAAATTTTCGCTATTTTGGCAAAAAACGTGATGTAACCCCTTGCCATTTTTGTCAAAATTGGCCAAAATTTAGAATGGCGATTTTTGAACGCCAATCGATAGTCCCGATCCGTACGAGTCTAAAAAGGTATATCATTCGAAGATATGAGCTTTTTTGCTTGAGTAATGCAGGTTTTACTTAATGTAATAAGCTTTAAATTACTCTATCTTGGTTAAATAAAGTCCGATCTCGGAAAGATACACCTCTTTAAAATAGTTAAAGTCTATAGATTCGATCTCCATTCAAAATTTCTGATTTTGAAATTTTCGCGATTTTGGCAAAAAACGTGATAACCCCTTGCCATTTTTGTCAAAATTGGCCAAAATTTAGAATGGCGATTTTTGAACGCCAATCGATAGTCCTGATCTGGACGAGTGTAAAAGGATATCATTCGAAGATATGAGCTTTTTGCTTGAGTAATGCAGGTTTTAACTTTGCAATAACCTTTAAATTACTCTATCTTGGTTAAATAAAGTCAGATCTCGGAAAGATACACCTCTTTAGAATAGTAGAAGTCTATAGATTCGATCTCCATTCAAACTTTTTGATTTTGAAATTTTCGCGATTTTGGCAAAAAACGTGATGTAAACCCTTGCCATTTTTGTCAAAATTGGCCAAATGGCGATTTTTGAATGCCAATTGATAGTCCCGATCCGTACGAGTCTAAAAAGGTATATCATTCAAGATATGAGCTTTTTTGCGGTTATGCAGGTTTTACTTAATGTAATAAGCTTTAAATTACTCTATCTTGGTTAAATAAAGTCCGATCTCGGAAAGATACACCTCTTTAAAATAGTTAAAGTCTATAGATTCGATCTCCATTCAAAATTTCTGATTTTGAAATTTTCGCGATTTTGGCAAAAAACGTGATGTAACCCCTTGCCATTTTTGTCAAAATTGGCCAAAATTTAGAAGGGGATTTTGAATGCCAATCGATAGTCCCGATCCGTACGAGTCTAAAAAGGTATATCATTCGAAGATATGAGCTTGTTTGCCTGTGCTATGCAGGTTTTACCTATTGTAATATTGAAATTTTCGCTATTTTGGCAAAAAACGTGTCAAAATTAATTTTTGTCAAAATTGGCCAAAATTTAGAATGGCGATTTTTGAACGCCAATCGATAGTCCTGATCTGGACGAGTGTAAAAAGGTATATCATTCGAAGATATGAGCTTTTTTATATGCAGGTTTTACTTAATGTAATAAGCTTTAAATTACTCTATCTTGTAAATAAAGTCTGATCTCGGAAAGATACACCTCTTTAAAACGTGTCAAAATTAATTTTTGTCAAAATTGCCAAAATTTAGAATGGCGATTTTTGAACGCCAATCGATAGTCCTGATCTGGACGAGTCTAAAAGGGTATATCATTCGAAGATATGACCTTATTTGCCTGAGTTATGCAGGTTTTAACTGTTGCAATAACCTTTAAATTACTCTATCTTGGTTAAATAAAGTCTGATCTCGGAAAGATACACCTCTTTAAAACGTGTCAAAATTAATTTTTGTCAAAATTGGCCAAAATTTAGAATGGCGATTTTTGAACGCCAATCGATAGTCCTGATCTGGACGAGTCTAAAAGGGTATATCATTCGAAGATATGACCTTATTTGCCTGAGTTATGCAGGTTTTAACTGTTGCAATAACCTTTAAATTACTCTATCTTGGTTAAATAAAGTCAGATCTCGGAAAGATACACCTCTTTCGATTAGTTAAAGTCTATAGATTCGATTTCAAAATTTCTGATTTTGAAATTTTCGCTATTTTGGCAAAAAACGTGATGTAACCCCTTGCCATTTTTGTCAAAATTGGCCAAAATTTAGAATGGTGATTTTTGAATGCCAATCGATAGTCTGATCTGGACGAGTCTAAAAAGGTACATCATTCGAAAATATGAGCTAATTTGACTAATATATGAATTAATTTTGTAAAAAACAATTTATATGACTATATCTTGGATATATGTAGTTCGTTCTCCGTTGCAAACGCGGTTATGTCGACTTGACAGCTAATTCTGATTAGGAATATATACTTTATGGGGAGCAGAAACGTTTAATATATGTTTACAAAAATTATATAATTGGAAACTTGTTTTAACGGCTATTTTTAATTTATACAGACAGTCCGTGAAGAACTTTCGAGTTTTTACAAAAAACGGTTTGATAAAATTTTAAATGTTTTCAAATAGGCAAATATCCATTGATGTACTTGTAAATTTAATATGCGTTTAAACAATTTATTTGTGTTTGTTTTCGATTCTTTGTTTTTTTTTTGGCTCCTTAAGACGCTATTTCGCCATCGTACATGATGTGAAATCGTTCCCTGATCGCCTCGACACTGTCGCAACCATTGATAACATCGGCCACGTGCTGTGTGCCGCCTGGAGGAGGCCCTCAATGTTCAGATAGTCGGCCGCGATGATCAGCTCAAAATGGTCGAATCGCTGGCGTTCGCCTCGTCTAGAATGAGCTGTAATGTGGAGCGCTGGAGCTCCAGCTCCTGCTTTTGCTTCTGCTCAACGTCGTCCACGACGCTGTCCACGGTTTGCATGGCCTGGCACCAGTTGAGCACCAGCTGAAAGATATCGGAGCTAACGCGGTCCAGTGGGATGACATTGGCATCATCATCATCGCTGCACCGGAGCTCCGGGCGCTCCTGCTGCAGCCAGCTGTGTGTCAATCCCATCTGTTGGGCCACCTCATAGCTCACATCGAAGACGATGCCGTCGCTCGTGCGTATTTGAAAAGCTTGCGAGGGCTGCGTCATTTTATCGGGTTGTATATATAGACAGATGTGTTGAAATCTATTTACTAAATGCTGCAAATGCTACCTCAACGATTGCTGCGATAAAGTCGACATAAATCAAGTTAAACTCAGTTATTATTCTTTGAAGCAGCCTAAGTTTAGTATTCTGTTTATATATTATTCTTGTTTATAATTAATTCTTTTTTATAATTTATTTAAATTTGCGATCAGTCTTTTGACAATAAACAAATCAATTAATGCTTTAAAGTGCATTACAGGATTGCTTGAGTTCCAAAGAGCTCAGAAAATGTATATTACTAAATTTATGTTAGATTTTTAGTTTATAATAAATAAAATAAAAGCCGGACAAAAATTGAAATATTAAAGCAGCCTAAAAGTATGCAGCACAATTTGTGTTGTTGGCTGAATTGAAAGTGTGGCCTAAGTTTTGAGGCAGCTGGCTTCAATGCGCCCCCTTTTAACCCTGGCAACGCTGGCAAAAACATTCATTGAATTCATTCATAAATTCCGTCGCGTTCTGCGGCCACTTCACGTGCCAACGGAGCGGAGCGGAGCAAGTGCGTCTTTGTATCTTTGCAAATGTATCTGCGTACGTGCCAGACTCTCAGCCCAGTTGGCCAGTGCCTCGGGTGAGGCAGCGACAGCAACAACAACAGAAACAACAGCAACAACAACTTGTACAACGACAACGACACCAATCACAATCATCATAAGGCCCGTCGCCATCGCAGTTGATTATGATGAGCTCTTCTCGGGTTGTTGTTTTTTTTTTTTTTTGCTTCAAGTGTTTGCTGCTTGGCTCGTCTCCATCTCCATCTCCAGCTCCATTCCCAGTTCCATCTTGAGTTTCATCTTTAGCTTCATCTTCATCTGTTTTGGCTGTGGCTGTTGCTGCTTTCCTTCGCGAAAGTTTATCATTGCGGCAAGATTCTAACATTTTTGTGTGCATTCCACTTTGGTGCGTTTTATTATTTTGCTGTTTTTTTTCTCTCTTTGGGATTTCTCAAGAGTTTGCCTTTTGCCTCGCTCATAAAACGTACTCGAACTCATTAAAACGCGCACTCTGATAACCGAAATGGCCACGTTGGGACACGGGGACGCTGCGACGGAACGGTTTTTGGCGACGTGTTTTGCATGTGCGTTTTTAAGCCGTTGATTTATTTGATGGCCATTTGTTGTAGCTGTTGCTGTTGTTGCTGCAGTTGCGGCACGTTGCATGGGTTCTGAGCGTCTGCGAAATGGGGCAAGTAGGCAAAAAAATGTTCAACGCTTGCAAAATGTGGCCAGTTAATTAGCCAAGTTCATGTGGGAAAAGTTGAACATGTGGCCAGTTTTTTGTCTGACCAGCCTAGAATCTACAAGTTGGTTCTGATGATGCTGGACTTCAGCAAGAACAGTATGGGAGAATTATGTAGGTTCTTGGTAACGAGATTTTATTTTTTAGTTATCCTTTTCTTGGTAGCAAAAGTTCTAAAGAGCGTTTTATATGGAATATAATGCAAGAATCTCGTTTATTTATTCTCTTGGTATCAAAAGACATAAAACATCATCCAAAAAATTCCAAAAAATTCGACAATGTAAATTTAAATTAAATTAAGTAAAAAAAACATACTCTCCAAATGTGAAATAAAGTTGAGATAAATTTTAATTTTTGAGTAAGTCTTTCTAAATATAAGAATAATATTTCAACTATGAAATGATATGAAATGTTGCATTTAAAGTTTTTGTTTAAAGCCGATTCTTTAAGAATTTCAAGTATTTTATTTTTCTAGTGCACTTCAAATCAAACATAGAATATAAAATCAAGGATATGTCAACAACATGGGACTTTAGGAGTTTCAGCAACTGGCGTAGTTTGCAGGCAAGGAAGTTTACAGTGTTGTCCATTGCATTGGGTCATGTGTTTGGGTCTGGGTTGGCAGCTAACAACAACAACAACAACAACAACAATTTGAGAGAGAAATAATCAAAAAAAATTTGCATTTGGCCCGATCGCAGTTCGCGACTTGTCGTTGCTGGGGATTTCTTTATGACCCGAGCTGGCAGTGCAGCGGAGTTTTATTTCAGCTATGGCCTTTGTTTGGCTGCAAGTTTATTTGATTCTATTTTCATTTTATTTGAATTGTGGTGCGCTTTTATGGCCTGTGCATGAGCCTGCCTGCCAGCCAGCCAGCCTGCCCCGCTGCCTGGCTGAGATTTGTTTTGTGAAAGTTACAGCAAAAGACGCTATCGATGAGCCCCCAAAGAAGTCGCCGAGTCGCAGCCATGGCCGTAGCCGAGGCTGTTGTGGCCATTGCTGTTGGCTTTGCTCAGTTGGTGATTGTAAAACAATAAAAGCAACACCTGACTGCCGTTTGCCAGCCTCACAATGGCGTTGATGGCGACGCGGATGCGGACGTCGTTGTTGGTGGGCAACCCAATCCCGAGGCCGGTGGCAGCCGCAGCCGCAGCGGCAGCGGCAGTTGCAGATCTTATCAGCGCCTTGCTTTGGCCAAAAATGGCCAAGACAAAAAAAAAAAAAAAAAAAAAAAAAACATGCTTATTGTTTTGTAGATTTGGTGACGCGCTCTAAACATTTCAATTGCGTTTTTGCGTTCTGTGCGTTTGCACTGAACAACATCAACGACAACAACAAGAACAACAACAACAACATGAGCATAAGCAACAAATTGCCGGCTGATTGCTGTTGATGGAGAGCTGCTGAGGAGCTGTGCGGTGGGGCAATTCGAATCGAAATCTAAATCTAAATAAATAAAAATCGTGCGCTGTTGCTTTTTGGTCTTAAGTGAAAGGCAGGCGGCGAGATCAGCGTCTTGGCCAAAGTATCTCAATGCGCTGCAAATTTAATCAATTGATGAGGCAGCTTGCAACTTGCAACTTGCAGCTTGCAACCTGCTGCCGCCAGCCGCTTGCCACTTGTTGTCGTTGCTTTTATTGTTGTTGTTATATTGTGTTGCTGTGATGGCAATTTGGATTTTGTGGCTAACACAAACCTGACCAGAAAGACATTTACATTCTACGGTTAAGTGTTGTTGTTATTGTTGTTATTGTTGCTGCTGCTGCTGTGCAAGTGTCGCAACAACCACAACAACAGCAACAACAGCAACAACAACTTTACACGCTAGAAACCGTGACTTTAATTTTCTTTATTTGCCCCCTCCCCCGTCCGATTTTTTATATTTCTTTGATTTGTTTTTTTCTGCTGTCTTTTTTTATGTAATTTCAATTTTATTTTTCCATTTGGACTTTTCATTAAATCACCTCGCAATGTCGCCAATTTAACCGCTTTTCTCATTTTTCTTGTCTCGCTTTTAATTTGTAATTACTTGCACATTTTACTTTCGTTTGTGCCATTTGATTTATGGCCCAACAAATTGTGGTCGCCAAATGAAAACTTGGCCAAAACGTGGCAACCGGCAATTGGAATCGTGAGTCGAGCACAAATGTTGCAAGAATTAAGAAAGTTTTTAATGCATTTAATGGCTTTTAGTGGCATTCAGCTTATTTTAAGTTGAATAACATACTCTTTTTAAATAGATAAGTATCTAAAAAATAATATATAGCAATGTATATATGCAAATTTATATTTATATCTATTTCTATATGTTTACCTATATTTATAATTATTTCTATTTTAATATCTAGAGCTTTAATCTCTTTTATTATTTTATTTTTGTTCTCTTTTCGGCACGATCGTTTTGTAATTTATGATTTTCTTTATTATATTAAATGGTTAAAGAGGTATTCCTAGAATAGACTAGATTTAAGATTTTTTGATTGTATTATTTTTAGCATATATTTCATTCTAATATACTTAATTAACTGAATTATTTTTAATATTTGTACCTTTTAAAATGTTGAATACTTAATACTCTATATTAAATGAATTTGCTTTGCATACTTTCTAATACTCTTAAAAGTGATTGATATGTTAATATAAAATTTCTTGATTATTTTCTGGAATTATTATCTTAATTTTTTATTTTCTATTCGATTTTCACTAATCGCCGTGCTTTGATTTAACTTTACTAAAAGCTCATCCCAATTTCGCTACATTTTGCAATTCTCCTTTCTTTCTCGCATTTCACATCCGTTTTCGCATCCTGCTGTTGGCCATGCTTCCTGCAAATGAGCTCATTAGCTTCATTGCAATGTTGCCATTGTCAGCGTTCGCTGCACTTGACACTTGCCGCTGACATGTTGTTGTCGTTGCACGCAATAACAGCAACAGCAGCAGCAGCAGCAGCAACAACATTAACAGCAACTGCAGCAATAACAACTGCAACACCCACTCACCAGTTGCAGTCGCAAATGTGCAACAATTTCAAATGGCTTCCACTTACAGCAACTGCTGCAGCACAGCAATAGCAACAAGTTGCAGCAGCAGCAGCAGCGGCAGCAACAGACCCATTGATTAGGTGACCCTTGTAGCGGTCCGAGGCTGTCAGCTTCACTTCTCTCTCTCTTTCTCTCTCGCTCTACCTCTCTTTCTGTCCGTTCCCTTGTCTTTTCGTTGCCTTTGCTTTTCGTGTTGCCCCCAATTGTCATTGACTGTTGCAGTTGCAGTTGCTGTTGTTGTTGCTGTTGTTGCAGCTAGCTCAATTGATTGAATTACATACATGCTGTTGCTGGCTCGAGCTGTTGCTGCCTCTGGGTCTCAACACCCCCACATTTACTCTGACTGGCTGACTTTTGAGCCCTGTCGCGACTCACGGGCCGCTTTGGGCCATGTTGCCGAGTCAAACAAAGTCAGGCCAGTTCGCCAGTTAGCCAGTTAATTAGCAGAGACCCAGGCTACTGCTGCTGTCCTTGTGCCAGTTGTGAGTCGGTTGCCAGAGGTGAAGTGGGAAGTTGGCATCGATGCCAGCTACGATACAAGCTAGTTCAAGGATGTGCGACAGATAAGCGACTATTGATTAAAATGCGATGCGCGTGGGCTTAAATAAAGACTAGGTTTTGGTGTTGCCTTACTAAAGATTTTAAAAATATAACTTAAGGGTCCGATTTTTGTAGAAATATTTAAATAATAATTCAATATCAGCTTCGACAGTTTTTTAGGTATAAAATAATTCAATTTCGTATTAAAGCAACATTTTGTTTTAAAAGCGAGAAAGAAGTTTGTATATATATTCTTTAAACGATCGAAGACGTTATTAAACACTTCGTGAGGAAATTCTAAAACTATTTGCAAAAATGTATAATATAAAGAACACCTAATTCAAACATCGGGCAATTATTTTCTACAAACTGGCAACCTTTTTTCGTTATGTTCTGTTTTGTTGTTTCTAAGTTATACAAAAGAACCTTTAATAAAAGTTATAGGAACTACATTCAAGTTTACATTAAAAAAGAAAGCGAATTTCTGATAATAAACATCACAAACTTTTCAAGTTTGCTCAAAAATTGCAATATATTTTACAACCAGCACAAACTACTCAAGTAAAACAATATTTCAACATGCAGCTAAACTTATTTGTTTGCCAATACACAACCTCTAACCCCCATGCAATCCACTAAATCAACAGCTTTAGCTCTTGCGTGCAATCACTCAATGTCCAATTGCATGCGCCATCAAACTTTTTCAATCCACACACTCGTGTAAAGCGTATAAAATGCAACTTCCTCTGCTGCTGCCTCCGCATGCTGCTGCTGCTGCTGCTGCTGCTTGTGTTGCATGCCACGCACCACAGCTAAACAAAACAAAACAAAACAAAACACAAAATGCCGCTGCCGAACTTGTCCTTAAAATGTCAACCAAAGTGTTCATTAATTTGTGTCTCCCGCCCTGCTCTGCTCTGATTATGGTTGTAGTCGTATTTGTTGTTGTTGTTGCTGTTGTTATTGTCTGGTTGCACTATTATTGCTGCGTTGCGGTTATGCGGCCGCTTGTGGCGTGTGTGCACAGTCATTGATCATGAATTCCGCGCGCTTGGCACTCGCTTGCCGCACATGCGTCATGCCAGCTTGACACTGTCCCCATCGCTTCGGCCCCCTGCCACCCCCTCCACGCCCCTCTCCTCCACAATTGGCGACACAATTTTTGCTGCCTTTGGCATGTGCCACACTGCCGCTTGTGCGCCCCTTGCCACCCGTCTCCGACAGCGGCAGCCTACGCAAAAATAAAATCTGTTGCCAGTAGTTTTGTAATTTTCATGTAAAAGTCGAGACAAATGCAAAATGGCCCTGCAAATGACGACGACAACAACGACGGCAATGGCAATAATAACAACTGCTGTGCCACGCCCCCTTTGGCAGCCCACAGCCAGCCCTGAGCCTGTCCAGACCAGCCATCAATCTCAATTGCTTCGCATTTTCATATGCAGCTCTTCGATCATTTTGCGACTTGACAAGCAGCAGCAGCAGCAACCAACACGCTAACAACAACAACAACAGCAACACTGACAACAACAACAACAACAAGGGCAGGTAATAAAAATTGCAGATTTGTCACAGCAATTGTTGTTGTTGTTGCTGCTGGCCTGATTCTTGTTGTTGCCTACATACGTGCGCCTGTAATTACTTTTTATGCTGTTGAGTGTTTCTTTTTCTGCTTTTTGATTTTAATTTTGTATTTTTTCCTGTTTTATTTTTTTGTTTTTTTTTGGTTTGTTTGTCTCTGGATTTATCTCGCCCAAATGTCTACGCGTGATTAAACGTTTAAGTCGCTGATATGATATGGCCAGGGCCTGTCGCCGTTTCCATACTGACTGACATATTGATTTCCATTGTGGCTGCTGCTGTTGCTGCTGCTGCTGCCGTGTCTTTTTTTGAAAGTTTGCGGCTGTTTGCCTGTCGATGTTTGCTGTCTGTTTGCTGTTCTCTATGCTCCATAAATCGCACCGTGTGATATAAAATATGCGCCCTGAAAATTATATCTAAGTCAGAAGGGATTGCAGGCAACTGCAGAGTGTAATAGCTGTGTCGAATCTTAACTGATTTGTATGCTTGATGCTTCATGGTTATTCCTCTAGATTGATTCGGCATTTAAAATATTTGCAGTTTTGAAAAATTCAATTTATTGGTCTCAACTGTACTCTCTTTTTCCGCATTCCTCATCCTTAAACCATTTTTTTTGTTTTCGAAATCTACAATCTTGAAATTATGTTTTTAACGACTGCTGAAACAGAAACAGTTTGTTCATGATTTTTACTTTAGATTTGTTTATTTTTGAAAAAAAAAAAATTGTATAAACTTACAAACTAGTTTATGCTAATTGGCATTTTAATCATAGTTTTTATTCTATTGATTGATTGATTCAATATCTACAATTAATTAGTTATTAAGTTTATTTTTAAAAATTCAGCTTTACTGATTTTTACAAATTTGTATTTACTACTTTTGTATTACATTTTATTTAATTTTTTTAATTTAAATACATATTGATGGTAAAGCTTTACGCGTTTAATATCTTATTACGGCTTGCAGACCGGGCTTAAGTTATTTCATGTACTTAAAAAAACACTGTCAATAACATTCACACGTACTAAAATCGACGAGTTAAACATTCAGCGCCTACATAAAGATTCAGTTTAATGGCAGCTCTTAAGTCGCAACTTCACGCTTAATTAGACGCTTGGAAAAATAACTTCATCTGGTGTCGAGTTAAACAGAAACTGAGAAACTGAGACTGGGGCTATAATATGGCCAGCTCGACGGCGAGTTTTGTCGAGACAAAAATGGTCAAAACATGAAATCCTATTAGACAAATTGAAATTACAAATGAGACAACGCCGAAATTAATTTATTAATTAGTCACACTCCATTATGGCTGGACAAAGAGAGGCTGCAAACGGTAGCCGCTACAACAGCAACAACAACTGCACGAATACCAACACTTACAACCACAACAACAACAACAACAACAATACTGGTAATAATCTGCCCACATGCGGCGTTGAAGCGTCTCGAAATGGTTGACAGCCAGTTGGACTCGGGCACTCGGCCGCTCAGTCCGAGCCATTTTCAGGCATTGTGGTGTGAAAATTGTAAAATCCAATTAGAAAACTCAACACGCAACGCATTTTTTTCTTTATATAACTGCGTGGGCGCTTTTCCCCCCTTCGGAGCCGGCTCTCACTCTCACTGCCAGCTGACATAATCTGTGATAAGTAATCGTTAATTAAATTGGACGAATAAAAAAAAAAAAATTACAAAAAAAAAGAAATCTAAGCCCAATTTATTGGGCTGCTCGCAAAGACAATGAAATGTCGCATTCTGAAGGCTCATATCGGCGCGATCTGAGTTCCATTTTGGCCAGAACAGCGACAGGCGACAGCGACGACAGGTTGTTTTGCGGCAAATTGGCAAGACAATTGCTGGCTGGCTGGCTGGTTGGCTTACGAGTACAGTTATCATGGGAAACAGGCAACAACAGCACAAACAGCAACAGAAATAGAAACTGCCCCCGCGATATTCATTTCTAAATGGCCAGCGCCTTCATCATTATCAACTGGAGCTGAAGCTGGAGCTGAGAAAGGAGGCTGAACCTGTGTCCGACTGCAGCTTTAATATGGCCAACAAACAGCGCCCAGATAGCCTTAAATGGCTGCAGCAAAGTGAATGCCTGGCCATAAAGGAGTCTCTATGCCTCGAAAGCAAATCCAAGCCAAAAACTGAGGCAAAAAGTAACGCGTTAATTAAGTGTTTATGGTGTCAACTGTACTTGCCCCCTGCATAATTCATAAATATACATAATCAAACAAACAAAAAACAAAAAAACATCGATATATAAAAGCTAGATCGATCTTTGCTTTAGGCCCATATTATGAATTATGCAATCAGCGTGCCTGGTGAAAGTTTTCAATTTATATATGTTTATATACATATAAATGGAATATGTATTTTTAGCACCATAAATAAGCGTTTTTATTAATAGCGGCTCATTAACCTCGACTAATTAATTAGAAACGTTTTTCTGTAAAACAACAGGAAAAACAAACATGAGTACGGCTTCACGTTGTGTTTGAAGCCAATGTCGAGTCGCTTTGACGAACTGACTGAACGACGAACTGAACGCTGGCCAAGTTCGTGGTGATGAGTTTTCGTACCGATGCGTACCAAATTTATATGATTTTTTTTAATCTTTTTTCTTTCTTTGTTTTTATGAAACATTTATGAGCGCTCGTTAAATCATTTACATCTGGAAATGAGTGTAAGGCTTAACTACGGAATGAGCTTTGAAATTTGGAAAACTGTAAATCATATTATAAGAAAATTTATATTTCACAAGGAAAAAACAATTAATAGATGTGACGTAGGAAATTTTATAAAATGTAATTAGTTACATTTCTAAATTTATTAAATTTATTTAATATTTTTAATGTTCTTTTAGTATATTTTTTAGGCTTAAATATTCATGAGAATCCCAATCAAGTATTATAACAGAACTTCTTTTATTCAAAAATGTAAAATAATTTTTCGTGAATGATAAAGCTGTGTTGTCTGCTCCAGCATGCCAGCTGTCTTCAAAATTAATGCAGTATTCTCTTTAAAGTTTTTATTTTTTAACATAAATCTATAAACGCCCACGTTAGCTATTTTCGGTTGATGTCTGTTTTTTGTGTCCCAATGCGGCTAATTTGCGGTGAGTGGAATTTCTTTTATATTTCATTGTCTTTAAACAACAGCAACAACAATAACAACTACAACAAAAAAAAAAACAGGCATTTGATGAGCTGTGTGGTGAAAAGCGTTTAATAAACGCTGCAATAAATATTTAAACACTGCCTGGCGCTTAATCAAATGCAAAGCTAGTCGTAGAAGCAAACAATGGGCCACATTTTACAACTATGGGGCATGATGAAAATAACAACAACAAGAACAACAAGAGAGAGAAAAAAAGTTGAGAAAAAAAATTGTGTACATATTTATTTTGCGCTGCGGCGACTTATAAAAAATTCATTGAGGCAATTGTCTGCGTTGCAGATTATCTGCAATATGTTCACTCCCACAGGTCAAGCGTGCACATCAATTACTTTGGCACAGGCCCAAAAGCCACGGACTGAGACAGACTGGCGGACAGCCAGACATGCAGACATTCAGGCAGGAAACACACACACACACACATACACACTCGCACAGTTGACCTCTCAATTTAGCGCGCATAATGCCAGGAAATGCCAACATTCAACCAAGTGAGGATGAGGATGAGACTTTAGCTGAGATTTGGTCGAAGTCTGCGACTGGAGTCTTAGTCTAAGTCTGAGACTGAGTCTCAGATGGAGCTTTGTCTATGGAAAGTCACTGGATCTTGGCGTCGATTGTGCGTTGATTGTTTTATTATGAAGATGTTGATAGAGCTGCCAGCAAATTGTCTAAGCAATGAGTGTGGTTGTTGTCGTTGTTGTTGTGGTTGTTGCTGTTATAGCTATATTATTAAGGCAATCAAGTGCGTTAATTTGAAATTGATGATCAGTTTTGTCAACTACAGGGCTTAAGCTAAGTTTCCAAGTGAACTTTCAACTCTTAGAATAAATGTGAAAGAGCAGACATTGGGTTTTTTTTTTTTTTAAAAAATAGATAACATCTCTATTGTCGCCCTCTCTCTTGTCTTTCTCGCTCTTTCTCTTTCTCTCTATGTGCAGATTGATCGAACGTTTGTGTGTCTGTATATCTAATTAGCCTGGCCATTAAAGTGGCTTATTAGAAACGCCTGCCAGCGACAATAGTTGGCCATTAAGCGACTGTCAATGCTTTTATTATAACTTTTTATAATTCTTGTTGCATTTTCCTTGTCGTTCGTGTTGTTGTTGTTGCTGTTGCTGCTGCGGCGCAACATTTCATTAATCGAGTCACGACATTAGACATTCAACAGCTCGCAACAGCCTGGCGAAAAGCAGGCGAAGCCAAAATGCTGGCAACCTGG
Organism: Drosophila colorata; assembly: GCA_035041545.1. Lineage (NCBI taxonomy): Eukaryota > Metazoa > Arthropoda > Insecta > Diptera > Drosophilidae > Drosophila > Drosophila colorata. The sequence goes on from JAWNLD010000564.1 coordinate 5,731,381, forward strand.
CAGCCTGGCCAACAACATTGCCATTCGTTGCCAGGCAGGCGTACATACAAAATTTTTAAAGCCAGCCAAAAATTGCTTTGACAACTTTATCGCTGCGCAGCATCGACAAGGCAGCCAAAAAAAAAAAAATAAAGAAAAAACGAGCGACGGCGACGACAGCAGAAAAAGGGGCGCAGAAAACATTTCCTAGGCCAGGCCGATAAACTGTCAATGGGCCCTCAGTAAGAATCTAAATTAAATCAACTAATCGTATGACGGATTGTTTAAGCCGCTTGCACTCTTGCTGGTTACAAAACAAAAGACTTAGGCAACGAACTTGCTGCAGCTAAATGCCACACACGTATCGCAAGTACTTGTGTATATTTGATTAACTATACCACTATTGCCATATCTACATATGTAGTGGTAGTTGCTTATTAATTGCTATATAAATGGCCGACTCCGGCTGCCAATTGTTGTTGTCGTTGTCGCTGTTATTGTTGTTTTTGCAGATACTGCCACTGCTCGTTAGCGCTTGGCTCCGCTTAAATGGTAAGCATAATGGGAAAAAGCCTTTACTGCAACTTGCGAATTTTAAATACACTTGCAGAAATGTATGCAGCTGGGAAAGTGATTTATAAACAATGCAATTAATTGTTTTTTATTTTTTTTTTTTTTGCTACAGAAGACCAAAACATTGTATTATATATTTTTAGCTTACATCAAAAATTCTATAAAAAATGTACGTTCAAAAAATTGATAAATAAATGGCTTTTTAATAGACTAAATATTTAATTACTGTGTTTTAAATAGCAGTTTATTAAAAACTAAAAACAAAGATAGAGAAAGCTACTCTATGCTCATATAATTTTGCAAGGCACTAAAAGCTTTAAAAACATATTTTTGATATTTCTTTAATAAATACACATATATAATAATATATATACATATATAAATACACATATTTTTAAAAGAGCCCACAAACTCGATTATAATATATATATAACAGCAACTCTAAAGAGTATAACAAAAGAATTGTATTGTTATGGACTGCTCCAGCTTATTAGTGGGCGTTGCAAATGAACTTTCCCACACACAGCGCACACATTGAATCAATTACCACACCAGCTATGTGTGTGTGTGTGTGTGTGTGGCAGTCATTGCATGTTAGCTAACATTTAGTTGAAACAACTTTTGGCTTCCTGCTAGCTGCTAGCATTCGCATAATGGGCGCTCGAGCTGTATGCTGCCCCCATATCATTAATATTAGAATTTTCGCACTTTAATTTATGCACCTGCAGCTGATTCGCCACAAGCAGCGGGCGGCAACTCTGCGGCTCAACTCTATGGCTGCGACTGCGGCTGCCGTTTGCCATTTGCCGTTTTTATGGCCTCCCCGGGCCACACCCACCCAACAACTAATCGATATTGTCTAACGATTTACGACCAATAAATTTCACTTTCAGTTGCATTGTGTGTGCAGCCAAGTGGCGCTCCGGCTTTAGATTTGACTTTGCCGAGATTTTGAGTTTAGAGTTTTAAATTTTATTCAAATATTTGTCATAATTTATTTAATTTTGTGGCTTTATTTAAGTTGGCTTTATTAGTCGTCCGCTTAGGTGCCCGAAACTCGTTAGACTTGGCATTTGTCAAGTAATGCACTGATTTGTGGTCTGCAGCAGGAGATGGAAAGTGTGCAGGATTAGTGGAAGCTGTGCGCTGATTGCAACCACCAAAATCGGCTTAAGCAGCTTAAGTAGTTCAAAACTGGAGCATGACCAGCTACTTGTAGTTAATAAGCACAGCTACGGATTTAGATAACACGCGTAACGGGTTGCTGTGATTGAGTGTGATGTAAGCTATTGATAAGAGTAGGGAAACTTGCAATTGATACGATTCAATCTATTTCAAAATAGTTTAACCTTCGATGGAAGAGATTGTGAGACTGGAGAACATTATTTTGAACTAGTTCGCAATAACTGAATAAACGCGATATTTATTTGGGTAAGCAAAGAAATATGTAGCTACATATGAAAAATCATGATATAGTTATGTCCCACGCATGCCATCTTACAAGAATCCTAGCCAACACCAACCTGAACCAGCTCATTTGAATCACAGAGGCTTTAAAGATTTTTCCCTGTGTAAAAGAATTTTTTCCTTCTGGGAATACAGATCATGTGGTTTTTTAGCAAAAAAACAAAATATATACATATATATGCATACAAATAAGTTATTTATTTAAGTTTTTTAAGATTATTATCTGTTATTTTTATCTATTGTTTGTATACATTCATTTCCACCTCATCTTAGGTATATGTATGTGTATCTTTCGATCTCATCTTCGCTCTTCGTACATCATTTATTTGCTTCTACAGATATGCATATCAATTTGTTTTGTCTTTAGACTTGCGAATCAATATTTTATTCGATTCATAGACAAGCGAACTTATTCCTACATTAATTTCTAATCTATGTATTTTTTGTTATCTTCTATCAAACATATATGCACATAATTCTTGTTCATCCATTAACACGAATAGCATTCGCTCACATCCAAGGAAATGTTAATCATTCTTTGTCATTTATATATCATGCTTTGCGTATATCACTCTTTCTTATCTTCTTTGATCACACATGTATATCATTCCCATCAATAGATGATCAGTCCTAAATTTTTATATAGATATACATGTATACCAAATTTTCTATCTTATAGATATGTTTACAGTTTTTAACCTTTTGCTCTCATTACCTAACATTCCTTCCATATATACAAATAATTCTCATGAATAAGTTTAGCGGCAAGAAATACATATTTTATTTATGCAAAAAACAACTCTTCACCCTCCACCCCTGTCCCCTCCACCTCCCCTCTTAGAACATACTCACAATTAGTTTTAATTGATCTGATTACACGGCCGCTTGTATTATTGGAGGCGGTCTCAAGTTACCAATGCGAGTCGAGATTCAATCGATGTTTCACAGGCACCTGGTCAACATTGGTTGGCTGACCCAACCCAGGCCAACATTTTGAACTTTGCAACAACAACAACGTGGCAAACGGCAAATGGTTAAAACGAATGCAACAATTGCAAATGGTAACCGAACAGCCCGCAGTTTTGGTTTTGTGGTTGCGTTTTCATAACATGACAGCAGCCGAGCCGCTACAACAACAACAACAATAGCAACAACAACACCAGCAAAAGCAACAGCAACAACAACAAATGTTCTGCTCATTTTTGGCTATCAGTATCAAAAAGCAAAGCAGCAACTGCAAAAGGTCATAAAATGTGTTACCGCTTGTTGCTGGTCGTGTAAATTTTTACACGCCGGCCAAAAAGGCCGCCAATTGTTCAACTGTTGCAACTTGCAACTTGCAACTGTTGCACGGTTCGACGGCATCTGACATGCAACTCTCGACGAGCATTCAACTGTCAACAGTTACTACCGAAAGACAACGGCCGTTAAATGCCGCCAAAATAACTCAGAGCAGCCAAAACAGCTAGCTGCAAACATTTTGGCCAAACTACAAATCACTTTTACTGGAAGTCGGACAGAGGCTCTAAGCCTAAGCGGCCAGCCTGCCAAGCGCCAGTCCACGTCCCAGTTCCAGCCGCAGCCCGACCCGATCCGACCCGACCCGTCTCGGGGCCCGGCCAGTCAGCTGGCTGCTGTCGGCCCTGTCGGCTGTCAAGCAAATGCCGAGCTGCGGGCCATGGTGTAAAAATTATTTAAAGTATAAATAAAATTCTCTAAATATTTGCGAGTCGATTTTCCATTTAGCCGCCGTCGCAGTTGCAGTTGCAGTTGCAGTCGCCGTCGCCGTCGCAGTCACTAGCCGAGGCAATTAAGGTGCAATAATTTCGGATCATTAGGTTAAATTTGTCACGACCCGCCGCACGATTGCCGGCCCCGACGATTGCCAAGCTCCGCCCCAAGGCGAACTGTCCGAAAAGGTAAAAGCGCACGTCTGGAACACCACCAATCCACCAACCCACTGTCCATTTGCTCAGTGATCGGTGATCGGTGATCGGTGATTACTGTGCGCTCTGATCGCTGAGCTTGCCCGTTCCGTTGGCAGGCATAATTTCAGTATGTTTTTGTTTGTCTTATTTTTTTTTTTTTTTTTTTTTTTTTGTGCGCTAGGTGGCGCTGCCAACAAATTATGACACAATTCGCTGGCCAAATTTGGTAAGCAGTTGACATTTGCCGTGTTTTTCGTGTGTTGTCGACTCGGGCTATCATTAAACAGCGCTATCAACATGGCATGTTGACAACAAACGCCTGGCAACATGTTGCCCCAAACCGACTCTGCTGGGAAGGCAACGTCGTGTGTGTGTGTGTGTGTGTGTGCGTGGGTGTCACTCGCTTTATATAACTGACCGCTATTAGCGTCAAGTTGAAGCTGCCTCGCTGGCTGCCCCCTTCCTTCCCCTGCCCCCGCCCCTGCCCCTGTCTCTGGCTGGGACTCTGGGTCTGGTCTGTGACGCCGTGAATTGCATTCCACAAATCGATTTCGCTGCGCACACGCACTGACCGCAATTTTGTGGTCTAGCCAATGAATCATCGACTCAAACCACAAGAATCGCACGCGTCCCTGCTTTAGAGATGACAGCGTGATTAAAAAAATGAATTTGAATTCTAATTAATTTATGATGGGGTATTATTCGAGAAATATTATTTAAATTCCATATATGTTTTGCTTAAGTGTGTGAATTTTCAAAATTTATAAATATTTGTTAAAAATCGAACTGTTTTATATTTTTTTTTTGCACATGTAAGTGAATAAGACAAAACTCCTTGAGAGTCCTACCTAACTTCCTATATATACATAATTTCAATATTTACTGTATCCAAAGTAAGGTAGGGTATTACCCGTGTGGGTTTGGTTTAAAAGTTTTCACAGTTTTCCACATATTGTAAATTTTCTAAAATTTATAAAACACGCTGAAAGTGAGTTTGGATAAAGATCTTTAAAAACGAGTTTAAGTATCCAACCTATTGAAAAAGAGTTTTTAATTCATATTGCACACTTGTGAGTGAAATGGCCAAAACTCTGCCTACCAGCTTTCTTCCTATATAAATATTTTTAATACATTATTTTAATGGGTCTACGCTTATTAAATGAGTTTTTCAGAAAGTTGTACCCTTCTCTAAATGGTCGCTCGATGCACGAAGCCCCGTTGCACGTTGCCGGTTGCCCGTTGCCCCATGTGTGTGGCATTTCTGTCACTTGACGCTGAATTATTTTCACGCCTTTTTACAAATGTTTGCGGCTTGAAAAGCGCAACCATAGCGGGGGCGACACAAACACACACACACACACACACAAGCACACTCTCACACACGCACACACATACACACACACAGCGGCGTGTTCCACTTATGGCTAACGCCATGGCCTCCACTGCAGCTACGACTCGGACACACAGTTGGAACTGGACGCAACGCGACGCGACTCGACTCGGTCAGCATGCAGATTTGCTCATAAATCTGACAAACTCAACGCTAATATTTGCAGACTTCGTTAGACACACTCAAATGCATTTGATATGCCTTAAACGGACTGACTGGCCCGGCAGCTGCGGGTGGGGGCTTGCGGGGTAGGTGCGGGGGTGTTGCCAGCGCTGGCAGCGTTGCCTGGCCGTCGTTGGCCATTGGCCTGACAAGTGTAAAAGTTGACAGGCGGCGACCAAAATGAAATGCTGTTAAACTTTATCTGATTATAAGTTTGTAACTGGCAACTGAATGACCAAATGCCTCAGCGGGCCTGACCAACTGGCCAAGTGACCAACAGCGGCTAAACTTGGCGGCTAAAGAGTTGGCATAAGTTGATGCTGATGCATCGGGTGATGCCGATGCTGATGCTACTGCTCCTCTCTTTTGTGGCGCCTTTAATAACATAGGCCGGATAATGTGTCAACAGGTTCGGACTAGATTCTGGCGCCGGGGCCATCTAATTGTCAACAATTGCTAACAAGGCCGGCACAAAATGCAAGAACAGCAGATAATACAAATTTGCTGGCTCTATTGCCGGCGCTTGTTCGCATGGAAATTGCCGGCCAGGAAAACAACCACTGGCACCACTTGATCACTTGGCCACTTGACCACTTAGTGGCAGCAGCAGCAGCAGTCTGGCCTGGCTGACTTGGCTGACTTGCCAACTGCTCATTTACTGGCAGAGTTTAAAAAGCAATCAACACGTGATTATAATGATGCGACCACTGAATCGATCGAGCTGACCAGCTGGCTGCCTGTCTTACACATAATTGGCCAGATCTCATGGCAGGCACTGAGCACTGAGCGGCTCCTGCGGGCTGCGGCCGCTCTTTGTTAATAAGCGGCGCATTCGTTGCATTTTGTTGAGCTGGCGGCTGGACGCCGTTGTTGACAGTAATTTGCTGGCTCCGAAACTCGTTTCGAATTGCAGTTGATAATTTAATTTGCATAGTGCCAATTTATGCTCAGTTGATGGACAACTGGACAACGCCGGGCAGTCATGGGTTAAGCAGCAGCAGCAGCAGCAGCGGCAACAGCAACAACAACAGCAGCAGCAGCTACCATCCGCTCGCTATAAACGCTGCCGCTGCCGCTGACGTCGCACCGCGCTCTTATCATCTGATTTGCATCTACACTCGTGTTTATTTCTGCACCATTTGTGTTCGACGATCGTTATCTGCATCCGTTTGAAATGTTGCGCTTTTAGTGGCTGCTCTTGTAAGACAATTTGTAGCAAGTGGTTTTCATGTTCATGGGAATATGTGTATATAGTTTGCATACCAGTCGACTGTGGCTGTGGCTGTGGCAACATGTGTGCTGTGCTTTTGTGCTGCCTTAAAGTCGCCAATGTGCTTGTCGCTGCCATAAAATGCCACCCAGTGGGTGCATGCTGCATGCTGCATGCCGCATGCGGCCTTAAAGTCTGCGTTTTTATGCTGCCTTTTGACACGCAACTGGCACAAAATGTCCGCAACGTGCGCTGTCCACACTTTGATGACACTTTTTTAATTAGCCCCGGTTGCTGCCACTGTGCAACAAACTGTTGGCTATATGGATTTTGGCCAGACATGTGCAACTACAGCAGCCATTTGGGCCAAACATAACGCTGACATCGCGTGCTCACGTCGCGGACAACGCTGGAAGCTGTGCAGTAATTAGTCATTATGCAGAGGCGCAGTGAGTACAATGGTTAAAAGACAACAATTTCCGCAAAAAATAAAAAAAGAGTGAAGCAAAAGTAGTTGGGATGAAGCGAAACCTTAGATATGTGCCAAGTCTTCACTTTACATAAACTTCAGAAACATTTTCATTTTCTCACTTCTTTTGCTTCACTGTGCCACAGTGAAACCGCACTTGTCGCTGACGTTGCGTGCAACTAATTAAAAACTGTAAACTGTCAAGAGCGTTGCGCACACGGGCGACAGCCAATAATAATTCATATACAATTGCGTTTCGCGGTCATTTTTGCTGGCCAAGTTCGTTGCCTAAGTCTTTTGTTTTTTAGAATTTATGAAATTTGTAATAGCTCGCGACTTGTTTATTTAATGCATTTTTAATAAATTGCCAGCGAATGCAAGCACAAAAGTCACAATTTAATTGCGGCCACCAGCTCAAGAGCTGGCAAATACAAAAAGTCCGGCTGCAAGTCGGGGTCGAGTGCCCTATAGACAGCCGCCAAGTCGAATGCGTTTAATAAATCATAAAGAGCAAAAATAAAAAAAAATAAAAATATTATGGCAATTGCAAATTGCGATTATTCCAAGGAATTCACGGTCACGGCATTTTGTCCGAGTGGTCGTGGCAAACGGCAGCTGCCACGGCAGCACTACAACAATTGCTACTAAAACAATTGTTCTCTCGAGAACAACAACAACAACAACAACAGCAATGGATTAGAGTAATAGGCATTCATGTTTTGATTGTTCTTGTACGCTTTAATGTTGTACAACATTTGCATGGCACTTTGGCGCTGGCCTCTTTGCAGATACAAAATATTTATGCAGCATTTTTGTTTTTGTTTTTCCTGTTTTTGTTTTGTTCACTTTTAGTTTTGATGGATTTATGAGCTATGATTTGCGTTTGCGTTTGCGTTTCGCCTGCGCCTTGTAGAACTTTAGCCTTCGGCTGCATTTAAATAATTAAAATGTCCAACTCTCGAGTGCAGCAGCAATAACAACAACAATAACAATAACAACAACATCACGAACAATCGACTAGCGTCTGATTGTGTCCATTTACTTGCGGGCGGGCGAATAAAAAGCTCAGCGGGAAATTAATTAGTTGTTGTGATAAATGAAAATTAAATTAGTTGCTTGTACTATGAGTGCAAATGACAGCGAGTTGTTAGTTAGTGGAGTGGAGACTTTAGAGTGGACCCAATTCGAGTGGAGTGGAGGTCATAAAACCCAGCAAGAACGATAAATCATGAATGTCGTTAGACTATTCAATTTACTTAATAATTAATTTTATATTTGTGAGTGTGTGTGTGTGTGTGTATGTTTATAAATATAAGGAGAAGCTCTTAACGTGGCTTAACTCTCCGTGTTTGCTGTCTCACACCTAGCTAAACCTGTCAACTTTTACAGTTTGCGGCAATCATTTGCAAAATAACTCAATTATCCGGCTTTGAAAATGTCAGTGAAAACAAATGAGCGACAGGCGGGCAGGCAGGCAATTTGCCAGCGCAGGCAAGAGCCCTTCACATATGGGCTTAACCAATTTTCCAGTGCAAACAACCACAACAACAACAACAACAAGAGCAGCCCACGCATACAGCTGGCCAGTGAAATTATTTCACAAATATCGATGCCAAAGACAACGATGATAAAGTTCAAGACCTGGCCACATATAAGTAGATACTTATATTTATATATAGATATAAAGGCTGCGCATATAGAAATTATAATGAAGACATCAACTACAACAACAACAACAGCAACAAGCTGACAAGAGAGCAAATCGCCTGCCAGCCCACTTTGATTTTTATGGCCAACACACATGAAGATGGTAGATGGAAGCTGCGGGCAGCTGTAAGTTGAGCAGAGCAGAAAGAGGGTAGTGGAGAGAAGGGGAGGGGCTGGGCATGTTGTATGGGAGGGACGACCTCTTACCGCTAGTGCAGAGCAGAGCGCAGTTGTAGGTGGTGCCCAAAACAAATTGCAGGCAATCGCAAAGCCGTAAGTATGCTAAATTATCAGGCGTCCTCTTCGCTGTGTGAATACCTTAACAACCAAGCCGGGGCATATGACAAGCAGCAAAGCAGCTGGGCCTTGAGTGTATAGAGCAAGAATTAAATATTTAAAAAAAAATGACAAAAAAGGGTATTTAAATGAAATATGTATTTAAATATATTTCTTATCGAAATAAAAAGAATTTTTCCATTTACCCAAATTCATATACTTTCATTTATTTATCTACTTTTATCGATTTAACCCAATAATAGGGCATCTTATCTTCATCTTCTATTTATTGTTTTTAATACAAATTTTCCCAAGTTTTTCCGAAGCTTTCCAATAATGCACTTTACGCTAGCGGCCAAAAAAGAAAGAGCAAAAATAAAAATAAAAAAATAAACAAATTTTTTTCGGGCATTATTATTACGAGTTTTAACATTATTACTGGACGTTGAACAATTTCGGGCAATAAAAGGCACAAATTGCTGATAATAATGATGCCAGCCAAAGCTGGATGCTGCCCGTTTCTACGTTGCAAGTTTGTTGCCTAAGTCTTTTGTTTGCATAGCCTGCGCAAAGCGGCAACTGCAGCCAAAATGTTGTCGCGCGCGCGCGTGTGTGTGTGTGTGTGTGTGTGTGTGTGTGTGTGTGTGTATGTGTGTGTGCATGTGTCTCTTTGTTATTATTTTACATACTGTTTTTTTTTTGGTGTGTTTCTAGTGCTACAATAGTTTCGGATAGTTTCATGCTTGTCATGTTCTGCGCTAAGAAATTGAACTTTTTTGTGGTTGTTGTTGCTGCTGCTGCAGTTTTTTGGTCGCTGTGAAACATTTGTCATTTTTACCATTTTTAGCCAAGCGTGACAGGCGTTTGTTGCTGTAGTTTTTGCTGTTTCGCTGGTTTCACCCACTGGCATGCAAATGCAACAACAACAACACCATTACAATGACCAGTGTGAGTGTGTATTTGTGTGTGCCTAGGTGCCTTGCATTTCGATACACGATAAAGATCTCAAATATAGTTAAAACAAACAAGAAATTTATTGAATATGCAGCGTATTTTGCATTCGTATTCGCATTTGTCTAGCCAGTTGTACAACTCTGGTTTATTGTTTTATTTATTGTAGGTGAGAAGTCAAATATTTGTGGGTGGCTGCCACAACAGCAACGGCAGCACCACCAGCAGCAACAGTCGAAACAGCGATTCATAAATGGCACATCTCGGCATCTTGGCAGGTTTCTAGCCTCAGTCTCTTTTATGTCTGGCCTTATCTGTGCGCGCACTGTCAAGCGGATATATGCTTTGCCATACATATATGCAAGTCCGTGGCGTATCACGGGGCACAATCGCGTTCAAAATTGCCATAGACCTCGGGTTAATTTCAACATTAAACAAAATGCAAAAGAGTATAGACCAAAAGACAAGCCCATCACTTGATTATTTGTTGCCAAGATGCTGCTGGATAAGCCAATATGAGAGATGAATAACTATATGTTATATAGATGACGTGTCAGTTACAAGGAAAATACAATGAAATCCGATATACATGCCTTGTGGCGCTAAATGCGCAAATTATAAATTTAGAAACCATCAAGTTGTTTTCGACTTATAGGGTATAAAGCTGAGCTAGACTTTTAATTATTTATCAACCAAAAAATGTTGTCTGATGAAGTTTATTTAAAGAAGGAAGCTCATTCTCCTTGCTATGTTTTGACACAGATATAAAATACAAAAAATAAAGCACAGCATTACAAATTTTAGAAATTTGGAAAAAAAAAAATGTAAGCTTAGATTTATATATATATTATTGAAATTACAAATTAAACTGTAGTCGCATATGCCACGGAGTAGAATACAATTTTTTTTATGACTTTAGTTAACTCTAGATTCAAGCGAAGTTCTTCAGCCATCTTTACATTTAAATTTTTGCAGCTTCGTAAAAGTAAAGTAGGAAATAAAACTGTTTCTATCCAACTCTTGAGCTCATGAAGAAATCGTTCTTGGATTTTCTGTAGAAATCTTAGAACTTTTCTGAACAAATTAACTTATCCTTTCTAACTAATCCTTTCCTCTTTCTATAGCTGTCGTAAATTAGTGACCATATACAATTACCCTATCCTAAATACGTTATATATACTATTTTTATTAATATATTAACTATAAAGTTCCTCTTTCGATTTTATCGAATTGAAGGCCATAAATGTATATTAATTTTGAATATAACTTAACATTCAGACTCACATTCAGCACAGATAACACCTTCAATTATCCGAGAGACTGCCCACGCGGTTGTTCCTTTCGGTTTCCGGCCATGCCGTGGCACTTGTCTCCATATAATTTGCCGCACTTATTTAACGGCCTACGCATCCTGAAAAGACCAAGAATAACAGCAACAATGAGACAGCGAAACAACGACAACAACAACTCGCATGAGTCAGATAAATTAGCCAGGCAACATTTTGGCTTTGGTTTCGGGGCTCAAATCGAATCGCCTTAGCCTTAAAGCCTTTCACACATTTTCAGACCAGGCGAGGTCAAATGCATGGGAGCATGGGAGCCAGCGAGCAGATTGCACAACCAGCTGCGATTTGCATATTACGATTTAGTTAGCGGGCAGCGTTTGTCGCCCGCCAACCGAGAGAGAGAGAGAATGAGAGGGAGGGAGAGAAACAGCGAGAGAGAGAGAGAGAGAGAGCAACAACCGCCACCTGTTTTTGGCTTTGCATATCAGCAGCACATCAATGAAAATGCGGCGCTTGATCGACTCGCACTCGACTCCAAGTTGGGCATTCATCCACATTCACAAATAACCAAGTCGACAACAACGATGTCTTCTAGCCTGGGTAGGCGTAACCATTGGAGCCACGGCGCTGAACCACGCGACGTGGCAGCGACGACATGAGGTTGGAGCACACCACCATTGTCTGCGGCAGATAATCTGTGATTCGTAAACTCCCACAGGTCAGGCGAGCACATCAATTACTTTGGCACAAGTCGCAGTCGCCGTCGCCGTCGCAGTTTCAGCTGCGGTCTGTTCCTGGCCAAGCGCCATCCACGTTGACGTCGCCGTCGTCGTCGCCGTGGCAAGAATGACCTCTCAATTTATTGTGCAGCCTTTATCCTTTTGGCATATGCGATTTGTATCGACTTAAGCATAAACACACACATACACACACACACATTCGCTTGGGTTCTCTTTGGCGAGTTAAATGCTTACGTTGATTGTTTTATTATGATGATGTTAAATTATTGTAATCCAAACGCGCAATCGCAATCGTTGTCGACATCATCATCATCATCATCTTTCGCATCGGCATCTGCGTTGCATTGCCATTACTCCCTCCCCCTTCCCCTTCTCATTCTCCTTCTCCTGAGTAGGCGTTGCTCGGCATATCCTTTGCGTACGCGCAAAAACAAATAAATGCTGAATAGCTTCATGGACTCGACTCCATGGCTAGCTGCTCCATTCGAGTCAATGGCATATGCCTCGGCATCTGCATCGACATCCACATCGACATCGGCATCGACATCGGCATCGGCGTCGGCTACGTGTGCCGCTGCAAACACTTACAGATTACGATCGAGTGTTTGGCTGGCTCTCTGGCCCTGCCCGGCCCGGTCTGGGGCTGCCTTGATGCCAGGTCCGTGATAATTTTGGGTTGCACGCTTATTTAATATGCGAATTTTTACAGATAAATGGTGAGAAATAATTTGCGCTGCTTTCGCTCTTCAGCCTCCTCCTTCAGCGGCTTTCTGCCTCTTCGTCCTCTTCGTCCTCTTCTGTATCTGCGCTGCCATTGCCATTGCAGTCGTTGCGTGGGCGTGCGCTCTTTGACGGGGCGTGGTCATAAGTACATAAATATATAGATGTTTTTTGTATTCTTTTAAATGTGTTTGTGTGTGATCACTTCATATCCGTTCTATCACTGTAAATCACTTAAAAGATAATATTTCGAAATAATTTTCAGACTCTGTTCAGGCCCTCCAACCCCTTTAGCTTTGTCAAAACTGAAACGAGTTCTATGCCATTGTCCTCGAGATTGATTCGGCATCTAGGGTTTATGTAGTTATTTAAAAAACTTAAAAAGCAAGTCTATAAACTAGTTTTAAAACAAAACCTGAAACAGTTTCCCGATTCATTTTTCTGTCAAAAATCATGCCAAAAATAACACAAATTTATAAATTTTCATACATTTCAGTTAAGGGTCTTTTCTAATTTTCAAACTTCCATAACTTTGTCAAAGCTGTTCAGATTTTGCTGAGGTTTGCATTTTTGTTCATATTTTAATACTATATTTATTCCGCATTTACATCTGCAAACACAATTTAATTGTCAAAATTTATTTTAGTTTTTTTTTTTAGTTTAATTTGGCTTTTTTCTTGTTTGACAAAGTTTTCTTCAGTTATTTAATAAAAAAAAAATCAAGTAATAAAAATTCTTCAAAAAATGTTTCAAATTTATTTTTGAAATTTGTGTTTTTAAACTATTTCTGTTATCAAAATACGTATTTAACGTAGTTTGGGTTTTTTGTCAGTCACTTGCTTTTCGGTTCTTGGCTCATTCTGTGCCTAACATAGGATACACTTGCACTGCCCATCCTTGTCGAACCTGTCTTGTTTAGAAAACACCCCCTCGGCCCCCTCCGTTGGCGTTGTCGTTGCGCATTTGTTGTCGCCATCCAGCTGAGTTGGCCTTTGGCTTGAGCTGTTACATTTCCAGTTGGCTGCCCTGCATTGGCAGCATTGGCTGCATTGGCTACTGGTTTTGATTGAGTGCCCCTCGGCTGGGGCGCCTAGTGGCATTTGCGGTGACATTTACAGGGGGCGACATCGGCGACAAAGTCAAAGCTGCTGAGCTACGCAACACCCACACCAGATCTGGGTCTTTCAGCTAATGACTGAGGCATGGGCATGGCCCTGACAGCTGCCGCCACATTCCAAGCCGCTGATGCCTCTAACTTCGACTCCGGCTCCGGGTCCGGAATGCTGGTGCGGGGCGAGCATTTTAATTGTGAGAACTTTGCGGCAGCCATGACCAAGTTTCCGTTTTGGAGGCCAGCCAAATGTTTGCTTATCAAGAGATTAGTTCGATTCGGTGACTCCGAATACGCAAAACTTGCTGGCCGGCGTCGGCGGCGGCGGCGGCGGCGGCGGCGTTTCGTGTGGCATGCCGCATGCGCAAATGCTGTTGGCCAGCGAGGCAGATGCAAGATAAGCAGCCGCACAATTCGGGGTTTCGCCTTGGCGCCGGCTCGGCCCGCTAAGAATCTTGCCACCCTACAGGCGACTGCGACTGCAACTCAGCTCGAGTCCAATCAAGATGCCGCCGTCGACTGGCAACTGGCAAAAGTTTTGCCAGCTTTTGAACTGTTGGCCGCTTCGATTATGCAAAGCCCGAAACGGGCGGTATTCATGTGTGTATGTGTGTGTGTGTGTGTGTATCTTGGCTAACGCTGCGGGGGCTGGCGTTTTCTTTATGCCCAAATAATAGCACATAAAACTATAATAGTAATTTTCAAATGGAGAAAGAGCGATGCAATCGCTCTCCAACCGGCCCCGGCCAGCTGTGCGGGCTTAGTCATAGAAAGGAAGCCCCCAACCCGTACCCTCACGCTCATATCCCCAACCATTTCGACCTGGCCCGGCCTCGATGACCACACAGCGCGCCATGCGATGAGCTGAAATTGAAGCTGAAGCTGACGCTGACGCTGAAGCTGTTTTGCTTTTGTTGTAGCTTTAGCTTTAGCTTTTGCCGTAGCCGCGTGGCGTCCAGTTAAGAGCTGCGGCTAATTTATGGCCAGCCAATGCCACAAGCTGCACGGGGCTGAAGGCAAAAAGAAACCAAACCAAACACTTTCATTTTTCAAATGTACCCAAGCGAGCGCAAAAACAAAAACAAAGACGAAACGCGAAAAATGTTTCAATTTTTCGAAACAGACCTCACCCCATGATGCTAATTTATATGCAGCCCCAACCCAGTCAAAGCCAATGCCAAAACCACAGCCAAAAAAAAAAAAAAATACACCGAAAAACCGATGTCGATGTCAAGCGGAGTTCAGGTTCAAGTTCGGTTTTCGGTTTCGCGCTGATGCGACTCAGGTGTAAATTAAATACACTTGGGCCCCGAGGCACACACGAACGGGCGACAGATCAGACTTCATTAGGGAAGTTCGGACCTGGGAGCTAGAGACGAGCGTGTCGGCTCAAAGTCGTGTTGGTTCACGGGTGAGTTAGTAGGAAGTATAAATATTTTCCATAGTCCTTTAACAGCATATTCTGCGGTAAGTTTAAGGCTTCAACAGTCGAAAATTATAATGGTGATTACAATTTTATTGATTTATATAAATTAATATATAAATTTAAACTAAGTATTTCAAGCTATCCCATAAATTTTCCACTTTAACTAGTAAGGAATTCTAATTTAAAAAGTTTTTCTGAATGTAGCGAGAAATATATCATATCAATCATATAAAATCGCACTCAAGACGATTTTGAAGCTCATATTGTGATCATCTCTAACTAAAGGATCAACCTTGGAATGTTGTCATTTTTCCGCAGCCCCGCCCCACTGCCAGAGTTGTATCCTCACAATCATTTAAATAGCTATAAATTAATAAGCATCCATTAATTTGGCGCGCGGGCGTTGCGCATAAATTTGGTGATTTTCGGATGTATTCAGTGCATGATGGGACGAAGGGTGCCAGGGGCCGCTTTGCTGGGGTCAGAGTCAGACAAATTATGTGGTTTGCAACACACGCGCCATAAATTTGTCACTTATGCTTGTTGGGGATGAGCCGGCGAGGCTCCTCACCTTCCTCAAAGCACGCTTAATATAATGAGGTGAGGGTATTAAAGTTTTAGAGGACATAAAGTTTTGATATATGCATGAAATTATATACAGAGAGGGCTGTATTTCATATAAAACTTATTGCAAAAAGCATAATAATAGATGTAATAGACATACAAGAATTTTATTTACATTTTTATTAAGCTCTGTTTTTAATAGAACTAGTTGAGCATTAATCTTATTTGTTTGTGAATTTTATTTGTATATTTTGTAAGCTTATGTCACTTGAACTAGTTGGGAATTATAAGAAAAAGAAAAACAAATTTAACAGGCCTAATGCATCAATTGCTTAACTGCAATGACAAATCTGTAGGCGCAGCAGCTTTGTTGACATTTAAGTACCAAAAGCAACAACAGCGGGCAGTCCTAAAAGGCCTATGAGGCCAGCTCCACCAGGTATCATAGACAAAGCCGCCTGGCGCCTGCAGCAGCAGCAACAATAGCAACAACAACCATAGCAACAACAAAAACTCTGTAACTGCTGCCGAACCGGCGCCTTTGGCCGTCAGCTGGGCAGGTGTCAAGCTGTGCGTGTGGCACCGCAAACTTGGCCAAAACAAGCTCGTAACAAATATGGCCATGCGCCAAAGCGACACGTTGAAAAACGTTTTTTTAATTTGCGTACGCGTTTTTTTCCCACGAGCAATTAAACGGAATTTCCAGAGCAAAAACAAAATGTGAGGCATGTAATTAGAACAATTAAATTGAAACCTAACAAGCGATAACAGTTTTGCCCCCTCCCCGTCCAGCTGGTCACCTGACCCACGAGCAGAGATGCCAGCGCCGTTTCGTCATAGCCAAGTGAGCAAACGCTAAACCGCTCGATCGGTCGGCCCGCTTAGACTTGAACTTAATTTGCATAATTGCTGCGTAAATATTGATATTTGAATTTTGATATTGACCGCAGCGCACTCAGCATATATCGTATATAGTATATAGCATATGGCATATGGCAGATAGCGATAGCAGCTGAAATGCGGGCAGCCCCAATCTGAGTGGCAGTCGAGCGCCGGCTGCGGGAACGAGTCTCGGCATCTCTCTCGCTCTCTCTCTCTCTCTGCATGTCTCTTTGTATCGCAGTGTTTGTTTGTCGTTTGCATTGCTTAATCGACTGTCAATAATTTCACATATTAAATATGAAATAAAACGAGGCATTTAATC
Organism: Drosophila colorata; assembly: GCA_035041545.1. NCBI lineage: Eukaryota > Metazoa > Arthropoda > Insecta > Diptera > Drosophilidae > Drosophila > Drosophila colorata. The sequence continues at coordinate 5,748,544 of JAWNLD010000564.1, forward strand.
AAATGGCGCAGCTGTGACTCCCAGACCCGATGATAGCGCTTTCAGTTTCCCACGCTACCAGCCCGCTAATCAGCGACTGAATCACAAAGGTGCGTGAGGCTACTATGAAGACATCAGTCAACATGGATTGAGAGGGGTGAGCGGAATGTCGGTGGAATATCCAGTTGACACTGATAAATAATCAGACACTAGCAATCTCAAACGTAGCTGCGACCAAGACTTGAACAAATGCAAATTAACTGGCAGTTATGGTTAAAAAAAAAACTAAGTAGGCAAAGGAAGTGTTCAAAGTTTCGAATTTAAGCTTTCATCGCAAGATAACTAAGCATAATATAATTGGAAAACCCAAATTTGCAATATAGCAATATCGGGTAGTATCGAGGTGCTGTTAACTAGCACTCATAATTAAAAATCTAAGCGGCATTATGACTGAAGAAAAGAAAATTTACCAATTGGGTTTTAAATCTATCTCAAGCAAACTTATCTAATCTTAATGGAAAACTGAAGAATAAAAAAATACAAATTATATAAATAATTAAAATTGCAGCCGAACTGATTAAAGTTTAAAATTTACAAGCTATTTACTAAAAACAAAAGGGGTAAGCTCTTATTTCAGTAAAATTGGAATTTTCTACCGCAAATATATTGATTTCTTCATCTTAGGACAGCATTAATAAGAAATTTGACAAAAGATATTCCACATCTTAATTGAAATTTAACAAAAATATTTGCAGTCAATAAAATAATAAAGATAATAAAATAGCTTTCTTAAACTGTAATGAAACTAGTTTAATTTATTTTACTTAATGAAGTCATTCTCAGCTTTATAAATCTTTTAAGCTACTCCCGAAACAATTTTTGTTTTTGTTTTTGTTAATATAGCAATCAGTTGCAGAAATCCATTAGTTGTTGAGGTAAACGTAGCAGCTTTAGTGGAATATTATGTGTGTATTTTTTGGAGGTACGTGTACATAAATTCCGCATAAAATTGAATGAAAAAACCTCTTCGCTGAGGTGCAACAAAATTGTTCAAGTGGCTGCTAGTGGCACATGTCCAGCGCCTTGTTAGTGGCAACCGAAAACACAACGTGTAAATTATGCCATAACACAATTAGCCACTTTAGAAGTTGGCTTTAGACTGGGCTGCCTCTTGTTGTTGTTGGCTTTTTGCTGCTTTTTTTTGTTTTTTCTTTGGGGCAGGCCATTTGCCACTTACATGCGCCGCAAACATTTTGCAACATGAAACTTTGCTAAAAATTTGCTGTGGTTGCCTAATTAAAAAATCGACTAAAACTTAAACTAAAAACTAAAACTGAAGCTAAAACTGAGAGCGGGCAAACAGGATGCTACCGCTGTCAGGGGGTAAAAGTGTAGGAGGGGATGCAGGGGGCAGGTCAGTCGGCCCGCTGCGGGGGCTGTTTAGTTGTCTCGTGAGCTGCTGACTAAAATTAAATCAAGCAAATTACTTTTATCGCTGGCACGCATCTCGAACGCAAGAGCTTAAGCCGCATTCAGGGACAGAGACAGACTGGAGACAACAGCGACTGAGGGGCGGAGGGAGGGGCAGTAAGGGGCGAGCGAGAGCAAGCCGCGTCCGGGGCCAAGTCTTGTGCCTCGAGCTCAGTGCATAAATTAAAGTCTATAAACTCAACTGCCGGCTAAGTGGCGGGCTTCCATTAAGCTCGCTGAGCTGCCAACTGTGCAGCTGATCGATAGCTGTCTATCTTTGGAGACGGCGACGGCGACGTAGACCAATATAGACCTGAGCCGAGCCGAGCTGAGCTGATCTGATCTGAGTGCGACTGGAGTGCGTCGTCTATGTGGGAACACTGTGGCCAGAAGTGCACCAAAGCGGCTGCGGCGCCACACAATCCAAGCAGAAGGCAGTCCCATTTCAATATAGAGTTAAGATCATATAAGGAGACAGCTCTGTATCTGGTATATGAGAGATCTATTGCCAAGACCATTTTTCTCAATTGCGATTATGAGACGTGTGCCTAGAGAAAAGCAAGACTTCTCGATTGCAGTCGCTATTTGATTAATTGATATTTAAGTGCTGCCATTTTAAGATAAACAAGTTCATTTGTTTATAGAAACGTATATTACTTGAATGGCAATCTGTATATACATGACTATACTAATCATAAGATAAGGAATCATTAGATAAGGGGTTTCTTAGGCTGACCTTTTGATGATAAATATATATCTAATAGGTGGGCTACAAATTGTAATATTTAATGAATGATTAGATAACAAAATTATATTGGTGAATAAATATACATATTATACTTATATTAGCAATCTTTGAAATATTTAGTGCTGTCTTTTAAACAGCTGTCAGCTTTTGACGTTTAATAAATATTTTTAAATATTTGCACTTGCTCTAAGCATTTACTTACTTGCTTAGTCTATAGCTTAAACTGATCAATAACACTTTAATTGGAATTTAAAGATTTCTTCTTTCACTCACTTATCTGACATGTTTCCATTCTGATGCTTAATCTAACCAATTGATCTTAAAGTATTTTTCGTGCTGCGTTCTGTTTGAGTTTCAGCGATTGTCAACAACCTGCTGCCCAGTGTGCCTTAGCAAAGCCCCCTCCCCTTTCACTGTAGCATATTCCATGCATAACTGAATCTATCTATCCACACATGGCACTTTGTCAGCCGATCGGAGTCGGAGTCGTAGTTGAAGTCAAAGTCGGAGTCGAAGTCGGAGTCGGAGTCAGAGTCTGGTGATCGCGATTGCGCGCCCGCCTGTCAAATTAGCGGCGTTGCTATAAAAAGTGAAAAGCGTTTTCCAGCGCGCAGCCAGCTAGTGAGACTTGTGACTAGCTGTAGATATTTCGTAGCCACGTCCCATTGCCCCGCCCTCGCACACTTAGCCCACTGGCAACGTGCAACGGGCAAAGATTCGTCACAGCTGTGCGGCAAAGTCGACAATTTTGAAATTCATGCGATACTCGATGACGATGACGGGGCGATCGGTTGATCGCTGATCGCTGATCACTGATCGTTGGTCGTCGAATGTCGATCTGCGACGTAATCGCATGCAGCAAACAAGTTTTAAGAATTTATTTTTATAAAATTTTTTCCCTGTTCGCATACAAAAGTGTTGCAGCCGTAATAATAAAATATGTGAGAGAGTGTCCGGGACGGAGAGTCTTTTTTGATTTCGATTATGATCTTTTTTTGGTTTTGTTTCTGGCTTTTGATTTGATTTTGATTTTGTTTTTTGTTTTTATTATATTTATGGCATATTGATTAAGCTATTAACATTTGATTAAGGCATTTACAGCCGACGCGAGCACTCGAAATTACAAACAGTTGTTGTGAAAAATTACATAATTAATAAAAATAAAAATTGTTTGCATTGCGCGCAGTGAAATGCCAGGAATTCCACAAATTAAACGCCGTTTGTTGCTGTGCTAATTGCAGTTAATTCCTTTAACAATTGCCCGTAACGGGTTTGCTCATACGCAATACCCTGAATGCGTGTATTTATTTTTATTTATTTGTTTCGGAGAGCGAAAATTTTAATTTATGTTGTGTGTAAAATGTCAGACACACCAAAAAATAAGTGACAACAGAAATGTCAAATTGTTGCTGACAAGCTTCAAGTGGAGCTCGCAGCACTGGACAATGTACTCGAGTTCCCAAACACCTACATACTGGACTGCTGCATAATACTTATAGACAAGCACACATACATATCTCACGTCTATGATCGCTAAAAACAATGCCAGAAAATTATATAAATCATTTGAAATGCCATGTTCTTAATAGGGCACAAGACATTTCGGACACTTTGGACGTACGACATAGACACGGTCAACGTGTCCAAGAAGTCGAAACACTCAACTGCTCGATCTGCAGCTGCTGTGCTTACGCCGGGGCAGGGTGGAGAGTAGAGCGTAGAGTTATGAAGTTTAAAAGGTTTATCGTGAAGTTGTCAATCAATTTAATGCAGTTAAGTAGTTGAAATTGGGACTGTGTTTAATGAGAACTACGGGTGGGAACAGCAGCAAAAGAAACTGTCTTGAATCGCTTGCAAATGTTTAGTGCACAAATTTGACTTCAAACTCTACAAACGAACAGTACTCAATTTTTCTTGATACCAAAAACAAGAGTGAAATGTTTATCGACGTTTGCATGCCCTTGCAGGCATATAAAATACGTGCACTGTATTTGTATAGTTGTTAATTTTACCACAAAAATTTAATTTTTTAACCAAAATATATTTTTCAAAGATCAATTTTAAATTTTTTTTTACTGAAAAACAAATGTACCAAGCCTATTTACCGCCCTAAATAACCCACATAATTAAAATATTAATAACATGTTTCAGCTAATAAAATACAAATATTGTTTTTCGGTTTTATCGCATTAAAATCTTGCCAAAAAAATTGAACAACAAATGTAATTCGCTGAATTTGGAATTTCACAAAGCTGCTCTCGACTGAATGTACTGAAAAATCACCGAAAACGCTGCTTCACTGCGTGTTGGCCATTTGGGCTAGTTCCTTGTAGCGCACTTTTTCACTCTTCTTGAACTTTTTCCAGTTGTGACGGGCCATTTCGATGATTTCGTCCATGCTGAAATCGTTTTTGATGGCGTGCTCCTGCAAATACTCGATATACTCCTCCATGTACAGCATAAATGGCGTGAAAATGACGTCCAAATGGTTCTTGTAACGCTTTTGGGCCAATTTAATCAGTTGCTCGTTGGAGCAGTAACCGCTCTTAGCCATTATCAAAATGCTGATAATTTTTTTGGTTTTTTGATTTTTTAACAAGAGCACAAAAGTACAAGTGAACACAAAATTTGATAAACTCTTCACTTTCGAACGTGCCACAGGTGATGCCCGTGTGTGTGCGTGTGTGTGTGAGGGTATGTGTGTAAGTGTGAAAATAAAAAGAACATTTGAAGAAATATATATTTTTGTCAGAGATGCCGCAGCCTGCTTGCTTGCCAGCATTGACATTTTAATACCCGTCAAGAAAATGAAATATATATATGTATATAAAAGAGACACAGAGCCAAAGAGGCAAACCAAACCTAATTGGCCCAAAATCCAAAGGCAAACCTAATGAACTGAGCGCAGCCAAAAGCCGCCAACACCAACAACAAGCGAGGCTATGTAAATCGATTTGTCGATTTGTCATACGAGCGCCGCAAAGCCGAACAACCAACAACTAGCTGACAAACCCAAACAAGCGACGCCAAACTGACGCTTGGCATCTTCAAATGAGTGTGAGCCACCACCAATGGCACCACCGGCACCACTTGGGAGCACTCGGAGCGCTCTGGCTGGGGGTTGCCGACACGCTTGTAGGTCGCCAAAGGTCCTGCCGTGAATTGTCATTGTCGTGAGTTGCATAATGCCGCACAAAATCGACAACGTCAACAACAACAGCAGCAACAACAACAACAGCAACAACCTTAACAATAATATGTAAGCAACAACAACAGCTTTGAGCATTCAAGAGTTGTTGGCCTGGGCCAATTCTTAAAGCTTTGCCTCGTTCCTTATTTTTGTTGGCCAATTTCAAAGCAATTTCCAAGCATCAGTCGTAAATCAAATACAACTTCAGCTTTGGCTTCAGCGGCGTCGCAAACATTTCAACACCTTCGCAAAGACCTTGACTTGTTGTTGTTGTATAGAAATCGAAATCCAAATCAGTAGCAACCAAGTGAGTCTGCTAATTTGGCTCATTTTGTTTTTAAGTAATTTGTACTTCACTCCTTTTGTTTTTGCCTGCCTTTCGTAGTTGTTGTTGTTTCTTTTGCTGCAACATTAAAGTGCAAATTTTAATGGCCCTCACAAGATTCTATTTACCTGCCCAGGTTTCATTGTTGTTGTTGTTGTTGTTAGTGCTGCCCAGGTCTGCAATATAATTAAGTTTCGTGGCCACAGACCTTGGCTTGTGTTGCGATTTTGATAAAATTGACCCGAAAATAATTTAGATGGCTAAGGCGAGGTGAGAAGGGGGAGTGAGGTGGCACATAAGACAATACAAAATAACAAAATAACAGCAACAACAACAACAGCAACTGCCATTGACGGTAGCTGATTTTGTCAGACAGCTTTTGTCTGGTTGTCTGTTTTGGGGCAATGTCAGAAAAGCGAATTAAAATTCAAAACTCGTGACTTATTTAATTATAATGAGTCAAGATTAGAAACGTTTTAACGGGAGCAACGCCAAACAACTGGCGGCAAATGGCACACAAAGCGACTCTCTGGTCGCGAGATTTTCGATAGCTTGAGAACCTTTTTCAACTTGGCCACTCGTATATGTCATATGTGCAGCTAAATGTCGCCTGGATTGGGGCCAGCTTTATTGGATAGGAATTTAATTTAAATGAATGATTAATTTAATTATTTCTAGATATAGGGTAGAACAAAAAAATATATACATAAGAAATATATGTTATCTTCGGAGTCCCCTGCAGAGATATAGAAAATTTGCATTATTATATTACTATATAGATTATATATATTTAACGAGTAAAATTGTTAACTTTGGTAAACAAAAAAATTGTTCCTATGTGATTAAATTGTAGTAGGTTTTTGCAAGGCTACAAAATTTATTTTACTTATATTTTCAAACATTTTATATATACACATTCTTATTATTTATAAATTGCAAAAACTGTACCAATTATTTTAATTTATTACCCTATTTCATATAATGTCTTTGTATTATTTCAAATGATTCTTTGGAAAAAATAACCCACTTTGCGTTCGAATCACATTCCGATCATCAATAATACGCTCCATTCATTATTCATATTTAACACTCATTCAATATTTCATTCACACATTTAGTCACCCTTTCAATTACCTTGGCTAACCGTCTGGCCAGCTCTACATTTGAGGAACTTTTGCACAATCGCGGCACAGTTTATGAAGCAGTTTCTCATGTTCGCTCTCGAGGTCAGCTTGCAACATCTTCAATCAAACAACAACAACAGCAGCGACTGCTGCAACTGCAACACCTACGTGCAAAAACAGTCGCAACATTTTGGCCAAAAAAAAAATAAGAAAAACGACAAGCAACAAGCAACAACGACAAAAGTCATAAATCCAAATCCCATTTGTCAGCATTAGAAAATTATGCAGCCAAAAAAAATAAAAAATAAAAATAAACTTACTATGGTACAAACAACTGCAACAATAACAAACGAAGAGTTTAGAGACCCCTTTCAAAGCCCCTCCCCGTGTCAGGTACCCACCAACTTTGGCAGCGATTTAAGCGAGGCAGCCTCGTTTGTTCATTTAAATTCATAAATTAAATTACACGACATGCACAATAATAAAAACGATTTGAGGCCCACACGCAAACAGCATTTTCTACTCGTACAGCCAGAGATTCATTAAAGATTTTGCCCACCAAACAACAGCAACAACACCAAAAATGACAACAAAGAACAAGGGGAGGGCAGCGGGACTTTTATTATTTATTCGATTGTTGTAATCTCATAAGCAACATGCACAATATGTTTAACTTTCAGACAAACAGACAGCGGACAATATTCCAAATTTACAATTAAACAAAATAAATGATGATGATGGTGATGCATCAACAACGACAGCAACAACAACAAGAGCAGCAAACAACAAACAACAGTTGAACGCATGCGCGGGCGCCATCATCAACTGCCAACGGGCATCAACTTGAGGCATCCACCAGCAGCTGTAGCAGCAGGGGCAGCCGCCGCCATCGCCAAAGCCGAGTTGCTGCCATTGCCAAATTTGGTCAGGCTCAGGCCAATGTGTGGCAGCAACAAGCGGAAGCCAACAACAGCAGCAACAACAACGCAGTCAACTGCAGAAGTGTCATACGCCAAAAGCAACAAAATAAAATAAAAGAATCGACTCTTGAGAGCCAACGCCATGGGAATTCGTAGCTGGCGAGTGGGTGACAGATATAGTCAGTGGATAAGGTGTGCGAGTGTGCGTGTGTGTGCTGGTGTGTGTTAGTGTGACCAATGTGCAAATTTTTAGTTGACACACTGAATTATTGTGCGACTACAATTCGTAATGTCAAGTTGAGTTCGTAAATGTTTATGCTTCTAGTTGGAACTCAAATTTGTTAAGGTTTAAAGCAAATTCCTTATGTTGTTTTTGTAATATTACTTGACATTAATAAGAATTTTAGTAAATTACAAATATACAAAAATAATTTACAAACTGAAAATTCTTTAATATATCTTCAGACAAGAGCATAGCAGTATAGACATAAAGTCTAGCACTAATATTTATCTCTATTAAAATACTTTTTATAAAGTTTTCTTGTTTTTTTATTTAATTAACTTTGGTTCTTCCTATAGTTAAAATTTGTTGTATTAGGAAGTTATAATTGACGTAAGCTCTTTCTGTAGATTTTTTCAATTTTAGCTTATTTCGTTTTAAGTCTTGTTTTTTTAACCAGCCTCGACTTATATGGTACTGCATACTCAGCATGACTTTTCCAAAAAAATCCAAATTTAAAAAAAAAGATTCAATTATATGCATTAATTTTTAGTACTCACAAAATCTGATTGATGTTGCCAAATCGATCAATGTCAGGAAATGATGGCAAGGTTATGACAATTATCAGCGACTTGGCAAAAACAAAAGCAACAACAACAACTGCAATCATCATCATCATCATCAGCAACTGCAAGTGGAAATCGCAGTCTAAGAGCAAGAAGTTGTTGCAGTTGGTTGTTTGGTCGTTTTTGGATGCCTAATGGCAAATGGAAGTTGCCCAAGTGTATTAATTATACGACACGTTGACCTATAAAACTTACAGACTTGACAATTGTTTGCCCCGTTCTATGGTTGTTGTTGTTCTGCGGCCCACAGTCGATCACATTGTGACTCATTGACCGCAGCAGCAGCAGCTGCCGCGCCCCCCCGTCACATTTGCCGCCCCCTTTTGTATTGTGCGTTGCAGCTTTTGCAACTTAGGTGCGTTTGTTATTTCTTTTTTTTTTTTAGAACCGGCCCGGCCTGGGCCTAGAGACTCTGCAACTGTGGGACCAAATCCGGGCCCGGCTGCTGCGGCTGCTGTTTCTTATTGCCAAGCCATTTATTGCCTTCATGGCACTCAATTTGTTTGGCCGGCGGCTGCTGCCTCAATAATAAAATGTTTTTTATTATACAATTTAGTTGCTTTAACTTGCGTGTAAATCGCCTTTTTGCATATTGACACATAATCATTGTCTTTGCCAGCGCTGTGCAAGGCAAGCGAATTATTCGGCTGCATAACGAATTTTGATTGCCCTTAGTAAATATTCAACTGCCGAAGAGTTACCTTTTAGCCGAAGGTTTGACAGAAATATAATAATAATATCCAACTTGATTGAGTTTATCATAGATTTGGGATATTTGATGGAAACGATAATATTTTTATAGGGTACCTAATGTTTTTGAGAGAGTAAAAATATATTTAAAACTAAGAAATAAAGGAATTCATAATCAATGAAAAAAACGTAAAGAATATATATGATACAAAAATATATTAATAACAACTAAATAAATATATAATAAATCAAATAATAAATGTTAACTATAAAAAAGATTTTCTACTCTACTCTAAGTATGCTGTATCCTTATGACAATTGTGTCCTGATATATTTAAATAAACATAAGCTTTTACTACTTACATCCCAACTGCAATCTATGACTCAGATTGAAGGTTGAGGCATTGTTTAAAATTAAGTAAATATTAAATAATAATTTTATTACAGCTTACTTTACAACCTATCTTCTGTAGTGTTTAAAACACCCCTACATACTGCCTGACTTAGTCAAAGCACACAATGTTAGGGTATATCTACAACTTATTACAAGTTGCGCTGAAAACCGTTGCAAACCTAATGAACATTTTCATTTACCTGACTGCAACGCGTGGGTGGACTTAGACTGAGCTCGCTAGAGACAGCGAGAGTGGGACTGGGAGGCGCAGAGAGTTAGAGAGGGGGTGCTGGAGACTGGCTGTGGTTGGATCCCGCATAGTGTTACCAAAATGCCTGCCATAATTTAACAGCTCTAATAAGCAAAAGCGAAATGTGGCCACTTTCTGATTGGTTTCAGACTAGGCCAAAATGCTTGGCTAATGAGCTTAATCATGGCCAACTAAGCAGCCAAGTGACAGCGGCGACAACTTGGCTAAAACGTTTGCTCAATAGGCCGCTTGTCTTTCGAATAAAGCAGTTAACAAGTTTTTGAAGCGGCACATAATAATTTGAATACAATTTATTTGGAGCTGCTTGAGTTTAAAGCGGGTGCAATTAGTTGGGGTATTAAATTACTCAAATATATATATATATATAAATGGCATATTATATGTATATGTATATGTATTCGTTGTATGTATATGTTTTTTTGCCTAAACAGTGAGTGCAGGCAGAACATCACGATTTGGTTAAGTGACTCACAGAAATATTTACACCGAATTTGCACACTAAGTGCCCAATAGGTGCCCCTTGCTGGGGCAACAACCTGCATGGCCCATGCAAGCCTTTTGCTCCTCTGGGCCACTTCATCTATCGGCCGTGCTATCCGAACTGTCTACTGTAAATTGGATGCTGACCTTATAAAGGTGAGCAACGTGCGTCTGCCGGGAGACCTCGGCGACGGCAGCCAGCTATCGATTGTGCAAGCAACTAGCATGTTGCATGCCTCATAATAAAGCATGCCCAATGGACAGCAACAACAGCAGCAGGCAGCACATGATTGAATTACATTTTGCACAGCAGCAACAGGCAACAGCAACAGCAACAGGCAACAGCAACAGGCAGCAGCAACAGGCAACAAGCAGGCAGGAACAGGGCAGAAGCCAAGCAACAAAAGGCAGCCACAATGTTGCCAACGGTAGCTGCAACAGCAGACAACAACATTGTTGTTGCAAGCCATGTTGCTGCTGTTGAGAGCGTGAGCCTGCACGTGTGTAAGTCGCCAGTTGGCCGTTGCAAGTTGCTGCTGCGAGTCTCGACGTCTACGTTTGCTAATTAGACGTCATTGTCTGCTCTCCGAAGGCATTTTTATTTTTTTTTTTTTGTCAGCTTCAGCTGGAAGCTGCAATTTTCGACACGCTGCAGCGGCCATTGTTATCTTGGCCAGCGCTAAAAGGGGTCATTATGTCAAGGATTTCAGTTGCTGCTGCTGTTGGCTGTTGGCTGTTGACTGTTGGCTTCCTGATGTTGGCGCTGACTCATGAGCTGGCAACGTTTCAGTGTCATTCAGTTGGCGGCTACTGTGGCACGTTGCTGTGGCAGTTGCAGCCTCAAGTTTGCCAGCTGCAATTAAACGACTGACAAAATGACTGACAATTCAAGCGACTCCATCTGTCCGCTTGTCGGCCAGTCAGCTTTTGGGTAATTGCTAATCCCGCTAACGAGCCGATTGAATCGAATCCGCCAAAGCCAAAGCCAGTTGCGGCTGCTGGCCATGTCCAGTGGGCGGCGCATTAGTTGTTTATTTTTTTGTTTTTTTTTTTTGTTCGCTTTTCAATATATGCAACTGGCTAGCGAGTGCCGAGTTAATGTGGCCAATGATTGCGTCTAATGATTGATTGCCAAAGATACGCCACCGATCTGCGCCTGAGTCGAGATCCATCGAGAGTAAAATTGCAAATGAAACTGAAATTGGTGCGGGCCGAGACGGGCTGAAAGCAAAAGCTAAAACTAAAACCAAGACCAAAGCCAAAGCTAATGCACTATTCGCTTCGACTGCAACTGCAACTGGTTCCTGGGACTTGAGCATCGCGCGTGACGTCGCTGACCCACTGAACCCACCGGCGTTGCCTGCAGTGGGTGGCTCTTGGTTCAGTGGGTTGCCTGGCTTTCGTCGCGGGCGCAAATTGCACAAAATATTGAAATACGAGTAATGCGCGTACATTAAACTTTATTGATTTCGGTTGCATAATTAACTTAATTTCGAATTTAAGTTTATATTAACCGGCGGATCAGAGTGCAAAAAATGCATTACAAAATTGGCTAAAACCTAAAATTTATCATGTTATTGGATGGAGGTAGAGGCAAGTCATTAATTCGTTTTTACAACATATTGCGATATTTATAACTTTAATTTTGTGAAAACTGAATTGATTTTAGGTTTGATGGCATTTTGGTCGTTGTTTGAACTCTAGATTTAAGCTAATTTTAGAATATATGCATTATTAAAAATACAACTTTACTAATTTTCGAAATAACTATTTTTTTACAATTTAGAAATGCAAATTTATATATTTTTAATCGATTTTGATTATCACAATTAGTATAAAAACAACATTAAAAATTTTTGTCAGGTGTCAAATTTTTTTTTTGGCAATAATTGCCCAAATTGACATAAATTTTGACATGTAAAGCTCTCGGATCCATAGCTCCAAAATTTCAAACTCCCATAACTTTAGTTTGTTTTCTAGATTGACTGTGCATTGAAAACTTATTTTCAAAATTTTTTAAATTTTAAAATTGGAAACTCTAGGGACGTTTCAGTTCACGCACCTAGTGCTTACTTGTTTTGGTAGATTTCTACGATACTCTTGAGACGCTTTAGTTCACACAGTTCGCACTGCGCAGAGCAACCTTTTCTGGAGCATACCGAATGCTGTGTTAGGCCCATAAATCGCGCCCGGTGCTGCAAACAACTTCATAAACAGCGCCGAAAACGTCCACGCGAACAGCTAACAACAAATTGCAATTTGGCCAAATTGCTGCGGCTAATTGGCACGCGTACAAAGTCCCCGCCAGAAACCAATACAAATGAAGAGAATTCACTTAAAATGCAAATTTTTGTTGCCTTAACATTTGCCGCACGTGTGCCCAGCAACAACTGCAGCAGCAACAGCAACAACAACAACGACAACAACAACAACGTGCAACAACTCCCAATTGAAGGTGGTTCCTCCGTTGGTATTGCCCGTAATTTGTTGCCAACACAATTGGTCCGCAACATGTTTACGCGGATGAAGACATAAAACTGACTTTAAGCACCCAGCTTGGCTCAGTTGCTTGGCTTTTAAGTGCGTCTGCCTTGTTCTTGCCAGGCAAATGGCCCCAGACCCCATCCCGCGCACAGCTCCCCTTTCAGCGCTGGCGGCAAATTGGGGCTGCCCACAAGCCCCAACTGTGGCTCCAATTGAGCGAAAGTTGTGCGGGCTAAGCATAAGAAAAACAAGTAAGATTGCTCTAGTCGGGAGTGACCGACTAAGAGATACCCTGTACCCAGCTGCAAACTGCAATGTATGAATATGTATGTATATTCACACACTCACACAGACACACGCACGCCTCATACTTGGCGGAGGCCTACAAAATACGATTTATTCTGCGTATTCCTTACGTGAATATTTTTAACTACATATGTTGGTCATAGATCTAATAGCTGCTGAGATATGCTAAAAAAAAAAAACAGACCAACAAAAAAAAAATTTATCGATAGTAAAAAAACGGAGCGCGTTATCGGAAATTTGAAATAAATCTAAAAAACCAACCTAAACTCTCTTGCGCTTTAGTCTCTGAGATAAACGAACGAACGGACAGATATACGGACATGGTTAAATCGACTAATCCCCTGGAAATGCCTCCTTCTGCTTGTTACATAAATTTGCACAAAAACCAGTATACCCTTCCTTAGCCATTTTCAGTGGGCACAGGGTATACAAACACATCCTTGGTGCTGCTGCGACCCACAGTGCAACATGTTGCGGCAAATGTTTATTAAACAATTACAATTTATGTTCGCCACATGTAAATAAACCAAATTGGTCACGTTTTGCGCATTGAAATTAAGCACTCACACACACACACACACACACACAAAGATTTACCTGAGTACATCAATTTATGCTCAGCACATAAATAGTTGAAATTTATTTGGCAGCTCCGCATTTTATTTGTTGTTATTGTTATTGTTGACGATGCTGCGCTGCATTTTGTTGCATGTTAGATTTGTTGTTGCACAATAATTTTTAATTTACATTAATTTTATATTTAAACACTTTTTGACCGCACTCCACTTTTTTACAGTTATATTGAAGGCATATGGTACGATTCAACAGCTTGAAAGTTCTGCAGTGTTGCAAAGCAACAACAAAATCGATAATTATTTATAGTAGAAAACAAATAATTTGCATCAAAGCTTAAAAGGAATCAAATTTTAGCGCTTTTAACTTTAAAACTTATTTTGAAAATTTCTTTTTATGTATTTTAGTTGTTACTATGCATTAATTGGCAGCAGGGCAGCAAGTTAATCAAACAGTTGCGCAGCAGTTGAGTAGCTGTTGTGCAGCTTACACCGCTTTGGCTATTGCGCAACATTGTTGACGAAATGCAGGCGGTGAGTGACCGACAGCGCTTACAGTTAACCTTCTCTTTCCACCAGCTGACTGCCAAATAACAAGAACAACGGCAACAACAATAACAACTAGCGCTGATTGCTTACCAATACCAATTAGCCATTTTGTAGCAGCAACATTTTTGTCACTCAACATATGCAAAAGGCTGTTGCTGTTGTTATTGTTGTTGCTGCTCGCATTCGCGTGCATGTGTAGCAACAATGTTTGTCAACACAATTGTTGATCAGCGCAGCGCTGTTGTTGTTGTTCTTGCTGTTGTTGTTTTTATTGTTGCCGTGTGTTGCTAACAATCGGAATTTATGCAAATGATCGCCTGGCAATGCGTTGACAATATGTCACATGTCACTTAGCACGGCCCGGCAATGGGCCATGCAATCGATGGATAGATAGATATATATATATGTATGTGCATATGCCAGCTTGGTTTTCATGTGGCCCGCACGTTCTGAACTCGAGCGTTTGACCTCAAAACTAGCCCCAAAGCTGAACATTTGTGCAGAGCATTTCATTGCCTGCCTGATTGCTGACTAATGCCCGATTGGATCGATTGTTCGATTGTTGTTGTTGTTGTTGTTGTTGTTGCTATTGCTGTTGTTGCAGTTGATTAATTGTCAAATTGCTGAAATGAGTGCAAAAACTTGTTCGCCTGTCGCGTCGCGTAAATCATTTCTCGACCGCCTCAAGTATTTGAATGGGCGTCGGGTTATTCTCATTGTTGTTGCCTCGCAGTTCATATCTCCATCGCACGGGCGCTAATGAAGTTGTCCGGCGACACTCACGCTGGCTCTCCAATGCCGCCCACTAGGCGGCCTTTTCTCCATTTCCCCCAAGCCACCCCCCTGCACACCCCTCTCCACCTCTCCACCTCCCCCTCTACACTCCTCTTTGAATACGCGCGTGCGTGCTGTCCGCTCGGATGATTGCAATCGACAAAATACCAGACGCACACTTGGTCCCAAAACTGAGACGTCGACTCCAACTCCGACTCCGACTCCGTAACACTCAGGGTTCCGATTCCGAGTGATTTATAGGCAGCGCAATCAGCCGGTCGCGATATCGAGTACAGAGTGTTAGATTTGATATATGTATGTTTTGGGGGCACGCGCAGGATGTTGTTGCTGTTGTTGTTGTTCTTGTTGTTGTTGCTACAGTTGTTGCGTTTGGGGAGCCCCATGCCAACAATTAACGCATGCGTGCCAATACACAGATTGCGATCAATGAGGCCTGGCCAAATGGCCAAAGCCGTTGACTAAATAGCTAAAAAGCAGCTAAGAAAAAAACAGGAATTTTCCTTTAGGACTTCACAGGCAAAATAAATGTTATAGAAATTATGCTAAATTAATTTTAAAAATTATTTAATTTCATTTAAACTTAAAAAAAAGGTAAGAACAGAATGCCGAAGATTAAATACCCTTGATGAGATGTAGAAAAAGTGCGATATATATTTTTATAGCTCTGTGTTTTCACACAAACATTTTATACAAGAGTTTTACTCTTGTATTGTTATACAATTATGTTAAATTAGTAATTTGTATACATATAAATGTTATACAATTTTAATCAGGAAAATTTCGGAATTTATCTTATATATATACATATTATATTATTATACAAAAATCGGATACTCTGGGGTTTTATTTAAAAACTAAACTTTAACACATTTTACCCCAATTTTTGGCATCCGTTTACTAACAGTAACATGTTATGTTAAGCAGCTGTGTGCTATGCAGCGCTGTTATAATTATTTTAGATGTTTATTTACCTAAACAAACTATTGGACGTATAACAACTTATTTAAAAGATGTCATAAAAATACCATTAATAATGTCGCGAATGGAAAACATGAATGTGAAATAGAGACTAAAACTAAAAGAAATATTGTTGTTGAAAATGCCATTAAACAAATACGAGCTATAAATAAAAACAAGCTCAAGCTCCGATATGTTTACGTATATAGAGTATATATGTAGGCAGAGTATATATGTAGAGTATGTATATATAGAGCATACCATGTTGCAAGAGTTTGGTATCTATGCTAAGTAGAAACTTTGATCAGCTTTTTTTTCACAGAGCTCGACTGACACTTGGCTATCTGCGCTGTTCTCTGGCTGGATAGTGGTTATGTGTGTGTGTGTGTGTGTGTGTGTGTGTGTGTGTGTGTGTGTGTGTGTGTGTGTGTGTATGTGGCCTGGCTCTGGGCGAAACACTAACGAGTTCATTCATATCATTAGCCCCCGACCAAAATGCTCGCGCCATTATAACACAAATATTTGCTAACAATAACGGCAAGGCAACGCCATTAAAGCTGGCTAACACGAATTGGGCTGGCAGTGCGGCTCGAACCCGAACCCGAACCCGAAACCCCCAGTGCTGATGCTGTAGTTGTAGCTGGTGCTGAACTTTAACCCTCATTTGCGATCAATTCGTGGCGATTTCGAGCCTCGGCGTCTGAATATTTGCGCTTTTTGTGTGTCGAACGTGCAGAAATCCAGTAAAATTTAGTTGCTCACTTTTATGTAATTTCCCTTTTCTTCGAAGACAAAGAGCCAACTCAGCCAAGTGCCCAAAATGCCCAAGAGCCCAAAACACCCAAATGGCCAAATGGCCGCCCGCTGCTCTAAACGAGCATGAAAGTGATTGCCAATAATTGCATAATCTGGCAGGCAGGCAGGCAGCAGAGAATTGCTTGAACAGGTTGCACTCGAGTTAGTTGTGCCCCCTCCCCCACAACACCCTCCTCCCACCCACCACCCCTCACGCCTGTTGCAGCTGCTGATTCACAGGCGAAAAAAAAGTGAAATTTGACATTGAGGCAACAGGCACGATCGATTGATCGAATGATCGGCGTCAATGACCAGTAAAAAGTTGCTAATGTTGTTAAAAAGTAAAAACGAATACCCGGCGAGCAACAAAGAACACATTCATGTAAATATATGAATACAAGCATATACCGGGAAAAACATTCTCACACGAAAGACAAATAAAAGGCGAATTTATCACGCACCATGACTAATTCCCTGGCGACTTTATGGCACTCTATATACGGCGTACACATACACATGCACATGCATATCTATATATCGCATAAGGTTGCAAAATGCATAAAACACAAAACCCTCGAGAGCTGCAAAAAAAAAAATATATATATATATATATATTTGTAAAGTCCAACACTCTCGCATATTGCCAAATCGCCAATCGTGTGCTTCGGTATTTGTTCTGCATTTTTTTTTTTAAATTTTTGAATTTTTTGTTAATCCTTAGATTCAATAAATATTTTATATATTTTTATGAGCGGCGCAATTTCTGTTAAATTATTGCACAAGTCTCCAGTTTCGAGAAATTTATGTGGTGTTTGTTGGTTTGTCTTGTGAATAATGCAAGTCGAACATGCGAGCTGAGACGAATCGCACAAGAAAACTGTTCGAAGTCTTAGGAAAATGTTCAAATTGACCTGAGATGATATATATGGTACAATAGATAAACACCTTACAAGTGCTTACAGCTGTAGCTTGGGAATAAATATAAACTTAACCAGAATTATATAAATACCTAATTAAAATTTAAAAAAATATATAACATATATTTATAAAAGATATAATATTTATTAAGTTGTATGTATATAATATGTAGCGGAAAATAATTCACTGAACTCCGAAAAATATATATACTTGAATTCTTTTTCGTGAAAAATCATCAAGTTTAATAGATTAACTTTTGCTTCTCACAGCTTATTCCAGCAGTTACCAATCGAAGATATATTATATCACATTATGGTAATTTTTAATAACTTCTCTGTGAGTTTATCATAGTAAGTCCTATATAGACATATATACTTATGCCACTACGATTATGCAATGCCCGCATATAAATCTTCGCAGCAATTTTGTTAGCCAAAAGCGACTATTTTTTTTGTTTTTTGCTGCAGCAGAAACTAATTATGTACGAGTATCGCACAACAACAACGGCGAATGCAATACTAAAAACACGGCTTAAAATATGGCCCAATGCAATTTTCAGCAGGCCAAAAAAACACTGTATATATAGCTCAAAATATCTGTTCAAATTGAACATGATAAATTCATAATTGTCCATTCAACGAACACGAACTATAATTCATGTTAGAATAATCGAATTGGACGCCATTCAGCCAGGCAATTGAGGACGGCGGCCAAAGCCCAACAACAGCAACAACAACAAATGGCTAACATAGGTCAGGCGTAACGAGTCATTCATGTTGCAAACGTTGTTGTTGTTGTTGTTGTTGCTGTTGCAGTTGCAGTTGCAGTTGCCGCAGCGAAGGTGACTCGCAACTGGTATAATTTTTGTTGTTGTTATCCATTTCGTGGCACCCGCATAAGTCACACTCTATGCAGGCAGCCCGGGGGGCCAAAGGGTGGGGGTTGCTTAGGGAGCATGCTGCTTGTAATCCTCGCAGCGATCGGCGCTGCGCCCTCGCTGCCTCCGTCTCTGCGAATTCTAACAGCGAATGCAAATCGTTGCCTTTGCCCACAATTACACAAAATGCGGCAGCTTTCAGTTTCATTTGCTGACTGACTCCAGGGGGGCTGGCGGGCGCATTTTGTGGCGCCACCAGATTTGCGTCACGTTCGCCGCTGCTGTGCTTGCTGGCGATTAATACGCAAAACGCTTTGGCATCTTAAATATTGTGGCGTGCGCGGCATTTGCTGCTGTCTAGTGGGCAGCGAGGGGGGCAGGGGGGCGGGGAGGGTTGTGAGAGGGGCAGTCGAGATTAATGTGAGTATTGGCAATCAGCATTTATATTTGTTTGCCTGGCATTTCGCAAAGCTGTTGAGGGGCGCACATGTGGGAAAATACTTCAGGAGCAGCAAATTAATGAGCAAAAGAAATACATGATCTATGATCCATTGATCTATGATCTATTGATCTATACATCTGTGTCCATAAACAGCTTATAAAAAGAATAACTAACTCAATTGCTCGACTCGCAGATAAGATCGACTATATAAAACAAGTTCGGTCGCGTTGCATTCCCACAAATGTAAACTATTTAATTATGAGCTGGCATATAGTATAATTACTTTAAATGGTCTATAAGCATTTGCGATAATTTCTACGCGCCTCGCTAATAAATTAATATCAGCTAATTCGCTTTAGCTACGTTTTTATACGCTGCAGGGGGGTATTTTAATTTTGTCATGAAGTGTGTAACGCATAGAGGGGACTTTACATATACTTAGACTATATATACTATATATACTTATATATACTTGATTGGTATCAATAGCCGCGTCGGTTAAATTTTGCTGGGCCTGTTTTTTATTGCAGGCAGTACATTTGTTGGAGTCGGACGGATTCGATCCTTATATTATAGAATTTTCATAGCAACGATCGGTCGAAATATGAGGTTTAGTAGGAAAAACTTTTTTGTTTTTAAGGATATTCTGACCAACCTTGACGATTGTTAGCGGTCCTATCCTCCTGACATATGAGTTAAAAATAATATAATTAAACATAAAGCTGCCTCTACAAAAATCGGTCGAAATATAAGTTATATCCTTATTATATTTTGTTATGATTATACTTTATTTTTAATGTATTTAATTATTATATTATATTTATTATTATTTGATATAGAAACCCAGTTAACCATATAATTATCTAAATATTTCGCACATCTTCCATTTGTTTGCTAGTGTATCTAAGCTGCGGCCCCGCCCGCAGTTGGTGGTTTTTCCTCGATTTATTTTCCCATGCCACGCAAAAGTCGCTCGATTCTTGTCTAATTAGCGCTAAATTATTCGCCAAAGTGAATTCTCCGGCAATCTTCAAGCAGCCGCCTTTCGAGTTCTCCGCCTGCAGCTTGTCTCTTGCATATTTATGAACTCGACTCGAGTCGACTCGAGTCAGAGCCAACTGAAGTCGCGTCGTTTGCGGGCAACAAATTGAAATTGTTTAGCAGATTTATTTCTGCAATTAGCGAGGCTCATAATTAGCCAAAGAGAGTGAGACAGAGAGACAGAGGGAGAGCAAGAGCGAGAGAGGTAGAGTTAGATAGAGAGAGGTAGTCACAATTTGAGTTGGCATTTAATAAACATTCAATTGGCTGTGATTTGTGGCTCATAATTTGATGCTACTGTCAACGGCTCGAGATGTCAGCCCGGGCTCAGCTGTCATTAGAGCCTGCCACAATCGCAGTCATAGCCGCAGCGTGGGCGTCGCTCAGCGGCTGCCGCGGCTGCCACATAAGCTGTCTTTGCCAAAATGTAAGCCTCCGCCAAATATGGCCATCGATTAAATGATTTTCATGTGCCATAAACGACGTGCGCCTTTAATAAGCCCGACTTTGGCTTTAACGAGCTGCCGCCACAGTAAACTGAAACTTAAATTGAAACCCCGCCACGAAAAATTGTCACAGACGTCGCCCCGTCTGGCATAAAAAACCAACTCCAGCTCCAACTCCTTTTGGCCTCTCCGCTGCCATTTGTGATCGCGACTTGCTTAGATATGCGTCCAACTCGCTTAATTGCAACTTTTATAGACAATTTTCCAGCTGTCTTGTGATTTAGCTGCAATTGCAGCTCTGAGCGTGATGAAGCATCAGGCATCATATTTTATGGACTTTTGATGGATTTTCGATAGAGTTTTGCAAATGGCTTCGCTTGGTGTAAACAGCGTCATAAATACGCGCATTGCCATAATCAGCGAATCAACGAATGATCTAATGATCCGTGAATGATCGAATGAAAGTCGGGTTAAAAGCCAATGACGCATCCGATATGCAGCAAATTGTAAGCCACAATAAAAGCAGTTAATGAACTGACTGTGTGTGTGGAGTGTGGGAAAAGGTGCGCGTGGTAAGCATTTTGCTCTGGGGGTGGATTTCATTTGAATTTGGGGTGATGATATAAGCTATAGGCATTTTCTTAGCTTTCAATGTGTTTTTCACAGTACAAACTCTTTTGTGAGGTTTTCTTCGTAAAATACGAAAAACATTTCATTCTTGAATATTTTAAATTTCAATATTAAATATCGTTTAAATAAGTGAAATACATATTCTTGAATACAGCTCAAAGGCCTAAGAATTTCTTACTTAAAATAATTAATGTACAACATTTCATAGATAAAGTTCGGTATGTGAGTTTTAAATTGTACATTTAAAATCGTTCCTTAAGTATAAACTTTGTACTTAAATTAAGTATTTTTCACCATGGGAAGAATTTGCTTAACACTTGTACTTCATTTAAGTACCAAAATTGTGTTTTTTCTCTAAGAGCAGCTGCAAAGAATATACTCAATGTCAAGTAAATTCCTTTTCCAAATTCAGCCAATAATATTTTCAAATCAAATAATAAAATAAACATTTTCTCCAGTAGTGCATTTAATTGGCAATAATTTTAAGACAAAGCTTTGAGCTAAGTTCGCAATACAAAATAAATCAATCTTTCAGAGCCAAATTGAGTCGATGACATTTCACAATAAAATATATTTGAATACTGGAGCATATCGTTCATACACATATATTTTATTATTTACACGTCAATCTACATTATTATTGCCATATACATTATACCTGTTGACTAGATTTTTACACTATGCTAAGCAGCTTTAATGTTTGTTTTATTTTATATTTTTTTGGTCTCTCATTAATGCTCAACATAGAAACATGATTAAGACTCATGCTGTACAAACGGACTCATAAATAATATAAACAAGCCAGGCCAAGAGAACGATAATAATTATTTATTATTTATGAAATATGCACGCAAACAAAATTTTTAATTAAATTCGTACATGCAAACGGCTTGGCAACGTACTCCAATTTGGAGTCGAGTTGGACTTAAAGTTGGACTCGTATTTGCAGTGCATTTCTAGAGCGGGTCAAATCGATAGCGCCAAGTTAAAATAAATTCAAGACCAGAGCGGTCCAAGAGCCGGACCTGTGCGGCGGCAGCCTTTGAGCTGTTGAATGTTTATTAATATTTTGTCATAATTTTCTGTTGCAACCGAAAAAAAAAGATAACAGTTTTATGTTTCAAACGTGAGAAATTATTGGCGCTCCACTCGTTATCTGCCACAGCTGCAGGTCCCGAGGTGCAAGCGTAGTGACAAGCGACAAGGCAAATATTAAAATATGCTCCGCCGGTTCAAGTGCACAAGTTTAATTAAAATAATAAAATAAAAAATATAAAAAAAAAACACACACACAGATGCCAAATAAACAACAAGGTAGCGGGGGCAGCGCTGTTTTGCTATCAGCAAGGCCTTAAGCCGTCGAGCCGCTGAGCTTATCAGAATGCAGCCATAACAAATGGGCCACGATTCAAACACAATCCAAAAGCGATACGAGCAAGGGGCATGCCGCAATCGTTGCAATTGCAAATTTATTGACACACTCACGCATTAAAATCATTTATGGTACGCATATCACACACACACACAGGCACACTCAGAGTCAGAGATATCGATAAAGAGACCAGCTCTAAATTTATTAAAATGCAATTTTCACATTGCTGTCGCTCGGTTTAGTTGGGTGTGCGAATGTTGCATGTTTGCCGCTTGTCTTCAGGATTTGATATTTCTTACTTGTTTGTGTTTCTTTTTAATTTTTTTTTTTTTGTTTTTCGGTATGTTTTTCATGTTGCCATTTGCCAAAACGCTCGCTCAACAAGTGCCACGACCAAAGTCTGCGGCTGTCTGTGGGCCTGGTCAGACCAAACCGCACCGAGCCGGGCCTAGTTGTTGTTGTAGCTGTAGCTGCTGCGTGGCAATACAATCAATTTTTAATAAATTGTAAAATATCCATTTTTTTTTGTTACTGCTGCTGCTGTTGTTGTTTTTTTGCACCATGTTTGCGTGGTGTGGGCAAAGCGTTTTGCATTTTCATATGCATTTTATGCATTTTTTTAGTGCTTTTATTGCGTGGTATTATTTAATGACAGCTCATAGATTTTACAACGTTTTTACACACTGCTTTAAGAATTGACATGACGATGAGGAAGCAATTGCTAAGAGGGCGCCCGGGATGAGTATTGCTAATAAAAAATCACTAAGAAGCTTATGTTTATATTAGCTAAATTATGCCAAGCATATTGTTAAGTGGTCACATCTTTCCTAAGCCTCTTATATGGGCATAAATATTATGCCACACATGATTATAATATATATATTACCGATTATGCAAAATTCTTAAGTATACCTTCCATAATTTCCATTAATTATTTTATTTATTTAAATCTTAAATAAAGCATAAACTCACTTTGGAGTAGGCAAGCTAATAATAATATAATAATAATAGTCAAATGTTCATATTGCATATGCTGCATAAAAAAAATTTGCTCAATACACTTTCAAAAACTATTTTTTCTGTTTTATATAAATATACTCAATTTCTTCTCAACTTTTTATTATTAATTTAAAGTGAACTTTAAGTTTTGGACTGTGGCTCCAACAGGAAATCCCTTTTATTAATTTCTTTTATCTTTTAAAGCACGTATTTATTATTATTTATTATCACACATGCTCCAGCAGAATCTCCTCCAATAATTCCTTTAAATTCTCCAATTAAAACTTGCAATTCTAAAATAATTTAATAGAGCAGTTAAATTCGTAGCTTATTACAGTAGATATATTCAACAGCTGTTGAGTTATTCCTATGTTCTGTTGACTGATCCAAAAACTTACATATACTAACCGCCGCTGCTGAAGCTTATCAAGTCATGAGATTTCAATGCATTTAATTAGCCATAAAATGTCTTTTGGTATTCGCTTTGGCTATCGCAGTTGGCAAATAAAAATACCTCACTTGTTCAATGTGGATGCCCGATTAATTATGAACAGCTGAAAGCGCGCCATTAACATGAAAAGTCAAATCTATCTAAATATTTGCCATAGGCAACGAGCTGGCCGCGCCACTCGCTCCTCCAACTCCGCCTCCGACTACGACTTCGACTTCGACTCCAACTTCAGCTTCACCTCTTCGGGGCTGCCTTCTTCTCTGGCCGGTCTTGGTCTTGGCCAAATGTGCAAGTTGGCAAGTCATTTTTATCGCCCCGCAGTAATCTGAGCTGCACGAACAAACGGACGCACGGCCAGCGGGACAGACGGATGGACCGTACGAAAATATATATAACATGGCATCATTTGCTGCCAGGCGCGCGTTTGCTTGTTGTACAATAGTCGGTGTACCGCCAGCTCCTACTGCCCCTCCCCTTACCACCGATAGCCCCAATTGCGGCTCCTTTCCATACACCCTGCTTCTGGCTGTCCCTCAACGATGATGATGCAACTTTATGGGGCTCAGCTGAGCAAGTGCCAAAGCCAGTGCTGACCCGACCAGTTTTGTGGGCCGCCGCATAGAACATGTTGCCAAACTAGTTGCCGTCGGCACAGTCCTTTAACTGGGTCACTGTGACAGCGACGTTGCAGCCAGCAGCAGTCAGCAGCGGCAGCGGCAGCGGCAGCCACAGGAGCCACCTAATTAATACAAAAGACTTAGGCAACGAACTTGAAGAACGCCGCTGCTCACTCTATTTGGAATTTGACTGGGAAACCTAAATAGAGTATCGCTCTATATATGAAATTTTTATTAAAATCTATAAATCAACAGAACAAAAGACTTAGGCAACGAACTTGAACAGAGAATAGCGACTTATTCCGAAAGTGAAGAGGGAAATTAAAAATGATATTAAATAAATATTCGGTATAAGGCCGCGGGATTCTGCCTAATACAAAAGACTTAGGCAACGAACTTGGAGATCGCTGCAAAGATTTTGTATGCTTACCAATTGGTGCTGCTTACTCTACATAGAATTTGAACTAAGAACGAGTGTCACTCTAGAAAACAAAAGACTTAGGCAACGAACTTGATCTGTTTGATCTGTATAATATGTTATAATAATATTATTAAATTGTTTTATAATTAAAACAAAAGACTTAGGCAACGAACTGGAAGAGCGCCTCAACGAATGTTATATTTGAACTGGAAATTAAATTATCCGTTATAAAATATATTTCCTTTCAATTATTTTGTTCATATATCTCTCAGATATTTATTCTGCCAGATGAATCAACACAGAAGCTCCATCCAATCTATCAAGAATATAAATATGTTTGCACCTTGGAAAAACTTTTAATACACCAGCAAAGTAACAGCTACTTACACGGCCAGCGACTGCCTGGGCGCGCTGCTTGTTGGGGATTAGCCATGAGTTTGATTGTCATTCGCCGGCGGCACATCCTGCCATGTTCTGCACGGAGTCGGAGCTGGTTGGCTGGCGGATTGGCTTGCAGCTTGTTGTCTTTATTAGCGCTGCGGTCATAAATCAAAGAGCCAGCGCTCAGTGCCGTTGACGGCGTCTCACATGTGGCCCTGGCCAGTTGTCCGTCCATCTGTCGGCGTCGCGTACACTTTACATGAGCAAAGGCAACGTCGCCTGACCGGCAATATTTCAATATTAATCCAACTGCCAGCGCGATGACGAAGTGTGGGGCTAACTTTCCGCTCAAGTATTTGGCTAGTTTAGTTTCAGTTTCAGTTTGAGTTTGAGTTTCGGCTTAAGTTTTGTTTTATTTTTCGCCAGGCGCTGCAAATTGTTTACTTGCATGCGGCTTATAAAAAATAGAAAATAAAATAAATCAATTGGTCTTGCTATAGCTATAGTTGTTGTTGTTGCTGTTGTTGCTGGCAGTTAGCTGGGCTATTACTCAATTTTAGCCCGCGGTGCCATCTGTGCCACAGCGTTCCGTGAGCAGCTAATCGAAGGCAGGAGCAGGCGGTGCATGGCTGGGCCTCTCCAGTGCCCAAACTTGACGGTCCTTTTATGGCAAATGCCTACACATGTCTGCTGGATAAGCCGGGCACAGAAATTAATTGTTCGACTAATGAAGCAGATGCCGTTGAGCTCTGCAATGATGTAACAACAATAAGATCGTGGAAAACAGATACAAGAAATAGACGTCAAGATGTATTGAACTTTTGCGATAAACAAAATAAATGGAAGAAAGATTTGAATGATTGTGTTGGTTTCTTATTAAAAAAAATAAGTATTGTATTGGATACCTAGTTGAGTTTTGTTACATATATCATATCTTGAACTGAAGGCATGCAATTATGTTTTTTATATATGTACATATATCAGGTGATCAGAGATAAATAGTTTAGCTTAGCTAAGAAAGTGCAAGGGTGCACAAATATTTTTTGATTGTGCGGGTGCTTATCCTGGTAAGAAAGCCTAGAAAATAATGACAAAAATCTGTTGTTACTTATATGGAAGCATTTCTTTTCCTAATCACCTAGTCAGTTTCAGTTTATGTTTAAATACAATTTCTGTTATTTTGCTAGGTCTGATTAAAGTAATGATAATATCACCTTAACTGCTTACAGAATTTGTAATATTTGTAATGTTTATCAAAGAGCCCAAATACACGTCAATGCTCGCAATTCGTTGAGTAAATCTGTGGCATATGTTTGATCTAGCTTCGATTTAGCTCTGACTTAGCTTTGATTGCAATCATTAGATTGAATCAATGGCCGCTTAGTGGAGGCACCCAACTGCGTAGACATGTCAGCCTGCGCTTTATTGTAGCTGTGTCTTTAGCAAGAAAAGCAAAAAAAAAAAAAAAAATCCAAAAAAGAGAAACAGACTCGAACTCGAAAAGTAAACGCACGTGCCGCACAAGCGAAACAACTTCATTTGATCATTTGGGCTCAGTCCTCGACTGCGACGGCAAACGGCGTCGTGTAGCACAATTTTTGACATTTTTGTGGCGCCAACAACAGTAACCGCAACAACAACAACAACAACAACAACAATTCCATTGACATGCGTCAAACAACAATCAAAATAGGTTCGTTGTTGTTATTGTCGTTAGAGCGGTGTCGAGGGTTGCGGGCAGGGAAGCGGGGTCGACTAGAAAAACGTGCGCTTGCCATGTTGGCCATTCATTATGAACTCGTTTTTTTTTTTTTTTTTTTGGGAACGAGAAGCGCCACAAAATCTTTGGGATGTTGGCTGCCAATTAACCGAAACCGAACCAAGCCGAAGCGAAACGAAAAGACATTGAGACAACTCCATATGGCAATGTCGTTGTACCGTGTTGTTGTTGTTGTTGTGGTTGTTGCTATCGCTAGCTCAGAAATGAGATCTCAAACATTCGCTTATGAAATCCCAGAAATCATTAGCGCCCGCCGCCCGGCACTACGTGACACTTTTGCCCGAGAGACCCACAGAGATCCCAGCGCCAGCTGATAAACGGAGACCCAAGGAAAGCCAAGCGAAAAAGTTGTTATTGTTGTTGTTGGTGTTGTAGATCGCAGTCTGGCAACGCTTATGAATTATTGAGTTGTTTGTTGCTGAGCGACTCGCCTCGGGCTGTTAGCCAAAAGCTTTGTAAATTAATTAAAACATTTTTGCATTAACTTCGACGCTCGCCCCAGACTTCGCCTCTAAGTGCTGCCCATTTGCGGTGCTCTTTGCCGAATGGCAGCATTTAGCGAAATAATTTTCGCGAGTAATTTTCGCCAAAGTCTTTTTGGCATCGAATTCGAACCGAATAAACGAAACTCGAATGCAAAACAGGCAATTTCTGTGACTCGCGGTGCACTTTTTATTTTTTTCTTCTTTTTTTTTTTGGGTAATAGTTTTAGTTTTTACTTAGTTTCATTTTTGTTGTTGTCGTTTTTTGATTTTGTTCGGCCAGGTTATTTGACTTTCAAATGAGCTCGAAGCGAGCTTCAGGCCGCAGTTTTTATGAGTTTTTCCGCAACATTTTTCTAGTGCTGTTTGTTGTTGCTGCTGCTGCGATTTTTGTGGCAATTTGCAATGCAAAAATGCCAAACGAAACAAAGAAATGTTTGGCCTGCCAGCAGACGACAATAAAAACCGACAGTTGACTCGTGTTGCAAGATATATTGTGGCTAATGCTGTTGTTGCTGCTGCTGCTGCTGCTGTTGTTGCAGCTATTGCAGTTGCTGCTGCCTAGTCACTGACAATTTGATGTGGCACATAAAGCAGCAGCTGCTGCCGATCCATGTTCGAGCTCAGTGGGTCAACGCATCCCCAAACAAACGATGCCAACAATGGCAACCACAAATATGAATAATTGCGAGCACTCTCCGGCCATATAATGGGGCCGTACTCGTAATATTTATGTTAGCCCAAAATGAAGTTGTTTTGTTGTCGCCAGTCGGTAGCAGAAATGCGCCTCGGCAATTTACCAAACATATTACCACAACAATGTGCCGAGCATTAACGGTGCTTTCCATATGCCGCCGCGACCGCAAAGAGCCAAAAACAAATCCGCCAAATCCGAATGTTGCACACGTTTCAGCCCCTTTTTCGGCGAATGTTGTCAACATTGTGCGCAACGAAATTCACATTCGCCGACATTCGGCACATGAAATATTTGTAACACATTAGCGCAAAGCGTTTTCTAATGGCCGCCACATTTATAACCAACACGGGGACTTTTCTCAGGCACTGGAGTGCCCCTACTAAAAATGTATATATGTTTATGAAAAAGTCATATTTCATTTCGGCTCGCTCAAATTTGGTTACCATAATTGCAGCTGCTGCAGCTAATAGAGTTTTCAATGTTGAATGTGGCACAAATCGTGGGAGAGTTGAAAGGTGTGTGTTTGAAATGCCGCAGATAAAGTTCGATGAACATAAGAAAACATTAGGTGAATATGGATAATTTAATCTTCATTTTTTTTAAGCTGTCCTCGGAAGGCGAGTTTTCATCCCGATTCAACTATTCGAATCTCAGGCAAGGATTGTTGATCATGTAATAAGAAATACAATTTCTAATTAATATTATACATAATACCTTCTGTAAGGGCAAAAATATAACAATAATCTTAGCTAAAGCTTCAAATTTATTTGCTTTCAATTTTCTTTACTGTTACAAATATATATTTAATGTAATTCCAAAAATTAAATTTTTTAATCGATTTTTTCAAGCTGTTTACTTAATTTGTGAAATTTGCAGCCTGAAATTTAGCTTTGTAACTTTTACGGCTATCGAAAGCATAAAACGTGATTTTTATGAGAAAAAGAGGTGAAATTAAGATCATGTAATGGGAAAATGATTTTAAATGCGAGTTTTTATGGTGAGCATAGAAAATCGTAATTTGAACCTATCGAAATATTTATTGGTTTTAAGCAGTATAAGATGTTTTAAATACATATATACATATATATATATATATTTTTTTTATGTTTTAAACAACTTTCCCAGCACATAGCTTGGCTGCTGATTTTGTCTCCAATTTCGGTTGGCTGCTTTATGCACATTTCACATTCCATGGGCCAGCTTTGAATGTGGCTTGCATAAATATGAGCATAATTAAATAAATATTTACACACTTTACTTACTTAGTAACTAGCTGAGATTTGTGCCTACCGTTTGCTGCTGCTGCTGCTGCTGCTTGGGCTACTGATGATCGGACACTTGTTTTCGTAAACTTGTTGGCCAGCTATTGACCAACTTGTCGGGGCTAACGAAGCGGCGGCTGGCACTGAAATACGAACGCGGGCACCAAATGGAGGCCTAAGACCAGATCGCATTTAACTTTATGAATGCAGTGAAATTTTTTGTTGTGGGCTCAATATGAAAACCAATATGCCACCGAGGGAAAAACAAACAAGATTCTTGTTTGCTGATACAAGTCGAGTGGGTTCTATTTTATTTGTTTTTTTTTTTTTTAATTTGGCCAAAATGTTTGGAGCGTGTGATTTTTATAGCTAACCGTTTTGATGTCTTTATGACAGCTTTTTATTGTTATTTATTGTTTCAATTAAAGCGAAGCAACGTTTGCCGGAATTGTTGTGCAGTGACTGATCGCAGTGGCAGTCGCAGTCGCAGTCACTGTCTTCACAAAACTGAAACTCAATCACAATCAGAGTCTCAATCACCGTCTTATTCACTATCAAAATTCCAGCACGCTTTATGACGTTTCTCATTTGTTGTTGTTGTCACTGCAGTTGTTGTTGTTGTTGTTGCTGTTGCTGCTGTACTGATTTTTGTCAAGATTATTCATGGATTTCTTTGGGCTGCCTTTAGCAGTTGTTGTTGTTGTCTCTTTTTGGAAATCAGCTTTCAGTGGATTTCCATTATACAATTCTCTCGTTGCCTTTGTTGTTATTTTTATGGCGCAAAAAATAAAAAAAAAAACTCCAAAATGTAAAGAAAAAATGTATAAAAATTAATTTCATTTTTATGATTATTATTATTTTTTTTTTTAGTGAAATGCTCATTGTCAGCTACCGTTCCAAGTGCTTGACATAATTTCTGTGACACAAATCGAGCGAGTCGCGAGTAGATGAAGTGCGCGGCGTGCTCGTTAATTTGTCAGTCAATAATAATTCGTGTGCGGTTCTCTCGATCTCTGCCGGGGCCTTATAATTGTTGAATGATAACTGCAGCCATCGATCAATCCAGCCCATAAATCTGTGCGCTAAACGAAGCTACGAGCAACAAGCTGCGAGCCAAACGGCAGTCCACAGACACAGGCAGCCGGATTGTTTTTCCCCGACTGCCAACTGAATTACGGCGACAGGGTGTTTGTATATCTCTTACCCGTCGTGCGACAGCCCCCAAAGATTTGCCATGTTCCGCACGATCTGCTGTTGTGTCCATGTACAGTTGTAGCTCGCCACTCGAAACTGTCCGCTTGCCAGCTGAGCGCATACTTTTCAAAGTAACTTTAATTAAAGTGTGCGCTTTAAATGTTGGCATTTGAAATTTATTGGTTTTTTATGCGCAGCATCCTTGTTCATAGCACCTATGCCGCCCGCTTGCTTCAAGTCCCCTCCCCCTTCCATTTAGTATTTTTATAGGCACTGCAAACTGCAGTCAGAGATTTCGGTATTGTCTGTGTTTATATATCATTTACGAGTTGGCTCCTAAAGCTGAAGCCGCGAGACATCAATTGTCGAATTACAAAGTTTTATTATACATACACTTAAAGTTATATATGTATGTGTTGTTTAATTTATAATTTAATGGGTCTGTAGGTGCCAAACAATTTGCTGCTCCCAATACAAAGGCTTCCGTTGAATCTTGTTATAAGAAATTTAAATATACTTTGGAAGAAAGAAATCTAATAAGCTGAAGGCAATAAGAAGGCTTTGATTTTAATATATGGTAAATCTTGATAAAGATTCATTGTTAACTTAGCGTATGTTTAATAATTGTTATGTATTTCTACAGGAATATTGTTATATCCGGTGGTTTTTTTCAAGAGAAAACTTTAGTAACCTATTACTTGAAATTACGATTCCAGGTAAAATCGATCTCCCATTTTTTCTATTTATTCCTAAATAGCATAAATAGATATATTTTCGAGATTTTGGTTACTATTTTTTGACTAAGAAATTATATTTTTTCATATATTTGTCTTTGTTTATTTTTTAATTTAATTTCAATAAATCTCCCATTTTGTCTATCCCATCTGTAATTCTATTTACTTGTTTGCTTTTGCTATTTGCTTTATATAACCACAAAATGCTAAATACATAAATTTGTAATCTTTTATATTGTTTCGATATCCATACTTTCTATCAATTAAAATCAATTAACTTTCTTGGATTCTTCCGATATATTTTTGAGCATAGGATAATTTTTTTCTTTAAATTAAATTTTCTTTTTAATTTTTTGTCCCACCTTTCAGCCTAATTATTATCAATTTCCCACCATTTTTCTATCGCATCTAGAATTCGAATTTCTTTTTCTTAGTTTTAGCCATATCTTAAACCATCTTACAGGCACTTTGCAACACTGTTGCCCACATCGGCCACTGCAATCTCTGGCGGTTTATCAATGTTGCACTAATTGCCTCTGTTCTCGACATGTTATAAACCAACACTGACCCGGCCGCACATAACCTCAAGCGTGCGCAGTGATCACGCCGAGCTGTCGCCCCCCTTTGGCCCCTGCTCGTAATCGTATCGAAATTCCCCTACTCGGTGATCCAGTTACAATTTGTGCAGTTGCATTTTCGTTTAATATTTTAATTAAAAGCCAAACGTGGCGCTCCACATGCTGCCAGCTAGCGCTGAGCCAGTGCAACCACCGAGCCACCGCTGGCTGCAGGTGTCGAAGGTTGTTCGCCCCCGACGTTCGACGCTCGACGCTCGACGCTGCACCACCCCCTCATCCCTCGCGCCTGCGCCGTGCGACTCTTTACATGCCGTGTTAATCAGCAATAATAATTGTTAAACGCAAAACGCGCGCCTCGACTCTCGGCTGGCAGCCGGGTTGCCAGACTGCCAGGCTGCCGGGTTGCCAGTCGGTGGCTTTTGGCGTTTTCCATGAATTATGAACAACGTGCGGCAACTTGGCTTTTGCGCCAGCGGAGACTAGGCGTTTCTCTCTGTCTCTCTCTCTCTCTGTCTCTCGCTCGCTCGCTGCATGCCTGCTGGTCATTTCGGTTATGCGATGAAATAATTTAAATATTTGCAGGCAACAGCAGGAGCTGGCAGCGAGCACCCCCAAGCGCGTCTTATGCAATGCCAGCCTGTTATTGGGCTGCCCATTGAGAAGCTGCCGCCGGCCCCCGCTCAGGCGCAGCACACGTGAGCCCAGCCGGTTGCGAGTTGCCAAGCTGCAAGTTGCCGTTTGCCAGTTGCAAGTTGCGCTTTGCTAGTTGACAGCCCACGCGTGGCTCTGCCTTATCCCATTTACCACATTTACCATTTTTGGCTATCGACATCGACGAGCGCTGGCGGCCAGCCTCCAGCCTCCAACCGAACCACTCCTGCTACATCTTCTGCAGCTCTGCTGCTGCTCTGCTGCTGCTGATGAGGCAGCCCGGCTTAGGAGACGACGTCGACGAAGACAACGTTGCGCAAGTCTCGCCTCGCCAGCCAAACGTCATGAGAGATTCTCAGATATATTTCATTTTTATGATTGTGTCTATTACCAGCAACCACGCACGTTTGCCTTATTTCGCATACCCTAGAGGAGTGGAGTCCCTCGAACTTTTCCAACAGCTAAGTGAACTTTTTTGTTCGCCTAAATATAATAGGCAGAACTTATAATATTATTAGTGTAATACAATTTTTTCTCTATAAGATAATTAATTAGTTTTATTATAAAAAAATATTAAAAACTTTTCCAACAGCTAAGTGAACTTTTTTGTTCGCCTAAATATAATAGGCAGAACTTATAATATTATTAGTGTAATACAATTTTTTCTCTATAAGGTAATTAATTAGTTGTATTATAAAAAAATATTAAAATAATGCGAAGAAAATACTTTTTTAAACTAGTTTATTTTGGTAATCTTGTTTAAATATAATATAACAAAATATTTAATATTAAAATAATACTCAAAACTAAATGTTAAATGTAAGAAAATATGTTTTATGTTTGATGACTGTCAAAATACATTCTAAATTTATTAGAAACCAAAAATTGTGTAACCAAATTACCTATAAAAATCATAAATAAATAATGAAAACAAAAGCCAAAAAACAATTTGTGTTTAATTTATTTGGAAATTTTTTTTTTACGGCTAGGAAATATCTTTTTGGTTTTTGGCCTATTACACTTCATATTGTTTAAAGCGCCCGCTTTTTAAGACTATAAACTTCAGAGTCAAATACATTTTTAATTGAATCTGAAATTAATAATATCAATAATTATTTTATATTTTTGCTACACTTCCGAAGACTACAAGCCCTTAGAGCATAGTGTATACAGAATTCCCAACACTTCAGTTCAATTTATTTTCTTGTTACATTGCGCTGTTGTTGTCGTCGTCGTTGTTAATGTTGCTGCTGTGTCTGCAGAGGCAATATTTACAGCAGCAACATCTACAACGGCAACAGCTTTTTGAGGTGTTGGTAATTGATTTTTGTAATATCTTAGCTGGCACTCTTGTTGTTTTGTTTGGCTTTTCTCAACAACAACATCAGCAGCAACAACAGCAACATTGGCAAACTTCCGAGATGTGTCTGCGACATCCGCCGCCGCAGCAGCAGCAACAGCAACAACAACAGCTGGCAAAAAAAGGCGCGCAAGCGTGCGAATTCAATTGCTCAATTGCAGAGCTGAACTAGACAGCCTCACCCCGTAGCCCGCAGCCCCTGCACCCGCCCACCACAGCCCCTGCCACCCCGTCTGTGTCCCTCTGTGTCCGAAACGCCTGCGCAATGACTTTTGAATTGTTGTTGTTGTTGTTGTTGCCGCTGCTGCTCCTTTTTATCCGCTGCTTTTTTATTGATTTCTGTGGTTTAGTTTCTGCTTTATGTTTACAAAACAACAATTTCAAGTCTAGATATTTTCGGAGCTGCTCTTTTATTGCCCAAAACGCTGAACATTTCTTACAAGTTATTGTCTTGAAAAATGACTCACACTTTGACTGAGCTCGGCTTTGGATTTGGATTCGGATTTGGCAAGCGGCGTTTGCAAATCGTGGGAAATCATTCAGAGTGTGAGTGCGGATAACTTTGCCACACACACACACATACACACACCCGCACCCGCACCCGCACAACAAATGACGCCAACACTCAAAGCAACGAAATGGAGAGTCAACTGCAACTGCAATTGCAATTGCAACTGCAGCTGAGCTTGGTTCAGCGTCTGAGCCAACTTTGAGTTGGCCTGGCCAACCTTTCCAATTGTCATAATTGTAATCGCTGTCATTTGCTGCTCGTGTCGGGGCGCTAAATTCTATTAGTTTACAGTTTGCATTTAATATGCATTGCAATATGACATTTCCAGACATCAGAGCGTCTCGAGCGTCTATTTGTAACTGTAGCTGTATCTGTATCTGTAAATGTATCTGTGGCATTGTGTGACACGTCAAAGTCGCAGTCACAGTCACAGCGGTGGCTGTTGTCGCCCGCGTGACACTTTACACACACAATAAATCAACGTGTGCTTAGAAAATAAGAAATAAAAACTATTGCAATAAATGAAAAAAAAGAGAGAAAAGATTGTAAACTTATGACATGCGAGCAAACCTGGCTAGATGAAGCCCAGCTCTGATGGAACTCTAGATTGCATCATGATTGATCGTGGCTTAAGACCATTTCATGATTGAAAAATTACCTTATAACAATGCACTAAGCACATTTTATGTACCCCCACTTTATTTATGTTGACTATATATTTTTTAATGATCATTTACATTTTGCTTAGCAAGGCAAATTTATTGTATGAAAAAAGTTCAATAGAAATACCTCTAGCCATTTTATTTCGAAGCTAATCTACTCAAAAAACAAAGTGAATTAGAACGAAAATTGGCCTTAAATTTTGGAAAATTTAGAAAAAATAGATTTTTGTTTACTTAAATTAAGATTTTTAAGAACAATTTGTGGGAAATCAGAAATTTTTAATTTTAAAATTGGGCAAGTTACTTTTGCTGTATTGTTTAGGAAGGTTTTAATTAATTTTTTATTTTTTTTTAAGTTTATCTTTTTTTTGTAAATCCTTCTATGTGTCCTTATTCCTTTCGATTAAATTTATTAAGAGCTAAGCCTATTTCAAGCTTTTCGATAGTAAATTTCCATAAAAATAT
Organism: Drosophila colorata; assembly: GCA_035041545.1. Taxonomy (NCBI): domain Eukaryota; kingdom Metazoa; phylum Arthropoda; class Insecta; order Diptera; family Drosophilidae; genus Drosophila; species Drosophila colorata. The sequence continues at coordinate 5,784,410 of JAWNLD010000564.1, forward strand.
ACCTTAAGTCGAACATTTAAATGTATTTGCATTTATTCCCAAACTGATTACCGATCTACAATATTCAACACTAAAATGTTATATATTTTAATATTTCTATGCTCCAAATCTATTTCTCTGCTGACAGCTGTCTGATTGGGAATGAATTTAAGGAATCCTAAACTTGGTTTCATCTTTCGTGTTAATTGATTGGCTTTCTCAACTGATCAAGTTCAGCGATTAGAGCTTTGGCTGTAAGTGGTTTTATGAGCTGGCACCAATTTTGACACTCTCTCTCGCTCGGACTACACGTAATATCATTGGCATATCGCCGGCTGACATTATCGATCTGGGCTTTAACTTAGCCGACAGGTTGACAACAACTTGGAGACACTCGGGCGCTATAGGGCATCCATGAATAATGCAGTGATGTCAGCGTAGCACACACACACACACACACACACACGCACACACATACAGAGAGCCAACTTATGCAAGATCGTATGGCAGAGATATGTGTGTGTAGCCCTATCTAAATTTCAATCATAATTTCGCTGGCTGTGGCAAACACTTGACATGGATATGGTAGAAACATATGTATATATATTCACTGCTAACTATGCGGCGATTAAAGCCCACGCTAGTTGACCGAAACAAACACACAGAGAGACTTTTGCTAGATAGCTTTTGTTTGCCCTTTGGAGCAGATGGAGGCTGGTGGTGGCGATGGAGAGCCCAATCTATGCCAAAGATTTCAATGTGCGCATTATGCAAATCAGCGGCCCGTCAGTTGAAAGAACTTGCCACAGATTGTATCTGTATCTGTTGTTGCTGTTGTTTCCGAGCTTCGATCAATAAAAATTATGTTAATTAAATGCCATTTCATTGATGGTACATAAAAATCCACACGCCACGCATGTTCTCAAGCCAAAGACCCAAACTCGACGCGGTGAAACTCTTGAGTTCATTCACAAAAATATAAATGCTGTGCGTGTGTCTCTGCATCTGTGTGTGTGTGTTTTGTTGTGCCGTGTTTAGTTTGGGGCGCTCCTAAACATGCCCGTTAACAAATTCTTACGCAGCATAAAATAACATTTAGCGTGCCGGGTCTCGAGGCTACGCGGGGCCTCCAGCTGCGCCTGAACTTGGCCAACTTAAAATGTGACTCACACACGCTGGACTCGGCCGGGCCAGGAGATGATGAGCCAAGTAAAAGTGTGCCAAGTGGCCAACTGCGACTGGCCCGGCCGCAACGGAAGTTTATTTGCCCGCATTTTTGGCCACATGAAGGTCACGTTTTTTGTGCACTTTTGGCCACCTCAATCAATCAGCGTCTAATGAGCTGGCAGAGTGAGGCGAGAGGGGCGGCGAGAGGGAAGGGAGCAGTTAACAGGCAAGAGTCAGCTGCAATTCCAGCAGCCGGGCTTTGAATGCAATTTCACTTGGCTCAAGAATCACAATGTATTCGGTCTTCAATTTTTGATTTATGTTTGGTGAACTTTTAGGCCTGATTAATAAATCATTTGAAGTGCAAAAACTGGTAGCTAATTAGGTGAACAATTGACGATTAATATAGTCAATAGCTATATAAAAAATTATTTAACTTTGCGACAACTTTAAAGTCTTAAAAGTAATTTTCGGTTTCATTGTATTTTTTAATTTTTTGTAACCAAACTGTTGGTAAAACTGTTGGTTAAAACTCATGTGAAAATGTGCCTCAAAAATTCGCATATAAACTTGGGTCCAAATCTTACACTACCAGAACTTTGACAAAAGTTAACCGATTTCGATTAGGAATAGCTTTTTGTTGATAGTTTGGCCTCTAGATTAATTCTGCATTTAAATTTGGATACGGCATTTTTTGTTGAAATTCATGTGGAAAATGTACCCCGAAAATTCGCTTTAAACTTGGGTCGAAATTTTAAGCTACCATAACTTTGTCAAAACTGACCAGATTTTAATGACGAATAACTTTTAAGTCATGGACTTGCCTCTAGATTTATTCAGCAATTAAATCAGGAAACACAATTTCTAAACATTATTTTTGTTAAATATATTTTATACTATTTATTATCAGTGCCTGCATATAAGAGCAAGTAATTGTGGCGCTACTAACACTGGTCAGCTGATAAAAGCCAATTTCGTGTGATTTTATGATATTAATTAGCATTTTACTTTGAACACTGTTTAACATACGTTCTTATCAGACTGCTATCAGGTGTATTTTATCTTCGACTGCAACCACAACTCCAAGCAGATGTTTATCTTGAGCTTGGATCCGTTTCAGACACACACTTGGAGCTCGCAATGTGGAGCATTGTAAAACAAAAGCGCGTCAAGGAAAACCAAAAAAAAAAAATACAACAGAAATCCAAAAAAAAGCGACACTCACGTTGTCTCGAAGTCGTTAATGTGTCGCCTTTTAAATTGCCACACATTGAAAAATCGGAGTTGGGCTAGTTTTCGCTCTGGCTGCGGCTTTTTATCTGGCTATGTCAACGCGGCAAAGCGGACGGTAAGCGGCTCCTGGCGTTGCGACGGCAACAGCATCCAGCGGACGTGGACAACAGCCACTGGCCAGTTGCCAGTTGCCAGTTGCAGCCAGGTTGGTGTTGATCAAACGTAAATGTCAAACCGAATGACAGTTTGACAAATATTGACGACGCGTCGCACGACGCACAACCAACTGCAGAGCTGCAGACTTGTGGAGCTGCCGACTGAAACTGGGACCTGCGACTCACGACTTGGCTGGTTGGTTGCTTGGTAGCTTGCTTGCTTCGTTGCTTGGTTGGCTGGTGGTAGCTCCTGCAGCGATAAGCTCCCCATAGGGTAATTAGTATTTAAGCTAAAGACTTGGCCTCCACTTGCCACGGGAGCTGCTAAATATACTCGTATATATCTTACAGATTTCTCAAGCGGCTTTGATCTGCACAGATAGCCGCTTCGGTCTGCTCACCTGGTCACCTGGTAACCGTCTGGGACCGCCAAGCTCCTGGCCTGGCTTGCCGCATCGTGGCCCACTTTGCTTGCGGGCCGCTTTCTGATTTGTATCTGCGAGATACTCGTACTGACATGCTTTTAGCAGCATTATAAACATTTTGTCTCGCCGTTGTTTTTGCCCACACCTCCCCCTTGCCAACGAACAAAAACTGATGGCGCAACATTTTTGCTACTATTTGTCATCAAAGCGCATTCCACGAATCAGCAACAACAACAATAACAAAAACAAAAAAAAATACTGAAATAATAATCGCATAAAAATAACTCATTTTCGTTGCTCTTTAATTGCTTTTGATAAATCGCCGCATAATCCGCTTAAATATTTATGTGATCATCTTTTTTGTGCTTATTTATTTTTATTTTATTATTTTTTTTTTCAACCAATTTTTTAGCGCACTAATTAAACAAAGGACACGCGGCAGCTCAAAAACATTTTTAAGCTTTTCGAGATGGTTTTTAATAGTTTTAAGAGCTCGTATAAATTCGCATTTGGGGGGCCTTGCAGCGCCTAATTAGCGGGGGCGCTGGCACGCCCCCAGGGCTGAGCTAATGACTGTGGCCATCCATCATGTGGCAAATGAATAGCATCATCAAATTTCAACACCTCTAGCAGCATGCCGCACGCCGCACGCCACAACAAATTTTTCTATATTAATTCGGCATTAAATTCCATTTTCAATTACAATTGCACTCAATTGAATTGAATCTCATTGAATTGAATTGGACGCGGCTCGCGCTTTGCGCCGGCGATTACTGATTAATTTTGTTGGAAAAATTACAGCGTTGACCATTAAATTATTAACTTGGCCAACGTGGCGAGCAAACCTGCTGAGCCAGCCATGCACCACATGTGTGGCTCGAACTTAACTCATTAAAGCAGCTCCAAATTGAAAGCCCAGCTCAGCCTCGTCGCGCCTCCTTAGTTCAATTATAAAGCAATTGAATTAGTCTGTGGATGGGGCAAGTGTTTCCTCCAGCTTTGACTCACTCTCCCTCTCTCTCTCTCTCTCGCTCTCGATCTCTGTCTGTTTGTGATTCACTTTGATCTCTTGCCAATCTATCAATCAGCCACAGCCAGCCATTATGTAACTGAGGCTGCCAATTTCCAAAGCTTTTTGGCAAATCAAATGCGTGAATTTCAGTTTTTTTCCTCTTTTTGTACCCAGCTAATTATGTGAAGTACGCGGCGTGATGTGCAAATTTTTTTTTTTTGATTTGGATGGTGCCTTTTGTAGTGTATGTAAATTAGGTTACTAGTTAATTGGGTTAACTTGAAGGGAGATTTGGAGATTATGTGGATTTCGAAATGGGTAACGACAAATGGGAATTTAAAGCTCCATTTTAAAATCAAGTACAGCTTAAACGTAGTACATATATCAGCAATATATAATATAAATTAATACATATATATCAAAATCTGATTCCCAACTGGTGCCCCCTAAATCAACTTCTCATTCAGACCCGAGTCAAATACGTGCCCCTCATAATTATATAGCTCTTCACAGTTTATATAAAAAAAACCAGAAATATTAACCCCTAGTTCAAGTATTGCGTGTCTCGGCTTTATAAAAAAAAAGTGAAATAATAAAAAAAAACTTGCCCACCTTTCGGGCACATATCCGGCACGCGCCTCGTAAAAGAACATAAACTTCATTGTCGACAAAATGCGTAATTATATCGGGTTCATCATGAGATAGAGCCAAAAAGTCAGACGGTTGGTTCATTAAAACCACCCCAGGCTGTTGTTGGACACAAAAAACAATTTTGTGGCACAGTTTTAACACCTTTTGGGCCCGAAACACGCGCCAACTGCAAACAGTTTGCACAACTGGCCAACGAGCAGAAACAACTGGGCACAGAGCTTCTAAAATTTATGTGAAAAAAGCGAGAAATGGGAACGAGTGGATAAGCGTGGGTGCAGGGTGCCGAGTGCGGGAAAAGTAGAGAACTATGCATTTTTATTTTCATTTTCATTTCATTGTCAGTTGCTTTTTTTTATGTATTTTGACTCATCATTCGCCGACTGTGAAGTTGCGAGGACACGCGACCAAGCGCATAATTTAATTTTCAAGGGTTCCGCGTGCCGCGAGGAGGGTTGGCTGCCCACCAGGACACGCGTGTGACATATGGTTAATGAAAACGTTAACTGATGACCTGTGGAACGGCCATTGCAACGCGGTCGCTGCTCGGCCACATTCGTTACTGACATTATCATTAATTAGCGGGCATTTGCCGGAGCAGGGGAGCTCACCCATTGTCCGCGTGTGATAAATGTCTCGCGCTTTGAGTTTAGCAACGTTTAGTTTAGTTTTGACTTGGCATGCAACAGTCATTGCTTCGATGGCACCGATACCAAAAGCGATACCGATACCAATTCCAATTCCAATTCCAATACCAATTCCCAGCCCATGTCCAACGTCCAACGCATCTTTGGCCATGTGAGTCAGCATTGGCGTTGTGGGCTTTTAATGCCGCTCGCTCGCCCATGTGCGCTGCCATCGCTTCCATCGCGTTTGAGCTGAGTTCGAGTTCGAGTTCTTCGCATTCGCATTTCGGTTTGTCGCTGCATGTAATTGCTCTTTGTTTGCCATTTGATGTCATGTTCTCGGGTTCTGTTCGGTTCGCTCGGTGTGTGTAGGCCGCCAGTTGGCTTGCCTCGCTCTGCTCCCAATGATTGTGCAACACGCAATTGCCAATTGCTCATGCGGCTGTTGTAAGTTGTTGTTGTAAGTTGTTGTCGCTGGTTGTCGCTGCTTCTTTCATTTGCGCTGATTTGCCGCCACCATTTGCATGGAAATGTGCACAAAATAACGCGTGCTCTTGGCTTTGTTTATTGCCACTTCTCAGCCGGGTCGAGAGCCCCACTGAACACCAACACCAACACCAACATTGCGTTTATTTTAGCCATATTGCAGCAAATTATTGCGGTTCCTTTTGCCAATCCAACGGATGTGCGCAATTTAGCCAACTAACTGTTGGATTGTCAACTCGCTTGTGCCAAAAAAAAAAAAAAAAAAAAAATAGAAAAAGAAAAAGAAAAAAATAGAAAAAAAATTGTCGCTCTTGCTCAAATTTATGTCCGCTTCAACTGCAAATAATAAATGAAAATTTAGCAAACCAGGGCGGAATTACATACATTTTGAGCATGATCTAAGGATTAATTGAGCACGTAAATATTTAAATAAATATGTAAAGTGTTGTAGTGCCTGGGTAATTTAGGTAAATGCTATGAAATTTTTGTTTATTACGAAATAGAAAAGCTTGGCTTAAAGAATTTGTAGTGTATAATGGCAGTCAGTGATATTTATAAATAGTTAGGTTGATGGTTTTATGTTTAAAACTTATATTATATAAAAATTAAGTAATAAATAAATTAATAAAAGATAGTTTTAAAACATATTCAACATATTCTAATAAATTTCTTGAAGATGCACAGGTAATGTTATTTATTTAATTGAGATTTAGGAAAGAATAATACACTGCGGAGGGTTTAGGTATTGTGGAAAATATTTATAATAGTAACTGAAAATTTGTATTTTTTTAAGTAAACCAATTTTTTTAAATTATTAAAATACTTCTATGAACTATCCTAGAAATCGAAATCGGGTTTCCCTTGTCATCTACTAAGAAGTGTACTAAATTTCTCTAAAAAGGTTTTGGTAGTAATTATTACCAAACATTTCAACATCATAAACTATTAAATAAAATGAACTAAATAACTTATTAACATTATGCTGATCCAATTAAAACTAGCCTACTCATTCATTAACCATCTCCTGCACACGAATTGCATTCTAAGCCAACCGCACACAGCGATATGTCACAGCAGACTTCGACTTGGTTAACGCACTATATGTATGGGTATATTGTTGCCGCATTCGGTGGCAATCAATTTAATTGAGATTGATAGTCGGGCAACTTCCGTTTCATTACACAGTGCATTTCGAAGAAGCCGCGTGTCGTCTGGGCTGGCGATAGTTGGCAGCCGATAAGCCGCCGGTGCGTGGGCACAGGTTGCCAAATGACAAAAGCCAAAGGGCGGCGGCGCATCTCGAGATCGCTGGGCCCAAAAGATTTATGAGCCGCGTTATTCCGTGGAACTCGAGTGCCACTTGCATCTCGCACATTTGCAGCGCATTGATTTTTGTCACTTGGCCAGCCGATTGGCATCGGCAGCGCGTGCCGGCCAATTAATCATGCGCCGCACCAATGACAAGCCATCTGAGACAGATGAGGAGCAAGAGCCGGGCGGGAGCTCGTTGTGGGGGCGCCTGTCCGTTGATCGATGCGGGCGATTTATTGCTCTAAACAACAAACAAAATGCTTAGCGTCTAAAGAACAGAAATCGAATGATTCGAAACAGCTTCCGGATGCCCTGGTTGGGATTGCGCCGGGTCAGCTGGGCCAGCGAGGGCGACTCCAGCAGGGCGATGCGTATGAAGAGCGACAGCAGACGCAATGTGAGCACATCCTGTGATGGGCTATCCCCACTGTGGCTGTTGTTGTTGTTGTTGCTGCTGTTGCTCGACATTGAGCTCGACTCGGCGCCCAGCTCAAGCCAGGTGCGCTCCTCTTCACGCTCCAGCTGGAGCCCGTCCGTGGCTCTGCTCCTGGCTGTCGCCGACATGCGGGTGCGTACGCGCCGTGCTCGCTGCCGTGTCCGGCGCGCGGTTCGCGACTCCGTCACGGGTCCGGCCGAGGCCGCAACTTCGCGTAGCTTGCGCAGGCGCTCGCTGCGTCTGGGCGGCATAGCTCTCACGGCTGTAAGCATGGAATCTGTGTTGCACTTGAGTACTTAAAAACCTAATCGGATTTTCTTACTTTTCAACAGCTGCGCTCAGTTGTAAGCAATTTTTCTGTTCACTCTCGTCCCACGAAAGTGGCAATTGGAAATGAAATTGCCTTTTTGGTAATGTTAAACTCACAGCTTGCTTTGAAAACATGTTGTCCTGTTTGTTTAAATAAATCTACAAAAGTTGGGACCAACATTATCTCAATGAACTGATTAATGCTAGCATCGATACTAAGATAACGCATATGAAATACTAAATGAACATAGTTAGTAATTAAATTTTTCATCAAAAAATTTATCAATTCAAAAATTATTTAAATAAATTGATTTTCATAAAACTGACAGTACATATAACTAGCTTAAGTTGCCTTGTTTATAATAAATACCTAAAAATAAAAAATTTAAATTAAATAAAGAAAACTAACAGACTAGTCTGTCAGAAAAACTCACAGGCGGATATGGCTGCAGATAAATGTGTGTTTGTGTATATTATTTTTATTATAGTATATTATATAAATTATTGCAACAACAAGGATTACACTAATGTTTCTATCTAATGCAGAATTTTCTCAAATCGCAGTTTACTTGCATTTATTTATTTTTTTTTTAATAATAATTTTTAGTTTTTATTTTAAAGTCATGAAACAACTCTTAATTTTCAATTTTTAAAATTACTTCCTAGCATCAGAGACGTTCCCTTTCGTGATAAAGTTATAATAACAACTTTACCAGACTTCGCACAGAATTCAAAAAATATGTGAACATGAATATTTATAGATTTATGTACAGCCAACTTAAAATTAGAACTTGTAAAACACTTTTGTTCACCATAAGTTATGGCCAACATTAGTTTTAATATACAAAATTATTCTGAGCTTGTTGCGTTTTTGTGGGAGGCTTGAAGCGAATTTTTTTTGCGGGCTTTGGGTTTAATGAGCTTTGGCTGAAAGGCCATAAGTTTATGCATAAATGGTCATTATTTTGTCAGGCACGACTTAACGCTTTGACAAAGTAACTGTACATTTACCTGGCCAGCAGCCAATTGGCCTATTGAGCCTTTTGCGCCTGATTATAATGCTTATTATTATGCCAACACAGCTGCAGACCATTTGTTGTCGCTCTTGTTGTTGTTGCTGTTGTTGTTGTTGTATATAGCAGTAGGTATTGTGGCTGCTGTTGTAGGTGTTCAATTAAATATGCAAACAGCTTCAAATGTGTCTCGACTTGACCGAGTTCAAAGTCAAATTGGCAGCGCCACGCTCGATTTATTTATCTCTATCTGCCTTATTTTCTTTATTTTTGTTTCTTTTTTTTGTTGTTTTTTGTGTTTAGCCCATGCATATTTCGATATCGAAAAGTTCATTGCCAAATGCAGCAGTCGTCGCCACTGGGTCGCCAATCGGGCGATCGGTCGATCAACTGCAGCTGGGCGCATGCGCTTTGGGATTGAGTCACACGCCGGCCAGCAGCAGCAGCAGCAGCAGCAGCAGCAACAGCAACAACAACAACTGGCGAGCCACAAGTTGCACGTTACAACAACCCCAACCTCCAATTGCCGGCTGTTGTCGGTTCGGGGCCTGAAAACGGTTCGACGTCCAATTTGTGGGCGGCCACGGTTCAAATGGGTTTTTTTCTGATACCCTCACCAAGGGTCTCTATGATTTGGCAGGTAGAAGTCTTCGCTTCTCATGATCATCATATTAAACAAATAATTTATGAACTTCTAGCTATAAATATCTTTCTGCTATTCTTTTTTTTTTAAATAAAATTGAATTTTTACAAATTAGAACAGATAGTTAGACATTAATTACAAAGTTCACTTTACCCATTTAGATATTTAGACCTTTACCTATAAGGGTGTTTAAACTTCGGCTGTGCTAAAATTTGATTTTCTCACTTTTTTCTTATTTATACGTTACCTTTTTTTCGTTATAAATTCTAAGCATATCGTTTTCATTTTGATTTTGATTTAATTTACGGTTCTCGAGTCGCTGCGGACACCTTGAATAATGTTTGCCTATTTATAAATATGAATTACGAGTGTTTCTACAACCGATTAGAGGTACGTATCCATTGGCAGGGGCTGCATTTTTAATTGCTAATTAATTTAGCCCGACACACCAAAAACAATAATGCCAAACAGATAAGCAACCACTTTTTTCAATTATACAAACACCTGGCTATACTCCAGTTTATACTAGACATGGATTTTACTTTTTATATTATAAATATAATTAAATTAAGCTGAAGCACATATGTGTATTTACACGTGTGTGTGTGTGTGTGTGTGTATGAGATATGGCTAACAGTCGCTGTCAGCGCGTGGGCGCTTGACAAATGTTCAAAACTATCGCTCCTGCCTCCTGCAAGCCTCCAATTCCGCATCCGACTCCAGACTCGAGGCTCTGTCTCCGACTCTGTGTGGCTCACATTAAACAGCAATTAAGCTTAATTATAGTTGTCGCCGTTTTTAGTCAGCGTTGTTTATGTGCAGCGTGTGTATGCAAAGTAGTTGCTGCAACACGCGTCGCCCCGTTCCGCCCACCCCCGCCCCCCTTCGTCTTGTCTGTCGCCCGTCTGGCAGCCATGGGCCAGTTAGCATTTTGCGAGAGGAGTTCCTGTTTTCGGGTTTTTGGCAGGCCTGTGTCGTCGCCTGCGGCTGCGCCCCTCTGTCAGTCTGACAGGCGACACAAACAAACACACACACACACACACAGGAGACAACAACACACGATACGACACGACCAAAACACGACACGAGTGCGTCCCCCCATTTGCTAATGGGCGCTTTTGTATATTTCAGCTGGCTTTAAATGGATGAACCCGCTCGCTTCTGGCATGTGTGTGTGTGTGTGTGTGTGTGGGCTAACCACGAGCGCTTGTTGTGGGTGTCTCTGGTGCCACAGCTGGACGCTGCCTGCCTGAAAGTAAAAGTTGTTGCGGAAGCCCAAGAAGTTGGCCAAACAGTGAAATTGCCAGAATATGCACACTAATAACATCGATAGGGTATACAATACATACGATATGCTTTCCAGAGTTGTTGCCCAGCCATATGCACGTTTGGCTCGCATATTCCATAGTTGAATTCTAAATCGAAACGGATTTGCGACGGGTAACGAGTTTTAATGAGTTCATTCAAGCGAGCGGAACGAATGTGTATGGATTTATTGAGAGTAAACATCGTATAGCGAGACTGCGCAACTAACAGATACCCTGCACGGGCTTCACGTACCCGGAAGTCATGATAAGTATTGGCACTACTGGCAATTTAAGCTTTGCATTCATTTTGTTTAAGAAAAATCTGTTAACTACCAATTTTAGCTGCGGTTTTTAAAACAATAATGTATTGGTAATTTTATGCAATTTTTAACATGCGAAAAATAGGTTATATTTTCTAGCCATTAAAGTCTTGGCACAATTATTATTAAAATTTACAAATTAGATTAAAAAAATAAAGAGCTTAACTAGTACTTTGTGGGTAAGCTCTTTTTGTTTTTATAACAGCCTCATATTTTGCTTTTACATATATATTTTATTTTATTCTTTCCTAATGTTACAAAATTGATATGTGCATAAATATATATTTTCATAGCAGTTGTAGCTGATCCTAAGTTATATGCGGCATTTAATATTTCATGATTCTTTGGGAAATTATTTTTCAAAAAAAAAATTTGCCAATTATTGTTCATTGTTTCCTAGATAGACATATATCAATGTACACATTCGTATTTGTTGGCTTCCTATATAAAAGCGTAGTACATATAGGTAATTATGAAGCGTTCCACTGACACATTTAGCAGATTGGCATAACACTCTACTCCCACACATGTTGATTGAATTCAATGCAAGTATTTGTATGCACAATTTGGCTTTGTAATTGTATTTTTAAAATGATTTGCCTCTCAAATAAGCACAACAAAAGCGCACAAATTAATTGAAATTATGAGAGATATCACTCAGGTGGGGTAGGGGGAGGGAGGGGGCTGGCACACGCGATCTGACTGAAATCACATCAATTTCATATGAAGCGCTTTTGTTCCGACTCGACTTTCAAGTGGGTGCACTGAGAAAAACCATTGAGTGACTGCGACGGCGACGGCGACTGTGATCTGTGCATTTATCAATTTGTGGGGTCCTCATACCTACACGTACTCCGCATGTGTCTGCTGCATGTGTATCTGTATCTGTATCTGTATCTGCGACTGTGGCTGTGCGTTTTTTATTACGTTTATCTAGCAATCTTAAGCCAATTTAATAAGCAGCTTGGCCGCAAAGTTGAGCTGTCAGTGGTAACATGATTAATCAGCGCAACGCACAACAATTGAAGATGCCTGACAAGCCAAGCTATACATATACAAATAATGAGCGAGAGAGAGACAGAAAGATGGTCTGTACTCGACGCCCACGTAGAGAGCGAAAGCTGGAGGTTTTTCTCCTCTTTTGATGGATGCCAGGCAAAGTCATGTGGCAAGCGTTGAGTGGGCTCTGGCTGGCTTTTCTTAAAAGTTTGAGCAGGGCTTTAATATGCCATATTCCGAACAACTTGAAAGGCACGAGTTTCGCCTGAAACATCGTTAAAAATCATCGCATCTAGATTAGTTGGCCAACACGTGTCCAAAGTTTAACAAATGAACTGGTTTCCATTTAGTTATAGAGTTCTTACCACGCCAAGCTCATACATAAATGAGCCTCATAAAAATCAAACGATTTATAATTTCAAACGGGCCACAACGACAGCAATTTTATCGCCGCAATCACAACAACATGACGCGTCGAAAAACAAAAATACTTGGAAAATAAAAATCAAAATACAAGAAACAAAAACTGCAGTCAACAATTGAAATTATTATTATTTTTATTATTGAACAATTTTCAAGCGGCAGCAACAACAACAAACCTATCACATTTGCTTGACATGTTTGTTTCGTGTACAAAATATTTTGATAATAATCAGTGGAATAACAACAAAAATCAATTGAGTCGCAGTCTACGACATGGGGTCACACTTATCGGCTTTGCATTCTCATCTAAATGAAATTATTGTCTCTTAGTTATTTGTGGTTTATAAATTTTCTGGTCCCCCACCCCAAATAGAGCCATAGTCATGCATATGTTTTATTTGATTTTTTAATAACCTAACTGTTAACTGACGTGTGGAGTTTTCATAAAGATCCCCAACACCAAAAGCGCCTGCCAAATTGTGTAAATCTATTGACAATTGCCAGAGAAATTGTTGTGTTTTTTGTTAAACCAACAATTGCGTTGCCGGGCACGTAATTGGGAAAATGTTAGTAATCGTACGAAATGCCTGTGATTGCAGTAAATATCGAATTAAGGAATTCCATTGACACTGGCATTGAATCGCTGATGGGCCTGCAAATGGACAACGACCAGAAATACCACGGGAAACTAGCCCTGGTCTGCATAGAGTCCGCTTTAAAGTTTAGCTGTAAAGCAATGTTTTAATCCTATTTCTTATTTATTCGGGTTTTTCCTTTGCCTTGCGGTTTTGAGAATTATAATTATACTCAATTTAGAATATTTTAATTCTTATTCGATTTTATTTTAAGAGTTTAGTCGGAATAGAAACAGAAAGTAACTAGTTCGACTTTATTACATCCTGAAAAATTCGTATGTTTATGCATATATATAATTTTGATTTCCAGCAACAGCCAATTAAATACTTTTTCTAGAATTTCTACAAATATTATTAAATTTTGAAATAAATTTACCTTGCTGTTCCATCTTATGTGTTTTTTCGACTCCGAACTCATTTATCGTTTATTTAAGAGTCTTCTCAATCAAGCACTAAAACACAATCAATAGGCGTAGCAAAGATATTCATTAAATAATTTCCATCAATCCCAAATTGACAAAATTCAAAGAATATATATAGAAAAATATAAAAAGTGATTTTATTTAATAAATTTTATATAAGAAAATAATTTCTGATAATAAAAGAAACTTTAAAGTAAAGGACAGTCCTTGAAATTAATGTGCTTTAATTTCTGAAAGGTTAATTTTCATAGCCGAGTTTATTCAATCGTCTTTGCCAAAAGGAGTTGAAGTCTTTTCAAATAATTAAAATATTGCATTTTTTATTCATTTTCAATCCTAGTTAAAATGCGTCGCAGCGAGCACCTGCGCAGCCGCGAGACACCATCCGCTTCGGAGCCGGTTGAAGATGAGCCCACCGATCTCGTTGAGGCTGAAGGCCTGGGACGGCGTCATCTCACATTCGGCAAAATGCTGCGTGATGGGATGACGGAGCGCCGCTTGCTCCGCGAGCTGGCGGATATCAAGCGCTATCCGTTGAATGGCTGCCAGGTGGAGATTGCGAATGAGAACATATTCGAGTGGATTGCCACGCTAGATGGGCCGGCGGGCACGCCCTATGAGAACGGACGCTTTCAACTGCAAATCACATTTCCACTCGACTATCCGTTTTCGCCGCCGACGCTGAAGTTTCTCACGAAAATCTATCACTGCAACGTGCACTGCGATAATATCTGCATGGAGTTGTGGTCGCCGATAGTGACGACCGCCAAGGTGCTTGTGTCGGTGCTCGCGCTGATGGTCACGCCCAATCTGCAGGACACGATAAACCCGGCGATTGTCCAGCTATATATACAGCATCCCTTCGAATACGAGGCCATTGTTCGCGACTGGACCGAACGCTATGCCAAGCGCAAGGAAACCAAAGGAAATAAAAATAAAGACATCGTTGATCGAAAAAGTCGACAAAATGAATCAAATTAACCTTAATAAACAGCGCGGTGGTTTTTCAAAAACATTTTATTATTTGTTGATATTTTGTGCCAGCACTTTTTGGTGTTTAGAAACGATATAGAGACACATAAGTTTACATACATAATACGCTAGCTACTACCATATACAGACATGCACACATACAGATATAATAGTCGAATTACAGACTACAGATACACTAACATAATATTATGGCTAAGGTTAACTATACAGAAGAAAACTAGGCGACAATGACACGTGGCGATAACTGTTGTCCTACAACTTAGCATTGATTTAGGTTAAGTATACAAGGATCTAAATGAATATATGTATATATATATACCTATATATATATTATATATGTACTATATGCACTTTAATACACGGGCCTCGCAGCTGGCGCTTGCAACTGTGCGAGCGTTGAGAGGATTGTACGAAATTCTCTTGAACTAAATATATTTATGTGAATGTTGATACGAGTTATCGTTAGTTAGGAGGAGTGCATTAATTATGTAGTTAAGCAGGTGGAAATTTCATTTACTTAATTTAGTTTTCACTTGCAGAGAAAGAGAGTGAGAGGGCAATGGAGAGCGCAGATCCTGAACTGATTTTTTAAGGCGTTTTTATCTGCTGTCCACTCTCTGGATTCCGAGTGAAGTGAGTTCTAGTACATACTAGATATTAGCATTAGGCTAATTAGTATTCAGGTTGTGATATTATTATGTAGTAGTAAACTTTCTGTTTTTGTTTTTTCTTTTTACGCTTAACTAAAGTCCTTTGGATTGTGATGTAGTTGATTTGTGGCCGAGCTGAGCCGGTTGGCCCGGCCTCACTTGTTCTTCGGCAAATGGCGCTTCATGTGGAGGGCCAAATGGTCGCTTCTCGCAAAGCTGCGCTCGCAGACGATGCACTTGAAGGGCTTGGCGCCAGTGTGTTTGCGATAATGTCGCGTCAGCTCATCGGAGCGCGCAAAGCGCCATTCGCATTCGGGCCACTGGCAGGTGTAGGGCTTTTCACCTGCAAACAAAACAAAAAACAAAACAAAAAAGACAACAGTTAGCCATGAATTTGATTTGACAAATAAGAAAATAATTGAATGGCAAATTCAGATATATATTTTATAACTCTCGAGTGCGAGTATGTCATCAAAAGAGCTTCTTGTCTTGCGAGTGTGTAAAACTACTGCCATGTATTCGCGAATTAACATTTTCATTGAATTTTCATGTTAGTTTGCGGCAACAGGAGAACAACGACACGACGACGGCAACGAAACGGCAGCTGGAGCAAATGGTAAGTCAATTCGCAGTTCGCGTATTTTATGATTTGGATTTTGTGTGTTTGTTGCTGTGGCACACGACTTGCCGCTGACGATGGCCCATTACCAACAAAAACAAAGCCAACAACGAGCGACAACACGACGACATTTGCAAGTGACTTTTGCTCAGCTCATTTTGTGGAGGCAGCGGCAAAAAATGCGACCGGCCGGTGCCCAAAAACTTTTGCCCGCTGCTCTATGACTAATTCCCTCCAAACTGGCAGCGGGTCGATTGCCGGCTGTGTGTTGTTTGCCATTGGGTCGCCTTGGCTATCAGCGTGCCTTGGGCATTACAGCTTACGGCTTACGGCTGCACAGCATAAACATCAACATCAACATCAACATAAACATAAACATTCGTGTTCAAATTGAAATTGAATGAAATAATTATTGCGCTGCTTTTAAATTTGGTGAACTTGACATTTTATGGCATTATTCAGGCATTGTCTTGGCAGCGACCGATTGGATTTTGTACAGTGTATCGAATGGGTTTCCAATTGGATTGGTATTGGTTCACAAAATCAAATTGGCTGCGGATTGTGGAAATAATTCTATTTTTGCACACGTTCTCAATTGACAGAGAGATATAAAGCACATGGAATATATGTGTTCTCTATATTATTATATATATTAGAATATTCTCCTAGGTACTTTTCCCGTTTTTCTGAAGCTCTGTAACCTTGCAAAAAAGCTTGGATGTAATGTTAAGTTCACATCTTCACACTTTGCCTCAAATAACTAAGCTCATCTAAGCCCTGAAACCCTTTACACAACAATATTTTAAGCAGCAATTGTTGTTGTTGTTTTTTCACTTGAAATATGTTTGTGTAGAGGAGAGAGAGGGGGGGGGAGGGTTGAAGGGGTATGCTCGGCTCAAGTTGAGGCCTGAAGTGGCACTCAGCTGACACTTTTGTAGGATTTACGAATAGAAACCCAATACGGACGACTCGTGGCGTGACTTATTGGTTTATTTAGATCTCTTTTAATGAATTTAAGTGCCTCGAGGTGACTGAACATAATCAAAAATTTACCTATCGACACTTGCACGCACACACGTGCGTGTGCGTGTGCGTGTGTTTGTGTGTGCGTGTAAGAAGCTTTGTTTGGGGCCAAAAAAAAAAAGAAAAACATTGATAAATGGCTGGGCATTGTAGCACGCTGTGGCTGAGGGTGAGTCATGCCGCAGAAACTGCCCAAACAGAATCTCATAAGCAACAACAGCTACAGATCGCGCACTCGTGGGAATATCATTTGGCAATGGCAAAATTGAAATCGCTCGTAACTAAAACAAAGATCAGCATCGAAACGCAAACGGGGGGTTGGACCCGGGCCCGGGGGCCGGGTCCGGGGCCGGTCCGAGCTCGGAGTAAACAACAAACAAAGTTATGTAAATGTAGTTTTGTAATGTGCGATGAACGCAATGCGATAAGGCCCGACGAAATTACTTCATAATTTTAACGTATAGCGCGATAAGCGCAACATGCAACTAACAATATACATGGCCAGCATGGACTCGTATATAAATTAAGGCAACGGCTGCCCAAAACAAGCTAGAAGACATGTCTAGCCGCAGGCCACAGGCCACACAGTGCCGGGCTTGGACGGAGACCTCCTCCAGTCGCCGGGCATAAAAATCAAACTAATTTATGGCAGCGCAAACATATTAGCAAACAAATCAGTACAAAATAAGGCCCAGCCGGTGGGCAAAACTGCGTTCCCAGTTTCTTCCAGTCTTCACGTACCGATTCGCGTTCCAGTGTCCGTTCCGTGCAGACACCTAGGCGATATGTAAAATTTATGCGTTCGCTAGCTACATAAAGATTAGTTACCGAGTGATTTTCTAATCGCTGCGTCCAGATAAAGACAAAAAGCCCAAATAAAAACGACAAATTTACGAGCAGCGAACGCAGCAGAACAACAACAAAACAAGCAAGAACGTTGCAGTCGGGCGTAACCGACAGCGCAATACTCGTGCGTAGTGTCATAACAGCCAAAGCATTACACAAACAAATAAATTATAAATTATGGGAGTTTGAAACATGGGAGCTAGGGAACCGAGAGCTTTACATGTCAAATTTTTTCTCAACAAAATATAAATTTGCAATTCTAAATTTTGAAAAAATTATTTTTTTGAAAATGAATAAGGGTTTTTTGACCAAAAAATTCCAAAACTTTTATTTTCAATGATGAACATATTGTAAATGCAGAATGATTTAGGAGGTTAAATCATGACCAAAATGCTATCAAACATGAAAATCGGTTCAGTTTTGACAAAGTTATGGGAGTTTGAAATATGGGTGCTACGAATCATGTCAAATTTTTTCTCAATTTTTGCATGATTTTTGACAAAAAATGTACCCCCTCAGAATCAATTTTAATGTTGTTTTTCATACTAATTATGACAACCACAATCGATTAAAAATATAAATTTGCAATTCTAAATTTTGAAAAAATTATTTTTTCGAAAATGAGTAAGGGGGGAGTACATGATTTTTTGACCAAAAAATTCCAAAATTTGTATTTTCAATGATGAACATATTTTAAATGCAGAATGATTTAGGAGGTTAAATCATGACCAAAATGCCATCAAACATGAAAATCGGTTTAGTTTTGACAAAGTTATGGGAGTTTGAAATATGGGTGCTACGAATCCGAGAGCTTTACATGTCAAATTTTTTCTCAATTTTTGCATGATTTTTGACAAAAAAATTTACCCACTCAGAATCAGTTTTAATGTTGTTTTTCATACTAATTATCACAACCACAATCGATTAAAAATATAAATTTGCAATTCTAAATTTTGAAAAAATTATTTTTTCGAAAATGAGTAAGGGGGGAGTACATGATTTTTTGACCAAAAAATTCCAAAATTTGTATTTTCAATGATGAACATATTTTAAATGCAGAATGATTTAGGAGGTTAAATCATGACCAAAATGCCATCAAACATGAAAATCGGTTCAGTTTTGACAAAGTTATGGGAGTTTGAAATATGGGTGCTACGAATCCGAGAGCTTTACATGTCAAATTTTTTCTCAATTTTTGCATGATTTTTGACAAAAAAATTTACCGCCTCAGAATCAGTTTTAATGTTGTTTTTCATACTAATTATGACAACCACAATCAATTAAAAATATAAATTTGCAATTCTAAATTTTGAAAAAATTATTTTTTCGAAAATGAGTAAGGGGGGAGTACATGATTTTTTGACCAAAAAATTTCAAAATTTTTATTTTCAATGATAAACATATTTTAAATGCAGAATGATTTAGGAGGATAAATCATGACCAAAATGCCATCAAACATGAAAATCGGTTCAGCTTTGACAAAGTTACGGGTGTTTGAAATATGGGAGCTAGCGATCCGAGAGCTGCA
Source organism: Drosophila colorata (assembly GCA_035041545.1). NCBI lineage: Eukaryota > Metazoa > Arthropoda > Insecta > Diptera > Drosophilidae > Drosophila > Drosophila colorata. Next base: position 5,803,618 of record JAWNLD010000564.1, read on the forward strand.
TATGTCAAAACTTTTGTCAATTTTAATCAGACGGACGGACAGCAAGACGGACGTTGCACAAAACAAATGTACTCTTTTCACTTCGTGAACGAGTATAAAAAATAAATAAAGAAAATAAAAACAAAAGACTTAGGCAACGAACTTGCCCGTTTCAAACACGCAGCCAATGTGTGTGTAAACTGAATGCTCTTCCAAGTGTCCGGCCCGGCACTTGAGCTGCAGCGCCGCTAATCAGCAAAGACAACACTCAGCTGGCGTCTGGCGCCACGAGATGCCGCAGCTTCAAAATTGCATGAAAAATGCGCACTCTGTGTGTGAGTGTGTGTGTGTGTGTGTGTGTGTTTGTGCCTCCGCCTGGGCTGGGGCGTGTGACGACGTTAACTAAGTCAAAAGCCAAACAAACGGACAGCCATCAGACGGTAGCCACAAATGGCTGCTGCCACTCGAAAACTACTGCAGAAATTGCTTGGCCAAGAGATTTGAGCCAAATAACCAAAGACGTGGCCATTAGGCCACAGATACGTCTGGCATTCGTGTTGGCCCACGGCGGGTGGACGGCAATTAAATCGGTTAACCAGATCTAATAGTTGGCACTGACTGGCCTACATCAAGTGCGGCTAACCGAAAGGGTTAACACAGGGAGAAAGTCTTGGGCGAGGGAGAAAGTACGAGGGCGCCAGTTGCCAGTCCTAATACACGAGTGGGGATTAAGAATATGATTAATTAATAATTTGGAGAAGACTTTCTCGTGCACAAAGTGTTTGATGTGTTGTTAATAAAATCTTAGCTAAGAGTTAAAATGTTGAAATATAGCGAAAATCTTCTAAATGTCTAGGAAGGTATTTAGAATTAGGCATTCTGCTTTCTTACTTACTTTTGCTATCAATTTGTATATAGGTTAACGAGTAAGAGACAATGGGGATGCTAGACTACACTAATTATATATATAAAACGATCTTAGATATAGTGTAAACTGAGCTTGAGTTTGAAGTGACCTTTCGTCGAGCTAAGCTACATATAATAAATATATATATATGTGAATTATCTGGTCGTAGCTTCACCTTGACTCGAGCACTTGTCGTTTGGGGTTTATCAAATGTGTCGTGTTTTTCTTTAGCGGGGCGTTAAGTTTATCAGTTAAGTGAAAATCAGCGCAACGCAAAATCATAATAATAAAAATGTTTTTTAGTGCAGCGTTTTAAGCTTGCGCATAAATCAGCTGGTCATGTGCGATTAATAAAACACCGAAGGAGAACTGCGCTCGGGATACGAGTCTTGAGTTTTTGTTTTTGTTTCTTTTTCTTTTTTTTTTTGGGGCTGGGTCGAGAGTTGAAAGTCGCAAGTCTCGAATCAGGGGCATAAAACGTGTGGCCCATAAAACGAAGACAGGTGATCAACATCCAACAACAGGCAACGACCCACCAAAAAAAAAAATACCAAACGACTAACAGACAGAACGACGAAGCAACAAACCAACCGAAAAAACAAAAATGAAAAAATAACGTCAAGTGTAATCTGAGCAAGAAGGAAATGCAGGCCAAACGTGCGCCCAGCTGATGGCGTTGGCGATTGGCGATTGTTGATGTTGTTGATGTTGCAACTGACCACAAAAAGCCGCACAACAAAAACACAAAAAAAAAACAAACTGTAGAAATCACGATTTTTGTGGTTGCTGTTTGCTGCACCGAAATTGAAAAAACAACCAAAAGGCGCTCCGAGCTCTTGGCAAATTATGTGCTGGCAACTACAAATATGAGCGCGCGAATTAATCAAAAGCCTTTTTTTCCGCCGTTCGGTTGCTCAACGCTCAACGAAAATAAAGCAGCGCAGCTGGCTCATCGCCAGCCGCTGTGGTGCCGGTGGTGCTGACGGTGGTGTGGTAATAAGCCAAACCTACGCCTACATCGGATGCGGGGCAGGATCGAGCAGCAAGAAATTTGTGTGACAGCGGACAAGCCTTGCGGCGCCTTATAACTAATGCCAGCCACCAGGTGGGTGGTGCCTGGGTGGTGGGTGGATCGTTCGTGCAGCCAACTATCAATAACAACTTACCCGTGTGTATCCTTTGATGCGCCTTCAAATGCGAGCTCTTCGTGTATACCTTGGAACAACCTGCAATGGGTTGAGAATGGCGAAGAAAAGAAAGCGGTTTTAGTGGCTTGAACAAACACAAGAAAGAAGGGAATAAAGGGAAGAAAATATTACTTTGCTTTTACAATCATTTATAACTTCTGACTTAATTAGAAGGATTACTGCTATGGAAAATTTTTAATGTCAAAAGGAAAAGCTTGGCTTAGTTTGGAAAATGTACGATTCTAATTATTGGGCAATCAAATGGGTTCTTAATTGTAATTGTAAAAAAATTAATAATAATTTTACTGTAATTAGATGTTTGAGTTTAACATATATAGATACTGAAATAATAATAATTATCCTATGTTCATATAAATTTTAAATAATAAGAGAACATGAAAAGAGTTTTTAAGTCTGAAAGGCAGGGATGTCGATTGGTATATTTGACAAGTATTTACTCATATTTGTAATTCAATTAAACCCCAACTGCTAGTGAACATTAAACTGAATCTTAACTCATTTAACTCCATGAATATTAGCAGTATTTTTAACTACTGGTTAAATTAAACCTTAACCGCATCTTTCTCCACTAACTGCTCATCAACTTTAACCATAACTCAAAATGCAGTTCTACTTAAATCTTAACTATGACTGCTAGTTAACTTTAGCCCTAACCTTAACTGATTTAATTAAGAGTTACCTTTAACTCCAAACCAACTTAAAACATAATTTTAACTGCTTGTTAAATGCAAACTGCAACACGCAAAACAAAGACATCTTAGCCGTTAAATTTTGCACAGGTTCAAATGGTTGTTAACAATTTGAAGCACTTCATATGTGTTGGCCCCGTCTCGTATCGCGTTGCCAGAGTGCCAAATTGAATGGGCAATTTATCTGAGAGCTCATCGAGCCGAACTTGGAACAGTGGAAACACGGACGAAAATCTTGATAAGATGCCTATGAGAAAAGAGGCGCATTGCAAAGTGCAGCCTGTGCAGGCTGCGGTTGCGATGGCTCTGCAGTGGGTCAGTGGGCGTCGCTGCAATCGAGCCTTTAATTAAGCCCGGGCAACTGAAGTTGGAGCTGTTGCAGAAGCTGGTGAAAGTTGCACAAGATTCACTTGCACACAGCATGAGACATTTATGTGGCACTTAAAAGGATGCTTAGAGATCCCAGCACGTCCGCTCTAATTGAAAGCCGAGTACAACGTGCCGCGCATACAGAAAAGACAATGCCAAAACTCGGCTAAAAATACGCCACCAAAAAACAACAACAACAACAACAACAAAAGCAACAAAAATAAAACACAAGTAAGCCACCGTAGACAAACATGGCCAAAGCGAATTGATAGCTAAAAAGCGAGTCAAGAATGTTGCGTCGACGCCAGACAACAACAACACAAGCAACAGCAACAACAACAACAACAACAAAGCTGACAGTTAGACGCGTGATTGGCTGCGACTGAAAGTTACGAGAATTGTTGATCACAGAGCGAACTTCTGAGACATAACTCACTTGCGCGGCAGTTGCAATCTCGCCAGTTGCCAGTTGCACGTTGCACGTTGCAAGTTGCAAGTGGCAGTCCATAGACTTGAATGTTGCCACAGTCGCGCAGAGTCTGATGCGTGCGTTTATGGCATAATAACTTCATTTGGACAGCATTTTTGTAGCCTGCTTGAGTTTGGCCAAGCAATCGGACTCTAATATTTGTGCGCGAACGCGCTTTTTGTCTAAAAATGGCCACGGCAAACGTGTCAGACAATTGTCAATTATTTATTAGTGGCAACGCACGTAGCCCGACGTCGACGACGTCACAGACGGACCATCACTTGGCCAGACAACGTCGCATTTAGTTGGGGTTAAGTGCTTTTGGCTTCCCCCTGACTGATCGTCCCCGCCCAGCTAATGGCTAATGGATCGAGCGCCGAATTTTATTAAGTTCGGATTCGCTTCAATATTTAATTGATTGCTGTTTCAGCTCTGGTTTGCTGGTTCGTTGTTCGTATGTTCTTCAATTGATCGAAGTAGTTTCAATGTGCGATTGAACTTTAGCTTTAAATCAATAATGTCTTAGTTCTTTATCAGACATCTCTTTCATTATCATTATCTATTTTTAAATATTAGTCATATTTCATTTACTCTGGATTGATTTGATAATTTATATACTATAAATGTTTTCTTCTCAGGTCATTCTGATTATCTCTTTCATTATCATTATACGTTTCAATATACATACATATTTTTCCAAATTTATTTTTGATTGATTTAATCTGATCTATGTACAATATTATAAATGTTTCATTCAACTTTAGCTTCAGATCATTTTTATTATTATTGTCTATTTCAAACTGATTTTTAAATATTCGACATATTTACTTTATTCTTGATTGATTTAATTGCAAAAGATCCCTTCCTGATGATCTATGTATTATAAATGTTTTATTTAACTTTAGCTTTAGAGCAATTTTGTCTATATTTATTCTATTATATTTTATTCTTGATGTTTAAATGTGAAAAATTGGTATATTACAATATAATATATTATAATTTTGTCACGAAATGTCTACCGACCCCTTAGCTTTATCTGCTAGCTATTGATTTTATCCATTGTTTTTGTAGTTAGTTGAATTACTTTTGCTCTTACATCGGAACTTCATTTGATTATCTACTTTTAAATAGTAACCCAACCAGCTGCTAATGCTTACATTCTTTCACACAAAGTGTTTACTATTTTCCGATCTGATCTTCAAAGAAAATATCTAGACCTAGATGACATCTCTCTACCTCCCTATCCATGGCCCAACTCTGTCTGCCAGTTAACTGTCATGCACAAGGTCTTCGCGCTGACATTGAAATGAAATGCAATTGTATCGAGAGATAACAGAGAGAAGCTCTTACATAAATATGGCTCGGGCTAATTGGAATTACAAAAGAGGCATTAGAAAAAGCGCCACAACAACTGTCAATGCGCACAGCGGGCGACGGACGGCCAGATAATAAATAAATGTATAGATAAATGGAGAATAAATAAATGGCGATTGGCAATACGCCTCACGCATGCCCAATGAGCCAATGGCCAAGATGCCAGCTACAAAGAAAAAAGCTAAATATGTAACTGCTAAGCAGCGGGAACTTAATGCCAGCGCGGTGAAGTGGGCCTAAAGCAGAGCCTCGACTCTGTTACGAAAAGTGTCGCAAAGCGCGCGAAATGATAAACGAGTCGCACATGCGACGCATCCCAAGCAGAGGCAGCAGCAGCTTAAGCTGGGTCAGGGAGGGGAGGGGAGGTGAGGGGAGACTGGGACGAAGTGGGCGCCAGATGGATCTTCAGATTGCAAACTCACCCACGAAATCACAGTGATGGATGCGACGCTTCTCCAGCTCCGGATTGTTGCGCCGATTGTAGCGCACGGTGCGCACGCTCATCAGGCTGGCGATGTGCGCCGGCGTCCCGGGCTGATGATGCGAGTGCCGGCCGCGTCGTCCGCCGCTGGTCGGCGGCGGTGGCGGCGGCGGCGCCGGCTGCTGCACGGCACCAATCGCGCTCGCTGCACTCGCGGGCGTTAGTGTGGTGAGCGTGGTGGGCGTGCCGGCGCCAAGCAGCTGCAGCGTGGGCGGCGGATTGACCAGGCTGGGGCAGAGGCCGACCAGGCCGTGGCCCTGCTGATACGGCGGCGGCGGCGTGCTGCGCCGCTGGGCCTGGGCAACGGCGACGGCGGCGGCGGCGGCGACCATCGAGGCGCCCGGACTGCCCGGATCTGAGCTGGGCGGCGTCAGAGGCGGCACGAACATGTGACGCGTCGAGTTGGAGCCCGTGGAGGAGGCGCTGCCCGAGGACGACGAGGCGGATGTGGCGGAGGGCGTGCTGGGCGCGGCGGGCGGGCAAAGCTGCAGCTGTTGTTGTTGCTGCTGCTGCTGCTGTTGCTGTTGCTGCTGTTGCTGTTGATGCTGCTGCAGCACGTGTTGAGCTGTGGGCGTGGCAGTGGTGGGCGTTGCGCTGGCAACTGCTGATGGCGGGTGTATTTGGTATTTGGTGTGAAAGGTCTAGAGCAGAAAATGGGCGAAACAAAGAGAGGAAAGGGAAATAGAAAGTTTTCAACAACAGCAACAATTGCTGGGATGCTCACCTGACTGCTGTGCCAGCTGTAGCCGTAGCTGCTGCTGCCGGAGCTGCTGCTGACGACGCTGCTGGTGGTGCCCCCACTGTTGCTGCTGTTGTTGTTGTTGTTGTTGCTGTTGCTGCTACTGTTTAGATATGCAGCGCCTGATGCGCTGTTCAGCTGAGATGCGTATTGTTGCTGATAGGAGGCAGAGCTGTTGTTGTTGCTGTTGTTGTTGCTGCTGTTGTTGTCGCCGGCTGGCTGCTTGGGACTGTTGCTGCCACTGTGCAGATGCTGCTGATGCTGCTGCTGCCGCTGCTGCTGCTGCTGCTGTAGCTGCAGCTCAACAACTTCAGCAGCGGGTGGCAGTCCGGACAGCGAGAGGCTGGGATGATGCTGGTACAAGTGTTGCTGCTGTTGCTGATAATGTTGCTGATAGTGTTGCTGCTGCTGTTGCTGATGTTGCTGGTGGTATTGCTGCTGCTGTTGCTGCTGCTGCTGCTGCTGTTGCTGCTGCTGTTGCTGTTGCTGCTGCTGTTGTCGCTGCTGCTTTTCAGTTTTAATCTCCATGGGACTGAGCATTGGTGTCGAGAAAGTTTCGAGCAGGGTTTCATCTATTGCTTCCATTTTGACCTGTGGCAGCAACAGTTGCTGCTGCTGCTGCTGCTGCTGCTGTGTCGCCTGATTCGCTGCCACATTGTCGCTGCCATTGGCCACTGTGCTGGCGCTCAGCATGAGCGCATTCTCCGGATCGATATTCTGTATTGAGGTGGCAATATCTTCCCAGAGAGCCGGTCGCTGATACGGATCGTCCAGTGGATCGGCGAAGAGAGCCTCTTTGTTTTTGCCTTCTGTGTGTGTGTGTGTGTGTGCGGTGTGTAAAGAAAATCGCTTTATAATCAAGCTGCTAATGCCTTATGCAAATCAATATATAGACATCGTTCAACCAGGGAATTATTAATGTCAACACAGAAATCTCGCATATGCATGAAATTTATAAACAACCAACGATTTGTTTGACTATATTTAGCCGAGACTTTTGGCCAGTTGTTGCCGATCAAAACTCTCACTTAAATAAAGTCGCTAACTCTATACGAATACACGTGTCTCTAGTGCCAAAGGGTTTTCAGTTTCATTTCATGTTTTCGATTTGAATATTTTCCCCCTGTTTCTGTGCCCTTGCAGAGCGTCTCATAATTTTGTCAGGAAATGTGTAATCCACAGAAGAAGATGGGTATTTTTGTTGCAAGCAGTACATGTGACGGAATTGCCCTACGTGAAACAATATATTATATAGCTCCCATAGGATCAATAAAAATTGAGTTTTTCTGTAAACAACCTTTTTGTTTTGCAAGATATTCTGATTGCTCCCAACATATGGACACAATCTTATCAATATCGAGCTACTATAGCATATAGCTCCTCAAAAATTAATTTGTGTATGAAAAACATGTTTATTTCCAACAACAATCAAATATTTATTTTAGCCACAATTGGTTAAAAATAAAACATTTTTTTCTATAGATTTCCAGCGCACATCTTCCAAAAGTATGCGATAACTGTTCTTTCGTGTGTTCGTGTTGGCTTTGAACTCTGAAATTTGGTCTCCCGCTTGTCTGGCTCGGGCTCGGGCGCTGCGTAGTGTCTCAAATTTCACATTCGGAATAGAAACGCAACTTTGAATCGAAAAACAAAACAAAAATACAAAATACGAAACTACGAAAGGCGAATAGTTGGTCGCGTCTCGTTTCGCTATTGACTTGCGAGATTTCACCATGCGTGTAATTTTGTGTGCCCAGCTTCCCAACTCCCCCTCTCCCTCTCTCTACTTACCATACAAATACTCCTTCTCGCCGCTGCCGTCCGTTGTGGTGGCACCCGCTCCGCTGGCGGCGCCCGCTCCGTAGCCCAGTGCCACATCGTAGGGCGCTTCGTCGTAGAGCGGGGCACAGCCATAGGCGGAATTTGAGTTGGAATTGGGCGAGCCGGCGGGTTGTTGTTGCTGTTGTTGATGTTGCTGCTGGGACTGGTCGCTGGCGTAGCTGGAGGCTGTCAGCTGCCAGGCATCCAAGGCGCCTCCGCTCTCGCCGCTCTGCAGGCTGTGGTGCAAATGCTGATGTTGATGCTGGTGGTGGTGCGCATGCGAGTGCGAATGGTGGTGCGAATGCAGGTGGTGGTGATGGAACTGATGGTGGTGATGATGATGCGAGGCCGCTGAGTTGTTGCTGTTGGGCGTTTGGCTGCCGTTGTTGCTGCTGCTGTTGTTACTATTCGTGCTGTTGTTGTTGTTGTTATTGTTACTATTCGTGTTGTTGTTGTTGTTGGAGGCAGCAGCAGCAGCAGCGAGCACTTCTAGTTCCACATCGGCCGGCTCGATCTTGTGCAGACGTCCCATCAGCTCGTGCCGATAATCCAGTTCCGGGGACTGCGAACAGATCGAGAAAAGAAGTTAGTGTTAGTAAATTGTGTGTTATATGGCCCGACGCTCTCGAGCGCTGCCTCTTCATAAATTTTGATTAAACTTTTATCGCCGAGCAAACACTTTGGGCCGCCTCGCGCTGCCACTTTTCGCTTATCTTTATTCGGCCGTTTTCTTTACTTTATTTTTATGGCGAGCATCGCTTTTTGTGGGGCCGTTTTCAATTTAATTTTCTGACTTCGTTTGTTTTGCATCGAAATTTTTTTGTAGATTTGTTGTCGCATTTTTACACTCAGTTTTTGTTTTGTTTTATTTTTTTTTATTTTTTTTATTATGTTGTGCTCTTAATGCGCGCATGCGCTTTCTGGAATGCAAGTTCGTTGCCTAAGTCATTTGTTCGTTGACGCTGCCGCTGACGGCGACGTCGACGTTGACGTCGCCGCTGACTTTGTGCAAATAGAAACGCGCAAAAAAGTTAATTTATGCCATTCAAGCTTTATAAAGATCTTGGCAAATGAAGGGGAAGTATCAACTGAAATCTCTTGACAACTGATTACATGTCAATTAGTAGTTTTCCAACACTGCTTGCGAAATTGATAGAAACTGTCAATTACCAATTAAAGCAATTGCAAATAATTCTTTGAAAGCGCATTATTAAGTTGAACTATAGCGATTAACTACGATTGTAACAAAATGATATAGATTTTATTTTCAAAACAAAAATGGATCAATTATATATATATATATCATATATATAATAACAGTCAGATTTAAATACAAAAGTTTTTTTCAGCCTTTATGTGCGTTCATTCTCATTCTCATTCTCATCCTCTTTCTATTTTTTTTAAATCTTTTTTTATTTTTGATTAATCCGTAGTTTTCAAAGTATTGTCGCCTTTGGCTGTCCGAAATTGATGTCCGCCTTTTTATTGGCAGCCCCAGCGACAGTGACAACATTGTCTACTAGCTAATTTATGACAACACTTAACGTTGTTTAGGCACACATAATAATCATTTGGCAAATTAGAGAAACTTTTTTTCCAGGCTTTTCACATGCAAATGATGCCCGTTGATGGCAATATATCAAAGAGCTGAGTGTTGATCAGGGCCAACATCGCATAGCCCACTAAAATCAAGCCGAAATCTGACTCAATTCGAGAAATGCTCGACACTGACTCACACACTCACACACACATACACTCACAGTCGAAACCCACCAACGTAGTTCGTTTCTTTTTATGAGCTGAAAATTTACGAGCGTGGCAAATTATTTTGCCGCAATATTTTTGCCAAGCATTTTTCATTTTATTGGCTGTGGTTTTTTTGTTGTATGCACTTTTTTTGCGTTTTATTTTTGGTTTTTGGATTTTTTTTTTTGTACGCCGACACATAAAATAGCGAGTACGAGAGTATTTGGAACGGTGCTTGAAAAATGTTTGTTCGCCTTTGAGGTCAACGTGGCGTGTGATAATTTTAATAGATTTTTGCTTAGCCCCATTGCCGCGAATATGAGTAATATTCGGCTGGGGCTTTTGGCGTTGGCTTTTCCTACCGCATTTCCACGAATTCGAATTCGATTTTTCCAGCTCCTGGGCCAAGCGCTGAGCGCTGAGCGCCGAGCGTAGGCCGCATTTAGTGCGCTTCACACGCAAATGACCTCATAAAAATGCGTAACGCGTCGCCCCGAAGCGTCGCGGAATCTTTAAGTGGCCCCCAGTGGCATTGGTACGAGTCGGAGTCGGAGTCGGAGTTGGAGTCGGACTCGAACTCGGACTTGGACTTTGGAGGCAGCCGCAACAAAGCGGCGCAACGGTAACTTGCGTCCAGGCCAACTAGCAGCAAGTACCTCAAGCTGTCTGCCACAGCAACAGTCTGACATATTGACAACAGCCACAACAACAGCAACAATAACAACAAGCATGAATTTCAATTATGAACCTGTTCTTTTGGGCTTTCGCTTTAGCCAAGTTCTGTTGTGCCTAGTGAAATTATGTGCAGGTACATTTTGTATATTTTATTTTATACTTTTTAATACGCGCGTACGCCAAGTTATTTTTTGATTTTTTACACAAATTGCTTTGTTTGTTTGTTTTTTTTTTCAAGCATTAAAATGCCGTTGTCAGCAATCGGCGATAAATGGGCATTACGCACAACACAAAAAAAAAAGAAAAAAAAGAACAAAAGCCATTTGCATAAATTGAGCAATCCGAGGAAGCCGAGTTTAGCTGGTACCGTAATTTTTTTTGTTTTATCCAGCTAATGTTTTATTGATATTGATTTGGCCCATTTGCTGGGCTGCCGTTGCCATATAATATTTATGACTTATTATATAATTGTTATTTTGTGTTAATTTTGTTTTGAAAGTAATCCCAGGTTATTTTCTTTTTATTAAGAGCTGCTGTGGTATATCGTTTTTTTTTTTACTCATTTGCAATTTGTGTATCGTATATCAAAAGTTATTTATAGCCCACACTTGAGTTTTATTTGCCCTATAAATAGTTCTAGTTTTATTGATATTTCCCATTCTTTGGAGTGTGGGCGCCCATATCTAATATTTATTCAGCATTCCTGTAAAGCATTTAGTCATTTAATTTATTATTTCCCGCAGTTCTAAAGCTTTTGTCATTGTTGTTTTGCGTTCGGTCGGGTTTTTTATGGGCTATTGCCCGACTTGTTTGGATAAGCTGTCGAGACTAGACTCTATAGCGACTATATATATGCGAGCATCGTCAGCTGGTTGTGGCTGACATTTATGAGCAACTTTATGCGCAGCTGTCAAAATTCAAAATCCAAAATTTGAAAATGGCCAATTTTATGGCTCAATATCGCCAGATAGCCGCTCACAGCGCAGTTGGAACCCGGAGTCCATTGTCTATTGTAACAGCAAAAATGTAGTAAAATTCATAATGAAACAACAAATAAGAAAAAACAGTTGTCAATTTGACATCTTTTTTTTATGAATATCTGTGTGTTATTTTTGGCATATTGATGGCCGTTAATAGAGCCGCGCGTCTTAGGCAAACTGAAAAGAAATGACGGCCAGTGAGAAGCTCTTTAAAATGCAAAGCGATAGCCACTGTTGCCAGAGGGGCAGCACAATAAAAGTAACAGCAACACAAACATAAACAACAACAGCAACAACAATTACAACAACAACAACAATAATAATGGTACATAAAATTTATTAATTTTTATGGGCATTATTTTTATTTTATTTGTAGCTTCATTTCCAGTAATTTTTTTCGTGTTTTTGTTGTTGTTTTATTTCTCAGCCAAGTGCCAAATTTGGTTTGAGGTTCTTGACCACGCACGTGTGGCTCTAAATGTGCGCCCGCTGCTGTACGTGTGTGTTGCTGTTGCTTTGGTATTATTTTGCATATTTTGTTCGATTTTAAATGAAGTCACGTTGCAATCGTAAAGTCGATATTTATGTTTGTCATTATTTTTTATGCTCTGCTGCTTGTTCTTCTTCTTCGCCTTCTGGTTGTTGCTGTTGTTGTTGTCGCTGTTACTTTATATCAATATTCTTGTTGTTGCCACACATTAATATACACAATGTTTTTTGCGCCGTCTTATTGCGCTTAACAATAGTAGTTAACAACATTATTTCTATGTTTCCATGCACAAACAAAGACAAGCTCACATTTCGTGAAATGCCAAAGCAACATGCAACCTGCTGCAACATGCTGCAAGTAATGAAGCAGCCACAAGTCATCAACAGCTGTCAGCTCTCATAAAAGTCAACAAAATGTCTATGAGAAATTACCAAAGCGAATTCGCCAAAGAGCCGCAAAATGCATTTCGAATCGGCCATGACAAATGGCAACTGGGCAACAAATACTGAAAATGGTTCGCTTTGAAATTAACCGACCGACTTTTAAGCACACAATTTTATATATAGCTTTTTTTTAGCTTATATCTGGAGGGGATTCCTCTGGTCAGCGAGTAGCACGTGCCGCATAACTGTACATCACTTGGCCATTTGCGAAGACAATAGAGCACAGAGATTCAATTGGGATTCCACACCACAATTTCGGCCATTTCTCTGATAAGGCAACACGCAACAACACACTTGTATTTACGGCTGATATGTTTTGCCGGATAATGGAAGACAGGGCCGTGCCACGCGCTCGCAAAACAAAATCAAGCAAACGACGGCAATTGGGCTAAGGGGGAGCAGCAGAAGAGCGTGAAGCCGAGAGATGATAAATCAGCGGGGGCTGGCAACAGCAGAAATAACTACATTTCTTTTGCTCTTTTGTCGATAATCGTTAAATAATCCGCTGAATGCGGCTTATTGTTTGGCCCTGTCTGTTGCCGTCGGGGCCCCGGGGCGCCGCAGCTGGCAATTGCGGCACGAACAGGGTGCAAAAAAATATATTTCCTGATTTGTTAAATTTGTTAAATGAAATGACTTTTAATGCCTTTTATCACTTTTGTGTTGAGAGAGACGTAGTGAAAGTTTCTATTGCGACAGGAAATGTGTTTGACAGCCAGCAAACTTGAGAGTGTTTGATCTATGTGTGTTTGTGTGAGAACAAGTTCGTTGCCTCAGTCTTTTGTTTGCTCAGATTGGCAAATATCCAATAAGATACCCGGCCAATAAAACAAAATTCAATTATCTGACCCCCAAGCCACAACAAAGAATGCAGTTAACTTTTTACAAAAAAAAAGCCCAAAAAAAAACTGCTATAAACGCAGGCCATAAAATCAAAACAACAACAAACAGCAATGATGCTGCTTGCGTAGCTGATCGTAAAAATAGTTAAACTTTTAATACAAAAAAAAAAATATGTATACATATATGAGCATGACTCATAATACACAGCAACAACAACAAGAACAGCAACAAAAACAATTTGCATAAAAAATCGCTGGCAATCATTTTATTGGGCCAAGCGCTCGTAAATCTCCGACAACGAGTTAGCCACAACTTCAGCAACCATCAAGCAGCAACCCAGCAACAACAACAACAACAACTCTGACCACACAGTTGACAAAAGAAAAAAAAAAACACTCACACACATTTGCAGGCAGTCAAAAAAAAAAAAAAAATAAAAATAGTAGAGAAAACTATGCCAAATATGTTTTCCGCATTTTCTTCTTTTGCATACGCCCCAGGGACCCAAGCTGGCTATTTTCAGGCCAGAGCCAGAGCCGAGACGAGCTAAGCTGAGCTAAGGCACCAAATCAGCATGGCAAATCAAATTTGGAACAGTAGTTGACCAGAGACTCGACTAAAGACTGAGGTTCAGACTGGAGGCTGGAGCCGGAGCCTGGACAAGTGCAGCGCATGCTGAACATGCGTTTGGCATCGTTTCGTTTTCACTGGACATACGTATACCAATGCCGTATATGCATGTACATACATTGTACTTGTACATACAAAACCCCAACAGCCGACCCGCCCCGCCGCAACCCTTGCCCTGGTGCAGCATTTAAATGTCAACCAGCGGGGACAAAAAAAAAAAAGCGAAGCAAAGTTGGCGGATTTGCAGTCAATTTTCTTGGAATTGAATTTTGTGTCCATTTGTGCCTAAGAGAGATTACATGGCCACTTTGCATGTGAGCGCCGCTGAACGAAGTAGGCGGGCAGGTGAGGGGCACTTGGGTTTTTATGTGCGGTAATGTGTTCGCTGGGGCTGGGGCTTGGGCGTACTTTATGTGCGATTTTATCTGCAAGCTGCCAAAGAAATGCTCTATTTGAAATTGGCATTTTGGGGAGAATATTTCCAAAATACAGTATTTTGGTAATTCTTTAAAATATGTCTAATAAGTAACAGTAATTAAATTTAATTAAGGAAGTATAATAAATTTAAATAATGGGAAGAATGTATTTTAAATAAATATTAAATATTTAAAAACTTCAAATTAGTCTAAAAGGAGGTAGTAACTAAATAAGTTTAGCTTTCAGATATATTTATATTTATTTATTTATTTTTATATTTATATATTATCATATATTATAATTTATATTGGAATTTGATAGATAATATTAATAGTTAATAAAGAGTGGCAAATGATCTTTGGCAAATTCCAACTTTTTTCATACACCATCATTTAAATCGTTCACTGAAACGGTTTTCTTTAGCTGCTCACACGATTTGTTGTTATGTAAATATTTTATTTACTGAAAGTAATTTCCAAATTGATATTATTTATTTAATATTATTTTTAATTTTATATATTGTTGCATTTTCATAAAAATAAATACTCAAGATTTTGAATGCACTTTTCACTTTTCTAGCTCTGGTTTCTTGTAGATCTTATCGACCTGGCCATGGTGTTAGGGTAGCCAGCGGGTCTATCACTCACATGCTCAGCTGCTCGCACACTCGCACAGCTCACGTAGCTTCTGCTGCCACTTGCCACTTGCCACATGCAGCTCAACGCGTTGCATTCAGTGTTTCAGGCAGGCGTGTAGGTATTGACAGGCCAGGCAGCTACCTGTTGCAAATGCAACTGCAACTGCAACTCTGCCGCACAGCAGTGCACCAAGTGTTGTTGCATGTTGCTGCTGTTGTTGCAGCAAGCGGGCAGAGCTGCAGAATTCGACATGTTGGGCGAGAATCATTTACACGCGAGCAGAGCACGGCAAAGGGGGGCTCGAATGGGGTTTATGGGTGAGTGGGGACTAGAGACTGGCGGCTACTGAGCAGTAGGGGGAGGGGGAGTGGGGTGCGGGGGACGGGGTTGACTGTGCAATGCATGCGGTGCTGAGTTGATTTTGGTTTATTTGCGCTTGTCGCCAGCCTCATTTGTCGGCACAGCTGGATGCGCCTTTGGCACCTGCAACAGCAACAGCCAAACAACAACAAACAACAAACGTTTCAATGCACAACAATTTGTAGCACGCCAAGTTTTGTAGAACTTGGCCCCATGCTTCATGGCCTCCCCCCGGCCCCCGTTTTGACACCTGCCCAGAGCAAACCGAACTCATCAATTAGGCAAAGAGACGGCGCACGCTCATAAATATTTAATGTGCAGCGGGCAAACCCAATGGAAACCCAATGGAAACCCAGTGAAAACCCAAATGGAAACGCATTCTCAGAGCCGAGGTGTCAATTTGACATAAATGGCCCTTTTGGGCTTTCGGCCCTGTCGTTTACATAATTAAATGCCCAGACTAGATCTGGGCGGACAGCGGTCTGTGGGGCCTCTGTCGCCCCGCGCCCCACAGCTGTCTAATCAGCAGCGAGATCATCGTCGGGTTTGAAAGGAGGCGCTAAGTGGCGGCGCAAACAGAAACAAAACAAATCGCACGCACAAATCTTTCGAAAAGGTGTTAAAAGAAAAGCAGGCGAGCGTTTATCTCGCGCTTTCTCGCCGACCCATTAAAAAAAACAACACTTGAGAGAGAGAAGGAGAGAGAGAGAGAGAGAGAGAGGGGAAAGAAACATCTCATGAGCATTATTGCCGGGCAGCTGCAAAAGTTGTTTCCATATGCCACCAATTCATCAACTGGCCAAAAGGCGCCTGCGCACAGACACATAAATTAGCTGACGGCGGAGTCGCCGCCCCCGAAAGGCTGAGTGGCGATCTCGTCCTTAAACTCAAGCCCAGCTCTGCTTAACCTTTATGTTGTTCACGTGCCCAACATTGACGTCATTTCTCTGTTGTTGTTGTTGTTGTAGTTGTTGCCCCTTGTCAGTGTCTTTTTCATTAGCGTTCGGGTTATTAACCACCTATTTTGTTGCTTTTGTTGCTTTTGTTTCTCGCCTGCCCTTCGCGGTCCTTTCGTCGCACCCTTTTCGATCGGCAACAGTGTTTTAACACCTTTGTGTTGTCGACGTCAACTGCGACGCCGACTGCGACTGCGACTGCGACGTTGACGTGTGCTGCCTTCGACGCGTGCGGCTCTTTAAGAGTCAAACTGAATGTCAGAGCGAGCTGATGTTTAGAGGTTTACTAAAGACCCATTAAATAAAGGCTGGCAAACAGTTGGCCACGCACAACGAGGCTCAGACACACTACCAAATATAAAGTGTGTACTGGTGTAGCTGTGCTGATTGATTGATTGATTGATGATTCAGACCCAGTCCAAAGTGTAAGAGTTGGGTAGCTGAGGAATTATTCTATGTAATGTGAGTAAACACTTTAAAAATTCCAACCGCAACTGAGGAAAACTGGTGGAAAACTGTAAAATAAAACTCTTTTATTTTTATTCAATCGTCTTTTAAGTAGTTTTCCTAGATTAAAATTTAATTTGAGATATGTGTCTTTTCGGCAAATTCACAATAGGATAGAAAATGGGTTGCCAAATCCCCAACGGCCAAAAAAATGTGCCGCAAACTGATTTGAAATTTTTCTCACACAAAGTATTTGCTAGCATACAGTATATATACACAGATATAGTTTATCGACCAGGCTCTCCATGATTTGACAATTTATTTTGTGTAATATTTAGCCATATAAGTGCGACAATGTTAAAACATTGTTCGGCCACGTTGAATGGAACTTTTGCAGCTGTCATTCATTATGCCACTAAACTTATTAGCCGCAAATGTGCTGCCGCTCTCGAAGTGTCATTAAAATCCCCCAGCGGCGGCATAAATCATTTGGCCAAAGGCAGCAGCGGCAGCCAAAAGCCAACAATGGCAACAACAATCGCTTAAGACAATAACAATGCGAAAAAAAAGCGCTAAGAAAATGCGTTAATCAATGCAGCAGCCGAAACAAACCAACGCAGTCCCAAAATGGTCAAATTAAAGACCAGCCCAAAAGCAAAAGCCAAATCAAATAAAATGAAATAAAAACGGAGACCTGCGACTGCGACACGTGAGCGCTATAAATGGCGTGGAGCAGCGACGTGGGCGGGGCCAAGGGGGGCACTTGTTGAATATTCGACTTCCTCATTTAAGCAACAACAACAACAGCAGCAGCAGCAGCAGCAACAAGACTTAACTTAATACACATTTGTTCACGCAAAAAAACTGTATTTTTTTGTTAAGTGAATCTGAATCGCACTTCATTAAGATGCAAAAAAAGGCACAAACAAATTTGTGTATTTGTGTATAAATATAACATAAGAAAACAAAATAAAAAAAAAACGAAATATTTAATCCTAAAATATTTGCGCTTTGTTAACGAACTGCGAGCTGCAGAGCCAACAACAACAACAGATATTTTGCGTTAATGATGCACATTGTTCAATGAAAATGAAAGCAACAACGGAGGCTGCACTCGATGTTAACGTTGACGTCGACGTTGCCGTTGGCAGAGGGCGCAAAGACACCTGCATGCGAAAGGCTCAGAGGGGCAGCGGGGCGAAAGAGCGAGGGTGAACGTTATAAAAAGAAACATTTTAATTAATTAACCGATTATTTTACAATCCTTTCCGAAGAAAATAATTCCATGCAGCTTATTTCGATTCCCTTTGCCAATATGTCTTTTACTATTAAGTAGTTTATTATTGGATCGGTTCACTTGCAATCTTTGTTAATTATAATTTAATATTTTATTATTATACCGAATTTATTTTATTTGGATGAATTAACTCTTTTAAGCGTTAGAATTAGCTCAACAAATCCATTGAACGAGCTTACGCTTAATAAATTTGCGAGTACCATCGACTCCGCTCTTAATTAAATAAATTTTAATAAAAATAAAATTATAAAAATTGGAATTGTTACGCCTTAAAGAACTAGTTCAGTTCTACTAATACTTGGTTAACTTTGATTACCAAGAGAACTGTCATCTGTTTCGCAAGAACCAAAATTATTTAATATTTAAAATGAATAAATATATTTTTAATTATGTTTCAAATTGTATTTAAACGTTTGGAGCCAGCTCAAAGAAATCATCGACTTAGGTAATTGATTTTAACTTTGCAAATGCTATTGACTCCGTTCGAGATTGGTTCCGCCCAGAACTGGTTCACTTTCAATTAGTTCCGCTACAACATTGCAGTACTTCGAACCGGTTCAGAGCGCAAATGGTGGGCGTGAGTCTCTGGCTGGCAGCCCACTGACGTCAGCGCCGAGCAGTTTCAGGCCAAGCATCTTCTGCCCACCGCAGGTGGGCGTCAATTGGAACAGCTGCAGCAACAGCAACAACAGCACCGACGACAGCAAACAACCGCAACAATAACAAAATGATTACACGCTTCCGGCTCGAACTGCGTGCGTCTGTGCCCGAACTGGTTCGTTCAGCGTCGAATTATGCGCTAAGCGATTGTCATTACAATAAATTTCGCATATTGTGCGCATAAATTTCGCACAAGCTTCAAAGGAGTCGCAAGAACAACAGCAACAGCAACAGCAACAACAACGGCAACGGCAACAATGGGTTGCATGGCACAGCTGGGACATCCAAAAGTGGAGCCACAGTGAGTCATGTCTGTTATGGACTGCTAACTGGGTCAAATTTGTGCGGCATTTGTTATTTCGGCTTGGCTTAGAATACGCCACCGAGGCGGACAATGAGTCAACGTTACGTATACGCAATGTGGGCCAAGCAGAGTAACTTCTTCTGGCGCAGACTTGGGGCCCGACTGGGTCAGCTATCCAAAAGCTGTCAGCATGTCAAAACGGCTGCCTTATCGACATTTCAATTAGCTGCAATTTTTAGCCCTGAGCGGCTGTCAGGCATTTCTCGATACTAGTACTCGATGCCCGGCGCACTAACGATACACGATACCACATGGGACACGACGAAATGCATAAATCGATAGTTGGCCTGTCAAAATCTCTTGGCATCTATCTATTTGGTGTCTTTTAGTTAACGGGTGCGCTTAGCTCAGCTAAGCTAAATATCAAATGCGGCATGTGGCATGTGGCATGAGGCATTAGGCATGCCCGCAGCCTTGCGTTTTGGCTCATATGCAGATTGTGTGGCAAGCCAAATGCCAAAAGCTCCTCCAGACGACAGAGACGTGCACACACATGTACATAAATGTGTCTCAGGTTTCACAAGTCGCAGTTGCAACTGCGGCAAGAGTTGCTGCATTTTGAGCTACTGTTCGCAGGGGCTATTCAAAAGTCTATCGGCTGTCCAATTAAAACGTTTTTAGCCTTTAATTAGTTTGATAAAACGTTCAATGTGTGACATTATTGAATTGAGAACTGGCAATACTAGAAATCTCAGTTGGAGCAGCAAAAAAGAATTTTCAATTCAGTTGAATTCAATTCTATTGGCAAATAAATTCAATTCAGAATTAGTTTTTGAAACTTGTTTGATATCAACAATATAATATCATAATTTGCCAAACAAATTGTTTGAATGCTTCCAGAATCCAATTTGTTATCTGACATTCTCTTTCTCTTTACTCACCCTTTCTTGCTCTGTCACTTTTTGGGGTTTGTTTATAGCTCATTTAACTAAATTAGTTGCTCGGCTCATATTTAGCAGTTAGCTTTAGCTTTGGCTATAGCTACTTTCGCGTCTGTCTGATGATTTATTTTAATGAGGCTCGCGAATGAGTTTAATTATAAGTCAAGCGAATAATTTTGCGAGTGTTTAGCTGCCGCCTGAATGTTATTTGTTATTCGCTATTCGTTTATTTGTTTGTCAAGTTACGTGTTAAATGCATTTAATTTCGCCAGCGCCAGTGACATATAAATTAGCAGCTTGTCTCAACCTTGAGCGTTTAAATTCTATGCAATTAAATGAATTACACACAAAAACAAACAAACAAACAAACATAGAAATTGTCCAGCCAGAGAGAGACAGGGAGGGAGTGGGACAAGAGATGCCGCTGGCAAACATTCGTCGATCAGTTGGGGCAATTAATAAACTAAAATTAAAATTACATCGAGCTCTGAGACATAAATTATAAGGCTAACATATGTCTGGAATCCATGTAGCCCCCTCCCCCCCTTCACACACCCGCGTGTCGCCCCTCGATTGCCTGCCAATTGCAATCACGACTGGCAAAAGTCGCGCTTATGAAAACTGTTTTTGTTGCGCTGTGTTAAAATCATAGCTCTCGGTGGACAAATGCGGCATGATGGCTCCAGGGGACAGCACAGCAATTACCTTGCAAGCCGCTCAGCAACAGCAACCAATGCAGAAGGAGGAGGAGGGGTAGGTGTTGCTGGCTGCACACACGAAATGCATGTGCAGGCCCATTCAGTGGGCCAGACAGAGACAGATGCGTGTGGGCCACTCGCTGACCCCGCGGAACTCTGCCGTGATATATGTGACAGCTTTGACACCGGCTAACAAATAACAAGACAACATATTGGCTTCAAATGCGAACAGGTTTCGCTTTTTCTCTTTCTCCCTCTCGCCCTCTTTCTCAAAATTATAAATAAAATACAAAAATATCAATATGTGCATGTAAAGCTGCCTAAAGATTATGTTAATGTCCGGTTTCATTGAGGAAAAAGCCAAGTGAGGGCATTTCATTCAGCCGTAGAGAGATATTGACGCAAACAGTTAACAGTTGGCGGCCTCTAGAATACGGGATGTAAAACAAAAAAGAAAAGAGGAAAAAAACACACAAACTTATAGAATGCCCATAGATACAGATTAGAAACTCAATAAATCAACCAGATAGTAGGAGAGAGAGAGAGAGAGGGAGAGTGAATCGAGTGAATATCGAGTATAATTTGCCTAAATTAGAAAATCGGTAACAAAAATCAATGATGCTGAAAATTTTCATAATAATAGCGTTAATAGGCATAATAACAACGGTGGCTCTCCGATACGTTCAAGCGATCAAACAATGGAACCATTGTGAGCCCAGCCATGCCTCACAGCTCCAGCTAATGGAAAACAAATTGTTAAATGAAATTGATACAGCTGCTAGTTGCTGGGTTTTCAGGCCCTAAACTGGTGAGTGCCCACGTCGTGAGTCCATTGAAATTGATAAGAGTGAAAGAGCTGACGATCAGCAAGGGGTAACTACTTTTGCCAGCGACTGTGTCGAGTATACTAAAAGTAATAAAATATTCTTATCAGCATAACGCATAAGTTCGTTTACTTTTTAGATTTTATCTGCATCTATTAGGTTTTTCAGAAGATATTTTTTTTTTTTGGTAAAATGTTTGGATAATAATTTTTTTTTGTCAATCGATTGACAGAAGAAACGAAGGCTTTGACCAAGAATATTTTGACAGCGTTACAATTTGAACTGAGGTAAAATTCTGTACAATATTTGCAAAATAAGTTTTTTATAATATAATAATTAAATAATCATTTTGGGTTTTTAAACACATATATAAATAAGTACAAAGATAATTTAATTAAGATTGATTTAAATTGGTTTTCATATCCGTTTAAATTGTTTCCACTTATATTATTTTAGACCAAGTATTAGCTGCTACTATGGGTTTTTTTTAATTTGTTTTCGTTTTCATATTTTGATCGATGAACATATTAATATCTTAAATAATATGCTTATCCCACAATATTTAAAAAAAAAATACTGAAAAAAAAACAACAAAAAGTATAAAGTAAATAGTTATCAGAGCTTTAAACTAATAATTATACTCTGTTTGCTCTGACATTTTCATTATGTTCTACATATTTTTCTACCCATTCATAATTTCTATGGCTCATTTTAGCATTCCAAAACGTAAAAGTTATTCAACATATCATTTTATTCAGCTTCATATTTCACACACACACACACACACACACACACACAGATACCCACACACACTTTTGTCAAACGGCAAAAATGGCGCATCCCAATTGAAATGTTCCAAGTGTTTCGCCCATTCTCATAACTGTAGTTCTGCTCAGCGCAATTGTCTTCCTATGTACAGTGCCCTCCCACACACACGCACAGCACTTTTATCTATATAAGCACATACTTGTGTGCGCTCGTGTGTGTATCTTTGTATCTATTTCTCTCATTTTGTCGCCGCGACATGCGCACTTCACGCAGCGCTGGCCGCTGAGCGCAGTTAGGCACCATTAAACAGCCGCCGTCGCAGCGACGCCATATTGAGCTGCGACACCAGCCAACCCCCCACACTCCCCCCTTCCCCCGTCCCCCTTCACGCAGCAAGCGCAGCTACCCCCGCGCTGAGCTGTCGCCCAACCAGCGGGCAGCAGAAAGCTTTTTGCGAGCGCAGCAAATCAAAACACATTTCATAGTTAGAAAACAGCACGAGCACAAACACACACACACACACACGCACACATATACATATATATATATACATGTGTGGAGTAAAAAAGACAAAAGTAGCAAGCTTTTTTGTTGTAGTTGTATTGTTTATTTTCTGCCTCATCAGCCCCTCGATAACAACAAAAACAAAAGCCTAGCGATAAAAAGCTGCTCGCTGCCGCTGTTACTCTCCCTCTCTATGCTGTTCCTGTTGTTACTGTTATTGTTGTACTCTATGTATATTTATTTGTTGTTAATTTTGCTACTCTTACATAGTTGAGGCGCTCGCTGCCCGCCCGGCCCGCTCTCCCAATTCGTCCACAAAATCGCCCCCATTTGCCAAGACGCCATTTGCCAAAGCGTTTGTTATTGTTGGGGGCTACTCTCTGCCGCTGTCGCTGCCCCTGCCTCTGCCCCTGCCTCTGCCCCTGCCTCTGCCCCTGCCTCTGCCGCTGCCTCTGCCGTTCTGCTCATGTGCGCATGACGAATGACCGCAATTTGCGACAGTTTTTTTTTTTGCTGCTGCTGCTTTTAACTATTTTTTTTTTAGTTTACATATCTTTGACTGATGTTATTGAGTATTTATTGTTGTCGACTGCCTATATGTCTATATATACGTATATTTATCGATGTTTTGTCATTATTGACTGTATATAAATGTTATTTCCATTGGCTTTACTTTTCTATTCAAATGATTTTATTTACCCAATGTCCATTTTGAGTTGAAATTAAATGGAAATAAATACTGTTTCTATTATGTTTATGGCAGGGGCAATACCTACTGTTATTAATGTGCATGCAGTTGGAAAAAACAAATAGGTCGTTTATAACAGTTGCTTAGATAGAGCACATATAAGGTATTGAAAAAAAAAAAAAATAAATAAATAAAGTTAAGCAGAAAACATAAGCGACAAATTTTTGGGAATATTTAATAAAAATAAATATTACAAGTTTAATTTTACTTTTTGTTTTTAGTTTTATTGTTATTATTTTTATAATTATAATGAACGAAATATGCACAGTAATTTTATTTAATATAATAAAGAACAGTTATTGGAACGTTTTGACAGTTTCTGAATATACTACTTATTACAAAAAAATTAAAAACTAGATGTTATCTTTTTTAACACATACCTAGCCTATTTTTTGTCATTTATGAAAATGAAGCCAAGATTTCATTACATTTTTTTGACTTCCCACACTAACCCATTTGCATAAAAACCTTCGCACAGCTATTGCATTGCATTAAAAGGACGATATTGAATATCCTTAGCTGCTCAAAGACAAACAGAATGCATAATAAAACATAATTTGATGGCAAAGACTTTGGGAATGTTCTCACAATTTCACGCTAAGCAATCATAACGTAACGACACACATACACACACACACACACTCGCACACACACTTTTTAGGGTGTCCACTGAAGCTATTAAATGGCAATTCCCAATTTATACGAACGGGGGTGACAACGCGCCGCAGAGACAGGAAATGTGAGCTGCCCAGGGTATTGAGGGCATTCTGGAAGCTAGGCACAAAACCAATTTCCGATCAAGCGCATAAGCGAAAGGGCAGCGATGCAGCGAGGCTGAACGGGGTGAGCAGAGGGTGGGGGGAACAATCAGTAGTAAAGGGCTACGCATGCGCAACACGTTGCCGCTGCAATTGTTGCTGTTGCTGTTGCAAGCTCGCAAATGCAGAGCTGATCAATAAAATTTGAAGTGAAAACTGTTGAATAATGCGGCAACAAACGGCGGTCGGAGCCTAGGGGGGGAGGGCACAGGATTTGCGGGCTATTAATTTGTGTGTACAAGCAACAGGAAACAAAATTCCAAGCCACGCATGCAGCACACCTGGAGTGGGGCAGTGAGGGAGGGAGGGAGGGAGGTAGGGGCGCTGCTTTTAAAGTTCAACGGCCAGCACAATGAGCCAAGCCAAGTCAGCCAAGTGAGCCAAGTTGGCCAGCAAGTCATTCATGAACGGGCCGGCAGCATTCTTATTGACAGGGCCTATTAGTGGGTCAATTGCCAAAAGTTTTCGGCGCTTATTTTTAGGCCAAGTGCGCGCTGTTTCGTTGTTAGCAGTGCGATGCCCGGCGCTTTAGATGCGGACTTTACTTTTCATTTTTATTTTATTTACATTTATTCTTTGTGATTTTTTGCTTGTATATTTTGCATACTCTGGCAATTAGCGTAAACGATCGATCAAATTTAGCTGCGTCCATGGCAACAACAACAAAAGATGCTCATTAATTTGTAATAAAAGTTAAATAAGCAAATAATAAAACTCAAGTAATTTTAGGCCGACATGCGGCCGACATGTGTGTCACTGTGCGTGTGTATGTGTGCGTGTGTGTGTGTATGTGAATGTGGCGACGAGCGTTGGAACACGTCTTAACTTTGGCTCAGCTTGGGAAAGGTTCTACAAATTTGTCAGCATTATAATTTTGTACAAATAATTAACAACACTTATATTTAAAGCACTATATAATAATCCAGTAAACTCTATTTTAAGTTAAATTAATTTCTTTATGTACATTTTGTGAATTTTCTTTTTAATAATATTATTTTGAATAGTTTTATATTTAATTGTCAACAAGGATTTTAGATAAAAGTTGATTTTAATATAATAAAACATGTTTATTTCCATTTAAGATCAATGGTTAGGGCTTTCAAACTACCACACTGGCCACCTATTTGGAGTATTTTTTATTAAATTAATTAACCTCATAAAATTTCAACACTTGCGCCTAATAAGTTTCAATAAAAATAAACTCTCATGATTTATAAGAAATTATACAATAAGTATTAAAGTTTAAAGATAAAACTGGAATGAAAGCTTTCGAATTGTGCAAATAAACTTAATTGGTTTGCTATTAAGTTAATTTTTATATTTTTAATTTAATTTTGCAACTTGAATTTATTGCTGGCTTATTTGCTTAAACTTTTGAGTGGCTTTTACGAGACCGGCGACGGCCGCTGATGGCTTTATCAACGGCCCATGATCAACGCTAAATGTCGGCCGTTTCATGTTTTTCTTTATGTTTTTTGTCACCTTCAAAACATGCCGTTGTTTTTGCTGTTGCTGTGTGTTAAATGATTTATTTTTCTAGCTGAAGAAATTGATGACAGCCTCTGAAAACTTACAGCGCCCACAGTTGACATTGTTGGGTCGCCATAAGCTGGTCAACTATTTGAGGATTTCATGCAGATTTGATTTCATAATCAAATAATTGATCTTAATGCGCCATCAAATGAGATCCGAGTTTTTGCTAGCTTTTTTTGTTGTTTTTTGTAAACTGAAAACGTGTCTGTCAGCTGCTCAAAGCTTTTTTGATCCAATCAAACTTGAAACGAATTGCGCTTCAATGCTGAACTCAAAAAGGCAAAAAAAAAACAACAAAAAAATCAAAGAGTACAAATAAAGTAACAAAAAGGAAATATCGAAAATTGACAGTAGATTTTTGTTGTTGCCTTATTTTGGCACCTCGCAGGAACATTCATTTTGAGCAAACTAATTTCCGCAATCGTTCCGCGAATTTTGATTGTTGTTTTTGAAAACATAATCCATCAAAAATTATGGAACCCATGAGTTTAGGGCCTGTGCGCCAAAGAAATGCGGCTTAGATGGGCACAGATATCACAACCATAAAAGCTCAGCTCACACGTGCCATAAAAATGCGGCACAGTGGTTGCAGAGCTCAAGGAATTTCTAAGATCTTCTTGGCAATCAATCAGAAATGGGCATTGTTTTGATAGCATTTAAGAAGGCTTATAGAACAAAGGGTTTCTATTGATATACCTGAAGAAGACTTATCAAAAAAGAAGGATTAATTGCATTGAAGTTCTTTAAAACGAACTGTTGACTTATTCTAGCTTAAATTAATTTGAATGGATTTAGAGTAATCTAAGTAAAATAAATTTTTTCTTTTTTTTGAATTTTTTGTTAAAATACGATAGCTTTTTAGCCTCCTTCTAACCACAGTGCCGTCGCATTGCACATCCGCAGCTTAATTCAAATTCTTGAAAAACTGCCTCAGACTGTTGCCGCAGCCTCCTCATCCTGCAGCCGCCGGTGTCGTTCAGTGAGTTGTGAGTGATTGATTTTCGTTGCCATTTTTCGTCTGCCCGAAATGCCACAAGAGAAAGAAATCAAATGAAATAGCAAACTTGACCTCCAGCCTGTCTATGCGGCATATCAATCAAATGTGGCCAATGATTTTCAAGATTTTTACATTTTCAACTGTGCCGTGTGCCATTTGCCATTTGCCAATACCCAGTTGCCAATTGCCAATTGCCAATTGCCAATAGCCAATTGCTGTGCATATCGCTTCATTTTTTTCTTTGTGCCAGTTTTCGTTTTCATTTGCATGAATTGGCGAAAACTGGAGACCCCTATAAATTGGCATTATGGTCAGTATTACATGTAGTCGCAGGAAATCGTCTATGGATTTGCATAGAATTGAAGCGATGCCAATCGGAGAACTCCCACTGTGCGCTGCGGCGTTTTAATGAGTTTTTTTCTTCTGGTTGTGCCTTAGCTGTTGTTGTTAGGGGGCATAAGTAGTTGTTGTTATAGTTTTTGGCCCACTTTACTTATTATTTAACATTGATCGCTTGGGCCGTTTGTAATTGGCATTTGGATTTGGCCAGCTTCGATTTGACCCACTCTTGAACTCGTTTCACAACATCAACGAAATGGAAAGTGTCTGCCCGTGCGGCGTCCAAAAGGCATCCCAATCGAAACAAATACAAAAACAAACACAAATACCTATACGTATACTTATACGGATAGGAATACGAATACTTCACATGCTCGAACTTAATTATCTTATCTAGGCACTTTGGCCTGGCCTTTGTAGCCTGTTTTTTTCATTTTTTTTTTTATTTTTTGCTACAATTTTATGGCCCAAATGATGTATCTATGTAGCTGCTTTGGTTATTGTGTATCTGCAAGATATCAAAATGCAATTCTTGTTAGCCCCTTTGAAGGCGGCCGCCTTTGTATTTGATTTTTTTTATTTATATATTTTTTGAGCGTGTGTAAATGCAAATATGTTTTGTTGATATACGAAATTTCATGTACTCCAGCTTGAAATCGTATGCGTATTTTGGCTGATCATTTGCGGGAATTGACAAATTGGCTTGGCTAAATCGCAAAAGAGTTTTGTTGCATTTTATGCACAATTTGCATAAATCGTCGGCAGCCGTTGACAGCCACGCCCCGGCAACGGGGCTTGGGCGCTCGGCGCGGCTCGCCATCTATTGCCCGGCAACATGACGTATGAGTAATCTGATTTTTATCTATATTTAATTATTTGCGCATATGTGATTGAAGCACAATGGCCAGGGCCATTAATCAGTGCAGCCAGAGCCAAAACGCGGCCAGACCCAGACCGAGACGCCAAGTAACCAAGACCCCAAGCCAGGTGCCCATATGCTTGATTAGCTCAATTATTCATGCAGCATGCAGTGCGACCGGGCCGTGGTAAGTCATGCTATTCATATCGGGCCATATCTGGCCTATTAGCTGGCCAATTCCGTGTAAGAAATCATAAACTAATTTTTGTGTTAAACGCCATAAAATATGAAAGTTTTCGTCATAATCGACGCGCGTGTGTGTGTGTGTGTGTGTGTGAGTCGTGGGAATTACCTTTGGTAAATCAGTGAAAACGGAAGAAGAGACCGCCCCCTTCCGCCCCCAAAAGCCCCCTTCATACTAACCTAGCAACTCGGCAAGGCGTCTGTCCTATCAGCTACGGAGAGACGTCAACATCGCTTTGTACTTTTGCGGCCGTGTGTAAATATTTGACAACACATGCCTAATTAGTGCAGCTATTGATGGTGACAGCGGAACAACAACAACAACAACAACAGCAACAACACTTGTCGAACAACGGGGAACTGAAAGTGGATATGGAATGGAACGGAACGACTGAGTGCTAGCTCTTTTACGATGTCGTTTCCTGAGAAATGCCTCATTGACTGACTGACTGACTGACTGACTGACTGACTGATTGACTGCCTAGCTGGGGTCTCTTATCTCCAGAGTTGGGGTCTTGAGTGGGTTCTTTCTTTGTGCCCGTTGTTGGTTTTGTTGAGTAAGGCAAATTCAAGGCAAGTATCTGCGAAATACTTATCAATGTGTAATACTGGTAGACAGGTAGGCTAAATATTTGACGATGGCTTGTTAGACACGTGTTTCAATCAGACAGGCAATGTAGAAACAACTAAAAATTATGATATAAACTTATTGCATAAGTAAAGCATAATTGAAAATGAAACGGTTGCCTAAAATCATGAGTTAACAAATTTTTATAAAATGTTAGATTAATTTTACATTCAAATTAATTATATGCGTATGGCTTATGATGTTTTAAATGGATTGTAGCTCTTCTGAATTGATCAGGACGTAGAGCTCAACGTAAACTAAATCTTATCATCTTTAAGTAAGTTTTATGAAGACACTTTTTATATTTATATGTGGTCAAGACATATTAGATTCAGTTTTCAATATGAACTTCCATTTATGTGAATAAGCTTTTTAAATATTCATTCATAATGCTTTCAATGAATTGAAAACTTTCAATTCAATTTACTTTCCTTGACAAATGTGAGCCAATGAAATGTTGCGATCATGAGATCATAAAACACACGCGTTGATCTTCACAGCGATTGTTTAATATTTGCTCTTGTTTGTCAACCGATGACTGCTCGGTTCAAGTCGCAATGGGGGCTGGCAGAGAGTCTACAGCCAGCTTATTAGTAAGCCAATGCTTAATGCCACCCAGTTGGCGCTGATGAAACCAACTCGGCTACGCATCTATGAGCCAGAGGCCGCATCAGAACCAAGAAGCAACGGCAACAACAACAGCAACAATAACCACGACAACTACGACAACGGCAACAACACTTGGCACATTGGCAAAGTGTTGTGCTCAAATATTGACCCAGAGCTTCGCAAGTAAGCGCGATTCAAACAATGGACAAACAAACGGACGCAGACGAAGACGCAGACGCAGAAGATGGACTGCGGGCAACAGGAACTGGCAACGGACTGGCCGGACGAACCTGCTGACAAACATTGACAAGAGAGCAGAAAACACGCTACAATTTCCTTGGGGTGCGCGACAAAAGTGCGACTCCGACGCTCGAGTCCGACTACGGCCAAGTTCAAAAGAGTTGACCGACCGAGCGACCGATCGACCGATCGTCTGTTTAAGAACAGCTCAAAACTGTTGCAAAGACACGAATTTACCTTATGCCGTTTTTTTGCCTTGTGGCTGGGGCAAGTGATAACAAGATTTACAAATCGATTGCCGACGGCGCTTTGACAAATATTCGAGCGAGTGTTTAAATACGAGTGGTCGTAAATGCGCTTTTGATGAGCCCACAGACACCTGAACATTCGAACACCTGGACGCCTGGGACACCTGAGACCCCAGATCTGAGACCGGAGACGCCGAGGTGTTAATCTGTGGTCTGGGCCCGGGTTTGGAAAGACCGAGCTCGGCCGTCGTCTGGGCTCTTTATCATCACAAATGTATCCGCTCGCCGATAATCAAGTTAATTTGTTTAAATATGATTGCCGCGTGCGTTTTATTTATAAAACTCCAATGAAATTGAATTGGTTGGGAAAAACGTAAAAAAAAACAAAAAAACATAAACAACAAGAGCCAATTTTGTGGCCAGTGCAAGTTTGGCATTTTGATAAGCGGAAGCATTTAAATGCGATTAAATTAAAATCGCCATAAAAAAAACGGAATTTAATTAGCACATTAGGCATAATTATGGATAGTAATTGCTTAACGGCGAATTGGCAATTTTTACGAGCACTTCGTTAACAATCAGTTTTGGCCATGACTCAGCCAAGTTAACGGGGAAGTGATAAAGCAAATGATTTGTACTGATTTATTACGAAATTTTCTTAAAGAAATTTGTAAAAATTGTATTTTCTGTTCAGTTAGGTAAGTGAAATTTAAGCGAAATTCATAACTTTCTTCCAGCATTTTTCTGAAGATCTTTGTTTTATCAGTAACCATTTTTAATTCTTAAATTTGTATCTCACCTGCATCACCCAATAGTTGTTGTTGGCGGCAAATTGATCACCAATTATAATATCCGTATGCATTTAAGCAGATTTTTTTGCATCAATGCAACTCAACGAAAGGCCACAAATCGTTTCCGATTTAAATATATATATATATTATATATATAAATATTGTGCTTTTTAGCAGGCTTGGTTTAAATTTTTGTTATGTATTTAATAAATTTGTTGGGCTTTCTTTCTAGGTCACAAGTCACAGACAAGTTCAAGGCACAAGAATATTTTACAATTGGGGGTAAATTAATTTATTTGCATGGCACTGGGCAGCATATAAAAGCAGCCCTTTTGAATGATTTTTGTAAATTTATTGAATATTTGTTGTATTGAATAAATGCAAATTGATTTTAATCATTTGCCAGGATATGCAAATTGGAAGCGCACACACGCGCGCACCCACACACTCACACACACACGAACGCACACAGCGGCTTTTGTTTACACAATTAATTGAGAATAATTAACAATCATTCGGCTGCTGTTTCAGATTTCTGATTTTTTGCACATCCTTTGCCCAAGTTGAGCAACAACAAAAACGCCGGCGGCTTTTTTTCACTTCCGCGTTGTGGCTTATTTGGTTTTAGCGTCGCATTTTGTCACAGAATTGGCAACAGGCGGCTAATTGAATTGTACAATAGAACGAAATGTGTCTTCTTCGCGCTGCACTCGATCGGCGCTTAACGATTACGCGCAGTTTGAATTTCGAAAATATTGAGAAACTGAGTTTGTTTTATTTCTATTTATTTATTTTTTTTTTTTTTGAATCGCTGGCCGAGCGCTCGTCGCTGTTGTTGTCTCTTCGCTGGCGGGAACCGAGTTCGTACTGATTGGACGAGCGAAGGTTTCGCGCAGACGAACCTCGCCAGTCAGCTAGCGGGCCAGACACACACACACACACACACACTCGCGCACACACACGCGCACACTTATACTCGGCATGCGTTTACCTGGCTAACCAGACTCAGAGACTCTCCCCCGCTCTGCCGCTCTGTCTGCTGCCGCTGTCGCTGACGCTGTCAGTCGGGCTGAGCCGAGCTGAGCGACGTTGTTGTTGTTGTTGTTGTTGCCCTTGCCACCGACTCTGCTCCCTCCCTGCCTGCTGCTCAGTGACTTTATGGTTTGCTTGCTTAGCTTGTTGTTTGTTGTTTTTACCACTTTCCGCTCGCAACAACAACAACAACAACAGCAATAAAGACAACGACAACGACAACAACCAGGTGTTGTTCTCCGGATCGTGTCGCGCTCTTATACGCTCAAATACGTTTAAGCAGCCGCTCTCGCAGCTCAGCTGATCTTATTGGAGGGTATAAGAGAGTCGTTTCCACTGAATGATTTCGCTTGGATTCGCCATTTTAGTTTTGAACGTCATTGAGACTGTTTAGACCGCATGTAAAGCGGATCATTTCGGCTTGTCGAATATTTAAATTATGCTAAAACAGAAACATGTATTAATATCGATCATATTTACATTTTACAAGCCTAAACTTTTTTTTTTTGTTGTAAATATGAAACATAAATTCGACTGTCTACACATTATTTTTCAGCTCGTAAATTGTAATTAAATACTGAGAAATCAGTTGGGAATATGTAAAATGAATGTGTTGTTTTCAATAATCAAAGAGAAGAATTGCATATTTTATGATGATGATAATAATATCACTCGCTAATCAATTGAGGAGAAAGAAGAAAAATAAAATAATAATCATAAATATAGTTTAAAAAGATCATTTATGAACCGTTTTTAGTTTCGACTACATTAAATAATAATTATTAATTAGCTGGATAATTTTATGGTTTATATGTTGACTTTTCTGTCTGCTACAGTTCCATATTCAGCCTCTTAGCTATACCATTTTACTCAGCCTGATTTTAAAAGGGAGCACACGCAGCTCTGACATAAAATATAATTAAATAAAATAAAATCATAAATTTTCTAGCTAACTTAATGCAGCATATACGTACGTTCTTTGTTGCCCAGCACAAAATCGATAAACTAGCCATTAAACATGTCCTTTATGCACACTTTATATATGTGTATATATATATATATATCTGGTGGATAGTGGTTAGTGGCTTGTGGCAATAATAAGCAATTCCCTGAAACCGCAGCACAGCGGCATAAAATTATCCCAGCGCACGCCACAAACATAAAAGCCATTTTCATTTTGACCAAACGGAACCGAATGGCAACAGACCCCAGCCCCAGCCACCGGTCCCCCATCCCCTAGAATCCATTATGAAAGCTGGTCGCTGGTCTTTAGGCTGGCGGTGGCCAGAGGGGGTGTCCGGACTCGGACTCGTACTCGGATTCGGATACAAGTTCGGGCTGGGGCGACACGCGACGCTTGTCTAAACATGGGGGCCACAAGACGGCAGTCAATAGAGGTGTGGCCTCAATGGCAGCGGCGCAGTCGCCGCGGCCAGCCAATCAGCTTGCCGGGCGGCAGCGCAAGAGAGCAAGCGAGAGCGTGAGCCAGAGGCGTGCGCGCGAGCGAGAGAGGAACAGCAAGTGTTGCGGTTAGTTTTGCGTGTGCAGTGGCAGCAAAGCACAACAAAAACAAAAACAAAAACAAAATGAAAATTGAAGTCAAGCGAAAACAAAACGAGCTGAAAACATGACACGCAGGTGAAGTAGCAGACGGCGGCAGACTAGTTGAGATACAAATGTACCTCAAACCATAGCAGTATCTACACGTTAGTTACTAGCTCACACACAGCTACAACTACTCACACACACACACACACACACGCGTGTGTAGCTGCCTGTCTGTCTATTGATAATTGACTGCCGTTGCGGGCACTTCACTCACTCATTGTCTATCTCTCCGTCTACCTCGCTGTCTGTCTTTCAGTCTTCGTATTTCGTATTTACCTCGTGCAAATTTGCCATTAATGCCACAGCAGACGCTACACACACACACACACACACACATGCACACTCGCACCTGAGATACAAATGTATCTGCTTTTGACAATGTCAGTTGCGTGTAGTTTTCTTTGTTGTGTTGCACGTCAGTTGCTTTGTTTGCCACATCGCGCTGCCTGTCTTACGTATCTCTTAGATGCCCTAACGACAAGCTGTCAATGTCCTGTGCTAAAATATATTCACCATATATATCATTTTTATATCCGAATATTTGATGCAGAACTAAAATTGACATACTCCTGCTGAATTTGTATCATGCATAACTCAGCTAAAACCGAACCGATTTTTATGTTTGATACCATTTTTTTCATGTTTTTTGCTCGAGTTTATTCCTGCATTTAAAATTTAAGCACTTTGAAAAATAAAAATTTTGGAATTTTTTGTTCAAAAATTGACAAAAATGTTGACATGTCTTTATCTCGGATCTGTAGCTCCTATATTTTAAACTCCCATAATTTTGTCAAAACTGAACCGATTTTCGTGTTCGATGGCATTTTGGTCATGATTTCTCATCTAGATTGATTCTGCATTTAAAATATATGCATTATTGGAAATAAATTTTTTTCAATTTTTTTTTGAAAAAATATCATGTACTCCCCCCTTACTCATTTTCGAAAAAATAATTTTTTCAAAATTTAGAATTGCAAATTTATATTTTTAATCGATTGTGGTTGTCATAATTAGTATGAAAAACAACATTAAAACTGATTCTGAGGGGGTAAATTTTTTTGTCAAAAATCATGCAAAAATTGAGAAAAAATTTGACAAGTAAAGCTCTCGGATTCGTAGCACCCATATTTTAAACTTCCATAACTTTGTCAAAACTTAACCGATTTTCGTGTTCGATGGCATTTTGGTCATGATTTAACTTCTTAAATCATTCTGTATTTAAAATATGTCCATCATTGAAAATAAAAATTTTGGAATTTTTTGGTCAAAAAATCATGTACTCCCCCCTTACTCATTTTCGAAAAAATAATTTTTTCAAAATTTAGAATTGCAAATTTATATTTTTAATCGATTGTGGTTGTCATAATTAGTATGAAAAACAACATTAAAACTGATTCTGAGGGGGTAAATTTTTTTGTCAAAAATCATGCAAAAATTGAGAAAAAATTTGACAAGTAAAGCTCTCGGATTCGTAGCACCCATATTTTAAACTTCCATAACTTTGTCAAAACTTAACCGATTTTCATGTTTGATGGCATTTTGGTCATGATTTATCCTCTTAAATCATTCTGCATTTAAAATATGTTCATCATTGAAAATAAAAAATTTGGAATTTTTTGGTCAAAAAATCATGTACTCCCCCTTACTCATTTTCGAAAAAATATTTTTTTCAAAATTTAGAATTGCAAATTTATAGTTTTAATCGATTGTGGTTGTCATAATTAGTATGAAAAACAACATTAAAACTGATTCTGAGGGGGTAAATTTTTTTGTCAAAAATCATGCAAAAATTGAGAAAAAATTTGACAAGTAAAGCTCTCGGATTCGTAGCACCCATATTTTAAACTTCCATAACTTTGTCAAAACTGAACCGATTTTCATGTTTGATGGCATTTTGGTCATGATTTAACTTCTTAAATCATTCTGTATTTAAAATATGTCCATCATTGAAAATAAAAATTTTGGAATTTTTTGGTCAAAAAATCATGTACTCCCCCCTTACTCATTTTCGAAAAAATAATTTTTTCAAAATTTAGAATTGCAAATTTATATTTTTAATCGATTGTGGTTGTCATAATTAGTATGAAAAACAACATTAAAACTGATTCTGAGGGGGTAAATTTTTTTGTCAAAAATCATGCAAAAATTGAGAAAAAATTTGACAAGTAAAGCTCTCGGATTCGTAGCACCCATATTTTAAACTTCCATAACTTTGTCAAAACTGAACCGATTTTCGTGTTCGATGGCATTTTGGTCATGATTTCTCATCTAGATTGATTCTGCATTTAAAATAAAAACATTTTGAAAAATACTATTTATTAGAAAAAATCATTTTTAAAATATTTTAGAATTTTAAAATTGTATTTTTAATTCATTGCCAACCTAGAAAATTATATGAAGTTAACCTATCAGGCCCTACGAAGTTATAATCCTGCATAATACTTATCTGTTATGAAGGATCATTAATAATTTGGAACTGTTCTTGTGTTCTTCGATTTCCGATCAGAAATGTATCAATATTGGCGCTTTTATGTCAGGATTTTTCAAAGTCACAATAAATATTCAAATTCCTTGTAATCCACACCCGCAATCCTCTGACCGATGTCGTTCAGTGATTTTCTCAATGCGATATCTGTGGGGATTTATGGATGCTACCCCTACCCCTGCCCCCACACGGTGTTTGCCTCACCCCCTTAGGGGACAAAGTACCTGTTGTTTATGTAGGTATTTATTCTGGGCATTGCAGCTCGGTGCCAGTGTGACCTTATCGTTCAAGTCGCATGATTAATTACAACTGTCCCGAGGCTCCCGTTGCCGTTGCCCCTGCCCCTGCCCCTGCCCTCGCTCTCTCCTTTCCATTCGATTCGGCTGAATCTGTGGCCAAAATATTGTCACGCTTCGAGACAGGCAACAAACGCTGCCGAAATTCTCCGAGGAATACTAAAAATCTTGGCTTGATTGATTCCACTTGGCGGCACTTGTTGATAAAAAAAAACAAAACAAAAAATACAAACCAAAGGACAACGTTTTCGTATTCAAAAATGGTTTCGATATATTTGGTCGCTTGTCTCTTTGAATCTTTGTCGTTTATTGTCGCCCCCAAAGGCACTCGAAGATTACGCGGCAATTTGTTTTGTGCCACGATTTTTCCCCAGAATTGCTTGTTTACTGGCATCTTCTATGGAAAACACTCGCATCGAATCATTTGTTGGTATAACGAATTTTAATTGAATTCTCAGCGGATTTGAACCTGGCCTCAACGTGAATTCGAGTACAGCTCTTATCTAGATTTATGTAGAGATGCTTAACCATCGATAGCTGCAATTGCCAGCCAAATGAAGCATTAACCCAAATTGCAGCGGAGCTGAGCCAAATGCGCATTCTATGCAAATGGCAGTCAAGATGCAACTGCCGTCGAGTCAACAGTCAAAAATCAACACGACAATCACAATTTATGCGAATGCTAATCAAGTTAACACCAAAAGCAAAGGCTACAAGCGCGATGTCTCTGTCGCTCGCGACAGCGTCTGACAATTTTTAAGTGCGTATCTGTGTCGCGGCTGCAGCCACAACATGGCCAACAACAATTATTAATGATTTTGCTAAATGTTACAGAAAATAATGACAGCAGCAGTTGAGCAGCAGTTGAGCAGCAGCTGAGCAGCCGAGAGCTGAGCAGAGCCTTTTAACAATTACAAATGCACACAAAACGCTTTGAGCCCGGCTCGGCGTACTCGCTGTTTTCAACACCTCGAAGGCCCAATAGGCCCGGCATACGGCCGACAGTGTTGCCGCCAGCGCCAGCCCACATTCTGTGCAATGCAATGAATGATTCGACATGTTCCAGTGGGCGGCATGCCGCTGAGGGCGTGCCCCTGCCACAGCCACAGCCAGAGCTACAGCCAGAGCCAGAGCAGCAGCAAGCAAACATCAAACACCAAAAGCCCAAAAACAACAGGCGGCCTCAGTTCATATATAATATACCCTACCAGAGGACATATTAGCTGAGCTTTCAACTTTAAAGCTAAGAGCAAAGTCTGTCCTTAAAATGAATAACTTTTTTGAATGAAGCTGAAATCAAGTAGCAAAAATCATTTTTAAATTCAATATATTTTAGATGAAAAATGCGATAAATGATAAATGCTGATTTACTGTCAGTTATTATTATTATTATTATAATTATAAAAAAAACAATTATATAATTCGTTATTTTTATTGCCTAAATGACAAAATTAAAAGGAGGCTTCGCAAACCAAAAGTATGTTACAGAAAGAAAAAAGTTAAATATAAACGCAATAAAACCAGGTAAATTTTTTGAAATAGCAAAAATTATAGATTTATAATTAATTATATATATAATAATTATAATATAAATAAATTTATCAAATATAATCCCCCAATCGAAAGGGTATCTAAGCTTCGTTGTGCTATGCTCAGCTGCGGAGTTAATTTTTTAACAATTTTGACATTTAGCGCGTGCGCAAATGGAGAAAGAAAGAGTCATGATCATAGACCGCAGATCAGTGTGTGATCGGGGCGATCGTTTGTAGGGGCCACTTCAGGTGTTGTTAGCATCGTGAACCGAAGACGATCCGACACACTTACACTTACGCGCAGTTTGCTCTATTGGTATATAATTTTTTGAAAACATCATTTCTATGATCGCGTTAATCACCTTCAAGCCCACTCAAATATGACATTCGAGTGGACGTGGCTGGAGCTCGAGGATGCGGGGCGAACAGCTATCATTGCTTACTCAGCGGGTTTTTTCTACCATTTTTTTTTTGTTTTGTTTTATTTTTATTTTTATATTTTTGGGTCTTGGCTCTATGGCGGGCAGCTGCTAATGATGCGCTTGTAAAAGACGCACAATTGAAATGAAATTAATTTTTCTACATAATTAATTAAAGCCAGCCGTGTGGGCAGCTTCACGGAGAAAGCCAATGCCACCTACACCCACATCCACACCTCCAACTCCAGCTGTTGCTCCAGCTCCAACATCAACTCCTCCAGGCAACACCCATAGCGCACTCGTATTATTAATTAGACTAACAACCCCCCCATTAGGTTTCGGCTCGGTTTGGTCTGCAGTTGTGAAATCTGAGCTGCTCCGACATTTCGCCTTGACTCAAGTCGTAAAACTGATAAATCATAAATGCGACGACGCACAAAATATTTGCACTAAAAAATACTTATACAAATGTTTAATAATAAAATAAATTTTCGTCTAATTAAATCATAAAAAAAAA
Source organism: Drosophila colorata (assembly GCA_035041545.1). NCBI lineage: Eukaryota > Metazoa > Arthropoda > Insecta > Diptera > Drosophilidae > Drosophila > Drosophila colorata. The sequence continues at coordinate 5,842,217 of JAWNLD010000564.1, forward strand.
AAATAAAAAATAAAACGAATTATAATGAAATCGCATGCCAAACCCAAAAATCAACACAACCCGACGCAGACGACACAACAATTGACACTGACATCAAAAGAGAAAAAATAAAGGAAAAAGAATAAAGCAACTTTAGTTTTGTTGCTACAAAGACAAATAGCAAAAATTTCCATAAAAATTGTCTATCGATTTTATGGCAGCCTGGAAAAGATAACGCAATATGTGGCCCAAATGCTTGCGAAGTTGGTAATTCAATTAAAATTTGAATTCTGATTAGATTTTCTTGGCTGTGGGATATCTGATATATGATAATATCAATTGCCTTATATGTCTACAAGTGAACTGGCTTAACTGAAAAGCAATTAATTTCGTTATATTCAGGAATTGAAAAATGCTATACTTTTAAAAGGAACGAATTTTCCCAAGAAAACTAAAATAGGATTATCCATAAATGTGCAGTACTTATGATGGGTATTTAAAAATTAATAAATATAAGAAAATATATATATTATATAATTAAGTAAGTAATAATAGTACATAAGCAAAATCTACAAAAGAAAATACAAAAATAAAAGTTTTTAAATCTTTTATAATATATAAATATATATAAAATAAAATATAAATATGTTCTCAAGATCTTTTATCAGTAAATATATACCATTCTGGATTATCCAAATTATTTTTCTTTTGCATTTTTGTTTACTCTGAATCCTAGTGATCTTCCATGATAACTCTTTAATTCTCAGCTGGAAATGTTTTGAAAATTGTTTACTCAGGAGTCAGAGGCTGCCTCTTCCCTTGTTTTGTCCTGGCTATGCCAGGATAAAATATAATGCTTCAAATTAATTTAACGTCAAGCTCTATTTACAGCCTGTGCCTGTGGGTGGGTGATCGCTCTCAGCCACTTCAAATTTTGTGCATGGCCCTTGAATAGTTGAAAAACTGTGTTAGCGATAAGGAAATGTCAGCCGGGGCCACCAGCAAGCTTCAATTAAACGAGGGACCATGGGTCACAGATATGGAACCGGGTACCTCATAGATGATGCCGCCAGTGAACTCGTCAACCTGGCTACTGGTTAATCCAATAGCTACCAAAAAAAAAAAAAAAAACCTGCCCACCAAATGCGACAGCTAAGCAATCTGTCGCCTGCGTCTGCGGCTCAGTTTAATGAGCTTATCGATCATTGGGAGCCCGACTCGGACTCGGACTCAAACTCAAATCAGACGCAGTCTCCTCATCTGTCACAGGGCTAATAGGTTTCATTAGTCATCTCGGCCGCGCAATCGGTCAGTCTGCGAGTTGTCGATTGTTGGCTGCTCTGCTCTGCTCTCCGCTTTTTATCAGCTTGTCTTTTGGTCATTTCTCAAAGCCAAAATAAAATTCCGAGCTGTTGCCTGCTTCACTTCTTGGCTTTGTTGTTGTTGTTGTTGTTGCTGTTGTTGGCTTTGCAGTTTGCGTGTCGACAGCAATTTTCACCTTAATTATTTTTGGGGTCTCTCCCGCTCAAAGGGGGAGTAGGGGGTGGGGGGGTGGGGGAGTTGACGTGTTGTCCAGCACGCGCTAATGTTTAATATCCGCTATGGCGTCCACCATCGAGTCCAGCAGACAGTTATGCAAATTTCCAGCATTTGAAAGCAACTGCGAGGGCAGTTCGAACGAAGCGTGTCCTCGTAAATTATTGAAGACACGCACACACACCACCGTCACATCAGCTGTGTGTGCGTGTGTGTGTGTGTGTGTTTGATTGTTCATTTGGGCCAACGTCCTTTCGTGTCTGTTTTGCCATGGCCTGTTTTTTTGTGTTGCCTGCCGCAGATTAGGCTGACTTGGTATTGGTGCCCTATGACGCCCCCTCCCCGCCTGCCAGCCCCCTCTGCACTGTCTCTGTTTGTCATCAATATGGGCGCCATTGCTGCTGTCTTGGTGCCAACTGAGGGTCCGAGTCCGTAGCTGAATTACTGTGCGACCTGAGCTGCCATAAAATGTTCAATTAGTTAATGAAAAGTTTTCCAATTGGATATCAACATTGACTTCAACTAACGACCGCAACGAGGACGAGCACGGCTGGAGCAGGGTAGCAGGGTAGCGAGCGAGCGGGGTGGGCGGCGGTTTGAAGAACGCGTTGGTGTCGCTTCAAAATGTCCGTAGGTTGAATTTATGCATGTGATTTATGCACGACAGCGATTGCCAATTACAATATCATTTCTCTTCTTGTCTCCTTGGCTTTGCCTTTGCATTTGTTCATTCGGTGTGTGTGGTGTGTGTGCGCGTGTGTGAAGTGCCATTAAGAAATGTGTCAAAACAGTTGAGGAATTATATAATTTAAACACGGCTCAGGCCGAAGAGCTGCAGGTAGAAATTGAGTATGTTTTATAAGGAATTTTTTTAAAGAAAAATTACGGAAACTGTCGCTTAAGGAATAAATAAAATTTGATGTCAACAAAAAAATACTCATTATTGGCAATTCTTCGGCATTCTTGAAATTTGTGTTAACCATTCCAATTGGAGCGGAACAGTTGGAAGATAGGCAACCCTATTGAGAGCCCATTGATGCCAGAAAGTCAACAACTCATTTTTGTGAGTGTGCGCGCGTCTGTGTGTGTGTGTGTGTGTGTGTGTCTGTGTTTTTTTCTGTCTCAGCAAACAGAAATTAAAGCCAAGTATAGAAAATAAAACCAACAAAGCAAGAGCCAACGAACAGGAAAAACCGACGCATGACACAAATTCACAAAAGGTGGAAAAACAAAAAGACAAAACGACAAAAATCCACATGGAAATGAAATCGAATGAAGAGAAATGGGTAAAATGAGCCAAAATGAGAACGCATGCAATATGCAAAGAGCAGAAAAACACACACACACACACACACACACACACACACACACAACAACAACAACAACAAGTCGATGCTTGACCGAGCACAGCGCATCAGCTCGATCGAGGGGCAGGGGCGGGAACAGAAGCAGGGGTAGCAGTAGGGCCGGCAGAGGGCGCCGAGGGTAGGCGCTGGTTTTGTACGCATTTGTGTTCGCCGCGTCAACCAAGCGCCAAAGAGTGAACGCGGCAGATAAGTTGGGAAAACAAAAGAAAAGCTGAGCGCAAAGTGCGGGAGTTTCCTGTGCGCTATGCGGCTCTAATGAAGCCTGAAATCGATTTGTGGAACCAGTTCAAATACTGTGGCTCACAATAGTTCCAGCCGAGGCAATGAATTAGAACGCAACGCGCCAGCGCGCGAAGTCTTGAAAGCTATCCGCGCCAAAGCCACCCACACGCACCTGGAGGAATGCCGGAGAGGCCGCCAGCTGTTGCCAACTGAAAATCCTCGAATTTACAACGTGAACAGCATTCGCCCCGCACTCCCTCGAAAGTGAGGCCCCGCCCCATCAGAACCAGCTCGGCTGGGCTCTTTTTATTGTAAATTTACGATCGCTGCGTTTATTTGTTTCTTTCCGCTTTTTATTGTGCTCAGCTCCGAGTTGCCTCAGTTGCCTCAGGTGCCTCAGGTGCCTCAGTTGCCTCAGGTGCCTGCGTCACGGGCGGCTCTCCTTGCCGCACGCGTTCGCGGTGCTTCCACTCGCCCGCAGGCTCACCAAGGTGTCAAGTGCTTTGTGTTATCTGCTGCGGTTAGCTTCTTGGTTTCTCTTTTAGACCTAGTCGGGGTCTCGGGCTCGACTTGGCTTGGACCGCCGCTGCGTGTGTTTCTCAAATTGCGTCAAAAATTATCGCCATTAAATGTAGATGAGCGTTTTGTTGTTAAGTTATTGGCCCATAAATTACTTCGGGTTGGTCGCCTGGTCGCACCAGGCAACAACAGCAACAACAGCAGCAACAACAACAGCAACTGCAACTTCATTCATAAAATTCTTAACATAAATTTATGCCAGAAATTTCATTTGTGGCCAGAAAGAAAAGCTTAAAGAAAATGCAACTTGCGGTCAACGCAACTCAAATTGCCAGGTAACATTTAATTATCAACATTTTCTAAAAGGCAAGGCGCGCAAGATTAAATTTCAATATAGTTTAGCTATCCTCACTTCCTGAAAAGTTGCTCAGGAATTCTTTAAGTCTTCAGCATTGTCTTGTATGTTTAAAAATTATACTTAACATAATATTGCCACGCCTACTGAATATACATATATATGGCTAGATTTACCAAATTTAATATATATATATATATATACTTGAATAATAATGAATAATAATTTGCTTAACACATAAAGCTAAGAAGTATTTCCACTTTTCTCACGTGTTTTGTTCAGGTTTTTCAAAGTTTGACCTTTCTACCTCTTAAATTTTTCAGATTATTTTTATATATATATTTTTTTATATATTTTCCGGCTTACTTACCACACTTGATTAAAGCCCAAGAAAAATTCCCACTGTCCCAATAAATTATTTTCAGATCATTCAGCATTTGTAAGCAAACAAAAAGTATATACGCTGTCAAACGAAAGCTGACTGATATATATGTGCGCCATCTATTGTTCAAAAACTTCTGAACTACACTTGGTTTTCGCTACATTTCACTTGCGCGCAATTTAGTCAAACTTGGCGTGCACTCCCTGGCCAAAAGGTGGCGCTGCGTTCGTTGTGAAATAGTAATAAGAGGTGGCGCTAGCAAAGAATGTGAATTCCGTTAAAATTTGAAAGCTGATGCTGAATGCAGTTGCCTTACCTGCGTGTCACCTGCTCGCCCATGTAGACCACCTGTTCGTCGTCCATCTGGCCAATGGCCGCCTCCAGCGCGGAGCTGTTCAGATTGAAGTTGGACAAATGCGCCAGGCAGCTGGTGCTGCCTCTGATGTCCTGCCAAGTGCAGGGTATCGTGGGGAAGTTCCTGGGCAGCCCGACGGACTCCGCGTAGAAGAGCACGGCGCGATTGTGGCTGCAGCTATCTGCAAGAGACGGATTAGATGAGGCCCTTGCCCAGCCGAGCTCCGGCACTCACAAGCCTCGAGCAGGAGCTTACTGGCCGCCAGCAGGTCCACCTCCTCGCAGCCCGGCTGCGGCGCGCGCCCAAAGCTGCCATAGAAGTCCACCGTCCCCCGAGGCGTGAGATCCCCAAAGAGCGGATAGTCCGTGTGCACAACATCCACAAAGCGGCCGGAACTGGGCAGCAGGCTGTCGCCGGAGCGGGGCGTGAAGAGCGGCAGCGCCGGATCCAGGCCCGTAATGCGACCGACGGTGCCGTTGAAGTAGCGACCCATGCGACCGGCGATGTGGGCGCCCAGGCTGTGGCCGATGATGTGCACCGCCTCGCGGGACACGTTGTGCCGCGCCAGAAACTGCTGCAGCTGCTGGGCCAGCACCACGGCCACCGGGCCCACCGCGCGCCGCGAACTCGGATAGTCCAGGTTGGCCGCGGGCGACCAGTCGGCGACCAAAACATTGCTGAAGCCCTGCGCCAGGTAGGCTGGGCGAGAGCAACGGGCCGCAGAGCGGCGAGCAAGGATTATTATTGTTATTGTAATTATAATTTGTAAGGGATTTAAGGGGAATTTCAGATCTGTGCTGGAGTAACAAATGCCTCCCACTCCAGATAATAACTGGGCAATCACCGAAATGTGCTTTGTTGTCTCCGCATCCTCGCCGCAGAGACCACACTCTGAGTGTCGGATTTTGTGGCAAGGTGGCACGGTGGCAAGGATTGGGACTCACCATTTCGCAGCGGCATGATGGAGCCGTGACTGCGCGAGCCGAGAAAGCCGTGCACGATCAGCTTGAGCGAGTCCGTCGCGGGCAGCTGCTCCACCTGCGGCAGGCGCAGCTCCGCCGGCGGCTGCTGGTAGTAGATGCTGCTCTGGCGTGCCAGCGCGTCCAGGCCGAGCGCCTGCAGGCGCCCCAGCGCACAGACCAAGATGAAAATCAGCCAAAAGTTGGGCATACCGAACAAGTTCCCGCCCGAATCTGAACTGAGCTCCGTCAGCGTCCCGTCGGTGACTAAATACACAAGCGGGCGGATCGCATGCGGCAGCTGCTGCGTTTTGGCTAATCGATCGATTAGTGGCCGCGGATCGGGCTGACGCACAGCTGGCAACTTTATTAACTAGGGTATTAGGTAAATTTCCATAAATAAACAGTGCTGCGCCAAAGTGCGCAGACACGCAAGCTTTTGCGTTTGCTTTGCGTTTGCTTTCGCTTAGGCTACGGCGCAAACAGCGCATTTTGTTGCTTCCCTGACAGATGGCAGTTGTATCCGTGCGGAGTGGGTGGGGGGTGGGGGTTGGGGGGCCAGGCCTGCCTAGCGCCTGGCCTCGTCCTGCGCCACGGGGCGTATGAGCATTTTGACGCGACGCAGCGAGTACTCCTTGCCCTGGAACGTGTCCCAGTAGATGCCCGTCTCGCCGGCGCGCTCCGGCCGCTGCGCCTGATAGACGCCCATCAGGTTGCTGGTGGCGCACGCGTTGAACCAGCCGCCGGCCTTGTGGCGCTGCGCGCAGCTGCACTCGAGGCAGTTGTCGTTGTCGCTGTCGAAGGTGCTGAACTTGGCGCCGGCGTGATAGGACAGCGCGTCGCCCGCCGACGGCTGCAGCTGGTCCTGGAAGCGGCCCAGCAGGCTGAGCGTGTAGAGCTCGCGCTCGCCGCCAATGGCAAAGGCGTCGTAGCCGGCGATGGCCGTGTTGCCGTCGAAGTCCTCCAGCCAGATGCGCAGCTCGTGCAGCGCGGAGCTCGTCAGCGCGTGCAGCTTGTCCAGGCCGATGAAGAAGTCGCCGGCCAAATTGCCGAAGCCCTCGCGGTACTCCAGCCAGCTGCGCTCGAAGCTGACGTCGTCCGCGGAGCGGTTCATGACCACCGTCCAGCCGTCGTCCTCGCAGGGCGCGTAGAAGGACTCGCTCTCCGGCGTCAGCTGCAGCTTCAGAATGCCGTTGACGGCCAAGTAGGACTGCAGGCAGCTGGTGGCGTGCTCCTCGCCGGCGGCGGCCGGTGCGAGAACTGCGCTCTGCGTCAGGCGGGCGGCATGCGCCTTGTTCCTGTTGGCCAGGCGGCGACGGATGTTGCTGTCGGGAGAGAGGAGGCAAGTGAAGCAGTTGAGCGCGGGCAGAGTTGGATTCGCTGGGAGCTCACTTGGTGTTCTGGACCAGCCTGCCCACGTCCTGCTGCGTCTCGCGCACGTTGAAGGCCAGCGAGACGAGCAGCGTGGCCAGCGCATCCAGGCGATTGAAGACCTCCGCCTGGCTGCCGTTGGAGGCGCCTCCTGGTGCGGCCGGGGGTTGGCTGCTGAACAGGCTGGCGACGTTATCCGCGTAGGCGGACTCCTGCGGAGCTGCGCGCGCCTGACGCGACAGATCTGCAAAATATGAAAGGCGGAATTGAAGTGAAAGTCGTCACTTCAGCAGAGCAAAAGCAAGCAGCACAAGAGCAACAACAACAACAACTAGACAACAACTAGACAACAACAACTGGACAACAACAATTGTGTCTGTGTTTACCCCGCAGCTTGTCGCGATTCTTCTGCTTGTGCTTGAGCTCGCGGGCCGCACGTGAGCCGTAGAATTGATCGGTTTCACCTTTGAGCTCGTCGAGCGTGTGGCGCGTCAGGCGCTGGATGTGCTCGAAGCTGTCCAGACGCTGCTGGAAGTTCAGCTGCTGGGCCTTCAGCGATTCCATGCGACCCGAATTGCTGTCCAACAGCTGATCGACCCTGCGAAAGGAAGGCAAGTTGGCTGTGAGAAATTTCAGAAAGCAAAGAATAAACCTAAGCTATAGCAAATTTAAATTGAACGTTGAACAACAAAGGGTGTATTTAAATTGTATATATATTTATAGATATTTATAGATATTTATACTATATGCACATATGTATTTTACAAATATTAAATAAAGTTTCCGACACGTTATTGTGTGCAAAATCGAATTTTAATTTATTTTCCTAGAACTACTCACTTTTGATCGAGAATTCTCTTAAAACCCTCTAGGCATATAATTAGGAATAATAATCTTTCGCCATCTACAAATTTTGTTTGAAATTAGCGATAATGTTAGATGCCAGATGCCAATATTTTGATTACTTCAAAGTTCAATTGAAATATCAAAAATACAATAAAAATAATTGTTTATAGCACAAGCAAATTTTCGATTACTGTTCCTTATCATAATGAAATTCGCGAAACGGCGACTTTATGTGACCTTTTCTTCAGTGGACAGAAAAGTGACAAAATTCAGTTGATGCAAAAAACGACAACAAAAACAATTTGTAGCTCAAATAGACTTAACTAATTTAAATAAGAAATAAAAATATATATATATTTTTTAAATTTCTTACAAATACAAAAAGTATTTTTGCATATAGCGACAACATATACTGGGCGATTAAATAAATAAAATAAAACATGTTTTTTGTATAAAATAAATTTTGTCTTTTATATACTTTTCATATATTAAAAAACTCTTATGCATACAAATTTCATGGACAGAAAATCTTTTAAAGCAATTTCAAATCAATTTCGATTATTCAAATGTCTTTCATAAAACGAACTGAAAATGGATATCAGAGAAAAGTATGGAATATTTGCAGATAATGAGCTCTCAAGTGCTCTCAGCTGCTGCATGATATCATTGTTCTCAAGAACAAGAACCCGATAAATTGAACTCCGTGCAAACATGACTCAATGTGCACGCATAATTGCGCAAATTTATACACATTATTATGATGTTTACAAATTATTTAAATTCACTTAGTGCCAAGTTAACGCCTGGTACACATGTTATGGCCATAACTCTGTGACGTATTTCCAGTTTGGTTTGCCTGAATGCTAAGGCAATTAAGTATTCGTTGAATTTATTTATATACAAAGCCCAAAATTTGCTCCCAACTCGTTTTTCCCATAACATTTCATGTTCCGTAAACAAAAGCGAATTTTCGATAATTTATGAAGAGAAGGCAGCTTGAACGAAAGCAGCTACTAAATCTATAGGCACCCAAAGGTGTGTGAAATGTTCGCCAAAATAAAATAAACATACTAAAAAACAAATTGCCCAGACACAAGTATCTCAAAGATACTTTGCCGCCTTTACTGTGCACAGTTAGCCATTGCTTAACCATCAATTGAAGAATTTTCGGCTGTTTGTCGCATCTTCACGCAATCAATGCTATTGTAATTGACGGCCGAAAAAACAAACAAACAAAATGTCAAATTGATATTTTCTGTTGTTTCATTTTTACCGGTTTTCCGAAAGACTTTTGCGTGGCGTGCAAAAACCTGTTCCTCCACATATGCTCGGCGACATGGCAAAGGTTCCATTGTCTGGCCCAAAGCCATGTTGCCATTTTCCCCCAAAAAAAAACTAAAAACAAAAAACAGAAAACAGAAAACAGTCTGCCCACTCACTTCTTATCGATCACCTCCAGGCGATGGCGCTGGTCCTCGTCCAAGGTCGCCAAGATGCCGACGCGATCGTGCAGATTCGACATTAGCTCCTTGATTTCGCTGTGCTGCTGGGCGGGCAGTGCGGCAGTGGGCGTGGCACTGAGAGCGGTGTTATGCTGTGGGGACTATAATTTATTGAGTCAGCTTACAGCAAAAGCAATAATAACAACGGCTTCTTCTGAACTTGAATGCCCAAAAAAACCGTTCAACGAAACCTGTTGCAGTGCGTGAGCAATAAAACAAATGTCGCGTGAGCCACTGAAATCATTTCCCCATGCTCGTAATATACGTTGGGTGCTTGATTTTTTTCTTAAATGTTTTTTTTTTTTACGTATACTTAACGCACTCGGAAGTTGCCGCGCACATGCGATCTCCACTGGGCAGCTGGCTGGCTGCGGGCGGGGGCTGTGGTCGGACTCGGGGCTGCTGCCGGACCGGGCATGGCGGACCCTTGCTGGGCGCTGCTCAGCGCCAGGGCCATGTGAGTCACACAGAGGAGCGCCCAGAAGAGGCGCAGTGGAGGCGTCCACATGGCAAAAGCACTCGATCAGCGATGCACTAACAAATGACGAATAAAAGAGCCCTCGACTCAGGGACACGAAGATCGCGACAAGATCTCTAAGTTCGATGCGACCGTTCGACGCAAGATTCGCGCAGCGACTGAGCGCGTGCGACGCGGCGTCGAGTGAGCAGAGCTTGGCGAGGGAGCTTTCCGAGAGGCACGGACAGAGAGAGAATCTTTGTTGACCAGAAATACTAACTCGCATTATCTCGCGCGCAATATCGCGCTCTCCCTCTCGCTTTGGTATTGTTTGGCGGTTTTGTCTTTTATGTTTATTTGGCGCGTTGCCTTTGCATTGTCAATCACTCATTGCCTCAATTGATAAGACAATCTGTCTTGGACTAAAACTGACGTTACTCATATAATTCGGGATAATCTTATATTGTAATATGTTTACATATTTTACACATATTTAATATTAAATTCTAATTATTCACGTTTTTGTATTCATGTGAATAAGTATATAATATATTTAATATTAAAGTTTAATTACTAATCTTGTTGTATTTTTTATATATATTTTAATCAGCGTATTTTCAATGCACAATTATTAGTCAACAGCAGACCAACTACATACCAAAAATGTAGCTCTTGATTTTCTTGTTACAACCATTAACTGGTTTAGGTACCTACACACCTCCCATTGTGATTCCCAAGCAGTTCAGGCTGCGTACTTTAACGGAATGACGTGACAATGAAGTCAGTCTGAAGCTTGACTCAGTCGCTTATGTATGCGAAACATGCCCCAATATTTGCGTCACATACAACTGATCTACATATATATTTATATATTTATATATGCACTACCTACAAGTCTGAGTTTCCCTTGGGCTTTGCCATACTCGCATCTGAAAAGACCGCAGTTGTGTCAATTTGCTTGAGTAACTCAGTTGTGTCTTGAATTGCAATCAATTTACAAGGTGATCTCTGATCTTTGCTAGAATTATTATAACTGTACTACTCTAATATTAAACATTGTTGATATATTTCTATAAATATATTTAATTCTCCAGTTTTCTTGAGCCAACATGGTTTGATTTTAAATTCCTAATTTTCAATCACATTTGTTCAAGAAGCTATTATATATTAAAAACTATTTTGTTTCTACTGCAGTACCGTTAAAAATAGGCCCTTTTGCATAGTTATAGAGTAATCATATTATAAAAGGGGAAACATATTTTTCTTTGTGCATGTGCTTGCTGCGATATAATAATCTGGGAGTTAAATTAAAATCCAATCTTTCAGACACACAAAACAAAAAATCCGACTTATATGATTCAAGAGTTTGGATTGGAAATGCTTATATGAAAGATTTCCCAAAAATCTGTGATATATCCGCGTCGATAAAGCGGAAGTGTTAGCATAAAATCTGATTTTATTTTATTAAATGCCACACCAACGGCTTAAAAAGATTTATTATTTTTGCTTAGCTCCATTAAAAGCAATTAAAAGAACATATCACGTTAGGGTAATTGAACTTCGGTATATCGCTTATTGGCTGTTCTTCCCAGTTGTATTTGTACTTATCGTACATACTATAGATATTTGCCTATTTTTAAACATGTTAAATCAATTTCAAAACGTCATCATGAATGTATTTCTATAAATATATATATATTTTTTTGCGCCCACTGTGAGTTACCTTTTAGATGATAATGCTTTATAGCATTCCGTATTATGTCACTTGTAGTTGTTTTTGCTAAATTACTTGGCAATTGTTGCTGTCCGTTATGGGTTTTTGAAGGTTTCTACCGATCATCGTGCACCGTGGATACCTTTTGCCTTTTGCAGCTGGCGGAGTCGTGCGGAGATGCATCAAGTTTGATAGACCTTTAGTTTGATAGACTTCGACTGCAGCCAAGCGGATGAATGGACAAATCGATGACGCAAACTCATGGGCAAACATAAAAAAAAATAAAATAAAAAAAAACAAATTAAACAAAAATATGAATTGCTGTCATGTCTTGGGGCCATTTGCCCAAAAAGAGTCGTGTCATTTACATAATTACTGCGCTCCTCTTGGCTGGCACTGAAGGCTTGCGCCATTGTAGAGCAGCGTGCGCCGCTGTGGGAGTTTCGCGAAATGGAGCTCAATCTAAGTCTTAATAATAGGCAAAAGGCATTTCAATTGAATGCCCAAATGTGTTGAGTTAATTAGATAGCGCGACAACTATTTTATTTGGATTCGTTAAAAATGATTACTTTTGATTGTTATTTATGCGTTTAGATGCGCAGAGAGTGAAACATTCATCATCGACAGCCTCGGATTCCAAAGTGTGTCATGTGACAGCTGTATAAATGCCAATACATAAATGTACATATATATCTATAGATAAAGATGGTGCTATAGATACATTAAACGTTGGCCAATGGCAAATGAAACGTGTATTTTCTATTTAAATTTTGTTTGTATTTTTGTTGTTGTTTGCATTTTATTTAATATTAAATTATTGTACAGGTTGAACTTATTCAAATTGTATTTAGTTGCCATTCATTATTCATTTCGTATTTAAATCATAAACATTCAATTTTGGATTCTTTGCTTCTTTTTTTACTACTTAGAAATCAACTACAGATATTTACAAAAGAAATTACATGTGTTAATCTCAATTTGTCGCTGCCCCACCGCACGTAGGGCGGGGGCGGTGCGAGGCGAGTTTAACCCTTTGCCCTTTCAACTATACAAAAAATGCTTACAGTGTAAACATAAAAACTACACGCGTCTACATTCTGCCGAGAGAATTCATATATATATATATTTATTTATATAATTTCTAACGACCTTTGCGTCTTGTGTTAATAGATTTATTATTATTTAGATTTTAATATATTTAATTTTTTGTTTTGTTTTTAACAAAGGTACGTTAAATATTTACGACAAATTCAATGCATTAAAAATAATTTAGTTATTCCTCTTTCGACTTGTTTTCGAGTTTTGAGTTTCGAGATTCCGTTTCATTATGATTTTTACCTTTCGTTCCTGCGGGTTCACTGAGGGAACCCATACCGCTTAGCTACTATAGAATACAACTAGAGACACGTTCAGCTAAAAACATTCTTAGTTATTACCATTTGGGATTACTGTTAGTTAATATACTTTAGCTTAATGCTTCTTTTATGCTTCTCTCTCGAATTTGTTCTGTGCAATGAAAACAAGTTTTACGTACATAAAGTTTTCAGTAAATATATATGTATATATATATATATATAACTGATGCTCTTGCAGAACTCAATACTCAAACTCAAAAATCATTGATTGATTAGCGTTTGATCAACGTGCGATCATCGCTAAATCAAACAATTTGCTAAATAAAATTCGCGCTCATCATTTCGATTCGTTCGATTTGTTCATTGGCTCTTTGGCTTATAAACTATGGACGTAACCTCGGGATGGGAAAAGTGCGAAAAGTGCATTGCCATTGCTCGTTACAGTTTCGTGTTCAATGTTTCCTGTTCTCGTTTGTTTTTCGAAAATTTTGCCTGCTTTTGTTTTCATTATTTTGTTCTTTTGCTAAGTGTTTACTCAATGTGAGCTCGTACTAATCAAAACTAATTACAAACAATACAAAATGTTTATACGAGTTAGGTGCTGAGAATTTTTTGCAATTTCGTTTTCGTTTTGTATTTTAAATTGTTTTCTTTGGTTTTTGGTAAATTTTTAGTGCGTGCAATTGTTGACTTCTATTCGATTTTGCTAGCAACAAATTTTAAACAATTTCGTTTAGCTCAGCATCTAATTTTGTTCGCTCTAAAGTGCTTAATGTGTTCTGTTTACCATTTTTCCTTGGTTTATTTTTATTGTTTTAAATAAAACTTTTTTTTTGCGCATATTCTTTTTTAGGTTTTGCATACTTTTTTCATAAATCACAGAAAAAGTTTTTTCATTAAATTGTTTTGTTTTCCTTCTTTATTTAGTTTAAAGTTGTATTTTTTTTTATTTTAATATTTAAGTTCACTTTTATTTCTACTACAAAATATAATCCTGTTGTTGTTGTTTTTGTTGCGTTTTTAAACGCTGTTAAAACGCGCGCGCCTAGAAACGTCGACCGTATCGAACAGTGACTGCACAGAGTTAATGCACACGGCTGCCAGTGTTGTTAAGAGCGAGTCTGACTATTAAAATATTTTTAGAATATCTATTTATTTGACGCTGTCATAATTCCATTCAAATTTATTCTAAACTCGATTAGTTTATGTTCTTGATATAATTATTCTCTTTTTGTTTTCGCATTTTATTCATCATAAAAGTTTATGGCCGGCGGGCCACAGGGGGCGCCACTTGCGGCTGAGGCTGATTGCGATGCGCCTCTATTTTGCTCAAGTTTTTCATTGATTTAAGTAAATAATTGTTAACATATTTTGTTCTACGTTTATTTAGTTTGCATTCACTTCTACACGCCAATATTTATTTTGATTCATTTACTTTTCAAAACCATTTGAAGTGTCTTTGATTTCAGTTTGCACATTTAGTTTTCTCTCCCTCGAACTCTCGAGTTGTCCCCTCATCTTGTGTGTTGCGTAACGTTTCATAAAACATGGAAATGGATTGATTGGATTTCATTTTACTACGACACTATGTAAAATACTTGGTTAGGTTTATTTTTAATGTTAGCTTTAGTTGTTTGACTATTTTATTTAGAATTTATTTGCTGTTGTTGCTAAAAACTTTGTTACTACTATTCAATTCTAGTTTAATTTGAGTTTAACTATTCGTTTCAATTTGTTTCAAAAATGTTTATGGTATGAACTATGCTTTAAATCTCTGGCTGGCGTTACCCCGTACGCCCTCTCCTGTTGGTGGTGGTTCCATGATCTAGTTTATTGTTTTAGTAACTACTTCAACAGCTTTTTGTTAATTCTATTTTGTATTATTATTGACATTATGTACTAGGAATTCGTTCGATTTCAAATGCTAAATTTAAGCTTTGAGATTATTTATGGACAGCTGCCACGCTGAAATCATAAAGCTTATAAAAACATATATAATAATCAGCAATAAAATGAATATAAACCAAAAGCAAATTATATGGTATAAATGATTTAAATTTATTTGTTTTTTATTGTTCAGCTCTATACATAAATTCATTTATTATTTGTATTTTAATTAATAATAATTAAAAATTTATCACTTAAACAGCGCGGCAAAGTTTTTCTTGTGTTTTTCAATTTAATGACAAAGATGCGTTTAAAAATAATAATATAGTGTATAAATGAAACAATAATCAAGAGCTAAATTTCGACATGCCAAACTTTAAATACTCTCACAGACATATTAAACAAATACACTCTATACTTTAAAGTTTTTCGAAGGAAGGAATATACATATTTTTTATATATGCTTTATAGGATCTGTTTGTGCTTCCGTCCTTTGTCTACATATTTGATAGATTACTAAGTCTGAGGATTTAGGTGATCTTTCTTATATCGGAACTTGTCTTAGGTAGCCCGGGCTGTTGGTCAACACCCCTCATAGGGAAATTTACGCTACTCATTTGAAAACACAGAGAGATTTAATGCAACTACTTAAATTACAAATTATGATTTGAGAGAACACAAAATTAAGTCAAATTTAAGTTGATTCAAATAATATTTCTAAATGTTACTTTTGAGGAATCGTATTAGGCTTTTTCTCAAATCTGTAGGAGCTAACGTCCTTTGAAAAAGAAAAGGAAACATAAAAAAAAGTTTTGTATACACACAGACAAAACAAAATCTACAATATTTTTTTTTTTTTTTTTTTTTTGCTTAACTAACATCTATAAAAAGGAAAAAATACTCGCACAAACCTTGCAAAATAGCTCATACTTAAAATAACTTTTTTTTTTTTGTATATGTATTTTAAAATATTGATATATTTATGTATAGAAAAAAGTCTGTGCTTCTGTTGTTGAAAAACAAAAATTTGACTAAACTGAGTATCCTTTTTGACAAGGCGCTAAGAATAGGACGTTGATAGCCTAAATAACTAAACTTACTAATGCCCAGGCACAAAATTGACTGAAATGCTGCCCCCCGCCCTTCTTACTGTCTGCTCTGCTAACAATTTGAAATCGAACTTAGAACTTGACAAGTTATGGTACAAAAATCTCGTTTTTTGTTTCGTACACTTTATATTATGGCTGCCGATTGTTGTTGTTGTTGTTGTTGTCGTTGTTATTGTTGCTGAGTTGTTTGTGGGTTGTTTAGTTGCTGTTGTTTAGCTGGGTTGTTGTTGCTGCTGTTGTTGGACTGATGTTGTAGATCGTATTTTGGTCTAACAATAGAAACGTACGCCATCCACTGAGAGGACCTGCTTTAATTTTCATTTATTCTGTCGATTCGGTTCCGTATACAGCTGCACGCCTTCCACGGTAAAAATTGAGGTTTCTGCAAAATTGAAAAATATTATTTCATTATTGTAATAATAAATATATTGCGTAAAATCAACCATTCTTAATTAAAAACTGTAAAATGATATCACAACATTTGTTGGGTTCATAATTTAATATGCTCTCATCCAGGCGGACAATTAAAATGAAATGTAAATTTCATTTTTACCCCTCCGCCCCGGGCAGTTGCCCCGCTAACCGCAACGCTCACACGCTCGACTGCTGCGGTTTTTGGCTGTGCATTGACCCTTTCCGACTGCTGTGCGCCATGATAAACGCCGCACATTAGTTGCGTTTTAATTGATTTTATCTGAAAACTGTTTAAGCTGTGGTCGCAAAAGAGAGCAGCTCAGAGCGAACGGGAGAGAGGACGAGGCAGAAGTGCAAATGTTTAATGAACAAACAGGAGGTGAAAACGCAACGGCTGTGGATGTGGCCCTAATGAGCCAACCTGTGTGAGCTCTGTTTTCCATTTTGACCAAAATTAGCATATTTGCAAGTTTGTAAATAGTCAAGAGTACGCCGGATGGTTAGACGGATGTGTATACAAATCACCGTTAATCACATTTTAAGCGCACATTAAGCTGCCCGAACATTAAATGGACAGCCTTTCAGAAGATTGCCCGAGGGAAGGGGAAGAGTAGTGGGAGTTTTGCACAATCATTGGATTTTATACATTTCGGAACTGGAGCCTCGAGGGCTCCTTTTGTGACCGGCTTCTCGCCGGCAATGAATGCACTCGGCAAATTGCAACGTTCGATGCAGCATTTGAAATGCCGGATTCTATGTAGTTGCAAACGGTTTTCCGAGTCCCCATCGAATGCTTTGGCTAAATGTTTTCCATTTACAATTGCAGCTCACACGCAGCATTGAAAGTTTCATTAATGCAGATGCGCAGTAAAGATGCTAAAACTGTTTTTCCTTAAACGGTATTTGCTGAATAGGGCTTAAATGTGGATTTAGGTTGTGATTTGTGAGAGCCTGGCTTTGACTAATGGCTAATGATAGTCAAAAGCGATTACAGTATATATAGTTAGTATATATGTAAGTCGAAAGAGATTACTGTGGAACATTCACAATACATATATATATATATATAAATACATTTATATATAATGCAAGTCGAAAGTTTTCTATTGGTAAATACTTTGTGTAAAATATATTGTGAAATATCTACAGAATTTAACATAATGGCCAGAAAATATAAAATTGTTAAATATATTAAAATAAAAAATGAATATTACAAAATTTATTTCTGTAAATATCATGTGAAAAATATATTCGATTTATCTAACAATAATATCATGAGTTGAGCAAATTAAATGTTTGAAGTCTGTTTTAAGTTTCTGGTGACCAATTTATCTAAGCCTTCAGGGAAAAAGGTTGACCAACTGATGCATTTTCGTCTCTCTGAACTTCTCTCAATGCT
The DNA here is from genome assembly GCA_035041545.1 of Drosophila colorata. Taxonomy (NCBI): domain Eukaryota; kingdom Metazoa; phylum Arthropoda; class Insecta; order Diptera; family Drosophilidae; genus Drosophila; species Drosophila colorata. The sequence goes on from JAWNLD010000564.1 coordinate 5,859,945, forward strand.
TCGCTCTCTTGTATTTCGTAGCTGCTCCACGCACACCTTGTTCAGCACTTTTATTTTTTCTACCTTTATTTTTTTTGGGCCACATTCAACCGGCTTGGGGCAAATTAACTAGTTGCTTTTAAAACATTGTCACTTGCCACTTGGCATTTGCTGCAGAAGTGCGTTTGCCACTGTTGCTCTTGGCAACTGGCGACTTGTTGCAAAAACTTTTTGCAGCTAGACCAAGGCACACAAATTAAAACGCAAAAAATGTAATTACTGTAAAACTGTAAGCTGTAGATTCGTAGCTGTTTTAGCCGGGCAAAAATTAGTTAAACAGGCAACAGACAACAGACAACAGCCGGTTGCTTTGCCAAGTTTGTGGCAAAACTTAAATGAGTTGTAGCTCAATTGGCGCCCGAGCAGGGACACTGCAATCGGGCCTTTGTTTATGGCAAGTGCAAAGTTGAGGACAAACAATTCGCAAGTGTTGCATTTTAATTGGATTTCTTTTGCTTTATTTTATTTTTATTTTATTTTTTATTTTTTTTTTTGGGCTAGACAATGCGGCAACGAGTTTGGTTGCTTTGTAAATGTTTAATATATTAATTTTGGTGCTCTTACCGTCTGGCAATTCGTAGAGTTTCTTTGGCAATTGCGCAAAATAGGGATGCTGCAGTGCCTCCTCGGCGCCGATGCGCTGCTCGGGATTGAGCTGCAGGAACGCGTTCGCTATCGTCTCGCCCTCGATAATGTCGTACAGCCGTGGAAAATTGTGACCCAGTTTCCGTGGTCGATAGAAACCTGCATGCCAAACGAACACAAATTAGTTTTTCCAAAAAAAAAAAAAAAATAGAATCGTAAAAAGGGTGCAAATAAACGGATGCCACAGCAGCAGCAGCAGCAGCAGCAGCAGCAGCTGCCGCAAGTCTGTTGGCCAATTACTCACCCAGCTTGTGCGGCTTGTAGCCGGGAAAATGTGTGACGCCCTGCCACGTATCCTCGGTGGGCGTGCCCAGCAATTTGAATATCTTATCCAGCTGATCGTACGTATCACGTATGCCCGGGAATGTTGGCATACCGGTCACCATCTCCACAAATATACAGCCGACGCCCCACATGTCCAACGACGTCGAGTACTCCGTGCTGCCCAGCAGTACATCTAAATAAATAGAGAGAGAGAGAGATGGAGAGAGAGAGAGAGAGAGGGAGAGAGAGTTAGTGGGGGCGTTGTTGCTTCGTTAGGTAAATGCACTTTTTGTATGAAAATAAATTGCAATTTTAAATAAATAAACAGAGCTGTTACGTCGTCCAGTCCAGCTGGCCACATGGAATGACAGCCTGGCACACTGACTGACAGCCATGCAGAGGTCGCCTTAGCGCTTATCTCAGTTGGCCCTTGTGGAGCGTTTTTTTGCACACACAAAAAACTGCTGCAAGCACACACAGGTGGCACACACACACGCACACAGGCAACCATGCAAGCCTCAACTCAACCCGTAGCCCTGTTGACCAACCACATCCGCACGTTTGCATGCATCCACTTTGCTTCTGGACGTAGCTGCTGCTGCTGCTGCTGCTGCTGCTGCTCCTTTGCCCCTGGTCAAGAGTCTCTGCTTGTCTGCTAAGAAGTGCAGATTAAATTTGTTTAACATGCTTTGACTTGCCCGTTGAGGTCAGTCTGGGGAGCAGCAGGCACCCGCTCGACTTCACACAAACTGTTTATGTCGAGGGAATTGCATATTAAAAAATTAACTTTCTTCTCTCTTTCTCTCTCTCTCTCTGTCTCTCTCTTTTTCGCCCTCTAGTGCTTTTTTTCAATTTAGCGCTGCAAATTGATAGGAAATTTGTATAAGACTAAAAAAGCAAAAGCAAAAGCAAAATGAATTGTTTGCTCATTGGACGTTGTCTATTTAGACGGATATTAAAATTAATTTGCTTGCAGCTCAGCGCTAAAATTGAAATTGCTTAATGGAAAAATCTCAAACTTATAATTTTCCATTTTTCGCAGTATGTTTTTCCTAGTGGTTATTTGTGGCGGAAATTATGTTTTTAGCTGAAAGCTTCGCTATGCTATTTAAGCTAATTTTTAATTTAATTACGTTTTTAGTTAAGTTAAGGGTTGAGAGCATGGAGAATTAAATTTCCTTATCAGTATACTAGAACTGTCAAGAGCCTCAACCTATTTGTGAATACCCATTGACAGGTACTTAACGCTGAGAAATTTTGCAATCACATGAAGATTAATATTAACACGAAGGTTAACATTGATAACAGTTTTCTGAACATTTTTTAATTTTACAGTAATCGAATATTCTTTAGGTGTTGCAAAACTACCAAATAAACCAACTCATTAAGTTTTATATAAACAGGAAATTTATCTTTAACATGAAGATTAATTTATGCATGAGGAAAGATCTTAAAGCTTTCGTAATTCTTAACTTTTAACACTCAATTATTATTAAAAAGCTGCAAAACTATCAAAAGAACTACTTAAATATGTTAAATATTATCAGAAAATTTAGCTTTAACACGGGGATTGAGATTATGATAAAGAAAAGTCTTCCACTGCTCAATTTTCTTGACATTTCAGTATTCGATTCTTCGTTAAGTGTTGCACAACTATGAAATAAACTGGTTTATTCAGTTTTATATTAAGTGGAAAATTATCCTTAGAACATGATGATAGATAACATGAAAAAAAATCCTACACATTTTGAAACTATATTTTTTTTATTTATTTTTTTTTTTTAGGTATTTTATTATTCCACAAGTATTGCAAAACTATTAAATGAACTTGTTCATTCAGAAGTGCAGCCTTTTAGCTTGGAAATCAAAAAAAAAAAAAAAACATCTCAAAGTGCAGCTTTATCCTGCATTTACTGGCACTCACCTGGTGGACGGTACCATAACGTGACCACTTCATGGGAATACGTGTGGCTGGGCACGCTCTTGGCGCGGGCCAGGCCGAAATCGGCAAGCTTCAGTTCGCCGCAGTCGCTGATTAGCAGATTCTGTGGCTTCACATCGCGATGCAGGACACGACGCTTGTGGCAGTAGGAGAGGCCGCGCAGGAGCTGGAAAAGGAACAGACGCACATTGCGATGGTCCAGGCCACCCGGATGCTTCTCCATATATTGCGATAGATCGGTATTCTGTGTAAAAACAAAAACAACAACAACAAAAACAAAGAAATAAGTATGGCATTTTTTTCAAATGGTATCGATGCTTCGTATCGATACTCACCACATATTCAAAGACAAAGGTCAGCGTCTCGCGGGTGTGCACAATATCGTGCAGGGTCACAATGTTGCTGTGTTTCAGTTCTTTTAGCAGCGACGCCTCCCGTATGGCCGTGAATGGGGCGCCCTCCTCCTCCTGCAGCCGGATCTCCTTCAGTGCAACACGCTGGTAGGTTAATCTGTGAGAGCGATGCCAAGAAATTAATAAAAGAAATACACAAAGATACAGATGCCCCCTGGCGTCAGTTCCCAGCTCCCTTTTCCAAGCCCCTAGCGTCTTACAAGCTAACAGATGTCCAAGGACCAACACGGAATTAGGCAGGCTACTTTGCAAAGAGGGTGCGGTGCACGGGGCAGGCTCGTTGTGGCACATTGGCACCCACATTGTCCTTGCCGCAAGTCATGTAGGAGCTTGAAGTTGGAGCAGAGGGGGTAGGTGCCCGGGACATACATTAAACAGACATAACGAGCCAACAAAAATACGCACAGAAATGTGCCGCAACACTTAAATTAGGATAAGGCCTAAGCCAAGGCACAGACACAATTCAGCAGCCGCCCACCGACCGCGCCCCCTTTTAGAGCTGCATGACGCCCCCGTCTAAGCCGCACATTTGAAGTGTCAAATTAGGTTAAATTATTTGACACCGCGCCGCAGACGCTAAGAATTTATGAGACGTCTTTTGGGCCAGGCAAATTCTAATTGGAACTGACGCCCGCCTACAACTACGACATGGAGGCAGACTTGGTAGGTGCCATAAAGGAAAGATAGAGAGAAATATATTATATATATATATATAGAGAGAGAGAGAGACCATAAAGTAGTTGATTTAAGATTTGAGCTGCGTAGTTGCTGTTGTTGACCAAAGTGGCGGCAAAAATTGAGCAAAGTCTTTTTTTTTTTTTATGGAGCTCAAGAGCTGCAAAAGGTCTCTGAACGAACGTTCTTATGCTAAAGTGGATGTCTGTTCCACGCGAATGTGTCAAAGCGGGCGCTGAGAGTTAATTCAGTTAACGAAAGCGTCGCGATTTCAGCTAATTGGCAGTTGGTGGCGGCTACCAAAAAAGTGTTTCGGTTAAGTGTCTCTTTCGACGGTTAATGATGATGACATGCGTAATGAGCAGCTACTGAGTGATAGATAATGTACTTAAAATGAACGCATCAACCGGCTGATAGTTAATCAAAGCCAGCTTCCAGTTCCCAACTGACATTAGTTGGCCAATTTAGTAGGGGTATGCTAGCTCAGGGCAGTTAGTTTAACTAATGGAATATTTAGAAATTACTGCTTAACTAATATTGCTATATTTCTCAAAATATATATAAGTTTTACTAGGGGTGTATTAGAAAGAAAATCATTTTATTTTTAATTAACTTAATAAAGGAGTCTTTTCTATTTTTAAAGAATTTATATTGTATATAGTCGATATACAATATTTGTTCATGATATTATATATATTCATGATATATTGTATATATTTATATTGTATATAGTCGATATACAATATTTGTTCATGATATTATATATATTCATGATATTGTTCGTGATATTAATTTTAATCGAATTTCTGACACACAAGAAAAGTAAAATTCGCAATTGAGAATTTCTTATTTGATAACTAGAATGTGTTTGAACAAAGTTTATCGATATATTCGATAAATTTCGATAGCAGAAATATAAAAAAATTGTAAATTACAGATTTATATTTAAGTAATCGACATTAAGAAAATCTTAATACATTTTCTCCTTTAGAGTAAAAGTGTTTACCCTTGATTTTAAATCCAGTTTATTAGAACATAAACCATTTTGATGTTGAATTAAGTATGCACAATATATTGTTTTATAGGAAATTTAAGGACTGGTTTTATATTCAACATCAACCTGGTTGAGACGATTTTGGTAGATCTCTCGGTTTTATTTAGATACCGTACCGTTGGGAAGTAAAGAGGGGCACATCTAGTATGCATGAAAGCCGCAACGTTATCAATTAAGCCTTTTATGCGATGGCAAGTGTTGTGAAGCACGCGCACTTTTATAACCTCCAAAGCGAATGCCATAAAGAGCTTATGTCTTTGCACATCCTGCGACAACACATCCTCTTGCTCCTTGCTCCTTGCGATATGCGAAATTTTCATGTAACCAGCAGCTGCTGTCTGCGTTCTGCGAGTGTCTCAGGCAAATTACACGAGAACAACAACGGCAACGACAACGACAACGACAACAACAACAGCAGCAGCAGCAACAACGACAACAAGCAATACATGAGTACAAGGATGTGCTCTGGGTGCAGGTTGTTTTTGAGGGAGTGGTGGGGTGCCACCTCAAAGTGCCATGAAAAATGTATGAGAAGCTGTACAAAGTGCTGCCAGCGGTTGATAATTTCTAACTGGGTCAGCGAGTTAGCGCACGGGCGGGCCTGGTGCGGCGGGGGCGTGGCATTTCTTCGATAAGGCGCAGAGTGCTCGAAACACTCCACGTACTTATGACAGCCATGTCGAAGGATATGCCAAAACTTAGTTCCGTTAATGTAAAAATAATACGATTTAGTTAAGCGTCGAGTCAAAAGTTTTGCCGTCAAGGCGAAAAGTTTTTGCAGCCATCGCCAGATGGCGCTACAGTTGACAGTTGACCTACTAAATGCTAATCAGACGGTTAGCTAAACCAAAAGTTCGGGCAACAGTCGAGCACGAAAGTCAAATAGAAGTGAAAGAGAAGAAATCGTTCATGAATTCTGCAACAATTGACACGAAGCGGACAAAAAGCAAATATTGAACGTGGCCCAAAAAGCAAAGAGCATAAATCTTAACCGAAAAAAGCAGCCCCAGCGGCAGCCCCAGCAGGAGCAGCAGCAGCATCGACATCGACATCAGCAGTAAGTTCCAAGTAAAAAGCCAAGCACTGACCCAATTCTGCGTATTGCGTATGAAATGCTAATCAGCAGGCCAAGCCGAGCGCAAGGAGCCAGCTTGAAAGGCAGCTCAAAACTTGTCATGCAGCGACGTTTTCATTTTCATTTGCATTTCCCTCATTTTCCCCGTTTCTCCCCACTTTGCCATTTTGCTCACTTTTCCTTTTGCCCAGATAAATTAGAGCGAATTAATTGCATTCCGAATAAACAAAGCTAATTGGAACTCATTTCGCATGTGGCCCGCTCTGCATGCCTAATGAGAAGCCAAAAGCCGTTCGAAGAAAAACCAAGTTTTCTTGTTTTTCACGTAAATGCCCATTGTTGTAGAAGTTCAAGTGGGGGGGGGGGGGGGCTGTGTGGAGCTGTGCAAATGATTGTCAAATAAATCAGCAAGTGAAACGGGCAACAAAAGTAAGTCGCAGGCCAATGCAACTGACAGCACTGGGTATTCATCACGGGACCCCTGACTCCTCGGCCTGCCCCCTCCCCCACACCCACTCTGTAAATATAAGTAGCAGGCTGTCAAAAAGGTGACGATGCTTGTTGTTGCCTTTACTTGGGCTCATTTGTCAAATTATGAGCCAGGCTGGCTCAAAATCAGAACAGGCGCAAATGAGGCGGCATTTGTTAAGGACCAAGGTGGAGGGGGCAGGTTAGCCGAGTTGGCTGGGAGCTGCCAACTCAATTGTGTCAAAGCGAGCTGGGCAAGAAAAGGGTTACGCACAGACTTTTTGAAAAGTGCGTAAAGGGAACGAACCCAAAAAGCCAAACGACAACAAGTAGAAAAGAGCAACAACAAAAAAAAAGTAGGAATAAGGTTGTAGTTTTTTGTTTTTTTTTTTTTTTTTGTTGTATCATCTTTCTTCCATTGTTGCTGCACATGCTTCCCGCTGTTGCCCCATTGTTGCTGTTGGCCATTTTTGTGCCCTGATTGATAGCCACATTTGCATGGTAACTGGAAACTGAGGCTGCGTCTGCGTCTGCAACTCGCTCGGGCTCCCTAATGAAACTGCCAGCGCAGCTCCAAATAAATAGTGTATATATGTTAGACAGTATATAGGACGCCAGTTGGCTGCATGGCAAATGAGCGCACAGCCACCAAGCAGCCGGATGCAAAGGACAGCAAAAAAGTAAGTAAGAGTGCTCTATTCGGGAGTGCACGGCTACAAGATGACCTGTACTCAGTACATGTTTCCAGATTAAAATGGTGATTTTATCCTAATATTAAGTCATGAAGCAAAACTATTCTTATGTGTCAAAGATGCTGCCTTTTGCCAGATAAATGTATTTGCAAAAAAACAATATACCCTTCTTACTTATTAACTTTGGGTGCAGGGTATATACAAAAAATAAAGTGAAATAAATAAACAGGGCAACAAAATGGCTCGTAAATAAATCAAGAGAAAATGGCGGCATTGTCACACATTTTGCTTAAAAGGCATTTGATTTAGGCGCAGCAACTGTAAAACTGACAAGCCAGGTCCACAACCCGCTCGCTGGTTCGTCCATCCGTCAGCTAGGAGCTCGTCAAAATTCATGGGAGGCCGGCCAGCAACGCCCCGTATATATAAGACGACAGCAATAATTTTGCTTAACCCACTGACATGGCAACCCAATTTGAGGACCACAAGGCGGTCGCTACGTTGATTTATGGCACACAGTTGGGTCCCGTTTCCCCAACCAATCTATATATATATATTTGTATGCGTATATTTATGTGTGTGTTTGTGTGTGTGTACTCACTTGCTAAATCCTTTGTAGACTGTCGCATAGGAGCCTTCACCGAGCGGTTCCAGTTTGACATAGGCCTCCTGCTTGCCAAATGGTGAGTCGCCCTGTGCATGAAAGAGAACATTTTCTAATTAGCCAAACAGTTTTCAAGTTGATGTTAATTTATGGTTGTCATATCTTCTATCATCATGAGTTGTTTTGTTTTCTAGAGCTGCGGCAAAGTATGTGATGAACTGTTTAAATAGCCGCCGCACAAAAGTATGCTATAGTAAATGTTTCATTTATAAATTAAAGTTTAATTGTATTTTATTTCATGAAAATCATATTTCATTGGAATTCCAATTTCAAACTGTCCAGGCCGTCAAATAGCTTATATGTTGTAATATATGCAATTTACATATATTCAGTTATCAAATATCAGATATGTGAGCATATCGAATTAATATGAGTTTATAATTATGTATACAATAGTGCATATAAATGAGCTGTTTTTTTTTTTTGATTGTGGAAAATTGTTATTTTTTGAGCAGAGTATAAACCAATTTGTATGCTTCAATAAAAAATATAATTTCCACCAGAAATTGTAAGAAAACGTACAATTTTGTATGAAAAAATAAAATTTGTATGCAAGTATTTTATATACGCTTTTTTAAATCCTTTCAACAGATATTTAAAAAAAGAGCAATCAAAATTGTTTTCTATAAAAAGTAGGTGTGTTTATAATTAATAATATAATAATGCACATAAATTAGATACTTTTTTCTAACATTGCACATTGTGACTATATTAAAATCCTTTTAACAAAATTACTTGTATAAGAAAAAACACAATTTTTTTAATGAGAAATTATTTAATTTAAGAATAATCCTTTAATATTTAAAGCAAATAATTGTTAATATTCGATAAAAAAAAAGGCAGTAAGTACTTGAGATTTTTACACCAATAGGACAGATAAGTTAATTGTTTTAATTAGCCAAACAGTTTTCAAATTGAATATGTTTTTATCATAATTCATAGTTGTAAGCAGAAAACACTGCCCCTTTAACTAAACTTATGTCAGCAAAATCTATTTTATCAACAAACGTTAACATTACAATATTGTTGCAATTAGGTTGAATTGTTAAATGTATTTAATTATTCGGAACACTCAATGCCAAAGCAAAGGGTCCCACCAGGACAAATTTCAAAGAGATAAAAATATTTTCAATTTATTATCCTCGCACAACAGCCGGCACTGCATGCCGGCACCGCTAGAACCGTTTGGGAATTGCAGGCGTGCGAGTGTGTAAAAGCGAGCGCACACAAGTATGCAATAATTTACGCGCTTCAACGGGCTAGCAATATAAATGAAGCACATATAAAGTAACACTCAGATAGCTTTATATACATTTTCTAACAGATATAAATATATATCGAATGACCAGCAATAAAGTACAGTTAGTCAATGTGAGTGCTGTGCGTGTGTGTGTGAGTGTGTGTGTAAATTGATAGTTATTGATGTGGCTGAAAAATGCTTTGAAGTACTTACACCAAATGCACTAAAACGTTTTCGTCGCGGATGTGGATCCTGTTTGTTGAGAAACACCTCGGACTTGGGTCTGGGCGGCTTCTTGGGTCGCATCACGACATGCGAGTGGTATTTCATCTCCTCCCTGATGTCATCGTCGAGCAGTTTGCTGTCCGACGAGACCGACAACTGTCGCTGAACGCGATCGTGATGGTCAGTGCTGTCCGTGCTGCGCCAGTCTGTAAAATCAAAGAACAGAGAGTTGAGTTAAGTTGAGTTGAGTTGAAAAACTGGCCGAAAGGGGGAATCATAAAAACAAAACGAAAAAGCTGCAGCTTAATGAGTTGTACAAGTGCCGAGGGAGACTACTTAAAATCTAAATTAGTGTCGCACACAGCCTGAGAAATGGCAGTGGAACAAACACAAAGCAAACGCCGACAAATGGCCAGCTGAAGGACCTTCAAGGACTGCTCGAGCGCTGTAAGCTAGAAACGGGCAAAAAAAAAAAAAAAAAAAAGGATTCTGGGCTTTGCATAATGAGCGCTGCAACGGCCACGTCGAGTTGTTAGCAAGTTTCCTCATTAACCAAAAAAGTGGGCAAAAGGTGGGGCAAAAGGTGGGGCAAGGTTGGGAAGCAACTGCAACATCATCAATACAAGCGCCGTGAGCCTTGAAACCGCTGCATGCAACAACTGTGGCAACTGCTAAAAAATATGCCATGTTTACACAGCCGCAACCGAAACCGGAACGAATCGAATCCGCCGGAGTACACTGAATAAAACACCAGCAAATATAATAAAAATGTTTCAAAAGAAAAATAGCGGTAGTTGGCTAGGTGCGGGGGTGGCTAGGGGGTGTGGCATGCGGCAGGTGCCACGGCTAGCAGTTGAAAGTTGGTCTAGGACAAAGTTTTTTTTGCACACTGCCAGGTTGCAGTTGTAATTGAATGCCGATGGGCGTGGCAACTACCGCTGCTGGTTGGTGTCCAGGGTGCAGCAACGGCAGTGGGTCACCTAGTAACCTGGTGATATTCATTGACTTGGGAGCGGCTGCGGGAGCGGGGAGCGAGAGTGGAAGCGGGGAGCGGGAGCGTATCGCTCGCTGGCTTTCATTTGCTTTAGCAATTTGTTTGCATTGCCACTGCCACGCCCACACAGCAATGGCAGCTAACACACAGCTTGCTCTAGACCTCCCTGCCCCTGCCCCTGCACCTGTCCCTGCTCTCCACTTCTCCACTTGGCTGCGCTCTGTTTGTTTGGCTTTCTATTTGAGCACTAATTACATTTTAAATTATGTTTGCTTTTGGCATCGTCGTCGTCGACGTCGTTGTGGATGCAGTTGCTCCCATGACTGTTGCTCTGCCATGTGCCACCTGCAGACACGTGTGTGTGTGTATGTGTGTGTGCGTGTTGGTGTGTGTATCTCTGCGGCTTTATTGAAATATTTATATAATATAGTTGTGGCTGGCGGCATTTGCCAGCGCAGTTTTCAGTTGCACTTCTCGTAAATTGGTTTTGTTACAGCTTAAAACCTGGTCATGTGCGTGGGCCAAAAGGGGTGGGCCGAGGGGGGCAGGCATCGTAATATATATTGCCGGTGCGGTGGGCTGGAAATATGCGCGCGCGAACGCAGCCAGCTGGCAATAACCCAGTCGCAATTCAACTGCAAATGAACATGTTCACTGTATAAATATATTCTGCAAAATATTACTGCAATTTTTCTTTTAAATCAATATGTATTGTTCGTGACATATAAACAAATTGCAAATTTTAAGATGTGCTTGCAAAAAAAAAAAAGTTGCTGCAGCTTTCAATATTTTGCCAGACTGAAATTAAACTAGCATTTCTTCCTGCTTCCACAACAAATAGTCCCCCAGAGCAACCTTTGCTTAACCTCGCCTTACAATTTGCCCAGCTTAAGCTTTTGGGCAACTCTTCGTATTGCATTGCAGTCGGGCTGGTAACCCACTTTTGCAGTTTGCAAGCGCTATCCTCACATGCTACTAATACATTTATATATGCACATACATAAATGCCACAGTCAATGGCCTGACCATAGTAGAAACTCCACTTACGAAACTGCGCGTTCAAGAATGTCTGCTGCCTCCGCCTGCCCGGTCGCATTTTATTTTCACGCCTCCCCAAACGCAGAAATGCGAATAAAAACATGTTGGATATGTAAAAAAGTTCTCGACTAGAAGTTACCTTTCAGTTTCAAAGTTTGAAAGTCCTATAATTTAGTCAAAAATGTCATGTTTGGTACCATTTTGTTCATGTTTTTTGCTCTAGTTTTATTTAAATATTTTTATAAAATATATGCCTTGGTTAAAATAAAATTTTGTTGAATTTTTTGGTAAAAATATCGTGTACCTCCCCTTACTCATTTCGGCAAAAAAATTTTAATAATTCATTTTTTGGAATTTTTTGACAAAAAAAATTATTTTTGAAATAATTTATTTTTTTTAAATTTATATCTTAAAATTTTATTTTTAATCGATTGCTGATTCTGAGTGGGTAATTTTTCGGTCAAAAATCATGCTAAAAGTTGCACAAATTATTTTTTGTAAAGTTTCTTATAACTTTGGCAAAGGTGAAGCAATTGGGTTCGTTACAAATCAAAGCTTTTAAAGATATTTTCGACTTATTTATTCAAATAGAGTTGGATTAACGGATTAAAGTATCCATTTACATCTATATAGTTGATATACCTTACAGAGTCAAAGTTGCCTTCTGCTGCCTGTTACATACATTTTATGGTTACAGGGTAGAAAAAAAGCAAGTAAAACTAAATAAAACAAAATTTAATATGCGCGCACAAGATGTTCGCTCGGCAAGAGCTTCCTGTTGCCGCCACGCCACGCCGCCAGACAGTCAAACAGAATGTTGAGAAATTACTAACATAAAAATTAAAAATTCAACAGCAGCTGATTGTGCGAGAAGAGGAGCGGCAGCGGCAGGCAGAGAAGCAGCAAACAGCAGGAGGAGGAGCAGCAGCAGAGAACAGAGGCTGCAAAAACTTTGGGCAAACTTGCCGACTCCAGGATATCAGAGGATATGAAACGTTGTCTGCGCTCAGCGGACGCTCGTTGAAAGCTAATCCGACTGTGAATCGCATGTGGCACACACTCACACACACACTCACACACACTAGAGAGCTCTCTGGCATATGTACATAGAATATGGCCGTTACATGGCAAATGTTGACGGCGATTAAATGCGCAATATGCGCCATAAATGAGCCAAATAAAAGAAACGAACTCAGGGAAAACTTCAATAAAAACAAGAAAGAACAGTTGCCTCTGGGATGCCGAGGCTTAAATACACTTGCAGACATAGTATAGAAAATGTGCACAATTGCCAAGTTCGTTTTGGATATCTTGGGAAAAAACAGTTTGTTTTTTTTTAAACAAAAATTCAATTTTCAACTGATTGTTACTGTGACAGCTATATGATTAAGTACTCGGAATTGGCGAATCTCGGCATATACATATTGTAAGTTTTATAACGATGGTTTTAAATAAACTTGGCACTTAATACTGATCAAGCATGTATCTGTTATTCTTATACGGTTGAAGTCGTTACAGATTTCGTGATAAAATTGTAATACCCTCTGCAAGGGCATAAAAATTGAACCAGTGGAGTGGCCACCATGTGGCTCCTCCTGCTCCACAGCTTCGTTTTCGGTACTGGTATTGAGTCTAGCGCTTCAAGCGGAATGGCATCGTCAGCGTCAGCGTCGCGACGTTGTCCTGGCAGCCGTCTTGGCTACAGCTCAACAGCAGCAACAACAACAACAATGCGGCAAATATCAAGTAGAAGAGGAAGAGCAGGAGCTTCGATGAAAACCATTTGATTTGCAAAAATTGACTGAGCATTGGCAAAGTGGCTGTAAAATTGCAAAAACGACTCGCATTGCCAACACGAGAGCAGAACGAGATTTTCTGTATGGCCCGCACTTATTTGGCATATTAGAAAGTTGGAAAAGAAAAATAAGCATTCGAATACTCGTGATTATTCAGCTGAGAGTGCCAACAATGCCAATGGCAATTCGAGCTGGCGAATGTCAAAAGACCAGCGATAATCATTTGGCAATGATAATGCCGGCAAATGGGCATGGTAATGGAACAGTTGGCAACGCTTCCCTCATCATGTGGGCAGCTGCGAATGTGCATATAAGTTAAGATATTGATTGCGAAGACAGGGCTCTATGTGTGTGTGTGTGTGTGTATAAAGTAGGGCAACAGGAATTCCGTTCTAATGTAACGCAAATGTATATTAAATATTATTGGTAGCTTGTGTAATTTAAACTTTGATTGTCATATCAATAAATATATTAAAAGGTTACAGCTAAGTCTATAGCTGAATATTTGATAATTAGAAGAAATATACAAGTATATATAAAATATATTAACAGTATAATCGATCAATCTATGTATGATTTGTATAGAATGATATCTTAAACATATCTATTAAAGTGTTTACACCAATTATAAAATATTTACACAATCTTCAAAGTGAAAACTGCTGCAAGGATAAGTTTTTCAATTGTACATCTTCAACTTTCTGGCGAACTTCTTCACCTTTAGGAACTATCGTCTTTCATTGTTTGATCCCAATTTACATTTTGATATTTGGCATTTCGCATAAAATGTGTTGCTTCTTCAGCTTTTACAGCATTCATAAAGTTATATGACCAGTTTCAGGACTGCACTCAAGACTCGTTGGGAAGCAGCAGGAAAACTCACATAACGCTGCCCGTTCTTTCAGTTTTTCTTTGCTGCAGTCGCGCATCTTTGGAGCTCCTTTAACGCCTTTATGCTTAAGTTTTATTACTTTACACACTAAAAATCTCTCGGGCGAATAACTTGAAATGCAAACAGAAATCAGAACAGGAAACGGTCCACAAAACGCGACGACGAAGTGAAATAAAAATGATAAAGAAAAACAGAGTGCAGGAAAATTCGCGTATATAAAATGAAAACAATGAAAATTATGCAAGCGCATTACGCCATCAGAGCAAAAAGTAAAAAATGAAAATAAAAAAAAAAATAAATAAAAAAAAAAACTACAGGAAAAATGTGTCATACAAAAAACGGAAATGATAAAAATAGCGGGTGCTAGAGCAGCAGACTGTGAAGGGTAGCGGGCGGCGGGGGGTGGGGTGAAATGGGGTGGGCTGGGCGGTGACAGCGGGACGGGACTGTCGCTGCCTCTTGGTGGTCATAGTTATGCAAATGCTATGCAAGGATGTCACGTCCTGCTGTGACTTAAAGCCAGCCAAACACTCGCACACGCACTCGCACACACATGCGACCAGGATGGTTTGGGGTAGGTGTGTATGGCTGTATGTGTGTGTGTGTTGCTCGTATCTGGCCCCAGAGTCTTCAGCTCTTTGTGCATACCATAGCCCATCTGGAGGTACGGGTTATCGCTGCTGTTGGCCTTTTGCATTATTGCATATTATTCGCAATTTCTGTTTACCACTCGTATTTGTTTTTGGCTTTGCGGCATTATTTATAGCTGTATGTGGGTGTGTGTACGGGTGTGTGGGTGCTGCGCGCTGGGCAACACTATCATAAAAATCACAGTGTACACTGCTGCTGAGTGGGTCAGTCATGACCCGCGCCCCAGCCCCTGCCCCGCCCCCCTCCATTAGTAGTGTGTCGCCTATAAAAAAAATGAGCGGCGCATAAAAATTTTTACTTTTCATTTGCATAAGTATGAAACGGCATCTCGAATGGTGCCAGGCGCGTTATGTTTGTATATTTTTGCTTGTTGTATTGCCAAACAGCACTATGAAACATTGTGTTTTTGTTTTTATTACGATACCCTGTATTCGACGATAAAGATGTTATCAGCCGTAGGGAAAGCCACTGAGTAGACATATTTATAATCTTAATATTAATCGCATATAAAACTGAGGCTATTCTTATCATTTTGGTATGTTCTTGTAATTTTTAAGGATGCAAAAGGGATATCTGCTAGTCAAGAATTTTCTAAATATATACTTCTTGATGTTTTCATGATCATGTTAATTTTATTTTAAATTATTTTAATGACGAAACACGTCTAATGATGATGTATGTTTGCGTAGTATCTGCTAGTCATGCACTCTCTGCTATAACTGTTTTCGTGCTTATGCTTATATTCCTTATTTTTCGGGTTTACAAAAAAACAAATTTTCAACATCATAAAAGCCGAATTAAAATTTGCGTGGTATCTGCTAGTCGTACACTCTCCACTTTTACTGTCCGTTGTTATTAGAGCAATATTCTTTTTAATTGAGATGAATAAAGCGAACTATTTGCACATTATATGTCATGATTTAGGTTTTGCGTGATATCTGCTAGTCGTGCACTTCAACTTGCACTTACTGTCGTTATTATTCATATGCGCGTGTCGCGCATTTGCGTAAAAATTTAATAAAGCAAAACATTCGTTCAACTCGTTGAAGCAGCAGCCGCAACTGCTGCGTCTCCCCAGCCAAAATAAATAAAATATATATAAGTATGTATATATATATTTATGCACAAGGGTATCCACAAGGGGGGGCAGGGGGTTTTTGCACTTCCTTGGCCATATGGCCAGCGACAGGAAGCACAATTTTGATAAATGCAATGGCACAACGCGCTCGACGATGGCCATCGACAACGCATTTGAAATTGGGCAACAAGCCCCCCACTTCAGACAACACCCCGCTATACCAACCAGAGTTGGGGCTTTATCTCTGGCGACATCAAGTGTCCTCCAGCTGAAACATTTGTGCTGTTTTATTTGTTTGTGTCCCGTTTCTTCGACCATTCGCTGTTATGTTTGTGATTTATTATTCAGGCCAGAAATTAAATTTTCCCTTTTTTACAGCAGTCGCTCCACGTTTCTTTTGGCAGACCTTTTAGTGTCACAGTGCCACGCCCACTCCGTTCGTTTAGTGCCTCAAAATTTATTGTGTTGTTGCCGAATTCAATTACAAAGATGATAAGCGACGCTGGCTGTGCAAAAAGGCCAATACTAAGGACAAGGCCAAAGCGAAAGCTGGAGACGGCGACAAGATTCCAGACTGCAGACTCGAGACTCTAGACACCAGACAAGTGCAGCCAATGCCAAAGGGATTTTCAATATTGCATCCTTGAATGTTGCCACACACAAATACACACACACACACCCTCTTCCCTCTCACATTGTGACTCTAAGCTGTGGCTTAGGGCTTGGGCTGTTTTGGGTGCGCAAATGTCTCAATATGAAAATGATAACCCGCTGCGTTTTGTCATTACTTTTGGCTGTCGGCTGCACTCGGCGAAAAAGGACAGCGGCAAGGACTATAACGATGACAATGAATGACAAAGGAAACTTCTAATGCCAAACTACACCAACAACAACAACAACAGAGAGCAGGGCAGAGCGACATGACATATATTTTAATGACATTTTGAAAGCTTTTCGCATAAAATATGATCATTTAAATTGTTGTTAAGACAATAATAAAACGACGATGGAAAACTATTAAGCATCTAGGCAATTTCCGCTTACAGCATGCAAAGTTAAGTTCACTACGCTACGTATATACTAGGAGTATTACTAGGAATTTTTGGTGGGCATTACCTTGTGGTTTATTATTATCATTTTTCGCAGATTCTTGTGCTAAAAATAAAAGGTAGAAAAAATATGCAAAAATAAATTAAAATTTGTTTGAAAGCAAAGCAAAGTTCAAGCTAAGCGGGGTTTTTGTTTTATTTTAAGAAAGTAAATGGAATTTAAGTATAGGTGCGATATTATGTGTATATATATGCAGTCAGGATATAGAAGCGTAGGCTTTGAACAAAGCATAAAAAAATTTAATGTAAATTGCAAAAGATGTTTAAAAGTTGCTGAATGAAAAATGCGTATTTTATAGATATACCTATGTATGTAGATAAATATATATATATATCTTTTATATGTAGCCTATTAAAATGTAAATATAAATAGTAAAATCTAGCATTGATTTATGTAAACAAATAATGTAAGGACAATAGACTTAATCTGGAAAAACACATAATCAAGCTGACTTATTACTAAAATAGCTATATGGCAAAATATTTTGCAGCTGCTTAATTCTCTGTTTACCCACCTTTTTGTCTCTCTATCGTCAAAATATTTTGCAGCTGCTTAATTCTCTGTTTACCCACCTTTTTGTCTCTCTATCGTCTCTCTCTTTCTCCTTCACTCTCTTTCTCTTTCACTATCTCTCCCTCGCTCTCTTTCTCTCGCTCTCTCGTTTTCTCTCTCTCTCTCTCTTTCTCTCTATCTTTCTCTCTCTTTTCTCTCTCTTTCTCTCTCTCTTTCTCTCTCTCTTTCTCTCTCTCTTTCTCTCCCTCGCTCTCTCTCTCTTTCTCTCTCAATCACTTTCTCTCTCGCTCTCTCGGTGTCTCTCTCTCTCTCTCTCTTTCTCTCTCTCTCTCTCTCTCTCTCTCTCTCTCTCTCTCTCTCTCTCTCTCTCTCTCTCTCTCTCTCTCTCTCTCTCTCTTTCTCTCTCTCTTTCTCTCTCTCTTTCTCTCTTTCTCTCTTCTCTCTCTCTTCTCTCTCTCTTCTCTCTCTCTTTCTCTCTCTCTTTCTCTCTCTTTCTCTCTCTTTCTCTCTCTCTCTTTTCTCTGTTTGTCGCTCCCTCTATCTTTTTTTCTTTCACTCACTAACTATAAAACACCAAAATTTGTAAGCACTATTTGAAATCGTGAGAATCGAATAGAGAGACAATAATATATAAGGCAAAGTAAAGTGATTTAAAAGTATATGATAATTTATTATTTTAGCTGTAACTTTCGACGGGGACTTATGCGAGTCAAGTGTCACCTTGTGGAAATGTCATAGTATATATATACATATATCTATATATACATATAAGTATAACCTTCACAAATTCGTGCTGTTCTCGCAGCGGAAATGTGTCCAAATACATCAGAAACCTTCGATGAAGCTTAAGAGCTCATTGAGCAATTTATGTTGTTTACTGCAAAGGTGCAACTAAATCAGGCGAATATATATCAAAACATTGCAAGCATTTAACTAAACACACACGGGCTTAAGTGTGTATGTGTGTGTGTGTGTGTGTGTGTGTGTGTGTATTTCGCTTTGTTACCGGTGCAAGCGAAATAATCCACTCACCGTCAACTGCGGCGGCTATTTCACGCTCGTTGACTAACCAACGAGCAATACTCAAACTTGACCCCCTTTCCCCGCTGTTGTCCCCCTTTCCCCCTCTCTCTCTCTCGATCGTTTATAGTCTGCATCGTTTGCTGCTAACTTTGTTGACAAATAAAAGCATAAATCGCGCGTAATAATTGGCCAAAAAGCACATTTAATGGCTTATACCACTACGTCAAGGACGTGAAAGCAAGGACAATGGCTGCCACAGCTCCTGTTTGCTGCCCCTGTTGCTGGCCAGCTAGTCGTTAAGAGATTTACTCCTTGGCTATATATTTCTTTTCGCACGCCCGCACACTAAACTAAACTGGAAAGTGGTTTTCGGGTCTTGAAATTTGGCTCGTATGTTGCCATATTATTGAATAAGAAATTGACATTTGATTAGAGATTTGGACGCAATGTTGGCTCAGTGTTGAGTCCCTAGTCGGAGCCGGGAGCCTGTAACCGACTGTGGCCTGTGGCTTGTTCTCGCCCGGGCGGCAGCATATCCTTTCGTTCATCACTTCCAATTACCGCTTATTTATTGCTTCATTTTCACTGGCATGACTCGAGCTCAGGCCCTGAGGCCAGCAAATTGATTTGTGTGTGTGCGTGTGTGTGTGCGTGTGTGTTTGGATTAAGGCGACGACCGTCTAAGGATTTGTTGCCTGCCACCCCCACTCCACTTTCACTGAACTCTTTCCCGGCCATTACTTGCCCTGCAGCGGGATTTATTAAGAGAAGGAACAACAACAAAAAAAAAAAACAAGAGGAAAACTTGCCAGTTGATTGTGTTTAATTACTCAAACCAAAGGACAGCCATGTCGAACATTGATTTTCATTTGCGCTGTAATGAAAAGCGTTTCCAATTAGAAACCAGCAAAAGGGCTGAGCTCTGCTGCTGTTGTGGCATGCCGCATTGCTGTTGTTCTTGTTATTGGAAGACGAACAACACGTACAAACAATTTGTGTGACTAGCGCAACGTGAGCCAAAAAGGCTTTTGGCTCAAAGTGCAAATTTTTAATTGCTAGCATTGAGTCTGGCCTGGGCTGTGGCTGTGGCTTCGGCTTTGTTGACAGCAATTTGATTGGTCGCCAACACATAATTACTCATGCCACATGTTGCACGCGACAAGGCGAGACATTCTCAACAGGGTTGCAACACTGGCTGCCAGCTTTAGAAGTTTGCTCGGCAATGTGTGAATAGGAAAATATAATTCAATTCATTTTTACTTAATATATATATTGCAATAGCTTTCGATCTGCCAATCTTATTCTGAGCGCAAATCAATGTCGAAGTAAATCTATACAAAATCCGTTAAACAAGTAAAAAAGTTTAGGTGTTATTACTTTCCGAGAATTTGTATTCTATACTTAATAGGGTCAGGTAAATCTCTTTCTATCCGTATAAGTAAACTACATACTTATTATTTATTTTTCTCCATTAATTTTATTCTTTTCTAAACGTATAAATAAAATATATATTCTTTCTCTTTCTCCATTAATTTAATTTCATTATGAAATATTTTACTTTAACAACGCAGCAACAACCAACAACGGATTTGGGTTTGGTTCTTTTTTATTTATATACTTCGGAAGATTCTTAATGTTGAGTAAACGCTAAATAAAAAAAATAAAATAAAAAAATCAAATACACTTAGTCAAAATGTAAGGCAAAGATTTGGCGAGTGCTGTGAAAAGCTGTTTGGCAGCTGCTGAAGCCCGAGCGGCTTAAAGCAACGACAATGGCACTTTGATGTTTTCGTTTTCTAATTAACAGCCGAGGCGCTGCAGAAAAGCCGGCGCAGCAGCAGCAGCAGCAGCAGTAAATCCATCAAGTTGCTGCCACACAGGCACGGGCCACACGTCCACACGGACCACATCCTGCCGAGACATGCAGGCAAACACAGAGCGAGGATATTACTTAACAAATTACATAAAATTACTTTTCTTGTACGAGCTGGCAAACAAAAGAGTAGAGGGAGAGAGCCAAAGTGTGCGGAGGGGGCGTACAAGAAATCGCTTAACGATTACAGAGTATACAAATAGAGTGTTTTTTTGTTTTGGGGCAAAATAAAAAAAAAAAACAAAACAAAACTGACAGGCAGCAGAGATACGTAAGGCGGCTGTCAAGTCGAAAATGCCTACTGCCGAACGAACGGGTAGGCCTTGCCTCAGAGCTTAGGGTTGTGGGTGGGTGTGGGTGTGGGGGTGGGGATGGTTGTTAAGCTTCTTCCACTTTTCGACATTCTCTGTTTGCAATGCGCAAACAAAAACAAAACAGAAACCAAACAATTGGCGGCATCGTTCATCATGAGCCAAACATATGACAGCATATTTTATATGAAAAGGCGTGTGTGTGTGTGTGTGTAGACATTTAAATTGGCCCAACAAAACGATACGCCAAGCCATGCGCAAATCTGGGGGGCAGACAATATGAAGTTGATGCTAATTAAAAGCGGTGTCTGCTGCAAAAACGAGACAGTTATGCAAGGCGACAGGCGAAGGGGGCGGGGCAGGGCACTGGCAGTAGGGGCAGGGGTTAGCTGAGTGTACGCAAGGATCAAGTGACGCCACACAACGTAATGAGTACGCCAAAAAGTTGATGACCGCAACGAGAGAGGGGGGAAGAGAAGTTTCAGTAAGGCTTCCGGTTACATTTAATGAAATGCCTGAAATGAATACAACAAACAAGCGGGGGGTAGGCGTGTGTGTGTGTGAGGTGTGTGTAAGGTGTGTGTAAGGTGTGCGAAAGCTTTGGCGCTTCCTCAAAGTGGCAAACAAAATGCAATTACTTACTAACGGAAAATTAGTGCTGCCATTGTGCATAAATGTTGCACGAGGCACGTGGAGCACACACGGGGCGTATGCTTAATTTCCGACTGCTCTTTTGTGCCACTTGGCTATTATGCCAAACGCCCCACACCCCACACACACACACACCTACTGTATGCGGGTATGTTAAAGTGTGCACAAATTATGCTCATCATTGTGACACAATTAGCGCGGGGGCCGAGCCCCAGAACGCATGTGGCACGCAACTTAACCCTAATGGATGCATATAGCCAGCAGCAGCAACAACAACAACAGCAACAGCAGCGGCAACACTGCCAGTTGCTGCTGGCGGCAACTCTGCAATTTTCTCATTTTTTTTTTTATTTCTATGAAAGTCATTTCATGCATGCGAAATTAGTTTATGTGCGCAATTTGACAAGCGTTGCAAGGCAGCGCGGGGCAGTTGCACAGTCAAAGGCACACGAAAAAACCGCAGAAAAATTTCACACTAAACGTTGCCCATTATGCAACATTGTTGCGGGTGCGACCAACACCAGATAGCAGGGAGGCTGGGAGGGTTGGGCAACCGAAAACAACGGAAACAGTAGCTAGGCACGCCGCATCCGTTTAGTTGGCGCGCAAGCTTAGCGGTTGCTTTTTGGCCAACTGCATTTTGTCTTCTGACAAGGCCTAAGGCTCTTTTTGAGTCAAGACTGCAGACGGGCATCTTGTGTCACGTTTAGCTTCACTTGCAACAAGAAACTTTGCATAAATGACATCACATTTCAGATATGCAACAGTAAACAAGCTGTTGTTAAGCGGGGAGTTTTGTAAAGTTTTTGAAGGGGGGCTGTAAGATATTATAATAATAAGACTCTTGTCTTAGGTCTTTATGGTTCTTAAGATTAAATACAGAAATATAGAAGAGATGACAAAAATGAGAGATTTTGGCTGTTCATCCTGATATACATGATATTATTTATATAATATATATATTTATTTTAAATGGTCTCAGCTGTGCAATTGTTTTGTTATAAACTGAACTCGTTAAGTACATATATTCTGTTTTATAAATACAGTTTATTAATAAATGTAAATGTGTAGTTGTATATATTCCTTGATGGCCATTACTTTTGTCATAGTTGATACCAATGGTCATTACGTTGGCCATAGTTGATTACATTTTCTTGTTATTCAGTTATTTGGCATTTATTTATTATCGAACCAAATATTTATCAAAATCCCACATATCAATCTCTGGCTGCAATTTGTCCGTTCATTATTTGCTTTATAGCCCAGCGGTTATTTGTTAGACGAAACGGAAATTGTACAATGGCCAACAAAATGAATTGATTCCTAATACGAATTGTTGAATCCACAACACAGCCCAGTACAGGACAACACACAGGATAATAGCAGGTGACTTGGCCACGCTCAATCAGCAGCAGGACAAAAACTCGCATCAGAATCAGACCATTCGCAGCCAATACACAATTGCAGCTGGACAGTGCTCAGTGTTGGAAAAGGCTAGCAGAAATTCAATTTACTTGCAATAACCAAGCGACTCTTTCAATTGCTTTTATCATAAAGAAAATATAAAAATCCCCCGCAGAGTGAGAGAGAGAGAGAGAGAGAACATTAATAAGCAATAATATAATCCCATTGCCTGTTGTTACAGCTGCCACATTTATCCATAATATTTTTACAAGCTGTAAAAAATGTGAAAAGTCCCCGGACAAAACTCTACGTTTAAGTAATTGCAAAATGTGCGCGTTGCATTTTTTAATTAACTTCAAAAGGTTTGCTCGATAAACAGACTCCGCCGGACGTTGTCTGCTGTCTGTCGGCTTGGTTATTGGCCACTGATTTGTGGCAATAGCAAATAAAGCCAAGTGGGCGTAGCTGCATTGCAGCCACTGTTGCTCCAGCAATACATCAACTGCGAGCAGCAAAAAGGAAAAAAAACCACAACAAAAAAGAAGTCGTTGCACGCTTCCGTCAATCGTTCGTCATAAAAGCAATCGAATGGTCAGCGTGGGGCACGGCAAACGCGAATTGTTTGCCCCTAGGCAACAGGCAACAGCGAACCCACTAAAAGGGGGTAGGGCCGGGTTGTGCTCGGCTCAAAGAAACAAAAGACACGTAGACAATTTCAGCACAACAGACGCACTCGCCATTGGCAATAGAATGCCGGCAGGACCATCAATAGACACCAGGAGCCGGTGCACGCACTCGAATGAGACATTCGCTTGGTCAATAGCCCGGAATGGAATGGCGGTGCCCACTTGGGGGGCACAGTGGAGCGAGCAATGATATGACTGAAAGCCGGAAGTAATTTAACTCGAAATCAGTTAAGTTGTTAGTTATCGAATGAGTTATCGATTCTTATACTAGTAGATATTAATTTTGTGACTATTGTGTGTAACTTTGCTTATCTCACTTTAAAATGAATACCAATAATTTAATGAACTAGTTATCAAAAACTTAGTAGAGTGTTTATCGATAACATATGTCCTTAGTTTTAATTAATATTAAAATATAGATTTTGTTGCGTATTACATATTTATTTGTGCATCAAAAATATAATCAATTGGTTATCCAAGACTGAAGTGAATGTTTATCGATAACATATATAATTGATAAATTTTTTTTATCAAATCTCCACTCAAAATAAAGTTCACGCTGGTTAAAAAATATATATATATATTTTTTGGAACATTTTAATGTCACAACTGACATCTCACATTCAATAGTAAAGCAAAAAATAATCAAAGATTTAACCAACACTGAAGGGAATGTTTATCGATAGCACATAAAATACATAAACTTATTTTTTATCGAAAATTGTTCTCTTCAAACTGGGTAAATTATAGATTTATGGATTTAATATGTGAGCGTGGGTATCTTATCTTAACTTTTTGACTTGCAATTTAATCAAATGGCTAACGATAACTTATCAAATGTTAATCGATAAAATCTCGAATATAAATTTGTCGGTTACTTGATGTTTAGGCGCTGCTTTTCGTGCCGGCTTTCTAATAATTTCAGTGATTTTCCACTAAATCGAATGCCAAGCCACGGCTTTTGACTGATTAATCCATCATTCAGCAGTCCATGTCTATATATAAGTATATACACATGTAGTCTCTGTTCCGACCGCACACACACAGCACTCAACTTATCCATGGGCCTCTTCAATGTCCAATCAGGCGCCTAAGTTGTGGCCAGCCCACAGTGCTTCTGTTCATATGTAAACGACAATCAACTTGAAAGGCAGCCCCCAAAATCGTAATGGGAATAATTTGCAGCAATTTCATTCAAAAAGCCTCTTACACACACACACACACACTCGCTGCCCGTCACGTAAATGACAATCAAAATTTGAAGTAGTCTGCGTAGGCAGTGTTCGAGGAAGGAAGCGACTGGCCTAGGACCATGTCCATGTGCCTGTTCACGTCCAGAGCCGGTGTCGGTGCCGGAGCCGGGCTGACCGAATCAAATGCGTGCGCCGCTGCTGTGGCACATGCCCCAAGGCTGTCAGAGTCAACACATACGTCGAATGAGCCATATCTGCAGCGGCAGATGCCAGTTTGGTGGAGCGGAGGGCCAGGGAATTGCCAGGAGGCGAGTAAATCGCAATCTCTCCATAGACCAATACAAATACACAGAGGCAACCGCAGCTGAAGCTGCTTATAATCTAAGCGCACACGTGTGTGCTTGTGTGTGTGTGTGTGTGTGTGTGTTTGAATGTGTGGAATGTGTTACAAGGATATTCGCACACACACACACACACACACACACGCGCACAGCAGCAGCGTTAGTTACATGGCCCAGCCGTCACTTTGTCATATTATGAATCCTAATTCCGTTCGAGGCCGTGACCTGAGGCACAGGCCTGCCTCGCTGCCACGCCCCTCTCATATTGTGTGAGCTCCTGATGACGTTATGGATACTTCAGCTGTCACTCAAATTGTGTTGCGAGCGAGCGCTGCGCGTTGATTGCACGCGACAAGGACTTCAAGATATCAGGACATTGGCACACTTAAAGCTGTGGCAAGCTTTATTTATATGTCTTGTGGCTTGTGACAAGCGTGAATTTTCATATTGCGCTTCTTTTAGCCAGACAGGCGATGAGGGGCGTGGCACTGCCCAGGGGGCATTGTTAGCCCAGCCAGTTGCAATAAAATGCGCGTCAAATTGTCTTGTGGGGTTGCCAGGGTTGCCGCACTATTAAAAAGTTTGCAGCCCCCGCCGGCCAACAGGAAATAAAAATTGTTGTACAACAAAAACAAAAAGAAGGGCAACGAGTTCTTCGCCTTTTGCAGCGTTTCTCAAAGCGGGGGCGGGGAGCGGGGGATTGCTCCATAATGAGCTTAGTATGCAAAATGCGGCGAATTGTCAAAAAGATTCATTTTCGGACAGTTTTACAGCTCTCTTCTGGGTGAAAATGATGGGGTGGATGGACATTTGGACAATGCCGTGAATTGGCTGCTGGCGAAAATTGTAACTTTAAAATTGTTGGGCGTATGGGCGTGGCAGAGTTGCTTTCAACTTTGCTCAGTTGTGTGTGTGTGTGTGTGTGGACAAAGTCTTCAAAGAGAATTGATTACATTAGCGCGGGGAGAGCGCTGAGAAACTGAGCTTATTATGCTGCAGCATTGAAAATATTTTACATTATGAGCCATGCTTGTGCTACATGGCATTATTCATATTTATCTACTGCTTCGCTGACAGTTTTGCACTGAAAATCAATAGCGTGGAAATTGAGTTTCAAGTCAGCAAATTTGTTGGGAACTACATTTGTTTAATTTATATAATCCTTAAGAAGAAAATATTTCTGTTAATTTGGTAAATCGATAAAATAGATATTGAATTAAATTCTTTTTTTTAAATAAATAGTAAGTTGATTTATTTTCCTGTACTACAGGTAACCCCTAAATAATTCCTTAGGTGCTTACTCCTTCAAAATTTCCCTAGCCAATTAGCAAAGTTTTTACATCGCTGTACATTGCAAATGCTCGAACTCTTTCGCTATTTAATCAGTTCCCCTTTATCAGCCCAAAAAAATCCTTATGCAAATGTTGCGCGACAACCGTAAAAACGACAAAAAAATTAGACCGCAAATTTTCCATGTCATTGCATAAGTCGCTTCATTAGCCAGTCTCAAAAAAAAAGAAAGCGTAAAAATATCTCACGCAAAACGACATCAAACAAAAATCTGCACAAAACCAAAGCAAACGCCGCCAAAAAAACACTTCCTCAACTAAATCATTAAAAATGCGCCTCACAAAACCAAAAAAAAAAAGTAGAAGCCACAAATCCAAGCGGAAAAGCACAAATACGGGAAATACGAAAAGGCGACATGTTTTTGTTTCGTTAATAAACTGCAACGAATTTGACAGCGGGTTCTCGCAGCTGTAAACCACAAGAAGGGCTGTGTCTAACCGCAAGGCGACAGGACTTCTTTAACAGGGAAGCGTCCGCCTAATGGTCGGAAGATACAAGAAAAGCCAACAAAACTGTCAAAGGGTTTCTCCCACAACCACACAAATGCCATCCACCCCAAAAAAAAGCAGCTCCAAACAATGGTAAAAAAAAAAATGGTAAACAAAAAAAAATCACTTAAAGTATTTTGCCAATAAATTTAAATCACAGACAGGCGGCTGGGGAGACCCGCAAACAATAGACAACGAGTTTTGACAGGAGGGGTGTTCGGGAACGCCCCACGCGTAGGCAGAAAAAAAAATGAAAAACAAACGATGCGATGAAGCCCCAAGTGAAAAAAGAAAACAAAAGAGAAGCGCTCCGAACAAAGAATACCCTTTGTGGGTTTATTAAAAATGATAAAGTGAGAAGAGCTTATTATTTAATAAATAAGAATAATATTATTATTTAAGACTTTTTAAGAGCTGCTTTTATTTGGGAAATAAAAAACAATATCTCATATACTTCAGTCGTTACAGCAAAGGTAACTAAATAAAAGACCTATTATAAATATTTGTCTAATAGTCTGATCGTGGGCCTAAACTATATGAAATAAATCTTAAATATGCTTAAATACCAAATTAAATACAGGTCCAGGAGCTGTGCATATCTACTACAAACTCATCTTCTATAAATTTAGTTATATATTTTTTACTTGAATTCATGGTTGACAACACAGTTCAGGACAGACTTGCAATACCCCTTTTGCTAGCGTATTAAGAAGGAATAAAAAGAGGAGTAAACAAAGGCTGGAGGACAAAGCGGAAGAGAAAGAAGAATAAACAAGAACTGGAGGACAAGTAACGGTGCATCAAAAGCCAAATAAAGCGCTAAAAGGATTTAGTCGCGCGTGCATAAACCCGTTGGTGGGGGGCGGCGTGGGAGGCAAATAACAGAGCCCGTTTAAGAACAAGCAAAAGTGGGGTGAGACCAAATTGAGTCAACGCAAGTGGCACTTTGATGCGTGATGCAACCAAGTGATGCACGTGGCAAACACCAAGTAGGCACACAATGTTGCCACACACACGCCCTTTAAAGTCTGCCCCAGAATTAAATACATGCAATTTACTGTGTCGCGCATAATTGTTAAATATGATTTAGAATTTGCTGGCGCCTGGAAGTGCCTCGACTGGGGGCAGGCAGTTTGTCAAATGCCTTTTTTTTTTTTTTTTTGTATTGTTGTATGCGAATTTGGCAAATATGTTTTTTACACAATTCACAAACACATTTTTTTTTTACAATCCGTAACTTTTGTAATGGCCTAATAAATGGCAACAGACGACTTGAAAACCAGCAGCGGCAAGGGAAGCTGGGAGAATTGTAAAGGTTTTTTTTTTTTTTTGGCAGCGCATAATTTGCGCATATAAACCATAATCTTTGTTAAGGGCAAAGTCTTTGAGAATAAATTGCGCATATCCCGGCGAATGCCGCGCTGCCAGGCGCCCTCCAACGCGCTTCTAATAGCAAACAACAACGTTGTCGAGTTGAAGATAACTTATAAATCATGTAATCAGAACAGCAACAACAACAGCAGCAGCAGCATGAAAAACTGAAATTGCTTTTGGCTGAAACAGATAGGCGAGTGGTGTCTGTAGGGGTGGCTGGGTAGGGGTAGGGGTAGGATAGCTAGGCGAATGGTCTAGTTGAGTGGGCGAATGTGCTTTCAAAGTGTGTAATTTATTGTGCGTTACATAACTTTATGATAACTGAACTGTTGGGTTGACTTTGGGGCAGCTCGAGCAAGTTTATTGATCACAGTATACAACAACGCATTGAGTTGAAGAGTTGGCCAAATTGGAAAATGGCCAGAAACAGAAAGAAAAAAAACTATCAATCATAAAGTAGGAAGGAAGGAAGTGTAAAAATATATTTAAAATTATTTTATAGAGCTGAAAAGACTTTAGCGAGAGAGGGAAAAATATAAAAATAGTTTTTGAACTAAAAAAAATATATAATTTAATGTTTTCTATATCAAAGAAAGACTTTAAGGAAAAGTAAAATTCTAAATCTAAATTTTAAGGTTTAGTTTCCAATTTATCAAACAATTTATACTTGCCATATTTATATATTTTTTTAAAACTTTCACATTACGGTTTATGCTCAACATTTGAACCTTATTCCAAATGAAGTTTGGCATTAAAAATATGTCAAATGCTATTATTCTGCTTACCGCAGCGAGTCAAAAGCTTAAACAGCTTAGACTTGACATGCAACAGGACTTATTTTCATGCAGCAAAAGTTTTGCCCACATTTAAGCCCACTTTCATTTTGGGCAACAGCTAACAGGTAAGCCTTGCAGCACACCTCGCAAAATGCAATAAACAAACACGCCACCTAGCGTTGAGTAAGCGCAACAACAACGACAACAAGAACATGAGAGAGAAAACCAAGAGTTATATAAAGCTGCATATAACTTGGGGGCAGCCAGGACCTTGGCAATGCACGCAGCTCACGTGCAGCTGCGGGGGGCGGGGCAGGGTCAGGGGCAGGGGAGGGGTTGTTGGGGCGTTACGCCCAAGTGGAAAGTGCTCCATGGCATAAAAGACAATGGGGTTCAAAAGCGGGTGCACAGATAGCTACTACTATATGAAGCATGCACAGTTTCCATTTAACTATGAATAATTCTCATTGTTGGTGTTGTTGCTGTTGCTGCTGCTGCTGTTGTTGCTGTGGGGCGTTGCTGCTGCTGCTGCTGTGCATTTGCTTGTTAATATTTTCATTTCCGTTGCTTTATGAGCCGATTCCGTAATGCCTAGACAAAGAAGTAGAAAGAGAGGGATTGAGTTAAAGACTGAGATGGCTGTCGAGTTGAGTGCCCCGTTTTACAAGGACAATAACAAGAGCAACAGCTTCAAGTACAAGCGACAGCAACAGCAACAACAACAAATGAGGCTATTACAAGTACACCAAGTCCGTGTGCTCCAGCACATCATCATCTGCCTTATCGGTAATGTCAACGAGGTCTGAAGTCTGCAAGAGTCTGAAAGGAAAGGGGATGGACTGGGGTATTCCTACAGACTCTGCCTCCATTTCGTCATTGTTTGCATAAAATTGCAATTTACAATTATGACAATAAAATGAAAGAGCAGCGCGAGGAAGCTTTCGAATTCAAGCGGATTAACAAGACGATATGATCTGATAAACCATTTAAGGACACGTTTAAATGGCGAAATTACAGATAAAAACAACAACACAGCAGCGGCAAATGTGAAACGTTGCTAAATGAGACAAAAATTTGATAAATTACACAGAAAAAAAAAAACAGAAAAAGCAGGAGCAGAAGAAGAAGATGAGTAGGAATAAATTGAGCGCGTGAAATGTCTGGATGGAGCAGGGTTTTATCTATGCCACAAGGGAAAAATGCCCAGCCATAATTAGACACGCGGCTCTGTCAGGGCCCGATATTAGTTGAGAGCCGAGGCATAAATTACGCCCGTCTGTGGGGAGTAAAAGCGCTCAAAATACTCGTATCATTAAATTAGTTTTTCTGCTCTGAGAGGGGGGTGTGGCTGCTGCCCTCCCTAAATGAGAGATTATTGCGAAAGCGAGGCAATAAATTGCGCAAAGCTTTATGAATGAGTTTGCTTAAAGTTCTGTGCGGAATTGAGCGTTAAAAAGATTTTCACAAATCGCTTGCGCCAACAATTCGTCCAAAATTAAAACTAGCAGGCAAAAAAAAAAAAATAATAAATATGCAACGTTTTTTGTTGAAAAATTTGCTGTTTTATTAAGGAGTCGTTTCAAGGCAACTGGGATTTATTTATTATAATCAAACTATTTTTTTTGACAAATTGAGCGACAGATAAAAAACTTGTTTTATGTTTGACATAAATTTAGCTGTTGCATTAGGGAAAAGTTTCTCCGAAATAGTTAAGAAGAGTTTATAAAAATTATATCATAAAGGAAGAGTTAAGATAAGTTTTGGTAAAATATATAAGATTAAATATTTTATTTTTAGATGTAATAGGATAATATGAGATATGTGTATATCGATGATACAAGATTCTTTAAATTCTTTAAAATCTTTGTTTTATAATTTTTGTAATACTTATTTCTCATTACTATATTATTCTACGTTCATTAATCCTTGTACCACAATATTGCTCAATAATATAGTGTTATGTTTACTATCTTGATTCTTAAACTTACCGCCATATCTGCAATTTGTTTTATCAGCGGGTATATTGCCATTGGGTTCCAGGCGATCCAGATACTCCTCCGAATTGTAACCATTGAATGGAACTTTATTACCGTGATTATGATGGGCGCCACCGCCGCGATGATGATTATGATGATGGTGTGTGGAATCGTCGCCATCCTCGCGGGAAATAGCTGTAATTGAAATAAAAAAACAAATATAAAACATTTGATATTTATACCTCTCGATTACCAATCTAATTATGACCTATGCTAATTGGCAAAATCAATTTGCTGTGAGCACTCAAAACTTGCCCCCTCAGTCAAATTAATTTCATATGGCCGGTAGTTTAATGTTGCCGTTCACAAGTGGAAACTCCCTGAAGAGCTCTTGGCCATGTTTCACTTTTGGAGAGCTTTGGACAAATTTCGTATTGAAGTGTCAGCTAGGGCTGGGCGGGTGTGTGTGTGTGTGTGTGTGGGATGGGTTCGGTTTCCAGGCCAATCAACGCCTTTGTGCTGCTCGGTTTGTTTGTAGGCCAACTTCGGGCACAGGCCGCAATGCTGCGGCAAGTCAACTGATGGGGTTTTTGTGGACCCTGGTTTTGACTGCTAATGGCTTCATTTGGACACCTCGAGGCCTTGGCACTCAAAAGTTAATGTCAATTTTAAAATTATTTTACAAAATGCCAGGCCTAAAAGGCTTAAATTCCCCAATGGCATTCGCCAAAATTCATAGTCACTGCTCGTAAATGAACGCCACCAAAGGGGGGGCAGGTGGCAGGCGGGGTCACTTTGGAATGTGTCGAATATGCAAATGAGATGAGCGGAAAAAATGTAGCTAAGCTTTTGTACAAATTTGTATAGAACTAACGCGGGGCGCGCCTTCTAATTTCCAAACCGGAAATACAAAAGGCACGAATTGCGCCACAGGGCAGAAAAGACACAAAAAAAAAAAAAAAAAACAAAAAAAAAAGAGTTGGCCACGTTACCTGCGCTTAAAAAAGAGAAGAAAAAAAACACACCGTAACAGAGCACCAGCTAACGGAAATTGGCTGGGTATTAGCTTACAGTACACAAACATATAGGGCTCTCGACGTTTTGGGGCCCGCCTGGAGTTTTTCGCTCACTAACTCTTTTTCTTTTTTTGGCCAGGACGCGTTGGCTTTTTGAGCCTGCAATTTGCTAACGATATGCATACAAGTGTATGGCCAGACGGGCGAGACACTCCGACAGGGCTCTAACATGTATGCTATATGCAAATGGCAAGCGCAAAAAGGATTACACGTTTAGTGTTTGGGCTGCCATGGAGAAGGCAGTCAATAAACTGTGATCAAAAGTGGCAGAAAGTTTTGAGTGTGAGACTAGCGGCATGAATTATGGCCAAGACAAGGCAGGGGGATTTCTACATCTATATATATATACATACGTATATGTTTAATTAATAGCCATAAGGGACTACGCCCCTGGGTGGGGCGGGCAACAACCCTCGACAATCCCGCAGAGGGCGCACAGATGATGTCAGCACAACATTTGCAGATTGAAGCCAGAACACAAATCACAAAATTACCGCAAATTGTCGCTACAAATAAGCAATTTATTTGCTTATATAACTCATGTAGACACACAACACTCACACACACTAACACACACCCATGCACATTGGTACAGACCACAGAAATGCAATTCCCCTAAATGTAGCTCTGACTTTCAGCGATTTGATTTTTGGGGTTGCCACAAACAAAAATCTCATAAACTTGTGCAAAAACACGCAGCCAGCCACAGACGGGAGGGGTTGGAGGAGCCTGCGAAACTTGGCTAACAGCAAATGTAATCAATAAAATATGTTCAGCATAAACTACTCGCATGGTTGGAGTAGCAAAAAAAGGAAGCCAGTTCTGGGTTAATGGCTTCAAGCATCGTTCATGCTCGTAATATTCTTATGCAATAGTCAATCCGTGTGGATCTGTGTGCGGGACATTACATAATGCAGTGCTTGCCAAACTGTAGCATACTTTTGCGGGCAGATGTTTTGTGCAGTTTTTAATTAAATGATGAGCATCATTATGGGGTGAATTTCAGAGGACCATTCATTCTTGGGTTAATATTGTAAAACATATAGTATAGACTATGGGACTTTGAAGTGGTTTTTAAGCCTAGCAAAACAGTTTGGGTATATTTTTTGTAAAAAGAGTTGTGAGATTTGAGAATATATAAATACAAAGTAAATTTTTAACGCCTTTTACTAATTTACTAATCAGACAAAATTAAATAATAAAAAAAAATTTAAAACAAATGTTTAGCTTGCGTAAACGTATCTCCCAGGCAATACTTATTTTATATTCACAAAAAATGTTTGCTATCGTTTAAGTATTTCTCAATTAACACTGCAAGACTGCAATATCATGGTAAAAAGTAAAAAGCAAGGAGAATTTGTTTTCCCAGGCGAATATAGTTTACATATTCCAGGCAAACATATTACAAATTCTCGCAAGCAACACTGAGAGACTATATGACAGTTAAAACTAGTTAAACTATTTCCCAGACGAGACCCTTTTTGCAATGGGAGTGTTTTTTTAACTACCACTTACTCGCTGATATAATTTTCCAGGAAATATGATTTCATATTAGCCAGGATACGCTCTTTGAACTTATTTGATCGCAAAAAACTGCCACATTTTTTAATGGAAGCTAAAAAAGCAAAATAGCCTTACACATTGTAAATATATAATTATAAAAAATATTTGCGTGTGCATAAAGCTTTCGTAAGTTACCCAACTTGCAAAAATTCAACTGAAGTCCGCAAAAAAAAAACTAAGCCAATTTATTACCTTACTGGATTTAGAGTCTTTAAATTCATTGCCTGCTTTTGTGCGCTTAGCAATTTAGCTTGGGCATGGCCAAATTTTTAAATTTGCAGCCCCTTTGGTGATTTATTTTGCTGACAATTGAGTGATAGTAGAGAGGATACACAGACAGCAGTGGCTGCGCAGTGGCAAAGCCAATTGAACAAAGCTCACAAATTGGGTGCCGACAATGGCTGGGGGAGGGGGTCTTCGAGTGGTTTGGGGGAACACGCTACGAACAATGACAAACAACCAACAGTAAAAGCAAAATTAAATCAAAGCAAAACCGCACAAGGGAAATGGAAAATGATAAAAAAAATTTTAAAAAAAACTCCTGAAATAGAAAAACCCAAAAAAGGCAAAATCAGCGGGCAGATGCAATCTACGTACTGGGCAGTGACCATTCTCGCTCAAAAGCTTCGGAAACAGTCAGTCGGCAGTTTTAATGCGCTTTAGTCGCTTTTATTGTACTTATTTCGGGACAGGATTCTCCTGGACTTAACGGATAGTTAACGGAAAGACGACAAAATGGTAGAGCCAAGGACGAAAGAGAGAGAGGGGGAGAGTGAGAGCAAGTGTTGAGCGGACATAATCCAGCAGCACTTACACAGATAATGCAAAGTGCGCTATAAAAGTGAGTATAGAAAGTGAAGTCTGTGATAAAATCGGTACTTGTGATAGTGAGTGTGGCGAGCGCAAAATGCTATCTGATTCAAGTACATTTTAATAGGCGTGGTGTGATTAAACACGATGCCCAGATAGCCCGCTTGCATTTTTCGCTCTTAAGAGCGTTTAATTTTTTAATTCTGCTTTGTGCGCTATTCACAAACGTTGGACTAGGTCCATTTAAAAACATGATTAAAATAAAGATAAAACAGTTTATACATTACGCTCTTGAGAGCGAAAAAATTATGTTTTTCCTCCTCATTAGAAACAAATTACAAATTTAAGCGAAAAGATAAATAAAAAAATAAATAATTTTGTTATAAGGTTTTGTACATAAGTTTAACTTAATGAACGTTTTTATTTTTATAAATTTGACTATGGGTTTTTATTTGCAATAATATAAATGTGAGAGTATAAAATTAAAGCCAATTTCCACTTCTACTTCACACATTTATATTGCCAAAGGGTTTTATGTTTATATATATTTGTAAAGAAATTAAATTATCTTAACTAGTTTCACTTAGAGCTCATGTGACAAAATAGTTGTAGTCTTGAATATTAAGTGCTCGAAGTCTAATCCTACAATGGATCTCAAAAAGTGCACATGCCCCAAGCTGACGCATGTGCTTCACGTTCAACTGTAACTGAAAAAGACAATGGCAAAATCAGTTCACCCCGCGGACCTCTCGGCCCCGCAGGCGGTGAGTGAAAACTGTCGACGGTTTTGATTCGCAACGAGCTGGCAGCGACTGTCCAGACAAAAGCAATTCAATCGAAGCGGATCACTGCGGGGCACAGAGCTGATGTGAGCGACACTCGAAATGCTGACAAATAAGTCGCATTAACGAGCAGTTAACAAAATGAAGGCGAACAAAGCAAATGCAATTTGCCACAGGCGCGGTCACTTTAAGGCGGGGTGTCCGGGTTCAAAGCTGGCCAAAGGCAACGCAGGGACACCAAAATTAAATGTGAAAAATTCATTTGTTGCTGCTGCTGCTGCTGCTGCTTCTGCTGATGTCATGTGGTTGGCTTTGTGACGAAAGACAATGCGAGTGCGAGTGTGCAATTAAGCCATGCAATTTAATCAATTTATCAATTAAGCAACCGACGAGCACCTCGACGAGGACTTTTGATCAGATGAAAATCAAGCGACAGTCGCTGAATTTATTTTTAAACGTGTTTTCCAGCACTATTCGCCACTCGACTCCACTCCACTCCACAGCGATTCGTGACTTCGTTGGCTTTTAAAGCCAATTTCATTAGCATTTCAAAGTGCCGACCGTTTGGCTGCTTGGCTGGTTGCCTTGTTCGCATCAGAGTCAATAATGTTGCTAATTGGCAGCCAGGGGCGTACCTTTGATAGGGGCGTGTCTGCTGTTCGCGTTGTAAATACGTGTAAAACAATGTTTTGCCCGACGGCAATTAACATTTGTAAATATCCATAATGGTTGAGAGAGAAACGTGCAGACCATAAAAATATAAATAACAAGAAATATGTTTAACTTGAGCTGGCGAACATTAAATACCCTAGTGGATATATAGTAGGTGTGTGATATATTATGATCTTAGCCAGACGATGTTGTTTTAAACATAAGGCAATTTCTAACATATTTTTTCCTTGGCAATTAGGTGTTGAAGTTGTCACATGTTGAGATGTAAGAAAAACGGAAAAGTTTT
The DNA here is from genome assembly GCA_035041545.1 of Drosophila colorata. Lineage (NCBI taxonomy): Eukaryota > Metazoa > Arthropoda > Insecta > Diptera > Drosophilidae > Drosophila > Drosophila colorata. Next base: position 5,896,048 of record JAWNLD010000564.1, read on the forward strand.
GTATACAAAAACTCAATATTTGACTGATTGTTCCTATGGCAACTATATAATATAGAAGCCTAATGTTGATAAAATTAAGAGCATATTGACGTTCTTAATTCCTGAGTTGCGTTATGGTATCATAAAAACGTAAGAGTTTCTCACACATAAAATCATTTTATTCAACCGATATTTACTAGGGGAGCTACATGATATATTTGATCAATGTGGACAAGATTTCAATTACATGTTAAAAACAAAGTGACGCTGACAATTGCCAAGTTTTGGTAAGGCTATCTTTCCAAACAAAAAAGTTTTCCATATAAAAACACATTTTTCGAGCGATTCTTCCTATGCAAAGTTTCATTAAGATAGCATTAAATAGACTAGATTGGAAAAATATATGAAATACGACAGAAACAGGAGAACCTTGGCTATAACGGCTCGTCTGCTTATAATACCTTACACTTCATCTGCGTAAAGAGCTCCCCTTATATGCGTTACACACTGCGTAACATAGGTTGAAAACTCCCCGCAACCGTATCGAAATACAAAGTGACGCACAAGCTGACGAACAGGCTGCAAGCAGCAGAAAGTGGTGCATTAAAGGGAGGGGTGCGAGGACTTGTTCAATTGAATCAGTGGTTCAGACAGTGTTTTAACATGACCGGTTAATTGCCAGCAACCATTTGCATAATTGGTATACAACAAAAAAATTGAAAAAATTACCCAATGGAAAAATTTAAAACTGTGTTTAAGATTTTAAACGAATTCCTGAAATTCTTGTGTAAGAATTTATAAACAATTTCATTTTCTCTTAAAGCGTTTAACCTAAAACTGTTTGCTTTAGTTGTGCAGTCGCATGCTCAGTTGCTCGCAAACTGTGCAAACTTGCGCCTGTCCAACTGTAATTGCTGTCAAACTTTATAAGCTGCCGCATCGCATGATAATTTTGCATGTTTGCGCATAGTTTTAAGAACTCCAACGCATTCAAGTTTGGGTGGGGAAAACTGACAGCAACACCAACAACAACAACAACAACAGTAATGACAACAACTACGCTGAATATGGCTGTGAACTTTTTAATTTAATTAATAGACGCCAACGAGTAGAAAAACCAGAGACAGCGGCAAAAGCATTGAATTACACAAAGTTCAGGACGGGCCAGGACAAGAGGAGCCTGGCCGGGCGCCAAATAATAATGAGCTGTACAAGGTGTGTGTGCGAGTGTGTGTGCGTGTGTGAATGTATGCGTGTGTATTTGTTCGTGCACAGCGACGGCTTCTTCAAACTTATGATTAATTAAAATAAATTTTTGCCAGTGCGGCATATTTATAGAGGCTTCAGTCACTTTCAGAGATTCTTTAAGGATTTAAGGATAATGGCGCACATAATGGAATTGTGGTTGTTAAAAGAATGCGGCACGTGGCATCCAGCAAATTGGTAAATTATAGTTCTCAAATTGTCAAACAATGTGACCGCAAAATGAGGCCACAGAGAGACGTGCGACAGAAGCCTGTCTCTAGACAGGTGCAAGGGCGCCGGGCGTTGGGCGCTGGGCGCTGGGGGCTGGTGGAGGGGGGAATGTGGGGGTAGGCATTGCCATTTGTCGCTCTGTGCCCATTTTGAGTTCTAGACAATTTTAGTCGCTTGCCGGGCGAGAGACAATTAACTTAAATGACTGTAAAAGAGCTGCGACAGTTAAAATGGCGCTGTTGTGAGTGCGGTAAGTGGGTTTCTCCAGCCAGGACGCCAGGCTCCAGGCTCCTTGGCCGGAGCCGCATGTCCTTGTCAAAGTGCTGTCGCACCTTTTGAATGAAAATTGAAAAGTACAACAGTTTAGTTGCCAAATGCCACTCGAGAGCAGGACGCAGTTGGCGCCGCAAGCTGCGCTATGATTTTCACTGCTTATTCGTTTTTCTCCGCTTCTTCTTCTTCTTCGTCTTGGTGAGTTAGTTGCCCCGCAAATCACTTCAAAAGCAACGCCAAGTGTAAATCAGTTGAGTCACAGCCGATTTATGCCTTTGTCAGTCAGCCCGCGGGCCCTCAGCACGAGACATTCGACAGCTGTAAATCTTGGCCAAACAAGTTAACACCACGGCCAAGCCAGAGCTGACACCTAGCTAGGATGGCTGCAGATATAGCAGCAGGACACTCAATCAGACAGTGCTGGCAGGCATTTTGACAACAACGCAGGACGCATCGAAAGACGAGGGTTGCATAGGTGACGACGAGATTGACAATGAAACGGGGGTTCAATGAAATGTTAGCGATATCTTGCGAGGGATAATTCGTAATGAAAATTGAAAAGCAAATTTATGAAACCTTAAAGAAAATACACAGTTTTGCAGTAGATAGTCAAGCAACTGAATTTAAGCAAGAAATTGCAAGCACTAGAAGGAAATGTGTTTTCTTTTTTTTTCATTTATGTATTTCAATATCTAAATTTTATATTCAATATTTAGTTTTGATTTATCATAAATATTTTCGGCACTAGAAAATTATTAAAATATATCAATGATTACTTTTTTATTTGTACTATCACTATTGAATAAATTGATACTCCAGAAAGCTTTATATATATATTAATTATAATTAACTTAATTTGCCCACTAGCCTATGCATATGCTTTTTATTTGGTGTTTGTTTATTTCAGCAAACCTTCACATGTACAGCTTACATATATTTTAATTATATTTGTAGGAACCATAAAGTTTGATAGGCTCCCATATACCCTACACATATCAAACATTCATAAAATATGCATAACTTTAACTAGTTGAAAACATTTTATATTGGGCCAGCCACCTCAAACAGGATCAAAGTAGTCCTGTTTGGGCTGGCTGGCACAAAATTGTCCCAAAAAGGACAAGCCCATGCAGCGCATAAAATATTTAAGGCAATATTGCGACAGGACAAGTCCCAATAGATGTTCAATTGGAGCGGCTGCCTAAACAGCCACTAAAACGTTTTGCAAAATTATCAGAAACCCCAAAAAACTTATCCTTTTTTTCTCCCTTTTTGTATTTTATAAAAATAAGAATAAGAGCGTTTGGAGAGGGCTGAGGAGCCAGGCAAGGGAAACCTTTAGCAACAAATCGATAAATATTTAAGGGAACCTGGCCCTGGAGACAGTTGAGATTTGCCTCTGGCGCTCTTGGCAGCTGTCAGAGGTGCCCGAAATCGCATTTAATTTAAAACTCATAAATACGAAATGCGCCGACAGATAATCATAATAAAATTTCAGAACACAATTTTACCATCTTCGTTCCACTCTCCGCTTTTCGCTCTTCCGTATTTCCGTTCCAGTTGCCAACAAGAAAATTGCAAATGAGATTGTCGTCCTGGCTATGAAAATGAAAATGGAATTGAAATTGCGCTAGCCGAATCGAATGGCAAAATAAAAAAGCCGAAAACTTTACAACTTTTCGACTTTTCCAACTTGGGCAAAAACAATTTGTATAATTGCATAAAAAAAATATGATTTTCCCCACTGTGTTTTTGCACCCAACTCGTTTGCAGTGTGTCAATGACAGTGGGCGCCTGTTTTTGACAAACTTCCAAATCGGAATCAAACGCCAAATGGAAAATGCAGAAATTATTGAAAATTTCAAGTGCAATTGAGTGTCAAATGGGTTTCCCAGCCGCAAAATCAAGTCCCAAAAAAACAAAAAAGAGAATACAAGCCGAAGTTGTGCAGCCAACTGAAGCGTGTTAAAGTGTTGTTCCATGAACTCAAGTGAAATGAAGTGGATTTGCTTGGCGTGGTGGGAACAGGGAACTCGGGTGGTCTTTAACAAGTTGCCAAAATAATTAAGAAAATGTTTACCATTTACGGTGCATTTATATAAACGTAGGTATATATATATATCTATATATATCCTCATAATGACAATCCGAATGGGGGCGACTAACTGTTTGCAAGATTTGAGCACTTTTCGCTGACTTTCACAAAACTTTGCAGCATTTTCTATTAATACCCTGTAGCGGGCTCTAGCCGGATATGCTGCTCTATTGTTAAATATTTTTAATATAAATGATAGATTATATATTTTCAATAAAATTACTTATATACGTATTAAAATGAGTTTTTCTGCTTAAATTAATTTTAAAATTGTAAAATATGTATCTTCAACTAAAATTCTTCACTAAAAATGGATATATCCTATTATATTTATGATTGATATGCTTATAAAGATGTTTTTGCAAATTTAAGCTTTACAAAAATTCTAAAAAATCAATGTAACCTTTTTTTTTACAAGTTTAGTTTAGTTTGTAATTTTGCAGGAGTATTTCTGAGAGTGTTTTCTTTGTGCATTGTATGCGCGCTTTGTTGCCCGTTGACATTTACGAGACATTTCACTGAATAGCAAATTGAAAGCTGCACCGAAATGAGCAACAGCACGTAGAGATAGAGAGAGCGAGTGAGTGGGGGAAGCAAAGGGCAGAGGGAGGGAGAGAGAGAGACAGCCAGCTGCAGACAAGTGAATAAGAAATGACAAACTAATTGAGCCTGAGCCAGCTTACAGAGACAGACACGTGCCTGTTACAGGCGAAACTACTTGAGACACTAGTTATATATTGGGCGAGCAATTTTCGCAGGGTAACTGAGGGGAAGCCCCTTTCCAAGCTCGAATTATAACGCGTGATTTCTGCTCAAAGAGCGTCTTGAAAGATGCCTGGCAAACAACTCGAGCTAAGAGTCTCAGCTAAGGCAGGCAACACACGAAGCTCTACTAATTTATGCATATTTCAATGCAATGTTAGACTTAGAAAGGGGGCTGGAGGGAGTTGGGGGATTTGTTGAATTGTTTTGTGTGCCCTTCAAGTGCTGGCAAACATTTTGCAGCATTTAATTTTGACAGTGGATTCGCCTGCTCGCCCGCCGCCTGCATGCATAATAATGAGCAGTTGTGCTCATTATCATTAAACAGGAGACCCCAAGGAAGAGAGAGGGAAATAGAGAGAGAGAGGACGCGACGGCGCGCCTTGAAGTGGCCTCCAGGGTCTCGGCTAATGGCCCGCGGCGCCGCAAGTTTTTTTTTTTACAATTTTCTTCATCATGTAAACTTCAGAGAGAAAGAGAGCCCCAGCAAACGAGTTTAGTGCAGTCGGCGCAACAAAAGCAGCTCTGCGCCTTCCGCTGAAGTTTGTAAATATGAAGTTTGATAAGTGGGCGGCAGCAGGCCCCAAAAGTAAAGCTGCCAACCAGTTGAACTCTTGACTTGGCACTAGGCAGACGTCGCCGAAAAGTTGCCAGGCACAGTTCTTTATGAGGGCGCCCAACTTTCGCATGATATGGGAGCTTAGGGCAGCACTCCCTTAAAAAAGGAAGAAAAAAAAATAATAAAAAAAAATAGGAAAGACAAGTGCAGCCCTTGGAGATTACTGAGCACAGTGTGATGGAAGAGCGCAGTGAATACTGACAGCTGAGACGTGGCGTTGTGATAAGCAGGTTTTGATAAAGTAGCAAAGTCTTAAGATAGCCAAAAGTTCCGTAGTTGGATTTTATGTTTAAGTGAAACTTGGTAAACAAATACACAAGAAGGATTTACTAAAGTAATACAAGATTCTTTATATAAAGTTACTTGGCCTTATTATATTACAAAAGATAAGATGTTGAAAATTTTCTGTAAATTTGTATAGTCTTAGTTGATATGTAAAGAATCAGTAAAAAAATGTTTTGAGTTTTGTTTTAAAAATTTTAAAAGTTATAGTAAAACTAAAACAAAATATACAAATTTATAAAAATAATTGTTGTATACAAATTTTGCCTGTTTTTCGAAAAGCTATTTTATTATTATTATTTATTTATGAGCTTTGTTCATGTATTAATCTATTTATATATATTAAGATACATATATTTTTTTTCTGAATATATAATATATATCTAGTCCTGAGTTTAGCTGACTTTGCACCACTGTGCTTACTCAGGCACGCACTTTTGGCCATGTCGCGTCGCGACTGCCACTTGTACCTCGTACCGATTCGGTGGTGCAAGTTGGTGGTTCTTTGTTTATGTTCTCCAAAAGTGGCAATTGCTGCGCGACTGCGGCAAATGTCGTTACGTGCACAAGTTGCGCTTTTAAAATAATTACAAAACCAAAAGACACCAAAAAGACACACACACACACACACATAACAAACACATTAAGTTTTCTTCTATTTTTTCCCCAAACGACAGCAAATAAAAGTAGAAAAAATCGTTGCATGCTTTTGTGCGCGTCGCTTAATGGGTTTGACAGGCATTGGCAGCTGTTACGCAGCAGCCAGCATATTGTCGCTAAGCACTTAAACAGGGCAAGTGTGTGCGTGTGCTTGTGTGTGCATACACACATAATGACATCAGTTACCGGCTGATAAAAAAAAAAGAGGAGAAATGGCAGACCCAAAAACCCAGGCAAGTGTATCTAATGCGCCCGAGTGTATCCATGTTCGGCTGCAGGCTGCAGGACGCGCTGCTCCTGTCAATAACTTCATACAAAAATTGCATATAAAGTGTCGCCGGGTCTGCAAAATCTTTTGGCCAAACAGTAACAAAAGCCAACGAAATTTATTATGCACAGACGATAAAACGTTTTGTGCGAGCGTGTGTGTGTGTGTGTGTGTGTGTGTGTGTGTGTGTGTGTGCGTGCGTGTGCAAGACATGCAAGAAATAAAGACAACAAAAAAGCACACTTATCTAAGGGTTGTCAAAGATGAAATACCCTTGCTGATATATAGAAGATGTGTGCTATAAAGCTATAGTTAACTGTTGTTGTTTTTTTTACACAAAAAACGTAGTTTTTGAGCGATTGTTCCCATTGGAGGTTATGTAAAAAAACATTGTAAATGTCCTTAAAAAGTTAGGTTCTAGATGCAACAACACAATTTTTGACCGATTGTTCCTATGGGACCTTTATGATATAGCTGTTCGATATTGACAACGTTTGGATTACATTTTCGTAGCACTACGAAACTTGTGACTGTCGAGTTTGATTAGGATATCTTGATAAATAAAAAAGTTTTCACACGTTAACCCAATTTTCGACTGATTGTTCCTATGGAAGCTAAATGATATAGCTAATCGATGTTGAGAATATTTTAAGTATATGTTAAGTTAAGTGACGCTGACATTTGCCAAACGCATTTTTTGATCGATTGTTGCCATGAGAACTACAAATCAATATAATATATCCCCTATAAAATCTAGGACGTCTCCTTTAAGGCGTTACACAATTCGTAGCAAAGCCCTAATACCCCCTGCTAGTGCACAAAAAAAGGATAAAAACAGGACACAAGCAGCAGCAGGAAACAATAGACAAGCCTCAGGGGCAGTGAGGTGTTAAGGCTGAGCCTTTGCCTCTCCTCCTCCTCCTTCTGCTGCTGCTGCTGCTGTTGCTGGTGGGTGGCATTAAAATGCCGCAAACGCAAGTTGACACTATTTCTTCAACAACTTGCAGGAAAGCGAACAACAACAACTGGCAAACTGCTGGCCGAGCTTTGAGCTGCGTCATCAGGAAGCAGAACTCGGCAGCTGTGTTGTTGCCGTGCCCGGGCGTTAATGGGTTAAAAGTGCGCTTAGAGCGTGTATAGATTTTATAATGTGTTTGCCAGGCTCAACGCTGAGCGCTTCACTCGCTTCTTTCGCTTCTCACCTCTGCCATGAGTTGCAGTTTCGTGCGGACCAAAAGAAATGCGACACCTGCAACGCCATTTTCCAAACAGCCGACGCTTTCACTTCCGCCTGCTGAGTTGGCAACTTTTGAAGCTCACATTGCTGAGCGTGTGTGCCCGTCTGTGAGTGTGTGTGTGCGATTGTGTGTGTGGGTGGCTTGATTACAAAATACAGTTTAATGTTGATTACACATGCAGCAGCCCAGCAGGCCGGGCTGTCGCCATGGTGAGCTGGCTTATATAACAAAGGCCGCCACTCCAACATCCAACATGCAACATCCCAGCTCGGCTCTCATTACGCACAAAATGTTGACACTAAAGCTCACTAGTTAACTACCAGCCCAGCAGCACGCCAGAACAAGCTTCAATATGTGCTGTAAATGTTTTTAAATTTGCCCAAATATTTTTAAAAGCACAGGAGCAGCAGCCTAATATGTGCTTCAGTCTTAGGGTTTTAGAATCTTATGCCTAAAATTTTAATGAAACATATTAAACAGTTTAAGAGGCTTTTTTTTTTTTTGTTTTATTGATATACTAGCTGGATATACCCAGATATTTAAAATGATAATCTTTGGCACCACAAGCTTTTTGCTTTGTATTTTAACATCTGCATTTTTATATGTAAAAATACAAAGAACAAATAGTCCAAATGGTTCCAACCCGGTCAATTAATTAATTAAATTTAATTGAATAATAAGAAGCTGTGAGTGGATGCTATTTAACTTTTGGCTATATCCATCTGCATAGAGATACATTTTTCATAATATAAAATCGCCATGAAAAAGGCTTGTCTTATTTTAAAAACAAAAAATTCATAATTACAAAAATTTTTCTAAGAAATTTACTTTTAGGGGTAAACATATAAAAATATGTCTTTTTCTGCGAATCTTTTTTTTAATCATATTTAATCTTTTTTTGGTCATTTAAAATGAGTGCCCAACATACACAAGATATAAAGGACTTGCTCTCTATTAAAAACTATATAAATTAAGTTATCAATTCAAGTAAAATTTCTGCTCATTAACATATTATATATATATATATTGAGTCACAGTCCTCCACGGTCACTTTTTGAGTACTTGCGTCAATCAGTGGTGGCAAACTCGAAGGCAATTTGTACAATCAGCTTAAGTATGCAAATTCAATAATAAACAATTATACTAGCTGTTAAATATTACATGGAAATGGGGTGTTAATCACTTGGCGACGTTTCTCGTCGTAATGGCAAATACAATTTATTTGCGTGGCTTTTGTTTTTTTTCCAACTGCTGGTGCTTTTTCTTCATTTTCTCCTTCGACATGAACGCTCGTTTGGTTTTCATTTAATTTACGACAAAGTGTGGAAATTATTCGCAGAAATTTGATTTACATAGCGAACGACAAGCGGCAATTGTCGTGACAATTTTCACCAGCAGCAACAACAAACAACAAAAAAACAATTGCTGGAAACGTGATGGAGCATTCAAAGCATTCACAACACACTCGTAACAATAATGGCTGTGACGTTGTTGATGATGACGACAGTGGTGATGATGATGACGTTCAATCAGCATTTTGCATGTGCTAATAGCTAAATTATATTAAGTTTTATGCGTTTTGCAATAAACTTAGCGCATTTAGCACTTAGAGAGAGATAAAGAAAATCACGTGATCGGCTTAGCTCTCGAAAGCAAAAGCATTTTAAAAAGTGAACGCACATTGTGACCAAGAATTTGATCATCGCGTCGTAATCCAATCCAAAGTTAAGTATACGCCGCTTTGCACTTGACGTTTGCCGGGCAAAAGGTGTCAAATGTGGAATTTAATACGAGAAGATGTGAATGGAATGGCGAATTTGAAACAATATCTGAAGCACGCGGATTTACTTACAAAATTAAATATATATTGCTATGTACAAAAAAATTACTTTCTAAACTTTCTGCAAAAATGAAGCGTTTTTTTTTTATGAAAAAGAAAATCCTAAATTCTTAAATAAATTACTTAGAAATTTGTGATCATTATAAAGAGTTTAAGAAGAAAATTTTTATTTATATACTTCTATTTATTTTTTATATTCGATTTACAAAATATTTTAGAAATAAATATTTCCACAACTACAAATTTCTCTTTAATTACAATTCAATTTTCAATTTATACACAACATGAAAACAAATAAATCAGAATCCAATATTCAAATTGCCGTTCAATTTTAATCATATATTTACAAGTTTCTTTCCCAGCAGCTTTCAATCGCAGTTTTTGCGTCACTTATCGCCTCAGATTAGCTGACAAATTCAGATAAAACTCTGAAAACTTCCCCAATACACATACATATATTCTTGTTAAGACTCTACCAGGGAGCTTCCCATCAATCAGACCACCCATGGGGCCAGCTGAAAATTGAATTTGCCAACGCGTTTTTGCTTTTTTTTTGGCAGTACGCAAAATAAACACAAACAAATTTTCTGTGCAAATGAAATTTAAAACTTTGGCATCTTTAATGAAAATAAATATGTGCTGCTCCGGGTTTTTGGGCCGGATTAGCTCGTCAGCCAGAAAGTTGCAACTTTGACAACTTTAATTGGTTTAAAATTAGAAAATGTTGAGGGTGCGCGTCGCCGTCGCCGATAAACAAATGCAAATGGAAGCTGAGCTGGGGACACGAAAACGAAACGAAAAAAAAGTGTGAAATGAAATACGCCAGGCAAATATTGCGTTGGCGTCAATTTTTCCGGAAGAACAAAAAAAAAAAGAAGAAATAAAAACAAAGCAAGAGGAAAAACAAAAGAAGTAAAAACAACAACAAAATAAGTGTTATCTGCGAGTAACGAAGACTTAATGCTCTTGCATATATAAAGAAGCTGAGGGATTTGTATCTATAAAGTGTGTATCTTTATATTTGTTTGCACCAAAAGCTCAGTCTTTGACCGATTATTCATATTGGAGTTTGTATTATATAGAAATCTGTTGTTGTTACTAATATAATCATATACTAGGTGTATAATGACGATCTCAACTGCGAAGTTTGTTTAAGAAATCTTAAAAAGTAAACAAGTTTTCAGAGAAAAACTAATTTTTCGACTGAACCTTCCTATGACAGCTATACGATATAGTGATTCGATCCGGCCGGCTTTGATATATTTACTGCCTGCAAAAAAAAATCCGAGCAAAGTTTTATAAATACAGCTCTATAACTACAAAATATACATACAGAAGAATAAACCTGTAACAACTCGGCTGTCAGATACTGATCAATAATATATTTGCTTTATAGGTTCGGCGACGTCGCCTACAATGTGCACATTCCATGACAAAATTTTAACACCCTCTGCAAGGGTACGACAAACACAACATCAATGGCTGTCAAGGGCAACGAGACATTTGTATGAAAATCATAAAAATAAACTCGAGCGCGCTTATCGAGTGCTTACTAGCGCTGCACTTGGATCGGGCTTAGCAGCTGGAGGAGGCTTACCCGGCGCTCCTGAGACTGCCGGCCAGTTTTGGAGCTGGTCAAAAAAATTGTGCCTACCGCAAAATTCAAAGCCAACATTGGACTCGCAACGCAGCGCATTTGCGTCAGACGCATATCGATTGCAGGCCAACCCCTAAAATGCTAAACAACCCCCAAAGGGGGCTGCCAACGTGCGCTGATAAGCAACAGTAACAGCAACAACAACAAAAGCAGCAGCTAACACAACATGGCTAGAAAATGTTGCAATGCCAACGTGTGGCAGCTTGTGATAGCGTCCAGAGAACAGCTCAAATGGGTGGTTGTGCATATTTTGAATGATGTATGCACAGCAGAGTGGGCGCTTGTCAGGGTGGTTGGGTGGTTGGGTGGCTGGGTGGTTGCTTGCTCGGTTGCCTGTTGGCAGCCATGCAAATTTGGCACGGTGCGTTGTCGTACAATGAACCACAGACCCCCGCCCCCTCCTTCACCCACCCCATCCTTTGACAAATCCACCAGCGACGACAACTTTGAAGCCGCAACTGTGTGGATGTGTGCAATATTTTTGGCCAGCACTGTAACCAGAGTCCAATGCGGCACGTGTCTGCACTTTGAACACAAACGAAGCAGCAGCTCGGCTCCATTAGCAGCCAGCTCCCGGGGCAGGAGCATCGCACGGAGCAACCCTCGCTAAGCGCCACGATGCTTTTGGTCGCCTGGCAAAAAATACTCTCCCTTTTCACCTGAGGCGCTGAGTTTTTTTTTCCCATGAATTGCCATTTTTTGTTGTTGGTTTTTTTTTTAATATATTTATTTTGCTTTTTTGGTTACCTACTGCACTTGAAATGCAGTCAGCGATGCGTGAGAAGCAGCCAATGAGGCAGTGAAAAAAAAATACGGCAAAAAATATAAAAAATCCTTAAATTGTCCACGTGGAGAACTGTTGGATATATAATATACCAAATAATATTACGTTACTATTAATTTCTTATATATACAATCTGCTTCAATTCTCAACTGCTTTCGACTTTACGTTCTCTTATAGATTTCGAGGAAATCAGCCAAAGCTTTTTTGTCATAGATCCCAGTTATTTATTCTTATTTCTCAGTTCTCAACTGTCTGCTTTAAAAACCCAGTCAGTCTTAAACTTATTCCGTTAAGCTTTAATCTCATAATGTCTTTTAGTTCACCCCATCCACAGCTTTAGCTTGCTCTTTGACATGCTTCGCTTCGCTGGCATCTATTGCCAGAGTTCAATCTAAATTTCTTAGTTATCTATTCGGGTGTTTTGCCCTGATTTTCAGCTGGGCACGTAGCATCAGCTCTCGGCTGTGCCTCATTATTTTTTATAGTCGCGCCATCATTTCCTTCTGCATATGCCGTTGTCTTGGCTGCTGTCACGCCAGTCGCTCTCAAACTGTTAACTGCCATTTAACGCACATTCAAATTGGCATTCAGTTCTGTGAAGCGGCATTCGCTAACATTCCCCATTCATTGTAAGCTGTATACTCAGCCGGTACACTCTAACTCTCAGAACCGCCTGCCTCCCCCCTTCACGATGATGACAATTCTGCTTGCAATTTCTCTGCCTTGCCGCCCCCCGCGCGCTGAGTCTCAACAGATTTACATGAGATTTGCATAAATTGAGTGCTTCCTTTGAGGCTGGCGCGTTGCGTTCGAGTTTGAGCTGAGCTGAGCTGGAGTTGCCCCCTCGCCAAGCCCTATGCCCCGCGGGCTTCAAATGAATTTAAATCTTTTATGCAACAAAAATTGCTGCCGTTTTTCAACAGTTAATGTTTCAATTAGACGAGGGTCGTGCAGCGACTGACGAGGGGGAGGGAGATACAGAGGGAGTCCTCAGTGATGCGTCGCCTTGGCAATTAGTTTAATCGTATATGTCAGCTAAGAATTCCCCTTTATGTCGTGTGCCTTTTTATTTTTTTTTTTGAGAACCTCCTCTTCAAATCAAAAATGTCGGCTAAATTTGCAATTTTTTGCTCCGCTGGGAATTCTTTTGGGTTTGAGTTGTTTTTTTTTATTTGGATTTTGATGCGTTGTGAATTTTGTGTAGGGTTAACAAACATTTTGCACAGCTCAGCGCTTAACAGGGTTGTCATTGGATTTGATTTGAACTCCTGGCGGACCGGCAACGACGATTTTATTTGACATAATTGGCGCAAAGTCAACCGGAAGCGATTACTTCCAGCAGCAGCAACAACTGTGTGTGTGTGTGTGAATTAGAGCGTGTGTGTGTGTGTGTGTGTGTGTGTGTGTGTGCGTGTGCGTGTGTGGGTGCTCTCAAAAGCAATTCAATTTGTGTGGCGTGCTTTTTTTTTAATGGGGGGGTCACTGGTCAAAAAGCCTTTCAACTAAAACTAAAACTGTCGCATTGCGTCAGCTTAGTACAAACGCGGCACGAAACGCAGGCGCCTGCCACACACACACACACACATAATACCCCCACTTTTTCCGCCTAACTCATTTGTTCGTCTTCGAGTTGTTAGCTGCAAGTTTTTGCTGCTATTTCGCATTAAAAATGCATGTGAAAAACGCCCCCTAGGAAAACTCTTTTGCAAAGTTTTTGCCTTCTGTTTTTTTTTTGTTTTTGTCAAAGGTGCGTTTGGATTTTAGCCGTGGTTTGTGCTTTGAAGGCCATTGAAGCTTTTAGAAAACTTTAGCACCCTCCCCTTTAACCCCCAACTACAGTTGACATGCGGGTTAGACAAGCTGGTCAAAGCTGAAGGCGCTTCAAAATGCAGCCAAAGCAAAAGTTGCGCCCACTGTTGTGCACCAGACATGACAGCTAATCGATAAAGATGGGTACATACTATTCTACATAGATATATATACTATATATATATATGTATACAATATATATTCAACTGTTGTAACCTTCACATGCAAAGTCAATTATAGAGCGTAGACGACCACGTGCCACAGCAAATTGAAATTCCCACGCTGGCATTTCGCATTTCGTAGACAAACTAAAAAAAACTGTGCATAGTTTATTAGTTTAGTGGATGCAACAAAAAAAGGGTATATTAAATTACCAAGGCCAGAAAAACATACTCGAGCCAAAAACACACGATAAGGGCAAAAATTTCTAAGCACAAAAAATAACACAGAAATTTCGCTGGAAAATGTCAAGAGATTTTTGCTCTGGCAAAACGTTGACATTGTTTGGCTTAAGACATAACTGTAACTGGCAAAAAGCAAGCCCTCTGGTGTGGGCGAGGGGAGTTGGGGGCGGCGAATGGAATTGGGGTTTGTATTGCTTCAACAAATCACTGGCGTTGCATAACTGCTGCAAAAATGAGCTGCATACAAGTCCTGCCTGCATTACAGCACAAGCGAAACTTGGGAATGAGGGAAAAAATATGAAACAAACACGGAAAAAAGGGCCCGAAGATGCTCTTGGTGGCAAAATAAACTTTAAACAAAATTTATAGAAAAAAACTTGTTTAAACTTTAACAATAAATAATTTTTTTAAGCGATAGCTTATTTTTTAAACCTTTCTTGAAACAAATAAAAATATGTATTATTCAAAACTAAATTATTTATTAAGAGTGAGTCTTAAATTTTTCTCTGACATTTTCATATTTAACAATTTTTTATTTTTTTTTATGTTGAAATATTTGCATTAAGATATTATTTTTATTTTAAATAGCCCTTTAGCCTTTGAAGTTGACATCTGGCATTTTATCCCGTGCAAACTGCCTCGCATAGTCCATGTACCCTCTGGGTCAACAGCAAATACTTCACGAATTACAACAACAATGCATCAGACGAGCATCACAAATGTTGCACAACCATTGAGTATGAGTTTTGATTCTCAGTGTCTGGAGCTTGGAGTGTGGCATTATCCATGCTGCATATGCAACATATATGAAACATACGCTGACTGCATCCTTTTATAAAAATTGTCAACTAGGAGCTAGCCCCATGCAGCAAACTGTAAAGTTCAACTGAGCGTATGTGTAATGTTTGCGAATGACAATTTACGTTATGCAAGCGAAAAGTCAAGCCTCGCCCGCCCCCTTCCCCCTCGTTCCCTCTCTTAGTAATTGGCAACAACACAAACTTCACAAGTAGCCCATTCCAATCCCCCCTGTTGCCTGGCGCGCCTTTTGTTTGCTTTTAGCTATTTTTAAGTGGTATTGCCATAGCGCCCAAAAGTCGACTACGAATTTTTCAACGCGTGCTTCTGTGTACTTTTCATTATTAATGGCTAAGCAAACGGACATTCGAGCCGTGAGTCATATGCTAATTTAGCGGAAATAAACAACAACAACAAGTGGAAGAAGAAGAGGAATTTGTAGGTGTCATGCAGCACACGAAAGAAACCGAAACATTTACCACACACCTGACATATTTCTCAGTCGATGGCATTGAACAATGCGACGCCAGTCCGTAATAGGACATCCAACAGCTGTCAAAAGATGTGCTATAGCCATTCCCACCGCCCCCCCCCCCCCTCTCCCTTCCCTTTCTTCCCCAACCAACCATTGTGACTAGCCACAGTCGCAGTTTGATTGATGGCCGCCCAGTTTTGTTTATTTTTATCATTATTTGTCTTTTTGTTGCTGAAGGACGTCGCGCATTCAACTTTCGCGTTTTTATGTATATATATATATATATATATATATATATATATTTTCGTTTCTTCTTCTCTTTATTTTTTGCAAATTACTGAAAGGAAAACAACGGAAAGCACTCAGGCAAATGAGTTGTGCGAGCCTCGGCCTTTTCGATACCAAAACCAAAACATAGGTGAAATTCGCGTTGTCTTCGTGCCTTGAGTCTCTTGGAATGTTGTCAACCGAAGTGACAATCAGTGTTTTTTTTTTCGCTGGGCTGGATTCTAATGATAAAGCGACCCATAAAAAATTTATAGATATACTGTTGTCTTCGGCTATGTAATGTATAGAGAGCACAATTTAGTTGTGGAAGAGAAAAAAGATTGTACTGCAAAGGGGCATTTTCAATTACGATAGAGAAAATCTTAAAGAGAAAAATATGGTTTTTAATATAAAGGTGAGATATATTATATAAATATATTCGAATTTGAATACACACTGAAGTAAAAGCGTGTATTCGAGTTTAATATTTGATATATCGATTTTAGAAACTTTAATGAGTATTTAGTTTTCTAAAAATTTTTGTTACTTAACAATAATAATTTCTTAATAATAACAATCAATTTTTCTTGGTTTTTAGAACAGTCGAAAATCAATACTTATTAATTATTTCACATGTAATAGTATATAAAGTTTTTATAAAAGCAGAACTACAAAAACTCTTCAATTCAACAAATACTTGATACATAAGTTTCACAGAGATATTGTTATAAACAATCTTGACAGGTATAGCTTTTGATTCATAAATCATATTTAGACATATTTCGCACTCAACTTCAAGTAGAATTCTCAAGTTTTAAAGACTTCCTTATATGTACCTTATATAACCGTCAAGAGGCCTAATGCCAAGTACAAACGCACTTCTAATGAGCTCATTTGGCAGCCGCAACTTGAAGCAAAAACAACAACAAAAAAAAAACTTCCTGAAACTTTTCAGTTTCGAGTAATTCAGAATTTATGACTTCATTGCAGGTTCGCGAAGAAAAACAAAAGGCACAAATCATGCAATTGCCACAAAACCACAAAAAAAAGCTCTTAAAAGCCAAATAAAATAAAGATGCAAACAAAAAACAAAACAAAACAAAAACGCAGCTAGAGAAAAAAAGCAAGCAATAAGCCAAGGGAAACGCAGGTAAAGTAAAAAGCAAAAACTTGTTTATGACTTGCAAATTTTGTGTAAATGCCGAAATGCGCGCGAGGCTACCTACGAGATACAAGAGACAAGATACAAAAGACAGAGCCCCAGACAAGCTAAAAAGAACTTGTCGAAACAGTCAGAGTACGCTGAAAATGAAGAAACAAATCAACTCGACAGTGTGCTATAGACCAAGAGAAACCGGAGAAAATTGAGAAGCGAGAAGAAGCGAGAATAGTCAAGTGGGCGGCTTGATGGGGGCACTGCCTCCAAGGCGGTGTAGTTGACAAACGAACTAGAAATCCCGCACTTGAGTAAATAACACGGACGGAAATGTAACCACTGGCGAGGATGTTGCATGAGGAGGTGCAGAAGTGGATCAGGGCGGATGGGTGTGTGTGTGTGTGTGTGTGGTAAGTAAATGAACTTTAAAATGGATACCCGGCGGCAAGCTGACGACGCTGCCAACTAATGTAATCAAATCAAAATCACAACGACCCGACAGGCAAATGCAAGTCAAACTGAAACTCGCAACTTGAGCGCAGCTTGAGCTTTTTGAAGGCGCTCGACGGAGTGCAATGGACGACTCCTTGTCCGGGCGATATTGTCATTGAAATGCAATGCCCGTTGCTGCAATGGCATCCTGGGAACTCGACGCGGCGCGCCTCACCTGGCTATGCAAATTTGAGTCGAGTTGACGCCGCAAACGTCATAATAATAAAAAAAAATGATAATAATAATAATAATAATTTGCAACAAAAGTCAGTCAAGTGGTTTTGCGGCAGCTGAATTGCATAGTTTGCCCCTTGTTGTCTCTCTGTCAATATTTGCCAGCGCCAACGGCGGACCCTCATCATCCTGCCCCCGGTGCTAGCCCTGTTGTTGTCTGCCCATCAAGTTGATGACTTGGCCTGAAGACAACGAGCCGAAAACTCATCGATATGCAGCAGCGCAATCTCCGCCCAAAAAAGGAATAAAAACAAAATCTGTGTGTTGTGGCTTGTTGTAGGACATAGAGACAAAGAGAGAGAGATAGAGAGAGAAAGAGGAAGTAGGGAGCCACCCTCCCATCTCTATCTCTTCCCACAGGTCGCGCTTCTCATTTGCATGCGCATATTCAGTTCATCATTTGTTTATTCGCTCGCAAATAAACTGCCTGGGCAGGCATAATAAGAGAAGCCAGCGAAGAGCTGTGAATGATGCGAATGATGTGCCAATTGGCTATGGGCTGACCCAAACAGACACATCATTTGTGCTGAGAAGCGCCTAGAAAGGCGCTGAGTCATGGGAGACGATAAGGCGTCAGGTAAAATATAAAAAGAGTTGTCAAAACAGAAAAAAAAAAAAACTGGAAGGAAATGAAGCTGAATCATCAGCTTAGCAGCATTTAGAGGCGCATAAAAGTCTTGTCCAGAGACGGTTTACATGATTTGTTCTTTGATTTTTTAAATGAGCAAAAAGAAAAAAATTCTAAACGAGAAGTAAAGCTGTTTTTGGGTCCTCGTTTTGACGACTCAACTTTGCCAAGTTTTGCTGCCTAAACTGTTTGAGAATTTTATGCGCTGTAAAGTAAAAAGATTTCTTGTATATAAATATATGTATATCAAAACTTTAACACTAGTTAAATCTTACTTTTCATTAACTTTGAGACATCACAAAATTTTTTACTATATAATTCAATGTACTTCAAGAAAAAAATGTATTTATCAAGACTTTGGTGTAATTTAAAATATATATTTTTTATTTTAATTTTGTCTTCATAGGTTACTTGAAAAATTTAATTTGATTATAAATTATATAAGCCAAAATGAAAAATCCTGACGGCTGGTCTTGCTTATAACCTTATAGTTTATGATGATTTCAAACATAATAATTTTCATTGCATTAAATATGTAAAATATTTAAATTTACAGAGGTTAAATTTTACGAGTGACCACAGCATCAGTAAGCTCTCATCCGTGTTTTACATAGCCCTAAAACTAAATGTCTCGATAGGCACTAAAAGTTATACGTTCTGTTTTCAAATTTCCATTTGGCCCTTGCCAACGAACCGTAAGAGAAAAGCATTCAAAATAATGGCCAATCTAAATTCTGATGACCATTATTTCCACTTGCTTTCGCGCGCTGAGCATTTCCTCAAAACATGTTTGCGAACATTTTCATAATTTGTGCTGACCCCTTTGGACTTAAACCAGAAGAAAAGGCATTTTGAATATTGCCATAAAAACTAAATGGAAAATAATTTTCAATTTGCAGGTGGACCAGGTCCCATCCCTTGTGCTCCCCGCAATGCCCACACTTTATCTTGACCCGTTGGAAAGTAGCCGTTTCCGAGTACAAGGAAAATTCACGAGTTTTTCTTATACTTTTCGTATTTTTTCTTTCGCTCTCGTATTTTTGTGGGTTTCTCAGTTTGTTTGTTGTCTGAGGCGAAGAACTGAGATATACAACGGTAATTGTAGACGCTTGGTATGCGCGGCTCGTGGTTTATTATGGCCAACAGTCTGGACGCTTGCCATGCGAAATGTGGGCGTGGCCGTGCTCATCTTATGGGCGAAGGCAGCCAAGCAAACATTTGCAGCAGTGCAGGAAGCGCAGAAAATACAACACAAACACAAATACACACACAATACAATAGAATAAAAGAGAATAAAACAACTTGGAGTGGTAAAGGAGGGTGTGCTCGACTGGGAGACACTGTGTAGCACGTTTTTAAATATAATGAATTAATCAATTTTAATTAATATATTTAAAACGAGTAAAAAATCAAATTTCTAGTCTATAAGTACAGGATATTTAAATAGAGGACACTTTATATGATGTAATTTAAAATCTTATCTAAAATATTTTAAAAAAATTGTTTAGAATATTTACAAAATAGAAATTAAGTAATTGAAATTTATACAATAACAACTTCCAAATAAATTTGTGTAATTTGCTTTTTTTTTGATCATTTTTTTACACTTAAATTTTTTCAATTTTTATACAAGCTAAGCCTTATAATTTTGTCATACACAATTGTTTTTAAGATTTCTAATTTAATTTCTCGTTGGGCAAAACTGATTTATTTTATTTGAATTTTTAGTAGAAATCGTTCTCTCTGTCTGTTAGAAAGGATGAGCACAATCACAATATACCCTATTTTAGCGTACACTTTTGAGGATTACAGAGTAACATAAAATGCTGGGGCGCGGCTTTAACAAGCGAGACAATGGCCAACGGGCTGTGAATTGTGGAAAAGGCTAAATAAAAGTAGCCACCACAGGGCGATGTGTTATGTGAGAGGCTGACAAAGCGGCAGCGATAACAATGCTGGCCAAACTGTAATTAAAACTGTGCGGCTCAAACTGCAAACGACAAACGGCACAGGCTGCAAAAGGCGGCCCACCCAAGTGAAGAGTGTCAAGTGCAAAGACATGTGAAAGGAATTGAAGCAAGGCCCAAGTGAAATGCACGAAACCGTGTTGAGTAGGTGCTGGTGGTGCTGTGGGTGGACTATGCTGTGGGGTGGGTGCGTTGTGGTGGTGTCATGTCACAAAGAGTGAGAGGGGCATGACGGAAATCATTTTACGCCATGACAGACAATGTGCTCGCTACAGGGAAAGGGCGGACGGAAGCCATTAACAGGACAGGACAGCTGCAGGTGTAGGCAGGCACCTAAATACACACATGCATACATGCACATATGCATGCATATACATATGTCTGTATGGAGACGGTTAGGCAAGCAACTCACTTAGTTTGTGCTACAAAGTCAACACCTTGAACCATTTAAGGAGGCTACGCAGAAGAATTCAACACGGCGGCAACTCAAAATAATGAAGTGCCAGAGGGACGCCAGGGGGGCAGGGGGAGGGACAGGGTAGTGATGGGGCAGGCAAGCAAAAGTCATTAGCGGAAGACGCCTCGCCAGGCACTCCGCACACACACACACACACACACACACACACACAAGCAACCACACACCAGCATGCATGCCGCATGCATTACTTCTCATGTTGTTGGCTGTCAGGAAATGCAGCAGAGTTTTTGCCTTGGGGCCTGCTTGGCAAATTTTCGACGTCGTTGTTGTCGTCATGCCCATGTCAAATATTTAACACTTGGTTTATTTTGCATTTGTTTGCATTTGTGTTATGCCCCCAACCGCCCACTTTACGTGGCACATGGAAATTAAATGTTTACGCCTTTTATGGCAGCAAGTGGGCGCAACATCGCGACGACTAGGAGAGGCCAACCAAATGGCAGCCCAATTTGGGACCGTTTCAAGAACTCCCACACACACACACACACACAATCTATAAACTGTCAAAATCCAGAAAATAGAAAAACTCAACTCACGAATTCAGAATGCAATCAGCATTCATTCAAGCGCCAAATGCTGCTGCAAATCACGTAGCATAATATTTTGTTATTTGTTCGCTGTATTGACAAGCCAAAGTCGGAAAAGCCAGAAAATGCTGCGGTATATACGATGGGATATTTTCCATGCACTAACCAAGTGCATATGTGTGTGTGTGTGTGTGAGGATTCTATTTATGTATTTGGAAAAGCGCTTTTCAAAGTCACGCGCTCAAACACACAAAATGGAAATAGACAATGGACGACAATGGTGAGGCATAGATAAAATATAGGGAAATACTAACTTATTGTGATACAAATGGCAATACACTTATTCTTTTTCGTTGGTAAAGTTTAAATTTAGAAGGAATAATATATTTCTAGAAAATTTTCTATGGTTATACATATTTTTTTTTTTGTAAAATATTTTCTTTAACTTCAACTTAAATTAAAAAGTTATATTATATTTTCAGAATATATTTATACTAAGAATATCTAAGGTAGAAATTTATTTTCTATAAAACTTCTCTAAAGTGTTTGTTTATTTGATAGTTTCAATTGTATTATTGACTAGAGATACTTTCTTCTTGGGCTTTCTATAAACATTTAATGTACACAAACTTTAAATAATAAATTCCAATAGCTCTGGTTTAAAATCATGACAAATTGAGCAATAACTTGGCAATACTTCAACTTGAGCATAGGGTATAACAATAAGACTTCAGTTCTGTTGTGCAGCTGCCGAGACAGAAACAGCGAGGAGAAATAAAGAGAGGGGGGCGGGCAGAGACTCTGCGACAAGACGAATCACATTTCTATTAAAATGCGAAAAGCCTTTTGCGGTTGTCGCTGTTTACACTCTTTGTTGGCTGCTGCCGTTGCCCCCCGCGCTCCCTCTCTCGCTTCCACTCCGCAGCCGGAGCTACTCCTTATCCGCCTCTGCTGTTGGTCTGTGCCGTGTTTATGTGTTGTCTGTCCGTACGTCCGTCCGTCTGTCTGTTGCGCTGTTTATCGCTCGCTGCTGTTGGCACTGCACTTTGCATGCAGAGAAAACAAAACATAATAATCGGAGAGAGCGAGAGAGGGCGAGAAGTAGAAGAAGAAGGCAGAGAGAATGAGTCTGATCGACAAGGCGGCATAAGCCATCGAAAATAAACAATGCAAATGGAAAGAGACATAGGTAAACAATAAATAAACAGCAGAAAAGCAATTGAAAACTGCAGCGGAAAGTGAGAGAGGGAGTGGAGGGGGGGGGGGGTCTTGGAGCAGAAGCAAGAGGAAGCAGAGAAGCGAACAGAGCGACGTGTCATTGAACGCCAGCAGCAGAAGATGCGAGAAAGAATGGGATGGGGCACTTAAGAGAGAGAGTGAGAGAGAGAGAGAGAGAATGAAAGAGAGAGGAAGCAGGGGGAAGAGGCAAGCAAAAAACGCGAGACTATCTGGCGACGACGTCGACAACGACGGGCAGACGATGCTGCTAAAGAATTCGCTGAAATTGTTGTTCGGCCCGCAGCTAATTGTTAAATTGCTCTCAAACTGTACAAAAGGGGGGGATTGGGTGGGGCGAGGGAATGCGGAGCGTATGGTGTCACAGTGGGTACTAAAGACTAATTCAATTCTGAACGCGTTCCGCTGCGGATTTGCGCTCAGAATGTATTTGTAAGTAGTTTTGTTGCAATAAAACACAAGCAATATCGCCGCTAACAACAACAGACAGCGGCAGACAACAACACGAACAAGCGCAAAGCCAAACGGCAAATAGAGTAAAAGCCAACAAAAAAAATACAACAAAAAACCCAAAACAATAAACACAACAAGAGTTTAATAGTGGAAAGTGCTCGACAAGGAAATGCCCTGTAATATGAAAATCACACGAAACGTTGTGGAGTTTTGGCAGTTTTAAAAGTTTTGAATCATGAAAATTTATGGATACAATTTTTATTTTAAAAAATTGTATGCTTTTTTTTTAAATATATTTAAAAAAAATTAATAGGCAATCAATTAACTGTTGTCTCAAATATAATCAGCGCCAGGCTCTTAAATTGTAGCATGTGAATTTAGAGCGTAAAATATTTACATGAACTTCAAAAAAATTCAACATTCTTGATCTAAATTTGCTATAGAAGAACATATGTATAACTATTGCTAAAAGCTGATTTTTTTATTTCAAGACTTTGGGGCGAGATCATACAGACAGACAGATATGCTGACCAAGAAGACATATACTTTATGGAATTAAAGATGCCCCTTTCTGCCGACATAGATTTTCGCAAAACCATTTTACCCTATTTTCCCCATTTTCAATGTCTAAAGGGTACACAAATGTTGAAAAACATTGAAAACAGAGAATTTTACGATTTACGGTTGAGGCAGTGAATTTCACTTAAAACGCTTTTATTATGGTGAGCTGGCAGCCCAGCAAATATAAAAAGCCAAACACCATGAGTAAACGTGTGTGTGAGTGTGTGTGTGTGGTGAGTGTGTGTGCCGGTCTGTTAACTGCTCGCATTCAGGGCACGTTCCAGGCAACGTTGACGCTTCGCTTGCCAAATGGGCGCGAGGCAGAAGAAAACTTTGCTTTTTCTCAAACACACATCTAACACACAACTGTGTGTGTGTGTGTGTGTGTGTTACCTGTAATGCTGGCTGGTTCGACAACAGCTTAACAACTACAACAATGGGCTACACATGCCGTTTAAAAACAAATTATCGAACATGCAGCAGACGCCTCGGTCTGTCATTCACAATGCCACACACTGAAATAATAAGTATGTAAAAAGAAAGTACACTGGGAGGGGGAGGGGGAGGGGAAGAGGTGGAGAGTGGTGCTCACGAGATAAAGACAATCAGTAAAATGTTTATAGACAGCCAGTGATAGTGGGGAAAATATTGTAGTTGAGTTGACATGCGCCGTGGGATACAAGCGATAGGCAGCTTGAGAAATGAACACAACAACCGAACTCGACAACAAAAGTTTTGGCATAAAATAGCCGTATGTGAGTGCAGTAAGTGAATTGATAGAGCAGTCGAAAAGAAGACAGTCAATTAAAGTAGATGATAAGTCGGAAAATAAATGGCCAATCAGGGAAAAACATGTTTACAGAGGCAGTTCACAATGAGCTAACTGTTTAAGCCTAACAAGTAACAAGATATTTAATATATCTAAAATCTTAAAAAAAAAGCTAATTAAATAAGTTTCTTAAGTAAGCAGAGTTATTTGTAGCTTGCCAAGATTTTAGCACTCTTACTGATATAGTATGTACTGGTCAAGCATATTTATACTTTGTAAATTTAAAAACAAATTTATTGGAAAATCACTTTCAAACAAAATAGAGCAATGGCAACCGAGAGTTATCTGTCACCGTAGATATATACAAGTACATTTATACACTCAGAGAATTATTATTTTAACTATGCTAATTATTATTAATTTTATTGAAATTATTAATATTTCAAGTATAGGATACATTTTTAAACAGTTCAAGGCATAAGGACTTTTTTTTATAATGGAATCCGAATCATTTCTTCAAATTATTAAAGGTAGAAAAACTAATCCAAACAAAATCGTTTAAAGTAACACAGAAATTATTTATTTCGTGTAACTTTCTGTCCCTTGATTTAAATAAAGTAATTGCAAATTGTAGGAATGTACTAGCAGCTCTTTGGTTCTTATCTCTGTATCTAGACCCTTTGACCCAACACTTCATCCTTTCTAGCTATCTACCTTCACATCTGCTTTTACTACACCTCACACACACACAAGCACACACACTTCAAAGTTCGCACACACAAGACTCAGGTAAATCATTCAAATTTGTAATAAAAACATTTCTCGCACCTCAAATTATTTTTATTTCACTGCTCGCAGCGTAAAACAGAAAAAAAAGAGAAAAACTCTTTTGCTTTATTTTTATTTATTTTTTGTGCTAAACATTCAAGTTTAATGATTTCTAGCCATGAATCTGTGTATCTGCAAATACAAGGTTTTATTTAAGTTATCGTGAAAGGTCGTTTGCGTGCGATTACTCATACGCCGTGTGTAGCCGATATGCGAGCGGCAGATGAAATGAATGGAGATAAACGAGGAGCTGCAGAAACTCATATCAATGGCCGGATGAGTATAATATATATATATATATAAATACATATATTATATATATATAAAATATATATGTTTAACGGGCAGCAAAAGCGGATTTTGCCATATCTTAAGAGGGCAAAGAGGAAGTGGAAGAGGAGGGGCTGCTTTTGCTCTTCACAAATCAGAAAGCAAATACAATGAAGTCGACACATGATGCGATGCGCGCGATGTGTGTGTGTGCGTCGTGTGTGTGTGTGTGTTGATAGTGGGCGACCTGAGCGGAGGCAGACACTTGAATGGACTTGGCTCTGGACACACACATATGCGGGCAGTTTGTGTGCAGAGAAAGAGACAGAGAGTGGGAGAGTGTGAGAGAGAGAGAGAGAGAGAGAGAGAGCGAGTAGGAAGTGCAGGAGACCATTAGCTGCTTATCGCGCTTTGAGTAGCTACAGCAAACATCAGCAGCGGCAGCAGAAGCGGCAGTTCAAGAGCGTGGCATTAAGTAAGGGTAGAGGGGGCCAGGAAGGGGGGCGCGGCAGGAGCAGAGGCGGAGAGGCTGGAGACTCAAGTGTAAAGTTATCAAGTGCTGCCCGGGACAGGCAGCCGTCGCTGTCAAGGGTTAAAGCCATAGACAACGTCGAGTCGAGTGTTTGGCAATGGCTTGTGACATAAAATGTTATCAAAAAGGATTATGACAAGCGCACAGAGAAAATAAAAGAGAAAGGGAGATAGAGCGAACAGCGAAGAGAGAGGGGCAAAGTCAGGAGCACTGACACAACACCAAGTGTATCAGTGGCACAAAGAGGCGACTACAATGATATCACGATGATATCGTCGACATTTTACAAAAACAAAACAAAATAAGTAAGATGGCTCTAGTCGGGCGCCCCCGACGAGGAGATACCCTGAACCCAGCGGCGAGCTGTCGTTACATACATGTAAAGTTCTTTGCATTTATACACACATTCAAAAAATCACACATACACACAAACGCACGCATTAATCTTTACACATCGGCTGCGCTTGGCCCCACTTAAGAAATCCAAGTCTTAAAATCGATTTTTATCGATAAAAATTAAACGGAGCAAGATATGGAAAAAAAATTATAAATTTGTACTGCGTATGGATTAGGAGAATCTATAGTCGTTTAGTTTAGGTTTCTAGCTTTTGTAGTTTCCAAGATCGCTGCGTTCATACAGCCGGATAGACGGAAGGACGGACAGACGGACATGGCTAAATCGATTCAGCTCGTCGTCCTGATCAAGAATATATATACTTTATGGGGTCGGAGATGCTTCCTTCTGCCTGTTACATACATTTGCACAAAACCAATATACCCTTTTTACCCTTTTTGAATGGGTATAAAAATATTGAAGTAAACAGCAACAAAAACGCAGGCGAAACGGGCAGCGTCCTATAAAATATTTACACAGCCCATGAAGGAAGCTGGCAAAGTGACGGCAAAAATAGGAAATCAGCAATCGCATTGATAACTCATGAACTATGAACTGTGCCGAGGAGGAACACGTAGACTTGGACTAAGTGTCAGCTGGCTGTCGCAATTCTGTTAAATAAATTGCAGAAATCGGATTTGTTTGAAAGCTTATTACGAAGGATAAGTCTTTAAAGTGGAGTGCAGCAATTAGATTTCTAGTTTTATGGAATTTAGCAGCATCATGTCAACAATCTCTAAAGAACTCACAACTCAACACTTTCCTTCCACGCGCTCTCGTCAGAGACTCGCTTAGAGGCTATCAACACAACAGCAGGCGGAAGAATGAGACTCAAGAATGTGCCGGTATCATAAAATAGAAGATATGGAAAAAACAAAAGAGAAAAATTAGCTCCGCAGAGTCGAATAATGAATGCTCATGCTTTTACAAATAGTGCTGAGTTTTTTTAAGCAAACTTTTAATCTCGAAAGG
Organism: Drosophila colorata; assembly: GCA_035041545.1. NCBI lineage: Eukaryota > Metazoa > Arthropoda > Insecta > Diptera > Drosophilidae > Drosophila > Drosophila colorata. The sequence continues at coordinate 5,923,231 of JAWNLD010000564.1, forward strand.
ATTGTTCCTAGAGCAGTAAATAATTGGTAAGAATCCTAAATAAATAAAAGAGCTTTTCCTAAATTAATTTAATTTCGAACCGATTGTTTCTATATGAGCTATATGACATAGTAGTCCGAATAAGAAAAGAAAAAAAGGTTGAAATTGCTAATCAAGCTTGATAAAGATTTCTTAAAAAACAAAAAAGTTGTTCATACAAAATCCAATTAATTGAAAACAAACAGAAACTTCTTAATCGACACGGCTATTAATACTAATCAAATATATATATTTTATAGGCTCGTAAAGGGTTAATTCCACAACTAACTTATAATACCCACTGTTAGTGTATTCAGATACAGACACAATTCAGGCACAAGAACCCGATCCAGACGCCAGCGCGCCCAGACACCAGTTGTGGTTCTGGTTTTATTTCTGTTTCTGGAATCGTGAGCGACACTTGATGCGTCCAACAAGTGGACAGTGCACGAGTGTGGGATAGCAGGGGCTGCGGAGGGGGGGAAGGGATTTCAGTGCACAGCTCAGTTGAATGCAATTTACTTAATGCCCGATAGTCCGCACCGCGCCCATCTCCCTTTGGCCGGTCTGCTTATTACTTCATAACTTTTTTTTTTTTTTTTTTATTGCCAGCGAATGAAGCAGTTGAGCTTGTCGAGCTTGTACATAATTGGAAAGAAAAACCCGTTGAAATTGAAGCAAAGCAGCAGCAGCAACAACAACAATTACAACAACAGCGACTTATAGCAATTAACGATAGTTAAACGTCGCACTGACAACAACAACAACAACAAATTTTCTACAAAAGCGAGTGGCTTCTGTAATAGCCTTGACAGAGAAGAGAGAGAGAGAGAGAGAGAGCAAATAACCCAGAAGTGCAAAAGAGGCAACAGCATAAAAGTTGCCAAATGGAAGTTTGCTTGCAACTTGTGTGACATTCTTTGCTTTGCAGCAAGTCGCATCCGCAGCAGAAGCAGCAGCAGCAGCAGCTGTTGCTGTTGCAACTGTTCAATAATGCAATGAAAACATTTAAGTTGCAGCAACTTGGCGACTTGGCGACTTGGCTGCAACTTTCCACCCCCTTTGGCCTCTTGAAAAAACAGTTTCTCAATTGCAAAATTTATGAGCTGCATTCACTGGCAAAATCGTGTGGAAAATAACAATGAAATTGCCAAAAGCAGCTCAGGGAAAGGAACTCAGTTGGCCAGAGTTGTCATGCCGCCGTGCAGAGTTGCCGTTGCATAAAGAAATTCCAATTGCAATTTTCAAATATATATTTATTTGTCAGCCTTGTGAGTGACAGAAAAGTGAAGATAAACAGCAGTTGCCAAAGTTAAGCTTAGAAAAACTTGTGCATTAAAGGATACATTGGTTACCAGGCACTTTGTCGTGCAGTTTGCCAGGCACAATGAGAAACATTTTGTATGCTACTACATGAGGAAGTAACTTGAGTATTGCATGCATGATCGAGCAAGTGCATTTATATGCATATCAATGAGTACTTTATACAGTTGATTGGCATTATAATTCAGAATGTTTGGGTTAGTCTAGTGCGGCAATATATATATATATTGGTGATTTGCATGAGTTGGCAGCTCTAATAGAAAAATGTATTCTACTTTCAATATTGTAAAGAATTCAAAAATATGGGATATGGTACTTGAGAAAATAAACTTACGAATATAATGTTGGCTCTTAAAAAAGAAAACACTCAAAAATAAATCAAATATTTTATGTGTGGAAAATCAACTATTTAATGAAAGTAGACAGACATAAATAATAGTTTTAATAATAATAAAATTATTTCAACTCATTTAAATTCTACAAAGATACTCAATCACAGTTCAAATTCCCAGGCATGTTTTAAGCCCGTGAAAGTAAAATTACATTTTCAAAAATGTATCTCTTTTAAGTAAGGGTATTGCTTCTGTCACCTTGCCAAAAAAAAACTAAGAGCTCTTTTGATTACCGCATTGATTGGCGCAAAACAAACTTGAATTTGGTTTAGAGCAGCCCTCACACACGCGCACACATTTTGGGCAATCAATATCTATTCAGAAATATACACAATTTCGGGCCAAATATGGTCACACTAAACACCAATCTAATGCTGCCCCTTTGTAGAGACGCTGACTAACCCAGTCTGTGTCTTGTTCGGCTCAGGCCGGGCAACAGCTGTTTGTGGTCCGCTCACATAATGCGCTGCATTTAAAGCGCTTGTCGAAGACAAAGCTAAAACTCGTTTTTGAAACGCGAATATCGAGAGGAGGCACTAAAACAACAGCAGCAACAACAACAACAGCAACAGCAACTAACGATTGTGGGCGTTGAGAGACAATTAGCCGCATGCCGCAACCCGAAACGGGTTTGGTGAGTCAACAACTATTCGCTATACGGAATCACTGTGGCGCCCCAGCCAAGCATGACAAAAACAAAAAAAAACAAGTAAGTGTATTTTGGGCGAGAGTGCTCGACCGGGAGGTACCCTGAGCTGCTATAAAATTCATGCATAGAAATGCACTTTAGTAAAAATTGCTGTTTATAAAAATTAACTTGAGGTCACTAAATTTTAAATTGATCCTAAAAATATATATATATAAGCAGAAATTTTATTTGGAATATGCATGATTCTGTCTACAACAAACATTTACGCAACTGCAATATACCCAAATTTTTTACACAGGGTATAAAAAACAAGAACTATGGAATTTCAAAGAGGCAAAATGCAAACTGTTCGCCCCACAAAAGCGCCCCAAAAGTGCAATGTACAGATGGGGAGGCCGACTGGACTGCAGCGGGCAACAGGCATATTAGCGTGCACACTTTGGATTATGTTCCATTTATTTCATCTTCCGTTTGTGTGATTGCCTGCCCGTCCGCCCGCCTGCCTGTGTGTCCCACTGCCAGTCCAACTGTCAGTCATAGTCAGTTTCAGCTGCTGCATTCAATTACCATAGACAGCTGCCAGGTCGGGGGGGCGCGCTGGGGGGGAGCCAGCTAGCTGCTGCCCCAAAATGCTGTTGCCCAAATGTTTGACCATTAAATGCTTTGCCAAATGACTCAACATTGACAGTTTTGTTGTTTCGCTGCAAACATTTGTTTTTCAATTTTTGTTTTTGTCAAAGTGAACGCAGTTTTCCGGTTTTTTCGCCAGCCTTTTACATAAAACTATACCGTTGCGTTTGTTCAGTGTATTTGAATTGGTTTTGACGCAGCGTTGGCAGCTTTGACAGCTCCATGAATAACTGCGGGCAAATTGCTAAACATTATTCCCATTATTTTATTTTTCTAGATAGTTGTCGGTTGTCTAATATCGTCTATTGGTTTTGGAAACTAAACTTGTTTTTTTTTTTTGGTTTTGGCGAGTTTATCAAAGCGCTTCACCTGCAGCAAATGTGTTAAAGGAAAAAGTTTTGCAACTTGATTTAAATTTCACTTCTCAGAACTTTGTCATAACTTTTGCCGCCAGTTTATGGCTTTCTGTGAAGCTAATAACGTTTTCAAATTTCGTTCGGGCCCGAACAATTTCTCATTTGCATTTAATCTTTAGTGCTTAAAGCTGAATAGCGAAAATAGTTACAATTAAATTCTTTGAACATGTTATTCAAATTATATTCTATATGAATTTAAAAAAAAAACCCTGATTCTCACTAATTTCAAAGTAGCGCTGTCAGCACAACGCTTACGAATGCGGCACAAAAAAAGAATGGCAAAAGCAAATGCGCTCTTGTGAGCGTCAGCGCGTGGGAGAGACTTTTTATTCATGTATAAATGCTCATATAAAAGAGCAAAAGGCAAATACTTTTAAACGAGCTTAAGTACATTTAAGTCAACATAATGAACTAACTGCCAATGTCAAATGGCAAAGTGATTTGCACAGTTAAGAGGCTTTTTTAATATAGTTTCCAAGGTAATCTTTGCATCTCATTTATTAGCTATTCTTCGACACGCTCAAGTGGATTTAAGTGCAGTTTCTCAACTTTAGCTCGAGAATAATTGTGCATGATTCATGCGCGACATTTTCTCATTGCTCAATGCAACGCCCCATAGACGCTCAACTTTATGTAGCCATTGTAAAAATTATATATATATATATTTCGTATATATATAAATGTACATAAATCTATTGTATGGCAACTGCACCCACACACACACACACATACACACACACAACGATGGTCTGTGCTCTTGGCTTCTGTTGTCAGCTGGTTTTTTTTTTGTGCTCTGTTTTCTCTTATTTTTCGTAGCCCATTTATGGTTAGCTTTTGTTGCTGATTTATTGTAGTTTAGCTTTTGTTTGTTTGGAGTTTTTCTTTTTATTTTAGACAAAAATTAACAAATATTTGCTGTGGGAGGACAAAGTTTAAAGTGCCCTAGCCAGAGGTTATATATATATAAAATATTGATCAAGTTTATCGATAACTTGTACTCACTTAATCTGCCAAAGCTGTGCGATAGCCTCTTTTTGAGCTTCTGCAGGGCGCCGCCTTTTTTCTCCCGCATTGTGACGCCTGAAATAGATTGAAAACAATAAAACGTTAGCATTACATCATAAAAATTAGTTTATTATTATTAAATTTAAAAAGATTGATTGTCTTAAAGTTTATTTGTGTCTGACAACCCCCACAACAATTATAAAGCAAAACACAAAACGAATTCAAACTTTGTGGTAGAACAAACAAGAACAACAACAACAAGTTGACATTACAAATTAACATAAATCAGTGGAGCGTGGTGTGCCATAATAATAAATAGATAAGTAGGGGGGCATGGGGACTTGCATGAGGGGCGACAACAGCTTCAACGACACGCACATTTCCACAATGAAAAGCCAATTTCCATCGTAAAATTCAAATGAAAAACTACTTCAAAATAGAAATGCACTCTGTTGATGGGTATATAGGCTTCATCGAGCTGTTCAAAGGGGGGAGAGAGGCGGTGCAGCCTCTTATTTATAGTGGGGCGGCAGTCTATATATGTATATGTGGTGGCACTTATGTATTCGTAATTAAGTTGTATAATTCCCGTGTTATTACATGCTCTGCTTTTATTGTTTTTAGTTGCTGTTGTTGTCCATCATATAATAACATTTAACAAAGTTGTTTCAGCGTCCAGTGAACCATGCAAATTGTGAAAAGTTTTTTACGCCACATATTTTATAGGGCGGAGCTGTTGTATCAGCTGTTTTGGCGGTGTTGTTGCTAGTGCTGTTTAGTTGGCTCGTTGATTGGCATAATCATTTGGTTAGCACTGTATAAATAACTGTGTTTTGGAATGCACGATCAAGTTGTTGTTTAACACACTTGCCAATTGGATTTGCGTGCACGTTTTATATTAACTTTTTTATATCAATCAATTGATCGCATGTGGTTTTGGGCATTTGTTTGGTTTAATGCATAATTTGCTTCAATTCATGAACCGAAAAGTACCCGAAGTCATCCTGAATGCCATTCTAGAGTTTTATCTTCTATAACTTAAGCAAAACTGAACCAATTTTCATGTTTGATACAATTTTGCTCATTGTTTTAGCTGTAGATTGATTCTGCATCGAAAATATATGAATTTTAGAAAATAAAATTTTGTGACATTTTTTTAAGAAAAAACGTACATTTAAAAAAAAAAATATATATAAAAAAATTTTTTTAAATTTAAAATATTGAAATTTTATTTTTAATCGAATGCTTGTATCAGCATAAGTATAAAATGACATCTTAAAACTGATTCTGAGCTGATTAATTTTTTTGTCAAAAATCAAACCAAATATTACAAAAATTTGAATTTTTTGATAAAAAAAAAAAATGCCGATTTTTTAACGGAAACATTGTTTCTCCATATTTTAAAGCTGATCCGATTTTCATAAAAGAAAAATTTTTGGTTATGTTTTGTCGCTACTACGTTTTTCTATAAATTACTCCAACTGATATTTTGCCCATTAAATTAAATTTCAATTTTGCAAACTGTAAAGACTTTCAAACTTAAATAATTATCTGAAAGCATACAATATTGCTTCATTAAATATATTGGAATACATTTGTATTATGCGAACAATGCATTTGTCTACTTTATACAGTTTTGTAACCCAACTCAAGCAATGCAAACTGGTTTCCACATTTTCAATAGCTTGATTTGCATTCCAAACAAGTCTAACCCAGGAAATTGGCACTTGAAAAGTCATTTATCAAACTCTTCCACTTCCACTTTGAACATGACCACCAAAACTGGCATTGATGAGAATGATGATGCTACAGCGTTGCATGCCCCGCAGCACCGTTAGGCCAACTGACAGACTGGCACCTTGGTTGCCCACCCAATGAACCAGGGGCCAACATACCAGCAATTAAATATAAAAATATTTGTCTCTAGCATATTTTTATAATACTAAATCATTGGATAAGTGTCTCTCCAGTGTCTCGCCATATCTATAGCCCACTGTTATTGTAGCGTCTGTTCCATGTTGTTGTTATTGTTGTCAAAAGCAATTTGGCTTAACAACAATGCAGACAAGTCGAGCAAAGCAATTTATGGCATAAATTCATATATATATATTTATACATAATATATACATAAATAGAGATACATAGATAGCTGCATATATATGTATATGTAAATGTGTAAAGGCCGGCACTTCAACTCAATTAAAGGCACACTCTCATAACCATAGCCCCATATATAATGGTTGCCGTTGTTGTTGCCTTTAAAACAAGCATTCAAAATCACAAGCCAGCCCGCAACAACAACTAGTACAACAACAATAGCAAATAAAAGTGTTCTCTAGTTGAGAGTGCTCGACTAGGAGTTATGCTATAGCCAGCTCTGAATAGAAACTAACAAGCATAAGTACGTACACTCGTATATACTTCTCATTTGATACAGAAGGCTCAAAGGTTATATTTTATTTCTTATTTCTATACTTCACTTCAGTAAAAATCATCACAATATATGCAAGCCTTACTTGAATTTATGAAAATTGCTTAGAAAGGCGATAGTTTGACTATTCAAAGTGGGAATAAGAGGGAGAGAGAAAAAGTAGGAGTATTTAAAGTGGGAACTGGAGACAGAAAGATAAAGAGAGTGAAAGTAGGAGCACTTAAAATGGAAATAAGAGAGATAGAGAGCTTGACAGCAAAGAGAGAACTAAAGAAAAATACGCAAAACGAATAGAATTTGATTAGTTCTACTAACATCATGTGAGTATTAATAGAGTTTCTGAAAACCACACAGAATAATGAAAGAAAAAACAGTATTTCACACAGAACAGGGCGATGTTATCAATATTGGGTGTAAAAACACGGCTGCACTGACTCAGCTCGTTAAGCTAATACTTCAAAGCTCTAATATCTCCCCCTTTTGCACAACTTCAACATACCCTTTTTAGATATTTTCAATGGCTAAATTGTGCTATAATACCGAGCAGAACTCTCTTCTAGCTCACTTGCAACTTCAACCCGAAGCTTATTTATTAGTGCTTGAAAACAGATTATGATCCTTTGGCTTTGGTTGCCCGATTGCACACAAATTGCAGTCAGTGTAGGTTGTTTGCACTGAACTGCAATATGCAAATTGCAGAAAATGGCGCCAAGCGAATAGTTTTGTGCATCTGACAAATTGTTTTAAAGCCTCCATTAGATGCCAGACGTTGAATTCCAACAATTGCATTTTGCATTACATTAAATGATGGGGAGTTGTTCTCGTCGTTGTTGTCGTTGTTGTTGTTGCTGTTGTTGTCGTTGTTTTTAAAAGCCCATTAAAGTTGTTTGCCATGCACAAAAGTTTTTGGGCAAATGAAAAGCAAACAAGCAAAATGAGTTGCAACTCGCTTGCTGCAAGTGGAAGTTGCAGCAACTTCAGCTGCAGCGAAAAACTTATTTAATTAAGACTGCAAAAGGCGCTGCAAACTTCCAGCAGATGTTTCACGTTGTCGTTCTTGTTATCGTTGTTGTTGCTGCTGCTTGTTGCATTAATGAGGTACACACCCACACACACACTCCACACACACCCACTGCTCAACCACACGCACATCAAAATCAAACTTTGCAATTGGCATCAATGTCAAAAGCAGACAAATTGCAGGTGACACTCATCGAGTTCAATAGCCCACCGATGGGGGATGCCCCCCCCCCTTCAACACTCCCCTTTTAGGGGTTTGGGGCGTGTCGTGACTACAAAAATAGCACACACACGCGAGCACAGTGCGCGACAGCATAATTCGTACCGCTTTTGACACCCAATTAGCGCCAGACAAAACTGCCAATTGCTCATAATGGATTGCATGGTAATTATATATGAAGTCTCTGTTAATTTCCACAGCTAACTCACAAAAACAGATGCACGCGACTTAATTACAAGTTAAAGGAAATGAATATTGCCTCTAGATATGATTCATTATGGCTAGACGTAGCTGCGTTGTATTTTAAATAAATCCTGTCCTGGGTTATTGAGTTGTCTACTTTAGTTACTCAGAGAGCAAATGTTTTTGTGAACCTTGGTGCCTACAATTTTTTCAAATTGAAGGGAAAAATAATCTATTATTATTTATAAGAAAATATATTATTTTATACTTTTTTACTTTTTGTTTATTTTTAATTAGGAAGTAGAATATCTTCCAGCAAATTCTCATTAATGTTGAGACGTCACACGTAAAAAAAAGGTTGTGATTTAATGAAATTAAATTAAAAATTAAATTAAAAATGCTGCGGAGAATATTTGGTACGGTTTGCTTAATGTTCGACAGACAGCAGCCGAATCCCGGTTTGCAGCCTTGAAAAGTAAATATTAGTCTATATTTATACTTATTCTATTAATAATAAGGTAAACATTTTCTTATGTATATATTTTGTTAAGAAGAGAACTCAAGCTATCTGTAATATTTGTTTGATTTTCGTATTTTTCTTATACTATATTACATAATTATACTATACTATACCCCCTTCCTACTTCTATACTATTAAACTATAAAATACTACTAAATTATTATTCTACTATACTTAAAAATTTCTACTACATCACACCATGCAGTAATATAATATATAATATATGCCTACACAAAATACCTAAACATTTGCTTTGATATCTAAAAAATTCACCGGGATATTGGTAATTAACTTTTAAAAGATTCATAATATTTTAAAATCTCTAATACTCAGACTTATGATATTACCAAATGCTTGATAATATTGTGCTGATAAGAATAAAATACTACAGAGTGAATTACTATACCAAACATTTCCGAAGCGTGAATCAAATTGATAAACTTTCTGAAATTCCCCGGCAATAATTTTATGACTAAGACTTTTCATGAATAGCACAAATTTTACTCAAAATTCGAAACGTAAATCTCTCATATATATTTAACATCAGGTCAAACTTAATTAGAAGAGCAAAGTACCATTCTTAAGCATTGACAAGCAGACAGCCAACCTCAAGAATAAATAAATAGGGGCACACATAAAATGATGAGCACTTTTCAAATTTCTTGTTAATGACGTAATTACCCCTAACCAGAAGGAGGGGGGTGGGTGAGGGATGGGGTGGGGTCTGGCAACTAGTGACATGCGAAGAGGCGAAAATGTTGCCATGGCGTGCCACACGACGTATACGTGACATTTTGGCCATGCCATGCAAGCGCACGCTCATTGCTCATGCAGCAGCCAAACCCAATCCCCCCCCCCCCCCTTCTTCCCCTTCCCCTATTGCGTACAGATGCGTCTGTCATTTGTGGGCGCATGGCCAAGTGAAAATCCGTAGCATGAGAAAATAGATTTTCTATAGAAAATGCTCATGCGAAATATTTTGACACTTGGCGACAGCAGCTGACTAATTGCGAGAGCCTGGAGAGCAACTATCTTGCGCTCTCTTTGGGCCAAAAATAGCGAATTGGCTAAAGGTTTAAAGTGCAGCGAGAACTGACTGGCAGACAGCTGACGGAACCGATGCGCGATGATGATTAAATGGCTTATAAATGACGTGCACAATTTGCCAATGGCGACAACTCTGGCAACTTGTCGCACACACACACAAAAATAGCAAAGGTTACGCCTGGTCAACAACAGCAACAGCAACAACAATAGCAACGACAACACTGGCGGACACGTGAGACTAGACAAACGTGTCCAAATTTAAAGGCACAATCGATGCGGTTGGACGGCCTTTAGCCCCCGGTGAACTGTCAGGTGAATGTCAATGCACGTGAACAAAGGTGGCTGCAGAATGCAGAATGCAGGATGCCGGATAATTGATAAGCCTGCGGCGTGTAGCCAACTGTCGAACGGGGATTGATAGCTGACAATGAACACACAAACACACACACGCACATACCTACAGGTCAACGCACACACAATCGCATTAAAACTCAATAAAATGCAAAAATAATTAATCACAAATTTTGCTTGGTTATTTGCATAATCCTTTATGCCGCCCAGTTTACGCAACACAGATTAACATGGAGATTAAAAGGGTGTGTGCGGGTTCTGCAATATTAATTAAAATACATTCAGCAGTAATTGAACGAAAATAGAAATAACAAAGTATAAATATAGTAAAATTCATTAGGCAAAGTAAAAAATTTAGTTGTAAGGGTTTAATAGCCGATAACTATGACCAAGGTCAAACTAATTTAACAATTATTCAAAGAGCTTTTAAAAAGTAACATTTTTGCATTCCGCATATGTGTCAAAGATCTGAGGAATAAATTAAAATACAATAACTAAAAAAAAACTCATATTACGCACAAATTGGGTATAAGATATTTTATTATTCGATCTTTAGACTAACTATAAATGCACAGAAAAACATTTCTTTAAGATTTCGACCCATTTTTGCGGAATCTCGAATTTTATAAAAATAACATAGCTTTCAAACTTCTTTTTTTTTCGTTTCTTGGTATTTTTGAGATATTTCTTCGAATATAAATTATGTATAAATTCGTTATGAAACACTTATTTAAGCACATTAAGTTTGAGACTTCAACTTCTCTTGGAAAGTTCTATAATATTTGTATTTATATTATTTCTTATTTCTGAACATATCTAATATTTGAAAAATTTTTTTTTCTATAAGTTCTCAATTTTCGAGCGTTCACTGTACTCTTCAAAATCAACGCAAAGAACATTCTTATCAATCAACGCTGCCGTTCGCACGCCTTTAGACTCACGCATTTATTAGTCAAGTCGTAAAATTCAAAAACCATTAAGAAAATTATCCAAAAATAAATCCCAAAAAAAAGAAAATATAACACACACGCACATTAAATAAACCAAATAAACAGATTTAAGAGCACAGCGGGGAAGTTGTGGGAAGTTGTCGGACATCGGCCCGTTGCCAGCTCATTTAGCATATATTTTCCTTAATGCGTTTTATGCTAAACACGTTTGGCAAAGTACAAGTTTTATTACCATATAGAACTATTTTTTATCGCCAACAAGAAATCGTATCGAATAATCGTCAGGCTAGTGAAAAATGGCAGTTCAAAAATGGGGGGCGGCGCGAAGATGGGGCGTGTGCGATAAGCCAAGGCAAGGTCTCTGATTCAAATAAGAAAAAAAAACAAAAATTAGTCAACCAGTTGCATGTGAGGCTTCCAATACCCAGCCCCAACACGAGCCCAGCCCAATTTTTTAATATTACCCACCTGTTTTAATAGTCTTGGCACACGACAGCAGCTTTTTGGCCAAGTTGCGTGCGTGTTGGCCGTTCATCAAGTTGCCAAATCGCCATATGAGGCGGCCAGCTAAACCGAAACTTAATTAAAATTTACAAAAATATGTAACAACATCGGAAAATCCTAATTACTTTCAGCCTTAGCTGACTTTCTAATTGATTTAGCCATCAAAATATGGACAGCCTTACTCAACTCACTCGGCCCGACCCAAAATCTAAACAAATCAACAACAACAAACGTCTCGGGTTCTCTGTGCGTAATTTCCCGAAGGCGGCTTTAACTAATTACAGCCAGTCGACTTCTAATTAAATTGTATTCAGCTAGTTGAAACGACGCAAACTAAACAAGTTCCTGTGTCGACCAATAAATCAAGCTCATATCTCAAAGGCGAGGGTCGAACGAGAAGTGGACAGAATTTAGATACAAATTTATAATGTGAAAAGGTAGCCAGTAAAACGTTTACGATTGCGACATAGTGAAAAATTTCAAAACAAAATAATGAGACATTTGGCCATATACAATAAGAGAGTTTACGAATACTATAGCGAAAAATGGTATGTAAAAATTTATTCTAGGAGAAATATAAAGAAATAGAGGCAATATTAATGAGAACGAGGAGTTAAATACATGCATCCAGTAAAACGTTTACGGATGCGAAATAAAGAGAGATAAGAATGAGATAAGAAAAAGAAAGATTTTCAGAGAGAAAACGAGAGTTCATTGCAAAGCAAAATAAAATACTATGACTGATATGAAAATAAATAATAAAACAAATCTTAACGATTCAATAAATACACAAGAATTAAAACTTTTCATAACGATTTTACATTTTTGTTATAAGCAAGAATTCAAATTTAATTTTATATTTTTGCCTTCCCGAAGCATACTTCTTGAACTACCCTGGCATAGCGTCTCCAGTTCCTAGTCGAATAATTGTAATGAGTGTTGATTACAATGTTTGCTGTCTGCTTTGATAACGGAAGTGTTTTTGGGTTTTAATGTTTTCGCCACACATATGCACATGTATTTATGTATAATGCTTATCATCCGCACATAAAGCTGATCAAACAACTGATTTAACAGCTGATTAGAGCCCCGCACTTTATATATCAGATGCTCTTACTCTCTATCCCTATCTCTCTCTCTCTCTCTCTTCTCTTTCGCTCAACTGCTGCTGACGTCGAGGCTGGGTCAATGTTCTAATAAAAAGTTCAATTTAACTTGAATTAATTTCAATTGCACACAACAACAGCAACAACAATAAAAACAACAACAGCAACGAGAACAGCCATTAAAATTGAGTGTTCGGGTCGAAGTCTTTCGCCTGCTGCTTTAAGCCGGTGCCAACACAGTGGAGATGAGTTGGCCCCGGCTGTGGGGGGAAAGGGGAGCGGGTCTAAGGGAATGAAAAATGAGGGAGAGATTCCATTGCAGAATGCTCATATCGACAATGCCGCAGGCTTATTGCCAATTCGTGCATAAAATATGTATTCAAAGTGCGGTACGGTTTTTCAATTAAATGCATGTTGGGTTCCATTTTGTTTCATTCCATTCGTTTCGCCGCTGTTTGTTGAAATAAATATATTTCATTTGGTTTTATTTTAACTGTCGACGTGTCAAAATATTTGCGCTTAATTTAAATAAAGTTTACTTTGATACCTTCTCTCGCCCTTTCTTTTTTGCTGTCCACCCATCCGTCCGTCCGTCTGGCTGGCTGTCTGTCTGTCTGTCTGGTTGCCTGTCGTGTTTCTGCAGCCATTTAATATTTGTTCAGCATTTTAAATAGGCTTTTACGCATATTTTAAAATATTTATTTGGGCGCATGCATTTATTCGATGTATGAAAACACATTTCATGCTCTGTTGCCATGTGAAATGGGGAAAAACGTTTGAAGATGGGCTTTTCGGGCATTTAAATTTTATTAGTTAAATAGTGAGAAATCATTCGTATCAACAGCGAGAAAAGTAATCCAAATTTATTAGCAAAAATATTTTTGTTTGTATTTCTAAATAGCTTATTACATAATTGAAAAAGCTTTTACTGAAACAAACATGATCTGGAATTTGTGGGGGGAAATATTTAAGCTTATCACACCTAATTTATTTAAAAGGTTTTTAAAAACTCTAGAAAGGTACAAAATCAAATTATTATATCAAAATGTTATTAGTCGTTAAACAACAATTTTACTTTATAATAGGGAAAATATAAAGAATATTTTTGGTTCTCAAATTTATTTTTCCTGATAAGGCATTTATCAAAAATATTAGTTTGAAAACTAAGGTAATTTCATTCCAATGTATACTATTTTTGTTATTCAAAGAAAATCTTTATTAACTATGTAAAATAACTAAATGAATGTGGATAGTTCAGAATAAAACCACTCTTCTCATTAAATAACTTCACAAATTAACTCTGCCCACATAATATTTGTATTTATATTTAAACCAAATTAAATTTCTAAAATTTTCCATACACAATAAACACACTTCTCGAAACCCTTCCGCTGTTTGTTTTCACAAAATAAACAACAGAAATTTGTTTGTTGCAAGCATTATTTTTTTCAAAAATAAAATTTAACGTCCGCCAATGTTGATGGATTAATATAAAACGAAAATGTATAAATAAAAATATCAAATTATATTTAATTCTTGTTTAAACAAATTGTTGCCTTGGGCGGGCATCAAGTTTAATGATTATTTACTTTAAACATTCCACGTTCTCTCTTTCTATTAATTTTCTTTTTATATTTGTTGTGGCTGTAAATCAAGCGTAAATAAAATTAGGAAAAACAAGCAGCTAAAATGTTGCAAGTTCATTTTGAGATTTCCATTTAAATTGATTTGATTTAATTTAATTTAAGTAAAAACTTTTGAAATACGCACCACCGAAATTGTTGTTGTTCAGCTTTGTGGGTTGATTTATTAATTCGGCAATTTTGAGGCCGTTTATTGTAGCTGTTGTTGTAGCAAAAATTTAATTACAGTTAGCAGTTATTTAACTGCTATTTACGATTGTTTTTATTTGGACTTTTTAAATTTATTTTTTTTTTGCTTTGTTTTTAAACGCTTTTATTTATGGCAAACATTTTGTTGCTGTTGCGCTTCAAGTTATAATTTCACTTTATGGCACTTTTTTGTTTTCGTATATATATTCTGTATATATTTAATTGATGCCGTGTTATCGGCTGGTTTATAGACAATGACTGACAATGGCTCAGAGTCTCGCTGGCAAACGAGGTCAAATCTTTATCTGCGAGACGAAACAACAATAAATATGCAAGCTACGACCACAGACAACAGCAGCAGCAACAACACCAACAATAACAAAAGGCAACCCCGACAGCAACATTTTTTTTTTATTTTTATTTTGTGTGTTTGGGGTGGTTAATGCCCCTTTGCCTATGGTTGTTTTTGTTTTTGCTGAGGGTGTTTTTTGCTGTTATAATCTTTCGCTGTGCTTTAGCAGCTCATCAAATCGATTTGGTTAGCCATCAAACAACAACAACAACAACAATTCAAAGCTCAAAACTTAAAAAACACAATACGTAAAACCATAAAAACACAAAATAAATCATAACACGAGGTTAAGAGTTCAACGCGAAAGCAAACAATTTGACATTTAACTTGAAAAACACACACAGAACGACGACGTAGTTAAAAGGAATTTCTGTTACGCTCTTTGCCAATTGGATAAACCGTTGTCGTAGCCGTTGCCGTTGCCGGTTGTCGGTTGTCGGAGCTGCACAACCTGCCGCGTTGAGTTTCGCACACGAAATGAGGTCAACGAGATACTACGTTACGTTACGTTTTTACGTTGAAAGGCAGCGACCAACGCGAAAGTAGCGCAAGGGCGCCACCTGCTTTTTGGGGTGGGTGGCAGTGCAGCACACAAGCAAAGAGAGAGAGAGAGAGAGAGCGCGCGAAAGTGGATGTTATAAAGTTAAGCGGGCGCTCTCTTAAGTTCCACACACACAGACAAGCCGGCTTGGCGTGCGTGCCTGCGTAGCACGCTTCTCTCTCTCGCACACTCTCTCTTCATTTCTTTTTGTTCGCGCTCTGTGTGTGTGTGTGTGAGTGTGTGTGCGTTTCTCTCTTTTGTTGCGCCCGGGCAAGCGTAGCGTCTTTTGGCGGCTTTGACTATTACGTATACACAATGTTGATTACATGTTGACCGAGTAGGTCGTGTAAGTGGCTAGCCAAACTGAGAGGGGATGAGGGGAGGGCAGGGAAAAGGGGGGTTCAGGGGACACTATAATATTGTTATACTACTGGGTCAAAGGCACGCAGCATTTAAAAAACGAAAGAAAGAAACAAACAAACAACATCTCAATTGATAAGCCATAAAATGCTAGCACCGTTTGGCAGCCACTGTGCCCTCGCATTTGCGTCACAAGCTGCATGCAAATTGCATTTGAGCCAACTTTCTCAGTCAGCTGACAAGTTTTGCGGCACAAAACGAGATAAGCATTTGGTTAGCGCTTAGAAAGTATCTGGGTCAAAGCAGCTCTTTGAATCGAACTCTTGAGATAACAATGGTCAGATTTAACAAGATCTTTGAACTTGTGCTTGGAACTTGTTGTTCTATTATAATTTAACGATTTTTTTTAACAACGTTTGAACTTCTTAACTGTTATATAATTGTTATATTTTTTGAATCAAAAGATTTTTTAAACTCTTTTATATTGTAAAAATTGATCTATTGCTTTATTATATTTTCTATAAATTAGTTTAATTAAGTTAATTACTTTGTTCATGTAAGTTTTAAGATTTCTATAAGTATTCAAGATAAGAGCAATCTTCTTAAGTAATATACACAGATAAATTTTTGACAGCAATTTTTTGCACTCAATTTTAAAGTTTTTTTTTTTAAAGTTATTTAAATTATAAGAAAGATTTTAAAATATGTTTTGTCCACAATTACACAACTATTATAGCTTCTCTTGAAATTCCCAATGTTCAATTTTATTATCACGAACAATATCATTTTTGAAAGTAATCAAAAGAGTTTCTTCAACATTAAAAACAGATTAGTTTTTAGTTATTTTTGCATGCCAGCACACAAATATATTCCTAACAAGATTTTCTATTATTTTAATTCAAACATTTCGCAAACTATTTGAAAATGTTCACAAAGGTTCCTGAACATTCTGGGCAGACCAAAATTTCCGATGTTTTTGTTCGCAATCATTGGGAATTTAAAACTATTTCTAGTACTACAAATTGCAATAGGGTTTATTTACGAGTGCTTTCGCTTTATTAACTACACTTTATTCCCATCACATACAATTTCGAATGCTCTGAATCAATTGAACGCACATTCAGCTGATTTCAATTGCCCAAAACAAAATAAACGGTAAAGATAATGGCGAGCAAACAGCTCCAAAAACAGTTTGAACTAGCCTTCAACTGGCTGGCGAGAAGGTGGGGAAGAGACGCACTAAATTTGTTTTTGAACGCACACAAAAAAGCAAAAGTGAGGACATGGAAGCGACAGGGAGGGGTCGGCGGGGGCTGTCACTGGCTGGAGAGGCTTTTAGGTTTGCGATACAAGTTTTTGGCGTAGTTTCTAATTGGAAACGGCTGCTTGGCCGGCTGCACAAATAAACAAACACAAACACAACAAAACACACGCGAGCAAACGAAAGCAAATAAATTAAGCAAATAAATAAATAAATAATAATGGAGAAGCAAAAAATAGAGCAAAACTAATAAAGCGCACAAAATTATTAAAAATTATTGTGCTAGCCTGTTGTTGTTGCTTTTGTTATTTAGTGTTGATTTATGATGCTGCGGCAAATGCGAAACGGAAGCGCTTCGCAAAGCACGTAACAAAATATTGTGACGTACACAGGTTTAAGAGCGTTAGCGGGAGCGCGAGAGACGCGAGAGACGAAGACTAACGTCACAGAGCTGTTTAGCAGCGAAGCGCGACGCGTCAGACACGGCAAGCGTTCAATTGTGAACTGAGCCAAGCAGCAGCAGCAGAAGCAGCAGCAGCAGCAGCAGCGAACAACAGTTGCAGCGACGTCAGCAGTTGGCTTGCATTGGCCGGCGCTGTCGCTGCTGTGGTGAGTTTTGAGCGTACTATAAAAGTATTTCATTCAGTAAGCGCAGCCGGCAAAGTTGTTGTTGTTGTTGCATGTGTTGTTTTTGTGTGCTATTTAAACAGCTGCGCAGCTTTGCTTACTTACGTCACTGCAGCGCCGACAGTGCAGTCAGCAGCGGCAGCGGCAGCGGCAGCAAAATGTAAACAAATAAAAAAAAACAAAACAAATGCTGACGTTGCTGGGGAAGTGTTGGAAACATAAATTATTTAAGTATTACAACAACAAGAACAACAACAGCGTCCACAGTCAGAAAGCATGAATCATCAGTCGGGCGCAACGAGTGCGTGATGGGGGAGGGCAAAGAGCAGCGCACGAGAAGCTGTCTGCGAAGGCATCCCACAATGCATGTGTGTGTGTGTGTGTGTGTGCGAGTCTCGCTTGCCGAAAGAATGCGCCGCAAATGCCAATGCAAAGAGCGTGAGAGAGAGCGAGGGAACTTGGCTCTCTTTGTTTTGTGGGCGCTGTGCATTGGCATCCACACACACACACACTCACACACACACCACAGAAATTCACCACGACCACGCGCCACTGGGCCAACGCCGCCGTTGGGACCAACAGCAGCAGCAGCAGCGGCAGCAACAAACCAGTGCTGCCAAAAAGAGAAGCGCGCATATTTTTGCTCTATTTTAAATTATTAATGAGCGGCTTGTTCAGTTATTAAAAGCTTGGGAATAACAGCAGCAACAAAAAACAAAACAACAAAAAAATTAAGAACAAGCAGTCAAAATGTTGCGAAACGTGCAAAGTTTTCCCCCAGGTGTGAGGGAGTGGGCGTAGAGGAGGGCGAGAGAGAGGAAGTGCAACCGGAGTTGGAGCCGCAGGAAGCGAATTGCGCAAATTTGATTAGGCGACCTCCTGTTGGTTTGAGCTTTTGTAGCCAATGGACATTTGATTGTGGCCGGGCAGTAAAAAGATATGACCCCCAGTACCGTTAACCTGTTAAACATGGCGCATAGGTTAGGTTCGGGTTCGGGTTCGGGTTCGAGTTTATTGCAACAATAAAATAAAGTAAATTAAATGAAAAGCACGATTCGCTGATTTGTAGGAGAATCAGCTTATTTTGCTGAACTTGTTCAAACGTGGACAATGCTTACTTGGGATTTTATTATCTGCAACAATGGAACTAGTTCATTGCTACCTGTACTAGTTTCAAGAATAAGTTTTACTAACTTTTACTTTAAACCATAAAAAATTTACAATGCGAACTTCTAACTACTTTCAGTGGAACTAGTATATAAAAAATTATAAATTGGTTCCGTTCCATTAATTTCTTTTATGTTGGAATTCTTATTTAAACTAATAAAACTCTGAATAATTTGTGAATACTTTTACATTAGAGGCACCAATAATTGCATACATTTTAGTAACTGCTAAAGTGGAACTAGTTCAAGAGGTTCTGTCTTTATAAACAACAATACATAAAATCTACTGTGAAAAGTTTTAAGTAAAGTTTCAAAATGCAACAAGTATAACCGTTTCCACTTAATTAGCTACTTAACTGGAACTAGTTCACAACTACACTTGAACTTGTTGAACTTAAGTTGCCATTGAAAGTGTAGACACGTGCATTCACGAACTAGTTCAAATAGCTAGTGCCTTTATTTAAAAGTTTTAAGCTGGAATTTTACCTTTAACTACCTTGACTTCAAAAAGTTTCCAAACAAGTTCCATTTTCATGCTCATTAAGTAATTGTAAACCTATTTAGGTATTGTTAGAGAACTATTTTGAATAATTTAGCAAGCATAAGTAGATGTAATTCTCAGTAAATTTTGTTCACCAAGTCCTTGACAATAAAAGTGGCTTTCTAATAGTTCCACAAATTCGCCGTTTTTTTTCGTTTTTTTTTTTGAACCTAGATCAAATGCCAAACCAAATTTCGATTGAATTTTAATTTGAAAACGCAATGAACTGAAGTGGTTGCGACACCAACTAAAACGGCCAGGCACAAGTTCTTTAAAGTCCGCACACGCACAAGTTCCATGGAAAGTCATTAATCTTTTCGTCAGCAGCGACCTCGGGCAGCTAATCCCTGACCTCTTATCGGCACCCTAATCACTGCCAGAGTTTCGAAAGTTTTCTTTCAATTATGTAGCCTTTTTTTGTGTTGTTGTCCCCATTTGAGCCACAGACTGTTTTGCATTTGAACACGCCGTCGGGCCCAAGCTGGGGCGCAACCGCAGCACCGCACCTGTGCAGACTTGCCCGTTTACATTGCCTACTACTAAATAAATGTATAGGAGTTGGCAAACAAATAAATTTGCAGCCATGCTCCGTCTGTTAAAACAAAGTGTTGCATTTGTTTAGGCTCAGGTGAGGCGACACGCACTCGCAACATGGGGCAGCTCCCGGGGGCAACTAACCAACACAACAATAATGTCGGCAGAGAGTGGGCGAGAATTGCGTGCGAATCGGTTTTAACTTTTGCTTTTTATCTTCAATGTGCAACAGCACGAAGGAGCAGCACAAAAGGAAAATATTGCGAGTCCTTTGGGTTCAGCACAAGCCACATTACGCATACGCCACGTGGTCCACTGTCTGCCAGTTGGCTTCCACTGTGAGTCTATGTGTGTGTGTTATATTTAAATATGCATGCGTGTGTGTGAGCTGTCTCCTCGCCCCGCACAAGAAGTCGCAGCTCGGGGCGCAAGTCTCACGTGAGTTTTTTTTATTTTTTTTTGGGGCTAAAGGAAAAACTTTTGGCCGACATTTTTCGTTTATCTGCAGGCAAATTTAATGGAAAACGACGTGTGTCGAAATCCACACGCGCCACGCCTACCACCGGCACTAAGCCCCACAAAGGTGTTGAGGTGTATACATTCTAGACTATGGCATACCCTGTACATGTGTGAAAGAATCATAAATTTATCAGCTACTTTTTGAATTATTTTTTGTGCTGTCTTCGCAAAAGTGGGAATTGAAAATAATAGTATAAGAAGTAATAAATGCTGCTAAATAACCCACGCCTCCTCAACTTACAGGGTATGGCAACTTTTTGAGTCGTATGTTGAGCATACGAAATGTGAATAAACAAAATGAATTTATTGCAAATCGAAATGGATTAAAGAAGCAACCAAACTGAAGTCGTGCAGATAAACCAGGCAATCCACAAGGGGTTTAGGGGCGGGGGCTGCAAAGGAGCAAAGTAGGCGTGGCACTCAAGTGAACCACACACATATTGACACTTGGCTGGTTTTTCTTTTTTTTTTTTGGGTAAGGGGGCGATGTCCGCACTTAATTGACTTTTGAAGTGATGCCCGGTCCACAAAGTTGCCCCAATTTTGGCTGCCCCAGCGACACACACACACACACACACGCACACACATTCACCCTCATGCACATAAAATCATTTAAATAATAAATGCGGCAAATGTTTATTAAACTGGAAGACCGTAATCAAAGTTGCCTACGAGCATAATGAAAACATTTACAAAATGTTTGCTCATAAAATCAATAAACCGAAATAACTACAAATAACTGAAATTGGAGCATTCACACACACACACAGACACACACTTACACTCGCATGCACAGCACAATTTAGCCAGCTGCTGCAATATCCACATAATTGACTCACATTCCGTAACTTTGCAGCCTTCCCCTCCTCGCTGAACATTGTGACACCAATAAAAACTGAACTGGTTCGTTCCATGGAACCACTGTCCTGTCGCACCTCAGCTGACTGTTCGCTTTTTTGCTAATGATGTGGATTAAGTGCGCTTAACTTGGCATTAAAAGTTGGCAGACTGCGGGGGAAAGAGACAGAAATGGGGGGACAGAGAGGAGGAGGGAGGAGGGGGTGGGGGGGTTGGGGAACAGAGTCAAAGCAAACGTTGCCAAGCAATTTCAAATATGCGCAGCGTTGCCGGATTTGCTGTCTGTGCGGTGGCAACGCCGAAAGCAGAACCGCAATTCATAATTCAAAATGCCCAAAATATGGTAAATGCTTGCTGAGAGTATGTACCGGTGTGTGTGTGTGTGTGTGTGTGTGTGTGTGTGTGTGTGTGTGTGTGTGTGTGTGTTGTGTTTGCGGTTAAGTTGCAACTGATAAGCTGCGGTTGTTTGCTTTACAGTTTGCAAAGCATTAGATTGGTTTGGGTTTACCGAATGAGAGGCAGGCGAATGTTTAACCAGATTATCTGCTTCAGAATGTTAAACGTATTAAACAGATTATGGGAATGGTTAATGTGTGAAAATTAATTCAATTAATGGATAATTTTTTTTGTTAAACAAAGCCTTGTTTTCGTACCCACATGTTTTATGTAATAGAACAACTTTATAGTGAAATTAGTAAACAAACATATAATCTTATACAGGAAAACGATTCGTATATTTATAATATTTATTATTGGTATAGCTAAACACATTCCAATGTGCAATACAATGTGAAGCTTTTCTAAATTTACCTTTATTTTTTTCACTTTTTAAATAATATTTATGCAATATATATCATATATATATTATTATTATTATCATATCAGCAAAGTGAAACATAGTATATTGGGTTTGAACAATTTCTGCCGTTTCAGCTCTATAAAATGTGGAGATTTGACGTTTGGAATATTAGCTTGTGTATATCCAGGTCAAATAAAGGGTTATAATTTTTGGCTACGTCCATTGGGGGCTTGGCAGCTCGCGAAAATATATATCTCCCTCAATCTTAGAGGTACAACAAATTCGATCGATTTTATATTTTATTAAATCAAAATTTCTAAGCTAACTTTTGACTACTTTTCTTCCTTTATACACTATTCCGTGACCTCATTGTCAAGTTCCCTGAATTAATACGCTCAAATAGGTCAATTAGACAACGCATTGACCGTAAGTTGTCAATTTAATTCTTATTATTTCCCAATTAGTTTATTATTCAAGCTTCATAGAATTCGTTTCGACATCAATTCTTGCTCCCTTTTCTAACCATCTTTTTTGCTTCCCTTTAGCTGCCATATAAAACATATTAAGCTTCGATATGAGTTTATAATGAAATTCGGCACAACTTAATCAACTCGAATATTTGTGCAAATCCAATCAAATGGATTCAAAGCAGCATTTCGAATCCCTTTAGCTCCAGCAGCAACAGCAACAACAACGAGAACAACAAGTTCATTAATCAAGCAAACGACTGAAGGCAACAAATTCTCAGAAATTCTTGTGTATACAATAAATTTTTAATGTGCAACACTTCCCGTTAAAACTGAGAAACTGAGAAGTGAGTGACCCGGCGCAAGGCAACCAGCAGCGCCAGAGATAACTAACAACAACAACTCCAACAACTAGAAAACAGCATTTGCAGCTAATAAATTTCATAACTCGAAATTCACTGATATTTATTTTCATATACTTTGCCTTAACACAAAAGGACTGCAAGTGCTCAACTAGTTGATACCCTGTCAAAATTGAACAGTATATAAGAAGCAGGAATCCACTAGATAAATTTTATGTTAAAAATTTTAAAATTTAATATTTACAATTCAAAATCATGTAAAATCTATGGCAGACTAGCGTATACCCTTTATTTTGTATCAATTATATAAAAACAAATAGTTTCCGTCTATCAAATATTTGGTATAAATATATGCATATAATAGCAAGCAACAAGTTGGGGTCTTATCGACATGCTGACCCTGCAATAATTGTTTACTTATATTTAGAAATGGAATAAGCCGGCACATTCTCGTACTGCCGATACCCTGTAATTAATTTTAATTTATACATTAAATTTAATTAAATGTAATTTATTTATAATTTAATTACATTTGAATTTTTTTAAATTATAAATTGCAACAAGCTGGCGTGTTTTCGACCTGATGTTACCCTATAAATATTTAGTATTATTTTTCATCATATCACATTCTAAAAATTTACTAATTACAGGGTATGCAACCAACTACAAGATACACAGCAAATAGACACAAAACCAAAGTTGCAACCTCAGTTCTAAAACAGTTTTGCCCCAAAGATGCACAAAAAAGATTTGTGGCCTGTTTGGAATGAAGAGAGAGGGTTGGGAAAGAGTAGCAGCAGTGGAAGGGATGCATTTTTATGAGCTGGAAAGTTGCCGCCAACAGTAAAATAAACAAATAAAAGCAGACTTGAAAATGGCAGCCTGTGCGAGTGGCCTGCAGCCAGGCAGCAGGATCAAAGTTCAGTTTATTAAGAGCCGAATTTGGCTTTAGAGACAAGAACTATTTTGGGCCAAAGCTAATTGTCTAATTATGCAAAACGAGTGGAGGCGCTGCGAGCTAAATCACTTTACGCTGGCCAAACAAAAGTTTTCCAAGCTCTCCAGTTTTCTATATTGAATTTGATGAGCTGAAATGAGTTTTCAGGCAAATTATTTTTGCCGCTGGCAAATGGAGAACTATTTTTGTGCTGGCAATTAAAATACTTGAGACGTCTTGACACTTTACACAGCGGAAGCTTTGGCTGACCGGTTCCAAGTTCCAGTTCCCGTTCCCGTTCCCGTTCATGTTCACGATCCCGTTTGAGGTTCTTTTACCCCTGCTCGGCTCTCGGTACCTGTCCAGCAAATGCAAATGATTTCCGTTTCTCGCTTTTTATGCAAATTGAAACTGAAATACAGAATTCACACAGCTTCGCCCCCAACTCGAACGAGACTCACACACATGTTGTACACACATTGAGGAAAGGAAACTCTCATCCCCTCTTCCCCTCACTCCCCCTAGTATTAAGGGGCTACCCATTAAACAGTTGTGCATGCGCGATTTGTTTGTTTTCTGTTTCAGTTGATTTCGCCCCGACTCTGAATTGGTTCTCGTTCTCACGACGCGTTTGATGATGACTGAAAAACAACAAAAAAAAAAGAAATATGTTTATATAGACTTTTTCGAGGGCATTTTGCATTTTATATGCTGTTCGCCTTTTTATTTGTTCCTCCCGCTTTTTCCGTTTCGTTTTTCTCCATTTCTATAAAGTGCAGCAAATTGAATGAAACCGAAACCGAAACCGGAAGTGTGTGCTTTTGATTCTAAACGGCAATTCGAATTGTGAGTGGGCGACGAGCTGTGATGCGGTTGTTGCAATTTGTTTCTTTTTTTCAGCTAAGGCTGTGCAATCACCATTTGAATGTAGTTGGGTATGCCGGCACGGCACTTAACACAAATGGGCAGAAGAAAATCTAGCTAGCTTTGGCTGCCAAACGTGCTTAATTATAGCGAATGCGAATCTACAGAAGTTATTAATGAATATATGAAGAGTGAGAAAGGGCGAGCATATTGTTGGAGCATATGTGCAGTTATTAATTATATATACCAAGCAGGGTATCTTTATGGGTAAGGCCCTAGCTTTATTAACCAGTCCTGATGAATGTTCACTTAGCGTGTTAAAAAACCGAATACAAAAAGGTTGAAATTGTGTATATGCAGGTTTACTGCAGACATTTGTAAAGCATGCATACAATATTTATTTTATATTATTTATATATTAAATATATATTTATTATATATATTTCATTTCCATTTCCTCAAAAGCTGAGTCAACTGCTTTCTTATCTTATGCTTTATTTTTTTGCATTGTTAATGAGAAAGTAATTTATATTTTTTTTTATATTATTATGGTCCCATATGATATTATCATTAATGTTTAAGCTACTATTTAAAGTCAACTTTTGTATCTTTAAACATGGCTATTTAACATATATAAAGCTTTTCATTTTACGCAGTTAAGAAAATAAAGTTGGCAACAATTATTGCACTTGTCTCACATTCGCGATTTCGGCTTAATTAAATAGAATGCAATTTAAAACCGTTCATTGTCGAGTTGCTGTTGTTGTTGGTGTAGCTGCCTTTCAGCAGTCGCATTACATGTGGCTGAATATGCCACCCAAACCCCCTTTCCCTAACTCCAGCCGTTTCCTTCTGTTTCCTGTTTTCCTGGCTGCACACCCACATACAAACTGGCTGAAAAACGACACCCGTGACGTGTGCTGCATGTCAGGCAACCACCAGCTATAACAACAACAACAACAGCAACAACAACAACAATATGCAGCTATAAGGATGCATGTGAAGTGGAAGTTAAGGGCCTGACGCTGCCATTTTCTTGGCTTTATAACAGCAAACGATGCGAAGACGGCGACGTCGAAGACTTAAGGCTCACACATGAGCTGATTACGAGGGGCGCGTCAGGCAGCCCCCCCCGTACCCCCCCCCCCCTCCCCCTGCTCCCCCTGCAACTCTCACTTCCAACGCTGGCAACTTGCGCGGTCGTTTAACTTTTGAGGCGGCGATTAAATGCAGAATTCTTGGACTCTCCATTTCTCCCTCTCTCTCTCTCTTTGCACTGCTTCTTATCACGTGTTTACTACACTGTAAAAAATTGCGCTAAGCGCATTAATTGAATTGTAATTGCCAGCAGCAAACGCAGACTGGTTCCACACACACACACACACACACACGCACACTCATTGTGCTGTTGTTTCGAGTGGTTGCCCAGCTCAGCTTAAAGGACGTTGAAGGTGAACAACTCGCAGCTAGGCGGCTATTAGAAGGTGGGGTTTGAGCTGAGAGGGGGGGGGGGAGGTTTAACTGGTTCTTGTGGTTCTTCTAACCAGTTGCCCACTCGACGTTGCATTCACTGATTAGAACGTGTGGCAAGTTGCGCTCTCGGACAGCTAACATAAATTCGCGTCACTCATACGCCACGTGGGTCGCATTGCAACTGAGATTCGAAAGGGGGTCTTGTGTTCATTCTCTTTTGCTGCTGTGCTTTATTTTCAGCTTTGCAGTTTTCAATTATTTCTGCCTTTGCATGTTGCAAGTTGTTGCCGTTGTTGCATTGTTCGCGCTTCGCGCTTGCTGTGTGTGTGTGTGTGTGTGTGCGGCACAATCAATTTATTTGCTCGGCCCTTCGGCTTCTCCTACGTCACATTACTCACGCTTTTTATTGGCCACTTGGTTACGCCCCTCCCCTAGATCGTTTAAGCCATTTAACCCTTTGTGTATACTCGATTGCAATGCCTTTTAATTTTCTTGCCGACTGCCTGCCACAGAAGCCATCAGGCCAGGCCATTTGCGCCCCACTCCAGCCCCCTTTTCATTACTGCCTCCTCCGGCTCCTATTTGTTCTGGCAGTCTACTGCATTCCTTGGCTGCAGTTTGTGCCATTTATGGCCACAGCTCAGCCCAGTAAATTTCTGACATAATTGAGCTGTCGCAATTTACAGCATCGTGTGGGCTCCCAAGTGGGGGAGCAGCAGGATATTTAATGAGTTCGGAATGGGATACATTTCGGAGAAATATTGAAAATA
This sequence comes from Drosophila colorata, assembly GCA_035041545.1. NCBI lineage: Eukaryota > Metazoa > Arthropoda > Insecta > Diptera > Drosophilidae > Drosophila > Drosophila colorata. Next base: position 5,950,259 of record JAWNLD010000564.1, read on the forward strand.
AATAAATGTGCAAGATTGAATGCAACATTAGTCGAGAGCAAATCCCATGAACAAAATGGTATAAGCCATACAAATCTATTCGGTTCTGTTTAAATTCAGGAATTTGAGAACCTGTTCAAATTAGTGTAATTTTTTGCGTGATTTTTGACCGAAAAAGAAAACACCTTAGGATCAGTTTTTATTACAATTTATACCAATCGACAAGCAATTAAAAACAAAATTTCAACATTTTAAATTTGAAAAAAAATATTTTCAAAAATGACTATTTTTTTTCAAAAAATTTTAAAAAATTTTAATTTTCAAAATATATACATTTTATATGCAGAACCAATCTAGAGCAAAAAACATGAACAAAATGGTATCAAACATGACAATCTGTTCAGTTTTGGCTGAGTTGTGAGGGCTTAAATTGCATCTGAAAACTTGACATTTTAAATGTTTTGTAATATTTGCATGATTTTGAAACAACAACATGAAACACATCTCAGAATTAGTTTTTAGTTAGCATGCTATACTAATGTTGATATCAGCAATCGATTAAAAATAAAATTTCAAGTTTTTAAATTGATTTAAAAAAAAAATTGGTCCGCAAAAAAATTTCAAAAACATATGTTTTTAATATGCATAAATTTTAGATGCACACTCCAACTAGAGCCCAAATAACGGCTAAAATGTTAAAATTCTCAAAAAAGAGAATTGGTTAAATTTTGCCAAAGTTGTGGAAGGGCAATAAGTCACGGAGACAGAACGTCAAATCTTTACTCTGTCAACTGATTCTCTATTTGACACATCTCTTAGATGTCTAATTAGACAATAATTGTTTTTGCTCTCATATCAAAATGTGACAGTTGTAAATTTTATAATTTGCAAAGCAAACACAAAAGAGAACACAAACACACCGACCCACTCTCTGTCGTCGCTCTTTCTCTGTTTCTCGCTGAGCTAAAAGCTCACTCTCGCCTAACTGTAACTAGCCGAAGCAGGGGCACAAAGCCCATGTAAACAGAAGCCACAAAGCAACGGACAACAACAACAACAAAAACAAGAGCGAAGCTGTAAAGTTACATAATAAAACTAATAATAATTATCAACGCCATTGTCAAGGCATCAAAAAGGCAACGAAAGCATAGAGCAAGCGTGTGAAACTGAGGGCGAGAACGGCAGAGAGAAAGAGAGAGAGAGAGAGAGACAGCGTATGAGCGACAGCTGAACAACAAACAAGGCGACAAAAAACTTTGCCATTTTGTTATTGTTTTTCGCTTGTTTTGGCTGCTGACTGGCATGACTTCACTACTGTTGTTGTTGTTGTTGCCGCCCTCGCTTTTAGCCAGTTTGCCAGTTGGCATCTGGCAGCTCCCAAACACACACCCCAACACACACACACACACACACACACCCCAACACACACACATGACAGTGAGCGGCAAATGCGCGTTTGACATTGCGATGCCCGTTGCGAGGCTGCTGGCCACCAAAGCTGCCATTTTCTATCCCATACAAATAGCAATAACAACAACAACAACAAGCACATGCAGGCCAAAATGGTCGCCAGGACAATAAAATGCCATAATGAAAGTTTTGCAGCAGGCAGGCAGCAGGCAGCAGGCAGGCTTAGCCAGCCTCATCATCCTCAATGGCTGCAGAGGAGTTATAAATGTTGTTTAATGGGTTTGTTGACTGGTCGCTTGGCCGGGCCGGGTTGTTCGGTTGGTTGAGTTGAGTTGTTCGGTTTGGTCACGGCTCGTTATGGGCCACGCTTTATGGCTGTTTCAAGCAGTTTCTCACTCGACCACATCATGATGAATGCATGTCCTTGAAAAATGCTGGACAATTGTCAGGCATATGCATAGGACTTACCATTATGTGCCATTAGTTGATTAGAGTTGGGAGTTTTCTGAATAGAACTGACACTTAATTGTTTTGCATAAAACTCACCTGTAATGAAAAGGGAAAAAAATATAACGTTAATTATAAGCTTACAATTTGCATACATTTATTTACTATTAGAATATAAACTTACACTAAATATTATATTAAATAATAATTTTAGTGTGCAAATATTAAATTTAGGAATTTAACGTCTGCTTGTCAGAATCTTACTCTTTCCCAAACAAAGTTTTTCTAATAAAATAAAGTTCAGCTATTACTTATACGAAAACTAAATAAATTTGCAATAAAAAAATTATTCATATTTAATGCAGCGCTGGTAGCTAAACTTTTGGGATAACTCATAGAACAGAACGGAAGAAGAAAGCACTCTCGAGTCAGTTTACACAGACAGACTTATGTATATACAGCAAATATGTATATTTAAGCATAAAATGGAATCAGTACCTTTTAACGGCTAAAAGTTAAAATAAAGTTATACCTCAACTTGAAAAGTTAAAATAAACAAAAGCATTCTTAGCATGAAAATTTAGAAATGTACAGAAAATAAATTAGAAACGCTTTAAAATCATATACAAATATTGTGCATTTATGTTGTATTATTTTAAGTTCTTAAAAAATGTTCAATTACATTTTTTTATTAATTTAAATAAAGTTTTATTTTCACATTAGTTCTTAATTATTTGCTCATAAGTCTAGGGGAAAAAGAACACCGTATTTATTACACATATGCATATACATGAAAATTCCTTTTATATTTATATAAATTAAATCTATTTTAAATGTGCCTTTTACCTTTCATGTAAATTTTCTTAACTGCAGATTATATTTTCATATTTTATGTATTTTTCCAGTGCACGTAGCAAACCTCAAATACTCAACAGCAAAAGCAAGAAACTTGAGTTTACCAAAATAACAAAATCTTTATTTTAAAAAGGATTTAATTGCGGTTCTGTCAATTTGAGCGATAGCTTGTTATATTTTGCATCCGACAATTCACTTTTATTTTTAGATAACAAGAAGCAACAGGAAAACCTTTCAACGGCTTTATCTTAAAGCCAATTAGTCTCATTTCACAAGGCATATCAAATGAAATTTGATTTCGTCTCTCGATTTTCTTGCAATTTGCAATTTGATGATGCAATTAGGTGCATAAAAGCACAAGACAGGCAAATATGTATATGAATATATATATATATATATATATATATATATATATATATATATTTGTAAATGTAACTCTTTCAATTATGCCGATAGGGAAGAGTTATTTAAGCCCTATCCATTTAACTACCAGACGGTACTATATATATTTATATATATTTTATATATATTATATATATGCGAATCTGTAAATCATTTCACGTATTTCAAGTCTGACCATCTCGGAGATCTTGGCAGACAATGTGAGTACAATAAATTCTGCACTGCGGCCTCGCACAGGCACAATTTATATGAATATTTTGCCAGTAAATTTGCATATCATAATTGTGAATTGTGTTGGCCTCTCCTATAGTATATGCACATACATATAACATGCATATTTCTGACACTCCCGCTCCCTCTCTGTCGCTCTCTCTCTCTCTCTCTCTCTCTCTCTCTCGCCTCTTTGCTCCAGTTGGCGGCTTTTGTGTGCCGCATTCAATCAGCTCGTTGGCTGACGTTGACGGCTTTCAGCACACGCCTCTTCTCGCTTTTATCATTGGCATTTTATTTACGTGCCCCCTTTTTGCCCCCTACCGAATCCTCTCGCAACAGCGTGCCCCACTGAGTGAATGAGTCAGAGGCGGGTAGCGGGGAGGCCGCTTAGACGAGATTCCCCGCCAGATGCTGTCAGTTGGCTTTGGCTTTGGCTTTGTTTGCCCTGCGGCAAGGCTAATGTCAAGGTTGACTCGGCTGTCGCAGCATGTCGAGGCCTCCGGTATCCGTTTGGATTTGTGTTGCATTCGAAATGGATTATAATTGAGTTGAGCTGCCGCCACAATCGCTTTAACCCATTGTCGCGTGCTGGGTCGTTTTTCAACCCAGTTGCATGTTGGATTTCATTTCCGATATTTTATGCCAAATGAAAGCTTATCCAATTCAAAGTGAATGAGTGATAATTGTAATAAATATGAGTTTATATAAAAACGAAATATGGTAAAAATATAGTCCAATATTAAACCCATATTTATTACAGTGAATTAAATATTTATAATATTATTCTATTAGTAGAAACATAATAATGTGACTATGGAGGCAAATATGGAAGCTCTGGGTAATTTTTATTACCCTTAACGTTTAAAATATAATACCTTTAGATAGTACAAATTAAGGAAAATATTTATGATACATGAACAGTTTTAGGAAGTTAGAGAAGCTTTGGTAATTTTAGAATAAATTATTTTGAACTTAAGAGCGAAAAATATATTTCAAGGACTGAGTCACAATAATTTAATTGAAATACACAATAAAGTGCTCATGACCACTTTCATAATCTTTATCAATATCAATATATATCACCACAAGTAGCTTATAGCGTAATACAACTTTAGAGACAATAAATAGTCAGCAATATAAGGGTTAACGTAGAAAAGTTAATTACAAAATATCTTAAAAAAGCAATCAATAGCAGCACGAAACTACTCAAATTAAGGAATTTGAAATATGCATGAAATCAAGAGACAGCTGATAGATTTTCCAAAGTCAAATCAAGAGACAGCAGCTAAATTTTCCAAAGTTTTAAACAACAAAGGAGAAATCAAGTAGTTTATCCACAAAGCTGAGCTCATTAGGGCATTAAATTTGCATGCTTTAAAAAGTTGACGTAAACATTCCAGCCGGACTAAAACGAAATTAGCTTGCGGCAAGGTCCGAAGAGTTGAAAAACTCAACGTTGTGGCAGTATATCCATGCCTTGTTAACCCCAATTAGTATGCATTTGTGTTGGCAACAATTCATTTTTATTTTTTTATTTTTAATTTTTGCTTTTCGAAATGTGGCACACTGATTGAGTGTCGAGGGGGCAGTTGCAAGCTGTGAGCTGCAACTGGAACTCTTTTTCCGTAGTCAGGCCACATGTTAATTAAAACTGAAAACGCACGCAAACACAAACGCACACACCCACACACACGTACAGGGCATTCGTGTTCGGTGTGCTGGCCGAGCACAGAGAGCTTTAAACTTCATCTCGAGCTGAGCTGCTCAGCTAGCTGGCGTTTCTTTAACTTCAATTAGTGGTTTCATGTTGTGCATGGCAGCCAGCTCTTGAGATTTATATCAAGCATATGTGGAGCGCCCTCAGCCCCTCCCTCGGCCCCCCTTCCGTCGTCACTTGGATTGCATGTCTGGGCTGATGTGAAGGATTAAATTGTATGCCTCGCGCTCGGCACAGACAGTTACCAGTCGTTCATCAACGTCTTCTTGGCCAACTCTGAAGTTCGTCTGCGACTTCTTCGCTTCCATCTTCCATCTTCGACTTTAGCTACGTCGACGTCGGCTGCTCTCTGAGGTTTTCTGGCGCTGCGCCTGCTGCAGCAGGTGCTACGTTTCGGATAGACAAAGTGTCAAATGAGTAATGCAAAACAGTTCGCCTCGGGTAGCTGCCACAGTGGCAGCCGCAGCATTTACCAGCTTGCATACACATGCATATGACATGTGCAACAAGAAACAGAAGAAGAAGAAGAAGAAGTGGAGGCAGCACAGGAAACTTCTAGAGACGAATCTTTAGTTTATTATGACACGCAATTTGGGCGACTCGTATTTGTATACACTTTGCGCGATGTGGTATTATAAGTTTGGCATTTAATGTGTGACACACCCAAAAAAAACAGTCTATAAAGTATATATATATTTTTTTTTTATTGGTATAAGAATTATATGCATGTCCACTCTGTTTCTAAAAAAATATATATGTCAAATCTAAATCGAATCTACTAAATCATTTATCTGTCATACGAACTAACAGTCTCAACTAAGATTTTTGTTTGAAAAACATTTTAATTTTGATATATATCTTAATCAAACTAGCCAAATATACTATTTTTTTGCTCATAATTTATAAACAAAATTTTTTTCATATTCAAATACTATGTCGTATAGCTGCCAAGGAAACTATTATTAGAGATTTAAATTTTTGTCTGAAAAACTTGATTGCTTTCATAGATACATACATATATTGTTTACACTCGTCAATTAACCGTTTTATTTTGTTCTTTACATATATTAATCAAATCCTAATACTCAATCATATAGCTGTCGTAGGTTCTATCTATGAAATCTTGAGTTTTTATATAAACCAGTTTTTTGTTTTCACAGATATCTTGCTTAAACTCAAAATATAAACGCAAATAAAAAAAAAATTATACCTTTATCTTTATACAAGATTATTTAGCTGCCATAGCTGCCAAATTTGTCTTATTTATGAAAAATAGTAAAATGTACTATTATAGCATTAAACTCTTCACACTCCGGCATTATCGTATTCAATAAATTAAATTTAAGTAAAAGAACATTCTGTGCTGCACATTATAAATGCACATCTACATATGTCTGCAAGGGTATTTAATCTTTTGGCTTCGTCTCTGTCATGTTTGCTGTTGTTGTTGCTGTTTTGCCAAAAAGGATTTCGAGGCCAAGGAATCGTCGGCTGTGTTTGCTGATTGCGCCTGGCTGAGTGGCTTCCTGTGCTGGTTGCTGGTTGCTGGTTGCCGTTTGGTTAGTTAGTCAGTCGGTTGCTTGCCAGCTGTCATGCATATGAAAGTAGGTCGTAAATCTTCAACACTCGCTTGTTACACAATTGCAGTTGTTGTTGGTGTTGTTTCAGTTTGCTGCTGCAGTTGTTGTTGTTGCAGCTGTTGCATATTTGATGGACAGAAACTGCAGCCGAATCGTTTTGCCCGAGCTGTTTGTTGCTGCCCATTGGCTTTGATTAATAACTGCAAATTGCTGTAATAGATCGAGTGATTTTCATTGCCGGCGCTGATGCTGGCAGTCATAACTCAGACACCTTGCGGAAATTTGAATTTCGCATGCATCTCCAGTGGCAGGAGCTAATAACGTGAGCTCTCCATAGCATCTAATTAAGACTGTCTGTCTGTTTGGCATGTGCCGGCAACTTATGAGCGTATTTTGGGTTGCAATTCATATTCACGTATCTCGAATGCTAATAGCTTTGAGTGCAATTCGAATATGAAACGGTATTCGCATCGAGAATCTATGTGCAGCATCTCATTTGGTACATATTCAGCTTGTCTTGTATGCATCCTAATTGGTCTGTTTAAGTCGATGGTCATAAGCATTGATTGCTTTTAAATGACACACGTTTTGACAGCATTTTAAAGCTCTATAAATTAGAATTGGGCTACGTTTTAGTAGTATCGCATTATATAATTCTCCCAATTGACTGCAAAAAGTTGATACAGCGTCTTATGGTAATTATTTGATTCACTTGGTTGCCCGGTTTATTCTTTAGAGATATTTGTCTTTGCTTGTCTGCGTGGCACATCGATTTAATCTCTATATCTCCCTCAGGTGTAAAGCTAGATTCATATAATTTTTTCAGACAGATTTCTGATGCACTTCTCTAAAGATCGCACAAAGTATTTTTTGGATACATCCACTGGGGGCGTGGCAAATTGAAAAAAAATCTTTTAATCATCTAGGGGGCGGGAGGGCTGCGAAAATTCATAAATCCTACAACTCTTCTAAAGATCAAGCGCATTCAGTTAAAATTTTTCTATATTGTTTTGCCTGTGCATCTTTTTGTATCTTTCACCAGATCTCTCTGGCTCGCTCTCTAACCTTCTGTGTTTTTGTCTCTCTTTTCGTATATCCCCATCTCGCTTTATTGCATAATATTTGGTATCTAGTCGCTTGCACTTAACCAACTTAAATTTCTGTTCAACCCAATAACCAAAACGATGTAAATTTTGTGCGCCATTGCGAGCCACCAATCGACCCACTCAACCTTTGACATTAACCTGGCCATATCTCACTCAACCCAGCTACAACCCTTATCTCTAGTCATAATTAGTTTTGTTTTTGCAGCTGTCACACAATTTGCCTTTTGGGCTACATTGGCAACAATTTACATGTCCCCTCTTTCTGTCTTCCTCTCTCTCTCTCTCTCTCTGTGAGCGCAATTTTAATTGAATAAAGTGCACTTTGAGGCCCGCAGGCAGCCTTCACCCCATACCCTGCACCCCTTAGTCCACATCCGGTTGCCTAACCCAGCCTCTAGATGTCCTTTCTCTCTATAGAGCGCAACAACTTGTCACACTTTCATTGTGAAATGTTTGGGCACACAAAGGGGCGTGGTAGGGGAGGGAAGGACGGTTCATGCTGGTCAGAGAAGCGTGCGACAAGCATTTGGCTGTCATAAAAATGCGCCAATAACCCAGTGCACTTTATAACCCCGAAAATAAAACCTCTTCACTTAAGACACATAAAAAGCCGAGTATAGACTGAGGCTGGCTTTAAGCAGAATTGCGTGTATATCTCGCTCTCTATCTCTGTCTCCCTCTTTCTCTGGGTGTGTGTGGGGTAGCTTTTGGCCCCATTCATTTTTGTTAATTTATAGCCAAGTATGTCTTGAGAGTGGGTGCGCTAGGGGTTGTGGGAGGGGGGGAGGACGCCAAGAAGGACCATTGCACGTCGCAAGTGGCAATGCTTAAAACTTTTTGCTACGTGACTCGACAAGTGGGGCGCGATGGGCGCGGCTGTGGCAGCATTTAGCTCAATACGTGGCTCAATACCCACGCACGCACACACACTAACCAACACGCACACACACCCACACACACACACTAAGCAAGGGCGTGATAGACACACAGCCACTGTGGCAGCTTCGCCTGTCTTTGGGCTGCCTAATTTCCTGCTCAGCAGCATCAACACACAAACACACACACACACAGGCAGCTGTGTGTACATACCCATACATCTACATAAAAATCAGGTCATGTTCGCTGCTCAAAGTAATGGAATTTGTAATGCGTTTCTTCCCGCCAGCCCGCTACCCCTCTTCCCGTTGTCTGCGAAGTTGCTCAACCCATCCAAGTTCTTTGCCGCGGAATGTCGTTTTGTGTGCTCGTCTCTGTCTTGGTTACACCGCGGCGTCTCCTCCTGCTCCCCTCCACCTGCCCACCCCCTTTGTTCCAACAGCTTCCAGCCAGCAAATTAACTTCTTCGCGTCCCTTTTGGCCTGGTTGCCCTTTAAGCAGACAGAGTTCTTACTCTATGGCTGCCCCTGCTGTCAATGGCTTGGCTCAAGTGCCAAGCATCGAAGATGGAGCTGACGTCGAACCTGCAACTGGAGATGGAGCTGGAGCTGGAGCTCGTTCTGCTTGTTTTGCCATTATTAACAATCTTTGTTAGCGCGCCATGTGTTTCAGGCAGTGCTCGGTCTCCTGTCCCCTATCTTTCCTCCTCCTGGCCAGCTTCTTGGTGCAAATATATTCAATTAGTTAACTGAGAAAAATTATATCATTAGACCAAAAGAAAAGGGAGGGGGGGTTTGGGGAGGCTGGCAGGCGTTGTCTGTGGGCAGCTTCTCCTTGTTTCACTCTACGTTCAAGTTTATTAAAATTAATAATTGCCTTGCCAAGTCGTTGGGTGGGCAGGTTCTAAATGTCTGCGCCTCGAGGGATATTTGGGGTTACGAACGTTGCGGAGCAGGTGGGCAGCAGGTGGGCCAATGGGCAGTTGTAATGATGGCACATTGTTAGCGGGGAGTGGGCCTTAAAACCTGAGATAAGATTGCGATTGTTCTGCTCTAAAATTACGCGAACTTATGAATTTGTAAATAAAATTGTAGAAAAAGGGATAGGATTTAATCTGCAATTTGGGTAGGAGATAATTTTGGTTTAAGATTTATTTGATAAGCTTCAACCTGAGATAAAGTTGCAATTGTTCTTTAAAATACGGCAACCTTTTAAATTTTGGAATTAAAAAATAAAAAAAAAGGTAAGATTTTATTTTTATTTTGGGTAAAGTTCATTTTTCTTTGAGATTTATTTTATTTAGATTCATTGGAATTTTTTTTTAATTAAAAAAAAGGATTTTTGAGTGGAGAAAGTGTTACGAGAATGTTGAGCCTAATAAATGTGCATGAAATTTTGTGGCTTTAGGTAATGTCGAATTTATATGACTATACTCTTAAATTCAAACATTTTGTATTTTTAAAATAAAGCAATTTACTTTCTTTCTCTTTGTTTTTGAGAGTTAATTTTTATAAATATTATTTTGTTATTAATTAAAAATATAAGTTATTTAACAGTTTCAGTTTTTCTAAAAATTTTAGACAGAATTGCTTTTAATTAATTTTTTATTAACCATCATTTAAATCAAACGAAAAAGTTTGGTCGATCATTGAATTTTTATATCCCATCATCACAATTTAATTCAATTGCGCGACTATTAAAAGCTGTTTCGTCGCTTTAATCCGATTAAATTCAATTGAGCAAACATTTTCCCGGCCAGCCAAAAGCAAAGCTGCATAGATATATATACATATATATATTTTCTGCTATTTCAACAGACATATATAGGTCATATCAGATGCCGTTCCAAAACTTTTCAAGTGCTCGAGCTAATGGCAAAACTTCCGCGAACACAAAAAAAAAAAATAATAATAATAAAATAAGAAGAACAACACAAATACTTGATTTCCGATTGGTAACAATACTGGCCCCCCCGAAATGCCTCCTGCTGCTGCTGCTGCTGCCACTTCCCCATTCCATAGAGTTTGCTCTTTTGAGTGCATGCCACAAATTGCAGCTATCAAACTTTAGGTTGGAGCATTTTTTAAAATGTTTAAAAATACCAAGTGCAAACGAGAATAAAAACAAAACCAAACAAAAAACTACAACAACAAACAAACAGCAGCAGGAGCAACAACAACAACAACAACTACGACACATCGAAAAGAACATGGCACATTCCAATGCTAAGCAAAATTTTCTATTTTCACACACTCGTTGGCCCAAATCCAAGAAATATAGCCAGCAGAGATACATATATATATAAAGCCAACTACCTAAACGTATATCCATGGTAAGGGTAGTCGAAAGGGGTGGTGGACAGGGGGGCGTGTGAAAACAAAATGCTAGCAAAGTGGGGGAAATCCGCGAAAATAGCTGGCAGAATAATAATAATAATAATATCATTCGGTCTGATTGCGTGTATGAGCCGGTGGCAGGCAGAGACGCCACGAATTGTGGCACAATGGACACACGCGGCGTATGAGTAATGCACGAAGTATTTGAGAGGAGGGGGGATAAGCCACATGCCAAAAGAAAAGCAAAAGCAAATAGTTTTGCCACAAATAGCAAAGCAAGTAAATACTTGCTCTCCAAGCATAATTGTTTATACAAAAAAGAAAAAAGAAAACAACAACTAAGTGGCAACACTGGCAATCGTTTATGAAGCACATAAAACTACAGCTCAAGTTCAGACTAAAACACCTTTCCTGAATGCTCAAGTCGTTTGGGCATTAAGTCACCCAGTTCAAGTTCAGCTTAAGTCGTTAAACTTGCGGGTCTTTAAGCTGTCAACTTCTGCTTTTATATTCATTGCTTAATAAACAATTGCGTAAAACGTAAACGTTAGACATGATGACATACAACATCAATAGAAATAATCATAAAAGCAAACATTTGTTTTCATGCCAATAAAAAATAAAAGCAAAAACACCTTTTTATGCATAGTTCCCAGGCTGCTGTTCTCTAAGAATTGTTAAGTAAAGTAATGGGAATGTAGCAAATAATATTTTTACTAAGCTGAAAACTAAAACAAAGACTACAATTAACTTTTTAAGGTAATAACCTTCGTCCAGGCCATGGTAAGTATAATGCAAGACGTATAAAAAATGTTCAGTAAATTCTTTTGACCTGTTATTGCACACATTTATACAATAATAAAAATAATAATAATAATTTGGACCACCTAAGCTAACCTTACCTAAACAATAATCCCTTGTAATCCTCGATAAGTTTTTTAGACAACAGTAAAACAAAGATTAGGACGATGCATAATATTTTACTTCTTAATATATCAATTATCATTTTTAATAACTATTCTAAGCTAACTTTAACCGAACATAAAATTTACTTTGAACTTTAATAAGCTTTGTGAATATATTAAAAATCTCTAAACATTTTCGATTTCTAATTGAATTCCATTGAAAATTTATCGCACTTGCGAACAAGTTCAGAAATTGTAGATTCAGTAAATTTTAGTTTAAATTTAGTTGAAAAACACTCTAGATAAACTACTTACTGTTTACTCTCTAACAAACACATTAAGTGAACATAAAAGATACTCAAAGTAAAACATTTCGAGTGCACTCACACTCGAAAACAAAAGCTCAACCTGGCGTATTGAAAACGTAAGCACTTTAAGTCGAATATATTAAGTTATTTATCTCTGTGAACAAAGTCAAATGCGAATTTAGAAAATCCAGACAAAGTCCTTACACAGAAGGATTTGTACAGAAATCATGTATGCCATAAAAATAGCAGCACTTGCGACGGCTAATTGATAAAACGGAGCAGGGGGCAAGGAGCGGGGCGGATATCATGCCAGCAAACCGTCGAGCACTTCAAAGGGATTTGCAGGAAACTATTTAATAAATATACAGAAGACAACCGGAAAGAGAGAGAGAGAGATGGAGAGCAGACGACGGGCTGTGCTAAACCCTTTGACTTTTGGCACTGGCGACACTTTGGCCAAATGCGGCGATTTGTCGCATGTCGCAGGCGGACACTGTGGGGCGTCCCACGTCGCTGACGTTGTTATTGCTGTTGTTGTTGTTGTTGTTGCTGACACTGATGGACACGAAAAACTTTATACGTGCTGCAAAAACAAAAGCCAACGGGGGCAGCTAACAAAATGATCTGGCAGGTTGCGGAAAGAGGCAGGTTGTGTGAGGTGTTGCTGTCGTATCGTGTTTTTCTGTCTGCGCCGTTTGCATAAAATATGTAATTCAATTTATATTTTACTTAGGTGTGTGTCTGTGTTCATGCAAGGTTTTATTTTTTGGCCTGTTGCCGGCGACAATTAGAATTTCTGATAAGCCGCAAGTTAAAGCTGCTGCCCGTCAATTGTCAGCCAAGTCACACACGCCCCCAACCGCCTTCGCCTTCCCCTTCCTCTTGGCCGTTGGCCACTTTGTGTGTGGCCGCCATAAAGCAAACGTAAAGCCAGACCAAAACTTCGAGTCGAGTCGAGTTGAGTTGGTGTTTTGTGGAATTAGTGCAAACAGACGCATAAATAACACACACAGTGGCCATTACACCTAAGACTTTGATGCACACAAGTGTGTGTGTGTGTGTGTGTGTGTGTCCCGCACTCTGTCTGCTAATGTCTATGAAGTGGCTTAAAATGCAAATATTCTACATTGATATGCTAAGCAGATGCGTCTGTGACTTGGTCTGCGCGGTTTATAACGGGCCAACAAAATATTGGCGAACGTCTGAATTTTTGTTGATTTTCACGGGAAATTGCATAATGCGTATTTTAAGTAGAAAATCATTTAATGCATTGCATTGAATTTCATTGGAAATGCATAGAGAGATAAGATAAACAAAATTAAGTAGAGGCCTAAGATGTCATAAGAATGGATCTTGAGTTATAGACAGGTAGGTAGACAGATAGATAGACAATAAATGGAAATATATATATATAGTAAGAAAGATAAAACTTAAAAGACGTTAAAGGGATCGACACTTGTATAAATAAAAAGTTATACTTCTATAGTTAAAAAATAAATGACAAAAAAATAAATAAAGATTTAGTTTAAAAGAAAAGACTAAAAGATGCCTGATATAACCTAGAGCATATACTTTTGACAACACATATTTACAGGGTATAGTTTAGCTACACAGCTGTGACAGCTCTGTCGAAACTGGCATAACTTTAACATTTTTATGCCCACACATAGTTTATAAATTTGACAATCTCCAACAATCTCCACAAAAATAAACAGTTAAACAGTTCAATGACCAAAAACTATAGAACATTTATTATTCTTTCAAAATCGTCAACAAGTTTGCGTTCCTCGACAAATAAGAAGAAAAAAATCATGCATAAATTCACGCCTCTCTCTTATCAGACGTTGCCTTTCACGCTGCAAAATAAAAATCAAAATTAATCGAAAATGAAAAAAAATATGTATATATATATTAAGCTGCATAAATTAAATTAAAAACCAAATCAAAAATGTCTGCATAATTTGCAGCACAGAGAACAAATCCAATCAAAAAAAAAATCAACGTGAGTTGCCTGACAAAACAATTTGAATAACAGCAGAAAGAGAAAAATAATTAAATCAAATAAAATAAAATATAAAAGCCAAAAATAAAAGAAAATAAAGTGAACTGAAATTAAATTTGTTGCATATATTTTGCTCAGCGCAAAACTAATTCAATTAACACAATGGAAAACGCCGCACAAAAGCAGCAAAAGGCGCTCAGGGAGCAGCCTTTGATTGCCTCAGACTCTCAACTTCGCCCCTCCGCTTAGTAGAAGACTTTCCTTTGTTGAGGTGCGCAGCTAAAGGCAAAGACGGGTCCTTGCACTCGCTCTATCTCGCTCTCTCTCTCTCTCTAGCTGTCTCCCTCTATATTTTTCTGTGGCGTCAGCTGGAAAGAGCCCGTCCGAAACAAAGCCATGGACCAGCCCGAAAAAGGAGTCTAATGTGGAGCAGCTGCCTTTAGATCCACTCCATTCAGTCCTGGCACTGACACTGGACTCGGCTACAAGGCACTGCACTGAACTCCACAATTTGTACACAGGACACGCGTCGTGGAGCGCGTGAAGTTATTCGCATGCCACGACACATGTGGGCCAGCTCACAATGCCAGGAAACTGGCAACTGGCAACTGGCAACCGACAGGACGACGCCGGCGAGAAGGATGACGCTCAAGGCTCAAGTGCACTAAATGCAAGCGGCAACATCCGTTTCATAAACGCAAAGCCAACAAATGCACTTGGAGAAATTGCCCTAAAGAGAGCTTTCATTTAATCCTTGATAGATGTACGTTCAAATATATTACAATTTGTCGAACAATTTTCCAATGCGTACAGTGAAACAAGATTTAATTTTTTGTTAAGTCAATTTACAATTATTAATATACAAAATTTTTTTTTAAATTTTACTAAATCTCTATCCTTATATTTATTATTAGCAGATTAATATTTAAGAAACACTTTAAAAATTAAAATCTATGCAGATTTTTTTATTGAATATGTCTAGCAATGTTTAATTATAAATAAAGATTTTATAAACTATTTTTTTCACTCAAGTAAAAACTACTTTTAAAATACTTTTATAATTTCAGTGATTATATTTTAACTTTTCCAGAAAACTTTGCAAACGTTTCTCATGGAAAATAAACTATTTCTTTCATTATTTATACTTCATTTTCGCAGTGTTGCCAACTACCCAACTTATTTTCATTTCTAAACAGACCTGTGCAGTCTCTGAACTTTGCCATCCTGTGACAATTTCTATGGCAGCCATCAACAGCCCCCTCATCACCTCCACCCCCACCCCCCCAACCCTCTTTGTTGAAGCCATTTTACGCTTTTACGCCGCAATTGTTGTGGAAGCGCATTGAAAGGCGTTGCACATAAACTTGCGGCAAGCATGACTTTAAAACTAGCCCACAAATGTGGCATTGTGTTTGTGTGAGTGTGTGTGTACAGTTTGACAGTCACTGTTGAGCTGCCTTTTTAGGCCGGCGTCAATGCATTGTGTTCAGGTCACTGAGATGCCTTTTGGGCTAACTGCCAAAGTTCATGAACTTTATGAACTCCAATCAGTGGCACTCAAACTGTCGCGGCGTTGCTCATACGCCGTGTGCCACAATAGATAGGCTTTGCGAAAAAAAAACAAAAAAACAAAAAACGAAACTCATTAACAAATTGCCTAAACTGTGTGCAGAACATGACAGCCGACAATTTATGTGGCAATTGGCGCTGTCAGAAGCTGCTCCCCAAAGACCACTTCATTCCACCTGACCATGACGTAAATGAACTTGGACATCAAGGGGGAGAAGCAAACACAAGCCGAACCGAAACTGAAGCGAACTAGTGCGAACCGAACCGAACCATATTCCGGCGCACACGCTCCGACATGCTCCACATTTGTCGCACGTCACAAAGTCGCCACGTCACGACGACGAGCAAGTGGCGGTTGATGGGGCGAGAGTTGCTGGATGGGCCGATGGGCAGGTGAAGTCGTGGCAAGCAACTGAAAAGCCATTAATAACTGGGCTATGGCATCGAAGGAGTGCGAGTGGAGTAAAGTAGAGGGCGTAGCGCAGAAATGAATGAGTGTCAGACATTTGTGTAGATAAATATAAACTACAATTTGGTATGCATAAACATAAGCTCAATGGGAAAGATAAATTCGAATATGAAGCATCTATAAATATATAAATATAAAATGTGAATAAGCAAAAAAACATTATGCTATTTTTGTGGCGTTCTTAGAGACTTGAAGACATTGAAGGTAAGGTACAAAGTTCTTACAAATATATTTATTAAAATATTGAAGCATAATATGAAACACATTTAATAATTGTTCATAAAATTTGCTATTATAATTGGTGAAAAACATTTTTAAAATTGTTTTTAAACGTAACTTATTTAAAATTAATTATGCATTTACAATCTTTGAATATTCCATCTGTTTCATTTTCACTCCGTATCTTATAACTTTAAATTTTGATTTGTCTTTCACCAGCCCAATTGACAATCAAAAGCTTTTGATGCTGCACACAATTGTCAGGCGTTTGTGTGCCATGATTTCAATTTAATTGCCAACGCGATGGGCAAGTGTCGGCAATTATCAAGTATACGCCACCTGCACGGCCTACAGACGTGCGTCAATTGGCGGCAACATTAATTGAGCGCACTCATGAGACTGCCAATTAGCAGGACCGAGCAAATTTATAGCCAGTCCGGTAAGTCAGCGAAAACGAAACGTAACCAAACGAAACAAATCGAATCGAATATAAAATAAAATCAAATATAAAATAGTTCATATTAAGCTGCTGGCAATTTGTGTGCGGCAAATGCGAACGCGTGTCCAGACCATAAAAAACACGCTAATCAAATGCTTAAGTAGACAGATAGAGAAGAAGAGAAAAATAAACATTTAAAAATTCTTCAAAAGTATTTTCCCAGTCAAATAAACCGAAATGCGGACCAAGAAAAATGTCAAAAATTAGCAACGAAAATGAATGAGCTCAATGTGGGCGGCAGTCATAGAAAATATGAAGGAAGAGACAGCAAGAGGAAAAGGCAGCTGCGAAAACATTTTCTATATAAAGTTGCGAAAATAAAATATAACTTTTCTCTCACAAAGTTTTTTGCACAACTCTTTCTCGGACTTTGCTTCGTTTTTTGGTGTTTTCGCTGCGGTCGAGTAATTTGCGCTATCTTTGCGTTGACAAAAGACAGCAGCAACAACAACAACAACAATAGCAACAACAATGACTACAACTTTTAACAAATGGTCATCATAATGTTGCCGAAGTAAAAACCGCATCCGCAACAAAATAAGTAGCTCATGAGAAAAGAAGAAAAAAAAAACAAATAAAACTTACATGAAATGAAAAAGAAACATCGAAAAATTGACGCTAATTTTGACAATTTCAATTTTGCCGTCCCTTGGCTAGTTGCCCGTTGCCAGCTTCAATGATGGCTAATTAAAAACCTCAACTGCCACAAAGTTAAAACTTTATCTAGTCAAGCGAGTCACGAGTCCGCTGATAAACACCGCGCACAGCAATTAAAAACATTTTGTGGTATCTCAATGTTTGTTTGGAAACAAAAGATATTTTTGTTTTCTTTCAGTTATTTTTAAAAATAGCCCAAAAAGATACCAATAATATCAAAAGTATCCAAAAGATGTGTAGTGCATATTCCACTGACAGCGCCAAGTGCTTTTGTTGTTTCTGTTCGTTCCGCCTGGTGTCTGTCTGCCTGTCTGTCTGTCTATCTCTGGCTAACAAACAAATGGAAATGCTCAAGCAGCCGCTGAAAGCAAAATTTGGATGCCCACGCACAGATAAGAACAGGCAATGAACGAGGCGGGCCAACCGAAGGGGCAACCGGAGGGGCTAACTGCGAGCAGGCGCAAACAAATTACAGCCTCTAAATGACAGCTGAAGACCAAATAGAACAATGACAGCCACAGGCACAATAACACTTTGATTATTCCTATTCGACTTAGCGAAGACTATACAAAGAGTTTGTATATAGAGACGGAATTCGACTATTGCATACCGCGTGCTACAATTTGAGAGATGACTTATGCGAATAGCTAAAATTAGTTTTGTTTAACACAGATTTCATGTATGTTATAAATATAGAATATTCCTAAAGGCTATTAAACGTTCAGTTTACTGATCTATACTTTACTTACACAGACTTATTTTTATTATTAATTTTACAACAGGATAAACATAGTTATAAGCTAACAAAGTGGACTTTGCACCTTCCTAGAATAAATAAAGATAAATATTTATTTTGTATACCATTTTTTACTTCACACGCATTTTAAAAGTCAATCTTTTCTTTTTATTACTTTATTCTAAACATTTACAACTATTTTAAAACCACTTTGAAAACCTTAAAATATTAAAATATGTCATCAATTTCACATTTAATGAGTTCTTAATCAGAGAAAAAACTGTTTTTCTGGACAAATATTTTATTTTCCAAGCAGACGTTAAAATTTTCACATAATATAAACATTATAATAATACAAGACAATAAATTAATAACAACGCAAATTACCTGCATACAACAAATACTGAATAATAAAGTTAGCTCGAATTAATTTACACAATTCACAGCACAATCGATTCATGCCAATTGCGTAACACCTGAACAAAAGCGCCTTAAATTACAGGGTACAACACACACGCACAAAGCACAAGAGCAACAAGAGGAAACAGGCTTAGAATTTTGGTTATACAAAGGCTCGTCCTTGCATGGGAATGCTAAAAATAAGCTTAACGAAATATGCAGGGAGGTAACCAGAATAAACACAGACACGGCACATTGTTAACGGCGCTTGAGTGTGAGTCTAAGTGTGTGTGAGTGTGAGTGTGAGTGTGTGTGTGTGTGTGTGTGGGGGCAGAGCAAAGCGCAATCAAGCGTAGTTTCCGAATTTTCAACTACAAAACGCATGCAAAAACTACAACAGCAGCCGAGAAGAAAGGCAAACAGATGCCTGCCGGAAAAAAAGTTAAAAAATCATAAAATGCCTGAACAAAGTGGGCGTGGCGGGGGGACACAAATTGCGGCAGACAACAACAGCGGCAACAACAAACAAAGAACAAAAAAAAAAAAAAAAAGAACGCAATAGTCATAAAAATTGTTACGCACATTGAGCAAAAGGAGCGGAAGGCGCGTGTGTGCCAAAGGCGTCCACGCGTCCACCTGCTGCGGCCCAAGGACAACGACAGGACACAGCTGCTGTTGCTCGACAATGAACGGTGGGGTTAGGGGTGGCACGGGTGTTGGTATTGGGCTTACAAAATTGAAAGAACGAAAGAAGACGAAAAAAACGAAAAAAACGAAGGCGAAGCAAATTTAAGCATTACAAATTTTTTGCGCTCGCTTCTGCAACTGGCAGTAAAATTAAATGAAAATTGTTTCGCATATGTAGAAATATGGAAAAACTCTATATGCAAGAAATAAATAAAATAAAATATATATTAAAACGCAAGCAGGAATGGGGCAAGACGCGCAGCTAGCGGATGAACCCAACAAACAGTTTACCATTCGCAATTCGCATTTCCATTTGCATTTAATTAATGTACATTAAATATTTACAAATTGCATTAAATTACCGCACACGGTGCGGCCACCCACACACGCAGCGGCAAATTGCAACAGGGGGGAACGGACGGGTAAACTACAGTGGGATGCACCACTGGTAATTGTTTGCTCCACATATTCGGGTGGATAATCCAGACCGGTGAGAGTGGGTGCATCCAGGCGTGTCCAAGTATTCGGCTTAGCGGCTCCCTTTCTCTCTCTCTCTCTCTCTTTTACACACGCACACCTTTCTCTGTCTGTCTATTGTCCAGCAACCGCATTTGGCGTTGAATTTGGCTCGCAACGTACAAATTTAGTTGGATTTTGATACTTGCATCCGCTGTGGTTGCCACTTCGATGGAAATGGCATTTTCACGCGACGTGGCAACAGTGGTTAACACATAAATAATGTTATTGAGAACATCAAATATTCAAAACGTGCTGCATAAAAATATCAGATTTCAACTCAACAGGTTTTAAAGATATTTGTCTGGATTTAAATATAAGATTTGTCTAAATTTAAATATAAGATTAATAATATTAAATTTTGCACTATGATATTTAAATATTAAACAGTTTAGGTTCATTTTGATCTTAATCTGAAAACCTAAAGCTTGTATAAATAATTTAAAAAGTCGAAAAACTTTAGTTTTGTACTTAAATCAAGGGAAAACGAAAATACCTTAATAGAAGACTCAAATATCAACATTGGACTTTCATTAAAAACGTTTTTTCAAGTATAAAAGATTTCGTAGTTTTATTTATTTAGTTCAAGAGTTTAGTTTTTAGCAGACAAACCGAATAATTTTTTCTTTCAACTGAATTTTTCTCGTCGTGTAGTGTTAATAAATAAACTTTCATTTCCATTCCACTGTAACACTTTAATTTCGCTGCATTCCGAATGCAAGTTTAATTGGTTCGAAAAGCCTTGGTGAAATACACGCGAATTTGGCAATTTGGAAACTGTTGCGGCTGTCATTGACATAGAGACTGATTAAAGCCGAATCGATTCGTGGCCAAGCAACAGCGCGGCGAGAGAAGAGCGAGGTGGAAAGGCTATTTTAGCAATGCAAATGCATTTGGCTTACATATATAGCTGCTAAATTTGTGCAACTGTCGATGCGTAACCAGCGTTAATATAATTGCAATGAATGGGCAGCTCTTCCAGCCCATTTGGCCCATTTGGCAGTTGTGCGTCAGTCGCCCCAAGTTGCCTCCAAGCAGGCGCCAAATATGCATAATGCAAAGCTCAACATAGACACAAAATGCATATATATGTATACCTATCTATATATACGTGTGTATCTATATCTTTATGTGTGTATCTTACGCCTGCAGCAGCCACTCAACGAAAACGTTTTCGAGCAAAAACAAAAACAATTGCAACGCAAACAAAAGCCGACAAAAACACATTTTTGGCGCTGCCCATTGGAGGTGCGAGGGAATTTGATGACAGCAAAACGAGCGAAACGTCAATTAAAATTGCAATGAAAAAAAGTAGTGCCACATCTACGAAAAACTGTCCAATAAAAATTTGCATGGAAAAATTGCCGGGCGATTGCAGCTCGCTGTTGATTCCGGCAAACTGCTGCGAGATACGTCACAGAACATTCAAATTTATTCGTGTGGAAATTGCGCGCTAATGAGCGAACCTGAAGCAAGTGGAGATAGAGAGTGGAGTGGAGGGGGTTGGGAAGCGGGGCTGTATAGAGTGGAGCCCCTCAAGGAGGCGCTGTCACAACTGAACGAGTTTTGATGCGACCACGCGCCATTTGATTTATGCCAAGAGGAAAGGCAGGTGGGCCGCGCCCAGCCTCTGTCCAACCTGTGTCGCCCTGTGGCAGCCCAGCGCCAACTTGGACATCATCTGAGAGATGCAAAAGCTGATATGAGCCACCTCAGTCTTGGCCTTAGCCTCAGTCGGCCTGCTTGAGCATTGCATATTTTTGTAATCAACTTCCAGTCATTTCTTTGGAGCAATAAAAATCGTAATGAACCGCGCCACATAAAAAGGGAACGCCAGAGTGGACATAAAAGGCGAAACAGGATTGCGAGGCGGGGCAGTCCAAAGTGGGAGAGGCAGGGACAGGGCGTGGGCTACGTCAAAGCATTTTATACGCGTAATTAGCAGCAATTACCCGAAAAAGGAGGGCGACTTTGGGAGGGGCGAGAAAGGGTGATAAGACGCAGGGATATTCAATACTTTGTGGTAAACACAGCAATCCCCTAGAGGCCGATAGGACTCAGACTTGCATAATACTAAAAAAAAGTTATGCGAGTTTTAGAAGAGCTTAGTCTTTAAAATAAATTTTAAAGAAAATTTTTATTATGAAACTTATACAAACTTAATAAATGGGAAATATATGGAAAATAGTGTATATATGATAGCTGTTTTTATTTGTTCAAAAATATTGGCATTCTTAATTATCTCTTAGACTCTTAAAATAAAAAATAAAGAAATATAATGAATAAATTGACTAGCATTCTTTGTAAAGCCAATATTTTGAACTTTTGTTCTCTAATAATTAAATGGTTTACAGTAATTTAATTAAAACACAATTTTTGTATCTTTATAGACACAAATTTCGCAATCGCACATTTACCTATTTACCACAACTTCAGTTTCAATTAGGACCTATTTTAATTTGTTGAAAGGGTATTTAAACTTCGCTTAATAGATATTATCATGACTTTGTTATTTCTTTTTTCTTCACACGCCTCAAATGGTGTTTGCAGAATGCAAATTACGCTAAGCGAATTAGCGCGGAAATGCAAGACAAGACAGCAAACGGGACAGGTACAAAGACCTGGGCGCAGGGGCAAGTTGAGGGTTAAGGTTGAAATATATAAAACAAATTAGATTGCAGCGAGTGAGCAGTTAATGTGAAATGTGTGTGGGAGTAGCACTTAAATCGAGCAACTAAATTTAATGAGAAATGGCAACGAAATTGTGCAGGCGGAAATGTACTTAGAGGTCGAAAATGATTAAGCTATGATTAAGAAATTTACTAATTAATGAAATGAGTCAAGTGCTGACAAATTCCTCAGAACCAAAATCATTAGCAATTGAGGAATGTCCACTAATAGGCCAAATTGACAGAACATTACGAGCAACTATTTCTAATTGAAATTTTGTCGTAACTCAATTTGGCACAAGAAATTACTCTGCTTATTATAAACTATACAAAAAATAGTTTGCGCGATCTTTGGAGGTCAGAAGCTAAAAACTATGTAGTGCTTGATTTTGTTAACAAAAAATTCAAAAAAAAAATTGTATTTTTAATAATGAATATATTTTCAACAGAGGCCAACAAACATGAAAATCTGATCAATTTTTGAAGTTATGGGCAGTTACTCATGCGAACATTTTTATCCACTTTAAGATTTCTGCACAAATTTTGGTCATCTCTCTGTCGATATGTCGGAATATTACACAAAAATGAAAATAATCGAGTGGAAAGAAAAGCGTTAAGTTGTCGTACATATATATAAAAAAAAAGCCTTAGCCTTCACGTTTAAAGTCAACTAATTCTGGCTAGTTTAGACGAAATTCTTCACCAATTTCTTATCTCTGCACTCCTAAAAATAAAATACAAGCAAATAAAAAAAAATATTATGTTTATCTACAGTTTATCTCAACTCTAACAGCCTTTCCATGCTAAATATAGCCAAAGTTAAAACCTTAATAAAATCTAATCGTAGCAGCAATCAGCACATTTGAAATTTAATTTAGTCAGCTGCCAAGTGGCAGCTGTTTTCGACTGCCTCCGAGCGACAGAATTTGTAATAAAGCAATTCGCAAGTGCAACAGTCTCACGGCAATTCAGCAAAATTGTTGCACCAGACCTTGCCACAAATCAAAAAAAAAAGAAGAGTGAATGGAGGTGGAAGCTCGGCGAGCAGCACCTGCCGGGCGTGGAGCTCTGGACACGGGACGTGACAAACTGCCGCCACTTGCGAGGCAAATGGCATGGCAAATGAAAAATGATGCCCAGCGCCGAGGCGGAAGCAAAAAAAATGCATTTGCCGAATGAGCTGCGCACGTGAAGTGGAAACACAAATGCAGCTCCCAATGGAAACGCTCCAAACTGCGTCCCAAAAGTCAATATGTTGCAATCTACTTTTATAGTTGCCCAGTCTCGTTTGTAGCATTATTATTTTTATTGTTTTTATATTACTTTAATTATTTTAATGTATAATTTTCATCTTTTATATATTATATTTTTTCACACCGCTAATTGCAAATTTTTGCGTTCAACTTTTTTTTTTACAAAATTAACAATGTGTGAATTGGAGAGAGAAAGACAAAGATAAAGAGAGAGAGAGAGAGATGCACAAGTGATTGCCTAGCTTTTGTATGAGAATCATATGTGAGTTCTCTCGCTTTTGTGTACCCTTACAGCGGCTAGTATAAATTACCTAGCAATTGTGTTACACATTAAAGGAAAGCCTTTCATATAACATATACATTCTTGATCTGTATTAACTGCTGAGTCGGGATTTAAAAGAAGCCATCGGTTGGGAATTATATTTTTACATGAAATTTATCGAATATCTGGAAGGGTATTTGATCTTCGACAACGCGTGAATATTTCACGTTTTTTTTAGGTTTTTTCGTATAATTTTTATGTTCATTAAATATTGTGTGAAGTTATCTGCGATTTAATTTTTTGCTGATATTGCTGAAATGAAATTATAAAGTGTTGTTATTGTTGTTGTAGTTGTCATTGTTGTTGTTGACTTTTGCTGTTGTGCACTAATTGAAAACGGCAACAAGAATAAATAAATGTTGTACGTGTATTACTCGCAGTATTTGCACTGGGTAAATGCTTGCATTTGCTGATAAGCCCCAAATCACAACTGATAAAAAAGATACAATATATGTGTATATACCATATGTACATATATGTCTGTAAGGATGTACCCAGCTAATGGCTGATAAAACGCACAACTTGTGCCAACAATTAGTTGTGATAAACGTTATGGGAAAGAGCAGAGCACGTACAGTTTTTAAAAATGGAAACACCAAAAGGTCGTTTGGAGTTCAATTTGATAAACGTGTGTGGAAAAGGCAGTTGAGAGAGGGTATTGAAAACTGCTTCTAATTTGCAACTACAAATCTTATTTCTGAAAGCGAATTTTCAGTAATTTCAAGCTTTCAACTATCAACTTTCAACAAATTTCAATCGACATTTTTTTACAAAACACTTCACATATCAAACGAAAATTCCATAAATTGTTACACAAAAAAAATGATTGAAAAAAAAATTTAATTCCCACGAAACAATTTCAATAATTTGCACAAATATCGCAATTATGCCATATTAATTATTGTCCATTAAAAATTAAAATTGTTTGTTGAGCATTAAAAAATATATTGAGTTTTTGTTTGCTTTTGTTAGAGAAAGATATTAAAAGCTTGTGACATTATGTTTTTAAATCGTCTCATTAATAATAAATTATTTAACAATTGCACAACACGCATATAAATAAAGACTTGATTAATAATCAATTGTTAGTAATCAATTAAAGAAAATTATTAAATATAAATTATATATATTAACTATGTGAATCACTTTGTTGTTCAAATCTTATCAACAGCTGATAAATAAATAGTATTAGCAAGCAAGAAATAAATTAATAACACGAAAAATTAATTGCAAATTGTTCACAAATTGGTATTCAACAAATTTAATCTGTTAATTCTGAGTAGCCGTAGTTTATTTAAAACTGTCGATTAAACCAAGTCAACGATTAACATTAACAGTTAGCTTTGATGCAATCAAATAATTTTATGCTATTCGCTTAATGATTTCAATAAATATTTTGTTTCTTTTTATTCAATTTTGTGGCCATCACTGGGATTTGCTTTTCTGCCGCTTCTGAGGTTGCTTTCTGCAAAGCAAAAAAAAAGCAGGTTTTCCATTTGGCCTTTGGCATAAGCCAACGCAAAAGCCAAAGCCGGCCCAGAAAACAGCTTGAACGCCCGGCAAAACCGCACAAAAGTCGTTCTGACGGCCGCACGAGAAACATATACAAAAAACTTTTTGTATAAAACAGGTAGGAATGCTGCAATTGCGCATAGGCGCCTAGCGGATGCCCTACATATAGATCACAAATTAAAATATATAATAAATTCTATAACAAATTTGTAAACGAACGAAGGACTATAAGTGCATAATTATCATAATATCTATACATAAGCTAGGCTTTCAAATCCAGATGTTAAATTAAAAATATATATATAATTAAAAACTTTAAAATTAACATTTTTAAAAAATGAGATAAAATATTCATTTAGAAATTAAAATTTCCACAATTGAAATTGAAAACAATTAAAAATACCAAATATTGTATTTTTTTATATATTATTATTATTATATATTTTGTTTAATTTTTCGCATAGAAATTTATTACTGTTACTTGTGTGTTGCTCTCAGCCCTTCTCAGTGCATATGCCGCTGCCTAGTATACCCTTCTGTCGCAGTTGCCTGCAGGGTGCAATGCAAACAAGCGCATTATATATACTTTTTTAGGTTTCTTTTTGTTTTAGTGTTTTTCATTCCTTTTATGTTATGCGTGTAAAATCAATAAATGCGAGCGGGTTCAGAGGTGACGACAACGTCGAAATGCCTCTGACCTTCATCAAAGCCTTTCGAGCACTTCGGCGACCTTCCACGCAGCGTACGGCCCCGCCTCGCCTCGCAGCCCCCCCCCCCCCCCCCTCGTCTCAGCAACTCTCTCGCACACTGGCAATTAAATTTATATATACAAATATATATACATATACATTTTGTGCGTATTTCTCAACTTATTTTGCACGCCAAAATACTTAATTGTTGCTCTTTATTGTTTTTATTGTTGCTGTTGCTGTTTTTGGTATTTTGGCTGGCTTTTATGCTGCCGGTTTTTGATTTGTGCGAATTCTGTTTAGCTTTGCCTTTGGCTTTGGCTTTTGTTTCTTCTTTCCGGCCGTCTGCGGTTGCCGTCAATTCTCGATCATTATGTTTGTTAACCTATTTGCTGTTTCTTTTGCGAATTTTTCTTTACTTTTTTGCTAGTACAATGTTTCAGTTCTCGGGCTTAATTAATCAACATTTTACGGCAAATGCAAAACTTTAGGCTCTTAACAAAATTACGTCAGTTGGAACTTGTAGGAATTTCCGAATAATTGATATTAGGTAATAAAAAAAAACGACAAAATATACATAAATATTTGGTAAAATCTAAGCTTTAAAACTTTCAGGTTTTTTATATATTATGATCTCTCTGTTAAATATTCTGGCTCCCTCTATCATAATTCCTTCACATGATTTTCGTATCTCTCACTGGCAGTCTCTTATATTTCTATCACTTGCACTCACTCTATTTCTCTTACTTCCTCCCTCGCACTCTCACCCTAACTAACTTACTCTTCGAATTCATGTGAATCGCAAAGAGCGGCGACATTTAAGTGCAATATCAAAAACAGTTTTTGCCCCGCGGTCTGCACAGTTTGACAGCCAGTGGCTGCGCTCGCCTTGAACTTTCAAGCGAATTCGCTTGCAGTTTTTGTGGGTCACCAAATATAACTTTGAGTAAATTTTAGCTGCGCTTCTTACTTACCATCTTTAGCATTTGTTGTTGTTGTTGCTGTGGTGGCCATTGTTGGCGTTGTGCTGGCAGAGGACGCCGACGCGGACGCCGCTGTTGCCGCGCCAAAGAATGTTGTTGTGTCCGCGGCAGCTGAGAGGCTGCGCGAGCAGTGCATTAGTCACGTTTCTTATTGTTGTTGTTGTGGCAATTGTTGCTATTGTTGGTGCTGTTGTTGTCTGCGGCGAACTTGAACCCGCCGCTGATAAGAACCCGTCGCGAAAACGCTCGACAATAACCGTTGGCAACGCACGCACACATACATAAACAAGACGAGTAGTGTGTATGAGAACGGGAAACAAAATGCACGCAGAGCACTAAAAAAACGCAAACAAAGGCAACGACAACACGCCAAAGCCGATAATAATTTCTCTTACGGTTTTTTTATATATATAAAATTTTTTTTTTTATTATTTTTATTACAAAACACAAAAACACAACACAAAAAAGAAACCCAATTGGGTTGATTACGGCAAATGCATTTAATTGATTATTTGTATTTCATTTTCTTGCATTTCTTTAACATATTTATTTAACATGTACAATTAACATCGACGGCGACTGCGACGGTGACCGCGACGGCGACATTAAGTGTGCTCCCGATCCCGTTGATTGCAAGCCCAATGCTTTTGTTGTTGCTGCTGTCACACGCACGCACGCACACACACACATGCACGCACACGTACACTAGCAGAGCGGGCACATGAACAACAGTTGTTGTTGTTGTTGCTGCTGTTTATTTTTGTATTCGTTGTGGGTGATTTTTGAGGGGGTGGGGGGATCACCAGTAGCCGCAAGTATTTTATTTTATTTTACTTATTTAATATTGTTATTATTGGCATTTTGGTTGCTGCGCTGCTCTGCTCTGCTTAGTCTTGTTGTTTTTGCTGCTGCTGCGTTTGTTGTTGGTGTGGGCGCAAACAGCGCTCGAAATTTTGTTGTTGTTGCTGCCGCTTTTGTCTGCGCGCACTTCACTTTGCTGTTGGGCCACAATACACGCGTCGTATGCACACTTTTTTCACGCCACGCACATGTTTATTACAATTTATTTAATTAATTTAACAATATTATGAACGCGAACGCGCGGCGTAACTGCCTATCGATAGTTTTGCAGCCTCTAACTAGAGAACGGTTTAGTGCCAACTGGCTGTTGTTTGGCCAGCGTGACTGTGCTAGGCTAACATGTTATGTTATGTTAAGCACGCTGTTAGGTACCGATATATCGATTTGGGGTGACCATTTCTATTTTAATATATACGTTTTTTTAGGGGTATTACCTTACACTTACTATGATATAAGTATTTGGTTCACAAAAAAATTGCATT
Source organism: Drosophila colorata (assembly GCA_035041545.1). Taxonomy (NCBI): domain Eukaryota; kingdom Metazoa; phylum Arthropoda; class Insecta; order Diptera; family Drosophilidae; genus Drosophila; species Drosophila colorata. The sequence continues at coordinate 5,978,917 of JAWNLD010000564.1, forward strand.
GTCACTAATCGTAATTAGTTTTTAACTTGCAGAAGCGCTGATTTATTTTGTTTATATGTCGTTTTCGGTAGCGTAGCCGATTACAGCTTTCCTACCTCCTTAACATTACCATTTTGAGTATAACAGTTTCATGGTAGTAATATGCTTGCACCCAAAACACACAACATACACTGATTAAGTGCTGGGTATGCGTAACCAAAAACCTGTTAGCCTAAACAAAAGCTTAGTTACCTTCATCAGTGTTCTACTTAATTTAAATTCAAAAACGCCTAAATTCAAAAACTAAACCGCTCTGTTTGCTGCACTTGAAGTTGGCTGCGCCCGTTTGTCTATTCTGAACGAGTATGTTAAGCAGCTTTTGCCAGCTCATGTTTTGTGCAGTCGTTCATGTAACAAGGCTGCCTGCTATGACAGACATGTTGCCGCTAAAATTTGAATTTAAAATTTTAGCTGTTGTATCACAAACCGAGTAAAAAAAAATAATTGCATTTACAAATATTTTAGACAAATTTTACACTTTACAGCTAAAAGCATGAACTCTAAATAAACCTGTGTAATTCCCAATTGGCATATTCTCAAAGCCCACCAAGTCGCATTTGAAAACATGCAAACAACAATCTAAGCAAATTGTGCCCAATTTTCAATAGCTTTTTATTTATTTTCTTTACGCTTTTTTGCGCGTTTTTGACCTTGACAAACAGACAGAAATATGACACAAATATTGCGCAAACAACAACAAAAATGCCTGGCTCGAAATGCGTTTATATTGTGACGAGATCTGTTGACGCCTTCTCGACATTGTTTATTTGTGTGCGCTTGTCGTTGTTGCCGTTATTGTTTATAATTCCGATACCGCACGATTGTCAAGTGAAAGTTGCCACCGTTTGCTCAGCGGCCACGCCCCAAAAACAAAGGCAAACGCCCACATGGGCGCTGGTGCGTGTTTGGGTGTAGATATGTGAGCAAGGTGTTAATTTCTCAGTTGCCAATTATTTTTACCTAACTTGACGGTATTTATTTTGTTTTATTTTATTTTATTTTTCTCTGACTTTTTTTACTTGACTGTTTTTTACACACTTTAGTATGCTAATACGTCAGACGATGTCTGAAAATTGAATTGTGGGCTGTGTGATAACAAAATCACATTGCATAATGATTGGACGACATTTGAGAGAGTGTGCGTGTGTGTGTGCGTGTGTGTGAGCTGATTCACGAACAATTAAAAACAAATATATATCTATTTAAAGCCAAGTCGAAAGCAAACATAAAACCAACTTAATGACTATTGCAACAACACTTGAGCCTCGAACTTGTTCTGCTCGTTGCGGAAATCAATTAAGAGACGAACAGCCAACAACAACAACAACGACCACAGTGAACACCAAAGCGAGTCTATAAAAAATCAAAGTCGATGCCAAAAGACAAAGTCAATGTCCTTTTGCAGGCAAACAGCTCTCAGCTCTTGGCCAAGACAACAACCGCTGCCCCCTCGCAGCCTGTTTGCTTTAAAGGGCCAATGCGAAAACGAGTTATCTCCAATTGGACATTGTCCAGTTGGCTGCAACTCTGCCATTGTCATAAGCTCTGCAATTTGGTCAAGTTCAGCCAAAAGATTTGCTTAGTTTTTGTCGAGGCTGGCCAAAAACATTGCTGCTTTCAATTTCAATTTCAATTTGTAGTTCTAAGCTCTGGCCCGGACCCCGCCGGCTGCCACCTGCCCCAACCCCTGCCCCAGCCCCTGCCCCTTGGCTGACCCATTTAACTACATTTCTAATGCAGCTCATTTGCATAATTTATGGCCGCTAAGCCAGTGGGCGTGCCGCATTTCTAATCAAAATTATTGTAACTCTCTCGAAATGGGTGAAAACGCATCTTAATGCAGCTCCAACTCCGACTCCAATCAGAATCCCAATACCATCTACAGTCGCCGCCAAGCCAAACTAATTGGCTCTAAAAATAGCCGCACTTCGAGCTGGTTTCTGTTTCTCTGCCTCTTCCACTTCTGCTTTGGCTGCTTCGGCCACAAACTCGTTTCGTGGACGCAATCAAAGAACCCAAAGACCAGCCAAAGACTTTCTTGCAGAGCCAAGGAATGAGAGTGAAAAACCCAGCCACGCTGCAGGCGGGCGGCGTTGGGCGGAGGTGGGTGGCGGCGGCAACTGTTGGCTGTTGGCTGCTGTCGGTTGGCTGGAAAATATATGGAGATCTGTTGTCCATCGATAAAAGGCATAAAAACCAGTTGCATAGTGGGACAAAATGCATGTTCAACGTGGCGACACGAAGCGCGGACCATGTTGAAAATGTTGTAGAATTAATCGACGATCGTTAATGCAAAGAACCAGCAGAAGAGCCCAAGACGTGTGCTGGTCGAATATTAAATACCCTAGCAGAGCTGCTGGGAGAATTGAAAGATTTATTTACAGCACATCAAGAAATCAAAAGTAAATCTGAGATTTCAGTTGGAGATCAGCAGAAATATTAAATTTTTATCTTTTGTTTTTAATTAATAAAAAATTATTTGTGTATTTACAAACTTTTTTAAAATCATTTGTTCTTAAATAAATCTTTTTAACACATAAAGCAATCAAAAATTAATTAGAGTTTTGAGTTTAAGATCAGCAGGAATATTAATTTTTTACCAAATTAATAAAAACTATAAAAACAAATATATAAACTTTTTTTAAAATAATTTTTGGAAATAAACAAAAATACTGCAAAGTTATATAATTTTTAATTTTAAAAATTGCTTAAGATATTATTAGAGAAAGTTGATGCCCCCAATTTGGTAGCTTCTAGTGCACTATATAACTTGATTATCAGAATCAATAAGCTTTTTAAATATCAATAATTATTAAGAGATTTTTAAGATCGTTTTACGTTCATTCGAACCGGTAAAATTTGCTAAGGAAGCGATTCAAATTTAACGATTAAGCTATAAACGAAAAAGTTGTTTAATTGAATTTTATAAATATCACTAAGAGGGGTGTATTTTTAAACAGACAGTTAAATATAACTTTACCGTTTTCGCTGTTAGAATGTTAAATATAAATACTTAAAAAAAAATGTTTTGTTTATTGGGATACTTTGGGATACTTTCTTCAATGTGTTTTTCAATTGTTGTAAAGAGATTTTGAACATCACAAATATTAATTGCATTAATAAAAAAATATATAAAAAAATAAATAAATGTATATAATATCAAAAAAAAAAAAATAAATATACTATTATATGTATATAAAAGAATATATAAGAATATTTGAAAATAACAAAAAGTATATCAGTTTATCTAACATTTGAATTACATTTAAGCTGCATATAAATAAATAGATAATTAGAATAATAATATCCCCAAGTTTGATTATCACAAAAAATAATGACGATATCCAGACAATAGTTTGCATAGAACTGGACAACATTAAAAACGGACAGACGACTCGACTGTTAAGACGAATCAGTCCTAGAGTCCTCTAGGCGTTATATATTTTGTGATTAAAATTTAAAATAAAAAAAATAATAGCATACAGTTTAATGCTAATAATCATTCAAAAACAAAAGTTTTTATTGTTTTTATAAGTATTATTATTTTTGAATTAAATTATTGCAAAGTCTTTTATTTATATTTATTTCATAGTCATGAGATCTGTGTAAATATATAATAGTAAGCACACACTTCTTATGCTTAAGCCCACTTAACATTTTGATATGATCTGCGTTTTTGCTCCTCTCGTAAGTATATTAAATGATCTCTAATTTTAGTCGCGCCAGCAGCTCTAAAAAGCCACTCCAAGTCCAATCGCTCAATTAATTAACTTTACATCGCACAACAAATGGCAAAAAAAAAAAAAGAAAAAAAAAATATGTAACCTTGATCAGTTTTATTTTCAGAACATGTTGCTAGACTATGTACAAAGGGCCCCTTGCCCAGCTACATGCTAGCCAGCTCCTTAGAATTGGCCAATTATCGATGCAGCGTTCGCTTCTCTCCATCTCTCTCTCTCTCTCTCTCTCTCTCTCTCTCTCTCTGTCGGCCTCTTTGGGCCCAGTGTAAAGGGCCTGCAGCAGTTCAATGACATTCGGCCCAAGAATTGGCCAAGTCAACGATGGCGTCTTCAGTTGGGCTCGTCTTAGCTGTCTTTGACGCGGTCGCTGTCGCTGCCGCAGTCGACGCCGCCGTCGCCGTCGATCGCAGTGCCACCGAGTGTATAAATGCGCGGAGCCAACAGAAATCTTCAAACAGTTGTGGCCGTGAGGCGCTTGCGTTGAAACTCGTCTCTCGCGTGTGTGAAGCTAACTAAAAAAAAAGCAGGTTTGCCATTCCGATATGAAGCCAATTGTTGTGGTGCTCATCTGCCTGGCGCTGGGCAGCCAGGGACGCGTGCTGCAGCCGTCGAAGGAGGCGCTCGACATACCCGTGGCCATCATCCAAGACAAAGAGCCGCTGGCCCTGCCGCTGATCAAGGCGGAGCAGCTGGAGCAGGCGGAGCAGCTGGAGCAGGCGGTGACAAAGACGACGGCTGAGACACAGAGCACGGAAACTGAGACGAAAACACAGCTGCCCGAGCAGCCCAAGTCCTTGGAGCCGGAGCTGGCTAAAGCTGAGGAGGCCAAGCCGGAGCCGAAGCCAGAGTCGGAGCCGAAGCCGAAGCCAGAGTCGGAGTCGGAGCCAGAGCTGAAAACGGAGCTGCCCAAAATTGTCGAGCAGCCGCCACAGCCGGCAAGCCAGCCCGAAACCCAGCCCGAAACCCAGCCCGAAGCCCAGCCCATTTTGAAAGCTCAGCCCGCCGAAGAACTAGTCGTTGCCGCGGCGCCCGTCGAGCAGCAGGAGGAACAGGATGCAGTGCAGCCAAATTTGCGCCAGGCCACGCAGGCCACGCCCACACAAAGCACCACGCAGCAGAACTTTGTGCAGCAGCTCATACAAAACTCGCCGATTGGCCAGTTTCTCAACCAGTTCAATGGCGGACAGCAGCCCCAGCAGCAACAGCAACAGGTCCTGGCTGATCCACCAGCCACCGCAGCGCCGACGGTGCCCGGCTTTTTGAATCCGGGCGCCGCCATAACCTCGGCGCAAACTGCCGTCCAGAATGCAGCGCAATCGGTGGTGAATACGACCACGCAGGCATTCCAGGGTATTCAGCAGTTTGCCAGCAATCTGGGCACCCAGTTCCAGAACACGCTGTCCGGCTTGACCGGCCAGCAGCAGCTGCAGACGCAGAGCGCACAGCCAACGACGGCACGTCCGCCCGGACCCATACAATCCTTTGTGAACAACGTGTTCGGCGGCGGCAACAACAATGCAACGGCGGCGGCGGCGGCGGCGTCGGCGCCACAGCAGCAGCAGCAGCAGGGACCGCTGCAGGGCATCATCAATTTCCTGGGCGGCAATCGGCCACAGAATGCACCGGCTCCAGTTGCCACAATAACCGAGGCGGCCGTCAACAAGCCGGACGTGGATGACAAGCTGGAGGCAGCCGAAGATGTGGCCGAGCAGCCGGCCGAGGCCGAAAACGAGGTGCGCAGCAGCGCCGAGGCCATCGATGACTCCTTCGAGGAGGCGGTGCCCGCCAACGAGGTGATTGTGGTCAATGACGACGCCGCCGTCGCCGAACTGGCACCCAACTCGGTTGAGGCCGAGCCGCAGCCGGAGCCGGCGACCGTCGCCGATGCCGTCGCTCTCTGAGCGCAGCTCGCGAGCATTCATATTTTTTGCATCTCCATCTGCCCCCATCCGGTTTGGTGGCAGAGAAGTCGAACTGACTGAAGCCATTTTGTCGCCATTTTTCGATCGCTTACAAAACACACACAAATCACACTCACACTCACACACACACAACCGAGAGACACAGAGAGAAGGCAAGAGAAAAGCCTTCCGTAGTCGTTTAAGTGCATGCAACAAATTATTTATTTCATTTTCGCAGGAATTTATTTTTAATAAAAACACAAACGAACACACACAAAATACATAAAAGTAAAATATAAAATTGAGAGTTGTCTATTATTTGAATGGGTGCTTCAGTAATATCAAATTTTTTTAAAAAGAAAAACGTCCTTTTAAAATTATAATTTTTTAATTATTTACCAAAAAATTACAAAAAAAAATTGTATTTTAAATATTGCACATATTTTGAATACAGAATCAAACTTTGCTCCAAATGCCATCAAACATGAAAATCGGTTCTGTTTTGACAAATTTATGGAAGTTTGAAATATGGATCTATGGATCCGAGAACTTCACATGTCAAAATTTTTATCATTTTTGGCTTGATTTTTGACAACAAATTTTACCCCCTCAGAATCAGTTTTAATGTTGTTTTTCATACTAATTATGACAACCACAATCGATTAAAAATATAAATTTGCAAATCAAAATTTTGAAAAAATTATTTTTTCGAAAATGAGTAAGGGGGGAGTACATGATTTTTTGACCAAAAAATTCCAAAATTTTTATTTTCTATGATGAACATATTTTAAATGCAGAATGATTTAAGAGGATAAATCATGATCAAAATGCCATCAAACACGAAAATCGGTTTAGTTTTGACAAAGTTATGGGAGTTTGAAATATGGGTGCTACGAATCCGAGAGCTCTACTTGTCAAATTTTTTCTCAATTTTTGCATGATTTTTGACAAAAAAATTTACCCCCTCAGAATTAGTTTTAATGTTGTTTTTCATACTAATTATGACAACCACAATCGATTAAAAATATAAATTTGCAAATCAAAATTTTGAAAAAATTATTTTTTCGAAAATGAGTAAGGGGGGAGTACATGATTTTTTGACCAAAAAGTTCCAAAATTTTTATTTTCAATGATGAACATATTTTAAATGCAGAATGATTTAAGAGGATAAATCATGATCAAAATGCCATCAAACACGAAAATCGGTTTAGTTTTGACAAAGTTATGGGAGTTTGAAATATGGGTGCTACGAATCCGAGAGCTCTACTTGTCAAATTTTTTCTCAATTTTTGCATGATTTTTGACAAAAAAATTTACCCCCTCAGAATTAGTTTTAATGTTGTTTTTCATACTAATTATGACAACCACAATCGATTAAAAATATAAATTTGCAATTCTAAATTTTGAAAAAATAATTTTTGTGAAAATGAGTAAGGGGGGAGTACATGATTTTTTGAGCAAAAAATTCCAAAATTTTTATTTTCAATGATGAACATATTTTAAATGCAGAATGATTTAAGAGAATAAATCATGATCAAAATGCCATCAAACATGAAAATCGGTTTAGTTTTGACAAAGTTATGGGAGTTTGAAATATGGGTGCTACGAATCCGAGAGCTCTACTTGTCAAATTTTTTCTCAATTTTTGCATGATTTTTGACAAAAAAATGTACCCCCTCAGAATTAGTTTTAATGTTGTTTTTCATACTAATTATGACAACCACAATCGATTAAAAATATAAATTTGCAATTCTAAATTTTGAAAAAATTATTTTTGTGAAAATGAGTAAGGGGGGAGTACATGATTTTTTGAGCAAAAAATTCCAAAATTTTTATTTTCAATGATGAACATATTTTAAATGCAGAATGATTTAAGAGAATAAATCATGATCAAAATGCCATCAAACATGAAAATCGGTTTAGTTTTGACAAAGTTATGGGAGTTTGAAATACGGGTGCTACGAATCCGAGAGCTTTACATGTCAAAATTTTTCTCAATTTTTGCATGATTTTTGACAAAAAGTTGGACACTCTCAGAATCTGTTTTAATGTGGTTTTTTATACTAATTGTGACAAGCACAATCAATTAAAAATATAAATTTGAAATTCTAAATCTTGAAAAAAAGTAAGGGGAGTACATGATTTTTTTTACAAAAAAATTTAAAAAATTTTATTTTTAATAATGCATTTGTTTTAGATGCAGAGTTATTTAAGAGGAAATTTCATGACCAAAATGCCATCAAACATGAAAATCGGCTTTGTTTTGACAAAGTTATGGAAGTTTGACATAGATCCGAGAGCTTTACTGTCAAAATTGTTGTCAATTTTAATCTATCAATGAAAATCCTTACACTTTATTTGCCGCACGAGAATATATGCCAACTTTCAAGGCTCTCAATTTCCGAAATCAGGTAATCAAGTAATCATGTAATTTATATGAATTCTGATTAGTTTGCAAAAATTTAGAATTTTCCGTAAACACATAGACAAGCTGAGCACAAACAAACACATCTGTGCCCAAGTAAAGTTCCCTAATGTTATCTTAATGAGTTCGGCGAACTAAATTGCATAGATCCCTCAACGTCAGCTACCTGAAAACGCAGTCGGTAATGAATTCGATTAAAAAGATTATATTTTTTGGTGAAAGAAATAGGTGTTTTTTTTTTCAAAAATTATTTTATATTTATTTAATTTGTTTCGGTTGTTTTAGTTGTTGTTACACATTAAGGTGGTTCGATAGCTCAAAAATTGTTATATCAAACTAGGCGCAAAAATGTACACTCATAAGGCTAGGGGGGAAATAAAAACTCGGCAAAAAACGCTTAAAACTAAATACATCAGTTAGTTATGCAGCTGGCTGGGAGAAGGGGAGAAAAACTTATGCCCAAATATTAGCGCTAAATTTGGTTTCGGTTCACTGTTTTTTGTTTTTTTTTTGTTTTTTTTTTAATTTTATTGAAATTCCATTTCATTTTATTTATAGTTATTTTTTTCCCGCTAATAATCGTAATTTTACACGTAAGCTGCCTTCAAAAAGTTCTTTGAGCTTGAAAATTTGTTGAAATAATTCTACTTAAAGTTAAATGCATAGCTTAATGAGGTGACTGTGGAAGAGGGGGCCAAGGGAGGGGCAGTGTTCTATTGCTATATAAGGGACTCCGATTTGAACTACAAAATATGCGACTGGGTGTTTGTTTTCCTTTTGTTTTTTGTTGCACCCCTTTGAGCAGCGAGTTGAATGAGTATATTCGAGGGGAGCAAAGAGTGGAGTTTGAATAGTTTGTGAGGTGCTTTCGAGTAGTATTTTTTTTTTAGGTTTTTTTGGTGTTTTTTTTTTTTGTTTTTTTTTGGAGTAGTTATGATTCGATGTGGGTTCTGAATATGTTAGTTTTGATTGTGTTTTGTTTGCGTTTCTCTTTCGAAGAACATTTTTCAAGTCTTTGTTTTTGCTTTTGCGTTTGCGTTTGCTTGATTGACGAACTTAGCTGCTTTGGTTTAAGAGTTAAATGTTTTACAATGATAAGTTACACTGGTCAAAATTATGTGGCTTTGAATCTTAACAATAGTTCAGTTATATAAGCTGTTTATTAAGTAGTAATAGATTTTTGGTTTATACGAGAATTTGTATCTAATTAAACGTTTAGAATTAGGCCAAACATAACAGTATTAAAGCGTTTCTCATTTAGCATTTCGCTCAGTGTATACAGTGTTCAAGTAATATATATATGTATATATGTATGTATATCGAGTTGTTATATGTATGTATTGCATGTTATGTATGTATGTATGTATGTATTACGCTTGTAAATAGACGAGTAAATAGGCATTTAATTTTGATTTAAATATGGCTGGGATTATGCGTGTATATATAGAAAACGTTCTCGGTAGATAATTTGAAGCCTTTCGAAAGTATTTTGATGTGGGTCGGGTATATGGTTTCGATGCGGCATATATATATATATATATACGTAAATATATGTGCGTGTGTTTGTGTATGTAATATGTCTGTTCAGATACGTATATATATGTTTATATATATAGCAATGCATACGCTAGTTGGCTGAAGATTACAATCGTTTTTTCCCCTACATAAAGATCATATGTTTGATCGAGAATATATAGGCTGTGTGTGTGTGTGTGTGTGTGTTTGTTATGAAGGTCATCTAATGGGCAGGAATGAGTACAGTTGCTGCAAATTTTTACTAAGAAGGTACAGTACACTTGTATATAGGTTAGTTATAGAGCGGCTGCTATATCGTAGAAGCTTACATTAGGCAGGTTCTTGGCGGATGTTTTTTTTTTCATTTCAAATTTCATTATTTCAACTTAATATAGAACTCTCGAATAGGTTTTCTCGCGTGTTTTTTTTTTGTTTTTTGTTTTGGATTTTGTTGCTTCGGTTTTCTTTGGTCGCATTTTATAAAAATAAAAATTCATTTCGTTACGTTTTTTTGTTGTTTTTTCTTTTCATTTTTGGTTTCTCGCTAATAACAAATATTGCACAATTGGAATCTAGAAAATATAATGCGCTTATCAAATACATATCAATCGATTTAGCATAATATCTTTTGTTATCGTTATCGTTATAGCCTAGGCAGATATATATATTTATATAATATATATATGTGTATAGATGTATATTGAATGGATTGATTAACATGCAGACACCAAAAGGTAATGCGAAATTTGAATATCATATGGAATAATCATATGCTTTTAAGTTTATATATATATATATACTATATATATGCTTTGGAGTAGCTGGGACAACGTGGCCTTGGGCGATTTAAGGTGACAGAGATGAGAGAAAGTGGAGAAAGGAAGACACAAATTGAGTTTAAAAGTGCAACTGTTAATTAATGTTGAAAGCTGGCTTTATAGTTTAGTTTGTACAGTTTATACAGCAGAAGGTAGACTTGAAAAGTGTGGGCTGTGAGATGCGAGTACACTCAGCGAAAAAGCCGTTATAATTTGATTTATCATATTATTGTATATTGGATTATTGTTTAGGCTCAAATAATACATAAACTTTTTTTTTAAATATAAAACATAAATTTAAGTCTAAGTTTTAATAAAAGTTTCCATACAACTTAATTTTAAATTAAGCGAGGGTTAATTTTAAATTTAGTTTAAATAATGCGCAATTTTAAAGAAAGTTTTTATAATTTTAAGAAGAATTTTCATACTTGAAATAAGCGTTAAAAGTTCTTAATAGAAGAAATTTTCAATATATTGAGTTGGGAATTTTTGAATTAGAAAAAAAGTACTTGAAATGAGAAGACCTTTCTCAGTTGAAGGAGTTTTGCTTTTAGACCAAGTGCTTAGCTTTTTCGCTGAGTGTATGAAGTTAAAGTATATATATTTGTTGAAATGTGAATATTATATGCCAATGCCAGGCTGTCCCTAAAGCTGCATTATAAGCGCAACTCTGAAGCTTCTGTGCTAGCTTAGACGTAGTTTAAAGTATTACATAAGTATTTGTTATATATATATATATATCGTAGTACTCCTATATATATCGTACATTTGCTAGTATATATGGTACTCATTAACTTAAACATGCTTCTAAGCATTCCTTCCGGTTAGTTTCATGCGCTTAACTAGAATACAATTTGGTTTCTCCTGTTGCTCGTATTTTCTGTCTTTCCGCTCACTTTGCCCGCCTGCTCCTTGCGCTTATAAATTCGTTTCAGTTCTGTGCGGCGCCAGGACACTGGGCGTGGCCGCCACAGCGCCACCGGGCGTGGCCATGCGCACCCGTTCACCCACACCGGGTCCGAGCAGACGCGTCTGTCGCATCACACGTGTCCCACCAATGCCGCCAACTCCGATGCCGACTCCGACTCCGGCTCCTGCGCCGGCGCCAGCAGCTGCTCCACCGCCGCCGGGCGCTGCCTCCGCACGCATCGACCATTCGTTCTGCTTGAGCAGAAACTGTTTGACATTGTATTCCATTTGGGCGATGTCCACGTGCTGGGTGGTCGTGTGCAGCTCCGCCTGCACGGAGCGCGTCTTGTCCGTATCATTGGGATAGTATTTATAGTTGAGTATATCACACGTGGGCTGTTCGGGGCTCAGCAGCAGCGACGGCGAGCCGGACGACGAGCAGCCCTGCGAATCGGCGGCGCCGCCAGCGCCCGTCAAGGTCGTCGTTGTCGTGGTATATGCCACCGGCAGGCCGGAGCGCGTGGTGCGCCGATAGTAGGTGGTGCAGAGCTCCGCCTTTTTGGTCACCACAGTCACCGCACCGGCGGTTGCCTCCGGCAGCGAATTGCTGGTGATGTCCGTCTTCGGCGATAGTGAATCCTCCGTGGATTTGCCCGCATCCGCATAGCCATTGGTCAGCTGCTGTGGCGTTGTCTTGTAGCCCGAATCCATGCTCAGCTTCTCGATGGATATGGAGTCCATGCGATCCAGCGTCGAGTATGAGGACTGCCGTTCCGTGCCCGAATTGGAGTCGCTGGGCAGCTGCTGTGCCGGCTGCTGCAGCGCCCGCTGCTCCAGCTGCTGTGTATTGTGCTGCACCCATTCGGCGACGCGATTCAGCTGCTGGCGGCGCAGCAGCACGCTCTCCTGGTAGTCGATGGCGTCGCTCAGCGAGCTCGAGTTCGCCGAGTGCTTGGGCGAACCGGCGGCGGCGGCTACGGCGGCTGGCGGAGCAGCAGCAGCAGCAACAGCAGCTGGCAACGCAGCTGCGGCAACTCCGGCTATGACGGCGATTGTTTCCGTTGCAATGGCTGCCGCATTGCTGTCCAATTGGACGCTCTTTTCAGTCTCTTTTGGCTCCACGTGCGGCTCCAGCACCGGCTGCAGCGCGACGTTCTCGTGCGGCATGGCCGATGCCTGCCAGGCCTCGACGGCGGCCGCCGCGTTGCTCTCCTTGGACGTGATGATGTCCTTGCCGTCGTTCAGCTCCTCGTCCAGCAGGCGCTCGCGTCGCTTGTAGATCACCGGCACGTGCGTCTCAATCGACTCCAGGTTGTCCAGCAGGATGTTGCTCTGGCCGTTCTGCTGGATGCGCATCGCGCAGAGACGCGGTCCGCGATACTTGGGATTCTCCGCCTGCCGAAAAGGAAAAAAGGATTTCAGTTCATAAATCTGCAAGATATTTACATTGTACTGTGAAAGCTCTTTTAAGGGACAGCTCCGTCGGACTTTCGGATTTTAATTGTCATTTTAATTTAATTTAATTCTTTAAATATTTTACACTCTTTCACGAAGTAAACAGTGTATATTGGGTTTGTGCAATATCCGTATTTATGTCCGTCCGCCCGTCTAACTCAATTTTTGCGCCGCTTTTGAAGCTAGAGTCTTTAATTTTGAAAAATATTCTCGTGTACTTTTGGCCACGCCCACTGTGGGCGTGTCAATTCGATAAATCTATTTATCTCCCTGAGTTTTAAATTTTCTCAGACAGATTACTGATAATCATCTTTAAAAATCGCACAAATATTTTTAGATACGCCCACTGAGGGCGTGGCAAATCAATAAAATCTATATATGTATCTTGAGGCGGATAAAACCCGAAAATTACCAAATTTGGCGTTTTCTGATTACATCCGTTAAAGTTGGAGCTGAAAAATCACAAATCACAAATTACAAAAAATCGATATTTTTCCAAAATAACAATAATAATTAGGACCGTTTTTTGACTGTTTTGACTGTTTTAGTTGTAATTGTACTGTGAGCGAGTATTGCGCGGTCGGTTAAACCCCACTGCAACGTTCGTACTTGTTTTTTTTTGTAATTTGTAATAATTTGTATGTGTACAAAGAATGCCTAGCATTAGAATGCATGTTTCGTTTGTGATTACACTGTGCACGAGTATTGCGCTGTCGGATACACCCGACTCTCTCTCTTTCTATTCTTTAACAGCATCAAACTGGAGCCTTGACGGTCCGCGCAAGCGAGCTTTCACTGTATAACCTCTATATATCTAACTCACCTTAATAGTCTTGATGAGATTCCTGTTGAAGGTTTCGAACATTTTGGCGCCCTCGCAGCTGCTGGTCTTGTTGCTCCACAGGCTCTGCACGCTGCCCGAGTTGTTCGACTTCAGCTGGGAGTTGGAAGCGGCAGCAGCAGCGACGACAGCAGCTGTGGAAGCGGCGACGGCAACAACTGGCGTTGGCTTGGCGGGCAGCGGCTCACAGATGTCCTCCGGCTTGACGACCTGCACGGATGCCGGCTGCTCTGCCTCCAGCAGATTGGACTGTGAGATGCCCGCCAGCAGCGGCTTGCTGACCTCATCCTCCAGCTCCTCGGCAGCAGCGACTGCAGCCGTTGTCGTCTCGTATTTGTTGAGCAGCTGGAGCGCTGTGCCGCCGCCGTCGAGGAAACGACGCTGATAGGAGGCCCCGCCCTGACGCAGCTGGCCCAGATTGCTCGTCTCCAGCAGATATTTTTCGGCGGCATAGGCGCCCAGATGCGTCGTCGGATACATCAGCGTGGAGGCGGTCAACGCGGTGCGTTCGCAGAGCCGATGATGGCCCAATATGGGATTGACCATCAGGTCATCCTTTTTGGGCGGCGGCGTGAACAGCTTGTCCATGTCGTTCAGATCCGAGACGGAGCTCTTTGTCTCCGAAATGACCGAGTCGCTCGACTTGACCAGCTTCATCAGATAGGGACTGTTGGTGCGCGACGGCGAGTTCAGATTGCTGTGACAGCGCAGGCAGAGCTGCGTCAGCGGCTCGTTCAGCGTGGCGCCGGTGGCGGCGGCCAGCGCGTGCGGCGTCTGTGTGGCCACCGTGTAGGAACGTGAGATGTCCGCCAGCACGGTCAGATCCTGTTTGTTGCACTGGCACGTATCGCAGTGCTTCACGTCGTTCGCTTTCAGCTCATCCTTCAGGAATTTGGCCATAACCGTGGGCGAAATCATGTCCGGATCGGAGCTATTGTTGTTGTTGTTGTTGTTATTGTTTAGCTTGGCCTGTCCGTTGAGCGTTTGGCTGGCGCTGAATTTGTTGTTGTTGTGCTTGTTGTTCACGTTGTTGTTGTTGTTATTGTTGATCGCGTCCTTTGTGCTGTTGCTGCTGTTGTTTATGTTGTTGCTGTTGTTGTTGTTGTTCGCTGGTGCTTGTTGCTGCTGTGCATTGGCTGAATTGCCATTATTGGCGTCTGTTTGCGTTCGAGAGAGAAAAAGTCCAATTCGTTGACATTCTTTGTTAAATATGTTAAGTATTTGTATTTGTATTTGAGTAATCCCCTAGTCAGTTTATCGATTAAATTTTCTTAATTGTTATTAAACAATTTATCCGATATTTTTTATTTTATTTATTTTTCAATCCCCTTTTATGCTTTATAGCTATTCTTATCATTTTGACCATGTTTTTCCCATTCCCATTTATGTGTAATCTATTTACCATTAATATCCCTTTTTCTATACCTATTCCTCATTCTTGTTATCCTATCCCATTCCTTTTTCTATGCTTTTTGCCATCCTTATACAAAATTCTATCTCATTTTCCATATATTTCCCCATAACTATTTATTTTCCTATTCCTTTTGCAATTTTTAATGCTGTTTATTCCTATTCCTATTTCCATCTCTATTCATATCCCTAATTATCTCTGTTTGATTTCTATTTCTGACCCTATTCCCATTCATATTTAAATATTTCTCCCAACTACATTCATATAATTAATTCTATACATTATCTAAGCCTTATATTATATATATATATAACAAATAAAAATGAATATAATAAATATTTGTAAACATTCAAAAAGACTCGACCAACACAAAGCAAATAACACACAAATTTCAAAAATTACTCGCAGCACATTTGAGCTGTAATTAAAACTATGTCAATAAATTCAAATGAAATGAAAAACAATTAAGGCGAGTAATTTCCCCAAAAAGCTCATAAAATATGCACAGTAAAATGATGAAAATAAAAACCAAATAAAATTCATAAATAAGTATATGTATGTAATTTGTGCACAGTTGGATATATGTGAAAAATGATGTGAATGCTGATTGAATTGAAAATTGAAAAATGTTATCCCATTTTATGAAAATGTGAGCTAAGAAATAAATGTAGAAATTTAAAATTGAATTGCAGCAAATCAAAAATCAAATCAAGAGTAAAGGAAATAATAAAATCAACATGGTCTACTAACACTTACCGAGTCCCCGCATCGAGTACACCATGGCGGTGGGCGGAAACGGGCACGGCGCTGGTGGTGGCGAGTCCGAGACCGGAAGCACTTTATAGGAAGCTGTTGTGGCCACGCCCACACCACTATTGCTGCACTCGGAATCCGAATGCGAATTGGTCTCCAAACGCATATACGCCGACACCTTGGACTGAATGTCAATTGGCAGCTAAAAGAAGAAAAAAAAATAGCACGAATGAAAATATTTATTCACAGATATTAAGAAATATGTTTCAAACTTTGGGCCACGGAAAGCACTCACCGAGGACACCTTCTGGGGCACAAAGCTGTCCGGCTTGCATTGCAGCAATTGTATGGCAAGACTAATGTCGGCCTTGTAGCGTTCCTGCAAGCGATAGAAAGAGAGAGATAGTGCTTGAGTGAGTGCAACAGAGCAACAGACAATATACGAAGATAAGAGCGTAACGGAAGTTGCGGTCTCATGTGTGTGTGTGTGTGTGTGTGTGTTACCCTTTTGACACTTTTCGTATGCAAATGTCAAATATGTTTGCCTTAGTTCGTTTTTCTTTTTTTTTTTTGTGCGCCTATTCAGACACCCTGCCCTTTGCCTGCTCCCTACTCCAACTTGTTCCCGGCCATTTTCCGCTTCTAACCATTTCTCAGCTTCTTTACACATTGTTAAACAAACTTTTTGCTGTTGCTTTTGTGTGTTTGGTGTCAGCGACAGCCTCAAAAAGTTCCTTTCTTCTCTCAGCCCCCACTCTGCCATTTTTCGCCCCTCTACCGACGCCTTTGTTTTTGTGGCGCGCGCACACACACACACACACAAAAGTTTAGATGGTTCTTAAATTTTGCAAATACGCTCCACTCGAACTTGTTAAACAACGGCAACTGCAGCCAAACGACAACCAACAATGGCAT
Source organism: Drosophila colorata (assembly GCA_035041545.1). NCBI lineage: Eukaryota > Metazoa > Arthropoda > Insecta > Diptera > Drosophilidae > Drosophila > Drosophila colorata. The sequence goes on from JAWNLD010000564.1 coordinate 5,995,639, forward strand.
TAGCGACAGTGTTGAACAATGATATACCACGCATTTGTTAACAGTTTAATAACACTATATAAGACTAACAAAATTTACAAAATAATTTTTTTTTTGCAGCAATTATTTTCCTTTTTTTTTTATTTACTATATTTTTTCAACACCAAGGCACCCCATATTGAACACGCTTAATTACAGGGTATTCGAGCAACAGCAATCAGTGGTTCTACTGCATTGCTGACCTACATAACATTCCTACATGCAACAACAAGCATGGAGACAAAAAGCGTCGTGGCATTTCGCACCGCGTTTACCAACACTTACACGCCACGTCACACTGCTATTTCGTGCTTCTTCATTTCTGTTTTTTGTTTCTCATTTCTTGTGTTCGGTTTCGCTTCGGTTTTCCCGTGCATTTTCACGCCGCAACGCAGCGCAAAGCTACAAAATGCCGCCGCTTGCATTTTATGCGCCTCATTTTTACTTCATTTTTCCCGCTGCTTTTTGTTTTTCGTTTTTTTCGTTCGTCTTTTATTCTGCCATTTTTATTATGGTTTTTTTTTGTGCTTGCAGCGATTTTTGTAAGGGCACAACAAAAAAAATTGTACAAAAAAAGGGCATGCAATGGAAACGAAATAAACTGCAAGCGGCAAAGTGCCCGTTGCAGTAATAGGAATGGCATTATATAGTATATATAAACATAGTATATATATATATATATATGTACACATTTATATCAATTTAGAGGACATGGCAAGTGGCATTGTATATAGCGTGCGCTGAAAATGGGCAGTCAAATTAGCTGCAATAATTGAAAGCAGATTGACAGCACACGATAGAGCAGACATTTAATAAATTTAGATAGATTGAGATTAAGAGACTTTTAACAATATAATAATACGTAATTTCATTACGTGATCAGTTTTATAGCAATAGGCAATTTGATTGATCGGAAGTAATCGCATTATTTTATTTAAATTTATAGGCAAATGGATATTTGATTTGCGGAAGTAATTGTATTATTTTATTTAAATTTATAGGCAAAGGTTTTTGAAAGGCATAATTAAAATGCACTTCAAAAATTCACTTAAGATTAACAGCACGTTGTTAAAAAAAATTACAGTGCTATAAAAAAATATATAAAAATATTTATATAGCGTTGTTATGAAAAGTTCGGTGTTATAAAAATAACATATAAATATTAATATAGTCTATCAACATAACACTTGCACTCTAATCACACTTTTATTACGCTAACAGAACATAAAGTATTTTAAATGTTAACAGCACCTTACAAATATCGTCACAAGTGACCTAAAGCTACTTTAGTTAAAGGCCGCTGTTATTTAATTTTATTTATTAAAAATTAAAAATTAATTTCAGTTTAATAGATTCACAAACTAAATATTCGGTTCTGCTGCTACTTTAAGTTCTTTGCCTAAAGAGCCGCTGTTACTTTAACCAAAAAACATTTCTTTCACTTTAACAGCGTCCTGGAAATGTTACTAATAAAATGTGACGCCAAGTATGGCAAGGTAAAAGCCCGCCATTACTTTAAAATTAACAGTTTCACTTTGAGTTTGACCCCGATGCAGCTATTAAACGTCTACCTGACGGCATATAGTACACATGCTCCCCAGGCGCAGTACGCAGCAACAAAAATTCAGTGTGTGCGCAAATCTTGGGGCTAGCCTTCAGTTGCGGCGCTGCAGTTGAGAATTTACAGCTCTGCTGCATCGAATCGGGCAGCGGCCATCAATCCACATTCAGGCTCAATAACATGGAACGCCGAGACGACGCTTGGCGCATGATGCAAATAAATTGTTCAACTTTACGCCCTTTAATGAAGTGGCCGTCGGATGTTATGGCCAGGCGCACCGAGGCAAATTCTTCTGGCCCTGTGAACAAGTGCGCTAAATTTAAAACGTGCTGCGGACAGGCCCATTCGGTTGGGATCGAATCGGTTCGGTTTTAATTAAACCGAGCGCTGTGGCCCAGTGGAGGGCGTAACCCGCCCGCATGTGTGTGCATATTAAAGTTTTTGTGTGGTCATGTGTATGTGCGTGTGTGTGTGTGTGCGTATGTGTGTGTGTTGGTTTCAGTGCTTGCACATGGCCAAGTAATAACGATAATTGAATCATTAGCGCGTGTAGCGCATTGTATGCATTTAATTTGAATAACAAAATCCCCTGCAGCTGCTGATAATTGTACAATGTTTGGCATTTAAAAGACTTTCCTAATCAAACATCATCAATAGCGCATTAATTGCATTGCCAGAAGGGGGAGGCATCTGCCGCCACTTGGCATCTGACCCGAAATGCATTGCGCATGCAAATACAAAGCAGCGGGTGCAGGCGGCTTTAGGGGCTTGACATTCATAGGCCGCAAGTTTGATTGCCTTTTGTGCCACTGTTAGCAACCATTTTCATCTCTGTCTCTCTCTCCTTTTCCTTCACTCTTTCTCTGTTTCTCATTTCCTTTTTTTCCAGTCCAACACGATTGCTGTGCAATTTCACGCTTGTTTGCTGACCGACGACCAACTGACCGCAAGCAAAACAGCGAACCACAGCAAGGTACATACGATTGCTGTTATAGCATATGTATGGGGGTTAAGTGGGGTGGGAGTTGGGGTTGGCGTAGTGGGGGCTGCCGGGTTAGGGTACGTTTTGTATGCTGTCGCGGTTAGAGCTTGCTAATAGAAATGTTGACATGCCAGCCGAGGTTCACACAGCAGGTGAGTATTGCGAAAACTCAGTATAAATAAAAGCTGATTGAGCAGAAAAAATGACTTTAAACTTGGAATACATCCTGATAATTTATTGACAGATTAAGTTTGGCAAAAAATGTTGAATTTTAAAACTCTTGCATCCATAGCTAACATATATTGAACTCTCATAACTTTCTCAAAACTGAACCGATTTTCATATTTGATGGCATTTTGGTCATAATTTGCCTTGTTGATATTTTCTACATTTAAAATATATTATTTATCGAATATACAATTTTTTGATTTTTTTGGTCAAAAAATCATGTACTCCCCCCTTACTCATTTTCAAAAAAATTATTTTTTCAAAATTTAGAATTGCAAAAGTATATTTTTAATCGATTGTGGTTGTCATAATTAGTATGAAAAATAACATTAAAACTGATTCTGAGGGGGTAAATTTTTTCGTCAAAAATCATGCAAAAATTGAGAACAAATTTGACAAGTAAAGCTCTCGGTTTCATAGCACCCATATTTTAAACTTCCATAACTTTGTCAAAGCTGAACCGATTTTCATGTTTGATGGCATTTTGATCACGATTTATCCTCTTAAATCATTCTGCATTTACAATATGTTCATTATTTAAAATTAAAAATTTTGGAATTTTTTGGTCAAAAAATCATGTACTCCCCCCTTACTCATTTTCAAAAAAATATTTTTTTAAAATTTAGAATTTCAAATTTATATTTTTAATCGATTGCGGTTGTCATAATTAGTATGAAAAACAACATTAAAACTGATTCTGAGGGGGTACATTTTTTTGTCAAAAATCATGCAAAAATTGCGAAAAAATTTGACAAGTAAAGCTCTCGGATTCGTAGCACCCATATTTTAAACTTCCATAACTTTGTCAAAACTGAACCGATTTTCATGTTTGATGGCATTTTGATCATGATTTATCCTCTTAAATCATTCTGCATTTAAAATATGTTCATCATTGAAAATAAACATTTTGGAATTTTTTTGCCAAAAATACTTTTAGCCCCCCTTACTCATTTTCAAAAAATAATTTTTTAAAATTTAGAATTTCAAATTTATATTTTTAATCGATTGCGGTTGTCATAATTAGTATGAAAAACAACATTAAAACTGATTCTGAGGGGGTACATTTTTTTGCCAAAAATCATGCAAAAATTGCGAAAAAATTTGACAAGTAAAGCTCTCGGAATCGTAGCACCCATATATTAAACTTCCATAACTTTGTCAAAACTGAACCGATTTTCATGTTTGATGGCATTTTGATCATGGTTTGTCCTTTAGATTGATTTTGCATTTATTTGTTTACAAATAATGGGTACCTATTTTAGATGTTATTGCAAAAGTATTGTGTAGTCGGCTACACCCGACTGCAACGTTTTTACATGATTTCTTTTATTCTAACAACATTTTTATTTCGTATATTGCTTGGTAAACTTTAGTTCACTCTGAAAGCATTCAGAAAAAATGCATTCAAATAAATTGTTGTTGGCTTACGCAAACAAATTTTGTTAGAAATTGAAATGTTTGTATAAAGAATTGTAAGAGTTGAAGGAGCTTCTAAAGTTACAAAATTCTAAAGAACGTTATGAATTAACCTTGGCGTTTTTTAAGAAAAATTCACAATATTTTCGTAGCAAAACTTTCCATCTATTTTATAAAAGAAACCTCCAGCTTTAGCTTACTTTTAGCTCTCGGATATTCACAATATGTCAACGCATGAACCAAGTGTAAGTTGAACTTTAATAGGACAGACATTAAATTCGCGTGGCCGTTGAATTTCTATTAACTTCGACTTGGCCTACATATTTCTATATGCTCATACGGCCAGCTGGCATTGCATGTGCGCTGTTTCTCACAGAATTTACGTGCCCGCACCGTGACTGGCGTACATTACGTATGCGTAATATTTTGCGCTAATTAACGTTTTTTTGATGTCCATTTACGTGGCTAAAGTCCTTTAAAAGCCACTCAACCGCAAAATCAAAACCACAAATGCCAACTAAATCATGAGAAAATTAATTTTGCAACGACAACAAAAGCAACAACAACAAAAGCAACAGAATTGCATAGTAAATTAAGTTATAGTTGAGAGCCAGGGATGCAGCTGACGGCGCTTGTACGCAGGTAGCTATGGGCTGCAGAGTTGGGGTTTTAGTTGAGTGGGTGGGATTGAGGGGTGATCTGAATCTAATTAGTAGCTCAAAAGCTTTGCAAACGCAGCAGCAACAGCAGCAGCAGCAGCAGCAGCAGCAGCGGCAGCAGCCCGGGCAACTAAGTAAAGTGAATCTGCATGTCATTTATATGCCTGGACATTTAGTGTGCCGCCAGGACTGCGCCCCCAGACGCAGCTCCTGCTGGCGCACGCCAGTGCTTAGCGGTGCGAATTGTGGGTGGCTGTTTAATGCTTGCATTATTGTTAAACTGCTGCATTTGATTTACTGATTTATTCTGTTAATCTGCAGTTCACGGAGGGATAGCCAGAGAGAGCGCGAGAAAGGGAGAGAGAGGCAGAGAGGCAACAGCATAATCTGTATTCAAAAGCTCTTATGTTCCACACATCAAATTTGTTGCATGTGCTGGTCAAATTGTCAACTGGCACATAAAACAATAAGAAGAAACAGTAAAAGTGACTTTGTTGAGGGCGTCCGACTTGAAGATACCGTGTAACTGTAGCCCTTACGTTTTCAATTTATAAAAATAAATATTCTTGATCTGTGCTTGTATCTAGCTCTATTGATCTCTGAGATATGCTCTAAAAACCAGGTATTTAATCAATATTAATCGATTTTGGTGTTATGGGTGATGGTGTAATGTAATTATCAAAATAATTTATAGGTTTTTTTTGCATACGATGAACTTTTAAATTTCCTCATCAATAGTAATTCCTGTTCTTCTCAAAAATATATTCTCTCCTAATCAATAATATATGCTGTCCTGATCAAAAATTATTTATTTATTTAGATATTTATTTATTATTTTATTTTATTTTTTTGCTTCTGTTACATATATTTGCACAAGTTTATAATACTCTTTACCCATTTTGAGCAACTACAGGGTATACCAAGAAGAAGCATAACAACAAGGATAACAAGGACAACAATGAGTGGGAAGGCCAACATGGCAATACACTAAGCGGTGCTCAGATCTGGCCAAAATTAGCATAAGCGTAAACATTGACGAGTGCTGAGGGTTTGGGCCATGTCTATTTTAGATGTGTGTGTGTGGGTGTACATGTGTGTGTGTGTGTGTCGGGCCAAGTCAAACATTTGCCACTGCATTAAATACACAAAATTGCGCATATATTTATAAGGATAACACACAAACTAACCCAAACTGGAGCTACATGCATATATGGCCGGACTTCAGAGGGCGTGATACGTTATCCGATCGACGCAGACTAATATTTTGCCTGGCATATACATATATATATATATATAATGTTTGTATGTGTTCGGACAGGCTTGACAAAAGTCATATTGACTGCAGCTTCCGAAAGGTCCTTGTTGTGTATTCATGCAGGACTCTAACCCACAAACGCATAAATACGTGCGGAGTGCGGTGTGTTTAGGGGTCGACATTGTCTAATGCCAAAAGCATATAAAAATGGGCAAAACGGCAGATGTGAATGGGATTTGAACTGAGAACGGGCTTAATGTGCGCTTGTGCGTAGAAAATTTCGAATTTACATTTTTATTTTCTCGCAACAAATATGCGACACATGGCAATTGAGGCTATAAGTCAGAGCCAAAAACAAACAAAAAAAAAAAAAAACAGAAAACTTGACAAAGCATGTTAAGTAGTGGAAAAAACAACTATCAAATACCCTTTTTGATAGTTTTTTGAAAATATTCTGTACATTTTTCAAATAAAGGTTAAACAATTTGTAACATAGTTTTATTTAAAAATAAATTTAAAAGATACTCTCGCAAATTTTTGTAAATATAGCTAGCTTATATGTTGCTAAAATGACAGACTCAATAACTAAGCACTTTTATTTTGAGTATTCAAAAAATATTTTTCTAATCAAATTATTTTAGCTAATTTAAATGCACTATATAAATGTGTACATATATTATTATTATTACTATTTATGCCTGTCATCACCTAACAGAAAATTGTATATATTTCTGATATTTATACTTTTAATTTCCTATGATTCTTACAACTATCTCATTTAGATTCTTTATATTTCTGAATTGTTAATAATTAGCGATTTTACAAGAATTTATATTGCAACAGCTGTCTAGAGCACTAATCTGAAGCTTTCTTAACTTCGTGGCGCAAACATTTCGAGAAACCGAAAAATGTCCATTTTTTTGTGTGTTTGAGTGTGTGTGCGCTAAGCAATGCAAGGCAAAGCGAAACTAAAGCCAAATCATTGTAACTTCCAAGGCGCATCATTTATTCATCACGCACATTCAGAATGAAAGCTGGGCAATGCTCATATATTATATCCACATCCCCCTCACACCCTGCTCATATGACCATTGAAATTATGTTTGTGTGTGTGTGTGTGCGAGTCGGTCAATCATGAAAATGAACATAAATATACTTTGTGTATGTGTTGTTGTTGTCGGACTTATGGGGACTGTTTTCAGTTCGATATCAAAGTCCAGGCCATACGAAAGTGCCAGCCTAACGGTACACTTGTCTAAAGTGCGGAAGTTTTTTCCTCTTTTCATTCTTTTTTTTTTATTTTTTGTACATACAAAATCACCCCAATCAGCGTGTGTGTACATGTGTGTCTGTGTGTATCTCTCTCAGATTTATTTATGTTTATTTTTGAGGTTTTGCCACAGAATGTCAAGCTGTAAAGCTCGGCATAAAACGTTTGTGTTGCCAACTTGAGGTCTCTTCGGCATTTTTGAGTTGCAAGGCATTCGCTTAATTATTTAAATAGTCTTTGCAAATTGTTTTTTCAAGGTCGAACACAATCAATTACTGAATGCGAAATAAGAGCAAACACAAGGGAGAACAGTTATATTTGGAATGTCGAAGATTTGATACCCTTGAAATGTTTCTTTAATATATATTTTAAACAGTAACACAATTGTTGACTATTTCTTTTGGAGCCAGATAAAATAATAAATATATGATGATAGAAGCAAGGCTAAGTTTGGTTAAGACAATTTGATAAATAAAATTTTTTTGTATATTTGAACTTAGCTTTTGGTCAATTGTTATGGTTCTGTTGATGTAAATCAAGCAGAGATGCCTCAATTAATAAAATTATAAAAACCCTCTGAAAGGGTTTGAAAATCGGAACATTTTTTATGATAAATTCAAACGAGACCTGTCAAAACGAGCGCAAGAGAGTAAAGTCAAGTAAAGCTTCGATCGTTCGTAAGTTCTGAACTTACATTTATATAAAAGTATTATATATATATATTATTTTAAGAAATCTCTCTATGGTTCAATACATAAATACTCTCCCATTGAAAAACAGAAAAAAGCATTGCAGAAGAACAATTTGTTACCTTTAATTGGTTGCCTGCACGCGCTCGCCTTGTTTACAATGTGTAAATAGAAAATAAATGGGGCCAGCCATCTAAATTTTTATCGCGAAAAAACGAAACAAACAAAAAATGAGAAGGAAACTCAGTTCCAGTTCCAGTTTCTTCACCTGTCAGCTTCGCTGCCTTTTTGCCATTGCCATTTTCTTGGCCCCAAAGCAGATGTAATTATTTTTAATGAGCACCTGCAGAAATTACACATCAAACATGTTGGGAGGTGGGCGAAATGGGGAGTCGTGGCCAACTTGTTTATGGCTCGAAAACGTGTATATGTGGGTCGAGGTGGAGTCTGGAACGGGCAGCTAACGTTTTTCTTAAAGTCAAGCAAATTACAAATTTGAATGTTGAACAAAAAAAAAAAACTTTACTATAAAAAAAAAGAAAAGAAAAGAAAAAAAACAAAATTTAAATGTCAAAAGGACTATAACCGACAGCATCAGCCAAATGACTTGATAAAGGACCTTAAGGGCAAATAAAAAAAATAAATAAATAAACCAACTAAAACTTAAACAATTTAGGGGCAAAGGGCAGCACACACAAACGTGTGTGTATGTGTGTGTGTTCAGTGTATGCGTGCGCACTAATTTAAGTCTTGTGTTTTAATTAAAAAGGGACAATATATTTGCATGAAAGCGCAGCTGACAGCAGGTCATAAGGCAGCACAGGACGTCAGCAGCAGGAGCCCCAGGAGTTCAGCAGAGAGCAATCAGGCGCGCACACACATTAAATACAGAAACATGTGTGTGTGTGTGTGTGTGTGCATGAGGAAAATCACAAAAAATTAAATCGGACGGATCGATACAAAATAAAGCAGATTTTCATAAAAATGAGTTTCAATCAAATAGGACGCTGGCAGGACAGCACAGGACAGTATGGGAGAGGGGGCAAAGGCGGCGACAGCACGTTGCGTAAGCAAAACGTGCGACAGCACAGGACGCAATGACTATGGCAATGATGCCTCAATGCCGCATGCCACATGCCTCATGCCTGATGCCTGGCGATGAATCATGCAGCCGGTTGGCGCCAAATGCCAAAACAATGCAAGCCAGCGAACCAGCAACAACGAATTTATGATTTACAACAACAAACAAACCAAAAAAATAAAGGGGAAGGGGTGTGGGGGGTCAGAGGTCGGCGGAAACATGCTGGCATGTAACGAAAATCAACCGATTACTTCGCAGTAATTACGCAGTTGAGGCGTATACGCGGCGTATACGCAACGTAACAAGTGAAACGGCAACGAAACATGTCAGGCACGCTGCCCTCTCCAGAGGGGGGCAAGTGGCAAGTGGCTTTGGAGGGGGAGGTGGAGGGGGGTTTAGCTCAGCCTTTGATTTTTAGTCGAGGGGTAGAAAATAAATTTATTTGCGTGTCAGACTAAAATGCGAAGCATGGAAACAATAAAACGCCAAATGAGAGCGAGAGAAGGGAAAACAGACGAAGCAAAAGAGCATAAAACATATGTGTGTGTGTGTGTATATGTGTGTGGGTGTACGTGTGTTTGTGTGCTGCAATTAGTGTGAAGTGTTGTTGTTGGCAACGCCAAAAGGATGGGATTAGCTATGTAAGTTATGTAAATGCTGCTGCAGCTGCTGGCAGAATGAAGGGGAAGAAATGAAAGCCCGGAAAAGGTTGCCAATAAATCGAATGGAGAATTGTGATTGCAGCTTGTATTGAACAAATGAGTGAATAAAGCAAAAAAAAAAAGCACTTCGAGCTTTGATTTAAAAAAGGAAATCAGGTATATATATGTATGTGCGCTGAATGTGATTTAATCAACGATGTCAGCTTAACAGCAATTAAGCATTCAACTGAAGATTCAAGGGCTTACGTTATCTTCAGTTGTTTTCTGTTTTTATATACGAGAGGAATTAAGTGTTTTAATATTTATATAGCGTATAGATACACAAATAGTATATACAGTAGAAATATTTAGATAAAATTAAAGTATTAAACTTTATAACTTTATTTTATACAAAAATCTAAATTTACAAAAGGCTTACGATATCTTAAGATACTTAATTATCTTTAACTGACTGTCTCTTCTGCAATTGTATATATATATATATATAAATATATCTATATATGTGCTCTTTATACAGATAAATAAAAAATGTATCCAAAGATTCAAGAAGCTAACGATATTTTAAGGTATTTACCTTTATATATATATATATATATATATTTATATATAAATTTCTCTCCCTGCCCTTTTCTTCTTTCTGGACATACATTTAAAAGGTTTACGACGTATGTTTGTATCTCTCGCACAACTCCTCCCCCCTCCTTTCACTGACTCTCAATCTTTTCCTTTGTTCTTTCACGCTCTCAGGCCCTCAGCCATCGCTCTTTTGTCCTATTTATTTAATATTTATTTCAATTTTATTTATTTAGAGCGCCAAACGACTCAAGAGCAGCAAATGTTGCCAACACAGTTAGCGACAACAACAACAACGAACATTAAGAGCAGGGCAACAACAACTATTACAACAACAGCAAGTGGCAACACTTGTGCCACAAAATGCGTTGCCAAAACCAAAAAGCAAAAAAAAAAGGTCAACTTTTTCCCTTTTTTTTGGGGGGGTGTCTTGAAAAAGTTGAAAACTGCCACCCGCAAAGGAAATTTTTGAAAGCCAGCTGGTGCCAGGGCGTGGGAGTGGCTGGGAGTGGGAGTGGCTGTTAGTTGGAAGCTGGCTGTTGCTAAAAGGCCAACCAAAGGTGTTGCAAATGTGTGTTGCAAACTACTTAAAGTGCAAGCGAAACTATTTGCCAAAGCATTTTGTATATCAGCTGTTATCGTTGTTGCCTGCCTGTTTGTATGTGTGTGAGTGTGTGTGGCTGAGAAGATCGAACAAAGTTGGTTTTTTTTTGTTGCTCACAAACTGCTCGGCAAAGTGATAATGCGCACAAAGTAAAAGTAGCTGCAACAACAGCAACGCGATGCGAACGACGCGCAACAAACCAGCTGTAAGGCTTTTACACTAAACAACAAAGTTAAGCCCGGCAGCAACAGCAGCAGACCTGAGAAGTTTTATGACTATAGCGGCAAAAAACAGCAACAGTCAGCCATGTGTGTGTGTGTGTGTGTGTGTGTGCTACAAAATGTTGCACAATCCATCCGCACGTGCAACACGGCGTATGCACAATGTGTGGCATGGTGAGACTGGAATGCCAGTCGAGGTCGTTTCCTCGATGCTCCCAGAATGCCGATAAATTTATATAACGGTTAAGTGCATGGCTGCAATAAATGTGATATACAAATGCATAAATATGAAAAACAAAAGCAAAAATATGGCAGGTTATGGATTGCGCAAAAATATGAAACAAGTGCATAAATGTTGGGAATGTGAATAAAGAGTCAAAATAAATTGCATTTCTGCTAGATGATATTTTAAAACAAGAAAAAAGGAGCTGGCTATAAAGCAGATAAACATATGCAATGTAATAAGAATATAAATTTGATTTATCAAAATATATATAATACTTTAACTAAATCTATGCAGATAAGGTAAACCAAAGTTGATTGTCCACTTCCCCTTTAGTTTATTTTCTTGATATATAAAAATCAGTTAATTCCTACTAAATTGACTAAGACCAAGTATCTCTAAATTTAAAAAAAACAGTTTTAAGGGGAATTATTTTTTTTTTGTTATCAAATATGGTATTTTATATAAATGAACTGGTTTTTAAGGATTCAAAATATAATTTTTTTTATCTATTCCAATTCTAGCTAATAAAATGTGCAAAGTATGAATAAAAACACTTGGATGTCACAGATTGCGCAATACTCTGTTTACAGTATTATTATAACAAAAAAAACAGTCCTAAACATTATTGTAATGAAGCAATGACCAGCAAATTACCATGAAAATTTTAAAACTTTATCTGACACGAGTATATACTAGTTTCTAGTCTCTAGCTTCAACAAAACCAATATACTCCGCCTCCATTTATTAACAGAGTATACAAATTCGACAAATTCCTTTAAACTAGCAGCTCATAACTTCAATTCGTGGATTCTATGCCAAATTTGCCAAGTTCTAATAGGTCAAAGAGTTGCAAGATTACGGAGTGTGGCAAGCAGCAGGCAGGCTGGAAGTTTGCGTTACAAATGGCACTTAGACCAGGGAATGGCGTCGCCAACACTCAGCATGTATATATAAATATATATATGTGTATGTTGGGGCACTCAGCATGGACACTGTGCGACTTAAGGTTCGCTGTTCGAGTGGCGCTTAAGATTGATTTATGTAAATGATTTGCCATACTTTGCGTTACATAATAAATAGCACAAAAGAAGGAAGTGCCACGAACGCGGAGGTAAACGTGCTGAGCGTGGACGTAAGGACAAACCCCGGAACGGCCGGAAAACTAAAAAAAAAAAAAAAAAAAAAAAAAAAAAAAACCATAAGACAACAAAAAAACGTTTCGATAGAAGCGATAAGACGAAGAACTGACTGCTGCATTTGCCTGGCAGCCCGGCTGCCCGACAGCCTGACAGCCAGGCTGTTGCCAGTTCTCTTCTGCCTGACTGACGTTGAATTTTTGCATGCCACTTAAGCTCATCCAGCGTGAGAGAGAGAGAGAGAGAGAGAGGAGTTCGGATTGAGAGTTGCGAAAAAGACAAAGCGGAAGAAGCAGACAAATGATATATTGCTGATTTGCGTGGCTGACGTGTTGCTCTACAGCAATTCGATGTGCATATATCAAGTGCAGAAAAATATTTATTCAAACCGATGCCAAGCACTCGAACGGGTTTACATGCAAAATATTACGCATACGCCGCGTTAAGCTTGACAAATGGCCGCAAAGAGTTAACAGCTGCACGGGGCGTGGCATTTTTGTTAGCTTACTGCTCGACACTTGATTTAAGTAAGCGCAACAAAACTGTACGCATATTGCAAATTAAAAAGCTGTGGGCTAATGGTGCGCGGGAAATACATTTCGAGTGTGAAGCTTCACATGGTTCCAAGTTGTCTTTGCCACAACGGGAAAACTTCAAAATGAAAATTGCATAACTGCAATAAGTATGTGTGTGTGTGTGTGTGTGTGAAGAAGCAAAAATAGCAAACCACTCAGACAGATACACACACACACACACACACAGAGTCATGGTGCACTTGAGGGTCTGCGACTCTGAACCAAACTGGCCTCGACGGGCATATTAAAGTTTTATATGGATGCGTTGTAAGCTACACACCACTAAAGCCACACTCACACACACACACATGCACTAACAAGCATCACCCCTAGCTACATATTTGTATACATTTCTTCTTTTTTTTTTGTTTTTTTTTCATTTTGGCATTTTTGTTTGGTATTCGGCTTTCAGTGGAGCACTGGTAAAATCTAAAATTGTTCACCACGTGCTGTAAAATTTTGATGTTTGTATTTGGCGCAACAACAAATTTTTGTGTTGCATGTTTTTGGAGCCCCCTTTTGGGCACGCTGCTCAATTGCGTTTGCCTGTCAACAACCGCCAAGTGCGTGAGGCGGGCAGCGTGGGGTAAGAGCATCATCAAAGCTTGAATGGCTTTCATGCCTGCCTGAACTGTGGCAAATGTCGGCCACGTTCATAGTTACTATTAATCTGATACGAAAAAAGCTGCTCGAAATTCAAAATTCACAATTTACCAGCATTTTCTCTTGCTGTGTATGAAATTTACCAATATTCAGAGCAAGTTTTTGTTTGGGATTTAAGCTCTATTTGCTTACTGCAGGAAAAATTTAATAGTTGCCCACAACATGATCGAAATTTAACCAATTTTCAATAGAAATATCTGATAGTTTATGGTTTAATCTCTAGGTTGCTTCTCAGTTGAAATATGCAAGCAACAATTTTATTTCTTTGTTCAAATTTGCACCAACACTATATACATCCCCAATTTCAAATTCGTAATTAAGATTAAATTAAAAAAAAAAAATGTTTATAATAATTAAGTGTAAACAAATTTTACTCACAAAAAAATTTAAAAAAAATTGCATTATTCAAAATGCATATCTTAAATGCAGAACCAATCTAGAGCAAATCATGATCAAAATGGTATCAAACATGAAAATCAGTTCGATTTTGGTTGAGTTACGCAAGTTTAAATTTTGGGATCTGAGAACTTGACATGTTAAAATTTTTGGCATGATTTTTAATTTGTTTATATTAAACATATTTCTAAAAGTACAGCCCAATGTGTGTTTCTTCATAACATTTAACTGTAGCATCTGCAACAACAACCGACATTTATTTTACCCCTAGCCAAATGGGAAGACACAAAGCACAACTTTAGATACTTTTAGATAAAATTGGCTACATTTATATAGAGTGTGCTCCAATGTTTTCACTCTTGTCGGCCATTAATTTGTGCCCCGTCTGGTGGCACCTGCTCGGTAGGGTTTTTGGCATGCAAAACACAATCAACCCACAGTTGACCCCACTTAACAGTCTGAATCTCAGTTGGACCCGACACGAGCGCAGTTTAAATGGCCCTTAAACTAACACACACTGCATTTGGTTATCTTTGCGGGTTCCGGCTAAAGAAAATATATGTATTTATATACCTCAACATAGTGGCTGGAAGCACTCTAAAAATAAAGTGAAGGCGCCGTATTTTTGTTGCTTTTATCATGACTGATACACTAAATTAAAGCTAATTGTAGAAAAATATGAGGTGCACATGTTACCAGCTTATGGGGTTGAAGCGAACATAACGGCGTAGCATAAGGGTGTATATATACACCATGAAACTGGCAGCACGAATACGGATACGGAAACGGGCATGGACATGCACATGGACACTCAGTCAGGGTCGGGGTCGGGGTCTGAATCTGGGTCTTAGCCTCGTCCTGGGCCTGGGCCTGGGCCAGAAACTGGCGCCAACATTTTGCGCTTGGCGCAGACATTAAAATGCTTAAAATATCGATTTGTTAGGCACAAATGAAAAGCTGCCCAGGTCCGTTTCCCCAACAAAGGAGCCAAAAAAGCAACAGTCTGCCACTTAAAATGGAAAAAGGCATAACAAGTGGCAAAAAATGGCAACAGCAGTTACGACTAGCAGATACTCTAAGTTGATAAGTGCGAAGGTGAGTCAGCCACTTTCTAAAAACGTTAAATGAAAATTTGAATTTATATCTCCATTATTTAGCTTTACTATGAATTATTGTTATAAGGGATGTATTCAATGAAAGCTACTTGAAGTAAAAAATGTGTGTCAGGAATATATTCACATACAGAAATATATATATATATATATATATATATTTTTTTTTTTAATAAAATATGTTCCAAAAAATGTTTACATTATTTTTAAAAAATATATAGAAGATATTATTATTCAGACTAAGTTTTTAAGTGAAAAGCATATATAAAATATATGAATATAATATATAAAATAATATAATTTATAAACTGAAATGTTTATATTAATTACTGAACCAAATATTTTTGTATACTTAAGTAAACATACATATTTAAAAAAAAAAACACTTTAATATTAATCGAACAAATATAATTGCAAAATGAGAGTTGGTGCATTAAATTTGAACAGATTTAAGAAAACAAACAAAGCCATAGATATTAAATGCAGTCAAGTAAGTAATTTTATAGATACATTTTTTAAACTATTTTTATAAGCCAAAAGGGACCAATAAATCTCCCCTTCGATTATAAAGCACGTCAGGGTGCGCAGAGGTCAATAAAAAAGTTATCGCACTAATAAAACGAACTCAAATTAAACTGGAAGAGGAATGTCAAACCAAAGGACATAGTCGTTTATCCCCTGTGCGTTACATAGTTAATAACACAGTCATTATATCCTTTAAAAGCGTGTAAAGACTGTAGTATAAAAAAAAACTGGAGCCGCAGAACAATGGCCGCTATCTATCTTGGTATTTGTGAGCACCTGTGTGTGTGAGTGTGTGTGTGTGTGTGTGTGTTTGTGTGTGTTTGCGATATGCAAATGTGCCCGTAGAGGTAGACATTTATAGACCAGAAGTTTGGTCGAATGTACATCAGGGCCCGCATTGGTTGCCTTGGTTTTTTATTTACTCGGGCTCCGCCTCTCTGTTTTTCTTTTAGGTAATTTTTGAATTTTTTCCCGCCGACCGCTTAACATTTTTTACCGTTCGTTTTTTATTTCACCTGCTGCCAAAGACAAACAGCAGCAGAGGAAAAAAAAAAGAAGAAAAGCACGTGAACGATTCATATCATGGACAAACATCGGCTCAGTTCTGATTTTCCGCACCGTTATTGCTGTAATATGAAACAGTTTCAACCCGTTCTCGTCTACTCTTTCCCTCGAATAAATATCAACTTTTGTACAGTTTGTTTTTGTTGCTCTTTTCGGTTTGGTTCTGCGTGCATTTTGGCCGCATATTTTCCGGGTCTGTTATTGTTTTGCTTCATTTGACATGCAACCGAAACGATTTTACTGTTTGTGCAGGGAAATTAAAAAACGAGGCGTATAAAGTGGGATTAGGTGAACGATGAATGTTCTGGTTGTTCATTGTTCATTGCTTGCTTTGGCTTAATTTGATTTATGTGCCACAAAGGTGTTGAAGATTTTCTTGATTGCGAATAGTTTTGAGTAGGCTGTGTGAAACTTTGGGGAGGATCTGCTGAACCCGAACTTAAGTCAGAGAGAAAATTAAAAGTGAGAGATCACGAGAAATGGCGAAAAAGAGTTCAGATATCCATTAGTAAAAAACTTCAAAAATCTGTAAGGATTACTTCAATTTATGAAAATCGTGTAGAAGAGCGATCTACGAGAGTAAGAGAGCGAGTGAGTAAAAAAAAGAGAGTGTGTGGTACAGAGAGAGATCAAGAGAGAGTGAAAGTGTGCTTAATAATGCGAAGAGAGAGAGAGAATGTGTGAGTATAGGTGTATAAGTATGTAAGTCAGAGAGAGAGAGAGAGAAACAGAGCGTGAGGGAAAGATAAAGACAGACCGCGAAGGGGACTGAGAGATAGGCGGTAAGTGAAAGAGATAAAAACAATTCGCTAAGAGAGAAGAAGATTATTATAAAAGACTATAAGGTGGTCAGAGTGAAAACCAGTTCGTTTTATTAATAAACAGAACAAAACTTTTGAAAATGTTGCAACCACACTCTGTTCGCTTGTTTGCCTCTAGATAAAGCTAATTCGATGCCGAAATATTTGTCTCAAATAGCATTTGCCCACAGCTCACAAATCCCAGGCCTACATCATGCAAAACTCCAAAGCCATCATCGTCAACAGGAACGTAGCACGTGCCACGCCCACTAGCCCAGAAGCCCAACTAAGCCACGCTCGCTTAGTTGAAAACCACATCCAGGCAAATATGTAAATAACTTTTAAGAAATTAAGCACACAGGCCCAAAAACAAGCAGCCAGAAGCGACGCCTAAGCCAGGCAAAGTTGAGCAGTCGACTCGGAGTCGAGTTGTGGCAAACAAACAAAAAATACAGGACGCAGGAACAGGTCTAGAATGCAATCACTTATACGCACCGTTGCACGTTGGGCGACCCAAAAGTTTGGGCGAACCATTTCTAATGGAACTGACAATGAGCCAGCGTCTTGGGTTCAAAAAGTGAACAACGCGAGCACTCAAAACAGCTGCCGCCAGGAACGAAACATTAATTACACCAGTTTGTACCAGATCCAGGTACAAAAAAAATATAAAAAAATGAAGAAAAATGAAATGGGAAAACCCGTAAAGCTTCACCATAGCGACGTGTCGTTGTAGATGGGCATAAGAATTGCGATTGCCACGTGAACTGTGAGCACCGCTTGCATTTTATCTGCTCCAATTGCAGCGCTCGGAGCGCCGGTGAGTGCCGCAGCATATTTACAATTACTCGGCATTTAATGCAAGTGGGAATTACAATGGATTGGGGCACGCTACGTTATGGGTGAATCTGAATAGGAGCATGGGCGCTTCAAATATTCAAACGTGCCAAAGAATGTAGCATAACAGCGCGATCCACGTTATGTGCAACCAAATACCCTAGAATCTAGGTCTTTGGTTAAGCAAAAATTATAGAAATTATAGGATAGTCTTTTGACTAAAATTTGGTTTATTGAATTGAAAAATATTTAATAAGAAGAATATAAATATTCATTTTTTTTATACGATTCTTAAGAATTTTTTTTTTGCAAAATTCTAAAATAGTTGAATTTTAATTTTTCTGTTTTCTAAATATATATTCCAATAAACTGCTTAGATATTGGTTTACATTCATAATTAATTATTAAAATATCTGGGAGTCTTTTTTCTAGCTTTACTCTGTAGATAGTGTCTGGCTTTATTAGGTGTATAGAGAAATTCTTATCTCCTTCCTGCCGTCAGAAAAATCCAATCTTAACAAGACATCTTAAAATATTTTAAACATATGCTGCTCTATTACCTAAATAATAAGGTATTAAGCTAAGTAGAGTGCGAACTTATTTAATAACTTTTTACTTTTTAAAAGGAAGTTGCCCAACAAATAAACACAGGGTATTTCACCGTAAAACCTCTCTCAACTTTTTATCCATTTCGCATACACCCGCCTGAACAGTAAACAATAACAGCCGACAACAACAGTCAAGGATGGCAAGCGATTACAGGACACAGACCCCACAACCCCCCCTTCATTCACACAGCCCCACAGAGGAGAGGAATACAGGCTATGGAACGACAGGAATATGCCATACGGCTAAGTGTTTTGCAACGGAAATGCCAAGCTATCATGCAAAAAGCCAGCGGCAGATTAACGAACCATGGCCAAGGCATGCCAAAGGTACACAGGATGCAGATAGACCAAGCGAGATGCAGCGAATGATAGAGAGAGAGAGAGAGAAACGGCGTCAGAGAATTCGCCGTGGCACGTGACGCAGCGACAGTCCATGACCAAGTGCTGATTTCTCATCCGGCCAAGTGGGTGGCCGCTGGTGGTCGCTGCCATATTCAACCAGGAAAGCGAACAAAAACGACGTAAAGGTTATTGACATTGTCGCTAGGGGCCCCCAAACGCACCAGGCAGCGGACAGACAACAAAAGAAAAGCAGCAACAGCAAAGCATAAACTGCAATCAGCGAAATTCCATATACGCTTGCCAAAAAAAATTAAATTGAAAACAAGAAAAACCAAAATATTCGTCATGTAAGTTGCGCACAAGCTGTACTCAATCGATTTGGCAAAGTCAAAAGACGTTATTATCCATATAAATCAGCGCAAAGCGCAGATTATCTTTTAAGATTTCACCCACGAAGGTGGAAATGCGGGTGGAAAATATGTGGAACATTTAAATCTTCATTCGACAGGCTTCAAAATAATTTTAAAACCATTTCATAAAAATATTTTATGTTTTTCGACTGGACAATTCACGCCTTAAGGTGGAAAACGAATGAAAATTGGCAGTTAATATTTGAAGAAAAATTCTCGAAACATTAAAATTCAACATTACATGGCTTCAAACTAGTTTTCAAATCTCTTTATAGAAAATTAACCATTACGTATTTTGTATATATTTGACATTCCACGCCCTCAGGTGGAAAACGAGTGTTAAACTGTTCGTTCCGATTTTAAGAAAAATACTTGGTACAGGAAAAATCTTAATAACAAAAGATTGACATATATACCCTTTTTACCCTACACATTTAGTATTCGACTGCAGCTTAAGTCGCAATGCGTTGTCAACTGCAACGCAAAGCACTGCAAAAAAGGACAAACTGAAGAGCTTTTAAAAAGGTGGAAAAGCACTTTCTAAGTATTAATTTGCGCCAAACACTTGAGCAAAGACAGTGCCAGCAGCACGTAAACAAGTTAATAAAAACAAATACAGCTGGCGTTGACCCTGTCGGTTAGAGTGGTTTGTGTGTCCCCAACTTGGTTGCAACATTAACCATTACCTCAACCTTTTAGATTCTCTTTTGGCCAATGCGTCGCTAATTGTTGCCAACATTGGGCTATCGCCTGCACAAACACAAACACAAACACCTCGACAGCCCCCTGCAAGTACAACAAAGTGCGTTAAAAAGCTTCCTGGAGAACCCCGCCACGGCCCGCCGCCTTCCTTTTGTCGGCAGCTGAAGTGCATTTCGCCCGATGGCGTTTTACTGTTTGCCTTAATTGAAAACTTTTGCCCAGATATTTTTCGTGCTTGCCTTCGAAATATACAAAAGCGAGCGAAAAAACAAAGTGAATTGGAAAAGTTTCTAGTTTTTAACGCTTTACCGCCTTGCATTTGTTTAGCTCTACTAAGCGACTTTCAGCGGCTTAAAGTTGCAGCTACCGATTTTTCATGCCACCCCGTAAAACCGCTTCCCGCCTCAAAAGTTGGCCGCCAATTAGTTGTGGCAGCCTTACGGGAGCAGCGCGTACCAAAACTCAATGCTTTTACTAGCTTTTCTGTTGAAAAGCGCATTACAATTTCGCTGCCAAACTCACAGGTTTTTCACGCTACACTAATTGACAAAGTAAGAGAATTGTTTCGGTTTTTAGGTTCTTCACCATTCGCTTGTGTGTCGAACATGTGTAATGAGCGCTCAGAACAGGGTACAAAATAGCTCTTTTAAATAATTAAACTTGTAGAGTTTTTAAGAATTTGTTACATTTTAGCACAAGTATTTACGTAAAACTCAATTAAAGTTTAGAAAAGTAGGAAATTGAACTCTTCACAAAATTATGCAAGTTTTAAAATTGGTAGGTAAGTAAAAAAGAAAATAGCTTTTTAACTCTTCAATAAATTTTTAAAATTTATAAAATGTATTTAATTTTTTTCAAAAATGTATACAAAAAGCGGCTTTAATATTTTTTGATACCTTAAAAATTACTTTATTGACTCATTATGTTTCTATTGTTTCAAACACAAATACTACATATTTATGCTTTGCAAAAATATTTGATTGGCATATTTATTATTCTTCAAACTGATCATGCTCGAAATAGATATAGCAACAAATTAGCGAAGTAACGGTCAATATAATATAATAACTGCCTGCAAAATTTTTGACAGTCTTGTCAAGCAAAATAAAAACGGGGGCAATAAACAGTTTGAGGATTAGATAAAGTTTTAGTAGACAGCAAGCTGGTTATAAAGCTGCCTCAGCACTAAGGTACTTAACAAAGTGAATGTTGACAGGTATTTTGACAGCTACTTGTGAATATTTCTTAAGCAAAATTTTTACTTTACATTTTGTTTTCCCCCATTCCCATTTTTCACTGGCATTACTCTCCACTCTCGGATCTGATCCAAATTAAACTCAGTACTGTAAAGAATGCATTGTGATTATAATCGAATAAACGACATAATCGATAATGATCAATGTTAAGCAATAGTTGCTTCATCTTTAAAACTTTTTACCCGTCGTTTTACGTAGTACCCAAATATGTTTAAAATCTTTGAAATATCCCTCAGCCTTTTTTATACACTTTTATACAAATTTGGTGGCATTTATATACAAATATATTTTTTTTTTCTGGTACTCACAATTTCTCTTTGCAGCTTGGCAATATTGAAGTTGGCCTGGGCCAGCCGCACGCTGAGCGTTGCCACATCGCTGGTTAGTTGGGCCCGCTCGTTAGTATTGCGATCGACTAGTTTGAGCATTTTATCCTCGAGGCTCTGATTGACCTTTTGAACACGCTTGTGCGACTCGTAGAGTCGATCGTACTTATCCTGCCACGCGATTACACTGTCCTCCAGCTCCACTTGGCGTTCCGTTTCGCGCAGACAGGCCGTCTCCAGGGCGTACAGTTGTGTTTGCTTCTCGAGCAGCGCCTGCTGCAGTTGCTCGATTTCTGTGCTGGGCGTGGTGGACGCTGCTGTTGCGGTTAACGTTGCTGCCGTTGCCGTTGCTGCTACGACTGCAACTGCTGATGTTGTTGCTGTTGCTGTTGTTGTCGCTGTTCCTGCTGCTGTTGCTGATAGGGCGCCCGCTGTGAGCGCATCGGAGGCCGCCTGCAATTGAGTGGATGACAGCGTTTAAATACAAGTATAAAGGGAAATCACGAGTATTTTGTAATTAATTTTGCTTCCGACCGCCCATATCGGACGCAAGTGTCACACAGTGTCGACTGCAAAAACGCTACTAAACTCTGCATAGAGAGAGGCAGAGTGAGAGCGACAGAGACAGAGACAGAGAGAGAGAGGGAGCAGCGACAGCTTCCATGCCGTTACAAGCGGATCTTATTTATAAATAAAATTAAAAAGCTTGGAGCGCACACATCATAAAAACGCACGTCATGCTCATAAATGCTACACAGAGACAAAGCGACAAGGAGAGGGGGCAAAAAAAAAGGAGAGAGTGCGGGGCAGAATGTAGTAAAGAGCGCACTGATAACGCGCTTATTTTGACTGTGCCTTACAGTTTCAGCTTAACTAAAGGAACGCAGCATCATCTGTTTTTTTTTTTTATTGACAGAGATAAGACAAAATAGCGCTGGTATTAAAAAAAAAAGCGTGACGGAAAGACGGCCTATAAATAATTCGTCTAAAAAATTGAATACTAAATGCAAAACCTTAGAAAATTTTGTGAAATATTTGAAATTTAGTTAATATGCTTTCACTGCTGTTTGATGCTTATCAGTAAACGATTGTTTTTTTTTTTGGCAAATTTTCTTGACAGAGACACGAGCTACCCTCTTCTAATCCAAACAGGGTATACAACAATCTGCTAATCGAGTTATTGAGATGAGGTCTGCCTAAAAGAGCAACTCACTCTGCTCATTGGCTTTGCCAGCGGCTCCACAATTTGCACAGCAGGTCAGCCACTGATAACAGGCAGATAGCTAAGGAGAGCAAGAGAGAAGGAAAGAGAGAGGGAGAGCGCGTGGAGATAACTAGATCATTTCGGGCATAGAGCAACAATGTAGAGAGCACAAGCTATCATGCAATGTAGTGGTATTTTATTGCACTTGTTCTGTGTTCTTGTATATTACCTTGAATATGTATATAAAAGTTTATATGTGTATACATGTATTGCAAATAATCATAGTATTACATTCTATATGTAACAATATTAATTCATTAGTTGTTTAATTTAAATATACAGACCTTATATATTGTAAATTTGTATCAAAGCAGAAGTAAGCTAAAAAACATTTATGTATATTACAAAATAAATTATAAAAATATATAAAATTAAATTAAATAAAATGAATACGTAATAGACTAAGATAGAGTAAATAAAAAAATAAATTAAAAACTAAAAAGACCTAAGAATTGAATCGATTCATCTGAAATGTTTTTTCTAATTCTTTTATATCTAAATCAAATAAATTTTTGAAATAAACTGATCAATCAAATACTGATACAATTACTTTATATAAATAGACTGCAATGCATAAAAACATACCCAAAAAGAATAAAGTTATGATATTAAATAAAAATTTGCTGCTCTCAGATAAAACATAGGACTTATCTCTCGCTTCAACCTTATGTGCAGAGACGTCATATCAAAATCTAGGCGCAGTTCTCTTATCAATTGCATTATTATTGCGACAGGCTATGATCTGGGGCAGCTGGGCAGCTGCAAGTGGCAGCCGCAGAAGGCGAAAAGGCTAAAATCAAAGTGCAAACAACGTTCATATGTACTTTATGGCAAGTGTGTGGTACGTGTGCATGTAATTGGATTAAGTTGACAGAAAACAAAGGCAACAACAATAACAACAACAGCAACTACAACAACGAGCAGCCAGAACGCAGCCAGCTAAAACTTTGTCTTTGGTTACAGTCACAGACAACGAGCCAAGCTGCGAGAAGCCTCAGCTGGAAGACATGCCAAGAGCTGGAGAAAAAGAGGAAGAGAGACAGAGAGCGCGAGCGCGAGCGTAAGGAGTCAAAGGACTTGCTTGTCATATATGAGGCGTTGGCGTTGAGTTCGTTGTCTACTCAAACCTAAAAACTGCAAAATGTACAGAAAATTTAATTAAAAAAGGATTTTCGGGCTGGCAAAAGTTACTTTGGCTTCAGCTGCTGACTGGGCTCTCTCTCTCTCTCTCTCTCTCTGTCTCTTTCTCTCCCTTTGGATAGCGTCTTGTGCCGCGCCAGCGTTTAAATTCTCGAAGTAAAAGATAGGAAATATTTGAGCTTGTCTTTAACGCATATAAGGCAAATTGAATTTATAGTTTCCGATGGGTGTCGTGGGCGTGGCAAATTGCCAGTGACAGACAAAGCAATTAATTAATTTAGGCAGCGACTGCAACGAACGGCAACTGGTAAAGCTGGTCTCAATTGGGGAGGGGGTGTTGAACACACTTCCTTAGGTTGGAAAATTTTGATATTTATGCACATGCTACGCACATACTGTATTTTTATAGTACATATATATATATATATATATATATATGCCACTTGGCTGCATTTTAAATTGGGCTTTTTGTTTGGCTTTCATCATAAAATGGTTTTTATGTTTTCACATTTTATGTTGTGTTTGTGTTTTCATGTTGTCAGCATGTTCTTTTTTTGTACGGGCTCTTCAGATAAGTTTGAATAATTTAGTAAATGTTTTTTGATTGCTTTATAAAAACTAAAACGCTTGCAGTGTGTGCCGTGCACAATATTGCATTTAAAACTCGACTTTATTCAAATGAATTTGAAATTTACAAACATGTTTCTGATCCCTAACTTTTACATTGTGTGTAAGCACTTGTCTTTAATCTCTGTCTTCAATTGGCATTATTTATGTTAAATATATATGAACATTTCTGCGATATGCAGAAGTAAAAAGGAGAAGAATATAAAATATTACATGGTTTGTGTAAATTATTTATTATATAAATATCAAAAAAAAATACATTTCTCAAATTGTTTTGGTATTTCAAAATAAGTTATTATTTAATTGCACAAACGCAAAAAAATTCAACAATTAATTTAAATATATTTTTTTTATATATGTAGTTAACAAACCGCGATGGAAATGATTTTTCATATTGAATTCTTTTGATACTATTATCATATATTATTTTTTAAGGCGAAAAGCATTAATTATAAATTTATTTAATAAATACCACTTTAGTTAAGAGAAAAAATTTATTTGATTAAAGTTCATTTTCACTGTCAACGTGCTCGAATCAAATATACTATATAATAATACCGCAAAGAAAGGCTGCAGACTGAATTCAGCCTGAATGCTAAAACCACGACCAGGCCAAGCTGAATCCACATCAATTAGTTAATGAAAAACGCGGCTGTGCACAGATTTCTCAACAATTGGATCATCATTGTGATTTGCAAAAGAAAATAATGGAAAATAAGACCCAAGCATAAATCTTTAGCACGCTCAAATGCAGCTGAAAAGAAAATTCTTCTCCATTTTGTTTTCCTTTAGGCTTTACTTTGCCTTGCAGCTCATTTTTCACGCCGAATGGCAAAAAAAAAAACAAATTCTCGAAATGAGCATTGCGAAAACAGTAGATGGAAAACCCTTTTTATACAGTGCCAAAGATTTTCTAATTGTCATCGTGCTTTAAAGGCACATCAGCGAGGAAATGTGAGTGCTTCCGAGGAAAATGGTGAAAAGGGAGAAGGGCGTCTTACTCATGGTTGCATTTCACTTTGCTCGGGGACTTGTCATTATTTATTATATTTCTTCAGTCCTTTCATTACAAAATATTTTTGTCTTTCATTTGTTGCCTTTTGTGTGGGGCGCGTGAAGGCAACATCCAAACAAATTTGGCTCAACGAAGGACACGAGTGCCAGGACACGACGACGACAACAACTGTTGTCGCATTCCACGGCAACCTGCTTATTTACAGTTATTTGGCTGCCAAGCAAAAAAGGCTTAAAAAAAAAAAGGATATGAACAGCAAAGCGGAAGTCGCCATATGGAAACACTCGACGCACTCATCATTAACTACAGACGACGCCAGATAAAAGGAACTTGACAGCAGTTACAGCTACTCAGCTTCAACTGTTTTTCAGCCTCATTTGAGTGGATAATTACAGAAGTGAACCCAAACCCAAAAATTGCCAAGAACCCGGCCTGAAACTCAACTTCTAGCCAAGGCTCATTTTTCGCTCGTGTTGTTTTAGTAACCGAAAACTTTCGTGCGGCGTCTGCTGTAATCAATAAATGAATTTTGTAAACATCAATAGAGTTAGCTCGCTGTGCCCTTGTAAACAATATGCGGCCCAGTGGCAGAAAGATGGCCCGTGCCCGAACCAGCGCCGTGGGCTGTGATGAATGGAAGGTCAATTGGTGTGACCCCAGCCAAGGGAGCGCTGCTCTGTCACAGCGCTGACATTTAACACAAACGACGCGGGCCCGTCAATGCCAATGTGTGTTGTCAGTGCAGATGGATATGAGATGTGCCACAAACAGTGGCAGGAGGCAGTGGCAACGGCAAGATGGTGACGGAATGTTTATGCGAATGCTTGGGCACAAACATACGTGACATGCCTCTGTCTCAGTGTGTGTGTGTGTGTGCCTGTGTGTGTCTGTGTGTGTTTGAACGTTGCTTAAGCAGCGGAAGCAATGTGCAGCAACTGACAACCGAGAGACGCGACAGACAGCGGGCCGATGGCAAAAAGAAGTTGGAGCTGTGTGGCCAATTCGGATCTTTGAGCTGGAAAAATGGCTGCGTCTGGATCGCTGCTGACAGTTGTCGTCATCTTTTCTCGAACGACAGGAAACTTTGCGCGACGCTCACAACTCACAGCTTAAAGCTGTTAACGCACAGTGTGCCGAAAACGTAAAATTTAAGTGAAATGCACAAAATACATTTGTATTACATTTAAGTTAGGCAAAAAATAAGTTTTTTTTATTTAGCATATAATAAATTTATGTACATTAATTTAACAGTCAAAAAACGGAATCTCTGCATTTTTTAAGTATATATATTTTTAATCAGAATAACGTGCTCAGTTTTTGTTTTATAATTGCTAACATATGAGCAATATATCACCAACATCGAGCTACCATATAACATAACCTGTTATAGAAAGAGTCGGTCGAAAATGGTGAATTTGCTTAAGCACACAGTAAACTATAGAAAAAGAGCGCTCAATCTTTTGTATATCTGTAAGAGTATTTAATCTTCGTATTTAATTATAATTATTATTATTACTATTATTATAATTATTATTATTATTATTACTATTAATATTATTATTATTATTATTATTATTATTATCATTATACATATATGTATATATTTCCCCTTTAGTACAAATAAACCTATTTGCACAGTGCCTTGCGACCGCTCGTAAGATAAAACCATATATGTATGAATAGGCCCTGTAACTATATATGTGTGCAGGCATTTATGTGTGTGTGTACGTTCACATTCTGAACTTTTTTGTGCTGACACATTATGTTAATACATCTACGGTTTAACGCGGGCAAATATTGAACTTCATGTGGCAGTTAGCGAGGTTGTTTCTGTTCGCCTCTTGTTGTTGTAGTTGTCGCTGTCAGGAAGGGACACACACACACACACACACACACACACACACACAGATTACTGCATATTTTGATGGCAATGTCAAATACATGAAAGAGCTGAGAAAAATAACAAGCCGACAAGCGCCAGCAGAAAACTGTAAATCGAACCGCACTCAAAATGATTTCGTCAACACACGCACAAAATTATTGAATAACAGCGGAATATAAGCGGAAATCGATGACAGCCATTTTGCAGTAAATTGAGGCATTTTGACACAGCGCTACTGTAATTGCATTAGCAAGCGAGACAGAAGAGAGACAGACAGAGAGAGGTGTGGGAGAGAGAGCGAGAGTTCGCATAGGCGACACATTCGCCAGCTATTTTTAGCAGCATTTTCATTTAATTTGCTGCCCATGCTGCATAACTAAAATGGCGTATGAGATGAACGATGCGCAAGAGAGAAAGCCACATAGAGAGGGGGGTAATGGGCATGCAAGGGCTATAGGGTAAGTAGGGGCAAACGTGGCTGACGGTTTATGTTTTTCAATTACGCAAGCCGCAAAATTTGCAATTTAGATAACCTGTTTAGGGAGCGAATGGACTTTTTTTTTTATTCCATGTGCAATATACTCAATTTTGGTAGAAGCGCGCACGAGAGAGAGAGAGGGCGAGAGAATGAGTGTGAGCAGCATAGCTAGAGAGTATTTTTAAATAAACATGTGCAGCCAATATAAAGCCAATATTT
This sequence comes from Drosophila colorata, assembly GCA_035041545.1. Lineage (NCBI taxonomy): Eukaryota > Metazoa > Arthropoda > Insecta > Diptera > Drosophilidae > Drosophila > Drosophila colorata. Next base: position 6,023,958 of record JAWNLD010000564.1, read on the forward strand.
TATAATTTGCCAGTGTTTAATTTGATTTTATTGGTTGGCTAATATTTGATTGGAACATAATTTCAAAGCTACAAAAACAAATTTTCTGACTTTAGTGAATATAGTCTTTATAGCAAACTGTAATTCTGAAAGGAAACAATTTATTACAGTCTGGCAAAGGATTTTATTTTTTTATCACATCTCAATCGCATATATAGTCTATATAAACTTTTTTGAAAATTTTAAATAGATATCTTAACTTGTCTCTCAGTCTTAAAGCAAAAAAATTTGGATAGGTCTGTCTTTTTATTGCAGGCACTATATCATACTTTATGTGTAAAAACTCTGGTTACTATAGATGTAAAGCACACATGTTCTATATGTCTGCAAGGGTATTTAATGTTCGTCTCAACAAAAACTATCTCTTCACTCTTGTTGCGTATAAATTTTGCATGACATTTTCATATTTAATTTTTGCTCTCTCAATAAATTCATTTTTCTACCCGAAAAACATGTTAAATTTTATTATGCGGAACGAAATGAAATTGGGGTTTATAGAATATGAGTGATAATTCCGATGGATATTTAACATATGCACATATCTGTTGTATATGTTTGCATTGCAAAATGTTTATATTTGCGACATCCGCTCGCTCCCCTCCAGAGCCGCCACGAACTCTGAGTGGCTTATGTGTGCAGAAGCTTGGAAAATCCGTGTGCAATGCCAGTTGCCATTCGGTGATTGCAGCAGCGGCGGCGCTAGCGATTGCTGTGTGTGTGCAACATGGCGTATGATTAATGAAAAATTGCGCAAGTGTGCGTGTGTGTGACTGAAGTTGAATGAGCAACAGCAAATGGAGAAAACTGATAAAAAATGTAAAGCCAAAGAGCCAAGTACGGGGAATGCAGAATCGATTAACAAGAACGTTGATTGAATTTGCCACAAAATTGCGTTTTGAGTGCCTGCCAGAGACAATGCAATAGCAACGGCGGCAACAAGAACAGTAGTCGCAGCAGCAACAGTGGCAACAACAACAACAACTACAGCAAACAATAACAATACGCCCAATTCCTTTTGGCTTTTTTTTTTGTTCAAAGGGAAATAAGCAATTTCAGCAAATAAATCGTAAAAAGTAAAAGTAATAAAATCAAGAAAATGAGAAAAGAAACAACACACATGTGTGCGTGTGTGTGTGTGTGTGTGTGTGTGTGAGTGTGTGTACACGCCAGTACACGATAACTCCTCTGTTTGCTGGTCCTTCTTGACTCGCAATATGATTCTCATTTTGGTAAGAGGCACGAAAAATATGTGAAAAAAAACAACAACAAAATAAAAGCCCTATTCAGAAACTCAATTTTTATATTGCCCTCTCCAAAATGAAGTTTAATGTGGGAATCGATATGTAACCGTAAATTGAACCTTATGAATATTCAATTTAAGAAAGGAAAAAAAGCAGCAGTATTAAGGAACCTTATACTTATTTACGAGTAATTTCCTTTTGAAGAGCTGCTTTGTTAATGTGGCATTCTTTGCCAAACAGTTAAGGCAACCCGCTGTAGAGTATAATAAATAAAGCTATCAGCTACAGACAATCAGGATGGCTAACAGAAACTGTAGTAACTGTAACTGTAAAAGAGATAACAGTTAATGGGTACAAAGTGCAAAGTCCGTACAGAGGAAACAAAATAGTAAAAACCAAAATAAAACTAATAAAAACGTTGTTTTCGAGTGGCAACTTCTAGCAATACTCTGTGTTAAAACAGCTGAGAAGGGTGGGATTGAAATTGGATAAGTTTTTACACTGACAATTAAACTGTGCCTTCAAAACTGTAATAGCTAATCAACAGTTATTTAATATTAATTAAATATTAAAGCTAAAAAGCTTGGCTATATTTTTATATAGTTGCAAAGAAAGAGTAAGACGGAAATGACAAAACCCAATATACTCTTTATTACTGCATAGCCAGTGTATATTTCAGTATCTAATGAGAACCAGTTAGTAGCTCAACTGTAAAGAAGCGAAAACAGTTAACTAAATTGGGCCAAAAGAAAAGCTCTGTAGATATACACTCATGGTCCACTAAAAGAGAAAAAAAAGTTTTGGACATGAACTGATTATTTTGACCCTGAGAGTATATCTAAAATGCTTTTATCACTACTGAAATTTTAGACGGCAAAATTGATGATAAAAATAGCTTAGCTATAAATAAACACCTAAATCAATTTCCAATCGATTATTAAAGCGCACAAAATTCGCTGCAGATAGATAGAAATGAAAATGTAGTCTAAATTTAAACAGAATCTTTTTTGGAAGGTATAAGAACAAAGATAAAGCGAAAAAAAAACAACGGCAAATGTAAAAGCAATTTGCAATCCTTTCGTTGCGTCAAGCGCAGTTACGAACTGGCAAAAGGAAAGTCATTTAAAGTCAGCTTTCTATATGTATATATATATTTATATATATATAGATATATGTACGTTGGCCAGCACTCACATAAAAACAAAAACCCCTATTTATGCCACAAAGAATCTCACCAAGCAGGCTGTGGGGGTGGCAGGCCACAACCACACACACAGACACACACACACACGCACACCACAGTGCGCACTGGGCATAAAGAAACTGCGGCTGTGTTGAATATAGTTTTTGTCCATTCGAAGGAAATGAGCAAGACATTGAGTCACCTCGTGGCTCGCATTGGGTTTGGGATTGGATTCCGGGTGTGAGCAAAAGCAATCAAAATACACACACACACACATACACGCACACACACTTCCAGAGAGACAAAGACAAAGATAAACAGAGGCAGACAAACAAAATATTGGCTTTGCTAGCCGCAAAATGGGGGGGAGGGCAGGTGTGCGTGTATGTATGTGTGTGTGTGTGTGTGTGTGCAAACTCATGCGCTTGTTGGCATTTTATGAGCGCTCAAATGTATGCAACAATAAATTAAATCAAAACAGTTAAATTTGACCTTGGCCAGAGCTAGAATCTCAGCTCAAATGACACGAAAACCAGCTGCCGTTTCGCGGTCACAAGTTGGCAAATAAGGGAACGAGGGCCATGAACCTTGCAACTGTATGTGTGTGTGTGTGTGTGTGTGTGTGTGGCATTGCCCAGGGGGAGGGGGTGGTGTGCTTGGCAGCTGTACATCAGCGCAAACAAGCATAACGAAGCCGAGCATTATCCTTGGGGATGCAACTGCTTCAGCTGCACAAAACGCGCACACGCCATGTGACTCACAACGGAAGCACTTTATTATGCCGCCAAATTGAAATAATATGCACATAGAAAACAACAAGCCAGCAGCAGAGCAACAACACGGCGGCAAAACAATTTAGCCGAGGATGCAGTGCGTCCATTGTACGCATAGGTCACACTGTCGCCCCGTGTCACGTTCCTTTGCATGTTGCACGTTGTTTGACTGTTGTTTTTGAGTTTGGTTTTTTTTTTTCTTTTGCAAACAGCATGAAATGAGCCCGGCAGCATCATTAACATTATGTAAGCAGCGGCAAACCGGCGACACTGACAGCGAACCCAAAGGCACGGCGAGGCACCTAGCTACAGCATATGTATCTGTATGTACACATCTATATACACATATAGGTATGTCTGTCCGTCTGTAGCTAACCTCTGAAGTTGTAATTTATGCTCGGGCAAAATGCTGCACAAAAAGCAGGAAGTTTCGCACGTAGCAGCAACAACTATACAAATGTGTGTGTGTGTGTGTGTGTGTGTGTGTATCTTTAGTTAGCCCATGCACCGTTACAAATCGGCGTGCAATATGTTATACATAATACATTATGTCTATAATTCATAGGGGTTCACACATAAATCTTATTTAACTATGCATTGAAATAAAATTTCTAATAAAATACAAGAAAACTCTTTGGGAAGGGTTACAATTAGCTTAAATTAAAATTAAGATTTAAAAACTTAAGATGGTTTAAAAATAATTAATTAATTTACACTTAATTAAGCATAAAATTGTATAAATTAACTAGTAATAAATACAAGAAGGAATATTAATTTTCGAGTGGCCAAAGTTAAAATAGATTTGCATATGTACATAGGTACGGAAAATCTGCAATATATTTCGATAGCTAACAGAGTTTTGCCCGATTATATAGAAGTCAGATTTTGGCAAAATTTCGCTCATATATTAGCAACAAAGTACCGCTCATAATTGCAAAGTTTGTTTACTATATCTTTGAAAATAAAAAAAAATTTCATACAAAAAAACATTTTTTGACTGATCGTTCCTATAACAGCTAAGTGATATAGTGATCGAATATTGATACGAATTTTTCAATATGTTGAGAGCATAGTAACAGTTTTGATTGCCACTTATGGTCGGGATATCTTAAAAAATAAAAAAGTTTTCATCGAAAAACACATAAAACTCAAAAAAACTATATCGACTCAGCAAGTCCTGCCGATCAAGGATTTATATACATTATGAGATCAAACATGTTTTCTTCATTTAACACTAGAAAAATAAAACAAATAACACTGCCATTAAATGTCACACAAAAATATACATAGCATACTTTTTGGGGCATGTAAAAACTGAGCATTTGGACGAGTATGATACATAATGAATATAAGTGGAAAGAGGCTACAAAAGTTTTGATTAAAACGAGTCGCTTCAAGTGGCCATAAAAGAATGTCAAGTATTTTCTAAAGCATAGCTCAATTTAATTTAAAAACTTCAAAAAGTTGTAAAGTACTTTAAATCAGCGTGGATTACAATTTATTTTTGTGGAGCCTAAACTATAGATAATTAAATGTGTTTATAGGTATGGTAAAGTTAAAGTGTCTTTTCTATATCTTATTAACTTTATATTTGCTTTATATAGATAATTAAATGTGTTTATAGGTATGGTAAAGTTAAAGTGTCTTTTCTATATCTTATTAACTTTATATTTGCTTGTGGCCAGCAAATATAAACAATTTAATGATATGTACTAAAATTTAAAATCAAGGTTCTTTTAGCGCCTGCTTGTTGTGTTTCCCGTCTACTCTCAATAAACCTGGGGACATTTAATGCCAGGATAATACAGCGTAGCCATAAACGCTTGAAAATTTTCTTTTCGCGTAACTTTAATCTGCGAGCACAAAGTTGCCTTTCTTTCCTTTACGCTATCTCTTTCGCGTTCACTTGACAACTTGCCAGATATACATATACATTCTTTTATATATTTTTATACATATGTATGTATGCTGCGCAGTCACCTGCCAACGCAGCTCGGCGAACAGTTTTGACCAAACTGCATCAACGAACTTCTTATAAAGTCTATAAAACGTAATGCCTCGCGCTACATGCGCGCCTGAAAAATGCAGCAAAAGTTGTTCTTCCTTTTTTATACCCTTGCAGCGGGTAATATAATTTTGTTAAGAAATGCGTAACGCATAAAAGGAGACGTTGCGACTCTATAAAGCGTATATATTCTTGGTCTATATGTCAGGAAGTAAGTTTTTAGATGAAAAAATGATTTGTTTTTCAAGGTATGCTGACCAAACTTAGCAATTGAGAGTTTCATTATGATCCTAACATGTCTGCAAAATCTTATCAACATTTCTATCTATATATTATATAGCTTCTATAGAAAGGATCAGTTAAAAATTTTGTTTTTATATGAAAAACTTTCTTGTTTTATTAGGTATCCTGACCAAACATAACAATTTAGAAATTGAATATGCTTCCATTATATAAGCTAAATTATATTATCAACACAACACTAGAACATATAGCTGCCATTGAAACGATCGGTCGAAATATAAATTTGTATATAACAAAACTTTTTTTAGACATCTTCTATATATCTCTATCTAACTCACATCTTCTATATGTTCGCAAGGGTATTTAAAAGTTCGGCAAACCGAAATTAATTCTTCTTTCCATTTTCTTTTTATTTTGTGACTTTGAAACGCACCATACGAAAAATAAGAAGAAGAAGTAAATGAATATGCCGCATAATTTTCATATAAAATTAAGTTACAATTAGAAAATGTAAGCTGCCAAGTGAAAACTTGTGTCTCGAATGCAATTCAAGTCAACTTAAATGGGCCACCCGGTTTCTGCGAACAAGTGAACAGCGCCAACGAAGGGCAAGAGGAGTGAGGGAAGGGGGGAGGAGGGAAGGGAAGGTGGCTTGCAACAAAATGTCAAATCACATTCAGGCAAACAAACGCACGCTTTAGCTGAGGTGTATATGCAAACGCAATTTGCATGCAATGTCGCGTACGGCGTGACTGTGTGTGCGTATGTTTGTGTGTGTGTGTGTGTGTTTGTGTGCGTGTGTGTAAATTTCAATTCGCTGACAAAATGGCAGCTATTTATATTTGTCGCTTGTGTGCGTAACAAGTCAGCGACTGAACCTGATTTTTGATTTCGAGTCTGTTTCTGGTTGCTGGCTGCTGTTCGCTGTTTGTGGCACTTGTCAAGCTGATATACAGATTAGGAATTAATCGAATTTTACTGTCGAATCGAGGCAATAACAGTCGAACAGGAAGTGCCAGCGTCGCCGTTGGCATGGCAATGCAAAACAGTCGGCACATGCCAATACACACACACGCACACCAGCCAGAGACGGACAGAGAGGGAGCGAGAGAGAGCGAGGGGCGACGGCGAGAGCGCAGGCTGGCTACACCTACGCACACACTGACACACAGACAGCCAGCCAAGACAGACAGACAGACAGTCGGCCGCCTGGCAGACACTGACACTGACTGTTACGCAGTTGTCGGCAATTACTGTTGGTTAAAAATACCGCAAAAATTGCCTTAACATAAAATCATCTTGAAAAAAAAATTACATAAATTTGCTTAAGTTTTGCCGCCTGCCATTTTGGGCCTTTCTTTATGTTACGCTCACCTGTTCTGCAGTTGTCGACATTTTGATTGCGCTTTCTTCGTGTTTTTCGCTGTTGCGTTTATTTTATTTTTTTTCTCTCTAACCACTGTGCTCACAACGTACTCGTTGTTATTGCTGTTGTTGTTGTTGTTGTTGTGGCTACTGTTACACTATATTGCACGGCACATTTTGCTGTTGTTGTTGTTGTTTTTGTTGCACGTACAATTTTGATTTTGCACTCGTATTGCAGTTTTATTTGTATGTTAATTCTTGGTTAATTTTGCGTATTTGTCGCGACGGCTAGCATTGGCTGCTCCTGCTGCTCCTTGCTGCTGGCGACAGGGTTGTGCTGCTAAAATCAACTAAAAGTATTTTTTTTTTTTATTTCGTTTGTGTGTGCCAGACAGGATTATTATCCTGCAATCAGTTTGCTGCTAAATAACAGTGCTGTTAAGCGTTGGAGCATTTGCTCTGTTTGCGCTTGCGTTGCTCACGTTGCGTTTACGTTGCTCACATTGCGTTGACGTTGCTCAATTTGCGCTTACGTTGCGAAATTAGCGCCCATAACGATTTTAAATATAATTAATTGTAAGCTTTTATGAAATGCCTGTAACTAACAATACGTTACATACATTATAACATTTATTCATAAATTCAAATGTGACCACAATTAAACGTCTGTGTTTTCCATGTGTAAACTCAGCTTAGCTACATCAAAATTATCAATTTAAGTTTATATTTCTTATTATGTAGATACTTAAAAAATACCTTTAGTTTTCAATTATCACTTTCGATTATACTCACATTTTCCACACTAAGATTCCGAGGAAGCCGGTGGCTCATCTTCGCCCAGAAAATCATTCAGATAATCCAACCAATCGGAAACATCCTCGAAACGTTTCACCTCCAGCAGGACACGACGCAGATAGCGCAAATGTCGTATATCGTCGCCATAACGCTCGGCCATTGTGCTCACACTGATTCTGGCCACGGGCAGATTCACTTTGGGCTTGGACAGAATAACCTTTGAGTTGATGCGCTGCTTCCATGTGTGCGCCTCCTTCTGCATTTCGTCGAGCATGAATATTTTGCCCACATCGCCGGTGACAACGCCGACGGGCGTGGCCAGCGGACTGTTCGTTCGCGCCTGCAGCTGCTGTACCGGCACCTTGGTTTTTATATAGTTCCAGCACGCTTGCAGATTGAACCACATGCAATAATCCTGCAGCGCCTTGAGCATTATTTTCAAATAATCCTCGCGCGACAGCTGCTCATTGTCCGATTCCTCGATGGCGCTGCGCGGCTTGTACTTGAGCCAGCGCTTGGCCTTCAGCTCCTCGCACACCTTTTCCGGACCAAACGCAGCATTGGAGCAGTAAAAAAGCTGCAGAAAATGATCGGCAAACTGGTAACGCACATAGGGCTGACTGAAGCCCGGAATGGTCTTGATATAGGTGCTGACATGCGCGGGATTCTCGATTTTGAATAGCTTAAAGAACTCGCCAATCAGACGGCGCGTCTGAGCACCCAAGCTGGGATAAATCAGCGAAGCATTCACGTACTTCAGCTCCGCCGTGTTGGTCGCCTCCATGATGAGCGACACGAAGCGCTGAAAGGCAATTGAAAACAGCATTAGTTTAAAGTAAGCACTTTATACCAGGGCTAACAGAAAGGTGGTTGGTTCGGTTTACGGTTCAAACCAATGTTTAAACTTTGAATTCACTTCATTTACTTGATTTTTCACATAGACGAATTTTATAGTTTGAACCTTGGTTTTACACCTTTATTTTAAATTTTGAAAATAATGTCTACATTTATTGTAGGAAGTTTAATTTAAGAAAATTTGCAATTAAATGTGTTTAGCCTTAGATCATTTTTTTTATCGTAGTTGCCTTTTGAATATGCGAGTATTTTCGTCAAATTCGAAGAAATGAATCCCAAAAAAATTCAAATATCAAACCTGATGCAAATAAAAATCAAAGAAAAAAAATATTTTTCAAATTGATTCACCAAAGTATGAATCAAACAATTTTTAAGAAAAATATGTTTTGGTTCGGATTTAGGTTCGGCTGCTTATTTTTTTCAAACTGCTTTGGTTTAGGGTTCGGTTCAAATTTTTAAAGATATTGGAAGTTTCGGTTTCCAACCAATATACTCTATATCATAATTATAGATAAATACCTCCAGTATACTTAGCCGATCTGGATACAACGACTTGGCCGCCGACCGGCTGTAGAGACGCAGCAGCTGCCGCGTTATTTTCGTTACTCGCGTGCTGCTCGTCACCCCAAACACGATGAGCACAAAAGGTTTCGTTTCCTCTTGAAAGATTTCCGGCTCGGTTTGCTGCAGCCGATTGTGATCCAGCCAGGCCATAAACTCACGCTCCAGCACCCAACAGATCATGTCCAGGGCATCGCTGAGACGCGCCAAGCGCACGGCTGGTGACATTTTCTTAAACTCATCCGCCCACTGTTTGCCGCTCTGCCAGTCGTAGTCCTGCACATGACGCAGAAAGATCTCCTCCGCCGACAGATGTGTATTCTCCTCGTCGGCGTAATCGTGGACAAACTGTTCGTAGTACTCGGTGGGCTGGGAAAGCTCGGCGTCGCTGCACTTGGCCAGGCAATCCTCGAGCAAATCCAAAAGTAGCTGCAGCTTTTGTGGCTTTTCACCTGTGGCATTGTTGACGCCCAGGAAATTGAGGTAATAGGGACGCAGCGCTGTCCAGCAGGGTGGAAATGCGTCCACCAGCAGATAATAAATGCGTATTACATTTCTATATCTGCTCTGGAGCTCGTCGATGGTCAGGCTCTTGGTGGTGAGAATCTGTAAGGAGGAGAGCCAAGTAGCGTGATTAGAGAGATTTTTGGGGTCCGACACGACCCCAGGCCCGAAAGCAAAGCAAAAAGCACGAACTCAACGACTCATTTTGTGCCTTAAAATGAGTTTTTTAGACACGAGTCCGCCAATTTTGTCCACTTCTAATCGGGTGACGCACTCACCATAATCATATCGAAGAGCCGATCAAAAACGGCCTCATCCGGGTACACGGACTGCAGCGCCATCGTCTCCAGCATATCGAGATAGGTCTCATAGTGCTGGCTGTACAGATTGTTGCGCAGCTCCTGGGCGATGCCAATGTCGGGCGCATCCGGAAGCATCGCGCAGCGATGCTTGCTGACGCACTGGCTGGTATTGTGCAGGCATTTGGGCACCCGGGCGCCGGGCAAGCGTTGTTCGCTGCTCATATACAGATTGGAGATGATCACACGTAAATTCCATTTCAAGTTGTGCTTGGATATGGGTGCAGTTGTTGTGCGTTTTGTCGGCGCAAGCACTGTGGAGACATCGTCTTCGGATCGCGAGGGCTCCTTAGGAGCAGCATCCTCTGAGGCGGATTCGTTCATTTCGCTGTCGGCGTCGTACTGCGTGTCCAGCTTTGTGTTAGCTGTTGTGCTGCGCTCGTCCGTCTCCATGGCTTCGACGGCTGTTGATTTGCTAGCCGCAACTTCTTTGACATCATTATTGACTTCTTTTTTTACTAAAATGTCGCTTTTTTTTGACGACAACATTTTATTTCAATGTAAACAAAATTGTTTTGCGATTTGTGAGCCGGCTTTTTGTGCGATACATACAAGCCATTAATTTATCGATAGTCTCGGGCTATGCACGCAGCTCTAAAAGAAAAAATGTTTTATTTATTTATTAGGCATAACTGGCACAGCAATATTTGTAACTTAATATTTAATAAATTTGTAATTGATCAAAGTAAACCAAAATATTAATTATATATTCATATTTTTTATTCTTTGTCATGCTGCTCCTCTGCTGTATTTTTGTGCGCTTAGTTTATTTAGAAGCTGTGTGAGCTGCGTACCCGCTGTAATTGTGGCGGCTGTGTACGCGCACGTTATACAACACTAGCAGCGATAACAGCCAATCGTTCAATGTGCGCGCGCAGTTTAAAACAAACATTTAAATAAGGTTTAAACGTATTGCTTATAATATAAAAAAATAATCAAAGAAAACACATAAAAAAAATGTAAGAAAACTTAAATACAAATTTTAAAAAACCCAGACCACCTGTTGGCTGCCAGCAAAACTGAAGTTATGCATGTACCAAAGGCAAAAAAAACATGGAAGCCAATGTCTTTGCTGAGCATGTCGGGTCACATAGTTGAATGCACGACAAGCGTGCGCTTTTTTGGCAACACAAAAAAAAAAACAAAAAAAAATCCAAATTTAGAATTTAAATATAGCAATTAGGCTGATTTATGCAGCCCGTCCGCAAGTAACATTAATTGCTGCTAAAAACAAGTGCCCCAATGTCCAATGCTGCCTGAGAATTGTGGCGCCGCACACACACCAACACACACAAATACACTCGCACGTATGTAAATTTGTTGTAGATAAAAAAAGCGAAAAAAAACTAAAGTCGAGCATGTGAAAACTGCATTTCCACAAAAATAACTGTTGCCTGCAGTCAAGGCAATTAGCAATGGCTTTTGGCCGTATTCAGTTGGTATTTAAAGACAGCTGTGCCCAAAATCGAACAGCCCCCGCAGACGTTATTAAATCGAATATGTGTTGTTTTATTTTGTCTACGAACGTTAAGTAATGAATTGCCTTAAATGTCAATTAACTGTAGCTTTTGGCGTAGTTTAATCAACGCCAATTATTTGTTCTTCGTTATAGTGACTGCACATATAAGTAAACTTGTTAATTGTTGGGTTTATTAACGATCTGTTTGGCTATCGTTTGCTTATTTGATTGCTTGATTGCAATTGCATTCGAGTGATCAAATTCATTTTCATTTTCATGTGCATAAACGCATTTTACAATTTGCATGCAAATTCAACCTCAATCTGCGCTTAATTAAGTTATTGAACATTGAAATCGATTTGGCGTTTATATATATATATATATACATATATACTATAACGATTACCATATACCATTATTATATGTCGTGGGCGTCAACAGATGTGGGGCTGGTTCTTTAAACGGCGATTACGCATGCTTGTTGCGCCTTTCTGGCGCGTTCTTAGGTGCAGCAGATTGCGTATCTTAGATAATTGACGACATTTCTGGGGCAAATTATGCTCTGTTGGTTTTTCTAGGCGAAACGCCTGAGAGTTAAGCATTAATATAGTTGTTATCATCTACTCAATCTGGTTAACTTTTCAAACTTTTAACAAGAGTTCATAGGTTAATTGTTTTAATACACTGAACCAATTGAAAATTTGTAAAAAGGTTTTTTTGCAAATGTATGTAACAGGCAGAGGGAAGCATCTCCGACCCGATAAAGTATATATATTCTTGATCAGCACGACGAGCTGAATTGATTTAGCCATGTCCGTCTGTCCGTCCGTCCGTCTAAACTAAACTAAACGACTGTAGATTCTCCTTATCCATACGCAGTAAAAGTTTATTTTTTTTCTCGTTATCTTGCTCCGTTTCATTTTTATCGATAAATATCGATTTTAAGACCTGGTTTTCTTGGCATATCTCGGACATTTTAAGAGCTAGAGCCATCAAATTTTAATTTGTTTAATCTGTGCTCGTAACTAATACGCAGGTTATGAATATTTTGGATTTTGGATACCTTCCCCATTCGCCCCCCATATCAAAAAACGCAAATCAAATACTACAGACTTGCGCTTTGGTTTGTACATAGATTTGGATGCTCTTATTAAGCACTGAAAGTTTCATATACATATAAATACTAACGCATTTATTTGTGCTAAATCAGCCCAAAGATAAGCCCCTAAATCCCATTGTTCAGTTCGGCATTTCTCGCACATACTTATACAACCGGTAGCTGTTAGACCCCATTGATGATTGGCAATTAAAATTGCATTTGCTGGCATATATTATCAGATGTCTACGTGCACGACGCGTCGTAAAGTGACCCATTTTTGTATCGATCTTTGAGTTAGCAGCCGCTCGTTGTGGTTGCTGTTGTTTTTGTTGTTGTTTGCGGCAAATGTTGGTCAGTGGCGCGATTGCCAGATAGCCGCCGGCTGACTGCCTGACTGGCAAATGGCTACCGGTTCATAAAGGTGCGCTTAGCTTTAGTTAGTTCAGCTAGTTCAGCTAGTTGAGTTAGTTAAGTTAGTTCGTAGGCTGTTGTTTTGCTCTAATTTTGCACGTTGGCTTCTTTAGCAGCCGTGCATTTTGGCTACTACCAAAACGCATTCAAATTAGTCAACAAAATAGTTGCAATTATATAAAAATCGAGTTATGCTGAGCTATATATATATATATATATATATATATATATATATATATGTGTTTAGCTGGCCAAGTGCCAAGTGGGCGTTGCATGTTTGCCTTTCACTTTCTAGCGCCAAGCTTTCAACAGCTGGCAGGATATATGCGACACACAGACACATCATATATATATATATAGACATGTACTATATAAATGTTTATCAGAGAGCACGCTTATATAACAGCTATGCCTTAAATAAAAACCTAGTTGTCTTTTATTTTTTCTTAGCACGTAATTAACTGAGCGATTTAGGCGGCTAACTGTGAACTGTGCAAACAACTGCAAACAATGTTGTTTTGGCTGTTGTTGTTGCCGTCGCTTGTTGTTCAATTGAGACATTATTCAATTTGTGACAATCGCGAGAAAATTTAACGGCCAAACAACAAAACAAAATGACTAAAAAAAAAAAAAACAAAAAGAGCACAAACAAACCGAAAAGCGGCCTGAAATTGACAACAATTAAAGGCATTTTGGCGATTTCCCAAAGCGATGTTCTAATTTTGGTCAACTAAAGCAAAAAAAACAACAACAACAATTGCGACAACAAACATTTGTTGCCGCTCTGCTCAGCATTTAATGAGCACCAAAATTGTAAATTTAATTTATAACGTTTGCAGCGCTTTTTGTCAGACGACAAATTTCGTAATTTTTGCACTAAATAAAAAAATGGTAAAAATGCTGTCGTTGCTTCGTGTAAACTGTGCCGACTCGGCTTGCATGTCAAAGGTGCATAAAACACACCGCCAAGAATCGAATCGTATCGAATCGTTTCGAATCTCAAGACTTTGGCCAGTTCTGTTCCATTTTGGGTTGGCTTTGGTCTCGCGTGTAGCTTTAATTGGCACCTCGACACCACTTGGTGGCAGTCATAGGAGCAGCTGTGTGTGTGTGTGTGTGTGTGTGTGTGTAGGTGCACTTGATAGTGCTGCAAGTTTCGCATTGCGTCAATTTATGTGACACGCATTTTGTGCATTGTCAAAACTGAAATACGCGCATTTGTTTTCGCACATTGTAACATGGTAGGTAAAAAAAAAAAGTAAATAAAAAACGCTTCTAGCCAGCTGACAGCCAACAGTGGCTGCTGCTGTATGCACCGTGGAGTAAGTATCTGCACGGTCACGCAAGGCTATGTGACATGAGTTACGCATGTTGCGCAGTGTGAAAAATTGCCATTGGATATATTTGATTTGCATATATATAATAATATTTGATATGCATATAAAAATAATAAAAAAATATATATATAAAAAATATTAGAAAAAATAAATATGAAAGCCCAAATTGTCAGAGATTGGCCCAACATACTTCAGATATCTCCGAGCATATTTAAGTGCATGCTTTAAAAAATGGCTGCAAACCCAAAAAGTAGTTGTCGTTGGTTGGTTAACGGTTCGAACTCGTGTCCTGCCTTTGGGTTCGGTTCTTTGCATTCTTTTGAGTTCAAAGGGAAATTATTCTATTTATTAAAAAAATTAAAAATTTCTTCTTTGTTGTCTTCTTTTATTTATTTTCAACAAAGAGTTTAAATATCTTCTATCAAATTGTCATTAATATTTTAATTTTTTTGGACTTTAATATTTTCCAAGATTAGGCCAAGTATTTTATAAAAGAAAAACCAAGCATATAATTAAACATATGTATTTCCTATTAAAATTTTTAAGAGCTTGCAGACCAACTAAAGCCAGTTTCAGTAACTGAAAGTAGCTCGAGTTTACAGAAACTTTGAAAAACTTTAAACACAGTTTATTTAACACCTCCAACATTTAACAAACAAAGGCTAGCTTAGGTGCAAGCAACAGTTAAACTTTAAGCATAAACGTATTCTAAAAGATCTTGAAACATTACGAAGAACCTTGACCGCAATTGGCCAAAGAAGTCAAATGCGCTGAACTAAGCTGAACTTTGATTGCCTGAAAAGATTTATGGACCCACACAATTAGATAATGTTTTTTTTTTCTTTTTTTTTTTTGCACACGTACATGACACACATTATATAATAAAAGCAATTTTTAAAATTTTAAATACGGTTTTCATTTAAGTTTTTTAATAGAACACTTGCAGTGGCCGCATAACAAGCGGCTAATGGAACCGCTTTTACCTGCACTCGCATTTCAATTTCATTTTCATTACAAGCCTATTTGTGTGTGTGCGAGTGTGTGTGTGTCTGTCTCTGTTGCAATCGCGAGCTGGGGCACTGGAGCTGACCAGGCTGACGAGGCAAATGAAAATGAATTCAAAAGCAAGAGACAAACCAGAGCAATAGTGAAAAGTGGCGCATGGGGAGGAGAGCGGGTAGAGCGGGCTAACTGCAACTGGAACTGGAAACTGGGCACTGCGAGATGTGAGCTGAAGCTGAAGCTGAAGCTGTTCGCGTATTTTGCTGTGACTGAGACTGGAACGTTGTTGACTTACATAATCGCACAAATAGAAACAGAGCACAGCATGGCTCAAACAGTAAATGCAATTTATTGCAAGAAAGAAATCTGCCAGGCAGATTGTCAGCGCACCCCTCACGCCCGCCCCTCCCCCCCTCTTCCCTGCAGCAACACCTCGGGACAGTCTGGCGACTATTTAGGCTTTGTGTCTGGCTGTCTGGAGGCGACGACGACGACGACGCGCTCCCAGTTTTTGGTCAGCAACATGATTTTTTGGCATGTGGCTTAGTTTTGCTTTTAATAGACTTTGATTGCATTTGTTGTCCCTCATGCCAGTTGCAGCAATGACAACGATTTGCATTGCAACATGGATCAACGGCAACATCGGCAGCAACGGCAGCAACGGCAGCAACGGCAGCAACATAAGTCATAATGCAATGGCACATTTGGCTCATTCGATTGCGTGCCGCGGCCACTAAAGGGCAAAACGAAAGACTTAGGCAACGAACTGAGGCTAGCCTCTTAATTACAACTACAAGCGCTGTGGCGTTAATAGCCAAACCAAAAGCTGCGAATTCGCGATTCTTCTGGCTGTCAAGCGGCATTTGTGTAATGGGTAATTAAGCGTCTTCGTCCGCCGGCCAACAACAAGTTTTCCCACGATGCCGTTGCCCGCTTGCCCGGCTGACCGGCTGTTGGCCTGGGCTACTGTGCGCGCGCGCGCGCGCTTTTTATTATTATTTTTTTTTTGTTTTTTTAAAGCCCAAACAAACTGCCGTCAAGTACCAGGGGCCAATGATATATGCATTTTTCATGCCAAACAACAGTCGCAGCAACAACAATGCGCCGTCTGCTTATAAATTAGAAGTAGTCAAAATAATAGCCATATTTCTTTGGCGGAACCCTCATACAAAAAAAGGTCAAAGCTGCACCAACAACAGCAGAAAACCAAAAAATTGCAGCTGCATTTTTTTTTTTTTTTTTGCCTGGGTTATCATGACTCGAACAGTTCGATCTTTTAGCAGGCATTATAAGCATCGCCTCCAGCGGCTGCTGCAATTGCAACTGCAACGGCGGCTAATCAGCTGAACGCACTTAAAGCGATTTCCATGTTTAACGCCGCTGAGCAAATGCAAGCGAGTGGCGCAGGGGGACGAAGGGTGGCGGGGGAAGGGGAAGGGGGGGGGGGGGAGCGGGAGGTTGACGAGTGTTTGATGCTGCGCTTGCCTGTGTGTGTGGACAGGTGTGCCGAGCCTCTGGTCAAATTGGTCAATAAGACTGTAAATTATGATGAGCACATACAAGTGGGCAAACAAGTCGACAATAAATTGAGTTTTAATATTCGCAATAGCAAACTTTATACGATTTCTTTATATCGATTTCTGTGCTTCCGCTAAAGGCAAAATTAAATGAAAAACTTATCAATCTAGCTTTTAAGTCCATTAAAAATGAAACATCTAAACTAGCTTTATTTGCACACATAAAAAATAATACAAAAAAATTTTATGTTTAATAATTAATACATTTTTAATGTGGAATTTTTCTAGACAAATTATTCTTGGACAAATCATAATCGAAATGCCATCAAACATGAAAATCGGTTCAGTTTTTAATAGTTATGGGAGCTTGAAATATGAGAGGATCCGAAAAATTTATATAAAAATTTTGATAAATTTTTACATTATTTAGGACAAAAAAATTTGACCCCAGAATCTGTTTTCATGTTGTTTTTATAAAAATTGTGACAACCACAATCGATTAAAAATTAAATTTTGCAATTCTAAATTTTGAAAAAAAAATTTTCAAAAATTAGTAAAATTAGGCGACCAGATTTTTTTTTACCAAAAAATGTTAAAAAATTTTTAATGCACATATTTTAAATGCAGAATCAATCTAGAGCCCAGGTCAAGACCAAAATGCCATCAAAAATTAAAATCAATTCAGTTTTTAATTTATTATGAAAATATTTTAGTTAAAATATTTAAGTTATTTAGTTAATATGATATACGATAAATATGAAGTCAATTACGCATTAAAAACCTATTAATTAAACACTTAAACACTTTTGTATATATATTATGTATATGTTTGCTTGATTCCTGACGTCACTTTGGGTTTTAGGAAATGGGCGAAGTGAGCTCGCGTTGGGCACAGGCGACCGCATCACCTGGCGCTCTTGGCCAGTTCCACTTGGATGCGGTGGCCATTGAAGCGCATAATTTGTGCGGAAATATGCAAAATATTGTGGTGGCCTGAACCTTTCCCCAGCGACTGCCGACAGTGGGGAATATATAAATATCTGAGAAGTGCAATATTTCACGCTTAGTATTTGGGCAAATCCAATAGAGAAACACAAAACGCTAGCGAGGATTAAGCCGGATCAGAGCCAAGCGCTGCCAAGGCGCCAATTAACAAAGAAGAAGAAACACAAAGACAACAAGAAAAGAAAAAAACATTGAAATTCAATCAAAATCAACAAGAGCTATGAAGAAGCAGCAACGACAACGCATAACCGGCCACGCAGCTGGAACAACAGCAGCGACAACAACAACAACAACAACAACAACACTTGCCACTTGTTGTTTGTGCTTCCGCGTTACGTCCGAGGCGGCACGCGTCGAGCGGCAACTGTTGATCATCAGCTCGTGGCTGCCGCTGCTGTTGCTGACGCTGTCGATCTTCTCGACATTTGCCGGCTGCTCGGCCATTGGCTATTCGTATACACGCTTCGAGGGTCCGGTGGCGGGGCCGGAGCGTCTGGTAACGGTGCCCGATGCCTATGGCGGTGGCACGCACTCCGATTATGTGGCACGGCCCGAATATAGCTTCGCCTATGGCATCGAGGACGGGCAGACGCGCGTGCTGCAGAACCGCAAAGAGACGCGCAACGGGGACGAGGTGCGCGGCGTTTACAGGTAGGTAATATGTCAGTGGTGCTGCTGGTGGTGCATTCATTAACGTCGCCCACACGCAGCGTAGTCGATCCGGACGGCACCCTGCGCGTCGTCAAATATACAGCGGACGATGAGAACGGCTTTCAGGCCGAGGTGATCACCAACGGAGTGGCCACTCTGCATGGCCATGGCAGCGAGGGCGGCGGCGTCGCCGTCGAGCAGCAAGTGGAGCACGAGCAGCCCAACGAGGTGGAGGAGCACGCGGCGGATGAGGCAGATGATGATGATGATGATGATGACGATGGTGCTGCTAACGAGGAGCAGACGCAGGCGGAGGGAGAGGGAGAGGAAGCGGAGGAGGAGCCGCACGAAGCGGCTGCACCACAAAAGGCCAAAGGTCAGTATAAGGTGCATGAGGACTATGACGAAGACGACGGCGGCGGTGGCGAGGGTGAGGCGGAAAACGAGGGCGGCGGCGATCATGAGGAGTACGAGGGCAGCAGCGAGGAGGGCTACGAGGATGCAAAAGCACAGGAGCAGGAGGATAGGGACAGCAGCGAAGAGTATTAAAAGCGATTAAATGCCACAAAATACCATTATTATTATCACTACTAACTAATAATACCACTAATTAGTATGGTTTTGTATTTATGTGGTATTTTTGAGACAATTTCCCAAATTCTTTCTAGACTAAAAATAAGCTATTTTAAAATACTCTATGTGATATACCAAAAATACCGAAATATACTAAAAACTAAATTTTACTAAATGCACAATTAGTTTGCTAAATAACTTTGGTATTTTATCGATATCGGTATGTAAAGAATTTAGTTGTTTTTTAAAAACGGTTGCCCAAATTTTACCTATAAGTATGATCTAACATTGCTATCCCAAAGTAATCCTTGTAATATACCAAAAATATCAAAAATATGCTACAACAAAGTCGAATAAAATTTAATACTGTTTAACTACTTGATTTAGAATTAGGCTGCTAAACAACTTTGTTAATTTAGGGCATATAAGATTTTTGGCGGAATTTTTGTGACGATTTTCAACGTTTTACCTAAATATATGGCCTAACAAAGCTTTGATATTTTATGGTATTAAATTGGTATGTAAGGATTTTGAAGTATTTTTGTTTAGATTTTCAAAATTGTAATCTTTGTGATATGACAAATCCCTTTTTTTTAAGTACAACGTTTGCAGTTATTTACAAAAAAAATAAATGTATGTAAATTATGTACAGCAAAATAAAATTAAAATGAAAATTTGTAATTTTGCCAAACGCAAGATCCAATTAAGTTGTTTAATAAATTGGGTCTTTAATGGTATTAATACATAAAATACGCATTACATAAGCAAAGAAAATATATTAAAAAAAAATCTAAAGCAAAAGCTAATTGATATATCTGTCTATTGATTTAGCTGTTGTTGCTGATGTTGTTGTTGATGTTGTGCTTGTTGTTGATGCTGGGAATGGCCTTGCGTAATCCAACTGGCTGGCCGCAGAGTTGTCGCTGCTGCTGCTGCCAGTGAAGCGTATGCGTTGCCGTTGCGTTCGATCGGAATCAATCAGGCGCAGCAGCAGCAATTGGCAATTGCCTCAACCAGGCAACGAATGCGTTGCCGAGCCGCATGAAACCGAAATCTGTTTGCGTGTGTGCTCCACTTGACTGCGGCTGCGGCTGACAGCCTGGCGAGACAGCGAGTCCATTTCGTCACTCGCTTAATTCATACGCGCAAATGCGCAAAATCGCGCTAAATGTGCGAAAATCAAAACGACAGCGAAGGAGGGGCGAAAAGCGGGAAAACGCAATGCAAACAGTAAATGAAATTGGATCAAACGACTTTTGGGCCATGCAGCCAACTGACTGCGATGCGGTAATGATGCCGAAATGGCGCTAACCAAGTGGCCAACTGATAGGCGGCCGAGCAGGGAGCAGGCAGTGAGTGCAGGAGCAGGTAACCCAGGAGCAGAAGGGGCAGCGTGACCAAAATGCAGTTAGAAATCGCACAATTGAGCTGGCGACAAAATTGGGTTGGCAGCCGTTTGGCATTTCGCTGGGCTTCGTGTGTGCCTAATTGACAAGCGCCTTATATTTTCTTCTATTGGTTTTTTTTATTTTTTTGATTACTCGTATCTCCGTATCTCTCGCTAATAGCATCCCCAGAGACGCTGATCAGATGCTGCATTGCGGCAACGTGGTAAAGATTTATGGCGTGCCGCTTAGAATGACGGGCCATCGCCAAATGTGGACAGCATGCGTCTGGCCAGACGTGCAAGAATGCCAGCGAAAATGTTTTAATTAGCCACCGATGCAGATGCAGTGCAATATCATTTTCGATGATGCCAACAGCTGAGCAATTGCGATTATTATTAAACAGAAATCAAAAAGTTTAAAGGTTTTTAAAGTATTTAAGATTAAAAATAATTAAAAACTGTATAATCATAAATAATATTTATTTTATAATATATATATCAATTATAACAACACCTCTTTGAATCCCTAACGATTTTTTGTACTGCAAGCATGGTTTATTATCCTAAATGTTAGTCAGAAACAAATTAAAATTGCATAAAATTGTTTCTTTCACTTTTCCTGAATATTTTGTATATAATTTAAATTTAACTTACATTTAAAATTATATTTCTACTACGCTTTCCTATCTAGCTGTGGGTTCTAATAACGTCGCTGACAATAATTAGCTGTGATTGGGGACATAGCTGGCCGGACTGGCAAATAAATTAACCCCATCATGTCGGCGATGTTATTAGAAATGTTTATTCTTTTAGCTTTTAATCTTTGTAGGTACATACAAAGATTACTTTCGTGGACACTCGCTTTGTCTACTGTTTATAATAAATATAAAAAAATAAAATAATAAAAAAAAAACTAGTTCGCAGTCTATTGTCTGTTGAGCCTACGCTGCGTATGTGTAATATTTACTCTTCCACGCAAAGTTTTGTATTTCAATTTGGAAATGAAATATATACCAACATCCTATAGGAAGCATAGCTCAGACGAACAATACGAATGTGCAGCAAATGGGAAGCAGATGCAGATGCAGCAGCTACTGCCGGAAATGTCACATTACGCATACGCAGCGTAGTGCAGCGATGCAAATAGTTTTTTGTTTTTAAGCTTAAGTAATTTTAGCTTTGGGCTGTGACTTTGAAAGCGGATTTGTGGCCTTTCTAAAACTGACCATTGGCATAAATGTGCATAAATCAATGCCAATGCAGAACTGACAAGTCATTAAAATCAAAAACAAAAACAAAAAACGTCAAATCAATGCAAAGTGCGTTTAAATGTTCAAGAGAACCGCCTGCAAGAAAACAAAAAAACAAAAAAAAAAAAGCCAAACTATTGTCCAAATATTTGCATGCGGCGCATAAATCAAGATTAAAACTCTGTTCTACTTAGCGAGCGACAGTTGCGCGCTGACGTTGTAGATAGATTGACGATTGAGAGCAACGATTGAGGCAACGATTTGGAATTGCGATTTCGCATTACGATTGCACTTTGATGCATGGCGTGGCTGCATTTTTGTGACATGCGTCGACAGTTGCGCAGGTGCCAGAGAGCAAAAGGCAAAAAAAAATAAAAATAAAACAATAACAACTGCGGCAATTAACGCAGCGACATCGAATGTCGCCCCCGCAACAAACAATGGCAGCAGCCATTGCAATGGCTCTCAAACTGTGCCGCATTTTGTTGCGCAATCAATCGCAACGTTTGCGTTCGACAAAGACAAAGCGTGTTCCACTCATTGCGGGGCTGCCAACTGACCAACTAACCAACTAAACTGCAAAGGCTCCAACAGCCCCTATACCCCCGCTCCAATCCCCTTTACCCTCTCACAGCGCCGCTGCCCTGTCAAATCGGCCAAAGTGCGATCGCGATCGTGACGCGGCCAACTTGCTTGCCAGCCTGTGGCCTGTAGCCGTGGCTGCCTCAGCTGCATTGTTGTTGTTGTTGTTGCTGTTGTTGTTGTTGCTGTTGTTGTTGTTGTTGTTGTTGTTGTTGTTGCTGTTGTTGTATCATTTGTTTGCATTTTCTTTGCCCACAATTGTTTCAAACTGTGTTTTTTTTTTGTTTTTTTTTTGGTGCGCCTTGTAAATGTGTCGCCTTTAAAGTCATTTTTATGTAAGTCGATTCTGTTTTCGGTGCGGGCCTTCCCAGCCGCAAATGATCTTTAAGTATCTTTTAGTGCAGTTTTCTTGCCAGGTCTCTCTTTGCACCTTTGTTTCGTGCGACGGTCGCAAAAAACAACAAGCAAATAAACGTTTATTTTTCCCATCGTTTGCTGCCACATGTGGCTGCCTGTCTGTCTCTCTGTCAGTTTGTCTGCTTGCCTCTCTGTCTTGGCCACTTGTGTGCTCTTTTGACTACAAGATATAATAATAATTTTCTGATATGTCATGCAAGAACATTATGTTGTCGTTGTTTGCTTTGCACTATTGTTGTTGTTGTTGTTGTTGTTGTTTTCGTGTTTGTTGCACGCCCATAGCTTGCCGCAAAGCGGCTTGCGTGGGCGTTGCAAGAAATTTAAAGTCTACGTGTCCAAAATTGACAACTTGGGCATAGAAAATGTAACGCCCCATGTGGCCACGAATTGGGCAAGACCCATTTGGTGTGCGATATATCTGGATAGTTAATGCTTGATACGGCAACTTATGCTTAATACCACGCATGCCTCGTCTTATGATTGTTCTGCTTGGCAGCTTATTCGCTTAAATCAAATTAATAATTATTATAATTACACTTAATTGCGGCAAAGATTTGCCGGCTTAACGGATTTGAACACAAACAAGAAGCTCTAACGAGGCTTTAGTAGGCAGCACCTTAGCGTTACCCTGTACCCGAAACCATTCCAAATACCATATTTTTTATAAGAACTAAATGGATTTTTATAGTTTATATAATTATGCAATAATTATTATTAAAAACAAATATTTTTAAAATAATAGTAAGTACAACATTTGTTTTTAACTTATCGTCTGTCTTATTAACATATTTAAATAAAAAAAAAAAACCCGTATTTGGTTTCAAAGGGATATTTTTTTGTCTTACAAATATTGCCAAAACTTTGACTTGTAACTGTCCAAATTCACAATTAGTTCACTTCTCTCGATATCAAGCTCTTAAAACTTCCACTAAACCGATTTTCATGCATTCTGGTTTTTTAGTAATAGTTTAACCTCTAGCCTTATTTGGCATCAACAAAAATTTTTTTTAATATTTTTTCTCACATTAAAAACTGAAAAATTCTTATATTGTGACAAAAAAAAGACCGTAAATATCAAAAACTTGACGTGAAACTGATTTTTATGGCTCACATGGCAACAAATTGAAATTGCCATGTGCCACAACCAATGTTGATTGAAAAATGAGCGGCATTTGATATGCGTAAAACAAACAGCAAAACGAAAAAAAAATAAGACCAAAAAGAAAAACAAAAATATGCGAGCATTTGCCAACAACGAAATTCCACAAACTCACGCACACGCACACACAAAAGTTCTTTGACAAAAAAAAGACACACAAAAAATTGTCATGCAGCAAATTGCGTCAGTTTTGTTGTTGTCATTGCTGTTGCTGGAGTTGTGGTAATTATAACGCCGCCCGTTGACTGCCACAGATATGGTAATAATATTTGCAGAGACCACAGTCTGTAGCAGCTATTAAAGCTGCCTCTGACTGTGAGTCGTAATTACCGCAACCGATCAATAAATAAACAGCTTAGGCTATAGCAGCAGCAACAGCAGCAGCAGCAGCAGTAACAACAACAACTACAAAGTGTCACTTTCAATTGCTCCGTTATCTGTCCTTAACAGATACACACAAGCTGCCGAAAACCAAGTCACAACAGCTAGCAACGCCTTCTAAGCCCAAGAAAATGCCGCACCCAGCAGCAGCAGCAACAGCAGCAACAACTGCAGCAACAGCAACAACAGCAGCAGCAACTGTTGCAGCAGCAGCCAGCGATCTCTGCCGGCACATGCGTGGTCTCTCTATGGCTCCATGTCTATGTCTTCCTCTGCTGTCCCGCTGCCCGCTTTATCGCTGCAGCTGCAATTCAAACGACTCGACTCGTTGCTGGCATCGCCGTCGCCGTCGTCGTTGTCGTTGCTTTGCTGCGCGCTGGCATCGCCTGCGCGTATATAAATACTTTTGGTCATCGTTGCAGACATCAGTTCAGCTTACGATTTCGTGCTATAAACGGTCCTCCAAAGCGTCTTAGCCGTGCCTAAATAAAAACACACATACACACACACACACACAGTTGTGCCAGTTCAGTTCAATTTGAAACGAATCCTTCGTCCTTTTGTTCGCGTCGTGTGTCGTCGTCTGTGCTCAATAGAAACATGAAGGTACGAAGAAAACAAACAAAATAAATACAAATAACGCATACGAAACGTTGTGCTTGAGCAAGGACTCATATTCTGCCTCTTCTTCTACACTCACACACACACACACTCATACACATATACAGTATTTTGTTGCCATCGCTCTGCTGTTCGCCGCCGCCCAGGCTGTGCCCATTGAGCTGGGCCACTATGCCCCATCGCTGGTGCAGGTGCATCATGCGCCAGTGCTGGCCCATGCTGTGCATGCGGAGCCGGTGGCCTATCCCAAATACTCCTTCAACTATGGCATCAAGGATCCCCATACCGGCGACATCAAGTCTCAGGCTGAGGAGCGTGATGGTGATGTTGTGAAGGGTGAGTTGGGCGGGACTTAAAACTATTGGACAACACTTGTTTAAGGCCATATAATCGTGGAAGAAGTGAAAATTTCAAATTCCAGCTAAATATTTGCAAAATTCTCAATTAAAAACAAAAGACTTAGGCAACGAACTTTTTGTGCCACAAAGACTTAGGCAACAAACTTGTTTGCTGCTGAACGTTGATAAAAACAAAAGACTCAGGCAACAAACTTGACTGCACACTAACTGTTGAACTAATTTGTGAACTTCTTTTGCTGCATTGATCAGGCCAATACTCGCTGGTCGAGCCCGATGGCTCTGTGCGCACCGTGGACTACACCGCCGATGATCATAACGGTTTCAATGCCGTCGTCCACAAGACCGCGCCCAAGATCATCGCCCATGCGCCCGTTGTGCACGCCCCCGTGCTGGCACATGCCCCACTGCTGCACCATTATTAAATTGGTCGCCGAGCAGTCGAGTCATAAAGGTGCTCTCACCCCCAACCACAATCACAACAACAACAATATAGGAACAACAGGCAGATATAAACCGATCCATTGATAAATCGATGAAACAAAACACAAAATGCATGTAAATTTTTTTGTATGTAAGTAAAATGTAGCTAAGAAGTTTAGTTAAAAAACGAAACGGGCACCTTAGTGGGTGCCCGGCACCCGGCTGATCTGGCATGGCATGGACGAAGGAAATACGAACAAAACAACAAAACAAAACAAAAACACAAAAGCAAAGCAAAGCAAAAGCATAATGACTTGATCTTGATCATAGTTCGAGAATGATGATGACGATGATGATGTTGGTGAACGATGATAATGTTTGATATAAGGCGTTAACTGAAACAACAGCAGAAATCACAGCAGAAAACGTGGCAAAGTTTTTCTCTATACATATATGTATATATGGATATATTTGTATATTTTTTGTATATTTAATCAATGTTTCATATTATGTATAACCACTTCCGCCCATTACTAGCACAAACCGTTAAGCACATACGTTCCAAGGTCAGCGCAAAAAGTTAACACAATTGCAGCTGATTTAAGTACCCAAACGGCAAAGGCATCCCCAAGAACTTTCACAACTCCCAGCTATTTCTCTATCTGAAAACTAGTTTCTGTAACTTTCATTTTCTGTTCTCAACTTTTGTAATATATATTTATGCGACTCTCTTAAGCCTAAACTATCTCGATGCCTTTGCCTGTGCCGGCGCCGAGCTGAGGCCAGCCCAAGAACAGCCACGCCCACATGTCAGCAGGAGCGTGCCAGCTCCGTTACACTGTTTAATATTTAAGCAACGGGAGCATTTTGTGCCATTTCGGTTGGCCCACAGTTTGGCCAGCACTGGGCAGCAACAGCAATTGTGAAAGATACGAAAACCTTTTTGGAACGTGCGCGTTGAGGATCGTTTATTGTGCGCTTGATTCATTCATTCAGTTACGCTTGAGAATATTTCAATATATTATCAAGAGCTCTCTCTCTCACCCACTCAACTGTCTCACACACTCAACTGTCTCAATCTATCTCACTCTCAATCTCTATTTCTATCACTCATGGCTCAACTCAAGCTCTGTCTATTACTATCTCACTCACACATTCTCAGTCTGACACTTTTGTATCTAGTTTCATTTTTGCATTTAGTATTCTTCACAATTTGTGTGTATTGTATTTATAAACAATTATGCCGCTTAATTATAATATCAATATATATGTATATAAATGTTAAAAAAAAATCACAAAAAAAATGTAATCATTGTTGCATCAATGTTGTCTCTGTAGAAAAAGAAAACACAACACAAACAAACAAACTCTCACATGTCTCTCACGCTCAAATGTTCATTGAGTTATTTTTATATGTATAAAAAATTCTTGATAAACACGACAAGCACAGCGAAATGCAAAAACGTTATTATCGAATTATAAAAATGTATTAATAGAAAACCACAAAAAAATGAATAAAAATCCAATTGAAAAAAAATCATCATTAGAGCTTTTACTTTAGACAATTTTGTTCAGCAAAGGTCAAGCTGATTAGCAAATTGCAATAATAATTTTTGCTTCTTTTCTTAGATCATCTTTTCACCAAATTAATTTGTATGAGCTTGCTGAAATTTATTTAGCATGCTAACGTTGTATTTCTAATTGGGCCTCTGAGCTCTTGGGTACTCAATTATGTTTTGGCTGACACTCGATTGCGTCTTCAGTTCCATTTTGCTGCTGAAAGTGCGCACAAGTTGCCGGATATAAAACT
Source organism: Drosophila colorata (assembly GCA_035041545.1). Classification (NCBI taxonomy): domain Eukaryota; kingdom Metazoa; phylum Arthropoda; class Insecta; order Diptera; family Drosophilidae; genus Drosophila; species Drosophila colorata. The sequence continues at coordinate 6,051,321 of JAWNLD010000564.1, forward strand.
ACTCACAGATACAAATTTCGTAGCACAGCGAGCGACGCTCAGCAAATGTGACTCGCAGCTCATTTAAATTCAGCATGGAAGTTCTTGCAAAGATATTTCATTTATGGTTGTTTGTAAGTGCGTTGATATACATATATAAAAACTTGATTTTATTACTGAGTTGTTTTATAGAGTGTAAAATAATAAAACTTGTAAGGCCATATGTAAAAGAATAACTTTCAATTATCAAATAAAATACATCGCCTAGTAAATCGTGCTATGAATTCTTTCAAATTTATAAAATATAAATATAAAACAGAAGCTTTCGGAGTGCTGAAGAGAAAATAGTCTTGCTTTAATATATTTGGAAATCAAAAAAAGGTCAAAAACTTTGTTTTTACCAATTCTGATGACAACTATATTATATGTGGTCCCATCCGGCTGACTCTGATGTAGGTATTGCCTGCATCACAAAGACAGATCTATGCAAAGTTAAATCATGATAAATTGAAAAAAGTTGGCATCAAAGTAGGCTTACGCAGACAGACTTCGTTATATCGACTATGCTATTGATACTGATTAAGAATATTTGTATTCATGTATTTTATGGTGCCAGTTTTGTCTCCTCCAATACATTAAACATTGAATGGCAAAATTATAAACCCTCTGCAATGGTATACAAATTCATAATAAAACTGTTTTAAGATTTTAAAAAGATTTTTAGTAAATTTTAAAACTATCATAAAACAGTTAATCAAAAAGTTTTTAATAAATTTTCAAACATTTATAAAAAAAAGTTTTTAATAAAGCTGATTTACAGCTTTATTAAAAAAGTTTATAATAAAATTGTTTTTAGCTTTTTCAGCTTTCAATCAATCCAAAAGAAAAATTAAAAATAAAGCTGTAAATAAATTTCCAACTTTCATAAAAAGTTCATAATAAAAACTGCTCATAGATTTTCCAGCTTTCATAGCTCTCCGAAACCAAACCGATTTCTAAGCGCACACATCTAATTTTTTGTCTATTCATGGCTTTCAAGTTAGACAAAGCTTTGCAGGCCAAGTTTGCTAGCCCAAAGGTATGCACTAATATCTGTCTTCTCTTGCAGTTGCCGTTGCTGCTGTTCATCGGAAAAGTATACGCCGCGTTGGCCACGCCAGTGGCCGAAGGAAATGCAGCATACGCGAAGACAGCTGCCGAAAATCGCAGCGAACCGAGCAAAATGAGCAACTATTTTCTGCACGAGCCTTACGGTAGGCCATCCAAAAAGTAACCAACAATAGCACTAACTACTTTAAAACCCACACAGGTCCCAATACCTACGCCTTTGGCTATGAGCTTGAGGATGCGCCGTCTGGCAATATACAATTCCGCGACGAGCGACGTTTCCTGAACGGCAGCATTGAGGGCAGCTATGGCTATGTGCGTGCCGACGGACGCATCCAGGTGACGCGCTACAAGGCCGACGAAACTGGCGGCTATTTGGCGCATTCACAGAGCTATGCACCCGGCGATCAGCGTGTGGAGACCATTTGGCCCAAACAGCTTCCCGAGCTGTTCAAGGCGCAGCACGAAATGCAGCCAGCTGTGAATGTTAGCTGGGATCCGAAAAGTCATTTGAATGTGAGCGTGGATCAGGTGGAGGTTGAGGTGGCACACGAACTGAAGCAGCAACACGGCCTGGATTTGCATCACATTAATGTGGCGCAGGATGTGCTGCAGCCAGCTGTGCTGGACATTGTCAATGGCAAGACGCCGCTGACGACCCAGCCCAATGGCAGTTTGGCCTTTGAAACGTTGCAAAACTTTATAGACAAGGATGGACAGGATTTGCCATTGGTGCCCTTCGAGTTGCCCGCAAAAGAACTAATAGCAACAACAACAACAGCAACAACAACAGCAACAACAACAACCAGCACTTTGGCACCATTGAGCAACAGAACAACGCTTAGCAAATACAACAAAGCCAAGTCCAATAACGAGGAGAAGGCGCCACAAGTGGCCGCAGCTGTAGCTAGCACCACATTGCCACCGCCCAAGCCTTTGGCCAACGATGGCCACAATGCAAGCAGCTGGTACCAGCAAATCATTGAGGCGAATCGTCGTGAATTCCTCGAACATTTACCAAATTTGAATCAAGTAAACGCCTGAAATACAGCACACAAAATGTGGCACAAACGTAAAGCACAAAAAAAAAAATATGTATCAAAATGTGGCTGCCCCACTGTAGCCGTTGTTTCTTAGCCACCAGCATTGCCGACACGCCCCTCAGCGACTAATAAGCATTAGGTAAGCGAGCCGGCAAAGATCTTTCACTTTTCATAGGTAAAAGCTTTCAGAGCGAAGTCATGAGTAATTTTATATACCCTATATTTAAGGCAAACTGGGTAAGGTAGGGTATATTGCTGCTGTACAAACGCAGGCAGACACAGCAGAGCTCATAAAGTTTATCCATTCTTGATCAAAATTAGTAGCCAAGTCGATATGGCATTATCTATTTATTTGTCCGTCCGTCTGTCCATTCGTCTGTCTGTCTGTCCATCTATCTGCATATATACGTCAAATTTAAAATCTTTTATGTTTTAGTTTTTAACTAACGATCCTTGTCGTGAGCTCACTGAATCGATAAATATCGATATATATATTTTTCAAAAGTATAAAATCTCAATCGACCATAGATTTTCTTAGGAAATCTCGCAGATTTTAAATGCTACAGATACCAAATTTTATATATGTTCTAATTTAAAATAGATTACAAATATTTGATTTTTTAATACCTAAGTTCCTTCCTATTTAAATTTTAAAAAATATATATTTATTTTCAAAGGTTTTTATCATTTTTTGTGTATACTTTCGTATTGAATGTCATGTTATCATTATTATCATTAACATTACACTAATAATATCGAAAGTATTCAACAAAGGAAAAAGAAGCACAGCATTGTATAAATAAATATAAATATATTCGAATATATTATAACACAACTCGGATCTATATACAGGGCATCTCCTAGTCCCACACTCTCGCTCTTTCTGTCTGGCCAACATTTAAGTAGTTCAACAAGAATGCGAATAAAGCATAAAGCAAACAATCACAAGGCTTCAATTTACACTCGACTACATAAACCTCGACTATGGCTGTGGCATAGTTTGCATATCTTCCGGGTTCGACAGGCGCAAATTGGAGCAGTCATATCGCAGCTAATCTGAGTGGTTATGCTATGGGACTTATTCAACGTTTTGCCGCCTTTGAAGTCAACAGCCCAAGACAATTTGTGGGCCAAATGTGGGCGACAAACTAGTTTTGGGATACAAAATGTAGGCTTACGAATATATTCAGACATTTGTGTGTTTCAATTTTACCAGCATCAGGAAGCCGAAAGTAATTATCAATGCTCCAAAATTTACAAAATGCAACGCAAAAGCATTAAAACGGAAGGAAATGTATTGTATATTGATTTCTCACTTTTTCGCTATTTTCTTTGATTTTGCCTCATGCATATTTAAGCTGATTTATTGTATTATTTCATTCCATTGCAGCTTTAATTTATATCACGCACGCCGCCGCGCCTGGCCTGAACGTTATCTTTGAATTGTCTTCAGTTTATGCAATGGTCAAAAGCAAAAAATAATAATACAAAAAACAAAAAAAAACGTCAGCAATAAAAACAACAATAGCAACAACTCAAGTTTTACTCGATATTTATACATTTTACATTTTTATGTGTGGGTTTTTTTGTAGTGCAACTATACACATATATTTGTTGTCTGTCGTGCATTCACTTTTATTGCAGAGAAAAGATTTATAAATTGTATGAATGCACGCGCTGCAATAAATGATTGATGGATAGATATATAATTACCACAAGTTAAATATAACAATAGAAATGTTCACTTTCGAAGCCAATAAAATATCTTTATAAATATCTGAGCGCTTTTTAAAAATGTAGAAAGCAAGAGAAAATAATGAGGCTAAGGAGAATAGTTTTATAATTAGAAAAATATATGTTTTTAAAATATGTGTATTATATATTCTATACTTCGAATATTTACAATTTTTATCAATATCAATATTGGCAATTTTTGAGGTGAAATAATTTTTGACTTACAAGCCCGATATTTTCATTCTAATCAAACTTAGAACAGATTCTAATATGTAAAATATTTTCAATTTATATTTTCAATACAAATATAAATATTTTTAAAAATTTGAATGTTTGAACTTTTATAGCTCGCAAATCTAAAGGAGGTCCAGAGATGTCCTAAATAAGTCCTTGGTTAACCACCCTGGCTTACTGGATTTATCCAAACTTATATAATATCCAGATTACATACGTTTTTAAACTTACATTTCTTTATTAATTATGCACTAAATATTTTTTTCATTTTTAACATTTTTTTATTTTCAATAAAACTTTTTTAATTTGGAATTTTGGCATTTAATGCAAAGACATACTTCACAGCATTTCTTTCTTTCCCTCCTCTCTCTCACTCTCTCTTTGCCCATTGACTGTGTGCCAATTAAGCTAACCACGTTCATAACTCTTTTGATTATGGCCACAAGGTGCTCGCGCGCTCGCCCAATTTGACAGAGGGAACGAAGAAGCAGCAGGAGCCGAGGGTGCACGGGTGGCATGAGGCACGCGGCATGTGGTACTGAAGTGCTTGGAGTTGCATTGTTGCCAACTTTCATATGCATTCAAGTGTTTTATTGTATGTTAATTAAATTGTTGCTACGTTCGCTTCTGTTTTTGTTGCTGCTGCTGCTGCTGCATTTTTTTGGCATACATATTTGGTCATTAACTAATTGCTGGCAGGCCGCTGAGGTAATCACTTCTTTTTCGTCTTTTTTTTTGTTTTTTTGTTATTTTATTAAGTCAGCCAGTTGCAAAATGAACCCAGTGCTTGGCCAGAGACTGTGAAAGTGTTTTCTTACAGCGGCGTCGGCTACGTAACGTAAGCCGCATTACGTATACGCACAGTGGGCGAAGCTCGTGAAGAGATTATTGCGACCCGCTGCTGTTGCACTTCAACTTAACATTGAACGGGTTTCGTCCCTGCACGCGGCAAAAAACGCAACGTGACCATTATGAATCGTTTCGTTTTTGGCCAAAATTTATTTGCCAGAAATGTGTCGTCGACACACGCTTGACAACTTGATTAGAGGAGCGGCCAAGCGAGTTCGCGGCGCACCGGTTGCATAAATTTACCAATTTTATAATCTTGATTTGGCCAGGACCAGGGGGCTGCCAGCCGCCACGCAGAAACTGGTCAATTTCATAACATCCGGTTGGAGCGCGCTTGAAAAGTTGTTAATTGTCAAACGCTGGGGGTTGCCAGCAACAGGAAAAATACAAATAAGAGAAACAAAAAAACTACGAAAAAACTACGAAAAAAAAAAGAAGTAAAATTCACAGCTGCTGCCAAAAATGACGGCAATTAGCCAAACAGCTATCTCGGCAAAATAAGGTAAAAGTATTTAACCTACTTTGAACCGCGGCATCCCAACTTTTAAGCGCATTTCGTTGTAGGAAGTCAATTGGCTGGCCATAGATATGCCAAATGGCTAAATTAATGAGACGCACAGCGGGCAGAGCTGCAGGGGAGGTGTGCTAATCCAAGGAAGTCGCCGTGTGAAAAACGAGTCGCCAGCTGCCCGTCGCGCCGCCAATTTCCTCGAGTCGCAATGTGTGAAAATGCACTCGCGACGAATTAAAATGTTTAACGATTTTGCATCGTAAATATTTTGATTAACGTTCACATAATTAGAGCACAGCTTTGATATAATTTTAATTGAAAATTGCCATTGGAAAATTGTCTCGCGAGTGGTGAAAGATCTTTTTTTCTTATTTTGTTAAGTGCAACTGTTGCCAGTCGGCATTCAATGGTCTGGTCTGGTTGCAAGCGTTTTCCGTGTATTGCAACACATGAGCGCCAAGTGGCCGTGTGTCTCATAGACTTATAGCTGCCATATGATATGATTATGCGATTTGGCAATTTGCATTTAATTAATTTCTGCAGCTATTTATTATGTCAACATTGGACGCGGCAGCAGCGGCAGCAACAGCGATGACAGCCTGTGAGAGCTGCCGAGACAACTGAATTCGAATTCCAATTTTAACTACCGCATCGAATTTAAGCGAACATTAGGCTTTGTTTGCCAACAAGATTACGGAGCTAGTTGGATAGATTATGTCGTCATTGTGCTTGGAAAAATTAAAACAAACATTTTAAGCATTTTTTGCAAGTACATGACTGGGGCTATGAGGCAACAGGTTGGCAGAACACAAGATCTGTATTCAAATCAATAAGAATTCAACATTTAAAATCTAATCTCTTTTTTTTTCATATTCAAAGTATCATTTAAATATCAAAACCGAATTGTCTCCATTCTCATTAATTTTAGTACGATATTCTTTAAATAAGTATAATATATAAATATAATAAACATAATCGTCACTTATTTGGCCAGCATACTGTCTAAAGCCGTTTACAAATTATAAAGAACATTTTCTCCATGGTCACATAAATTCTTTATGGTCATAGACATATTTTTATTTGTCCATTCTCTTTAAAGCCTATATTCTGCATTTAATTGTTAATCCATAGATTTAATTTACAGTCACATAAATAGTATTAGTTTATTTTGTTTACAACCATAAGATCCACATAGGCTTACAAAACTTCATCTTTATCATAAGCAACTATGGCTCGAAGAATTTTTTGAGATGAATATTGTCAAAGTTATAAAAGTGTCATATTTTTGAATTTTTACAGGCTTAATTTTTCACCTTTGCATATTTTAGCTTAAATTTATTTTGACATAATTAATGATAAAATAAACCGTTTACAAAACTAGCCCGCAAGCAACCCCCCTCTCTCTCATCCTCTCTCTTGATCTTATCTCACACTTAATAGCAACACTCAAACGCGACGTTGTCAACATGTTGTTTGAAATGTTGCTACGCACTTTTAGTTGGCAACTTGTGTTGATTTGCTGATGTTGCTGGTAATTGGTAAATGCAACATTTAAGTTCAATGCGCTGCATCTTTGAGCTGTTGTTGTTGTTGTTGTTGTTGTTGTTGTGGGTTTCCTACTTGACTCCGGGGAATTTAAAAAGACGCAGACTCATTAGCAATGCGTGTGCAGTGGAGAAAAACAATTGTTGATGATGTGCTTTGCCTTCAAATGAATGAATATGAATGGCAGCTAATAAAATTATGCCATGGCTCAAAGGCTTTCGCTAAAGCACCCAAAATGTAATTTTCAATTACGTGCAACTTCAATGCAACAATGCCTGTTGCTGCTGCTGCTGCTATTGCTGTTGCGCAAGCCTGCCGCATAAAAGGATAAGCATTACAACAACAGCAACAACAACGATTCCCACGACAACTTTGGAAAGATGCACGCGTCTTGCGGCGGGCTCGTTAGGAGGCCAGAGTCCAAATAAATATGAAACAATGAGACAAAAGTTGTTGCTGCTGTTGCAGTTGTAGCTGCTGCTGCTGTTGCAGTTGTTGCTGCTGCTGCTGCATGTTGCTGTTCCTGTTACTAAGGCAGCCAGACAATCGGGCAGTACTGTAACTTGCAACTTGCAACTTGCAACAGCAGCCACGTTGCACATGCACAGCAGCCGCACTTAATGCATGTACTAAATGTCCAACAGTAAATATGAGTTACTAGGTAATTGCCGGGCACTGCCACCAGCAGCAACAGCTGCTGCTGCTGCTACTCCCGCTGCATGCCCGCAATTTAGCAAAAAAAAAAAAAATGTTGTGAGTCGCATTTTGACTTTTCACTTTTCGTGAGTGGAAATTGATTGAGTGGCTAAAAGCACAGCCAACGGCTAACAACTAAAATCTGGCTGAAATAAAAATCGAACTAAAAATTAACACCTGCTGCTGCAGCAACAACAGCAGCAAACAAGTGCAACAACCGATGCTTCAATGAGCAAACAAAATGAAAATATGTGGGCACCGATTGCAACGATGACGACAACTTTTGCATAGACAGCCAAATAAACAACAACAACCACATAGTAAAAATCAACCGAAAATTGTTGTTATTGTTATCCTTCCCTATTGAAATAAAATGGGGTATATTAGCTAGAGCTTAACGCTGATGCGTAGCTAGCAAAAATTCAATGAGATTTTCTGTAAAGCTAGACAGAAGTTTACATTGAATAGTATTTATCTAATATATATAATATAATATAATAAAATAGACAATAATTATATAATATGATAAAGATAATATAATTTTGTATCCTAAGTCAATGAGAAAGCACAATTTATTTAAAGTTTCTTCAAAAGCTCTATTTAAGCCTTAATTCACAAAGCGTCAGATTAATAATAAACCTTAAAAGCACATTAAAGCTGCTATTGGTTATAAATCACAGTATTTAATATAGTTAATTGCAATTGTAATCGAGTGTAAATCCCAAAGTTTACGCAAATGCTCAACAAAAAGATTTTAGCTTAATCAGCTTAATGTAAACTTTAAAAATTTATTACTTTAAACTTCTGATCCTTTTTGTTTTGTATCAGTAAAAATAGGATGTTTATTAAATCTATGTTTACTGAGATTAAGCTAAACATTAAATACTCATTGAAGCCTTTTGAACTTTTGATACATTTTGCATAATCAGGAAATTAAGAAAATTCATTCAATCCATGTTTGCTCAGGTTAATCTAAACATTGAATACACATTGAAACTTTTGATGCATTTTGTGCTATTTCAAAGAATATAGAGTATTCATTCAATCTATGTATATTTGTGGCGCTTTCATTGGAGTGCTGCATTTGGCACGAAATGAAAATAAAAGGCTGTACTGAGGACCGGGCACTGGAAAATTGTATCAACATTGCGTTCAATTTGCGTCGCTTCGCCAAATTGCAAAACATATCAAAAAAGAGACGTTGGCTTTTTGGTCTGCTACGCCAGCTCCAAACTGCAGCTCCAAACTGCAGCTCCAGCTCCAACTCGTAGTCGTGTCTTTGGCTTGTTGACTTGCGTTATATTTTCCACCTGCAGCAACGCCAACGCTACACACACACACTCACGCACACACACATGTGTGTGTGTAGCGTCCCCTTGTAGACCATAATTAAGCATTTATTTGATTTGCCATATTTCTTGTGGTACGTGCAAATGCTTTTTGATTTCGGGATTTGCAGATTGGTAATCATCATAAAAAAAAAATAAATGTATTTTCTTTTCTTTTTTCATTTTCTGTTTGTTTTCGTTTTCTATAGTTTTGTTGTTCAGCTTTTTGCTGCGCTTGTTTGGCTTGTCATGCTTTGCAACGTTGTCAAATGTTGTCGACTTTAAATATAGCAATTAAAAATGTGACTGCATTTAAACGTGCATCAACCTGCATGTGAAAAACCGTTGAGGTAAACTCAGTTCGATCTTGAGAATTGAGGCTATGAAAAGTGGGGAGACGGCGACGATGACGATGACGACGACGATGATGTTGCAAAGGCAGCTCTGAGATTGGTAAACAAAGTCAAATAGGCCAGCGAATGCAAATGATAAATATTGAAATAAAATGCGATGCTCGTTGAAAACGTGGGAAAGATTCTAAAACTTCACACAAAAATTCGCATAGTTATATGGATGAAAATCTTAAAACTACCATAACTTTGTCAAAACTGAACCGATTTCGAAAAGGAATGGACTTTTTGTTCATGGTTTGGCCTGGAAATCATTCCTGCATCGAAATCTGGAAACACAATTTTTGATCAAAATTCACGTTGAAAATTTACCCAAAAATTTCTATATGCGCTTGGTCTTACATTTTAAACTTCCATAACTTGGTCAAAACTGAACCGATTTCGATGAGGAATGACGTTTTGTCCATGGTTTGTCCCTTTTATTAATTTTGCATTTAAATCTGAATACAATATTTTTGGTCGAAATTCATGTGGAATATGTACCCAAATATTTCCATATGAGCTTAGACTCAAATTTTAAACTTCAAAGAATTTAAACTTTTTAAAAAAAAAAAAAAAAAACTGTGAAAACTAAACCGATTTCAATATGCAGTGACTTTTTGTATACACCATTTTTGACCAAATTCATGTGTAAAATGTACCTAAAACTTGCCATAGAGGCATGGCTTAAAATTTTAAAGTACCATAACTTGGTCAAAACTAAACCGATTTGGCTAAGACATGACTTATTACTTATGGCTTGCCCTCTAGAATAATCTCCAATGCGGACATTAATTTATCCTTCTTCTTTGTGCTTTTGACAGCTGACAAATGTCGGTTTTTCTGGCTTATCACATTCCCAGCTGTAAATATCATATACTTTCAAGGCTATTACAATTGCTGCTCGTTACAGCTTATTACAGGCAATAGCCAAAACATATTGTAGACCTTCATGTGTTACAAATAGTTCGCTGTACTCTTAAACAAAATGATTTCTGTGTAATTTAAAACATTTACAAACCGAAGACACATGTGAATTACTTCTAGGCTAGACCGCAAGCTAGCTAAACGCATAGCTAGCTGATTGTCCAAAATGCATAGCGTATACGCTCCGTTGCCTAATTAGCCAAGTGTGTGGAGCAGTTGAAGAAAACTCCTTGGGGGCGCTACGAAAAATCGTTCAATTGAAAATTGACGCAAAATAATTGGTCAATTTCTCAATGCTGTTGCTGATGTTGTTGCTGCTGCTGCTGCTGTTGCGGCTGCTGATATTGCTATTGCACTTAACTTTGATTTGAAGTACAATCTAAACGACGTGCAGCTAATGAAAATCCATCCAAAATAAAGGCCTCCAGCAGCAGCAAGAGAAACACTTAAATATTACAAAAGTTGGGTTTATAGTGCGCTCAGGTTTATTGCTGTTGTTGTTGGCCAAAATGCTCAATTTACAATTTACGATTAGCGCATTAAAAGTAAACGATAGAAGATCAAAAGTTGCCCAGCAGCAGCAGCAACAACAACAACAGTCACAATAGCGAATCAAAATCATGGCAAAGTTTACCAAGTAAATTTAGGTCAAACTGCGTTTTAATGATGAAATTCGTAACTGTCCAGTCAGGAGGAGAAGGAGAAGAAGGTATATCGTAATAGAGATATACAGATATAATATAATGCCATAAAAGTAACATACCATAACCCAGACAACTTACCTTCAAATTGTCGCTGTCAAATTTTTGCAAAACTTAACAACCGAATGCGTCATCAGGCACCTACACTGGCAAAATCCTAACAATAGCATTTACTAGCCACTATCCACACACACACACACACACACACACACAGACATTAAATGCAGTTACTAACTGAACTGTTTTACATTATTTCAGATCTCTCTATTGCGGCGCCGCTCACTGCCGACGCCGGCTTTAGCGGCGGCGACGGCGACGGCGACGGCGACGGCGACGCTGGCTTCGTCGGCTGACTTTCTTCCTAACTATATAAAAGCGGCCGTGGCTCGTTGCAACCATATTATTCAGTTGTGGAATCCCGTTGCGTGCAGCTCGTGGAACGTCGATAAGCCAAACAAACCAAAATCAAGTTACAATTTAAACATAAACCCTTACAACAAACACACGCATATCAAAATGGCCTTTAAGGTGAGCCAAAGGATACAGTTAAAAGAAGGATACTCCAACTGTACACAAAGTGCAATGCAACGAACTGAAGTGCAGCCTTTAAGGATATCAAATATGATACCAGTGCTTAAGTGTCTTAAAAACCAAAAGCTCAAACTTTTTAAAGAGTTTGATGTTTAACACAAAAATCCCCCGAAAGTGTCGTGAAAATATTAGCTTAAGATTTCGAGTTCTATTAACTTTTATCATACAAATTAGAATTTCAAAACGATAGTATTCAATTTGAGCTTTTAAAAACCGAACTCAAAAAAAAACAAATTTAAAAAAAAAACGTTCATTAAAAATATATATAACAAAATTAAAAAAAAAAAAGTCTCGAACCCTTAAGTCCAAGCATTTTCAAATTAACTCGATTCCGACAAAAAAAAATTTTTTTTAGCACATTTAATGATAAATTGAAAATATATTTTTTTTGAGAGCAAAGAATTTCTGCTGCTCAAAACGACAAATTCTTGATTTTTTTAAACAAATAGAAATATAAATTTAATATATATTTTTAATAGCAACGATTTTTCTGAGACTGCGACTTGACCAATTAAAAAAGCCAAAACTTAAGGGTTAGCTTAAAGCTTGAAGCTGCCAAACAAAAACAATTCTTCAAGACTAATATCCGATTTAAAGATTGCTTTCTACCAAACATAAAAGTTCTAAAAAAAAAAGGGTTAGCTTGAAGTTAAGCTAGACCAAGGAAAACACAAATTCTTTTCTTTGAAAACTCTTTCTACAAATACTTAAATTAAAATTCAATTACCAAGCTTCCAGATAAGATAAAGTATCAATAATTTACAAGAGTATAACAATGCCATGGGCCACGAAAACTTACTCCTTTTACCACATATTCGAAACCTATTTTTTTTAACTCTAAAGATCACCCCAAAGCTGCAAATCGTGTAATCTCAGCTAACCACAATTTAAGTAAATGTTACAATTTAAGCAACGGTCATTAAACCAAGTAGCCAAAAGGCAAAAAACCACTAAGCAACCACAACTAACACCTCATTAAATATGCGAAAGAAAACCGAGATAAATGCGTTGAGAGCAAGTTTTCCGCAAACACTTGTTGAACTTACGCTAATTGCGCTAGCTGAACAAGTCATGTTAACAAACAATTAGCTAAGCCGCTGCACAATTATGCAATTGCAGTATCTGATTTTTGCGTCGGCTCTGTGCCTGAGCTTGGCCTATCCGGTGGATCATCATTACTACGAGGAGAGCCACGGCGGATATGAGCATTTGGCCCAGCACGAGGCAGAGCCCGTACACGACTATGGACACGAGCATCAGCATCAGATTGAGCGCATCTCTTTGGGCGAGGAGCATGGTCATGAGCATCCCCACTACGAGGTGGAGCAGCATCATACCGAGGACGAACATGTCGATTACTATGTGAGCTGAGGGTTGGGACAGTAAATTGAGGGGATGATTTTAATATGTACTCTTTCCAGGCACCGCCCAAGTATGCCTTCAAATATGGCGTCAACGATTTCCACACCGGCGATGTGAAGTCGCAGCACGAGACACGCGATGGCGACACCGTCAAGGGCCAGTACTCGCTGGTGGAGCCCGATGGTTCCATTCGCACCGTTGACTACACCGCCGATAAGCACAATGGCTTCAATGCCGTCGTCCACAAGACGGCGCCCGTGCACCACCATGAGGAGATACACGATCATCACGAGCATCACTACTAAAAAGCACTTTCGACAAGAGCAGAACAAGAGACCATAACTATGTTTTAACTGTGCACTAGAGTTAGCCAAATTTCGATAAAGCTTCATCAATCAATCACACACCCACACACACATCAATACACACACACAATCGAACGATCCATGTAATGTAATCAGCTTCATATCTCGTAATTAGGACACTGACAACATCCATGCACTCAACTGTCTTGGGTGCATGGCATTATATTACTTCATAATACTCATATATATCATCTTGTATATCGTATTTTATTTCTGTGATAGCAAATAATTTCCACTTACCACGTCTACGCTAACTTTCAACTGTTTCTTAGTCACTATCAGCTACGATTCATCCACTCCTAAGACTAGTTCATTCACTCAGACGAATTTACCAATCTATAAACTATAAACTCTACCATATAATTTCATTAAATACGTATTTAAAATGTTTTTTTACAGAGAACAAACAAATCAATTGTAAATTGTGTAATAAAGACCATGTGAATTATGTACTTTTTATAAAATCAAAAAAAAAACAAACATTTTCGATTTTTAATATTATTTCTACATTTCTTTGGCAAGCATTGAACTTGCACTTAAAGTCGTCAACATTTGCCATTTTTTACGGCTTTATGTCTAAATCTGTGACATGTCCAACTGGTTTACGCTTCGCATAGGCAATAAAAAGTGATTACACGAAATGGCCAAACATATTTTCCGCCTTTAAAAACGGGTTGTGCATTTGTTTTAATTAATTATTACATAAGATGCGAATTGCTTCCTAAATGATCAGAAAAAAATATATAACCAAAGTTTAATAGTTGACAGCATAAATAACAAGGCAATAAATAATTAGATAAGCACTTGAATGGGCGAAAAGACATAATATTCATGTAACTCTGCGCACGGGTTCAAAATACTCTGTGAAAACGGAGATTTATGGGTGTAATTAATGTGACAGAGTTGAAATACTTTTTGTAAGGGAATTATATATTAAATACAACCAAATGAAACTCTAATGTCGAAAGCTATTGACTAAAATTTTAAATTAAATAAAAATTCAACTTTGAAATTTATATTTAAATATTAAATTCCGTTAGTGTGATAGTTCTGTTATAACGATATTTATTAACATTGCACTGTTAATTTTCGTAACAGTTGCCAGTGTGTACACACTAATGAAACCACATAAACAGAATGATAACAAAAGGGCAGAGTACAACAGCCAAATGAGAATTGGCCGTATGTAAACAAAAATGCTGGCCAAAAATAAATACGTGCCGCGCGTCAATCAGGTAAGTGGCTTAAATAAATTCCAAACCCAGCTAACAGTTAAAAAACAAACGCAGATAGATGCCATTTATCTGAACAAGGACATAAGCCGCATGATACGCGACAATCTGCTGGAGAATTTACAGGCCATATCGGTGTGTAACAATAATCAACCATAACTAACTAACTTGATAACTAAACTAAGCTCTACTTTAGCCCGTGCTGTTTCTTAAAATACAACCAGAGCTTGATCTACTCATACAATCGGCCATTTGGTTTGGCTCCGTGGGCAAACGTTGCTCGACTTTTGGCCAACAGTTGCTCGTGTTGGCCTATGATGCCGAGAAACTAACTGTTTCCCGTCTGGTGCTGCACTTTGCGCTAACCGTGCTGCCGGGTTATGTCAAGAGCTGGGAGGAGCGTCGTTTGTCGCGCCGTGTCGAATGGTTCAGCGAGGCCATTTCGTGGGCCGAGAACAGTTCTTTAGTTCTCAATGTGCTAAATTACTTTCGATTTCTGAAGACTGGCCGAAAGCCGACGCTGATTGACTATCTGCTGGGCCTGGACTACATCAGCCTGCGCAACAACCAAAGACGCGACATTGGCTACAAGTACCTGACTCGTGAGCTGCTCTGGGGCGGCTTTATGGTAGCTAACAATAGACAGGTTTCTAAGCAAGTTAGTTTAAAAATTCCAACTTACAGGAAATTCTGGGTCTGCTGCTGCCGATTATTAACTTTCGCAAAATGCAAAGGCTGCTCAAAGCCGGCTTATTTGGGGCACAGGATCAGCTGGCGCGTCGACGGGAGAGTATGAGCCGTGAGCCCGTTGCCGCCAAAATGATGGCGAATACCACTTGCAGCTACTGTGGCGAACGTCCGACGCTGCCGCATCACATGGGCTGTGGGCACATCTACTGTTATTACTGTTTGAGCGCAAATCTGCTGACTGACGCCAACTTCTGTTGTGTCAAATGTGGGGCCGGCTGTCCGGAGCTGGGTGTACAGGGTATTTGATTGTTTTTTACACTAGATTTAGATTATTTGTATGCATTAATAGCGAAGTGCATATAAACTGTTTTAACTGTTGCCCCATTGGCGCGTTGGGTAAAATTGTTGCGACATTCTCGCAATTTTGCACTAGCGTGATCTGGTCACACAGTTCTTTTTATTGTGAGCGCGGTGCGTGTGCTTGCCGTCGTTGTAATATTTAAATTAAAAGTTACATTATTGTTTTAAATATCACAACGTGCACTGGCTGGTAGTTTAAGCTGCAAGAATTAACTGCAAACTGTGGGCAACTCAAAAGCATTCCAAAAAAACACAAAGGGTAAGTGCAAATAATACAGGAAAAGCGCGCCAAAAATACCTGTGCAGCTGCTCATCTCAGCTGTTGCGTTCTAAGTCGGCGTTGCCACCTAAAGGCACCCAAAATAAATGCAGCTTTGAAAATACACAATTGTTGGCATATTGTTGGTAATAGAAGTTGATGCATGAATTTGGCAATATTTTAAATATTTATAAGCTTGCATTTAGCTATAAGGTAGTTTTGGAATAATTTCATGAATTGGCAAAATCAGCTGTTTGTGCGATCTGGCAACACCGCAATTTTGTTATTACATTACATTTGTATTTCTGCTGCGCATTTGTCTTTTTTTTTGCCTTTGTTCGGAGTGTGTATTAGAAAACGACAATATACTTTAGAAACTACGCTTAACACCACAATTAATTGCAAAACGCCCCAAAATTACACGTTTACGCAATCAAACACTTGAACGTGCAAAAATTAGTCGTTAATAAATAGAACAGGCGATACAGGGGCGAAGCAAAGGAAACAACGGACTTGAACAAATAACAGACAAAAACAATAACAAAAACAATTCGAAATTGCGCATATTTTCGTGGGTCGCAGCTGATTTCACACATCAAGGTCAGTAAGGTGGCAAAAACAAAACAAGTAAAAACAAGCCAAAAATCAAAGAAAACGAATTTCTATTATTTTCTGGTTCTGCCACAGAAGATGCTCGACCTGGAAATTGTGCCTGAAATCTCGGTGGGCTGCGATGCCTGGGAGTTTGTGCTGGGCATGCACTTCTCCCAAGCGATAGCAATCATACAGTCCCAGGTGGGCATCATTAAGGGCGTACAAGTGCTTTACTCGGACACGAATCCGCTGGGCGTCGACATCATCATAAATCTGCCGCAGGATGGACTGCGCTTGATCTTGGATCCGGTTGTGCAGCGCCTGAAAACCATTGAAGTGTTCAACATGAAGCTAGTGAAGCTGAAATATTGCGGCGTCTACTTCAATTCACCGGAAGTGCTGCCCAGCATCGAACAGATCGAGCATTCGTTCGGCGCCACCCATCCGGGCGTTTACGATGCGGCCAAACAGCTCTTTGCGCTGCACTTTCGCGGCCTGAGCTTCTATTTTCCCGTGGACAGCAAACTGCACTCGGGCTATGCCCATGGCCTGGGCTCGCTGGTCTTTCTGAATGGCGCCTCGCCCGTGGTCTCCAAAATGTCGCTGTATGCGGGCAGCAATGTGGCCGAAAATCGGGCACCTTCACTGCCACTGGCCTGCTATCATCGACAAATGTATCTGGAGTCGGCCACAGTGTTGCGCAGCTCCTATGGCCACACCAAGGGCCTGAAGCTGAAGCTGTTCACGGAGGGTTCCGGACGCGCCTTGGAACCGCGCCGTCAATGTTTTTCGCGTGAGCTGCTCTTTGGCGACAGCTGCGAGGATGTGGCCACCAATCTGGGCGCGCCCAATCGCATCTTCTTCAAGAGCGAGGACAAGATGAAGATACACACATCGAGCGTGAATCGGCAGGCGCAGAGCAAGCGGAGCGACATCTTCTTCAACTATTTCACGCTCGGCATCGATGTGCTGTTCGATGCCCGCACCCAGACCTGCAAGAAGTTCATACTGCACACGAACTATCCGGGCCACTTCAATTTCAATATGTACCATCGGTGCGAGTTTCAGTTTCAGCTGGCGATCGACCATCAGTCCGGCGAGAATGAGAACAAGCACGACCATGTCAATATCACTGCCTACACCAAATGGGACGAGATTAGCGGCTCGCTGGCCACATCGGAGCGGCCGGTGGTGCTGCATCGGATGGGATCGACGAACACGGCGAATCCCTTTGGATCGACCTTCTGCTATGGCTATCAGGATCTAATATTCGAGGTGATGCCCAACAATCACATCGCATCGGTGACGCTTTATAATACGGCACCGCCGCGACAGCCGGCGCATTCCTGGCAGCAGCACAAAATGCAGGACATTCGCCTGACTGGCTAAAATAGCTGCTGGTCTATTGTCCTGCGTGTCTTTGTCTTCGACGTATGACTGAATGCGTGTGCGTGTGTATGAGTGTGAGTGTGTGCGTGTATGTACGTTTAAATATGGTCCTGTGGGCTCTGTGACGCTTAATGATGATTTTAACTCTAAGCTACAAAAACAAAAACAAAAAAAAGGAAAAAATAGAAAGAAAAACATGATCTAACCTAGACTTTAAACGATTAGTAGTTACATTACAAGTATATATAGTTATATATATATAGAATTTCTATATAGTCGCTAAGCAAATTAATCAGACTCACTGACCATTTTCTTTCCGCGGTTCTATAATTCCATTGTGTTAACCCGACCCAATTTGACTCGATTCATTATTGACAATTAATTAGCAACTTACGTTTAAATTGCATGTCGTTAAAATATCTAAATATTTTAAGCTCAAAACGTGTATTTCTCTTTAAAAAAGAAACAAAAAAAAACCCCCATCAAAAAAATATATATAAATATAGAAATAAGGTTTCGACAAAAACAAAAAAAAATTGAAAGTTGTTTTTCTTATCATCAAATTGTTGTAAAATATTTAGTATTTACTTAGTACAGCGCAACACACGTACATATATCTCTGTATGTACATACATACATATTTACGTCGGTTTGTATGTGCATATTATGCCGTGAATCATAGTTTCTGCGATTTAGAGACACTTAGTTTATTTTACATTGTTGATAGCTGTTCCGACTCTGTTATAATGCTTTTAAATGGTGCCGTACTACGCGATTCTCATAAATTTAAGTGAGACCTGCAGACTTTGATGTTATTGTAGTGCTGTGTACGTAGTCTAGTTGTATTGTAGAAAACTAGCTCTCTACTTTTAACATTTTTTTTTCTTACTCTCTCTTACTTTCACTATCTCATACTCCTCTCTCTCTCATACTACTCTCTCTTATATTTCTTTCTCCCATACTCTCACTCATACTGCTTTCTCTTATACTCCTCTCTCTCTCTCTATCCATCTCTCTCTCTCTCTCTCTCTCTCTATCCATCTCTCTCTCTCTCTCTCTCTCTCTCTCTATCCATCCTCTCTCTCTCTCTCTCTCTCTATCCATCTCTCTCTCTCTCTCTCTCTCTCTACTCCTCTCTCTCCTACTCGCCCTTACTCTCTCTTACTCCTCTCTCTCTCTCTCTCTCTCTTACTCCTCTCTCTCTCTCTCTCTCTTACTCCTCTCTCTCTCTCTCTCTTACTCCCTCTCTCTGTCTCTCTCTTTCTCTCTCTCTGACTCCTCTCTCTCTCTCTCTCTCTCTCTCTCTCTCTCTCTCTCTCTCTCTCTCTCTCTCTCTCTCTCTCTCTCTCTCTCTCTCTCTCTCTCTCTCTCTCTCTCTTACTCCTCTCTCTCTCTCTCCCTCTCTCTTACTCCTCTCTCTCTCTCTTACTCCTCTCTCTCTCTCTCTCTGACTCTCTCTCTCTCTCTCTTACTCCCCTCTCTCTCTCTCTTACTCCTCTCTCTCTCTCTCTTACTCCTCTCTCTCTCTCTCTCTACCTTTTCTCTCTTACTCCCTTTCTGTCTCTTTTTCGCTTACTCTCTCCTACTCATCTCTCTCTTAGTCTTTCATATACCTACTATTTCACACTTCTGTCTCTCTCATTTATTTTTAACCAATTTATTTCTTAAGTTTTTAAATATTTAATATTTTTTATTTATTTAGAGGACACTTCATAATGCCGGAGAAGAGCGCAGAGCAGGAAACCCAGCCGCAGGCGCCACAGGAAACCAAAGCGCCCGCCTATGATGCGAATATCCTGCCGGACATGCTGCCCGTTTACTACAGGCGACTCTTTCCACACGAGCCCTTCTATCGCTGGCTGAACTACGGCCACTGTGAGTACCCCAACCGCATCCACTTAACTGCCACTAATAAGAACCCCTCAATCCCTACATCTGCAGCGGAGGATAACATTTTCGTGAATCGGGAGATTTCGTTTACACTACAAGATGATATCTACATACGCTACCTGTGCTTCGAGACCCAGGCGGAGCTGGAGAAGGAGATTTGCACGCGTAATCCGTACAAAATCGATATTGGACCCGTCATGAACACCAGGCCGAAGAACTTTCGGACGGTCGCCGGCGGCCTGACGCCCGTGCAGCGCGAACTGGTGTTCGATATCGATGCCACGGACTACGATGATATACGCAACTGCTGCTCAGGTGCGGAGATGTGCCTCAAGTGCTGGAAATTTATGGTGCTGGCGGCGCGTGTGCTCGACGCCGCGCTGCGCGAAGACTTCGGCTTCGAGCACATGCTCTGGATATTCTCCGGACGTCGTGGCATCCATTGCTGGGTGTGCGACCATACGGCCCGGCACTTGGATGGACGCGCACGCGCCGCCGTTGCCGAATACCTGAACATACTCAGCTATACGAACAATGCGGCACGCGTCCAGATGGGCGATCGGACGCATCACAGTCTGCGGCGTGCCTTGAAAATGGTGGAGCCGATGTTCGAGGAGATTGTGCTGGAGGATCAGAATCTGTTTGGCACGCCCAAGGGCGTTAGCAAGCTGCTGCAAATGGTCAGCGATGAGGCGGCCCGCAGCGATCTGGAGGCGTATCTGCAGAAGACGCACGAGGATGGCGCCCACTCGAAGCTCGTCTGGGAGAGTTTCGTGCGCTACGCCAACTCGATGCGCACCAGCGCCGCCAACGTGTGGAGTCGCAAGCTCAAGCATATCGTCGAGGAGGTGCAGCTGTGCCTGCTCTATCCGCGCCTGGATCTCAACGTGACCAAGGGCTTCAATCATCTGTTAAAGGCGCCCTTTTGCATACATCCGGCCACGGGCAAGGTGTGCATACCCTTTAGCGCCAGTGCCGTGGGCAAATTTGATCCGACAACGGTGCCCACCATCTCGCAGCTGCTGCAGGAGATCAATGCCTACGATGATAAGACCAAGAGCTATATGGAGGCGCCGGAGGATAAGAGTCGCATCAAGGATTACAAGAAGACCAGCATGTTCAAGGGCGTGGTGGTGTTCGAGGAGTTTCTGCGCAAACTGGAGCGCAACTTCAAGAGCATATCGATGGACTTTTAGACACTTAATAATAATGGAATAAAACTGGCCATAATTGATTGAAGCTTTTTGAATTTATTATATACTCCGTTTACGATAAGTATTAGGCTACCAACAATAAATAGACTAAACGATTGCGTTCACATGCAACGCAGTCGCACCAGCGGCACAATATTGCCATCCTTGTCGTCCCAGTCCACCTCCACCTCCAGCTGGAACAGGCCGTCGTCTATGGTGGGCGTCGTATCCGGCAAATGGGCCAATATCTCGCTCTGGCCGGTGCGCAGCTTGAACGAGGCCAAAGCATCGATGGCATCCCCCTCGCCGGATTGCGGCAGCGACACTTTGATCTTGGCGGGCAATATGCTGCCCTTGCTGAGCACCAGCTTGGCATTGCTCTCATCGTTGCCATGCCAGATATACAGATCATCCTCGACCAGCACACAATCGTCGGCCTTCTGCAGCTGCGAGTGCAGCGGATCGAGCAGAAAGACCGCCTGACGCGCACAGCCAATGGCCACCACCTCGTCCGCGGAGTGGCTGTTGTGCAGCCGGGCATCCGGATAGCGTGCGGCGACCGCCGCCTGCAGCTTTGGTATCTGCATGGTGGCGCCGAGCAGCACAATGTCGTCGATCCGCTTCAGTTCGGGATGCGTCTGCTGGGCCCGGTCCACGCACTCGCCGAGCTGCTGCATTAGGCCGTTGATGACCGGCTGGATGAGACTCTCGAAGCGGGCGCGCGACATTTGCGCATTGAAATCAACGCCATCCATGAGGGAATCGATGTACAGCTGCGTGGAGGGCAGCGTCGTCAGTATGTGCTTGCAGTTGGCGGCGGCGGTGCGTATTTTGGCCAGCGAACGACGCGACTCGTGCGGATCCAGTTTGTACTTGCGCTTGAACTCCTCGCAGATGAACTGCACCAACGCCTCGGTGAACTGCCGACCGCCAATGGGGAAGGGTCCAAACGTGGCCAGTTCAATGAAGTAGCCATCTTTCACCGCATACAAGGCAAAATCGCTGTACAGTCCGCCGCATTTGATGGTCAGCACATGCTGACGCTCCGTCTGCTTTTCCAGCTGCTCCTCGCCAATCTTATAGCCGAGCACCGCAGCCGTGGGCTCGGCAATAATCTGGGCCACCTGGAAACCGGCCTCTTTTGCCGCATCCGAGAGCAGCTTAAACGATTGCGCCGGATAGTAGCTGGGTATGGAGAGCACCGCAATGGGCGAATGATCCGTATCCGTGTGATATTGTCGCGCCAGCTCCAGTTCGGAGCGCAGCAGCTCGACGGTCACCTCAAATGCGCTCATCTCTTTCGTGACGATCGTGTCGTCCTGATCATCCCGATCCGCCGGCACCGAGTGCTCCATGCGGAA
This sequence comes from Drosophila colorata, assembly GCA_035041545.1. Lineage (NCBI taxonomy): Eukaryota > Metazoa > Arthropoda > Insecta > Diptera > Drosophilidae > Drosophila > Drosophila colorata. Next base: position 6,073,650 of record JAWNLD010000564.1, read on the forward strand.
CACAAAAGCCTCCTTGTCGTATTCGCACGGCACATCTCGCAGCGCATTGGCCAGTTTGTCCTCGCCGAGATGCCCGTCCGGCTGCAGCAGCTGGAAGCTGTGCGCCACCGCCTGCTTGGGTCGTGTGGCCATCTTCTGTTTGGCCGTCAGGCCGCATTCGATCTCCGAGTCGCCGTTCCAGAGCAGGCACGCCTGGGAGACGCGATCGCCCTGCTTGTTGGCTATCACTTCGGCCTTGCCATCGGCTCTTACGTAAGCGATGCACAGCGTGCTGTTGCCAATTTTAATGCCAAAACGCGGCCACATCTTGCTGCAGTTCGATTAGTGTCTGACAGTGGACAGAAATTTGGGAAATAATTAAAAATAATGTCACAACGAACTGCAGCACGCGCACGTTTTTTGTGTCAGACAGCGCGGTAATACTATCGCCACTATCGATAGTTACCGGTGTTGAGCAGCGAACAGTGAACAGTGCTGTGTTAATTTTTGTTTTGTGGATCACAGCTTGGATGATGAGGAATGTGTTCCAGTCCCGATGAAGAGAGCCACAGGTTATGCAAAGAAATGTGAGCTCTTATGACTGTGACATCACAATATCGGAATTTTGTGTGCTCGCAGCGCGTTTGTATGAAAGTAACGATAATTTCGCTCTTATAGTAGTATAACTAGACTAGAATAAAGATAGTAATTTAATTAAACTTGACATAAATTCGTATTATTAGAAAATTAACCCTATCGGACCACTATATCTGGAATAATTGAATAAAAACTAAAATGTAGTTACAAATTGCGGGCAATATTAAGCCCCAGTGTTGTCCAATAACCTAAATTCATCAGACTATAACTTTAAATAGATTTTATTCAAGCAAACAATTTTAACGCAAGGTAAACAAAGCACAGACTGATCTTGTGATGTCACGTTCTCGAAAATCGCGCTCTTTGGTTTCATTGTCGAATAACGGAACAGTTCTTTGCGCCACACTTAAATCTCTCAATCGTGGTTCCGGTAAATTACAGGCAAAAATTAATAAGCCAGTTGGCTTATTATTTTAATTTACAGCAAAAATAAATACAATTTTGTTAGTATTACAAAAATCGTAAAGCTGTAAACGTTATTGTGTCATCAATCAAAGCAGCTCGTCCTGGCAATCTGTGGATCGTGTGGTAATGTTGAACAGTCCTATATTTGCGCCATCTTGCAACACTGAGCGGCACGCGGTGCGCTAACCAACACAGGAAAAATATGTAAACAAAAATCTATACATAGTACGTAAAGAAGGCAAACTATTGACCCCAAATACGACATTAGCGCCACCCTACCTTACCCGAGTGTAGTTTTTGTGTCAAGCAAACAACGCACACACACGCACAGACAGACGACACACATACAAATGCAGCGCAATTGACGCCCCCCTTAACAAAACTTACAGAAACGTTCCCGATTCGTCATCGATTTAAGGCAAAAGCCAAACAATGGAGGTGCATTGAAAATTAAACAACTCTTAATTGAAATTGAGTAAAAATAGAAACGTGTTTGCCTAACTGCAAGAAAATGCGCATTTCGTAAGCGACGCGACATTTGCAACAATTGAAAGAAATTCGTGGCTCGAGAAAACAACCTTGAAGCGAACGCACACAAACAAACAAACACACACACACACACACACAGAGAGAAGGTTCTGCATAATGGATGATAATGTGAGCACGAAATCGTCGGAATCCTCGATTACCACCAGCGGCGAATACGAGATAGTCACCGACAGCAATGTGGCAACACCATTGGATCAGGTGCCTCCATCCCCGGCGTCGTCCACCGTGGTCGCCCAGGTCTCGAAATCGTTGAGCGTCCTTTCGCTGTCGCCGGGCAGCGGCGCTGGCGGGGATCGTTCGCCCACGTTGGACATGTCGCACAATCGCAACCTGAGCGACATTCAGCACGAGATGACGGACGCACTGCGCGATCTGGACTTGGAGCGCAGCGCAGCAGCAGCAGCAGCAGCAGCAGGCACAACCATCACGGGTGAGTAACACACGCACACACACGATCAACTGAATACGAACATGTACTCAGTAAACTGAAGAACCAAATTAGCTGAGCGCGCAGTCAGTTGTTTGCCAGACGCCAGCTGTGCACATACACAAAGCGTTCCTAATTTGGGCGCTTGCGCCTTTTTAAGCCCACCAGTACGTAATCTTATCGGGGCAAGCTGCATAATTCCCTTGGCATACCAATCGCTGTCATGGCAACAAGTAACAAACAAAAGTGTTTTCTAAAAAAAAAAAACCACGCTTTAAAGTTGAAATACAAAACAAAAGATTAATAAGATATTTCTCGATCGAGCTTTTGCAACCGAGCACTTTGTCATAATTGTCAATTAACATTTGCAGCTGTCGGCGATAAGACGCGTCAGCAACAGCAACCGCAGCAGCCGCCGCCTCCTCGATCCCAACAGCAACAGAAATCATTGACACTACCATTAGCTGGTCGCAAAACACAAACGTCAGCCGGCGGGGATTCAGAGATGCGTTTCAATTGCAGCCTGTTCTCGCCCAAAGGCTGCGATGAGTCGGAGGATGCCTCCAATTCGGAGCACAATCGTGTGGGTCAGTCGGTGTTCTACGACTGCATCGATGCCAGTCCGGCGTGCATTGACGAGAAACAGGATGCCATGAAGCCGGAGAAGGGCGATACCACCGATGAGGAGGGTAAGCTAATAACAAACAATTCAAATTTTGTCAAATATCTAATCTCATCTTCATCAGTTTCAGAGATTGATCAGGGCTGCACCATATTCGCTGGGGTTACCTATTTGGGCGCCGCCAATATCAATGCGCCCAAGTCGGAGACGGACGTGTATCGCATCATGGGCGAACTCAACAGCGGCTCCAAGTCGGTGGGCCTCAAGATCACCGTCAGCATACCCAATTGTTCCGATGGTCTGGTCGTGTAAGTAATTAAGTCATGCGATGCCACTAACATATGTTAAACAACTGTTAGTGGCGTGCTGTTAATAACAGTTGTATGCTATGCTAACATGACAAAGAACACAAAGTTTTTAAAAGCGTTTTATAAAGCGCTTTCACTAACACTCGCTTATTATGTGAGGCAGCTGTACTTATAATTTACCATTTGGCTTGATGATAAATATCAGCACAATGTACGCTCGGTAATTGGAAGTTATAGATATTATTGCTCAGAAACCAAAGTCATTTTTGTAATACACTTGAACTTAATTTAAATTCAATTATTTTGCTTTTCAAAACAAATTGTTCATTATTTTGGGTATAGCATATTAGAAAAAACCCACGAAATTGAATTAATGATTTTAAATTATAGTTTCATGCAATCATTAAAATATAATATTGTTTTTATTATATATATAGGATTTCATTCATAAATTAACATTGAAAGTTTCAAGTTAAAAGAGTACTCCAGAAAATAAATGCGGTATAATCCAGCATTATTATACGCAGTAACTGAAAGATAAACAACAACAAAATACACAAAAACGAAATACACGATTTTTTTCACTTCAATTTATTTTAAATTAAATTAGTATAAATTTACCGTTTATTATTTATTATTATTTTTACTTATTTATTATTTTAAACACTTTAGAATTCTGAACAAAACCATAAAATTGGGTAATGGAAATCATATATTTATTAAATATTTAAATTTCTAGCACAATCTTTAATATATAATATTTTTTAAATTATATTTTATATATAATAACAATATATTTAATGGGAATCGATTCTAGAAACGAGTCGTCTTCATAAGCGAGTATCCACTGTATTGTGCAGTTGAACAACAAAATGAAAAATAAATTAAAACAAACATTAATCATATTAATAATTATTTTTGTAAATAGTGTAAATATTCATATACTCGCATACTTTACTTGTATAAAAACCTTATTATTATCGTTAACTTAGTAAGTAAGTTAATTGCCAACTTTTTTATTATTTATTGCTTTTTCAGTCTACACGATGCCGAGAGCAATACGATTGTGGCCACCTATGAAATATCGAGCATTATCTTGTACTATCGCGGACCCGTGGACACCGTTGAGAACGGCTGCTTTGCGTTCACGTGGCTGCACGGAGACGCGCTGTTCCAGTGCCATGTATTCCGCTGCCATATACCCGAGGCGGTTAATCAAGTCAGCGGTGAGTCCGCCAAGATGACCAGTCCACCCAGTCACGCAACTGAATCACACTCATTTTTTTGCACCTTTGCAGCTTGCTTTCAGAAGGCCTTTCAGACGTATGCGCCCAGCATGAGCTGCAGTCTGACTTCTGCCGTTGATATGGTCAACTCGGTGACTTCGGATGTCAGCGGTAATCCGTTGAATACCGCTGGCTATGAGTTCATCGTTTCGCTGGAGATACGCGAGAAGGTGGCCAAGAGTTCGTATGCGGCGGTGCCGCGTGATCGTGGCTGCTTCAAGCTGCGTGCCAATACGGACAAGGAGGTGTGCATCACCGTCAAGCAGACGGCCTCGAATGTTTTGCAGCCACTGTACATTGAGCGCTGCTTTGGCGTGCTTGTCGCGCCCGGCAAACTGGTCGTGCAAAAGGATATGCATCTCATTGATCTGCTGAACATGGGCTACGTCCAAGCACAGGGCTCAAGCATTGAGCCGGATACGGTGGGCGCCTGCCTCAATGCGTATGCCATACGCGCCGAGTGGAAGGCGCAGGAGAAGGCTTTCGAGCAACTCAATCTGGAAACGTCCAAAACCAATCTCACTGTTGCCGTCGACATTGTGATGCGTGGCATCCAGGAGCCGGTGCGCTTTGTCATTGAGACACCGGTGACGATTCAATCGGCCAGCGATATGCGCATCATGGATCACTTCATGTCCAAGCGTCCGATGACGCTCCGCTTCTATTTGCATCTGAAGCGCACCGACGAGCTCAACTGGAAGGTGAACAGCATTGATCCGTCGGAGGAGATCAACGAGCATCCAGGCGGCCAGCAGGGCTCCGCCTCGCTGCTAAAGCTGGGCATGAACAATCTATCGCGCATTGTGCGCAGCTCGTCCATAGCCTCCATTGAGGATGATTGCCCCACGGACTACAGCAGCGATGGCGATGAGCCGCTGCTCAGCGGCACCGGTGAAGTGTCCAAGGATTGCTCGCAGGACACGCTCGACGAATGGGATCCCATATTGCGTGAATGGGACAGCGAGAAGCGGCCCAAAAATCTGGCGGCCCTGGTCCGACTGGGCGTGCCGGAGGCGCTGCGCGAAAAGATCTGGCAAAAGTTGGCCAATGTCGAGCGCAAGGTGGAAATGAATGACATGTACAAGATTCTCATCACCAAAGTGAGTAAGCGCTCCTGCGGTTTGTTATGCAACCGTTGATAGCATGAGTTAATTATAATTATATGTACATATTATATAATATATTCATGTTTCAGGAAACCAAATGCGAGACCGTCATACAGCGGGACATACATCGCACCTTTCCGGCGCACAAGTGTTTCAAGGAGACCGGCGGCTCCGGTCAGGATGCCCTGTTCAAGGTGTCCAAGGCGTATGCCGTCCATGACAGCGAGGTGGGCTACTGCCAGGGCCTCAGTTTCATAGCAGCCAGCCTGCTGCTGCATGTGAGTAAGAGATTTTTATACGCTTGTTATATTTTTATACCCGGAACCCATAGAAAGTGTGTAAAATAGTTGAGTGCAAATGTGTATATAGGCAGATGGTTAGCAAAAACGTTAAAACCCGTAAATTATATATATTCGTGGTCAGCATCATTAGTTGAGTCGATTTAGCCGTGTCAGTCTGTCTGTCCATCCGGCTGACCGCATGAACGTCCAGAAGTCCCAGAAGTACAGACTTGAAATTCCCATAACTTTGCCAAATCTTAACCGATTTTCATGATTGATACTATTTTGGTCATGAGTTGTCACCTAGATTAATTCTGCATCTAATATTATTGCATTTTTGCAATTCCACAATTTTTGAATTTTTTCGGAAAAAAAACATGTACTCCCCCCTTACTTATTTTCGGAATTTTTTTTTTTTCAAAATTTAAAATTCAAAATTTATATTTTTAATCGATTGCTTGTGCCCAAATTAGTATAAAACGACTCTTTAAATCGCATTCTGAGGTGGTAAATTTTTCGCTCAAAAATCATGCCAAAATTGATTAAAATTTTCACTTGTAAAGTTCCCGATTCCCAGACTGCCCGACTTCAAAATCCCATAACTTTGCCAAATTGTAACCGATTTTTATGTTTCATACCATTTTGATCATGTTTTGTCTTCTAGATTGATTCTGCATCTAAAATTATTGAATTTTTTAAATCTCACAATTTTTGATTTTTTTCGGAAAAAACCATGTACTCCCCCCTTACTTATTTTCGGAAATTTTTTTTTTCAAAATTTAAAATTCAAAATTAATATTTTTAATCGATTGCTTGTGCCCAAATTAGTATAAAACGACTCTTTAAATCGCATTCTGAGGTGGTAAATTTTTCGCTCAAAAATCATGCCAAAATTGATTAAAATTTTCACTTGTAAAGTTCCCGATTCCCAGACTGCCCGACTTCAAAATCCCATAACTTTGCCAAATTGTAACCGATTTTTATGTTTCATACCATTTTGATCATGTTTTGTCTTCTAGATTGATTCTGCATCTAAAATTATTGAATTTTTTAAATCTCAGAATTTTTGATTTTTTTCGGAAAAAACCATGTACTCCCCCCTTACTTATTTTCGGAAATTTTTTTTTTCAAAATTTAAAATTCAAAATTTATATTTTTAATCGATTGCTTGTGCCCAAATTAGTATAAAACGACTCTTTAAATCGCATTCTGAGGTGGTAAATTTTTCGCTCAAAAATCATGCCAAAATTGATTAAAATTTTCACTTGTAAAGTTCCCGATTCCCAGACTGCCCGACTTCAAAATCCCATAACTTTGCCAAATTGTAACCGATTTTTATGTTTCATACCATTTTGATCATGTTTTGTCTTCTAGATTGATTCTGCATCTAAAATTATTGAATTTTTTAAATCTCAGAATTTTTGATTTTTTTCGGAAAAAACCATGTACTCCCCCCTTACTTATTTTCGGAAATTTTTTTTTTCAAAATTTAAAATTCAAAATTTATATTTTTAATCGATTGCTTGTGCCCAAATTAGTATAAAACGACTCTTTAAATCGCATTCTGAGGTGGTAAATTTTTCGCTCAAAAATCATGCCAAAATTGATTAAAATTTTCACTTGTAAAGTTCCCGATTCCCAGACTGCCCGACTTCAAAATCCCATAACTTTGCCAAATTGTAACCGATTTTTATGTTTCATACCATTTTGATCATGTTTTGTCTTCTAGATTGATTCTGCATCTAAAATTATTGAATTCTTTAAATCTCAGAATTTTTGATTTTTTTCGGAAAAAACCATATACTCCCCCCTTGCTTATTTTCGGAAATTTTTTTTTTTCAAAATTTAAAATTCAAAATTAATATTTTTAATCGATTGTTTGTGCCCAAATTAGTATAAAACGACACTTTAAATCGCATTCTGAGGTGGTAAATTTTTCGCTCAAAAATCATGCCAAAATTGATTAAAATTTTCACTTGTAAAGTTCCCAAGTCCCAGACGGCCAGACTTCAAAATCCCATAACTTTGCCAAATTGTAACCGATTTTTATGTTTCATACCATTTTGATCATGGTTTGTCTTCTAGATTGATTCTGCATCTAAAATTATTGAACTTTTTAAATGTCACAATTTTTGAATTTTTTCGGAAAAAACCATGTACTCATTTCGGAAAAAAAAAATTCCACTTGTAATATAAAAAATATATATGTATATTCTCGAACAGCCCAGTCAATCTTCTATATGTCTGCAAGAGAATTCAATCTTCGGCAGCCCGAGGATAACTCTTCCTTCTCGTTATTCATATTCTCCGCTCCACAGATGCCCGAGGAGGATGCCTTCTGTGTGCTGGTCTCTCTGATGTACGACTATGGCTTGCGTGATCTCTACAAGGCCGGTTTTGAGGTGCTCTACCTGCGTCTCTACCAGCTGGAACGGCTCATCAAGGATCAGCTGCCCAAGCTGCACGAGCATTTCAGCGCCTGCGGCATTGAGACGCACATGTACGCCTCCCAGTGGTTCCTAACGCTCTACACGGCGCGTTTTCCGCTCTGCTTTGTGTTCCATGTGCTGGACGTATTCCTGCTGGACGGTTTGCCCGTGCTCTTTCAGGTGGCGGTGACATTGCTGTCAATCTGTGAATCCGATTTGCGTCAACTGGATTTCGAGGGCATACTCAAGTATTTTCGAGTCACGTTGCCGAAGAAGTGTCGCAGCTCCAGTCAGGCGCGCAAGGTCATGAAGCAGGCGTGCGAGCGCAAGATCAAAAAGCTAAAACAGTACGAGGAGGAGTTTCTGCTCAAGAAACAGCACAAGGAGCGCTTGGAGAAGGAGGCGCAAATCTATGAGAGCCGCTTCGGCGAGGAGCGCCGCAAGCTGCAGTCCGAAATTGAGTCACTGGCACAACAGCTGGCCGGCGCCAACGAGCGCGCCATCGACACGGAGAAGAAGCACAAAGGCATCATACAGGAATACAAGCAGATCATACAGCGTCGCGAGCAGGACATGAACACGCTCAACGAGAAGCTGGACAAGGTCATGGTGCGTTTGCTCAAAGACAATATATAATACTATTATTTACTATTACTCTTATTACTAGTATTTGTATTGTCTTTGCTTTGCTCAAATTACCGCAACTAGAACTCTTTTTGACTCTCCCTCGTCCACTTCTACATCTGCAGCACACGGTTGCCAACTGCTCGCACTGCTTGCCACAGATCGATGTGGGCAACGACAATGCCCAGCAGCAGTTGGCCGCGGGCAGCTCCCAGCGCCATTCACATCCGCTGCGCAATGCGAACGAGGCGCCGTTGGGTCCGTTGGATCCGTTGAATGCTGCGGCGCAGCGCATACGCGAACTGGAGCTGGAGCTGGCGCAGGCCAAGCTGGCGCAGGTGGAGGCCGAGTGCAAGAACCAGGATCTAAATCATCAGCTCAACAATACGCTCAGCGAGCTGCAAACCAATCGCAACAGCTGGCAGCCGTGGCTCTCCAAGACCTTCAATTCGCTGCAGGAGAAGGTGACCACGCGCAGCGGCAGCGGCAGCGGCGGCCAGCGATCTGATCATCCCGGACCCACATTCCAGTCGTACATGGGCCAGGCCCCAACCACAGTCAGCGAGGCCAGTTCACCGAGCGCCAATCAGGTAACCTGATTAAAGCAATCCACTCAGCAGAAAACCATCCCATGACAGGCGCCCGAACGTCCCCAATCTTAAGTTTCCCCGCGTCTTTTTTTTCCTGCATCATTAACTATTATATTATTATGTTTTTAAGTTTTTCGTTTGCTTGGAGTATTATATATTGGTATTATCCTTTAAGTTGCAATGCACGTTAAATTTACATTTTGTATCGAATACTTAAAAGTTTGTTAAACTCCAATTGTTTATCATGCATTATTTATATGCCACATTATCACAATTCATCTGAAGAATTTCTATATATTTACCACATATATTTAGTTGACTTATAGATATCTACACACTGACCTTAACTGCTTTGTTTGACCATTTCTTGCTGCTGCAAATAAAACTTTAGCTTATACACAAATATATTTATATATATATTATATATATATGTATATATAAATGATTCCTTCGCTCTATTCCCTCTCTGTTTAGGAGTACAAAGCATTTGCATTTGCTTCTGTTGGCGGCTCGCCGAAATTGCCGGCAAAATTTCAGGCCACCAAATTGCGCAACAGCATCGACAGTTTGCGCAATATTGTTGTGCCGCTGGAGACGGGCAAAACGCTGCTCGCCGAGAATCTCAAACAGCAGCTGCAGTCGCAGCCATAGATATATCCATGACTATATACAAATATATGTAGGTGGATCTGGCTAGCAGGCAGTCCTACGCCTTTGGTATTATCGCATCGTATTTGTCTATATATATACAAATTGTAGTCTAAACACACACACTCACACACACACACACACACACACACACGCACACACATACCTATATATGTGCTTAAGTGCATTCCTTGGTTTCTATATGAAATTTGTGTTTATCTCTTTTGCACCTAAAACGCACCTAGGCTTGTCCAACTGTAAGTTGCGCTGCGGCAGTTTAAAATGCTAAACTTATATACCATATAAAGCATATATATACATAAAATATCAATGTACTAACAGCTGTGTGTGTATTTTTCTTAACTTGTTTGTTTTTTGGGCTTGTAAAATTTCCGCCCTTCTGTTCGTATGAAAGCAATTTTGTTCGCTGCTATTGAGACTAGAGACTTGAAATTTGGAATATATACTCGTGTATACCCGCGTCAGATAACGTGTTACGATTTTTTGGATAAGCCCAGTGGGGGGCGTGGCAAATCCACTTAATCTATATATCTCCGTTAATTTTATAGCTATATGCGTAAAATTTTTGCAGACAGTTTGCTAATGACCTCCTTTAAATATCGCTTTCAAAGATTATTGGATTCGCCCACTGGAGGCGTGGCACATCGATCAGTTCTTTATTTCTTAGTGGCGGGAACCGCGAATATCCACATATCCCACAATATTAGAGCTTGAGTCACTAAATTTGGCGGACAGTTTTCTGATGATCTCTAAAGATCGTGTCAGAAAATGTTGATCACGCCCATTTCCAAACCCCACAAATCACAAAAATCGATCATTTTTCTAAAAATAATCATAATCAAGAAAATTGTCGACTGATTTAAGCTATTGAACGAGTATCGCGCAGTCCGTTACACCCGACTGCAACATTCTCACTTGTTTATTATTATTTTGTATGTGTATAAATAATGCTAGGGTACGTGTTTTGGTTGTGATTACACTGTGAACGCGTATTGCGCCGTCGGTTACACCCGACTGCAACTGCAACGAATAACTTCTATATTATATTTATGTATATACTTGGATTGGATAACAGCTCCTGAACAGCATCACACCGGGCATAATACTATCGTTCCCCTCGACCTCGCCGCCCCGCTCATATGAAGAACAAGCGCTGCAAAGTGGTTGCCTCCCCACTGGCCGACTCGTCGCCATCCCGCTGCTGCATGCTGGCATAGATCAGCAGATCCGCCGAGGAGCTGCGCTGCCGGAGACGTCTGCGTGCCGCGCTGCCGCCGCTGCTGCTGAAGGAGCGACTGCGCACGCGACGCCGCTTCGGCCGCTGGACGACGGCCACGCCAAAGCAGGACACCTGCTGCTCCGGCTCGCTGTCGCTGAGCGGCGCCAGCGTATGGCCGCTGCTTGGCGTCAGCGTCTGGGCATCGCTGTGCTCGCCAGCCGCCAGACGGGCGCGCTTGCCCAAACTACAGCTGGACGGATCGCGGGACAGCTCGGAGCCAAAGTTGCTGCTGCTGCGCTCGTGCGGCAAATTGGTGCCGTAGCTGAGAAAGTCCGGATACGGCAGATGCAGGTCGTGAACGCCAAACGCCTGCGGCGAGGAGAACGTGTGCCGCAATCGCTGCACGCGACAGCGCTGTCCGTGCGGCGTCTGCTGCACCAGCAGCCAGGAGCGCTTCAAGAACGTATGCTCGGTGCAGTTGCTGTTCGGGCTCTGGTTGTGCAGCGGCGCCGGCGTTGCGCTGACGTCGTCGCTGCCGGGCGTCGTCGGCGGCAGTCCTAGAGTGAGTGATATATTGAGGGATGTGTCGCGGCAATTGCACTCCTCGGTGCAATCGTCCGCCCCGCTGTTGGGCGTGCTCGGCTGTGCCGCTCCAGCGGCTGCGGATAGTTCACGCCCAGCGGATAACGATGCCGGGCCCGCTGCAGGCCCCAAGGATTGCTGCGCGGCTGAGCCGTTGCCGGGCGGCGGGCCAGACGCGCCTGCAGCGCCTGCAAATGAGATTCTGTGGCGTAAATTAGCGTGTGCCAGGGGCGGGATGGAAGGGGTTCCACAAAATTCGAGGCACCTTCGCACTTACCACAAATGGCCGTGGCCAGCAGCATGCGCTGCGCCAGCTGCTGCTGCTGCTGCTGCTGCGACTCCGTCGCATCCTGCGCTGTGTCCGTGGCGGCGACGGCGCGCGTCATCGCCGCCGCCGAGGTGCTGGGCTGATCCTGGTCGAGGCTGCAGCGGCGATGCAGCGGCACCATCGACTGCATCGTACAGTTGCTGGGCGCCCGGCTGCAGGCGCGCTCGCGGGCACGCTGACGTCGACGCTGCTGGCGGCGCGGCTCGCGCAGCTCCTGCTGCATGCCCACCTTGATGACCTCCTCGTAGTCGGGCGGCGCCTCATAGCTGGGCGGCTCGTCCGGCGTGCGATCGTCGTCCTGGCGGTCCAACAGCTCGCTAATTGTCTGCAAATGGCTCTGGAGTTCGCGTTGATGTCGCGCCCGGACGCCCATGCGATAGAGGATGACCATCCAGCCGGAGAGGACGCCAAAGATGCCCAATGTGCTGATGATAAAGATGCCGGTGGCGGTCTTCAGATCCGGATACTGATCGATTTTCGGAAAATAGTAGTTGGGCTTGTGGGAATACCAGCGACGATCGTGATGCAGATGCGCCCAATCCTCCTCGCAGGAGTCGGGCTCATCGCTGCCATCGCCGCAATGATCGAAGCCGTCGCAATGCAGCCGTATGGAGATGCAATGATTGTTCCCGCACAGAAACTCCGAGCCGATGTAGCAATCTACCAAAGAGAGGCAACGTTTAAGAAGTGTGTAATCCCACCTGGTAATCCCAGCCGGCTAACTCACTCAAGTAGTTGAAGACGCTGTAGACTATGGCCAGTTTGGAGGACATGCCAAAGACGCCGCGCAGTCGGATATAGTAACCGGTCAGTATGGGCGCTATGTGATTCTCCTTGCTGAGTCCATTGTTTGGCCACATCACGTTCTCGATCTCCGTCGCGTCCGAGGTGGTGCCCTGCCTTATGGTCAGCTCCGAGCGCGCTGCCATCCCATAAAAGTCATCCACCCGCAACGAGATGTGGGTCTTCATCATCATGTAGTTGTTGCCCGGCTTGATGATCCAGATGCAATCGAAGAGTCGCACATCGGTGGCGTTTTCGATCATGTTCATCATAGTTATGGCGCCACCGGGACCGGTCACCATGCCACCGCAGTCTGTGAGGGGGCGATTATTGATTTAGAGTCGGGGTAACTTAAGGATTCTTCACTTTTTCCGACCGAAGGTCTTAAGACCTAAGATGTTTTAGGATTCGAACGTAGGTAACTTCTTCTTAAGCCCATGCACTACGTGCCCTAACCCCAGGTCTTAAGCTCAGCTACCTCCAAGCTCTCGTCCGGTTAAAAGTCCTACACCTATAGGTCCCTAAGTCCTTTTTATAATCCATAGGCTGCTAAGGCTTTCAAATAAATATAAGATCTTATTAAACACCACAGCTTCAACTAACCCGAGCACTCGCCTGGTTAAAGGCCCTAACTTAAGCTCTCAAAATCCCTTCAGTCAATAAAAGCAGATCAGCTTGAGCTACCACAAGTATTCATCTGATTGAAAGTCCTAACGTAATCTCTTTGATATTTCCGAGAATTTTGCTAATCTCATCCAACCATAATTGCATAAGGATGCTTAGGAATCCCAGCTACCCACAAACTATATTGTTATATATCAAAGCTATTTATGAGTTACCCCAAGTATTCACCTGATGTAAAGTCCTAACGTAAGGAACTAAAATCTCTATGGTATTTCCTAGAATTTTGCTAATCTCATCCAACAATAATTGCATAAGGATCCTTAGGAATTCCAGCCACCCACGCCCTATAATGTTATGTATCAAAGCTATTTACGTGCTCACAAAGCTTGCACCTCTTATAGCATACCCCAAGCCCAGCTACCCCAACAATATCGATTGCATTACCAAACCAGACTGTGCCAAACTGTCGCCTGGTTCCACTTAAGTGCCTGCCTTGACATTGAAATTTACACAACAGCCAGACCCCGTGCCCCGGCCTGAGCTTAAATCAATATGACAATTGCAGACCCTCAAGTGCCAACGCGGCACCCCCAGCTTACCCGTGTAGGGCACCATTCGCTCGTCCTTTAGCTGCTTGGCGGAGACAAAGCTCACCTCGGCGCGAAAGCCCACACCCGAAGCGGAATTGCCGCGAAACTGGAGCAGCAACGATTTGCCGCTGCTGACGGTGATGGGCGGCCGAAAGTGCTCGCCCGTATAGGAGTCCAGCATCTGTCCGTTCGAATCGAAGATCTCCAGCGTCGAGGCCAGACCCAGCTGAAAGTCGGTGAAGTCCAGGCGCACCTGGCAATTGTCCGCCTCGCAGGTGAGTATATGCTCGATGCCATAGTCCCTCGGATAGGCCATCGGGAAATAGGGCGTCGATATCACCTGCGGCGTGTACTTGGCATTGCCATTGCCAATGATCGACTGCTTGGGCGAACCACTAACAATCTTCACGTTACCTGTGGGTGCAGAGGGTTTTTTCTAAATAATTCCCCCCTCTCAATTTGGGTTAGCCAAAGCTTACGCTCCGAGAAATACTGCAGCGAGAAGACATGGACGTTGGTGGCCCTGTAGAAGAACTTGAGCTGAAGAGTTCTGGTTTTGCTGCGGAACACCTTGCCATCGCCACAGAACTCCTGACCCGATATGGTCGTGTCATACGGTGGCTCCGAGAACTGTATGTGCTCGCAGGGACACATATTGGACTTGCCGCCCGTGTTGCTGCAGCTCTTGGAGAAGTTGGCGTGCGTAAAGGTCACGCGGACAACGCACTCGGCACAGGTGACCAGCTCCAGATTGCACTGGTACCACACATCCACTGCAGATAGATCGTTTTTGAGGCTCAAGGGCGAGCTCTGTCGGGGGTAAGGGTTGTATAAAAACAAGTCGTCACGTTGCAGTCGGGTGTAGCCGACAGCGCAATACTCGTTCTCAGTGTAATCATTGGGCGTATCCAAAGAAAATTTTGTGAGACCTTATGAAGAGGTCATCAGTAAACTGTCTGCAAAAATTGTATGTATCTAGCTTTTAAAACTTGGGTAGATATATAGATTAAATCGATTTGCCACGCCGCTGGTGGGCGTTGCCAAAAAATCTTAATACTTTATGTGACACGGGTATATACGAGTATATATTCCAAGTTTCAGGTCTCTAGTTTTAATGGCGGCAAAGAAAATTGCGTTTATACGGACTTTGCACAAAACCCAATATGCTCCATTAACTTCGTGAACGAGTAAATTTAGGGAAACATGCAATTTTGGTGAGTGTGAAAGAATTATTTTGATATTTGATTCGATCTGTCAAGCAAGTCTTTAGAAATCCACCTGCCAATCCTAACTCTCTTAAACTGTGCTAGGTACAGATTATCGCGATTTACCAGCCGCCTAGTGGGCGTGATCTAAAGATCTTACGACTTTATCTGACGCAAGTATCCTCGAGTATACATTCCAGCTTTCAAGTCTCCAGCTGCAAAAGCATCCTGCCCGCAACCAATAAGCCCTTGCTGACTTTGTGAACAGTGTATAAGAAATGCCGCCCGGAACTTACGCGATACGCCGTGGTGCTGACATTGCGCGCATGCAGCTCGCCGCGTTCGCCCAGCTCGAGAAAATGCCGCCGTCCGTTCCAATGATTGCAAATGTCCAGATCCCGATAGCTATTGGCGGGATACGCCTCGCCGGGCCAGCTGATCAGGGCCAGCACATAGGCCAGGCAATAGCCATAGCCGACGGCCCTCGCTAGCATCGCACGCTGCTCCTGAGCGCTGGGCTTGCCTTCGTCTACGTTGATGCGGATGCGCTGTCCACGAGCGTCGACCGAAGACTGTGCGCAAATCCAATAAGCTGGGCGGCTCAAGAGCTCGTTGTGGAAGCCGCACAAGTGGCCCACACAAGTGGGCGACAATAAAACAGGCGATTTTGTGGGCGGCTATTTGGTCAGGTTAAAGACCCCACTTAGACCGTTAGACCAATGTGCAAAAAAGAACTTGGCGGTATAAAAATATGTTTATTTAAAAGTTTTATACGTTTCACAGTTAGCGGGGAAAGCGGGAGGGTGGCTTTGATGGGGTCTCGCAGAGACAATGAACATGGAAACGACATGTAAAATAAAAAGAAAACGAATGCACATTCACATATACTAGGTAGGTACAGGCAAATGGGGGTGGGGCGGAAGGATGTGGATGAGTGTCTGGCCTTAAATGTGGGAGGCCTGTGTCTGCTTGGAGGTCTTGTTGAGTGCGGTCTGCAGGTTCTTGGCCAGCGTATCCATGAACTCGAAGGTCTCCTGGTAGTCCTTGCGTTCGACGGCACTGATGCTGCCCTTGATGCAGATGGCCAGATCCTTGGTCATGGCGCCGCCCTCGATGGTATCGATGCACACCTGTTCGAGCGTCTCGGCGAACTCCTTCAGCGGCTCGTTGCTGTCCAGCTTGGCGCGGTGCAGCAGACCGCGTGTCCAGGCAAAGATCGAGGCAATCGGATTGGTCGATGTCTCCTTGCCCTGCTGATAGAAACGGAAATGACGCGTCACCGTGCCGTGAGCAGCCTCAGCCTCGACAGTCTTGCCATCGGGGCACAAGAGCACCGAAGTCATCAGACCCAGCGAACCGTAGCCCTGGGCAACGGAATCGGACTGAACGTCGCCGTCGTAGTTCTTGCAGGCCCACACGAAGCCGCCCTCGGACTTCATGCAGTAGGCGACCATGTCGTCGATCAGTCTGTGCTCGTACCAGATGCCGGCGGCCTCGTACTTCTTCTTGTACTCCTTGCTGTACAGGTCCTCGAAGATGTCCTTGAACCGGCCGTCGTACTTCTTGAGGATCGTGTTCTTGGTGCTCATGTACAGCGGCATCTTGCGATCCAGCGCATACTTGAACGAGGCATGGGCAAAGTCCACAATCGAATCGTCCGTGTTGTACATGCCGAGTGCGATGCCAGGACCCTTGAAGTCATTGATAACCTCGCTGATCACCTGGCCATCGGTGCCCTTCCAGGTGAGCGTCAGCTGGCCAGCGCCAGGCACCACATAGTCCACGGCCTTGTACTGATCGGCATGGGCGTGACGACCAATAACAATGGGCTTCTGCCAGCCGCTGACCAAACGAGGCACATTCTTGCAAATGATGGCCTCGCGGAACACGGTGCCGCCGAGTATGTTGCGAATGGTGCCGTTGGGCGATTTCCACATCTTCTTCAGATTGAACTCCTCGACGCGCTTCTCGTCGGGCGTGATTGTGGCGCACTTGATGCCCACATTGTACTTCTTGATGGCCTCGGCACAGTCGATGGTCACCTTGTCGTCGGTCTTGTCGCGATGCTCGATGCCCAGATCGTATGTGTGCAGCTCGATGTCGAGGAAGGGCAGGATCAGCTTATCCTTGATCGACTGCCAGATTATGCGGGTCATCTCATCGCCGAGCACATCGACAACGGGTCCGGCGCGTATCTTTTGGGCCATCTGTGCGGGAGAGCAAACCACAAATGAAGTCTGAGAGTTAAACAGTGTCGTTAACTTAATATATAATTGTTTTATGAAGCGCGCACGCTTAACTAGGGCCGTCACCTCGCTGTGCACTCTCTCCATTATTATTTGTTAGCTATTTACTTAGTCCTTGGATACGACAATAATTTTCAAATAAGTTTTATATATTCTCATGTGAAAGCGAAATGTGAGCCAAAGTGAACTTTGATCGGATTTGAAAAAGTGAGTGAAAGCTATGCGAACGGAAATTACTCGACTGCTCAATACTCTGTTTAGTGTGTAAATATAGCTCTGAGCTAAAGAGGCTTATTTGTAGGGAAAGTGACAAGTGAAACTAAAATTGAGGTATATTCTTTTAAAAGTTGACTTTTAAAACTACAGTATTTATTCAAAAAAAAAAAAAAAAAAAAAAATGGCATGCTGGATTCACGATTCGAACCAATGGAGTGCCTTTCATTTCGAACCGGCTCCAAACCGGTTTGCAGCTTTGCCTTTTTTAATTTTCTATGTCAGGCGTAGGCGAAGCCGCTTGATCTTTAAGATCATTAGTAAACTACGTGGCAAATATACATATTTATATATACATTTATTATATTTTATATATATTATATTTTATATATATTATATATATTATATTTTATATATATTATATTTTATATATATTTACCCGACTTTTTATATATTTATCTAACGCGAGCTTTTAAGTTTATATATCTGAACTGAAACTTATCTAGTTTCAATTCGCACGAATTTCACAAACACCAATATACCCCTCTTCCTATTGGGTACGAGGTATATAAAACATACCGCTGCAGACACGCCGAAATTCGCCTTGAAAGCGCTGCACAGAATCAGTTTCTGAGGCCCACAGGCCATGTTGAGGGTGCGACGGAGGGCAAACATGGCACAATCTTCAATTTCGTTAATTTCAATGAACGTTAATTTCGCACTACTCTTTAATTAGGCTTTATTCAAACGGAATTTAAAAAGAAGAATGATTTGCCAATAAGCACAGAATACAACGCTGCGCCAGTCGCGCGGCTACTGATAACTGTAAAACGAGCGAGCACCGTTAGTCGCCCTAACAAGCTTTAAATGCACTAATTACAAATCCATTGCGCAATCGCCGTTATCACAATTTTATACAACACAATAGACTTGTAATCAGATAAGATTGAATGTGGGCTAACGTTTGTTTTCTCTCTCAACTAGCTGCTGCAGCCAGCGTAATTCTAACAAATTTCACTATTTGTAAAACAGCACAAAAATACAAAAAGGGAAAATGAAAACAACACAAGTATGCTCCAAGCTGGCAATCGTTATCGCATTTGCCGGGCGTCAAATAATTTAATAATCATTCGTTGTGGCTCTCTCACTCTCACTAGTCTGCGGCGCTCTGTTGCGTTAAGGCTTTGTTTTGCGCGTGTCAAAACTTTTCCACTAGCCAGCACTGAGAGCACTTTTGTGACAAGTTCATGGTCACACAACAAAAACTAAAAGCAATGTTGATAGCCGCGGCGATCTTTATCGATAACGATATCTGACATTTGTCACATTGAACAGTGCTGTACAATATTGCGATGAAGTGCACTTGAACTTTGAATCTGGCGCCAATGTGTCTGTTTTCAATTAGAATTCCTTATCAGATAATTGAAATAAAATTTGCTCATCCAATTATTGCACAACTATTTGTGCAATTTCTAGCATCTGGCGAGCTTATATAAAAAATGTGTGCTAATTAAAAATGCGCCAAGCTTTCTAAGCACATTTTTAGATTGTCAAAATGTTTTTGCTGTTTGTTTAAAATGCAAATTAGCATACATATTCGATACAGCCTAATAAGCTTCAAACGTTAATTACTTAGGTACTGGCACACAGCAGCTCCTTTGCATGCCAAATGGCGTGATTCTGTCTATTGAAAAATCACGCCATATCCACGACTAAACAAGACGCGCCCACAAATTAGAGAACACAGGGAATATATAAAAAATCATTGCCGCTGCTTTCACCGAATATGCTCACAGCAGCTTAGCTTTGAAGTATACTTAATGTTCACTTTGTACACTATCAGCTGAATATAGGGCCTGATAAGATTTGGCATTGACAATTTATGTAGCTTTTATTATACTTTTCGTACGCGCAAAAAGCACAATTTACAATGCTATTCGAGCCCCTTGCAAATTACTCGAACAATCTGTGCGCTTGTTTAATGAATGCTGAAAAAAGTGACTATTCATATGCTGAATGCGAGATTCAACTTTGAACGGTGGGCTAGGAAAAATGTTAGTCGCAGGTGGGCTGCGCAATGGCGACGTGTAAGCTATTCTCTTAATTTCTCTACGCTCTCTCTGCCTCTATATTTATGCCCTTACAGAGGGTATAGTGATTTTGTCACTGAATGTGGAACGCATATAAAGTATATATTTCTTAAATATAGAAACATATGAATGCTAGGGTATTCAACAGTCGACCATCCACAGATAATCGTTTTTTTTTTTCTCTCGTTTTTGCTTCTCTGAATCGCCGGCCGCAGACAAACCGGCTGGGCCCATAGAAAGGCAACAAGAAAATAAACAAGCAGCAAAGTTGCATATAACATGAATATGTATTAGTGCCCACATACATATGCAGGCACATACATATACATATCCGAGTGCAAACATGTGTTGTACACATTGTATTTGTGTTTGTGTGCTGGGGAAAGTTCAACTCTAAAGCAAACGAAATTCAAAATGAAGGCAACAGAAGCCAAGTAGAAGGCAGAGGTTATTCAAAGCTTAAACAATTCCAATCAGGGTGTTATATTTGCAATTGAAATTTTAGATTGGTTCTACACACACACACATTTTGCAAGTTTGATTGGCAATTATTGCAAGTCAGCATTAAAAGTGTGTTTACTTACTACTATTATAAGATATAAATAACATAGCTAACAAACAAGTTCTGAAGTGCATGTGATTGAAATTATTTATATAATAATTAAACTTACCTTGTTTTAATTTTTTTTAAAATTCAATTGCCGGTTGCTAAAAAAACGAACACTGAATTTCTTATTGTAGACGGCAAAATGGCGAACCACTCCCAATCAGACACAACGTAGAACTGATTGGGAACGAAAACAATGGTGGGAAGAAGTGGTCTCGACTGTTAGCGCGTGTATAAAGATAAGCCGCTAGATAAATACAAGTTTGGCGACCAGCTGTTCACAGTACCGAAAAGCTTTTAAGATGTGGCAACGCTGCGCGCGCAGCTTTAGGTTTAAAGCTATGCCACTGAGTGCTGTAGCTGTCAGCTTAGTTTGTGCAACGCGAAGCCGTTAAATTTAAAATTGACTTTAAATTTGAATTTGTCAGTTTCTGTTAAAGCTTTTCTTTTGGATTGTTTTGTACTTTAAAAAACATTAAAGTATTTAAGCCTAATTTCAACTTGTTTCCTTTTAGGTGGAGTCTTTTAGGTGGACTCTTTCTAAATTGATTAGATGTCAAAATGAGTACCCAGAAATAGTATCTGATACACAGAATATGAAAAATTGGCCATAAAAGTGAAATGTCAAGCTATAAAAATCCGCGCGAAGTAAGTAAAAATTAATATGCCAATAAAAATGATTACCCAGCACATAGTGTAAAACGTTTTTGTTTTTTATTGCATTTTTAATGTGCGAAAGTGTAGTTTCGTGTGTGCTTAAGTACAAAATATGCTCAAGGCGAATGAAAAGCAGCATATAATAATAATGCCATGTTATAAAGAGCATTTGTAGGTACGACTATGTTATTTACGCTATCAAATGCAAATAAATTCTTAGACAAGGTATCTTAAGTATGAATAAATAAATGCATTTATGCTAATGTACATCAAATACATTAGCATATGTCAGGGTTTTTTCTTATATTTTTTATCAGCAGCGATCACTGAGCTGTTGGCATCAAAAGCTGGCGACAATTCGTAAAGTTTTTGATTTCAAGTAAAATAAAGAAGTGAAGCAAAGAAGAAAATAAAAAAATAAAAAATAAAGTTACACAAAAATATGGGTAAACTTGTCTAATTGGAAGCACAGCATGTGCCGCTTTCTTTTGTGACAATTAGATAATCGCTGGTCAAAGCGAGCTGTTATATAATCTAATTATAACAGGCTTTAATCGAGACACAAACTGCATTAAATAACAATTTCGTTTAAAATAAAATAAGAAATTCAAGTTATTGTACTTGATGTTAAATGCGCGCGTGCCGGCGAAACTTTTTTTTCTGTATTCGTGTTTTTTTATTTTATTTTTTTTTTGTATTTCTTTGACGCCAATAGTTAAAGTGACGGCTCTCCGGCGACAATTTGACAAGCATGGGGCAGGCACTGCCCCCCTCGCCCCCTCTCCCCCCTGCGGCTATTAGCCATGTCAATGAACGTGAAATGGTAGTTAAAAGTACATGCATCTACCTGCCCGAAAAGTGCGTGCCGAGCATTTTTTAACGCTATTTGTTAATTTGATTGTTATGTAAAAAAAAAAAAAGAGACCTTAAACGAAATGAAAAACAGAAGCGATTGTGGGCCAAAACTAAACTAATTTTAATTTCAGTCCAGCGACAGTTGAAAAGAAAAGTAAAAGCCGCAGCCACGCTAAAATATTGGCCAAAAATAGTTTTGGCGTTTTTGAAAGTGAGGCGTAAATAGCTGAAGAAGCTACAGCCTGAAAACAATTTGCATAAATAACTTAAGAAAAAAACAACAACAACAACAACAAAAAGGCCAAAAAGCTGCAGCGTTTTTGGTCGTAAATTGCTTGAGCATCTTTGTTAGGTTGTTGTTGTTGTTGTTTTTTTTTGTGATCTTCTTTTATTTGGTGTTTTTGGTTTGTTTGCTTGCCACACACGGCGACTTTGACTTTGACTTTTCACTTGTTACACATACGCCCCGTGGTGCGCTGCGAATTTCGAATAATGAATTATTTGGGCCTGCAAAGGCTGTTGAAATGGTGTTTATTTTTGTTGTTGTTGTTAAATTTCTACTGCGGCCGCTGCACGCCTGCAATAATAAATGACTTCCTGGGCCACATTCCGCAGCAGCCGTTACAATTCTGAAGACGTGCAGCAGCGGCAGCTAAGCAACAAAAATATTACTATTAATTATATTGAATGGAGAAAGTCAATTTCGTCAAAGTGCCGGCGTCAGTGGCTTTTGTGCGCCATTTCTAAAGACGCAGCTGTCAGTCAGTCAGTCAGTCAGTCAGTCAGTCAGTCAGTTAGTCAGTCAGTCGGTCGGTCAGTCGGTTAGCCAGTTTCCATTTCAACTGCTTTCAATGGCTCTCGCGCAGTCGCAGCTTATCTTTGTGGAGCGTCGCATTCTTTTGAGGCGACTTTTGAAGATCGTCTGCGCCGGCTGCTCTCCGGTTACACTTGATATTTTAATCGTATTGCTGATCATGTGGCATGTGTGGCACATATTTATTTCTCATTTCACCAAATCTGTCCAAATGCAAATGTCGTGCGTCAGCTCAAAATGATGCTTGTTTTTGTATACCCTATGATCAAAGGTAATGTCTGTGGGGTGTTCTAAGAAAATAAATAAATAAAAAAATATGCAAATATTATTATGAGTGTTAAACGAAATCATCTTCGACCATTTTATATATGTATTTGAATTTTATATGTTTAATTAATTTCATTATTCTATTGTACATTAAAATATTTAAACAACAATTTTTGAAAATGGAAGGCATTCAACTTGGATTCTTTTTGTATATAGACATTAAATATTTGATTTCCCTCGGCATAGCCTGAATAGTGCTAAAGTATATGGCAATATTTTATGAAAAACAATTTAATAGTTAAAGAAAATATAAATTTGTTCAGTTGGCTAATAAAAAATATTATATTCCATGTTTTTATATAAAATTAAAATTATGTATAAAAAAATTTGAAATATAAAAGCATACAATATAATATTAAAATAATATTAATCTCAATTATGCTTTTAAACGTTTTAGAGGATATATATATATAAGGTGATATATAAGTGCTTATAAAAAATATATCTGTAGTATCTACTATAACTAAAAAATTGTGTATAAAGACTCTGATACAATATTTGCTTATCAATCTTAGTCTTAAATTTAAAATATTCTTTGAAGCACGCTCATAATTCAACAAACATTAATTCTAATTTCATTAGGAATTTTTTAATATTAAAAAAAATAATAAATAAAACAAATTGAAAGTCTGAAAGCATAATTTAAACTCTAACTTTTTTATAGGGTATATGCTAGTCAACCAAAGATTAGCTTTGCACTTGAAGTTATTTATTAAGCGCTTGTTTCGATTAACAACAACAGGGCCAGCACACAAAGTTGGTCTTGATTATGTTTACAGTTATGTCGTCTTTATTGTTTATGCAAATTTATGTTAAGCTCAACGCGACAGATTTCATGTGTGTGTGTGTGTGGCAGAGTGTGTGTGTGTGTGCCTGTCTCTTGCTGCTTTTGAGATGTGGGTTAGGGCTACCGATTCCCCCGATTGATTAGTCTATAATTTGTTGATTTGTTCGCATTGTGCTGATGTATTTAACGGCCGAGCTGCGGCAGGTCCATCAGAAGAGCCAAGCGAGCAGTGAAAGGCGTTGCCAATAAACAGATGCCGGGCAAGGAAACCTTGCCAATAACTTGCTGCCAATGGCTTTCCAAAAAAAAAAAAAAAAAAAACAGCACACATGCAAAAACGAAAGCCAAGCCAAGAGTCACAGACAACAACAACAACAGCAACAACAGCAACATTTGCGTTCGTTTTTACTAATGAAGTGCAGCAGCCGTCGCCATAATTGTTGCCAACTGACTTGGTTGCATACCAAATGTCTACTGGGTCAATGTATCGTAGTTGGCCCAAACGCCAGCCCCATTGCACGCATCCAAGCTGGCCGGGCTAGCTGGCTAGCTGGCTGGCTGGCTGGCTGGCCTAGCTCTCATGTGAAAATCATTAATGCGCTCGCAGCTAACCAAATTGCTTGGCCATGTTGGCGGCTTTCACATGGCTTGGACCTTTGGGCAAACAACAGGTAGCCAGGCCGGCCAGGCAGACAGCGGACAGCAGCCGGCCTCTATTGTTTTGTCAGCTAAATATGGCCAATAGCCAAATATTAATTCCTGCCTCCATCTGTTTATATGCAAATTTTTCTTTGACGTCCTATCTGAAAGTAATTCGAGTGCAGCCCGCGGAAATGTTGAAAGCCAATGCAATGGCAATGGCAATGGCTAAGGCGATGGCAAAGGCGATGGCTATGGCCATGGATATTGTTAATAGAATTGAATACTCTTTTTTTTCTTTTGCGTTTCGCTTCTTGCCTGCGGCAGGACGCAAGGACGGTGAGTGACAGGCTACAAGCGGCCAGTTGATTACGGCAGCCGGTAAAAAAAAACTGTGAGAGCGAATTTTACATTAGAATTAGGTGCGCATTGCGTTGGGGGTATTCCCTAATTCGCACACATGTTAGATATTCTGGAAATAGCTTTCAGATATAAATCTCAGATAGTTTTTGAGCTAAAATGCGGTAAAGTGAAATGTAATCTATTGATAAGGATCATATTTTTCTTAGATTAAATCTGCCAGTGCTCGACAAGGAGTAGTCTTAGGTTTTATTTATATTTAAAATAAATATTTGTATTTTTGAAGAGCCCGTTTAGAAAGCTTAGAAATAATAATATATTTTTCAATTTAGGAAATATCTTTTCAAACGCAATTTATAAAAATTATTGGACAGATGGAATTGTGCCTCTAATGTGTCAGCTATAAGTTGATTGACATTTTTAGATTGAAGGAATTGATAATTTATCAGGCACAATTATTCACTATTTTTAAATTGAAGAAATAACTCAGATCTGTCAGGCACAGATAGAAGATATTTTCAGATTAAAGATATAAATTAAAAATAGTTAGGAAAATTATGGAATACCTCTAATGTTGACTCTAATATTTATTCACAGAAATTTTCGAGTCAAAAAAGAATTGAAAAAAACCCCCAATGGACAAAACGATCGATTAACTTATTCTCTATAAACACACTCCCCACAATATCTGGACATAAATTTGTTTTCCAAAATGTAATCGGATATTAGCTGCGTAAGTGCGTAACCTCAGCCTCAATGTCAGGTCAGCTAATCAAAATCATGTTCGATGTGATCGCTTATCAACACACATCTGAGCACCGACTCGAGCAATGAATTGGAAGCTGGCAATCAAAATGCCAAGTTTCCATGTTTCCCATGCACTCGGCATTTCTCAGATTTTGTGCGAAAACTAGCCTTGAAATTAAAACGATACTCAAGTATTTGAACTGTCAATTCAAACATTTTTTTTTTCTTTCTTTTAAATGTTTCTTTTTTATGAGCTTATTTGGCACAATTGGCCATTTGGATTGCAGTCGTGCGGCTTTCAATATCCTCTGCCAAAACGATAACTGAACATCAAAAAGTGCACAATAAAAAATTTGATGACTTCCGATGCGAGTGAAATCTGCCAAAAAAAATAAATAAAAATAAAAAAATTAACTTTGGAGCCAAGCTGAGCAGAAGCCAAGAAGTGTTCCAATTTGAGTTGTGAATAGATTTGGGTCGCTACTGGAGACTCTGATGCGCATTAATTGATTTGTTTCGTAACCGAAATTAGGTAATTCCGTAAAGCGTTTAAGCGTTTAAATCTTCTCGTCGACTTCCGACGATGCCAGCGGCACTTTCAATGTAATTTTCTACAATTTTTACAGAGCCACACGTGAAAGTTCATAAACGAAAGCAAAAATGTAAAGATACAACAGCTACATGAACTCAACATGTGTGTTCCAGTGTGTGTGTGTGTGTGTGTGTGCAGTGTGTGCGTTGTATCTTTCATTGTCATTAAACAAAATGAAGCAGAACCGCGTCAGGCTATGAAAGGCTTTTTTTTCTATATGTTCGTGTAGATGAGCAGCGTGTGTGAATGGAGGGCGGGCGAGGGTGAGGGGGAGGGGGAGGTGTGGCGGCACTCACGGTGAATGTACGACGATCATTAAATGCCAAAAAAAAAAAAAAATGCCAACAGTTAGAGAGTCAGTCAGAGCCAAAGTCAGAGCCAAATTATGGCAAAAGGCAAAACTAAAACTGTAATGTTTCGAATGTTTCATTTCGTTTTTTGTTGTATATATTTTTGGTTTCACTATCGTTTGTTTGCGTGTGTGTGTGTGTGTGCATTAAAAGTGAAAACATGTAAAAAGTCATTCATAGAAATGTTAAGACCCCGCACAGCAGCAGTAACAGCAGCAGCAGACGCTACAAATATGGCATACAAATTGCGTATACGTAATTTTAATTGATCGCTTAAGCATTTTTGCTTATTGCTGCTTGCCCAATTTACATAAGTTAATAATAGCGTCAGCTCTATAGTTAGCTTATGCTAATTTTGAGAGCATCGTTTAGAAGGATTATGAGCGGGCTGTTGCTTTTTGATTGGCTCTTAACTCAAAATTAGTAAAAGTTATGCCAAGAAAGTTATGCAGATTTGTCTGCTTGATGTTATTTAACGCTAGCGCTCGTTTTTGATCTTATTTGTCTCAGATTTTTTGGACAGGTGCTGATTAGCTAAGCGAACAGCTATTTAGCACTTAGCTTATACGTTTTGATATAAGAAGAAATTTTAAATAAATATTGTGTAATTATAATATAAGAAATATTTGTATAATTTTTAAATGTTTAAATATTTTACTTTTCTTTTTTTTTATTAAAACTTAATATATTTTAATATAAACAATAAATATTTTAAGAATACATATTACATCTACATATAAACAAAGGAGGAAATGCCCAATTTTCTATACTATTGGAAATTAAAATTATTATATTTATATTTTAAAAAGAACATTTGAAATTTTTGAATATTTTATTCATTTTCTGCTCTTTCTTATTGTTACTTGTTAAAACATATTTTAAAATAATAAATAACACCTTTAAATTGCAGCTGAAGGAGTAAGTTAATGTTTTTAGAAGTTTCGCCTTTTTCTTAACAATTCTTTCAACACATTTTAATTACCTGACCGTTTTTGAAAAAGCGTCGCCCCCACCTATTTTTTCTGCACCTTCAGTTAACACCTCTCTAAATTTAGCTTGAGCTTCTCCACCTGCTTTGAACATCATTTATCATTATTATTGCAGCTCACACAATTTCAGCTCCTCTTGATGTGCAAAAAATATGGCCAAAAATACACTCATAAAACGGCAAAAATTTGTCAATTTAAACGGGTCTCTTGCGGCTAAGTTCGTAACTCTTTCGGATCGTTCAAGTCAAACAAGTGAAAGTGCCTTAAACATTCAATTTCGTGTAATTTTGCTATCAATTAACAACAAACCACAAACACACATCAAATTGAAATTGTTTGAATGAATAAGCGAGACGAACGACTTTAGAAGATTAATTGCTGTACAGGCCGCACTCGCTGTCGGCGATCGTTAGCACATCATTACGCGCACTGTCCCCGGCTGGGGAGAGAGAGAGAGAGACGAGAGAGAGAGAGACCAGTTCGGGTCGCAAGTCGTCCCCTGGGGCAGCCAAGAGCTGAAAAAGCACCCGAAAAGGCGAGAAAAAAGTAATCATTAATTAATTTTATTTCATTTCATTAATTTTTATTCATTTTATTCATATTCATTGCTTAGGTTAGAGTATTTTCAAGGGATGCACTTTCTTGTTTTAGCTAGATTTTAGGATTACATTGAAAAGATTAAATAGAGTACGAAGCTTTTCAACACAAAAATATAAGAATTACTCAAAAAAAAAGGTTTGCTTAAGATAAAAATAAGAAATATTTATTAAACAAATTTGTTGAAGCTGCAAAAAAATAAATAAACTTTCTTTAGATGATAAAAAAAATAAGTATATTTAAAAAAAAAAAATATATATATATATATTTATATAAAAACTCCATGTAAATATAAAATTGTTGCCTCTAGCTTGTTTTAAGTACAACTTTGGAGCATAGCCGAGGGCCTTTGCAGCCAGCGCTATCTTAAATTATAGTTTAGATTTAGATTTAATAACTTATTTATCTTTAAATAAATTTAAAAAAACTTTGGAGCACTCGTGGGCAAGCTTACAAGCTTCTCAAAGGCATTATCCTGTGAACTGTTTACAGGGCATCTGTTAGCTTAGAGTACACTGTAAACAACAAGTAAACTGTTGTTGCGCATTCTCAGTTGCATTTCGCGGAAACTCCGCTGCAAAAATGATGTCGAAAGCAAATCTGTAATGTTGCCAGACAGCGTAAAAAGCGTCGCTGCTGCTGCTGCTGCTGCTGCTCTCCATTGACCTCGTGCACGATGAGCTTTCAAAAATGAAAAACGAAACCCCCGGCGAACCCAGCAATGGGGCAAGGTAGATGCCGCTAGAAGTCAGCCCGATCGAGCGGCTGGCTGGCCTCTGGGATTTGGATTCGGAGTCGCGTCGCCGGCACGGAACGGTACCCACCACAGATCTGAATCTCATGCTGCGTAAGCGGCGATGAAAGTGCTGTGCCTGTGCAGCGCTGGGCCCATCATTTCTCCTTGGGTCCATGGCAGTAGTCAAATGATGTTGGCATTTACTTTGCCCTTTTGCCAAATGTGTCCGCAATGCGCATAATAAAAACGAAAAGCGTGTAAAACACAAAAGCAAAACGAAAATCAATTGGAAATTTTACTTTCGACGACGACAAAATACAAATACACAAATGAGCTAGGCGCTACGCGAATGTACTCGACGAGCAGACACCCTGTAAAAAGGTCTTAAGCGAATTCGCATCTAACAAGATTGAAATACTTTTTTTACATAATTCTTATTTATTTTATAGTCTCTGAAATCTTATCTATAGACATTATCTGTACCGTCTATTATATACAAGTACATCTACATATTTCATAACACCCCATCTAAATATTTTTATACTAACAGGGTATAAAAACAAACAAAAAATAAATAATTGAGAGGCGGAAGATACCACGAGGCGTCGGAGACTGCGGACTGGAACTGAGACTGAGACTGAACCAAACCGAACCGAACCGAAGCTCTAATACTCACATTTGTCGACTATTTGCGTGCTGTCATTAAACTATAATTAAATTTCTTTTCTTTCGATTTTCACCCTGCAAGTTAAAAGTCATCCTCCACACACATCCATGGCGTGAAGGGTTTACCAAACTTCACGCCTGTCACGGCTCGTGGAATCATTTTTTTTTTTTTACTTTATTTTATTTCTTTCAGTTTTGTTGCTTTGTTTTTATGAGCAGCGACAGCAGCTGAAATTTGAGTTTTTGACAAGAGAGAATCACCTGGTGTTTTTTATTTTTTTTTTTATTGCTCAAAACAGAAGTTGGCGAAATTTCAGTTCGATTGATCGACTTATAAAGCCAACATTTTGACGAGGGAAACTTCATAAAGGCGACTAAAAATTTTATTTAAATGAAATGCCTTAAAACTGAACATTTTAAATAAAAATTGACAAGCATTTTGATATTTAAAGTTCTCCAATCATTTGTTTAGGCTTTTTCTGTGTTTTTATTATGTCAATCATAAAGCAATTTTTATGGATGATATATTTTTGGCCTCTAGATTGATTTTAAATTTGAATGCGAAAACAATAATTTTTTGCAACTTTCTTGTTAAAATGTATGCTTAAAATTTTTGCAGAAAATTTTCCTGGGGCTTCAAAAGTTTCCTTCTGTAACTTTGCGAAAATTCAACCAATTTTTATGGGGTACATTTCTGACCATTGCTTTGCTTTTTTATTGATAATAAATAATAAAATAATAAAAATTAAATTTTTTTTTTTAAATTTTCATAACAAAATTCATTTCAAAAATTGTTGGTATGAAAATGTGTAGAAATGTCCTTGCTAAGCTTCAAACTACCATAACTTTGCCAAAAGTTCACCGATTTTTATGTGGGATACATTTTTGACCATGGGTTGACCTCTAGATCAATTCTTCGTTTAAATTAAAAAATAAATTTTTTTTTGTTAATTTTCATAGTAAAATATTTTCTTAAAAAATTTATAGTTCCTCAAGTATTATTTTTTTAGATTTTAAACTCTTGTAACTTTGTACAAACTGCAACGATTTTTAATGGGAACAACTTTTGGCTATGGTTTAACCTTAAGATTAACTTGATAACTAAATTGACATATTTATTGTTGGGAATTTATTTATTACATTGCCCATAAATAAGATCCAGTTGAAGATCAGCGAGTCCTTGTTAAATGTGTCTAATTGTTTAGTTTGTTGGTGAAATGCGTGGGCATTTTGGCAGCTGCCACATTTGGTAGCAAGGTCTAATGAATTTATGAGCTGTCGCTGTGGCCGGGCCAGCTTTGAGCAGCAGTCGCCGCCGGGCGGCAGCTGCCTCCACTGAAGATGGGCGACCCACCCATGTGCCATGTGCCATGTGCCATTGGTCATGTGCCTGGGCATTTGGGCAAACCATATGAAGACTTCAGCCGTGGCTGTGTTGCAAGTTTGCCAACGTTTCAATGCACCTTTGTTGCGCGCGCTTCGGCTGTGCGCTGCTTCGGCTGGGTTCGGCTCGATGCTGTGCTCTTCTGTTCTGGCCGTGGTACGTTCTGGTGCATGTCAGGCGACTTTCAGGCCAACTGCTACTTACGACTGCCAACTGGCCATAATATGTAATTTCAATGATTTGCATACAAAACACTTTTCACCAAACGAAATACACAACAAGAAACGAAGCTGCAGCTGGAGCTGAAGCTGGCCACAACAGGCAGCAGGCAACAGGCAGCAGCAGGCACAGAATTGGCATGGACAAACAAACACGTTAAATACTTCCGCGTTGCAGCCGCGTTCGTTGCATTCTACGCCTGATGGGAAAAGGGGCTGTTAGGGGAGGGGTCTGTGGGTTATTTAGCCAGCGCTTGCCCCTGCTCACAGTTTTACGGTTCGTTTTCATAAGCTCGAAATATTCATATTTGTCACGAAGTCTATGTGGAAGATTTCCTGGCCAAGAATGAGGCCAACTAATGGCCATGGCTCTGGGCAGGTCGCCGTTTGCCTGTTTGCCTTTTGGACTGTTTGCCTGCGTGGATTCTGCGAAACCGAAAATTATAATAACCAGTTTCAACTTGGGCTTCTTTTATATTATTTTTGTAATTTTTTTTGTAATTTTTTTTGGCAAGACGGCCAATGACCCAGCACTTTAAAGGGCCGACGAGGCAACGAGCGGGGCTTACGCAGCATATCGTGAGGAGCCCGCGTTGCGGCCAAAAGGGAGCGTGCGCTGTTTTTTTTTTTTTGTTTTTTAGCAAGGTCAGCAGGAGTTGCGCGGGGTGGCGGGGGGCGTGCCTGGGGTTGGTGCGGAGAGGAGTTTTGTGCTGTTCTCAGCGCGCCGTTTGCCGGCGAAAGTTTTTCAAGTTTTTCGGGGCCAAAAAAAAAGAGTAGGAAAAAAAAATACAAAAAGTCCATTTAGATTTAATGAGATATTGGGCCCAAGTCAAGTCGCGTCCGGCGTGGCCTTTCCTTTGGCACAGAAGCATATGAAAACTGCAATAAAGCAAATGCTTGACGCTTGTGGCCCATAACGAATGAACAGCAGCAGCAGTCGCAGTCGCAGTCGCAGCAGCAGCAACTACACAAATGTATTTTTTTGAACAAAAATTCCAAAAGCAAATCCATTTTGTTCCGACTTTCATTTCGGAGCAGCACACACACACACACACACACGGGGAGGCAGACAAAAAGTGAGCCACAGTTGGCGGCAATCGCCGCACAGTTTGAAGACAATTGTATAAATGAAAGTTTAAGATCTCCATGGACTGTGTGTGTGTGTGTGTTATGTGTTTGTGGGGCAGGGCAGACGTGTGCGCCCCCCGTCTATGATATGAGCTAACGGTGGCTCTGCCACTGCCACTGCCACTGCCACTGCCACTGCCTGTGGCACAGCGACAGGTTGCACACATTGCCAGCGCCGGCACTTGACCAAGTCCCCCCCGCCCCTCCATTCCACACAGCCAGACCCGGCACGTGTTGGCCGCCAATGAAAAGAAGACAACAAGAAAAAATACAATTTTCAATTGTTCAGCAGCCGCTGCCGTTGCTGGGGCGCTTTTCTCCATTGCAGGCGACTTTGATTTCGATTTACTTTTGCTTTTCATTGTTAATAGTGCCGCCAATGCGATGATGTTGCCGTTGGGGGGGGCAGGGGCAGGGGCAGGGGCAGGGGCAGGGGTAGCTGCAGCAGAAGGCGGAGGAACTGACACTGGCACTGCGCATTTGTTGTGTCTGTTAAGACTTTAATAACAATTTTATGGTTTTTAACGCAATTCGCTTTGGCGCTGCCCATTAGCTGCCGCGTTTCTATGGGAGAATGGGGAGAGATCTGATTAGAAGTCGATCGGAAAACTGGATGCACACAAAGGGGATCGTTTTGTGAAGTCAATGGAGTTGGCACCTTAAAGGCAAATTGTTGTAAAATACTTTATTTTATTTTTTTTAGAGGTAAATGTACTATATTTTTTATTCTTTTTTGTAGAC
Source organism: Drosophila colorata (assembly GCA_035041545.1). Classification (NCBI taxonomy): domain Eukaryota; kingdom Metazoa; phylum Arthropoda; class Insecta; order Diptera; family Drosophilidae; genus Drosophila; species Drosophila colorata. The sequence continues at coordinate 6,106,656 of JAWNLD010000564.1, forward strand.
AGAATTTTTATAAAAGATATATGTCACAACTTGTATACGACTAAGAACCAGGCATAACCATACTTATAAATTTAGTTAATAAAATTTGATCATATTGTTAATATGACATTCATATCTTCGCTTTTAAGTTGAGTACAGGGTATCTAAGCAATTGAAATTAATTGATTGATTAAAATATATATTAAGAATAATCAATAGATATAATATTATTTATGATAAAGTGACAATAAAATTGATTTTATTTATTTATTTGTTGACAGTTAGCTGCTAATTGAAATGTTTAACCGAAAGCCTGACATTTATATCCAGATCTTGGTCAGATGTTATATTATATATAAATTATAAATTTATATTATATATAAATTATAATAATAAAACGTATCTAACACATTAATCTGTTAACTTTTAACACATGTTAAAGAAAGCTCTCATTACTCTTAATGAAAGACAGATTTTTTGCTAACGAGGGTGAATAATCGCCTTTAATATGTTGATTGCTTAATTAATGGCCCATGTTATTGATGAATTTCCTAGTGGTAACAAATCAAATATATGCCCAGGTTATGCTTCATTATTTTGCATACATATACATATTTATTTACAGTTCCCTCAACCCGGCATATAATAAAACTCAAGATCATTTCCCCATTTTTTACACAATCAGCGTCAATTATTGATTTATATATACGTGCGTATATGTATTTGGTTACTGCCTGTGGGACAATCAAATTTAAGTCTTACGCCTTCCGGTGCTCAATATAAATTTTCAAATTAAGTTCTTTGTCTTGTTGTGTTATACGAAAAAATTTAACCAAAATCGAAGCAATTTTTTTTGTTGTTTTTTTTTTACAGAGAAAGAAAACGAAATCAGAAAAGATCAACGCTTTCAAGTGCCCACTTGGCACAATAAAAAAAAAGATCTTTATGCTTTTTGTGCAAAGGCGATTTGTTAGTGTGCCTGTGTGTGTGTGTGTGTGTGTGTGTGTGCGTGGGTAGTGCAAGAAGTTTGTTATGCGTGGGCTGAAAGAAATCAATTATTATATTGAAATTGTATGGAAAACGAGGGCATCATAATAAAAGTCTTTTTTGTAAAGGCAAGAAATCGACTTATCAGAAAGAAGTGCAAAATAATAAATAATAAAAATATGTTTAAATGTAAATAAACCACTTCAAATACTTTAATTGCATTTTATCTTGTTAAATTTTTTATATATTTTTTTTATTTCCGCCTTTAGAAACTCATCTAACCGCCCACTCGGCCAGTCAAAGCCCGACAGAATCAACTGTTTCTCCGCCAATTTCTTGGGTCAGACTCTGGTGAGTGCTCGAAACGAACGCAAATGCGAAAATTACACCCCAAGCGACCAATTTAAGGCCATTAAATTATAATTTTAAATTTTAAAGAGCCTATACAAACTGACCGGACAGCGCAAAACAGAAGACACCCAAACGCATTATTCAATTAGCGCGAATGCTTTGTTTATTTTTATTTAGTTATTTTTTCTTTTTATTTATTTTTTTTTGGAGTAGAATCGTTTTTTTCCGGGCAACTAACAAGTCCCCAATCAGAGCTCAACTTAGTTGGCAGCATGAAATTGAAGCGATTGCTCAACACTGGCGGAAGCTAACGAAATACAAAAAAAAAAAACAAACAAAAACAAAAAACGATTTACTTTGCGCGAAAAGTGAAAAACTAAGAAAAACGCACTCACTGTAGGTGTGTCTTCTATGGTTTATGTGTGTGAGTGTGTGTGTGTAGGTTACGTTTATCTGCTTTAATCTGCGCTCGCAACTGTCCCCAACTGACACTCATAATTAAAGAAACAAATAAAGCACACAGCATAACAGGCAACAACAACAAGAGCAGCAGCAACAACAGCCTCCGCAGTCGCAGTCGCAGCGACCACATTAACATAGTGCAAGAAAATAACAACAACAACAACAAGAGCAGCAGAAACAACGACGACGACGACGAAGACCACGACGACGGCACTTGTCGTGCCTGCGTCTGCGTCTGCGTCTGCGCAGCGTCGACGTACACTTCCAAGACTTTGCAAAGCTTCCAGCTGCTGCTGCCGCTGCTGCTGCGACTGCGACTGCGACTGTTGCTGCCTTGACTTTGACTTTGCCTTGGCAAGTCGGAGCTTTTAAGCTGGCGTCGCTGTCGCTGCCGCTGCCGCTGTTGGTAACTTCTTCGTGTCTGCAAGCGGCTGCTGTCTTAGTTCTTAAGTCCGTCGTTGGCGTGCTCCTCTTCAGTTCGTTGCTGACCAACGTAACGTGCGGACGTGCCCAGCTCGCCTCCAAAACAACAAAAAAAAAATAAATAAAGAAAAAACCGATAACAACGACAGCGTGTTTTCAGTGTGCAGTTGTTGCTTTGGCTACAACAACCACAAAATAGACTAGCCAAATATTCAAATTGAACATTTAATGGTAACAAATTGAAAATTAAATTGAAAATTAAAATTAAAAAGCAAAAAAAAACCAAAAAAAAAAAATCTGTGCGCGACGCGTGTGCCAAAATAAACTTGACAAAAAAAAATCATGAAAAAGGAAGAAATTCCAACAGATAATAATAATAATAATAATTAGGTCTAATGTGTGGCTGATCCTGAACATTTTTGGCCTGGCCAAAAACAAAAAAGTTGTCCAAGAATTTCTCCAACTGGCTGCATCTTTACGGTCTCGATCTCGCAGAACGTCTCTTCAATGGGTTCTGTGTTTGCTGTTTGGGGCTGTGGCGGCGTTGATTTTGTCCATGTCCAGAGGGGGTTAGAGGAGAGGAGGAGGGGCGGGTAGGAGGGGGGGGGGGGTGCTGTGTATGTGTTGCAGTTGCAGTTGTACCATGTCCAAGGCGCGGCCAGCGGCGACTGTAATTTCTGTCTTGCGCATTCTAAACACACACCAACACACACACACACACTCACACACTCGAAAAAGCAAACAAACAAACAAACATGGAACGCAGTCAAGTGAAGACAGCGCAAGTTCAAGGCAAGGCGCGGGGGTGGGGGGGAGGAGGCGGGGCAGGCAGATGAAGACACTCCTGCCACGGCTAGTTTGGGAGGAGATGCAGATGCAGCAGCAGCAGCAGCAGCAGCAACAAATGAGAGCAGGCGCTCTCGCTCCAACACACACGCTTGCTGACTGCATCTCGCTCTGGCGCGTTGCGTCGCCATATTGGGCGCATAACGGTGCAAAAATCGCGCTGCTTTTTGCCTGGCTCTTGTGACTGAGTGTGTGTGTGAGTGTGTGTGTGTGTGCCTCTTTTTTATGCTGCCAAGTTTATGTCTATGGCTGCTGCATTGATGACGACCCAGCGACCGATAGACCGACCGACACCGCCGACCAAAGTGCGATCAAGCGAAAACCGCAACAACAAAATACAGGCAAAAAAAAAATAAAGAATCTTTAAAAAAAAATACAAAAAAAATGCAGAAGAGTCTGAGCAGGAAAAATGCACTCGCCAGTTGCATTCAGCTGCAACTCGATTTGCAGTTTTGCGGTTGTTGCCGCAAAACACTTCGGCCAAAACGCTGATCGATTGTGCGTGGCGGACACATAAATTCTGCGGCTGCCATTCGGCATCCTTGGTCCTGCTGCGGCTCCTGTGACTGGGTCAGCTGCGGCAATCAATATTTGTTGCCGCCGCGGCTTAGCGTAGATTGAATATGCCAGCAGCTGGGGGCACGCCCACGATGCGCTCAACGCCCCTGCACTTGCACTTTGACCGCAATGCAAATAATCATCATTTGGTGGACCTGCTGCAGAATAAACCGCTAGCAGCATCAGCAACGTGACTGCACTGAGCGAAAACGGCGTTTGAATAGACAATGTTGAAAAAAAAATGGAAAGAGTTTGGGAAAGAAAAATCGAAAGATATAATATACATCAAGATTTAAATTTTATATTGTTGCTGAAATGTTTTGGTAGCTTAGGGTATTGTAGTTCCTATTTTAGCATGATCCTTCAGGCAATGGAAAATGTACACACACCATAAATACATATGTATATACGGATATATTTAGCACAGAATTTAAAAAGACTTTTGTAAATTTTTTACAGAAATTGCTTAACTTTTTAATTGTCATGAATATAAATTTAAAATGTTTAAACATTTTTGTGATAGATTTCAACCTTTCTTTTTACAAGCAAACTTAAAGAATCCAAAAATAAAATAAAATAAAATAAAACTAAGAGGAAGCGGGTTTAATTCCCAACATAGTTTATGAATAGACATATTAAATAAATAAATATTAAATACAATGTAGAGATACTCGTAGATTATTTTTCTACAACTCTTACAACATTTATCTGGCCATGAGAAACTTAGCTTATTATTTATAAATTTACATAAGTCGAGAATATGTATTTTATATTTGAATTTAGGCATAACGAATAAATAGATATAGATTCTGAGAATCTTTCAATATTCCAATACAATAGAGCTCCTTGCAAATATCAAGTGCAAAATTACAGAATATGTTCTCAAAATTTCCACAGAAATGCTCTGCCAAATTTAAGGCCAAGAAAATATATAAATAAATAAATTTAAGACTCTCTTGAAATCGCACAGAGTTTTCAAAAGTTGTAGTTTCCAATAGCTGCTCAACAAATTTTCTCACTGTGCATAACGCTATAATTTACAAGAGCATTATTGGTCAATAGGTTATGGCTCCGCAGCATCCACAGTTTCCGTGTGTTTGCTGTGCCACTCTGTGTGTGTGTGTGTGTGTGTGTGTGTGTGTTTGTGTTTGTGCCCCGCTGGAAGGCATTAGCATAGACTGCAGTTTAATGGGCCACACAGACAACGTTGAATGTCCGATGCTCACTAATTTGTATGTGCACTGCTTGCGGCTGTTGCTGGTGCTCAGATTGCCAGCCCACTTTAAACGGAACTCTAAGCCAGGCAACGCCTTTAAGTTTTTTATTAAGTTATAAAAACTAAAGCAACAACAAGAACGGCAACTGCACACAGATCTCGCTGAGAAGCAGCCCAAATTCATCCAAAATTGAATGCCGCATAACGGTTATAAAGCTGACAACGACGCCTCGTCACATTCCCAAGCACACATTGCAATAAAATGGGATTTTATAACTGAATGGAAAAAAAAAACCCCAAATTCCAACTACAACAACAACAACAACTGAAAGAGTTCTATTAACAGTGAGAGGCAAAAAGACAAAGGTCATCACAGCAAGTGAAAATAGCGACTAGCAACACACACCAAAAAAGTAGGAAACGAAAACAATTATAGACAGCCAGGTGTTAATTTCAAGTTCGTTGCCTAAGTCTTTCGTTTTTATTTTTTTTTTTTATTTTAAGTGGAGCGCACGGGCAGTGCCCATTGAATGCGAATGAGGGGCGTGCGAGCCGGCCGGCAAAATGCTATAAAAAAATGAAACACACATATATTTTATTATTATTATTATTTTTTGGGTTTTTTTTGCTTTTGGTTTTTTGAGAGCGCATTTTCCGTTTTGGTTTCTTTTACACGCTTTAAACGTTTCGTTTGGCTTCGTTTTGTTTCATTTCCGTTTTGACCCCACAAGTTCAAAGGTTGTGCAGACGCACACACAACAAAAAACAAATAAATATATTTACAACAAAAACAACAACAACAACAGCAGCCAGTTGCATTTGACAACAAAAAACATAGCTGGAAAATTCTTCTTGGAAGCGAGCGCTCTGTGAGAGCAACAGCAGCAACAACAACAGCTACAATGACAGCGACAGCGACGCCGACATCGACGTCGGCTGCGACGAGAAAGCAACCTGCAAATAACGCGATGCTCAGCGAAGCTTTTACGGTTAAGCGGCTTTTAGCGGTAAGTCCACACAAACAAAGCTACAGATGCAATACACATATTTAGCAATATATGTGTGTATGCATATATATATATATATATACAGATTGGAAGTGCTCCAGTGTTGACAAACAAAACTCAATTTGCAAATCCCATTGATCAGTGTAAAACGAGGTTGCCACAATATTTAATTCTTTTTTTTTTGGGGCGTTGCCAATGCGAAATGCTCCAAATATTGTCAACACGTCCATTGTTCAGCTATATATATATATATACTATTTAGTACTTATCCATATACACTCAAACTTTATATATATTTTAAAAATTTTTGGCGTGGGTTGGGCATTTACTTTAACTTGACTTTGACTTTGATCGTGGGCCGTTGGCCAAGTTTTTCTCTCAGCTTTGTGTTCGCGCCTCTGTGTGTGTGTGTGTGTGTGAGTGTGTGTGAAAGAGCTGTGAAGTCGGCCATTGGGTCAAACTGTGTCTGATAGATGGCTAGGCGTCGATGATGATGTTCTCCTTCTTCTTCTTCCTCTTCGTCTTTTACATCTGCCAGCGCTCTAGCTGTTGTTATTGTTATTGCCCGGCAGGGAGTCGTCATTTGAGCGCTGAATAATGTAGGCAAATTAATCTAATAAAAACGGTGGGAGTTACTCTCTTTTTATTTTTTTTATTTGAGTTTAGTCTTGGGAACTGCCGTCACGCTCCAGTGGGCCCATGCTGATGTCGTTTGGCATGCAAGAGCATCAAGCTTTGAATTATTGGTCTCATGAATGTTGATGGAACTTTTGAGTGCCAGAAATACCTGTAAAGCAAAAGCCATTTATGGGTGCAGGCATAAAGTAATTGAATTTTGTGTAAAGTAACTGTCTTAGCTTTACGATGGAAATTACAAATAATTTAATAACGATTTTATGATAAAAAAAAAAATTAGAACAATCTTTTATTATGGCGAAAAATTGCATACAGATAACTATTTTAATAAATTTTTGGTCATTAAAGTTGCTGTCAATCTTATTATTGGAATTAATTTATATATAATTAATATATTTAAAAAAAAACTCCCAAAATAAAATATGCAACTATTTCAATTAAAAATCATCTACAGATCCTTGGTATTAATTGCTGAACTATTTTAATACTAACCTTTTCTATATAGACTTATCTTCTATAATATATTATGTATATTATATTATACATAAATAATCAAAAGTTAAATTATAAAGTTCACATTGAAGCAATCTTTTCGAGCTACAAACAACTTAAAAACTTAATTTTAAAATTCGATTTCTGAACTAAAAAAATTTATAATATGGTGCATCAAACTTTTTCATCATTTTTCACACATTTTCCGCTTCTACCAAAAACACAAACGTAACAAATTATTTATATCCATTACATTGTTTGTTTTTTCTGTTCTGAAGATTTCTGGTTTTTTTTTTTACTGCCGGCTGCTCGTTTCGGTCAGTTTGTTGCAGCCTCGCCTGCATTGCAGCCACAGCCTTGCCCCTTGGCTCAGGCAGCTGCGGCCAAAGGTCAGCAGACAGTCTGGCGCCCGACGATCATTAAACAAAAACAACAAAAAATACAAAAAAAAAACTTATGAAAAAAAAATGTACGAAAGTAATTTGTAAAACACGAAAAATGATTTGCTTTTTTCCGTTTTTCTTGTGTTACTTATTTTGTGTTTTTTTTCTTCTGCTGCTGCTGCCGCTGCTGCTGCCGCTTGGTCCTGTTGCTGTTCTTTTACGATTCTGCGAGTAAATTACGAGTGCCGCCCGGAGCTGGGCGGCTGGGCCACTTCTTCATTAGCGCAATGGCATTGTAAAACTGCAAAGTTGCCGTAAACAAAAAATAAATCACCCGAGACAGAGACGTCTACCCCGATCCCCACTGCCCTCTCCAGCAGCTAGAGCTGGCTGATGAATGATGTTTGGGTGTGTGTGCGTGTGTGCGAGTGTGTGGCAAGTTGAAGATGAATTACAGGTCGGCACTTGCAACTTAACGGGGTGGACACACTGGCTGGCATTTATTTGCCTAAACAGCCAGTTGCAAATATTTCATATATCATATTTTTCGGGGCTATTTAGACAGCTTTCGGTGCCGCAAACACTCGAAAGTTGCTGCCACAACAACAATAACAACAACAACAACAACAACAGGCACAAAACGTCTGGCAATGAAAGTAACTTGGCTGCTTAATGGGTCAACCTGCCACACAGAGGAAAAGAAAGAGAGAGAAGAGAGAGAGAGGTGGGGGGAGAGGGAGAGAGCACAATCGTCTTTCATATGGTGCCACTCTAATGGGCCAACAACAATGATCACATTCTCTGCTCGTGCTTAAAAGCCACTCGAAAGCATAATTAAACAATTTTTATTGACTTTTTTTTTTTTTTGTATTGATGCCGCCACTGAGGCTGAGGCTGAGGCTGCGACTGAGAATTGAAAATTGAGAATGGAACTGAGAATCTGTGTCTTTCAATTCTTTTGGCCTGCTGCCGGTTTCCATTCTTTTCAGCTCGAATACCAATTGCTGCCGCTGCCGTTGAGTGTTTTGTTATGAGCCCACGTTTAGTTTTGCGGCTTGTGTCAGCTAACAACAACAGCAACAACAGCAGCAGCAGCAGCAGCAACAAAAATCCAATTGGAAATAAGTAGAAATTGTGGTTGTTAAGTGATTGTGGAAAAAGTGCATGGGGCCAAATTCTAACTGTATATACTTCTTTTTCCAAGGAAAAAATATTGCAATTGAAATTACATAAGCGTAGCGGGCATATAATAAACTTTTATATTATTTTATATTTATTTATTTCACGTAGGGCTGATCAAAGCAAATCTCAAGTAATTGGCAAAATTGGAATTTGCTGAGCGCAGTATTCATTTATTTAAATTGATATTTAATTTATATTTGATATTTTATTTATAAAGAAAATACTTCCATATTGTCCACAAGATTTTCCTCTATGCGTTTAGCTCTAAAGTTTTCTATTATAACAAATTCATTGACATGACCGGCAGACTAGTTTGGTAGATATTTGTTTAAAATATACAACAATTTTTTTAAATATTACCTAAAACACCATCTCAAAAATTCAAAGGTCCCAAAACCAAGTTCTGTAAAATTCACAAAAATGAAAAAACAAGAAAGAATATATAACGTAAATATATGTGAAGTTTTGTGAAGATTTTGTAACCTTTTTCTTTCCTTAATCTATGCTACATACTATTATCTAAAAGATATATAATATAAAACTTTTAAAACTGATCCAAGAAAGTCACAAATTTTCTTTAAATCTAAAAACCTTCTTTCTTTACTTAAGCTTTCCCACCTATATTTACCCAAACCCATTATGTCATAGGCCCGCTCTTATATAATTATTCGAATAATCTACAATGTCTGCCACATTAGTGACCCATATGACCATGGTCGTAATAGATCAGCCTCCGAATAGCATCTGCAAAGCAGAGATCTTGCATAATTGCAGGCAAATGCAGATGATATGAGAATTCAAGTTAATAAATAGCAATTTTATAGACAGCCAAGCAGAAAATTTGAGCGGCGCATGCAAAGCGTGGAGAATTTGCCAACACTGGAGAGGGGTTTGGGGCGCGCAAGGAGGGGAGGACGGGTTAGAGAAGGGAGCGCAGCATTGGCGAAACGAACCAACTAATTGTTAAAGCACACGAAACTGCCGTTAGCCAAAAGTCTTGGCCATAAACAACAACAACAAAAACAACAACAGATAGCTGCTGCAAGCTCATATATTTAATTTGTGTAGTCGAAAATCGCACGAGATACGAAATGTAAGATACAAAACGAGGCAGCTAGCTTTTTTTTAATGAATGAAGTGCCCCACACACGCACACACACACACACACAGAGAGAGGGAGAGACAGGTGTGTAAGCTTAGCTTTGGGTTTGTAACTGACAGTTAGCCAGATAAGTAGACGAACACGTTATAGATGCTACAAAGATACAAGCTTAAGTTGTAAAACAAAATTAACAGTTGCCTGAGCACAACAAACGCCCAACACACACACACACACACACTTGAACCTGAGACATCGGACCAAATCGACGTGCTGCCTGAAACCGAACCCATTTGGGCTCTCCATATAATTAAACACACACAAGGGTACTACAAGCACCAGATACAGTTCTGTGCTTTGTATCTTTTCGGCTTTTGCAGTTAGAACGTGGTGTCTGCCTATAAATAAAGAAGAAGAAGAAAAGCAACACGGCCAGAGTACAATGCACCCGCCGGCAGCGAGTGCTAAGCGCCACACGCCATTAATTATGCCAAGTGGCTGGTGGAAAAGAACACACCCCGCCACCCCCTCCCCCCACGCACAATTCCAGCTAAAAGTTAGCTAACTAAATCTATTTGCATACTCTTACTATATAATAGTCGACTCAAAACGGTACTGCGCCGTCTGATTTGTGTAATTATGTATTTTAATTTGCAACTTAAATTTGCTGAGGCATAAAATTCAATGACAGCATTAAATTGAAATAGATATGCCCCCAACGGGGCAGGCGGCACGGGGGGGGGGGGAGGAAGCTGGTAGTTGCAAACACTATTCTAATAAGAATTCCAATTGCTATCGCAAACACGCAAGCCAAGTTCTTACTGGTTGTTGTTGTTGTTCTTGCTAACAAATTGAACAACTTGAGACATAAGTTTACAGTTACTTGTTGTTGCTGTTGTTGTTGGCAAAAAGAAGTCGAACCTGAATGCGGCGCTGTGGCAAATGACGCACAAGTTGCACAGATTTTTATTTGCGGCATTAGATTGATGTTTATGTTGATTATAACAATATTTGTATACCCTTGCAGCGGGTATTATGATTTTATCATCGAGTCTGTAGCTTGTTAAAGTTGATATCTTCCATAAATTGATATACTCTTAATAAAATATCAATTTTTATTTATAATTTTTCAATTTGTATCTATCTGTTCATCCATTTGTTTCTATAAAAACTATTCTCTCAGTTTTAAAGCGATATTGATAAAAACTTTTTATAAGTAGTTTCATATTCAAATTCATGTTGGATCACTATATCATATAGCTGTCATAGGAATAATCGGTGGAAAACAGTTGCCTTTTAAGATCAATTTATTTGTCTTTCGAGATATTTTTTCCAAATTTAACAATTAAAAGCTTTAATGTGCTCAATCTATATGGGCTCAGTTTTATCAACACCGGAATATTATACTAAAATAATAAGAAAATGTAGAATATTAAAAAAATTGTTAGAAAAACCTTTTTTTTCTTTCAAAATTTTTAAAGCAAATTTTGCAACATTTTGTGGAACTGGGACTACTCCAATTTATTTAAAGAATTTTTATAAAAAAAAATTGAACATTTATTTTTTTTATTTATTTAAAGCTATTTTAAAATAATTTTTTTTATTGTATTTAAAATCTTTTCAAAAATATAATGATATGTGCTTGAGTTTATTAAAATCTTTTGAATATTTAATTTTGTATAGTATACTTTTAAACTATAAATCTGAACAATTTACAAGTCTTTGCAATTTTTACAAGTTCGTTAACTTACTTTTAATTTTTCTTTTGATATTAATATTTCTTTTTATATATTTTCAGGTTTTCGTATTCTTCACACTGCTAAACACAACTCAGGCCTTGGAGCTGGGCGACAAGTGCCAGCACGACATGGACTGCACAGATTTCATCAAGGGCAGCAGCTGCTCGGCGCTGGGCTACTGCGAGTGTGCGCCCTACTTTGTCCAATTGGACTCCAAGCGCTGTTTGTCATGTGAGTCGCCAACTAGGCAATGTCAATCTTTGAGTAACCCCCATTCGGGCCACAGCACACATGGCTAAACCACGCACACAATGGCATTTATGTTCTGCCTTTATTGGACGTGTGTTGTTTGGCCAGCAAATAAAGACGCGCATGATGTTTGCTTATATGCAGTACCGTTACTCATATAGCACCCAACCCACCCGCGCCGCACTCAAACTCTAACTCGACGCTTTTCACGTTTTCTCCATTTCCGTTTAGCTCAACTCCTGGGCGGCGACTGCCAGCTGAGCGAGCAGTGCTCGATGAAGGTGGCCAACAGCAGCTGCCTGGACGGCGCCTGTCGCTGCGTCGAGGGATTCTTGCAGTTCCGCAAGCACACGTGTCTGGGACGTAAGTATCAGACAACTGTTGATCAATTGTGGCCCTAATTGCATGGAATTCCATAATTACAATACAATACCATTTAACATTAATGATAATCATATTTAATGACGTTCGTTCTCTTTTGGTGTTTGGCAAATTGCAATAAAATACAAAAAAAAAAAACAAAACAACATAAGAATATTACTTTGATTGCTTATCATATATATATATATATATATATATATATATAGGATTTACACGCAACTGCCTCCGTTCTTTACAAATTGTTTTTATCTATGTGCGATCTGTTTTTTTTTTTTCTTTTTCTACCAATCTGTTTAACCATCTCATTTCATTCATTTCCGTTGATTGTTTGCCGTTCGTTAACACTTCTATAACAATTTTCCTTTCTTTTGCCGCTGCCACTTGACACAAGCAATTAACGTGGCCATAACAACAACAATAACAATAACATTCGACAGCAACAACAATAACAACAACAACAATTGCTACTCATGGGCTAACAAGACAATCGTGTCACTAATTATACGCATAATTGGTTAATTTTCCAAGAACCCAGTAACGAAGCATAAGCCGCTAGAAATCTCTGGTCTGAACAAAATGCAAATAAAACGTACAACAAAATGTGAAATGTGAAATGTAAATGTTGGCATTTCAATTTGTATACTCAACGGTATCTGAGTTTACTCTAGAGTTGAGATTCTCTAGATTCCTAAAGGGATTACAAGTTGTATCGAGTTCCTTTTTAAATGCGAAGTAGTCAATGGCTTAAGTATTAATTGAATTTTTGGAATGGGTTAAATATTGATGCTTGAGTATCAAATAATCATAAAAAGCGCATTTTGGATGATTGTAAAAACTTGGCAGTAAACTAGACTATTGTAAATTTTGAGTACAAAACTAAATATTTACACCAGATATTGTTAAGCCTAATCATTGTTTATTATACAAACTGAAAAAATGACACAGAGAAAAAAAAATTCAGCTCAAATGCCGACGTTATAGCCTCTATTTTGGACACTTTGAAAAGTCATAATTTTTAGAGAGAATAAAAAAGTGACAGACACGCGAACAAATTTGATTTGTATTTGTGTCCGAATGATTTATACTAGCATCGCCTACATTTAAAGATAGCGGTTAGATTAAGGCACTAACCAAATAACATGTTATTTTTGCTTAGTGATCAAAGTGACCGTAAATAATTATTTTAGAGCCCAACTCTTTTAACTTTACCCTCTTGCCACACATTAACGTGTGAAGGTGTGCCAGATTGCTGTGAATTTTATATATCAGAAATTGACTAATTTAATACCCTCTATCAAACGAACACTCCTGAGCTTTCTTCAAAACAAAAAAAAGAAGAGGAGATCTGCAAGTGTGATGCACCCATTAGAGTAAATGTTATTTCAAGGCAAATGTCAAACCAACTCGAGAGCAAAGAACCATAGCCAAGACATCTGCTGGTGTGATCTGCCCATTAGTTAAATGCCCGTTGCATTAGATGCCAGTTTTACGAAGAGCTCTGCTTTGGCCGCTTCGATTTGGATCAATGGCCGCCGTGTTGGCGCATTGGCGCCTAATGGCGTTAATCTGATTAGAATGTTCGGTTGAGCGTCTGTCGTCTGTCGTCCGTCGTCCGTCGTCTGTCTGAGCGTCAGCTGGCGACTTGCGGTACATTTTGTTTGCCCTGCTGCTTAGCGGGCACGACAACCACGACCTCGACTGGGTCTGGAACTGAGGCTGGCAACTGTTACTGTGACTGTGACTGGGACAGCAACTGCAAGCAGCGGCAGCTAGAGTTCGTGTCTTTGCCATTCACCTGTTGCATTCTACTTTGCGACGGCTGGCGACATAATTATAGCGCATTTAAATCTACTGAATGCAATAGCCGCCCCGTGGGCGTGGCACAGCAGCTGGCAACTGGCATTGCCTATTGCTTTAATATTTAATTAAAATAATTTTAATGACATGTGGTCAGGTCGACAGGGGCTGCAGCTAACTCTGCTGCAGCCAGTTGCATGCCATTTATGAGATACTTTCACCAAAAAAAAAAAAAAAAAAAAAATCAACCAACAATAAAGAAAGCAAAATGCACAGCCAAAAGAGGAGCAGAACCTTTCACCAGTGCAAGAGACCGGCCAAGTCCTGTGACAGCCTCTGCTTTTGTCGATTTCTATCTGCATCTATTCCTGTCTCGTTCCCGCCCTCTCTCTCTCTCTCTCTCACTGTCTCTCTTGCTGTATGCTGCTTTACATGCCTAATTGCCCAACTGTGGCTGCTTTTGTAATTAAATTGCACTGATTATGTGAAAAGAAAGCCAGCGGCCAAAGAAAGTCCAATTAGCGTTGCAGCAGCTCCAGAACTCTGACTTCAGCTCTGGCCAAGAATCGCAACTGCAACTGCAACTGCAGCAGTTACTCCCAGGTTGACAAACCTGGCGTTGCCCAAACGTTCGCTCGAGTCGCTTCTCTCTCTCCCTCTCTCTCTCTCTGTCTCTCTGTCTCTCTTTCTCGCTCTCGCCTCTTGGGTCAAGTTGAGCAAGTGCTGTGCCAGATTTGGCGCTGTGCAGGCTTTCGCTGTTGTCGCCAGGCCACTTGTTCCAGTTTCCCATGCACCTTAACCCAACGCTCGAGTCAGGCCCAAGCCCATTTCGGGATTTCGTGTATGTGCCGCGATCTTTATGAGTTATGCACACACATTGTATGACAATGTTTGCCGGCTTGTCCGGCTGCAGCCGCTAACAAAAGTATGCCAGATAATGAACCGATATAGCCAGAGACAAGCAAATAAAGAAAAAAAAAAAAACGGCCAGAGCAGCTCGAGAAATTTCAGATTAAGATCTCGCAGCGTTCATTTGCATACAAAGCTGCAGCAAAAGTGAAGCCAATGCTGTTGATAAATGCTTCACTTGACTTTGCCAGCACTGGAATAACTGCACTTGTTCTGATTTGTGCGATTTGTGATTTAGCTTAGAAGATAAAATATGAAAGATGGTTGCAGAAAGGCGACAAATTTATTTGCCAAGTGTTGCCAGATGACAATTAATTCAAAAACTTCCACAGTTTTTTTGATTGGTTGTTGCTGGAATTTCCTAGAACTAGATCAGCTGGCAGTCTCTAGGGAACTTAAAAGTACCTGTGATAATTGCCCCAAACTAAAAGACTAGTCTCTGGGAAATTAAAAAGTACCTTAAAAATTACCCTAAGAGAGAGAACAATATGAGTCAGTTAATTGTGGCGAGCTTTTTGATTGGTCATTGCCAGAATTTCCGGCAGAAGACAAAGCTGAATAGCTGCCAGTTCTTAGGGATTTAAAAAGTACCTTTGATAATTACCCTAAACAAAGAGGCTAGTCTGCATATTTTTCCTAACATACTGTTAACAACAAGCACTATATTGGTTTACAGATGCAGCCAAGAAAACCGTTTAATATTCAAATAAATACAATTCCCTTTATAATTAACTTTCCATGTAACTTGAGCTGCATATAAACTTCTAAAAATCATTAATATTACAAATTAAAAGAGTTTTTTTTAACAATGCATAATATTCCCATCAAAATTCGTAATTATTTCTCTATTTAATTAAAAATCAGTTTTTTAACGACTCGAACACAAAAGTTCAATACCACACACATTATGCAAATTCTTGGCTACTTTTTAGCCAACACAAAAGGCATAAATTCCTCTCACTTTTCTATTCACAAATTCAAGTCTTTAACTTCGATACAAACACGCAAATTTAGTTGTTAAACACTTTCCATGCCAATTTAAAAAAAATTCCATTTCATTTCGTTTGACCGCCTTAAACTCACCAAAAAAAAAAACGAAAGAAAATAAATAAAAAACAGATTATAATAAGAAGAAATAAAAACTAAAATACCGACAATAGTACAACTGTGTTAATTTGCGCTATGGGGGAAATGTTTTGAGTGACCATTTGGCCAAATTGCGCCAGAAGCCAAATTGCATGCAAATTATGTGGAACAGTTTCGGAACAGCATAGAGTCGTCCCAGCCATGACCAGTTTCTGGTTCCACTCAGCGGCCGCCACTTCCGCAAACCATAACACAACAAATGCCATAACAATAAAAGAAAATACGACAAAATGAAAGAAAAAAAAATAGAAAAAAATATATATGAAAAACCAGGTGAAGCAAAAGAAAATCCATAATTGTGTGCGAAAAAGTTGACTGAAAGATTGGTTGACAAACGAACCCGAATTCCAAAATGCGAATGTCTGCAATTAATTAGAAATAGTTTTACGGAAAAGGGGGATTTTCTTTCCGCTCTTTTATGGCCAATTCGCAATGAAAGTTGGCAGCGTAAAATTAGCATAAATTGAGTTATTAAAGCCACAGGCATGCGGCTCCAATGGCCACTAAATGTTGCATCTTTGTTTGGTTGACACAGTTTTTTTTGTTTGTTTGTTTGTTTTTGTATTTTTATTGCCAAATGAAATTTATGCTGATTTTGATGGAATTATTATTGCTGTTGGTTTTTTTTATATGATGAGTAGCGGGAGCTGCAACTGCAACTGCAGCAACAGTAACTGCGGCATCAGCTGCGATTCAACTCAAAACATTTTCACACAGCCGTAATCGAAGTGGGTTACCAGATGCAGTCGTGCCGCATTCGCATGCAACCTGTCACACCGGTGCGCCAGGCGAAGCAGGGGTGTAGAAGGGGAAGGGGGGGCGGACGCTGGAAGCCACTGCTAAGTGGCCATGGCATTGCCCCAGCTTATCGATCATTGCTGGCTGCACAGAGGCGTCGTCAGAGTCGCCCGGGTGGGCCGCCACTGTTGATACCTGGGCGCACATAAAAGTGAAAGACCATTCGGTTTTTTTGTCTATGGCTCTGGCCAGCTCTCTGCCTGGCTGGCTGGCTGGCTGTCTGTCTGTCTGTCTCGGCTCCATATTGGTGTCAAACTGCAGCGAGACACGTTGGAGCTACTCGCATTTGGAATGGCGCATTGTCTGCCCGGGCCAAAGTCAGAGTCAATGCAGCAGCTTTGAATTTCAGTTGGGAGTCAGAGAAGGCGGAGGTGGAGGTGGAGGAGCAGGACTGCGCAGTCGGGCCAGCGTCAGTGTCAGTGGCGCATTCGTTAAGTATACGCCATGTATGCGCCTTTTAAGTGCATAGGCCAACCGGTTCCGCCAAATGGCAGGCAATGCGCAAATACCTTTGTGAAAAGCCGACAACATTTGACTCTTTGGCAGCTGCCCTCCCCCTCCCCCACTTTAAGCCCCCCTCCCTGCCCACGCCGCTCAAAACGCAGGCTCCCGCGGGAAAAGTTCGTTTTTCCTGAATTGCGCCAGCGATGCGACGCAGTAACAAATACTTTGCCCATGGTCACAGGCAGCGGCAGCAGTCACAAGTACTTATCAGTTATTGAGAAGCTGTGACTTTGCTGCAGTCACGCTTTTTGATAGCTTCATTACATGCACTTCACAATCAGCCGCATATTTATTTATGAAAGACACTCGTACTTGAAATTCTCAGCTAGCACAGTTTTAGCTGCAATACTTGGGAAAACTATTTGGACGCTCAGTTTAACTGCATGTTGGGTCAAATAACAGCTTTCAGCCAGTGTTAGGCAGTGTTTTAGTCGAGGGTCACTTAGGGAATAAATATTTATCACCTGTTAATGTTAACAGCAAGTGCTTGGGAAATGTTTTGGGATATTTTAGCTGCCTTTTAGAGGGGAAGTGGAATAACAGCGTTGCCATCCGGTTTTGCAATAAACACTAAAGACTTAATGAAGCCATTTTTTTGTGCACATGCAGCTTTGCCAGACCTGACTAATTTAAATTGTCTGCTTTATTCGTCTGAATATGGGAAATTTCAACACAATTTTTCCTTTTTGGTATATTTATCCTCATGTTGGCTGCCATGCACTTTGCAATAAGCATCAAAAAAGCCAAAACTTGCTATAAAAAATTAGCTGTTACTTTTTACTAATATCACAAATTTAATTTTTGTTATATTTATCCTAATGTTAGCTGCCATGCACTTTGCAATGAGCATAAGAAAAAAATCCTCAAACTTGCTGTTACAAATCATTATTATTATATATTACTTATATCAGAATTTTCGTTTTTTGGTATGCTTATGCTCAAGTTAGCTGCCAAGTACTTATCAATCAGATTGAGAAAAATGCCTTAAACTTGCTGTTAAAAATTAGCTAGCCCTTTTAACAGCTAAATAAACAGCTTTTCGATTACAGTCATAAAAATGCTCCACCAATAGATCAGTTAAAACAGCTAAAACTCTCAAAATACAGCTAAATCACAGCTATTTTCTGGTTACAAGCGCAATATGCCCCCCGCTCGGCTGCCATGGCAATGAAAATTGGGGCGCCTCGCTGGCTCTAACTGCATTTTTAACTCGTTGTCAGGCTGTGCGGAGCCAGACGCAGCCCTAAGGGCAATGTTGACGCCAAGTGGCAAGTGGCAAGTGGCGGTGCAGCGAGTGCAGGTGCAGCTGCCAGTTGCAAGTTGCCAGTTGCCAGTTGCAAGTTGCCACGCCAAAAGCCAAAACGAAACAAGTGAAAACAAGTTGAGCGCCTGCAGCAGGCGGAAAGTGGGTCAGAGCCAGAGAGCATCAAATGGCGAAGAGGAGTCGTGCCAATGGCAGTCGCCAAGCTAACTGAGCCGGCTGAGATTCAGGTGGCTGGCAGGCCAGTTATGCGCAGTAGCCACCGCACCACCGGCACCATATCGGGCGGGCGCCAAAGCAACGTGGAATGCAGCTGCTGCTGCTGATGATGAGCAGGGTGCATGGGCAACGGTAATGGGGGAATGGGGGGCCGGAGGAGAGTCAGGGAGACGTAGGCAATGGGCGACGTCATCAGCGATGCGTCGATGTTGAATGTGAATGCAGTTGATGCGGTTGACTCTATTGACGGTTATTAGCCATGTCGAAGGCGGGCTAATGCCTTGCAGATTGTTGGCATAATACTCGTTGCCAGCAACAGATTGTTGTCGGTTGTCTGTTGCTGCTGTTGCTGTTCGCGTTGCTGTTGCCGCTGCTGTTCTGGTTGATGATGATGATGGGTTTTTAATATGCATTTGGTTGGCTGATGCACGATATACGGTTAGTTTAATAACAGAACGTGCAGCCCACAGGCCCATGCGAATCTCTCGCTTCCCTCGCCCCCCCCCCCCCCTCTCTCCCTCTCTCTCTTACTATATCTATGCTTATGCAGCCCTCTTTAACCTTGTACCCTCTCGTTTTTTATTCTCTTCATTCGCCGCAGCGGCACATCCCGGCGCCGTTTGTTATAGCCACGCCCACTGTCAAATGTTTGATACGCGCACCCATTGCGATTTCCTGATACCCAATCTCTTTGGACGCTGCCAGTGCACGGCCCCAACGCGCATGGTGGGTGGACTTTGTGTGGCGCCCGCGGCGGACGAGACGGCGCCAGCTGTCGAGGAGCAGCCCATTGAAAGGCCTCCACAACAACAACAACAACGACGTCGACTACAACAACGCCTGAGCCCACAACCAGACGCACTACAACAACAACAACAACAACAACGACAACACCGGCGCCCACAACAACAGCGAGAACATCGGCGGCTCCAGTTCTGCTGGAGGATGAGCTGCCCGCCAGCGTGGAGGAGCAAGCGCTCGAAGAAGACGACATGGATGCCGAAAAGCTGAGACCACAAATCATCACTGGCGAATTGGACAACGGCGAGAAATTCGATCCCGTTGACCATGCGCATGAGGAGACGGAGCTAACCCAACAACAGCCGCTGGCGGAGAGCCAAGAGAAACAGGAAGCGGAGCAGCAGCAGGCGGAAAAGGAAACGGAGCAGGATGCTGTTGACCAGGAGGCGCACAAAGAGTTGGCCCAACAAGTGGCCGAGGAGGCGCCCGAGCAGGGACCCGAACAGGCGCCCGAGCAGGGATCCGAACAGGCGCCCGAGCAGGGACCCGAACAGGCGCCCGAGCAGGTACCCGAACAGGTGCCCGAGCAGGGACCCGAACAGGCGCCCGAGCAGGGACCCGAACAGGCGCCCGAGCAGGGACCCGAACAGCCAGCTGAGGAACAGCTGTCCACACAGAGCGCCACCACCGGAGCACAGCAGCTGCTGACGCCCGCCGATGTGGCCACAGAAGCCAACGAAGCTATCGAGCAGGAGACCGAAGCGGCGCCCGCCTACGACTATCCCTACAAGATCGATGAGGAGTACGCCGAAGAGCATGAGCTCAAGCCCGAAGCGGAGCTGGCCGAAACAGAGCCAGAACGAGAACCAGAACCGGAACGAGAACCAGAACCAGAACCAGAACCAGAACAAGAACTGGCAACAGTGGCCGCAACGCACAACGAGCCGGCTGCCGAGGAGGAGCTGGAAGCATCGGGCGCACAAGAAATTGATACCATGAAATTTGATTACGAAACAGCAGGCGAAGGGGAGGAGCAGCAACAGCAACAGCAACAGCAACAACACGATGAGCTGGATCAGGTGGCGGCAGCTGTGCCCATTGCGCCCGAGGAGGAGAAGAACGACAGCGAGACTGATGCGGAGACGGCCACGCAGCATTATCAGCAGGCGCAGCTGGAGGCAGAGAAGGAGGAGGAGGAGGAGGCGACAACGGACGAGGCAGCAGCAACAGTTGCTGATGATGATCTGATGGCCGCGGAAATTGAAAGTGCGACAAATACGCAGCCAGCGGAGCAGAACACAGAGAACTCTGAGCTGGAGCTGGAACAATCGGGCGATCACGAGATTGAGTCAGAAGTGAAGCCCGAAGCGGAGACTGAGACGGAGACGGAGGCGGAGACAGAGGCGGAGACGGAGGCACAGGCCGAACCACAGCCAATTGAGTTCACGACAGTCCATGATGAGGTGGAAGAAGAAGCGCCCGCCAAGCAGGCGGAAGATGAGCAGCAGGCGGCACCGGAAACAGAGAAACAACAACAAGTGCAGTCCGAAACTGAAGCCACCGAAATTGAGCAGCCAGCGAAATTGATGGACAGCGAAAGCCAAGACGAGAAACAAGCAGAGCTGCAAAAGGAAAATCAAGTGGAAGAGGAAGTGGAAGGGGAAGGGGAGAAACCCCAAACGGTGACAGAAGCTGAAACTGCAACTGAAGCCGCAGAAGTCGAGCTGGCAACAGAAGCCGCGGAGAATGCAGCTGAAATCGAGACGCAGAACGAAGCAGAGACCGAGAAGGAGACAGAGCAGGAGACAGAGCAGGAGACAGAGCAGGAGGCAGAGCAGGAGCTGGCTCCGGTGTCCGAGGCCGATCAGGCAGAACAAAGCGCCGACGTCAAGCCGACAAGTGGCGAAGATGATTTAAATGGAGCCAATCAATTAAAGCCCGAGCTCGCCGAGATCGCAGAGCAGCAGCCAGCTGAGCCAGTGGAAAGCCACAGCGAAGACGCAACAACGACGGAACAGCAGCAAATCAATGAGAAGGCGCAGGCTGAACCGAATGTGGAACATGAGACAGAGAACGAGACGGAGAAGGAGGAGGAGAAGGAGGAGGAGGAGGAGGAGACGCAGACGCAGGCAGTCGAGGTGGAGGCAATCAGCGAAGCGCAACACGAAGAATTGACTTACCCAACAAATGATGATGAATTGGCGCCACAGCAGCACAGCGAAGAGCAGGCCACAGAACAGGTGGCCACAGCAGCAGCAGCAGCAGCAGCAGGAGAAGAGGAGGAGGAGGAGGAGGAGGAGCTGCAGCAGGCGGAGGCAACGACTCAACTGACGGCAGCTGAACCAGAAGACGTCCACACGGCAGTCGAGCTGGCGAATGAGCTAAATGCAAATGCAATTAAGACGCCCGAAGTGTCGGAAACAATTGCTGAGACGCAGCCCGAGGCGTTGGCAGAGCCGTTGGACAGCATTGCTAATGACGAGGTGTCGCATGTGGATGCAGCTGCAGAGACTGTGACTGAGGCTGAGGCGTTGCCCGAGCCGGCGACCCATGCTGATGACGAAGGTGCGGTCGAGGCTGGCACTGAAATGGCGCCCGAGGCACCGTCAATTAACCACGATGAGCTGCAGGAAGCCACCGAGGCTTTGATGGAGGCCGAACCGAATGCGCCGGCAGCCACGGAGCTGGCGGAAACTGTCACCGAGCGCAGTGAAAGTGGCCAGCCCGATGAAACGGAAATGGACAAAAATGAAAACGATAATATCATTCAAGGAGCGGAGCCAAATGTGGAGCAAGCGCCAATCAAGGCGGCGACAGAGACGGAGACAGAAACAGAAACTGAAGCTGAAGCTGTAGCTGAAACAGAAATGGAAGCGGCATCTGTGGCACCCACGGAGCAGCAGACCAAGCTGGGCGAGGCGGAGCAGGAACAGACGCTGGACTACAGCAGCATTGAGCAGCTCCAGGAACACAATCCAGAACCAGAGCAACAGCAATCCGAGCAAGTTGAGGTAGACACAGCGACCGCTGACACCGAGACGGAGGCGCCGGCCACGCAGATGCCCGAGCTCGTTGCCCAGGTGCCCATTGTCAGCGAGGAGCAGAGCACGGACGATTTCAAGGAGAGCGAAAGCATCGCCGGCATACTCAACGATTTGATGCTGGAGGGAGACAGCACGGTGCCGCCCGTGCCATTTGGCGAGCAGCCTGGCCAAACGATGCCCATGCCGGAGCAGGTGCAGCAGCAGCAGGAGCAGCAGCTGGAACAGCAGCCAGAACAAGTGCAGGAACAATCGGAAGCTGCCGCCCTGCCCGATCTGCTGGCGGAGGCAGATGAGCTGCACGAGCAGCAGGAGCAGCCGGAGCAGCCGGAGCAGCAGGAGCAGCAGGAACAACAGCAGCTAGAAGAAGCAGAGACAGAGCCCGAAGCAGCCACCGAAGCAGCCAGCAATGAGCTGGACGAGAAGCTAATCACCTTCTATCCGGAAATGTCCGCGGAGCCGGAGGCCCAGCCAGCCGTGACAGCTGAAGCTCAGCCAGAGTCGACCACCGTCGAGCCCGAAGCGGACCCGGAACGCACGTTGTCGCCCGAGGAGCTGCCCTTCGATCTGAGCGAGAGCTCCGGCCCCATCCGGCTGCAGGAGCTCGAGTCGGACAGTCTGATACTGGAGTCCACCACGTTGGATACGCTGCTCGATCACAACAATCACATCGAGGTGGATAAAGTGGCGCTCCACGAGGAGGCCACGCCCAATCCCGCCGATATTGTGGAGATCACCACACAGACCATGCTCGGCCTGGCCAGTCGTGTGACGCTCATGGAGCCCGCCGCGCCGGTGGTCACCACGCTGAGGCCACTCATGAGCTCGGACGAGGCGACGCCACAGCCCGCCGCCAGCTACACGCCCGAGATGCCCGCTCCCGTTGCCACGCTGCCTGTGCTGGGCAGCAAACCGGGCACCGAGCTGCGCAAGCGCGTCGATCTCGGCCTGGAGGCCATCTCGCTGGGTCTGCCCTGCGCCAGCGATCGCCAGTGTCAGCTGGCCGATCCCCACACGGTTTGCAACGGACGCGGCGTCTGCGACTGCGCAGCGGCCAATGGCGAACAGGGACAGTGCAGCGCCGCTCGCACGGGATGCAGTCCCGGCACCTTCCAGGTAAGCAAGCACACATGTACCCTTTCGAGTCAGCTAAAACTATCGTGGGAGTATCCCAAATTTAATAACAAATTTAATTTAATTTCTAACACAAAGTGTACAGTTCTCCGCATGTACCATGTATCATGTACCATGTACCATGTACCATGTATCATGTACCATGTATCATGTACCATGTATCATGTACCATGTATCATGTACCATGTATCATATACCATGTACCAAATTCCATTAAAATTGAACATTTTTAAACATGTAAAAAATGAAAACACGCATATCTTCGGCAAATAAACTCACATCTTCAAATAATATACACTTTTAGATTCATGCGAATCGGGACTAACGATTGGCATTCAAAAATTACCATTCTAAATTTTGACCAAAATTCACAAAAATTACAAAGGGTAACATCAAAATTGTTGGCTAAATCGCGAAAATTTTAAAATTAAAATTTTTCAATGACAATCTATTCTATATGCATATGCGAGTCGAAAAGAGGTATATCTTTTCAAAATCTGACTACATATGGCCAAGATACAGTCATTTTCAATGTTTTTATACATTAAAACCCGCATATCTCGGGCAAACAAAGGCGTATCTTTGAATTATATACATTTTAAGACTCGTACAGATCGGGACTATCGATTGGCATTACAAAATTTTAATTCAAAATTTTGACCAAAATTGACAAAAATAGCAAGGGGTAACATCACAATTATTGCAAAAAATTTCGAAATTTTGGTAATGGAAATTTCTAATGCCGATTGATTTGATATACTTGTACGAGTGTATTAAGGTATATTTTTCCGAGATCGGACTACATATGGCCGAGTTAGAGTAATTTAAAATATTTTTAAAAAATTCGTTTTGCATAAAATATTTTGTTTTGAATTTCCCTTTTTTAGCAAAGCGTTATTGCACACTTAAAGTAAATGAAATAACTGATTTTACCCCTTTTTGAGTGTATTTAAACCAATTGCTTGTCCTTTGCAGTGCCGCTCGAGTGGCGTGTGCATCTCGTGGTTCTTCGTGTGCGACGGTCGCGCCGACTGCAACGACGACTCGGACGAGGAGTGCACCCACAATGCGCGCCTCAACCAAACATGCCCGACGGAGGCGTTCCGCTGCGAGCGCAGCGGTCGCTGCATTTCGCGGGCGGCGCTCTGCGACGGCCGGAAGCAGTGTCCGCACGGCGAGGACGAGCTGGACTGCGACGGGCATCAGCGTGGCGGCAACGGCTGTCCGGCGCACACGTTCCGCTGCAAGAGCGGCGAATGCCTGCCGGAGTACGAGTACTGCAATGCGATTGTCTCCTGCAAGGATGGCAGCGACGAGCCGCCGCATCTCTGCGGCTCCCGCGCCGTGCCCAATCTCTTTATGCGCCTGATCGAGGCCGGCGGCTTGCTGGCCAGCCGCCACGAGCCGGACGCTTATTGTCCGCACCGCTGCAGCAACGGACTGTGCCGCTCCACGGCGATTGTGTGCTCCGGCCGCGACGGCTGCGGCGATGGCACCGATGAGCAAACCTGCGCCGTCTGCCGTAAGTTCTTGCCAACTTTCAACGAATTTCACGAATTTCAAATTTGCCCTCTCTCTCTCTCTCACTCTCTGTTTTGCAGGCTGTCCCGCTCCGACTGTCGCCAGCCTGCCCGCCTATTTGGCCAGACATCGCCCCATGCCGCTGTGGTAAGGCGAGCTATATCTGCAGTCTGCAACACGTTTCGCAACACTATTTCGAGCACTTATCCCAACACTGTCAACTGCCAATTTTGATATATTCGATTTTTGATTTAGCATTTAAGTCGATTTAACGCTATTTATTTATTTATTTATTATTTTGTGCGACTGCGCCTGCCACGCCCAATTGCCACCTTGCTAGCGAGGGATGCCAAAAGCATCCTTTGAACCCTGCGATGCTGACAATTGTGCGCCCTATGCGCTATCTACTGCCACAACCCCTCTTAGCCCCATCCCCGTACTACCCCCAACAATCCAAAAATCATCAATCGACAATTTCATTCCCATTATTCACACACACTCATTATTTATTCTGCTCATCTTCCCATTGAACTATTTATTTATGCTCACTCTTCACTACCCTAACTAAAAAATTAACAAAAAAAAAAAAACAAAAACAAACAAAAAACAACCACTTCATTCGCTTAGCTTAGTTTTATGAAATTATCTAATTTATTTAAATTATGGCCAGGCAACACAATCAGCAAAAACAATTGATGCATTTTTATTATAAATTAATTTGTTTGTAAATAAGTTAACAAAATGCTTGATGTACATGATAAATGACTATTTAATGAAATTGTAAGGCATAATCGTACCGATATCAAACCCTATATTCACTATTTAACTATATATTTACATGTGTACTGTGGCATTGCCACACGGTTGCCCAGATTTTCATCAAGTCAAAACGCATCACAAAAAAAAATCAGTTAAGACAATACGAAATGCATGAATCAAATAATAATAATAATGACAATAAAAAAAATAACTTATTTTTAAAAATAAAAAAATGTCCAAAAATTATTGAAAGTGTTTTTTTATGGAATTCTTGCTTTGAAATTCATTATAAGATTTTTCGATTTTTATTAAGGTATAAAATTAAATAAATAATCCTTGAGCGTGGGCTCAGCTAGTTTAGGGTATTCTACTATATGTACAGACGGAAAAGAACACATAAATAATAGATATTAATACAAAGATAAATATAGTTCAATGTCTATAGAGGATATCGACAAAATATAGTTACAAAATTCTATACTATGAGAAAGCTTTCAAAAATTTCGTGCTCTGCGATAACTAATTTATTACAAAACTTAGGATAAAAAAAAAGTTTTCAAACTCTTTTATTCGCTGTTAAATTGCTTGTTTTACGTGTGTTTCCAAATTTAGACACCGAAATATAATATACACATAAGGAAATTGGTTTTAATATAAGTAAATATGAATTGAGGAGACACTATAAAGTATATATATTCTTAGACCGAGTCGATGCCAAGTCCGTCTGCCCGTCTGTTCGTCCATTTGTCAGTTTCTATGGAAACTAGTGTCAATCTTAAGGCAATCTTTAAAAAACTTTGAAATTTTCAAATGCCACGAGCAAATATTTTATTCAATTTTAGCTTACCCAAACAAAATAAATACAAATATTAAAATACACATATTAATAAATATTAATTTATTTCCATAATCTTATTTCTAGTTCATAGAAGGTAATCGAAAATGATCCTGCAAGTCCTTGACTCAAAATAGATTTCACAATGGCCGACAAACAGCCGCTTTTAGATTCTGTAGACGACAATTCGGAGGATTGTGCCATAGAATCAAAGGAACCGTTCAGAAAGAATCGAATAACATGCAAGTCCATATTTATCTGGCTCAGTCGTCAGATGTCGTTGCGTCGCAATCGGTTCTTCGTCGTATTTCTATATATTTTGTTGAGTGTGCTGATTGTGCTTTTCTATATATTATGCTTCTATCTGACGGTTTCAGCTGAATTTCAGCCCACGGATGATTTTTTGCTGGTGAATCGACATGCGAATGTATTGGAAGTTAAAGGTTGGTTTTCTTGAACAAAATTTAATTCTTGTTTATAAATCAAATATCTTAAAAATATTCAAAATTTTTAAAGAATTTTTAGAAAGCCATATAGACTGTCCAATCATTTATTAGCGTCCTTGAATTAATTAATTCAATTAAGTATAAATCATTTTTTAATTTCATATTTGACGTTTTTAATTGAAATTCAAAGTTCCTAAATAGTTTTGAAAATTTATTTTTTTCTTAAAAAAAGAAGTTTCTAACTTTTCAATTCAAGAAACTTTTCGATTAGCTGGACCTAAGTATAAAATTCTTAGTTTTTTATTTTGAGGGTAGATTTTGAGATTCGGCAGAGTACAGTTATATATTTTTACATATTTATTTAAGTAATCAGCCTGCAAATATATATTTTTAAAGGTGCAACCGACCATGAATTTAAATATTCAGATAAATGATCCCATTTTCAGCGCATATTTTATTTTATATAGATATATATTTATGCTTTTTATTTGTGACTTTTGTCCTTGGTATCCCTTTTTCATAATTTCTTGCGCTTTTGCTTGCCTTGCTTCCCCCATGACCTTTGACCAGCTGTCGGTCTGACCCCGCGTCCGCCCACAACGCTCCCACTAGAATTCACGAATGAGCCGTTAGCTGATCAGACCATCCTTTCGTCGCAAGGTTATCTCGTGTACAGCAACCGCTGCCGCATCGTCGATCTCGATCCCTACAAGCGCGAGGTGATGCTCCACTTCCAGCGCGTCGGCTACCGGCCCTGCAAATCCTATTTGCCGCTAACCGAGGTGCGCTACGATGCCAACGAGCAGCGCTATATACTGCGCATTAATCCAGACGCGTTCCCCAGCTACAATGTGGATCGCCTGCTGCGCTGCTGCTACATGTCCGTGGGACGTGTCAACGAGTCCCACGTTAACCTATCGCCATGCCAGCCATTCAGCTCCCAGACGCAGCTGTCCAACGCCACGGACAGCATCATCGTCGGCTGCAAAAGCGAAAAGGAGCAAATTTATATCAACGGACACGCGACCATTCCGGAGCACCAGCCGGTGCGACAGCGTCTCCAGCAATGGCGAACCAAGGACGGGGATCGGCGTGTGCCCAGTTTGCTGATGATCGGCATCGACAGCATCTCGCGCTTGAATCTCATACGGGCCATGCCCAAGACGGCGCAGTATTTGTACGACAAGAATTGGTTCGAGCTGGCGGGCTACAACAAGGTGAGTTGGATCAGTAAGTGAATTTAGTCCACAACGATATTCCGACCTGCCTGCGACAGATTGACGACAACACGTTCCCCAACCTGATGGCCTTGCTGGTGGGCTACAATCACTCCAGCGCTTACAGCCTCTGCAATCCCTACAAGGCGGATGGTCTGGATCAGTGCACATTCATGTGGCAGCTTTTCCAGGCGCACGGCTTTGTGACCGCCTACGGCGAGGACGCGGTCAAGATCAGCACGTTCAACTACCAGAAGAAGGGCTTTCAGCGCCCGCCCGTCGATTACTATCTGCGTCCGTATCTGACCGCCGCCGAGAAGCTGCTGGGCGGCAACATAGTGCTCGGCCTGCCCCACTGCCTGGGCTTCGAGACGGAGGCGGAGCACGTGTACAACTATGCGCTGGAGTTCGCCAGGCGCTATCGCAACGAGAGCTTCTTCGGCTTCTTCTGGACGAACACGCACAGCCACAGCGACATCTCGCAGACCAGCTCCATGGACGAGTACCTGCGCGGCTATCTGCAGAGGCTGCTGGCGCAGGGCACGCTGGAGCACAGCATTGTGGTGTTCTTCAGCGATCACGGTCTGCGCTTCGGTCCGACGCCCGCCACTCTAACGGGACATTACGAGGAGCGGCTGCCCTTCCTGTTCATCTGGCTGCCGCCATTCGTGCAGCAGGCTTACCCGGAGTTTGTGGAGGCTCTGCGCCTGAATCGGAATCGCCTGACCACGCCCTACGATCTGCACCTGACCCTCAAGCACATCCTGACGCTCTCCGGTCGCGCTGGCAGCCTGGAGTCGCTGGGCGGCGCCAAGGACTGTCCGCAGTGCCAGAGCCTGCTGCTGCCGGTGCCGCTGAACCGCAGCTGCGAGGACGTGGCCATTGCGGACCACTGGTGCACGTGCTGGTCGTACGAAAACGTCGACAAGAGCTACAAACTGATACGTAAGTTGGCCACGCGCATAGTGCAGCATCTCAACGAGTATGTGGCCAATTTCCGGAATGGCAGCCTGGCGCATCTCTGCGTGCCGCTAACGCTGCTGAGCATCAAGGCCGCCTACAAGGCCCTTCCGGGTGACAACGATCCCGGCCAGGTGGAAATGTATATGCTGACCCTGTACACCGCGCCCAACAAGGGTCTGTATGAGGCAACGGTGCGCTACAGCACAAAACTGGCGGACGAGAAAATGGTGGTTTCCGGCTCCGTGAGTCGCCTCAACGCGTACAACAAACAGGGCGACTGCGTCAGCGACGTGGGACTTAAAAAGTACTGTCTCTGCCATGAGAAGGATAAAAAAGAAAATCAAACCACAAAAAATAACAAAAAGAAGAAAGGGATTTACAAAAAAAAACATAAAAATTAATTTTCCTATATTTTAGCCAATTCAAAACAGCTAATAAAGTAACGTAAATAACAAAAGCAGAGGCTGAAATCGTTCAGCTGAGCGAAATGTGAGTGCATACAGTAAACATTGGCAAGAACATTTTTCAATTGTTAAAAATAATTAAGTAATTAATATTAAAAATGTACACTTTTATTATGTTTGTTATTTTATATTTAGTAGTATTTATTTGGAATTTTGAAATTGCTCCCAATTGTATGCTACTATTTTTGTACATATTCACAGGGTGTTCATAACATGCTGCTCTGCACTTTAAAGCTGTTTGTTTTTGTTGTGATTTTATAGCAGGCACGTGCCAAAAATTCCACACCAATACTCACAGCACAAATCTCTCGCAGTGGATTTTTCGGCAGTGCGAGACGCGTCGCAGTCAACAGGTGTCCGTGCGCTGAGTGGTGCGAGATTGAGAGCAAGCGGCGTTAGCGTCGACTGCGCAGTCGCTGTACATGTGTACCGAAAGCGACAAGCAAATAAACATTGCATGCTTTTAGGCGGCGCTCACAAAATGCAGCAACCGTTTTCAATGCTTCTCTCTCGCTCTCTTTGCGTACGCCGTACGTGCCAAATGCGAATGTGTGAAAGCTCTCACACTCACATCCGAACGCCTCGGCCTCAGCCTCAGCGTCAGCCTCAGCCTCGCTGGCGCCAGCGTGCGAAATATTTTGTATTATTATTATCTGTTTGCAGGCCACTGCAGCAGGACACGCGAGCGTCGCATCGCCGTGTTTATTTGTTTTCGGTTGCGTGTCCGTGTTTTGTGTATAAAAAAAATATAAGTCACATATCGTATTACTACATATTTTGTTGCAATCAATAAAAAAGCTGCAAAACGCTTGCAATATGCATACAAGTGAGTGCAAAGTTGAGCACAATTTCACAAATTAAGCGGCGAAAAAAGGCTGCGAAAAAGTTCTCTATACTTGTGTATATGTATAGGTGTGTGGGTGTGCGTGGGCGCTTATGCAAATGTGTGTGTGTGTGTGTATCCGAGTACGCGCAGCTTGTTAGTATCTATTGTGTCGCAGACATGCTTTGCAATTTTTAAGCTGACGCTGCAACCGAATATGCTTCAATGGCAACTTGACAGCACTTTGCGCCTGTCTGTGCGTGTGTGTGTGTGTGTGTGTGCTTGCTATTTTAACTACGTCACAACGTCCTCGACATACCTATACATGTGAGGCCCCATTTGTAGTAAATGTGTGTGTGTGTGTGTGTACGTAGTAAACCATATTTTTGCAATGTTCAAAGTCGAACCCTGCAATGTGACTCATTTGGTAATTCTAGGGTATTTGAATTAGATATAATTATAATATATTTTAAATATGTATTTTCATTTGCAACTGATAAACCTGCAATTTCATTGTTTATCATTTGTATTAGCGTTAAGTGTTTACAATTATTTGCTATGTGTGCTAAATGTTTTATTTGTATTTGCAGCTGATTGCAAAAATAAATATTTACAAATTTCATATTGGGTCACGTTTGATTTGACAATTTATTTGCATATGAGTTCTACACAAATATAATACAAAAGTACATTTTATCGCTTATAATTAGTGTTTTTTTCGCAGAAGTTTATCTATTATCATAAATATTTAATTAGTCATGCACTGAAATAAAAGCATGCATGCATGCAACATCAACAAGCAAGATAATATCGACATGTGACTGGGGGATAAAGTATTTTAAACATGCAATCGCAATTGCAATTGAAAGAACAGCCTTTATTTGGCTAAGAACTAAAGGCAACACGAATTAAAAAAATAAAAAATAAAAACCTATACATATAAGCTATATATATGTTGAATTCGCTTAAAAATTAAACATTTCAACAAAAATATTTTATTAGAAAATGCGAACTTTAATATAAACATGCCCGCATAGCCCACTCATTCCCACTTTTAGCTTGAGTCAATAAGTTTAAGCACCTGCATAGTGTATATAATATATCAATTAAAAAGATCTTTGCGCCAATCGCCAAACAGCTGTGGCTGAAATTACCTGAAACAACAATACTATTCTCACTAACACATTACTTTAGCGTTCGTGGGAAAACCCTATACAAAGAATTATGTGTATAGACGTAGACACATAGCTCGGATAGCTGGGATATAATTATCAATTACATTTTAATATCTCTTTCGATGGCTAACAACAAACTATTGTGTCATAGTCGGAAATCGTGATGTTTCAAAAACCCGGCATTGAGCATTGTATAATCAATCATTGTTGCTTCAGCAGTTTGGCTTTGCTCATGGATAAAATAAAAACGATTAGGAATGCTAAAGTTCAAAGGTGATGTGCTAAGAGATACGCTGTAATTAGGGAAATTTGGTTTCTTCCATCACTAAAAATTAAACTAAACAAATCGGAATTTGCAGCTACAAACATAAACAGCTGCCAATAAACAAATATCAAATGAACATTTTTCAATGCATTAAATATTGAGTGCTATTATTGGAATTCGTCTATGAATAGAATAATTCGTTTTAAGCACAAGAAATCTGGCATTTAATTCTTAATAAAAAACTCTCACAAGGAATTAATGAAGTAATTTAAATTAGTTCTTTATTTTTATTTAGTTTTAATAAATATGAAATATATACTAAAGAAAAAAACAAAATTAAAAAAATTAAAAAAATATGCATGCATAAAAAATTTTATAAAAAATTAGAATCAAAAAGAGTTTCAATACAAAGTAGTTAAAATACTCATTAATAAGTTTGCTAAAATTCTGTATTCTGTGCATTTAACTACGGGGTATAAAAATAATAAAAAATAAAAAAACAATGCACTAAGGTCATAATTACAAGCACATCGTAATAAACCAAATGCAAATCAATAGTCAATATTGAATGCATTTATATGCAAGCAAACCGAGCGGGTGTTAGACTCAAATTGAGAGATAGCCGAGAGCCGAATGGCTTCGCGATTGGTCAAAAACAAAAACAACCGAACGCTTACGATTACGATTGCGAGGTGGCCACCAGCAGAAAACGCGTATGCAGCGAATTGTTGTATCTGTATCTTTTGATGTGCTCGCGGATCGCCAGTCGAGTTCAGCACGCAGCACTTTCGCGTTGTTTGTTTTTATTGCTGATTTGCGCATAGCTCAATTTAGGCTAATATTAAAAAAAAAATGTTTTTAAATGAACCAATTACGAAATATGTCGCTTTGGCTAATTAGTTGAACTTACTTATTTCCGCCCGTCAGTTGAACTATTAAATCCCTTTTGCGAGCGCGCTTATCAATATACGAATATACCTATGCCTTAGCCAATTTCCAAGAATGTGCAACAATTGAATTTTAAACAATTTCATTAGTTAATGTAGATTTTGTGTCTGTCGCTGTACCAGAAATGTTTGTCTCGCTTCGTTATTGGCAGTGAAGGCGCTCGGTGCGGTGCCCAATCTAAACATAGACGAGCCAAAATAAGTGCAACAACTACAGTTCGCCAAATAGCGACAATATTTCAATTGCAAGTATAACTTTTGCTAGTCTAGAATACTTCTTTGAAAGACTGTATGAAATTCTATTCGAATCTAAAATCTAATCACTTCACAAATCTGGCATCTATACGTAAGTGTTAAGTTTAGTTAGCAGTCAGCTAATAAATTTACGATGAAATATATTCTAAAAGCAACAACAAAAAGTACAATGAACAATAAATATAAAATTCGAAAAAACACTAAAAAAAAAAAAATAGAAAAGCCTGACAGCTCTCGACTGTTAGTTACTCTGTTGCCAGCGCATTTACAGCTTAAAATAGCTAAAGAATAATATTTATTAAATGTGTGAAAGTAGAGGTGCAAAAAGCAACATAAATACAAATTTAATTTGGGGATGTTAGTGAGCGTAGCAAATCATTTTTGTTCTAGACTTTGAGGTTGATCATCAATTTAATAAATTTGTTGACTACAGTTTTATGTTTATGGGAGTTAAAGACGGGTTTTTCTCATGTGTATTATCATTACAATATTTTTTATTGTCATTTGTCATAATCTTTGATACAACATTTTTTTTTGTATGTGTGATCTATCATCATCGTAATTTATACACTCGTTCACGAAGTGAAGAGAGCATTTTGGGTTTGCTCAATGTCCAAAACTTGAAACTTGGAATATATTCTCGTGCATACCCGCGTCAGATAAATGGCTAAGATTCTTTGGCTACGCCCACTGGGGCGTGGCAATTCGTGAAAATCTGAAAATCATCCTCAAGTTTAAAGCTAGATATTTCAGACTCTCATAACTTTGTCAAACCAGAACCGGCATTAATGTTTGACGGCATTTTGGCTCAGTGTTTGTCCTCTATATTAATTCAACATTTAAAATATATGCTTTTAGAAAAATAAATTTTTTTATTTATTTTGTAAAAAATCATTTATTTATTTTAAAAGTTTTTTTTAATTTAGACCTGCAAATTTATATTTTTTTATTTGATTGTGGTTGTCACAATTAGCATGAAAATGAACTAATATCGACAGATTCTGAGGGAATACAATTTTTTGTCAAAAATCATCATACTGACGGACATTTGAACCAATATACTCTCTTGTCATTTGGGCACTAGTTATTTAAAAACTAGTTGCATCCGCATTTTTTTCGACTATGCTGTGGTTTTGTGTTTATGTATACGTATTTTTATACATTTGCATATTATTTTTGAAAGCCATAAATTTAATAAAAATAAACATACAGTGTGTGTGTGTGTGTATGTGTTTTATTGTGAGTGTATGTGGCTTGGGGCGCTTGAGACCAGAATGCAGGGCAAGCGCTAGTCGACCCCGCTCAATTAAAGCACCATTTGTATGATTTCTATATTTCTTTTAAAGGTAATTTTAAGTAAATTACCATTTGCATAATTCATGTTTCTTTTCTTTCCTATCATTTGATGCTTCATCACGGTGTAAATCACCTTTTAATTTGCCGCACAAAACAAATGAGATACAAGCATACGAACATTCATATACATATATAAAAATATATAATGATATGTATATGTATGTATTTATAATTTTAAATACCATCCTGTTTTGTGGGACACGCGATGGTTTTCGGTTATTGTGATTATTTAATGCTGCCTCTCGCAATGATGATCCAATGAGCTTCTTGAATATATATTTTAAATTTTATTTTATATAAATAAATACATTTTATTATAAATTAATTAATTAATTAAAAATCACTGAGGATATTGTAATTTTGTCCCAAGATGTGTAAGGTATAGAAGGATATCAG
The DNA here is from genome assembly GCA_035041545.1 of Drosophila colorata. Classification (NCBI taxonomy): domain Eukaryota; kingdom Metazoa; phylum Arthropoda; class Insecta; order Diptera; family Drosophilidae; genus Drosophila; species Drosophila colorata. The sequence continues at coordinate 6,141,618 of JAWNLD010000564.1, forward strand.
ATCACTATAATATAATATATAGCAACGATAGACCAAAAGAATTAATTTTCGAATGAACAACTTTTTTATTTTTTAAGATATCCTGACTAAATTTGTCAATAGTATAAAATTCGTCACTATAAATATTCCTAAAATATGACCAGAATATTATCAATATCAGAACACATAACACATAGGAACGATCGGCCAAAAAAAATTTGGGTTTAAAAGAAAAACCTTTTTGTTTTTTTTAAGATATTCTAATCAAAATAACATATAGTCAAAATATCGCCAATATCGAAGCACTCTGTAATCGGATAAAAATTGAGACAAAAATTGTGACAACCCAGTTAACTACAGATATAGAGCACACCCCTTCCATATGTCTGCAAGGGTATTTAATCTTCGGCAGCCCGAAAAAAAAACACTTCTCTCTCGCTTAAGCTAATATTACAGTTCGAACACGAGCCAAATAACTCGCAACGTGCTTGCTTCTATTTCCTCCATGTCTCGCTTCTTGCGTTTCATTGCTTCGTTTCGTAATGAACTGCAATTATAGATTGCCTTTTGTTGTTTCCGTATCGCAGGGCAGAGCAGACTAACCGGCCCGATGCGAAAATGAGTTCACAAGCTTGAGCCAAACACAGCAAATGCGATGGCCGACAAACGGCCGCTGCTGGAGTTCGCCGAGTCCGATGAGTCCAAGGATGAGGCTGGCGATGCCAGAGAGCCGGCCCTCGCGGGGATTGGCTTCAGGCCGCACGGTGCGCCCACGCTGGTCTGGTACTGCCGTCAAATAGTGCTGCGACGGAAGATGCTGCTCGGCCTGTTCCTGATTTTCGTGTTCTCCTATTTCCTGATTGGACCCGCCGATGTCCTGGATCTGGAGAACGTGCAAGTGCATCATCAGTCCAATGTGCTGGACATGGAAGGTACACAGCATCCAAATGATATTTCTGTTCACTAGTGCATGCGCTTTATATATGTATGTATACTCGTTCTCAAAGTGAAGACTATTTTTTTTTCTTTTTTTTGTGCAATGTCCGTCTTTCTGTCCATCCGTCTGTCTGTATGAACGCATTTTTATTCGCCACTATTGAAGTCATTGCCATGAGATTTGGAATATATACTCGTCTGCACCCGCTTTAGATAAAGTGTTCAAATTTTTTGGCTGCGCTTCCTGGGTATGTGACAAATTGATCAAATACCCTATAAATACACAATAAACGATAAAAAAAAATCCATATCTTCCACAATTTATGAGTTAGCCTCAACAAAATTTGACAGACAGTTTTCTGATCACATCCTATAAAGAGCGAGCAAAAAAAAAAAAATTCGGTCACGCCCACTCGTGCCTCTACAATTTACAAAAATAACAATCCTAATTAGGAGCGTTTTCGACTGTTTATTTATTATTTATTTGTTATAAACAGTCGACAAAGCGGGTGTCAACGAAAGTGTATAGGAATAAAAAAAAATTATTTAATTATATGTATATATATATATAAATATTACAAGCTTAAGGCCTAACGAGCTATAAAGTTTTCTTATTAGAAATCCAAATGACCCGTCTGGCCAGCTATGCCCCCAAAGCTGTTATTAAGCTGTGAACGAGTGTATTGCGCAGTCGGTTACGCCCGACTGCACCGTTCTCATTCGTTTTTTGTTTGTTTTCTCACTTGTTTTATGTTTGTTTGTGTGTTTGTTTTCTTTTTGTGTCCCGCCTTTTGTTTGTCCTGCATGAATCCGCCTTGCCTCGTGTCCAGCTGTCGATCCGACCCCACATCCCAGCCCACCAAAACCAACGACAGTCGCAGCAACAACAAGCCAAGCGCTTGCATTAACCGTCGAGCACACAACTAACCCGATGACTGATCAGACCACCCTTCTGACCCTTCTGCCGCAAGGTTATCTCGTGTACAGCAACCACTGCCGCATCGTGGATCTCGATCCCTACAAGCGCGAGGTGATGCGCCACTTCAAGCGCGTCGCCTACAAGCCCTGCAAGCCACGCCCGCCGCTCACCCAGGTGCGCTACGATGCCAACGCCCAGCGCTATGTCCTCAGCATCGATCTGGCGGCGTTGGGCAGCTACCGGAAGAGCAGCGCCCTCAGCTGCTGCTATATGGGCGTGGAGCGGGCCAGCGAGACGGAGGTCGGCTATACGGCGTGCCAGAAGTTCAAGAGCCCGGCGCAGCTGTCCAACGTCACGGACAACATCATCGTCAAGTGCAAAACGGAAAAGGAGCAAATTTATATCAACGGACACGCGACCATTCCGGAGCGCCAGGCCGTGCGCCAACGGCTCGACGACTGGCGCAACAAGGATCGTCGACGGCGAGTGCCCAGCGTGCTGATGATCGGCATCGACAGCATCTCGCGGGTGAATCTCATACGGGCCATGCCCAAGACGGCGCAGTATTTGTACGACAACGATTGGTTCGAGCTGGCGGGCTACAACAAGGTGAGTTGGATCAGCAGCCCCAGCCAAGCATGCCTAACCCGGCCTCTTTCCCACTCCGCACAGATCGACGACAACACCTTTCCCAACATCATGGCGCTCATGGTCGGCTACAATCTGACCAATGCCATGAAGCACTGCAATCCCTACAAGGTGAACGGCCTGGATCAGTGCCGATTCATCTGGAAGCTCTTTCAGGAGCACGGCTTTGCGACCGCCTACGGCGAGGACGCGATCAAGATCAATACCTTCAATTATCTGAAGAAGGGCTTTCAGCGCCCGCCCGTCGATTACTATCTGCGTCCGTATCTGACCGCCGCCGAGAAGCTGCTGGGCGGCAACATAGTGCTCGGCCTGCCCCACTGCCTGGGCTTCGAGACGGAGGCGGAGCACGTGTACAACTATGCGCTGGAGTTCGCCAGGCGCTATCGCAACGAGAGCTTCTTCGGCTTCTTCTGGACGAACACGCACAGCCACAGCGACATCTCGCAGACCAGCTCCATGGACGAGTACCTGCGCGGCTATCTGCAGAGGCTGCTGGCGCAGGGCACGCTGGAGCACAGCATTGTGGTGTTCTTCAGCGATCACGGTCTGCGCTTCGGTCCGACGCGGGCGACCTGGTCGGGTCATCTGGAGGAGCGGCTGCCCTTCCTGTTCATCTGGCTGCCGCCATTCGTGCGCAAGGCGTATCCCGAATTTGTGGAGGCTCTGCGCCTGAATCGCAATCGCCTGACCACGCCCTACGATCTGCACCTGACCCTGAAGCACATCCTGACGCTCTCCGGTCGCGCTGGCAGCCTGGAGTCGCTGGGCGGCGCCAAGGACTGTCCGCAGTGCCAGAGCCTGCTGCTGCCGGTGCCGCTGAACCGCAGCTGCGAGGACGTGGCCATTGCGGACCACTGGTGCACGTGCTGGGCGTACGACAGCGTCTACAAGAACGCGAAGGTGGTGCGCCAGCTGGCCAAGCGCGTGGTGCACTACCTCAACGACTATGTGACCAATTTCCGGAACGGCAGCCTGGCGCATCTCTGCGTGCCGCTGGCGCTGCAGAGCGTTAGCGCCGCGTACAAGGCGCATCCGAGCGACGTCGTCGGCAGCCACACGGAGATCTACTGGCTGATCTTCTACACGTCGCCCAACAAGGCGCTGTACGAGGCAACGGTGCGCTACGACAAGAGCCTGCCGGACGAGGACAACATGCTGGTCACCGGCTCCGTGAGCCGCCTCAACACGTACAGCGGGGAGGCGGACTGCATGAACGACTTTGCCATCAAGAAGTATTGCTTTTGCCGTCACAAAGGCGGCTAAATTGGCTGCAGATCCGATCGAGAGTGTTTAGGCTTAAGCCCCAAGTGCCGTTATTCGTAGTTGTCTAGGGCTAACAGTAGATTGTAGATTGTAGATTATAAACTAAAGATAGGCATTAGCATTAGATCTAATTTAAATGCCGCGTGGGCGTTAACACCAGACTCGGAACATTTCCAGAGCAGCAAAGTGATAATATTTACTTATATCGTGTACATAATTCAGACATATAAACCAACACACATATATATATATATATATATATATAAATATATACTTTTTGCTCACTTCTCTCTTTGTGTATATACTCTAATCGATTCCAATTTATATTCGTATAAAACTAACGATGCCAAGATTTCAATTACTCTGTATTATAGTTACGTTTGCAGTATAAATTATAAAACCTCTTTATAAACTATATCAAACGTTGTAATTAGACATATATTTGTTATATATAAATGTGTTGTTATTTTTTTTCGTTTTTTTCATAGAAAAATGTCTTAGAAAATAAACTACACGTTTTATAAATTAAAACCAAAATATAATTCGAGTTAAAGAATACTTAAAATATGTGAAAAAAGATGTCGAGAATTGCAATTGATTTATTGTGAGCGATGCGAATAAAGTCAATGTGTCATTAACCTAAAATTTAAACTGAATATATATACACACATATATATATATATATATATATATATATAGATATAAGTGTGGAGTATATATATATATATGTCTATACGGCATAGGATATGGAAATGTTTAGCTATATTATTTATGTACATTTGCTGATTTTCTAAGGCATAACTTGAAATTTGTCTATGAGATTGCAATTCTCTTCAACTTAGCTCCTTCGTATATATATATATATATATATATATATATATATATATATACATATATATATGGATTTTACAATGATAATTAGTAATTTGTGAGCTATTTAAAATAAGTTCGTTTTGTTTTGTTTGTTTGTTTTTTATGTGTGTTTGTTTGGCAAACATGACTTTTGTGCCTTTTTTTTTTGGGGTGGGGGGAGGAACTCAACGTTGATACTGCAGGCTGATGACCTTCTCCTTGAAGTTGTAATTGCACAGCATGTTCTTCAGGGACTTGAAGAACTTGGTTAGTGGACTGTGTCGCTGCAGGCCGAGCGCATCGCTCGCCATCGGCTGCAGCTCGAGCCGCAGCTCCTTGTAGTCGGCGGCGATGACCAGCGAGAAGCGTCCGCTCAGGCTCACAGCATAGTTGGGATTGTTGGGACGGGTCTTGATGAACTCAATGGATTGCTGCAGCTGCTGGGCGAAGAACGATTGCTTTGTGGAGCGTTGAAAGTTGCGCGCACTCCACGTGTCCAGCGCGGTGCTGATCAGCCAGGTGAATTGCGGCGGCAGCGTATTGACTTTTAGTGGCTCTTCCGGTTCGATTTGCTGCAAATTCAGGCCATAAATATTCGCTAGAATATCACGGATGGCGTCCACATAGCACTCCACCCAGTAGTAAAAGATTGTCTGTTTGGTGGTCCGATTTTTGCCCAGGAAATCGGCCCGCAAGCTCTTCAGGTCATTGTTCGTCGGCTTCAGTGTGTGCACATGCATCAGGGGCGCGGCATTCTCCACGGAGCTGCTCGACGATAGTCGTTCCTTTGGCGTTGTGGCAAGTTCAGCGGCCGCAGCAGCTGCCACTGCGGCTGCAACTGCAGGCTTAACAGTTGCAGCAACGGCGGTCACAGGTTTCGCTGCCACAGCAACGCTCGAAGGTGTTGCTGCAGCAGCTGCAGCAGCAGCAGCAGTTTCAGACTTTGCTGGCTTTGCTGTGTCCGAATGGTCCGGTGGTTTCATCAGCATTTGTTTGCGCACCTTGGCCGGCTGCACCTGCTCCAGCCGTTGGCCCTGCAGCAGTTTCTCGGCCAGGCCGAAGAGTAAATAGTCGTAGAGCTTGGCCGGCGTTGAGATCAACTTTTTGTCGCTGCACGCCAGGGCGGCCAGGGCCAGGCATTCGCGCAGATAGCAGAGATTTGTTATGGATATGGACTGGCCCACGTTGTGCTGCATCTCAAAGGGATCCTGCACGCAAACGCAACGTTGATGCTGGAACGGCTCCGGCTGTTCGCCCGTTGCCTTTTGCATGGCCTTCAGCTGCTCCTCGTACTCGGGAAAGCTGCCGGGCGACGCAAAGGCCGTTTCCAGATCCAGTGCATAGCCCAAATAGGGCGAAAGCAGTTTCTTTTCAAAATCCATGCGCGTGTACAGCTCAAAGAAGCCGGTGATGAGGTCAAGTGTGGTTAGGCTGGCGGGTAGCGGGCGCACGTGCTGGAAACTGTAGGCATAGTTGACGCCCATGACCTCCAGCATCGGGCAGCGTGTCTGCAGCCGCTTGATGGAGGGCAGCTGTCGCCGCTGCTGCATGCCGAAAATGATGAGCGTGATCAGGCAATAGCTGGTCATGCTGCCGCTGCCAATGATCTTCAGCTTTTTGGCCCACAGTTTGAGGAAGAGGAACAGCTCGCGTATGCGCACATCCCGGCCGAGCAGCTCGGCGACAAAGCGCGAATTGTAGGTACTATTCGGACTGGACATGTTGATGTCCAGACTAAGTCCGCTAAACACGTCCTTGCAGCGTATGATGGGCACCCGGGCGTGGCGTATGGCAAACACATCCTGAAAGCAATCGGAGCGCCGCAAAAAGTTGTAAATCTTGTTGAACAATTGGCGATGCGACATGCTATTGGAGCTGGTGTCCGTTTGCTCCAAAAACAAATCAATGTCACTATCTGCAAGTGGGGAAATTTGCTCAAAATGGAAATCAAATGGATGATGAGTGGAAGAACCAACCTTTTAAAGCCAAGCCCGTTACAAGTGAGCCAAAGGGATAGACCTTTACTCTACCCTGTAACTGTCTCTGTAGGGTCTCTCGCACCTGGGTGAAGCAAGCCGACAGCTCGGCACAGTTGCCCGCATAGAAGGCCAGAACGGCGCGCAAATGCTGGCCGATCTGGGCCTGGGCGAGCGTCGCCTGGAGCATGCGGCGTTCGCATTGGATTTGCTCGCTGGCGAATAGCTTGGTGATCGCATCGAGGCATTTGCGCAGCTTTTTCTGTGGCTTGATCGTGTGCTTGAGCAGCTCGTGAGCGAGGCAATCCTGCAGCGTTTTAAAGGGCGCTTCGCACACCTTGCAGTGCACCGAATCGTCCTGGGACGGCCTTGTGCGAGTCTCCAAGTCGCTCATTTCTGTAAAAACCAAATTTTAAAAGCAACTTATTAAAACACAAACTTAGTACATTTTTATTTACAGGGCACATTTAAACTAAAGCCTAAGGCACAGCACATACGATACATATACACACATATATATATATATATTAATATATATACAAAGGATCTGCTGATCACTGGAACAGTGGATCCCTTGATCAAAATGTCAACGACTTTTGCGTGCGTCTATCCAGCACTTGTTGGAAGTACAGCTTTCCAATGCAGCCATCGATGCCGGCGCAGAGTATCACATTGTTGCTGGAACGGTACAGTTCCACCTGATCTGCCAGCACTTTGGCCACATTCAAATAGATGAGCACCTGACAATCGCCACGAAAACCGCTAATCGTGCCACCATTGTCGCCGCCGAGCACGGCAAAATGCACGTGATTCCTTTGCATGCGCTTGAGGCCTTCAGTCCTGATCTGCTCCCAGTTCTTATAGTAGGTGCCGTGCACCACAGCCTCCGGCAGCTCGGCAACACTGTTGATGCGTTCCAGGCACGCCGCGGCCCGCACAGCTGCCAGCGAATGTCCTTGATTGGCGCGTATCTCCTCGGCGCCTGTTGTCGGATTTGAACGCAGCGTGTAACGCTTTTTCGCATCAGACGCCACGATTTGACGCAGTTTTTCGCTGCTGAAGTGCGCGCCGTAGCGCGGATGCTTCAAAATATCCGCGACGCACACAAATCCATCGGGCTGTATATGAAATCCCTCCTTCTGTGCGCCGTGGCGCAGCAGCCAGGAAAGCTGTTTGCTCAACTGCACATTGGATTGCGTTTGGGCCATAAATGCCAATTGTAATTGTTACTCACTTGTTTAAATTTAGCAATTTTTGTCCGAGGCCCGAAACGAACGTGAAATCATGTTGTGAAAAGCATTTTACGATTGGCGGGCATGCAAACTTGTCGATAAGCTTATCGATTGCCAAGTTTGCAAATTGTTGCGTGTGAGGTGTTACACAGCACTAGAATTATCAAATGTGCTGTGACGTCACAGCTTGAGAGTTAGAAAATGCGCAACAAGTGCACGAAATTGCTGCGCAAAATACTTTTTATTTTATATACAAATAAAAAATATTTAATGTTTAAATCATGATTTAATAAATTAATAACAAATTGATTCTTAAATTTTATGTGTAGCGATTACTCTTTCTGGCGTTCTGCTGAATGCGCTACCTTTTACATAGCGAAACCTGTGCTCAGAACAGCTGACAAGCCGGCCTTGTGTCCAATTGGAATTACATTGCTTTTCGAAATTCATTTAAACTCAAAATTATGCGTCTCTTGGTGCTTTATGGCAGTCAAACGGGCACCGCACAGGATGTGGCCGAGCAGATATGGCGCGAGTCGCGCCAATGGGGCTTCCAGGGCCCAGTGCTCGCGCTCGAGGATTACAACGTGCAGCAGCTGGTCGAGGAGCGTCTCGTGGTCTTCGTGGTGGCCACCACCGGCGACGGCATGGAGCCCGACAACATGAAGCAGGCCTGGCGCTTTCTGCTCAAGCGCAGCCTGCCGAGCAACTCGCTGAATGGTCTGCAATTCGCCTGCCTTGGACTCGGCGACTCCAGTTATCCGAAATTCAACTATGCGGCCAAGAAGCTGCACAAGCGTCTGCAGAATCTTGGCGCCAAATCGATTTGTCCGCTGGGGCTGTGTGACGATCAGCATGACTACGGGCACTTGGGCACCTCGCTCGCCTGGACAGCGGACCTGTGGCAGACACTCAGCGCCACTTTGGCCCTGCGGAAGCAGACGCCCCCGGTCGAGGTGAAGAGGTGGAGGGTGCGTGTGCTGGAGCAGCAGCCGCCGGAGCTGGGTGAGAAGCGCCTGCATTGGACCCAGCGTCAGGAGGCGCACGTATTCAAATTAACCGAAAACACGCGCACAACGGCCGAGGATCATTTTCAGGATGTGCGCTTGCTGCGACTCAGCAGCGGGCAGCTGCCAGCCTGGCAGCCGGGCGATGTGCTCGACGTGCAGCCACAAAACAGCCGTGAGCATGTGCAGGCATTCTTTGATCTGCTCGAGGAACATCAGCTGCAATTCAATGCCAGCACCGTGGTGGAAGTGAGCAGCGCTCACGAGGATTTGCCGCTGCCGTTGGCCTATTCGAAGCCGCTTTCGCTGCAGCAGGCAGCCAGGTATATTTGGGATTTGAGCGCCAGGCCGCGGCAGCGCTTGCTCGAGGTGCTCGCCCAGAACTGTGCGGATGAGCTGGAACGAGAGAAACTGCTGGAGTTCTGCAGCGCCGAGGGCCTGGACGATTTGATAGCCTATGTGAACAGGCCGCGACGCATGCTGCTGGAGCTGCTGCAGGACTTTAGGCACGCCATGGCCAACCTGACGCTAACACAGCTCTTCGAAATGATGCCCTTGATACAGACGCGCAGCTTTTCCATTGCCTCGGATGCCTCAGCCGGCACGCTCGATCTGCTTGTGGCTGTGGTCAGCTACAATACCATAATGCATACGCCGCGCTTGGGTCTGTGCTCCAATTGGCTAAAGAGCTTGGAGGCGGGCGCGGAGTTGCGCGCTGTCGTCAAGCCGGGCACCATGAGCTGGCCCAAGGAGCACAGCACACCGCTCATCATGATTGGCCCCGGCACGGGCATTGCGCCCTTTCGCAGCATCATCCAGCATCGTCTGCAACTGCAGCAGGCGGGCCTCGAGGTGGGTCCACTCGTTGTGTTCTTCGGCTGTCGCAACAGCGACAAGGATTATCACTTTGCCGAAGACTTTAAGGCGTGGCAACGTACGCACAGTGTGGATGTTCATGTCGCCTTCTCGCGTGACCAGGAGCACAAGGTGTATGTGCAGCATCTGATCAGGGAACACGCCTCGCAGCTGGCCCAGCTCATCAGGGAACAGAATGCCTATGTCTATGTGGCGGGCAGCTCCAACAATATGCCCAAAGCGGTCAGAGAAGCCTTCATCGAGGCACTCGACAACGACGCGCTCTTCGTGGACCAGCTGATAAAACAGCGACGCTATCAGGAGGAAACGTGGGCCTAACGAACAACAACTGACCCAAAGAGGCTTCAACTCTTGCCGCTAGTTAACAAATTTATAGTAATTAGTATCTACTTGTCGGACGTACATATATGGGAAATACATCACTTTATGCATTTAGTCTAGTTTATAAAATATTATCAATTAAATTTGTTAACTGTTTTTATTTAAATTATGAGTATTACGACTAAGCATAAATATTTTCGTGCTCGCAGCGCCCCAATGAGAGCGCGGAAAACTACTCTCTCTGGGTTTCTTTTAAATCTCAATGCTATGCAGTGGGAGCGAAAATCATAACAAAACAAAATAATGTACCAAAATATCACACTTCATTAAATTACCAAAATTCAATATGTATTATTGCCAAATTTTGGTATTATTGGGATGATTTTATAGTGAAAATCGTTGTCTTAAAAAGTGGGCACACTGGCTAGCATTCTGCTCAAAAATGGCTCCAAATAAAGTTGATGCTATTAAAAAAGCCACCAGAAAAACAATAACATTAGATGTAAAAATGAAAATATTAGAACGTCTTGAAGCTGGCGAAAGAATTGCCAGCATTTCAGCTTCTATGAATTTAGCGAAGTCGACTATACAAACTGTGCGAGACCACAAAGAAAAAATAACGGCATCAATGCAATCAGCAGGCTCTAGTGCAAATGGTAAGAACTCACTTTGAATGCAATCATTTGTGTAACACGATTTTCTTTTGACAGCAATTACTCGAAATAGATCAGCGGTAATGCTGAAAATGGAGTCAGCGCTGGCAACATGGATCGAGGAGAATAATCGTAGACAACTGCCAATGAGCCAGTTTGCAATCCAGGAGAAAGCGAAAAGTATTTTTGATGCCTTGAAGGCATCAGACCCTGAATCCAATGCTACGTTTGATGCTAGCACAGGATGGTTTGAACGTTTTAAGAAGAGAAACAATTTACATTATGTTAAGCTAAAAGGAGAAGGAGCCAGTAATAAAGCCTGGATAAATATGTGGCCGGAATGCACAAATGCAGAGACATATGATATCAATGAAATTCGGGATGATGAATTTCTAACAAGCGATAAAGAGCCCCTTTTCATTCAGGAACTGTTAGAAATTGATGAAGAAATTAGCATAGCAGAAGAAAAGCCAGAAAAATCCATACCCGAGTCAGAATTAAAAGTTGATGATCTCAAAAAAGCTTTGAAACATATAGAAATGGCTCTGGCCGATATAGAGATTGCTGATCCCATATCGGAACGCAGTGCACAGGTGAGAGCAAATGTAAACTTGGCCCTGCTTCCATATAGACAAATTGTAAAGGAACTGCAAACAAAAGCTAAACTGCCAACATTGGATAAGAGTTTTAAGTAATCTTCTTAATTTATAGTTAAAATAAGCATCGAATAGATTTAAAAGTCGTTCTTTAAGTAGGTTTTTTGTTTGTTATAACTAAACATTTAGTTATTTAATAAGTTGTCCAATATTAAAAACTCAATATGTATAGACAATTGAGCTTGGGATCAATCTAATTTTTTTTCATACAAATGTAGGCATATTTGTGCACCTTGACGTACGCATCGCTTGCCATGTTTATGTTCATGTTTATCCCAATCGCTGATGATGACGCCCAGGCAGGCCACCTGGTACGCAGCTAAGAAGCTGCACAAGCGTCCGCTATGATGCTCAGCATGACTAAGGGCACTTGAACTCATTGCTCGCCCGGATAGCGGATCTGTGGAGGACGCTCAGCGGCACTTTGGCCGTGCATTCTATGTGACTCCAAAAATAGTATGCACAGTTCGTCAAATTACTAAAACCCAATATTTGAGCAGTATTACCAAATTTTGGTATTATTGTCATGCAAGGAGAAAATCGCTTTCTTAAAAAGTGGGCACACTGGCAGCATTCTGCTCAAAAATGGCTCAAAACAAAGTGGATGCTATTAAAAAAGGCACCAGAAAAACATTACCATTAGATGTAAAAATGAATATATTAAGACGTCTTGACGCTGGGGAAAAGATTTTCAGCATTTCAGCTTCTATGAATATACCGAAGTCGACTATACAAACGGTGCGAAACCACAAAGAAAAAATAACGGCATCACTGGAATCAGCAGGCTCTAGTGCAACTGGTAAGAGAGTATTTTGAATGCCATCATTTGTGTAAACCGAAATTCTTTTGACAGCAATTACTCGAAATAGATCAATGATAATGATCAAAATGGAGTCATCGCTGGCAACATGGATAGAGGATAATGTGCATAGAAAACTGCCACTGAGCCAGTTAGCGATCCGAGAGAAAGCGAAAAGTATTTTTGACGCCTTGAAGGCATCAAACCCTGAATACAATGCACAATTCGATGCTAGCTCGGGCTGGTTTGAACGTTTTAAGAAGAGGCACAAATTACAATACGTTAAGCTAAAAGGAGAAGGAGCCAGTAACAAAGTCTGGATAAATGTCTGGCCTGAATGCATAACAGCAGAGACTGAGGACTTAAATGAAGCGCAGGACGACATTGCAGATATGGAAAAAACTGATGGTCTAAGCGACATCGCAAGAGAAGATGTTGATGAAATTGTAACAAGTGATAAAGACCCGCTTTTCATTCAAGAATTGTTAGAAATTGACGAAGAAATTAACATAGCAGAAAAAGAGTCGGAAACATCCGTAAGGGAGACAAAATTACAAGTTGATGATCTTAAAAGAGCTATTAAAAGTATAGAAATGGCTCTAGCCGATATAGAGAATGCTGATCCCATATCTGAACGCATTTCACAGGTAAGATCAAAAGTCAACTTGGCCCTGCTTCCATATAAAGAAATTTAGAAGGATCTTCAAAGGATCTTCTTTAAAGAGCGAACATTAGACAAGTGTTTTAAGTAAACTTTTGAATTATTTAAATTATATTTAAGTAGTATTTACGTTTTTTTATAACTAAACATTAAATTTTATATTAAGTTGTCTAAGATCAGAAACTCAATATGTATATTTTGGGCTTGGGACCAATCTAATTTTGTTTCGTACAAATGTGGGGAAATGTATTTGTTAAACGGCATTTCGATTTCCGGTCCCAATCTAGGTGTAAAGGCGTATTGGTGTTATTTAAAACTCTTGCAGCAGCTTATCCGACGAAGTGCGACAGAATGGACAGTGGCCCTTTTGCAGCACCTGCAGCTCAAAGTCCTCTGCATAAAACAGCTGCAAGGAATACAAATTAATGGAATGGAAATCTAATATTCTGGCTATCCCACAGCCTCACCAGCAAACACTCCGAGCAGTAGGTCACCTGCAGATCAGGCAATATATTGCGATAGTAAATGTTGCGTATGTGCTTATCTTGTCGCTTGAGTATCAGCACATGATTGGGATCGATGGCCCGCAATGCGTTGCGATCCAAGCTCAGGGGCAGCGCGCTGGCCACATCTTCATTAAATGGATCCGCATCTTCGGGATTTTTGGCGGGCGCCAAAAGCAAACGCTCCGCCTCGGCATCGGCTATGTCCACCTCCGGATGGAATTGTACTAAAGGCAGAATTTCTGGATAAAAAAAACCACATAGATATTAAAAGTATGGAAATGTTGCTTGAATTGGCGCACCTACCAAAGGAAACAAAAGAGAATATATAATCCTGTCGGCAGGTGGGACATATATTATTATTTAAGTGCTGACTATAGTTGGAGCACTTGTAGCACAAGGGCAGCAGCTCCTCGGGATCGTTGAAGCCGCTTTTGCAGGCTTTGCTATTCAGGAAATTTAGCTGTGGATGTTTCGAAATATGTGATTTAATAATTATATATATAAAGTTAGTTGGTTAGTTTATATAACTAAATAATATATAATTACATCGATTTGCTCCTGAACGCCCGCGGGTGGCTTCAGCGACTGCAGACGCTTATTGACCAACAGGCAGAGCTTGTTGGCCTGCAGCAACTTGGCCTGCTTGGCCAGCGTGAAGAGCACCGAGCTGCAATTGGCCAACGATTAGTTTGCTAAACATTTTTCGATTTATAAACGTTAAACGCACAACATGCTCACGCCTTTGGGCGCGCCCTTGTTCTCCACTTCGTTGAATATGAAGCGGCTCACGTTGAAGAGGCTCACGGGCGAGTGGGTCGTAAAGGGCTCCTTCATATAGTTGTAGATGACCCCGTAGGCATAATAGACCTTGGCAATGCGCAAATGGTTTTTGTACTCGTTCAGGTGATGATCAATGGCATTTTGCTCACTTGAACAGAGAGAGGATTAATGATGAAGTATATCAAGTTGCAACCAGGCAAGCACATACGGTTTCCCGTGATAGATGTCCAGATATTGTTTAGCCAGCAGCCAGTAAAAATAGCTGGCGTCCAGGTAACGCTCCTCAGCAATGGCCGTGTTGCTGAGCTGCTTCAGCAGGCGATTAGCGTCCTTGGTGCGTCCAGCTTTAAGATAAGCTGTGGACAAAAAGTGTTCGTATATTTGACCTGGCAATGGGATGTCTGCCCAGCTCACCCTGATGCGCCTCTATGAACTGATCCGTTTCCGCCAGCCACTGTGCGTGCTGGTAATGCACCGTTGGCAACAGCTCTGGCAAAGTCTCCGCCAAACGAAACGCCTCGGCCCAGTCCTGGACCTCAACATGCAGCTGCACCACTTGAGCCTCGTCGCCGAGTTTCTTAAACATTTCAGCGGCAAGCGGCAAAGCCTTCAGCGCCTTCAGATTCTGCGCCACGGACTGGACGGCGTCGCGTTCGCTGAGGCTGAGACGGCGGCCAATGTCGTAGAGACTGCAAAAAAAGGGAATCAATTAATTCCTCACATAATTTAGTTTCAACTTGGGCGCTTACACATCTGCCCAGCCCTGTTCGGCCACAATGTCGATGGCCTTTTGGTGCTCGCCGGCGGAGAGCAGCAGCTCGGCCGCCGCACGCGGTTCCTTTACAGAATACGCCCATTCCGCGCGCTTGCGCACCAGCTCGCGCTTCTCCAGCTCGCTGCCATCCTTGAGGTACTCCTGCGCCAGATCGAACATGCGCAGATCCGTGTACATTTCGAGCGCACGAGAGGATTGATTGCATTTGAGGAATAGGCGCGCCGCTTCCTTGAATTTGCCCGCAAAGGCGCAGCTCTCGCCGAGGAGCACCTCCTTGGGCACCGAGCCGCGCTGCTGTTGTTCGCGCAGCTCGCTGATGACCTGCAGCCAGGGCAAATTGCGCACCTTGACGTACGCATCGCGGGCAATGTTGATGTGCAGCGCCTCCAGGGCGGACTGGGCCAGACCCTCCCAGTCGCTGATGGTGACGCCCAGACAGGCCACCTGGTACGCCTCGCTGCGGCAGAAGCACAGGATTAGGATCGAGTTTTCTTTCAAATCAAATTCAACTCAACTCACTCAAACAAGCCCGCCTCGATGAACTGCCACATGGTGGCGCCCAGCGCCAGTGGCGTATTGTGCATAATATTGCCGCGCAGACAGAAGGCCGTGGCGCCGCACAGGCCCACGACGACGCCGTGCATGTTCTGTGGCGCCCGGGGCGGCAGGTTGCCCACGCGCACGCTCAGCCCGCCGCTGGTGTGCGTGTAGCAGAGCATTGTATCCAAATGAGTGTTCCAGGTGACACTATTCACGCCCGCATCCTGGTAGAGAATGCTGTCGTTGAGCAAATCCCGCACCACGAGCCGTCCGGCATCGTCCACAACGGCGATTTTGCTGCGATTCGCATTGATGTCCAAGCAGCGCACGGCGGACACCGCCGTCGTGATGAGCAGCGGCAGCGAATTGTTAAGAAAGATGCGAAAGACCTGGCCGTTCTTCAGGCCCACCATAAGACCCTCACGGCCGGGCGGACCGCCCGTTACCTTGATATAGCGTATAAACGAGTCCATGATCCATTCACGTTGCAGGACGCCGTCGAAGTCGAGGCACTGCAGGCGCTTCTCCTGGCACAGCACAATATGGAGGCCACAGACGACCAGCAGGCTGCAGTCGAACTTCTGCTGGATCTTCTCGCGGACCTTGTAGTGCATGGGCTGGTTCTCCGTGGAGCTGAGCTCGTAGAGCACCACACGTTCCGGCAGCTGCACGGCCAGCCGGTTCCGGTAGATGGCGATTTTCTGGACGAGATCACGGCACTTGATGCGCACCTTTTGGCCCGACATCAGATGCTGGATGATCACGTCGCACATGTTCTCGCGAAAGGCGTAACGCTCCCGGTACAGAGCGTGCACCGTGCTGGAGGCAATGTTGAAGCAGGCCAGTGTGCCATCCTGGCAGCCAATCGTATAGGACTGTCCATTCGGATGCAGTGCCACCGACCAGATCCACGAGTCGAAGCCATCGCCGAGGGTGCCCAGGCGAACGCCATCCCGGGTGAAGAAATGCAGGCTGCCCGTACAGCCGCCGACCACACAGAACTCGCCATTGGGAAAGTACTGGACGCAGAGCGGATCGAAGCCCAGCGCACGCTCCTTGCCAACCATTTGGCCGCTCAGCGTGTGAAACGAGAGCGTCTGGGCCCAGTCGGCCACGGCAATGATGTCCACATTGCCGGCACCGTTCGCCGGACAGCACTGCACGCCAAACACGGAGCTGTTGGCGCCGCCCGGCCGATCAATGCGACCCTTCTCCTCGCCCAACTTGCTGCGTATGGAGATGCTGCCATTGGCCAGGCCAAGGATCAAATACTGTCCATCGTTGGTCCACGAGCAGCCATTGACACGCGCGCCAATCTTATACTTCTGCACGGCCTTCTGATCTGCCGACCAGAAAGCGAAATCCGACGTCGAGCACGAAGCCAAATGATGCGAGACGGGATTGAAGCACATGCACTGAATGGAGTCGCCGTGCCTGTCAACGGAGGATGGGTTCAGTTGGGGGCTTGTCATTAACCGGTGCACTTACGAGTACTTGAGCAGCCCCTCTAGCTGCGGTGACCAGACAATGACCATTTTGTCGGCGGCGCCGCTCGCAAAGCGTTTGCCATCCCGTGAATAGACCACCGCATTGACGATGTCCTTGTGCGCCTTCAGGGTGTTCAGCAGCGATCCGTCGCTGGGATTGTAGATGAGCAGCCGCTCACCAGCCGCCACCACCAGTTGGCTGCCATCGGGCGCATAGCACACGGAATGAACGCTGCAGAAAAGATTTCAAACAATTTTTAGCAACAGGTGTTTTTTTATTGCGATATCAGCATTGATTGGCCTTACCTGGTGTTCTCGTCCTTGGCATTCGGAAACTCGATGCGCTCCAACCATTTGAGTACGCCACGCATTTTAGTTTATTTTAAAACAACAGCATAGTTGGTGAATTTTCCATTTTATTTACGTTTTGTTTGGGCCAAAACAATTGCTGCCATGGCAACCAACTATCGATAAGCATTTTTAGTACACATCACAACTATCGATATGTGCCAGCTGTTTTTAGCACACTTCCAGTAGTGGTCATTAGAGTTGTGCATCGTAGTTCAATTTGAAAAATAAGTACACTGTATAAATCCCATCAGAATTGCTCAATACGTTACATAATATATTTATCAATGAATGTATACCATATATATAAATGTATACATATTTTTGTAACATTTATTTATTGTTATATAGTTAAACTTAATTGTTTACTTGTTTTGGAATGGAATGCAGTTCGTTCGTTCGTTCACTTCAGTGACTAGTTCAATCGAACTTTGGAACGATTCGACACAAATCTATTGGTCATGTATTCGTAGTGCAAAATCAAAACAATGAATAATTTGGATAGTTCGGTGCAAGCGCATACCAAATTGGAAAAGGAAACAACCAATTTGGTGCTGCTCAAGGACCGTGTGGACAAGTACCATGATCTCTCCACGCAAATGTCCAGCATACTCACGATCTTCGAGAAGCGTTTGGGCAACTTGGAGCAAACCATTTTGCCCGTCTACCAGGAGACGGAACAGCTGCAGAAGCGACAACAAAGTAAGCAAACAACAACAGTGCCTGGTATTTATTAGTGACAACGCCCCTTTGCATTTCAGATTTGGAGGCCACACTGAACTGCCTGGAGAGCGTGCTCTCCCACTACGATGTCTCGCAGGAGGTGTGCCAGCTGATACATCAGGGCCCCGTGGAGGGCAACATCGGCGCCTTTCTGGACGCACTGGCCAAACTGCGCGCCGCCATGGACTATTTTCTGCACAACAATTCACAGAGCGTGGAACTGGAGAATGTGACCAGCCTGTTCAATAACGGCTGTGAGGGCCTCAATCAGCATTATAGCATGCTGCTGAAGAAGCACAGCGCCCCACTGAAACCCGTCGAGCTGCTGGACCTCATTTATATCGAGGATGATTCGTCGAGCGATGAGTTCACCTCGTTTCGCCAGCTCTCGCAGAGCACACGCGAGGAGCTATTCACCATATCGCTGTGGCTGGAGCAGAATATGCGCGAATACACGCACATCTATGCAACGGAACGCGGCGAGGTTGTGCTGCGCTCACTGCAGCTGCTGAAGGATCATCAGAAGAGCAGCAGTTGGGGCACAGAGGCCTTGGTGAGTAGAATGTTTTATTATAAAAGAAAGTTACCTATTTGAGCAAGTGAGAGATCGTGTGTGACAGTGTGTGACCTTTTTAAACTCTCGCCATTTGGAACTTGAATGCAACACTGTGCCTTGTCACAGTTCGTATAACGGCAGTTTTCCCCAAATAGCTTCCACTAATGGCGACCGTCGCAGCCATTGCTGATTTTACGCTTTTTTCAGCAACGTCTCGTCTTCAGTGTCTTGCAAGTTTTTATCTATTATTATTTTTCGTGGAATTTAAATTGTTAAAAATGTCGGAATTTTGCTCACCGAAAGGCGTGTGCAAGGTGAATCGCACCACCAAAGTGAAGAGGGAGCCCATTTGGAACACGCTAACTGTGGACAGCATCAGCGTGCGCTGCTCCACGCCCATTTTGGGCAAATTGCGTTCGCCGAATTTGTCGCCAATACGCAAAATGATCAAATCTCCCGCATCGCCGATGATCCTGAAGAAAAAACTAAACAAGCAGCAGCAACAACAGACAGCCCCACCGGCCATGGCCAAGATGTCGGCCAAGGAGGTCAAGGAGGTGGGCATCGAGGATGACAGCAACAATAGTTTGAACAACTTCCTGGATGATTCGAGCGTCAGCAACACGGAGACTCCGCTGTGCCTGGAGTCGCGTCGTCGATCGCTGCTGGCCGCCAATCACTCCTATGTGCTGAACCATGCCACCAATGTTAAGGAGGTGCTCCTGCTCGTCGGCCTAGACAACTATCTGGACAAGTTTGAGGCGTCGCACATTGATCTGATCGATTTGGTGTCCATGCAGAGTGCCGATCTCAAGAATATTGGCGTGCGCAAGGATGAGGACTGCAATCGCATCCTGGACGCGCTCAAGGAGCTCTGAGCCGTGTCCTGTTCAAGCTGTCGCTGGCTGATGCGCTTGCCTAGCTTAAGTTAACTCCGTTCTTTTTTTTTTTTTAATGTGTATCAAGAAATTTGTATGTTTAGCAACTAAGAAATAAATCGAACATATTGTAAAAAGGCCAGAAACTATTTCTTTTATCTTACTTTAATTGATCTTATTTGATGTAAACCCCATTTATTGCAGAGACCACGTCACAGCGGACGTCAAAACGAGCCCAAGAAGAACACCTCGGCGCGACTGCAGCAAATGTACGTGCCCATATTGCAAGTGTCCTTTGGCAATACTTATCCTAATTATCCTCATTTGCAGCTTTGAGAAGAAGGCCAACAAATTGTATTTGCGCGCCACGCAGACCATTGAACAGTCCACGGGTTTCTCCATCAAAAAGGCCTCCTCGCACACAGATCACCTCACCTGCGAGGATCTGCTCGATGGCGATCAGGAGCTGGACAAATATCTGGTCATGTTGCTCGGTCTGCAGCGTCTACTCAACTGGGAACGGGCCATAATGCGAGACATTATACCCCAGTCCAAGCACAATGAGGTCTTCGCCCGGCTGGCCTACAATGCCATCGAGCTGGTGGTCAAGGATGCGGAGGCCATCACGCAGCGCATCTTACGCTGCATTTCGCGCAAGGAATGGACCTCGGCGCTGGGCATCTTCTCGGCCCTGAAGCGTGTCATCCTGCTGCAGCCGGACATTGAGCGCACCTACGATGCGACGCAGCGTGAACAGTTGACCAAGGTGCTCAACAAGCTGCAGCAGACGGGCGCCAAGGCGCTGGAGCACTTCCTCGACGTGGTCAAAGGCGAATCGAGCACGAACATTGTCGGCCAGAGCAACGTGCCCAAGGATGCGACCGTCCACGAGCTGACCTCGAATACGATTTGGTTCATCGAGCACTTGTACGAGCATTTCGATGTAATTGGCGCGATACTCGCACAGGATGTCCTCTACTCCACGCAGCTGGACACCATACTGATGAAGAAGGCGCTGCCCGGCGAGGAGCGCAGCAAGGCACTGTTGGCCATCTACATAAGTTAGCTTAAATTTAACTTAAATTGTATCTGGTTTTTACTTATATTGCTTGCTGTCTTTGCAGAGAAAGCTCTGGCGGAGCTCAACCTGTCCATTATGAACAAGTGCGAGCAGTACAATGATCAGGCTACCAAACATCTATTCAGGCTGAATAATATTAACTATATACTCAAGTCGCTGCAGGGCTCCAATTTGATTGTCTTGGTCAAACTGGCCGAGCCGGAGTGCGAGCACAGTTATTCGGAAATGATACGTGAGCTGAAGACGAGCTATCAGAAGACCTGGTCGAAAATGCTCTCGGGCATTTACTCACTCGAGGAGCTGCCCAAGCCAGTGGCTGGCAAGGTGAAGGACAAGGATCGCAGCGTGCTCAAGGAGCGTTTCTCGGTGCGCAGCTAGAAATGTTAAGCCACATTTTAAAATCTCTTTTATGCTCTGTTCACAAAGTGAGAAAGAGTGTATATTGGGTTTTGTATTAGGTTCGTCCGTCTGCTCACAAAAATGCAATTTATTTGGTCTGGTTTGTTTTAGCTAGAAACTGCAAATTTGGCATAAATACTTTTATCTATATGCGTTTAAAGGAGTATTACGATTGTTCCTTATAGGACAGTCAAATGGCAGACTGTTTTATAGCTGGAAACAGTAAATATTGACGGGTGATTTAGTTTCCATCCCAAAATATTTCGCAATGTCCATAGCTCTCTCCACATTCCACAAAAATGACTTAAAATCAGAGTTTTACGTCTGTGTATTTTAATAAGATTTTTTAGGCAGAGTGTGAACAGAGTATTGCCCAGTCGCTAGCATTAACTGCAGCTTAATTGAAGCATCTATTTAATCTATATATTTTACTTTATGCAGAACTTCAACAAGGACTTTGAGGAAGCATGCAAAATACAACGCGGCATTTCCATACCCGACTACATCCTGCGCGAGGGCATCAAGCGCGACAATGTGGAGCACATACTGCCCAACTACAATCGCTTCTTTGAGATGTAAGCTGCCAGCAATGTATATTTATGATTCAACTAAAACAATTCCAACTCTTGCTTAGGTACGCGTCGGTGCAGTTCAGCAAGAATCCGGATAAATATGTCAAATATCGGCCACACGAGATCAATGCCATGCTAAGCAAGCTCTTTGATGACTCCGCCTAGGGCAACCGAGCATTCCCACACACAGTTTTGTACGTTCGTTCGGCGTTTTAATTCCAACACAATAAATATCGTTTAAAAAATATACATACAATACGCATAGACTGTAGCCTAAAAATATTAAATGCCATGGGACAAGACCATGTTTAAAAACCCCGCCCCGCCAGGTGTTTAGTACAGGAAATTGGTTGAGGGCGCCTCGGGGCGTCCACAGGCGCCATAGTGATGCACACCCACTGTGCTATTGGTGCGACAGTTCTCAATGTCCAGGAAGCAATCGTTCAGATATGTCTTATTATCGCTGCCACAAACCGGCTCGAATTCCCTCGGACAGATGCGGGCACAGCCCTTGAACTGGAACGCGGCGAGGCAGCGCTTCAGCGGCACCACAAACACATGCTTGCCGCAGTTGTCCTTGCGCATGTGGCACTCCGACTTGTAGAACTTGTTGTCCGAGCCGCACACAAAGTTTGGCGGCTGGGCATCGCAATCGGATTCACAGTCGGCGGTCAGGGCGCAGTTCTTCAGGGAGACGGGCACCACGCGCAGATTGCACGTGCGCCGCTTGAACTCGCACATGGAGGCGAAGGTGTTGCCATCGGAACCGCACACCGGCTGCTGCTCGAGATCGGCGCGCGTGCACGCATCGCCACAGTCCTTGGCGGGCGTATTCAAATCCGTGCAGGGTCCAATATGCGCCAGATTGACGCCGCGCCTAAAATGAGAAATGAGAAATGGGAAGTTCCCTTAGCTGGCAGCGACCGGGCAGAGATCTCAGTCAACACTTACAGGCAGGTGGCGTGAGCCAGTTCGCATTCATTGTTGTACGTCTTGGCATCTGTGCCGCAGAGCTTGTCATTACGCTTCGAGCTGAAGATGGAGCCAAAGAGATTGTTGAAGTCCTTGCAGGGCGGCAGCTGCTTGCAGCGGCTCAAGCGATTCTTGCACTTGTCCATGCTCATCTTCTGTATGGACTTGCGCTGTGGTCTGTGATAATGTGATGAAAAACAATCGTTTAAAAAATGCCACTCTTGAAAGTTTTAAGCTTAAATTTATATTTATCAAGCTTTCATGTGCATTTAAAGCCAATTTTGCAGTTCATAAAGTGCAGCAGTGTGGATAAATAAGCCAAATTTGAGCTTAGTATAAGATTTAAGCGGATTATTTCTTAAATTAATTAAGCTTACAGCTTTAATGTGCTTTGAAAGCTTAATTTACAGAAATTGACGTTTTGCAGTGTTGATAAGTAAGTAAAAATTCGATTTTTCGGAATGTACTTGTACTTGTAATCAGTAAAAAAAATTTGAATTTTGTAGAAAACGCTGGTTGATAATTAAAAATTTAATTTTTTCCAAAACTTTCGACTATTTTTTTAAATATTCACAAGTTTCTATCTGTTTTTAGGTAAAATTTAACTTTAAATCGGACAATTTTTAGGACAGTGCACAAGTTTTAAAAGCTCATGTATGTATGTCTGCCAGTGTTGGCAAATAAGTAAAACTTAAAAGTTTCTATACGAAATATAATTGTTTTTGAAGATATTTGCTGTTGCCTTTGGTTGCCTTTAGTTGATTATGATCAAACTTTAGAGCACATATAAAAAATGCTTGTGCTTTCAAAGCTCCTCTTCGGAGTTGTTTTTGATTAAGAGTATAGATAGATAGATAGATAGATTATTCAAAAATTCTTATCACTGAATATCTTTTGAAATATGCTTGTTTGCATATTGTTCAACAAAAAATTAATTATATTAAAGCTTAGAAGAGCTGCCACAACTCCTTTTACTGTTATTTGGGTGCTGCAGTTTTTGTTGTTGTTTTTGATCAAATACTTAGCTTTTTAGCTGACTTTAGCGCAGATCGAATTGTTAATTAAATCATTTTATATATTTGCATACTCACCCGCAGTTGAGCATTTTGAGCTCGCACAGGGACGAATAGATGTTGCCATCGCTGCCGCACACGTACTGCGAGGTGGCATCCGCATCCGATTTGGGGCACTCGGTGGGGCAGGTTTCCGCCGACTGGCTGCCGTGGCGCTCCTGCGGCATGCAGAAGGACAGCGGCACCTCGAACACGTGCTTGCCACAGTTCGTGGAGCGCATCTTGCAGGGGCTGGCATAGAGGCGACCGTCGGAGCCGCAGGTGGGTCTGGCCACGCGCCAACAGGACTCGCGGCACATGCGCGTCGACTGGCAGTGCTTGCGGCTGGTCTTCACCACGCCCTGGCCGCACGTGTGCAGCTTCATCTCGCAGGTGGAGTTGTAGACGTTGCCGTCGGAGGCGCAGATGGGCCCGTCCTTGGGCGCGCTGTTGCAGTCGACGGGGCAGGATTCGCGCTGGGCGCTCGTATTGCTGCAGGGGCCCACGTGCGACTGCTTGACGGCGGCCAGGCCGACGCGGCAGGACTGAACGCGCAGCATGCAGCGATTTAGATAGGTGCGTCCATCGGTGCCGCACACCGGATCCTTCTCGGTGCTGCAGCGATGCTTGCAATCGGAGCCCTTCGAGCGCTCGCAGCCGTCGCGCACATCCTTGACCAGCGAGACACCGTTGCGGGAGCACGTCTTCTTGCGCAGCTCGCAGAGATTGGCGTAGATGAGGCCATCGCTGCCGCAGACGGGTTCCGCGCCCACCGTCACACTGGGCGGACACGAGCGCGGGCAATTGTTGTTGTTGTTGTTGTTGTTGGTGGAGCTGCTGGCGGCGCTGGCCCGATGCTGCCGGCCCATGCTCAGCTGCTGCTGCTGATCGGCCTCCTCCTGAAGTAGGTTCTCCAGCGCGGCGGCCGCTGCGCCCGGCGCCTGCATCAGCGTCGCGGACAACTCCGGCTGCGCATCCTGCCGATAGTTGATTAGCAGCGAGTCCGGCGCAGCGTCCGCGTTGCGGTAGCGTATCACAGGCGCCTGAGCGGGCAGTTTGATGATCTTAATGGGCGAGTCTGTCACGGCGCCTGCAAAGAGTGCGAGAGAAACGGAGCGCAAATGAGATGGAGATGGAGATGGAGATTGAGAATAACAGTTAGAGTAAGGCTGTGGAAAGTCTCTTGCGTTCGACATGCGGAAGAGCCGCCACTGGGCATACAAATGTCGGATTAGCTCCGAGTGGGCAAGGCATTTTGCGCAGTTGCCCGTTTTTGGATTTATCTGAGCTGGGCACGTGTCGTGTCACGCACGAGCTAATTGACAGCAACAAGATTTTGAAACATAAACAATTTAAAAAAAATGGTTTTATAAAAATTAAAAATTTTAAAAAAAATTTAACGCATTTAATGTAGTAAAAATTTTAAAATAACTTGTAAGCTTTTGCTTTAAGAGTAATTTTCTTCTAAAAAAAACTTAATCAAATTTATAACAAGGCTGAAACATTTAAATATTTTCATAAAAAACTTTTAAAAAAATGTCTTACGCCAATTAAGTCAACTTTTAACGAACATAACATCAAAGCTTAACCGATGAAGAATGACTTTTTGTTCAGATCTTGGCCCTTTAGTCAATTCTGCATTTAAATCTGCGTACATCATTTTTTATCCAAATTTATGTGAAAATTGTACCCAAAAATTCCCTTAGAGAAATGAGTCAAAGATATCAACTACCATTACTTTGTCAAAACTGAACCGATTTTGATGAGAAATGAATTTTTGTTCATAATTTGGCCTTTATATTATCTCTCAATATGAATCTAGAAAAACAAATTCGTTAGGTTTAGCTGGCTCGAGATCAGGCGTCTTCATCTAATTAAAACAATAATGTTTGAAAATTTAAAAAAAAAATTTTTTTTTAAAATCATGTAAAATTCTACCCGAAAATTCCAAACTTTAAACTACCATAACTTTGTCAAAACTTAACCAATTTTGATGAGGAAAGTCTTTTTGTTCATAAATTGACCGTAATATTATCTTTAAATTTAAATCTGAAAAAAAAAAAATTTTTGAAAAAAATGCATGTCAAAATTCTACCTGAAAATTCCTATACAGAAATTTTCCAAACTTTCAACTACCATAACTTTGTCAAAGCCTAACCGATATTTATAATGAATGACTTTTTGTTTAGGATTTGGCAGCTTAATTAAATCTGCATTTAAACTTGGCTGCACTATTTTTGGTCAAAATAATCCGAAAATTTTACCTATAAATTTCCACATGTGCTTGTGTCCAAACTTTCAAGTACAATTACTCCACCAAAACTGAACCGATTTTGATGAGTAATGACTCTTTGTTCATAATTTGGCCTCTTTATTAATTCTACATTAACATCTGAAAACACAATTTCTGGTCAAAGTTCCCGAAAATGCCAAACTTTCAACTACCATAACTCGGTCAAAACTTAACCAATTTTGATGAGGAAAGTCTTTTTGTTCATAAATTGACCGTAATATTATCTTTAAATTTAAATCTCAAAAAATTTTTTTTTAAAAAAATACTTGTCAAAATTTTAACCGAAAATTCCTATACAGAAATTTTCCAAACTTTCAACTACCATAACTTTGTCAAAGCCGAACCGATATTTATAATGAATGACTTTTTGTTTAGGATTTGGCAGCTTAATTAAATCTGCATTTAAACTTGGCTGCACTATTTTTGGTCAAAATAATCCGAAAATTTTACCTATAAATTTCCACATGTGCTTGTGTCCAAACTTTCAAGTACAATTACTCCACCAAAACTGAACCGATTTTGATGAGTAATGACTCTTTGTTCATGATTTAGCCTCTTTATTAATTCTACATTAAAATCTGAAAACACAATTTCTGGTCAAAGTTCCCGAAAATGCCAACTTTCAACTACCATAACTCGGTCAAAACTTAACCAATTTTAATGAGGAAAGTCTTTTTGTTTATAAATTGACCGTAATATTATCTTTAAATTTAAATCTCGAAAATTTTCTTTTTAAAAATGCATGTCAAAATTCTACCCGAAAATTCCTATACAGAAATTTTCCAAACTTTCAACTACCATAACTTTGTCAAAGCCGAACCGATTTTTATAATGAATGACTTTTTGTTTATGATTTGGCAGCTTAATTAAATCTGCATTTAAACTTGGCTGCACTATTTTTGGTCAAAATAATCCGAAAATTTTACCTATAAATTTCCACATGTGCTTGTGTCCAAACTTTCAAGTACAATTACTCCACCAAAACTGAACCGATTTTGATGAGTAATGACTCTTTGTTCATGATTTGACCTCTTTATTAATTCTACATTAAAATCTGAAAACACAATTTCTGATCAAAGTTCCTGTTAAAATTGTACCTAAAGATTCCCTTTTTTGTGCAAACTACTAAACGGATTTTAATGAGGAATAAGATTTTCTTATAATAAATATAAATAAACTATTCAAAGACATTATAAAATTGGAAAGTTCTCTTAATATTTGGTGCACAATAACCCCAAATACCCCCGCCGTGACACGAGCCCACCTCTGCCGGCCCGCAGCACCCCAGCCCGGCGATTACCAGTCGACTAGTAGTTCCCATGTGCCGAGTGCTGTTGCTTGGGAGTTAGTTGGACGGGCTGGTTCGTCGAGTTGGCTGCGAGCCGCGCGTAACGGCACACAACCCACACCGAGTGCTTAATGGACGTGTGTGTAGTGTGCTGGGTCTATCAAATGACCTCCATCTATAATTGCGCTTGCTAATCCCCATCCAGAAATCTAGCGGCTAAAACTGCAAGTGAAATTTTCACACTAATTGCCTCCGGCCCCGGCCGAAAAATATCTGTCTGCGTCTTTGGCCGTAGTTTTCGTTGTCGCTGTTGTTGTTGTGGTCGGATGTTGGCCTCCGTTTGGTTTTGTTTGCAAAGAAAGCGGAGGAAGCACAATCGTGTGGAAGAGTAGAAAATCTATTAGCGCGCTTCAAGCGGCTGCGATTGTTTGCCTGAGATAATTGAACCCACGTTCATTATTTCAATTTGTAGCAGCTGCGTTAAGAAAATAAAAAAAAAAAAGATAAATAATAAAAATGCCAAGACTTAATCCAGACGCAGTCGCATTCTCAGCGTATTTAATGGCCACAAGTAGAGAAAATTAAGCGGCGTTAGAAATTAATACAGACATCAGCCAAGTGCCGGAGCACACACACACACACACACACACACACACACACACACACACACATTGCAAATGTGTACACAGTCCATGCAGCTCGTTGTCTCGCCCATGTGCCACATTCCACGCCAAGACCAAGAGCAGCCACAGCTCTGACACGGCTCCTGCTATCGGATGCCATCAATTGCAACAAAAACAAAGCAACAACAACAACAACAAAAAAGCGCATAACGTATAATTTTCAAAAGTGGCAAACAACAAATCCAACAACAACAACAACAGCAGCACAACGCTGGGCAGGCTTAGGCCGGGACAGCGAGCAGACATGATATGTGTGTGCGTGTGCGTGTGTGTGCGAGTGCGAGCGTGTGTGTGTGTGTGTGTTGTCGCTGCTGCCCCCACATATCACGATGCTAGCTGCACAGTGGTTGCAGGCTCAATAATTGTGGAAAATAAATGCAAATTTATCATCTAGAGATTAGCTAAAGGGAAATCATAGAAGGAGAAATTATTCCAACAACAAGAATTACATACATATTTTTCTTTAAGAAAAAGCGTAAATGAATTCACTGCTTAAAAAGCTAAAAGCTTAAGAAAATTCGAATGAATTTATGCAATATAAGGATATGCCTCACATATGTTTAAGTTCAAACTGTGCTTGGATCAAAGTTCATATACTTATTTAAGGCAAGGCTGCAAGTCGGCTTGAAACCGAACCAACATTTTTGAAATCATGTATCGAACATTTAACCCAACCAGTTGCACAAAAAATCAGCCAATTTTAAATTTCAGAAAATTTCAAAGTCAGAAAAGTTTCTAAATATAATTGAAAGCAAAAATTTTTATATTATTTTAATAAATAAAAAATAGCTTATTATGTTTTTGAACTTAAAAGAATGTGACGGACAACGGCTCGAACCAAAACCAAGATTCATTTACGAGTAAAATCAAATTTACGAACCGAACCTAAGGGTTCAAATGGTTTAAACTGTTAAGAGAACTAGCAATAATTCTTTTTGGGTCAGCAGTCATGATTTTAAGAACTTTATTTAAAAAACTTAGTTCAAGTTAGAAAATTATTCAACATATTATTTAAGGTAAGCTTTGTAAACCTTTTTTAAGCTCTACCAAGTTTGACTATGTAATTTAAAGTAAGCTTTGTAAACCTCTTCCTGAGTTCGCTAATACTTAATTTAAGAATTAGAAAATAACCATCAATATGATGAAATTATCGATAAATGATATTTAATTCTCCATAGTTTAGAGCAGTGATCGCTAGATTGCGAATCACAACCCGGCGCTGACCTATAACCAGAAGCACAATTGCAAGAGGAGTACCACTTAGTCATCTTCTTAAATTGATGGTAAATGAAACAATGTCATGATCTTTTCACTGAAGAATTTTGATTTCAATTGAATGACGATCGTGTCGAACAACAAACAAATCGCTTGATTCCCAACAATTGCTGGGTCAATCTCTTTAAGGGTGACCTCATCAGGCAATCAACCGAATTATTCGCTGCACTCCACAAATTTGAGGCCAGTTTTGAACCACTGTAGGCCCAAACCGCCCGGGTTCAAGTCTCGGCTCTGTGTGCGGTGCACGAGAGCAAGTTTAATGAATTTATTTGAATGTTGGACAAATTGTGCACGACGGGCAAATTTACGAGCCTGATTTTTTTTTTTGTGGTCTTTACTTTTACGTTGTATGTTTGCTTGGAAGGGGCAACGGGCTGGCGGGGGCTACGGTCACGGGCACATGCCATAGGGGGGCCGCAGCTCTCTGATGTGTGTCAGTTTTACATTCACTTTGTACTCGTACCTTAGATATTAATTGCTGCTGCTGCTGCTGCTAAGCAGAAGACGGCAGCCAAGACATTGTTGGCCTTTCTACAGAAGCGCCCCCCAGCACAGCTTTTCTTGGTTAGTTAGCTTTTTAGTTTACAGTAGTCGCTCGGAAACTAGCACTCCAGGTGTGAAAATTGTTTAGAAATAATTGTAATTTC
Organism: Drosophila colorata; assembly: GCA_035041545.1. Lineage (NCBI taxonomy): Eukaryota > Metazoa > Arthropoda > Insecta > Diptera > Drosophilidae > Drosophila > Drosophila colorata. Next base: position 6,171,257 of record JAWNLD010000564.1, read on the forward strand.
TTTTCTATAAAATTCTTAGTGAACAGATATTTATAAATTATTTTTAAAAAACCTTTTAATGCACTATTCTTCCAAATATAAAAAAAAAATTTCAAAATCCATGACCTATACAAATTATTTAATTTTGAATGTTATACAATATATTCATTCATTAATTTGTATATTTTTGTAATGCCAAAATAAAACTTTTCAAACTACAAATTTTTGTAAAATTAAAAAGTTCATAAACTTGAATTAGACTTTTAAAATTAGTAGATATTTAAGTGTTGCATATTTTAAATTATTTTTGCAAAAAACAAAATCGAAAACTTAAAAAAAATCTTATAAAATTAAGTGCACTTCACATTAAATTTAAAATGCTTAAAATTGTAGAGTTTAATTTGGAAATTTTAGGCATAAGGTTTGGAATTTTTTTGCTCATGAAAGACACATTTGGAACGGAAACGTTCGACATGGCGAACGTTTACTGTATTACGCTATCTGACTTACCATGAGTGAGCGTTGCCGTTAACATGCATGTTAGCAGTGCGCCAAACAGCTGGCGCTGGAACTTTAGCCTAAAGCGGGTCTGGAACGGGCACATCATTTTCACTGTCGACTGCACTTTCCTGGCCTAGGCTAGACGCGTGTGTGTGTGAGTGTATGTATGTGTGTGCGTGACTACGACGCTTTCGCTCGTTAACAATTGAAATAGAAGCAGTTACTATTGTTGTTGTTGTTGTTGTTGTTGTTGCTGCTGCTGCTGCTGCTTCTCAAGTTCAACACCAGCTCTGCGACGGCGTGCAAAGATCACGACACGACTGGGAACTTGCGCTGAAGAAAGTTTTGCCGTAGCTCCAGCTGCGCCTGTGCCGGAGAACTGTTGCAAGCTGCTGAACTGAAGCTGAAGCTGAAGCTCTAGCTGACGCTGACGTTGCTGCTGGCGTCGCTGACCGAAAGCTCAAATTAACGGTTGTCGTCTTGCGGTTAGATTTTGGCTCATTTGGGCTTTAGCGCCTGGGCCCTTTGCTGCGTTAATGCGCTGCCTATTAAACGTTAAGCGACGCCTTTGCGGTTTTACACAATTACGCAAAAATTCTGCTGCTGCTTCTAACAGTCTGTTTGACCTCTCGCACAATGTGGCATAATTTCTTTTTTATCGCCCTTTTTTCTATCGTATTTTTGCACGTTTGCTTTAATTCGATTTCAATTACGACCGCTGCCTTTTGAAGTTTACCACAGTTACCGTTGGTTCAGTCGTTCAGTTCGCTGGTTCGTTCGTACGCTCGTTCTGCGGTTGCCTGCGCTGCCTGCTTTTCTTTGTCTTCCTCTTGTCGCTTTTATTATTGCATGCACACAAAATATCTTTTCATAGTCTCGAGTTCTTTTCAGTGCCTTAACATCAGTTCGTTACTCTTTTATTTTGTATTTTATTCTTTTTTTTTTTGCCGTAAACCGTAACCGTTTGAATTTGATTTTGATGCGCGCTCGTTGAGTTTCGCATGCGAAGTGATCGCTGTGAATGTGAATGTGGCTGTGGTTGTGTGTGGGGATGCTGCTGCTGCTGCTGCTGCTGCTGTCGTTGATGTTGTTGCTGCTGAGCGCGCTGTCGACGTTGACGTTACAGCGGCTGCATTATTTATTGTTGTTATTATTGCTGGCTGCTGCGTTTTCAATGAATGAACATTCACGCACACAGTTTCACACTCTCACATACACACACACGCACGCGCACTTTGATTTTGTTGTTGTTTTTTTTTTGTGCACATTCATAAAAATTATAGGCTTTTATTGTTGCTGCGTCTTTTGTTGCAGCTCCAGCTCCAATTTTGTTGGCGACAAAAAGCTGCTGCTTGTATTGCTGCTGCTGCGGCTGCTATTGCTGTTGCTGCGACTGCGCCGAACTACCGAACGAGACGAGAGAAAGGTTTGAATGACACTCGCACTCGAATTTGCAATGCCATTTATATGAGTGAAAGGCAGTCGCAGCGCAGCAGCCGCGCAGCTGGCGTTAGTCGGGCGCCGCACAGTGGTGAGTACGGACATGGGCAACCATTTCGAAACCAAATTGTTTCAGTAGCTGATTGTACCGATTTATTAACTATAAAATTTATTATTATTATTATTGTTAATATTTTTAGTATTTTCGTCTGGCAAATAAGGAAAATACAAATACATAAAGTAATACATATTAAAAGAAGAATTACTAAATAATAGTTTTTGGGCACTTTTATATATTCTTTTTATAGAACATTTTCAAATTCGTTGAGTCTTTTATGTGTAATATTTTGTTGCATTGTCTTGCTTACTTCGTTGACACTCGCTTTGTCCGCTGTATATACAAATTATTGGTTTATTTAATTACATTATAAAATTTTAATAATGTTTTCTTTCTCAAAATACATAATTAGAAGTTCTAATAAATAAAACAATAAATTTTAAAACAAAAATTGTTATATAGTTGATTACTTTTACTGTGCGCAGGCAAAGATTTTTAAATTTTAACATAATTATTATTATTATTATTTATAGTGCATAATTGAAAGTTAAAAAAAAAAATTCCTTTATAATTTTTTTAAGCTTTTATATTTAACAATTGCTGAATGAAATTTGTTATAAGCTTTTTTGCTAAAATTTCAAACTAAAGGTATACAGGAAGCTTTAACGCGCAGCTTTTGCCACAGGGCCTGTGTCACTGTGCGCAACTGCAGCTGCTGCGCAGTCGTGCGGCTTTGGTAGCATCGGCTTTTGGTCGCGCTTAGCCATTGATTAAATGGAGTTGTCGGTATTTAAAATAACAACTTGGTCATGTTGTCTGCAACCTAATCGGTTTTGCGTACAAATTTAATTTGCCAAAGTGGCAGCAAAATGCAACCAAAAAGGCGAACTGCATTTGAAATTATAACACACACATAGCACACGATCTATGCAGCTGGCGTGGGGTGGACTACAAAGGGGTCGGGCGGAGGAGGAGGGGCGGGCGGTACGTTGCCGTAGAAAGTGCGCAGCCGCACAGTTTGAAGTCGGAGTCGATGCCGATGCTCAAAGCCGCAGACGTTGCTAGCTGGAAGCTGTGTTTATAGACTTGTCGACTTTTAAGCCATAAATTTTACGCCTGAGTGGCGTTGCGAATAAGGGTCACACACACACACACACACACACACACACACACGCGCGCACACACACACAGGCATAGATAGTGAAGCTCGCACATGAGCTTGGCGGACGCTCGCGTGCATAAGGAAAATTGAGTGGTGCACAGCTTAACGGCGAAAAGAGGTCAGTAAGTGAATGTTTACAGTTAGTTTTTGGGCACCCAGACATGTTAGCGGCAAAATGCATCCGACAGCCGTGACACAGCAGCCGCGGCCGCCCAGAACTAATGCCGGAGACCACCACCAACAAACAGCACTTACAAAAATTAATTAAAAGAAAGCCTGGCTGGAAAAACCTTTGGCAACATTGCAATTTCTTTTTGGCCATAACCAAGATTTGGCGTCGTTGTCGTTGTCGCTGCGGTTGCGGCTGCGGCTGCCAATAAAAATGGAAAGTGAAAATTGCAGCCGCAGTGCCAATGCATATTAAAAACAGCAACAAAACAGTGTAATAAACAAGTAAGAATGCTCTAGTCGAGAGCGCTCGCCCTTGGAATACCCTGTCATTTAAGGAAAAAATTTTCTTTTAAAAAAAAGTTTAAAAAAATTCAAGAAAATTTAAATTTCCATAATGTTTATATTTCAAATGCAGAAAAAAAATTCAAGAAAATTTTAATTTCCATAATGTTTTTATTTCAAATGCAGAATCAATTTAGAGAAGAAATCATGGCCAAAATGCGATCACACATGAACATCGGTTCGATTTTAACAGAGTTATAGAAGTTTAAAATATGGGAGCTATTCATCCAAAAACTTTACATTTAAAATTTTTTTTGTCAATTATGGCATGATTTTTTTACAAAATATTACCTCCTTAGAATGTGTTTTTACGTTGCTTTTTATACTAATTATGACAACCACAATCGATAAAAAATAAAATTTTGAAATTCTAAATTTTGAAAAAAAAAATTTCGAAGTTGATTAAAGGGGAAGTACAAAATATAAAACGAAAAATTCAACAAAATTTCATTTTCCAGGATGCATATATTTTCAATGCAAAATTAGTCTAGAGAACAAATCATGGACGAAATTACCTAAAGCATGAAATTCGGTTCAGTTTTGACAAAGTTATGAGAGATTGAAATATGGGAGCTATAGATCCGAGAGCTGCTCCGTAATATACATACTTTATAGAGTCGGAGATGCCTCCTGCTGCCTGTTGCTTACATTTGCACAAAACCAGTATACCCTGCGCACACGCATTTTTAGTGGTTACAGGGTATAAAGAGTGCAATAAAAAAGATAGAAGCCAACGCGCTTTGACTTGGCCAAAAGCAACAAGCACGCACCTGTTCTCTGCGAGTTTTCGTGCGAGTTTTCTTTGGCTGGCGCTCTAATCACAGGGGCCTGGCAGCCACCACATGTGGAAAGAGCCCGAGTATTATATAAAAGTGATGATAGAGGCGAGCTGAGCAGTTAAAGCGGAAATTATATGGCAAAAAGCGAAATCAAAAGTGATTGTGATGAATGCACTTGTGAAAATGTGCCATGAAAAGGCCAATTTTCAAGTTAATGAGCAAGCATGCGCAGCGCAGTTATTTGCTGCTTTTCACCGTTTCTAGTTTTTTGCAATGTTATGTTAATTTTGGCACAAATAGGCACAGCTCGTTAACGTTTCTTTTTGAAAAGTAACAGACACACCGCACGTTTGGGGCAGCACTGGCGGTACTGGTTTGCCATTTTGCAGCACTGCAAACAGTGTGGCTGTGCAGCCTTATCGATAGCACACACACCTATCGATAGATCCATTTTACATCGCTAAACACACACACACACACGCTCAGCCACACATGTACGCACACAGCCACACTCATTGAAAAAGTCGGAGAATTGTGTGGGAAACAAAAATCGTGTTTAACTAACTAACGAAACGCGCAAATTGTGCAAATGCAGATGCCCAGTGCCGCAGGCAAAGTGAACGTTTGATTTAATTGGGTGCGCTGGCTGTTTGGGCAGCTCGAAATTCATGTTGTCGCTGTAACGTGTGTGTGCGCGTGTGTGTGTGCGTGCGTGTGTGTGAAGAGTGAAACCTACAACTTTACTCCCCAAACCAACAGCCACACCAACAACAACAACAGCAGCACCGTTGAGAGAAAAGATGGCGACGAGTCGCACCAGTCGCATTCAATCGCAACCAAAAATTTTTCCGTCAATCTTTTCGAAATTGCATGGCGCCATCTCGGAGGCGTGCGTCTCGCAACGCCTATCGACGGACAAAAAGACGCTGGAGAAGACGTGGAAACTGATGGACAAGGTGGTCAAGCTGTGCCAACAGCCCAAAATGAACTTGAAAAACAGTCCACCCTTCATCCTGGACATACTGCCCGATACGTATCAGCGTTTGCGCCTGATCTACTCCAAGAACGAGGATCAGATGCATCTGCTGCACGCCAACGAGCACTTTAACGTGTTTATTAACAATCTGATGCGTAAATGCAAACAGGCCATAAAGCTCTTCAAGGAGGGCAAGGAGAAGATGTTCGATGAGAATTCGCATTATCGCCGCAATCTGACCAAACTGAGTTTGGTCTTCTCCCACATGCTCAGCGAGCTGAAGGCAATATTCCCCAACGGCGTCTTTGCGGGCGATCAGTTTCGGATCACCAAGGCGGATGCGGCCGATTTCTGGAAGAGCAACTTTGGCAACAGGTGAGCTAAATTGAATGATCTCCAATTATTTAGCACCAATTAATTGCCTTTAATATTATTTTATAGTACGTTGGTGCCTTGGAAAATATTCCGACAGGAGCTGAATAAGGTGCATCCCATCTCGTCGGGCCTGGAGGCGATGGCCCTAAAGACAACCATCGACTTGACGTGCAACGATTATATATCGAATTTTGAATTCGATGTGTTCACGCGTCTATTTCAGCCGTGGGTGACGCTCCTGCGCAACTGGCAGATCCTGGCCGTCACCCATCCCGGCTACGTGGCCTTTCTCACCTACGATGAGGTGAAGGCGCGCCTCCAGCGCTACATCCACAAAGCGGGCAGCTACGTCTTTCGCCTGTCCTGTACCCGGCTGGGCCAATGGGCCATCGGTTATGTGACGGCAGATGGGGAAATCTTGCAAACAATACCGCAAAATAAATCGCTGTGTCAGGCGCTGCTCGACGGGCATCGGTAAGGATGTGTAGCAGATGATAACTAGCTGGGAATGCCACTAACTAGCACGTTGTAGAGCTTAGTTAAATATGTAAATCTCTGAATGCATTATCTAATCCCTTTGCTTTTGCTTAATTTCATTTAATTGCAAATCATATTTTATTTTTATAAAATTTACTGTCCCTTAAACAATAGCCTGTATTGCTTTGTAATTTAATTTAATTTAAAATAATTAACCAATTTTCTTATTATATATTTTCTATTGGCGCACCTTTTAGCGAGGGCTTTTACTTATATCCCGATGGCCAAGCCTACAATCCGGATCTGTCGTCTGCCGTGCAGAGTCCAACCGAGGATCACATAACTGTCACACAAGAGCAATACGAGCTGTACTGTGAAATGGGTAAGTTCGAAGTTATAAACTCTATCCAAACTCTTTCTCACACCCGCTTCGCACTTGCAGGCAGCACCTTTCAGCTATGCAAAATCTGCGCAGAGAACGACAAGGATATACGCATTGAGCCCTGCGGCCATTTGCTGTGCACGCCCTGTCTCACTGCCTGGCAGGTGGACTCGGAGGGGCAGGTATGCTGCTTGGAAAAATCTTTTTCCACACACACACACTAAATACCCTTCGTTTTTTCTATGCTGCAGGGCTGTCCCTTCTGTCGTGCGGAGATCAAGGGCACCGAACAGATCGTCGTGGATGCCTTCGATCCGCGCAAGCAACACAATCGCAGTGCAACGAATGGACGACATCAGCAGCAGGACGATGACGATACAGAGGTATAGTTTTGTGCAGCGCTTTCAAAATAAAGCCTTTTTGACGCCTGCCCCGCGCTGCCCGCCTGTGCTGCCTCTTACTCTCTTTATCTATATATATTATATATTACTCTTATTACTTTTACATATATTAATTTTTGGTTCGTTTATCTATACATAATTATATATACATAGACGTTCTTTTATATATATATATATATACATTAAGTTTAATGTTTAGCAATTTTGATTTATACATACGTAAATTATTAGCTAAAATTTCATGCAACTAACAGTAGTGCGCACACAAACCGAGCGGCAAATCAAATGTAGAGTACTTTCTCATAAGTGTACATATATATATATATATGCATATGTGTGTATGTATTTATTTATATAGATGTACGTTCGAGCGGAAGTTACTCATCAGCCGCAACGCGTCGGCTTTTCATACTTTATTATTGTTTTTATCAATGCTCGCTTGTTTCTATCACGTTCTGTCTGTGCACACTGTTTCGTTGTTTTGTTTCGTTTTGTTGATTGCTTCCTTCTTACGCTCTTTCATACAATCATTCGCTCGCTCGCCTCTGTTTACGATTCACTTGAATAGTATGTGTTATTATCATTTATGTGCGTAGTACATGCAACAGTTCTTAAGCATCATTATCATTAAGCAACAACAAAAACAAAAAAGGAAAGAACGAAAAAAGATACAAGTGCGCTGTATTTGTATTTTCATCTTCTTTTTAACACTTTTGTAAATACATATAGTTCGTATTGTAATTTGTATTGCACTAGAAGCAAACAGTTATAGCCTGTATTTGAGCCCTGTTCTTCCTGCAGTATACCACCCTTCCACATATATACAAACCTATGGTATTTTTTTCCACATTTTAGTTTATGATTTGATACTTCCAAAGATATATTTAGTTTATGAGTGGTTTATAATTTTTGTGTTTGTTTTAGTTTTCAATTCGGTTTTCATATATAATATATGTTTTTTGTAAGCAGCGCAGCGGCTGCCCTAAGACTGTAATTTATTAATAATAATAATCAAAAAAAAAAAAAACAAAACAAAAAAACAAAGGCTAAAACAAAGGTTGCGGCCAATGCATATGTATGTAAAATTATCACCATTATCATTAATATAATAATTATTTGTATTATTGTAGTTAGTTAGCTGTTAACTGTCACAAGCCTAGGCCAGAATTTATTTAAAACATTTAAAGTATTAGCTAAACAAATTAACATTTTAAAACATTGTGTGTGTGTGCGTGTGTGCATCTGTGTGTGTGTGTGTGCGTGTTTGTATGCGTTATTTTAATCATTCATCAATTATTATTTAAAACTTTCGGCTCAGTTCGTTTCCTTAACATTAGGCTTCAGCATACATCGATTTAGCATATTATTCAAATAATTATTTATGTTTAAATGTAATACATCTAATGCAATTTATATATATATATATATAAATGTATACATAAAGTTCTTAGCGTTTAGCGAAACATAAACTTTAATATTTTCATTTCCTTAATAAGTTTTTTTTCAAATGCCTAATTCTAATTCATAACGAAAACAAAAACTGATCAGCAAAAAAAAAATATATATATAAATGTGTGTATAAATATTTATAAATATTGGTTTTAATTGTTTGGCGTGCTGCTACGTTTTACTTTTACTTTTTTCTTTTTTGAATATTTATGTTTTTCCTTGTCTACAGTTGTTTTTGTTGCGTTGTTGTTGTTGCTCCTTTATTACCAATATTGTTGTGCATGTCCAACAAACTTTGATTTGCAGCCACGTTGCGTTGCGTTGCGTTGCTCTAGCGGCATGCGTCCTAACAACTATCCAACTACCCAACAAACCATAAAGACTTTTGTCAATATCAAAATTGCAATGCCAGCCAAGCCAACTGACTGACCAAAAGTTCACATATCCTGCAGGATATGGGCGACTTCAATATAGCCACCTCGTCGCTGCATGCGCTGAGCACCTCGTCGGCCTCACAGTCCTCCGTGGAGAAGCACAGTCCGCATACGTCGCCGCGTCTGGGCAGGCGCAGCATTACGCCCAGCTTGATGGCCGTGCAGAACGATTTATATGCCGGCGGCGGGCCAGCGCTCAGCCTGCCCAGCAGCAGCAGCAGCAATGGCAACAACAGCAGCAGCAGCAGCAGCAGCAGCAGTGGCGGCGGCGGCGGCGGCGGCGGCGGTGGCGGCGGCTCATCCGCAACGCAGTCGCAGCAGCAACAGTTGCAGCAGCAGTCGCAGCAGCAGCAGCAACAGCAGCCGCAGCCGTCGGCGCCGCCCGCTCCGGCGGTCATCAGCAATGGCACCAACGGCTCAACCGGCAGCAGCTCCACCCAGAAGTCCACACATCGCATGAGCGCACCGCTGATTGGCACCAGTGTGGTCAACGCCAACTACGGCCAGAAGTTGCCCGGCCGGACAGCGGACAGCGGCTCGGCCGGCGACACCGCCTCCATCAGCTCCTATGCCATACTACAGAATCTGCAGGATGGCGCCAGCTGTGCCAGCAGCAGTGCCAGCTGCAGCTCCAGCGCCAGCGCCAATGCAACAGCTGCTGCCGCTGCCGCTGCTGTGGCGCCGCCGCTGCCGCCGCGTAAATCGCCGGGCGTGGAGACGCCCGTCAAGCCAAATGCGACGCCGTCGAGCAGCAAGAGCATCGACAACATCCAATGCAGTTTGGACAATGTGCCGCCGCAGACAACGGCGCCGCCGATACCGCCGCACGTGAGCAGCAGCGTGGACACACTCGCCGAGGATTTGATGCGGCAGCAGCGGATCGCGAGCAGCACCACATCGCCGGTGCTGTCGCTGCTCGACGAAATGGTGGAGGTGGGCCCGGCGGAGACCATAAGCGGTGTCATCGATACGCGTCCGCTGGAGGCGCGTGGCAGCAACACCAGCAGTGGCAGCACCAACAGCAACAGCAGCATCAGCAACAACAACAACAACAGTGGATCACAGGATGCGGCCAGTTCGCATTACACGCAATTGTGCACCACGACGACGAGTGCGGCGGCTCTGGCGGCGGCTGCTGCGCTCGCCAATGGCAAGAAGACAGCGCTGAAGCAGCCAACGCCAGCAGTGCCGGCTAATCCTGCCCAGCAGCAGCAGCAACAACAACAGCAGCAGCAGCAGCCGCTGCTCTATGCGAACGTGACGATCAATCAAAAAGACTGCGGCTCTGTGCCCTACGAGAATATCAATCTGGAGTATATAGCGCGGCTGATGAATGCCGGCTATTCCAAGGAGAATGCCGTCACGGCGCTGGGCATCTCTCGCAACAACATCGAAATGGCTGGCGACATATTGCGCGAGTTTGTCTCCAAGAATAGCGTTTAAGTGCCATCCCAAAAAAACAAAAACAGAAACAAAAACAACAGTGTGATCCCCGGAGGAGAAGCGATAGTCACTGTCGCATTGTTGATTATGATTACGATAATGATGATGACGATCCCAGAACAAAGCAAAAGGCAAATGATAAATCATAAGCATAATTTGAAATTCTCATTACGCTCTCTCTCTCTCTCTCTCTCTATCTATCTATATAAATATATATATAAACAATTTTCTCTAACTCGCTTTAGGAGCACACTTCATATAGACTTACGCTAACCACGCCCCCATATACACACACACACACACACACACGCACACCCAATCTTGGCGTAGCCAGCACAAGCAATTAGGCGTTAAACAAAATTCGTTCGTTCTCTTTAAAAAACAACTTTTAAATAATAATAATAATAAAAATAAAAAAAAAAATGGAAAAAAGATCAAAATTCGTCAAATTCTCACCCTATTTAAAGCAACAAAAAATTAAGCACAACCCATTTATATCAAATATAGCTATATAAACACGTATATTAAGACGTATCTACTTCCTATTAAGCAAAAAAAAAAAAGAAAAGCAAAAGTAAAAAAAAAACATCATATTTACGCAGTTCTAAACGAAACACAAATTTGCCCACCCCAAAGTAAAAAACTCCAAAAATTTTTGCTCTCCTTTTTTTTTTTTTAACTAAAAGACAAAACCCATAAACACACACATTCAGATATATCATTATCATAATGCCCCTCACCAAATGAAAAAGCAAACAATTTAAATTGGTGCATCGGCAATCATATATACAATATTTATATATGTATATATAAGCATAGGAGCATCCCACACAAACATCTTACATTTAAAACAAAAATGCCTTTGATGCTATCCCAATGGATGGATGGCCTTGAGTTTCCTTATCCGTTCAAAGAAAACAACACAAAAAAAAAACAAAAACAAAAAGAGCAAAGCAAACCAAACCAACAACAAATAACACCAAAATCCGATGCACTATCAAAGTTTACCTCGATTTTTTATACAAAAACTCAAAGCGTCTTTTGTAATCGTATATATATTTGTAAGTTTATGCAAGTCAAGTACCGGATCGAGTATTCGAGTTGGGGAAGAACGAACAAAAAAAAAACAAAAACAAAGAGCAAGAAAATGGAAGCTAAAAACGAATTAAGAAAACCAAGTTTGTATTACGAATAAAATAAACCCCCCTTTTTACAGAATTTATATGTATAATGCAAATAATCGGTTTTTTCAATTCGTCGGTAACGTTCTTAAGCCCTACACGCAATTTTTTGACATAATAGTATCTACTAAAACTAAGCGATATGAGATACATATATATATATATATACATATATATATATACACACTATATACTTATATATATAGGCGATATAATCAAGCGTAACGGAAGCAAAAGCATTAAAAACAACCAAACAAAACAAAGAAACCAATGCAATATTCACTATAAACAAATCAATGCAAGCGTAAACTTATAAGTAACATATTATTACTCAAACGAAGCGAATAAACAAAAAACAAAAACAACTATTTATGAAATATTTGAATTTTAAGTAACATCAGCGTTAAACAAAAAACAAAAAATATACGAAAATAGCATAGAGCATAGCGAACAAAAGGAGTCACCAGTCAATAAAGCAAAAATTAAAAAAATAAAAAATAAAAAGCAAGCGATCGAGTTTTAAGCCGATGTAGGAGCGTCTAAGGAAACGTAAAAAATGCGATACCATACCATAGTCATGTCATGTAACCCGAAATCTTAAGCAGATATAAATTATTCTTATAAATAAAATAAAAAACAAAAAGAAACCAAAAACATGGGAGTCATTTTTCTTGGGTAAAAGCTGGGACAAAAATTCAAAGTCCGATATTTATTATGCTATTTATATAATCCCAGCCAAAGCTTTTGAGTTTTTCTCGTTTCTCAGATGCTGCAGAATATTTATTATATAGCCCCTTTATTTTAACCCCAGTTAAACACATTTTTTAGCTTTATTGAAATATGTATTTATTTTTTTATTATTTGACTTATATAGTTTGCGTTTTTTGTATTTTTTTTGTTTTTTTTTTTGTATTCAAGCACATATGTATTTGTTTTTTTTTTTGTTGCATTTTTTTTTGTTGTGTATGTTTTACGATTTTTTTATGTTTTATATTTTATAAATAAGGATTAGTTGCTGTTCTGTTGTGTCTGTGCTGTTCATTTCATTGCATTGCATAAATCTCTAAACGCCTGCAGTTAACTTATGCGGCATATCAGACGATACATATGTATATATATCTATATATATACATATATGTATAAACTCGTATAATAGCGTTATACATATATATTTAAAGTTACTATTTATTCTTGCTTGTTCATTTTGTTGTGTTGCTTAGTGTTTGTTGTTGTTGCTGTTGCTGTAGTTGTATATATGTATAACATGGCTATAGTAGGACGTACTGATCCCAAATTTGTTAGCTTGTTAAATGTTTTCATTTTTCTTTTTTTTTTTAGTAATTGAAATTCATAATTTTTTCACAATATTTGCTCTTTGTTTCCGACACGATCTCTTTGTATTTTTTTTTGTAAGTTTTATATTTTGTTTTACTATATATATATACTTTAATATTTAAAAATACATTTTTAAAAATTAATTTTTGTAATCTTTCATTAAATGGTTTCAACAGATTTGGCGCAGCAAATTACATTTGCTCTTCTACATCCTCACACAAGACTTTTAGTTGTTATTTTTTTTTTGTTAATTATTATTATTATATATTTTTTGTTTTTTTTTTGTTTTGTGTGTTAGTTACAAAGTTCGATTGCTAAATATTGTTTTTGTTTTTGCTTTGTTTTGTTTTTATCTTTTTAAATAAATATGTTTTGTATATGTAAGATGTATGCATGTATGTATGTATTTGTATAATAAGTTTATGCAACCCTTTGAATGCAGAAAAAAATTCGTGAAACAACAACATACACAGATAATATACTCGATACTCGTAGAGCATTTTGGTGTTGAAATGTTACAAACGAAATTAAGACTTTGTTTGCTATAAATACTTCGCTTTCATTTCTTGATTTTCATTTTCATCATTAATCATTATTCAATAAATATATATGCCAGGTTAACAGTAAGACTTCAAAGAAGCTGTGAAAGAACAGTTTGCGAGAATTATTAGAATAGATTTATAGAATATAGCATATATAAGTAGAGAAAAAACTAACTACGCATCTATGGCATATAGAGTTTTTTTTTTGCTTTGTTTTTTGTTATTTGTTTGTCTAACGCACATTTGCAAGGATTTCGTTGCCATTATACAATAATTGCTTGTTTTTGTTTATCTCTTAATGTTTTTTTTTTTTTTTTTTTTAGATTTCATTTTAAATATGCTAAAATTAAATTAAAGCAAAACTAGTTCAAAAATAGTATACGTATACACACAATTTGGTTTCATCTCTCAGACACTTGAATTTCAGTTTTAAGCAGCGCACAACTTCAATATAACAGAAAATACAGACTGCATTATTACAATTAGGAGTTAGGGCCCTGGTTTAATGATTAATGCGTAAGTTTACCTAAAATTGCATTTAGTTTTCTTTCGTTTTATTATTATATTTTTTATATCAGACACATAGAAATTGTTTTTGGAGTTGCCGTTTAGTATTCATCATAATATATGTATGTGGTATGCCATATGCTTGCTATCAATTATTATTATCGTTTCAAATAGTGTTGTTTGCTTCTAAGTTAATATACTTAATAAATGTATGCTTGTTTGTTGGTATTCATCATAATATGGTTGTTGTTCTTGTTGTTTTCATTAGTTCACAATGTAGTTCTGTAGTTGCGTAAGTGTTGTTTTTTTTTATTTTTATTTTTGCAGTTCCTGTGCCATATTTTGTGTATGGTAAACCTTGTTTATGTTGAAGCGTACAAGAATATATATATATATATAGATATATGTATATATAGATGTATATGTGTATGCATTGTCTTTAATTTGCATCAAATATCTGATTTGGAATTTACTCCACCAGGGCGCCTGCAAGAAAAGATTTTAAATTAAATACACATATTTATTAGGTATATAAATTTCTGTACGCACCTGGAATGCGTGGATGGCGCGCGAGTACAGAGAAGCCCTTGCCCTGCGGCCCCTTGGGTGCGCGTATGAGTATTAGACGCGGCACACCATCATCGCCATTGAGCTTAAGGCGCGAGATCAGACGATCGGGACGATCGTTTATTTTCAAAACATTGCAAGCCGACGATTTGCCATTGCGCTGTGAATTAATAAAGAAAAGTATATCGGTTAAATAAATACTTAAAAGATGCATATGCAATTTAATTTACCTGATTGGTGACCACTGAGAACTCGACGGTATCGCCGGGATGCAGAGCGACAGTATTGCCCTGCACCTCGGACATGTGAAAGAATAGTTTTTTGCCGTCTTCCACCTCGAAATTGAGAAAACCGAATTGGCCCTTAATGGAGTCAACCGTTGCCCGTTTCTTTTGCCGTACCGCATTCACCTCCGCTGCCCGGCCGCTCTCATCGATGCGAAAGCTCACCAGATCGCCCTTCTGCAACAGATCGCGTTTATTCACCAAGCTGGTGATGCCAAATTCATGCTGCGATATGATCGTGGTGCGCTGCTCATCGAGTATCTCAATTAGGCCAGCGTATTCCTGCTGATCCGGATTGATGCAGCGCAGCGGGCGCGCCACAACGCCATTGTGCACCGTCTCCAGCACCGACGGCTGCGGTATGGAGTTTTTGGGCAGCGTGCGCACATTTTCAGCGGGCAGGCAATTGCCCGAAACGGAGGTGTTGCCATTGGGCGCCAGTGTGTACTCCACCTCTTGGCCCAGCTCAAGCCAGTTGGGATTGCCCTGATAATTGCTAAAGTGAAAGAAAACCTCCTCGTCGTGCGTCAACGTCTCGATAAAGCCAAAATTCTCCTTGATGACGGCTATAAAGCCGCGATGTAGTTGTCCGCCAGCGGCATCCGCATTCGCATGATTATTGTTCTCCAGCTTAAAGTCCTCAATGTGCGGTGTGCAAATCTGCTGTGTGGTGGCATTGCTGCCCACGCTGCTGCTGCTGCTGCTGCCGCCGCCAGGGCTGCCGTGCATCATATAGCCATTCTGCATGGAGCTAGCATTCGAACCGATGCCGTTCGAGATAAGCAGTTGATCGTTCTGATTCAGATTGACACCGGGTTGTTGTTGTTGTTGAGCAGCTGTTTGCTGGCTTAAAAGTTGTTGTTGCTGTTGCTGTTGTTGTTGTTGCTGCTGCTGCTGCTGTTGTTGCTGCTGCTGTTGCTGCAGAGATACTTGCTGCACATTGACGGCTATAAATTCCTTGTTACGTTTGACCTGCGTTGGGAGAGATACGAGATTAGCTTTTTAAAATTAAGTACAAATATATTTGAGCGATAAAAGGAGGTAAAATATTCGACTTAAAAAATTACATTAGGAACTGATATCTTTGAAGTAATTAAAATTGAATACACTGCACTACATATAATTATATATAATAATATTATTATATTATATTATATCTATCATAACTCAATTTTGGGACGAACTTAAAAGATGATTGGATCTATCTCTGTATTGTTCGTGGATGAAGTCCAGAAATTATTTGAAGCCATAGCCACGTATGCATATTTTCCTTCTTATTAAACGGTTATAAAGTTGTTGCTAAAACTGATCTTGCGTTTGTCTGCAGGGCTTGGATATTGAAATTTATACAGCTGCTTAAAAACCTCCTTTAGGGTTTCACATATTTTGTAACTAAAGTATAATAAACATTTTATAATAAACAAGACATTTTACAATAACCCACCATGTAAATATCGAATCGCACACGCTCGCCAACTCTTGGTGGTTTTTCGCAGTCTTTAAGAAAATACATAATAGTCTTTTTAACATCGCCATGCTCGTAGGTGATGACGCCACCCTCGAAACGATCCTGAGATTTAATGGGACTCTTGGGCGCCTCACGTGTCACAGTGCCTGCAAGCGAAACGAAGAGTTTATCACAATTTTACAATTATATATAAGTATGTAAATTATTTTTAAGCGCACCCTCAATGTTGCTGGCCATTAGGGTCTCAAATTGCACAGAATTGGGCGGCAAGTGTTTAATGCGTATGGCCTGCAAACGCGAGTTGTTATAGGCCAGTCCCGGCTCCTGAATGACAGTGAACTCCACCTCATCATTGACCTCAATTTCGCGGCTCTGCAAAGGTGAGAGTTATTATTATACATTTGTATATTAAGTAAATTAAGCTAATGTTATTATCCTACCGTATCGAGCACCTCCGTAAAGTGGAAAAACAAACGCACTTGTCGCTCCACGCAGCGCAAGAAGCCAAAGCCCTCCTTCAGCGAGGCAATGGTGCCCTGTTCGCGCTTCTCGCCGGACACCTTGAACGTCTCGTCCAGCAGCGCTATGGATGTGGCACGCTGCAGCTGATCCCGCCGATCGGTGGCCAACAGGAACTGCACCCAATCGCCGTGACGCAAAGTAAAATCGCCCTTTTGATCCTTATCGCCAAATGGCACCTCCACCTCGGAGTAGTCGGGTGCACGGTAGCGTATGCGTCCCGGCAGCGGATCATTGTTCTGACGCACGGCATTATTGCGATCGAGCGATTTGAGCACTTGACCCTTGTAAATGGTGGTGTCCACATCCTCAAAGATGACGGAGCCGGGCGGCAAGCGTGTTATGTTGCACGCAAACTCGCGGCCCTGCGGAGGCACAGATGCAGACTGTTTTTGTTAATGAGGTATGCGGTACTGCATCGAAATCAACACTACTTACGCTACGCGTTTGTATGGTGAACTCTACATCGTCGCCGGGTCGCAGTTCCACGTTGCCCTCGGCCTCGGAAAAATGAAAGAAGATCTCTTTGACCACATCGGCGCGTTCAATGAAACCAAACGATTCCTTCATTGAGCAAACGACGCCACGATACTTGACCGGCTGGGCCGGATTCTCCAGGCGTATATGGCAGGCGCCCAGGTTGCCTCTGCAAGCGGACAACATTTACATATAATATAGAGTCGAGTTAGGGTATATCTCTATAGTATGCACTTACCTTTGGTTCGTTGCGATCTGAAAGCTGACCTTATCGCCGGCACGCAGATTGACATTGCCCTCGACATCGTCTTTGGTATAGGGTAAGAAGAAACATTCGCCGCGATTCTCGTAGCTAATGCGACCGGTTGTCTCGCTGGAGCTGAGCACATTGTTGGCGCTATCGGTGCGCAGCTCGGTGGTCACCGTGCCGGTGACACGCTCCTCGGACAGCACAACTTCGGGCGCTATTTTCGAGACTTGACTAGCGATCGGCTTGCCGGTGCGACGATCATAGGTCATCTCAAATTCGACGGGATCACCGATCTTCAGGTGATCAATATTGCCACTGAACTGCGAGAAATGAAAGAATAGTCTTGCCTGCCGCTCGCAGCACTGAATAAACCCGTACGAATGCTGAAAAAACCAAACAAAGATAAGAGACATGATTAAATGGTTATATTTTTGACTGGGATACTGCAGATATTACAGATCAGACCCGAGACCCACCAGTAGCTTCTCAATGATGCCAGTTTCGCGTGTCGCCTGATTTGGATCGGTGGCGCCGGATGCCGTTGCCGAGGAGTTGCTCGACTGCGAGCCAAAAATGGACGATGAGCTGCCAGCGCCGTTGTTCAGCACGCTGTTGGACTGAAAGACGCCAATTTGCGGCGGATTTTGGATGATATCGTTGACCTCATTTGCATCAAACATGCCAATGCTGGGATGTTGTTGCTGCTGCTGCTGCTGTTGTTGTTGTTGTTGTTGTTGCTGCTGTTGTTGCTGCTGCTGCTGCTGCTGTTGTTGCTGCTGCTGCTGCTGCTGTTGTTGCTGCTGCTGCTGCTGCTGATGATGATGTTGCTGCTGCTGCATATGTTGCTGCTGCTGCTGATGATGATGCATGTTTTGCTGCTGTGGCTGACCCATGGCCATTTGCACGGCCGAAGGTGTCGGCGGCCCGTGCGACTGCGGCTGCAGGCCCAACGTAGTCGAGTCTAGCGTAAAGGTGCCAATGGTCGGAAAAGTTGTGGGTATGTTCATGTTGCGTATGGCAGTCATGTCGAAGCACTGCAAAGTATCGTAGATTTCTGCAAAGGGGCAGCGAAAGAGAAAGACAAATTTATTTAATATATGTGAAAAGTTGGTAGTTTTTTTTTAAAACTCTTTATAGCTAAAACATAAAATGTGTATAGGATTTTCCTGTAAATCGTTTAAATTGATAATTTTTTAGTATTAATAGATCAATCTGAACCTGAGTAATTAATGTCGGTTAAAACTGAAATAAGAATATTGTTACCCCATGATACAGATACAGAATAACTTCTGATCGATTTTTTTACGATTTTTTTTTTTATATTATAGCGAATAGTTGTTTTGCCAAATTAATCTGAGATTCAGAAGCGCCAGATGATCAGATATATTGTAAATGGAGCAGAGAGCAGAAAATGTAATTGTAAAACTAATTAAATTAAATTTAAACCATCTTTTATACCCTGTTCCCATTTGACCCGTCTTTTTGTGCATATCTCAGAGACCATAAGAACTTCTTGGTTCTAAGTTAACGTATAGTTTGCACATAATTTGTATTATTATTAATTAATCTTACCTTCGCCAGTGCGATATCCTTTGGATTGCGTATTCATGTTGTTAATGGTTTTGGATGTTATAGAAAATGCTGATAGCGACTAGCACAAGGAGACTGGTGTTGTTTTTGCTTTTGATATTATTATTGTTTATTATTGGTAGATGATCAATCGATGATTGAGATGACGAGAATGTTGAATGATTTTAAAAAAGAGAGCGAGCGCGTTTTGGAGCGGTTCAAAAAGTAGACCAGCTCTTGGTTTTTTTTTTTGTTTTTTTTTTTTGGAATTATTTATTTATTTTTATTTTACTTTTATTTTTTTAAAACTTTTTTTTTTTTTAGATTTTTAGTGTAATTTTTTGTTTATATCAAAGAGAAAAAACTAAGCAATAAATACGTATTTGTTGTGTATATATATTTTGGCTAAACACTGGCACAAGAGGCACTGAAATTCCTTGTCTTCGAAGTTTAATAAAGAAACAATCATTTGTTGTTGTTGTTGTGGGTGGTCAACTTTCTTCGAGTTATATATTTGCTTTTTTTTAAGTGGGGCGACAGGCGCCAAGAAATGTATGTAAAAATGCTGTTAAATTTAATGTAATGTTCAGTTTTGAATTATTAATATTATTATTGTTGTTGTTTGTTAGTTGAAGTTGCGGCTGCTTGTGATTTGTATTTTAAAAATATATATTTCTATTCGGATGAAAATGCATTAGCTGCTGTAGTTGCCGTTGGTTGTTGTTGTAGTTAGATGAATAAACATTAATTTTTCTTTTTGTTTAGTTATTTATTGCGTTTTGTTCATATGTTCGAGTTGTAAGATTGTTTTTTTTTTTTGGTTTTTTCTTTTAGTTTTACTAGAAAAATACACTGGGCGCTTTACGGAATACTTTTATACTGTTTTTTAGATTAGTTTTTAGAGCAGTTATTTGATATATTAAATTATTTGAATTTTTTTTTGTTTTATTTTATTTTTTTGAGGGGGTTTTGGAGGGGAAGTGGTTAATATGTTTGCTTTTTGTTTTTACTATCATATACATTTATATAATATATATATAATATATATATTTGTAGGCAATCGTTGTGGTTTTTAGGAAGTATTAGTGATTTATTTTTAACTTTTATTTACTTTTGTTTCGTTTTCTCTTTTGCTTGGTACACCCTAATACGCTCTCTCTCTCTCTCTCGCTCTGTTTGTCGCTCTTTCTCTCACTCGCCAGGCGCCTGCCTGCCGACCACAGGCTGCTGGATGTTGTTGTTGTTGTGGCTTGGCTTGGAGTGTTGTTGGTTGGGGATACGAGGGGCAGCTACAAGTGATCCGTTATGTTTTTCGCTGTACGTTGTTGTTGTTGTAGTTGCTATTACTTTTCGGTTACACGTTTTGTATGTTTATTGCTGTTTCGATTACTATTCACTATGCACATATTACGAGTTTATGTATATTGTTATTTATAGTTTATATATATAGATAGATACTCTTTAATTGTTGTTGGTTTTCATTTACTATGTTGAACTTTAAGCCTACGGTTTGTTTAATTTTTTTTTTTTAAATATATATTTTTGAATGCGCGTTTTGTTTAAAGTCTTTTTTTTAACCTAGGGTTGTTTTATTTTTTGTTTTGTTGTATTTTCACTTATGGTTGTTGTTGTTTTTTTGTTTTTCATTTGTTTTTGCTTACCAAGTTAAGCTTATTTACTTAATGTTTATATAATATAATATATAATATACTATAGTATATGTATCGAAGTCCTTTAAGATATCACGAATTTGTTTCAATGTTTTTATCTTTTAATTTGCATTTGCTCTTATGTATAAAGTTGTTATTTTGTTTTTTTTTTTGTGGTTTAAGATGTTTTTTCTTCTACCTCTTTTTACTATTGTTAAAAATTACATTGTTTTTTATTTAGTATCCATATTGTTTTTGTTATTTATGCTTAGAGATTTTTTGTTTGTTTTTATTTATTTATATTTATAAATTTACAGTAATTATCACAGAGTTGTTAAATCTTTCTTTGAATTTGTTTTTTTTTCTCGTTTTTTTTTTTTGTTTTACTTTTTGTTTCAGTTGCTTTTAATCGTTATCGCATTTAGACTTTTAACATTTCTCACTAGGTACACTTATAAAAAAAAATGAAAACTATTTAAAAATAAACAATAGTTTGTTTTATTAAAAATAAAAAAAAACTGTTTGGTTTTTTGGGCACAAGGCCACGTAGTTTTTATTTCCAGTTTTTTGTTTGTTTTATTTTTTATGTTTTTTGCTGGGCGTTGTTAAATTTCAATTATTTACAAATTTGTTTTTTATTGGCTAAGTTTCGGTTTTTTTTTGTTGTTTTTTTTTGTTTTTGTATTTTATGTTTTACTCAGTTGCTTTTGTTGCTGGGGGTCTTCTTCATATTGTGTAAAAGTTACTTAAAATTAATAGAATTCTTGTAGATTTTTGGTTTTAAATGTTTTTCTTTATTGTTACCGTTTTTAGTTGCTCGTTTTTTTGTTTTTTTTTTATTTTACTGTTTTTTAGTACTTTTTTTTTATATTTTGTTTTGCTTTTGTGGTTTTTTCTTTGCGGCACAATTGTTGCTTTATCGTTTTAATTTATTTGTTTTTTGCTTTTCTTTACAAGGCGTAACTTTCTAACGGTGAATCTCTCTCACGATCGCGACCTCACTTTATGGGCCGCTCTCTCCCCACTCTCTGTCTCTTTCGCTGTCTGCTTCCTCTGGCGCTTTTTGCACTTTTTCACACGGCCGCCGCACAGTGTCCTGTGTCCTGCGACAAAGTTTTCTTTATTGTTTTTTTTTTTGGCTTACAGACTATAATATTTTTGTTTTGTTTATTAAATAATTTAAATTGATGTTGCGTTTAAATTAAATGTTGTTAATATGTTTAAATTAGTTGTTTGTTGTTGTTGTTTTCTTCTTCTTCTCTCTTTTTCTCCCGGTTATTTTGTACTTTAAAACTTTAATTCAGTTGTTTGTTGGTAGTTGTTGTTGTTGGTGTTGCTTTTGCTGTTTGTGTTTCTCCTCTCGCTTTGCTTCATTTGTTCCTGTTGTTGTTGATGTTGTCGAGGCGGCGTTTTTGTTGTCTTAATTTTAAATAATTTTTAGCAAATTGAATTCACTTTGACTTAACAAAAAATTCGTAATTAAATTAAAGCTTTCAAGAAAAATAATGAGGAATTTTGGGATTGTTTTTGTGGTTTTTTCTTTTTTTATATTTTGTTATTCGAGTTCGAATTCGACGTCAACGCCAACGCCTCGGCGTCGCGTTTTAGTTGCTTTTGTTGTTTTTGTTATTAGTGCGTGCGTGTGTTTTTGAATTTGTAATTGTATTTGTTTAGACTTCAACTCCGTTTTACTTCAGTTGATTTCTCTTTGTAGCTTTTTTTAATTTTTATTTATTTTTTTTTGTTGCTTTGAGTATTGACGAGTTAATTTCACAGCGTTTGAATTTTGTTTGGTTTTTGTTGTTGGTTTTGAAAGTCTTCGTTTCAAGCTTGGCTTGTTTTGTTGATGTTTTGTTTTTGTTTTTGCACAGATGCGCAGTCGCTATGTCGTCTCCCACTCTCTTTCTCGCTTACACCCGCTAACAGACTCTTGACTGGGCGCCGCTCACCGCCAACGGCGACGTTTCCCCCTTTCTTCTTTCGCAGTGTTTCTACGCGTAAGTTCTCGCCTTTTTGCTTATTTCGACTTTGGAGCGTAGATTTTTTGTTGTTGCTTTTTTTTCAGTGAGCTTTTGCAGTTGTCGAGTTTGAAGCGAATTTGCGCAAACGAAAACAAAGGAAATTTCAAAAACTAAAAGTTTATGGCAGATGCCCCTCGCCGGTTTTTTAAACGCCTCGTAGACTTTTTTGAGCTTTGTTGTTGTTTGTTGCAGTTGTTGGTTTGTTTTGTTGGTATGTAACTTTTTGTTTGTTTTTCTTTATTTTTATTAGATGATTTATTATTATTTGCTTTTTGATTCGTTTTCGATGGTGTTTTATTTTATTTTTTTTTGTTTTGTTTTTTATTATTATTATTTTTATTCAGATTATGATGAAAGTGATGTCAAAACGGAGTTTTAGTTACAAAAGCTGCAACGAGAAGAAAGTTGAAATAATTAGTACACACACATACATACATGTATTTGCAATAGAGCGCCCCCTGTTGAGCGGCGGCCAGCAGTGAAATCTACACCAAAAAAAGTCTGCATTGTTGTTGCTGCATTTTTATTGATTTTTAGTGTTGCAAACCGGAGACTCGCACACACACACACACAATTGCGCACATTGACACGAACACAGCAGCTGCATAGAGATTTTACTATTGTGTTGACTACCGGAAAAAATTGCACGCACACCTACACAAGCACACATACACACACATATGCTAACGAAAAACACTTTGAAGGCATTCGTAAACTATTTTTACACATTTTTGTTATGGTTTTTAGCAGCCAACTGTACACATAAGCACACACATACACACACACATATACGCACACATACGCTGTCAAGTCGGTAGCAAAAGTTTTTTTCTCAAGTTTTTTTTCGGTTTGCAAATTGCGTACCCTTCGCGCAGACAGTTGCGGAAAACGACTGCAACACACAAAAAACGATACGCCCAAGGCGAAATTTCATGTTAAACCGCAAGCATATCGATTGCTGCAACTTTTGTGCACATTTTCATGGCGAATTTGAGTTAATTTATTGGTTAATTTGAACAAAAGAAAATTTTCACGACTAGCAATACGTACCACACGACACAGCACAACACCGGACGCCATGTTGGTTAGTGTTGCTGAGCGACGCACAGAAATTGCGGAGCAATTGTGACGTCATCAACAAATTAAATTGTATGTATAACAAGCCGCATTTGTATCAACAACTCTTTTATTAATTATTTATTATAGGCTATAGTACTAAATAGTATTAAATGTTATTTATATGTAAATTATGATTTACACATTGCTGTCTGCAGGCGCTGCTCAACACTGTCCCAGCCAGCCCTGGTCGCATGTATCGAATCAACTCTGCTTTCGACTATTTGCTGAAAATCGAAATTTCACAATAGCGCAACATAAAGTCGAAAACATTTTTATTTTTATTTTTAAAGCATAAACGTGACACAACATTGTGCTATATGAGGCGGCAACATTCGGCTCTTCGCAACAACACCATAGTTCACACAAAATTGACAAATTCCTCAGTGGAAATTAACGGTGCCGCTGCGCTGCGTTTGCGTGCTTCGCGTTATTTAACCTAAAGAGAGGGACACCACACCGCCCCGCCCGCCCCCACAAAACACCAAAGAGCGCAATCATGGCATTCCGGCTGTTCAGCTCGGCCAAGGCGGTTAAGAGCCTGATGAAACGCAGCTACACGCACGCTCCCCTCACGGACAAGGTGCGTAAATGGAGTATTTTCTTAAATTTATAATTTCACCTGTTTTTTTTGGCTTTATTGCTGCTTGCCCCATGTTGCAGATGCAGCGCAGCGCCGCCGGCTCTGGCTTTGAGCTGACGCCGCTGGTGCGCTACCTTGTGGAACAGCTGCAATTGTTGTGCAAAAAGCCGCCCAAGGGCTTCGAAAAGTACTTCGAGGCCGGCGGCAAGTCTACAAAACCCAAAGCCGCCGAGGCGGACAAGAAAACCGCGGCCGGCGCAAAGCCGCCATCATCCAGCAGCAGCAAGCCCAAACCACCCGCGATGAAGCCCAGCACGGCCAGCGAATCGAAGTCGGATTGGAATTTCGGCATGTTCAGCAACAGCTCGCGCGGCCCGGGTGGTCGCGGCACGCCCGGCGGACGGCCGCTGGGCGAGAGCGGTGGCGGCGATCGCGAGCGCTGGATACTGTTTGGCGCCATTGGCGCCGTCGCCCTCGTCGGCTCGTTCGCCTTCTTCGAGATGGGCTACAAGGAGATCTCCTGGAAGGAGTTCGTCAACAGGTACGCCGTTTTGGCAATTGCATTTTATTTCACCACGGCCACAGAATCGATTGCATCATCATTTTGCAGCTGTTTAAATCGACTTGTTTGGGCTAGAAGTTAGGAACTAGGGGCCAGGAAGTTTTAGTGTATATCTATTGATCTAGTAAACATCTAGAAAATTAATGAAAAAGTGTTAAATTAACTTAATTTTTTGTGCTTTAACCAAGCAGCTTTAAATTCAATTTTCAACAGTTGTGTAAAATCCTCTATTTTAGATTTTGTTTTATGAACTTTTTTTTGTATTTTTTTTGTCAACCAAACAGCTTTAAATTCAATTTTCAACAATTGTGTATAAGTAATTTTTTGTTTAATTTGTTAGAAACATTTTTCACGGGTAGATCTTCTACATAACATATCAAAATTTTATTTTATATTTAAGTGTATTTCAACTAATCTTTTTATATTTCAACCAAACAAATATCAATTCAATTTTCAACATTTCAAAATTTAATGAAAAGTATTTTATACATGTTAAAAAAACATTTGCCAACCGCTCCTTAACAAGAAAATGTCATTTTAGAATTTGTTAATGATTTATAAATTGAACCTCAAAAGGTTCTTGGCCAGTTTTTAACAGTTCTATATCTTTATCTAGATTTATGATTATTATATATATTTTTATGATTATTATATATATTTTTATGATTATTATATATATTTTTATGATTATTATATAACTTCGTATGATTATTATATAACTTCCAGCTACCTGACGAAGGGTCTCGTCGAGAAACTGGAGGTGGTGAACAAGAAGTGGGTGCGCGTGCGCCTGCAGCCAAGTCAGAGCAGCAGCGGCGTCCTCTGGTTCAACATTGGCAGCGTCGACTCGTTCGAGCGGAATCTGGAGACGGCCCAAACGGAGCAGGGCGTCGAGTCCATCAACTTTGTGCCCGTCATCTATCGCAACGAGGTGGAGGCGTCCAGTCTGACGGGTCTGCTGCCCACGCTGCTGATCATCGGCTTTCTCGTCTACATGATGCGCAAATCGGCGGATATGATGGGCGCCGGACGTGGCCGCAAAGGCGGCGGCCTCTTTGGCGGCGTTATGCAGTCAACGGCCAAATTAATAAATCCCTCCGAGATTGGCGTCGGTTTCAAGTGAGTTTTTTGTTGGTTACAAATAAAGTTGACATTTGGCTAATCAATTTTATTGCAGAGACGTTGCCGGCTGTGAGGAGGCCAAAATAGAAATTATGGAATTTGTCAACTTTTTGAAGAATCCACAACAGTATATCGATCTGGGCGCCAAGATACCCAAGGGCGCCATGCTGACCGGCCCGCCCGGCACCGGCAAAACCCTGCTGGCCAAGGCGACGGCCGGCGAGGCCAATGTGCCGTTTATCACAGTCTCCGGCTCGGAGTTTCTCGAAATGTTTGTGGGCGTCGGCCCATCCCGAGTGCGCGATATGTTCGCGATGGCGCGCAAACATGCGCCCTGCATCCTGTTCATCGATGAGATCGACGCTGTGGGCCGGAAGCGTGGCGGCAAGACCTTTGGCGGCCACTCCGAGCAGGAGAACACGCTCAACCAGCTGCTGGTCGAGATGGACGGCTTCAATACCACGACCAATGTGGTGGTGCTGGCCGCCACCAATCGCGTGGACATTTTGGACAGTGCCCTGATGCGTCCGGGTCGATTTGATCGCCAGATCTATGTGCCGGCGCCGGATATCAAGGGACGTGCGAGCATTTTCAAGGTGCATCTGGGCGCGCTCAAAACGGAGCTGGACAAGAACGGTTTGGCGCGCAAAATGGCCGCCCTGACGCCGGGCTTCACCGGCGCGGACATTGCCAACGTGTGCAACGAGGCGGCGCTGATCGCGGCCCGCGACTCCAAGGACTCCATTGTGCTGAAGCACTTCGAGCAGGCCATCGAGCGCGTCATCGCCGGCATGGAGAAGAAGACGAACGTCCTGGCGCCCGAGGAGAAGCGCACGGTCGCCCATCACGAGGCGGGCCATGCCGTCGCCGGTTGGTTCCTCGAGCACGCCGATCCGCTGCTCAAAGTTTCGATAATACCGCGCGGCAAGGGCCTTGGCTATGCCCAATACTTGCCCAAGGATCACTATTTGCTGTCCAAGGAACAGCTATTTGATCGCATGTGCATGACGCTGGGCGGCCGTGTCGCCGAGGAGCTGTTCTTCAATCGCATAACGACCGGCGCCCAGGACGATCTTAAGAAGATCACCGACATCGCCTACTCGCAGGTGGTGCGCTTCGGCATGAACGAGAAGGTGGGCCAGGTCAGCTTCGATCTGGGCCAGAGCGGCGATCCGGTGTTCAGCAAACCCTACTCGGAGGACACCGCCATGATGATCGACGGAGAGGTGCGGGACATTATCAAATGCGCCCATTCGACCACCACGGATCTGCTGGTCAAGCACAAGGAGGATGTGCGCCGCGTCGCGGAGCGTCTGCTGCAGAACGAGGTGCTCAGTCGGGACGATATGATCGAGCTGCTGGGGCCGCGACCGTTTAAGGATAAGTCGACGTACGAGGAGTTTGTCGAGGGCACCGGCTCCTTTGAGGAGGATACCACGCTGCCCGAGGGCCTGAAGAGCTGGAACAAGGAGAAGGAGGAGCCCGCCGCGACGGATACAACAGACTCAACGCCGCCCACAAAGCCGGCGCCGGCCTCCAATTAGGCTCAATTACTTCTTTTTTAACTGCTGTTGTTTTTGTTGTAGTCCTAGTCGCAGATAGTAAATGTTCGGACTCCGCCTCGGGTCGCCCAATTCACGACGTGCTTTAAAAATGAATTCAAAACCTTTGCCCACTTTTTAACACCTAACAGAAGAAAGTGATTCCCCTCCGGCGCCTGCTTTCCAACACCTGTTTTCCACAGCGAATTGCAGAATTTTCGAACAGCAGGTTTTTCGAATCGATTCTAGTTGGAGGCTGAACTGTGCTAAATTTACCGTATTCAAACGAAATATGTAAAACGCAATAAAACTTTTTCGAAAAACATAAATTCAGTGTTGGGCAACATGGGGAGATTTGACAATTAAAAAAAAATTTGGATTAAAAGAGAAAAATTTAATAAAACATTTGTTTTTAAAAATAAAAATGAAAAATTTAATAAAATTCAATACAACATAATATAAGCTAAGCTTAATTCAAGTTCTCTTTACTGGGTACTATTTAAAATTATTTAAAAAAACGTGTTGCGATATTAAATTGGAAAAATATTCCAAGAAAATAGCAGGTGGACTTTTATTACTTAAAATTAATTAAAATTCGATATACTGGACTTGTAATTAAAACAAATTAATTTAATTATTTATTTCTAATAATTTTCAAACATCTCGCAAATTTAACTTTTTAAATTTTTATTGCTTAGTATTGAGCATAAATCTAATAAGATTAAATGATAGGTGATTTTCTTGACTCTTTTTAAAATGAATTTAATTAATTTCCATTAATTTTCTAATATTTCGCAAAGCTTCCCCTTTCAAATTGTGCGCAGTGTAAGCTTTGAAAGCTATGCAGATGCTTTGAGCATAAAACGCAGTGGAAACACAACGTGCCGCTCTTAAATATCAACATGTCTCTCTTCAGCTGTGGCGCTCTCCCGCTCTCTTGCACACACATTCGCTTACGCTCTCCGCATCGCTTATCACTTATCAGCTGTGCTGGCTTTTCGGCATGATGCAGCCGGCTGGCCTGCCTGCAGTGCAAAAACGTTTCGCTGCCGACGTCGCCGCAAAGCTCTGCTCAACTACAACTACTGCTGGCAACCACTACAAGTGCAGCGCGTGCTACTGTGACCCGATGCCGCTGCCGCTGTCGCCGTCGCTGTCGCTGTCGGTGGCGCTGCTTTCAGTGTCAGTGTGTTGTTTGGGGCTGGCTGCCGTGGCCGCGTCTCAGTGTCGTCTTGTTGGTTGTCGCGTTCGTGTGCGCGCACAAAATCAGCAGCAGCAGCAGCAGCAGCAAATTGCAATCGAATAAAAGAAATCGAAAATAATAATTTCAGCTCGCGCGTTGCAGTTGCAAGTGAAGTGCGTGCCAGTAACGGGCATAAACAACAACAACAACAACAACAACACTTGACAACAACAACAAATATCATTGTTGTTTATTCAATGCAAAATTGACGATTATATAAAAGTGCGCGGCATTCAATTCTAATTACAAACAACGACAAACAAAGTGCAATTTGAGTGTGTGTGTTGCCTGTGTGTGCGTGTGTGCATGTGTGTGTGTGTGTGTGTGCTCGTGTTGTGTTTTTTAGGCCAAGTGTTTGCTTTAGCCGGAAATATATAGAAAAGGCGTTGACAACCCAGCCAGCACGCCCACACATGCCGGCAGCAAACAGCTTTTGTCGATCGCACGTGCAAAATGGCGGCCGGCCGGCAATAACAACAACAACAAACAGCAGGAGCCGCAACTTTCCACAAGTCTACACACACTTGCATATGCACTTGAACAGTGGCGCCAACTGGCGGCAGTTAGCTACAGCTTACGTCGATCACTTTTGCATGCAATTTTTCGTTCGTTTGATTTTCGCAGCGCATTTTTTCGCTGCTACTGCTGCCAATTGTCGCAATTGTCGGGTCACGTGTTCGCTGCCGCCGCCAGTTAACTTCTGCTCTCGTTGTAACGGTGCATGTACCGTAACAGCTAGCCCGTCGCCCAGTGTCTGTCTCTCTCTCTTTCTCTCTCTGTGTATGTGTGTGTGTGTGTGTGTGTGCCGCTTGCATGCTGCGCGTTATTATAAGCTTGTTATTGTTGTTGCTGTTGTTTTTGGGGGAGTCAACACGCTGTCCCCCCATTGCATGCCATACTCTGTTTGCATACATATGTGTGTGTATATCTATGTATGTGTGTGGGTGTGGGAAAGATCAAGGCGTGCATTGCGAACAATGGGCAATAGCAACAAAAAGCATATTGCTATGAAATCGTTATCGTTTGCCTACTTTGCACATCTTTTTTGCAATTCCGGTTGCAAAAGCTTGTTAAAGGATTTATCAATGCGCGTGTTCTAACGATGCTTGAACGCTGCATAAAATAAAAAAATGTCATGGAAACAGCTTAAGAGCTTAGTCGTGGGGCAGGTTATTCAGTAGTGTTGTAAAGGGCTAAGCAGTTCCTTTACTCCTTCACGTGGTGAAAAAAGGGCATATTTGTTTTGTGCAATGTTCGTCTTGCTGTGCTCAATTTTGAAGCTAGAGATTTGAAAGTTCGGATATATTTTACTTGTATATAGTTGCTTCAGAGAAAGTGTTATAATTTGTTAATATATATACTTCCCTTAGTTTTAGAACTAGAGTCACGGAAATGGAGCTCCTCTTAATTACAAAAAAAACCATATTATTCCCAAATTACAGTTTGAAATCAATATAATAATACAATACAGTAATCATTAATACCCTTATTGACAGTTTAAGGCTGCTATCAAATTGTGTATGAGTATTCTGCAGTCGTTTACACCCGACTGCAATGTTCCCACTCGTTTTTTCCTAATGCTCTGCAAATGCACGCGGACTTCAATTGCTGGGGACACCCACGCAGAGCTTAGCTTAATAAAAAAGCGTGGCTTGAAGGGCGAGCTTTTGCCTTTATGAAGCGCTTAAAAATAAAGCCAGTCAAAAGGCAAATGCAAACAATAGAGTTTCCACGTCAGCCGGAAGTAAGCTATAGATATAGAAATCAACCCTAGGTCAAAAAAAAAAAATAAATAACACAAAGAGTATGCTAAAGCATTTCCTAGTTTAGCTGTTTGAGAATCGCATAGAAAGGTGACAAAAGTCACATCAACTAATTTATCTGTTCAGCTGTTAAGACCTTTTTGTGCTACATTTGCATTTTTCAACTCAACAAAAAAAACAAAAAATAGTGAAAAAAAAACACAATTTCAAACAGCGATTTTCATTGTAACGCATCTTAGCAGTTTTTTCCCCGCGAACTCCGCTCACAGTTGTTTGAACTTTACGATTATACGTTTCGAATCATTTGGAATTTACGGGCAGAGGCTACCGGCTACAGCTGCTCGGAAATTGCAATTTGTTTTAGGTTTTCAGCCAATTTAATGGCGTGATTTTTGTTCGTGTTTTCAAACATCATTCGTTGCAGTCAATATGTTGCCTTCAAACCAAATAAAACAACAATAGTTAACGCAACGTTTCTAAACATTTCTTTAAAAAATAAATAATTTCATAAAAAAAAAAAAAAAAAGTTAAAATAAAATAAAAAACTTGTTAACCAAAAGTGGCCTGCAAAACGTAGCAACAAACCAGAAATGTGATTCAAAGTGCGCAATGTAACAAAAAACGTAAACAATTTTGTTTGGGATAAGCAAAATATAAATAACAAATAAAAATAAAAAAAAGAAGAGAAAAGAAAACAAAACAACTCCAATGGAACTCGCAACAGCGTCGAGCAGCAGTTCAAGTAGCGTTTTAGCAGCCATTGTCAATGATTAAAACGGAGCTAAGTTGTTAGCTCGCCACGTCGCCGTCGTCGGAGTCGCCGTCGTCTTAGTTAGCGTTAGACAGCTCCCGCACCAGCCCCGCCCCCGGCCCCGCCCGCCCTCTTCAATGCAGCAGCAGCAGCAGCAGCAGCAACAGCAACAGTCGCATCAACAGTTTTTAGGACATTAGCCAAAGCACACACCGAGCTCCAGAGGACCCAGACAGATAGAGCGAAAGAGTTAGAGGCACTGAGCGAAAGAGACAGCGTCAACATGGACATCAAGATTGAGCAGCAGCAGCAGCAGCAACAACAACAACAGCAGCAGCAGCAGCAAACTGAGCTGGGACCCGTTTCGCCCTCGGAGGTGCCCAATGATCCTGGGTAAGTGTGCGACATGAACGTGGCATTAATTGTTTTAGTTTTTATGCCCTGCACCCATTGAAATTGTCTAAAAAGGGTATACTGGTTTTGAGCACATGTATGTAACAGGCAGATGGGGGGATCTTCGTCTGCATAAAGTAATATGTTTTTTTTTATCGGCATCAATAGCAGAGTCGATTTAGCATTTTCCGTCTGTCTGTCTGACTGTCTGTTTGAACTCATCTATCTCAGAAACTCTAAAAGCTAGAAATTTGAATTTTTTTTTTTTTTTTAATTTTGTGTATACAAAACACAAATCAAAGTAATATTAAATTGTCGATAATCCGTTCCCTTTTCTTATTATCGATAAATATAGTATTTTTTGTACTCTTTCTTTGAGCATATCTCAGAAACTTTAAGAGCTGCAGCCACCAAATTTGATTAATTATGTTCTCGTAAAGCATACTCAAATTAAGTATATAACATTTTTTGGATACCTTCCCCCACTCGCCCCAAAATTTAAGATACCGCAATTCAAGTAGTACAGCATTGAGCTTTGGTTTGTATTTACATTTAGATGGTAGTTTTGAGTTTTGAAAATTTCATAAAGATCTTACGATTAGTTTAGAAGATATTCATAAATATATCTTTCAGAGTGTGTGTGTGATTTAGCGCATTTACGAATGAAAAGTAGTTCAAATGTGTGTATGTGCAGTTCCAAGCTGGGATTAGGGTATCTCCTAGCCATCACTCGTAACTAAAGAATTCTCGTTTGTTTTTAAGCTGTGATTATTGAAGTGTCATAGCTGAAGTTGCCCAAAACGCAGTGAGTGTAGCACAGTGTAGTCTACTTTAGCACTGTTGACAGCAACTTTTTCTGTGTCAACTGCCCGGCCCGGATGAGCGCCCTGACCCTCTCAATTCTCCTCTCCCGCTTATCACTTGGGCCCGTGGTGCGCTGAAACTAATTAGAAAACAATTTGCCAAGGACATCAAAATTCAATTAAAGCCATTGAGTTTAGTGCTTTAGTGCAAATGCAGTTTGGTGCCAGCCAGAACTGGCCGCAGCTCTCGCTGCCCCATTGGCAACAGTTTATTATCGTTCTCAATGTTTGTTTGTTTGTTTGTTTGTGTGCTTGTCTAAAATGGGTTAAGTTGTGATTGCGGTGTCATATGCAGCAGATTAATTGCAAGCTGCAGTGCTGATAATTTGCATCAGTTGTGCCTTTTGGGCGCAAAGCTGTCGGAAAGTCAGACAAACACAAATGAATGGCAAATGATTGGCAACAAATGCACGTTGAATGAGGCTAAATGGGTTTGAATGGGGCGAGAGAGAAAGAGAGAGAGAGAGAGAGAGAGAAAGAGGGGGGGGGGGGTGTTGAAAGCGCCAAGCGAGTTTGAGGGCTAAATTAGAGCCAAGTGTGAAATGTAAATGAGCAGGTGCACAAATGACAGCAGATGAAAGTGCCTGATGTATGTTGAGAAGTGCAGAGAAGGGCGCGTTATGTAAGTGGGAATAGCTGTTTTGAGTGAGGGAAGAAGGGGATAAAGAGAGGGTGTTTTTAAAAGATGACAACTATTAAATTCCTAAGTTTCGAACATAATAATATCAAATATAATATTACAAATTAATAAAGATCAGAACGTTCACACAAATGTAACAAAAATCTGAACAAATACTCAAATGATTTTATAAATAATATGTAAATATTAGGAAAATTAATTTATATTACGAAGAAAAATAATTTAATATAAAGAAACCAGGAATTTTCTAATTGCCCGGGCACTTATTTAGGCAGTTGGATAATAAAGACGCGGGTTCGAATCGAAGGCAAGTGCATGCATTAAGTGTTTGTCTTAGGCAAAGGCCATTGCAGCCACCGTTATTTAAAAAATGGTAATGATATCTTATATATTGTAGAAAATAATAATAAGGTTCATATATACATATATTATGCAGTCTTAGAATAATATGCATTTCTTAAATTTAAAAACCTGCGATGATTATCCTTATGTCAAACATCAAGTTCACAACCTTAGATACCTGCCAGTGTATCAAAAAGAGATAATTTAAAAAGTAAACTCAGTGGCTTTGGTCAATTATTCATTAGTTGCGCACAGTTCAAGCGAAAAATAAAATTTACATCTAAAAATAAATACCACACAGCAAGAAAAAGTCCAATTAAGGCGAATATATTGTTGACTAGCTACAAGACAATAGCGGAAAATTGCGCGAAAAACGTCTGTGCGAAAAAGATCAACATAATCTATAAAGAATTATGAACAGGTATTTAAATAGAATCAAAATGTAATACGTTTATTATCTTGATAATACTTTATTTATGCATAAAATACAAGAAATGTTTTTAGGCATATCGTGTTTATTTGGAAATTATACATTTTACATATATAATTGTTCAGAATTTGGAACTGGCATTTATTATTTAATATTTGATATGCCTTAAATTAACATTTTTCATTTTTGAGAAGAGTTTTTAATGTCTTCTGTTTCGAAATAGAGTTTGTAAAACCCTCAAAAATGTGCATTTACAAATTATTAAATTTAAAAAAAGAACAGAATATATACGTGAATTTTACATAATTTCTGTACAATAAAAGTCTTTAATAAAAATATTTCGTTAATGTAAATTAGCAATGGAAACGAAGAAGATTTTTTTAAACAAATAATTAGGACGCGTATGACAAAATAAATAGATATACGAATATAATATAGTCAGTTAGATGATGCATAAGAAGTAGAAGAATATAAATATATATATTGAGATATAAGAGAGAGAGAGAGCGAGAGATCGAGAGTTAGAAAATTGAGCCAGAGCAGAGCAAAGCTTTATAAAACAGAAAAAAGCCTTCAATGAAGATCTCAAAACAGGAAACAAATTTTGACAAATTTGACAAGAGATCAACACTGTGTATTGTCTTCTATTACTGGAGTTTTCAGTTCCAGCAAACTGAACCCGGTAATCAGCATCAGCATCTGCATCTGCATTTGCAACTGCAACTGCAACTGGGCCGCTTTCCATGCGGTTGCCGCTGCCGTTGCCATTGCCATATGGCCACATCGCTGTCGCCGTCGTCGCAACCCATTGAACACGCAAAGCCTATAAATTATGCAGTTCATATGTACCTATATTTCTCGCAATATATATAAATTTGTATATATATATATTGTATGTACTTGTATGTAGAAAATATGTGCATATATCTATTATCGAAGCGCTGCAAATTGTATAACCCGAGCGTATTTCAGCACTCCCCAAAGGCTAGAGTATGCTGGTCCCAGCTCATCTTGTCTATCTGCATTAGTTGCCAAACACACACACACACACAACACACACACAAAAATAGGCATTTTCGGGGCCCAGAGAGAAGCTATAGCTACCGGATAAAAGAAATGGATCACCTGCTGCTGGCAGCTCCACGCTCGTCACACGACGCAGACGCAGAGATTCAGATGCAGATGCAGTGGCTGATGCAGAGGCAACGGCAGGTGCAACAGGCAAGCTGCAACATTGGGGCAACGTCTGCGATGGCGGCGCAAATGGCAAATGCAGCACCTAACGAATGTTGAATGCATAAATCTTGAATTAATGTAAAATACCTTTTGATGACGCTGCGAGATACACACACACACACACACACACACACACACACACATGCACACTTTGAGTTACAGATACAAATGTATCTTTTAGCGCGAGCGTTGTGCAACTTGGCGAATATCGCTTTGAATACATTGCGAATACAATTCCATTCACAGTTTCTTTCGTTCAGTGCGGCCGGCGATCGCAGCGTTACGGCTCAGTAAATTTGGACGTCCTATTCACTCTACCCCACAACACATCCCCCCGCCCACCCCACTTGGCCCCCACACCTCCCGCATTTACCTAACCGGCTACTTTATAAATCTTTTGAAGGGCCCAAAACGAAAAGATTTGCTGGCAAAACTGCAGCGCGCAAAATGGCAAAGTAAATAAACACAAATGCGAATCAACGAGCAAAGAAATGAATAAAGAAAAAAGCAACAACAAAAAATAAAGGGAAAAAAATACAAAAAATAAAAATAACATAGAAAGAAATAACTAAATAAATGCCCTGCTATTAATACAATTCACTTTGCCAATGTATTTTTAGTAGAAATACAGAAACAACAAGTGAGAGGCACGTGGACAGAGAAATGATGCACTACTTGAATGCCCTGTTGGGAAAATATCAACTGAATTCTTTAAAAATTAAGCTAACCTATATTTCAAACATTTAAGTTATTGAAAAAAATGTAGTGTATAGGGTATTTTGGTATTAACATACATATATGTGGTGTATTTAAAGGGCCGATTTGGGAATAGAAATAAAGTAGGTTTGGCTTTTTCCCCAAATAATATTAGTTGTTTTTTATTTTTATTTGCAAGCATAAACAAAAAAAATTAGAGAATAATATAAAGTACAATCACATCGAATAGAAAATAATAGAATAAAAGCCAATACAATAAAGTGGAGCAGAATAAAATATAATAAAGTAGAATAAAATATAATTAAGTAGAATGGAATAGGGTAAAATAGAAAATAATATATATAATGTATTAAGGTAGGAAATTTAATTTGCCCATTACCGTTAAGCGTTGCAGGTTGCAACCGGGTTAAAGATTGTGTATTTCGACTACCAATGCTAGCATTCTTGTCTGGCTCTGCTCTTTATAGGGTATAGAAAATGAGCTACGACTGGCATGCGAGTTCGACAATTATCCATTACAACTGACACGCGGATCCAAAAAAAAAAACCAAAAAAAAAAAAAATTGTGCACACTGTCGCAAACATTGCGGTCTCTGCTCCGCCACCTCCTCATGCCCCACCCCGTTGTCGTTATCGTTGTTGTCGTCGCTCTGCTGGCCCGCCGGCAGGCCGCATCATTTGACGCGTGTGCCTGGCCCAAAAAAACAAAAAACAAAAAGAAAAAAAAACAGAATACTGCAAATTGCAACTGCAACTGCAACTTGCAACTTGCAATTGGAAATGCAATTGCACTCGCTGCTCTTTTCGTAATTGTCGTTTTGTTCTTGTCTATGCTTTGCTTGTAATTGTGGCTTTGTTACGTTTCGTAAATTGATTCATTGTACACGGTCGCCGCCGCTGTAACCCCCTGCCAACCCCCCTTACAACCCCCGTCGAACGATCGGCCACACTGTAATTGCTTTCAAATGATTTTGTGTCGCTGTGTGCGCAATTCCATATTGTCGTCGTCGTCGACGTCGTCTGCCTGCCAATAAGCTCTCATATTCTGTATGCATAATGAGACCAGCGTCAATTTGTGCGCCCTGAGGGGGCCCAGCCATTAGCGCAAAGTGCCCGCAAAGTGACCGTTGGCTGCCCAAAAAAAACCAGAATCAACGCTGTGTCCTGTGTTTCTACTTTCACAACACTACTTTCCGATCGACGCCATTTGCCTATCGATAACAGCTGAGCGGAGCAACAGTTGGCAGCGCCCACGTTAACATTGTTTACATATTTTTATGCAGGCAATGTTTTTTTTTTTTTTCGCTTGAATAGGCTTTTGCATACATACATTGTTCATTCACATTTATTGACATGTATATAAATATACATATATTTTGCTGGTCAACAATTTAAATTTCGTGCTGCATTTGTGATTTGCTTTTAGCATGTTTTTTCTCCAATTGCTTTGTTAGTCATGTGCATAAATTAGTTTTGACTTAAATATACATACTATATGCATGTGTTTGCATGTTGTTTACAAACGTTTTATGGTCCATTACGAGCTAACATTGTGCCACTTAACATGTCACTGTTAAGTTTCATCTTGGGCTGCTGTTAAAGCTTAGCTTTTTATACACTGGCAGAAAAGTAGTTTAGTTTTGTGACGCAATTTGTAGCGCATTGAAGGTTACATATAAGATCCCAAATATTATATATATTTTAGATCGGAGCAACAAACTGAGTAGTTAAGCTTTGGAAGTCTGTCAGTTTTCCTGAGTTTTTGTATAAGAAACTTGTTTTTTTTTAAATATCTTAACTAAACTCAGCTGCTAACATATCAGCAGAATTTTATTAACATCAGTCGACTTAAGCATATAGTTGCCATAGGAATGATCGCTGGAAAAAGCTGTTTTTCTATGAAAAGCTTTTTTTTTTGAGATATCTTAATGAAACTCAGCAATAAGGAGCCTCATTAAGCTCCTAACATATCAGCAAGATCTTATTAATATCGCACCAATATAGCATATAGCTCTTATAGGAGCGATCGGGCGAAAACTTATGTTTTATATGAAAAACTTTTTTGTTTGTTAAAATTCCTCAACCAAATTGTGCCGTTTATAGCGTCACTAGGCACCCCACATATCAGCAAAATCTTATTAACATCAAACCACTATAACATATAGCTCCAATATGAACGAACACCCGACAAATTAATTATTTCTTTTTTATTTAAGATATCTTAACCAAAAGAATACTTCTTCACTTCTGCAAGTGTATTAAATATTCGGCTACCCAAAGATAATTAATATTTCTTGTTCACACGTGTGTTAACATGGCGCTGTTATGTTAACAGCGCTTGGGTCTGGCCATTTACTTTGCTGTCCTTGCCAATTGTAACCGCAAAGAGAAACTTCATTTTATCCAATTGACATTATCAAAATTCAATTTACAATCTCTTGCACACACTCACACACACACGCGCAGAGAAGGAAGTAGAGTAAAGAAGATGGGAGAGAAACTTACATTCAATCTGACACGGCATTTGCGAAACTTTTCATTTGCTTTAGCTGCACTTTTGGGTAAACAGTTCGATTAAAATGGCGCAACTTGACAGGCGCCCTTTATGGTGGAGCGAGGGGTTGGGGGTTGGGGGTCGAAGGCATCGCTTGAATTGCGCACTATAATGCTTAGCCTAAAAGTACATAGTGATATTCCTGCCATACAGATACACGTACATATATGTACATGTATTTATTTCCCCTCACCCCCTTTTACAAATCAATGCAAGGCAAAAAACTTTTGCCGTTGCCTTTGCTGCTAAATGCAGTCATAACTTTTGGCAGCAGCCGACAGAGTGCAACAAAAAAAAAAAAAACAAAAAAAAATGAAAATAAAAATCAAGAAAAAAGAAAGCTACGAAGTGCAAGCCGCCATTAGAAAATGTTGCGGTACAGGAAGGGTTGAAGGTGGCGGGTGGCGGGTGTGGGTGGAGGCTGTAACGTTTTATTGGTCGCCTAGAAGACGCGGTTACCGGCCAGGCCAGGCCAAGGGGGGCGTGGCGGGGGCGTCGGCTTACGCAATAGACAAAACTGCAAATATGAGCGCAAGAAGCAGAAAAAAAACTTTTCTATCTTGTGGCTAAGAAAAATGTATCGGCACAATGCATCCTTTCAACCGCAAAGTGCAGCGCCCAACCGTACGGCAACCCCCCCGTTCCTCCCTCCCCGGCAGTCCGCCCGCCACCCACCATATTCATTATACATAAATCGCATGTAGGGCAACAGCAGAATTGCTTTAAATGAGCCAAAAGCCCGCGCCGAACGAAGCGTATCCCAATTTAGGCCCTGTTGCCCCGGCTGTGCCGCTCCAGACGCCGTCGCCGGTTGTGCGCCCACGCCCCCCCCTTTCCCCGCCCATTCCCTTCGCCCACAACTGGTTCGTGTATTTAGCTTTCCGCACGATTAAA
The DNA here is from genome assembly GCA_035041545.1 of Drosophila colorata. NCBI lineage: Eukaryota > Metazoa > Arthropoda > Insecta > Diptera > Drosophilidae > Drosophila > Drosophila colorata. The sequence goes on from JAWNLD010000564.1 coordinate 6,210,745, forward strand.
TCGATGCAACTGTAAAAGTTCTTTTTCTATAACGCACACACACTCACAGAGCGAGGGGGGAGTGGGTGTGTAAGGCGGGGGGAGCGGCGACTTTGGCATCTTCCATGGCCATCTAACAGTGGGCGCTGCATATAAAACATTGCCTGAGCTCAACATTTAGACGCTGTTCGGGCTTTGTCTGGCACCTTTCATTGGACACCGTCCCGCACACTCCGAATTCGACCCAGTTGTGGCACGGTTTTTGCGTAGGGTTGCCATCCACTCCCCTGGCAATGTGTCGCCTGCTCAGACAATTGTCGTGTGGCAAACATATTTATGCTTTAGCACAGCTCGACTCTTGCTTAGTGCTTCAGTTTTTAGTTATGTCCACACATACGCACACTCACACACACACACACACACACACAAAAGGTTGTAACCACGCTGCAATTGCAGCAACTCTTCATCATCATCTCTCCAGCTTCGTTTCCATTTCCACTTGGAACCCAGGCTGCCTGTTGTTGCCGCATTTTGATGATGTTGTTGATAGCCGCACATGATAGTCATCGGACGTTTTGACTTAACCGGGAGTCAAATTGTGCAGAGCTTTGTGTGGAAAAAATACGAAAGAATAGAAAACAACAATATTTATGCATTAGAACGAACTTTGCATACGCTTACCCCCTATTTATCATACAAAATGTACTTGAATAATTTCAAACATTCAAATTATGCTCTATTTAATTATTTTCTGTTCATAAATCTATTGTATTTCATTTTTTGCTGTTCTATTTTTATTTATTTTATTTCTATTCTATTCTAAACTATTATTATTAAACATTTAACATATTCAACATTTCTATTATATTGTTTTATTTATGTCAATTTTATTCAATGCTTATTATACTTATTGTTCAAATAACAAATGGGGGTTTTCAAAGTCTAGAAACTAACAATAATAATAATTGTTTTTACTCTATAAAATTGTTTAATATTTAAAAAATTCAATACATATATAATATTAAAAATGATACACAATTTTTGTATATAACACATTCAAGATTTTTTAAAAGTCCAGGATTGTATGAACAGCTTACATCTGTATTGCTTGCCTTTTAAACATGCACTTCCTTATTTGCAATGCGTGTCAAACTGGCTTGTAAAAACATGTTGTGCCTCAAGGTAGGGTATTTCAAATGACTAGCAAAAGATTGTGCATTGGTTTGTGGTCTGGCGTTTATGTGCTTGAAAAATCTCTGTTATAATTTGTTTAAAGACCAACCATTAGAAGCACAGAGAATGTGTAAGTGAAAGAAGGAGACAGTGCGAGTGAAAGAGTGAGAGCAAAAAGGAAATGTGTAGTGTTGAAAATGCAGTTGTAATGGGAATCGATATGTTAATAATGGTCAGAAAACAATATGCTGTCCCATTTAGTGCAGAAATAAATGGATTTTCTTGATTTTAATAACATTTGATGGTCAATTCTCTGGCGTCAAGCTTGTTAAGCATTTTTATTGCATTAAAATATCGAATATCGTTTTATGGCATTTGCGGATAAAATAAATAAATTGCATATGTGTATCTTTGGTAATTAGTTTTTAATTATTTTATTTTTTAGAAAGGTCTTAGTTTATATATTTTTTATTAGACAAGTCATGTTTTTATTACTGCTTAAACTACTTTAAATTATACTATGAATATAATAGATTCAGTAATGAGAGGAATTAAATACTTAAAATTCGCAACCAGTTCAAGCGAAGCCTTGTAATAGAAACTATTGGAGTTTATTTAGAAAAGAATACTAAAAAAATATCCATTAAATGATATTGAATATAAAATAAATAAAATAGAATAGTAGTTTAGAACTATATCCTACACTTTGAATAATAATAATAATACAATAGATCTATGCCGATCAGCAATGGCTCTTTAGCTATTACTCAAAGGGGGAGATCGCCCCAGTTGATTTTCAACTATAATTCGCGCTCTTTACTTTCCACGCTCAATTGCGCTTCCAGTCCAAGCCCGAATTGACCATCCGAATTGAGTCTCCGGCACTTGCATAACGTTGGCCCATTTTGCAGTTGCTTTGTCAGAGCACTCGGCGCCTCGCGTCGTCCCGCCGTCCCCTCTTCTGCACGCACACCGCACAGTCTGTGCAACGGTATTGTGGGCACTCCAGACGTTGGAGACCGCTCGCCCTTTTGTTGGGCCTCGCGCTCTGCATGCGCCGCTCACATAATTTGTCATGTGAAAAATTACTAAAGTTACAAGATCTGCACTTTTATTTCCATGTGTAGCAGCGTTAAGTCCAACGCAACAGACGACGACGACAACGACGACGGCGACGGCGACGGCGACTCTCTGCATGCGTGTGCCCTCGAGAGGGGTACAGCCGCTGAGGGGGACGGAGGGGGGTGGTTGAGGCTGGCGCGTATGTTGCGCTTGCTGTTTTGCTATTTTCTTGCTTCTCGTTTATGTGTATTTTTATTTATACCCTGTACCCATTGAAAATGTTTAAAAAGGGGTATACTGTCGTTGTGCTAATGTTCGTAATAGTCAAATGAAGGCATCTGTAATCGCATAGAGTATATAAATATATATATTCTTGATCAGCTTCAATGGCCAAGTCAATCTGGCTTTTTTGGATTCTCTGTCCGTACCAAATTGAGTTCTTGTATACGATATAAGGAGGAGAAAGTCTTTTCTAAATATCGATAATTCCCCTTGTTTACCAAAATCGATAAATATCGATTATACATCTCTGTTTATTAAGCATATCTCAAAGATAATAGAAATTAAATAAAGATATTTTATATATATATTTTTTTATGGCATTCACAAATCAAGAATTATATGGCGACACTTCAAAACTGCTGGGGTATCTTCCAGCCAAGCACGCTCGACTACAGCACACTTACTATACTTTTTATTTCTACTTTTTTTCGTTACTATTTTGCACATTTTTCTATTCAACAATGAAGCCACAATAGAAAAACGTCAACTAGTGCAGGGAAAACAGCGTGAGTGCTAAAGGGCGAGAGAGGAAGGGCAGCGGCTAGGGAAGTGGTGGTGAGAAGGGGGCTGCAAACAAGTGTGTGTGTGAGTGTGCAAGCGAGAGGGCAACAATTTTCTATGCGCATAGAAAGTCTGAACGGATTTTGAATGGCAAACAAGCGGCAAACGGCGGTCGACGGCAGCGGCGGTGTGTGCACGGGGAGAGGGTATGTGGGGGGGGGGGGGGGTGCGCTTTATAAAGAGCAAAGCCCAGAACTCAAACCTAGAACTTAGAGCCGAAAGCCCGGCCAGAGCCAAAGCCAGTGCTAGAGCCGCAGCCAAGAGAGCAGGCTGTGAATGGGCGACGACTTGCGCATGAATGGCAAGTGTGTGGGCCGAGAGAGGGAAGGCAGGCAGGGGTATTGTGTGTGTGTGTGTGTGTGTGTGTGTGTGTGTAGGGTGCTGGGCTCGGGGATCTGGCTGCGTTTTGCAGGCCTATAGAAAAGTGACGTGCGCTTTAAAATTATTTCGTAATGCAAGCAAATGTGACCGAGCCATCGAGCCAGGGGCCAAGAGGCGCAATACCGCCCGACTTTTCGTCCGTTCGTCCGTCCGTCCGTCTATGCCTTTCGTTTGTCCCTCCCTCCAGCCCAGAGCTGAATATCTGGCGCGACGTCAGCAGTGACAAATGTCAGTCGGTGGTTGCACTACTAATCGGACATGTTGCGTTGACTTGTTTATGACTGCCAGCTTAGCACGCACATAAACACATTCACAACACCCCCACACACACACACACACACACTCGCATACTCGAGACGTGTTTTTGTTATGTGTGCGGACTTGTGGGAAATCTGTAAATAGCTGCAAAACTAGAAGCCATCGACGTCGCCCAAGAGACAAAGCACTCGTCATCAAAGTTGTTGTCGTGCTTGATGCGTCTTCTCTTCTTCTTATTGTTGTTGTTGCCTGACATTACCCGCGGGAATATCAGCAGACAACCAGCCAGCGGGCCAGATAGGCAACAACATTCAACACATTCAACATTGACTGCGATTTTTTTTTTTCCTTGCGTTGCACGCGGCGTATGCGTAATCTGTGCATTATTATTTTTTATCTATTTTCACGCAGTTGGCTTAAAGCGTTTATAAACTGCAGTGAACTGCTAAGTGTATAATAAAAGGAAAATGGCACTTATCGAAAAGTATACAACTATATAAAATACTTTATATATTAACACAAATTTTTTAAAGAAATTTTAATATTTTTTATGGTTGAATGCATTGAAAGAAACATAATCAAAATGACATCAAATCAAATCATGCAAATTGTTTCAGTTTTGACATTGAAATTAGAGTTTAAAGTGGAGAACAGAATCAATCTAGATAATCAAAAATTTGGGTTTCGAAAATTAATTTATTTTAAATACAAAATCAAACTACAGGATTAATTATGAGCAAAAATTTAGCAAGTTTAAAATCTAGATGGAGATATACTGGGAATTTACGAAATTGAATTGTCTTTTCCGCCGAATAAAAATTCAAAAATTTACGTTTTCAAAAATTTCAAAAATTAAATATCGGTTCAGATTTGGCGATGCTATGAGATTTCCAAATATAAGATTTTTGACCAAAAAATTTACCACATATTTTTTAATTGATTCTGAATTATAAAATACTTTTTTATATTTTTTTCGACACGCCCAATCCATTAAAAATACAATTTAAAAATTCTAAATTATGAAACATTTTTTTTTCAAAAATGTAAGTTTTGAAAATTCATTTATTTTTATTACCGATACAATCTAGAGGTTAAATCATGACTAAAATGCTATGAAGCTTAAAAATCGGTTAAGATTCAGCAACATTTATACTATGTCTAAATTTGTGTAATATTTTGCTTTTGTTATTTTAATTTTGACAAATTTGAGTTAGAAGCAAAGTTGGAACAAAAGCGAGTGTTGGGTATCTGCCGAGTCGAGCACGCTCGATTGGAACATTACCACTTGCTTTGTTTTGCATTGGCTTTCGGCTTTCTATTTTTTGTTGCCATGCCAGGCGGCAATTACGCGTCACGCAGCTGGACGCGGCAAGCAACGCGAGTTCCGAGCTCCGAGCGACGAGCAGCGAGCTGCGAGCTGCGAGCTGTGAGTTCCGAGCACGCAGCTCGTTCGGTGAGCTGCACACACAAATTGCCAGTGTAGGACAAGGTCGCATTTATTTGGTGCAGCCGCAATTGGGCAGCACAACAGTGGATATTGGGGGTACGAGGGGGCGGTGGCTACGAGTTGGGGATTTGAATGGATATGGGCGAGGATGGCGGTGGGAGGTGCATGCTGCGCATGAAGGTTACCTGCAGTTCGCCCACACAAAACACACAAGCACACACACACACACAAACACACAAGCACACACACTCGCAGCCATAGAGACGTTGACAGCAATGCTGAAAAATTATGAAATGAATACAAATATTTGCGGATCAGTGGAACGTTGCGACGTTGCAAACACACACAAAAAGAGTCATCGCCATTGAATGTTGCCTTCAATGGGGCAACATGGGGCGACAAAGTGCAAATCAAATGTGATGGATGATCTCAATGCTGAGTATTATATTTGTTCTTGTTGTTGTTGTTGTTGTTGGGTATGTGCACACACACAAAACGCAAAAGAAAACCCAATAAAATTTGAAACGCCGCATGAATAAGTCAGCTTCAAGATGAAACATTTCCAGGTAGCTAAAGATTTTATTTGACGAGCATTTTATATATATATATATATATATGCTAGATAACTGCTATTACATTTATGCATATAAATCAAAGATAGAAAAAAAGGAGTTATTGAAGCGCACAAAAGCGGTTTTAAATGTATATCGAGCTATGGAATAACTGCTTATTGCATTCATTCTGAGTATATTTGTAGGGAAAAATAAGAGAGCATATTTCCATTAAAATGTACTCGTTCAATAACATTTATAAATTGTTTTAGTTCTAGGTAAAAAATGTAAACGCATATTAGAAACTATTTTTAAACTAATCAATTATATACATAAAAAATTAAATGGAATTAGGTACTATAAATTCTTAAAATGTTGTTAACTATGAGAGCATATTTCCATTAAAATTTACACGTTCAATACCACTTATATATTGTTTTAGTTCTTGATAAAATATTAAAACGTACATTAGAAACTATTTTTAAATGGAATTAATCAAGTATAGAATCACGTATAAATTCTTTAAAACTTGTTGTACAATTTTTCTTTAGAATTTTGTGAGAAAAATGTTTTTTAGTCATGCAATGTAATTAATTTTAAGCGACAGATATACATATCTAATATGGAACGCCGACTTTGAAACCACGTCATGCATAAATCTAGCTTGGGCTTTCGTTTCAGTTAAGTTTACGTCATGGCTTCAATGATTTACCATTTGCTTTTAATAATTCCAAGACTCTTGACTGCTTTATAAATATCTTAATTCCTAGTATAGATTATATGCAACAGACAAACAAATTTAAACTAACTATTGATATAATATTAAAAACTAAGAGAACATTTTCCATGAAATTAATTATTTAATAATTAATAATTAAATTATATAATCAATCATATAAAAAAGCCTTCAAAAATGACAAAATTACATCAGAACTTACATTAACAGACAGTGAATAAATAGCTTATCAATATGCCATATTTTGAAGATTGATTGTTAGCTATTTCAGGTTATGCTTTTAGCCAAAAAAATAAAAATATAAACCAGAAAATAAAAGCCAAAAACTATTGCGAAACACTGATTAATGACAAATTGTGCGGCATGCAAACAGCAAATGTTTAGACCCAATTCTACTGGCCATCATCCAAGTCATTTAAAGTGGTTGCAATGCCCATAAAAAAAAAATGGTTGTTACTACACCCGTCGCAGCCCCTCTGGCCCTCTGGCCCCTCCCCCGCCACCTCTCACACTTTGCCCCATGCCTGGCGCTGTTGTTGACGCTTCTTCCGTTCGCTGGTTTAGTTTTTCTTTTAGCTTACTTTGCGTTCTGTTGCTGTTGTTGTTGTTGTTGTGTTTGTTGCTGTTGTTGCACATTTTATTAACATTTTCATTTAGTTGCATTCGTTCTATCTCTTTCTCTCTCTCTCTCTCTCTGTAAATCTGGCGTTGATGCTCTCTTGTTATGCCCATTGAAATGGCGTTTAAAAGAGGGTATTTTACTTTTTGTGCAAAACATCTGTGAAATCTTGTAGTATATATGCATTAGTATTTTCTGTTTCAATAACCGATCAATAAATAATGGCTTAAGCTTAATTTTATTAACATCAATCGATATATATCGATAGCTTTTTGGCTATTTTGCTGTGCAGCAAATTTGAATATCTCTCTTGTAATATATTTTGGGGTAATTAGCAGAGTGATACAGGGTATCTCCTAGTTAGGCCACACTCGTCTCGAGCACTCTTGCTTGTTTTATTTTGCTTTTCATTGCAATTTGTGTTTCTATGCATTTTTGTGTGTGTTTTACATTCGTTTTCGTGTCGCGCCAACAAACCACCCACTGCCCAGTTGCCGCTGCACCACAAATCCCACCCCCCCCTCTCCCTACCCCATTATGCCCACACACTCCTGCCCCCCAGCCTGCAACATTGCTGCCACTGTTGCGCTCTTTTGCAGTTTGTTGAAGTTTTCATAATCATTGTCGTCGTCGTCGTTGCTGCAGTTGCAGTCGCAGCCTTTCCTTTTGTTTTGCACTCGTTTTTTTTTTTTGTCTTTTTTTTTTTTTTTATAAGCCGCCGTTGCTTTTGGCTGGGTCTGGGAGATTTTCTAGCATGAAAACAATGCCGGGAAAGCGGCTTATTTTCTATGATTTAAATAATGACGAAGACAACAGTCAGCCACCTTCACTGCGGCTGCCTGTTGTTGTTGATTACGCCAAAGATGATGAAGATCATGATGCTGATGATGTTGCTCATAATGATGTTGCAGATGTTTACAATGGCAGCGAGACATCATTGATATAAGATCTAACTCAGACTGTTTGCTTGCTGGATTTTTAGCCCGTCCACAATATAAACATTTATCTTTTGTAGTTCTACACTCAAAATATGTTCCATTTAAATATATGTACAATATATGTATATTTATATATATATATATACAATACATATATATAGCTAATGCCTCATTTGTCTTATGCATTTCTTTGTTTTTTTTTTTTGCAGCAAAATGTTCATTGGCGGCCTCAGCTGGCAGACCAGTCCAGGTAAGTCTTGGCCCACATTTCTCGGCTTAATTATATAAATTAGTTAAGCTGCGTTAAATTTGCCAATACCCAAAGGCAATTAGCATTTATTTAGTCAAATATATTCCGTTTTTGCTTACAGTTCTATGCTAACAAGACCACACCTTAAAAATTGTGTATATAATATATATATATATATAAATGTATATATATCTAGATATAAGCCCTGGAGTGAAAGCTGTACAGTTTTCTATCGCTTCCGCGTTGGTAAAAAATTAAATCTTCAAAAAAATCTCTTAGCTCAAAATGGTTTTCTCTTTGTGGAAAACCTTAGCAGATAACAAAATTTTTAAACATTGCCTTAAATCTAAAAAATATATAGAACATGTGTCAAACTTAAAAATAATCGTTTGGGGTTAATGAATATCTATAATTAAAGGCAATTATTATAAAATATTTGTACTATTTTTCGTAGTAGTTGAAGCTTAAATCATGTTTTTGGACTTACTTCTTGGCCATTTATTCTATTACATTATTTATTAAGAACCTGAAAATAGCTCTTAAGGCTAATAATAATTGTGTAGATCAGATTTTCGATCGGAATTTTCTAAGAAAGATGGCAAAAAATTTAATTGAATTAAATAACAATACAAATTTTGACATAAATGTATTCATTTTAGTTAGGAAGGAAATATTTAAGTTGGGGATAAGCCCTTTATTATTATTTGCTGTCACCATAATGAAATCTTTAGCTTTTTTATTTTTATTTAAATTATTTTTATTTGCCACCTTTCATAACAATGTAGGAGTTTTTATCACTTGTTCAACAATAGATATTTTTTTTCTTCGAATTTTCATGAAAAGCCGCCAATTCAGACCCTTACCAATACATTTTAAATTGAGTTAAATAGTTTGCCTTACATGATTTCCTATATAAAATCATATTTTCTGAAATTTAATAATAGATTTTAATAGATATTTATAGATATTATAGATTGTAAAATGTGTTTGTTTTTAATTTTTGTTAAATTTGAAACTCTTTCAATTCAATTACTGAATATATAGATTTCGCAGTATGTTCGTAGCACAATTTGAATGGGCCAACGAATTGATTCATTATTCAGTTGAGTTGTTTATTTGACGATCGAATACAATGAACGACAACGGGTTTTGTTTAAATTGAAATTGTAATTGATGAAATGCTTGAGATTTTCAGTCGCGACAACAACAACAACTATAAAGATGACGACGACGAAGCGCCGTAATTTGACGTCAATTGGCGGCAGTTGCACAGATGTGAAAACTGGGCAACTGGGTGGGTTGCCCAACAATGGGAAGGGGCTGAAGAGCGGAGGGGGGGGGGGGGAGGGTGGATGGGCATTATATGGCGCATAGTTGCATTAGGCTAATCAAAAGGCGGCTTCACTGGGCACATATTAACCAAATTTGATGCTGGCCCCAAAAAGGGCCACTCAAAAATGTTGGCCAAACAAAAAGGAGAAAAAAAAAATATATATGCGAAATGACTGCAAGATGCCTTTTGATGCCCAGCTTGGCCAAGTTGGAGTGTTGCAGTCAGTGCTGCCGCCAACACATCCGCCGCCGCAGTGCACACACACACACACACACACACACATACTCACACACACTCACACACAACCTGACACACTCAGTCGTAGATACAGTCAGCCGCATTGCCTTTTTGTGTTGTTGTCGCCGTTTGTGTTTTTGTTTAGCAAAATTGTTGGCTCCGCCCATCATCAGAATGGCACTCGGCATTACGCTAACATATTATAACCTATAGCGCATATCTACACACACACACACACACACACACTGTCGCACACACACTCACACACATGCCTGCACATATGTATATGCCGCAATAGTTGAAGAGTCAATGCGGTCTTTGGTTTGTCTCTTTATTTGCCCCCTTCTCTAGTTTTGGTTTTTTTTGTTTTTGTTTTTGTTTTTGTTCGTTTCACGTTTTTTGTACCTGTGCCAAAAAAATTTTCAAATTTTCAAATGGCTTCTTCAATAGTGGCCCAACTTGAAATTGGCGAATGTGTTTTCCCCTGCTGCCTTTTGTTATCTTTTCCCATTTGGTGTGTCTTCAATCTTTTTTAATTTTTATTGTTTTTTTTCTCGTTTTTTTTCTCTGATTTTTTTTGTGTGTTTTTTTTTTATTTTGCTTTTGGCATTCGCTGGTTGGTTGGCCTGGTAAATTAGCCAATGTCTGAAATATCTTGTGTTAAATTAAAGACTTGCCCACAAAATGTTAATTTATCTTGAATTTTGTAGAACAGCATTCGTTACTAATATATTTAGTGGGTATGCAGCAGCTGAGAAGTGACCCAACGGTACTCTACGGCATAAATTTATGGTACTATAAAGTTAAAGTTTTTTATGCAGCATGTGTTGAATTTGTTGTGAAATGGTTTTAAATCAGAAGAATATGTTATAATAAAAAATAGGTCATATTTCGTGAATAAAAAGTAAGAACAGGTTTGAATCGGTTATTAAACGATTATACTATAATATATCAGAAATTTTGTCAGCCATATATTGCTTTGGTTATCATCATAATTTACACATGATAAAGTAAATTATACCTGTCGTGTTTTTAAACACATTTTACATTACTTCAACATTTCGAAACGGCTATAATGGCTATGAATCGGTTATGCTCAAACCATACAAAAAATATGTTGTAAAGAGCGTTAAACAGTTTTTTGAATAAGTGTAATCGGTCGTGTTTGTTTGGAATCGATTATGGCTTAAAATAATAATATAAAATAGTATAGAAAAAAGTGCTTTAGGCTGTATTCGAAATCATATTAATCATTAAATATGAAACGGCTTTAAATTGGCAAGGACAAAATCTACAAATTGTATTTTGAAATTTTTGAAAATAAAAATAATAATTTTGCATTAAATAATTATTATTTTTATTTTCAAAAATTTCAAAATTCAATTTGTAGATTTTGGAAAACTATGATAAATATGTTAATATATAACATTTAATCAAAATTCTGAAATTTTGAAATAGTTATGTGATGGATATTAAAGCTAAAATTTTGAAAGAATATGTGAAGGTGTAGAAATATTTTTCAAATGTTTATATAACTGTTATGAAACAGTTGGATTTATAAAAAAATATTGCTCCAGCTCCGATTGTGAACCGGTTACGCAACGATTATGCCTTTAGAGCTTTTAAGCACTCGCCCTGCGCACTTCACACCAACAACAACTTGCACAAAGTTGTGATCTTGCAATCTGCCACTCGCCTTGAAGCCGTTTCGTCTGTAACTGCAGTTGCTGCAGCTTGGCCAATGCCTTCGACTTGGTCGGAGCTTCTGGCCAGACCCTTTGGGCCGCAGTTGTTGTTGCTGCTGCTGCTGTTGTTGTTGTTGAGCGGACCGAGTTGAGTCTCTTGTGGGGCAGCCGGAACAAGCAGCGCGTCGTCGGCTCAACTGAGGCTCGTTTCTCAAGTGGCAGCCACTCGCGCCAAAGCTTATGCTTTTGGATTTTTTCACCAGCTATCGCCACTCGAGCACAACAGTTGAACACACACGCACACACACACACACATACACACACACGCACACACATACAGAGAGCAAGGCATCTCCCACACAGTCGACACTCGAAAAATGTGCTGACAAAGACCTAATCTAGGGCGTCTATAAACATGCGCCGCTCTCTAACGTCTAACTGCATAGTTGGGCCCTTGCCACAGACAGGTCGGCGACGCAGTACGTGTTGATAACTGCCCGAGATGACAGAGGCCTGGCATCCGCATTGCAGCGCACTCGAAGCGTTTTTGCTCCCAGATTTTTAATGATTGGCACGATTGTCTTAGCTACTTAATGATGTGCCCAAGTGCGACTAAACCCCACTAGCAACCACCCACCCTACCCGCTAAGGCAATTGCCTTCAACACACATAGGTGCCCCGGCGTCTTTGTGTCATTTTCGTGTCAACTACCAGGGCACATATATATATATATGTATATATATATACATACAGATATAGATATAACTTAATGAACTTTTCACCCACACGGCCCCCATCCGACTCCTCCCGGGGCGTAATTTAATTTTAATTTCGCAAGCAGTTTACTGGAAGTAATTGTATGCATTGAAAATGTATTTGCTGCTATCGTTGGAAAACACTCGACGACAGCAGCAGCAGCAGCGACGACGACGCCGACGACGACGACGACAATGCTGATGAGTTCGAGTCAGTCAGACAGTCACCCAATTCAAACGAATAGCAGCCATACCTATATACTCAAAACTCAATACTCATACTCATAATCGCATTTCAGAAGAGCCCATTTTTATGCCCTTACGTAGAGCACTATAAATATGTTATGAAATATGTAACGCATTTAGCAAACATATTCTTTGATCAACATATTCTTGATCAAGATCGGAAGTAGCTTTTGACTGAACTCGGTCTATTTGTATGTCAACTAGTCTCTCAGTTTTAAAACTATTTACATAAAACTTGTCATCAATTTTACTTCTCATGAAATGAAGTCAGCCGGATCGGAGCACTATATCATATAGATCGGTCAAAAATCTAGTTCTTATATTAAAAACCTTTTTTTAATTTTAATAGATTTATTAAACAAATTTACCAGATATGATTATTATAGCGTATTGCTGAAAATTTCCTTATAGAAGAAACTTTTCGCATCTTTAATATATCTTGCTAAAACTGCATAATTAATTATAATATGCCCTAGGATTGATGGGTTCAAAAGTTCAGTTCTTTTTAAAAAACTTTGTCTTTAGGCTATCTTGATCAAACTCACACATAAAAAGATCAATTATGCTGCTAACATTTTAGCATCAACTTGAACATTGGTCTACTATATCTTACAAAGATCAGAATGAATATGTTCCGTATAATCGGCCATCTGCAAGTGTAATTAATCTTCGGTAATCTCCTCAGCATCAACTCAACGCTCTTCTTCTTTTGTCTCACCTCTTGTTTTTTTTTTGGGGATAGGGCAAGCCAGCTCAGGGGGGAGGGGCGACTCTTCTGCCGCAGATTTGTGTCAACTTGAAACGACAAATTTGTGAAATACAATACGCAGCAGGCGCATCGCAAAAGGCAAAAGGCAAAAGGCTTCCCGCCTTTGCTATTTTGGCTGTGCGTTCAACTGAAATACTATTTATACATGCGCTCAGATACGCAGATACATTTGCATCTGCAACGGCAAACAGACGCCCATTACTCATGCAACAAACAACAAAAACGTGAAAAACAAAAAAGCAGAACAGGAGAAAAGAATAAAGCAAAACCAAATGGAAAATCTATTCACATATCGCTCACATTTCGATGCCGCTTACCGATAAAGTCGCCCTGCTAGACTCAGATACAGATACAGATACTTTGCGCAAATAAATATGCATTCACTCGATTTACCCGAATCGTTTACTTTTTGTTTATTTGTTTGTTTGTCGGTTTGTTTGCATTCTGTCATGCAAATGAAAATGGAGACAGCTTGTAAAGCAGCTGCTTCATTTGCCCGCGGCATTACCTATCTGGTTTTTTTGTAGTCCCATTTTTAACTGTCATTAACTTTTAAATGATCAATCGATCAAAAAAGCAGTTGCCAATTGAAGGCACGCCAAAAGTTGAAAGGTTACAAGGCGAAAAGTTTTTTTTTTGGTTAGTTACAAGAAAGTTTTGTAATTCTTAAAATGGTTATTGCTTTATAATAATTCAGCTTTATTCAAAAATCAATAAAAAATATAGTCGCAAAATCTTCAATTGTTATTCTATGCAAAGTATAAGCTTAATTGGGGTTTGTCCCATAAAATTAAATAACTTTTATATTTTAAAGTTTAGCTTATGTACTAGAATGTACTTTTTAAACTTTTTTTTGCTGATAGCTGTGAGAAAGTAAGATTTGAATCCAAGTGATTTTTCTGTGATCTTAATAAAACTTGAGTTATTAAAGTGGTTATATCCTTTTATGAGTAAATAAATATTTCCTTAAATTCATTTGATTTTCTACATTTTTTGTATATAATAGATTTATATAAAAAAATTCATTTTATACAATTGGAGCTTACTTTGATTATAACTTCGTATATATCAGCATTGCAAAGAGAATTCTGCAGATAGAAAAGCTAAAAATAGTTTTTTGATTTATTTGGATGACTAATTTCGCCTGTTATAAAATTCCAATTGGTGCGAGGGGGAGGTGAGAATTGGGCAACGGAAACGGGCAATCGTGCACGAGGAATTCAATCAGGAAACGAAACGATGATGAAAATATTTTAGCGTGACTTTTTAAAAAATCTATGCGTCTAAAAATGCTTGAAATATCCTGGGCGTTTTTGGGCGACTAAACACTTCAGGATGCAGACAGGTGACAAAAAACGGCAAAGACACTGACAGTGTGGTGTTATGCGGGGGCAAGGTGGGGCTGGTGGCGTTGTCACTTCTTCGATTTCCTGATTAATTTATGCAGTCGCAGGGCAACGCTGGCAGCCAGTTAACAACAATTTGCCGCAAGCTTCGTTAAAATTGAAATGCTGCAAAAAATTGTCAATAAAATAAGTGAACGACTGGCCGTCAGTCAATACGTCAGAACGTCAGTCAGTCCGTCCGTCCGTCAGTCCGTCAGTTAGTCATCAAGTAACTCAACGACTCGGTGCGTCCATCAGTCAAAAGTTCAGTTAGGTGATGCAGCTTCCAGACTTCACGCTCCCCACCCCACATCATCAGCTAGTTTTTTTTTCTCTCTGCCGTGCAACGTTTCCTGTTTGCCTGCTCTTCCTTCAGTCTTCAATCCTCCCCAACTGCTCAGTCCCCTCGAGCTGCCTGTCGGCTACTGCTGGCAATCTTTGGTCATGTTTTTGCAGCTCGCTTCATTTTCCTTTTGAATGTGATTATCCTAAGGCTGTGGGCAAGCGCATCTTCTTCGCTTTGATAGATGGTCGCCTCGCTGACTCGCTGGCTGACTGTCTGCCCGCCAGTCTCTGCATCTGTCCTGTTCCGTCCTGTCCTGTACTTCTTGCCGTGCTTTCCGTACTTTTGCATTGCATTTAATGTCCTGCACTTGTCCAAGTGGCTACCAACTACCAGCAGCTGCTGCTGGCTCCTTGTTCGCTGTTTTGTTGACTTTGGCACGAGTTTGGTTAAAAAGTTCACACATGCCGCACGACCGAACGCCGCCCCCCTTTCGCCAGACACACCTACTATATACATATGGCTGCTCGTTTTTCAAATGTGTGTGCATGTGTGTGTGTGTGTGTGTGGGTGTGTGTGTCCTGGTCATGT
Source organism: Drosophila colorata (assembly GCA_035041545.1). NCBI lineage: Eukaryota > Metazoa > Arthropoda > Insecta > Diptera > Drosophilidae > Drosophila > Drosophila colorata. The sequence goes on from JAWNLD010000564.1 coordinate 6,226,266, forward strand.
TGTTGCGCCTTTGGCTTTAGTCTCGCTCTTGTTTTTATACCCCTTGCTCAGAATGTGCCTAGAAAGGGTATTTTATAGCCATTGTTTAAACAGAGTCAAGTGGACAGCTCTATGGGAAACAAATGAATCGAATGGGTTTTGTTTTTGTCTTTTTAATAGCAGGAATCTATGAACTATGAACTATGAACTACCTACATAATATACTCTAAACAAATTAAAATAGTCGCATATCTCTACGATCTTAGATATTTTAGGAGTTAAGTTGTTTTATTTGTATTATACTAAACAGCATTAATAGCTTAGAGTCCTTTCGAGTCCTAGACAGTAATTACTAAGATGGGAGCTTATAAATTCTGCATATACCATATCCTAATATACTTAAGTCTCAGCGAACTCACTTTAAAAACTTGATTTGTTAAATATTGTATTTAGTTCCGAATTATATATCTGTGCAATAGAGTACTATGGTCTTTCTCCAATAAGTACTTTTAGAACATATAGTTAGATCTCAAATAAGACGCCTTAAGTCTTCAGTTCTTAATTAAATAAAAACAAATACTTTAATTTTTAATCTGTTAATTGATTTCTTTTTAATGTTCAAAGCTAGTTATCTATATAATCAAAATTATTCAATTACAAATTTTAAACTAACCAGAAAATTTTAAATGTTGTATATTATGTTCATACTTTTTTTTATTTTTGATATGATAAAATGTTGCTTGAAGAACGAAGTTGCTGAAACCAAAGTCTTCTTTTTAACGAGAGAATTTTGCAGTTTTAATGTGCATTATGATGATATTATTATTGGATCTTTTGCCAAATAAAAGCCAAACTATTTCCAGCACCTTTTCTGTATTTACAAGATACATTACCTGATTCTCTATAGTGCGGTTTTGAAGGTCTGGTTGCGGATCTTTATAGAATCTTTGGCAAAAAAAACAAAAGCCCCGCTCCATCTGGGCTTTAAACTTCCAACAGGGTATCTAATTGCCGTGCAGCTTTTTAGTAGACCTTTTTTCTTGGGCTATTTTTTATTTGTGTAGTCTTCTGCATGGTGTGTTGGCTTTCAACTTTAGGGGGCGTCTGTCTCCGGTGTGGTGTTTGAATATTTACATAAGTGACACAGCGTATACGAACGCACACACAAACGCACACTCACACACATGCACACACACACACTCACACATGCATTGAATGCTCTTGGTGCTGGGCAACAATTAATTAACTTGTACGAGTATCAAACGTCGTCGTTGCCTTTGGTGGCGTTGGCAATTTCAAGCCTGTTCCGGGCCTAAATGCATGCAGCGTAAATTTTAAATTAATAAGCATTGCGCATACGCCCCGAGGTGCAGGACACAAAATCGCCTGCTCGCAGCTCGATTGCAGCCGCATGTGGCGCTTGTCATATGCCATTATCATGGACTGTTCATTCTGGGCACTCCTCCCCCTCCCCACCCCCTTTACCCCGCTCTCAACTAATAGACAATTTTTTGGCAAACGAAAATGGAATAAACGTGACGCAGGGCGTAGAAGATGGGCCAAAACACGAACTCGAACTCGTTGTGGGTTAAGGGAAGGGGGGGTGTGGGGGTATAAAGTGAATCTCGTGACGTTGCCAAGGATACGGCTGGCGGTGCCGTGTGCAGCGGAAGCATTTAAATTAAGGACGACACATTAAAATTATGCAATAACAACAGCTATTATTATGCGAAAGATAGAGGAGGATACAGAGGGGTGGGGGGCGGCGGCGGCACTATTTGAGCAGAGCTGAGTAAATTGTAGTTAAACTTTAAGCAGCGCAAAAAAACTTTCTGTTTTTTTTGGGTCTATGTAGAAGCGGTTTAATGAGCGCTGTGAATGTCAACACCCAGCGAGTCCAATATAACAAAAAGCCAGCTGGCAGGGCAAGGGAGGGAGGGGGGAGGGGGTGGGGGTTGGTTTGTTAGGGGGTGGGTGGGCGGTCTTGTGGGCGGGTGTTGCGGCACGGGAAGTCATAAGTCGCAAGCGCAGGCTAAAAACTAAAATAGGCAAAGCGGCAGTGCAAATATGAAGCCAGGCACAGGATTCACTAGCAGTCACAAAAGGCAGCGCCAAGAGCTGCCTCGTCTGCAATACACACACACACACACAAACACACACATCGGCTTCGGCTGGGGATTTCGGGTGTAGCCGGTGGCACCCAACCGGGTTATCGACTTTATGTGTTTGTTGTTTTCAGTTCCCAGGCGCCGCTTCCTTGTCTTTTGGGCCCCTTTTCAATTGCAGACGTTGTCGCTGCTGCTGCTGCTGTTGCTGCAGTTGGCTGCCAGCTTTCTGCCTCATATTGCCTGCCTTTGTTGCCCGTTGGCTGTTGCCCGTATTTGTAGGTGCCGTACACGGCCGTCTTTTCCACAGCTGCATTGATTTGCTACAAGTTTTTCGCCACACACACGCAAATGTTAGTTGAGATTTCAGGGAATCCACAAACCGTATCCGAACCCGAACCCGAACCTGGACCTGAACCTGAACCTGAACATGATGGCACTAAGGCACAGCAGCAATAATAATTGCAAGCCGATTGTAAATGAATCGAATTCTATATTTTTGTTTGCTTGAAAAAAGTTGAATATGCCTTTCCCAACGGCTTAACCATCGATTTGCTTGGCTATTGTTTAATATGGCTTTCTTAAAAAAATCAATCACAAACCAATCAAACTCGAAGCGTATTTGCTAAGAAATATTTGAATATGCCCTAATTGGTTTTGCAAGCACTTTAACTTACCTCAAGCCTTTCTTGATAAATGTATGTTGATTAAGTTGTTATCGGAATTGGGCTTCCTATTTAAATTGCTAGTATTATGATTTAATTTAAAGCATTTAAGCAAAGCAAAAGAGACCATACTTTATTTTTTATTTACTTCAGTAATCGGGAAATCCTATTCATGGTAAACTTATTTTTCTTAAACGATTAAGCCTTCTATTAAACTTTTTAAGAATTTTCTTTATTTAACAAATTAATATAAATATATTTTTTTACTTAAATAAATTTTGTTATATCCTTCTAAGCTGTTTCATATTAATAATCAGGAAATCACAAGTCTTGTATAAACTAGAAAATTAATCAACTGTTTCATCCTTTTACTTTTACATTTTATTTTTAATTTTAAAAGTCATTGTAAAATTTACCATATATTAAAAGTAAACGCAAAATTCTATTCTTGTCTAAATTCCGATATATTCCGAAATATCTTAAAAAGTAAACTTTTGATAGTCAAGAACATTAATATTTCACGAAAAAAATGATTGTAAATGCAGTTGTAATTATTATTTATTAATAATAATATTATTAATATAGATTTTAAAAGATTATTCTTAAAGAAGTTTTCTTTTTAAATTAAAAAACGTTGGTCTTACAAAATAACATATATGATAATTACAATATTCTAATAATAAATCGAAGCAATTTTTTTTAAAACCTAATTCCTGATTATGATTTGGATATTTAATAGTATCTTGCAAATGCAAGTAATCATTTTAGAGTTATAGATATTCCCTTCTCCCATCTTCTAGTAAATATTGTGTAGATAACTCTTAAAAAACAATATTTGTATGATAGTATATCAGGGAAAAAATATGCTCTGCAAGTGAATTAAAAGTCCAACTGTCCAATTACTTATTATCTATTTTATTTGTTTAGGGTATACTATATGCGGCATCTTGTACGTTCTTGTTGTGTTTTATTTGATATGTCTCGCTTTTTAATCGTACAACTAAATATGTCAGTCGGCATATTTAAGAGAGGAAATTTATCACCGGGCGGGCCCGCCTCCCAGTCTCCGCACAGTTGCAGCTCTCGATTTAACGGTTGCATTTAGTTTGGCAGTTGGTAGTTGGGTCGGCTTTTGTGGCTTTTGCCGTGTGGCACTCGAGCCGGAGCCGGAGCCGGAGCCGGGTGCTACTTAGTTGCTTGGCTTATCAGCGCGACTCTGTGACCGAACTTCGGCAACAACTTAGCCTTCATTGCTTCCAGTTCGTTGCATGTGGCTCGTTGCGCCGCGACGTTTGTGGTACGACGTTCGTCTCGAGCAGGCGACATTTTCCGACATTGCCTGGCTTTGTCACCAGGGAACAGGCACTGGAAGAGCCAGACCGACAGACAGACAGTCAAACAGACAAACAGACAGACAGAATAGACAGAGACCTGTGCCTTAGTCGCGCTTCCGTTTGCTGTGAGTCAAATATATTGCCAACTTCCTGCAGTCCCGGCTAGTCAGGAATCCGGCACAGCCACCTTCTTGATAGGCTTTTTGTCGTCGACAACTGCGACTACGACGACGACGGCCATAACACAAAAAATGCAGTTAGAATTGCTCTGCGTTAGAGCTTAGCTTGTTTATACCACGCTTAACAGCTCTAGAGACTATAAAGACTAAGAGTTGTGGGATACGTGAAATAAATTAACATTAAATATTTAACAGATTCAGAATTTTGCAGCTTTATATCTTAATTGAGTTGATCTTTATGTTAACAGCTCTAGAGACTATAAAGACTAAGAGTTGTGGGATACGTGAAATAAATTAATATTAAATATTTAACAGATTCAGCAATTTCCAGCTTTATATCTTAATTGAGTTGATCTTTATGTTAACAGCTCTAGAGACTGTAAAGACTAAGAGTTGTGGGATACGTGAAATAAATAAATATTAAATATTTAACAGGATCAGAATGTTCCAGGTATATATTTTAATTAAGTTGATTGAGTTGATCTTTATGTTAACAGCTCTAGAGACTATAAAGACTAAGAGTTGTGGGATACGGGAAATAAGTAAATAATAAATATTTATAAGATTCAGCAATTTCCAGCTTTATATTTTAATTATAAACTCTCAAGAGTTCGATTCTACGTCAAAAAAAATGTCATCGCCTTAAGTGACTATTGCATCAACGGCCCCAAAAAGTATACTATTAAAACTAGTTTATTAAAAACATAAAGGTTTCTCTATCTTATTTTATATGCTGTTCGATTTATTGTAGACATTTTTATTCATTCGATGAGAGCCAATAACATTTAAATCAGCTTTAAACTAAACCTTTTTTTTAATTCTATGGATGAATGAAATGAATAAAGGAATGAATGAAATGAAAGAATAAAACGAATGAATGAAATGAATGAATGAAGTGAATGAATGAATGGCATGAAATGAATGAATGTTATAAATGTATGAAAAGAAGTCAATAAAAAAAAGTTTTGGTTTTTTTAAATAATTTTTTATAATATAACATATATTACATTAGGTTTATTTTTCACTTTTATCGAAAGTTATGATAGGCGTAAATCAAGCAATTAATTTCATAAAAGTAAGTCAAATTTTTCTATACATTTAAGTTATAATTTTCAACCATAGATCATTTTGATTACGGTATAAAATGATGACTGTAAGATAGCTTATTTTTATTTAGATTAGCGCCTGTTCACTTAGCAATAATTTTGAGAAACCGTACGATGGATTATTGATCATTTAAATTACTGTTAGACAGTTTCAAAGGCGTAACTTCAAATTTCAATATTATCGATAAATAAAAAATATCAGAAAGATCGTAATATTTGCTTACTGAATTGATCAATAATATTCTTAAACATTTTTGCATTTTCTCAGCATTTTCTATTTTAGCTGCATGTCTGTCAATCGTATTTTTATTTTTAAAAATCTTTTTCAAATATGCTTAAATTCTTCTATTAGAAATATGAATATTGTAGATATTATTGGTTTGTGTATTATATTTTGTATTATTTTTTATTTGCAATTTTGCTGCAATTCCTTCTCGAACAGCTTATATACCTTACCTGTGCTACTTTTACAGGGCATTCGAAATATACTAAAAATTCTAGACCTGGCTCTCAACATCGATTAAGTTATTACGAAATGTGCGCTACGTGCAGCGTCTTCTTTCGGCACACACACACACATGTCTATGCTGCGCCTATGCACACACACACACACACACACACACACACAATCAAATTTGTCTGTCTTTCTTTGGGTGCACGTGAGTGTGTGTTTGTGTGTGTGGCTGAGTCTGAGCCTGCAGACTGCAGTCTGCAGTCTGCCGCCCGCATCGCACAGGACTCACGTAATTTCTGCCTTAGCCTTTAACTGGGTCACAATTTTCGTACCCGTTCGCTTTGCATAACCGAAAAATTTGTATTGCTGCAGACAAAATTGTTGTTTACCTGTGACCCTTGGCCTGCGCCCTGCTCCTTGTTGTTGCTGTTGTTGTCTGGGTTTTGTTATTATGTCAGCTGGGCTGCCTGATTGACACGCGTGCATATTTCGTGTCTGAATGTCTGTCTGTCTGTCTGTCTGTCCCTTTGTCTGGCTGGCTTGGCTTGGCTTGGCTTGGGGTGCGAGGCGAGGTCAAGTCAAAGAGTGTCACAACATGTCTGCTTCCGGTGAACACACACACACACACACACACACACACTCACTCACTGAGAGAGTAATACACAGTTAGACAGACACGCGCCTGCTGACGGTGTTGTTTACATATTAAAGTTGCATGACCCCGCCAACTGCAGCAGCAACAATAACTGCAGCAGCAGCAGCAACAACAACAACAGCAACAATGTAAGCTCGTCTAACAACAACTTTGTTGTCTGTTTACGAAGTTGCCAGCAGCAACAACAACAACAACAACATCAACATTCACGCTTTGTTGCAACTTCACAGCTGTTAAAGCTGCCAGCAATCAAACTGTTAACTTAACAGCTGTTGTTTGTCGCCTCTCTTAAGCACGCGCTCTTTGCCGACGCTCTCTTAACATGCGCCTTCTCCGTTGCACACACGCACACATTTGCGAGCTTTTGGCCAGCGCTTTTCATTCATAAAAATGGCAGACAAGCTTTTTGCTTGCTCGCCGGCTGTTGCGCAAAAGCGACGCCAGCTGGCGCCACTGTGCCCCGCTCAACATTTCAGCTGGCGACAGCAAACAAAAAAAAAAAACAGAAAATTGTAAAAAATGCAAAAAACGCAAGAAATACGTATTGCAATGTATCTTGCATCCTGGTCCATATCCTGACGATATTCATGTCCGCCCCTAATGTCAGCGCTTGTTTTGATGCAAGCTCACGCGCCGTAAACAACTTATTATCATTGCCTTTGGCCTTTTTTTTTTTTTTGGTATTAGCTTTTTTTGTGCGAAATGTTCGCCAAATTTGTTGGCTGCCTTTCAAGTTGCATGGAGCACAAACATTGCACACATACGCCCTCAGCGGAAACGCAACGCAGACATTTGCAACGGTCGCTTCAATTTTTTTATATACTTTTTTTTATTTTTTTTTTATTTTTTTTTTTTACCTTTTGCGTCGCCAATCTGCGTCGCCTGATCAGGCTAAAAGCAGCGCAGCGGCGTCGCTTAAGTGGCCCCGTCCTGGCTCTTGGGCACACAAGCAAAAGACTTGCGACAAACAAAAAACTAGTAGAAACAATTATCTTCGCGTGGCCGAAGATTTAATACTCTTATAGATATTTAGCAGATATTTATTCTAAGTCACAGCATCTATTTTTTTTTGTATATGAGAACCCAATTAGCAGCGGATTGTTCATATGGGAGCTTTATAATATAGTAAAATATTAGCCCCGATTTTGATAAGATTTTGCCAAATATATGAGAAGCTGAGTAGAATATTCCGAAAAGGAAATGGTTTTTTATTTTTATATAAGAACTTAATATTTAACTGATTTTCCTATGGATGTAGTAATTCGATGTTGATGACATATAGCTCATATGCTTAAAATAAATAAACAAGTTTATAATTGCTGAGTTTGATTAAAACATTTTAAAAAACCAAATAAGTTATTCATGTAAGAACACAATTTTGGAACGATTTTTACTATTTCAACTATATTATTATATATTATAAGATTGATAACAATATCTTAAGGAACAACAATTTTTTTTTATAAAAAATTCAAGTTATTAACGAATTTTCTTCTATTGGAGCTGTATATATGGTATTCCGAGGTTAGAAACAAAATGAAATGGATGTAATTTGTAAATTTTGTCAATATATTTAAAAAAAAAAGTTTTTTTTTACCTAACAAAATTAAAAAAATAATTTTTTTTGTATATTTTTTTTCCCATGTATGGTTTAGTGATATAAGCCTGAATAATGTATAATAACGACTCGACTGTAGATCTTTCTGAACAAAAATAAATATACTTCATAGGCTAAAAGCTGTCAACTGCAGTGCGCTACACATTTTGTGACAATTCTAAAATACCCTTAACAAGAGTATGTAAATTGCAACAAAAAAAAATCCATCAAGCCGCGTGCCAAGTTTCAAATATCACGACTTGCATTTCATGAGAGAGCTACCATTGCAAATGATGTTACACGCCTCCAAATCTGGCAAACTTTTATCTCTGTTTGGAAATGTTTTATTTGTGCCCTGTCCACCCCGCTGCCAATCTCCCTCACCCCGCTCCTTGCCTCCCACCCTTTAGTTATAAATCATAAATACACTCACATTTCATTTGAAATAATTTGTGGCATATTGGCAATTATTCATTCTTTTTTCTCTCCTCTTCTTCAACTTGGTTTTTGCTTGTTGTTGTCTTCTTGTTTTTTTTTTTTTCGCTTCTGTGAGCTTTTGCAAAGGCAGCGGCTTAAGTGCGACGAATTTTTCTGATGTGGATTTTGTTGCGGATTTGTTGTTGGCTTCGGTTTATCTCTTAGCGTTCGCAAAAAGTCTGCGGTGACATCGCATAAAAGGTGTAGACCATAAAATGGTTTGAGCCAAATAACTTTCAGTTATCCAAGCTGAGGCAGAGGTTGGGGCTGTGGTGGGTTTGTCGGTCAGGTGCAGGGTTTTGGGGCCGGGTTCAAAGCGGACATTCAAGCGGAAAGTTGATTTAGTGTTTGGCTGCTGATAAGCATGCCACAGACCAACATGAATATTGTGCAATAACTGTACGTCTATGCCTACATTTATTATGGCCATGTAGTTAAAATCTGAATGAAATTTATGGCAGCGTCAACTATTTGAACTCATATTTGCAAGGTTTTTAACTGATTGAAGTTACCAGATATGTTGAAGCCAACACAAGAAGTAAGTTAGAAACATGCAAAGAAGTCAACGACTTTGATAACAGCTCAAAATGGTTGGTAAAGAGATTGATTGCCTGGGAAGTATATGTGTATTCAGTGTAATTGTACTCAAAAAACCAATAAAAATAATTTAACTTGAAAACTATATTCTTGTTTCAATTACTTTTTTATATTTTCAAAAAATTTCTAAATATTAGCATTTGATTTTTAATCTAGGAAACGTTGAAGAAAAAACTTCTCTGAGAAGTTTTTTATATGGATATATACAAATATACTCTTTTATTATTTGCCAACAGTGTATTAAAAGTCTTATCTTGGCATATTTGATTTTTCCACTAGATTAAATTATATAAAACGAATTAAATTTGTACTTTCATTTAAATATTGGCTTTGGATTTGGGCTCGCAAAAGATGTTCAAGTAATTGAATCGTAATAAAATTGCGAATTTAAAAAAACCTTTAAAACAAACAAGCTTAAAATCCCTATTTTAAATGAGAATAGTTCATGCAACAGCATTAAAAAGAAATTAAGAAGGAAAGCCCGTGTGAAATCCCCTGTGGGTAAATGTGGTCTAAAGAGTTAACCAAAACAAGAACTAGTTCATTTTCACTTGCAACTTTTTTTTTTTGTTAGTTATATGTTTGTGCTTAAAATAGCTTAAACTTTAGTACAAAAACTGTATAATGGGTTTTGGCTTACGAACTAGTTTTGAACTCAAATCTATTCACCAGAGTCAATCAATAAAATTCAACGAACGATTTAGTTGAAATTTATGTAAAATTCGATTGCTAATTCGCTCACTCCAAATCCCGCTTATCCCGCAATTGCCACAATTCGCATGCAAACGCTAACAAATGGGGAGGGATGAAAAATTCAAAAAAATATCAACGAAAAACAAAATTGATTCGATTAACCTTTTCAGCTGCAGCTGCAGCACAAAAGCGAGCAACAAAAATAAAAATGAAGGGGGGGGAAAGGAAATTTTTGCAAAATGTCGTAAAGTTCAGACGAACCCAATCAGAAGGCAACAACAACTGCCGGCAGCTTAGGTCAGCTTAGTGGGCGTACCCCCCCTCCCCCTCCGCCTCTGCAACTCTACTCCCCTCGCGCAAGCTATTCAATTGCAAAACGCTTGAATGGCAGGTGCTAATGTATCTGAGCAAATGTATCTTTCAAATGCTCGGCAATGAATTGCAATGAAAGCTAATTTGCCAATTGGTCGCGCCCCGACCCGCTATCCCCTAGCTGCCCCCCAGTTGCGCCCGAACCCCGTCCTGTTCGGCTGCAATGCAGCTGAACTGAGCCAGTTGCCAAAGTGTGATTAAATGTGTTTCAGCTTTTGTTGTGTGCTTTTTTTTTATTGCCACAGAAATGAAACAGTTACAAAGATACAAAGTAACACAGATACGCAGATACGCAGATACAGATACAAATGCACAGATACAGATACAGCTACACATGCGACATTAGACAACACTGTCGAGCATCGCCAGCAACATTTTGTAAATGTGCTGCCACAGGACAAAGCAACACGGGCACAACTACACACACACACACACACACACACACGCACACACACTCTTATTCCCAACCCTGCTCTCCACTCAACGCTTTTGTATTTCCTTTTTTTCTGCTGAGTTGCTAAAAAACTTCTTTTCAACAAACGCTCTGCGGTCTAAGCAGTGTCGAGCAGGCTGAAAGGGGATGTGTGGGGAGAGGGTGAGGGAGGGGGAGGGGGCTTTTGAGGGGGGCAGGTTGCCGCTTTCTGAAATTGGGTTGGGATTGGTTTGCCGCCTGTGTTTGCCACAAACAAGCGACGAGCCGAAAGACAACAATAAGTAAGTGTACTCTAGCTGAGAGTGCGCAACTTGAAAATACCCTGTACCCTGCAGCTCCAGTGTTTTTGCCTTCCTTTAGCCACACATAATGAAAAATTCGTTTGATCTTTGTAAGTATTCAGATCTTAAAGATGATATTTCAATTGTGTATATAAACCAAAAAAAGTCTAACATTTTTTAAATGGGATTTATTCAATTTAAAGGGAAGGGAGTTGTAGGGTATATCTCTATAAAGTTTAATATTCTTGATCTGTTTGTACTTTACGAAAGCCTAGCTCTCACATCTTGAAGATATGTTTACGGCAACTATGCTGAACATCGATATTTATCGATTTCGCAAAAAAAAAAAACAACAAAAAACGAGCAGGAGTTAATGTTAAAATTAAATAAACTTGAATTTTAGTTTTAGTTGAAGTTTATTGAAATAGAAAGATGCGTTTATATAGACGAATAGATAGACAGATAGAAAGACAGGTAGACAGGCAGAAAGAAAGACAGACACAAGGACAGCTAGACGGACGGACATGGAAGCAGTCAGACAGACAGATGAACAGACAGACGGTTAAAGCGATTGCCAATCGGATCGAGGCACAGACAGACAGGAAAACGGAGTTGGCTAAATCGATTTGGCTGTGAAATATCGTCGAGATTGTGCATACTATATAGCCTCAGAAATGCTTCCAGGCACAATTTCAGTAGAGACCAATTTCCAATGCGTACAGGGTATAACAACAACAAGAACAACCCCCCATAAAAGTGAAAAAAATCAGTTTGCATATAACACAGCAGGGCGGTTGGTGTGGAATAGGAGCTGAAGCAGCAGCAGCATCAGCATCAGCAGCAGCAGCAGCAGCTCGAGCATCCCACGTTGAGGCAGCTGCGCTTCCAGCTGCGCACGCTAGGTGTCGCCAGCGTGCAACGGCGTCGCGACGCTGTCGACGCGTTCGAGCATCTTCAAAGTTGAAGTAATGCGGCCTCAAGTGGCGGCAGCCCACAACGTCTCCATCTCCGTCATCATCATCGTCATCATCGTTGTTGTTGCTGGTTTCTCTTATGTGGCGCTCGTCCTTGCCGCGCTGCATGGTGCCTGAGTGTTTGGCTGGGAGTGGGGCTGGGTTTGGGGGGGGGGGTTTCGGGTGCTCTGCCGCCCCGTTGCCATTTAAAATTGCTTGGCTTTGGCGCTTGTCCTCACCTGTGTTATGTTTTGAATGAACGCCTGCGTCTTTTATCTTTTCATAAATTTTTTCGCTTTTGTGCCGTCGCCGTTCCCCGTGCCGTGCTGCCAACCTGTGCCACTTACAATCACTTTTATTTCGCGTGCGCGTTTCCTGCGCGCGAAGGCAGCTCCAGCAACAACTTTTTCTGCAGCAGCATTTTAATGCTCAACAAAATTTGAATTGAATTTGCCGACAGGCCGCGCGGATGCGTTGCCTCTAAAATGGCTGCTCTGGCTGCTCTGGCCCGTTCGTTTTATATACACTGTTTGAAAATTGCTCAGGAGCATATTGGTTTTTTAATTGCAAAGTTTGTTCGTCGGTATATGAAGGCAATTTTTTGATTATCTATTTATGCTATGTATCTATTTCTTCACGTCTATTTTCGAACACACAAATTGCGAAATCTTTAGCTCCCACATTTCAACTCCCATAACTTTGTTAAAACTTAACCGATTTTCGTGTTTCATGCCATGCCCTCTAGATTAATTTTGCGTTTAAAATATATGCATACAAAATTTAAATTTATATTTTTAATCGTTTGTGTTTACCATAATTTGTATAAAAAAAAACATTAAAAGTTATTTTGTGGGTGTAAAATTGTTTGTCAAAAATGATGCCAAAATTGTTAAAAATTTTGAAATGTAAAGCTCTTAGATCAATAGCTCGCATAATTCAAACTCCCAAAACTTTGACAACTTTGACAACATTTAGTTCATGATTTCTCATCCAATTTGATTCAGAATTTGAATGTGTACAAGTAATGCTGAGGCATGTGTTCTCGTTGTTTTTACACTGCGAACGAGTATTGCGCTGTCGGTTACACCCGACTGCAACATTCTACCTTGTTTTTTATTTCCAATTTGCATCGTCGGTGCCTTCAATTTGCCCCAAACTGGCAGCTGCAGGCGCAAACTTCAACTTCAACTTCAGCTTCAGCTCGCAACTTGCAGCGACTACAACTACAGGAGGTGAGGGGAGGGGACGGGGGTCGCAGGGGCGCCCGGGGGGTGTAGAGCCAACGATAAAGGTAGCACAGCTGCTTGCAGCTTGTTTTTTCGTTTTGTTTTTTTTTTTTTTTTCGCTCTGCTTCTCCTTCGACTTTTGCCTAGTTTCACGCTTTGGTTTCCTTAATCGTTTATCCTTGGGATTATGGTAACATAACAATGCCCAAAGCGACCCAAGCGTTGGCGTCGCTTGCATCCTTGCGGGTCCTGTAATTGGATGTGAAATGCCAGCTAAACTTGGCCAACTCACTGCAGGCTGGAATACTAGCGGGGAATAGTTGGGAGCGGGTTCAGTTTGGAGTGTCTGCAATTGAGCGCTGCAAATGCGCATTTAATTCGTTTTTGTGCATGCAAATGGTTAAGGCGAGAGCACGGCTCGTAACCCACTATGATAGATGGAGTTGGGAAAAGCTTTTGATTTATATAGCCGTCGCACTATATGCCAGAGTCATAAATATGCTCACCAGAAAGCGCTCAAGTTGTCACGCTTGGTAAACAATACGCACGGGCTGCAATAAGAAAAATAAAAGAACAGGTGTAGACGCTATTCGAACTGATCGATTGAGAAATGATGTGATATAATATCTGATGATATGTTTATAGAAAATTGAATATAAAACAGAAGTAAAAGACTAAGACTATGGTATATTGTAAAAGTTTGACAATTAAGAAACCATCTACAACAAAACCATTTTAATTAACGAACGAGTTAATTAAAATGGTTTTGTTGTAGATGGTTTCTTAATTGTCAAACTTTTACAATATACCATAGTCTTAGTCTTTTACTTCTTATCTAGTCCAGGTGTGAACAGTTCTGCTTCAATTCTAAGAATAAGCTTTGAAGTCGAAAGTGGTCAAAGTTTTTTCATTTATAAATTAATTTTTATTATTATTATTATAATAATTTTTTTTAATTTTATTATTATTAGTTTGATTATTATTATTATTAATTGCATTCCTATTATTATTGTCATTATTATTCTTATTATTATTCTTTTTATTATTAGTCAAAAAGTCAAATTATATAATCTTGACAAATATAAGCACTTAAGTGAGGTCAAGTGTTGGTTAACGTTTAAAAATTGTACTGCCAACAAGTTAATTACGAGGGTTGTATTGTCATATTTTAGCGACAGTGTTGCCACGTTTTTATATTGAGCATATGTGTATATTGAGTGTTGAAAAACGATAAAAACTGATGATGATTGAGTTAAAACTGCTTAAGTCGCTATAAAAGATTTCGCATACTGCCCTCTCATTTAAAAGTATGTTAGCATATTTCTCTAACAGTGCTGCCAGCTTTATAAAATCGGGTTGAGTGTTGAGAAACTATAAAAAGTGTCTTTAATTGATAGTATTGAAAGTACATATTTTTTTGACAAATAACTCAATCCTTTAGCTTTATTTTATTTTATTGTATATTAAAAGCAAAAAAAAAAAAAAAAAATTCTAAAAGTTGTATTGCTAAAGTTACTACAAACTGCAAATTGCCGCATATTGAGTGTTGTAAAACTATTGCAACGTGACTTTAAGCCAATTGCAGTTAACCATTGATTGAATTCAATTCAGAACATTTTGCTCGCACTTATTCTATGCGTTTTTAAAGCCTGAACTCCACTTAGTTGATATAACTTCGGCCACACGGCGCCCTGCCCCAACCCCTTTTTGATTTGCACATTCATCATTGCCACTGCTTGTATCTCTGCTCAGCACTTATCCCAAGACCATTATGCAAAATATTTGCGTTGGCAACTTAAAGGCAGCAGCAGCAACAACAACAGCAACAACAAACATTTCGCTTCATCATTTAAGCATACCAATTTTACGCATTCTGTTCGCCAAGTTGTGTTGGCCATTTTGCAACTCTCGCTCCATTCCATATAGAAAATTGTACATATATCTCCATATTATATATATCTATATATATATACATATACAAAAGTACGCCACAAAAGCCGCACTTACGTAATACATCACAAAATGTCCAAACAAGGTAAAAAGGATTTCCATGGCAGTTGCCTCATTGCCATTGCCATTGCTGCCACAGCCCCCACCTCTCTCTCTCTCTTTTTGTCCTGCTCCTCTTCCATATTTTTGTAAGCCAAAATGCAGCTTAACATATCAGCACGCCAAACGAACCGCTGACCGAGCTACGGCAACGGCAGCGGCTCCAGCTACGGCTTTGCTTGCTGCTCGACGACGTTGCCCCAGGCACCTGCTGAGGCCTGGACGTGCGGGACGAGCATTGTGGGGCACACACACACACACACACACACACACACACACATAGTCATAGGTGTAGAGGCTGCTGCGGTAATTAATGCAGCGCGTTTGCGAAAATGCGAATACATTTCGCCATTTTGCCCGTCTCTTGCTGTGTGTGTGTGTGAGCTGGGCGTGTGTGTTGCAGCTACAGATACTGTGGCAGAGGTGGCGTAAATGTATTCACGCTGAAACGATTTTGGGTGCACGGCGACACCTTGGTTTGGCGCCCGCTAACTGTAAACACATACATATGTATGCCAGATATTCAGAGGAAAAGCCCCCAAGCCAAAATCCCCCTTTCGAAACCCCTCCACATGTGTGAAAAGTTCCACGTTGCGATGTTTTGGCAAAATGCAAACGACGACAATAACGATGGGCAGCAGCAGCAGCAGCAGCAGCAGGGGGGGCAGCCGATGGGGCTAGAGTTTGTGCTGAAGTTGTAGTCGCTGTTGTTGTTGGTGTATTTTGTGGAGCATCGGGAGAACTGCACGTTAAGAAAATCAAGCAGAAATTTTAAATTTGAATATGTTTTTCTTAACATTGCTGAAAAAGATTTTGCTGTCCGATGCCTTTGCCATTTGTCTGCCCCGTTTGTTTGTCTTACACATTCTCGTTGTGTTATTTATTTGTTAGTTTTGCGATTCAAATGTATTCAGTCTCCCCCCCCCCGTGCTCACTACATATTTGGTTTCTCTCTTTCTGTCTTTTTTTTGTCTTTTTTCTTTTCTGCACTTTTTTTTCGTCTTATTTTTTGTTATTTTCCAAGTGCCGCTTATTATGCACATTTTAAATCATCTACGCAAGCGACAACGGCAACGTTGAGGATGAGCAGAACGAGGACGTCGAGAGCTGAGTTGCTGGAGAAGGACGTCTCTCCGGCAGCACAGTTAAATTAAGCACACTTTCATATATATACATATACATATATATATGAATTGCATGCGTATCTATGAGATACAGTAGCTGCAGTTGCACTGTTGCAGACAAGTGCTTTGCATATGCATTTCTGTGGGCGGCCCAGCTGAAATAAATACACTTTTACCACACATCATCATCATCAAGATGTGGGCGTACCAAAAACATTGCTCAATATTTATATATATATATATATACATGTATATATTTACCAAATAACTCCAATTAAATTCCAGCTAAATACATGTGCTGCTTTCTTGAATATTAATAAAATAATATTCAAATATATCTAAATAACATATTGTGCGCTCAGGGGTGTTGCCTGCCATTAAAAAATTTATCAAATTTAAATTGTATTTATTTATTTATTGCTCACCAATTATATTTCTTTTTATCGTTGTGCGGTCACATTGACTGAATTTTGACAATCTTTCAATAAAAATGGTTTTGCTTTTTTTCAGTTTCTGAGCAGCAACATATATAAATTTGTACAATTCTAGCTCTTGAAGGCCATGAGTTTAAATGATCTTATAGCATATATTCACACTATTATGATTACTAGAATAAAAAAAAAGTCCCTACTTAACTTTAATATATCCCCTACTGCCAGCTGAGTGCACCTAAATTGAGATTTCATAAGAATATATATATTTTTCATTAGAGCTAATATTCTGTTCCCCTTTCAACCCCTCTTATATATTGAAAAGTATTACAAAAATATTTCGACAGGCTACAAAAATGTTTTTTTTGTGATTATTTCGAACAAAAGCAAACCCACACAAAATATTTGTCAAGCAGTGATT
Organism: Drosophila colorata; assembly: GCA_035041545.1. Taxonomy (NCBI): domain Eukaryota; kingdom Metazoa; phylum Arthropoda; class Insecta; order Diptera; family Drosophilidae; genus Drosophila; species Drosophila colorata. Next base: position 6,243,397 of record JAWNLD010000564.1, read on the forward strand.
GAAATATTTTGCCTTTGAAATATTTCAAATTGTGTATTGTCTAGAAATTTATACATTTATTTCAAATTCCTGTTGTTCAGAGCTGAACTGCAAATTGCTAAAATTGACAAAGTTTCATTTTATTTGAGCTTTCGCAGTAATTTCTTTTCAAATATAGTTATCCTTATTGTTCAATTACTGCAACTTTTATTGCTGCAAATTATTTCAATAAACTGTGTTAGTTACTCGAACAAGTAGGACAACTAGCCATGCATAACAAATGCTGTTTGCATTTCATGGCAATATAAAAACAATTCCGAATGCCAACATTGCGACTTGTTGACTATGAAATACCCGCACTTGATTGATAAATTACATTGTGTATTCTTTCAGAAACCGATTAGTTACGCCATTTTAAAGATTTGAACTTTACAAATTACATTTTTTTTCTGTTCAAGTTAGATATTATTTTTCTGAAACATACTTAAAACAAACAAATTAATTGAAATTTAATGCAGAGTACATAAAAAGTATGAACCATGACCTAAATGGGATCAAGGGGACTTTTTTTTATTTTTATTAACTGTAGTTCAAACTTATGAAATACATTTTTACAAGAAAATATTTCGTTTTTATTTTGAAATGCAGAATCAATTGAGTGATTAAACTATGGCCAAAACGGTATTCCATATAAAAATCGGTTCAGTTTTGGCAAAAGTATGAGAGTTTAAAATCTAGGAAAATTATATACATAAGACATTTATGTAAAAAAAAATTTTTCATAAATTTGTACAAGAAAATTGAAAAAAAATTTTGTTATTATTTTTAAATATAGAATTAGTTTTACCTCTAAGCCGTGACTAAAAATGCATTTTTCGTGAAAATCTGTTTAGTTTTGACAAAGTTATGAGTGTTTTAATTCCAGGAAAAGTTGTGTTTATTAGAGTAAACAAAATTTACATGAACTTTTGCAAGAAAATTCCAAAAAAAATTTGTTTTTAGTTCTAAGTGCAGAATCAGTCAAGAGGTAAGAGAACGGACAGTGAAAATGTTTTCTCCATAAAAATCAGTTCAGTTTTGACAGAATACTGAGAGTTGAAAGTTTAGGAAGTGCATTTACTGGGAACTTGGCAGCTGTTCAGGTTGACAAGATAATTGCCAACTGAAGCTAAGTAATATGCCCATCATAACTGATGCGGTACGCGTATTAACTGTATCTGTTTGTCGTGCCCATTAAAACCTGCATTTTATTGCTCATACGCCGCGTGAGCCCAATTGGCTGGCAACAATGGCAAACACAAAAAAAAAAAAAACGAACAGCAACAATTGCGCCGGCAGCCGCTTTACAGTTAACAAAAGTGGCTCTAAATGTGTCGCGCTTGCTGCAACATTTTGGGTCCGTTAGCGCTACCCATTCGTAACCCAGCGAACTGTCAACTTTGCCGGCCCTGCCCAGCGCCACACACAGCTCCACACACGCACACACACACAGCTCCATAGCCAGCGGCTAACTGCAACTGGCTACCTGCTGCCACCCGCTGCCTGCCACACGGCTACCTGTTCCGTCGTCAACGTCATCGTCAGCGTCGTCAACGTATTTAATTTGAAAACATTTTCGTGTCATTTACGTGAAGTGCAGCGATTAGATGCGGTTGCCATATCCGTACTTCGCTCTCTTTCTCGCCTGCTCGCGCACTCTTTCTATCTCGCTTTGTGTTTGCTGCTCTGTCTATCTGTTCTGTCTTTACTGTATATTTGTTCTGCTTTTGTACCCTTTGCGTGGGTTTTACTATTTTGTCATTTGGTGTGCGATGCATCGAAGAAAATATTTACGATCTTATAAAGTATATCTATAAAGATTTCTGATCAGAATATGTTCTGTCGATGAGCCATTATATTTTATGTATTATTATTCTGTTATTGTTAACATCCAAGCAGATCTGTTCGAAGAACTATATTATACAGAGTATAAAAGACAAGAAAATAATTAATTTTTGTATAATTTGTTTGTTTCTATTTATAATTAAATTACTTTATTAGAAATAAAGAACATAAGTGATTGTCTAAATATTATTCTTATCATTTAACTAAAAATATTTATCTTTCGGTTAAAATTAGCTTAATATTTTGTAGAGCTTGTGTTTATGTGTTTGTAAGGGCATTTGGAATTTGGCTTGCTGAAGATGCAAACTAATTCTAGTTATTGTTGTTGTTTGGCTAAAAGTTTTCAACTTATACTCACTTATACACACACACACACACACACACACACACACACACAGACAGCACCTATGCAAGGTAATTACGGTGCAAATGCGAGGCAGTGTTTGTGATTTTTGCTTGAACAACAATTGATTACAGTTGTTGTTGTTGCTGTTGTTGTTTAACTTTCTATGCCCGAGTTGACATTTGACAGGGCGTTCGTTGTTGTTTTAACAATTGTTGTTGTTGTTGTTGCTGCTGCTGCTGTCTTTGGTCCGTTATTAGTCGCCCACGCGTCGCAGTTTGCTTGCTGCAATTATCATAGGAAATAATTCAAAGACGTGACCACATACATGGGGAGCTTTTTAAACAATTACTGAGCTATGCTAATTGCCTTAAAAACAACAAGCGCAATTCCATTTAAAATTTGTTAACTCAATTATAGGAATTATATTTGATTACTGATTAAATGCTTAATTTAGCTCATGATAAATAACAACTGTTAATATTGAAATAGAATAATATATTTAAATATAATTAATTGTAATTATTATGTGTTTGCTTTTGAAAATATTTGGAATGAAATTTGTATTTATCGTGTCTTTTTATGCATTTAAAATTTATTACGCTTTAATTTGAACAAATATTGCTGTTAATTTTATGAACAGCTGTCTTTGCTCTCATTAAAATTAGCGAATATGTTAAAAAGCTGTTAACAAATTAAGCGCTTTTAAAGCAATTTTAACATCAAGTTTGTGTTCTAAACATTGATTACAGTAGAGAATTAGTTCAGATCTAGTTTAGTTGACTATAACGATTTCATAGATTTCACATTATCTTGAAATTTAATTCTGAAAAGTTAATTTAAAAGTTAAGTATAACAGCAAGATTCCATAGCTTTCGTATTTTCTAGAAACTTAATTTAACAAATTCCTTACTTACTAAATTTCCTTTATAAATTTATGTTGGCAGCCAATTAAGATATAAGTGTTCTATATACTTATATAATTATAATATATTATAATTATAATAACAATAATATTATAGGTTTTTGATATACAAATATTTATTTTATTTATTTTATGTAAAGGTTCTTCTGAGTATTTGTTGAAAATTAGAACTTTATTTTTATTATCAATTTTTTTATTTATTTATTTTTTTATAAATTTTGAATTACAAGAGAATTAACTATTGAGCTTAAGAAACTGCGTGATAAAATATTTGGTGGTCTGCGTATTTAATATCCAAAGTTTAAAATACAAGTTTAGTTCGTTTCTTGATAACTTAAATGGATTTTGGTTGAAGATGTTATAGATGTCTATATTTGAAACATTTCGGATATACAATTTCCCACATTCTTACATTAATATATAATTGAGTTCCTCTCAGTACATCGATCAAATTCAAGACAAAGTGAAAATACTCTACTCAGGCAGTGTCGTAAAATTTGCACTTCAACTTTGATATTTTACCTTGGACTTTGCTGACTCTAATGCCTGCCAAATGGCGCTCGCATCAATAAAGCGTGCGTCACTCTAATTGCGCACACACACACACACACACACACACACACACACACCCACAACACACACTCATACATACACACCCGCAAACACACACACACACGCATTGCATTTAGACTTTAGACTCTTTGCAGCGCTCTTTGTATGCAAGCAATGGCTGAGGACAGGGATAAAGCGCGTGTAGCCTGGGTTTAGTGGGGAGGTGGCCGGTGTGGGAAAGGGGTTAATGGGTAACTGGTAACGTGTAGTGTAATGCCATTAGCTGCCAGCCGCGCGCCAAAGCCATTTGAAAGTTCAACACGTTCAAAGGTCCGACATGCGAAGCGTTGTCTGTCTTTGTCTCGCTTACTCTCTCGCGTTCTCTCTCGCTCTCTGTGCGCGTCTGTCTGCCTGTCGCTTTGGTGTCTTGGCGTATCCTGTTTTTCCTTCTTTTTTTTTTTTTTGTGCAACTTTCACTGTTTATTCTGCTAAAAGCGCCGGCCAACACTCAACACCCATGCACTTGAAGCGCTCGCACACACACACACACACACACACACACATACACAAAAGCAGACATACAGACAGACAAACAGACACTCAGACACACTCGCACAGAACTGAAACGAAGCCCAGCTGCAATAGCAACTGGCAACTGGCTTCGCTTTTAATTGACTTTTTATGCGCTGAGCTGCGCACTTTACTTCCTACTGCCAATTTCTAGGTACCAATTGCACGCACCCACATGCAACAACAACATGCTCCGGCCCCCACGTTCCCTGGTTGCAAGTTGAATTTAACGCGCTTTAAGTTGCAAGTTGTTGGGCATTTGCATTTGCCAATCCACAGGCGCAGCCACTGTGACACTTTGCAAGCCATTAAGCATTTTCATTACCTGCCTGGGCTGCTTTGCATTTTGATAGCCCCAGCATTGTCCTTAGTCCTTAGTCCTGACTCTCTTTGCCTCGGCCCGGCTCTGTTTTGTTTACGTCTGCGCTATTAATTGCCACAGCACCAAAATGCAAATTGCAATTGCAACTGCAAATGTCCAGTTGCGAGCTGGCCCCGGCCGCAGTCAGTCAGGGAATCGGACAGGGAGGCGTTCCTGGGGGTGGGTGCCAGGCAGAGGCAAGTTAGTCAACTGCCAAAGTGAATTATTGTCCTGGTTTGCATATTATGCTAAAGTTTTCGTTGTCCCCAAACGTTTCTCTAGTTCGTCCGTTCGTTCGTTCGTTCGTTCGTTCGTTCGTGGGTAATTAAAACGCTTAAAGACGCATCAGTGCGTGACAAATCTTGCTTTTCACTTTTCACTTGGTCGGCAAGTGGGTGGGTGGGGCGTTGGGGCGGGGCCCTACCCAGTTACCAAGTTGGACCGAGTGCATTGGTGCGGCAGAATGTCGCAGGGACCAGCAGCAGTTGGAGTTCTTCGTGCCGGCTATTGTTTGCCTTGTCACTCAATGTTGAGCCAAGTTTTTGCCCATACACTTTCAATGAGACAAATGCCCCAAAAAAGGGTTTCTTCACTTTGGCAGACCGTATGTGGGCGCCTTTTGAACTCTATGCATCTGCTAATTAGATTTTACCCATCTATTGCCAAGAAATTTGCCTTTGATTTGCCTTTGAATACTTATTTATTATCGATAAGTTTGTTTTGAAAAAGTTATGTGGAAAATCTAAGAGCAAAAATGGGTTATAAATAGTATTTTCACTATGTAGCTGCTGAGAAAACATTTCTTATCTATTGCTTAGAAAATCGCCTTTGATTTTAATACAAAAAATTTGTCTCAAGTTTATTTCGTTTAATCATATGATGTTGAACCCTTAGACCTCAAAAGCTACAAATTGTATTTTCTCCCAACATTTACTTATTTGGAGTTTTCTTATCTAAAGCTTGAAGTTTGCTTCTGATTTGCCTTAAAAAATTGCCTGAATATATTCTGTTGAAAACTTAATAAACAAAAGGTTACAAATATATGTTTTTATGCATCTGCTTATCTTATCAACGAAATTTTCTTAAGGAACTAGTTTTTTTTTGGCTTATAATATTTATCTATATTATATTGTTTTTTGTTTCGGGAGTTATGTGTAAATTTTTAACAGAAAATGTAACAAATATTTTTTTGTTTTTATTATATCGAGATACTTATAGTTTTTATATTTATAACGATAAATTTGACTTTGATATAACATAAAATCGTATAACCTTTTAATCAAAATTTGATGAATAGTTTTTTTTTTGTGTAATTTTTCCCATTATATTCTTATATAACAAATGTATAAATTACACTTCAATAAATTATTTAGATATTAGAGCCAATGTAAAGTAACATACATACAACTAATAACATTTTAATGTTAACTCAATTTAATTATATACAATTTATATTTATCTAATTGTTTGCTAGCGACAAAATCGACTGAAATTATAGCTAAACTTAGATAAAATAGCACATCAAGATCTAATTCGAATCAGATTCCACAGCTGTATATTATAGCCATCACCTTTTTATTACTCTGTCAAAGAGCTCTTGTCTGTTAATTTATTAACAGCCAATGAGCAGCTCTCGCTTGTAAAAGATAACGCTGAACTTTAACTTCTGAAAGTTTCATAGCAAACAGCTTCAACTTAAAGTTTCATAGCTGTCACTTGGAAAAAAGTTGCGTTTTTCTTCTTCACATTATTTTTTTGTTATCCATATTAATCGCTAAAATTGAGTGCTCATAGAGAGCATTCTATAGTTGAGCACTGTACGCTGTATCTTTATTCTATTATCCTTGTCATTGTTATGGAAGGAAGCTTTGCTGCCTGTTGTTGGCTGCCTGGCTGATGATGCACCGCCCCCAACCCGCCCATACAACCGACTCTATAACTACTCAGGCGGCTGCCACTTGAAGCTTCATTCAACTAAATTCTTATGAAAGAGTTGAAGCTGTGTGCTCAGAAGAAGCAGCAGCAGCAGCAACAACTTCAGCAGCAGCAGCAGCAGCAACATCTTCGATTGTGTCTTGTACAGTGTCCGGCACTTGGACTCGGGATGATAAAGTGTTTTTTTTTGTTTGTATTTTTTTTTCTGGCTAAGTTCATGTCAGCATTAAACTGTTTAAAGTTGCTGAGCACACACAAATTTTTATGTAAAAATGCCGCAAGAGTGCGGGCAATTAGTGAGGGCTGCTGCTGTTGCTGCCGGTTGATGCTGCCAGAGAATTTGTCGCAAATCTAAAAAGCCAAAAAATGACTTAATAGCCAAAAGTTGTGCATGCGACAAAGTAAGCGTTCGTGCGTGGCAGCGACGAACATTTTCGGCCAGCTTATGGGGCAAGGGCTGATGCTGCTGCTGCTTGGTGGGTTAGTCGGTACTCGAGGTTGGATATTTGCGGATCATATGAGTGACAGAGGCAGGCTGACTTGTCGGCACGACAGCAGCAGAAGCAGAAGCAGACGCAGCAGCAGCAACAACAGCAGCAACAGCAGCTGATGTGGCATGGGTAACAGGCAGCTGGCGGCATGTGGCATGCGGCAGGCAGCAGGCAGCAGGCAGCAGTCATCAGGCAACGCGTGCCGTTGGGAAAGTTGCCAGCCAGGCAGCCCAACTCGGGCAGCCGCAAGAGAATGCGTGCCTGTGGACAAAACATGTCATCAGCCTCGTCTCGGGCAGTCTTCGCCTTCGTTTTAATTCATAACAAAAATGGATGATGAACCCATGAATGGGACTGAGAAATGAGAATGGCTATGCGGTATGCGAAATGTTTGGTGTTTGGGCTTGGGGAGGGGGCAAGTTCGACGGGGCGAACTAGTCTGCTCCTGCTGGGTGTTCGGCAAATGTTCAGTTGGCAATTATAATTTTCATTTGCTGTGTTAAAAATATGATTCAATTTATTTGCCCTGGGGCGAAAGTTTCATAATTATACTCTGTGAACAAATTAAATGAGGCATATGTGTTGCGATTAGAAAAGGCAAGATGTTGTAATTAGAAGCGAATTTTTTGGAATTTTTTTTTTTAATTTTGTCCGTTTATGAGGGATTTTTTTTTGTTATCAAAATGGTTTGAAATATATTTTCCACGTCCGGGTATTAGAGCGTCCGGTTATTGGAATGATATTTCTATGGAAAAATTAATGAAATAGCTGTGTCCACGAAATTTTTCCGGGTATTGGAGCTGTCCGGTCATAAACACTGTCCGTAATGGGGAATTTCACTGTATATAGAATTCCTGGAAGATTAAAAATTAAATTAAAGCCCAACATTATTAGATATAGTAAGTAAGATTTAGATTAAAAAAAAACTCCACCTTCTTCTGCATTGTTAAATATATTTAGCTATATTTATTTATTAAGCAATAGTCATGCATTCTACATGCATGAATTTAGCAGTAAAAATTGCATGCACTTGTCATTTTTAATCTTATGATCTGCTGAATAGGTAATGGAAAAACATTTGTTAATGCCATCGCAAGCCAATTTAACTTTTGAAACGGTTAATTGACTTGGCTATAAGCATTTTTTACATAGCTCTGACGTTAAGCCTTACCAACCACTGAAATATCACGTATTTTCCACATTTTACATCCAGTCTAGCCCAATTAAACCGGAGGGGACAGTAAAATTATTACTTGCTGTATGCTTTTTAGCTGTTTCTCATTTGGGGCCACAAATCTATGCAACAAATGCGGCATTTAAATTGATTCGCTTATCCAAGAGTGGAGAGCAGGAGGAGCTGAGGAGGGGTGGGGAGGGCAAAGGGGGAAAAGTAGATTGAGCAACCGCCTCCGCTCGACTCGAATGTCTGTGCTGCTGTCTGTGCTGATTAGACCTGGAGACGAGGATAGACGACGGCGTGTAAATGGCGCCTGGCAAAAGGTGTTGATGATGACGACAATGATGAGGATGATGATGGCGATGATGATGTACATAAAGTGCCGTTGGGCTGACAATCCGTGCTCTGGTATTCCAAAAAGTGGGCGGAGTGTCAACTCTGGCTAAAACTTGTCGCCGCGCACGGAAGCACGAAAATTGAATTGACATGACAGTCAGTCGGTCGCTTCGTCCGGTTGTCCCCCAAGTACCTTCGGTACCGTCGCCTTGTCCCTTTTGGCCCGACTCTACCTCCCCCGCCCCAGCCCCCGCCCCCCTTTGCCGACTGACAACAGTTTATGTTGGGTACGACAGTTCGGCGTACGCTTCATAAAATTCATTTCCGCGCCGCGCTGCTGCAAAAGTGATTAAAATTATAATTAAACTGTGACGGCGGCAGCAGCTGATAGAGTTTTATCTTTCCATATAGATATGCTCCGACTCCTGCTGGCAATTCTGTTGGCATTTCTGTTGCCACTTGTGCTACTGCACATCCTGCAGCAATAAGTATTCAATTTGAACTAAGCTTCAACTAGCTGGCACACGCGGCGTATGAGCAATGAGAGCAAATTTTACCGTTTTATGCATTCCCAGCTAGCATTTTGCGCCGTAAAACCCACCCCACGCCACCCCCCTCCCCTCTCCTCCCACCCCTACCAATCGCATTGAGCGAGCGTCCGTGCATTCAACGGTTCATTGGTTGCTATAAATATATAATACGTGACAAATACGTGCCGAGTTCTTTTCAATCCGTGTGCCGCTCACAGTAAACGCCAACCCCCTTCCTTTTGCACACCCCTGGGCTGTACGTACGTACAAATCCTTGCTAGCGCACAAAAAGGACAAGCAACAGCAACAGCAGCAGCAGCAGCAGCAGCAGAAAGAAATGGTTAGCAATAAACGCGTTCAGCGCACTGTTGCATATATGCTGAGGCGTTCATTCTGCTGGAACTGGGCTGGCTTGGGTCGCCCTCAGCTCAAGATGGAACGCACTTGTTGATTGGCACTGAATGTTGCGTCTTAAAGGATTGATATACTGCCAGCGTGCTGGGTGCAGACAGAGGGCGTGGCACGGCTGCCATGGACAACGTCGATGATGCACGTGTCGGCAAAGACTGCAGCTGCTGTTGCTGCCGATGCCGGTTGCTCCTGGTTGCAAATGCCCTGCAATCATCTGCAGGTGCGCATTATTACCAAGTACATATATTGTACTTTAGACACATAAGTGCAGGCAGCGCTGACAGCTGTGAGCTGTTAACGGCGGCTCTAATGGCATAGTATAAAAAAATATATATATTTATATATATATATTTGCTGTGCACTTATTGCACTTTGATATTCAATGTGGCACTTTTAAATAATTCAGTTCATTCAATAATGTTGCATTGAGGGGAAAAAAGTTGTTGCTTACTAAATGTTTTAGATATGTGCAAGTGGTTTTTTTCTGCTGTTGTAATATATCAATAATTCTAAACCCAATTATCAACTTTTTCGAAACTTTTTAGACTTTTGTGCAAAAAAAAAATGTATTTGCAAATAGTTTTTTTTTTCAATTTCAAGAATGTCAAAATTATTGCATTGTTATATTTATATATGTATGTATATGTATTATAATATAAATATACTTATAAGGCATAAGTGTAAACTTATTAGCACTATTATTTTGATTCATTTAATTTAATTATAATCAATTTTATATATGTGTATTATTTGTAATATTTTTATAATTCACTTGCATATATTGTGCATCTTTTCTAAGGCAGCTACTTCAGCTAAGATATTATTAGTATATATATTATTAATACACTAGACTGGACGTTAAAATTTGCTTCTCGAAAAAATGCATATTATTTATTTTTTAAGCTTATTAAAATTTATTGTGCTTATACAAGGGCTTATTTATACGGGATTTAGTTAAAAAAAATAATGGTAATTTTCCGGCTAACTTCTTCTGGTATTAATTAGGCAAATCTCTGAAATTCATTTAGCATCATATTGGAATATATTACGAAACATAGACAATACTCCATTCAGTCAGCATCTGTCAATATTTAATCCCAAATACTTTTTTTTTTTTACTTTTATACTTCTTTTAATTTTTTTTTTGGCATTATTTTTTTTTAAATAATATTTTTTATGTATCTAATTTTCTCTTCTTACTTTTCTATCATTGTCACATATTTACAAAAGAATACGTCATATTATTACTTGTATTTTAAAGCTCCCAAAGTTTCTTCCCTTGTCCATCTTGCTTTTTCTTTCCGCTCACCTTGCTGGCTCCGTTACCAAAGCTGACATTTTTGATCATTCTTAGGCACTTTCACTCTTTTGCTTTCGCTTTTGCTTTGACTGCAACTTTGCTCATCGTCATGTAGCGCATTTCCGTAATCGCCCACATCCTCGTTGCCGTTGCCGTTGCCAGTCATACATCCATCCATCCATACAGCCAACTAACCAACCATCCAGCAATCCATCTATCCATATATCCATCTTTTAGTAACAAGCCCAACCAATGAGCGCGCTTATTCCATTTGCTTAGACACAAACAAAAAATGAAGAAAGAAATAAAAGAACAAAAAATAAAAAAGAAAAAAAAAAAATGAGGACGAAGCGCTGCAAGGGAAAAAAGCGCAAAAAGGGAAACGGAAATTGAAAATCTGAAGCTTTTGGAGAGCGAGTGAGCTGTGAATCCTATTTCAAGTGCAATCTTCAGTCGCACTCGCCGTCGCAGGTTGAAAGTAATTCAATAGTTGGCGGCTCTGCGTGGCTGCGGCTGCTGCGACTGCTGCGACTGCGACTGCAATTGCTGCTGCTGCTGCTGCTGCTGCTCCTGGCATTGAATGGCAATCGAGAGTGGCACGTAATGCCAACAATTGCTGTAGTGCAGCTCACCAATGCAAACAGCAGGCAGAACGTGTGGCAGAAAAAGTGGGTGGTGGAAAGGGGGGGCTAGTTTACTCATTGGTTGCATTGCTTGCATGTTGCACGTGTGTAGATAACACAGCTGGGCTTGGTTGGGCGCTACTTTGGGCTTATGCTTCATCTACAACTGCGGCTGCCCCCATCCCCCCACCCCCACCCCTCTTCCCTACGCCATGTGCGTCTCATGCTCGTCGCTGGCTGGCGGCGGCTGCGTACACAAAATTCATTTATGTGCACGCAAATCCCTAATCCCTAGTTTTTGCTGCCTGTTTGTGTTTGTCCTCGGTGTCGCCGCAGCTGGAAAACGTTTGCGGAAATGACTTTTGAGCGGCTCCACGGCATATGCCGTTGCCCGCCAGTGGACTGCCAGCCTGTCAACTGTGGCCCGGGCTTAGTAACAAAATTAAAGTGCCGCCTGCCAGTTGCCAGTTGCCAGTTGCCAGTTGCCGGGACTTTGGCCCCTTGGCGCCTTGGCTGCTCGCTTCAGCTCCTGTTTGGTGCTCCAACGCACCTGACGCAGTCGCTGCCTGCGCTCGACACAAGATTGATGTAGCATTCATTTGATGCGGATTAGTATTTTATAGCTGCACTTCAGCATCAGCAGCAGCAGCAGCAGCAGCCGCAGCGGCATCGGAAGGAGTATCAGAAGTAGCTGCCGTGGACCCTTCTGCCGAAAGGTGTTCAACGCACAAAGGCAAAGCGCTTGTGCATTTTTTGCGCTCTTGTGCTTCGCATTCCTTGCAATTGATTGCCTCCGCTTCGTAAGGATATGAGCATGTGTGTGTGTGTGTGTGTAAGTTGTGTGTGTATGCATTGTCCGCCGTTTCACTGATTGGGGTCAGACCCATTCTTGATGGTTGTACGTGTGTGTGTGTGTGTGTGTGTGTGTGTGTGTTGGGGTTGGGGGTTCGTCGTTGGGTTGCCTGCTTTGTGCGTTGCTTTGGGGCTATTGTTTAGCTGTTAAGTTGCTTACTTGATTTGTAGCACAAATTCAATTCAATTGGCGCGTTTGAAGCGCTGCAACACTGTGCAACAAATTTTCACAGCGAATCTATTAAAAAAAGAAAGCACAAAAAAAATCGAAACAAAAAGATTACAAATTTACTGATGCATATAAACTGAGCCGATTGACATACGATGTGGGCGATGTTTACTTTGAATTGATTAGCTGCACGTATTTAAGACACGTATTTCTCAACACTATTAAACAGTTAAAGAAGTTAAAAATTTAATATAAATAATTTGGAAACGGATAATGAATCAATAACTAACAATAAATTGGTATTTTTTCATCTCTATTAAATAGATAAAGAAGTTAAAAATGTGTTAGCATAATTTGCAAACCATAACTAACAATAAATAGAACAATAATCCGATACGTGAGGGATACAAATTGTATTTTTGAATTCCCAAAATTTAACTATAAATCATAATGAAAATAAATAATATAATTCATACTAAGAGGGAACTGTTCACGTCTTCCGCTTTTAGAAAAATAATGTATCGATAGATAATATATATATATAGTAATAAATGGATATAAAACGTATACTGAACATATATTGAGAGGATAACTAAAGGAAAATAAATTTATTTTAAATAAAATTATAATTAAATAAACAATTATGTAAGAAAAATATGTGAATAATAATCAGATGACAATCGGATAATTATCGAATCATAAACGGATAACAATTGGAAAAAAATATAAGAAATAATTTATTTTAAATGCATTTTAAAAGGATATTAAACGGATAATGTATTTATAATATACAAATAACCAACGGGAAATAACTATAACATAAATGGATAACAAACTAGTAAAATTTGCTATATCTTTGCAGATAATACACATTATAAAAACATAATGAACGGACAGCAATTATAAAACTAAAAAGAAAGAACAAATTTACTACGTTATTTACTTAAAAAGTTTTCAAAGAAAACCCGAAAGCCACAGCGAACCTGAGAGAGTATCAACTCTTCGGATAAGTAAGAATCCTTCGGGGTATGCGGAAATCCACTCGAAAGCTGCCTACGCATACACATTTATCTAGCACTTACCGCTAAAACAGCAACGATTCTATATAAATAATTTATGCAAGTTTATGGTTCATAAATACCTGTTGGCTCTAGCCGCAGATTTGTGGGCGTGGCACGGCTTCAACTCGAGTTGCGCCAACTGTTAGCTTAGATTGTAAGCGAGACATTCGCCACTTGTCGCTGCTAGAGAGAGTTGGGGGCTGGGGTTGGGGTGGCTGCAAATTAATTAACTTTGACGAGGCGATGGATGTCTAAAACCATTTTTCCCAATCCCCCGACCCTGCAATACCGCAGGACCGCAGCGCCGTCGCAATTTTGGCAAAAACCCGTTGAGCATCAGCAGCAGACGAAACTTTGGCAAATATAAATTGTGTGTGGGCCCGTATGCAAAGGTTTCTTATGTTGTGTGTGGGCGGGAGTGAGTTCGTGTGTGTGTGTGTGTGTGTGTGTGTGTGTGTGTGTGTGTGTGTGTAATTACTTGCACACCTGTCGACAGCTATACATTTACTCACTCATTTAACAGGCACAGTGGCACAGCTTTTCCCGCCGTCCCTCCCCGTTGAGATTCCATCTGCAGACGCAGCTGCTGCTGCTGCTGCTGTTGTTGCTGTCGCTGGGTTAAAGTAATTTCGACCGCTCTATGGCAGCCATTACAAGTAACGGCATTTGGCGCCGCCTGCCACAATTGCAAATGATTTTCACTTTCAGATCGAAATGAATGCGCCACTAGTCGAGAGACCTCGCCCAGGTCCGATGCCAACTCCGGCTTCGGCTACAGCTTCAGCTCCAGCTGCTTCTGCGTATCCATATCCAGTGCGCTGTGGTAGGTGCGACAAGGGCGCATAAATTTTCCTTGTCGCACACACACAGACACACACACACACAAACGCGCAGATACTCATACACACCTATGTAGCCAGCGCTAAATGTTACCGCTCTGCCTGATAAATGACCCTTGAACACCTTTAAGGCAGCACTCCCCATACCCCCGAACTTTGGGCATGGCCCGCCCTCGAGGCATATAAATTGAAAGCTATTTATCATACATATACAAGTGTTGTGTGCGTGTGTGTGGGAGTTACAGCCGCAGTTAACTAAGTTTTTGGTTGCGCTTGGCTTGGCTCAAAAAAAAATAAATAAATAACATTGCAGTCGGGTATAACCGATTGCGCAATATTCGTGCACAGTATAATAACAGCCGAAAACAGTCTATTTATTTTTATTTTTGGGAAATATCGATTTTTTTTGTGATTTCTGGGGGCGGGACACTTACACGAGTACATATTTCAAGTTTCAAGTCTCTAACTTCAAAAGCGTCAAAAGAAATTTAACTCATACGAACAGACAGCCAGACGGATCCAATATACTCTTCTCACTTCGTCAAAGAGTATATAAAGAAGCAGATGAAAAGCCGACCCCTGTAGAAACTCGACGCTTATTACCTCGCCTGGCATGCTTCATTTGAGGCCACACTTCAAGTTGTTGGCCAGAACGCCTGCTGCTGAAGGATTTGAGCCTCTGTTTTTTATTAACTCAAGCATTTGACTGTACATTTAATGCAACACTGCGCCGCATAAATTGCCACGAGTGGAGGCAATGTTTTCTTGCCAAGCAGCTGGCAGCTGCTGCTCTCTGTTCCATTTTGTCTATGAGTCTCGTATGTGCCATAAAAATACGTATAATCGTGCCGTTTTTTAATGCCATCGAATCCGACTCGAGCGCACCGCAAAGTCCATGTCCATGTCCATGTCCAAGTCCGTGGACATGTCCACATCCATATAACCCGAACGCGAATGGCAGCTGGATGGCATCCAAGGCCATTGTTTTTTTGTTTTTTTTTTTCCTAGTTAGCTGCCATTGCAGTCGCTGCTGTGGCGCAATAACGGCACATCCTTGTTGTTTGTTTTGCGGCCAAAAGAATAATGAAAATGTGTACAAAATGGCACTCGAAAGCGGAAATAATATGCGCTACAAGCCAAATGGTATACAAATTAAGTGGAACTCTCTCCAGCTCTCCCACTCTCTCTCTCTCTCGCACTCTCTCTTTCGCTCTGAGACAGCTAATTGCCGCTTTGGGGCAGACTTGTGAGTTGGCTTTGCTTCTAATTGATATTATATATGTCCGATGCACAGTTAACAAGTGCTCTGATTTTATAGAGTTCCTTTTAAGCCCGAAATTGAAGACTAGCGGCACATATATATAGCTAAGAATATATTTCTTTGGCACCAAACTTTGAACCAAAACAACTTCAATTAAACTTGAATCAACAAAATTAGGGATCAGAGACTGAGAAAATAAATAAAATGGAGATAAGCAAAAAAAATAATAATAATAAAATAATTTAAATAAATAAATAAAATAAATACAAAGTCGTAGTAAGAGATAAAAAAAAAATTGGTAGTTAGAGGGGGTATTTCTCTAAGCTTTATGGGAATAATTGTCATCCGTCAAGAGGGAGATTGCTGTACCTAATTCGTGATATATGTTTGTATTCTAATCTTTACTTTATTCTCATTATAATTAAGTTAATCTGTAAACTTGAGCGCTCTTCAGACCTTCTCTAAAATGTTATCCCAATTTAATTATTAACAACGTTTAATTGCATCCCAGTCAAATTGTTTAAGACTTCCTTCGCCTATGCCATAAAGTATTTGCCACCATTTCCATTTAATTTCTTTAATAAGTCGTTGTAGCTTTTGGCTCTTTGGCAAAGTTCTAGCTTTCATTAATTTCTTTTATCACTCGCAGCGCGTCTGCAATCAGTGCATACAAGTTTCATGAGTGCACGCTCGACTCATTGCGCTCATGTATTCATATAAACACACATACATTTATTCATATGTATTCATGTGCATTTTGAATGTCCTTTTCCCATACGTTGCGCTGCTCAATTTCCAGTCTCGAGAGTCTTCCAAATGCTTCCGGCTTCAGTTTCGGCAAACTTGGCAAACTTTGAAACGCATTTGCCATGGCTCACTCAATGCGTAGGGAGGGGGAAGCGGAAGGGGGTGGGGGCAGTTGGCTCTGTTGGCTTTGGCCACGACAATTACAACAACAATGGCAACATTTACAACAATAGAAAGCGGCAGCAACAAGAAATGACAACAGATTTACGGCTACAAAGTCTAATTAGCGATAAAGACTGCTCTAATATTTGTCACTTGAGACCGAAAATAGCAGTCGCACCTCCCTCGCTTGGCCCCTCTCTGCCACCCCGCTCCCTGGGGGCATTCGAGCGCTGAGCTCTCGCTGGGCATGGCAACCAAAATCGCTGCCAAATTGCAATGGTGCCTTTGGAGCGGGTGCTTCAAATGTTTCGCTGCTGCTGTTGCTGCTGCTGGCAGCCAGCAGATTTTCCGGTTTTGTTTATGAAAAACTCGTGGGAAACGCGGCAGGTCGTGGCAATAGGGGAAGGGGGATTCGGGCATGGGGTTTGGTCTAGGCAAAGCGGAGACAAAGCTGGCATTCCTTAGCCGCAGTCAAACTGAAGGCGTGGCCTGGGCGCGGATTAATTGCAAAGGTGCGCTGAAGCTGGCGGGGGAGGGCGTTGGGCCACACTTTAGGGGCCCATTAGGCAAATAGGAGGCGTAGCTGGAGTGGTGTGTGGTGCGGTGTGTGGTGCGGTGCGGCGCTGCAGCAGCTCATTTGGCATTTCGAGTGCTTTTTGACTGTTTTTATTGTTGTTTTGGTTTTTGGTGCGGCTGCCAACAGCGATAAAATAAAGTACAAAGCAAACGAGCGAGGCAGCAACACACACAAACAAACAAACAAATACACACACACACACACACACACACACAGAAGAGTTGATTTTGGTCTAGATCCAAAAAGTCGTTGGCCATAAAAACTTAACGCGTTTGCCATTTTGACCACAAATGATGCATTATCCCTTCGGTTCAGCTGTAGCACGGGATTAGCTCAAAATTTGCCTCCAGGGAAAACAGCCAAAAACAAAAAGAAAACAATAATGAAAGAAATAACAAAAAAAAAAAAAACAAACAAACAAAAAAAAAACAGACCCGAAAAAAATGGAGAAAGAAAAACTCCAACTATTTGTTATCTATGGCAAACAGTTTTTGGGGAAAAACTCATTTGAACAGAGGACGACGCTTCACTTATTGAAATTTTATGCAAAAGTCACAAGACGTAACGTAATGTCCAACGTAATGTAACGTAACGCAGCGCAACGCAACGTAACGAAACGAAATGAAATGAAGAAAATGAAAAACTGGAAACTCACGTCATGACTGGCCAATAATTTTCATGCTGGCCTCCGAACATATTCCAATATTGCCTGGACCCCTGCAATTGGCGTTCAAAATTTATTTCACTTTGCACAGCCAAATAAAAATAAAGCAAACGCATAAAAAATGCGCTTTTAAATAAAATAGAATTTGGTATACCCTTCGGCATTTTTTATTCGTGTTCGAGCTTCCTAATAATTTGATGATATTTAAGATTTTTTTTGTTATTAAAAATATTTTTTATATAGTAAAGGAATATATTTTCCGATTTGCTGTGAAAGCTAAAAATAAAAGAATATTATTATATATATTTTTTGAGTAATAAACTTGAATGATTAAGAAGAGTGGATCAGAAATAGGTATGTCTGGGATGGAAGAATATTATTAAATTTATACAACATTGTACAGTCTCATCCAACTATTTTGTTAAGCTTAAAATTATACTAAAGGAACTTTCAGTAAATTTTTGTGTGTAATATATTTCCTAAACTAAAATAATAAGAAATTCTCAAAAAGAAAATTTGTCAAAGGAAGCTCTTCAAAAACTGGTTCAACGGTTGATAAGATAAGCCAAGTACTGGCATAATCAATTTCCGGCCAAGTGTTACATGTTTTTCAGCTTAATGTCATAATATTCTAATACTCTAGCAAAGAGTATGCCAGAGAGTGAGAAGCGTGCAAAAGAAAAGAAAGAAAAGGAAAAAAAAAATCGAGTGCGCGTAACAATGAAATTGATACTTTTCTCTTTTCTTTTTTTTAAATGAGACTAGTAGGAGGGGGTGCGTAAAGAATAGAAGGGGGGGTTAACTGTGCCCCAAGAGCTGCTGCTGCTGCTGCTGTAACTCAAGTGGTGGGCGTGGACAGGCGAATGGGGGTGGGGGCGTTTGCTACGTGCTGCGAATGCGTGAGAGATTTTTATTTGCCTGCCAGTCGAGGCTATCGATACACTTAGAGAAAAACACACACACACACACACAGACATACACACATATGTGCGTGTGTTTGTTGTGGGCATGGTTTGCAGCTCAGACATCAAGCATTCAAAAACAAATGGAAAAAGTAATGATTATTTGTTTAGCTAATGCCGCACAAAGTGGCCGCGGCAGCGCAGCCAAAGGAAAACGTAGTCCTGGACAAGGTCCAGCCGATTCATCCATTCGTCGCCGTCGCCACCGCCGTCGTCGTCTTTCTCGTCCTCGTGGCATTGCGCATACGCCCCGTGGCACATTTGATTGCTGTGCATAAATAATGTAATGCTATCGATTTGCAAGGTACTTTCTCTCTCTCTTTCTCTTTTTCAACCTCTTGCAATTGTTGCTCATATATAAAAAAATTTTTTTATAATTTTTTTTTTCTGTTCGCTTAGCAAATTAACAGCTGTGCGCAATATTTGCATATTTGCTGGCGCCGGGTCAACTGGACGATAGGCATACTGGCCGTCCTGGGCGTGACTGATCCCTGACCCTGTCCTGTTTGGCACTTTTTGTTTACCATTTCGATTTGGCACAATTTGTCACTGGCAGGCTGTCATCTTATGGCTTGTTAGTTGGGTTTGTTTGCTTGTTTGCCCAGCCAGCTTATGGACACCAACAAGTGCCAGCCCTCCCCCCTTCAGACTTTAAGGCCTCAGCTTTGGTCCGTTTTCGTTTATATATCTCTCTCTCTATCTCTCTCTCGCTCGCTTGCTGGCTGACTGATGTGTGGCATGCAGCAGGCAGGCAGCCTCGTCGCTTGTCATTCTGGCGTCGTGTGTGCGCCTCGTTGTTGTCCTGCTCCTCATCATCCTGCCACTTCTTCTGGTCGGTTCTCGTCTTTGTTTACACAGTCGCTCTTTGCTTCCTGGCTGCTGGCTGTTGCTGTTGCTGCTGCTTCTTCTGCAACTGGCTGCTGGTCAACGTGTGGCTGCTTATTGTTGCTGCCACTGTTGTCACCGGCTGCTGCTCTCCACTCTCACTCTCTCTCGCATCCCTCTCTCTGGCTGCCCCCAATCACATTCCCTTCTAGCTCACACTTTGCGCTTTGGTTAAGTGTCAATTTGATGCTGCTTTTCCTCGTTGTTCCTGCTGCTTTTTCATGTTTCATGCTGCCCCGCCTACTGTCGTTCTGCTGTTTGCCATAAGTGCGGCATTTTGTACACCAAGTTAAGCCACTAATGAGGCGGCCACCTGCCGCTGCCAATGCCAATCAACTGCCACCAGTCGCTGGTCCCCATTCCCAGCCATCTTTCTCTTTTGGCCACTCTCGGTATAAACACTAAAGTAAATTGCTTGGTAATTAGTATGAAAAATTGCGTGAAAACTTGAAAGCGCGTTGATATGACCGCCTGCTTAGATGACTGGATGAGCTACCCAAGTGGCCACAGAGTGCATTATAGAGTGGCTTTAGTGGCTATTCTATTTTGTGCGCACAGCCATTTAAGGCGTCCATAGAGCCGTTCCCCACTTGATGGTCACAACAGAATTTTGAGGTTCGGTAATTTGTTACGTGAAACTAGGGATTAGTTTTGGTGCAATGTTGAAAAACAGTGCAGATGAAAAAGCTGCGAAAAGGAATTATGAAGAATAAACAAATGTTTTATTATTTTAATGCTTCATTTATTATTTATCTCTTTATTACCTTTAACATATTTTAAAATATAATACTACATTTATTTATTTATATAAAGCTAGCTTAAAGTTAAAAGAAAATTAAAATATATACAATAATTACTTCTGATCAAATTAATAAACTAGTCTAATTTGATTGTAACAAAATGCCAACAACTAAAAACTAAAAAACGCAGCAATCTTACAATTTTCATTATAAAAATGGAATAGAGCTGATACCATAAAGGAAGAGATATCTCTTTCCTATACTCATATTCAATCCAGTCAAAAACAAATCTGATTTTAAACCTTATCATATTTCTTAACAAAATTGTATGCTAGCTCCTAACGTACCAATAAAACCCCAATAAAAGCCCATTTCATCTCAAATTTATTTGGCAGCAATCACTAATTGTTATCTTTTAAGCAGCTAAAATAGGTTTCTAATCCATTCCCTCATCATTCTTATGTTCCCCGCCTTTTGAGAACTCATTATTATTACCATTGTTAGGCCGATCCGTAACCCTTTAGCTTTGTACTGTATTTTTCGCGTTAAGCCATTCGTAAACCTTTGACTTTGGCCTGTTGGCCCCTGTGCAATTTGTATTTTTATTTTTGCAGCATTTCTAATTTGTTTGGGATAAGCCTTTAGCCCGAAAACCCACTTCATTTTTAATGAATCCAATTTGGTGTGTGCGTGCGTTTCTGTGTGTGTGGGGTGCGTCTTGCATTAATTTCATAATTTTCTGCTATTAATTATAATAGAATTTTTCAGTCAGTCAACGTCTTCGACGACGCCGGTTGCCTTGGCGGCTGCAAACTTTTGGCGCTCTCATCGTATTATCGGCCACCATCATATGCCCGTAATTAAAACTTATTTCGAGGTTTTTGTGTAGCCAACAAACCAAAAACTTAATTCGCCGCGCGCAACGCCCACCCACCCACCACCCACCCCACACCCGCCGAACAACCTCAGCTCGTAATCAGAAAGGAGCTGTTGGGGGGGAAATCTCTGTGGTGTTGGTTAACTCCAGCAAGAGTTGCCTTAGCAGGCCTGCCAACACTTTAATACATCGAAATCTTGGCAAGACGCCTGCTGCACGTTCCTTAAGTAATGGATTCAATTATAAAGTTAAAATCCATGGCGGCTTTTGCCCGTTGCCCGGCTGGGCGCAATCCGACTGGAAATGATTCGCATAAATTCACAATAATTTATAAGGAAATCCTTAGAAGCTCAGGTCTGACGCACATACAAAAATATACATATACACACGCCCCCGTCCCACTTTTCTACAACATATAATAATACAAAAGGCGGCTTCATTTACGTCGCATTTTTGGTTTATTGGCACCCGCCGCGTACACAACCCCCGTTCGAAAAAACCACCCCACCCTACCTACCCCATACTTCAGTTCATTCGCAACGCTTGACCCTTTTGTTCGCTCTTACTTATTCCGATTATTGACTTGACTGTCCTTCTCACTGACAACGTCTCGTATCGGCGGCTACATAGCTGACTTGCTTCTGGTCTTTTGCTTTTCTTTCCCATTGTTTTTGCTCTCTTTCTTTGCTTGGCTTTCTCTTTCATTCTTTGTCAGTTACTTTTTTAATTTGCCTTCAGTGATTTCCACGACGATTTACCTGCGCTGCGAAAAATTTATTCCACCCGACTGCATTCGCAAAAACAAACTTTGCATTTTCCGTCAAGGAGGCTTCGCCCCACAATCCCCTCAACCCCCACCCCAATCGGAGCTCTCTTATTCGCAGCAGGATTTTCATTTCTCTGGTTACGGCTCAAAATCAATTGATTCGCATATCAGAGCTCTCTAAGCTTTCATTTCTTGACCCTTTTTCGTGCTTGACTTCTCGGAACCCCCTCGCTCCCCCCTGGGCGCCCATGCACTGGGCATGGGCGTTGCGGCCAGAGCTGGACATTAGCATGCTTTTGATGCGCCCACGTCTCGGTACTGGTCTGCCTCTGTTTAGTTGGGGGGGGGCTATATTTTTTGGGAGATAAGCAGAGGCGCTCGACTTGACTGAAAGTTTTTGCGTTTTGCTTTTGCGGCCCACATTGTGCTGTGTGGCTCAAGTTTTTGGCCGCCTTTTGTTTAGCGAGCGACTTCTTTGGCTTTTGTTTTCGCAAACACTTTAGCCTGGACTTTGATTTTTGAAATTCTATTTGGTTTTGGCCCCCGTTTACCTTGTGCTATTTATACGCATTTGTGTGTATATATTATGGGCCATTGTTTTTAGCCGCTCGCACTATCGGTTATCGGAGACCAGCAACTGCCTCGTTTCTGTTTTCCGTCTCCTGTCACCAATTCCCATATAAACTATTAAAATGACTGGGCCCAAACAAAAGGGCCACATTTTCACTCCAAGAAGCACAACCCTCTGCCCCCCTCTGCCCGGCCATTCATCAATCATTTTGTGCGTTGATTTTAATTTGTGCGTCGTTTCAACTTTGAACGGCGCTCGCATAAATTATGCAAAGTTGCCTTACGCGTCCTCGGGCGCCTCTCTCTGCGATTCGCTTTCAATGCAATTATTGTAAGTGCTACATAAGTCAAGGTAAATCCATAAGTTTATGACTTTTCTATCCATAAATCGCGCAAACTTAGGCAAATTTGTTCAGCTCAACTCAACTTTCTTTGGCTCGGCGAGAAAAAGGTAAAAATGTCGACGCATGTAAACAACTTTTGGTGTTCACCTTTTTTTTCTTTCTTTTTTTTTTTAATATTTCTTGGGAAGTGCTTTGGGGTCTGTGATGCAGCAATGGATATAATTGAAATTCTAATTTTCCTTTGTCTAGAATTTTGGTTTTCTATTTTTATTTTATTTCTGTGTTATATTTAGGAATTTATTTCATACTGTTTGGTTGTTTTTTTGTTGTGTTAATCCAGAAAGCGTTTCATTAAAAGCAGGAAGTTTTTACGTAGACTATATAGACAGAAATATATTAAGCATTTATGGAAGCAAGCTTAAGATTTTAATGCTCCTGAGAGCGTTAGAAAATTGCTGCATACACATTTTTATATATATTATACAAGAAGTATTTTTATTTTGAATTTTATTTTAACAGCTATATCTTTTCTATGATGTGAAAAGCGTAAATGGGGCTTGTGCAATGTCCGTCGGGGCCTATAAATTCTAAAAGAAAACCCTTAGGGACCTTAAACTATTGAAAAGTTGTTGTGGTTTTTATGAAAAATAAACCAATAAAAAATTATTCTTACATAGAATTTATATAAGACTTGAATATTTAAAAGTAAGGGGAATTCGAAAGGGGATTAAAAGGTCCAAAATTGTAAAACAAAATACGGGAGTATTATTACGACAGAAATTGATATCAATAATAATATAAATTTAACTCAACATCAAATACCTTTTATGGAGCTCTCTTCAATAACATAAAACGCAAAACCTTATCAAGTGTTAAATTTCAACAATTTCCCTAATGGATTTAGGGCATCAAAATGTCAGTGCAAAAAGAAAGTTGTGCGTTTATTTTTGCGGAGGCCTTTGTCTAAATATTATTATTTACGGCTTAGGGCCAAGAGCCAGCAGCGACAACTGTTACCCGGTAGCTCACCGGCCTGAACTTTAACCCCTTAAAGTCGACGTAATTCACTAAGCGAAAGATGCTGGCAGCGAGACGCAGATGCAGATGCCACCGATGCAGGGGCAAGGGGGTCGGAGGTGTGGCTGAAACGTACCAGGAGATGAAACGTGCGTTGTCTTGTCGCAAAGTTTTTAAGACTTGCTTGACCGACCTTTGTCAAAAGTTGTTGGAGCGCATGAAAAATGATGCCACACGGCACGGGATGTGTTACAACAGGCAGTTAGCTCACAGTAGCTGCCGCTCTCTCACTCTCCCTCTCCCTCTCACTCTCTCACTCTTTTTTTGTGTGTGTGTGTGTGTGTGTTCAGACAAAATAGCAATTTGCGTTTTCAAACAAAACAAGCCGAGAGCAGAGCTTTAGTTTTTGTTGCTGCTTTTGCCTTGGTTCACAATTGATTGAAATCCCTTAGCGCACACCTTTTTCTCTTTGGCACTGCTTTCTGTATGTGTGTGTGTGTGTGTATTGTTGTTGTTTTTGTTGTTTAGTGTAGGTTTTGTTGCTGGCTTAGCTGCGCCACAGAAAACACACAACTTCCGCTTTCTTTGGCAAAAACAATAGAAAGCACATAAATTTATGGTTTCAGCATTGTGCTTTTGACATACAACCATGTTAGCGGGGGCCAGGGGCGCCGCTGAATGGGGGGTGAAGTGTGCGGGGTGTAACGTTAAGGGGTTAATATGCCTGCAACCGCAAACGGGTTTCGGATTTGGGTATGCCGGGCGGATTTTGTGAAGGAGTAGGTGAAATAGAGTTGACTTTTCTTATAAATAATTTTACTAAATGGATTTGGTATAAATGCTGTGCTGGGGTGTGTGTCTGTATGTGTGTGTGCGCGTGTGTGTGTGTGTGTGTGTATGTGTGGTAGCTGCTTGAACTAATTACCTGCAAATTTATTTCATTTTTGTTGGCAGGCAAATTTTGGGCAACGAAATGCAACAATCAAAATTGGCCAAATTGAGAGTTGGCTCTATAACGATATTTATATACAGTTAGTATGTGTGTGCGTGTTGTGTATGAGCGAGTGTTGTGTGTGTGTGAGTGCTGGGCCAAGTTTAATGGTTTTTTGGGGCTTTTTCTTGCAGCTGTTTCGCTTTGTGGTTGCCAGCGCTGTTGTTGTTGCTGTTGCTGTGGCTGTGCTTTTCAAAATTTATGTTTGCTGGCTATGAAAATGAAATGACTGTGGTAAACATTTTAATTAAATCCAAGTTTGGCTTCTGCCTTCGTTACAACAATATATTTTGTTGTCGTTGTTGCCACTTTGCTACTCGCCTCCACCAACTTCTCTCCTATTTCACATATATATATATATATGTATTTATATTTGCATGTATATTTATTTTTTTTTTATGTTTTGTTACTGTAGCAAATAAATTTTAATTTTATTTTGCCGCGTTTTAATTTGTTGTCCACTGTTTTTTTTTTTTTTTGCCCTCCTTCGTTTGTATATATATATATATATATTTTTTTTTATTATTTTTCTGTGTTTTTATTCGCATTTACACTTTATGCATGTGCGCATTTATTTTGTTTGCTAGCTTTTCTATTGGCCATGATGCGGGCGCGTCCGTGCGAGAGGGGCGTGGAGGGTCGCTGACAGCCGGTCAAGTGACAGTTGCCGCTGTACACACGCACACACAGACAGAGAGTGAGAGAGAAAGTGCACGCAAATATGAAATGCAAAACAAACTTTGCAGCTGTCACTCAAAAATAAGCGTCGCAGCGGCCGACAGCGAACAAAGCGATGCAATGCACATGCCAAGTGCTGAGAGGGGCCGGTGGAGGGGGAGGGGGGGGGGGGAGGGCGGTGCTGGGATTCGCGTGTTGGGTGTGGGCTGTGCACTGAGAGAAATGTAAAATGGTTAATTGGGCGGAAAGGTATTTGGGCATGCGAAATGGTCGTCGCTCTATGAAACGAATAGTTTGCAACAACAACAACAACAACAATGGCAACAACAACAGCTGCAACAGCAGCGACAAAGTGGGTTAGAAAGGTAAATGAAAGGTTGACGGACAGTTAATTTCGGCCAGTTGATTGAGTTATGAGCTCTGCACACAGTGCAAGAAAATGAAACGGGCAAAGCGTAGCGCAAGAGAAGAGAGAGGAAGAGAGGGAGAAAGATGCGGAAAACACCGTCAAAAGGAGCTGTTTGTGGATATACGATTTTCATTTCGGGACATGTGAATGCGTGGGAGCTGTCAATTTGTGGCACATGTTTTAAGCAAGGGGGAGGCGGTTTTAAAATCAGTTTTGTATAAGTGGGGCATGATTGAAATTACATATTTTACTGCCAAAGAGCTTTACTTACTTTTGAAAGCATCTTAAAACTAGTTAGTTGTTAATATGTGACTAATTTGTCAACAAAAAAAATAGATAAACTACAAGAAACACGTTATCTGAATTTCAAAAGCGATTTTTGATTAATGGAATATATATTAGTCTTCTGAACAATTTTATATATTCATTTGAAATCATGTTTGTTTTTGAAAGTACATTTTTTTCTATGTGAAATTGTCTTAGAATTGGCCAAGTTATTTATTTAATTTTTTTGTTGTTTTGCAAAGAGCTCAAAGACTTCTTAGTTTTAAATTAAATTACAATCAGTTTTACAATATTTTCTGTTTAAATAATAAGCCAATGTTAAGCTCTTCTTATTTAATTATAAGCTGGCAATCAATTAAAATCATTTTGATATTTAAATAACCATATTTTCCACACCTTGGCTCAATTACAGTATAAATGATTGTTTAAGAGTGACTTTAAGAGCTTTTTATTTATAACTTTTGAGCCACTTTCAATATTTGATGAAGAAATTGTAGTCCCATAAACTTTTTAAGCACTTCAAACGCTTGCTAGCTCGTAAATCTGAAAAGTAAATACATGTGTGCCTGGAAAGGTCGCAGTTAACTGTAAACACCCGTTGCTGCAACATGCAATGAATTTGCGTTCTATTTGCCGCATAACATTGAATAAGTACTTCGCCTTAAAGGGGCCGCGGCGACAGCTCATAAATAAAAGCTTAACTCAAATGCACACGCTTGACTGTTTGCCAGTTTATGCAAAAGTTATTTTTTGTGAAATGTTCTACACCTGTAGCTAATTGGCAGGTCATTCAATTTGAAAATGTCAGGCGGGCCGCCCCCAACCCCAAAATAAAAATAAAAACTTAAAGTGTAGCATGCCACGTGGGGCGCGTCATAAATGCGAGCGCAAATTACACATACGAACGGTTGTACATAGGGGGATGGAGCGAGAGAGGGAGGGAGGTAGAGAGAGAGAGAGCGCGAACAGTAGTTGCCCCGTGTTTGTGTGTCATCAATTTACATGCCACACACGCATAGCGCGGATGCCAGCACAGTAAGCGCTCTTCCTCTTCCTCGCCAGTTGGCGCTGTTATTTATGGCCACCGAAACTGTCATAAGCAAACAAATTGTTTTTTATTGTTCATAATTATTGTGCATACTTATGTAAATCACGCGACGCATTTGGACTTGTTTTGCGTTGCATGCACCCCCGGCCCACCGTGCCACAACATGGCTGTTGCTGCCACAAGCGCAACTAGTTGCTGCCACTGCCTGTTTGCTTGCCTCTGTATATGTGTGTGTGTGTGTGTGTGTGTGGGGCAAAAAAAAAATCGTTTGTTTTATTGAATTTTTATTGTAGTTTGAATTTATGACGCAACGCAAGCAAGCATCCAGTCGACTGGATTAGGGTTTTCCTTGCCAGCTTGGCGCAGATGACTTTATCGGCTTTTTGCTGCATTAAATCGCAGCCAAACTGGTAACTGGGCCCATCATCAAAAGCTCCACCACCCCTCTTCAGAGCCAGCCCACTCCAACGGGCAGCCCTTGACTGACTCGCTGTTTGTCTGGCAATTTTGTTGAAATAACTTCAGTTTTGCGTTTGTGTGCGTACGTGCCACTGAAGTGCGCTCGCTGGCTGCCAGATTAGCTCGGCAAAGCCGCAGACAACAGCTGCCGTGGCACAGCAGCAGTAGCAGCAGAGGGGCAGGAGGAGCGGTGGGCTTGGGTACCCTGCAAGTGCCAAAGAGGCGGCACGGAATGGGTTTCTACTTTTTTTTTTTTTTTTTTGCTGTTGGTTTTTGTTGAGCTTTGAAGCGTGTGCATGTGAATAATGTCCAGCAATTGGCTTTGGAGCTGGGGTTTGAGTTCGGGTCCGTGTGTGTGTTAGTGTGTGTGTTTGTGTGCGTGTGCCACAGACGACGTCATTTATTTATGACGGCAACGCGCGCGCGAATTTTTATGAAGACCGTAACAAAAATTAGTAACTTTTGGCCAGGCGGTGATTTCGTTTTGCCGCAAAATTTCTTTTGATGACTGCTCCCTGACATTTCATAAACTTGCTCTTATTGATTATTTACCACACTTGTTACATCTTGTTGCTGATGTGTCTCTTCCGCTTCTACTTGTATATTATTCGCAGAGAGCCTGCGCGATTACTTTGGACGCTATGGCGATATCTCTGAGGCAATGGTCATGAAGGATCCCACGACGCGCAGATCCAGGTGAGTTAAAAAATAAATAAAATAAAATAAAGGAAGAAGGCAATCAAAAGTAAAAGGTGCATATTAATGCTAAGACTGTAAATTGTTTAAAGCCGCTGTTTAAGTAAAGGCTCTCAGTTTATAAAAAAAAGATTCTGTGAATGAATTTTTTGTGCATTTCGAGTGGGCAAATCTTTAAGGTCGCTAAAGGTGAACTCAGCTTGTAAAAGAAGATTTGTATGTACATTGTGAAAAAAATTCGTTTTAAGCACTTCACTAAAAATGTTTTTGTTTTGTTTTGTTTTGGATTTTCTATTGTGTTTCCAATTCTGGATAGAAACAAGAGGGAGAGTTATATAAAAAGTTAAATATACTAGCCTGCTAAATTATGAGTTTCTAACTTTTGTAATCATAATCATCAAATGCTCATAAAATAAAGTTAATAAATGTACATTAATTGAATTCTGGGAAACTGGCGGAAACCTTGTTTGCTTAAAAAACTTTTACTTTTGCGTATTAATTAAATGAATCTATTCTCAGAAAAAAATGCAGTTCTAAAACGAAGTGCGAGCGCTAGAAAATTCCTAACGGTTACTCTGTTAAATTTTAGAAACCTTTATTCTTGAATATTCCCTAAAGCATATATGCATCATTCTAGATTAAATCGAGTATTGTATTATAGTCCTTTATTCAGGAGTTCCGGCATTAAATCTTTAAAAACTTTTTAAAAATAAAAATGCTGTTCTCTGGTTAAGAAAAATCTACAAAATTTCTTGATTGGAATGGATTGACAGTAACACACACTAGAAGTGTTCAAAAAAACAAATGCATCTGACGCAAGATCAAAAACAGGCCAATTCAAATGTATTTCAAGCTCAAATTCTAAAAGCAGAAAATACGTTGCCCACTTTTCAGCTTTTGTTTCTGCCTTCCCTTTGACCGGGTCAAATCGATTTCTATTTCAATACTTTCAATTGAAAAATCATATATTTCCAGCTCTTTGTAATTGTTTTCATGCCTGGCTCTAACCAGACTTTGATTATTATTCTGGTAAATCTCGGTGACCGCGTTTACCTTTCCAGCGTTGCTCTTTCGACTGAACTTGTTGTTGTTGCTGTTGTTTATGACCATGCGCGACTGCATCCATTTCCAAATTTGAACAGTTTGGTTAACCGCTAATTGGTTTTCATTTTCATTGATTTTCCTCTCCGTGTTTTTTTTTTTTTTTTTATTGAACATTGCCCGATTTCACATGATATATGCATGTGTGTGTGTGTGTATGTTTTTACATATGCACGCATATATGAATTCAAATTCAGAGCCCTTTCAACCGCTTTTCGCCCTCTCTCTCCCTCTCTCTCCCGCTCTCCCTTTTGCACTCCCTTGTTGTGTTTACTCGAATCGTTTGTCATTTGTTGCGGTTTCGATCAGCTTTCGGTTGGCTGCATCAACCACCTGCCCCACGTAGACCCGCCGCACCCACCTCTGTCCCGTTGCCCGCTTTTTGTCTGACCTTATTCAAAAATGCTTAACGTAAATTAGCTGGTTTCTGCGGACTGTGTGAATAATGAGCGGCATTTAATGAGTCAATTGCAATTGAATTTGAGCTGCGATAATCAGGACAGCTGCGACACTGACAGCTTATAAACTAGCGTGTAACTTAAATTGTGCGTGTGTGTGGGTGTGTGTGGGTATGTGTGGGTGTGCGTGTGTGTGCCTGCCACTCAAATTAAGTGTTTTATGGCGTCGCACGCGGCGTATGCGCAATGTCAGCAGCAGCTAAGCGAAGCGCGTGCCAAAGTTAAGCGCATTTTTTGTTCACGCTAAAGAACTGGCACTGGTATGCCAAAGCGAAATATATCCTTGTTTTAATTGAATTTCGCCTAATGTCCTGTGAGGGCTAAAGGGGTGTCAGCTGCTCGACTTTTACAACACACACACACACACACACATGCACACGGCTCAGGTTAACAAGCGCCTTGCTGCTGGCAAACTTTATGCCGCATTCTATAGCTATCGTCGAGTCCTGCGAGTTCTGGTATACTCCTGGCGCTGCTGCTGCCATGTGTCCTTTGCCTTTGTGCATGTCACGTTGGCTGGCAAAATTTTTATGAACTGCGTGCAACAGCAGCAACCAAAACAACAACAACAAGAACAGCAGCAGCAGCAGCAGCAACAAGAACAACGAGGTGACAAACACAGTAACAACTCCACTGATTCCAGCAGGCAACACAGCCATTGGCTGCTGTCTTAACAGCAGGCAACAAGGACAACGGGCTGAGGTTGGTTGGCGATGAAATCTAAGGCCCTCATAGTTGTAAATTCCGCAGCTCTATTTGTTGCCGTTGTCGTCGACGTCGTTGATGTCGCTGCCGCTGCTGCTGCTGCTGATATCATCGTGTCAGGGATTTCTAGCAAAATTTAATAAAAACTTTATGTCGCTTAAAAGAATGTTTATGGAAATTTTTCACTTAAACTTGCGCAAAGTAATAAATGTAAACAGAATTCCTGAAAAGGTGCGACAACAAAATTCAAACTGAGAGCGGCAGCGGCAGCGGCAGCAACAAGCTGCACACTAAGTTGCTGTTGCTGTTGCTGTTGTTGCTGTTGGTGTTGGTGGCGCCGCAGCGAGAGTCAACAGTGCGGTTAATAAATATGCGCACCAGGGCAGACATTTTACCGCTGGCAAAGAAAGCATTGCATGCTTGTAGGCGACAGACGCGCTCCACTCTGCGCCTCTCTCTATCGCACGCTTTCTCTCCCTTTCGCACTCACTGTGTGTGCTTGCCTGTTGCTGGCTTAGATACGACGCCAGATAGATTGAGATACATGGCCCACAGATATGGCAGCACTCGTGCACTGTGCAAATGAGATTGTATATTACAATAAAATGGAGTGAAGTACAAATTAGAAAACTTGCAAATAAATTTAAAAGCACAAAATGAAAACAGCACAACACAAAAATAGAATAAATAACGAAAACAAAAAAGCAAAAGACAACAAAAAAGAACAACAACAACTAAAACAAAAAAACAAAAAAAACTCTTACAGAGCAAAGCAAATGGCAAACAAAACACATTCAGCAAGGCATTAGATAGAGGCGGGCTTGGGGTTGGGCTTGGGGTTGGGGCAATATTGTGAACAAAAAATAGCAAAACTTTTGCAACTTAAGCGGGTTTTTTTGTTGTTGTTGCTGTTGTTGTTGCTGCTGCTGTGGCAGCAGAGACAAAGCGGGTCGCTGAAGTGCAACAACAATAAAAATTGAGTAAAATGGCAAATGGCAGCTGTAGAAACCGAGCGTATATACGAACCCCAGCAGCCTCGGCCCCCTTGGCCCCCTCTGGCCCCAGCGTAGAGCCATAAGTAAATCCAAACAATTTATTGTTGTACTTTTAACATTCTTCTCATGCGCATTGTTGTTGCTGCTGCTCTTCTTGTTGTTGTTGTTGTTGTTGTTGTTGCCTGCCACCATTGAAGCAAACATAAGCGACTTTTCAATGAGTTTCGAAAGTTATTGAAACATAAATTATATCGCACGGCGCACGCACGCCAAGCGCAGAGCCCGAGACCGAGAGCCGGAGCCGGAGACGGGCCGGAGCCAACCAACAACCACAAGCAAGCCCACAAATACGCCTGTAGCAACAGCAACAACAAAAGCAACAACAACAGCAACAACAACAAATATAACACCCCTTTATGACTGCCGGGCTGTGGGTGGGCGGGTTTTGTGGGCGTGTTTTGCTACCTCACGCATTTTTGTGCATGGCAATTAAGTTAAATTTTTCTTTCTCTTGTTAATGTTTTTCATGCCCTTGCTGTGGGCCAATGCTCATAACATTTGTCATGCAGCCTGCAACGCCAAACACTGAAAAACTTTTTAACTACCTTACGACAGTAATGCGAGGGGTGTGTGAACACAAGTTTGTAAGTGTTTTCAGTTTTCATAGTTGAATGGGCATTTGAGCTATTATGCCACAATTTAAATATACAGCTTGCTGATGTAAAGTAAAATTAATTAAACTGACTCAGGTAAGGTACTTTAAAGATACTTTTTTAGATAATTTCTGTACGTAAGCAATTCAAAATAAACTTTAAAACAAGGACATTTTTATGAAGTCCAATTATGTTATTCATATTCTGTATTACATTTTCACACAATTTTCGCAGAATTTTGTACAGTATATATATATATATATTGAAAAGTTTTGTACCTGCAGGGCATTCAAGTATCTCATATGCCCCTACCCTCCATTTCGTCGTGCTGTATTGTGCTTTTCGTTTTTTCGTACACGCGCCAAAAAATTGTGTTTTTATTTATTTGCTGGACGCTCGGCGAATGTTTTATATGTGTATAAATTTACCTGGATCTGTATCGAGACGGTGATATAACTCCGAGCCACATTTGGTGCACAATGCTGCACATAAATTTAACGGGTCTTAGATAAGAAATGCTTGTCGAAGAGTAAACGCAACACGAAACACTTTGAAAACCATTAACTGTTTAGAATCTATAAACATTTACAGTCTGCGATGCTTTGTGAAGCTCTAAATTTGTGTGTGCTCGTGTGTGTATTTGTGTGCGTATATGTGTGTGTGTGTGTGTGTCAGAGAGTCGCATATTTTACATTATGTACAGATTACTGATTTTAAAATTAAAAGCCCGAAGTAGATGTGTTAAAAATTAAATTCACAAGCTGAAAGAGTTGTCTTAAAGATAATAAAGATATATAGAAAGTGAGATAGAGAGATACGTAAATTGATAATTTGAAACTTTCACTGAGATTAATCAGTTATTTAAAGGTATTTAAAAGTTTGAAGCAAACTTATACGATTGTATCGAGAAGAGTAAATTCTTAGTTAGAGCTTTTGGAACTTTCAGTGGAGAGGAAAAAAGAATAAATGATTTGAAATTTGATTTTTCCATCGTATTACTTGCAAGTCTTCTTTAAGATTGATCTGAAATGCAAATAAAATGAAATGATAAAAGAAAGGAAAGAAATGTTTAAGCAAAAGCTAAATACTAACATCCTGTAAAAAGCTTTTGCAGCTTGAAATTAATACTGATGCTGACTTCAAGTTATTAACTAGTAGCTTATGCAGACATAAACAACTTCTTTCTTAATACAAATCAAATATTCGGCTAGTGTCATTGGAACTTTAGAATGCTGCAAATTGTTTGGCAAATTTACAGTTCAACATCTACAAATATTTTAGCAATTACATAACGTATTTCTCTAATGCATATTTGCAATATACTCTATTTACATTCGTTTTTGGCATTGCGCTTATCAGCATATGCTTTTGATTGAAAGCCAGCGCAAATGCTGCCATTAGGTTAAGCTTAATTTGGCCGCCCTTACCGCAAGCGAAGCCACTTTAATGTTATTTATGAGCTTTGTATAACAGCATGAGTTTCTGGTTCTCATCAAAGCCGCCCCTCCCTGCACCTACCCCTCACCGCCCCGCCCCGCCCTCCGTCTGCCTGTCAGCTTCAAATCACTCATTACACTTACCACAGCAATCCAAAAACGTGGCCATAATTAACTCAATTTAATCGCCCAACCCACACACGTCCCCACGACGCTTTAGTGGCTCACTTGTGTTTGTCATGCGGACCCCAGCAGCCAACAGCCAGCAGCCAGCAGTCAGCGCTGACCTTTATCCGCCTCAGTCTCAGCCTCTGCCCCCACCCCCTCTTGCCTCCAGCTTCTGGCTAACACTTGACCACTCGACGGCTGTTTTGGCAACGCCGCTTTGCCCTTTTCATGTTAATTTGCAGCACAATACCAAATGGGTTTATATATAATTTTTTCTTTTTTTTTTTCCGTATATTCTCACACCATTCTCGGCGCAACTCAACTGCATATGTTATGTGACCATGTGTGTGCGTGTGTGTGTGTGTGTGTGCGAGTGTGTAGCAATTTTTCATCATTAATTATGGCGTTGGCTGTGGCAAACATCAGTCAGCCGCACCAGCAGCAACAAACGAAGCCAAAGACCATTAGGACAAGCCCCCCCCTCCCCTCGTTTGGCCCCTCTCGGTGCCAGCCCCTGCTCTTGTTGCTCGGGGATCGCTTCGCTGTTGTTTGTTGCCGCTGTTGTTGAGATGTCAGTCGCACACTCGGATGTTGTCAACTCGTGTGTGTGTGTCTGTGTCTGTGTGTGTGTGTGTGTGTGCATGTACACTCATATGGCAGCATTACAGGCGGCAATAGCAACCTGCTCTTCAACATGCCACACACCGCCTAACCCCTACCCATTCCCCTAGCTGTCCCTGGTCACCCTTGCAGCCATCAGCTCGCACCATTGTTACTGTTGATTATTTCATGCGCTTTCTGCGCGTTTTTATGCGCATTTTATGTTTGTATTTTTGCCGCTCTTCAACATGAGTTTTATAAAGAAAGCCCCCGAAAAGTAAAATACACGTATGCCCAGCAATTCACTTTTTATGCTCATAGCACAAGGGGTATATTACATATGTCGTTGCTCAGACATCCGGCGAATTTTAGGGATTACATTTCTGTTTGGCCTATACCCATTGAGGTTTATGGCGGCCACTTAAGTTTCAAAAGAATATAAATTCTGCGAAGCGATTTTAAATATATAAATCTGTTTTATGACAATTATAAAATTATGAGCATCACAAAAAATCTGAAAGAAGTTTAAGAAAGGTTCTTAAAACCCACAAACTTCTCTTTTAGTTAAGTGTTTAATAAAGAATTAGCAAAATATGCTTTATTGATAAAAAGCGTGTTGAATACATAAAAAAATATCAACAAAATAGTTTAGGTCCAAGTTAAAAAAAAGTAAATTTTCCTAAATTTTTTATATTTAGGAATTATGTAAGAGGACCGATATATGGTTAGATGGATAGATAAATAAATATTTATATTCGAAAAGAACATTAAAAAAAATAATTTGAAAATATACATTTTTAGATATTATTAAGTCGAAATATATAGAAATATATTTAAAAATTTTATCAATAAATATTTTCGGAAGATATTTTAAAGTCTGCTGCACAAAGTAAATAAAAAAAGAAAAATTCACTAAACTCGTCTAAAGGCAGGGTATTTTATAGTCGTCCAGCCACTACTAAACTGTTGTTACTTGTTATTTTTTTACGAGCCCTCACACCATTGTAATTGCTTTGCCGCAGCACTTTTACATAATAATAATAATAAAATGAATTATAAAATAAAGTTACCTTTTCGTCGGGGGCCATCTAAATGATGTGCACCTCGGCCCCCAACCCCGCACACTAACCAACCAACCCCCATTAACAAAAAAAAAAACGCAGCGTGAGCCTGGCCAACAATATAAGAAAGAAACGAAAAGACGAGAAGAATTTAATGTCTGCGTCGCGTCACAAAAGAAGGCAACACTCAAAATTGACATTAGCAGCAGGCATACGAACCATAAAAACATAACAAATGGGCGCCATAATGTGTGTCCTTAAACTGTCACTAAATCGATAAATTTTCATAATGGCCCGGCCATTTAAATATTTAGCCAGCGCCGAAGAGGCAAACCCTTGCCGTTTGCAAGTAAACCCCAATGGTCGCTCTTTCTTTTCTTTTCTTTTTTTTTCGCTGGATTAATCAAATTACCAACGACCCGCATAGATAGCCAGCCAGTTGGTGCAGGCAGGCCGGGGGTGGTAGGTGTTCATATCAACGCAAGGGCACGCACAGAGAACCTACCCCCCGCCCCCGCCCCCCACACCCAAGCGGCTGTGAGAGCGGTTCTTGAGCAGCGACGACAACGCGTCCAACTTGGAGGCGGTTACCCGACGTTTGGTCTTTGGTGTGTGTCCTGTGGCAGGGGCCTTCATTTTTTCCATTTTTTTTATTTTTATTTTTTTATTATTATTTTTTTTTTATTTTTTATTTTTTTTTTGAGTAGCTCAACTGCCAGAGCAGCTTGGCACTCACGCAGGCCCAGTTAAGTGTGCGTGTTCAAGGATGCATTTTGGTGCCCAGGAAAGCGACAACGACAACGACAACGGCACAACGAAACAAGACAAAGGCATAAAAACGTGCAAAATGGGCGTGGGCATGGGCTAAGGCATAGGCTTATAAAGTGCGAGGCACGGTGCCAAGGCACAGGAAGCCACTTGTGAAAGTTTCATGCACGCGGCCCCACTTCACACGACAGCTACTAGCTAGAAGCGGCGGGGACAGCAACAACAACAACAAAAAACACAAAAAAAAAACAAAACAAAACATGGTAGGAAGCACCACAAAAGCATCGTCGCCAAGAGTCGCCAGGCAGCGTCTTGGGCCCCGTCGAGGCAGCTGCAAGTGCTTGTTAGTGCGCTCGGGATTGACGTTGACTGTAGCCAAAAGCTTAGAAGTGCCAGTCCAGCCTCAACGCAAGTCGCCCTCCCCGCCCCTCACCCTAGGCCACTCAGCTAGTCTCCCTTATGCATGCTCTGACTCGCTCGCACATGTGCACAAGCTCTCTTTCGTCTTGAGTTGCATTCCTTTGCAATTGTTTGGGCGCTTTTGTTTTGTTCTGAAATTTTTACACGAAAAAGTCATTTGAATATGCGTCGTCGTCGTCGTCGTCGTCGTATTCGTGCCACCCCCTGTCCACCCTCCGACCTACCCACCCCCAAACACCTTTCGACTGCGTCGCTCGCTCTCTCTCTTTCTTTGCTCTCAGTGGATTGAAAGTTTTGTTAGCCGTCAGCTACTTTGGTCGTCGTGCTGCCTGCCTTCGTGCTTGTAGCTGCCAGTTCCAAGTTTTAGTTAAGGTTGAGGGCATGACTTGCGGCTGCCATTAATGTTCTACTCGCAGCCTTGACAGGCGACGGCTGCAACAAATGGCGACAATAAACAGTACATTGTGCATAGAGCACTCTTGTGCACTCGTCAATGCTAGCTGGCGTCATTTGTTTGCTGGCTGGGCGCCTTTCTTTGCGATTCTCATAGATTGCACTTGCTGACTGGGGTCAGTTGAGTTATGGGCAGTGACTATTATTTGCTGACCCAGTGATTGTATTTTTGAAATGTAACTTTCGTTTAAAGGGAAATATTATTTTAGATTTATTAAAATGGACCATTTTTAACGACAAATGGTTATAATACATATATTATATTGAATGATTGAATTAAGTACGAAGTACTCTTTAAAAGAATAATTTAATTAAGAGCAAAAATCTTTTTTAAAGATTTTCCTTACTTGCAATAAGTATAACACTTTTTATAATTCGAATTTGTTGGATTTGAATAAAACGTTTTTAAAACCAGAATTTTGCTTTTAAGCTAAGAAATTTTCAACTAGATCAGATTTTAATTTCGTTTTTACTTGATTTAAGTACAGAAAAAACCTTTTTTTTTAATAAAATGTATAGTTACAAATTAAATGCTAGCCTTCTCCATCAGAGTAATTTTTAGAGACAAGTTTCTTTAATAGGTCTTTCATTTGGCAGTCAAAGACTACGCAAGAGACTTAGTTTGGGTTTCCAGACTTTTGCAGGTGTCTGTAAAATTTTGAAGGCTTCTTTTACGTTAAGACGTCTTATAATAGTTTAGAAAAAGTACGTATTAAGTACGTATATGCTTATATTATGGTAAACTTACAATTTTCTATCCACATTTAAAATATTCCTTAGCATGCAATACCTATCGAATGGCATACACAATTACCGTTTTTGTTAAGAGTCCTTTGGGACATTTTGTCTAATCCACTATCAGTATGGTAAATGTGCTTACCGTGCTCAGACTCTTTTGGGCACATTATCATGCTTACTGGACATATGTAGTGCTCAAATATTGTATTCAGTTTGCCTGCCAGCTACGTAAGCATTAACTAGTCGAGTAACTGAGTCCTGCCAGTCTTTGTTTGTGGCGGTCGGCCCCTGGGGGAGGAGGGTGGGGCGTGGCGGTGGGTGAAGAAGTGGGTGAGGGTTCTGGCGCTTATCTCAAGTTTTGTAGCTGCCGCTGGCGTTTAGTTTTGCAACATATTCAGGGGCACACATGATGCTCGGTTAGAGGACGCCTTTTGGCAACACCTCGACTGAACTTTGACCGTTTGGTAACTCATTTAGTTAGATTATTTACGGTAATCCAAGACGCAAGCAAGCAAAGCTGCCTGCCACAGACAGGACCCAGCAACAACTGCACACACACACACACAAGCACACACAAACACACAGATTCTCAGACGGCGACTCTCGGTTTGCTCTCGGCCTTTGCATGAAGGAGCAGCAGCAAACAACCAACCCATAGGCTAAATACATGCAAGTTGTTTTGCTAAATTGTGCGTAAGCCAGCAATAGCAACAACAACAACAACAAAAACAGCAACAACAATAACAATGCAAACAACAGCAACTGTAACAGCAACAAGGATCTGCGACTAGGAAACTTTCTCAAGCTCTGCAAGGCAATTCAAATAAGACTTTTATGTTGCTTGCTTGCAACACTGCGGCGGGCGACTCTTGAGTCTGACTCGTAGCTGGTACGTGTTTGCGGCGTGTGTGTTACATGATTGCCACGCCCGCCCGCCCCTCATCCAGCTGCTGCTGCTGCTGCTGCTGCCGCTTACCTTGGCAGCTTGTGCGTGCGCTCATTAGCATTCTGAAACGGCTTTATAAAATTCAACAAGCAACAATCCAACGAACCAACAACAGCAACAAAGCAAACCAAACCAAACCAAACCGAACCGAACCGAACCATATTCAGCATCAGCCCAGCATAACCCAGGCGAGGCCAGCTTTTGCCGCCCACTTCTGCGACCCCGCCACCTGCCCAGCTCGGGCTGCATGTTTCTAGATCCTCTAGTCTGCATGTCTCTGTTTGTTATACTAAATACCCTGTAAGCTTTAAAGTTAAACGGGTTGCGCTGAGTTTCCATTAAGAAGGCAGATTATCTGCTGCTAAGCTTTATTGAATTATTCATTTATAAACACAGCTTCTAAAGTGCTTCAACAATAATTAATATGTCAGTAACAGAATGACATTTAAAGCTGAAATGAGAAGCTTGAGAGTTTAGCTTTAAGTCAGCTATAATTAATTAAATTAATAAATTTCAGCTTAATGAGAGCTATATATTTATATATTTTTTTTATATTTAAATCAGCTTGGTTGTGCTTAATGAATAAATGTAAGCTTGTTTTAAGCTTTTTTGATTTATTAAGCGAAAGCTTTGAGATTGTTGAACTTATTTATATATTTTTTTATATTTAAATCAGCTTGGTTGTGCTTAATGAATAAATGTAAGCTTGTTTTAAGCTTTTTTGATTTATTAAGCGAAAGCTTTGAGATTGTTGAACTTATGAAGCGTGCTTTTGGAATTATTATTAAAATTTAAGCGTGTGTTCAATTTAATTTAACCAACATAATTTTGCTTGCCTAAAGCTTTCAACTATCAAAAAAAATTGTTTTAATGTGTTAATATGGCAAAACTAGTAAAGTTCTATAACAATTTAATTAAAACTCTAGCAGAAGAATATTGTTTGAAGCTTGCAGCTTTATATACTCTTGATTGCATTTTAGAATATAATTTAGTTTCTTTAAGGCTTTTAGCATTTTTTGAAAAAATACTAGAAGTGAGAGTTAAATGAACTTTTAATGATTAACAAACTTAAAGCTTGTAAGCTTTAAGTAAGGTTTGAAGAGTCTAGTATGGCAAAACTATAATAATGCACTTGAAAGTCTTTTAAAAAATTAAACAGGTTAATTAAAAGAGAATATTAGCTGTCATTTATTGAAGTCTGGAGCTTTAAGTGCGCATAAGTGCTTACAAAGAGTTAAATACATTTAGCTTAAAGCTTTAAAGCTTTAAATGGAACAGCAACTTATTATTAAAGAGTTTCAATTAGCAATCCTGCAACTGCTTAGGACGAGAACTTAAAATGGAAACTTTGCTTAAGCAGATTTTAGATTAAGCAGGGTATCTTATAATCGTTGCTCTATGGCTTGTTGCTGTTTTGCTTTTTATTGTGCACAAAACACACACAAACACACACAAACACACACACATCGCCGCTTGCACGTTCTTATTCTGTTGTTATCCTGGCGCTGTATGCTGTCGCTGGGTTTTTGGTGCTCTCTGCCTCTTTGCCATGCCTCGAGTTGCATAAATTGAATCTGAATTTGTGAGTAAATTGCACACAGGAGACACATTATTTTTGAGTTTTGCCTTTTAAATTTGTGGCTTTTCACTTTAGCAGAGACAATAAGCGGAAGATAGAGAGTAGAAGAGAGTGGGCGACCGAGAGAGAGAGAGAGAAAGGAAAATGTCTGTCTTCTCGTAAGTGCAGGCATTGCAACAGTCTCTCCGGCTTCAACTTTGTGTCACTTTGCGTTTGGCAATTTTGTGTGACCCACTTGGTGAGTGGAGACACGCCCCCACCCACACACACACACACACACACGCACACACCGCTAGAATGTCAGTCGGCCCACATTTAAATCAATATTAATAGCGTAGGCCTCTTTTTCGAATTGCATTGCACAAATTGCTTGTCTATAAATACGGCTGAAATGTTTATTTAATATGTGCCAGGCGGTGCCGAGAACGTTCCAAAATACCCGAGTTCCGGTTCTCCAGCTTAGATGCAGTGCAATCGGATTGTGTCTCTGTGTGGCAACCTTTTCCATATGCAAATTGTTTTTATAAATTTGCAACAAGCTCTCATTGTTATTGCTGCTGCTGCTGTTGCTGTTGTTGTTGTTGTTGATGTTGCTGCTATTGCATAGCAATTTGTGTATAAAGTTGGTGCAATAAAAAGCCAAGTGGACAAGGAGCAGCTGGAGCTGCCCATCGGTTCCGGCTGCTAAGAGTGGTATAATCAAAACCGTAACAATCGCCACAATTGCAATAGAATCGTCGTTAATTACTGTCTGTGCTTGCGGTTGGGGGCACCTCCTTTACCCGCTGGATTGGATGGAACTGCTGTGTGCGAGTGTGTGTGTGTGTGTGTGTGTGTGTGCTCGCCTGTGAAGCGCCTAAAAGAGCAAGACAAATACGAGCGTTGTGGCTGCTGTGTCTGGCAAAGAAGTTGAAGCTGGAGCCAAAGCCGTTGCCGTTGCCGTTGCTGTTGCCGTGGAGCAGCTGAGGGGCAGGAGTCTGAAGCAGCAACGCCTGGCGCATCGTTAAGCGTCGCTGCCAAGTGGCAAAACTCAAATAAACATAAACGTGCACACACACAAACAAAGTAGACAGATCGGTGGTTGGGGGTTGGGGGCTGAGAGGGGGGTGTGCGGGGCAGACAGCCACAGCCAAAATCTGTGAGCTGGTTTGTTGTCTTTGGCTGGCTGTGCTACATGGGCATGGGAGACTCATTAAAATGCAGTGCGAGATAATAAGCATTTTAATTAAATATTTAACAAGAATAAGTTTATCACAACACGACACGGGGGAGCTCTATGTGTGTGTGTGTGTGTGTGTGTGTGTGCACGCGCGTGTGCCTGTGTGTGTAATGGCTTGTAAGCGTCTGTCAGGTCGAGCATTAGCGAGAGAAACGCTCGTTCGAGCCGTGGCAATTGAGCAAAAAAAAAAAAAACAAATAAGAATGTTGCAGTCGGGTGTAACCGACGGCACAATGCTCGTTCATAGCATAACAAGAGCTTAAAATGCTTGGAAAAAATCATAAATATTATTGTTGTTTTTTTAATTATCGGTTTTTGCGTCTCCGAACTTTAAAGGCGATCATCAGAAAACTGTCTGCCAAATGATGAGAAAAATGGATTTTCACGTTTCATTAGCCCACAAATGGGCGTGCTAAATAAATTTTGTCTTGATCTTTAGAGGAGTTCATCAGTAATCTGTCTGAAAATATTTGATGCATCTAGCTTTGAAACTTAGCAAGATAAATTGATTAAATCGAATTGTCGCGCTCGCAAAAAATCCAAACACTTTATCTGACACGGGTATTCATTAGTAAATGTTCAAAATTTCAAGTCTCTAGCCTCAACAGAGGCGAACAAATTTGACTTCATACGGGCAGCTGGACAAGAAGTCGGACATTGCACAAACCCAATATACTCCACTCAGTTCGCGAACGAGTATAAAAATGTTTTAGGCAAGTGAGTCGACAAAGTTGAACCAGTCGACTTGCTAGCCAATATTTTGATGTAATTTGACGCTTCTAATTGGCGCACGTGCTGCACGACGGTTAACGTTAAGACTCAACCGTACTGAATTTGAGTTTGAGTTTCAGTTTCTGGTTCGGGTTTGTCTTCAGTTCAGGTTTATCGAGCTGCCGCTGCCTCTGCTGCTGTTTGTCAAATATTTAAGCAACTTGTCTAACCGTGTTGATATTTACTTTCATTTTACTCTACTACCCCATCTCTTTCTATTCCAGGGGCTTTGGCTTTGTCACATTCAGCGATCCAAATAGCGTAGATAAGGTACTCACCCAGGGCACACACGAGCTGGATGGCAAAAAGGTAACAAAAAATCAAAAAAAAAAAAAACAAACCAAAAAAAATCGCACATTCATAAAACAAAAAACGAAAAATTGAATCAAAAAATCCAGCAATCCCCAACTCGAAACCAAACTCATGACGTTGGCAAACAAAAAACTTCACCAGCTATGCAAAATATTTGCACAAAGCAACGAGTTCGCGCTCGCTTCATAAATTGCCGCCCGTCTCTCTATTGACAGCAATTAGAAACTCAAAGCAATGACAGCCAACTAACAAAAACAGCAAATCAGAACAGTTAAAAAACACGAAAAACACACAAAAAAAAAAAACAACAACCACAAAAAAAATAGGGGAAGACAACAGAAGAAAGAAAACAATAACCTGACTTTGCGCAGGCTTTGCCAACGCGATTTTTGTAATAGCCAAACAATTTTTAATTACGTGATGTGTTAGACGCCGCGGCTGGTGGTGCAGGTGGTGCTGGTGCTACGGCCGGTGGTGCCAGAGCATCAAATGAGCAGCTCAGCTTTGTCATTTTTTTTGTGTGTGTTTTTTATGGTCCAGGTTACCTTATCATCAGCTGTTGTTGAACTGCGTTTCATTCTAACTTTGATGCATGTTCAAATATTAATTAAATTTTGATTTGTGAAAAAACACAAATTCTAGGGAATATCCTCATGAAAATTGGTTTCATTTTCACAAAACTATGGGGGCTTGAAGTGTAGGTGGCATTTACTAGAAACTTGGAAAGCTTGTAATAAACAACAGACTTGACCAAAAATAATTTAAAAAAAAAATTTCTTTTGCATATTTGAATGCAGAATCAATCTGACGTTTGACCAAGCTGCAAACATTTTCAAGTCGAGGAGTGGAATTTTCTAGGAACTTGGACTGTTTATGGAAAAATATTTAGCATGAATTTTGACAAGAAAATTTAAAAAAATTTAGTTTTTACTTCTGAATGCTGAGTAAATCTAGAGGTCAAACCAGG
Source organism: Drosophila colorata (assembly GCA_035041545.1). Lineage (NCBI taxonomy): Eukaryota > Metazoa > Arthropoda > Insecta > Diptera > Drosophilidae > Drosophila > Drosophila colorata. Next base: position 6,287,223 of record JAWNLD010000564.1, read on the forward strand.
ACCAACAAGTTATACCTCGTGAAAATTAGTTTAGTTTTGAGAAAGTTATGAGACTTTAAAGTCTAGTAAGAGTATTTTCCAGGGATTTTAAGAAGTTTAGAAAAATTGAATTTGGACCAAAAAAAAAAAAGAAAAAAAAGTGTTTTGATTTGTGAATGCAGAAATAATCTGAAGGTCAAACCATGAACAAAAATGTATTCCAAATTAAAATCGGATGAGTTTTGAGCTAGTTATGAGAATTTATTAAGATATTTGTAGTAAAATGTGGACAAAAAATTGAAAAAAATGTAGTGTTGATATTTGAATGCAGAATCAATCCGAAGGTCACTCCATGGCCAATAAGTTGTTCCTCATTGAAATCGATTGAGTTTTGATCTAGCTATGAGCATTTGAAGTTTAGTAAGGCCATTTGGGAGGTTTATAGGAACAAAATTGAGCTATAGCAAAAAAAAAAATTGTCAAATATTTTGTTTTTGTATTTGAGTGGAGCATAGATCTAAAATCCCAACCATAGTCAAAAAGGTATTCCCTCTGATAATCGGTTAAGCTCTAACAGAATAATGGAAGTTTTTTAGGCAAGTGAGGGTATTACAGTGGCTTAACTACTTACAGCAAAAAGTTCCAAATGAACAGTCCAGTGAAAGGTTAACAGGGTCAGTGCAGCGCTTAGCGCTGTTGAGTGCATCTGATTGATGGAATCGGTTTGATTAGTTCGATGGCCGAAATTGGTGAAGACAGGCTGTCATGAGGTAGCTCACATTACGCATTCGCCGCGTTGGCATTAGCTTAATTAGCTGTAGCTTGTTGTGTGTCTGTGTGTGTGTGTGTGTGTGTGTGTGTGTGTGTGTGTGTGTGTTGTCCGTTTGGCTGTCCGTCTGTTTGTGTCTGTCTGCGCGGGTTTTTGTGTTTGTTGGTCATTCTTTTATAGCAACACAGCTGGCCAACTGTAAATAAAATGCGCAGCCATCATTTATATGTATATTTTACTTTTTTTTATTTGTTAAACCAACTGCAGTTTGTACACACGTGTGTGTACATGTGTTGTATGTGCGTGTGTGTGTGTGTGTCTGTGTGTGTGTGTGTGTGTGTAGCTCAGCCGTGCAGCATTTCGTGTTTCCGTTTGGCTGCGCAACACAGCACTGAAAACTGAAAACGATGCGAATTCATTTCATTTCATTTCGTTACGCTTTTTCGGTCTGATGTATTTTCAAAAAGTCGACGTCGACGTTGCCACTCAGCGCTGATTAGTTTTAATTTTAATCTAAAAATCAATTTCCCGCCAGGCGGCGGCTGCCCCTTCAATGTAGCTGTTGTTGTTGTTGTTGTTGTTGTTGCTGGTTGTTCTTGTTGCTGGTTGTTGGTTGCTGTTGTTTTTCGTGCTGCACACAGGAAATCAACACGGCAAACTGCCGTCCTGTCACCATTTGCTGCTGCTTTCGCTGTTGTCCTGTGACAATTTTTGTGCGAATTATTATCGCCAGAGGATATTGCGTTGGTTTCCCCTCCATTCCCTTTCCACACTGTTCTCCATTATATGGCTGCATCTATCTTTGCCAATATCTCTTCACTTTATTTGGCATTTTATTTGCGGCATTGGCTTAAGTTACTCGCACTTGCAGCTAAATGCAGCACAAAGTCACTTGAAAAAGATTTAGCTGACAAAAAAAAAAGAAGAAAAATAACGCCCCAAAGCAAGCGCCGCTCCCCCTGCCCCTGCCCCTGCTCCCTTCCCGCTTTCCTTGAGGTTTACCACTAGCTGTCAAGACGAGCGCTGTCACTGCTTGTGTGTGTGCGTGTGTGTGTGTGTGTGTGTGAATGAACAGGGAGCCGAAAAGAGAACCAGCAAAGCACTTAAAATTGAATTTTTATGATTTTTAATTATTTTTAATGACGCTGCTTATTGGACCAAGCGGATGCGGTGTAGGGCGGGCTAGTGGGCGGGGTGTTCTTCTCATTTGCCCGCTGGTCGCGCAATTTGTTATGCGTTAATTCGTGCGTGCTCAGCTCCAAGTCGGGCCCTCACTAGGCAACCCCTAGGAGTAATTCCCGCTTAATGCGCAATGCAGGCTTATGCAAGATTTATGTCGGGCTATTAATATGAAGAGTTGCTCGAAATGCTTTTTCATTTAAATGTCATTAAGCATACGATTTTCTCACAACGCATACTCTCACTGTCACGCACACTCTCCCGCTCGCTCTCTCTCTCTCACACGTTCTTTCTCTCTATTTTTGTGCTTGCAGGTGGACCCGAAAGTAGCTTTTCCGCGACGTGCACATCCCAAGGTAAGTACCCACAGAAATATTACCAAAAAAAAAAAGACACGTTTTTATTTTTGCGTCTACTTGAGAAAATGCTAAAAACTTGTGGACGCTGTGGCGGGGGGCCGTGTGGGCGGCTTTTGGGCAAAGGATGTGTCATAAGTAGCAGCAAATGGCAGATGAAATTAAAAACGGAAGACGGCAACAACAACAGAGCAAAACATTACGAAAAAACTGGCAGGCAGATAACTTTGTGGCTGACAGGGAGCAATGGCTACAGCTTCAACTCCATCTCCATCTCCAAGCCCCGCCCCCTTTTCCGTGCTCCCATCAGTTTCAGTTGTTTCTACGCCTCCTGCTTTCATTGCGTTGCCTGCAAAGTGATGATGACAACAAAATTTCGACAGCCATGAGTGTGCGTGTGTGTGTGTGTGGGTGCTTGTGCCCGTTTAGGGCCTTTTTCTGCCACCATCTCTATCTTTATCTGTGCCCCTGCCACTGGCCCTGTCGCTGCCACTGCCTACTAAATGCCACACGCACATTTCGCTGCCTGCCGCTGCGCTCGGTTAGACAGAGTTACAAATGTGCCCATCTTTGTAGCGGCTTTTTTTCCTCTTTCTCGAAACACTCTAGCAAATAAGGGGTAACATTATTTGGATGCTAAAAAGGACGCGAATCGTAAGAAACCCTTAAGGAAATTTGGATATTCTTGTATGTATTAGTTTCTGATTTCCCAAATGCAGAAAGGACTAATATATAAAAATATATTTTTAATTTGTATAATAAATATTATTGAATATATTGTTAATAATAATAAAAATTATAGCTGTGCAATATAATAAATATTATATGTAGCATAGTCTGCATACAGTTTTTGAGAACTCTTGAAGTTACAATTCCTTATTTTGTCAACATTGTATTTTCGGTCATGGTTAAAAAAGCTAAAGTTGAATTTTGTCAATACGTTTTTATTTTTTTAATATTTTTTTTTATATTTACAGTGAAAGAAGAATCTAAAGAATAAATTGAATTACCACTATATTATATCAATAATTTTTGACAGTGTTGAAAAATTTGTATCCATCCAAAATTGAATGAACTCGCAAAGGTTTTATGTTCTAGAAATATAAAATGTGAAATTAGTAAATTTGCTAAGATCTTAAACGATTTTTTTTAAAAGAGTTGAAAAATGATGTATAGGTTAAGTTTTTAATCTTAACCAATTTTTCTTAATGTTAAAGGTTGAATTAATCACAAGATTTAATTTGAATAGCTTTTAAAAACTGTAAACAAAATATTCAATGGTCTCTTTTTGACTATTAGCCATTTATTTTGGCTTGGCTAGTATTTTTTATTTAAGCCCTAATACTTTACACATGTAAACTTTTAAAAAACACACCGAAAATTTAATTTATTAACGTTTCTTTTATCTTGCCTTGGAATTAAGTTACTAAGTTGCCACCAACTATTTTTTCTGAGCTCTTTGTAAGTTAAGTCGAATATGCTTTGGTGTCTCAAAATTAAATTCCTTCCCAGACAGCTTATCTCTGCTTATTCTAAGGGTATTTTCTAATGCGGCTTTACAATACTTTTCGATTTTGCGGCAGCGATTCGGCGACTAACCGCAAAGCACACCATAATACGCACCCAAAATGACACTCACACACACACACACACACACACGCGTAGAGTGTGAAAGCCTTGAGCAGAAGAGAACCCACCCGTAGGCAGCTGCTTCTTCTTGGTGTCTCTCTCTCCCTCTCCCTCTCTCTCCAGCAAGGTTCACAGGCAACGCTTTGCTTATCAACACGCAGCTGATTTCCGTTGCTATTCCTGCGGCGCGTGTTGCCGTTGCCATTGCCATTGCCATTGCCTTTAGCCCCTCGTCCTGACGCACTCGCGCCTTTGGCAGCGGCAGCGGCAGCGGCAGCACCCAACAATTATTTACGTAATGTTATTATTATAATATTTTTTTAAACGCATTCTCACTGGATTTGCGCTATGCCACGCGAGGCAACGGCAAGCGGGAGGGGGAGAGTATGAGAGGAGTATGTAGATGGTAAGGACGACAGCGACTAGGACAACGATGTTGGCTACGCGGCATTTGCGAGTGGCTTTGTGTTCCTGCTTTGCTCTGCTCTGCTCTGTTTTCTGTTGGGGCGCGCGAAGATCCTCTCGCATATTAAAAGGCGTTTAAAAACATAAATCCAGCGTCTAACGGCTGCTTATGAAAATTACGAGAAAAAAATAAGTGACGCAAGGGGGAAGCGAGAGAGAAAGGTGCGAGCGAAGGGGGCGTGGGGGAAGGAGGGAAGGGGCAAACAACGAGGCGGAAGGCTCTAGACGAGCTTAGCAGGAGCCAAATGAAAGGACAGGCAGGCAGGCAGCGCCTGTCGTGGAGACACCCAAAGGAGTTGCTACGCAGGACACACAAAAAAAAAAAAATAGAAAAAAAATGCATGCGACATCAGAAGCGCAAAAAAAAAGAAGAAGCAACATAAAGCAAGGGGAAGGACCAAAAAAGAAAAAAAAAAAAAAAAGATGACGAGAGGACAATTTCTCGCACCGTTTGTCGGCGGCCCAGTCAGAAGGATTGCCCACAAAATGTGGTGCCCAAAATGCTTGCGGTTGCAGCGAAAGTTAAGAGTTCTCTTTCCCTTTTTTTTTTTTTATATTTTTTATATATTTTATTTTTTATTTTATTTTTAAAGTAGTCATAGGCAGAGGCAGTTAGGGAACTGGGGACTGGCGCTGGGACTGCGAGTGAGACTGAGAACCGAGCCATATAATGAAATGAAGCATACTAAATGAGGCTGCTAAGTTTTCAGCTGGCACACATACACACACACACACACACACACACACAAATATATATGCACACACACTATAGCGCATATAATGAAATGCGAAAAAATGATGATGATATTTTTGGACCATAAAATGCAGATGAGCCGACTAAGCACAAAAATAGTGTGGAGCAGCAGCAGCAAATTTTGAGTAGGCCTTGTGCAAGGGTGCTCTGGCTAAAAATTCGCATCCGGCTTGGGTTATACAGCACATGGCACATAATACATTTCATATAACATTTTACATATTACATATTACACATACGCCGTGTGTGTCGCATCGACAACTCGACGAGTCGTCGTCGACTCGTTTTCAACGTTTGTGCAAACTTTTGTGAAGTTAATTTCTTTGCTTTTAAGCTCTCAGACTATGAATATGAAATGTGTATTTGTGCAACTTGTGTGTTGGCCAATGGCTGCTACCACAAACGCTGCACAAGGCGGGGGGTAGGGGGGTGTGGAGGGGTGTGTGAAGCAGCGGGCGGGTGGACTTACATATGTCATGTTAAAAAGTTCGCTTTAATGTGCAAAAATTTTTGGTGGCCAAAGCCATAAAAGTGCATGGGATAAGTGAAATGGATTTCGCTTGGCTGTCCCACATAAGTATGCTATAAAAACTATGCGAACAAAAACAACGAAAACAACAACGAAAAAAAAATATGTGAACTATACAAACGGAATCTGTACAGACAGCAGCGATGTCGCGCGTTGAACTTGGCAAGGATTTATGAATGTTTGTTGGCATTCACATAGACATAAAAGCTCAGAAAGTTTGAAATCAACATTTTTGGGCCATGCAACGCTTAAAACTTGTGTAAGTTTTAGCTAAAGTCTAAATTCCAGAACGTGTTGATTGTTAAACATAAGACTGTAATTTTTGTAAATTGATGTAACTGCAAAATTATTTAATTATTTTTCTTGACTATGCGAGCTGAATAAAAACAAGATTTTGTCACTGAAAGAAGTCACAATAATAGTCTTTACTTTATAAATGACACGCGTTTTGTCGACTGTTTATAATAAATAAATAAATAAATAAATAAAATAAAAAATAACTATAAGCATTAAACTTTTAAAATTATGAAACAAAAATTAATGTTTTCACTGTTCTCATCTTCATAATATCGAAACAACAAATACGATTTGAAAACTGAAAGATCTCTGAATTATTGTGAATATCTGAGTAATCTCATGTGTTTGGGCATATAATGAATTTCAATTTGTGCTTTCAAAATGACATTTTTGCACTGCAAATTGCACATTCAACTAACTTGTGTCTTTCCCTTGCTTGCAACATTCCTCAAACACAAATTTGCACCCTTAAAACTATATTTTAGTCCGGCAGACAGGCATATGTTGCCGGAATTTTGTAACTGCAACCACAGCTGCAAATACGGCCATCGAAACGGGTGTATATACGTTTAAATACTGCCAAATGGAGCTGTCAAATTATCGATTGTGATGGAATCTGTAAGCCTATTTGGGCTTAAAATTCAAAATAGATTACAAAACAGAGGCCAACGTAAAGTTTAGCCACATAAGTATGCGAGAGTAAAGTATGTATGCAATTAAGGCACAAATCCACTCAGTGTGCGTGTGTGTGAGTGTGTGGTGTGGTGTGTGCGGAAAACAATGTGGCTTCGATTGCATGACCATGTCATAATGAAGCATATATTGGGGAACTGGCTAAATGACAGATATCAGCTTTATAAGAGACTCGAAAGCCTCACTCATGTTGCCATTAAATTAACACGCCCGAGTGTCTGCTCACTCTGTGTGTGTGTATATGTGTGTGTTTGTGTGCGTGTGTGTGTGTGTTTGTATCTTGTGTACATTGTGCAAACTTTTCTAATTTAAACCGGCAGTTTCAGTCAATTGCCACAGCTTACCGCTTTCGACATGAGTTTTACTTTTTACTACCTACAACAGACGCATTTGAGCACGTGAGGAAAGAGCGTGGCACTTAAAAGAGAAGAGTGCCGACATATTAGATATTTCCAATATATTAAAACTTGTGTGAATACACTTGCTCGAATCCATTACAATACACACTCAAACACACGCACACACATAAATACAGACATGTTGAAACTAAGCCATAAATCTAATAAATACGTGTATTTCTCGCCAACTCCCGATGCACCTCCGACACACACACCTCATTCCACCCTGAGCTGTGTGCAATAACTTGTAAAATATGTAATCAATCAAGATGAAACAGTCGTTGAGGCAGCCAAACTATGTCGAAAGTATGCGTCTGACTGCAGTTGCAGACTGCCTCGCCTCGCCTCGCCTCGCCTGGCTTGGCCTGGCCTGGCCTGGCCTGCTTGCTTGGTAGGTATTCTGCTGGAGTGGGGCAACCGGGCGATTAATTCAACTTTTGCACAGACAATAGCGCTTTCCACTGGCACTCCAGAGAGACAGAGAGATAGAGCCGCAAGCCAGCGTCAGCCTAGGCAGCGACTCATTCTCATTCTCATTCCCAAAAAAAGTCAAAAGTTGAAAGTGCAATTTTGTCGTTATTATTTTACATTTACAACAAAAGGCAGGCAGCAAAAGCAAACCAACAAAAAAAAAAAGTAAGAGTGCTCTAGCTGAGAGTGCATGACTAGTAGGTACCCTGTACGTTCAATAGAAATCAAAAACTCCCTGGGACAGTTGGAAAATGGACAAATATTTAATCTTAAAGGGCTGTACCTATTACATTTTTTACTTTTACCCATTTTTAAATTATGTACAAGAATGTGTACAAAAAATGTTCGTTTCTGAGCTCCTATAATATCTAAGATTTGATAAAATTGAATATCGATTATTATCTATCTTCAAAATATAACTAAGATTTCATAAACAAATTTTAATAAAAAAAAAATGTGGGTAATGTGGAAGTTTAAAAGACAGAAGGTAAACTTGCCTTGCGTTTGATAAAGAGCAGCTACAGTCAAAATTTAAAGTCTCTTAATCTTATTGTATTTATTATATATTATTATCTAAAGTATTCTGGTACTTATTTAAGAATAAAAATATAATTTAATATTCTATGGCACTTGCTATTGTTTCTGCCTGTTACATACATTTGCATAAAATGAATACAACCAGTTTTAACAATTTACAATGGGTACTGGGTATAAAAAGAAAGAATAAAAGTGAAAAGTTACTCAACTATTTCATGCAGCGGGGCCAACCGCTGAGCATGTGTCTCCGACTCCTGCCCCAGCTATCGAGTTCATGCTGTGTGTATGTGTGTGTGTGTGTGTGTGTGTGTGTGTGGGTGTGTGTATGCGGTGTGTGTAATTGTCAGTTAGTTGGCGCTGTCAGTCCGAATGTTGAAATTAATTTATTTCAATTGAAGTTGAACTTTTGTGGCTTTATTACTTTGCAAAAGTTGTGCAGAGCTACGCATAATAAACGGCAGCCACCAACGTCAACCGTTTTTTGAGATGGCAAAACGTTGCCAGGTGCTGCCCTCTAACCTCTACCCTGCCCCCACAGCCCTGCACCTGACCCTTGGCTTATACGGCAACTACATATATATGTATTTATATATACTATATATATTTTACTTTGCAAAATAATCAAATTGCAAAATTGCAGCGTTTGCTTGTTGTCATCCTCCACCCGATTCGCTAACCCCAAACCCAGCCCCAATCTCAGCCCCAGGCCCCAACTCGTCCTTGTCATTGCCGCCGTCAACTATCATCTTTTTGTTTTGTTTTCTCCGTTCTCCGTTCTTCTTTATCTTTTTTTTTTTTGATAGGGTAGCTGGTTTTTGTGCAGCAGGTGCTATTGACGGTTCTGCTGATAATTTGTTGCGAGATTTTGACATTTGCGAGTGGCAGCCGTGCGGCATTGATAGTTATTTGATATGCATATATTGTCAAAAAATCATAAAAAACAATATTGGAATTCCTGTAAATGAACAGCAGGTATGGGCATTAAATAAGATACAAGTATATGCTAGCCTTGAGATACCTTAGACTGTAATGAATAAAATAAAAGAAAATGTGTTAATTTATAATCACTTGTTATCAGTTTTTTAAGTCGCTTTTTAATCGGACCTTGTCTTGACTTATATTCTAATAATATATTTTTATTTCTTTACCAAATATTAAAAAATTCGGAAACATAATTCTGAAGCCGCTAATCTGTTGCAAGTTTATTTTTATTGGATAAAGTAACAAGTATAAGCTGATAGCTTAAATAATAAAATGTGAATGTAAAATTATAAATACATTCGAAGTTTATAGTATGATTATAATACTGAATTATATGCCCGTAATGCATTTGGGTGTAGGGTATAATAATTACTAAGATCATTTTATAAATGAAAAAAAGTGTCATGATAAAATGGACAGGTTAAACAGGAAATTTCAGTGAAAATAAAAACATAAATAGAATATTATGAACATTTTTCCATATGTATATATATATATATATTTTTTTTAAAGAGAAACTTTAAATCTGCCCTTACTATTACTTTGTCTCCAGAGAGTATATTTCCTATCGATATGCTGCACAATTAGGGATTCAGCCCGCTTTGCCTAAATACTTTTCATATTACCCTTTTCACTATAAACTATGCTATTAGGCCTGTCTTAAAGTTTGCTCAAAAATTCCTTGCCGAATTTGAATGTCGTTTAAAATGAAACTCTAATGAGTGCGCCATGGAAATTGTTGTTGTTGCTCGCAATGCCTTTTTAAACTCAAATCAAAAATCAAAATCCGCACAAGCTACAAATGTTAAATCCGCAAATAATTGACAAAGTTTAGGCATAAACGTGGCTCTCTCTGTCTCTGGCAAAACAGTGTGGCAGGGGGCGGAGAGGTTGGGGGGAGCATGACAAAAATGCTGCTGCTGCTGCTGGGTGGTATGTGGCACGCCGGGGCTAACTTCAAAATATGTTGGCCACAAATGGCAAAAGTTTGACAGGTAAACGGAATTTGGTAGAATGTGTGCCGGTCCAGAGGCGGACGGTGGGCGGGACGGTTGAAATGGTTTAGCAAATGCGCATATATGGCAAACGGTTGCTTGTTGTTGTTATTGTTATTGTTGTTGCTGTTGTTGAATCGCGGGGAATAGTTGTGCTTTAATTTGTTGCCCGACTCAAACTCGAGTATCTATTATCCAGTTCTAGTTGAGTGTGGCGCGTTCCGCATTGCCGCCTGCCGCTTGCCCATTTATGTTTAATGAGATACTTTTTAACAGCCTCATAAATGGCTATGATAACCACTTAATGTCGAGCTATAGCAGCAGCACCACCACCACCAACAACAACAACAACAACTACAATAACAACAGCAAAAGCAACAGCAACAAAAACAATTTACATATTAAACTTGCTGGCTCTGCCTCTGCCTTTGCCTCAGCTTCAGCTACAGGCTCTGCCTGCTTCACTCCACTCCACATCCTGGCCAGGGACGGCGGCGCTTCTCTTCTCGCCGGCGCGTGCGAAATATGTTCGCCTGCGGCGCATTCACTTTAATTTGATTAAATTTTGAACATTTTCACGTAAAAGTTGCTCCTTTGGTTCTTCAGCCACCGGCTCCGGCTTCGGTTTCGACTCTGGCAATGGCGATGGCGATGGCGATGGCGATGGCGGCTTCGCGCGGTGGATATGGATGCCTGATATGGTTGGGCTGGAATCGTTGGGGCTGCAGCATACCCAGCTGGATTCCTGCTGCTCAAAGGCTTGCCGCAGAGTCGCCACCGATGCCGCCTATGCGCTCAGCTGTTGTCTGTTGCCAGTTGCCAGTTGCCATTTGTGTGTGTTAAATAGTTTTTTTTCTGCTTTTTTTTTTGTTTTGCCTACCACTTTTTGTTGTATTTCATAATAAATAGTTGTTTAAACTTTTGCCCATTGCCCCAGCAGCCGTTTGCCACCAATGTGGTTGCCTCTCATTGGTGCCCCCCGTGCCCCACTAACCACCCTCATTGCAGCTACTGTGCTCCTGCTCGTCCTTTTTCTTCTGTGCAATCTGCTCTGAGCCCGGCCTCAGTTTGGCTGTTGCATTGTTGTTCGTTTCTTTTTGCTGGCCGCACATAGTTATGGCCACGGTTTTTGGCTTTTTCGGTTATGTGCACTGATTTGCCTTGGCCCTGTTCGGCTGCTTTAAGCATTTGCCACAGCTGCCGGCGTTCTCTGCTGCCAGGTTGCAATGCACTGAAAATTTTGTGAAATTAATTCGCATCATTTAAAATCACAGACGGCCACAACACCAAACACCAATCACCAAAAGCAAAAGCAAAAGCAAAAGCGAGGCACAGCAAAAATCTTCTTCACTCGCAACCCGCTGCCATAAAATCGAACCGAGTCTTTCACAAAGGACACAAAAACACTGTGCGAATATGGCCAACAGTCGAGTCGAGAATTCTCTGCTTAGGCTAGAGATGGACATGTGTCGAAATTGGAGCAGATGCAAAAGAGAATTTAGTTAGAACAAAAAGAAAAACCCTGACGATTCAGTGAAAGTGAGTTTTTAGTTCGGCATAAAAAGTATATTAAGTTCTTATGTATTTATTTTATTTATGGCATTCAATACAAAATTCAATCAATTTTTATTATCAAAGATTTTTATTTGTTTTTAAGAAAGTTTAAGCTGTGAAATATTTTGAATTAGGCCTTAAACTCGATTTCAAGGATCAATTTTAAAAAAATTTTCTTTTGATTGCTTGAAGTGTGACCCAATGGTACCCTTTTTCAAGACGATATATTTATGTGAATTCCTTATAAGAGATATCTGACAACTGAGAAATACTCTCCAGAACTAATTAACAGATAGAGAGAGAGAGATAGAGATAGATGATAAAGATCAGAAAATATTTAAATACATTCTTAAGTTTAAGAATTAAATGCAAAGGTTGCTTATTCAAAAAAAAAAAAAAATATATATATATATATATATATTATACATTCTAATTCGATGCCCAGATCTGCACAATTACCTATCTATCTAGTATCTTGAACATAGAAGAATGTCACAAAATATTTCACCTTTAATCAAAAGCCCACAAATGGACTTCCATATAACTTACTCCCATTAAACTTTGTTAGCCAACTTTCAACGTATCGTCTAATTAAAAGCTCGTGACACGAGCCGTGTTGCTTAATTCGTGTTGCTCCCGTCTCTAGTTGTTGCTGCTGTTGCGACCATTTAAGTTATGGAGCACATCGAGCTGAGCAAACGAACAGATAAACAATAAGTAACTGTGAATTATAGCGGCCATTACTTTTGTCTTACTTGTGAGGGTGAATTGCCAATCGTTGTTGTTGTTGCTGTTGCTGCTGTAGTTGTTGTAGTTGCTGCTCTGCGTCTGTTAGTTGTTTATGGCAGGACAATAATTAGGACAATGGCGCAACGCATCAGTTTGAACAGCAACGTTGCGATGGAGTTGTCCCAGCCGCTTCTCCTCAATTTCCCCCCTTCTCCCCCCTCCAATCAGGAAAATGATATTTCGAATGCTTTGGCCACTCGACTCACAAAATTAGTTAATTAGGCGCCGGCGTTGATGGGGAAACAGTCAAATATTCAAACGCAAATGCTCAGCATCTACAGTTCCAGCTCCAGTTCCAGTTCCATTTTGCAATCGCAGCTCGTTGGCAGAGCCACTTGACGCGGCATCAACAGTTGGCAAATCGAACTCTGTCGCTGCGTAAATTGCTTATGAAATTGACATCCAATGCCATCGACTCTCTGACGTTGCTGTTGCTGCTGTTGCTTCTGTCTGCCGGAAATGGAAACAGCGCTAATGACGAGCCAAACGCAGCCACAGACACACACACACACACACACACGCACACACACACATGTATAGCCCACATAATTGGCAAATCACACACATTGATTTCAACGTGTGTTGCCGTTGCCGTTGCGGCTTCAATCGTTCATTTCGCGCTGGCAACGCAGCCACAGTACCGCCCCCATCCCCAGCCCGCGCTCAGCTGGTGGCCAACACCACATCCGACATCCGCCTAAGCGACGAGCCAAAATGCTGACAGAAAATATGGCGCATAATTTTAAGGCAATGGATAGCTACCCAAACCAATCGACTCGATCTCAGAAACTCAACCTCAATTTAGCACAAGCTTTTAGGTGTGCTGTGGTCTGACTATGTGCGTGTGTGTGCGTGTGCATGTGCGTGTGCGCGTGCGTGTGTGCTTGTGTGCTTGCCTGCCTCATATGGGCCATCATTAATAACACTGAAACATAGCTGAGGCTCTCTGCTGGCTGCACACACAGAGACAACATCATTATCAAAGAACCAGACAAGTTCAATTTTCATTGTTTGGTTTTTCATCTTTTTCGTATTTAGCTGCTGCTTTCTTGTCGTTGACTTGAAATGGCAGATGTAGCGTTGATCTTAAATAATTAGGCAAACTTTGTGTCTGCTACAGGCAGTCAAGCACACACACACACACTCAGCATACACCCCCACACTGAGACACACTCACACACTCAGACAGTCATCAACTTTAGCCCCGTGCCATGTCAGGCAGACAGCAAAAAATTGCTTCATTGCTGTAATTTATAACATTCGCTTGTCATTAACAGCAATTTTAATCGCTGCCAACTCACACACACGCACACTCAGACACATATATATCAACAAGGGTGCGCATGTAAATGTGCATGTGTATTTAAGGGTATGTGTGTGTGTGTGTGTGCACGGCATTTAAAGCGTGAAAATATTAATTTATGGGCTTTTAAAATGAGTTGGCTGTGCGTGTACGCAACAAATCGGCAATAAATGTATGATATGTGCAAATAAATAGCAAAATTTTCAACTTAAATACCAAAGTATGCGATAAATACTCAATCAAATATACCATAAATTCCAAATAAATACCACATAAAGTCCTAAATTAATATCTGTTTTATTTAATATATATATTTGTTTTTTTTTTTTTGCATGCCTCTAAAGTGAAATACATTGAAATTATTTATAAAACGTCACTAAAACGAAAAATTTTAAATATATATATATTTTTCAATTCCATTTGAAGTTTTTCATTAGTTGGCTAAATTTTTCGTTTATATTTAGTTGTGCATGGGCAAATTGAATATGTTGTTATTTATTCTATTCCACTTTTAACTGTTTGAATTTCACTCTTTCATATTTCGAGTGTTCCATTTCAACAGTCATTTGTCACTGTTTCGCAATTCTAGTTGTAATTGTTGATTGGACCACGTTCTTTTTTCTGTGCTCTTACATTACTTCTCCGATTTCCAGTGTTTCATGTCGACTGTTCCCTTTGCCAATATTTTGTGTCCAATTTGTTGGGATTGCAATTTTTTTGAAGTTTTTTTTTTTAATTTGAGAAGTTTATATTATATATTCAAATATTCAATTTTAAATTCTATTTTTAAAACGTTTTTTTTTTTGCTGTTAATAATTTTTAAGAATTTTAATATCCTGTGTTCTATATTACCTTGTGTATTTAAGAGTACCCTGTTTTTTTTTTATTAGTATGTGTTTTCTTCCAACTGTAATTTCTTTCCCTTTCCTACTGGTCATATTTCATTTGACTTATTCTATTATTTATAATTAATTTAAATTTAAATAGTTGTTCCATTTTCTACTAGTCGTATTAAATGTTCCATGCTTAAAATGTTTGGGGAACATTTGTTTAGGTTTCCGACAGTTTCTTTTTTAATTTTCTGATTGTGTTCCTTGCCCTACTGCATAGTTCATCCGTTTCAATTCCATGTGGAATATTCACTATTCCATTTTCACTTATTTCGAATGTTGTAATTTCATATCCACTTCCCCTCCTAGCTGTAGCACAAGCAAAGTTATTATTGTTATCTTAGCCGCCTGATGAGATCTATTCTATGACTCTTTAATTCCATTTCAAAAACATTCAAAACGTTCGCAGCAGCATAACAAGACCAACAACAACATTATGTACAACAACAGATAGATGGCCAAATCTATTTATGCCGCTGCTTAAAGCCCATAAACCACAGCCAAAATCCAGTGGTCGTCACATTTAAGTGCGGCAACAACCACCGTTGAGCAAATCCGCTCGCCTTAATCTTCACTTGCTGCGCGTATCTTAATAAACTATTAAATCAAATTCAAGCTTCACTGCACGCAAGCACACACACACTCACACTCATACACACACTCGCACACACACACACACACACGCAGCGATATGGATACGCACACAATCGCATCTACTCGTATAGTAAATAAATAAATGAGTTATATGCGCGTTGTTCGCATTCACATTATTCTCCATGGCATTGGCGCTTTCCTGTACTGAGGTTGGCAGTTTTTGGCATTGGCCGGGCGCGTGTCCTGTTTTATTTTATTTATTCTTCTTCTTCTGCTGTCGATTTTTTCCCTTCTGCTTGCGGTTCTTTTTCATCTTTCAGGAAACCGATACGACGTGGCCATTATAGCTGCGTTGGCCTGTTAGTAAGTAAGTCACCCAGCAGGAACCAGGAAGTGAGTTAAGGCTCAGCAAACAGAAATAAATTGAACTGAAATTGGCCCACTATGCATTATAAATGTCCAGCAAATAAAAATAGAAACATTGTTGTTATCGCCACAGTGGCGAGATATTTCTCTTGATAATTTCTTATTCGTTTTGAATAGCTGCGATAATTTTAGAAATTAGTCAGTTGTATCATAAACTATTAAAGGTTTGAGTATGGAGTAAAAATTCGAATAAAAAAATAATACAGTATAAAAGAATGAACATTTTTTTCTTTCGCATTATGCCTTACAAATTTAAAATTCAAATGAGCTTTAATTCTTAATATCAATTTAAATTTGAAATATGAAAGAACAAAATTGTGTTGCTTATTTTAAAATTACAAATTAACTTCCATTTAAAGAAATATTTTTAAATAATTCGTTGCTCGTTTTTTACTTGGAATTTTGTTATTTTATGCTTCGTTTCAGAAGTTTTTTTAAGCATTAAATCCCAGCAAAACCATTTAAGTATATATAAATATTTTAAAATAATTTTTTGCTTGCTTTTAAATTACATATTTTGACTCTCTGTGGCTAGTATTGATTTTTTCTTATTTTTTTTTTAACTTAAGAGTAATTTGTCTAGTAGAAGTAGTTGATCATTTGTTTTTTAACATTTGTTTGATCCTATTTAGTTCTGCAAATACCTGTAGTCTTTTTTAAGAGTTGTATTTTTATTTATATATATTTTTTTTTTGCCAAGGGCTATGGTTATGCTTTCCTGGGAGAGTATATGAGGTGGCTCCAGCTGCCCCGCGGCTGTTCCCAGCAGCGGCAGCCTTGGCAGCCATTACCTATGTCGCCCTCCAACTCTTGCCTCTCCTCGGCCGCTGCTGTTGTCGTTATTATTTATGTTTTGTTATCCGTTGACCAGAGCGTTGGCGCTTGTTTTTTACACACACACACACACACACACACAAACAAACACCCATGCTGTTGCTCACCTATTTTACGATAGAATGAATATCTTGCACTACTCGAGCTGCTCGGGTGTGAGAAGGTGTGTGTGTGTGTGTGTGCGTGTGTGTAGTTTCTGCCACAGTATTTTTCTATAAGCTCGCAGGTTTCCCAGCTTCATTCTGCTCTGTGTATTGTGTGTGTGTGCTAGATTTTTTTGTGTTTTTTGGCTGCTTCTTCTTCTATGTACTTCCGTTTTGTAGTGAAAAGAGCTTTGCGTGTTGCTGCATGCGTGTGTATTTGTGTGTATGTGTGTGCGAGAGTGTGGGGCTCGCCTGTTTGTTTGTGCTTAGAGAATTGATGGCAAAAGGATGTGTGTGATTTCGCATATGTATGAGGATGTGTGTGTATGTGTGTTGCCACTGCTGCTGCTGGCCGCAAATATCTGCTGAATGAAGTGGCATTTGTTAGTGTGGTTTAAAGTAAAGTGCGCGGCGTAAGCTTTTAACAAGCGAAATTGCTTAAATGTTGCTGCACAGCAGCGGATGGGGGCGGACGCTGGGTATGCCGACCCGGAGAGGGTCAGCGGTTGAGTTACTCGCCCGACTGGCTTAAAGTTAACCAGAAGGTGGAGCGCATTGCGAGAGTGCCTGGGAATGTTAAGTAGTCATGCAGATGTCTAGTCTGTGTGGGATGACTAAATAAGTTATTCATATCAAGTATTGTTTTGTGGTTTAACGCAGCTTGAGTGCTTTTAGATTTCGCTAAGCAAAAAAAAAATCCATTTACAATGGATACCTTTTAAGGCTCTGAGGGGTTGGGCAAGGCGTGTGGCCATAATTGAAATTATCTCTCATGTCGATATGAGATTAAAGCTTTATCAATTGCTGTATTATTGCTGATCATATTTTGAAGTAAGGAAAGAAGGCACAACTTTTTATCTTAAGCATTTAGCAGTAAAGAATTAATTAAATAATTTAAAAAAAATCATTAATCTTAAAATGTACCTTGCTTTATTTGTAAACCATCAATGTAACCACTTTTGATATATTCAGCCATAAATATGCTTATGAGATATTCATAGAAATAAATAAATTAGATATTTGGCTGGGAATATGAATTTAAATATAAATATAAAAACAGCCCTATGTAAATAAATATTAATATAAATGCAATTAATGCTACTGTAATATAAATACATGGAAACATGAATAACTTTATTCTGAGTAAACGCTTTATTCCAAAGCAAGCACTCAATAATTTTTGCTTAATTAATGCAAACATAATATAATAAGTCTGCACCGAAGATTCCAGGTAAAAGCCATAAATGTTGTTAAACGTTTCAAAGAATTTTAAGCTCATGTAATGTATATGCAATTGATTCGCAATAATAATTTCTGAAATATTTGCGATAAGTACTCAATTTATACAAGTTCATATGAGTTTCTTGGAAATTTCCTTAACCGTTTATAATAACCAATTAAAAAAAAAATAAAAAAAATCTTGCAATTATCAAATTGCGAAAATTTCATTAGCAATCACATCGGAAAACAACATCTGTGTAAATCTGTAAGTGGCTAAAACGCTTTTGCATAGATATTTATTGTAGTTACATTCTTTGAATTTCCTAGAGAATTCCTGTATGCTGCCCGGTACACGCACATTCCGATGCCATGCAACACTCGCATACGAATCGCTTTTCTAAGTGAATTTGGTTGCCCTCCCTCAGCCCTCCTTTTTGTATATCAATACACGCACACACATGCATAACATAATCTTTTTATGTGGCTGTTTTGAGCTGCTCGATAACGCAATGTGGGCGGGGGCAGCGTTTTGAACGCGGAGTAGGAAAGTGCGAGGGGGGGGGGGAGGCGGCGCTCCAACATCTGGAGGCAGCTACGGCGTCCATTGTTTGATCTTGAGTGACTGGCAGGCCGACGAGCTGGCTGGCAAAGCGTCCCCATGGAGTCGTCAATAAATGCGATAAAACCAAACATGTTTCATTTGCAATGGGGCACAGGATCCACAGGCTCAGGCGCAGGCACAAGCGCAGGCCATCGGCTTCCCTGGGCTGCACATCTCTCATCTTACAATAGCCAGCAACTCATAAAATTGTGCGAGCGACGGGCGTCAAGTGTTTTTTTTTTTTTCTTTTTTTTTTCGGTCTGCCCAACTCCTGTGCGAATTTTGACCCATAATTGACTTGTACACATGCCAACTCCCAAGTCGAGCGGCTCCTTCAGCTCCTGTTGATGCGTGCCTAGGCGGCGTTAGGCGCCTTTAACTTGCCCCAAAACACACACACACAAACACCAACACAAAAACAAACAAACACACGCACACACACACACACACGTGCATATGTACATAAACATATATATTTATATATACATATATATTTATATTTGCTCTAGTGCTAATCCTAAGCCCACTAGCGGAAGTACTTGCCCCACCCAGACCCCCCAGCCCCCTCGCAGCCCCCCGTCTCGGACGCCCCTGCACGCATTTGTAGTGTGCTGAAATGTCAGCTTTGACATTTTTAATGCCCCCATAGCTATCATTAGATGGGCGAACAAAGCGCAGCCAACGAACAAAGGCAATCGAAATAATCAATACAAATTTTATAACCTCACACACACACGCACACCCAAAAAACACACACGCACACCCAAACACACTCACACACACACACACACACACACGACAATGAAATACATTACAAATCAATTGCAATCGCTCGAAAATCGGCGTACGAATTTCCATAGACGCTGTCTGGCTTTTGCGGATTCCTGGCTGCTGGTGCCTGGTGCCTGCCGCCTGCCTGCCTGCCGCTAGATTCCTGTATTCCCGGCAATGGCAAAAGGGGCAACATTATTATCATCATCAAGCGTACAAAGTTAGTGCCGCCGGCTGCAGAGTTCGGCGGCGAAATCGCGCGCGCGGTGGGCGGCGGCGTCGCGGGCGGGCTGCTGCTGCTTCAAATCGGCAAATGAAACAAACCAGGATTTACATGTACACAGTTATTGCTGCTGCTCAACTCACGCACACACACACACTCACACACACACATGTGTCGTTGTGTGTGTGCGTGTGCAGCATTTCCTTTGGGTTATTTTCCGGGAACAACATTTCATGGCACTGATAAAGCTGCCATGGCAGCGACAGACGCCGCCAATGCTGCCGCCGTCGCTGTCGACGTCGACGGCGCTGCTGCGGCGCAGCAAGCAAGCTGGGGTAAAGCTTGTTACTGCTTCGGCGCAGCGAGAGGCAACGCGCGCGCGAGAGAGAGCGACAGAGAGAGAGAGAAGGAGAGAGAGAGCATCGCATCGCATCGCATCGAATTGAATTTTGTGGGAAATTGTGCTCAGACAAGTGGCGCTGCGAGCGTTTTTTGGCATGTCAGCGAAACGGGGCGAGCGACAACAAAAACTGCCCCCGGGGCGGTAGGCAACAAAATATTTGACGCAAGTTGCGCGGCCTGTCGCTGTGTGTGCGTGTGTGTGTGCGTGTGTGTGTGAGCGGTGCCGCGTGCACTCCAGGCAATGTCAAGTTGACACTTTCACCAACACACCAACACACACACACACACATGGTAGGCAGCGGGCGCCTAAGGCAATTATGTTGTTGTTGCTGCTGCTGCTGCTGATGACAACAATTAATTATTAACTATTCAATAAATGTCGCTACATTCATTTATAACTGTCCAAGACACACGCACACACACACACACACACACACACGCACACACACACACACTCGCACATAGGGTTACAGGCCTTGCACCTGCAGCAAATGGCGCCTACAACAAGCTACATGCAACATTCAAACATCATTAACAGGGCCGCCTACAGGCGAGCCGCTAACAACAGCGCCAGTGGACACCCTCTATAGAGGTTACATTTGCTATTGTTGTTTGTTTGCACCATTTGCGACCAACGGCTCACGCTCGCTCTCTGCCTTCTGCTCTGCCTCTTTCTCTCGCTCGCTCGCTCGCTCTCTCTTTCTCTCGCTCTCTCTTTCGCACTGGCTTGTGCAAGCGTGGCCACCCACGAAAACAAACATAAAGGTGCAACAATGACGCGCGTAGATTTTCCGAAGTTCTCGAAGCAGCGCGTGCCCAAACGCTTCCTCGCTCTCTCTCTCTCTCTTTCTCTGTATGTGTGTGTGTGTGTGTGTGTGTAGCAGGTCTGGTGCTCTCCTGTTGCAATTAGCGCGCGCTCTCTCTACCTCCTTCTCCTCTCTCTCTTCCTCTCTGTTAAGTCATTTTAGCCTGTGAAAGTGAATTTTTAGAGACTGTTTTGTGTGTGATTGCAACATTGTGCCAAGGCAAGAGGGGAAAGAGGGGGCGGGGTGGGGGGGTGTTGGCTAGAAGGTAGCTGTATAAGCCAAGCCAAGCTGCTAACAGCACACACACACACAGCGCTAACAGCATTGATCGATGCAGCTGCACAAAAAAACGTTGCATGCCCAAAAGGCGCAAAATTTATTTCAAAGACAAAAAATCTAAAAAAAAATATACAAAAATTTGTTTTAATTAAAAAATAGCTTAGCTTAACTATGAATTTGAATGATCGAATTTTTGCCTATTTTTGTCGCACATTCAAAAATGTGCCTGGCAACCCTGCCGACTGGCCCGCAACTACAACAACAACGGGCATTTAACAGTCCTCGTGCTGTCGTCCCTATGCGTGGGTGTGCACGAGACGCTCTCTCTTGCGCTCGCTCTCTCTCTCTCTCTCTCTCTGTCGCACTTTCTCGCTCTCGTTCTCGCTCTCTCTCTCTCTCTCGCTCTTGCCCTTCGCTCTTGCGCTGCCCGTGTCGCTGTTCGTCGCTTCCGTTGTTGTAATGCTTCTGCGCTGCGCCGCTGCCGCTGTCGCTGTCGCAGCTGACGTCGCAGCTGTGAATTGTTGGCTGCGTTTTTGCTGTTGCTAAAAATCCTACGCAATTCGCGAGAGTCCTTCAGTCGTTATCAGACAAGCGAGTCCAGCAGTCGTTGCGTTCTGTTCCTTAGCCGTGCAAAAGTAGCCTAGTGAAAACAACAAGCCAACAACTGACAAGCAACAGCAAAAAAACAGCCCAAAAAGGAAATCAATTCTCGAATTCTCAGCCAAGGAACAACTACAACAACAACAACAACAGCAACAACTACAGCTACAACAACCACACACAACGCAGTTCAATTTTATTGTCAATAGCGGCGAATTTTTCGGTAGACGACGACGACGCGTTTTACTTAGTAGCGAGATTTTTATTCACGTGATTCGCAACGCGTTCAAGTGCAATCAACAAAAAATAAATAAAAACAACAAATCATAAAAAGAAGGAAAACAAACAAACAAACAAACAAAAATTAAGCCGAAGCACTTTGCAGGACCTTTTTAACGCGCTGTCTAACGTTGAGCTTTAGTAGTGTAAAAAAAATTTAAAAACAAATAAACAAACAAACATATAAAAAATTAAAATAAAAAAAAACACCCAAAAACAAATGCAATTAGTTAAACCGCAATTTCAAGAGCTTCTCAATTAGTTGTGAAACATAGCGATAAACAACGAAACGAACATCAACAAACAGGCAAAACAAAAATAAAAAATCATAAACAAACAAGAGCACTTTGAAAAAAAAGCGGCAATAACAACAGCTTGCAAACAACCACAACAACAGCAACAACAAATTGCCAGCAGCAGCAGCAACAACAAACAGCGAACGCGCTCTTTTTGCTTTATCGCCGACGGTTTTGCTCGGCGCTTTATTCAGAAAATTTCCTGTCGAAAGTGTTGCAATAAATTCAATCAAAATTTCACACTTTGGAGTAAATCTGTTTTACGTGAAGCAGCCAGCGGAGTTATTTCAGCAGCCGCCGCCGCTTCCGCCGTTGCCAACGCTGCCAGCGCCGGCGACAATTAAAGCGATTAGTCCGCCAGTGACAGCAGCGGCCGCAATAGCGCCGCCCTTGACGCCGACGCCGCTGTCAGCGACAACCGCCACAATTCCAACAAAGAAACTCGTTGTAAGTAGTCAACATAACAGACCCCGCCCCCTCCAAGCTCCTCTAAGACTAAGTCAAGACATTGCTTAATTATTAATGTTTTCGCTTAATGTGAATGAAAGTTTTGCGGGTCTCTTTCCCCCAAAAAAGTATGCAATGAATTATTTTTATATATTTTTGTTGTTCTTTTTTCGTTGTTTTTTCGCTCATTTTCTTTTGCTATTATTTTTACATATTTCGCTTCGCACGCAATAAATTAATTTATGTCCAACGTCAGGCACGTTTCGCACCCAGCACTCAAAAAAAAAAAAAAAAAAGAAGCCGAAAAAAACGAGCTCTGACCAACCCCCCTCCCCCCCAAGTAGCCTGCAGAGCCCATTCCCGTTCGCTGGCTTGAGGCGCACGTTTCTCACCTGTGCGCATTCATTACAACGTGTCGTTTATAAGATTTGCCGAGTAAATCGTTTTAAGTGTGGCCGCCTCGGGCACAAAAATAACAAAAAAAAAAAGAAAAACAGAGAAATTAAAATTCCAGATATCCTTGCTGCAGGACAACCGCGTCGCATCTAAACTGTAGTTCACCGCGTCGCGCGCTTCCCGTCCCCCGCTCGTCCTCGTCGTTGTCCTCGTGCCTGTTTATAATATCGTTGCTTATAATTTGCTTTTAATTTGTTTGGCAAACGCTAACACTTCAACACGGACGCCGCCTGGACACAAAGGACAAAGGACAAGCGGAGCGCTGCACAGGACCAACGCACACACACACACACACACCCGTACACACACACAGAAAATGTCATAAAAATAATTACGCACCGCGCGTATAAAACGAAACGCGTTGGCAATTCGCGTGTCTCAACGCGACTTTTCCCTTGCCAAGCGTCTGTCCTCCGGTCCCCCCTCCCCGTTTGGCCCGCGGGCAGCTCTCATTGCTGGCGCTCATAAATTTTATAGCACAGCTGTAAACGCGAATAAAGGCTCATCGAAAAGTGGCCATAAATAAGTTGAAATATTCAAGTATTTATAGTGCGGTTTTTTTTTTTTTTTTGAGGTGGGTTGGCGCGGGGATCTTAACTCGAATCGGATAGCCTACAGCTGTTGTTTGATGAATGTGCGCTATGGCTCTATTTAAACTATATAAACTTGTCGGAAATGGCCAATTCAAAATGAGCGAACGCCCCGTTGAGCGGCTAAAACTTGATGAGTTTTAACTGTAGGTCAAATTTTAAAATTAGTTTCGTCCAACAGCTAACGGAACTTTATGGTGCGTGTTGTTGAAATGCCATCAAATACGTTGAACTACTTGAAGTACTGCTTAATTTCGGGTTGATTACTTGCTGTTAGCTTGATTAACTTGGAGTTCAAAGTTAAGGTTGAAAATAAATAGAATAAAAGCAAATTGATGAATTTGTGGTCTAGTAAGAAGGAGACACATTCAGTGTAAAATTAGGTAGAGTAGGCAATTAACACAACTTGACAAAGGCTGGTTTTATTCTAATTTCAAATTTAATCCGTTAGTCTAGCCACCATATGTATTTATATAGATTTAAATTGGGTTTTTTTGAGGGTAGCAAAAAGTTCTTTAGCAGCTTTGTTTTTTTCTGAAAATTCAAAGACAAACATTGGGTTGCTTTAATATCTGGCAACTCTGCAAGTGCTAAATTTGGATGGATTTTTATTTTGTTAACGATATATAATCCTTGCATCCTTGCACGCAACAGCTGGTAAATACCATATCTTTATATTGAGAGGCATAAAATCATTGTACAGCTAATTTAAAAAAATTAATTAAAATTACTTGGATTCACATCTGGCAACACTGTTGCACATTCTATCCCTGTTTCAATAACTGGCAACACTGTCCTGTAAAACATTTCAAGCCACAACTCTGGCAACTCTGCTTAGTCAGCGCTTTAACCACTTGAAAATTATAAAAGCGAGTATTTGTGTAGGGCCTTTGGTTAGAGTACCCTCCAATAAATTCACATCAATTTCTTTAACTTTTCCATTAACTTTTGCCTCACCTTACTTTATTCAAAAATATCATACTCTTGCCCTGGAAATGCGCTCATATGTTATCGGCTGAGCTTAGCCCAGAGCATTGCTCAAGTTGTCAGTTAAATTTAACTGCCAAATCTTCATCAAATATTCCGGTTACGTCGCTTGCCCCATAAATATACAGCTGTCCCACACACGCCGCACCACTCGCACCCACGCCACGCCCCTCGTCGCCGCCCACGTTGAGTAACGTCGAGTAGTTGGCCTAGTGCAATGCGCACTGTCAGGCTACACCTATTGACGATGCCAGCTAGAAGTCGTAAGCCACATTAGCTGGTTCTGGTTCTGGTTCTGGTTCTGGCTCTGGCTCTGCTTCTGGTTGTGGGCCAGCTTCGAGCCGGTTCGGCTGCTTGTCTAACTGCCAGTTTAGATTTGTGTCTAGTGACTTTGGCTTGTGGTAAACACTTGAGTTTAATGGTTTGTTGACTGCCTTCCCAGCCTGAGCCGACGCTTGAGCCGCTGCCCGGGAACGTAAACCTGAAGAGCTGTGCTGTGTCCGGAAGGGGGAGAGATCCGTAAGACGTTTACGTACGAGTATAATAAAATTCTCGTCTATTGCCGTGGCCATAAAAGCTGGCTACGTAAACGAGCATTAAACTGCCATCCACTTCAGCACTCGACTCTCGACTGTTTTATTATTTACTAACTATTTTATTTGATTTGATTTAATTTCGGCAGTTGCCGTTGTCGTTGTCGTTGTTTTTGTCGTTGACTTTGCTGCCTTTTAGCCAGTTTTAAAGGCTTTAAGTCGCATCTGGTCTGCCAGTCAACCGCAAAGCCAATTTTTAGTGACAAGCCAAAAGCAGCACCGGATTATCAATGTCTAGTCCGCTTGGAACTTACCAAAAAAAAGATACAAAAAAATAGATATATATATATATATATATACAAATCTAAGCAATCAAATAAATGCGATGAGAAAGGTTTTAGCAATAGTTATAATGGGTTCTACACGGCTTATGTGGTTGATGGCTAGGCTTACACTGGGCATAAATATAAGCTAAAGTCAGTTTGAAAATTCCAGAAAAGTTGCTTTAATTATTTAAAATATTTAATTTAGTATAAATAAGTTAAGTTAGTTGATTGTTTAATATACATAAATGTATATAAATTTATGCATATTTTTAGAAACTTTTCAAGTTTAAAAATAATTTTTAGTTGGATTATTTGTCTAAGTGTTTAGGCATTTAGGGTTCGAATCCCAGGCTATTGTAAGTATTTAATGTTGGTCTCAGCCGAAGGTCAAATCTATTTAAAGATGGTACGTCTGATAGTTTACAACTATAGCCCATTAAATAATAATGTTGTTGTCTACGACTTTATTTATGTAAACTGCCTGTTTTGTCGATGCTTTTTCCACTGCTTTTGGCGTGCTTTTGTAAGGTGCTTTTGCTATTGCGTTGACTTTGTCGTATTTGCGAGTGGATCAGCTGTCGAATAACACAGCTCAGCCGACTGCTTACACACAGCCAACAACAAGTCAGTTAGTCAGTCGAGTCGAGTCGAGTCGAGTCCGAGTCCGTTGGCTTAGTCCTTTTTGTAGCCGCCGTTAAGCGCTGCTTGAGGGGCTTAGGCGACGCCTTCCCCCCCATAAAACTGTCACAATGAAGCACTGGGTTTGGTGGGGTGTGTGTATGTGTGTGTGTGTGTGTGTGTGTGTGTGTGTGGGCATGTGTAGCCACAAGCAATTAGCTGTCATGCGGATGGGGAAAGGCAGAGAGCCAAACAAAAAAGGAAGCCGCAAATCAAAAGCAGAAAACCAAAAGCAATTGTCAGCCAAATTGGCATTGGCATTGACTGCGTTGAGATTTGATTTATCAACATGTTTCACGTGCGACACAAAAATCGCTGGCATTGTCAGCCCAGCTGGGGACCGGGTAGCACTCTGTGGCACAGTGGGTCTTGGGGTAGTTTGTTTTGGCGCGGGGGGGCAGGTCGAGGCAATCACACAAATACGACGTTTTCGTTTTACGCGTCGCCGCATCGAAATGTGCGTGCCACACACACATACAACTCGCAACTGAGGCGACTCCGATGGCATTGGCAGCTAGGGAGCCCAACTGACGCGTTTCCGTCAAGTGCAACAAGCAGAAGATGAGGGGAAGGGGGATGGGAGGGGGCGGGGGTATATCTACCAGGCAGTCAGCGTGCGTGGGTTTATTAAAATTTTAATATCAACGGAAAAGTCGACAGGCAGCCAAGTAAAAAATGTGTGCGGCACAAAACTTTTCTTCGTTTTATATTTTGCCAGGACGAATGTCGACGCACAGGCAATCAACCCCAGCCAAGGAGGCGAGGCGGCAGGATGACAGGATGGCGGCATGCCTGTGCACAGCGCGGCTGGCAGCTCAAGCTTGAGCTGCTTCAATGTGTGCGTAAGAAAATAAGTCATTTTCCCTTAAGGGTAAAAATGGCAGCCTTGACTCAGGAGCTGCTGGAAATTCATCGATTGAATACAATACAAATATGTCAACGAGCCGCTTGAGATGTCGACGTCGACTTCGACGTCGACAACCGGCTAAAAATCTCGGAGCCAAAACTTTCACCCGGCAGCGCGAAGATGTCGCTTCTTGGGTTTTTAGCTCATTTCAAAGTTGCCTTTGGGGAACAGCTCGGGTGTGTTTGGTGCACCGGGGCAGGGGGGGGGGGGCAAGGTGTATATTGGGAATGAAAACTCCCGCTGCTGGCTGGCATGGCAAAACCAATCAGTCAGCGGAGTAGCTTCTGCCGGGGTGTTGAATTACGGGTATTTTGTGTGAATTGAATTTGGCATGCCGAAGGGAACTCATAGGAATATACTTAAATAAATATATATATACATATATACATATATTTATAAATATATATGTGTGCGTGTATGTGTGAACAACTTGGCCCACACCTGGCAAATTATTTGCAAACGCATTCCATTTGAGTTACTTAGCAGGCGACAGGAAGCAGGCGCCAAGTGACAACCACCGGCGGCAATCAGCGCTCACCCAACAAAATAACAAGCAGGATGTGAATAAGAACAGCAGCCGGCTAAGGCTGAGGATGGCTGGATAAGGGGCACCATGCAGAGCGGGCTGAGAATTGTTATTTTATGAAATTGCAAACACAATCAAGTTGACAAGCAGCCTTTGTCTTTAGACTTAGCTATAGTCTTAGCCTTAGCCTTTGTTTTTGTCTTTGTCTTTGTCGCTGCCCTTTACTCCCGCCCTTGCCCTTCGGGGAGGCGGGGGCCGTGGCGGGGGCGGCTGGCAGCGTCTGACAAATAAATTGCACTAATGGAGCTGTTAACGTTTTTGCTTTTGCAACTTAAAAACTGAACAGAAAAGAACAAAAATAACACGATGCTTGTAAAATATATTTGAATTGAGTGCAGGAAACTAGAAAACTGCACAAGCTGCAAAAACTGCGGGAGAAAAAACTTCAAATAGAAAGTTGCAGTTGAGTGCAAACGACTGCGCAATACACTGTTTATAGTTACAGCTAAAAATAGGTCGAAAAGTTGCAGAAAGAGCTAAAGAACGCAGAGTAGAACGATATTGGCAAAAGAAAATAAATATATATATATATATATATATATATATATATATATATTTTAAATGTTTTATGAGCGCAGAAATGGGCTTGGCGTGCATTTAATTTTTTTATTTATATATATTTCTATTATTTTATTTTATTATATTTTTTTTAAGTGAAATTCATATTTTAGTTCTAGCTTTAAAAATGTGGAAAGCTTAGATTAAAGAGTGTTCCCTTTTATATGACTCTAATAAATATAAGCCAGAAAAAAAAACTGCTTTCATGTGAACAGAACAAACGAATAAAGCACCCAACCAAAATACCCCCTTCCACTTAGTGTACAGAGCATAAAAATGCCAAAGCACTCGACAACAACTGGCGCACAGAAGACAACAATCCGCTTTGGCGCACCAACTTGCAACTTGCAGCATGGTCAAACCATTGTTTTTCGACTGCAAATGCGTGCCTCAGAGGGTGGGTGTGTGTGTGTGTGTCAGTCTGTCTCTCTGTGTGTGTGGGCAGCCAAGTTATTAGATTCATTTCAAGTTGTACGGAAAAGTGCACTCGAAACACTGCGACTTGAAGATGGAAATGGAAAAGAAGATGGCGATGGAAAAGGCAGATGGAGAAGACAGACGAAGATGAAGGCGAAGACTGCGACTGCGACTGCGACTGTAGCAAAGTCAGTCAAAGTAAAATTTGTGCGCTGCAGTGGCAAGCAGCAAAAAGCGGCAAAGAGTTCATGAAACGCCCACGAAACACACACCAGCCAAATAGAAAACGGGGGCTGCTGGCGTTGACAACCCAAACAGTTGATAAGAAAGAGGGCGAGAGGGTGCCAAGGGTGCCAGAGGTGGGGTAGTTGGTGTGGGCTGGCTGCAAACAGAGACCGCAACACTATAAATGTGGGTAGTTGTTGCCCTCGGCACAAAAGGAACCGCAACATCAGCAAAAAAGCAAAAGGCCTTTGAAGGGTAGGCGTGGCCGAGACTAGGCAATTGGCAGCTGGGGCCGCCTCAGCGGCAGCACTTATTTCAAACAATTAACTTGATATTGTAACGGCTTTTGTAAAAAGGGCAAGCTTTCCACCACCAACATCAAGTTGGGTCGGGCGAGGGGGCCAACAGCAGCTTGTCGATGTAGTCAAATAACAAAGAAGCAAACGGGCCAAAAAAAAAAAAAGAACTTGGCAGCATGTGGCCCCAACAAACCAGAGCAATCTTCTGCTAGTTCTGCCACCAAGCGCATGTGGACACGGTAGTGGGGGGCGGGGGGCGGGGGGCGTGGTCTTTGCTTTCCGTGGTGCCAAAAGAAAAACATAATAAAATCAAACCAAGTGAAGCTGCGGCTGCTGCTGCTGCTGCCGTCACACGAAAGTAAAATAAACTGAAAGAAAAACAAAAACTCACGAAAAGCGCTGAGGCGACGCTGTCCACAGCCCCAACTCCCCCCACATCCCCGCCATATTTTCTGTTGTCTCTTGGAATTGCTATCAGTGTTACAGCTGGCGGCTGTCCTTTCGCTGCTTCTACCCCAGTTGCCACGAGCAGCAGCAGCAGCAGCAGCAGCAGGCGTCAACTCTTGTGCTACACAACTTGAACACGAAGTTCATCAACTAGCGAGAAGGAAGCTGCAGGAGGTGCCCGCAAATGGCAGCGTCCAAAGCGTTATTATACTTGTTGTAGCTGCTGCTGCTGCTGCTGCTAGTTGTTGTTGTTGCTGCTGCGTGTTTGTTTGCCACCAGAATGAATATTGCCCAAGTTGCCTGTCCCGCCCCGAAGCTGTTTGGCTTTGGCCTGGCTTTGGCTTTAGCAAGCAGCAGCCGCACACACATTCAGCTCCTGGCGACCACCTGTCCTGGCTGCAAGTTTCTTATACGTTCTTTTTTCTCCTTCTTTTTTTTTGTCTGCTGCTCGTTTTGTTGTTGTTGTTGTTTGTTTGTTTTATAAATTTACTTACGCTTATTTGCGCTGGAAATGAGCTGGCCCTGACAATCTTGGCCCCAAAGTGCAAAGTCTCTACCAACAAGGAAACAACAAAAAGTAGCAAAAAATAAATAAATAAATAAGAAGCAAATCTTCAACTTTTTTTTGTTTTCTTTTTTTTTATTTTGCATTGACAAACACACGCGGCGTATGCGCAATAATTTACAAAATTATTGTGCCAAATTGTTAACAAACGAGCGACGCAACAGAAAACACAGATTGACAGTGGGAGTGCTTTCTATATGATTAGTTGACAAAGCTAAGAGAGCAAAAAGCAAAAGAAGAAAACGAAAAAAGGAAAAAGGAAATACAAGACGAGCAAAGCAAAAAAAAAAAATAAAAATGAAAATAAAGGCAAAGCACAATTGCCAGAAGGAGGCAAATATTTGATGTTTCTGAGGGCGAGGGCACACGCACACAACACTGAAGTGCATTAGCAATGTGTGTGTGTGTGTGTGTGTGTGTGTGTAAAGCCAACAACAATAATAATAAACAAGTTTTTTGGCATTGGATGTAACACAGGGGATTGCATTACAAAATTCAACTTTTATTCCCAGCTTGGAATAGACGAAAGCGTTTTACAGCTAAGCTAATTGAAGAGGTAATTCAGATTTATCTCGAAATCTGAAATTTGCATTTCATTCACTGAATGCAGGAACGCATTCAGAAGGGCATTTCTGATTAATGAAAGCTGACTTATTATTCGTAATGAGAAATACTTGAAACTTTTCATCTCATGTGAAAACACTAGGGGAATTGAAATTGGTAGTATGTCGGGCAACTAAATAAAGGCTACACATTAACCCGTTGAGACTGACAATCACTGTAAAAAAAAAAAAACTCCAGTTGTTGTCGTGCATTTATTTGTGGCTGTTGTTGTGCGTTGATTACAGAATTTACTACGGACTTGACTTGGCTGTGTATTGGCCATAAAAATGTTTACTGTGGATCGTTTTATGCGAGGCGACTGTAAACTAAGCTCAATTTGCCAATGCTGCAATGCATCAATGTTGCTGTTTTTTATGATTTTTTTTGCTGTTTTAATAAACATTTCATGCGTTTTTCGTTTTCTACTTGCTGCGAAATAAAACTTGGCAAAATATCAGTTGAAATTCTAATTTGATTGCAGAGCTAAACAGAACAGTTTTACAGCACTGGCTGTGTCAGTATCTAGCCTCAATCGCCAATCAATGGTCTGAATTCCGCCATTTCCCTCATTCGTTGCGCAAATTCTCCATGTTTCTGGCGTGGCGACCTGGCCGCGTCCTGCCTCGTCCTGCCACATCCTGCTTGGCCCGTTTTGTGCACAGGAAATGTTAAATGATAATGCGCGGCACGCATAAAATGCAGTTCGCCAGTTGCTGTGCGCTCTGCGCTGTTGTTGTTGTTGTCTTCTCTTGTGTGTGCGTCACACATTACGTATACGTAATTTTTTATTGCGTATACGTAATGCATTTTGATTTCGAACAACACGCGAGCAGCGCGTATTGGGGTTGGGCTAACAATTTAAATCGTTGGCGGTCATTTACGTGCACGCCATGCAAAATGCATTCTGGGTGGGTGGGTGCGTGTGTGTGGGTGTGCGTGTGTGTGCGTGTGTGTGTGAATGCGAATGTGTTGTCTACTTTACGGCGCGTGGCCGTTATTTCCGCTTTACGCGCTGCCACTAATAAAAATCGTTTAAAAAACCGCATGACAGCAACAGCAGCAACAACAACAGCAGCAACAACACCAACAGCAGCAGCAGCCGCGGCTACGTTAAATAATAACAATCATGTGTAAATTTTTGCATTGCAACACCCGCCATAAGACCCGCAATCGACCCGAACTGCCAGCTCTGCTTACCCGGTCGCTGCCTGCTGTCCTGACAGATTTATGTGGCCCGACAACTTCAAACTGCAACGTGGCGTAATAAATCTCAGCTTCAAGAGGCAGCAGCAGCAGCCGGAGGAACCCCCCTCAGTATCTGTGTGAGTGTCTTCTTTTAGCTCTGCAGCTGCAGCGCGAGCTTAGCTTATTTGTCCGTCTCAACATCCGTCCGTCTGTCTGTCGCGCTGTCTGTCGTCTTCCTTTGTCTTCCATTACTAAAATTAAAATCGCAGGCAAACGCGTTTTACGCGATTCTATTACCAAAAGTGACTCACACTCCAAAAAAAAAAAATATATATATATTCTGCTCAAATATTTCTTCCTGCTGCTGTTACTATTTTTATTTTTTCTCTCTGCTGCTGCTGCTTTTGCTGCTTCTTGACGGCTTTTACACTTTTAAACGTCGCATTATTTCCGCTGCTCTTGGTCTGTCTGGTAGCCGTTGTGTGTGCGTGTGTGTGTGTGATTTCTCGTCTTGTCTTTGGGCAAACGAAAAATACGTTAAATTAAATTATGATTTCAGTCTCATCTCATCTCTCTCAGCTCTGTCTGCTCTCATGTCTGTCTGCACTGTTTTCATATTCGTTAAATTCATTTTGGCGCGTTTTACTTTTGGCTTCCTTTATTTATTTTGCTCCTTCTGCTTTATTTTTAGCATAATTTTTTTTTATTTTTATTTCTTATTTTCATTTTTTTTTTTTTTGCATTTTCACTTTGCGCTAAAGTATTTGCCTGCGCACGTTTCGGCCGCGTTTGTCCCCTCAGTCAGTCACTTAGTCAGTCAGTTAGTCAACAGCCGCAGCGTGGCAGTGTGCGTGCCGTTCGGCGTGTTGCTGCTGTTGCTGCTGTTGCTGTTGTTGTTGTTGCTGCTGGTGCCGGCATACGGCATACGGCATCTGGAATCTGGCAATCTAGGAATCTGGCATCCCAAACCTCCCCCTACTCGTTCCTGCGCAAATTTTGTTATGCGGCTGCAAATCTTCAACAATTGCCCTGATTTATAATTTCTGCTTAGCAATGCAAAATACTTGAGCCGCAATAGGCGGCTGTCAAGGGGGCGGGGGTGGCAGCTCGGCGAGTGGCAGCTGCCGTCGCATGTGTTGGCTTAGCATACAAATATTTTGCTGTTTGTTTGCTTTAGTGCGCATAAATGGCAGCCAGCGAGGGCGACCGAGAAATGGGCGGGGCTGGCGAGATCCGCCTGTGAGGCAGCGCGGAAGAAATGTGATGAGTACGTTGACAAGAGAGAGCTGCCTAACCGCCATGCACACTCCCCAAGCAGCCGTCGCCTGCGACCTGCCCCGGCTCCCTTGTCCCCTGCCTGTCATGCATAATCCCGGCAGCCGCCTGCTGCATCAGCCGTACGTCTCTGCCTCGTCATAATGTGGCGGGTAGTGCGCTTATGCATAATTTACCCGCTTGTCAGGGCACAGAATGAGCCGCAGCCAGAGCCGCACCGAAAGATAGAGCGAGATAGTATACAACAAGTGAGGGAGACAGCCATAGATATGTCAGAGCTGAAAAGCCTAGCCAAAGTCACCAGCTCTGACCTCAAGTCGCAGCTAGTCAAGTTCACAGTTTGCATTCCAACAAAACAAAATATTTCACAGAACTCAAAAAACATAACGATATGTGAATAAAAGATGAACTAGGTAAACAAATAATGATTATTAAAATTATGCCTAGGCTTTAAAAAAACAAAAATAAAACAAGTTAGAATGCTTCAGTTGAGGGGACTCGACTAGGAGACACCCCAAAGCGCTTCATTATGTGCACATATATTGTATGTATGTGTGTGTGCACATGCAATACAATAAATTTCTGCCAATTGTCTTGCCAAATTTGTCAAATTTCCAAATCATTTCATTTTGTTCGTGCTTTTTGCTTTCGATTAGTTCTGCATTTAAAATATGTTTCCTTTTTAAAAAGTCAAGATATGTGAACATTAAAAAAATCTACGGCTTCTTCAAAATTGTCTTCAAAATTGTTATTATATTATTATTGATTAACATAAGCATAAAATGCCATCTCAACACTGATTCCGAGGTGAATTCTTTTTCGGTTAAAAATCATGCCAAAAAAAGTTTCCTTTTTATAGTCGTTTCAACACATATCCATTTTATATCCTGCGTAAAATTGTAAAAACGTTTCTTTTCAAATGTTATTTATTAAAATTAACTAAAATACATTTGGAAAAAAGATAATATTACAGTCAATTGTAAACAGGGAGCACTCGAACACAGGTCTTCAGCTCTTATTAAATATTAAATTCCATTTACAACATTAACTAATTTAAATATTCAATTCAAAATATTAATAACAATATAACATATTTGTTTTCTTTTTTTGCTATTAAATTAAAAGTAAATTTTTTAACAATGCTCTGAAATAATCCATAATAGGAAACCTTTTATATTATAATACGCTTTTTCTGCATTTTTTTCTGATATTAATTTTTAATTAATGTACAAAATTTGCTTACTAAAATTGTCTACAAAAAAAAAAAAAATTGAGAAATGTTTTTAAATATTATAGATTTTTACAAGCTGGCTAAGAAGTTCTATGCCAGATATAAGATATTCTATTCAGCCCATTTGAACTTAGCTTAAGGTCAATTTGCTAAGATAAATATTTGAATTTCATGTATTTTAATTGAAGTTTTCTGGAGCTGTCGTGTCTTTAGGTTATTAGTGAGCGCATTTCCTTAAAGTATATACACTCTATATATATATATATATATATACTACTACAAACTGTAGAGTTCAGAGCCTGCTCGTGTTGTTGACTGATTGCTTTGGCGGCGCCCAAGACAAAAACAAAGCTCAGGACGAAACTAAACACAGAAATGCGTGCGCCATAAATTAAAGTAGTTTTAAGTTTTTTTCTATTCTCGTTTTTGTAGCTGTTGTTGCTGTTGCTGCTTGTGGCCATTTTCATTGTGTTTTGTTGCTGTTGCTGGTGTTGCTGCTGCTGATGGTTTTGGGTTTCGCCGAACTGGTTTGGGTATTTCGCAGCAATTCGGTTACCGCCCGCTGTTTGAGCTGGAGTTGCTGTTGCCTTTACCCTAAAAATAGATACACAAATGTGTTTTAATGGTCGCTTTTTGCTCGCGTTTGCTTTCGCCTCGTCCTTCGCATTGCGTTCACAATCTCTGCGCTTTGTTATGCCGTCTGTCGTTTTTCTATGTGACTGAATTTATTTGGTTATACTCCATCTCTCACTTGCTCCCTATATATATATATATATATATCTTTGTGCGTGTTTGGCTGCCATTCGGCAAAAGTTTCCTGGCCGCCTTTTTCCAGAGTCTCGAGTCCTCGAGTCTCTTCAGCTGCTGCCAGGGGGCGGCAAATGGTTTTGATTTGATTAATGAATGTTCTAATTAAGCAAAACCGTCACCTAAGCCCGCTCAGCTGCCATTTGACCTTGGCCAAAAACAAAATCTAACCCAACAACAACAGAAAAAAACGCACCCGGGAAAACTAACCAAGCTACAATATCGTCGAGCGTGTCCGCAACGTTCACGTTTGTTTGCGGCGGATAAGAAGACAAATTATTTTGGCCAACTCTGGAATTTCGTTTCGTTTCGTTTACGTTTACGTTTACATTTATTTTCTTCATTGTTTTTTTTTTTTTTTTTTTTCGGGCCGGTTTTGTTACTGCAAGTGATTAGCGTTAAATGAAAGTCGAGCTTTGGCTGCGACGAGCACTAAAACTTTATCGAAATTGACTCCAAATTGTTTTTCCCACCCACGCTCTCTAATACTGATTGTCTTGGGCCACAAATTTCAATTATATGCCCACCTCAGGCGAACCCCTCCCCCTCTGGCTATGATTGCGATAATTACGTAATGGCCACTGCCTAATGATGATTGTGACCGTTGCTGAAGTTTATGAGCCCAGTAATTGCCATAAGTGTAACTAGCCCCCAACTAACTGATTGCTCCAGAGTCACCCAACCCCTCAGCCAGGGGGGGGGGGGAGGGGGGTGTGTTTGTCATCTCTGCTTTACTCTCTGCACTCAGTTATGCAAATTTAAAACTTTAAGCACAAGTTGTTGCTGCTGCCTGGGTGTCCTGTTTGGTCCTGTTTTGTCCCGTCTGCCATATAAATTTAAACAATGTTGAAAACATGCTGCGTTGGCACTTTTTAACCACGCGCCACACTCACACACACACACACACACACACACGCACACACACTGAGCCAAGCATTTATGCTGTAGTCGCAAAAGTGTTGCAGCCCGCACAAAATTTACATACATGCTTCTGGCTGCTGCGTGTGCATGTGTGTGTGTGTGTGTGTATTTAATGTCGAAATTATGGACGACAATTTTAATGACAATTCAACTTAACATTAGAACGACAACAACAATGTCGACATGCGACCAGCAGCAGCAGCAGCAGCAGACTCTGCTGGTCGTTAGTCGCTGCAACAACAACAGCAGCAGCAACAACAATGACTGGCTTGGCAGCAGCATCAACGGCAGCAAAACAGTTTCCGCATCCGCCAGCCGCCATTGTGCCAGCATGCCAATGCCACACACACACACACACTCGCACACACATGTGAGCATGTTGCTGCTGCTGTCGACGACAATGCGTGTGAGTTAAATGTATGCGCATAAATTAATAATTAATTACACAGAATTACATTTCGGGCTTGTTGTATAATATTCATTATTGTTATGCATAAATAAGGCGAAACTTCCCCCTCTCGCTCCCCCTCTCACTCGCTGCTGTCTCTTTCTCTGCGTGGCAGTCAATTTGTGAGCGATGCGCCATTTTAGTTTTGTGTTCAGCTTGTGCTGCAGCTCATTAAAATGCCAGCAAAGCTAAGCTTGTCACTCAACAAGCAGCTACCCCTACTCCCCTCCTCCCCAACTCCCCTCCTTCCACTACCACGCACAACTGCCACAACTTAACTTAACTCTTTTGTTTTTTTTTTTTTTCACTCTCTGCTTCTTCTGCTTGTTTGCAACACATCAATCTTCAAATGTATTTATGCGGCTCTCGTAATATATTTCATTTGATTTACAAGCTCCGTCCGAGCCAACGAGCAGCAGGAGCGCCAGCAACAGGACAGACAGGACACACGATTTGCATTCCTTTTGATGGCAGCAAGTCCGGAGCTTTTAGCTCCCTGGGGCATATTCAAATGCTGATTTGCCCACTGCCACTACCACAAACACATATACATACTTTATATATATATATATATATATATATATATATGTATGGGCAGGAAGCCCATTATCCCTTGTCAGTGGCACAAACGTGTTTATTGGCTCTGCACAAGGACACATTGCCGCATAAATATCAACGAAATTAAGGCGCAAAATATTTGCCTGGGCAATAAATCAACAGTGTGTCTGACTCTGTGTGTGTGTATATGTGTGTGTGTTTGTGTGAAGGAAATTGACCAAAAAGTATTAGTAACGGAAATTGCACAAATTTTCGGTCAAGCAACTGGGGAGAACACGAGCAGCCTGCCGAGAGTGTGGGACAGGATATGTTTGGGACGTTTTTCATCTCGCTGTGCGGTCATTTTAATTGAAAGCAAGACAAAAGCACAATGGCATTGATGGAGCATATCGAATATGCATAGACAGCAGCAGCACACACGCACAGCACACACAGCACACACTCTCAGGCAGACAGCCAGACAGTGGGGTAGACAGCTGAAGCGTGTCCTGCACAGAACGTATCCTTGTTCGCCTATACATTTAGGCCTTTTTGGCATTGTTGTGCATTACATTACGTTTATCTGCGTGTGTTTGTGTGTGTGTGTGTGCGTCTTTTTTGTCAAACTTTTCCTTCATTCAATGCTCATATTTCAAATGGCGCCTCGCGCTCATAAGTATGCAACACTTTTTCCCACGCGTGCGATACCAACCCCCTCCTCTGCCCACCCCTCACCCCTTGAGATGACGCCTGGCAGCCATTTTGCAAAATTTGCATGGATAATTTGTCACTTTGAATGATGTTGAAGCTTTCTGAGTGGGTTAGACGACTAGCCCCGTCCACGTCCCTGCCCCTTCCCCTTTCTGCGGCGCATTCAAAAATGCTTGCGGGAAGTGCGGCAAATGTTACAAATTGTTGTCGTTGCCTGTTAGGCAGATCGGGGCATGGGCGGGCGACAGTAATGGAGTTGGGTGTGCAAATGCCTTGTGTCGCATCAAATTTTGGGCCACACACACACACACACGCACGCACACTTAGGCATAGCATACATAACATAACATAATAGGTACACGAAGCGTTTACTCGAAAAACAACTTTAATAAACCCGCTTGCCGACTAATTTGACAATAAAAACCAAATGTTTGGGGATACAACAACAACGAAAATAAGCAAAAAATAAATAAAATTACAACAAAAAAGGCAAAAAAGGGACATTGGGACACGGCTAGCAGCGTACCCTTTTTATGGCACACATGCGCGCGGCTAACAGGTTTAAAAATTACATTTAATGACAATTGGCGCTGCACAGACCCAAAAACCTTTGACACCCCCCTCCCCTCCTCTGCAGTGAACAACCCGGCCACAATCAGATATACAAATTCGTGGGGAGGGATGTTCGGTAACATGTGTAGAGTGAAAGCGACTGGCAAAAGTTGTTGGCTGGCAATGGCATTCTCGATAGGTTCGCGCAATTTCCAGCCAAGTTGCTCCCATTAGCCACATAATTTTAAGTGTGTGCGCGGCGCGAATTGTGGAATGAGCGGAAAAGGGGACGGGCGGCGTTGGGGTAAGCGGGACGAGAACGAGCTCATTTAATATTAAAAGGATTTATGAGACATTTTCCTTTCATTTTGACAACGAAAAGGACGCACGGACGAAACCGGACGGATAACCGGGCGGACAGAGCGGACAGGGGGAGGGCGGATGGGCGGGCGGGCGGACGGTCGGAACGGCGCACGTCTGAATAGCGAATGGCGAATGAAAATTTCTCGTTGCCGTTGATGAAATTTTCGCTTAACAGAATTTGTGACGCTTCGCGTGGCGCCGTTGCCTACGCTCGGTTAAAGGGTTTTACTTTTTAGTCTCAGTTCCACTTTAGCCCCCACCTACGCCACAGCTCCCGCACCACGTTCCCCTCTGCCGGCGCCTGTGTGTTGTTGCTATTGTTGTGCGCAGCGTGGCAACTTTTGCGCTGGTTTAGCTTACGCCTGGGAATTATTTGAGTGCTTTTTGCAGGCTACCCCCGCTCCCTCGGTGGCCTCAGTCAACATCCCTATCGCGATCCTGAGCGTGTGAAAGTGCAGACGCCGACAACCGCTGAATGTATCAAATAAAAGCCTGCTTACAATGTGTGTGTGTGTGTGTGTGTGTGTGTGTGTGTGTGTGCGTTTGTGTGTCTGTATCTCTGTGTGTGAATTTTGACAGATTTGAAAATTATTATGCAAAATGAATAATTTAGTTGAAAGTGTTAAATTGATTTTGCCCTTTCACTACACAGCCCCACGTCGGAGATGATGGCATCGCCGGGTTGATT
Source organism: Drosophila colorata (assembly GCA_035041545.1). Taxonomy (NCBI): domain Eukaryota; kingdom Metazoa; phylum Arthropoda; class Insecta; order Diptera; family Drosophilidae; genus Drosophila; species Drosophila colorata. The sequence goes on from JAWNLD010000564.1 coordinate 6,326,608, forward strand.
GTCAGCGCTGATGGGCATTTCCGCAAACCCCCCTCACCCGACCCACCGCCCAGCCCCATATCAACCCACCTGGCAGGCCATTAAAAGCAGCTTAAGGGGTTGGAAATGATGGCAACTATATATTTGAGTCAAAATATTGCACACGCAGGTTCTTAACTTTGTGCAGTTAAACCCATGTTATAGAGCTACTTTCGCAAACTGTTCCAAGCGGGCGGAGGCGAGGGTGTGGAGTTTAATTTTATAAGACACTGTGCTGTAAATTATGGAAATATACATGCCATTTCACTTGATGGTTAAGCTGTTCTTTGGGAATTCCAACTGGATTATTTTAATGGGAAAGTTCAACTTTCGTGCGAAAAACTACGTTAAGTAAATTTGGTAAAATTACATAGATTTTTATGGTTTCACATGTACATTTATTCTTTATTCGAATATAAGCCCAACATGTTTTTTTTACCGAAATTCCAGACTTCAAACTCTAATAACTTTATCAAAGCTGAACTGATTTTCACGATCACAATTTTATCTCTATACAAATTCTGCATTCAAAAATAAGAACACAAATGGTTTCTTAATTTTCTTTTAAAAAATGCAGAGCATAAACTTTTACTATAAACATCCCAAGTCTTTTATAAGTACCCTTGCCATATTTTGAGCACTCATAACTTTGTCAAAATTACACCGATTTCATGAGGAATGGCTCTTTATTCGTGAATTGACCTCTTGAATAATTCTTCATCAAAGTATGAAAAAGTAAATTTTCTCAAATTTTCTTACTAACGCATACTTTTCCCAAACTCCAAGCACTTATAACTTTGTCAAAACAAAACCTACTTTTACGAAGAAGAGCATTTTGATCTTAGTTTAATCTCTGGTTTGATTCTGCACTGAAATTAAATACCCATAACTTTTTGGAATTTTTTGTAACAATTCATGACAATTTAGACTTTTGTTCCGGTTTAAATGCCCTTCACAGTCTTCTAACTTTCATAACTTTGTCAAAACGGATCAGATTTTGACGAGCTATAAAAAAAGGCATCTCTAGATTATTTCTGTATTCAAATATGAAATACAAATTTTTGTAATTTTCTTGTAAAATTTCATAACAAATATTTTGACTATAAACAAATCTTCCCACGCTCAAAGCTCTTACAACTGAATACCTTTCTGGTCGTTGTTTGTTCCATACTTTAATTATTGGTATATTCTCCACTTTTCGGACTTTTATCCAAGCAGCCCCGTGAAGTGCACTTCCCTGATAGCTGGTTAGCAACACCTTTTTGTAATCAGGCTGCGGGCATTTGCAAGTGTTTGGCCCGGTACTCGACAACATTTTGTGCTATCTGGCATTATATCTGGGAACGAGCTCAGTTTCTTGTTAGCTTCGGTGTAACCTGTCGATGAGGCACGCCCTCAGCTTGGTTACAGTTGCTGCACGCCCATTTCTGACGTCATTTGTCAAATTCTGGCATTTGGTTGGCAAGAGGGAGCCATGCCCTCAAACACACACACATAGCCGTCCAGGTCCTGGCTAATATTGACATTCCTAATCTGTGCAGCGCCGTGCGTTGGCCGTTAAAATGCCGTGTCACTTCGTTAGTATGCGTGTGTGGTTCCATTTGTTGAGGTCGCCTTTTGCCTTGGTCTGATCAACGGTCTGTCCGTGGGTTGGGTTGGCTTCGGTTTGTATTTGGTTTTTCGGCTGGGTGTGTTTGGTTTTTGATTCATGCCCAGCTATCAGCGCTGGGCGTGTTTCGCTGCTATCGCTGCGCACCCCCCCTGCTCATATATATATATATATATATATATGTATACGATATACTATATTTGATGATGACATTGCGAAGCCAGTTTATTAGTTTAAGTAGCTGCCTCATTGGCAGTGATTAGCGACGGACTCGAGCAGCGAGTAACAAAGTGCCGGCGGGCGCTGTTTCGAATCGCTTTTTAACAACGCGGCAATTTTGTGCGTCATGTCTGATGACCGGCAGCAGCAGGAGCAGGAGTCGTCCTGGACGTCATGCTGCTACTTTCTTGCAGCGCACTCAACTTGACGGGCTTTTGCTGCCACTTTTTTTTTCTTCTTTTTTTTTTTGCAAATTGCTAGCAGGCTGCCCGCAGCGAGCGACCCGGGCCCACAAACAGAGCCCAGACCTCTGGCATGTATTTGCCCAACCTGTGTAAAGTGCAGCGCAGACAAACAGAGCGGGAGAGGGAGGGGCGGAGGGAAAGAGAGCGAGGGACAGAGTCTGGCAGCTAGAACAGAACACGGGCCAAAGCGATTTGCCTTGCCAAAAGCTGCATGACTAACTTTGTAGTTGTAGTAGCTGTGCCTGTCTGTGTGTGTGTGTGTGTGTGTGTGTGTGTGTGTGCTGGTGCGACAACACAAGTGTTTTAATTTTACGACATTGTATGAATTTTACTGCTGGCACAGCAGAAACATCAGCACCGCTGTTACATATCGTTAGCTTCCTTAACGGACGTATCCCACATCTTCCAGCGCACTCACACAAAACGTAGCCCCGCCCCTCGGCAGACCCGCCCCTCCGCCCCTCTGCCCCTGACTGCCCGCCGTTGTCTGCGCTGCGCTGTGCCATGCTCATAAATTGCAGCTTGCAAGCTTCAGTGCAATCAGCGTCATCAGCTTCATCCGGCCCTACAGCTAGAAGAATCAACCATGGGCCCAAAATAAAGGGCAGCGGCTAAGCGGTTTTCAAATAAAAAAAAATAAAAAAAAACCAAAAACCGCAAAATTAAACGAACCCGAAAAAACGAAATACAAAAAATTGCTTAACGAAGCCGGAACTGGTAATAAATGTTATACAGCAAATCAATGCGTAACTCTAGACTTAATCGAAAAAAAGAAGAGCGAACTTTTGGAATCAACGGAATCATTTGAAGCATTGAATTTCAATTTGAAACTGAACTTGAAGCGGTTTAAAACAGAAAGAGAATTTTTTTTATATAAGAAATTGAACCAGTTTTGTGCCTGACACAGGCTTTAATTAAAACTTTTTAGGAAAAAAAACAAAATAAAAAAAATTGTTAACGAAGCTGCAACAATTGCAGCTCCAAAATGATGCAGTTGGTGGAACCAGTTGGCAAGCATTGTAACAAGTTTTATTTGGATTTTTGCCCCACTGTCGCTTAACTGCCGTCACTTAACGTTAACAGTTTACGCTTGCCTGCGGGCTAAAAAGGCTGGCGTTGCAATACACACACACTTGCATAGTTAAACGTACACACACACACACACACACTAACACACACTTGCATGTGCAGCTCTCGACACTCCGCGCCATCTTTGCCGCGCCATCATTTTTGGTGCTGCTGTTGCGCTAACTGCGTAAAGTTGGCACTTGAAACTGTCAGCTTAAATATGCCAGCTGCACACACACACACACACACACACACACGCAGACACACGGCGACACTCATACACACACTTCACACACACATGCGGCTACTACATAAAGTGCAGAAAATGGTCGACGCATAGCGAAAGTTGGTGCCGTAAGTTACGGAACCAGCGACTCTTATGGCTCCTCGCAGTCTGGCGGGCCATAACTTTGGCCAGCCCAGCCCCGACTTGCCATAAATGCATTTTTAAATGCCAGGGCTACAGCTAAATTAAGCAGCATTTGCCACTTGCGCTTTACGCGCTCATTCGTTCATTTATGCTGATACTTTTTAACCATTTCTTTCGGTTTTTTTATCTCTCTTTTTTTTTTTTTTTGCAGATGGTGACGAGAACGAAGAAAATCTTTGTGGGCGGCCTCTCGGCGCCCACCACGCTGGAGGATGTCAAAAGCTACTTTGAACAGTTTGGTCCGGTAAGTAAAACAAGCTCCTTACAACAAAAAACAGAAGAAAAAAATGTAGAAAAAAGTAGAAAAAGAACTAGTTCTTTTGTAACAGCCATAAAGCGCCGTCTGCCAAATACTGGCAATAATAATAATGAAAATGGAAAATCAGAATGACAGTTGCCGAACAAATCATGCAATTTATGCGCACTGCGCGTGTTCTGTCCGTAAACTTTATATATATACATACAAATATATATAATAGACACTGTGTGTGTATAGGTAGTATCTGCTTATAAGCGCTGCTGAGCAATGACACCTTCACTGGCTGCCACTTGCTACAGTTTGTTTGATCAATAAAAACGCCAAAAAAAAGGGCAGAAAACCAACCCCAAAAAACCCAAAAAAAAAAAAAAAAATTGCAAAAAAAAAATAGAGAAAAAGGAATATATATCCGTGGCAAATTCAATCTTGACAAGTACTGCAAGGCACAGACGTTGGCCCGACACGTCGAGGCGGCGTCTATGCCCAGCGCCGACCCTCCCTACACTCATCATTTTAGCCAAATTCGCTGCAGCAAAGCGAACTCCACTTAAACATCAGCTAACACACATGCATAGCGAGGTGTGTGCGTGTATGTGTGTGTGTGTGTGTGTGTGTGTTTGCGGCTGAGTGCTGTTCGAGTGCTCTTTAAGTTCTCCATTCAGCCAGGTTTGGCAGGTGTGCCGAGGGGAGAGTTGACTTGTTATAGCGCACAAAACAAATTTTTAGCACGTGAACAAAAATTGTTGTGTTCTTGATTGCGATACTAAACGAAAATCGATTTGTTTCGACGCTCTTCGATTTTAATGAGCGACTAGATGCTTCAGACTGCATTTGGCTGTGCAGCAAGGCAGCCGGGCGGCAAGGATTTCATTAACGAGATATGCAAAATATTTTATCCTTCACGCTTGCCTAAACGTGTCTCTTTAACAAGGATAAGCTGATATGAGCGAAATATGTGTAAATTGCTTGGGAGTATGTGAAAAACTGCATTAAGATTCACTTTAGATTTTACTTAGGACTGAATCTTACTTTTTTTCAGAACATTTGCAAGTTTATTACATAAGAATCTAGCTGGAAAGAAATAAAAATGGATTGATGAACTTATTATAGCATATCGAAGGTGTACAAATTTGTCGAATTAATTCTATTGTTATTGTTATCAGGCTTTTTTTTTAGAATTAATTCTTACTTTCTGCTCAGCGCTTTTGCATATTTATTCAATAAAAATTTAAAGCAAATGAAACTGACATAGATTATTTTAAATATTTTAGGAATCAGTTTTCAATTCAATAATCTTGTTTTCCATTATTCTACTAATATTTTCTTTACTAAATTGTGAGAAATTAATCAAAAGTTTGATCAACGATTTATTTTATTACAACTTAAAGCTCTCATGTGCTTTAAAAGCATTCAGCTAAGCAGACAATGAGAAGTGGTATTCATTTAAATTAAGAGTACAATAAAACGAGTTAACCAAAAACTCATACGATGCAATTTAGGCAACTTAAGGCTCTTTTAAATAGCCCACATAAAAAGTGCCATTAATATAACTTAATTTAAAACGCATACTTAAAGTTCGCACTTAAGACAATTAAGGCAACTTAAAGCTCCCAGTTGCTTTTAAAGCTCTCAATTGAATCTCCGTTAAGAACATTGAAACTTGAGTCAAGTTTTTTAATTGCTTTGCACTTTAAAAATTGGCTATTGCCCGCAAAAAATGTATTTCTATCAAAGTTGGGCATTTTTTCTTTCGGCTTAAATAACATTACAGATCTGCAAACGGGCAGCTCTCAATTTTCATGCAATTTTTTTGCTCAGCTTTGGCATTATTCATCGTTTTGTCATTCAATACTGCCCCACATTTCGCACAACTCTCAACGGATTTCAAACTTCTCTCAACGACCAGGTGAAACGCAAAGTGCTGATGACTGTCGGAGAGGGAGGTGGACTGGGAGGGGTAGGGGGAGGGGGAGCGGGCAGCCTCCTGATAATTGACACAAATTGGCGCAACTTTTTGTCAGCTCTTCAACCGCCGGCACGTCAACTGGCATTTGCGATGCCTCATTGCGTCCGCGCCCACGACAGTCGATAATGCGAATATAATGACGAAGCCATAGCCCAGCCCCCTTCCCCTCCCTCTCCCACTCCTCATCCACCAGCTCGCTGTGCCAGCACCCCCTGCTGCTGCTGGCATGGCACATAAACGCCCATCAATCAAATCAGCGCTGTGCAAAATGCTTTTAAGTAATTTTCATCATAACTGCGAATGAAGCTGTCAAAATCCATAACGATCAAATAGTTATAACACCTACAAAACGATATTGCCTAGGTATAAATCCATAGAGTGAAGGCCAAAACCTGGCCAGTCCAAACAATGGCGAAGCAAGTTAACCAAGCGCGAATTCCTAATGGCAAACTTTTCAATTAATCCGCATTTGCAAGAAGAAAATTATAATAATAACTTGCCGCACAAAGGGCTCACGTTTATGGGCGCCAAACGGGGAGCGGCGGCGGGGGCGGGGCGGATTCTCTGCCATAAGCACTCGGCAAAAAGTTTCGACAGGCAAACAACAGCAGACGTAACACTCAGTCGCCCTCCCCCAGCTCGCTGTTGGTCTGCTGCTACACATACTCTTGGCCAAGTTATTGATTACAACTAATCCCCTTTTGGCTTTTGCCTGCCGCCTCATTGAGCAGCGGCTCGCAAAGAGATTTGCGCCGCCGCCCATAAACAAAATAGGAACTGGCCGCCGGCTTAGATGCCAGCCAGCTCCTTGTGTAGCCGTGTCCGGTTCAAAAACAGCACCGTAGCCCCTGGGCAGGTGGCCAGCCAGGCGTTAATGACTTTATCAACCATTTTTCTTTAGCAAAAGATGGCCAGAGAGAGAGAGAGTGGGAGAGGGAGAGGGAGAGGAAGATTGCCTTTGTCGTTGTCAGTGCCATTAGAGACGGCACACGGCAAAGATTGATTAGCCAGGATGACACAGTCAGGCGCAGGCACCGGCAGGAACTGAGGCAGATCCATTCAATATGATTAATAGTTGTTGCATGTTGCGTAGCATGGCGACAATCGCAACGGGCACAACAATAGCGAAATGCCAAAATACCGAATATATCGAAATAGCGAAATGGCGCAAACAACAGCGAGATTGTCTATATAGAAATTTATGACCCGAGCCACCAGCCAATTTCATGTTGCCAGCGCATATTTTTTTTTTTTATTTTCTTTTTATTTTTTTTCATTTTCCTATACCGGTTTTTTGTATTATTTTCCTCATGTCAGCGGCACATTTTATTTGCATTTCATTTTATTGTATATTTTAAATGTTGCATTGCATCGTTGGCAATTCTTTTTCGTTTTGCGGCTTAGCTAATAAATAACAACGAATTTCGTATGCGCTTGCAGTGGCAAATATATTTAGAATTTAGGAAAACATGGAGGCTTAGCAAGAACAATACAATTTATTTGTACACACTTGTATTACTATTATTATTATTACTATTTTGATTGCTTTTATTATAAATATTATTATTTTTATTTTTATTTTTACCTTTACGGTGCTCTGAAAGTATTAGAATTGGAATTTAAATTTCCTTTTTTAGTGCATTTATATTGAGTTTATACTGCAGTTAAGAGCCTCCTTTTATGGGCGTTACTTGCTTAACGGCAAAGCTTTAATGCCCCGCTGTGTGGCCATAAAAACTATTTTCTAGCTCCCTTTTCCGATGTGGGTGCGCTCATTTGCAAACAGATACATTGAAGGGGCAGGGACGGTGACAGAGGCTGCGGGGCAGAGGCCAACTATTTGCAACCTGGCGACCTCTCTGGCATAAACGCAGCCCGCACATATATAAGCCCGATAGTTGCCACACCTTTTAAATGCAAATCAGAGAAATGTTTTTTTGCCCCAAAAATAGGAAACAAAACGCAAAACCAAACCAACAAAACAAATGGCAAAATTTCAAAATTGCACTGTGCAAGTTTTTAGTGCAAATGCTTCAGATTTAACTGGCACACCAACAAACACTCACACACACAAACACGCACGCACACACACACACACACACACACACACATGCATTGGACCCCAAACTGACCTCAGCTGCTGCAACCTTTGCCACTGATTTTATTGCAACTGCTGCAGCTGCTGCAAGCGCTGCGATAACACAAATTTCACATGCGGTGAGAGGAGTGGCGGGGGATACGCAAGTGAGATTCAGAACAGGGAGCAGCAACAAAAACAACAACAACAACAGCCAAATAAAAGAAACTGGCAACAAAACCAACAAAAATGCAAAGCTCTTTGGCTAAAAAATTGCAAATAAACTACACATTTTGCAAAAGCCCCCCAGCACCCCTCTCTATCATTCTCTTTCTCTCCCTCTCTCTCTCTCTCTCTCTATCTCTGTCTCTGTCTCTGTCTCTGAGCCTGAACTATGGCTCGGCATGGAAATTGCAGTGGCCAACAGTGGCCAGTATCAGGCAGCCTGCAGACATCGCCCTGTGGCTTTTAAAGGTGTTTACGGTGTTTGCTTTGCCATGCCCCGAGGGTTAGTTAATTTAAGCGCTTTTCATAAGCATTTTATAGGGTGGAGGCCAAGTGGCAAAAGTGCAGCCAAAGCTGCCAAATGTCCAACCTCAGCTCCTTGAAGCACTTGCGTTGCGGCTGCCCCAGCTGCGGCAGCAGCTCCCCTTGGGCATTAATTATGATAAATCATGCAAAATAAATTGCAACAAAAATAAAAATTTAAAAAAAAAATACAAGAGAACTTTTTCATTAAAAGCGAGTTTAATCATTTAATTAGTAGGTAATAGAAAGGGCAGAAGAAATAACCCGATAGAAAGAAAAACAGGCAGAGAAAAAACCCTCTGGGGCTGCTCATATACTATTCATTTGAGTTTCACATAATTTATTCATTTATACTCGACTTCATTTGTTTACACACATTTGATTATAATCACATAAGTGTGGGATAATAAAAGAAAAATCAAATATTGCCCACAGTTATTTACACTCAGCGAAAAAACAATTGATATAAATCCAAGTATTAATGGAATTCGCACCATTTGGATCTTAAAATTTACAAATAATTTAGCTCTTAAATATTGCTTAATTAAACATAAATGTAAGCATATATATAAGATAAATAATGTGGCATTTATTTTAACTTTATTTTAACAACTCTATTGAAGTGTTTGTATTTGTGTTTGTATATTGTTTATTGTTCCGGATTGTTTATAAAAGCAAACAAATAGTGATTTACCCAGACAAAAACTTCTTCAGATAGAAGCTACTTATTCGGCTTAAGGAATCTAAAATTCAACAATTTATACTTTTACTTATCTACAGAATACTTTTCTTCATCTCTCCCTTCGATCGAAAATAATATTTTCTTCTTTTTCTCAGAGTATCCGAAAGTTTTGCTTTGCAATCCTTAGGAACAATCCACAAATATATATAGTTTAACATAAATATCCTTTCCTTGGACACATATTCTTTGAATTTTCTTGACAAAGTCGAACAAATTTCCTCATTTTCTTTTTAGGGAATCGACTGCAATTGTATTTTTCATATCTTAAAAATATTTCGTTTTCTTCACAATATATCTTCAAAATATTTTTGCTCAGAGTATCATATGCTCCATTTCAAACTCACCCAGAACTTTATATGTTTTTTCGTATGTCTTATAAATATATCACATATCTCATTTGGCTGACTAAAAGGGTATACCCACTTGTGTGTGTGTCTGGCGTAGATAGAGTTTCAATCTTGTTTGTTTGCTCACCTGCCTGACGTATCAGTCAGTCAGTCATTCAGTCCTGTTTGTATTGTCCTTGTGGCCCTCGTCTCTCTGTGTGTGTGTGCCATAACTGTGGGCAATTTTTGAGGCACGGCAAATGCGAAGTGCCTCTTTCCAGCTGCATAAATTATGATGAAGCGCAAATCTTCAGTTAGCCGTATGTAAATGTAAATGAAGGCTTTGTGCCTATGCATGTGTGTGTGTATTAGTGTGTGTGTGTGTGTGTGCACGATGAGTGGCAGATTTGCATAATCCTTAGCAAAAGGTTTCATGACAACGCCGCCGCTGCTGCTGCTGCTTGATGCTGCTGCTGATGCTGCTCGAAATGTCAATGTGGGTGCACTGAGGGGGCACGGTTGAAGGCGGGGGTTTGAAGCTGCCTGACAAGCCACAAATACTTCAGCACCTCCACCTAAGCTCGTAATTAACAGCGTGTATGTATATGCATATATATATATTATGTATATATGTATTTATGTGTGTGTGTGGCAAGTATGCACTCAAAGCCTGCACCAGCAGCTGTCATTTACATAGCCAATTAGTTGTACATAGGCAACAACAACAACAATAGTAATAACAAGCAGTAATGTTTCAGTCAGAAATACCCTGTAGTCAACAGCGAGCTGATGTAATTGTTGATTTGCTTTGAAGTGTATAGTCAACAACAGCTTTAATGTCAAATCTTTTGACTTCAGCTTCTACAATCTTCGAAAAATATTTAAAAAAATTCCAAGATTTTAAATTTATATTTATTGACTTTGAAAAATTCAGCTAAACATCGATAAAAGAAATTTAAAATATATCTGCATTCTATATGCGAAAACTTATCATCAAAAATCGCTTGGTCTTGGACTACAAGAATTTCGGTGCTTATAAAACAGTTAAAGCTGATTTCAAAATTGTAATATATATATTGCGACATTGAAGATGCCTTCTCTTGCCAGTTGCTAGCCTTTGCACAGCTGCAATATGCCCCTAGATCATTCCATTTTTAATTAATACAGGGTATAAGAACACCTGAGCCGTAGCCGGAGCTGGCAATATCTGGCTTAATCCCCGCCTGGCCGCAACTAATTTAATTGTGTTCAATTTGGCATAAAGGCGTTTAACGGCAACAACATTGGCCGCATATCAGAGCAGCCACTACCCTACATAAACATACATATATATAAATATATATATATATAACGGAATATAGATTTTTCACATGATTTTCAAAGCCCGGCGGCGTCAAAGGAGACAACTGCAAAAAGCTGGAACTGGAAAAAAAATAACGAAACGAGCCCCAACGAAGACGAAGACGTTCGTTGTTAATGCTTTGATAGACACATTACTTCCGTCTCAGTGGTTAGGCACTGCAACAACAACAGCGACAACAACGAGAACGGCAACAACAACAACAACAACAACAGGAGCAGCCGCAGCACCACCAACAGAAATCTAATACGTCTTGCCAAGCGAGGGATAACTGTTTGTTTACACAGCCCGACGACTATTTGCCTGGGCCATGGCCTCAGCTAAAACCTGAGCCTTGCTCTGGGACAGCGACTAGAACTGGATCTGGGTCTGGGTCTGGGTCTGGGCCGGGGTCTGGGTCGGTGTTTTGAGTCGGGGGTTATGGGCTCTAGCTCTGGACTCGATTTTCATGCGTTACGTCTGCCTCTCGCTGCATATCCTCTGGTTCGTGCCTAGCATGGCTTTGGCAAATTGCGCAAAAACATTGCAAAAAGCAGCAGCAGCAGCAATAGAAGCAGCAGCAGCAACAACAGCGACTGCAGCAGCAGCAGATTTCATGCACAACAAATTGTCATGCGGACAGGCAGGCAGCCCACACACATCCACAGACAGCCAGCGCTGCGGTTGGTCTTACCACCTCACTCTCCTTCTCTAACTCTCTCCCTCTCTCCCTCTCCCTCTCCCTCTCTCTCTCTCTCCGCCTCTCTTGCTGTCGCTCCAGTTGCCGCTCAAGCACATGAAATCCTTACCCAGGCGCAAGTCAAGCAAACAAACAAACCGCAATGACATGCAGGCAAAGCACAGGCTGTATCTCCTGCTGCTCATCCTGCTGCAAAACCCCCTAAGCTCACCCCACACACCCCCTTCCGCCCCCGCCCCTGCTGGGCCAGCCCATTGGCATTGCCACAGTTGTAACCGGAAACTGTCGCACTTATTTGGCTACGCGCTAGTTTCGCATATTTCACTGTCAACTTGCGGTAAATAGACTTTAAACAAATATGAAAATAACTCGCAAGAAGCTCACAAGCACACACACACACACACACACACACACATTTGGTTGTGTGCATGGGCAAGAAAAATGCAAAAATCTGCAGAGCCAAAAGAAATTTGCAAGTAAACGGTGGGTAAGCAAATGGCAAGTTGTAAAGTCTGCGGCTTCTCGTTTCCCTGTCAGCGTCTGCTCCTCTCTTTCACTCCATCTCACCCTCTCTCTGCCTCTCTCTCTCTCTCTCTCCAGCTTACTGTGCGCTCCCACTGAGCTGTCTGGGCAACCCAGCTGGGAAGCTGTGCCAGAGTCTGGCCACGTACGTAATGGAAATCAATTGTTTACTTTATATGAGTTTTTCAAGTGCTTATTCAATATCATTAGATGAAGATGAGGTAGCAATACCAGGCTATAAATGCCATATGTTCTGCCCGAGAGCTTGTGTTGTGCTAGTTGTGCCCCAACTGTGTTGTGAATAAACTAAAACTAAAACTAAAATGGAAACTAAAACAAGGAGAGATCTTTGTAATCTTTGCGCGTATTGCAGTTCAAATACCCTTGCAGACATATTGAAAGCTGCGCGATATGTATCCGATATTAGCCTGGCCTTTTTTAGACAAATGCCAAATATAAGCCGAATTTTTTAATGGGAACTATGTGATATACAAGTCCGATAATCCTTTAAATCTAATTTAAATTAAGTTAAAATAACTGAAAAAAAACTGAAAGTTATTTTAATTAAAGACCAATTTTTTTGTTTGCCAATTTCTCTTTTGAAAACTTCATGATATCGAAATCCGAATTCTTTCTATGACAACTTTATTAAATACTTATCATACATACTGCCTGGAGCAAAAAGTTGCATCTATTCGAAGCAGCATCAAAATTCCCTTAAAACAAAGAGAAATATTTTGCCTTCGACTCAACATTTGATACAGATCAAAAAGATATATGCTACATATATTCGCAGATGCCCTCGTCAATGGATGGAAAATTTGATGAGAATATTTTGAATACCCTTTGCAAAACGCAAAACTATTCATGTGCAATTGAAACTAGCTCAGCAGAAATAGGAAAGCGAGTAAGAGGTCGCAGCTGTCAGAGTTGTTCGAAAGGTCAAAGCTAAGCAAATTAGTTTGCCAAGTTGTGTCAGAAGTGGCCGGCAGTCGCAGCAAATCCTTAAGCAACTTGAGAATCGCCGAGAGGAGCTCAAGTGACGCCTCGCTGCTTACGCAAACTATCTTGCTGCTTATGAGGCTAGACCCCAAGAGGGGGGCACGACGGAAAACTTCTCGCATCGACTTGGGCAAATCAAACAACACGCCCTGGCCTCAACCTGAATGCGCCTCTAACTTTTCTCATTTTCAACGAAATTTTCGTGTATTTTTTGTTTTTTCTGCTTACGCCAGAGCCCCGGCAAAATCTTAATTTAAAAGCCCAGCTGTTGAATCAAAGGTTAACCTTTCAACGCAGCCCTTTTACAAAAACACACACACACACAGAGACAGCAGCCTGGTAGAGAGAGATAGAGAGAAAAAATGCTATAAAACTCATTTTGTCAGGCATCAAGCTGGCTGTAGACGCGACTCAACTCGACTCCAGCCCAATTCCAGCCACGCCTCAATCTGCGCACACACAACTTAACCAGCCACAGCAACGGCTGCTGGTTTTGCTTCTACTTTTTTTTTTTTTTTTTTTTTTTTTTGGGTGTGCGTGTGTATCTTTGAGCAACTCGCGGGAGATGCAAATAAGCGAATATTCATTTGATGATACGAATACGTATGCGAATGCGACTACGAGTGTGTGCGGCGTCTGCTACACGTGCGTTGCCAGCGACGACAATTTAAAAGTACGTTTTTATCGCAACTGACAGCAGGCAGGAGCCAGCCCACGACGATGTAACGGTGGTTGGAGCCATGGGGCACAGTGGGGTACGGTGCCCACTCGCTATGTGGATCGACAGCTTGAGATAGTCACGTACGCGCCTTTGTTTTTCTGGCTTTTTATTTCGTGCCAATTGTGCGCCTAATTAGCGTCGAAACGCGGCGGCATCTTTGCAATTAAAACGCACTTTTCATGTGCCCAGCGGGCGTTCGGTGGAAGGAAGTGTCTGCTAAAATAAAAGAAACACCCACACCCACATAGGGCAAGGCGGACGAGGCGTGGCAGCTACAAAATGGCGCATGTAGCCGCCTACAAAATTAATTTGATTTATGCTGCGCTCAGCTTGTGCGTGTGTGTGTATGTGTGTGTATTATTATTGTTGTTGTGTGCTGTTTGTTCCGTCTGAGTGTGTGCGTGTGTGTGTGTGCATGTTTTCCAATTGGTATTGTAGCTGCTGACACTGGCTGACTGGTTTTCTGTCCGGTCAGGTAACGAATTTCTCTGGCTAACAACGAAAATAAAAATAAAATATTGCCCTGGCGAATGTAAAGTGTCGACTTTTACGTGGCACATGTGTGTAAATTGTGTGTGTGTGTGTGTGTGCACGTCTTTGCAATAAAACAATAACAAACAACATGCTACACACACTCGCACACCCACCGAGTTGGGCGTTGATCTAGTGGGTTAGCATCGGATTCTGTCATTCCGGACGCCCTCTTCCACTCAACTCAGTTATTTGGAGTCTTACATGAGACAGTGCTAACAAATGTAACAACCAGATGCGAAAACAACACGGCAACAACAACAACAACAATATTTAAAAAATATATACATGTTTGCCGAGCAGAAATGACTAAGAGTTGCCTGTGCTTCATTTTGGCATAGCTACGCAAATAAATACTTTATTCATAGATATTTTCCCCACTACAATTAGGTATTTTAATCTGTTTTCAACACTGTAAAATATTTTCCTTTGGGTAAGCACATAAGCTGGCAAAGTTTTTAATTGCATTGACTTATTTGAAGTAATCTAGCGTAAGATTTAAAGTTGTTCAACTGTTGTCTATTTGTATGATTTTACAAATTTATATATAGAATTTTACTCTATAAAATAATTTCCTTTTAGTAATTTTCAACAACAAATTTATGTATTATAAATTATTTGTGAACATGTTAAAGCATTTTGAACTTAAAACGTATAAACTCGGAAAGCTTTATTAGCCGACCAAGAAGTCTTTAGGTAAAATAATTAATCCTTTGGGTACTTTTCGCACTACAATTTAGTGTTTTCGGCCATTTCTTCAACACTACAAAAACTTTTCATTCAATGAAACAGCTTTCAAATTAGCCAAAACCAATAAAAGCCAATTATTTTATTAAATAAGACTAAAACTCATTTAAAACTCAAAACCTAATCTGAGTAGATGTATTATTCATGGAAATTCCCCAAATTTAAATAGGTTACGACTCCAATTTTGTGTGCTTTGCCAAGAATTTAAGGCCAATATTCAAGTTTAACTTGACGTCCGTGTCATTGGGTTAACGCTTGATGAAGACTTATCTACGACGCATAAGTAAGAACAAAAAAAAAAAAAAATAAAGAAAAAAGCGAAATGAAATTTGGATTTTAAATTGGACTGCGCCAGCCACAGAAATGTGCATAGACCTTCAGATATACATAGTATATATAGATATATGTGCGTGGCAGGTATAAACATGGCAACACGACAGCCGCCGACGTTCGCACAATGCAAATAAAAAGCCATAAACTTTCATTTAAGTTTAAAATGGCATTTAAATGAATGAGTGGCTGCTGCCAGTTGCTGCCACTTGCTGCCTGGCAGTGGCTGCTGCTATTTTCTTTTTTCTTTCATTTTTGTTGTTGTTGCTGCTTTGTTTGGGGTGCTTTGGCAGTGGCAACGGCCAAGTAACACATGTATCATAATTCATTTCCATGTTTTATTTGGTTTTAACTGCAGTTGCCGCCGCCAGTCGCTGTGTTTGTCGCACTCGTTTATTTGCTGTGTGGCTGCTGCGTGCAAACATAAATATATATCAAAACAACAGCTAACAGCTAACAGCTAACAACAACAGCAGCTAACAACAACATGAACACCAACAACAGCAGCAACAACAACAAACAACAGCAAACAAACAACATTCAAATAATTGACATATACTCGCATGTTGCAAAATACATGTACAGCCCCAAAGCATTTCGAGTGTGTGTGTGTGCGTGTGTGTGTGTTGTTGTGTGTGTTTGTCATTCAGCTTCTAACACTTGCTGCATAGATTCCCATGCATATGTCTAGCTTTTGAAATGATGAGCCTCTGACAAGCCAACGTCTCGTATACATAATATTTGTGCGTCCAAAAAACGTAGCATACTTTTCAGGGCAACCGTTCATTTTGTAATAAATTAGCCAAAATATGTCATTTGCATAGATAAAACAACTAAAATTGCATAAAATTTTAGCTCCACAGTCCACTCACATCTCTCCCTCTCTCTTTCTCTCTCGCTAGCTTTTTGGCCGAGCGCTTATAAATATTAAATTAAATTAAAAAGCAAACTAATTGTTAATCTGTGCGGCTTGCGGCTTTTGCCATATGCGCTTTTGTCAACAACAATGCGGCAAGTGCTGCTGCTGTTCTGTCTATTTCTCTGTTGTCTGTGGCCACTAACAAGCTCTGCTGAGCTGACCACGCCCCCTTGCTGTTGTTGCTGCTGCCGCCCCCCGCCCAACTCTGCCGGCGCCGTGTTTTAAATGTAAAGCACTTGCTGTGGTCGCTTTGAGCGACCCAAAAGTTAATCTCTGCCAACCGCTGACCGGGCAAACTGTCCCGCCTCCCCTTACTATTTCCCCTCACTCCCTCTCAGCTAGTTAGATATTTTGCTTTGTATTTTTTTTTTTTTTTGTTATTTTTTCTCCCTTTGCTTTGCCCAACCACAACTTACATTTTTACAGAGACGCGTTTTGTTTGTTTGTTTTGCTTATTTTTGCTGCCACTTTTTATGCTCAGCTTACATTTTTGCTATGATATATGTGTGTGTGTGTTTGTGTGTGTGTGTGTGTGTGTGGGAGTGTGCTTGATTTGTGCCAGCTAGAAGTCAACCAGCCAGTCCAAGATAAATCGCCTTTCAACGCAACTGCGGGCATAAAAAATCACACGATCAGTCATTACACACACAAACACACACACACACATGCACAGCACAGCACATCCTGTTGTAGCATAAGCACTCATGTGGTGTGTGTGTGTTTGTGTGCGTGTGTGTGCCAGCAAAGTCATTTTGCGTGCTCTCGCTCTTATTTTTTTATCGCCAGCGCTTTAAATTTTTTATGCAAGCTGCGCTGCTGATTTGGCGATAGTGTCGTCGTTGTCGTCC
Source organism: Drosophila colorata (assembly GCA_035041545.1). Taxonomy (NCBI): domain Eukaryota; kingdom Metazoa; phylum Arthropoda; class Insecta; order Diptera; family Drosophilidae; genus Drosophila; species Drosophila colorata. Next base: position 6,343,754 of record JAWNLD010000564.1, read on the forward strand.
TTCTGCCCCATGCCCCATGTTGCCTGCGGCACATAAGTCATTTTGCAGCGCACTTGTAAGAATTCACACGAGCTGCGTCCCATCCGCCGCATCCTGCGTCACTTTAGCGTCTCAATAGTCTGTTACTAATACGTTTTTGCAGTGTGCTGCCATTTTAATGCCTTTCATGCAGCAGCAGCAGCAGCAGCAGCAGCAGCAGCAGATTCTTTTCGAGTGCATAAAGGAGCGGCAGCTAAGGAGCTGCTACAGCTATCAGCTTGCCGCTTGCCGCTTGCCAAGCTGCTGCGTCACTGCCTCAATGCGTCACAGGATATTACCGCCGTCATTCAAGCAGCGCGTTGCAGGGGCGTCGAAAGGGGGGACGACGACATTGCTGTGGGCTGCTGTGCATTCATGTGCCCCACGCACATGTCTTGGACTGCAGCTATGTGTGTGTGCGTGTGTGTATTGGGGTAGCTTGGCGCTTCAATACTCTGACGCTTCCGGTATTTATGACGCAAGTAATCAAATTGAATGGCGCGTTGCAGTTTCTTTCGCCTTTTATTTGCCCGAGCTGCAGCTGCAACTGAAGCTGCTGCTGCCGCGGCTGCTGCTGCTGCTGCTGCTGCTGCTGTTGAGCTTGGCATTGCCTTTGCCTTTTTCAGTGCTTGCGTCCTGCAGTGATAAATTCTTGCATTTCTTTCACACTCCCCCGCCTGCTCTCTCACTCTCGCGCTTCTTCTTCCGCTGGTGCGGCATAAAAAATTGTGCAAAACTTTCAGCTTTCTACACATTTTCGTCGCTTATCAGCGACGGCTGCTGCAGTTAAACTCGAGTGCTGGGGCGGCAGGCGAGCAGAGCGGGGGACGGTGATAATAATGAACGTGCATGAAAAATTGCAAGTTGACTGAAAGAACTTGGCACTTGGAACTTGGGCATTACCTAAGGCGCAATAAATAATAAGTACCAGTAGCTGCAGTTGTTGTTGCAGCGCCCGCCCAACCTCAACCTGAGTGGGGACGCATAATGAACGGCGTCTTGAGCACTGAAAAGCGTACACTGAGCGCTGACTTGCATAATGCTAAATTAGTGGCCATGGGAGCGTTAAGTGCAACGGGCCAGGAGCTCAAGTGATTTACACAGGATGCGCCAGCGATTAGTGCTGCTCTCTCTCTCTCTCTCTCTCCCTCTCTCTATCCCACTCTCGCTGCCATGCTTTTGTAGCTGCCTCAAAACTATTTCAGGCATTTGCTTATTTCTACTAATGACTGCCAAAAGTTTACTATTCAAGTTAATTTGACAAAAAAGAACAAAAAAAACGTTTATGGAAACGACTCTTCCTAAGCTTTCATTAGATTGCTAGCTAGTATTAGTCGGCTTTGCCCGGCCCAAGTATTTTCTATTTATATGTTGTACAAATATTTGTCAAATATATTTCGCATGTGACATTAAATAAGATTTCCGAAAAATTTCCACATTCAGCCATAATTTTCCACAATTTCAATTTAAATCACTCTTAGTTCAATTTTTTATAAAAAAAACCTTTACGTTTTTTTTTTTTTTTGAAATCCTTTCTTTAAATGTAAAGTAATTGAAAATATTTTTAATTGATTTATTTATATATTTAACCAAAATATTGATGTTTATTTTTAACAAACTATTTATTTCAATATTAATGTTTTAAAATTGATTTTTATTTTTTAAAAATTGTTTAAATGTTTTTAATTAGATAGAAAAGACAGATACAAATACTTGAAATCGTTTAAAAGAAGTTCCCATATCCTTTGGGCCGCTTCTAACTAAATTGTTAATTATTTTTTTCAAATCCTACATATCATTCCTATAGATTAGTTTTAGCCCACTTTCTTTAGGTTTTTCATTGTATAATAGAAATACGTTAACGTCGCTGGCAGATGGTGACAAAATCGTCGTCTTTCGGCGCTCTTCAGCTTTCGAGTTGGTTCTATTGGACAATGCGGCTGAAGGTGCTTTAAAGCTTATGGCTTATGGCTCACAATCTGCCCGTTCACGTGGCCATTGCCATGAAAAATGCAGCTGCTGCTAAATTTTTCGCTTTTGTCGGCGTTGTTTTTTCCGTTGGTCAGCAAAAAAGAAAAACGAGAGCCGAAAAAAAAAATACAGAAACCAAAAATAGAAATAGGGAAAATAGAGAGAAAGAAGCAGCAGCAGCAGCAGCAGCAAATTATCCTGCTTTGCTTGATTTATGCTTTTGTTATTGTTTTTCATAAGCCGTCGTGAGGCGAATGTAAAGTGAGGAAAGCGGCAGCACTCGAGAAAAGCTGCAGAGAAAACTTCAGCACAGCTGTCGCCGAGAGATAACCCCAAAAAGTTTGCACTAAAGACTCAATCAACGTGGCTTCTAAGCAGCTGTCGGCCCCGTCTGAACACTGCGGCTGTGTCCTTGTGTCCCCGTGTCCTTGTGCACCATGTCCTGCAATAAATGAACAAATTAATTAAGAAGCGGTAGCAGCGTGAATTGTTGCACGATTGCCAGCAGCCGGACGGTGGCTGGTCCGTGGCTGGCCCGAAGGGCCAAAGAATGTCAGCGCAGGAGACACGGCGACATAAAATTAATGCAGCGCTGTCAACCTGGCCAAGCAATCGGGCCAAGCAACAACAACATGTGCGACAGCACACAGGACACAAAGGCGATGCGGAACGTTAACGTTTACGCTTCACTGCATCCCGGGACAACTAGCTGCCAGCTCTAAAGCTCATCCAATCTCCAATCGTCCAACTCTCCTCTCTCTCTCTCTCTCTCGCTCTCTCTCTCTCTCTCTCTGTCTTACTCCATCTATCTCTATTTGCCGGACTGAGCTCAAAAGCAGCTTAGCCTGCAGGTGATGCGAGCGAGGACGCAAAATCAATCGAGAAATCCATGGACAGGCATAGGATGGCCGCTAACCGGGATACGCTCATACATTCTCCATTCCCGCTCCCGCTCCCGCTTCCACTTCCGCTGCTGCTCCATGTGTGGGCACGTGCTGGTCAGCGCCAATAACGACGTAATCTGTTTATATCCCTTTTTTTGCCATCTTCTTTTTTCTTTTTTTTTTTTTGGCCATTGTGTTGCGCACTTTTTCCATTTGTCGTAGTTGCCAGCAGCGTCGTCGTCGTCGTTGTCGCTGGAGCTGCTTCAATTTTCTGGCCGCCAGTTTTTGTCGCTTGTCCGCTCGTTCCCTGGATTGAGTTGTTATTTTTCGCTTAGTGCAATTTATTTTGGCCAAGTGGCAGCCAACGGCCAGGCAGCGCTTAATTTATTATGCCCACCCACTCAGCCTTCTTCTTCTGCTGCTCCTCCTCCAGCTCCTGCTCCTTCTCCTTCTCCTGCTGCTGCTGCTGCTGGTGCTCATCACCCAAATTGTGCTGGCCATTGTTCAATGGCAGATAAAAGAAAAATTAAAGGCAAGGCAAAATGAAAGTCGTCGATGTTGTCGAAGGAAAAGCAACAAAGCGAAAAATATACAACAACAACAAAAAGAAAAAGAAAGAAATAATATAAAAAACGTTATTAATTTTAACTTTGAAAAATTGTGCAATGGCTTAGCAGCGTTCGAGCTATCGAGGCATTCATTTATTAGCAACGTGATAAATACTTTCAATTTTCCTTTCAATAAATGATAACGTAATGCTCTGGCATTAAGCTAGATCAATAGCAAACTGTCAATAAAGAGGCAAACAAACGACGATATAACAAAATGTATTTAAACTTTTCACAAAACAGTTACGACGAACAAAATATTATGGTTAAAAAATTATATTGTACGCTTAGATCCATTAAATACAAGAGAATATTTCTTTGAACTGGTGCGGCAAACTGGCTTCCGAGAAGTGCTCAAATTAGTAAATTCCAAGAATTAAAAAGTTCAATTTAAGTGCCGTTGTATGGCAAACAAAAAGGAACACAGGTCCTGTTAAATAAATAGCAATTATTATTTCGTTGAAAAATAAATGCTAGAACTACAGTTCATGCAAAATACCAAAGCTATTTGAACAACAGTCGAGTTGAGTCTAGTGTCAATTTATTGTCAAGTTTTAATTGAGTTTAATTCATGGAATATGGCTTTCGAATATTCAGTGCACTCAAATGGGTATTGTCAATAAAAAAACTGAAATTCTTGGAAATTAACAGAGCTTGCGGAGCTAGTTATGTTTTAAGTCTCGTTAATTGCATTCAGTTCTCAGAATCAAGCCGTCGGCATTTTTTGTGAAAGCTGTCGCTACACATTTTTGTAATTTCGTTTTCAAATTGAATACACACACATGTGTTTAAAGGAAACATTAAAATTTCTATAAGTAAACTCGAATTGTAGTAATTGTGTAAATTAAAGCTTGCGTGATTTCAAATCTTTAAGCTTCGATAATTGCGCATTGAAGTGCTCACTGACATTGAGAGCAAATGTTGAAATAAAGCTCAATGTTGACTTTTATGCTTATCAAAACTGATGAATACATAAATCACACTGTGTTTTCTTATCCAACAAATAAATATGCAGAGCTCACAAAGTCAAACAGGCATCTCTGATGCCCATAAGTTGTATTTCAATTTCAATTTTCGATTAAATGGCCAAACAACTAATAGAAAACTAACTTAGCATAGATATGAGTTAAGTTGAGCATTGATTCAACTAATCAAGAATCAGTTTTATGCCGGCAGAGATCATTGGCGCAACTGACAAAGTTATTATGCTGTACACCCAGTGTAGGGCATAAAGAGGAATATCAAATTGTGATTTGACTGCGATTACGAGCGATGGGCAAACATTTGCGCCGGACACGAAAGGGCAAACTTCGATTATTTTGACTGGCTGACAAACTGAGCAACTCACTGACTGACTGACATGCTGACTGATGGACTGACTGGCTGAGCAAGTCGCATACGCGTCAATTGCTGTGATTAGCATGAAAATCATTACAAGCACAAAATGAATGGCAAATCAGAAATCAACAACAACAACAACAAAAATGACAGGCTGAGGGTCCGAAAATAGAAAAATTCTCGGCCATTGCTTTGTCAAATGTGTTTTGGTGTTTTCGTCCATGTGTGTGTGTGTGTGTGCTGTCTCAAATGTGTCAGAGTCAGGCGCTGTCCTGCGAGAGGATCCTGCGAGCGGGCAGCCAAGCAGACAAAAGGCAACCAGTGAAAAATCGAGTTAGGCAAAACAAATAGCAAAATAGTTTGGACGGCGACAGCGACATTGACACAAACAATAACAACAAGAACAGCGACAACAAGCCGAAAAAAAAAAAACAAAAAACTAAAAGAAATAAAAGTAGCCAAAGAAAGGGGGGCGCAGGGTTGGAGCCGTGGTGACGGCCCCCGTTCGGGCCGTTGTAAAAGTCAAGCGAAATAATATTTTCCGGGTAACAGGCAAAGGGAAGAACAGCGCCAACAACAACTACTACAGTAACACAAAATTGGCTGCCCATCCCCCCAACCAGTCCCCATTACTTCAAGCGTAACATTGAAAAAAAAAAAATAAAGAAAAAAAAAAGTAAAGTAAAATAAAGACTGAGCGACTTTGTGGCTGCGACGCGGGTTGGGCTTGGAGCCTGAACTTGTGGCCATCATTGTAGGCAATTTGCAAAAATAGCAACGATTTCTTGCCGCTGTCTCCTCACTGCTGTTGTTGTTGCTGTTGTTGTTGTGGCAGGCAGCAAAGTTAGTTTAAAGGAAATCAAAATAAAAATCATAAAAATGCACAACGTGGCGCGCGTTTGTTAAACTGCCGCCCAAGTGGAGGAAGAGTACACTCTTCCTAACGAGGGGGGGGGGGGGGAGGCGGAACAGACGAAAGAGTCAAGAGTGGAACGTCGCAGACAAAGACAAAAATGTTGCCTTGGCACAAAGATGAAAAGTTGTTGCTGTTTATGGCGGAAGTAGATAATGCCAAAGATGAACAAGGCGAAGGCGCTGCTGCTGCTGCTGCTTGGCAATGCCAGTCACACAGCGAGCGAGCGAGAGAGAGAGAGGGAGACAGACAGATACAGAGGGAGAGAGAGAGTCTCAAAAAGTGAGCTAGAGAAATGAAGCTTAAGGGTCGTCGCTGGGGTCTATAATTTTGCCATTACAAAACAATAGTAAAAACAAACTGCAACAAAGTTTACAGTCAAAGAAAGACAGAGAGCGAAAGGCACAGCCAGAGTTCGTAGAGGGAGGCGGAGCGGGAGGGGGAGATTGAGGCGTGTGTAAGTAGACAGCAGAAAGCTTTGCTGCATGAGCACATTGTCGCATTATGCGCAATTATTGTCGCAATTATGGCCAGACAATTGTCAGTTTTGGCGCTAGTTTTAAGCCAACTCGCACATATACATAGATATATACATATATATATACATTTATATATGTATATTGACTTGACATTTTGGGCCTGTGCCATTAATAAAGCACACACTCACACACACACACTCGCACACATGCAAACAGCGCTAGCTAATCAACAATGTCAGCCACAGCAGCCGCCGTTAAGGACGCAATCCCTTACGTGCGATAAGAACAAACAACCCCAGCCCCCAGCCCCCAGCCCCCAATTCCACCTACCCTCACCTAACGCATCGATAAAGTCAACATGAAGCGTGCTGTTGGCCGTGACTAGCCACTGGGGAGCTGCCGGGGTTGCGGCTGAAATGCGAGGCCTACGCAAAGTTCAGCTGTTTTGTCACTTATTCACAGCACATTAAACAATTTGCTTTTTACGCCGGCCAATAACAGCAACAGCAACAACAACAAGTTACAGCAGCAAGAACACCACGGTACCAGTTGCCTGAGCTACCCTCCAGGCCGTCTAGATGGCCTGCTGCCTAGCCAACCGCACATTTTAATTGTTCTCGTCATGAACATGTCATAAAGCAAATCAGATTAAATGCGTCACTTATTATTGTGTGCCCGGGCACATGGATGCCAACGAGCCTGGCCTACACAAGTATCAGTGTGTGTGTGTGTGTGTGTGAACTTTGTTAACTGCGGTCAAATGTGGTGAGCATATCGCGTCGATTGGGACCAACAACGGGCGGCAGCATATCGCTTTTATTGCATATTACCTACTCAGACTGGCAGCTAGGCACAGTGGGGCAAGTTTGGCTAGAAATGCGGTAAGCACATTGTAATCAATTTGCAACTCAGCAAGGTTTACAAGGTACTCAAAAGTGCGGTCTTTGTTAGAATAAGTTACAATATATTCAATTCCTAAAAACCAAATTAAAAGATAAAATGAATGCAAATATTTTTGGAATGTAGAATCAGTCTAGAAGACAAATCATGCCAAACACGAAAATCGGTTTCGTTTTGACAAGGTTATGGGAGTTTGAAATATGTGAGCTATAGATTCGAGATATTTACATGTGAACATTTTTGGAAAATTTTCCATGATTTTTTAAGGAGAAAAAATATGCACACTCAGAATCACTTTTAATTTTGTTTTTTTTTTATACTAATTGTTACAACCATAATCAATTAAAAAATATTAAATTTTAATTCAAAATTTTGAAAACAAAATTTTTGGAAAATGTGTAAGGGGGAATAACATGATTTTTTAACCAAAAAATTTAAAAAAAACTTTTATTTGCAATGCTGCATATATTTTAAATGCAGTTTCAACCTAGAGGACAACATGACAATGACACCAAGCATAATCATCCCATGCCAAAATAGCATAAAACATGAAAATCAGTTCAGTTCAGTTTTGACAAAGTTCTAATATAATGCATCCTTTGTGCCAATGAGTACGAGACTTCTTCACTTCACTTATAATTCTCTCCCAAGTTATTACCAGGTACTCTAATTTAAATTAAGTGCTAAGACCGTGTGACGCGTCAATAAATCGAATAACTAAAACAATTGCTAAAGGTTATATGTCTGCTATATGAATATGTGAAATGAAGAGTTCGAACTTTTGCAGCGCAGCTCAGCAAATTGTTTAGGAAATTAGTTTAGACAAACTCTGCACAGAATAATCACCGAGTTTTCCTTGCCGTGTCTTGCAGGTTGCTTTAATTGATTGCTTAAGAACTGTGATAAGTATCTGCTGAGTTTGCCCCCTTAATGCAGCAAATTCGCTCCACTATGCAACCAGCCACCAACACACACACACACACACAAACACCCACAGGCAGCCCCAACCACAAACACCCGCTTTCAACTCCAACTCAAACTCCCTCTGCTGGCAGTTGCTGCTATTTGCTGCTTGGTGTTAACTTGCATGTTAGATTGTGCGTGCTGCTTAATTAGTTGCAAACTGTTTCCATCATAGCTGCTACACACACACACACACCAGACACACACATCAGACACACACACGTCTCGACTGGCAGCAGGTCAAGGCATGTATTAGCAGCACTTGCTGCCCCTCCTGCCTCTACGCCCCTGCTCCTGCGCCTGCTCTCGTCTGCATGTTAAGCACACGTTTGCCTCTGGCCATTTGGCGGCAGGTGTCTACAACTTTTCGCGTCGTATTAGCCAAATTGACGCTGAAAGCGTTTTGTCATGTTTTTATGCAATTGCTTCGTTTCCGGTTCGATTCCGTTTTTGGTTATCTTTTAATCGTTGCGAACCAAATATTGATTTCTAATATTGATGCAATTCCATTTTACAAATTTGCATGCCAAATTCTGATTGCTCAGGGACTTTGAGACGGCCAACACACACAAAGCTTAAAGTCAGGAGTGCGGTTGTGTGTGTGTGTGTGTGTGGGTTTTTTTTTGTTGTTATACTCTTGCTGTGGCTATTGTTATTTTGTGAAGCTTTCAAGGCTGATATCTGCGAACCCATAAAGCATATATATTCGTGAACAGCAGCAGCAAATTTGAGTCGAGATTGCTTTTTGTCTGTTTGTTTGTTTGTATTTATGTTATATTGATTAAATTTGACATAGATACATCTTTTTAGCAGCAGGCAATTTTCGCTATATCATATAGCTTACATAGGAATTATCATTGGAAAATATATTTCAAATATTTAAAAAAATATTGTATGCGAAATTTTTATGTCTTTCAACATATCTGAATCTAACTTGCCAGTTAAGAGAGTTATAACGCTTCGAATATGTTTGAAAAGCCTTAGCAACATTAGTGCTTTATAACATATAGCTGCCATAGGAACGATCGGTCGAAAAATTTGTTTTTGTATGAAATATTTTTTTGTGTTTTACAAAATATTCTAGTCAAACTCAACCATTTAGAGCGACATTGTATGCTTAACATATCTCAAAAATCATATCAAAATCGGACCTCTATAACAAATAAATTAAGAAATATTTAATTATGTTGTATGCTGAGCATAAAAAAATCCTCTGGCCAGACTGGCAGTTAAAATATCCCCATTGTGATGTTATTAGAAATGTTTATAACCTTTTCAGAATTTTAGCTTTTATTATTTAAATATATATATATATAAAAATATGTATATACTTAGTTGCTGTTTATAATAAATAGATAAACAAATTTATATTTAAACATTAAAATGCATCCGCAAGAGTATTTGATTTTCGGTTTCGCAAAGATAACTCAGCTTTCTTGTGTGATTCTTTTTTGTTGTTTGGCCGTCACACACAACGAAAATCGACAGAAAAGTGGGGAGTTGGCAGCAGGGAGAGGGGGGTGGGAGTTGCTCCGCTGGCACTTGACGCGCGCCGGCAACAGTCGATTAGTTACACAGACCAATAGACAGATGGGCGGACAAGGGAGACACACACGAGCATCGACAGATAGTGCTTTTTGTTCTGTGTAATCACAGCAGCAGCATTTGTAGCAGCAGCAGCAGCAGCAGCAGCAGCAATGGCAATTTACAAAATGAAAACATAAAATAATAAATACGATTTGACAGCGCACTATTGTAGATATAGTCGTATATTCGTTGAGGGCGGGGCAAACGGGATAATGCGCTGGCAGCCAAGCCCGGATATATGTGAACACATATTTGTGCAAATGTAAATGTGTGTGTGTGTGTGTGTGTGTAGAGGGTACAGCATCTACATAATCATATTATGCTTGACTGGCACGACAAACCAAGCGCACAAATGTGGGTCCAACTGCATTGAGCTGGCAGCCAAGCTGGGCCACTGCAGAAGCAAAAGCACAAGCCGAGCGAGATGGGCCGAGAGAGAGAGAAAGGCAGTGCACAGATTCAAGTAATTTGACAGGCGACATACATTTCACGTACTGCACACACACACACACACACAGTCAGACAGACAGTCGGAGAGTCAGAGAGTTGGACAGCTGGACAGATGGCTGCTGTAGCTGGGTGAAAAGGGGGGGCTACGAAACAGCTGCGCAAATCTGTTAGCCAGTAAATTGATGAGGGGGTCGAGGCGATAAAAAGGCTTGCGAATTGCCTCGCACCGGCACTGACACCGGCAACGGCAACGGCACCGGCGCCCGATTGCAGTTTTTGGCTGGGATATGGCCGCTGTGCCATGATATGGGCCCCGAACAGACAGTTGGAGCGACAGCGCCACCTGGCAGCTGCCAAAATTGCAAAATTGAAATTGAAATGCGAGTGCTGTAACGACTGAGATGAACACACACGCACACATATGCACACATGCACACACATGCAGACGGACAGCCACATACAGGGAGATACGCATGCATAATACGCATACGCACCGTATGCAGTTGGCCTCGTCTGTGGCTGTCGCAAAGACAAGCCAAAGCAATTAATGTAATGAGCGGCAGCATGTCAGTGCAATGTCGACGTCAACATTTTTGCACAAGAATTTTCAATCAGCAGCGGCATTCACACAAGTGAGTAGAGGTGTGCGTGTGTGTGTGTGAGAGTGTGTGTGTGTGTGTGTGTGCAGCTTACATAGCTCGTAATGTGCTAAGGCGTCCAATGTAATTGTTTAAAACCCAGCTACTTAAGTGCAATGTATCTGTGTGTGTGTGTGTGCATGTGTGTGTGTGTGTGTGTGTGTGTGTGTGCGTGTACAAACAAAAAGTCCAATCAGGCCTGCATTAATGAGTCTCTGCTGCATGGGGGCTGTTGCATGGGTGTTTGGGCAATCCACCCCCTTTTTGTGGAGTGCTCGCATTCATTTGCATTTATGTTTTGTGCCAACTAATTTGAAGCTCTGTCAGCGCAACAAAACAAAATCAGCGTCAAGCCGTCGTCGCCATCAACGATGCGGCATGCCCCCACCCCACGCCCATCGCCCCCTTTAACTGTCCCCTTTGTTGACAAGACATGTTGGCAGCTACCTGCGTGTCGGGGCGTCCAAGTGCATTTTGAGTTGCTGTTGCAACAAAGGCAACAGACGCGCCTCGTTTGCTGCTTCTTCTATTTTGTATTTTTTTTTTTTTTCTTGCGCCTCGCACACATGCATACAATATGCATACTCATTAGTTTGGAGTGGTTCCGTAAACATAAGACGACGCCCCACAACCCCACACATATACACACCCACACACACACACCTCCTATCATCATCTAGTTGTCGACTTGTCAGTCAGCGTTCATCATCATCGCAATCCCTCGCAGCTTGCGCTGCTTCTATTTGTCAGTCAGTCTATCTACCCCGCCCTCTCTCACCCTCTCTGTCTGTTTGTCTCTATTTCTGTTTGTCCCGCTCCAAAATCAACAAACTCTTTTGCGCCTGCTTTGCCTTTTAAGTTGCAGCCAATTGTTATTGCAGCATTTGTTGCTGCTGAAGTTGCCTGCAACTTATGCAGCCTTTTTTCCAGCTCATAAATTTTTTTTTTGTTATTTTTGTTGTTGTTTTTGTTTTTTGTTTTTTATTCTCTTCTCGCATATTATGCTGCATCTCGTTCTCGCCTGGCAGCGCGGCTTTCAATGTCAACCGGCGCAGCGGCTTTTGTTTGACGTCGTGCTCTCGGCCTCATGAATAACTGATTAAAACCTTTTTGGTTTTTGGCTGGAATGAGGCTGCCTGAATGCCTGACGAACGGACAGACAGACGGACGGACGGACGGACGGTCGGACGGACTTGGAGTGGCTTTGTTGCTGGTGCATAGCCAGCGCTGACTGCGCTTTCATTTTAAATGACTTGCTGGCTCTTGCCCGGCTATTGTGGCCTGCTGTGATGATAAATAGCCGTTATATGGCTAGAAATTGTCAAACGAACGACTAAACGCCCAAGAGTAATGATGTGGCTGTCAATTATGGCAAGGCCAGTTAATGTTGTTTTTTTTCACTTTATATCAATTCCTGTTTTTTTTTTGTTTTTTGCTTTTGTGTCATTAAGCAAACTGCAAAAGCAGCGGCAGATCAAAGCCGAGTTGCTTGAAAACTGTTACACAAGTGACAGCATTTAATATATTGCATACTCTTTGACATCTAGCTTGAAAAAAATACTACTAAACATATACCAAATTCCAATCAGAACGTTTAATAAAAATGTTTTGCAAGCTTTTTGCTTAGTTTATTAGTTAATGAGGCTCGTAAATCGTTATATATATATTTTTTTTATATTATATTATAAATCTTATCTCCTAATCGGGCGCTCTCTTGACTTAAGAATTATTTACACATCTTTTAAGATATAATAATATAATAATTACAACTTATCTGCAATAAACTAAGAGTTTTTCTTAATTCATACTCACCATTTTCATAATTTCTTACTATCCAATCAATAGTGAACACAAAGCTTTAGGTTTTTAACTTTTTACTTTTAACTTTAATTATTTATTTTTTTTATACTTTTCTGGACGATTTATAATAAATAAATAAATAAATAAATAAAATCAGCGTGCATCAAATTTCGATCTAGCAAATTTCGGTTAGATTTAAATTTCTCGGCCGTCTGAAAGACTGCACAGGATAGTTTCGCCAACGTTTTTTCAGGAATTTTTCAACCAACAGCCACATGTTCTCGTGCCTACGTCCAGTGATTGTGTGGACAATGTTGCGCCTCCTATAATAACGTAAAACCGGCTGCATTTGGCCATCGAACGCGCCCAAACGGGCCATCACCACTCTTGGCTTATCGTCGGCCCGGCGCTCCAAGCGCTCTCCCGTGACGTCGTCCCGGCCCGGCACAAGGGGCGCCTTGTCCCCGTCGTTGTAAACGCGGCCCGAGGGCGCGTGCACGAGGCGGGTCTTGAGCATGGCGAGTATCGCTTCCTCGGGTATATCCAGATTGATGACCATATCCAGCTTCACCACTTCGTCCAAGTGTACAGCCTGCGACAGAGTACGGGGATATCCATCCAGCACAATGTTGCGATCGTTGGCCTTGTATATAGCGGTGGTTATTAAGCTGGTCAGCAAATGGTCGGGCACGAGAATACCCCGCCGGGTTAGCTTGCTAGCCTGCTTGCCCAGGGGCGTGCCCTTGTGGATGTGCATGCGCAATATATCACCGGGAGAGATGTGGACCGCTCCATAAGTCTGGGCGATCTTATCGGAGACGTAACCCTTGCCGCTGCCCGGTGGACCCATGATTAGGGCGCGAAAGCCGCGCATTTTCTGCATAAACCGAAAGTTCAGAAACATTTAAAAATTTATTTGCATAACAATTTTGAAGCTAAAATCGAAACTGAATGTTTAGGCAGCGCATGCTCTGCACGACTTTGAATAATTCGAATAATGGCTCGTTCATGGCACGCGACGATCAAGTTTAATTCAGCTGATCGATAACCCACACTATTATCCTAAAATCAATAAGAAATTTGCAACAATCTCAAATTTGTTAAGCTTAATTCGTAGATTATGAATATGATTGAATGATATGATTGAATATACTATATTTTTTTTCTTTTATATTTTTTCGTTCAAGCAACTGTAAAGCGCTTGTTAAATCTCCAATAAATTCCGCTTAAAAAACTTAACTAGCCATCGCTCAAAATAAATTGAACAGTACACTTACGCCAACCTTTACACACGCATTTTAGCCACGTTTATTGCACCTGCCATTTAGCGCCGATAAACCGGTATAAGAGGTGTCTAGTCTTCATGCCTCATAAATGCCAGCTGAACTTTTGTTTTCTAATTGGTTTGGCTGCGACAACTGTTATACGAACTTTTATATGCAGCACAATTTCCAGCGATTTCTCAGCTGCATAAATTTCATATTTAATAGCATTGAGTTGCAGCAATTTCCACTATCATTGAATCCAATTGGTGTGCAGGGCTACACCCACCCACCCAACCACCGACCACCCCACCGACTGCCGCCCACTGTTCGACTCATAAATACAACATTATTTTCACCGTAAATCGCAGCCAGCATTTGTCGACGTCTTCGTCTTCGCCTGTCTGTGCGCGTCTCAATTCACTGCACATTTTGCAAATAACAATCGCATTTTTTGAATAATTCAAATCCACTTTGTTGCCTGCCTGCCTTGCTGGCTGGCTGTCTGTCTGTCTGCCTGTCTGTTTGCCTCTCCGTCTGTCCGCTGGTTCCTTGGCTCGTTTTGTTCGCTGCTTTGAATCGTGCAAAACGCTGTGGCATAAGAGAAGCTTTGGCTCAGCTCGCGACGTCAACTGGCAAGCGCATTTTCCACTCTTATGTTTTCTGCTCTTGTTGGGCAGCATAAAAAATGTATAGCATAGTTTTCTGCGCTCGCACACACACACACACACACACACACACACACACACACTCACTGGCACTATTATTAGGCAGGCAACCCATTCAAATATTTAAGCTGTGCATCATTTATGTCTGCTCGGTTTTTTTTCTTTTATTTTTTTTTTCGTTTTGCGCACTTTGGGATTTAAATTTATAATATTTAAATTTATGCGTTTTAAAATTAAAAACCAAATTGCGCATCGGCAACGGTTACGTTGATTTTTTGCCGTGCGCTGATTTCATTTAGTTGAGTTGACTCGCTCCAGTGATAGAGAAGACCGGACTCGGACCCGGACCCGGCCGGACCAGACCGGACCGGACCGTGCCCACAATTCAAAAATCAATTTTCATTTGCAAAACGATTACATTCACATTCATTCAATGTTCGTTGGGGTTTTTTTTTTATGCTCTACCATCAATTTTTTTGTTGCCGGGTTGTCCATGTGTGTGTGTGTGTGTGCTGTTGTTGTTGTTGTGTTGGAGCGCTGCTATCGGTTCTCTTACACTCGAATGAACTTTTATTCAATTTGCAAAGCAACCACAAGCTGCACAATAGCCGTTTTAAACACTCAACCAACCAACGAACCAGCGCAACCAGCGACTGCCAGCGAGCGGCCATTTCGTCATTCCACTGGCACAGGAACGCCGGTGCCCACAGCTCGTCGCCAGCCCGCCTCCTGGTCCATCCCCCTTCATCCGCCCCCACCCCCGCCTCCTGCTAACCTCAGCCGAGCGCTCGTCACTGACATTTGCATGTCCAACTGTCTGCACTTTCCGTCGTTCGTTTAAATGCGGCTTTGGGAGGCTGCCGCTGACGCCGGCGCTGCCAACCGAGCTAAAATATTCTCGTAGAACTCTTGCGATTCTCGTGCGTTGCCACGAATCTTTTTCAACTACTTCTTTTGCTTAATTTTGATGTTTTCTTTATTTTCTGTGCATTTTGTATGCATTTATGCATGGGCTGACTGCAATTTGTTACATTGCCAAAGGTTATACAAAACCGTTATACTGTTATACAAAACAGTTATACTGTTATACAGCAACTGTTATACGTGTAATCTCTTGCAAATATGCATGGCATAGCTTCATTTTAATACCGGCACATACATCACAAAGCCCCCCCTCTTACAGCCTCGCATAATGGGCCAACTAAAGACTGGGTGCACAGAAAAGAGAGAAAGAAGAAAAGAAAATAAGTATGTAAAAATGAAACAAATACATAATAAACAAAACAATGGCGAAGGGCAGCGACGGCAGCAAACAAAAGAATGCGCTCGTAAAACCGAGATTTAGGCCGTGCCACATTTGTGACCAAAAATATATATATGCATATATACAGACACATACATATATAGAGACACACAGGAGCAGAGCGTGGCGCAGGAAGCGACAGGAAACGAGAAGCCTGAAGGTGGGCGGCTTGGGGGTCCTGCTCATTTTATGCGCTAACTGAATCAGCCCGACAACCATTAACTGAGGCCATTTTATTCAATTTTGCCGGCCCCCGCCGCACTCTAGGCCCCCCCTGTTGAAAAAAGCGGCAACAACATAACAAAAAGGACAAAGCGGAAAACGGAAGTGTGTACGCAGGTTATGCAGGAGTTGAAACTGAAGCAGGAGCTGTAGCTGTAGCTGTAGCTGTAGCCGGAGCAGAAGCAGTTACCGTAGCTGGACTTGGCCAACTGTAGTGCCTGCCGCCGCTACGTGTGACAATAATAAAAGTTTTTATTGCCATCGCACACAGCTGCGACGGGGCCAAGCGCCGCTGCCAGTCCGTACTCGAGTAGATCTAGAAATTAGCCCCCCGTCTGAGCCAATTTCGTCATACACACCGTACGTACGGAGTAATCTCTGTCGTAAATTTTGTCTGACAATGTTTGAAAAAATGCGAGAGAACCGAAACAAAATTCCAAAACGCAGGGCGCAGCAGTTAGGGCAGCAGTGTTCGAAAGTATTCCAGTTTTTGTGCCTAGACAAGTTTATTTCTACGAATACACAAAAAAAATACTGTGTAACATTTAGAGACAAATATGTTATTTTCACTTTTAAAAATTAGTCAGAAATTTCTGTTTCTATTTTAGATTGGGTAATTTCAATCCAATTTTGTAAGCTAGTCGAGCTTCATATAAATTATTATAATAATTTTCCCGGATTCCTAATTATTATTATTCATGTATTTTATTTGTTATATTTAGAACAGTTATATAACTGTAATAGCACATTTAGACTTAACTGTCATACTGTATATATGATTAAATGAAAATTAATTTTAGAACAATTCTTATTCTGTTTTATGTCAAGTAAAGAAGTATTACCATAAGGGATATATCATTTTGAGTACTGACCACACTTTCTTGCATTGCCAACTATTAACTGTTATACAACCGCATAGTATAACTTCTTTACTGTTGAGCTGTATCATTTCCATAATCAAAAATAAGTCGAATTTCTCTTTTTGTATGTCAAGTTTTCAAATTGTGTATATTTATCAAAATTTTTCTTACTTGTAATTACCAATTTTGTTAAACAAATTTTATTTTGATTATTTAATATAAATGGAAACTGTCTTCACAGTTTCCATTTTCATTAAATAATCAAAACAGTTTGCGTTCAATTTTGATTTAGCATTTCGTTAACTTCAAGCCTCTTTGTGGTCTAATAGCACACAAGGGATATTTTCGCCAACGTTTCTGCATGAGTTTGTCAACCAACGGCCACAAGCTCTCGTGCCTTCGAGCACTGATTGTGTGCACAATGTTGCGCCTCTTATAATATCGTATAACCGGCTGCATTTGGCCATCGAACGCGTCCAAGCGGGCCATCACAACACTTGGATTATCGTCGGCCCGGCGCTCCAAGGGCTCGCCCGTGACGTCGTCCCGGCCCGGCACAAGGGGCGCCTTGTCCCCGTCGTTGTAAACGCGGCCCGAGGCCACGTGCACGAGGCGGTTCTTCAGCATGGCGAGTATCGCTTCCTCGGGTATATCCAGATTGATGACCATATCCAGCTTCACCACATCGTCCAAGTGCACAGCCTGCGACAGAGTACGGGGATACCCGTCCAGCACAAAGTTTCGATCGTTGGCTTGAAATATCGCGGTGCTTATTAAGCCGGAGAGCAAATGGTCGGGCACCAGAAGACCCCGCCGGGTTAGCTCGCTAGCCTGCTTGCCCAGGGGCGTGCCCTTGTGGATGTGCGTGCGCAATATATCACCCGCAGAGATGTGGACGGCGCCGTAATTCTGAACGATCTTATCGGAGACGTAACCCTTGCCGCTGCCCGGTGGTCCCATGATTAGGGCGCGGAAGCCCTGCCTTTTCTGCAAACGCCGAAAGTTCCGAAACATGAAAACGTTGCATTACAATTTTGAAGCTAAGATCTAAACTAAATCTTTAGGCAAAGTCGGGATATGTTCGGTTGCAAAGGTTACTCGATTTGAAAGATCAAAAACATTTGTAAAACCCTTACTGATATTTCTAGACAGACTGCACGCATTCGCATTGCATTTGATTCCAGTTGAGCCAAGTTTAAAAGCCAATTGAAGTGAATATTCACACTTTCGTTGTGCTTCGCTTTTGATTCCATTTTGGCCAAATTTAATCATTGAACTTAAATGAAATACAATTCACTTGAAGCTCACGTTTTATTTTTCGCCAATTTTTCTGACCATTTGAAATAGTTGAAGTGAAGCATTACAAATAGTTGCTCGACGCCAAAAAAAATAAATAAAAATTGGACTGAAAATTGCGCCAACTTGACGACGCGAACAAATGATGGAAATTTGAGCGCATACAAAATTGTTGGCCACGGCCACGGACTGTGTCCGTGTTTGGGGTCCTCAAGTGGCCTACGTGTGTCACATGCACAATGGAGCAAGGGAGCGGCCCCCGCCCCTAGTGCCGGCAAACAGAGCCAGCATTAGACCCGCCAGCCCTCACCCCAGGGCCGCCCCATTAGATATCGTCTTTGTTTTTGAAAAATTGTCTACTTCATTTGGGCCTCTGCAACGAGAATGGCCATGAAATATAACAGTACTCATTATGTTGGGATTACGATGCAATCAACGCAGAAAAAAGTGTCAGTCAAATAAATCACTCGCCAAACATGAGGAATGGGCGTGCCACTGAACCCCGCCCCCCCCCCCCCTCCCCTGCCCCCTGCCCCCCTGCACGCAATGCGACTTGACAGAAGCACGCAAAATATATTTTTGGGCCTCTGCACGCTGGCAATGTCAACGCCAAGAGTTCCAACCGTTTGTCTGCTTTCTTTCGCAGTCTGTGTGCGTGTGTGTGCGTGTGTGTGTGTGTGTGTGTGAGGGTGTTCTTCTTGTTAAAAGCGGGAGCATAGTTGAAGCTGACAGCGAGCACGACATTGGCAACGAAGAAGGCGTCAACTGAAGCTGCGCCTGTCAGTCCGTCAGGACTCGTGCGCCAGGATAAATGGCGTTGTTCTGTTGCTCGCGTTTGTTGCCGCATTTTTGGGGGTTGCTACAAAGTAACGAATTTTTTTAATTATGCAGTTGCCAGACTTAAACGTATTTCCCTTTTTTTTTTTATCTTTTTTTTAAGTTTGTCGCGGCCTTCACGAGCAGGAAAATGTGGCTGCAAAGGGCAGCTAATCAGTGCTAAGTAACGCATTAATTATTTTCAAAAGATTCCTGCAATGAAAACTGATTGAAAATACATTAAAAAGCACGAATGAAAATTAAAATTAAATGCCCAACTGCTAACGGAAATTCATTGTCTGCTTTAAACCAAGAGATTTCTGCAATGAAAACTGATTAAAAATGCGTTAAAAAGCGTTAATGAAAATGAAAGTAAATGACCAACTGTTAACGGTAAACCTTTGTCTGCTGAAAACCAATTGAGAATTATAAGTGATGGCCGTGTAAAATTGGCTTTTATTTTGAGAATCATTTGATTATTAATTTTAAATCGTTTTTTAACAGCTTTGTCTAGGAAAAATTTTTGAGAATTGCCTTTTTATTTATAATTTATTTTAAAATAAAATGTAATTTTGAGAAAAATGCGTTTGCTTAAACCAATTGTAAATAATAAATGTAAAATATTGTGTAAAATTCGCATTTTTAAATAATGCAACGCATATTTCTTATGAAATTATCTTTAAATAAAATATTATAATGTTTTTAACAGGCTAGGAAAATTTAAAAAAATATATTTTTAATGCTTAACCATTTCCTAGTAATACTTAACCTGCAACAAACATCTCAAATGTGTGTAAGCTGCATATATTGCATTTTATCTAAATTATATATCTTCTATTTATTCTTTGTATTCATTATGATATATAATTATTTTCTTTTTCTCGTCGTAGCTATTTACAAACGCTTACGAAAACCATTTCGTAATTATTTTGAAATCAAAACTTGAAACTCAGTTTGAACTTCTTTGGGGATCTTGGGCTGGGCTCTCAATTTCTCAAGTTGCCCCTTTGATAATCATCTTGGAGTCGTGCAAAACTTCATTTCAAACATTTCGAACAAAGGCAACAAATGAGCATGCGATTTGCTCCTGCGGCGTCTCTTCGAGCTCCCTAACCAATCCCCCTCTCTCTGAGGCCCTGCCACGCGCAAGTAGGTAGTACTACCAGCAGCTTATCTCAGTTTCATTACAGTTATTGTCGTTGTCATCAGCTCTGCTGCCATGTGCCACAATGTTGGCTAAAACTGAGCAGAGAATAAAACTTCAAGCTCCTGCTAACCCAACGTTCAACTGCAGCACTCCCTGCCCCGCCCCCTCCAGCCCCTCACTGTGCGCCAACGCTGCTTACTTCTTAGCTGCAATTTCGCATACACACAACAGCAAAAGCAATAACAACAGCAACAGCAACAACAACAAGCGGAGCAACACTTCCGCTAGCTGCTTGAAATAAAAACTTGATTCTGCGGGTACCCAGGGGGGTTTGGGGCGCGCCGAGCAATTCTAAGCACCGCAACAAAAGCTGAGCACAACATCAACATCTAAATGCAATGCCATAGAAAAATGCAAAAAAAAAAAATGTAAGCTGCAGAAAAAAACGCAGTTTCCGTGCGGCGAACGAGCAAAAACAAAAAAAGCAACAAAAGCAGCAAAGCGCACAAAAAATACAAAAAAAAAATAAATAAAAAATAAAAAGTACTTAAGCGTTGCCAGCGTCGATTTGTGCCGCCCACAAGACGCTGGGCGTGCCACGCCTACAGCGGCCGCTGCCCGTGTTTGTCGGGGGCGTGGCAATGCCAGCTTCACACTTGAACACGTAGCAGCCCGCGGCGTTGGCTCAAACCAAGCGAACGCGTAGACACCCCTTACGCCTCACCAGCCCACCCCCTCCCACTGCCAACACTCCACCCGCTGCGTTTGAAGCACGCCAGCTTAAAAGTATGCTACAAGTTTTTGCATTTGCTTAAAAGCCCCGTTTGGGTCTCGTTCGAACCAATTTGGCCGTAAATGCAATTTGCCACATAAAATTTATATTTACCAAAAATGGTTTCTGCATTTCCTTTTCTATTTTCTTCGTTTTTTTTTGTCCCCCTCTATTTCGTATTTAGTTTTAAGCATTTTGATGCGTATTTTAAGCGCTTGCATAAATTGATTTATATGAAGCATAGAAATGCAGACAGCAGCTGCTGTGGCCTGCATTATTTTAGCCGCTCACGCTCTCCTCTCGCTCTCTCCGCTCTCCTCTGCCGCTTCCACTCCGGCTGTCTCCATCGGTGCCTGGTTATTTGTCTGCTTTGCTGTATGATTTATTAGTTTCGTTTTAAACATTGCGGTTGACTCGACATGCGGCCGAACATGCCCGCCCGTATGCTATAAAACAACAACTGTTTTATTTTTGGTTCTAGCTGTTCTGTGCTGTTTCGGTCTCTGCTAATGCCAAATACGTTAAATAATAAATAAACATAATGAAATATATGCAGAACCATGCATATATCTTCACATGTTCATCTGTCCATCTATGCCGCTGTCTCTGTCACACTCTCTCCCTCTCTCTCTCTCTCTCTCTCTCTGCCTGTCTGTTGGTTAGGCATAAACCCCGTTTATCTGCAATGTATACGAAAATTTATACCAGCGTCAGCGTAGGTGCCATAACAACAACTACAACAACAACAACATGCAACAACCAACAACAACAACCTTGGGTTGGGTCAACAGTTTCGGTAGCTGTTTGGCGGTGACGTTTTTGTATAATTAATTTTTCTTGTTCAGTGGTTTTGTACAATCAACATTCGATGTAAAAACACTGCAAACAAGTGCAACGCATACAAGCGCACTTAAAGTGCACACACACACACGCACACACACTCACACACACACTTACACACACACACACACATATGAGCAGAATGCCACCGCAGGACTTAACAGGAACAACTACAGCGATAGAATGAAAGCTTGCCTGGACAGGCGTTCTCATGCATCTCTATGTGTGCTATGTGTGTGTGAGTGTGTTGGGTGTGTGTTGTGTCTGTGTGTGTGCTCTAGGGCTGCTTGCATATGCATGCGAAAATGTTAAAGCAAATAAGAAAGAGTGTGAAAACGAGCAGCTTGTCATGTAAACAAGTAAACCAATAAGTGCAGCTGTGTGCGCGAGGCAATGAGAGTGGAGAGAGGTGAGACGGGAGAGGGGAGTGGGGAGAGGAGCGAGCAGGGGGCGCACAGGGGTGACCATGCTTTAAAAGTGTCCAGCAGCCTTTCAGTGCTAGTTACTCGAGTAGCCCTTGAAACATACAAAAAAAAAAAAAAAATAAGGAATTTCCAACATATTCAACATTTGATTGCTAGCAGGGTCCTTGATATATTTTCATTACTGAGGTTTCTCTGACGTGGACTGCTAATAAATTTCGATGCCATTTTTTAATATTCGATTTCATTCTATTCTATTATTCATAGTTTACTGCACTATGAGCTATGTTATGTTCTGGTTTTTTATTTACCATAATTTCAGTGATTTTCTTGTTGGTAACTATATAAAATAATATTGGTATATGCAGTGAGAACACCAAGAATTTTGTGTTTTTGTGCTTAAACCAATTACGAGAACTTATAATCAAAATTGTGACTTCAAAAACGTTTTTGTTAAATCCCAAAAACTCCTAAATATAACACTCAAATAAGTGAAGTACGTAATTTAAGAAAAGTTTGCACATTTTATGCTTATTGCAAGAGCTCATAAAATATAAGATTTTGATTCTCAATTTACATACATTTTCATCACTTTCTTAGTGAATTGTTAACTGAGTAGCGATTCATATTTTTAGCATTAATTGTGCCTGAATAAAGCTCCCATTAGCAATAAATTATCTCACAAATCAGACCTCACCAGACCATTTTAGGTATTTCCCAATTCAATTCAATCTTTGCATTATTTGGAGAACACGAGCTAGTTCTTTATATATATCCACTAATGTAATATTATATAAGCTATAATTGAAGCTAAAATTAAAATCTAGAACGCAAACCACTTGGTATAACGGAAGTGCCCTGATTTGGCTTTAGCTTTAGCTTGCCCCAGCCATGTTTGTTTATTTTTCTTCTACTTTTTTTGTTGCCTCCAGCCACGCCTTCGCTCATTTGCTACGCCCTCGCTTGCAGCATTCGGGGGCAAATAACAGAAAAAATTGTTTAATGAATTACGCGCTTGTGTTTGATTTTATTTTATGTTTTTTTTTCTCCTTACGGGCTTTTGTTGTTGTTTATACAATTTGTTTACGCAACGCGTGACGCTTAAATGCTAAATAATGCAAATGTAAATGCGACGCATTGTTTGACTTTGTGTTTGCCTCAATGTTGTTGCTGCTGTTTTTCTTTCAGCCTTTTGCTCTTGTTGTTCTTGTAAGCCCTTTTTAAAATGCCCTCTCCGGAAGTTGGGGTACGTAGGGTAGCTTGGCAAATGCAAAGGCAGAGCATTAAGAGCTGAACTAATACCAGGAAATGTAATATTCAAGAAAACTGTCAAAGTCTGCTTCTGGGGAAAAGAGTAATATATTCCATAAGAGGATTAAATAATGTGCTTTCTTAGAAAACTAAATTCAAATGGAATATTTCAAAACTAATTTGCAGCTCTGATACGATTAGTTTAAGTGTCTGCTTTTTTATTATCATTATTGTTATCATTAGAATTCATTTGAAATTTTTATTACCTTCAATTTTATATTTTATTTTTATTGAAATGGTCTTCAAAAGTTACTGTTAAATAAATCAACTATTAATAAATTTGTATTCCTTTCGTAAATCCAAAGTCAATTCACATTGGACTTCAAGTCGACCCTTAAGAGTATTAAAAACTTCGACTTTTGTTCAGTTGAGTTTATTTGTTTTCAGATTTCAAATTAATTTTCTTACGCATCGGCCGCAATGAACATGCAAGAAATTAGCATATTTTTTTGTGTTTGTGCTCTGATCGATTTGTGGGACTAACGAGTGGACCCAAAAGCACGTTTCGGGCCATTTTACAATTGGTCAAAGACATTGTCCGGGCGTTTTAAAGGCGTTCCCTCAGGCAACACACACACACACACACACAGGCGACACAAGTCCTGTTCGTGTCGAGTGTGAGGCATTTTCTAACTTATGATTCGCGAAAAAATTACATTAGAATTGCAAATTGGCAGGCGGTGGGGCGGAAGGCGGCTTTGCAGGCATTCAACATGGCTAAATAAAAGTTGTGTCTTTGCCGCAACAGCAACAGAATTTGATTTGGGGCCAGCGGGTGGGTGGGCAGCGCAGGCAGGTTGCCGTTTGTGGAAGCGCCAACAACAACAAACAAACTCAAACATTTATGACAATAACTTCTTAAATGCGTTGTTGCCGGTTGCTGGCTTGCCATCAGCAAAGAATCTGCTCCTCCCCTTCCCTGTGTGAGAATATGCGAGGGACGCTCGCGACTGGGCTGGCGGGCCTGCCTGCCTGCCTGCCTGCCTGCCGATGCCTGGTGGCTGGTCTACGTCTCCGGGGCTGCCGTTGAATTGAATTACTTTTGCGCCAGTTGAAATTTCAATTGCCCGGCCGGGCAGGCAGGCGGGTGGCGGACCTGGGGGCAGGCAGCACAAAAGGCGAGCGGCGAGAGGCGAGCGACAAGGACAACGTGGACGTGGACGTGGACGACGACGCACATGTGCAGCCATATGCAATGTTGGCGGTGGCATTGCACTGGCCGGAAACGGAAATGCATGCTGGCATTTTAGCATAGCTCACACACACACACACACACACACCACAGCGTGTTGCGGAGCAGTTGGGGGGCATACAAATGAGGCGTTGAATAATTGAAGACATAAATTCGCACTTGCACAAAAAAAAAATACATTTTTTTCGCTTTATTTTTTATGGCTCTTTTTTTGTTGTTATTATTATTATACGCTCGTTGTTCGCTGAGTTTTGGGGCAGCGTCCAATGCTTCCGGTCAGCCCGGCGCTTTCTATGCTGCTGTCATTGTCTCCCACTATCTAGCGCTGTCTCGCTCGCACTCCCTTGGCCATCTGCAGCATGTTTAATTCACAATCTCGGGCTCAGCGGTGCGACCCGCTGCCACCTTTGCACTCAAGTGCGCAGTCAGAGCTGTTCGCCCACGCCAGACCCCCCTCCCCCTCGCCCCCACCCCAAGCCCCAATCTCCTCGCCTGCAAAACCCACTTGTGACCCTTGGCAGCGAGAGCCAAGCTGAGCTGAGCTGTGCTGAGCTGAGCTGAGCAGAGCAGCGCAGAGAGTTGCTCGTTTAACTTTCATGAAATTATAATTTGCTTTGTAATTCGAGCATCCTTAGCAGGCTGGCAGGACCTGGGGGCCACTGCAGACCAGCTATAGCCAGCCATGCAGCAGCCGTAACAAGCACACACACACACATATATATATATATATATATATATATATATGTAACTACACATTGAAAATATTTTAATTAACGAAAATTGTTCAGCAAGTTATTTTATATACACACATATATACCATATATACTATATGTATATAGGGCCGGCCAACTTTAACGAAAACCAATCCCATTAGAAATCTCAATTCCAACTCGCAAGTCTGCAGTCCAAGTCCTTGCGAAATATTGAGCAGCTGCTTTCGTTTGAATCATAACATCTCACACACACACACACAGACACACTCGCACACACTCGCACGCATACATATTGATGTATTTATACCCTTTGTAAGATCTCATGTGGAATCGCACTCCACAAAGTACATATATCTTACTTATGCTCGCAAAGATTAAAAGTTTTTCACTGCCGTGGCAAGTTCTTGCCTAAGCTGTAACATCTTTGTAAGGCACCCCCTACCCCTATCCATGTGTCCGTGCAACCCCCGGCTCCTCCTCGCACTACTTTATTATTCTGGGCCGCTTTTTGTGCGCTCGTCTTCATTTTTTGTATATAACCCTCTCAAGTTGTTGGCCTGCCGCAAAATCTGCCCCATTTATATGTGTGGGTGTGCGTGTGTGTGTGTGTGCGTGTGTGTGTGTGTGCGTGTGTGTGTGTGTGCGTGTGTGTGTGTCTGTGTACAAAAGCCGACCCCAACGGAGCTGAACCTTTTCAAATCCGAAATCGATATTAATTAAATTTTAGTAGCTAGCGCGAATCTGTGGACTTTGCGTGTGCCCATGCAAAGCTTAAGAATTACTTCCCGGCACCAAAAAAAAAACAACAACAACAACAAAAAAGGTGGCAAACTTTTCTGTGGCCATCTCATTAAAAGTGATGACAAGTTGCCGGCTTTACGAAGCGCTTTTCATTATTATAAAATACTTGCGACGGGACAAACCCAACAATAACAGCAGCTATTGCCCGTGCCCGAAAAGGCAAACGTAGATGGAAAATAATGAGCCAATCAGCCAAAAGAGAAATGTTAAAACTGAGCCATTATTACCTGAAAGATGCCCAAAGAAGTATTTTCAACCGTAATAATAGCCAAGCACGGCTGTTAAGCCAATAAAAATGGCATAGACAGGCCTATAAAATACTGAGAATCGCATAGAACGGCAGAGAGTGTGAGAAAATGTTGTCGCATCTATAAGAATAGAAGAAAGGGCTTTTGGGTCTCTGATATATAGATTAAATATTATAGTTTAATGAAAAGCACGAAATAAAATACGATGGAATATAAATGAAAAATAATAATATAATGCTGAAACTAGCTGAAATGGTCATATCTTAAAATAACTCTGAAAGATTAACTCTGAAGAATAATGCCTAAAACGATTGAAAACTTTAACTTTAATATGATTTCGTTTATATAAATTTAAAATTTAAGTTGATTCATTTATATCATAAAACTGTATATTAAATGCTGAGAATCACATAGAAGAGCTTATATCAAGAAAATAGTGACACATCCATTCAAGTTTAAAAGAGTCTTTAAAACTATAAATAAAATACTTTTATTATATATTTTTTTCTTACAAAATGTACATAAAATGTGTCTAAAAGTAAAGTAAAAGCCAAGCCAGTTTATGCATTAAAAATGTATCGTTACATATCAATTTTTCTTGTGCTGGGGCAACTCTGCACATTTGTGAAGGTTGGCACTCGCATCAGACACAGGCCTCAAAGTGAATATGATTATTATAATACTTTGACCTCTGAGGTCTATTGTAGACCACACACAAACAGCATAACTTAGTTATAGCTAAACGAGTAGCTGAGGGCATTTATATGTGGACTTAGGCAACTCTTGTTGTTGTTGCTGTTGTTGTTGTTGTTGTTGCTGTTGTTGTTGAATTCATGCTCTTATAGCTTCTCCATATTCAATTGAGAACCCAAATCAGTCAACCGCATTAAAAACTCTGCTTCATTTCCGTGACAAGCAACAAACACACACAACAGACACACACACACTCACACACACGCACAACACACATGACAACATTCATATGTAAATATGGTTTGCTCTTTGTATGCTGCTATGACCTTTGCTAAACTAAGGGCAGCTTTGTGTACCGATTGTAGCCGTCTCCCTCTCACGCTCTCCCCCGCTCTTCGCACTTCTGCTGCCCCCTGGTGCCATAAAATTTCACTCTTTCTTCCATTAATAGTTGATCTACTAAGCCAAGGGCATAAACTATGCAAAAGCTTTTCCATCATTGCCATTTGCCATTCAGTGCAAGCGCAGCAATCCTGCCTCCCTCTATCTCTCTCTCTCTCTCTAGTTGTGTGTTGCTTTCTCTGTTTCACTTAATTGCTCAAATCTCCATACACAATTTAATATTCATACTTGCGTTTCATTCGTGCTGCTAATGTCGGGTCCGTCGGATTCATGGCTGGCAAAGCAACAACAACAAATCAAGTTGCGGATTACAATTCCGAATCCTTTTTTAATTGAAATATATATTCTCGCACACATTTGTTTGGCCCGTGCTGCGGGCCCGCTCATTATTGCTCGGGCTCCTGCTGCGGCTGTGGCTGTGGCTGCTGCCTTGTCAATTGATGCGTTTTTGATTGCAAATTTGTCGCAAACATTTCGCTTGAGTGCACTGAGAGAAGCGTTTCTCCACTCTGCCCTCCCACTAGCCCGCTCTCCACTTTATATGCGCATTACTCATACGCCGCGTGGGTCGCCGATGGCAAAAAGCAACTTAAATTCTACTTACAGCCAAATATGTAATAAATACGAGCTTAAAAAAGTTTATCTATATTTCAACCACTCGCAGTCCTGTGCTTACACACACACACACATACTCTGAGTATTTACTATATATGGCAGATATTTGGCATATAGAGAAGCTACTGCTGCCTGTTTTTTTGCTGTCGCCCCGGCAAAAGTTTTTGAAAGATGTGCCATCCCCCAATCCGGCACTTAGACAACTCGCACGTCCAGCTACCAAAAAGTTCATTTCGCTCTTTTTTCATTTATCTTTTCGTCTTTTTTCATTTTCATTCAGCCAAAAAAAAAAAACAAAATATAAGTAAGTGTAGTGTGTGGAGTGGTGTGTAAGTACTTACCAAGAGTAACGGCCACACCCCGCCGCCCACTCCCCCATTCCGCTGAGCTCTCATTAAACGCGACTGCAGCTTTAAAATGTTGAGAAACCAAACAAATTTTTTTCCAATATGCCCAAAAACCAAAGCTCGACGCCGTATAAACTGTCGCAATCAAGCGGCCGCATAAAATCTCAAAAAAAAAATAGAAAAAGAATTGCAGGAAAAGCGACAGCAAGATGAATTACTGTAAATTATCCAGTTAAAACTTTTCGTTGAGGACTTTCCAGCTAAACCCAAAGGCAAGCGGTCGAGTGCTCAACTGCTGACGATTTAACGAGACGAAAGACACAAGTTTATCAAAATCAATTTCGCCATAATTTTACGCTACAGATATTGTCAAACTGTAAACTCGCTGTGTAGTACATATAGTTATTTATTGTTTTAAAAAAAATATGCCGAGATTTCTAAAAAAGCAAACGAAGTAAAATAATTTCAAACAATTCATATAAGTAAATCCATAGAAATTCGTTTAATCTTTTTGTTGTAAAAATTTGTTGAAATTATTAAGAAAGCGTTTTTCGAAACACCTGGCTGCCTACCAGCATATTTACTATTATATATATTACAGTTGCAGCGCGCCTGTCGATGGCTGCTTTCAAGTTTTTCGGCATTTGTCAATTTCTTTTGGGCGCAAAAATAAAAATCTTTTGCCGTGGAACTTTTATTTATTTTATTTACTTTCTCTCGGCAACATTCATTAATGTCAGCAACAGAAGCAGCAGCCGGCGCAGCAGCAACAGCGATTTCGTCTAGGACACAGCCACATAATGTGCCGCAAAACGCATAAAAACACACACACACACACACTGGCACACTCAGACACTCACACACACACACATACACACACGCTGTCTGTCTTTGTCGCCGTCGTCGTCGTCGTCTCCGTAGTCTGCCCGCTGTTTTATATAACGATTACGATAATGAAGCGCCGGCGTTTTCAGCGGGCGCAGCATTTTTGTACACAAAATGAGCCAAATGAATGGCTGCCACTAGCCTAGACACAGAGGGACGGGGGCGTGGTGCGGGACCGGGCACGGGTGCGGAATCTGTGCGCACTTGGAGAATCCTAGTCGCAACGTCTGTCGTTGATGGCTTTTTGAAGTTCTCAACGCAGGCGGCGCAATGATTGGGGGATTATGACGAATTAATGAATTCAGATTTAAATAAAATTACGCGGCGCCTGCTTGTTAGTGCCCGCTGCCACGCCCATTTCTGCGGCTGGAATGGGCGAAATGTTATATGCACATTTAACGTTTGCTAATAGAATTAAAGTTTGCGGCTGGCCTCCCCCCAAAAACATAATGAGCGCCAAAGCCTCGCGTAATTATGACGGCCAGTGGGCGGTGGGCGGTTGGCAGTGGGCGTGGCAGCTGCATTGATCGCCCACAGCCAGTGCTCGCTGATGCTGATGCGTTGCTGATGGTGATGCTGATGCTGATGCTGATGCAACTGTTGCCCGCTTAATTAACAACAGCAATTGCAATTGCAATTGCGATTGCACCCGCCCCTCCCTCTTCAGCCCCCCCGCCGCGCCACCGGCGGCAACATTGCGGCAGGTAATTTTTGTCTCATTTGGCGCGTGCAACCAACGGCTGCCGGCTTGTACTCGCATTGTTGTGGCATTGTTGTTGATTGTTAATTGAAAAACAATGTTGTACTCTCTTACGTCGAC
Source organism: Drosophila colorata (assembly GCA_035041545.1). NCBI lineage: Eukaryota > Metazoa > Arthropoda > Insecta > Diptera > Drosophilidae > Drosophila > Drosophila colorata. Next base: position 6,373,938 of record JAWNLD010000564.1, read on the forward strand.
GGCTGCACTTAAAGAGCTGTGAAACGCAGCAGCAGCAGCAGCCGCAGCAGCAGCAGAAACACGAGGCAAGTCGAGGGTCGAGTTCGGGGTTCAACTGCGGCACGAGGCTTAATTAATTTTTATAAGGCTGTTGTTATCGCCATCGTAGCTGCTGCACTTTAATTACAATGCACAGAAGTTGCCTTAAGCCCATTGATTAAACTTAATCAATGGCCATAAGCAGAACAGGGTCGCAAGCGGCATGCGGCAAGCGGCAAGCAGCTCATTAATGTTCGCTCACAACTTTGACGGCCAAAGTGCAATTAGCGTCAGGGCCAAAGCGAAAAGTTGTCATATTATAATATTGAATAGCAGCAGGATGAAAGACACCGATACCAACGGGCGGTAATCAAGTAAAGCTTCAAAGCGTCTGATAACATCCTTAACATAATGCCAAAAGGATACGAGCTATGGCGCAGAGAATGAAGGTGTTTGAGCTGCTGCAAAATGGCCCCAAGATTTAATTAATTATTTTTATAAACGTCGATTCTGGGCTGCTTGAAGCAGGACCGGAAGGTGGTCAGACTTTTATGTAGTTGCTCTGGCAGAGATTCTAATCATAGTTAAGGGAAATTCAAAACAGAAGCCGGGAAAGCTCAGCTTGAGCATCTATGAAAATGTTTAGAAACTGGTTATTTTTCAACATCTGTTTAAACTAGAGATCTACTTTAGCATTTATGCTGTGGTTTGTCAATTTTTTTTTAGTTTACATCGTAAACATAATTACCTTTATATTCTTATTATTATATTTAAAGGATACCAACGTTATATTAAATTATATTATAGTCTTTCAGCTTCGAATTAACAGCATAAAATTAAAATAAAATTATACTTATAGCACTAATTGTTATTTTTTGGCAGTTGGTATTAACGATAAAGTTTTTGATTCTTTACAAACAATTCCTTTCCAACGATTATAAAACAAAAATAAAACTAGCTGCGCAACCAAATTAATTATGAAAATCTATCAATTAGCATATGATAATAAACCCAAAAGCCAAAGAATAAAAAAATATGAAAGTCGAAAAAGAAAATGAAAGACTAACGTCAGTTAGTTCATCATTGCGAGCAGTTAGCGGCCTCATTACCGGCCAACTGCCAAAGTCTGTTCGGTTAGTTAGTTGCATAGTTTGGCCGGTTTGTCAGTCAACTATCATTATAAGTTCCCCGTTGCGTCATAATGGCCAAAACTTTTCGCACTGCACTACTATGTGCGTGTGTGTGCCTGTGTGTGTGTGTGTGTGTGCGTGTGTTGGCCATTGTTGGCGCTCACTTTTGCAATTAGCAACAGTTTTGTCTGCTCAGTGCTTTTATTCGGCCATTAATTGAGTTGCGCGTTCTGAAAACTTAAAACAAAAAGAAATAAAAAAAAATGAAAGAAAATAAAGGAAATTTTTCAACTTGTCTAACAAAGCCATTTTTCTACCTATTTACAGATCGAGGACGCAATGCTGATGTTTGACAAGCAAACCAATCGGCACAGAGGTGAGTCCAGCAAATAATAACAATAACCATAAGCGATAATCCCAATAATAATAATAATAATAATAATAATACTACTACTACTACACGTAATGCTCGTTATAATAATAATGCCAATGACTGGCTCCATGCTCAAACATTTGTTGCCAGCTCCGTTTCCGGGCTTTAACGATGCAGAAGACGGAGCCGGAAGTGCGAGCGTTTTGCGCAATGCTCTGTCAATGCATGACAGATACCGTTACAGATGCTCGATGCTCGCACAAACAGCTAATACAGTTTTAAAACGTTGGCGGTGGGGAACGGGGGCGCATTAAAATGACCGGGCAACAGGATGCCCAAGTGAGATAGCCGAAAAGCGAGGCAGAATGAAAGAGAGAGAGAGAGAGAGAGAGAGAGAGAGAGAGAGCGAGCCCAAAAAAGATTACCTGGCAATGCAACCGGATATAACCAGGCGCACACACACACACAAACACACACACAAAGACACACACAAAGACACACAGCTATCGCTTGGCTCAGCGGGTGAGCGGGTGAACGGGTCAGCGGGTAACCGGTTGGTTGTCTGCTGTCCGGCAAAGGCTTAAATCTCCAGCGCACATCCGTTACACGAACTTGAGCGCACGAGTGCGCGCCCATTGCCCCGTTTTGGCCATGTTGCCCGCATGCTGCTGTCCGTTGTCAATTTTGCTTATTAAAGTTTTAAATGACGCGCCGAAAATCGCATTGCGCACGAGTCCAATGGCCATTGACATGTGACAGGAGACCCAGCAGGAGCAGGAACAGCACCAGTTTCACCTGAGACACGGCACATTAAGATTGATGCGTCCATTTTGCAGCCAAAAGGCGGACCAGAGGCGAACACTCGCTCCACACACACACACACACACACAAACCCACACACACATACACGCACACAGTCGCAGATTCTGCTACAGCCAGCTAACAATGTCTGTGCCCAAAAGTAATTAGCTGCCCACACACAGAATCGTACAAGCATGCATCAATAGTTGCCTGCTGTGCACACACTCACACACTCACACACACACACACACACACAGAGAGAGCGACTCACAGTTCATGCCTGGCCTTGTTAACTTGGTGGCCTCATGTATTCCGGCCCACTGTCCAACCAAATTACGCACACGGGAATAAGGAAACATGATTTTTGCTTGTATGCGGCCCATAAAAAATTGTTGCATACTTCGGGGCGCCGCTTCGCTGTGAGATAAGCAGCGCGACCCACAGAACATTTCGTTTAATTGGACGCTGGAGTACTGAAAGCTGCATCATGATGCAGTCATATGAAAAACAGAATCAGCAGCAACAGCAGCAGCAAAAGCAGCGGCAGCATCACGAGAAGCCTTTGCAAATGGCAATAAAAACAAGCAGCGCCCCATTTAAAAATTATGTGTTGCGCTGCAGTTGAAAGACGAGAGAGAGAGACAGCTACAGAGTGAAAGAGAAAGAGATAGGGAGAGATAGAGAGAGAGAGACAGAGCGATTGAGCAAAAGCGGAAGAGGCAACGGAGCGCAACAACTGCTCAGAGATAATACATGAGATATAAAACTGCAAATTGCCAGCATGCAGATTTATTCGAGTATATAAAACAGCAGCAACAACAACGTTGAAGCACTGATTTTATTAATTTTTTAGAATGATTACCGTGCTTAGCACCCATTTCAAATGAAACCGAAATAGCCAGCCTTCTAAAGAGTAGAGCGGATCTGAAGACACTAACTAAAAACTTCCAGAAACTAAAACGAGAAGTAGATGACATTTAAAATTCTTATAAAATTCTTCTCACTTCTTGTGCAAGTTTTATATCACATTTCCGAGTATTGTGATTCATAGAATCCTAAACCATCACAAAAAAAAAAAAACTGAATGGATTTTCATAAGTTATGGCCTTGTGGTTTAAGCTTCAGATTCAATCTACATTTAAAATATTAAAACACAAAATTTATAAATATTGTTCTTGGAAAATTGAAAAGCAACCGATTGCACTCAAAAGATGACGAGTTTCCAAGAAATGTCCGTCATAGACCTGAAAGTCTTGAACCGATTTGCATGCTTAATAGCATTTCTGCCAAGGTATGACCTCCATTTCGGAATCGACATGTAAAATTCATTATATAAGCACGTGGTGAATGCACACACATCCACTGCTGTCAAGTCGAATGGAATCGTTAATGACTGCAACGGATTGTCGGAGGGTTTTTGGTTTTGGTTCGTTTGACAAAAATAGCTTTTAATGTGTGACCTCGTTTTGTGATTTTCCCATGAATATGACATGGAAGACGTTTACTGTTATTGACATGGCCAGTAGGACACGGTAATTTTGCAAATTACAATTGCTCGGGTCGATCAGAATACATATAATGAAATATGCAGGCGTTGTTAGTTAGCAAACGACCACCAACAACAACACTAACTACAACAACAACAACAACAGCCAAGACCAACTGCCCAACTTCACATTGGCAGGAGCTGCCCCACCGAGTCACCGTTAACCCGGCGAGGCAAGTCAATAGAAAATGTGTGTCGTTAATCAAAGGGTATTAGTTGTAGCTGTAGCCTTCATTGCCACGACGAGGATGGCGTTGGCGATGGCGATGGCGATGGCGACCAGGCGACTTTTTATACAAGTTGGACGATGTACGACCTTTTGCCATGAGTTGGACTAACAGACGCTCCACGGCCCGATGCCTCCTCCAGCCCCGACGCCTTCTCCCGCTGCCTACTGGCACTTGCGATATGCCTGTAATTGCATTTTATCGATCCAAGTGGAGAAGGTTCCCATCGTACAGCGTACGGCGTACATGTGGCAATTGCCACTCACACACACAGATACACGCACACACACTAGCAGGACAGCAACTATAATAAAGAAGCGAAAAAAGGCGAGCAAAGACGTCGCTGGTTGCTCGGGCTACACGGCAGCAAGTTTGTTACTCATTCATAAATCATGTGTGCAGCGACAGACGGAAAGACAGGCAGACAGACAGACACGACTGAAAGACACACTCACACACACACACACATACATAGGCCAGTGAAATGGAAGCCTGGTCACTGAAAAACTTGCAGCGACGTTTTTCCAACTAAAGGCTGCAGTTGGCCCCAAAAAGTAAGCGAAGCATTTTATCTATACTCGGGCTGTGGGAGGCGGGGGTATTAGGTAGTGGTTGGGGCTCAACGAAAACTATATGAATATGCCATAAAACAATATAGGCTGGCATACGAACATCTGCAGCAACAACAACAACAACAACACCAATAGCAGTGACAACAACAATAACAGCTGCAAGTACAGTGGTACCTGGACAAATGCAACTTAAGCTTAGATTGAAGGTCTTGCTGTGCATTAATTTATTCTCTGTCCTGTTTGGAAATTAATTAATATGTATTTAGATACAGCTGAATAAAAGCCTGTAACAAAATCGATCGATATTAAGCTGTAGGCAGCCATCAATTTAAATTATATTTTCTGCCTTCGGTACACTGAAAGAAAAAGTTAAAGGTTTTGTATCTAAATCAAGTGCAAACGTTGTCGAAATTCGTCAAGTTTTAAATTATTTAACTTGGGAATAAAATTCTTATTTGAACAACGTTTTTAGCAGCCCAAATATCCCAAATGTAAAAGTTTAAAAGTACAAAGTTAAATCTAAGAAACATTTTACTTCCATTAAAAACGCTTTAAACTTTTTGCACGCACGAAATTCTTTTAACGAGAATTTTGAATATAATTCAAGAATTCTTTTCTAATTTTTGCAAGCTTAATTTATGAAAATTGTTTAAGTTTAATGCAGATATCGAGAATTATTCAGACTAAATTTTTAAATATTTTCTTAAGCGCCTCTTGTATCATTTCGAGTGTTGTTTTTCGCAGAGTGTAGATTTATCGACACGAAAAACTTGCAATCCAATTCGGAATTAATTATGCCATAGTTATATTCATTGCTATTTTGATGGCGCATGAATATTCAAGCTTTGCAGTTGCAACTAGCTGGCGAATGTTGCGCTCTGGCAATAACTACTGTAGCTTTTTTATGGAATACACGACAGCAGCGCCCTAAACTATGCTATGAATTTCATTTGGCAAGCCAAGGACATGCACAACGTGCGCCTAAACAGCCGCTTGAGGTGGCGAATGCCAGTGGGTGGGGCTGCAAGCTATTGCTGCTTGTAGCTGAGGTGCTGAGGCAGCGGCTGGCGGGTGGTGGGTGGCGGGTGGCGGGTGGCGGGTAGCCAACGGCTTGGCAGTTGGCGTCGCCAGCCGCCACTAATATTAAAATTGAAAATTTTGTAATTTTTCTTTTTTGGCAAGCCGGCGCAGCGCAGTCATAACAGCTGGCAGGCAACCACCGCCCCCGCCAGCTCACCCACTCAAGCGCTCTCTGTACGCTCTGTTACTGTCTCTATTGCCGCACTACTATATGCAGCCATATCTGTGGCCGTTACTTGGCAATAACATGCATGAGTGTGCAATTTCTGCAGTTGGCACAAGCATCGTCAGGCACTCTCAGGTTAGAGAGTCGTGGCTACGTCCTGCGGGAAATTTTCGACAGGTAAAAATGGCAGCAAAGCAGCCGCAGAATTAACTAGCAAGCGACTCCTGCCGTCGGGCATTTTTCATCCTGCCTCGCCCTGCATTTGTAGCCAGCAGATACATTTTTGATTGAGTTACGTGTGGGTGGCAAATGGTTGCTGGATGGGTTGGGCAGCCAAAAAGAAATTGCTGGCTTCATTTGCTCGCCACTCGGTCGGCGCTTGGCTGATTTATGAGTGGCCAGAGGCAGAGGCAGCGGCAGCATTGCCTATGGCAGCTACAAAAGTGGCAACTACGTGCAACTTGCAACGTGCGCTAATTTTATATAATTAAAACAAACACAAACACACCAAGAAGAGAGGGAGAGGGAGAGCGAAAGAGAGCCAACACGAGTTGTGGAGATTCTCAACGCCCACAAGTTGCTGCCAAGGGGTTACGAGAAGGAGAAGCCACAGCTGAAAGGAGACGCTGCTCAGCACATGTCGCTAATAAGCCTGCGTGTTTACTGTTACTTGTTTCAACTAATTTGTCAGTTACGCCCAACGCCCGCATGCCAAAGCAAACACACACACACACACACGCGCCGACACACACAAACATCAGAAAACAAAGTCGCCTTGGTGGGCGTGGCATCAGGTGCCTGCACTTGGCCTTGCTAATTGCACAGCCCTTTTGGCCAGGCCAAATTTCAGACAATTGTGCTAATTGAAAAACCTCGATAAGAGCAAAGCGCAGGCCGGCAAATCGAGAGCACACAGATACACACCCACACACACACGCCCAGGGTACATTTGGGATTTTTGTTGTCCTTTCCTTTTTCATGTTTTCCTTTTCATGTAAACATGCATTTAAAGCCTGATCAGGGGGCGTTAAGTGCACTTCAGCTGAACAGCAAGTTTGCCAAAATCAAATATCTTGAGCTACGTATTCATATGAGAATTGTTATGTTAATTAAAGGTTGCATCAACATTTCGCATATCATCATTAAATAAAGATATATCGACCATGCAGTATAATAATGGTTATCCCGTTGTGATATCGCCTTTTAGCTGGGCTGGCTCTTCTTCTGGATTAGTATGTGTTTAAAATTAACCACCCCAATAAAAATTAATTCATTTTTCATCTATTTATTATTCACAAAATGTAAAAAATATTATTTTATTTATTATTAATATTGTCACTGGATCGAAGATAATACTTTATATATAATATAAAACAGAAATGTATGTTTTTGAGATAGAACAACCTTTTAAGCACACTTATCGACGCCTATCGATGCATCAAAATATATTTTACCCTAATATATAACCCTAATTTCCAGCTTTTAGACTTTCGACAAAATGCCACAAAATTTATGACGCACATGGATTAAAAATACAATTAGGAAAGTGTTTACCATTCAGTTTTTGCACACTTGCTGCAATTTATAAGCACGATTATAATAGATTGTATATTTTGTAGAAATTAACAAAATTTCTGGCTTAGGAATTGAACAGCAGCAGCGCTGATTCAGCAGTGCAGGAAGTAAAGAGGGGGGGTTGGAGAGTGGGGGCTGCGAGAACTTCATGACAAACTTATTATGCACTCGGCTGGGTTATTTCCAGCGCTGGGCAAAGTTTGCTATGTAAACTCGGCGCAGGGCAGTGTTTGAATTACTTGGCCCAGCCGGCACTTGAGTCCCCCCTCCCCCTCTCCCCCTCTTCCTCTCTCGCAGCAAGGTGTGGGGAGGGGCTGCCGCATATTGAGGTCAGCTGGCGGCGGGGTGAGCCGGCTGAAGTGCATAGCAGGGGACACCGTAGGCCAACGGGAGCCAGCGGCTGTCTGGGCTCGTCTCGGCCCCGACACTTGAGTAAATTATTTAGCCGCTCGCACAAAAGCATATTTCGTTCAATTTTTGCAGCTCTTAAACTTGTTTGCCCCACTCTCCGCACTCCGGTCCCCCCCTCTGACCCCAACGACCCGCTGACTCTTTCGCTACTTCACTTCTCTTATTTTCACTGTTGTTTTTCTTTTCTTCTGGCTTTATTTTCAGGTTTTGGCTTCGTTACATTTCAAAGCGAAGATGTGGTAGACAAAGTTTGTGAAATTCATTTCCATGAGATAAACAACAAAATGGTAAGTCAAGCGAAACCAAATGAAACGACGCTTTTTCTTCTAAATCTTCCACTGCCCCGCCAACCGCTCTCATCGCTCTTCTGTCGCAGGTCGAGTGCAAGAAGGCGCAGCCGAAGGAGGTAATGCTGCCGGCAAATCTGGCCAAGACCCGCGCGGCCGGTCGCTCCGCTTACGGTGAGTTGGTAGTCTGGGGCAGCCACGCAAATCAGGCGGCCGCGGCGGCGGCGGCGGCTGCGGCGGTAACGGCTACCGCGCCCGCCGCTGGCCTATTGCCAAGTAGTTTAGCCGCTGCCGCCACAGCGCTGCATCAGCAGCATCAGCAGCAGCAGCAGCAACAACAGCAACAACAACAACAACAACACACACACCACCATCACCAACAACAGCCACACACACATCACCACCATCATCATCAGCTCCTCGGCGCCGCAGCAGCAGCCGCCTCGCTGCGCTACACGCCCTATCCGCTGCCCGCCCACATTTCGGCCGCTGCAGTGGCCGCAGCCGCCGCTGCTGCCAATCAGCAGCAGCAGCAACATCACCATCAGCAACAGCAGCAGGCAGTTGCTGTTGCCGCCCAGCAACAGCAACAGCAGCAGCAGCAACAGCAGCAGCAATCTTTGGCGCACGCTGTGGCCGCTGCAGCGGGTGCGCCCTCCCTCTTGCCCCTCTCTAGTCCGGCGTCCGCCGCCGGGCCCTCGCTGCTGCAGTATGCGGCGGCGGCGAATGCCACCCAAAACAATGTCGCGCTGGCCAATTCGCTCTATGCCGACGCTGCCGCCGTCATGGGCTACAAGCGGCTGCTGGCTGCAGCTGCCGTCAGCAGCGGCCTTCGCGGCACGCCCACGGCGGCTACTTTGGGCGCCCTCACGGCCGCTGCCACAGCGCCAGCAGCGGCTGCCGCAGCTGCTGCCCAGCAGGCGCAACTGCGTCAAAACGCAGCGCTCGCTGCGGCACATTATCCGCTCAGCGAGCTGTTGGCCATGCCGGCGGGCCTCGAAATGCCCGGAGCGGCCACGGCTGCGGCAGCGGCAGCCTCCCTCTATCAGCTGCCTGGCATCTGACCGCCCAGGCCGCAGTGAACCGCCGCCCGCACCTACTAAGCCATTGACAAGTCTGTTCTAGAATTGGGCGCGTGTCGTGTTTTCTTTCCTGAACTCAATCAAATTTCGTTTGCAATTAAATTACAAAATATTAATATACAAATTAATTTATAAGAAATACGTAAAATTAGAAAAACACAGTTTTGCCAAACACAATATAAATACTAATTTTTTGTTGCTAAATTAAATCAATTTTAATATTATAAAATTTTTTTAAAAAATTTGTACACAATATAAAGTAATATTTTTAAACTTCTTTCTTGAAAAATAAAATTAGAAAACAAATATATACTCCTATATATATAGTTTTGAAAATTACATCTAAATTAAATAAATTTATAATAGCAGACAAAATAATAATTCATGAACTTGTCTAAGTAAAAATTTTTATAAAAAATTACAAAAGTAAAGTTAAAAAAAAATTACATTTAAAAATCTATCGGAAAGTTGTATCTCGTATGTGATATTTTTAACCGTGCGTGTTTCCCAATTCTCGTGTCTCGTGAACAAAAAACTCAATACGCGCCCAATTTTATTCCGTGGCCCTTGATGAAAACTTTGATTCATGCCAATTGCATGAGCACATTGTCACATTGGCATGTTAATTGTTTATGCATTACACACACACACATACACACACACACACTCACAATATAAACGCACCAACTACACACGAACTTTCATTCCGTCTCAATGTCCAAAGCGCGAACATGTCGCATTTACTCATAGGTCTTAGGTTTACGTGTACGATTCTCCCTAGCCATGTACTCCATATACATATACATATACATATACATATACATATGTTTACATACATAACTACTTGCGTACATACTTTACTTGTATTCTGTGTCAAATCGGATCAGCGTTTAGGCAATGCGGCGTTTGCGTTATAAATTAAATTAAAATAATTAATTATTTACTAGTGGACGCATTCATTTTTTCCCTAGAACGTAAGAAATTTGTTTAAGATCTAGGTTTAAAATACTTAAGAGCGGCTTCTAGAGAGCTGCTTAGATTTCGCTCAACGTTTTGCATCGATTGATCGATAAATGAGAGCATAGCAACATTTGCGCAATCGATATTTAGAGACTTTAGAGGCGATCGTAATTCATGTAACAGTAAACGTAACTGTAAACAAAGCTGCGTGTAAGTCTTAGACATTGTGCAACACTAGAACTTAAGAACTGAATAAGATGTAACAAAAAAAAAAAAACCAAAAAAAAATCATTTATTGAAAACTATAAAAAAAAACGTATTCAAATTGTCAAATCAAAAAAAAAATTTAGGTATATCATTATTATGTATGTGTATTCGTAACGATTCTTGTATAATACTATGCATATCTAACATTTACCTTGTGTTACCCTTACTATATACTATATATTCATATATATATATATATATATATATATATATATATTTAAACTTCAGCTCATAACAATAGCTCTTCAAAATGAATTTCTGTAGACCCGAATAAATTGAATACTAATAACAATATGTAATATCTAGCAAATGTATCGATTTAGCTTTTAAGCAAAGGCGCATTTAAGTAGGCTACAAACTGAGCTGATAAGGCTTAGAGTGTACTTTACACACACAAACACACACACACACACACACACACATTAATACACACACTTTGTGTGCGTCTCTTAAACGATTTTAGTTGTGAATAATTTGAAAATGCAAATCGCTATTGTAGTGGCCGTTGAATGGCATTAGAATGGCAGCTGTCTGCTCGTTATTTTGTAAGTCAGTTACCGGACACTGGTTAATTGTTAATGTCAATTAAAGTGAAGAAGCCTTTACAAAATTACGGCGAATGGACAGTTAATGGCCATAATAATGGCCACAGTCGGCCACTTAATTACTTATACATGTTTGCATATAGCCATTCATATTTGACTAAACATGAACTTAGCTATTGATTATACCTAACATTATATAATCTACACATATATATATATATATGTTTTTATATATATATATATATATATGCTATAAGCGCATTAAGTGCTTTCAAATTTCTAGTTAAAACTTGAGTGTTTATCCATTGTAATAGTCTACTACTTACATAAGCCAAAGTTGCGCAACAATAACAACAACAAAGCACAGGAAATCAGCCGTCAGCCAAAATTGATGCCAAAGATGAACGAATGAATGATTGAATGATGATGACAGCCAAATCGGATCCATTAGAAAACCCCATGGATCAAAAGCAAAATTAACAACAAAATTTTTCAACTATTTAAAAAAACAATACATTAATTAACTAGCTGTCAAACTGTTGCCACTTTTACATAATTTACTTAAATTTTCTTTATACGTTTTTTTTTTGTTTGTAGAATTTTCTATTAGTCATTTATTTGTGAGTGTGTGTAAACACTTTTCGTTATTTGTTTAACTCTTTAAACTTAGTTAGGGGTAGGGGAGCAATGGCCCAAAAGTTTGTGACATTTCATAGATATGCACAGCGAGGCTTTAGAATTGCCCCTGTCCCAGGACGAAAACTAGTTGACAAAATCGATTTAATTATAGTATTTACATTTAGCATAGTTCTTAAATGTTTTAGTCCACAATATAGTCAACAATGTCTACGTATATATATATATCTATAACTATTTATATATCTCAACAAGCATACATACATCTATATATCTAATAAGTGTTTAGAATTGTGTCATATCTACGTATATCGAAGAAATATGTAACTCTATATATTAACTACAATAGCTCAGCAAAAACGAGGCTGTTTATGAAAAACAAAAACAAAAAAATGAACTGCCAAGCGCAGTTAGAAAAACAATTCTTAGACTCTCTCTCTAACAGCCGTACTCAATATTTAGTATATAGTGAAATAATCGATAACTGTTAATCGATTGTTTCTTAGTTCCATAGCCTAACACACATTTAGAGCGCTAAGTACACACAGTTCGAAAACACACTAAATGAACTTTAATACGTACATATATACTACTACTACATACATATATAGTAAATCAGTCTTTCATACTATATTCTTAGAAATATCTAATATAATATATTATGCGATTCTTTTTTTTTTTTTGTGAGTTCTTTCTTTTCTACGAGTACTTAGATTTAAAGACGCACTTATGAATGTTAGTAATTTATTTATGTTTATGCCTTTCTTTTTTGTGCTCTCTCTTGTTTTTCATGCGCCATTTTTAGATAACATCATGTGGGGTCTGGGGACATTGCCCGAAGGTAAGAACTAGTACACTTTTAAGTAGCTATACCATAAGACTAGCTCTTAATTTTTTCCAGGCTGTGTTTGCGCAATATTCGTTTAATTGACATTTATCTTTCTCTTTTGCCGCTCGCAGGTTTTCCGGCAGCTGCGTATGCTGCCTATGCCGCTGGTCGCGGCTACTCGGGCTATCCTAGCTTCGGACTACCCTATCCAACTGGTAAGTTCGCTCAAGCTCGCCTTCTCTCTCACACATGCACACATACTACTTACTTAACTACTTACTTATATATTATGCATATACAAAGAATATATAGAAACCTCTGCATATGTCGTACGTCCCTTAATACTTGTATGTGTGTGAGTGAGAGCGTCTGTGTGTGTGTATGTGTGTGTGTGTGTGTGTGTGTGCACTCAAAGTGCATTCGTGCAAGTTTTGTGACTACTTTAAAAATTAACTAAAAATCTCCCCAGCCAAAGACCCCCTCGCATTGCAATTTGTGTTAGTTGATATGACGAAAGGCATTATTAAACTAGTTCAACTGTAAAGTCTTTAACAAAAATATATATGTTTGTATGTATGTATAATCAGCATTAGCGTTACATACTAACTCCATGCCATGCTCGATAATTTGTTGAATTTCTCTGATTTGTTTCGTATGAATTGTGAATCAAGCAAATCGACATTTTCTATTTTCTGTTTCTTTCTTTCTGTTTCGTTCTTTTCTTTATCTTTTTCATTTGCCTTACAGCTGGTGTTATGGGCGTAATGCCGGAGAATCGCATACTGATCGGTGATTATATGGTTGCGCCAACGACCAGCAGCACGGCCTAGGACTAGCTGACTGTCAATAACTGATCTGATATATTTATCGAGTATTATGTATATGTTCGGGCAGCGCCAACATCTTGATCAATTATGAATAAAACAAACACTACCCATAAAGAACTCTCTAGCGTTCGTCATATCAATGCACAAATAGTTCTTGTCGAAAAAATATGTTTAAAAATAATTAAAAAAAAAAACGAAGAGCAGCTCCTAAGACATTTATTATTTAGGTGCCAAACCTAGACGTAACGCACAACTCTTTCATTAATGCTGCTTGATCTTGCGTTTATATCATTTGCACCAACGAAAACCCCCCACACCAAACCCATCAACACTTGCTAGTAGGATTAACCCGCCCCCAAAACACACACCTGGTCAACCTCATCCGCTGCGTGTTTATTTATATATATTCAAATTTTTTTTTTTTTGCTAGGGTTGGAACGGATGTTGAAATGCATTTGCAATCATTAAAGAACTCAAATCCAACACTAGTTTCAGAAGCAAGCAAACGAATCTAGTCTGACAAATACTATATATACAAACGATCCGCCTGAGAATTAGTTTACGAAAAGCGAGTCCCGATTTTCACGAATGCGAATATTCATATGCGTATTCGTCCCAACCCTAGCTAGTCACCGACTCTCTCTCTCTCTCTGTCTTCCCCACTCTCTCTCTCTCTCTCTGTACCGCCTGACTCTCTGTCTCTTTCTACATGCAATCTATCTTGTGTCTCGTGTGATTTTGTAGGCTTAACTATTTGTGGCATCGGTAGAAGTTATGGTACCACGTGTAGCACGAACGCTGGCCGCAGCAGAGCAGCCAACGGCGCCGCTGGCGGTGGTGCTGCTGCTGTCCACAGTCAGCCCCAATCGGGATATCAACACCACCAGGCTCTGACTCTGCCCCTCGCCACGGCGCTGACAGCGCGCACGGCGGCAATCAAATCGCAGTTTTTGGGCAACATAAATTTCTAAAAAAGAAAAAAAAATGAGAAACCTAAAACTAAATAAACAAGTTAAACCATATAAGCCGAACGCAAGTCTGAGAGAGCGGGAAACCTAACAAAAAAAAAACCAACAAAAAATACAACAAACAAAAAAACAAACAACCAAACAAAAAACAAGCAAGCATATAAAAATATACGTGAGGCCTGCGATATTGTATTTAATATTTCATTGCCATTTTGTCTCTTTTTCTTTGGTCTCAACGACAATACGCAAACCAAAATAAATCATTTGTACTGTGACAAGTAGGTACAACCACAACAACAGCAACAACAACAGCAACAACAAACACAAATAAAATTTATTAGCTTAGATTGTTTCTACGGTGAATGGTAACAACAAATAAAATCAAATAAAACAAATATTCGATCTATAAAAAAAACCAAAAACAAATAACAAAACTTATACAAGTATTTGTAATTGCAGACCCATGTAATCACATTTAGAGCTGCTGGCGCATAAGTGTGTGTACACACTGAACTGTGTCCTCTACATATAGCTGACACTTAGTCTCTTGTTCTACCCATAAACCCTCTCTTTACACACACACACACACAGAATTAGCTGCATATAAACATTGATTATAATGGCATTTGTTCTAGACCCTTTCAAACAATATTAGTTGAAGCCCTAGTTATATATATATATACTCACAATATATATATATACATATACATATATATCTCAATATATCTTTAGAGCTGTGCACCACATATAAATCGGCAGCCAGCACCTGTACTAAGCGTATCTCTAGAGCAGATTTGTAGCTTTCGATGCAAGTTGTTGAACAATATACTCAAAAAAAGAAAAACATATAGCAACACGTAGTGTTTAGGCCAACATAATCGCATAATCACACATTTAGCTCAATAGACGTGTGTAGAGCCTTAGAGGTATGACACAATATGTACCATATATTCATACCACAGTAAACACTCGATATACATTACCCAACGTTTTAACATATTATTATTATTTTGTAATTTCTTTCTTTGCCACATTAATTCTCATTAAAAAACACAAACACGCAAAACTATTCCCATTTGGATCTGTTCCAGGGACACAAAAATCTATTATTTATAAAAACAAAAAACGAAACAATTTTACTGTAAGCATTTAAATGCAAATTTTTATTTGTAGTATATCTGCATAAATTAGTCGGACAAAGCGAATAAAAAAAGAAAACAGAAAAAACAAAAACAACAACCGCGCAAATGCACACGAAAACCATTTAGATAAAAACTACATTTTAGCAGGCCTGTCACACGTAGAGTATCATTATTATCCTTTAATTAATTTCCTGCATAATATAATTTGTATTTTTGCGTTTCATTTCTGTTTTTTTTTTTGTTTTTTCTCCTCGTTTGGGTCCCCTGAGTTTTAGATAATAAGCAAACGTGCAGAGATTTTTGGCATAGCAAAAGTTCATTAATTAGTTGGATTTTTGTGTTTCATATAAAAATGTGTATGTAGCCACAAAATACATTTTGGCATTCGTTATGGTATCCTTTAAATCTATAATTCTATTCATATATACATATATCGTATAGCCTGCATAAATTCCTTCATCGGTGCATCAAACTGAATCAGAAATAAGCCAACAAATTTCTACAAAAATGAGCGAAAAATTTTTATTGAAATTTCTATATGAATAATACATAAACTATATACATATATACATATATTTAATATATAAAATATACAAAATAAGTTTCAAATATTTATTTTATACAAAGCAAAATCAATTTCATTTGTACAATAATGCAACAAAAAGAGGAAAAAAAAATAAAACTTTTAATATATACGAAAAATACAATATTAATGTCCATCCATTTTCGAAGAGCGACTTTAAGTTTATGAAAAATACAATTTTTCTATGTCCTTTCCATTTATTGCGTAAATTGTAAGTTTCACATTAATACTTAGCTACCAATACTATATGCTATATACATAATATTTATGACAGCGTATATATATACAAAAATATATTAAATCAATAAAAAATAATATAAAATACACACACAGATCAATGTCTATAAATTGATAAGCTGTTAATTAGTTAATTGAATGCAGTTATCGCAAATTTTTGGCAAATTTAAATGAATATAAAACAAAGGACAAAGGCTTAAAGAAGAAGCAACTGCTTCGAGGTATCTAAACTATAAAATGCTTGCGAGTTATTTATATACAATACACACAAACAAACAAACACACACTCACACACACATGCATAACTGACAACCTATATAGCATAAAGACACATACACGTACGCATATCTATGTATTTTACACGTATATACTGTGATTTATAAGAAAACGCTTCAAACCAACAACAACAAGAACAACAAAAACAAAAACAAACAAAAATGCCAACGCAGAATTCAAATTGCTTACGCAAAAACGAAAAGTTATTAACTAAATAAATGCACAAAAACGGATACAAAAGCCGAAACCAAAAACCCAATGCAAAGTCTATCCTTTATGGCCGCAAGGCCCCAGCTCTAGCTTCTGCTCGAGCTCTTTGTATTATTAGCGTTTGAAAGCGTTTTCGAATAGCAGCCGAAAGTGGAGATGGAATTGACAAGCACAGTGTGACAAAGTGGCCAACGAGGCGTATACGTAATAAACTTGACAACAGCAACAGCCACAGCAACTGCCACAGCAGCAGCAACTCAAGAATCAACTGCCAACAAGGTCAGCTAATGGTCGCCTTAATATTCAAATGCATTATCCTACAGCATTCTATATACATATAAATATACTTGACTTATACACTTTATATCTGTTCCAAAAGCCGTTAACACATTTTATGATTATTAAATGTACTCGACGTAAACCGTTAGTTATTCGTTCTAGCCAAAGTTTAGCAAAAAGCGCAACCGAAACTAAATTGTAAACTGCCCAACGGCGGCAGTCGTAGTTCACATATGTATACCCATATATATCTATATGTGTAGTATTCTGTTAACTATAGAACTTATATCTTTAGTAAATTTATATATTCAGGTTCAGTTGATAAATAAATAAGTAACTACCAATTATATAGAAAATAATTCATATAAAAGATCATTAGTAGTAGCTTATAAAAAATTAAAAACAAAAAAAAACATTTATAATCACTTTGAAACAAAAATACCGTGTTAAATGTAATATAAACTAAACATAAGCTAAAAATGTAGTTTTTATAAAAACTAGCTTAGACAACACTAATTAACTGTAACACCAAAAAACTCTATAACTTGCGTGTAGTGTTGAAAAACGAAAAAAATGTGTAGCTCATATATTGATAAGTAAATCCATATATTTATATGATTTTTTCATTTTATTGTTGACTAATACCAAAAGTAGTTGTTGAAACGTTCATAATCACTTGTCGTATAGTTAACCAGGGTTGTCGAGTTAAACTTAAATATTTTAAAGACAATCTCTACTGCAAGTGGCTTGTTCTTTTAACAAATATGTGATGCATAAGACTGACAACCAGAACTTGGCCCAACTAAGTGCAAAAGTGTTGGTAAATCGAGCAACTTTTGGGCTGGCATGTTGTTTAACAACACTGTTGTGTGCCAAACAACAAAACCACAAGTCTGACAACTGAACTAACTAAAATTGCAGCTGCAACACGACAACAGAAATACAAAAAAATGAAAATAAAAATAAATAAAAAAAAAACAGCCGGAAACCCATAACAACAACTACAACTAAAAATGCAACTAAAAACTTATTTATTTAGAAAAAGCAGTAACCGCTATTTCTATAGCCAGAAGCTTTCACAGTTGTTGCCGCTGCGTCGCTAATGAAAACAACATGGCGCACAGAGCTTTTTCCAAAAAAGCGTAAGCTAAACGTAAGCCAAACTTGATTGGCGCCAGGCACACTCTCAACAACACACACACAGAGCGCACGCACAACGACAAGGACGACAATAAGCAAACGTCTGCCACAGCCACGCCTCGTTACGTTACGTCACGTTACGTTACATCAATTTTTGTGTTTCCGCAGGAAATGCAACTGCTACATTCACAATGCCGCACGCCCTCGCCACCCGCAATCGCCCCGTAATCCGTTAGCCATAACCCGTTGCTTCTTAGCCCAATCCCTCCAGCATTTCCATTCAGAACCCCATCCCATTCCCCTAGCCGTACCCATTCCCATTCCCATTCTGTTGTCATTTCAATATTGGCGCTGGCGTATTTTTACTTGCTGCAGCAGCTGTGACCGTAACAACAACAGCAACATTTACAACAACAATAACAACAATGATAACAGAAAAAGCGCCAAAAGGAAAGTGCGCACTGTGCCCTAACCAAGCGTTGTAACTGAATTTCGTTTCTGGTCTGGGTTTTATTTAGCCAAATGCCAACACTCAGAGAAAATACCAAGAATTTTGTACTTTAATCAATTACAAGCGGACAAAGCGAAAATTTCTTGAAAAGAGAACATTTTAATAATCACAAAATTCGTAAAAATAAAACTCAAATAGCGTATTTAGTCGAAGAATCACTTTACTGTCAGTTACAATTTTGTATGCTTGCTTCAATTACGAGAATTCTTGTAAAGAGCTCGGTGTTCATAATAAAAGAATTTTTTTTTTTATATATGCAACATTATCAATTTAACTATCAATAAAATCAAAAATGATTCTAATGAAATTCTCTAAAAATTCTCTACCCCTTGTACTTAAATTAAACACTGCGTTTTTCTCTGAGTGTATCATAGGAGGCGCTTTCAAGCAGCGCAAACTGCGACAACGCTCGTTTAATAACCCAGCGAGCACTTTGTGTTTTCATAACTTGCTCTCTAGTTAGCTTTGTTCCTGTCGTAGACTCTTACATACTTACATACCATACACACACATATATAAATGATATATAAAGCATTCATTATAAACATTAGTTAGCTTTTGGGCTTGGGTTTTCGTACTATATACCTCAGCGTTAGTTAGTTAGTATTGGTTTATTTGTAATTTGATTTGCTCTTTACTTTTGTGCCTTTTCAGTTCTATATTTAAGATCTATATAAAAGATTCATAAGCGCCAATATGCTCACTACTTACATACCTATAATTATTATAATCGTTCCAGTTTATTTATATATATATTTACCACTTAGCGATCAGTCTTGATTACTTTCATTACTCTTGTATAACTTAGGTATTTTTTATGCCCAAATCTTAACTAGTTGTGTAACATCTGGTCAGGCCCATATTTAATTTACAACCTTGTCACTTTTTTGCCACTTACAGTTGATCTAACCAATGGGCAGCTGACCCCCAACAACAATACACCGCTCCTAACACAGGCACTGTCAGGTATTTAAAATAAATAAATAAATAACAAAGTTATCATTTGAATACTTTAAAAAAATATTTAATTAAATTAAATTAAACCCACACAATCCACACACATTGTATATAAAAGAGATCAGACTTGCTCAGGCAAATAAGGCCCTACATTCGAATGATATACCTTATTAGACTCGTAGCGATCAGGACTATCGATTGGCATTCAAAAATCCCCATTCTAAATTTTGGCCAATTTTGACAAAAATGGCAAGGGGTTACATTACATTTTTTGCCAAAATCGCGAAAATTTTAAAATCAAAAATTTTGAATGGAAATCGAATCTGTAGACTTCTACTACTCGAATAAGGTGCATCTTTACAAAATCGGACTACATATGGCCGAGATATAGACATTTAAAAAGTTTTAGGTAACACGGCCAACGTTTTTAATTGGCTAAGAAACATTCAAATCGTCCCGAAATGGCCAAATTACGGTGGATTTGGTATTATTCAGCCAAATCCGCAAAGCCTTCGGACGAAAAACTTCCAAACCATTGGTTTCTAGACGACCGTCATATCCTCGGTAATCATACCAAGGGTATAGTCCTGGTGAACCTAAAGCGCCAAGTTCTTGCCAAATGCGCGAGAATATGGTCAAGAAATATGTATGTATGCTTCTTTTCAGGTGCTCTAGCGTTGGAGTTGTGTCTGTGCTATTGGAGAAAGAGCTTGATTTAAATGCAATAGATGCCCGTTAAAGTATGCAGTCGAATTTCGTACCTTTTTATTTCTTTCTGTCCACCTACTGGCGATTTTGTTCGCCTTGTACTTTAGCTGGAATTTTTATAAAAATCTCCCACATCTGCGGCCCAAAATGTTACCTTGAAAGTATGCAACATAATTTTGCACATTTTGCAATAGCATTTTTATTTGTTATCGATCTCCTGACGATTCTGTTTGCCTGGTACTTCAGCTAGAATTTGTATAAAAATCTTCCACATCTGCGGCCAAAAATATTACCTTGGAAGTATGCAACACAATTTTGCACATTTTGCAATAGCATTTTTATTTTTTATCGACCTCCTGACGATTCTGTTGGCCTGGTACTTCAGCTAGAATTTTTATCAAAATCTTCCACATCTGCGGCCCAAAATTGTTACCTTGGAAGTATGCAACACAATTTTGTACATTTTGCAAGAAAATTTTTATTTTTTGTCGACCTCCTGACGATTCTGTTCGCCTGGTACTTCAGCTAGAATTTGTATCAAAATCTTCCACATCTGCGGCCAAAAATATTACCTTGGAAGTATGCAACATAATTTTGCACATTTTGCAATAGAATTTTTATTTTTTATCGACCTCCTGACGATTCTGTTGGCCTGGTACTTCAGCTAGAATTTGTATTAAAATCTTCCACATCTGCGGCCCAAAATTGTTACCTTGAAAGTATGCAACATTTTATTTTTTGTCGACATTCTGACGGTTCTGTTAAAATCGCGCAAACTGGCGTTCAAAAAATTACCCATAAAGTTCCTCCCAAAAATAATAACAAAGAATTTGTTTACTGTTTTAAATTTATTTATAAAATTTCTCTTTACATCTTTATAAATATTCTTATATTAATTTTTGTATATGTATTTCTCTTAAAACCATATGTTTTATATTCAATAATTCTTTTTACTTATAACATACTCTTTGTAATATTTAAATATATTTTTCTTAACATTATAAACATAGAATAGAAAATCGTAGAGGCGCTTAAAAAAAACCGAAGCCAATCTGGTGAACCTGGAAAATAAAATTTAACAATTTAATTTATTGTTTTTAAGTATTTTTTAAATAAATTACCAAAGGTTTTCGTCGCCTCTCCGCTGTTTCCGCTTGCATTTCGCCTCAAGAGACTTTCCCAATCTGAAAACAAATTAAAATAATACAAATTAAAACAAATAAGATCGGTAGAGTCGGATTTGCTAGACTAGTAGATAACCTGTACCCCGCTCTAAGTCCAACATAAATTGCAATCGATTCGAGCTACATTTAAAGGTCATATCTTCGAATAAAATACCTTTTTATTATCGATTGGCATTCAAAAATCCCCATTCTAAATTTTGGCCAAATTTGACAAAAATGGCAAGGGGTTACATCACGTTTTTTGCGAAAATCGCGAAAATTTGTAAATCAAAAATGTTGAATGGAGATCGAATCTATAGACTTTAACTAATCGAAAGAGGTGTATCTTTCAAAGATCGGACTTTATTTAACCAATATAGAGTCATTAAAGCTTTTTACAACAGCATAACTCAGGCAAATAATGTCATATCTTCGAATGATATACCTTTTTAGACTCGTACGGATCGCGACTTTCGATTCGCATTCAAAAATCCCCATTCTAAATTTTGGCCAAATTTGACAAAAATGGCAAGGGGTTACATCACATTTTTTGCCAAAACCGCAAAAATTTCAAAATCAAAAATTTTTAATGGAGATCGAATCTATAGTCTTTAACTAATCGAAAGAGGTGTATCTATCCGAGATCTGAATTTATTTAACCAAGATAGAGTCATTTAAAGGTTATTGCAATAAGCAAAACCTGCATAACTCAAGCAAAAAAGCTCATATCTTCGAATGATATACCGTTTTAGACTCGTCCAGATCAGGACTATCGATTGGCATTCAAAAATGCCAAATTTGACAAAAATGGCAAGGGGTTACATCACATTTTTTGCCAAAATCGCAAAAATTTCAAAATCAAAAATTTTTTAATGGTGATCGAATCTATAGACTTTAACTAATCGAAAGAGGTGTATCTTTCCGAGATCTGACTTTATTTAACCAAGATAGAGTCATTTAAAGGTTATTGCAATAAGCAAAACCTGCATAACTCAAGCAAAAAAGCTCATATCTTCGAATAATATACCGTTTTAGACTCGTCCAGATTAGGACTATCGATTCGCATTCAAAAATCCCCATTCTAAATTTTGGCCAAATTTGACAAAAATGGCAAGGGGTTACATCACATTTTTTGCCAAAATTGCGAAAATTTTAAAATCAAAAACTTTGAATGGCGATTGATTCTACAGATTCTTAGGAGTCGAAATGGGTGTATCTTTCCGGGATTGGACTTCATATGGCCAAGATAGAGCCATTTAAAACGTTTTTCGAATCTAAAACACTCGTATTTCGCGCAAATAAGGCCATCCATTCGAATGATATACCGTTTTAGACTCGTCCAGATCAGGACTATCGATTGGCATTCAAAAATCTCCATTCTAAATTTTGGCCAATTTTGACAAAAATGGCAAGGGGTTACATCACATTTTTTGCCAAAATCGCGAAAATTTTAAAATCAAAAACTTTGAATAGCGATTGATTCTACAGATTCTTAGGAGTCGAAAAATATGTATCTTTCCTTATTAGACTCGTAGCGATCAGGACTATCGATTGGCATTCAAAAATCTCCATTCTAAATTTTGGCCAAATTTGACAAAAATGGCAAGGGGTTACATCACATTTTTTGCCAAAATCGCAAAAATTTCAAAATCAAACATTTTTAATGGAGATCGAATCTATAGTCTTTAACTAATCGAAAGAGGTGTATCTATCCGAGATCTGACTTTATTTAACCAAGATAGAGTCATTTAAAGGCTATTGCAATATGCAAAACCTGCATAGCTCAGAAAAATAAGATCATATCTTCGAATGATATACCTTTTTTAGAGACATTTAGTGGAATTCTCTTTATCATGTACAAGTATTATTTATCTTAAAGAAGATAATGTTAAAGAATACATGCAATTAAAACTGTAAAACGAAGAGAAACTGTTTAAATAAGTTTAATTAGAATGTTTCTTTATGATAATATGATAAAATAAAGTGATTTCAATACCTTTTGGCGGAAATGTCCATATCATTTTTATTAAGGCCCTTGTGTGTATTTTGTACTGTATCTCTCCCTCTCTCTCTCCCCTCTCTCTCTCTCTCTCTCTCTCTCTTCTGCAGTGATGAACAACTATCAGGCGGCAGCTGCAGCCGCTCACAGCTTTGGTCCGTCGGCCTCGCCACATGCCACTGCCACCACGGCCACACGGCAGGGCTTTCCTTCAACCAACTCGCCCGGACCAACCATTGACATGTACAGCTCGGCCGGGGCTGATAATGTGGGCTACGTACAGGCTACCAGTCCGCAGCCATCGGGCTTTCCCATAGCCGTTAGCCGTGCCCCATTGAACTACAGCCCGGTAAGTATGGGCGACAACTCTGGTTCCGGGCTAGGCCCTGAAAGTAGTGTTAACTTTGGGGGGGCGCTGCGCGTTAGCTAGGCCCAAACCTGGTCCGTTACTGAACATTGTCTGCTTCACTGACAAATGTAGCGAATTAAAAAAAAAAAAAAAAAAAATATCAAACATCAAAAAATAGTTACATAGTTATTGCGTTGACCTTCCATAAATATATTGTACTATGTATTTCTCTTTCATTTCGTACAGATTTATTCGTTGAACTTTGCGATGGCTAATATATAAAAAGACTGATAACCCAAAATATAAAACAAGAAAACAAACAAAAGCAAAAGTATATACAATTATATATATAAATCGAAATATATATATACATATATACATATATAAATAAACGAAAAGCAAAAAAAAAGAACAAAAAACAAAAAAAGAAAGAAAACAAAACAAAACAAAAGAAATAAGAGTATATAACAAACGCAGTTGCACAAGGTAGGCACACCAACAAAACTACAGCGTGTTTTTCAAATACCAATTTCAATTATTTATCAAAAATATATTTAAATTTAAAACAAAAAATTACAAAAACCTAGTCAAAAACAAATCTCAATCAAGTAAAAATTATGTATGCACGTCACAAGCACAGTTTTCTAGGCCGTTTCAATTAAAACAATTATGATTTTTTTACAACTCAACAATATACATATGTATTATATAAATATTAAATTTATGCGCTGCTACTACATACATACACATCCCACATACATACATTCCCACATACATACTTATAACCAAAATACATTTATTATTACAGCCTGAGGCGAGTTTTAATAAAGAATTTATTTATGTTTTATGTGTAACAGTTTTATTTGGTTTAGAGCTGCATTTTAAGTGTGATTTATTTAAATTTTAAAGTTTTTAATATTCGTCTATGTTGTTGAAATACAAGTTAAATTTCTTAAAATTGTCTTTATCAAAACTCTGCCAGACGGCAAAAATTTCAAGTTCAAAAAACCAAACAAAAACTCTATTCAAATCAATATCAAATTAAATAATTTTTCTATCTCAATACTTTTCACTTTATTATATTATATATATATGTATATCCTATAAATGTTGAATAACTTTCTATATGTCTGTGTGCATTAGATGCTCGAGAATGTATTTTATTTGAATAATTTTGTGTGTATATTTGTTTTGTGCTATACGAAACGTATATTTACAGGGACCACTAATTCCTGCGGCATTTACAAATGGATACCATTAAAAAGGTGGCGCCGACAACCGCAATGACAACAACAACAACAACAACAACAACAGCAGCAGCAGCAACACCAACAATAACAACTAAAACAACAACAATTGACAACAGACACGAAAAGTAACTGTAATGCTGCAACCACACACACAGCGCAACAGCAACAAATAAAACTACAAAAAAATAATTATTTAAAAGTATATCTACGTATATAACTTATATACTTACAAATATACACACACATATATATACATATATATATATATATATGTAATATATTTACTGCATGCTTGTGTATGTTGATAAATATATCCACAGCGCAAATGAAATCTGTTAAGCAGCCAAGCAAAACACAGCAATAAGCCCAATAAACCAAACACACAACCACACCCATACCCACATATATATTATAATTAATTGATTAACGTATATATGTACTACATACATTTATGTATATATGCATATATATAAATATATATACCTGTATACATATAAATTTATAGAACGCTGCAAAAAAAAAACCGACAACTACTATGAGCGAACACAAAAAAAAATTAATTTTAATTTAATGACAACAAGAACAAGAAGAACAACAACAATAACTACAGCAACAACTGCAACAACAACAACAATATTACCAAATAATCAAATAACCAACCACGGCAGCCGCAGCACCCAAAAAGATGCAACGTGTGCAGCAAAAATCGTTTAAAATGCAAATTAAACGAAACTGCGTCAAGTGCAGCAGCAGCAGCATCAGCATCAGCAGCAGCAGCAGCAGGCGGGTAGGCGGCTAGTAGGCGTGGCCTTTGCACACACAGCAATATGAAGGCCTGCCTGGAGGATGACAACATTTTGCCAGGGGCCGCAGCTTTCACCATTTTTAAGTAATGAGAAACCAAAAAAAAAAATAATTATATGTAATAATAATACCAAAAACTAAAAAAAAATGCAAAAAGAAATCAAGCAAAGTTGAAAACCAAACAAAAATGTTGCAATAATAGCGAAAATGTTATTATTTAATTGCGTATTATTAAAAGTAAAATGATTATTATCATTATTATTATTATTATTATTATTACTATACTTAAATAACTAAGTTGTAACTTTTAAAGTTAAAGTCGAATATATATACATACATATATATATATATATATATATATAAACATATATATATATATATATATATATATAACATATATATATATATATATATATATATATTTGAACATATATATTATACATACATATAAAGAAAAACTGCAATATATACAAACTAATTACACAAATCAAAAAGTAAAACATGCAAACAACAACAACAAATTCAAATTTATTTGTTAACGGAAAAAATGTAAGTTTGGAAATGTTGAAAATTGGGTACAACAGAACAACTCGATCGATCGCACCCAAAATGGGTAGCTATATAGGTAAAGAGTATTGTATTTGTACGTTTTCTTCAGTTTTCAGTGTGGTAAATCAAAAAGCAAAATTGTGCTAACAATTAGATGCAAATTATAATTATGAATTTAATTTAAAGTACAACAATCGTTTATTGGCCAAAAAGCAAAGCGTATACTTATGTATGTAAAAAAGAAAACAAATAAAAAAAACCAAATAAGGAAAAGCATAAACAAAAGATGAAAATCTGTATCTAATGAGCTGAAAAGCTAAACTAATTTGTTACATGTGTTGAAGTTCTGTATTATTTCTAAATGCAACTCTTTTGTGTTCACATTGAAAGCAAATGCATAATGCTAATTAAACAATGGATATGGTTAGTTAGACAAATATGTTAAAGCATTCATTATTAAAATGAATGCACAAATTGAGAGAGAGTGAATTTCGCATAACTCGAGGCATAAATCAATTTATTTGCAAAAGGCAGCAAAGATCTATAGATATATGTATAAGATATGTAAGAAACATTTTTGAAAAGCATATAAACACTCATACACTCACACACACACACACACCAACATACATACAACTGATGAATCAAAAACAAAACTTAAACAAATTACAATCTAAGCGCATATGCAAATATAACAATGAACTATTATACATACAACATTATATTATATTTAAGTAAATAAAATATTTATAAAAAGAAAACCAGAAGAAAAAAAAAAAAGACAAACGCTGAAATGCAAATGTTTAAACAATTAACTAAATATGTATGTAAACACGTATGTATAAAAAAAAAAACAAAACAAAACAAAACCAACAAAAAAAGCCAGATGAGAATGGGTAAACCAAGTAAATATGTTGAGAAGGTGTTGAGGAAAGCAAATGAAAAGCAGGCCACGTTATGTGCAATTAATTTTTCTAGTCGCGCCGTCACGTGCCACGCAAAAAGGACACGACTCGACGACGACAGGATGTGGGTGGACTAGATGTATTCGACGACGACGACGATGATGATGCGATTCGAGGGGCGGAATAGAAAAATATATTTATATACAACTATATGGAGTATTCAATTATTGGAACAAAACAAAAAAGAGAAAACAGAAAAACAAAAAACTATCTGACAATTAAGTAAACAACATTTGTTACACACAGCAAGTGGGAAAAAAAATTAATAACAAAACATGTATTGTTCTATAATTGACAGAACAACAATAAGATGCGCTTTTTGTCTGTCTGAGATTTTTGCATTAGGCGACACACAAACACACACCCACACACACTGACACAACACACACACACATAGCAAGAACAAATAAAACTAAAAGTGAAAAAAAAACAAAAGCTGAAATAGTTGCAGAAACAGAAGCAAGTGAAAATGTTCCTTTCATATAACTTTTTTGCCAAATTGTCAAACCAACGCTCTCCAGGACTTTGCCAGTCAAGTCTCGGACCAAATACAAAACTTATATAGGAATGATATGATGACAACAAAACCAACAACAAATACGATATACATAAATACATATACATAGTTATACAAATTACTAATTACGACAAATAGTTGCAGTGTATTATAAATTAGAGCGTTTATAATGTTGACAAACAGAAAATATACAAAAACAAAAAAAAACCAATAACAATTTAAATGAATTAAGCATCCAAGAATGATATAGCTTCGGCTTGAGAATCTACAAAATACTTGGAGACTTCATTTCAAACCATTCGCAGACATTTTACACACTTTAGTTCATGATGCACTTCACAGAAATTGAGGACAAATGAAAAATAAAAGAAAATCACATTCGACAAGAGCGAACAGCATAATTAATAAACCAAAATTATATAAATTTATATATATACTTATATAAATAATCAAAAAACAAAAGAGGTAATGCAAAAATGACACGAAAAACACTTTTTAGATAGGCGAAAGTAAGCTGCAAAATTACATATATATAAATATATATATAAATATATATATATATACATATATATATATATATATATATGAATCGGCTAGAGGCAATCCAGTATCTAGATTATCGTGTATTGGTGATTGCTGATTTGTCCAGCATGACAAAAACAAAAATGAAGAGAAAACACATTTTACTTATGTATACGTATGTATGTAGCTACACGCAGTACATACATACTTACATCAGCAAGGGAGTCAAGGCAATGGTTACTTTAACGCTAACTAAACTATTTGTTAAAAAAGAAAAAGAAACCAAAATTATATAAGCATTAAAGAAAATCCCAAAAACAGGTCAAATGCGTGTTGTAAGTACTCGTATTCCAGCTGCCTGCTTATCATGAGTGACAGCCGAAACTAGTTGAGATCCACAAGCGTTGGCCAATAGGTATTTTCGAGTGGAAGGGAAAACTGGTAACGAAAAGTGGAAAATCCGTAAAGCGAAAATGCGAAAAACATGTTATATTTGCATATAAATATATATATGAAAAATGTAACTTGTAAGGCATATACATACACATATATAATTAAATAAATAAATATATTTTTAAGACACGTTCTAAAAGCAATAATTCAAAACAACAACATCAAGAACAACAAGCGGAAGCTAAACAACAAGCAGAGAAGTAAGTTTGACAAAAAGAAAATTATAAAATAATAATACAAAAAAAAAGGAATACATTAAATATACACCAATATATAAATATACATAAATATATACACCTAAAATATATATACAAATATATATATATATATATATATATATATATATACATTAAAAATATGATTAATAACGACAGCGCAAGAACTGCATGAACTGCATTGAAGAAAAGGGGGAGGGTCAACTCTCTCCCTCCCACTCACAACAACAAATATATGCATATTGTAAATTACTTGTAAACATTTTTGACTGTCCTAGAAAAAAGAACACCCACACACACACCAACACACACACAAACACACAATGTAGAAATTCTCGTTAATAGGTGTGGAGAGCAACTCACATTCTCTCAAATGGCAACCAAGTCTATAACAATTCTCAAACAATACAAATCATTTCTAGGCAGCTATGCCAACAAAAATAATAAAATAAAGAAAAAGAAAACTAAACGGAAAATAAAAAATAAAAAATTGCAAAAAAAAAAAACAAACAAACAAACGTATGCTAAACTTTGCTGGCACAAAGTACAGTCAGCTAGTAAATTTTTTATGTTGTAAGTCGCAAACCGAAACCAAAATGGTGAAAAGCGGCTTAGAAGCGAAACGCTTTTTGCAACTGGCCCAAAGCGAGACCCGCTTTTAAGCCGCCTTCGACTCTTTGGGCGCGTTGTTGAAAGCGGTTCGCGACGAGCCCGAATCGGTTATTATAGTACGATACAACATGTTGTACGATTAAGTGAAAAATCCCCCAAAAAAAAAAAAAACAGCTTTAAGCGTACTGTTGAATTTTTTCTAGCATTTTCCCTGTTAACGTTCGTTATGAGTAGAATGAAAAACACGCTTTACACAATATTATTTGTAGTGCTCTATTGTTAAAGAGAACCTCAAGACAGCTAACTACAACAACTACAACAACAACAGCAACAACAACAACATTTTCATGCACTTTACTGCAAACAACATTGGTATACCGGATCAACAAAAGCAACAACAACAACCAAAACAAATGCGTCCTTGTAACAAAAATCAATTTCAGTCAATTAGAAAAGAAAAAAACACACACAAATGTTACAGCAACCACACAAAGAGCAACATAAAGACAACAAACACATTTTTTTAAACAAAGAAAAAACAACAAATGGAAAACTAAAAAAAAAAAACCAAAATCGAACATTTTTTCATTATTTTTCTACTGAAGGCGCCGTCAAAACGCAAATACGAAGAGAGAAGGAAGAAACTTGACGGCGCAGGCGCAAAAGCTTTAAATTGAACATAATAAAACAAAAGGTGTCTCTTTTTTATACATATATAGAAAGAGAGATAGCGAGAGAGGAAAAACGTGTATAAATAAAATACATAAGTATGCCGTAAAAGATTTTTTAACAAAATATAAAACACACATACTTTAAGCTAAACGCCGTTTTTGAGTCAAAGTCAATTTGTGGTTCGCGATGGGAAAGGAGGACACAACGCAAGACGTAAAGTAATATGTAAAATAGTTTTAAAATGTGAAAGCAAAAAGAAATGATAAAAACAATTACGAAAAGACAGCAAAGAGTAAAAGTTTGGTAGTTACTTATACGACTTACTTTCCGTTTTTTCTCTTATTATTATTCTATTGTCTTATATAAACATATCAGTTCTAATTATGTGTATGAGTAAATCGACAAGAAATACGAGATCAAGTTTACGACAAAGTAATACAATTAAAAACTAATGTCTAGCGCTAACAAATGACGTTTCTTTTCACCATGCAAACGCACCAAGCACAGGCACAGGCAGAGGCACACACTAAACGTTGAGAAGCGCATAGAAAGGTGCGCTCGTGAGCCTTGTACACTTTGACATGCTTTTATATGGTAGCAATCAATTACTTACATACATCAGACATTTCTAACTTCAGTTCTTTTTATAGACAAACAAACATATGTACATACACCAGACCACAGCACAACACACCCAATTACAGACAAACACCCACACACACACACACATACACACCAACACACACACATACTTGGTAAAGAATTGCATACAAAAGAACCTACATACGAACGATCACTTGACTATTTTTGCTATAAGTAAGAAATTCCCCCCAGGAATATGTCAGTTTGCAGTTGGTACTCCTACTGACAAAAACACCTTTACTATATTGACAATATCTCTTATATATTTTACACTATACTATATGGAAAAAAAAACCAAAAAACAAAAAAAAAAAAAACAAATTATATATTAATATATACAAGAAAACAAATAAGAAATAATAAATACAAGAAAAATGTTTAAGATAAAGATAATGACAAAGGACGGCAGTGACGTTAAAATTGTATTTACAAATGCGTAACCAGCAAAATGAAATCATTTTAATACTTTATACACGATACAAGTCGAAGGAATCTTAAAAAAAAAAAATACAAAACTAAATAAATAAAAAAAATCCCAAAATTCAACAAGACAGAACAAGACAAAATGAAGATACATTTATATAAAACGCGATAATAAAGCGTGCAGTTTGTAAGTATTCTACTATGTAAGTAAAAGTAATTAAGTGGGCGCGTGCGATGGATGGAAAATCAATTAAATACACACACACAAACACACAAACAGAAAGACAGAAAGACAGGCACACATACGCGAATAGTATTGTGTGGCATCTATGCGGAGACAAAGGGAAATGGAGCACGCACACTTTGAGCGCGAATACTTTAAAAATTAGTCTAGGTACTAAGTCCCAGCAGGACACATTGGGCATCGAGTGATTGAGAATGGGGATGAGAGGAAGGCGTCGCCAATGTGTGTATATAAGCTCTCTCTATATATATGCATATAGTACATGTGTAAAACAGTCTAATAGCTATGCGAAAAAACAAAAAAAACTGGTACAGTACTACACTTACAGCAAACTATACAAGGTAAAATTATAATAACAAGAACAAGAATAAGACAAACAGCGCGAAAGCCATACACATAAATAGAGAAGCATGAAAAGAATTTAAAAAAATATAAAAAAAAAAACAAAAGTTAAAACAAAAACAAGTAAAGAAGAAAGAGGAAAACAATTTTTTCATTTCTATAAAGAAATCCGGTAACGAATTTGTATATTTACTATGAGAAATACAAAAAGTATATACTTATATATATATGTATATACATTATATATACATATATATATGAAAACAAAACAAAAAACTTCATACGACCGCAAATATGCCCAATATATACATATAAAAATGTATTTATATATATATGTATATATCATATACTATATATATATAAATATATGATAGTTATATAACCAAGAACAACAAATAAACATATAGTTAAATTCAATAATGTTAAGCATATGATGAAACACAGACAGGGGCGCATGCCGATGGTTAAAGTAATTCAATTATTTATAAGGACCCTTGGAAAAATAAATAAACACACACCCACACACACACACACACAGATAATATGCGGCCATGAACAACATTTACAAAAAACAGGCAGGATCATTCAGAAATGGCAATTATTGCCCGTTATTCGCACACTTCACACACTCGGACAACAGCAAATTGTAAAAGTTTTTAACACACACAGAGAATATCAAGAAGTATAAGTATTCAAAACTTTAGCAACAACATTAACAACTTACAGCCCTCCTCCTCCTCCTCCTCCACCCCCATTAACTGAAATTGATAATGAAAAATCACTTTGTTCGCATATGAGTACGGAAAACATGTTGTAGGGAGGCAGGCCTGATGGAAATTCCAATTCCAGTGAATGAGCTGGTTTAAATCGGCGTTAGCATAACGACATCAAATATGCATGCATATATAAATATAAACTATAAAGAAACATGATTTTAAAACCGAAATGAAAAATTAAATAATGGCATTATAAGTTAAGATAATGGTACATAAGTTTAAAAAACAATGGCAAAGAATCGCTCTAGAGCAACAAAAAAAAATATATATAATACAAATTATAATGAAATAACTGAACAAATAAATAAATTAATTCATAATGATTAATAAACAAATATGAACATTGTTCAAAAACAATAAAACGCAGCACTTGTGTTTTAATTGGGTGGAAATTGGAGGGTTCTTTTCAGGACAAGCCAAGGCTGAAACCCGGAATTCCAGTTTTAATTGTACAGATATTTAGGGCTAAAAAGTACAACTTTCTGGGATACTTGTAAAGTATTTTTTAAATGCTTACGTATGTAAACACCAGGCTGATGAAGTAAACCAAAAGGTTTGGCATTAGATTATGCTGCAAACTAAACGACAGACGATTTATTTTTTATTTTTTTAGCCATGGTCGCAACAATAAAATATTCATAACAATAACGCCCAGTTTTATTCAAATGCAGCCATACAAAACAGTAAACAAAAAACCCTAGAATTTATAATAGAGCAGAGTAATACGCCATTAGCTCGAGCTCAACTCGACTTTTTGGACTTTTTGGCCAGTTGCTTGTCATCCCACCACTTGGCGTACCATTTGGCGCTCCGCTCGGCGCTGTCGTCCGGCTCGAAGAGCGGCATATAGTCCATGTGAATGGAGGCGCGCAGGCGGTTGTACATCAGCATGGAGGACGTAAAGGATGCGATGGCGCGCGGCGAGTAGCGCAGGCGATATTTGGTGTAGGGATGGGCCACGCGTACCACGAACTCCAGCAGGAAGGCCAGGAAGAAGAACAGAAAGTGCGGCAAATACCACCAGCTGGTCTTGACCTTAAAGCGCTCGCCCAGCAGCGCCATCTTTTGCACAAAGCGCGAAACATCGTTGATGCCCGTGTCGTCGGTCACAAAAACGGGCAAACCATTCACCGCCTTGGCGGACACCTTCAGCGCCTTGTAGGCGCAAATGTGACCCCAGGCTACGTTGCCGGCATAGACCAGCTGCTGTTTGCCGCCCACGCCGGCAATTCTGGGAAAGATCCAGCCGCGTGTGGACAGATACTCGAAGGTGTCCGTGATGAAATGCGAATCACACTCGCCGTAGGTCAGCGGTGCGCGTATAGCGCTGGTGGCCAGATAGTCTGAGAATGTATTTTATGAATAAAGTGCGATTGGAATGGCAATCCAGGCCAGCTTACCCAGCTGATTCTGCAGCGGCGCTCCATTGGAGTTGAGCACTATGTTCTCCGCTCGCAATTTACTCGAAGCGTAGCCGGCGATTAGAAACTCGCCATCCTGTTCCCACAGCTTGGAGCTGTCCAGCGTGGGCGTGTCCGTTTTGGACTCTGTGGAGTTGATGATCGCCGAGAAGGTGCTGCGTCCCTTGAAGGGCACAAAGCACACCGAGGCGCAGCTGCTGTAGACCAGGCGCTTCACGTTGTTCTGTATGCACAGATCCACCACAGTGCGGGTGCCTAAATGGGAAATATATATGCACATTATATAATATATATATTTCCGCTGATTAAGCTGCACTCGCCATTGATGTTCACGCGCTCCAGTTCCTCATAGTTGGGCGGATATTCAATGTTCACCGACGCAGCGCAATGAAAGACGCCATCGACACCGGCAAAGATCTCGCTTAGGCGCTCGCGTTCACCGCAAATGTCCGCCACAAATGTGCGCAGCAGCGGCGTCTCCGCGTGCCCAATGTTGTTCCTGTACGGCACAATGTCCAGCGAGCGTATCTCCTGGATGCCCAGCTCCTGGCGCTGCTCCAGCAGCAGCTTGATCAGATGCTGTCCCAGAAAACCGCTGCCGCCCGTCACGAGCACCACTTCGCCCATTGCGTCTAATGTCGACTCGTGGAAAGTAGCTGCAAAAGTAGTTGAAACAAAGCAACAGAAACGTGGTAATAACACAACAAAGTGCACTGGCCATAAAAGAAGCGCACCAACTGATGCGCAAGTTGGTCAAGTGAGCGTCATAAAAAACGAGCGCTGTTTCAATTACCGGACGTGGAGCTTGGCGCAAGCGAAGCCTCCAGCCAAAGTAGCTAGCCATGGCTTGCAGAGACCTTCGTCGGGGGTCACCAAAGCTGCTCTGAATGACTCGGCGGTTTTATGGCACATGGCTTACGTGCGGCTTTGTTATGATAATGAAGGCAAAGCTACGAAAACCAGATCACAAAGATATACAGTGAAAGCTCTCTTGAGCGAACAGCTGTCCTGGTTAGGAAGACGTTTTTTTAATATAACTTTTCCAATTAGTACATTTTATAATTATTAATTCAAATGAAGTTTAAGGAACTTTTCTTTTTCGGTTCAAAAAATTGGAAACTTTTCAATTTTTCGTTTATGTTTTTTAAAGTCTATTTTGAAGTCCAATTTTGTATAATTTTTTATTTACAAAAGTTTTGTGTCTGCCGAGAATAGTTTTGTATGGTAAGAAAACAAGTTTCTTTAACTAAAAATGGTGTTTGTTGTTAAATTGCGTTTTTTTCCATAAAAAATTGGTTTTGTCGAATATTACAAGATTTTATGATTAAGTTTTAAGTTCAACTTGGCATTTCTTTTAAGTTTTTGTCGTTTCTATGAATAGTTTTTGTACAAAACAAAAGTTTTTGCAGCATAAAGAAGTTGTTCATTCAAATTATATAAAAATTAGCTCAACTTCTAAGTACAACTGTAGCTTAAAACCTTTAAAAATAGCTGTCAAAATTAATTTTAATGCATTTTTAATTCTCTATTTTTGCAATAATAGCATTGAATTTGTTGCTGCTTTTTAAGTTTAGTTTTGCGCGTTTTTATGTTTTGGCTTCCTCTTTGTGTGTTACTTGGCCATGGTCAAATTATTCAACACATTCGTGGCCTGAAGCAGCAGCGTCAAAAGGCACAAATCACAACGGCGGCAACAAAGAGCAACTGCCTCGGACTTGACGCTGGGCTAGTCGCGATTACAACACAACAGCAACAAAAACAGCAGGCACAGCAACAACGGTAAAACTAGCATCAATATAATTACGAAGAACTGGTTTCCGCGTCTATTACAACATGCACGCGCTAAGTGGCTGTGTACTTTGACTGCCCCTTGAGCTGTCTAGTTGGATGTGAGGCTGCTTTTGACCAGTGCCAATGCACCGTTACATTGCCAATTCGCTAAACAATGCAATCAACGTCCTGTACTTACCACAAAAACAAACTTAATCAATATCGCTTTTGCCGCTGCAAACGGTTTGCGTTGCTTGCCGCTTTATAACTGTTTGAGGGTTTGAGCACAAACTGGCTAAGAAGCGAGCTAGCAGTGCTGCCACCTGTCCAACATTGTGTTATCGATAGACGGCAACAAGGCCTCAGCGATCGCAGAAGTCTATCGATCGAAACGAGTTAGCGCGAAGATTTAAATTTACGAAGTGAGCCGAGTTGGTAAAATTCAATTTTTATTCAACAACAATTAAATGAATATGGACATTAAGTAGGCTTAGAGATTACATAAATAGTTTCGTCCTCTTTAAATTTCTCATACGCATCGTGTTAATTACACAGGCAATTCATTACAATATTCAATAAGTACATTGTTAATTGTTTTCGTTGCATCCCTCTTCATATATATAAATATAAAGTAAACGAGAAGTAAAAGGCCGTTGATACAAATGACTTTGGATTAGATTAGGCGCGCTTAAACATTAACAACACATACATACATGGAATACAAAATGGTGTTTAGTATAATTAAAAATTCTGTTCACATTTCGGTTTGGATTATTACAACACTATTCTGTAAATATTAATGTTCATGTTCAGTTAAATCGTTAGGTTAATAATGTATGTATGCATGTTGTATATATCAATCTGTTAAGTACTAACTGACTTCTGCTGTTGTAAACATAAATATATGTATATATATCATTATAATATTAATGTACAGATCTCCGCCGTACAAACTACAAGTAATCATTAATAATTATCTAGCAATTTCATTTAGTTACATATACAAAACACAGTAAATTTTTATTCTATTGCATTTAGATGCATTCTTGGAGTGACATGAAGCAATGAAAACAAATTCTATACTTATAAATTGTCGCGCTATGAACAATATGAATGTTGATTGTGTATATTAAACTAGTTAGGTGTATATATCTCTGTATATATATATATATATGTGTGTGTATATATATTAGGTATTACGGTATGCGGTCGCAAAGAGCGACTCTTTAACTAACATTATTATTTACTTTAACTATTACAAGTACGTTTTCATTATCAGCTATTATTGTTGTTATTGTTTTGTTTTGCCAAATAACAGACACACACACTTTATATATCCTTTCATTCAGTACGATAGCGCTGACGGCGACCGCGAACCAACTGTAAAATCTTTATACACTGAGAACACGGATATCTGTAAAAGCAAAACCGAAAGCAATATTAAAAACATTTCATAAATCATGCATGTACAGTATATACATATATTTTTATAAATTTATATATATACTCTGAGTGTTTGTATTTGAAATTGGTCACTTTAATTGGCAGCTTGCGTCATAGTCAAGAACTGCATAATGATGTGGGCAGGCTGCCAATAACCAAATTAAACTTGGCATATACTATTGGCAGCCCAAATTACTTCTGCTAGCAGGGAAATGGGCAGCAATTAGAGTCCCAATCGGTTCAAGTACAAGCGGTTACCTTGTCTTTCAGCTGCTGACACAGTTTCTGGCCGTTCATCAGGAGCAGGAGCACATCGTTGAGCCACTGCACGCCGATTTCCGCTTGGCGCGAGTCGAACTGCATTGTGCCCTGATTGTTTAGCAGCTGATAGACGGCAATGATGAGCTTGTGGCTCTGCAGATAAAAACTGACGGCCAGATCTTCGGGCAGATTAGGCACAAGTGATTTCATATTTCGTCCCTTGATCAGCTCCTCAATTGGCTTCTTCTTCGGCACTAGCAGACTGTTGCGTCCGCGCTGCAGCGCGTCCAGAATGTTGCCTATCACATGGAGCACTTCATCAGAGGTTCTGCGTAATCAGCGATTTAAAAATAAACACAGAGTCACAAATAAAAACAACGCAGCCTCACTTGAAATGATAAGAGTCGTCAACGTCGTCAATGTGATTGATTGCCGTTTGCAAATGATTGGCGGCATCCTGCACCTGCTGCAGCTTCCACGGTGAGTCGTGCGTGATGGAGGTACGTTGCGTCTGGCTGGGCGCCTTCCACAGCTTAAAGCTGATGTCCTGCGAGAGAATTGAAAATTGAATTTGAAAATTTGTTCTTTTCTTTGTGTGATTCACGCATACCGCTTGTGTGATTGCATCGCCCGTGAGGGTAAGCACCGCTTTCAGCTGATCGGGCGACACGCTGAGTATGAACTTTTCAGTCTTCTTGCCCTCATTGTCGTACAGCGGCACGGGAAACCTGTGCGCACATTCCTACAGCCAAGGGCGAGGGCGTGTTAATCAAAATGCAATTATTTTTAGGCCATGTTGTACTTACCACCAGAATAGTTCGCAATTGCTTTAAAATCGCATGTACTTCTTGTCGCAGCACCCACTCAAATTCAATTTGCTGCAGGAATGTGGGTGTGTGTGTTGGTGTATAAGTGTGTGTGAGTAATGCGATAGAGCCGTCGTCGTGGTTACCAAAAAAAAAACACACACAAAGGCACAACAACAACGGCACGTTTCATGTACAAATCAATAATATCGGCATTCGAGCGCGTTGAGGGAAGAAACAAAAACAGACAATCAATAATCAATTAGGTTTCGCACACACAGACAGACACACGCACACACATTAATTGCATTGCATTTTGGTGGCTGTCAGGGATTTGTAATTCGCACACATACCAAATTCAGAGCCTCCTCGCGCTCGGTGTCAACGACGAGCATTTTCATAGTGCTTTTGGCCTTCTTGCGCGCTGTGATGTATCTCCGTTTGGTTTTGTCGGCCAATGCGGCAGCACCCCCGACGCCAGCAATTTGCAACGAAAGCGCTGTAATATTATGCGATTTGTTGTGTATATATATCTATGTGTGTAGATCTGTAGTATTTAACAACGGCTGCTGTTCATGAATGAACAAACAAAAACGAACGCATCTTTTAAAGCGATATAACGATATGTTTGTGTCATCTTGTGCCATCACTAACATTGGCCAAGTTTGAAATGATTCACAGTTTTTGTGAATAAATTAGCACATTTACACAAACATATCTTAATTATAGGCACTCTTTACTTTCCAGCTTCTTAAGGAATACTTAAAAACGTAAATTAAACTAGTTTTAGAAACTAGTGTTGGCTTGCAGCCCTGGTCAATTTACTAGTATCCTGCGATGCTTGCTATCGATATATACGGAAAGCCAGCATTGCCAAGCGAATGTTCAAAAGAGCGCGGTATTTTCAAATTTAGAACATCACATTGCTGCTGCTGATAGTACTTACGCTTGCGTAAAGGCGGGGGTGTGGTCAACACGGCCGTCTCCGGCACCGAGTTGAGCACATGGTGCTGATATTGTCCACTGCGCTGCCGATGTAACGGCTGGAATGACCAATTTGTTGTCGGGCTGCAAATTACATTACGAATAAACACGTTGTTATTTCATTAACAAATTTCTCGACTTGATTGCTTCCCATTATCAACAACAAATACAAAATTGTTTTTGCCCTTATCATATATATGTATATATTTTTGTTTGATTTCAACTCGATTTGAATCAATGTGAAGTGCTAATTGCCATAATGCCGTTGTTGTTTTTGTTATTGCTGCTATGCCGCCAAATGACTCATCGAAGCAGCTGTTGGCGATTTGACGGCGGGTTTTTGGTTACAACTGAATCTACCCGTTTCGCTGGAACTGCATGTAAAGCGGGGTTCCCACAGCGCGCGTGTCAGCACTTTAATGGCATTGGCTTTTGGGCTAAAATTACAAAAGCGCTTATCAAGCTGTCGTCTTACACACACACACACAAACACACACAATCATATACAACACGCGCATAGTTTTCTTCAAATCTCAACAGTTTTTTAAATTTTTTATCGGGTTCTTTTTGTTTTCAATTTGATAAGCCAACGTCAAGAAAAATAAGTATTTATGCGGCCATAAATTTAATAGCACACAAAAAAAAAAAGTCGCGGCTGCTTTTTTTTTTAACACATTCTTAAGCTACCATAATGCAAAAATAAACAAAGTTTTATTATTCCGTATGCATGCGGACACATTTGTACATATATATTATATATAAATAACGGTCGACGAAAGCTGTTTGCGTTTACCTTTGCGGCATTCTGTTAATGTTCCACTGTTACTGCTACTATTATGAATATTATTTTTTATTATCAATTGCGAACACTTTTGGTATCACGAGACGGCGTCGGAGCGTGTGCTGAATTTCTGTCCGTCCGTCGCTGTCAATGGTGGGTGCGATCGATCAGGTGCTCCACGCGGGCAGCTAACGGCAAGCGCACACAAAAGCCACAGCCAAGCAACTGAACCGACAACGGCGGCCCCAAGAAAAACGCCGCCAAGTCGAGCGGGCCACAGCGCCAATTGGTCAATGGCAGCAGCAACAACAGCAGCAACAGCAGCAGCAGCAGCAGCAGCAGCAGCAGCAGCAGCGGCAGCGACGGCAGCGTCGAGGCCAACGCCAGCGTCAAGCGCTTTGTATATGTAATGTTAACGTAGTTAAAACTTGACGAGCTTTTTCTGTTTTTTTTTTTCGTCAGCTTTCTTCAGGTGCGCGCTCTTCACTGATAGCCGCGTTTATCAGCCAACTGTGCGGTTGGCATTGACAGCATAGCATAACCAAAAAATTAAACAGGTAAGAGTCCGCTAGGCGGCAGTGCCCGACCAGCAAATGCCCTGTACGCAACGCCAAGCTGAACATTTTTTTCAATTGTACTCAACAAATAAATAATAAATATTTTTCTATTACTATAACATTAAGTAAAAAAAAACAAATATTTATCGAGTTTTAGAGAAATGGGTAAACGACAATTTGAATTAAATTAGATGGCCGTAGGGCATGCAGAAAAAGATTGGCAGGTCTTAATCGACTCGGCTATTGATGCTGACCCTGAATATATATACATTATAGGATCGGAGTTGCCTTCTTCTGCCTGTTAAAATTGTATATTTATGAAATTTTTTTTAATTTTGTACGTTTGTGCAAAACCAGTATACTCCTTTCTAACCATTTGCAAGGGGCACAGAGCACAAACAAAAAACGGTAACAAACTTTTTGTTTTTGTAATTTTGTCTAAGTTTCTTTTTTGGCATTTTTTTTTTGTGGTTTTGTTTTTGTTTTTGCATACACAGCTTTTTTTATTTTGTTTTCATTTTGTTTTTGGTATAAAAAGTAGTACAAAAGTGTTTAACGCTATTAATTTGTGGCTTTTTTCTTCAATTTAAATACGTGGATTTGTTTGCGAACTGAAACAAATGTGCAAATATCAACAAATAAACGTGTGCCCAACAGGTGTGTCCGTGTGTGTGTGGGTGTATGTGTGCGTGCCTGGGTGTGTATGTTGTGTGTATGTGTGTGGGTGTTGTATGTCGTGTGTGTGTGTGCGTCTGTCTGTGTTTGTTTCTGCTTGTGTGTGTGCGTGTGTGTGTGTGTGTGGGGGATCTGGGGACTGCGCTTATTTACTCGCCGGTCATCATCTCCATGAATTCTGTAAATTAAACAAAATGACAGACATTAAACCGAATGCCAGAGCCAGAATCGATTATAAATAAATAAATGAATGTGGAAAAATAAATGAAAAATACAACAACAAGCGAATGTATGCCACGAAAACAAACCCATGGAAATTCTGGCACGGTTTGTTTTTCTTTTCGTCGAATGTGTCGCGCCCGCCTATAAATAGCATCGATATGCTCCAAAACGATCAGGCGGCTGTCATGATCGAGAACTCAAGATCAACAGAGCTGCGTTGTCATAGACATCTAGCTGATGTTTACACGAAATTTATGAACGCCGCCCGCTGTGGGCGGGTGTGGGTGGGTGGTTGGCTAAGGCTATGTGTGAGTGGGTGTGTGTGTGTGTGAGTGTGAGTGTGTGTGTGTGTTTACGTGGGCGCTTTTCGCAAGCTGCTAGAAACCATTCCATGGATACTTATGTATGCCGATCTATTTGCATATGAACATGTATATATATATAGTGCTTGAGGAACTGCCAACTCACCGTCGAAATCAACTGTACCGGAACCGTCACTATCGATTTCCTCGATCATGATGTCCAATTCCTGTTCGGTTAGCTGATCGTCGAGCTCCTTGAGGATCTCCTTCAGGCAGGTGGTGGGAATGAAGCCGTTGCCCTGCTTATCGTACAAACGGAACGCCTCGCGCAGCTCCTTCTGCATGGCCTCAGCATCCTCCTCCACAATGAATTTGGCAGCCAATTGCACGAACTCACCAAATTCCAAGCGGCCAGACTCTATAATCGAAATCAAGTGCATGGATTTATATTTATTTTTGCAGAATTTTCAAGTAGCTGGAAAATTATCTAATAATTCCATAGTGAAATACAGCAATTGATCAACCAATTTATGATACTGTCCGAGTGAATTATGGCCAAGAAAGGCGAGTGGCTCTCAAATCGGTTGTATACCCAAGTATAGCTGATATGGAATGGGCAGCAATTCGTTTTTTTTCTTATTTTCTTTTACTCTTTTCCAGCTAAGCTAAAAAAGTACTTACTGTCCTCATCAACCTCCTCGATCAGTTCCTCCAGGATCTTCTTGTCGAAGGGCTGACCTTTAGTGCAGAAAGTGAAAAATAACGATTATTAAAGGGTATTCAGTAGCGCCTACTACTATTCGAAAGCGTACCCATCAGACGCAGAATATCGGCGACCATTTCGGTGGGTATGCTGCCAGTCTTCTGATGATCGAAGCTGTTGAATGCCTTCTGGAGCACGGCAATTTGCTCAGGTGTCAGATCCTCATCCTAAGCCGCAGATCAGGGATATTCAGATAAAATTTAGTGGCTAGTACAGTTATGATAATGCCACCATATCTTACCACGGTGCTCATGTTGCTGCTGTTTTTCGTCGGGTTACTACACAAAAATAATATCGATCTGAATCTGACAGATTTTACGAACCGATCACCTCGGAGTATTCGTGCCTACTACAAAGCAACGCGGCTGCGTTTTCCAAAATATAGCGCAAAAAAATTCAGATCGACTGTCTCTGAACTTGCCACACACACACACACACACATACACGCACACGCACACACGAGAAGACGAACCCGAGACGTTCATTTCGGAATATGTAGCACATTTCCACGATGCCTGAATTTTATTGTTTTTTAGAAAGAACTGTAAATGCGCGATCAAAAACAAAATTAAAACGATCCACGTTCACGTTCAAGACGATCGGCCGATGCCAGCCAGAATGTGAGCCGTATAGTGGTTTTCCACAGACAGCGGACCAGCAGGAACGGACCAGGGCGGAGCGGCGCCTCCCGAGGCTGAAGCTGCATGATTCGGCCAGCTAGTAGCTATAATGCGATGCGTTGCGCTCTTTCCACACACACAAATATCCATCG
This sequence comes from Drosophila colorata, assembly GCA_035041545.1. NCBI lineage: Eukaryota > Metazoa > Arthropoda > Insecta > Diptera > Drosophilidae > Drosophila > Drosophila colorata. The sequence goes on from JAWNLD010000564.1 coordinate 6,417,535, forward strand.
AATATACATATGTTTATAGTATATTCGTATGGACATGTTACATACATATATATAGAATCATATGTATATATAGCCAGCAGTTGCACGACAACAACACTATATGATATGGAGAAATGCCCCACTGAAGCATGCGCTAGACAACGCATAGAGCAGTGCACCCTACCTTTCAAGCATGGGGCATATTGGGTCTCTCGCAGAATTTGGCAACGTGCCAAATAGCACAAATGTGAACATCAAAATTGTATAATTCACAGCTGAAATGAGCCCTCTGCTGAAACCCTAATTGATTTCGTGAGAAGCGCAAAGAGAGGCCCTTGAGAATGCTTACAGTTAAGCACTGCTTGTAAATACATTTGATTAGGCATAAATAAAAATAGCTGAAATGGGCTTAGTTTAACTCAGCTGAAACCCTAATTGATTTCATGAGAAGCACAAAGAGAGGCCCTTGAAAACGCTTGCAGTTAAAAAGTGCATTTCATTAGGCGTAAATAAAAATAGTTGAAAAAAACCGCAGTTTACATTTCAACTTATACTAGAACCGTTAATAGATTTGATGAGAAGCACAAAGAGAGGCTGTTGAAAACGTTTGCAGTTAAGAACGTTTATAAATACAATTGATGAGGCATAAATAAAAACAGCTGAAATGAGCTGAGTTTACGATAAACCTCCACGAAAACTCTTAATATAATTCATGAGAAGCGCAAAGAGAAGCCCTTGAAAATGCTTACAGCTAACAACTGTTTACTCACACTTATGTACTTGTACATTTGATTGCGCATAGAAATAGTGCCAAGAGTTTTACTACTACCTACTTAGACAGCACTTAAAATAACATTATCTAACACAGCACAACACTTCACCACAATACGAATCGATTTGCGTGCAAGCAATACTTTTAGATTAACACAAACTTTATTATTAAAATGTAGCTTACGAGTTTTAAGTGAATTGGATAGATTCTAATTTTGTACATTTATCAACTATAGCTGGCATTCATATTAATTAAAACCTATATTAAAATTCCCAATGATTGCTCGATGGTCTCAATTATTGCGATTTGATAGCGTGACGAAAATAGTTGATACAACAACAAAACTAATATTCAGTATTGAAAGCCAACCACTTAAAAGCTATTTATTACGCGAATTGATATCATATTTATATATTTATAGCTGCAACTTGGGCAGATTAGTTGCGAAATTTGCCGCTGGGTGGTGCCGGGCCGGCGGCAGCTCCCCCCTGGTTAAGTAGCGCCGTGAGCGTGGCATGCGATGAGCTCAGCGCCGAGCTGCTGGCCATTAGCTTGGCTTTCAGTGGGTTTGCGGTGCTGCTGCCCACGACGGTGCCCTGCAAACACGGCGTGACGACTGTGGCGGGCAGCTCCTTAGTGGTCGCATCCTCGACAGCGGGCGCTGTTGTTGTCTGCAGTGGCTGGGCGGGCGCGCCCTGGAGCAGCGCATTGCGCAAATGGCTGTTGTTGTTGCCAGCCAACTGCTGCTGTTGTTGCTGTTGCTGCTGCGACTGTTGCTGCTGTGGCTGCTGCTGCTGCGGCTGCTGTTGCTGCGGCTGCTGTTGCTGCTGCTGTGGCTGCTGATTGTTGGACATTATAAACGAGTTGGTGATCAGGCCGCGACTCTTGATGTTCAGATCCACAAAGAAGAGCTTCATTTTCTGTATCATGTTCTCGGTGACACTGAACGTGAGCATCATGCTGAGATCGATGTTGGTCTTGTGCCGGTAGAGCTCGTGGGTTTGCTGCAGCCGACAAACCTCGTCGTAGATGAGAAACAAGAAACGCGAGCTGCGATTCTCCGCCGGTATAATGCCACGTGCCGAGAGCCAGTCGCGATCCTCGGCATCGGGCAGATAGCGTATGATCTCGGGATGTTTGCTGGCCAAACGGGCGCCGCCCAGCTCCTTGCCATCGATGCTGAAGCCAAAGGCCAGATTTGCCTGCACGTCGAGCACAAATTTGGTGCTCGTCGAGATTTGTGCGGTATTCCAGAAGATCTGGCGACGCACGGGCGTGGGCAACGGACCGCTCATGATGGGCGTGCGTTGTAGTTGTTGTTGCTGCTGCTGCTGTTGTTGTTGTTGCTGCTGTTGCAGCTGCAGCTGTTGCTGTTGTTGCTGCTGTTGCAGCTGTTGCTGCTGTTGCAGTTGTTGCTGTGCGGGCATGGAATTTGCAGAGCAGGGCATGGGCTTGCCCGCAGCCACAGCATAGCCCAAATTGTTGTTAAATACTTTGCTGCTGTTGTAGTCCTGCGGCTTGGCCGGCCGTTTAAGCGCCAGCCGCTGCTGCTGCTCCGTCACAGTTGTTGCGGTGCCGCCCGCTGGACGCTGCTGGCGCAGCACAAAGTTCGTATACTGCGCCTTGGCGTTCTCGAGCAGCGCACAGGAGGACATCTTCTGCAGCGTCTCCTCGTTGACCGCGTGCTGGCCGAGATTCTCCTTGATGTTGCCAAAGGCGGGCTTGAAGTAGTTCTGCCAGAGATATTCAAAAGTTAGCATAAAGGATTAACAAATGGACCGCCGCAGATATTTACGTGCATGTAACGCTTGATAATCTCATTGACCTCCGCATCGAAGGCCTGCTGCACGCTGATGCGCAGCAATTCTAGCGCCCGCATGGCCGACTCGGCGCTGCCGCCGCTCTCCATGCTGTGGGCGCCATTGTAGCGCTGCCGAATGCGCTGCAGCATCGTCTCCGCCATGTCCGAGGTGGTCACAAACTTCTGTGGAGTCAAGGATATTGCATTTAATGATAACTGTATTTAATGATTACTTTAGTCTACGCACCAGTGCGGGCTCTGCTCCATTGAGCACCAGCGTGCTTGACTCCGTCGTCGGCTCCGCGTCCGTTTGCTTCACGGGACTGGCGACGCGCGTGTCCATGGAGTGTGTGGTCTGATTGGAGCAGTCCGAGTCGTCGGAGGAGCTGTTACCTTGCAGTGCTGCGGGCGAACGTTGCTGGGCATCGCTGTTGAGTGTGTTGTTGTTGGCCGTGCTCGCCGCATCGCTCAGAATCTTCCAGCTGCGCTGTATGACCATTTCAATTTTGGATTTATTTTTTTGTATATTGTAAAGCTTTTCATTAATTGTAGCTGGCTTTGTGGAAGCTGCGAGGTTTTTTCTCTTTTTTTTTTATCTGGGCTGCGTTCTGGCCAGGGACCAGGGGCTGCAGAGCGCATGCGCCGTCCAGCCACCACCGGAGCTCACACCCCCTCAACAGCTGCTGCCGACAGCTGGCGGCGCCGGGCTGCAGTCCATGTCCAGTTCGCCCAGCTCCAGACGTCGCTCGTGCTCCAGCAAACTGCGCAGCTCCGTATACTCCTCGAGCTCGTCGTCCTGCTCCTGTTCCATGGCAGCTGCTGCGGGTTCTTTACGCTGCTCTGGTACCTTTTTGGTATGTTGCTGTCTCTGTGCCAGCAACTTCTTGTCGAACTCATCCATGTAGGCCAGCGCAGCAGTGCCACGGTAATCCTCCGGCGCCTCGTAGCCGCTGTGCACGGCCAGCTGGAGCACGTCGGGCAGCATGAAGGCGAACAGCCAGCAGACGAGCGGCGTGGTGCCGCACGTGTAGCTCGCCTCCTTGTGATAGAAGAGCAGGCCGTCCAGCTGCGGCCGATCCGCCTCCCACTGTGGGTAGCGTTGCAGCGCCAGCTCCACGGCGCTCGCATCCTCAAAGTCGTAGTAGTCCAGCAGTTTGAAGGGTTTCTCGTTGCGTTTGCTGCACTGGCCCAGCTCGCCGTGCTCGTCGAAGCGCGAGCGCAGCCAGAAGAAGCGGAAGTTCGCGTCGCAGTCGAGCAGCTGCTGTGCGCCAAACGAGAGCGCGTCCAGCACGTAGAAGGTGTCCAGTTCCGGCACGAACACGCAGTCTAGGACAGTTTTGAACTTCTGCACGTGACCGTCGCCGGGCAGCAGGGTGCGCAGCTGCATGGTGTTGCGGCCCGCCTTGTTGTACACCTTGGTGCGACCGTTGCTGGCCACGACCAGGCACCGCTTGCCCACCGGACACGGCAGCAGCAGCCAATCGGCCAGATTCTCGGGCCGATGGCGCAGCCACTCCGACTGCTGCAGTCGCAGATGTGGGCTCCTCTTACTGCTGTTGTTGTTGTTGCTGTTGCGGTTGCGCTGCTTGCGTTGTTTACGCTGCGTTTTCGTTTGCTCCTCCCGTTCCTCCTGCGTTTCCCCATCGGCGTCTTCGTCAGAGTCGGGCACGTGCCGGCGCACGTCTTGTTGCAGTTGGCGTCGCTGCTTTTGCTCGTGGAGCAGCTGCTGTTGGCGCAGCTTTTGCTGCTCTCCGAGGTCCACGCTCTTCTTGTACAGCTCTTTGTAATTGTTGCTCATTTTGTTAAGATTTCATTTACACAATAAACATAACACCGGCGATCCGAATTCTATTTTGACATTCTAACGCAGCACGGTCACACTTGTGATAGTAACACACATATCGATATGTTTTAGTCGAAAAACATCGCTTACACAGCTGTTTAGCAAAGTCTGCTTTGCCTAGTGCTGTAAATCGTCATTCAATTTAACGCGCAAGTTCAGTCGAGCAATTCGGTTAAATTACAGATATTACATATTTCAAATATTAATAAGTTAATTAAAAATTGTGTCTTCCTTTTTTTTTTATATATAATTTGGTATATCCACTGTTTAATTGCAGCTTAGTCAAACGAACGATGAACAAGTCAGCTAGTTCGTTCGTTCAGTTAACCGAGTAGTTCAATCGAACTTGTTCTGAACGATTCGATGCAACTCTATTGCCTATTGCCGGTTTTTGTTTTTAACTTTAATTATTTATTTAAACGCATTTAATGCGCACCAAACATGAATAAGGCCTCGCGTATTTTTTGGCCGGCTTTAATTACACCCAAAAATGCCGTTGTCAAGCAAACGGAGCAACTGTCGCGCAGTCAAAAGGTACAAGTGAAAATAACTGTTACGAAAGCAGCAATAAGATAAAAAGTTCCCCTCTTCACAGCTTTTAACGGAGCTGGGCCTAGTCAAGTCGGGCAGCAATGGCACCTACCAAATAATGCCCATCGCCCAGCGAGTCTTGGACAAATGCATCGGTTTGGTGCAGCGCAACATGCAGGAGGCGGGCGGCCAAAAGATCAGCCTGCCGGTGCTGACGCCAACGCAGCTGTGGAAGAAGACGGGCCGATTAGACGGCGACATATCCGAATTCTATATGGTGCGCGATCGCAGCGGCAAGCAGTTCCTGATGAGTCCAGTGAGTATGCTCTCTGCTCTCGCCAGCTGCACTAACAATCGGAAATTCGCTGCAGACACACGAGGAGGCGGTTACCGCCATGCTGGCCACCACAGCGCCCATTTCCTATCGCCAGCTGCCGCTGCGCCTGTATCAGATTGGACCCAAGTTTCGGGATGAGCTCAAGTCACGCTTTGGCCTCATGCGCGCCAAGGAGTTTCTCATGAAGGATATGTACACGTTTGATGGCACCAAGGAGGCGGCGACACAGACCTATGCAACGGTTAGCGAGGCCTACGAGCGCTTCTTCGGGCAGCTGGAGGTGCCCTTTGTCAAGGGTGCGTGGTCAGCTCTTTTAGTTTAAAGCAGTAACCAACTAAGATAGCTGGCCTACCTTAGTCTTAGGCTATTGTACTCTATATCAATCCATGTCTGTCCCTCTCTTTTGCAGTTGAGGCTGCCACGGGCATTATGGGCGGCAGCTTGTCGCACGAATATCATTATATTTCGCCCGTCGGCGAGGATACCCTGCTCAAGTGCAGCGCCTGCGGCTATGCTGGAAATGCCGAAATTGTGGACAGCGTTGCCAGCACGTGTCCCAGCTGCCAAAGCGCACAGCTGGGTCACGTGCGCGGCGTAGAGGTGGCGCACACCTTTCTGCTGGGCGACAAGTACTCCAGGCCACTGGGCGCCACTTTCCTGAACACCTCGGGCAAACCGGAGACGCTTGTGATGGGCTGCTACGGCATTGGCATCACGCGCGTCATTGCCGCAGCGCTGGAGGTGCTCTCCACGGAGCAGGAGCTGCGCTGGCCCAAGCTGCTGGCGCCCTACGATGTCTGCCTGATCGGACCCAAGCAGGGCAGCAAGGAGCAGGCGCCGGCGGAGCGCATCGAAAATCAGCTGCTGCAGCAACTGAGCCAAATTTGTGGCGCCGAGGAGCTGCTGCACGACGACCGCAAGGAGCTGACCATTGGCAAGCGTCTGTTAGACGCCAAGCGCCTGGGCCACCCGCTGACCATTGTCGTCGGCGCCCAGGCCGTGCAGCCGGCGGCGCCCAAGCTGGAGCTACATGCCAGCGGCGCTGAGAAAATGGAGCTTGGGGTGACGGAAGTATTGGACCTGGTGGCGGCGCATGTGCGGCACAAGCAGCAGCTGCTGCAGGGGATTAGCGCCGACGAGCGAGACCCACGAATAAGTCAACGTGTTGGCCATGTGCATTAGCTTTATGAATGTAATAAAGATAACAATAACTCAAAACAAGTCGCAAAGTTCGCAGCCAGCCTGATTAACCCGCAATCAGCGCTCTGCCCGGTGCCGGCCACTTAGTGCTCCGTGTAATCCGGCTCGGGTATCTGTGGATAGATCTGCACCTGTTGCTGCGGCTTCCGCGGCGGCGGCGGCGGCTTGGTTATCATGCTCGTGTACGACCAGGGCATCTGGTTGCGCAGCTCCTCGCTGACGCGCGGATTGGCCGGCTGTGCTGGATATATTTCCGAGTAGCGACTGTTCAGCGCCGAGCTCGAGGCCAGCTGCTGCGCTGCCGGCGACATGGGGCGTGGCGTGCTGGCCTCAGCCGCCGGATAATTGAGCTGATCGTGATGCGCATCGGTGTTCACATAAGAGTAGATATCTGGCTGCACCGGCGACTGTTGCTGCTGCTGCTGTTGCTGGGGTGCTGGTGGCAGTACCAGGACCGGCGATTGCAGCGTGGTGCGATCGCTGGGCTGATAGCGTGCATCCTGCTGTTCCGCCGTCTGCGCGGGTATGGTAATCGGCAGCGGCCTGGCACGTATTTGCTCCGGATACTGTGGCTCCAGCTCGTATTGCGGCGTTATGGCCGCCGGCGCCGTTGGCTGCTGCACGGGCTCCGCGAACACCGCCGGCAGCGGCGTCTGTTGGCGCATGTTGGCCTGATTGCCGCTGGCCTTGGCCGCCGTCTGATTGGCCAGCACGTTCGAAAGGGACAGACAGAAGATGCCGCCAATCAGGTTCAGCAGCCAGATGAGCACCACGCGGCAGCTAATGCAGGTCAGCAAAATGGCCGGCGTCGAAAAGTAGACGCCAAAGGTCTCCAAATATGTCAAAATCACGGTGGGCGTCGATTCATCCAGCGAGGCGCCCACGAAATCGAAAGCATCTTTCAGGGACTACGAACAGGAAGGCAATCAAATAATTGAATCAGGCGAGGATTAGGCGTTTGGCATACTCACCAAGGTGTGGGTAATATCCAACGCATGGAACACCGTGGCCACCACGTCCAGAATGCAGCCCGCCAGCACGGACAGAAACCAGGGCCAGTAGATGATGCCCGAGATCAGTTTGGTGGTCGCACAGCAGAGCGTAACTGTGGCAAAAGGAGGCATCAAACTAAGCTCCAACATGGAACCAGGTCAACTACAAAACTCACGTATGATCAGCGTCGAGGAGGCTACCCACAAGCCGCTGATCACCGCATAGGTGATCATGAACGCATACTCGCGATGCGTCACCTCGTAGGATTTGGACCAGTCCATGTTCAGCTGGAAGGCATTGTCCTGCAGCAGTATGGTCGGGTCGCCGCAGTCCTGCTCTGTGGAGCATTCGACATTCAGATTAAATGTTGTTTCCGTGTGTCTAAAAATGAGGCTACTTACGCACGAAGTAGATCAGATCCATGGCGAACTTGAAGGGCTCCTTCGCAATATCCGAGGTCGTCTGGCAATCGCGCAATGTTATGCCCCATATTGCGAGTCCCAAGTAAACGAGGCCTTGCACCTGTTCAAGGATTGTGGTTGATATATTAACTATGAGCGGTATTATTTATAATGTTTCTTTAACATATAATTTATGTCTTTCTTATAAAAAAATTATTTAACTAAATATAGTAAACAAATTGTTAAAAAAAAATTAAATAAAAATTTTTTTTAAATATATAGTTAATTTATTATAAAATTCAAAATTAAGAACTTTTGCATGTCAGGATTAAGCGAAAATTATTTTTGACTAAAAATACCTTAGTACAAAAAAAAACCTTTTTTTTGTTCCCGAAGTGAAAAAAGTTAAAAGTTAACATGTAAAGTTCTCGGAACAATAGACCTATATTTCAGCTCCCATAACTTTGTCAAAAGTTTTCATGTTACCTTTGACAATTTGGTAATGGTTAGAATCTCCATTTAAAATATATGCATTACTGAACTTTTTTTAAATTTTTTTGTTAAAAATCGTATACTGCCCCCTCACTCATTTTCAATAAAATATTTTTTTGCCAAAGTTTAGAATTTCAAATGTATATTTGTAATCTATTGCGGTTGTCACAATTAGTTTAAACACATTTTGAGAGGGTCAAATCAATCATAATTTCCTTATCTGCCTACGGCCAGATTGTTTCTCTGTGGGCCCTATAAGTTATCAAGAAATAATTTGAGCATATTTTAATCTACAGCTAGCATATCACTGTGATAAAAGCGAAAAATGATTTCATGAAAAAAGTGTGCTTATCAAATTACAAAAGAACATGATATGCAAACAATTTTGAAGGTCGCTCCGAGTTTAGTGTACCAAGAAATTCTCGGGAGTAATGAAAAGACTTGCCTAATAATACGGCGGAATTACTTATATCTTGTTCTTTGGTATTTCCCGAGTGACTAATGTGTGCTTTACGATTTGAATTATGAAATTGCTGCAGTTATAGATTAAAAAGTATGGCTCTGACTCTATCTGAATTTGGAGATAGTTGTATTTTAGTTGTATTTGTAGGCAGTTATAAATAATTGAACTTACCAATATGACAACGGCCATAAATAGCATAAAACATTTGGCAAATCCCACGCTGACGCCGGCCATGTTTTCACTTTTATTCCTATTCCTCTTTTTCTGGCTTATATATATATATATATGTATTTTTTTTTAAGGATGGCTAATGCCAAATTGTGGGCTATTTGCTGGCTTCTACGACTGCGCCACTCGATAAGACCACGCACGCAATACACTTGGCTGCAAATTCAATTAGGAATTAGAAAAAAGCTAGCCAACTTTGAGTATCTTATCAATCTAATGAGTTCATTGGGTAATTTTGCATATATTTATAACGCAGTATTTAATTCGAATTAGTTTATATTCATATTAGTTTGGCATTTGTTGCTGCACCCATCATTCACAATTGCGAATGAGTCACCGAGCGAGTGCACTTGAATGAAATTACACATTTAGAAATAACCATGGGTTTGGGCCGCGATACGCATGGCGGCCATAAAATATACACAAAACTGACAACAGCAACAACAGCAACGAGCTCTAAGCAGCAGTCAATACCCTTGCAGAGGGGTATTATTATATTGTCATAAAAAGTAAATAAAGTTCCAGTAGATTTCTCTGAATATCTCATAAGGTATATATAAATATATTTTTCTATTACATATAGCAGCAATTAGGGCGATATAGTCAGGTCTATTTATCTGTTTTTAAGCAAATATAGGCATTATATTTATAAAAGTCAGATCAAAAATTATGTTTGTTGATGAAAAACATTTTTTTTTTGTAATTTTTCAACCAAACTCAGCTATTGTAAGCATTTATCTACTTCTAATTTAAAAGCTAAATTTGTATTAATTTCGGAACACTAGAGCATATAGCTGTCATAGGAATAATCGGTCGAAAACTAATCTTTTTTGCATGAGAAATTTTTTTGTTTTTTAAAATATTTAAGCCAAACTCAGCTATTCTAAGCCTTGTTATGATTTGAATATATAAACCAAATTTTATCAACAGCAGACCACTATAGCATATAGCTTTCATTGGTATAATCCGTCGAGAGTCGAGTTTTTGTATGAAAAACTGGAAGGTTTTTCCATATATCCTAACTAAACTCAACTATTGTAAGCCTTAATAGGCCCCTAATATTATATAAACAAATTATCAAATATAAAATAGCTCACAAATGAAAAAGTGTTAAAGAATTTAATTATTTTCAGCATATATATATATCAATATATATATCAATAAATCACACATATGCTAGGGTATCACACTTCTGCTAAATGTCCGCAAGGGTATTTACACTTCGGCACACCGTATGCAACCGTTACCGTTAGTTGTTGCTGTTGTTATCTCGCTCACCGTTAGAACTGCTCGTCTTGTGGTTTTTGCACTTGGTTCAGTTGCGTTGGCAAGTGGAAAAGCGTTGCGCATACGCCGGCTGCTTTTCTTGGACTGAGCGCGCTTTGTGCGGCGGGCAACGCATCCGCCATTGAATGGCCATCGACAGTTGCCGGCGCTGGAGCACTCGCCTCTTGGCTCTTTTGTAATTCGTTCTTTTTCCACCTTTTTTTCGGGCATTGCGATAAGATAAGCCTAATGAAATTTTAAGGGTAATACTTGCTATCAAAATTTATAAAAACAAAAACAAAAGGAACAACAAAAAGCGACTAGCACAGGGGCAGTTGAGGGGCAGTTCAGACCGCGGGCAAGTATTTTATGTACTCGCATTACAAATTGAATATGTGCTCGCCGCTTATCAATAGGCCTGTTATCTGACACCTTTTATTATGTATTTTAGCTTATTCATTTGAATTATATGTGTGTGCAAATATTAAAATAAACATGGGCTCTGCAATATTATTAACAATCTGTGCTAAGTTTAATCGCTTGAATTGCCGGGAAAAGTCTTTTGATTGTCGATTGTTTCGATTGTCTTCATTAGGCAACACGCTGCGTATACTTAATATTCTGTCTGTTGGTCATGTGGGCAGCCTGAATGACTGTCTCTCTCTCTCGCTCTCTCGCTCTCTCTCTCTCTCACTCTCTCCAACCCTCCCCCTTGCTCAACGTATAGTGTTTGTACTCGTGCCCGTTTGTTTATCAATTCCGCGATCGTGTTTTGATTGATATGCATGGTCTCGCAGGGACTGAGGGGAGGCGGTGGGCGGGGCAGGCAGAGGTATTCAGATCGAAATGGATGAGTCAGAGCAATTGAAGTAAGCCCCGGTGCAATGTGCGCAACAATTGTGCGCAGATACGAGAGGTATCAAGTGATTGTTGACAGCAAAGGCAAAGAACAGCGCTCCACATGTGGGGAAATATTTACAGAGCTGTAATGAAAAAGACAAAGTCAAAGCAAATATGAAATGCGAAACTAAGCAAAAGACAAATACTTGAAAAGAGTTTGTGTTAGGATTAGAGAACCGAATTTGTATAAACAATAATATTCTTAATATGTTTGTAAACTAGATAAACATAATAAGAGGGTATTTAGTAAGGGAATTTCAAACAAAGAGAGAGAGAGAGAGAGAGATCGACTAACAGAAAAGAGAAAGAGTATTGGTAGAAAGCCAGCAAGATAGGGAGAGTAAATAAAATATAAGTTAGAAATCGAACGATAGATGAGAGAAGTTCAGGGAAAAAAATTTAAGGAAAATTGGAAGAGACAGAAATAGACAGAGAGAGAGAGAGAGAGACAGATCGAAGACGATAAAGAGAAAAAATGGGATGTGGAGTGAAAAACAGAGAAAGAGATACAGAATCAAATGGAAGAGAGAATAATAGATAGCGATAAAAATAGAGAGAGAGAGAGAGAGAGAGATAAAAGAGATAGAGATAAAGAGTCGTACTTATCGAGAGAAAAATAGAGAGATAGATTAAGAGAGAGAGAAAGAGAGAGCGTAAGAGAGCAGGTAAATGAAAAGATATATGATAAAAGTGAGAAACAGAAAGTCACAGAGAATCAAAACGGCCAGTAAGAAGAGAAAGTTTTCAATGCAAGAGGCCAACTTAGAAGTTATAAATAAAATATAAAATATCGAAGTTATAAATTGCACTAAATGCCGATCGTGTTAGATGCATTACTCATTCCAAGATTGATTACGTTTTCAATAACGATTCCAATTGGGGGCCTCAATCCATTAACACCTTAAAGCATAACAAAATTTCGCTATGAAAGTACACACACCAACAAAGTTGGGCAATATTTGAGTAACCCAATTGGTAGCTTATCGCCTCTGGCTAGAACCGCAGCGAATATTAAATACGCAACTTTTTGCTGTAGACAGCTGAATGAATATTTGCTGAGAGTTTTCAGCAGCAAAATGGGAAAACAACTCGGGATGTTTTGCATTTCCTTTCACCGACTACGTGAAGCTGGGAAAATGTTTATGCTTGAGCGGGTCGCTGTTGTTGTTGTTGTAGTTGGACGGATGCTGAACCACATCAGCGTTTCAGAGCCGACTTTGTGCCCCGCCAATTAGAGCCTCAAATTTGGCAGATAGCCCCCCTCATCCCGCCCCCCTCCGCCCTCCCCCTTATTAGGCGTGCGATTTGTTGTGTGAATTTAATATTTAAATAAAGAAGCTTCAGATCAAATCACATGACTTTAATTGAACTGGGCGTGATATAAATATGCATGTATATATGTGTGAGTGTGTGTGTGTGTGTGTGAGTGAGAGAGAGCATTGTGAGTGGGCTAAGACTAGTTGGGCCGTCGTCTAGACACGCGCGGTCAGAATGACGGGCTCAGCCTCCACCTCGGCCACCTTGGCCTTGAGCTTCTCCTCCACCTCCTTCAGCTTAACAATTGGCTGCTCCGCGTTGGTGCTGCTGCTGCTGGTGGTGGTGGTGCTGGTGATGACGGTGGTGCTGCTGCCGCTGTTGTTGTTGCTCTCCTCGCTGGTCGGCTTCTCCGTGGTGCTGGCGCTGATCACCTCCGGATTGGTGCTGGTGCTCTGCGTCTCCAGACTCTCCACGGGCGCCGTTGAGGTGATCGAGGTCTTCGTAATGCTAATCTTGGTCTGTTTGCCGTCGCTGCTGTCGTTGTTGGCGTCCTCCGTGATGGTCGCCGACGTGATCTTGGTGTGATGCACCTGGAAGGTGGGAATCAGCGGCAATGAGGCGCCATTGTGCGGCAGCACCGACACACGATCAATGATCAGATGGGCGGGCACGCCCTCCTCGCTCAGCGGCACCTTCTTGGTGGTCTGCACCAGAATTTTGCGCTCCTCCACATCCGCATGCTGGCCCGCCGACTCGCTGGCGGCGACCGCCTCATCCGAACGCTTCTTGATCGTATGCTCGTCGGCCGCCTCGACGGTCTCCGGCTGGCCGGGCCTGACCTCGACGACCTCAGAGTCCGGTGCGCTGGCGCCGTTCAGGCTGAGCGCCGACTGGAACAGGCTGTCCTCCAGATCGCCAATCAGCGTTTGAAACGACACCTGCTTCAGCTGGCCATCCGAATTGGCCGGCACCTGACGCTTGACCACATCCTGATCCGGCGCGTTCTTCGGCCGGCCCAAGAACAGATCGTTCAGGTCAAAGGGTGCCGCCCAGCTGGAACAGGCTGCAGCGGCCAGCAGCTGTGACAACGAGGAGAGAGAGAAAGGCGAAAGGAGGCAGAATAAACATTAGCTGAGCTCAGTTGCAGCCGAGGCTAGAGTTGGAGCTGAAGCTGGCGCTGGAGCTGTTACTCACAGTGAAAATCAAAGCGCACTTCATGGTTGTTGTCGCAGTTGTTGTTGTTGTCGCTGTTGTTGTTGTCGTTGTTGTCTTTGTTGCTGCTGCTGTTGCTGCTGCTGCTGTTTTTGTTTCCGAGTTGTTGTCACCTCAAAGTCCAGATTGATAATAAGTTCGCTGACGAGAAGTGTGCGAGTTTTTAAACTTAACGCCGGCCGCCTAAAAGTTTCAGCTAAGCTTTTTAGTTAGCACTCTTCGAACGTGGCCCAAAAGCGAGCGCGCTTCGTTTGTTAACTGGTTTGCGCGTGCGTTTCTCCACAAAGACCTGCGAATTCTCCTTTAATTGCTACATTTTATTTTCTATATATATATATATATATATAACAATATTTTTTTTTCTTCTCGATGTTCTTTTTGATAGAGATTTTTGAATTTCAAGGGGTCTGCCAAATTAATGGTAATAGATACAACCTTCGGCTGACAAAAGCGTTGGCTAATTCGACATTTAGTTGGCATCTGACTCAAGGATTAATTGCTGAGCTCCAGGAATGGCCATGCCAAATGAGCTCAGCTTTGCTTTGTTGATTTAATGATGCCAACTAAACTTTGGAGTCAAAATAATATAATTATCATTAGTTTGTTATATGCATATATTTATCATATTTGTTATTTATTCGTAATTGTTTCCAAGAAAACGTATTAAATATGAATTTGTTGACGGGGCATTTATTTAGCTGCAGGACCAGTGAAGTTTTCGCAGAAATTCGCTGACTAAGCTTGGCGCATAGCGGAAAAAGATTCGGCTCTTAAACAGTCTCTAATATGCTGCTCACAATTGTTTGTTTAACAGTCGACAGAACTTGAATTGATTTTCACTCTTTGGCTTCGGTTTTGGGTCTCGCGTGTCCCTCAATTAATTGGCCGCTAAATAATCAAAGATTAATTCAAAAAAATTAATATGAGCCTGTTACTGAGAGCAGCTCGGCTACAATTAAAACAATTCCAAGTCCTTGAATATATATATTTTTTTAACTTTTAAATATTTTCTAAAATTACAAATTACCCAAACCTTTTCAGCTGTCTTCTATGCTCCAACTGCCAACTCTGCTCTAATAATTATCATTGAGTCTGAACAGTCTGAAACTTAGTTTCATTTAGATCAGCTGGAAACAAATGTGCAAATTAATCCATAAAATTTTCCATAAATCTTTCAATTACTTGAGCACAAAGTAAGCAAAATACTCCCGAACAAAACGCAGCTTCCCAGCTGCCAGCTTCCAGCGAATTTATCATGAATGAAAAGTTAGGATTCGTCCGGTTCAATGTAGGTAAAAAGCAGCTCAAAGCAGCTGCAGCCTGCTTGGCCAAAAAAAGGCGATGCCGGATGCAATCACACTCTATAAATTAAATTAACTACGATTTTTATTAATTTTAGAATACTAAAATATTCATATAATAATAAAGTTTAAGCTTTTGTGCATTTTGCAAAATTAAGAACGAAGTTTAAGTAAAGTTAATTAAACGATTTATAAATATTTGCAAGTAGATATAGACAAAGCTTTTGATAAATTATAAAAAAAGCAAAGTTTAAATAAAAGGATTACGTGATCTTGGCTGGCGCTTGAAAATAAATTGAGAACTTTTAATTAAAAAAAAAAAAGAAAACAAATTTGCAGCAATTAAAAAACTATTTTTAGCTAGACACACGCTGCGTATGAGTGATTTTTCTTGTTTTTCAAACAAGAGTTTATATGTTGCCCAGGCGCATGATGCGCATGAGTGATGTTTGTGCTTAAAACAAGAATTTACATCGCTATTCTAAAATGGCGCACGTTGCGTATGAGTGATTTTTTCAACTCAAATGTATATAAAGACATATATAAACTGTATAGAATAAATAAACTTATTTCCTAAATATGCCTTCAAGCTCCAAATGTTTTTACGTAAAACGTCTGCCCAGCTTTTCTAGACAAACAAACGTCAGACGGGGCGAATGCGTAATGTGTCCAGAGCACATGCATTCGCTGCGAGTGCGTCAGTTGGAACGCAATGTTTACGAACCTATTTTTGGGCCGGTGGCCAGGTAAACAACAACTTGGCATCCACACAAGCGAACGTCTCATTGTTTAATTGCTGCCCGAAGGCGAGGGCGGGCGCTCGACGACGACTTTACACCAAGCTGAGATTTGCGTAGACGGCCTCAAGTATTGATACAAAACGAGCGCAATTAATTAGAGCCTGCAAAGCCAGCAGCGGCATTAAAAAACAATGGCTTGGCCCCGTGCCCTGAGCACACGTACCTGGAAACAATCGCGACAGAGGATGGCGGAAGGAGGGGGCGAAACAACGGGCAGACAACAGACAACAGGCAACGGCAACAAACCTGTCAGCCAATTAACAGGTGTCAATAATTACGCGGAATCGCGTCTCGCACTGGCCCGAAAGCTGGCGAGCAATGGCGACGCCTATAAAAGCCGATGATCTGCACTAATTAGGTTCAAACACGCGAGCATCAGGCAAGGGATCACACAGCACACGAGCCACTGCCCACAGATAGCAGAGATAGAGAGAGAGAGAGAGAGAGAGATAGAGAAAAAGCATTAAAGCCAAGTTGAAGCGATGAAAACACACCATGCGATTTTAGGCGCCGCCGTGCTGGGCATGCTGCTCGCCTTTGGCTGCACGCTGCCCGTGCTGGACGTCAGCTCCGGCATCGACAACGCCACCTTCGAGGAGCTGGAGGCCAGCATCAACGATACGCCCAAGAATCTGTAAGTACAACAGTTTATACTCGGAGAAAAACCAAAATTTTTGGTTATCAAATTAGCTGCAAAATTCATCAAAATTCCGGTTGCAGTCCAAATTAATTGAACTAAATTCTTTCTTTTTTGTAATTCGCAAATTTTTAAATGCTCAAATCAAGTGCAAGTTTATTAAAAATCCAGCTTAGATCAGAATTTCTCTAAGGAACTTCTTAATTAAAGTTTTCCGCAAATTTCTACATACTCGAAGTAGGTATAAACGTTTTTAAAAATCAGAAAATATCGAAAAAAATGTACATAAATACAAAGTTATATTTTTTTAGCGCGAAGTTTCAAAAAAAAGGGACAAATTTTTAAACTCAAAATTCTTAAATTCAAAACTTATAAACAGTTTTATATCTAAGAAATTTTGTACTTTTCATAAGAAAAATAGATGCTTATTTGAGGCATAAAAATTTTTTTTTATAAGTATTTTAAAACTTTTTTTTTTTTAAACCAGTCATACTAGAATTTTGCTTAGAGTTTCATCTCCTGAGTGTACAATTTTAAACCGTGCCCTTTTCTCTTCCCCCTTTAGCTATGTGGTCAAGGCGGTGGTCTATGAGATTGGCATCCTCACCGAGGTGGGCGACAACGAGACCGATTTCGAGAGCCAGGAGCGCGTGGATCTGACCTTCTACGATGCGCACACCAATCAGAGTCACATAGATCTGGGCAACATACCGCTGCCCATACAAACGAATGTTTCCGGCCAGGTGCTGACGGGCATTGCGCCTATCAATATCGGCGCCTTCAGCAGTCCACAGGAGCTGCTCCAGACGCTGCCGCTCACCGGCAGCATTGTGAACATCACGCACAGCGACACCGCCTTCTATCAGCTGACCAAGTCCAATACGAGCGCGTTCGAGAAGCCGCAGCTGCTCACCGCTGATGCGTTAGCCAAGTTAACGCACGCCGCCGAACTGTTCCCGCCCACCGGCTCCATTGGTGGCTTCGGTGCATCCGCCGCCTCCAACGAACTGGATTCGAAATCCCAAGAGAACTAAATGGCAGCTGACCTCAAATCGAACCCATATGAAACGTAATGCAGTGCGTTGTGCTCCACATAATACCACATAAGTGTTAGTTAACCATAAACCATATGCTATATATAAATATCTTAGGTTTAAGTAGCTACAGTGTTAGAAAAGACTGGATGAGGACGAGATCGTTAGGGCCCCTAGAACAAGTAGAAAACCCAAGACATTGCCATTGCCATGGCCAAATCGCTTTTTGTATTTGCTAACTTAAAATAAAAATCGCATAAGTGCTAGGTAAATTGCCATCAATTGGTGTTACTTGCCATGGGGGGGCCCATTCTGTGGAGCTCATGTGACTGGCGTTCGCTAAAAGCTTTCCATCACTTCTCACCTGCTCTCGAATGAGTCAAAAAAAAAAACTTGCATATTTCGTAATATATATAGTATATATATATGCCCACGTATGTATGTATATACAACTAAATACATGCCATGAGCATGGCAAATTAACTTTCTTTCCGGTCTAGAACAACACGGAGAACGAGAAGTTTCTATATACATATGTATATATATATATATTTATATGCAATTTTTTACTCACTAAAATATTAACCAGTTTGGGTCTTTTTAGAGGCTAAATTCATTTTTCGCATTCTTGTGATATAAACACTAATTGTGCTATAATTAAAAAAAAATTCGAGCAAAAACAAATGCACTTTTTTTTTTTAATTTTTTCACACATTTAATAAACAATTAAGTTGGGTAAATAAAAAACAACTGCAGCGGCTGCTACACAACCCTATAAAGTATTTATGTGCCAATGACAAATTTGTTAAATGCATTTTTGATTAAATATTGTTGTATATTCACTTTATATGATGATCGCACGTAAATATCTTGAATATAAAAAAAAAACAACATAGAAATCTACTTTTATAATAGTTTTTGTTAGAATAAAGGTGGAAGCTGTCGAAGGTGGATCTAAGATAAAGGCAAATAAATAAAGACACATTAAATTAAAAAAAATAACATGAAAAATAAATGTGGTCTTCATCACACAACAATTTTTCGAGTTTTTAAATGCGTTTTCTTATTATAGAATACTTTAATAATAATAATAATAATAATTAATACTTTAATTGAATAATTTTTTATTTTTAATACAATCTATATTTTTAAAACGGAACGTTAATAATGAAAAATTATTGGTGTTAGGGGTTTTTGAATATGAAAGTCAAGTAGCACATTTTAAAAAGAAATAAAATTTAAATCATTAAAAAATGTGTTTTGATAAAAATAATTGATTTTGTTTAAATTTTGGTAACCCTTAAGCCCTATTTAATTCTTTAAAAATCAGCAGATTGTACAGACAGCAACCCTGAACAGCGACGTATAAAAATATGCTAAATATATATATATATATATATATATATATATACATATATAATTATATACACCATAGTAAATGCAGTCAAAATTCGTTTGCTATAAAAAACAAGTTTGTTAAATTTTATATTAACTAGTTTTTAATTTTTCTCATTTTCATTTGTTGGTTGGTTTGTTGTTGTTGTGTTGTTTGTTTTAGTTTTTTAACTGTAGTACATGGGTTCTTACGCTCTAATAGATGATATATTTTATATTAATAGATATATATATATATATAAATATAAGTTAAACTTGTACACGCAAATTAAAATTGTTGAACGTCTCAGATCAGATAAGAGAACCACCCCAATCGTAAAATTTCGATTAGCCCCCGCACCCGCTACCCACAAACCATAGAAGCCTCCCTGCCAATGGCCCCTCCCCCTCCCGCCCCTTAACGCTCAATGCATGCCATAATCAATGCGCTTGCCAACTTTACGTAAATTCTCACGTCTCCCACAACACCTGCCCATCGATAACGATGCCAAGGATATCGATTTCGAAACGCCATGGCGTGTTGATTTCTGTGTGTGTGTGTGTGTGTGTGCATGTGAGAGAGTTTGGGTGTGTGAGTGTGTCTGTGTGTTTGTATTAATATGTACATACTGCAACGCACATTTAGATACTTGTATTCGTATATAGTATAAATAATATTTAGTTTTTAACTAATTTACATAGTCATGTAGACGATGCGCTCTAGCGGCTTCTTTTAAAATATATATATATATGCATATAAATGTGTGTGTGTGTGTGTGTGTGTTTGCTTAATATGTATGTATGTAAATTATGCATGGTATGATAATTGTGTTTATTAGTAGTAGCTACAATTTCAACTTATGTGCACACTCCAACGCATATTTATCAACTAAATCGTAACTAGAATCTGAAATCTGTATCTGTTTCTGTGACTGCATCAGCAGATGTATCTGTATCTGTGTCTGTAACTGTATCCGTGTATCTGAATAATCATAGTCGTGTGTGTTTTATGTGTGTGTGTTAAGTGGTAACTTTTTTCTCTTAATGATCGACGTATATTTAGGTTTAGGTTGCTTTGTGGTTTTCACTAAATTTTCTGCTCGCTTTATACAGTTCCGGGCGCAGCCTAAAAATCAAATAAAAACTAATCTTAACGCGCCAGCGGCCAAAATGCTGCAGCAAAATCTATGCGAGATTAGGTATTGTTTTTGTTTTTCTTTCCTCCCCTCTTCTTCATCTATTTGGTTGATCCAATGCGCATTTTAATCTGCAAATCGACCAAATATAAGTATATTAGTTGAAGTTTTTTTTCTGGTTTAATTTGGTTTTGTGACTTGCCTATAACATGACTTTCCATATTTGTGATGCGTGGCTTCGATGCGGGCTGTGGTATGATGGTGATCTCATCGTTGATCTTTAGCGGCTTCAGCAAGGAATCATTGGCGGCGCCCAGGGAGTTGCGCGTCATGCCGGCACCACCGCCACCGCCACTGCCACCGCTGGACTGTGCGCTATTCTTCTTGCTGTCCATTGCCTTGCGGGCCACAGTGCTGTGCGCAGTATACACATGCGTCTCGAACTGTTTGTACATGCCAAAGGTGGCCGTGCAGACGGTGCATTTGTATGATAAGTGTGCGGGCTTCAGGGTCATGTGATGATCGCGCGATACGTGATTTAGTAGCTTCCATTGGTACATCTACAAGATGGTAACAATTAGTAAAGGATCAAGTATTTAGTTATCCGTAAACTCACCCTGCCACAGACCGGACAGCGACCGGCATCTTTGCCCTTGTTAGCCGCCTCCTGCATGGAGCTTGTGACCAAGCCATGTGAGCCCAGCAAATGCCTCTCCAGGCCCTGATCCGTAAAGAAGCGGAACTGGCACTTTTGGCAATTCAATGGTGGACGATTGTAGATCATCTTGGGATGTATCTAAACATTAAAACAGACAAACAATATTAGGCAAACTCTCGGATTGGATGTGTGGTTAAACTCACCTTCACTTTGTGCATCCATTGCATGTGATTGCGCAGCTGCTCCAGATCCTTGATATAGCCATCGCATATCTCGCAGATGACAAACTGCGCCTTGTTGTTGCCGCCGCTGGGATTCTGGCCGGGCTTCATGCCAGCCGCCGCCGTCGTTGGCACCTTGCTGGACGAGGCAGCGGCCGCATTGCTGCCAGCGGCATTTTGTCGAGGTAGTGGCGTTATTGAGATGCTCGGCTGGCCCGCAATGGGCTTCTTGGACGCTTGCTGCATGTAATATTGAAATTTGTTAGAAAATCAATTTGTACACATAATTCTCTTTTCATACGAATTTATAGTAAAAATATTTTTTAAAAGGTTGATAGTTTTATCTTTTTACACAAATTGATTTGTTTTAAAATAATTTTAAATGCATTTTTTATGGGTTCCAAAAATTGTTTACTCTGAAAAATTATACATTTTAATTTCGCATTATATTTTCAGTGCAATGGCCCAAATTATACACAAAGTAATTTGATTTGGGCAATTGCGGAGAATAGACGTTTAGTTGTTGTGGATGTTTAAAAGTTATCAACAATGAGAAATATAAATAATAATAATAGAGAAATAATTTCCCAAAATAATTCTAGTGATAACAGCGATATTTATTGTCAGCAACTGACAATGAATAAAATTTTAATATGTCAATATTAGTTGAAATTTCTTAAGATTCATGAATTTCTGATATTATTTTATATTTTCCAAATCATAATTAACTTTCTATAATTTATGTGATGAATTAAAAGGCATGGCAAATAAATTCACAAGTGAACTCTAACAAGAATTTTATAGTATTGTTGATTGTACTTTTGCTTTTTTGGGTCTGGAACCCATCTACTATTTATCCATTTAGCCACAATATTTTTGTATCGTGTAAAAAGAGATTTAGGTGTCAACTGACCTGCACGAGCTGTCCGGCGGCCAGCTGGTAGCTGTTGGGCAGCGAGAGCGCCGCATTGCCGGCGCCGATGGCACCGCGCACGGGCGCAGGATTCCTCACCATGCTGTTGGCATTGGGCAGCGCCTTGGGCAGCTGTGGCGCCCGATGTCGCATCTTGGCCGCATTCTGGGCGGCCAACGCGGCTGCCTGCAGATTGCGCGCCTGGGCCGCCGCCTGCTGCTGCTGAATGGTCGCCAGCGCCGCCTTCTGTGCCGCCGCCTGCGCAGCCATGGCCTGTTGGGCGAGAGACAAACAAAAATTAGGAATCACTTTTTCATTTACAGCGTTTAGTGGCTTACCTGGTAGGCGGTGGCGGTGCCGACGAGTCCGTGTCGTGGCTTGATGCGTGGTATCTTGGCGGGCGCTTCCCAGTCGTTGGGCGGCGCCAGATTCAGTTCCGGCCGGAACTTCTTGGCGCAGACGGGCTGATGACGGGCCAGTTTCGCCTTGCCGTTATCCTCGAATCCACAGTTGGGACACTGATGGTACGGCAGCGGCTTGATCAGGCGCGCCTTGATGTTGTGCACGGCCTCCATGTGGTAAACGATCTCGGTGGCGTTGCGTATCTCGAACGTGCAAAAGTTGCACTTGTACAGGACGCCGTTCATGTGCGGCGTCTCGTAGTGGTTGGCCATGGACAGAGCGGACTCGGATTTGAAGTTGCAGAATTCGCAGCGTTTCATCGTGAACTTGAAGGGGGCGTTTTTCGTCTTCGACGCCTGCAGATTGCCGCTGAGCGCATTGATGGCCATCTCAAAGTCCTTGGGATCTCGGGTCAAAGATTTGCGCATCTTGCGCTTCTGCAGGCGCAACAGATCGGCCTGGACGTACTCCTGCACCAGGCCGACGCCAATGTCCATGAAGAACTTGCCCAACGGACTCTCAAAGTAATTCTCCTGGCCGGGCTTGGCGGCTACGTTGGAGGCGACGCCGCCGGAAGCTGCCAAAGCGGCGGCCGGCTTGATGGCGCCCTTGAGTGCGGTCAGATCGTCGTTGGCCTCTTTGATTAGCACCTTGGTGCGCACACCCGTCTCGGAGTCATCGTCGTCGTCCTCGTCGTCATCCTCGTCGGATTGCTCCGACCAGGATTCGTCGTCGCCGAGCTTCTTCTTCTTTTTGCCCGCATTCGTGCCGTCCGCATTCGTGCCGTCCGCATTCGGTTTGTCCTCCTTGTTCTGCTCGGTCATCATGTCGAACTCGTCGAGCTTGTCCGCCACCGCCAGATCCTCGGGAGAGAGCGCATAAATGGCCTCAATGGCCTTGATGATCTCACGGATATTGTCGTTGGGCGGCTTCTCGTAGATGTACGGCACTATGAACGAGGGCGCCTCCAGCACGAACATGTCGTCCGTCAAACCCGGCAACAGATTCGCATTGTTCGTCATGCTGGGCAGTCCAGCGGCAGTCAAGGAGAGCGTCGATGGCGTCAGCTGCACTGTGGCACCCGCACCGATGCCGGGCACGCCCGCCATGGGCACCAGCTTGGGCGGCGCTGCGCCCAAATTTGTTGCCACGCCCGTGACGGCATTGGTGATGGTCACCGGATAGACGGCGGCACCGACCGTTGGCCCCGCCTCGTGCGGCATGAGCGTGCGCGCATCCTTGATGGTCAGCTGACCCAGGCCGATGCCCGCGGCGAGGTTCACGCCCAGGCCGGAGGGCGTGGAGCTGCGCTGTCGCTTGCTGTTCGGCTGCAGGTCGTCCAGATCGCTTTTGCGCTTGTGCAGCGCGTGCTCGCTGGGCGAAATACTTGGCGGCGTATCGTCCTCAATGACCACACAGTCATCATCATCGTCGTCGTCGTCCGGCGCTGGCGCCGCCTGTGGCACGGGCGGAGCTGGCGTCGCCTTCACAACGGCCGCCAATTTTTTGCTTGGCGTCTGCGGCGGCGGAGCAGCTACCTGACCCGTTTCCGACTCCGAATCGGAGGGTATGACCACCGCATCATCGGAGGATTCAGCGCCGCTGGAGACTGGAGCTACTTTCACCTTGCTGATGGGTGCTTGTGGCTTGACCGCGACGGGCGGCGTTTTCTTCTGCTCTGGCATTTCCGGCATTTCCTCGTCGCTGTCCTCGTCCAGATTGACCACGCCCCCGGCCTCATCGTCATCGTCCTCATCATCGTCATCGTCATCGTCATCATCACCATCGCCATCATCTCCATCGTTGTCATTGCTTTTCGTAGCTTCAGCTGTGCTAGCCTGGCCGTTGGGCTTGGCTGTCGCCGCTTCCTTAGCCTCTGGACTCTGCACGAAGCCATTTAGTGGCGTCTCCTTCTTCGCCTGCAGTTCAACCGCCGCTTGGAGCATCGCTGCCTCTGCTTCGGCTTCCGAGTCGGTGACCGTTTTGGCTGTGCCGCTCTGCTGGCTACTCAACTCCTCCTCCTCCTCTTCATCCTCCTCATCTTCCAGCTCCTCTGCATCCGCAAGGCTTTTCTTCTCTTTATTTTCTGGCTCGGCGACGGACTGTGTGGCTGCTCCAAGGGGATCCTCGGCATCACAGCTATTTTCGGCTGTGCTGCCAATTTTCTCCTGATCATCTTCGGCATCCTCATGATCACCGTTGGTGGTCGCCTCCTCCTCTTCCTCCTCCTCGTCCTCATCATCCTCTAAATCTGGCTTGGGCTCTTTGCCATTGCCATTGCCATTGCCATTCTCCGTGGAACTGGAGCTGGTTATCTGTGAGTCGCCCTCCTCGGTGTCATCCACATCCATGGACTCCGGCTTGGCCGCATCGCCATCAATGTTGCTACTGCTGCTGCTGCTGTTGCTCTCCGGCGGCAATTTGGCGGCTTTTGTTGTCGCTGCCTCCGCTTCCTGCTCCTTGGCTGGCTTCAGTGGCACCTCCTGCTGTTCCAGCTCTTTTTTGGAGTTTGTCTTCTGTTCATTCGGCTGCTGCTCTGCCGAGCTGCTGCTGCTGCTGTTGTTGTCGTCGTTGTCGTTGTCGCTTGCTGCTGCCGCTGCTGCTGCTGCTGCTGCTTTGGCGAGTAGTTTGTTTGTGGGCTCGGCAACGCCCTCCGGCAAGACGACGTCGACTTCAGTCATTTGTTGTTTTGTTCTGCTGTTTGTGGAATGGTCGATAGATGTCGCTGCTGTTCTCGAGCTCGAGGATGCCTGTCAAAGAAGAGGAGATCGATAAACGACTTTTGATTCATTTCATTTACTGTCATTAATCGATAAGCTTCATCAACGAAAAATTAACTGGGAAATATTTGGCACATAGAAAAGAAACGAAAGAGCAGAGCAAAGCAGAATAAAAACCGCAAAACTTGCAGAAAAATTAATCAAATAGAGCACAGAGAAAATATAAAAAAATAAAAAAATTAACAATTGCCAAAAACAAAAATGAAATCAAAGAAAATTGAAATCTAGGTGAATTAAGAACGCCCCCTCCGCACGGTCCCTGCCAGCCCACCCCCGCCCACAAAATCAAAAAAGAGTTAATTGAGACAAAATGGCTGCCATATTGGATTAAAACTAAAATACAATTTAATATGTACGTATGTAAATAGATATATGTATATGTATATCAACATGTCTGTATGTATGTATGTATGTATTATTGCAGGCAGTTATGTATACCATCTAAGTATGTATGTACGTATGTAATAACATAAAAACGTAATGTAACAATGTATGTATGTAAGTACATTTATATACTATGTTGCATAAACAAACATATATATATATATATATATGTATATATTTTTTATATATAAATATATTCATACATATTTATATATAAATATATATATATATATATATATTGTTACATACATACAGACGAGCAGTTACCGAGCACACAGCAACTGCACGATTGACATACATACAGACAAAAACACACACACACCTACATACATACATACAAAGCGCACCAACAAAACGAGCACACACACACATACAATCTATATATATATATATATACATGTATAATTATATATGTATGTATGTAGATACAAACGGACACGCAGACGCTGGGACGGACAAACAGACAAACGAACGGACAGACGGCCGGTGAGACGACGACGACGACGACGGTGACGACGACGTTGGCTTTGGCTCTGTGGTGTTGGTTGTTGGTTGGCTGTGGCTGCTGCTGTAGCTGGTGGCGGCATGGAGTGGAGTACGGGTGGGTACAGGAGCGTGTTTTGCGCTTGTGTATGTGTGTGTTTGTGTGTCGCTGTGTTGGTGTGTGTGTGTGTGTGTGTTTGTGTGTGTGCGTCTTTATGTCTGTTGGTGTGAACAATGTGATATTTTTTTAGACAAGTTGCAAACAATTCAAACGAAATTCTAACATTTTTGTTTTATTTTTTGCACAACAAACAAACTGAAATTCAAACAAACACAACTTACAATTTACATTTTACGTCACACTTTAATGTGGCTGTGGCAGGTTGTTGTTTTTGTTATTGTGGCAATTAAAAACGATAACACAACACAAATAACGAAAAAAAATAAAGGATCTTTTTGGCCGAACGCACAACAAAAATTTTCTTGATTGTGGAGCACCGACACTAACACAGACACACACACGTACGGAGAGCGAAAGAAAAAAGAACGCTATGGCAAAGCGCGACAAACGGACGATAGACAGGGGCAACAACAAGGCAAACTGGAAATGGAAGCGGAAAAAAGCGAAAAACGTCGCTACAAACACAGAGTTGCATGGGCGGCAGCCGGGCACGCAGGGTTGCAAGTCGCTGCTCCTATCAAAGCGGCGCGCGCGCCAAAGTTATCGGAAACAATCGATAAAATTGCAATAAGCAATTATTGCATTCTGCAAGTTGTGCAGCAAGTGCTAAGTTTCAATATTTAACCGCACAATGTAATATTAATGTAATTTTATTGCAACAATGCAGTGCACATAAAGATCAACATGACATTTATTTTGAGTCGACAGGGCGCCAACTTTGGCAACGTGCACCATGGGAGAGAGCAAGCCGAGAGCGAGAATACAACTGGCCATAGGCGTTACGCTCAAAAATAGCGAATGGCAATGTGAAGCGCAAGCGAACCGTTGTCACTGCGTTGACTGTGTGCGTGCGTGTGTGTGTTCGTCGTCATTGTCGTAGTGTTGGAGCGCGCCCATGTGAATGGATGGATGGGAGGGAAAAACAAATTTGACAATTGTACCGCGCGTACGAACGAAATGAACAAAACAAAAATGAAACGGCATTGCTGCTGCCTGTGTTGTCGTCGTTTTACGTGTCGACGCAGTTGCCGGCGTGTTTGATGGATTTTTGTTTTTTTTTATGATATTTGGCGACGCGCGAATATTTGAAAATATCGCGCGCAAACGGATAACAGTACGTTGATAATGCTGCTTGTAACGGCTAATGCTAGGTTACAACTCTAAACCAGGCCAATATTGAATGCGCCCCCACACCGACACACACACACACATATGCATATATAGCTAGTGTAGTAAGCATAGGCAAAGCGGCGATTGCTCCGTCTGTAAGTTTTAAAACTGTATACTCATCACGATACTTCTGCTGGCGCTGCTGATGCTTCTTCTTTCTTTCCCAACTTATTTCAGATTACGCTGCTGCTCTCTCTCGCTCGCTCTCACTCTCTCTGTTGCTCTTTAATGCTATGGGCCAATATACTACGTACGTACATACATACATATACATACGTACGTACATACATATGTATGTATACTTATATAAGTATGTATATGTATATGTACATATATAAGTAAGTGTGTAAGCTGAATGCGATGTTTGCATGCATGTGTGCGTGTGTGTGTGTGTGTATGTTTGTAGCTATGTGTGTGTGTGTGATTTGGTCTATATGCAAGTACAAATTTGAAAGTAACCCGCTTCTCACCCCCGTTGATCGGCAACTGGTAGAAGTTGGCTGCCACCGGGATTCATTAAGAACCACCAACTATCGGTATAATAAATACACATATATATGTATATCATGAAACGATAACAAAACTTTATGTTATACATACACGTGACCTTTTCTGCCGTGTGTGTGTGTGTGTGTGTGTGTTTTCGGTTGTCAAGCGAATTTTAGATACAATTACTGAGAAAAGAACCTTGCAGATATTTTCGGTTTTTTGCTTAGCGCTGACAGATTTTTTTAAAGGATATTTTACGTTCCTAATGGTCACTATTTGGTTTCAGTTATGTTTATCTTATTAGTAAATATTGTTTATAATATTAAAAAATGTCCTTTTAGCAGGGCTTAAAATAAGTTTTTGAAAAAAGTTTTCTTTAATAAATCGGTCTTAATGTTTAAATTTGATTTTCCGGGCTGACCAACCCGGCTAAGGGTTTGCATCTCAGGCAAGTTTGGATGTTGTGATGTCAAGGTCATTGCAAATAGATATTTTGTTACTAAACCCTAATCGTATAATAATCACAATAATTTATTTATATGACAGAAGTACAAATTATTAAGCTATACAAATCTCAAACTTCATTTGTAGCTAATCTATGAAGTTGTATCTAAAGATTATAAAATTCAATAAATCCATCTAATGTGGAGACAATCGGACATGGCCTAATAAGACTGTAATGTTAAAGCGATCTGCTGATCGGGAACATACATATATACATATATGCACATGTATATAGTTCTATTAAAAGCTATCTATCCCTGCTCTTCAGCCACTTTTGTACTTATTTATTTTATGCTAATTACAAAATAAGCATTTGTTCAGAAAGAAATAGCCATAAAAATAAAAACAAAATTCAAATTCTTCACATATTAGATATTAAAAGGTTAAGATGAAATTTTAGTATTGAACAAATGTAATCCATCTTAAAAGCTGCTCTACAGTATGTAGGTTCTGTATGTAGGTATATAATAATATTGTTCATACATATGTATTTTCAAATACTATAAACATGAATACATAAATATATATACATATGTATATACATATATATATATATTTATATATTTTCGTTACTTTCGCTAAATATATAAAATTTCGAAGAAATTGATGATTAATTTTGCGGCTTTTGCAATTTTGTATTGCGTGTTGATGAATCAAAAGTTTGCAACAAGATCTAAAGTTAAGATTTAGAATTATTATTTATAGAATTTAATTTAAAATAGAAGTAAGCAACTTTAAAAAAGTGTTTAGAATTTAAACGTTAACTTAACTTGCAATCTTAAAGATATAAGATCTTTTTTGAGTGAAAAAAGAAATAACCAAAATATGTAAATATATATATATAGGCGAAAAGATTTAAACATTGTTGTTCACATTTTATAAAATTCGTTGCAGATAAAATACGAATTTGATGAAATAAAAATCATATCAAAATGTCGAGAGCTCCAAATCAAACAAGAACTGAGTTTATACCAAGCCCATTAGCTACGATAATCAATATATTACTTACATACATATGTATGGATGTACCTATACGTATGTATGTATGTATGGATGTGTGTAACGTATTTTATACGCAAATTTTAAGTGCGCAGTTTAGTTTTCATATATGCACATGTATGTGTTGGGTGTGTATGTGTGTGTGTGTGTGAAAGGTTTAAACGCTCACCTAACCATTCACAGCGGGCAACCATACAAAGAGGCTGCTGGGTTGAAGATACAGCAGCTTCAACTGCCCAAATCGTCAATAATGGGTATATTTAGGATATTTGATAATATGCGGTAATATGTGCTTTAATCCTCGCCGGCTTCGGCGTCCTCCTCGTCCTCGTTGAAGGACAATTTGCTGCCGCTGCTTGCCTTGCACTTTTTGCGCTTCTCTGTTGATTTCTTGGTTTTCTCCGATTTCGCTGGTTTCTCCGTTTTATCCTCCGGTTTAATTGTGGGCTGCTTTACGCGCTGCTTGAAAACAATCGGTTGGTTTAAATCCGCGGGTCTTTCAGCTTCTTCTGCAAGGCAAAAAGTTGGTCATAAGCGAAAATGCAAAAACGGGTGTCAAACAACATAAAACTCAAACTGTGTCACACGGGCAACTCCTTGCAGCCCCAACTTGCAACAACAATAACAACAGGAAATATAGCGAAAAACAACAGGCACGCCCCTCAACCGCCCACAAATAAGATGGCAAAGATTCTTTCTTCAGTGCTTATTTTGCTTGCGAGCGTTTTCCCAGTTTAGCAATGCAGCGTCCCAGCCCAACCCCATGCCACCCCACAGCTCTTCCGGCAGCCGCCCCGGCCTTGCCGCAACCCCTTGCCACCAGCTGCTGTGGCGCCTTGCACTGCTCCACCTTCGAATTCGCAGCCCAAGCGGACGGACAAGACAGTGGCTACTTCTGCCGCCGCCCGCCGCTCTACCCCCCTTTCGGCCAAGTACACACACACACACACACTCACACGCACACACATGCACGGCGTCGTCAAGCCACTTGGCGTGCTCTCTTTTGTGCGCCTGTTTCGTTCATCATTGTCTCTCCCGCTTTGCTGCTTCGTTCATTCTTTCGCACGTTTTCAACCGATTTTCTGCGCGGGCTGATGACGACGACGACGACGACGACGACGACGGCAACAGCAGCAGCAGCAGCAACAACAACAGCAGCAGCAACAGAGCGGCAGCTGTTGTTGGTTCTGCGACGGTGGCGGCGGCGGCGGCGGCGGCGGTGGGTCGCCGTTATTTGTTAACTTCTCTCTGGCCGGCTGGTTTATCGTGCGCTCCGCTTTGGCTATTTCATCGCCTGCTCCGCTTTAGCGGAGCCCCCAATGAAAATGTCAGTGTGTATGCTTTGCGCCAGCTGTGTGTCTGTGTGTGTGTGTGTGTGCGTGTGTGTCTCTGTCTGCCTGTGTGTGTGTGTGAGGGTGCTCCGCTGGCAGCTAATTGCAATAATCGAAGCCAAAGGAATGGGGCTCTGCTGCCATAGATACGCCAGTGGGCGGGCGGGCGTGGCACACAGAACTTTCAACTCAACCCCACACCCCCCTCCCCCCCCACATACAGCTAACGGCAAGCAAAAAAAAAAAAAAAAAACAGACACATTTTCGAGGTTAGAACTGAAGTTGAAAACGAATTTTCATTGAACAAAAAACGCAGCATAGCTGGAAAATTGCAGCAAAATGTGCAAGAAAATGCAACGCAAGCTGGCAAAATAAAAAAAACTTTTTTAAAAAAAAACGGTTGGGAATGCCCGCAAAAAATTCAAATTTGTCGCACTTTTGCGCATTTCATTTGCATTTTGTTTATGTTTCACATAAAAATGTTCAAATTTCAATTGCAAAAAACACACAGAAACAAACACGCACACATTGACACAAGCGTACACGTACACACACACACATGCATCGTATATACATATATACATACAGTGTAGTATAGGGCAGAAAGTGGCAGCGTGAAAGAAGCGTGGAAGCGACCGCGCGACCGACGCTCGATTCTGACTCAACTGAACTGAAAGCCAAACTGCCACAGACGATAACTACATCCTACCTACGCACACACCGACACACGCATACATACAAATGCACACACGAACGTAAATACAAGCACACAGCACGTGAGTGTGTGTGTGTGTGTGTGCATACCTTTCGCTATGCGCTGCTGCTCGAGGGCCACCTCGTCGGCGCTGAGATCCCCACGCGCTAGGACCACAATCTGCGGCTGCTCGTCCGCACGCTCCGGCCGCTCTTCACTGGAATCGTAGTCGTCCTCGTTCCGGTCGCGTTCCTCAAGTTTTTGGCGCTGTTTTTATGTGTGTTTTTTTGTTGTTTTATTTGCAACAGAGCTGAGCATGAGCGAGGCACTTTGTTTTGGGCTCACCTTTGTTTCGACGGTGGGCCCCTCTTTGTAGCCGATTTCCGCCTTGAGTTTGGCTAAAAAGCTGGGTTCCTGTGGCTTCACGTACGTTATATTGTTGCGCTTGGACATAGCAAAGAACACATACGATTAGAAATGTCTGCTTCTTGAGTACCTTCCAGTTGGGTTTTTTCTTTTCTATTTTGATTGCCGCCGTTCACTTGTCAGTGTCGACCGCTGTTTTTGCAGTGTTGCAAAACGCGCTTCGATCCACATTAAACTGTCGCAAAACTATGCAAAAAACCTATTTTGTGAACTTTTTATTTTAGCTTAACAATATTGATGTTAGTTTCTTAAATTTTACAACATTTATGTTTCAGTTCTTATTTATTTAAATGTTTCAACATATCTTGTTATCGTTTTTTCATATCGATAGCAGCGTTGATTATCAGCTGTTACGACAACGATGATTTTGCAGTGCGCATGGCCGCCATATTTGTTTTAATGCTGGCGCCAATCAGATTTAAACTGCTGTTATTGTGAATGAGCGCAATAAGAGGAACTAGCGGTTACTTTTTGTCCTATTTGAATCGCGAAAATTTTAAGAATTTGAAAATTGTAATATAAAAAGATAGATATTACAAAATATTGCGCTCGTCTTTGATATAAGATATTTAATCTCTTAAATGTTTTTAGATATTCTTGCTATATTTTATTTATTGCTAAATTGAATTGCTCCTTGTTTGATTTTTGACCCGTTTTTTCGCTTGCATCGTCAACTGCGGCAATTCCCACAGCAGCTGCCGTATCGCTATGTAGTCAATTTGCAAAATACCGCCGCCAAATCACCGCTGCGCTGCCAAAAAAACAAAAAAAAGAGGGACCCATAAAGCTGTCGCAGAACTTGCAAATTTTCCACTTCACCTGCAATTCGATGCCCCGAAACGAATTTTGATCAAAACTGACAGCCCAACAATACACAGCGGCATTCATCAACGTCCGCCGTTGTCGCATGCAGCAATAGCTAACCCCTCCACAAACCTCTCTCGACGGCAACATAATAAATCATCTGTAAATTGATTTCAAAACTTTAACGGCGAACCAGCTGAAAAACGAACACTCGAACATTATGAGCTGCTGCAGGCACCAGGGCTCATATGTTGCAAAAAAAAAAAAAAGAGTAGCAGCAGCAACAACAACAACAACAGCAGTAAAACTGTATGCATAAAAAGACAACAGCTAGAGAGGACTTGTGCTGCATCCTGGCACGCGCCTGAATCTCACAAGCGTTCCCACAACGCGCTGTTCCCTCAACTAATATCAAATTGATAGCTTTTAAATTTGATTCCGCGTCTTATCATCGAAGCGACAAGTTCGACAGGCCCAAATGGAGTGTGCACACACACACACACACACACACACTCTCTCGTTATCTGTCTCCCTCGCTCCTTTGGCCACTCGCTGCGTTGCATTTAAAATGAGCAGCGCAAAACATTTTATGTGTTGCAGTGGCAGCAGCTCTGAAGCTCAACGCGTCGTATGCTTACTTTTTGGGATACCCAGCAAATATGTGTTTTGGGGGTATATTGAACTTATGTGAGTTTATATATAATATAATAATATAATATAAATATATAATAATAAATAAATAATATAAAAAACATCTTGAAGTTAAGTTTCTAAGCCCACTGGGGGCGTGACAAATTGAATTAATCTGTATATCTCTCTCAGTTTTAAAGCTAGATACATCAAAATATATCAGACAGATGACTGATAATCTCCTCTAGAGATCACACAAGAAATTTTTGTGTACGCCCACTGGGGGCATAGCAAATCAATAAAATCTATATATCTTGTGAAGCGGGTAAACAATGAAAATCAATATCACTCGAAATTTTAGAGCTGGAGTCACCAAATTTGGCAGATAGTTTTCTGAAGATCAAGCCGACAAATTTCGACCATGCCCACTGCCGCCCCCACAAAAAAATTACAATATTTCTAAAAAAAAAAAACAATAGTAATAATAACTGTGTTAGGCTCTTATTATACCGTGAACTAGGCTTGTGCAGTCGGTTACACCCGACTGCAACGTTCTTACTTGTTAATTTAATGGTTGTCCGCTTGATGCTGCTGCTGCTGCTGTTATTGTTGCTGTAGTTGTTGCAGTTGATGCAGTTGTGGTTGGCCAATTCAAGCCTAATCGCTTCGCTCCTGTTGCTGGCGAGCCGAATTTCCAGCGCTGCTGTTGGCCTTGACTAGGCTGAGTTAAACGTGTTTAGTTTCATATCAGCTTATTTGGAGCGCATAAACAACAAGCGCACACACACGCACACACACACACACACACACACGCCCCCCCTTAAAAACATCACATGACCAAATCAAGACTCTTGAGCTATGCGCCCTCAGGAAAATGTTATCACAAACTGCATCCGGCGGCGTCGGCAGCCAGCATCGGGCACGGCTCGGCCAGCTGCTCCTCGCCTCGAGTCGGTTTCGGTTTCGGTTTTTGGATTCGGTTCGGAATCGGTTCATTTTCAGTTTCAGATGCTCGTCGGCATTTGGCGCGTGCAGTTGCGAGGCGCGGTTAAATGCCCAAATAAAACGCAAATTTCAAAGTTTCAAATTTTTCGAAAAAAAAAACAAATAAATAAACGAAAGAGAAAAGAAAAAAAAAACACAAGCAGCGCTGATATTGTGCGAGGCACTTGCGCAACCGCAGCTAATCAGCTAGCTGAAAGCGAAACTTGCCGCGTGGATAAAACGCGTGATAAGCGCCCCCGTGGCCGAAGTTGTGGCAGGCAGCACTAAATCTTGAGCGGACTATCTAAACCAAGAGGCACTTCCGTCAGGCGTTTATCACAAAACGATTCTCTCACTAATTGCCCGCCGGATTGAGGCAGAACGACAGTTTCAAGTGTCGCTTCGAGCAGTAAAGTTGAATAATAGTTTGTGTGTGATTTACGGATAGATCCAGCAACGAGATGCGCTGTCCGTGGCCACTGGTGCTGCTGTGCCTGGCCAGCTGTGTCCAGCTCATCGTCGGCCAGTGGGTGCCCTGCCCCAACGGCTGCACTTGCCTCGCGCGCACCGTGCGCTGCATTCGCGCGCGTCTCACAGCGCTGCCCCAACTGCCGCAGGACACACAAGTGCTGTAAGTAGTCGACGGAAGTTGGGTCCTGTTCCTTTTTTGTTGCTTGGTTTACATGCATAAATCATCGCAAGTTTTGGCTTTTGGCAAATCCATAAATTAGTTTTTAATGTGCTCTCTCACTATCCCACCTTCTCCCTCTGCCTCTCCCTCTCCCTCTCTCTCTCTGTCTGTCTGTCTGTGTGCCAGCGTTAATTTGATGGGCTCCTCCTGCAGCAGCTGCTGCTTTCCACCCAGACCCAATCCTCTCCAGTTCGCGCCGCGTGTTGACTCAATTAAACGCTGTCTAACTGTGGCAGCAGCGCGGGAATTTGTATATTTATCACAACCCATCGCGATTTGTATGCATGCGAAATATTCTCTGACGCTGCATTTATTTCCAAATGTCAGCAGTTTTCGCATGAATTTCGGCTAAAGTTTTATGCATAGCAGATCGAGGTGGGCCGAGGGGGGTGGGTGTGGTGGGGTGGGGTGCTTGACGATGCATGCAACTTGCCAAATGTTTGTGTACCATATGCATATTTATGCGATAGGCCGTCCTGTCCCCCACAATTCCGCCAGCAAAACACAGTCAAAGACGAATTTCTGCATTTATTCGAAGCGAATTCAATTTGTGCCCGATTTCAGCAAAGTTTTCCAGGCATGTGACAAAAGGGCGTGCTAAGAAAATTATCAAGATGTTTGTGAACGACTTTATGGCAACGTATTAAAAGCCCAAGCTATTCTACGTCGTGTTCACAATATTTTAAATAAAAGGCAGGAATCTGTCATTTAAATGTTTGAATGCAAAAATAATATTTTTTCTACAATTTACAAATAATATGTGCAGAACTGCCATTTAAAAGCAAAAATAATAAAATATTTATAAATGCAAAAATATTTTGGATTTTGCTATTGTTTTACAGTTTTCAAATAATACATATGCACAATTAAATGCAAAGAGTGATGAAATTTAAAAAGAGGTGCATTTATCTACTTTATATTTAATGAATTCAATAAATACATTTTTGGAAATTTCTTGAATTTGTTAACTCAAACGTAATAAAAGACAAAAAAAAAATTGTTTTCAAATAATAAATTGTAGAATCAAGCCAACTCTGATGAAAAATTTAAAAAATTAAGAATTTTAAGTAAAAGATTTTTAATTTTCAAAAGTTTTAGTTTTATACCATAATATACAACTATATGTTGTTTATAATTTGCCATCAATACTTTGGACATGTACATAACATTTTAACTTATGATCTTCGCAGCATTAAACACACCTTATAAAATCTCGTCTGAAAGTTTCACTCAATTTCACTATTCTAAATTATAAAATGTTAACTACCATTTTGGTCACATCTTACATTGAGTCCGTATCTATATAAACTGTTGACATTTCTTACAATTATTTGTCAAACATGCTCAATATTTGATACTGAATATATTAAACACATCAATATTAAAAGCAAATAAATTAGAATATTTTTGAAACAACCCAATAGCTAAATACAATTTTCGACTTATTTGGTCTACCACTTATTTATTCATTTCCATTTGCCCTTTATTTCAATATCTATTAATTTGTGGGTAAAGCAAATACCCAAACAAAACCCATTTCAAGTGTCCAGTGTCCACTGTCAGAGGAAGTCCACATGCCAAAAAAATAGCACATGCAACTTTTAAACTTCAATCAATCTTAATTTTAGATGAGCTAGTGCATGCATTATTTATCAGCAGGAGCAACAACAACAACTGGAACAATCGTGCACTTTTCAATCTTATTTCATTTTAATTTATTTTGTGGCAGTTTTAATTAATTTGTTGCATTTGTATTTAAGTTGGGAAAAGCTTTTTGTTTAGCTAAATGTGCCACAAAAACACAATTTACACCGTCTGCCCCGACAATACACGAGAATTTGTTGCTCTTGTCGTGTTTTGTCGCTTCGCTCTTTTTGTAAAAGTCAACGTTTAACACATATTCCAAAAAAGCTGGCAGCAGCACAACAAAAATATATATAAATTAATATTTCACTAAAAATGTAATTCGTGTTGAACGTCGCCGTTGGCCTGTGGAAGACAC
The DNA here is from genome assembly GCA_035041545.1 of Drosophila colorata. Lineage (NCBI taxonomy): Eukaryota > Metazoa > Arthropoda > Insecta > Diptera > Drosophilidae > Drosophila > Drosophila colorata. The sequence goes on from JAWNLD010000564.1 coordinate 6,454,238, forward strand.
ATGCTGCGATCTGGAATTGTGTGGACTTTTCTATAGGTGTAGGTTGTGGGTGTTGCCGGATGAGAAGGGGTATATAGCGCTGTAGTCACAAGTGCTGTAAACTTAGCCAAGTATCAGTAAGAAATCTCACGTATGTTTAAGTGAAAATAAATTTAAATTTAAATAAATTTTGGGAAAAAAGCTTTGAAAGCACATGCAAGCTTTCAAGAAGATTAAATTAGTATTAATTAAAATACATTATAAATATGATATAATATAATATAATATAATAAAATAAAATATAATATAATATAATATAATATAATATAATATAATATAATATAATATAATATAATATAATATAATTTAATATAATATAATATTATATAATATAATATAATAGATATAATATAATAAATATAATAATATAATATAATATATTATTTAAAATAAACCATACGTATTTAGGTATATATTTACTTATACGTATGTATATCTCAACATTTTTAAATATAGCAAGTCTCTTCAAATCAAGCAATCTCATCTAAATCCAACTTGTTCTGGTTCGTACTTTTTAGTTAATGTTTTTTGTAGTTGATTAAAGACTGACCACTAAAATTTGCACTTCATATAAATCTTTTTTAAACATGGTGTTTTTTAAACATGGTATATTTTAGTCGAGCAGTTTTCAGTTTCTATCTTTAGCTTTTGCATGTGTTTGCTTTAATTCAGTTAATGGCTCGAATTTGTTTACAGTTTTTGCTCGTGCGAATCTTCAGTTGTGTGTGATGAAAAGATGAATAAACATGAGGGTAAAACAAACCTCCGCCCGGATACAGGGGCAGAGAAAAGCAAAAAGAGAGAGCCACAAAAGAGAGTGATAATTAAAGAAACGAAAGCAGAAAGCAAATGTCAGATCGTATATTGAGATGAGAACTGCACAATGTGGGTCGGAGACATGATATCTGAGAGAAGTCAAAAGCAAGGCAGGCAGACTTGCACAGAATTGTAAATGAAAAGATGTTAAGTATTCTGATAAATCAGCTGGCCAATTATTCAGCTGTAAATTTCAATTTGAAAGTCGAGTTCTTAACTTCTCTGTGAAAAGGCCAAGGCCTATGCCAAAGTTTTCTTCTCAAGCTGTCCATCCATCAACTTAGCTTTGCTCCACTGTTGTGCCACCCAGCACTTGCTCTCTTGCAACATGCACACATGCACACACACACACACACACACACACACACACACTGGCAGCAAGTTCAAATGTTGATGCGAATACAAAAGCGAAAACATTTTGACTTTTTGCTCGTCGCGTATTTAAACTTGCAACTAAATGGAGGCAAACTGTGTGTGCAACATACGGCGCCGCCACTAGCATCATTCATCTTCCACGCCCACACACACCGCATACACACACACACCACACACCACACACCACGAGCTGAAGCTATGAGGCATTTCGAGGTTTTTTTTTTTGCCCCTCCAGCTAAATAAATGCACTTGATTTCATTTTGTGCTGATGCATTTAGCTGGCGTGCTCTTGAGATTATATACATTTAGTTATATATACATACATATATGTTTAGTTATATAGAAAGCATATGGCAATGCCTAAGCCAAGCTGCAGCTAAAAGGCTGCCCAGTTGCGGCCAGTACTGCCCATTTTTAGCCGACAAAACCCGCTAGTTTTGAACAAAAAAAATTGGCTACAAATTGTACTCCTTAATGAAACCTGAAAAAAACTTTGCTGTTGTGGATTTGGATATTCAATTTTTTTCAATATTTATATTTATCTATGGTTATATCTATTTTCGATAAAAATATCTTGATTTAGCTGTTGAATATTGTATCTTAATTTAGTTAATAGGAGTTTCTGTGCCTTGTAAATGTGGTCTCAATTAGTTTTGTGTTTTTGTTTAATAAAAACTTTCATGATTTATATTTGATTCAATAACCCTCTATAATTAGATTGTAAATATTTATTTGTATTATTTTGTAATTAAATATAAATTTACCCTCTTTCTGTAGTCTCTAACTGATAATAAAAAATATATTTAGTTTTAAAATAACTAAGTAAACTCAAAAATTCGTCGTTACGAAGGAATTTGATTTGATTTGCAATTATTTATTTATTTACTTTATTATTTCCGACTTCATAATAATGATAGATAAATATCAATAATTTATAACGAGATATAAGCTTCAAGCTATACTCTAAATAATTTTGGATAATATTTTCATAAATTTAAAGAAGGCAAAGAAATTAATATTAAAAAATTTTCAGAGCTGCGATATCAAATTTAATTACTTAAAATAATATTTTTGTATAAATAGCCAGAAATAGCAAAATATTTACAGAAAAACTGATATTTCTGAAATTCTTGCTGCAATAACACTTTAAATAGAAAGCCAAATTTGACATTAAACAAGCCAAACTGACACAACTGATTACGGCTAAAGTCAGTTGCTTTGTCATTATGCGCTGAGGTCCCGAGCCTGCATCCTTGTGAGCTTTGCATAGCCAGCACATAAAACACAGATGGAGCCGGCATCTGAGCTATATATGATATAATATCTACATATATGTAGTTATGGCGCTCTCAAAACTGCACTGGCTTATTATACTTGCATAAATAAAGTATATTAATAGTACATAAATATATATATATATATATATATATATATACGTATATTATATGTAGTTGCCATAACTCATGCTGTGCGCTGTTTTATCAAAACAAAAGTCGCCACACGTAGCACGCTCGGCATATTAAAAAGTTTGATTAGTGCCCAGCTGAGTGCTCCGAACTCGTTGGACAATGCAGGACACCCGCGCCGCCTCCCCACCTCCCCCAGCCCAGCCCAGCCCAGTCCAGCCGGCAGAGCATGCTCAGCCTCAATGCTGGGCAAAACTATTTGCTGTGCAAAAATGTTGTTACGTTCCGTGCTTCTCATTTCCTCATTTCGTCATGTATTACGGAGCATTTATGCGTGAGAAATGCCTTGTTCATCCTTGTTGCTGCTCCACACATATCCTGCCCCCTCTGCCTCCCAGCCCCCGTCCGCCTGTCTGCCTGCCAGCCAGCACAAAATATTGTATGTTGTTATTAAATATGCATAAATTTCCTTTTTGCCTGCCACAATTCGCTTTTTTTCGTTTCGCTTTTGTTGTTGCCGTTCCTGTTGCAGTTTTGCATTTGCATTTGCTGTTTATTTGCTGTGGCAAATATTGAAAATGTTACCCAAAAAACAGTCGAATAGTGCAACCGTGGCCAGAACCCCACCCCCCGCTCCCCCTCTCCCCACCAGCATTCACTTTACCATTCGTTGACAGCAAATACGGCATGGAGGATCATATTAAATGCCGTTGGGCATTATAAAAACGAAGTTAGGGTAGCATTTGAGATCGTGCGACAAGGATGGATTGGCGAGCAGTCGGTTATTACATAAAAAATTGTTGACTTTTATTAAATTTTCGCTTTGGCACCAAGTTGCTCTTATTCAATTTATTTATTTCAATTTCAACGTGCACAAGAGCAAAAGTTAAACCAGATACGGAAGTATCGAAAGGAAAACAATAATACCGTTAAATTCGATAACAGTTTTCCTTACGCAATGCGGGAAAAATATCATATAATTTATGTGTGTAAATCATTCATTATACACATATAATGCTCATTGCTGGTTTAATTATATCCTGAAGCAATTAAAGAGGAAATTAAAGTATTCAATAGTATAAATATGAACATAGCCTGAAGAGTTGTATCAAAACTAACACAAATTTTGATTTTAAGACTAGTTGCTTACATTGTGTTTTTTTTTTTTTAATTTCTATAATCTCTAAATTTTATATAGCAATATTTATGACATTATTAACATTTAAAATACTCCAATAACGACAAATATATAAGCTCATTTATGGAATTACAAATTCAACATAGTTTTAAAGAACAACTTATGTTCTGTCTAAAAAATTGCAAAAAAATTAAATATATTTCGTGCAATTTTAATTTGTTTTTAATAGATATGTTATGCATTTTAGTAATAAGGATAAAGACAAGAAAAATAATATATTAATAGAGTTTAGACCATTAAAGAAATTCACTCACTATAAAAAAAAAATTTAAATAAAATAAAAATCATTTTACCTAATTAATTGCCGTTATTTAATTTAATTAAATTTCGAAATTCAAAATCAAAACTGATCGAAAGTTGTTATATCATTTTATAAGATCTTTCAAGTAATTAAGTTTAAATTTCAATTGAAATTATTAAATTTCATCACCAAACTTTGTAATACCTTATATGAATAGAGATTTTATGTTTGCCCATTCATATAAGAGCATTTAAGCTTCGATTTTAGCTTTTTCCCATGTGTGATATATGTGATATGACTCATAATTTTTGCCGTCCTCTTCTGCGTCCGCCCTTCACCCACTCGCACCTGTATCTGGTTTGACTTTTCAATTGTTGAACATTTGCATTTGCATAAAAATGAAATAAAATTGTTGCACATACAAGTGCGGAATGTGTGTGCGTGTGTGTGTGTGTGTGTGTGCTGACCACTTCGAAGTTCGAACAATACACAAGCTGCCGCACAATTTGTAATATGATTTGTAATTATGCAAATGAAGCGGCAGACCTGAAATAAAATGCCCAAGTGCAGTAAATTGGTTAAAGTGAAGCATGCATGGAAGTAGTTTTTCAGATCCACTGTCAATACCCAGCCCAGCCCAGCCCAGCCCAGCCGAGCCGAGCCAGACCCCGTTGGCTACCACATAAAGCTTTTGCCAATCACATCGTATGCATTTTTAATTCAGCCCCGAAAAAATGGAGCTGTGGGAGGGGGTGGAGGAGCTGACAGCCTGTCAAGCGTTTCACTTTGACATAGAAAAATCTTCTATTGATTTCGCCTGCAGCGCTTTGAACTGGCACACGAAGAAAACGACGGAGAAGAAGAGGCAGATTGAGAGGCGAATGCCTTTGTCTTTAGCTTGGGCTTTCTTTTGAGCAATTTGCATTTAAAGTTTTTTTCGTGTGCTTCGCTTTCTGCGGCGCTTTAAGGTTGCAACAAAGTGGCATTTGCTTCACTGCACAAGGCGCACACGTCCCCCGCCTCACGCCCACCGCCTCCCGCCCCCTGCCTCCAGTTGTGCCACGCCCTCAAGCTTTGTCATTTCGCATGCTCGTTAGTGCACCGAGCAAAGAATGCAAAGTAGGAGCTGAGATAGCTGGGGCAACAACAACAACAACAACAACAACAACAACTGGCAACTGCAACAACTCACAAACACATGCCACAATTTATAAGCAAAGTTATTTTTGTAGCAGTCAGCGTGGGAGTGGAGCAAGGGGATGGGGGTGGGAGGTTTGTCCGATAGCAGCAACCCGAACATGTCAAAGTGGAGCAATCGGCATGTGCCGGACAGCCAGCGGGGCAAGAAGTGGGGGCGAGGGCGGGGGCGGTGCATTTGCAAGCTGCTTCTGCAACTGGTCAAGCATAAGGAACAGGCAGCCCATAAGTATGCTATGGCAAATGCGAGAGTAAAAGGGAATAAAGAGCGAGAGAGAGAGGGGAGGGAGGGAGGGGCAGAAAGCAAAACGTTTGAAGCCAAAGCAAATGTGCGGCAATTGTAGCTGCTGAATTGCCGGAGATGCCAACACGGCCACCAGGTAAAGTCAACAGCAGCTGGGATGCAGAGCCTGCCGAGTGGCCAGAAAAAAATGACCAAGATTGAACTAGGCGAGAGTGAACGACTAGGCTATGCCCTGCATTTAGCTGCGGGTTGAAGTAATCAGAACTTTTTCTTCTTACTTTATTACATACATTTTAAATTTTAAAAATTTCTAAATTTGTTTATTTTATTCTTAAATAATTGCTGTGTTTATTTTGCGATCTTTTAAAATATATGTGTATACAAACCATAAATAAAAAAGCAAAGCTAAACATTTAAATTTGTTTTAAATTTAGATTTTATTTACTGTTTTGCAAGTTCGCAATGCCTTATGAACAATAGGTTGTTGTTATTCGCCGGGCTTTACATAAGATTAAGAAAACTTTGCAACCCCTCAATTTGGATGTTATATGCATAACTATTTCGAACAGGGCAAAGATATTTAGAAGGTGTTCTTTTGGTATCTGGTATCATATTTTGGAATCTCTAGCTTATGTAATCCTTAAATTGTGTACTTACAAATGGTCTAAAATCGATATTTATCGTTTTCGGAGAAACATTAGAAGTTATTTAAAAATTGCAAATAATAAAAATGTAGTTCTTTTAATCCCTGCCATCGGTATATTTATACAGATGAATTGACGCACAGGCAGATAGACGGACGAATGAGGAGTTGGACAGACAGCCAGACAAATTGACGGGCGGACAGGCAGGTAGACGGACAGATGGACACGCAGCACATAGATAGACTAAGCTACATCGAGTCGACGATTAATACACACCAAAAATATATTTATATATGCCTGTTACATACATATGCCCACGTTTTATCCATTTTACAATAGTTACAGGGTATAAAACTACGCTGCTCGTCCAGGCGGCAAACTAACTAACTAAGCCAAAGTGGCGCGCCACGTAGACTGCATTCCATTTTGAAATGTGATAGACAGACGCATAATAATGTTAATGTGGAAGCTCTGGCAGCTGCCAAGAGGCGCGGTAGGGGGGAAGCGTAGGGGCAGCCATAGTGGACAGCTGGATGGTATGGCAATTGGCAGCGGGCAGCTCTTTCAATGGGTTTTTTGCTTGAGCTGCTTTTGCTGCAGTCACCAACATTGCGTATACGTCATATTATTAATGAGAGTTTTATTTTGATGCGACAGATCGTTGGGTAAAAGCGAAAATGATAATGTGGTTAGCACTGTGACTAAGATTGAGTGGAAAACCGTAAAGTGAATCGATTTAATCAAGAGCTGAAATATATTGAGAGCTTGTAAAAGACACAGAAACAAAATAACTCAAATCAACTGTAATAAGAAGTTCGCTAAGTTGTTAAAGTTACTTAAAAAAAACTGCTATTTAGTGTTTTTCTTGGAAGAACTTCGAATTTTAGATTTTTTTATCTTTGCTTTTTTTCGATACTTTTTATATTAATACCTTATAAAAATATTTTCTATACTTTTACCTACCTATCGAAACAATCAATATCATTAAGATTCCAATAACGATAATTTTAATTACATGCCAAGCGATAAGTTTTTAATTATAAACAATCGATAATAGAATTATAATTTACTATCTTTAACATTCGATAGTATTCAAAGTGGTCATTATATTTAATTATTATCGTTTTATTTAAAAAGTATCGATCGATAACACAATATTTAATATATTGATACTTTGATAAATAATACTATCATAGTTTTAAAGCCAAAAAAATAAAATATTTTCAGTTAAATTTATAGGTTAACAACTTTTTCTATTCTTTGTTTTCAAATACTTAAATTTGCATCATTAAAAATGGGTTTTTATATCTGTAAAATTGAGAACCCTTACAAACTCTTGCCTCTCGTTAGATAGACGTATTAAATTATTTTTCATTAACATTTTACAAGCACTTTTATTCAGGAACTTTCTGTTGAAATACTTTTTAGTTTGGCCATAAAAGTAATGCACTTATTGGATTCATTAAAGCGCTTTAAGGAGCAACTTTAAAACAATGCGCCCACACACACACACACACACACACACACTGGCACATACATACAAGTTTAGAAAATGCCCAACAGCTTCGTCGAAGTGTAAACGATAAACGAGGCGCCTTTTCCACTGACCATGACCAGCGCAACAACAACAACAATAGGGGCAACTACAACTCCACATCAACAAGAAATTCCTGGCCGTTCACACGGAATTGATATGTCGTCGTGGTTGGTTCCACGTCGTCGTCGTCGTCGTCCTCGACCAGGCGCCGCATTGTTGCACTTATCTGTGTTGTCGCTGCGGCTACGCACAAGTGGCCAATAGTGCAACATGCCCCCCCCCCCTCCCCTCCCAGCCCCACAATGCCCCTCTTTCTGCACACATTTGGCGTGCGCTGTCCCGTTGTTCGTTGACCGGCGTAAATTGTTATTTTCAGTAATTATATCCAATAAGCGACGGAGCGTAAAGGGGGAGGCTGCTCCCGTATGCCGTTCGCCTGCCAGGCGGAAGGAAAACGTTGTCGTTAATGTTGCCATTATATAAGCTAACCCAGTTTTAGCGGCGACATGGCATTTCCTTCCTGAATGCCTTCTGGCTGCTTGTGCGTTAAATGCACCACGAGAAAATTATAGGGAAAATTTCGCAAACCACACAAAAGAAAAACTAGCGCGCCTTCAATTGGGGGTTTCTTTTTTTTTGGTCTTGGGCTCGGCTTGGGGTTCCGGTTCGAGAGTTGGACGGGCACGGGACTCTTGACACGCAAGAGCAGAGGCAACGGAAGAGTTGAGGCGGCCCAACTTGCACCACGTGCATTGCCAGCAAAAATTCACTTGGCCCGAAAGTGGAAAGCATCGAAACTTGCGTTGCATAGTTTTTCCTCTTTTGCCTCTTATAGTTTTTTTTTTTTTTGGGGTCTGCCTGGCAGTTGAAGCCTGACAGCATACTTAATAAAAAGGAAAAAGTGCAAGAGGAAGACTGTCTGGAAGGTGTCGAAGATTTAATGCCCTTGCAGAGACACAAACATATATCACATGTGCGGTAGATTTTTCTGTTTTCATATATACTATTCTATAATATACTATCTGATTCTATTCAATATTTGCTAAAATTTAACTTTCATGTTTGTTCAAAAAAAATATTGACAAACTAACTTAATTTTGCTGCCCAAACATATTTTTCAAGATTTTACAAAAATTTTGCTTAAGTGTTTAAACTGAGTTTGGTTCAGATATTTTCGGAAATAAAATATTTTTTTTTACACAAAAACACATTTTTTGATCTATCGTTTCGATGGGATTTGTATTATATACTAGTCCAAAGTTGATAAAGTTTTGCTTGTATATAAAAACATATTAAAGCTTGATATTGCTTAGATTGAAAAATATATCCTGAAAAACAAAACTATTTGAAGCTATGTAATATATAGTAAACAAATATATACATAGATATTATACGAATAGTCACCTTTAAAACTGCTCAAGAATATATATGTATATATTTGATTGGATCCAAAAATGTTCTTGTATGCATTATTATGTATTATTAAGAATATATGTATATATTTGATGGGGTCACAGATATCTTCTTGTATGTTTTATTATGTTTAATGAGATCACAGATATCTGCTTGTATGTATTATCGTGCATTACCCATTCCATTAAAAAAGCATAATACCCGCCGCAAGCGTATCCTTGGAAAATCAACCGCTAGCCACCAAATATTCTCAAGCTCTCTGGCTGTCTCTCTGCCCCGCCTACCCCCACTGTCATTCACTTTATTTCGCAATGTATTTCTCTACATTGCATTGCTCTTATCGCTGGCGGCTCAGCGGCACTTTTCTGTATTCTTAGCTGCTAATGTTTTGCGCCTCGTCCTGCGTTCTGGCCACTCTGATTGCCATCGACATTGCTACAGGTGTAAAAGTCTCGCACACACATGTGTGCAGCTGGAGGGGAGGGGAGGGTGGGGTGGGAGGCAGGCAGGGACTTGGCTAAGCTGCTTTCGCCAGGGCCCGGCAAATGTTTGGCAACTCCTCCATAGTTTAAGCGGCGCCCGAGCAGGGATCTGGCTCTATTTTCAGTTATAATTTTCACGTTTGCAAACGCCGCACGAATGTTGCCATGCGTGTGTGTGTGTGTGTGTGTGCGGGGGTGTGTGTGAAAGTATGTGTGCTTGTATTTTTGTTGAAATAAATTTTATTTAAACTTTCGTCTCGTATTTTTGGCAATTTTCGCTGCTGTTATTTTTTACACATATATCTTTTTTTGTAGTGTAGTGTAATGTGTGAAATTCAATTATATAGCAGGATTTATATGTCGAACATGGCGTCGTTTGCCGTTTCGAGTTGCAGCCAGTTGAAATTTTATTTGAAGAGGCGAAAAAGCAGACACACACACACACACACACATATTCATATATATAGAATGTGTGTGCATAAAAATAATATGAAAATGCAGCGAAATCAGGCGCTCCATTCAATTGGAAACTGTTTAATATGCGTATAAAAGGCGAATATTATGCCAAGCTCTTATTGTGGAAACGTTTTTATTGCGATTTTCGTTTTCAACCAGAAACTTTTGATTGAAATGCGATTTTAAATTGCATTTTCAACGGCGTATTAAAGTCAAGATTAGATTTTCGGTTAAGCTTATATATTATTGATGGATTTTGCATTGTTTTAAATAATTGAAAGCTGACGAAGTGTAATTAAAATACCACCGAGATTGTTTAATTTACAGTTATCCTTAGCAGTAACTGCCCTAGAAATACATCAGCCATAACAGCCCAAAATAAACCGATTTTTGATTTAAGCTCTAAATTGATTCTACATTCGAATGCACCAACAAAATTTTATTCCGAATATTCTTGTAAAACTGCATGTCGAAAATTTTTACTATTCTGAAATTTCAAACTATAATAATTTGGTGAAAAGTGCACCGATATTCAAGAGGTACATCTTTTTAGACTTCATTTGACCACTAGATTAATTCTGCATTTAAATTCAAAAATATATATTTTTCGAATTTTCTTGTAAACATTTTTTTTTTTCCTAGAATTTCACTCTCTCTGCTAAAACAGAAGCGATTTTGATTTTGTAAACTTTTTTTCTGGATTTGAGCTCTATATTGATTCTATATCTAAGCAAAAAAACAAAATTTTTTTTTTTTTTGAATTTTCTTGCAAAATTTCATGATGAAAATGTTTAACATAGTCCTTGTCTAAAATTTAAAACTCTCATAAATCGGCCAAAACGGAACCGTTTTTCACTAGGTATGCCTTTTTTAACGCGGTTTCACCTGTAGATTGATTCTGTGTTCAAATCCAAGCACAAAACATTTTTAGCATTTTTTTTTGTCAGAATGCATATACAAATTTTTGAACTGTGTTTTCGAAAATAAAGCTTCGGCCAATTTTTTTTTTTGGGTGAAAACCGGTGTTTTCCTGTTTATTTGTGGTACGGAAAGCTCTCGAAAGCAGAGCTCAGCAAGAGTTTAGAGCTGTGCAAATTGGGCTAAACAACACGAATGCAGGTTGAGCGAGTACTTTGAAATATTCGTGTATAAAGAATTTTATGCACGCACCATCTCCAAGCCAATTACGTAAAGTGCTTTAAGTACCCAAAATAGCAACAACAAATAGCAAACTAGACACAATTACATTAACAGTTTAGCACACACACGAAGAGAGTGTGTGCGTGTGTGTGTGTATGTAAAGTAAGCAAACAAATCAAATTGAATTTAAGCTACAGCTCAAAACTAAGCTCAGGCTCAGAGTGCGGAGAGTGCGGAATTTGGAGCAACTGCAGCAGCAGCAGCAGCAGCATCAGCATCAGCAGCTAACTGAGAGAAATTCCATCTTGGGGCTGTCAGGCAGCCAAAGAACTGACCGAGTGACAAAGTGACTGCATGACTGACGACCTCAACTTTTACGCAAAATAACAGAACAAAACAGGTAAACAATGTCAAGCGCTCGTCAAGAGTGCGGGCGGGGCAGGGGCAGGGGCAGCTTGCGGGTACTGCGATGCAGCAGTGGCTTTTGTTTAATAATAATAAAACGCCAGCATCTACAAAAATAAAACACAATGTTGGCTGGCAATGGAGATGGCGCAGGGGGCGGGGCAGCCCTTGTAGGCGGTGGGAATTGCATTACCAAGTTTCTGACAACGACTGCAGCTTACAGTGGCAGCCACACACACACAGACACGCACACATGCAGCAGCACACTTGAGTACATGTGCAGCTGCAGTTGGCAATTGTCATGAGTCTTCGTTTGACTATCGCCTGTCAGCCCAGAAATCACCTGGGCAACCGAACCGACGGAGCCCACGCTGTCCTGGCCTGATGCAAAATGCCTTTGCCGCCGGGTTATTATTGTTATGGTTGTCATATTCAGTACATAAATGCCAGCCGGGTATACTGCGCTTTTGCTGTTAACATTATGGTGTTGCTTAGTTCTAATTATAATTTAAAGTTTATTTTTTTATAATTATTTTTTTTAATTTGTCAAAATTTGTTTACCTTTTATTCGAATTATTTTCTTTTAGTTATATATTTATTAAAAAAATATTAAAATTGTAGTAAAAATACAGAGCTAACATTTCTAGCGCTGAAACTGGAACATTAATAATTTTTTAAATAAATTTCAAAGCTAATTACATGTGCTTATAACACTTATTTCTCTAGGGCATCTTTAAGTCTAGCACTCACAGCTGCTGCCAAAGCTCTTCTTGTTGTATTTGCGTTTATTGCAGTTGTTGTTGCTGCTGCTTGTTATTTGCGTGTTTGTAAGCCATGTTATGACAATAATGTGCAATGTGTGTGTGTGTGTCTGCGTTGTTCGGGCTGTTTGCTGTGTGCCAAGCCAAAGTTAAATCTTGTTTTTATTGTCACATTTGCCATAAAGGCAGCTCAGGGAAAAGTAACACAGAGAAGGCGCGTCATAAGAGGCTGCCTAAGCTGCTTTATACGAGTGTGTGTGTGTGTGTGTGTGTGTGTGGACTGTGTGTAAGCCAGACAAATCATAATCAGAGACAACAGCAGCGGCGGCTGCAACGACGGCAACGACAACGGCAAATTTACCTTAACAACGAGACATGAGCTCGCCTTTGCACGGTCTTAGATGGGCGGCGGCTGCTGCTGCAGCTACGTGCCACGCCCACCCAACGATCATACAGATAAGAGGACAACAGTGTGTGTATGTGTGAGAGGGGGGGGGGGTTGTAAGGATTGTTGGCTAAAAGAAATGATGCAAGGCAAGAGGCGCTGCGTGCTCAGCTTGTGCAAATAAAAAGCGCATATTTATCGGTTTTTATGTTGCATACTTCACGGCGCAGCAAAGCGAGAGATAAATGCATGCACCAACACATGTATACATATGTATGTGTGCGTATATGTAGAGTGTAGCTGTTAGAAATATGCTGGCAAAAAAGAAGAGTTTACATTAATGAAAGCCGTTGAATATACGGACTTAATGATAAAACTAACTGCGGCTGCAGGTTGGAAAAATGCAATTTGCCAGGATTTTTATAGCTTTCCATCTAAATGATGGTGCTGCTGTTCGGAAGTGGAAGTGTACTAAAAGGTTGAGGGCATTAGCCATTAAAGCGTGTTGCAGATTTAACTTCGTTTGGATTGTGTTATAAAGTGCAATAAAATCAGCTTCTGATTTCATATCAGTAAATAGTGTTGGAAAATTGATTGCAATTTAAACGTGTTAGTGAACAGTGTTGCAAAGCGATTTGCATGTTCAACTTAGTGTTATTAATGAGTGCTGAAAAATGGTTTGCAAATTTCAATTTATGTTCGTAAACAGTGTTAAGAATTATTTAAAGAAGATTCTTATTATTTATATTTAATATTTAGTCTCGAATCTAACAGGCTATATTGGCTATTTTCTTGGGTAAAATAAAAATATCGTATATTTAGTTTTGTCATCTAGTGCATTAATGCTGTTACTGAAATTGTTCATAAATTTTTTTAACAATCTTAAAAGCTTGTTTAAAAAACAAAAAGATAATAAAGCATAATCATTTTGATATTTGATATACAAATTTTTAAAGCTTATTAAAAACATGCACAAAATTTTTTCAAAAATTAAAAAAAAAAATTTAAGTTTTTATAAAAAAAAGTTCAGAATAATTAGTTTTTTTTGTATGAAATTAGTTCTTTTATGAAATAGCTGTTGTTGACTACTTTCTATTACATTTATTTTAAATAAACTTGAAATTAAATTAAAAAAATATAAATAAAAATTCAATACAAGAATTAAAAATATAAATCTATTAAATCTCTCCCAAATCTCCAACTAAGCGTTTGCCAGGCGTTTTTCGCACCACTTCGCCCTAATTCAATAATTTAGTGGCTGTGGTTTTGCGTCGCTAATTTTGACAACAAATTGAAATCAAATTTGTAAAGCCACTAAATTGTTTAACGCCCCTTGCGCACGCGACACGCTGTCCCGTTGCCGTGGCACACCTTGCCGGGCCACGCCCACAGCCGTGTAAGGGGTACTCATGCTCGCACTCAAACAAATTTGTCGGCTAACCGTTAGCTGCACTGTGCTAATTGTTTTCATAGAATTCACTCGCTTGGCTTTAGTTTTTGGGGCGAGCCATAAATTCTCGACACAGACATCAAAGTGTATGCGTAACTATTACATATAATGTGTGTGTGTGTGTGTGCGTGTGCGTGTGTGTGTGTGCGTTGCGCTCAATCAATGTGCGTGTGAGTGCAGGCATGCGTGAATAGACAAACATATTCGAACAAGCTATGCTTTTGTCAATAATATGCATTAATTAAGTGCAGACACAGATGCCTGATGGACAGATCGACACAGGATGCGACGGCACTGGGTGACTTGGGGCAGGAAAACGGAAATGCCGGCCAACATGGCGTATGCTTGTTTTGTCTGCTTGTGCATAAATTCAATTGGAATTTCAAACAGCAAAGCAAAAAACTGGCAAAAAATTCTGAAAAAAAATACACAAAAACAAGTGAAGTAATGCAAATGTTATTAACAAAATTATGTTAAAGAATTTCGTTGGCAAAAAAAAAAATGCAATTTCCTTGCGAGCTGGATTTGAGGTGCGGGCAATCGATGAGCTTAACTGCGACTCCGCCCGCTGATTGAAATGATGCACTCAACACCAGTTCCAGCTCCAGCCCCATCCGTATCAGGTAGCCGCATCGGGCCAGCTATTTGTGCCTGCTTTGCGAGCAGCACGAAATGGTTGGCAAGGAGCTTAGGAGCTGTCCTTTTTTAGCTGAAGCTGATGCTCGACAAATAGTTGCGCAACTGACACGCAAACTATGCCGCCTGCAACTGGCACAAACGCACAAGCACGCATACACACACACACACACGCACGCACACACACACGCACACACTAACTCCCACACGGGGTGGCAGCTGGCGAAAGGAGCGGAAGCAACAGCAGCTGCTGACTAGGCTCGGGCACAGGACTCACGCTCTTTTGTATGTGCATTGAGTGGACCATCGTTTGTCACACGTCTGAAAGGGCGTTGGGAGCAGCTCAAGTGAGAACAGGACAGGATGCAGAGCAACAGAAGCTGCAGCAGGCCTGAAAAAAAAAACACTGCACAGTGGTGCTGAAACTTGGAATAGAATTTTTAAACTGCTAACTGGTTTCCTCTTTGACAAGCAAATATATAAATTTACTTAGGAGTTACGTGTCAATTGGAATAAAACCAAATAAATGCAATAAATGACAATATAATATTATTTTCTCATTGACAAGTAGAAAAGTTATTTTTAAATTTGTTAAAAATAAAAGATGTATCATAAAAAATTATTCAATTAAAAAAATGTTAATCAAGATTACATAATTAAATATACAAATTACCAGCCAAGTAACTCTTAATTTGTTATACAAATTAGTAATTATTTTGACAAGGTATAAAAACTTGCCTTGCAACATTTTTCGTAATTTAGCCTTAATTGAAACTGGGTGACAATTAATTGTTACCTATTGTTCATAAGGCAACGCGACCTATCAAAACAATATAATAAATATTTAAAAAAAAAACCTTCCTTTTCTTTCATCCAAAAACTGTGTGCACTGTCTGCTTTAAGGATTTAGAAAAGAATTATCTTGGCAGTTTTTATCTACTCCAGTTATAAGCAAATTCCAGCAAGAATACTTAACTAACTCTTTAAACAACTATTCAGAAATTGTTTCTTTATATGAATTAAATGGAAAAGCAATTGAAATTATTTGATATAAATACGTTTACCCCTCGTAGGATTGATTCTGTTAACACGTGTTTCTCTATTTCCGAGTAGCCCATTCTTTCTCACTGCTCTTTCGAGCTTTGATCTGCTGTCTCAAGACACTTGCCCGGCTTATCCAGCTGAATCCTTGCTGCTGCTCTCGTCTCAAACACTCCATCACTCTGGCTGCTGTCACTCTCGGAGTCGCCACACACTGAGCTGTTGACTCTCGCCGCTAGCTGCTGTTGTGGGGCTAATGGAGTTGCAAGAGCTGGAACAAAAACGTAGCAACAAAAAGTGGATCAAGCCCCGCCGACTGTGCACAAAGGCTTCCCGTTCAAGCCAATGGTATTGCCAGCATGCAGGATATGCCCAGCCAACTTACAAATCGTTGTCGTTCTTGCAATGCAAGCCACCTTCCAGGCTGAACCACAGTTCTCGCTCGCCTCTGTCGGCCCCCTTTCGCCCCCCCCCTCTCCCCCCATTGCTGTAGCATCCGCAGGCCTCTGTGCTTGGCCGCAATGTGCATGTGGTTGCCAAGTTGGGACAGTGGAGTGGCAACGGCCCGAGGGCTTGGCTCTTTTCACAGGCACCGACCAAGCCGTGGCCGGGTCCACAGCCAGGCCATGCAACAGAGCAGCCACAACGGCGACAGCGACGGCGACGTCGACGTCGACGTCGACTGAGGCAGCCGCTTTGTTTATGTGCCAACATTTGGGCGCTGGTTGACTGTCTGTCCTGTGTGTGTGTGCGTGTGTGTGTGTGTGTGTGTGTGTGTGCCTTGGTGAGCATTTCACTCACACTACGGTCTGCTAGTTGTCGTTGTCGTTGTTGTTGTTGCTGTTGTTGTTGCAGCCCTCAAGCTGTACGTGTGAGTGGTTTTAGTGTTGTTCTGGATTTTTAAGTTGTTTTCGTTGTCGTGCGTTGTTTGTGCTGCCCTTTTTTGTTCGTCTTTAGTTGCAATTTGCACACACATGAAACATATGCACTTAACCAACACACACACGCACACACACACGCACACACACGCACACTTCAGCGTTGCGGCACAACCACGCACTGAACGCTGACACCAATTAGGGTTAGCTACTGATTGTTGTTGTTGTTGTTGCTGTTGTTGCTGTGGCTGTTGTTGTTGCACTCGGAGCGTTGCATGTTTACAGTAGCCACAAAACATAATTTTTGTTTAGACAACTACACAGAACGAGGACTAAACTGTGGCTTCAGCTCCAGTTGCAGTTGCTCCAGCGGCTGACAAAAACCTGGGCTATAATTATCGCTGGCAACCAGACAACAACAACAACAACCACAGCAGCAGCTGAGGCCTTAGCTGGCGGTAATTGAAGCCGGCCAGAGCGCAGCGTTGCCAGCTTGGTATAATTTTCACTTTGTATTTGGCTCAGCGCAAACTTTGACGCTAGAGAAACTCGCTGTTGTGTACCCTGTAATAAATTCAAATTATTGTATATGTATTTATTTAAATTTTAAAAGCGTATTATAGATAAATAAATATAAAAGAAAATTTCATACTTGTTTCTGTCCTTAGAAGCTATTAAAAAAAAAAAAAACTACTCAAATGCCTTTTATTTTATGGTCAATTTTACTTGACATATCTCAGCTGTTAAATTATGATTCAGCTTTAGCACTTTTTAAAGTTTTAATATTTCACTTATTTATACTTATATTATTATATTTGTATTTATTTATTTTAATTACTTGTAATTATTTATTTATTTTTATTATTTTCACTTATTTAGATAATGTATATTGTATTTTATTATACTTTTATTTATTTGTTATATATATTTCTTTTTTATAATTTTTTTTTTAATAAAGCACACAACTTTAAAAAATATTTTCAATAGCTGTAAAAGGACTTTTTATAAATATGCTCACAATATTTGCAATTAAT
Source organism: Drosophila colorata (assembly GCA_035041545.1). Taxonomy (NCBI): domain Eukaryota; kingdom Metazoa; phylum Arthropoda; class Insecta; order Diptera; family Drosophilidae; genus Drosophila; species Drosophila colorata. The sequence goes on from JAWNLD010000564.1 coordinate 6,472,016, forward strand.
TCGAGTACCATATTCTTGGAATTTTTCAGCGATTATAAGCATATTTATGAAAGTCTGCTTCAGAGTTCAATATTCTTGTTATTTCTGCCAAAAATCTATAGCATACTTTTATGCAACATTGTTGCAATATGTAGCTTATAGAGTATCTTATGGACATAGCTACTCATCAAACAAGTTGCACACATGCTCCTTGTTTTAGTCTTTTTTTGGTCGTTGTTGTTGCTGAATTTGCACCCTAACGAGTTGTTGTTGCTCAGATTGCATTGGTTGTTGTTATTGTTGTTTGCAGTGCAAACTCCAAGAGTTGATTAGAAAGTTTTTTCAGCTGCTGCTGATGTTACTGCTGCTGTTGTTGTTGCTGTTGCTGCCGTAGTTGCTGTTGTTGTTGTTGTTGCTGCTGCTGTTGTCGTTAGCTTTGCCGCGCTGCTCACTTGTTTCCATTAGGCGGCAAGTTTAGGAGGTCGCGAATCGCGAACATATGCGGGAGATCCGTTTGCGGGTTCGCCCCCATGTTTGTGTTTCTTTCAGTGTATGTGTGTGTGTGTGGGTGTATTTGTTATTGTTGGTATGTTGCTGCGTGTGCGGCTTATCGCTTGGCTGCGCTGTCGCTAAGCATAAAAACTACGGCATACAACTTTTCCTAATTAATTTTTAATGTGTGTAAAATGTTTTGTAAATGAGTATTTACATTGCCTTTCATCTCACGTGGAAGCCCCAAAACTGATTATACAGCTGCGCTGCCCGGGCGGCCAAGAGAGTTGTGCGAACAACAAGAGAATAAATGCATGTTCTGGAATTTGCATGATTTTTTTTTACTCAAAAATTAAAAATAAAGTTTAGTTTCAATAATGCTGACACTATTTTAAATGCAGAATAAATCTAGAGAACAAATCATGGTAAAAATTCTATCCGAGCTTTACATGTCAAAATTTGTGACAATTTTGGCATGATTTTTGACTACAAATTTGATGCCCTCAGAATCAGTTAAAAAAAAATTTTTATGTTTACTAATTCTGACAATTACAGCCGAAAAAAAAATATAAATTTAAAAAGGAAAAAAATTCTGAATTTTTGTTTAACCAATAATTAAAAAAAAATGTATTTTTCAATTTTAAATGCAGAATATATCTAGAAGACAAATCACGACAACAAAAATTACATCAAACATGAAAATCGCTTCAGTTTTGACAAAGTTTTGCGAAGACGATGCAAAGTTAAGGAAAGAGGACATTTATTTTTAATATAATTTATTATTTTGATAAACGTCTTGAGATCTTGATTTATATCATTTATAAGTTTTTAACTAGTTCTAGCTACTAGAACTGGGACTGAAGCCTGAAGTTAGAAGCTAGAAGATTATGAATACTTAAGCTAAAAATCAAAAAATGTTTGCTATAAATAAATACATATATAAAAATCCTCTTGAATATATTGTGCCATATATATGGTTTGAATACTCAGGACAAAAAATTTCAATTTAAGCCAAGTCTTAACTTAATTCCAAAGTATGTTTAAACTTCCTTCAATGCTGTTGCTCGACAAAGGAAAGGAAATTTTTTCAATTTGTTTTCGAGCTTGCAGCATTTCAGTATTTGTGCCACGCCCTTAACTGTTGATTGTGTTTTCAAGTAACGCACTAATTGCATATGGCAATTGTTAGACCCAGTTACACTGATTCACATTCACATTCACACCCACACACACACACACACACACACACACACACGCTGACCGTGACACATGTCCGCACAAGGAACAACTTGCAGCAAATTGCGGCAAGCAAAATGGAATTTGCAAAAAGTGGAATGCAACCCCACTCGAACCACACTCAGCTCTATTATGGCCATTAAAGAACCGATGCAATCTAAGCCCCGCATGTCCCCTACCACCCACCGTGCAGCCCAGCCAACTGTATCCTTAACTAAACGTTTTTGCTTTTGTCTCATGGCTGTCATTTTGCAGAGATTTGCGCTTCAATCACTTTGAGGAGCTGCCGACCAATGCATTCAATGGACTTGGCCAACTGACGACGCTCTTTCTGAATGACAACGAGCTGGCTTATGTGCAGGAGGATGCCTTTAAGGGTTTGACAGCATTGCGGTTTCTCTATTTGAACAAGAATCGCCTAAGCCGCTTACCCGCCAGCGTCTTTCAGCAATTGCCGAGATTGGAATTTCTGTGAGTACACACACACACACACACACACACACATACTTTGCAAATTTCAATTTGAAATAGAGCTCAAGTTTAATTAAAAAAAATCGACGACTCTTTATGCAACCTTAGCTATCTGGAAGACAATGACATTTGGCAACTGCCCGGCGGACTCTTTGACAATCTGCCCCATTTGAATCGGCTGTAAGTTCGCTTGCTGTGCATTGAAAACTCTGTTTTCGTAACCATTTTCCGTGCAGCTTCCTGCAAAACAACAAGCTGACCAGCCTACCGCTGGATATGTTCAGCAAATTGCATAGCCTGAAGCGTTTGCGTTTGGACGGCAATCCGATTGATTGCAATTGCGGTGTCTACTCGCTCTGGCGGCGCTGGCATCTGGACGCAGAGCGACAACTGATGGCCATCGCGTTAACCTGTGCACAGCCCACAGCGCTGCAGCATCGCAGCTTTGGCAGCCTCGCGGAGCAGCATTTCCACTGCGGTAAGTGATAAAAGCTGCAGGTGGCAGCTGGCGAATGACACGAGCTGAAAGGGGATTAAGCGGCAGATTAATGCTGAAAAAAGGAAATGTAACCATAAAAAAAAGGCACATGTTAAGCTTCTTATATAGGCAGTAAGCGGGCGAGCTTTTTAAAAATTAATGTGCTTTTTTCAACAGCTTTCAAAGCTTTAATTAACATTAATAAATTTATAAATGTTTTAAATGTCACTAAAAAATTAAACAGCAAAGGAAATGCATTGAAACTAGCTGAAAACCTTGAAAAATGCATGATTTAAATTAAAATTAAAAGCTCACCTACTCTTAGTCACAAAAAAAGCAAAATAAATTGTTTAAGTAATTAATAAGCTACTTTTTAATAGCTTTGATAACAAGTAAAATCTTAAAACATACTGTAAGAAAGTTAACTTAAAAAATATTGTTTGACATTGAATACAAACCTTAAATTCAAATATTTTTAAATGATTTGAATTTATTAAAATTTATTATTGAAAGCGCTTTTATGCTCTTAATGAATTTTAAAAAGCTTGAAATTCTGTAAATGAGAATCTTTTTAAAATCGATCTTCTATTTACAGCAAATTTGAAAGCACATGAAAGCTCTACACTAACTCTTATTAGAGCAATCTTTATAATCACTTTTCAAAGTCAATTATTACTTTTTTTTTCACTTTAATGTAGCTCAAGCATAATTTCATGGCCAAGAGCTCTTTTAAGCCAGTGTAATTTTAGCATAACAGTAAATATTAATTTTTCTTTACCTTGCACACAGCCAAGCCGAAATTGCTGGCTGGGCCACAGGACATTTATGTGCACGAAGGCGACACCGTGAACATGGCCTGCGAGGTGGTTGGCCAGCCCAAGCCGGAGCTCATCTGGATGCAGAACACCAACGAGATCGGTGTGGAGCTGGCGCCGCGCATCCAAGTCCTGCCGAGCGGCACGCTGCACATCAACGGGGTCGCATCCAACGACGTCGGCATCTACGAGTGCATTGCGCGCAATGAGATGGGCGAGATCAAGTCGCAGCCCGTGCGCCTGATGGTCGTCGCCCCTGACAGCAGTCTGGACGCCAGCAATCAGGTGTGGGCACCGAATCCGAATGCGAATGCGAATGCGGATGTGAATATGGATGCGACACCGGCGCCACCGCGTTTCATCCAACAGCCGCACGACCAAATTGTGGCGCTGCATGGCAGCGGGCACGTGCTGCTCGATTGCGCTGCCATCGGCTGGCCGCAGCCAGACATACAATGGTTCGTCAATGGCCGCCAGCTCACCCAGTCCACGTCCGCGCTGCAGCTGCTGGCGAACGGCAGCCTGGTCCTGCTCCAGCCCAGCCAGCTGACGGCGGGCACGTATCGTTGCGAGGCGCACAATCGTCTGGGCAGCGTGCAGGCCACCGCCCGCATCGACGTCAAGGGTGAGTAACAACACCCAAAATCCCACTCCCATTGGGAAGCTGTAGTGTAATGTGTCCAGATTGGGCGCCATTAATGTTGCGCCTGCCAGCAGCACGGGCCACGTTTCCATTTCACAGTCAGAACTGTCGCGTTTAACACAATTTGCAGTCGATTTAATTTGTATTGCGTTGCCAGCTTTATTCAGCCGCAATGGTCCGTTTTGTAACTTTGTTATGCAGTTGTTGTTGTTGTTGTTGTTCCCGTCGGATCAGGGGCAGGATTTAAGTCAACTTCCATTTATATAGAATGCAGGCATTTTTATTGCAGTCCATTGCATGCAGACCGAGCTCAAGATTAATTGGTTGGAAAAATAGAGTTTCAGTGAGAGTTTATTGTTTGAAATAGATATGGGTATTCCGTATTTAGCAAAGATTTTATGGCTGCTCTCTATTTTGTTATGGTTTTTATGTTTGGCATTTTTAGTTAAATTTATGGCTAACAAATTTATAGAGATTTATGTTTTTGCTCTGGTAAAACTTAGTAAGTTAAGGTAGATATGTGTATTTTCTGCTAAGCAAGTTCGTATGTATGGGCATTCCCTATAAATATTTTAAAAAAATACTTATTTACGAATTTTTTTAAAGTAAAAATTCCAAATTGTTGTCATTTTATTGTACTTTAGTTTAAATGTAAGCATTTTTATAGACCAATTTCAGAGGGTTTTGAAAATGTCATATTCTAAAAGTAAGAAATTGAAAAAATAATTATGTTCTTAACAGAAAATATCTTCTCATAAACTTAAGCTTAAAATCGTCTAACAATTTGTCTTTAAAAAATTGTTAGTGTTTATTTTAAAACAAAAAATTTTTTTTTGTATTGTTGTTTTATTATTAATTAAAAAATAATTCAGCCTCATTTAATTAGCAGTTCAGCGTATCTCAAAAAAATGCATATACACGAAAATGTAAATGATTTTAATAGACTTTATACACCCAATGAAAAAAGCCATATACTCGCAGTATAAATACAGCAATTATACCGAGTTTTAGCCAAATTGAACCGCAATGCGTCCAGCACGTACCGCCCATTGCCGTAAATACCGAGCTGTGCAAGTGTATTTAAACTTTATGCTTTAATATCTTTAATTTCTTAGCCAAGCGCTGCGACGTGACTGTACTTTTTATGGCATCAAATAGGGAGGGAGGGAGGTAGAGCGAGAGAGGGGGACTGGGCGGGATGGTGTTTGGAAAATGCTGTGCAGTCAACGCCTTAATCACAATGGCTCATTATAATTTGTGGTCACAGCACAAAATGAAGTGCAAAATGTGCGCGCTTTATTTTGCAAATTAAGTGCAAAAAAAATAAATTATAATGTGTATGTGGCACGCACTTCAAAATAAAAAAAATTAAAAAAAAAAAAAACGGGGTAGCAGTGGGCATGGCTGTTCAAGCAGCGAGCCATTGCATTTGGTCAGCATAATTAACCCGGCACAGAAAAAAAAACACACACACACATACACACGGGCGAGCAAACACAAAATGGCGACCGGCCGCGCCAAAAAGTATGCTATGAAAAATATGTTTGCCAGCCTTGGGGACAAGGGGGCCCAAGAGAAACGCGGCAACAACAAAGAACGCATAGAAAACTGACCGCCGGCTGCAGCTATTCCTTTTTTGGTCGTTGCTGCCGTTGCTGCCGCTGCTGCCATTTGGAGCGGGAGCAATTGCTGCAAATCAGTCAATACGCCTCGCTGCATCTCGTTGCAGATTTGCCCGAAATTTTAATGGCACCACAAAACCAAACAATCAAACTGGGCAAAGCCTTTGTGCTGGAATGCGACGCCGATGGCAACCCGCTGCCGAGCATCGCCTGGCAATTCAATGGAGAGCCCCTAGTCAGCGGCGCCAGCCCCGAGCTGCTGCTGGAGAACGAGAACACCGAGCTGGTGGTTAGCGCTGCCAAAGAGCAGCATGCAGGTAAGTGGGCCAAGCACTCACAATCACACCCAACCGGCCCTCCCTCCCTACCCATTTATAACATTTGACGTTGACGTTCACGTTTAGGCGTCTATCGCTGCACGGCGAGCAATGAGAACGGCGTGGTGAGCGCGGAGGCGACGATTAAAGTGGAGCACTCGCAAACACCGCCGCGTTTGGCCATTGAGCCCAGCAATTTGGTGGCCATTACGGGCACCACCATTGAGCTGCCCTGCCAGGCGGAGCACCACGAAGACGGCATGCAGGTTAGTCCGCGAAAACAAAAATCACAAAAATAAACTAAGCACACACAGAAAACTAAAGTTGCAATCTGTTTGCCGGCCACTTGTTGGCGTTTCCTTGCCCGACTTCGTCTCGGGCCGCAGATTGTCTGGCGTCGCGATGGTCGCCTTATTGATCCCAACGTTCAATTGACTGAGAAATATCAAATCAGCGGCGCTGGCAGTTTGTTTGTCAAGAATGTGACCATTTTGGATGGCGGTCGCTACGAGTGCCAGTTAAAGAACAAATTTGGCCGAGCCACCGCCTCAGCGCTGGTTACCATCAGGTGAGTGAATTGGGGGCGAGCGGGTTTGGGGCTTGCGGCGTGGGGCTTGGGGCTGGCGAAAAGTTGCCCCGGCAGCCGCTTAAAACGCCATCAAAATCAAAAGAGCCAAGTTTCGCTCAAAGGCAACTACTTTGGTGCCAGTCTCAAAGTACTCAAAAGAAGGCTCACTTAAAAACGTATTTAAGTGCGGGCCAAAAACTTGCTTAATTAATTGAAAATTTTTTGATGGAGCCAACTAAAAATAAAAGTACAAGTGAGAACCTTGCAGTCGGCTGTAAACGATTGCGCAATACTCGTTTACAGTATTAAAGCAGCCTAACACAGTCGAAAACTGTCTAAGTTATTATGTTTATTTTGGAAAAATATAGATTTTTGTAATTTGTGGGCGTGGCCGATAGCTGTCTGCAAAATTTTGTGACTCTAGCTCTAAAATTGTGGAAAATATGGATTTTGCGGTTTACCCGCCCCCAGGTGGGCGTGCAAAATAAATGTGTTCTTGATCTTTAGAGAAGCTCATCTGTAATCAGGTTTCAAAATTTAGTATATCTAGTTTTAAAACTGGGAGAGATATATGGATTTTATCAATTTGACACGCCCCCAGTGGGCATAGCCCAAAAATCGTAACACTTTATTTGACGCTGGTTATCACGATAATATATTCCAAGTTTCATGACTCTAGCTTTAATAGCGCCGAAAACACTACGATTCTACGGAACAAAGCCAATATACTCTGTTCACCTCATGAACTAGTCAAACACTGTGGTTCAAGCTTAATTTCTTTTCCATTCAAATGCAAATTTGCAGGTTTTTATTGTAATTTATGCGTTTTGTGTGCGCTTAAATTGTGTTAAGTTCGTATACAAATTGTGCCACTGTGCAGGTCATTTATTTCGATAGAACAAACTTTTAAGGCACTAAACTATTGCACACTGGGTAAAAAGTTGTGAGATAATCAAAAAAAAACTAGTCAAAATATTGCAATCGAAAACTAGGTTTGTAATTTTTCAGAAACAATTAAAAGTCGTAAAAAATAGGTTATGCACTGAAAAAAATACAATGAAGTTGTCTGTATCAAAAATAAATTCAATTGTCAGAAATAATTTAAAGCCAAGTTTTCTTAAGGCACATACGAAATATTTGATTTAAGCCCATTTGTTAGCCTATTTAATAATTTATTTAGACATAAATCGCCTTGTTGTAAGCAGAAAAAGTCAACATGGCAACATATAATTATAAACTAATATTTTATAACCTTAGTATATGTTGGGTTTTAAACTCCTTAAGGCTCATGCTATATTCTGAGGCTTAATATAACTTGCTGAGACTTAAGTGCTCTCCATGGCTTAAACATTGTGTTGACTTCAGGTAAATCAACTATTGATGAACTTTTCTGCCACCCAGTGCCCAGGACACATGTTCGCGCAGTCTCGGCCCACTGTGCCGCTGGCTAAACTGCATATAAAATATGCACTAAAAGACATCAAAAAGCGGCGTCGAAAGCACAAAAGTTGCTGTGCCAGTTGGCAGCCTTGGAAAACGTGCCAACACAGGACAAGAAACGTGACAAACTCTCTCACACACACACACGCACACACACACAGAGCAAGAAACTCCGACACCAGCAGTTCTTATGGGATGAGACAACCGCACAAGTTGTCCAAATTGCCCAAATTGAAATTGAGTTGACAAGTTGTTCATGGGACTGGAACCAGTTCTCTTTCAACTGCTGCTTTGCTGGGCTAGTTTTGTGTGCTTACAAATTTCAAGACGAAACGTGTGTGAGGTGGTGGGGTGGGGAGTGGTGGCGCCTGCAACGTGCATGCGGCCGTAAATCAATTTGGGGCCCCGGCAATGATAAAGCAAAAGCCGCACAAACGGTAAACCACAGCGAGCCCACAAATCTTCCAACAGAAACCTGAAACTCAACCGAACCGAACCGAACCGAAGGCAAGAAAAGGCGTTGCTTACGCAGCAATTTTTAAATGCATAATGCAGCAGCAGCAGCGGGAGTAGCAGCAGCAGCAGCAGTTGAAGCAATCTTCCGGCTTCCATATGACCTGCTTCCCTCTATGAGAATTGGGTGTGCTGTGTGTGGCTGTGTGTGTGTGCACGCATCATTTAGTCCTGTGCCAGACGCAGCGGCAGCTGGTGGGCAGCACCGGCAGTGGCAGGATGTTAAGCAGGAGGAGGAGGCGGGGGTTGTTGCGCCACCAGCATTAGAAACTTTACTCATTACGCTGTGCCAGCCTCAGTCACTAGACCGCAGCAAAGCGTCGGCAAAGAAAGCCAGCAAAATTGAAAAAAATGCAAAAATAAAAAAATAAAAAAACCAACCAACAAAAAGAAGCAAACGCAAAACGTTAAAAGTGAAAAACTATGCTGAGTCACAGACCAAGAATGGCTACCGGAATTGTGAGCTGGGGTTGGGGCTGGGTGGGAAATGGTGACGTCGCTCAAGCCAGCAACAAAAAGTGAGCGAAAACCGCTGAAAGCCTGCAGCAACAACAACAGCTACAACAACTACAACAACTGTGGCAAAAGGCAGCAGCAGCAGCAGCTACTGAAATCCGCCTAAGTTGTGGGTAATGCTGGCGTAAAACAAAAGCTTATCCTGTTACTGCCTGCTGGGGCTGCTGGAGACGTAGGTGAAGTTGGCGGGCACGGGCACTGCCGGCCACGGAAATACGTTGCCATTGCCACAGCATGTGGCACACACATACACTGGGCGCAAAGCCAAGGCAGAACAAACAAATGCACGCCAGATTAGCACACAGACTAGACTTGTGCATATACCCTACACTTGAAATGCTTAAATTGTTAGCTTAGTACTATTATTCCTAGTCGTATTATAAATGTTTGTTTTGTATGTACAAAAAAAATATTTTCTAAGAACATATTCTTCGTTGGTAGAATTTATATATTTGCCTATAAAATCAGGCTTATGGCCTTGCTTTTAATTGGAAGTCAGTGCTGCCAAATATCTAAAATATTATTATTAAATTATTATTAAAATTAATTGGAACAAGTTACGTTATTCATTCACATCATTCAGCTTTTGTCAGCATGCCGGATCAGAAATGAAAATAACAAAATGGGCAGCACTGTTTAGTGATCGTATTTATTAGTATCGTATATATTAAACGTATATAAAATAAAAATTAAATTATTAAATTGGCAGCACTGGCACTCAACGTGGCCAGGTACGACTTAGATTACCAAATGGGCAGCACTAATTCTGCTCTTAAATTAAATTACTAAATCAAAAGAAGAGTTTTCTCAATAGTACACACTGGATTCATTTAGTTTTCAAATCCACCTTAACAGAAGTAAAAATAAGAATTAAATTGGCAGCACTGGCTTTTCGTAAATATTATTGCTTTCAATTCAAATTCGGTTTTCTATATACCTATCTACACATAGGCCAGTCGAATGAAAAATTCAATGAAGCTTAAACACTTTGTTAGGGTATTAACAAACGCACCGGCATGCCAGAAAAAGCGCAGCCACAAACTGGCGCCGAGACTTGGCCGACTGGAGGGGCGAGAAAATATGTATGTAGTTGGCTGGCAGTGGTTGCCATTTAGCAACAGCGAGCGCGATAGTTGATAGTGGTAAGCAGTAAGCAGTGGCTGCTGTGGTGCAACAGGGTGTATTATGGTCGTTAAGTTATTACCTACCCGCCACCGCCGACAATGGCAAAGTTTACACAGCGAAAGTTTCCAAAGGGAAATTCCTTTAACGGCAACGGCAACGCCACGGAGAATGTGAGGCATGAATTGTTGTTAATGCCGCCCGTTGTTGGAGCTTGGCGCGGATTTTCTCTTGTTGCAACAACAACAAGAAGAAACCACAAAAACAAAAAAAATGTGGCACAATTCTGCTCGTTGCCAAGTCAGCGACTGCCGCCGGCCACAAGCAGCTAAATTCAAAAAACATAAAAATAAAAAAATTCAAAATAAAAAGAAAGTTTAGTTTAGTTCGGTCTTTTTATTAGACAACGACGTTTTAAGGAACCTCTGACGCTTGGAGAAATTAATTGCAATTAAAGTGAGGGGGGCGCAAAAATGTTATAAGTCGAGCTATTTTTTAATATTAATTACGGAATTCGCTACAAAGTTCTTGAAGCTATAAAAGTTTAGTTCTCCAACATCAATCATAATATTGTGATTATGCGTTTGGATTTTTAACTAAGAATTATTTTTATACAAAAAGTATATGGGGTTTGTGCCATATCCGTCTGTCCGAAATTTGAAATATATACTTAATAATTAATTAAGATTTTTCAGCTACGAAACTGGGGTCGTGGCAATTCTATAAAACCAATATATCTCTCTCAGTTTAAAAGGTAGATACATAAACATAAGAGTCAGATTACTGATTACCTTCTCTACAAAGCACATAAAAATTGTTTGGATACGCCCACTGGAGGCGTGGCAAATCGATCAAATCCATATATCTTGAAGGCGGATAACCCGAGAAAATTCATATCTCCCACAATTTTAAAGCCAGAGTCAGCAAATTTGGCAGAAAGTTTTTTGATGTCCTCCTCTAAACATACAAAAATCAACATTTTTCCAAAATATCAAAAATCGTCTGCTTTAAGCTGTTATACGATGAACGAGTATTGCGTAGTCGGTTACACCCGACTGCAACGTTCTTACTTGTTTAGTTTGAGCAGCTTTTCAACAATTTCCCCCTCCTCCTGCAGAAACAATGTGGATCTGGCGCCTGGCGATCGTTACGTGCGCATCGCCTTCGCCGAGGCGGCCATGGAAATCGATGTGGCCATCAACAATACCCTGGACATGCTGTTCTCCAATCGTTCAGCTAAGGCGCCACCCAACTTTGGCGAATTGTTGCGCGTCTTTCGCTTTCCCACCGGTCAGGCCCGGCAGCTGGCGCGTGCCGCGGAGATCTACGAACGCACCCTGGTCAACATCCGGAAGCACGTGCAGCGCGGCGAAAATCTGAGCATGGCGAGCGAACAGTACGAGTTCCGAGATCTGCTATCGCGGGAGCATTTGCATCTGGTGGCGGAGCTATCCGGCTGCATGGAGCATCGCCAGATGCCCAACTGTACGGACATGTGCTTCCATTCGCGATATCGCAGCATTGAGGGCATCTGCAACAATCTGATGCATCCGACTTGGGGCGCCTCGCTGACCGCCTTTAGGCGCCTGGCGCCGCCCATCTACGAGAACGGCTTCAGCATGCCCGTCGGCTGGACGAAGGGACTCATGTACACGGGCCATCCGAAGCCGAGTGCACGTCTGGTGTCCACCTCGCTGGTGGCCACCAAGGATATCACGCCCGATGCACGCATCACGCACATGGTCATGCAGTGGGGCCAGTTCCTGGACCACGATCTGGACCATGCGATACCGTCGGTCAGCTCGGAGAGCTGGGACGGCATCGATTGCAAGAAATCGTGCGAAATGGCGCCGCCCTGCTATCCGATCGAGGTGCCGCCAAACGATCCGCGCATCAAGAATCGTCGCTGCATCGATGTGGTGCGCTCCAGCGCCATTTGCGGCTCCGGCATGACCTCGCTCTTCTTCGACAGCGTTCAGCATCGCGAGCAGATCAACCAGCTGACCTCCTACATCGACGCCTCCCAGGTCTACGGCTATAGCACACCCTTCGCCCAGGAGCTGCGCAATCTTAGCTCCGACGAGGGTCTACTGCGCGTCGGCGTTCATTTTCCCAATCAGAAGGATATGCTGCCGTTTGCCGCGCCCCAGGACGGCATGGACTGTCGCCGCAATCTGGATGAGAACCAGATGAACTGCTTCGTATCCGGCGATATACGCGTCAACGAGCAGGTGGGCCTGCTGGCCATGCACACGATCTGGATGCGCGAACACAATCGCATCGCCGGCCAGCTGCGCGACATCAATCCGCACTGGGACGGCGACACACTGTACCAGGAGGCGCGCAAAATTGTCGGCGCCCAAATGCAGCACATCACCTTCAAGCAGTGGCTGCCCCTCATCGTCGGCGCGAGCGGAATGGCTCGGCTGGGCGAGTATCGTGGCTATGATCCGCAGATAAATCCCAGCATTGCCAACGAGTTTGCGACGGCTGCTTTGCGCTTTGGCCACACGATCATCAATCCCATACTGCATCGGCTGAACAGCAGCTTCCTGCCCATACCGCAGGGTCATCTGCAGCTGCACAAGGCCTTCTTTGCGCCCTGGCGACTGGCGTACGAGGGCGGCGTCGATCCGCTGCTGCGCGGCATGCTCGCCGTGCCCGCCAAGCTGAAGAAACCCGATCAGAATCTGAACACGGAGCTGACGGAGAAGCTGTTCCAGACGGCGCACGCCGTGGCCCTCGATCTGGCGGCGATTAACATACAGCGTGGCCGAGATCACGGCATACCCGGCTACAATGTGTATAGGAAGTTCTGTAACCTGAGCGTGGCCGTGGACTTTGAGGATTTGGCGGTGGAGATAACCAATGCGGAGATTAGGCAGAAGATGCGCGAACTCTATGGCCATCCGGATAACATCGATGTCTGGCTGGGCGGCATTCTCGAGGATCAGGTCGAGGGCGGCAAGGTGGGTCCGCTGTTCCAGTGCCTGCTCGTGGAGCAGTTCCGGCGACTACGCGACGGCGATCGCTTCTACTACGAGAATCCGGGCGTCTTTCTGCCCGAGCAGCTTGTGCAGATCAAGCAGGCGAACTTCGGCCGGGTGCTGTGCGATGTGGGCGACAACTTTGATCAGGTCACCGAGAATGTGTTCGTTCTGGCCAAGCATCAGGGCGGCTACAAGCCGTGCGAGGATATACCGGGCATCAATCTGTATCTGTGGCAGGAGTGCGGCAACTGCAACAGCCTGCCGCCGGCATTCGAGTCCTTTGTGCCGCAGACCTACACGAAGCGCAGCCAGCGCAGCAAGCGCGCTGTCCACGGCGACGAACAGGAGCAGGACCAGGAGCATGTGCCCACAGCCGACAGCTACGACAGTCCCGTGGAGGCGCTGTACGAAGTGAACGAGGAGCGTGTGAGCGGCCTGGAGGATCTCATCGGCAGCTTCCAGAAGGAGCTGAAGAAGCTGCACAAGCGTCTGCGCAAGCTGGAGGATTCGTGCAACGCCGTCGACGCCGAGCCCGTGGCACAGCCGGCGCCCGCTGCCACAAAGCCCAAGCGGAGCCACTGTGTCGACGATAAGGGCACCACGCGCCTGAACAACGAGGTCTGGACGCCGGATGTGTGCACCAAGTGCAACTGTTTCCACGGCCAGGTGAACTGCCTGCGCCAGCAGTGCGGCGAGATTAGCTGCCCGCCCGGCATTGAGCCGCTGACGCCACCCGAGGCCTGTTGCCCACACTGCCCCACGATGCCGGTGAAGAGCAACTGAGCCAGCGGGCACCGGGAACAGTTTGCACAGTTTGCACAGTTTGCATATCGACTTAACAATTAATCAAGCCCCCTAATTCTTAGTAGCCACATTAACACTAATAGGCGAATTCCACTGCTGAAAGATTCGACTTGAAATCGAGGGATTTTTGTCTAATTCAAATGCTTGGGGTATCAAGTATACGTACGTACCATCACAGCCCGACCAGTGGTGTTCGCCAACATCTCTTAACCAAGACGCACACAGAGCAAGCAATTAATAAACAATTAACTAAACATTTACTGCTACACATGTAACAATAAAGCACAATATTAAAAATTTGGCACACGCCGTCTACGACTCGAAGTTGACGTATTTGGTGTGCGTGCCCTTGGCTATCACAGAGTTGTCCTTCTTGTGCCGCAGCTGGCAGTCGATGAATGCGAGCGTTCTCCCCGCACGCACCAAATTCGCCTCAATTAGCACCTGGTCGCCCACGCGCGCCCCTTTCAGGTAACTAACGTTAATGTCGACCGATACGCCCGGATGACAGGGCTTGGACATCAGCGCATAGGTCGTTATCATGTCCACCAGCGTGGCCGTGTAGCCGCCGTGCAAGCCACCGGCTTTATTCAGATGCTCGGGCGCCACAGTGAACTCTGCCGTGCAAATGCCATCGCCGCCATCAAGAATTTTGACCTGGTGAAAAAGCTTAGAGATTAAACGCTTCAAGCGGCTTTCAGCGCCTACGACAAACCTTCTCCAAGTGTCGCTCAAATCCCGTGGCCTTAGCTATAATCTCTGATATGTGCTTGGCAAACTCAACGCCCTTTTTGCGCGTGCCCATATTTAGATTGTTATGAAACGCCAATGAAAACAATAACAATAAGCTCTAGAGATGTGCGCTGGTACTGCAAACTATCGATATATCATGTCTCACACGGCGCCACAATTGAGAGATCTAAATGTTGCGCTAACAGTTCGGTTATTCTGCGCACGAACAAAAAAGAGCGCAATTTAAGAGAGCGTGACGTCAGAACATCGTTTTGTGCTTTGTTTACATTGTTAGATATCAGGTTTTTATATTATTCATACGATAGTGTGCCGGCACTTATTTATTATATTGCATCACAACATTTTTTAGCTCTTTTCCTAACTAAAGTCCACGAATTTGGTTTGACCACCTTTGGCGATGATTTTGCCATCCGCTTTGTTGCGCAGCACGCACTCAACGTACGCCATTTTGCGGCCAGCATGCAAGGTCGTGGCGTCCACCTCAACAACATCGCCCGGCTTGGCCGCCGCTAAATAGCTCACGCTTAGACTAGAGCTTACGCCCGGATGCGAACCCTTTGACATTAGAGCATAAGTGGTTATATTATCTAAAATGGTGGCCGTTAGGCCGCCATGCAGCGAGCCCAAGCGATTAAGGTGCTCGGTCGTCACAGTAAACTCGCCCACGCAACGTCCTTCGCCGCCCTTCGTTATTTTCACCTGCGAACAAAATTCAAATACAGCGCGTTATCGATAACTCAACTTATATAATATCGAAATGTGTTGTCAGCTGTTTGGTGCGTCGTTTCTTCGCTTTTTCTTTTTACGAGTATTCGGTGTCCACTTACCATTTGCGTGACGCGATCGAAACTTTTGCCTTTGGACATAAATTCGGCCACTTTTTTAACCATCTCAACCGCGCCCTTCGGTGCCATTTTATTATTGTTATTATTCACACAGCACTGAACGCCTCGAAATGAAAAAAGCTACTGAAGCAGGCGCTAGCGATGACAAAGGTGAGCGTTAAATGAGAGCTACACAAAAGTTTGCATAGGGCGCGTGTGTGTGGCGAGTGTCTGAGTGTGTGTTCGTGTGTTACAAAGTCTAGACGTGCGACATGTGCCAATCTCGCATTTGTTGTGCTCGCTCTGTCCGCGTCTGCGTCTGCCGGCAAAAATGTGATAATGAAGGCGCTCTGAAAGTTCAAAAGAGTTAGAAATAAAGTCAATTTGCATATGCAAACTTAAATTTTATTTAGTATAGCAAAATACCCGGTTTTGTCCGGACTATACATATGAATGTCTTGAATCCGGTTTGCCAATATATTTAAAATCATAAAATTGCACCGAACCAGTTGCCAACAAATTAATCATAACCTAAAACCCTACCACAGCTTTTTCCCTTTTAAAATGTTTTAATTCCAATAAACCAAATTATATTTTTTTGCCCGACCTCAGAGGCTGCATCCTACTAAAAATAAACCACAAAAAGAAGAAATTCATATAATTTCTTGTAAATAATAAATAAATTATCCTTAAAAAATTTTTCAAAAATGTGACCAGATTTGAAATCTGGCTTCCTTTATGTGGAAAATCAGGTTCACAAACCGATGCTTAAGGCCAAAAATTTTTTTTCACTTTTACAGCCATGCTTAAAATTGTATGTTTGTTTTTCACTCATTTTCCGCACATGGAATTGAATTTTTTAATTTATTTTTTATTTTGTATTTAAAAAGTTCCTCAAATTTAACTTTAATTAAATTAAATTTTAAATTGTACTACCTGCCTTATAAAGAGATGAACTCGAGGTAGACCGAATTTAGTTCCTCTGTCCTCCTTTGATTCCAATTTAAACTTAAATTTAAATTTTGTTCATGCCCCAGCTGGAACAGCGCTGATATTCCAGCAGCTGGTCAAGGATGATCTCCGGCAGGATACCGTCCACGACTTTGTCGCCTTCACAACGGACGGCAATTGCATAGCACTAATCGGCTCCAAGTCGGAGCTGCTGACGATGGAACTGGACAGCAAGGCGACGCTGCAGCTGCCCTTTCCCTACACCATCGCCAGCTGGAAGTGTGCGAGCACGAAGCGACCCTTGGACCAGCTGTCGCTGCAGGTCAATCTGGAGAGGCTATACGAGAAGAGCAATGTGCTGGAGATGCAGCAGCTGAGCCTGGAGCCGGCGTACACGGCCGTCTGTTCGCAGGATGTGCCCGTGCCCAAGCTGATGGCCGCCAAATTGTCACCCCACCCCCTGCCCAATGGCCAAATGCTGTTGGCCACGCTGAACAACTACGGTGCGATGCACTTGCTCACCAAAAATGCAGATCAGACGTTCTGGCGGCCCTATGAGCAGGGTCTGAATGTGGCCGCCACTCTCAGGGACACTCTGCAGCCCGCCTACGAAGTGCCGCCATCCAAGATCAGAACATTTGGTCACTATCAGGCCTTTGTGGATCGCAGCTGGATAACCATGTTCGCCTGGCGTCCAGTGGACAAAGGGAGCTACGTGCTCGTGCTGGGCACAGCTGCCGGCAGCCTGTGGACGCTGACTCTCAGCGCCGATGGCCACGCTGTGCTGGCCCATTGCGAGCTGCAGACGCTCCTGGGCCACATCTGTCTGATGCACATCTGCGACGATCTGCTGCTGGTGGGCGACAACAATGGCCTGGTGCATCTGTACCGGTTCACCACGGCCGACGAGGAGGGTCTCTGTCTGGTCAAAACGCTGTGGCTGCGTCCGGATCACATGGGCCTGCAGCAGGCGCTGATTACGCGCTGTGCCGAACGGGATTGTTACTACATAGCCTGCTGCAAGGCGGCGCATCTGCTGATCTGGTGCATGCCCCGCCGGGAAGCTGGCAACTGGCTGGAGACGCGTCTGCACGCAGGCGGCATGAAGATAACGGGTAATGTTGTGGACTCAAAGCTGCTTTACCCACTTATCAGATTCGTTCATCAAGTGAACAGGGTATATTGAGTTTGTGCACTGTCCGTCCGTCTGTTCATATGAACGCACTTTTTTTCGCCGCTATTGCAGGTAGAGACTTGAAATTCGGAATATATTCTCGTATATACCGGCGTCAGATAAAGTGTTAAGATTTTTTGGTTATGCCCACTGGGGGCGTGGCAATTCGATAAAATCGTTATATATCCCTCAGTTTTAAAGCTAGATTCATAAATAAAATTGAGACAGATTACTGATGACCTCCTCTCAAGAGCGCATACGCCCATTTGGGTACGCCCACTGGAGGCGTGACAAATTGATAAAAATACACATATCCATGGGCGGGTAACCCGAAAAAAACTATATTTCCTACAATTTTAGAGCTAGACTCACCATATTCGGTTAAAGAGTATTACGCAGTATTGAAAATTCTTACTTATTTCAACTAACTCTCCCCAGGACTCTGCGCACTGGACAACAGCAGCTACGCTCTGGTCACGGCGCGTGGCCAACTATATCGCATCGAGCTCAGCCATAAGCCCGGCCAGCTGAGCGCCAGCATGCGCCCGATAAACGTCGAGGATACCGAGCACCTGCAGCCAGTTGGCCTCTGCTGCAGTCCCAACAGGAATCTGCTGACCATACTCTACACGCGCAGCAAGGAGTATCTAATGACCAAGTCCACGCGCCGTCACCTGCTGAACGTGCGCGTGGGCAGGCTGCAGAAGAACGATACACTCGCCCAGCTGGCACTCTGCCTGTCGCCCGACGTGGCCATAAACAGCTACAAGGATCTCCTCATCGAACTGCGTCTGGACATCTTCAGTGGCATCCAGCTGGAGCCGTTTATCAGCTATGCGCCCTTCGACAGCTTTGCCTTTGACGACGTGGCCACGGAGTCGCAGCTGCAGCGACTGCAGCTCAAGTACCACGTGATGGACTCGCTGATGCACACACAGCGCCAGCAGCGCAATCAGCTGCTGCTGGATCAGCTGGAGCACGAAATGCAGCTGCTGCTGGCCCTGTTGGCCCTGACGCACATCCGCTTGCGTCTGCAGCACCTGAACAGCTTGGAGCACTTGACGGAATTTCAGCGCCAGGCGGCGCAAGCCCAGCTGGCTGCCAGTGGACGCATCATGGAGCAGCTGGAGCAGCAGTCGCAAAAGGAGCAGCCAACTGGTGTCTTCATCAAACGTCTGCTAGCCCAGATGCAGGTGCACTTTGAGCTGCTGCAGCTGAAGCTAAATGTGCCCATATTGGCTGCAGTCGAAACTGCGCAGCTGTGCCACATTTCCTATATCCAGGTGGGTGTGGTTTGTGTGTAGTTTACTTGCAACTAATCCTTCACTATACCCTTTAGCTAACGCTCACGCTGGAGCGGCACTTTTGCACGTTGTGCGCACGGCAGATTTTGCTGGAGCCGCAGCTGCTGCTGGAGCTCTATGCGCCGGGCAGCCTGCTGCTGTGTCCTTGCTGTCATGGAGCCTATGTTCTGGAGCTCTTGGATGCATAAACATAAACAGTGCCCCTCTAAATTCCGATGCCAAATCAAGACCGCAATGTAGAATTATTCAGTTTTTTTTTTTTTTTTTGGCAGTATATTTGTTGGCCAAGTTTGCGGCTTTGATCGAGTTTCGGAATTTAGAACAAGCCTGTAAAATTTTTATTAAACATATATCTTTCGTGTGAGTGTGTGTGTGTGTGTGCAGCTGTGCATGTGCGTGTGTGTGTGTGTGTTACGTTTAAGTTCTTTAGCATTCGCTTAATACAGTGAAACATAAATAATGGGACTCGTCTCCAGCAGCAATATATCCTGCTCCAGCTGCCGCAAATCGCTTTCCAGCTTGCCCTTGCGCTGGCGCTTGTTCTCGCTGTCGATCAGCAGCGACATGGACTGATAGATTTTGGTCATCTCGTTCAGATGGGCGCGCAGGCCAACAAGGATTTCGTTGCGTTCCGCCTGCTCCATGACGCGCATGCCGGCCATTTCGGGCGGTGCGCCATCGGCACGCACCGGCTGTGTGATGGCTGCCAGCGATTCAGATGGCTTCATGCCGCCGCATAGCTCCATTAAACGTGCCTGCTCCTTGCAGCAGACGCCGTGCATTTCCTTCAGCATTTTCTTCGTCTTGGCAATGTAGACGGGCACCTTGCCAAAGTCCTTGCGGCACACGTACTGCGGCACCATGCCCGAGTTGATCAAATTCTGACGCGTGCCGACCGGCGTGTCCACATAGCGCGGCGGCGGCGGACAGCGCACCGTGCTCCGTGCACACTTAATGTTGCGCAGCACAAAATTCGGCACCATGTCGGCCTTCTTCTCCTTCTTGCCAAATTCCGGCAGCGGCGGCATGTGCATGCCCTTGGGGCACACGTGCGTATTCTCGCGACGCCACTTGACGCCCTGATTCTTGCGCAGAAAGGCGCACGGCGGATCCAGCGGCACATTGGCACAGCCCATGGTGCGATGATGCGACTTCTTGGCGTCGGTCAGCAGGCGCATGCCATCCTGCAGCATAACGACCGAATGCTTCTTGTACTCCATGCTGAGGCGATCGCGCAGCCCCTTCGAAAACTTCGCAGCCTTCTTGGACGTTTCTGTGGAATGCAACATTATGAAAGCGTTAGTCGTCGCCACAGGGCCTGTGCTATACCCACCGTTCACGGGCCCACTCGACTCTTGCGGCTTCTCGGGCTTCTCGCGCTCCACATCGAAGATATTCTCATTGTGATGTGTAATGTACACCAGCGACATGGTTGCAGTTCTAAGAGAGCTTCCACCTTTCGCTTAAAAAATATATATAAGGCTGCAATTGTATCTCGAAATCTGTACTGTACTGAAAATATTTTTGTAATGCTAGCTCGTAGTTAAACACATAAATTTAAGAATTTTTTTTTTTGGTCGTTGCCAAGTCAGTTTACACACTGTTGCTACAATACACATGTTTTTGTTGCTCTAGCAACCCATTCAATTAAACTTCCAATATGTCTTTATCAAACTACAAAACCGGTTTGTATTTTGTTTGGTCATTATTAAAAACACCATTTTTTTTTAATTAAAGCAAAATTCAAATTGCAAATTGCAATTTTATATTGGTAATCAATTGTGGTTGCCACAATTATCATAAAAATAACATTTAAATTGATTCTGAAGGGGCCAAATTTGTTGTCAAATATCATGCCAAAATTGACAACAATTTTTAAATGTAAAACTCTGAAAATTATTTTTATTTTTTAATATTTGTTTTAACTAGCAAATATTTGCAGGATTTTGTTGTACATACTTTCTGTTCCATAACTTTTTCAAGAAAGAATATCCTAAGTTTTGAAATATTTGTTTGAAGCTAATAATATAAACTAGAAATAAAATCGGTATAATTTTTCCTTGGTTTCAAAAAGTTTTTTCGTTATTTTTTTTATGGTTTTTAATGACCGCTTTAAAGTTTAAGCCAAAATTGAAATATGATTTTCTCTAGAATTTTTGTGGAAACTGCAAAAAACAAAGAAAATAATAAATATACAAATTAAACGAAAATGAAATATATTAATTGAAGTTGGAATCAGGTTATTAAAAATTACATCGTAGGTGGTATTTAATTCTATAGATGTTGATTTATTAAAGCACAATATCAAGCCAGAGCTTGTGTCGCACACGAGTTACGCTTACACTTAGTAAAAAATTTGTATATAATCGGTTACCATAAAAATTCGTGGTGTATATAAATAGTTTGTGCGTGTGCGTGCGTGTGTGTGTGAGTGTATACATACATTAATAATATAGCACTTAAAAAACGTTAAAGATGCTTTGATTTGGAAATTGGAAGCACAATTGAAAGACGATACCATCTTCAGACAGACGCACAGCAGCATTTAAAAAGCACACAAAGTGCTGGGGGCACAAATTTGCTTAAAATTACTAACTTACGAGCTATATAATCAATATGTATATGGATATGAATGTGCGTGTGTGTGCGTGTGTAAGTATTAATATTAATATGAATATGAATGTCAAAGCCACTTAGAATTTGCACTGTTAAGACAGCATATTTTTTTTTTGTTTTGTTCAGGCACTACAGCAGATTCGCATGACGCTATTGCACATGGAACATGTGAGTCTTGGATATGGAAGCGTGCAGCTCATTTGTTGTTGTTGCCGCCACTCTCGCTGCTCTCCTTGTTGCGCTCCTCGCGTATGCGCTTGAACGCCTCCGTCTTGACAAAGTCGACGAAATTGTAGACAACGCTGCTTTGGACTGGCGCCCGCACCGCCGCCGCATCCGTGGCGCCCAGACGCACGCCACTCTGGCCAGCGCCGCCTTGGGTATACAGATTGCCCACGCTAATGCTCTGCCGGTTGAGCAGCGGCGGCTTGTTGGTCACATCCAGATCAAAGTACTGCAGCTTGTGCTCCGGCTGCTGTTGCACAGACGATTGATTCTGTTTTAGGGCCGCCGCCGATGCAGCAGCTGCTGCTGCTGCTGCGACTGCAGCCACGGCTGTTGCTGCTGCCGCTGATGTTGATGTCATGGCTGCTGCTGCGGAGGCGGTGCGTTGATGCTGCACCGATTGGCTGCCGGGGCTGTTGGGATGCGGCCGATGCGGCTGGCGGGGCAGGGTGCGCGTCTCATGGAAATAGGCCAACGCTGCCGGCGAATGCACATCCGTTTCATGGGGCAGCACCATCGAGAGCGGCGCGCCCGACGAGCGACGCGTTGCCGGCGACATGGTAGCCGAGGAGCCCAGCTGCACGGGATTAGAGTAAATAATAAGTGGACATAGGATTGGTTGGACTTCTTACTTACCTTATAAGCATTTGGTTTGCATTTGCGATCGACGCTGGGCGGCGCGCTGGACTGCAGCTTGGTGGCGCCCAGTTTGCAGCTGAGCTGCTCGACGGCGCAGACGGGCGGCTTGGCTGGAAACTCCTCGGGCGGCTTATCCTCCACGCTGGTCTTGTGCGTTGCCTCCAGCGGCAAATTGGCCACCTTGGGCTTCAGCTTGCGATTAACGGGCGGGCAATCGGCTTGCTCAATGAAATCATAGCGAAACACATTGCCCTCCATGCGAGTGGGCGCCGCATTTGTATAGCAATGCTGGCGTGGCAGCGTGCGGGCACTGGTCGGCGAATTGACCGAAGATCCCGCTGTGCTGGGCGCCACCTGGCTGGGATTGGTCAGCGCGGCCAGCGCAGCAGCGCACACGTCGGGCATCAGATTGGGCGTGCTGGCCGCTATGGGATTGCTGTTGTGCGGACTCGTCACCGGTCGCTCGCCCAGCAGCTGGCCCACATTGCAGTAGGGCAGCTGATGCGAGCGGGGAATGTCGTAGCTCTCTTCGATCAACGAGGAATTGGCATGCCGTGTGGCCACAATCGCTGGCGATGTGTTCTCCGTGTCCGACAGCTGCGGCAGATCGCGCTGTAATCTATAAAAACAATATATATATATATATATTTGTTTATAAATACAGCTCTTTAAATTTTGAGTGGTTTTAACTACTTTTCGTTATCCTTAAAGTCCAGTATGAGATTATTTTTGTTCTTCAGCACCTTGGCCAGCTTCTCCAGCGTGTGATGCTCGCCAGCGCCATCAGCTGCTGTGGCTGCTTTTGTGCCCAGCTGCTTGGCATGCTTGTCAGCTGCTGTGGGCGCCAAGGCGGCGCCATCCTCGGGCATCTTGGAGAAACGCTGCGAATAGGTGAGCACGAAGGATTCATTTTCTATGGAGCTATCCGAGGGGCGTGTGCTGCGATCTGCAAGAAGAAAGAGTTATATATATTATATTTATATTTGATATACATACATTATATTTTCTACATATTATATTTTATATATATATATTATATTAGCATTGGTATAATTACTTGTAAGCTACTTTGTTTAAACTTGACAATGATTTGTCTTTTTGATGCTTGCAGAACATAGGTCAAAGTCGTTTAGATCGGTCTACTATGTTATATAGCTCAAATATGCATAGTATATAGTATATACATATATAGTACATATAATTTGTATATTAAAAATTGAAGATTTCTAAATAAAACTGATCTATAACAAGCTTATTTATACTCCTAACAAGGATATTAAATCTCCAGTAATTCCTGCCCGTTCTCTGCCCAGCTTACCAACATTCTCGCGCAAGGGCAGCGGATGCGCCCACTCGTCGTCATCGGTAAAGACGCTCTCCGAATCCGAATCGGAGCGTTGACTGCGCTGCTTCCCGCTGGCATTGGCCAATTGTTGCTGCACAAGCAAAGGCAAATAATTAGCAAAGTTGCAACAATTAATGAATATTCATAATTGAAAGCTTACCAGGCCGCAGTTGGTTATTTTGGGTGAATAGGATTGATCGTTGGTCAGATTGAGGCCAATATTGTTGTGGCTGCGCGGCGTATCATAGAATTTGGGATCCAAATTGTTAAGCGCGGCCGCCGCCGTCGCATGGCTATCCAATAAGAACTTGGGGCTGCCCGTAAAGCACTCGCTGATGGGTATATACGGCCCGGAGGCGGTGCTCAGCGCCGGCGATGCCTGCACGCTGCTGTGCTGCTGGGCCAAAGCCTCCGCCAGGGTCTGTTGATTTAGGACCAGATGCTCGGGCAGCTTGCGGACAACGCCATTCGCATTGATAGCGAGACGGGCAGCGGCAGCTTGAGCCAGCGTCTGCTGTTGTTGTTGTTGTTGTTGTTGCTGTTGTTGTTGCTGTTGTTGCTGCTGCTGTTGTTGTTGTTGTTGTTGTTGTTGCTGTTGTTGCTCGACGGCAGCCTGGATGAGCGCACTCTGATTCAAATAGAGCGCCGTGGCGGGCGACGGCGGCGGCTGTTGCTGTGCGGCCGCGAGCAACTGTTGCTGATCAAAGTGCGCATCGCAGAGCAACGTCTCCCGATTGTTATAGTCCGTGTTCACATACACCGAGTCCGAGTTGTTGTTGGTCGCGCTCAGCGGCTGCTGATCAATGACCGCCGGTCGGCGCAGCAGCGAACTGGCCGAGGTGCCCGCCGACGAGTGCAGCGATGTGGTTGTCGTATTTTGCGTGGAATTGCTCAGGGCGCCGCTGGAGCTGGTATGCTGCTGTGCGCTGCGATTCTCATCTGTGTGAAAGGGGAGAGTTGCAGTGAAAGTGGCCAAGACCAGTTTGCCGATTCGCTGATTTGCACTTACCAATTGCTGAAACTGCTGCTGCTGCTGCTGCTGCCGTTGCTGCTGCTGCAGCTGCTGTGGATGTTGCTGTGGCGCCCAGTGGCAACTCATTGGACTGCTTGGTGTCATGCAAATGACACACCTGGCAGATGCAGTTCACCCAGTCGCGCATGCTCGCTTCCGTCTCGGCAGCCAAGTAATACGTACGCTTGGGCGTCTTGATATCGAACATGTACTGAAACTTTTGCTTGCGATTCTCGAGGCGCAGTCCGCAGTCGACTTGTTCGCACTGATCCAAATCGATGACACCCTTCAGCTTGCGGCAGTATTGATCCGTATAGTATTCGAGGCAAAACTGCTCCGGTATCTCGCCCTGCTTCAATGTGAACCAGCGGCGACGCCAGCGCTGCAACAAGACCAATAACAACAACAATAACAATCAATGTGCACTCAAATTCGATAAGCCAGCAACAGGGGCGCGTTCCGAGGGCAGTTGGACAACTGGACAACTGGACAACTGGGCAGTGTGATAGTCAGTCAGGCAGCTAACACATGTTGGATATGAGGCGCACTGCACGACTGCGATTATAGCAGCAGCAGCAGCAGCAACTGCAGCAGCAGCGGCTATCAGCAGCGGTGAGTAAGCGACGCCGCTGTCGACGTCGCTGCTGCTTTTCCGCGAATCGTGTTCACATTGACATTTTCTTGGGTAATCGTGCGGCTCACGCCCACTATGCATATTGCCAAACACCGCTGAGCGGGGCCAAGAGTCTGTTGACACCACGGCGGTTAAGCGACCTGTTCGATTTTTCGCCAGCGCCAAGCGAAAGGAGAGCAAACGCCTTCTGAATACCCTATACATTTTTGTTAGCAATGCAATTTGATATTGCATGTTGTTAAAAAAACAAACATAGTCTAAAGTCTAAGTTTTGAAGACTTCAGGTAAGCAATACGTGAATTAAGCTGTTTATTTATTTAGTCGGAAATCGGATGTGTCACGATCTTTAGATTTGCGATTAAAGAGCTACGTTTTTTGTATAATAAAAAAAAAAACAACTTTAAATAAACAAACTAAATCTAGCCGACCATGTTTCTGTAGAGTATACCCTGTAAAGATTGCAAATCAAAAGATAGCGCCTTTTCTAGAATTCTAACTCATCTAACTTTTTGAAAAGTATTCTTGTCAACGATCCAGACATTAATCCAGGATAATTAAAGAACGAGGGTTCGCAGTTGCGGGTTCGAGTACCATATTAAATTATTTTTTTCTGGCCAGATGAATATTAGACAGCCAAAACATTTTTTTTTTTAAGCATAATTCATTAAACATGAATTCAAAATTTAAACATTTTAAACTAAATTAATATCATAGAAGAAAATTTGAAGTTTTCGAACAAAAAAATGCCGTTGCTGTTCTTTTTGCCAACACTGTATACATGTACTAATATAATTAAGGCCAAAGGTACTAACCAGCACTATTTTAAAGTAAGATTTATGTATATCTAACAATATATAATATATTTATATTTTAACACTAAGCAACCCTGAGTGGAGTAATTAATTAAGTGATCTGATCAATGAGGTTCGAATCCCAGGCTAGTGTGTGAAAGTCTTTGTTATGTAAAAAGTAAGGTTTATACTTAATAACTATAAAGTATCATTGTCTAGTATATGAATACTGATAATAATATTCATTATATTTCTTTTGTTTGTATTTTACTTTACAATTTTGCTATATCCTGTACTAATAATAATAAAAACTTGATGAAAATTGACCGCGTTTTGATGCGAAATACATTTTTTATTATTTTTATTTTACTAGATTGCTAAAATTGACGCATTTTCAGAATTTCTTTTATATTTCCAATTGAAGTCCAGTTAGCACATAATGTAAGATATAAATAGCTCTACATATTGCATTTGCACAATTTAATTATAAAATCTATATATTAGTTGAAGACGTAGAAATGCTTTTGATAAACGTTTCATTTGAAAAGAAGGGAAAATTCATGGAAATGTGTTAATTGAGTAATTGGAACAATGCCAATTATTGGCAAACAAGGCATTATTAAAATTACACATACCCTTTCTCCAATCGTCAGGTATTTACGACGCTTCTTTGAAGCAAATATAAATACATGAAATATATGTGCACAAATATTAATTCTTGACTCATTTAAGCATATTGTGCTTAACGGATGATACATTGATGTGATATATGAATCATATAAACATATAACATGAGCACAGCTCATATATTCTGCCGCATCATAGCAGGAGATGATATAGTATCTACAGTGATCGCTGGCAAATAAGAAACCCTATCAATATTGACTGCAATCTGCTATTTATATTTGTAAAAGTTCTTGTTTCCGAGCGTCCACTGTATTTTTATCAATTCGTTAATATCTTATCCGACTTTGATTATCAAGTTAAACAAAGGGTATGCACGCTTCTACTAGCACTTGGTTAATGTGTTTACCAGACAAATTTGCATTGTTGTCTGCACAGTTTCACGCTTAATTCAATTATAAACAATAAACATAATGCCACACACGCACACACACAACCGCACACCGGGTGTAGAGAAATTGGCACCCTGGGGCGCAAAAAAAATAAAAAATTAAATAATGATCAGCTAATTTTTGTAAAGCGCCTGGCATACAAAATAGGGCCTGGGCATGGCTGGGCTGGGCAGCCCCTAAATAAGGACTGCCTTAATACAAATGCAACAAACAAAAGCAACAGCAACAACAACAACAACAACAAGTGCGTCATTGTTTTTGTGCGTGCTGTGTGGCTTATCGCTTTTACATATTTATTAATGATGTGCATACATAAATAGATACATACAACTCAAGTCGAGCTCGACTAGGCAATACCCTGTACCCAGATGCGAGCTCTTTAATATACATTCAAATTTTCCGCAACACATAAATAACAAATTTTGGGGTAGTTCAAAGGGTATATAAAAAGCATTACTGCAAAAATATATAAACAAATTTTTGGCGGTTGGGTTCAATGTGAGGCCGGTTTCGGTTCGGCTCAAAACCGGTTTGCAGCCTTGATATAAAGTTAAGTATTATCGATCTGCTTATGTTTAAGAACGTTCTTACCTAATTTTTACTATATCAGATATATATCCAAAAAATCTTGGCTAAAAATCTATATTTATCGATCGCGAGCACGTTACCAAAAAGCAATACAAAATTATTGTGCATGTGGTACATTTTCTAGCTTTTAAAGTCTGATCAATCATATATAAATATTTATGTATATTATTTATTACATTTATTATTTAATATTATTCTTTAAATAATAATTATAGTAACAGATGCCCTTTGCCTGTTATATACAATTTCCCAAGTTCAGTATACCCCACTTGAAATGAGCACAGGGTATTAAAACAAAACATGCATATTGTACGTGCCTTGTTGATCGCAGTGTTGTTTTTTTTTTGTTGCTTTTTTTGTGCCTGTGGCTCCACTTTCTACTTGGGTGTAAAAGTTTGATTAAACGGCCAACAGTTGCTCAACTGTTGTAATTTAATACGCAACGCCGCTGGCGGCGCTTAACGGTTAGCGCAGGGTAAACATTTAATTAACCGTAAACTTTGCAGGGCAGCCTCACAAAAATGTTCCCACGCCAAAAAGCACAAACATAAACAGCAAAGCACACACACACACAAACAAACACACACACACACACACACACACACACATACAAGTGCAGCTATTGAAAATAGCTCATTCACAGTTTACACAAACTTACAGCAACAAGAAAAACAATTTGCTTGCGGTTTGTTTTGTTGTTGCCTGTTTTGCTTTTCAATCACTTCGCCAGCCATTTCCCACAAAGCTAGGAGCAACAAAAACAACAGCAATTCGATATCATCAGCCATGCAGGCCATGCCCAGCCCGTCAGCCGCTTATTAATGAATTAAAAATGATTATCGGACACACAAACAACAACAGAAACAACAAACAAATGATCGCACACACACACACACACATTAACACGCGCTCTCAAACACACACGAACACACTATAAAGCTGTGTGCAGAGCGTAATTGTATAAAAATGCCACTGGTTGGTGCGTTTCTTTGTATGACTCAGTGTAGAACAAGCGGAAAAAACAGTTAAGTGCTCTTTCCATGCTGCTGTTGTCGTTGTTGTTGTCTTTTTTACCGTATGCTTTGCTTGCAGCTTGCAATTTGCACATTTCACTGACTATTTGGCATTTGCATTGGGGCAAAGGAAAAGAATACAAATAAAAATAATAATATGCTTTGTTGCTGCGCGTTTTGGGTCAATAAACTTACAGCACGCCAAATGCGCTTTGAGGGCGGCGATTTTATAAGCCATCCTTCGTGAAATGTGCTATCCATTATTTATTTATTCAGTACGTTTGTTTTCCTTTATTTTTCAATATGATATACAAATTCACTTGATTTTTCGCTGGCCGCACACACAATAACAACGCACCAACACTCGCGCATTTATTTTCATACTGTTAACAGCCGCCGTACAGCGGGACCAAAACCTAACAGTAGCCACTGCCACTGTTATTTAACAGCGTACGCTAACAATTTTCTGCTAAATTTAGAGCGTAGTATTGTTGCTGTTTTTGTAAATAACATTTATTTATATGAGAATGCGGTGAATTTTATTAAATTAAACAGCTGCTAATTGCATGCATTTGTCACTATCGTTACAGCGATACAGAAAAGACATATCAGCACTAGTCGATGTTTTAATTTTGTCAAAATTATCGAAACTGTCAAGCCATAAAATGTTAACCCGATATACTATAAAATGTCAATATCGATTATCCCACACACAGTGAAACTTCACTATAAACAACCACAAGACTTTTCTGAAGTGATTGAATTACTTATAATTAAATCAAGTTTATATTATGAAATTGAATTGGGTAAAACTACAAGGAAATTGTTTAGAAATAAATTTTATTCCGTCGCGTCAACTGCATGTTGACCACATACAGCATTTCCATATACATATGCATAATTATACCGATCTCAGACGGATGGAGCTCCTCCTGTTTACTTGTCCTTGGCATCGCCCTTGCCACCACGAATCCTACCAGTACGACGGGCAGCAATGAGACCGACCTTGCGACCGGCGGATGTGCCACGCTTAACGGTCGACGCCTTACCAATATGTTGATGGTTACCACCACCATGGGGATGCTCCACGGGGTTCATGGCCACACCACGCACCTTCGGCCAGCTGTTACGCTTCACCTTGTACTTGTGGTAGGCACGACCGGCCTTCAGGATGGGCTTGTCGATACGACCGCCACCGGCAACGATGCCGACCATGGCGCGATTGGCCGACGGCACCACCTTCTTGGCGCCCGAGGGCAGCTTGACACGGGTCTTCTTCGTGTCGGGATTGTGAGCAATCACGGTTGCGTAGTTGCCCGACGTGCGCGCCAAACGGCCACGATCGCCGGTCTTCTCCTCCAGATTGCAGATGATGGTACCTTCGGGCATCTGGCTGAGAGGCATCACATTGCCAATCTGCAAAGTGGCCTTGCGGCCGCAGTAGACGAACTGGCCGGTGTGCATGCCCTCGGGTGCGATGAACAGCTCCTTGCGGATCTTGTAGCGGTAGGGATCACGGAAGTGAACGACGGCCAAGGGCGCGCCACGACCGGGATCGTGCACGATGTCCTATAAAAAGAAAAACAAACGTTAAACATTAGTTTAGTTCATCGATGTGTCATAGCGTTCCAGGAACTCACCTTGACGACGCCGCGAATGTAGCCAGAGCGCTCGGCAAAGTCCAGAGAACGCAGCTTGGCGGCTCCCTTGCGCTTCTTGACGTGCGCCTTGAAGACGGAACCGGCGCCCTTACGCTGTGCACGAATTACACGACCCATTTCTACAAATGCAAACAAAAGCCAATTAATGTTTATCCACCAGTTATTTATGAGTCGATTTTATTGCAACGCAGACTGCCATCGTCTGTAAATATCGCATGCATACGCTAGCTTGTGCTTCGTTGCGAACATTTTGATTGTTATTTATTTTGGATGTTGCAGTTTGCGTTCGAAATTTTGCGATTATCATTTCAGCAGTCGACACCTACCGATGCTCGGGTAAAAAAGAAAAGAGAGAAGAGGAAGACATAAGCATATTGTCAACGTTTTGACAGCTAGCGCTGCCAACTTCACGTTGTTTTCCGTCAGCTGAGCGCTGCAATTCAGTGTTGCTCAACACGCGTTGTCATCGTTAATCGATTAAGTTAGCTATCGTAGTGTAGTCGAAAATACTCAATTTGAATTGCAGTTGATTTTGTTTATTTTTTTTTAATCTTGAGATTATATATATAATAATGTTTTTCTTTATAATTTAGATTTACATTCATTTCTTTATCATCAATTTACTTGTTTTATTTTAGAAATAAAGTAAGCTTTTTATTACTAATTCGGTTTTTTTTAATTGCATTTTAGTGCATTTTGTTTTAAAGAACATTATTAAATATGGGGGTATTCATTTATTTTTTTCTTTTATAACACAAAAACAAACAATATTTAAATATTTTTTTCATTGAGACCACCTGTGGTAGGTGCTACAATTTTTCGTTTTTTTTTTCTATCTTTTTGTTTTAGGGACGTACATGAGAAAACAACACAAAACAAGGAAGAATAATTCATGATTTCAGCAATAACTGCCAGCATATTTTGACATATGTATATGTATGTGTATTGCAAAAGGGGGATTTTGTTTTTTTTTTTTTTTGTTGTGTGCCGATTATTAGAATGTTATAGAATGTGTATGTATATTGCATCGTAGCCATTTAATAATTAAGGTTAAAATTTGTCCACAAACGTGAATGAAAAACAAAGAAACCAACAAAACAGTAAGAAAATGCACAGCACACAAGCGGAGTTTATCAATCATCAATCAGCTCTAAATTGAGTTTTTCAATTTTTAACATGCTATCTTTTTATAGAATTTCATCTTATTTGCTTTTGGTTTTTGTTCTTTTTTTTAAGTTCTGTATAAAAGTTCAGTAAAAAATGCAGCTTAACTAGGTTTATCGAATTCCCTCCAATCTTGTTTATCAAGGTAAGTTTAGTTGTCTTCGAATATGCCATACATATGCATTTTAATTAATTCATTTATGCATTTTTCTTTAATCAAATTGTCTCATAAGTAGGTTCAAAATTTCGTTAAGCATTTTTGTTGGTTGCCTTTTTTTTCGAAGCATTTGTTTGTGTTGCTTTCTGTTTTTTATTTTACACATTTACTCGTCAATCAATAATTGTTTTTGTTCAGCTCTCTATAATATTTTTACTTGCTTTTTTATTATCACTTAGTTTTTACAATGGCGCTTTTTTGTTTTGTTTTGTTTTTCTTTCTTTTCATAAAAATGAGCATACAGAGACATTAATTTATAATTTATATAAATGTAAATGTTGCTTTTGCTTTTGCACTAGCTCGAAACGCACAAATATATTCTAATAGATTGTTTCGGACATATATATACTTATATATGCGGGTGTATATATATATATAAAAGAAAACTAATTGCATAATTGCTCACAATTCGTTAATATTCTTTCGATTTTTCTTGATTTCCTTCTTTTGTTTATATGTTCTTTTTTTGATGCGTTGCATTTGCATTTGCTTTAACTTAAGTTTAACTTGTAGGCAAATAATAAGTAGAAAACAATATGCACACAATTCTAAAATGACATTTGAAATGAAATTGTTTGGGTGCATAGTACAAATTAATTGCGTTTCTAGTTATGTAATCTTCATTATACATATATGTGTGTGTTTAAATGTTTTATCAAAAGTACTTGGGGGAGGAAAAACAACAATTGTTGTCTCTGTTTTCTAATTGCAAAAAAAAACCTCGACGAGTGAGCTTTAGATATTGTTTATCGCGTTTCTTTATGTTGTTTTTCATAATTTTTTTGTTTTTTGCTTTGTTTTCTCTTTAAATACATTATTTAACGCTCGCTTAAAATTGTGCACTCAATTTAGGCGTAATTTATTTTTATAGCACATTTACTAATTGAAACGTTCTCCTGTTGAATTTTCATAAGCACATGTTAACGTGTTATTGTGTTGGTGTGTTTGTGTGTGTGTGTCTGTGTGTGTGAGTGTGTGTGTTTGTGGTGTAATATGTATAGGATGTTCTCACTTAGAAATTATGCACTTTTTACTTAAACGAGCTAATGTGTGTGTGTATGTGTGTTGTGGGCGTGTTTATGTTCTCTTTAAATATTTGTTGTTTTAAGCTTCAAAGCTTGTTGTAAAAAAAAGAAGAAATATTTTGTTGTTGTTGTTGTTGTTATGTTGAATGCTGTGGGATCATTGATCAGTTGCCGTGTTGCGGAAGAGTGTACCGTGCGCAACAGCTTTACCAATTGGCCATGCCGGGCTTGTTGAGCGTCATAAAGTAGATTTGACACGATGAAGCACCTTTGGCACTACTGAAGAATACTTTGTCGTTGCGCTCGCAAAGGAATTTCAAGCGCTGCGCCTTCTTGTGCATGAAGACACCATCCAAATGGCCGCTCTCCACGGAACGTATCTAAACGGAAGTGGAAAAGAGTTTCTGCGTTATCAAGTATTCTTGTGGGTTACGACAAATTCAACGCACCTCTATTGCTTTATTGCCCCAGCCCATAATTTGACCAGTGCCTATGTAGGCCACCGAGGTGGGCATCTCACCCCACTGCAAAAGAGCGAAAATAGTTAGAATAAATGCTGGAATCAGTTAATATATATATAAGTATATATATATATATATATATATATATATATATATATATACAGTGAAAGCTCTAAGGAGGTTTAGTCCTGGTTTTGACAAAGCTATGGAAGTTTGATATATGGGAACTATGCAACCGAGAACTTTTGATGTCAACATTTTTGTCAATAATTTTGGACAAAAATTTTGGAACTCTACTGAATCACTTTGAACGTTGTTTCTTCTACTACTTGTGACAACCATATTCAATTAAAAATATAATTTTGAAATTCTAAATTTCTAAGAAAATATTTTTTTCGAAAATTAGGAGTAAATAATTTTTTTTTACCAAAAAATAAAAAAAAAAAAAAATTACTGTCAATAATGCACATATTAAATCTAGAGACAAGAGCATGACGAAAATGCCATCAAACAAGAAAATCGGTTTAGTTTTCACCAAGTTATGGCAGTTTGAAATATTTAAGGATATGAAGTTTGGGTATCTAGATTTTAAATATATAGATTTTGGAATGCAATCTTAAAACAATCGACAATTTGCGATTTTTGTGAATTACATCAAATATCAATTTGGGTTTGTTATAAACAAATAAAAGTATGAATACATTCATATAATTTTCAACAACAGTTGGAACTAAGTTCATTATTAGATAACAGAGATATTTTCAGCATGTTTTCCATGTTTTTATTATTTCTGCGACATCTTTTGGCAAGAGAAAAAAATCTGGTACCATGGGTAAGCCCCCAATAGAGCTCACACTTTCTTTTATATATATATATATATATATGATTGATATTTGTTACTGTTACTTGCCTGTAGCACAATGTTCTTGGACACACGCCCGGCAGTGTTCACATAAACGCCTTCATTGTCGTAGCACAACAGCAGTTGCATACCATTCGAATTTGGAAGCGCCACAATACAATGCGGAATGATTGCACCCTGAGTCTGTGTTTGGAATTGTTTCGCATTTACAGTTTGTATCCAATCAGTGGTATGGCATGCGGCACTTACATGCTTAGGAAGAAATATATCGTATACTTCAGCTGAATCTAAATCAACCGCATGGAAACCCTCAGCGGAACCATAAATCACTTTCAGTCTCGATTGATCCTCAATTGTGAGATCGACCAAAAGGGGGCGATGTTCCAGTTCACCAAAATTCTAATCGAAAAAAAAAACAGAAGAGATTTAGTAATAGTTTATACAGCATATATAATATATATATATATGATTTGAACGCACCTTAAATGCCATAAATTTGTGATATGGTTTGGGCGCCCATGCATAAATTTCAATTGAGTCTTTTAATGCAATCACTAGGAACTTAATCCTCTCGTATTTGACAATCTTAAAATGTACAGCACCTTGTAGATCACCCACATTTATCCAGCCGTTGCGACGCTCCACTTGCTGCGGAGATTTAAATGTAATAAAATAAAGAAACATTTAAAAATAGTTTTTATTTTTTTACTAGTTCACGAAGTAAAAGAAAATTTGGGTTTGTTCAATTTCCGTCTGTTTGTATGAAAGCAATTTTTTTCGGCGTTATTAAAGTTAGAGACTTAAAACTTGGAATATATACTCGTGTATATACGCGTTAGATAAAGTATTTAGTTTTTTTGGCTACGCTCACTGGGTGCGTGGCAAATTGATTTCATCTATATATTTCCCAGAGTTTTAGAGCTAGATATATCAAATTTGTTCAGACAAATTACTGATGACCTCCTCTAAAGATCGCACTAAACATTTTTGGATACGCCCACTGGGGGCGTGGCAAATCGGTAAAAACAATATATCACAATTTTAGAATATCAATAATAATTAAGATCGTTTTCGACTGCAACGCTTTAACTTGTTTTTAGTTGCAAGTTTTAGCACACTTACATCGGAGAGTCCGTCGGTGCGCAAGATCTTGGACTTGAGCCATGATAAATAATAGACGCGCACGCGATTCTTTTGCCCGATATGGTAACCAATATATTTTGACCCTCCAGCACCTCCATTTGTTGGAAACGGCGACGCGAGATGAGCTGATAGACCTGTGGCGGATTATCAAAAGGCGTTAAATGGTGACTTCGATTGTTTGATGGCCGCCCACTAACCTTGCCCTGTCCGGAGCGATCGAGGAGCATGAGTCCATTCTCCGTGCCAATTAGCAAATTGACGCCCCAGAGTGCGGCGCACAGGATCTCCGAGTTGAACCGCTTCTTATACTTACGTATCTCGGGCGTATCGTTGGCCGCCTCGTGCGAGGTGGGCGTCACATTCACATTGACCGTGGACTCACGACGTGTCGGCCCGGAGCCGCCGGCGCCGAAGCCGAAGGTGAGAAAGCTGCGTTGTTTCTGTTGCAGCGCGTACGCGTGCGGTGGCAAAAGGGAGACGTTCGATGTGTGGGTCGTGGAGGTGGTGGAGGAGCAGGGTGTGCCCGCCAGGTGTAGAATGTTCGCAGAAGAGGAAGAAGCAGATTTATGCAATAAATTAGTAATACTGCTGGAAGAACGCGTTTTACTAATCGAATTCTTTGGTGAATTTTGGCGCGAATTCGATGTCGATGAGGCCAGCGATATTGTTGATTGTGGTGAATTATTAGCGCTAATAATTACACCACCGACAACGCTGCCGCCGCCATGACCGTGGCCGCCAACGCCGACGTTGACGGCGACGGCGACGCCTCCGGCGCTGCCGCTGCTGCTGCCGCTGCTAGCGATAAACGATTTCGATGGCGTGGAATGCACGGATGAACTAATGGCCGCTTGATACTTTATTTGATTGATAGATTGATTCATTCATTCATTGATTTATTTATTATTATAATTTTTTTTTTGTTTGGGTTTTGTTTTTGGTTTTTTCGATTGTTGTAATTAAGAGAAAAGAAAATAGAAAAAGTGCAAGAAAAAATTTCAATTAGTTTTCGAATTGTCAACAAAATAAATTAATAAAATAAACATGCTAAAGAGGGGTGTAAGAGTGTGTGTGTGTGTGTGTGTGTGTGTGTGTGTGTGTGTGTGGGTGGTTAAATATTGTGTGCTGCTTATGCTAGCGACAATTAAAATAAAAACAATAGCCAAAAAAATATATATATGTTTGCATTAAAGTAAACAGAGCTGAGAAATGTTGAAAAATGTTAACAAAATAAAATGTGATTAGTCTTTCCCCAGAGGCCAATGGTAAATAAAACTTTAAATAAGTTTACATATTGATTTGTGTGTGTGGTGTATACATGTAATACATATATGTTGTGTGTAGGTGTGTGTGTGTGTTGAAAAACAATAAGAATGATACAGGTTTTATGGTAATGAGGAGCATCGCCCTCTGTGTCTGAAATGTGTACAGTGCGTTAACAGCGTCGCGCCAAGCGAAATGTTATTTACAGTGACAGTGACATGAGGCTGCCTGCTATGCAACGCATTGTAAATAGTAGAGCAGGAGAAAGAGAGCGAGCCACAGTGGGGCCACAGTAGTGCATTTGGCTAGCAAATAATGAATATATATAATGTACATATCAGAAACACATATAGCAAATATCTATTTTTTTATACATAGACAATAACTTAAAAAGGCATTCCTGGTGCAAAAACGGTAAAGTAATTGTTGTTGAGTAATTAAGGAAGCCCTGCACTTGAAAATAGTATGTACCATACCACAAGACACATTTGTAAATTTGATAAGAATTTTTGGAAATAATAAAACTATACACGAAATTTTGGTAGTTGTTGGGTTTTTTTTTTTTTTTTTATAGATTTTTAGAGAGAATATTTTGTAATTTGTTCTTTGGGAACTATTGCAGTTGTAATGTTGTTGTTTTTCATACTTACTATTGTAAATTTTGGTTTGTTTGTAATTGATTTGTATTTTGTAATTTGTTAGAATATATCGTAGTGGCCATCAGCTCAAACGTTGCGGAAAGACAAAGCACAATTAAGAAGAAGAAAGTGTTTGTAACGTTTTTTTGTTTTTCAATCTGGTTAAATTTAAATTAATTTTTGGTTTGATTCATTTAAAAAATTCATGCACTTGTAAAAGCTGCGAATCGCATGCACAATTTTATTACATTATGTTTTGGAAATTGTCGACCAATTTAATTACGTAAATTTTTTTATGTATGGACATTTTCGTTTCGTTACGCGCTCTTCATAATGAACTTTGCTCCACGTCAAAGAAAATTGTTTATGCTAAGATATTCGTTTGTATTAGTCACATTTAAAGGTTAGATAATTTTGAAAAAATCAGTAAAATTTTGTTTAAAGCACAAAACGAATAAAAAAATAGATGAGAAAAAACTAAAGATTAATTTATACTTTTTCTTTAAAGAGACATTTGAAATGGGAAACTATTAATTTTATTTTAATTCCAAATAATTGCTAGTTAATGACCCACTGTAAACACATTACTGTCAACTTAACAGAATGTTGACTGATTGATAAGCGAAAATGTAATTTGATAACATGAATTTAGTCATGGAATATTTTAAATATTCCCTATTATAACCCACAAATAATTGAAATGAAATAGACAATGCATGAGTCGATTTGTAATTGGTTTTTTTTTCTTTCTTTGATTATGCATAGGAAAGAACACAAAAGAGAAAAACGAATAACAATAAAAAGGAATACAAACTGGCAACTCGAAAACGAGTTGAACGCACAAAAAACACACAATGTAAAATCGAATCGGTTGATAAATATAAATATTATTAATGGGAACTGAAGCGCTACTCACCTCCTCACTGGATGATTTATCGTGGCGCGGCGGCGTTGCCGGCGACGCCTGGCTGAGTAGATCGGGCAGAACGCTGCTGGTGCGGGTGCCGGGGGTGCCAAGGCCGCTGTTATCCCCACCAGCCCCACTGCTAGCTACTCCGCGATTCTGTACAAGAGAGAGAGAGGGGGGGAATTGCACATGAGTTTAGTTGGCAATCAAAAGTTTTAAATTGAGGTAATAAATTTGAAAACAAACATTTTGGAAATGAAATTAAAACGAGAATGGGTTATAAATGCTTTTGGAAAAGGTAAAAACAACAAAAAGTAATGAATAAACAACAAATTGAAAGAGTCATAAATAGAAAAGGACAGCGAGAGACAGGGGAAAAGAGAGAGAGAGAGAGAAACAAAGAGAAAGTAAAATGAATGCCAATGAGACACGTAAGGATACTAAAGACGCCTACTAAATATCCTCTTTTTCAACAAATTTAACTTTTAACACTAATAAGCTTACAAACTAAAACATTTAGTGATTTTTGGTTTTTGTTTTGGAAGTTTTCAAAATTGTTTTAAAGCTAAAACTCATGGCAGTTTTACAGATAAAGCACTTAAAATTAGTTTTATTCAGCGCAACTTTCTCACAGCTCTGCAGCAGGCAAAACGTTGCTCAATTTGCAAACATCACAAAACTTGCATAGGGTTTTTTTATTTTTCATTAACAATTTGAAATTCAGCTAACCAAACCAACAAACTTTTCATTATTTCATTAAAATAACCATTTCTATTGAAAGCTTTAAAACAATTTTGAGCAAATGAATGAATTTTTGGCAAAGCTAAGCAGCAAGAAAGTTAAATGGAAAATTTTTAAAGCATTTTTGACTAACAGGAATTATATATTGAAAAAATATCTCTAATAAACACATAAATATAATATAACTGAACTGTCTGTAATTTTAGAATAAAAGTAGTTCGAAAAATCTGTATTTTTACGGTAATAAATAGTCTACACAATGCTGCAAAAATACAGCACATTTAAGGGTTTACTTGACATTTCTTCCATATATTTATTCAGATATTTTTATTTCATTAAAATTTGATTTAAAACATCCTCTATTAGTTCCATGAACTTTTTTTTTACTTTTAGCTAAGCTCCTAAATTTCTACACAAGCAAGTCCTAAAATTTAACTTCAAATTAATTTCACTGTCATTTCTTTACAATTTTAAAGCCCAATAGCATTCCATGCCGCTTTTAACAAATGCCAAGACTTGAATATAAATATATATATACCATATATAGTAAAAACCATGAGATAGTGACGTTATTTACAGATAGAGTACAAGAAGCTTACGAGTTAAGCCTGCAAAAAAAATGTTTCTCTCTTTTTATTAGCATCTCATTAGCATTCGATACTTTTGTTTTTTTTTTATGGCGATGGTAAAATTATATACATATACGATAGCATAAAACCGTTGTTAATAGTTAGATTCTTTGACCCATCTACCCAATTAGAAAGCAACACCTTGAAAGACGTCTATTATGCATAATACAAAAGTTGTTAAAAATCAAGCATGAAAATATCGTTTAGTGACTTTCAAAGCAGACCGCTATATGACTCTATAACTATGGTATGTATATTTATAATGATGCTTACGTACAAGTGTTATGATTGTTATTGTTACCAATTAGAATTAGTTGCGATATCTGATTAGCAAACAAATGTAAATGCAATAAACAATAAAATAAACATGCTAGGGAAAGGTCAAAGCAAAGGGGGAAATAGAAAACAGCATACATAAGTGTTGATAAATCAAAACAATTTACAATTGAAAAATTTGTTTTTCTATCTTTTTAGTTTTTAATTGTAGACTCCGCTGTTATTTACGAGCTGTTAGTGCAATGTTATTAACAGCATGCGGCTGCTGCTGTGTAGGCAAACATTAGAGACAGTTGGTATATGGGTGAGTTGCGAGACAGAGACAGAGAGAGAGAGAGACAGCGAGCGAGCGATGCATATGTGTGCGTGTGTGTGTGTCTTGCGGTGAGTATCGGAATTCTAGCCAAATGGTAAATTTTATTTGCATAGCGCATGGTATTTTTTTGCTGTTTTGTTTTCAAGTAGTTTGGTTTGGTTTACGTTTCTGGCGCCAGGACAAAACACAATAATGAACGATATTTGAATTGTTTGTTTCATCTGCTGCTTTGTTCGATTTTGATTTATTTTTTTTTTTTTGATGCGTGCGAGCTTAGAACGTTTACCTGCTGCTGCTGTAGCTGCTGCGGTAGCTGTTGTTGTTGTGGTAGCTGTTGTTGTTGCTGTTGTTGTTGCGCACGCGCCGCTGCATTCTGCAGCACAATGACAGACTCAGTCTTTTCGCGACGCGGACGCAGAAAATCTAAATTGGGCCAACTGGACTTTGCGGGCGCTGCTGCACCGCCGGCTGCTGTTGTTTTCGTATTGCTGACAGGGGTCTTCGTTTTGGTCTTATTGGCGGCAGCAGCAGCAGCACCTGCACCAGCAGCAGCTGTTGCTGCGGCTGCGCTGCTCTCCTTGCTGGCGCTGCTGTTATAAATGCTGTTCCTTTGGTACATGGCACTGGCGCGCTGCGCTTGCACAAGATGCGGCGACTGCAGCTGCGCGTTGCCGCCGCTGCCACTGCTGCTGCTGCTGCTGCTGCTGTTGGCGGCGGCAGTGCTGCCACTGAGCACCGCCGAGTGTCGCTTGGTTAACGGCAGAAGGTCTGAGTTCTCGCGTCGAAAGCCGCGCACAAAGCTGGGCAACTTGGAGTCGGACTCTTGACGTTTGTGCTGCGGCTGCTGCTGTTGTTGTTGTTGCTGTTGCTGCTGCTGCGTGGCGCTGCTGCGCTCTTTGGCAATGTTGACGCCAGCTGCGGAGCTGGCGCCCTTTAGCGGCTGATAGCCCCTGGGCACGGGTCGTGCTATGGCCTCGGCGATGCTGGCGCGCTGCAGCTTCGTCTCCACCTTCAGTGTGCTCAGATACGAGCTGCGACTGAGGCTGGCTGTTGTGCTACTGCCGCTGCCGCTGCCGCTGCTGCTGTTGGCGTCGCCGGCGCCGTTCGATTTCTTGGGAAAGAATTTATCAAAGTTCCAGTCGCGCAATAGTTTGGCGTCCTCAGCGCGCTTTGGCGCATGCGAGGTGGAAGCGGATTTTTGTAAGCGATTCATTTGTTTTGATTCTAATGTCTGTTTACAGTTGTGGTTGTTGTTGTTGTTGTAGGGACAGTAGTTGTTGTTGTTGTTGTTGTTGTTGTGAGTAACAGCGCAAGAGAAGAATTGTTGTTAGGTTGTTTGTTCGGTTGCATTTTACATTTCTACAGGCTAAATTTATTTAATTTTTTTTTTTTTTGGCTATCTACACCCAGGTACAAAAAATCCCGCTTGTAGCATGGAAAGTTTTTCATGAATTCTCTCATTGCATTCCAGAAATGTATGTAATATTTATATGATTTTGGGGGTATTTCTATTGGTGTTTAATGTGGGGGTGGGGGCGGGGTGGATAATGCACATTGTGGTGCTAAAGTGTTTCACTACACACTAGGTATATAAAAATATATTTCATATCGAGTGCCATATGATTGATAACCTGACGGATGCACTTTATTATCGCCTGCCTTGAATATATTATATATATTATTCTATATACAAGATATACAATTGTATGAAGGTATGTATTAGAGCTGCAAAACTAATCTAATAACCAAGTCTCAATAATTGATCCTTTCATTAATAAGATTACATGTGTATTTACTTGATATGTATATTTAAAAGATTTAATTTAATTTTAGATAAATTATCGATAAATCGAAGATATATTGATAAATCACACACATATCAATAAATTATTGTCAAATCAAATTTAAAATAACACATTATCGATTTCTCGGTAAATAATCGAAAACACATATCGAAAATATGTATTACTACATATGCCAATGTTTACTACACACATAATCAATTACAGTTCGAATATGTATACTTTAGTGTTATCAATCGATCCACACGTTAATTTATCTCACTTTAAGATCACGAATATTTCGTTAAATTTTCATCGATTGTTTCCCAGCTCTAAAATTTATGAATTGTGCCCGTGCAAACATTCTATGCACCAGTGCGTTTCACTTTATACAAAACACTCAACAAGAACATCCGAAATTCATTTGAAAGTAACTCAAAATTGAAACGATAAGTATAATGGCAAAGACAGGCAAAAAAGATATAGTTCTGGATTATTACATAAGACTTTGTACAAAAGAAATTCACGAAAAAAGTTTCATACCGTAAATGTTTTTTTTTTACGTAACTAATCAAAAAAGATAAATATGTATTTAGTATAGAAATAAATATGTAGTTCATAGTTTAAACTAGGCTCAAATGAACTCGTTCATCAAATTGGGTGGTTAAGAGTTAAATTAAATAAATATATGTTTATACAGTAATTGCTGCAAAAAGTTGTCTAAATAGAACCACAACCATCCAAACTTTTGTTGTTGTTGTTTTAATTGACTAATATTAATATAAATAGTTTTTTTTTGTCCATAGTATTTGTTTCTTTTAAAGTTATTTAGACCTTTAACCCTACCAAAGCTAATTACAATTTGTACAGCTGCCTAAAAAAACTGTAAATAGGTAAAACCTGTAGTGAAGTCTCTTCTTCTTAACTCTTCTCAACGTATCGCAATAGAAATATCTCAAAGAAAGACAAAAAAAAAAAAAATTCTAAAACTAAACTAAAGAAAAACATACTAAAAGAAACTATACAAGTCTAGTTATTAGTTTTAAGAGTAAATATTTCGGATGGCGTTTACTTACGCGCTTCAGCATCAGCGTACGATCTCTGGCCTGATCGTCGTCATCCGGTGTCGGTGGCAAGGGTCGATTCGGTGGCCCACCGCTGCCGTGGGTCAGCGGTGTGGTCGTTGTTGTTGTGGTGTCCTCGGAGACGGGTCCCAGGCCGGGCCTATATGAAAATTCGGGTCTGAACATAACCAAAAAACAAAAACAACAACCAAAACGCGACAAAAAACGGAAAACACAAAACAGCCAAAAAGTAAAAAAAAACAAAAAAACAAAAAAAAAAAAAACGGGGCGGCAAAAAAGTGTTGTCATGAAAATAATGTGGGAATGTGAGGTGGGTGGGGTGG
This sequence comes from Drosophila colorata, assembly GCA_035041545.1. Classification (NCBI taxonomy): domain Eukaryota; kingdom Metazoa; phylum Arthropoda; class Insecta; order Diptera; family Drosophilidae; genus Drosophila; species Drosophila colorata. The sequence goes on from JAWNLD010000564.1 coordinate 6,515,459, forward strand.
GCAATATTAACGGTAATGGGTGAGAGAAAGTTAAGAATGTTGTGAATTGGTTTGACTAGCAAAGGGCTCTACAAGGGATTGCTCAGTTCCTAATGGTTCTATTTATATCTATATCTACCTGCTTTAATAACACAATTTAAACATTATTTGGGTTTCTTTATAAGACACATGTCGCTCGATAAATCTCTTGCATATTAGAATCATATATTGAAACGAGGCGTTCACTTTATGTACCTATAACGCCATTTTAAAACGAAAATGATTTATCCTTTATTAATTTGAAGTTTTTGTGTATTCCAAAAAAAATCATTTACAATTTTCCCGGTAATTTATAAAAAAAAAATATTCTATGCGATTCTTACAACAAATTCTCATTGCACTAATATTCTCACTTGAATATTTGGGGAATTCCCATAAAAATAATATGCTGAAATATATTACTATATTTTAAATACAAAAACACTTCATGATAAGGTCCCTGTTGTTAAATTGTTTAAAATACTTTAAGAAATTCGGAGAATCAAGTTGGTTTCCAGAAAATCTAACAAAATAAAAACTGTTTTAAGTTGATTCTAAGCATACTCTTTCAATAATACTTATAGGTTTTCTTAGTTTTTGACCTCCTTTAAAGCTTACAAATATGAAGCTTAAGCTGTCTATTATATAAACATAAATAGAACCATGATTTAAGAAACAATTCCCACAGTATATGTATGTAACGTGCTGTGCGCCATTTGCAATCAAATTTCATGTGGAAAATATATTTAAAAAATATATTTACATATATGTTTTATGCATTGCATGGCTGCCACGCCTTCCGTTTTGTGCTTTTAAGGGGGGCGTGTACTTACAGCGGCTTGGGCGGATCGCTGGCCAGGAGTGTGCCATCGTTGCGTGCCCGATCGTTGGGCTCGTCCGGTTCGCTGTCGGAGTCGCTGCTGTCGAGCGGATCCAGCGGATTGACGGGCTGTCCCAAATGATTGTTCGACTGTTGTGGCAATGCAGCCGCCGGCTTCGATGATGATGATGACGATGATGAGGCTGAAACACAGATGGCCCCATTGCCGGAGGATGCGCCCGGTTGTCGATTGTTGCGCGGCGGCGCCTCCGGCTGTGGCAATTGCTGTCCACCGGCTGCTGCTGTCTGTGGCTGCGGCTGTTGGGAGGAGACCACGCCCAATTCATTTAATTGTGCTGCTAACACATCCAAATGATCCTACAGGTTTTTTTTTTTTTTTTTTCGTATTTTACAATAGATATTTTTTTGTTTGTTTGTTTTTTCGGGTCAAGTTTTCGAATGCACGCGGAGGATTTTTGTGTGTATGTATATTGTGTTGTGTGGTGTAGAGTGTAGTGTATATGTGTGTGTGTGTGTTGCACGTGGTACCACAGTTTTCAATAATTGTTGTAGTTGTTGTTGTTTTCGGAGGGGGCAAATGCGTTTGTATTTGGGGTGGAACGAAAAGTAAGAGAGCATTAGACTGGTTTACACCTTTCACTTCTTATAGATAAACAACAAACAGGGCCAAACATTAGAGAAAGCTCGGTTAGTTTTTATCTATGGAACTTGCCGGGGTTAGTTTATCGCATTGTTTTTTTTTTTTGTTTTTTTTTGGCATTACAAACGCATCAATCACAGCAACTGTTCTATATGTAGAAAACGCTTCAAGAGCAGCAGCTACTTTTTGTTTTTGGGGTTAGTTGCATTTGGAAATTGAAAGTGTTTTGTTTTTGTTTAACTGTGGATTAGTGGGCACGTGCAGGGGGAGCAGTTTTGTATATGGTTATAACGGCGTTTTTTTTTTTTTGTATAGTTTTTTGTGTACCTCCAAAATGTTGTAAATTTAGTTGAAAATTTCGACAAGGGTACCAAAAAGGTGGGTATTTATATGAAGTACATATATACATACTGGTAAAAACAAGCATAAAATACACAAAGTAAAATAGAAAGAGTGACAGAGAGAGAGCGAGAGAGGAGCGAGCGAGCAGGCTACAACTGAAAATGATAAAACATACCTCAGGTCTCCTTGGTGGTAACTGTTGTATGATTGTCATGTGTATTTTTTTTTATTTATTTTTTTTTTTTTTTAGTATTTTTGTGTGTTTTTTTAGTGTTTGGTTGAAATTATACGTTGGTTGATATTTATATATATATTTGACGCAACGGGATGATTTACGCATAACACACACACACATGAGCGAAATCATAAAGTCGATGTTTTTTTTTTATTATTTTTAGTTTATATATAGATACATATGCATTTGTTATGGTAGGCGCACAAAACATGAAAATAAAAGAAGTTCAAAATCATATCATAAATATACAATGGCACAATACTCGGGTTTTACAGGGAAAAAATTATAAATGAGCTGAGGTTTAGCGGCGGACAATTAAGTTACTAATGAGCAGTAGAGCAAGAGGGGGTTTAGAGGGGTCTATTATACGGGTAAGCTTGGGCAACTATATGTTAAGGGGACTCTTAAAATAAACCTATAGAAACTCTTAAACTTAAATCCGATTCTAAGAAATTTCAATAAACTCTGCTAAATAATATTTTTAAAAACACGACTTCATTTCTTGATGATTTGTTTTTTGGAACCAATCTGAATATTTTCCATATAAATAAATATTTTGAACAAGCTTTCTGATATTCACACGTTTAATTCCCTGAGATATACAAAATTCATTCCTAGGTGTTGCATGGGGGACTCAAGGGTTTCAATAGATACAGCTTACTTTTTATTTGATCTACTTTGAACTTATTTTTGTAAAAAAAAATATGTATTTCATTGCTATCAATTTTTAATGAAATGAAAATGCATATTAATCTTTCTGGATTTGCATTGATTATTGTTTTCAAGGGTTTTAATATATAGTCTACATTATAAAAAAATCAAATGGGTTTTGGTCAATTTCTTTCATAAATTAAAAAACACTTTGCCCGCGTAAAGCCGGGCAATATAGGCTAGTCTTTCTAAACTTGCATTGATTGCATCGTACTCTTGACCTTTCGTTGAATCTATACATAATAACTTCCGTTTGACTAAGCGGCTCCTATCTATATAGCTTTTATCACGTGTTCCTTTTTCTAGTATCAACACAAGTCATTGCCCTAGAAAATTCTCGAAAGCCAAGATTTTCCCTTGCTCTTATCAGGCACAATGGTTTGCAATGGGTCGTAATCTTTTTATTGTCAATACGCACCGATGGCTTGAAATTGTTCTGCGTGCTGCGCTGCTGCTGCTGCTGTTGTTGTTGTTGCTGGGCCGGCGTTTGAGCCGCGGTCTCGCCGCACTTCGGTGTCGGTGGCAATGGTCGATTGGCGTGCGGTGGATCTGGCACCACAATCAAACGCTGCGGCAACTGTGGCCTTGCCGGCGGACCCGGCTCCTCAACCTGCTGGCGCTGCAACAAAAACAAAAACAAAAAAACAAAAAACAATTAAATTAAATAAAAATATTTAGCCGGAAGTACAATGGAAAGTAAATGGCATCGATTGTTGACTAACCGATGGTGGTTTCTGCTGGCGATTGGCCTGCGGCTGCTGAGCCTGTGCCTGCTGCTGCTGCTGCTGAGCCTGCTGTTGCTGCTGCTGTTGCGCCACCTGCGCCTGTTGGGCTGCATGGGCCGCTGCTGCTGCTGCCGCTGCCGCCTGCTGTTGCTGCTGATGCAGCTGCGCCTGGGCGGCGGCATGCGCCGCAGCGACCTGAGCCTGCGCCTGGGCGAGCATCTGATGATGCTGCTGCTGTTGCTGTTCGGCGGCCAGGCGCCCCTCCTGGATTTGCTGGAAATTGCGACGCAAAGTATCGCCACCGGGCGCCTGTATAATCGAGCTGGGCTCTCCGGCCAATTGGGGCTCGTCGTCATCGTTGTCGGAGCCCGAATAGCGATAATCTTCGCGTTCCTTCTCCTGCTTACGTTTCTTGCAGCGATCGATGTGATCCTTGAGCTGTATGCGCACCTGCCGATCGGTCGGTTGATCCTTAATGAATCCGTGCTTCAGCAGATTCTCGGTGTAAGGCCGCTGGTGATAGTCCTTTACTGTAAGGGTTTATAAACATTTAAATATATAAGTACACGGTTTTCAAATAAAACAACTAACAAGTTAACATTTTTCTCTTTTTACACAAATAGTTTGGTTTAACACGATTTTAAATATTCTATACATTATTTTCTATGAATTTCTTTTATTCTGACTCCTCATGTATGCATATCCTTAAGAACAGAAATCTTTTTAAAATCTACTGAATTATCAACAATAGGAAAATGAGATAATACTTGAGAAATGGACAATATAATTATAATAATAATAATTCTAACGTAAACATTTATTGTCGGAAAGTGATAATAAATAAAATTTGGTTATTTATATTTTATTTACATTAGCTTTACTTTTTTTATATTAATGTATTTCTGATATTATTTTCTATTTTACAAATCATTTACTTTTTATAATATATTTAATGAAATAAAATGTATAAGCACGAAAAATAAATTCTCAAGTGAATTCTAACAAGAATTGTTTTCAAATTATTTATTAAACTTTTAGGTTGCTTTTTTAGATCTGGAACCAATCTACTAGTTTTCCATTTGGCTAATATCTTTTTCCACTACTTTTTTTTTGGGAACATATCTATTGTTTTAATTCTGGGTATTGCTAACATAATCGGATGTGGCTAACTTACCTAGCACCGTGTCAATGAAGCCGTGAAACTTCTTGGACCATTTCTTGGATTTGAGACGCGGCGGCGAATTGCGTGGAATCAAGAAGAGCGCACGCATCGGATGCAAATCGCAGAGCGGCGGCTGTGACTCAGCCATTTCCAGGGCCGTAATGCCCAGAGACCACAGATCCGACCGATTATCATATGTTGCCTCGGGATTCTCGTCGCAGGCAATCACCTCGGGTGCCATCCAATAGGGAGTACCTGTTAAATGGAACCAGTTAAGAAACGACTCACAGTTGGCCATGAGTCACGGCTAAAGCTCGGACTTACCAATAAATGTGTTGCGCCTGCCTATCGTGCGGTCCAGCTGCGCGGAGACACCAAAGTCGACAAGTTTCACCTCGGCATTATCTGTGAGCAGCACATTTTGACCCTTGATGTCGCGATGAATGACTTTGTTCATATGCAAATAGCTGAGGCCGCGCAATATCTCACGGCAAATGTACGCAATCCATTCCTCCTTGAGGCTCTGGCCCTTTGTCGACTTGACCAGATCGGTGACGGAGCCGGCGCCGCAATATTCCATAACCAGCCAAAGCTGATCGTCCTTGCCGGGCGGCGATTTCTTGATGAACGCCCCATAATAGGTGGCAATGTTGCGATGATTTGAGTATTTCTTAAGCACATTGATCTCTAGCTTGATCTCCTCCTCCTCGTCCTCGGTGACGTCCATCACCTTTATGGCAGCCAACTGACCAGTTTTTGTATGGCGGCCCTGTAAATTATACAAAATTAAATTAAATATTACAAAAATTAGTAGGAAAATTGGAAAAAAAATATTTCGTTTATCAGTTTACAGCTGGCAAAAATGCGACATTGACGCCGTTTCATATGCGACATAGACACTCGAACTCGACTCGATGCAAACTCGACAACAGCGCGATTTTTGTTGACCATGGTTGAAGGCGTCGACAACGCGTCGCGACGTCAATAAAATGCGTCACTTGTGGGTAACATGTGAACAACATTTTAATGCACTTTAAAAACGATAGAGCAGGAAGAATTCTGAATATGTCTGACGTGTTCATTTAGACTATAAACAAACAACTATAAATAAACTCTCATAACTTTGTAAAAACTAAACTTATTTTCGTGAGAGATGCAGTTTTGGCTATGGTTTGGTTAGATTAATAGGGCATTCAAAATAAAAAAAAATTAATTTTGTTCGAATTTTCTTTTTAAATTCAACGCAAAATTCAACATAAAAATGCCCTTTTTTAGACTTTAAACTCTCATAACTAGCCAAAACTAAACCAATTTTCATGGAAGATAAATTGTTGAACAAATTTAAACTCCTAGATTGACTCGGCATTTAAATATAAAATTTTGTAAAAATTGAAGCCACATTTGTTTTTACAAAAATACATTTTCCATACTTTAAACTCTCTCATAGCTCTGTCAAAACTGAACTAAAATATTTTTTGTAATTTAAAAAGTGTATTTACATTTTTCACATTACAATCAGATTGTTATGTGTAAAAGATCAGAAGCAAAAATTAAGATTTGTATAATTAAGTTTGTTATATCAATTTGTGAGCTCGTTAGGCTTTCGTGAAAATTGAAAGACAACGTGACTTGAAAGCTGTTTATCCTCAAGTCAAGTGCAGTCAGTCAGTCAATCAAGGCGCAAGAAAGCATTTCAATTAGCTGTCGCTTTAATCAGTGTCATAAATTGATTTGCCGTTTAAGATTGAGTTGTCCTGACCGGTTCTGGTCCCCATACTATTATCCAGTAGACTTCTTCTTCGTTGGTTTTTTTATATATAAATATTTTTTTTTTAGTTGTTTTAAAGCGGCTTAAAAGTCATTTTGCATTTAATACAGTTTTAATTGAAGAGTAGCTTGAGGCAGACAGCTGCACCAATGCCATAATAAATCAAGTGCCTAACGAGAGATGATAACAATTTTCTAGCTGGCAAGATGATGAAGAAGAAGAGCAACCATGACGATGACGATGAGAAGCTGTTGATAGTTGGATGCCCGGTTGGTTTTATTGATTAGCCAGCGGGGCGTGTTACTGTGGCAGCTTCTATCAAAATGCTATTAAGCAACAATTTAACACAGCTCTTCTGGTTTGGGGATTTTTTTTTTCTCTCTTATTATTCTAACGGTTGAGCGAGACTGTGGATAAAATTGTGCAGATTTTATGCAAATTAATGACATGCACTAATGGAGTTGAAAACTGTCTAGAGAAATCGATTGGCCATCGCTATGGTATATTGCCGAGGCAGGTGCAACCAGTTATGGATCAATTGATTGGAGAACGTATCCAGTTGCCAATTGGAAAACTGGCTAACCGAGAGAATTCAAGCGAATTCAATTCGAAAGCGCCCAGCAGCGATTGCCGCAATAAAAAAAAAAAATAAGAAAAAAGTACAAATAACAAGAAAAAAATATTTGTGAATCATTCGCGAGTCAGTCACAAAGTTCGCTTTAGAGCAAATAGAGCTAAACAATCCAAAGAAACAAATAAATAAACAAACAAATAAACCGAAAGACGACGGCGACAAGCCTCTGCCATATAAAGCGCAGAACGAAACTGCTGAATACGTTAAATAATTGAAAATATGATGAAAACAAAAACCAAAACCAAAACGAAAAGTAAATTGTTTTAAAGGTAAAGTCAACAATGGATTTAAGACATGGAGCAGCTGTCTCCATACATCAGCTTTGCCTACCTATGCAGAAGTTTTGTCTTCTTCTTTAAGTATTCAGTTTCAGTACAAGTATCTGGCAGATACACAACAATGCTCAATGCTTCGGGCGTGAAAAATAAAAAATACAAAATACAACAAACACAAACTTGATGAAAAATGCAACGACAAAAAACAAAAAAAAACACGCACATTGCACATTTTGTGTAAGCAGATATAGACACAAATACATTTACACATCCAGATACATTTACAAATACAGCTAGCAATACGTATCTTATGTATATAAAACTGCATAATCAGACAACTACGTATTGTTACGTATCTGTTGGTTTTTTCTTCTTCTTGAACAGCGTAATAAAGTCGCTGATATACTTGTCTCATCCCCTCCACGCTCTGTTCTGCAGCTTCAGAAATATTTTCAATGAGTCAACAAATCGCTGAAATAATTTTAGCTTCGGTCAAAATATAAAATACATGCTTATATTGGAGATTGTGAGACACCCAAACGATAATAAAAAACATTTAATTTTTAGCAGACGCAACATGTCTGTTAAGAGCATCTTAATTATTTAAATATATGTATATCCATATAGATTATGAAATAATAAAAATAAATAAAAAAAATTCTAGCAGCTTTATCATAGGTATTGTTAAAGGCACTGTGTATATATAATTCATGAACTGCCGTTCCTTAGCTTAATCTGGCTGGAAGTCCTTTAAAGAGGTATTTTTACATATTACATCTTATGCTTACAAATATATACTCATATTTTGCATATTTACTTACTGGCATTCAAAAGCATTTGCTTTACGTGTTGTGATAACGGCGCAAACAGAAACAGAAAAAAAAAAACCCCCACAAGAAACTTGAATAACTCGAAACTGACTGCGAAAAAGCTTCCCCTGGGTACAACATCCCCCCGGCCCCCCTGGAAACACACTCTCGGCATAAAACCGCCGCCTTCTGTCACTTTATAAAATGACTAAAAAGATTAACTTGGACATATTTGAGTTGACGACGAGTTGAGGTTGACTATGCAAATCGCCAGAGAGCAAACAGAATGTGGGATTAATGGAAAAACTAAAAACAGCTGGCTAGCTAAAAATCCAGAGGAAGACGCAGAAACAGCAGGAAACTGGAAAATGTGGGCAATGTGTGTTTCCGATAAGGCAGCAAAGTGAATTAAAGTGAATTTAGGTGAATGAGTAAATAGAAAAGGGAAATGGAATAAACGAATTTGTACAGGGTAGGGAAGGGAAAAGGTAAAATATGAAGAGAATGTTAAAGAAATTAAAAATTAAGAAGGGAGCGAGCGAGAAGAAAGTGAGAAAAAGATAGACAGAGAAAGGGAAAAGCAGAGAGAAGAAAAGACAGGAGAGCGTAAGATAAAAGAAGAGAGAGAAATAAGGAAGATAAAGTGAGGCAAAAGGAGAGATAGAGAGATAGAGGATATAGAAAAAACAAAGGGAAGGAAATAAAAAAAAAGACAAAAAGAGACAAAGGGAAGAAGAAAGAGACACATATAAAAGGAGACAAAGGAAAGAAGAGGTATAAAGAGAGAGAAAATGTCACAGAGAAAATAAGATATTTAGACGGAAATAAAGAGACAAAAGAATGAGGAGAGAGTTACAAAGGGCAGCTATACAAAGGGGAAGTACCTTAAAAATATAACAAAGTTATGTAAATGAACAATATGTTGAGCTTTTTGTATATAATAAACTCTTACTGAATAATGATATTTAAGATTATAAACAGTATTATTTAAATAAATGTCACATTAAAATATGAATATATACTAATAAGGCAATCAATGCGATTAAAAGCTGTGAACATTTTAATATATGAACATTGACTGATAAACAATATGCAATCACGTTGTTCGCTTGGCGTATGGCTAAATAAGCAGATAAAGAATGTGAACAGCACATTGATATGTAGATTCGATTCATATAATAATATATATATAATTTCTCCTGATATTGCTTTCATGTTGCCAACAAATAGTTTTGTTGGCCACAACCAACTAACGGACACCTTGCAATGCGTGTTGGGTAATCGGAAACCCACGCAACGCAGTTGCCGGCACTAGATCAAAGCAACAGTGGCAACCGCACTGGAATACTCCACTTCACACACACACACACACACAGTTGCGCACACCTCATCTCCAACTCCACTTTGCTCATTGAGCTTGCATATTAAATTTGCGGCTGTGGCAGTGCGAGCAACAACAATGCTAGAGTCACAGATATATATAGCTATATACACATATATATATAAATATATGTACATATATATATATATATACATTTATCTTGATATACAGAAGAGTTAGATCTGCAGCACTTGGCAAAAACCACAATTGAATTTACAGCACTTGCAGAAGCACAACAATTGCAGGCGCAAGTGGGAGCGGCCACATTCCCCTCCCTTACCCAATCACCCCATCAGCTGGGAGACCTGAGACCGAAAGCCACGCCCCGTGCGATGCGTCAAGTGGTTGCCTGGTCGATTGGCTGTGGGCTGCTTTACTGTGGCCCACTGGCCCACAGACTCGGTTGGCAATCTGTGGCAAAGCAGCTGCTGCGTTTGCCAACATTGCGCAAGCTTTTAGTGCTCCCCCCCTCTCCCCCTCTCTCCACTCGTCGCACTGCTCGAGCCTGCCCCATCAGCTGCCTCCACAGTCAACACTCAACTCGGCAATCGTGTGCAAATTTGCTGTGGCTCCAAATTCCAAGCAAATGAGAACTCAAGTCAAGGGGCATACGCGACTATGAAATGCTCTTTCGAGTCAACAAAGCTAAAAATTATAAAAGGGAAATAATTTTATATAACTAGCAAACCCTCAAAAGTATGCTACAAAAACTAAAAGGGAAGCTTCTATCAAAAATATTCGAAACTAAATGTTCTTTTGACCCTTCAGATTCCTTTATATAGCTTTTTATATAAATGTATTACAGTTTACTATTTGTATTTATTTAATTTTTTCTAATGCTAAGTTCAACAAACCTCATGGTGGATTTTAATTCAGTTTTCACATAAATATATACTGTCCCGCATTTTATTGAACTTTCATTATTTTATATGGATTATTATTTTATTTTTTGTTGTTGTTTTCTTTTGTGTTAGTAATTGAAATTGAAGTTTTGTCAAATTCCACTTAATAAAGTGAAATATGGATAAAAACTTAATTTAATTTAATTTAAACTTAATTTTAAAGGTGTACGTCAAAATTCATTGGAAACGTGCTAAATAGTTTTTTATAGTTCCTCTACCACAGGCGGAAAATTGGTGAAAAACCCTTATATCAGCTAGTTTTTTATATAAGTCCAGTTTCTTATTATCTTTATCATTATTATACAGGTTGACATTACATTTTAAAGAATTGTCTTATCAAATAAATACATAAATAGAAACCATATCACCACGCAATGCAGGGTATAACAATATCACAGCCATAAACAAGTTGGGAAAAAACGCGTTAAGGTGATTACTCACAAACTGAAGGGGGTAACAGAGCGGTGGCAGGGGGAGGGGCAAGCCTGGGTACGGCGCATCAATTACCAATTGTAGTTGCTGCTGTTAGTTAATTAACCCAGAAATCAAAGCTTATTTTTTCTCTCGAATGCATTTTAAATGGCCACAACAATTGAACGTTGTTGTGCTGTGTGTAAAGCGTTAAGTGTGACCCCACACAACCCCTCTCCCTGTATCCGCACCCCTGTTTCTAATGGCGCAGTGCGTGCAGCTGGCACATAAAACAGTAATTTAGAAAAAAAATAACAACAATAAAAGTTTAAACTATGCATAAAAAAAGAATTCAAAAACTGAAAATGCATAAACGATGAATCACAGCAGTTCTCTAATTTACTCTCTCTCTCTCTCTCCCTCTATTATTCTCTGTGTGATTCGTATTTGTTGAATAGCACTTGGTTTGCCTTTTATTAAATTAAATTTAAATTTACGGTATCAAGAGTCGGGGCTCTGGAGTGTTGCCTGCTTGTAGACAGGGTTCAAAGTGTTTTTATTTTTCGAAAAAAAAAAAAGGCTTATTGGCCAACTCGCCCGACTGGCTGACTGCCTGCCTGGCCTGTTTACCTGTCTGTCTGCCCTGCGCTGCCCCCTGCCATTTGGCTTGCACCTGGTTAACCCAGTTAGCCAGTTTTGTTTGATGTTCCACATTCGGCTCAGCAGCCAATGTGTGTTTACCAGACTTTAAAATTGAATTCCAAATATTTAACAAATTGCACACTAGTACCAAAAAAAAAAAAAAAAAAAAAAAAAAACGCAAAATAAATAAAAAGATTTTAGCTTGTTTAAGCTTCGAATTCCAGACAATAACATTATGTAATCACGAAATAATTGGAATAAATGTATTTACAAAGACAGCAAATGATTTTTGGGCTGTATTTTTATAAACATTTCATACTACTTTTAGTGGCTCGAAGAAGATTTAGGGTTTTATTTTTAGCTTTCGGTATTTTGCTGAGCTTCGCAAATACGTGATTTTACAACGAAAATTATTTGCCCAATTAAGATTCATCCAATTTATATATATAAACACTTTTAGTCATAAAATATGGAATTAATATGCCCTTTTCAATTATTATTATTCATTTAAGGAGAGTATCTAATTTTGTACATTACTTTTCCGAGCTTTATTACAGATTATTTATATAGTATTATTTCTTTTATTATTAATACAGTCTTTTATTTTAACAAGAATCAACCTATCAAGATGTGCATATAACAATGATATAATAAACCGGGAATAATAATAAAAAAAAACAGACTTTAATTTCTAAGCTTTATATTAATAAATACCAAGCTAATTACCGCACATAAAGTTATAAAAAAAAAACTTGTTACAGTTGTAAAACTAAAAACTAAAATTTAATGAAATGTGTTTTTTTTTTGTTTTTGTTGTTCTTATAAGGCAAGGGGCTTTTCTTATCAGAGTGCCGTGAAACTATTTTTCTTTCTTGACTCACTGATGCTATTTTCTATGTTGATGACAGCATTATATACCTATATGCATATAAATTGTATAAATTTCGCATGGATTTTTATTGTATATTCCCATATGGGCGATAAGAAGCCGTGAATTGTGTCAAAAGATAATTTGCAGTGCCCAAGCGTGAGTTTGTGTTTGTATTTTGTTGTATTCGTTTATTTAGCGCCTGGAGGTTGGTTCAAGTTCACGCAATGGATGACGTCACATTGACTTCCGCTTGAAAGACATCTCACCCCCCCAACATCGAATTGATTGATTGCGAAAGAGAGAGAGAGAGAGAGAGAGAGAGAGAGAGAGAGAGAGAGCGAGAAAATAGCATCATTAATTGAGAGCGTTCTACACTCACTTATCGAGGGAAATTGAAATTAAGTGAATTAAGTGTTGGTGGAAACCTCAAATCGAAATGCAATCAAGTGGTTAAAGCGAGGCAAGTTTGTCAACTGCGGGTCAAAAGGGTTGGAGAGAAACAAAGAGAGAGAGAAACGATTCAATGGGCTGGAAATACATCAAAATCCAGCGCATTGTCGCCCAATTACATCAAGACTCAACGAGTTCATTATAATACATATACATATGTTAGTATGTACAATAAAGAGCATATATTATGTGGCATGTGTCGTGGTGGCATTGTAAACCAATATGCATATAAGGGACCAGCAGTTAGATAAGTCCAACAATAACACACACAACCCCTCAACAAAGGCGACTCATTGTGAGCGCTTATGCATGCAAAAAATGAAATAAGAAAAAAATAAAATGAAGAAAGAAAAAAAAAACGCAACAAAAACAAACTTTCACTCGTAAATTAATTGTTGTTCAAAATGGAAACAAAACTAAATGCCGCAAAGTGGGCAGCGAGCAGCGAGAAGCGAGCAACTAGCTGAAAAACCAGAGCTAATCATGAAATCAACGTCTCTTTATGCATTAATCTCTCGCCCGGCTGTGTGAGTAATGGACGGCGCTTGGGGTTTGCATATTTAATCAGCAAATTGCTTAAATATTTGAATATCTTTCGGCTTGGCTTGCCGAACAACCTTGAGCGCAACAATCAGCAATCGATAAACAACATTTATCGACTGTCGATTGTTTTGCTAGTGGGCGGTTGGAATTTGCTTGCGGTTTAGGTTTAAAGTAGGTCACACAAAGGGGCGCAATTTGACGGGTTGATGAGTCAGCTTCAGAAAAGTAACGGAAGTTTTACTGCCTATGTGGAATTGACCAAACGAAAATACATTTTACAAAACTGTAAGGTCATATGTAAATATTAAGCAAATATTTTGCATATACAGTGGTCACTTACAGTTTTGAGTGCGGGGGTTTTGGTTTTTATAATTTTAGAATGAGAACAAATTTCCATGTCTCATACTTCCAAAGAAAGCAACAAAGTTTTTTGATTGCAATATACAGTGGAAGTTAGGAAATTAGAGATTTCAGAAAAAAGTTATGTTAAATTATATTATAAAAATGTTTAATTAATTAGAAAAATTTACTTTTGAGAAAATCTTCGTTTCTGTTTATTTAATTTGCTAGGGATTTCAGTATACAAAAGAGTTTAAACATTTAATTTGTTTAAAATAATGTTATATTCTCTAACTTATATTGAAATTCATGACATGCATGACGCATAGACTTAGCTGCAGCAGTAAAAGCTTTTTTTTGTTGTGTGTGCATTGGGGACTTTTTTTCCATTTCCACTTAAAATGATGCGTTTAATGCCCCCAAAGACTTTCGCCCACGCGGCGCACAGGGCGTCTGCCCATATAATTAACATTCAACAAACATAGCTGCGAACTTTGACCTAATTACGCGCAATATAAGCGACATTCACACACACAGCGGCTGGCGGCAATACAATTCATATTTACGAGCAGCGTACGCGAGACAAGATAATAAAGCACGCCAAGCGCAAGTTGCGTAGAATAAGAAAGAAACAAACAAACAACAAATACAAATACAATGAGCGTGTGCAAAGCTTTTATTTACGACTTCATTTTTGTGCTGCATTTTGAGCAACGCAGGCGCAGCCACAGACCAACGCAGCGGTAGGTGGGGGAGAGCAGAAGCTGAACGAAATACAGACACGCAGAAGCACACGCACACACGCACACAGTCGAAACTGCAGGCGCAGCCAATAAAATGCGAAATACATTAAAGGCAATAAACAAATCAAGCAGGAAACGCAAGCAGAAAAAAAAATAAAAAAAGACTAAAGAAATACTACAAAAAGAAAAAATAACAGAATGAGAAGCAGCCTCGTAAAATGTTAAATTGAAATCAAGCAAAGTAAAGCTGCAATTAGGCAGTGCTCAAGTACTCGGCACACACAAATTATTTATTTTTATTATGTGTTCCCCCCTGCCAATGTCATGAAACAAAGCCAAACAACAACTAAAATAGCACTAAAAAGTGCTAAACAAAGCAAACACAGCTAAAAACTAATTATTACGCAAATTTTTTATTTTTATTTTTGTTGTAGACAACATTTGAAAACATTAACAACGAGTCATTGACACATGAGCATAAAATAGTCAAACACAGAAGAATGAGTGACAGAGAGAGGCATAGTGAGAGCGCGCACAAACGCAGATAACAGCGCCGACGTCGGCGTCGTCAAAGTGTCGTTGGCGCTGTTGTTGTCGCCGTGCCCTGCGCTCCTTTCTCTTTCACACATAGCAAACAACATTGCAAAAAACATATAAGAACGTTGCAATCGGGTGTAACCAACAGCGCAATCACAATGCAAAAAACAATAAAAACACCATTTTTTTTTTCCAAAAATAATTTTATTATAAATAACAAATCATGACCAAAAACAAAGTTATGGGAGTTGAACTATGAGAACTATGGATCCGAATAAAATTGCGTTCATACGGATAGACGGACATATCACAAAACCCAATACATATACTCTTTTCACTTCGTGATCGAGTATAAAAATGTATCGCAACTTTGACAACTCACCGGCACCGGCACTGCTCTCTTGGGATCGCTCTCTTTCACTCTCCCAATCTGTTTGCGTTCATTTCGCATTTTATTTTTAAAGGTTCACTAACTTTAGTGTTGTTAAACACACAAATGCGCTGATTTAATGCATGTATTGCGGATGTATGCGTGTGTGTTTGTGTGTGTGTGTGTGTTTGTGAAGTTTGTTTTGTTACCGTGCGCTGTTCGCTTAATTAAATATCTAGCCCTGACACTTTTTTCATTGACAAGGCAACCTGCGCCCGCCGAAAATAGCAAAAAAGCCACAACAATAAATGCGATTTAGGTTTACGAGTGTGTGTTGTGTATTTACGCTTTGAACGCTTTCGCAAAAAAAAAAAAAAAAAAACATCTAAATTTCTGCTAGCGCAAGCAAGCGACGCTACGTTGGGAAAGTCAATGCGCCGCAGCGTAAGTAAAAAGAGAGGGCGACGCAACGACCTTGGGAAGCGGCGTGTTGATTTTTACAATGTTATTGTTGAAGTTTGCCAAGTTATGCACTTATTATTATAGTTGTTGTTGTTGCCGTCGTTGTGTGGGTTGCTTATTTAAAGTCGTCTGTTTTTTTTTTTTTTTTTTTTGTCATAAATTAAGTTGCAAATTTATGACTTTCAAATGCGCCGTGTGAAATTTTAGTGACATTTCGACAAAATCAAAAATCCAGCCAAAATGGTTAAATATTTGAAAGCTACAGATTTTTTTTTTGGTTATAAGGAAACAAGCTAAACAAAAAAATACTTTTTATTTTTCATCTTCATATCTTTCGCTTTGTTATATAAGGTTTGCCATGCAACCCACCCGAATGACCTTTCAATTTATCTCATTACTATGCCACAACGTAATTTTCCACATCCAGCCACGTTTTTAAAAACATTCGTGTTCTGTTTTTTACAACCAATCGTTGCCGCAGTCCCTCCATTACGCCCCTAATGCTACGTGTTCCAGGTTATACATTTTCATCTATGCATATACGTTTGTTTGTGTAAATATCCCAGCGCAAAAGTTTCAATTCCATTAACCAGAAAAAAAAGAGAGTTCTTTGTGACTCACGCTTGATAACCATTAAAAAAAAGCGCAGTAGAAATGAATAAAAAAATGTATATCTGAAAACTTATCAATAAGCCGGAAGTGCAAGCACAGAAAATACGAGAAATTAGTTGATAAATCGCAAAAAAAAAAAAAAACAATATAATTCAGCTAACAAAGATACAAGAGGGGAACGGGTTGGGCGGGTGCAAAACTCGATGCATAAATCATAAGTCACATTAAGCGAATGAATTCGTAGAAAATGTCAACAGTGACGTCACAATTTCAAAAGAAAGACACAACAAACAACAACTGAATTAAATTAAAAGCTGCTTTAGACTGACATACCCCGCGCACTGCTCGCCAGAAGGTTATGAATAAGCGTCAAAATGACGCTACTAATTTCTGATAAGCAGCGACTAAAATGAGATTGTGTTTGCAGCAGCAGGAAGAGAGTGAATGAGAGAGAGAGAGAGAGAGCAGTAAACCGGTTAACTGTCAGTCAGTAAAACCCAAAAGCCCAGTAAATGCCTAAGAAATGACACACGCAAACAGAGAACACACACACAAGCAGAGACACACAGACACAGCGGCAGATGAACGGAGCGCCAACAAGTGGACGGACCCGACCGTTACTCTCGTAGTGCATAACCAAGCCATCTTCGCATTACTCATGCTAATTTTACACAAACACAAACACTAACACACGCATAAGCAGCCACAGAGTCAGTGTTGGACAGTAGAATGAACTACTTCTCAACGACGCAGACTGGCATGGAACACGTTGTCGCACAGTGGGCAAAGTTACTTATTACATGTAATATACACAGCAAATATATGTAGTATGTATATTGTAATCGCATTGTTGTTGCCGCCAAATATTGTTGTTACCACGTGCCACTTGCAGCTTAGCGTGGTAACCCAACAAATGAGGTCGTCAGCGCTACGAAGGAGGCGTGTACAGACGTGGGCCGTCAACTTATTTTTTTCTTCTTTCTTGTTTTTTGCGAAGTGGCCGCATTTCTAAGCCCAAAAAAACAAAAAAAAAATGAAAAAAAAAGTTTAAAGTGAGCGGAGAGTGACGCATGCAAAATTGTAAATTTAGACACTTTATTGACATTTTATTGAACGGCATTGTGAAATGGGCAATCGAAAAGATTAGGCCCGAGTACAATAATAATCCATTAGAGCAACACGTGTCTTCTGAAAGACTGGTAATATCAATATAAGTTTTAGAGAATTTACAAGTCTATAGCAGAAAATCACTTGACAAGTAACTGTGGGCATTTTTTGATTTTTAATATTTAATAAAAATAATTTTAAAACTATCTTTCCTGTATTTGTAACTCAGTTAGGGTATATAGGAAAAATAAAAAAAAAAACCGTCGCAAAATAGCAGCAAAGTCAAAAATACCCGCTGTGACAATTTTTTTGTGTAGCACTGTATAAATGTATATAAGATAAAAAGTTAATTTCATTTATAGATTTAGGTTTTGGCTAGAAGTTAAGCTATAGTTAGCGAATCGTATTTACCGTCAAATCTGGAGTTTTGCTACACTTTTTGCTTTACAACACTGTTCTATTTTTTTTTTTTTTTTTTAATTTTCGATAAAGCTATCGAAGCTATTGATAAATAAGAAATAGCTCGCATAGTTTTCGTTAAAGAACTGCCCTAACCCCCCTACAAAGTGCAAGCCGCAAACAAATAGAGAGTGAAGAAGGAGGAGAAGAGGAAAAGTCGGAGAAGTGAAGAACTTGCCGTTGGCCTCCCAAGCGCAGCGCATGCCACAAGAACAAAACACAAAAACAGCGGCAAAGAACCGAGGAACAGCACAACAAATGCTAACGGTAATCCCCCGAGTGTCTATTTTTGTAGCTGCCGCTGCAGCATTGTGTGTTGTGTATCTTGCAGATACAATTTTAAAACTTATAATTTAAATACAAAGTCGTGGCATTGTTGTTTTCTTATTATTATTATTTTTGTTGTTGTTGTTGCTGATGTTTTCTTCACTTGCAGACACAGGCGCGCGCATTTGGTTTAAATCTTTGATGTGATTATTATTATGATGATGATTGTTGTGGCTGCTGTTGTTGCTTTGGCCTGCGGCAAAAATTCTAAAGCGCGAGGAAAATGTGTTAATGTGTGAGAAGAGCGCAGTGAAGTTTTGGTTGCCCGCCTAGCGGTTCGCAACTAATAAAGGCAGAGCACAGCGCAAATGACGCAGCTTGTTTTGGGTACAGATAGCGACAGAGATACAACACCAGCTAAAGATACAGATACAATATGTATATAGTACATATATATGCAACTCATCTTAGCTGCCAGTAGCAGCAGCAGCGACAGCAGCAGCAGCCGCAACTGCGACGCATTCAAGCATAAAGTCTAATGATTGCTAATTACAAGACAGAAACAACAACAAGAAACAGTCGTCTCAACGGCAAAAAACTGATCCAAACTCAACGTGAATTGCAAATTGTGAGCTCATTGCGCCGTAACCAAATTGCCCGCTTGCTCCTCAATAGAAAGCTGCCTTTGGCCACATAATAAAACTAAACACAACATTATTCAAATGGTCAGACAAATTGTTTTCAATATCTGAGATCTCAGAAAGAAAATAAAAAACGCCAACCACAAAACCCACAAATAACTTTTATAGCTAACAAATGCTACAAGTAAAAAAAAATTAAATAAATAAAAAAATGTTGATTATCTTGGTTATATAATGTGCAAACTCTTGTTCTGTGTTTATCTTCTGATCGCAGCGATCATTATTCCAAGCCCATATCATTTACATACTGTTTGTGGGTTAACTTCCACGCGCAAAGTTGGGAAAATGGTAAAATACTGATTTTTTAATACCCTGTTTACATTAAAATTGAGTAAATAAGGGTATATTGATATTTTGGAAATGTATATGGATCAGGTTTAGTTTATTTTTAAATGGTCCCAAAATCGACGATATTTGTTTAGGTATCACAAACACATAAATATTGATTCAAAACTTACCTTATAGACCTGGCCGTAGGTGCCATTGCCAACGACCTCGATGAGCTCAAAGATGCCAGCCGGATCCTGCAAGAAAACAAAAGACAAAAGGCATTGCCAAAAATTAGTCTTAGGCCAAATGTGTAGAAGCTGGAAATGTCAAAGACTGCAATAAAAACGCACAGGGACAACAACAAAAGCAGCAACAATTATAACAATAACGAATGGGGTAACGCCCAAAAACAGAAATCCTTAGCCAGATGCAAAAGGCAGAAACCTAAAAACAAACAAAGAAAAACTCGGAAAAAGGCTGACAAAGCCAAGCGATGAGATGAGCTGTAAACAGGGCGGGGCAAAGACACTTAACGCAGCAACAGCAAAAACAACAACAGCGAGAACGAAGGCAACGAGGTTTTTATTTTGGCTTTGTTTTTGTTTGTTTGTGTAAACAAATTATTAAGGCATAATAATACAAATACGGAATGCGGCGCAGCGTTAAAAATAAAGCGGCATTTAATACAAATACAAATACAAATTCACCAACCATCCAACTGCCCCCCGGCCCCTGCCCCCCCTGCCCCGGCCACAGTTCATGCTCATGTCAAGCCATACAACAACAAATCGCATGCGAGTTCATTGACACGCAGCTCACGAGGCTAGCACGAAGGCAGGCACGAGACAGACTCGAGACTAAACAACGTGTCACGACACGCAAAGACGTAGCTAAAGGGGATAGGTGGGTGGGGCATGCCTACTGACAGCACAGGTAAACGCCAATTAAAATAACAACAAGAATAGCAGCAGCGGCAACAACAACAACATTTTCAACAGGTAACTAAGTTTTTTCTTTTTTTGACTGGTGCTCTAAATTCAGTTTATGACAGGCCCGCAAAGGGGGTCAAAGTGCAGACAGGCAAGCAGCAGAAAAAAAGGCCAGACATCAGTTAATTAAGAAGACATGCAAGTTTAACTTATATACATATATATATATATATATATATATATATATATATATATATATTTAAATAGAGTACAATGCAGTTCGAGATATGTGCATAGATTGAACAACAATTTCTGGATAAAAGAATAAATGAAATATACTTAAGATCCAAAACATTTTTGTTACTTTTAAATTAGACATAAAACCTGACATATTTATAAAAGCTGTTAATGCATTTAAAATAAAGCCTTAAATTTTCCGATAGTTCTAAAATTAAAACTTAAAGCCGAATTTCATATTTATTTTAACATCAAATGCATTGAAAATTAAAAAATTGCATAGTTTTAATTACAAAAATATCGAATTTTCTACCGAGCACTTTGATACCATAGATTTTCATCATATTTTCTCAATTTTGTGTGCAATTTTTTTTTAATAATTTATTAAATTGATAATTTGTGTAAAAAAAAACCATCACCATAGGGTATATTTTAGTTAGTTATTTATTAGTTCATTAGCTAGTTACCACTCGAAATTCCCCTTCTCAACTGCTGCATTCCTCAAGCATTTCCGACTTGTATTTCATGGCTAAAACCCTCTCGTGCTTTAGCCCATTGTAACGGTATGCACTCGCACTAGCGGCGTTCTTTTTAAGCCCCAGCTGCACATTTCAACAAATACCCTATCGCTAGTAAGCTCCCCCTCACCCCACCCCCTCTTGCAAAGACAAAAGCTAAGCTGAGCTGCTCTTTGGGCTAACGGTAGCGGCAATTTGCAGGCGGCTGATGATATGCTCAAGCAGCCAGTCACAGGAATTATAAAAGGCAAAAGACAAAGCATCAGTCGAAACCAAAATAAAGAGTAACGAGAAAGAACAACAGTTAACTGCAGGGTGCCGAATATGAAATACCCTTGCAGACATACAGACAATTGATTTTCTGTAGTCAGTTTCCTGTTTTTGCATAGAACAATTTAATTTTAGACCAATTCTTCCTCTATTTCTATTATATAGTAGTTCAATGTTGGTTTTATTGTGTTAATGTTAGCTGCAAAGGGTCGCTCACAATTGTCAAGTTTGGTTAGGATATCTTTGAAGTTAAAAAAAAGTTTTTGATTTTTACCGATAGTTCCTAAAGGAGCTATATGGTATAGTTGTCCGATATATATATATTTATATATGCAAATATATATATACTTCATATATATACTCTCTTTATGCATTACACATTTCATGACAAAATTAGAATACCCTCAGCAAGTGTAAGAAAAGAACGAAACGGGCACAGACAGCGAGAGAGCAAACAGAAAAAAAACTGACAGGAGAGAAGGTGGAGAGGATGGAGGCAACTATTGAAAGCTGCCTTAAGTCGATTTATGGCTGCCTTCAAATGAGCCAACGCCAACGCCAACGCCTCCCGCCCAAGCGCCCAATAGCTATCATTGTTCTTATTCCTGCGCTGCTTCTTTTTGTTCCTGCTGTTGTTGTTGGTTTTTGGTGCTGCTGCAAAGTGTGTCAAACACAGGCGAGGCGAACGGAAAGGGGGCGGACGGCCGGTTGGCAGTCTGGAAGCCCGTCAGCAATTACTGCTATTTATGGCTGATTACTTCACGTTGTAAAATCAATTAAAAATGCACGAAAAAATGAGCCAAGTGTTGCTGCCGCTCAACACTTCCCTTTCCCCCCTCCTGCTTCCGACCCCCGCAAGCCGCTTCATGACTCATTAGCGTTGACTTGTTAAAGCAAAACACAAACGAAATGCAAGCGTTGGTGCAAGGGGGTTGGGGGATTGGGGGAGGTGACGATTCCGATTTTTTAAGGGGACATTAGTGTATAGTTCTGGCCACATAGAACGCGCTGCGGTTACAGTTATCAGCTACCGCTGACCAATTCTGTTCTCACATATTCCACTCTGTCCCACACGAATTGTATCTGTATCTGTATCTCCATCTCTCTTGCTCTCTGTCTTTGGGCAAGTTTATACACTTGCAGCGGGGGTTATATAATATTGTTACGGCATGAGTAACGGCATTGAGGGACACATTATCTTCAATACTTCAGGTCTATATATTCTTGATGCAGTACTAACAATCGAATCCGTCCGTACGTCCGCCTGTTTATTTATTTATTGTGCACTTAATATATAAGCAGAATTTGTAGCAACATTGGACTACGATATCATATAGCTCCCACTGGAATTATCTAATACGAAATTTCGATAAACAAATTAATTCTTATAGGAAACAATTTATTTTCAAGAAATTTTAAATAAACTCAACTTTGCTGTGATTCAACCACGTCAAAAAAGTCTTTTTAGCGCCGGGTAGCTATAACATACAGATCCCATGGGAAGAATTCAACAAAAATGTAATCCCTATGGGAATAACTTTTTGTTTTTTTTTTTAAGAATTTTGAACCAAGCTCAACAATTGTATTCTTTCAACACATATACAAAATCTTATCAAATTTTTAACAATT
Organism: Drosophila colorata; assembly: GCA_035041545.1. NCBI lineage: Eukaryota > Metazoa > Arthropoda > Insecta > Diptera > Drosophilidae > Drosophila > Drosophila colorata. The sequence continues at coordinate 6,538,269 of JAWNLD010000564.1, forward strand.
AAAAACTCTGTTTCTCAAACATAAGCAACATCTAATCTAGGTCGGACTACTGTATTATAGCTCCCTAGGGAACACTCGAATGCTTAGAAAGAAACAACTTTTTTGATATGCCAGAAATATTTGAACGAAACTCAGCATTAGCGAGCTTGTCAACAACAAAGTCGGATCACTGTATATCTGTCATCAATATCTGTACTAATATCATATAATATAAGAAATATCTAGGAAAGTAAATCAATTTTTGCATAAAAAAATCGGAGAGTGATCAGGAAAACTAATGTATCTCATCTTTGATATACGCTTGCAAGAGTATTTTAGCTTCGGCACTGCGTAGATAACTGTTCTTTCTTGTTTGCCTTTGTCTTTGTCGCTGTTCGTTGTATTTGTTAAAAACGGGCACGAGTGCAACTAAAACTGAAACTAAAACTAAACAACTCGCTGGCGACTCGTCTGAAAACCCGCTGCTGCTGCTGCAAAACTGGATTTCTTTTTGGCCGTATACGAGGCTTGGCCCAGTTAGCGCAGCAATGATATGTACGCAGATGTGTGCAACAAGGAGACTGCTCGCCAACAGGACTGACTGCATGCTGAACGCCCATGCGAACAAAATAAATAATAATAGCAGCAACAGCAGCTTTTAGCATATGCATGAGAGAGGGAGAGAAAGGGAGGGGTGGGGCAAGGGGCAAGGAAGTTGCAGAAGACAGACGACAAACTACATATGCAAATGGGTAATTTATACATATATATATATATGCAGGTGTGTGTGTATGTGTGTGTGTGTGTGGGCTGTGACCAATTCGATTTGGAATGCAAAACATATTTAACCGAGCTTCGAGCTGAAAAATGTGTCTTAGAGCAACAGCAAATTGAGCTGACGGAAAGGAAAACCAGTTAACACGCAGTTGAAAGAGGAGGAACAACAAAAAGATATAATAAAAGCAAACATCTTGAAGTTTGTAATTGCCCACTATGAGAACTATTAACATGTGCATAAAGTGAAGCTATAATTAATTATAATTAAATTTTAAGCTAACATTTTCAACATTGTTAATTATATTTAGTTTAAGTAGTTTACTCAAGATGAAAACAACTTTAAAATGTTAACATTTAACATTGCTATTAAATGCATGAGTTTATTTTATTTTCAATAAAAAAAAACTGAACAAGTATTCGAAACTGTAAAATATACTTCCTGTAAAAGAACTTCTTAAAAAATCCTATTTACAAATTATGAATCAATAATTATCGATTTGAAAAAAATTTCCGATAAATAAAATAAACTTGAATTGAATTTTCAGAACAGAATATATACCTTATTCTGTCTGATTCTTAGATTCAACTAGATACCACTTTATTGTAATCTTGTTATAAAATGGTATATCTTTGTATAAATTATATGAATAAAAAAAAAACACTGTTTAATATATTTAATGCAAAGTATTTAAAAGTAACTTGAATCTAAATCAAAACTAACTACATATTTTATTTTTTACATACACTGCTTAACACATACATACATATATGCAATTTATATAAATCTATACATAATTTTATATATTTATACGCGCACATTTGTATCTATGTGGCATATGTGCCGAAATATTTAGTGCTTCGGTTTTGCCCAGTGTATTTACCCAGCCACTGTTGATTTAACCCACAAACAGACCAAACCCAAACATGTGTGCTTTGTTGTTTCTTTACAAGAGCTGCAACAACAACAACAACAATCAAAAGCAACTGCACAAATTGCAGCACTCCAAAAACAACGCACACCAAATGTGGGCGAACACGTTTTTATCGCACAAAGCCAAATGCAATAAACGTTGATTAAAACAAATACACAAGCATTTACACACAGCTACGCATAAAAGAAAAACAAAGACAAAGACAGCAAGTGTGTGTGTGCGTGTGTGTGCGTGCGTATGTGTGTGTAAGAAGCGCCGACACATGGCAATGAATGCAATCAGCAAAAGAACGCGACGTCAGCAGCAACTGCAGCGCTTATCAAACTGTTGAACAACACCAACAGCGGCAGCAAGAAAAATATTCAAACTGTATTTGTGTCCGCGATAGAAAGGGAATAAATAAAAAATAATATACACATAAGCATACCCACATGTACCCATACACATACTTTCAAACATACAGTGGTCACTTGTAAATAAGAGCGTAAGAGAGTAAATAAAATTCTTCTTCTCTATCTTTAAAAAATTAATAAAGTATACTTTATTTCCCATGTTTTGATGATTTTAGATAAATTACTTTGGTACGTTGGTGTCCGATTACGTGAGCTTGTACTGTATATTAAAAACTTCATTTTTAATTTCTGCTCAATCAAAACTTCTGATGGTTCTTATCTAAGATTCTTTTTTTATATGTGTACATATTAAATAAATAAGATTTTTATGCAAAGATTATTTAGAAGAAAAAAATGAATACAAAATTCGAATAATTGCCAATTCTATTGTTTTATAAAATAAGCAAAAAATTTTATAAATATAGTAAACTTTATATTATATACAATAAGCAGAGGTGTCCGTTCAAGTGAGCTGGTCAATTAAAACTTTTGGTAGTTATAATCTACGAGCGACCACTGTGCGTACATATGTGTATATATATATACACATATTTGTACATACATATATATAGTAATATCCACAGCTGGGAATCATAAAATAATTAATGAAATGACGCTGCTGATGAATGCACAACTTATTTTATTATTTAATTTAATTTTTATTAAAGTATGTTATCAGTTGAACAGTTGCACAGGGAATGGGGGCATAAGAAGAAACAGAAGCGGCCAAATGCCATTCGCCCCGCTGCTGCAGCGGCAGCTTTAAGGACTGTGACCTTTTGTCAAGCAGTGCCAGGCTGCTGCAACAACAAAAGATACAACAACCACAACAAGCTGTATACTATTTCGGGGCACGTATTTCATTGTTTAATGACCTTTAAAAAGCCAACGCAGACGCGGCGCCCACGCGCCTGCTGCGAGAAGGCCAACAGCAGCAGCAGCAGCAGCAACAACAACAACTGATGGGGCCATCATACGCCTGCCATTTTTTTTTTTTTTTTTTTTTGCTTCTTCAGTGCTTCATCATCATCTTCATGTCGTCTGCACACACACACAAACACACACACGCATGCTGCTGCTTCTTTTAATAAAGTAAACTAAACAATTTTCATTCTTGTCTCGTTTTTGTCTCGTCTTCTTCGACTATGAAGAGCACATGCACACATGCACATACCAATACACAGAAAGTTGCGAGAGAGACAATCCACCTCATGCCTCCAAGCTACCCAACACACCCACTCAGCCAGCTGCAAGACAGAGTCAACAAACGGACACTCACACACACACACACGCACACAGACAGCGGCTGCTCCTCAACACTGGCAAAAAACTTTACTTTCTGTGGGTGCCTGCGCCTGCCGCTGCTGCTGCGACGTCGACGCATTGTGTGCGCCAATGGTGAATTTACCAGCTATGGTGAATGTTTGCTGAAAGAGAAAGGCAAAGGCAATGGCACAGGCCAAAGGCTGAAGGCAACATTTCATTGAGAAATGAAAAATATAAAAGGCAAGCAACAACAACAACAATTGGCAAAAGGCGCTGACACCGGCCGGTCACTGGCGCTGTCGTGGTGAGTTGAGGGTGGGGTTGGGTTTTGGGCTGCATACGCAAAAAGAGAGCGAACAATTGGACAAGCACAATGCACTGACAATGTGCAGTTATTGCAAGTTATTATGAACTATGTTGTGCATTATGCTTTATGTGGAGAGTGGGCGTTGCCATAGTCTTCTAAATACAACAACAATTTATGTATTTCTTGTAAATTTTGTTCAGCGCACACACAAATCGGTCTAAACCACATTCCAATTGTCAAGAATTTCTTATCAGATTTAAGGCTTTTGTGCAGCGACATCTGCTGCATTTGATTGAAAGTGAATTTTGACACCAAGTTAGGAGTGGGAGTGGGCAGCAAACAGAGATGAAGAGAGGAGCGTCGCAATGCGGAAATTACCTAAAAAATAACAAAAAGTCATGCACTCATGGCCACACCTTGCGGCACATGAAGTGTGTGTGTTTTTGAAGTTGAGGCTGACAAACTTACCTTTAGTGCCGTCAAATCGATATCGTCCAATGAGCAATTCACGGACTGTGCCAGTTGTTGTTGCTGCTGCTGCTGGTGCGCCATTTTGATTTGCTATTTTTTTTTTTTTTTGTTATGCGGCTGCTGCGGCTGCTACTTTACACAAACACACGCACACACTGCTATGCAGGCTATGCACACCAACGCGCACACACACACATATACACTAGCCGTCACTTTTTTCTTCTTCTTCCGCTGCTTATTTATCGTTTCTGTTATTGTTGTTTATAATTATGTTTGTTCAAACAAGCACAGAAATTTTTAACTATATTCGCATTGCTGTAATTTTAAAATGAAAATTGACAAAGGGCAGACTATTAACTACGGCAATTAACAAAAACTATTTGGCTAACAACATTTTTTGTATATTTGTTGCTGGCCACACAACTTTTCTCTTTTGCCAGAGTGCCTATGTTTGTGTGCGTGTGTGTGTGTGTGTGTGTGTGTGTGTGTATGTGTATGAGTTTAGTTTGGTAAACGGGCGCGGCACGCACTTTTGCACTGATTTTTTTGTATATTTATTTTTTTAAGCAAACACAAGTGCAATATTAATATTTATACATTACGGGAAATTTAATATTCTTATTCTTCAGCGGTTATTCACAGACACACACACAACACGTTCACGCACACACGTACACTTTGCGCTCTTCGCCATACACATACACGCATTCATATACCGAAGTATATATGTGTACGTATGTTTGTGTAGGTAGACACTCGTTTTTTTTTTGTCGAGCATGAAATTGCGGTGTATTCTTTACATACTTGACGCGCGCACAGCCGTTAATATTTATTGTTTTCTCAAAACGAGCACAATTTACAACTGACTTGCCCAATTTTCAGCAAGTTCCGATTTGTGCAAGTCGATTGAAAAAATTAAATAAATCTATTCGCGAGCGACACGGACAATCACGTCCGAACTGCAACGCAACAACAACAGAAATGTTACTTGGCCAGCTGTTATGCGACTGTTATGCTCGCTAAGTGGCGATACAACGATATCAAATTTTATCGATATATTTAACCTGCCAATACTGTTAACTTCTTGTGCGATAGTCAACATATACGTATTCGATTTCCATAATATAACATGATCACAACCGCACATTCTTTTAGCACTTTCAATATATTCAAATTGATTTTGCGAAAAATCACTTAAAATGACAATGCTAAACTAAAAATCGGTATTTTTATTAGTTGTTATATTATTTTTATTTTTTTTTTTGCTTTAAACACCTCAGCTAAGGACATTATTCAAATTAAATAGCTTAACTCCTGTAAATGCCAATAGTGTTAACTTTTTGTACGATAATTAACATATAGTAATATATTTTTCTAGCATTTTCAATAAATTTCAATTGATTTTGACTAAGAACACTGAAAACTACACTGCTAAACTCAAAATGGATATTTTAATCAGGAGTTCAACTCAAGGATGTCGATACACAATTGTATTGACCACATACGAAAGGACACTAAGGACTGCGGGCGGCAAACTAAGAAAACGACTAAAGACGGTATGCTAATTAAAAGACTGAAATCCTGTAAAAGAGCTCTGCACTCGCTGATCTCCAAAAGGAAACTGTGACTTCGTTAAGCCTTAAAAGTGTAAGAGTGCTGGTAAATTCAAAAGTACCATAATGTTAAACCACTGTTATAGAGTATAATAAAAATACTAAATAATATTTTGCGAATACCAAATACCCGGTAACACATTGCAGCCGACTTCATGTGAGTGAGTAACTGCGTAGTGTGATATTGGCTGCGCGCAAAATTGCGTTACGTTACTCATTTTGCGCTTACGTACTACTGTTGCAGGATTTGCTTTAAACTTTTCTTTTGATCAAGTTTTAATCACGCAATTTTATACGATTCACATATATTGTGAATTTTAATGATTTTGTTTAGCATTTATATATTTTATTATGTTTTTATTTTCATTTTAACCATATATTTCTTTGAAAGAGCAACGTTTACATTGTATAAATAAAATTAATAAGTAGTATGTATCAGAATGACGTGTATTTTAACTACAAAATATTTAAATTGTTTCCTAATATCCTGCCTATTTGACCGAATTTTTTCCGTTCTCATGACAGTTGTGAAATAATTTGAAAATCGCTGCCAAATGCGATCGAAACATCGAAAAACCTATCGAGCGATGTCAGCAACTATCGCTGGCGCAAGACTCGATACCGCAACGCTTCGATGGCTGAGTTAAAATCTAGCAGGCAACATTGTAATGCGAGATCGAGAGTTGACAAGACGTGCGTGAAAAGAGCGCGCAACCCAAACGAAATTTAACCGTACAAGCAACGTTCCAAAAGTGCCAACAACAAATCTGCAAAAAAAACAACGTGCAAAATACAACAAAGCTATTGCAAAAGAAATTCAAAGAGGAAACATAAAAACGCAATTGCAAAAGCCGTCTAACTGTTGTTCTTGTTGCTGTTGTTGTCTTGTTTTTGTGCTAATTAGAAAGAACTGCTGCGCCGGCTCACAAATTATTGCCCAAAAAAAAAAAAAAAGCGGCAAAGCTGGTTTTTTGCGCATCGTTGTGTGTGTGTGTGTGTGTGTGCATTGGAATTTGTTAAAACACGAGCGTATTAAGGTCAAAAGCAACAAGTGACAAGCTACAAAAATTCTAAGCATAAATTAACGCCAAAAAAGCAACAAATAAACAGAAGAAGAATTTAAAAAAAAAACTGATATCTGGCATTTTTACACGTAAATAAATCTCTTCGATCTAAGATTCTTTTTTTTTTTGGGCTTTTTCTACTGCTAACATAAAAAAGAGCGCAGCAGCAACAACAACAACAACAAGAACAGCAGCAACAACAACTTACCGGTTTTGCTCTGCTCGAACTCTGCGCAGCGTCTCGTTCTGCTTCTTCTCCTATTTCTTATTTTGTTACGTGTGTTTATTATCGATATTCGTGGCTTACGCGTTTTTTCTAAAAGAAGCTAAGCGAGTGCGCAGGAGAGAGCGAGCGAGCGAGAGAGAGAGCGAGCGCCTAGTGAAAATTAAAATATAAATAAATCAATTTTAATTCAAAACGCAGCGCCACACTAACAACAACAACAACGAGTCAACACAGGACGCGAAAGCAAAGGAAAAGAGAAAGATCACGCCGTCTTTTTGTCTGTGTGTGCGTGCGCTACTTTTGAGAGCAAGCAGGAGAGAGCGCGGAAGCCGTAAACAAAACAAAAAACCCAAAAAAAAACGAATCAACATATTTTGTGTACAGGATTTGAACATAAATCATTCACGCTGGATTTAGGATACTACGAGGCTGTTAAAGGTAAATGTTAAACTTTAACTTTAATTCTAAGTAACTGTTAAGCAAAACATAAAAAACAAAGTGCTTGTTTTTTTTTTTAATTATAAAGTCTGTAATTGTTGAAATCAATTAAAATTTCAATAAATAAATAAAATATGGAAAAAATAACAAACTAAACTTTAAAAATTAAAAAAAAATCCATTAAGCTCAACCTAAACTTTAATTAAATACAAAAAAATGCTGCCAAATGGAATCAACAGCGCCAGTATTTTTAAAAGAACAATAAAATATTATATAATTATATAACTGTTAAAGCCAAGCTAAACTTATATCAACAAAAAAAAAATACTATAAACAGCCTCAGATTGTTGAGCAAAAGCTAAGCTTTAAATAAATAAAGAAATAAAGAAAAACAAAAACAAAGTGCTGCCAAATTCAATTAACGGCGCCATAATACAAAAAAAAACATAAAAAATGTTGTATGCAGTTGCGCTTTATGGCGTTCAATAAACCACAAAATAAAGGCAAAAATAAATCAACAAACTTGTTGCATAACCAACTCCAATTCGAATCCAGTTGGGTATGTGAAACTATAGTAGTTGGATTTGTAAAGGGCGCACGTTGCGTGCGACGTAGTCATAAAATTGGCGAACGCTGTCACACTTTTCTTATTAGCATGTGCTGGCATAAGAGAGAGGGAGAGATCCAGTTTACAGGTGCGCAGCAGCAGCAGCTAGCGTATTGGCCATTAAGCTCGGCTGTAAACTAGGCTAAATAGGGTCTCTGGCCAAAGCACGTTTGGTGTATGGCTTGTGGCTAACTGGCTGGCTGGTTGGCTTGGGCTTGGTTATTTTAAACCGCATTCCGCTTGGCATTTGCCTGGGCCAGTTGGCCACACACACACACACACACATGTGAGTATATACATGTTAAATGCATAACTGTTAACATTAACAGCAGTTTGAGAAGCACTGCGGTGATTTTCTATAGACAATTGCGTTAAATTTAATTACGCTTTACGGTTTCCAGCAAAAGGCCAACGACGCACACAAGCAGACAAAGAGAGAGAGATAGTTTGCGGTTGCAGTTTGGCATGCTGCAATATGAAATGCATAAAATCCCAATTGGCAAATCCAAGTTGGTCCATTTGATGATTTTGCTGTGCTTTTGTTTTCATTGCATTTTTTCCGCTGTTGCAAAAAGTGCTGCCCAATGTGTTTTTAGCCGTTAAATTTGGCTTGTTTTGGAAGGGTTACATGCTATATTTAAAAAAAAAAACTTCAAAATAATATATATTTTTTGCTCAAAAATATAACTCAATAAGTAATTATGAGTTTTTTTCAGAGAAGTTGGGGCAGTATTAAAACATTTGATTAGCTTGTAAAATACAATAAGAAACTCAAAAACCGCTTTTAAAATTTTTTTTAAATGTAAAAATAAATTAGTTATTTTTTTTTTTTTAAATAGTGTTAAAGTAATGTTTTTAATTTTAAATACAATTTAGCTTTTTTTTTTTGTATTCCCTAAGAGCTAGTTTTTTAAACATATTTTTTAAATTTAAAATACAGAATCTTTTTCAGTTTATTTCCTGAAGTTTCAATTTTGCTGCACTTTTCGCTTAGAACTAGCCATTTTTTTTGCTGCTGCTCAAAAGTTGGCAGCACTGCTGCTGCAGCTGCAGCTGGCCGCGTGTTGCCTTTGTTGTTGCTGCTGCTGTTGTTGCTGCTCTGCTTCCACTTACTGCTGCTGCTGCTGCTGCTGCTGCTGCTGTTGTTGTTGGCGTGGCATTCTTTAGCGTTTTGCGCAATTTGTGCGCTGTACTTTTTGTTTTTATTTTTATTTTTTCTGTTTCTATATGCTGTACACAAGATTTACATTCACAATTGAAAGTTGGCCACACGTAATCCCCAACAAGAGCAGCGGCAGCAGCGGCCAACTGAGTTATTCCAGTTCCACTTTGAATTCCAATTCCACTTCCAGTTCCAGTCAATCAATCACAACTCTTTTATTTAGCCTTTCAATCAATCAACCTGAAAAAACGTTTGAATTTAATAATTTAAGGAGAATTTTTAACGGCTTCGCTTGTGTAAAAAAAGTGTCACCAAATATTGCCCTCAATTTAATGATAATGATAAACATTTTTAATTTTTTTTTGTATTTTCATTTTTTTTAATGATAATTGCTCAAGTGTGTGCTGCAGGGACAGCCAGTTCTACTTAGATACGTATAATTAATTGAAAGACTGCAAGGGCGTAATTCAAGACCTCTTTAATTAGTTCAACTAGTTGAGATGGGCGACCAATTGACTGCTGAACTTGGAAAATGTGCAGGAAACTTGAATGGGGCGGAAAAATGGAAAGGGAGTTCTACTTTAAGTGAATCATTTGATTTAATTTTGAGCTTTGATAGGACAGAATTTTAGTAAAAGTTTGAGAACATAACAATTTTTAAAATAATACAAATTACGGCTTCTAATAAATTAAACTGAATTTTGAAAGTTTTAATTTGCCATTTTATGCATTATTTGTTTGATTTTATCGAAATACTCTATATTTAAAGTAGTTAAAAATGAAAAGACAATACAAAGTTTTCCAAAAGTAAAAATTTTTAATAATGGTAATTTCCAGAGAATTTTAATTTCTATTATATTTAATGAATATATACTTGAACATATTTATATAGTCTGTATACATATTTATAATGTCAAGCCGTTGTCCAGCAACATTGAAAAATGATTTTAATCTGATCAGCTCATATTACACGTTAATTACGTTATCTGGCAAGTGTTTTTTTTTTCTTTTTTCATTTGTGATTTATTTTTTTTACGTACACTTTTTTTATATAGCTGACCACCCAGTTTTATGGGTCACTATGACAAATCAGTTGAATGATTCTACACTTAAAGTTTATTATTGATGCAAGTGCCAGTTTCAGTTCCAGTTCCAGTTATCAGCTGCGTTCAATCTAAAACGAAGTCCAAAACAGCAAATTAATCTCATTTCACAAAAAATATCAATAATTTTTGTATGTATATACTTATAGTATAAATAGATTTTGATTTAATATGCCTCCTTATGTCATGCGACATTAAAAGGCTAAACAATTTGTTCAAAAAAAAAAAAATTGATAACCGCTTCACGTTGACTTTAAATGATGCGATTGCTGCTTGACAATTTCAAGTTTTCTTTTCGATTTTTGGCCAAGTTAAGACTTGATTGATATTAAAAGTGGAGCCTAGTTTTTTATCGCAGTGCTAGATTTTTTTTTTTTTTGTTCTTGCACCTGAACAACAATTATAATTAACTGTTTGCAATCGTTGCGCCTGATACGAGTCAATTTGCTTTTGCATTTACATTATAGAGTTATACTAACACACATGCACACACACACACACACACACTCTGACATACATGTGTGTAAGTGTGTCTAGGTTTTACTTTATGCATAGATAGTTCCAATTGGCTGAAGCTGGTTGCCAAGTGTGTCAGGCAATTAGAAACAACCGTAAGTTAAAGTGCACAACGGCTACAGCGCAACGGCAACAGAATAAGAGAGAGAGAGCGAGAGAGAGAGAGATGGAGCGTGTCTGTCTTTTCACTTGTCTTACAGGCAAATGCGGCCAAGTGGATTTTGGCAACGCCTGAAGTTCAGACTTTCAACTCAATTAGACAACTCCGTTCCTTAGATAACAGGTATCTTGTACGGTAAGAAGCTCGTAAATTGCAATTTCTAGAAATTAAAATTGGTATTTTTATTGCTTGGCATACAATATTCATGTTTTTGAGTGATATTTTTACTGCTTTTAGTTTTTAAACGCGTTTGTATAAGAATAAGTGTAATAATATTAATAATTTATATGGCACGACTTTGGCTTGCAGCAATAATAATTAATAATAGCTTATAGAATATTATGCAATTTAGAATTAGCTCTGGATTCGAAGCGTGTGACCACCGTCTAGCTGTAAAAATATATACACATACATACGTAAATAGACACTAATTAATCTAGTTAACACTTAAAAAAAGGCCACCAGCCTAAGTAGACTTCAATAGAGTAGTTTAACATAATACCATTCTAATAACTAGTTCTCTACTTTAAAATTAAAATATTTGTGTAGCTTTAACATAAAAATAACATTAGATTGCTGCCTATAAATATATGTTTATGTTTACACAAAAAGCAAGCTGTTAATTTTTCCGCTCCCACATCTTGGTTTTAACATATGTAACATAACATAACATTTAAATTTCTTGTGACAATGTGGCATCTCAGTGCCCCAAAATTGGTCGCACTTTTCGCAAAGGTTGCCAATGCGAGTAGAAAATGTTTAAGGTTGTAAACCTTTAACCCATATAAACCTAAACAAAATTCTGTCTCTTGATTGAAAATGAACAACAAAAACCAGGTTCACTAACCGAACCTAATGGCGCAATATTGGTTCAAACCACAAACAGTTTTTTTTTTTGTCTTACGGCTATGGCTAAAATCTCACTCAGTCGCTTAAAAAGTATTAACAGCATTTCGCATACTTTAATAACATACAAATGTTATTAACATAATATAATATTTGAAAGTATATAACAGTACATATTTAGTTGCTGTTGCTGTTAACTGACAGCTCACAGGGTAACTGCAAGTTTAGCCGTTTTCACTTGGAATGCCTTAAATGTTGGTTGCCTTTTTCTTTGCTTTTTTTTCGCGCGCGCCAAAAACAGCGACTTAAGTTAAAGAGCAACAACAATAAATGCACATTCAAGGCTGCAACAGCAACAAAAGCAAATGCAGCAGCAGCAGCAACGGCAACAACAACCGCAGTAACAACTGCAACAACAACAACTCGCTGAACTCAAACTGGTTTTTCCATCTTGTGGCTTGCTTTCTTTTTTTTCTTTAACTGCACGTAGCCAAAAAATATGCTAAAGTCATATCACAACAACACCAACAGCAGCAGCAGCAGCAGCAGCAACAATAACAGCGACAGCAACATTTTTATTGAAGAGAGCACAGGAAATGCACTTTACAGATACATATGTACATATGTATATACAGATACACACACAAACACACTTTAGTTACATTGACTTTATAAACAATTTACACGATTTTCAGCGAAATTGCAGTTGCATATTTTTGGTTTTTGTTATTTTTACTGGACTTATATATAGGTATATGTGTGTATATGTGTGTAAACATGTGAATATGTGAAGGGTCGGTCAGTTTTTTTGAGTTGTTTGCTTGGCACTCAACATCTGTGGCAATGTGTGGGATTTTTGGGCAGTCAGAGATATCAAAAACTTGAAGCAGATATATATATATATATATATATATAGCCTCGACGCTATCGTTCAGTCTATATAAATACAACTTGAGAAGAATTATAATTGCTTTTGGGTACATTAATATATCAATATTATTTTTAATTGTAACGAATTTTTAATCGAAAGCTTTTTATCAGAAAAAAAGTGATTGTATAAATGTCGTTATCTAATCTAAAACGCTCCAATTCATTTGTTATTAATAATCTATCTGTATTTTATACAATTATAGCAAAGCGAAAGTTTATCAAGTTTTAATTTTTCCATTTAATTTTCTTTTAATTGCAAAATAACTTGACCGCAATTATGTTGAGGTCTCTTAATTTTCTATACCCCGAAAAAACAATTTTATTTTGCTGGTTACTAGACCATGCCCAAACCCCAAATCTCAGTTTACACAACATTTTCTTTTTCCATTCCACGCTTTTATTTATTGCCAGATTTCGTTGCCCATTTTGTCATCTTTTCAGCCATTCCCTTTTCAGCTGTTTCAGCTTAGTCAATTACAATCGACAATAAAATACAGAAATGTGAAAAGAAGAAGACAAATATATAATAATACAATCTGTTCAAACTCACCTGGCCTCATCTGGGCTCACCTGTTTTCCATTATCATAGAAAACTCACTGGCAACCTTGAAACTTGCTGCGCCTTCCGCTGGCTGAGTGAAATTTTCCATTTGTTTTGGTTTTACTTCTTTTATTTTGTAGTTTCTGTCTTTGCTTTCAAGTTTAGAGTCGCACCATAAACAATTTCAAGCGGTCGCTTGTTGTTATTTCTCCTTTTCAAGCCATAGCTGTTTAGTTTTTTGCCGTCTTCTGGAATTTGGCTAATCAAGTCAAATGTTTTGGTGTGTGCAGGGTGTGTGCGTGTGGAATTTTGTACCTGAAGCTTTGTGTTAAAACGTGGGTCGTATTTTGTGTATAACAAATTTTAATTAAATTTCTATTTATATATTTTTATTTTAAATAATTAGTTGTATTTTAATCAATTAAAATTATGTTGAACTTTAATAGCATCAGCATCAGATATATATATATATATATATATTCTTACTAGATTTATTTGTAGTTTCTTCCAGCAAATTAATAGAAAGCTGCCAGCTTATGATTCATAGATTTCCAAACACAAAAAGAGAAAAAACTTTCAGTTTTAATTTAACGATTTATTCTTAAAAATCTTCTGCTGGAAGGAAGTAATTAATCACAAACTTGAAACTTGAAATTTCTTGAAAAGAAACTGGTTAGCTACAAAATAAAAAACCAAAAAAAGAAGGATTGAAAAGATTATATAAAAAATCTATTAAAAAACTTTGATTCTAATTTTAAATAAAATCTATTTGGTTGGAGATAAGAGATTATAAATATTTCCAGTTTTCTAAGTACAACTTGTGATGTCACAAAACTAAAAGTTAAATTTTTGCGCCAAGCGGAAGTTTTTTTATTTTAATTTTCGTTTCACGTTTTGCTAACACCTAAAAATTCTAAAAACAAGAGCTTATCAGCATATAGTGTCTTGATGAAGTAGGCGTGGCAGCATACAAAAAAACGAGAGGAAGGAAATAAACTTATCGCAAGCAGCTGAAACTGAAATTTAGCCTTGACTCTGGCTTTAATTTTGGAAAATTGCTGGCAATCTGGGCTGCCCAAAAACAACAAACGAATTTAATAACGTCTGCGAATAAATTGCGCTGCCTGCTCATTGATGTTGCTGTTGTTTTAGGTTGTTGTTGTTTCTGTTGTTGCTGCAGCGCAGCCTCGACCGCTCGAGCTCAATCAAAATATTTAGCTTATTAGTTGCAAAAAGTCAACAAACACACAACTGAAATCGAGACTCGAGCACATCGTGAGATCTGGAGGCAACATTGTGCGCCGACGCAGACGCCAACGCTGGCGCTGACGCCGACGCGGATGCGGACGACGACTTGGCTATTAAGCATACGCCGCATGGACCGCTGCTGTTTGGGCGACCCGCCTCGGGCAATTAATTACATTTTGCGTACTTTATTTCCGCTTTACACCGGGCGGCGGTAGAATTTCGTAGTCGCTGTAATTATTTCTCTCGTATATACCTCTTTTTTGTTTGTTTTGTTGTTCTTCCTTTTTTTCCCGTGCGCTGCAGCTAAAAGTCTTAAAGACAAAAGCAAAAACCGAAACAGCAAAGAAAGATGAAGCCGTAAAAATGCCGCTGCTTTTGCTTTGGCTGTTGGCGGCTTTTGTGTTTGTGCAGCTGCCCAGGAAAGGTGTTGATGATATGGCCACCAATGCCTCATGCCGGGGGCATTGATTTGAATGCTTGCATTAACAACACCAGCAGCAACAAACGGGACCAAATCCGAAACACTTATGCCCTGAGGTATAGTCTAATAATAATTAATATATCTTAGATGTCTTACAAATATTGTCAGATTTTAAAATATTTGTGGGTTTGCGAAAGATTTCCTTAAAAATTTGATTATCTAAATATCTAAAATATATTTAACAAAAAACTAAGTATGTTTATAAAAGTTATATTTTCTTTTTGAAGCTTGTAAGAGTTTAAAGATTACTTATAAAACGAAAATTAAAAAAAAGGTAGGTAGAAAAATTTAAACGGAATTTTTTTTTTATGATAAGTCATTTTAGATATATTTGTTTCTATTGTTTTCTGTTATTAAAACACTTTTAATTAAAGTATTTTATCGAGCCAATGAAATCGGCACAAAGAAATTTGTTCTATTAAAGCCCCCAGTACAATTCCAGAGACATTATCGTTCATCTAATGTTTTGTGCTTGTTTAAGGCAATTAAAAATCTTAAACGAAGTCAGCTTAATAGCTCGAAAATAGCTCTGATTTAAAGATTGCTTGCAAACAAAATGCCTTAGTTAATATAGCTATTGTGAGCGTATAATATGTGAGCGCTACACGTAAATTGTTGGCCCCCTTTTTTGCATACGCTTTCCATGTACTCATACCCCAGTATTTGGTACTCGGTACTCGACACTCAGTACTCGGTGCTATCTGCTCGCATTCGTGCATATATAAATTATGCCCTAAGCAAAGTCGGACCATCGATCGAAATCAAAAAGCGTAACACAACAAAACAGAAATGCCAAAAATTCTTAAGCTGGCCTCAACTTGGCTCAGCTCAGCTGTGAAATGTGAGCCAAAAGACGAGTCAAGAGCAAAACGAAGAAAGACACAGCAGAAGGCAAAACCGACATAAAGCCAAGCCCCAAGTTGGGCCCTGGGGCTTACCTTGCCGGCAAATATGCTTTGCTCCTCTTACAATATAAACACATATGTATATGCACATATATATATATTTATATATATGACATTCTTGGGCGTACATTCTGGCCTATGTTTTAAGCTCGTTCCACTTCTTACACACACTCAGAACGTATTCTAGTTCACATATATGCGAACACCTCACAATTCTCACATTGAAGACGACAGAGTCCAGCCTAATTATGGCATGTCCAGGTAATTTTTTAACGTTATCTTTTGCAAAGCGGAAAAGGTTACTTAGCTCGTGCAGTTTTGTTATATAAATTTATGAGTTTATTTTCTTTTTGTCAATATTTCCAACGCTAATCAGTGCAATAAAAAGGTAAAGAAAACTTCAAAGTGCCGAAGTTATAATACCCTGACAGACAAATGCATATGTACATGTGGTAAATTTAGATATTTAATGACAGATCACAGAACTTTTTAAAAGGAGTTGGCAAGAACGCCTTCCCACTCTTCTGACGCTTGAAATTGTTGAGAATATGTGCGTTTGACTCGCTGGAATTCTCAACAAGTTCAAGTTCGCTAGCCAAAGTCTGCGGATGTTAGAACCGAGAGGTTCTTGAAATAGCTATACACACTTTTTGGTGCTTTATACCCCACATTTAATTATATAGTCATTATACCTACTGCAAGGGTATAAAAAAACAGATACACTATCTATTGCAGATAGTATTTTGTCTGACTTATCAATAGACTCAAGGGCGTCAACAATTGCAAAAAAAAAAACAAAAAAAAAAATCAATGGGAAAGCAGTAAAAAAAATGTATATAACTGCAGAACTGTAAATGGTGAATTTACAACCAATGGGTGCTACATGATGTCAGAGCCGAGTTTTGAGGGACTGAGTCATGACAACGCTGGAATAGCTGACGAAGCTAGTCGGAGCTCTTTCTGTCTGAATTCTTGATTAATTAGCTGGGAACACGCGTTCTCTATGCGCTCGTTGTTCTCTAGTTGTTTTTTAGCTCTCTTTCCCTCTCTCTCTCTCACTCTCTCTCTGTTTGTCCATGATCATATGCTGATTCTCTATATGATGATAATGATAATGATGATGATGCGAATTGTCTGAAAAGTCATGACTGGAGACTCAAGTCATCAACAATTAAAAAGACACATAAAACTCGACCTAAACAAATGTTTTGCATTTGCATTCTATGTGCGATCGCTCTACGTACCTAACCTTGGGTTCAGGTTCCAGTGCTCATTTCCAGACTCTCTGAGCACAAACACGAACACACACACACACACACACATACATTACTGTTGCATTAATTTAAAAAAATTATTTTAGTATTTGTTGTTTTTCGCTATTGATTGACGTTTTGCTGGAGTAGAACAAAAATGAAACAGAAAATAAGGTTTAAACATCGAACCTATTGTACACTAACTGCTTTGAGGTGTAAACTAAATATTTGCACAGTTATTTAAAGCTATCTTTAGTTAGTTCTAAGTAAACTGAACTTTATTGTAGTATTATAAGTATTATTTATTTGCTGAATCCTTATCCAAATAAAACCTATAACCATCAAAACTGGCGAAAGGAAGCTAAAATAAGATATTAATATTTAAGATGTTCGTGGCTCATTATACAGTTTAGTTTAAATCTTCTTCTTATGTTATTTAAACAAGACTGAAAACCAGAAAAAAATTAAATATGATAATAATATAGATTGTTATTTTATACAGAGAAAACCATTTAATTAGTAGAAAAATGTAAATAAATTTATTATTTGGTTTCAAATTAGATTGTAAGCTTAGGAAAATTTTAAGATTATAAAGTATATAATATAAAGAAAATATTAATAATATTGTAATTTCAAATAATAAAATAATATATAACATTTTCAAATTCGGTGTATTCTTTAGACCAGACTCGCAATGTTTGCTTAAAGGGTATAATTACACGGTTAAATAACAAAACAGTTGCCTAAGCGCTGACATCAGACAGAAATTGTTAGTTAGGTTGTCAGAAAGTGAGAAACAAGGCAATGGGAAGGCCAAGAGAGAAAGAGAGAGAGAGAGAGAGAGAGAGAGTAAGAGAAAAAGAACCAGCAAACGGCAAACTCGTGCCTGTTGCCGAAATGTAAAATTTTGGGTTGCTTTCAAATATTCCTTACCGGTTTTCGTAAAACTGTTGCGTCTGTTTAGCATTGTAGCGTGAAGTTATATATACATTATATGCGATTTTTGTCGGTATGTTTGGCTCATTTATTTACGGTTTTTATTATGATGCGGCATCTTTATCAACGGTATTGAGTTTTTTTTTTATTTTTGTTTCGGGCGACAGTTCGAGACAGCTCTCTGTCAATTTGCATATGCCGAAACGATAAACATGTTTTGCATTGGCCACCCGGTTAACCACGAGGAGTCGCCACCACGAGCACCCAAGGCGACAGGCATCCAAAAAGGAAGGGGCGGGAAATATTAAAAATTAATTAAAAAAAAAAAAAATTTTGGACTGTGCAAAAACTTAAAGGCGAACTGGCTAAGCCGCTTAAAAAAATGAAATGAGCAAAAAAGGTATATAAGATTCTATTGATAACTCTTAACGAGTAAATAAGGTAACTACTTTGCATAGTTGCGTTCGCTTTTATTAGAGGTTTTATAATATAAAGCCTTGCAAAGCTACTGTCTAGCTGCTTGACCGGTATCTCTTGTACCCCTGTGTTAGCCTCAATCACTCAAAGCACACTCTCTGGAAACATTCTCTCTCTTTTCCCATTTTATATCAATACAAAAAAAAACACTCGATTATAATTTATGCGCAAACACTAAATAACCCGCCAACACATTGAAGAATTCTTCCAAATCAACTTATGTGCTTAATTTTATTTTTATTTTTTCCAATCTGTTGCTATATTATAACGTCATCAAAAATGAATTTTGTCATGTAATATTAAACGGTTTGAATTTTTTTTGTAGTGAACATTATGCGGTTTGCGCAACGTGCTTTTGAGTTCAAAATGCAATTGGCAGTAGAAATATGTTTTTTCCTTTTGTTATTTCTTTTTTATTTTTTTTGTGTAGGGCTGTAATAACATACCCATATCACAGTTCGTGTCCCATCAAAAACACATTGAAATCGTTTGAAATTCATTTAAAAAGCATAACTTTTGCTTTAAGGCCTTATCACATGGTGTTAACAATCCACTGATGGGCCTGAAGGTTGTTCATTAAAAAAAGTACTTGAAATACTATCGAAAAATATTTATTAATGGCTTTTCTAAACGATTTACAAATAAACGAGGCAATTAAAATTTTGTTTAAAAATTCCATCTTTTTTTTTTTCATTTACTTTAAAAGACAACAAAAATGAAAATATTATTATGATCGTGGCGGCACTTGAATAAACATTTCGAAGTGCTCTGCGACAGTTGACAGTTGAGTTTAGACTATTTTAGGGTGCTGACTGTCATTTCAGGGCTTAGCCAATTAAAAATTCACTGAAAAAAAAAATTGAGAAGAGCTTTCGAAAATGTATTTGCCCTATCACATGGACGCAATTTCGATTTCAATTATGAAAACGCACACGCACATCTTTCAGATACAATATTTAATATTTATTTTCGGGTCTAGGCTTTTAACATGAGCTGTCAAATGGAATTGAATTGTTCATTTGCTACTTGTCGCTCTGCGCCCAGATCGTTTTTCTTTTTCTCAGATTGTAGTACATTTTAATTAAAACCTAAGGGGGTTGCTTGGGCCTACCCAGCTGCCGAATTGTCGCGTTGCCGTGCTGATAACGCGAATAGTTTCTCGTGAATTTTCATTTTTGATAAATATTTTTTTTTGCTTTGGCAACTTCCTGCGAAACGCAACGGAAATAACGATTGCGTTAGGGTGTCAAAGAGCTGGCAAATATTTACCCAGTTCAAAAGTGTTCGTCATTAAATAGACACTTGAATATGGTTTGTGTTGTTCGTGTGACTCACTCAGCGAGTGCTAGCTGTTGTTGCGTATGATTCCCAATTTGGGTTCACACGTGTTGAGCGCTTATTTTGAACGGCATATGCAAATCATTTCGTATCATTCGGTTACATATCAAACACTTGATTAAGTCATGCCGGCTTAACCCTACTGCTAAGAAGGAAATGCTGCTCGATTCGGCGTTTTCCAGTGGGCTGCAGCTTAGACAATGCTTATTAATTACACAGAACGCACAAAATTGACAGCATCTTGAAATGGTCGCACGGTTGGGATTAAAAAAAAACAGAAAAAAATGTAACTGTAGAACGACGAAGTTAATATGCTCTATAGAAAACAGAAAATTAATTATATATTTTGTTGGTATACAATATCTATTTTTACCTGCTTAACACAAAGCTGACAAATCGAAAACATTATGAAAAAGTATCTTTTGTTTTTTTTTTAAGTTATCGTCATTAGTTTTAGTGTTATCTGTGAATTTTCTATTGGTAAAGGCGGTTTTAATTTATTACAACACTTTTATTGTTCTTAATAAATTATGTATTCTAAGGCTATTCAGCGCTTCTTGTATTATCCATTCTTTCGATCACTCTAACTTTTTAAACTAGATTTATGCGCAAAGAGGTCTTTTATAAACGTTTTTATTTTTTATTTTTAATTTAAAAAGGGTTTTTGTTACTAATATTATTAATTATTAACCTGGCTTTCAACTAAGACCTTACAATCAGCTAGATTTAGTACAAAATCTACCATATACAAATCTGATATCTACCAAATATGGCTCATATACAAATCTGATCTCTACCAAATATGGCTCAATGATTGGTTTATATGCAACTTTTATATAACAACCCAAAAATACTTCTTTGATAATACTATTAGGTTAATTGCTTTAAAAATGTGATTTGAAATTTGTAGCAAGAATGATAAGATAAGAATTCTATGACTGCTTTTATAAAAAAAAAAAATCAATAAAATTTCTCTGTTAATTTCGATGATTTTTTAAGAAAATAGCTCGAAATAGTTTTGAGAACTGCTTGACGACAAGACATTATAAATTATTTAATTTAAAGCTTATGATTTCCATACAATATTCAGACCAACAACCTTTGTCTGATCCCACGAAAAGTCAGAGAAAGTGCCCGTTAAAATTTCAAAGATATGATTTGTGAGCTCCGAAATTTATTATCTTAATAATTATTGTGATCAGTGATCGCTATACAAACAACTGTCAGCTGATTTTGATTCGCTGGCCTCAGCTAATTGCCAGAGCACTTCCCGCAGTTAACTAATCACGGCTACTAAGCGGAAATCAATCACTTGAAGAAACCTGTTTAAATTCTCACACCTATGTCTACGTAAGAGGCCTAATCAGTTACAAGAAACGATCAGGTTAATGGGCCTATATCCGGTATAACGAATCTTAATTACACAGCAATTAAAAGATGGCATTAAAACGCGTGCTGCCAACTATTTGGCACATAATTAATGAATAGCGGCGTCTATACAGGCCTTAGGCCATTGAAATGTCTACACAGAAGTAGCCCAAAGGCGTTACGACTTTTGATTATTGATTAAAATTAATAAATAAAAATACAAAAAATAAAACTCCAGATACGCCTCAAAGGCAAAACTATGAAATCTGTTTATTAATCATAAAAAAGGCTCTATGAATAGAAAATTTCACTTTTAATTGATTTTTATTGTGCCAAAAAATGTGCTGAGTGAAATTTTTATTGTGTTTGTGTTAACCCTCAGAATTTTTACGTTATATTTTTAATTAATGTTATTTGGCGACCGCCCGCTGCTAAATGGCACAAGTTGAATAAATAGCCAAAAGCGTGGTTCAATTTTCTATTTCTATAAATTCTCTGGCAGACTTTTGCAGACTTTTATGATGTCATCATTTTGGGGCATTTTGGCAAATCGCGGCGCAGTGAAGCTTGTTTGTTTGGCCCAAAACGTTTTCCCATCTTAAACAAAAGCTTGTAAGCCGTAAGCCGTAAACTGTAATTGATTTTGTTGATTGATGCAAAACCGTTTGAATGTGCCACAAAAAGAATTTCACTGTCAAGCTCGCCGATGCGGCGCCCACATAAATTCCATTTGCATGCCAAATGAGCATATGTCACAGGCTAAAAAATAAACAATACACAAAAGCAAAACAAAATAGCCAAAAAAAATAAAAAATAAATAAATACAGTAGCTGAGAGGGCTGCGCATGCGCAGAACACGACCACAAAAAAATCCGTAGCCTGGCCGCGAATATATGTATCTGTTAGATACTTAGATATAATCGCGGAATGGCAACGCGCAGCTGCGGATGATGTCATGGAGTTTGTCTTGGTCTTTATCTCTCTCTTCTGCGCATGTCTGCAGGGGGGCGTAACAAATGCCAAACTAACACACACACAGGCACACCCTCACACTCACACACACACACAACAGATAAAGAAAAATATAATTTTAAAGCATAAGTAATGGCAATAAGCAAGTAAAAGGGGGCGCGGGTTGCGCTGCCTATTGACTAATTTTTGCAAATAACTTTTGGAGCAGCATACAATAATAAAGCAAAGCCGACATAAAAATGAAGACAAGCCACACACACTGACAACACACACGGGCACACACCAAGTCAGCCGCAAAGCCTTTTTTTTGTAGTCATGATAATAATGAGCCAAAATGTTTGGTAATAATTTATAAAGAGCGTCAACAATTTGACTGCAGCTGACAAGAGGATAGTTGACGCGAGTTGTTGCCTGGGAATTTATGAAAATAAATGAGCCATGAGCGACACATGCAAAACAGCTTAAAAATGCCAATAAATGTGAGTCTTTGTTATCCAGCACTGAAAATAATGGCATTCACTTAAGACTCTCCAAATGTGCGGCTCAATGAAAGCTGTGAAATGTATCTAAACTTTAATAATACAACGTTGATCAATTTGAAACAATTTAACACTAAACCACAAGTATATTAACGTTTATTCCTGGTCGAAAAAGTTCGGTTTACGGAAAGTTGTGAGAGTTTAAAGTCCAGGAATAGTAAAAATTTTCGATTAAAATTTGGCAGAAAATTAAAAAAATGTTATTTTGATCTTTTATTGCAACATCAATCTAGAGTCGAGTTATGAGAGCTTGAGATTTTCTAGACTGGGACGCCTTTAGCAAAAATGGTTAATTTTTAACAAAAAAAATTAAAAAAAAACTTTGTTTCTAGTTTTGATTGCATAGAAAATTTAGAGCCCAAACCATGCCCAAAACGGTAGCCCTTATGAATATCAGATGATTATTGACAAACATATGAGATTTTAATAAAGCAGCTGGGTGAGGCTTTTTTTGACCAGACGTTGATAGGAAAATACATATTAATAACAATAGCTCAGTGTCAAATACATTCAAGCAGTTATTTTGTAAGAAAATTCACTGGCCTTTGTGTTTTAATAATAACTGCTTTTCGGTGCTGTGAAACTAGATTTTCCCCTTGGTGATTTACAAGTGTGTACTTATAAATAGATAACCAAAATCACCGTTAGAGTGCTGTCAGTTAGATAGATAAAAGTTCCCAATAAATTCAAGGTTTACAAGCAAGCTCAGTGTTCGTATCTCTGAAACTCTCGCCCTCTTTTTTCAATGAGGTTTTCTCTTTTTGTTTTGGAAATTGTTTAGTATGCCAGGCACAAACAAAAGAATTTATAACATTGTTATTGTCCGACTGACTGAACCTGACTTATTTGTTGTTGTTGGTTTTGTTGTTGTTGTTGTTGTCATTGAAGCCAAAACTGAATTTTAATTTTCGGCAAGTGATGAGGTAATTTTATGCACAAATTTTCGAAAAAAAAGCAACAACATTAAATCCCAAATTAGTCAAAAATAACTAAAAACAACGCTGAGCTACAGGTCTCATTGTTTGATGTTAGATCTTTGGGTTCTCTGGGAGGGGAGGGAGAGCCTTTCAGGTCTGATAAAAAAAAGAAATGGCAATAAAATAAATTGTTATCTCTAGCGATCTCGCGGCAATAATTAAATTCCAATGCCCAATCGAAAATGTTTAAAAAAACGTTTCGCGCATGTAAATGATTTTGCATATTTGCTTTAAAGCTTAAACATTTATGATCAAAAAAAAAAAAAAAAAAACGTATATATCGATATATCTGAAGAAAATTGGCTTATGTTTATTGATTTATGCAAATCTTTGCGCTGCGGGGTTATTGCACGCCTAATCAGACAACTTTCCTATAGCTATATCCGACTGTGTGTGCCTGTGTGTGCAACAACACACAAAGAACTTCTTATGCTCAAGTTCTTCAGACTCTATGGGGAGGCTGTTTATAAATAACGCTATATAAATTTAAATATCGCCTTCTGGCTGTGTGCGCTCAGCTGTCGACACATGTGCGCGCCGCATGTTCCTCAGTTTCCCCCTCAAACCTACAAAACCCTGTGCGCCTGCGCAGCACGTCTTGTGTTTATTTTTGGGTACCCTGTAAACAGGATGCTCTCTGAATGAGACTCCCACTCTCTAGTTCTCTATGGGCACAATTATTTTTACTTTCATGTTTTATGACCTGAACTTCGTCGCGCTGCTATTAACGTTTTGACACTAAAAATAGTCCAAGCATGCTACGCTGCAGCTGTAAGAAGTGTGTATACCCTGTAATATAGACAAAGAAATGGGCGTATTATGTTAATGTAAGGGTTTGCAAAATAGCATGCTTCTTTAATTTATCGTGGTGTATTAAGATAGATAAATAACTAAAAAACATTGACTACGTATTAAGTCAGGGATTCGAACCCTTATATTTTTTGAAATACAATTACAACACATTAGTATTTTTTTTAAATTTTAAGCTAAATATTTATATACCACTTGGCTAACAGAGCTTTAGTTGAGATAAATTAAGCTTAGCTTCGAACCCGAAACCTTTTTGAATATGAATTTAACACATACATTTAATAAAATTTTTAAAATTATTTAAACAGTATCTTTGGATAAGTTGGGCATTGCCTGAAGAACCAAGTTTTTACTCAAATCACTATTTATTCTAGGGTATCTGCTAGCTCAAAGCCCGTCTATTTAAGTCCACATTTTACTCTCTGCTCCCTGTGGGCCATCGTTTAGTTAAGAATATTTACATGCAATGTGCCAAGCACTTTTGTTTTTATGTCTTTTCCGGCTAAAGCCTAAAGTTATGCCTCATTTTCTACTGCGTGGGTGACTGCTCTTATTACCCTAAGTACATAAATATATATACGCAGGTCTGTATGTAAGTTAGTGCACAGATAACAAAGTTTACAGGGGTATGATAAAGCCAATTGTAACGCTGTTATTGATTTTTGCTTTCATATGTCCCATTGTAAAGTGTTTTGTTTGCTTGAATGCTGCCTGCGAATGCTTTTTAGATGACCTCAACAAGAAGCTCAAAGACAATGGGCCAAGAATGGGCATTCTTTAGATTGATGACTATTAAGAATTATGTTTTTTTACATTCGATATTCATGATATCATCCAGCTGAAGCTAAGTTTTGTCATTTTGGGCGCACAATTATTAATAAAGGTTTGTCACTTTCTGTGTGTTTTTCGGAATTTACGCAATTTACTGAGTATATTTTCATATCAATTGCATTTTGCATGGTCTATAAATAAAAGCCTTTTATTTTTTGCACATATAATCTATGGGCTGACATATGTGCCAGGTATGCGAGCTATCGGGTCGATAAGATAAACGATCACAACTCAGCCTAGAACGGACAACTTTGTTTGTTTCTGCAGTTTTTTGTCGCTTTTTTTCTGTTACACTTTTGTCTTATCAGCTTATGGTTTGGTAATGATAACGATAAATGGAATTCACCATACGCAGAAACCGTAAGAAACTCCATAGAATTTGTTTTGCCACTTTCGTTTTTCAGCTTTAGCTTTAGCAAAGAATTTTCAATTATCTACCTACCTCGCCTATCTGATAAATACGTACATATATTTTCCATATAGTAGAGCCTATGAAAAAAAAGCTTTGCTACGCCAAAAAAAAAAAAATGCGAAGCTTTCCACTTCTCCAGTGACCGAACGGCGCGAACAGTGCGAGCAGCACAATACACCAAGAACTTACGAAAAATCGAACTAAATGTGCGGCGTTCTATAAAATCTATAAAATCGGAAGTTGACATTTTTGGTATACCTGAAGGCTTTGGCTGTAACTGCCAGTCAAAATTTGCAGTGTAAAAACGCGTGTTTAGATGTAAAAAACCAGGAACTGAACATTATAACAAATCAGAATCATGGAATATAATAGTGTATTACGTTCGAACTTTTCGCGCAATGACTATAAACGATATATATCGTTTGAGCGGCAGTCTGTGGGTAGGTTGAACTTGAACTCTTCATCGAAATTACACAATACTTTTGACCTTGCAGATATCCCAAATTGTATTCTACAGTAGCTGTCAGAATGATGTATATTGTGCATACATTAGAACTCTTGATATTTCGTAAAGTTTTTTTTTTTTATTGCACGCCAAATATTACGCAATCCGTACTTGACAAAAGTTGATAAAAAGCGGGGAAAAAAATTGTGAGAACCCATTTTCGTTATATTAATTGCTGATAACGCACATTACGGAATAGTCCGGAATGTTAGTTATGGTTGTGGGGAAGTTTATTAGATGTGTGTGTCGTTTTTGGATTTAATCTATGGTACTAGACTTTATCATATCACCAAAATAAAGCCATTGACTAATAAACAGTAGAATTACGACTATGCCTGTTTGAAAATAGAAATGATGTGTGAAAACTTAAAAAGCTTAAACAAAATAGTATATTGAAGTAGTATATGAGCGATGAGTTGCTAAGATCGTTGATTTTATGTTAAAAATGCTTATGAAGGGAAAAAAGAAATAAATTGCAAGTCAAAAAATTACAGGAATGGATTGAGATGCCTTTTATTTTTAGCATAGCAGAATCAGAAGGAATAAAACAATTTTTAATTATTGGTATAGGGTAATTATATTTTATGGCACTGTATGTCCATAAATGAAATTGAAAAAGTACACACAGAAAACTATAAGATTACTATATATTATATAAAAATTGTATTTATTGAGACATCACTTCAAACAAGGGCCTTCATTGAACTGTGCACGTATTTCCACAAACTACGATCATTTACTTTATTATAATATGTATATTAATATTATAATATTATATATAATACAATGACGTCACTTAATTAAATTGTATATATAAATATTATATTATGTATAATAAAATGATGTTAGCGTAAAAGTACATAGCTTATTAGTTATAAGTGTATATACCTGTGTGTACACACCACCATATAAGCTAATACCTATTAATTACTTTGCGATAAGTGCAAAAAAAAAACAAATAAGGACAATTCTTATCGCGCCAGTGCACTGAGCTGTACAAACTATTGATTGAGACAATGGGCAAAAAAAACCAAGTTTCTTGTGTCTCTTTTTTTTTAGAGCGCCCACTCTATTGATTTGGGGTTGCTACCTTGTGTTAAATCAAAACAAATGCTAAACGTTTTGCACTTGTGGGGCTTTTTGTACGCTGTGCACAAAATGGCACCGAGTATATTGGTTTTGTGCAATGTTGAATAGATGTTTGACCTTATGAATATTATTTTTAATTAAGCTTAATATATATATCTATTCGTGCATACCCGCCTCAGATAACACTGAGAACAGAGTATAGCAAGGTTCTTACATATTAATTAATTAAAAATGTTTCCACCTATGTTCGCTGTCTCTTCTAGCATCACAATATGAGCCCGGAGGCTACTCAACGCTGCAGGCATCGTCATCCACCCGCGGCTCCACAAACAACATGACGCAGCGCGACGGCATTATCAAGTTCGAGAATGAGCGCATCAAGACGCTGCAGGAGGAGCGGTTACACATCCAAAAGAAGACCTTTACAAAATGGATGAATTCGTTTCTGATCAAGGTAAATAATTACTAGCTATATTGGAATGCTAAAAAAAAAAAAAATAATAAAAGTGACACTTTCACAATGGAATGCATTTTTTTTTTCCCATATCTACTTATAGGCCAAAATGGAGGTCGAAGACCTATTCATAGATCTAGCCGATGGCATCAAGCTGCTCAAGCTGCTTGAGATAATATCGTCGGAGAAACTGGGCAAGCCGAATAGCGGACGAATGCGCGTACACAAAATCGAAAATGTCAACAAGAGTCTGGCATTCTTGCACACCAAGGTAAGTGGGTATGAAAGAGTAGCTGGGATGTGTTAAGTTAACTAAAAGAAAGAGAGGGCCGCACAGAGGCCTACGCATTTGTAGAAAGTGCAAGTCTTGACGCAGCTGCGCGTGGCCGTTGCGTGCTTTGTTTGCCACATGAGCTGCCACGGGAGAGTTATGAGCGGCAGCCACATACTACATACATATAAAAAACGACACTTTAGATGCGCGACTGCATTGGCCAAATGCTGCACAACATACATAAGCAGTTTCATATATATATGTATATATATGTATATACATATATATTTAATTACCTTCGCTGGCAATTTTCTGAAATATTTGCATACTTTCTATTGCACGCGCTGCATATTTGTATTTTTTATATATACCCTTACAGAGAGTATTGTACTTTTGTGACGAACAATTTAATAAATTGCATGAGACATCTTGCAGTATATATATTCATAATCTGTATCAACAGTCTATGTTATCATTTGCGTTTCTCAGCTTACATAAATGTTAGTCCCTCTGTCTAACAGTTATCTTTTTGAAACTTGATATAGATACATCTTATTACTGCAATCAGTATATATTTGAAAGTCGGAATAATCGGTCGAGAGGTTGACGCTTTTTTTTTGTTTTGTAACATATTTTTACCAACATATTACTAACATATGTTTAGAATCTCATTGAAATCGGCCTATATAATAGTAGGAAATTTAGTTTTTTTGTTTATATCTATATTTATATATTATTATATATTTCAAATTTGCAAGTGCATTTAATCTTCGATACACCAAATACAAATTTACTTTCATAATTTACAAGTTTTTCATTTAGTTAGTTTTTATTAATTTCTTATTATATTTTCTTCGCCTTTTCATTTGTGCTTTTCGTGTCGGCACATTTTCCGCACACTTTCTTTGCCTGAATTTGATTTTAATTGTGTGTGCAGGCAGGCAAATGGAATCCATAGATGTAGCCCCCAAGTTGCGCTCTCTTCCTCTCCCTCTCTCTCTCTCTCTCTCGCTGTCGGCTGCCTCTTTCACTCGCTTTCAGCTTAGCGTGCGACATAGTTTTGCTTGAGGTCTAGCTTCTACTAGTACGTGTTTTATTTAGTTTTTCTTTCTAAGCCTAATCTAATTAGAAACAATGGCGCGTTTAATGCACATTAAATGCATGTAATTTGTACGAATTGCAGCAACGACGACAGCAACAACAGCAACAACAATGACACTGTGCACACGTCTGTGCCTCTGGCACTTAGTTTGACGCAGTGAAAGTTGTTGGATTTGTTGTTGTACCCTGTAGCCATTAAAAATTTTAAAAATTGGGTATACTGTACTTGTGCGAATGTGGGTGACAATCGGTAGAAAAAACTCCACCTCAATTAAGTAAATATATTCAAGAGACTGTCGTCAATGCAAATGAATATAGTCATGTCTGCCTATCAGACCTAAAGATATGGCCATTAAACTTTATATATATCACTATACAGATTAGGTTTATATTATTTAAATAAAGTCTTTCTATGTGCTTCTCAGGGGTGTGATCATTTTAATGATTGTTTATATGCGTATGAAAGAGATATATTTAAAGATATTTTGTCGTTAAACATTGACTCACTCTCGCTCCCTCTCTCTCTCTCTGTATATCTCACACACAGTCTCTCTCCTCCCAATAAATGTACGTAAGAATTTATCTTTAGGCAATTCAGTCCTAGGTACAGGGTAGCTCTTATTCGTGCACTTTCGATTAAAGCACTCTTGTTTGTTTTGGGGCTTGTCTTTTGGTTTTTGTGACATCGGCATTTATTGCATTTTAATTGGTTTTTCAGCTTGAAGAAGCTCGAAAGAAAGAAAAAACATTTAACGCACAGCTGAGCGCGCATTTAGTTAAGGATCTTATGTGGCACACACACACACATACACACACACACACGCCGTCAATGGAGCGTACAATCGGTCAAATGAATTCTTTTAGCTTCAGTTCCAGCCGCTTAGCCATTAATCAATTTTTAAAAAGCGACTAAAAGCTGAGTTGTTTTGTTTTGTTTTTTTTTTTTGTGCCTACAATTTAATGTCAGCGATAAAGATCAGTCGTAACTTATGCTTTCTTCGCCTATTTCTGTTTATCTGTGCCTACCTGTTCACGCCGTGACCTACTATAAATTCAAATGAACCTGAGACTGAGGGGTCAAGCACCTAGCCGGGCCATTCGCTCTGATAATGCGTGACTTGTGGGCCACAAACAGCAGCAGCAGCAGCAACAGCTCAAGTTTTGCTTTTGGTTCACTTGTTTGCAGCTTTGTTTTGCGGCCTGTGAAACGCGTAACTCGAGACGTGCAGCTTAGCGAACCGGGCAGTCGGACCCCCCCGCCTCTGGCCATAACCCCTGCTGTGATATAGAATGCTCGCTAATGCAATTCTTTTTCATTTCTTTAACAACAAAAACAACATCAACAACAGGTACGCTTGGAGTCCATTGGTGCTGAGGACATTGTCGATGGCAATCCCAGATTGATCTTGGGTCTCATTTGGACCATCATTTTGCGTTTTCAAATTCAGGAAATCGTCATCGATGTGGTAAGTTAAATGCTGTATACTAATCAAATTCAATTTACCAATAATGTGTATTAATTTATATATTAAAATGAATAAAAGCTTAAATAAAAGTAATAGAAATGTTAATGCTAATAATAGTAGTACTAATATTAATAGCAAAAACATTTAAAATGCAGGAATCGTTCAAAAATAGGAAACTTTAGAAATTAGTTTCAGCATTTCCTATGCATTAGACGCCTCGAATTTAAAAGTCCTTAAT
Source organism: Drosophila colorata (assembly GCA_035041545.1). NCBI lineage: Eukaryota > Metazoa > Arthropoda > Insecta > Diptera > Drosophilidae > Drosophila > Drosophila colorata. The sequence continues at coordinate 6,569,273 of JAWNLD010000564.1, forward strand.
ATAATAATAATATGCGACTTCTTTTGTACTATCCGCTAATAAATCCAATGTAATTGGAGTACGGAAACCAATTGTTAAAAAAGCATATTATTTAAATGATTTTATAATTTATTTTATTAAATAATATTGTTTTCAATTCCAAAAAGTTTATACCTAAGACAATATAATTACATATTTTTTTATTTATTTATTTAAATTGTCTTTGTTTATACGAATTCGAATGCCTGGCTAGTTTTTGGATAGTATTGGCATTAAAGCTATTTAAAAGATTTCCGTAATAGTTACTAACAACAACATTTAAAAATAATATTTTATAATAATAGTATATATAATAGTAGTATTTATATGAATATCAACTTGCAGGATGAGGAAAACGAATCCAGTGAAAAACGTTCAGCCAAAGATGCGCTTTTATTGTGGTGCCAGCGTAAGACACATGGTTATCCGGGCGTTAATATACAGGACTTTACATCATCATGGCGTTCTGGTTTGGGTTTCAATGCGCTCATTCACTCGCATCGGCCCGATCTGTTTGAATATAATACCATTGTCAATTCAAAGAATTCCAATTTGGATAATTTGAATCATGCATTCGATACGGCCGCCAATGAATTGGGCATACCAAGGTAAACTATATATACATATTATGTATATCTTATTTGGTAAAAAAAATAAAAAATATTGATTTATTTTATAGTCTGCTCGATGCGGAGGATATCGATTCGGCGCGACCGGATGAGAAATCGATCTTGACCTATGTGGCCTCATATTATCACACGTTTGCGCGCATGAAGAACGAACAGAAGAGCGGCAAGCGCATAGCCAATGTAAGTGAACACACCTCCAATTGGGGACTGGGTCTAAATCTGGGGCTTGGGTGACAGTCAGGGTCGGGGGCAAATTCACTGCATGGGCGCTGGCTGGAGCTGCTGCAGCGTAACGTGCGAGTCAATCTGGTTAACGCTCTACTTGGCACTGGATTGCAACGATCGGGTTGGGCCTAGAAAGTTGTCTAACCGCTCTTTCCCTTTGTCAAATTGTCTTTTATTTTATTTCGCTGTTGTTGTTATTTCGTCCAGATTGTGGGCCAGCTAATGGATGCCGATCGCAAGAAGATGCACTATGAGCGCCTGACCACAAATCTGCTCAGCTGGATAAGACAAAAAACGCTGGAGCTGGAACAGCGTGATTTGCCCAACTCATTGGAGGGCATACAGCGTGAATTGTTGGCCTTCAAGGAGTATCGCACCATTGAAAAGCCACCCAAGTGAGTAGACTTCGACTATGCCAGACAACAAATCTGTAGATCATGCTAATGTAATCCCAATCCAAACAGATACAAGGAACGCAGCGAAATTGAGGCTTTGTACTTTACCATAAACACGCTGCTGAAGGCACTGAATCAGCCGCCCTACAATCCCCAGGATGGTCAGCTGGTCAATGACATTGAGAAGGCGTGGCAAATACTGGAACTTGCCGAACACAATCGCGAGGTGGCCCTGCGCGAGGAGCTGCTGCGCCAGGAGAAGCTCGAGCAGCTCAACTACAAGTTCGAAAAGAAATCTGTGCTGCGCGAGGGCTACCTCAAGGAAATGATTCAAGTGCTGTCCGATCCGCGCTATTTGCGTCAGGTGGACGCCACGCTGAAGAAGCACGAGGCCATCTCGGCTGATATTTTGGCGCGCGTCGAACGTTTCAACGATCTGACGGCCATGGCCAATGAGCTGGAGCGGGAGAACTACCATGGCAAGGAGCGTGTGAAGCGACGCGAACAGGAGGTCATGGACAAATGGCGCAAGCTGCTCGAATTGCTTGAGAATCAGCGCCTGAACCTGTCGCAGATGAGCAATCTGATGAATTTGCTGCGTGAGATCGCCAGCACAACGGAATCGGTGCGTGAACTGCAGCAGCAGTTCGCCTCCGAGGATGTGGGTCCCCATTTGCTGGGCACCGAGGAGCTGCTGCAGGCCCATTCGCTGCAGGAGCTGCAGGTGAACACATACGGCGAGACGCTCAAGCGTTTCAATCGCCAGGCGCTGCCCTACAAGAACACCGAGCATAAGGATGCAGCTGTGCTCGGCCAGCGTCTGGAACAGCTGGAGACGGCCTACGCCGAGCTGTTAAAGCTGTCCGCGCAGCGACGCGCCCGACTCGAGGAGGCGCGCAATTTCCATCATTTCATGGAGGACTATGACAACGAGGAGAGCTGGCTGGTGGACAAGCAGCGCATCTGCAAGACGGGCATTACGGCCAAGGATCTGCGGGCTGTGCTCTCGCTGCAGCAGAAGCACAAGGCGCTCGAGGATGAGATCAAGTCGCGCAAGCCCAAATCCTCGCAAATGTCGGAGGCGGGCAAGCGTCTAATTGGCGAACAACATCCGCGCGCCAGCGAGATTAAGAGTCGCATCGATTCCCTGGCGGAGCATTGGCAGGCGCTGGAATCGCTTGTGGAGCTGCGACGTCGCCAGCTGGAGGATGCCGCCGAGGCCTATCAGTTCTATACGGACGCCAACGAGGCCGAGTCCTGGCTAAATGAGAAAATGGCGCTGGTCAATTCGAGAGACTATGGCAACGATGAGCCCTCAGCGCAGGCGCTGCTGCAGCGTCATCGGGATCTGCAGGGCGAGCTGAATGCCTATTCCGGCGATATACTCAATCTGAACCAGCAGGCGGATAAGCTGATCAAGGCGGGCATTTGCACGCTGGAGCTGACGGCCGCCGAGCCCGAACTGCCCGACGTCGAGCAGGAGGAATGGGTGAACGAGACGCGCCTGGTGCCCAAGGAAGTCTGGGAGGATGAGTGGGTCGAGAAGCTGGAGCACAAGAAGGTAACCGAAACGAAAATGTTGCCGCACGTCCGTTCGCTCTTCCCGTTCGAGGGTCAGGGCATGAAAATGGACAAGGGCGAGGTGATGCTGCTCAAGTCGAAGACCAACGATGACTGGTGGTGTGTGCGCAAGGATAACGGTCACGAGGGCTTCGTGCCCGCCAACTATGTGCGCGAAATCGAAGCCCGACCCGTCGCCTGCATTGTGCCCAAAGCGGAGAAGGTCAAGAGCCTGCAGAAGGTGAAGAAAACCATACTCGTGCGCCAGGTGGTGCCCGTGAAGCGCATCCGGCCGGTTAGCGTTGCGCCCAAGCCGCTCGTGCAGCGTCGCACATCCAGCCAGAGCATCAACGAGAATGCGGACAGCGTGGAGAAGCGCCAGCAACGGGTCAATGCCACCTACGATGAGCTGCAGGAGATGGCCCAGAAGCGGCACGCCCTGCTGGAGGATTCCATACATCTGTTTGGCTTCTATCGCGAATGCGATGACTTTGAGAAATGGATGAAGGAGAAGGAGCGCATGATCAAAACGGATGACGGCGATGGCGTCGACAATGCCAAGCGTAAATTTGAGAAATTCATCACCGATCTGTCCGCCGCCTCGAAGCGTGTCGAGGAGATCGACGGCGCCGTCGACACCTTCCGGCGCCAGGGTCACTCCCAGCTGGACAAGATCATTGCGCGCCAGCGTCAAATCCATCAGATCTGGCAGCGTCTCAACAATGCGAAGGCGCAGCGCGAGAAGAGCCTGGAGGGCGCCTCCAGCGTGGAGCTCTTCAATCGCACCTGCGACGAGGCCAAGGTCTGGATGAGCGAGAAGATGCTTCAGCTGGACACCGCCGTCATCACACCCGACCTCAAGACGGTGCAGGCTCTGCAGCGTCGCCATCAGAATCTGGAACGCGAACTGGCGCCCGTCGAGGAGAAGGTGAATCGGGTGACCTATCTGGGCAACTCCGTGAAGAACGCCTATCCCGCGGAGCGGGACAATGTCAATGCACGCCAGCAGGAGGTGCAGGATATGTGGCAGCAGGTGCAGCAACGCGGCAGCGAACTGCGCGCACGCATCGAAAGCGAGGTGGGTCAACAGATCTTCAACAACAGCGCCAAGACGCTGCTCGCCTGGATTGACTCCGTCAAGGATCAGCTGAACGCCGATGAGTCCGCACGCGACGTGGAAACGGCCAACAATCTGCTGAAGAAGCACAACGATCTGGGCGACGATATCAAGGCGCACGACAACGAATTCATCGAGGTCATCCAGCTGGGCAAACAGCTGTCCGACGGCAAGCCCAACATGGCGGAGACGGTGCAGCTAATTGAACGCCTGAAGGCCGAACAGGATGCCATCCATCGCGGCTGGGGCGAGAAACAAAAGTGGCTGCTGCAGTGCGTCGAGCTGCAGATGTTCAATCGCGAGGCGGACAAAATCGATGCCACCACCAAGAGTCACGAGGCCTTCCTCGAGTACAACAATCTGGGCGTAAGTTTAACTGCCCTCAAATTCAGCTAACATCCTGTTTGTGATATGCCACATTCGCTTTGCAGTCCTCGCTGGATGAGGTGGAGGCCATACTGAAGCGTCATTTGGACTTTGAGAAGAGCCTCATGGCCCAGGACAAGATCCTCAAGGGTTTCTCGGACAATGCGGACAAGCTAATTGCCAACGATCACTACGATGCCAAGTAGTAAGTGAAATCAATCGAGTCTCTGGCAAGCGGATCCTTTAAAATGTTATTTTTTTTTTAGCATTTCGGTTCGTCGCAATCAGGTGCTGGGCAAGCGCAAGGCTGTCAAGGATCGCGCCTTTGAGCGCAAGCGCCTGCTGCAGGCCTCCAAGGACTATCACAAGTTTGCCGCCGAGGCGGACGATCTGAAGGCCTGGCTGCAGGACAAGACCAGAATTGCCGGCGATGAGAGCTATCGCGATCTGACAAATCTGCCGCGCAAGCTGCAGAAGCACAAGGCCTTTGAGCGCGAACTGCGCGCCAACGAGGGCCAGCTGCGCAATGTGAACAAGGATGCGGAGGCACTGATTCAGGCCGAAAATCGTGTGCCCGAGGTGGAGCATCGGGTGGCCGATCTGAACAAAAAGTGGAAGGATTTGCTTATACTCTCCGAAGACAAGGGCCGTAAGCTGGAGCAGGCGGCGTCGCAGCGCGAGCACAATCGTGCCATTGAGGATGCCAAGAAGAAGGTGGACGAGCTGGATGCGGCGCTCAAGAGCAAGGATGTGGGCAACGATTTGCGCAGCTGCAAGGACCTCATCAATAAACAGCAAATGCTCGAATCGGAAATAACCGTTTGGGATCAGAAGGTGGCGGAGCTAGTGTCCACCGGCGATGATATGGCCCACGAGGGTCATTTCAATGCCAAGAACATTGAGGACGAGACCAAGGAGCTGCAGCAGCGCTTCAAGGATCTGCGCGATCCCACACAGAAGCGTCGCGACAAACTGGAGGAGAGTCTGAACTTCCACAAGTTTGTGTTCGAGTTGGATGCCGAATTCCAATGGATCAACGATCATCTGCCGGCGGCCAAGTCCAACGAGCTGGGCCACAATCTGCACCAGGCCCAGTCGCTGTCCAAGAAACACAAGAAACTGGAGGCCGAAATCAAGGGCCATCAGCCGATGATCAACAAGGCGTTGCTGGCGGGCCAGGCGCTCGTTGCCCAGCAGCATCCCGAGCAGAAGAACGTGGAGGCGCTGTGCGTGCAGCTGGAGCAGGCCTGGCTGGATCTGGAGCTGCATTGCAATGAGCGGACGCGCAAGCTGGAAATGTCACTGAAGGCCCAACAATATCTGTTCGACGCCGGCGAGATTGAGTCCTGGTTGGGTGAACGCAACAATGCCCTGCGATCAACCGAAAATGGCCGAGATCGCGATTCGGCTGCCAAGTTGCTAACCAAACACAAGACCATCGAACTGGAGTTGGACACATATTCGGGCATTGTCAACGAAATGGGGCACAATTGCGCCGCCATGGTGGCTGCCCAGCATCCCGATAGCAAAGTCCTTGCCGCCAAACAGCAGCTCATCGAAAAGATGCTCAAATCGCTGCACAAGCTCGCTCAACAGCGACAGATGCGCCTCATGGAGAGTCTATCGAAACACGAATATTTCCTCGAATCGGACGAGGTGGAACAATGGATACGGGAGCAGGAGCAAACGGCTTCGTCCGAGGATTACGGCCAGGACTTTGAGCATCTGCAGCTGCTGCAAAACAAATTCGATGATGTCAAGCATCGCGTTGAGGTCGGCGCTGATCGCGTCGATCAATGTGAGCTGCTGGCCAGGAAGCTCATCGATTCCGAGAGCTCCTACGCCAATGAGGTGGAGAAGAGACAGGAACAACTGAGGTAAGCACACAGCGCGAAATTTGAAAACAAATATTAACGTTTATCTTTTGTCTGCCAGAACGTCTTGGGAGAATCTCTTGAAGCTGCTCAAGCAACGCGAACAGAAGCTGCATGCCGCCGGCGAAATTCATCGTTTCCATCGCGACGTGGCCGAGGCGCTCTTCCGCATACAGGACAAAAATGCCGCCCTCTCCTCCGAGCTGGGCAAGGATCTGAACTCGGCGCTGGCGCTGCTGCGCAAACACGAGGGCTTCGAGAACGATCTGGTCGCGCTGGAGGCGCAACTGCAAATGCTCGTCGAGGATTCGGTGCGACTGCAGGCCAAATATCCGTCGAATGCCGCCGCCATTGCCCAACAGCAGGACAAAGTGATCGCTGCGTGGAACGATCTGAAGGAGCGCTCGACGGCGCGCGGTGATCGTCTGGCCGCCAGCTCCGATCTGCAAACGTTCCTCACCGAAGTGCGCGACATTGTCTCCTGGTCGGCGAATCTGCGCGCCGCCCTCCAGGCCGAGGAGCACGTGAGCGATGCGGCCGGCGCCACAGCGCTCAAAATCCAGCACGATGCCATCTACGGCGAGATCGAGGCACGTGAGGATAAGTTCCGTTATCTGAACGAGCTCAGCGATTCGATGGTGCAGACGGGCCACTATGCGGCCACCGATGTGGAGGAGAAGTGTGCAGCGATGCTGGATGAACGCCAAAAGCTGCACGCCGCCTGGAACAAGAAGAAGATCATGCTGGAGCAGAAAATTGATTTGTTCTGCTTCCTGCGCGATGCGAAACAAATCGATAATCTGTCCAGCACACAGCAGGCGGCGCTGAGCAGCTCCGATTTCGGGCAAACCGTGGAGGATGTACAGAATCAGATCAAGAAACACGACGAATTCGAGCGGGTGATCCAAACGCAGGAGGAGAAGGTGGCGCTGCTGCAGGAGCACGGACGCAAGCTGATCGAACAGCGGCATTATGATAGCGCCAATATACAGACGATATTGCAGGGTGTGCTGGCGCGTCGCCAAAAGGTCAAGGATCTGTGCGCGGTCAGGCGTTACAAGCTGGAGGATGCCCTGCTCTATGCGAAATTTGTGCGCGATTGTGCCGAGGCCGAGTCGTGGATCAATGAGAAGCAAAAGAAACTGGAGGCGGATGCGGCCAACTATGCGGAAGTCACCAATCTCGATGAGAAGATCAAGAAACTGCAGAAACATCAGGCCTTCCAGGCCGAGGTGGCCGCCAATCAGGGTCGCATCAAGGAGATCCAGGACACGGGCGTCATATTGCTCAGCAAACAGCACGAATCCTCGCCGGAAATCAAGCAGGCGATCGAACGTGTGCTGGCCGCCTGGCAGGGTCTGCTCGCCGAACTGGATCAGCGCGGCCGTGGCCTCGAGGAGGCCCAGGACATACTCGAGTTCAACAATCAGCTGGACAAGATCGAAGCCTGGATCCGGGACAAGGAGATGATGGTGCAGGCCAGCGACACCGGACGCGATCTGGAGCACTGCAGCGCCCTAATGCGCAAGCTGGACGACGTCGACTCCGATATGCGCGTCGATGATCAGCGGGTGAAGCACATCAATCAGCTGGCCGACAAGCTGATCAACCAGGCCCAGCTGCCGGCGGATACGCAGAGCGTGGACAAGCGCCGGCGCGACTTCAATCACAATTGGCGCCAGCTCCAAGGAGCACTGAATGCCTATCGTGCCCTTTTGGGCGGCGCCAATGAGATACACGTCTTCAATCGGGACGTGGACGATACGGCCGAACGCATTGCGGAGAAGGCGCTGGCGATGAGCTCAGCGGACACCGGACGCGATCTGGCGGCCGTCGAGGCGCTGATCCGACGCGAGGAGGCGCTGGAACGCGACATGTCCGCCGTCAAGCAAAAGATCGATGAGCACGAGACCGCCGCTGAATTCCTTATACGCAAATATCCGGAACGTGGCGCCCAAGTAATCGAGGGTAAGCTCCAGGAGCTGTACAAGTCCTGGGGCAATCTGCAGAGTCTGTCCGTGAAGCGTCAGAGCGTGCTGAACGAGGCGTATCTGGTGCACAAGTTCGTCTCCGACGTACGCGAACTGGAGCTGTGGGTCAACGATATGGTCAAGAAGATGAACGCCACCCAGGCGCCGTCGACGATCAACGACTGCGAGACGCAGCTGGAGCTGCATCAGGAGCGCAAAGTCGAGATCGAGGGCCGGGATCAGGCCTTTGTGGCGCTCAAGCAGCACGGCGAACAGCTGAGCGATGTCAGGCAGTATCTGGTCGTGCTCGAGGAGCTGCATCAGACGCTGCACGAGGCGTGGAGCGAAAGGGCGCGTGATCTAACCGAGGCGCACCAGCTGCAGCTGTTCAAGGCGCAAGTGGAACAGGTCGAAATCTGGCTGGCCAACAAGGAGGCGTTCCTCAACAACGATGATCTGGGCGATTCCTATACGGCCGTCGAACGTTTGCTAAAGAAGCACGATGCGTTCGAAAAGCTGCTCGATGCGGATCATGTCGATGCGCTGCAAAAGTTTGCCAACAGCATACTGGAGGGTGAGCCCAAGGATGCGGATTTGATTAGCGAGAAATTGGCCTATGTGCTGCGCCGCAAACAGAAGCTGCTCGAATTGTCCGCCGAGCGCAAGCATCGTCTGCTGCAATCGCTGCAGCTGCAGGAGTTCCTGCGTAGTCTATACGAAATCGATCGCTGGCTGGTGCAGAAGCTCCAGGTGGCCCTCGACGAGAACTATCGCGAGCCGAGCAATCTGCAGAGCAAGATCCAAAAGCATACGGCCTTCGATGCCGAATTGCTCAGCAATTCACCGCGTGTCCAGGCCGTCATCAGCGAGGGCGAGCGTCTAATCAGAGGCGAGCACTTTGCCAGGGATGAGATTGCCCAGCAGGTGCAGCTGCTCGAGGGCGATTGGGCCAAGCTGAAGGCGGCCTCCAAGGCCAAAAAGGAGAAGCTGCAGCAGGCGCACGAGGCGCTGGCATTTAATCGCAGCGTCGATGAGTTCAACAACTGGATGGACGATGTGGAGGTGCAGCTGTCCAGCGAGGATTATGGCAAGGATCTGGCCACCGTTAGTAATCTGCTTAAGAAACACGAACGCCTCGAGGCGGATGTGGCCCATCACAACGAGCTGGCCGATCAGCTGAAGCAGAAGGACGAACACTTCTTTCAGGTGGATCACTTTCTCAAGCACGACATCCACGAACGCGCCATGGCCACCATTAAGCGCTACAATACGCTCCACGAACCGATTGCCATACGCCGCGAGAATCTCGAGGATTCGCTGAGTCTGCAGCAATTCCTGCGCGATGCTGAGGATGAGCTCCAATGGCTGGCCGAGAAGCAGTTAATTGCCGGCTCCCAGGATCTGGGCAGCAGTCTGCTGGCCGTGCAGGGACTGCAGAAGAAGCACAATGCTCTCGAAGCGGAGCTGACGTCGCAGGAGCCGCTAATCCAGGCGCTGCTGCAGCGTGGCCAGCAAATGATACGCGACAATCACTTTGCCAGCGAACAGCTGCAATACAAATCGGAGCTGCTCCAGAAGCAGCTTGTCCAGCTGCGCGATTTGGCGGCGATACGACGGCTGCGTCTCCTCGACGCCGTCGAGAGTCAGTTGTTCTATGTGGAGGCGAATGAGGCGGACGCCTGGATGCGCGAGAAGCGGCCAATATTGGCCAGCAGCGATTACGGACGCGACGAGATCTCCGTGCAGACGCATCAAAAGAAGTTGGAGGTCCTGCAGCGCGAACTGACATCCTTTAGGCCATCCATTGACAAGGTCAACAAGCTGGCGACCGGTTTGATTGAACGCAATCACTTCGATAGCGCCAATATACAGGAGAAGAACGGCGCCGTTTCGCAGCAATATGCGGAGCTACTGCGTCTGGCCAAGGATCGGGAGCTGCGCCTAACCGAATGCAAGAAGCTCTTCGAATATCTGCGCGAAACGGAGGAGCTGCACGAATGGGTGGGCGATCAAATGACGGTCACAGCCAGCGAGGATTACGGCGAGGATGTGGAGCATGTGGAGCAACTGATGCTCGCCTTCGAATCCTTTGTGTCCAATCTAAATGCGAACGAGGCGCGTGTCGAGGCGTGTTTGGAGCGTGGCGATCGCCTGATCCAGGAGAACAATCCCTATCGCAACTCGATCAAGACCAAACGGGATGAGACCAAACAGCTGTGGGATGAGCTCAAGGATTTGGTGAATGCTCGGCAGGATGCGCTCGCCGGCGCCAAACAGGTGCATGTCTACGATCGCGTGGCCGACGAGACAATTTCGCTGATCAACGAAAAGGACGCTTCGCTCATATCCGAAGATTATGGCCAGGATTTGGAGAGCATTCAAGCGCTCGGTCGCAAACATCTAGTGTTCGAGGGCGAACTGGTGGCCATCAAGGATCAGGTCGACTCGGTGCTGGCCGAGGCAGTCAAATTGGGCGAAATCTATCCGGATGCCCGCGAACACATCGAGGTGAAGCGCGACGAGACCGTCGAGGCCTGGACGGACCTCAAAGAGAAGACGAATGCGCGCAAGGGCAAACTGAACCAGGCCGAGCAGCTGCAATCCTACTTCGATGAGTATCGCGATCTGATTGCCTGGATCAATGAGATGCTGGCCAAGATAACAGCACCCGAGCTGGCGACCAGTGTCGCCGGCGCCGAGCTCCTGCTGGCCAGCATCAAGGATCATCATGCCGAAATTCGAGCGCGCGACGAGACCTTTGCCAATTTCACGGCCAACGGCCAGAAGTTGATCAAGGAGAAGCATTTCCTGGCGCACGAGGTGGAGGACAAGATCAAGGTGCTGCAGTCGCGCCACGAGCTGCTCGAGCACACGCTGCAGCAGCGCAAGGAGATCTATGAGCTGAATTTGGATACGCAGCTGTTCCTCAAGGATGCCGAAATACTGGAGCAATGGATCAGCAGTCGCGAACCGCAGCTGAAGGACGCCAAGCTGGGTGACTCCATACCACAGGTGGAGGATCTGTTGCGGCGACACGAGGACTTTGAGAAGACGGTGGCCGCCCAGGAGGAGAAATTCCAGGCCATTAAACGGATTACGCTGCTCGAGCAGCGTTTCCGCAAGCAGCTGGAGCACGAGAAGCTGGCCAAGCTGAAGGAGAAGGAGCGCCTGGAACGGGAACGGCTCGAGCAGCTCAAGCAAAAGGAGCTGCAGCGCCTCAACGATGAACGCCGTCGCGCCGAGAAGCAGCAGGAGCATCGCAACAATGCCGCCGCCCAGGAGAAGACGCCCATCTTCTCCACGCCCATGGTGACGATTAGCGGCGGCGGCGGCGGCGGCAACAATAGCGCCAGCAGTGCACCCGGCAGCGCCGCCCAATCGCCCGCAATTGGCCAGGTCCAGCTGCGTCCGGCCTTCCAGGAACAGCTGCAGGACGAACATTTGGGCCTGCAGAAGAGCAGCTCCAGCGCCATGTTCGGCGATCGGTTGCGTCGCGGGTCCGCCGATGCCAACGTGAAGCGGGCCGAGAGCATGAAGGTGCAGCCGAAGCAGGCCAAGCGCACGCCATCCTTTACGACGCGCCGACGCGCCCAATCCTTCCGCAAGAACCAAAAGGGCGAGGGCTTCGATCTGCCGCCCGTGGAGATCCAGGGCATGCTCGAGCGCAAGCACGGCCTGCAGTCCGGTGGCAAAAAGGCGCCCGTCCGCTCCTGGAAGCAATTCCATACGGTGCTTTGCGGCCAGTTGGTGTGCTTCTTCAAGGACGAAAACGATTTCCTGCAACAGAAGACGGCCACGGCCCCGGTGAATATTCTAGGTGCCAAATGCGAACGTGCCGATGACTATACGAAAAAGAAATACGTCTTCCGGCTGAAGCTGCCCGACGGCTCCGAGTTCCTCTTCGAGGCGCCGTCGCTGGACATCATGAACGATTGGGTACGCAAGATATCCTTCCACGCTAGTCTGCCGCCAAATCTACAGCTGCTGAGCTACGACGAATCGATGAAGGTGAGTTCAAAGTGGAGGTAATCGGTCGAGGGTGCTCAAGAATATATATAATTTATGGAGGCGGAGATGCCGCCTTCTGCCTGTTACATACATTGGCACAAAACCATTATACCCTATATATAATAATTTTCAATGGGTTCAGAGTATAAAAATTTCAGATTTCCAGAGAGAGAGCGAAGAGAGAGAGAGATGGAGAGAGAAATGGGGAGAGAGATGGGGAGGGAGAGAGAGAGAGAGTGAGATGGGGAGGGAGAGAGAGAGAGATGGGGGGAGAGAGAGAGAGAGATGGAGAGAGAGAGAAAGAGAGAGAGATAGGGAGAGAGAAATGAAGAGAGAGCGATAGATGGAGATGGAGACAGAGAGAGAGAGAGAAAGAGAGAGAGAGAGAGAAAAATAGAAAGAGAGGATGGGGAGAGAGAGGATGGGGAGAGAGAGAGAGAGATGGAAAGAGAGACAGAGACAGGGAAGAGAGAGAGGGAGAGAGAGAAAGAGATAGATGAAGAGAGAGCGATAGATGGAGACAGAGAGAGAGAGGTATAAAGAGAGAGAGAGAGAGAGATATAAAGAGAGAGAGAGAGAGAGAGGGAAGAGAGAGAGAGGGAGAGGGAAGAGAGAGAAAGAGAGAGATGGGGGTGAGAGAGAGAGAGATGGGGGTGAGTGAGAGAGAGAGATGGGGGAGAGAGAGAGAGTGGAAGAGTCAGTCAATAAAGGCCAATACAAAAAAATTTTATAAAGTTAATGCACTATATAACACTCTAAACACTGAACTAAATATAATGCCAAAACATATAAAACTTACCTGAACTCTTGAAAATCGCATAGAAGGGCGTTTTTGCATTTGACCAGCAAATCTTCTATCAGCTCGGAAACAAAAACTTATAAGAGAAAATTTGTAGATTTCGGAGAGGGGGAGGGAGTGGGGGAGGGAGTGGGGGAGAGAGTGAGAGAGAGAGGGGGAGAGAGAGAGAGAGAGTGAGAGAGAGGGGGAGATAGAGAGAGAGAGAGCGAGAATTTAAAAGGTATGTCCATAAAAGCGAACGAAAAAAGTTATTAAGAGATCATGCACTATATTAAATACTTAACTAAAAATAAAACAAAAACATGGAAACCTTACCTGAACTCTTGAAAATCGACTAGAAGGGCGTTGTTGCAATTGACCAGACTCTGAAACAATAAGTAAGAAGGCTCTAGTCCAGAGTGCCCGACTAGAACCCCGCGGCGATCTGTCGTTACATACATTTCAATCCCCTTGCCTTCTTACATACATACACAAAATCACACACACAAACACAAGCCGCAAGCTGTGCGCTTTACTCAACGGCTGCGCTTGGCCCCCACTATGGAAAATGAGTTCTTGAATAATTTCTAAACTAAGAGTATGATCGTTCTGAAATTTTCAGAAATTTTGACCTTCGATCGATTCTATAGAATTATACGAGTCGAAAGAGATATATCTTTCCGAAATCGGATTACATTTGGCTGAAGTATGGTAATTTAAAATGTTTTTCTACATTAAACGCATATGTCGGGCAAAATGGGTCATATCTTCGAGTGATATATCTTTTTAAACTCGTACAAATCAGGACTTTCGATTGGCATTCAAAAATTTCCATTCTAAATTTTGACGAAATTTTACAAAAATGGTAAGGGGTAACATCAAAATTTTTGATAAAATTGTGAAATTTTTACAATGAAAAATTTTAAATGGCGATTGATATCTATAGACTTATACGAGTCGAAAGAGGTGTATCTTTCCGAGATCGGACTTTATTTAACCAAGATAGACTCATTTAAAGCTAATTACAATAGGTAAAACCTTCATAACTCAGGCAAATAAGGTTATATCATCGAATGATATACCTTTTTAGACTCGTACGGATCAAGACTATTAATTGGCGTTTAAAAATTCCCATTCTAAATTTTGACCAAATTTGACAAAAATGGTTAGGGGTTACATCAAAATTTTTGACAAAATTGTGAAATTTTTACTATGAAAAATTTTGGATGCATATCGATTCTATAGACTTATACGAGTCGAAAGAGGTGTATCTTTCCGAGATCGGACTTTATTTAACCAAGATAGACCTATTTAAAGCTAATTACAATAGGTAAAACCTTCATAACTCAGGCAAAATGGGGCATATCTTCGAGTGATATATCTTTTTAAACTCGTACAATTCAGGACTTTCGATTGGCATTCAAAAATTCCCATTCTAAATTTTGACCAAATTTGACAAAAATGGTTAGGGGTTACATCAAATTTTTTGCCAAAATTGTGAAATTTTTACAATGAAAAATTTTGAATGGATATCAATTCTATAGACTTATACGAGTCGAAAGAGGTGTATCTTTCCGAGATCGGACTTTATTTAACCAAGATAGAGTCATTTAAAGCTTATTACAATAGGTAAAACCTTCATAACTCAGGCAAATAAGGTAATATCTTCGAATGATATACCTTTTTAGACTCGTACGGATCAAGACTATAAATTGGCGTTCAAAAATTTCCATTCTAAATTTTGACCAAATTTGACAAAAAACGGTAAGGGGTAAATCCAAAATTTTTGCCAAAATTGTGAAAATTTTAAAAAGAAAAATGTTTGATGGCGATTGATTCTATGAACTTATACGATTCGAAAGACGTATATCTTTTCGAAATCGGTCTACATATGACCGAAATATAGACATAGTTAGACATTAGCGACAGTTATTATGCTCTTGTTATACTGTGAACGAGTATTGCGCAGTCAGTTACACCCGACAGCAATGTTGTTACGTGTTTTAACTAATTTTATATGGTTAAACTGTAACTTATCAATCGCTACCCTGTAATTACAGCAACAATCGAGCAGCTCGCCGGACATTAAGGTGACCAGCAATGTGGAATCGCCCGTCAGTTCACGCAATTCCTCGCCAGATTCACAGCGTCGCGCCAGCAGTGGCCACGTATTGGACACGGCCACGCCGCAAATGGCCTTCCTGCAGCGACAAATGCAACAACAGCAGCAGCAGCAGCTGCAGCAACAGCAACAACAATCCCAGCCCAGTTCACCAACAGCCGGTTATGATCAGAAACCGCCCATACCGCCACGTGGAGCGCCGCCCGTAGCCACCACCCGCCAGAGCCAAGAGAATCTGTTGCTGCTGCGCAATCGCCAAAGTTCCAGCAACGGTGAGTGGCTAAAAATGAGATAAATTGTTATTATTATAACTGCCTTATGCCCTGTACAGATCTAACCGATGGCCGAGCCGCCACGTTACCCGCCCAGAATGGAAGTAGCAAAGATGACAGCACCGTGCTGATGCGCAACAGCGATGCCAGACAATCGGGTAAGCCATCAAGGAGTTCAGTCCTGTTGTAGTTAAACGCCTTCAGCTATTTGTATTTGTTCCACAAACACTCACACACACACACACATACTTTTTGTCACCCAATAAAACATTGTAAAAACGTGTACCCCTCCAAAACTCGACGCGTATATATATATATACATAAATATATATTAGATAATCCGCCGCCATTGCCCACAACGATGCCGCCCTTGGGCAGCGCCAGTCAACATCAGCAGCATCAGCAGCATCAACATCAACAGCATCAGCATAGCCATCAATCGCCGCACGCGGCGCAGGTGCAGCAGCGCATAAATGCATTCAATGCGGCCGCCAATCAACAGCAGCAGCAACAGCAGCCCGACTACTACAACAGCAACATTCTGAGGCAGCAACAGCAACAGCAGCTGGCAACGCCGCAGAGGGTGCCGTCGCTGGGCGCCGGACGCATCGATTCGACGCGCAAGTTTATTGAGATGGAGGCGCATGCGCCGGGCAACAGCTACGGCCACACCACCAGCAGCAGCAGCAACAGCAGTAGCAGCAACAACAACAACAACAACAATGGTCACAGCAGCAGCAGCAGCGGCAGCACTACGAAGCGCACCATTAGCTACTCGAGCAGCGGGGCCAGCAGCAATGGCAACGGTAATGTTATGCAAAAGAACAGCACAACAACAACAACAACAACGACTACGACAACAACAACAACACTACAACAGCAACATGCAACAAGCAGTCGCACGGTTTGGCATTTAACGAGCTCACCAACATCATCGACGAAATCATCATCCGGCTCCGTTGAACATAACAATGCCATCAGTAATCCAAGCTACATGGGTCTACATTTAAATAACAATAACGATGGAATCGGTACACATAAAAAAAGAACAACAACAACATATATATTGCTTGCTTTGGTTACCTTTTGGTCTATTTGTATGCAAAATGTAGTCAGTTGTGTTGCAGCGCTTAGCTACGGGTTATTGGTACTTTAGCTCTCTTTCTCTTCTCTCTCTCTCTCTCTCTCTATTTCTCTTTGATTTGCATGCCTAAAAAAAAATGATATTTGTGAAGGTACAACTGTTAAAGCGGCGAAAATAACGCGTCGATCCTATCTGCGCACCAGTTTGCAAAGTATATACCTAAGTTTACCCGTCTCTCTATTTACCTTACTTTCTGTGTTAAGCTAAGCTCACGATTGCGATGGAGAGCGCCGCAGGTTATGCAAAGAATTCTGTGACGTCACAATATATAAAAAAAAAATAATAATAACCAAAATATTTGCTCTTAAAATAGTATAACGACTAAAATAAGCAAGTTATCTTACTGAAACTTGGCATAAATCCGTCTGATTAGTAAAAATATCAGCACATACATCAATTGGCCCGATTGGACCACTTTATCATATAGCTCTCCTAGGAGTATTCAAATAAAAACTCAACTTTTTTGTGTTTAAAAATGAAAGCATCAGACTTAAGTTACATATAGATTTTATACAAGCTAAAAATCTAACGCGCGCCAATTGCAATGCGAGGTAAACAAAGAACTAAACGATATTGTGACGTCACAAGCTCTTAAATTGCGCTCTTTTGTTTCAGCGCCGTATAACGACACTGCACTCTGCTTAACTTCTAGCTCTCGCAATCGTGAGCTAAGCTAAGAGAACTCTTTTTTGCACGCACACTCACTCTCTTTTATGTTGACATCGAACGCTCTCTTTTCATTTATTTTTTCTGTTTTAAGCTGCATGCGCTTTATTCATCACACGCCTCACACCCACGTTAAACTCTCACTTATGCTGTCTTGTTTTTGTTTTCGCCAGCAGGTTGGGGCAACAGTCGCTTTGAGGGCAATCGGCCCGTTTCGCTGCAGCCCGACTCCATCAGCTTTACGCGCGCCTCGGCCGAAAGTTCCAGCGAGAGCGAAGCTCAGTCTATATCCTCCGTTTCGGGTGTGAAGGGCAGCAAGAGCAAAGAGGAACGTCGCAGCGGCATGTTCCGCATCTTTGGGCGCAAGGGCGGCGACAAGGAGAAGGAGAAGGAAAAGGATAAACGACGGTCGAGTCAAGCGCCGCCACAGTGAAGCAAGCAAACAAACAAAAAATTTCCAGTTAAACTTTAAACAAAATTTTCGTCGGACAATTGCATTGGAGCACTAACCGTTTGGGCGGTGCCAATTGTTTTTTGTATTTTTTATATACATATATAAATGATAAAATATTTAATTCTTAATCCACACATTGCGAGCAGTGCAAACAAAAATCAAAACATTAAAAGAAGCAAAATAAAAATATATATATATTAAAAAACGTGTGTCTTGCAGCGCTGAAAAAGTATAAACAATTATTATATTAAACAGTCAATGTTTTAATTGCATTATAAAAATTTAACTGTAAGTTTGTTCGTTGTATGCTTATGCTTAAATATAATTTTCGTAAAATAAAACCACAAACAAAAAAAAACAGAACCAATAAAAATATTATATTATATGTGAAACAACTTGCACTGATTTATTTACGCTTCTCAAAACTCAATCCAAGTGGCTTTGTCAAATTTGTCAAATATTACCACATGTCCATGGAGGTATTCCGAGATCGGTCTACATATGTATGTCCGGGATATAGTCATTTTCAATTTTAAAACATCTTGAGCGAATAAGGTCATATCTGCGAAGGATATACATTGTTAGACTCGTAAGGATCAAGACTATTGATTAACGTTAAAAACTTTTGATTCTAAATTGAGGCAAAGTTTTACAAAAATGGAATTGAAAATTTTGAATGGATATCGATTCTACAGACTTATACGAGTCGAAAAAGGTGTATCTTTCCTTCATAACTCAGGCAAATAAGGTTATATCATCGAATGATATACCTTTTTAGACTCGTACGGATCAAGACTATCAATTGGCGTTTAAAAATTCCCATTCTAAATTTTGACCAAATTCGACAAAAATGGCAAAAAAGGGGTACATAAATTTTTTTTGCCAAAATTGTGAAATTTTTACTATGAAAAATTTTGAATGCATATCGATTCTATAGACTTATACGAGTCGAAAGAGGTGTATCTTTCCGAGATCGGACTTTATTTAACCAAGATAGAGTCATTTAAAGCTAATTACAATAGGTAAAACCTTCATAACTCAGGCAAAATGGGGCGTATCTTCGAGTGATATATCTTTTTAAACTCGTACAATTCAGGACTTTCGATTGGCATTCAAAAATTTCCATTCTAAATTTTGACCAAATTTGACAAAAATGGTTTTTGACAAAATTGTGAAATTTTTACTATGAAAATTTTTGAATGGATATCGATTCTATAGACTTATACGAGTCGAAAGAGGTGTATCTTTCCGAGATCGGACTTTATTTAACCAAGATAGAGTCATTTAAAGCTAATTACAATAGGTAAAACCTTCATAACTCAGGCAAAATGGGGCATATCTTCGAGTGATATATCTTTTTAAACTCGTACAATTCAGGACTTTCGATTGGCATTCAAAAATTTCCATTCTAAATTTTGACCAAATTTGACAAAAATGGTAGGTAATGGTAATGGTAACATCAAAATTTTTGACAAAATTGTGAAATTTGTACAATGAAAAATTTTGAATGGATATCGATTCTATAGACTTATACGAGTCGAAAGAGGTGTATCTTTCCGAGATCGGACTTTATTTAACCAAGATAGAGTCATTTAAAGCTAATTACAATAGGTAAAACCTTCATAACTCAGGCAAATAAGGTCATATCATCGAGTGATATACCTTTTTAGACTCGTACGGATCAAGACTATCAATTGGCATTCAAAAATTTCCATTCTAAATTTTGACCAAATTTGACAAAAATGGTAAGGTAATGGTAATGGTAACATCAAAATTTTTGACAAAATTGTGAAATTTTTACAATGAAAAATTTTGAATGGATATTGATTCTATAGACTTATACGAGTCGAAAGAGGTGTATCTTTCCGAGATCGGACTTTATTTAACCAAGATAGAGTCATTTAAAGCTAATTACAATAGGTAAAACCTTCATAACTCAGGCAAAATGGGGCATATCTTCGAGTGATATATCTTTTTAAACTCGTACAATTCAGGACTTTCGATTGGCATTCAAAAATTTCCATTCTAAATTTTGACCAAATTTGACAAAAATGGTAAGGTAATGGTAATGGTAACATCAAAATTTTTGACAAAATTGTGAAATTTGTACAATGAAAAATTTTGAATGGATATTGATTCTATAGACTTATACGAGTCGAAAGAGGTGTATCTTTCCGAGATCGGACTTTATTTAACCAAGATAGAGTCATTTAAAGCTAATTATAATAGGTAAAACCTTCATAACTCAGGCAAATAAGGTCATATCATCGAGTGATATACCTTTTTAGACTCGTACGGATCAAGACTATCAATTGGCATTCAAAAATGTCCATTCTAAATTTTGACCAAATTTGACAAAAATGGTTAGGGGTTACATCAAAATTTTTGACAAAATTGTGAAATTTTTACTATGAAAAATTTTGAATGCATATCGATTCTATAGACTTATACGAGTCGAAAGAGGTGTATCTTTCCGAGATCGGACTTTATTTAACCAAGATAGAGTCATTTAAAGCTAATTACAATAGGTAAAACCTTCATAACTCAGCCAAAATGGGGCATATCTTCGAGTGATATATCTTTTTAAACTCGTACAATTCAGGACTTTCGATTGGCATTCAAAAATTTCCATTCTAAATTTTGACCAAATTTGACAAAAATGGTTAGGGGTTACATCAAAATTTTTGACAAAATTGTGAAATTTTTACTATGAAAAATGTTGGATGGATATCGATTCTATAGACTTACACGAGTCGAAAGAGACATATCTTCCCAAAATCGGATGACATATGGCCGAGGTAGAGTTATTCATAAACACACTTTTTATCTTTTTTATGTGTCTGAAAGGGTATTCAATCTTCGGCTCTTCGGTTCTTGCTTGTATGTTTAATTATAGTTAAAAGGTTTAACTTATTTTTCGAAGCATTTTGTATGCATTTTATTGTTTGGCAAGTAAAACTGCGCTTAAGCCTAGGCTCTACGGATATAGCTAAGATCAATATTAATAATATTTCATGGAAAGGGCCCTTCCACCGATTTTGGGATTTCTCGTTTCTCTAAATTACAACAAAAATGCAATAAACAAACAGAACAAAGCGTGGTCAACTGAACGAATCCGGGTCTGCAACCAGCTAAGCGCACTCCGGGTCTAACCATATGGCGCATAGAGGTTGCCGTGCGTCGACGTCGACCGGAACTGGACCAGGTTGCCGTGCGTCTCCACCGGCTGCTGCTGGTAGTAGGCGGCCTGATGGTACAGCGCCGGCGAGGCGGGCTCGTTCACCTGTATCTGATGATAGTTGGTGATCGGCTCGTGTTCGACGACCTCGCGCACCGTCTGGAACGGATGATTGACGACGATGCGACGCTTGTGGAACGTTTCGCTGGTCGCGCCGGCATCGGTGGGCGCCGCCGTTGCCGAAATGACGCGTTCGTTGGCCTGCAGGTGTCG
This sequence comes from Drosophila colorata, assembly GCA_035041545.1. NCBI lineage: Eukaryota > Metazoa > Arthropoda > Insecta > Diptera > Drosophilidae > Drosophila > Drosophila colorata. The sequence continues at coordinate 6,590,322 of JAWNLD010000564.1, forward strand.
ATTGAGATGGCCGGCGGCGCCATTCAGCGACACATCCACATCCAGCTGCGGCTGGGCCGGCGTGGGCGTGGCCTGTGTGGTCGGCGCAGCGGCAGCGGGCGCCTCAACCAGTCGCTGGAACTGCTGCTGACGCAGCCGCGAGGATTGCTGCTGCTGCATCTCTGCCTGCTGTTGATCGCAGTCGGGCTTCAGCGGCGTAATCGTGGCCGTGGCCACAATGGACTGATCCCGTTCGCCGTGATGCGGTATTTGCAGCTGTATCTGCGCCTTGGCCGCTTCTTTGGGCTGCTTGGGCGGCTCCACCAATCGGCCGGACGTCTGCTCCGGATCGTAGCGCATGCGCGAATAGGGCGCACTGTAGTCCAGCTCCTCGGCCAGGGGACTGCGCTGCCGGGACGACGGCTGGTAGTAGGTGCGCGGTGCGGCCGACTTGGCATAGACGACCGTGGGACCGACGTGATTGCGCAAATAGGGCTTCAGCTCGGCCACATGGGCGGGCAACTCACGATCCCGATCCCGCACCGGCAGCTGCACCTCCTGCGGCGGCGGCTGGCGGCTGCGACCCAGATAAATATTGTGCTGCGATGGCGGCAAATGAATCTTGTGCTCGTGCTTGATGATCTGCGGCCGCGGCGCCTCCTCGAGACGCGCCGGCTTCGCCTCCACATTGCCGGCATTGGCATTGGGCAGAAACTCGCCGCTGAAGTAGTCGTCGCTGCTTGGACTCTGATACGGCTGGCGATTGTAACCGTTGGCACGCGAATAGCTGCGCTGCGCTGGATAGCTGGCCTCGCTGCGGCCGTAGTCATAATCCGGCTCCGGCTCGAGGCGTGTGAGCATCTTGGGCGTCAGATGCTTCTTGTTGATCTGGAATTGATTGCCATTCGAATCGGTGGCAATGACACTGGAGCTGGATGGAGGATTCGGGCTGGAGCTGGCGGAGGGCTGGCGTTTGCCATCAGTGGCATCGCTGCCTTGTGGCTGCTGTTCCAGCTGCGCCTGCACAAACTCATCCTTGGGCGCCTGATCGTAGGTGGGCATCGTCGTCACACTGGAGCCAATGGTCGTCACCTGGGCGGACTCCTTGGGCGCTGGCGCCGGCGCCTGCTCGTAGGATCTGTAGTCGTTGCCATTGTTGTAGCTTTGCGTTTGCACCTGTCCGTTGTTGTTGTTGTTGTTGTTGTAGGCGGCGGCCACGGCGGGATGTGGATGGCCCAGCGGCAGCAGCGTCTCACCCTTGGGTATCTTGGCCACGGGATGATCCAGTTCCACGACCAGCGTGCCCGCTGGCTTGATGACCACGCGCTCCTCGATGTCGTAGAACTCCTTCTGGATGGCCGGGTGACGCACCTCGTATTTCTTGGCCTTCAGCGCCGGCTGCACGATCTGTATGGTCTTGGTGACGAGGGGGCGTGGCACATAGCCGCGCTGCGGCGGCAAATAGCCGGAGTTGCCCGTCTGATCAGCGTAGTCATCATAGCCGGAGCTCTCGTCCACAGCTGGCGGATACTGATCCTGATAGTCATCCTGCACATCGTCATAGCTGTAGCCGCTCTGATCGTAGCTGGGGCGATTGTAGCTGCCGCCGGCATCGAAGGCGGGCTCGTAGGCGGGCTCAAAGCTGCCGCCCAGCTTGGCATCGTTGGCCACGGCAGCGGGAGCAGGCGCGACAACGCCAACCGAGCTGGAGCTGGAGCTGGAGCTGGAACTGGAGCTGGAACTGGAGCTGACGGCGGGCGCAATGGCAGCTGTTTGCACCGGCGCCGGCTGTGGCGGCTCGTAGATGGGCTTGCTATCCGGCGCCTGCTCCACATTGGCGCTCTGGCTCTGTGGCGCAACTGGAGCGGCCATCTGGCGCTCAAACATGCGCAGCTGCTGCGACTTGGCGCCGCCAATGGACACAACATCATCGGAGGCTAGCGAACTGGAACTGCCGCCGCTATTGCCGCTGCTGCTGGACTGGGTGTATCGCTGGGGCGAGGGACTGGACGATTCAAAGACCTGCGCGTGTATAAATTGAGAGAGCAACAAAATATGTCAAACAGAAATGGAGAGGTGAGAAAATGCATTAGCTAAGTTATGCTGGCGAAAAAGACTTCATTTCCCTAGACGAGGTCAATATTATTCTGGTTGCATAAATTGTATGTATCTTGCTTTAAAACTGAAGGAGATATATACACTAAATGTATTTGCCACGCCCCCAATGGGTGTAGCTAAAAAATCTTAACAATTTATCTAACTCTGGTATACACGAGTGTATATTCCAGGTTTCAGGTTTCTAGCTTTAATATTGGCGAATAAAATTGCGTTCATACGGACAGACGGACGGACAGCAAGACGGACATTGCATAAACCCAATATGCCGCTTTCACTTCGCGAACGATTATAAAAATCATGAATTATATCGGACTACAAAGCACTACATATATATGAAATCATATTTTGTTAAAAAGATGTATAAAAAAAATATGAAAAATTTAATTGTATAAAGATCGCGTTGGAGCACTAAATATATATCTACTATATTCCGAATATCTTAATTTTTTTTTAATATATGTTTGAGCTACGGCAATTCGAAGTTAATTATTCTGTCTTGTTTTCTACTCACGGTCTCCACGGAGGGTCCATGGCTGTGATACGACTGAATGTAACGCTCGAATTCCTGATTTTGGCGCAGCTGCTGATTGCGCTGACGGAACTGGCCGCTGTGCGGCGGCTGCTGATGCAGCGAGGGACGTCGATTGTGCAGACGACGACGTGGCAGGCGACCATTATGGTTGCCAGCGCCAACCTGTGCCGGCTGCAGGCCCAAGCCCTGTCTGGGGCTCAGCGGTTGCTGCTGTTGTTGCTGTTGTTGTTGTTGTTGTTGCTGTTGTTGCTGTTGTTGCTGCTGTTGTTGCTGCTGCATCTGATTAGCCAACTGTTGCTGCTGCTGCTGCTGTGGTCGCTCCTGCAGGCGCGCAAAGCGCTGCTCCTGCACCATAGCCGCACCCGCCTTCTCCTCCCGATAGGGACCCGCTTTCAGCTCGGCAGGAGCATGTCCGTCGATGAAGCTGACATCCGCCGGATTTGTGGCCGGCTGTTGGGCTATGGAAATGTTGACATGCGTGGCCGCAAAGCTGGCACCCACGAGCGCCAGCAGCAGAAACAGTGCGCGGCACAACATAACAACTGCAGATCCTCTCTAGCTTTCACACTCTCTATCTGTCTCTCTCTCTCTCTCACTCTCGCTTGGCAGTCCTCGTCAATTGCTGTCTGTCCGTCTGCTGGAAACGCGCACCCGTCGAACTCGTCTCGTTGTGTGACCAACAGCGACGCATGCGCCGCATATTTATACGCATGGGCGTATCACGATCACGATCACGATCACACGAGCGCGATCACTAATCACGTTCAGTTCAGCATAGGCGTTTATCAGTGTCAATGTCAGCGTGGCAAACACCCTGTTTAGGGACCTGAGATGCTTGCCCCAGTTCTACAATTAAAGGCATCCAACTCTGAATTGAACCGAACGATGATGCACTTTTGTTGTTGCTGTTGTTGTTGTTGCTGTTGTTGTTTGTTGTTGGTTTTGCTTTGCTTTGTGTGTGGCACGCGCATTGCAATTGCCAAAAATAATCCAGCTGCTGCTGTAATTGGCGGCGTGCAACATTTTTCGCTTAATTGTCGGAAGGTCAGGTCTCAGGTCGGCCATCGAGGCGGCCGATGCGGCGTATGAGTGATGTGCGGCCAAACGATTAACAGCTCGCGTTTCGCGACGCGCGATGTCTGATTTGCAATTTGAACTTGAAATTGGCGCATTTAGCAGCCTGCTTATTTGTTAATACGCTGTGCATAAAGTTAAAAAGAGTATATTGGTTTCGGTTTTGTTTTTTTTCTGTCTAGCTGTCTGTTTGATTGTCTATTAGTCCGTCTATCTGTCCGTCTGTCTGCTCATTTACATGTACTATTTTTTTTTTTTTAGTTTTACCAAGGATAGATGCGTAACCTTCTTTAAAGAACAAGTCAAAAATGTTCAGATCAACATTAGTTATATCTATAAATTCACAGTTTAGCAGTCACATCCTTGGGCTTACAGTTTTAAAGATTGAAAACTCTATTCAAGATCAAGAACACTCCATTTATGACATGTTTTTATCCGTTATTACACAGCGAACAGAGTATAGCGCAGTCGGATAGCGAACGCCTAACACATTCTTGCTTGTTTTCTAAATGAGACGTTCAAATGAGCGCGCGATCCCATTGTTTGTATTTTTTTTTTTTTTTGGAATTTAAGTTTTGAGTTTTGATTTTATTTTGGTGACAATCGAAAATAGTCTGAAGCGTGTTACACATACGCCCCGTGGGGCTCGCTGCGCTATTTGGCAGTCAGGCAAATTTGCGCAATTGCAGTTGGTGAAGAATTCGCAACAGCGTAATGCAAAAGAGATACATTACGATAAAGGCTAATAGTTGAGTTTCAGCTGTGGGTGTGGGCGTCTCAGCGTCCAGCAATAAACACTTGATCATTTGAATCAAAGCACAGTCATGAATGGCAAAACGAAACTGAAACGCTGCGAACGCTTTTTTTTACAAATGAAGTTCGGTGCTGTTATTTAGCTTAAGTTAGTTAGGTTTTCAAATCCAGCTTTACAACAAATACGAGTACTTTGTGAGGTAGGCGCTGATATTCAAATAAAAGCCTGCCTAAGCCAATATTCAAAAAACCTTTGTGAGCTGCATGTGAAACGAGCTATGTGAAAGCAATGTAATATGAATGTGAACTTGAATGGCACCTTTTAGAGGGCGCAACGTTTTTATGGTGCTGGTCTATGAATACCATATGCAAAAACCAATGTGCTTGGTCAGGGCCAAAAGCAGTTACAAGTGCGCCTGCTACATATCAAAACTCCAAAAACTAATTTTTTTTAAATTTCATGTACAAATTGAACAAGTTTTTACTTTAAATGTGTCAAGTCTTCAATATATGCTCTTCCCAGACATTAAATTTTTATAAATTTGTTTAAACTGAACCGCTTTTCACGGGGGATATCGTTTTGGCCACGGTTTGATATTAAGATTGATTCAGCTATACTGGCCAATGTTTAATTTTAAGATTAATTCTACATTTGAATTTAATCACATATTTTTAAAATTTCTTAGATTTTGAACTTCTAACTTAGTCTTAAAAGAAATTTTTTTTTTGTTGCCAATAAATGCCACAAAACGTACAAAAGTAACTATTTATAAAAATATAACTATTTAATCACAAACATTTTAAATGCCAGACTTGCAACTTTCATAACTTTGTTTTCGCATAAGCTGAGCCAAAGAGCATTTCCATGTAAGACTCACTCTTAGCCCATTATGCGCTAACAACAAGTTGGATGTCAAATTGACAGGCAATAGACTAAAAATAGGAAAACACTCGGAGCATATACTAGCTTAAATGCTTAAATTAAACTAGCTTGTAACAAGAGCTTGCCAAACCTATTGTACACAAACTACGCACTTGGCCAGCATCCAGCGAATAGTGTCAGCGGCAGGTACAGGATTTAGCTGGAATCGGGCACACGTGGGTGCTGTGTATTGCATACATAAATAACAATTGGGCGAACGACGTAGATAGCGCTGAGGAGACGGGAAAATAATAAAAATAAAGCTGAATACAAATGGAGACTGAGACGTTGATATTTAAATCAGCTGCACGGGGCGGGGTGGGTGTAAAGGGCATAGAGGGCGAGACCAGGTCGAGGCGCCTGTTTACGATGCTTGCCACACCTGATTAAAATCTATTGACACCAAACTGGAGCATAACGAGCGCGCTAACAAGAGCTAACAAGAGGAAACGGAAATCGCCGCCCACCGCCAACTAAATGAAACCCAATTACACGAGCCGTTCGACCAGCGGTTGGGCAAACAAAAACAGCTGCCGAGTCGCTGGCGCAGTTGCCGCTACACCTGTTAACGCTATTTGCATTTTCTTATGTATTTGATTATTATATACTACGGGGTGGGGGGGGAGTGCACCGCGGCCCCCTTGTTGTCATCCTCTTTATTGGCAAGGACATGCGCAAACAACACCCCGCCCACCTGTGCCGCCACTCGGCCGCCATCGGCTGGCCAACAGCCGCCCCCTCCCCCTTATTTAGCGCAAGCCACCCACTCTCCGGCAGCAGCGAGAGCTGCTCATCTCCGTATAAATAAGACGCAGCTTTGCGCACATAGCCTCAGTTGCTGGACCGTGTTGCTCGCGTGGCCTTGTTCTTCCTGCTGCTGCTGCTCCAGTGCATTGCTCCATTGGCTCCTGGTTCAAACCGCTAACTGTTGCGGCTGCTTTGGCAAAAATCAGAAAAATAGTAAAACTCACCCGATTGCCAGCGGAAGTTGTTGTTTCCATGTGCTTTGCCGATCGGTAATTCGATTGCTTTGGAGTGCTATTAAACTGAATCCAGGTGAGAACTCATTTGATTTTATGCGACTCAAGTGGCCAGCGCCCACAACATGAGCTGAAATATGATTATGTTTTGTGTCAGTCAGTTTTAAGTGGTTTTTAATATAAACAAGCTTCAGCCTGTCTGCGACAGTGGGTTTTATATTAGAAAATTAAGCAAGCATATAAATTTGATTTTTAATTTTATGTGGAAATACAAAAAAAAATGACAATTAGTTTATAACTTACCTGTTAAATGAATTGATCCTTTGCAAATGGATCGAAATGAAATTCATTCACAATGCTTCATTTCCGTAAGACGTAAGAAAACAATCGAAAGTGTATTTTACAACACTGCACGGGGCAAATGCAGCGCGTACAGATTTGAACAGAGTTGTCTGCGTTGCAGCTTTGCAATTTTCGCCAAAGCTACAAAAAAAAAGGAAAAAACAAAAAACAGCCACAATGTTGACGAACAAGGAGAGTGCAAAAAAAAAAACACTGGTAGACTGCATATAGCACAGAATACTGCTTAGAAATCATATGGGCAAAAATAGTGGTTAAATAAAGCACAAAGAACAACGCGAAAAGCAACAACAGCAACGCAAAAAAACACACATAAAAAGCCACCCTTACGTCGCGTTGTCAGGCGGCAGCTTTTATAAGGGTTCGCAGTCAGTTGAACAGCAAACTTCGAAGCGTTCGGTTCGCAGTCGGTTTCGCGTTTCTATTTTCTCCCACAATTTCAGCTAACTTCTCAGCCACTCACACCGATACCGTCGATAGCGATAGGCCACAGCCAGCGAAGTCCACAGACAGCGACCGAAACATTTGCTCATATATTACACATACACTTTGATTGTGTGTGTCTAGTGTGTGTGTGTGTTTGTGTGTGCTGTGTGTGCTGTGCGCGCGTGTGTGTTGTGTGTGTGCGTCTATTTTTCTCGACATTGTCGACGTTCTCCCAACCGAAACCCAACGCCACTTTGAAAGTGCAAATCCCCAATTGGCAAGATGGCCGAAAATTGCCCAAAATGCAAAAAATCAATCAACTCGAAGGACGCAATCATCATCTGCAATTCGGACGACTGCCTGAAGAAGTTCCACCGGTCGTGCGTCAACATTGACGACGCCATGTACGATTTGATACAGAAGAACCCAATGGTGTCGTTCAACTGCGACGAGTGCAGAAATCAATCGCCGAAGGCACTGTGCGCCAAGCTGCACACCATCGAGGAGAAGGTGAACAAGGTGTGCAACGGCGTCAATCAGATCCAGGGACGCATGTACCAGCAGTATTTCCAGTTCGGCAATCAGCCCGTCAACAATCTCGACGGCAAGAAGCACCCGCAGCAGAACAATCTCATCGTTGTCGGCAACAATTGCAATTCGGATCGATTGCAGGTCGTCTGCGACTACGGCCGTTGGGTGCAGGTGGGCAAATTTGCGACAAACACCAGCGAGGATGACATTATCGAACATTTGGCCGAGGAGCTGAAGATCAACAAGAATCTGGTCAAGTGCACCAAGCTGGTCAAGAACGATGCCAACTTATCGCAGTTGTCGTATTGTAAATTTAAAATTTCCATTCCGGACTATCGTTTCAATGAGCTATTCAACGAGGCGATTTGGCCAAGTGGCGTTATGGTTAGCCCATTCACTCCACGCTCTCAGCTGAATCAGAATCGCATATAAGAGCAGAGAGACAGACAAAGAGAGAGAGAGAGAGAGAGAGAGAGAGAGGGTGAGGGAGAGCGCGCCTGCGCACCATTTCGCCGAGGGTGGTGCATTGCACTGGAGGATGAGGGTTGCTTGCCGGTCGCTCAGCGACAATAGCAACCACAATAACAACAACAACAACACAATTTTCATTCGATAATGTTTTTCCCGGCCGTCGCCGGGCGGGCGGGCGGCTGTTGGCTCACATTGTATGCAAAAAAAAAATTTTTTTGGACACTGAAAACTCGGAAAACTTTGTCTAAAACTTTCAAAGCTTATTCATAATTAAAGCAAGAATTACAGCTAAATAAATACTTAACGAATTAACTTTGAAAATGCATTTTAAAATGTTTTAGCGTTGCGTAAAATTAACAAAAACCAAAAAAAAAAACAAGCAAAAATAATATTTTTAAACGCGAACAAAGAGAAGTAAAATACTTACATGTGCAGCAAAGTCAAATATTAGTCATTTATGCATAACTGTCGTATTTAAATTAAAGCAAAAAAAAAACGAAACTCAACTATTAAATCACAGTCAGTCAAGTATTTAAAATAAAAACCAAAAAATAAATATATATATACATATTTAAACGATTTAAGCAAAGCACCAGACCAAAGTTTTGTTTTTATGATTTCTTACAATAAATTTCGCCCCTTTATATTTAATAAAGCGTATTTATTTTTGTTTCATGTAATTTCCTGAAATTCAAATCCAAAGAACTTTAAAACCAAAGCATTAGCTTAAAATACAACTTACAAGTATATTCAGCTATATTGTATTCGTATGCGTAGTTTGAGGCATTTTCAAAGCTTGTTCCCAAAAATTTCTAGAAATTTTGCGAACCAATGAAATGGACAATTGCAATTTGTAAAATCTATTCAAAACAAAATGATATGTATTTCTATATTCGAAACTATATTAAAAACAAAAACAAAAACAAAAATAATTGAAAAATGTAATGAAAAACAAAAATAGAAACCTGTTGAACACAACTTTAAACAACAACAGTTGGAAGTTTGAGAGAACTCACTGGAGAATTCGCAGCTGGGCAAATTCGTTGCAATAAACTCAACTCAAGAATATAGAGATGTAATAAATATTATATATATTTCGTATTTGATGTATTTTTTTAAACGCGAACCCCGTTTCGCTTACAACACACTCGAACACAATAGGACGGCAAATAATTTCAGTGATCGCCACCTCTGACGTGAAGTTTGGGTATGGAACGGGAAGGGGTTCGACGGAGGTGTGCATCATGTAAAAGACAGCAATCGTAGATTTCTATTTACGCAAGAGAAAACACAACAACAACAACAACAAAACATATATTATATATTTAGTATACAACAATATGCATGCATGTATTTATGTCAACTTTTTCAATAAATTCTACAAAAAAAACCAAAACTAAATAATGTTAAAAGACTGTATTATTGGCGCCGGGGTTAATTGCAAGCCAGGTTGCAAACATTTTTTTAAAGCTACAAACCGAACTAGTTACTCAAAAAACAACTGAACCCAAGCCCAAATTTAACTAAATTCAAAAAAAAGTATTTGATTTAAATATAAACATTTTTGGAACATTTGCAAATATTATTTATAGTAATTGAAACGTAAATCGGAAGATAGACCAAAATGTATAAATTTAAAATTAAATTGTTTATTGGTTCGAACCGTCTGCGCAACCACTGAGAACTTTTTCTTGGGGCTTGCAGCCTTTTGGGACAATAAAGTATGTATATTATAGATAGCTTAAACTGATTGCGAATTATAAGTGAAGTGCATATTTTATGTATTTTATCAGCGCCTTAATATATTATTAGACACAATATTTCTAGAACAAACTTTAATATTTAAGCACATTTGTATTGCTACCCTTAGTTTTTACTTTAAGCCCAACCCGGCATAATGACCAACTCGAAACGTAAGCAGCCCACACAGCCCTCCGCAACAGATGCAGCCGCAGACGACGACAAATCCCAAGCCATAGATGATGTGAGTCCCGTGACCAGACCCCAAAAGCAGGCAGCTCCAGGCCCCACGCCCACCGCCCAGTTCTTCAAAATGTGCTTTGGCCATGAGCTGGATAACTTTGGGAACTTGCAGCGTTTCACGGGCTGGCTGCAGCGACCTGTGGATGGCGCCGCCTTGGGTGTCTTTCGCATGCTCTACGGCGCCGCCATGCTGATCGACATAGCCGAGGAGCGCGGCGGCGGGCAGCTGGACGTGCGCTACGGTGAGCCGCAACACTGTCACTTTCCGCTGTTCCACGGGCTGGCTGCGCTCGACTATCCGCTGATGGGCTGCGTGTATCTGGGCATGTGGCTGGGCGCCTGGGGCATAATGCTCGGCTATCGCTTTCGCTGCAGCTGCCTGACCTTTGTGGCCGGCTACTGGTACCTCTTTCTGCTGGACAAGCCGGCGTGGAACAATCACAGCTACCTATTTGGACTGGTGGGCACGCTGCTGCTGTTCACCCAGGCGCACAGCTACTGGTGGGTAAATCCAACCAATTCGATGTTCAAATCAAAGTTCAACGGCGCTTTTGGCTTACAGCTCCCTGGACAGCTGGCTAAATCCACAGCTGAGGCGACCGTTGCCGTATTGGAATTACTTTTTGATCAAATTCCAGTTCTTTGTGCTGTACATGTACGCGGGCCTGAAGAAGTTTTCGCTGGAGTGGCTCTCCGGCTACGCCATGTCCAGTCTCAGTCAGCATTGGGTTTTTGCGCCATTTCGCCAGCTGCTGGACGAGGAGCTCATCGATCTGCTGATTATCCACTGGTTTACGGCCTTCTTTGATCTCTCCATCGCGTTCTTTATGACGTGCGAGAAGACGCGTCTGCTGGTTACCCCGTTCATGATCAGCTTTCACCTGATGAACTCACGACTGTTTGTCATAGGTGAGTTTGGACGGCAGTTCCCGCTTTCGTCCATCCTATAGCAATGCTCCTTTCAGGCATGTTTCCTTGGGTCTGCCTGGCGGAGGTGCCGCTCTTCTTTCGCTTCGACTGGCCACGACGCTTACGCCTGCCGGGCAGGACTGCACCAGCTGTGGAGCACACCAAAACTGCAGTCAGTGCTGCACCTGGTTTCCTCGCTCAGCTGCGCAGCTGCATCATCCTCGGCTACTGTGCGCTGCAGCTTTTCCTGCCGTACTCGCACTTCATCACCAAGGGCTACAACAACTGGACGAATGGCCTCTACGGCTACTCCTGGGACATGATGATGCACTCTTACGACACGGTGCTGACCTCCGTCAAGGTGGTGGACAACGACAACCAGAAGGAGCATCATCTGAATCCCTACGCCTTCACCGAGTACGATCGCTGGACGAAATATGCCGACATGGCTGTGCAGTATGCCAAGTGCATAGAGCGGAACATACGCGAGGATATGGATGCGAATCCTCAAGATAGTCCGCTCACGGGCAGCAACATATCCATTTACTTCGACATCTGGTGCGCCATGAACGGTCGCTTCCAGCAGCGCACCTTCGATCCGCGCGTGGATATGTTAAAGGCGCCCTGGTCGCCCTTCAAGCGGACGCCCTGGTCGCTGCCGCTGCTGACAGAGCTCAACCATATGCGTCCCAAGCTCAAGACCATTGCCAATGAGGTGCTCGCCTGGAACAACTACTCGGATGTCATATTTGTGGCCGATTTTCCGGGTCTAACGCTGAGCAACTTCATCGCGCCGGCTCTGTTCAACTGCAGCCTGACAATACTCGAGGGTAATGTGCGCTACAGGGGCGCCAACGATGAGGAGGCGTACTTTTTGACAGCCGGCAAGAGCATTAGCCTGGATAGCAATGCCACACACTATGTGACCACCATTGGCCAGAAGCCAGCCTCCTATTTGTACACCTATGTGAACAAGACAATGCTGGACCACAATATTGTTATAGACGATGTCGACCGGTCCACGGATCGGCCGTTGTTGCCGCTGTGGAAGGAGCTCAAGCAACGCATCGCCAACTATCAACAGTTCCTCAAGCATCTGGGCAATTGTGTGCTCTATTTGATATACGATGTGCCCATACCGATTGCCATACGAGAGAGAGATTAAGAATGAAGCAGCCGAGATTATTTTCCACCTGCTACAATGTATTTTCTTGCCTAAGTCCCTAAGTGTCACATAATGTGTGGGTGATAAAACTGATAATAAATGTTTAATGTTATACCTCTAAAAAATAAAAAATAAAAAAAAAGAATTGAATATGTAGACATGTGAAAGAAATATGCTGTGCTCAAAGGTAAATTGGAAATAATTAAATGTCATATTTACATGCTATATATAACTGTATTTACAACCGGACACAAATATGATTTTCAGCCTAAATATTAACAAAAAATCAATCTACTACAAATTTGGTGGCTTCGTCAATAAACTGAGCGCCTTCTAAAAAAGAAACCTGACACCACGTGAGCCACGTGGCCAACACTTGACTACAGAGCGCTCCGTAGCGTCTGCTCCGCCCGACGACTGGGATCGAACTGCTGCGTCTGCGTTTCCCACAGGCGTGCATAGAGGCCGTTCTGCTGGAGTAGCTCAAAGTGTGTGCCACGCTCGCCCACACGTCCATTCTCCAGCACCAGAATCTCATCGGCATCCTTCACGGTGGACAAACGGTGGGCAATGCAAATGCTGGTGCGGCCCGAGGTAGCGCGCGCAAGCGCCTGCAATATGTTCTGTACAAAAATAGATATATATCCGGATTAATTAACTCGAGAAAATCACAAAAGTAAAACCAATTCACGCACATGCTCTGTAATGGAGTCCAGACTGCTGGTGGCCTCATCGAAGATGAGAATGGGCGTATTCTTCAAAATGGCACGGGCAATGGCCACGCGCTGCTTTTCGCCGCCGGACAGCTTGAGGCCGCGCTCGCCCACCTGGGTTCGGTACTGATTCGGCCAGCTCATGATCGATTCATGCAGATCGGCCATGCGTGCCGCATTTTGGACATGCTCGTGCGACTTGCTCAGGTTGCCGTAGTTGATATTGTGCTCGATGGTATTGTGGAACAGCACCGAATCCTGCGGCACAACGGCAATGCATTTGCGCAGGCTGTCCAGCTCGACGGCGCTGATGTCCTGGCCGCCAATCAAAATGCGACCCGAATTCGGCTCAAAGAATCGAAAGAGTAAACGCACCATGGATGATTTGCCGGATCCGGAGCCACCCACAATGGCCACATTCTTGCCGGCGGGTATGCTGAGCGTTAGATCCCGGAAAATGGGCTTGCCCGGCTCATACTCGAAATTGACATTCTGGAACTCAATCGACGCGTTGCTGTTGTCCACGAAAAGCGGCTGGGCATTGGGCGCCGTCTGAATGCGACTGTCCACGTTCATGAGCGTAAACATGGCCTGCATGTCCAGCAGCGCCTGTCGCACCTCACGATACACGCTGCCCAGAAAGCCCAGTGGAATGGACAGCTGAAAGAGCAAGCCATTCACCATGACCAGATCACCGACGGTCATGTTGCCCTGGGCAATCTCCTTGGCCGCCAGCACCATAATCAAACTGAGCGCGCTGCTAAAGATCGCATTCTGTCCGAAATTGAGCAGCGCCAGGCTGGAGCTGGTCTTCAGGCTGGCCGTTTCGTACTTTTTCAGCACCTCGTTGTAGCAGCCAGCCTCGTACTTCTCGTTGTTGAAATACTTGACCGTCTCGTAGTTGATCAGCGAGTCGACGGCCTTGTTGCCCGCCTCGTTCTCCGCCTGATTCATGTAGACACGAAACCGTGTACGCCACTGTGTCACGCCCAGCGTGTACAGCGCATAGACGCCCACACAGCCCATGCTAACGCTGGCAAAGGCCAGGCCGTATTTGAAGCCCAACAAGCTGGAGACCAGCGCCAGCTCAAAAATCGTCGGCACTATGTTGAAGACCATGGCCGAGAGCACAAAGTTAATGCCGCGTGAGCCGCGATCGATGGTCTTGGACAGCGCACCCGTCTGTTTGTTTAGGTGAAAGGCCAAATCCAGATTGTGCAGATGCAGAAACACATTGGTGGCTATCTTGCGTATGGAATGGTGCGCCACCTTGGCGAACACCGCGTTGCGCAGCTCATTGAAGCCAGCGGCACTGGCTCGAGCAATGCCATCTGCAATAGAAGAGGCAGAATTGAATAAATATATATATATATATAAAATAGAGTTCAAAATTTGTAGCACTTACAGCCCAGCAGCATGGCCGTGGCGGCGGACAGCACTGCGTCCGGCGCTGTGTCCATATTCAGCGTCGTCAGCGTGTCCACGGCGCCCTTAAACAGAAATGGCACGCAGACAGTCAGCAGCTTGGAGCCGGCGAGCAGACCCAGCGAGATGCCCACGCTGCAAGAGCATAACAATTAGTTAGGGTATATAATGGGTATTTGAAGATTGTCTAAGATTTACCGCTTGCGCACGAGGGCATCGTCCTTGGGCCAAATGTACGCCATCATGGCGCGCATCATATCCTTGGCGGTGACCTCGGGTGCGTCCAGTTTGCCCAGCGCTGAGGCGCCATCGTTGCCGCCGACGCCGCTGCCTATATGAACGTGACATAGTCGTGATTGTTGTTGTTGTTGTTGTGGCAGTCGTTGTTGTTGTAGCCCTGCTGCTGCTGCTGTTGCTGATGCTGCTGCAACTGCATCAAATTGACTTTAATGCAGCTAAATCCAAACAGGCGCCAACACAACAAACGAACAACAAACAAACAAACGAGTGCAGTTTTTGTTTTGGTTTTTTTAAGGGTATATCATGTTACAAATAAGCTCAGTTAAAACAAAAATAAATACAAATATTTGTTAGTTAAAAATCAAATAAATAATGCATTTCAAAATTGATTAATAGAAAACATTAAGCAAGTGTTCAAGATATAATATTCTTGCAGCAGAATGTAATTGATTTTATTTAATTTAATTTAAAACATATATTCTTATACAGTGATTGCTCAAAATAGAACTAACCGAAATTTAAATTGAAAAAAACTCAAAAGTGGAATGTTCTGTACCATTAAACATTCCTCTAAAATTAGCTATATTAAGCGAAATTTTAAATTTTTAAGTTTAGTTTACTATATTTTAACTAAAATGTCATCAAACATGAAATCGGTTCAGTTTTGGTTATAGGAGTTTGATTTATAATTATAATATGGATCACTTCGAGAGTACAAAAAGTTAAATTTACTGGAATAGTAATTGTAGATAAATAAAAAGTTAAATTTTCTCTGCAATAAAAATTCTGCTAAAAATCGTTTTTTTTTTTGAGAACATATTTTTTTTTTCTGTTTTAAACGCTTTTGCTTTATAAATTGTAAAAACTGCCTTGAAATTGGCTTACATAAAGCTATAAATTTTAAAGTATATAAACTATTAATTATATGTTTACAAATAGAGCTTTTAGGAACTTTCCTAAATTGAAATTAAGTCTGAAACTGACGCGAGCGATCACTATATTTACATATGTTTTTTTTAACTGTTAAATACACTGTTAAATCGTTCTGTTAAATACACTACTGCGAGAATAAAGTTATTTACAGCACGTTAAGCTCGACTTGGCTTGCGGTTGTGGTCAAAACACCTACCTTTTGTCTTTTTGGCAAACACGCCGCCAAGCAATTTGTTGTCGGGCGTGGGCGTAAACGGGGTAATCTTTTTGGTGGCCTTGACATTGTGGTGTGCATCATCGTTCGATCTGGCATACGTGGCATATAGCTGCAAGGCAAACAAATCCTTTAAAACAAATGAGTCAAAGATCATCTACAAAACATTTTTACTTTATTTATAAAAGAGAACTCAGATAATTCTAACTAGCTGCACAATGCGCTGTCTCAATGTCGCACAGGTAACGCTGGCACTCCAACAGGTAGCCCCGCGCCACAGCACCGCTTTCCGTTAGCTGTGGCAGCTTCTCCAGCGCCACAACGAAGTCCTGATACTCTTTAATTTTGTGTGCCACCAGATAGGACAATTCGGGCTGCACATCGTCAAACTGAGCGGCATCGCCGAAGGCAATTTGATTGAGCACATTGGGAAAGTACGCCTGCTGCTTGAAGATCAAGTGCAGCACCACGCGCAGATTGTGCGAGCAGCCGTCCTGGACATGCACAAACATCTGATCCGCTAGATTATGCTCCCTGATGAATTTAAAGATGTTGCGATGATAACTCTGCGCCGCAAGCTCTTTATTGCACGCGATCAGCCGCTCAATGTCCAGCAGCGAGAGCTCAAAGTAATCGTGCGCATTGCGCTCCAAGTAGAAGCCATACTCCGTGAGCAGCTTCAGATTGGGCAGCGCTCCATAGCTAATGAACAGCTGGTCATATGGCCTCAGCTCGGGCGATGGCAGCGCATCGAGTGTTAGCACATATTCCTGGCCTTTAGAGCCGGACACCAACTGCAGCTGGGCCGTTGTCTGCACGCTGTCCGAGTGATTGAACAGGTCGAGAAATGGTGCCAGTGCCAGATTCGCGCTGCCGCTGAGCAGCGCTTGAAAATGACTGCGCGTCGGCTGCAATTGCCGTGCGTTGAGGTAGACGCTGCGCGTGTTCACAGCAAAATATGCGAGTCGAAAGTCGGCCAGAGTCCAAATGTCTTCGCAAAAGCGCTGACCACAACACTGGCAGTGCCGTGTGCCCACCAGCGACTTGAGCACCTGATAATAATCGCGTATCTGACGATTTTGGGCCACTGTGCGCTCCAGCAACGCCTCCGGCAGGCACTGCAGCTCGGCCATGGCACAGAAATAGGGCGTGGTGTAGCTGCCGGGCAGCGTGGCCAAATAGGCAGCCCAAGGCGAGTCGCGTGTGTGCAGCTGGTGCATTAAATAGCAGGCGACCAGCGCTTGAAAGGATATGCGTGCATCTTTGTCAAACAAATCTCTGTCGAAGAGCGCCTTAAACTGCGCATCCGACTCCAGCGTGGCGAGGCTTATCAGGCAGCCGGCGGGCAGGCGTATCAGCTCATCGCCGGCCCGAAAACGTTGGCGCTTAGAGCACAAGCCGCGTCCTGTGTCCGGGAAACTAAACGCCGAGAGCTGCGTCTGATTGCGCCAGCCCAGCGCATGGAGTTGGCCATAAAGCACGTGCAGTGAGTCAGTTGTTGTGGTTTGCGGCGCGCGACGGCGTCGCTGGCGCTGCGTGCGTCCCATGCTGCGTGTGTGCTGTTTTGGCGCCCGTTAATTATTTTAGTTCTGAATATTGTTTAATCCTTGCTGCAACGAAAGAAGCAAGTGCGAAGTTCGAACTTAGTGCGTTAAATTGAAATACAACTCCAACTGATATCAAAAAGGGGCCAAAACAGCACACACGCTAACTGTTGCCTGACCTCTTTGTACGTGTTTTGGCCAATGGCCCGTGTTAAATCATTATCACTAAACAAACTTATGAAATCGCAATCAAGCCCATTTATGCGTATCGCAAGTGGCCTTGAATTCGTCTCTGATATTATTACTTACCGCACGCGATTGCAGTCGTTCGCGTATTTGTTGCTGGCATGTGATGTGGAACGTGTAGCTGAGTGTCTTCTTTTTACTGCACAATTTACTTAAAGATAATAGTCCGGCCATAACTTTACGCAAAAACAAACACTAAATTCTAATTCGCTCTGGTAGGGACAACTAAAAATATCGATATATTGCAGATGAATCGATTCGCAAGAGTGTGCCCAGATTTGCCGATTTGGCTGGGTAAAAATACTGCAATGCTGTCAGCTGTTGACGCTGCCCTGCGAATGACACAAGTCTTATTTATTCTAGAAAAGACCCAAGGAACCGGCGAAAATGTTTGGTTTAATTATTTCCGGACGACTGGTGAGTTATCTAACATAATATATATAAGTTAAGCTCATATTCCATTCATGAACACAGCCCCAAACGGACTTTGTTGCGGTAGGTGAAAACAAGCTGCTTATCAACGTGCCGGACATTGAGGCGGTCAATTATGTTGTTGTTTTTCTAACTGGTATCTCGCCCCTCCCCCTGGGCACCGCAGCAGCCATCTACTTCAGCTGGCCGGACGCTAATGCGGCGCCTACATGGCAGTATTTGGGACACATTAACAACAACAAACCCTCAGCGATATTTAAGATAGCGCAGCTAAAGAAAAGTCATGAACTGGAGGCGCATGCCAACGGCATGGTCTTTGGCGCCCAGGAGATCTCGCATATAGCACAAATTGGTATTTCAATCGAGCCCGAATTGACGGTGACACAGCAAACGCCGGCAATTGTAAGTCTCAAAATTGTATACCCCATCTAAATATAAACACTAATCTGTACACATTTCCCATTCGCAGTCCAGTGCCAACGATAATAAGCAGTTTGGCCAGCGCATGTTGGAGAACTTTTTCAACTATGCGTCCAGCTTCTGTGTGAGCGTGCCTGAGATACCACCTGCCACAAGTGAAACGTTCGTGCCTTTCTCCGTTGTACAGAATTGGTACACGAATTTTCAGAGGCGCATGGAACAGAATCCGAACTATTGGAAGCAATGTTGAGCATTATTATTAGAATAGTAAGCTGAAAATATATATACTCTAAGTACGCATATGCAGATACCACTAATTACTTTTATTGAAAAACGTAAAAACCAAAATTTTTTAGGAGCAGCCTTTTATACTTGGGGCTCGTTGGGAGAAGTATCCTCCTCCTCAGATTTTTTCGATCGTTTTGCGGGTATATTCTCATCTTTGCTTCGCTTATTCTCTTGGGGAGCAGCTCTTTTCGGTCTTTGGGCTTCATTTTTGTTCGCTGGTGCTGGCGGTGCTGCTTTACGTGCCTTTAAGTGATCAGTTTTTGATGCTGGTGCTGGTGCTGCTGATGGTCGACGTGCTTTTAAGTGATCCGTTTTTGATGCTGGCGCTGTTGGAGCTGCGGCGGCTGGAGCTTGTGCTTCTGCTGAAGCCGCTTTAGCTGACTTTTTCGGCTTGGCGTCACCAGCTGGTTTAGCTCCTTTCGAAGCCTTGGACGCCTTGTCGGCTTTGGTCTTCTTTGCTTTGGACAAGCTTTCTTCCGACTTTTTCAGGGCCATCTTCTGCTCCTCTTCTTTGATCTGCTGCAATCGCTTCTTATTGTCTTCAGTCAGTTCGCCAAAGACGCTAACTATGTAGCTGTTGTATTCGGTGTAATGCTGCACCTTGTTGCCCGTGGACGAGGCCGAGTTTGGTGCTCGTCCGTGATAAGTGACGCAGCGGCTGTGGATTAAAATGTGATTTAATAATTAGAAGGAATCGAGAAAAATTAAAGCAAATTGTTGCTCGGTTATTTATGTTTCGCCTGCCGCAGAACAGCCGGCCAAAAATTGGCAAACACTTGCAACATATACTCGGGGCACTATATATTGTGATATAGCGCATATATACATGCACATACATAGGTCTATTTGAACACAATGGGATTGGGGCGCTGCTTGGCACGAGTGGTTTTTTTTATATCCACTCTTTACCTATCTTTCTTTTTTGTGGTCTACAAAAAACCATTTTGGCAAGCTGACACATTTCTATAGTCTATATAATCGAACGTGTATACTATGTATATACGTAAAATTACATATATTATCGGTGCAGACACAATGAATCTTATATGCCACGAACGTTGTCTGTCTCTGCGACCCTTTGCTAGGGCTAAGAAGGGTATGCTTGGCATGTTGATTGAGTAAGTAACAAATTTTTTCAGCTTTTAAGCAATGATAAAGAACAATTGCTGCCAAAAATATAGAAATAATTTATTTTTTATTTACTCTATACGACTATTTGCAGTGTATACAGAGTTCGTCTTTGGTTACAACATAAAATCCGTGTGTAAATACAAAATTTATTGGCAAATATATGTTTGTTTGTACAGATCAGCATTGATTTAGCATTTGCAGTTGCATTTGCTGCAACAGCAACAAGGAAACTTTCTGCGTTTAGCTATTTTCTTGCCGTTGAAAGATGGCCCGTTTCGCCAGTTCGGGTTGCAACCTAGTGTTGAATGCAGCGCGTGTTCGAATTAACGGAAGAAATCATCGAAAATAGGTCAACAACAGAGCCTAATCAAACGGAATAACAGCGCGCGGGCGTTGTCATTCAACGAATCGGGGCACGGGGAGCAGCCGCTGACAGCAGCTAATAATAATACAAATAATAATCATTCGCAAATATTGCCTGACGCCATCATAAAGCATAAGTGTGAGTCAGCCATGTTGTCAACAACAACTGCGAATGGCTTCACGCGGCCGGAAGTGCCAAATGGTGGGCAACGATTTCCGCTGCGACAACTGCAGTGGGCGCTGCTGTGCCGCGTGCCACAGCCGCAACAACAGCAACTGCAGCAGCGAAATAGAAGCTCAGCAGCGGCTGACGCTGGAAAATTTCCGCTATTGCGCGAAAAATGCGTGCATGCCCTGCGAAGATTTCCCGTGCAGCAGCAACAGGCAGCAGCTGCCTTGCCCATTAGCAGCCTAGAGCGATGGCAGCCTACAACAGCACAGCAACAGCAACAGCAAAGTTTCCCGAGCAAGTGATTCACTTGCCTGGGCCACAAAGATTTCCTCTGATGTGCCAATTAGCCAAGCGGAATTTCAATTATTCAGTGCAATCAATAAGCGGGTGGGAGAGCAGGCCGCCCGTGGCCACGTCAAGGTCGGCGATGCTCACCGAATTTCCCACAATTAAAAAACAATTTGTCAGCTTTTCCGATAACCAGCCGAGCTGTAAGCAAGTGCTAAGTGCCGCTGCCAATGTTGAGCATGGAAATGCGACAACAACAACGCGGCGGCGGACGGATGTGGTGCCCACACCAACAACAGCGACAGCAGCAACAACAACAGTGACGCAGACGAGCCACAATTTGAGCACTAAAATAGACATGGATTCGCAGCGGACAGTTGACGATAATGCTGATGTTGCTGACAATGATGATGATGTACATAAGGCGACATTTGATAATGAACTCAACGCTCGCGAGCAATCATTAAACTTGAACGTGGAAGCTGAAGGCGTTGGCGAGCGAAAGGAAATCGAGCATCAACAGGCGGAAAATTTTAATGACGCCTCTGGGTGGCGACACGACGGCAGTGAAGGCGACGACGACGACGCCATGAATGCTGCTGCTGCCAAAAATAAACGCGAAATATGCGAGCAAAGCAAATTAGAGGCGACGGCGGCAGCTCATAATGAGCTAAATATGACTAAAGAGCGCCAGTCAATATGCTTGGCCACCGCGCACAGTCAAACAATAGCCGAGCCAAACGCCTCCAATCGCCAGCAGCGGCACTCAGACGCGCGCGAATCGTCGCCAGAGCAAGTGGACGGCCAGCAACGGCAACAGATCAACGCATCCAACGTAATCCAAACCGAAAACTCGTCAGCGTCGCGGCTATCAAGTTTAGAATTCCTCAAGTGTGCGGTGCGCGCGTTGCTCGACGAGGGCGGCAACAGTTTGCCATTGTTGGATAACGATTTGATCGATTTGTTGGGTGAATTGGTGCTGGTGATTGCCACGCCCACGGTTAACACGGGCAACGTTTGGGGCGAGCCGGTGGTTGAGCAGGTGGTGGTCGGTGAATGTGCGGACATGACTGTGACCAAAGTGGGTGACGAGAGCGAAGCAACAGCCGTCGTTGTTGACACTTACAGCGAGCAACTTGAGCAGCCAGTGGAGCTGGATGACAACAGCAACAGCAGCAGCAACAACAGCAACAGCAACAACAACAACCAAAGCGGCGACATGAAGTATGAAGTACTTAAGAGCACGTCTCGCTTGCCGGAAACGCTGCCGATTCGGCTCTCCAGCACAGCAGCAGCAACAGCAGCAACATTAGCAACAACAGCAACAGCAGCAACATTAGCAACAATTGCGCCAACGAGTCGTATACGTAATGTGACTGTGCCGACGGCAACCACATCGCGTCCACTTCTAGGCGAACTGAAGCGCAGTTCCACGAGTCGTGATGATATCTCGATTGATGTGGATGCTCTGCTGCCGGAGCGCACGCGTTTGCGACGCCAGCGACGCATGCGCTCGCAGGAGTCGGTCGAGGAGAAGCCCGAGGATGTTATTGAGCGCCTGAACAAGCTCAAGGCGCGCATCTCGGGCGCACTCAGCGAGGTCAAGGGCGTGCTGAAGCAGTACAGCACCGAGAGCGAAGCCGAGGCGGCCGGCGAAAAGTGGCTGGGACCGCCAGCGCCAGCGACAACCTCAGCGCCGGCCGTGGTCGAGGAGCCAAAGCAGCCAGTGCAGTTCCGGTTTGTAAAGAAAGTGCGCAGGCGCAGCTACTTTGATGAGGCTGAGGAGGAGAAGGAGCGACAGCAGGAGCTGGCCAAGGAAGCACAGGTCAAAGGAGAAACCGCGCAGCTAAAGAAACCAACCGAAAATGTGCCAGAGAGCAAAGTAGATGAGGAGCAAAAGAAACCAATAGATATAACGGCAGCAGGTAAAGTCAATGAGGAAGAGCAGAAAGGAAAGGAGCAACAGGAAAAGGCAATGGTCAATGGAGAATTGAAACCAAAAGCAACGGAAAAAACCAAAGCACAGGCTAAATTAGAATTTTTGGCCAAGGTGCAAAGCGAACTCAAGTCAAAGCCCAAGGAAAAGGAGGCAACAGCAACAGGAGTCAAGGAGCAGTCCAAGGAGGCAGTCACAGCAGCAACAGCTGAAAAGGAGCAGTCACAGAAAGTAGACACAACAGCAACAGCAGTCAAGGAGCAATCCAAGGAGGCAGTCACAGCAGCAACTGCAGCTGAAAGGCTGCCCCAAGAAGGAGTTGCAGTTGCAGCAGCAATCAAAGAGCAGCTCAAGAAGGCAGAGACAGCAGCAACAGCAGTCAAAGAGGATGCCAAGAAAGGGGTTGCAGCTGCAACAGCAGGCAAGGAGCAATCACAGCAAGTAGACACAACAGCAACAGCAGTCAAGGAGCAATCCAAGGAGGCGGTCACAGCAGCAACTGCAGTTGAAGAGCTGCCCAAAAAAGGAGTCGCAGTTGCAGCAGCAATCAAAGAGGCTGTCAAAGAGGCAGGCACAACAGCAACAGCAATCAAAGAGCAGCCAGCAACAGCAGCAGTTAACACGCAGCAGCAGCAGCAGCAGCCAGTGGAGGCTGTGGAGGCAACAGCAATGGCAGCGGCACTGCCCGATGAGTCAGCCACGCAGCCAGCCAACGTGGATGTGAAGGCGGCACAAGCAACAAAGGCCGACGAGACGGCCAAGACGCCAGCAGGCAAAAAGAAAACGATGGTCAAGTTGCGGAATCCGCGACGTGCATCGATTGCCGCCGTGGAGCCATCAAAGATTAAGGCCGAGCCTGTGCCGAGCGATGCACTGGCACAAAGGCGACCCTCCGACTCGGAGGCGATTGTCAAGCGCACGAAGAAGCAGAAATTAACGATGACAACGGCTTCCGGCAGCAAGCAGAGGGCGACAGCGGCAACGCCACAGCGACAGCAACTGCAACAGGCGACAGCGACAAATGAACAAGTTGTAACTGCAAAGGTCAACAACAATGCGGCCACTGCCAAAAGCGTAACAAAACCAACTGCCAACAGCGTTGAGGGCGACGCCAAACAGCAGGCAGAGACAGCAGTCGCGTTGACAGCGCCAGCAGCAGCAGCAGCAGCAGCGACAACAGCAACCGAAGCGACAGCAGCAACATTGCAAACGGCGCCAAAACAATCGGCAATCGATGGGCTTGCCAATCAAGCGACAGCCAGCGAGCAAAGCAGACGCGCCAGCCTGAAACTAGCCGAACTGGTGGGTGAAACGGTGCTGGTGGTGCCAGCAGCAACAGCAGCAGCAGCAGCAACAGCAGCAGTAGCAGCCACAACAACAGCAACAACATTGCCAAGTGCAATCAGCAGCTCATTATTGAGCCAGTCCAAAGAACCCATTAATCAGCCGCTAATTAGCCCGGCGAGTGCAGCGGAGACGCCTCAACAGGTGGTCGACGCTGTTGACATTGAAGTCGCCCCCGTTGATGTTGATGTTGATGTTGCTGTCGCAGCGACGCCGCAAATAGCAGCGACATTGAGCGAAGTATCGCACGAAGAGTCATCGCCACAACAACAACAACAACAACAAGAAGAGCAACAACAACAGCAACAACAACACCCAATCGTTGCTACAAAAGACAACGCACAGGCGCAACCCAACAACAGTCTAGCCGCCATGCCGGAGCTGAAAGTACTGACGGGGCCGGTGCAGCCCGTTAAGATCGAGACGCTCGAACAGCCGCACGATGAATCCGATTTGGCCGTTAAAAAGAAGTCGCCGCATCTCAAGAAGCTGGTGCGCAAGAGCTCCATCGACAAGGGCAAGGAGAAGGTGGCCGAGTCGGGCAAGCTGAGCAACATACTCAAGGATAAGAACAAAATTGGCGATCTCGCGGATCGCCTCATCAAGCAAACGCCGCCCAAGAAGCAGGCCAAACAGGCCACAAAGGAGCCGGCGCCTGAGCAGCAACAGGAAAATGCCCAAGTGTCCGAAGAAATCACAAACGAAACGAAACTCGAGCTGGCACTTGAGCAGGAAGCGGAGCCAGCGGCACAGCCCGAAGAGGCGCCAGCGCCAGCGCCAAAGCCGAAGAAGCCGCGTCAGATCAAAAAGAAGGTGATCATCAAGCGGCAGAAGCGTCGACTTTCCATTGGCGACACATTCTTCATACAGCAGGAGCCGGAGGAGCCGAAGGTGGCCGAAATTGAGACGATCGAGAAGGCCATCGCCTATGTAACAGATGATGAGGCCGATGTCGAGCCCGAGCCGCAGCCAGAGCCACCTAAACCACTCAAATCCTGCCTGCACGTGCGTGAATATAAAATTGGTGATCTGGTGCTCTACGCTGAGCGGTATCGAAAGACGCAGGTGCGCTGGAAGCGCGGACGTGTCCTCGAGCGCATCACCAGCATTTCGTACAAGCTGGAGATCGAGGGCAAGGAGGTGCCGGCACACATCAGCTATATCAAGAAGTACACCGGACGCAAGGTCAAGTTTGTGGGCAAGGAGTATCTGGAAATTGACTACGAGCAGGTGGTCGAGGAGGAGCGACGAGCGCGCAGCTACAGCATATGGAATATGGTCTAAGCTGGTCAACAATCAAATGGTAACAACAACAACAACAACAACAAGCACATCTACGCACCAAAAGTCTATGTGAGTGTGTCCCCAAATGTGATCGTCGACCTTGGCAGCCTCCTTTTGAGTGGAATTAAGAAATTTGTTGAAATTTTTTAAGGATCTCAACGAACGACATTCAGTTATTGTATAGTGTTTGTCTCTAGTCTATAGCTAGTTCTATGTACAATCTGTGTATATATGTATATATATGTGTGTATGTATCTGTAGCTTAGTTATCCTAGTGTTTAGGCCGTAGTCTTCTAATTTTGTATGTACGTAACTATTATTCCAAGATTTAAGCCAACTCGTTCGAATATCAATAAACTGGCAATTAACGAGTGGAAAACTAGCGAGTGTGGCTCAAAAAGTAACGAATTTGTTATAAAATTACACGTTGCCTTTCGTTCTAAAAGTTTAGTTTACATTTTAAGCAAAAAGAATCAACCGAATATTATATGTTTAATAAAGAGAACCAAATATTTCAAATATGCGCCTTTTCGATTCTTTACATCATCACATTGCGATTTTCAGCGGGCGATCATCATCAGCAATAACAACAATAACGGCAAGAATTTAAATTCAATTACTCATAAAATTTTTATGAATTTGTTTATTTCCAAGTTGTGCTTTATTTTTCGTATTGCGGCATTCAATATGTTCCCTATGCGCCTCCCCCCGCCCCGCCCAGCGGATGACTGCCCGATATATTTATAGATCTTTCGCTCTGTATAGCATCATATTGAAATGAATGAATATGAATAAATTCAAAAACAAGCAAGAGGCTATACAAAACAACAGATCTCTGACCTGCGTCCATTTTGGCTATTTATTTTTATTTTTTTTTTTTTCCTTCTAGCGTTTCTTGCCCCTTTTATTCCCAACAGGGTCGTCATTTTATAAATAGGCCTAGGCCGACAGTGCCTAGTTCTGCCATGCAGCCTAACACGAGCATACACCGAAAGAAATCGGGGCGTACATATAACGCCGCCCACTCCATCAACGTCTGCGCAGCCCTGAGATGTGCCAGAAAAATGCGTGTCATTAATAAAACTTTGGCGTAATGCATTCAAAAATTCAGCCCAAAAACAAAAAACAAAAAAAAAACAACAACAACAAAGCAGCTAAACATTTTTGCCTTGTTTTCGGACTCGGGCATTTCTCATAATTGATTGCCAAGGCGTTTGGCGCTTTTGGTAGAGAAATCCCTCAAAATTATTGCCTTGCCTTTGGTACAAAAACACATTTCATTTGCGTTGTCAACAAAAGCACATATGTACATACATATATGTATATAGTACTTGTATATATGATGATGGTACTCGTATGATATAGTCTAGCAAATATGCTACATTCCTGGGATTTAACAGGCGCGTCTTCTTTGTGTGCGGGGTTTTTCATTCAATTTTTGGTGGCTGGCAACACGAGTGGACGCGATTAAGAATATATATATATATATGTATTTATACACATGGGAGTGTGTGTATATTTCATATGCATAAATGAATAAATGAAAAAGAGATCTGAACAATTTCATGCTCATTGAAAGTCATATCTAGATAGAAACGCAGTCAAACGTTGCCCAAATTTTGAGGTTAGCTGCGCGGGAAATCCCCTTTTACAAATTATTACAGATGAAAAATCACAAATGCAGTAATGTACACATATAAAAAATGATCTAAATAAATAATGTTTGTTTAAAATGATATTAAATTTTACTTTAAAATTGCTTGAAAAGTGAAAAAGTTAAGATTAAATATGAAATATTTTCAAAAGTTAAAAACTAAAAAAATGTAAAAATGTTTAGTTTGTGAATTTGAATGAGATATTTCGCTCGAGGCCTTCACATGTTTAGGGAAACAACTTTGAAGCACTTTTGCGAACATACAAAAATATTTCCATAAATCAGCGCACAAATTTAGCGAGCCACTTTTGATGCCATTAGCAGGACCATCGCATAATAGAGAGCTTGTAGATGTCGCTACATTAAATTTTATGTAGATTGTGCGAGATGTCTGTCTAGAAGCAACGTTCATGCTAAATTCAATATAAAACGGGCCAAACTACATATAATCAAAGACAAAAAGGGGGGGTTGTTGGGGGCGTTGTTTAGTATCAAACGCCGACTAAAAACTGTGCCAAGTTCCTTGCGCTAGTTTCATGCGACAGCGACATGGACATCCACAGCCACAACCACAATCACAACTACGATCACATCCACATTCACACAGATATCCACAGCCACATCCACATCCACATGGCTGTCTCGCAGTTCTGTTCAAAGTGCATAGCTGAGAGCTGAGAGCGAGCGAGGCCGGGACTGGGGCCAGGCTAATTACTAACAACGCAAATAGCAAATTGAAAATAATTATTGGAGCCTTCAAATGGCGGGCATGCTGCAATTTATCGCAATCAAAATAGAATAAAAATGAGACGACAGCAACGTTCGAGCAAACAGCCACATTTCTTGTCTTTCAACAGCTTAGTCAGCGAACAAATCAAGGAAATCACATCGCAGCACACGTGCTGTCAATGGCCTGAACTTTGCCAAGGTCAAAAGTCAACAGAAAATTTTACAACTTTCGAAAGATCGCCTGCAAAGGCCAAACATCAATTTGATGTAAATTTCAAATGTTTTCAAATGTTTACAAAATGCGCCCATTCTCTATAAATCGAATGGGGGGTAAAGAGGCAGAGCTCATCAGCCTTCAAGTATTTTTTTTATGCCTTCATGTGCCCTGTAGGACACAATAGGGTATGCCAAACTTGTGGCAAGGTATGTGAGAGGCTTTATAGGAAACTGAAATTATGATCAAAAAAATATATATATCAAATGAAAGTAAGTTTGGTTTTTGGAATAGTTATAAAGATGGGAGTTTAATTATGATTTTTCGGTATACTTTTAATTTTTAAGCCAATTCTATATAAAAGATTATTCTCTGAAGCCTAAGACAGAGCAGATATCCGAAATTTGAAAAATTTCCCCAAGTTAGAAACTTTACTAACAAAATTCAACAACTCGATCGATTACAGGGTATGGTTATAGTGTTACCTATCGCACTACACTCTGCTGTTTGTGTGTTGGGGGCGACGGACGTTACTTGGCACACGCTTCGCTTTGGGCTATTCGCAAATCGATTAAATTGAAAAGAGATCAGCTAGTTGCTTTGGTAAACGACGACGACAACGACGACGAAGACGGATGCCCGATATGGCGTCATGTGGCCCGACGCCATTTTGATCATTCTGATCATTGCCGTCGCATCGTCACAGACCACGCAACGAGAAGCGACATCAATTGACACTTTGAAGGCGCGTCGCACCTGAATCATTAAGCGGCGTGCCAGTAGCCCAAGGCCCCGCATTGCGCCTTGGCATTTTGGGGGAACCGAACACACAAGCGGCTGCACCACAACAGTTGCCAACTGGCAGTTGGCAACGCTGTTGCACAAGTGAAATACGAGCTGTGTGCAATGCACTTACGTGTCGTCTTGCGTCTGGAGCAGCGTGGTGTCGAAGCGCGGCTGCACATAGCTCCAGGCGCCCTGGTTCTTGTGCTCCTCCTGCAGCCAAATGAGCTCCGCCTTTTTGTACAAGCCAATTTGCTCCAAGATCAGGTCATAGGGGAAGGGGCAGAGCTGCAATATAATTGAAATTGAATATATTTGGTTTTTTTATATTTATGTATTATTTATTTATTGTTTATTTATTATTTATTTATTGTTTATTTATTATTTATTTATTATTTATTTATTATTTATTTATTATTTATTTATTATTTATTTATTATTCATTATTTATTAATTATTTATTTATTAATTATTTTTTTATTTTATAACTAGTGAGAGTGCTCTAGTGCCCGACTAGGAAATACCCTGAACACAGCTGCGAGCTGTCGTTACATACATTTAAGCCCGTTTGAATTTATACAAACATACACAAATTACACACACACACACAAACACATCCTAAATCCGATTCGACTCCTTTCGAGAACATAGTAAACCAAATTTGATGGGTCTAGCTCTTATAGTCTCCAAGATATGCAAAGAAAACCAAGTCTTAAAATCGATTTTTATCGATAATAAATAAGATATCGAAAAAAAATTATAAACTTGTTCTGCGTATGATTTGGAAGAATCTGTAGTCGAAACGTTGTATTTCTGTTGTAATTTCCGAGAATTGGACAGACAGACGGACGGACGGACATAGCTAAATCGACTCAGCTCATCCCGATCAAGAATATATAAACATTTTTTGGTCGGAGATGCCTTTTTTTCTGCCTGTAACATACATTTTCACAAAACCATGAAACCCTTTTGACCCATTTTCAATGGGTTCAGGCTATAATAAATTCAATATCTTACCTGCTCCACACGAACTAGGGCTACGGTTTCGTCCTGTTCGTGATCTGCGCGCTCCTTGACCAGATCGTAGTAGACCTTCCCACTGCAGAACACCAGCTTGCTCACGCAATCGGGATTCTGCGACGCCTTGCCCGTCTCGGGTATGACGCGCTTGAAGGAGCTGCACTCGTTAAAGTCACGGAAGGGACTACGGGCCATCGGATGCCGCAACACCGATTTCGGGGAGAAATTGATAAGGGGCTTGCGAAAGCCCATGTTCACCTGACGCCTGAGCGCATGGAAGAGATTCGCCGGCGTCGTGACATTGATCACAATCCAATTGATGGTCATCAGCTGTCGGGCCACAAAGTCCGCATCGCATATATCCGGAAAATATTCGGGATCATCGTCGCTGAGCTGCAGAAAGCGTTCCATGCGGCCAGATGAGTGCTCGGGTCCCATGCCCTCCATGCTGTGTGGCAAGAAAAGAACTAGGCCAGACTGACGCACCCATTTGGTCTCGCCGCTGGCAATGAACGTGTCTATAATGGGCTGTGCCGTGTTCGCAAAATCACCGAACTGTGCCTCCCAAATAACCAGCGTATTGGGATTGGCCATCGAATAGCCCAGATCGAAGCCCAGCACAGCGCACTCAGACAGCGAGCTATTGCAGACGTCGTAGGGCGCCTGGTCCGGATACAGGTGCTGCAGCGAGTTGTAGCGCGCCTTGTCCTTCTTCTGGTGGTGCAGCACATGGTGGCGATGCGAGAAGGTGCCGCGCTCCACATCCTGGCCGGACACACGCACGTGCACGCCATCCTTGACCAGCGAACCAATGGCAAAGGCCTCGCCCAGCGACCAATCGGCTATCCTCTCCTTAACCATATTCTTACGCAAGCCCAAAATACGCAAAATGCCCCTGTTTGAATACACAAAAATACAATCAAAATTAAAACGGTTTATTCTGACTGACTGACTGATTGATGCACTTATTGACTAACTGGTTGATGGACTGTCTTGCTGTCTGCCTAGCTGACTGACAGTGAGTAACTGATTGACTGACTGAATGACTAACTGAGTGACTGATTGATTGAGAGTCAGATGGACGGACTGCCTTGCTGACTGACTGATTGACGAACTGCCTTGCTGACTGACTGATTGAAACTGACTGATTGTTGGAATAACTGATTAATGGACTTACTAATTGATTGATGAACTGACTGACTGATTGATGGATGATTGACTCATTGATTGAGGGACTGTCTTGCTGTCTGCCTAGCTGACTGACAGTGAGTGACTGATTGACTGACTGAATGACTAACTGAGTGACTGATTGATTGAGAGACTGATGGACGGACTGCCTTGCTGACTGAATGATTGAGTGAGTGACTGACTGATTGACAAACTGCCTTGCTGACTG
Source organism: Drosophila colorata (assembly GCA_035041545.1). Classification (NCBI taxonomy): domain Eukaryota; kingdom Metazoa; phylum Arthropoda; class Insecta; order Diptera; family Drosophilidae; genus Drosophila; species Drosophila colorata. The sequence goes on from JAWNLD010000564.1 coordinate 6,621,294, forward strand.
ACTGATTGATGGAATGACTGATTAATGGACTTACTAATTGATTGGTGAACTGACTGACTGATTGATGGATGATTGACTCATTGATTGAGGGACTGTCTTGCCTGACTGCCTTGCTGACTGAAAGTAAGTGATTGATTGACTGACTACACATATTTTCAAAGGCCTTTGTGAAAATAATTTAGAAAATTTTTAGAAAATCTACCATCTTGGGTGAAAAATAAAGGACTAACAAAAACTGATATAAAATTAAAAAGAAAATTAAAATACTCCATTACTCCATCCTTTATATGACTGACCTGTGCACCTCGAATTTATGCTCAGCGGGCGGTGGTGAGGAATAAACTGCGCCAATATGCTCTAGGGTTTTGATATTAACACCTGTTGGACACATCCTGAGACGATCGCGACCCTGGAAAAAGGCCGACCAGGGCGAATCCAGCCAATGTGAGTACTGCAAGTGTTGAGGATTAGCTTAAATGTGTATATTAAAACCCAGCTGGATGAACTAACCTTGAACGATTTGATCTTCTTGGACTCATCAAAGGCATCATTGCAGATCTTATCGTACTTATTGACCATTGCGGTGTACTCTTCCATTTTGATAATGCCGTCCTTGACCAACTTCTCGGCGTACATCACCGTGCAGGGCTTGAGCTTCCGTATACGCTGATACATTAGCGGCTGAGTGAACATTGGCTCATCAGCCTCATTGTGGCCGTTGCGGCGATAGCCGACAATATCAATGACCACATCCTTGTGGTATTTCGCCCGCCACTTGGCTGCAACGCGGGCGCAATGGATGCACGCCTCCGGATCGTCGGCATTAACGTGGAAAATTGGTGCGCTCACCACACGGGCAACATCCGTGCAGTAGCGCGACGAGCGGGAATATCGTGGATCTGTGGTGAAGCCCACCTGATTGTTGCTGACCACGTGAATGGTGCCGTGCGTTGTGTACGCCGGCAGATCGGACAAATGTATGGACTCGTAGACAATGCCTTGGCCGCAAAATGAGGCATCGCCGTGCACAATAACCGGCAGCACCTTATTGCCCTGGTAGTCACCGCGAAGATACATCTCGGCGCGTGCCTTGCCTAGCACCACCGGATTAACGTACTCCAAATGTGATGGATTGGCCACAACGGTCATGCGCACATTTCGATTCGACTGCCGATTGAGGCGTTCGGTGAACAAGCCCAAATGGTACTTAACATCACCGGAGCCCCAGTCGGTGGCCTTTAGGCCATGAAATTGCGATAGAATTTCCGGCATCGGCTTCCGGCAGATATTGGCCAATACATTCAAGCGGCCGCGATGCGCCATGCCAATGTGCACGGACTCGACGCCCAGCTTGCTGGACTGATCGATGATCTCCTTCATGACGGGTATCATAATGTCGCAGCCCTCAAGGCCAAACCGCTTCTCGGAGCTGAACTTTTTCGCCAAAAAGTTCTCGAAGCCGGTCGCGCGCGACAAACGCTCGAGAATTAGCTTCTTCTCCTCGGGCGAGAAGTTGATGGCGCCGGGCGCCTCAAACTGCTTGCGTAACCAGTTGCACTTGAAGAAGGACGTAATCATCATATATTCCACGCCAATGTGACCACAGTACGCACGCTCCAAGCGATCCAGTATTTCTCTGCCAAAAGAGAGCGTCTTACCAGAAGGTTTTTGGGCCAAATTCGAAGCACTTACTTGAGCGGCAGGAACTGCTCGCTGCCACCGATCTTTGTGCTCATGGGCAGCTTGAACACAGCATTCAAATCATCTGCAGATAGAAGAGCCGTGTAATTATCTAGAAATGTTGTGTGGCATACACTCGGAGAAATAACCGAGAATTGCGTAGTTAAATTATTTTACGACAGTTTGTCATAAATGCTAAAGTCATCCGATGTTAAGATCTGGCAAAAGCCAAGTTTGGTCAATTATTATATTCGTTCACGGAGTGAATAAACTATATTCAGTATAAGTACATATTACTGTCTGTCCATATGAACGTAATTTTTTCCGTCGCTATTGAAGCTAAAAATTTGAAACTTGGAATATATACTCGATTATATCCGCGTCAGATAAGGTGTTAAGATTTTTTGGCTACGCCCACTGGGGGCGTGACATTTCGATTTAATCAATATATCTCCGTCAGTTTTAAAGCTAACTACATCAAATATTTTCAGACAGATTACTATGCTCCTCTAAATATACCTATTAATAAAACGCTCTGCTAGGGTATAATCATCTTAAAATTAAGAACGTAATTTTCTCTCAATGTATAATTTTTTCCGTCGCTATTGAAGCTACAAATTTGAAACTTGAAATATATACTCGATTATATCCGCGTCAAATAAGGTGTTAAGATTTTTTGGCTACGCCCACTGGGGGCGTGGCATTTCGATTTAAACTATATATCTCCGTCAGTTTTAAAGCTAACTACATCAAATATTTTCAGACAGATTACTGATGGTGAGCTCCTCTAAATATACCTATATATAAAACCCTCTGCTAGGGTATTAACATATTAAAACTAAGAACGTAATTTTCTCTCAGTATATATATGAAAGTATATCTTACTAAAAGCATAGGAGTAATGCTGGCGCAGCACCGCCCGCGTGGCCTGTAGTTTCTTGTTATCCACGGAGAGGGAATGCCCAGTTGGGCCAACAATGCCCAGCGGATCGAGATCAGCAGCCAGATGACCGCGCGACTGGTATGCCCGGATAATGGCCTGCACCACCAGATGATCGTCTATATAACTCCAATCGGCATTCGGAGGAGCAACAGCAGCTGAAGTGGCGCCACGTGCCGACGTTGAGCTCGGTGTCCACTTCTGGCTCTTGAGGGAACGCGAACGCGTCCTGGTTGACAGACTGCGTGGCTTGCCACTGAAGTAGGCATCCCAGGACTGCCAAAGGACAAAAGTATACTTAATACGTGGCCCATTAATGGATCATGACTTGAATGTTACCTGGTCCACGGAGTTGGGATTCTTGGCCCACTTGCGGTACAGCCTGTCGACGTAGGCCGCATTGCTGCCGTTCGCCAGGCTGTCCGATTCATTGACGGCGCCCGTTCGCTGTCTCTTCGAACAGAGCAGCGCGGCAATTCGCAGCGGACGCCGGTTGGCATTATGGATCTTGAGTTGTTGCCTCAGACCATTTGTGAATAGGGCAGGTCCGATCCACCCATGGCTTGGATTCATTACTGCTTAACCGCCTAAAAACTGAAGGATTATTGATTAGCCTGAACAATTTTGAAACACCAAATGTAATTTTGCAGGCAAAGGACGAAAGATTTATTTATGTATTGTTTTGTTTGGCTTACAAAACGACCATTTTATTAATTTGAAATCTGAAGTCTAGTTAAAATTGAAAACTGATTTTTATTTGTCATGCCGACTGGTAACGATTGAACAATATTGAAAATTTGTTTGGACTATATATTATATCAAAACTGAGCATGCTGTGTTTTCAAATGTTTAAAATCTAGTCAAGCTTAAGTATTTTCCTTCAGAACGGCTCTACTCTTCTGGTTTCTCCGTTGGCTTACAGTCCTTTGCAGCAATTTTGGCCTTTGCTTCTCGTTTTTGGCGTTCCAATAGCTTTTGCTTCTTCTTCTTTGCAATTAGCTTCAACTGTGCTTTAATATATTTCCGTCTTGAACGAAATTGCTTTTGCTTCAAAGCCGTCTTCACACATTCCATAGCTTGCAGATCCTCAGTCTGATCAATGGAGGATTTCTTGCTTTCAGTCTGATTATTCTTGAGAGCCCCCTCGTTGGGCTTTGGCTTTGGCTTTGGCTTTGTCTTTCGCTTTCGCTTCGGCTCAGACGTATTCTTCCGTATATCTCTAATGCTCACTTTGTTATCTTTCTCTGTGTCATCTTCGGCTTTTGGACTTAAAATGATGTGTCCAAGCACGTAATCGGGCTTTTCCGGTGGCCGATCAGTGATCCAAACGTTATCGGTTGAACTTTCGGCTATTTGTTGCTTGGCTTTAGTTGTTTTAATAGACTTTGGTGTGGTGGCCTTGTCCAGTTTGGCAAACAGATCCAGATAATCTTGATCATCTGATTCGTTAGCCTCCTCATCAGTTGCAGTGGCTACATTTTGAGTTGGAGCATTCTTAGAAATTGGCTGACGTGCATAATTTTCGACATCCTTTACATGTGTTCGTTGCAAGACGTCGGAGAAGTATAGATTCCATGACTAACACAGTTACGCAATTACTAGTTGAAATCTATTACCTATATATATATATTCACCTTATGTACAGATTTTGGGTTTTTAACCCATTTTGAGAAGAGATATTCCATATAATTTCCATTGGCACTGCTAGCAAAACAATTGTGTTTATCCTTCGAACACTCATAGTGAACAAACCTTAACGGTGGATTCGGAGTGGGCTCATTATTGCCACTGTCGTTTTCTATGCCCCCATCGTTTTGGCTGCCAGTACTGAAACGTGGAAAACGTGGCCACGAAAGTGAGAGCATCGAACTAATTTTGAATTTAGTAAAAGCGGACATAACGGTTTATTATGAACACACAAAATCTCATGCCAAAAACAAAATGTATGTGGTTCAACAAAAAGCCTACTATTTTGAATAGTGACGCAAAGCGCGCGCAACAGTGCTGTAAAACTCGATATGGGGATATTATTATGGTATTTCACAGATGACAACATGCTGGTCGCACTGTTGCCAAATAAGTGTTGCCTAAAAACTAGCCAACGCCCTTGTCCAACACTGACAAAACATAGCAACTGAAACGACACAACGTTCCACGCTGGGAAACAAAACATATTTGTTTATTAACTGTAACTGTAATTAAGCACAATTAAAAAAGACATTGCCGTCAGCTATGAATCAATTTCACACGCCCTCGTTCGGTGACGAAGTGTTCGAAATGAACGAAACGCCCCTGGACCAGACACAACAACAAACTGCCGTAAGTCCAAGAGCGCTGGAAGCCCGGTGAAGTGCGGCCAAACAACGTTTGTTTATATATTGTACATAAATGTATAACAGTTGGTTCTTTAGCGTTGTTTTGTCTAGGTAAACCGTAGCAAGTCTAAGGCTTCTTGTTAATCATTTATTGTCATCTTTCTCTGAATAAAGTCATGCAAGATTGTCGCACACTGGCAATGGCCAGGAGCCAGCCGCGCTGGGCGGCCCACAACAAACTGAATCGTTGGCCAACTCTTGACGTGTTTTTGTTTACAGCCGAGTACATGCATTAATGAATGGGCCGCGCAACTGGATAACAGTTGATAATCGTTTTATAATAGACGTTTCCAATTGGAAACGCTCAAGTGGAGCTACCGTTTAAGTGTGTGTGTTTGTGTGTGTGTGTGTGCGTGCATGTGTGCATGTGTGTGTGTATAGCCCTAGATGATGATGGCATCAGTAAGCGCATGAGGGTTATCGATACAAAGCAACAACAATCAGGCAGCCAAATGCTTATCAACAAACAACACGCACACACACAGCTAAATACACACACACACACACAATCAGATGGCAGCCATATGCGCCTCCATCGGCCCCGAACAGTACGCCGTACGTGTGTTATGCACAAAGCACATGTACATAAACATACGTAGGCTGCGCTCGTTGTCTAATATTGGGCGATTAATACTTTGGATCTGATTGACAATTCAACAGCTAGCTGCCAAGATGAAGAAGTTGCTAGTGAGCGTCTCCTGAAAACAAAAACACAAAAAAAAAAAATAAAATATAGAAAAGCAAAACTAACACGAAGAATAAAAATGTTGCTCAATCAAACACGAATTTGACACGCTGTTTTCTCCCTCTCTCTGTTATTGCAGTCACGGCGAATTAGTAGGCTAAGCAGCCTGGATCACTCCACGCTGGTCGACGACGACGAGGAGGAGCACTTGGACTACGAAACAGCGGCCACATACGGCAGCAACATGTTGGCCACAAATCAACAGCAGCAGCAACAGCTGTTGCCTCAACAGCAGCAGCAGCAACCACAACAGGCGCCTGCCAAGCCGCTGGCGCCGTATGCGCTCTTCTTTCGCGACACAATGACCGCGATCAAGCAACAGAATCCCGCCTGCACACTGGAGCAAATTACGGCCATAGCGCTCAACATGTGGGAGTCCATCGATGAGAAGCAGAAGAGCGTTTACGATCAGCGGCACGAGCTGGAGAAGCGCGAATATGTGCGGCAGCTGCGTGATTATCAGCGCAGCCAGCAGCTGGCCGAGGCGACAGCAGCAGTAACAACCCAGCAGCAGCAGCAGCAGCAACAACAACAACAGCAGCAGGAACAACCAACAGCATCAGCACAGAAATCGCCGCCCGCGGCCAATGAGGAGTCAACGGATGCGCCGGCGATTGCCAACACTGCCGAGTCCACCAATGGCAGTGTTGCGCAGACGCCACCGTCAGATCAAATACAACTGTTAACGGAAGCGGCAGCCGTGCAAAAATGTACGCGCGAGCAATGCAATAAGCCGGCGATAATAAATCCTGATTGGGAGGACGAATATTGCAGCAATGAGTGCGTTGTCATACACTGTCGCAATGTGTTTACCGAATGGGCGCGTTCGTTGCAGAACTCGCCCACGTAGTAACTGTACTTAATAGGCCCACTTGTAGGTATTAACTAAAAATAACAGTTGTAGCTAATAAACTCGCAATCGCCAATCACAGACGCAATCGCCAATCAGCTGATTTACGAACGCAGCGTTGCCAGCTGGCAGCAAACAAAAACAAACCATTTGAAACACTGGAATATGGACACACGAAATGGCGCGCACATTCAAATTTGTGTTTTTGAATTGTTTATATGCAAATGCTAGTATCTTTTTGGACACAGCAACACAAAATGGCGCTCACATTCAAATTTGTGAATTGTTTTTATGCAATAATTAATAATATGTAAACACAAATTTATACATAAATACGCTTGCAAATGTAACTTTTAATAAATACACACATTTATTAAACTTGCACTTCATTATCATTGTATCAATATATCAATGTCGATTTGCTTACAAAATACATTTCTTTGTGGTTTTCTGTTTTTCTTTTATATATATATATATTTATATATCAAATAATTAAAATGTTTAAATTAAAGAAAAAACAATTTTTCTTGGTTGCGCGCCCGAATATGTGTAAAAATTCAAATAAAGAACAGTATAAAATATTGCAAGGCTTAAAGTATTTAAGAGTAGGCGGGGTTAGAGAGAGAGAGAGAGATAGAGAGTGTATCAATTGTTAACAATATGTTTATATTAGCTGCAGCGCAGAGACTACTTAAATGCAGCTGGCAAAGCACATAAATATTTTCTTAGTTTACGTTCGTTTTTATAGTTTATACGAGTATCTAAAGCACACAAATTGCAGCGTAAAAAGAGAGAAAAAAATAAAATGAAGAAAATTATAAAAACAAAGAAAAACAAAAAGCAAAGCGCACACTAAATAATATCACCGAATTTTCTATCATTTTGACATTGCTTCGACTTCGCCTGCATACAATACTTTACTATATAATAGGTATTTAAATATGTTTTGTATTACGTTTTCTTGTGGGAAGATAGGGATGGAGTTTGGGTTAACGACAATAAGTTTTTGTTGTATTTATGTATATAACTGCTATAATTTTAGTGGGTGCATCTTTTGCTTTGTAGTAACATTGTTGTTGGTTTTTTTTTTTAATTTCTTTTCTTTTTCTCTTCTCTCTACGGATTATTGATTTATTGTTAATGGTTTCCTGCGCCTGCAACTACATGCTATTATTGACTAGAGTTGCCTTATGGGACGTGTGTACGGGTTGTTTCGATCGGCTCATATTTGATATGGGACCTGCAATTTTAAAGAAAAATAGTTGAAATTAGTGTTGCTTGAAAAACAATAATAAAAGTGAGCTGAAAATGGCAGCTTGTTTGTAACATTCGAATGTTCGTGGCAAGCTTAACAGGCGTTTTAACATGAAGTTGCGCACAATTTCATTTTCGTAAATTCATTGCAAATTTAAGATGAGCATTGATTTGTTTTCGTTTTTGTTTTCTTATGTTCATAGCAAATTTAACATAAGCATTGGCATGTTTTTTGCTTTCGAATGTTCATGGCAAGCTTAACATGAACTTTAATTTTAATTAGCGCTTGATTTCGTTTTCTCTTGCTCATTGCAAACTTAACATTTTAACGATTTTGAAATTGATTTCTCTTGCAACCAACCAATTTATTCGCTTAGTAAACTTAAACTTTACGATAAATAAATAAACGGCGACTCGAACATGCAAATATGCCTTTTTAAACTTTAAGTGAGCTTAAGTGTGTTTATTAAATGCAATTAAAGTCACTTGAAAGCTTAAAGCAATGCCACTTTCAGCTGCTATTAATTCGAAAGTGTTTCCACCTGCTCACCGTTGTGTTGATTTACTCCACAATCTGCAGTTCGGTGACATTCAAATCCAAATCGGCGCTGTCCTTGCAAAAGGTGCTAGACCGCTCCAGCTTGGACTCGACGCGCTGGCCATTGCTGCGGCCGCTCTTCTCCAGCTGCTGGGTCGATCGATCGATGAGCAAATCCAGTTTCTGTTTGACCGCCTGGGCGGCCTTATAGCCGCCATTCAGGACGCCATTGGTGTGCGGCCTGTGGGCAGCTTGCGGAGCTATTGGAGCTGCATAGCCATTTGTGGCAGCTGTTGTGGTTTTGCGCAACTGCAGCGTATTGGGCCGTCGCGTGGGTATATTGGAGGGCAGACTGTTGCGCAGATTGTGCTGCTGCAGCAGCATGCTGCCAACGGCGGAATGTGAGGAGGAGCGCAACGGCCCAGCCGAGGCGCGCAATTGTACATCGCCCGAGCTAAGATGTTGTTGCTGCTGCTGTTGTTGTTGCTGCTGTTGCTGTTGCTGCTGTTGCTGCTGCTGTAGCTTGTTCTTCTCGGCGCGCTTGGCCAGAATTTCACGCGATTTGGCGGACAGAAAACTGTGACGACCCTTGGCGGGCACTTCACCGCCAGCCGGCACCGATATGGAGCGCTGCTTGAACAGCTCTCGCGTGGCCAACGTGCTGCTGACCGAGGACAGGCGACTGGCCGCCGATTTGGTTGTGTGCACCGAACTGGGACTGGAGCCGTTGGAGGCGCCCGTTGCGGCCGCATTGTGCTGCTGCTTCAGCTGACGCGTCGACCTGTTGGCCAACGTTTGGCCGCGTTGCAGGCCGCGCAGACCAGTTGTTGTTGTTGTTGTTGTTGCCGGCTTGCCGCCATGTCCGTTGAGCTGTTGGACGCGCGCCAGCTTGGAGCTGCTCGACAGCGATTCGTGTGAGATCGTTTTGTTGGTAATCACCGAGCTCTTCATGCTCTCGGCCATCGAGTCCACGTTGAGATCCGAGCTGTAGCGTTCGCGCGAGCCGCTCTTGGCCAGACTGTCGCTGGACAGGTTGCTCGACTTGTTGCCGAGCCGCGTTCCGTTCGGGGCACGTCGCAGCGCCGCCGGACTGGAGTTGCGCGAACTGTCGCTGGAAGAGATGTGCAGATTTTTGGCCTGCGCCTTACGGGCCGCCGGTATGCTGGAGCTGGTGGCGCTGCGCATCGGTCCGGCCGTGTTTCCATTGCTGCCGGCACTCACCGCACGCGGCTTGCGCGGCTCCAGATAGCGGGCGCGCACAGGCGCCGCTGCTGCCGTCTTCGCTGGGCCGCCATTCGCGACACTTGCTTTGGCCTCTGCCGTGGACAGCTGTGGCGGCGGCGCCGCCGCCACCGGCTTCCTCTGGGTCACCGGCGGCGCCTCGGACTGTGTGCGTCGATGGGTGTTCAGGCTGTGGCGATCGCTGGCCGTTTGCGAGCTGGCGCGTTGCGTCTGCGGCACGTAGGCGCGAGAGTTCGACTTGAGCAGTTTACCTAAGGGTGTCGAAAGGCGTAACAGCATTAGAAGTGTTTTTTTTAAAGGGTATATTCGGTATGTACACTGCAAGCTCTATTGATGAACAACTTAAAAGAGGCAACTATTGAAAGCTGCCTTAGGTAAATTTAGAGCCGTCCTCAACTGAGCCAAGAACCCTTTTATACCTTTTATATCCTCTTTTCTTGCACACAAAATTGATAAAAAAAAATTAAATAAAAAAAATACAACAAATTTCTTCGATAAATCCATTTAACAGGCATGAATTATATTGCATCTTGTGCGGAACAAGTTTAAAAATTGTTTTTTCGATATATCGCCCAACAAAGAAGTTTGAATGAATGTTACCGACAGCGCACAGCTGTTTACAGGGTATTTCTTGGTCAGACGCCCCCGACTAGGTCACTCCTACTTGTTGGGTATGCATAAATGCAACCTTACGGAAGCTCACAGCTGAATACAGAGTATTCACTAGTCGGGCACTCCCCACTTATATCAGTTTAACTGGTGTGTTATGAATAAATACGAAGAAGGTCGCATGTTACGACAGTTTGCATCTGAATACAGGGCATCTGCTATTCGGGCACTCCCCACTATGCGAGAAAGGGCATATGTTACATCTCGCAGCTGAATACAGGATACCTCCTAGTCGTGCACTAAGTCTTATGGCTATTATTATTATTTAAGGTAAAGGGCCAGGGACTCGACCCCAAGGAATCCAACCCAAGGACTACTTTTTCTATTATAATTATTGCATAAATCTCATTTTTAAAGCTGGCTTTTCCTTAGCAGAACCGCAGATGTCCGCTCAAGAGAGCTTGCACTGTATTCAGCTATATAAAATTCCGTATTTAATGATTTCTATATTGAGTACTCACTGTTGCCCTCGCGCAGATCGTGATTGGTCTGTGCCTGGACGCCCCGTTCCGTGGTCTGCACGTTGGCCGCGTCGTAGGTCTGCGTGGCCTTGTAGAGCTGCGTCTCCTGGGCTTGGGCGCGCTTCGATTGGGCCTGGATGGCCATTCTGATCTGCACCAGATCCTGGCTGCGCGTGCTGCCGCCAAACGAGAAGGCCTTGCTCACCGGCTTGCCGTTGTTGCGCTTGAGATCGAGCGGATCGGTGAGCCCGGCCATCGTCTGGATCTTCTTGCGCAGCTCCAGATCCATGCGCTGCCAGGCGGTGACGCGCATGGCGCGCGAACCATGCCGGATCAGGCACTGCTCAACGGCGTAGACGAGGGCGCTGACCAGGCGTATGTACTCGGGCTGCCAGTCCAGCTGCTCCTCTTGGAGGCCCTGCAGCTCCTTGGCCAGTTCGCCCAGATTGACCGGCATCTGGATGAGCTTCGCCTGCAGCACCGTATCCAGCCGCGTCACGCGCTGATAGCTCCGGCACGCCTGCTCCGGCGTCAAGGCGGCCGCCGTCTGCAGCAGCAGCGTCTCCAGCCGGGGAATGTGGCGACTGCGATCGTGGCCGAGCGACAAGAATGAGTCGCTGGCTATCAAGCTGGCAAAATGATCGCCCACATAGCCGTAGGCGGCGTCCAGGATGTCGCGTACCAGCTGCTCGCAGACCTGACCCCAGCGATAGGACGACAGCTGCGCCAGCAGATTGTCGCAGTCGAGCACCGTGTCCAGCACCGTCTCGGAGGTCTGTGGAGGGCATCAAATTAACTTTCATATATAGCAAAAGAAGGAACACTAAATACCCTTGCGGGCATATAGAACATATTACATAAATAAGTAAACAATATTTGGTAAAAATATCTCTTAAAAAACAAAAGAGATTTCTATACAACTAAATTTTCGACCGACAGTTCCTAATTTAACATATTAATTAGGTTTAACTTTCCATTTAGAAGCATTGTAGAGCTAGTAATTGCTGAATTTGGTTAGAATGTCTTGAAAACTAATTTATTTATTCCATTTATTATCCATTATTATTTCCATGGTATAGTATTCCGATTTTAAATGGATTTTGATTAAATATTTTGTAAAATTTATTTAGTAAGTTTGGTCAAAATATCTGAAAAACCAAAAATGGTTTTCACAGAAAAAATAATTTTTTCTTTTTACTGATTTTTCCCATTACAGCTATATGATATAATAGAACAATTTTGATCAGATTTCACTTTCACTGGCTTAGATATCTTGCAAATCAAAAAAGTTTCCTGAGGCAAACAAATTTGATCGATTTGCCACGCCCCCAGTGGGCGTAGCCAAAAAATCTTAACACGTTCTCTGACGCAGATATAATCGAGTATATATTCCAAGTTTCAAGACTCTAGCTTCAATAGAGGCGAATAAAATTGCGTTCATACGGACAGTATACAGTATTAAAAACAGATAGAGAGACGGGGTATTGGGATGCCTGGACTTACCAAATAGGCAACAATCTGTTGACGACAGCGTCCGAGTATGTCCGGCGGCAGCTGGGCGAACTGTCGCGTCGGCCAGACCTTCAGGTAGTAGCGACAGGTCCAGCGCAAACACTTGCGATAGAGATCGTCGAGGGCGTGGTTGAGGGCGACGGGCAGCACCTGGAGTATGCCGTCGACACAGCCCGAGCAGGGCTTGTGAAAGTTGTGGCAGTAGTTTGTCTTCAGCGCATGCGAAGTGACCTCCTTGAGTCCCTCCAGGCCGAGCAGATCGGCCAGCGCCGCCAGCTCCATGAGACTGATGCCATCCGGCGGATGCGAGGCGCCCGAGTAAATGTGGCACAGCGCAAAGTGGACCGCCGCATAGGAATATCCCTGGAGCGAGACGACGCTCTGGGCGCCGTGACCCGCCAGCATGGCGGCAAAATATTGGCAACGGCTGCGCAGGATGCACTTGTGGGCGCGTATGCGACGACCGTGCACCTCCACCAGCATATCGGTGGCGACCTCCTGCAGGAACATCTTCAGCAGATCCTCGCCCAAGCGTCGCGGCTGGCGACAGCTCATCGACGACTCATCCATGCCGGAGCGACTGAAACTGGACGCCAAACTCGAGTCGGCGCTCAGATCCGTTTGTATATAGTCCAGCTGCGGCTGCTGCCCAGCATTCGCCAGCGTCATGTCGCCCGGCAGCGAATTGGAGAACTCCCGACTGAAGTTGGGAAACAGACGCGACAGGCTGCGCAAATTGTCGACGGAGCTGGCGAACTGTTGGATCTGATTGCCGCCCGTGGAGCGTGTCATGGCCCACGAGTGCGGTCGCGGTCCGCCACGATGCTGTTCATCGCGATAGAAACGCTGGCTGGCGCTGCGCTGATTTCCGGCGCTCTTGCTCATCGCGTCCGGCGATTGCAGCTCGTGCTTGACCGCCGACGGTTTGTCCATGTCGGAGAGCTTCACAAAGTTCGCCGGCTGCTCGGCGTGCTCGTTGACCGTCTCCAGCAGCTGTTTCTGCTTCTCGATGGTGGCGTGAAGGGTTTCCATGGTGTGGCCATTGCTGAGCGTGGTTTGCTGTTGCTTCAACTGCTGCTGCTGCGTTGCTGCTGTTGCTGCTTCTTGGGCGATGCCGTCTCCTTGGCCTCGATGATGGTCTCCATGATCGAGGTGCGATTGGAGCTGCTGCTGAGTTGCAGCGGCACCAACGGCTGCTGCTGCTGTTGGACCTCGCGCAGCGCCAGCTGCTCGTCCTGCTGGAAGGTGAGATCATCGGTGTCCGTATTGGACGCCGGCGACATATCCTTGGAGAGCACACCCTCCGTCAGCACCGAGGCCATGCTGCTGCTCTTGTCGTACGTCTCGTTGAGCTGCGCGTCGCGTCGTCGCCTCCTCAACTTGATCTGCGCCTGCTGATCGTCGTCGGAGCAGCTGCTCAGTGCCCCGCCACTGTACTCATCGTACGGCGACAGGGAGCTGTCCACGGAGAGCGACGATGCCTTGGATATTATCGGCAGCTTGTCTATGATGCTCATTAGGCCCGTGCCCGATCCGTGCTCCCCGTTGGCTGTCAGGCTGATGGAACGCTTGTAATCGCTGGTCGGCATCGGCTGCTCCTTGCTGTTGTTGCTGCCCCAGCTGTGACGCTTGCTCGGCTCCTGCTGGCGGCTGAGGCGACGCAGCACCGCCACCGTCAGCGGCTGTTGCTCCAAATTGCAGCGATAATCCAAGGATTTGCTCTCCTCCTTGGGCTGTGGCGGCAACGGCGCCAGCTGGTTGCCGCTCTTGGCCATCAGCGTTTCCGTTGAGCTGGCGCTGGACTTCATCAGCTCCTCGCCGCGTCGCTGCACCACGCTCAAGGAGCTGCTCAGGCGCTGGGCGAGATTGAAGGGCTCCTTGCGTCCATTGGTGGCACGCTGCTTGGCCGGCTGTTCGCCAAAGTCGATGAACATGCTGAAAATGTTTTTCTTGTCCACCTGCGACTTGGTCGACTCCAGATCCCCCTCCTGCTCCTGCTCCTGCTCCTTTACCTGCTGCTGTCCCTGCTCCTTCACCAGCTCCTTAGCTTGATAGTCGCTCTGCGAGAGATTCACAAAGAAATTGGCTGCCTTGGGCGCTGTATAGGATTTGCTAAGTGGCACCTCCCGTTCCTGCCCCTTCTCCCGCTCCCTATCCCGGTCCAGCTCCCGCTCCTTTTGCACTTTGGGCTTTCTGTCCATGTCATCCAGTGACACATAGAAACCACAGCCGCTCTTGTGCGAGCTATTCGAATCGGAGCGTTCGCGAAAGCGCGCCGGATGCACTGCCTCCAAGCTGGACGATGTGGAGCTGCTGCTCTTGCGCCGCTCCGGCCGGCAATCGCTCATGTCCACCACCCAGGATGCTATGCCGGGCAGCGGCTTGCGCAGCACTTGACCCGACGACTTGACACGCAGCTCGACGCCCTCCAGCTCCGCATCCTCATCCGCCGGCTCACGCTCATCATCACGATCCTCATCGTCGTCGTCCCTTGGCCGCGTGGGCGCAAAGTCCAGGGAAACGAAACCGCCGGAGACCATCGGACAGGCATCGGTGCGTCGCTTCAGGCCGGGACTATCGCACTGCTTCTGGCGGAAATCTTCGATGGAGGCGCCACCCGAAACAATCGGATTGGCCTCATCGAATTTGGAGCGCTTGGGCGTGCGTGGCAGCGGCAGCGGCGAATCGGTGGCATCGCTGCAATAGGCGCCCGAGTCGCGATGATGCGACAGCGACGAGCTCAGCGTGTAATCCCTGTGTATGGAGCTATTGTTGCTGCTGGACACGGGCTCCAGCACGTGCACCATGGAGTTGTGCGGCGTCTCTGTTGGCGGCGGATGCGACGGCTGTGCGGGCAACAGTTGATGCTGCTGCTGTTGCTGTTGCTGCTGTTGCTGCTGCTGCTGCTGCTGCCTGCTCTGCTCCGACCAGACCAGACTGTGCGCCGGACTGCTGCTGGAGTAGTCCGTGGTGTAGCTGAGATCGTGGCCGTGATGCGGCGCAAACTTGGGACTGCTGCCGAGCGGATGCACGCTAAACTGTTGCGCATTATGCTGAAAGCTATACGGCACCGCGACGGGCACGGCGGGCGCGGCGCGACGCCGACGTGCACTCAACGAGGAGTCCGAGGAG
This sequence comes from Drosophila colorata, assembly GCA_035041545.1. Lineage (NCBI taxonomy): Eukaryota > Metazoa > Arthropoda > Insecta > Diptera > Drosophilidae > Drosophila > Drosophila colorata. Next base: position 6,636,692 of record JAWNLD010000564.1, read on the forward strand.
TCCGCATCGGTCACCAGTGAAACGCTGCTGTTTTCGTTGACGCTCGCCGGCAGCTGTTGTTCACGCTTCCACAGCTTCTCCTCGTCGGACAAATTGTTGGCGGCGTCCGTCGCCGGCTCATCCGGCTCCACGTCGGAGCTGCAGTCGGACGGTGGACGGCTGCGCGGCGCCGCTTTACATTTGGCGAACGCCTTGTGAAACTGCTCCAGCTCCATTTCCATTTCTGGCTCCAGTTCCAGTTCCAGCTCCGGCTCCGGCTTGGCGTCCAGACTGGGAAAGGACAGCACCTCGTCCTCGTCGCGCAGCGAGGAGGCGTCAATGAAACAGGCGCTATTTTGGGAGCTGCTCAGCGGCTGTTCGCGCTTCTCGAACTCACGCAGCAGGCAGCTGGCGCTGATGCCCTGCGTGGTTGTTGTTGTTGCTGCTGTTGTTGCTGTTGTTGCTGTTGCTGCTGCTGCTGTTGTTGCTGCTGCTGCTGTTGTTGCTGCTGCTGCTGCTGTTGTTGCTGTTGCTGCTGCTGTTGCCGCTGTGGGATACACCGACTCCCAGGAGCCCGTCTCCGTGGACACCGTTGAGGTTTCCATGCAGACAATCTCCTCGTTTTGACGCTGCTTTTCCTCCTTCGACGGCGGCTTCAGTTTGCTGTCGTAGCTCTTGTTGTCCCTGCTGCTGTTGCTGCTGCTGGGGGCGATAAGTACAGCTGCTGCTGCTGCTGCTGTTGCGCCGTTGCACTCCGGACTGGACACTGGCGAGAAGGTATCGCGCTCCTCCTCGCCCACATCCAGTTCACAGGTTTTGGTCGAGCCGCTGCCCGAATGCGAACCACGTTGAGTCCGAGCCGGATCCTGTCGAGCGCGCAGATCCTCGCTGTACTGTGGCGCCGAGGAGGATGTGGAGCTGCTGCTGTCGGTGGCCACCGAGGGGCTGCTGCCGCTGCTGCTGCTGCTGCTGTTCGTGAGATTCGAGTAGTGTGAGTGATTGGGCGAACCAATCGATGTCTCCACCTGCTGGTCCAATGACCTGGCAACTGCTGCTGCTGCTGCTGCTGCTGCTCCTCCGGCTGCTGCTCCTCCTGCTGCTGGTGGCTCTGCTGGCTGATGTTGCTGCACATGGGCTGCGTCCATTGTTTGTTGAAGCGCTTTTGATGGCTGGCAAGTGGCTGACACGGCTGCCTCGACGGCTGCTCAACTCATCGAATATCCAAGTGACTGCTAAAGGGACTGTCAAGTGACTGTCAAGTGACTGTCAAGTGACAGTCAAGTGGCCAAGTTGCGAATGCAGTTGTTGTTTTAGTTGTTGTTGCTGCCTTTACAGGGCCACATGCTGCATTCCTGGCTGGCGTGGGCCCTCTGGCCCGGCAAGTATCTCACAGATACAAACGTATCTTTCGGCTACCAAAATAGCTCTAGCGAATTCGATACCAAGAAGACGGCTGCTAATGATGCACTGCCTCCTGCCTTCGTTGTTTTTTTTTCAGTTGTTGTTGTTGTTTTTGTTTGTTTTTGGTTTTGTTTTCGTTTTCGTTTCTCTGCCCCATTCGTTGCGTTGTCTGCTTAAAGTTCAAGCGGCGTTTCTGCTTTTTGCTGCTGATTTATTGCCAATTGTGCCAATTGTTGCACTTGTTGTTGCTGTTGTTGTACAATTAAACTGCAAATAGCGCAAAAGCAAAAGAAAATAAAGTGTTAACAAGCTGATTCTTTGTCGGCCCAAGTACTTATTTTATTACAATAAAAACTGTAATTGTTTAGTGCATATCATTTTTTTTTTTTTTCATTAAACTTTATTTATTTTAAGCGTTGACTCAACCATCAACAGCAGGAAATAATAAAATTAAGTTAAAAATTATTAATTATATGAGTCAACCCTGAAATTGTCAGCACTTAAGCTCTTAAACTATTTAAGCTAAAGTCTTACTAAGTATTGTGGAAATTAGCAACAAATAAATACGATCTATAACAGCTGCAAGATAAAGTTCTTTGAGACTTTAAGAGCTACTGTGGTATATAATACAGTAAACAATTCGTTATAAGCTGTTAAACAGTTGTACACTCAGAAAAAAAATTTAAGTACAAATATTGTCAAATGTTGGCCCAGGATGAAATTTCCCCATAAACAATTTGTTTTTAAACCAAATTTTATGCCAAGACTAAATTCCAATTTCAAAACTGATAAAGAAAATTTGTATAGGGCACTTTTTTTTTTTTTTTTTAACAGAGAACTTTCCCAAATTGAATTAAACTATTTTTTTAAATCAAGCACAAGATTATTTGGAGCTTATATTTTTAATATTCAAGATTTTAATTTAAATTTAAATTAAATGTTTTAAACTAATTTGAATGTTATCTCGAAATAAGCTCAAATCAAACTTTAATTAAGAATTAATGCACTTCAAATTGGTATTAATTTGAATTTAACTAGTGGCATTTTTATATCAGTTCGAGACCAGATAAAAATCGTTTTAAGTTGCAACCAAACCTTTTGTTTTCAGAGTTGATTGAATTTAATTAAAAGCGCATTTTAAGAACCGTTTAAAAATTACGCAAGTGTAAATAAAAATAAAATTGCCAATGCCAACATATATATAAACTCATGTCTTTTTATAAGTACAATAAACTGAATTAAAAGATTGAATTGCCCGATAATTCGCGTCATTTACGCGATAGTTATTACAAAAATTAATTAACTTTGAAGTTAAAATTAAAAATATTAAAATAAAAAAAAACACACATTGTTGAAAGTATTTTAAGGCACTGAATGCACATTTTTATGAAGCTTAAGTTGTGAGAAAACTGAGAAATATGTTTGCAAACCTTTTTCCAGTTTGCACAAGTTAATTTTTGAAATATATAATATTGGGACTTGGTAATAGAGGTAATACTAGTAATAGAGACCAACTACAGTTATATGTGCATTATATGTTAACAATAATTTTTCCTGCTTTACCGCAAGAGGTTTTTCAGTTTTGCATAATATTGAATACGATCCACTTGACATCCACTCGCATTACCTATCAATTAAATTAGTTTTATGCAATCGGAATACGCTCTTGGGTCTGACGTCAATGCGACGCACCCAAAACCAAAGCCCAACATCATCATTAGCCACCGTTTTCCGGTACCCGATACCTCCGCCCCCCTCTTCCCACCACTTGGCAACCGCAATAACAAAAAGGCAGCTTGACCCTCGCACCCGCCGCAAAACCCGCCGACGACACTCTCAGCACTTGGCGTGGCGACAGTTTCCCGTTGCTTCCTTTATCGGGTGCCCCATGGGCAAACATCTAGAATTTCAATTTCAATTTGTTATCTCGGAAGTGCAAGTGCTGGGAAATTTAAGCGGGCAAATAAGACAAAATTAAATACATATATATTCAGATATGTACATTAGGAAAATATGCTACGTGCAAGCATTAAATTTGTCACCTAAAAGCATTTGTTTACCAGCTGTTTACAGGTGGGTTGCGAAGGGCAATACCTTGAATGTATTTTGCTAACTTATGAAGTAAACACAGTCATGAATATATTATATATATTCGATATAAACACACACAAAGACAGACATTGTATAAATATTTACGCAGTTCAGTGAAATTTGAATAAGGAAAGGTTCTCAAGACATTTCAACTTAAACGGAATGTCTGGTGTTTAAGTGCAGGCAGGTAAACTGAACTTAATCCAGTCATAAAACAACAGTTTTCTTAAAGCTTTTTCTTGATTGTATTTTTTTTTTTTATTACCCCTTTTATTAATTGTATTTATAAATGGTAATATTCTGTCCGACTAAAATTTGCATACAAAGGCGCGACTTTGACGTACGAGCAAATCACAGCAAAGCGTTAAACATGAAAATTAATACGTTCCATAAAGGAATCTAAAGAGCTAAACATGCAAATCGTGTGCACGAGGCAATCAGCTACAACTTATAGCTATATGTTTATCTATATATATAAACGAATACATATGCATCATAACAAAGAAGAAAAGTTGGAAAGAGTTGAATGAAAAGATTGATTAATTTAGTGTTACAATTTGTTAGCTGATATGGCGGCAATTAAAAAAGAAAATAAATTAATAATAATTAAATAAATAAATTTGAAAAACGTATCTTTGGGCTAGCGCAGATTAGCTACCCTTGCGGACATATATAAGCTATGCGATATATTTTTAATTTCAGTCACAAAAAGTGTTTCGACCGATTGCATCAACGAGAGCTATATGATATAGTAATCCGATGTTGATTATCGAATGCCCATATATATTTGGAAACATCGTAAAATTCGCTTTGCGGAGTTTGATATGATTAGCAATACATACATAGACTTTATGGGGTATACAAAATATTGTCTTCTGTGTGGAACGTATCCATGTCAAAATAATAATACCCTTTGCAAAAGTATAAAAACTTAATTTAAGATGATAATACAAAAAAAAAGAGAACACAAAAAACATATCAGTTAAAGTTGGGCTCAGTGGGGTTCCAGAGGTTCATTCAACCCATAAAGCTGGACAACTCTGACTTGAAAACCAAAACAAAGGTCACAGATCGCCACAACAATAATAACAGCAACAGCAGTTGCAATATCGAATAAATAAACGGACAGCAATTATGTAATTTATGACTTATTGCACGATATGCATGTTAAGAGAACAAATACAACAACAACAACAACATAAACAACAACAACTGCAAAGTCAACAAGATACCAGCACCATAATCAGCAGAAAGAAAAAAAACAAATTCATTTGTAACTCGATAATTGCACGTTCAGTCAGATTCGAATAAAAAAAAAGTAATACAATAAAAAACAACTGAATTACTCGTTTTATGTTTAGAATTTTATTTTGTGCCCAGTTCCAGTTAGTCCGCACGAACTGCCAACTGTCCATATAAAGTATATGACAGATTTTCTCAATAGTTTCCATTTGCACAAAATGCTTAATTACAAAATAATAAATTTAATGATCGTTGAAGTCGTGCTTTAAAAGCCAAGTGGAAATGATCGTAATTTCATTAGAATATGCTACTCAAAATCGAGCAGAGTTCCAAATTATATTTCAAAGTTATTTATTTTGCTTGACAGGAAATTATTCCAATTCTAATTCCTAATGTTATATTAAGTTGGCTTAACTGTCAAAATACACGGTTATAATTCCAAGTGTTACATTAAATTGGCTTGATTGGAATCAGGCTTAACTGGAACGGTAAATAGGCATATTTTATAGCTTAGCTATTAAAACACAGGTGTTATATTAATTTAGCCTAACTAAACAGTTTAAATGGATATTTTATGGAGTCTTATTTTTAGTAGAGGGATCACAAATTTAAGATCATTTAGCGAGTGTAATATAAATTGTTCTGGACTGATAAAATTTTGAATTTTCAGTTTTTAAATTTAGTGGCACAATAAAAAAGTATAGAGTCACGTTAATCAGTCAAATATTTGTTGTTTCTTTACTAAATGCATTCAAAATATTTATCCAAGTGTTATACTTATTGTTTTAAATTGAAAAACCAGGTGTCACAATTATAATTACTTGAATTTCTTCAAGAAAAAGATCTAGAGCTTTGCTTCTATGTCTATTATATTTATTTATTGTCTAGAAAATACTAGAATCATAATTTGTACTCATTTATGGGGCATGAAAAAATAGTTATTTTGTTTTTGTTATCTGATTTATAGGAATTTAAGAATCACATTAGATAATATATAAAAGTTGACCTAAAACTATATATCTAATGTACTAATACACTAATAATATACCATTAAACGCCATACACTATGTTATTCTCACTTAGTTAGTAAAAGATTCTGTTGAAAAACAATTTAATTTGCCGTTTTAATAAGAACAACAGACCCGAGAAATATAACTAGCTTTCTATGTTTTCTTTTTGTATGTTTAATCCCAAATCCAACTATCTAACTATCTAAACGCCTCACGATCATTTTGAACACGCACATCTCTAGCTGGGCACGCCCCGAGGGGCAATTTGTACAGCAATTTGTGTGTTGTATGTTGTTTGGTGTGTTTAGGCGGCGTTTCAAGTTGTCGCCGTTGTCAGGAGAAACCGGAGGCGGGACCGGCCAGAGCCTGAGGAGCAGAAATAGCAATAGCAACAACGCGCAGCTACTTTGACAATTTGCAAACTCATCGCACGACGCGCTTTTTCTCCTTCTTTCCATAAATACAGAGTGCCATTGTAGATCGTTATTAATACAATGTATACAACATATATAATATTTCCTCTTTTATCAATCCACCTATCGAGCGGGCAACAATGGTGCCGCATTTATAAGCATATCGTTTTGTCGCCTCTCTTTCCATCTATCCACGAGTATTTTTTTATCTGTATATATTATTGTATAAATACTATTCCCTGTTTCCCCCCTTTAAAACAAATGTTTTCAACTGGTTTTTTATTTTATTTTTTGGTTGTTTCAACACAGATTGTTGGACTTTTGATATTCAGCACACGTCTTTAAAATCATAAATATTTCATTAAATATTGGAAATAAAGTTTTATATAACCAATGCAAAGGGTGTTATAATTTTGTCAGGGAATGTATAGAGCACTGAACTCTTTTAGGTCTCAAGTTATCCACTCTTGATGGTTGATTTCTTAATCTTAATTTCTGCTAAAAATTAACTAAATTTCTGCACCCAACTTTCGCTTAGAATTAAGTCCAATTCGTACACCCGCGAGCATTTGAATTCTATTTTGACTTTAAGCCTCAGTTGTCTGCCCACACTTCCTTATGTGAGATATTGTATTGTTTACTTGGCTTTGATCGACAGACACACATATTTACAACTTTTCAATCGTATACAAACTGAATTTACATGTTTATATTACGCTTTTGTTGTTGTTGTTGATAGTCTTTGTCATCGATTTAGTAGTCTCGTCAACTTGTTACGCCCATATTTGGCAGCAAATTCAAATCTTACGTCTCTTTGATTGTTTTATCGATTGTATATAATCTTGGTTCTGGCCTGTCGTATTTCTATTTATTACCCGTCCCGTCTGGCGAGGCTCGTTCTAACCAGCGCATTACTCATTCCCCACACGACCTTTGTTTAATAACGCATATATATTATAAATATACATATATATAATACATATTTACATATATATATATATATATATACATCTGTATATGCACACTGGCTGTATATAAATTTATAGTATTAATATACCCAAATGAGTTCTGTTTTTTATTATGAATATTGCTTGAGAGCTCTTTAAAGCGCCTTAAATATTTTTTCAACGAGCGTTAGCTAGATGATTTTTATTATTTCCAAATAAATATAATCATAGACAATTGATTATATAGACTATTGAAAATTGCTAAAAAGGAGGTACAATGACTGTAAAAATCTTTTTAAGTGGTTGAACTTTCAAAACTCTAGATTTATCTTTTATTTATGTCTAGGAACACAACTTTTGATCAAAATTTTTGTGAATTTAATTTTTGGGATTTAAAAAGTTCACATGTTAAAGTTTTTTTTTAATTTTTGACATGATTTTTGATTAAAAAATTGTATACTTATACCAATCGATTAAAAATAAAAATTCACGATTCTTAATTTTGAAAAACAATTTTTTTGTTTATTATATAAATGATGTTAAAATTACCAACCAGTTAGTGCAAACTAAAATGATGTAGACAAATTGGTTACAGTCGCAGTTAAATTTGTCTAAATCAAGACAGAATATTGTTTTTTAAAAGAAACTTTTAAAATCGAACACTATATCTTAGTCTATATGCGTTATATTAATCGAATTGCCTAAAAATTAAAGCTCTGCATACTAAAGGAAAGCAAGTTGTCAAGGAGTTTACTTTTCAGATAAGATTTTGAAGCGCAGAAATTGATTTTGTTTCTGACAAGCGATATAGGCATGCAATCAACCAAAAGTGCTGACGTTTTATAAGCTGCTAACAGACACCTTCCCAAACAAAATGAAATAAAATAAAGCCAAAAAAGTCTCAATAAATTTGATGGCTTTCGTGCTGGCGGCGAGAGCCAAGCTAGAAATTCACTTTCGTCGGCCCAGAAACCAAGAAACCAATTGAGGCGTTGTTGCCAACTAAGTGGCAAATGTTGTTGTTGTTGTTGTTGCTGTTGTTGCTGCTGGTAATGTGGGTCTTCATTTGGCATTTGGACTGTGTTACAACAGAGCTGTAAACTGTAAACTGAAAGGCGCTTACGAGGTCAGTTAAATGGGCCCTGATTTTTACAACCAGTTGGTGGCTTTGCGGCTGGGGCTTAAGGACCTTGTGGCACGCCAAGGTGCACGGATTAAGATCTCGCATGTGTGTTTAGAGTTTAGAACAGCGGAGGTAAACATCGACAGGCAAATGAAGAATAACACATTAGGTAGACAAAACCACAACAACAAGAATAACAACTAACTAACTGACCCTGGACAGAGGCTGCCAAGCAGCAACAACAACAAAAAGCCCAAAAAAAAAAAAAAGACGTGCTTGGTAATAAATCAAAAATAATATATAATACCATTTTTAACATTAACTGCAAGCTTGGCAGCTGCGGCAGCTCAACGCAATCAGACGGAACAAGACCCCATGATAATTAAATAAAACTTTATGAATATACGAGTATAAGAAACCCGAAAACGACTATAACTGAATGTAAAAAAAAAGGAAAAACAAAAATTACAGCCATCCAATGCAATGAGGCGCTTATTAACGCAACTTGGCCCCTGACATTGACTTCAACATGACCTTTGTCAAGCGACAAGAGACGACTTGCAAATGGGAAGCTGCTCGGAAAGTTAAATTCATAAAAAACAATTGCAAGTGATGGGAAAATGGTTTTTTACAATTCATAATTACAACAACAAACAAACCAAGCGAATATCTTTTTTGAGCTGTGTAATGCGAGAGTTGCGACAAAAGTTAGCTACAAATGAAACTGTGACATAAGCTTTAAGACTATATTATGTTGAAAGTTACTCTTTAAGCTTTAATTTGCTTTTATAAGCTTTCAAAGCTATCTGCAAAGTTGTTAATTTAAAAATGTTGATATATTGCGAGTGTTGGCATAAAAGTTACCAACGAATCAAACTTCAATAATCTTAAATGTTACTTTTAAACTTTAATTCGATTTTAAAGCTATCTGCACAGATTATTTATATATAACATTTGTGAGCTTATGGATTAAGCCTTAGCCTTATAATAACAGATACTTTACCCTTCAAGCACAAAATAAACATTAATAAAAATCACCTTAACGCAGAAATCACAGTTTTAGTTTGGTTAACACACAGCTGTCAAGTCTTTTAGTTAAATTCGTTGTACGTTGTGCAAAATCATTAATCATTGAATACATTGAAATTCCTAGTTTAGCAAAAACATCTCAAATATCTCAGTCAAATTAACATTCAAATTGAGTCGAAATAAACTCATAAAAATTAAGTTGTTGAAAGCGGTCAAAAATCGAAAAATGCACAATTATCGATAAAAAAAATTATTTTTGAAGTGTTATATATTATTATCATTTGTTGTACCTGGAATATTAATAAGCTTTTTTTGATTTATGTGAAATATATAAATGCGCAACACGATTTACAAGCAAGTGCCCAGGAGCTAGCCTCAAATTAACCCTCGCTGTAAAATTAAGATTTGTTTTTATGATATTGCCAGGTGGGGGAGGGGGGCGGTGCACATTTGTAACTCAATCAGGCGTCAAAATGTGGAGGCCCTTGACGTCAAATGAGACGCAGCTCCCAACCAACTGTTTAAATATGGCTTAAGCACAGCTGAATGTGTGTGGATCGTATATGTGTGGATTTCATTCGCATTTGTAGTTTTGTGTTTTGTTTTGCTTTAGTTTCCAGCTGGAATTTGTTCACACACATTTCTATGAATATTTTAAATACGTGTGCTGCCCACGCTTCGATAATTAAACAGCATTTTTTTTTCTTTCTTCTTCTTTTTTATATTGTTTGCATTTATTACAAAATTTATTAGCATGCCGCCTTTGTTATGGTTTATTTCAATTGTTTTGGCCATAAAAAGTTCGTTGCGGAAGTTTATAGAGTATTGTCAAGTGCTTTTGAATTTAATTGAATTCGGTTCGAATTGAGAACTGAGATCGAACAACGACAACATATTCACGCTGATTAAATGCCAAACTAATAACAAAAACAAAAACAATGATAGACTGTTAATCAAATTTATTGTGGGTCGTGTTTCGGTTTCGTGTCTTTTGAGTTCGGCGAAATTTGCGACAAACTAAAATCAAATTAGAAACTAACAATCAAAGAGAGCCAACAAAGCGTGCCACAAATCAGCAACAAGATTATTTTGTTTATTAAACTCGACGTTAAATCAAACAATCGGCTGCCGATCGACGTCAAAACAACCGCGCGAGCGAAATGCTAAAAACAGACTAAGCTAGCGCCGTCAAAGCAGCAGCAGCAGCAGCAGCTGTGTGAGAGAGTGCGGCAGAGCTAAAGAGCGTAATAACAGCAGCTCTGCTGCTGCTGAGTACATTTCGAGTGTGGGAGAGTGCAAGTGCATTGCTTTGGAGAGTAGTGTCTGTCTCTATGTCTGTGTGTGCCGGCGTGTGAAACTTTATGCAAATTAGCCTGTATTTGTATATGCGGAAAATAAAAATAAAAGTTTATGTCAGTGTCTTTGACAATAAAAACAGAAAAAAAAGAAATAACAAAAATACTGTTGCTGATACGGTACAATGAGTGTGTGATACGACCAAGCTAAATAAATTTTTAAACGGCCTAACACACAGCAGCCGCAGCGGACGAGAACCTGCCTCAATTTGTTGCTGTGTTTATATGTTTATGTATTACGTATGTGTGTGTGTGTGTGAAAAAGTTCAATGCACGTTGATTACACAAAATAGCAGGCCTATAAAAACAACAACAATAGTAACAGCTATTCTGCGCTTTTATTACAAACATTAAAACACACATAAACACATTTTTAATAGTTTTTTTTGCTCCATACAATTGTTGCTTGATGTTTTTGGTACGTGCTATGTACTTCTGCTGTGATTAATCATTAAAAAGTCCCAATGAGCACAGAATTAGTTACGCAAAACTTTGGGTGGCTAAAAGTTTCATTTCCAGTCCACACAAAGCAGCGCTGCCTGCGGCTGCTGCTGCTGATGTCATCCGCCAAAAGACGACTGCAACGCCAAAGTGCAGAGAATTTGTGTATATACACACACACTCATGGTTAAAATAATAAGAACATTATCGTGTTTCTTCCTCTTTAAATATCTTAAATTTTTTATATTCTGTTAAACCATTTTTAGTTAAATTGTTATATTAAAATGAATGTTATTCTTTAGTTACAATTATAGTCTCTGTTCTTAAAAACAACGTTATAACAACGCAATGCAAATAAAAAACAGTTTTCATTAATATTTTCAATCAAATTAAAAACATTTGAAGAAGAAGGAAAGTTATGTACTTATTATTTTTACCCTAAATGTTTGCATGTATGTACATACATATATTCGCCGACTCTTTTCGGCACAGTGTCAAGTTTGACAGGGGAAGTGAAGCAGAAGAAGACGCAGAAAAAGAAATTCGCTTGGCAATAAAAATGAAATTCAGTTTTGATATGCAAATTCAGCGCCGCTTGAGCGAAGAGACTCTGGCAAAAAAATATATATTTTTATACTCGTTCACTAAAGGAAAAGAGTATATTGGGTTTGTACAATGTCCGTATTTCTGTCCGTCCGTCTGTCCGTAAAAACTCAATTTTTCGCCGCTGTTGAAGCTAAAGAGTTGAAACGTGAAACATATACTCCTGATTACCCGCGTCAGATAAAGTGTTAAGATTTGTATTAACAGATTAAAATTGACAAAAATGTTTACATGTAAAGCTCTCGGGTTCATAGCTCCCTTATTTCAAATTTTTATTTAAATATATATATATACATATTTATTTTAAATTTAAAATACATTGATTTTATTAATTTTTTTGTTAAAGTAAGTTTATTTGGGTTGTTATTAAACTGTGAACGTGTATATCGCTGCAGGTTACACCCGACTGCAACGTTCTTACTTGTTTTTCTTTCTAGAAATGAAAACGAAATATTTATGGCCTCGAGGCGACAAAGTCAAAAACAACAAGTAAAACAAAACAGAGAAGACGTCGCAAAATGCACTCAGCTGCTGCTGCTGCGGCTGCATTAAAACTTTTATGTCAGGTTTGGCGACAAATGAGATGTGCGCCAAGGCGAGGCAAAAAAAATTACGATAATACGCTGTGGCCCAACTCTGTCTGGGCGAACGTTGCGTGCGTGCCAAGAAAAAATATTTGGTCTACATTCAAGCATGAAATGTGCGTTGTGCGTGCAGTTCAAAAAACACAATTATTTTCGTTTTGTTCGATTAAAATGCAGTAACTGCCTATCAAATAATTCTGCTCTCACCTATGAACATGTGTGTGTGTGTGTTTGTGCGTTGGACTGCGTTCAAGGTCAGCGCACGATTGTGATCGCTTTCGAAGCTCTTGACAGAGCGCAAAAAAAGAAGCCAAAGCAAAAGATTAATTAAAAGCAATACGCAGAGCAGCCCAGTGGACAAGAGCGAGCGAGACGCAACCAGAGACAGATAGCCAAAATATTGAGTATTGTATATAACACAAAATCGGACAGCGCCCGTATAAAACGAAACTGGTAAAAAAAAAGCGAAATGCAGGGTACGACTATGTAAATACCCTAGAAAACAAAAGTTATATATGTAAGATACTATGTAAGTTAAATATATAAAGTAAATTTTATTGATTGAAAAAAAAGGAACCAGCAGAGAACAGTGTTCTGTGAAAATATCATATATAAACCAAATTTCAATAGTTGGTTAATTTTTCATTTTTATACATGTAATTATGTTTATAGAAAAACTAACGAAAATATATGCAAAATCTATATGCCAAATTTAAAATCTAAACAGTCTGATTTTTGCTTTTAGAATATGTATACAAAATAACCTTGAACGTCTACTGAAGACTTAAATAGCTTTTTAAATGCTCTTTAAAAATAAGTTAACTGTTGGTTTATAGAAAGAATTTAAGGTCTAATAAGCGATATACTCCTACTTACAGGGTATGCAAAATAATTTAGTGTTTAAACAGCAGGCCACAAAAAAAGTAATTATTATAAATAATTATTAGAGCGCAGTGGCAGTTATACAAAAACACACACATACAAACAACGCCACAAAATTTAACGCTATTTGTTGTTGTACATAAAACACTTTTTCTAAAAAATATTACTATAGCTTTTATTGTTGTTGCTTTTGTTGTTGGCTGCGCGTTGTAAGCATATTCGCTGGATAGATAGGCCGGCAAACAGACCGTTGCCCGCTCGCTCGCTCGCTCGCTCTCTTGTTGGCCGGCTCCAACTTTCCATATTGTAAATTTTCCATTGTTTATGATTAGAGTTTGCTTTTGTTTCGTTTTATTTATTTTTTTTTTTGTTTTTGGAATTTGTATATGCACCACCTTCGGATGCAAAGTGCGCAGATAAGCCGCTGAGGCAAAGGCAAAAGCTCATTAAGCGGAGCTCGCTCTGCGGACTCTCCCCATTCTCCTTCTATCTATCTCGAGCTTAATTATACTCCGTGCCCTGTGTAAATGGGTTCAATGGGTGGGGTATATTACCGCTGTGCACTAGGCAGAACGTACACTTGTCTACAGGGTATCTGCGCGTTGATTCCTTCTAACATGTCTTTAATATTGCTTATGCAAAAAAAAAAAAAAAAAATATTGCACTTTGATGGCCAACGTCGGCGTTCACAAGGAAATGTGCAATAATTTAAAATTTCAACTGACAAGGGGCGTGGCAACAGAGTCGCATTTGCATATGTATAAAAAAAAATTAAAAAATGAAACGAACGTTGTTTGCTCATTTGTTAATCTTTGGCTTTTTATGCGCCACCATTATTCAACACTGAATGCTCGGGTACCGTTACGTACAAACATCCATACAAACAGCTAATGCTAACCAACTCTTGCGGTTGTCTACTCGTCTGCGTCTCCACGCTTGTTACCGTTGTTGTTTCTGTTTGTTTGTTTGTTGTTGCTAGGCAAATGTGCAAAATGTTAATAAACTTTTATTGCGCAAAAAAATAAAATGCGACTACATTTATTATAATTGCGCAAGTGTTGTTTGATATGCTTTGCAAACGATTCGCATAGTTGTCATTTCTGTATATGCACAAACGAAAGTCGCCTTAATAAGCGTATGTGATAAATGTAATGCATGCATCGATTATTATTATGATTATTATTCATACGATTAGCAATCACATGAAGTTGGCTGCGCCAAGCTCTCTTTCGTTTGTTGTTTCTCAACATATTGACAGTCACAGCGACCCACACGCAGGCCAATTACATCAAAATGAATAATTACATGGACACAATTAAACAAATGCACGAAGCACACACAAAAGGCAGCACAAAGCAACAGCGCAAACGCCCACACAGTGATGTCAGTTTAGTTCTAATGCCGCCCAAAGGCACGAGCGAGAGGGAGTAAAGAGAGCATAAAACAACAGCAGTCGCAGCAGCCACAGGCAAAGCTCACAAAGCATAAGCCACGCACGCACACAACACACATACACACGCACTAAAAACGTAAGCAAGAAGAAGAGAGGTTAACGAACTTCTGAGCGTCGCCGTCGTCTCACTGGCCAATTTTTATTGCCTACTAGTTGTATACTTTTCAATTCGCTGTAATTGCGGCTGGCAAGCTTTCAATTTGCCTCAGTTTAACGAAGCGTTGAATTGAAAGCGAGCGGCCAAATCCACAAAAAAAAATAAAATAAAAATAAACCCTCCTTCATGTCCATATAATTTGCTAATCACATTTGGCAAATTATGTTGTAAGCCGCGCAATTGTACAATCAAAATGATGTGTGAAGCGACAGACACAGAAACACACACACACACACACGCACATGTACAAACATGCATTCAAGCAGGTTGACAAATTTCCATGTACAATTTGCCAGAAAGAAAGTCACGAGAGAGAGAAAGAGACAGATAGGCTGAGCGCACGAGTAACAGTTAGGCGCTAAGAACACATGCAAAAAGGAAATGAGGCAAGAAAAGTCGCGTGAATCATATGCAAAGTGGCACAGAAAAAGAAAACCTAATAGCCGCCGTCTGTTCGACACGTTTATGGCAGGCCAATGCCAGCACACGCCCCACTGAGACAACAACAACAACAACAAGGAACAGGCGAAAATTTAGCAATAAACAATTAATCTTGATTCATTCTGACACGGCAGAGAAGAAGGAGGTGGAGGAGGAGAATGGTTTTGGAGCATTCGCAGCGATACCGATAGGTAAATGACCAAAGAGTCATCGTCGTGCCGCCGTCACCACAAATGGATTAATTTAGTGGCCTTTTTATTGATGGGCGGCAACAGCTTGTATGTATGTGTGTGTTTCTTTTTTAGGACATTGCCCATGCTTGTTTTGATTTATAAACAACATGTAAACCTGCTGTATATCAAGCTGATTAGTCAGCCATTTATAGTAATATTTGATTTTAATAGCAAATACACAAGTACTTAAATTAATGTTTTAAAGCAGGAAAAATTGCATATGCGTAAATATGTAAACAAGAGCTGAATTTAATTTAACTGTGCTTTTTTATGCACAAGCACAAGGATTAAGACTTACTCTCTCAGTGTTGCCCTCTCGCTCTTTTACTCTTTGTCAAAGGTGCTGCGTCATACAACTTAACTTTAGCTCTCTGCTTACAAAATTCGTGCAAGCGAAAAAAATTTGTGAAGTGTAATTCGCGATTCTTCATTGTTTTTGTTTTTTGTTCTCATTGCGCCAACAGCGGTACTTCATTCAGCATCAAAAACTTTTTGTTTGCCATTTGCATAAATTTGCACGCGAGAAACACTTGAAAGAAATCGCATGCAAATTGAAAATTGATTTTCGTCAGATTCGCCGATTTTTGGCATTGCGCAAAAAACTTAAAGGCGTTGAAGGTTGTTTGCAGTTGTTGTTGTTATTGTTCTTGTCGATTGCAGTGTTTGCCTTTTATGTAGCTAAATAAATCATATTTGCTGTGCATGCATTAATATTAGAAATCGATGTACATTTATGTATATTTTACTTTATAATAAAAATATAAAAAAAATGTTTTGATTCGTCTAATTGGTTTTTCTTGCTTGATTTATGCGCTCCGAATGGCCGATGTGACTGATTGATGAGCTGTTGCCTGCCACTTTAACGATCTTGCATAATGAAGCGCTCAATTGAGTTCAATTGGGAATGGGAATGAAAATATGTATGTATGCTTATGACCATATATTCGTAACAATGTTAAACTGACCACAGTCAAGGGCAAAACAAAAGGAAGGAAGAGAGACCCACGCATATAAGCGCCAAATATTTACAGCTGTCCCAAATTAGGCAAATATGAAGCAGAAAGAATATGTGCCAAATATACATATACATATGTATGGAGTATATATAAATCATGGCCATAAAGTGTTGCCTACGCATTACACACGCAAAAGTGTGCCCAAAAATAGCGCAAGTTTAGTCGATTAGCATCCGTTGGCGTCGCGAACGTGATGAGCTGTGTGTCCAGGTGTGCCCAGGTTGCGTGACACTTTTGCCAAGCGGCCACACTGGCACAAGTCATGCTGCCGCCATCTAATTGTTCACACCCGCGATGGCCACACCCAAAGCTGCCATAGCTGTAACTAATCTGTAAGCAATTAAGGCGTGTGTGTGTGTGCGAGCGAGATGGAAAGATTGAGGCAGCAGCAGCAACATGTACAACAATTTTCAAATTAATTTGCAGCGTGTGCCATTAAAATAATTAAGTTTTAAATGGGCCAAGATATCGATATCCCAAAAGCGTTAAATTAATTAAAAATCATTAATTCGCTACGCGAAAGGGTAAACAATTTGGTTGTGGCATGAGGCAGGGTAGCCAATAAATATAAATAAATTGAAATAATTAAATAATCAAATCAGCAGCCGCAGCACGTAACCATTTTTTTCTCCTTTTTAAATGGAAAAGTACACACTAAAAATGACCAAAGCCACGAGCCCCCGCAGCAAACGAACTTCGAAAAAAATAAATAAATAAAAAACAGCGGTTGCTGATAAGACAAAACAGAGGAGAAAAACAAATTAAATCAACAACATAACAGAGCGGCTGCAACGCATGTCCAAACGCATTCGGCTCACTTTCACACAAACAAACGAAACACAAACAACAACAAACAGTTCGGATTCAAATACAAATACAAATTACAGCACATTACGTGCGCTCTCTATCTCTCCCACTTACTCTCTCTCAAAAATTAATTTGGAGATCAAAGCCCATTGTGCTGTATTTTTTGATGCTGCCATGTACAAGTTCTTTGATGGCAACTTAATGCATAAACAAAAGCGTTACACAAATTTTGCTCTCGCAAGTCTTAAGATTAAATGTACACTGGTATGACAGTTCATACATTATTTTATATGTATGTACATACACAAAATGTGTGTATGTATCTATGTGTGTATTTAATTTTTTACACACACACAATACCTTTGTTCATGTTTCCATGCAATACACACCCACACACAACTGTTTAAGTCTACGTTATCTAAAAATTCTTCAACTCAATATGCATATTTTTGTTATGATTAAACAAATTGTAAAATATGTTTTACATTCGTTATTTAAGCAAACGTACATACGTATATGGAGAAATGGGTGTGAACCTAACGGTGAAAACATATGTTTAACTAATTATGACTGCAATTTTCTATTTGTCAAATGTCAGCTGTTAGCGCACTTGCCCTTTGGCAATTCATTCACACACACACAAACTTACACATGACCAGCTTATGGAGAGTGTGGCACGCAATATGGCGTCATTTCTTTGGCAGCCGCAGAAGCGCAGTCTACAATGGACGTGACAATTAAATAAGTGAACGACATTGTGTGAGGAATACAAGAATGAGAGTAAGTCGGCAGACAAAAATTCTAGGTCAGCATTTGGAGACGTAGAGCGCGCGTGAAGAGAACTAAAATATAATTATGCGCCAGCGACAAACTAAATACACAAATTGTTGTATCTAATCGACTGTTTGGATCACAATAGACATGACTCACTTCGATACATTGCTCATCTCTAATTCACTGATTGCGCCTTCTTCTCGTCGGTATGTTCTGCGATGTACGCCAATAAGTAAATAAATGAGTTTGACACTCTAAGCATGCGTTCTTCTTTTGTTTCTTGTGTTGATAAGCGCCGCCTGATAAATGATGTCGCCCCACAAAAAAAAAAATCGCATGCGATACTAATGCGTCTGCCCCGCTGATCGATTGTCGGAAATTCTGCAGAAAAAAACTAAAAAATATTTAAAAAAAAAAAAAGATAAGTCGTGTAGTTATAAAAAGCACAATTTTTTACACATGCTTTCCACAGAATTTGTCTGTTTTGGCAGCACTTTAATTGATATAGTCAACGAAAATGATATCATAAGCGCAAATTTTACAATTGTTGTATTTTGGGTGAAAGCGCGTTGGAAACATGTTTAATTGCTGCTGTTTTGCTTGTTTATTTATGAAGAAAACAAATTTTTGTTTGTTTATTTTTTATAGCTATTGCTAACTGCAGCGATGGAAATATGTTTCTTTCTGGTATATTTAGTTTTTTACTTTTACATTTATTAATTTTTGTAAAATTATTTTATGTAAACTATATTTATATTTTTTTAAACTATTTGTTTAAATTTACTTTTTTGCTATTTATTTTTTCATAACTTTTTTTTGACGCTGTTTTTTTAAAAAAAATTTTTTTTTTTGAATAACTATTTTAATTTTTTTTTTTCTTATTTCTTACTGATTTTTGTATTTGTTTTTATTGTTTGCTATTTAATTTCTTAACTGCAGCGATAAGGCCAAGCATGTATTTTAGCGGCTTTTGCGCTGGCTGACGCATCCGCAGGCAACTTGACTTTTGGCTTGCAGCAAAATGGCCCACGCTCAACTTCAATGGGCAAAATCGAATTAGTTGTGTCATTTCAAGAAGCAAAAAGGAAGAGTTAAACAAATTGTACAATTTGAACATTTCCAGTCACTTTATTTGTGAAATGTGACTAAAATGATGAGTCACGAGGTTTTTTATTCACAAAATTTTTAGTTGTTGTTTAGCTGTTTGCTGTTTTATTTTTTATTTTTTTATTTTTAATTTATTCACTGGCATGCAGTCATTGCTCTCTCGCTCTTTACTCTAGCGGCTCTCTAATGCCGCTACATCTGTCTGCCATATTGAAATTGGGTTAATAACATGTGTACACATTTAAATGTTTGCTGCGCTCAGGCTTTTTTTTTTGTATTTACTTTTTACAGCTCTCTAGCGCAAGCAGCTTTATTGATTTTTCTTATTTGCACAAAATGCATAAGGGGAAATGCACGAAATGTGGCAAACAACACACATACACACAAACATTTTTGAGCAAGTGTGAAAGAGAGAGAGAGAAAGAGCTTTTGGTGCAGTTAGCGGCAGCCGCCAAAAAAATACGCTGAGCATCGTTTTAACATTAAGCGGCTTATTTGTTTTATGCGGCACACATATGTACACAAACTGTGTGTGTATGTATGCGTGTGTGTATACGTCTGTGTGCGATTCCTACCCCAATTACGTTTTGGGCTCCACAGCCCACGCATCCCGTTACAACAGCTGCAGCGGCGCTGATTTATCGATTTTTCACTCTTAACGCAGATTCGTAATTCGGCAATTACATAAAATGCGCAAAATAAAAGAGATGAGCGATATATAAACAACAAATTATAATTAGCATAAGCATTAGGCCACGGCCAGGCGAAATTAGCAACAAACAATAAATACCTAAACCACCTGCCCCGGCTGTGCGATAGAGAGAGAGAGAGAGCGAGTGAACGCATGGCGTTCTGTCTCTGTTTATTTTTGTATTTTTTTCGCACAAGAACAAATCACACGTATAATTTCTAGCTGCCCTTGAGAGACTTATTTATCTAGCTCTTCTACCTGCCTTTTGCACACTCACACACACACATAGACGCAGAGGCGGCCGCCGCCTCTTTGACTGCAAAGACGACGCCAAAAACCCACACACATATATATATATATCTATGCACATACATACTTTTTTAAGGCAAGTATGCACTTGCATTTGTAGGTATGTATACTTGGCTTGTACTTACTTTTAGTTTTGCAAGAAATTCGCTGGAAATCGGCTTTTGGTCGTTTTACCCAAACAGCATGTGGGGACGGGGGGTTAAAGTTGGAAGTTGTCATGGAAAAATTAACCTTGTCTGGCTAAAAGCTGGCCTTTTATTGTAGCTTTTCACTTGTTATTGCATTAATAAGCATTTAAACACAAACACACACAACACTTTCATTTAACATTTTTTTGCCATAAAAATGTTACTTTTTATTTTGCTCGGCAAAAAGGAAATACTCCAACTTCGCATACATAACTGGTTTTCTTCTTTGGCACCTTGCTTTTCAATATTTTCTTTTTATTGCGTTTAGCTGTGCTGTCCTTTTTTAATTCACGTTTTAAAAACGCACACAAGCTGTTATACATGCACCGTCGTTTTGTTTATAAAACTACTAAAATCAGCAACTTGTATTACAAATCAAATTTCCCGTTGGCGAACAAATTTTCTCATTGCGCGTTCAACGCGCTCACTATTCTGTCAGCGATGAGCCAATGAGATTCTTGGGGTGGAAGGCGCATCGATATCCCCAAGTTACATTAAAAAAATATATATCGATATTTTAATCGTGTTATTCGATGTATACAAATATTAAAATACTAAACTCGTGCAGCCACATTACTTGGCAAAACATTTTAGGTGAGCAAAACGGTTACACTGTGTGCGGCATTACCAATGCAATCGGTCACGGTCACACTGCACAGACGTGTCATTTGACGACGGCTGTAAATACATAAGTTTTTAAATTCGCCGCGTTTAATTGGTGCAATCGGCCGCTGTGCATTACAATTATAACTAGCTGAAGACTTTCCGCAACGTCAGAATCAGCATAATTGCTCAAATACCGGAAAACGCGCGCAGTCCACAAGCTGCCAGCGTGCCAAGCATCAGCTGGGGTCGATTCGGGGGAGAAAAAAGAGACGACCACACCAAAAAAAAACCCCATACTGGGGAAGAGAAAACAACGCTGCTTTTGTAAATAATTAGAGGGCCGGCGCTGCGGCAGCAACAACCACAAAAGGAATGGCGGGTCAAAAGTTTCAATACGATGAGAGCGGCGGAACGTTTTATTATTTTGTGTTATCGTTCCTGGCCCTGGTGCTGATACCAACAACGATTTACTATTGGCCACGTAAAAAGAAAGAAGGTTCGCGTTGCTGATAATCAACACAGACTGCAGCTCTCTCTTTGTGTTTGTGTGTGTGTGTGTGTGTGTGAGCAAACATGTGTTGCAAATGGACACGTTCCATTAAGTTATTCTAACAGTGTTGTCCAACGCGTTGGTGAAAGCTGCGAGTGCACCAACAACAACAACAGCGGCTTAAGCCAGCTCACTTCACAAATGGCACACACACACATGCAAAGAGAGAGAGAGAGAGAGAGACAAAGAGCGACTCTCGCGATCTTAACTTTTGCCACCAATTCTTATCTCTCTTTGTTACAGATCTCAGCAAGCTGAAGGAGGAATGCCAATGTCTCGACTGCGTCAAGAAGAAGATAATTTTGGCCAATGCGGAACCCTATCGCACCCTCAAATCGCTGGTCATCAAGCTGTCCATTGTGCTGGGCTGGGCGCTCCTGCTCTTCCTCACCTACCGCGTCTCCCAGTTCGACTACGAGATGGCCAGCTTCGATCCGTTTGAGATTTTGAATGTGCCACCGACGGCGACTCAGGCGGAGATCAAGAAAGCCTACTACAAGCTGTCGAAAGTGCTGCATCCGGACAAGGAGACCGGCGACGAGAAGTCCTTCATGATGCTGAGCAAGGCGTATCAGGCGCTTACTGATGATGTGGCCAAGGAGAACTATGAGAAGTACGGCAATCCCGATGGTCCTGGCGCCATGTCCTTTGGCATTGCGCTGCCCTCCTGGATTGTCGAGAAGGAGAACAGCGTCTGGGTCCTCGGCCTCTACGGCCTTGTGTTCATGGTGGCCATGCCCTCCGCTGTGGGCGTCTGGTGGTATCGCTCCATACGCTTCAGCGGCGACAAGGTCCTGCTGGACACCACACAAATGTACTTCTATTTCATACATAAGACGCCGCACATGCTGCTCAAGCGCGCCCTGATGGTGCTCGCGGCCAGTCTGGAGTTCGACAAGCGCCACAATTCGCAGGTCGTCGAGCGGCAGTCCGACAACGACGAAGTCCCAGCGGTGAGTGTAAAAAAAAAACATGAAGTTCTGAGAATGTATAACAAATATAACAGCTAAATGTTAGTGATAACTTAACAGAGCTGTTAAGGTAAACATAGTATAAGAACTGTTGTCAAGCTGTCCATCAAATGTTAGTAGTACCAGGTCCTTAACAGATCTGTTAAGTCGGGCATTGATCATAGAATTCTGTTATATTATTTTGACATGTCAGTGGTAACAGCTGTTAAACATTTCTGTTAGTAACAGCACCTCAGGTATTGCAAGTATATCATTCTATTATCAATCCTGATAATCTTTAAAATATGACATGTTGACATAAACTTAATCTGTAAAGTAAAGACTAGTAATAATAGCGGATTATGCTAACGATCCAATATTATTCTGTTATCAATGCAAGTGGTTTAATTGGTGACCTATTTTAGCAGATTGTGTTAACAGCTGTCTAACAGATCTGTTTATACTCGTTCAGGAAGTGATAATAAGGTGATTCGATGCTGATAAGATTTTGCTTATGTGATAGGATCATAACACAGAATCTTGAAAAAGAAAAACTTCTTATGGAAACTATAAAGAATAGTGATCCGATCTGTCTGAACAAATTTGCTGTATCTAGCTTCAAAACTGATGGAGATACCTACATATATATATATAAAAATAATATATTAAATTTAATTTCCACGCCCCCAGTGAGATACGGCTTTAACTCGTTTCAAAAGTATTGACCTTAATACGAAATGCTGTAAATCGAAACATTAACAAATTTATAAAACTAAAATTTTTGCCCACATATTCATTTCAAAACTTAATCAAAAATTAACTATAGAAAACAGACATCAGTTTAGACTTGATAAAAAAAATAATAAAAAAAAAGCATAAAACAAAATGAAGAATCGAAAAATTAGGCCGCTAATTGAACTTTGGTATAAGAAATGAGGAGTTCGCTAAGCAAATATGCCGCTATTCAAAACGGCCGTAAAGCGAGGTATGTGTGTACCGGTTTGCACCAATGAAAACAGATCTTATTTATGTTTTTGCACTCTCTCTCTATAAATTCTTCATCAAGTATTTGCACTCTCTCTCCGCAGATCATCCGGCAGCTACCGAATCTGAACGAGAAGTGCAAGGAGCATCCACTGTGCCGCATGTACTCGATAAAGGCGCGCGCCATCCTGCACGCGCATCTGTCACGGATACCGCTCAATCCGGAGACGTTGGAGCGCGATCGTCAGTTCATCGTGAAGAAGTGTCCGTATCTGGTGCAGGAGATGGTCAGCTGTGTGCACCAGCTGGTGATGATGGCCTATGCGCGCCGTGTGCCCCGCCTGCCCAGCATCGAGACCATCGAGAACTGCATGAAAATGTCACCGATCATCATACAGGGCCTGTGGGAGTTCAAGTCGCCGCTGCTGCAGCTGCCCCACCTCACCGAGGATCATCTCTACTTCATGAACAAGAAGCGCCATGTGAAGAATCTGCAGCAGTTCGCCCAGCTGAAGCCGGAGGAGAGCCGCATGCTGCTCAAGAACCTGACCGACTTCGAGTACGAGAACATTATGCGTGTGCTGGGCAAGATGCCGCTGATCGACTTCGCCATACGCTGCGAGGTGATCGATGACGAGAACACCAACGTGGTAACGGCGGGCGCCATCGTAACGGTAACGGTCACGCTGGAGCGGAAGGACATGCGCACGCTATTCGGCGATACGAAAGTGCCCGAGAAGCAGGGCATCAAGGAGGAAGAGGCTCCTGCGGCCGCAGGCGATGAGGATGAGGCAGCTGCTGCCGCGACGGCTGCTGCGGTGCCCGTGAAGAAGGCGTCCGCCTGGGCCAAGCCGCGCAAGGGGGGCAAGGGCAAAGGCGGCAAGAAGCCGGCCAATAATCAGAAGAAGAAGACACAACCCAAGCAGGCAGCAACAACCACAACTACAACAACAACAGCAACAACGGAGGAACAAACGGCAGCTAACTCCGAGGCGGAATCGGATGCCGGCGAGCACAGCGACATGGACTCGCTTGCCGGCTCGGCCAGCGAGGACGAGGACAAGCAGAACAAGAACAACTCCTCGCTGGACGACGACGATGACGAGGAGTGGGAACGCCTGCAGGCCAAGCTGAACAAACGCGAACGCCTCGAGGGCAAGTCGCGCATGTCGCACACGGTCCACTGTCCCTTCTTTCCGGAGGAGAAGCAGGAGTACTGGTGGACGTACATCTGCGACCGCAAGTCGCGCACTTTGCTGACGGCGCCCTACCACGTCACAAATCTCGTCGAGAAGGAGGAGATACAGCTCAAGTTTACGGCGCCGCGTTGGCCCGGAGTATACACCTTTACGGTCTGCCTGCGATCGGGTGAGTTGGTGGAAAACTCGAGATAATAACAAGATCGTTGCAGTCGGGTGTAACCGACTGCGCAATAGTCTTTTACATTCTAACAGCTTAAAGCGTTCGAAGACGCACTTAACTTATTGTTATTTTGGAAAAATATCGATGTTTGCAATTTGTGGGGCGGGAATAGGTGGCTCGATCTTTAGAGGAGATCATCCGAAAGCTGTCTGCCAAATTTGGTGACTCTAGCTCTAAAATTAGGGCTAATGTGGATTTTCGCGGTTAGCCCGCCCCCAAGATATACAGATTTTATCGATTTGCCACACCCCCAGTGGTCGTATCTGAAAAATATTTCCGCGATCTTTAAAGAAAGTCATCAGAAATCTGTCTGAAAAATGTTTATGCATCTAGCTTTAAAACAGAGCGAGATAAATAGATTTTTACCGACTTGACAAGCTCCCAGTGGGCGTACCCAAAAAATCTTAGCACTTAATCTGACTCGAGTCTACACGAGTATATATTCCAAATTTCAAGCCTCTAGCTTCAATAGCGGCGAAAAAAATTGCTTTCATAGAAACCAACGAACGGACAGAAAGACGAATTTTGCTCAAAGCCAAAATACTCTATATACAAAATTTATAATATAAATCACGCTCGATTTGCAGACTCGTATCTGGGCATGGATCAGCAGCAGGAGCTGAAGCTGGATGTGCAAAAGGCGCCCGCACCACCGACAGATCATCCCCAATGGGATCTCAGCGAATCGGAGCCGGAGCACAACGATCAGCAGGAGAATCTGAGCGATTATACAACGGACACATCCGACGCGGAGGACAGCGATTAGGCAGGCAGGCGCAACAATCACCGAGAGAGAGTTTCTCATGACATGTACCCCGCCCTCCCCTCCCCCCTTCACATAACAATCGTCTATTAATCCATCCTCCAAACTAAAAGAAAGCAAACTACTTTTTGGTTTCGTTTACCTCTTTTTTATTTTAATTAGTAAATGATTTTGCGTTGCGAAATTTATTCGCATATTTTTTAACTAGTTTTTGTATTTATAAAAGAAGAAGGAAAACAAAAACAACATGGATAAAGAGCCCGAAACTAGAGCGTAAATAAATAAGTAAAATAAAACAACTTCATTTTAATGTCTCTTGTACTAAACATAATTATAAATGTACTGTATATTTAATTATATTTGGATACAAATGAAAGAAAAACAAACCGAAAAAGAGAGTTTTTAAACACTTTTTTATTGACCTTGCGCGTCAATAAGTGGATAATAGAAAAAAAGAAAGGAAAATTTTTCAAAATAAAAAAGACAAGGATTTAAATATTTAAGTTTAGTTATTTTGTTGTTTTTGTTTTTTACTGCGCAGCTGCGTCGCGTTCGCTGTCCAAAAGCTGAGTCGAAGCCGAGTTCGTTTCTGAACTGACAGCGGGAACTGGAACTGGAACGGGAACCGCAGCGACTGCTGTTGTTGTTGTTGCTGTCTGCAGCTGTGGGAAAAATTTATAAATTCGTGTATTTAAAACTTGTTTGCTTTGCGCTAATTTTCATTACCCTCCACCAGTTTTGCTTCTTTTTTTTATTAAAAGTTAATTCTTTTGTTTTTCTTATTTACAAAACATGTTCATTATGGGCTAGTGTGTGTGAGGGGTGTGTGTGTGTGTGTGTGCTCTCTACAGGTGCGATGCGGTTCATTTGATGGGCGAGTGCGTGCGGGGGGTTTGTGTTCTGGGTCATTTCATTCGTTTTTCGGTTGTTTATGGTTTACTCCTCTCCACTCTCTTCTTCCTCGGGGTCTGATTTCGCTGCGTCGTCTTTAGTTTCTTTCGCTTCGGCTTTTTCTGTTTCCTTTTTCGATTCTTCTTCTACTTTATCTTGTGTATTTTCTTTGGATTCTTCTTCTACCTTATCTTCTGTATTTTCTTTGGTTTTTTCTTCTACTTTATCATCAATTTTTTCGTTGGATTCGTCTTCTACCTTATCTTCTGTATTTTCTATGGTTTCTTCTTTTACTTTATCGTCTGCTTTTTCTTTAGTTTCTTGTTCTACCTTATCATCTGTATTTTCTTTGGTTGCTTCATCTTTATCTTCTGCAGTTTCTTTGGTTTCTTCTACTTTATCTTCTGTATTTTCTTTAGTTTCTGCTTCTACTTTATTTTCCGCGGTTTCTTTAAATTCTTCTGCCTTTTCTTCTGCAGTTTCATCAGATTTCTCTTCTTTTTCCTTCTCTTCTGCATTTTCTTTAGATTCTTTTTCCTTCTCCTCTTCTGGCTCTTTTGTCTGTTCCTCTGGTTTTGTTTTTTCTTCAGAAGAATCGGCAGTTTTTACTTCATCTTCGGAATTTTCCTTGATTTCTTCTGACTCGCTTTGAGTTTTTTCTTCAGCTTTCTCTTCTTTATCTGTTTCTGCGTGTTCTTTCGTTTCTTCTTCAGCGGCAGCCCCTTCAATCTTTTCGTTATCTTCTTCTTGCTTCTCTTTCTCCTCATCATCCTTAGATTCTTCTTTTTCTTTCGTTTCTTCATTCTTAGTATCTTCAAGATCTTCCGTTTCCTTACTTGCTTCGTCTTCGGCGTCTTCAGATTTCTCTTCAGCTCCTTTTGACTTTTCGCTCGTCTCGTCTTCAGCATCTTCCGATTTCTCCGCATTTTCTTCCGTTTTCTTACCTTCATCTTCGTTATTCTGACTATTTTCGCCCTCTTTCTCGTCGGCGTTCTCTGCCTTCTCCTCTTTCTCATCATCTGCTTTGTCTGCTTCCGCATCGGAGGAAACGGATAACGTTAGTGTCCCTCTTCTTCTTACTTCCGCTACTTTACCTGTTGCTTCCGCCTTCTCCTCCTTCTCCGCTGATTCTTCGTTGGCTTCGGTTTCAGTCTAATGTGAAGTTTCGTGTTTGAATTGCGAATGAGGTGAAGAGTTGTGGGGTGTGGTCAAGGATGGTAAAATTGGGAAAAATGTATATTTACAAAATCGGTTAAATTCTATTTATTTAACTAGAAGTCAGCTTTTACTTGGTTGCAGTTGCATGCCCGATTAGCTTCTTAATCGCATCTATTGATCTAATGTTATCTTTACTTTCTTTCTTTCATGCATCAATAACTTAGTTTTGTTTGTATTACCTTTTCCTCGCTACTCTCATCTTTTTTGTCGTCCGCATTCTCGCCCTCTTTATCTGTTTTCTCCTTATCTTCGCTGGTTGCCTCGCCGTTCTTTGAAAATTTTTAAATTTGATTGAGTTGAAAGTCTAACATAAGCTGGAACAGTGATTGAGCTGTTAACTTACATGCGCTGTTAAACAACTGTTAGGCGCTAAAGCTTTCAAGACGCGGCTTGCTTGCTTGCTTGTTGTTGTTATGTTTAGTGTGTGTTATGAAAGCTTTTTTTTGTTTTTTTTTTTTTAGTATATAAAGAAATATATTTCGTTTTTGCTTTTATTACATATGTACTTATATATTCAGCGGATTTTTATGTTTTCGCATTAACATAACTCAGCCGCACAATTCGTACAGATTTTTTTTTTAGTTTTCTACACTCTTCTATAAAATTTAGGATTAAATCAATTTGCAACTTAATCTGATTGTTGCCAATACAATGATGTTACATACATACAAAGGTGTGTGTGTGTGTGAGTGTATTATTATAAATAAATATGCATTTTGATTAAGAGTTGTAATTTCTTTTAGCGTGAACACAGTCGCTTATAAAATTAGTGTGTATGCATGTCATGAATATATATATATATATATATATATTTTATATAAATATAGTAGCTTAACTTAAAGAACCGCAGTCGTGGTAATAGAAGCTCATTTGCTAGAATTGAACAAAACTTTTGTTGTTTTGCGCTCAATTGCTGAAATGCTGTTAGTTTACATTTGTCTGTTAATGCTACTGTTAACGTTGAACATAAATTTCAATTTGCGGAGTTAGTAGAAGAGAGTTGCTGTTAATGGTTATTCGTTATTGTTGTCTTTGCGTTTGCTTCTGAGTGCAGGCTTGTTGTTGTTGCTGTTGTCGCTTCAATTACAGTTAACAGAAAAGTACAAATTGCTGAAAAGCTCTCAAACCTCTGCAGCTTCAGCTTCCGCCGGTGCTTTCTCCTCCTCCTTCTTGGCATCGCCGTTCTCCTGCTTCAGTTCGATTTGAGCGCTGCTCACGGCCGTCGTGTCGGCTGGCGCCAGCTTCAGAAACACCTCCAGCGTGTCAATCTCGTTGGCCATGTCGAAGGCGTCGTAGTCGCCGCAATAGTCCGCATCGTTGAAGATCTGCGGCGGCAACGGATGCCTCGGATCGGGATCGCTGACTGTACCCCCGTTGCTGGTCGATTTGTTTTGCATTAGCTCCTTTTCGCCCTCCTTGCCGGGCTCTGTAATGTCAACGGTATCGTACTGAATGTTCTTGCTGTCCAGGATCATTAAAACGCGCTGTTGGCGTTTCTTCACCTAAAAAAAAAAATAATATATATATATATATAATTAGTTTAGCTGTAAATTTAATAAGTTTGTTTTTCCAGCCCTGGTTTTCAATTGCCGGCAAGCCCAAAACAAGTACACACACACACTCTCTCACTCGCACCTCAGGTACATAGTTATCACTGCATGCTTGTAATTAACTTTTGATAAACTGTTGTTGTTATTTATTGCCCTCACAGTCACACACAGACAAATGTCAAGATACCCTATTTTCGACGCTGACACGTCTCTTTCAAGTCGACAACAGTAAACAACGGCACATAAAGCGCATTTCAAGCTTTCGCCCTCCCTTTTGTCGTTGTTGTCTTGCACAATGACCGTTGTTTCAATTCTTATTGGCAAAGCGCGCATCAAACAAAGATGGGGGCAAAGAGTCACAAATGTGAATCATGCACACATACATATGCACCCACGCATATGGAAAATAAACGGTGATCAATGAATTCTTCTACGCTTTACAGCGCGCACACACACAGAGATAATCAAATAAGCTTATATGGAAATGTTTGCGGTCGTTGCGCTGCTTCTTGCCACCACCAACAAAGCGCACGCAGACACATGCACATAGACACACACATACATCTATGCGCCAATCAAAATACCCACTTGCTGTTCTGTTTTGTTCGGAGAGGCCGAATGCTAGAGAGATGACGTTTCGACTGTACGTACTACATCATCGTTCACGCACACACAGACACACACAAACAAACAAGCGAAATGTAGTGCATAAAATAGAATATGCAGTTTGGTATTTCATTTTAACAGTTTCGCTAACTAAATAAACATTCCATTAACATGACACTGACTCCTACAATTCAATCATATATGCTAAAGACACATGTACATGTGTGTGTGTGTGTGTTTTTCAGCTGCCCCGCCCACACTGGAACTGCACTACTCACCTCCTTGTTGCCGGACATGCCGCTGACGTACACTTTCAATACCATTTTTGCAATTAATTATGCGTCGTTGGTCTTTTTTTGAATTGAAATCTTTCTTCGACTTTCGCGACACAACGAAAATATTTTTAGAACTTTCTTTCTTTGCTCTGCTTTTGCTTTGGCTGCTTTTGGCCCCTACCGCGATACGTAATGTTGTATTAATATGCACGCACTGGGCTAATCGCTCAAAAAAACGGCGTAAATTCGTTGAAAAAAGGGTATAAAAATGGTGTGTTCTATAAAAGTGTAAAAATATTTAATAATATTAATTGCACAAATTCTCTGCGAGCTCTGCCTTTTTATTCCCACTTTTGTCGTCCGCAGCAGTGTGACCAAATCGGGGCAGGGGGAAAAGGCGAATATTTAAGCGAATAAAAATACTAAATAAAGCTGAGCAGCTTCAAAAAGGGGCTTATGTTTTTGAATTTTATTGTCAAAAGTATTAAAAGCTTTAATGAAGCAAGCTCACGATATTTAATAAAAATTCCATAATTTTTAATTTTGATTTGTCTGTGAACAATTATTTAATAATAATATGTAGGCCACAGCTATATGACTTGCATCCATCTGTTTGCTCACATGAGCTGCGTACCTAACTTAACGAACTTAATCGATAACTTGTGGCGTCGATGACAGGGCTGCATCTGCGAAAACGGCGTGGAAATTGTCGTTTGGCCATCGCTAGGCTCGCCTCTCTGTTCACGAATCGTCGTCACGCATGCATCGGTCGTCCATTTTTCGTAAGAGTCCGACAAAAAAACTAAAAATTACATCGCAAAAAGACAGAAATTTCACAAATCAAATACTTTGTAACAATTTTGAAACAAACAGCACAGTGCATTTCAGTGGCCTTTGAAATACTGCTCAACCCAATAAGCAATAGCAATACAATTAGTTTTACAATTCAACGGAAACTGAAACGTTCGTGCGTATATACAATAAAAAAAAATAATAAAAACGTAAATAAAACGTGTGAAGTGGTGCAGAAATTGAAGCGGAAGAAAACATAAATCAACTAACCGTAAGTGCAATGGTGTACAAAAATGTCTTTTTCTTTTCTAAAGAGCTCTGATAATGATATGCGCTGCGACCATTTTTAAAATTTCACGAAATCTAAATTCCAACTCACAGCTGCAAGTGTGTGCGTGTGTGTGTGCGTGTGCGAGCGAGACAACCGTTGTGCGCATAAGCTGCTGTCATTTTGTTTTCTTTCAAAACGAATTTTTTTTTCTTAGCATGGTGTTTGTCACGTAAAAAAAGCACTAATCATTAATTATAAAAAAAAATCTTTAAAATACTGTAAGTGACGTCAGAAATGCTACACGATTCACACGCACACAAATGCAATTTGGGTTCATTAACAGCTTGCGTGTGCTTGTGTGTGTGTGTGAGACGGAGCTGGGTAAAAACAGCTGGTACAGCTCGAAGGATACGCATACGCGTTTTTATTGTTGTAGTTTTGTAGTGCGTGTGTGTGTGCGTTTGGTGGTTGACTGGCGTCGTTTACAGTTTTCTTTGCCCTTTTTGGTCTCTTCCTCGCGTGTGTGCATTGCTATGCATGGTTGTTGTTGCTGTAATTGTAGTAGTGTTGGAAAGCTGTTGTTGTTGTCGGCGAACACTCCCTTTAATTGCGCATCGCTGCTTCGGTTTTCTTTCTTTTGAATGCCCTTTCTGGCTGGCGGCGTCGCCCTCTTTTGCGTTCAGGCAGCAGCAGCTGCCAGGCCATAAATCGCTGCACCATTTTCTTTTAATGCTCCGTGTGTGTGCATGTGTGTGTGTGTCAGGTGAATCCTGTTTTCCTTGAAACCAGTTTCACATTTTTGAATTTCATTTAGTCGGTGCTTCGCTCGTTTCTATTGCTGATAATTCTACATCCATTTTGTTCTCATTCGCAGTGAACGCTTCCAACAAGCTGTGTGGCAATAAAAGCATAAGAAAAGAAGAATATATATATATACATATATACATTTATTAAACAAGTAAATATAAGCACATGTATATATAAATTTCATATACACAGTTGGGAAAAAATAATAGCACCAATTAGACACTTTTGCTTATTATTATAAAAAACGAATAATTAGTTGTGAAATTTTTCCTAATATTGATATTTAATATATTGCTTAGTATTCCCCATATACGAGAAAAGTAGTACTGTTCTTAGAATGATGATCGATATTTATTTTTCAATTGAGGGATGCGTCCTGAAATTTTTTTTTATTTAATTTTAAGTGCATTTTTGAAAACTGGTGCTATTTTTTTTCCGGTAATTTTGTTGTAAATTTTCATAAAGTTTCTTCTATTTTTCGCAGCTGTATATATTAAAACATCAACTAAGCAACTAAATATAGGCACATATATAATATATTTATATATATATATATATACATAGAGAAAATTATCATAGCAATGGCATGTGCAACACTTAAACGCGCCTTGGACTGGGAGTCGCTCAACCAGCGACCAACCAAACGCCGTCGCTGCAATCCCTTTGGACAGCCCGGCAGCAGCTCGCCCTCGCGCAGCGGCAACAATGACGGCGCCAGCAGCACCAACAACAGCAACGTCACAACGCCCAGCAATCGCTATGCCAAAGACAGCACTGAGCCCAGTCCGTTCTCAGAGTCGGCATTGGCCAAGATGTCGCCAGGTGAGTGACAATTTCTTTATAAAAACGCCTTCACCCGATCAGCTTTTATTCAACTGCTTTCGTTTTGCAGATAAAATGGCTGAGAATTTGTGCAATGAAATCAAAAGACTGCACAAGCGCAAACAATTGCCGATTACATCGGCCGCTCTGGAACGTATGCAGGATTCGGAGTCGAGCGGCTCCGAAATGGGACCGGAGAGTCCGCATCGTCCGGACAGCCCGCCGAGCCATTTGATGATGCGCCAGCACGGCGAGAAGGCGCTGTTCACATTCAAGCAGGTGCAGCTTATATGCGAGGGCATGATCAAGGAGCGCGAGGATCAACTGCGCGAACGCTACGAATCGGTGCTGACCACCAAATTGGCCGAGCAATACGATGCCTTTGTGAAATTCACATACGATCAGATCCAGCGCCGCTACGAGGCAGCGCCCAGCTGTAAGTAAACTCCCTATCTGGCTAGAGAGTTACCTAAATTAATCTATTTGCATTTTCAGATTTGTCGTAAGGCAGCCGCCTAAATTCTCACTATGAAATGCACTACGATCTTATGTGACGGTGGATCCAACCGCAACAAAAAAAAGAAAAACAAAACAAAACAACAACATAGAAGCCCTCATTTAAAAAAACAAAAAAAAAAAAAAAGAAAAACTACATTGTGTTTATTATATATTTTGAAATATGAAAGAGTTATAGTTTAAAACTAGAATAACATATATAAAAATTGTATTGAAAAGCAACAAAGGGAGGAAATACTTTAATGGCTTAAGCGCAAAGCAAACAGCAAACAAACAACAAAACAAAACAAACTTGTTACATTTACGTTTTCATATAACGAAAATTCTAAATAAAAATGACAAATATCTATATAGGACGTATGGAACAACACTCAACAAAACGCTAATATATAAACAACAAAATAAAACACGCTGCAAAAGGTGCAACAAACACATCTAAGAAACACAATTCAAAGAAACCTCAACAGTAGCTTCGTACATATAAAGCAAAAAAAAAAAAAAAAAAAAACGAAAAGATTTAAAAAAAAAAGAATTGGTAAATATATATGTTAGGTACATAGCATATAAGGTATATTGTAAAAGCTATCAAAACTATATTGTATTTCAAAACAGCAATGATGAGAGATGACAAAACTAACAACAAAAGAACCTATGCAAAAATAAGTTAAAACTACTCATGAAATAACTTTTTCATAGTTTATTTTTGCATATTCATAATTTCCTAAACAATTTAAGCGAGAGAGTGAATAGCATCTGTATAAAAGAAGAGAAATAAGTTTGAATTCATACATA
This sequence comes from Drosophila colorata, assembly GCA_035041545.1. NCBI lineage: Eukaryota > Metazoa > Arthropoda > Insecta > Diptera > Drosophilidae > Drosophila > Drosophila colorata. The sequence continues at coordinate 6,670,783 of JAWNLD010000564.1, forward strand.
ACTTTGTTTTTCTTAGATCGTTTGTTAATTGTTTCTTCCTTTGATGTACATTTTGCAAAGTAATGTAAACACAAAACTAATAATTCGTTTGCAATGTTTTATTTTGCTTTAAAGATGTAAAACAAAAGCCTAAAAAAAAAAAACTAACAGAAAGAAGAAAAGAAAGTAAGAAAGTTTATAATTTAAGTCAACTTGAACGCTTTCATATATATTTACATATACGCTTGGCAGAAGACGTTTCATGGTCATTATAAATATTTTTCACTTGATATATACAAACATATATTTTTCAATTGCCGCGATCATACATACTTTACACATTTAGTAATTTAAACGTAATCTTAGTAAAGAAATGCCATTTTTATATTAAAATAAAAAAAACAGCGATGAATTGAGAAAATCAAAATGCAGTTTTTGTTCTGGGTTCAAATTAATATAAAATCCTTTTTTTTTCTTAATTTTAGTTATGTAAATTAAACGCCTTATTACAATATTAATTAAATTTAAATGACCAAACCTCGGACGATTATTTTAAATATAAAGTAACATACCTCGCTTAACGGCCTTAACTCGTTCCAAAAATGTAGGCCAATCAAAACAGAAAAGTTCATACAAATGGACTTTATTCAAAAACTTATAAAACTAAAATTTTTTTACATCTCAAAACATAATCAAAAATGAATAGAAATCAGACTTCGCTGGTAATCAAACAAATAGTCCAACTACCGGACTTTGTTATAAAATAAGCAAAGGCCGCTAAGGAAAATTGCCGTTAATAGGCACGGCCATATAGCAAAGTATGGATGTATTTGAAAATTTAGTTATTGGCGCGCAATTTTGACTGTTTACAATCTGCTAACAGATGAGCAAAGTATGTGCTATGTTACGCCAACTTGAAGTTGGCTGCGCGCAGTTTTGCGCTCACTGGTTAACATTGCGCACTAATTAACAGCATAACAAGAAAAAAGTAAAGAAAAAACAAGCAGTCGCTGGAATTTCGAGAGCAACTAAATTGAGCGTGTGTGTGCGCGTGTGTGTTTTGAGCAACGAACGTGGAAACATTAAATTATGTGCCGCTGATGTCCAAAGAGCCTGCGCTAAAAATGCTGCACTCGCGTAAAGCAAACAAAACAAAACTTGTCAACATTTATTGAATCTCCAACCAGAAAAAGAACAAAAACAAAAAATATATTGAAAAAGTGAGCGAGAGAGAGAGAGAGAGAGAGAGAGAGAGAAAAGAAAGCTTTAATTATGTGCGACGACGACGGTGAAATTCGCCAGTGCGTGACTCAGCAGGCGGTGCAGGCGTCGCCGGTCAAGCCTCAGCTGGCGATAGCCGTCACCCAAACGGACGCACGCGGATTCTACGAGGTGCAGAAACAAATCCACACGACCAGGTCGAGCCCGGCGCCGGATGCGTTGCAGATCGCCCACTGGCAGCTGGACGAGGTGCAGCAATGGGCGTGCTCGCTGGAGCGCCACTCGGAGGCGCTGCTCGAGTGCCTGCGCTGTGAGGCCATCGACGGGCAGGTGCTGCTCGCCCTGACCGAGGAGGATGTGCGCGACATGCGCCTGAAACTGGGCTACAAGCTCACGTTTGGGGAGCTCAAGAAATTCTGGCTGAGCGTCTTTCAGCTGCAGCTGCAGTGGAAGCACGAGGAGCAGCAGAAACAGCAGCAGCTGCAGAAGCAGCAGCAGCTCAACGGGTTTCCCCTCTTTCCGGGTGGCTCCGCGGCTCCTCTCATGCTGGGCATAGCGGGACATTTGGCGCAGTCGTCGCTGACGTCGCGTGCAAATGTTTTCATGCCCATCAACGTGGTCGGCGAAAGCTGTCCGTGTCCCTCCGTGCAGGAATGCCCCAGCAACGTGTCCGACTGCGACGCGGCACGCGGCAAGGACAAACGTTCGGTGGCGCCCGAGTATTTTAAGACGGCAATTAGCTTAGGTAAGTTTTGGCTCGAAGGGGTCAATGGGTCTTATCGGCCATTTGTTCAATTAGACACATAACCTTGATTATATGCACAGCCTATTGGCTTATCACTTTCCCAATTGGACCCATACACGCAAGCGTCTTCACGTATGTGTGCGCACATACGTCACTTTAATTATAAATTTAGTTACAGTTTTATTACGCCAGTGACGCGCGCTTCAGTTATTTTGATTTGGAGGTTAAACATACATATGCATGTCTCTCTCCCACTCCCACTCACCATTTTTCTATGTTTTGTTTTAAGCATGTGTTGGTTTTTGTGTTTTTTTTTTTTATTGTGCGCTTTTGTGCAACTTTGCGTGCACAAATTTTCAAATATTTTCCACTCACATTGACACATTGAGAGCCTACTCACTTTGCCATTCAACTTGTCAAGCGCCAAAAAACATTTGTATTTAGAATTCTAACTATAAATATTTGCATTCTAGCTGCTTTAGCACAGTTTAATTTGTAAGCATAAGTTTTTGTTATATTCAATATAACAGTTTGCGTTATCTGTTTTCTACAACATAATGTGCATACATATGTATATAAATTTCTGTTATATTCAGTATAACAGTTAGCGTTACTAAAATAGCTCAAACAGTCACATCCCATCCATTATTGTAGCTTTTATACCCTTAGAGATAATAATTTTTATACACCTCCACGAAGTAAATAAAGAGTATATTTTGTTTTGTGGAATGTGTGCCTTGCTGTCTGCAGTTTTGATGCTAGATCATTGAAACTTCAAATTTATATTCCTGTATAAACGTGTCTGATTTTAAGGCTACGCCCAAGGGGGGCGTGGCAAATTGTGAACATCTATAACTCGCTCAGTTTTATAGCTAGAATCAACAAATTTGAAAGACAGCTTGCTGCTGAACTTTTCTAAAGAGCAAACAAATAGAAAATTACAAAACTAAAAATTTTCCGACGAAATGCAGTTAAATTAAAGCCGGTTTCGCCGTGTTTTAAGTTGTTATTACACTGTAAACAGAGCATGGCACAGTCGGTAAATCTCCGCCTGCAACGTTCTCAACTTGTTTTTCAGCCGAATTGGCTTATTATATCAATAAGCATTTTGTGAGCGTAAACAAAATACAAAAACCGTATCGAATTTGATTTAATTTCTTGTTTGTTTGTGTTAGCCCAGTTAACAGCTCTCGATTGCGCTTTTCTTTGGCAGGCTACTCTTTTGTGGTCACCTGGATCACCTCGTTCGTCATGGTGATCGTGCACGAGCGTGTGCCCGACATGAAACGCTATCCACCGCTACCGGATATCTTCCTCGACAACGTGCCCCACATACCCTGGGCGTTCAATATGTGCGAAATAACCGGGTCGCTGCTGTTCACCATTTGGCTGGTCGTCCTCATCTTTCACAAGTATCGAATGGTGCTGCTGCGCCGCTTCTTCGCCCTGGCCGGCACCGTCTTCCTGCTGCGCTGCGTCACCATGCTGATAACGTCGCTGAGCGTGCCCGGCACCCATCTGCAGTGCAATCAGAAGGACTTTGCCATCGACGATCCGAACGTGGATATGTTCGGTGCATTGGTCATACGGATGACGCGCGCCTATCGCATCTGGAGCGGCCTGGGCATGTCCATACAGGGTGTGCGCACCTGCGGCGACTATATGTTCAGCGGCCATACGGTGGCCCTAACGCTGCTCAACTTTTTCATCACTGAATGTGTGTATTCAATTCGAATATCTAGTATAGTTATTTGTATTAATTTATTGATTTGGCCTTGCCCGTTGCAGATACCCCGCGCAATCTGTATTTCCTGCACACGTTGACGTGGCTGTTGAACATGTTTGGCATCTTCTTTATACTGGCTGCACACGAGCATTATTCGATCGATGTCTTTGTCGCCTTCTATATAACGTCGCGTTTGTTTCTTTACTATCACACGCTGGCCAACAATCGGGCAAGTATTCAAGCGTCTCTATTTATTATTATTATTATTTATATTTATTATTTGTTGATATTAAAACAAAAAAAAACAAGTAAGAACGTTGCAGTCGAGTGTAACCGACTGCGCAATACTCGTTTACCGTCTAATGATAGCTTAAAACAGACGAGAATGGTTTTAATTATTATTGTTATTTTGGAAAAATATCTACTCTTGTAATTAGCAACTCTAGCTCTAAAATTGTGGGAAATATGGATTTTCTCGGATGACCCGCCCATAAGATATGTGGGTGTTATCGATTTGCCACGCCCCAAGTGGGCATAGTCAATTTTTTTGTGCGCTCTTTAGAGGAGGTTATCAGCCAGTTGTCTCAAAATAGGTGTACATATATAGCTTAAAAACTGAGGGAGGTAAAACTGTTTTTTTTTTCGTTGTTTGACTCTTACAATTCTCAATAAGTTCAAGTTTGGAAAGAGGGACAAGGCGGTCGTAAGCAATAGAAAAGGGAACTTCTTAAAAAAGCTGCTCACTTCCTTGGTTCCTTATACATTGTTGTTGTTGTTGCTGGTTCAATAAACCAACTGGCCTGCCAGCTTAGCAGTACACTATATATATATATATATATATATATATATACTACATATATAATTTAACTAATGTTAGCCCTTCGTCATTCCCAGGCTCTAATGCAAAGCGACTCGACGCGGACGCGCATTTGGTTTCCCATGTTCAGCTACTTTGAGAACTCTGTGGACGGCATTATACCCAATGAATTTGATACGCCTGGCACGCTGATCGACTCGATGCTGCAGCAGATATACAGGATCAAGGAACAGATCACCGAACTCAGCGGTCGCTTTTGGTTGGACTTTTTTGGCGATTCCTCCAATCAATCGCCAGTTGGCTCAAGCTTTAACACACCGAGCCAGTCGCTGGCCACCAATATGCACAATATGCGCACATCGACGGCCACGCCCACCAACGCGCCCACAACCACGACAACGTCTGTCCAAACGTCGCACCATTTGAAGCGTCCGTATGTTAGTGCTATTGCCGCCGATTTACGAACTCCGCTGACGGAGAAGAAAGTGCTCTGATTCAGTTGTTGTTGCCGCCGCGTCTTCCAGCCGGATCACAATTCTTAATTGTTTATCGTCGTTCTACGAAAAAAGCAAACGTTTCGGAAAAAAGACAACACACACACACACACACACACCGACTGATAATTTTTACTTGAAAACTTATTCTAATGCTCTTCCTGTTGCAGCACCTGTATCTGTATTATCTAATTACCACTCGTTGTGCCTTTTCGGGTAGTCTCAACTCCAATGCACAGCAAGCCCTCCCTACTCGTAGGTAAATAACATTTAGTTCACGAAACTGGATTAAAAGCAAACCAAATGCATGGAAATGTACAATGAAATGTACTGAATTTGGTTAGTTGCTGATTAACTCCTCATTCCGCTCAGTTTAGTTTTATTATTGAAGACTATTTAATGCATTATTATGTAATTATAAGCGTGTACAACAACTTTATTTAAGTTATTTAGTCCATAAGTTACAAAGTTTTTGTTGAACGCACAAAATCTAATAAATCAAAATTCACATGTGAAGACCTACAAATTTGTGTAGCGTACAAGTAAATTCAAATTTTGCGCGCTGCTTTTCAGTCAACAATGTTATCGGTAGCAGTATTTAAGTACTACTGTGGTTAAGGCCACACTGAACAGCTGATTTGGACTAGATATGAGCAACATCGTTGCTTGTACAGATGCAATCAGATATACAGCAAATTTTTGTTAATATGAATAATTAAAATAACAATTCAAAATAACAGATAAAAACAGTGGTAAGTATGTTTATTAAATTGATCGAGGTAAGCTGTTTGACACATCGCTATAATCGATAGTTGGCATGCAACGTGAATGGCGATTGCTACTTCTTACCAAGCGTCGGCGTCGCATTTTTAGCGGTTAACGCGAATTAATTCTCGTGTGGATTTTGCCACTTCCAATTTCTTCCGCACAGAATATGAAGAAAGTCAAACCACTGTTGCACGACCATTTGATAACTAATCGTGTTAAGCAGGTGAGTTCAACATATATGCACATCTTTCGGGCTGGCAAATTATTGTTCAAACAGCAGCCGGCAAGTCAATTGCAACCAAAAAAAAAAAAAAAAAACCGAAAGCAAGGTTAGATTTTGACAGACGATTGCGAATGTAAATGTAATTTTTTGTCGCTTGCCTTTTTTACAGTATCTGGAGGAGCACATTGACGAGACTTATTTGGATGTGAAGCAGATGACCAAAGAGTTGATGCGCAAATATCCCGAATATTCGCGTCGCAAATTTGGACCATTCAGACAACTTGTGCATCAAGGTAAAGTCAAAAGTAAATATTATAAACCTTGCTGCGCATGACAACAACAAATGCATTATCTGCAATAAAATGTGAAATATGTTTGGGGTAGCCTTCGTCAGGCAGCATGGTATTTTTGGTTGCGTGCAAAGGCGAAATACCCTAACTGTGGTTACTTTGATATTGTAATGAAATGTGGAACACCACGATTGAGAGACTAAAAGGTAGCGCAAAGAACAGTTCCGTTATTCGGCGTCGAAACAAAATAGCGTGACGTCACAAAATCGGTTTGTGCTTTGCTTACATTGCGTTCCAATTAGCACGCATTAAAAAAGCTTTAAAAGTCTTTGGAAAACAGCCCGAAATTTGTAATTAAATCAAAACATTTAAAAAACACAAAAGTTTGTGCGATAATAATACGCAACTATTCAAGTTTCCTTAAGATAGTTTGTATATCTTAGTTGTTTTCATTATGGCTTTTATACTCCTTGTCAGCATAATCTAAGTCAGATCACACCACCATGTTTATAGGGTATCTTAGTGTTGGCAATAGTTATACCCTACTATTTACATTACTATAAAATATTAATTTGTTATATTTGATTTTTTTCTTGCAGCATTTTCCATTGTTTCCGATAGCTATAACTTGGATAAGGCGAGCAGCTCCGACGACGAGGAAGACGATCTATCTGACGAACCCGAAGCACCCAACAACAGCATCATGAACAACATGATGCAAGGCCTTTACAGCAATCAGCCAGCACGCAAATTGCCCACCAGCGAACCCATCGACATTTCCAGTGGCGATGAGAACGACGATGGACCAACAAGTCCACCGAATGGCGGTCTCATGATAGCTGGTGGCACTATTATTGCGCCCGTTAAACCGCCAAAGCGTCCACTGGAGGATACAACGGGAACAACAACAGCCGGAGGGCATGCTAAAAAGAGTAGGTTACAGCAGCAACAATTAAGCTGAAGCAACAGGCAATGATTGTGCACTAATAGTTAAAATGAATGGAATTTGTGGTTTGCTTACAGGCGCACGTGAGGATGGCGTTGCAGCAGGACCCACGCCGGCCACAGGTCGCGTCACGCCCAAGAAATGTGAGTAGTGGCATATAATATATTATTTAATATGTATATAATATAATATATATACATAATATAATATACATAAGGAATCATCATTAATCTCCCCTTACTTTTAGTTGTTGCTGTTTCGGCCAGCCTGGGCAAGGACAACTGCGATGCGGGACCTAGCAAGGATCTGCCGCCGCATCACGGGCCATCGCATTCGTTTCAGCAGCAACAGCAATTTCAGCATCATCATCAGCAGCAACAGCAGATGCGCGACTTTAACGATCGCAGCCAGATGCGCGTGCGCAAATACAAAAAGGCATTGGAGATGTCGCGCACCTCGGAGAGTTTCCGCGACATTGGCGGCATGGATGGCACACTGAAAGAGCTCTGCGAGATGCTCATACATATCAAATCGCCGGAGTTCTATTTTCAACTTGGTTTGTTGCCGTCGCGCGGTCTCCTGTTACACGGACCGCCGGGATGTGGCAAAACCTATTTGGCACGCGCCATTGCGGGCGTAAGTAGCAAAGAATACACGTAATTCTCTTTTTACACGATAGATTCGTTCCAAAAAATTCGAGTAAAAAATATATTAGCTATATGGAAAGATAGTAGATTGGTTTCATACTTAAAAAAGCCACCTAAAAGTGCAAAAAACAATTTTTAAAAATTCTTACTGTTTACTTTTGGACTTATTAAATATATTGTGAAAAAATATATGAAAAGATTTCATAGAATATTTAAAATCGTGTTAAATCAAATCAATTCGTGTAAAAAGACAAAAATTGCAGCATTTTAACAATCGTTCTTCTTTCCATGTTATAGCAATTGAAGATGCCGCTGCTGGAGGTGCCGGCCACGGAATTGATTGGCGGCATTTCAGGCGAATCGGAGGAGCGTATACGTGATGTTTTCGAACATGCCATTGACAATTCACCGTGTGTGCTCTTTATTGATGAAATCGATGCCATTGCTGGCAATCGCCAGTGGGCTTCCAAGGATATGGAGCGTCGCATTGTTTCGCAGCTGATAACCAGTTTGGATCAGCTGAAAGCGACCGAATTTGGCCAATCTGTGGTGGTAATTGCGGCCACCACACGCCCGGACACACTCGATCCGGGTCTGCGTCGCATTGGACGATTCGATCATGAAATTGCCATACACATTCCCTCGCGCAAGGAGCGCCGTGAAATATTGCGCATTCAATGCGAGGGCTTGTCCGTTGATCCCAAGCTCAACTATGATAAAATTGCTGAACTAACGCCAGGCTATGTGGGCGCCGATCTGCTGGCTTTGGTATCGCGGGCCGCAACCATCGCCGTCCAGCATCGTTCGATGAAAAAGTTCCGTGAGCTGCATGCGGCCAGCGAAATGAACATGACCACTGTCACCCTGGACGACGATGAGCCCGGCGATGGCAAGCCGGACGAGCAGCAGCCCGCTGGGGACAAGCCAAACTCGGATACAGAAAAGCCGGAAACCACAAATGGCGAAAAGGCAAAGGATGCTGGCGATGCGTCCATGGATGTGGACGAACGAGAGGCGGGCAAAGGGGAAAAGGCGGCCACAACTGAGCCCGAAACCGTGCCTGAGCCCGAGAAGCAACCCGAGGCGGCTGCCAAATCGCCGGTTCTGGCTCTGGACGAGTTCTACGAGCCCACGTTGGCTGAATTGACCAATTTCCTGGACAATCCGCCCGAGGAATTTGTCGATCCGAACTTTTGTCTTACTTTAGATGATTTTATCGCCGCCGTTAAAGTGTTGCAGCCGACGGCGAAGCGTGAAGGCTTCATCACCGTGCCGGACACCACCTGGGAGGACATTGGCTCGCTGCATGACATACGCGAAGAGCTGAAGCTGGCCGTGCTGGCGCCCGTCAAATATCCCGATATGCTGGCACGCCTCGGTCTGGAGGCGCCGTCGGGTGTGCTGCTATGCGGTCCGCCCGGCTGCGGCAAAACGCTGCTGGCCAAGGCCATCGCCAATGAGGCGGGCATCAACTTTATATCCGTCAAAGGACCCGAGCTGATGAACATGGTAGGTGTGCCCCAGGGCAGAAAGCTGAAATTGTTTTATTTTTATGCTCGTTTACGAAGTGAAATAAGTATATTAGGTTAGTGCAAAGTCCGTCCGAATGTCCGCTATTGAAGCTAGAGACTGAGGGCGTGGCATTTCGATTTATTCTGTATATCTCCCTCAGTTTAAAAGCTACATACATCAAATTTGTTCAGACAGGTTACTGATGACTTCCTCTAAAGATAGCACAAACAAATTTTTGTTTACGCCCACTGGGGGCGTGGCACATCGATCATATATATATACCTTGGGGGCGGATAAGCCGCGAAAATTTATATTTCCCACAGTTTTCGAGCTTAAATCACCACTTTTGGCAAACAGTTTTTGAATGAAATCTAAAGACGTTCTTACTTGTTATTTATCCAATGCCTTTTCTATTCACAGTATGTGGGCGAGAGTGAGCGTGCGGTGCGCGCTTGCTTCCAGCGCGCCAGAAACTCCGCGCCCTGCGTCATCTTCTTTGATGAGTTCGACTCGCTGTGCCCCAAGCGGTCGGATGGTGGCGATGGCAACAATTCGGGCACGCGCATTGTCAACCAACTGTTGACCGAAATGGACGGCGTGGAGGAGCGCAAGGGCGTTTATATACTGGCTGCCACCAATCGACCGGACATCATTGATCCGGCCATATTGCGTCCGGGCCGTTTGGATACCATTTTGTATGTGGGCCTGCCGCAGGAACAGGAGCGTGTGGACATACTCAAAGCTACCACCAAGGTAGGCATAGAGTTCCAACAATTGTTTAATAATTAGCTAATCCTCTATTTTATCAAAAAAAAAAAAAAAAAGGATGGCAAGCGTCCGGTGCTGGCTGATGATGTTAATTTGTCGGAGCTGGCCGCACAAACCGAAGGCTATACGGGCGCCGATTTGGCCGGACTGGTTAAGCAGGCTTCCATGTTTTCGTTGCGCCAATCGCTTAATGAGGGCAACACCCAAGCCGATGAATTGTGCGTGCGCAAAAAGCACTTCGAGGAGGCTCTCAAGCAGCTGCGTCCTTCGGTTAGCGAGCAGGTAAACTAATCAACTGCAGTTAGCTGTAGCAGCCATTTATTGTACTCTCATTTATTCTTTGGCAGGATCGCAAGGTGTATGAGAAGCTGCGTCAAAAATACGCCGCACCGCGTATGCCGCTGTTCGAGTCGAAGTGAAGATCACAGCGCTCGGCACTGTTGTACTAGTATTTAAGAAATCACACACAAACACACCCACACACAGCCACACACCACGCAGGCAGCAATCAAAAACATTGCGCATATTCCTCATTTGATTTAATAGAAACAAAACAGAAAAGAAAATGTACAAAACCAAGTTATGAGAAATCGGCAACAGAGAAACACACAACAAAAACAAAAACAAACAAAAATTAAATGCCCAAGCGAAATAAACTTTGGGACCAAGCCCAGGCCGTTGGTTTATGCTTTCAATATATAGATATATATATTAAATCTACATAGAAAATTAATATGTACATACACACAAGGCACAAACACACTGCCCCCTTTGGTTGTCGGTTAGGGTGCTTCATCGCCTTGTCCGCTGCGATTTCTGTGCGGCGCCGTCATTGCCCGTCGTGGCATTAAATCGTTGTCCATGTGACGTTTCTGCATCTCGAGTATTTCGGCGTGTTGGCCGAGCATCGTGCGCTTGGAACGCTTCTTGATTTTCTTCTTGTGCGGCGATTTCTTCTTTTCGTCAGTGCTGCTGGCATTGGAGGGACTGTCGCCGCCACCGGAATTTTTGCGTGGCGCCGGCGGCTTGGGCGCCATCGGCTCCTCGTCACGTCGGATGCGCTGGCGCAGATCGAAGGCACTCTTGCACATCTCGCGTATGCCGAACCAGCTCTCGTGCCCGATCTGACTGATCATTTCGACGGGCGGCTGGAAGCCCAGCTCACGCGATGGCAGCTCCATGACCAGCGCCAGCGGCGCCTTTAACACACCATACACATAGTCCACCACGGAGCCGGCGATGGTCCGTTTGGTCAGGCAGCTAATGCTGCCCGTGCGATACTCCCGGCCGTTGTACGTTTTGATGGCGCTGCGTCCGGTGGTCGCCAGCGTGTGAAGTTCACGCCAGTGATATGGCGCCTCGCGGCAATAGCCCCACGGATACATGATGCTCTGGCCGTACGAGTGCAGCGACAGGAAGAACAGCAAATTGGGCGCCAGGCTGTCGAGAATGTTGCGCATGGCGCGCGTCTCCGGCTCGGAAAAGGGTCGTTCGCCCTTGTACGTGTTCCGATGGGTTTTCGTCGGCCCGCATTCCCAGAAAATGTCATAGTTGCGATTGCAGTCGGTGCCCACAATTTTGGAGGCCTTGTGCGGACGTCGATTTTTGCGCCAATTGCGATTCTGTGCGAAATGGGAGAGGGGGATTTAGTGGGATTCAGGATTTAGTTGGCACAGCCTGGGACCCACCTTGGTGCGCGAGTATTCGTAGCCATCGGGATTGACCAGCGGGACAATGATGAAGCGCAGATTGCGCAGCACCTCGATGTTGCGCGAATATCGCTCGGTCAGCTGGTAGATGCAGTTGAGGCTGGTGCTGACCGTGATCCATTCGCGTGCATGGGTGCCCGCCTCGATGAAGATGATGTTCCGATTCTTGTCGCCCGGCAGCACCATGGGACCCTTGCCGCCGCTGCTCTTGTGCAGCTCCGCCTGCTTGGCGGCCTGCATCCGGAGCATCGACGGCAGCTCCACATTGTCCGCGTTCATCCAGTTGATCTCGACGGCGCGCACCTCGCGCTTCTCGTGCGTGATGCCCAGCGTATAGAGCTTGACAAAGTTCGAGTAGCGATTGACAATGTACTCCAAATACTGATTGATCTGGCCGTATTCCAAATACGTGTGCAGCACATCCGGCCGCGGTATGACCATCCGCCGTGATGTCAGCGCCGGCACCGTGGCCGCCGTCACCTTTGGGACGGCGCGCGCTTTCGTCTTCTTGGCGCGTTTCGTGATTGCGGTGGCGATTGTAGTTTGCATTTCAATTTACATAAACGGCAATTAAACGGTCAAGAGCGGTAAACAAAAAAAAAAAACAAATAATTAAACTAAATTGGCACTAAAAATTTTTAATTCTATCTACGCAAGAAACTTTAAATCGAATACGAAATGAAATTATGTTTGTTATTCGAGCACATTTTTGGCTGGCTGCTGAAAAGCCTGCTGCGAGAAAAAATCTCCAAAAGACTCGCTCACCTGGCGCTCCACCTGCAGCAGCTGCTCCACGAGGACGAACCGTGCGAGCCCTTTGGGCCTGGCTGCCATTGTGCGACCCAAACGGTTTGTTGGCCCGACTTTTTATCTACGTTTGCTTTATAACACAAGAATGCTCTAGTCGAGGGTACTCGACGAGTAGATACCCTGAACCCTTCATTATGCATACAAAAATTGAATGCGCCTTGTGAAATCTTGATTTGATTTCGTTTTGTTAATGGTTTTTGCTTTATATTGGTTGTGCATTTAAAACTTATGCATTTTAAAAATACAATTTTTTATTTAATTTTTTTTTTTTTGAGAAAAAATCATGTTCGTTTCCCTTACTCATTTTACAAATTTTTTTTTCCTTAAAAATTTAGAATCTTGAATGTTTATTTTTATTCGATTGCAGGTCTGATAAATAGTATAAAATGCCATTTTTTACATTAGAAATACATTTTGAAAAATCAAAATCTTCGGAATTTGTTGAGAAAAATATCATAAATATCATATTTTTTAAGAATAAACATATTTGCTTTATGGGATCGCAGATGCCTCCTTCCGACTGTTAAAAATCATAATACCCTTTTTACCAATTTTCAATGGGCTTAGGGTAAACAAATCGAAAGAACAAAAAAAAAACAAATCCGGGAGCAGGCCGGAAAAGTGGCACAGGCCATATCATGGTGTGGGCGTGGGCTCTATGGCAAGAGTTCGCATTTGGTAAATTGGGACAGCGACAACGTTTAATAAGTTGGGCGGCACGGCAGCTTGTAATATGCGGAATTGGATTTGTATTTGCCGCTGTCCGGGCCTGCAACTGGGCTGCCACAAAACGCAAATATGCTAAATGTCAGCCAGACTTGGGAGGAGCCGGGGATCAGCAAGCAGGTAGCCAAAAGCGCAGGCACATTCTATGCAAATAAACAAGGAAGCGTACGGCCAACAAACGCCTCAACATTGGCGTGCCGTTCCGGAAACGGAGTAGGAACAGGGCTTTAAGCAATCTATGCAAGAAAAGTATTCATTTTGGAGATTGCCTCTAAATAACACTGTGCTACAGCAACAAATTATTAAAAGCAAATTTATTTTTTCTTAAAATTTTAAATTTTTAAATATTTATAGCGTTATCATTTCGATTTTAATCGAACGATAGCAATGTTCTAAGTTTAAGCACAAAAATACATATCGGAACAGTGGAATGTGAAACAGCTTTCAATGCCATTTCCGTTAATTTCAAATTGAAAAGAATTTTTAAATGGAAATTTTAAATAATCATCAGTGAGTATTTCCTTTACTACATCTTTTTTTTTAAATATTTATTTATGTATTTTTATATATTTTCTTTCCCATTTGGTAGAACAGTGTAACTTCCTGCCCGACAAACGTCATGTCAACGCAAATGTCAAAAGTGCGGGGTCGGCATAGTCAGAACAGACATGGGTATATATACATATATACAATGTATTTACATATATATGAATGCAGTTGTTGGAACATCGCCCCGCAACGCAACCAGTTGATTTATACAGAAATAAGGTTCGTGTTGATTTTCATTTAACGGTATTTTAGTCAACTTCCTGACACAGTGACTGCCATATATTCACGTCTGGCTATGCTGGTAACTACATAATACACTAATATACCCTGTAAAATGTGTATGCGATTGGTGCTTATGGGTGTTGTGTGTATGTTAAACGTAAATTAAATTAAATTAATATGCAGATCTCTAAAGATATATAATAATATTATAAGCCAGTTATCTAAGTTCAAGAATGTTTTTAAGCACTTTATTTTAAGGTATACCGTAAAAATTTTTTGCGAATAGATTTTCCCTTCTATATCACTATGTAGGTTATCTATGTGTCTAGAACTTACCATCTAAAATTAAAATTATTCCTTTTTTTTTGTTGGTTTTTTTTTGTTGTTTCAACTTGGCAGCGACACGCAAAGGCCCAGACAGGTCGCCAGTCAGTTGTTCCTGTTACGGGGGCGTTTCTGAAGTATGCACATTATGTCATTAGCATGTTGGCCAAAATAAAAGGGCTAAAACTTTATGTGTTTTTTTTTTGTTTTGCTTCGGAACGGCAAAATAAAAAGTCTGACTCAAATGTGCCCGGTTGTTGCTGTCGTTTGTCTCTTTGACCTGATGACGAAATTTTTGGGTAGAAAGAAAACTGGCTACAAATTAACGAAATGCCAGCAATTATGCCAAACAACATAAACGAAAAATTGTCAGCTTTGGGTTTGCGCCCCAACCTGCCTTAACATGGAACAGCAAGGATATACTTTACTTTGCCTGCATATTTATGCATTTTATATGGCATGGCAATTTAACTTTATTCGGGAATTTGACATAGTTGTGGATGGCTGTAGAAAGTTATGTTGATTATGATTACACGTGGATATGACAGGCAGTTAACAAATTATGCTGTCTGATTTAACCTTCTGCCAAATGGCAGTGTTGGTTAACATATAATATTTTCCTTGCAGTGTTGATAAAAAAATGTCAAATATAAAATATAGAAAGTTAATAAATGAAATGTTTATAATAAAATAATATAAAATATAAATAATATAAAATTTAAAAATTTCCAATAGTTTTATTGTGAAAAATAATGGGTACAGTTTTTAACATGACTTGTGTTTTTTAATTAAAAAATTGAAAAGGATAACATATAAAGAAAAAAAATATTGAGCTTACAAATTTTGAAGATTTGAAAATTTTTTTGAAAGAAAAATTTTCCAAATGTTTTTTTTTAAATCTTTGTTTTCATGATCATAATTTTTGATCATTTAAGTACCATAAATCGTTATGGGATTGTCAACGCTACCAATCATGCCCACAGGATTCGTTGAAGGTTTTGATTTCTTTGAAGAGCCCGTCTTTTGGCTGTTTTGGTCTTTACTTGCGATGCCTGCCTTCTTCTCCAAGTCCTCGATGCGATCGATTAGATCATCCAGCTTATCGAAGCTCTGGCACTTGGGAATACATTCGTTTAGTTTCGCCTCATTTTGGTTCAGTTTGTCAAGAACTCCTTGAAGATGTTTGTCCAATTCCGTGATATGATGCTCCTGCTGCAACGCCTTTTCCGTATCTTTGTGCAGCATTTCGTATTGTTTTTCCAAGTTAACCAAGCGCTCCAATATCTTCTCGTCCGGCTTGTTGGGCTTAGTGTTGGCCACGTTTAGCAGGGCCTCCAGTTCTTTGAGACGTTCCTCGACACGGTTTTCAAAATTTTCGCCTGCCTGTTGGCGATCGGCCAAAATATCCTCCAGCTCATCGATCTTCTTTGCAAGGGTCTCTTTCAATTCGATCAGTTTGTTATCGTTATCAGCGAGCCGTTTTTGGATTATTACCAGAAATTTATTCGCTGCATCTAGTTCAGTTTGTAGTCGTTTTATGCGCTCTTCATTGGCCGGATCAACAATTACTTCTGGCTTGGGACTGGGAGTTGTGCTCATTGCGTTGAGCTTATCCACAGCCTCGTTCAGGCGGTTCTGCAAGTCCTTTATGTTAGCTTCTAGCTTGGCAATATGATTATTGTAATTGCCACCCATTCCTGCCACATTTAGCTGCAGCTGCGCCAAATCCTCGGTCAATTTCTTCACGTTCTTGCAGCAGTTTTTGGCCTTTTCGATTTCCTGCTGCAGTTCTTGATTAGCGGCACAATCATCTGTCACTGGCTTGGCTTGATCATTGGCTGCGATTTGTTCCTGCAATTGTTTTATCCTATCCTCAATTTTCTGCAGCGCATCCCGAAACTGCTGACATTGAGCCAGGCTCTCGCTTAGCGTGCTTAATTTCGCCAGCTGTTCGACGAGCTCTTTAACTAACTTCTCCAATTTGTCCAATCTTTCATTCTGTTCGTTTTCAGTCGTATTTCCAAAGCCCTTTTCGCACTTTTCCATCATTTCTTGAATATTTTTCGCACGCTCCTCTGTGTCCTTTTCCAGCTTATTTATCGAGCTCTCATGTGCGCTTTGCTTATCCTGCAGCTCTTTGAGCTCCTGCTGCAGCTCCTTGGCCTTGTTCTGAGTCGCAGCTTGAGCTGACTCCAGTTGGGTTTTGAGCTCATCTACGCGCACGTTGAGATCCGCGCAGCATTTTGCCGATTCCTCTTTGCTCTGCTTCTGCATCTTCTCCAGCTTATCAATGCGCAGCGTTAGATCCCTCAGCTGTGTTTCGAGCTCAGCCTGCTTGGCCTTTAGCTGATCTCGGACGCTTGTGTTCACCTTGTCTTTCTCGCTCAATTTCTTTTTTAGGCTGTCCAATTCCTGGACCGTTTCGGTTTCCAGTGCTTTTAGTTTCTCTGTCAATAGATCGCAGCAGGTTTTCGTCTCGTTGCCGATAAGTATTCTCATGCGCTCCAAAATGCTGTCCAGATCTTTGCCCATGTCGCCACTTGCCTCTAGAGGCACGCCCATGGCGATTTCGCTGTTTGCTGATAGGGTCGTAACATCGGCGAATATCTTGTCCATGGCGTTCTTCTCGTAGAAACAACAATGCTCGTCGGCAACCTGCTCGGGTCGTTTCGTATTCATGGCATCCAATAATTTGCCCATGCGTTGATTAAAGTTAGTAAGCTTTGCATTTTTGATCACCTGATCATTGATCCAGTTCGCAATCTCCTTTTGGGTCTCACACGTGTCAGTTGTTGGTGTACTACCCTTTTTTTCAGGGCCAGTATTCGGCGCCACAGCATCTTCGACGTCATCATAGTCGTTAAATGTGAATGCCTCCAGTTGCCAATGGGCTGATAAGAACAGCAGCAATATCTGCAGCAACGTCATCAAATGCTGTGCATGACATTGTTTATAGCTTCAGTATCGATTGACTTTTCTCCATTTTCAAACACTCACCATTGCTTAGGCTGTCCCCGTGTTCCGATGTGCTGACTCCAAGTGATCCACGCAAACTGAGCAAATGTGGGGTGTACGAACCGGAGCGACAGCCCACTCTGCACTATAATCGATTTGCATGCTGTGGGTTTTAACAGCCGAGAGGTGCCAGTAGAGTATGCTGACAGTTCTCAAAGAAAAATCAGCTAAAAATCAAAAATCATTACTTGAATTTATGAAAATCGCCGAGAAAGGCGATATTTAAAGAAAGTATAAAAGAGTGATAAAGGGAGAGAGGGAGGGAAGTAGTAATAGAACGTCGGAGTAGAAAATACTTGAACCAAAATATATCGACATGAGGCTAATTTGTAAACCTCCATAACTTTGCCAAAACTCAACCGATTTTAATATGGAATAGCTTTTTGTTCATCGATTACGCTCTAGAATAATCTAGCATTTAAATATGGGATCACTATTTTTGGTCAAAATTCATGTACATTTTTAAACAGAAAATTCGAAAAAGGCAAGGATCTGTAATTTAAACATCCATAACTTTGTCAAAACTGAACCAATTTTAATATGGAAGGACACTTTGTTAATGGCTGGGCTCTAAGCTTAATCTGGAATTTAAATCTGACAACGTAATTTTTTGTCAAAATTCATAGATTTTTACCCAAAAAAATCCTAAATAGAGAATCGTTCTGAGAGTCCCTGAAATCGATGCTTTATACAGATGGTGTTTGACCGAACTGTTTTGATCTAAACAATCAAAATTTATGTATCTCTTGTTGTCGCTGCTATCGTTTTCCGACAAATGTCTACAAATTCAAGCTAGTAGTCAACTTTAGTTCAAGTGAATGAAGATTATTTTCATGGTTAAGGTCGCGAAGCATGGCTCGATCTCTTGCCTCGGGGGCTTTTCATATGCTTATTGGGGCGTTGACAAAGACCAAAACAAAAACTATACAAAAAAAAGCTTACAAGAATACTTTGACAACGTGTTTACGATTAGCAGTTACCCTGTAATTCGAAAAATCTACAGCAAAACTGAATCTTAATTTTCTCTCTTTTTCCTCCTACAGATCGGACTTTATATTTTTATCTATTTGGAATGTGAGACTGGTAGAAAAATTGTTGACGTACTCCATTTGGTTAAACCATTTTTAAATGGGTACAGGGTATTGAAAACCCGTTTAGATCATGCCTTGAGCGATATGCAATATAGATCTATATGTATTGTAAAATAATGTGAATATTAGGTAATAATTGAGTGTGTCGGGCTACTTTTGTTCAGAATATGCGTTCAAGAGGAAAAGTTGAATGCCCCGAGCTTTGAGTTTTTAGAATCCATTAGGCTGATTAATATGATTTAGAACTTAAAACGAGTCTGCAAATTAAACCAGCCAGACAAGCGAGCGAGCTATTAAGCCAAACAGATGGTAAAAAATTTAAAATGCAAATGCGATCTAACACGTTCTTTTGGTGCACCGGAAATATAAAGTTTGAGTCAATATATATATATTTTTTTTTGTATTTTAAATAGTCTGCAGAGCGAGTGCCTCGATGTCTCTTAGGGTTTGGATCTTTGGCGAAGATCAGATCAATGAAAATATCGCTGATCAAGCGGAAGTGCCCAAAGCGACAGTCAAGTGTCATAATTACGCACAAAAGCAAACTGAAAACATTTAATAATACTATAAAAGAAAAACTAATACGTAGTTATGATCGACGTAAAGCATGGATCATCATCCGAAGAGCTGAATACAAATATTTTTGATAAGTGGCGTTCGATGGCTTGTGAATGGCTTCTGTTAGCCATGACGTTGGGCCATTTACAGATCTATCTACCGAAGCACTTAATGTTTTAATGAACTCGAATCACGCGTGTTTTATTTCTTTGACTTTGATTATCAACGGTTTTTTAATGGGCTCATCAGCTGCCTTTCGAAGTGCTTCTTCTTCGGCTTAGCTTTGTGGTAACTGTAATGGACCACAAGTATGTTTAGAGTGGTAATATCGCTTCCGGCCAACTCGACAAACTGGCCTTGCACGCCAAATTGAAATCAATAGAGTTCAGTGATCGAATTTAGCCCGGCTAACTGAATTAGCTAAATCGCGTTGCGCTCATCTTATATTTATTTTCGAAAAACTTTCAAATCGATTTCGTTTAGAACAGGAATCGAAGATTTGCCCCTCAAAATATGGCCGGTGGCTGTGTATCTCCGTGTCAGACCGTGACATTAGGAAGACAAAGCGCAAAGTTGGCCCAAAGCATAACACAAATATACACACACACATACACACACACATGCAGGCAAATAATTCAAGTTCCTCTATAAAAACCAGTAAATAAACAAGTAACGGCTTCAGAATCGCTTCAAGACCCGCGACACGCGGATGCAAAACGCATGAAAAAGCCACAACCGAACTAGACCCAAAAAGAACTCAAACACAATTATGTGTAGATAACAAAGTGATCAAATTATCCAAACTAGTTTCCAAAAAAAAAAACACAAAAAAAGAACGCAATCTTAAAGAAAATAAAAAATTCATTAAATTTCATTCGAAAAAATACCATTAACGCTTCTTAGCAACTGGCATAAATTATGCAAAAATAATTAATTGGAAAGAACTAAGCAAATTCTAAAAAATTATATATATATGTATGTGTATATAAATAAGCGACGCGTGCCGTGAACGTCTTGATAAAAAAAAAACGCTTTCCGCATTTTGTCTCGTGACGCGTTTAAAATCGCCCACAAATCTGTCTTGTATTTTGGGTCTTCGCTGTTGTTGGCCCCAAACCAAGCTGGCCCCATCTCATTGGAGCGGACTGGACCGTACAACTGACCTTGACACTCACTTTTCTTAAAAAAAAACAGAAACACATATAAACGATACGAAAACATATTTTTTTTCGGGTTTTTGTGGCTTTGGCAACGTCTTCTTTCTGAGCCGCGCTTCGAATCTGTCGACAGTCTTTGGCCGAAACGGAGATGAAACACACGAATCGGGCTTCAGCTTAGCTTAACTCATGCAGTCGGGCCTGTTGCTAAATATTACATAAGTTTTTCAAGTGCAACGTGCAAAAAAATATATATACATATATTATAATTTATCTGTGCATAAAGAAAACCAAGTTTATCCATGCTTCATTCACTGCTTCGCTGCATATTTTAATACATAATTTGCGCAAAAAAAAAATAGATATATATATAAATAAATACAAAATTCAACAATAACAACAAATACGAGCAGCTGTGGCCAATTGTTGAGTGCAAAATGTTTTATAAAGTCGTGTGCAGTTTGCTGCTTTGTCTCGTCGGCTTGGCGTGCTCCAACAATCTGGCCGGCTATGAGGGGTAATTAACACAATAGATATAAATACATTTATATAAATTAAAAATATTTCACATTTCAAGCACATCAATCAGGCGGCTCGCTCCATAAGAGCTTGAGCAATTATTAATTTATTTTCTTTTTTGGTTAAAATTTAAATTAAAATTTAACTCAATTTGAATGATTGCCGGCTAGTTGTTAAACTGGTTTATGCTTGTACTTAATAAGTAGCCGAGTGCTCTCAACTCTTCAAATCCCGCTACGTACTTACCAACTGCTCCAAGGAGCTGCCCTCAGATCAGTTAAAATATAAAACAACCTAGCGCCTATATATTTCACGCTCCAGACAGTTTATAGTGCCAATAATAACGCACAGGTACATTAGGCATACATCAAATGTGGACAATTTATCGATTTGGCATTTAAATGTTAGATAGGGTATGGCCAAAACGGTTACGATCAGCGAACTGCGATACAATTTTATACCAAATTCTTTGATTTTTCCAAACATTTCTTTATGTTTAATGTTTAATCCTTAAGAACTGTACAGCAACGGGATGCTAAAATTTTGTTTTGCTTAAATTAATGTTGGAAATTTAATTTTAGCTTGTGTTCAATCTTGTGCAAGTTTAAAACGGAATAGGATAGTTTTTTCAAATTAGAAATTTATAGTTGACTTTTCTTACAAATGTAAAATGATAATGGTTTTGAATTTTGAGAAGCAAGCTAGTCTCTCAGTTTTGATCCTCATTTATTTTTAACGAATTTTTCTATTTCTGAAGATTTCTTAACCAAACTTTGTACCAATTTATATAAAAAGTCTTATTTAAATTGAAACCTATAAAAATAAATCGGAAATCTATTATATGTTAGTAAGGGTATTTTATCTGCTTTAAGCCGTGTAACTTTATTTTTCTCGTTTTAAATACTTTTTTCTATTGTGGCTTGACAACTAAAATTTCTTATATATAAAACCATACGAGTTTGGAGCTTTTTTGACAGCTAATAACTTGGTTGATATATATATGTACATATGTGCATGTACAAACTAGAAGCGAAGTAGTGCCAATGCCAGTGATTAGACGCTGTCATTAACATCAAAGTTAGCACATACCCTGCTAGACACTGTCCAGTTCGGGCGTACTTATAAAACAAACCCCAAACACGCCCATGGCAATAGGCAAAAAAAAGGCTGTTAAAGCTGTTGTTTGGACAGCGGCTCCATTGACGATCCAGCGATGACACAGCAACTAGTGGTAAAATTTATCTGGTAAATGCCAAAAGCGATCGCAGCGCAAATGTTTGCCCAACTTGTCAACAAATGGCACGCTGTCTGAGCTGTTTGACAGTTTGTAGTAGAGATGAGCGCGTTCTGGATTTTCTTAGCTTTTATTTTATGATAGCGTATTTTAAAGTAGGATAAAATTATAATCTGCCCACTTATACATTTTTAAATAGCACTGGTTTAATTATAAAAATATTTTTGAGTTTTAATATTAATTTAACTTATTAATTGATTTTTCAATTTCTTAGTTTGATTCAAAATCAATATTTATCAAACTTTTTTTTATATTTTAATTTTCAAAACAAATATTTAATTTCCATATTAACATAACTTTATTTAGGATACATTTTAGTCTAATTTAACTTCAGCATTTATCCAATTTGCTCAACACGCAGCAAAAAACACGACACGCGCCCAACTCTTGTTAATTGCTTCTGGGGTGGCGGGCGCACGCGGCGTATGTGTGATGTATGCGAACAACTGTGCATTGGTTGTGGTCAGTGCCGTATGGGAGATCATAATAGAAAATGAAAACGAGCGCAAAACTACAACTTGATATTTAATTAGCACGCAAAATGTTTGCTTCCTTCCGTTGCTTTGTGATCGGCACTGGGTTGGGGCAGCTTGTTGTTGTTGTTGTTGTTGTTTCACAATACGTTTGAAATGTTCGATGCTCAAAAATAGATGCTTTATATGCAGAGATATAATTTTGACAAGGTCGTTCGTTGCAGCTGATTGAAATCAGCGTCCAACAATAGCGCTTCATTTGCGTATAATTTAAGGAAAATTACAACAACAATTTCATTCAAATACAAATATAACTAATCACATGTAAACAGTTTCTTTATGTAAAAATGGAATTTTTTTGTTATTTTCTGCGGCCGCCTGCAGTGTTTTTATGATTATTATTTTTGTTTTTGTTTCATGCACTCTTTGCCTTTGGTTTCTGTGAGTGATACACCAAGTTGTTGGCGTTTAATTAAATTATATATCATTCATTGTATGCCGCCGACTGCCACACGTGATTAGCCTCGTCTTTGTCTTCTGTTTTGCTAGCTGTTTCCGCTGCCGCCGCCGCCGCCGCCTCCACCACCTGCCGCCTGCCGCTGCATGATGAATATGCATAGATTTTCAATATTTTGTAGCCAGCTTGTTGCTTCATCTTGTCGGTGGCCGTTGTGGAATTTTGTGAAATGATAAATTGGCCACAAATTCACTGCGAGGTGGCAAAACGCCAATTGGCCAGGCGACGACAACGAGAACGAGGCGTTCTGCATAAATTTTGTGAATCAACAACTCATTTTGGGCGCCACAAATTAATTTCTGTTGTCCAATTAGATCAAGACATGTGTGTGTGTGTGGAGCAATCGGATTGCATTGGGTTTTTTCGTGTTTTTAATTGGATATTTATTATTCCAACCAATTAGTAAGCGACAATTGCACGTAATAAGGATTATCTATTGATGGGATAAGATTCAAAACGTGCTAGCTGTTGAAGAGTTTTATGAAACATTATGCTAATTGGTTTCAAAAAGGCCAAGAAAGTGGTTCTACACTAACTTGTTTGTGAGGTTCTTTTAACTGCCGTTAGATTAACTAAAAAAAAAATAAGTCTGTTGCATAGTTTTATGAACTTAGCAACAAGTTTTTTTTAAACTTATGATATCATTTCAATGCATATATTTTGAGTGAGTGTTTAATTGCTCCATAGTGAGAGCAGTGACGTCACGACATGTTTGATATTTACCTTCGTCGCCGGACAATTTGATTTAATCTATATATCTTCCTCAGTTTTAAAGGCAGATACGTACAATTATTGTAGAGAGATTAGTGAAGAACTCCTCTAAAGACCGCACAAATTTTTTTTGTATACGCCCGCTTGGGGCGTGGCAAAATCTAAATAGGATTAGAGATAAAATCGACGAAAATTTCTGGGAGAATTGAAAAGCTAGTGTCATCAAATTTGATAGACAGTTTTCTAATGACCTGCACAGATCAAGTTAAAATTTCGGCAACCCCCACTCTCGACCCCAGAAATTACAAAAATCAAAAAAATTTCAAAATAACCTTAATAATTATAAATAAATAATAAATTAATATTTTATAATTCCATTTAAAATTCTTGCAGCTACACCAAGTACACGGTGCAGCATGGCGGCGAGAGCGCATTTCGCTATATGGTCGATCTGCAAACGAACGATACCGAAGTGGACTTCTGGCTGCTCACACGCAACATGTCCGTGCTGACGGTGGGTCCGAAGCGTAAGCCGCAGTTCGAGTCGCGTCTGTCGCAGCTGGGCGTCGACTATCAGACACAGCCGCTGATGGACCTGATGGCAGCGCTGGAGGCGAACAGCACCTACGGCGATGACGACGATTTGGATGAGTGCCAGCCGGGCGCCGATTGCGAATCGGAGCGTCCGCGTAATCGAAAGCGTCGCCAGGCGCGCGGCTTTTTCTCGCACTATCCGCGCTACCATGAGATACTCAACTTCATGAGCGGCCTGGCTGCGCGCTATCCGCAATTCTGTCGCTACGAATCGCTGGGTCGCTCCAACGAGGGTCGACACATCGCCGGGCTGTCCATATCGCTGAATCAGCGTGTGCGTCCGCGCCGTGTCGCCTACATTCAGGCAGCTGCCCACGGACGCGAATGGATCACCACACAGACGGTGCTCTACTTGGCCTACGAGCTGCTCAGCAATCTGCGCGCCTTCCAGCGGGTGCTGAACGATGTGGAGGTGTTCCTGGTGCCGCTCGTGAATCCCGATGGCTATGAGTACACGCACACCTCGGTAAGCAATCGAATATATAGAGATACAAGCAATTTCAGCTATTTCTTGAGCTTATCTTTACAAAGGCGATTAGCGAATTCACGAAATCGATAAGTTATTAAATTCCATGAAAAAACTTATAGATAACCTTTTGAAGTCTTAACTTTTTGGTAACGTGATTTACTGTTTTTTTTTTTTTCCAATTTATCTCACTTTAGGATCGCTTCTGGCGCAAGAATCGTCATCGTTATGCTGGTCATTCCTGCAGCGGCGTGGATATCAATCGGAACTTTGCCAACCACTGGAACTATCAGGGCGCCAGCCAGAATGTAAGCAGCCTGTTGCACGTTTACTTTGACTTTGACCTTCACTGATGTAACACGCTTTCAATCCCAACAACAACAAAAAAATCACATAACAGCTCTGCTCGGAGGTCTATTCGGGCACAACGCCAAATTCGGAGCCGGAAACGGCGGCTGTGGTCCGCTATCTGGAATTCAATCGTAACCGTGTGAAGCTCAGCCTGGATGTGCACTCATTCGGCAAATTCATTTTTTATCCCTACGGCTATGCGAGGTGTGTACGGCCTTTCAGGAACGCGGCTGAGCTGGGCCGGCCCGTTAAAAGAAAAATTCAATTTACTTTTTCAATTAATTTGCTAAAAGCAATTAAAAGCGAATATTTTTGGCTGGCACTGTTATCCATTTTAAAATGTTCACACCCATTTCGCCCATACAGAAACACAGTGCCACCAACTGTGGGAACTTTGCGCTCGGTGGCATCGCGAGCCGCCAACCAAATCGGCAAATATCGCGGCACCCGCTACACCATCGGCACCTCCGCCTCCATATTGTACGAGGCATCTGGCAGTCTGGATGACTTTGCGTATGGCAGCCTGGGCATACCCTTGTCCTACACGCTTGAGCTACCCGGTGAGGAATTCCATGTGGCCCCCTCCGATATCATACACGTCTGCAAGGAGACATTCGCCGGCTTTGTCGAGTTCATCCGGCACGTTAGTCTGTATTAGGTAGTGCCGCATGTACTCGTAGAGTGCGCTGGCTTCTATAGCATTTAAGCAATTGAATTTATAATTGTTAATTTAACTAATTAGTGTCATCGTTGTTAGGCATTAAACAAAAAACAAATACAGCTTGATGTTCGTTATATTGAGTGTCTTTAATGTACCTAAAAAAATATTATATTTGTGCTGGTTTATATAAGAGGCAGAAGAAGTCAACTACGATCCTAAAAAGTATATTTATTTTTCTTTCGATCAGTCAGTCGTTGCCTAAATCGTTGAATATCCATAACTTTTCTCATTTATTGGAGATCGAAAAATTATAAATTTTCTGCCCATAATTATTGAGAATATTTTTTAGATAAGAGCTAGAAATAATAATATATATTTCTAGGAAAATTCTAGTTTTAGATTATTTCAGTTTTTGTTTACCTCTCTCTTTTCACTCCATTGGCTTTATTTTAGATATATCCAGACATTAAAATGGCAGATTTCAGTTCCGTAATTTGAATAACCATGGCATTTTTTGCTGCACCTCGATGGGTACAGGGTATGTGCTAGTCGGCTATCCGTAACTAAAGTATCATCATTTATTGAAATTGTCCATCTTTGGCTTCAAGGAATCTTATTTGGAGGTTACAGGGTATCTGTTAGTCGGGCATTCTTCACTAAAGTTCTCTCACTTAATGAAATTGTCCATCTTGGGCCTACAAGTTTTTTATGCGGAGGGTATGGGGTATCTGCTAGTCGGGCTTTCTCCATTAAGTACCCCCATTGTCCATCTTTGGTTTAAAAGCTTCTTATTTGGAGGCCATCTGCTCAAGTATTCCCATTTTTTTAAAATTCCTTCGTATCTTATTTAATTTCATTCATTGAACCGGTTCACTAGCTCTAGCTATTCCTCCCTGAACTATATGGTGTGTTTTTGCTCAGGTTTTACTCCATGTTATAAACAGAAGCGTCTAGTCTAACCGATAAATGGACTTATTGATATCGTAACTGAATTGCCGCATAGTCGGCAGCAGCTCCAATTAGATGATAAGTGGATTGGTATTTTCATTGGTATCGAAATTTTTTTGGCATATCTAATTGGAGCTTGGCCCAAATGGCATCGTTCATTCGGTTGGGTTTGCTGCTCGTGCTGCACTCAGGCTGCCTGCTGGCCTGGCAGGATTACAAGGATTACAAGGTGTTTGAGCTGAGGCCAAGCGATGCCAGCCAGTTGCAGCAGCTGCGACAGTTGGCGCGGGAGAAACCCCATTGGGACTTTCTAGGCCCACGTTACAGTTACAATGCAAGCGGATTGCGGGTGCTGGTGGCACCCGATCAAGTGGACAGTTTGCTGAAGCAACTGGAGACACATTTGATCGAACATGAGCTGCTCTTGGATGATTTGTCGGTGGTGGTGCGGGCACAACGTGCCGAGAATGAGCGCAGCAAGGCGCGCTCCACGTTGCCGTTGCTCGATGTTCTCGGTGGATTTTACACGCACACCGAAATCAATGAGTATCTGGACAGTCTGCCGCAGCGTTATCCGCAGCGGGCGCTGGTCAAACAGTTTGGCAGGAGCTATGAGGGTCGTGCCCTGAAAGTGCTGACCATTAACAATGGCGACGGACGCGCCAATAAGCCGGTGATCTTCATCGATGCCACAATGCACGCACGGGAATGGATCGCGCCCTCATTCGCCCTGTACATCATTCAGCAGCTGCTGGACAACCAGGCGGCGAATGCGGATCTGGTCAGGGACTATGATTGGGTCATTATGCCGGTGGTGAATGCGGATGGCTACGAGTTCAGTCACGCGGAGTCGCGCTACTGGCGCAAGACTCGGAAGCCCACGTGGGATTCGGAAAACGCCGGCACCGATCTGAATCGCAATTTTGGCTATGAGTGGGGTCACGACGTTGGCTCGTCGGACGATCCAGCGAACGAAACTTATCGCGGCGAGCACGCTTTCGATCAGCCCGAAGCGCAGGTGGTACGAGATATCCTGTTGCACTACAGCGGCCGCTTGACCTTTTACCTTTCGCTGCATTCCTATGGCAACTATTTTCTGCTGCCATGGGGTCACACGGGGTAAGTGGATATATATATAAATATATAGAAAAATATTTAAATTAATTAATTAGTACGATTTGAATATATGTTATTAACGAGAAATACTAGAAGTTAACTTCTTGGAGCTTTGCAGACATGTGGCAGATGTGAAGCTATAGCTTAAGTTTTTTTTTTAAAGTATTTTTTTAAAAAGTGTGTAGATAATTTATATATATTTTATTATATTTTAATTTTTATTTTTGTTAATTTTGCATAACGCCAACGCAGCCTAAAGAATTAAATTTCATTGACCGGGAAGCTTATTTCAGAAGTTTTTCATTCTAATCCTTAGTCCTTCAACTTTAACTTTTTTTATATTTTTTAGGCATTTTTTAAAAATTTGTACAGGAGATACATTTTTATTTATTTATTTTTTTTTTGCATAAAAGAATTAAGCCTAAGGAATTAAATTTCATTAAAGGGGAAGATAATTTAAGAAGTTTTTGATCTTAATTCTTAATCCTGAAACTTTAATCTTTATTGTTTTTAACATTTTTTTATTATATTGTTGCGTTGAAATGAATTATCGTATAAAACAAATTTAGCGGGCGGTGAAGTTTTTGATCTTAATATCCAATCCTTAATATTCATTCCAGCGCTTTCCCTGACAATTACAACGATATGATGGAAGTGGCGGATGCGGGTGCCATGGCGATCGTTTTGGCAACCAATGGCCTTTATAGCTACGGCAGCGGCTATTATTTGATGTACCCTACCTCCGGGGATTCTACAGACTATGCTGTGGGCGTGGCCAATGTAACGGTGGCCATCACAATGGAACTGCCAGCCGGCGGGTTTCTCGGCTTCGATCCCTGGGTCTCGCATATCGAGGCCATTGTGACCGAGAGTTGGGTGGGTGTGCGTGCCATGGCCATGGAGGTGATAAGACGCTATCCGGCGCAGTCATAAATAAAGTCAGATTAATGTCCAACACAATTTAATACAAATGTAAACTAGATTATAGTTTATAGATCTATCTGATTAGATATGATTGGGCTATTTAAGGGGCAGATTTCGGGCACGCGTGTCTATAGTCCGTGCTGAATATAGCCATGTCGCGTTTGGGCCTGTTGACACTGCTGCTGGGCTTGGCTCTGGTGGCCGCCGAACAAAGCTACGAGGGGTGAGTCGCCTAGGGATTATTGGGGTTGAGTATCCCTGAGCAACAGTTGCTTGCAGCTATCGCATCTATGAGGTGACCCCCACCACGGCTGCACAGGGGCAACTGCTGCACGGCCTGAGCCTGGCGGGTTACGACTTCCTTAGCCTGCGTCGTTTGGCCGGACAATCGTCACGGTTGATTGTGAGTCCCGAGCAGCTGCCCGACTTCGAGGCGCTGCTGAGGGAACAGTCGATGAGCCATCGCCTGATCAATGCCAATTTGGGCGACACGATTGCCGCGGAGTTCGCCGAGCGGCAGCTACAGCGCAGCCTCGCCCCCATCACGGGCAAGGGTCGCCTCAGCACCGAGCGCTATTATTCGCACGAGGAGATCATCAACTATATCGATGACCTGGCCGCTCGCTATCCGTCGCGTGTGTTCGTCAAGACCTTTGGATGGTCGTTTGAGAAGCGTGAGCTGAAGACCATCACCATAACCAATGGAGATGGTCGGGCCAACAAGAAGGTCATCTTAATGGACGGTGGCTTCCATGCCCGCGAGTGGATCTCGCCGGCGGCTGTGCTCTATGTGATTGATCAGCTGGTGGAGCAATTTGAACAGAATGCTGATCTGCTCAAGGATTACGATTGGGTCATTCTGCCCGTGGTGAATCCCGACGGGTATGAGCACACCCAGACGGGCACGGTTGCGCGCATATTCCGCAAGACTCGGCAGCCCTACAAGTATCTGGGCATGACCTGCTATGGCGCCGATCCCAATCGTAACTTTGATTTCCATTGGAATGAGGAGGGCGCCTCGTCGAATCCGTGCATGGATACGTTTGCGGGACCCAAGGCCTTCTCCGAGCCGGAGACAATATTGGTGCGTGATCTGATGCACTCCTTGGCGGATCGTGGCATTATGTATCTGACCATTCATTCCTATGGGAACTATTTGCTCTATCCATGGGGCTGGACCAGGTGGGTGGCTCATCTTCCATTCATTTAGCAAACTAGCCTCAATTGATTCGTCTTTGAAGCGATTTGCCCGACACCTGGCAGGATCTGGATGATGTGGCACGCGCTGGCGGCGATGCCATTGAGAAGGCCACTGGAACGGTTTACGAGGTGGGCAGCTCCACGAATGTGCTCTATATAGCAGCTGGGGCCAGCGATGATTACGGCTTCTATGCCGGCTTCAACATCTCCATTACCATGGAGCTGAGTGGAGGTGGCACAACTGGCTTCGATCCGCCGGCCAGCAAAATTGACGAGTTCGTCTCCGAAACCTGGATAGGCATTCGTGCCAT
This sequence comes from Drosophila colorata, assembly GCA_035041545.1. NCBI lineage: Eukaryota > Metazoa > Arthropoda > Insecta > Diptera > Drosophilidae > Drosophila > Drosophila colorata. The sequence goes on from JAWNLD010000564.1 coordinate 6,701,165, forward strand.
GGCCGAGAAGCTTATTGAGAAGTATTAAAATTGTTGTTGTTAGTGAGTGTAAATAAAGTGAAATCAATCCTCTTAACTTTGTACTTTGAGAATTTTATTTTATTGATTTACGATGCTAAGAGAGCTATTTACGTTTACGTAATATCTCGATGTGTGTATAAAATTAATTGACCGTTTATTGATCAAGTCAGAAAAAAGCAAATATTTCAAAGAAGTTATCTTTATGATGTAGGGGATAATGCGGTATTGGAAAATTGCTAGGAGTAGGATAGAATATGGGTGAAAAATATTGAAATAAAAGTGGTTTGTCAATTGAATGCGCCTTAAGCATATTTCCAAAGATCTATTTGACATTTAATTTCAGACATTTCGAAAATCAAGCCTTATGTGTGGAAAATGGGCGAAAACTAATTCGGCTTCAAATTGCAGTTCGCAAAGTTTTTCTTAATCTTAAGTGAAGCCCTTCGAATACAGCCATTGCAACCTTGCAAACAGGATAATAAAATTGTAATTTAAAAAAAAAAAATTTTAGTTTAGCTGAGAGATTTTGACACACGATTTTCTCACTAGCGAAATTTGGTTAAAAAAATGAAAAGTGAAGAAAAAACTTTTTCGGGCAAGGCCGGGTAATACCTGCTAGTACTATAAATATATAGATACGCACAAATCATGTTTCGAATCACTAACTGCATACTCTATCTTTATAGCTATGGCAATTTTTTTTCTTCATCATTTTACAACCAATTTGTTGATTACATTGAGTGGGTTTTTTTTTTAACTTTTACTTTATGTACGTTTGATAAGGTTGCTGATTAGAAATCTTGAGCTTGAGCAGCTTGATAGCTGTCAGTTTTCCCAAAGTTTGCAACGTGTAAAGATGATAATATTGTGGTTCGCTTGCTTCTCTCTAGTCCTATGCCATGCCAAGGCAGGCATCTACGATGGGTGAGTGGGTGGATGGAAACTGTGGCGATTGGTCAACTAATTGGACAACAGCTTTAAGATCTATGAGTTGGCCACAAAGAGTCGCTCCGCTGGCGTTAATCTGGTCTTGTCGGAGCTGGTTAAGAATGAGTCGTACTATGAGCTGTACGCGAGCAAGGGAGCAGCTGCCCACGTCATGGTGCATCCGGAGGCGCAGCCGGATTTTATCCAGCTGCTCGACGAGCACACGCTCAGCTATAAGTTGGTCAATCGGGATGTGGGCCTCACGCTGAGCCGCGAGTTCGCCACGAATCGCATGCTCCGCACTTGGTTTCCCTATCGAGGACGCCTGGGCACGGAACGTTATTATACGCACGACGAGATCAATCAGTATATTGAGGAGCTCGCACAGCAGCATCCGAGTCGTGTGTTTGTCAAGACGGTGGGCAGAAGCTACGAGGGACGCTGGCTGAAGACCATTCGAATCACGAATGGAGATGGACGTGCCAATAAGCATGTGATTCTCATGGATGGTGGCTTCCATGCCCGCGAATGGATCTCACCGGCGGCCGTGGTTTATGCCATCGGTCAGCTGGTGAACAACTATGAGGCGCATGCCCAGCTTTTGCTGGACTACGATTGGGTCATTCTGCCCGTGGTGAATGCGGATGGGTACGAGTACACCCAGCTCTCGGCGGATACGCGGCTGTGGCGCAAAACGCGCCAGCCCAGCAGCACCGATTGCATCGGCACCGATCCCAATCGCAATTTTGGCTTTCATTGGAACGAAACGGGCGCTTCGCCGGATCCCTGCATGGAGACTTATGCGGGTCCGCGGGCATTCTCCGAGCCGGAGGCAATTGTGGTGCGTGATCTGATACACAGTCTGGCGGATCGTGGCAAAATGTATTTGACGGTGCACTCCTACGGCAACTATATACTCTATCCCTGGGGCTACATCGAGTGGGTGATCAGTTAGCCTTTATATTTTTCGCCTGAGCTAAATTGTTTTAAATTGCAGCGAACTGCCGGACACTTGGCAGGATCTGGATGAGGTTGGACGCGCTGGTGGTGATGCCATTAAAGCGGCCACTGGCACCACTTACAAGGTGGGCTGCTCCACCACACTTTTGTATGCGGCCGCAGGCGCCAGCGATGATTATGCCTTCAGTTCTGGCTTCCCTATATCATTCACCATGGAGCTGCCGGCAGGTGGAGCCAACTTTTTGATCCACCTGCTGCGGATATTGATAGACTGGTTAAGGAAACGTGGGTGGGCATTGAGGCCATGGCACGCAAGGTGATCGAGAAATATCCACTGAACTGAGATTAACAACTTAAAGCTCAACTTGTCTATGATTGAAATATTATATTATATATAACTGCAATAAATTCCGAAAAGAATTATAAATAACTTACTCAGATATAAGCTATTAAGCTTTGACAGAGGTTATAATAATTTTGTTTATGTAAGTGATATAAATATATAAGCCCTATAAAGGATATAAATATATATACCCTATAGAATATATTATCTTGATCAGTATCAACAATTCTCGAATTGTTTATATGCGAGAAAAGTCGAGATTCTAGTCGGGCAGTCTCGACTAGAGCCGTCTTACTTGTTGTTTCAGAGTCTGGTCCATTGCAACAACGTCCTTCTATGCGATTTTCAAGAGTTCAGGTAAGGTTTCCATCTTTTTGTTTTATTTTTAGTTAAGTGTTTATATAGAGCATTATCTCTCAATAAGATTTTTTTGGCGTTCGCTTTTATGGACTGACTTTTTCAATTCTCGCTCTCTCTCCCCCTCTTTCTCTTTCTTTCCCCTCTCTCTCTCTCTCTCTCTCTCCGCTCTCTCTCCCTCTCTCTCCCCCCACTCTCTCTCTCTCCCTCACTCTCTCCGCCTCTCCGAAAATCTTAAAATTTTCTCCTTTAAGTTTTTGTTTGTGAGCCTATAGAAAATTTACTGGTCAAATGCAACAACGCCCTTCTATGCGATTTTCAAGAGTTCAGGTAAGGTTCATATGTTTTGGCTTTATTTTTAGTTAAGTGCTTAGAGTGTTATAAAGTGCGTTATCTCTCTATCATTTTTTTTTGCGTTGGCTTTTATTGACTGTCTTTTCCACTCTCTCTCTCTCCCCAATCTCTCTCTCTCCCCAATCTCTCTCTCTCTTTCTCTCTCTCTCTCTCCCTCTGCATCTCTCGCTCTCTCTCCCCATCTCTTTCTTTCTCTCCCTCTCTCCATCTCTCCCACCCCATCTCAGTCTCTTTCTTTCCCTCTCTCCATCTCTCCCTCCCCACCTCATTCTCTCTCCTCCCATCTCTCTCTCTCTGTCTCTTTTTCTGTCTCCCCATAGCTCTCTAACCCCATATCTCTCTCTCTCTCCCCAATCTCTCTGTCTCTCTCTCTCTGTTCCTCTCTCTCTCTCTCTCTCTCTCATTTTCTCTCTCTTCCTCTCTCTCTCTCTCATTTTCTCTCTCTTCCTCTCTCTCTATCTCTCTCTCTCTCACACTCTCTCTCTTCCTCTCTATCTCTCTTTCTTTCTCTCTCTCTCTCTCTCTCTCTCTTTCTCTCTCTCTCTCTTTCTCTCTCTTTGTCTCCCTCTCTCTCTTTCTCTCTCTCTATCTCTCTCTCTCTTTCCCCATCTCTCTCTCTCTCTCTCTCCCCCATCTCTCTCTCTCTCTCTCTCTCCCCATATCTCCATCTTTCTCACCATCTCTCTCTCTCTCTCTCACCCAATCTCTCTCTCTCTCTCTCACCACATCTCTCATCTCTCCTTCTCTCTTTCGCTCTCTCTCTCTCTCTTTCTCTTTCCATCTCTCTCTCTCCATCTCTCTCTCTCTCTCTCTCTCTCTCTTCGCTCTCTCTCTGGAAATCTGCAAATTTGTATGCCCTGAACCCATTGAAAATGGGAAATTGTTCAAATGTAACAGGCAGAAGGCGGTATATCCGACTTAAAGTATATATATTCTTGGTCAGGAGCAATAGCCGAGTCGTCCAAGCCATGTCCACCTGTCCGTCCGCTGGTCTGTCCGATGAACGCGTCGATTGCAGAGACTTCAAGAGCTAGAGAGCTGAACTTCGACTTTTTAAGTTCGTGTATACCATAGTTTATTTCAAATAATCGATAACTTTTACCGTTTTACTATTTTTAAAGTACATTTGTTAAGCTATCTAAAAACTTCAAGTTTTCTAGTCAAAATATCTTTGTAAAGATCTATTATACATACCACGGAGTTTTTGGGGAAAACTTGACTGGGGATCATAGAAATATTTACATAAAAATTACTTGAAAAAGACGAGCATATATAAAGTTAGCTTCATGTTAACTTCTGATTTGGGGACCCAGAAAAATACCTGGCTACTGCAATTATATAGAAGAAAACTAGATAATCCAAGGTGTGTGTGGCAACAACTGCACTCGAGGCGGCGCTACTGTGCGAGTCAATGAGCCCAGTTAATTGGCAGCGATAACTTCAAGTGCTGGCACGCAACCCAGCAGGTGCTTTAGGCCAAGTTGGCCAAGTGTGTCAATGCTGGAGGCATGCACCATGGGCGGTGCCCCGTCTATCACAATGGTTATGGAGACGCACAGGTAATTCAAGTGTATAAAATATCGTTGTTTTATTTGCAATGTCTTTTAAAGTGTTAATATTTGTCAATGACCTTTTGGGCCATGGCACGAATGCCCGTCCAGGTTTCGGTGACGAAGGGCAGAATCTGCTCAGGGCTGGGATTGAAGCCGGAGCCGCCAGCGGGAAGTTCCATGGTTATGGAGATGGGGAATTTGGCGATAGCAAAGGCATAATCATCGCTGCCACCGGCGGCGGCATACAACACATTGGTGGAGCTGCCCACGGTGTATTTGGTGCCCGTGGAGCTCTTGATGGCATCCGCACCCGCCTGGGCCACCTCATCGTGAGCGCGCCAATCGCTGGGCAAGGCACTGAAAAACGATTCAAGACAAGTGTTAAGAAATGGGCAATCAGTTTTGTTTCTTATTCTGGTCTACTTACGAGGTCCAGCCCCAAGGATAGAGCAGGTAGTTGCCGTACGAGTGGAGCGTCAGATAGAACTTGCCGCGGCCCGTCAGGCCGAGCAGCAGATCGCGGACGATCTGCGTTTCGGGCTCGGAGAAGGCAGTCGGGCCCTTGAAGGTGTCCGCACAGGAGTAGCTGGAGGCGCCCACCTCACCCCAGTGGAAGTCAAAGTTGCGATTGCCATCGGTGCCATAACAATTGCTGCTCACCTGCCGGCGGGTCTTGCGCCACATGCGCGACGTGGTGTGGGTGTACTCGTAGCCATCGGGATTGACCACGGGCAGGATGACCCAATCGTAGTCCTTCAACAGATCGGCATTGGCCATAAAGTTCTCCACCAGCTGATAGATGACGTAGAGCGCACCCGCCGGCGCGATCCATTCACGGGCATGAATGCCCGCATCCAGAAAGATGACATTCTTGCCGGTCTTGCCATCACCGTTCGAGATGGTGATGATCTTCAAATCGCGATTCTCCGACGATTGGCCGGCCGACTGAACGGCCACACGGCTGGGATAGGCTTTGGCCAGCTGAACGAGATAGTCGTTGATCTCGGCATGGCGATAGAAAACGTTAAAATCGATGCGGGTCAAATCGCGCTGAGCCATCAGACGTTGGCTCTGGTTCTCCAGCTGCTCCTGCTGCAGCGTATTGCCCAGATTCTCGTCCAGCACCATAAAGTCGACGTCGAAACGTTGCAGCAGCTGCTCAAAGCTCGCCTGATCCTTCGGCTGCACCATGACGCGTGTGGCAGCGCCCAGGGCACGCGGCATATCGAAGAAATCGTAGTCCGCATTGTTGGACAGACGCAGCAGCAGCTGCTTCTCGAAAGCGTTGCGCGCATTGATGTCATAAATCTTGTAGCTGAAAGATTCGTATATTATCCGAACATTAGTTGACGCACAATTGAGGCACAGTTCAGCCCGCCCCGCCTCCAACTCACCCGTCGTAGCTTTGGGCGGACAGCGCAACGATGCCGCTGAGCAGCAGCAGCAGGCTAACTTTAAGCAACATTTTTGGTTTTGGCTCTGTTCCGTTCCGGCTTAGAGCGCCTATTAAATTGTAATGGGCCAGCTGTTTTCTTTATATAGTGTTTGTCGTGCGCACCACTTGACGTATGCGCAATGGCAGCGACTGTGACGATTGATAATGAACAAACTGATCGGGCGACAAAAAAAAATCTTATCAGTCTTATCGTTGCGTACGCTCTGTTTGTGTATGTCAAATTCATTGGAAAATCTCTCTAAATTTATAATACACAACGATTTCAACGCTAGATGACAGTCGAGTATTTACAGAATAATATGTAAGAAATTGTTCATTGATAGCTCACAAATGTTACGCAGCGATCTGTTAAGCGAACTGTGCATGAATCAGGTCAGATAAGTACGGGCTGCTCGACCATAACATATCCATTAATCAGCTTAATTGTTTGCTGTGAAAAAAGTTTTTTTCTGTTTCTAGCTCTTTTTTCACACAGAAAGAAGGATGGACAGAAAGACAAATTGTTGATCTTGATTTTAAATATATTTGTATACTTTTTGGGATCGTTAATGCTTCCTTTTGTTTGCTACACATATTTGTACTATCCTTTTCTTTACTTTTTTAATGAATTTAGGAAAAAAATATTTATATAATCAATGTGTAGTTCAAAGAAATTAACCTATCTTTTTTAGATCTGTTAGATATATTCGTATGAGTCCAATATAACCATATTTTTGTTCTAGAGTATGGCATATAGATGGTCCAGCTAGGAGTCTATAACTGCGTATAGGATAATATAAGAACCATTTTTGGCTGACTTGGGAATCGCCGACTTAAGCTTTGCTGTGTAGTGAGGTTTATATAATAATTCTTTTTTTTTCTGATAAAAATATAATATTTTTTATTAAGAAACCTATCAACAAAATTATATTCAGTTAGTTGATATTATTAAAAATTCAAATTTGGCATTCACTTTGCAGACATGTTGAGCGCAGAACTGATAAGATGTGCAAAATTGGAAAATCCAGAATCATGTCCGCGACTTCTTCTATTTTTGTTGCCCATTTATATTTAAGTTGGTCGTAAATTTGTCACTCGATTTGCGCAATAGACATTTGATTTATTTTGTCTTTGGCTTTAGTCAGTTTCAGTTTTGATCGTTTGCGGAATGAGGCTTTATCAGTTCGTCGTTTTGACTTGTTGTGCACTGCACCAAACAAAAACTTTGTCAGTCAAAACAATGAAAACTCGTTTGCGTGAAAAAACTTAATAAAAATTCTGAATTTAGAGGAATATCGAATCCTTAATGCCCTTAAAAAAGTAACCTTTAACTAACAAATATATTTAACCAAAATATTAATTTTTGGACTAACATGAAAAGTAAAACGTTTACGAATGTAAGATAAAACAGAATTGAAAAATAAAACTCTCTCCCGAGAGTAAAAGCCTATAAATATGCTTTAAATCATAAATTTGATTCAAACATTTGGCTTGGCTCAAATATACCAACAAAGGAAGCACATCCTTGCAAAGAGTAAACAGAGCAATGAAAAAATAACATGGCTTTTCTGCGGCGCACACAAAATATATTTGAAAATTTATTGCATTTCATGCGTTTTTCCATATTTGTCTGCATTTGTAGGCAGTTTTGGTCAACAACTTTTGCCGGCTGCTGCAACAGCAACAACAACAACAAACAGGACAAAAAACAACAACAAGAATGGACGAAAAGTTGCTTACTTAAAACTGACAATGAGCGCATGGAAATGACAAAAAACACTGCGGAAACGGTTGGCTCGTAATTTTGAATGGCCCATTGGACGCGACAGTCTGTGAACTGCCTCCTCACCCGTCTATACCCCAGCTAAGCCACAGAGCGGAAAAGTTTTGATACCCTGTATGGAAAAGAGCAAGGGTGCTTGTGAAGTTAATGCTCAATATGTGACAGGTAGTATACGTTTGGTGGCTATAATGTCGTTATTTTAATTTATTAGAAAGAAGTCGATAAATTAATACATCTAAAGTAAGTTAATCAAGTTTTAGCTTTGAGAGAGCGTATAAACTTAACCAGGAGTCGATAAATTAATAAATAATTCAGTTTTAAGCTCTTTAATTGAATTTATTGAATACCTCAATTATTTAAATTTTTTATTTTTCTCAAATTTATTGCTACTAAAGGGTATGTTCATGTCAGAAACAAGAAAGTAACAGTTAACGAGGAGTCGATAAATTAATTAATCAGTTAATCAAGTTAATTAATTAGTTAATCAAGTTTAAAGCTCTTGAAATGCATTTATTGAATACCTTTTTATTTGTATTACATTTATGGCTACTATAGGGTATCTTCAGGTCAAACACAAGCACGTCTTCAGCATCTTGTACTGCACGTGACTGCCAACAAATGTGTGTGTGTGTGTGTGTGTGCGTACTTTTTGGAGTGTGGCCGTGTTTTTTATGTTTGGCACTTTCTTGTTGGGTTTTTTGTGTATTCGGAAAACTTTCGCAAAAGTTGTGCCGCACTCTCTGTATTTTGTATTTTGCATTGACAAAAGATAAAGCCGCTTTGTTTGCTATTTGCTGTAAATTATGCAAAATTATTTGCTAAGCATTTTGATGGGCTGAGCTGTGAATGTTGTTTTTCCGTTAAAGTGCTTGGCTTTAATTGAAATTGATAGCTGGGTGGGGTAAATTACTCGTAAGTAGTTTTGAAAATTCATTTAGACAATCATTTGCATAAATATTCGCCCGAAACATTACGAAAAGTTTTTCGTCAGCGCTCTTTAATTTTCATTTTGCATAAATTAAAAGTCGAATATACCGACAATGACTAAGCCCACAAAAGGACCTGCTATCCATGCCATGAACTTGCGGCTTTATTGCTCTATTAAGAGCCAACTCCCCTTGGCCAGCAAGTTGAGTGTCAAAAATTTATCCACAACAGGGGAAAGGGCTGCGAGGGGGTTACTTGGAAGTTGCTGTAGCGCAAAGATTTTAATTAAAATTCATCTTCACATTTAATCAAATCATGGCAGAGCGAAGCTGCCGCTGACATCGACACTCGCTTCTAATTAAGTGCGAAAAATCGTTAAATGTAAAATCAAATCGTGCAAAAAGTAATTGAAGAACTCACCACACCCACCCACCCCCCTCGACCAGCGAGGAAAAGGGGTGAACGGGCTGTCGGGGGCGCAAACTGTTTTCCATGGCTTGAACTTGACGATTCACCAGCCAGCCAAAGTTGTAAATTGAGTGGAGTATTTGTTGTTGTAATTGTTGTTGCTGTTTCTATTGTTGTTGGATTAAGGCCACAACAATAGCGCACACCTCGTTGGTGGGTGAGAGTCTGGGGGCGGGGGTTGGGATAGGAGGTTAAGTTAAGTGCGGAGCGGGCAACGTTGATGGCAACCTGGTGTCAAATATTTACAATCTATTACGTGTACGGATGTATTTGCAGTTAGGTGTTAAGGCCAACAATTGGCTAATTAAAACAAGCGCTGCCTGTGGCCAATTTTCTTAATTGGCAGCTGAAAGCATTATGCTTCCCATATTTTATAGCACTTGTGGCCTTAAACTGGGTTTCGGTTTAAATATTATTTAAAACTTGTACTTGTGTTGAACTATCATTTTTAGTAAATATTATTTTACTAAATATTTATTATATAATTTTATATTTTTAAATACATCATTTTTAATTATTTTAAAAAATTTTTAATATGTCAAGAAGGATTTGGGTTTGAGTCTCAGGCTAGTTTGGATATATTAATATATTATCTTTATCTTTCTTATCCAAGCTTTAACAAATATATTTTATAATTAATAAATACAATGATAATATTTAATATAATAATTTTATTAATAACACTTTTTATTATATTAATAATAATTATAATAATATTATTGATATAAATAATAATATTTTTAGTTACAAATTATGAAATTTGTAAGCACATGGAGTACCCCTAATGTAACCTAATGGGCTGAACCCCCAACAAAATAATACATATGTTACATTTGGTAAGTGGGTTAACTTAGGAAAAACCTCTAATCTAATTGATACTTAAAACGGCTACAACTTACAATTGGCCACAAACACTTGGGAACCGTAAATTAAAGGTCTATGGGTTACATATGACACAATTCTGCATACAGTGCCTGCGAACAGCCAGAGACAAACACATGCATGATGTCTCAGACAATAGAAATGAATTGGTTGCATAAATTAAATGCTTGTCATTGTAAGCTGCAAGAAACAGTTACATTTTAATTGCAGAGCGTGCTCATTCGGATTTATTGATCAGCAAACACGGACAGAGAGCTTAGCATACACACACATACACACACACATATATAGTTGTGTATATACACACAAAACTCAATTAGCTTGTTTGAGCTCATTTGTAGCGGCAAATGTTATTTGAGAAATTAAGCTTTAATTAAGCCAAGCCCGAGGATTGCAGGTAAACCAAGCAAAAGCGGCTGCCACTGCAGCGGTAATAACATTTAAAAAGCAAAAGCAAAAAACGAAACAATGCTGAAAAATGAAAACAAACAAAATAAAAACCGAGGGAATCAGAGAACGAGCCAAAGCAAATGACAAACGAACAACACACTCACTCACACACACACACACACACACACACACGCCCATAACAGAGCCAAGTAAGTCGTATTAAATTTAATTGGATTTGAGTGTTTACCAGCGGCACAAGCCGTCGGCAAAGCCACAAGTACCAGCTGAAAGCTTCCCAGTTCTCTCGTAGCCTCGCCCAAATGCGTGCGTTCTCGCACGACCTACTTTTTTTTTACACTCCTGTGTGTGTGTGTGCAGTTGTTGAGTAGCAGCAAAAATTTCATACATATCACAGGTAGCATGAGGCTTAAGCCGGATTTGATAGACTCACAACCAGACCGACGAGGGAGACACAAACAAACAGTGAAAAAGTGTTGGAACAAAGCAAATATTGCGTATACGCCAAGGCAGCCCGAAAGCCAAAGCCCAAGCACGTGGTCAGCAACTGTCTCGTTGTCAACGCAACACTTTCGAAGAGACCAATTAGCGTTACAAGTAAATGCCGCCAACTACTCCATATGGCTATGAATTTTTACCATACCCAGGACTGTTTTGCTCGGCTTTGCCTGGGATAAGTATTTTACTTTAAAATAATAAAAGTTTTAATTAAAATATAAGATCCATTTTTCTGCAATCGTTGAAGCATGCCTAATATTATATTTTACAAAAATCTGTATGATTCGATTGAACGCAAATGGGAAATTATTATTGTCTTCCCTTTCGAATTTTTATTTAAATAATTTACCACCGCAGACTATCCAAAATTGGTAACATATTTTATAACAAGGGTATGTTTGATTTTCCAAAAAGTTTGAAGCACAAACTCCAATAAATATTGACAAAGATTTAACAAAATAATTTATCAATCGTATATAAAAAAAATTTTTTTCAATCTTTATCAAAGCTGCTTCTGCATAAATACTATACAAAATGTATCAGTCAGTCAATAATTCAGTCAATTAATTAGTCAGTCTGGGCAAACACTTTTATATATACGTAAAGTATTCCCTTTTATTGGTCATATATTTATTAATGATACATATATACATTACCAAATGTGCATATTAAAAGCTTTTATGTAGTTTTAGAAAATGTTTTTAAAGTTGCAAATAATTAAAAATTGTAAATATTTTCGGCGTAAATTTGTACATATGCAATTTTGAAGTGTAAAACGCGTTGCGAGTAAAATGTTTGCATGCAAATATGATAAATCACCGTCATTATTGGGCCATCAATCAAAATTATGCCGTCTGCTCGTGTGCGTGAGTGTTAAAGTGTGTGTGTGTGTGTGTGTGTGTGAAGTGTCTAATTGAATAACGAAGCGTGCAAATTGAGCCGATATCTGTGCGTCTCGCTCGCTCTCCCTACTGCCTGGTTGTCTATTGTGAATGCGATAGGGGTGAGGGATGGGGGTGGCTGCGCCTTGTCCTTGTCATGGCTGGCATAAAAACCGGTAGCCGGCAGCAGTTAACGACACATCCGTTGAGATTTATAGAGACAGGGCTGACACTCTCCAATGTCTGCGGTTGGTGTGCGCCCCCCAAGGAACCGTTACTTTCTACTTGTGCAACATTTGTGCAGAACTTGGTTTTTAAATTCGCTTAAATTCAATGCGACTCACACATTAACAAAGTTTTAGTAGCGACAGCAAATGCAAATGCAGTTAGAGGTTTAGCCGGTTTACCGGGTTTACCAGGCTTACAACAGCTCTCAAATCTACACTCAGCGAAAAAATTGTTGTTTTAAATTTGAGTGTGAAGTTAGCTACGATTATGTCCCGAGAATTCTAAAAAATGTGAAAAGGGATGAATTAAGTACAAAATATCTATGGTAGGAATTTGTATACTTGAAAAAAGTTTGAAATTCGCAGAACTCAACCAAAAATTCACCGATTTTCAAGTTTGATAGAATTTTGTTTATGATTCTTGATCTAAATTGGTTCTGCATTTAAAATGTATGCATTTTGAAAAACCAAATTTTTTATATTTTTTGAGAAAAAATCATGTACTCCCCCTTAATAATTTTTTCAAAAATTTTTTTTCAAAATTTTGAATCGCGGAATTTTATTTTTAATGAATTGCTGGTATCAACATTAGTATAAAATGCTGTCTAAAAAATGATTCTGAGGTGGTTCATTTTTCGGTCAAAAATCATGCCAAAAATTACAAAAAATTTAACATGTCAAGTTCTCAGATCCCAAATTTTAAACTCGCATAATTTAGCCAAAACTGATGCGATATTCATGGTTGAGATCATTTTGTTCATAGTTTTGTGCTTTAGATTAGTGTTGCATTTAAAATATATGCATTTTGAAAAATTAAATATTTTGATGAAAAATCAAGTGTTCTTTACGTATTTTTGGGTGTGCAAATTCTTGGTTATTCTGAGTGTATAAACTGACAAAGCCGCAGTGAGCAGTAGCTACCAGTTACCGCATGCCGGTTACCGTTACACGGTTGCTTTTTAATCCCGTTGCATTTGATTGTATGCAGCTGGCACAAAAAAGTAATTTAGTTCGAGCAAAGCGATGGCTGTGTGTGTGTGTGTGTAAGTTTCTGTTTAATTTGCAGCATGTCAAAAAAGCCGGCCACAAGTGTGTATGAGTGTGTGTGTGTGTGCGAGTGTGTGTCTTTGTGTGCATATAATTATTGCATTTCTGGCACGTTCCGAGACTGAAACCGAAACGAAACAGAACCGGAGCTCGACGCTCGAGTGTTTGTTTAGCAGTTGGCAAATGGCACATTTCCCTCGCTTTGCATGGCTTTCATTATTTCGCTTCTTCTTCTACTAGTTCTGCCGCTGCTTCTCGCTTCACGCCGTAGTAAGTATTTTTTAATGATACATAAACTAAAAAGATACACAACAACTATATGCATATGCATGTGTGCGTGTGCTTGTGTGTGTGTGAGGCAGTTGGCAACTCGTCTAAATTATTTACACATCCGTTTTGCATTTGCACTGTTTTGTTTTTCCACGCATGCCCTGCACTTCAAGCATTTCCCCATTTTGCATTTTTCCCATTGTTGTCGCTGTGGTTGTTGTTTGTCGTTGCTATTGTTGTTGTTGTTGTTGTTGTCGTTGTTGTTGCATTGTTTCCTCATTTGCAGCTCAACACTTTCTGTGTCATTGTGGTGTCTGCATTGTGGCAGCAACCGCCGCAGGCTCTAGCCTCGTTTTCCGTTGCCGTTGCCGTTGCTTTTGTGCCACTGCCACATAATGAATGCAATTTTTCAGTACACTTTTTGCATTGAGTGGGTCGCACTTTTTTTTTGGAGTGGGCACCGATTACTTGTAACACATATACATACATACAAACGTACATATATATGCATATACATAGTTTTGTGCTTTTGAGAAACGGAAATCAAACTATGCTAATTTTATAGTTTGTCATAGCAGTGAGCTTTGGTAAGCATATAAAAGCATCCAGCTTCCGGCGCAGTTAGACACTATATTTGTCTCTTTCCAACATGTTGAGTCTTGAGGCTTGACTCTTCAAAATGTATCAACTAATAAAATTGATCGCATTGGCTGACCAATAAACTCCACACTAATATTGCCCAAGTTTTCTTTCGCTCTCATTTTACAGTGGCATTCAAAATAATTGCCCCATGTTTTAAGCACTGTTAAAGATTGCGATAACGCTGTGTCGACGAGTTTTTGACTAATTAAAACCGCAATGGCCACCAAAATGCACCCAAAAATCCAAAGATTAGCTTCAGTTGTTGTTTATGTAATTCGAGGCTAGCCGGAAATGGGCCGTCCAAAGATTTGTAGCACACTTTTAGGCTAACAAATTATTTTCGCTGTCGTATTTCAACTGTTTTACAGCACAGTTTGCTGTTGTTGTTGTTGTTGTTGCGGTTAGTTGTAGATAAAAAACGCGTCCGACTGGCAATTGTTACGTTAGGCGCACAAACTAACACCAAAGCGGGCAACAGACAATGGCTTTAATTTAACTGTCGGATGTGAAACACAATGCAAAATACGAGTTGAACTTACAAGCAATTTGCCTTATGCATTACCCGGCATACAGCGCCCATGCCAGAGACACGCCCATTTCTCACTCACACACACACACACACACAGAACTGCAAACATACTATAAATCCTATGCCGACAAAAACGTGGCGCAGTTTCTGCACTGAATCCGAATCCTCGAATCCTGAACGCCGTTGCACGCACAGACATGGCTGAGGAGGGGGTGGGAGGGACTGGGCCAAGGATATGGAGGGGGGTGGGGGGTTGGTTACTTTGACTGCTGCTGTTGAGTTGCTCCTTGTTGTTTTTTCCGCTGACTTTTGCTTTGGTATGTTCATTATTTTTATCTTTCGCAATGAATGCGAAACTACAAAACAAAACGAAACGAAACGAATCCCACAAAAACAACAACAACAACTGTAGCTGCACAAAGGCGGCGCTTGGTTGGGGGCATGCCAAGCTGGCACACAAATATGCAAAACAGTTAAAGGATTCATGGCGCTCAAATCTAGGCGTAAAGTGTGAATAACGCGTAGCAATGTGAATGAGCTGACGGCGCTTTGAGCCAAGCCCGGGCCAAAGTTCCGTCTACGACTCCGTCTACGTTTCGGTGCGAGTATTATACGTGGTTGCTGGGGCCCGGGAATGCAATCAGCGGAATTGTAATTTAGCGTAAAAGGAAGTTGCGGCAGCGCAAATTGAGGTTTTTGCAGTTTGCCCAGCTAACAAAAAATGAAGGAAAAAAAAAAAACCAGCAGCCTGCAAGTAAACAACTTCCGTTAGATAATAGCAAAATGCCAGACGGCCAAGCTAACCCCAGCTTTTCTACGCTTTCGCCCCCCCCTCTCGCTTTGCCCAGCCAGACACGTCATGTTAAATGCGCTGCAAAATTGCATTAAATACGCACGCTTGTCACTTTTTGATAAGGGAATTAAATTTTGCGGTTTAACGCTGGCGGCACACAAGTCCTCATCCACCCAGCCCCATCCCAACTCCCTTCTGCCACACCGCACAAACAAATACCACTTGGCCCAGCACGTTTGCCGGCTGCTGCTGCAGCTGCCGGGTATTGGCCATGTTGATGCCGCACGCTGTCAACGCTGTAAACCGAAACTGAGACGTTGCTGTCAACAGCATCCCCATTATTATGGCCGTTTATTGAATTTACGCCGTTTGCCATCTAAAAACAAAAGGAAGTGGAAGAAGTTGCGACACCGTTTAAGTCGCTGTCAAGCTCTGGACAGATTTTTAACCGAGTAATCAAATCTGATAAGTAGCTTTATAGATGGGCTTTTGTAGTAGCTAAGCATATATAGTCCAGAATGTATGATTATCTGCTAGTTTATCTACTAGGATGCTGTGCTAAGTTCGGGAATATGCCTTATGCTATATGCCAGCAATATAACTGTAAGAGTTTTTTATAGATTAATGTAAAATAGATTACATAACACGAAATCTGCGTAATGAAACGATTGTAAAAATATATAATATGTTAAATTCTTATCCCTTTTTAAAACGTACCCCTTCGAGCCCTGATCTACAAAACCTTTTTATTCAAGCAGTTTCCCAAAAAAAAAAAACATGCGAACTTTAATTCAAAATAATTAATGAAATATTTTTTTTTTTTAAGAAAACATTTTTTCTATTTATATTTTAATTTATATACAAAATTAAAGAAATGGAAGAGCTGCCTGATTGGCAAGTACTGAAGGACTTGCACTGCATCTAGACTCTTTAGCCTGTCTCGCAATGAGGGGCTCTGCAGCTGCGGAGGTTGACTTTCTGGTTGACTTTCTGCTCCTTCGACTCGTAGCGCTTGAGCATCGCCAGACGCAAGCGCTGCTTGCAGCCGGCACCTATCTGCACATGTGGCAGAACGTTATTGACACGCAGGCGCACATCCTTTCCACCTGCCAGTTGCAGACGCTGCAGAACTTTTTCACATAGAATATAAAATTGGCATCGGCATCGCTCAACACCTCCTGCTCGTTGGGCTTCTGCAAATAGTAGGGTATCAATGCGGCGGTCTCTTTTGCCTGGACGTCGAATATCCTAGTGGAGACTTAAAGCATTTCCCTTTTCGATTTCCCTACAAAATACAAAATTGACCGTACAAATATTTGAAAATTTTCGATAGCTAAAAAAACATTTTAATTTTAAATTTAAGCTAGCTTTATATAAATAAATTAAGCCTATTTTTAGCTGTTAAAACCGACTGCAACATTCTGATGTGTTTCAGGTCTTACATTTTTGCTCATAATTTATTTTAATATTTATTAAAACAATATTTATTTATGTTTTTCTTACATATACATCATACATTTTATACTTCTATTTATATATCTATATTTCGAATTTATGATTTATTTTTGTTAAAAGAAAAATTTTTTTAAGCAGTTTGACATGAAAAATGTATGTTTGAATTAAGTGAGGGAGATAGATATATATTATATATACAGATATAGACAGAGAGCGAGATAGATAGAGATTTCTGATTGTGTAATGCAGCTAAATGAAATAAGAATTCTTGGCCTGCTTTCCGGTTGCGGTGTTTGCACTCCTCATTTACGCTAAGATCTGCATTTGCATTTGCCGCTATTTACATAGAAACGCAATTGCGCAGCTGGCGGTGCATAATTACCGCTATAAAGAGAAACCGCATAGTGGTTCTTGTAAGTGGGCCATAAAACAAACTTTTTACACACGGAAAAGTTTTGTAGGCCTGCAGAATTAATGTGCATATGGCACGCACCAAATGGGAGACAGGATAACCCCAGATAGGAAAAAAGGGGTGGGGAGAGAGGGGGTGGGGGATGGGGGTTACAACTTGGGTCTGGGCGATGTTGTGCAAAGGCGTTGCTGCAGTGCGCCAAGGTTTAATGAAAATTTGATTAATTTGATTAATTGGCCGGGTCTCATAAATCATTAATTACATGCAGCGTATTATTGGTGCCATCGAGCCGATGCCCAGAGGGGACACACATTAACCCGCGCCTAACCCAACCAAGGAAGTCTCTGTCTAGGCCCCGCCCTCCCCTCGCTCTGCTCGACTCGCTCTACGGCTTTGACAAATGGCATTTTGTGGCCCGACGTGCCGCTGAGCTTGGGCTAAATATTTTCGTAATTACATTTCCACGTAGAGTAATTAATTTTGTCTCGCTTTGGTTTTGCCCCCGTTGCCCCGTTACCCGCTGCCGTTGACATTTGCCATTATGTGTTGCATACTTTTGTGCGCTTTTTGCTGTCGTTAAATGTCACAAAGCGTTTGCCCGACATTCGGATTAGTTGCAGGCACCAACCGCATTATTATTGTTATTATTCTTACTCCTATTATTATTATGTTTTATTATTTGATGAGCACTTTAATAAGAACCACAACCAGCCGTCTGCAGGGTCACAATTTTCATATCATTTTCTTAAGCTAAATCTGTTTTATTGCCCCCAGCTGCCCCTAGGGAAGCACACACACATACACACACGCACGTTCGCCCAAACGTAGAGCTGAAACCATAAAAACCTTTTGGCCAGCTACTTAAGTCGTTTGCCATTGCCAGGTAGCCAAAAATTGTGGCATAAATTATGGAACCAGCTGGTCATAAAAACCGAGTCCGTGGCATGTCAAATGGCAACGTGGCGTATGTGTAATTATGCTTAAAACTTTCAAGCTGGGGTCTAAAGTACATTTAATTAAAGCCCTGGCTTTGACACAATTTAATTTAAGATTTATTCAGTTTTGCCTTTTATTTATATAAATGAAAAATTCATATGAATTTTGGGCTCTCAAAGATTAAACTAATTTTGTTGACTTTTGAATTTTTTATGTCACTCTCATATGTTTTAAAAGAATAGGATTAGAAACAAGTTAAAGTTGAATTAAATATTATTATTGGCATTAATTGTGTTTTTATACTTGCAAAAGAGTGTGCGAGTGTGGGAGTGTGCAATGTCCGTCCGTTTGTCCGTTTAAAATATTCCCGGGATAAAGTACTCAGATATTTCTTGACAGATTAAAATTGATAAACCATATGGACAACCAATATTTTTGTTAAAACTTTTTGATTTTTTGGTAAAAATAAAACATTTACTTATTTTCGAACAATTTTTTTTTTAATTCAGAATGCACTGTCGGTTACACCCGTCTGTGACGTTTTTGTTTGGTTTGTAATAATTATCATAATTTCTGTAAATCTGCCCTTTATAGACAAATTCCAATTAGCCAAAGACTTAATGAAAAGATTTCAAAGAGCAGTTGCCCATTAAATAAAATGTTCACCTAAATATATTTGCCGTTTTAGCGCATCATTCGTGTGTGTGTGTGTGTGTGTGTGTGTGTGAGATACATCTTTACCTGTGTGGATGCCTCAGAGACTCACACGGTGTTGTCACATGTGCGACAACATAATTTGTTGTTAATGTACTCGAAAGGGACTCGGAACTGGCACTCGTCCAGCTACTGACACACACACACACACGCGCGCACACACACACACTTTCGGGCAGTGGCTGACATTTTTAAAGTCCAGGCGACACATAATTAACCCAATTAGAATGTGTGTGTGTCAACGCTAAGCTAAATTTATGTGAATTTTTAATTATGTCAGTGCAACAAGACGGCATCGTCAGGCGGCATGCTGGCTCGGCCATTGGCGACCGCAAACCAAACAACAACAACAACATCAACAACAAAAACAACTGCAAAACAGGAGCAAACAGAGACCAAACAACAACGAGAACAACCAGAACAAACGACCTGAACGTGGACCTGGGCGCTGGGTTAAATGAAAAACGTAGTAAACTGTGTGCAAAACACCTGAGGATTCACCATGGCGACCAGGCGACCAACAATGAGTGGCCAAGTGGCGGCTGCTGCTGCTCCACCTGCTACCCCTGACCCCTACGCCTTCCCCACCAGCTGGTTGGTTGGTTGTTTGGTCTGAGTTTGGGCTTAGATGGTTGGCTGCTTGGTTGTTATAGTCAAGCAGCTTTGCCATTTCCGGGCGTGCCTTTTGTTTGCTCGTTTACCTTGCTGATACCCTTGCAAAGGATATTGTCATCTTGTCACATAGTTTGCAACGCTTGGTAGATTAGGAAAAACTTTTTTTTATATCGAAGTCGTAACTATATATATATTATGCTCTTAAAAAATGATATGAATAATGAAAAATATTATCAATTTCATAAAGAAACTTTTGGTTAAAAATTGTTTTTTGTTATGACTTTTTTTTTTTTTTCATTTTTTATATAATTTAAATTTTTAACGTGTAATTAAAATCTTATCTTAATCGGACAACTATTTTATATAGCGCCCATAGGAATAATCGGATAAAAATTACGTTCTAATATAAGAAATTTTGTTTGTTTTTCAAGACATTCTTATCAAAGTAATACCAGTAACATTTAATCAACAATATCAACTAACTATATCATATATAGCTGTCATAGGAACAATCTGTCAAAAATGTTGTTTACTTGGACAACTACATTCTGTGGCTAAATAGGCTAAAATAGATGTCTGCAAAGGGTATTTATGCTTCGGCAACACGAAGGTAATTGTGCATTTGATGTTTACCTTTTGCATTGTTTCTGTTGTTGTTGCTGTTGCTGCTGCTGCCCGAGCTTTTGTTGTTGGTTTAACTGCATTGTGCCTTGTGACTTTTTGTGTGCTGCAACCGCAAATAGAAAGCAAAGCTGCTGCAGAGTTGCTGCGGAGTTGCGGCAAAAGTTTTAAGCAAAATGTTGCCAAGTGTTTAACATTTTGTACGGTGTCAGTTGCTTCCTGTTCCTGTGTGTGCGTGTGTGCACCTGAGGGACCTCACACACACAGACAGACACCTGCAAATGAACTTGCCAGGCAGGCTAAGCGTGCGGATAAATGTAAATTAAACAATGTTCAAGGGGCACAGGCACAGGTTGGACCGACAGAACCGAAAGGACTGCCAGGCAGACGGCACATGTTTTAACTGGCGTTGATTTTTGACACACCCAAGTGGCCAAAAAAGGTGCTCTGCGTGTGTTGGGTGTGTGGGCATGTCTAAAACGAGGGCAGCTTTCGATAAATTTAAAAGGTGGTTTCAGATTTTATCCCTGACTTGTACAGCTTTTACAGCGAGCTTAAAGCTTCGATTGGATTTGGATTAAACAATTCATCGTATTGGCAGCTTTCATGTGCTTTCAAAGCTAACAAGTCTTACATAAACGGAAATATTTGTTAAAATAAAAAAACATAAAAATTATTTAACAATTTCGTGGCTTACTTGAAAAAATACAAAGTTTTAGGTTCGAATCCCAGGCAAGTGAATGGATGTAGAAATATTTTTTACCAGCCCAATCTAGGCTAATAATTTCTAACTATATACTATGCTACAACTAATTAAACTAGAAAAAATACTTTCGTTTTGGTCGGCATTTTGTTGTGCAAAATTGTGCAACAGATTTGTGGCAACCCTCGGCTGTGTCCATAGTGTGGTGGCTACTTTAATAATTTATGCCGCCTCGTTCGAATTTTGTTGGTCCGCTGACAGATGTGAGCATATTTTAGGGCGTTGATTTTGATTGCCAGTTGTTGTCTGTTCATTTATGGAATTTCATTAAAATCCCGCATATGCGTCCTGGCTGGGCTGTGTCCCGTGTCCCTTGTCCAGTTTAAAGTTAATGTCGAGGATGCTTGCATGTGTAGGCCAAATTAAAAGCAGTCCAAGCAGACAATGATATAAAAATTTATGAGGTAAACTTTTTTTTATTTTTATTTTGGCGTGTGGCAAAAGTCAAAGGACAGCCCCAGCATTTATGGGTGCTCCTTGGGCCAAGCCAGCAGTGTAAACACGAATAGACAAATTCCAGGGGATGTGAGTGGGTGTCCTGCTGTTATTTTTTTTTTCGGTTCAAGGATAATCATACAACATCGCGTGCTGTTGAAAATTCAAGGAGTGTGTATGTGATTTTTATCATGCAAACAGCCGGAAAATGACCGCCAACCCCACACTCCCCGACTAGTTCGTAAAAAAGTGCTAAATGAGTAAGGTAAATGAAATTACCTGACCGAACACACCTCAAAGGTGGACACACACGACGCGCGTGTGTGTGTCCAGTTGTACGTGTGCTTTTTATTTCCGCTTCCCTTTGACAGCTTCGCGTGTGAGTGTGCAAAGTTTTATTAAAGAGCGGAAATTACAAATTTGTCCGGCGCTAATGGATTTCCATTTCAATTTGCACTGCTTGCACTCCTACATTTTTCCATTTCTCCTATTTTTTTTTTATCCCCATACCCTTTTTCACACATTTTAAAGTGTGGAAATTTTGGAGTGTGCATTTTTCACGTCGCGTTTGCGTTGATTAGCCTGAAAATTTATGCGGCCTCAAAAATGTAGCGAAAATTAAATTTTTGGCGCGTCTTGTTGTCCTCGGCATCAGGATCGTCGTCGTCGTCGTCCTTGCCACAAAACGCTAACGACTACAAAATTGCAAGAAAATTACCCGTTAATGTCCAACATTTATGGCCCGGCTGGAAGACGTTGTTGCGAAAAGCCAGAAGTGGAAGCCAGACCCAGGGACCAGGTCTGGGCGCCAACTTTTGCCCGGTCTGGCAGCCAAGTAATCGCGGCTGCATTTTAGGCGAAATTCTTATATATATATAGATATAAAAAATAGAGGAATAGCTGGCAAAACTATTATGGCCCTTGTGCTTATTACTTGCTGACATGCAAACACTTGCGCGCTCTTTCTGGCTGGCTCAGGCCATCTCTCTCTCTCTCTGTGGCCCTTTAACAGCTGTCAGTGCTGTCTGTGTTGATGCCAAGGACAAGGACAATAAACGGCGCCGACTTTAACTAGCGTGGGGGTGTATATATATATATATTTTTCTGTGGAACTTTAAGCACACCTTCCATTAAATATTTAAGATATTTTGGCATTTAATTTCCAAGACAACACAATAAATAATAACATGACACATATCAGCCGTAATTTATAAGCACAAATCGAAAAAGTAAATAAAATTGCTTTTCAACAAAACTTAGCGAACCTGACACACATGTCGGACAGTCATTAATAATGTAGGTGGATGCCACATTCAAGTGGCACTGCAGCCACATCACAATGAAAATCGACAGCCAACCACCCACTAACTACCCCCAGGAAATCGTGCCCCGTGCCCCGAGTGGAATGTCAAACGTGCCGCTTGCCACTGTCAAAGTAAATTTATGCACCCGTGCCCAAATGTTTTTCTGGGCTGCAAGAGGAATGCCAGGCAACTAAAAGTATTTTGTAGTTACTCGGTTCTCAGCGGAACAACTTCACCTGCCCCCACACACTACACCCACCATGTGCTGTGGCTGTGGCATGAAATTTGCTGCCTGACTTTTGTGGTGTCTGCAACTAATTTCAATATCATCAAAAATTAATTTCACTAATTCGATTAGAGGCATTTTCTCTAATATATTAAAGCTGCACCACTTGGTGGTGCGTGCTGCGCGGTGCGTGGCCAGCCACTCACATTGTGGCTTTGCTCTGAATTCATTAATTTAAGTCCGCTCCCAACTTGTCTTGGCACAAAGCACTTTTACTACGATGTGGCAATGGCGTGTGTGTTGGCTCGTAATGCCGATAATATATGGGCATTGGCCCAATGATAGTTGCCAAGCTCATTTTGAGCAAAAAGCTAATTGCTTGAGAGCTGCGGTCAATACAGATTTTCTTTTGAATCAGTGAATAATTTAGAAAAATAAACTTGAAATGCAATCAGATTAAATATGTAAATTATGTATTTAGCTAGACAAATATTTTTAAAAATGTGTCAACGAATTATTTGAAATTTTTATTGTTTCATATTGAAATATTTGACTAAACTAGTTTCGAACCAAAACTATGTTTAATGGCTGTTGAAAATTAGGCTCACGAAACAAATCCTCCTTTCATGGGTGTATAAAACTATGTTCACAATCCAAAACCTCGTTTCACAGGGCAAGAAAAACTATGCTCACAAATCGAAAATGAATGAGAACCTAGGCTTAAGCTAAGCTAGAACTAATTACTTTTGTTAAAAAAAAAATACATTTTTTAAAATACCATCTCAAAATGTTCTCAAACCCACTGTTGGCAAACAAATCTTAAAAGATTGCGTAACCCCTGCCCTATTTATACCCGGAACTGCTGTAATTTTTAGCAAATCCCACAAGTCCGCAATCAACTTTTAAAGCCTCGTCGAAGCCCTTGTCATCGTCGTAACCCGCACTGTGCATTTAATTAGGTCTCGGGTATAAACTCCAGCCAAAAAGCAAACCTTAATAGCGAATTACACACAACATTTGTGAAACATTTGCGTTTGCATTTTAAAACATACTCATGCAAATTAAATCCCACCTAAAGGACGTGCCAGTCCATATCCTTGTGCGTTTCCTGTATGCAATGCGTGCGTCTTTCTTCCTCATCTTAGACGTTACATTTTTATATTTAATTTGGCTTTATGGGCGCTGCCGCACCTTATTTCATTTTGAACAAACAAAGAGCGCGCAAATAAAGAAAAGCGAGAAAAAGAAAAGCAAGGGAAATGCTATGCTCATGTGTGAAAAGGCATTTAAAGCTAAAGCTGAATTGTAAAAAGCCAAAAAGGAAGCCAAACATATTCACATCAAGCGCCAAAAGTCACGAAGTGGGGCAGAACAGACGAGTGAAGGAGTGGGGAGGGGGGTGATGATGGGTAGTGGCATCTCTCTCACCCCAATACACACACCCCCTCGCAATCCGTGGAGTGCTAGGTAAAGGCAAACGTGCGCTTGGCTTTCACTAATTGTCTTTGCTGTGCGTGCGTGCGCGCTGTAAGGGCGTGTGTGTGCGTGTGTGTGTGTGTGTGAGGGAGTGCGGGTGTTGAGGGTGCTTGGCATGCTGCTGATAATGGTGGGGGGAGGTTTGAGGTGGTTGCATATATTTTACGGTTGTTTAGCCTCGCGTATGCGGCAGTTGCCTTTTATGGCGCCCTAAATGGCAGCCTCTTTCAGCGCATTTTCATTTGCCCAGCCGCAAAATTTACTTAAAAAATTCCAAATGATATGTAAATTTGAAAATTCTTGAGTTGAATTAGTTTTTTTTATTCTAATTCGTTTTTTTCTTAGATTATTGTTGCACACCTGGCCAATTATGCAATCCATTTATGGACACACTGCAATCTCATTATTCACTTAATGATCAAAAATACATTTTAATAAAGGCAAAAGCTAGCGATACGCTATGTCAGACACTTCCGTTCGGTTGACTCAACAAAAATTTTGTATCTACACTCAGAGAATTAACCTAGAATATTTTGTATCAATGATGTGCGGATGTTGGCAAAGCAAATTTCTAGATTTTTTAACCAGAGCATAATTTCAAAAACTATATTATTTCCAAATACTTAAAAAAAAGAGTAAGAAATGTAAAATTTTTTAACATGTATTAAATATTAAATTTTCCAATCACTTTATCTTGTTTTATCCTTTTCAATATTGTAATTTCCAAGAATTTTTTTTTTAAATATTTGTAATAAAAATTTTAAAGATAAATACAACTAATAAATACCTTATAAAAAAATATTCAAAGAAGAAAACGTATTTAAAAATGAACTGTTTTGTTTCTCTGAGTGTAGATATGTACATTTCTTGCATTAAATATAGACCAGTTAGCATGTATTATACCAGCATATATATATATGAACAATTATATTTACGCCTGCACTTACCGCATGTCAATCAAAAATCTCCAACTGTGACGCTCGCCACAGGATTCAGTTTATGGGTCGTCACACTGTTTGTTTGTTTGTCATACTTCTAGTTTGGTCTGGCG
Organism: Drosophila colorata; assembly: GCA_035041545.1. Classification (NCBI taxonomy): domain Eukaryota; kingdom Metazoa; phylum Arthropoda; class Insecta; order Diptera; family Drosophilidae; genus Drosophila; species Drosophila colorata. Next base: position 6,726,478 of record JAWNLD010000564.1, read on the forward strand.
AATTCCCGGTGCCAATTAAATGTCGCTTGTAGATTGTCATGCGGCTAGCCGGAGGCGAGGGTAAAGGCAAAGCCAAAGGCATTCATATGACAATGGCGCAATGGTAATAAGGCAACGGCAGGATATTCAAGCGATAGGACAAGTCACTCACTCGGTCGCTGGGCTGGCGCTCAGCGTGGTGCTCGCATGTCCTGCCAAAGTAAATTAATTGCAGACCTTTGGTAGGTGGGACCTGGGACCTGTTCCCATTTTTCATGTGGCTTCTGCTCGTGCAGCTGATGTGCAAATTAACATTACCATCAACAAGAAACAGCAATAAGGAACGAGTGCCGGAGCCTTACACTAAACTTGCGTAGATTAATCGACCTGATTAACCGCACACGCAGACCGATCCGACCAAAAGCCCCAGCACGACAAAACACCCAAAGTCGCATCCGGCTTGCCTATTCATTATGCAATTATTTTGAATGACTCTCGTAAGTGATATTTCCGAGGCAATTCGATGTGTATATTTCATGCGCTCTTGTTGTACGGAATGCATTTCATTTGGCCAAGAAACTTTTGGGCATTTGTCTAAATGCTAAATTTGGTTATTGTTAAGCCAATGAGTTGCGGGCAACTGAACATATATAAATTATGCTGAGTAATTCCACAAGTTAAGCTGGAAGATAAAAACAATTTCAATTTAGGTTTTATTAAGTGAGTAGAGCTATAAGTTTTACGCAAAATGTTTAAGACAGGTGAATGTAAAGCTCATGATCAATGTCAATTTTTATTTATTTAGCAATAATATTTTATAGCAAAATTTGTTTTCATTATTTTGATTGTAACGTTTGCTTTTATTTAATATTTGTATTATTGATCTTCTTTCTTCTTGTTTGAAAGGTAAACATTTTGAGTAGCTCCATAACGCGCCATTAATCACAGTTGATTGAGCATGTTTTATTGATTTTTTCTATATATATATATATTTGTTTCATTTTTTTGGGTATCGTTTCAATCATTTAAAAAACTACGTTTGCTCTCATTTTAAACGTCAACAGTTAACGCGCCCCCAACCACAGTTGCTTTATCGATCTGCATTTATCGATAAATACAGAGCTACATTGCGCTTGATGCCCAGCTATGCTCAAAGTCAGCTGTTTCTTTGAAAAAAAAATAAACAAAAACATCGCTGAATGAGTGTGTTTTCTGATGGTTAATCAAATGGTAATGTTATCTATTAGTCACCTACATAAAACAAATTTCTATTGTATGTAAGCACGAGTAGCGACTCGCTTAGCAATATGATAAAAAAGTGAATGGCCTGCAAATCAGTTGCATTAGAAGTGTTACAGCAAAAGCACCTAACTCCGTACAATATGGAAACGAGTCAAGTGAACATTTTAGATTTGAACGATTATTGTTTGGGCCGCATACTGAAAAACCTGGAAATAGAAGATCATGTGAATTTTGGAGAAACGTGTACGCGATTCCGCGAGGTCCTGAGAGACTGGTCCTATGTGCTTTATCCAGAATTTGAAATTAAATTCGGTTTCGATCTCGATTCTGACACAATAAAATGGCAGTTAAAATTGTTTTACATTGTTTGTGACGTCATTCAAAAATTACTCCTCGAAGTTGGCCAAGTCAAGGGACAACACTCACTAAAAAATGAATTTTCAATTGATCAATTTTGTGATCATGTTAAACGCATGACAAATTTGAAAAACTTCGCCATCAACATGGGAAATGTGTTTGGGGTGATCTTTAAAACGCCGATATCAGGACGTTTCGAACTGGTCGAAAAAACATTTTGTGCCTTGGAGCACTTGCCTCAAATTAAAAACGTTAGTGTAAGATACAGAAGCGACGGGTGAGCATGAATACATTAATTATTACAATATTTATCCACGTTTTAACTAATGTCATTTATTTGTTGTTAGTTTCAAAGCGAACAGCTTGATGAAAATGAAAAGCCTGCAAGCTATTTCAATAGATACGAAAATAGCTGTAGGGGATCTAGTTGATATATGCAAATCGAATGGAAATCTTCGAATTTTATGGTTGCGCGAGGTTGTCGGGGATCTAAAAGACATTGTGCCGCATTGCCAGAACTTGCAGGAAATTGCCTTCCCAATGCAGGCTGGCCATACATCCTATGCTGACCTAGCGGAGCTGCCCAATCTTCGAAAAGTGGTCATCAAATCCACAAACTCGACTTCGCCCTGCGCCAAGCTCGTTGAACTTTTCAACGCATTTGCTGCTCGACAGCAACAAAGTCAATTACAGAGCTTGACTTTGTTGTCCAGCTTGAACCGCGAAGAGACTACTAAACTCATTGAATTGAAATCCTTGAAAGAATTGCTCTGTTCCTTTGAAGACGCAAGTTGCATAGATATATTGACGGAGCTAACTGAACTTGAAGGCCTTTATATAACACTGGGGCGTTCTGTAGCTGGCGCCAACGAATGTTTAAATATTCTGAAATCTTGCAGAAAACTGCAACGTCTACATATAATGTCCAATTTAGGCATTGACTTTGTGAATAAGGCGCTGTATGTATTGCGAGGGGTTCGTAATCCCGAAAAGCAAAAGCCCTTACAATTGTATTCCACAGGTGTTATGCACTTATGCACTGAAGAAGAGGTGAGCACGAAAACAATATTACCTTTTAATGACTTTAAAAATTAAATCTTTGTATTAAATTCCAGGAAAAACTCATTGACAATGCCTACTGTATTGTAGTGAATCACTCAGAGTACCTACGCGTATTGCCGTGGAGAATATAATATATTAATAATACTACTGTATCTACAATCATGCACAAGATAAGAACTCCTATATATGAATATGTCGGTTACAATTTGTGTGCAATGCAGTGAAATGTTTTATCTGCGTAAAAAAAAAATAAAAAAAAAAAATTATATTTATTATATCAACGAGTAAATTAATGCAAAACTTACCTTATATTTTAATTGAAATTAACGAAAGCAAAAGTGCACCACAAATATTTTATAAAAATTTTGCGTAGCATTAAAACTCATATATCATGGCTTGTATTAACAAATATAATTTATAATTGTAACAATTAAGTCTTGAAAATGCCTCGCATATTTCTGCGGTAATATGAAATATGGTCAAGCGAATTACCCAGCCATTCTCTCGACATAAATCTACACGAAATAATGAAACATTAAAAATAACAACAACCGCGCAGAGCCCCAGACATATCCGTCTGCAGTCGTGACGTCACTTGGCAGCACTTGGCGGGCAAACCACCGCAGCGAGTTCAGGTAAAAAAAAAAACTGATAATTATAAATAAAAATAAATGTATGTATTTGACATCCAATTGTCCCGGTTTTGTCAGTTCATTTTCCACTGAAGTAAGCACTATTTAGACTTTTCTTACAGAGCTACTCTGGACCTGAGCTACTTTTAACACCCTGATTGCTCTTTGGCCGCGCGCCAGGTGTGTGTGTTGTCGTATTTCGAGGCCCAAGCATAATGTAATTAGTTGCAACAGCCTAGAGGTACAATAAACAAGCAAAATATCAAAACGAATATAATGTACGTCTAAAAGATACCCTGTATGCAGTGAATACCATTTCAACCAGACTTTGTTAAATAGATTTAATTTTTTTCATATGTATAAATTTGTTATACCCATTTGGTTGCAGGGTATGCAAAATAGAAAAATAATTGAAAAAAATTCTCAAGAACTTGCATAAAAAATTATTTGCTCGCACGCATGAACGCTGCCCAATGAAGACTTATATATACATACATATATACATATATTAATATATACAAATATTATATATTGTATCTTGACATGCTGTTTTTGTTGTTGGATAATTTGGCAATGAACCAAAAAAATAAGCGGCCACAACAACAGCAACAACAAAAAACAACTAATTTGTACAGGTGCGAAAACTCTGTGATCAGAACGACGGAAAACCCAAGTCAATGGCTATTGGGTGGTGTGTCTGCCCCAACCCGGCCCTCTTTGAAACTCAGCTAACTGAAGATCGTGCCCTTAATGACGCCACTACAGTAAATAATGTTTGCCCTTTCTGCCATAGGGGATTTTATTTGTATTCTTTATTTAAATGCGTATTCTAACATTTAATTTACATTTTCTTGGCTACCTATTGTTGTTGTTGCTGTTTATTTTTCAAGCATCTACTGATTTTTTAATGTGTTTTTAATTTTTATAGATTATTTTTTTATGGTGTTAAGGGCAATTACTTATACCGTGTAAATTCCTTTTTACTATTATAAAAAAATGTATTTATTTTGAATGTACTTGGCATATTTGATTATCAAAATTAAAAAAAAAATTAAAAAATATGAATATTAATTTATTTTATATATATTATACTAAATATGGCAAGATTGCCAAATTATATTTTGAATTGAAAACGAATTTTTAATTTCTTTAAAATACACTTACTATAAATTAGAATACGTCGCAAAGACATATTTCATCCAATTGCATTTCAAAGTGGTCTACAAATTGTTGAACCACTCAATTGTGGGGCAATCAATGTGGTTTGGCCTTTAAAAGTTGAAAAGTCAACGTTAAACAGATTGCCCAACGCACGCATCGTTTGGCCACGCCCACAGTGTGTCAAACACGCTAATTTACTGTTACATTATTTACATACACACACACACGCACACACACACTGCAACACAGACAACGATAAAACTGAAAGGTTGTCACTTTGGAGGCGTTAGGCGGTCGCTCGTTTCGTGGCGCAGCGGGGACTTGGGGGGCTACACATAATAAGAAAAACAACGAAGAATGCCATCAACGAGGAGGTGGCAACAGGGCGCATGAGCAATGTCTTTGTCGTTGGCAACATGCGAGAAATGTTGCCTAGAATAAAAGCACGTGATACGCGCTTTAAATAAAATAAAATATGATTTTTAAGAAATTCGAGCAGTCAGAACTGTTTATATTTATGGTCTAAACAACTGTGCGTTGCCTTTGGTCAATTTCGAAGTGCGCTGCCATTAAATACCCAAAATGTTGCTAAGCTGTAGAGCGTCAACATGAATGGAATCCACAAAGTTTCCCGCCAATTGCAGGCCAAGCCGAAGTGTATACAAACAAACGCACACACACACACACACGCACGAACACACAGGCACCAGCAACCAACAACCCCGAAAAGCCGCAAAGCAAACAAGGGTGGGGGTGGGGCAGGCCGAGTGGGTTGCGATTGGGTTGGGTTAGGTTAGTCGTCACCTGACGCTGGCAACATCGGCTGCCATTTCGTACGGCATCTGCCAAGCTCAAGCTGAAACCAAAAGCCGGCAACTGGCACTGCCCCCATACACACCGCCCCACCACCCACCCACCCTCCCACGCCGCTCGCTAACCCACAAGCACTATACAGTACTGTTATTTACATTTTGTTTTGCCGGCTTTTCTTCTTCACTCGCAACGCACGACACAAAACCGAACGCTGGCCGACCGAACGCGACAGCCCTTCGGCTGAGCTGTCGCTTCGTGTTCGCCTTTGCCAGCGGCCCCGGATCCGAATCTGTTCGAATATCACATCAGTTGGCAACGGCCCGCACGCTGATACGGACGTGTTTCTTCCGCTCGATTTTTCAGCACAAATTTTTGAATAGGCATTTTTGAGGTGTGTGTGTTATTTTAAGTTATCGCGATTTGCGTCTAAAAGTGCAATTAGTGTCGCAAAATTTGAGAAATTTTGTGCAATGAATTGAGCAATTGCCTGGGCTAGCCAGACCTAACCAAAGAAAGTCCACAACTGAATTGAAGAAAAGTGCTAAATACATTTCAAAATTCTGTGTGTGCCTGTGATTGTGTGTGTTTTCAAGTGATTCCAACAGCTGATTTAAAATCAAAAGGTAAACCACTGGGCTACTTTCATGGGGCCAACAAAAAAATTGTCGCCCTGTCTGTGACAGAAACACAAACCGCGCATGTTAATTAAAGACAGGCGCACACATAAAAAAGAAATTTCAAAAAAAACGAAAACAACAAAAAAAAAAAATTGAAAAGTTTTTTGGGATGAAAAATGTTATTGAGGGTGCCATGGCCAATCCATCCATCACTCAATTGCCTGTTCAGTAATTTTTATATTCTGCTTGCGACATGAATAATTCTCTATTTGTTTCTGGCAGATTTTTCTTTATTTTTTGTTTGCTCTCTTTTTGCTAACGCCCCTTAACAACTGTGCATTAAATTAAATTTCGAAATTTAAATTGAGAGCATAAACTGAGAAAAACAACACAATGCACATGTGTTTTTTTTGTTTTTTTTTTTTTTTTGATATTGTTTTTGTTATTGTTATTGTATTGTATTCCATTGCGTCAGTCCCTGTGTGGCAGCGCCTGGCCCACTCGTAATACCAATTCCAGACCCAGACCCAATCGTCTGGTCGTTAGCGATAAATAATCAGCAGCCGCTTTGATTTGCGTCTGGTGCCATAAATATTTATGCAACTGGACGCACTTGTTTAAACAGGCAGCACTTCATAAGTAGCTCGGCCCGATTGATCCGACTTGGCTAGAACAGTTGGCCGTTAACAGTTGGCATAAACGAAATTGTTTATGGCTTATGCAATTTGCCCGGGCCACGCCTCCTAATTAAAAGTTCCATCTGCCCCGCCTGGTTTACGAGCTAGGTGAATGTGAAATTATCCTCCTTATTGTTTTGATGTTATCAGCTGAGCTGGCTCTCGTTAGTTGTTATTGTTGGTTAGCTGGTTGTTTTCCTGCGGCCTGTTTGTTGCATGTTGGCTAACAAAATAATTGACAAAACAAATCATTTACGTGGCAAAAGTTTTGAGGCCCAAAACCGCCCATAGTTTAACTGCACACGGCGGTAAAACACGCAACACGACAAACTCGACGACATCCAAACAAAAGCAAAAACACACATTATTCGCGAAGGGGCGAGGTGGCTAAAAGGGGGCGCAAAGACAAAAACGGCGGCTGAAATATGTATAAATAACAGCATTATAATGAGAGACAACAATATGAATTCCAATGTTGCAGTCTCTGGCTGCCAGAGCAGGGGCATGTCTGAATGCAGGCGACATTTTCGTTGCAATTTGTGGTATAAACGAGAAGTGCAGCGAATTAAAGAGATAATATATTTTATTTAAAATTAACTGTTTAAAGATTAAAAGTTTTTTTTTTTTAAATTAAGACGCAGGTAGTAATATGTAGATTAATGTAATGAAAATAATATTTACTCTTGTTCAAGGTTGATAGAGCACAAAAACCCTTAATACTGAGGTCATAATCCCATTAGTGTTTTTTGTAGAATTGATTTTTATAACGAAATATTTGTTTATTGTACATTTAGGTACAGAATTTATGTGTCATATCACATACTATATTTTAAATAAACCTACCTATTAAAACATAATTAGTTTCTACTTTAAAATAAAAGTAAACGATGTATATCAGTGGAGAATTTGTGTTCGAACCCCAGGATAGCGTACGGAATTAGTAATATTTTGTGTCCCAAAATGTGCTTTTACAGAAGTTAAAATATAAAAATTAAAAACAAAAATAATAATAACAATTAAAATAATAATTACAATGTTAAGTTGGCTTTCAACGTAAATAAATAAGTTCTTTTAGCATAAAACTTAATTTTTAAGGGGATATCTCTGACTTAGAAGGGAGTCCAATATTCTTACGATTTGCAGTTAATAGATCCTTAACATTCAAATGAAATTCTTGTTTAAATAATATTTTCTTTGATCATTTTGTTTCTGGTTAAGTAAAAAAAATGTAGATTTTTCTCTATTTTAAATGCTGCTGTTGTATCAACAATCCCTAAATATTTCAAATTAATTAATACCCCTTAACAACTTCCAAGATATCAATTTAGCTCGAATTTCATGCATGTTTATATTTATAATATACACAAATCGAGCTCGTCTAAGCGTATTTGAATAATGGTTAATAAATTTAATTGTGTGTGATCTTTTCAGTTTAATGTGATTTTCCATTTAAAATGATGGGAAGCGTTTGATTCTTGTGAATGGATTGTTTGTGAAACATCTGCTGGAAAGCGTATTCCAGTAATTTTATTTTTTTTTTGGCAATAAATCTTGTTGCCTGCATCTGGATGCGCACCAAGTGCCAACTAGAAAGATTTATATTATGTTTGAAATAATTAAAAATAAGAAAATTAGATAGTTATCTAAATCATAAAGTATTTTTTTTTTTTTAATTTTTATAATCATTTTCTATAGTTATCAAGGACTTAACACTATGAGCCAAATAATGCTGATTCCATAGAAATGTAATCGAAACAAGTGCAAACCAAATTTAACCGCAGTTTAAATTATATTATGGCAAAAAACCACAAATTTGCCGCCTGTGGCTGGGAATGCCAAGGGGGTTTATTTGGTTTGTGGCTTACAGTCGATTGCCTGATTTACACACACATACACACACACACACACACACACACCCACACACACACACTTACACACACACAACACTGCAACAGTCGACATGTTAACAAGTTAACAAGTTGTTAAACACACACCGTGGGGGCAGCGCAATTTTTACAGCCTGTTTTGTGTAAAAATCCCAACATTTATTGCTATTAGTTTTTGGTTATTGCCCGCGTCACGTTGTTAGCGATACGGCATGGGAGCCCATCTCCCCGTCTTCCACATGCATTCTGCCCCAGCTGCGGCATTAGGGCCAGTAAATGGTTCGGGGCCAGCCTGACAAATGTCGGCTCAAGTGCCTCCCCTCTGTCGCAGACGAGGTTTGTTTATTAAAATCGAATTGGGACTTATTGGGCGCACGCTACGGGCGCCTAACAGCAGGCAATAGCTGTTGCTTTTATTGCATTCCCATTTCTATAATATTGTAGGTATTATGATCATATAAACGTATAAGGAGAACTTTTGAAAGATAGCCAAGTATTTGTTATAGGCAACTAAGAAATGGGAACTAAGGAAACATTCACATTGAGCTTCTTAGGGAATTGGCTTTTCTTATCAGATATATGTATATTTATATTTGATGTTGTGGTCTAACTTTCTGACCTTTTCTTTCAAACATATACATTCCCATTTTTATGTACGATTATTATAATGTGTTTGTTGTTCTTTTGGTACTTATTTATATAGAGTTCTGTCTATCTGGTATACAGGAAATTACTTTTGTTCCTGCTCTATCACTTGCTCTATTACGCCCTCTCTTTTCTTTTCTATTATTTTCTTATCGAGCTTGAATTTATGAAAATCTCATAGAAGGGCGATCTTGAAGACAGAGACAACATGATGATGTTGAGCAGTTGAGCAACTGCTACTGCCACTTCTGTTGTCCTTGGGAGCATCTGTTTTTCAATGACGATTGTGCAAATAAATAGTCTGGCATATAGTTTATACTTTTTGGAAATAGTTTATGCCGTCAATAAATGCGTAAAGAACTTTTATGGCGATTTAATTGTTTTTTGGCGAATGGCTGCACAGTGACGTGCAGGTGGCAGAGAGTTTGGAAAATGAGGGCAACATGTGCCACCCAGTTTTGGGCAGCTGATTCAGTCACTTAGCCAATCAAGTTTTCCACGCCATTTTCCGGCTGGCTGTTTATTTATGTGCGCTTAATTTATATTTCTAGTCTGGTTAGCTGCCTCAGCACTCTTGGGATATTTCGCATTGTAACGGTAATATAAAAATTTCAACGGCTTTGTCATCGTCACCCCGCTGGGCGCAAAATTTACGCCCCTCCCACACCAAAAAAAAAACAAAACAAGAAACAGAAGAGTTGGAAAATTGAACACACAGCAAACGGAACAAAGAACCAGAAATTAAATGAAAATCTTTACCGCATTACCTGCGCATATTTGTGTAGTTACTGCATCAGAATCCGCCTCTGCCCCTTTGCAAATGCAGCAGCAGCAGCAGCAGCATCAGCATCAAAGCAGCCGTCGTATTAACTTTTCATCTAAACAGGCGCTGCAGCTATTAAAATCAAAAATTTGTGGCGCGGCCGTATGATGGAAAATTCCAAGCATATCAAAACCATTTGGGCCACAATTGCAATTGCAATTGCACTCGCAGGTTGCAGGTGCCGAGATGCTCGCTAATTTATGGGCCGTGCACTGTGGGTAAATGGAACCGTAAATTGCCACTTTGAATTAAACAAGATGCCCAACCATAGCCCACTGGCAAGGTCGTTTGCCCACACATGCATAGCGTAAGAGCAAAACGCCAGCACCACCAAAGCTGCCCCGCTGCATGCTCCAATTGGCAATAATGGGCAAATGAGCTAAGCACCAAAAAGATTGCTAATTAGAATTGGACTAAGAAAATATTTCATTTCCTATCAGCAGAGCCCAACGATTAGCGAGCCTTTTGTGAAACAGTTTGAGCAATTTTCAATGACAGAAAACTACACAGGAAATGGATAGAATTCACATAGCCATTTTTCAATTTAACGCAACTGATTAAACTTACTAGAGTTCAAACCACTACGGAAATTTAATGGAAAAGGTTGAAAAGGTTGTTTCAATTTTCTCAAGTTTATGGGCATTAATTGCAGTTAATTTTTTTTTTTACAATTTTTAAAGTTTTGTCGAAATTTTTTTACGCAGCGTTAAAAACAAGGCACAACAATTTCTTTCTTTAAACATCGGGTTTAAATTTACTATATAACTTACTTTGTTAAGAGTATTTGGATTTTGCAGTGCTTTAAAATAAATAAAACAAACCAAAAAATGTACTCAATACCTTTGTTTAAGATTCTTTAAAGGCTACTCAACTTTATTGCCTTAGCCTCTTTATGATAAATTTAATTTCAACAAAAAAGTGTATTTATTTACTTACAATAAAATAAGTGTAATATATATTACCCTAGTAATCCCTTCGACCTTAGAAATTAAAATTCAAACGCAAGTGTTGCAAAATTCAATTGTAAGCGAATTTGATAACTTTGGTAGTTTAATATTTAAGCTTATTTAAATTTAAATTTCGCAATATGCCAAGTATAAAACACATATGTATAAAATACACCAATAAACCTATCTCACCTACACTCATGTGTATATACATATATATATATATATATATATACAGAATCTATATATGAATATGCAAAATGCATTTCACTTTTACGAAATGTTCGCATATTAAATATCTAAGTACAAAAATACGGCACATAAATAAATTATTATCTGATTGATGTTTTCCCGTCAGGAAATGATTTGCCAATGGCGTGAAATATACTCTCACTATATTTTGTACTATTTTTGTTGTTGTTGTTGTTGTTGTTTCAGTGAGTGCACATTACGGACTTTGTTAGGGGTTTACGTGTTCCGGTTTCATGTGCCAAGGATTTGTATCGAGTTTTCTTTTATTGATTGCAGAGTGTGGAGCGTCCTCGCAAAGCGAAATAATTAGCAACTAACTGGAATTGTTGGGCAATAAATTCACTGCTGACATTTCATGTCAAGGCTCAGCAGCGAATCGATTGATAAATTAATCAAAATTAGGCCTTGAGAGTGCATAATAAATATTTATAGCATTGCTATTCCCACCGACTACAACAAATCCAGTCTTAGCCTGGCGTGTCTTGGCGGAAAAAAAAATATTTTTCAATTTCAACTGCAATTTAAACGTCCATCAATAACCCGTAGCCAGGCAGACGGCGGCTGTTCCGGACGGGCAAATCGCCAACTAAACCGTTAAAGCACAGATTAAACACTTTACGTGGTTTTTGCAAGCGGGCCATATTTCATGCCATGTACATACATACGGTACAAAGCCGAGTAATGAACTCGGTCTGACAACGAAGCCACTTAAGTCAAGTTGGAGTAGGAGCAGAAGAAGAAGCAGACAAGCACCCGAAGCCGGCTCCAGTCCTGGCTGGGTGCGACTGACAAATGAAGACTGACATTTACAAAACAGCTGAAAAACAAAACCGAATCATTCGCGAGCAACTTGTCGCGACAGTTGAGTTTTTAAAAGCAACTTGTTGTCATAAGGCCGAGTTGCGAGTTTTTCTTCTTTTTTTTTTTTAAATATATTTACTGCAGCTGGAAAAAGCTGGGTGGGAGGGATGCTTGTTGTGTACGTGAAAGATTTAAAATAAAACCACTTAGCGGCAGCTTCATTTTTCGACAATTGCTAAAGCCTTGGCATAGCTTGATAAAGTGTGCCTAGAGATTTAAAGGCGAGTGGTATAGGGGATTTTGTGTAAATTGTCTTATATGTCAAAGATATTTGTGACACTTGGAAATTCGAAAAACTCTTCAAACAAATATATAATGTATTTAATTATTAAGAAATAAAATAGTTGGCTTAAAAGAGAAACTATTTTTATAGCTTAAATAATATACAAACAGTTATAACAATTTAACATATATATGATTTTACAAATGTATAAAATAATTTAAAAGAAAATGTGAAAAATGAAAAAAAGTATCATTCAAATAATTTCAAAATAAATTATTCTGCAACTTAATTAAGATTAAAATTGAAAAGATTGTTTTTTGATCTTGAATAAGAATACAATCTTATAGTATAATGGTAAGATAAAAAAATCAGTTTCTTTATTTAATAAAACCACCTCTTACTCGAAATATAATATAGTTTTTTAAATCGCATTTATTGCAATTTAAGCAATATATTTTATCCAAGACTTATATATATATTTTTTTTTCCTGCTGACTCTTTCAATTAAGTTTGTTTATTTTGATTGCAATTTAAACAATTAATGTCAAACTGCGTACGAGCTAAATAATTGTGTTACCCCTGTATATACACATATATACATAATATGTATTTACTTATAATCAATTGAATTTCATCGCATTGGCCTTTTTCAAAGCAGTGTTCAGCACATTTTATTGTGCACTTATTTATTTAAATTTTAATATAAATAAAATCGCAATGCTTGCGAAATGTGTGGCTTATTTAAATATTTGCAGAACAGCTAAGCACAAATATAATAAAATAAATAAGTGCAGCAAAAATCAGAAAATACTTGAACTGTGTTACAACAACAATAACACAACAACAAAAACAACAATGGTACCTGCGGGGGTGGCACAAAAATAGCAACAGAAAATAAAGAAAAATAGAAAATAGTTGTATGCATTTACGTGGACTCGTTATCCACCTGCAGCGCGTCCAAGTGCTTCAGGCGACTGCCTCATCATCATTACGAGCAGCATCATCATCATCATCATTGTCAACAGCAGCAGCATCAGCAACATCATTGTCTTTGGGCCTGTCCATTTCAATATAATTTATTTGTATTTTTAGCGCAATTTTCATTATTAACTAAAAACTGTCAGTTGCACACACTCACGCACACACTCACACACACACACGTACCTGCTGAAAAAAATCCCACTGTGCAGCGAGGCGTTGATTTGAATGTCAGGCTGGCAAGTTTTCAGCTACAGGCGGCTTTTGTCTGGCAGCTAAGAGCGGAAATTTTGTGCAGTGTTGGAAGTTGTCAACATTTTGAAATGCGGCCTGGCGCAACAAGTTGCCAGCAACAAAATGGCGGAAACGTGTCGCCGTTGACGTTGCCAGACGCTTGCATCAAAGTTTTCGCTCTTCTTCTTTTTGTCTCACTGAGGGCCTCCCGTAAATTTATGAAATGAATTTTTAAACGCAACTTTAAACTTTTTTATTGCTTTGAGAGTTGCAGCAGCAGCAGCAGCAGCAGCATCAGCAGCAGAGGCAGTTGCAGCATCCTAATTGTGGCAAACTTTCGCACACGCTTCATATCCTGCTCGGGCGCTGATAGTATGTCCTGCCTTGCAGCCAGCCTGCGTCCTGCGTCCTGTGTCTGTGTTTGGTGAGCCGCCTGTCCCATTGGCGTTGTCCCTGTCGCTGTTCATTGACTTTGGCAGCAACAACAGCCAGGACAACGTTATGCATGTGCAGAGACAGGACACGCACACACACACACACACACGCACACACATGTACGCACCGTGACTTTGTTTTTAATACACTCCAGTGGCCGTTGCATCGATCGCCAGGACAAACAAGGCGTCTGTCGTTGTCTGCCAGCCGCAGTTCATTACTCCTCCAGCCATGTGCTGTGGCCAGCCTTCAGTGTGCACTGACTTTTCATGCTCATATTTTTGCCACGCCACGCCGTGTTATCCTTTAGCTAACGTCAAGCCATGACAAAGATTATCAATGGCCAAGACTGCAACGGATATTGGCCACGCTTGAGACTTGTTGTCAGCCTTAATCCAATATTCCCTATGCCACATCAATATCAATCGCAAATGCAATCGCCCAGCTACATTTTGTTTACGCTGAGCATTTCTATGGCAGCTGCGCTTCATGCTCATCGATTAAACGTTAAATTGTTATTACCATATTTAGTTCGGGTGTTTCGCAGACACACTCACACACACCCACACACAACGTGCCGTCCCCAGACAACCCCTTTGGGTCGATCAACATTTCGCACAACATCAAGAATGAAAATTCAACGAATTGGCATATACACTCAAAGAAAACTTGTGATACTACTTATATACAATTATATTCATATATATGTTGAATCATTCAGATATATTTTATTTTTATTATTATTATTTAAAATAGAAAAGATGAAATAGTAGAATAATAGTAAGAATAATAGATGAATAGTACAAAATAAAAACAAGCCTGGGATTCAAATCCGGATTCTCGTTATTCAAATCATGTTTTTCAAAAATTCCTTGTCTTCTAAATATTCTTTATTTACACTCAACTTCACTTTCTTACTTAATATATATAATATTATACATATTCACAGACAATTTAATTGATTTATTTATTTATTTGATAAAAAGCTAACTATAAAATTTGTTTGAGGTTATAAACTAAGCAGGCGCAGCCAACTTAATGCACACAAGCAACATTCGCTTAGTGCTGCCAGATCGCTAACATATTCGGCTGTTAAGCACACGTTTGTTGCCAACTTTACGACAATGTTGCTCTAACTCTCTCGCTCTGTTAGGGTATATGCAAAGCAGGCGTCTGTTTTATGTTGGCCTGTGAAGGACTTTGGCAACGCATAAACATATTCGTGTGCCGGAATGCTTGGAATTTTGGCTGTTTGCAGCAGCCACAGGCCGCATCATCATAATTTGTTAAAAGGCGCTTTAGCAGGAAGTTGGCTCTAGAAAAGTATATATGTGGAAACAAGTAGCCAGCAGAAGTTGGAGGCACAACGTTGTCATATCCTGTTGACGGTCGCTGACAGACGCGCGGCGGCGGCGCTCAGGTGGTCCGTTGCCTTTGTCTCTGCACCGGCCCCTGTCGCTGTCTCCGTCTATGTCTCTGTCTCTGCCAGTGGCACGGCGGAAGTGTGAAATATTTTTAGAGCACTCATTTTACCTTCTTCAAATGGAATTTTTCGTATTTTATTGGCATTTTGCAGAAAATTTGTGGCGCTGGCTATGAAAATGCCACGAATTGTGCTCTACGCTTGCGGCTCAGCAATTTTCGTATTACATTTTTCTCTCTCTCTCTCTCTCTATTTTCTATATTTCGAGGGACTTGCGGAAATGTTTGCTGAAAATGTTGTGCGCACACTGCGTATAATTGATTTAGCCAAATTGTTAAACGAATCAAAGCTGGGCAAATTGTGCGTGCGACTAATGTGGCAGGCCATTGTACGGGCACATGTCCTGCACTCCACAAAAGGACACCGGGCCAACACAGTTGTGACGGCGCACGGGAAAACCTTTTAATTTTCGAGTGGCACACGTTGCAAAATTTGTTGGCCATGTTGCATAATTATGCGACAGTTGTCAATGAATTTGCATGCCATTGCAATTTTTGATTTTGGCCAAGTTTACACCAGAGATTTCGAACGTTGGAGTTTTCGCAAAAATGCGACAAATTTACTGCAATTCAATTACTAATTGGAATTAGGTACCTGGGAAATTCAATTGCAATTACTTTGACAGGCCGGTTAAAAATTATGACATTGGAAGTAAATATCTGATTAAAGCTTAGATTATATTTGGCTGATTATAGACATATATTTATGTATTTATGTATTTATCGAAACCCAATTTCTGTATAGTATTGAAAAACAGTCTTGTGTATATAGTCAAAAGCAATTGTAAATATTTAAAATGATTTTAATAACAATTATGCGAGCTTTATTAAATGTTCAGATACATTTTCTTGAGTTTTTTTTATTTTAATTTTTAATTTTTTATTTTTAGCTGGATTAAAAACCTGAATTGAAAAATAATACATTTTTTTTCTCATGTAGACTGCAGAAAAATCGTTGATATATAATGTATACTTTTGGTCTCATTTAGAATATATATATATATTTTATATATATTGAATCTAGCTTTGCCGTAACCTTTTGAATTCCATTGAAGTATCCGCTGCAAATAGATTAGATTGATACTGCTACAATGTTGCATGTTGCAACATGAAAATTACAACAAATAATTGCTGCAAATTCCACGCCTGTCAACGCCAACACAATTTAGCTGCATTTTTATTGCGTCTGCCGCGTTGCCAAAGGTACATGTCGTAGTTGTACCATATAGTACATTTATTTATGCATATATAAATGTTTGTTCAGCTAATTAAATCAACTAAAGCTAAACAACAAAAACAAATGCCAGCTACAATTGCCGTGTGTTGCATGTTGCATCTGAGTGTGATGTGAGCCCGCTATCTGTCCGCCCCGCGAAACCTTCGCCCCAGCGCTGGGGCTGCATTTTAGCCGTTGACGCTTTGAAATTTGGGTCAATTATGCGATTTGTCGCGCCACAGACAAAACACGACGACGGCGACGCACATCCATCAGTCGCCATACGCACATGTGTCACTGGCATTGAATTGCTTCGAAAAGTGGGGGAGGGAGCGTAGCAAGGAGTGGGGAGTGGGGAGTCACTTTGTGGGCCAGTTGGGGGCGTGCGCTCTGTCGTTGCCAGATGCACACAGCAGGTTGCTTTGCGTAATTATTTGTCAAATTCACACTGGGAGCTGGCCACTAACGAGCAACAGGCAGTCAGACAGACAGGCATGTTGCTCCCAATCCACACTCCCTCCCCCCCTCCCACACTTACCACCCCCCAATGGGCAATCAATCAACAGAGCTCTGGCGTTTCGCTCATAATGAGCCGTGTACAAATAGATATATTCATATTGTTTATGATTGGTCTCGATCAAAACTTCCGCTCGAACAGCGGAAGTCGTTATCAACATTTTATGACGAATAGCAATAATGACCAAAGCCCGATAACTAGATAAGATTAAAGGTAATGAAATTTTGATGCTCCGCCCAAAAGTATGCAATTGTTCTGGCTGTCGCACCTATAGATAAATAATTCGGCATTATGCATAGTTAATACACCCACAAAAGCCCACATAAGTTGCGTTTGTTTTCTTTACTTTTTATTTACAATTTTTGTTTAATTTTATTACATTTTTAAACAGTAAATTATTTGTTAATATAAATAAATTGTGGTTTCTTTTGTTGCATAAATCGTTATAAAATGATTCATTAAACATAGTCATATTTATGTATATAAAAAAAGCACATTTTGGCTAAAGTTGTTGCATTTGATTAATGCTTGTCATCTGTATGTGTGTTGTTCATTGCTTAATATATGAATATATTTAGTGTACATTAAATAAATTAAAAAACTAAGCGCATTTTAGGCAAATAAAAGAAATGCGTACAAAAGGCATTAAATATGCTTCTTTCTTTGTTTACAATTTTATTATTACTATTACTTTGATTTATTGCACTCTGCACGTTTGGAAGCCCAGCTATGTGAGTTTTATTTAAAATTTAATTTTTTTTATTTATTTTTTTAATTTATAAATTTAGGTATTTTTGTTGTTTGCTTGCGAATGGGGTTTTGTGTTTTGCTTTTGTTTTACAGCTGTTATATTTATAGGCATGTGCAACAAATTTGTGGAAATCGATAAGCGGTGCTGGGAGTCCGTTATCTGCGGACATTGCTTTGCGCCAAGTTTCAAATCATCTAGATTTATTTACAATTAATTATAGCTCTCTATAATTGTACTTGATTTCCATAGAAATTCTAAACGCATTTGTCATAATATTTTTGCTTGTCTTATAAATATAAGCACTATATATTTATTTGTATACATGTATGTATGTATGCATATGTATGTATGTATGTAAATTGACGATTTTGGCCCCCCTCTGCTTAGAAATTGAATGCGTTACCCCCCGCACACACACATACACAAAAGCAACAACAAATACAACGAAAAGAATACTTTGCTCTTACACGATCGTGTGCTCTGGTGCGTGACTCGCGCCCACGATTGAGAGATTTAAAGGTTACGCAAAAAACAGTTCCGTTATTCGGCGCTGAAACAAAAGTGCGTGACGTCACAATATCGTAACCAAATAGTTGCGTTTTGATCCGATTATTCCTATTGGAGTTATATGTTATAGTAGTGCAATCGTGTCAATATTGAAATATATGCTGTGTGCACTAAAATACGGATCTATATCCAGTTTCATTAAGATTGATTTCTCATTTTCATTGTTATACTACTTTAAGAGCGAAATTGTCATTATTTTCATACACATAAAGCTCGGATATTGTGACGTCACAATTTGAAGAGCTCAAAAGTCTGCATAACCTGTGGATCGCTCAATCTTGACTCGCGCCCACTCTCTCACACGCACACATGCACAAAAAACTGTAACCGTAACTGTAACTAAAGCGAATGATTTTTCGCAAACTTTCTGCGCTTTGTTCTCGCTCTCCCTCTCTCAAACAAATGTTGTGCAATTCCCTCTTTTGTTTGCTCTCACTGCCCCGCCCCCGCCCCCGCCCCCACTGACATTTACAGCAATATGCACTTGCGCTTGCGTGTGCTGCGAATGGGCGGGCAGAGCACCGAGCGGATGGCCTCGTCGAAGACCGTCTTGAGGCCCTTCTGCGTCAGCGCCGAGCACTCCAAATATTTCACAGCCGCAATTTCCTTGGCCATGGCCAGGCCCTGGGGATAGGTGATGGGCGTCAGCTTCTTGTCCTTGAGCTTCTCGATGGTCTGCTTGTCGTCGCGCAGATCGAGCTTGGTGCCGACGAGGATGATGGGCACATTGTTGCAGTGGTGCCGCACCTCGGGGAACCACTTGGCGCGCACGTTCTCGAACGAGGCGGGGTTCACCAGCGAGAAGCAGATGAGGAACACGTCCGTCTGCGGATACGAGAGCGGGCGCAGCCGATCGTAATCCTCCTGCCCGGCCGTGTCCCACAGGCCCAGGTTGATCGGCTTCGCGTCCACCATCACGTTCGCCGAGTAGTTGTCGAAGACGGTCGGTATATATTCGCCGGGAAAGGCGTTCGTCGTGTAGCTGATCAGCAGGCAGGTCTTGCCCACGGCGCCGTCGCCAACAACAACACACTTGATCGCCTGCATGACGTCGTCTCAGTTGTTGCTTTAGTTTCTTTGTGTATTTGATAGGTAGTTTAATTCACACACACACAGCTGCAACTTGTGTTGGTGTGAGGGAGGCAGCGAATTCAACAAGTTTTGGCGATTATACAACGCGTATCTTATATTTTTTGCTCACGCACTCACACAGATACTCACACACACACACAGGCTGAGTGATTTTTATGCATGTGCAGTTAATCTTTGCTGTTGCTTAGTTGATCGTGATTTATCGATAAGTTTGTGTTTGCAGTTTTGCCCTTTTTTTCTTCACTAGTTTGTAATTAATTAATTAGAGAAATTTTCGCACTAGCAGCCAAATAAAACACACCCAAACGCTGTGAAATCGACGCTGTCACTGAGCGCGGCGAGCGTAAAACAGAAAAAATGTTGTGTTGTTTTTGCTTAACAGCTGCAGACACACAGCACACTAGGCGTCTCTTTTGCGCACACTTGAGCTAGCGACCTGCGCAGAGTATTCCGCGCACGCTCCCACACAAAACAGAAGCAACAGCAGATACGATTCAGAGAGCCAACAAACAACAGTGGCGTCGCGCCCAATGTGTAGAGTGCGAAGCGCTGTGTGAGTCATCCAGTTGTTGCTGGTGACGTTTACTAAGCGTAAAGAGAGCTGATCGAAATGAGGGAGGAAAAGAGAGAGAGAGAGAGAGAGAGAGAGACTGCTTCGCTCTTCACTTATCGCTCAGCAGTTGACCTTGCTTTGGTCTTATTCGATGAGAATTTTCTTCTAAATTTGTGCGCCGCTTTCCATGAATTTTTCTTTAGCTATAGCGAAGCTGAGACAATTTTTCCGAAATGGTCATCAGCGCATTTTTGTTGCTGTTGTTTGCGCCTCTATGGTTGCGGCTGCTGCTGACTGTTTTAACGGTTTTAATGGACCGCAAAAATGCACGCGCTTGCAAAACAAATCGACAGGCAGCGCCGACTGCGGCAGCGACTGCGGCAGCGACGCTCTTGTCGTGGTCGAAACCGAAACCAAAAACGCAAAACCCAAATCCGCATCCGCGTCGGCCAAAAGCGATAGCCAGAAATGCAACGCAAAGCGCTGTTTGTGCATGTTTCCGCAATTCCGACCACGCCCCCATTCCTAATGTCTCCCGCCCACTACACAGAGCACAGAATTTTTGCATACGCAAATTGTTAAAGCCGCGCATTTCGAATTAAACACAATTTTGAACAGCAACTTCAGCGGCTCGTGAAATGTTTTAATATTTGAAGTTAATTTCTTTTGGCGCCCGTAATTGGATAATTAAATGGACGCTCAAAGTGGTTGTTTATAATAAATTTACATAAATATATTAAGTGGATAATGGCATTGATAAAAAGAGTTCACTACAATTAAATCAGCAATGCAATTGTTCAAGTGACATAAAAGCTGTTCGTTATTTTTTTTGTTTATTTTTTTAAAGTTATTTAGTACAACAAAAATTCTGTTTGCATAAGTTAGGTGCTGCATTAAACACGATTGAGTCGTGAATATGTTGTATAACTTAATAGAATGCAATTTGAGTGTTTCCCATTTGTTTACCCTGTAAAATGGGTTAACAGGGGTGTATTGATTTTGCTAACCTGTATGTGACAGACATAAACTATATATATTGTTGATCAGCGTCAGTAGCCAAATCGATTTGGCCATGTCTGACTGTCCTTATCGCTGTATAAACACATCGATCTCAGCGACTATAATAGCTAAAAACTTGAAGTTTCATTTTTTAATTTTTTGTATACGTAGATCAAATTAAATAAATATTTTTTCTTTTCGATACCACCTCCCGTTCTTTCCAGAGACATAGGTATATTGTATGATTCTGTTTGTGTACGTGTGTATAGAAGGATGTTCAGCTCGTAACTGCGTACAGGGTAACTCCACGTCAGTCACTATTAACTAAAGCACGCTTACTTGCTTTTATCAGTTTTGTATGACAGATTATAGTCTAAAGCCTTTTATTTGCCACAGATATAATTTATTTGTTTTAAATTTTTATCAATATGCAAGCGACAATAAAAAAGAAACCAAATGGTATAGAGCGCTAAATAGACCTGAAATGCTGATTTAAAAAAAATCTGATTAAAAAAATATATTCGTATTTATATATTTTGCATGATTCACAGCATATAATAATAATAAGAGGTCTTAAACCCTTACCCTTCTCTGTATATAAAGAGCCTTATCATTTTCATACACACAGTGCGTTAACATTTTCCCGCTCACATTATGAAAATGGAAAACTGTGCAAATAATTAAAGTGAAAGAGTGAAATATATGACAGCAAATGCAACAATTATTTGATTACTGTCGCAGTCGTTGCCTCGTAATTGGCGAAGTGAAATATATGCGCAAATGCGAGAGTACATGGCACGGCCCCACCCTCACTGCACCGCCCACCACAAGCCGCTGCCACGCCCACAGTTGTGGGGCCATTACGTTCGGATGCCAGCGGGCGTGTTGAGGTGGGGGGCACAAAGAGTTATTCATAATTGTTGTTGCAACAAAAGTGGCAGAGAAATGCAAACTGAAAAATATGCACGCCATTTTTATTGCCACACCAGACGGCCATACACACACACACACACACGCACACACGCACAGTCGCACACACACACTGGCATTGTCCGACAATAATGAATGAATGCGCAGCTAAAGAACCGCAGCCTGAACCGTTGCCTCCGCCGATGTCGACCCAAAAAACAAATATAAGCCGCATGACTGCTGACCAACAATAAATTTAACACTTTAACTGCTGTGTAAACAACTGAATGAAATCCGAGCTGCTAACGGTAATGCGAGCAATACGCATGTGTTCCCAAAGATGTAATCTCCTTAAATGCATTCAATGAAATAATATGTTGCATTACAAAGAGACGGATGCCTATAAAGTTTGACACCATTATAATCTATAGTAAGCACAGTTTTTGACTGGCTTGAAGCAGGCTGGTTTTTTGGCAAGTCAAGTTATAGAAAATTGATCAATAGAAAAGATATATCTCATATAAACTACAAATAATATACAAATATAATTTTCATTAAATACCTATAATGTAATCCATTGTCATCTATATGAAGCACAGCCTTTATTTGGCTTAAAGTTAGCTGCTCCTTTTTGGCAAGTCAAGCGATATGAAATTTATCAAAAGAAACAATAAATTCAAATAAAACTAAAAATTGCAGACAAACGAGCAATTATTCTTTAAAAATAAAAGCAAAAAAATTCCCTTTTTTTTTTAAATTAATTTTTTGAACTTCAGTAAATACCTATTAGTATTACTGTAATCGATAAAATGGCCTATGATCGACTCAAAGTTCGATAAGTAATTAATCGATAAAGACTAATCTTGAATAAAAAAAGCTGGCAGAAAACGCTTTGGCTTTTTAATTTTTCGTTATTTTATTGAAAAGTTTTCCAGATTTATTTATTTAACACTTGTTCGCTGCAACTTCTGTGCTTGCAAATTAAATTTGTTTAATGAGTAGCGCAATAAAACGCATTTACTGTCAAGTGATAAAATGTCATTTTACTTGGTTTGCCTGCAGTTTTATTATTATTTCCATATATGTACATATATTGCATATTTTTCATTTATATGCCACATGTCGCCACCGATTCGCCGCGCCCCCGCCCCCCACGCTCCCCGACCCCCGCGCCTGTTGACATACAGCAATTATTAACTTTTATGCGGCTGCTGCCATGGCGCCGTGTGTTTGTTATTAATTTCTTGTTATTTATGCAAATAGTTGGCACTTAATACGCTTGTACATTTTTTCAGCAAATTGCTTTGCGCATTACAATAAATTAACAGCATAAGCGAAGAGCTACAACAAGAATAACACTGTCCGACACGTTTCATGCTTATCGACAACGTCGCAGCTTTTGTCGAACGCTTTCCTGGCATTTTAAAAACTCTGTTGCATACCGTGAGGCGCCCTGGCTCTTTGGCTTCTGCTCCTTCTATAAACTCCGTTGAGTTATCGCTCGCAGACGTGAAGTCATCCTCTGAATGCTGACCATATTTGTGCATATATAAATTCCATGAAGGCAGCTCCATAGTTTCAGCTTCGACTGTTTGGTTTGCTTGGGGTCACGTCTGTCTCGGGCCCGTCGAACTGCTTATGAATAAAGTTGTTGGCTGGCCTGTCAATACCCACACCCAGACACACATATGCCAGCCCACCCATTGACATTATCATCATCATCATCATCCGTTTTTCCGCTGCGCCCCCTTCAATTGGGGTTATTTGTCGCTCTATCTAGCACAGTCTTGGTCTTCGCTTTGTTGACTTTTTGGCTTTCAATGGCCCCAGCGTCTATTCAATTTTTTGTACCTCAAACACACCCCCTAACCACAAACCCATCCCCAGTCAACCCTCGAGCAATTTGAAATGAAATGTTGGCTGCCATATAAACATACATATAGGAGTAAAACAAAAAGAAAGAAAAAAAAAAATGAAAAAACAAGAAAAATTCTCGCTGAGGGGAAACAAAAATGATATGTGCCGCCCATATTTGTAGGCAGTAAATAGCAACAAGGTTCGGTGACGAAATGTGTCCTTTGACATTTGATCACACGCCAGAGATGGCTGATAATCCTGGCCAACACCACAGTCAGCGGGGTCGGGGCGTTTGACTGGCTTTTCAACAGCTTTTCGGGCCGCTTAATGGCCTGCTGCATTATTTAGCACGTCGCAAGCCAATAAAATTGCTTTAAAATACAGTCCCCGTTAAGTTGTTGACTTTAAGCCGTAGACAATGCAGCGCATTAAGCATCCTGATGCCAGCCAGCCAAGCATGCCAGCAGCCAGTAATTACGCTACTCAATATAAGGAGCGTAATCACTTTTTTATGTGGGTTGCACCTGGCACTTAGGACAGCCAATAAATATGTTAAAAGTATTTGAAAATAATTTGTTCCTAATTTAATTGATTCCTTTGTTAAAAATATGTCAACAGTTTTTTTTATATATTTGATTATTGATTTTTAAAACATTTGAAAACTTTACATACTTTTCAAATCTAGCCTAGTCGGTATGTATAAACGATAAATGATATTAATCAGTAAATCACTTCTGAATTAGGTATAGATACAGATACTGATTTGGATAGAGATACAGATACGTATACAGCTGCAGCTTCAGATACAAATACAAAAAATAATATAATTTGAAAGCTTAACAAGAAAACTGTTTGTATTTTTAAGAGAGAGAGAGAGAGTATTTACAATTCGACTATCTGGTGTTTTTCACACTCAATTACAAAGCTGGCACATGTGCCTGGGCTGTTGAATTGGCGTTTTTCAAGTTTACCCGCGACGACTTTTACTTTACGCCGGCATCTTAATTTACTTTTGCACTCAGGCAGCTGGAAAAAGAAGTGCAGACCCGGCCCAAAACAACGGCAGAGAAAGAGAGAGAGAGAGCGAGAAGGAGGGAGTTAGAGAGAAAGGGAAGGAAGGAGATGCGGGGCCAAAGAATTACGGCAATTTCCTGCACAATTTCTTGTGGCTGAACTTGCCCGGCAGTCTCGTATGTTAACACACGAGATGCCTACACACACACACACACACACACACATAGTTTTTTTTAGCTAACGTTCAGCAGTGCAGTTAATTATAATTAAGACGAGTTAACTAACCACTTGCCAGGCACTTCAAAAGCTGCGTCGGCGTTGGAAAAGAGGAAGTTGAGTATGGGTAGCGGGGAGAGGGGGTTGAGGGGGGGAGGTGGTGCGTCTAACTGCAGCAGCTTTGTGTGTGCAATTTAAATTTGTCAGCACCGTACAGCCCAGCTGTTGTTATTTGTTGGTTTTAATTAAAGCTGCGTTCATTAAAAAAATGTTGTGTTGCCAGCGCCCAAAAAGTAGGCCACAAAAAGTGTTGCATATTCAAATGCGGCACGGCGCTCGACGGTTATTCAATACGGCTTTTGGATTTGCAGTGCCATGTTGCACATTGCTGTTGTTGCGGTTGCTGCAACAATGGGGCATGTTAGCCGTCAAGGAAGCTGCGAGCAGTTATGCAAAGCCGCCAGCGGCGACGTTCCTTCATTTGCAAGGACAATGCGACAACGAGACTGACAACAGCCAAAGGGATGGGGAGCGTTGACTGCAAAAATAGAAAGCGTCGCGTGAATGCAATGGGCTGACAGGCGGGCGGGCTTCGGGCAGGCAGGATACAGTCAGGAATGCTATTATAATAAATAAAGCGCCTTTCACTCATAACTGCTGCACAATGCGAAACCAAAGCCCTGAATATATCCCTTGTCTATAGCTGTAGCTGTAGCTGTGTATGTACACTTGGAGAAAAAACTATAGCTGATTATTTCAAGATAAAAAACCAAGCATAATTTGCCAATCAAAAAAAGATATATCAAAAGTATAGTCTAGCTTGAAAATTCTTAAGTTGAGAAACAAATTTTTTTATAAAAATGTTTTTTTTTTATTGTACTTAAATATAGTATAGAAGTCAAAATAATTATTCTTTTGTTTATGAAAGCACATTATACGCTTGTTTCAATTATGCAAATTATTGCAATAATAATATAATATGTATATAATTATTTTCACATAAGGTTTTCTATTGCAAAAATTAAATTAATATATGTGTCAGTCACATATTAATTCAAAGAAATTTTATGTTTAATAAACATTAAATAATGAAACAATACGGAATTAATACTTCCTAATATAAGCCCGCTCACACTTAAACTACATAACACCGTTTTTCTTCAAGTGCCTTTATATTTGTGTCTAGGTTTGTTTCCCGTTTGATTTAAGCAAAGCAAACAATGCGCGAACTTTTAATATAGCTGATGGCAAATGCTTTGGATCGATGGCTTTAATCAGCTGCCCGCCTGGCTAAAACTTGAGGTGTGCCCAATGCAATTAAAGACAACTGCTGCTTTCATAAATATGCAATAAATATAGACACACACACACACACTCAAACACACTCACGTAGCTACAAGCCGTTGGCTATTGCATAAAAATCACATTAACAATTTGCTGCTACAAGAGAGTATTTTATTTTTATTGCCGCTTGTTTTATTTTTATTTCATGCGGCGCCTTTTGTGCCATGCAAAGCACTCACACACACACGCACACTCATCCATTGAATACACATGTTGCCAGCACAAGTTGAAAGCAGTTGCTGCCAGTATCAGTTCTGTGTTGTGCAGTGTTACCATCGAAAAGCGCAATAAAAACGCTTAATTTTTCACTTTTACACGAACGTGAATAACGCCTCCATTGTTGTTGTTGTTGCTGCTGTTGTTGCTGTTGTTGTAGCTGTTGTTGTTGCTGTTGTTGTTGTTGCTGTTGAGTGTGCTGTCGCTTGTATGTAAGCCATTTAAAAGTTATTTAATTTAATAACACGAACAAAACATGTTTCAAGTAAAAGCAAACGAACATAAATATGTGACACACACACACACACGCACACACACGCACACACACACACACACATACACACACTCCTTACTGCGTTGGCCAGTAAAACGTGGCAACAACTGCCCGTCTAACAGGAGCTTGGAGGGCAGAAGCAGGACTTTATGGGCTAGTATATGCTTATTCCTGATTGTGGCTGTAGCTTACTAAAGTGCTTTTCTGAGCGTATTTTACATATTTTATTTATTTATGTTTTCTTCAAGTATCAACAAGAATTTGGTATTTTAGTTAAATATTTTTTGGCTAAGTATAAATAATATGCAATAAATGTTTGCAAGGTGTCACATCATTTTAAGTTATAAATATTTGTGCTTCCAGCTTTCAATGGCAAATTAATCCAGAGTTCAAATTCATGGGAATTCTGAGTGTTAAGATGAATTTGTAAAAAATGTGTTTTCAGATTAAAATGCCCAATTGATCTGGAGGTCAAACCATGCACAAACAATTATTCCTTATAATAATTAATTCAGTTATGACAAAGTTATGGTGGTTTACAAATTTGTATCCATGTCTATATAAGATTTTGTTGAATACAAATTCGAAATGAATTTTATTACAAAAATGTAATGTAAAACTAGGTAAAGACCAGACATAATAATATCTTTATTAATAACAGTTCATTTCGGTTCTTCACACATAAGTATAATGTTACATTTATGTAAGTTTTTGCTAGCTGAACAGTTTTTTGTTCACGTAACTTTCAACGTTGGCAACCTTTGAATTGTTTGAAATAAAAATATATTTATATATTGTTTATATATATAGATATATATATATATATATATACAAATGTACAATATATTTGACTTTCAATTAAAAAGGAATTTTTGCATTTTAATTGCATGGTCGATAAGATTAAATTCACAAAAATACAAACAGTACTCTCGGATAAATGAAATATAAATACGCAGACGGCAAACGATATGCCACGCAATGAATGCTATAGATACCCATTGATATTTAAGCCGCAACAACAACAACAATACACAGAGGGAAAAACGCACAAATAAAAGTGATTGTCAATTTGTATTTATGCCGTTGTTTTTCTTATTTTGCAGATTTAACAACAAGCCGACAGACTGCGACCGCTCACAGATTTGCGATACGTGGAAAAGTGAAAAATCAGCAGGACTCAAAGGACACACACAGGACAAGGGCAGCTGCAAATCCCCAGCCACAGAGCCAAAAGAGCCGCCCCAGGACCCAAGGCCAAATGCAATAAGCTGCAGCGACGCACACAAAGCCATAAACAAAGCGCAGTCTAAGCCACTTTCCCCCTGGCAGTGACGGCAGCAGCACGAGGCGTAGTGAGAGGAAGAGCAAAGAGCTAGTTGGTTGCCAGCAGCCGCCAGAATTGCTTTCTTGTACTTTGGACACACGTGCGCCGCGGCTGCGCCGTTGCCGTTGCCGTGCCCGTTGCCGTTGCCCGTGTCCTTGCCAGCGCCAGTTGCATCGCCTGCGGCAGCGGCGGCCACAATGAAGTTGTCAAAACTGTCCAACCAGACGAACTCGCAGGATCCGCAGGCGGTTAACTCGCGCATCTTTGTCGGCAATCTGAATACATTTCAATGCTCTAAAACGGATGTGGAGCGCATGTTTCAGATCTACGGCCGCCTGGCAGGTGAGTCACAGCCCCCATGTGTTATATGTATGCCTTACCTCTTTACCCTGTCTCCCCGCAGGCATCTCCATGCACAAGGGATATGCCTTTGTGCAGTTCACCAACCCGTTCGACGCCCGCAACGCCTGTCACGGCGAGGACGGCAAGACAGTGCTCAGCCAGACGCTAGGTGAGTGTTATGGTATTTGAAATATTTTTATTTTTGTGTTCAATCAGTCCATATTATCTAGCTACATTTGTTTTGGTAAAGCCTAAGTAAACTAAAAAATTATAAACGACCTTAAATGCCCTATTTCGACTTAAAACTTTCATAACTTTGTTGAAAATAAAGTGATTTTCATAAATAGAGCAATTTTTAGCATGCTTTGATCATTTGATTAATTCCGCATTTAAATTTAAAAAAGCAATTTTTTTATTTTTTTAATCAATTTATGTTATATTAATTATTTTAAATTTTGAAAAAATTTGTTTCAATAGTAAGTAAAAGGGAGATACATGCTTTTTTCCCAAAAAAATACAAAAACAATGTTTCATATATTTTACATGCAGAAATCTAGAGCAAAAACCACGAACAAAATGGTATCAAACATGAAAATCGGTTAAGTTTTGGCTGAGTTGTGCGAATGTACATTTTGAGATTTAATTTTGCATTTAAATGAATATATGTAAGTATTTGCATGTATAAAATAAACATTGGGATGGCATTATATTGTAAATGAATCATCTTCAATTTTTATTATTATTTATATGCGAATATCAAAACATCTGACTGCTTATCGTGAAGGAACTTTGCTCAGTTTTAACATATCCACACGTATAAAGTACATAAAAGGAACTTGAAAATATCTTGCCCTGTATCGCCTGGCTTGTTAGGTAGAAAATTCCCGGTTACTTTTGTGTGTGCATAAAGTTGTTTTGCATAGAAATCGCAGACCTTAACCCTCGCATAGTTGCATGTCCGCTGTGGTTGGGTCAGGTTGGCCAGGTTAATGGCCGCCAGCGCCGGAAACGCAGCACTAAAATCGAACGAGCGCGCGAAAAAAGCAAATGCCATCGGTGGGGGGCGCAGTAATAGTAATAGTTATAGAGGCCCTGGCTCCGGTCTTGGCATGTGTAGCGGCCATATCTTAGCGCGCGAGCGGGCAACTGTCTGCGTATTTTGTGCAACGGAAGTCGCTGCAGGCCGCAACTTAAAGTGCGGCCCAACATA
This sequence comes from Drosophila colorata, assembly GCA_035041545.1. Taxonomy (NCBI): domain Eukaryota; kingdom Metazoa; phylum Arthropoda; class Insecta; order Diptera; family Drosophilidae; genus Drosophila; species Drosophila colorata. The sequence continues at coordinate 6,756,185 of JAWNLD010000564.1, forward strand.
AATCCTGGCGCGATACTTTTAATGAAATTTCAATGTAGTGCGGAAATATGTGTACATGTGTGTGTATTGTGAGTGTAGGTGAGTGTTTGTGCGTCTGTCTACCTGGCTGTCTGCCTGGCTGCATGACAACTGACTGTTTGTCGATTTAATTTAAACGCTTAATGAAATTTCAAGCGGCGTCGCGCGTCACTTGCAGCTGCAATGCAACAGGAAAAAAGCAAACAATCAGCCAGTGAGCCAGCCAGCCAGTACACTCAAAGAAAAAATCTAAAAGGCAGTCAAAATCTTTGCAAAGTCCAAACTATTTAACCTTATAATGAAGATCTTACTTTTATATAAATTTCTAAAAGTAAAAAAAATAAATTAGAATTTCGAACTAGGAATCTAAGAAACTAAATTTCTAAGAAATTTTATACTTTCATTTCACAAACGCTTACTACTTAATTAAAATTGAAAAACAATTTTTTTTAACTCTTCTTAATTTTTAATTAAAATTCGATTACTCAATTGAAAAATATTAAAAAAATATATTTAAAGTTTTTAAAACTTTTTTTTTTCTGAGTGTAGAGATGTCTTGGCATTCTTTCATGCGTGTCTTGTGTGAAGAACAACTTAATGCACTTAGCGCGCGATGTCAGTCGATGGCAGCACGGGACAACGCTGCGTATGCGGATGCTGTCATATTCATACGCCCCGTTGGCGTGCAATGAAAACTTTTACAGCGCACAGCATAAAAAGCATTTCTGTTGCTCTCTGGCAACGCTTATGCAAATGCAGCATGCTAATTTTACTGATTAGAAGCTCTCAGCTTTAAAAAATAATACAAAACAGAGCTCTCAAACTGAGTGTGGTTGGGGGTAATATTTCATTGCTACGCGCCATTGACTTTTGAGCGCTGAAAAATGTGGCCTGGCCAGCGTTAAACCGATTTGCAGTGTGGCAATGTCTTGAGAAACTTGCGCAAATCCTTCTTACGCTTTTATCCTTAATCTTAATTATAGCCTGCCAGCAGCCACCCCACGATGCGCCCAAGTGCCGTGCGGCAGACAAACAGAAAGAATGCTTGAGAAATAAGGCGGCAGCAATAGAAAAAAATACGTAAAGCTACCACACCCCAGTCCAGTAATTTGTAGTTATAGCAACTGCCTCACACTGCCACAGTTCTCCCCCGTCGGGGCTCATCTTTTTCTTTTTTTGGGCGTGTTGCTTTTTAGCCACCCTGCGGCGCAGCCGTCGCACTTCAAACTTTGTCATGAATTATGATGAACGAGCTCTTCCCACACAAAATCCTATGTAAAAAACCGCCGACCGTCGCACCCTTTTCATTGAGAAATGAAATGTATAATGCATTCGGGCACGATTTTGGCTTTAGCTTAGGTTTGAAATGCGCTGGCAGGGTATTTGGAGTTTGTTTGCCAATGGGCATTGTCTGTGACGAAAAAAGGAATTCGGTTTTATCAGAGAGAAAGGCTATACTAAATTCTAGTATATCCGAGATAGAAAAAATATCGGTTTGATTTTAAATTTGTTTTGCTCTAGGTCTTTTTGAATTTATTTAAAATTATACAATATATTCCATTTTATTTTGGTTGAAAGGAGCCAGATGCTTAGATTTAATCTTTTTTGTTTTTATTAGTGACCGCTGTTAATTTTTTTAGTAGAGCATGTAATGTTCGGTTTTCATAAATATTTTAACCGGCTATCCCTTTATCTTATGCAAAAATCTGACAATGTCTTTGGCCGCTGTTAACTGTGTTTTCTATATTTTTTATTAAGATTAATGATGCCGAGTCAGATTAAATTATTATAGCGCTGCAGTTGGACAACTAAATGCACACAGTCCGCCTTACTTATGCCCCGTTTTATTTTTTAATCACTTAGAGCTCAACATTTACATAATGAAAAAACAACAAAAAATAAAATAATAAGTCCAAAACCAGCGCATAATAGAGCCCAAAAATGCCATTGTCTAGATTTTACTTAGCCGTCACTTCAAAGGCACAAATTGTTTTTGCTTTGTTTTGTGTGTATTTGGCACAAAGCTGATTTGCTATTGTTGGCCGGATAATATGGAAGAGTACAGTTATTTATGTGTTTTTGTTGTTTTTTGCATTTCTCTGCTGGCAGATGTCAACATGGTGGCCGAGCCGAAGGCGCATCAAATTGGCAGGAAACGCCAAAATGTCAGCAAAACGGGCAACGATTGGTAAGTGAAAAAGAAAAAAGGAAATTTAAAAATACTTATAAAAAAAACAATTTCAAAATACAATTTCATGCTTGAAATTTTAATTTAAATAAATGCGAGCAAGTTTTTGCACAATTTAATGCGGCCATGTGGCGCTCATTTAGAGTTTATTTACATATCATTTAACGGCCAGGCTGTGGGCTTGCGATTCAGGACTAGGCTGACAGATTTTGGGGGCGACAGCCGCACAAATAAATAAATAAATAAGGCGCTATCCATCAGGGCATGGACATGAACATGGCCATGGACGTATACGTTCTCGTATCCTTTGTTTCTGCCTCACATAAAATATTTCGGCTGTCAACTGTAGGCGAGAGTTTTTTGTGGCTCCGACTTCGACTACGACTCCGTCTCCGACTCCACCCGTGTCTGTGTTTCTGTCTGTGTCTGGGTCAGTTGTGTGTTGTTTCGAGTGCTGCGTCAACACACTATTACGTCGCACAGAAACTGTGAAAAAAATGCCTCTGACTGTGACTGACAGTTGCAATGTATGCTATAATATCCTGGCTCTGGGTCCTGGCGCTGACATGTGCACTTGTTTGTCCCTGGCGCGGCCTTAATGATGACTGAGCGAGCCGCCGGGCTACATTCACAATTTATTTCTTGGGCGACGTCGACTTGCCACTCGTGTGGAAATATTTAATTTAAGCTTAATGACGCCGAAAGGAAGTGCGTTAAGGCTTTAAAAAGGCAAATAACCTGATTGTAATTAAAACGCAAATATTTCACATGCCCTCCTGCGGCTGCTGTTGTCCAGGTGGTTGGTCCATGGGCTCGTGTTTGTCATTTAAATGCCCGCTCAGTCCATTGACCGCACACAAACTGACCGAAAAAGCCACAATTGTTGTCGCCTGCCCCACGTTGGGCGCCAGCCGGAACGAAAACTGCCTGAATATTGAACCACAAACGGATACTGACGCTGGCAATTGTATCAATCACAGGCCACACTAAACGAGCACTCATCCGTTGGCATGATGATGTCGAACCCAGGGGGTGGGGCCGGGCTCTATTTAAGGGGTGAAGGGATGAAGTCGCACATAATTGGCAAATGACAATTGAAACGGCGTCGCAGTCACGGGGTGAGTCCTAAGCAAATATTGACTGATGGTCATGCAGACAGACAGTTCGACAGGCAACAGTTGGCAGGCAGTTAAATTTTTTTTGTATACCCATGAACAACTGTTGATGAGGGGTATATTGTAATAAGCTGAAACAGACGTCAGCGTGCATTTGATTTTATTCTTGTTCAGCATCCTCAGCGGTATGTTTATGTGTCTATTAGTTGGCTATTTAAACGTACGAATAAATGTGTTTTATTTTTTATCTTTAGTTTATTGAATTGATTTGGAAGGAAACATTACCTTATGATGCAATTGATTTTATAAGCATATTAATATTAATATTAAGTCAGCTTGCAAATGATTACAGTATACCTTCCAGTCGGGCATACTCGACTTGATCACTATTGCTGGTTTTTGTGTCGGGGCTGACACTTCAATTAGAGCGCCAGCAAAGCACTTGCCACAACTAATGAGCCTGTCACTCCTTGAATGCCTTGCAGGGACTACTTCTATGACAGCTACTGCTCCTCGGCGCTGCTGCGCGGCGGTGGCGGCGGCGGCGGCTCCAATGGCGTGCGGCCCAAGAAGCGCAAGCGTCTGATGACCAGCAACAACAGTCTGGCCGCAGCGGTGCAACAGCAACAGCAGCAGCATGGCCAGCATCATCACAGCGCGGCGGCGGTGGCAGCGGCAGCTGCTGCTGCGGCGGCGGTTCATCATCAGCAGCAGCAGCAGGCGGTGCAGCAGCACCAGCAGCAGCAGCAGCAACACCAGCAACACCAGCAGCATCATCACCATCAGCAGCAAGTTGCAGCTGTTGCCATGGCGGCCATGGCCAATTTGTTGCCACAGCAGCAGCTGTTGCTGCATCAGCAGAATTTGCTATCGAATGCGGCAGCGGTGGCCACCACGGCGGCAACGACAGCAGCGCCCGGCGCCCTGCACTGGTCGCAATACAAACAGGAGCAACAGCAGCAGCAGCAGCATCAACAACAGCAGCAGCAACAGCAGCAGCAGCAACAACAACAACAACAGCAATTTGTGGCCGCTGCCACAGGTTTCCAGTTGAAGAGCGTCATCGCCGGGCAGTCAACGACTTCGCCACAGAATGCAAAGTCAGCAATAATTGCTAATCAAACAGCGCTCGTGGAGCCGTACGGTGCCTTCTCCCAGCAGCAGCCGTCGCATCACCAGCAGCATCAACAACAACAACAGCAGCAGCAGCAGCAGCAACAACAACAGCAGCAGCAGCAATTGGGCTGCCTGCTGCAGCCGTTGACTTTGGCATTGTCCCCACAGCAACCGCAGCCGCTACAATTGCATAGCCAAATGATGCAGCAACAACAGCATCAGCAGCAGCATCAGCAGCAGCAACAACTACAGCAGCAGCAACAACAACATCAACAGCAGCAGCAGCAGCAGCAGCAGCAATTAAGTTTGCATCAACACTGGGGACCATTCAAAGTCTACAGTGAGTATTGACTTGATTTGTTTGCACTTGTTCGGCTCAATGTTGCCAATTTAAGATTTCTGCATTGATTGCCAATTACATGTCGAGCTATCAGCGCTTAGTTCAAGTTAGCTTAATTTTAAACACATATATTATAGCTTTTGAATATCCTGTGTGATAATCAAATTTTAGTTTAAACGAGCTTTGCAGCAGCATTTATTGCAGTCTAAAGAGGAATTCCCCGACATGAGTAAAAAATAAGGGGAAACAGAAATTTTAATTTGATGATACAAATCATTTCATATGGCATATTATGCTCTTGCACAGGGTATTACTATTGTATATTATGACGAAATGTGTAACGCCTAGAAACAATCTATAAAGTAAATTTTTTCAGTTTTAACAATCGCTTTTATATAACCATGTCCGCTAAATGTTTCTGTGCAAACTAGTATCTTGGAAATGGAATATGCTTCCAGTATATTTGCCAAGCCCGATTAACATCGGACGACTATAGCATATAGCTTCCATTTGAACAATCGGCCTAAAAATTAGTTTTTGTATGAAAAACTTGTGTATTTTTTAAGATATTCTGACCAAAGTTGGCAATTGAGAGACCCACTATTCTCATAATATATCTGCAAAATCTGAACTGCATCGGATTACTATATCACATAGCTGCCATAGGAACAATTGGCTTACAAATGAGTTTTTGTATGAACAACTTTTATGTTTTTCACGATATCCCAACCAAACCTGGCAAATAAGAGTCTCAATATGCTCCTTGTTGATCATTATAGAACTCTTAGCAAACCAAACCGTACTTCCAACCGTATATCCCATTGTGCTCCATTTCGCTTTGTTAAACCTGTCAAAAATGACGCCTGCTGACGACGATGTTTCGCTAGCGTCTGGGAATACGAGAAATGTGTCAACGCCATAGACTTGGCGCTAACATATATCATCTGGCCATACTCATCGCAAGTATTTTGAAAATAGTCCCGGCCGATCAGCCGCCCCCGCTGGCATTGGGGTCCCCATCGACGCCCAGTTTCCCATTCGCAGTTTTTCAGGAGCAGCAGCGCTTGCCGTCGGCCTATCTGAACGGATTGCTCAGCCTGAAGGGCCGGCTGCTGGCCAACAACGTCAACTTCAGAGCGCCCTTTAACCTCCCCAACAGCCCCGAGTCGAGTGCCGATCAGTCGAACGTGCAGCAGAACTTTCGTGAAGTCAACTCGGCTCCCAGCATGAAGGCCGCGCAGCAAGACGCGACGGCTCGAGAGCGCGCCGAGGCCAAGGATCGCTTGCATGAGCAGCTCGATCAGCTGGAGGTGGAGCTGAAGAAACAGGACGATCAGCTGCAGCAACAGGACCTGCAGCTGGCCGCACAAGTGGCCTCGGAGCAGACCGAGCAGGCGCTGCAGCAAATTGCGGAGCCGGTGCAACTGCAGCCCGAACAGCTGGCGGCTCAGTCCCCAGTCAACCAGCAGCTGCAGTCCCCATCACTGATCCTGCCACAGGCAGTGGACCTGCAGCCGCAAGCGCCTCTGGAGCTGGCCACTGCCGTGCGGGATGCGCCGCCAGCGCTGGCGGTTCAAGCGGATGCGGAGTCGAATAATAATGCGAAAATTCAACTGTTGCAGCAGCTAGCTGAATACTTTGGCCAGCGACAGCAGCAGCAGCAACAGCAGCAACAGCAGCAGCAACAGCAGCAACAACAAGCACAACAACAGCAGCAACAACAAGTACAACAACAGCAGCGAGTGCGCCTCAACGTGGCGCCGTTGTCACCTCATGCTCCGGAAAATGAGGAGGAGGACGAAGATGACTCGGAATGTGACACCACCAGGAAACCAGCGTCAAAGGCCACCACATCCGCCTCCGGCAAAGAGGAGTCCGTGACAATATGCGTGGCAACTGCCGCGGCCCAAACCAAGAGCACAGCTCTGACCACCGTTCCTTCGAAGCCGCCGGCAACTGCCTCAACGAGCACAGTGGCAGCAACTAGTTCCAGTACCAGTTCCAGTTCCAGTTTCAGCTCCAGTTCCGTGGCAACCACCAGGCGAACCACGTCAAAGCCACGCTGCTGCACGAAGACAACAGCCAAAAGCAAGACGCAATTGAAAGCGGTCAAACCTTCAAGCACGAATTTGCTGCTGCAGGTCAAAGGGCAGCGGAAGCAGCCACAGCAGAAGCAGCCACAGCAGCGGGTCAACCGACGTGCAACAGGTGGCAAGCTGGCCAATCTGCAAATCGATGCAATTGCCACATTGCTGCAATATCGCAGCCGGCACGGCCAGCTCGCTCAGCAGGAGCTGAAGGAACCAGTTCGACTGAGCGAACCAATTCGGTCTAAAGAGCCAGTTCGACAAAAAGAGCCAGCGCGCTTTAATTTATCAGCTTGGCTGAAGGAAGCATTACGACCAAAAGAACCAGATCAGCTAAAGAAACCAATTCGACTGAAAGAACCAGCTCAGGCGAAAGAACCACAACAGCAACGAACACATCCGGGCCAGCGAAGAAGAAAATACAAAAGAAGGCGCAAGCTGAAATCGAGAAAGCAACGCGGCACCGTCAACAGAAAGCAGTTGCTGCAAGCCGAGTCCAAGCTGTGGCCCATCAGGATATCACATTGAGCGACTCTATAATTAGACATTTTTATTTACGCTAAATATATTTTGTATTTTAAGAACTACTATCAGCTTTTTAAATGCGAAATATCTGTGACAAAATAGAAGTTTAAATTAGATACAAATTTAAGTTCACTTGATGTGCATTGCAAAGTTCATGGCAACCCATTTGACAAGAGGATAAATTGTCAACTGCTTTCTGGCAACGCTAGGCGATGCAGCGTTGCCAATGTGCACAAGAAATTGTCACTGGATGCAGTTAAAGACATTCTAGGGCTATTTTCTCTATATATTCTTATATTACTCTTCTTAGACTTACACTTGCTCTTCGGCTTTTCAGCCCATAGCTGGTACAAAATAATTGCTAAATCCATATTTTATGACTCTCGCCCCTATTGCAGGCAATCCGGACACATTAATCTGCGGCAATTGCCGGGAATGCTTCAGCGAGCTGTCTGAGTTATTGGACCACAAGAAAAGCTACTGCAAACTGCGGTTCACATGCAAGTGCCAGGACGTGGCCTTTGCAGCAAGTAAGTCATCCGGGTGGGCGTGGCATCTACTGTCGGCAATTAATTTATGATTGTTAAACACTTTTTGCCCATGGCGCTCTTGACCATGTGTGTTTGCCAAAGGCCCATATTGGCCAGCAAGTCAGCAACATCTGTCTGGCTTGGCTGGCTGTCTGCCCGTCTGTCCGGCTGTCTGTCTGCTTTGCCCTGCAATTGCATTTAAAATTGAGTTATTTATGTGACTTAGCCTCGTTTGCGCAAATTCCAACTTAAATAACTAATTAATTCGTGCATGTTTCACAGAGACGCCGCCAACGAACGCCAAATTGCTTTGCGCCGTTTGCAAGGATGCGTTCGCCAATCCCTGGGATTTGATGGTGCACGCACAGGCCGCACACATGGTTAACATTTACGAGCTGGGCGATGAGGCCGCCAATGCCACCAATGGCAACGGCAATCCCAGCCCCAGCAGCAACAACAATGCAAACGATGCAACTGCAATTGCAGCCAATGGACAGGGAATGGCGGCTGCTGCTGCTGCTGTTGTTGCTGCCGCTGTTGCTGATGATGAGGCAGCAACCATAACAAAGCACATGCCAACGTCAGCAACACTTAACAAGGAGCCAAATAACAATAACAAAATTAGCAACAATAACAACAACAACAACAACAACATCAATGGACACATGTCGCCCACAGTCCTCGGCAGCGATGTTGCTGCTGCTGCTGCTGCTGCCGTTGCAGTTGTGGCAGCCAACGAGGGCCACGTCAGCAGCGACACGGAGACGCACTGCATGGACATCAAGTTTGGACTCTGTGCCAGTCCCAAGGAGGTGCGTCGCGTGCTTGTCTTCCTTTACTTTTGTTGCTTTAGCCAATTGTCTACTTCTTGCAGGATCAGCAGCGCGATGATCTGTCGCTGGATGGACGGCTGTCGAGCAGTTCGCAGACTCATCACTCGGATGACATCAATATGAACATTAAGCTAATCAACGGTTCGGTGTCCTCGCGCGGCAGCTCGCCCGGCTTGGAGTCGGATGAGCCGCCAGCCACGCGCTCCTGCATTGTGCGCACCCTGAGCATTGTGAGTATGGGCAGAATATTTCATTAAACTGCTATTTTATTTTAATTTATTAAACTTACTAAATTTCAAAAAGTGCATTAAAAAAAATTCAAAAGATGGCTGCAAATCCAAAAATAATTTTCGGTGGTTTGGTTCGCGGTTCGAACCAATGTCTGGTTGGTTTTCCATTTCAATGCACCCAGGTTCTGGCTCGAACCTTGGTTCGTTGCATACTTAAAATTAAAGTGAAAAATTCGGCCATTTAAAATTTTCGAAAATTAAAAAAGCCTGTTTTTAGAAATATATGGTTATATTCGGGCTTAGGTTCGGCTTACATTCCGGTTCGAAAAGGTTCGGTTCGAAGTTGCCTTGCCTTAAAACAGACCCCTTGATTAATCTGTTAGCTTATTTTATTTCAATTATTAAATTCAAATTAGAATATAACAAATTAAATAATACTAAATAATTAATTAATATATATTTTTTAAATAAATATACATATATTTCTTAATAGAAATATAAATTGACATTTTTGCTTTGGTATATTTCCAGGAGGCAGCTGGCGCCACAGCCACGCCCACTGCGAATGCCTTGAGCCTGATGTCCAACGGGCTCAGCTTGGCGCTGGCACCGCAATAGGCCAACTCTCAAACGGCTGGACAGAAGTAGAATTGAAATCAAAAGCGTTGCATGTGAACGTCAACATCCAGTTAAATAGATACTATATATACACACATATATTGTCTTAGATTTGTGTGCAGATGGAGGGTATTCAAAATACTCGTATTTCTTTGTGGCTTTGTGTATTGGGGAATGTAATCGTAGTCGTAATCGTGAGTGCGACGCAAGTGCAATTTATTCAGTATTTTTGTACTAGACTTAAACGGAGAAATGTTTAAACAAAAACGAAATGAACGTAAATTACAGCAAAACATATCATTTTAAATTTAGCAACTAGGTACTATCGTAGGTATAACAATTACAACTAATTATATAATGTTTATCCATGTATGTAATATATACATATATTTATATTTATATATATATATGTCTGTCCTGTTTGTCTTTTAATTATTGTGTTGGGTTTCAAAACTGCATATGAGAACATATAGGTAAAACAAAAACCAAATTTAAATGAGTATAAAGCAACAACTGAAAACAGTTGGCAAAAGTTCATAAATTACGTTTAAGGGCTAGTTAAACGGCATTATGTAGGACAAATGAGCTTTGTATATAGTATCAAATAACGAAACAAAAAAGATATAAATAAAAATAAATCAAGTACTTAATTATTATTAGCTGACAGAATACCCCAAACTTATATTTTATATACATACATATAATTATCTAATTAATATTTAATATACATATTTAACAAGCCAACAATATTATTATTATTCGAAATACGTACCATGTGTATCAAACCATGTAGCATAGTGACAACAGGTGTTTCAAAAACAACAGCAAAAATCCTTTTGCAAATGTCCCAACATAAAAAATTAAAAAAAAAAAAAAAAAAAAATTAATAAAAATAAAAAACCCAAAAGGCTTAAAGTTATAATTATATAATGGTATTAATATTTAAAGTTAATATACAAATAACATACACATGCATATGTATATCAAAAGTAGCTGCTATGTAAATAGTTTAGTTATACCAAAATGAAATATATAAAATATATATACAAATATATATATTGTAAACAGTAACAACATTCAATTCAGTGTCCTCCAGCTAAACATGTAAACAGGCAGAAAAAATGTATTTAATAAAAGAATATTATGAAAACACCTTTCAATTGTGTTTAAAACTTGGATATACAATTTATATATATCTATTTATTTTTTGTCTGCAGCTGTAATTTATTTTATCGAATAGCTGGACCGTATATAATATACTCTTTTCCACTTCGTCAACAGAGTATATATATATATACTTTAAGTTCAACGCAAATATTAACAGAAATTTAAAGAAAAAGCGAAAGTTGATTTTCCACTTTTCACATGAGTCCAAACAAAAAGCAAGTTTTGGTGTTTTCCGTTTTTGGGCGCACATTAGAAATTCTATTTTCAAGCTCATTAAAATAAATGATGATCAACTGCACACGACACGAGGACGACGGCGACGCAGTCTGCAAACAGCAAGAACAACAGGACAACAGCAGGACAACAACAAGGACATTGCAAACATTGTTGAAAGCAAAGCGAACGTTAATGAAAAGCGCCAACAAAAGGTGAGTGCAAGTGGGCAAACACAGCGCAGGCATAGCTGGTAGGGTGAGGAGCAGTGGGTTGAACTCTGCCCCCCCCCCGCACCGCTGGAAAAGTTTTGGACACAATGCCAAAATGCAGTTAACTTTATTAAAATGCGCTACGAAAATGGCTCGCGCCATGTTGTGTAACGGTTTATACCCTCTACCCTATTGAAAGTGGATAGAAATGGGGTATATTGCAGTTATGCTACCGTGCTATAATGCTAGTATTTTCTTTTATATTCATTGTGTTAATAAATTCTCTGCTCTGAGCCTTAAATTTGAGCAATAATTGAATATTACAATAATTTAAAATAAAAAGTTACAGATCAAAATAAATTAAAAATATTAAATATTACATTTACCATAGAAGAAGCTTACGGCTTATCAGTGTGAGTTGGTGTGTATTTGTATAAGTATGTATATGCATATGCAAACTTTAACGGTAATTGTGGAGCTGGCTACAGGGTATTTTTAGTCTCTTATAGACCGCTTGCTCTTGCTTGTTTGTTGTTTGGTCGCCCTTGCCGCTGGGCACCTGCGCGTGCACCCAAAATATTTTTACGGCCGCTTAACTCCGGCTTCAACCCGACATAGCCGGTATCTGCCCCTGCCGCTGCCACCGCCTGCGCCTCCGCCTCTGTCTCTGTCGCTTCCACTGCATCTGCGTCTGCAACGTGTGGCGGCCGTTTAGTTTCTGTTTCGAGGTCGAGTTAAGCGCCTGCGGTCGAGTTGAGTTCAGGATTTAAAATGCATGAGCACAGGGCTCAGGATGGAGCAAGGAGCAAGTGGCGGGCAGCAGTTGGAGACACTGCAGCAGTCGCTATTCAATTTGGCCATATGAATACGCCACGTTGGGGCTGGGCAAACTTAAAGTGCGCTGCGTCTAATTAGAATGCCTCGCCCAGTTGCCCAGTTGCCCAGTTGTAAGTTGTCCACTTGTCCACTTGTCCAGTTGTCCAGTGTGGCCGCAAAGGTAACATTTAGCCAGGTGAAATTACGAGTGGCAGCTACCATGTTGGCTGGGGACCTTGGCGGCGTGTGCAGCTCGCAAATTACGCGAGCTTAGCCAATGAAGTAATTGAAATGACACCGAAAACTAGCTGGAACCACTTAATTTCACACCATTCGCAGACACACATTTTACACACATTTCACACGGCGTATGCGTGATGCGGCAGCTGCGTGCGCGTAGAACCCACGTTCAAGGGGGCAATTCCTTTGGGTGACTAGGACCCCGCGGTATAATAAGCAGTCTACGCCCGTTCAGCACAAGGTATATAAGGCGAGGACTTGGCGGCCGCTCGCCTGACTTCGTCAACGTAGCCAGCACGCGTCGGACTTCTCTCGAAAAACGGCCATGTCCTCGAACAGCACACAGCCGCAGACGCCCATCAATGGACTGGAGGTGCCCAAGCAGGCGCATCTTGGCGCGCTGCCCACATCGAATCAGTGGAAGCGCGCCGCACTGATGGCCAAGTCGGCGTCCGCCTGCAGGGAGACCAATTCGGATGACAGCGAGGACGAGGTGGATACCAAGCAGCAGATCAAATACGGCAGCGGCTTCCAGGCGGCCAAGGCGATCATCCATGAGTATTGCGACTACAGCACCATCCATGGCATCCGGTATCTGGGCGAGAAGAAGCGGCCCTGGCTGGAGCGTTTGTTCTGGGTCAGCGTGTTTCTGCTCTCGATCTTCACCTGTTTCAAGCTGACGCTCAACATTTGGGACAAGTGGAACAACAATCCGGTGATTGTCAGCTTTGCCGAGAAGTCAACGCCCGTGTGGCAAATACCCTTTCCCTCAGTCACCGTCTGTCCCGAGACAAAGTCGCGTCAGCGAGCCTTCAACTTTACGGACGTCTATTGGCAGCTTCGCGATTTCCGCAGTGGGGTCAGTGGTGTCTCCGATTTGACCGATAAACAGTGAGTAACAATTTCGGGGGAGTATATGCAAACGAATATTACCCGGCTTTGCTCGGAGAAAAGAATCTAAGCGTTTCCATTTCATTTTTTTTTTTAATATAATTTTTTGATAACTGTTCTGCCCGTTTTTGTTTATTTTATTTAAAAATCATAATTTTATTATTTAAAAAATATAACTTCATAAGTCAGTAAAGAAGTATTACTAAATGTTCTTCGCATTTTCCGAAGCGTTTATGTTCAAATTTCTGAAACAAGTATTTAATAATTTGTTGTGTAGAACTGTAAAAATAAATTTGAAGATGACGATAATACCTATTTTCATGTCCTATCTTTACCATCCACTTTTCACTCAGAGAAGTGGAATTGTCAAAGAGCTTCGCAAATGAATTTTATTTTTATAGGAATTACATTTGATTTCATTTATTTTTGATTGACAGAAAGTCGACCTATGGCGCGGTGAGTCAGGTGTGCGATGCGCCCTTGCATGACATTGACTTTGGCAACAAAACGCGCAAGGGCATTGAGATCGTCGATGCACTGAGCGAGGTAATACCGTTGTTCGACGAGACCTATTTGGACTGCAAGTGGCGCAATGCGCCCATCAAGTGCAACGAGATCTTTCACAAGTTCGTCACCGAGGACGGCGTCTGCTATAGCTTCAACTCGCTGAGTCCTGCTGAGATCTTTCGGGCCGAGGGGTAAGCTCTATAAGTTTAGCCAGTTCGGGCACTAAGCGGAAACTTTTCGTAGCATCATACCCGATATCATATTCCGCGAGGAGAATCGCCTGGCCACGGAGTGGAATGTGGAGGATGGCTACAGCATTAGCGCCAACACGGAGACCTATCCGCATCGGGTGCTGGGTCCGGGCGCCAAGGCGGGCCTCTATCTGTTTATGGGCGGCATTGAGGTGGACTTCGATGACATGTGTCGTGGTCCCGTGCAGGGCTTCAAGGTGCGTATGCCGGCGTAGTTGTTGCCCAGTTTGGGCTGACGTATTTCTCGCCAGATTCTGCTGCATACGCCGGGCGAGGTGGCGCAGGTGACGCGCCAATACTTTCGCATACCCTTCGATCAGGAGGTGCTCATTTCCATACGGCCCAAGATTATCACCACCTCGGATGGCCTGAAGCACTATGAGCCGCACCGGCGACAGTGCTACTTCCAGAAGGAGCGCCACTTGCGCTACTTCAACATCTACTCGCAGTCCAACTGTGAGCTCGAGTGCCTGGCCAACTTCACCCTGACCAAATGCGGCTGCGTCAAGTTCTCCATGCCGCGTGAGTTGGAGCAGCTCCTCGCGTCTCCTCTGTTAGCGACTAATGTGGGTTTTCCCTGACGCTTTTTAGGCAACGTGAATGTGCCCGTTTGTGGTGCCGGCAAATTGAAGTGCTACAACGACGCCGAGGACGAGCTGCTGCTCAAGGAGTTCGAGCAGGGCATGGCCACCGAGGGCGAGAACTATCGCGGCCAAACGGACTGCAATTGTTTGCCCTCCTGCACCTCCATCGCATATGAGGCGGAGATTTCCCAGGCTGACTTCGACTACAAGACGGTTGCCAACAAGGACAAGCCAGGCGGCGAGGTGGAGACACAGCGCGAGGGGTAAAACAGTCAAAATTATCTTTTAGCTGCTCAAATTTGATTTATAATATTCGATCACGATGTGAAAAGAGTATATTGGGCTTGTGAAATGTCCGTCTTGCTGTCCGTTCGTCTGTGATGAGATTACGCCCACTGGGGGCGTGGCAATTAGATTTTTGTCTATATATCTTCCTCAGTTTGGAAGCTAGATGTACCGAATTGTTGCAGACTGATTATTAATCTCCTCTAAAGGTCAAGAAATATGTATTTGATATCGAAAACCCATATTTTCCATAATTTTAGCGCCAACTCCACCAAATTAGGCGAACTGTTTTCTAATAACCTCCTCTAAAAATCCGCCCCCTCAAATTACAAAAACTCAATATTACTCGACTGTGAATGAGTATTGCGCAGTCGGCTACAACCGACTGCAACGTTCTTACTTTGCTTTAAATTTTCAGCATGAAAATGTCGCGCGTTTCGATATTCTTCAAGGAGGCGCAGTTTCTCACCTCGCGTCGCTCGGAGCTTTATGGCACCACCGACTTTCTGGCCAACTGTGGTGGTCTGCTGGGCCTCTTTATGGGCGTCTCCACGCTGAGCATCGTGGAGCTGGTCTACTTCTGTACGGTGCGTTTGATTTCCAATTTGCGTATGCGCCGCAAGACCCGCAAGGAGTTATCTCTGGCCGCCAGCAAGGAGGCCTAGGAAGGGACTTGGGGAATTATCTAAACGCCAAAATGAAGACTGCCGCTTATCAATAAACCAGTGGCAATTGAAAAGGATTTTCCTTAGTAATCTCCCTCAATTTGTGTGTGTGCGTGTGTGTGTGTGTGTATTGTGTTTAAACTGCAAACAATGGAAATAAATTTGTACTCTTCGCACAGTCAGCAATTGGAGGACAACGTTTGATAGTCATGGGGCAGCACTTGATGGCTGATGGGGATCGGACCCGCATCCTGCCAAAGTCAAACGTTGTGGCTTGTTGTGTGTGTCCGTGTGTGTGTGTGCGTGTGCACATTTCAAATGGAATCAATTATTTTATTGTGTGATTTGCTGCTGCAATTCAATTCGATTGCCAAAAGTCAACAGACGCAAGTCGGCGCCGCAGCTCAAGCTTAGACCCAGGCGCCGGACTCGTCTCCAGTCTCATATGTTATGCAAGGACAGGCCTTTGATTTGCCAGCGTCTGTCTGAGTTGCCAATTGACTCGTCTGTTAGCCAGGAGGCCTATGGCTATATGGAATGTACTCCCCTACCTTTAGCTGGGCAAACAAAACTCAACTCAACTCAACTCAACTCAGCTTAACTCGAGTTGTGTGCGTGCGGCTCTAATGGAAATCCAATTGAATTAAGTTAATTATGTTGGCAAATATTTAAACAATAGCTGCAATTTATGCACACCACCCACCCAGACATACGCGCACACACACCCACACACACACACACACGCGTACACCCAGCGGTAGCTGCTTTAAACTGCGAGTTGTCATTTAGTTTAATTCAATTTGCAAGCACGACTCGCGGCCTTTATTAGCATATAATTTGCACGCAACTGTGCAACTGTTGTGCAACAGTTGTGCGCCGACTACGTGCTGCCAACTGCTGAAATATGCATGAAAACACACACACACACACACACACACACACACACACATACACACCCAAACACACACGCGCGCGCGACGCTGAGTTCATTATGGCAACAAGTGTCGAAATGTGTCGAAATATTGCAAATAAAGTTGACACATTTGCATACCTAATAAAATTTTCCATGCACATGTGGAAAAGTTGAGTGCAACAATGGCGTTGGCCCCACGTTGGGCGCCGCATTTTCCATGCCACACTCAGCGGCAGGCATAAAAGTGGCGTATCTGTGTGTGTGTGTGTGTGTGAATGCACTTGCCACTTGCCACTTCAACGTTGCATTAGTGCACGCCAATTTTATTCATGTGCACACAAAAACGTATAAATGTATGTGCATGCCACATATATATAAGTTAAAATGGAATTTATGACAATTTTATATTGATGTCTGACGGGGCTGTCTCCTGAGGTTTATCGATCACATGCATGAGAGCAAGGTTGTCCATTAAAGATTATAGAACTTTTTAAATCGGAAAAATAAAGAACGGAGGTATACAACAACCGAAAGTTAGGTTTTTTATATTTAGACTAGATGAAAAGATCTAGTATTATATGAAATTATTTGAAATTAGTATTCTGAGAAAGTTTGTATACAATTTTACAAGCCCGACGATGTTTTTTGAATAATATTATGAAATGGTATATAATCCTTGCAAACCATTTTCAACAAATAATTATTATGCACTTGCAGAGGGGTTTTAGAATGTGCATAATGTGTAAATTGCATTGAATAAAATGCCAGCTGTTGCTTAATTGTTTTGCAGATTTTTAATATATTTTTTACAAAAAAAAATGTATGCAAAAGCTAACACAAATTTGTATACTTCGGTCGAGGCTAAAGTAAGTATAAAAATTTCACCAACTATTTTGTATTTAATTGTAAAAGAAAGTTACAAAAGCTAACAAGAATACCCAATATACATATATACATCTATATATATATATAAAACTTTCTGAACAACTCTCGCAACTGTTGTAGGTGTGTGTTCCAGTGTGCATTTGTGTATTGCCAACGCGAATGCGCATAATGTGACATTGGCTATTAAGGACTGAAAGCAGCTCGTCAACTTTGGCCGATGGCAGTAATCAATTTGCATTTAAAAAGCAGACAGCAGACAGCAGACGGCAATAAAGAGAGTATAACTTCGGCATAACATGACATTTGACATTGGCAGCGACAACAACTACAATAAAGTCTTGACAGGCCAAACTCCATAACAATATCAATAAAAAGTTGCTTGCGCTTTTGTAGCAATTGCAAGAAATCGCAGGGAATTTGTAATTAAACTTTTGCACAATGCAACCCGCTGCTGTCCGCAGTGTCTGGCAGCGGCAAGGTAACAAAAACAACAATCAAAATGCCTGGCAACAGGCAGCCAAACAACAACAACAGCAACAAACAATCGCAGCAACGTTCGCTTCATTTGCTTGGCATAGCTTTAAATTTCCGGTTTCCGGTTTTAGGAGCCCCCTCACAGTTCGCTGCCACTGGTCGCCATTGGCGGCCATGTTTGTTTGTATTTAAGTCGGTTTCTGAGCAACATTTTGCGGCATTCAACAGCACGCGGCTGTCATGTCAAGCGGCTCACCTGCCCAGCCCTGCTCCGCTCCTAGTTAGATGGCTTTGGCTGACTGCTTAAGCGGAAATGACTTGAATGCTTTTCCAGGCACACACACACACACACACGCGCGACAGACATGGCACACACGTGTCACACGTGGCGTATGCGGAATTTCGCACTCGATTGCCAGGCCCACCTTTTGGGGGCCCAAAAGTTTTGTGTAACGCGATTAGCGGTTTGCGTTTTGTTTGCCGTTGAGTCTGAGCCCAAATGCCGTTTGCATATGCACAAGACAGCTCTAACTGCACCAAACAACACCAACTGCACTCGGCGAAAATACAAACAAGAATTCTGTAGGCAACTTGAAAACATATCTTGGCCAAATAAAACACTTTTTTAAATATATATTTTTTAAATATATATATTTTTCTTATTATTTTCAATTATTTTGAGAAGGTTTTGTGGCTGTTTCAAGTAATCAAAAATTGTTTACTTTTATATATATTTCTAAATTTTTAAATCAAAAATAACTCACTTATTTAAAAAATTATACTTATTTATAAATTGCGAATATCTTTCATATACAAAACGATATAAATTCAACACTTTCCATGCTTTAATTTAGTGCCTCGTTTTTTCTGCGAGTGTACAAGCCGTGTGCGCGTTGCAGTAATTGCAGGCTTAGATACGGCCAAGTTTGAAAAGTCATTAAAAACTTCTGTGCAACAACTTTGAATGGGTATTTGGGAATTTGGAAATTTTTGATTAAATCGTTATCCGCATTTCCTCGAAGATGTTGCGACAAGACAATTAATGAAAAATGCATGCGAAAAATGGCAAATCAATGTTTATCGTGGCATCAATTGCGTATTGACAAACACACATGCATAGATCTACATATATCTGTATAAAGAAACTCACATTGTCACGTAAACCGCGTCGTTATTGTTGTTGTTGTTGTTGTGGTTGGTGTGCAAAAGCGAAAGGAATTTGTATGCAAACCGCGCACTAAATTAGATTCTTTTTTACTGCATTGGCATCGCCTGTTGATGATGACAACGCCATCAAGGATGCGGATATGCTTCGATTGACTCGGCGTCTGGCTGGCGTTGTCCTTGCAGCAGCAGCCGGGATGATAAAATGCGTAAGCTCGTTAAAATTGCAGGCGTCGCTCCTTTTATAATACGAATAATGATAGTCTGATGGGCGGGGGAACGGACGAGGGGCGTGAGCAGTGGGTGAGCGGTTGCCCCTGCGGTATTGATTTGACTTTTGCGTGCCGCGTAATGCATAGCGAAATGTTTGATTTTGTTTTGAGTCTGCGCTGGGGTGGAGGATATCAATGAACCCCCCTTTGGGTCGTGCCTGGTTTATGAGCGTGTGAAACGCCTGTTAAATGAGGTCTTAACGGTAAGTTTGCGGCCTGTTAAACTTGCCTGTTAAAACAGCTGCGTGTGTCATGTTAATTTTGATGCTCCTACGAGTATCGTGAATAAGCAAACTAATAATGCCAGTTTTATTATTGAAGTGTTCTATCTGAAGTGGCCAAAAAGAATACCTCTGACATAACATCGCATTCAGAGAGAGCCACAACATTTTGAGAATAAATAACAATCTCAAGTATATACATATATACAAATATATAGTACATAAAATAACAATAGTTATGAGGAATATGACAATATGATGGCTTAAACAAACAATGCATTTATAGTACTATAGTGTATAGTACTAGCGTTCGAACCATCCTCGTTTTTTTCACTCTTATAAAATATATTTTAATTAAATCAAATATTCTTAAATATAATTATAATATTCAATATACTATAATTGTTTAAAACATACAACAAATTTAAGTCAAAGTACAATTGAACAAATAATTACACAACATTTTGTAGAAATATTTAAGTTATCTGGATCTAAAACAACAAAACCTTTTACAATTAACGTTAGCTACGACTCATTCCTCAATTGTTTATCCACATCTTTACGAGAGCTGCGCTGTGTTGGCCCAAAGAACATAAATGAAATACACTCGCATACAGACTTCAGATACTCGTACTTATTATGCATTACCTAATGAAAACTGGGCTGGCTGGCAGAGGACGAGGACTGAGGTCCGGGGGGCGTAAGCAAATAATAAATAAATAAATAAACGAAAAGCGCAAATAACATTTGAGCGCCAGATTTAATTTCTAACGTTGAGTGCGCATATTAAAACAGGCAACAGAACAAGGCAGGGACGGGACGGGCCGGGCCAGGCCGGGTCGGGCTGAAAGGACCAAAGCCGGAGGCAATGTGGCTGCGAGCAACAAACAAAGATGATGCGGATATCACTGCGTCTGGTGTTAGTGGAAGTGCAACGGAAATGCGGGACTCCGGGCCCCCCCGAAAGAAACAATAAAAGCGCGAGAGAGTCGGCAAATGTTGAAAATTAAACACGCCAAGTGTTGGGCGTGGCGGAAGGCGTAATAGAAGTTAGCGCGGATAAACAATGAATTACGGAATCATGAAAGCAAATTGACTTTAATGCAAAAATCAAATATTTACACAGCGCGAGAAAAACTGAAGGCAATGCAATTGTAATGCTGAAAGCGAGTAGGGCTGACGGGGAGCTTGGATGCAGAGACAACAGACAACAGATAGTCAGATAGACAGACAGACATACAGATAAAAGACAAACAAACACAAACAAAGCGCACAAACACACACAAATTGAGGTTATGTTAGACGTAGCTCTGGCTCCAAAAACTCGTTTCGGCACTTAAGTGCCAATGCATACACTCACATACACACACACACGCACACACACACACGACATGTCTGAGCTTAGATATGACTGAGGGTTGAGTCGAGAGGGGATGGTTTTTCTCTGCTGGGGCAGCTTTTGTGCGGCGTTGGTCTGCGGCATATCCGGTTTTTGAGTGTACGTTATTAGCCCGCCGCTGTGGCTGTCCGGCGTGTCTGAATTTTACGATTTCATTCATTTTTGTGGCTGCCATTCGACGCCACAAAATATGCAACAAAATTTTATTTCCAGAGCTTCGCTGCTCGGCTGCAGTGGGTAAATAAAAATAAAAACTATTATCTAATGTTCTGTTAAAAGATTGGCAAACATTTTCAAATGCTGCCCTATGTAACTTGCAATTTGTCTAAGAATTTCGCAATTAGAAAACAAGCAGCGCAAAGAGAAAGAAACGCAAAAAAAAAATAGAGATAGAGATAGAGAAAGAGATAGAAATATATAGATAATGGAAGCACAAATCTGAAAAACCATAAAAGTGTCGCTTTCAGTTGTCGCAGCCAAACCCCAAAAGGACAAGCGACAATCGACAATCGAAGCCAACAAGTGAAATTGAAACATTGCACGGCTACAAATTGATGATGAAGTGTGTTGGGTAGTCCTCTGGGATATTTTTTTTTTACTTTTTATAGCCACACGGAGAGGCATGCTGACTATGTTGAGTGGTTTGTGCTGCTTAGAGTCTGGGTGAGATTGAAAGATAGATGGATTTTTCCGAATACTAGCATATTTTAGTGTTCTCATGTTCCTTGTAAAGTTCATTGCAGCTGACAGGTGGATACATGCTTAAATCTCAGATTTAAAAGAAACTCCTTAGTATTATATATTGTTTTAATTTCTTTTTATTTTACTTATTATAAACAAGAATATTAATGGAAACTTAAGCTAGTTTTAATATATATATATACATATATATAGTATAGAGACAATAGTATTATAATAAAAATAATACCCAGCTCTGATGATGACTTATTTAGTATATAGCATACAGATCTTTACATCCCTACTTAAACATAATTTTTAATACAACTTCCTTATTATTATTTATCTTCATATTTGTCTGTACACAGCCTTACTCTAATTTAATATTTCATTCAATTCCTATATTATTTGTTATCATCTCTTTTTATCTCTAGCTTTAAATTGTGTGCAGAGCATTCCGTATTCGACTTGCATTCTATCTATTTCTGTTCTTTTTTGTCGCCACGTTACATATTACTTTTTATTGCGATGCCAGGCGATGATTGACACCTCGTCTGGCAATAAATTTTTAATTTTCAAAGCGCCGTGATAGACTGGCTGACTCTCTTACGGCCTGGCTGCCGTCCTACTGCTATCCTGCTATCCTGCTATCCTGATATGCTGCCTGCCTGGCTGGCTGACTGAGGACACGCGCTCGATGCGCAGCTTGTTAAATTCAAATTAGAGCCTTGCTCTTTCATAGAGTTGCCGCTGACAGCGAAGATAAATGACAGAGTTGCTCTGCGATCGCAACAAATTAACCTTGTTAGGGACTGCAGCTAGCAACAGTTACAAGTGTATGTAATTTTTTATCGTCTCCAGAGCAGACATGCTGCCCCAGCTACAGCCCCCAGCTCCAGCCCAGCTCCAGCTCCAGCTCCAGCAACTTACCCCACTGACTGACTGACTTATGAATGGCGTGTGGCAGTTTCGGGTGGGCGGGGCACTTGCCTCTGCTCCGCGCTGCTCTGCTCTGCTCTGCTCAGCATCGATAAATCAGTTTGTATATCAAATTGAATTCACGAGCGTGCACTTGACACCAGCACACGCACATTTATCAGCCGCCTCCACATGGTGGGGGCTGGGGGAAGGGGCGGAACTGCCGCTGGATGCAGTCGCAGTCGCAGTGAAACACACACAAAAACAAAAGAAATAATACAAAAAAAAGCAAAAATCTTTGGCTTTAACTTGGCATGAAAAGAAGCCACAAAATTTTAATTTCAACTAAAAGCGAGGGTAAAAATATTCGCGCTTTGCATTATAAATTATTCATTACATTGGGAGCGACCACGCCCACCGACAGCCGCTGACGGCTGCTCGTTTGCACCTAATTTGATTTTTAGTTGTGTTGAATGGCGGCTGCTGCTCCCGATGCCCCTCGCTGGTTACTGCCCCCCCCCTTGGCAGCGCTGGCTGCGTTGCGGTTGCCCCGTGGCAAGCTTTTCGTTGCTGCCACACAGCGAAGGCAACAAAAACATGTGAGCGCACGAGAATTGGCCACGCCTTGGCAGCGCTTTATTCCTTGCCCGTTGCCATCTTTGGGTTTTCATTCATTTCGACTGCGTCCAACAAAAATAAAAACTGTCTGCTATGTGGCTGGCAGAATTTTGCAGTAATTAATGGCAACTGTTTGATTAAAAAATTCCATAGTCGGTAGACATACGTATATGAATATATGTATGTATATGTATATGTCCATATGAGCGATAGCCAAGTCAAGACCGCAGCAAATCTATGCAAATTCCAGAAATCGCTTTAACTTGACGATTATTTCAATTGCAATTCCTCAATGTCTGCAAGTTGGTGTAGGGAATAATTCGGGTTTATATTTCACGTGTCTTATTAAAATGTTAATCACTTTCTGAACTTGTGCAAGTCCCTCTAATCAAATAAAATCAATAATTGTCAAATTTAGAATAGATGCAATTTCAGCAATTTTTTTCAAATTTGGTCAAAATTTAGAATGAGAATTTTTGAATGGCAATCGATATCCCGATCCTTACGAGCTCAAAAAGGTACATCGATCGAAGTTATGACTTTATTTGGCTGAGATATGCGAGTTTTACTTATTCTAATTAGCTTTAAATGGCTCTAACTCGGTTAAATAAAGTCCGTTTTCGGAGAGATATAGCTCTTTCGACTCGAATAAATCTATGGAATCGATCGCCATTCAAAATGTTAGTTTTTAGAATTTTCGCGATTTTGCCAAAAATTGTGATGTTACCCCTTGCCATTTTAGTGAAAATTGGCCAAAATTTAAAATGAAAATTTTTAAATGCCAATCGATAGTCCCGATCCGTACGAGTCTAAAAGGCATATCATTTGAATATATGGCCTTATTTGGTCGAAAATAATAGTTTATAGTTTCGAAAAACGCTTTAAATGGCGATATCTTCGCCATACTTAGTCCGTTCCCGGAAAGAAACATCTCTTTTGACTCCTAAGAATCTATAGAATCAATTGCCATTCAAAGTTTTTTTTTTTAAATTTCCGCGATTTTGCCAAATATTGTGATGTTACCCCTTGTCAGTTTTGTGAAAATTGGCCAAAATTTAGAATGGGAATTTTTGAATGCCAATCGATAGTCCCGATCCGTACGAGTCTAAAAAGGCATATCAATTGAATATATGGCCTTATTTGGTCGAAAATAATAGTTTATAGTTTCGAAAAACGCTTTAAATGGCGATATCTTGGCCATACCTAGTCCGTTCCCGGAAAGAAACATCTCTTTTGACTCCTAAGAATCTATAGAATCGATCGCCATTCAAAGTTTTTTTTTTTAAATTTTCGCGATTTTGCCAAAAATTGTGATGTTACCCCTGGTCATTTTTGTGAAAATTGGCCAAAATTTAAAATGAAAATTTTTGAATGCCAATCGATAGTCCCGATCCGTACGAGTCTAAAAAGGCATATTATTTGAATATATGGCCTTATTTGCTCGAAATACGAGTGTTTCAGTTTCGAAAAACGCTTTAAACGGCGATATCTTGGCCATACCTAGTCCGTTCCCGGAAAGAAATATCTCTTTTGACTCCTAAGAATCTATAGAATCGATCGCCATTCAAAGTTTTTTTTTTTAAATTTTCGCGATTTTGCCAAAAATTGTGATGTTACCCCTGGTCATTTTTGTGAAAATTGGCCAAAATTTAAAATGAAAATTTTTGAATGCCAATCGATAGTCCCGATCCGTACGAGTCTAAAAAGGCATATCATTTGAATATATGACCTTATTTGCTCGAGAAACGAGTGTTTTAGTTTCGAAAAACGCTTTAAATGGCGATATCTTGGCCATACGTAGCCCGTTCCCGGAAAGAAACATCTCTTTCGACTCCTAAGAATCTATATAATCGATCGCCATTCAAAGTTTTTTTTTTTAAAATTTTCGCGATTTTGGAAAAAAACGTGATGTAAGCCCTTGTCATTTTTGTGAAAATTGGCCAAAATTTAGAATGGGAATTTCAATGCCAATCGATAGTCCCGATCCGTACGAGTCTAAAAGGCATATCAATTGAATATATGGCCTTATTTGGTCGAAAATAATAGTTTATAGTTTCGAAAAACGCTTTAAATGGCGATATCTTGGCCATACCTAGTCCGTTCCCGGAAAGAAACATCTCTTTTGACTCCTAAGAATCTATAGAATCAATTGCCATTCAAAGTTTTTTTTTTTTAAATTTCCGCGATTTTGCCAAAAATTGTGATGTTACCCCTTGTCAGTTTTGTGAAAATTGGCCAAAATTTAGAATGGGAATTTTTGAATGCCAATCGATAGTCCCGATCCGTACGAGTCTAAAAAGGCATATCAATTGAATATATGGCCTTATTTGGTCGAAAATAATAGTTTATAGTTTCGAAAAACGCTTTAAATGGCGATATCTTGGCCATACCTAGTCCGTTCCCGGAAAGAAACATCTCTTTTGACTCCTAAGAATCTATAGAATCGATCGCCATTCAAAGTTTTTTTTTTTAAATTTTCGCGATTTTGCCAAAAATTGTGATGTTACCCCTGGTCATTTTTGTGAAAATTGGCCAAAATTTAAAATGAAAATTTTTGAATGCCAATCGATAGTCCCGATCCGTACGAGTCTAAAAAGGCATATCATTTGAATATATGACCTTATTTGCTCGAGAAACGAGTGTTTTAGTTTCGAAAAACGCTTTAAATGGCGATATCTTGGCCATACGTAGTCCGTTCCCGGAAAGAAACATCTCTTTTGACTCCTAAGAATCTATAGAATCAATCGCCATTCAAAGTTTTTTTTTTTTAACATTTCCGCGATTTTGCCAAAAATTGTGATGTTACCCCTGGTCATTTTTGTGAAAATTGGCCAAAATTTAGAATGGGAATTTTTGAATGCCAATCGATAGTCCCGATCCGTACGAGTCTAAAAAGGCATATCATTTGAATATATGACCTTATTTGGTCGAAAATAATAGTTTATAGTTTCGAAAAACGCTTTAAATGGCGATATCTTCGCCATACTTAGTCCGTTCCCGGAAAGAAACATCTCTTTTGACTCCTAAGAATCTATAGAATCAATTGCCATTCAAAGTTTTTTTTTTTAAATTTCCGCGATTTTGCCAAAAATTGTGATTTTGTCATTTTTGTGAAAATTGGCCAAAATTTAGAATGGGAATTTTTGAATGCCAATCGATAGTCCCGATCCGTACGAGTCTAAAAAGGCATATCATTTGAATATATGACCTTATTTGGTCGAAAATAATAGTTTATAGTTTCGAAAAACGCTTTAAATGGCGATATCTTCGCCATACTTAGTCCGTTCCCGGAAAGAAACATCTCTTTTGACTCCTAAGAATCTATAGAATCAATTGCCATTCAAAGTTTTTTTTTTTTAAATTTCCGCGATTTTGCCAAAAATTGTGATGTTACCCTTTGTCATTTTTGTGAAAATTGGCCAAAATTTAGAATGGGAATTTTTGAATGCCAATCGATAGTCCCGATCCGTACGAGTCTAAAAGGCATATCAATTGAATATACGGCCTTATTTGCTCGAAATACGAGTGTTTCAGTTTCGAAAAACGCTTTAAACGGCGATATCTTGGCCATACCTAGTCCGTTCCCGGAAAGAAACATCTCTTTTGACTCCTAAGAATCTATAGAATCGATCGCCATTCAAAGTTTTTTTTTTTTAAATTTTCGCGATTTTGCCAAAAATTGTGATGTTACCCCTTGTCATTTTTGTGAAAATTGGCCAAAATTTAGAATGGGAATTTCAATGCCAATCGATAGTCCCGATCCGTACGAGTCTAAAAGGCATATCAATTGAATATATGGCCTTATTTGGTCGAAAATAATAGTTTATAGTTTCGAAAAACGCTTTAAATGGCGATATCTTGGCCATACCTAGTCCGTTCCCGGAAAGAAACATCTCTTTTGACTCCTAAGAATCTATAGAATCGATCGCCATTCAAAGTTTTTTTTTTTTAAATTTTCGCGATTTTGCCAAAAATTGTGATGTTACCCCTGGTCATTTTTGTGAAAATTGGCCAAAATTTAAAATGAAAATTTTTGAATGCCAATCGATAGTCCCGATCCGTACGAGTCTAAAAGGCATATCATTTGAATATATGACCTTATTTGGTCGAAAATAATAGTTTATAGTTTCGAAAAACGCTTTAAATGGCGATATCTTGGCCATACGTAGTCCGTTCCCGGAAAGAAACATCTCTTTTGACTCCTAAGAATCTATAGAATCAATCGCCATTCAAAGTTTTTTTTTTTAAATTTCCGCGATTTTGCCAAAAATTGTGATGTTACCCCTGGTCATTTTTGTGAAAATTGGCCAAAATTTAGAATGGGAATTTTTGAATGCCAATCGATAGTCCCGATCCGCACGAGTCTAAAAAGGCATATCATTTGAATATATGGCCTTATTTGCTCGAAATACGAGTGTTTCAGTTTCGAAAAACGCTTTAAACGGCGATATCTTGGCCATACGTAGCCCGTTCCCGGAAAGAAACATCTCTTTCGACTCCTAAGAATCTATATAATCAATCGCCTTTCAAAGTTTTTGATTTTAAAATTTTCGCGATTTTGGAAAAAAACGTGATGTAAGCCCTTGTCATTTTTGTGAAAATTGGCCAAAATTTAGAATGGGAATTTCAATGCCAATCGATAGTCCCGATCCGTACGAGTCTAAAAGGCATATCAATTGAATATATGGCCTTATTTGGTCGAAAATAATAGTTTATAGTTTCGAAAAACGCTTTAAATGGCGATATCTTGGCCATACGTAGTCCGTTCCCGGAAAGAAACATCTCTTTTGACTCCTAAGAATCTATAGAATCGATCGCCATTCAAAGTTTTTTTTTTTTAAATTTTCGCGATTTTGCCAAAAATTGTGATGTTACCCCGGTCATTTTTGTGAAAATTGGCCAAAATTTAAAATGAAAATTTTTGAATGCCAATCGATAGTCCCGATCCGTACGAGTCTAAAAAGGCATATCATTTGAATATATGCCTTATTTGCTCGAAATACGAGTATTTTAGTTCCGAAAAACGCTTTAAATGGCCATTTCTTGGCCATACGTAGTCCGTTCCCGGAAAGAAACATCTCTTTCGACTCCCAAGAATTTATAGAATCGATCTCCATTCAAAGGTTTTGATATTAAAATTTTCGCGATTTTGCCAAAAATTGTGATGGTAACCCCTTGTCATTTTTGTCAAATTTGGTCAAAATTTAGAATGGCAATTTTTAAATGCTAATCAATAGTCCTGTTCGGTACGAGTCTAAAAAGGCATCTCATTTAAAGATACGATCCTATTTGCCCGAGATATGCGGGTTTTTATTATGTGCTGTAGTATGTTCAAATATTCATGTGAACATAATTTGGTGTCTCTTGCTCTCATTATCTATGAGAATCCCTGAATTCCCATAGCAATTGTAAATTAAACTTAACTTAATTTTTATAGACTCAATTATGCTTGGAACTACATTTCAAATTAACCCAGTTTACAATGCCAAAAAATGAAGAGGAAAGAGAAAACGGCGACGTACTTAGGGCTCAGAATAGCGAAGCAGCTAATGACAGAAATTGGACATTGATTGTAGTCCGTTGGTTCAATCTATTATTATTTATCTGCTGTTGGGTTAGTAAACGACTTTACGAAATGGACATATATTTGTATACACACATATGTATATATTTTCTTTCATTTAATTTCCCTCCTTAGTATTGCAATATCACCGATATTATATACTACATAACGATGGTCAATGCCTATTCGCAGTTTTCGGACTGTGAATTTACTAAGTTTGAAATATTGGTGGCCGTGTCGAATATTCTGATGATCGGTATCCTAATTTTAGGATGTTTCTTCATTATCAAGCAGCACATTCGTCAGCTGCGCATTGTGAGTACCGCCCATTGCATACCCTGCTTTCTGTGTTCCTACAGTATATTCTTTCCTTGCAGTATCTTACTTTTGTCTTTGCCCTGATCTGGTTGCAGATGATGTTTATTATCGTGTTGATACACCGTTTTCCCTCGTCCATGACGTTCACCAGAAATGGGAGAACAAAGAAAGCCTCAAAGATTTCGAGAATGCGGTGAGTCACAAGATAAAAGCACAGTTATTCGTTAACTCGTGTGTCTTCAGTATGGGTGTTGTGGTGTTCTCGGCCCGGATGATTATCTGCTCCTGTATGGGCAACTGCCACGCAGCTGCTTCGGCAATGGCGTCATGGAAACCAAGAATCTGCACTCCAGCGGCTGTCTGAACAAGGATAACGTGGCCACAAGCATTATACGCATGGAGATGATCACACCACTGTTTCATGTGAGTAAGAAGGCGACAGCTCATTCGATTAACCAGCTGAATGTGTTTCAATTGCAGTTCATTTTGATCATCCTGCTGACCGGCACCTATTTCTATATGAAGAAGATCAAAGCGCCCGTGCGCACCTGGCGAGACTTGTGGCATTCGCGTATCCTGCTCTAGTTGTGTCTCAAGCAGCAAATTGCATTAGCATTTGCATTAGCATTTGCATTTGCATTTGCATGCAAGACAAATTGGTTGGCATTGAAATGGGGATATTGGGAAATCGGATGCGAATTGGCATTGGCAGGGCTTACACTTCTCATATTTCACCAAGCTGCAATCAATAACGATAAACACTCGAGTGTCTGGCCAAAAGCAAAGTCCTCAGCCGGATCCCGTCCGCTCTGCATATGCATGAGCCAATAAAGAAATCAACAAAGGCGAATCCCAAACTATATTGCAAATAGCCAACACCAGCCTGGACGCAGGACAACAGGACACTGGACTACTCGAAACAATATGCATAAAGGGAAAATGCAATCGAGCGTCTAAGCACATGTTCAAGGACAATCTCGAAGCTGTGTCGAGCTGAGGACGGTTTTTTATACTTATCTGGACATAAATTTTATTGTTGTCAACATTAAATTTGAAGCCATGGAAAACAATTTTCAAGCCTTTCGAAATGCATAAAATATGCATGGCAAATGCCCAGCAGAACGACCAACTTTATGGCTAAATAGTTTGCTGCGGCCCAAACAGTTAATGCTTTTTTATGCCCCACTATCTGAGTCGGTGCCAACGATTTGGCAAAACTTTTCCGCCACCGCCAACACTCAGCCCCATAACCATAACAATAACAACAACACTTTGGTCAAGCTGCTGAGCTGTTGAGCTGAGATGGGTCCCATCGCAAGGTTTATGGCGGCAAGGGCTAACTGAAAACCAAAAGGGGTCATGTGGCTCATTAAACTTTGGCCAACAACTTTTCTCCTTTTTTTTTTGCGCCCCAACAAAGACAAACAAAAAGTTTTGCACTAAATATTTTGTGCCCCTACGAAAAAAAAGATATGTATATATAAAGTAAGTAGCGATTCATGTGGATGAATCTGTGTGCTGGGGCGAGGGGCATAAAATTATGGCACACATACGCCCCATTAAATGTTAGACAAATGTGAAGGGCAGCAGTCTAGGGGAGAGGGTAACTCAGGTAGGGGAAGTGTGTGTGAGAGAAAGAGAAATAGGTAAAGAAAACAAGAGATAATGAGAGAGAAAGAGAGCGAGGGAGAAAGAGAGAAACAGAGAGAGAGAGAGAGAGAAGGAAAGAGAATGAAATGAAAACATGCGCATGCATAAACCACTTAAATCTTGGGCAAAAGCCCAAGAAAGCTTATAAGTAGAAAATAAAATTAATCAAATTATGATTATTATTATAATTTTTTTTATTTTAATATTTAGTTTTGTTATAATTCTTATCATTATAATTATACATTTAAATATACTTTATTAAATTTTATTTATTTATATTTTTTCATTATTTTTATGCCCTAAAAACTTAGTCGATTTATCCATGTCCGTCTATCCGTTCTTCTATATAATCGCTCTCTCTCTCTCTCTCTCTCTCTCTGTCCCCACTCAATCTCTCCCTTTCTCTGTAAATGTGCAAATTTTCTCTTATAAGTTTTTGTTTCTGAGCCGATAGAAGATTTACTGGTCAAATGCAATAACGTCTCTTCTATGCGATTTTCAAAAGTTCAGGTAAGGTTTATGTGTTTTGGCATTATTTTAGTTAAGTGTGCAGAGTGTTATAAAGTGCGTTATCTCTCTATCATTTTTTTTGCATTGGCTTTTATTGACTGAAATTTCCAGTCTCTCTCTCTCTCTCTCCAATCTCTCTCTTTTTCTCTCTCTCTCTCTCTCTCTCTCTCTCTCTCTGTTTTTCCATCCCTCTCTCTCTCTCCCCATCTCTCTCTCTCTCCCCATATTTCTCTCTTCCCATCTCTCTCTTTCCATCTGTCTCTCTCTCTCTCTATCTTTCTCTCTCACTCTCTCTCTCTCTCTCTCTTTCTCGCTCTCTCTTTATTGCAAAAAGTTATCAACATCGGATCGTAGCTCGCAGCTGTGTTCAGGGTATCTCGTAGTCGGGCGTGCCCTACTGGAGCGCTCTTTCTTGTTCTTTTTAATATTATGATTATTAAAATTTGTATTATTAATATGGGGTATAGTTGTTTTTTACTACCCTAAATTTGTTTTTAAAAGTAGTAAGCCTTCGGCTTTCAGTTAAGAATACACAACATTCAAAAATTAGACCGGGAATCAGTTGCAGGAGTGATTAAATAAAAGATTAAATAAAAGTCATTTCTTTTGTGTTTTGTGCAAGTAGAAAATAGAAAAGATTTATTTCGTGTGACTAATCAACAAAAGTTTCAACAATTGGGAAGAGCTAGAGCCCCGCTTAGTAGCCCCAGTGTGAGCCAAAGCCATCGAAGCTAACGTGGGCAACACCAACGGCGGGCGAGTACTTCACATAGGCAGTTGGTGCCGAGTAGGCGACCGCTGGAGCGGCATAGGTCTTGGCGATCACGGGCGCAGCCACTGGCGCAGAGTAGACAGTCTTGGCAAAAACGGGAGCTGGAGCAGCATAGGTGACAGCGGGCGCGGCATACGAGATGGTCTTGGCCAGCACGGGAGCTGGGGCAGCATAGGTGACAGCGGGCGCAGCGGCAGCATAGACGGACTTGGTGACCACCGTAGCTGGAGCACTGTAGACGGTCTTGGGCGTGTACACGTTGTTGGTGGTGCGCGAGTCCACCTTGCTGACGCTGGAGTAGGGCGTGACCACGTTCTTCGAGTAGGTGGAGACGGTGCCACCGAAGGAGCGCACCACATTCTGCTGCGTGGTGCCGACGGCATCGTAGTGGGGCTGGGCCAGCTTGGTCACCACCGGACCGGCCACATAGGTGGCTGGCGCCAGGAAGCCGGCATTGGCCGCACCGAGCAGGGCGCAGAGGGAGAGGAGGACGTACTTGAATGCCATGGCTGGAAGAGGTGGTTGTGGTTAGCTCTGCAACTGGAAATGTTACTGATGCCAAACTGGGCCAGCGGCGCAGCTTAAATAGCCAAAAAGTGTTGGCCAAATTTCACGGTCGCAACGGCCTCAAATGTGTGACAGACAGACTTAGGCCTAAGCTCCTCCCCCCCACCAAAGCAAAACTGGTTCAATGGGTCGGCAAATGACGGGGCGCATACCAAAAAAGCAACTCAATAGAAGTTCGACTTCAACTTCGAGTAGCTCCCCCCGCAGCCGGCTGCTGAATTATTTTGAATACTATCAGCAGCTCATAAATTTTCCAGAAAACAACGGAGCGCAAAAACTTTTATTGCGCTGGCGTATTTTTCCATTAAATTGAGTTCAAGTCAAGCAGCAAATATGCCACAGGACACACGCCCCGCTCCCACACTCCCCCAAAAATTCAAGGACTCTTCTGCTTGTGTCAACTTTTTATGCTTTGTTCTTAAAGTGAAAAGAGGTATATTGGCTTTCTTTATTGCAAGCTAGATTGAAGTCATTTTGAAGTAGTTATTTGTAAATAAATTTTTCGGATAAAGTTTAAAATTCCTTTCTTTCGCAAAACTCTTTAATTTCCAACTCAACAAAGTAGATTTTTGGCAGTTCGAATTTTATTTTTCTATCATAAATATTTTACACAGAGTATTGCGCAGTCGACCACATCCATTCAGAACGCTCTTGTTTGTTCTTGGTAGATCAGCGGGGTGTGTTTTACTTTTTGCTGTTGTTTATGATTTTTGTACTTTCGTGCAAGTTTTCAAACTGAATACCCCTGCTGCTGCTGCTCCCGTTTGCTCACGGGGCGCATGATGAATATTTATTGAAATTACCAAAGTTGCCGCTTGCCTCTTCAAATTGAATTGTGTTGCCAACTTGGGATGCCTGCACTTATTCACACCCCTCCCTCACATATTTCTATGTAAGAAAATATTTTTTTTTCTCTTTTGTTTTTTTGGCAAATTGTTATTAATATTGCACGTGAGCCATCGAGTCGCCCTCCAAACCTAATTACGACGCCTAATTTATGGCCAAATTGGCTTTCAAATAAATGCCAAACACACACAGTCAAACCTATTCGAACGGACAATCGGCTGTCGAAACTCGCATCTCATTGTGACCAGGTTCAATTACCAAAAAAAAAAAAGAGAAAAAATTGCTGCTAGGCACGCGTCGCAACGCTTGCGTATAAAAGCCGCCACATTTTGGCCAAATCAGCAACAGTCGCAGCTCAGCTCAGTCCGGCAAAAGTTCCAGTTTCAATTTCAGTACCAGCTCGTCATGGCTTTCCGTTACCTCCTCCCTCTGTGCGCCCTGGTGGCCTGCGCCAATGCCGGTCTGCTGGCCAGCCATGTGGCTGTGGCCAATCCCGCCGTGGATGCGATCGCATCCACACACCAAAATGTGGTGCGCTCTTTCGACGGCACCGTGTCCAGCTACTCGAAGGCTGTGGACACGCCCTACTCCAGCGTGCGCAAGTCGGACACTCGCATCCAGAACAACGTCTACACGCCGGCTGTGGCGAAGACCACCTATGCGGCTCCTCTGTACACCCAGGCCACGCCCGTGCTGCAGAAGACCGTGTATGCTGCCCAAGCTCCAGTGCTGGCCAAGACCATCTCCTATGCTGCTCCAGCTCCCGTCCTGGCGAAGACCGTCTCGTATGCTGCACCCACTGTGACCTATGCGGCTCCAGCTCCGGTCGTTGCCAAGACTGTCTACTCTGCGCCCGCGCCAGTTCTGGCCAAGACCATCTACTCCGCACCCGTCCTGACCAAGACCTATGCGGCGCCAGCGGTTGCCTACGCTGCGCCCGCACCACTGACATATGCTGCACCGCTGGCCACCACCAATGTGAACCATGGTCCCGCTGCCACCACCTACACGCACAATGCGCCCGCCCTGGGCGTCTCCAGCTACGGCAGCGCCCAGACCGTCCACTATTCGCCCGCGACGAGCGTCTCGCACATGAGCTTCGATGGCTTCGGCACCCACTGGGGTTTCTAGGCGAACACGTTTCGCACACGTTTCGTTAAAGCTTCTTGTTAATGCTTCTCATTGATAATAAAAACCACATTTGTTGCAAGTAAAAACCTTGTCGCTGCTTCCGCTTGGCGCGCTCCCGTTTCGAGGCTGGGCCGCAATCATCTAGGGCTAAGCAAAATGAAGCCTAACAAGCAATAAACGCACAATTGTCCAAGCTGCCAAAAGTGCTCAATGATTATATCAGACCACCGGACTTCAATTGGAGCTGTGGCTGTGGCTGTGGCTGGAGCCGGTTTCTGCGGCGTCATCGTCGGCTTTGGGGCGTCGGCCTTCGGTGGTCGTTAAGCGGCTTTCCGATAACGTTCGGCGGGGGCGTGTCGGGTCGTGTATGTTTGCGCATTATACATTATGTGCCATTAATTGGATTTAATATTTTTGCACACCTCCATTGACCAGCCTCCACCTCCCCCCCCCCTTTCCCTGCCCACCTCAGCGCTTTTACTGTTGGGCTGCCCTCGGGCTGCTGTGTTGATCTATGAAATTGGAATCGAAATCAAAATCAGCTCCATTGCCATTCAATTGGCCTTTTCAAGGGGAAAGGGGGGCAACTCACGAGCCCACAATTGTGACCCGGTTATAAATATTGTCAGTTAATTATCGGCTGTTTTTGGGCTGATATAACAGCAATAGCCATGCGTACATGTCTTTTTTTTGTTTTGGCCTCTTTTTGGCCAAGCTCAAACATTTGACATTTAAATTGCAGCTCGCAGTTGGCTAATGGACCAAAATATTGAAACCACACATAAATCTAGCCCAGTCAAGGCAATTTACTAAGAAACGACTATAAATCAGATTAAGGGTTAATGCTCTGTATATGATCTTGAAGTTAGTTGGAAGCAAAAGACAAGGTTGATAGATATTTAGGCTTCCAAATGTTGTGTACTCAAATGGATTAATTACTTGGGTGCTTTATTTTAATAGTCAACAACATTTGTTAATGGAAACCCATAAAAACATTCATATTCATATTCATATTCAATAATCATATTGTTATAATTATATAACACTCATATCTCGGCTAATTGCTGCGCTGTCTAAACTCTAATCTCTCACAAATTTGTGAATATATAATCCATTTTTAAGAGGATTACCTATTTGGGCATGTTTTGACTTTTAGGTTGAAATTTTATAAAAATTTTTTCAAGTTTATTTTTATAAAGTACAAAACTTTTTTCTTTTTAAACTTAACACTCTCATATCTTTATCAAAATTGATCCGATTTATGCAAAGTTAAAATTGTTGGCCATGTCTTGACCTTTAGATTGATTCTGCATTCAAATATGTTTACACCATTTTATGAGTTTTCTTGCACTGAATAATTTAGACCGAAATATTTACACTCTAAACATTCCAAGTTTATAGTAAATGTTTTTCCGAGATTTCAAACTTTCATAATTTTCTCAAAACTAAATCGATTTTTATAGAGGTCATATTTTTGGTCATGGTCAAAATATACTTCACTTCGTATTAGTATATTTTTTGAAACATATATTTTGTTCAAAGTTCAATGTTAACATGTGTACTTTTCTAGCGCAGCTAATTTGTGAAAGTGCTTTGTCATGGCAGTCTCAGGTGTATAGATGATACTCGTAAGTGTCTCGTACTTTGGCAGCTGAACAAGTGCCTGTCCAATCATCCAATTGAAAGCTGATTAAAAAGTGATTGCGGAACACTTTAGAGATTTTAGTATGAGCCCAACCTGATCTGACATTGATTTCAACTAATTCCCGGCGGTGAGGCGGACATAAACAATCAAATTAAACGAAGATGTGCGGTAAAAAGTAGGAAAGGGTAACATACTCATACCCTCTATGCCTTTTTTCAAATTAGCTGCAGTTGTTGTGGGCGAGCTCTGTGATTACGCATACGCTGCGTGGGTCGGAGGGCTCACACTCCTGAGGCAAATGTTGTTGTCTGTCTGCCTTGACAATTAGTCAATAATTTATTTCAATTTCATTTGGCATGCCAAGCACACACACACACACACAGAAACAGAGAACTGGCCTAAGTGCAATTTAATTACATTTGCATTTTGGCCTGTGCTTGTGGTTCTCGCTTTGGTTTTTGCACAAACTGCTTGCGCATGCAGCTGAGCACAAACAATTGTTGCAATCCAATTTACGTAAGCGAGTTTTCATGATTTAAATAACATAGCATTATGCTTTATTGTGTTTATGCGAGACAGAGAGAGAGAGAGAAAGAGAGAGAGCGCGCGAATGAAAGAGACAGATAGAGAGCGAGCGAGAAAAACTGCTTATCTCACACCAATCGCATTCTCAGCCTGTTGTTGCCTGCTGTCTGGCGTCTGCTCAGCTATGTCCTGGTATAATTAAATTATGAAAGGACATAAGACGCATAATAAGTCATAAATCAAATTTACCTATCCCACGGGTCTCCACTGAAACAGCCAGACAACAATCCTTGGGTATATGCACATATCTGTACGTACATACGTCTATATATCTCTGGCCCTAATTTGATGGACATTATGACGACTCTGTCTCGGCAAACAATTAGACAATTGATGCATCTGTGGCTATTTGGCCAATGCCAGTTTCTATTTGTATCGGGCCATGTCTATGACAAACGTGAAAAGGGCCGGCCCCAAAATGCCAACTGATCCGGACAGCTGTGTCCTGTTCCTGCATTTGTGACTCTCGCTCTGACTGTGACTGCGACTGCGACTGCATTTTATGTTGTTCACGTCATGGCCAGACGCTGCTACAAGTGTGCAATTGAAAAATTTCTGCAACGGCAAATGTTAATTTTGTGTGCGCTGCCAGAGTGTTGCATATGTGGGCAGTGTTCAGTGTTGCAGAGTTGCTGTTTTTGCTGTTTCTCAAGTTGACCAACATTCGCTTGGCTCAAATTGTCCATTGACAATTACACAAAATTGCATTTACAGCGTATTCCAAATTTTGACACTGGCTTTTACTAAAACTTTTACAAATATGTATTATAAAAAAAAATACATGTTTTTCAAGACAACTGAAAGTCTAAGCTTCGGTACAAGCTTGGATTGTAAAAACATTTAAAATATATTATTGTTTTTCAAGCAGTTTGGTTCCAAATTTTTGTGTCAAAAAATTCCAGGTTTTAATAAATTTTAAAAAACATTAATTATACAAAAAAAAAAGATAAATTATTTTTAAATATTCAAATAATAATAGTATAATAATAATAATAATATACTAATTTGGGCGCTTTGATAGTGAAATTCTTTTCTAGAACTCAAGCAGCTGCTAAGCTCTGACAGTTTAAACAAATTTGAGCATGTTTAACGCAAATGCCAGACGAACTGAAGCGGAAGTAGAAAAAAACTGAAAGAAAAAGGAAAAACCAAAGAACTCAGACGACTACCATCGCGATATGTCATAGCCGCAGACAAAGGGCAGCCCTAGCTTCAGATTGAAGTTGGGGAGGAGGGGGATGCGATTGCCAAAGGTTGCCTCGACCAACTGATATGGATCATTGCTTGGCCCGCAGGCTGCTTGCCTGGCCCCCCCGCCTGCCTGCCTGGGTAGATTAAAATTTAATTTTTAATTTAAAGACTGTTTGCGTTTTATTTGCGCCTTGTTGTGAAATAAATAAATGAGCGAACGCCTTAAAGGTCGCTCCGGCTGTTGATTTATCATTATTCTATGCAAATTCGCTGCTCACCTTTGCGCTTTTATCTGTGGCGTCTGTGGCAAGGCTGGCCCCTCCTTAGCTGACACTGCCACGGCGAGTGCCACGTGCAATG
The DNA here is from genome assembly GCA_035041545.1 of Drosophila colorata. Taxonomy (NCBI): domain Eukaryota; kingdom Metazoa; phylum Arthropoda; class Insecta; order Diptera; family Drosophilidae; genus Drosophila; species Drosophila colorata. The sequence goes on from JAWNLD010000564.1 coordinate 6,794,296, forward strand.
TCAATGCCAAGCGATTAACATTCAATTAGCTTTTGGCTTCATCAATGATTTTATCGCAGCCATTAAAAGCTGGTTGGGGTTTGAGGACGGTTACAAGTGTCCTGTTGCTGTGGCTGCTTTGAGTGTAAATTGTGGCAAATTATCATTAGCCTGTTGTTGTTGTTGTTGTTGTGTATCTGTGTGTGTGTGTGTGTTGTTTGTGTGTGCCTTGACAACAACATCTTCGCATCTTCAAAAGGTTTTTATGACATCAACAGCTGTCGTTGACAGATTATTGTGGCGATTATTTTAGCAGACAGAGTTTGGGCCACAAGGCAAAAGGGCCGACAAGAGCCAAACAGGCAAGGAGCATAGGTAGAGGGGCAATCAGGGACAGACAATGTTATCCTAGCTACGGGTTGGGCACCAGCCAGGGGCAGTCCAGGGGCGGGTGCTGCGATGTCTTCTGCTGCTTTGTGCGTTCAACTGGAAATTGTCAACAATGTTGTTGTTGCTGTTGTTGTTGCAACAGCAACCACATGTGGCCCGGCCAACTAAACATCTTATGGGCTGGCACTTGTAAATAATGTTATGTTATGTAAATATGTTTTACTTGAAATCTTGTCATTTATGTTGGCACTTTTTTTAATCTTAACGCAAATGTATATACATGTGTATACACAAGAATACAAAAACAAACACGCGCACTCTGCCAAGTGGCTTGGGAAATTTGTCAAATTTTTTTATTTAAAAAGTTAAAACACGCATATCTCAAGCAAAATTTTCCATTCTAAATTTTGGCCAATTTTCACAAAAATAGCAAGGGTTAACAGCACAATTTTTGCCAAAAAAGCGAAAATTCTAAAATCTAAAAATTATAATTGCGATCGATTCTGCCTGAAACTCATCTTAATAACCTGGAATAAAAAACATATTTACCAATTGTTTTGAGGTACATAGCAAACTAAGCTTAAAATGTAGTATAAGCCTTAGATTAATCTAATATTTTAATACAGCATTAAGTGTAAATATTTTATATTGGTTGGACTTAATACAATAAATGTAGCTTCAATCTGTATACAAAAAAATAAACTAATGTATTAACTTGTTAATACGTTTCTGGCAGATACGCAGTTTGTTTGTGATTAAAAATTTGATCGAAGTTCATTTCAGTCGCTAAGACACTTATGTCACTTTAAATATTAAGATTAATTCAACTACATTTAAATGTGCTTTTTGGGAGTACGACTACTTAAAATTCACGTGGTCTTTGTGTCTCTCATCGTTCTGGTAAGTTCGACCTATTTTAGCCATTTTTGCTGTATTCTATTCAACTTGATTCTGCTTAGATATGCAATATTTTGGATTTAGCCACGGCCAGTCAATATTTAACAAGTACGGAAGGCAATGCCAAGAGTATGGTAATCATATCGATAGCACTGAACATTTCACTGACTGCTGCAATTTTTTCAGGAAATTTTGGAGCTTTGCGTAACTTTAAAATATCTGTGATGTTGGTAAGTTCGAGGAATTTTTTGACATACTAAATATTTATTAGTTTTTATTTGATTTATTAGTTTGCCTTCACATTGCTGACCTTCTCTGTTGGCAAGATTATTGTTGCGCAAATAGCCAATGGCCACAGTGAGAATTTTTATCAGAATTTAGTGAGTCCATGGTATCATTTAGTCACAATATTTTCTGTAAGTAACCTCACCGAAACGAGACTTTAAATATCTGATTTCTTCTCCATATATATTTCAGCTGCTACTCCTAATTTTCGTAGTGGCACTTTATTTACAGCTGCGGGAAGCGCAGTCTGTAAGTTAAGACGATTCCAAGCGTTAATAATTTAAGTGTATAAACAAAATATTTGTGCTAAAATCGAAGTGTTCAACACTTGTATTTTTATTTAAATAAATGCACGACTGTAATTGAAACTCATTTTTTGGATTGCATTAATATTTTTTATATTTTTTGAAAACCGTTTTTTCCATGTTTAATGACCAATCAATTTTCAGTTTTATGTTGATCAGAACTTGACAGCTTTCATTTGGTTTCAAAGCTTTACATTTTCATGGAAAACAAAGTAGTTTTGGAAATTGTTATTTAATAATTTACTCATAACACAAACATCTGACATTGAGAGTGTCGTCCTTTTAGTAAAGTACAAATAAAATTTATAATCTAAGTCTCTATCTAAGCACACAAATGTGCTTTCTTGGAACGAGTGCACTTAAGCTAATCACGATAGCGTCAACTATTATTTTAGCAGTAAGTCAAAGTTTAGGTACATGTCTATATACTTGGAGTACAAAATATTCGCCGCATAAATTTCAGATATGTAACGTACTGGACCTCAGTATGGCCATAACGACCTTTTGCGAATCCGTACAAAAGTCAAGATTGCGCTGTTCGCATCGATCGTGATGAATACTTTGGTGAACTTTGCGCTTGCCGCGGGTATTTATGGAGCTGTTCATAACAGTACATTGAGACTCAAGCGGGTAAGTCCGTTATCATTTGGGGTTTTTCCAGTTGTTAAACGGCAACTTTAGTTTTTAGTCGCAATATTTGTGTTCTTTTTCGCCAAAATTGTGCTGTCGAATTCAATTGGGGACTTTGAGGAATCCGAGATCAACCTGATTGTGTCCATCTGGTATCAGTTAACCGTAGTGTTTACCGTAAGTAGAGATGGCCGTAACAAGAGCTATCTATCTGATTTTTACCAATTTATCTCAGGCCATAACTGCTGCCTTTGCAACGCCATTTTGCATTCAATTATTGGACAAAGAGAATCTGAGGGACATACAAGTTTAAATGTTTTGATCTTATAATTTGTTTTAATGAATCGAAATTTTAAAAAGTAAATACTTGCGCACGATATAAAAGAGTATTGTTCTTTCATATTCAAATGGTGTCGACTTTAGTGCAAATATGTTGAAAAATGTCTAAATTTGACGTAGATATTTAAAACACAAACAGACAGAAAGGCAAATCTATATCTTGTCGTCCTGAATAATAATTTATATACTTTATGGCATCAGAAAAGTCTGCTTCAATGCTATATATACATAATCGAGACTGCCAAAAATATGCGAATCTTTTCCAACTGAACTAATTTTATTTTGCAAGCTATTCAAACTGATATCAACCTCCAGAAACTGCCTAATGGCCAAGAGATTCGATTTAGCGTTTCAGATAGGAAAATGTGTGCCAATCTCTGAGTCGGGCGGGTAATCAAATTACATGCGGAATTATGGAGACAACGCGCCCGCAGGATAACAACAGCAGCAGCAGTGGCAGCCAATAAAGATGACGATGACGAGATAAACGAAAGTTTGTGGCTCTCAGAGGGCGGCAAGGAGCAGCCGTCGCGGGGCAAATTGTCGTTGGTTGTGTCTGCTTTAAATGAAATTTAACGATGCACACAAATAATGGCACTTTGCATTTTAAAACACTTTCGGCAAACTGCAGAGGCGGTCAAAAGTCAGCAAACGGACGCGACATTGACATTCAATTGGTCACAGGACGCACAGGACGATGATGTCCCTGCTACTCTGAACTCTGATGCTCATTATACGCATTTCCATTTGACACTTTTATTGGGGCAGCTGTCCGGGTCTGATATTTCACACTCTGCTCGAGGGTTGGGGGGATGGTGGGCGAAATTAAATGTGTAATGCGGGTCATTTTATGGCCAGAAACGGATGCGGATGCGGTTACGGATATACCCGATAAGGCCATTAAATTTTTGCAGCACTTTTGCCGTCCATAAACTGGCTGCCACATTACTCAGCCAGCGCCAGGGGCACTCAGCCAATTACGCAAATAAAAGAAATATGCACTCAGCGCTCGCGTCTACTTACATGTGTGGCAAACGTGTCAAAGTGCTGCAAAAATGCAACAGCTTTTGAGTACTGAGTGTGTGTGTGTGTCTGTGTGTGTGTGTGGCAGTGGTCCACTGAGTGGCTCATTAGGCGTGAAGCTGCCCCCAAAGGTGTTGCTGGCAAATTGTGTGGAAAAACGCGCAAATCCAAAAAAAAAACCTTTACTTTACTTTACTAAATTTAATGGGCATTCGCCCATGATATATATACAGGCTAGAATTATAAATTATAAATGGCTGAAATGTGTGGTCCACAATCGCTTAATTAAAGCCGTGCGCCGTGGGCGATTTTCATCGTTGTCAGCCTCCGCCTGAGTTTGGGCGCGTGGAAATTCGAGAAATTCCAAATTGTCGCCAAACAGCAGCTGCCCCAAAAACAGCATGTTGTCGCTGTTCTTGCCATCGTCCAGGCGCATATCCTGCGGCTGATTAAAATCTATTAGAGTCAAAGAGATCTAAGACTCTGGGGCCTGTCTCGTGGGTGGTTGCGTGGTGCGTGGGTGGTTTGTGCTGCTGCCTTGGCCAATGACTTGGCATGTAAATGTCGACGCAATTGAAATGCATGCGGCGGAAACTTTCCACTTGCTATAACTTAAGTACGCCAAGAGCATTGCGGATAACTTATGAAGTTCGAGCGGAATGTAACATTAAGCGTATGTAACTGAGCAATAGTTCTCGATTAAATTAGATGCGTTTAATTACACATTAAATTAATTAAACACGGTTTTTTAAATCAAATGATGAATAACACAGTTATTAAGAAATATATGGTAATTATTAGATCTTTGAATTTTTACTATGCCTTATCAGTTGTTAGAGTATTCGAGCTCTGTTTGTTGTTGCCATTGTGGGGCTGCCAAAAGTCGCACACAAAAACTTTCAGCGCAAAGTTTTTAAACGGAAATTGTGCAGCTGTTTTGTGTGCGACGACAAGGATGTGGCACTGAACTGGCAGCAGGAGGCGCTAAGGAGGTGTGGCACTTGTTGGCTGCGTAACATACAAGACTATTAGATACTTTCAATGTAGACGGCGAGCGTCTTGCAAATTTGTTGAAATTTTAATTCAATGGCAAGGCTGAAAGAAAAGTGTACCTTATATTTACATATGTAAGTAAGTGTGCATATATTTATATATATATATATTCCTATCGTTATCGAGCGTGTGCCGACATGTGCAAGCTCTCGGATATGAAATTTCATGATTAAAGCGCGTGTCGCTTGCCCTCTTTTTTATCGGCAGAAGACAGCGTCGTTCCGGCCATGTGAAACGTCGCCGGTCGGTGCCGAGGTTCGATGAGGATATTTCTTATAAATTATCGTTGGTAACAAATGTGTCCGCACAGCCATTGGCACGCATGCATAATAAAGTGATTTTAAAGGGCACTTTTCTCGGCTTGCGTAAAATTTCCATTTGTGCTGTGCGGTGAGGAGGGTGGGGCGAAGGCACTCAACTTTATTGGAATTGAAAGTTCGAAGGGGGACACTCTCGCTGATAATGGCAGCGGGCGCACATGTGCTTGGCTCTAATGTGTCTTGGCTTTAACAATTCATTAAAATTTCATAGAAATGCTGCAGCAGTGGACGCACCAGAGCGCATTTAGCGCATCAAGTAAAATAGATAATCCACTTTGTTATTAACTGTTATTTACAAATGTGCATTTGGCTGTCATGCAGCAAACAAAATATATTAAATGCAGCGCGAAAGCGTCAAGTCATAAACTGCTCATCAGTCTTGGGTCTACAGTTGACTGCCTGCCCCCAACCCACAACCAACAACCCCTTCCCCTCTCCTTGGTGTAATTATGCGCGTCGCTGTTGCAAAAACTTTACTATCACTATCACAACTCATGCCCGTACTTGCTGCTGCTCCTTTTGCTGCTGCTGCTCATCCCCATGCTCGTTGTCATTGTCTCGACGCGCAGGAAGTGCCAAAGCGCCGCGGGCTGAAGCAGCCGGCGTGGTCCTGCTGGCTGCTGTTTGGTTGAAAGCGTCGTCCTCGCCTCGGCTCGCCTCGCCATTTGACGCTGATAATGCAATTTCCGCGTTCCGAGCGCCGCCTGTGTAATTTACTGTTATGCAATGTTTCATTTTACTTCTGCCCCCTCCCTCCCCCCTGACTTTTCCACAGCAATTTTTTAAAGCGCCGCTGAGACAATCAACGCTAGTTGTTGCTATTTATCTACATAAAGTTAATTGAAAACATTCAAATGCCGGCAACTGTCGCTGGCTCCTGATTCTGTTCCTGCCTCTGTTCCTGGCTCTTGGGCTGCGTGATGTGTCAACATCTTTCGGCTGCCACATAATCCTCAACATGCTCGCTGGCCGGCTGCATGTCCACTTTTATGTCCTTCTCGTTCGTAGTCTTTATTACAAATTGGTTTTCTGCACTCGCTCGCATGTTTCGTGCGCAATTTGCAGACCCAACAAATGAATATGGAAGTCGCAGCAGCAACAACAACAACAACAACAACAAAATAAAACAAAACCACTCAACAAACGTACAAAAAATATAACCATAGAGTAAATTGCAGCCGGCAAACGCAGAATAACCCACGTGGTAAATCCAGGAGGCAAAAAAAAAAAACAGAAAAAAAATAAACGCCGTGCATTGTCGAGAAACGTGTTCACTTTGCACGTTAACGAACTGAAATCGAAAGTTTTGGTTGCGGTCAACCGTTGGCATTGTCGGATGAACGGCATCCGTGCGTCCGCCGTCCGCCGTCCGTCGTCTGTCGTTCCGTGCATGGGTCCGTGTGTCGCCCACAGTTGTGACTGTCAGATTGAATGGTTTATGTGTGACACCTTTGACCGGTCGGGTCGAGTTGCCGGTGATATAAATTAAACCCAGCTGCAAGCCAAACAACTTTAAGCCATCAACAAAAATTTCCCTTGTCTGAGATAAAAACCAGCCGTGAGCTCTAGGCGGTTTTTTTGGTTTGATAATTCGTTTAAGTTGTTGGACTTTCCATATGAAAAACAGCTCAAGCAAAAATTACTTTTCTTTAAAAAATTGCTTATATTTAAGCTTAAAAACATGGCTAATAAATTACATATTTTACATTTTCTTTTAAAACCTGAAGTTTTGTAAGAACGTTATTTTTTTTTTAACTAACACTTAATATTAAAAAAAAATAATTCAAATAACATATTTTGATTAATATTTTCTTTTTTTATTAAGGTTCAGCGGAACATAAAGTGAATGTTTCGGTTCAGCTGAAATTTTCAAATCGCATTTTTCTGTTTTTTTCTGGCTTTTATTTGCCCAGCAAAAGTCACGTGGCATTCATAATTCTTAAAACGACGCCATCTAAAAATTATGTAGTTATGCTAAGTGCACCCAACAACAGCGACAGCTGGCCCAACGTGCTAATGCCGCACCCCCTCCCCCCACCACGATAACCCACCCCGCCCCACTGCTGTAAGGACTGTACGTGACCAGCATTTGTCGCGCAGGAAAGTATGCTATGATTTTTGGACTCTCGAACAATGGGGAATTGATTTCGCCTCTTGGCCACTTGGCCGGAGCTGATTATGGAATTAAAACATATTTTTGACGCTGCAGAACTTAAAACTTTAAGTGGCAAAGGTTGTTGCCGTACGTGACATTCTCCAGCTAACCGAGTTTATCACATGACAAGTTTCTCACACACACACACACTGAGTTTCATTTCCATTGTTGAAAGAAAAAGAAAACAAGTTTTCCATGTGTGCGAGAAAGAAATGAATAAGTAAGCGAAAACTACAAAGAAGCAACTACAAAAGCGTACTGCGAAAGTGAACTTGGGTTACAAAGGATTCCCTGGCCAGGAGAGGAGAGGCATGAGCTACGTAAAAACGCAGATAAATAACATTGAATGCGAAAACACAGAGAAAAACGTAGAGAACGAAAAGAAAAAAAGATAATAAACAATACGCCTTTTGAAATGCTAAACGTGGCACACACGCACGCACACACACAATCATTCACACACACTGTCACTGCCCGAGGCGCTCTTCACACTCTGCCAGGACGCGCACAGGACTCGTGTATTTTTATTAGCTCTTCCCCCCCTTTCACTCGACGCGGCGCTTTATCTTGTTACTTGGCACACGCTCAGTGCCAAAAAAACAGAAAAACATTTATCTTGTCGTATTTATTTTGTAGCGCATTAATTTCATCTCATGTTTGAAATGGGAATTGACTTATTTGCATTCTCTTTAATTTGTACGGCCATCAATGAGGGATAATGAGGGATAAGAGAGAGGGCTTTTCCATTTTCTTCTTTTTATTTTTTGGGAGGTGGTTGAGCCACAGGTGCTGCAAGTGTCAAAATTGTGATTGATGTACAAAAATTATGAGATTTGTTGTGCGCCTCTTTATAAATAAAACAAACAAAAATCTTTGGGTTTGATTGATTTTAAGCAAATCTCTGAACTCTTGAGAAAATAATTTAGGAATGAAGTGAACGTTTTTTAAATATATATACCATTTAAGAAAGGGGAATTGTATTACAAATATATTAATGAAATCCTTAGGCCAAAGAAAACGTTTCCTAATTTAACTTAAGTTTAATAGTTGAAATAAATTCTTAATGATATATGATAAAAATAACAGATAATTAAAAGAAAATGTACGCAAGAATATAGAGAAATATAGATAAAAAAAAAAGGTGAAGATTTGAAAAACTTAAAAATACATTAAATAAAATTTGAAACTGTTTGAAGCCATTTAAATCGTTTTGCAAGCCAAAAAGCGAAAATCTAGAATCCCAAGGAATCTTTTTCGACTCTCGCATTCATATATGCAGTCTATGGTCAATCTACAAACCGAAATGAAATAGGCACATTAACATGGCCATGCCAAATGAAGTTATTTGGGCAACTGGTTGCAGTTCACATCATGTGACAGCAAGCAAATGCATTTTTCATAAGGCAGACAGCGATAGATTGCACACACACACACACACACATGCAGTGAAGTACTGTGGATGGCGACTAAGTGAACTGAGGGGGGCGTGTGCTGTTGGCCAGTTGGCATACCTGCAGACGGCTATCGACAGGGCCAGCAGCAGCGGCGCTGACAATGGCCAAAAGCGAACAATGTCAACTGAAATTGCGATTGCGTTAAAACTCTATAAATACCAAAGTAACATGCAACAACAACAGCGACAATCGCAACAACAGCAACAACAATAACAGCAGCAGCAGCAGCAAGGACATGCTGATATGGCAACAACACAATCTAATCCGGTTATTGCATTTTAAATGCGATACAAGCTTTCATTTTGTTAGCCCTACGGCAGCGACAAGCGACGCGTTGAACGCCTGAGGGCATGCAATGATTTAAGGTAGCCACTGTGGCTATTGCTTTTTTGCAGGCATTATAACTCAATGACACTAGCTGAAAGTAAGAGCTCAGTTGTGGATTAGAATTGGATTAAACTGCATTCATACATATAATACACACTTTGGGTTTAAATTGTTTAAAATATAACAAAAGCTCTCAAAGTACATTAAAGCTCACCTTAAGGTGAAATTAAATTATATTCTAACTCAATATCATAAATTATTTAAAGCTCGGATTAGAGCTTATTAAAAGCAGAAAGCTCTGCCAACTGGAATTAAAATAGCTGTGAGAGCACATTAAAGCTCATGAAAAGCATAAGACTCTACTTAACATACACAAGCTTACGGAAAGCTTACTGTAAATTGCAGACTCTACAAGCCAGTGTCATGGGAACTTTATTAGCGTGTGTAATGGAATTAGTATGTGACATTGAAGCTGGGCATTTAATTATACCAAATTAGGTGTACAGTATAGGTAGCTAACACACACACCCCCAAGCAGACAGAGAATGTGTGTGTGTAGTTTCTTATGCTAATGCGCTTATCTGCAGCAGGCAAATGCCAGCAGGCAGCAGGCGAACCGCAAGCCAACTCTTTTCAAAATGTAATGCAATTTCACAGCATATTAAACAGCTGGAGTCTGTGGCACAGTGCGAGCTCACCCACCGGTTGCAAGTGCAACAGTTGTTGGTTTTGTGCCACCGCAAATCGCAAACAAATTTCAAGCAAAACTTTGCCGGCTAAAGATACGCTAGCCAAGCAGCTGCTGGCGGCCGCCAAAAAGGTGAAAAGCCAATCATAAGTGAGTGCCTGAATGGGTGTGAATGCGATAGTAAGTGAGTGCCGGTGTGGGTACTCATGAACTGGCAGAATGGCTAATCAATTGCTCGCACTTTGAGCACAAATCAAATTACAAAGTTGCCACCCTTTTTTTATATTTTGATTCACGTTTGCACAAAAGTTTTGCGTAAGTTCAACTTTTGCTCAATTTGATTTTTCAACAAAAGTACGCAAAAAAAAAAACAGAAGAAAAAAACGTAGAAAGCAACTTTCAACTTTTTACCTGTGCTTTGCGTTTCTGTTCTTTTGCCTTTCGTTAAACAAACTTATCCAATAAAAGTTTGTCAACATTGATTTAAAGCTGAGACGAACGCATATATCAAACAAAAAACAAGGCATCCCATTTGATGTCTGCTTGTTTTTAGCCCACTTCAAAATATGTAGGGCTAAGACGAGGCTATAAAGGGCATGTCTTGATATTGGAATTTTGGTAATCAGTTAATTTTATAATTTATTTATAAATAACTTATGATATATATACTCAAAAACATGTTGAATATTTCCCTAAAAAACCTTTATGGTATTTTATAATGAATTTTAAATTTAACACATTTCAAGCATAGGTGGCAGCTCTGGCTGGCGCAATTATTCACATAAATATACCGCTTATTATACGCTTAAGCCAGCTTTCGTTTTAGCCAGAACAACAAAAAGTGTTAAGCATGCCGCATAAGTAGGACTAGTCCAGGCAAAAGCCGGCCAACGGGCTAAAGTTTCCATTGCAGCAGCAACATTTTGTTGTCATTGTTATTGTTGCTGTTGTTTAAGAAATGCATTTACAGTTATGTTGAGAGTGCTAAAGCTGCAGTTGGTTGTCGTGTTGCTGCTGCTGCTGCTGCAGCTTCTTGATGCACATCTACTTAATACTTTAATAGTTGCAAAAGTTTGCCCGGCGTTCGCTTAAGTAGCTGTTACTTTGCTTGTTGAACCGTTTGTTTGTTTGTGTGCTTCAATGTGTGTGTGTGTGTGTGTTGGTTGATACTCGTCCTGGTGTTAGTCTAGCGCGTGCTACCTCCTTTAGGTAGTGCTTAAAATAACTGTAAAACTGCCAACATAAATCTAGCCACAACATCTTTTATGTTCGCACTAGCAAGAAGTTAATGTTAATGCTATTTGCCCGACGTGAGCCACATTATCTCCATCGAGCTGCTCGGATCTCTCTTTCTCTTAACTTTAAGTTGGGATTAAAAAGTTGAGAAACTCAATAGAAAACAAACAACAAATTGACGTGTATCTTTTGCATATTGAATAAAACGTAAAATTGTGTTTGGCATATTAAACGAAAAAGCAGTCGAAAATCGAAAGCAAATCTCCAACCCAATTTCTATATACAGCGAGGCGCCCCTCTCCGCTTTGTCTGTGAAAAGTGATTTTTCTTGTTGGAATTTCGGCTTAGCGACGCAGCAAATTTTCTTTTCGGCAACGTCTGTGAATTTGACAATAAGTTCTTGGGGAAATCCAGTCGATTGATCGGATGCTTAAATAAAACAGCGGCCATTGTTATTATTCAATGTTTGTGTTTGCACGGAAAATGATTTTGATTTTGAATAGCACAATTTGTGTAGAAGCTTAAAGGTCAGTGAAAAAGTATTTATATATTTTATTATATATATATTTATAGTAATGTATAGCAAAAGATTTATATGAAATTCTTCAATTTATTGGCAGTTGTATAATATTAAAAAACGTCTTTAATATATTATTTCCTATTTTTATTTTTACTTATTCAAACAAAATTTTAATAAAAGAAATGAATTTGTTTCGCTCATTTTCGAAATATTTTTATTTGAATTGCCTGTCAAATGCATTCTTGTTTCTGTTTGCTTGGCGCTGTTTTCCTTGTGCCATTTAATACTGTTGACATTTAATTATTATTGCAAAATACTCGCACGGAAATATTTTAAATAAATATTTTATTCACCCACAATGAGCGGTAATTCAAGCTTAAATTTGTGCGCTGCTGGCAACCGCAATATTTTGCCAAATGCGAAATGTTCCACTCGATTTTTGCTGAACACAATTACATGCATATCCAACGTACTAGCATTTGGGCTATTTAAAGAGTTTTAATAAAAAAAGGTTTTCGGCAGGAAACAATTTAATTTATATATTTTTTGTATTTAATATTGTATTAAATTTTTCTGCATAAAAAAAAATTAAAATAAAAAATAATTCTCTATCGCAGCCGGTAGGATTCGAACCTACGCTCCCAGAGGGAATCTGATTTCTAGTCAGACGCCTTAACCGCTCGGCCACGACTGCTTTGGATAGCTTGCCAATTTATTTCAAAAAACTTTAAGATACAATAACAATTTGGCGTCGCTTATTTATAGATAACATAGAGTGTGTATGTTTGCTTATAAATAATTAAAAATATTTTCGTCCGCGGTTGATAAAGCAATTTTAATCTACACTAAAAATAAGATAATATATTGAACTGTGCGCTGAATTATTTTTAATAGACATTTAGACAAAATTTAAAAATTATTTTTTGTATAACTATAAAGCACACCTCGCTTTTTTAACTTTATATACACAACTATAAATATTATTAATGTGCAACAAAGGCAAACACACAAATTCCAAAGTGTCCATCGAATTTGCCGTTGCTAATGAGGCAAAAGCAATGCAAATTGATAGCACTTTTTGTGGCTATACCCCAGCCCCCCTCCCCCTCCCCCTCCTCCCTCTCTCTCGGTCTTTTTCGCCCACGCCTATGTAGTTGAGGTCGAGGGCTTGAAGTGGGGGTTGACTTAAGGGATTAGCATCATTATGCGCAGTTTATTTGCTTATACGCCTGGTATATGGTATATATATATTTATTTATGTTTTTATGCTGCGGCGTAAAATGTAATTTCATGTAATTATTGTAATAATTGTTTTTAATTTCCATGCATATATAATTCAACACTCGCGACGCGTTTAGCGCCGCGGCTCTTGAGTGTCATGAAAAGCTCATTTACTTTGTGGCATATAAATTAACAAACGGCCGCCCGCTTTTTAGCCTGCAGTTTATGAGTGTCGAGTGGCCGAATGTTGTCGAGTTTGGTCGTCTACTTCAAAGGCAACTGTGCGATGGTACAACGCGGCGTATGCGCAATGCGCTAATGAGGCGACTTTTTGGCGGCCCCAGTGCCGGCAGCTCCCTGCTGTAATTATGCAAATTTTTAATGAGTGTGAAAATTGTATTCGAGCGCAACACGTGCCCGCATTTGAATACTAACAGCTCCCGCTTCCCGCTGCTGCCCACCTGACTGAGCCATCATTGACTGCGGCTAATTCCATTTAGCCAGCACTTCCTCCGCTGCTCCCTCAGCAGCTGCTGCTTCTTCTTTTGCGTCTCTTTCTCGACTGGCACAAATCCGGCTCATGTGCGAGCCAGTTAACTGACTGCTGCTTGTTACGGCATTTGCTCTTTAGATTTATACGGATTTTGTCAAACAAAACATGATTCTGCACTTTTATGTATGCGAACTGCGAACTGAAAGCCGATTTCATGAAAGCGACGAGCGACGCGCGCGTTACATTGGCCTATTGAAGTGGCCAGTAGCTTTAAGGGTAAGCGCTTTTCAGTCAGCACATCGCACATATGGCTAGGGAAGCTGTTGGGATGTGCAGACAGGTGCAAATTAGTTGTGAGTCGAGATCTCTATAGTTATAATAACCACATATTTGTGGAAAAATATTTAAAAATATTGTGAATGTTAGCTGGTTAGTTAAGCTTTTGCCTGAACAGCTTTTTGATTTATTTAGTGTAGTCGCATTAAGTTCTTTTTACTAGAATTCTAAAAATATTATTTTCCTATAGGATTTTAATGTCTTATAGTGAATAATATAATATTGTCATGAAATTTATTAGGCATTAAAGATAATAAAGTATATATGTTTTTCATCGTACCGAGTCAATATATCTTTGTCCGTCTATCGCTCGGTTTGTCCGTCCGTCTGTCTATTCGTCTGTCTGTTTCTAAACTAACATCTCCATCTCCCATAAATAACTTTTCTTTCTCACTTGAATTACAAATATAGTTATTTATCTTATTCGCACTTTTTAGCAACAAGTTTAAATCGAAATAAACAAATAAACCGTCTCCTTAATATTACGCATACGCCGTGTGTTACACCGGTGCGAGGCTGGAACTTTATTTATTAACGGCTTTTCCAATATATATGAAAGCCGAAATATTTAAAGTGTCAATTTGCATAAAAATCAATTGGTTATAGTTTTTTCGGCTAACAAGCCTGTGCGATATACGATTTAACGAGTACGCGTATATTGCAACTGTCTTTTTCAATTAATACAGATGCCATATATACACATATCACACACACACACACACACGCACTCGTTGCAGCTGCAGACTTTTGCTTAAAATGCAAATGCAGATTTTTAAGCCTTGCGGCAGCTTTTCGCAAACAGATTGTAAACAAATAAATGCCGCCAGCAGATATACAAAGTCACACACACCGCACACACAACTACAGAGTCACACCCCTATCCACACACACACACACACACACACACACACACGGTGGCGCATTGAGTGGTCAGAGCTGTGGCAATTCGCAGTTGGACTCAGTTCGTCGCTGGGGGCCATTGGCACAGTGCCTGCGAATTGTAAAACGCGCGGCGCTTGACTTTACATATTTTATGTGCATATGCATATAAATGTATAGATATGCATGTATATATTTGTGTAACGTACACTCAAAAAAAAAAATAAATAAATAAATTAAAATTAGAATATTCTCACAAATCAAGGCAAACGTGTTTAAAATCCAGGCAAGTTCCAGATTTCTTAAGCTGCATAATAACTATCTTTAAAGAATTTGAATTTTTCAAGAATATTTATGTTTATGTTGTGCTTGCATTTAGATCAATTTATAATTAATTGAAGTAAGCCAATTCTGGTTATAGTAATTCCTACATAATTTAAGTGTCTTTTTTTTTATTACGCACGAATAATATCAAAATTGTTTTAAAATATAATGTACTAATTATAATTAGAAACGAATATACATGTTGGCTGTGGCACCGTTTTTTCGCTGAGTGCATTGCATATGCATAGTGTACACTTCGCTACGGCAACGTATTTCACACTTAAGTGGTTAAATTGGCTGTGATAAATTGTCGCGCAGTCAAAGTTGTTGCCACAGTTGCGCTGCGGGGCACCTTAAGTCGCACGGAGCGCTGTGGCATAAGCCCATAAGGATATGAGTGCCATGAGTGACTGCTATGAGTGCTTATTCATAGTGTGCCCCTCTCTCTCTCTCTATCTCTCTCTCTCTGTCTCTCTCTCTCTGTCTGTCTGAGTGCCTGCTGCTGACAGTAATCATAACGCACGCATCAGCTTGTATTATTAGGGCTGCCTGACATATGACAACTGGGAATTAATATGTGTGTGTGTGTGTGTGTGTGTGTGTGTGGGGATTGGGAGGACAAAAAGTAATACCAAAATGAGACAAAAGTCAATGTCATAATGGCACATGGGCGTCGGCGTGGGTGTGGCAAGTGCCTGGCTGTGACTGATGGCAACCTTTTAGCCGCACAACCAAATTAAATGTCTAGCCAAATGCAGTTAGTCAACAGCCGAGCGAGTCGACTTACTGTTCGTCTTGATTAACTGACAGCCACAGCCACAGCCAGCTGAATGTGCTCCTCGATCTAAACTTGGCTCAATTAGTGCTAGCCAAACTGACAACAACTGCGCCGCGCAAGCCAAGTTAGCAAATTTTCCGCGCTTATCGCACCATTGATATCAGACAGCGTTGATGTGCATATCATTTTTATGGGCATTTCATGCAAAATGCTTCCTGTCACCAACGACAGCAACAACAGCAGCAGCAATGGTGACGCCTGCTAAAACTAGACAAAGGATCAGTCGTAGCGACTTGCAAGTGTCCTACGCAGAAATCTATAAATAATATATAATAAACATATAATACTATAATAAACAACATCATATTTCTAAATAGTTTATTTATTTATTATTTATCAAAATATATTTATTGAAATTTAAAAAAAAACATATATATAAAAATAAGAATATAAAAAAAAATAATAATAAAAAACAACAATACTAATAATAATAGTTTTAATTTTGAAAATGTTTTGAATATGCGGTTTAGTCCACGCCTCGAAAATTATTCCACACCAATGCTTCCAAGTTTGGTAAATATATACATTTTTGTATGTAGTAAGAATATAAATTTAACTAACTTATCAATTTGTTGCATGAAGTAAAGTTATATAGGCCAAAGCCTTAAAATGCTTTTAAAGCTCTTTTCCCAGCTTTAAGTAAGACTTTCACAGACTTTTCAGAAACTGTGATTTTAACTTTCAGCTAGTGTTATTGACAGCGCATTGCCGAGTTCGTTGTCAGCAATCGCCCCTTTTTTTTGTTGGGGTAGTACGTACTACCCCCCGTATAACCCGCCAATTTTTTTGTTTTCGCTCGTCGTGTGTCTTTTGCTGTCTCTAACTTGCCGGCTGACCGACTGCATTTGCAATTTATAAGCGTATATGTATCAACGAGTATCTATGTGTCTCGTATCTGTGGCTTTTTTGCGCACTTGTAGCTACACGGCTTTTTTAAAGCACAGCCGAATTCGCTGCTGTTGTTGTTGTTGCTGTTGATGTGTTGCTTGCCAAAGGAAACAATGGAAATGTAAATTGTTTTTATGTCTTTGTTTTTAATTTTAGCGACTCGTGATATTCGGCAGGCCTGTGAATGGGATTTGTGTTCTGTTTGCCGTTGCATGCAACGTGTTTGCCATTTGCTTTCTTTTTTTTTTTTTTGCCACACGAAAGCCGCATGCAACAACAGGAGAAACAATAAGAATGTTCAGACTTTTGGCTTTGTTGTTCAGTTTAGTTTTCATTGTCGCATTTTGTGTATTTCTTCTTTTTTTTGTTAATTTGCATACGTGTGCGAATTGCAGGAGAGAGGGGTAAAGTAAAGTCGACGCCATTTCGTGTGCTCCTGACATTGATGTATGAATTTACATTAACATGTATGTGTATACATACATCATGCATATGTACATAAATGATCAACCAGGGAACTACAAGCGAACCCAGCGAACCGCAACAAAACGCCTTCATTAGCCGCCATTAGCCACAGGAATGTAAAATGTGCATCACATTTCACACGGCATTAAATTGTGCAAAAGAAGAAAGACAGGGAAAGCGGCGAGGGAAATTGTGAAAGCCACCTTATATTGTTTGGGTTTAGCTGCTGGACACATGGCCCCGGCTCTGGAGTGCGTGTTTGTGCCATTAAAGTTTCATCAGCGCCGCAAAATGAGTGGAGCAACAGCTAAGAGCAACAGCAAACCACTCAAATCCCCAAAGCCCCCGCGGCGGTGTCCAGGCCCAGGGAGTTGAAGGGTCGGTTGTGCTGCTGATATTGTCATTACATGCTTCAAGGATATTTCTGTGGCGTAACCAAGGCAAATGTACTTTTGACAGTTGGACTCTTGAAAGGGTTGACCGACAACCCAGCACACACACACACACACACACACAGTCGCACACAAAACTTTCCACTATGCAAAAGATTTCAATTTCTAGCTCTGAACAGCAACAGCTGCCATATGATAATGCCGCTGGGGGCGGACATCCCCGGATTTGACATTCCCAAGCCCAAACCTAAGCCATGTGGCCAAGCTCGTAGCCAGCCCCAAATTGTCGGGTTTAGTCGTAATAGTTGTGAAATGATTTTGCTCGCAGCAGCAATAAATGTTAGTTAAGTGTTTAAATATTTTATCAATGTGGAATTTGCTGGCAAGACAAATACAGATACATATGTATCTATTTGTATATGTATCTATTGCTATTGTAACTCCTACTGCCAACTCCTGGCCAATCAAATTACTTATTGTGCATGCAGTGCAAATACATGGCAATAGCTTAGAACAACAATCTAAAAGCCTTTACATATCCCTTAGCCAGAATATAATTTGTAAGCTACATTAACATTGTCGGAATAATTAACTTAAGTTTTACGTTTGGGTCAATACATTTAATATTATTAAAATCATAAATTATGAATATGTTAACTCTAATCGTTTTTATTTAATTTAAAATGTCTGTCTTACATCTTTTAATAATCTCAATGACTGGTTATAATAGAACTTAATGAATTAAAGCTCATTGATTAGGAAAATATTTATTTTTCTATAATATTATTTTAAATTCTTTTTCTAAATAATTATCCATTCCCTAATATATTATATATTATATTATATTATTAATAAAAATACAAGTAAATTAATACTACATTTTTGTTTTCTTTTCAGTTCAAACTTAATTTTTAAACATATTCCGTAATTTTCATTATTATTTAGAAACGACAAACAAAAACTATTACTAATTAAAATGTTTTAAATTTGTTCATTAGGAAAACAATACATTTTTTTCTAAATTTTTTATTCCAAACCGCTAAAAAATGTTCGTTTTCAAAACTCCCAACATTACTTAAGACTGACCAAAATATAACTAAAATGAATTTAAATCTTAAATGTTGCCACTAGTAGCAAATGTTGCCAGTAAAGATGTTGCTAGCAACATTCTGTGGAACCTGTCTGAAGCAACAAAAACGACTGCAACATATTTAATTATACTTAAATAACTCTTGAATTTTAATTAAACTAAACTTATTTTAAACATATCTTGCAGAATATAAATTAATAGTTTAAATAAAGAAAATTAATAAAAATAAAGTTTCCATTTTAAGACAAATTTTTTTTGTATAGGGTATGTGAAGATACTCAAAATATCTTTAGAAAAGATGGAATTAATAAAATGTTTGAATAACAATTTTACAATTCTGAAAATCAAACTGGGATCAGAGTTAATAAAGTTTAATAATATTTTTATAGTTCTTATTTTAAGCTACATTGAGAAACAATTTAACGGCTTAAAAATAAACTTGCAGCAAATTCAAAAAATCAGTTTATCGGTGGCGTTACAAGTGATCGAATCGTAAAACACTCGAGACAGCCAAGCCCCCTGCTCGGCCGTAAACCGGTTCTAATCACTACTAACCCAGTCTAACCCAGTTGCAGTCGCCGCTGCGAGCACAGTTCGCAAAATGATCTTAGGCTGCATTTTTGTGTGTTTCTGCCTGGTGTCGGCCTTCAACTATTTTCGAACGCGCCGGCAGCGGAAATTCGTCGCGAATCTGAAGGGACCCTCAGCCTGGCCCCTGATGGGCGCCATGCACAAGATTGTGCTACTCACGCCGAAGAGTAAGTAGGGGTATTCAAGTTGAACAATAACTTAATTTGCTTATTCCAACAGATTTCTTTCAGCACAGCGCCGACTATCTGGCCAAATATGGAGCTCTGACTCGCTGCTGGGTTTTCCACAGACTTTTCATACCAGTCGCCGACTTGGAGCTGGCAAAGCAACTGCTGCTCAGTGAGGCGCATCTGGAGACTGGCCACGAACTGATGAGCGACTGGCTGGGCGACAGCGTGCTTGTCTGTCAGCCGGAACACTGGCCACAGCGGCACCAGCAATTGGCGGCGCTCTTCAGGCCCGACAACCTGTTGCAATTGACCAAACTGTTTCGGCAACAGGCGGAGCGACTCTGTCCACAGCTGGCGGCACATGCCGAGACGCGCCAGATCTTCGATGTCTGGCAGCTGGTGTCAGACAACGTGTTTGACTTGATGCTGGCCACCAGCTGTGGCGAGCCACCAAGCGTGCTTTATAAACAGGCATTTACTGAGTGAGTATTAGATTAAACATATTCATATTTTAAAATATTTTTTCGAAAATTATTCAAAATTGGGGGTGCTGCAGTTGACGGTTCATGAACCTGGTTCAGTTTGGCTTTAGTTTAGAAATAAATAATACATTTTAATATTAATATTATTAACAACAATCTATATACTATATTAGTCTACTGAAAATAAATAATAATAATAATATTAACAAGGCTATACAAATATAAGAAAGAATTTCTTAAATACAATATTGATAGCCACAAACCATTTCTAGATGTGGATATAAAACAGTTGGGGACAAAGCTATTTATTTTTTAATAGTGATGTTAGTCCAAAAGGAATGTAAATTTAATTCTAAAAAATGTTTAGTCTTTGACCTGCGTCTTTTTCCCCAACAAAATTTCATTTAAAACTCATTAAAAGATAGAATTTTAAATAAGCCAAGCCCCATTTTTATAAAACATTGGAGCCTTGATTGAAGATTTTCGAGTAATAATCATTTTTTATATTGAAATTTTAAAATTAAACATTTTAAAACTTAAATCACTTATACATTTAAGTTTTTTAAGTAAATTAAACATTTTAAAACTTAAATCACTTATACATTTAAGTTTTAAAATGTTTAATTTTAAAATTTCAATATAAAAAATGATTATTATTCGAAAATCTTCAATGAAGGCTGCGTACATAAAAAAAAATTGGTATTCAGGTTTCCAGCCAAATTCGATTCAAAACTGGTTCACAGCCTTAATTAGATTTTATACAAATCCATATGTCCATATATGTACAGTTATCCATTTTATCAAATCTGTATATAAACAGACTCACGGAGCTCTATCGCCAGCGTTTTTTGAGCATTAGATCGGCCAGCCGTCTCACCTTTTGCCTTGCCTGCCCGCTGATGCGATGGCGTCAGCAGCGACTCATCCGCTGCATCAACGACGAGAATAAACAGCTCGTGGAACGCAGTCGCCAACAGCGGCTGCTCCGCAAGCAGCTGCATACCGAAGGTATAACCATAGAGCGCAATGAGCCGGCTCCGAAGCTCGAGCACCAAACGCTGCTCGATGCGCTGCTGGCCAATGATGAGCTGAGCGTGGAGCAGCTGTGCGCCGAGCTGAACACCTGCAACTGCCTGGGCTATCTGCTGTGCAGCACGACGCTCTGCTTCGCGCTGGTGCAGATTGCCCGCCATCCGGCGGTGCAACAACGCTGTCTGGAGGAGTTGCGCAGTGTGGGTGGGTCGAAGGATTGGGATCTGCATCGATTGCCCTACCTAGATGCGGTACTCAGGGAGACCCTGCGACTGACGCCGCCTCAGCTGATTGTGGGACGTCAACTTGGTCAGGATTTCAAATACAGTATGTGAACATGCTGAATGCAAAGCATTTTTATATTTTCGATTTAACTCCCCAGCACACTCGCTGGTTGGGGATGGCGCTCTGCCCACTGGCGCTGAGGTCTACATAAATCTGTACGAGCTGCAGCGCAGCGAGCAGCAATACGGCCAAATGGCGCAACATTTTCGGCCGGAGCGCTTTTTGGAGCAACCAACAGAGTTGCTCAGCTTTGGCCTGGGTCCGCGCAGCTGTCCGGCCCAGGAGTTCAGCCTGTCGCTGCTGAAGGCGCTGCTAGCGCCGGTGCTGCGGCAGTTTGAGCTGCTGCCCCATGGCGACGCAGTGCGTCTCGATCTGCGCCTGGCGCTGGGCGCTCAAAATGGCTTTCAATTGGCATTAAGACCACGTTAAGTTATTAAAAAGAAGATCGTCCAATTAAATGGAATTTAATAGAAAGCGTAACAAATGTAATTTATGTTAACAATAAAATAAGTAAAAATATTGCAGTCGGGTGTGTAACCGACAGCGCAATACTCGTTCACAGTGTAATAACAAGGAAAAAATGTTTCCTCGCATTATTTGCACGCATGAAAATCGGTTCAGTTTTGGCAAACTTATGGGAGCTATGGTTTCGAGTTTGGCATGATTTTTGACAAATATTTTGACACTCTCAGAATGTGTTTTATATTTTTTTTTATACTAATTGTGACACCCACAATCGATTCAAAATATAAATTTAGAATTCTAAATATTAAAGAAAAAAAACAGTGAGGGGGAATTTTATTCCGGAAAAATTCGAAACAGTGTATATCATACAATTTATATACAGCATCAATATAGAGGACAATTAATGATCAAAATAATTTTTGTTAACTGTAATAATAATAATAGTAGAAATCTTAACACTTTATCCGACGCGGATTATCCCGATTATATATTCCAAGTTTCAAGTCTCTCAAAAAATTTAGGACAGCAAGACTGACACGGCACAAAACCAATATACTCTTTTCACCGCGTGAACGAGTATATAAAAGCTTAAACCTCAACTAGAAATATTCCCATACAAATACTTTTTATGGCTTGTTGGAGCCGCTGCGCCGGCGCATGCCCAGCTGGTAGCCGTTATCAGAGCGCAGCACGATGTTGACCACCGGCTGCACTGGCTCGCCCAGGGGCAGCAGCTCGAGCTCGCGCACAATTTTGGCCAGCAGCATCTTCATCTCCAGCTGGGCGAACTTCTGGCCAATGCAGTTGCGTGGCCCGGCGCTGAAGGGCACGTAGGTAAAGGCCGAGGCACGTTCGCCGCTCTCGTGACGCTCGGGCTTAAAGAGCTGCGGCTCCGGGAACAGCGTGGGATCGTTCTGCATGCCAATGATGCCCACTATGACCTCGGTGCCCGCGGGTATGACACCTGCGCCCACCTTGGAGTGTGCTGCAAGCGGTGAAGGGCGATTAATTGTTGGCCAGCTGCTGCTGGCGCCGTCCACTTACTGTACTTGAAGTCCGTCTGCAGCATGCGCGCCACTAGCGGCACCGGCGGAAATTGACGCAGCGACTCCTTCATGACGCACTCCACGTACTTCAGCTCGTTCAGATCGCGCATGCTGACTGCCCGGCTGTGATCGTTGCCCAGCACGCGGAGAATCTCGTCCAGCATTTTGGCCTGGACATCGGCATGCCGTGAGATGCACCACAGGCAGAAGGATATCGCACTTGTGGTGGTGTCGTGGCCCTCGAACATGAACGTGTCCACCTCCTCGCGTATCTCCTCGTTCCGCAACGGCCGTCCATCGACGCTCGCCTGCAGCAGCACATCGAGCAGCGCCATGCGACGCTTGCTGCCCACCTCGTCCTCCCGCTGCTTGTCCAGCTGCTGCTGCTGCTCCTGCTGCTCCTGCTCCAGTGCTTGGCGCCGCTGCTCGATCACTCTGATGGTAAACTCGTGCATGTTGCGTATGAGCCGCGTCTGGCGCCACTTCAGATGCGGATGCGTCAGCGTGAAGAGCAGCTCGCTCTGCAGATAGACGGACATGAAGCGCCAGGCCATCAGCGCGGTGCACCTGCGGGAGTGTTCATAGACTGTGCTAGGACATTGAGAAATACTAAAAGTAAGAGTGCTCGAGTTGAGACTGTGCGACTCGGAGATACCTTGTACCCAGCTCCGAGTTGACGTATCATTTAGTATCGTACCTATGTATTTCTATACATGTATTCAGGCAGCCCCACATGAAAAAAATTGGGAATTCATTCTTAAATAACCTCGGTGTTTATTACCCGATATTTATATAATTTTCAATCCTAGAGACACTAAAAAGTATAAATTTGTTGATGTTATTGTGATCACATATTGATTAAAATCATTTTTCCTATATACC
Source organism: Drosophila colorata (assembly GCA_035041545.1). Classification (NCBI taxonomy): domain Eukaryota; kingdom Metazoa; phylum Arthropoda; class Insecta; order Diptera; family Drosophilidae; genus Drosophila; species Drosophila colorata. The sequence continues at coordinate 6,817,776 of JAWNLD010000564.1, forward strand.
CTGACTAATTTACTACTAAATTCAGGAAACATATTTTTAAAATAAACATTAGATCATTTCGTTGAATTTACAAAATAAAAAAAAATAAAAAAAATTCTGTGCTGATATATATGTATGCGTTTGTTTGGAATTTTCCAAAAAGTGAATTACTTTACGTATACTAAACAAGAAGATACATACCTCAGTTCGTATCTCAACTTATTTTAATCTGCGAGATAAGCCCGGCACAAAAATAGTTAACTATCGATTTCGGCGCAACAGAGATAGAAATCAATAGTTTGAAATGAATTTGGACTACGTATGGTGAAAATGAATTTCTAAATTAAATTTGATGCCGATTGCGACCGACAGACGGACAAATACCCAGACGGAGAGACAGAAATACTAGATAACTTAAAAAAATAAGACAATTAAATCTAAAGATCAATAATTAATAATTTCAGGGTAACACGGATATCACTTATTTAATGAAAATCTTGCTCTTAAAGTCCCTGAGATCAAACAGTTTGTACAGACAAAAAGACGGAGGGACAGATTGATCAAAATTAAATATACTTTAATTTAGCAACGTAGATGTCTGCTCCTGTCTGGTATATATATACTTATTACCATCTTCCTTGACTCATTTTTAATTTTTCCAGGGTATACGATTGCCAGACTTACTCATTCACAGCATTCGCATAGGGCGTACTCTCTGCCAGCTGGGCATTCACCTTGGTGCCCATCGCCGTTTCCGCAATGATGTCCAGTGCGGCCAGGCAGACGAAGGGATAGACATTGAAGCAGGTTTGGCCATCGGCCCGCTGCTGCAGCCGTTGTATGCAGACATTCGACTGCTGATCGAAGACCTCGACGAACTGCTCCAGTATCGAGAAGTGAAAGGTGGGCGTGATTATCTTGCGCCGTCGATGCCATACCTGGCCATCGCTGAGCAGGAGTCCGTTGCCCAGCCACTGGCCCAGCACCTTGTACACCGGATGCTTGACCAAGTGCTCCTGGCTGGACAACAGCTGCTCATTGAACTCCGCATTGCTGCTCATGATCAGCAGCCGATTGAGGACCCAGATGCGCTGCAAGTTTCCCAGCTGCTCCACTCGCTTGCGAGTCTCATTTAAAAAACCTGCGGGGGCCAAGATTATTTAGCTACTTCAGATTGCTGACTGGGCAAATAAATTCATAAACACACATTTATATATACTATTAGACGACGACAGCTATAACAATAAAATTTCTAAGTGCTCACGTACTTTGCTCAATTCATGCGTGCTTCAGCGAATTGTTTATAAACAACATCTTTATTAATATGCAAAACAACAATGCAGAGAGATAACACATAATAATAGCTCGAGCAATCGGCTGTGGCATATTTCGATAAGGCTTCATTGATGAAAATATCGTACGCTTTGGGGATTCAAAAATCGCATCAATACGCAATTAATCTGACCTTGAGCTTATAATTAATTAATGAATGAATTGTCTTTTTTATAGGTCAAATTACGCATGCTAAGTATCTTAATTATTTAAGTAATTACTTTGCATAGTCTTAATTACATGTTTGATTGAACTCTTCAATCAATCTGTTTAATTATTCTCAAATAGTATAATTACTTAAGTATTTATCAGCCATTTACAATAATAACTTAAGTAATTACGCCTTTTAGTCACAATTACATTTATTAATTAAACTTACAAGGGCATAAACAACTCGAGATAATATTTTTCATAATGATTTCTAACTATTATATTTACTGAACATATATATTTATCAAATTTTTTAACTGCATTGATAAATATACAGTCATGCCGATTTTCTGGGGTATTTACCTTGACAGACACAATTATTTAATAAATTAAATACACGGAATTTGTAGCACGCAACAGGTACTCAAAGTATATATGTACATATGCACAGCTATATAGTGTTTTTAAATATATTTTTACCAAGTAAAATTCTAGTTATTCGCAAAACGAGACCAGAATTTACGGAAGATAATATAGGCTTATGATAGTTTGATCTTTGTTCTAACTGGATCTTTGACCGTTAATCAATTAAAATTTATTTTGACTTATACTCTTTTAAAGTTTTAAAGTAAAAGAGAGTTTATTGGTTATATCCAACCGTTTGTTTGGTAACTGAAAATTTCTTTATATCTATTTTTATATGTATAAAAACGCGCTATTTTTTAGATTTGTGATATTAGAATTATATTTTAATAAAACCAAACAAAAAAATTAAAGTAGCTGATAATCGTATTTAAAGAGCAAGCAGATTTTGTTTCAATATTTTGGATTAAAATCCGTTTGTAACCACCATCCCCGCAATCAAATGCGAAGTTTTTTTTTTACTGTTTTTACATTGTGAACAGAGTATTGCGCAGTCGGTTGCACACGACTGCAACGCTTTTTCTTGTTTATTTTTTACACTTATTGTAACAAAATTAAAAATAAATATAATATAAGTAACTCATTTAAATGCATATTTTGATTACGACACTCTTATAAAATAAGTGCAGCAGCTGTTTTTTTTTTTGATAAGCCTTAAACCCTTTAAATGCACTTTGAACTTTGACCCATATTTATAACATTTGTTTCATAACTTGTAATTCAATTTCTCACATTTTTAGCTAATACCCACTCTTTGGATTTAGGTGAATCATGCGATGTAGGGCGCCAATCAGTGGCGGACAGAAAGGACCCGGCAGATTGGCGACGGCCTCCCGACGCGCCCGCTGGCCCCGGTGGCAGCGGTAGGCGAGCGTGAGAAGAAACACGACTATTGCGATCAGCAGCATTTTGCACTATGAAGTGGTGCTCCAGTAGTTAATCCCAGCTGTAGTTCTGCGGCTATAGTATTCAACGCTTATCTAATCAAGCTAGTTTTCATAGCGAGCTAATTACGACTACAGTTTCAGTTCACCGGGGACGGGGGGCATTGGGATGGGCTGCGAACACTTGTGAGTTAATTCAGCGATTAGCACTCACTAAGTACTATTCGAATTGTATTGGGAACAAAGGAGTACGTTAATTGTTTTCGATTCAGTTACTCTGACGAGGCCCAGAATCGAGTCAAAGCTGCCACAATTTTTTTTTATATTTTCTTTTTTTTTGTTGAGGTAATTTCCGTTAGAGACACTCGTGCGGAAATTAAAACATTTGCAGTGCTGAACTCTGGGGATGGATAGCTGCCAAGCCAGGCCAGACCAAGTCCGAGAGAGCTGGACGCGCAAAAAACTAATTAACAGTCGCTTCCTGAGCCAGGGGCCAGCAACTTTGACTTTGTAAATGGCATTTTATTATATTATTTTAAATTGACAAAAGGGTCAGTCGAAGCCCCAAAAAGCAGTCACAGATACGTACGCATATAGATATATATATATATATATATATATAGATATATATGCTTTAAGCGTGTTTTTAATTGTGCATTTTCAATTTTCACAATGACTGTTATAAATAAAACTCGGTGCGGCAGCTGAAAAAAAGGCAACAAAAAAAAGGAAGATTTTCCACATTAATTTGTGCATATTAAAAATGCAATTTGTTGCGTTAATTGCAGCATGTGAAATGTATCAGACAAACCAAGCGATAGCACAGCCACATTCAGATCCAAAGACCGCCCAGAGTTCCAGCGAGACGATGCGGCCAAGTCATGTTGATAGCCGGCGCAAACAAGCCGCCAGTCCGTGAACTACGCGGCGTATGAGTAATGCGAGTGAGTCAGATTGCCCGACTGCGTGTGGGGTGCGAGGGTGGTTGTGTGGGTTTACGTATCGCGCAGTCACGTGAACAACTGCAGTCCAATTCGTTACCCCTTGCTGTGTGCGTTGCGGATTTAAAATCATTTTTAAACGCGGGACAACAGATATTTCGGTTAAGGCGCCAACCGTTCAGAAATTGATATAAATGAACAGCGAATACAATAAATCAGCTATTAAAGTCCATTCTTAACTTGAAGCTCGAGATAGCTTAACGGTATTTTATATAAGCACATGGGGCTTTAGATAAGTAAGGATTATCGATATTGGATATTGTATTTTTAAGTGTTGATGAAATGTTGATTAGGGAATGAAAAGAAAACAACAAATTTTAGAAGTTGAAACCTCCTGAGCTCATATGAGATGATCATCCTCGAAAGCGAAGGTGAAACTGGCATATGGTTGGTCATTTATTAAGATATTTAAATGAACTTAACTTTAAATAAACGCAAAGCTAATTTTATTTATTTTTTTTTATCTTTTATTCTGTCGATAGCTCACAGTGTAAATTACAATTTTTTTTTATTTTTTAAAAACTGTCTTTTAAAAATATATATATATTTATATATTGATATAAACATACATTTAATCTATGATATATACAAATTAGTTTGAACATTAGCTTTGTTATGACAACTCCATTCATTAAGAATGTAATATTAGATTCTAAAGAATATTATATAATTTACAAAAATATTTTTAGCTTACACTGACTTAAATTCGATATTATTAATACTTTTCAATTGACTTAAGTGATTTCTTCAATTGTTAATTAGCACTGCTTAACACTTAAGTTATCTGGAGAGCAATGAAATGAGCGTTAGAAGCAATAGAATTTTCATAATGTTTACCAGACTAAACGAACTAAAGCTATGGCTACCAGCAGACTTTGATTGACTAATTGTTGGCGAATAGAACTCGATTGCCTTTTCGGCCATGGCTTTAATGCCCACCCACGACTCGTCGGCCAGTTCCTTGAGCAGCTCTGTTGGGGGCCAAAAGTCGAATTTGTTGCCACGACGTTCCTCGGACAATTCAATCACAAAAGAGAGCGGAAAGCCAACGGAATAGGCGTAGTCCAAGCTGGTGCCGCCAAATCCGTCATAAAGGCCAACTTGTTCGTAGGCAAACTCCGTACCCGTGGCTTTCTGCATAGCCTCGCTGCCAAATTTGGCCACCTCACGTAATTTTTCGGCATTCGCAGCTGGCGAGCTGAAAGATTAAAACTGCGTATAAGATTGCTGTTGAGCCCCCCGACTGGAGTTATACGTACGACTTATACACCCAGGGATAGAAAATGCTCGTATGATGGGAGTGCAGCGATATAAACATAAGCGCACGTCCGTCGTGGACCAGATCGAGCATTATATCGCGTACCGCTCGCGTCTCTGCCTCCGAGAAGGGCTCGCTGCCGGCGTAGTGATCGTGACAGGGATCGGCTATCGCCGCATAGCCACGTCCCCAGTCAATGTCATAATTGCGATTGATGTTGGTGCCGAAACAGTTGCCGCCGTTCGGCGAGCGGGTGTTGCGCCACGTTTTGTCCACAGTGCGCGAGTACGTATACCCGTCCGGATTCACCTGTGGCATGATGATCCAGTCGTGATCCTTCAGCAAGTGCGCGTGCTGCTCATGGTTGACGACCAGCTGCTCCACGGTGTACAAGGCAGCCACCGGCGTCAGCCATTCGCGTGCATGGGCGCCGGCGATCACAAAGATCGCCTTCTTGCCGGCGCGTCCGTCGCCATTTGTGATTTTGATTGCTCTCAGCGTGCGATTCTCATACGACTGCCCCACATCCTGCAGCACAACGCGCTGGCCGTAAACGCTGCTCAGGCTCTCCAAATAGGCCAGCATCTCAGCGTAGCTGTAATAGTCGTCGGTATTCAGTGTGGGCGCCAGTTGGCGGCGACTGCGCAGCCTGTCCTTAAATGCATCGACGCGCGCCACACCAAAGGCCAGCGATCGCCCAAAGTGAGTTATCGATAGGCCGAGCAAGCACAGCGCACACAGCAGCGTGTTATCGATATGCAGCATTGCACTTCTGTGCGCGCCAAACTGTGCGCATTCAAATGGGTTTCGCGTGAATCATGGAGTATGTCGACGCGACGCATGCAAGAGTGACAACACGTGGTGAAATATTAATACATTATATATATTAATATAATATATTATGGTCAAGTATGCATGGACACAACAATGTACACATTATATATGTGTATATATATATATATATATATTTGTGTGTGTGTGCCCTTATCTGAGTAAACCCGTTTCGTCAGTGCGTGTTTTGTGTACTTTTTATTCGCGAACTTTGCAAAAAATTGGAACTGTCTCCGCTTAGTGGCAAACAACGACTGAGTTCTGTCGATGCTTAGGCCTGCTTACTATTAACACGATCAAATGTTGGGCTCCTCTCTCTTTCTCTTTCCTCGATCAATCAGCCAGCAATTTGAAATGCGTGGCAGGTGACACGACAAAGATACCCCTTTCTTATCAACTTGAGATAACAAACCAATTTTGTATACATGTGTAAAATTTTGGTTAATATTTCATAAATATATATACTACGTGCAATTCATTTAAATTAATATGAAACCGCTTTCGACCGGTTCAAGCTTTGGTGCATCTTTCTATCTTGAATGCACAGTTCGTATCTGTTAAAGTTCATAAAGCTCCCAAAGCTTTCCCAATCTATTTTTAGATTGGCTAAAACTATATGCTTACGCTGTTCAGTTGCAGTTATAAATTTCAATACATTCACGTGTTTATTCTGAGAAATTCCTAAACGCCACGTCACACTTGTTGCTTCAATATATAATTTATTATATAGGTAATTGTCTGGGTATTTCCCTGCACTGCACTTTGCGCTTTTGTTTGTGTAGCCAATACTTATGCATGGGGTTAACACTGCTATTTGTTAGGCCTTGCTAACTGTTTATGGCTGTGAGCCCAATTAAAATAAAACTATCAGTGATACAGTCCAGCGTTTAATGCAATCCCTCGTCTTTACATTTTAGTGCCCAAAAATTCAAACTACCATAACTTTGTCAAAAGATGTCCGATTTTGATAAGGAACCACTTTTTATTTCTAGTTCGGCCATGAGATTGATTCTGCGTTCAAATCTGGCAACATCATTTTTTGTCAAAATTTATGATTTTCTACCCAAAAATTTTCATATGGCCCTGGGTAAAAAATTCAAACTACCATAATTTTGTCAAAATGTATCCGATTTAGTTAAGGAATGACTTTTTGTTTATATTTTGGCCACGAGATCAATTCTACATTCAAATCTGCCAACAACATTTTTTTGTGAGAATTAATGTTAGTTTTATCTGGGTCAAAAATTCAAACTACCATAACTTTTCAAAATTTGTCCGATTTTGGTAAGAAATGTCTTTTTGTTTATAGCTTTGCCATGTTAATAACATTCTGCATTCAGCAGCACATAATACCTTTTTAGGTAACTGTATAACATAACATCTTTAAGTTTCGTTCTAGGCAGAAACCGATGCCAATGCGCTGAGAAGGCTAATTGAGTTACCGTTGGCACTTTTCAAACATTTTTCATGAGCTGCACAACTCAACCAGGCGACGGGGGAAAGCCGCAGCAGCATGAAGAACAACAACAACGAAGATTATAAAGTGACTAGCCACTATATCTTCTAGTTTTATGCTCTACTTTTATCTCACTTTACGGCTTTGCCATTTTGCGGTTTAAAAAGCCATTAAAAAATGTAATTATGTTGATAAATACGTCTTACTGGGCATTTTGCATTTTTATTTTTTTGCAACTTCCTTTTGACGGCAACGCTGAAGCTAGGGGATGGCCAAGGGGCAGGGGCAGGGGCAGGTGCAGTGGTAGGGGCAGGGACAGGGGCTAAGAACGAGCACGCTGCAGCAGAAAAAGTGCGCGCGGCTGTTGCCATTGCCACTCAACTTTGGCCGCAACAGCAAAACAACAACATGGTCAAAGGCAACAACAACAAAAACAACAACAACCACACTTTGGGCTTTCTTCATTTTTTTGCGAGGCAACTTTTTGCCAACAATTTACTTGGCGGGGCAAATATTTTATCATTGCGCCTTTTTGCAGTCAAGTGGCGAGGCGGCAGCAGGACCTCAGCCAAAGTCGGAGTAGGAGTAGGAGGCGGAGTCGGAGCCAGGACCAGCTGCTGCTGTTGCTGCTGGAGGCCGCTCAACTCGAAGCCGCTGACTGTTGCATTTAAGAGCTGTTTATGGCCCCATTTTGTTTTATTACATTATGTTTTTAGCGCTTGTTGCAAGCAACTTTTTTGCCAGCTACGTTTTTGCCAGCTACTCTTTGCCAGCTACTTTTTGCCAGGCACTTTTTGTAATTTGTTGCAAACACAATTTTTGACTGTTCAGTGCAAAATTTATTCACACAATTTTTGGGACTTCTAGCCTGCAGGCACTTTTCAATTCCACAATTTGCAGTCCTTTGAGCTATTCGAGAGTTTTGGCCATTCAACTGATTGCCATCTAATGGAGCTATCATTTAAGCCAACTGATGAGCCACAGCCTGGCACTCAAATTGACTTTGGACTCTTTTATTTCAGCTTCATCTCCATCGTCCATCGCCTTTTCTTACGGGCAAAATTAATGAGGTAGCAAAAATGTGATTTCAATTTATAGATTATGACCCTCAGGTCGACTCTGTGTGCATAATTTATAACGAGGCAACTTGTGACTATGAGCACAAAAAAAAAAAACAAATAAAAATGAAGAAAAAATCCGATTAGTTCAGTTGATGCTGTGTCCTTTGGCTGCCGTTTGCCGCTGCTCCTTGGACTCCATTTGCAATGCGAGTCACGTAGCTTCCAGGTCCGATTTTTAAGTTTGCGCTGCACAAATCACGTAACCCGACCATTCAGTGCTTACGAGTGCTTGAGTGGGGGCGGGGTGGGCGCACAGGGGCGGGATGGGTTGTGTGGGGCACATTGGCATTAACACAACAGCAGGCTAATGTCCTACTTGCGGCTATTTGTAGTGCACTTTGTGTGGATTTTTATGATTTGTTTACCCAGCAACATGAAGACGTGAGCAAGCCACAAAATCAGATAAATAGTGTATTATGTGGACATTAAATGTAACATAAAATATTACTATTATAGTATTATTATTATACAGACGCATAAAATAACAGTTGTAATGTGTTCATGAAATTTTGTGATAATTTTTGTGTTTGTACTAATGAAGTTTTGTAGTAATTTTGTCGGTGTGGAGGAGAAATCTATCTATCTATCTATATTTTTTATTATTAAATATTCCAATGCCCGGTAAAAGTTCAGCTCCATAATTATTATTTTACTTTGCCAGCTAGGAAGTTATTTTCCTTAATCGATGATCATTTAGTGATTTTTCTTGTGTTTCTAATAATACAACTTTGTAGTTGATGAATATTGGAATATTGCAATAATGAAACAATTATTTATGCAATATGTTATTATACATGTTATTATATTTCCTTTTGAGCTCAGTCAGAGTTTTCTATGACTTTTGTATATATTTATAATATTTAGCAATTAAATATATTATTGGTTGGTTATGTTAAATTTCGTGTGGTCCAATATTTCAGTTAAAAAAAATTATTTTTTTTAGATTTTTTAGATACAGTGCCACAACTCACAATTTTCAACATGTTTTTGTTGCTTTAAAAAATCCCAAAGGAATATCAAGTCTCCCTAGGCTCGAACCTTGTCACTGCTTAGCCAAGATTCGAACCCGCACACTCAATGAAATAATTTTGCCATCGATCTCATACATGAAAACCAATTTTATTTAATGCGAACTCTTAAACATAGTTGAACAAGAAAGAAGTAAATCGTTTAGAAGCCCCAATGGGTGCCAAATCCGTCGAAGCTCATGTGGGAAACGGTCTCCGCTGGCGAGTAATGGACTACGACGGGCTGGTGGCTGGCATAGGTAGCCGGAATGTGCTGCTGCTGCTGCTGATAGACCGGAGCCACGGGCGCTGACTGGGTGTACAGAGTGGGCTGGTGCTGTGTGTAGACAGCGGGCGCTGGAGCGGCATAGCTGAGAGTCGTCTTGGCAATGGCCGGCTGATAGACATTGTTGCTGATGCGCGTGTCCAGCTTGTGCACCTGGGAGTAGGGCGTGGCCACGGACTTCGCATAGTGCGAGACGGTGCCATCGAAGCTCCTGACCACATTCTGTTGAGTGTGCGCCACGGCGTGCTCATCGCCCAGATAGCCAATGCTCGGCTGGGCAATAAGGCCAGCCCAGGCGGGCGCCAGCAGCAAAAGCGCTGAAGTCAGGGCGAGGAATGTGTGTGCCATGTTGAAGCTGTAGAGGAAGTCGATCAACTGTTGCCATTTGCGGCGCCAGCCAAGTCTTATAAACGGTTACAGATTGTGGGCGCGCACACGCACCAAACGTTGACCTGCTCAATTACTCATATGTTGGCCCAGTTTCTGGGCCCGTTTCGGCTAATGCGATTGGGTTTTGCGTGACTTTCATAAATCCATTTCTATCTCGAGATCGTGGCAAATCAATTAACAACAGCCCCCGACACAATGTGACAGCCAATGGAGGGCGTGTCACCGGATCACTTATGCCCATTGCATAACAACAATTGTGCTCAGCGCTCGGTACCTGGCCTGGGTATGGGGTCGCCGCACCTGCTCTACTCCACATTTGGCCGGCGGCCACTGAAGTGCCCTCAAGCGCTGGCTATGCCCAAAATATAACGGCCAGCACAATTTATGGCCCATCGGAGATGCATTAAGGATGGGAAATTGTTAATGCAACTCGACCAGCTCGAGTTCAACTGCCTTCAGATGTCTCTGCACTCGACGTGTACTCACTTGAGTTGTGTGCAGGGCAACAATGGTAACAATGGATTCAAATAAAATATGTGTACATATATGCAAAGTAATTTTTGGTACTCAGCGACATCACTCAAATTCAGATCGGGTTACTAAAGTCGAATAAATGCTCTTAAGATTCTTATATATATATTTTTTTTTATTAAAAAATCTTTTTATTACAATAAGACCTATGCTTATAAACTATATCCATAATTTTATCTATGAGTAATTAGCTCTTAAAATTTTAATTACAGTTGTTGCTCGTAAATAAGCCTTTTTTAATTTGTAAAAGAACTCGTTTTCTTAAAAATAAATATATATATATATATATATATATGTAATACCCTTAATGAATTCATAATACTGCTTTTTATTTTTATTATTATTTAACAGTATTGTATTACATATTTATAAACTATCAACCTTACATTTTTTAATTATCACTGCTTTTTATTACTGAGCTATATTATATTTTTGATTGTTTCAATTTCCCCATGGCTACGAAATTTGATTAAAAATGGAACGAGAGATAAGAAATTGAATGTGATTGAATTATTCCAACATTTTAATCTGTATATAACTATGGAAAATATAATTATTGCAATCATTTTATATGTATCATGATTATTGTTTTGTCCTTTTTATTATATTTTATGTTCTAAATAAATTTGGAATATACAAACAAGTTCATTATTATAATATTTAAACCAAGCTTTAAATATGTGAACAATCTTTTTATTACAAAAATCAAATATATATACAAATAATAATATTTTTTTAATATAAACCAAAGCTTGGCAGGGTATCTGCACTTCGTGGCAACATCTTTTATAGCAAATACCCTTGCACAAAGTAGAATACAGTTGTTTTGTTGCCCACTCAATAGCCAGGCACTCGAGCAGTGAAGGACGCGCTTCGATACTTCGATTCGATTCCATAAAAATCGCTCAGCTACAATTGAATTATAATGCAATTGGCAAACGTAAAGCAAATGTTGTTAACTTGCAGGGAACAGAGCGGAAAGAGAGTGAGAGAGAGAGACAGAGGAAGGGAGACGATGAGTGAGCGGGCGAGAGGTATGTCAGCAAGTACGTTTTCAGGACATTGTTGCCATTGACCGTCTGCAAAAGTTTTGCGCAATGAAAATGACACATAAATAGCATCAAGATTCAGGAACTCGACAACACAAATGTGATTACGATTACGAACAGCTGAAGCCAAAGGAGTTGTATGTGCGGCAGTCACCTTTGTTTGTTGACGACTTTTCCTTGATTTGTGTGTCCAGCATGGGTGGGTGTGTGTGCGTGTGTGTGTGTGTGTGTATGTGTGTGTAAGTCCATTATGGCTCTTATGAAATTTGGCACATAAATTGTATTATTGCATTTATGCTTGATTTTATTTCCGTTTGCCTTACAATTGCCATGTGATTGTGTGGGCGCTTAACTGGCTTAGTGTGCGTGTGTGTGTGTGTGTGTCCTTTTGTATTGACTGTTAAATTGGCTTTAGTTGCTTTTACGTCGCTTAAGTGAATTTGCTGTGAATTCGTCTTCGTTTGCGCTTTTAAGTTGGCTGCCTTTTTTCGCCTGGCCACACTCACACATCCTGTGCTTACATTTCAACGGTTTCCTTCGCTAAGCGCCTTACTCAACACACAATTTGAACTTCAATTAGCTGCATTGCCACTTAACCTCACTCTCCCACTCTCTTACCCACTCTCTCTCTCTCTCTTCCTGTATACAATTACAAATGACGCGCCAGCGCCAGGCCGAAAGTCAATTAACGGCACTCGTATAAGAGCACCACGCGCCTCGTCAGCTAATTGGAATTGAAACATAAATTAAAAGTCAAAGACGAAGACGAAAACGAAAACGAAGGACGCAGACGAAGACGAAGACGAAATTGTGGCTGCAACTAAAAACTTTACGACTTCGCTGCGCTCACATATGCACACGCCAGTGTTGGTCAATCGTGCAATTTTTACGTTTTGTCGTAATGCGCAGCAATTACGTTAGCTTCCTTTGTTCTTATTGTAGTTTTATTTTTGTTTTGTTTTTGTTTTTTGTTACTGTTGCGGGCGCATTGACAGCTTAGATTAAGTGTTGACTGTACATTTTGTAGCTCGGCGATATTTATGAGGCCAATGCAATTGCCACTTGCCAGTGGAAATTATTTGCCAGCAATTACAAGTATGAAGCGTTAAGCATATGGCAGACACACAAGCTCCCTCTCCCTCTCTCCCTCTTTCTCTCTCTCTCTCACGCACACAATGCACACTTGTAATTTGGCCTTGCATCAGATTGCCACCTTAACCCTTATGTTGAACATGTGTCTTTGTTCAACACCGCTGCAGAGGGAACTTAAACAGGTATTACATAAGGGTTAATGCCGCTTTTGGCCACGCTGCGGTTGCTGGGTGTTATATTGCCAATCAGCTGCCCTCTGTCTTGGCCTTAGACACAAACCACCCCAGCGCCGGTTTGATGCCCACCCCACAGCCCAATCCCATTTCCCCCACCCCCTTCTGCCAGGCCCATGTCCATTCCTATGTCTGGTTTATGGCACAAAAGGGACTTGGCTTCAATTTTCTTTTTTTTTTTTATATTATAGCTTGATTTAATTTGACGTGAGACTTTGGGCCTGCTTGACCGCCACGTGGAGCGGAGAAAAGCCGGAAAAGCTACGATAGCTGTACAAGTTGGCAACGAAAATGATTACAAGTTGCATTCAATGCGTGAAAATTCAAATTTTATAATGAAAATCTTAACAATAACAAAAGTAAAAGTCATTTGCCAGCTGCCAGAAGCACGACAACAACAACAACAACAATTGCCGATCTGTCCGATTAATATAATTTCATTAAGCCAGCCCCAATTTCCACAACAACAACTGCCAAGCAATTATTGTTGTTTTTTTTTGTGTATTTCATTCTCAAGGAAATGTCAGTCACGCCCACGAACAGGACAAAGTTTTTGGGCGGTAGACTGTGAAAAAAATAAAAAGAAAAAAAAATACTCATAATAACAAATAGGAAAAGCAAGCAAGAGGAAATAAAAAAATGATAATGAAAATGAAAATGCATTAACAGGGTGCAGAGGGGTGAGCGCTTGGGGTGGGGAGGGAGGAGAGGGGTTGGCCGCTGCTTAGAGGGCAACGGCAAAGTGTCGAAAACTCATTAAAACTTTTTTACAGCCCATTTGAAAGCAATTTGTAAATTGCGAGCGCTGTTTTTAGCCAAAGCGTTAAGTAAAGTCTGGTAATTATTATTTATTTCTTATGAAAATAAATAAAAAAAAAATTTTTTTTTGTGGAAAAAAAAAACAAATAAATAAATAAATTAGTACTTTTAAATTTAAAATAATGTAACAAGCCCATGTTCGAACCAATTCGAACTGAATTCATTACTGTTGAAAACCAGGTTCACGGCTTTGGTTCGAACTTTGACCGATATTTTTCTTATTGTACATAAACATATACATATACATGGCTGAAAACATATATAACATAAAAATAAAATATTATATCTATAAAAGTATAAACTATGCCTATTAAAGTATTAAATCCGGCAATTGCGCACAATTTAAGCCCTTTTATGCCCTCTTACAAAGCCACAACAAATATTCGGCAATCATTTTGAGCCCGTTCGTCTCACAATCGCCGACATTAAATCACATTTCCGCACATTTCTTGGGGTATAAGAAAAATTGTGTTAGCTGCGTTTGCCCGTTGCCCTCCTTTCGCTCTTTCTCGCGTCTGCCTCTGCCACTTAAATATTCAAAGCAAAAAGTTGCTCTGCACCTTTGCTGTGCCGTGGGTTTATTTCTTATTATTCATACGGCGCCTTTTTTTTTGTGTGCAGTGCCCAAATATTCCCACAGGATGCAGCTCAAAGCAGACGTCGCCTGGGTGTGGGAGAGAGAATAGAATCCAGCTTGAGCAGCGGGTGGCAGTTGGCTGAATATATGCGGCATGAACGTCAAATGTTTTTTTATGGACGTTTTATTTGTGCCCATGTGAGTAGACAAAAAAAAAAGGAAAACGCAGCAAATGCTTTCAAAAAGTTTAAATTTCGCGCCAAGCAGCGCCAAGAGCCCAGGGCTGAACACAAACGTCAGCCCTGCCAGACTGCTTGAAACATATGAAAATTCTCCAATCGATAGTTGCGATATATCGCACCATTTGCGCAATGTGCCTGCATTGGCACATTTTTAATACCAAAATTTATTAATTCAACCAAATTGCTGCAGTATATTTTTGTTAAAAAGCAAATGTTAAGAATTCTCTGTCGACGCCGCTAGCTATTTTTTGTGTAATTGTTTGTCAAAATTAACCAGAAATATATATTTCGATTTAATTGCTTGAACATCGCTGGCATTCGTTGTGTTGACTGGCAATCGCAACAGAAAACAAATGCAAATTGAAAGAAAATAAAACGAGCAAAAACTTGACCGAAAGACACAGCGCAGAAAGAGAGCGAGAGCGAGTGCGAATGCGATTGGCAGAAACGACGACACAACGATAAATCGCCACCGATTTTCTTCTTCTGCTGCTGCTGCAACACCCACCCCCTCTGGCCCAGCCGTCTGTTTGAAGTTTTGCGTGTGAAAGAAACGCATTTGTACAAGATTTAAGCCGCAATTGACAACACGGGCTAAACACTAAATTTCACTACAGACGGCCGCGAAAATGTTAATAAACCTAAAGGTGAAAACTTTGGATGCGCGCACACACGACTTTAGCATCGACAATGAGGTAAGTGCGAGTGTGCGTGTGTGCTTGAGTGTGTGTGTGTGTGTGTGTCGGTTTGTATGTGTGCAATTTTGTATTACATTTTTTGAGGTTGTGTGCTGACCAGAAAACCGCTTTTCCTTTACACGTCCCCCTTTGCCCCCTCCTCTGTTTCCTACCACAGATAACCATACGCCAGTTTAAGGAGCAGATCGCGGAGAAGACGAACATCGCCGCCGAGAACCAGCGCATTATCTACCAGGGCCGCGTGCTGGCCGACGACAAGCTGGTCCGGGAGTACGGTGAGTCATGCATACGGTCACACAACCTTTGGTCACACTAAATTGCGCTAATCCCCCTCCCTTTCGAGCAGATGTCGATGGCAAGGTGCTGCACGTCGCGGAGCGTCCGCCGTTCTCGCAGCGCGGCGCGAACGCGACCAACAACGATGAACCGATGCGCGGCCTGCGGAACATGCCCGGCCGGCCGACGGCGCGCAACATGCGCAATCCGCCGTATTTACGGGCACTGGATGGAATGCTGGTGGGCACCATGGCCATACCCGTGAACAACGGGGCCCTAACCGCCGCCGGGGTGAGTCTAATCGCCTCCTGCTTGCCTTCAATTGTAATGGCATCTCTTGTAATCCCAGGCACGCACGCCACCCAATCGCTTTCCGAACTCGTCGTCTTTCTGCATTAATCGCATCACGGTCGCCCAGCACATGATCGACTGTGCGGACAATATCGCCGCCTATCTGGAGAATCCGGAGATCGGCCTCAACAATCAGCCGCTGGATATACTGCAGCGCGGCCACTGGACCATGGAGTCAACGGTGGTGGAGGTGGGCGTCTCCTCGACGGATATGCCGCGCAACAACAACATCATCGACATGGTGCAGGATGCGGTCACCGCCGCCCTCTCGCGCAACACGCCCGGCCGCAACTACGCCGTGGTCCAGCTGCCCACCGTCTACACCAACGAGGGCGGCGATCAGCAGCCACAGCAGCAGGCGCCGGGCGGCAGCAGCGACGGCGCTGCCAGCGGCGCCACGGCCAGCAGCGATACCAGCGAGGATTCCTCAGGCGCTACCGCTGCGGTCATCATTGAGGATGTGCTAGAGACCGACGACGAGGCAGCCGATGGCGGCCCGGACGAACGCTCCAGCTCGCCACGAGCTGGCGACGACGCAGCAGCGGGCGCGGCTGGCGAGGATAATGCAGGCAATGCGACTGCACCCGGTATTGGTCCGCGCAGGCGGACACGGCCCCAGGTGCTGGCGAACGTGTTCCAGCGCTACCGAACGGTGGAGACCCGACTGGCGCCGTTCCTGGATCGCTACCACGAAATACTGCAGCAGGATCCGAACTTTGAGGAGGCGGACACGGCTGGACGCGAGAATGCCCAGCGCATCTACGATCGCGTCTCGGAGGCGCTGCACTATCTGTCGCACGCCCAGCACGCGATCTCGGATCTGATGCTGGACCTGGCGCAGCCGGGTCCGCGCGTCCTCACCTGCCGGCCCATACTCGTGGAGCAGAGCGGCTACATACGCTCGAACAACATATTCACGCCCAATATGGTGGCCACGCCGCTCGCCGAGGTTCGCTCGCCGTTCGCTCATATTGCGCCGCCGCATGCGCCGCCAGCTGGCCCCGCCGTCGCCCTAGCCAGCGCTGGAACGCAATCGGAAGCGCGACTGAATCCGGTTAGCCTCTATCAGCACATCACAGGCCTGGAAATTTTGTCGGACAGACCAGGCGCCGCCGCCCCAGTTGCAACGGAACGAATTCCCAATTATGACGAAATAAGAGAAGAGCTTGGTGCGAGACTTCGTGCATCACGTGCCGCCGCCGCTGCCGCCGCACAGTCAACGCGACAGCAACAACAACAACCGCAGCAGCAACAACAAACTGAACAGGATCCTTACGCCGGCGATGAGCTGATGGCGGCGAGAGTTGCCGAAGCGGACGCCGCAGCTGCTGTCGTCGCCGGGCTCGTGACGCGCAACGACAACGTCGAGGATCCCGTGGATGAACCCATGGTGGCCCCAGTCGCTGCCAACGCAGCTGGCACTCAGGCGCATCAGCAACAGCCGCGTCCGGAAATGGGTGAGTCCCTCGGCCAAAATGCAGCGCGGCAATCAAATGAATTTCCCAAAACAAACACAAAACTCTTTTTTTTATTTAACGCACCCCTTGTCGATTTTCTAGATGAACGCGAGCAGCGCTCAGTTGAGGGTAGCGAAGCACCCAGACCGAGGTTTCGCCTGTATATGCCTGTGCCATTGCCACCGCCCAGTAGGTTTTTAGCCCACCACCAGCTTAGCTGCGCTCCCGCTTGGTTATTCAGCTCAAATCGCTTTGCTTGTAGGCAGTGAAGAGTTGATCTCCACGATCATTCTGACGATGCCGTCATTTCGTGCATTCAATTGCCACTCTTTTGAAGCTTGAACATGTTGAGAATTCTAACAAAGCGCGCAAAACCAAACAACCAACCTTAATATCCTGTTTTGACATACAACATAAATCTAAAATTATTATATCCTTCTAACGAAATATGTAACACATAGAAGGAGACGTCTTCGAGCCCATAAAGTATATATATTCTTGATCTGTATCAACAGCTGTGTCGAAATAGCCATGTCCGTCAGTTTCCATCCAAACTAATCTCTCAGTTTCAAAGCTATCGCCAGCCGTGCGTTTTGTTTCAGGCGGGACATATATGAAAGTCGGCTGGATCGAATCTCTATATCATATAGCTACCATAGGAACGATCTGTTAAATAATGACATTTTGTTAAAAAAAAAAAAACGAAATTTCTGCTTTCCACTTTTGTATGAAAACATTTTTTGTTTTCCAAGTGGCAGTGGGCGTGGCCGAATTTTATACTCTTTTCACGTCGAGAACGTGTAAATTGTGTATCTATGATCATAATTTAGCGTGCAAGTATGTTGTTGTTGTTTCTAAACAAATAAATATAACGAAAGCTGAAACTCAAATCTCTTCTTTTGCACTAATCAGTTGCATTTGCTATGCTCTGCTGCTGGACTAAACGATTTTTAAGGCGAGCATCATAATAATTACCGTAAAGACTTGTACAGTGCCCAACTAATATCCGCAGAACTCGATACTCTTCAGTTAGCTTCAACTTATTTACTTTGTTTTCGTTCTATAAACCAGTTGGCCCGAGTTCAATTTACTGATATTTCTGAATATATTTCCTCTACAGATCCGCAGACGCAGATGGCACGACTGATTCAGGCCGTGGTTAACAGCGCAACGAACGATGCGGATTTGCGAGTGGAGTTCAACGTGCCCAACGTGATGTCCATTAATCTGCCGGTGCACGTGATGACCGCTGCTGTGCATCCACAGGGACGTCCAGCGGCTGCCAACGATAGCACTGCAAATGCAACGGGCGAAACGAATGCGGCAGCTGCAGCAGGAACAGCACCAGCAGCAAATACAGCTGCAGCTGCAGCTGGAACGGCGGCATCCGGTGGTGCCACTGGTGCCACGGCGTCCACATCGAGCGGCACGCGCAGCGGCGAGCAGCGGGCAAATACGTTGCCCACAACGGCGACGCAGACGCGCTCCACGTCCCGGCCGCAGATTCAGATTGGCGGCAACAACAATTGGGCCGGACGCATTGCGCCCACACACACAGCCTTCGATCGGTTTTTGCCCTGCAACAGTCATCACATCCGCGAGACCGAGACGTTGATCCCAACAAACAACAATAACAACAACAACAACAACACGACGAGCAGCGGCAGCAGCAGCCGGAGAGCAGCGTCCACAGCCGCAGGCACCGCAACAGGTGAGTTCTATGCCTAAGTTCATCTAGTTGTTAGAAATAACGATGTACACACATACATCATGTATGTACAGACATCAGTAGTAATGTCTCGGGCCACGTTGTTTGCTTTCCTCATCCTAACACATTCACCAGAGATGTAAACCGGGTTTCTTTTAGGGCCAAAAAAACCGCGAGAACAAAGGAGCGAATCGAAACAAACAAAAAAATATATAAATAATAAAAGTATGAAATAAAATATACTAATAACATAATTATAAAAGATATCACAAAATACAGTGGACGAAGTGTGAAATTTTTGAAACAGGAATTTTCCAGAAATTAGCGCGTAAAATAATTTAAAATTCAAATTTTAAGTTAAATTTTTTTTATTTTATTTTTTTAAAATATTTTTCGATCTATTTTCTCAAAAGCTAAAAGCATCTAAGCAAAAAAGTATTTTAAAAAATCTTGAAAATATTCAAACTAGTCTCTCAGGCTTAAAGCTATCATGATATCCAGCAATCAATATATATATATATATATAAAAACATCTCGATCGTAACATTAAAATATATAACTGCTTGAGAAGCAAAATAATTTTTTTTTAAATAAATATATAAAAAACGTTAACCTAAAGTTTTGTATGAAAAACTTATTTCAATATAACATTGACTATTGCTAAGCTTAAAAACTACAAGTGTTTATTACGTGTAATATTTACACAAAAAATTGTCCTTATCGAACAACTATATTATATAGCTACAGGAGCAATCATTTAACAGAAAACTATTGTTTTATATTAAACTTTACGAAACTTCAAATTCATACAAATATAAACAATCCAATAGGAATTAGGCAAAAAAAAAAAAACGTTCGTTAAATTCTCCAAAATATAAAAGCAGCTGGAAATAATTTGTATATATGTAGCCAATAAGTCACAGGACTTGAGCAACCATTCAATAAAGCTACACACACAACTACACCCACACTCACTCACCGGAACACACACACACACACACACACACCCACCCACGAACGAATGTAGGCAGGTCGCGCCGGTTTGCATCTCTGACATCTAATTTGCATTCTATCCGTGTCATCATAGTCATCGCTAGTCGCTTGCCGCGTAGCCAGAGCGGCACGAGCCTCTCGCGTCCACTGTCGCGTCGACGTGCCGCCATCAGCCGTGAGAACCGAAGCGGGAGTGTGCCGGGAATGGCGACCGTTGGTGCCGTTGGGAGCAGTGCAGCTGGCAGCAGTGCAGCTGCCAGCTCCACGCTTAATCGTCGTGCTCTCCCACCGAGCACTCGGCCCATGCAAAGAACCATATCCAGACTTATATCCGCTATGTTTGACAATTTTTTGGTAACTAATATGAGAAATCATGCGCAAACAGCTTTGGGTGGCAATGGGGCCGCCACCGCCACCGCCACCGCCGCCGCAGCAGCAGCAGCAGCCACCACCAACACCACAACCAACAGCAGCAACACTGGGGGAGTCAGCAATGCCCATGCGAATGCCACCTCATCCGCAGCGACCCCAACGACAGCTGCTGGCGTGGCCAGCGCACCAGTTGCCGGCACATCGGCACAGCCCGCAACGCCAACGGTGCGAGAGACGAGCAATCTGCGCGCCCAGCTGCGCAGTTTTCTGTATCAGACAATCTTCGAGGGCGCGCCCATCAACGAGGAGACCATGCCGGCGGCCCTTGGTCGAGCGCTGGACTGGTTCGGCGATAGCCTGCTCTTTTTGCCGCAATACGAGCGACCCGAATACAATTCACGCGACTCCGTGTGCAACACGCTGCGGCAGAGCCTGCGCCTGGCCATCGAGCTGTGCAATGCGCCCATCGGCTGTGGCGCCCAATTCGAGCAGCAGCTAAAGCACATTTGCGAGCAGTTCCGCAAGCGACTCTACAGCGTGCTCTTCCTCTGTCTGGGCAGCGCCAATGCGGAGCTCTATTGGCGCCAACTGATGCGCCTGCTCTGCGTCCCACTGCGCTCGAGTGAGTAGACACCAAAATACTTCACTTAAACACCAGCTAATCTCTCGCCTTGCTCGCTAGATTTCCGCAATGAAGCCCTGCAGTTCCTGTGCATCTACATTGATCCGACAATACCGGCGCACACGGACACCGCCGATGCGCAACAGTTCCTGGTGCTGCGCAGTGCGCGGCCAGCGCAGCCAACAGATGTCGATGTAAGTCACGAAGGGAGCGGCGGCTGAAGAGGCGGCTAGTCTCGCTGGTCTCGAGCTTATGTAATGCGCAACTAATAGCGGCCATTCGTTGCGCCACCACCGCTTGCGTTTCATCCACAGCAGCTGCAGCAGACGCCGCCGGCGCAGCAGGCACTCGACAGCGACATTGAAATGGCCGAGGTGGCCAGCAGCAGCAGCAGCAGCGGCACGGAACTGGAGCCAACATTGCCGGCCGTAGCCGTCGGGTCGGAGCCGTGGCACACCAACTTTCCCAATGACTGGCTGCCTGTGATAACGCGGGATCTGCAGACCCAAACGGAGGTGAGTGCACGCAGTGGCTGCTCGCATCTAAACTCAACAACTAATCCCTACTTACCTGCCTCCCTCCCTTTGATTGCGCAGCAAAACCGGCCACAGCCGCCGTACTCCGATGCCTACATATCCGGCATGTCGGCCAAGCGTCGCAAGATCATCCAGGCGGAGAAGCCGCCCGCAAACGTTGAGTGTCTGATTGCCAGCGGCGTGCAGCGCGCCCTGCAGACCACCGGTCTGGGCGTGCCCAATGGACCCGGCGTCAATCCAATTGTTAATCCCGATGTTGTTATAAATGCGATCGCCCATGACGCCGTCGTCCAGACATCCTATACAGAGGCGGTGCGCAACAATGCGCGCGAGCGCCTCAAACAGGACATTGATTACAAGCCAAGCAAATTTCCGCAAATCGCCAAGTTCACTGACCAGAAGTAGGCGTGGTAGGCGGGCGATTAGTGCTTAGTGCTTATTGTAAATTTTACTTTAACTAAAATATTGTATTTAATTTAGTTAATGGATAAGTTCTGTTTAGAGCGGGCCAACTGCAGCCTGCCAGCAGCCCGAAGCGCTCCACGGTCACAAGAAGTGCTCCAAGTTGGATGCTATGATTCTATATATTATGCTATATGGCTGATATACATACATATATATATCTACACACACACACACACACACACACTCACACAAACACATAATTAACTGCAAAAACTACACGAAATTGAAGGTCAAACATTTTAGGAGAACTGCATAAAAGAAAGCTAAATAAAAGTACATAAAAAAAATCAACAAAAAATAACAAGAGTTGGGAGTAACCGGCTAGGAAATACCCTGTAACTAGCTGTGAGCTTGTAAACTAAACTAAACTAAGGATGGATGATTCGCTCTTAAATTACTTTTTTTTTGTCCTATCTCTATTGTATGGTATTTGTAGGACTTTAGTCTGCAATTTACATCACAAATTTGAATTTTGGGGCGTGTGGGAGTTTGTATTTAAAAAGTACACTACTTTTCATCTGTGTATGCTATACCAGAACATATACACCAAATTTGGTGACTAGCTCTTATACTTTTCGAGATATGCTACAAAAGCATGGCTTAAAATCGATATTTATCGATATTAAAAAAATTGAATGAGAAGCCAAATAAGATAGCTTATATTGTTAAACGACTCAGCTAATCACCTGATCAATAATATATGTGCGTTACATGAGCATACAACCGTTATAGCCATTTTCTCCGGATACAGGGTACACATTTCCGATCATTATTGCCTGCTCCATATACTCTAGTTAGTGCAGGCTACACGATGTTACCAAATTGCCTCAATTGATCCGTGGCGTCCCCATGTCGGGTGACGCAGTGGTCAGAAGACAAAAGCCGTGACGACAGCCAAATTCCAGCCAAATATTTTAGCCGTAATTAAGCGGCCAGGCCCCAATTGACGTGCACGTTGGGGATATGCGTTGATATTCTACTTCGTTGTTGATCTTCCTCTGGAATTTGCAGCATTTCGAGTGGCCAAAAATCGATTGTCCGTTCGTTACAACAACTGCAACAACACCAACAACTATTTCGCAGAAGAAATCCAATAAATAAGCCCAAAATGTATTTCACATGACTTGATCGGCCCAACTTGATGGGTACTATAAAAAAAAAAAAAACATGCGAAATTTGTCACATTAAAATGTTGAAATAATTTATGTGGCAAGCAGCAAAAATTTGAATAAATAATAATTAATATTCGCCGTTGTTTTTTGTTGATTTCAAAATGGTTTAAAATTAGAACAGCTACGCAATCGTTGTATATTTTTAATACGATTAATCGATTATATAGCGATTTGTCGCGAGGGGGCGTGTAACGGTCACACTAAAAATAACCGTGCCAAGCCTGGCCATATTTGGCGTCTGTGTGTGTATGTGTGTGTGTGTGTGTGTGGCAGTGTCATCTCTTTTGCTGCGGGCCGCAAGAAAATTGCCACTTGCCGGGCAGCCCAATGATAAATTGCAGCAACAGCAGCAGCAGCGCGGGGCAAGGGCGCCGCAGGGGTGGCTGCCTGCGTTGGCACGCGCAGCGCGCAGCCGAAGGAATTCGCGAGGAATGCGCGGCGACAGACGGAATTTTTAAAAGGGGGCTTTGGTTAATTATGTATGCGCTGTGTGCCCAGCGATGGCAACGGCCAGAACTTCAAAATAAATTAAGGCTGCGGACTTTGATGCATGGTGCATGCTGCTGCTGCCGCTGCCGCTTGCCACTCGTTCCTCGTTTTAATGTGGCGCCTGGCAAACTGCGTTGAGGTGGCGCCACGCAGTTGCCACTGTGCACATGTTTTGAGTGCAATTATTCATGATTTATTTGCGAGAGCGGTGCAATTTTTGGCTGCCGTTGCAGCTGCAATTAAATACCAAATTAAATACTAAGCTCGTCTTATCGACAATCGATATGTGGCTCAAATGGCAAACAATGCACCGTTAATGCAATTTTGCATGCAATTAGATAACAAGCTAAAGGATACACGTTTCCGTAATACCCTGTCTTTTAACAGACAAATTTGCATGAAATTTAGTAAAAAAGAGATTGAAATTAATTTTAAAAAATCAATTAAACAGCTTCCGTCATCTGTTTAATTACAAATTATAATTTTAATCAAAATGGTTAATAAACTAAGTGTTTCAATGGAAATAAATATATCGCAATGGGCCAATAGGATACCGGTCCTTCAGGTAAGCTTAACGTCCAGAAGAGAAAATAAATAAATTAAAAATTTTAACGCTGCTTGAGTTAAACATTTATTCAAAATCTATTTAGTTTTTCTATTGTAATATTTGATGAGCTTGAAACGAAGAAATCTTTTTGGTATACATTTTATTTACGTGGGAGATATTATTTGTGGAATATACATATACAAATGTATTAATAAGAAAATCAGCCTAGCCGCAATTTACCTAAGAATTTATATTCATATATATATAGGGTATTTAATTGGTCTGCCAAATGTGTAGAATCTTTACGCGTGATTATCATCGATGAGGCGCAACAACAAATCATAACAAGCCGGCTCATTCAGCTTATGTGCTCCAAGCATTTCAAGATTGTTTTGTGCAGTTGGAACGTCATAATTGAAAACATTACTCAAAAGATGCCAAGATAAAGATACATCTACAACATGTGTAGATACGTGTGTGTGAAGCAGAGATTTTCAAAACGCATGTGGCAGCCGTGTGTGTGAGTGTGTGTGGAAAGGACAATTTATCAACAGTGCGTAAGCGTAGAAGCCAAAGACAAACAACAACAACAACAACAACTCGTGTAAACACATGATGTTGATAATGATGCCCCCATACATAGATATATAGATACATATACATATACACATACGGACGGCGGTGCCCGGCATGGTGCCTAGGTTCCTAAGAAACCAAAACCAAAACCAAGTCGCAACTCCACTTACGGCATGCACATGTGGCTGCAACACCCATCAGCAACAGCTCAAAGGGGGCAACTAAAACACGCACAAGAGCGGACGGCGGCGCCGGCGCCGACTTGCTGCCAGTTGAGGCTGAGATTGTGATTGAGATTGAGATTGAGATTGACGCCTGGCGCCGCACACAGGAACACATTTAATTGAGTGTTGCCGCTGGACAATTGCATAGGTAACAGCAACAGCAGCAGCAGCTAAAACCAATTGATGGCCAATACTAAAAAAAAAAAAAATAAATAAATAAGCAGCAACTTTTGCATTCAAAAATGCGCTCAAAGTTCGACAGCAGCAACAGCAGCAGCGAAGTTGTCGTCAGCATCAGCAGCAGCAATAATACAAGCAGCAGCAAGCATCAGCAGTAGCAGCATCAGCAGCAGCAGCAGCTGGCGTCGACGACGCTGCTGCGACGCAGCCAGCAAACGGATCCTCAGCGTTTTCATTATTTTTTCCCAGTCGCAAACGGACCGTGTTGGACTAAAGACGTGAACATCGGGTCTAGAAATCGCTAGTGCTACAAAAATATCAAACGAATATACACCATATATACAATAATAAATTATATAGAAATCTACTCACAGCTTCAACACTCACAATCTCGCTCAATACTCGCGGTTTTTTCGAAAAAAAAAATAAAATATATATTAAAAAAAATATATATATATATTGAAAAAGTAACAAAAACAAATACGGTGTGTGTGTGATATTTTTTGTTTTGTTCTTAGAAGATTAACATATACAAATATATACAAGCCATATACATAGCTGTGCGTGTCAAGAGGTCACCCAAACGATTGAGCGAGCGCGAGGCGAGAGTGCAGCCCCAGAAGTCGCACTCACATCTTCTGTACAATCTCGACGCGTTTTTGAGTGAAATCTGATGCCGCCTACGGCTGAAAAGTGATCGAAATTTTCAAAGAATTCACAACAGCACAAAGGTCGTAGCCAAAAAAAAAAAAATACAAAAAATACAAAAACAAACAAAAAACACACACAAATTACAAAAGTCAAGAAAAACACACATACATAATTATGGAAACTCCCGCACATATGTTTGCCAACGAGTAGCAAACGCGCTGAGAGTTTTCCCACGGAAAAACTGACGAAAATTTTTGCCTGCCTGCAAAAGTCAAAAGTCCTGCGTTGAACACCAGCATTGAAATTTTCATTTTAAATTCAACGGAAATTGTGTAAAGTGCGAGCTCTTGAGTTTTGGTTAGCATCTTTTTGTGTGATTATAACCAATATACCCGACGATTTCGAAATGACTTCTTTGGTGTACGCCGTATTTCATATTGCAACGCTGCAATGCTCGGTACGTCCGGAGATATCGCCGTGCACGTGCGAAACGGGCAAGGCCTTCAATCACGTGGAGCTCTCCTGCGAGAAGCTGGAGTCCTTCAATGCGGTCGTCGACAGTCTGGCCAACAAGCTGAATCCCGATGTGAGCATCGATTTGAAAATAACCCATTCGCAACTGGACGACCTGGAGATGAGATCATTCAGGGATATGAACTTTAATCTGTACAAGCTGCGCATGCAATGGAACGGACTCAGGTGGGTTGGATAATCAAAGAGCTTAAGACACAAATAAATATTATCGATGGCAATTCAAGGCCGGAGGGCTATCTCATATCTGCCGCACAGAATTTTCCGCTCGCTGGCTATCAATTTAGGTTCCTTAAACCCAATCAAAATGAAACGTTACGGAAAACAACAAAATATATGAAATTCGAGTACAATGTACTTAAATACAAATAAGAAGAAGAAAACAAATAAATAAATATGTAAAAGCTTCACGTGTTTACAGCCAATTTCTTATGTTTCTTTATGGACACTAAAACAACAACAGCAACAACAACAACAGCAACAACAACAACAACAACTACAGCAATGACACTCATTAGCAACTGCACCTAAATTGGGGCTCAATTGAGACCCGGTTTCGCGCCGCTCAGCTTTGAGTTCGAGCCTCTTGGGGTTTGTGTTTGGCGCAGGCCAACTAATTATGACCTGGCCGAAGTAAATGATTTAATTTTGTTCAATTAGGAATTGCCCGCCCCGGGATCCACATGCAATTGAGACAAATTATAGCTAGTTTCTGGTCCATTGCGACACGCGTACCAAGTAACCCCAAGCTGGCGAGAGCTCCAACAGCAGCCGCCCAAGATTAGAAAGAAACGAACCAAACCAAACATTTGCTTCATGTTTCGATTTTTGTTTTTATTGATAATTGAATAGCCAGCGGCCTAGTCTTATCAATTTTGCTATATAAGTATGTACCCGCTCTCTCTCTCTCTCGCTCTCTCTCGCTCACTCTGTCGCTCTCTAATACATAGCTGTTAATGAGTATATAGTGAATCCCCAGAGACGAGCACACTTATGCGACGTATACTTAATGCGTATGCAAAACTGATAATTTGCAATTTATTGGCTTCGATGAGCGACGAGCGTTGCACGTTTTCTCGGGCTCGGACTCTGAATGAATTTCAACTTAACACACACACACCCCAAACACACATTAAAAATAGCAAATATAAATAAATATTAATAAACAACAATATAAAAAGAATATATTCAGGCCTATTTCATAAGCGGGGTTCATTGATATTTGACTTTTGTCTCTGTCTCTCGTCTTAATGAGCTGCAAAATCAATAATATTAATAAAATTGAAAAAAATCATCAACAACAACAACAATAATAATGCAAAATGAAAACATTTATGGCCACATTTCAGATTTGATTACAAATTTCTATTGAGCTAAGAAATTTCAATTTCTCAATTTAACTGGCAGTTAATGGCCGGGTTATACAATTCGCTGATTCGGTGACTTTATCAGTGGGCAGCATCATTTGTCAAACGTCATCCGTCAGTTGCAATTTGTATGTAAAACTGGAAAATGATTTAATTACTAGAACTTAATCGAATCAGTGTTTTTACATATATTTGTACATACATATATATTAGGTTTTTTATGCACTTGGAAAAAAAAACAATGTATTATATTTTGATTTCTTACTGTTTTCAAGTAAATTGTATTCCAAAATATGTATCAAAGAAGTATGAAAAAACTACTCTTTTTTTGAATTTATATACCTGAAATAAGAATAAAATTGTTTTCACTGAAAGTTCATTTTTTTTTTTTTTAATAAATCAAATCTT
Source organism: Drosophila colorata (assembly GCA_035041545.1). Classification (NCBI taxonomy): domain Eukaryota; kingdom Metazoa; phylum Arthropoda; class Insecta; order Diptera; family Drosophilidae; genus Drosophila; species Drosophila colorata. The sequence goes on from JAWNLD010000564.1 coordinate 6,846,060, forward strand.
TTATTTTCTTTAAAAAATATTTTCGTAATAAAAATTACGCGCTCAACTTAAGAAATCATTGGCTGCAATTTAACAGCATCTGCACTTAATATTAATATCAAGTTCGTGGTGATTTCTCTCAGTGTGCGCATATGCAACGCCGATTCGGTTCGATTTGATTGCCGACAGCGCGTGCTGCCTGCCCAGTGAAAACTTTTTACATTGATGTCAATTTATTATAATTGACCTATTGCCTTAATATCGCGCTCTGACCAAATCATGCCAGGCCGGGAAAAATACTCTTTGCTGCAAGCGAGTGTGATTGAGTGTGTGTGATGAGTGTGTGTGCTGAGTGTGTGTGTTGAGTGTGATGAGTGTATTTAATATGTTCATGAATCGACGCGTCTGCCAAATCGTATCAACAACGCGTGGCATTTCCAAACTGTCTGCGATTCGCGTGATCAGCGGCAACCGATCGAAATCGCTCGCAAATGAGTAAGAAAATTGATAAAGCTTGTATTTATAGTATTTCGAATATTGAATTTCAAAATTTCACAACTAAAAAAATCCAGTTCTAACATTTATTTCAATTGTCGCAGAAAATATGATTCTCTGCTCTTGTTTTATAAAAGCACGATGTTTTTTGAGAATGTAAGAAAACCCCTAAGAGAACGTTGCTTTCTTTCACTTTTAATACTCTAAACACATTGTTTTTATTATTATTGTGTGAATATTATTTTAAAAAAATATATATATTTTATAAATTTCAATATTTTTTTCAATATTAACACTATAAACAATATATACAAAAATTGCTCCTTACTAGCTTCTTCAACACTTTGGTACACATTATAACATTTCATAATTCTATGTTATGTCCTTAAATCTATATATATAATAGTCGACGACAACATTTTGTGTTCCTAAATCTATCAATTATATAGGATACGTTTTAAAAATTATGATTATCCAATACAAATTTTTGTTGTTTATTTAATATTTTATTAAATTTACATTATTTTGCTATAATAAAGAAATGCCAATATGTGTACAGAAATAATATTGCGTATATTGAATATTGAATAAAATATATTTTATTGCATTTTTTCTAATATTAGGTAAAAAAAAAATTCTTTGAAAAAATTAAATTTCAAAAAAAAAATTGTTTAAGCTGGTTATAAAAACAATATATTATTTCTGTTGCAGGAGTTCCTAAATCTAGCTCAAAATGCTACCATTTTATATGCTAGCCATAGCTCTAAAAAACCATAAGTCAACGTATGTATGTGTGTGTGTGTGTGTGTGTGTGTGTGTGTGTGTGTGTGTGTATGTAGCACATACGTATCCGTATGCGTGTTGGGGTTTGATAAGAGCAGCTGTTTTAACGATTCGCTGCTCGTCATAAGTTTATGACTGGCGCCAACTTAATAATGTGATTTTAATGATCATTTTTACGATCGCCGAATGATCACAATGCGACTTAAATAAAAATTGCTCGCATTTTTGTTGTCAACAATTTTTAGGGGTTTTCTAAATAAAAGACTTGTTCAAATGGAATCACATTTAAGTGCTTGAGAGAGAGACAGAGATATAGAGAAAGAGAGAGAGAGAGAGAGAGAGAGGCTGCAACGGCTTGTGGCATGTGGCGCCTTGATGCATTGATTACATCTGTTTTGTTTTGTGTTTTTCTCAGGCTGATAAGCCTCAAGCCATGCGACATGACAATGTCTTGATGTGTAGAGAATGCAAAGCCCATATGCATATATATACATATATATATACATATATATATTGTTGATTATTCAGTTGAGGAGTAGCATCAAAGAGTGCAGCCCTGAAAAAGTGCGAAAAGTGTTGAGTGCTCGATTAATTAAGTATGATAGCCACATAATTTATAATGGAATATTCCGAGTCCAGACTGGCCAAGTGATAACGTAACTACTGGAGGCGAGTATATAAAATATATATAAATACACTTATGAATAGGCCTCGCCATGTTGTGCCTTAAGAAAGTAAACAATCAACAAGAAAGTTTATACAAACTTTTTTTTTTTTTTGGTTAATGTTTTTCTTATTTGGGCGTTAAAAGAGAAAAACAATTAAGGGTGCTTAAGTTGGGAGAGTGCTCGACTGGGAGATGCCCTGTACGAGACCATAAATAGCCATGATATACTTTTTTAATTGTTACAATTTTTAGAGTTAAAAGAGGATTAAAATAAATCGAATTTTCTTTTTCCTGTGTTTGCTATAAATTTTGTGGAGTGTTTATAAGATAATCCTACATATAAAACGTTATATGTCTTATATTTTTGCGTCGAGGTAGGCTCCACAAAGCAAGCTAAAAAATCGATATATATCGATTTTAGAATAAGGAAGGGAGTTATTGAGCATTTAAAACAAATTAAATGACAATTTGATGTCGGAAATGGAAACTGCAATATACCCTTTATTTTTTAGCCATTTTCTTTGGGTACAGGGTATAAAAGAGAAAACGTCAAAAGCCCACACCGCCTAATGATTACTTGGAAATGGAATGTTCCGTTGTTTCTGTTATTGTTATTTGTAATTGTTATTGTTATTATTGTTATTGTTTTTTTTTTTGTCTGCTTGATGGGGTCAGCGCAGTTTGTGAAAAAAGAGCGAGAGAGAGACAGCGGCAGAGTGAGCGAGAGGGAGATAGAGATAGAGAGTGAGAGAGAGAGAGCAGGCAGCAAAGACCCAATTGAATTTTATTATTACGTTCAATCAATGATCAAGAGGCCAGCTTAGGTCGTGTGACAATTATATGACTGACGTTAAGGAATTGTCCGTATATATTAAGCAGATACATATACACTATATATAGTATATATGTGCACATTTATCGTGCCTGATATGTGCTCAAGTTCAACGCGCGCTCAGCGTCCACTCATTATAGATACAATACTCGTATCTATTGCTGGCCCATCCTGGCCAATGCATTGGCGAGTCCGCGGAATCCGCTTGGATTCTGGTTGTGCGCTTTTCCTCATTACATAATCAACGCTTGACAAGCCACTCGCTCGGGGCAATCAATCAAGATCAAGTGTCTCGACGCAGGCGCATCTAAAAATAGCGCCTGCCAATCAGTGGACCCATTGGCTGCTGCCAATAACGGCGCCAAGGATGTCCACTGGCTGCCAGCGGGCAGCAATTTGCACGCCAGCAGCTAACCAGCAGCCAGGCCCAGTTCCCATCATGAATAATGCGAACAGTTGGCGCCCCGACGGCGACAACTTAATAGCCGCCTGCAGCCAACGATGAAGCTATACAAACACAAATAGAAAGACAGGGATACGGACACAGATTCAGGTACAGATACAGATACAGATACAGATACAGATACAGATACAGATACAGATACAGCTACAGATACAGATACAGATACCGATTTAGATACACAGTTGGCGCAGTTAGGCTACCTGATAAGCTGCGTCATCGCCTTTTGAGACAGTTTCAAATATCATATTTGTAAACTGATCTGCTTGGGGTGAGGTAAACCTACAAATTTTGAATTTATATACCATCCAGTTATATCAAACATCATCCATCATTATAATCTAAATATTCAAAGCTGCCTGATTGTTTAATTAACTGTTAGATTGGCTGACTGATTGAGTGATTGGCAGTTAGACTGATTGATTTATTCAATGACTGATTGACAGACTGATTGATGACTAATTGCCGAATTGATTGATTGTTGATCAACTCACAGCTAAAATCTTAGCTGATAAACAACTAACAGACTGAATGATTGAATGAATGACAAACTGATTAACAGACTGATTAAACACATTTTTTTTTTGCATTTTACTTTTTTTAAATTTTTTTTTACCTATCTGTTCAAATTAATTTTTAAGATCAAAGATTATTTTTCATTCGAGTCTTGTTTCATGCTTTCGAGAAAATCTACTTCTTTCTGTAGAAAATTGAAGTTCAAGCTGGTATGGCCAAGGGTTTTACATTTTTCCTATACAATTTCCGAATCGAAAATGTGAAAAAAACGGATAGGAAATTTAATGAAAATATTCCGCCGAACAAAGCCTGGTAATAATTATAAGTAAATCGTATTATAAAATTTCCATAAGCCGTTTTGTATTGTATATTATATTTATGTAGTATAATTATTAGCTTCATTTTAGGTATCTATTTTTATTAGAGCGAATTAAAGTTATGCGCAAACAGCTTTTAAGTGCCAACAAATCTTTAAATAAGTTTAATTATAAACATCCCAAATCGTTTTTAGAAAGTTTAAAAATTTGCGAAAGCTTCAGCTTATTTCTATGAGGGTCTAACGTTGCTCTAAAGTAGTACATAAAGATTATCTCTTCATTTTATAGCCCATTTTGGTGTCATCGGAACTCGTGCGCCGAAAAGTATGCAATATAAAATTGTAATATTATTTTCACGCTGTTTTGCGGAATACCCCAAATACCAAAGCAGTGCCTAGGTGCTGATAAGGACTAGGGACCTTCAAAAGTTCAATTGCCAATTTGACTATAAAATGTTTTCAGACCCAGCCACAACAATAGTAATACCCTCTGTTTTTGTAGTATTTGCGAGTCTAAAAAGTCTAAAATCAGAAATGCCGCCGTCTAATGTTTGCTGTACAGCATTGTAATTGAATATTTTGTATTCTATTTATTGTTGCTATTTTTAGATCGCTGCCAGAGCTGCCATTTCGCGGGTTATCGAATGTCACCTACTTAAGCGTCGGCGACAACGAACTCGACGAGATTCCGAAGCACGTCTTGAACCATATGCCGCTGCTGCAGACGCTGGACATTGGGCGCTGCAATATACGGGCGGTGCAGCAGGACGATCTCAAGGGCATACAAATGGTCACGAATCTGATATTGCCGAGCAACAACATTACGCGACTGGATCGTGGCGCCTTTCCGCTCAGCCTGCTCATCCTGCACTTGGGCAGGAATCAAATCGAATCGCTAAACGGATCGCTCCACGAACTGACCAAGCTGCAGTCGCTGTTCATCAATGCGAACAATATACGGGATCTGGACGGCGAGCTGCCGGACAACAGCAAGCTGCGTCTGCTGATGGCGCACAACAATCGCCTCGAAAGATTGCCGGCGAATATGGCCAGCATGAACGATCTGGAGACCATACATTTGCACTTCAATCGCCTGAGATCCTTCGACCGGGTGCTAAGGAATGCGCTGTATCTGAACGAGCTGTTCGCGAACAACAATGAGCTGGAGTTTCTGGCGCAGGATGACTTCCAGACCTGTCGCCAGATGGAGACCCTGAATCTGGCCTGCAATCACATTCGGTCGCTGAACTCGTCGCTGCATCCCATGGCCAAGCTGAAGATTGGCAATTTCTCGTTCAACGACATCGACGAGTTCTCCATGGAGGAGCTGCACGGCCTGCGCTCCCTGAAGATACTCGATCTCTCCTACAATCGCATTCAGCGCCTGCTGCCCGGTCACAAGCACATGCCGGAGCTGCCGCTAATTGATCTCCGACTGGATCACAATCAGATAGTCACCCTGGACTCGGCGCTGGCGGGTCTCAGCAATTTGCGCATACTCAGCCTGCCGGAGAATCGTATTGAGTACATTCTGCCGGGCGACCTGAATGGCATGAATCGCCTGGAGATTCTCGACTTGACCGCCAATCAGCTCGTGGAACTGAAGCAGCTGGAAACGGTAGGAGAACTGAAAGTCGATCAAGTGAGAACGATTTTGAATTATGCCCCTCTTATGTTTGCAGACTCTGCTGCCCAACTTGAAGATCTTGAAGGTGGCCTACAATAATATTACCAAGCTGGAGCGCGACTTTTATGGGCTGCCCGTGCTCTGCCAGGTCAATCTGACCAACAACCAAATCACGACCCTCTCCAGCGAACTCGTCACCAACACGCGCTGCAAGAATCACAATGTCCCCGGCAAACTGGAGATACATCTCGATGGTGAGTAGCCTTATTTGACCCACTGTGCCTGTTATTTAAATGAAGATTATAGCGCAGAAGCTCTTCGAACGGGCAGCTTTTTTGGGGGTAGATCTCCTTGAGCGGGTTTATTTTAGTTTAGTCCATAATAAAATTATTCAGAAATTTCGAGATTTAAATTAAATTTTAAATTTTCCAAAAAGATCTACTTGTTTTTTTTTTATTTAAAAATTTTTCCAAAATATTTGCCGTTCCAAAATGCTTATATTTGAAATGCAGAACCAATCTATAGCAAAAACATGCAAATCGGTTCGGTTTTGGCTGAGTTATACGAATTTAAGTTTAGGCTGAGATCTTGACAAATTAAAATATTTTTGGAATTTTTGGCATGATATTTTACCGAAATATTAACCATCAGTTTTTAGATGGCATTTTATGCTAATACTGATACCAGCAATCGGTTAAAAGTGATATTTTCGGATTGTAAATTTTGAAAAAAATATTTTTTGAAAAATTTGTAAGGAGTACTTTTTTTTTCTCAAAAAATTACATTTTTCAAAATACACAAATTTAAATGCAGAACCAAGATAGAGCAAAATACATGAACAAAATAGGATCAAACATGAAAATCGGTTCGGTTTTGGCTGAGTTATGCGAATCGATACCAGCAATCGAACAAAATTAAAATTTTAAGAATACAAAATTTGAAAAGGACAACAAAATATTTTTTTTCGAAAATGCATATATTTTAAATTCAGAAATTAAAACTAAAGCATTCTGACTAATTATTTTTATAATTATTATTATTATTATTATTTGTGTTTTAATATTATTAAGATTATTAATAATAATTATTATTATTATTATTTGTATTATTATTATTCTTATTATTATTATTATTATATTTATTACTACTATTATAATTATTGCAATTTCCTCCAGACAATCCGATCATGTGCGACGTGCGCCTCAACGAGCTGTGCCGCCTGATGGCCGCGCAGGACGCGCGCATCCGCGGCCGGTCGCAGTGCTTCGAGAACGACCAGGAGGTGTGCACGGTGCTGCCGATGCTGTACAAGATCGACCTGCCGCTGCTGGTGAGGAAGCTGAAGATCGGCGATGCCGAGGACGCCAAGCCGCTGGTTCAGATGCTGCTGCCGCCGATTATCGCCACGCTCGGCCAGCCGCTGATTAATCCGGTGATCATAGCTGCTGCGGCTGCCGCGCAACCGCCGCCGCCACCGCCGCTGCTGCTGGCCGCCGCCGCCAGCACCAGCACCACGCCGGCGCCAGTGCTGCCAATGGAGCTGGAGTACAACAGCACAACAACAACCACAACGAGCACCACAACAACAACAACAACGACAACGAATCCGCCAACGATCAGCCCGCCTGTCTCCGGCATGCAGCCGCTGGCAACGGTGGAAATGGTGACCACCACCGCGCCGACAACAACAACGACGAGCACAACGACGCCGCAACCGAATGACACGCTGCCCGTCGTCCTGGACATCGAGGAGCCCAACGAGGTCAAGTCCGGACACGTGAATGCCACGGCCAGCGGTGGCCAACTGCCCGGCACAGTGGAGCAGGCGAAGGAGCAGCAGCAGCAGCAGCAGGCGGAGCAGGATCAGGAGCAGGTGCAGTTGCAGCCGCCGCTGGTGGCAGACGCTGTGGCGGAGCAGCTCGAGCGCGTGGCCGATACGGTGGCCAAGACAGAGTATGAGACGGTCGAGTATATGCCGAATGTGGTGCTGGCGCCGACGCTGCCGTCGAGCAAATCGAATCTGCTCGAGGAGGACTCCGATTCGCAGTCGAATTCGGTGCACGAGGAGTATCCGTCGGTGCTGCACGGCGATTTGGAGCATGCGGCACAGGATCTGCAAATACCGGAGGAGCCGCCGGAGGAGTGAGCCAAAAAAACACAAAAGAAAACATAAAGAAAACAACAACAAATCAACACAACAATTATTTAAATGTTAAGGCGCTGGCAGGCGTTAGGCGAACTGGGACGTGGGCGTAGGGGTGTGGGGCGTGGCATGCAACGAGCAGCGTAACGAAAATTTTGATTGTATGTTTTAAGTTAATTTAGTTTCTATGATTTTGATTTAAGCGATTCGAACAAAATCGACCAGTTTTGTTGAGTTATGCGAATAATATCAAAAAAAGCACAAAAATCAAAAAACAAAAAAAATGAATAATAATAATAACAGTTCGTTTTTGCGTGCAATTTGCGAGGACCCAACGACAGAGCGACGAACCCGACCAGGGACAGGCTTAAGATTTAAGTTGATTGCTGGATTGCTGGGGGAGGGGGGCTCGGGCGGAGATCTTGCGATGTTCGCCTGAAACGACAGCAGTTTGTCTGGCCAGTTAGTGACAGCGAATATAAATATTTAATAACTGTATACACCATATGTACGTTGAAAAGTTTAAAAGTAGGTACTTAGAATTAAACGAAAACAAAAGCAAGAACAACAACAACAAAAACAATCATACGCATCGAGTTAATGTTAAAGAACGAGCAAAACACACACACACACACACAAACACTCACACAACCGTAGCAACGCACATACACACGAAAAAGAATATATATTGTTATCAGTTGGTTAACAAATGAATTTAGTTTGTAGTGCGTAATTATATAAAAAAGAAAATGGTATTCTAAATAAAGTCGTAAATAAAAACACATAGTTGAATTATATATTTTAATTAACTTTGATTTTCATACCAGCAACAGTTAATCTGAAATCCGAAATTCAAATTTAAAATTTAGCGGGTGATTAAGCATAACCGATTAGTAGTAGTGTTGTGAATTGCCCAACATATTGTTAACAGCCGCAAGTGCAAGTCAACCTACCGACGTTTTCGTGAGCAGTGTTTAAAAGCACGATGCATCGTTGCTGATAATGTTAAAATATATCGATGTATATCTGAGCTCTTAACATCTGTTCGCTGGCTGCAAATATCAAGATATTTAAATTAAATTCTAGCTTGTACGAACAACAATAACTGAACCCGCAAATATGTGCTATTAACATTTGCGGGTTCAGTTATTGTTGTTCGTACATTTAACTGTGATATTATAAAAATAATGTAAAAAAGCCAACTAATGTTAGCTTTATTTTATATCATTTCATCTTCTAGCTATATTTTGTCGACACATTTGCTTATCGATAGTTGGCAACACGTAGTTGCTTCGCAGCGCCATATCGATATATTGCTCTGCAGTAATACCATCGTCAGCGAAAGGAGACGGAGCAAAACAGCAGCAGAAAAAGAAAGCAAACGCAAAAGCCATACAAAACAAGAAAATCATTGCTCTGTTCACATTATATTTGGCTAATTTTCGTGTTTCGTGCAACAAAAGAAAAAATAAGAAAAAAGTGTAAATATCGCCCACGCGTGCACTTCCCCAATATAGTTAGTTTCGACTGCAATTTCTGTTGACGTCGCCGTTGTTGTCATCGTCTTGTGACTGTCGGATATTCAAAAAGAAAGTCGTAAAAATACAAAACTAGCTGGGAGGAGTAGTTGTCGTTGTTTCTTGGAGCCCCCACCCCACAAACACACACACGCACACACACATACAGACAGAGACACACGCACACACATACACGAACTAAACTGCAGCAGCGCAACGCAACGCAACGCAGTGCGGAGAGAAGTGAGAAAGAAGTATTGCAGCAGGTAAGCGGACGTGGTGGGCAGCGTTTGGGGCGAGCATTTCTCTTTGGTTTTCCTTCTTTGTATTTGTGCTTTGTATTTTGTATTTTGCATTTGGTTGTTGGCGTTTTGGCAGCAACTTTTCTTCTTTCTTGCCTTTTTTGTTTTTTAGCTGCCATTTGTTTATGCATTTGGCATTTAAATACAATAAACAAGCATATTGTACATATACATATCTGTATGTATGTGTATGTGTGTTTTTACATATACTTTGTTCAACGGAAGTTCTAATTTTTGTATATAAAAAAAAAAAAAATTATCCACTGCTGCTCTTTGGCCGTGCGACCTTTAATAGTTGTAGTAGTAGTTTTTTTTTTTGTTGTTTTTCTTTTTTCTCTTTTTTGCGTTTCTGTTGATAACGGTGGCTACAGTAAATTTTCGCCGGCTTGGCGCTTAGTCATCGCCGGGCCCATTTGGAACTGGTTTATGTTGCCTGACGTGACTAATGCTTAGAAGAGTTTCGCATTTCTGTGCGCCATATCAGTTGTCATTGCAAGCCAACATACACATATATATGTATGTACGCAATATGTAGTTATGAAATCTAATCGCATTCTTTTCGATTTGTTATCACACAGGCACACACACACACACGCACACTCCAACACACACACAGAATGCAATGCCCCAAATTGTACGCCCGCATGCACAAAATGCAACATTAGAAAACGCAGAGAACAGACATCGAGAGAGTGAGCGAGAGCGAGAGAGCGCAGATCAGTTGTGTGCACAGTGGGCTGAGCGTATGCAAAAGCTGACCTTTGACTATACTACGACTGAGAGATCGACAGGTTACGCTGTAACGAAAGAGCGCGATTTAAGAGAGTGTGACGTCACAATTTCGGATGATGCTGTTTGTGTACATTGCATTAATATTGGCACGCATATAGAATCCACAAAAAGAGTTTGTTAAGGAACAAATTTGTGGAGGAACAAAGAACTGTCTGCGAACTTCAAATACGAATATATGCCAAGTTTCTTTATTTTCATTCAAACCCAAAATTTCGGAATTGTGACGTCACAGCTTTATGTAACCTGTGGCTCTCTCAATCGCGGACTGCGCTAGGCAAATGCAAATGCTGACCTTCGACTAGGCATTCCTCCATTATCGATTCCACACATTCGCAACGTTGCGCTAAACGATAAAACGGACAAGGGTTCATAATAGCATTAGACAACACAGAACAGAACATAACACAACACAGCACACAAACAAAGAGCACGGAATATTTTTTCTAATGTGCGCAGGTTGTTTTCGCTGCTGTTATTGCTGGCCGCCATTTAAATCACAATTCGTATCAATTCGCATCACGCACTCATTCGTTCGCTCAGTCTTGCTTGTGATCTCGATCTCGCTAAAGCTCCCGGCCCGACGCTGCAGTGCGCTTCCGTTGCTGCGTGTTTTGTTTCGTTCATTGAACTTGGTGCTAAATTCAAGGCTCTTGCCATAAAGTACAACAATTTATCCACACACACAAAAATATATTTTTGCAATAAAAACGTCGCTGCAAAAGTCAAGTGCAAAAATAAAGCGCCACAACAAAGAAAGTGCCACCCCAAATATTCGCCGCGCTCCTCTCTCCTGTCTCTCTTTCTAGCACATTGCTGTTTTTTCTGTTTGTGTCTGGCATTCAATTGTTCAAGTTCAGGCAAACGAACCGAGCAAGCAGCGCACCGCCCCCTCGTTTCCCATTCCTTGGACTTCATTTGCTTGTTTTTTTTTTGCGAGACATTTAATTGAATTATTTGCGTTGCCTCTTACTTCTTTTTCTGCTGCAGCAAACAAAATAAAACAAAACAAACACACCGTTAACCACCGGCCCGCATTTATAACTCTCTGTCTCTCTCTCTCTCTCTCTTTGATCTTCACGCACGGCCCATTATTACAACCGTGCGGTCAATGAATCCCGCAGCATTCACAAAAAGACACAAACACATGCACACACATAAACATATGCATGTAGAAATACCCGTTCGACTAGTTTCGAATTGAGCTTTTCGAGTGCGAGTTCGAGTTCGAGTTCTGCACGAAGCTTCTTTCAAGCCGGCTCCAATATATGTGTCAAGTGCGTTCCTCACACACTTCAGTGGCAACTACGCATTCCAACTCGTTCTAGAATCTGGATGTGGATGTTGAAATATTTGCGTGTTTACCTGAGCCGCGTGAAATAAATAACATAAAATCTTAATGCGCGCTGATAGCTTATCAGTTTTAAGTGGGCTACGTTGTTTAGAAGCGTGTGTGTGCGTGTCTCTGCTTCAAACTGTAACGTACTTGTGGATGAGCTGTTGCTCTTTATTTTCTACTTTGCTTCAGGAAACAAAAAGAAAGATTGTTCTTGTTGCATTTTTAGCATTTGTTATCAGAAAGCTTTTAATAGACTTTGACGTATTTTCTCTGTAACCCGCATAATTTCTCTTTCTCTTTCTCTCGTGACTTTGATTTCCTGTCACTGATTAAAATGTCGACGCAATTATTATAATTTGATTTTATTGTTGAATTTTTTTTTTTCATACCCATAATGCAAAAAGCAGCTTAGCTGCAATTTTGCCTATTCCAACATCTTTCGACATTATTTCCGGTTTTAACTGACCTCCGACCTATTGTTGGTGTCTGTTTGCTGCACTTTTGTGGCCTCTGCAAATTGGCAAGGGGCATCTTACCAGAGTATAGACGTGTTTGCTTATAATATAAAAAAAAGAAGAAATCTCAGTCAGTTTTTATCTGTATTTTATGATGTACCTTCATGACTTTTCTTATCGACTCAGGTGTATTATTCAGCTTATGTCTGTCAGCGTTTTTTGAAGAGCATCTCATAGTCGACTTAGTTTGACGCTTTTCTATTTATTAGTTTTTTTTGCACTTTGCAAATTTTGTTTGCTTGCAAATTAAATTACAAATTCCTCCCTCCATATTCAGCTTGTCTATAGGGTCAACAGGGTAGCTTTGTGTCTCCTCCGTTCCAGACTTGAACTTGGACCCACGGTGGACACTGTTTGGTTTCGTTTGTTTTTCATTTCTATCAGTTTTTAAGGCTTTTCTGTGTTTTCTACTTAATGTGCACTTGCTGCTGTAACTCTAGAACAAAATTTTATAATTTAATGTGCTTTATATTATTGCACTATATAATAACGACAAAATATTTATCTTGATAAATATTTATATATTTATATGTACTTTTATACTATGTATTTTGACTGTATTATCTTGTATCTCATACTTAGCTTGCTTTGGAGCACTTAAACAGCAAAACAAAATCTAAAACCAAAAACAAAAACTAAAAAAAGTAAAGAAAAGCTAAAGAAACTTGCGCAAAACAATTCAAGCAATTTAAAAAGAAAACACCTTCTATATATAGCATATAGAGAAAGCAAAAAATATATATCGAAAACAAATCTACTTGTATAAGTCAAACGCAAAAAACAAACGAAAAGTAAGTCTTAATGTTTTCTTTGCATAATCATTTATTAACAACACAAATATAATCATATGAAATATGTTTTAAATACTTGTAAAAATTATACTTTGTGTCTGAACATGGTTTATTATGTTTGCATGAGCTGAGTCTAGAGAAGCTTTAAGCTAAGGGGCACTAAATTATAGTGCTTTCCCCAGATAGCTTTAAGTGGAGCTTTAAGTGAAATCTTTAGACTCTCACATGCAGAAATATATAAAAAAAAAGTAGCCAAGTATTTTTGCCTTGTTTACAAACTAGACAACAACAAAATTAAAACAACACGCATTTGTTTTTGATTTTCGAACACAACACTCACATACACACAACACACACACACACACACACTCAGTAATTAATTGGAATATTCAAAAAAGCACACTCTCGCGGACATCGAATGCGCTCCTGTGCGATCTATTGGGATCTGTTTGTGTTTTCGTGTTTGTGTTGATTCTTTTCATATATTGTAACGTGACATTCATTTCAACACAGAACTCATTTTGTTTTTGGTAGCGTTAAAAATAAAGACAAAATTACGAAAAAAAAAAAATAAATAAAATATAACGAAAAATTTCAGTTAAACGGGAACAGAGAATTAAAACAGATATATATAGATAAACAAACATAAACTGTAGACGTAGCCGATTCAATTCAGTTTTAGCCATGTTAACACCTCTCTTCACTCTTCTCGTCACACAGTGAGAAAACAAAAAGACGATATGCAGGTCAATGTCGCCGGACTACGCAGAAACATCAAAAATCTCGCGCACAACTATTCGGATGCACAGGTAAACCCACCCAGAGATCGCCATATCCTCTTTAAACATATACTAACTACTCTTGTTTTCACAGGTTAAGGTGCGCGAGGCCACTTCCAATGATCCATGGGGGCCATCGGCCACAATTATGGCCGAAATCGCCGATTTAACGTACAATGTGGTTGCCTTCTCGGAGATAATGCAAATGATATGGAAGCGCCTGAACGATCATGGCAAGAACTGGCGTCACGTCTACAAGGCGCTCATCCTGCTCGAGTATCTGATCAAGACGGGCACCGAAAAGGTCGCCCAGCAGTGCAAGGAGAACATATTTGCCATACAAACGCTGCGCGAGTTCGTCTATTTCGAGGAGGGCAAGGATCAGGGCACCCATGTGCGCGAAAAGGCCAAGCAGCTGGTCAATCTGCTCAAGGACGATGAGCGCCTGAAAAACGAGCGCGTGAAGGCCCTGAAAGCCAAAGAACGCTTTGCACTGCATCCGAGCGGCTTCGGCAGCGATGGCTATATCGATGGGCCCTCACAGCGCGACATGCCGCCGGGCTGGCAGGAGGAGCCGCCCAAAAATGCCTCCGAACTGGAAATGGTTCGGCCACAAACGGCCGGCGAGGAGGAGCTACAGCTGCAGCTGGCCATGGCCATGTCGCGCGAGGAGGCCGAACAGGAGGAGGCCAAGCGGCGCAGCGACGATGTGCGCCTACAACTAGCGCTCAGCCAGAGCGAACAGGACTTCAAGTGAGTATCTTGAAATAAAACTGGATTTCCTCACTTTCTAACCGACTCCTCGCCTCGACAGAGATTCAAGCGGCCGTCCCATAGCGGCGCCCAAGAAGGAGGAGCAACAGAGCCATTTGCTGGACTTGCTGGACATCTCGCTGGGCGCGACCAGCATTTCAAGTCCACCATTGGGCGCTGCGGGCGGTGCTGGTGTTGTTGTCGATCCCTGGGCAGCGCCGGCTGGCCGGGCCGCTAGTCAACTCTCCGATCCGTGGGCAGGAGCCGCCGCATCGGCGCAAGTGGATCCCTGGCATCCCTCGGCCGCGCCGCGTACCATTATGAGCGCCGGCGTGCCGCTGGGCGCCGCTGCCCAGGGTGCGCCGCCCATGGGTGCACCCGGCGATGCCTGGGGCCTGCGCACACAGTCGCCATCGGTGGCCTCGGGCTCCTCCAACGAGGGCTGGCTGCAGACCAACGGCAATGCCAGCCAAAATGGTCGTGTGGCCGCCCC
Organism: Drosophila colorata; assembly: GCA_035041545.1. Classification (NCBI taxonomy): domain Eukaryota; kingdom Metazoa; phylum Arthropoda; class Insecta; order Diptera; family Drosophilidae; genus Drosophila; species Drosophila colorata. Next base: position 6,861,156 of record JAWNLD010000564.1, read on the forward strand.
GCCGCCAGTCGACGCCTGGCTGACGAAAACAACGGCAAACGCTGCCCTGGCAGCGGCGCCACCTACCGTGCATGCGGCCAGCAATGGCAGCTCAGCGGATCCGTGGCTCTCGGAAGCGCAGCCGGCAGCCACGGCTGCAGCGGCACCAACTCCGGCAGATCCCTGGGCAGCAGCGCAGCCGAACGCAGGAGCGCTCGATGATCCCTGGAAGGCAATGCAAACAGGCGCCATCAAGGTAGGCAACACCATCAACAATTTTAGTCTCAAATGACAAAGATTTTTCCTTTGTAGAAAGAAATGCCCGTCTTTGATGAGTTCGATTTGATCACCAATCGCAATAAAAGCGGCGAACACAACAATTCCAATGCCTCCAATAACAACAACAATGGTGAGTGGACTCCACAGCGAAAAGTTGCAAATTGCTCATGGATTTCTACTTGACAGCATCGCTGCTGGATGACATGGATCCGCTGTCCACGAATTATGGCAACAACGGCGGCTCAGTGCATCCCTCGACGGGCGCCACCACCAAGAAACCTTATCGGGATCCACTTGCATTCCTTGGCGAGAACTCGGCGCTGGTCAACTTAGATAATCTGATCAAACCAAATGCGCCGCAAACACAATCGGGCCTGGCGCCCGCGTACAATCCGTTTGCGGACAATGTGATGCCACCCAAAACAAATCTATTCCAGCAGCAGCAGCCAGCCGTAAGTAACGGGCGGGGCGAAATCTATGAAAATCAATAGAGCACTTGATCTTATGTGAAATCCCTTTTGCCCCCAGGTGCCGTCCATCAATCAGTTGAAACAACAGCCGCCCTTTCCAGTCAATATGAACCAGGATCCGTGGGCGCCGGTTAGCGGCGGCGTCAGCGCAGCCTCTCAGGTGAGATTGTGTGTATGTGTGTGTGTTGTGTATATTGTGTGTGCAGCGGGTTTTGTTTGATATTTTGGTTTGGGCGAAGTACGTTTAGGTATTTAGTTGAAATACTTGTACTTAATATATCTAAATTTATATTTATATTGTTTGCGGTTCTCTCTGATCTCTTTAATAATTGTTTTCATTGGTACTTCCTTTTACTTTACTTTTTCGATACTCTATCGTTTTCCTGCTCATTGCATTTTGTTACCATTTTGTTGCCTTATTGTCGTTACCTTTCATTTTGCGCAACTGTTGCATGCAACAAATCGAACTCGAAATCGACATCCAAATCCAAACCGAAATCCGTAACCGTACCATAGCCAAAGCCGCTGCAGCCGCTGCGTCCGACCAGCCTGAAGCTGATCGATGATTTTCAGCCGTTGAGCGCCTTCATTAAACCGCCCCCGTCCCGCCCACAGCCGAGCACGCAGCAGCAGCAGCAGCAGCAGCCGGTCTACAACAGTCCACAGGGCGAGAACAACAATGTGTATGGGGGCTATGGCTTTGGCCAGGGCTACACCAGTCCGGGCATTGACAGCATCCGCAACATGGACATCTTGAGCGAGACGCCGCCACAGCGTAGCTATTTCCCCAGCCCCACGGCGCCTTCGGGGCCGTTCAGTAATTACAGCACTCCCGGCTATTCCAGCTACACGCAGGTTTACAGCAGCGCCCTATCCGAGTCCCTAGCCGATACGCCGGGCATTAGCATTTCACCGCTGGCCTACGATGCCAACCTGGCGCCAGCTTCGGTCGGCTTCTACGGCAACGCCGGCTCCACAGCTGGCCACTACTGCAAACTGGAAGTGAGTGAGCAGCCGCTGAGGGTCTCGAACCACGTCGCTTTCTGTTCTCCTGTTAAATATTTATTGCTGCTGCTATTGCCAGTAACTGATTTGCGATTTGTTGTTCTTGTTGCTTTGCTTGAGTTTGTTTCTATTTTATTAATATTGTTTTTTTTTTATTAGTTTTTTGACTTTTTTGTGTATAATTTTTCAGCCAGCAAGTGCTAATGACAGTTTCTAATTGCCCCACAGGGAATGAAACCGTAATAACTTACCTCTAACGATAAATTTCATTGTTCAAATTAATATATTTCCTTCGTAATTCAAAATTTACATCTTAATTGCTAAATATTTTTATTTCTAAACCTGCTAATTCCAAAGAAAGCGCTATTTGTAGACTTTAAACTACCATAACTTTGTCAAAACTGATTCTATTTACATAAATTGTATCATGATTTCATTTATAGATAAATTCTAATTTAAATATGGAAACAACAATCTTTCTAAAATGCGAACATCAAATTTCGACTATAGATATTAGGTTTGACGATTTGTACCCGAAAATTCCCATATACTCATGCGCCTAACATTCAAACTACCATAACTTTCTTAAAACTGACCTCATTCTAGTGAAGAATAGATTTTTGCTCATGGTTTGGCCTCCAGATTAATTGTGCATTCAGATCTGGCAACAAAATTTTTAGCAAAAATTCATGTTGAAAAATTTTTACAAAATCCCTCTTAGGTTGGGTTCACATTCACATAAAATACCATAACTTTGTCAGAACTCTACCGACTTTTATGTTTATAATTTTAACTCCAAATTTATTCTACATTTAAATATGGCTACAAAATATTTGGTCGCAATTGTACCAAAAAAAAAAAAAACTGAAATCTCTGTAGAAATTTTCATTAGCGCTAAAGTTTTATTATTTTCTTTGATACTGGTTTCATTCCCTGCGTTATGAAAATGCGCCTTATGCTTATGTACTCATGTTAACGAGCAGCTGCTCTCTGCCAAACACTGTTGATCAAAATATTTTCTAATTGTAGCCAACAATGGAGGCTTGGACGCTTAAATAAAACACATACAAATATGCAAATGCTAAATGCAAAATGCAAAATACAATGCAAATGGGTAAAATGTTTTTCGAATGTGCATGCTCTCTGCTATCAATTTAACAACTCCTACAGCCTAAAGCCACAACTCTACTTGCCCACTAGATGGCAAAATAAAATTTAAAAAACCACAAACTAACAAACTATTTAATCGCTAATTGTTAACAAACGTAGCTGCTAGAAACTGCATGTAGACATTTTTGCTTAGTTTAGCTCCACTGTGCATTTGTTTGAGAACTTTTTAACTGAGATTTACAATTGAATACTTGCAGCAAAACAACAACATGCCGTGGATTAAGCCGGAGGCAACCGCTACGAATCCATTTTTGTCATAAGCAAAGGTGTCAATCAATCAATCAACCAATCAATCTGCATTGGCAGCAACTAACAGCAGCTAAAACAACAACACAACACATTGTCGGGGTGGTGCACGGATCAACAACAGCAGCAACAATACAAACAAACTGAAAATAATTATAAATTGATAACAAAATTATGTGTAAGAAAGTATTATTAAACTGTAAAATATGTGATGTGTTGTATGTGTGAGGGACAACAACAACAGCTGCAACAAGAACAACACGAAAGTAAAGCCCAGAGTTATGTGCAATGTGTAGGCTTCAACAGTTTCAAAAAGTTTTCTTTAACTTTTAACATATTTGTAATAGCTCCTTGCAACATAAACAAAAAAAAAAGAAATACTAAACTCCAAATGTATAGATAATAATAATAATAATATGAGCATAAACAGCACTGAGGGTTTTACAGCCTGAGCTCAACTAAAAAACGAACTGCATTCAAGTTGAGTTCAAAGTCAAAGTCCGTTATCCAAATTGGCAGCGTTTAATTAATTTATTTCATAGCTGTTAAATGTTGTTGTAAATTCGTAAAGGGAAACCAAAAACAGATATAAAGATCATTTCGATGAAAACCAACTAAATTGTAAATGCAGCGCAGAGTAGTGCGATAAAAAAATGAATTGTTATATAGCTTTAAAAATTTGTGCATTGTCAAAAGAGATATTCACATTAACAACAACAACCAACAACAAACATTTTTGTGTATGTGCTTTGTAATTGTAAAGTTTTTTAAATTTTTTACGTTTTTTGCGAGATTTGTTAATTGTGGCAACGCTAACAAAATGCAAAAAAAAAAAAAAAAACAAAACTGATTTTTTTAAAAACACATTTTTATGAAATTTACTAAATAGAATTTATGTGCGTTTGTGTTTTTGGGCCACCTTTCAAAAACAAAAACCAAAACAAAAAACATGCAATGCATATAATTTTTGCTGTTGAACATTTTTATAGTAAATAGTTTAAAATTTACAAAAAAAAAAAAAAAACAAACAAAATATTATAAAAAGCTAAAAACAAAAATGATGGTATACATTTAGGTTAGAATACGTAAAAATTGTCTAAGCGTAACTTAATGATAAAATATAAAAACAAAAATCAAACATAAACCGATATGGAAATGCTTAAGAAATTTACATGCATCTATATATATATCTATATATAACAACTTATACATATAGCTAAACATACACACACACACACGATATACATATACATATACACACACACATATATATACACGTGCTAAAGCAAGTAAAATTTTAAAGCATAATATTTTCATAATATTAAAACTTTATTTTAACAAAACAAAGCAAAGCAAAACTAAAAACAAAAACAACTACAACCACATTCAAAGGCGAGTCCAACCATATTTTGATGCTCGCATTGCACAACAGAGCAGCAAAAGTGCTAAACGATCCTCTGGCACAGGCACCTTACCCCACCCCCACCGCCCTCTTGCCCGGCAGCCACCACTTGACAGCCAGCGCCAGCACTCAACACTTTGTTGGGGGGCGCCAAATGTGGCCACAGCGACGGGCAGAGGCTAAGCACGATTATGTTAATTTCAGAAGGGGGAAGGCGGACGCCGTCAGCTTCAGCTGCCGCAGCCGCAGCAGCAGCATTAACGGAGCACGCCCACCGCATATGGCAGTGATATTTGGCCAGCCTAGGCTGGGATGGTACGTGAATGTGGATGTGGATGTGGTGTTGCGCAAGTGGCTGCCCGACGCGATTTGGTTTTGATATTTGACATGCGCTGGGGGCCATCAGGAAACTTCGTTTAAATGAAATCAAAAGTGCACAAATACATAATTTACACAAATTTGCAAGCAGCCTACAAGTGTGAGTGTCAAAACGACTCAAAATACAACAAATACAACAACAAAGAAAAACAAAAATGAACATTTTGGAGGCGATTGTGAATATTGATGTTAGATCAAGGAAGGAAGATGAGCTGAAATAAGCGGTAAGTAATGCATTGAGTTTTACAACTAGATATACACTCAAAACGTCGTTTAAGTTAATGCTCTTCCTAGACTCTGATAATTATAGGCTGAATCCTTATGAAAATTTAAAAGTTTTTGGGTTCGAATCTCTGGCCTGTGATGGTATGTAGTGATATCTTAAGCCATAGTAAGCTGTGCAATTTGCTATATAACTATTTCATAACATATGTATATATTTGATATCATAAATATATCATAATAACAAGTTGGGTGCAATTGACTGCGCAATACACTGCTCAAAACTTAAAATAAGTCGACAGAAATTTTCTTGTTTATTGGGTTGATGACTCCAATAACTTTTAAGCTGTAATTTTAGGGCGGAAGTGGCCGTGGTTATAATATAGTTTTAACACGATTATTTTATTATTTATAATGAAGCTAATAAATTTGGTAACTAGCTAACAAACTGTGGGAGATATTCAAGAATTTGTGCTACAAAAATTACGTTTATGCGGACAAATCGACCTTAAGACGGCTTTTCCCCAAAACCAATATACTCTTTTTTACCTTGTAAACAGAGTATAATAAGCAAAGTTCCTTTTTTAGTCGAGCTTAGTATTAGTAGTTTTGCACATGTTAAACTATATTATTTTCAAGGTTTTTTTAAAACTATTTTAAAGAGTATTTTATTATGCTGTTACTTTGGCAAGAATTGGGAGTATAAGTATTACGAGTGTTGCTTAATGACATAACGAATCCACTTTTTGAAACGCCGGACTTCCACATACACGCCCGGATAGTGCCTGTTGGCACAACCGATGCCAAAGGAGACGACGCCGTAGAGCGTGCGACCAAATGCCAACGGTCCGCCCGAGTCGCCGGAGCAGCTGTCATGGCCCAAACGCTGGGCGCACAGCATTTGCCTGTAGATGCGCACGCCGCCCTTTTGGTACATGCGGCGACACCGACTCGTTGACACCCTGCACACAATTGTGGCTCGCAGTAAGCGCTGGACATTCTGGGCCGTCTCCTTGCGCAGACCCCAGCCGCTAACCAGATAGCAGCGCGGTTTCCGCGTACGCCGGTTGCTGGGCAGTCTAACCGGCTGCACACAGCGCCCGTACCGCAGGGGCGTGGCCAGACGCATCAGCGCCAAATCGTTCTGCATGGTTTTCTTGCTGTAGCCGGCATTGACCACAACGAACTTGACCCCATGCAGCTGCCCGCCACGATTCTGCTGCGTGGAGCCAACACGCACCCGATAGCGTCCCTTGTATCCCGCCACGCAATGCGCGGCCGTAAGCACCCAATAGCGTGAGATTATGCTGCCGCCGCATATATAGCGGCCCTCGTAGCGCAGCGCCACCTGGTAGGGAGCACGTTCGCAGGGTATGCGTATGCCGTTGACAATGCGCGTGGGCGGCGCCTCCAAGCTCTCGATGGCATTTATGTTGGGATTGCTGGAGATGTTGCCCAGAACTGGAGCTGGTGACATGGGCTGCTCATAGAGCAGAAAGTGTGTGCCATTGTCCACGTAGTAGCCGCTACCGAACTGTGCCAACTGCTCCTGAGTTGCGCTGCCCAAAAGCAAGAGCAGGCAGGGTATAAAGCTGCCTGAAATGCCGCCTAGACCAAAGCGCTCCATGGCCAATCCTAACTGCGCGACTTTCGCTGAGCAACTGACAGAACAGCTCAAAGAATTTCAACTTTCGACCTGCGCCAAAGCTGCGGCTAATTATAATTTGTGGCTCTGTGCCACATTTTCACTTCAAGCGAAATCTGTTGAAGAATCGCATATTAATATGTGCTAAATCTTTTTATACACTTCTTGGACTGCTGTTTTGTGATGTAATTGGCCGCGAAAGTGAAATGAGCCAAAGAAAAATCTAATGAATTTTATTTTATTTTTTTTTGGTTAAATTCCTCAATAATTTCGTCTCGGCTGCCAATTGGCGGCGGGCAGCGTATTAATCTTGCGTGTTGGCTACCAGCTTTTTGCGGCTATTGGCAATTGGCTACTGTTTTTTGGCCATTTTTGGTAGGGCGCCGCTTCCGCATGGCACATGCCAGCGAGACAAAACAATAAAACGATTAATTTCATGTAAATTTCTGCGCAATTTAATTATGTGCGAAATCTCAGCTAGACAATGCAGGAGAGTAAATTGTGGAGAGGTGGGCATGTGGAGGCGGCTAGGAATAATTAGGCAGTCGCTGTGCAGAAAGTGAAAGGAGCAACACAGCCTGGCTGTAATGCTCATGATGATAATGATAATGATTATGTAAACTTGGCGCAAGTCATTAGCTTGGTGCGTATGTAAATTTTGTATAAGTACCAAGCGTGGGCGGTAGGCGCTTGAAAAAGTATTTAGCGATAACAATCTAAGCAAACGATAATATGCGAACTAGCTAAGCAATCTAGTAAAAAGCTCACAACAATTTCAACTGGTACATAAGTGTAAAACTTTCAGAGAAGCTTCAATCTTAACGAGCTTTAAGTCAATTTATTTAAGCAATCAATCTATTAAATCTGAAAACTTTTCTGAGCTTTGTATTATATACATTTAATTAAACTAAAAACTTTTATAAGACGCTCAATTAATATTTGTAAGCCGAAAGCTTGAAATAGTTTTTTGGAAGAAACATTTAATCTCTGTAGCAAATACATTTAATCAAACCAAAAGACTTAATCCAACTAAAAACTTTAAAAATCTTTTTAGCTAATACATTTAATCAAATGCTAAAGCTTAAATGGGCTTTTGCTTATCTATAGCTCGCTTGCATATTTAAAATTAATGAAGCACAAAATGAATAACATTTGGTTAGCATAACATTTTGAGGTTAAATAGGGCAGCTGCCTGCCTCTTATATCAAAAAGCCAAGCGAACATTACTTCGCAGTTGTTTTTGGTTAGCTGGCTAAAACCGTGAAAAATTGCAATTTGTATGCTTTAATTAAAAAATCTGTCAAATGCCAGTTTGTGCGCTCATTAATGAGTTTCTATGGCAGCTGGGAGGCGACGGCAGCTACACTTAACCACACTCAGCCCGAAGCAGCAACAAAATCATGCTTGACATAGCGTGAACTCCACATAAGCGACGGCCTATGCGAACATATACAAACGTACAAATATATACTACATAATATATGCATGTGTTGAAGATATTGGGCTTGATATGTTCAGCTCACGTTGATGCGACTGCGGAGTATCTTGCCTGCAACTTTGACAAAGCGAAACAAAAGACTCAGGCAACAAACTCGATTATTATTATTATTTTTTTTTTTTATATTAAATTTTTGTTGTTAGCTGGCGGCTCTTGCATAATACACGCTTTGTGTGTTTGTTAGCAGCTGACATGAGCCGCTTCTAAGCGCGCCAAATTGATTTTTAATTACGGGTTGTCAAAAGATGAAATATAAACGAGATGCTGTTCTCATTTCTGGGAACTCAATTCTTGAGAGAATTCGCAAGCGGTGCTTTGGTGGGTTCAGTAGAACAAAAGATTGCTGTTATTTTTATTTCTATAGAAATTGATATATTCTAAAGAGACTTAAGACGGTTTGATGTGGTATAATTCGTATGTCTTCTAATGATGTCTCGTATGATATGTTAATTGTATTTGATATGATATTCTATATTTGTTATATTAAATAACTATAATACATATGAAAAAAATCTATATTTTGGCTGGAAGTAGAACACGGACATTTTTATTATAAAACAATATTCCATAAAATGAGTAAAAACTTATATCTTTTATTTAACAATCTGTCATATGCAAATATATTTTCAGGCAGCTTCAAGAATATATTTATTCTGTTGATTCGTTTCCCCCTAATTAAAGACAGATAAGAAAGGTCTGGTATACTTTATTTATATTAGTTGCCCCTGTTTAACCGTGAGACTCCCCCGAAATTTATTACCCGGCGGACTGTCATCTTAGTTTTATCTTACAAACTTCCCATAGTTCTTCATATTTAATGATTCAAGCCCACACCAGAGACTGCAGCTCAGTCACAATTAAGCTGTTCAATTGAAATATGGCAACTTTCATTTTTAAAAACAAAAAAAAAAACAATTTTTTTTTTACCGCCGCTAGCGGTAATTGAAACATATATTTTGTAGTATAAAATCACGTCAGAGCAACACTCGAGCACGACACGAGACACATTTGCCGGGACGACATAGTCAGAAATTTCACCCATTTTGCACGTTCCACGGTGGCCAAAGCCAAAGCAAACAACCGAATGGTGCCCATAGTCAAAGCCAAAGCCAAAGCCAAAGCCATAACCAAACAAGAGACCTCAACGACGGCAATGTTAGTTAATCATTTAATTTCATTGCGCTGGCTGTTTTGTCAAGTCCGATTGGAGATTCGGCAGCTGCGGGAGCAGCCAGTTTAACACCCGTTCCAGCCATATCAATAATTATCAGCAAAGCCATCAGACGAGCCGATAGCGGCAAAAGGCTGGCCGAGTCGAGGCAGGCAGTCAGCCAAAGAGGTAGCAGCCAGCACACCTTGTTGCAAGCTTCTCTGTGTGCCTGTGTGTGTGTGTGTGTGTGCCAAGCCGTCAGTTTGGAAAATTGTGACATTTAGACACAACAAATCATAGCAGGCGGGATCATTAGGCTCTTTACAGTTGTTGTTGTTGTTGTTGCTCTGCTTGGCATTTTTGTATGTCAATGGGTGTATAGAAATCGAAAGTTTCACACTTGTCAATTAAGTGTACCAAGCGGCCGTTGTTGTTGTTTTTGCCTCATCAGGCGAGTGCAGTTGAAAAGCGGCTGTCAATGAAAATGAAATTTTATTGAGATTTTTTTTATTTCGAAATTAATTAGAAAAGTGCCTGCGTGCGTGTGTGTGTTCGTGTGTGTGCTTGTGTGTTTTGGTAGCTTAATTGCTTTGACGTGTGCGACTGCGTGTGTAACTGGATGGGGTATGCCTAGGTAGATGTGTGCTTGTGTTTGTGTGTGTGTGGTTATATAAGTCGTAAAATATTTAAGCCATAATAATCTGGTATTGAAAAACGACTATCACTTTTACTATCACTCGTCGCCTGCGCTCCACGGTCGCGCCACATAAACTTAACAAGGCGCAATATCATTTGGCTGCACTTCTAAACGATTCTACAGTGAAAGCGTTCGTGATTGCCTTGTGAAATGCGGGGCGATGGGGCGGGGGCGGGAGAGAGCGCTGCCTGTTGACAATGTTGCCATGCGCCGGCTGCTTATGCAATCTCATCAGTCAGCCGCATGACAGGCAACTTCAGCAGCTCATTAAACCCAACATAATTGTTGTAAATACATGTAAGTACACATGTGCACATACATACACACATGTATGTATATGTTAGCTACGTGTGTCTTCCAATCAGACCGTCTGTCAGGCTGTCCGCTCGTCTCACAATTTTCACATGGGCGACCGGTTGCATTTCAATAACCAAACTTGGCTTAAATAATGCACTCGCACTTTTACTTGCTGCCAACCGAAAAATAAAAAAGGCGCCCAAAACGAAAGCGAAAGTTCTTTTGTGTTGCGTTGCTTTTGGCCAGCTTCGATTCTTATCGTCGCGTCCGTCGGTTGCAAACGTTGCAAGCGTTGCACGGTGCGCAGTGAATGCTGCTTTGCAACGCGAGGCGGCAGATTTATTTATGCACTTTTCATTTCACTAAAGAGCACATGAAACGCTGCCGCTGCCACTGTCGCTCAACTTTCTTCCCCAAAAAACAACAACGCCAACAACGACAACAACAACAACAACAACAGCACAGGCAAATCGAATTTATGCGCATATGGGGGCGCCAACATTGGACACTCGATGCGACGCTCTTCAACCGATTCTTTAAATTACCACTTGCACTTGACCGATCGGGGAAAGAGCAATTTGACACACTGCACAGTGGGGTAGGTTGTCCAAATTCTAAGTAGAAGTAAAAATGTTTATCTTTTGTATTACGTTTAATTATAGCCAGTTGAAGTAGCCATTAATTCAGCTTGTTCTTATAAAGAAAATATGTTTTTATTCATGTTGCAATATTATTTTATTTATTTATTATATACATTTTTAGCTTTAAAATAAACATGTTTTTATTTTTGTATTATATTTATAATGAAACTCTGTGGTTTGAAATTAAAATAACACAGAATCTATCAATCTATCTCTATTAAAATTGCGCTTCAGTTTTTCTTGATATGCACAGCAATTTTGCTTTAAAAAAATTATTATTTACCAAGTTTTCAGTTATAAGCTAATAAGAAATATATTTATATTGTAGAGTTGAAAATAATCAAATTAATTTAAATTTATTTTTATTTGGGCTTTAGATCAACCTCAGCTTTTTTTCTATTAAAATCTGCAAATTTTGTTTTAATCAATTTTTCAATATAAAGCTTCAGAATATGTGGTTGAATATTTTAGAAACAAATACTTTTTTATTTCTTACAAATTTTAATTTAAATCTTGTGCACAGTGGGGTAATCCTTAAAGTCATTAATATATCATTTGCTTAAAACGTATTTACATCAAAATATTCTTCATCTTTTTAAGCACTGCACATTAAAATTGTGCCACTGTCTGGCCACCCAGAATGTGCGACCCGTTTGTTTCCAATTAAATGTGCAGCATTTTAATCGAGTCGCCTGTGCTACAAGTCAGTGCAGTTGTTGTTGTTGTTGCTCTTTTCTTATTTCGTTCACAGGTTTTTTGGGCTTGAGTTAATTTGTGAAAGTTTTGTGTAAACAATTGGAGTGCAATGCAGGGCAGACATAAATTCAATCAGGCGTGGTCGGCCAAAGGCGGGCGGTCTGTCCTGCCTGTGCGGCCCTTGTCAGTATATTGAGCCATTTATATATATTTTGTGCCGACTGCATCCTTTGTTGTTGACATTGCCTTAAAATATTTGGAGTAAAACTGATTTAATTGACGCTGGCGTTGCGTAATGTGCAGCAGCCCGCATCAATGCACGTATTTTGTGCCTGGCCCTGGCCCTGCCCCGCATATCCTGTGCGATAAGAGCCGGCTGCGCTTAATGTGGCATAATTGGCCAACGCAAATCTCTGCGGAGGACTTAAAGTGGGTTAGTGGCGCCGGCGCTAAAAAAAATATATATATACAATAAAACAAAAATAAAAATAAAGTAAAACACACCGAAGTTGCGGTCGTAGCTTAAGCCGAGGCCAAATCGCCAACCAGTTCGTGTCATGTGATTTTATCGTTAATAGGAAACAACTAAAGCAACAGCAACAACAACAAACAAACAAAATACGACTACACACACAACAACAAAAAAAAGCTGCAGCAGAGACAAGTACAAAGCCAAAGCGCCGCCAATAGCAATTGTTGTTGTTGTTACTGTTTTCTTTTAGTCAAACAAATGTTGTGGCAACATGAAAAGGGTTTTTATTCAATTGCAGGCAACATGCAGCAGCGAGCTGAATCTGACTTGAGACACGAGTCTAACTAGAAACAGTTGTTGCTGCAACTTTCATAATAAAAACGGCAAGAAACGCATTTACGATTGTAAAATGCAAAACATATCTACGCAAAACGTTGCGACCTTACGCTGCGTCTGCCTCCTTTCGATTGTTCAACTCGATGCCACTCACATTCCACTGCACCAGCTTAGATTGACGGACAAGGTCTGCCATCGGGCCAACTGCGCCTCAGACTGTTGTTTGCTTTCCACTGCAATTGAAAGTTCTCCGAAGCGTGCGAAACAATCTGCGGATGCGCTTTTGCCTAACGAAAAAGTTTTCAACTTAACCCATTGGGCTTAAGTTTTGACCAAATTGTTGCTCTTGTAAATTTAAGGTTTGGTTTGGGTTTTAGCTTTTAATGAGCTTATTTTTCTTCGGTACTTAGAATAAAGCTATCTTTCATTTTCCTAAACTGTAAGTTATTAGATTCAACTTACAGCTTTAAATGAGGAATGAAATGAAAATGATTGCCCTTTCTTAAACTGTAAGCTTTAAAGTATTCAGTCCTGTGAACTTATCACGCAAGAATCTTTAATGTGCTTTTATTTTGGTTATCAAGTGTTGCATAAACAAACAGTTTTTAAAGCTTTTAATGATTTATTATATTCTATACATAATAAAGCTAATATTAAAATAATTTATTTTTATTTTCTACGGTAAGCTTTTAGTTTGACGTTGAGATTAAGCTGAAGTTACCTTATTCAGATTAATCAATTAAGCTCATATAAAGCTTTATTGTGCTTTTTGTTGGTTAAGAAACTGCTGGAGTCTGTATAATACACTGTTTTTAAGCTCATAAAACAGCTCAATCAGCCTTTTAATATACTGCATAAAACAGAAAAATTTCCCCAGCAAAATAAATTTTATGATTAATTGTTAAATAATAGGAATTTAAGCAGCTAGCCAAAAATTTCACAACATTTATCTGCTGTCTATGGGTTAAACGGATGCACTTGTTGTGGGTCTGGGTCTGGGTCGGGGTCGTTTATTGGACAACAAATAGTAAAAACAGGCCGCGTTGCTTGGTCTTTTGTGAGAGCGGCTGCTGTCAGTCAGTTGGTCAGTTAGTCAACTCGGCGCGGCAATTGACTTTCGTTTTTTTTTTTTAGCTTTTTTTTTTGTTTTTTTTGTTTTTTTTTTTATTTTCTCATTTTGCATGTTGACAAAATGCAGCGCATTCTGTGATGATGCGACAGGCGGCAGGTGAGAGCAGCCGCAGCCGTTGGCAACGATGAGGCATGGAAATTAATTATAATTGGCCGCTGTAAATATATGCGCGAGTGTGTGCGTGTGTTTGTTTGTGGCACGTGAAATGCAAATGGAAAACTTGCTGGCAATCAGCGAAATCAATCAACAGGTGAGCAATTGACGTGCGCCCGCCGGCAGCAGCCGAATGGCCAATAGAGTTATCAATTTTAGTGCCAATGTGTCACAATGTGTCGCTAAATTGGAGACAGCCAGACAGAGACAGGGAGAGAGAGAGGGGGAGAGAGGGAGAGGGAGGGGTGTGTGCTACATGTGGCAACCTTGGCTTCAGTTTTGTTTTCATATTGTGTGTATCTTTTAAATGCCGCGTGGCAGTGTGTAAAATTTCATTTTATAGTGCCAGACATTAAAAATGTCGGCAAACAAAATAAAGTTGTAGCCGAAAGGCGATAAAGTAAAAATAACAACAACAACAACAACAAACAACAACAACTTGCAATGTCTCTCAAGGTGAAGTGTCGCCTCTTGAGCGCCTGCCTCGTCGTCTGGTGTCATTTTTATGGCCACTCCTCCTCAATACCGCCCGCTGCACTTTTGTATTTTGTTTATTTATTACATTTTGAATATGCACTTGTCAAAGGTTGGCTTTTTTTTTATGTTAATTAGTGTGACCGCATGCGTTTAAAAGAAAAAGCGCAAGATAAACAACAGCTATAATTAAGTTTGTAAAAACAAGCAATCGAGTTTAATTATAGCCAAAATTCACAGCTACTTATGATCGATAAATTTGTTTGGGAATAACCCCAACAAATTAAAGAGAAATAGCGCCATAAAAATGTAAAAGTTGTTGTTTTTGTTTTATTTAGCTGGATGGCTGTCTGCTTTACGCAATCTGGTCACACTGAATTCAATTGCAATTAACAATATGCGAGCAGCGTTTTGTTTGCGCTGTGTTGCAACAAACCAAACACACTCACACAAAACACTTACCAAGTGCAAGCAGGGCCTTCTCTCGGCAACAACGTCTCAAGTTCGTTGCCTGAGTCTTTCGTTTATTTGTGAAGTGCATCAGCCGCACGTCGCGCCGCACGCATTCGAAAATCTTCCGCATGTCAAGGTCAATTAGCATTCGGCTTGCCTGTGCGTGATAAAAATGTCAAAAGGTTTCGATTGGTATTTTTTTTATATTTTTCTTATTTGATGTTATTATTGCTATTTAGTGGTTTAGCTGCGATAAGTGTTGGGCCTCCAGCACACAAGTCCACTTCAGATTGCCAGCTTTGATCCGAGGTGCTTTGTGTCATTGAACCGAACATTGTGTGTGCGTATTTTGTGTGTGTGTGTGTGTGTGTGTTTGTGTGTATAGAAAGTGGCTGCCGCGACAATCCTTGGTGATCTATCTTTGTGACCAAAAAACTATGTATACATAGTCCAAGTCGCACTCGCACTCGTACTTACGACAGCAAAGTTTTCACTCCTTTCGCTTTCATTGCAATTACCAAATACGATTCTTATTTTCAATTTCAATATGACGACGACAGCCATGACGCTGGCACAGTGGTGTCAGCAGCAAGGAAATAACCTTTGTGGGGGTGTAATAAAACAATGTCCAAAAATTACGATAGGTTTATGTATTACAAAGATATGCATATATATAAAATTAAATTAAATTAAATTAAAAATAAAATGCGGCTTATCCTCCATTTTTCAATCAATAATTTTAATAAAAAATTCCTTCTAAAAATTTACTGTTCGTTTAATATCAGCTGAACCAAAAATCTAACATTTTACACAAGTTGGCTGGAATCTCAGGCAAACATTGCCATGGTAAAATTCTAAGAGTGTGTCAAATAATTATATCAAATTAGCTGTTATACCCAATGCCAATATTTGCTTTGCCGGGCCAAACCTTAGATGGTTAACCACTGTGCGATGTCCACGACAGCCTGCGAGGAGGAGGAGAAAAAAGGCAGCCTCAGTTTCGCACCAAATTTGGTGCGCCTGGCTCAAGGAGAAGGAGCCAGGCCAATAGCAATTGCAATAGCAATAACAATAACGGTCGGCGGTGTTTCGGTGGTTGTTGTTGTTGCTGTTGTTGCCGTTGTTGTTGTTGTTGCTGGCGCTGCTTGCTGTTGCCTATTACTGTTTGGCTTAGTCAAATCGTTTGTTATGTTTTTATCTTGATGTCCAGTCACCTTGATTTGTTGTAGAAAATGCTGCTTTTGGCATGGCTGCTGTCGTCTGATGGGTAACCGACTGCGGCCCCGGCTACCGACGACGACGCGTAGGGTGATGCATCCAATGCTTTCCCAGTGCGAGTGGGTGACGCTCGCTGACGGACTGCCAAACGAAAGTGAAACTTGCGGCCGCGCTTAGAATTGAGCAAAAGGCGATGCGATAAATCAGCGTTCATTGTTAGCGAAATCAATCAATTTATGGGCTTGGCTATGAAGTTCAATGCACCGATCTCTTGACTCACCGCATCGCTCAAGGCAAGCCAATTTTGTGCAGTGTAGACACACACACACACATTTATATACAATAATTTGGTGCAGTTGTGTGGAGTCGGGCAACAGGAGCAGCTTGGAGCAGTTTTTTTTCGGGCGATGTCAGAGTTCAGCGCATGTTTTTTGGGGGTGGTTGGCAAATCTAGAAAAATGCCAGCCGAAGAGTTAAGAAAACAAACAACAACAACAATAAAAAAAATATATATATATATATAAAAAAACAAGCACAATGGGCAGACGTCGGTGCGGCTTGTTAGGCCTGGGCCCAAACAACAACTTGAAACAAACAAGCAAATGCCGCAGCAACAACAACAGTCACAACAAACAATAACAAAAACAAATGCAAATGCAAGCGAGAGTGGGAGCGCGAGAGGGAGACGGAGAGAGATGGAGGTTGCGATCATTTGTTGTTGCCTGTTTTGGTGGCTGTTGTACGAGTACGACTACGAGTACGAGTACGAGTATTGTCATTATTTATTTATGCCCAAAACGTTTCATTTTCATTTGGCCAAGGGAGTCGGTTTAGCCGTCGTTGTGGTCGTTGCCAAAAACCTGAAAACTGGGTTACTGGCGCCTGTTTCGGGCTACAAGATCGTGTCATGCGATTTCTATCTTTGTCGTCGGCGACAACCAAATGCTGTCGAATTGCTGAAGAAGAAAAACTCTGAAAACTGAAACCGAAACAAGCCCAAAACAACTGACAACTGGGAATATAACTGGGACTGGGACGGGGTCTGGGACTGGGACTGAGTCTGGCTCTGGCTCTGGCTCTGCAATCGGGACTGCGACTGGCGCGACTCTTTAAAAACAAAAGTAAAGTGCCTGCTCTCCATATGTGCCACACATATGCACACACACACACACACATCAATTCATATATACACATATTTATATTTGTTTATAGTTAAAAATGATCTAGCACATGACTCACGCGAAGCGGTAGCAAGTCAAAAACGGTTTGTGGCTTGGGCCTGGCAGCCTCTGACAGCGCCTGGCTGGAGAGCTTAGCATCCGACTCCCTCAATTTGCGCTGAATATACTTCAAGTTGGGGCAATATAACTAGGTGATAGAGTTTGTCAGTTGAGAACATTTCATGCCATGCAGCTGAACAACTTTAAGTCGCTGTTTAAACTAAAACAATTTTAAGATGAAGGTAAATCTAGTAATATATATTATATGCATGTCACTTTTAACTTAATTTGTTAATTAGAAAGATATACCCATTACAATATATGTTTATTGTTTTTATTTAGAAAATAATCGATTTCTTTATCAACAAAATTCAATAGTGCATATATTTTAAATGCATATTCAATATAGAGGGCAAACCATGACGAAAATTCCATCAAACATAAAAATCGGTTCAGTTTTGACATAGTTATGGGAATTTGAAATATTGGAGTTATGGATCTGAATGCTTTACATGTTAAATTTTTTTATTTTTTTTTTTATCAATTTTAGCATGTTTGTTGACAAAAAATGTAACCCCCAAATAAAAATACATGAAAATCGGTTCAGTTGTGAGAAAGTTGTGCGAATTCGAAGTACGCAAGCTTAGAATCCATGAGCTTAATATGTCAACATTTTGTCAATATAATTTAGTTCTGGCTGAGGTCAACTTCAACTTTTTGGGCAACTTTGAGCAAATCTACACACGATTTTCGTTTTCTATGTTTCTCGAAAAAAGTTCCTCTTAATTTCTTAAGTGCATGCAGTGTTCGTTAAACATATTCTCAATTCTCCTTTACTATTATTGTTAAATTTAGGGCTTTTGCTTGGCAGCCACACGGCAAAAACAACAACAGCAGCAGCAACAATGTACAACAAAGTAGTCACGAATTAGCGCAGTTCAGCTTGGAACAGACACTGGGATTGGGTCTGGCACAGGGTGTTGTTGCTGTGGCTGTGGCTGTACCCCACAGTTATAGTCGCTGACATATGGCTAAGAATATGCTTGTTCCAGATGCAGCTGTTGCCACATGTGCATAAGCGAGTAGGTCTCTTGGCCATAAAACGCATTTTGTTGCAACAGTGTCGCGCGTTCGTTGCCTAAGTCTTTTGTTTGCTGACGCATGAGCGAATGCCCGAATGGACGAATGCCTGCTTGAAAGGTTGAATGCTTGAATGTCTGACTGTCGCGCTGATTTATGCGCTTGACCGCGCAAGACACCTACGCACACACACACATACACTCACTCGAACACCCACACACACACATTTATATACATATATGCCCATTAATATTTCTTGCACATATTTACGTATGCACTCTGAGTTTTCCCAGTTATCAGAGCTGATAAGTAGCTTATGTAATAGCCGAAAAACACAAAAATAAAAATGGGTTAAAAGTCGCTCTGACAGTTTAATTTGACATCTCGCTTTTTACGCTCGCCAAGTTTGACTTTGGGGCGAGAGATGACAGAGTGCTTTATGTTTCTTTCCAATTTTCTTTTTCGTTTGCTTAACAAGATTTGCTGTTGTTGTTGTGTTGTGTTGTATATTGAATTGTCATTTCTTTTGACAATTTAATTTGGATTATGCCGCAGCTACCGAAATACCAAAAACAAAACAACAGCAACAACAACAGCACTGGGAAAGGCGAAGGCGCAAAGGCAGGCAGCTAAAAAGCAGATGTTTATGTGTTTCTTGTTGCATGTTGCATGTGACTGTTGGCCGGGGCACGTTTTTGTGCTCAGTCCATTAAAAACAAAAGGCTCTCGAAACGCATTGAAGATGTCCACGTCGCCAGTTGCCAGCGTATAATAAAAAATTATTAATGGCTGGCAACGTCTGCCCATTTCCGTCTTGACCCGAAGTTATGCAAAATGTTAGCCAAAAGGCCAAACGAAAGCAGACGCCAATTGTAGAAATGTTTGCCTAACAAATGATTGCTATTTTGCCAGGTCTGCCAGCACCGACGAAGTGCGTTGAACAGCTACCAGTTGCCAGTTGCCAGTTGCTAGTTGCCAGTTCCAAGTTGCACGTTGCTGGTTGCAACTCTCCAGTTGCAATATTAATTGAAAAATTTGCCGCCAAAATTTTGAATATCAATGTTGCAGTGCGACCAATATTTGTTGTTTTGGTCGAAAAATGTTAACGTTAACAGAGACAGTGCTGTTATTGTTAACAGAGCTGTTGCTGCTGCTGATGTTGATGTTGCTGTTGCTGCTGTGTAATTGTAACAACTTGTAGCGGAAGGCTGCAACTCTGTTATGGCCATTGTCTTCTGGCTGTCTTTTTGATTTTATCGCTCAAAAATCTACAATCAGCCGCTTGTTGCATAAACTTATTGATTTGACTTGTTGCTGCTGCTGCTGTTGCAGTTGTTGTTGTTGTTGTTGTTACTGGTTGTTGCTGTCGTTGCACATATAAACAAATCAGCTGGTGGCTAACAAACAATTGCATAAATCAATTTTACACCAATGAAAAAAAAAATAGTTGCTGCTGCTGTGGCACGGCCCACAGTGCGTATGGCATAAACATTGTTGGCGCATGTAAATTTGATTAAAAGCTAGTTTTACCACAACGGCAACAACAGCAATAACGACAACAACAACAAATGAAGTGCTAAAATGTTTTTTTCGGTGGATTGCTAATTTCAACTGTCTCGAGCACAAATGACGCCTCCATTTATGATAAATGAAAGTAAAAGTACAAACACTTGCACTTCATAGATCATTAGCGTTACTTGTTGCTGCTGCTGCTGCTGCTGCCTCGTATGCGTGGCGCGTTCAATGAACCAGCAACAGCTGAGACAGTCAGTCAGTTAGTCAGCTAGTCAGTTGCCTTGTAAAAGTCAGCGTCATTAAAAATAGAAATGCTCGCTGCCAACGTCCAAAACTTGTTCTTTCACTTTCAATGTCATGCCGCAAAGTGCAGCTAAAAAAAAAAAGACAACAACAAAAACAAACAACAAAGAAAAACACAAACAGAAGACCTTCAACTTTAGTTTTACCTCCACCTCTGCAGCCACTTCCACTTCCAGCTGAACTAACTCTGGGGGCCACTTGTGTCGCCGTTGCTTCTTCTTCCGCCTGGAAATTAATTGCGGCATAAACCAAACATTTTGCGAGTCAATGTACGTAATTTGAAAATCGTGCCAAAATAGTTGCAAAGCCAATTGCGACTGGCTGCTGGCCTGGCCTGGCCTGGCCTGGCCTGGCCTGGCCTGGCTACAGGTGCGACGGCATCGTTGGGGTCTAACGATATGACACCCCCGCAAAATGCTTGACTATCTGTAAATAAGTATTCGTATTCGTATTCGCATTCGTATTCGCGTTCGCATTCGTATTCGCATTCGTATTCACATTCGCATTCGTTTGGTCTCTGCTGTAGTCATTTGTCTGCATGTCGCTTTGTTGAATTGTCTATTTGTTTGCCAAAAAGTGCCATGAAGACAAGTTGTTGTTGTTGCTTGTCGCTTGTTGCTTGTTGTTGCTGTTGTTGTTGTTGTTGTTGTTGCTGTTGCCTGAAAGCAATTTCATTTGTTGCCTTGCCTGGCTGCCGCTGCTACAACAAATTACTATCATTGCTGTTAATAGTTCATTAAGTCACGGACGGGCGACGTGGCGCATGTGGTACGTGAAACATGAAACATAAAACGAACATAAAACTCAACGGCAACAACAACGAAATAAAACCAAAAACTCCAAACGACCAAGTGGCAGAATAATTGAGTGAACGTCTAAGATAAACAATTCAATTGCTTTTTTTTTTTTTTTGGGTTTTGTTATTAAGTCATCAATTAGAGAAACAAACCTGCAGCCTTAAAGATTTAAGTATATTGGTTTATAGAGGTTAATTCCCTTGTTAGTTTTGAGCGCTAATTAAGCAATTGGCTAATTAATAATTGGGCTTAGCTATTGATGTCCTGTGCAATAAGGGGGATTGGGACTGAAAGCAGAGGGAAAACTTTGTTAATGGTTGGATTGGAATGCTTATTGTCTATACAAATTTCAAAGCTTATCAGGCACTTAAAATAAATAAAAATAAACAATAATTGATACAAAAATGTTGGTATAAATAAAAAGTGTATATTTTTATAGTATGGTTATTAATATTAAGCCAGTTATAGATTTTTAGGTTCTATATTTTAGTTTCATAAATATTTATTCATAAAAACAAACCAGTGATTGTTTTCTTTCATATGTAAATTTTATTATTATTATTAAATTTTTAATTATAACAAACGTTTTATTATAAGGTACTAAAATCGTTGGGTTGCTTATATTAATATTTCGGTATAGTGAACATTATTTTAATAGCAAAATAGTTTTGTATAAATATAAATTTTTGGAAGCAGTAAAATGATTTAAAAAATATTACTTAAAGCTAAATGGCAGTTTTTTGATTTTAGCTACAAAGTTCTAAATAAAACTTAAAGTGGGCAGAGTAAAGGCAATTATTAATATATATGCAGCAAGCTATATATTATAAAAATACAGTATACAATTTTAGTATAAGACGATAGTTTAAAGGTATATGTGGAATTATATATACATATTAATAATATATATTTTTACTGCAACTAAACATTTTTTTTGAGAAAAACCTTTTACAAATTTTAAATAATTTAAATGGAATTAAATGTACTATTAGGCCAGATAAATGCAGAACGGCCTTTTATTATGCTAAATTAAATGTGTATAAGTACATAGCTATTTCATCACAAATTCATTACAACAGATTTCACAACGCTCGAGCAGCTGATGGGCCGTCTTAGCCGGCGAGGACAGCTCGACAAGGCCACAGCTGGCGTAGGGTTTCAGCTCCTGGCCAACATTGTGCTCCATGTTGCGCCTCAGCCAGGGTGAAGTGCGTCGCGAATCGCGCACACCTGACGCATTTACATTGCAGTTGCGTCCCAGACGCGAGCTGGTGGAACGCATGGAATGCAGGGAATGCAGGGAATGCAATGTTGTCGTCGAGCCACGCCAGTCGGCGAGGCGTGCCAGCGCCGCCTCCAGGTCGCTGTCATCGTATTCGGTCATCACGACCTGATCGGGCGAAAGGGACACGGCGCTGGGCGTATTTAGATGACTCAGGGGTCGTATGACCACCTCAGCGCTGCTGCTCGAGGAGTGGCGCGAAGAGGCACGCGAGGCGCCGGGCGATTGCCATTTCGGCACAGTTGTGGCAAAGCTTGGGGCAGCATTTGGCTGACTTCTCGCCGAAAAGTGTTGATCTGCGCCAGTTCTCTTGGGCGTTAAGCTTTGCTGACTGTCAGCCCTCGATGCCTTAATGAAAGAGCTAGTTGCTGCTGCTGATGCTGCTGCTGCTGCCTGCCCCATTTTGTGGGGCGTGGCATGCGTGACAGTTGATTTGCTCGGCTGACGTGTTGTTGTTGGCTCTGCCACAAAAGTGGCGGCACGTGCGGCCAAAGGCGTTGGCATTTTGTTGCTTTTTGCCGCATCTGCGGCGGCAGTCGCGGAACTGGGCAGCATTGAGGTGACCGTTAAGGGCGTGGCCAGCAGCAGCGCCGAGCTGATGTCCCTGGACGAGTCCAGCATCGATTTCAACGTTTCACTGAGGAGCGGCTTATCCTGTTTAATCTTCGTCTTGTTGCTGCTTTCCTTGGTGAGTTCTACCAGCTGTGCGATGCTCATGTGCTCGCCTTTGGCGGGCTCAATCTCTGGTTGGGCCAACTTCTTAGGCTGGCTGTTGGCTTCTGCCGTTGTCAGCCGGGTCTTGTCTCGCTGCCGGTGCTGCTGCAGCGCAGAGCTGCTCAAACTCGAGGTAGATCGAGCCGCCGGCAGATTGCGCATATCGCCAGTTGGACGCTGGCCCGTTGCCGTGATCATGCTGCTCCGCCGCACCGGAACGGGACTGTGTGTGGCCGGCTCCTCGGGCAGCACAGCCGGCTGATCGCGCGCCCAAAGCGAACGACGAGCGGAGCCCACGCGACTGCCGACACGTGAGCTGGGCAGACCGATGCGTTCGCGCTGCGGATTGAAGTCAAAGGTCCTGACACTGGCCACATTCGAGAGCCGGGAACTGGCACGCGACACACTGGCCGGCTGCTCGGAGCCCACGAACTTGGCATATTCGCGCTGGCCGCGACGCGTGGGCGGGGCCGGTGTCAGATGGCCGCTGGACAGGTCCGACTGCGACTGGGAGGCGCTCGACAGCGAGTTGCCGTCGCTGAAGTGGCCATCGTAGTGGCCGGGCTTGTCCCGCAGGCTCGTGTAGTCCTTGTACACAGAAAAGTGATTTTGTGTGTGGGCGAAGCTCTCGTAGGGCCGAAACTTGCGGCTCTTGGCCAACTGATCGGCCAGCTTCTCCCATTCGGTGGTGCTGGGGCGGCGCTGCTCCTCCTCCTGCCAACTTCTGCTGCGGGTGTGTGTGTGTGTGTGTGTGTGTGTTTGGATGTGTTTGTGTGTGTTCGTTAGTTAGGAATTTTTCTGGTTTTATAGGTAGTTAGGTATTTTGTATGCTTTGTATGTGAGGTCTGCTGGATTAAACTCTTGCTCAACTGGATATGATTTCTGTTCTCTCGCGATTTTTAGACCACCATAAAATCAGGTGCTGCAGAATGATATTTTGCAGAATGATATTTTGATAATTATGAGTTAGCAACAGAAATTCTATACAGAGATTCGAACCCTGCCCCAGAAAATGTTTGGTGATTTGTATACTTATTTTGTAGTCAAGTAAAGAGGAGTCACTAACAGGAGACTTAACTGTATCGTAACATTACACTAATCTTTAGTTATGCAAGAGTTTTATTTAAATCTCAATACGTTCG
The DNA here is from genome assembly GCA_035041545.1 of Drosophila colorata. Classification (NCBI taxonomy): domain Eukaryota; kingdom Metazoa; phylum Arthropoda; class Insecta; order Diptera; family Drosophilidae; genus Drosophila; species Drosophila colorata. The sequence goes on from JAWNLD010000564.1 coordinate 6,885,222, forward strand.
AGCCTTGCGTTGAGATAAAGAACATTTTATTATTTTAGAGAAAAATAAAGAAGGCATTAATAGGAGACAAACTCTATCATTTTCAATAATCCTTAATCCAAATACGAACAAGTTTTTGTTTTAAAACTCAACAGATTCGAACCTCTTAGTAAGATACAGAAATATTTAGCGGAAATATTTATCCAATTTATTTATTATATTTTTCAATAATCCCAAGTTACGCAAGAGTTTTTTTTTGTAACCTCGACAGGCCGAAGTTGAGTTGATCAGTGTGTATATAGTATATATTAATAATAGTTATGTTTTACCAAATACTACGTACAAGAGTTGTTGCTGTTGTTCTTGTTAGTTAGCTAATTGCTAGCTCGCAATAATAAGAAAGTCAGAGTATATTGATATGTACATAGAGATAAAAGTTATTTATTTACAATTTACACATTGTTGAAGAGAGAGAAAAAGAGAGTAGTATATAGATATATATATATATATAAATATAAGATAAGTATATAATAGTTTGATAAGTATTTACGTTCAGCTACAACGAGTACACTACAAAAGCTACAATACAAACTACGCGATTTCATATGCAACCGGGTGCAGCAGTTTCTACGTTTGATTCAGTGGCTCTACGGGCTCTATTCAGCGGGGAGCTTGGTGCACTCTAGGCTACTTACTCCACGGTTGCCGCCGGTGCCGCCGGTGCCGCTGTGCCAGCTGTTGCCACAGATGCCACTGTGGCAACGGCACCCGCCTCCCCCATTTGGGCGCTCAGCTCGGCCAGCTCCTGCAGCGATGGCTTTGGCGTTGGCGGCGCCTCCTCCTCATTGGCCGCACTGTTGGCCAGCGCCCGCTCGATCTCCGGCTCCGGCGTCGATGTCTTCAGACTGTCCGCATCGGCCTCCAGTGCGGGCGTCGGCGCTCGCGATGTACTCGGCGCTGGGTGCTCCGCATCCGCATCCGCATCCGCGTCCGCTTTCGTCTCCAAGTGCAGACCCTCCATCACCTTGTGCTTGGCCTCGTCCAACGCTGCGGTGCCATCCTTGAAGGCGCTGCCCAGTTCACTGGTGACGCCCGCCACGGCTGTGCTCACCGACTCCTTTGCCGTGTCCAAGGACGCACTCAGCGCTTGGGTTGCATCTACAAAGGCAAATTGTTGACGTTTAATTATTTCTATTTTTGGGCATATTGATTGATTAGTGTAAGCAGGTCGTTAACCTGCCCGTCAATCAAAGCGACTGCATTCAATCGATATGTGACAAGGGAGAGTGCATGTCGAGAGTCGACGCCGAGACACCCTGCAATCTGTTTTGAAATGCATGAACATAAGTGCTTCTAAAAATATGAATGAAGCTAAGATCAAGCTATTAGTTTAACATGTGTAACAATGGAATATCGATATATATCGATTTTTTTCAGGACGTACGTATGCTATACGAAAAAGTGCATATTGAATTTGAGCTTATTAGTTTTGAAATTCTTGAAATTCTACATGAACACGAAGTAAGAGTCGCACTGATAATATAGGATAATATATTTATATTATATTTTATAATTTTCCCATTGAAAACTATATTTTTTGTGAAATTCTTTTGAAAGCATTTGTTATATAAATATATAGTTAAGAATTTGTATAATATTTTAGATTTTCTCCTATGTTTTTTTCTGTCTGATAAAGATATATGAATAGCTTTATACAAAATAACTTTTTTTTAATGCTTTCATGCTTACAGGGTATAAATAGATTATGCCTTTGTTTGTATACCTCAAATAGGCGCTCAAAGTAATGAGCTTTATGAAAAATTCAGTTATGCTTACATATTCAGCTTCACAATGGGCACTAAGTAGATACAAATGGGCACAAAATGGAACAAAAATAGTCTGAAATTGAGTTATTAGCATAAATCAGCAGTATTTGAACTTTGATATCGGCCTAAGCTTTATGAATATATTGACCCCTTAAATGAGTCATTTTATTTCAATTTTTTATTTTATTTTAAGATGTTGCCTAAAAACGTTCCTAAATGTGTTGCCTGTACAATTCTTTAAGATTTCATTTGAAATTACTGATAAAAATAAAACTTGAATTCCTTCCAAAATTATTTGCGGTTTTCCATGTAGTAAAATGAGTTTTCGTTTGTTTTCATGGTCTTTGTTGTAATTTTGCAAATTGAATCAATCAATCAATGTGCTCTTAGCCCTAGCTCAATGCCAGCAACACGTATATTCGAATTTCTACCTCATATTATTTAAAACAGAAAGCAGAGTGCTCCAATTTGCTGGTCACGCAAAAAACTCGTTTTTCTTCATATGCTTTTAATATAAATATGTAGGTAATGTATGTAGGGGGTAATGTGCACGTGTATAGTAGGTAAGTAATTCTTGTACACACACACACACATACGCCAGAGCGACTCATAAAAGGCAGGACACGCAGCTTTTGATATTACTACTACTTTTGCTGCTCATTTGTCCTTGATTAGCTGGCATTATTATGGCCAGGCTCATTATGTGAGCCGCTTTTACCAAAAAAAAAAAACAAACACACACAGTTTATGTGGACTTGCACAATGCAAGGCGAGGGGTCGAAGGTCATTTTGTAAATGGACACTCTTTCTGAGGCTAATAAATAATATTTTTAATTGATTTGCTGTCACGCACTATGCAAATATTAAGTATACGCCAAGTGCGGCACACTTTCATGCCTGAATGCAGTCGTGTGGTGTTGAGAAATGCGCTTTTAAATGTCAACCACAAACACACACACACACAGGCACACACACACACACACCTTCGACGGCTTCTTCGCCTTTCTGCTTGACATCGCCTGCCACATGAGTGGCGGCTTTTAGCATTTCACTGCCCGCGGTTGCCACCATTGGAGTGCTGCTGGCACAGCCCATAACTATATGTGGCAATAAATATATATATAGAACTCCAGTTGTTGTTGTTTGTTTCTGTTGACGCTAGCACTGAACATACAATTTCCAAATCATATTGAATAGCAAGTGATATATATATATATTTATAAAAACAATTTGAAATATGAATGGAACACAACGCGCCCGCCTTTGGTCACGAACTCAACGCAACTGAACTGACCCAAAAGTACAGACCACTGGCAAAGGGTCAGCGCTGCCCTGGTCATTTAGCAATAGTACAACTTACGACAGCAACAACTACTTACAAATACAATGAGCACTCGCTGTACTGGGGCACGCAACAGGACCTCGGCTCGGAGTGCTCCTTTGGCTCCTTTTGCTCCTTTGGCCATTTGTGTTTGGGCCTGTGTGCGTTTGGCACTTCAAGTAAACCAAATTGTTGAGGTCATGCGCGTTGTGCGCACATTTATAGGCTAAAGGGTTCTCGCTTCTGTGGCTGTTGCTGCAGACGTAAAAAAAAAAACAAAAACAAAAACAACAATCCAAAATAGGCTAAATATGAGTACCTACTGCGGGGTACTTATAGCGTGTCTAGATGGCGTGTCTGACTACGCTTTGACCAGCCGATAGGTGGCGTACCTTTCAAATTCCATATGTAAGTATGCAAATCTGTGTGTGTGTGTGTGTGTGAGCAGCGAAAAGCTTTGAACCTAACATATGACGTAGTTTTTCACTTGTTGGTCTAGTTTGCGGCTGTATAGAAAACTGAAAACAAGCAAAAAATGAAGCCAGAACGTCGAAGATGAAATTCCCTTGTAAATGTTTAACAGATTAGCGATAGTTTTGTATTGTGCACTTCATTGTTGACCGAATGTTGCTTAAAGTCTGCCTATATTTTAGGATCATATAAAGCTTGTAATTGCTGCTCGAATTATAGAAAAACAAAACAGTTTATATACAACAATTTAAGTTGTAAAAAATATTTCTTGAGAAACAGAAACACATAACTAAATTTTAATTAAAATTTATCTCCACCTCAGGCTGTTATTTTACTTCAGCCAAAGGTCATTTGATCACTTTTATTTATTAACTAGCATCAAATATTTATAACATTAACCCAAATACTTATCATCAAATAAATTGTATTCTCAGAAATTTTACAAAATTTAAATTAAACTACTTTATCATATAAATAAATTCCATTTCTTAAAGCAATGAATTGTACAAGGAATTTACTTCTTGTATTTTTGAGAACTTGTCTTTCGATTTAAAAATCTTTTTACAACTTTAAAAAATATATGTATAAAAACACTTTGCCTTCACTTTATTTTATTGTCAATTTACTTCTATAGTTTTTGTGCAACCGCTTGGCTCTTTTTATATATATTATTTCCATTATCTTTGTGTGTATTTTTTGTAGTATTTGCAAGCATTGTCTATTGTCTTCTGTGCTAGTTAGCTGGAACTAGTGAAACCCACACACTCACACACAGTAAAACCAAGATCGAGATCTTCACGATGGATGCCAGTTAAGATTTTGACGTCGCGTCGTGTTGTTCTTTTTGTCGCTGAACATTTGCGAAAATTGATTTTTGATTTATTTTTTGGTTTCTTGTTTTGTTTTGTTTTTGTTTTATTTTTGCGATCCGTCGATTGGCGCTGGGGCTGCGTTGGCTTTTCAGCTGGCCGGGTTCGTCGAATGGTTAACTTTTTTTTTTTCTTATTTTTTGCGCGTGATTTATGTCAGTCAGAGGCAGTGACAGCGCTTTTCATGAGCCAATAAAGTTGTCCATGTCGCTTTGTCATATTCATATATCATTGCCATACACCCGGCGACTTATGTCACATGTTCCACTCCGACCGCGTCTTTGACTCCAGCCCCGACTCCAGCTCCATCTCCAACTCGAATGCGAATACACAAATATGAGTGCTCTATTGGAGGACTGCGTATAAACGGGGCTTAAGTGCGCGATCGAATTGTGGACGTGCACGGTGACAAAACACAATTTGGCCGCTTCGAACACTCAAAAACTCGCATATAAATCAGCGCACGCAGCTGGCCAAAAACGCGCCGAGCTTCATTAGACTTCGTCTCTTGGCTCTTGGCACTTGGCTCTCTTGTCTGGCTGACGTTAATTACATAAGCTAAGCGGCGCTTAATTATGTGCTCAACAATAGCACCCAAGTGCTCAAGCTCACATGATGTAATGCGCCCCCCACCACTGCCAAAACGGTATGCGAAAGCTGATTGTTGTTATACCCTTGGCGCAGGTTAGCTTGGCTTGCCTGGAATGCTTGTTACCGGTGGAAGTTGTGGACAAATTCCACCTGCTGTGTAGTAAACACATTTTATCGGCGAATTCCATTGCTGTTGCGTTTTACTTGTGCAATTCGAAATATCTTTTAATTCAATAAGCAAATATTTACATTAGATTAATCGTAAAATAAGTTATACATTGATTAGTTTTTTTATAAGTTCTTTAAGAGTATAAAATTAAAACCCGTTGACAGTTTGTAAAAGCTAAATAAAACTCCATTCAGTATTCAGGAATATTAAAAGAACTGTAAATATTCAATGATATATTCAATGAGTTGTAGCTAATCAATGATAAACCTTTTAAAAGATTCTAAGAGCACAGGATTTTTCATGAAAGCTCTTTAAAGTTTATGAAAGATCCCCAAAAAGCTTATAAGATCTCATAAATAGCTCATTAAATAGCATTACAGCAAACAAATCTAATGACAGCATTCGAAAGCTTTTAAAAGCACATTAAAGCAACAGCAGATACGCGATTCAAAGCAGTCTGAACATCAAGCTGATTTATTTAATCTACTATATATATCTCAAGACCCAAAACTCAATTCATATTCCATAGCCTTTTCAAGGGTATCAACATTTCGGTATATTTTCGGTTTAATTTAGTAAATTTCGGTTGCCGCTATTCGTATTCACTTTCAATACTGGCAAGAATAATGGCAATTGTGAGACAGGTAAACAAGCTGTCTGACAGACAGAGTCGGAGACGGAGAGATAATGGGACAGACAGCTTCCTCTTGCAATTTGTATGGGCTTTGTCTTTGGCGACAGCTTCCTCAAACACGCTTTGAACTTGGCTCGTATATTGCACAAGTTGTTTGCTGCTGCCCCGAAGGGGCATAAATTGTAATTATGCCTGCCACTGTGGCAAACAATAAATCTCAAAGTATTTATCGTGCAACATGACAGAAGTGGGTCGTACCTGGGCTGGGATACAATTGCATTCAGCTAGCGCCTTCCCTTTTTTCCCTCAGTTTTTTTTTGTTTTGTTTTTTTTTTTTGCATATGAGGAGAGTAACAAACAACTGAAATAAAATCAAAATACTGGCTACATAAAGGCGAGCTTAGATGTGTGAGTGCTGCCAGCAGCGATCGAGACATTTTAAATGCAGTTATGACTAAATGCTAAAGTTATTTTTATGTGCCTGTTGTTAACACACCCTGTACCCCTTGATAGTGTTTGAAAAGGGTATATTAGCTGCTGTGCAAAATTGGACCGATTTTAATAAGGAATGACTTTTTGTTCACGGCTAGGCCTCTAGAATAGTTCTGCATTTAAGTCTGACAACAGAATATTTGGTTGAAATTTATGTGGAAATTGTACATAAAATTATTCACATAGAAATGGCCTCAACTTTGTCAAAACTAGACCGATTTCCATGAGCAATGACTTTTTGTGCTTAGGTTGGCTTTAAATCTGTCAAGACCATATTTTTCATAAAATTCATATATAAATTTTAAGGCTCGTACAGGGTAACTCCCAGTCGGGTAGCTTCGACCATAGCACACTCAGTTGTTGCTGCTGCTGTCGCTTAAAATTGTGCGCATAACTTTAAACATGAAAAGTTACTTAGAGTCGGGGACCTCGTCGGGGCCTTTAATTAAAAGCGACAGGTTTCCAAGACATTCTGCGTTATTTGCATTGATGCAGTTGCAGTTGGCAGTTTGCAGTTGGCAATTGGCAACTGCAATTGCAGTTATTGTAATTATATATGCCGCTTGACCGAAGCCGCGCCCAGAACTCTGACACACATTCGCCTTCGTTTGAAGATGCAAATGGAGCCGCGATTCGCGGTCGGGCGCCAAATTTATGTAATCAAAACCAAACCGAAGCGCAAAGCTCCATGGAGAGGCATTAAATTGCCAGCGCGAGCAAAACGCTGGCCGCTGATGATGTCAGTTTAGATGCCAGACAGTCAGCCAATACACAAACCTAAGCAAAAAGGTTATCGATGTCTCGAGATCGCCAGTGAAAAGCCAGACCGGCAAAAGTTTCAAAATTTCACCCGTAATGCAATCGCACGCAATGTCCAAGGCCCAAGACAAGATCTGCATTACCCGAGCTCGTCTTGACCAAAGGGAAAGCGACCGAAACTGCGACGTTTCTAGCCATGGTCTGATTGGATGAGTGTATTTCTTTTAGTTTTTTGTTTTTGTCTTTTCACTCAATTTTAATTATATATCTAAACCATATATAGTAAACGGCTATGGCGTAAAAATAGAATCTGTGCAGCATAAATCAAATGCTGGCGGGCAGCTAACACTTGGACTTAATTAAAAACGCTCGAGAATAGCTTGAGACTTGGGCCTAGAGCTTGATTTTTTTTTTTTTTTTTTTTTGTAGAAATATCATAAATCAATGCAGTGCGAAAGCAAACGAATAAAATTCAATTTGTAATCAGAATAAAAATAGAAAGAAAATAAAAACGAGGCCTGCAACGCCCTACAAAATGTAGGAGAAGCAGCGAATGTAGCTTCAATCAGCCAGAGCCACAAATACCGCAAGTCTTAGAACGAATCAGCGAATCAGTATAGCCACAGCTTCTAAGAATGCACTTGGCCCGAGCGGAGCGGCTGGCGGAACAGGGGCTTATAGTAGATGAGGCCGAAGCTCATAAAAATGAACATGCCAAGCGGCTGTCAAAAAGGCAACGGCAACGGCGACGGCGACGCTGTTCTTGAGACGGCTACTCAAAAAATCTACAAAATAAAAACATAAGTAAGCGCGGCCAAGTCATGAGTGTATTTGGTTTTTCCTCTTCTCTCCTGTTTTATATTTTTTTTTGAGTGACGTTTCGGGTTTGGCATTTAGAAGAACAAAAGCCAGCGCCGATGCGCAGCCGCCCGCTGCCCGAGGGGACTAGAGACGGTACCGTGACGGATCGTGAGAGCTATGCGTAGGCCAAGTGCCAGCTGTCAATGAAAAGTTAGGAATCTGGAGCATTTGGCATTTGACGTCTCTTAACTGGATTCTGAACAGATTTAACCCAATTCCGCATTTCGGCTTGGATTTGAACTAGTTAAACGTAAGCATCATTGGTTGAGTTGTTTTTTGAGCTGTTACTTCAAATCAATAAGTCAACTTTGAAACATTTTTGGACAGATTCGGTTCTAAAACAGCATTGAACTATTTTCAAACAACTTTTACATTAGTTGGCCCGCTTGTTAGGTACATATTATGTATTATATAATTTTATAAAATACTATTCAATACTCCTAAGCAATTTAACTTATCCCTAAACCACATTTTATTGGGCTATACTCCAAAAATAGCTGTTATTTAAATAAAAAACGTTATCTACGATCTTATTTTGTTTTATTTCTGAAATCCGTTCAGATAATCGAAGGAAGTACTGAATGCAATTTATTTTTATATAAGCTGGAATAATTGTACTGAAATAAATGAAATCATTAATAAATAAATAAAAACTAAATATATAAATAATTTAAATCATCAAATTATTTTCTTTAATTTTTTTAATATAAACCATAATATAAAACGTGATATGACTTTTCTTAAGGATCAAGAACTTTTTGTTTGAACATATAATATTTTAAACCACATTTCTAAAATTTTCCTGAATAGAATTAAGAACTTGCTGCGAGACTAAACTGTTTTTTTTTTTACATTTGATCCACTTTACAAACTTTAAATATCAAATTTGCACATGTTCAGCGAGCTGTCGACGAGCTCTAGTCCATCTCTAGCCAGGAGCGGTCGGCGGAATGTGGAGTGAAGCCTGCGCTTCATTTGATTTCGTTCCATTCGCCGTTTTGGCCCGTTTGCTCGCGCCGTTAACCTTGGGGCCGGCGGATCGGAGACGCAGAAGTCTTTTATGCTTTGCATGCCAAGTCTCAAGCGAGCGCGTCGAGCGGGCAAACAAAGCAAAAGTGCCAAAGTGATTGACGTCTGGCAACGCTGACTTCTCTTCTCTTTTCTTTTTCAATTTGAGATCTGTGCGAGTGCACAAATTGAACTTGCAACGTGCAACGTGCAACGTGCCACTTGCAACTGGCCAGTCGTCGGTGGCAATGGCATTTGCTGCCGCATTGACTTTTGTGGGTCAGGGTCAGCCAGACAAATGTCAAACTAACACATGGGACGGGGTAACGGCGGCAATTGCACACGCACGCGACGATTCGGCCACATATTCGAACATATTCGAATGAGTATTCACATGTCCACAACCACTTTCTTTGCAATTTATATGAGTTTATGTGTTTATCGCTTCGCGCTAATCTCCAGGCTGGCAATCAGCCACGGTGACAGTTGCGGCTACTCCTACTGCCCACCTACCTCAACTCCTGCCCAGGTCGGCAAAAAACAAGAAGGAACCGTTAGCTTTGAAGTGCTGAACATTAAATACCCTTGCTGACATATAATGGATATAAATATATGCGAGGATTTTTATACAAAAAAACTTATTTTTGTGTAAATTGTGCCTATGGCAGGTATATGATATAGTATTTCGATGTTTTTAAAATTGTGCTTATAAGTTGGAAGCAAAATTAAGATTGTAATTGGTGAGCTTGATTAGATTTTCTTGTAAAACCAAAATGTTTTTTCTTACAGGAAATTATTTTTTTACTGTTTGCATCCACGGCAGCTATATAATAAAGAAGTCCGATGTTGATAAGATTTCAGTGATATATAAGAAGCATAATGACTTTCTTAATTGCCAGATGTGGTTAAGATATCTTGAAAAACAAAAATATTTGTATAAAAAAAATAATATTTTGACCAATAGGTTCACAGGCTTTTACTAATTGCTAAACTTGGTCAAGATACCTTGAAAATTTAAAAAGTTTTCCATACAAAAACGAATTTTTTAACCGAATATTTCTATGACAGGTATATGATATAGTAATCCGATCCGGCTGACTGCGATATATAGACTAATTTTAATAAAAAAATAGACCTCTGCAATGTTTTACGTAGATAGATGGCTTTATTAGCTCGGTTTTTTATACCGATCACGAGTGTGTACATTTTGTATGTCATTACATATTGCATGAAAGAACTAAAATACCCTTTGCCAGTGTATTAAAAGGGGCCGTTGCATGATTTATGGCGCGTAATTTGCGTGCGCATGCGCAAATTGCGGCGCAACCTTTTTTTGTGAGCTGCAACCATGTTGCAGCTTCCTGCTGACAAATGAGCTGCCTGCCAACTGGCAACTGCCAAATGGAGGCAAGCCGATTGAAAAGTGTGTCACTTGCATTCTTTGCAGCTTGTATTACAAGCCAGGAGCAGCAGCAGCAACAGCAGCAGCAGCAGCAGCATCAACAGCAACAGGAGCAGCAGCTGCAACAGCGGAAAGTGGATTCGCTGGACTCCCCCAGTGCTCGACTGATTTATAATTTCATTGAACTATTACCGGGACTGGCTGGCAGACAGCAACAGTAACAATAACAACAACAACAACAACGGCAACAACGGCCGCGCCAAATTGATTAACAATCAAAATAAATCAATACACAGCCCCAAAGCCAAAATGTGTCAAAACTTGCAACGAGCAAATTGCAATTGCAACACTTTCGCTGCAGATTTTTTGGTGTTTTTCACACTTGATTTACATTTTAAATTGAAAAGGCCGAAACTGAAGCTGTAACTGAAACCGAAAACCGAGCCAACTCGAGCCAGACAATTTCCAGGCCGGCGGGCATGAAAACTGCAAGACGAATTGGGCGACATTGTCAGGACAGGGCAAGTGGAAATTGTTGCTGCTTTGCTCGTTGCATGGTGTGTGGATTGTGGGGCATATGCACAACAGCACCGCAGCCTGATAAAGAGATCAATGGCAGAGCTCTGCCTGTCTGTTTGCCACACTGTCATACCCGCCTCCACGTACCGCGCCGCTCTGACTCCTCCTCTGCAGGTGAAATGTCAAATCTTCGGTGCATTTTACACTTGCCCCAGCCGCAGCCATGCTCGTAATTTAAGTCTTAATCGTCCACGCCATAATGTTGTTAAGCGTCTAATTGAAGTTTCACTTTTTTTTTTTTCAACTTTTGCGAAACGCAGCCGAGACTGCAGCTCAGCCCAGACACAGTTCGAGACCCGCGTGACCTCTGGCCGCGCAGCGCAGATACATTAATTATCTGTAATGAACGTTTACACTTATTTATTGGCATTAAATCATCGTTTAACGCGCTTTGAGCATGCACTTTTTTCTTTTTTTTTTTTTTACTTTTTTGACTGCACCAAAGACCCGGCTTCTGCCGCCGACGCCAACTCTGACTTCAACTCAGTTGCTCTCTCTCTCTCTCTCTCTCTCTTTCTTTCTCTGTCGCTGTCTCTGTCTTTGTTGCGCTTCAGCAATGGCCTTCAAGTGCGTTGCCTGCTTGTGGTCTCTTCGGGCTGCTGTCGGCTGCCTTGTTTGCTGTGTCCGCCTACGCCCCCTTTCGCCCACAGACTGCTCTGATATGCATGTCAAGCGGCCGCAAATTATCGCCTGCCTCGGATGGCACTTGAGGTCGCTTCCGTTTTGTGCAATGAGTCGCTTTCTGCCCGTTTCTAAGTTAACAAAAAAAAACAAAAGAAAAAAACGAAAGAAAAAATATTGGGCGGCGGGTTCATTGGCATTGTGTGCCACATAACAAATGCCTGGTGCTTACACGCTTATGAGTTATGCGCCTCCAGTTGGGCCGTTAACCAGCCGGTCTTCCAATACACTGGCTCAAAGTGTTTGGCAATAAATACAATTCAATAATTTAACTGGAAAAATTCATAATTGATACTTTGTTAAACACTTTATCAAGATTTTAATGGAATTCTTCTTCTCGTAAGTTTAGAAATAATTATAGAGTATCGTAAGGCTAAGGGAATATGCAATTGTTTAAGGCGCGAGAAAAGTATAGAGATTTTAGCTTTTCTAGATCTTTGGTATTCCGTCACGCTTTTCATTTTTCATACGCGGTTTCGTATGTTCATGTTAGCTAAAACTGCTTGACAAAAATTGCAAGGCACTTGATCTGTAGGAGTCTAAAAAGGTATATCATTCGAAAATACGGCCGTATTTGCCCAAAATATGCATGTTTTAGTTTTGAAAATCGAGTTAAATGTCTATATCTTGGCCATTTGTAGTCCAAAATTAAAAAGATACACTTCATTTGACTCGTATAAGTCTATAGAATCGATCGACATTCAAAGTTTTAAATTTTAAAATTTTCGCGATTTTGACAAAAATTGTGATATAAACCCTTATAATTTTTGTCAAATTTGGTCAAAATTTTGAATGGGGATTTTTGAATGCCAATCGATAGTCCTAATCTGTAGGAGTCTAAAAAGGTATATCATTCGAAAATACGGCCGTATTTGCCCACAATATGCATGTTTTAGTTTTGAAAATCGAGTTAAATGTCTATATCTTGGCCATTTGTAGTCCAATATTGGAAAGATACACTTCATTTGACTCGTATAAGTCTATAGAATCGATCGCCATTCAAAGTTTTAAATTTTAAAATTTTCGCCATTTTGACAAAAATCGTGATATAAACCCTTATAATTTTTGTCAAATTTGGTCAAAATTTTGAATGGGATTTTTAATGCCAATCGATAGTCCCGATCGTACGAGTCAAAAGGTATATCATTCGAAAATACGGCCGTATTTGCCCAAAATATGCATGTTTTAGTTTTGAAAATCGAGTTAAATGTCTATATCTTGGCCATTTGTAGTCCAAAATTAAAAAGATACACTTCATTTGACTCGTATAAGTCTATAGAATCGATCGACATTCAAAGTTTTAAATTTTAAAATTTTCGCGATTTTGACAAAAATTGTGATATAAACCCTTATAATTTTTGTCAAATTTGGTCAAAATTTTGAATGGGGATTTTTGAATGCCAATCGATAGTCCTAATCTGTAGGAGTCTAAAAAGGTATATCATTCGAAAATACGGCCGTATTTACCCACAATATGCATGTTTTAGTTTTGAAAATCGAGTTAAATGTCTATATCTTGGCCATTTGTAGTCCAATATTGGAAAGATACACTATCTTTTGACTCGTTTATGTCCATAGAATCGATCGCCATTCAAAGTTTTAAATTTTAAAATTTTCGCGATTTTGACAAAAATTGTGATATAAACCCTTATAATTTTTGTCAAATTTGGTCAAAATTTTGAATGGGGATTTTTGAATGCAATCGATAGTCCTAATCTGTAGGATCTAAAAAGGTATATCATTCGAAAATACGGCCGTATTTGCCCAAATATGCATGTTTTAGTTTTGAAAATCGAGTTAAATGTCTATATCTTGGCCATTTGTAGTCCAATATTGGAAAGATACACTTCATTTGACTCGTATAAGTCTATAGAATCGATCGCATTCAAAGTTTTAAATTTTAAAATTTTCGCCATTTTGACAAAAATCGTGATATAAACCTATAATTTTTGTCAAATTTGGTCAAAATTTTGAATGGGATTTTCAATCGATAGTCCCGATCCGTACGAGTCTAAAAAGGTATATCATTCGAAAATACGGCCGTATTTGCCCAAAATATGCATGTTTTAGTTTTGAAAATCGAGTTAAATGTCTATATCTTGGCCATTTGTAGTCCAAAATTAAAAAGATACACTTCATTTGACTCGTATAAGTCTATAGAATCGATCGACATTCAAAGTTTTAAATTTTAAAATTTTCGCGATTTTGACAAAAATTGTGATATAAACCCTTATAATTTTTGTCAAATTTGGTCAAAATTTTGAATGGGGATTTTTGAATGCCAATCGATAGTCCTAATCTGTAGGAGTCTAAAAAGGTATATCATTCGAAAATACGGCCGTATTTACCCACAATATGCATGTTTTAGTTTTGAAAATCGAGTTAAATGTCTATATCTTGGCCATTTGTAGTCCAATATTAAAAATATACATATCTTTTGACTCGTTTATGTCCATAGAATCGATCGCCATTCAAAGTTTTAAATTTTAAAATTTTCGCGATTTTGAACCGTGAAGTCGTGATGTAACCCAGATGTTTGTGTTGTTAATTAAATAAATATTCAAAAACATAACAAATATGCAACTGATTAGAGCCAAAGAGAAATATATAAATTCTTCAACTTTAATACACATTTTCTATGTACATTGCAAATTTAGCGTGCTTGGCAAAATATGCAAGGCACTTCAACTGCTTTGTAAATACAAATAAAATTGTAACTGCAAAGAAATATATTTATTATATAATATATTATATTAATACCCTACTTTGCAGCTTTAAAAAAGGTTCCATTTGAAACTTATTAAAATTCAATTGTAATTTGAGTGTGACTTTTGTACCACAGTGCGCAGTTGTTAGCGTTTATTTTGGCCAATCAGCAGGCGCTGTCTTTGGCTCATAATCATAGCCATTATGATCATCTTAGTCATGTTTTATGTATGTGCTTTGGGCTAATCAAACATTTATTGATTGCCAACTGCGATTTATCAGCCACTGTCATTGGCAGGTGAAAATGTTAGATTCTTTGCGACGATCGATGCTTGGCTCTTGCGCAGTTATGCAATGGGTGTTTTTCTGGCTTCGGGTGTAGTTGTTGGGTGTGTTTGTTTGGCCCCAAATTGACACGTCAAATCGATGTAAAAAATACAGCATGAAATACTTTTGAATGCTTTGGCTGCCGTTGTTGTTGTTGTTGTTGTTTTTTTGTTTTGGTTTTGGCTAATTGCAGCCACTTGCATGCCATAAAGATTTTTACTGTTTAATACATAAATATGTTTATGTCAAGCGCCGCGACCGTGCAACGTGCAACGACAACAACTGCAACTGCAACAATAAAAACTGTGGTAAAGACTCAAAATGCTGCATGTTGAACACCCACAAAGCATAAATAACAACGGCAACAACGGAGACCCGCCCTCGCATCCCCTCCCCCTTCCCCCTCCCTCCTCTCTCTTCCCTCTGCTCACCTGGCCTCCCACCAGCCAGTCGTGGCGAAGGTGAAAGTGTTTTCTGGCTCGTTGCAATTATATTGTAAATGATTTTATTATTTATTTGCCGAATTAATTTCCATGGCTCGCACATCGCATGGCTCGGTCGAAATGTGAAATATTCCATATAAATATTTATGTTTTAATTAAAAAGTCCACAAGGAAATTGAAAATTACATAAATTTAGCAATACATTTGCAACGCATTTTTCCATTTCGAACAGCTTGGCGGGAAATTGTGGCATTTATTTCGCTTTTATAGGGTGCAATTTATGAATGCCATTAATCCAAATTAAGTTGTGTAATTGCACGCTATTTACAATCCTGATGCGTTTTATTTTTTGTTTAAACTCTTTGTGATTATTGCGACAATTGTGCATATGCTGGGGGCACCAAGTGAAAGACCAGAAGGCGGATAATATAAATTGCTTTATAGGATGTGGCTAATGAGAGTTTTATTGCGAAAGTATTAAATTGTATTGAACTCTACTATATACACAAAAAATAGTGAAGTTTTTAGGAAAGCAGTTGTGATCCCAATAAATATACGTTTGAAAATATATAAAACTATTTCTGCTGATCAAGAATAAAATGCTGAAATGATCTAAATCATATTATATATATATAATATATATATTTTGTTATTTACAATATTTGAAATTAAAATAATTTTATTTAATATAATATAGCTGCTTCAAAATGAATGAAAAGTATATTTTGTGTAAATATTTGATATATATTTTTAATCAATTTGTTGCTGCAAAAGCCGTCTGAGATCTGTTGTATTTATTTTGCTAAAATGTGTATTATTTAAGCACAAAAATATATGATAGTAATATTTCAAAAATTTAAACTTTCCAAGAAGCTAGAAACCGAAGAGCTTACATAACCATCACATCTGATATATGTTGTGACCCACAGATGAGCTGACTAATTAGTTGGGGCTTATCTAAAAAAGTCATCGCTGCTGATTGCATTGCATGCGATAATCGCCAAGATCATATTTCATGAGAAGCACATTTTGACAGCGCTGTGAGGCGACCTTCATTTGTTGGGGCAGTCAGTTTGTCACTGGGCTCGGTGTCTCGAGTGATAGTACATAAACCTTAAATTGGGTTCACTGGCAGCAGCTGAACTGATTCAAACTGCGAACTGGGACAGGCTCTCTGGCAGTGGGACAGCTGCCAGGCTGTTGGCTGTTGGCTGTTGGCCGTTGGCTGCTGACTGGCCCGAGCATCCGCAACAATTTGCAACGTTTTTTGGTTCGTTCGGCGACTGGTTTTGCGCAATTTTTACGTGTTCATTATCATACAAATGGAGAGTACCCTGAGCAGATGCACGGCCAGAAAGACATCCACATCCAACATCCACATCGACATCGACAACAAACCATCCACATGCCACATGCCGCATGTACAACGTAGTTTTTGGACACAAACGAAAGTGAACTTTTTAATGCCCGGGCCAAAGCCAAAGCATTTTTATCTGTGATGCTGCCTGATGTGAAACGTGTTCCATGGAATGGCCTGGCCTGGCCTGGAGCTGTAGCTGGGGCTTTTATTTATCGTCGTTTTTTTATGATTTAACATATGTACGTGTTGCTGTCACACATACGAGTACACGCACCCAAACATGCTTATATATTAATTTCATTAATAATAAGTAATTTCACTTTTCATTTCGCTCAAAAACGAGCCAAGAATTCGCAACTTTCGTTGCGGGTGAAGCTGCCTCCACCTTCCGCCGTTGCTGCCAAGTGCACTCCTCACCCTCCCCCAACCCCACACCCGCCTGCAGCCCCCCCGGCAAAGGCCAAGCGTTGGGGCCAGATGAGCGGCCAGACAAAAATCGATGAGCATATTAATTGCTTCGACTGCCGGGCCACAAAATCACGTATGCGTATACGTAATTTTTTATTATTGACTGTTAATTACATGCAATTTTTTGTTGCCTACCATATTTTATATACGTATTTCTTTGGAAATACCCTTGCAGACGGTCTTATACAGTTTGGAGGAAATCTGATACTCATAGAGAGGTATTTTGGATTGGATAAGGTAAGCACATATACTTGATCGGGATCAACAGCTAAGTAGATATGGCCATGTCCGTCTGAATGTCTGTTTTCGACCAGCTTGATGGAATTTGTCATCCATTTGGGGAATATATATATAGCAGTCAGCCGGATCGAATCATTATATAATATATCCGCCATGGGAACTATGTCTCGAAAATTGAGTTTTGTATAAAAAATCAGTTTTATTTTTCAAAATATCCTGACTGAACTTAGCAATTGAAAGTGCATTCAACATATCGGCCAATTCTTCAAGATCGGACCACTATATCATGTAGCTTATATACGCAATATTAAAAAAAAATTTATTTTGTTCCCAACATATAAAAACAATCTTATCAATATCTGAATATTATACCTAATAGCTTTGCTCCTATGGCAATCTGTATAACTGTTTTTTTTGTTGTTTATGTGTATAGAAATATATATGGTATATTTGCCAGATGTCTGCAAGGGTATTTAATATTCGACAAACTACAATTAGTATTTATTTTTTTGTTGTTTTTTCCTCTTTTTTTCTTGGGCGTCAAAGACAAATGTTACAAGTTGCCGCCACCGATGTGTGGGCTTTTATCGGCTTGCGGCAGATCAGCGCCAGCATTTTAATTGCTCCCGAAAATTGAGTTATTTTGAGTTATTTTGATTGCAGCCCGTTGACCTTTTTTGTTTTTTTTTTTTGCTGTTTTTCGGATTTTTTTCCTATGGTTTTTGTCGCATTTGATTCTTGTACACACCCAGCAAAATGTCGAGTGTTTGTGGCTTAGTTTCGCTTGAGTTTATATTTTTATATTTTTATTTTTTGGCTAGCTGCTTGGGCCTGGCCAAGAGCACTTCTGGCGCTGGTTGCGCTCGGGAGTCGTGCATGCCGATGTTTATCGGCTCGCCGATTCAGGCGTGTGTATGTGTGCTGGCCAAATAAAATTGTAAATTAAAATTGTAGATTGATTTCGATTCGATTTGTGCAACATTCTCAGCCCACTGCTGGCTGGCCAGGCTTTTTGGTTTATTGTCATTGTCAAATGCCTGGCAATTGGCTGGGCTGGGAAAATTAATCATTAAACTTGCCGCGGGTCGTGGACAATGCAAATTTTCGCTTTACGGAAATTGGCATTAATTTGTTTTTTCATGGGAGTTTTATGGCCAGACGCACTGCAACTGCAACATCAATTGCAACTGCAACTGCAACTGCAACAGCACCTGCATCTGCTGTTTAAGTCTCGCAATGAAAATGTAATTACGCCCTCTAATGCCACACAAGGCAATGGCAATTGGCAACGGCAACAGGCGCAGCCGCAGCCGCAGCATTAGCCGCAACAAGTGGCAACTGCAGCCGTTGCCGGCCTCTGCCCCTGACACTGTGGCAACCATCAACATTAGCAACGCCCTGTGGCTTCTGCCTTGGCCTCTGCCACAGTCGGAACGATGGCCATTTTGATTGATTACACATGCGCTGCGTGGGCCGCCGTTAATGTTAACGTTCGCATTGATGTTGCCACGCTTGCCACAATCGCTTTTATCTATGCAACACACACTGCCGCTGACGTCATCCGACAAATAACAATATTTGCAATAAAATTAAACTTAACGTATTCACAATATTTTACTCCTCTGTAAAGTCTTTAAGCGAACGAGCATGCAAGTAGGGTTTAATAGCTACTGATTCACTCTTTGCTTGCACCATTCATAAATTGGTTTTTTATGATCAGGGTGCAACGCATTTGTGTAAAAATAAATTAACTTTTGCACTTTTCGCCTGAGCGTAAAAAATATATCTGCAAATATTTAAAGTTTAATTTGTTAAATTTTTATATTTTATGACTTCAAAACATAAAAATCGAATAGAAAGGCGATATTTGTTTGAAGAGAAAAAGAAAAGTTTTAAGAAAAAAAGCGAAGAAGTTTAAAAAAAAAACCATTTTGTTCAGTAAGCATATTTAAAATCTAAAACTTATTGGAAAAGGAAACTAAGTTATAAAGAGAGAAAGAGGGAAAAAACAGGAGAGAGCGAAAAAGAGTGGAAAAAATCGTGAGAATCATGAGAATGGTCATGAGTGAGCGAAAAGCTAGCTAGTTATATTACAAAAAGAAAACTCTGAAAATGTTCCTTTAATATGGAATTGAGAAAATTAGAATTCGAGAATAATAGAAGGGAAAAGGCGAAGTTTTTCACAAAAAAATGGCGATGCTAATAAGCTCGTAGCACACGTCCTGCTCAACATTTCCATGGGGTACAGGGTATAAAAATTACTTTCGATTTCAGAAGAAAAATTCTCTCGATTCTCCTGTCGCTTGGCCATTTGTCTGGCTGTCACAAAGATTACCTCAGCAGAAGCCGTGGCTGAGTGGGAGCAGGCGGGCAGGTAACAGCAGCTAGCCAAGCTTTCAGACTTAGCCACAACGTTAAATTTCGCTTTCTATGCCAAAAAGTTTGACAGCGTGCGGCTAAAACTTTGCACGTTTGACCAAATTTGGGCGCACAACAGTTTGGGGCGACCGCTGTGGCCAAATGGTGATGACGATGACGATGACGCCGCTGACTGCTGCTGGGCTGGCTCCAGCCTCCACCCGCTGCACCACCTCTCCTCTTCATCATCCCGCCTGGCTGCTGCAGCTCCAGCTCCAGCTCCAGCTCGAGCTGCAGCTCGTGGCCTGGCGTTGGCGCAAGCTCTGGTAGCTTCTTGTCGCCGTATGTCATGCGGCTTTATCTTGATGCCGCTGTCGTCGGGAGTCATGCGCCAGCGCCTGCCCGAGCCACCAGTCGGAGCCAGAGGCTCAGCTCGAGCCTGAGTCAGATTTCGCTGTTTAACATAGTTAGCTGGAGTGCGCGAGGGATTTTCACCGCAATACAGTAGCCGCTGCACTGTACTACGTAGGTTGAGGTTGAGGTCAGTGCACCCTGCGACTCAAAACTCAAACTCGTACTCACACTCGCACTCACACTCGCACTCACACTCATACTCGTGCTCGCATTCACATGTGATTAAAAGCTAAAACGCAAGACCATCATAAATATCAAATGCGCCACAATTTAGGGTCTACTATGTGGACTTGGTCTGCTGTTGTTTTGTTTTTTTTTTTGGTTTTTCATTTTTCCATTTTCACTTTTGTTTGAATGCTGAGCGACACCTGGCGACGAACTGTGGAACAGCGCACAGCACATGAGTCACACAGGCTGTCACAATGCGGCCCGAGCCCGAGCCCGAGCCCAAGCCCCACAAAAGTGCATCATAAATTATGTTTGGCTTTGGCGCTTGGCTCAGAAAAAACCTTTATTTCGATTTTTTTTGTTCCTTTTTTTTTTTTTTTTTCTTTTCTAACCATTTTCATTTGCTAAAGTAGTCACACGGTCAAATTGCCTGGGACGGACGGACGCGGCACATTTGTCGCCGGCCAAAGCGAAATCGAAATCGAAATTGAAATCCTGGTGCTGCCGCAAGTCGCAAGTCGCAGTCGCAGTCCCAAGTTCCAGCCCCGAGCATTAGCCACGGCAGCCGCACTTTGGTCACGAATGTCGGTCAAACGTGTTTGTCGCTATTTTACAACTTTAAATATGCCAACAATGGACCGAGCCACCGCTTAGCACCGCCACACAAATCCGCCAACCGCCAACCGCCAGCCACCATCGCCATCGCCCTCGCCATCGGCTTGGATCGCCGCACTTGGGATACTTAATTTGTGCGCATATTTTTGCAGGGATTATCATTGTCACAACCGGACAGACATTGCCACAGCGATTCGATGCGGCAGCTACTTTTGCCACATGTGCGAATTCTAATTTACAGATTTTCCTTAACAGATTAACGCAAATTTTCTACTCTGCGCAGCTAGCTCAATGGGGGGAAAGTCTTTGATCACAGTTGGGGGTTAATATGGCATTAGCTTGGGCTAATATTCACTAGAAATCTTTATTGAAAAATTTTAATTATTCATTAATTCATAATGAGCTAATCAGATAAGAAGAATATCTTATTTCGCGAATAGACGCGAGTTTTCAAAGAACTCTAATATTTAAATATTTATCATAATTATTACTATTACTTTTATTATTGATTTTTTTTTTCTGCTTTAACAACTTATTGTTTTTTGTTTTTAGAACCAAAATTCCCAAAAAAATTTGTTTTCCAATGGCATAAATTGAGAAATTACACATTTTTCTTTTTCTTTATTGTTTCCAAAATACAAATAAAATATTTTATTGTATAGTAATTATTACTGTTAAATTTACTGTTAGATATTATATTATTCGGTTCTTCTTTTAAATTATTTCTTTTCAGTTCACTTCCATTTCCCTTAATATCAGTAATCAATCAAAAGCTGATAAACCTGAAATTCTCACTTTTGTTATTATTTTCTTTTTTATTCATGCTCTCCCTTTTTGACATCAATTGCCTGCATTTCTTTTGGCACTTTCGCGCTACACAACACTGCACAAACATGAGAATTAAAGAAAAAAATAAAAGTTGTCTGAAATCTGACTTTATCCGAATTGATTGCTTTTTATCACAATTCGCCATTTGTAGCGGTCTTCGGCTTTAATGGGGCTCCGTCTGTGTGTGGCCCAATTTCGGGCTGTAAACCAATTCGGTGTCTTTACCACGTTTGTTGCGCATACGCCGCGTTGCCCCCCACAAAAGCCAAAGTAGCGATTTTGAGAGCCAATAGTCTGGGAAATCAGTAAAGCATTTAGACCACGAACAAATTTCTCACATAATTCACAAAACGTCGTAATACGGAAGCCGTATTTGCAAATTTCACTCGCCTGATAAGTCAGCCAAGTAAATTTGCAGCACTTTGGCACTCAAATTTGAATTTCATGTCCCTTTTATCGGTGCGACTATCTGAGCTCTGCCTAGAAGTGGGCATTGTTTGGCTTGTTGTTGTTGTTGTTGTTGCATTTGGCCAATTTGGCTGCTGCTAATAACGGTGCTTGGGGGGCTTTGCCTTATTGGGCGGTCGGTCCATTGGATTGATGTGCCAGCGACTAGCCATTTTTTTTGTTTTTGTTTTTTTTTTTTTTTTTTTGGCTACCGCAAAGTTATAAAATATCGAAAATTATGCGCTTCGACTACCGTTGCTGTCGGTTGTCATCAAAAGCGGCGCCGCAGAGTCAAGCGTGGCAACTCTGGCTGTGGCTGCAACCGTGGCTGCTGCGACAGCGACGGCGACAGCGACGGCGACGGCGACGGCGACTGCGACTGTGGCACTTAACACCTTTTTGACACACAGCCAACGACGTCAAATGCAAATGAAGATAAATCGCTGCCTCTGATCTTTTTAGCACCTTTTTGCATATATTGCTGGCAACAGGCAGCAGGCGGCAGGCAACAAGCGGCAGGCGGCAGGCAGCAGGCAACGGGCGGCGCTCGCTGGTGACAGCCACAAACATGCAACATTTTGTCGCCAGTTGTACAACTCTGCCTCCGACTGTTTGACTGCCTGACTGCCTGACTGCCTGTTGCATTCATTGGCAATGCCCCACTCTGCCCCCACCGATTTTGGCGATTATGCGGCTCGGCTTAACCCAGCCCCGGATTGGCCCCGGACTATTGTGCGCTCGGCATTTGCTTGTTTTTGCCGTTGCTGCGAGTATCTCATAATTTCATATGATGTTTGTGACAGGCATATCGTAATCTTACAGATTTATATATGTGTATCTTGTGGTACTTAAATCGTTAAACTGCTCGCCTGTTGCAAGTTGCAAACAGTTCACATAAAAACACAGATATCTTTATGAATAATTATTTAGATTGCTTTTTAAATATTTTATTTCTTTTTATTGTCGGTCCAATCAACTGGCGATTTTTCTCAATTCATGGAACTAATGGCTAATGAGAAAGTAAGGCACTTTTATACTCTACACTTATAGTTTAATTATTAATGCCACAATATGAATCATGGCAGCAGCATATATTCCATTTTGTTCCTATTCTCATACATATGCATAAATCACCAGAAAGATCTCTAATGAAGTATTCAAAACCGAGCTCTGAAATTAATGAAGCCTTTGTGTTCAGAGTTCATGAAGTTTTTGGGCAGTTTTTTTAATTTGTATATCCTTCTGAATATATCTGTCATCATTAATTTCTCGAAATTCTGGCTCCTTCTAAGTTATCTTTTGCAGCCTTCAGGCTGGGTAAATTTATATTCTAAGACAAATTCGGGCTTGGTGTTATTTATTAAATTATATATATGCAGATATAAATAAATGTAATTATTTAAATATATATCATAAAATAAGGACAGCTATTCTTCAGCATTTTTACGCAACAATTTAATATATAAGTATTATTTTTATTAGTATAGAATTAAGTTATAAGCTATCCACATTTAATACTACAAATATATATAGATATAAATTAATGTAATATACAGTCTATTAATTACATTAGCCTGGAATTCGTACCCTTGCTCCCGATATTCTCTAATATTTTATTTTCAATTTTTAATTAAATTTAAATTTTTGCATTCATTTATTATTTTAAATAACGTTAAGGGATTTTTAAAAACATTTATAACTAATTCCACCAACGAGTCATAATTGCTGCTGACTCGAATTAATTTATAATGGAAAAACAGTTTTTAAAAATTCTTTGGCCTAAATCTTCTAGAATATCTTTAAAAAAGGCTATCAAAATTAAAATGTTTATTTTGCGTGCTTGCCATGGCAAGCGAATTAGAATCCACAGCTCGGAAAGAGTATCACGTATTTGTTGATACACATGCAAGTTGAGCGCCATGTGGTCTTTAGTCCACTGCTCGGCTGGCTGTCCATAGGGTCAAGGGGGGAGTACGTACTAGTACAGCTACGTAGCTGTGGTAGCCGTCTATTGTGCGCTGTGGGGCTCAGTTTTGTTGTTGGCTTTGTTTTTGTATTTTTTGGGTCCGCCTTGGACTCACTTTGCATATGAGCAGCTCGCGAGCGGCGCACAATCAAAAAATTATCAGCCTGGGCCGCCGTCGACGTCGTCGTGGACGTCGTCGTGGACGTCGTCGTCATTGTTGTGCCTGGCTGGCTGTTTGGTTGCCTGTCGGCGGATGAGGAAGTTGTTTGTTTGTTTGCGTTTTTGGGGGCTTGGGCCTGGACTGGGATTGGGAGCTGCATTCGCTGCTGCATGCTGCCAACTATCGGTAGGCGACTATCGGCAGCTTGTCGCGTTTTTTGTTTTGGTTTTTTTTTTTATTTAAATTACGAAATGTTTTGTCAACAATTTGTCGAGTGATTTATTTGCTGGTGCAAACGACTGCCGACTGCCGACTCCCGACTGCCGACTTTGGCTAATCGGAGGTGCAAGCTATCAGCTGACAGGTGCATAAATTGCGTTCAAAATCGAAAGTTGCGCCCAAGTGTTGCCGTTCAGAATGCAGCATGAAAATGAAAGTGAGCGACGTGCATCCATTAAATGTGTGTCAGTTGCAGTTGCAGTTGCAGACACTGCTGCTGCTGTTGCTGTTGCTGCTGGTGCATTGACATCAACGGCGGCCCCGATGCACTGCAGCTGTCCATCAGAGAACTTTCGATTTCGATTGCGTAGCGCTTTCCACATTGGCATTGGCGTTTGTTGAACTGCGCCACAAATAACTGCCACAGATCATGTCCAGGCGGTGTGGGGGCATGCGGCATGGGGCACAGTCAGTCACAAGAAAAACACATATTTTCTGCCAGCGCTTTTTTGAAGCCCCCGTGACTGACACACAATTGCGTCGCGTTTTATTTCTTTCTGCTGCCTCGCATAGTTCCGTATTTGGTCAAAGATAATGATGTGAAATGCAGCAACAACTGCGACAACAACAACAACAGGAGCATCGACAACGTCTGCAACAATCACCCACTCAAAAATTGTTAAAAAAAAAAAAGAAAAATTGCCAGGCCTCGACTTGCCAATGCATGTAAATGAGTGAAAATGTTTTGAACTTAAGTTCGTTGGCAATGTGCGTGCCACATGCCCCCAAAAGAAGTTGCCATAGATGCCGCTCGTATCCAGCCAATTTACCAAGGAGAAATTCCAATTCCAATTCCAATCCGGCGCATGCCCAGTTATTGCCATGACAGAATTTGGCATTCGATTTGTAAACAACAACAATTCGTAGGCAACAAACAAATTCATATTTTAAGAAAAACTGAAACTGAAACTGAGACTGAAAACAAATACAAATACAAGATGGACGACGCAGTGGATACCGCGGATATGGATATGGGACTGGAGCCGGGTGGCATACAAAAGCGCCGGCCATATATGAAAAAGTTTATACAGCCCGAATCCGATGAGGAAGTCGAGGACATTCAGAAGCTGTACAGTGTGCAGGAATCCTGGCGTACGCTCTTGGCCCTGCCCACCTGCCAGAAAATAATGGTCATGTAGGTGCACTTGAGAATCGCAATCGTATCTAAAACGCAAAACCCATCGAATTGATATCCACAGCGCACCCGTGCAGAAGGCGCTGAAGATTCAGGTGGGCGTGAACGTGACACAGGAGTTTCCGTGGAAGCAGGTACAGTACAAGGATATGCGCGATGTGCTCTTCGAAGAGATCGAGAACGCGGGCGAGCTGCTCAAGCTCTTCAAGGGCTTCAATCCGGAGCATTTTGTGTTGATGGGCTATTGTCCGACGCTGACCGAAGCCGAGGAGAATCCGCCCGAGGGCGATCCCTTCATCTTTTACGTGAGCAGCAAGGACACCAAAATCGCCATGGGCATCATTCAGAATATGGAGTCCTTCGATCGCTGGCGCATGCAGCGTCGCCTGCGCAAGAAGCCCCGTCGCTGGGTCAGCATGGGCACCGAGGAGGAGATGACCATTGTCGTCGAACGCTTTCGCGACGAGCCCGTCGATGTCGAGATCCAGAGCGTCTATCCCATCCAGCAGCCGCGGCACATTGCCTTCGACTATCGCACGGCGCGCGATGTGCGCGACGGAGTCATCGAGCTGCTGCCCAAGGAGGAGGCCAAGTACGACAACATAACCAAGCGTCGCATTTCGGTTGCCGTCCAATCGGCGCCGGCCTGCATCAATCGGGAGCAGCAGACCAATCCCACGTTTCCCTCGAACGCCTGGTCGCAGTATCTCTATGAGATCGATGATGCAGGTGCGTTTGCATAAAGTTCTTTGATTGCGTTTCCTTTTCAACTGTGGCATTTACATGCTTAGATCTGGAGCTGGATGAATCGGACGTGGAGGAGGAGGAGGGCGCCGTTCAGCACAGCCGGCCCAGCTCGGCGGCCAAAGAGGAGCCGAAAGAGAAGCCGCCGCCCGAAATGTCGGCCCAAATGCAGCTGCTGCTGGAGACGCTCGACTTCAATCAGATCGATAGTTATCGGTGAGTTTATATAGCCATTTAGCAGACGGTTTTATAATGCACACTTGACTGATCACTTCAAGTATCTATATTCCTGATCAGTTCGACGAGCTGAGTCCAAGCTGAGAGATCGGTCCAAAATTCGAAATTTTAAAAACATAAATTTTATTTGTTTTTGAAGATATCCTGTTGAAAGTCAGCAATTGGTCGCTTTACCATGCTGCTAACATATGAGTAAAATCTATTATGCATCGGATTACTATATTATATATCTACCATAGGAAAGATCTGTCGAAAATTTAGCTTTTGTATGGGAAACCTTTTTTGCATTTTACGATATTTTAACCAAAATTAGGAAACCTCACTCTGATTTTTTTTTTAATTATGAGCAAAATCCATCCACATCGGACCACTATATCATATATCTACCATAGATCGAAAAATAAGTTATTGCATGGAAAACTTTTCTGTTTTCCAAGATATTCTTTATCAAAGCTGGCATATATGATCTATACTATGCTCTTAATATAGGAACAATCAATCACAACTTTTATTTTGTATACAAAAAAAGCATAGAAAAATATGAAATACATTTCTTAGATATTAATCTCTAGAACGTGATTTAATCACCAATTCCCTTGGCAGCAACGACTATCAGCTGATCTCGACCAGACACGTGGTGCACTACACCAATCCCTATCTGCAGGAGTTCATCTGCTTTGCGAACATCTCGAAGAGCGACAAACGCTTCGTGACCAGCAGCGATTGGTACCCGAAGCTGTCCGGTCTGCTCGCCGTCTCCTATGGATTCACCACGCCGGTGACCGTTGAGCTGGCCACCAACCATGTGAACTTTGTGCAGCGCGCGGTGCTCGAGCCGAATCCGGTGCTCCTGTGGAGCTTTGCCGACAATCTCAACTATAAGCTGGAGTTCGAGGCGCCGTTCGAGATCACCACGCTCTCGTTCTGTCCGTTCAACGGGGATATTCTGTTGGGTGGCTGCCAGAATGGCCAGGTGGTGCTCTGGGATCTGCAGGGCCGTTGCGATCACTTGGAGGAGGAGGAGTATCTGACGCCCGCCCAGGCCAAGTATCGGCATCTGATCGGCGACTTTCTCAACTGGACGCTCGACATTAACGAGGAGGTGGTTGTGGCGCCGGCAACGATATCGCCGCTGGAGAATTCACCCACCGGCGCCATCACCGGCATCTATTGGCTGAGCAGACACTTCTATTTGAACCACTTTGGCAAGGTCTTCAACGACCTGGATAAGCGCTGTCATCACAAGTTCTTCATTACGTGCGCCTTCGATGGCACCGTTAGCTTCTGGAATCTGGAGGGCGAGAGCTCCAAAAAGGAGAAGGAGGCGCAACAGCGCACCAAAAATCTACCCAAAGAGCTGACCCAAAACGAGTCGCCGCTGCGAAACAAAACGATCAATCCCACGTACAACATCTTCTACAACGAGCCGCTGACGGGCATCATTGCGGACACAACGGTCTTCTCCATACAGACGCCATCGCCCAAGATGATCTACAACTCGCCGGCCAACTATCCCATTGCAATGGTGCCCAAAAATCCGCCCGAGCTGCGTCAGTCGCTCATCCTGTCCACGTACTATGGCCACATCATACGCGTCGAGTGGCAGGGCATGTACAGCGAGGCGGGCGCCAAGGAGCAGGTGAATGCCTCCATCAATTTCGCGATGGTGCACGATGGTCCCGTCGTGGCCATGAGCAAGAATCCCTTCTATCCGGAACTGTTCGCGTCCATCGGACGCACCGTTTTTGCTTTGTGGAAGGAGGATTATCACGATTCGCCCATTATTTGGCGCAAGCGTCCTTGCGACTTGACCGCCGTCGCCTGGAGCGAGACACGTCCTGCCGTCCTCTATATCACACGCATGGATGGCATCCTGGAGGCCTGGGACATTTTGGGTGAGTTAAAAATAATATTTTTTCTTAAATATTTTTTTTAAAAGGGTTTTTTGGTTTTTTTCTGTACTTGAGCTCGGGATGACGATGCCGTCCTGACGGAGGTCCTGGGCGGTGGCATCATCACGGCCGTCACCGAGCATCGCCCGTCGCTGCCCAACAAAATCCTGGGCATAGGCGACTACAACAGCAGCATTCGCATGGTCAAGCTGCCCCACAGCTTCGATGTGCCGCTGGACAATGAACTTTCCGTAGGTTTTTTTTTGCCTAAAACAGACTTGAAAATCCTATGCATCCTTTTACATCATACGCTCCCTCAGAAATTGATGAAATATGTGCTGCGGCAGATTACGCGCAAGATGAACATACGAGCGTGGGAGCAAAAGTACTATGAGCTCAACAAGGACATCATCGAGGCGAAGCGGGAGGCCGAGGAGGAGGCGCGCAAGGAAATGGAGCGTCTGGAGCGGGAACAGCTCAATCCACGCAAACGTGCATCCGATGTGGAAGAGGAGCATGAGTAAGTGTCAGAGAGAGAGAGAGAGAGAGAGAGACTGGTAGATATAATGCCAACATCCTCGTCAGCAGCAGGGGCAAGGGCCACAGTGGCGCCCCCTACAACGAGCGCATGGCCAAAAAGTTTGACGAACTGAATCTCAACCGGATGATGACCATTCTCATGTCGCGCAAACAAATGGATCCCGAGAAGCTGGCACGCGAGACGGCGCTGGAGAAGGAGCGCCTCAGCTACGAGACGGCCAAGAAGGAGTCGCATGCGCAGCTGCTGCAGACCGTTGAGGACGATGTGGCCACCATACGGTCGCGCATCCTGCCCGCCGAGGTGCAGGACATGCAGCGCAGCGAGATGATCGCCGAGCGTGTCAAGAACGAAATCGCCATGGCCGAATCGTACGAGAGCGTCACGGAGCAGGCGTTCAGAAAGCTCCAGCACTTTCCCGAAATCAAGCCCATCGACTACATCGAGCTGCTCGAGCGGGGCCTTAAGCGGCGCCAGCTGCTGGACCAATCGCTGGGCGGGAACACCGAACGCCTGCTCTGGTACCAGGAGAAGATGCGCGACAATCAGATCTTCGAGTGCGATTTCGGCACGGATCTGCTCTACACCAAACGCAAATTGGGCCCGCAGCCCGTTGAGGAGACCGTCATCGAAGTCCCCTCAACGGTGGAGTCCGAGGAACCGCTGGTGGTGCAAGAGGATCAGGATTGATTTTATTTGTGTTTATTAAAGATGGCTATAAAACGTAAATGGGTTTTTCTCTTTATGGGCTGCAGATCCTGCTGGAACTGGGTAAGTTTTGACATATTTGTTTATATATATTTAGAAAATAATTAAAAATTCAACAAAATTGTATTTTCAATAATGCATTTATTTTAATTCTAGAAGACAAACCATAACGAAAATGGTTTAAATTAAAACGTGAAAATCGGTTTAGTTTTGACTACATTATGGGAGTTTGAAATATGGGAGCATGGTTTCGAGAGATTAATATGTAAATTTTTTGTCAATTTTGGCCTGATTTTTGACAACAAATTTGGCCCTCTCAGAAACAGTTGTCAGGTTGTTTTTTTTATACTTTTTGTGACAACCACAATCGATTAAAAACATATATATGAAATTGAATTTTTTCGAAAATGACATGATTTTTACCATAAGAATCCAAAAATAAATATACGTAAAAAATATTTTAAGTTTTCATATGAAAAAATTGAAAAATTTTTTGTTTTTCAAGAATACTTAGCGACTTAGAGCGTCAAGTTTTCTCCTTTAATATGAGCAAGATCTCATTAACAGGGGACTACTATAACATATACCTCTCACATAGGAACAAAAGTTTTTAAAAGAGTTCTTAGGAAAATTCGGTAAAATTCTTATTAAAATTTTTAAATGATGACAGCCCAAGTCAAATCTAAGACTGCAAGGTTATTTTATTTGTGAACACTCGAAGATAAATGTTCTCTCCACTTGTTTCTCCAAAAGTCATAGTGACGAAATAGGCTCTGCGGGAAGCCTACTAAAAATGTTTGTATAGTATAATTGTTTAATTTGCATCTCAAGTAACTTTTGTCATTTAAATTCATTATAATACTAATTAATGTCTATCCTAAGCTTTACTAATTGATTTTTAAATACAACAATCATCACAGGGTGACCACAATCAAATATTTTATAGTCGCCCTGTGGCGCTTTGTTGTTTTTAAGCACCTATGCATAATGACCAAAACGAACTTGAGTTTGGTTTGTTTGCTGTCCAAATTCTATGCAAATCTTTTTCATATTACAACTCATCTAAATATTTCCACTAATTTTGAATTGGTGTATGAAATATAATGGATTACCTGCCATTAAAAACAATTCAAGAATTCAATGGGCCAGCTTTAATTGGCCATTGCCAAATGTTTGTGCCTTAATTAAACGCGCATTGAACCCTGACGCCGCACTTCCGCTCCGCTCCAGCTGCGGGTTCAAGTTTATGACATTTCTAAGCGGCGCACAAATGAAGTCATCTCGTGACCGAGGCGTGTCACAGGTTTAATGAACTGTGCCACAGCCGCAGACAGAGCCGCAGAGCCGCAGATTCGCAGTCGCAGTCGCAGTCGCAGCCACAGCCCCAGTCAGAGTCGGTGCAGCCGCAGTCGCTTTCCCACGGCACTCAGCCGGCTGCGGCTGGCCATCAGCTGGCGCTGGCGCTGGGGCTGGGGCTGGGGCTGGCATAATGCACATATCACTGGACACAGCTCACTTTGGGGAGAGCCATTGATCAGGTAAATGCGACTGGACAGCGGCAGTCCATCATTTTCGCAAGCACATAATGATATACATTTCGGAAGCAATGCATCTGAACTTTACCATAATTTCTCGACCATTATTATTGGCTTCGAGTCGCAGTTGAGTTGCGCTGCGCCGCCGGCCGCACTTTATTGTTGCATCATCATCGTCATCAACAACATCATCATCGGCGTCTTCGTCTTCGTCATCAGCCGATCTGCCGATCTGCCGATCTGCGACCACCTGTTGTCCTTAAAGCGCGGCAAAGCGATAAATATAAAGTGAATTCAGTTTGCCTTTTAATTCACTTTTTACTTTACTGTTGCTTTTTGAATACCCTGTACACAGAAGAGGCGCGTAAAAAATCAATATTTATAAACAATTTATTAAAATGCATATTTTTGAGAGATGCATATACGATATATATGCATACAAATGCAAATTAATTTATTAATTTATTTACTGCATTTTTAATTTAAATAATAGTTAATATATTTAATTGAATATTTTCTTAATACAATTTTTTTTTAATGTACCCAAACTTGCAATTGCCCCAATTATTTGGGAAACTTACAAATAATGTAATTTTAATATAATTCGAGAGGGAGATCTAGTTTTATTTAAAGTACAGAGTGACAGAGTAAGCTTTGAACCTGGGTTCAGGGATATAAACAAAACCAGGTTAACGTACCGAACCTGAAGGCGAGACATTGGCTTAAACCACTATTACTATTACTATTACCTTTTTCTTTTTCTGGCCGACTACGGGGTATCTCACAGTCAAACCGCCACGACTGCTGCATTCTACTGCCTTTATTATTATTTATTCATAAAAGATTTGTGATTTAACATTGCGTGAGGCTCTGCCCGCAAATGCGACTGGCCGTAAGTGCATTTTCCAGATTTACATAACAATTGGCCTTTGAATTGAAATTTTTGAACGGGGCAGATGTGGCAGAAGTGGCTGACCGCGCGCTGACCAGGCGAACAGCAAGTGCCGCAATGTTGCGAGCATTAAAATCGCTTTGCCGCCATTTAAAATAATTTACGATCTTATGCAAATCGATGCTTGATGCATTCGCAGCCGTGACTCGGCATAAACAGTCTCGAACTGGCCAGAAATTAAACACACACATCGATTATTCACGCCCATTGTGCGCAGTCGCGCCTCCAGCTCGAATAGCCAGGTTGGGCCGTTTTAGCCAAGCTGTGGCCTGAATTGCTGTGGCCGCTAAATAGGTTAGGCTGTGTTCAGACTAACGCTTACTGAAGAAATTGCCCTACGATTTACGGTGTTAAGATTTATTTAAAATTTATTTAAAACATTGACAGCATAATTAAAAAATTTGTAAACAATTTTTAGTTCAACTTAGGGTTTAAACAAACACAATATAACTATGAAATGGTATTTATATTGTCTTTGGTTTGAAGTTTTGCCTCGTTTAAAGGTTCGGTTCGCAAATATGGTTTTTAACGTGCATTGAATTATGGGTTCGAATCTTGATGCGCAAAATTTATTACCAATATTACAAGCAAAATTTTTGCTTTGGAACAGGCTCTTCCGACCTTCCGATTAAATTTGTAATTTTTGTAAATGTCACTTTAGGTTCAAAGAAAAAAAGAAAAAAGGTTCACATTTTATATTTTTGTATTTATTTTACAATTTTCATTCAGTTAACATTGCAAATCATTTTTTTTTATATTTTTGTATTTATTTTACAACTTTCCTTCAGTTAACATTGCAAATCATTTTTATTTTTTATTTTTGTATTTATTTTACAATTTTCATTCAGTTAACATTGCAAATCATATTTTTTTGTATTTTTGTATTTATTTATTTTACAATTTTCATTTAGTTAACATTTCAAATCATTTTTAATTTTTTTTTTTTGTATTTATTTTACAATTTTTATTCAGTTAACATTGCAAATCATATTTTTTTATATTTTTGTATTTATTTTACAATTTTCATTCAGTTAACATTGCAAATCATTTTTTTTTAATTTTCTATATGACAAATTTTTGTAAATAAAAGCTGTGCAGCTGCCCAAAAACTTGCCGCCGCTTGCTGCACGCTGCGGCGACTTGCTGCTGGCTAGTCTGAACACAGCAGCAGTTGCATTATGCGTCGGCAAACACACTGGATATTTTGGGCCACGGTTAATTTTGCATGGCTAAAAACACAGTCAATTAAAGCAAAGTAAAGTTGAAAACTAATTCTCGCTGCACGCGGGGCTTTCACCCAAATCTTTGGCGATCGTCGCGAGGCGCTGCAGCAGCTGGTTGCACGCTTCGCGCTCCTGGTCGCCGCTGGCGCCATTCGGTCTGGCCAGCTCCGTGATCAGCTCCAAGATGCCCGCCAACAAGCCGTTGAACTCCTCCGCGTACTCGGCGACGCCGACGTCAAAGTGCTGTCCGTCGGCGGACTCGGCCAGGAAGCCGTTGTAGTTCAAGCACAGCTGGCCCAGCGTGTACAGGGAGCGCACAAAGGTCACCGGCTCGGAGAGCAGGCACAGCAGCAGGCACTGCTCCAGCGTGTCCTCGAACTGTGTCAGCAGCTCGTCCACCAGCTGCGCCCGGGCCGCCAGCTGCATCAGCGCCAGCCAGCGCGGCCGCACAATGTCCCCGGTCATGTGCTGCTCCAGCTGCCAGATGCACTCGCTCATGCGCCGCAGCAGCGTCCAGGCCGGTGAGCTCGGGCCGGGCGCGGCCAGGCAGCTGGGCCGCAATTGATGCTGCACGTAGTGCAGATAGAAGAGCACACGGTGCAGCAGCTGCAGCTGCTCCAGCGGCTCCGCGTGAATGACCAGGCTGATGGGCCAGTTGGGCTCGTAGCGCAGCGTGAACGCCTCGTGGGCGCACAGCTCGAGCTGTGCCGTCGGCTCGTCCGCCTCGCTGCCGGCCGCCACATCGCTGGGCCCGAGCGGCTCCAGCTTCGACTGCAGCGACTGCAGTCGTCTGGCCAGCTGCGCGGTCACGGCGCAGTCCAGCAGCTGGCAGTGCAGCAGATGCTTGTGCGGATCCGGGCTGTGCTGCAGCGCCTGCATCAGCAGCTTCTGCAGCTGCTCCGCCTTGAGTCCGTCCGACCAGCTGTTTAGCAGAGTTTCCGTCAGTTGCGTCTCCTGCAGCAGAAAGTATGCGGCCAGATTGTCCAGATGCTGCAGCAGCTGCTGCTCCTGGACGAGCACCTCGAGCAGCTTCCTTGCCGGCAGCTCGTAGCTGGAGCGGATGAGCGCGACGTGCGCGTCCTCGCCGGGCACGTAGCTCAGCGCGGCCTGCATCAGCTGCAGCTCGACGTTGCACTGGCGCAGCACGTTCAGATATTTGCCGGCCAGAAAGATGGGCTCCAGCAGCGGCTCCAGAAAGCTGGGCAGCCGCTGCAGGTGCAGGCGATAGCGTCGCAGCCAGTAGGCGTGGCAGCACTGCTTGGGCGCGAGCAGCGTGCTGCTCATGTCCCGGGCGCTGGTGTCCTCCACGAAAAACTCACGCCGCACGTCGTAGAGGACGCCCTTCTGCGTCCACAGCTGCACCAGCTTCATGTAGTGATAGGCGACGTCGCTGAGCAGCTGCTTCAGCTGCTCGCACTGGAAGTGCGCCTGGTGCTCGTCCATCAAACTGAGCAGCTGGGCGGTGTTCAGCTGGGCGCCGCGCACGCGGCTGGTCAGCGTGGCCAGCGCCTGCATGGTCTTGAGCCAGGGACGCAGCTGATGCACCAGCTGCTGCAGGTTCAGCTTGCGGCGCTGCAGCTGCGTCTCCAGCGCGGCCTGCAGCTCAAAGTACTGCTGCATGGGCGCGTGGAGGGCTAGGCCCAGAGTGCGAGCACAGCCCGGGCGCATGTTGGTGTCCTCGATGAAGCTCTGCACGTTGATGTAGTAGCCGATCAGCGGGAGCAGCTCGTTGGCCAGCGTGCGAAAGGCGCCGCTGAAGCTCTCCGCGATCTTGAAGCGCACCTTGTCGATCTGATCGACTTTCAGCTGGGCGATCTCATCCATGGAGATGTCGGGGCGTATGTGCGAGGCGGGCACGCCCGAGAAGGCGTAGATCAGGTCCCGGATGAGCAGACGCTCCTGTTGGCGCACCGACAGCTTGGCTACATCCTCGGTGGGCATATAGAAGCCGCCAACGCTTTCGAATATCCAGGAGCCCATCTGGTAACGCGCCGGCGCAGATTCAGTGCCACAGTCCTCCGACGAGTCCTTGGCATCGGAATTGCCGGGCAATTGGTCCGGGTAATCGACATCTTGGAAACGGACTCGCGGCGCAACATTTTCCGGCACTTCAGACTCCATGGTGATCAGTAGAAAATATATATATATATTTATAATTTATTGTTAGTGGAAATGTGTGTTTCAGTTGCTGTTGTAGCTGAAAACTTAGCTAATGTACTTTAGCATTTATTTGTCGATTGTATTGTTGTGAATACAAACTTTTCCATGTTACGTAGATCTCAATTTATGGGACAGTTTTCTTTGTACATTCAAATTTGTAGCCAAGCAACTTCTTTAAAGTTGCCATCGATTTAATAGATTCTTTAATAGAGCCTTGGAGACTGGCAAAAACAGAACTTAATAACTAAGAATGTTGCTGTCGAGGGTAAACGACTGCGCAATACTCTGTTTGAAGTGTAAATATAGCTTAAACATTGAAAAGAGCCCGCTTGACCTCTTTGAGTGGTATTAAAAACAAGGTGATTTATGGAGGTCAGCTTGGTGAGAATATTTTTGTTCCTTAAAAGATACCATCAATGTTGTAACTGTAGCTCTTAAATTATGGGAAACCCGTAAATCGATTAAAAATATAATTATATAATTTAATTTAATTTTAAAATAATTTTTTAAATTAAAAAAAATAGCTCGTTAATTTAAAAAAATTGTAAAATCTATCTTCTAAAAATCTGTCTATCTTCTATAGAGCCTAGGCAGTTTGCCTGTCACACACTGAAGCCAATATACTTAGCGCAGTGGTAAACAGAGTATGAAATACATTACAGCCTTTGTTGCCCTTATCTATGAAAAATGTGCGCAAGGGTATTTGGTCGAACTGCTTTGTACTCTCAAAGGGATTTATGTTTTCTATTTTATAAACTAGCGCGCGTACCTGCAACTTAAACATACAAATTTATGTGGCATGCCCACGATAGAGGTTAAGACCTCATGCCATGGCAACAATGCAACACCCTCGGGCCGTGCCAGGCTTTGGCTAACTTATGAATGAGGCGGCGGCATCACAATTCATTCAGCAAAACTTCAGTGAAGAAGAGGCACGCAGAAAGCGCGATATTCATTTGCAAGTGGCACGTAGCCGTACCCAGCGGCGACATCTACGTCCATCCACAGGTGGTTTTGTATTGGATACCAGCGCCAGTTGCATGAATCAGCTGTGTGCCCCTTCGTGATCGGAGCAGGGAAACGTGTTGAGAATTTTTCACAATTCCGAACAAAATTCACAACGCTGGGAAAAACTCGAAACCCCAAAAAAGGTGTATTGAAAAAGCGTGCTGCACTTTCTTTATAAATAAATAAATATAGTTGTAGTAGGCTCGAAACTCGTACAGCACAGATAACTATGAGAACACTTTATTTATGGGCTTTGTCGCGTGAGTGCCACTTGTCATTGTTGTTGTTGCTGTCGTTGTTGTTGTTGTCTTACTGTTCTCATTCTAAACAATGCAACGTCAGCGTCGACCGAGACGGCGCTGTCGTCGTCGACAGCAACATTAGCATACATAAATAAATAACCGTAATAACAACAACGAACGCCAACAGCAACAACGGCAATAAAGTGCATTGGCAACGTGAGCAAGTAAATAACAATAATAACAATGACAACAACAAGAAGTACCGATAAAGCTTTTGGGCTTCTGTGGCGTTTGCTGCTTGCACTTCCACTTTTTCTATCGCCGCCAAATGCACTCGTATGCCGAGCTTTTGTTTTCATTCTCTCTTCTAACTCTCTTTCTCTATTTGCCTTGACAGGCAGAGTCAGTTAAAGGCACCCACACGTGTCCAGCGTACTGTGGTTTAGGATTTAAAAAAATATAAAAAAGGAATTTTATAAAAATGTATTTTATTTAAAATATACAATTTTATGTTTATTATAGTTAATTAAAGCATTAACAACAATTTAGACATTTATTCTATTATATTTCACTCTCACTATCAACCACAGTGCTGCGGGCTATTACAAAAACAACACCTTGACAGCGTCGCTGCTAATAACAAGAACAACAACAACCACAGCTCCCCTAGCATATGCTTGTGTAGTTAGTGTTGTTGTTGCCGGCAATCAAATTGAGTGCAAAGCTCTGTTTTTAGTTTCGGCAGCGACCGCGGCCTAGAGAAGGGCTGGGTTCCACTGAGACAGCGGCAATGGCAGCGACAGCGGCAGCGACGCCGGCTTTGAAGTGCGATGTGCTCTGACTGCAAAAAAGTGCCGTTTAAGGTTTCGGGGTTTTTTTTGTCGCTGCTGCTTATTGCATTATTTATACGCTCGCATGTACTTTCTTGGGCGCTACACACGCACGTACTCACACACACACACACACACACACACAGACGCGCGCGAGCTATAAACAAAACGCGCACAATATCAACAATAGCAACAGCTACGCCAACTACAACAACAACAGCAAATGGTGACAATTTGCGCCTACTGCAACACTCTCGGCCTCAGTCTAAGCCGCTCTCGCAGTCAACGCTGTCGCCGTCGCAGCCGCTGTCTCAGTCGCAGTAGCGGCAAACGCGACCGCATTCTCAGTCAAACAACAAACGCAACTGAAGTAACAACGGTGTCCGCGTCCCGTCCACGGCAATAAAATAAAGAGAGAGGCCAAATACGTACCCTTTCCCCCACATCTCAATCGCAAGTGCTATTAAGAATAAGAATAAGAATAAGAAAGTGATTACGAAGAAAAACAAAAACACACAAAAACATTTCTGTGCAAAAGCTTTGCTAAAAGAGCGCCAAGTGCAATTGGGCATTCGTGTGTTGTTGTCTCTGTCGCTCTGTCAGCAAGTGATGAAATTGTTGTTGCTGCTTCTCGTGGGCGAGTGTTGTTGTTGTTGTGCTTAATGTGGCCTCTGCCAACGCGCGAGCAGTGCGTCGACTGGCTGCAGCGCATTCTCCTGCTGATCCTGCACGCGTGGAGCTTTTGCAGCATGTCGCTAACACGCAGCCGTCAATCGACGCTCAAGTGGATTAAAAAGCGCTTGGCGCTGCCGCGTCGCCGTCAGCAGCGGGTGAGTGTCCTGAGTGCAAAATGTGGGTCAACTAGAATTTCAACCCCCATTTTTTTTTTTGCTTAACTTGAACTAATTGATTTTTGTCTAACGTTTTATTTCTGGCGAATTCAATTAAATGCGAAATTCAATTAAAGTCAATAATTTTCGGCGTAATTTGCGGCTAATTTTGTTTTTCCTGCGAATCGAGGGCGTCGCAAAGGGTTGAAACTTTAGCATTAGCGTGACTTGCTTCAATTTCTCCAAAGTCGCGACGTCAAAAGTTGCTCAGCCCCCCTTTTAGTCACATATGGCCCCCTCCGCTGGCTGTTGCTTAGCGTGACGTAGCTGTCAACTGTCTGCCGCTTTGTTCCGTTTCCGCTTTTATATTTTGTTAAATACACCACCAGCTAGGTGTGTCCAATGGGCTAGTTGTTGCTATTTTGCATGTGCACCCTGTGCCTGTGCCCAGTGGCGTAGGCAGGAATAAAATAAAAGTGTTTTTTTTTTTCAAGGAAAAAAATCTATTAAAATATGTAATACATACAGAACACCTTTTATTAACTAATATACGGCCCCCTCGGTTGTTAATGTGAGTAGTATGACAAGAGTATTTGGAAGATTGCCGCTTTGTTTTTACAAACTTTCAAATATATATTTAGGTTTTAGTTTCATTTAATTTACTTTACTTAACCCGCAAAACTCAACCTCCTTCCCCCGCCCCCACGGCTGCCTACGCCACTGCCTGCACATGTCCCTAGCTTGAGTGATTATCGCTGTCAGTTTGATAAACATTTCTAGGCGCAGAAACAGGCGTCTCTTATCAGTTGAAACTTGTTGTTAACATTTTTTGGCGCATTGTTAGAAATCAAATTTATGCGATTTTTAGGAAAGTTTCTTCTTTTTTTTTTGGTAATTTGAAGTTTCTTTTTTTGGCAATTATTTGTGCGATTTCGAAATAGTTTCAGGGCGTGTTGCCATAACTGGCTGTATAACTGTATAACTAGGCGTATTGCAGGCACAACACGTAAAGGGAGAGTATGACAGACGCCGCGAGCATATCAAAAAGTTTTCTATTGGTATTTGTTGCAAAAGTTTAAATGAAGGGTTATTAGTTGATATACTAAATGTTTTATACCTGTTTAAGTGTTCAAATGAAGGGTTATTAGTTGATAAACGAAATTTTTATACCGGTTTTTAAGCTATATTTTCATCTATATGAGATCATTGCTACACAGAGAGAAAAAATCAAGTATTTCGTACCTAAAACCCCACATTTCAGACTAAATATCTCACAAAGACTGAAATTACTGAAATCATTACTGAATTTTGGGTGTCAAGAATCCCGAATACTTATTCAATTTCATTCGAATTCAATTTGAGTCCAACTTTTGTCTCTCTGTGTAGGCGTTAAAACACTTTAGCGGAGCAATTATAGTTATGAAACTGCTGACATCATTAATTGACTCACAATTTATTTAACTCACAACTGGCGGAAATGCCCTTTCAATGAGTTAAATAGCAACTAAACTGATCAGAAGATAAGATCGCTATTTTGACATATATTTTATGTTAGTTTTTACTGCTTATTTGTTGATATAAATTGTCTATAGTATCCACAATTAAAGAGCATTTCGGCTGTGACATATCTTTTTAAAATAAAATCGCACACATTTTTCCAGTCTGGTTGTAAAATCTAAACATTATGTTTATCCTCTGTCCAAATGTTTATTTCTCACCACTTAGGCTTTCTGCCCGTTGTGCTGTAAACAAAACTTGCGTGTTCCGATAATCGAAATCACATTAAATACCATGGAATCGAGCACAAAAGCTAGAGAGCGTCCATTCTGTTTGCAGTAAACAAAGGGCCTGTCAAAAGGCGGACATAACCTAAGCGCAGTGCGGCAAGTATCTGAATTTTTTTTGCCAAGTTCAAGGCGGCGGCGGCGGCAGATGTCGCTCTATGCCGCTTGCCACTTGGCAATTATGGCTCACAAAGGGGCAGGGGCAGGGCCAGGGCCAGGGAAACGCAGTGCAAACAATAAGACTTCGAGCATTAAAAAGAGACCCCAGCACGCAAAACAGACTAACAATAAAAATATAAAAAGATACCTTACCCCCGAGCACAGTAAATGTGGGTGTGTTGTTGTGCGGTCTATTCATCCATCACTATGCAACACAATTAAACAAAGTCTGTGGGCATGAGTTATTACCAAGTACTAAAATGAGTGGAGTTTTATTTGGATATATATTAAATACAGATATGTTGAGCTAAACATAATTGGAAATATATATTATGTTAATTAAAAAGTTGAGAAAATTTATATAAATAAGCATGTTTCACTGAAAAGAAGAAATCAACTTTGAAAATGAAAATAAGAAATTGGTATTCTAATTTATCAACTATAAGATATAATTCTATTTTATATTTAGCTAAAAATAATTAGAAAAATAAAGTAAATTTAGAATAGCTCAAAAAAAGATTTAAAAAAATAAAACTTAAAAATATAAAAAGCTTAAATAATATAGATTTAAAATAATTTAAATAATCCTTAATATTGTATTATTTCAATTATTTTATAAAATTAATCATTAAACATATTTGAAAACGCTTTTTAATATTTTTTGTTTGGTTATTAGTTTATTATTACTATTAATTTTTATATTTATAGCAGACATATGCATATTATATATAGTAATACATTAGTTAATATTGCAGCATAGTGTATTTATTCGTAATTTGACTGAAACTGGCATTCAATCAATTCATGAGCTCAGCGTTTCATTTGTTCGGCGGATTCACATTGAAAAGCGTTCGCACGCATGGAAAATCATTGAAGCCTGCAATGGGCGAGTGTATCTGAAGCTAGGTGTGTATCTGTATCTGTGTGTGCTCTACACCCTCAAAGGTATGTGTGTGTGTGTGTGTGGGGAGTGTGTGCGGCTTTTCCATTTGGCGCTCAGCTCATTTCAATTTAGTTGCGCGCCGCAAACGCTTTGAACTTGTTTTCCACCGGACAGACGCGGACGTTTCGCATTCGCAGCACCAGTTGGAGTACCCGTCGCAGTACCCAGTGTCAGGCCCTGCCCAGAGCCAGTGATTCGTCGTTTTCCCCCATTGATCTCGTCGCTCGTATCGCGCAACGCCCCCCGCAAAAATTTGTGCGCGTTTTGATTTTTTGGCGCGTTTTTCATTTGTTTAGGCCCCTCGCACGTTGCACGTAGCTGGACCTGAACCTTTTTGGCTCTGTCTCTTACCCTAGGCTACGGAGCCAAAAGAAAAAAAAATCAAAACTAAAAAAAAAGGAAAACAAAACGAAAACAACAACTATGTATTGATAAATTGCCAGCCGACGATTTCCGTCGTGACCCGCGCGTTATGCAAAATGCTCAAATGTAAATAAATATTAAAATAATACAAAAATCACTAAGCCGACTGGCTGCAACCCCCACTCCCCCCCTAAACCACCACCGAACGCTTTGGCTGGCTTTTGTGCCTTTGTTGGTTTTTGTTTTGTGAAAAATGAAGTGAATCTGTCTTTTGTAAAGTGAATCGCCAGTGCCATAATAATAAGCAATAATAATAATAATAATAATGTAAGCCGACAAATTTCGGAGTGGCAGGCAGAGGCAGAGACGTTCGCGTTTCGAACAACATTTTCTTTATTTATGAAAACAATAAACGCAACACAAACTACGCATTAAGCGATACCCGACAACAGCCCTGCCGTCCCCCCCTCTATGTGGATCCCTGTTTCGGTCGGAGTCCCAGTCTGGATCGCCAGACGGTTTCCTGGCACTGGCACGCATATAATTTGCATGTGGATATCGCGAGCTGTCCGCATCGATCTTTAT
The DNA here is from genome assembly GCA_035041545.1 of Drosophila colorata. Taxonomy (NCBI): domain Eukaryota; kingdom Metazoa; phylum Arthropoda; class Insecta; order Diptera; family Drosophilidae; genus Drosophila; species Drosophila colorata. The sequence goes on from JAWNLD010000564.1 coordinate 6,927,511, forward strand.
GAGGCTGCAGCAAGATGTCTTATGTAATCTGGAAACTATTCATGAAGCAATATGCTCGCCTGCGCCTGGGCCACAATACGCAGCCGCTGAGGCCGACATTGATCTGGCATTCGTATGCGGCCATTGCAACGGTAGGTGGCTTCGCTTTAGGGCATCCACAATAACTTTGAAAATGGGTATGGAAAAATGGAATTGGAATTGGTATTGGAATTGGAATTGGTTACGGCCAATTCGGTCTGGGCCTGGGAATGGGGGTCACCTGGCAGCCAGTTGTTGTTGCTGTTGAGCTGCGCTTTTATTGATTTAAATTGAGTAATTTGTAATGGCAGCATCCACTGCCAGTCGAGCTCACGTGTAATTGCAGATTAATGACGCTCAATTACTCGTAACTAAGCGCTCGAATTGAGAGATCAAAATGATATCATACTTACCCCGCTTACTTCAAACTTTGATCACTTTGCGAACTTTGCCTACACAGAAAATAAAAATACCTTACTAAAATAAGTTTAAAACATTTAAATTTGAGCCTGAAATTTGAGTACAATTTAAACTATAATTGAACTCATATTCTAGAATCTAGAATATGTTTTTAGCCATGGTTTGACTTATGGATGATTCTACATTTAGCTTACATTTCAGCTAAAAATATGTGTTTCTAGTTTTGACTATAAAAATCGAAACTCCATAGTTAAAACTCTTTCTCGACATCGAACTTCGATAGCTTTGCCAAAACTTACCGATTTGGATTGTTGATACCATTTTGGACATGGTTTGTGCTCGAGATTGATCGAGCCTTGAAAAATAAATGCACTTTGCATATTGAAATTTGGTTGAGTTTTTTTTTATCATATCTTTTTTTTTATAAAGTAAAATTTTATAATAAAACAACAATTTGTACCTAGTAAAGTTAGCAGGTTCCTAGAAAATTACCTTGTCAGACTTTAAACTTCCATAACTTTGTCAAAACTTAACCGTTAAACATGCGGAATAACTTATACATCATAATTTTTCGCATTTTAGATTTTTATTAATTTAAAATATTTGAATTTGTTTTATAAATTTTTTTGTAGTAGATATTCAAAAATGTTGACAGCACATTTCCCGCACATTATCAAAGCAAAGCAAGCCGCGAGAAATTGCAAAGGAAATGAAGGAGATTTGGGAAAAAAGAAAAACGAAAGCGGCGACGAAAAAAAGACAAAGTAAAAAGTTGCCGCAATTGACGTACTCGTAATTTTTTTTATTGATATGATATGAAGAGCAGGAGACGGGACCACCAACGGCCAACAGCCATTAACCATTGGCCAGTGGCCGCTGTCCGTTGGCCATTTGGCCATTTCGGCCGTTTCGATTGCCGGCTTAAACGTACTGTCTGCCCCATTGATAATAACAATCTGAAAAACTAAGAGATGCAATAAGTCAGCGCTAAGTGTTAAAATGTCGATATTAATTGTGGACTGGCTGCCACCGGTTAGCGTCAGCTCCTGGCTCTGCATCTGTCCCTGTCCCTGCCCCCGCTAGACTCGCTCGCATTTAAATAAATTGCGATTATGGCCGCAAATGTGGCAGGCAGCCAGGCAGAGCCAGTGAACCGCGCAACAGCCGCCAATGCGCTAATAATATTTATCAGTGCCTCATTTGTTGCACGGACAGCGGACGGCACTGGGCTGCCGGGGGAGGGGCGGGTTTGGGGGAGGCTACGGCTAGTCGTTGGCCAATAAACCCAAAAAAAAGAAGCAAATAAAAATCGTTGCTGCCTGCAGTTGCGGCTAATTGCGATGAATGTGGTTGTTGTTGTTGTTGTTGTTGTTGCTTGTTGCCTCGTTGTTGTTTGTTAGGTGGGGGCCGCTGCTGCTGTTGCTGCTGCTGCTGCTTTGTGCATCCGCTCGTCAGTTTTCGGTTGCCCGTTTTCCACATTGTTTGCCAGCCATCCCATGCATATTTATTTATTGCAACTAAGTAAGTTTTGCATTTTAACCAGAAATCATGCAAAAAACTGAGACATGCAACAGCAACAACAACTGCAACAACAACTCCGCTGTTGAGCGGCTTTCAAATCGCATTCGAAGCTGTTAACTGAAGAAAGAGCCAGAGCGACAGGGACATGAAAACTGTTTAAGTTTAATATTTTCCCGCGCGCGCACGCACAACGTGGGAAAACTCATGAAAAATGCAACGCATTCGGATTGAATACAAATTTGTGCATGCCCAATTGCAATATGAAAAACAACAAATCAAAAAAATAAAAAAATAAATAAACTTTGCTTGCCAAGTTATTTTTTATTTTTTTAATCCATTCGGACTTTGACTGGGAGTTACGATAGGGCAAAAAGCAGGAAAAGGCGCCACTGATAAGCCGCACGGCATAAGGAAATGACAGAATATTATAAACAGCATTATATCATATTGAGTGTGTACATAACTGTGTGATTATGCTCTATGTAACAATTATATTCGATACCTGAAACATGATCTAAAGCTAAAGTTAAGAGTAATCAGCTTAAAAATAGTTCCACCTACAAATTAAATAAATGGCAATATAATACTCTCTCATAGAGCATTATAAATTTATTGCCACATAATGAAATAGTATTGATCAGTATTAATAGCCGAATTATTAAAGCCATGTCCGTCTGTCTGTTGCTAAGAAAAAAGACTCAGCTTTAAAACTGGCATAAAAAACTAAGCCTTTATACATATTTTACTGCCAGTATAATTCAATTTTTATCTTTAAATTTAATAAAAAATATTACATTTTATTTATGTAAATACAACGTTTATTGTATTTTGAGGTTTAGTATGTTTAAAAATGTTGGTAGGATAAAAAACATTTTTAACATAATAACTTTGCTCTCTAGTTAAAAAATTGCCACCTTGACAGGATGCTGACAACTTTTATTTTTTTTGAGTGTTAAATAGTTTTGTAAGCACAGATTTATCAATTTTAATTTAATTTGAGATACAAAGCATACTTTGCTATATACACATATAGCTTAAACAGTAAATATAGGAATATTGTATCGTATTTTGTCACCTAATCAATATATCGAATTTTTGTTTTTACAGTTTCTACTCTCTTACCAAATTGACTTAAATTAAATTGATTGAAATTAGGCTTAACTGCCGAGGCCCACTTAATATGCGCATAATGTAATCGTTAGCACGCTTTATTATAGGGTATATGGCATTCGTTTACACGTTGTCACTTGTCATTCAATATTACGATCATTTTTTTACATTTATTTTTCTTAGCTGCTTAGCATGCAAATGGCTTTTCTCACATCATTTCCATTTGCCACGATCCGTGGCTCCACAGCTCCACGGCTTCACAGCTCCACGGCTCCACGACCAATTCATTTCTCTTTCGTTTGGGGGGCAATCAGAGGTTAGGCCAAGCCATTAACGACACGCATTCACAGTCCGCGTCCGCGTCAGAGTCCGCGTTAGAGTCAAGTTATTTTCAATTTCTTTTGGCTGTGGCTGTCACTTAATTTGGGAGCGGGAGCAGTTGCAGTTGCCACCCACGCACAACAAACACACACACACACACACACTCACAGGCACACTCGATGTGTCTCCAACATTGACTCCATTTGTGGCGAGGGCGCAATTGCAATTTGCACCGCCAACGCAACCACAATTCAGTGTCCACCGTTTGTTTTTTTTTTTCTTCTGCCACAAACTTGGCGCCCCGTTAGCCGCCGCTAACAAATTAGTTACTGACGCAATATTTTGTGTATTCCGCTTGTCTTTTTCACTATCAAAATCACACGCAATAAATTTAATTTGTTTTAAGCTTTGGCTTTGGATACCCTGTATTGGAAAATGGTCAAGAAAAAGGGTATAATAGAATGTGCATGTATATAACAGGCAACCAAAGATATCTATAGAATTTACCAAAAAAAAATCAATATATATCGAAGATAGCTCTAGAATATAAAAAAATAATCGATAAATATCGATTTTCTGTCTCAGCTTTGCGAGCTATTTTTTAAATTTAGTATAAGACTGAGAAATAGCTATTTGGAAACTTCTATCGATAACTTCTTTAGTTTATTAAAAATTTACAAACATAGATTTTTTATGCGTCTCTCTAGCATTATAAGAGCTATAGAGCTCTTATAGTAAATACAAATCAAGAACAATATTAATATGATCGTTCCCCGTTTTTACACAAAATAAAAAAAACATTAAATATTTAAAGATAAGATAATATTTTATTTATTAATTTATGCCACACTTAAACCCTAAGTTTTTCTATAGGGTAACTCCCAGTCTGTCACTCTCGATTGGAGCACTCTTGTCTGTTGCCTGTTGTCATTTGTTTGTTTGTGGGCAGCTGGCGGAGACGCAGGTGTCTGTTTGGCTTGGGGATATGCCGGAGACTGAAGATTTTGGACACTGGGCACCTGGCGGCAGTTCGGCTTGTCCAATTAATAAAAGAAAACGCAGTCATAATGTTTTGATTAACACAAATGTGACAAGCGGCGCATAAAAATTAATTTCCAAGCTTGTTTTTCCGATCCACCCGCCCCCTTCCCCCCGCACGATTTACGAGCGAAGAGCGTAGATTTTGATTTGATTTGGGATGTGGGTCAGCTAGTAACTGGACGCGCGTGAGAAGCTTATGACTGAAAAACATACTTTAAATATATTTATTTATTTATTTGTATATATATAGGTGCACGATCAAATCCAATTTCAAACGCCCCAAGGTTATAAACTGGTCCGCGGTGCACTGAAGCGACCTTCCTTTAATGGCCCGGCCCGACTTGGCCAACTAGTGCAACACTTTTCGATTTCCTTTCCTGCTCGTAATTTGTACAGCAGCCGCCCATAAAACTTGGCCAAGTTGGCGCGACCCACTGCCCAAGACCAAGATTGAGTCCAAGACGCGAACGCACGCACGTAAGCACGAACGCACGCACGCACGCACGCACGCATAAAGACGCCTCCAGGCGCCTCGGCCAGACCACGGCCAGGGCAATTAATTGATGAGCTGCGTCCGGCTGCAAATTGAACGCTGCCGTGGCCGTGGCAATGGGGCATTGGCGTCTGAATCTGACTCTGAATCTGGCACAACTGGCAAAAGAAAATATTTTTGTTTGTGATATATTTATTGGTATTTATTTTTCTTCTCCTGGCGTTTTTTTCATTTTTTTTTTGGTTTGCACTTCAAAGTTGCCGCTTCTGGTGGCAATTTATTGTGGCGCATGCGCATGCCGCATGCCGCTGGCGACATCTGGCGGCCAGTCTAGTCAGCCAGACTAGGACCCAGCACAGGACTCGCTGTCATTTGGCCAACAGTTAGTGGCCAACACACAAAGCGTTGCAGACAACGCGTTGCCAATTTTTGGTGTGTGTGGGCGTTTGTGAGTAGCCCAAAAATGTGGCGTGTGCGTGTGTGTGAGTGTGTGGGTCTGAGTGTGTGTGCCTTATATGGAAAGCGGCCTCTTAGCCAAAAAGTGTCACATTGTCAGCTCAAGTTTAAAGCGTTTTTCTTCGGCCAACCAAAGCTAAAACTAAGGCTAAAGCCGAAGCCAGTGGCTCATTGTTATGTGTTTTGGTCAGAAAGGAGGCGGCGGCATTTGTTGGCCGTCTTGTGTCGCCACTTTCACTGCGGATTTGCAGTGTGTGTGCAAAAGAAAGTGAATTCTACTGTGCTACACTTGACCTATGACAACAACAACAACAACAACAACAACAAAACATTTGACGTTTGCGCTTTGCCAAAGTCATTTGATTGTCAGGCAATGCAAATGCAACTGCAACTGCATTTGTTTGTTGTTTGTTGTTTTTTTTTGGTAGCACCCCCCCCCCCTACGCCCTGCCACGCCCTCTCGCGCTGTTGTCTGTGGCTGTGTGAAATCGGATCAATGCTGTCCCCAATTGATTTTTGTTTAACTCTTAACATGCACCCGGCCAGCGGTAGCCCCAGGCAACCAAAAGTCGCGCTTGTGTATGAGTGTGTGTGTATGTGTGTGTGTGTTTAAAGAACCTTTTATGTCATTTTTTTTTGTTTTGGTGCCCCCAATTGTAGCACACCCTATTTTAGATTTCCACATGTTTACTAGTTCAGTGCGGAAACTTAAATTACTGCAAGTTTTTTTTTAGATATAATTTATGATTTTTTACTCTGTATCGTTTTTTTTAAATATTACCAACAGGGTTGCTATTTTTGACCCGGAAATATTTCTAGCTATGTTAGCCATACAATAATCTTTCCCTATGTTACTTGCTGTTTTCTGCTTTGACAGTTTTCTGTCCTTTCTCCCTTATTCATTTTCTCTCTAACTCTCTGTTTATTTCTCTCTTACTCAAGTTCTCTCTGACTTGTTTGCTCTTTTGACTTTTAGTCTTTTACTTTGTTTTTCTTTGTCTGTCTGCCACTTTTTAATTATACCTCCCTCTCTCTCTTCTTTTTACTCTCATTCATACTTCTCTATCTTTTTTTTTGTTTCTCTCTTTATCTCTCTCCCTCTCTTTTTCTCAAGCTCTCTCTGGCCCTTTTTTTTACTCTTTCATTCACTCTTACTTATCCTTCGCGGGCACACTCTTACTCTATATTTCTGTTTCTCTCTTTCTTTCTCTCTCTCTCTCTCTCTTCTTTTTTTCTCTTTCTCTATATGTGCCTTTTTTCGCCTCTCTCTCTCCTTCTCTCTCTGCCTCTCTTTTTCTCTCTCACTCTCTCTCCCTCTGACTGACTCTCGCTCTTATTCCATTACTCCCTGTCTCCCTTTATTATCGCCTTTCTATGCGATTTTCAGAAATTCAAACAACACTTACAGATTTTGCTTTTTTCTCAACGGGTGGGAAACTTAAAGGCAGAGTGCTCTAGCTTCTCCAACATTTCATTGATTATAAACTTACTTATATATATTATTATATGTGGGTTCCATGAGCTCCCTCTAAAGTAATTCCTTAAGTGCTTTACCTTTTTGCCCTTTGCCCCACTCATTCTTATAAGCATTGAACTTCACACGTGTCTAACTTGTGGTTTCTGTTTCTGTTTCTGTTTCTGTCTTTTCGCCCAATGCAGACTGACACAAACAAGGCAGCAACAACTGCAACAACAACAACAACAACAGCAGCAGCAATAACAACATCAACAAGCTGCGACCCGGGAGCCGAATTAGTGGATCAGGGCCATTTAAGCGAGATCTTGGTGCTGAGTGACACTCAAATCGATGGCCAGGCCGCGACGGCGGCGCCGCTAGCAGTGGCCATCGACATGGACAACATGAACACGGACATGGACACCAACACGGACAACAGCAGCAACAACAGCAACAGCAACAACGACAACGACATGAACGAGGCCAGAGCGGGCCACACAGCGCCCATAGCGCGCGACGAGTTTGTAGAGGATGCGGATGGGGATGCGGATGAGGATGGGGAGGAGGAGGCGCAACTGGAGATGTTGCAGCTGTCGGCGCTGGCCAAGCCGAATGCTAATTATGTGTGCTGTCAATGCACAGCAACAACAGCAGCAGCAGCAGCAACAGCAGCAGCAACAACTGCTGCAACAGTGAACCGCAGCAAGTCGCGGGTACGCAGCTATCTCAAGAAATGCAAGCAACGCCTAACGGGTCAGCAGAGCAGACCAGCAACAACAGCAACAACAGCAACATCAGCAACAACAGCAGCAGCAGCAACAACAGCAGCAGCAGCAACAACAGCAACAATTACAATGAGCCAGAACGAAGGAACAGCACCCACAATAGTGGAAATTGAATGCGAGGAGCAGCGCAAAGAGGAAGCCAAGGAGCAGGAGCAGGAGGAGGCAGAGGCAGAGGAGGAGGCGGAGGAGGAGGACTCCAGCTGCGGCAGCCGAGATTCGGCCAGTGCCTATGTCGACTGCCTGCCGCTTGACTTGAGTCTGCGGCGAGCGCCAGCAGCGCCACAGGAGTCCAGCAGCGACGACGAGCAGCGCGAGGAGAAGGCGCCAGAGGAGCAGCCGCAGCAGCAGCAACAGCAGCAGCAGCAGGAACAGGAACAACAGGCAGCCCAGGTACGCGAACAAGCCACAAATATTGTTAGCCCACTAACTTGGCCCTTTTCTGTTTGGGTTTTCGGGCATTTAATGCGTCCTCAGCAGGCAACGGCTGCAGCTAATCTCGAGCCGAGTCCAATGGAGCTGGAGCTGGAGCTAAAACTGGAGCCGGAGCTGGATGTGGACGTGGATGCCATGCTGGCCCAATTGATTGACAGGCATCTGTCGCACATTTATCCCATCTACTGGGCACGCACGCGTGCGATTTTAATGCGCCAGGCACGTGAGCTGCTCGTGGCCCATTTCGAGGGCTGCCTGACCAGCTTCGAGCACCGATTCCTATGCAAATTTGCGCAAATTGCCGCAACGCTGCGCGCCACTCATCAAATTGGCGAGGTAAGTGCCACACCGAACCGATAGCGGGGCATGGCTGAAGGGGGGTGGCAACACCACACCCAAAGATTACCCAGAACCAAGTGAAGAGATCGCTAGAGAACTAGAGAACTCGCCAGATCTATCATTTAGCGTGCGTTTCTCCAGGCTCGCAAATTAGCGCTTGGCCAATTTAACGATCCCAGCTATGGAAATGAAAATAGCAATGCGAATGACTGCAAATGGGAATGGCCAAGGGTGGGGGTAGGGGTAGGGGCAGGGGCAGGGGGCGATTGGGATTCGGATTGCGTAGGGGCATGGTTTATGCACATGGATATTTAATCGAACATCAGCAACATTTTTATGGCTTCCTCCAGACGAGCTATTTTCTTCTGTTGAGATAACAAAAGGCAGATGAACCAAAAAATCTGTTGTAAATAGAGATTTCAAAAATTATGGTCCGTGGAACCGAATGTAGAACGTTGAAATTGAAGCTAAAGAAGCTCAATAAAAGGGTATTTATAAAGCTGTTTGGCTATAAAATGGGGGAAAAAGTAAGGAGAAGAATAATATGGGAATTCTTTCGAAAGTTTTAAAATAACACTCTTTTCAAATTATTGAGCGATAAAAAGGAATTAGTTCTAAAAGTTTAAATATATTTGTTTACACATTTTTAAGTACATCAACTTATTTTTATAATATGTTTATTTTGTTATATAGAATTATTTATAGAGAATTTTTTTTTTCTCGAAAACTTTGAAAGAACTTCAATTTTCGAAGAGTATGTTAAAATAACTTAACCCCACATATATAGATATGTATATATTATATTATATATTTTCACAAGCTCTGCCCAATTACTCCATATCAAATTTACAAAAATATTCCATTAAAGCTCTAGATCTACTACCCAAATATTAATTACAGCCCAATCAAAGTCCAAATTTTATGCTTATCTCTAAACGAAAACTTGAATAGGCAGTCTTTTAACGCAACCCTGGCAGCTGTTAACTTAGGTCTAAAAACAACAGCGCTGCAGCGTAGCGCAGGCGCTTAACAGTGCCATTGAGAGCATAACAGTGCCAAGCCGAGCACAACAGCGTGCGCTTTGCCAATTGGCAGGCAACAACAACTCGTCGGGTGAGCCACGAAGAGCGCTAAGCAGACGGCGCAGCGCAGCGCCTGTAAAAATTCCGTCACAGGCAAAAAGGTCGAATTGGCGTTCGGATTCGTCTCGTCAGTTTGAGATTTGAATTCGCGGCGCGCAGTCTTGTGAGCGGCAAACAGAAATACAGAAATAAATAAACAAACAACAAAAAAAAAGCGAAGACGAAAACGTGCAACGCATTCGTATTTCGTATGTTTTTGCAACAGCGGCGACTCACCAAAGAAATGTGCAACAGTTCAACCAGGAATAACAACAGTTGGCAATAAAAAAAAAATAATAATCGTAAAAATTGTCCCAGTGTAGTGTCCTAAAAAAAAAAAACAACAAAAAGTGTGATTAAAGAGCAAAATAAAATATATATATAAAAAGAGCAGAAAGAAATTAAAAGAAGCGAAGTAGCCATAAAAAGTGCATATAATACTCAACCTAACGCTTTATATGCGCATAAATCAGCCGATTTATTATTTTTTATAGTTTGAGGTAATTTTTGTCAATGTTTTTTCTTTTCTTTTTTAACTCAACATCATTTATAAAACGCTCGACTCCCCAGTCAAAGCTCAACGTTTATTTTTAATTGTCTCTTGAGATGGTTATAATTATGAATACCTACTATATTTTTTTTTTTTTTGTATTGTTTTTTCTACCTTGCATAACGGTTGTTTCTAAGTGGCCCTGAACTCTCAGGCAATTAGCACTGTAATTCCGAATGTGTTTTCACATTTGCATAACAATTACAAAATCCGGAAGCCAAATGAAAGCTCAAGCTGCGTCCTTCGACCTGCGCTTTTTTTTCTAATTTTATTTTTTAGAACCTTCACTAAAAAGACTAAAAAGTAAAAACAGAAAGACCAAAAGTGCGAGGCAAAACACTCGTAAATAGGCTTTGGATTCGAACTCAATGACAAAGCCAAAGCCAAAGACTTTGTGTGGGCCGCCTTTCCAAAAGCTGACTTCAAAATCGTGGAAAAATCGAAAACGCAAACGTAATCGAAATCTTGTCTATTACAAAATATGTTCTTGACGAATTTGTGTTAAATGCGCTTATCAGCACACAACGAGTTGTTGTTGCTATTGCTGTTGTTGTTGTTGCTGTGTCTAAACCGTAATTTATGGTAATTTGCGTTACGCATACGCAGTGTGGCACTCAGTTGGCGAGCCGAAGCGATTGGCCCAACACATGTTGCACATTCAACTGTGGGAGTCTCTAAAGTGCTCAACATGACCTACATACAACAAGCAGCAGCAGCAGCAACAGCAACAACAACAACAGCAACAACTGACAGCAACTTTGACTCGGGCAATGTGTAGAACAAACGCTCTTTTTTATTGAAATCAATCAGCAAAAATTACTACGCACATTTGCAGCTGATTTCTCGTTGAGAAGCCGTAAAGAGTTGCCGCATTTGTTGAACCCACGGTGCAAGAGCAACAACAGCAACAACAACAACAACAGCAGCAGCAGCAGAGGGCGCCCTCCTCCCCCAAATTGCAGCTGCCTGTTGCATGTTAATTGCCTTTTAATTTCTCAAGCTCTGCATGAATCTGTGTATGTGTGTGTGTGTGTGTGATGAGTGTGTGTGCTTAATAATGCAACTTAATGTATTCTCTTCAAAGATTCTTAGCTGTCTGTGTGTATTGTGTGCTGGTATACCCTACAACAAATGCTTGAGAAAGCGAAAGACAACATAATTATATATTCTTGATAAGCAGCCCAATCTGCGGGATATAAAATGTTGCAAGCAAAACACTTTGTAGAGCATTTTTATATAAGTTTTATATTTGTTAAAAGGTTTATTATTATTTTTTATATTTTATTATTTTATATTTCTTTTATTTGTCTTTTTATCCTCGATCATTTTTGGCTTGCTAAATTTCTTTTCTTATATTAAAACATAAAAACTTAAAACAAATTTTAGTACACTTTAAAAGAACAGTTTGAATGGATTATAAATTAAAAGTATGGATATAAGGATTTTAAAGATTTTATTCAAAATTGTGGAGCTTGGATTAAAAAATAAATCCCACATCAGATTAAAAACAGCTAAAAAGCTTTTATTGAAAAATTGTTAGTTAAGAAATGTGAAATGTGTTTGTAAAAACTGAGAGGTTCTTTTTTTTTAATCAGATATACAATTAAATTGTTGTTTGAAGACATTTTAGATCCTTTTATGAGGTGACATAATCCTCCTAAAAGCCCTTTTGGTAAAATTAAAAATCAATTCATAGCACATAATATAAAATAAACCATTAAAGTTTTACAGATTATCTCGATGTTAAGGACTTTAAAATTTTTAAATATGACACTTGAAATTAGGATAAGGATAAAAACTAAATATTGAACTGGCAACTCATGGCAAACTTTTTTTAGTTAGAAAATAAGGAGTTGAAATTAAAGAGAAGTTAGAATGAAATTGTTGACATAAGCTTAAACATACTCTAAGGCTTTTACAAGGTATCTGACAGTTTGGCACACTCCAAAAGAACCCTTTTACTTGCCGTATTTTGATTTATTTAATGTGTTTTTTTTTACGTTTTTTCTCAATGAAGCACGTTTTGTAATTTAATTCGGTTTTAAGCGCAGCCGCAGCGGCACACACACACACACACACACACACACACACGTACACACTTATGTAGAATGGAATAGGGAAAGGGTCGCAACTTCCATCAGGTTTGTTTTTTTTGTATTATTGTTTTGTTCGAGTGCCTGAAATTGTAAGCGGAAATTGTGTATTAAGTGGACGTTGAATAAAAAGTTGGGGTTGCTGCCTTTTGTTAATAGTTGCTGCTGCCGTTTGCTGGTGTGTCCGTCCGTCCAAACTGATTAGGCTCGAACTCTGCCGCTGTTTCTGATTCTGTAACTCTGCAGCTGCAGTACATGGCATATCACTTAGCCGTACAGCAATTACTGTCGAGAGTCGAGTGCTTAGATAGAAAACAGCTTCCGAGTTGAGCCAAAGCAGCAGCAGCAGCAACAGCAGCAGCAGCAGTCGCCCCATCATCAATCCGCATGGAGCTCTGATAAACAGACTATCCAGACCCAATTCCCAATTCCAAATTGCAATTCCAAATGCAGTTGTTGTTGCGGCTCGGCCAGATTTTTGCGGTCTGGCAATAATTTTTGTTGGAAAAGTGCTTTGAACTGTGTGTTGAACACAACATGATCGGCATTTGTTAGCGATAATGAATTGAACATTTCTGAAAACATGTTTGTACATAATTTGTATGCAGGCACCACTCGGCACCACTACGGGACTTGTCTCTGTCTCCCTCCCTGGCTGTCCCCCGCCCTGTCCCTCCGTCACCCGTCTTGTCTGTCTCCGCCTGTGTTGGTCTAACTAAGAGCTAAGATACTCGATCTGTATCCTATGGCTGGCTGTTTGTTTTGTGCGCACACAAAAAAGGCTAAAAGAGCCCGCGAGGGAAAGAAGGAGATAGTGCGAGAGCGAGAGAGAGAGAGAGAGAGAGGCCTATAGCTGACTTAGGTAGAAAGAAAGAAATGTGCAAAGTGTAAAGTGCATATTTATGGCTTGCATAAAATAACTTGTAAAATGCATTCACGAGTGCGCACTCACATTCATATGAGCAGACACGTGTTGTGCATGACTGAGTGAGTGTGCATGTCTGTGTGTGTGTGTGTGTGTGTGTGTGTGTGCGAGTGTGAATTGGCTATAAAGTCATGACAATCACATGTCGAATTAGAGTTGAAGAGGAAGTTGTCGTTAAGGATATGGATATGGATGAATTATAATGTGTATTTACGAATTGCTTATGAATAACGCATTGCATCTTCGAGTGCTTACAAATACTATTTTAGACGGCTTGTGAATAATCCGTCCTTTTTATTTAGTTAAATTCACACGCTTTTAATAGTTGAATAAATTTGATTTATTTAAAGGATTTTTTAATCTTTAAGTAAATGTAATTAAATTTTAATTGAATGCAATTAAAAGACTTTTAATCATTGAAAAGCTTTCAAAGCTGTGGCAAAGAAAAGTCAAATATATAGCTTACATATTAGTTGGTTTATTTTGATAGAATTTTTAAAGTTTCCTAAAAATATTTATTATAGATTTTTCCACTCGACAAAATTTACTTTTCTAAATCTAAAATGAATGTAAGACAGGAGCTTGAGTTTATTAACGAGCTTATGTTATAAACTTTTATAAAAAATTAAAAATATGAAAACAGCTGCTTTAACTTTTGAACCTACTATTTTAATTTTAAAAAACTTAAAAGAACTTTAAAAGTAAAAATAAGCCAATCAAGGGTTGCCAAAAGTTATGGACGGTTTTCTCAAATTTTTAAATACTATTTATCTTTTTAAAGTCCTTTCAGATTTGAATATGTTCAAAGAATTCTTTTAATCAAACTTTCAATTCATTTACTATCTTTTCATTTTGATAATCTTTAATTCTTTTATAATTTATAATTTAAACAAAAGTTAAGTAATTCTTTTAGTATTCTTCATATCCACATGAAATAGCATATATCAGTTACCACAGACCGAACTCGCTGAGCCACTCTGCATTCTTTTTGTTCGCTTGAGCTAAGCAATCTCTGAGATACTTGCACATTAGCTACTTCATTATAAAGTGCTTAGTTATAACTAGCGACGCCTCAAAGCAACTGCGTAGTTAAAGGCAGTGACAAACGGAATCCCAATCCCAAATCCCTGCCCCCTGCACCTGCCTCCGCCCCTGGCAGGCAGATTATGTTACCTGCGAGCTTAAATGATGTTTGGATTTTATGCGATGGCTGTTAATATCTGCACAATGCGAGAAAAAAAGAGAAAAGAAAAAGAGCTGCAACTTGTGGATGCGCAGCTGTGCAGTTGGCAATAGAAACGGCGACGGCGTCCAGAAGTTGCATAGGAGATAGCCTTGAATTATTCAAGCGCGTGTGACTTGCTTAGTAATTAACCCAGCACAAAAGCCGCAGGCTGATGATGAGTCGCGGCTGGGATTGACTGTAGAGGGAGAGAGAGAGGGAAGATTGGGGGATCGAGCTGTGGCTGCAGCTGCTGTTGTGGCCATAGCTGGTACATTGGGTTGGGGCTGGAGGCGGCGAACACGTCAAGTGTGGCAGACACCGAAACCGAGACATGCAAGAAAAGTGTGTGTGTGTGTGCGTGTGTGTGTGGATACATTGTATTCCTTTTTGTTTGACTGACTGACTGCCAGTTGCTGTTGTTGCTGTCTACTGCTGTTTGTTTTACTTTGTTTTTTATGTCATTATCGTCATTGTCTGCCCGTCTGCGGCGTCTGGCGAAGGTGAATGCTTCCTGCAATGCCAACAGGTAGACGAAAGACAACAACAACAACATTAGCAGCAACAAAAAGGCCACTGTGAGAATCATTTGCTGCTTCGAATGCTTCAAATGCTCTGAGCACACCAAATAAATTGTTATAAATTTGTGCAACAAAGGCAGCCGTCAAATCCCTTGAATGACTGACAAGCCCTTTGCGACAATTGTGTACTTAAGATCCCGACTACGACACGCTCTAATAAATGGTTCAATAATAAATTCAACTCGCCTGCATTGCGGTCGGCGTCGGAGTTGCCAGCCAGGATTTTCTGTTTGGCGTCACGTTATTTCTGCATTTGTCAAGTTCAAGCGTAACGTTTTATTACACTCAGCTGCACGGTTTTGCCAAACTGAACTGAACTTGTTTATATGCAAAGCAGACAGAAATTGTAACAAAAGATTTGCGTATTTATTTGTAGCAGCTTTTTAATTCTGCATTGAAAAAAATAAAAGATTCTTATCGAATCGAATACGAATAGAATTTAGATATGTGACCTGCTGAAAAATTTACTTGATGTACTTGTACTTTACGAAATTCTTAAGCAATTCTTTAAATATTCGCCAAATTCCGTTATATTATAGTCCCTTTTATTGTACTTAAAACATGCTTTTAAGCGAAGCTGAAACTTTCATGTGCTTTTAAATGCTTTGACGTACATTTTAACTTAGATCTCAATATTTTAAGCAGAGATTTAAGTTAGTTATACGATTTATTGTGCATTGTGCATGCATTAAAGCGCGCTTTAATGTGCTTTTAAAGAATTCTAAGCTGAACTTTACTGAGTAATAAATAATAATTGGTAAGCTTTAAGCTTTACTTAAAATTTTTTGCATTGCCTTAAAGCAATTCATCTCGCTTGAAGCTTTTAAAGTTGATTGCAAAATTTTAAATTAAATTTTTAAATAGAATTTAAATGAAATTCTGTTGCACAGTGTAGTTAGACACAGAGCGTATTGTGTAGACGACACCGACACCTTGCTTGGGGCCAGTTGTGAGTAGGATGTCAGATCGCGCCACCTTCGTGATTTGTGGCTTAAGGGCACATGTGCGGCTGAACCGCTGAACCACTGCAGCGCAGGAACCACCGCAGCCATTGGTGGTCCCGACTCCTGGTCAACTGAATGAACGTCTGTCTGTCTGCCCGTCTGTTTGTCTCTCTGTCTGTCTGTGGCTTTGTCCGTTTGGCCGCCGGATTAGCATTGAAATTGACTTCGTGCTGTGCTCATTAAAATTTTACGTGCATAAAGTTTATTTCGATTTGCCCGGCGTTGTCGTTGTCGTTGTTGGCAGTTGTTGTCTTTGTCGCTGGCCACGTCCTTATACTCAACCTCAACCTCAAAGTCATCGTCATAGTCTTTCCCCATAAAAACGCCAAAAACCAAAAAACAATTACATTTCGTGGTTGCGGCCCAAGAACTTTCCTAGAATCAACGAATGAGAAAATTCTACGCTCAACAAATAGCTACTCGTATTTTCTTATTGTTGTTGTTTATTTTGTTTTTTGTTTTTTTTCCCTATATTGCATTTTCACTTCCTTACTGGCCAAAAAGCAAAAGCATATCGACTGCAGCCACTTAGTTAGTTAGAAGTAAATAGAGGCAAAAGCCCTTTCGGTTATAGCCCAGTCGCAGTTATTGGCGCTTTTTCTAAATGTGTTCTTTTTGGCCGGCGCAAAGGCATTAACAAGTTTACGGCCCGCTTTTGGAATTGATGTGGCTAACAACTTTTTCAATTACAGACCGACAGAATCAGGGTCCAAGAACTGAGATTCGCAGACCGAGTCAGATCATCTTTGTGCACAGTTTGTTTGTTTGTTGCTGTTGTTGTTGTTGTTGTCGTTTTTCTGTTATTATGCCATGGGGCTATAAAAACTCGTTTTCAGCTGTTTTGCCGAAGTTCATGATCAGCTGTGAACTGAAAGTGGTTGATTGGAGCAGGCAACAGGCAACAAGCTGGCAACAGCCAACAGGCAGCAGGCAGCAGTAGAATATCCCAAGCCTCTAACTTGATACCGGTTTTTGCTGTTACTCGCCGCCAATTGCACTCGTAATTGAGCCGCTTCGCAGCGCATCGCAGCGCAGCGCATCGCATCGAAACGGATCGCATCATTGTCTCAATCTCAGTGCCTGTCTTTAACTTCAACTCGGGCATTACGTGCACTGATGTAACAGCAACTTGCAGCGCGGCAACTTGCCGCAGTTTTGTCTGCCTGCCTCAGCAGATCTGCCTTTGAAGTTGCCTCGAAATCGAAAATGCGCTTTTGTTGTTATCTTAAGCCCGTTAAGTTGACAGGCTGTGAAGTGCCTGATTCGCATATTTTTCTTCTTCGTACAATTTTTTGTTATTTTTATTTTTACTTCTTTTCCGATCTGCGATCGTCTGAGCGCTGCCCTATAATATTTCAACACCCAATCGACGGGCTATATAAGCAGTCACTTCCTGCTTACAAATGCCTCAAATCCAAATCATATAGCTGCCAGTGCCGCTTTGAAGAAGCTACACAGACAACAACAACAACAAAGAGTACACTAAAGATGCCAAGGAACAAAAACAACAACAACAACAACAGCTGAATTTGGCATGCCTTCATTTGTGGTTAGCGGAGGGGGTTGGGGTTGCAGGAGTTCGCCTGCCTTTGCATTCCGGCCATGCAGCAAGCATGACAGCCTAGACCTGATCTATTTTGGTCACACTGCGCCTCTGCCCCCGCCAGCAGCTCCAGCGACATGCAAAATATACATAAATACACAATATATATGCACACACATATATATGTATAATAATATATGTATATATGTGTATGTATTTGCTGCTCCTGCTGCCGCTAAACAAACAATTTGTAGGTGTGGCTGCGCCCTGGCTTTGGCCATTGATGGTGGTGGTGGTGGTGGTGGTGGTGGTGGTGGTGGTGGTGCCGCTGTTGCTGCTGATGGTGGCATTCTCTTGATGGCCGTTCTGCTAGATGAAGCGGAAATGTGACGTTGACTGCAATAAATTCACTCGCTTTGTTTGTGCAAAAGTTCAAAGATTTGCAGTTGATTTCCATTGGAATGCCAAATGGTAAAGAATTTCTTCGTGATAAAAATAAATTTGATAAAAATCTGACCACAGCGTTTCTATATAATTCAAATACAGATCATTTTGAATGCAATTTAATGACGATTAGCATTGAAAAATTAAAGTCTTTTTATGTTATAAATACAAAATGAAAATATGCAGAATATAATATAAATTACAATTTTAATAGTTGATAGTAGTAGTTCAATAGTTGAAATCAATTAAATATGCAGTTGAATTATGTCAATTAAAATTATATTATCATAATTTTACTTATTAACATTAGCAAATGTAAACCCAACAGCCTTTGTTTAAATTCTCTCCCGCTGCTAAGTGTCTGTTAACAAAAATCAACGTTTGCTAAATTATATTGACGCCCAACGAAAGTGTTTTTAATTCTCATTCGCCTCACACTCATATTTCATAACCTATTGCATATTATTTTAGGCCTTACCCCATCCAGAGTTAAACCGTTTCCTTGTGAAATTCACCATATCAAATGAGTTTCAATGAGTTTCCCACAGCATTAGTCACTGGCCTCTCGAGGAGTCGTCAGGGACGCGAATATCAAATTGATTCGCCAAATTGACGGCCTTCTGTCGAAACGTTTTCTCATGCTGCTTTGGCGGCAAACGCGGCGTATGTGTAATTAAAATTTGCGCCAGCGGCGCTTTTGACCAGGTGTGGCCCTTTTGCCAACATATTAATTATTGTTAGCGCTCGCAAACAAAAAACATACATTTCCAAAAAATACAATAAAAAAAGAATTCGCTTATAGACAAAATCCAAAAAATAATATCGAAAAATTAACTGGGCGTCGGCTTTTTTACGTTTTTTTTCTTTTTTTCTATTTACCCCACAAGCCGCACAATTTGCCGGCCAGCGGCCAACAAGTTGTCTCTGTTTTCATTTTATTTCTATAATTTATTAAGAAAACACGCCAAATGCTTGTGTAAAAGTGTGTGTGAGTGTGTCCCCGTGCCCGTCGCTGCCACCGCTGCCACCGCTGTCTCCTCTGTGTGTGTTTCTGTTTGTGCAACGCCTTGGTGCGCCTTTGCATGCGTAATTTCTGTTGCACCGACGGTGGTCCCAGCGGCCCCGCCGCGTCATCGTCATAGCCGTCGCCAACGTCCCTGTCCCGGTCACAGTCCCAGTTCGGGTGCGACGGCACCCGCATTGAATAATTGGCATAGGCTGGGCGCCACACGACACCGGCAGCGGACCGGCACCGGGCCAGGCACCGGGACCGGGATTTGGATTCGGATATGCGTATTTCTGTATATGCATAAAGATATATGCATATATCTATATATCTGCATATATGCAAATGGCACTGCTTGTCGGCTTGATTACTCACAGAGCGCGCCGAAAAAGAGACGTTGCTTGCATAAATACCCTTTAAATAAGTGGGTTGGGAGTATGCCCATATGAAATGGGAAAAAGTTTATTTTTTATAGAATTTCCAAAGGATAATTAATATATTTTATGAGAATAAACACGCATTAGAGGCAGTCCCCTCTCTGTGTGGTAAAAACAGCTCTACAATAAATTCATTGCAATATATTTGATTTATATTTTACTATTTTGAGGCCATCGTTGGCACATCCAAGCTACTTTTTGCCTACAGGGTATCTGCCAGTCGCTCACTTTCACTTTCTTACTGCATACTTATGCCTAATTTTTGTCGACCGCACGACTGTAATTTAGTTTTCAACATCAAAGGCGTGGGAATGACGCAAAAAACGGCACAGAATATCACAATGATAAATGCGTCTGTTTGTGAACCCAATTCTAGAAGGACTCAGACAAATCCTCACCGAAAAAGCTTGCCGGCCAGATTTATGGCCCCCACAAATGGTGGCTAGCAAAAAAAAAACCACAAAAAACATTTAAAAATACCGCCAATGGAACGGAAATTTGTCGCCGCAGCAAATTGAAAACAACAGCGAAACGAGCCGAAAAAAAAAGATGCCAAAAGCTGACTTGACTTTGAAAGCCAAAATGGGAAAAAATTCTAACAAAAAAGACCAAAAATAATTTAAGAGTAAAAAGAACAAAAATCAAACTGAGGAACTGCGAACTGCGAGCTGAGAGCTGCGGGCTGGGACCTGAGGCTGGGCTTTGGGGCTTCGGGGCTTGGGTTGGCGATGACAATGACAAGCGGCGTCCGAGCGACGCGCGCATTTGGGTCAATGACGACGAAACCGAAGCGACGACGCGGCCAATGATTTAGAACCTAACGTTGAAGATCGACAACAACAACAACAACAGCAACAGCTTGGCTTGGTTCGGAATTGCCGGTCAATCAAGCAGAAAATGTTGCACGAGAAGCATCATTTTAGCATGTGGCGACAGCGGATTATACAACGTTCCCAACCCCCGCCCCCTCTCCCCCGCTGCCTGAAAATGAGACGCACAGACCCAGACCGAAACTGACTAAAGGGGAAGTTGCTGTGCTCATTGAAAGTTCATCAAATTGGGTATATTGAATTGGATGCAATTTGTGTGGCAGACAAAAGAAAATATTTTTGAAATAATAAAGTATATTTCAAAGAGTATAAAATATATGTCTGCCCCTCTTTGTCTGCCCTCTGCTTTTTGATTTGATAACATTTTTAAATTATATAAATTGAAATATATTTAAGAATGAATTTTCTATTATTTATATTTCGTATACAGGGTATCACCCTGGTCGAGCACACTCCACAAGAGCACTCCAACTTGTTGTTGCTGTTGTTGTTGCGGTTGCTGTTGCCATTTGCTGTGTGTGGCGATGATCATTTTGTTCAATCGATTGTAAACGATGCGTTGCGATCGTTGCTCTGCGGCTTTGATCAAATGACAAAATTGATCATTTTCTGTTTGAATGGATTTTGGAGCAGTCTAAAATAAACCCGCCGCCGCCAACCGCGCGCGCCGTCTTGCCGCGTGCAACAATTGATTTATGTTGGCTGTTGTCTCTGCTGTGTGGGGTCTGTGGCATGTGCAACAGCAACAACAATAACAACAACAACAACAACAGCAAGAGCAAGAGCAACAACGTTGTGTGTTACCTATAAAATATCAGAGCTTTTGTGTTGAGTCAAAAGGTGCTATAAATCAAGCCAAATGTGAGCGCACCTCTTATTTTAGCTTTAGTTGTGTTTTTTTCTGGCTGTGAGTGAACGTTTTGACCATTTTCCGCACTCTGGCTGGCAAATTAACAACAATGCGAAAAACATTTTCGCGTCATAACAATTAATAGCGAGCAAGGATCGCAGTCGACCCGCAACGGTCCAGAGGTCTCTCTCGCCACACAGCTCTGTTGCAAGCCTTTTTTTTTCCTTTGGTTTTTGAGTTGCAAGTTCGATTTCACATTCCCGTAGGGGTGAAATCTGCGTTTTTTTTTCTGACTGAATTTTACGTCGCGTTTCAGTTTTGTTTTTGTTTTTCTGTGTTTTTTTTGTTTTCTTGAGCCGCAAACGCTGTGGGTAATAACCAAAAATTAGCAAAAATTGCTAAAGTTTGACTTGCATGATTTATCTATAATTTTGCATCGCTAGTCGCCACTCGAGCCGGGGCAGCCCAGGCGGTTCAAGCAGCCACACTCGCCATCTGATAGGCCCACAGACAAACACACACACACATAGAGAGAGAGAGAGCGGGGTATACCCCTTCACACAACTACATCTGACAGCCTGGGCCATTTTTAATGCGCTTTTCAGCCTAAGCGATTTTCAGTTGTTCAGTTTTTCGGCTTTTCGGTTTTCGGTTTCCTTTTTGCAGCTTAACACTTGCGGGTGTTGTTGTCTACATAATTTCACTGTAGCCGCAGTTTTGGGCCGGGTTTTTCGGCTATGCGACCGGCAACATGTAATCGCCGTAATAATAAAAATTTGCAAATGATTTCGTTACTCAATCTTCAATCTGTTTTTCTTTCTTTTTTTCCGTTTGCTACAGTCCTGGTTATGGCATGCCGGCTGGCCGCTGGCTACGTCCAATGGAGCGCTCGTATTGCAGCTGAGCGACTCTGAGATCGCGCACGCACTTAAACCAGCCGAGCTGTATCTGTGTATCAAATTGGGTAAGTGGGTCGACAGCCAACGATACGAATAAAAATCTATATAATATAAATTATTAACTATACAAAATATACAATAATATATTATGTAACACACACATATCAATTGCATAAATAATCATACAAATAAAATAAGCAGATAGGGAAAATAAGTAATATGTAAATTATTTCAAGCTCTGCAATTTTTCGAAAAGAAAAACTAACTAACTCTATTATATTTTATTTGCTTTACAAGTTCATTTTAAATTCAATATAAAATAATATAAAGTTTATAATTATTCAATGATTGTTTGTCCTGCAAATTCCAGTCTTATAGTTGGCATTAACATTCTATTTGAGCGCATTTCCCAAAAAAGCTCTCTTGATCATGCAGCAAAAATATAACCCGCAGCACGAAAAATAAAATTTATTATAAAAAATCTTGATATTGAGCAAGGTAAACATTTAAACTCAATTTCTTCTGATCAGGGGTTTCAAAATAATTTTTACAGTTGATCTTAGCTAGATTAGTTTAGATAATAACTCTCTTACCTCTTAATTCTATTTACTCTCCGCTAAAATTATATTATACTTCTAACTGTTTCGGAACTGAAAAGAGCAAGTTATGTGATCCATATATTATATGGCATCTATTCTGTACTTTCCTCTAAAATTAAACATCTTTATATTTTCATACAATCATCAATTTATTTTTGTTAAAACAAGATTTATTTTTCAAGCCTTAACGCCTAAGCTCATAATTTCTGTCTGTTGCAGATACTGACGCAGAGGCCACACCGCAGCTTTATGTCGTTTGGCGCTCGTCACAGCAGCAGCAGCAGCAGAACGAGGGGAGCGCAGAGAGTCGGGGGCAGAGCCACTGCATCCATATCGATTACAATAATTCGCAACAAGCGCAACAGCCACTGAGCGTGCTCCAGCTGGAGATGTCGATGGCGGCTATGGCAGCAACGGGACACGGACAGAGTCCGGGCCAGGCTCAGGCGCAGGGACAGGGGCAGGGGCAGGGGCAGGGGCAGGCTAACGAAGCAATCGAACTGCCGCAACTGCTGCAGAATCTGCTTGTGAGCGTGGAGCGCAGCATTGAGCGCGTGTCGCTAAACGAGCTGCAGATGCCGCTCGCCCTGGGCGAGGACCAGCTCGACGAGGCCAACAACAACAGCAACACCAGTAACAGCAATGGCAACAACAACAACAGCAACAACATTGGGTCGCCAAAGTGCGCGCTGAGGCGCAGCGATTTAATTACCAAAAACAAACTGTTCAACAACCGTTACATGCTCCGGCGCCTGACCAATCGGCAGGACAGCATGAACTCCACCTCGTCGGGCAACAGCAATGCCAGCGAGCGCAGCTCCAGCGGCAGCAGCAGCGCCGGCGACGAGCTCCACAGCCATCTAAATATAAACAACAACAACAACAACATTAACAACAACAGCAGCAGCAGCAGCAACAACAACAACAACAATAATAACAATGAGCTGGTGGCATCCACATCGCCTGCTTTGCCGCTGTTTTGTCTGGGCAACTCATTTCCGCACATTGACAGCGACGAGGAGGCGTCCGATGTCGGCGAGAAGCGCCAAACGCTGGGTAAGTGCGCGCAGACAACTGATCGAACGTATACGTAATATATTGCATTACGCATACGCCGCGCGGGCCAACCAGTTGAGGCAGCGCTTGCCCCAGTTGCACTTGCCGCTTGCGGCCCGCAACGTTGTTCGCCTTATCGCAATTGCCTGGGCGTTTTCTGGCTTATTTGTTTTACAAAACAACAAAAACAAAAAGAAACGTTTACAGAGCACTGCAATTGTGCTATGCAAATCGGCACGCCCTCCGTCGCGCCCCCTCTACAAGCGATACTCAAAAATATTCAATTAAACGCCCCGCAGCCAAAGTTGAGCTCATTTTTTCATTTTTTTTTTTTCTCATTTTCATTTGAGGCCAAAACGGCGCTTTGAAGTCCAACTCGGGCTGGCTAATAGCACGATTTGATATCGCGCAAATTTAGCGTTAATTTGATATATTTGCCGCGCATAAAATTTTGCCAACATTTAATTCAATTAATGCGCTGCGATTGTAAATGTTGCTCAGAATTCTAGTGAAAGCGTGTTTTCCTTTTCATGTGATTTCCACTTGTACTATGATGAATTGATAACATTTTTTTTTTTTTGCATTTGATGACTGATAAAAATTTGTAACTTTCGCTAGTTTTCGCACAGTTGGTGAGCTCTGACCAGAAATAGAAATTCCTATGGTCTGGTTCAAAACTATTGCGAAAGTTTGCAAATGTCCGCCTTGCTTATGTTTTTACTTATTTATTTAAAACAGAAGTTAAACAAGTATTCATTTAACTAGGAATTCTTTCTTTCTTTTAAAGTAGTACAAAATGCTCTAATTTCTCTGTTGTACATTTTTATGCAATTAGAGTATTCATGTTGGCTGTTGATTCGCTAGTTGGCCAGCTTTGCTAACTATTTAGCAGTCGCATGAGTAAACACATAATTCCTTGTTGTTCTCTGACAATTGCCCTGAAAAGGCTGTCACCTCTCGTTAATTTGTTTGGCAAGCCGGCTGTGTTGCCGTTGATTTGCAGATCTTGTAAACAGGCAGAAGAGTGTGACCGTATTTGAACAAAAAATACCATTCAAACATAAAAGAAGTTAACACCAATTTGTTTGGATCAAGTCTGATTTCTACTAAACTTATATTTAAATAAATTTGGACAGTTTTTCGATATTTGTATTTAAATACAGTTACTTTAGTAACCTTTGTTAACTTTGATGACTTTCTCAAACCAATTTTTCACTCATTCACACACAAAAATAAGAAAAGAAAACTCCAATTAGATACGATTTGGGTTCTGGGTAGATTCCGAGATGTGCATTAGAACCGAGTGGGAGTGCAGTAGCCAACAGCTGGCTAGGGCCTGCCTTATGCTTAATGGCGTCTTAATGGTAATTATTTGGACTAAAAGATATGCCAGGTCATAACAGCATCCTCACAGTATCTTTACACTAATAACCTTATCCGGCACACTTACGTGATCATCAATCTGGGCACATCCTATGAATTTGGCACTCTATTCGTGCTGTTGTCCTGGGTGGAGGGGGCTTGTCTTTTCGTGCTCATCACAGACTTGATGTGGATTTGCTGTAAAATGGCTAATCAGCTGCTAGCGGTAAGTGAAGTCCTGCTCAACTTCCGGTCAAATTCTCAATCCTACGTCCGCCCGCAGTCGATAATTATTGCGTTTTCGATGGGTTCTTTTCTGCTGCTCGCCGGCAGCGTCTCTGTGGTGAAATATACCGATGTCTATGTGGTGACGCGGAGCTTTTATAGCGAGAATATGTGGGTCTACGAGAGCTCGTTCCGTTGTTGTGGCATTGATGGACCACAGAATTACGGCGATTCCAATAGGAGTGAGAACATACCCCTGTCCTGCTATCGACATCACCAGCAAAAGCCTGAAAATCTGTATAAGCGTGGCTGCCTCTTGGTCTCCAGCGACAGCTGGTTCTGGTTTGTCTTTGGCAACAGCTATTGGTTTGCCTATGCTCTGTTCATTGTTAACTTCGTCATCCACTGGAAGCTGAGGAGGCGTCTACAATCCACAGGCCGTCGTTTGTAATCCTCTCCACAATCCTCTCTTTCAGATTGTTCCCAAATTTGTGTGCACATATGCACTCGATACTGAATATATATTTCGATTTGTTCAGACCTAGACCTTATTTGCTGTTCTAGTTGGAATTGCGCTTTGTCCACTTGAATTGCAGTTTCAATTGCAGAAAAAATAGAATGCGTCGCCGACGCCCACGGTGCGACCACAAAAGCCAACAAAAAGCCATTAGCCATTAACAACGGCGGCCCACAGCATCCGCCAAGTGTTGGTTAACCACAAAATATCGTTGTCTCCACGACAACAGCAACAGCAACTGCAACAACAACAGCTGCTGCAACAGCAGCAACAACGGTGCAAATGCCTTTTAATTTGTCAAAGCCTAAAATATGAAAATTAAATGAGAAACCAAAGCAATGCAATGCACAGTGGTACATGTTGTGGAAACAAGGCTTTTGAAAGAAAACATTAAAAAAGCTAAGAAAAAGCAGTTGCTTAAATATTATTTGTTTGGAAAGTACTCACAAAACTTATGAAAACTGCAGGAAAAACCAAACTTTCCTAAATTATATATAATAAAGTAAAGTCTTTGAATTATATTGCTTACTATGCGACTTTTCTATAGGCTTTATTTAAAATTTATTTAAAGTTTAAAGTAAAACTGACACAGAAATTTCGATAGAAAATATATCTCTGCAAAATAATATTTAATTTAAATTGTGCTGTGCAGAAAACTTTATGTAATTGACAATTTATGAGTCAAAAGGATTTAATAATATTAAGAACAAACTATTGCAATTTTTCATTAGGAAATTCGAATAGCTTCTTTTGGAAAATGATACATATTCAGTTTTTTAATAAAACTGCAGTCCACTCTACAAATGTGCTGAACAAAGAAGATTTATATTTACAGCTACGCTTTAACTAATAGCAAATTAATAATTAAAGTACAAATCAATGTACATGTTTCATTCATTGACGTATTTGAGCAGCTTGTTCTTTTAGGTCCGTAGATATTTTCGCGTGTTCCTTAATTTCTTGCCAACTAAGAGCTGCCAGAGCAGGGCAACTGCTGCTATTGATAGTCAAATAAAACTCAAATTCCACTCCACACATTTTATCGATCGTGTTAGGGTTTTGCCCGACCCAAATGGATCACTGATGCTTATCTGGCCCCAGTGTGCGCTGGAATGCGATCGACTCGCAGTCGCATTTCGGGCGTGTGGGTGCAATTTGCTAGCGCGCATAAATCAGCTGACAAGTGCGGGGGCATTTGTGGCCAGGGATATTGAGTTACATACTTATGTATGCAATAGCACCGCCGAGCACCTGGCATTTGTATGCGACAGCAACAACAACAGGTGGTGCAGTGCAGGTGGTGCAGAGCCGAAAAACTGCAGAAATTCTGCAGACGCCGCAATGTGTCGCATTTGTTACAGAAATTGTCGCACGCGAAAGTGCCGAGTCGAAATTTATGGGCCAACTGGTTTATCGAGCCACGCCCCCCTCACCAACAACCTGATATGGTGTGGGCTACTGTGGCTGCTGTCGCCAAATTAATCAAATGGCATTATTATGCAAAAATACAAAAGAAATATATGGAAAAAAAAAACCAAAACACGTAGTTGCAGCAGATCCTGAACCAGTTTTCAAGGTTTCGTCGAGCGTTTAAAATGCAATTAACCTATATCTAAATATATATATATATAAATATTAAATATATGTATTCACGCTTGTGTAAATTTGTCAATTTTTGCAGTGAACAGCGAGTCGCTGGCCGCGCCAATGCTGGAGCCGGAGACGGAGACGGAACTGCTGCCGCCCAACTCGATCAGCGAATTGCCCGAGAAACTGCTGAACAGCGGCGTCTATTTGCCAGGTAAATACTATAGTATATATATATCCCGACTTTCCATTTTGTTGCCGCTGTGCATAATTCTAGACTTTCACTAGGCCAACTACTCTGACAAAAAACAAAAAAAAAACTAGACTAACCGAAATTTGCTTATAAATATAAATTGGAAAATTCGAATCACCTGGCAACGCCCCGTTAGGCAATTTGCCTGCGAGGCGAATGGGTGAAATGCGCTTTTCAATTTAAGCTTCAATTCAGAGTCTATTCAAACTTCATTCAAACACCACTCAGACTGCAATTCAATTCAATTCAATTAATTCACACACTTTTTCGCACATTATCGCCGTGACGACGACCACCCAGGGAGCTTATGTTAAACCAATTGAGATTGAGTTCGAGCTTTCCGATCCTATTCTATTCGCAGGCACACGCACCCTCCAAGGCGACCCACTTGTGCATGTGGACGCGGACGCTGTGGCTGGCGCGGGCCTCAATTGTTATGAGCTGGCCACACTGTTGCTCTACTACAGCACCATACCGGAGCGCAGGTGAGTGAAGTTGAAGGTGGACGGTTCAAGAGGGCGGAGCGGGGCGGGGCGGGCAGCGCATTGCCTCAATCAGAATCGGGCAGTTTAATGTCAAATGCAAAAAAACGCATGGGAATGAGCACAACTATCTGAATGTGCAGCTGTGTTCACCACAGCCCAGGCATTTCAATTTGTCCGTCCTCGCTGGGGCATAGTAAAAAGAATCAAGAAAACAAAAAAGAAAAAAAAAAGAGCTAAGTTCATAGACTCACAAGCAGCCCATCCATATTTACGAGCAGATATGCAAATGTGCAGTTAAAGCCTGACCAAGAGCCCCAACTGGCGCTGGGAACAACAACGACGGCGACGGCGACGGCGCTGCACTTAAGCCTTTAAGATGTTCTAGGGGGGCAGCTCTCCATGCAGAAGTAGAACTCTCCCTCTCTCTCTCTCTCCGGCTGCATCTGCCGCTCTTCTCAGTCGTCTGGCTGTCTGGCAATCAGGCAGTCGAACTCATTGCCGCTAAAGAATATGCATGCCAGTCAATTTGCCACTTTGGCTAAAAGGAAACATGCAACAAGAACAACGACAACAACAACAACAGCAACAGCAACTGCTACAAAAACATCGAACA
This sequence comes from Drosophila colorata, assembly GCA_035041545.1. Taxonomy (NCBI): domain Eukaryota; kingdom Metazoa; phylum Arthropoda; class Insecta; order Diptera; family Drosophilidae; genus Drosophila; species Drosophila colorata. The sequence goes on from JAWNLD010000564.1 coordinate 6,956,105, forward strand.
GCACTTGCATTCAATGCTGAGAACCTAGCCATAGAAAATAGAACAAAAGCCTCGGCTAAGACTCGATAACACTGCACAACAAATATAAAAACTAAGTAAGATGTATTAAAGTAGGGTAGTAGAAGTTAAGTTGTCTAATTAACTAGGGAACGAGAACTTCAAGATTGGGGCATAATCTCTGCAATGTCTCTAAGTGCCTAATAATCTGTGGGAATAACAAATAAGTCAGAATGTTGCAATCGGGTGTAAACGACAGCACAATACTCGTTCACAGTGTCATAACAGCCAAAAACATGTATCCTAGCATTGTTTGTACACATGAATAAATGCAGAATCCATCTAGAGGATAAACCATGGCCAAAATGCCATCAAACATGAAAATCGTTTCAGTTTTGACAAAGTTATGGGAGTATGGAATATGGGAGCTATAGATTCGAAAGCTTTTTGTCAAAATTTGTTGTAAATTTTAATCTGTCATTACATTTTTTTATGTTAATCTCTTGTTTTTCTATTTATAACAAACTTTTTGTAGTACTTCTATGTACTATTTTTATGTGTATATTTATTTTAATTTTTGACCTTTATTAAAAACTCTTGAATTTCAATCTCCCGCCAGTCTAGCCCCAATTAAATTTAGTGACCTACTTATGTGAACAGTATATTAGTCTGAAGTTCGCAACTTTGTTGTCTAGTGTAGCTTAGAATTCTAGTTGAGCTGGCAGGCGGGCAACATTTTGCGGGCTCTGCCAAAGCATAGCAGACACGTCGCTTGAGGGACTGTGCGATTGCGGCTTCCCTTTGTGGCAAGCGCAAGAGGGAGACAAAGCGAGCCGGGGCGAGGGAGAGAGGGAGCTGCTGCTGCTGCTGCTGCAGGCATATGAATGATCTTTCAGACAGATTCGTGACACTTTAAATTTATGATGTGAACTTTTGTGGCCCAGCGTTGAATGCTTGTTGTGCTGGCTCCTCCGCAACGATTCCTGGAAATATCACAGAATAATCTGTGAAATCTAAATCGACAAACGAGAGAGAGAGAGAGAAAGAGGGAGGGGAGGGAGAGAGAGAGAGAGGGAACACACACTCGTTGGCCACTTACGACTACTTGGCAATTCCCCCTATTCCTGCTAAGCCTCTGATTACGTTTCTGATTCCAATTCTGATTTCGAATCCCGTTTCTGTTTGAGCTCCAGCTGCATGTTAATTGCTGCAATGCCAATTGCTAAAATGCGGCCAAATCGTGTAGAAAACTTTGACAAACATTTGCGTAGATTTTAATACTCCAACTCGTAACTCGTAACTCGTAACTGCACAAGCAATTTGAAGACTGCGCTGAGGACGGAGACGACTCCAAAGCCCCAAAACTGGCACAACTCGTCATCGGACGTGCGTCTGACGCTATGACTCGGACAGCCACTCACACTCGCTCTCCCCGCCCTCTCTTCTGCTCTCGCAGTGCGCAGCCATTGACATTATTTGCGTTTGTTTGTCGACATGTGTAAGGTATTCATTAGCTGGCTGTCCAAATCCAAATGCCAGGCGACGCTGCACGCAAATATTAAATATTTGAGCTGGGTAAAGTTTTCACCAAGAGACCCAGACTGGGCGCAGTGTCAACAGCAAACTTCAGTTGTTGCTGTTGTTGTTGCTGTTGTTGTCTTCAACAACATGTCGCTTATCCAAAACTTACATCATATCTACGAAGGCCCATTTGACCTCTGTCTCTCTCGCTCACAAAATGATCCATCTCTAGGCGTGTGTGTGTGTGTGTGACAGCTTGCAATTAAATTTGTTTTTATGGGGCTGCACTTCTGGGAATCTTTAAATGCCGCCTGGTACGAGTGCCAAAGGTATTAATATGCATGCCCGCGCATAATACAAATATAAAGAAAGCTCGGGTTACACACGAACGACCCGGACTAGGACTGCACTCATATTTTATGGCACTCGCCTCAGTCTGAGTATTCTGAATCACTCGTGACATTTGCGCACCCAAGGAATAACATGCCCTTTGGCAGCTCAGCCGCAGCTTAGATTAGGTTTTCCTTTCAAATAGTTACAGCCTTTGAATGACATTGGCATATTATGTTCAATTTTGTTGCATAAACAAGCGACATGGCAGATACATAAAGTCTGATTAGATAAGACTGGAATAAGAGAATGCTTTTAAAAACATTTTAAAAATATCTAAGTATATTACGTTAATCAAATTAATGAAATAACATTGGGATTGTATGTTAATTATATGAACAAAAATATATTTATGAGAAAAAATTGCAAACAAAAATATGCATATGTATTTAAATTTGTTTGATAGTAAATAATATTTATTTAAATTTAAATTTCTTTTTAATTGACAAATTTTAGATTTAAATATTGTAAAAATTATATTAGAGATATTTCGTTTGCGACTTCTATTTGAACTTCAAACAAAATTTACAAGGCACGAATTTTAAAAATGTTTATCTAAAAGAAGTCGAAAAAAAGAGAATAACTAATTCGTTGTAGACGTCGCAGTTGGTACTTTGTGGCAGCTCAGTTCATGTGTAGGCTGCTTTAGAATTGAAATGCCAAACGCTTTTGAAGAGTGCTGTGTGCGGCATCATTAAACTCGAGACATGCCAGCGCTGATGATGAAGCTTGCGACTTGCAACCCGCAGCTTATAGTCCGCTTGCCACTTGCCACTTGCCGCATGCGCGTTGCGTGCAAATATCAACTGAAAAGCGGACTCTGACGGGGGTGGATCGCTGTGAGAACAGAACTGGCTAACTGGCTGACCAGGCCGACACTGGCATGCATTTACAGTTAGTCTAAAGAGTTGCAGGCAGCAGCTGCGGGTGGGCTGGTTAGCAGCGTCGCTAGAGTGTGGTGGAGGGGGGAGGGGGGGACGGCAGCTAAGCGCAGCTGGATGAAACTTTGGCTAAAGTGGTAAGAGAAGTGCCTGTTGGGCTTTTTATTAATGCGCCAGCTGCCATTAGCGGCAATTTTCAATTTTTATTTACGCTGATTAAAAGTGGCTACCAACTTGTCATATTTACTAGCCGCAGCTTGATACACACAAAGGTACACACGTCTGGGGCATGCAACCAAGGCAGTGGGCCGTGCTGGCCCAAGTGGCAGAGGCCGCTTATTGCCAATTAAGCTGAACTCGTTTTGGGCGTTGCCAGCTTCGTTCTGCTCGCAGTTGCATTTGGCGTTGCAACCGGCAACCTGCCACATTCACAATTTACACCGCACAGACACTTGACGTTGTTTATGGACGCCTGACCGTGCACTTCTTTGTAGAGCGTAACTGAGACTCATTGCCTCTTAACTTATGTATTTGCAGCGCTGGCCATAAAAGTACACAACTGCAGCAGCAACAACAGCAGCAACAGCAGCAGCAACAGCAGCAACAGCAGCAGCAGCAACAACTGAAACCCGCCCAGCAAACATTTACCATTTTAATTGCCATCGAGAAGTCGCAACATTTATGCGTAATCGACTTAATTTGCCAAAGCCTCAAATTGTTAAGCAAGCAAATTGGCAATTGTGAAATTTTGGCCGTTTGTCTCGATGCGAATTTGCTGCAATTGTGCAACCAGCAGCAGCAACAGCAGCAGCAGCAGCAGCAGAACAGCAGCAATGGCTGTGATCAAGCGGTAAGTTCAGGCTTTGACCTTTGCGATTGCAGCACAAAATGAAATCATTAGGAGGGCCCTCGTCTGTTTGGGTTGACGCCCCATAGCCGGGCAGACACAGACACCCAATTAAACCGCTTTACATGCCCCAACAGCCACAGATTCTGGCCACTAATGACGGCTTTACGTTTTTGACCCCCCCCCCAAAAAAAATACATACAGGAGCAGTCGCAGCAGTCACAGCCTCAGCCTCAGCTTCAGCCCCAGTCGCAGCCTCAGCCTCCATCGCCATCGCATTTGGTTAAATTCATTAGCGTGGACCAAGTCACGACAAGTGTTGCGCCATCGCATTTGCCGAGCGGTGCGCTCCGGGGCCAGCATCATCACGACGCGCGCAAGTGGCGCGAGTTCTTTGCCCAGCTGGAGGCGTTCCAGCGCCAGTGCTCCACCGCCGGCGGTCGACTCGTTGGCGCACTGAGCGACATACGCGCCGCCGATTTGCTGGGGCTGCCAACGCGCCGACAGCTCTATGGCCAGCATCGTGCCCTCAGCCGTGCTCTGATGGACTCGCAGCTGCACAATCTGCGCAAGCATGGCGCCACCCAGCTGCTGCGCCTGCAGGCGGCGGCCAGTGCCATCAATGCGCCACCAGCAGCAGCAGCTACACCCACATCACCCACATCGCCAACATCACCCACATCACCCACAGCAGCAGCTGTTGCCCCAGCTGCGGCTGCCCATCACTTGGATGCGGCGTACAAGCTGCGCAAGGTGACGCTGCTCTACAGCGAGGTGGACCGCGCCGCTCAGCGGCTCGAGCAGCTCACGGAGCAGCGACGCGAGCGCCTGCGTCAGCTGACGCGCCAACGCGCCCTGGAGGATGAGATCAACGAGGTGAGTCCACAAATGAATTGCTCCACAAATGCTATCTACAAAAGCTTTAGCTCATACTCAAACATGCCAAAGGATTCTTGCTTAACAATATTTTCAGGCATTAACTAATGCAACTTTTGAAAATTATACCTCCAGTCCTTTCACTCGGAAAATATTTTAACTGCTTGAGAATTATAAAGTTCGCATGGAATTTTATGTATAAAAAATGTTTTCAATATAAATAATAAAAAAAAATACAATAACAATATTTATATATAAACAGTATATATAATAAATATTGAATATTAAATCAGCAGACTCAAATATAATTCCAATTTGCTGTTACTTATTAGACTCCGTTATATATAAACACTTCTTTTCAAATTTGTCGTTTAATTTTCTGATTATTTTCTCTAGAAGCTTAGATTATATTTCTCCCAACTTTATATAAATTCTTACAAATTTGGATTTATATTTCTAGGCAATCATGCAAATTTATTAATTGGCAATTCAATTAAAATTCCATAAATTTTTATCAAAATTTATCATTCTATTTTCCAATACTTTGTACTTTAGCTAGCACAAAAAAACTCAAAGCTTCTTTTTCATAACCTACAACAAATTCGTACTAATTTTGATATATGTGTTTCTTTGAAATCTAAATATGTCATTGATTGGGAATGCATTCTATTTTCCCACAATTTGTACCTTAGTTTCCACAAGAAACTAAAGACCCCATTTTCAGAACCCAAAATAAATTCTAACTAATTTTAAGATGTATTTCTTTGAAATCGTGAAATTTATTTTTGACTTCAATTGATATGCTCAAAACGTAGCCGGGCTTTAAGCTGGGCGTATGTGATGATAATATAAGCGAGTCTTATGAGCTGGGGCAACATTTGTCGTTTGGGGGCACAGTCGTCGACAGGAAATGCGCCAAGCACACTCGAAATGCCAAATGTATCTGGCAGATACGCGGCGCGCACTCACGACATTGTTAATTGAATATGCATTGCATTTAATGCTGGCTTTATTAATTTATTACGCGCATCCGCCTGATGTGCGCAACGGGTTCGCTTAGCCATTGGCTAGCAGTCGACGTTGGAGTTGGAGTCGGTCATCCAAATGGAGCCGTTAGATAAGACTGCCAAGATTCGAGTGTCTGCGCATCACAGTCGCGGTGGCAGTTGCAGTGGCAGTTGCAGTGGCAGTGGCAGTCGCAGTGGCAGTTGCAATCGTTGTCGTCCTCGTTGCCAATTCCATTTCCTGGCATTTTAATTGACTTGTTAATGGATATGCCTGCTGCAGTTGCTACCAAGCCGCTAACCAAGGGCCTGCCAGATGAATGACTACCTTTAACCCAGCTCCACAGCTCCAGCTCCAGCTGCCGTGCGCATAATTGAGCACGCACGCACCCACAACTTGGCTTCGCTCTGGGCTGGGGCCTCTTCTTCACATGCGCGTTATCTGGCCGGGGTAATCTTGGCTCGGCTGGCGCTTAATCAGCGCCAGTGACAGTTGCAGCAACGCCCAAATGCTCCGCCAAGTGCGCAGCAACCGCTAATGCAATTTCGCTGATTAATCACAATAATTTGTTGTGGGATTAGTTAGCGCAGTCATAAAGGAAGCCACAACGCGATCCTCGGCTGCAGCTCCAGCTCCAGCTCCGGTCTCAGCTTCAGCTTCAACTTCAGCTGTAGCTGTAGCTTCTCCAATGCGTTTACATATTCGTCATACTTTCGCGCTACTATTAAGTTTTGCCATTATTATTATGATTGTTGCATGTGTGTACATTCCGCAATTGTTGTTGTTGCTGTTGCTGGCCAACAAAAGTATGTCAAATTGCAAACACACGACACGCAGATACGCAGATACTTGCGCCCGTACTTGTATCTCATAGATAAACGGCTCCTGCATCTTCAATTTCATTTAATAATTTACGGAAATTGGCATTTAAAAATTTGCAGCGCCTTGTTAACGTTTTGACTTGACTTGTTGTTGCTGCTGTTGTTGTTGTTGTTGTTGTTGGTTTTCATTCAGTTTTCGCTTCACTGTTTACAGTTTTTCGGACGTTTTTCACACGCTCCTCCGCCTTTTGAGCAATGTGCGGCAATTTATCAAAAATACAAAAAAAAATAAAAAACTACCTGGCCAAAAATTGAATTTTAATTGCCGACGAAAAGTTAATGAGAAAAGTGAAAGCAAGGTTAAAGAAATTAAATACGTTTCTTGTGCGATTTTCAATCGATTTTTTTGTTTTTGCAACTAGCTCGCCAACTAGCTCTTTGGCAGCTTCGAGCTGCCCATTGATTGCTTCATTGATGGCTTTGCTGGCAGCTCGCTGTGATTTGCTCGTTTCATTAGTTTTCATTCAAAAGTAGTTCACGAGATAAGACTGACACAAGGCTGCCTGTCCATCCATTTGACTAACTGACTGACTGCCTCTCAATCGATCTGTGTGCTCCTATCTCCCCCTCTCTCTCTCTCTTTCTCTCTTTCTCTTTCCCTGTCAAACTATGTCTGTCATATCGCGATCGCCGCAAAAATTATACTAAAAGATACTAACAATAAAAAAAAAAACAGACAACATTCAACACCAACACGCTTGCAATTAAAAGTTGTTGACATCTACCAATTTTTGTAGAGCGCTGTGCTTGCTTTTGTATTGAATGCTCTAACTTTTATACAGAGTATTGTTTATTTGTCATCACACAAATCACACGACAGGCAGTCCAACAATTGGCGTGGGAACACACAGCGATACAAATACTTTTCTCTAGAAAGTTTTAGTTTTATCTTAAGCGCTTATCAGATAGTTTGCTTATTTTAGAAATAAAATCATTCTGGTGCTTAAAAGGCTTTTGAACTTTGAGCTGCTTGAAATATTGTTCATCATTTACAGAATTGTATTCAACTTTGCGCAGCTTGAAATATTGTTCATATTTTTTAGAACTTTATTCTTTCTATTAATTTTATTCGCTTTGTGTTGGCGCCCAAGCAGGGACCACCTAGAAATGATAATCTCTTATTCGTATATGATAGTAAGAAAAAAAAAGCGTATTTTATATTTTAGATTTTTTAAACTATTTTTTTAATGATATTTTTAGACAGCTTCTTTTGGCGCCCGCGCAGGGACATATTGTTTTTAAATAAATAAAGTAAAGTTTGATAGCTTATACACTGTCTCAAAATAATTTAAAATAATAATATTAACATGCTCATAAATTGTATCAGAGTTGATCCCAGTTAACTGAAAGAACCGGTATAAAAGTTAGTAAAATATTTGTTACCATTACGGCGACTTAAGGTTATTTATAGATATAGTTTTATTTTAGAGATTATCGCTATCATGTGCATATGGCGACGGTTGATATCTGATATTTATTTTTATGTTTTCCTTGAAATTAATTGCCAAGAAGTGTATTAAATCTTCGTTAGCCTTGTTTTGGCTTAATTAAATCAATATATTTATGTAGTTAACTAACCAAACCGCAACTAAACTGAGCCAACGCGAGCTTCAACTGCAAAAGCAATGCCAAATGCGATTCGCAATCCGAATCCGAATCCGAATCCGAATGCGAATGCGATGGCAACTCTGCCACCTAACAAATGTCGCTGTCGTCCATTAGGCGCGCATTCAAACAAGGTGCGAAAAAAGATGCCGCCGTCGCCATTTTGTTGCACTGCAGCAACAACAACAACAACGACGAGCACGAAGACAGCGACAACGACAACGACAACTACGACGACAACAACGACAACGACAACATTATGATGCGATATGCGATATTATATCTAAATTGTTGATCGGCTGCATTACGCGCGTTTGGAGGGGGGGATGTGAGGGGCTGCCTTTAGCTCCAGTTATGGCCACAAGTGTTGACTGGGTGTGTGTAGCCTTGGGTGTTGCCGCTGCCGCTGCTGCTGCTGGTTGGTGAAAGAGTTGACGCGTCTTGGCCGATAGCTGCCTGCAGATAGAGATAAAATACACAAGCGCTGGCGGTGAAATTGGATTTGTTTGGGGCGCTTTCTTTGAGTGTTGCTCGTTTTTTTTTTCTTTAAATTAATTTGCGAGCTGTCGGCGGCTTTTGTGCAATGAAAACTATGTTTAATTGTTTCGCGCCTTGAATTGCAGCAGTGGCAGCAACAGCAGCAGCCTCAGTGGCTGCCACAAGGAGCTGCTGACGACTTGACCATTGGCCAGCGACAAGTTTTTATTTTTTTATTTATCTATTTTTTTTTCATTTTTGCGGAAGCAACGCCTGGCTTATTTATGGCCTTTGACATTCGAACCCGGGGTCCTCGTGCCGCAGCGGAATGCGCTGTCTTTGCTAGCTGGCTGGCTTGCATAACTGCAGCTGCGGCATTTGAGAACCGGGTTGTGGCATAGAATTCGGTCAGCCACCGCCAAAACTGGCCATGAAATATGAAGGCTTATTTAGTGTCGACATGGCAAAGGAGATACCACGGCAGCGACCCAAGCCGGGACCCATTCACAGTGGCATTAATAACAGCGGCGTGTATTAACCCCCAGCAGCCGCATCAGCAGCCGCATCAGCAGCAGCATCAGCGGCAGGCACATCTTCGCCTGCCACAACCGGTTGACGCATGCAAATTCGCCACGCGAACAAACAATGCCACATGCTGCAACTTGACACAGCCAACACAGCTGCAACTTCATCATCTGCTGCTCCAAGCGTTTCAATTGCTGCTGCGGCTTCACTCCCTGTGTGTCATCAATGTGGACGTTAATCATACGCTTAGCCTGACAGACATCGCCCAAGGCAGGGAGCACCAAGCGTTGCCCGCCTAGAATGTCTGCATCTGCGTATTTATTGAATTAGCCGAGAGACGCGGCAAACTGCTTTACGGCCGGCCATAAGCCGGGCCGGGACGGGCCGGGCCGGGCTGGTGGAGTGACAGCGAACAAAACGTAATTGTTGTCGCCCGACATCGTTTGGGGCATGTCAAAATGTAACTGTCGTATTGGGTTTGACATGTTTTTTAACACTAATTTTACACGCATTTTTAGAAATCGTCAACTTCATCAACAGCTGTCATCATTTTTTTTTATTATTTATTTATTTATTATGTTTTTTTTCTTCTTCTTTCGAGCGTTGTCACGTCCGTTTCGTCTCTGATTCCAGCGATAAGCTGCAGTCACTGTCACTGTCTGCCCCTGCCCCTTCCCCTGCCCCATCCACGGCTCCTGTACAAGTTGTTGTTGCACTTGCAGCAGCAGAGGCAAAGCTGCTTTGCGACCAGCCACAAGTCGGTTGCATGTTGCATATTGTCACCACATTAACGTCTTGGCCTTTTGTGGCCACAATTTATGACTTTGTGCGTGCACCTCAACACACCTCCTCACCCCGCTCTGCTCGCCCCTTGGGGCGTGTTGCTTTGGAAAGTGAAAAATAAGTAAAATTGTAATCGCCTTTTCGCGTCAAATAGTTAAACGAAATTGCTTTATTATACATGCGAGCATTTTTTGTAGTTCACCAAAAATGCCGTCGACTGTGCCCCTCCCAGCCCAGTCCGAGCTCTCCGCAAGCACTACTTACTGCACTAATGGCAATTCGTGGGTTAACGATGCGCTAAAGTCGCCGAATCCACTCAAACTTATGCCCAGTCCATTTGAGATTGGCAGTTTAAGCCCAGACATTAACTGTAAACAACGAAATGGCCGACTTATTACGCCAATTCCTTTAATTTAATAGAATAATTAAGTTTTTCCAAGGAATAGTTAAGTTTTCCTGAAAGGCTATTTTTTAGAATCGTGCCAGTTTTAGATCTAAAGCATAAACTATAAATAAAAAGGGTATATTACCAAAAATCTATTAAAATAAAATTGTAAGATTCAAAATTTTGAAAAACAAACTTTTTAAAATGCTTTTAAGTGCTTTTTAAAAATGCTTTATACAATTTAGATGCAGAAATAATTTGAAGCACAAACCATGAATGAAATTGCAACATATATCCACATCGATTCAGTTTTGACAAAGTTATCGAAATTTCAATTTTGGGCTTGGGAACTTCACAACTGAAAATTTTTATAATTTTTGTCACTTTTGACAAAAAAACCTAACTACCAGAATTCGAGTCAGAATCTTTTTTGATATTCCGCTTTTTACCAATTACGACACCCACAATCAATTAAAAGTTATTCTAAATTTTGAAGAAAAAATTTGTTTGTAGATGATTTAAAAAAAAAACTAAATAATTTCACTAGGCAAAATGCATAAAATTTAGATGCAGAATCAATTTAAAGATCAAGCCATAAACAACAAACTTCAAACTTCCAAATCAGTTCAGTTTTAGCAGACTTACATTGAAATTTGGTATGGGCATTTCTTAGGAATTCGGGAGCGTTACAGGTAAAATCCGTTTACTGGGTATACAAATCGATAAATGGTGCTTGGTAATTTGCCACTCTGAGGGCTCTACTGCAATTCGAGTGTTTCCATTTACAGTCAGCACTCACGTTTGATGTCTCACTTGGCGCACACATGCCACTCAGATGTTTCAGCTCACGCCCCTTTATCGCTGCCCCCTTGGCTTTGTGGTACACTCACTTAGCGGTCTGGAGCTAGTTATCGGCGCTATAGTTTCTGAGTAACTGCCATAAATTAGCAGGCAAATTACTCGACATGGCCGGTAAAAAAATAGTAGAAAAAAAAAAAAACTTAAGAGCCAAAGATAAGCAGGATGGAGATACGCTCGGACCAAAACGCACAGCGCGAAGAGCAACAAATTAGCCAAGCTGAAATGAGACAGTCCGAATGGCAAATGGCAAATAGCGAATGGCAAATGGGAAACGCATATCATTTAAGACGTACTTCAAATAAATTACCCAAGACCAGAAATAGAAACAGAACCCCAAAGCCGACAGAGACAAAATCCCAATAGCTGTCGGAATTTTCTAAGATAGCAACAATAACAGCAACAACAATGGCGACAACTTTGTAAAGTGTCAAAATAAATTCGATATTGTGGCTTAAAAAATGTTTATGGCTCTGAGATAAATACGCGACATTTGCGTAAATTACACGACAGCAGCAGCAACAGCAGCAACAGTCGCCGCCGCAGCAGCAGCAGCAACAGTTGCCACGCATGCTCAGTGCAACATCGTTGTTGTTGTTGTTGTTGCTGTTGTGTTTGTTGTAGGTGTTGCATGTGTTTTATGGCGCATGCGATCAACTTGTTAAACTGTCACGTTAAATTTGCGTTTTATGTCAGAGCCAACGCCAACAGCAAACAGCAAACACCAAATACCCAACAGCAACAACAGCAACGCCCCAAACAGCTTCTCTATGATGTGCCGATCATCGGCAACAGTGATACAGACTCTATATAACTCTCGACATCGCAGAGTGCAGTCAACTGCCCCGCTGCAAGCGCTTATCAGCGCTGACAAGAGACAAAAGACAAAAGACAAAAGACAACATCCGCCGCTGACAGTTGCCACTGGCTGGCAAATAATAATAATAGAGTAATAGAGTCGAAGCGAATCTTATCAACTAGTCGCCCAGCTGCAGTTGGAGATGTGTCTTCGGCTCACATATTTACTTAGCTAAGCAAATTGTGACTGGCAACATCAACATCATAATCAACATCAGCAGCAACATAAACATTAGAGCTGCCAACTTTTGAGCAGCAAAATTAGCTAGTTTTGGGCACAAAAGTGAAAGGTACAAAAATTAAAGATTTTTATAAATACAAAAAACGTTGAGAGCTTTTTCGACCTTTTATTTATAATAATATATGCAAACTATGGTATTTACCGTTGAGCTCATTATTTACTTAACTAAAGGCATTGTTGACAGCAATAAAAGCTAGTTCTATGTCACTTTTTTAAGGGCAAACATAAGCTTATCAGAAATGTCTGTTTTGTATATTTTATTTATTTTTTATAATATATGCAAAGTAAAGTTTTTTGATGCAGCATCTAGGAAGAAGAGAGGAAGTAGCTAAAAACTCTAAATTTCCTTAAAATAACAACAGCTGTTATTTATTTTAATGATGTGTGTAAAAAAATTATATATTTAGAATATTTTCCTATTTTTGATAGCCAATTTAATGATACACTTCTCAAGGATCTTAAACTTAATTTCCCATGAAAATGCTAAAGTTATTCCCAAGGTGATTAATGATATTGTTGAGATATGTTTCATAACTTTGCAATTAAGATTTTAATTAACAAATTTGCTTATTGAATAAATGGGCTTAGTTAATTCACAAACACATAGCAAATATAAATGATGCCTAAAATTATTTTCCAGGAAGTTTGCGTAGCTTTTCATTCTCACAACACGCTGTTCGCTTTGAACACGCAAACACAAGCCAGATTTGGCCGTAGGCAAGCGAAATGGGCAGCACTGATCAACATTTAATACGACGATGTTCGCTATGCGCCTGCGCCGGGTTGCAAGCTGCTCTGGCGGGCTTCCAATTCCAGCGACGTTTCCAGTGCCAGCGGCAACCGAGTGCCCATTATTTGCACAGACTAATTGTTTTGATTTGATTGAATTTCATTGAGTGACGCCGAAACCGCCGCCGACGCCGACGACGCCGTCGTAGCGCAGCGTGAGCAATGGATGATCAGGGCCAGTGACTGCCAGCGATTGGCGGTGTTCGACGGCGATTGGCGGCGATTGGCAGCGCCGCGTTTCCAGTTCCATTTCCAATTGCACTTCCAGTCGCAATTCTGAGCTGCCTGTGGCATGTTGTTGTTGATGTTGTCGCGCTTAGCGGGCAACGTTAATTGTTATCGCATTTTAAGCTCAATACGCGCTATGATCGGCACCAACACGTCGCCCGCGCCCGCGCCCGCGCCCGCTCCTCCTCCTCCGCCAGCTGCCTTTGTCGCCTCCTCCTGCTCCTCGTCAGGCAGCGAGCGTGAAACAGCTGCCAGCCATTTGGCAGCCCAAATAGCCAACTATGTGAGTCATCAACAGCAGCCTCATCAACGTGCATCCAACTGAAACTTGTTAAAGTTTCGTTTGTTTTTTTTTTTTCCTATTGTTTTTGTTTTAGTTTTTTTTGTGTTTTTTTTACTGCTTTTATGATGCTGCATTTGATTTCACTGGCGTCACTCGTGAGGCGATTGCTGTCGCTGCAACAGCTACTTGCCGGCCCGCTTCTTATCGCTGGCTATACAATATTTCATTGAACCGGCGATTTACTAAATCAATTAATTTATTTATTATTGACTTTTGCCTGTGTGTGGCAATAATCGTTGAGAAACAATCTCTCAAATGCCATCGGCCAATAAAATAACTGAAAAAGGCCTTGCGCCCCGTCATGTAAACAATGCAAACAACTGAGCCGGCTCCACAAACAGGGTGTGCCAAACCCCCAAAAACCAATGGAAAACTGTGCTATAAAATGATGTGCAAAAGTGTTGAGTATAAATTATTAAATTCTATTAGATTTTCTTCATTATTGGATAACAAAAACTACAAACAAAGTTTCACAGATGTTCAAAAATGTTAGAAATATGCATAGAGTGATACAAAAAGTAGTTGAATTTAAACAAAATCATTTTACTTTAGGATCTAATTAAGTGTGTGCAAGGTTTTAAAAGAAATTTTAGAAACAATTTTAACAAGAAATTAAAACCAAATGTTCAACTGAAGAAACTATAAAAGAACCATTCGATTATGAATGTTAAAAATGCGAAATATTTCTCTAGACTCTTTTGGAATGTTTGTGAAATCCTTATTTTTTAATATCTAATAAGTGGTTAAACAAATTTGAGAAACAACCAAAACAAACAAAAATTATCGAGAAAATTTCAAATAGAAAAAACAGTTAAAGACTACTTTAAACATTTTTTTTGTCGCAGTTTTAAAAGTTTTTTTCTAATTCTTTTGGAATTTTTTAAGATTTTTTTTTGTAAATATCTGATAAAAAAAAAAGCTCTTACAACACTAATGGAAGAGACAATATATAATTTCGTAGCTAGTGCCAGACACTTGCCATAAAATCGAAAAGTGCTTAATGGACAGATAAGTAAGCTCTCGTGTCAGTTGCAACACCCTGTATTATGGCGCGTACATGCCTATATGTTCACATATACATATGGCCATGCCTGCCATATCTGATGAGCATGAAGCGTCCGATCAAGTCCGAGTCCGAGTCTGAGTCTCTGTCAGCCGGCTGCTGTTGCTGCTGTTGCTGATTGTGCGGCATCTGTGAAACTGGAGCAGCTGATGCTGATGCTGATGCTGTTGCTGGCTCAGCATTCAGCGGCAACAGCACCCGCCGACAATTTCATTCATTGGGGAGGACGCGAACGTGGACGTGGACATGCCCCCAAATGTGGCTGGGGCATTATCGCAAAGCCAAAGATCGACAAAGACAAACCAAAAACGGAAAGTGAACGCGCACGCGTGGCCAGCTGGGAGCTGGAGAGCTGTTAGCTGTTAGCTGTTAGCCGGAGCGCTGCGAGCTGCAAGCTGGAAGCTGGTTAGTTAGTTCAGGTTGGGTCTTAGCCCGCGCCCGTTGCCCCAAATGCGTCGCATCAACGATTGTATCAATTCAATTGGACGCAGCAGGTGATTAAAAATTGGTTAGAGCTACAAAATTATCAATGTGAGATCGTTGATTGGCCCGTGGTTGTTGTCGTTGTTGTTGTTGTTGTTGTTGTTGCTTTCAATACCTTTGGGAGCTCTGAAATACCCCATTGAGGAATCATTTGATTTGATTTGTGCGCGATTGGTTTTTAATTTGTAAAGTGGAGCCTAATTAGATCGTCGCTCGATGAGTTTCACTTTTCATCGCTGGACAACAAGGGGCAGCCTTGACTTCGCCGTGTGGGCGTGGTGTTTACAAGAGTTTCAGACCTGTCTGAAGGTTCCACAACTGATCTCAATCTCTGCTAATTTTTTTCTTTTTTTTTTGTTGCTATTTTTTTAGGTCACCTCTTGGCTGGGCAATGACGGCGCTGAAAACTTGCAGAAATTCGCCCAGCTTCAGTTGGAGAACGAGGCGCAGCTGAAGGCGCAGGAGCTGGAGTTCGAGAAATACTATTTCATAGCCAGGGTGAGCCAGACATGATTAGGATAAGTTTTGCAAAAACTCCAACTAATCATGAATCCTGCAGAAACACCTGGCCAAGGGTCGCGACCTGCACTTGGCGGCCAACCAGATATCGGTGCTGAGCGAGAGCGCGCGCAATCTGAAGACGGCGCTGGACCAGTTCGCCGCCAAGCTGGAGAAGACGCGCGAGCGCATCGAGGGCGGCGCCCGGCTGCTCCACCTGCTGACGCAGCATCAGCGCGAAACGGCCGCATTGGAGGAGCTGCAGCGCCTGGCCGCGGAGCTGGGCGCCACAGCGCTGCTGGACAAACATCTGCCGGCCATGCGCAAGAGCAGCTCGCTGCCGGGCGCGAGCAGCACGCCGGCGCAGGCGGCAACGAAACGTGGCAGCTATCGCTGCAGCTCCGGCAACGGCAGCTCCTTCGAGGGCGCCGCCAGTGGCAGCCACTGCAGCTGCTGGCGCGAGAGCCGCAACCTGGAGGACATGGACGAGCCGGAGGAGGAGCCCGAGCAGGACTGCGACGGCGATGGCGACGGCGATGCCGACGGCGACGGCGAGGAGCAGCAGTCCAAGATAGCCGACTCCGGCGTCGGCGTCTGCGACAACTGCGAACGCAATCCGAAGCTGGCGCGCATCTGCAGCTGCCAGAGCCTGAACGAGAAGAGGTAAGTGCCAAGGCAGAGAGGATAAGCCGAAGGACATGGTAAATAGCTCCTTTTACTCCATTATTTGCAGTCACGACGAGCTACTCGAGGACGAGTGCTTCGAGCGGCCCACAAAGCGCTACATGGACATGCGCTCGCCCATGGAGGCGAACGCCCATCTACAGTGCCACGCCTCCAACCTGGAGCTGACCAAACTGGAGGAGCTCAGCTGTTTGGAACCAAAAATACAAAAGTAAGTGCGAAAAGAGAGTGCTAAAGAGAGAGTTAAATAAATAGAGAAATAATGAAATCAAATTTAGAAAATTTATTTTCTTTAATATGACAAATTTTAGCTACAAAATAAAGTATCATAGTTTAGATTCGTAATTGATTAATTACAAAAATTTACAATTGCTGTGTATTAGTATTGAAAAAGCATTTAGTATTCTTTTATACACAAATTTGAAATCTAAATATAGAATATAATAAATACAGGCACTAAGAAGTATTAATATATTAGCTAAATAAATTATAAATATAAATATAAGAAAGTATTGAAAAGGAAAAATAAGAAATATTCTCTAAGATGGCCATAAAATACAAATATACAATTTGTCTGTAGCTAAATCTTTTCCTAAAATGTATCTAAAGCCCTGAACTCAAATAATATCTTCGGTCTTTAAATTAACTTGTTGATTATATCCAAAGCTCTCTCGTGAGTCAAATGCAATAGCTTAAGTTTTTCGTGAGCTAAGCTAACCAAATTTGTAAGCCCGATTGCATATACAAGTTAGACGCATAGAAATATCATCTAATAATTCCGATTATATGTAAAAGTTAGAGGTATAGGGATTTCACTGAGTTATGAAATAATTGTATTGTATTGTTCTATAAAATTGATTATATTTCCACCCAGAACGCTTCTATTGATCATGCGCGAAATGATTGGTACCGAACGCGACTACGTGCGCTCCTTGCACTACGTCATCGAGAACTACATCGATGAGCTGCTGCGCGAGGATATTCCGCAGCCGTTGCGCGGCCAGCGGAACGTGATCTTTGGCAACATTGAGAAGATCTTCGAGTTCCATCACTCGCACTTCCTCGGCGAACTGGAGCGCTACGAGCGCAATCCGCTGAAGGTGGGCGCCGCCTTCCTGGAAATGGAGTCCAAGTTCTATTTGTACGCGCTGTACAACAAGAACAAGCCCAAGAGCGACACGCTGCTGAGCGAGTACGGCAGCTCGTTCTTCAAGCCGAAGCAGCTGCAGCTGCAGGACAAGATGGACCTGGCCTCGTACCTGCTGAAGCCCGTGCAGCGTATGGGCAAATATGCGCTGCTCCTGCAGCAGCTGGTCAAGGCCGTCAAGGGCGTGGAGGGCGCGGCGCTGCAGGAGATCGCCGCCGATGTGGAGGAGCTGCAGCGCGCCGAGGAGATGGTCAAGTTTCAGCTGCGACACGGCAACGATCTGCTGGCCATGGACTCGCTGCGCGACTGCGACGTCAATGTGAAGGAGCAGGGACGCCTGCTGCGCCAGAACGAGTTCCTCGTGTGGCAGGGCCGGGGCGGCAAGAAGACGTTGCGCCAGGTGTTCCTCTTCGAGGAGCTGGTGCTGTTCAGCAAGGCGCGCCGTTTTCCCGATCACAAGGTGCGCATTGGCAACGGCATCAGCAACCCCGTCTCTCCACTAATCCTTCGTTCTTTGCAGAATCTGGACATTTACATCTACAAGAACAGCATCAAGACCTCGGACATTGGCCTGACGGCGCACACGGGCGACTCGACGACCAAGTTCGAGATCTGGTTCAGGAAACGCAAGCCGGACGACACCTGGGTGCTGCAGTGCATGTCGGAGGACATCAAGAATGCCTGGACCGAAGAGATATCCAAATTGCTCTGGAAACAGGCGAAGCGAAATCGAGGTAAGTCCAATTGAACCGAGCAGCAGTTGAGCTCTGAATGCGAAATTGTTCGTTCTCCTGCAGAAGTTCGCCTGGCGGAGATGTCCTCGATGGGCATTGGCAGCAAGCCCTGCCTGGACATACGTCCCAGCCACAATCAGATCAGCGACCGTTCCATTCCCCTGACCCAGCTGAACAAAAGTAAGTGCCTAGCCTCCAACGAGATCCTGTTCTGATCCCTCTTCTCATCCCTCTGCTGCTCCACAGCGCCCAAGCTGCGTCATGCGGAGCCGGGCAAGGGCAGCATGCGACGCCCCAATTCCCTGATTTCGGAGAGCTCGCTGTCCAGCGGCACCAGCACCACGAGCAGCTCCTCCATCAGCGGCGGCTGCTCCTCGGGCCATGCCGCACACGAGACCGGGCGCCACAGTCTCAATCTGAGCTTCGGCAAACTCGCGGGCAGCCACACCAGCGGCAGCAGCAACAACAATACGGCCACACTGGAGCTGATCAACGAAACGCAGGCGCTGAAGCTGAGCAACAGCAGCGAGGCGGACAGCGCCCGTTCGAGTGCCACGCCCACATTCACCAGCAGCGGTTCCAGCAGGAGCAACAAGCGCCATCACAAGCGCTCCACGACAATCGTCAGCCAGCTGTCCATGGGTATAGAGCTTGAATTGTGCTACTTCTTCTAGGCACCAACGGTTGCTTTTAGTTCTTGTTGTTGTTTGATGTTTCCAACCCCCCCTCTGTACATAAGCGCACCCCCAGTATTATTTGACACGACTGTACATATATTCCCCCGCCACTCCCCACCTAACTAGTTGTTGTTTGTGTACCCTGTGCTGCATGTTTTATGTCTGTTCTTGGCTAGATTTAAATGAAATACCCATTCACAGTCTATCTCTACTTATATGCATATATATATATATACACATTTAGAGAGCGGCATTCTGTCAGACATATCGATAACACCGGACCAGGAGCACGGCCACGCCCACGCCCACGCCGCGGAGCAGCTGTCGGGCAACAGGGGCAGTTGGTCCACATCCGGCACGGCCACATCCATGTCCAGCTCGAGCACCTCGACGGTGATCCTGCGTCGCTACAAGTCGTACGCCCATGCCGCGGAGTCCGCAGCGCCCGAGGGTAGCAATAAGTGAATTCTCAGTTTCGGTTTGCGATGTCCGAATACTTATTTCGAAATAAATGTATAGCTTTAGCGAAACGGTTTCATCAGAATCAAATTATCATATTATAATGCATACTTATTATTATAATTTTTGTTATTTATTATTTATTTGATTTTAGTTGTGTTAATTTTGTCATAAATTTTCATCCTATTGTATTATTTGCCCTGGATGCATCTTTTCATTTATCACATTCTCTGTTTTAGAAAATTTGAAATTATTGAATTCAATGTGTCAATGTCGAAATATATTTCATAGCTCTTAATCAGCCTTAATCTACGCGTACAACCCACACACAACACACAAATCGAGGGGCACACACAAAGTGCCAGCCGAAAAGGGCGTTGCAACGCCCAACAAAATATAGAGAACAAAAATCGAAATCGAAATTCATAACGTACAGTTAGTTAATATATGTAAATTAAGTGCCTATCTTTAAATTATCGTAAAGAAAATATACATAATTAATTGCATATCTTTAAACTATGAATAATGTATACAAATAAGCAAAGAATTGAATAAATGTTGCTTCGAAATATACAGAATGCCTGAAGAGATCAGCAGGAGGTTAAAAATAATTATGGGAAAATATCTTTGGCTTGGAGCTGGTCGATGTGCAAGATTTTCTTAAAAATTTCAGCAGAAATACCATGCGAACAGAATCACGAGGAGGTTGACAAAAATCAAATGAAAAGTGAAAAATCCTTTAGCATTCTGGGCCACCAAATCTAAAAATGTATATCATTTGAAGATATGACCTTATTTTATATATTGTAATAAGATTTAAATGGCTTTATCTCGGTTAAATAAAGCCATATATCGGAAATATATGCCTCTTACGACTCGTTTAAATATGTAGATACTATCTACACACAACATTTTTGATTTTGAAAATTTCGCGATTTTTCCAAAAATTGTGATGTAACCCCTTGTCATTTTTGTAAAAATTGGCCAAAATTTAGAATGGGAATTTTTGAATGCCAATCAATAGTCCCAATGCGTACGAGTCTAAAAAGGCATATCATTTGAATATATGGCCTTCTTTGCTCAAAATACGAGTGTTTTAGTTTCGAAAAACGCTTTAAATGGCGATATCTTGGCCATACGTAGCCCGTTCCCGGAAAGAAACATCTCTTTCGACTCCTAAGAATCTATAGAATCAATCACCATTCAAAGTTTTTGATTTTAAAATTTTCGCGATTTTGGCAAAAAATGTGATGTAACCCCTTGTCATTTTTGTGAAAATTGGCCAAAATTTAGAATGGCGATTTTTGAATGCCAATCGATATTCCCGATCCCTACGAGTCTAAAAGGGTATATCATTCGAAGATATGACCTTATTTGCGTGAGTTATGCAGGTTTTACTGATTGTAATACGCTTTAAATGACTCTAACTTGGTTAAATAAAGTCCGATCCCAGTAAGATATACCTCTTTCGAATAGTTAATGTCTATAGAATCGATCGCCATTAAAAATTTTTGATTTTAAAATTTTCGCGATTTTCCCAAAAATTGTGATGTAACCCCTTGTCATTTTTGTAAAAATTGGCCAAAATTTAGAATGGGAATTTTTGAATGCCAATCAATAGTCCCAATGCGTACGAGTCTAAAAAGGCATATCATTTGAATATATGGCCTTCTTTGCTCAAAATACGAGTGTTTTAGTTTCGAAAAACGCTTTAAATGGCGATATCTTGGCCATACGTAGCCCGTTCCCGGAAAGAAACACCTCTTTCGACTCCTAAGAATCTATAGAATCAATCGCTATTCAAAGTTTTTGATTTTGAAAATTTCGCGATTTTCTTAAAAATTGTGATGTAACCCCTTGTCATTTTTGTAAAAATTGGCCAAAATTTAGAATGGCGATTTTTGAATGCCAATCGATAGTCCCGATGCGTACGAGTCTAAAAAAGTATATCATTCGAAGAAATGAGTTTCTTTGCCTGAGTTATGCAGGTTTTAGTTATTGTAATCAGCTTTGAATGTCTCTATCTTGGTTGAATAAAGTCCGATCTCGGAAAGATACACCTCTTTCGGTTAGTTAAAGTCTATAGATTCTATCTACATTCAAAATTTTTGATTTTGAAAATTTCGCGATTTTCCCAAAAATTGTGATGTAACCCCTTGTCATTTTTGTGAAAATTGGCCAAACTTTAGAATGGGAATTTTTGAATGCCAATCGATAGTCCCGATCCGTACGAGTCTAAAAAGGTATATCATTGTCTGACCATATTTGCCAGAGATATATGGGTTTTAGTGCCAGTTAGTTTTAGTTGTATTGCCAGCCGAAAATGGCTTAAATTATTGTAAAGAAAATATACATCATTAATTGCATATCTTTAAAATATGAATAACGTATACAAATAAGCAAGGAATTGAATAAATGTTGTTTCGAAATACACAGAATGCCAATAAATCACTCGGGGGTTAAGAATAATGATTGGAAATTACTTGCGCCTTTTTTAAGTTGCGCATTTCTTATAATTCTCAACAGCATATTCTCTGCTAGCGACTTTTAAATATGCGCTAAACGGGCAAAATTCAACTTGAAATGAAGAAAACTTTTACAACCCGAATCTTCGTGTGGGCCTTTGCCGTTTTTGGTAAAGGGACGTAATTCTGATTTATAGTTTTTTTTTGTTTTTTGTTATTAAATATACAAAAACCCTTATTAATTATTTCTAGTTAAGAGACAGCTGTTGCTGTTAGCCGCCGTGTAGCGTGGATATAAAGAGCACATTATCGTTTGGTTGCAGTTCATAGTCCAGCTCGCCCTGAAATTTTATAATTTGCTGCAACTTAAAAGATGTATTTGGAATTTCCATGCACTTACCAGAAGCTCCCAGTCCGTGTCGTTGATCAGCACCAGAATGCCGGGTCGTCTGAAAAACAAGATCATACAAGCGAGCTGCACGTGTTGCTGCCAATGCTTACTTACACGGTGTCTCCTTGCATGAATAGCTCAGGACGCTCTGTTAATATGTTGGCATGCATCCATTTTAGCAAATTCGCAATGGTCCCTGTAAATAACTGAGCTATTGCTAAAAATTCGCAGAGAGATATATGTGCTCACATTTTTGAGTGGCGTCTAATGCGAGCTCCCGTCGTTTGATATTGCCAAAGAGCAGCTCTGCACCAGCACTGGAAATTTCCTTTTTTAATCGTATTCAACATTTAGCTCAATATTAAATACCTGAACTCTAATATTATTTTTAAATTAGGCGTGTTTGTGCTGCCCATCTTCAAGTTATTATTGTTTTGGTTATTTGGCATTCACTATAAACGTTGACGCTTAACATTGCGCTAACAGCTGTGTTAGCTCATTTTGCGCCACGTTACTCAGCTTGCGTTTACAGTGCTCTATAGCGCGGTAACGTGCTCCTTTTTGCGTAACGTGGTTGATTTTAAAAAATATCCTTCTTAGACTTTTTAACTACCAAAACTTTCCCTATACCCATTTACCATAACTTGTTAATGCATATATTATCTGAAAAACCGATATTGAGGGGCCTAAAATTCATTCAGTTAGAGCTCAATGTTTGCCAAAGTCAAAACCATTGCCAAATTTTTATAATTATTTTTATTTAGCTTTAATTTCATTAAATAGTTAAGGACATTGACATTTTGTTGGCTTTGTAAAATAATTATGTGTGGGTATTTAGTTTTGCGCAAGTTGCTTCATTATAATAAAAAACCATAAATATAAAACTAAACAATTAAATTGCTAGGACGTGATGTGTATGTGTGTATATAATTGTTTTTAAATTTTTTTTATTTTTTTTGTTCAAGAACATATAATAAGTATATAAAAAGAAACATAAACTGCGTTTTAATACAAGTGTTTAACTGAAACCCGCGGTTAGGAAACTTTTGCACGCATCTCTTTGTGTGTGTGTGGGTTAGAAGAACTTAAAATAAATAAATAAACATACATACAATATTCAATGTGGCAACAATAGCTACAGTTTTTCCATTTGTTACTGTTTATGTGTTTTTTGTTTTGTTTTTGCGCTCAAATGCAATTACAAATAATAAATAAGTATATATTTTTATACAATTTGACGTTAAAGCACAAAAGAAAATATCAGAAATTCAAGCGAGTTTTTTTTTTGCCACTCGCTTTGTTTTTTGTTTTTTTTTTTAGCTACATAGTGCAATATATTCTTTTGCAGCTATATTAATAAGTATACAAGCACTCGTATAATAATCAAATTTTACAAAAAGATTTGTGGATTTGATTTTTTGATTTT
Organism: Drosophila colorata; assembly: GCA_035041545.1. Lineage (NCBI taxonomy): Eukaryota > Metazoa > Arthropoda > Insecta > Diptera > Drosophilidae > Drosophila > Drosophila colorata. Next base: position 6,979,622 of record JAWNLD010000564.1, read on the forward strand.
AGGATTTTTGTTTAGCTAATTCTCATATCTAATATATGTGTAAGTGTAAGGCATTATTTTGTTTGAATATCGCGTTTAATACATATAGCGCGCATTGCTGATTTGATCCATTTTCGTTGATTTTTTGTTTGTTTTTTTTTTTGTAATTTTTATGGCTAATTATCGCCCCACTTCCCACTGCTGCGTTCGTGGCCAATTGGTGACTTCGATGGGGCCCGCTGCTGCTGGGCCTGGTTCGGTTTGGGTTCACTGCATCGCCGTTTACTGCAGCTTCTGCTTGGCGCAGTCGGGGCAGACAATGTCGGGTCCGTCGGTGATGAAGCCGCGGCCCACCAGGCTGGCCTTGCAGCTGGCGCACACGAAGCAATCGTGATGCCAATGGCGCTCCTCGAACGAGATGAAGCGCGTGCCGCCGATGCCTGTCAAGAACGAGGGTTGTACAATGAGTTCAATGTGAGTGAGTGAGGCCAAAGTTTATACCAGTACCAGTAATGGGCTTGACGCACGATGTGCAGCGTTTGGCAAACAATTCGCCGAAGCATTCGGCACAGTAGGGCTTCTCGTCGCGGCTGGTGAAGCGCTGCCCGGCCAGCGTGATGTTGCAGTGGGTGCAAGTGAAGCACTCGCGATGCCACGGCTCGTTCTTGTAGGTAACGCCACCCGAGGTGATTACCTACAAATCACAAACTCAAATTAATAGGCAGCTCTTTGGGGGTAATCTTTATTCGATTTTCCATACCTTGTTGCACTTGATGCAGCGCGTGGCGAACTTCTCCTCGTAGCAGCCGGCGCAGTAGATCTCCTGCTCTCGCGGTATAAACGACTTGGTGCCAATGGCCATCTTGCAGACACAGCAGCAGAAGCAGTTCTCGTGCCACTGCCGGGTCTTGTATTCCATTTTCTTGGTGCCTGCAAGACAGACAAACAGTCGGTTAGACAAATCAATTTCTCCAATTTATTGCAACCTTGAACTTTGGCCAGTAACATAATCTATCAAATAGCCCCAAATTCCAGACATATTCAGGCCAAAATATTGCCGAAACTCAATCACAATTTATTTTTGTATTAAAACTAAAATAAATACAAAAAGGTAGCATACTAAAAATTGACTATTATTATGTGCAGCTGACATGCAACTGTCGAAGGCAGACCCCATTACAGACCCACAAGCCACAGTCCCCTAACTCCAACCCCTAAACTTGGCATTTTCATAACAATTAATGCAAAAATTATTCAAATTTGCGAGACTCAAGAGACAAAAGCGTATTCCTGCATGATAAACATGAAACTTAAATAAAGTGGTTCCTTTGCGGCTTTCAGCTGTATAAAAGTGTGCATAAAAATCTGTTTAGTTTATTTATTGCGTGCTCAAAATTTGTTGCCAAATATCAGACAAAGCGAAAACTTTTACCAAAGGGGTTTTCTTTAGCGTTGGGTTCACTGACTGCCGCGAATCAGGCTGACGGAGAAGGCTAATTGACTGGAATAATGTCAGGGCAGCTATTCTATTGTTTTGCTTTAATTTGAGGTTGTCAAGAAAAGCTAAAAGCAAAAACAATTTGATATGTTAGCAAATTACAGCAAAATAAAAGCTGGTAATAATGACAAATTTATGATGAAAATATAAAAATTTAATATCTCTCGGGTAAGGCAATTTCGTTTTATACATGTGTGTAAATAAATCTGAAGAACTTAGCTTTTAGTGAGAGTAGTGTATAAATTCCTGTAAGGAAAATTCAGTTAATATATTCCCATTATTAACCAACATTCATATATTAAAGTTGTTAGTTTTTAGAATTTTCTTGAATTCAATATTGATATTTTCACTGTATTTAACCGCCTTGTATAAGATACTCTTATTAATATATACAATTCATTTAATGTTTCTTGTTCAAAATATTGTTTAAAATATTGTATTAAAAAAAACTCCATGAATTGCCCAATAAAAATCATAAAATTTTAAATATTACTAAATAATAATTCTGTTAATTCTGTTATTCTAGAATATTTTGAAAAAAAGATTCAGTTCTGGAAACGTTTTTAAAAAGTATTTCTCTCATATAGCTCATGTAGTTTTACATTTTTTGTTTTAAGATACTGTAGAAAACATAATTTAAAAAAAAACTCATGCATAAATTTTATCATTTCATTAATTTACCACATTTTAATATAGTAATACATCATTATTTTAATAAGTTTTTAATTGTTACTATGAAGAAATAGGGAAAAGCGATTTAACCTTTGGTATAATTTCTATTTATATAATATTTTATTTAAGTGTATTTGTGTGTAGCTCATCTTGTTCCACATTACTCATCGCGGCACCAACAGATCCAACGAAAGTTGCGATGACGTTATGGAGAGCTGGCCACAACATCTAACTAACCCATGTGGGCGACTATTTCTTACCAATTTGGCAACAACTCAGCCATTAAATGGGCAGTAATATTGATAAATTATGATGTATCGCTGGTTTTAATTAACATAATTTATGGGCAGCATGCGCTCAAAACGCTGCCCAACCGCTGGCGAGCATTTTTACCTGCTTTGGTGGCACGCGGATCGCCGAGTCGGCAATAGTCGCCCAGGGAGCAGTAGAAGCTGCGATTTTCCTCGACGGCGCTGGCATTGGGCAGGAACATGCTCAGCACGGCAATGTCCTCGTTGTTATCCTTGGCCTTCTTGATGCGATCGGCGCCAATTGTTTTGCTTTGCAAATGCAAGCGCGACTTCATACGGGAGCTCAACACATCGACGTCAGTCATGATTGATTGATTGGACTACTGCTATTTAGCGGTAAGTGGGGGCCTTTAAATAACTGCAGCAGCACCAAAGTGACAGAGTCTTCAACTAGCAACTGGCCTAATAAGTCACGACTTGAGCCACACTCTTTTTACTATTTTGGCCAAGAGCAGACAGGAGCTTCAGCCTGCGAGATGCCATCATCAATTTTGGTGTAAGCCAACTGGGTCAGCTAAGAGCTAAGAGCTAAGAGCTAAGCGCTGAGCGCTGATCAATGTCTCAGCCAACGAACTGAACTGGCGCTCATTTGGGGCACAAACCAGTTGAGATACTATCGCACGCCCAGCACGCACATCAGACCGAACACGGGCCATACTCTATAATATATGTTTTGTGCGCTGTAAGTCGAACAAATTTGGCGACGTCGGGTCTCTCTCTCTTTGGCCCCAAGGCAATGACATCACTACGCCCCGCCGAACAAAATTTACTAGCTAAATAACAAGTTTCATTAAAAAACTTAGAGAATGTTTATAAATAACAACGAGACAACAATAGCAACAACAACAGCTACAACAATAATGCCTTCATAAATCATTAAATAATTAAGTTTTTTACAAAAAAAAGTAGCCACAAAAAAATTGCTTAAAAATTAAATTTCATAAGCGCGTGCGCAAATTGAAACAGGAAATTGAAAATTTCAAATTTTGCTCACAGGAAATTCACTCAGTGAATATGGCCAGGTAATTAAGTTAGAATCATCTGCCAAGAATTTGGCCGAAACAGAGTTGGTAACACAAAAAAAGGGCATTTTGGCTTGAAACACATATTTTGTTTTGTTTATTTTTAATTAAACAAAATTTAATGAAATCGCGCAAGAGATTAAAATTGTTATTAAGTAACTTAAAATTCAACTAAAGCAAAAATATTTTAAAATTCCTTACTCTCATCAATAGCTCCGAAACATTCATTGAAGTGTCAATTTTGCAGTTTAATAAAACAAAAAAAAACAACAATAGTATATGCAATTATTCCAAAAAGCTTTTTTATTTAGATATGATGTGGTATCTGATTAGGTTGGGCTACTAATTCTAATTAGCAACCAATTAGGCTAACTAAGCTTTGATCTATGATTCAAACTAAAATTGGAGTGCCGACTTCTAAACGATTCGGTTTAAATCCGGTTAACAGCCGTGGGGCTAAACGCCTCGAATTACTAGATAACCGCAGCATTTATAGGGCTTTTGCTCTGCTATTGTGGTTAGTTGGAGCTGCCATCGCACTTCGTGTCGCATAATTATAGCTAATTGAACGGCTGTTGCGCCAAGTCGGTTGCCAAGCAGCACAAAACAGCCAAAGACTTCGCCCACGAACTGCCTCCGACGCCTACAATAAAACACAGAGAGCGAAGCCGCCGCCGCCGCCAGCTGAGGTCAAGTGTAGATCGGAGGAGGCGACATTGAAATTCACCAGCTAAAGCCCCAGTCGCAGGCTGTGTGGAGTTAAATGCACGCATTGACAGCCAGATGTGATGTGATGTGTTGTGATCTAAGTGAATGATTGATGGATTGCCGGCTTGAGACAATGCTTATTACGTGTGGCCACCAAACCGCACCGAAATGGAAAGTGCTCACCGAACGCGTTCGGCATTTTAAATATTGAGTTGAAATTTTTCACAATGCTCAGCTAAATTTTGCCGCCTGTGCTGACATTGCGGGCGGTCGTGTGGGTTCGAATTTCAATTACTCCAATTTGTTGATCATTTTCTAAAAGGTGTCTTTTTACTGCTTTTGCTTATAGCATACGGTTTGTTTACACTGACATTTATTGTGATATTATATCACGAAATGTCGAATATAAATGCGAATATAAATGGCGAAATTCAAGAGAAATTAATGTGGTTCCTCTCCATAGCTAAACATTTAAGTGAAAGATGGACAAAGGAAAACGACCAAATGACCCCTCATCTGTTAGCAAAGCGATCAAATTTGTTTTTAAGCAGGTATACATGACAATATCACGATCTGACTCTTATAAGCCAGCCATCAAAGATGTCTCTTTGTTTGTCAATTTGACCCGCCTGTGCAAATGTCAACGGCTGTAGGGCACAATAAAAACAAAGCACACACAACTGCCGTGTAGATTTATTAGTTTTGTCAGATTTGTACGGGAGAAGAGAGAAAAAAAACAACAAGAAAAAAATGTAAAAATAAAAGAGAAATTGAAATTGGTTGTTGTTGTTGTTGTTGTTTGTGGCAGGCCGCCTGTCTGATAAGCCGAGCGGCAAAAAAAAAAAGCAGCCACAAAAGACAAACGGCTATCGATTCATTTGTTTAAAGCGGCTCCTACGGATATCTGCTTGCAGTGGAATGATCTCAGAGAGATTTATTGGGTCAGCTGCCCCGCTTTAAATACTCTTTGTATCTGTGGGCAATTAATAAAGTACGGGCCTTCGTCATAATTTCAATGCGATTTCATTTTGATTTTGATTTCGATTTCATTTCAATTGGCATTCAATTGCAGTGCCAACAATAAATAAATGGAAAAGAAAGAAAGAAATGCCAGCTCAAGTGGGCGACCCCGCTCGATACCCTCAGCGCTCGCTTTGCGTGCATATCCATGAATGTGTGTATATCTCTGTGTGTGTGTGTGTGTGTTGCTGCTTTTCATGTTTTCCATTTAGCTCTTTAAATGTGGCACACGTCGATGCTATCGCCACATTTTAAATGCAGCCAAAAAAAGCAGCTCAAATTCGTTTCCGGTTTTGGGTATGCAATTTCTATGCGAGCTTCGGCAACTGGAGCTGCGACCTGTCTCTCTGCCTGCCCGCCTGCCCGCTGGGTTATTAATTTTTAATTTTATTGTCGTATTCGGTTGCATGCAGAGGCGTTGGGCAAGAGCTTGACACCCATTACCTATTGCATTTCAACCGGCAGCTGAGTATTGTGCAATGTCTGTCAAGTCGGATATCTAAAGTCTGGGCTCAATTAAATTGTCGCAGAATGTGCCTACGCCCAGTGTGCGCGTGTCGTATGAAATATTGCGCATACGCAGCGTGCAACAGCGAGCACTGTTTTATATCAGTTGCAAGTTTATGACTTCTGTTGCCATTTTTGTTTTTGCTGCTGCAGTTTATTCATTCCACTATACACAAATTGTTTACAAGAAATGAATTCTTTAAACAATTGCGCTTGTTTATTGAAAGAAGATGAGTTGCCGCTCAATTAAGGAAGAACTTAAGTGCGGAAATACTTTTTAATTGTCGACACAAATGATTTCACAGCTGATCTGTTTACAGCAATTGATATCAAACATGCAACACGTTGCTTTTTGCACTGTTCAAAACTAAATTCGTTCGCAATTCCGAGTTACATCCGCGGCACTGGCCAAGCGCTCTGAAAGCCGTTTTGAGACTGAGAACAGCCGCCAAAAACAAAAACCGACAACGTAAACAAAACAGCCACAGCTGAGGTGAGGTGAGGTGAGCTGAGGTGGGTTTCGTTCAGTTCGAAGCGCGTTCAATTGAGTCGCAACTGAGTTGTGTTGAGTTCAGTTCAATTGAGTTGCGTTAAATTGCGTTGAGTTTGAGTGGAATTGTTGCGTGAGACAAAGATCGTCTTGTTTAACATGGCACACAAGACATAACAAGGCTGGCAAGGTGCCATTTAGGCTCTTCATGCAATTATGAACTATTTTGACTGACGGAAACTGGTTGCTGCAACTGAGTGTCTGACCAATAAGCTGTTTGACTGCACTCGAAAAAATAAATAAAGGGTTTTGCACTAAAATGTTGTCAAAACTTCTTAACCCAAGGCGAATTTTTAAGGAAAATTTTCAAATTTTAAAAATGTTATTTACAAGACTCAAGTAGTGTACTTAACCTCAGAAATGTTGACTGCCACTGAGAACATTTTATATTTTTTTGAGGTGCATTAATGTTTGTTATAATTTTTATTTGTATTTTTCTTAATCAAATCTTGTTTTGTTTTAACATTAACTTTTTATGGTAATCACATATAAATTAAAAATATTTAAGAGCTCATATATTCTGTTGAAATAGTACTTGAGTTTTATTACTTAGTTTTTCTCTGAGTGTACTTATGTTTCATGCAGATGCTCGTTTCGCTTGCAAGTCAAGTGCCTGTCAATGCTGCTTGGCTGCCCTGACATTGCCACGCCGCCGCCGGGGCGTTAAGGTGAGCCGCTCGAGGAAGCCGAGGAAGCCAAGCAACCAACTAACCAAAGCTGTTGCCGTGTGGGAAGCTGCATAATTGAGAGTCGCTCACTTTGCATATGGGGGAAATGCGATATGGAAATGTCAACTAAATACTTTCAAATGCCGCCCAGTGGCAAACTGTGTTGACATTATGCATGGAAATTGTAGCAGCCCGGTTGTGGCACATTTATGGACAGACAGCCGGCCCTAGAGGCCTCTCTCTATATGGCACAATGGAACTTTGGATCGTGTTTTGTTGCGTTATTTGATTAATTGTTGGCTTAGACGGAAATGTTTAGACACGCGTTGGCCGCTGCTCTGCGTGGGATTCGGCTGGCTTCCAGTAAATAAATCAATTGAGCTGCAATAAAATGGTTTACTACGCATCGCTCGTTTTTTTTTTTCATTCTTTCTTATTTTCTTTATCTGCCATCAATTAAGCAATTAAGCAATTAAACAGCGAATGGCTGCAAGTGGAGCGTGGAAGACATTTTGCGAGAGCTGAGCTGAATGCGCACAAAAGATAGCAAACGAAAATGCACTCAAAGTGTCACTCAAAACTATTTTATCAGGTCACACGCTTATAATTCCCAAATGGTTTAAGCGCCTAGTTTTTCTCACGGAAGTGCGCTGTAAAGATTGCTCAGGCAGCTGCTTAAAGCGAGTATATACTCTGTACACATTGAAAAAATATGAAAAAGGGAATTCAGGTACGAGGTATCGCGCACTATTTATTTAAAAATGTGCAAATGTAATGTTTGTACAGGGTACCTCCTAGACGGGCACTCTAGATAACTGTTACTAGTTTTCTAATTAAGTCTAAGTAAATGTGTCAAAAGAAGCTATATTTTAAGTTGTTTCTATTATAATAAACTATAATTAAATTCTATTTTTATTCTCTTTAATCAGCGTAACTAATAGACAAATATTTAAGCCCAAAACACGCTTAGTTCTGCTAAGTTTAGCACTTACTTCTAAGGCATTTGCCGCAGTGCCTCAATAGAAACAATGGCTATATAAAACACATTAATTTCATTCCACACGCTTATCAGCGATCTTTAATAATAATTTTTCAACACGCCGAATCTAGCAATTTAAAAGCCACAAATCATACGCAGCCAACACAAATATGTAAAAACAAAAACAAAAGAAAACCAAAACAAGTTTCATTCCTAATATTCATACATGAAACATAGAAAGAAAAAAATAGCAATATATATATTCAAAAAAATTGTGGTGAGTCAGAGCATCGAATTAGACATATGCTTTAATGTGGATCCATCTGGCGTTCAGTTGTACGCAATTTGCCAGCTTCTGGCCCGAATTAACATAGATGACATAGATGATTTGCAGACGAAGTCGTCAACTACTTGATCTATGCGATAATGCCCGATAATTCATGGGATTTTCATGGGATTCTCATATGGGTTGTTGTAAGCAATTTGTGGCCGAAACTTGACAATTAATGCCCAGCATTTTGACAATAAAATTTAGCAAATTAACAAATACGTTTGGTATTTGATTAGACAATTAGTTAATGCCTGAATTGGCAATGCTAACGACACTTGTCGGCTTTGGCTAACGACCCACCATTGGCAAACAGAAGTAAATACGGGTGTATTCATGAGTGTACGTACATATTCAAATAGCACTCGGATTGGCATTCAGGTGTGTGGGATGCGTTGCTGACATTGATGTTAGCTGTGCCGCAGTGCAACTTATTTATCTCTCACTCGTAATTGGCAATGTCAACGTGTACTTCCAGCAACAACAACAACAACAACAATGGCAACAACAAAGACAAACAACAACAAACCAGCCCCGTTTTTGGTAATGCCTTCAATTGCGGCTAATAAACGGCCACGTTCCGCGTTGGCAACGAAAGTGTCAGGGCCAAATTTGGAGCATGCTTAACACTTCATTGATATGAGAATCGGGCGACGTTGATCTCGTTTTGTTTATCTCAATAACATTTATCACCATATGCGTATTTTCTTTTCTTCTTCTTCTTCTTGTTTTACTCTACTCATTATTTGTCTTAACAAACTTGTATTTGCGCAGCGCTCCAATTGACAGCGGCACAACTGGAGAACTTGTCATAATTTACACCTTTCGTTAGTCCCCCCCTCTCTCTCTTTCTTACGCCTAACAATGTCGTACACCTGCGGGTTCAGGGCCCAGCAGGTACTGTTTTTTTTTTTTTGTATTGGGGGCTCTCTTTTTGCGTGGGCCGGCAGCTTAATTGCGGTGACAATGAACTTGCATTTGACGTCCAACTCGACTCGCCGAGTTATATCTCAAGTCGTTCGGGCCGCGCAAACAACCGACTTGGGCACAAAGTGCTCGTAGCGCGCAAATTGCAGCCAAGTCAACGTGTAATGAAAACAGATATGGGGCATTTATGTGCAAGTCAGAAACTGGCCCCCAGGCACCCACTGGATGTTGCACGCACTCAACTGTAACAAGTTCATTAGTTTGACGCAAGTTACAAATAATGCGAATACGAATATACCCTGTAAGCAGTTAAAATACCAATTTAAATTAATTTTTTTTAAGCCAAGCTTTGCATATTGATTTTTTTTTTTTGGTTACAAGCAAGCCTGATATACCCTTAAGCTAGCATATTCACGAAAAATTATGATTAATTTTACTGACACTTGCTTTCATAAACTCAAAGCTCTATTATATATCAACTTTTAGGCCTTAAGTAATTTGTCTTAGTTGCACATGTTTTAAAAAGCTTGCTTTCAAAATCTCAAAGCTCTTTGAATTACAGCTTTAATGAGCTTTTAACAAGTCAAAGATCTTCTTAGATATTCAAGGAGTTTTTATAGCTTATTGTGTTATGCTGTTTACAACTTTTATTTACTGCTCATCCAGCATACCCCAATTTTTCAACTTCATACAGGGCACACAAAATACGCGGCTGTTATTTATGTTTATATGGCAGTGCACATTTGAGATTTATGGAATGTGTCTCCAGTTCGCAACAAATTGCCCTGCGAGTGCAATTAATTTGACATAGTATTGAGTACACACAAAATAAAGTAAATAAAATGCCTGAAATGTCATTTCTCCCCCTCTAAACCGGTTGCACTCTCATCATTTGACTTAGTTTCATTTCAAAATGCCGCCCCGAAGTATGCCACAGATATTCGGTTCAATTGTTGGTCTTTGCTTACCTGCACGGAACACTTCGCCGCAGCCGTCGCAACGGGATGCGAACTGGGCATCGTAGCAGTTGCCACAGTAGATCTTGTCGGCCTTGGCGCCAAACTGCTTATCGACCAGGTTCAAATTGCATTTGAAGCACAGGAAACAGGCCTCGTGCCAGTGCTTGTCTTTGTAGGATAGATCCTGCGAAGCAATTGATTTCAGTTATATTCGGAATGTATTAAAATAAATTAAAATCAAATTATATATACAATATTAATAATATAATATTTAACTTAGTTATAATTACTATTGAAGAATAAAAAAGTGATTCTTAAATTTTTACAATATTTTTATCAACTAGACTTAAAATACAGAATATTTAATTAAAGTATTGGATTGGAAGAATTAGCTATTAAGTCACATGTGAGAAGTCGATCCTTCTTTTGAAATTAAAGTATTGAAATAAAGTATTTTAAAAGAATATTAAATTCAACTAGTGGAAATTTTTCAATTAATACATTTTAATTAAATTTAATATTTTTTAATTAAACAGTTGGAAAAAAATGTATATCTTATACGTGGAAAATCGATTATTTTTATTGTAAGATAAGAATTATGCAGAAATAAATCTCTGTAGGGTCTTTAAAATCGACAGAATAATAATTTAAAGTAAAATTTAGTGTGATTAATATTAAAATACAGTTTGGCTAATGTAATATTATACCATAAGCTTATTTTACAATAAATTTTCTCAAAAATATAACTGGATCACAATTATCTTATCTCTTTAAATTAGTTTCGCATATCCGCTTACCTTCGAATCGATGCCAATGATCTTGTTGCACTCCTCGCACGTATTCGCGAACACATTCTCGTAGCACTTGATGCAATAGGGATGATCATCGCGGATGACGTAACGCTGTCCGGTGAGGCTCTCGTCGCACTGCCAGCAGCAGAAGTGGCCCGAATGCCAGTCCTTGTCCATGGCCTTTGTGTACTCACCGCTGAAAATCAACTGCAAGCAAACAGAGCGAAAACAGAGACGAGCCGATGTAGGCATACAAACAAATAGGGCACTCGATAAGACAGAATATAAATATGGTCCATTAATATTTAAATGGATCAAGTCCATTTAAGTGTGTTTTGCGTTGTTTCCAATTTGCGTGTGGGGCAGTGTAAAATGTTGTAGTGTCTCGCATTAAGCAAATACGAGTGTAGTATACTATACTTTTTTATTTTATATAGTATTTATAAGTAGTGTGCTTTTCGTTTTGTAGCACTACTCAATAATATGTATGTATACACTGTTCAGTTTTGAGTTTTAGGTTTTCAGTTTTGAGTTATTTGTTTTTGGATTGTAGTTTTATTGTATGTGCTGTTGTATGGTGTAGTAGTAGTATGTATGTTTTTTTGTTTGTTTTTTGTTTCTTGTTGTGTGGAGACAGATATAGACATTTATAGACAACGACAGCTTGATGTGGGTACCTTTTAGTAAACAGTTTTGCCGAGGAAAGAAGGTAGTAAACGTGTCGTTTTGTACAAGTTCGAGATATGCGAGTACTTTGGATAGTTTGCTTGTGATCGATTTAATTTGAATATTTGTGAGCGAATTGAATATCGAATGTGCATGAGAAGATTCATTTTGTTTTTTTTTTATTGAATTTTTTATATGATATATATAGAGTAACGAGTATACAATACATATACGAGCAGAGCTACACGGCCATACGGATACAAAAAAACAGCCATCCAAAATACCAAAAAAAATACAAAAAAATACCATCAAGTCATGTAACGTAGCACACAAACCGGCTCGTAATCGAGCTTTATTGCTGCTTGGTATTTTCTTCTATTTTTTTTTTTTTGTGCCCCCAGACGAACTGACACAAAACTGAACCACACGTAACACGTTCCACCTACCCCCTTTCCTCGCTGGTGGCATCCACCTCGCTGATTTGCACTTCGGATTCGCGACGCTTCGACGTCTTCTTGACCTTCTTCGTTTTTTTGACTTCCGTCACCGTTTGCATAATTTCCACGTCCGCCATTTTGTGACACGCGCGCGGGTTTTTCCCCCTTTCTGTCAAAATCTCAAAAATCTATCCCCAAAAAACAACAAAGCTTGCACTCAATTGACCGACTGAACTTTCTAAATTTATTAACCGTGCCGCGAGAAGTGAATTTTTTGAAAAAATGTCGTTGCTAAAACAGCCGAAAATTTTTGCGAAACGTTTTGAACTTTCCCGAGTCGAGAAGCCAACTGGCGCGTTTATTTCACAAAATATTCGAAATCATTTCAAAAAAAATATATCTCGCTGCGCGTTGCGTGTATCTAGTTTCGCCCCCAGAGGCAAGTGTATAAATAAAATCTCGGGAGTGCCGCTGAGCGCCGCAGAGCATAACAGCTGTCAGCTGAGCGCAACAGAGAGACAGACTGGCAGAGAGCGAGAGGGAGCGGGAGAGAGACAGATCTCTCTGGCCCGGCTAAAACAAATTACCTTAGACAATGGCCAAGAACGCTAATCATTAACGGCTTTATTGAATCTGAAATGCAACGTCAAGTTGGCAATTTCTTCGGTAATATTTCAAACACAGATCTATAAATATTTCAACTTTCAGGTGCCAAATTAATTGATGTGTGTGTGTGTGTGGCACACACCTGCAGCAGCTGCTGCTGTTGGAGTGGACAGCGCCCACGTCATTTACACACACACATACACGCAGGCAAAGAGTTGGAAATAATCATTTACGGAAAATTCATTTTTCCTTTGTTGTTGCCTGGCGCTTGTGCACACGACACACAAGTCGCACACACACACACACACACACACACACACACACACACACTCTAGTACTTTCTCTCATTTTTCTTTTTTGGCGCTCCTACACTCGGAGCATAAGTTCCTTGGATAAGTCTGCTCTGGTCTGCTCCCGCTGTCTGCAACAGCTTTGGCGCACATGCAACGCCGATCGATATAAAATATTTAATTGATTTTTTCGAGAGGTGGGTAGGGGGGAGGCAGCAGCAGCCGCAGCCGCAGCAACGTGGGCCGATTAATATGATTAATATGAATTTTTTGAGTTCCTGAACAACAAAAAATTGTTACAGCATTTTGGCACAGACAACGCGCATTAAACCACCATTGGAAAATAGAATTCGAATTTTGAAAACAGGTGCAGCAAAACGCACTGGAAGCAGATTTGAGAATACTCAAGAATTTTAAATAAAAAATATATATTTATATATAAATAATATGTAATGTAATATATATAGAAAAATCGTATTATCTTTTACATAAACTTCTTTAATTTCTTTCAGATTTATTAAATTTCAATTTCAATCCCTGACCTAGTATTTTTGATTATATATAATTTACATATAAACAGATGCTATTATTAAAATTTGTTACAAATTAACATAATTAATTTGTCCAATGCTGTTCAATTTGTTTCTGCATTTTTCAGCTGACAAATTTTGTCAGTTAGTTTAATATGACACCAAAGGGCAAACATCCAAGGCAAACAGCATTGCCCATCATGTTGAAACCTCTATCTCTATTAGACATATAGTACTATATATACTACTATACTATATATATAGATACAACTGTTACGATGACATTTTAAAAGCAGCTAATTTGCAGACGCAGACAAGGCTAAGAACAACAAATATACATATTAATTATAACATTAATATTTGTTGCATTGAAGTGAAAAATATTAAAGAATGTTGGCAATAATAAGAGATTGTAAAGACAACAAAATATTAAATCAATGTTCTATTCTAAATTTACAGCCACAATGAAAATTCCAATTTTAAGGCCTCACGAAAAGCAAACAAACTCATTCAAAGCAAACATGCGTCAAGACTTTGGATGGATTATCTTTAAACTTGAGGCTTTAACTGGAAACCAAAACTGAAATGATTTTCATAAAAAAAAGTGTTAAAACGGTATCACATCCAAAAAAAATACGAGCTTTATTATGTTTTTACTAGCAAAATATACTACTATATCATATAAAGCCTTTAGATACATTTCGCACATTTATTTGTGTTCCGAAAATAACTAAAAATTATATAAATATATATCCCCAATGTTTTATATGTTTGTAAGAGTATTTAATTTTCGGCATCTTAATAATGTAATGTATTTCTCTTGTTTCCCGTTTCTTTGGACACTCTTTTCACCATATCCAAGGGTATAGTATATATTATTTTGACAGGAACTATCGACTGGCGAAAGCAACGAAACTTAACATTTTTTTTAAACTATAACGTGGAATTGAAAATAGAGTACATGCATGATGCGAACTTTTGATTGAGTCCATGCAAATAGGCACACAGTATAAACCTATATAAAAGTGCACGTAGTATATAAAATTGCAGCTATTAATGCAGCAGACGCTGCAGACAAAAAAAAAAACAACAAGAGCAATGGAACACAGTGAAATGCAATCTTAAATTTTTTTTGTCTATAAATAAATGCAATTCGCGAATCTGTGATAAAAGTTTGCGTGCTGTGTTGTGGCCCGCATGAGAAAAGCGTTCAACATTCGGCGGCATGAAGGCGTTAATTGGGTCATAAATTTTTATAAAATTTCCAGATTATTTTTATAATTTCATGTTTATTGAGCATAAGAAAAGCAGCAGCAACTGGACGAATTATGGAAATGATGTCTAGTAGCAGTCTTTCATTATGTGTTTAAAAATACATTCGATTAGCGTTTTAAAGGGGAGGGGGAAATGGGGGCAAAAGTGCGTCAGTGGGCCCGGTCAGTGGGTAATGGCCATGGGTTCAAGTTTAAGTTTGTTGTGTCGAGCAAAAAAACCAGCTGAGCATATGTGCATAAATTCGATTGGCTTCTGGCATCAATTTGCATTTAATATAATTTAATGTCTGCCACTTGCTGGCATTAAAAATAGAAGAACGGCTATTAAATGACATTTGGCAATTTCTTGCACGCGGCACAAAACATCGCGAATTAATGGTCAAGCGGGTGGAAAGGGTTCGGGCATCGGAAACCGTACAACAGAAATTCACATCAATAAAAAAATAAATATGGGGCATATTTGTGGATGGGGTAAAAAAAAAAAATTTTAATGAATAATGGAAAATGTGTTTGCAAAAAGAAAAAAAAATTAAAAAATCACAAATGGAAAGGTGTTTCATTTTAGTGGCACAGCTAAGAAATTCATTTGCCAGCAGTGTTTCAAGTGAAATTCAAATTATTTAAGCCAATTTCGTTGGCCAGCCCAAAAATATATAGAATTTGTGCATATATACGTTTGCTCAAGATAAATAAAGCGAACAAGTACAAATGCCGGCAGACGTGGAGGCGACTACAAAATACCCGAACCTGCATTAACATTTCTTTAGTTTAAGCAAAATTAAAGAAATCCTTTCAAATGTTTCAAGCATACATACACTAGACACACCCTGTCTGATTTTAGGTGCAGGTATAGCAAAAAAATTATTAAATAAAATATGCGCCAGCTTTAAAGTGCGCCAAACATTTGGGGCCCCCCTCAGAGGAAAAATGAATTCATGTCAAAGACAAACTATTGAATAAGACTTTTTGGCAACGGATTTTGCATGTTTTCTTAGTGCTACGCGTACCATACGTAGGAGATATACATTATTATTTTTGCTTCGGTACGTACGTACATCCATATGCCATTACGCAATTAGTTTTATTTATTATTTTTTTCTTCTTTTTTTTATTTGTGTCAGAACAAGACACAAAGGCCCTGCTCTCATTGCAGAAAAAAGCAAAGAGAAAAATAAATAAATAAAAATAAAAAATTCAAATAGCAGCCAATACAATGGGATGGGGACCCCCCAGACCAAAAAGTGGCCGCAAAGTGAGCTGCGTAAACAAATCACCCGAGTGACACACTTTCCTGTTGCTTGTCATAAATATTTTAGCGGGAAACGCAAAGCGAACATTTAGCATGCTCAAAGGCAAAAGATTGCTTTTCAAAGATTTCGGCAAATGGATTTCGCAGCTGACGGTAGCGCTTAATTTGACAAAGGATATGACATAAGAAAGTTGACAGCATTATTTCAGCGACAAAACAAATGGCAAAATTTGATGGCAAAAATATGATCCGAGCAGATGATTTTTCATCAAAG
Organism: Drosophila colorata; assembly: GCA_035041545.1. Taxonomy (NCBI): domain Eukaryota; kingdom Metazoa; phylum Arthropoda; class Insecta; order Diptera; family Drosophilidae; genus Drosophila; species Drosophila colorata. The sequence continues at coordinate 6,995,867 of JAWNLD010000564.1, forward strand.
CAAAGTTCTTTGCAGTTCTTTTTCTCAAAGAAAATTATAAAGCCATTTAGAATCTATTGTATCTATTGGATTTAGATAATTCGCTGCATGCTTTTAGGCGTCGGTGTTGCGTGCTTTTGGGAGCAACTGTTAATAGAATTTGAAAATAATTGTTTTTTGGCTAAATATTATTGATAAGCCTTTAGAAAACGCAGTAAAAACTAAAGAAAGGATGTATATTAACTCTTGGTTGGTAAATGTTTTGAATATTATATAATGCAAGAGACAGAATCAATAATAGAGGATCGTAGAGAATTATAAAAAAGGCTTTATTAAAAGAAAATACTGTGTCCCAATAATATATTTACTTATTTATTTTTTTTTTATATACTAAAAAAAATCAATTTACACTAGACACAAGTGTCTCCTTAAGAGAGTAAGAACTTCACTGCTGAATAGTTGTCTAAGCCAACTCAATAAGTAGGTTACGGGTTCAAATCCCAAGATAGTCTATAAAAATAAGAGCTACACTTTTAGGATTCGAATGTCAGCATATCGCATAAGATATCAAAGCACAGTCAGCTAATAAAACTATCAAAATTATATAGTTATAGCCAAAGTAGCTAGTATTAATTATAATTTAATTAAACTTAAATTGCTAACCTATACAACATATTAATGACAACAAAATATCTTAAAATGTTTGCCTTAGACTAACAATCAATATACTAGTATATACAAATAAATATGTGGAATTTGTTGCAAACCATAGAAAAAGTGTTCTTTTAGCGAACCAATTATTTCAGCAATAAAATGACAAGGAAGCAGGTTCGAACCGCAGACAGACACAAGTCTATATTATAGTAGCCTGTGCTACATGAAAAGTTTATTATTTAATTTATTATTATATCCTTAACCAACAATAAAAATCAAGTAAAACTTTATCTTCATAAACGACAGAAGGAATAGCTCCACATAAAAATATATACACTTTTATGTGTGACTATATGACAAGATCATTAAAATTAAACCATTAAAAGACTTATATAGTAGCTCCCAGCACACAGTTGCCGATACAGTCAGAACTCAAAACGATGACATCATGCGACTGAAATGAGCCAAATGCCAATTGGGCCAAGCATATGAAATATGTGATATATACAATATATACTCTATATGCGGTTTATGGCCAATTGTCTTTAGCTGAATGTCAGTGCACTTGGCGCATGCATTTGGCTAACAAAATGATCTCAATGCTAGGGCATTTTTGCGGCTCGTGCAGTGGCCAAATGTTCTTTTTGGCCGAAACGAGAATCGGGCAAAGACGCAGATACAAATATATAAATATATAAATATTTTTAGCTGCGTCGAGCCGGGCGCGAATATTGCGTCAGATGCAGTTTCTGAATGAACTGTGAATGAATAATGTATTTGTTTTTCATCATTGATATAGTCATATATTATATATTTTTATTCTCATCAGTAATCGATAAACTAACAGTTAGAAATAGATAAGAAATAATTGAAATCATATGATACAATCGTAATCGAAAATCAAAATAATAACAATCGATAATTATCGTTCGTGCGATTCTGGTTCTGGTCGTTAGTATAATACAGTATTTTGTGATCCTAAGTACCCTCAGTGCATTTCACGCGAGTCTAGCGGACGTGGGTGCTGGAACTGGAACTGGAACTGGAACTGGAACTAGGTGCAAAAATTGTTTTGGATTGTTTTTGTTTTTTTTTTTGTTTTTGTTTTTTGTACAGCGTGCGCGATTTGGGTTTGGCTTTGGCTTTGGGCTTATGAACATGTCTATAAGAAACAGATAAAGATTAAAATCAAATCAAATGTAAGTGTATAAATTATTCGTATTGCATAACTGAAGCAAACCAAGCGGCGCTGCCTAGAAAAGCGGATAGAAATTGGCATCCTTGAGTATGTCAAAGGTGTCCACAACGGAGGGCGCGGGCGCAGGGGCGGTTGCAGCTATAGCATTATTGGTAGCTAAGCTGGAGCTCGGCGGCTCCTCGAAGGATGAGGCGGGGGTCAGGCACAGGCTGTGTCCGGCACTCAAACTGGCCAGCAGATTCTGTTGCGTGGACGCTGGCGTCAGATTAGTCGAAGCCGACACGGTGACGGGCGCAATCTTGGCCAAAGCCTCAGCCAACGCCTCATCGATGTCCGGCTCCTTGGCCTGGCCGGGACTCGGCTCCCTGGTCTGCTCCTTGGTGGACTTCTTGCGTTTCTTGGTTTTCTTTTTCAAAGTCGTGTCGTCCGTCGCCTCGAATTCCGCAATGCCCTCCAGCGTCGCCGCCGGCAAGCAGCCAACGCTGCTGCGTGGCGAGAAGAGGGCGCCATTGGTGTCCTCATTGGTGGAGCTGCTCTTGGAGCTGCGGCGCGAACGCACCTTACGCTTGGGCATATCTGTGGGCGCATCCGGCTCATCCCGGGCTCGATTGTATTGCTGATTATCGGAGTCGTTGTCGTCGCCCAGTTCCTCCTCCGTCTTGGAGCCCTTGCGTGTCTTCTTCTTGCTCTTCTTCTTTTTGGGCTTCTCGCCAATTGGCTCCTCAGCAGCTAGGTTGTCCGGCTGTTGTGTAGAATCGATGTCATTTTCCGGCTGCGGCAAGGTTTCCTCGAGCACAACGGATAATAGCTCCCGCTCGGGACTGCGACTGAAGAGCGTGATGCTCTCGCCGCCCAAGCTAAAGCGACGCAGGTCCAGCTCACCACTTGGTGTGGCTTCATAAGGGTCCTGTTCCTGTTCCTGTAACTCTTCCTGTTCGTGTAACTCTTCCTGTTCGTGTAACTCTTGCTGTTCCTGTAACTCTTCCTGTTCCTGTGAATCTTTTTGTTCCTGTAACTCTTTCTGTTCCTCTTCCATTGAATCCAGCTGATCTTTGCCTGCCTGGTGGATATCAGCCATCTCCTCCCCCTGCTCATTGTCGTCCAGCTTGAAGTTCTTGCGCCAATTGTACTCCCGCTTGGGCTTGTAGTTCATGTCCACCTCAAGGTCATCCTCCAGCACGCCCGCCTGCAGCTTCGGACTGTAGCCGTAGCGTGTGCGCAGTCGCGTGGACTGCCGTGCCGCTACCTGTGCATCGCCCAGGTAACGCATTTCCGTGTCCCGACGCTCGCCCTCGATCAAGTCCAGCGATTTGTCAATGTCCCGGTGGCGGTTGGTCTCCTCGGATCGCTGCAGCTGCCTGGTCTTGGCCCACAGCGCGTAGCGTTCGCTGTCCGAGCTGGATTTCTCCTTGTCCGATTCGCTGTCCGCCGGCAGCTGTTCCAGCACCATCGTCTCGTAGTCGCGCAGAATGCCCGACTGTTTCCGATTCTTGACGGCATCGTTGTAGATCTGCTCGATAAACGAATCCGGATCGGAATAGGCGCCACCCACGGCGCCATCATCCAGGCCATAATCGGCGAAATCCTCCACATTGTCCACCTCCTCCCAGTCGTTGGCACCACGATTCGCATAACGATCCGCATTCCGTTCGGCCTCCTCGCACTCGGACGTATCGTGATGGGACTCATCCGTCGGCTGGGTGCGTTCGTTGTTATCGGAGATGCCCTCGTCCAGCTCGAATTCGTAATCATCGTCGTCGATTTCCACGACCGTCTGTCGTTCGTCCTCGCTGTCATTGCTGCTGACATCGTCGTTGCCCGGATATTCTCCACAAATATCGAATTTATAAATTGCGCTCGTTTCATCGAACTCGGCGGCCTCCGCCTCAGCGGCGAGCACGGCGCGCGCCCAGGACCCCTCCTCGGTGGCATATTCAGTCTGGCCAGTCGACGACTCCAGCAGCTCCCGGCTCTCGTCCAAGTCCAGCTGCAAGCTGTCCAGATCGTGCGTATAGAAATCCTCCTTCAGCCACGTTCTTTTGCCCGTCGCGGAACGCACCTCGATCTGTGATATGTAGACGCAGTCATCGCTGGGATACTCCTCGACCGGCTGCTCCTGCGCCAGCGAATAGCGCCGGAAGTGATGATACTCCTCCGGCTCCAGTTCCGCATAGGGATCCACCTGCATTATGGCCGAATCCGAGGCGCGTCGTTCGCTGTCCAAAAAATCCGCATTCAAATAGCGCGAAAAGTTCTGAAAATTAACACTGGAGGCGGCCAGTTGATCCAACAGCTGATCCTGTTGCTCCCGCTTAGCGGCCTCAGCATCGATATTCTGCAGCGCGTGCGTCTCGCCCTCATCGCGGACCGGCGAGCGACTCTGGCTACGCGAGCGCTGAAATTCCGCCGTACGATGACGCAGATCGTCCAGCTGTCCGGCGATGCCCAAGTCGACCGATTCGCCTACGTAGGTGGAGCGCTTAAAGCCACCGGCCAGCGCTTCCGCCTGCATGCGCTGCGTATCCTTCAGCTCCTCGGCGAAGCTGCGCTCGTACTCGCTGGTCTTGGGCTTGGCGCCCAGGCGCTTCTCGTGCTGCTCGATTCGATCGCCGCTCGCGCTCACCAGCGAATTGAGGATGGCCGCCTGCATCTCGCGCTGGGCGGCGGCCTGCTGCCGGGCCACGGCCAGGTCCAACGAGGGCGTGGGACTGCGCGAGCGCCGGAACTGGGCGTTCTCCTGGCGCTGGGCCTCGAGCTCGCTGCCCAGATCGAGGGATTCGCCCACGTAGGTGGAGCGCTTGAAGCCGCTGACCAGGAGCTCATGCTGCAGATCGCGCGCCGCCTCCGAGCAGGTGCGTTCGTAGTCCGGCGGATAGTCCGACGCGTCGGGACTGAGAATACGCAGCTCGATCTCCTCGTTGGCATTCGTCAGCCGCTGCAGCGCCTCCAGGTCGAGCTCGTGCTGCTGGGCCAGCAGCTGTTCCAGTGCCGGGCTTCGATGCTCGGCGCCCTCCAGGCTCAATATGAGTTGAAAGTCCTGCTGATCGGAGCCCGCCGGGCTGGGCGATCGGGACGGTGACAGCGAGCGCATATCGCGACTGCTGCCAGGACGCTCCACAGTCACACGCATATCCGGCTCCGGTTCCGGCGTGCTGGCCCGCTCCTGCAGCTGCTCGAAGAAGGCGTCGTTCTGGGCAATTAGTTTCTCGCGTCGATTTTGCAGGCTGTGCTCCAGATTGGCCGCACTGGGCAGCGGCGAGCGGGAGCGGGAGCGGGAGCACGAATGCGAGCGACAGCGATTCAGACGCAGTTGCTCGAACAGCCGCGCCATGGATTCGGGCGTATCCTCCGGCTCCTGCTGCTGCGGCTCCACCTCCGCAATCTCAATGGATATGGTGGGCAGGGCCAGGGACACGGCTGGAGCCGGAGTTGTTGCGGGTGAACTGGCCCGCTCCTCCACACGGAGCTGCTCGAAGAGCTCATCGTTATGCCGGATTCGCTTCTGGCGTCTCGTTTCCAGGCTGCGCGCAATGTTGTCCGCGGTGGGCAGCGGCGATCGGGAGCGGGAACGGGACTGCGAACGCGAGCGAGAATTGCGCTCGGCACGCAACGTTTCCACAAACAGACGCATCTCCTCGGGCGTGGGCAACTCCTCGACGCTGTCCGCCGGCTGCTCAGCCAGGGCATTGATTTCGATAACCGGCTGAGGCAGGCTGGCTTCCAATTGGGTTTCAGCCAGATGAGTCTCGACATGGCCATTGGTTTCGAGCTGATCCTTTGGCTGCAGCTGCTGCTCCAGCTCGCCGATCGTCTGTGGCGGCGTCTCGTAGACCATGGGCACGGCCTGGTTGCCATCGCCGCCGCTCTGGACATCGTCGGCGACATTCTGCAGCTGCAGCTGTTCGGCTGGTGCCTCCGCTCCATTGATGGTCGTCTCCAGCATTTGTAGCACCAGTTCGCAGTTGAGTTCACCGGCGAGGAGACCCTGCTGGCTATCGTCGTACACCTCCAGCGTGTGCTCCGCATCCACGTCCATGCGATGGGTCACGTTCTTCGGCTGCGGCGAGGGATTGCGTGAGGTCGAGCGCGATCTCGACGGGTTCACCGAGGCCGTAAAGTCGTAGAAATCGCTGATGCCCTCCAGTAGCAGGCCGTACTGATCGCGCCAGGGCGCCGTATCCGGCTGCTGTACGGAGATGCTGGGCGGCGGCGACGACTTCTGGCCGGCAGTGTGACCAGCCTGTTCGGTTTCGCGCCAACGCTCCTCGTAGTGATCCATCTCGTCGATGCGCGGACTGCGCCGCAGACCGGGTGAGCCGCGCCTCGACTGCTCCTCTGTGGCTTGAGAGGTTTGCAGCTGCAGGCAGCAGCAGGAAAGAAGCAGAAAGGAAGCAGAAGGCAGCGGCAAGGAAGCAAAAGTTGGCATATGAAAGGCAAATGGAAAGCGGTTAAAGCATTTGAGGATTCCGGTTTAGGCCAGCGGGTGGGGGGCGGGGGGGTCGATTAGGCGCAAGAGGGAGCTTCAACTGCGGCCAAGGCACTTACATTGGATTTGATGTCGCTGCCGCTGGGCTCCGGTGCTTGGGCGCTGTCCGTGTCCTGGCATAACAATTGAAGATTATTTGCAAGGACTTTGGCGAACTGCAGCACTTACCACTTGTTCCTTGGAGAGCTGTTGCAGCAACGTGTTGGCCGCCAGTTCGTTTTGTTCGTCGGTCGCCCGCTCGAACGAGGAGGCCTTGGGCTCGTTTTGGGCCTCGGCCAGGACCTCTTCGCCCGAGGCGCGCCGCTCCAGATCCAGTTCCTCCTCGTCGATGGACAGGGCTTTTTCGCGCTTCCAAAACTCCGTGTCCTTGTAGTGTTCGGGCAGCAGCTCGCCCCAGGGATTTGTGCTCTCCTCGCCGAGCATTTCCAACGAGCCGGTCGCGTCCGTCGCCGGCTTCACGTCCTTGGCGGGACTGCGCTTGTGGCGTCTGTGGTGCGACTTGACGCGCAGCGTCGGCTCCGTGCTGTACTTGATGGGATTGTAGTCCGACTTTTCGCCATGCCGCAACTCCTCCTCCTCCAGCGACGTGAACATTTTCAGCTCCTCGTCGCGTGAGGCGCGTGACTCACGCGATGAATTTGAGCTGCCGCTCGAGCGGCGCTTCTTGAAGGCGCGCCGACGACCCGAGCCATCCTCGCGCACCAGCGGCCGGCTCTTGATGCCATCGAGCGAGCGCAAATAGTCCTCGGTGTATTGAACATCGGGCACGTAGTCCTCGCCCTCGGGCTCCTGGCGTTCCTCCTCCTCCTCCAGCAGATGCGTACGCTCCTCGGAGGGCTGGGTGCTGAACGAGGACTGCTGGCTGGAATTGGGCTCCAAAGAGGAGCCCTCATCGGAGACACCCGGAAACGTGAGCGTCTTGGAGCGCGTGTAGGGCTCCTCACGGCCGCCGCCGCCACTTTGGCCAAACTGCGTCTTCACCCGCTGCACCACCAGCGGCTCGTCTAGGTCGGGCGCTTCGAAGCGGGGCGGCAGGATTTTCTTGACACACGGCTCCTCCACGACGGGCACCATGCCGGCATATTCCGTGTCCTCCTGCTCCTTGGCCGCCTGCAACATGCGCTGCTGCAGCATGACCATTTCCTCCTCGGCTTCCATGAAGAGTCGCGCGTTTTCCTCGATCGATTTCTGCTTCTTCTCCAGACTCGCTTTGCTCGCCGTCAGGCGTCGCGATTGTTCCAGGATCAGCGCCTCCTCCTCCAGCTCGCTCTCGGTGGCGCTCAGCTTGCGCTCGCGTTCTGCCGCCAGCAGACGCTCCACAATTTCCGCATCCCGCTGCGCCTGGTTGTCGTCCAGCTCGAGTAGTCGGCGCTCTGCTTCGGCCTCGGCCTCTTCTAGTTCCCTTTGGCGTTGCGCTGCGATGCGCTTTTCCTCGGCTTCTTTTAGTTTGCTTTCATTTTCCTCTCGTTCGCGCTGTTCTTCTGCCTCGCTTTGTTTCCTTTCATGCTCCTCTCTTTCCCGTTCGCCTTCTATCAATCTTCTTTCATTTTCCTCCCTTTCCCGTTCGGCTTCTAAAAATCTTTTTTCATTTTCTTCTCTTTCTCTTTCAGCCTCTATCAATTTTCTTTCATTTTCCGCCCTTTCGCGCTCAGCCTCTAGCAATTTTGTTTCATTTTCCGCCCTTTCGCGTTCGTTTTCCTGCAATTTTCTTTCATTTTCCTCGCGTTCCCGCTGCGCCGCCTCGCGTTGCTTTTCGGCCTCAACTAATTTTCGCTCATGCTGTTGCTGCTCTTCTTCTTCTTCCTCTTGCAGTTTTCGCTCGCTTTCCCGCTGCTCCGCTTCGCGCTGTTTTTCCGCCTCGATCAGCCGTCGTGTGCTCTCGTCCGCCTCCGCCGCCTCGGCCGCCCGTCGCTCCTCCTCGGCTTTCCGGCGCTCCTCGGCCAATCTGTGCTCCGCCTGCGCCAGCTGTTCGCGTGTCTCCTCCTCGATGCGTCGCTGTCGCTCGATTTCGGCGGCCAACGCTTCGCGTTTCTGGGCCGCCGACTCCACGCGAAACCCGTTGCTGTAGAGGACGCCGTCCTGCATGGCATTGCTGCCGGCGGCGGCCTCTCGCGCAGCGGCCTCCGCCAGCTCCTTGTCTAGGCGGTCGCGCAGACGTGGCAGCTCCTCGGCATCGGCGCTGGCAATCGGCGCCTCATTGTCGCTGGGATGCCGGCACGTCCAGTGGTAGAGATGGCGCGCCACGAAGGCGAACTCCAAGGCGCCCAGGTAGCCAATTAGCAGGGAGAAGAGCAGCTCGCCGAGGCCGGTGAGCGCCTCGTCAGCGGCCATTGCGTAATGAGAAATGCCAGCCAGCCAGCGATGCAATCGTTGTGTGTGTGTGTGTGTGTGTGAGTGTGTGTGAGTGTGTCTATAATATAAAATTCACCACGCACTCAAAACAACACTCACACAGGCACTCACACTCGCGGCAAGTGATTAGGTAATTCAATTAAAATTTTTCGCCTGGCGAAAATTTGTTGTGTGTGTTTGCGAAAATTAATGATTTAAGAAAAATTCGCACAAATTTCAATTTCCAACATGTGTATAAGTATACTATATTATTTTTATTTTATTTTTTTTTGTTGAGTAAGCAATATTTTATTATATATTTATATATATATTTGTGGTTTCACTTTTGCTTGTGGGCCGCGGAGAGGAGCTGAGCTGCGTTCGGCGCCAGTTGTTGCCAGTTAATCGATCGTCTTGCAACTGATTAATGCGACTGGCAAAGGGCCGACACTCAAGTGATTCACACGGCTGAACAAGATGCTACAACAATAGCAACAACAGCAATAAAGAATGCCGAGCAGCGGCGCTAATTGGCAACGGAGGAGCAGTCGGCGGTATTTTGGCAACGAATTGGCAATCGGAATTGGCCAACGGGACAAGCGCGTTTCTAATCAGCGCGCCATGTAAATTGCGAGTGATTTTCGAATAACACAACATATTCAGCAGCAGCGGCAGCGGCAGCAATGAATACACTCACACACACTTAAAGATACCATATACTAAAATATACATACATATATATATACATACATATATATATATATATTTCTGATATATACACATATTTATTTCGCATATTTTGTTTTCCGCGCATTTTCGCATTTGTTTCGTTTCGCTTTTCTTTTAGCTATTTATGTTTTTCTTTTTGAATACACTTTGTGCGCGGCCTTCGCCATTTGCGGCATGGCCAATGTCGCTGCGATGTGTCCTATGTTGCAGTTGCTGCTGCCATAAATTGTGGCAGCAACACTGACAATAACATTGCCAACATCATTTATTTTTATTACAAAAAACAAATCGATTCGCTTTTGAGCAAAACTTTTGCTAAACGAAATATCTATTTTTATAAAAAATTTTCATTTTTGTTTATTGTTTTTCACATAAATATCGAAATAATGTGCCAAAAATAAAAATGGGTTGCCTGGGCCTTTTGTGAGCGCCGTTGAAAGCGAAAGTTTGCGCGACAGCCGCAAGGAAAATCATAGGAAAACTGCCCAACAGCAGCTAAGAAGTGGGTGTGGCTGACCGATGCCTTATATTTATTAATTTCAATGGCAAATGAATAGAATTCTATATAGCTAGAGCTGGCAAATAAAGAACTTATAGATAATAGATTTATGAACAATAAAGCTAGGGCAGGGAAATATAGAATTTATGCTGAATCCTTATCTTGTTTACATTTAACTAACGTTTTTCTAGCTGGACAAATTCATGAAAATTTTTATATATTTTTATAGAGATTTCGCCAAGAATTCCAGTTTAAATTTCTTTATAAAATATATTCAAGAAATTTTATGCAATAAACAAATTTTAGCATATAAAAAATAATTTACTTTTTACTTTAGACAGGTGACAGTTAAGTTTAAAACAGAATTACCAGAGAAACATTTTTTTACTGTTTTATTCTTTTTAACTAACTTTGAATTAGATACCGAGCAAAAAATGCTTAGATTAAATAAAATGTAAGCTTATAGAACAATATAAAGCTATTCCGAATTTCAATTTGATATGGAGAGCTTATGTTAAATATATTGTGTTATATATAAAAATATTAATATTATTAAATAATATTATTAATAATCCACAGATGATATCTACCTGCTAGCCTCTAGTTTGAACCTGCGTTCTCATTTCTCAGTTGCCTGGTTTACTTAACCAAATTAAAATTAACGTCACTTTAACATTTAAAAAAATTTATGTTGATAAATTATTTTTCTATATTAAATTTTTTAACTTTTTAGCAGAGTTTGCCAAGAGCCTCTTATTTAAAGGCCAACACAGTTTCTAGTATAAATACTCTTAAAAAAACTTTGAAAGATTACCGCTCTGGTATTCAATTATTTCAGAAATAAAAGCCCAATTAGCTTAAAAGTTTGAATGATTTCCTGATTTCCACGCCGTATTGCCAACACTTACTGCCGTAAAAAATCTGGTGCCGTACGTTGTCAACGCTGTCAACACGTCAACGGGCAAATGCCGCAAATGAACTGTCAACTGGGCACCCGGTAATGGCCAAGTTGCATTAGCTGACATTTTTCGTGGGTCAGCGTATATGTGAAGTTCAATGATAAGCGACAGCCCTTAAACAAGGATTGGGGTGGCCACACCCATCTGCCATTAAAGGTGACTGCGTGCGACAGCCCATAAAAGCGAAGACCGAGAAAACTAGATGACCGAGCTGAGAGCCAATTAGAGACTAGGGCAATTAGAAGGACCCGCCTGAAAGTGTGCTAAGCATTTTTTCAGTGGAAATGCGATTGTGATTAGCACAGCTGGTGTGTATGTTGGTGTGTGTGGGTGTGTGTGTGAGCCCGTACAATTTGGTGATTGAAGACTCACCTCATCACAGCCCGTGCAGCGGGGTTTCAGCATTTCCGCATAATGGCGCTCGCAGTAGACTTTGTCGTCGTGCACACAGTAGGTGAGATCGACGAGGAGCTCGTTGCAGGTGCTGCACGTGAAGCACTTGGGGTGCCACATGACGCTCTCCACGAATTTGGGCGCGGCCACAATCAAATCGCCGGCAGCTATCTCGTTATCACAGTGCGCACAGTGCTCATCGTACGGTGCATCCTTGATATAGGCTGCGGGACAAGGACTTTATTCAATAAGCAACCTCATTTCATTTGGGTCTAAACCCACCTATGTCTAATGCAATTTCATTGCGTGCCGTCACAAAGTCCTCGAAGGAGGCGCCGTGCTGCACCTCGAGATGCTTGCAGTGCTCCAGCGAGAGATCCTGCTTGGGCAACTGATATGAGATCTGTTGCTCCCGTAGGCGCGCCCCCTCGCTGCCCAGCCGCGGCACCTTCTCCAGCGGCAGCTGGTCAAAGTAACGATGCACCCGGGAGAGGGCGCGCACGCCCGGCGGCACCCATGTGTAGCCCAGGTCGCGGGGCTCCACACCCGAATCCGCCGGCGAGACCAGCTTGAAGCCCAAACGCTCGTGGACATTGGTCGTCTGCTGTTGGTAAATGGCGTGCGCCTCGCGCGGACACTTGCAGGACTGACAAGTTTTCCTGGAAAGAAGAAAAATCAAAGAGATTAGAGATTATAAATACGCAGGAGGACCACAGTGGTCTCTCGGAAGTACAACTTTTAAATTGGTATTTTTTATTATCTTAAAACTTAAATTCGTATATTAATTAATTATTTAAAATTAATAATTCATTTATAATTAAATTTATTTTAATAATAGTTTCCCATATTTTTTACAATTGACATAATTTCAGTTAAAATGTAATAAAGTTTTAATAATATCATAATTAATTTATGTGAAATATAAGTTTAAAAAAATTCCAAAAAATGTATAGCTTCATATATGCTAGAAAACTATCAAAACTTACATTAACAATTAAGTATATACACATTTTGTTTTTATTCATACATTTTTTATTTTTACCATTAAAAAAATTCAAATTTATAATTTTTTTTTAATTATGTGAATTGGTATTGTCTCTGGAACCGAAGAGTTACAATTCTAATTATTTTCCGCCATTGCAGTTATTGATTGAAATTTAAATAAAAAGTATTTAAATAAACATTTGCATTACTAAATTTATAAAATTATATATATTTATATTTATATATATAATTTATATATATCGCGAAATTTCAAAATGAATATAAAAAGCGTAAGCTAGTACACTTCTTTGCCGCTGCTTGCAAACAGCGCAACGCAAGCTCAACGCACAGCGCCACCTGGCGGCAGCTTTCGTACGCTTTAGCCAGAACTGCGGTCGCTTACCTTACAATGAGATCGTAAATTTCTTTCCTTTCGAATACTTTGCAGTAAATGCTGAGGACATTAAGGCAGGCGTAGTGCATGCCCGTCCAGGGCACATCGGAGGAGGCCAATGCCGCCCACAGGGGGCAATCAGCGTGACGGTCCAGGTCGAGCATTTTAACCATTTTATGTTAACTTTTTACGATTTCTGAACGATACGCTCGCATTAACTGTACTAGTTTTTTATTTGTTAATATATTTTTGAATGTTATGGCTTATTATTTTTTATTTTTATTTAGTTGTTTTTTTTTTTGGCTTTTATTTCACTTTTAAATTAACTTGCTTTCTTCTGTGTATTCTGTTTTGGGTTTCTCTTTTGATTTTTGATTCTGTTTAACTCATCAAAATTGTAGGTGCTGCTGGGGGCGGCCTTTTGAAGCACTCGGGCGCCTCCATACGTAATCCCAAGAAATGAAAAAATACGAATAAGTTAAACAGCTCCGAATTTGGCACGTCTGCGTCTGTGTGCGGGTTATTTGCTCATTGACATTTTGATTAAGGTGTTAATTTAACCTTTATGCAGGTGCTCACAAATTTACGATAGATTTTTGTTTTTCAATCTAAACATTTATTTATATAGGCTAGGCAAAGAAAATATTTGGGCCTTTTTTACCGATGGAACAATGCAATTAATTGTCTGTTTACTTATTTTTCAATTAGATAAAAAATAATCAGCGTCATAAATACATCCCACACAATTTGAGTGCGGGTCGCACCGGAACACCCAGATATGAGCTCATATGGCCAAATGCCATGCCAGCTACCGATGCGAGTTAAATGACCAGCACTTTGGATACATTCATGAGGAATTCGTCGGCACTCAGCGAGCGAACATAAAATAAAATGAAGGTAAAGGTAAAGGTAAAGGTAAGCAGCTCCGAGCTAAGAAACAACTTTCTGATAAGATTAATAAATAAAATAAAAACGGCCGCTTCTGTCACACACACGAAATTGGATTGCGTGATGTCATAAGGGGGGAGTAGAGCAAAGGGGGGGGGGGGGGTAGGGTAAAAGATTGTCAACTGCCACAAAAGTGTAGCAAAATATGTAGAAAACATAGCCAAGTGCGTAATAATGTTCAAAAATAGCCCATGAGCCCATGCTCGAGAGATAGTACCATAAGTGGAGACTTCTCCAACAGTAATTAATATAGGGAAATGCACTGCGAGAAGAGATGACCTTTTATAGGCACGAGCACCAAGCGCCAGTCGCAGCAACTGTTTCTAATTGCTCACGACTTCGCGTCAATGCGGAAAATGCAACAGGTTTACAAATTATCAACAAATGGCATTCGGAGGGGGAGGGTGGGACGCAGACAGGGCTGTGCGCGGGGGTATTTGGTTCTTGCTCAGGTAATGCAAACATGGCACAAATTAATGGAAATTATTGTGATGATTCATATTTGCAGTGTCTGTTGCCATCGAGAACGAGATCAAACTTTGTTTCTGTGCGTTTGAATAATGTCTGGAGCGAGCTTCATAGAGTGACAACTCAGGTCAAACAGCAGATTTAGATAAAGATCTCAAAGAGCAAACATTACTCTTTCTAATAGCAGCGGCATGAGTAAGCATGTGGCATCAGCTAAAACTATCTATTTGGCTATGTATATCAAATATACTCGAAAACTATTGAGAAAGTTGTTGGAGTGAAGTAGACAAATATGGCTAATTTCGGCATATGATGGGGGAAATAATGAAACTTTATTATAGCAAACGTCTCTTATCTATATAAAATCATATGGTCTGCATACATGTGTACATTGATAAAACTTTGCACAGACACGTCTTTTTAATGCACTCAGTATATATTTTAAAAAATATTTTCAGACAATAGCTTTGTTTTCGTATTGGTCGTCTCTACGAAAACAAAGCTATTGTTTGAAAACATTTTTTCACTTTATAAAATAGCTTCAAAAAGCTTATAATCCTCTTTTTTTAATGAAAAACTTATAAATATAATCCATCTATATATCACATCATATCATATCAAATATTATAACTTTCATAGGAGCAATCGATAACACTTTAAATTCTTCTATGAATAACTTTTTGTTTTTAAGGTATCTTAACTTGTATGTATTTTGTAATTTGTTATATATATTTTATCTTCTGTCTTCTTTTCTTTTAAAATGTAGTGCGAAAAGTAGAAAAATATTATTTTAAGCTCCCATAATTATTTTAACATAACTTAAATGGACAGTTTTCACTGTACCCCATGCAAATACACCCTCTATAAATATCGAATGCTAAAAAAGGCTCTGACATTTACATAATTTCTATAATTAAAACTAGGAAAAGGCCAACAGAGCAGACGAACGCTTAAAGAATTCTTAGAAAAGCTGCATCCAAACTAAATTTAGACATAAATTCATTATAAAGTGTATGTACTATAACACATATATGTATGTAATGGAGAGATAACTGTAGTAGGCCAACAATTGGCATTACCTAGTGCCAGATAGACATGGCATACTATGTATGTAAATAATCTCAGTTTCTGTCTGTGTGCATAAAGTTGTCATTGTTCTATGGGATGCGCAGCCTTATCGCAGTATAAACAATTACTATGCCATTAAAACGTGTTCATTTCAGATTAAAACCACCGACATTGGCCAGATGTGCGTTTTGCAGTTGGTGTTTATCAGCAACAACAACAACAACAAAATATATATATGTACGAGAGCGCAGCTTTTATTTAATTGAATTGTGACAAAATCACAGAAATTTAATCGCTGATTGTCTCTTTCAGACAGAATCAACAGAACGCGTATTTTTATGACACTTAATAAAGGTATCGGATTGCAAAAAGTAAGAGATACCCTGTATAATCAAGTTAAAGTAATCATTTAAAAAAAAATGTTAATTGATAAATATCGGAAATTGTTAGCATTCGAAATAATATAACTTTAATCAACGTGTTTGACTAATTACTTAATTAAGCAATTATAATAATGTCATTGCTCGCTAAATGTAATACTATTCTTCTAGAATTGGTTTTAGTTTAGAAAAAATTCTAATTTCATGAAAAGCTATTTTTACAAATAAATAATTCGAAATTTAAGGTTTAATATAGAAATTTAAATTTAAATTGAATATATATTTTAACCTAAATAATTTATTTATTTATAAATAATCCAATTTAATGTGACGTTGTTTAATTTATTTTAAATAGCATCTAAAATAATAAAAAAGTTTTTTTACTAAAAATTCCATTTCGAACTTCTGGTAAATTGAAATAGCTGGAAATTCCAATTACTGAGTGCCCACAATACAACTTTTACATTAAAAGTGATAAGTATTTTCACGCCTGCTGCTAATTCGAAGAAAGAGTTTGACCCACAAAATAAAATCTTAGGACTTTATGGCAACGAATAGGATAAGTACCCTATACTGTCAGTAACACACACCCCGACATGAGGATAAAGAGTACGAAAACAAAACACGGCAGACACTGAAAGCGTAGAAGTCGCTGCCAAAGTTTTGCTGCCAGATAAATGTAATTAAAAGCCAGCAAAATGCCCAAAACACACACACACACACACACACACGCACAGTTAGCTGGTTGACAACGTTTGTTGTTGCCCGCAGCATTTGGCACTTTTTTGGTTAGGCTAGAACGAGAGAAGAGTGGAGAGGGGGCAGGGGGAGGCTTGTGGCAATGGCAGCCAACAATTACAATTGATAAGCACCAAAGTCACTTTCATTTATATGCTCATACGCCGGGGCAGGCAATTGGAAAACTTTTTGGCGACAAACCGACATTTAAGGGCACCCCCGATAGCAATTTACAGAGCACAA
The DNA here is from genome assembly GCA_035041545.1 of Drosophila colorata. Classification (NCBI taxonomy): domain Eukaryota; kingdom Metazoa; phylum Arthropoda; class Insecta; order Diptera; family Drosophilidae; genus Drosophila; species Drosophila colorata. The sequence goes on from JAWNLD010000564.1 coordinate 7,012,318, forward strand.
GCTGTCGGTGTGTATTGTCCGCCTGTCCGTCTGGCTGTCTGTCTTGTTGTTGCAGTGCCACATTTCGCGCTGACCTTCTTCTTTGCCACTGGGAGGGCAAAATCCAATTTTCCACTATAATTGAACATGTTGCGCCATAAACAATAAACAATAAAAACGCGCGCATAAAAGTCAAAAGGCAAAATGCAACAAATCTCAATTATGAGCTTGCAGCCGAGCACAAGGTGTGTGCGAGTGAGCTGGTGCAAAAGAGACGGCATGCATAATTGAGTGAGTGCAGTTTCGAAGCTCGGGCTCGCTCACCCACGCGTCGACATGAGCGCTCTCTTTTCGCTTTCGATTAAATGACTTTTAATGCGATTACGAAAAAGAACAACAGCAACAACAAGAACAACAAGAACAATGAGCGCAGCTACGGGCTTTAGAGCTATTCTGTGCACTTGACTGCGGCTACTGTCCCACATAAACTGAACGAAACTAAGTAAAGTCGGTTAGTTGATAAATTATGCGTATAGATGGCAGCCGCTAATTGAATCAGTGAGCAGCGAACCAGCGATAATATCGCCCAGCCAAGGTGGATAATTAACATATGCAGCGAAGAGTGCGGCTGCGAGTGCGAGTGCGAGTGCAAGAGCGAGAGGATGTGCAAAAGTGCGAGCAGTGCTGTTCCGTCCCCCGCTTGGAAGTTGAGCTGCGGCTTGGCGTTGTCATGACAGCGAAGGGAGGAGCAGCTCTTAGTTTATGACTTGCAGCAACCACAGTATTATAAAAAGAATTATTTTCTCATGCAACTGTTACTTGTGTGTTTGTATGTAAAATGCCAAATTGCATTGCGCTTTGTGAATTATTACGGCCATGCATGCGCATTACTTTAGCTTCAGCTTCAGCTTTAGCTTTACGTCCCTCTGTTTGATGTGGGGGGGATTTACAGTTCCGCGAAATCTGGCCACAATGTGTGACGACAAAAAATACTAAAAAAAAGAAAATCGCCAACAACAGGCGCAACAAATGACAAAGCAGGATGCTGCTCTGTGATATATGTGTGTGTGTGCACATACATTTGTGTATACTACATGAGCTGGCTGTAAATATAAACCAACTAAAATGTTGGTAAGTCAATTAACATACTTTTAGTTTTTCATTTGGGGTTTGGCTGTTTTTATTAAGTTACTTTTGGCCACACAAAGGAGAGCTCAAATGCATTTATTACGGTGAAAGCTCTACTAAGGGCGCACATCTCCTTTAGCCGGCTTATATTTGACGTTCCAATCTTTTTGCTTACTTTTTTTTAACAAATTGTCCAGCGTGGAGCAGACTTTTTTGTTATACAAAAACTCGACAGTGCACAAAAACTCTTCTTGGTCAGGACAAGCTATTTTTCTAACGGAAAAATGCATACGAAAAACGAACTTAAAACTAAAAAGGCAGCACGACAGCTTAAGTCGAAATTTCCCATTTTGTACGCCAAAAAATTGTATTTGTTATCAAAGAGCTTTCATTGTACTTCTAAAGAAACTTTAAGCAAAATCTAAAGATATTAAAAAACCGTTAAAACATTTTTTTTACCAATTATTTTCATATTACTCTAATTAGTTAATAAGAAAAAACTGTAGTTTATATTTATTATTTAAGCATGCAATATTTTTTGTATACTATTTAAAACAGACTAATAAAATTCAATTAAAACCGAATTAGTTTTTAATCTGATGAGCAATTAATTTATACTTTGTAAAACATTTTCTGCTATTTTTATGATGCCGTACGACGGCCGCAAAAATATAGAAAATTTGTTGCCAAAAAATTTTACTTTTGATCTGATGAGCCTGTCACCGTATTAATAAACAACAACAGCAGCAACTGAATATGCAAGATATTCTTTGGGCCAACATCATTTTGTTGTCTTATAATACAGATTTCCGCATGTTTATGCATAACGAACGAAACCGCAAATGGATAAATGTAAACAAATATGGTTGGCAGCTATTGGCATTTTGTTTGTGAGTATACAAACAAAATAAAGAAAACGAAGAAAATATGAGTTGGCCAAGAATCTTTTGAGCACTTGAACTTGAGCAGCCGTGAACATTTAAACCCAAACACAGACGTCACAAGAATATTCGTGCTTTAATTGAATTACATTTTTTTGTAAATTATTGTTTTTTTGCACCTTTGGCACACACATAAATAAGTCAACAGAACGTCCGAAAAACATTCAATTAAAAATCGCGCGGAAAACGCGCGCGTTTGCTAAAGCGAGTAAAGGGCGCTGCGCGAGCGACCAACCGCACCGTTACACAATTCAATTCTAACTGAACTCTGCGTCTGCGTCTGCGTCGGCGTCGTCGTCTGGTCTGCTGCCTCGCTGTGTTTGTTGTCGTCGGCGCCGCACGACGCCGCCGCAGCCGAAGCGTAGCATAAACGAAGCTCCCACTGAAAGAAAGCTAAGCGAGAACAACGCATCGTGGGAGACAGCGCGCGTCGCAGAGAGTGAGAGAGTCAGTGGGGGCAGAGCAGCGGCGACGAGCAGCGAACAGCGATAATGACATGGCACTTGCTGCTTGGTGGCTGCTGCGACTGCCACTGCTGCGTCTGCCGGCAAGCGGCGCTGCATCTCGTGCAGCCGCAACCGCTTATTAGCAATGCGAATGCGTTGTGGATACTTATACTCTGTTTGCAACGTTGCAAAGGAGTATATTTGTTAAGTGCAAAGTCTGTCTTGCTGTCCGTATTATTACTATTTTTTTCAGGCTATTAAAGCTAGAGATTCCAAACTTGAAATATATGCTTTTATATATTCCAATTCCAATACATAAACAAGGAAGATTTTGTGAGCTATTATTAGAGAATTATTAGTTTTGTTTAATTTGATTATTAAAATTTGCATTACTATAAATTTTATTGTTATAAATATTTTTTATTATTTATTTTTATTTACGGGTCTTACCCGTTTCTCAAAAAAAAAATTAACATATTAATAATTTCAGTTACACTGGAAGCCAAACAACTTGCTATTAATTTTACTATCGAGCGACCACTGTACTCTATATACTATATTAATCTATTATATATTTTTGGACACCATTTTGGAACTTTGTTTTTAGCTAGTGTTTCACTGCAAACAGCGTATGCTGCAGTCGGGTGTAGCCAACGTTCTCACTCGTTTTTTTTTTGTGGCAGTTCTTCATTAACACAGCACACGCTGCACACGTGTGTGAACCGCGTTGCTAGTTGGAGGCTAATGAGTCAACAGGTAGTGCGCTTGGCTGCCCCGAAGCGGAGTCGACTGAAGTTCGACTTGGAGCCAAAGCTGAAGCTGAAGCTGAAACTGGCGCAGAAGTGGAGCGATGTCAGCTGCATTTTGGTAGCGGGGATAATTAATGGCCAACGGGCGCTGCATTTATTAGCTGGCATTACACAAATGTAGCCCAGGGATGTTGCACGCCACGCTTCCGCTGCCACGCAGCTGTTGCTGCCGTTGCCCCTGTGGGGGGGAAAGGCGGTCAAGGTCACAGGCGGACAACTGGCAGCCACATTTATCAAAGCGGCTGCGACAAGTTGCTTGCTTTGATTACCACATGCAACAAATTACGGGTATTTATAAACAAAGCGGCAACCAAGTATCTAAAAGACCAATTGAAATGTTTTACTTGTCGATGGGATTAGAAGAAGGGGAGGGGAGGGGCGGGGAGAGGGGTGTCCATTGTCAGCAGCTATACGAAATCCATAAAGACAACGCAAATGGCCCGTAAAAATATTATGATGCCATTGAATGTGGTGCAAGACGCTGCCCAGTTGGCTTGCCACTACACTAACTGGGTAGGGTATGTGCAACAAAGTCGGTGTGCATGTGAGTGTAACTAACAGCATACCCTGTAGCCACAAAATGGCTAGAAAGAGTATTTAGAAAGTATACTACAATTTTAAAGTCTAATAATTTGTAGAGAAAATTAGATAAACCATATGTCTTTAAGAACCCTGCTTTCCAAGAGACTCTACAAACTAAGTTACAGGGTATAACTAAGATATCTTTTTGACTTGCATTAAACATTGCTAATTTCTTTGAGCTGTAAAACTTAAAGTTCATTAGAGTTTTATTATATTGCATTTTTCACTTAAATATTTAAATTAGACAAATAAATGTAAATAATTTAAAGAGAAATAATTATAAAATCAAAATTAAATTGATTTATGAATAAAAATGAAATAGTGGATTTGAATAAAAAATAATTTTAAAAAAAATAATATAAAATAATTTTAAAAATAAATAAATTTGTAAAAGAAATAAAAAAAATTTAAATTTAAAAATAAATAACAAAATAAATAATAAATTTTTACTATATTATACTGTTACAATTTTAGAGTGGATGCGTACTTCGTCCAGTATATTTTTTCATGCTGTTGTTTCTTGTTTTTTTTTTTTATTTTTATTTTTTTAGCTAGTTCACTTTGTCGGCACTTTGGTAAATTTGTATATTTGCACTAAAAATATACAAACGTGCACGGCATATCAGTGCGTGGCAAGGGGGAGGGCAGAGGCAAGAGGACAGCGGGTGGTGATTGTTTTGGCCAAGTGTTTTCATTCATGGCGTACGCGGCCAAAAGTCAACAGACCCTCAAAAGCCTCGGTCTCTGGCAGACAGCGCACGCATGAAGAGGGGCCTCCCCCCTCCCCTCCTACACCCCAAATACGTGTACAACTTATATCTGTATTTTATTAAATTTCGCTTTGACGCCAGCAAAAGGCCCCCTCCCCCAGCGCAACCTGCCTTCCCTGTGATCATCAGAGAACATCTAGAGATTCATTGCGTGCTTTGGTAAACGGCGCGTAATTTATGAGATTTTGTTTTAATACAGAAATCGCCAAATCGCAAAATCGCACGCTGTACACATAAATGATTAATTGGTTTCAATTGTACGAAGGAGGCGACTGGGGGCTATACGCTATATGAGCCGTGTCAGCAAGCCAACTACCAATTGCTGGCTAGACGTAGGTGTTCTGAAGATTGATGACCCCTGTCGCGGCCCCTCCCCGCCTATTTGGCGCTCTTAATTAGAGGCGCACGTTTGGCCGCCAAGCCTTACAAATGGCATGCATTATTAACCCGGGCCAAGAAGGTGCCACAGGCAGCTGTCCCAGCTGCCCCAGCTGCCGCCTGCGCAGCTGTCCATCAACTTGATAAGCAGCCCCATTAAACGGCCCACAAAAAAACTATATATATATATAAAGGTAATATCATGCAGGTACGTATCCATATTCGATTACGAAATGCAAAACGTGACTTTGGCGACGCTGCTGATTAATTGATGGGGGGATATGCCGGAAAAAGTTGGCAAGCAAAAAAAAAAACTGCACAGTAGAAATCGTATAATATACTACCTATGCGCAAAATGATGATACCTAGTCGTAATAAATAATTCGTGCAAACGCGGATGTGGCGTGATTTAAAATGTAATGCAAAATATTTTATTTTTATTTAGTTTGTTAAGGTAGGTAAAAGGTATCGAGTTCGGACTCCACCGAATTTTAGCATTTGTAGAATATTATTTAATAGTATTATTATTGTTAATAATATATTAAACTTTTATGGCTTTTTCTAAAACCATAACTTAAATTAGCTAAGCGTATTTTATTATATAAAACACTGCGGCTCGAACCCGTGTTCTCTTATTTCAAGCCCTTCTTATCTTATAATATTATTTAACAAGCTTTATTCATTCTTTTTATATACCTCTACCTTTAAAAATAGTTTTCAAATATATATAATGAAGTCTTAGGCACTTTTCCCGATATTTCAAATGCAAATAGATTTTAATTCTAAAAAATTCTTGAACATTTTAATATTATAATATGTGGAACAAAAAAAAATTCTACATGTGTTTTCATATATCATATGCACTAAGGTTGTTTATTTGTTTTTTTTTTAATTTCTATCCATTATATTTTTCGCAAAAACAAGTTTGAATTTTTTATACCAGTATCTTAAAGATACATTCGGTAACAGGGAACAGGGAACAAAGCATTTGCTTGTTCAACGAAACATTTTATGGCTAAAATTGTGCAGCTGGAAAGATAAAATTTGGTACATTACGATTTAAATTATCTATTTTTAAAATATAATCCCTCAAGAAATGTAAATAGCACACAAATTATATTTATTTTGTTGAACTTTTCAATTTGATGAACCTTGGACTTGGCCAGACTATAAATTGACCAACTATATACACATATATGTAGATCAATTTTATATATTTTGGCCAAATCGCAGTGTTTATTACAAAAGTCATCTATCAATAGATCTTACGGACCATAAATATCGATACAAAGCAACACACACACACACGCACACACACAACACGCGAGTTGTGTGTGAACCTTAGGAAAAATTCATGTGGGTTCATTTGTTTGTTTATTTACCTGTCTGCCTATGATACATGTGGCTGTCATTTGCCGCTTTTAATTACACCTGTCGTTGAGAGGAGTTAGGTGGAGAGGGAGGGAGCAAAAACAGCAACTGTGTAACATATAGAGACGTACTTGTAGCTACATTAAATACACGTATCTTGCAGATACATTTGGCGCTTGACGCTGGCATTGGCCGCTGTACCAAAATGAGTCTGCTGCCTGCCATTAAGGCCATTATTTTACATTAGATAATGTGCCCGCACAGGTGGCAACAAGACTGCTTGTAGCCTCTAAAAGGTAGCTAATGTTTTTATTTCGAGATATTTTTGACTTGATTTGTGAAAAAACATCACATGAGCAGACAACAAGTAATTCGTGTGTTTATTCTACTTAGTTCCAAGTAAAACATCATTTGCTTTCAGTTTGAACATTTTCTTATATATTATTTTTCGGGATTCTAACTTACGTTTGGTCATTAATTTGGTTCACGAGACGCCTGAACTAATTGGGTTTAATGGGGGCACGAGTGCGAATTCGAATGGGAAAGCTTTTCGAATTGAGAACTATACGATTTATTTAGCATGGCGCAAGAAATTGCGTTGCTCAGTGAATTTTCCAACACTAATAAATCAAGTTAATTCCGATGATTCCGCATATCTCTGTGTCGAATCTGATCTTTGATTATTTGCATCACACACTCCCTCCAAATGAATAATATCACCAATAAATATTTGAAAAAACATTAAAAAAAAATGTAAAAAAAACTCGACAGAGCGCGAAGCGATGCAAAACATTCGCCGTATAATCGTCGAAAATCAAAGCAAAATTGTTTTCAATCTTTCATGTTTTTCGCCACCCATTTCAACGGTTGCCAAAAGATTGATGATCAATTAAAATACTTTTCGATTTGCCAGCGAAATTCATTCGCTCATAATTATCGCACAATAAGTCATAATTGGCGCCTGTGGCTGTTTCCATGTTTTGGCCACAGTTTATACGCTGCCCATTAGCCAAAGTTGGATTGGCGATTGGGAACGTGAAAACATTTGCAAATTATCATAAACGATCTTGTAAATTTATTTTACAACTTACAGAAAACAGAAAATATACAAAAAACAAAAAAAAAACCTGTCCCAAACCATTTACGTGATTTCTGGTTAATTCGTAAATTTCGAAATTGTTTTTGACAGCTCACGAACGGATGCGATGAACATCGCTTAACACTCACCGGTTGTCGGTGCAGCCGCCAGGTGGCGTGAGCGTTAACGTCAGCGCCGACGACTTCTTGCGTCTGATCGCCATGTGACGTTCGCGTGTCGGAAACTTTGGCTGTTTCTTGACCAACACTGGCTGCACCTCGAAAACGTCACACGACGTCGGCTGCATTTTCAACTGCATCTTAAATAAACGTTAAAAGTTGTTGTTGTTGTTGAGTAAAGAGCGCGACGACAACTGAGCTCGCCAGTTTAAAACTGTAAACAATGACAGCAGTTGACAGCTATCTATAGCGGTCATATATAATGCGTGTGTCAGATACTGATAAGATACACACACACACAGACTTTTACTCTCACTTGCATACACAAGAGAGAGAGAGAGAGAGTGAGAGTAAAAAGATGCTCTCAATATCTCGCCCCGTTTGTTTTCGAACTCCGAATTTCGATTAATCTTATGCAGCGGCTGCAAATCAAGCAGCGCTCATTAAGTAACTATACGAATTCGCCGACTGATCGCGTGGGCAACGCGCCAAATGCTAAAAAACAACTAAAACAAACGAAGCCGGGAATTGAGCGCGAGTCGCATTAAATCGTAGCCAGCTGAAGAGCGACAGAACAGCTGCGAAACTCAAAAAGCAAACACGAAGCGCCGTTAGACGTCGGCTGCATAAAATACACAGCACAGCTTAATAGGCCAAGTATAAATAATAAGTAAACACGAGCCAGCAAGCACGAACTCGTCTGTCTGCCGATCTGTCAGTCAGTCTGTTCGTCTGTCAGCCTTTCTGTTAGCTGTATTCACGGTTTTGCAATTCAATGTCAGCCTCGTTCATTGCCCAAGCTCGGACCCTAAGTTAAAAAAAACAAAAAATAAATAACTGCAAGCACAGCCTTTTAACTGCTTGAACTTGAGCTGAACCCCAAAGCTGAGCGCAATTGCAACATTTCAATAGAAGCAAAGATTGCGAGTCAAGCTTTTATTGTCGCAATCGGAATCAATTAAACGGTAAAGCTTACTGAGCGCAAAGAGAGCAGTATTAGATCAATTATATGCAGAAGAGTAGACAAAAAGCGAGTCAAGGTCTTTGGCAGCACTTTTAATTGCTAGTGCAGCCAGTGAGGCGACCACTGCTGAGCGTAGCTCAGAAAGAGAGAGAGCGAGACTGAGAGAGAGAGAGAGAGTAGATAGTAATAGAGTACACGATCGCGCTCAGCGGGCGGTCGTGTTACGCCCACTGTGAGCATTGAAAAATTATTAAACAAAAAATTTTGTTATCATGCTGGCTTTTTATGAGTTAATTATTGAGATGTTTTTATGCGATGATAAGGCAAGTAGTAGGCAGTTTGCAGTTAATTGTTGAGTTGTTTTCTTGCGTAGATGAGGCAAAATATTTGCTCTGAAGCTGCCCACTAGCGAAATTATGGGAAGACGCATACACATGTTAATTTATAAGCTTGCCAAGTTCAGGGCTTTTGATCCCCTTAAGCTTTCAACACGCTTTGTTCGCTTAAGCGGAACCGCACAGTAATATCGTAATTTATATTATAAATATAAGATAATTAAATTTAATTAAAAATGTTGCCGAAATTTAGTTTAAAAAACTCATTTTCTATATTTATTTTCGTAATTTCTTCAGTTTATTAACAATATAAATAGCTACTTTTATTAAATTAATGAACTTTCACCCAAAAAATATTATTTTTTAATTTACAGCTTTATTAGGTTGTTTATATAATTACATACGAGCTTATATTTGCCCAGTAAATTTATAAATATTTCAATTATAATTTATGCCCGGCGTTTTTTGCCATTAAAGTCAAACAGACCGCCATAAAAACGAAACACAATAAAACAAAAAACATGAAAAACAAAAAACATCTGAATTATAACAAAATACACACACACACACACACATGCAAATGGGCAGCTTTTACAAATCGAATAAGCAGCAAGGCGAGCACACAGAAAAAATTAAAACGCGCATACGCCCCGTATATCAGCAGAAGTTGCGATTACGTCGCCGCCCCCCTTTGCGCAACAAACGCAATTGGCGCACGGCCAGCGTCAAAATGAGAATTGCAAACAAAAAACCGCAGTTAGACAAAAGGCGAACCCAGCAGACAGACAAACTAATTTTACAAATTAATAGCGTAATTTGAATTTGTGGCCCGGACCCGAACCCAGACCCGTACCCGCTGACCGTAGACCGTTAAGTGCTTTTCCCAATTGGCAAAACGATTTCCATTCCCATTTCTATTACCATTTGCATTTGAATTCGCATTAAGAGCTGCATTTGCGGATAATTTAACACAGAAGTGCATAATTATTTACGCACTTCAGTTAAATTGTACTTCATTTAATGCACGTAATAATAAATAAATTCATTTGATGTGGTTTTTTTTTGTCTATGCACTTGTCTCTCGCATTTGGTGCACCCAAAATCCTCAAATCATCGTTTAGCCCGAATTGGGCCACAAAACGACGCCTTCGGTTTTTGCGGTTTTACCGTTTAATTTTAACATTTTATTTTTCTTTGCACATTTTATGGTCAAAATTTTTGGCAAACGTTTACTCTTGTCGCTGGCTTTGCTTGAGAATTTTCCTTTTTCGCTCTTTGTCTTGTTTTTTTTTTTAATATTTATTAATCTGGCCAACATGAGTAATTGCCAGCTGTGGGTTGGGTGTTTGGGGAGTAGGTGTTGACATAGGTAATACGCTAAAAATATTGATTTGCTTTTCAATATCGACATAAATAAACAAGTCCAGTGCGGTGCCGCCATCTAGCGTTAGTTTGCCAAAGCAGGCACACGCAAGCTTTTGTGTAGCTTTTACAGTGCGCCACGAAATATTGGCAGGGTGCGCTTGCTGCTGTTAGCGTTTATTTTACTTAAAAAAATACAAAAATATATTTATACAAAGTTTAAAAGAAAAATTTAGTTTTTCAGACATTTTATAATTCTTATTAAAAAAGTCTTAAAAAGTATCTAATCTGCACATTTATAGTGTGTTAAGCCTATTAACTAACTTAATAAATTGAGTTCCCATTATATTCTTATAGTTTATAACTATATATTATCGTTTTTTCTGTAACTTACCTCCAATCGTGGGCCGCAAAACCGGGGCATTCTGTTTTGCATTGCTCGCAGCGGACGCCGTCGTCAACCTCGTGTATTATGACACCCTGTAATAGATAATTTTTAATTGGATAATTAAATAAATGCAATACACACAGACATATGTAACTTACGGCCGTTAAATAATTGTGACATTTTAGAATAATAAATTAGGTAATTGAGCGCAGAATAAACTTTGCTCCAAATAGAAGGTTTAATTTTTTTCAGAATATGCTTTCAGAAAAAGTGCAAAGAATTTTTATACTTAATGCAGCAAATATTTCAGATATACAAATATATATACATCTTTATACATATTTATAGATATATATAAAGCACTTATACAATGAGCAATTCCAACATTTTTTTGCCGCGGTAAAAAAGCTAAAAAAAAAAAGGGCAACAAACAGATAAAAGCAAGTAGAAAATCAATCGGAAGAGGAGTTCGACTGTGATATACCCTCTAAAACTTAGAAAGCCAACTAAGGAAAAGACTTTCAACGTTAAGGAACCCTCTAATTGAGACCCTCTATGAAACCACAATCGATTAAAAACATTATTTTCGAATTCAATATTTTTTTAAAGTAAATTGTTTTTAATAAGTAAAAAAAAATTTTTTTAAAAAGTATTTTTGATCATGCATATATTTTAATTGCATTATCAATCTAGAAAACCAACCATGACCAAAATTTTAAATTTCAATATTACTTTTATTTTTTCTCAACGAGAACGATATATATGAAAGAAGCTTTAGCTTCAGCTGATGCACAGCCAGCAGGATCATTGAGTACAGATTATTTACGCACTGAATGCGATTTACGATTTTACAACTTTATTTGTTTTTTGTTCATTTGCGGCCTGTACTAAGCTGCCTGCCCCAAAGGGTGGCAAACTGGTGTAGAATACCCTACGCAGATATTTGTTGAGGTCAACAGTCAGAGAGAGGCTTAGCATAGCCAAATAGCTGCAGTTGGCTGCTGCTGCTGCTGCTGTCGCTGCTGCTGCTGTCGCTGCTGCTGCTGTCGCTGCTGCTGCTGTCGCTGCTGCTGCTGTCGCTGCTGCTGCCGTGGTGCAACCAGCGACACTTGTTCCAAAATTATACTCAAATATATGTAGAACAAAAAGAAAAGCTGTAAAAAAAAATAACAACAACAACTTGGCACGTTTCCATTCCGATTCTGGCCATGTTTCTTAGGCTTAATGTGTGTGTGTGTGTTTAAGTGTGTGTAAATGTGAGTGCAGCAAAAATGTTGCAGGCATTTTATTTAGTAATTCTTTTTTTTTTTTTTGTATATTTCGAAGCCAACTGCAAAAGTCAACTTTTCATTGCTTTTGCAGGCAGTTTTAATATGCAGGATGCGGCGTTATTTTGTCCCCCGTCTTTTGTCCTTTGTCCTTTGAGTGCGCCTACAGTGTGTGCCCTTTTTGGCGGCAGTCCATTTGGGGCCCGACCCGTCGAACGTCGAACCAAATGCTGGGACACGATAATTGTGGCACGTCGCGCTGAAAATCGATGCTGACCCAGTTCAAAGGCCCCCACCCAGCAAAAAAAAAGGCCCCAGGACAATGGCGGGACGAAATGACATTCAACTGACGGATGTGGCATTAAGTTGCATGTGGACTAACCAAGTGTGCAAATGTTGACTGTTTGACTGCCACTTAAATGGAGCCGCAGCTGAGCCACAGTTGAGCCCCCGTGTCGGGGCTTTTGTTGTTGTTGTTATTGTTGTTGTTGCTGTTGTTGCTGTTGGCAAATCCCCCACAGATTAATGATCTGCCAATTAAACACATGACACTCGCTTCCACATAAATCTATAAAGCATATGAGCGGCAATCACAGCCGCTGCTGCCACAAATCGCTGCCTCAATTCCAGAATGGCGAAAGTTTTTCACTTTATTTGCAATTTGGCCGAAAACAAACAAACTCAAATTTGCATATTCGCAAACAAATTAACACAGATGACAGTTGACAAATTTGGAACTGTTTTCAGAGTATCTATATAGGGAAGACCCCAAATATATAGCTCTGACCACAAATAATATTAATCGCAAAATAATGATAATTTCTTTGTCTTTATGGAAACTTTGTCTGCTTCTCGAATTGCATAAGAAACGAAAGAGAAATATAATAGAGAATATTTATAAGAGAGATTCCTGTAAGTTTTTTGGATATTAAATACAATAGAAGAAAAATTTACTTTAATAATTGCTCAAAAACTGAAACGAGCTTAATTCAATTTTCAAAAATTAAAATTTTATATTTATACTGCAATTATTATTATTAACTTTTGGAATCCATAACTCTAACTTTTTAGACATTTATTTTTATTGCTTTTTAAAGTTTAGAAAAACCCGCTTGCTATATAAATTATAATATTTTGAAGATATTATATTCAAAAATGTTTAACTTTTGTAAAATGAAATGAGCCAGAGAAATCCCCTGTCAAAAATAATAAAAAGATATTTAAATGCTCAACAACATACACATTTTATAATGATGTCATGTACTAAAGTCTAATCGACAATAAACCCAATTTTGAATGTAAAATACGGTCCAAAATGCGCTGGGAAAATATGTTGGAATTACCATTTGAAGTGTCATGTAAGCCACTCAGCAAATATATCGGCTAATTGAGAGAACGGAAACTAGTTCGGCCCACACACACACACAAACACACACAGAGAGACAAACACACACATAGTGGGTCACGCCCGCGCACTTGATGCCAAGTTCTGGGCAAACAAATTTGAACATTTGTATCTGTGGCTATAAATGTCTCTGGGCAAGCAGCTCAGTCAACTTTAAGCTACATTTTGAAACTATGACGCTATGCGAGTGTTGACTGTTTGTCTACAGTTTCAAAAAAGTATTAAAGTCCGTAGGTCGACAACAACAACAACAATAAAAACAACAAAAACTCAAAACCGGCTCCAAGTTACTTGGAAAACAATCTAAATACGTATGCGCCACATATCGTTAAAAGCCGTAGAACAAGAGAATCACAGAGCCCGCAAGTGTTTGTTTATTGCAAAATACACACCACAAAAATACACACACAATTTAACAGCAACCATAAAAAGAAATGAGCAAAAAGGTACAGTTGAAGTACAAAAAATTAACAATTTACAGAAGCGAGGAATTTCGTTGAAATTTGCTTATATTTTTTTGTTTATATTGTCTTTAATCGCTGAAAATAGAGGGTATATTACGGTGCACCTCGATTAAAATATAATATTTAAAAAAAACGATTACTCCCAAAATCGATAAAAATCGATTTCAGTCTAAATTATTGAAATAAATTCACAACATTTTGAATGTAAGTTCAAGTTAAGCATTTAATTAAAATATAATAGCTAATAATAATAGCTAAAAACACAAAATGTATTAGGAAAAAATGTTCCTTTGTGTAAAGTTGAGTAAAGAACTCAGAGCTGTATGCAGGGTAACTACTAGTCAAGCACACTCTACTAATGCACTCTTACTTGTTTTCGTTGCTTTTATGTCTTGTCAAAAATTGGCATTAATTAACATGATTTTGGTTGGCGCTGATGATTTTCGGTGCTTAACCTGTTTGCAGACCCACACAATGGGCCAACTCACCCATATCGATAGATAGATGTGTGTTAAAGCGAGGTTACGACTCCAAAGTTTACATTACATTTATTTTTCACAGTCTAGTTAAGATGCCACAAAGAAAATGTCTAAGGCTAAAACGGCTAATGCCAAATGCGTTGCAACTAAACTGAAAATAAAGCAGCAACAACAAACTTGGGCGTCTACCTAAGTAGTTCAAGATCATGCGTAGATCAGCGTCTAACCAGCAGTTAGCAATTGATGTTGCTGTTGTTGTTGTTGTTGCTTTTGCTTTAGTTGTTTCAGTTGCTGTTGCCAAGTTTAGTTGGCGACTTTTGTGGCCTATGCCCAATGCGAATAGCCAAAACAACTAACCAACGACCCCGTTGTGCCCACTTTAGAAAGTGTAATATAAATAGTCGGAGCTTGGGCTCAAATGCTGCTGATATTAGAGCAGTGATTTGCTAATTAGTAAGTTAGCTGGTTAAAAGTGGTTGGGGATTATAAAGCAAATGCTAGTCAGAGCAGCGGAAGAGAGCGATAAAGACTGAAGAGCAATAATTATTGTGGGGAGTCTATCAATTCATAAAATACATTGAGGAAGTCTTTATGAAAGCCGCAAAAATTTGACAAATTTAATTACAATTACAAAATATCATTAAACAAATTAGAAAAGTTATTATTATGAATGTTGTTATTATTTGTATTATTCTTTAATTTATTTTCACCATTATTTTTGCTATTCTTTGTATGATTATCAAAGCAGCTTGTAAATAGAACTGGCCGTCTCCCAAGGTGCTGAACCCGTAACAAAGTATCTTATTTCCAAACATTATGAATATACTATTTTGATTTTCTTAAATATAGTTCTTTAATCTTTCCAAAATTCAAACCTACATTTGTCTTATTTATCTAAAGATATTTTTCTTTTCTATTATATTTTGCAATAAATAAAATTAAACGGAAATCATTTTTGTTATACTTGAATGACGCGTCAAGTGTTGCGGCAACAACTGAATTGGTTATAAAATAATAAAATGATGTGGGTGCCAAAAAAAATAAATAAAAAAAACAACTCTACAACAATTATCAAGAATACATTAACAATAATTCGCAGAACTTGGTAGTTCAATTACCTTTAATTTCGTTGCCATCTGAAGAGCTCAGTTTTTATGAATATGTATTTATATAATTAAATGAAATTGAGCAACATTCTGACAGATATTAGCTTACAAAAATATATATAAAAGAATTGAACATTTAAGGAATAAAGGTATTCCTTAATATGTAAGATTGAAGTGTTATATGTAATGCACTGAATTTCAGGAGAACTCTAAATACTTTTGACATAAGGAATATTTCCAGTGTCTAAAACTTAACGAAAATATTTAATACATTTGTCGTAAGGAATACCCCTCATGGGTTAGACATGCAATGCCTGAAACTTGTTTGATTTACAATACTATATACTACAAATCTTAAGACTTGGAGAACACCCTCTTGGGGAACACCCTCTTATTAAATGATGCCACATTTCAAACATTTTTTTACATTTGAGGAATGCCTCTAATGCAAGGCTTGAAAATATCTTTGTATCAATCACAAATGAATCGATGTTAATAACTTGATAAAGTATTTATTCGTCGAATAATTAAAACTTAAAATAAGCGTTCAAGCAACTTATTATTCAAAAAACTAATCGCGCATAATATGCATACTCGTATGCCCGTAATAAATATGATTCATTTTGCTCTACTCATACACATATTCGGCTTAAATCATTTATGCCCTCGTGCATATGTATCTGTATTTATACTCGTATAGATGGATATTTGTATAATATTTAATTCCATATCTTAAAAGGTGCACGAACAAATCAAATGTGTATGTTGACGTCATTTTGTCGTTTATATCTGCGGGACAATGTATGCCGTTAAGCGTAGAATTCTCGAGAGCCAAATACGGCCGTAAGAAGCGCATCTGCTTTCTAGCAAGCCCCACAATCAAATAAAATGAAAAATAAAATATGGTAGCAGGCAAATTGAATGCTCGTCACGTAACGCTCGCCCATTGTCATGCACAGTTAGTCATACGGGAGACGCAAACTCGTATTAATATAATAATATTGACCAAAAAATAAACTTTAAGTAAAGTATGGTAAAAAAAAAATATCCAGATTTTCAAAAGACAATACCACGAACCATAACATAATTAACACTTCAATAAAATACTGTTCGATTTTAAGCCGAGACTTTAGATCTGAATGGGGATATCTTTTTGCATATGCGTTCCACTTAATTCTGTTAATGGCCCTGCAACAACAGCCCATATAAAGAGTTAGTTGGCTCAAGGAAACTGCCTCAAGCCAGATTTTGGCCCCGTTGGCAATGCCAGCAAATGATAATCATCAATTTACACAACACGCCGAATTTGTTTTCGCTTGTTTGCCAACATTCGCATTATTGAATTCGTGTGTTTACTTAATCTTAACTTTTTTACATACAACGAAAATGAAAATGAAAATAAAAATAAAAATAGATATTGACAACTTGGCTAAGAAGTTTGCGACTGGGCATTTGACATGAATCAATTGTTAGCACAATTCGTAAAGAAAATAAATAATATTCGCTGCGCTGCGGCTCCGAATGACGCAAGTTGTCGCCTACCTCATGATCTCCACGGGGAGTTGGGGCTAGAGATGAGCGCTTGGCGATAGGACTGACAAATGGGTAAATTAATTAAGTAATGCGAAAATTGTAAAAGTTTACAATTCACATGCCATTTTTAGCTGTCTTATTTCAGGGCTAATTGATAGTATGACAAAGCATGGTGCTTAATAGTTTATTATTCTATTATAATATATGAATACAACATATATTGTATATATTGTTGTACGTATGGACATAGGACCTTTGGCTGTATTTGTATTTCTAATTAGCTATTTACGTTGACAGATTTTTTTCTCACAAAAGTTACCTTTCATAATGTAAATAAAATAAATGGAAAATGGATAGAACGAATTTCTGTCAATTATTAAAATTTAAAGAACTTTGTACAAATTAAACTCTTATTTTTAGTTTTTCTTGCAATAGCTGATTTTTAAATATGTACAAATTTATTGGACACGGCTTCAACACATTTTACAAAGTTCAACCCACTAGATAAAAAAGATTTTATGGATCGAAAGCCTTTCCGACTGGCAACAAAATTATTTTCAAAGCGCCACACAATAAGCAAAAGTAATAAAATTCGGCTTTCAATAAATTTTTAAAAAAGAACAAAAACTGATTTAAAATAAAATAAAGCCACTTTGCCCGGACAAAGTCGTGTAAAATAAAAACACTTAACTATTTCTTTTCATAGCTTTTTTTATAATTTAAAATTAATTTATTAAATTTATTTTATATTATGTGATTTATATATATTTAATGCTGAGTTTCGTTTGTTTTGTTGTTTTGTTAAATATCGTTTAGATTCGTGTTCGTGTCACGCGCCCAGCGCTCGCTTTAATTGTGCACCGAGGCGTCGATCTATCGCCATGGAATCTTGATTGGCGAACGATTGCGTCGCGGCGCGGGGGCGGCTGCTGCACGCGTTGGCTGCTCGCGACGCCCCCAACTGACGCTGGCAACGCCCACGCCGCCGACGCCAGAACTCTGACGCGCACTGGACAACGGCTTGGCGGCGGCGGCGGCGGGCACAGGTGCATTATAGTGGCCGCCAAAGTAGGTGGACGTGGACGTGGACTGCGGCTGCTGGCGATTGCTGGGCTTGCTGCCGTAGAGCTGCACGCGGGTGGGCGCTCGACCGCGCGCCGGCGCCGGCGACAATTTGCACTGCTCGCTGCCAATGTGCACGAGCGTCTGATAGCGGCCGCTGCCACGCTGCTGCTGCTGCTGCAACTGTTGTTGCTGTTGTTGTTGCTGCAATTGCTGCTGCAAATGTTGCTGTTGCTGTTGCTGTTGCTGCAACTGCAACTGTTGCGCGGGCGCATGCTGACTCTGGCTGCGATACCATTTGTGGCTGCCACCCGGCGGCGTCTGCCTCGCCACGCTGCTGGCCAAAAGTCGCTGCGCATAATACTCCGTTGTTGGCATGGGCTTGGCCACGCCCACGGGCACTAGGCGGCCCGGCGAATGCGGCAATATGGAGTTCTTGATCTCGATGCGTATGGCAGAAGCGGGCGCCGTTGGCGATGGCGACACATGCCGCAACATGGGCTGTGCCACGCGAAACGTCTCGTTGCGCTTGACGGGCGAGCGGGTGGCGGAGCGCGACGGCCGATCGCGCAGCGGCGAACGCGACTGCGGCCGATAGTTGTCGTTGTCGAAGACCAGAAAGTCGGGTCGATTCTCCTTGGACTCGCGTCGATGGCTGCTCGCCGACAGCGCGGGCGGCGGCGGCACCTCCACAAACCAGGCGGGATTATGCGGCGTCTCCTTTTGCTGCTGCAGCAGGCGGTCGCGAAACGATTTGCGAAAGCTGTTCAGTGTGACCGTTTTGTACTTTTCACGCTCATCATCCTCCTCGAGCAGATCGTCATTCGAGTGGGTCTTCAGCTGTTCCATCTGCTCGCGCAGATGCGTCGGCGTTTTGCTCTTGCGATAGGTGCTCGAATCGAAGCTGCCACTGGAATTGGAATTCGAATTGGAGCCGAGACTCGACTGCCGCTGCATGTTCGGCGTTAAATCCTGCCTGGCCTTGTGACCGCTGCCCTGCTGTTCGTACAGGAAATTGAAGGGATCCGAGTGCGCATCGTAGTCGAGCAGACGATCGCCGCCATCGCTGCGCCATTTGTAGTAGGTGTTGGTCGCCGTATCGCTGGGATGATGCTCGTAGCTGGCCACCTCCTCCGGCGAGGGCGTCTTCTTGCGCTTGGTGAACGTGCTGAACTTGCTGAAAACTTTCGATTTCTTTGACTTCTTCTCCAGCGTGCTGCTGTTGGACTCGCTGCCGCGCTGCTGCTGCTGCTGCTGCTGCTGCTGCTGTTCCTCATCGGACCCATTCAGTATGAAGGTGTCGCCACGCTGCAGCGTTGAGCTGGTTGTCGAGTCCCGCCTGGAGCTGATCACGCTCGCCGGCCGGGAGCTGCAGCTGCGCACAGGCGTCGTATCGCGGGAGCTGCTCTTCCTGGACGAGGCCAGTGTTGAGCGAATGTTGCGAAAAAATGACATCTGATCAACTTTAACCCCTCTCTCTCTCTCTCTCTCTCTCTCTCTCTCTCTCTCTCTCGCTCACTCACTGACTCTCTCTGTGTGCAAAGTCTAAAAGTCGCGCGAGACGCTTTGTCTACCAGCTCGTATTTTTGTTTTCCGTTTATCTTTACGCGTCTGTCGCTGCCAACTGCCACGGCGCAACTGAACCGGACTGAGGCACCGAGCCAGCGATCGGGGCCCATTGAGCGTCGCCATTAACTTCAGTTATTACGCGGATCACTAGAATTTCTGCTGGCGGCGACGTTCGTTCTTTTTTTTTGTCGTTCGTCTCTCGGCTTTTGCGCTTTTTGTTTTGACCAAATTGGCGTATACTTAACATCATTATTATGTTGCCAGATTTCGAGTGTGTGCGTGTGTTGATCAGCAGTTTTTGACGTGGGCGTTTCACAGTCTAAAGCGCGTTTTTCTAGGGCCAAATCTCGGCTCGAAATTGATTTCGTAATTTATGCAGCAGAAAGCACTCTAATTAGTTATCTGGCGCGGGGCATCAACAGCTCATTTAACGCATTAGCGTTTGGCACAATGCAACAGCAGCAACAACGGCAACAACGGCAACAACAACACTCACTAACACCTACAGCAACACCTCGGTGACTTTTGTTGTGCACACTTTGCCTTTTGTTTATTTGTTTGAAGTGCCAACCAAGCGGTGGGCATTCTAAGCCTAACATGCGCACAGTGGTACAAACTAACGAAAATTGAAAATATTTTGATGGGCATTTTGGCAGAATATATTCATAATTTTAAGTTGAAATATATAAAAATCGAATTTTAAGAATTAAAATTTATTTAATTAAGAATTTAATATGAATTTTAAATCATAAATATTTGTATAACATATATTACTTTCTCTGAATATTCAAGTGGGTGAAATTTAAAATTGAAATTGATTTATACATATTTCTAAATAGTGTGAACAGTGGAAAGAATATTAAAAATGCATTGGATTTTATCACATAGCTTTTCTTTAAGTATTAAACCATATGCTTATTTAATTTCAAGTTTCGGATAAGTTATTGGTCCAAGGCGCTGAAAACCCGACATGAATTTCAACAATAATATTCGTTTAACAAAGCATCGATAAGCAAACAAAGATTTTACGGATATGACATTTGATTTTAAATTTACAAAACAATAAGAATATTACAAATTTTACAAATTATGTTTTCTTTTTAATTATTAAACTTTTTTTTTTTTTTGAGAATAACATTTGCATTTCCTAAAACCATTCTTAAAAGTTAAGGATTGATATACTATATTGTGTAACAGGTACTAAATATAATTAGACCATGACATTTTAATATTGATGTAATCTTTTGTTTAAATTCCAAGAGGCAATTTCTTGAATTTGTCTTCTTTATCACATAGCAGCGCCCACTGTGCAGCGTTCTGCACTACCTTAAACTTGTGCATTAAATAGATTTAAATGGTTTTTATTATTTATGCATTGATATTTGAATATTATTTTTGTATTTCTATTTCACGTGGTTTTCTTAGCATATCATATAGCATCGACCACTGTGCCGCGTTCTGCTCTAGACTGAATCGATGGCTTTTGATGGCGTTGCCGAGCTGCTAGACGCCTCATTGTTCGCCTTAATGAGTGATTGAGTTTCGCGTGCGCACTTTTGCGCCATTTGATTTGTTTCGCTTCCGATTCCGCCACAAAAAAAAAACAAAGAAAAACCGAGAAAAAAATCCGTCTACCAAGCAGCTTATGCCAGTCATTAGATTGTATCTGTGATACACGAGTGCGAACAGCCTTTTGATGGCCGCTAAATGCAGCAACAGCAACAGCCGCAGCTGTTTGTATTTAATTATTTATGATGATACGGGTGAAATACACGTGGGTATTTCCCACATTAATATTGTAATAAAATATAAAAATATAAAAATCTATATATATATATTTAAGCTGGCAATGTGAATTGCACAGCTGTTGACCAGATCTAAATGCCAGAGCTAATAAATTCAAATTTTTATCTTACCAACATGCTGACCACAAGCAAAATTAATGGTTGCCTACTTCTAGGCAGGCGCTTTGCCATTAACCGATGCTGCCTGAAAGCAGGCAATGGAAATTTATTCAGCAGAGCTGGCTTTCGACCTAGCGGACAAGTTGTAGAATTTAGCAGTTAGCTGTTAAGAAATTTGGTTCGTGTGTGCAGCTGGCCGTTGCCGTTACAAAAATCAAGTCAAAAACACACTTGAGCAATCTAAAATCGCAGCGGGTGTTGGAAAAAGTTCACGCCATTTGCAGAAGCATAAACACAAGAATATCCATAAGAATATACACACACACACACACACACACACACACATTAACAAGTGTGTGCGAGGAGTGCACCGAAAATTTCTGCCTTCACAAAATTATTTGAGATATATATATAGCAAATATTTAAGCCGGGCAACTTTTGAGGCAACCCAAACGAAATTTGTTGAATTGTGCGCTTGCCACATGCCGCACGCAGCAGTGGGTCAAAATACCACGCACCAAAGAATTATTGCCACGGCAAAATGTTTATTATGAAGAACAAGTAAGTGCTTAAAATATGCAATAAATTTGTTTATGCGAATTTTTCAGATATTTGTTTCATCTTAAAATAATAAAACTTTCAAGACAGCTGAAAAAATAATGAACAATAAATCATAAAGACCACAAAGGTGCTATAAAAATGTAGTTTGAATTTCTTTTAATTAAATACAAATTTATTACAGGGTAGTTTTTTGATAAATATACATATATAAACAAAAGACGGAAAATATATTTGAAATAAATGTAAATAAAAATAAATAAAGTTGCAAATATTGAGTCAAGTTTAGTTTTAAATTTAGGAAAATAGTATCTTGTATCTTATCATATGTACTAATACTACACACGCTCACAAAACTAACTAGAAATGTATCCATTCCAAATGAAAGCAATTTCCTCAATAGGCCATCAAGTCTAAGTGGTATAAGAAGATCCCAAATAAATTTGGGTTATTTCTTGTTATTTATTTATATGTCAGTGCGCAGGCAATGCGACTGCGACAGTAAAAATGTATCTGCTATCCCTTGAGATACAATTGTATCTTCATTTCGATAATGGGCCAATGAGCATTTGACACATTTTGAATGCATTTTGCCACAAGACGCACATGTGACGACCATTTACGATTGCGAATAGCATTATTTATCAGCTATTAAGTCATACCCAACACACACACACACACACACACACACACACACACATAGATACAATGACAGCTGCTGGTGCCAATGTCAGGCCAACAAAAGGCCACAGCACGAGCAGATATTCCCATTCATGCCCCTTAACAAGCAACAGCAACAACAACAATAAGGCAAAGCCACAAATAAGCCAAATCATGGGTGGGTGTTGAAATTGAAAATTGTGAATTGTAAATTGTGAATATTGTCGCCGTTGTTGCTGCTGCTGCTGCTGTTGCTGTTGTTGTTGTCGGGCGCTTGTATTTATCTGTGTTGATATTTATGTGCACATTTAGCACAATTAAAAATTTACACACATACACACACACGCACACACCGCCTGCCAATGACATGCCCACACACACACACACACTCGACAATGCTAGAAATGAAGCAATAAATGAAACCAAAAATCAAACACACGCCACATGGACAATGCGCTGCGTCCGTCCAGTTCCATGCTCCAAGGAAGTGGGCGAGCGTGTTTTTACAGTTATGAGCAGCGGACTGCACAGCTGGCCAGGCAATCGGCCAGTCAGCCAGCCAGACAGCCAGTTGGTCTCTATGGGCCACCTCTGGGGCCTCAGCCACAGCTACTGCCTACGACTCTGACTGCGACTCCGCAGCAGGCAGCAACAACAACAGCAACAACAACAACAACAAAATTAAACGTGACCGGTTGCCGGCTATGCATGTAGCCTCAGCGACCGGCGCACAAAATAGACTATGGTACCTAGAGATAGTAGCATGCGAGGGTGGCTTAATAAATACCTTTAAAATAACTTAAAATACACTGCCTTATGGTATTCAATAATACTTGGGAAAATACAGTTGTGATCTTTGTTTGTTTGTCTTCATCAAATATTATCACGAATATTATAGGCAAGCCTAGCCAAGTATTCTGTTACAAAAATGTTTAATAGGCCCTGAGCACATTGAATTTTTTTTTAAAAAATGGGTATATTGAAGTTGTTTAACTGTTATATAATGGGCTGAAGAATGCGTCCAGTTATTTTCAAATAACTCTAAATTTTCAAATTTGAATTTTGTTATATAGATTCTCCATGCATATACAAAAAAAGAATTTTCACCTATAGGATAGGTAACAAATATTGGAAGATTCCCAAGCGCCCCCGGAAATTCAAGTTTTAAAGATATAATATACATTTTTTGGATATGCACAGATTTCTGTAACAAAAACTAAAACTTTCATAACAATTGGGCAAAAAACACGGAATTTTTCAAGAATCAATTTTTTAAACTGCGAAGCAAAAGAAGAAAGCAGAAAAACTCTTAAATCTATTCATAAATTATTGATAAGAAAGATGCAAACTATATGTTTATCTCATTACTTAAATAACTATAGCTAAATACTTAAGGAAATGCTAATACATACAATTAAATTATAATAGAATGAAAAAAAAAATTGTTGGTGCTAATATCTTATCTCTATCAATGAATGGCAAATTTATTTTCGACTGCTCTATAGCTCTGCATACATAAGAAATATTAAATATCCAATGCATATATTCGCCGGTATATATTCCAGCTAAAGATAATGCTCAAAACTAGCCATTTTTAAAACTTCCCCACCTCACCATTTACACACAGTTCCTATCTACATAGGTGCCAAGTGGCACGCATGACGAGAGCTTTGCGCCGCTCTGGAGTCGTGGGGCAAGCGCTGCTCGAGCGCCTCATGACGTGCCTCATGACTGTTTTATTTGAATTTTGGAGAAAGGCCATATGGCGTTTTAATGGAGGAGAGCAGAGGTGAGGGGCAAAGAGGAGCCGCAGCAGCTGCTGCAGCAACTGCAGACACTCGACTCAAATTGTCGAATAGTCGAATCGTCGAGTTGTTGAGTTGTTGCTGGCTTCGAGTGTTGTTCGAGTAGTTGGACCGTTAACGAAATCCAAAATGTATTTTTTCTCTGTCACTTTGCCCAGTTAGCGATAGCCATGACGTCGAATTTTATTTTTAACAGCAAAAAACAACAGCAAAATATTTATTTTGTTTAATTTACTTATTGCCAAACATAACTCGTTTCCTTTGCGTTATCTTTGGGCCGGCGGCGAAACTTTGGCAATTATCAAACGCCCCAGCGAAAAGCCAATCGAAGAATGAAAAGAAAACGTTTTACGCACACTTATTATTACACATTATAGATATGGTGGAAAGTACTATAAAAAGTTTTGTCATTCATTCACAGCGAGTGTTTAGTTAAAGCATAAACTGTGTTAAAATATTACTATTTTTATGTTACAATCTAGTGAGGAAAGCATATTCAAGCCACAACATTTCTGATAATAATTGTTAAAAATTTAGATATGTAAAGTTATCGAATAATTTTGTCAAAACTGATCCGATTTGCATGATGTTTACCATTTTCTGCGCGGCTTGGACTAGATTGATTCCTTTAACTTAAGTTCGTATTTGAAAATACATTTTTTTTAGTTTTTCCAAAAAAAAAACGTGTACTCCCCCCTTACTTATTTTTGAAACATTTTTTTTTGAAATTTAGAATCGCGAAATTTTTTTTTAATCTATTGAGGGTACTAAAATTTGAATAAATCGCAACTTTAAAAGTGATTCTGAGATGATCGATTTTACAGTCGAAAAACATGCCAAAATCGATAAAAAATATATACTTTCTAGATTTCACAGACTTACAACTTTGTTAAAACTGAACTGATTTTGAATGATGAATTTTTGGGCATTACTTGACCTCTAGATTGATTCTGCATTTAAAAATATAAACTTAATTTTTTTGAGTTAATATATAAATTTTTATGGAAATAATTTTTGACAGCAAGAGCTCTTCCCAAACTTTTTATTTGCTACATCAAATTTTTTTTAAATATTTTTTAGGATTTGCTGACTTTCTCATTTGTAGAGTATTTAAACATCGATGCGTTGAAATGTTTTTTGCTCAACTGTTGTGGCGTTGACTTCGCAGATGATTAGCAATAATTAAAGCGAATTTTAAGCAAAAACAAATCGCAAAATTATCGAAAAAAAAAATATGTGCGTCCCATAAATGTTCGCCTAATGTTAATTGACGCCATTTGGCTGTGGGGTTACGTGAGTTCGGATTTAACTCCAACTAATGATTATACTTAGCAGCTGGCGAAACGATTGAAGCTATGCCGTTTTTGCTGAATTTAACATTAAAATGTGCTGTTTATAATGTTTATATTGCAACTTAAAAGCGTCTACAAATAACAAAAGTCGGCAATAAACTAGCGTTATTTGGCCAGCTGTTCCAAAATCAACGCATTATGGCCAAAATCAATTAAATTAATAATATCACAATATTTATACTTATGTGCTGGGCGCTGTCGATGGGCGGCGCGCACGCCAAATGCCACGCCCAGCATACAAAACTGACGACAGGGCAAAGACAGAAAACCAAGCTAGAGATGAGACGTGATGCGTGACACGAGAAATTTAAACTATAAATTATGAATATTTCTTGTTATAGATATGGATAAAACTTGGATTAAACATTATTTTAATAAAAACTGTTTGACAATTTCCAAAATACTTTTAATTAAAATAGAATAGAATAAATATCTGCAAATATTGTTAGTACAAATGATTTAAAAATTAATATATCTGCAAATATTGTTAGTACAAATGATTTAAAAATTAATATACTCAAATGATATATCTCAAAAGTTAACGTGAGAAATTTTCAATATACATACCCCTTTTCTACATAAATTTATATAAAATACCAAGTATATATTTTATATTCAATTAATTTATGCACGCGTCCACCACTAATTCAAACACTTTGAAGGGGAGGCTCGTTGTTGCCACTTCTGCCGCCGCCCAGGCGAGGTTCGTGCCACCTTCTCGTTGCGCAAACACTGCCATATGATATGACAGGCCACAGAGCCGGGGCACAAGCCAGCTTGGCCAACTGTCCAAACGTTCAGATGTTCAGCTGGCCACCTGGCAAAGCTGGCAAACGACGAAAGGTGCGCTGTAGCTGATAGAACACCTACCCCTCCATTCACGCCCCACTCCTCCGCCTGCACTCGAAACCACCCAGTGCGTATCTCAATGTAGTTCAACTAACACACCCATGGGAAATATAACAGCGACACGCAACAATTACCCGGCCAGCAGATGATTATGCTGATGCCACCGGACCCAACGCCCTGCCTCGATTTAGACGGACGAGGTGGTTGGGGCCAAGCGGGTGTTAAATTTTGGTATTTCGCATTCGAGCTCGTATTCGTTATGAGCGGCACGATTGACGGCCCAGCCAAATTGGTAGCACAAAGTGTGAAGAAGAACTTTGCGGGCATTGAAATTCCTAGATCGAATCAATGGAGCTCGCAGCTGTTCATTTTATTTTATTTTTTTTTTCTTCCTCTCTTCTAGCGGGGTCTATAAAAACTAATAATGCAATTAAAAAGTTGACAAAGTTGTCAATTGGCGGGCGTAACTTGACAAGTGCAAGGTTTTTAAAACGCAAATAAGCTTGGAGCGCACACAAACACATCAATATATTCTTATGTATATTCATATATATATATATTCATATATTCACATATTCACATATTCATAGTTATGAAGTACTGCATTGCAAAGCCGCAAATCGCGCAATATCCCACTTAAGCTAAACACATTATAGACGTCTACGATTTCCCGTGTCAAATATGAGATGTGGCTGTTCTTCTGCTGCTTTGGATGCGGCTGGATTTGATGATGACTCAGTTGTAGTTGGTATAGTTTTCAACAGAAATGCCGACACCAGCAAAAAAAAAACAAAAAAAAAACAAAAATACAACAAAAAAAATCCAGCAGCCAACACGAACAGCAAGCGGCGGCAGAAATTGAAAGTTGCAGAAAAAGTTGCAAGTTGCAACTGCGGCAAACGCGCGCTGTGTGCCCCAAACGAGCTGCACGACGATGATGCACCATTGAAGGGAGACAGACAGCAAAGATATTTGCAGTGCTTGACTACGAAATACCCAAAATGAGACAGATCGTTATGCAAAGCAGCTTATAAAGTATACAAAAAAAAAATGTTCATTTGTTTAAGTTAAGTTAAGTTCAATGTACGTTGAATTTCATCTTAACCCATAATATTTGGGGTTTTTAATGGATTGTAAAATTCAGTGCTTAAGTTCTTAGAATTTTAAGAACATGAGTCATATTTTTAATGGAATATACAGTAAATGCTTTTATTCCAGAGTTTATACTTATTTGTGTTAAATTGGATTTTTCGCAAACTCTTATTTTTTTTAAAGATATTTATTTAAAAATAATAATTATAATAATATATGCATAATATATATATTTATATATTTATATATATAATATATATTTATATATTAAGAGCGGTTTTCGCAATAGCCTTAAGAAAAAACAGAATAACATGCTTTACAAAAAGGCACTAGACTAGGATTCGAACCCGAATCTTTAGTTCCTAACGGAAATTTTTTAAATTTATAAATGTCACATGAGAAATGAATTATAGGTATAGAGCGCTTATAGAAACATACTAAGGACTAGGGTTACATCTGAAAATCGCGAAATTATAAATAAAATAAAAAATACAAATTTAGTTACAAAAATATATGCTCTTTTTCACTGCAAATATGCCCTTGCACCAGCCTCCAGTGCTGGGTATAAGACGCAAGAGTGGAGAGATAATACTTGAACATGAGTCAAGTTCTTTGGCAGATGAATTCTAAGTGGCTGCATAGAAAATCGAAAAAATCTTAACTTTAACGCCTCTGCAAATTATACAATTAAATGGGCTTTTCATTATTATTATTGCCGGCTCATTACGTTCGTGTGAGTTTTAGGTACGAGTAATATAAAGCGCGATTCTGGTTCGGGTTCGGTAAGCAGTTTTCTTCTTCTTCTTGCCGTTGTTGTTCTTGTTTTCTGTAGGTTCTACGATGATCTCATCGATTGCATCAGATTTCGCACGGCATGTCGTTATGTGGCCCACAATTTAAACTGAAATTCTTGTTGATGTTTTTTTTCTGTTGCTTTTTTGTTCTTTTTTTTCGTTTTTTGTGTAAAACACATATGCAGAATATTCAAAATTAGCTGTTAGCACGACAACAGCGTTGATGATACCAGAAGAGTATATAAAAAATAAAACCTCATAGCGAATCGCATTAAAGGCGCGCCAAAAGCCAGCTAACAAAAAAAAAATTTTTTTTTGTTATTGCCTTCATGGCCAATGCCATCAAATTTGCTGCATTGGACTATAAAAACTGAGGTACACTTGGCGAAAAAAAGGCAGTGCTAAATTCTAGTCTTATAGTAATTATATATATTATATATATATATAAAAGTTATATATATTTGAACTTTATATGCTTATCAGAAACTATCTTAAATATATTATCATTAACAATTTAATTAATCTCATTTTTATATTATTTATAATTAATTTATGATCAAATTCGAGTTTTTAAACGAACCGTTTCAAATATAAGAAGAAGAAAATGCTTGCATTAGCCACAAATACAAATACTTAATAAAAAATTGCATAATATTAGAAAAAATTAAAATAAGCTTGACACGTTTATAATTTAATTTCAAGTCTTAGATTAAATACTGTATTTAAATCGTGCAATAATGAATTTTAAGATTAACAAATGTGGTTATCACATAAAAAATGTTAGCCTAAGCTGGATTTTAACGACCCGACTTAAGTGCAAAATTCGTGATTTTTGCCCCGAGTGCATGTACATATATACAAATATTTGGCACCTACATATATAAAAAACAACCTTTAGTTGTTTAAGCTAATTGATTGATCTGCATCGCGGTCAACTGAAATTAACACTGCGCGTCAACTCACGAAGTGGAATTGTTGCAAATCAATCAATGGACAAAATAAAAATTTGCTGATTGGTTATTTTTGTTCCTCCTGCTTTTATTCCAATATTTTCTCTGTTTGTCTGGCAAACCCGAAGTAATATGTATGTACAAAAACTGACTTTTTGTTGACAAAATCTTGTGAAAGCAACGAACCAGTAAAACCAATGCCATAAATAATCAGATTTGCATATGAATTTTTAACTGTAAAGCACCTAGACAATACTATAGAATATAGAGTATAGAATATTAAATAAATGTTGAAATAATCGCATTATAATGACAAACATTTCAGCTAATAACTCGCAACGTGTCGGAATTTAGTCACAAGTCGCGTTCTGTCATCGCTTTTTCTCCTTTTTTTTTATTTTATTGTAACTCATTGACCTCTCGTTTAACTTAAGCTGCGAATTTGAATTTGTTGCCGTCTTGCTTTTGTTATTGTTTTTTGCTTCATTTTCGTTTTGTTGTTATTTCGCATTTTGCATACCAAATGGATTTTTGATGTCAGTGCAGCTGCAAAGCTCAGAAAACTAAACAGACAAACAAACAAATCGTTTGGTAGGTGTCCCTGTTAAATAATATTACATAGATGCTGTCAATGGGGTATACGAAAAATAAAACTGTAACTAACAACTATTTTTAGTTACTTAGTTTAACAAAATCAAACTTTTCTGGACGTATAAGCCACCCAAAAATAATGGTTTAAACTACAAATAAATTGTTTTATTGTTATCGATAACCGTTTTTAAGGAATATGTTAAAAATAGGAAAAAGCATTCGAAACATTAAAAATCCAAATTCCTTCTGAAGTTAGATATATATTTTCGAAGTATTTATAAACAGTATAAAAGGACTGCATAGATAACCTGTTATCAAAGACAGTTTAATTTGAATTAGTGATGTTCGAACCGTGCACTTATCTAATAATATTTCGTCATGTTTCTATCATTAATCAATTTTTATTAACAACATTTTAGTCTCATTCAAGTGAATCAAATTCCAACTAAAATTTTATATACTTCACAAAAAAACTGGTTATCGATGATAGAAATATAGCCAAGACTGAGCAATAAACAAAAAAAAATTAAATACAGATAAAAATAGCTCTAGATCACCTAAGTGAATAATGGGTACTTGGATCGCAGAATTGATTATCAGTCAACATGGACTGTCGATATCTTATCAATCAGATATCGGTTCGGGCCACAGCAAATGCCATTCGCTTTGTCAGAGAGCAGAACACCAAAAATCAAAAAAAGCCAAATCTGTTATGGCATGTGATTTAAAACACGAATAACTTTTGATTACCTGGCAACTGGCTAAATTACGACATAGGGCCGACAGATATATTTATTTGTCTGCTCGATATATATGTATATGTATGTTTACCATATGTACATATGTATGTATCTTCTCTGTATACGAATGTATGTACTTTGTGCATTGCACAAACAAATAAAATCAAACAAATGCCCGGCAAATGTTTATATATTTTAGCCATGCCAAGAATACAAAGCACATTTCCATTTTACTTTTTCGCCTCTTCTTCTTTGTCTTATTTGCTCTTTGAGGTCGATCAATAAAAGCGCAGGAAACACATTTATTATCATTTAAAAATAGAACGTTGAATTTTTTAATATATAGCAAACTATCCCAAGGGACAGGACTCACCTTTTCTGCGAATTCCTCGCGAGGACGTCGTGAAATTGTGGCCACATTCATGAGCTCCTTTGTGGGTGATGGTGTCATGTTTTTATGCTTTTTGTATCTTTGTATTTTTAGAATTCAAATGCAATTTTAGTTGGAATAACAGTTATTTAATATTGTTGTATTGCTTTTCGGTACACACTCTTACGACGTTTATTTCTGGCAATTGCGTGCTGCAAGGTAAATTTAATTTACAGTAGGTGCTCGCAAAGTAGAACGATTTGCCTTATGATATTATATTAGTTATCGATAAATGCTAAATTCTGAACTGCTATTTTTCACAAAAGAAAAGTCAATTAATTAATAAGAAAAATTCAAGTTTTTTCTATTTTAAAATATTTTTAAAATATTTTTAATTTAAAGGTAGAATATTTTCTAAGCGCAAGCAATATAAATGTTCTGGGGTGAAAATAAACCGAAACATATTAATAGAAAAAAAAGTTTAGAGATGGGTTCAAATTCAACTGATTTTATGTGGCAACTAATTCGGTTCAAGGTTCGGTTTCAAATTCGAACCGGTTTGGTTCAGCATCAGTTTGCACTCTTGTATACTACATATATAATTTAATGATTTTAATATATTTTAAAATAAACAGAAACACAAGCAACTTTTTTGCATTGCATCGGACACGCCTTTTCCAATAACTGGAAAATGCCAATTTCTGGTAGTTCTAATTGCCGAGCGTCCACTGTATGAGCATTTTTATCAGTTTGGCATATTTGGTTTTTGCCATAAGCAAATTATTGCGTAGTCAGTTAAAAATGTCACTAACGTTAACTTGTTTGCCAATATTTTGCTTTCGTTTGTATTTATTAATATATTTTGTTATATATTATATTCGTTTTATTGCTTATTTCTTTTTTGATTGTGGTCTTGTTGTTGTTGGTGTTGGTGTTGGTGCTGGGCTGCAGTGACGAGTGCCGTTAGAATTTTTAAAGTGTGACCAAACATTCGACTTTGAAATCGAAGCCGGCCGGCTAAGTGCCAACTGGGAGCCTGTAGTTTTTTGGCAATTGGTTTTATTGCAATTCTGATTGGAATGAGATTGGAATTTTTAAAATTTTATTTTTGTATATTTATTTTGTTGTAATTATGGCATGCATCAGTCGAAAAAGGGCCGGCAACGTCATCAGCGACCAAGCGCAACAGTTTGTTGAAGGAGAAACACACACACACAGAGACAAGACACAGGCAGAGTCACACACAATTACACACGCGACACACACGCACACCGGTTAAACTTGTTATCGCGGCATGCAAAAGAACCTAAAACTCTAGGCCACAAACGAGTTCTGGAGCGGCACAGGGCAACACCAACACCAACAACAACAACAGCACCCAGCAACACTAAAAAAAAACAACACAACTCAAGTGCTTTATTTTGATATGTTGCCCCATGTTGTTGCCCCTTGTTGTTGTTGCTTTTCTGTTATTTTGGTTGTATTTTGTATTTTAGAATACAAAATAAACCCTTGAGCACTCGGGCCCAAGCCAAGTGCTTGATGCTTGGAAATTTACTTTAAATTAAAAACAAACGAAAGTAAATCAACAAAAACGAAACGAAAACACAACACGACACGCCGCCAACGCGCTGCAGCTTCAAACACTTCAGAAGGCGAGCAACAACTGACAGCCGGGTCCGCGACCGGCAGTTAAAACTGACGCTTCGCATTCAAAGGCCAGCGGGAGTAAAGCAAGAGAGCGAGAGCCAAACAAAGTGCGGCATGCTGAAATTTGAATACACTTCGGAACGGTTTTTTTTAGTAAAAACACACTCTAACATTGAGCTGCTATAAAAAAAAAGCTAACCAATCCGAATTAATATAAATTATTGATATTTCATTATTTTTAGATAAAACAGTAAATATTAATTAAACAAAAAAATTGTTTTGTTTTATAAGGAAACTTTGTCATATATTGTTATATAAAAATAAAAAGCTAAAAGCCTAAAAGAAATATAAACATTTTTAATAATGATCTGTATTTAACTGTCCTTTGAAAACATGACATATCGAATGTTCAAGTTAAGTTATGTTTCTTAAGAGTATGAAAAGAGCGCATGCTTGCAAAGAGAGCAGCAGCGTGAGAGCGCAGCCGTCTCATCTCCCATTTACACTAGCAAGAATTTTGTTAGGCAAGTGTTCAGGCTGCGTACGGTAAATGATCAAAAACAAATTGTGAATGCTTAAAATTAAATAAATAAATTGCAATAATTAAAAAATAAAAACTGTGTCGAATTTTGTTAGGCAAGTGAATGATAAGAATAAAATTGTGAATGCTTTAAATATGACATGCCAAAAAAAACATGCTAATTGGAAATCATTTATATTGGCGTATTTAATTGGAGTTTTTTTCTTTAATTTAATTTAATTATATTAATCCAAACTTGTTTTTTTTAAGTGATCAGGTCTGTTTATTTTCTCTTTTTAAAAAATGCATATACATACAGTGGCTCACAGCTTACATGAACCATGGTACATATCAAATGTCTAATATATTTATATTATCTGTATCTGTTTAAATGTATATATTGAGAATTGGCTACAAGAAACTACGCTATGCGTGAGTGATCCGTTATAATTGGCACTAATATACATAAGTAATATTGGGTAATATATGCTAATATCGTTTTCAGCCCACTGTGATGGCGTTCTCCACTGTGCGTATCTGGGACTGCAGCTGCTGGATGTGCTGCTCGAACTTGTCAATGTCCCCCGTGATCTGCTGCAAGCTGGTGAGCACGTTCTTCAGCTTCTCGGCATCGATCTGGACCTCCAGGTCGCGTATTTCCTTGCTGACGCCGCCCGTGTTGGCGACGCACTCGACGAGCTCGCCGCAGTGGGCGTGCAGCTGGGCGAGCAGCTTATACGCCCGCTTCGCGTGCAGATCGTGCTTGGCGCTCTGGAAGAGCAGGTCATCCGTGTAGTTGAACTGGCGCTCCAGCTGCGCGGCGACCACGTTCAGCTGCTTCTGCAGCTGGCGCGTATCCTCGAGCACCTTGTAGATGTCCTCGCGCTGCCTGCAGATGCTGCCAATGAACTCGTGGATGCGTCGCGTGTACTCCTTGCGCGGCGCCAGCTGCGCCTGCGTCGCACTGCGTGCGATCAGCTCGCTGTGCAGCTGGGTGCGGGCCAGCAGCTCCCGTTCCAGCTGCTCGCTGGCCAGGCGCACGCGCTGCACCTGCTGCGTCTCCTGGCCCGCACGCAGGCGCTCCAGTGTGCTCAGCAGTGGACTGCGATAGTCCTGCCACTGTTGCGTCAACGTTTGCCGTTTGGTTTCTGTGGCGCGCAGCAGCGCCTCCAGCTTCTCCACGTTCTGCTCCGGCTCGGCGAGCACCAAGCAGCTGCGCTCGTGCAGCTTCAGCACGGCCTGGATGCGCTCCAGGTCGAGCGCGGCGGCGGCTTCACGCGCCTTCAGTGTGTCCACGCTGGCGCTGAGCATTTTGCGCTGCGCCAACAGCGTCTCGGAACGTGTGCGCAGCTCGTGCACCTGATCTCCCAGCTGCTGTGCCTGCGTTCCAGCCTCGGGGCGGCTGACAGGACTGGGCGCCACTGGCTCCACTTCCTGCGCCGCCACGCCCATCACCGCCTTGGGCACCAGCTCGGCCCAGCGCTCCAGATCGTTCTTGTGCAGCACAGAGGCAATGAGATCGTAGGCGCTGCCATCCACCTGCTGAAACAGGTTGGGCGCCAGCTGCTCAAAATACTGTTGCACCTCCTTGCTGCGATGCGCCAGGTTGGCGCCGGGCACATTAAGATTCAAATGCGGCCTGAACTCGATGCACTGACAGCTGCAGCCCTCCTGGCGCCGATTGGCCACGGCCCGGCAGAACTGCGGCACCCAAGGCGCCTTCAGCTGCTCAGCCAGCTTTTTGCGCACCTCGCGCTGCAGCTGCTCCCGGGCGCCGCTGCTGCCAGACGCCTTGGCGGCCACATTCACGTTCTGGCGCTCGCGCGGCAAGCGCTCGATGAGAAACATCAACAGGCGGCGCAGCTCCACGGCGTTGGGATAGAGGAAGATCTGATAGCCAATGTCACCGCGGTAACCGTGCTCTTTGCACCGCTCGGCCAACGTGGTGGCCACACTGAAGCGCTGCGCCATGGCACCGCCCGGCAAGGATCGGGGCAGCTCCGTCAGCGTGGGATTGATTTCCAGCAGACAACTGGACACGGCTCGCACCACCTGCTCCGGCGTGAAGTTGGCCAGTTGGTGCGTCGGCTCGATGCTGTCGTCGATTTGCTGCAGCTGGTGCAGGATTATTTTATCCACTTCATCCATTATTGCATTTATTTACGTTTATTTTGGCATTTTAGTTAAAATTGGTCTGATTTTCGATTGTAGGCAGGCAGTTATCGATAAATGCTAACTATTCGCCGTGATGCGTGTACAAATGGCATGCTAAAAATACTGATTTCTAACAAAAAGCACACTTTTCAACACAGCCAACGGCGCTTGAATTCAAAAGACGCAATTTCTTATAACTTCAGGGTGCGAAAAATTTAATAAAATTTTAATATTTTCTGAGGTGTGAAAAATTCACAAATATAATATTTCAATTCGTGTAAAAAAGGAATTTGGGGTACCTTCTATTAGACACTTTCATGCGTTATCACAGAACTTTATTGCCACATTTATATGGATTACTGGCTATAACAGATGTACAAAAGGAATGGTTCATACTGACATTATTTCTTTTGAAGAGTTTTTCAATTTCTCTATCGTTTTAGCATTATATAGTGCAAATCCGCCTAGCCACAATCCATATACGCTGAGAATTCGATGGGGATTGTCGCTTGATCCTGACCCTAATATTGTTTGCCCACGCAGAATAATTTTACATCTTAATATTTAATTTTATACAAAACAAAAACTTTTGAAATTTGCCAGACTAAATTTGGGTAGCCAAAAAAAATTGTTTTTTTTTTTTGGATTGGGCGACAGTTGGTAAAGTGTGTGTGTTCCCCAACTTGTCCAATTTATTTATGTGGATCAAAATTGGCACAAGTGATTTGTCTGCCATCAGCACTAATCCAATTGCCATCCAAATATGGAAGGTAAGAAAACTATTCTGCCTGGCCACGGAGTATTTACATGATATATACATTTGAGAGCACATAAAGAATGGATATACTGTTGAGGCTGGTCTGGGGCAAGACAGAAACGTTCCTCGAGCCCCATGACACGATTCTAGTCTCCGTTGTTGGCCTTTTTGATGATGATGTTTAGCGCCAAATTGCCATCCTCGGAAAACAGTTCCACCGTCGATTTGTTGAGCACCAGAAAATCGGCATTCGTATAGGTAACGAAACTTTCGCGTATGGAGCGCGGCTTGGACTTCCATTTAAGGGTGCGATTATTTGCCTCCAATGAAATGAGATAGTCAAAGTCGGCGGCATCGCGCATCGTGCCGATCATGCGGCAGGCGGCAAAATATTGCTGACACCCCTCGCCCAGCTGCACCTTCTCCAGCGAGAGCAGAAAATGCCGGCCGTGGCACGACTGTATCATCGTCCAGTCAAGGGCGCCCACCTGGTTCACATTGGTGGCCAGAAAGATGATGTCGGTGCCCTCCATGGTGATCACATTCTGATGCGTGCTAACAAAATGCTTGTAGACATCCTTGAGCGCACCTTGCCACACGCACTTCTCATCCGGATAGGGGCAAAAGTATGGGCGATATTCGCAGTCCTCCTCATGCGACTTCTTGTCCGTATAGGAGAGACGCACCCGACAGCCGTAGCAGGCGTGCTTGCAGGGAAAGATGAGCTTGGAGCCGACCTTCTCCATGGCCAGGTTGCGTATGTTGCTCATCGGCACACGGCAGACGGGGCACATGTTCAGCTTGTTGCGGCACTGCGAACAGATGAGATGCCCGCGGGAGCACTGCATTATCGGCGGCATCATATAGCCAAAGCATACCGGGCATTCCAGCAGCGAGATGAGGAACTCTCGGGTCGCCGACTCGCTGGGTTTCTCGCAGTCGCTGCCGCTGCTGCTGCTATTGCTGCTGTTATTATTGTTGTTGTTGTTGTTGTTGTTGCTGCTGCTACTCTCAATCTGGTCCAGCGGCGTCTCCTGCTCCTGGTTGCTGTTGTCCTTGGGCAGCGCAACAGTCGCTGCCTGCGGGGCATCAGTGGCCGGGCGCTGACGACGTGGCTGCATGTTGCACGTTCGTTCGTTCCGACACCTGCGCGCGTATCTAAAACAACACACAGAAAATATAGAAAAACAAAATTCGAGTGTATTCGTCAGACTAAAACTGGCAGCACTTGGGAATTTGGCGCGGCGCGGTTTAGAGCATGCGTAACGGTATGCGTATGCCTATTCTCAACCGAAAAGGGGGGTCTATGAAAATTAAAATCGAAAGTTTCAGTGTTAATTTTTCGTACGATTGGCAATTTAGTTCTGTTAAAAAAGTTGTTTTGTTTTTCAGGAATACTAAAATTTGTTCGTCTATTTTGTGGCATTTGATTCATGGAAATGGCCCCGCCTGCTCTAATCATTGATTTACTGATCATTTCCATAGAGTTGCACAAAATTGACAGTTCAAAATACTAACGGAAAGCCCTGCTCATTTTTGAAAAATAATTTTTTTTGGAATTTTAATTTTTATTTTCAATATTCTTTGCAAATGTATATTTTTTAATTTACTTTTATGTATTTGCAAAGTGAATTTTAGTTATATTTCTTCACGAAATTTGTAAGGCATTGTTTGAGGTTTTTTTCGAAATTAAAATTTATATACATATAAATTTTATCAGGACGACGAGCTGAGCTTATATAGCATTCTTCTCCTCTTTCTATGCAGTTTTAATGGGTAATATTGATTATAAAATTAATTAAATATTTAAATTAAGTAGGAATTAAATATTTATATCTATATATATATATTATTCTTAGTCAGTATCAACAGACGTTATAGATATAGCCGGACTTCTACATGAAAACGAGTCTCTCAGCTTAAAACTTGGCAAAGATCTTTTTGCTGCAGGCTGTTTATATTTTGGAATCAGCCGGATCGAAGCACTATATAATAAAGCTGTTAGAAAAAATAGAGAACAGAATTCTTCTATAAAAATCATTGTTTTTTCAAAAGATCCTAACAAAACTCAGTAAATACGTGATTCAGTATGCTCATTTTGATTAGAAATAACATATAACTTTCATAGTAACGAACGATCGAAAAGTTTTTTTTGAGACATCTAAATCAAGCTTAGCAATTACAAGCTTTCATATATTCCTTACATATAAATAAATAAATTATATAAATGGAACTACTAAGTGGTATAGCATGTATATCCATTATAACTTAAATTCCACATGATCAAACTCTCAAATATTCGTTTTTATAAACATTGCCTATATATGTCTAGCTAAGTATTTAAATATATAGGGTATTTAATCTGCAGCGCTCTAAAAATAACACATTTCCTTTTTATATTTATCTTAAATGTTTTTGAAGATTTTGTGCTAAAGATGATTTCATTGATAAG
The DNA here is from genome assembly GCA_035041545.1 of Drosophila colorata. Lineage (NCBI taxonomy): Eukaryota > Metazoa > Arthropoda > Insecta > Diptera > Drosophilidae > Drosophila > Drosophila colorata. The sequence goes on from JAWNLD010000564.1 coordinate 7,051,112, forward strand.
ACTTTTAATTTTACTAATCACGTTTATTTTTCATCTTCAGTAGTTGTTGTTGTTGTCGTGTGTAAGGTGTGTGTGTGTGTGTATATATATGTTTGTGTGTTGGTTTGTTTGTTATTAAAACTAAATACATTGCAGTTGCATTTATAAAAAAAAACTAAACCGCTTCATTCACAATTTCCAATTGCAATTTTGAGTCAATGAAACGAAACAAAGTCAACTGTTCGGGAGATCGGTCTAAACTATATCAATTTAAACATTAGATTGCTTTATTTTGTTGCTGTTGTTGTTGTTAGGTTGCAGTTGTCAATAATTGTTAAAAATCTTAGTACAAAATGTGACTGTCTTTTTTTTAATAGGGAGGAAGGGAGGATTGTTTTTAATAAAAATGTTACGTTTCGTTTTGGCATAAACAAAAATTGTCGCAAATCGCTTACAACTCTCGAGTTATTACATAATTATTATTTATATATATATATATTTATTATTTCTTGTTAATTTCGTTAAAAGTGATGTTTACTTTTATAGCATTTACAAGTATTTCTCATTTTGTATAAAATAATTTACATTAACTAAACTAGGCTGCATATAGGGTGTGTGTGTGTGTGTGTCGTGTGTGTGTGTGTGTGTAAAGATGTATTTATGGATGTATGGTATGTGTTGGCTGTTTGTTGTTGTTGTTGTTGTTTGTGTGGATGGTGGGCAGCTCCGCTCCAAACGTTTTGCCCACGCCGCTCGGCTTACAAACTAAATTAAACTAAAACCCACAAAAAAAAAAACGCTGCATAAATGTGTTTTTTTTCTTCTTTCTTTTCTTTTTGTTTTGTTGTTTTTGCTTTTTTTGAAAATGATACCCTAGAACTAGTAATTATTGCCAGACGGCAAGAGACACAGACAGACAGGCAGACAGGCCCACCGACCTACATACATACATACACATGATGTACCCGATGTACCCGATGTACGCAATGATGTATACTCGACTCGCGAATCGTTTTAGAAACGATGCATATATTTTTTTGCTGCTTCGACGTCTTCGACTTCCTGTTTAGAATGATGTCCCATTTAGACCAGAGATATGGTGACATTAATGCCCAGATTCCCGTTGTCGGCAAACAGTTGCGCAATCGATGTGTCAAACACCAGACAATCCGAATTGTGTATGGCGGAGGCAACGCCCTCGTGTATGGAACGCGGCATTGCCTCCCAGGTGAGGCGGCGTCGATTGCCATTTAGCTCCAGGCGGTACACAAAGTTCTCGGCCTCCTTGCGCGACCCAATCAATTGGACAATGGCAAAGAACTGTTGGTGGCCGTCATATTTTTCCTGCTTCTCCAGCACCAGCATGAAATGATGGCCGAAGCAGGATTGCATCATTACCCAGTCGACGGCGCCGGGCAGATTGATGTCGGTGGCCAGAAATACGATATCCTCGCCCTGCAGCGTTGTGATGCTCTTATGGGACATCATCAGGTGCTGCATGACTAGATCGAGCGGTCCCTGCCATTTGCACGAGGCGCCCGGGCACGGACACAGATATGGCCGGCATTCGCAGGTCTCCTCGTGTTCGGTCTTCTCGGTGTAGACCAATGAGGCAGTGCAACCGTAGCCGGAGTGCTTGCACGGAAATTTCACATTCGACGCAACCTTCTCCATGGCCAGATTGCGTATATTGGCCAATGGGCCGCGGCATGTTGGGCAGCATGTTAGCTTCGATCGGCACGAAACGCACACCAAATGACCGCTGGAGCACTGCAGTATCGGTGGCAGCACATAGTCGAAGCAAACGGGGCATTCGAAGAGAGATGTCAGGTCGGCGGACATGCCCGCATCACCGCCACCGGCGGACGACAGTGAAGAGCTGGACGAGGACGATGTGTTCGCCGAGGATGTGTTGCCAGCACTGGAGCCGGTCGAGCTGCTCGTGTTGGTGGCCACCACTGCCGTGGCTGCTGCTACTGCTGCTGCTGCTGTCGGTTCACGGCGCTTTGGATTGATTTTATTGGACATTGGGCTTGATTGCTGTTCTATCTACGAGATGTGTTGCCTCCACGTTGCTGCTGCTGCTGCGGCTGCTGCTGCTGCGGCAATTCGACGGCCCTGCGTGCCCCGGCAATTCAGTCAAACGATTCGCGTTACCTTCTGGTGAATCACTGCAAGTAGGGAACACATAAATAAGTGCGTCATTAATTATAGGGTATATGTGGGTTAAGATATACTTTTGATAACAGTTCTCACACTCATACATTAGCTATATTGATATATTCATTCGGTTGATGACTAGGAATGTATCTTTATAGTATACAAAACTGGAAGTTCAATTGTCTACAGTCGGTACCCATTATGATGTAAGTAAGCGCGTGATTTTAGCAATTTTCACCTACACCGGTGAAAAACATATGAGAAACTGTTGTATAAAAACGTTTTTAATTTTTATTCGAGCAAATTTAAGCACATATTTAAAGTTATTTAAGAAAACGACGTAAAGCGCGACTGCTTGCTCAATTTTGTTCACAGTAGTTGCCCATTATGATGTAAGTAAGCGCGTGATTTTGGCAATTTTCACTTACAAGGGTGAAAAAGATTCATAAACTTTTTTAGTTTATGATTCGATCGTCTTTGAGCTTATTTTAAAAGTTCCTTAAAAGAAACCGTACGTAAAACCTGAAAAACAGGTGATTTAATTTATTTTAAATGCATTTCACATTTGTTCAGTTATCGATTAACATTTTTTATATAAATTTCTAGTTGGATTTAAATGAAAATAAGCACCAAGTTATCGGACATTGGGTGAAAAATTGTTCTAGGCAAGCATTTTTATTTTTCTTACAACTAATTTCAAAAAGCTTTGTGAAAATCAACTTAAAACGTGTTTCCCCGATTTAAAAAAATTTAATTTATCAGCTGGAAAACTGTGATATGCCACTTTTGGTTATTATCAATAAGCTTTAAACGAATTTCCTATGTTCTACTATAGCGAACAATTTAAGATAAAACACTTGAACCGTATAAAATCAGCTGGGTATCTGAGAAACCTTCTAACGAAAAGAAAGCATTTAGAATTAATCAAAAATCGCATTTAATACAAATAAACGACCTTCAACTTGGACAACAATTATCGCTGTCATTACCCAAAAAAAACCTGTCAAAGTCCCAATTGCAACATTTGGGAACATGTGATTAACATTAATATGAAGCGTCGTATAGATTTGGGTTTCTTTGTTATTGTTGTTGTCACGTCGTAGGGAACTTAGGCGACAAGTTTCGGGCGCGTTTACGCCTGAGACGCGTGTAAAGCCGCGCAAATACACGTTCATATATGTCACTCTTATCAGACCGATGACAATTGCGGCCATTAGGCGCGGTGGCCAAGTCGTACCCAGGAGCGAACGCTGCACAGTGCTTCGAGACTTATTTAAATTTGGCATCAAAAAAATAAAAAAATTAATAAAAGAATGGTGAAAATTTCTAAATTGATAAATGGCAAAGTTAAAATTATCCATTATAATAATTTGATTATTACAGATTATTTATCTTCTTATTTTTGCAGAGTTCATTGATGTGGAAAGCTAAGTTCTCGAATCGAACCATAAGGCGAGTTATTGATTCGAACCGTGAATCGAACCATCGACAATTATTTTTTGGGTTTTCAGCCTGTTTAATTTTTTGAACATTTTTATTTTTGTTTTTATAAAAAATAGAACTTTTGCATAACGTAGAATACTTTTTCAAAAAAGGAAGGAATTTTATTGGTACTAAAACAAAAGCCGGTTTAATATGTCCGCCCACGGCAGCTATATAAGTTCGATAGTAAAGCTTTTACTGTATTTAATTAAAGTATAAGAAAACGATATGCAAATTTTGGAATATAGTCGGAAGCACTGTGCAACGATCCAAAATTTGTGGAACCATATGTGTGTGTGTCTGTGTGTGCATGTGTGTAGCATAAACAAATACGACGCGAGCTGCGTCAACAATATGGGCTTCGTTTTGTGGCAGCAATGCAAGCTGTGCGGGTGTTGCAGGGGGAGAGGGGCGGTGTGTGCGGGGCCGATAGCGGCACATAATTAACATTTGGCTCTGTTGGCTGCGTACCGTAAGAAATTTCCATGCGGCAGACAGCGGGACGACGGCGGGGCTAATTACGGCTGCAGCAAAGCCATGAATGTAATTAAGTATTTTTTTTTATTATTATTTCTCTTTTTCAATGAGTTTGCAAAATGAAATAGGAAAGCAGAGCGATATGTTGGCAGCATTAACAGCAACAACAACTAAACTGAAACGGAACAACAACAATGCAAATGTATATAAAAATAAACAGCTACAAAATAATCATAAACGTAAACTTACAAAGCTCGGTGTGCGTGTGTGTGTGTGTTTGTGTAAGGCTTTTATCAGTCAGCCAGCAAGTGTGTGTGTGTGTGTGTGCACATATATGTATTTATATACTGCTTGTATATATATCCTCGGCTATGTATGGATAAATCAATGCAATTGCGTTTGCGATTGAAATTGAAATTGAAGTTGAATATGCAGGTGGCCGCACGCGCACAAAGAGAAAATTTAAAAACGATTTTCGTCTATATTTTGCTACTCCTTTTTGTTGTTGTTGTTTTTGTCACACTTTTTATGGTACGCGGTTCGGTTCGGTTCACCTTGCGCCAAACTCGAAATTCAGGCGTGCGCTAATTTCATTTTATACATTTTTTTTATCTAATTTTCTTTTACACACTCATTGAATAATATGGGGCTATATGTACATGTTTGCTGCTGCTGCGCTTCGTATTTTTTGTTGTTGTTGTTCAGCGTGAATATCATCTGTTTGGGTCGCCTTCGTCGTCCATCGGTTACATTTACATACGGCACGGGACGCAACGCAACGCAAAGCAAAGCAGACACAACGACAGCGGCAGCGACGCAGGGGCCGGGGGCAGGGGCAGTTGCCAGTGGCTTGTGCTGCTGCTGCTGCAGCCAGTAGCCGTAGCCGTAGCCGTAGCTTGAAAATTTGTCTCTAATATGTTGGGCACTGTTGCAAATGCCCTGGTTTTTATTGCACTAACACTCGTTCGAAATTCAGTCTATTTGGGCATTACTGTGGCAAGCACAACTATTTAACTATTAGCACGTCACACACGCGTATTTCTGGCTATTTTAATTTTATCTTTAATTTGCCTAGTGCTGGGCAAGCACCACAGTGTTGACTAACGTTTGCAGTCGGTATTTTTCTTTATGTTGGGTATTTTAACAGGCCATTTTAGATTGGTACGCACTTGACAGCAGATGCAGTGGAAACTATTGGCAGTGGCAACACTGTTATTAAAATTGTTAGGTATAAAAAAACGAAATGCATTTTATAGAGGAACAAATGTTGTTGTATTATTACATCGAAATCCGTGAACTTACAATTATAATATCACACCCAGACCTCGTTTTAAAGCCATAACAAAAAATATTTGCCGTAATACTAAATGCCGTAAAACGAAACCGAAAGTCCATAAAATTGAATTATATTTAAAAGTTTATAAAATTCAAATTTTAACAGATTCATTTCAAACCCTAATGAAAATTAACAAAAGAAAACAGACTTCAGTTTATACTTATTTAAAAATTAAATTTGTAAGTTACAATAATGTTCACCGTTAATCGAAAAAATAGGTTGCTAATTCAACTTTAGTATAAAATAAACAGAGTCCACTAAGCAAAGATGCCGTTAATAGAAACGCCGAAAATGCAAGGTATGAGATTATATATATTTATTATTTATAATAAATAATAACCAAATTTATTTATTATAAATACTTCTTTATACTAAATAAAAAAAATTTGCTCAAGCATAAATTGCTTGACCACATTATTTCACGAACAGCGTACTATGTTTGCACTTTGCTCGCTGTATGGCGACCACTCCGCAGTTTTATACTCCGCGGCAACCCTGTCGGGTGTAGCGTAATAATTTATCTGTCACAGAAAAATAATTCAAAAGCGTTTTTTCCAGTGATTGAACAAAACAAATTTATTGGAACGCCATGTGCGTTACCAGCATCGTTTGAACTTTTTTACAAAATAAAAAACGGAGACATATACTCAGTCGAAAATCAATACGCTCATCAATCATTCTCGTATCTGGAGCACGGACCAACCCCCAATACGCATGCAGCGTACCAGATCTGAAAAATTGAATAGGGCAAAGGGAGCAAATTACAGGACACAGTAGCCACTATGTTTAACAAATTTAGCGTGTTCCATGTGCTGGTATTTTGTACACTGTTCGCCATTTGCCGGAGTGCCATCGCCAGCAATCCGTACAAGGAGTTGGGCGTCAGCAATACGGCGTCAACACAGGAAATACGCCGTGCCTACAAACAATTGGCCAAGGAATGGCATCCGGATAAGAGCAGTCATCCGGACGCCGAGCGTAAGTTTGTCCAAATCAAGAAGGCCTACGAGCTGCTCAGCGACACGGATCGACGGCGGATCTACGATCGGCACGGAATCACGAGCGAGGATTCGCACTATCTGAAGCAGAAGCATGACTACAGCGGCTATAATCGGTTTGGCTTCGATCCGGTCGAGGAGTTCTTTGGCAAACAGTTCGGCTTCGACCAGGACATCAGCCTCTACCACAAGCTATCGGTCACGTCCAACTACTTTGACCAGACCATCATCCCAAAGAGCAGGAATCAGTTGCACATCATCATGTTCTACAACGATTGGTGCTTCGGTTGCATCCGTATAGTTGGCGCCTTCAAGAAACTGATCGATACGTTCGAGCCGCTGGGCGTGCACTTTGCCACCATCAATGCGGCACATGAGCCGACGATATTGCGTAAAACGGGCGCGGATGATATACCCAGGATGGTGCTGGTCCTGGGCGGTCACAGCTACGTTTATCGCGAGAACATCTACACGCAGCAGAAGTTGGCCGAGTTTGTGCGCAAGAAGATGCCATTCAAGATTGGCCAGCGCGTGCACGACGACAATATCGATGAGTTCCTTAATGGCTGGACCGACAACAGGGTGCGGGCCCTGGTCCTAGAGCCGAGGAGCGTGACCCGATTGCGTTATTTAATATCGGCCTTTGGCTTTCACGACCGGGTCGCCTTTGGCTTTGTGGATATTACGAGCAAGGGCTCCAAGCTGATCTCCGATCGGTTTAAGGTCAATCCCAAGCTGGACACGCTCTTCCTGTTCAATGAGGACTCGCTGCGCGCGGTGGCCAGCATCTCCATGGCTGATATACCTACGCAAACGTTGGACAATATCATCTCGACAAATCAGTTTTTGTCGCTGCCCCGGCTCTCTTCGCAGGAGGTGCTCGAGGGCGTCTGCCCAGCCGAGTGGAACCGGCCCCGGAAGCGTCTGTGCGTGATTCTCATTACGGAAAATTCGCCGGAGTACGATATAGCCAGAGGTGCCCTGCGGCACATTGCATTGGAGTCCGGCTACAGCATGGAGAGAGTTCGCTTTGCGTACATGTTCAAGGAGAAGCAGGCTGATTTCCTCAACGCCATCTCCAAGGGCTCCTTCGAGGATAACCTACTGCGACTGGTGGTCATCTGGCGACGTGACAGCACCCAAATCAAATACGAGTGGGTTGACGGGGCCAAGCTGGACATTAAGACACCCGACTATCTGAACAACAGCGCCATCAATGCGACCAAACATGAGATCAATCTGACCGTACAGCGTCTACTGAAGACATCCGAGGCATTGACCTATGAGGCGTTTGTTCAGAATCTGCTCGACGAGCATGCGCAGGGCATTTTGAGCAAGTGGATAACCAGACTGCTCTACCTGGTCGACTATCTGTCCGACAATATTGAGGATGAGCATCTGTTTGCCGCCCTGTCGCTGTTGGGCACGATTGCATTTATGTTCGGCATCGGTTACGTCATGATGTACTTTGTGCGCGCCGAGGAGGAGACCCTGAAGGCGCAGGGCCAGCTGAACGAGGGCCTGTGCAGCAAGCAGAACAAACACGTGCCGGAGCTGAAGCTGTACGAGCTGCGGGCCGAAAAATACAATGGATTGGTGCGTCTGCTGAAGCCCGGTTGTCGCACGATCCTCTTGATCACGGACATGCAGAGTCGCACAAAACTAATACCGCCGTATCATCGCGCCGTTTGGCCGTATCGACGCACCAAGACTCTCTTATTTGGCCACATGCTGATCGAGAAGGGCTTGTCCTGGTATTCGGAGCTGTTGCGCCTATCGTTAAGCACCAATCAAAGTCTGCAGATCAATCCCAGAAACTGTGTGGGCACCGTTATAGCATTAAATGGACACCGCAAGTATTTCTGCGTCTATCATGCCAAGCATCCCGAGTGCGCTCGGGGCACCAAACGAATGATCAAGATGACCAAGCAATTGCTGGACCGAAATGATGATCCCGAAATTGGCAATTTCCTTGGCGTCAACTACTCCGAGGAGTCGGATGTGGAGTCGAATGTTCTGTTCGAGGACAACTTGTTGGACGGCCTCAGCAATTGGCTGGATCGCTTGTTCGAGGGCACCACGCACAGATACTACATTAACTATTGGCCAGACTTTCCAACCAAGTGAAACTCCACTCGTCACGTTTAAAGCATATATATGTAAATTACGTTGTCAGCCCAATTTCTTGTAAATCCTTCTAGTCAATAAACAATAAATACATATTACGATACTTTTGTTTGACACAACGAGTTTCCACTTGGACTGATCTGGACGAACGCATGGAAGCTGCCACATAATGCTGTATTATCTATTTGTATTATCAATCTTAGCATAATTTATGTTTTTTAACCAAAGAATAAATAAACGTTAAGTGCATTATTACATTAGTTAAACTGAAGTCCACATTTCATTTATTATTCGGTACTTTGGGTAATATCTCTGACATACCCAGCATTAATCCATTTAGCTCAATACTAAAATTAACTGATAGCCCCTACTTGAAGGCTGCTCCTCCTCCTGCTGCAATCTTTAGTTGAGCGCATCGAGTTTGCTGTATTATCCAATTGTATTATCAATCTCAGCATAATTTATGTTTTTTAACCAAAGAATTAATAAACATTTAGTGCATTATTACATTAATTAAACTGAAGTCCAGATTTCTTTTATTATTCGGTACTTTGGGTAATATCTCTGACATACCCAGCATTAATCCATTAAGCTCAATACTAAAGTTAACTGACAGTTAGCCCCCCACTTGAAGTCTACCCCCACCCCCGGTCTTTAGTTGGGCTCCATCAGCGAGTGCAGTCGTATCACAGCGCGATAGTCATTGTGCGAGAGCTGACCACGTCGCGAGCGCTCCAGCACGCGCTGCAGCCGCTCCAGAGTATCCCCATTGGCCGTTATCTTGAACAGCTCGTCCAGATACTTGAGCGACTCTCGGGACCAGAACATGGAGGGCTTGGACGCATCCGTATTGATGCTGTTGCGCGTGTCGCCGCGCTCCATGCCCGCCAGCAGCCGCACGCATTCCGATTGCAGCGGTCGATTGCGCTGCAGTTGCAGCTGCAGCCGGACCGGCGCACGTTGCTGCAGATTGTGGCAGGGTAACATATATTGTTGATGCTGTTGTTGATTTTGTTGCTGTTGCTGTTGCGGCGGCACAGGACCTGGATGTCTGGCATATGGCTGTGGGCGCTGCTTTGGTGGGCGATTTCTGTTGCTGTTGTTGTTGTTATTGTTGTTGTTATTATTGTTGTTGTTATAGTTATTGTTGTTGCTGTGCTGCTCCTCGTGCTGCCAAATGGGCGGCGGCGGCGGCAGCTGCCGTTTTTGCTGTCCTGGCGGCATTTTGGCATGCGGCTGTGTGCGAGGCTTTGGTGTGCGATTGTTGTTGTTATTATTATTATTATTATTATTGTTGTTGTTATTATTGTTGTTATTATTATTGTTATTATAATTGTTATTATTATTATTGTTGTTGCTGGTGTGCTGCTGCTGCTGCTGCTGCTGTGCTTCCTCGTGCTGCCAAACTGGCGGCGGCGGCGGCAGCTGCTGATCCGACCATTTGGCATTGAGCAGCGCTCGTTGCTTGGGCGAGCGAGTCTTGTTGGGCTCCTGCTGCCAAACGGGCGGCGGCGGCGGCGGCGAGGATATGCGTTCCCGTTCGCGCTTCTGCGCCGGCTGCTGGCCCAGCAGCGCAGGCGCCACATTGAGCGTAGCCAAGCGATTCTTGACATCCAGCTTGGCGTAGCTCTGCAGCAGCGATTCGTAGTTGGGATGCGGAAAGGGACTGAAGATGACGCGCCAGTGCTCTTCGATTTCGTTGCGCATGGCGGGCGTCGCATTTTCATCGCCGGAATGATCGTCCAGCAGACGCTTGAGTATGATGAGCAGTTGATCCAAGTGCATGTTGCCATTGCACAGGCCCGCCTGGCCGAGCAATATCATGTTGAGCAGGCGACGCTTGCGTTCGGCCAGCTTGTAGCCATTTTTGGTGTTCATTTGCTCCAGCTCCTTGATGCGCACATAATGGCTCTTGGCATTGCCGAGATCGCCGGCCAGGCTGTTGATGCCATCGCGCATGAAGCGGATGAGCACATCGATGCGCTTTGGCGGCTTTTGGCTTTGGAATTCGCTGCTTTTGCGCTTGACCTCCTGGTTGCGGCGCAGCAGCATCAGCTGCAGATCCTCCTGGTTCTTTTTGAGACCGTAAATGACCAGCACGTAGCCGTACTCCTTGAAGTCCATGCGCACACTCACATTACACTTACTGGCCGAGGACGTGAGGAACTGACGTCCCTCCGGACTAAACAGATACTCGGTCTGATCACGTGCCATGAGTATCTTAGCCTCCGATGGTATATCTGGCAAGCTCTCCGGTTGGTTGGACGTGGACGGTGGTGGCGTCTTGTTATTCACGCACATGGAGATGCCCTGACTGTTGGTGCTAATGTTAACATCGCCATCTTCATCATTCCCCACATCAGCAGCCGAGCTGAGCGGTATTATATCGGGCAGGTTTTCCATGGGACCTGTTTTTGTTTGCGCCTGCTCCTTCTCCGGCTCCGGTTCCAGTTCCGGTTCCGGTTCCTTGTGCTCAGCCTCGTTGGATGTTGTCGTCGAGCTGGGCACCTCGAAGTGCTCCGAAAAGCTGTAGTTCGAATCCGAATCCAGATCGTGTAGTGTAACAGAAGACTTGCTGCCCGTCATGGATGCAGCTACGCTGGGTTTTGTGGCCACTTTGGCAGCGGTGCCCTTGCTCTGATAATTGCTGCTAATCTCCTTCTGCTGTATCTGCACAGGAGCAGCAACAACTGGCGCTTGCACAGGTGTATCCGGCTTCTTGGGCAGCTCTTCGATAATCACAGACGAAGTGGCGGGCGCCTTGCCAAGCGCTGCTCTGGCATGTGGATTGGGCACATAATCATTCGTGTAGACCTTTAGCTGCAGCGCTGGCGCGTATTTCTTGCGCCTATCTGGCGGACGGGCCAGGCCAACTGCTTTGAGAAAGCGCGCATAGGTGCTGTTCTTTGAAAACTCCGAGCTCCAATTGAAGTGGAAAGGTGTGTCGATGGCAAAAAAGGAGGCCAAATCGCTTAGATAACCGACGTGTCCGCTGCGATCCTTGTACACCTTCTGGTGGGATATGATGCGATTGGTGTAGTTCGTGTTGCGATACTCGCCCATGCGCTGGCGACACTCCTCAAACAGATGGCCGCGCGAGGAGCAGTAGCTGCAGTGCTTGGGGCGATACTGCACATTGCTCTCCAGTACGCAATTGGAGCGGGTCTGCGACGGAAGAGAGTGGAACAGTTTAATGAGATGGATTTTTGATTAGTCACATTTATAGCTCACTGTGGAGTGGTAGCGACGCCACTTGTCGGGACACATGTCGGTGCTGTGGCCACGCATCTTGCACAGCTGACAGATCATGCGGCTCTGAAATGAGCATTTGTTGCACTTCTGCACGTAGAGGGACTGCTTGGCGCCACACTGTAAAAGCAATTGAAGTTCAAATTTATGTCAATATTATTCTTATGGACTTATATGCTATTGTGTGTAAATATGTAGAGCATAGTTACAGCGTTAATTGTAAAGTTTGTTCAAGATATCTAGTAAAACGAAAAAGTTTCTATACAAAAACTCATTTTCCGACTGATTGTTCCCATGGAAGCTATATGCTATAGTGGCCCGATATTGATATTATTTTGTAAATATGTGCGTAGGATAATTAAACTGCCAAATATCAAGTTTAGTTGGTATATCTAGAAAAACAGGCAAGGTTTTATACTAAAACCCTTTTTTTTTTACTGATTGTTCCTATGGGAGCTACATGCTATAGTGGCCCGATATTGATATTATATTTTATGTATATATATGGAGCATAGTGGTACTGGCAATCACCTAGTTTGGTAGGAATATCTTTAAAAACAAAAAAGTTGTTTATAGAAACAAATTTTCGACCTATTGCTCTTATGGCAGCTGATAAAGTGGTCCGATCCGACGGATTTTGACATATATATTGCAACAATAAGACGAACATAAGCAACGTTTTCTGACGATAGCACTAAAGTTGAGATTTTGCATAGAACCAGACAGACCTGGCTATGGATACCGATCAAGAATATACAGCTTTTAAATGACCTCAGAGATATCTGACAGAGTTCGTGATATAGCTAAAATACCCTGACAATACAGATACTAGCGGCATCATATACACGCCCCAACTTACCCCCAGGCAAATGGCATTTGGGCAGCGGGGCTCTGCGTGTCCCGCAATGCCGCAGGTGTGGCAAACGACGGGCTTGCGTGGACGCGGGCACTTGGAGCGCATGTGGCCCATTTCAAAGCAATTGTTGCACTTCAGATTCGAACGTTTGCGGGCCATCGGAAAGCGATCCGCGTTTATGATGCGCCACTCGCTGCGCTGACCTGGTGAGAGATGGGAAAATCATTAGCCAAGTTGAATTCATTTGATTGGGTCAAACAACTACCTGACATGGCTTTTAGTGTCTTTTGCAAATTGAAGTGCTCGCCATGCCAGCTGTCATTGTAAAAGCGACACATTTCCTCATTCCAACCGACCAAATCACCGCCACTCAGCGGCTCCGTGAGCTCCGTCATTTTGTGCACCACTTGGACAGGCGCCTCCACTCGATCGGGTTCCGGTTCCACGAGCTGTGGCTCCACATTGTTCTCTTTAGTTGCTACTTTATTCTGTTGCTGTTCAGCTTCGTCCGCTTGTGGCTCAGGCTCCGGCTCCGGCTCCGGCTCTGTGGTGCTCACCAATTGCTTATCCGGAGAACTCTGCTTGGATTTGGCGCGTCTTGTGTTGTTGTCGATGCGCTCGAAGACCGCGCTGATGCGCTCCGTCATGGCATCCTGCATCTCTGCCTCATCCTCGGTGTTGGCATCGGAGCCAACGCTGTCCATGGCCTCATCGCTGCCATATGCCTCCGCCTGCTCCTGGTTCGCCAGCTGCTGCTGCTCCTGCTGTTTTTGTTCCTTGTCCTGCTCCTGTTGCAGCAGCCGTTCGGCTATTTGACGTGCCGTAGGCAGCGACTCTTCTGCGGCGGACTCCGAGCTGGCGTTGTCGACGGCCGCCTTTCTGGCCACCGCCGTGACGGCGGTTTCCGAGTTGCGCCGCTGACTGACGCGTCGAATCTTGCGCTTGCAACGCTCTACAGCCATGCCGCGTGCTATGCCCGGCACACCCGTTGCCTGGACACCGCCATCATCGCTGTCCGTTTCGTCGTCATCCCGATCGCACTCGTTGTTGGGATCCGATTGGCTTTGGTTGGTGCTCGAGGCGCGTCGCTTGCGCAGACGCTTAGTTTTGTTCACGCTCACCTCGACGATCTGCTCCACATCGGACGTATCCGACTCGGAGTCCACGTTCCGTATAATTGTGGGCACAACCTTCTGTTTGGCCTTGCAGTAGACGCCGCTCTCGGTGAGATCGGATTCGCTCTCATAGACATCGAGAGCTCGGAATTGTTGCTCATTCACACGATAGTTTTGCTTGATCTCCTCGAGCCGGGAGGGCGGCACAAATTCGTATTCGGATGAGGTGTCCGCTGCCAGCTCTCTGTCCGCTTGTGTTGCCGGTTCGGCAGCCTCACGAATGGCATTTTCGGTCAGCACCAAGAGATCTTCGTCGGTGGCGCGTGCCCGTTCGGCGAGCAGGCGACTGGTGTCCTTCAGCACAATGAAATCATCGCTGGACAGCACCGAGCTGCTGGGCGAATGGAGCTGTGGCGCCACTGTCACCTGCTCGACGGAGCATTCGCCGCCCAAACTGACATCGGCTGCATCCATGGCGTTCTCCTCGAGGTATGGCTGCTGGCGCTCCTCCTCATCGCTGGCGTCCACGTCTATAATGGGCACTGGGGGCAGTGGCACTATCATTACGTCATCCGTATCAGAGGATTTTTCGCTGTCCACCAGATTGATCAGCTCCATGGGCTGCTGCTCCTTGTTGTGCTTTAGCTTCTTGTTGGCCTGCGCGCGCTTGGACTTCTGTCGTTTTTCGGCCAGACGCTGGAATTGGTCCAGCTTGCGATTGGCCTTGCCAAAGGGTCCGCCCGGACGCGGTGCCGGCTCACGTTTGACAACTGGCCAATTGCATGGTATGGCCACCAGCAGGCGCTGATCGAAACGTTCCGGCTCATCATTGTCGGGAACAGCTTTTGCCTTTGAGGTTTCCTGTGGCTTCGGTGGTTTTTGTACTTGTGGCTGTTTCTTCGGCTGCTGCATCTTTGGTGGCTGACGCATCTGCGGTTGTTGTTGCTGCAGCAACTGCTGGACTTGGTTGAGGGCTTTGGGCTGCTTCGGCTGTGCTGTCGTCGGCTTCTTGATTCCGCCCGCATCTGGACGTTTATTCTTTGGCAAGGCATTAACGGTCACGCCTGCCCTGACCTGATCCGTGGCTGCCTCCGTTGTGCCAGCTGAAAATAGGGTAGAGCATAGGAAAGAATAATGAATACATATAATAGCCTATAGCATGTGTTCTCCTCTGAACTCTATCTTCCTCTAAAAAAATCATTGCTTTCAGCTGTGAGAGGGGCATAGCTTGGCGGACGGATTTCGGATCAATGGATTTCCAGCCCTGTCTCTTTCCTTATTTTTATTTAACATTAACATTAACTTTTAATATTTAAATATATATATATATACATTTATTTACTTTCGTTTACACTCCCTTTGTCGCCTGTTTATAATAAAGAACTATTTATTAGCACAAAGAGAAACGTTTTTATTGTTGTTGAAGCGGGGAACGCGAGATTATTGCGGTACACATGAATTCTATATTCATATCTAGTATCCCGGTGGATTGAGCAAGCGTTTTAAATGCTCATTGCGAATATCTCTGTGGTCGGGCTGACTCAGGCTGTAGCCCTGGCTGGTCAGCTCGTCCAGCTGGCCCTCATCGATGTGGTACAGTACGAACGCGTCCATTTGCAGATCTGTCCGATTCGGCCACAGCAGCACAGCCACCGAGCTGCGAAAATCGTTGACAGCTTGATGGATCTGCTGATGGGACGAATGTAAATCTTGTAGCATTGCCAGCTCCTGCTGATCATCCTGCTCCTGATCCTGCTCCGAATAGCGTTTCTGCATTTGCAGCGCATTCTCCAGCTGCTGCACCAGACGCATGACCACAAATCGCCTATAGCGCTCCTCAAAGTGCTGTCGGGGCTTATTGAAGCGGCACGTGTTGCGTCTGATGAGGGTCGAGAGTATGGTGACCTCCACACACGACAACACAACGTGTATGGTCACGCCCAGGACAATGCCGGACAGTATATAGTCAGCCGGCTGCCGGGAGATCTCGTCAAGCCAATAGAGCAGATCGTGGCCATAATACACATAATAATAGTTCGCCAACGTAACGATGCACAACAGCTTCAGCATGATTAGCACAATAATATTGTAATTGATGTTGCCCGGCCGATTGAGCAGGGCGCGTGGTATGGACACCATCAGACGGAGCACCCAGAGTTGGGTCATAATGCTAACCAGAGAATTCTAACAATATATATATATATATATATATATATACATATATATATATAATTTTGAATGTAAATGCTAATGCTACAAAACGAATTTAAAAATTTGCTTCATTATTGTGTACTTAAAATCTACCTCGAATTCTGATTTGCGTTTAACTTGAACATAATTTATATGTATGCATATAGATTATTGATTTGTATACCCTTTACACACTTACAGCGGGCATTATAATATTGACACCCGAAACGTATAAAGCATTGAAGGTGCTATTTTTGACCTCATTAAGTATATATATATATTCTTGATTAAGCCGACAATCTGAGTATATCTGAACATGTCCGCGTATCTTGTATCTACAAGTATATTGTTTGTGTACCTATCTACATATATATTTGCCACACAAACTCTACGGTAAGCTGACAGGCTCTAGGTTAATGAGTTTTTTTTGTTGACAACAGTAAACGGCTTTCCGTCCGTCTATATTAATGCAAGTGGTTTATTTAGTGACCTATTTTAGGAAATAATGTAATGGTCAGGTGGTCTGCAAGGGTATTAAATCTTCGGCACTCCAAAGCAAACTGTTTTGTCTTAGTACATACATACATATCAGTGGCATAGGCAAAATTATTTTTTTTTAGAAATCTTTAAATTATATATATCTCTATATTTAGATGGAGGGGGTTTACCCACATATATGTTACATATAGACGTGTATACATTTGAACTCACATTCAACAGCCAACATGGGGGGTGTTTAACTCCCCAAGAAAAACACCCCTGCCTACGCCACTGTTACATATGGACATATGTATATGCATTTCAACTCACATTCAACAGGCGTATTTGTCTTTGCCTTCCATTCGTTATTAACGGCTGGAGCTTCTCCTTTGGTATCTGCCCAGTAACGTGGTTTCCCAGCCGAATTGTTAATAATCCGCTTGTCGCTGACAAAGCGCTGCTGCTGTTGTTGTTGTTGTTGTTGTTGCTGCGGCGGTGGCATGTTGTGTGCGTCCATCTCCGCGTTCAGTGTCTGCTGCTGCTGCTGTTCGCTGGTTGCATCATTGTAATGAATGGATGCATAAAGAATTGATTCCAACTCATTCAATTGCTCGCTGTCCATTTCTTCAAGCTAAAAAAAAAACAAAGAACAAATTCGAGTTCGAATTCACTTTATCTTCGCATTGCGCACAGATCCACTTACATCGCTCATCGTGCCAGTCTTGAGTATTTGTATATTGCTATTGCTATATATTTTTTGGACATGAAGAAGCTAATCTTTTTGTTATTTTTACTTTTTTTTTATTTTAGTTTAGTTTTACACAAAACCACGTTTTGACTAGAGATGAATGAATTTTTGCTCATGTAACGATACATCGCTACCAACTTCCATTGACATATCGATACAACAAACAGTGTTGGTCAACACAGTAAATCGATAAGTGATAGAACAACCCTAACCGCTTACAGGCCGGGCCACGTACAAGTACAAGAAATTAACAAAAACTCAAAATATCAACTGAATGTGAGTGAGACAACTAAATTTTTGCTAAATTACAATTTTAATTGCATTTGCATTGGTTTTTGCAGCATGGAGCATATGCAGCGCTATGTTTCGCCGATCAATCCAGCGGTCTTTCCACACCTAGCCACCGTGCTGCTCATCATCGGCACATTCTTTACAGCCTGGTTCTTTGTTTTTGTGGTCTCGCGGAAGAGCACCAAGGAGAGCACGTTAATCAAGGAGCTTCTAATCAGTCTGTGTGCCTCCATATTCCTCGGCTTTGGCATTCTGTTTCTCCTGCTGACCGTGGGCATTTACGTATAATAGCAAACATTCCGGTTTTAAGAGATCTATGATGTATACATGAATAAAGATGTGTGTGGGCGTGTGAACGTACGTTGGGTTTTATTCATATACATGTATAATTTCAAATATTCAATTTTTACTTAAAGCGAGTACCGAATATATATTATGTTAACATATCAATTGTGTGCGATTTGAATATTAGTTGCACTTAAAAACGGCAAATGAAATTATAACGGCAACGGGCAGGACAAAGCATTTCCTACTAGCCGGCCAGTCCAGCCTTTTGTCTACATTTCTGCATGGTTGCGCGTAAAATGAACTGTTTGCGAGATTGGGTGCGGACATGCTTTAAGAACGTCTCCAGATCAATGACACCGCCGCGCAGACCCTCGCCCAAATAATATATGGCATCCTCTCTGGCCGCCTCATCGGCGTAGGCGTTAAGCAATCTACAAGAACTCCAATTAGAACACAGTAATATATATAAAGACAAGTCACTAACTGTCTGTATAATGGTGCAGTGGTGGTAACTGCTTCGTCCGGATCAATTGCTTCGCCACTTTCGAGTGTCTCTAGACTCTTCTTCAATTCCTGCTCCTTGTCCCGCAATACACTAATGTTCTTCTGTAGATCAACTTCCTCACGTTCGAGGCGCGCAACGATGGCATCAATCTTGGCACTGCCTTCGACCAGCTCTTGCTTGGTGCGATTCAACGTTTCTATCTCGGCCTGGTACTGATTCACCTTCTCCTGAATGCGACGGCGCAATTTGTCTTCCACAGCGCTAATAAGTGATGCTTTGATGTGCTCCTCCGTAATTGTGCCCGTCGAGCTGGGATTAGCACTGGCGGCCGGGTTCTAAGACAAGGGAAAGTGTTAAATATATTGAAAATTTGGTGTACTGGTAATCGAGCAGGTTTTAATGGTGGTTCAATGGTGCTTTCACCAAGAAGTAAACAGACTTCGATCAACCCTGACTCTTTCGAATGTTGAACTTCTTGAGAATTATAGCGAGTTAAACAACGAAAAATTACACGCTGTTAATGCTGTTTTTGGCATACAAGTGCTAGAGAAACAGCTTCGCTTTTCTTCCCTAAACAGCTGCCAATGTAGTTTTTTGTTCTGGTTAAAAACTAAGTTTTTTTCTTTGTTGATATTCCAAATGAATTGTTACTTAATGAGACTTACATATCCAGCGCCGCCCGGATAGCCACCGGGTTGCGGGTAATTCATGTACGGCGAATAGCCGGCAGGGTTACCAGCTGATCCGCTCGACGGTGGATAGGGCATAAAGTTGCCACCAGTGGGATATGGCGGAAAGTTGCCACCGCCTGCGCCAGGGCCAGTCGCGCTTGGATACGGCAGAAACTGGCCGGCCGAACCTTGACCGCCCTGTTGTGGCATGAAGGCTGCGATAAGGAAATAAAATGGATTAATGCTTTAGTTTCAGACTAAACTTTAGTTTATGCACAAACAGTTGGATGGATATGGCGCAGCAACTTGTTCCTTCGGCTTAGAATAAACGGGCGGATGATCGCCGAATGTCACAATCATAACTTGGATTAGCGAGAGCAGGTCCGAGCTGTGCGGCTGCCAGTCGTGCAAATAGGGCAAATACACCTTGCCGTTGTGGTCCACATACATGGACACCTTGATCTGCATCGTTGGCGTTGGCTTCACAAAGCACATGGGCGCATTTTGGGGATGGGTGTCCATTAGCCATATGCAGATGGGAATGTAGTAGGTGTTATCTGTAAAGTCAACACAAATTTAGCCCGACTGACAGAGATAGAGATTGAGGGAGATACTTACTCTTATAAACCACCGGTATGGTGCCGTGCAATGTAAACAAATCCTTTGAACTGCCATCGTTGAAGACTAGGGGAATGTTGTTTATAAGTATTCGTGGAACTTACTCATCAAAAAATGTCCCGTTACTTACCAAATTTTTGCAGATCGTACGACAAACTGCGGTACGTTGTGACGACATCGACAACGTCTTTCCTTGTGGCCGCAACATTTTTATACTATATAAACAATGGGTAAATAATTAATTGCAGTCGATTTAATATTGCGTGTTGAGCTGAAGGATGACAACATGACTCATCGTACCTTTGATAAATATTTCGTAATTTGTGCCTCTTCGATGGCAGGCATTCTAGTGCGTTGCTATTAAATCAATTTAAGACTCGGCACCTGCGGTTAAAACGGTAGTTTCTAAAATAAAAATTATTTTTTTCGTAGAACGAAAACAAAGTCGTCGATTGAGTATTTTTTATGTGACAGAGTTGTCTCGAATCGTTCCGAACAACTTCGATTGAACTACTCAGTTAACTGAAAAAATGAACTGCGTCCCAGGCTGTAGTTCATTGTTTGATTGTGTTTATTTGTATATGTATTATATCATATTTACCAAATTTTTTAGAAAACATTTTTTTATTGATAACTGATAGTGACCAGTTTTAAGTATAATAATAATAAACGAAGTGAACGTTCTACGTTCTTTCGTGAACTACAATATACAGCACTAATGAGACAGCATCGAGTACATATCACACACTTATCACGCATATTCGATCACATTAGATGTATCGATAAGCTCTACGTTACGTGGCAGTGTTACGAAAACGTTACATTTTTATCGACATTCAAAATATAGTTATTGCAAAGCTGGAAGGAAAAATCATTTTAAGTCTGTCCATACAAAAACCATTTAAAAATTTGTATTTATTTTTGTTTTTGTTTTAATTAGTTGCTACAAATGTGGGAAATGATATGTTCATTGTGTTTCTTTCTGTTGATGCAGGGGGGAGGGGGATCGTTTGCGCGCTCTTACTTTGTCTTAGGCACTATGTGGCGTTTTGGGCGTCTGTAAACAAATAAGAACATAGAAATCATGATTTGTATTAAATTAAAACGTCACCGCGATGGCTTTGTATCTTAAATGTAACTTTATTTGAATACTTTCGTTTTTGTCTCTTTACTCATTAGGCATATATGTATATATATATAGATATTTATATGTTATATATATATATATATATAAATATATATATTTATATATATATTTTTATCTTCTTATATATATATATATATATATATATATATATATATATAAATATATATATGTATATATATATATATATATATATATTACGTGTGTGTGTTTGTTTGCTTTGTGTCAGTGTACTTAGCCAATGTTCAGTTAACTAGGCATTACTATAGGTATTGTTCATTTGTTACTTTTTAAATATATATATATACTTTATATAAATATGTATTTTTGCAGTAGTTATATATATAGATGTATGTTTATTATAAAAATCATCATCGTCGTCGTCGTCGTTTTAAGCGTACTCGCTTTTTCACTTCGGGTGGTGGTTAGTTTTAGTTGTTAAAGTTGTGGATTACACACATATAAAAATAATTTTTCAGTTTTACGCTACACGTATTTATATATATATATGTATGTGTACTTGTTATGTATGTACTTGTATATGCTTGAAAATTTGAAGGAGGATGCAGAGACAGTATCTAGGGCACATGCTTACTACTAAAAAAACCATTAAATAGTTTAACTCATTCTTTTTATCATCTTATCTGCTTTAAGTTTACATACATTTAATTTCATTATGTTAGAATACAAAATGGTTTCGCTCATATTTTCATATATTTTCGCTCGTATTTTCCATTATGGTTATTATTATTATTTTTGTGCTAAATATTTTCGTGATTATTGCTTTAATCGGCGCCTGCATTTTTTAACTGCTAAAATTTCCAGTTCCAATTTTGATCCTCTATTTTAGTTTTCATTATTTTTATTTATTTATTTTTTTTTTTTTTTTTTGGTAAAGTAAAGTTACAGTTAGGCGTGCAAAGTAAATGGCCAATTAATAAGGTGTTTCAACGGTCGCTTCGATTCATTTTGTTCATTTAACTTTGTTTTCTTTTGGCACATAAATGCATTCATTGCCGTGTACTCATTAATCAATCAGTTAAACAAGTGTTCCATCATAAATCTTCAATAATAACAAACACATGGTGCATATACATACATAGTATATATGCATCTACAGACTCACAATTCAAAATTTTTACGAAACGTAAGTGTTTAACAACAAGTGAAGCGTGGGCGTGGTTGTGTGTGTGTACAATATACATATAAAATAGTTTAGATAGCAACGTTTTGTGTTTTTTGTTTTATTTCATATCAATTAAATGAAAAATTGTACATTGTTAGCGAGCGCAAAATAAAAATGCATTTGCACGGATATTACAAGTCGATATATATTTTAAGGTTTGTTCTCTTCCACTTTTGCGTGGGAATTTTTCTTTTTCATTTTTTTTTCATTTATTTATTTTTTGTTTTGTTTTAGGTGTATCGAGAAAAATTTGTTCTAAAATGTCAGTCTATTGCGCAAGAATCTAGTTTTCTGGTCGGTTTTCTGCTACACCGAATTCCTAAATTTAAATGTTGCCGTTTATATGTATTTTTTTGTCTTGTTTTTGTTTTTCATTTTTTATTTTTTGTTTTATATAAAAAATTCCCTAATATGCATTGTCATTATCGCTTCAACTAATGCGACTTTTTCGCATTGTTTGCTGTCCAACTTGTGTTGTGTGTGTGTGTGTGTTGTGTGTTGGTGTGTCTCGTGTGTGTGTTTGTGTGCAAGTATTTGTGTCGCGCTGACATTTGATGTTAGCTCGATAAGACCTACATACATACATATACATACATACATATGCCCAGAATTTGGGATCATTGTCACGCTACTGCCACTACATGCTGATAATTGCTACAACTACGGGCTACTTTCTGGCTTGATAGGGCAAGGACTTAACCTAGCTTCGTGTACGCATAGGCGGCAATAACGCCAACCACAACACCTGCGGCAATATATGTGAGTAATGACCTTCGTTTTTTCGCCGCCTGCTGATTGTCCTCGTTTTCCCTCTGTTTGCGTTTAATTTCGTTGACCTTCTGCTCCAGATTGGCCTGGTATTCGTTGCGTTTTCGCCGCTTCAGCTCATCCCCGGTACTGTAAACATTTTGGTTTATTTATTAACAGTTTCTCAATATATATTTTTATACACACTACATACCTCGCTGTCAAATCGATGCCATTGACCATGTGTTGATCGACTGCCGTTGGCTTCTCGCTGTTGGCATTGACATCATCTTCGTGGGGTTGTAACATTGTTACATCGCCGTTGACTGGCTCCAATTTATGTTCATTTATATTTTCGTATTCCTCATCCTCATCGTCCTCGTTCTCATCATAGTCCTCATCGTCATCGTCATCATCGCTGTCCGATTCCAGTTCGCTGTGCTGCGGTAACGTGGGCAACGGCGGCAGTGGACGATTGTTAAGCAGACTGTCAGCCACCTCGGCATTGATAATCTCCACCTGATTGACAATAATATTATTGAGCGCATCCTTGCTGCTCAGCGCCTGCTTGTCAGTTATGACATCGCACTCGCCCACATTGTCGCCATTGGCCTGCGCCGCACGCATGTCCAGCGAGAGGACACCACCCGTATTGGGCGCCAGGGGCAAGTTAAGCGAATGCGAGCGTGGCGGCAGTGGCGGCGGTTGCTCGTCCTGCGTGTGCGGGTCCGTGTCATTGCTAATAATTGGCTCCTCGGCGCCAAGAAAGCTCTGCAAAATGAATGTATGATATGAATGTTAGCAAAAATGTGTCTCAAGTTCGACTTGAAGTTGCGCTTTAAACTGAACTTGAAAGGTGAGAACTTAAATGACATTGTTTTCAGTAATTAAATAATTTTTATCACAGCACATTCGCTTAAAAGTGTGCATAAAACAATTTCATTATTTTGTGCAAATTAAATGAACCTAAAATTCGAACAATATTAATTTATACATTTTGAGTTTGGCAACACAGATCTTATACAAAAAGTTCACGTTTTGTCACGTTCAATTAGGAACCAAGCCACCTTATTTACAATGGCTGATGACAATGCTTCGATATAAGTTGCTCCTTGCCAAAGAATTTCTACTTTGAGTTTAGTTAAAAGCGCAATTTTCAGATTAGCTCCAAAATACGTACGGGATCGTTCAGTTTTTTGATGCCCTCGATTATTGCCTGATATGAAAAGTCCAACTGGTCGGCCGTTTGTATAAGTCCCAGGCGATAGCTGCGCAGCTCGCGCAGCACATTCGACACGTTGCACTCGCCGTATTTGTCCACGAGCACCAAACAGCAGTCGACCAGGCAGAATGTCCCGGACCGACCAATGCCGGCGCTGCAGTGCACCACGGCCGGGCCGACGTCCCCATTGAGAGCGCCCGAATCGCGTACTTGCTGTAAGAATTTCAGAAACGTGTCCGGCGAGCTGGGTATGCCAAAGTCCGGCCAGGTTGTATAATGGAATTGCATAACATCACGGCTTTTTTTCGTTTCGAGATCAGTTAGTCTGCGGAAACAAATATTGTGAGTAATTTAGAAAGAAATAAGAGAGCTTGCGCTCTCTTTGACTTATTGGCCCACTCACTTGAACCACCGCCGCACAAAGTTCTGATAGTTCTCGCAGCACACCAGCTCAACGGACAGATTGACATCCTTCAGATTGAGGGCCTGCTTGGCTCCCAACTGATCTGGCCAATAGAGATGGCATTTGACCTGCTTCTTCTCCACCAGCTTGTTGAGCATGAGAATGGCGCGCGAATTCTGCTCCCAAACCATCAGCCAGAAGTGACCCACCGTATCCAGCAGCGGACCCTGTGTCAGTATATATTGACGATCGGCGCGTTCTAGCTGCAAAGTTATTAAATATATATATTAAATATATATATAATATATATAGTTCAAGTCATGTCAACTCACCTTCACCAAATTGGCATTAATGTAGTCCACGACTCCTCGATTTAGCACAATGCGCGAATGATCATAGGGATTCACATCCCGATATCGGTTCAGTCCACGGTTCTGTGCACGCTCCGATTCCAGCGTAGTAAACTGTTGCTCTTTAGCCTCGCGATCGCACATTTCACATAGGTCCTGCAGAAAAAAAATTCAGAATTTCACGATTAAGTTTGAGTAGTGGCTTGTGTTTCACAATATAATAAAATATGAAATTATGGAATTTCCCAGCGATATAAAATATGGATGGAGTTTCGCAGTGTGATTCACACAAGCAGACAGCACGCATACATACATACAGTTGGGGGGAGTTTTCAAAAGGAATATTTTAATATTAAAAAAAAACATCATAATTTCTTACAATATATAATAGCATATGAACATCTTTTGTAAACTGCTGTAAGGCCTCTGCGGATGTAAATATGAGTCGTGTGACAAGAGTATTTGTAAGATTGTCACCAACACTCGCCCCCTCTTCTACACCACTGCATAAACAGATAGATATGTAGGTCGATATGGGGGTTGCCCTTTCACAACGCTCGACAGTCACTCCCCTTCCGTTATCTTGGCCTAGCGACTGCCGGCAGAGCACACCCCCTGCCAGACTCAGCCGGGCCACGTTAGCATGACTAATTGGTCAAATTGTGCTATTTGTACATGTTTGTGCCTGCATTGCTAACGGCATTATCTCTCGGTTCTGCTCGGTTATCAGCTGGCGCAGCTGTAAACGCTCCCCATTTCGAATCAGACCAAGCAACAAGTTCAATGTCGTCTGCCTAAGCGATCCTCAATGCTGGCTCGCATCTGCTGCCAATTGCTGGCCACTTGGCTACAATAAATAGTCCAATTTGTTGCAATTCAGCACATTTGTACATTCATTCGGCGGAGCGGATCGATGTAGTTATATGAGTAACAAGGCGGGCGGCATTAAAGCAGTTACTTTATTTTATTGTGTCTCTTTTTAATTCTTTTTTTTTTAACATTTTTTTTTGATGAATTGAGTGCGACGCAGTTTTTGATTGCAGCGCGAAAAATCAGTTGCTAATTGTCAGTTCGTCATTAAGTAGGTGAATCAGACAGTTTGAAGTCGCCAAGCCACTCCTCGATAATCAGCACAAATTCAGGCTGACGGCTGGCGAGTGTTATGAAATTTAATTGAAAAGAACATTGCCCGATAACGCGTTAACAACGTGTGAGAGAGAGAGAGAGAGAGAGAAGGGAGAGATAGAATGTGCAAGATAAAGCACTGCAGCACATTATAATATGCGTATGGGCAAAATAATAAATAAATAAATCGCGATTAGCATCAATGCTGTTATCAGCTGTCTAACTGTTAACACTGCCCAGTCTTATCAGCAAACTGTTTATCCAATAATAACGGATTCTATTTGCTATACAGCAACTTATATGTATATATATATATATATTAAACAAGTCTATTTTATTGATATTTTTAAAGAATTTTTTATAGTACAAATAATAGGTTATATTTGAAATAACTTGCAACTTGGAGCGATAAATAAAGACAGAGCATTGCACCAAACTTATGTTACAGAAAAAGCGGCAAAATATATACATACATATGTTTGTATGTACAGTAAGAGGCTTAAAGTAGTCAAAAGGGGGGTCTTACTAAATATTTAAAATATCTAACATGTTTAATTTTTTTTTATGTCAATATATTATAGGCTGGGTCGTATAAGCTATGACATTGAATTGTTGCATATTTTGAATTATAAAATAGATTAAGATAAAGAAAATGGATCTTGTAGATGCCCAAAATGTCATATGCAGATCAAGTTCTCTTCTCTAACTCTCTCTGTCTTTATTTTCTTTATCTCCCACTCTCCATTTTATCTCTATCTCTCTCAGGATAGTTCTTCGACTACCACTTGTTTTCCTTAACACGCTTTCTAAAACCCATTGAAATCTATGGGTCTTACGTGAATCGCAAAGCAGTCAACTTTTTATTTTTTTGCTAAAAATGTGCATACACATTTTGTCAAAGATTTCTAAGCAGTGTTACAGCCAATATGCACCTTATGGAACGACACGCTTTACAGGGTATACGAATTGCATGCTGCATGAATTGCAACGGCACAACAACAACAAATGCCAAACAACATAGAATGTGGGCATCGAGTTCGTCACAGTCTGTGCGATATTTTGTTGCTGTTGTTGTTGCTGCTGCTGTCATAATGAGGAGAAGCAAAGGTGATAAACAACACACGAAAGCAGCCTAACAAAACGGTACCGTCCAATGATTGTGTGTGTATTGGAGTGCGCATAAAGCAGAACAATTTAAACTGTTTTTGCTATTATTAATATTTGTATACTCCTTCACGAAGTGAAAAGAGTATATTGGGTTTGAGCAATGTGCGTCTTGTTGTCCGTCCTTCTGTCCGAATGAATCCAATTGATATTTGGAATATATACTCGTGAAAAACCCATATCTCCTACAATTTAAGAGCTAGTCACCAAATTTGGAAGACAGTTATCGGATGACCTCCTCTAACAACAGAGCTTAAAAGGGCCACGCTCACTCTCGCCCCCATAAATTACAAAAATAGATATTTTTCAAAATAACAATAACAATTAAGACCGTTTTCGACTGCTATTACACGGTGAACGAGTATTGCGCAGTCGGTTACATCCGTCTGCAATGTTTTTACTTATTATTATTATTATTAAGAGGGAGCTTGTTGTTGTCTTGTTGGAGGAGGCGAGGAGCTGAGCACAATTCATTGGAAATGTGCTTTTATAGAAAGGCGACGCTTTCGAGCGAAAAACAATTTGGATTTCAGCAGGCTTGGCTCTGCTGGGTCGAGTTAGTTGGAAAGTTAGATTATCCTCGCAGCGCACAAAGGACCCAACTGACACACGCACACAAAGCAAAAAACAAATTGAGTTCATTACACAAAAATACAACACCAACACACAGACATAAACGCACACACACAGATACACGCAGCAGGCAATGTCATCCTAACTGCGAAGTTAAATTCCGTGAAATCCAAATTCAAGTGAGTGGCAAAGACGTCGACGACAACGATGGTGAAGCGGGCTGAAGCAACAGCTGAAGACACAATTCGCCGGAACTGGCCATAAAGCAGAAACTCCAGCTCTGGGCAAAGACGAAGACGAAGCAGAGAAACCCAGGCCCAGACCCGAGTCGGACGCATGCCCTTTGTGCCAAGCGCAAAAATTATTTATCTCTGTATGTGTGTGTGTGAGAGAGAGGGAGACTTTAACTACTTGCATTTAAAGGTCCGCACTGTCAATATTTTTTTTTTTTGGTTTTTTTTATCGAATTCTCTCATACTAATTTATTCATTTTCGCCAACTCTATTTAGCCCTCTTGACATCTCTAGTAATAGTTTGTAAATGTTGCACAGTGCACATGCAAAAAGATGTAAGTGGGCAATTGAGTTGCCAGCAATCAAAACAAATGAAATCCAAAACATACATATACACATACACGCAAATATGTATGTATTTCCTAGAATTGTGTACGAATACCGACAACAAATTCGCAGAACTCCAAATGCCTGGCAACGTTACGTTTTTATCAATAATAATAATAATAAACGCAGCAACAATCTCATTCTTTTTGGTATTATTTTTTTTTTTTTGGCAATCCTAATCGTAAACGCTTGAGTGCATGCCCATTCGCAATGTAGGAAAATGGCCACAGTTAACAAAATTGAAGCGAATTGCAAGGAAAGAGTAGAAGCAGAAAAAGCAGCAGCAGCAGCAGCAGCATCCAAGAGCAACAAGCGAGAGCGCATGCAAAGTGCAGCAGGTGAGCGTTAGCGTTACTTTGTGTGAGTCTCTGTCTCTGTGTGTGTGTGTGTTTGAGAGAATGTGCCTGTAAAATTTTCGGGCAAACGTTGCGCGAGCGCCACAAACTGAAGCCAAAGACCGGAGTTGGGCTGGTGCTGCTGACCAACGCCGACACCAAATGCTACAAACACAGGCGCACGCTCACATGACAGCAAAAAAAAAACAGAGAAAAAAAAATAATAGCTCAATGGGGCTGACCGTGAGCGGCGTTCCTACACAGACACATACACACATATACAGTTGTAGTTGTTTTTGTGTTGGTGGCATCGGCATCTGCAGAAGCCTTTTGCGCACTCATCACATTTTCGTGGAAATCGAATCAAAAAGGAATAAAATTGTATGTGTGCGCCCGAGAGTCTGTGTGTGTGTGTGTGTACGTGTTGGTGAGTGCTCTTGGTTTGCTTCTTCCTCTTGCTCTGCCTCTTCGGGTGCACAATATATACAATAATGCTAGGCGACTCTCACCTTGTAGAACCGATGCCAAGCCGATCCAGCTTTTTTCTCATTATATTCCTCTTCGATTTTGAGCCTGGCGGGCGTGTTATCCTTTGTTGGCGTTGCTGCACGCTTCTCACTCATTGTACCACACGATTGTTGTTGTTGCCTTTTTATTTTTGAATTTGGAGTAATTTGTATTGTTTTGTCCGCTGCTTACTTTTTACTTTCCGTTTGCGTTTTGTTTTCGACACACACCGACACCGACACAACACGACTGAACGAACCAAGTAAATAGTGCGTAAGAAAATTGGACTTCTGCGGCGACGGTCGGACGGTTGGTTCCGTTGTCTGTTGCTGTCACGCTATGGCGCGTGTGCTGCTGGCGGCAATCGTATATAAATATAACTAAGTACAAGCTTTTAGCATTTGCCACATTATATTCACTGGAAATTGCGTTCACATACACCAAAATGCGTGCGTTTCGTTTTGATTAGTAATGTGTTTTTTCTTTCGTCTTTTTTCCTTTCCACAAAATTAGCAGTAATTGATGTTTCGATGCCGACCCACAAAAGTTATCGCTCTATCGCTTCGAGCAGCGTACGGTCACACTGGCTGGCGCGTGGGCTAGGTTGGCAGGCTCACACACAAACAGCTGTTTTTGGTCGCGTAATAATTTGCTTGAAATAAATATGTTAAAAACGCGAGTTTTTCGCTTAATACGCGACAAACGCCTGAGCGTGCCCATTTTACGTGGCTTTCATCACGAGTTCACCAAGCCCGAGCCGCAGTCAAATATAAAACAACAGCCGGAGAGCGCAAAGCAGTCATTTGTCGCTGGCGGCGTGCAAAGTAAATACAAAGTATTTAAGGATGAGGAGGCCACGGAGATATTCGACGTGGAGGAAGTGCGTCACCAGGAGCGCGAGCTGCCCGTGGAGGCCGAACAGGATCAGTACTTGGGCCTTAATTTAAAGAGTAAGTTGAGCGCGGATCATTTGTGATCACCTGTTGCTGATATTCTTCCCTCTTTTGCCAGGAGGCGTTCGTGGCGTTTTCGATGTTGAGGATTTGGTGGAGCTGTTGCGCAAGGAGAATGTGGATGACATATTTGTCTGCTATGTGCCCGAGGAGCTGAAGTATGTGGATCATTTGGTTGTTTGCAGCGCACGCAGCTATCGGCACATGCTCGCCACGGCGGAATTCGTGCGCCGCATGTTCAAAATCAAGAGAGCCAAGGGCGATCTCTTGCCCCGCATCGAGGGCGAAAAGAGCCGAGACTGGATGGCCATGGATTTGGGTGAGCAGCTGCCCAGGCGCACTTTTAATAGCCAGATCACGTTTATTTATTCCTAATCTTTCCCGCAGGCAACATTGCACTGCACGTATTCTCGCCCAAGGCACGCGAGGATTACGATCTGGAGTCGCTGTGGGCCATTGGGCCGCAGTACGATCCCGAAAGCCAAAAGCCGGAGAATCCACTGGGCAATATATTCATGGCGCAAGTGCCCAAAGCTGAAACGTAGCTTTGTTAAACAATATAAATTTGAGATTTAAGTGCAGATTTTATTGTTGTATTCTTTACCAGACGACAGCGTCGTCGGACAGCTTTTTTTGAAAGTCATAGAGGCTGGCAAAGACGTGATTGCGATTGATGTCCACACCGTATTTCTTCGCCAGATATGCGTAGCTCTTCTCGTGCACGAGCGCCGCATGCCAGCCCACCTCCTTGGCGCCCAGGTAGTCCGTGGTGGGCCCATCGCCAATGTGCAGGCACTCCGCCGGCTTCAGATTGGCCAGTCCCGATTCGAGCATGGCCCGCTCGAATATGGCCGCCTGCGGCTTCTCCGCTTTGGCCGCATACGAATTGAGCGCAAAGTCCAAGTACCGATCAAGTTTTGTGTTGCGCAGCAGCGTTTCCAGACGCGGGTCAAAGTTGGCAATGACGCCAACCTTGCACGGTTTATCCGCCTGACTGGGGCTGTGGTTGTGCTTGCGCAGCTGCTGCAGCAGCTCCACGCTGCCGTTGCATGGCTGCCAGCAGATAGTCGTCTTGTACAGCTCCAGCAAATGGTTCGCGAAATTATCTAACTTCTCGTCGGGTATGGGAGCGCCGCTCTCCGCAAAGGTGCCTGTCCGCGCGAGTCGGTGAAAACAAGAATATAAATTATAGATTTTGCACTTTGAACCGAGATGGAGGGCAGTTGCAGTTTATCGCTTACCTGCTATCAGCTGACGCCACCAGCGCTGCCACTCAAGACGCGGCGACGTTTCCACGCCAAAGTTCGGATAGTCCCGGTTCATCTTATACCTGCATAGAGTATGTGTGTGTTAGGTTTTATTGGAGACTGTAGCTCAATTGGTAACGCACCAGTTGGCCTTGTAGTTCTTGGCCAGCTCGTTGTTATCGCAGCGCGCGCCGAAGAGCGCACCAATTTCGCCATATTGCTTGCCGGGACTGGTGCGAAACTGCAGCAGGGTATTGGTCACATCGAAGGTTATCAAGCGAAAGCGATTCAAGCTGCGCATCTTTGCTTGGGGTAACAATTTACAGCCCACTTGTTGATTCTCTCGCGCCTTGCGTCGCGGCCGAGTTCAGTTGGCGTACTACGTGAGTTGTGTCCATAATTGTTTTGTATGACCGCTGTCGTTGCTGCTGTTTTTTTTCCTCTTATCAGCAACAGATTTGTGAATCTATTCTACGCGAGTGTGTGTGCTCGTTCAGCTGTTGCTGTGCTTGTCTCCCCAGCTGGTTGACAATTCATTAATGGCAAATCCCAAAACTATCTGCCTGCCATTGAAGCGCTAAGCTTATCAGTAGTAAAATGTAATTATCTTCATATTGATTTGTATTACAAATATGTTGATATGTTGATTGCTTATCAGTTTCGTTAGTTGCTTGAAATGCGCGCGCAATAGTTGCCCAGCGTTGCCGCCTTGCAGTAGTTTGCGCCAGCTGGCAACTGTGCTGCACAGCATTGCCAGCTGGAAATTTTCGTCTTTCTGCTTAGCGAAGACACAAACCTGCGCAGGAAGCGCGCATATTTGATTTTGATTTCGAATTGTATACATTTTGTTTTTATTATCGCTATCTGTAACGTACGTTTTGGCGCCGTCGTAATTTCGAGGTCAGTGCAGCAACGTTTTCGCCAAAATATGTGAAGAAGCAAAATTCGCGTATGGAAGACGTGTCAGTTTTATTAATGCTCGTGGGAAGCAATAACAAGCAACCGAATACAAAAACAACAACAACAACAACAACAACAACAACAACAACAACAACAACAATACCTGCACGTATCTGTCGTTTTGACCTACCAAACTGTCTACCTGCCCCAAGTTGCCGAATTATTTTGTTTATATTTTTTGCAAGCCAACAAATGCCGAAAAAATGTTGATTTGAATTTGTAGTGTAACGAATTTGTATTGCTTGTGTTTGTTTTAAAAGGATTTTTTTTAAGTAATTGTATATTTTTAATAAGCCGAAGTTGAGTTACGAAAGCAATTGGCAATGAAAGTTGCAAATTTGTATCCTTCAGGCACCAAATAAAACGCATAATAACAACAACAGCAACACACACACACACACATATGCGCACACGTGCACAAATGAAATGCCGCTTAAGGTATTCAACGAAATTCCAGTGAAAACACACACATAAAAAATAACAAAAGCATAAATTCATTCATACCCAAAGCGGCGGCTGCATCGACACCGTCAGCTACCAACAATAGCAGCCCCAAAACCAATGGACCAAAAGTGCTGCCCAATCACACACACTCACACACACGCACACACACGCACACGCTCGCCTTGCTGGGGGCAACTGCTTTGTTGTGTGCACTTCAAACTTCGCGCTGGCCTCGCAGCAGATTTTTGTTGACTCGCGCGCGCGTAAAAAAAATTTATTTTTTTTTTTTTACTTTTGCTTATTTAATCTTTGGGCTGCACCCAGTTTGCAGCGCTCTTTTTTGGTATTTGCCAATTTTGTATGTTTTCGCTATAAATAAAGTATCAATTTGCCTCAGCCGGCTGAGGTTCGGGTTTCTATGGAAGGGCGAGGGCCACAAAATACTCTGTAAATTCCATAAATGCCAGACATCGTTAGTGTTTTGTTGTTGTTGTTGTTGTTGTCTGTCATTGGTAGGGCCCGGAATGCAGCATTATTTATTTGGACCAAATCGGCGATACCAAGAAAAGGCGCGTCATGAATGGAATTTACTAAAAACTTCATTTGGAGCAGGGAGTATGCTGCTTGGAAAGTTTAAAATATTATTTATAAATTCTGAATCGAACAGGCATTTCGAATACTACATTTGTTATTTTGCGAAGGGGTAAAAGTTGGAGCAAAAGGAGTTTCTTGAAGATTTCTGTAAGTTATATGCCCCAAAATTCGAAATTAACCAATTATAGTTGGGGCTTGCCATTCAATTAAGCCAATTTCATTGAGGTAACTGTAAAAGGGTTTCGGGCTTAAATCTCAGGCTAGTATATGACTAAAGTATTTAATATTTGGTTATTTTCGCTTAACATTTTGTTAAGAAAGTTCGTTCCATGAAACTAATTTTTTACACCAATAAATTCTGTTTTTGGATTAAACTTTGGTTCATAAAAATTTTTTTAATTACAATTTTTTTTTTATTTAGAAAGTTTAGGGATCGAGCTGGTTCAGTTCAAATCCGGCTTGCAGCCTTAATTTATATGCATATGCATATGTATATTTGTACATTAAAAATTCTGAATAAATCTGGAGATTTGAATTCTTTTTACGAGATATCTTCAGTAAAGAAAGTTGCTCATTACCCTCAAACTCTAGCACATTGGCAACAATTATTTTTTTCTCTAGCATTTCTAAATCTTCTGTAAGGATGACAGAAAATCCTTAATTGGAGTATCCTCTTTTTCATCTTTAAGCTCGCTTTATATATTAAAAAAAACTATTCGCAGATGTTCCCTACATCAGATAACCGCTTCACCCATTGTGTTTTATTTTCTTCCTTTAAATAAATTTGTTATTAAATTGCTCATATTTCAACGGTTGTTCAGTTAAATAACTTTTCAGTATCTATTTGTGCCGACATATGTCCTACCCAATGATTACTAAGTATTTACCTGCGTTTCGCCAACTACTTCAGTTGCAAAAAAAACAAAATAAAACAAAATAAAAATAAAAGCAAAAAAAATAAAAAAAAAACAACCGCCCAACTTTCAACAAAAACTTTCCCAAGAAAATTAACCAAGCAGCCAACTCAACCAAGTCAAGTCAAGCCGAGCCGAGCCGAGCCGAGCCAAAGCAAAGCAAACCAAGCCAAGTCAAGCAGCAGCCAGCCAACCAATAATAATAAAGTCAATGACTCTCGTGGAATTTCATGTTGGCCCTTTTCGAAATGTGTCTGGCAGTCGGTCGGCCCAACTCCAACTCGGCTGGCTGGCCGTCTGGCTGTCTGACTGGCTGGCTGGCTGCCTGACTGCCTTTTAATATTATCTGCACTTTGGGTCTTTGGCTGCCGCCGCTTTTGTTGTTGTTGTTGTTGTTATTGTTTTTGTTGTCGTTGCAGTTGCTGTTGTTTTTGTTGTTGTTTTGATTGGTCGCTTTAACCTGTTTGCGAATTTCTACCATGTTAATAAATAATTTTTAGAGGATTCGCCTGTACGCTTAGCAGTTGCCAGCAGCAGCAGCAGCAGCAGGAGTAGCTGCAGCAGCAACAGCAGCAGCAGCAGCAGCAAAAGTACCGCACCAGCGCCAGCGCCAGCAGTAGCCGGACATTGGAGCAAAGTTGACGACGACAACGACGACGACGACGACGACGTTGACTCTGACTGCAATTTGGATTCCTTTGGCCACTGGCACTCTTTGGATTAGATGTGGCTTGTTGTTGTTGTGGTTGTTGTTGTTGTTGCCGCTGAAGTTGCACTGTTTTGTGTAGACAGACAGCGCCTGTGGCACGGCCGCTTAATGCTCCACCTTCAACTTCAGCTCGCTCTACACGCTCCATAGTCATCACTCAACACTGGGCAAAACACTCTACCTGCCAGCACTTGTTGCTTATGCTGTTTACCAACACTAGACATACTATACAAATATATAGGGAAAAGGAGTGTAGAAATTTCTTACTAGGAAATATATATTTTTTTCCAACTGTTGTCAACTGCAAATTGTCGTGATTTGGATTTTAGGTATATGAACCGGTTCAAGTTAACATTTTTTTGAATATTTCATGCTTAAATTTCATATATATATTTCCAAGTGAAGAATTCCTTAGGTGAAAAAGTCTATAATCATTAAAAATCGGGCAACATAAGTATAAGAAATTCAAGCTTTAAATATAAATAATATTTTATTGAACTGTATTTTTTTTTATTATTTACTTTTTCTTTATTTACTTTTGCACCGGTTTAAATTTTTATATTTCATAAAATTCTTAGATTTTAAATTCAAGCATTAATAACTGAAATACTTTTAGAGACACAATCTAAAAATTGTAAACCTGGCTAAGGCTGTCCTAGAATCTAAGCTCCTTTGATTTGATCTAATTTTAATAAATAAATCGAAAATGCAAGACTAGAGTATGTCTAGATTTTAACTACGCTCAAAATTATGCAGTGAAAAGGTAGCCCACAAGTATGCTATGAATTATAACAAAAACTTAGCGATTAAATCAGTTTTAAAGATTAGAATGGAGCACATTATGACAACTACTTGAAATTGAAAAGTATAATTATAAGTGTCCTCCCACGCTTTGAAACTTGAATAAATTTGTTTGTATGAGCTTTTATTTAATAGTTGATATTATATATATATTATATTATATTTTGGGATGATTTGTGCACATTTTTGAAAGTGCAACTTCTCAATTCCATGCACTTAAAGCTTACATTACTTTCTCTTTTTTTCAGTTTTCTTGTCAAATTTCATGACATTTGACAGTTTTTATAATAAATTTGTAATCAGCCATAAATTTGCCAAAACTCAACCAATTTTCATGAGGTTTGGCTTATTGATCATTTTTTGTCTATAGATTGATTTTACATTTAAACTTATAAACTTCAAACTTACATAACTTTCTTATAACTCATTCGATTTGCATGCGGAACGAATTTTTGGACATGGTTTGACATTTAGATAGATTCTGCATTTAAATTTAGCAACGAAATATTTTAAAATTTTCTTGTCAAATTTCAATAGTAAACTTTCTACAGAAACTTTAAACTGCCATAAATTAGTGAAAAATTTTGTATTTTCACGAGCTTTCAATATTTAATCATTGTTTGACCTCTAGACTAATTCTACACTTAAATTAGAAAATATAATTTTTGGAGTATTTATTTTTTTTTTGTCAACTTGGTCAAAGTTGAACCGATTTTTCATGGTTTGGACTCTGGTTGAATATCATCATAGTTCAAGAATTAATCATTAACTTAAGATGTACGTTCCTATCTCTTTACCCACTGCAGCTGGCA
Organism: Drosophila colorata; assembly: GCA_035041545.1. NCBI lineage: Eukaryota > Metazoa > Arthropoda > Insecta > Diptera > Drosophilidae > Drosophila > Drosophila colorata. The sequence goes on from JAWNLD010000564.1 coordinate 7,087,492, forward strand.
CTGGCGCACTGTGCTTTTCACTTGGCTGCGCCACTTCACAGCTTCATCTCCATCTCCATCTCCATTTCCATCTCCATGGCCATCGCCCAACTCCGAGTGCAGCTCTCTGTGGTGTTCTTGTTTGAAATTCCTTGTCCGCCTTTTAGGTTTATTTTGTGCTCTGCCCCGCAACGAGTCTGGGAGTTTGCCTGCGTCTGCATCTTCCGCTTCATCTGCGTCTGCGTCTGCGTCTGCGTTTGCGTCTACGTCTTCGCCTTCATCTCGGCCTGCGCCTTCGTCGTGCTCGTCTTGGCCTTTGTCTGAGCTGTGTGCCGCTGGTTCGTTTGTTAAATGTTTGGGTTTTGTTTGAGTTTATTGAGTGAATTCCTGGAAAAACGCAAGAATTTGTCTTTGGCCGTTGTGTTTTTGCTTTGCTCGAGCTGTTGCTGATGCTGCTGCTGCCGCTGCTGCTGCCGCTGCTGCTGCACTCTGCGCCACGACGAGACCCAAACGACGCCCAACGGCAGATCAGAGAGGCGACGCAGACCGAGACGGAGTTGCTGGCGATGTCGAAGTCGATGTCGATGCCAGTGGTGCATGAAAATACGTTCGCAAAGGTGTCTGTATGGGTTTGAGCTGATGTGGGGTGGACAGGTGATTATGACTTTTAGAACAGGACACCTAATGCACAGCACGATCAGCGGCGAGATCAACCAAAAACAACAGCCTAGCAGTCGGATGTGCTTGGCTGGCAGATACCCTGTACTCAGCTGTGAGCTGCCATCACAAATATTCGCCATTTCTTGAATACACAAACTCTGCATAGGCTCCACTATGGGTAATTTTTTCTTCTTAATGAAATTCTTAGGACTTTAATATAGCATCCATATGTGTAGAAATACCAAGACTGAATCTCTTAATTTTGGGGGAGGTGTCTGAAAAATGAAGCACGTTTAATTTGTGAATACTTAACTAACATCTACATAACAAATTTGGTTTCTCTAGCTATTATTGACTTCGAGATATGCTCGGAAAACCGGTGCCAAACATCGATAATTATCGATTGCCAAAAAACGGGGCGAGCCATCAAAAATTTAAATTATTTACAAAACATTTTTTTTGTTTTTTTTAATTTAAAGTTAGAGTTTGACAGACGGACAGACAGACATTGATACTGACAAATAATATATACAGTTTATAGAATTGGATATGTCTCCTCCTACCTGTTACATACATTTGCACACAACTAGTACACCCTTTACCTACCCACTCTCAATACAGGGTATACAAAGAAGGGACAATCAATTCGAATAAGTGCGTTTGTACCACGAGCTACTTAAGGACTTCACTCGAAAATCACTTGAGAATCGTGTAACATAGTCCAAAAGGCAGATTTCCACCCACAACACAGCACACACATACCGGATTCTGGGGGCCCCCCCTCGGAAATGGCTTCCAAAAATAACGGAAATGCCAGCGTTAGACATTTTCTTGTTGTTGTTGTTGCTATTTTCGACCGATGATTGAGTTGCCATGATTAAGGGAATAGCTATATAGCTGCCATACGGAAGCATGGAATGCATATGTACGACTTTGTCTGTCTACTGGCCCCCAATAGCTAATGCGGAGCAGCAAAGGGCCCGGTCGACAACAACACAACAACAACAACAACGACGACGGCGACGCCGCCGCATTCCGGTGCCAAGCGGCGGGCACTGGGCATTCCCAGACAATGCCCCAATAGACGGCGCAAAAGAGCGAAAGAGAGCTAGAGGCAAAGGTTGTACGATCTATATAGCTTCCCCTATATATGCACACACACACACACACACACACACACACATGTAACTTTAAATAAAACTTTTGCTCGCTGTGCAACACACACAACATTTTTTGTTTGCTTAGGATGGATTTTCCCTGTTGTTTCGCGGCTGTTGATCATTTCTTTGCTTTCTTTTCAATTTTCTAGTTTTTCGGATCTTCTATTCTGTTTTCCTTTATTCTTTGTGTTTTTTTTGTTTTTTGTTTTTGGTGTCTTTGCTTTTCGCTACTTTATTTAGACGCTCAAAAATGTTGCTATTTTGTTGCTGTTGTTGTTGTTGCTGGTTTAAATTTCTAATTTTGTGGGCAAGTGAATCTGAATTTCGAATTTTACGCTGTAGAAATGATCTAGCATGTACCAAACATATGTATGTACAGTACAGCATGGCTAAAGGGGCAGCCAAAACATTGTTTTTTTCCAGCTACAGTGATCGCTCGGAAATAAAAACTCTTTGAATGAAAAAATTGACAAAAAATTAAAATCTGTATTTTGTAATGCATCAGGCATTCAATTCAGCATCAGTGAAAGCTTAGTAGTACTCTTTCTTTATGGACTTAAATTGAGAGATATAAGCAACATATTTTTAAAAAATTACTTTTTTTTTGTAAATTATTTTCCAATTTTTCTAGAGAGTTATAAACTTTGAAAGAGAGTTTAGATGTAAGCATACAAATGTTTTGCAGGCTATTTCTCTATTTTTTTTTTGCTAAAACAACTTCCCATTTAAAAGCACCAAAATATTTGTTTAGTTTTGAACAGAATAATATTTTAATAATTCACAAAATTTGGCCAAAACAACAAGCCTATTATATAATTTTTCAACTAAAATGTATATCTTTAATAAATAAATAAATAATTTTGTATACATATGCTATTGTAAATATATGCATATATATAAATATATATATATATATATATATATATATAAATAACTATAATCTTTAGTTATTAATTCTGCCTAGACAATATTCGTTTACAGCAATTTCTTCGGAATTCAATGTTTCATGATGATCTTATAAGTTCATATACAATTGCAAAAAATTATAATTTCTGTCTTTAAGAAATTTGAGGGGAAATCTTTAGTTGCTGCCCAAGCAAAATCTTTTCAAACAAATCGTTTATAATAAAAAATATATGTTACTCACATAACAAATTTAGAATTTAAATTTAACAAAATTCTTCAACTTAGTTAATAAAAAATCTTAACTAAAAATCTAACTATGATCAGTTGTCCATAGAGCAGCTCAACTGTAGAGTGCATGCAAAAAGCGCTATTATATATATATAATATATCTGTAAACGTATGCGGCTGTCCCACAGATCTGATCCGTATCCCGATGCCCCCAGGCCATTACTCAGAATAGCTGGCGCGACCAGACAACTTTTAATTTGTTTGCAAAGAACAGCGGCCAGGGCAGGGCGAGGGCGGGCGTCGAATTTTTTTGCAATGGGGTTTAACGATCCATAAAGCACGCCTATAAGTAGGCAACAAATGTGGGTCACAGCCAGCGCTGGAGAGGATCAGCCACAGCTGGAAATCCTGATCGATGACTCACCCTCGACAGCAGCCCTGACAGCGGCAGCCCAGTTCATTTGGATGAAGCGCCACCGTTGCGACATCGTCGACGTCGACAGCGGCGGCAGCGTCGACGTTGGCGTTGTCTGCTGCTTCGTTTATTTTTGGCCTGTCGCTAGGCTATTTTTTGACCGTTTTTCGTCCACGGGCCGCATCCGCGTCTGTCCCGTCTGGCGGCTGGGGGGGTTGGAGCGAGCTGTTGGCGCTGCGGCAACGCTGGGCGGTATTTGGAGGGCGGGGGTGAAGGGGGGTTGGGCGGTGGGCGGTGGGGGATGATTGGGGAGGGTGTTCGCCGTCGGTCGTTCTTCTTGCCTTCTAGCGCTTTGCATGTTATTTTTGGTATAAACATCTTTATGTGCTTTTAAATATGCTGCGAAGTGACATTAGCTTTTGAGCGCTTTTTCTGCTTGCCGGCGGGCGGGCGGGGCGCGGCACGGGGCAACGGCACGGAACGAGACAGACGTCGCCGATCCGCTACAGAAATAAAATTTGTCACAGACTGTTAGATCACAGATGGGTATGCGTGCGTGCGTGCGTGTGTGTGTGTGTGTGTGTCTGAGTATATGGCAAACATGGCTAAACATAGCCAACAGCAACGGTGGACGGGGGGCGGCAGGGCGGGGCGGCTGCTGTTGATGTTTTGATTGATTGCTGGCCCGACACCGCAGCTGCCCAAGGTGGCAACTCCGGGCTCCAATTGGCTCAGCATTAAAACTCAATTTTAGAGATTAGCACAAGTCGAGCTTTCTATGCGGGGCGTTAGTGCTTGAGCTTTAATTAATTTGGAAAAAAAAAAAGCATAAAAGCTTGATCATGATCATGATCATGATCATTAATATTTACAGGTTTAGAGGTTTAAGGACCTTGAAAGAACTTTAAAATACTTTGCATAAAAATAAGTAAAATGGTGTAGGATACTTAATTTTGTAAAGCATAATATAAGATTGAAGAATGGAAAATTATTTTATTTTATTTAAAAAAAAAATTGTGTAAAGAAATATTTTGAAAATTAATCATTTGAATAATTCAAATGATGTTTTTATATAATAAATATTTGAACAAAGTATAAATAAATATAGAAAAATTTGCCACACTTTTATATTACATGATCTTTAAATTTTGTTGTTGTTTAATATTTCTATATAACATTTGTACCTAGTAATTGAAAAATAGTTTTCAAAAACAATAATTTCCAAAGCTCAGCATATATTTAAAAATTATAATTTTTTGATATTTTACAAAATTGACAGAAACTACAGAAAAAATATATATTTAGTTTAATATTGATATGATACTGTCATGTTTGTAAGGCCATTAGATATTTTATTCTTATGCTGATCTATCACTGAAACTGGTATTTTAGCAATCATCCTTGATTTTTTCAGTTGCCTCAATATTTGGGTCATAAACTAAAATATGTATGTCAAGTAGAACACCATAGAACCCATAGAAGACTACATAGGTTTACAGTTAACTTGATATTTTCATATCGAACACCTATAATAACAATAAAAGATTTTTAGTACTCAGCATATGAATTGTCAGTTATTCAGGCAAGTAAACATCGAGGATTTAGGTTTGGATGCCAGGCCAGTGTGTATATAAAAATAAGTTGGTTCTTTAATTCATAAGCTGCTAATAATAATATCAATTGATATGCGAATCTTTGTTGGGGATTGGGCGTTTTTGCAACTTCTCTTCAGCTGGATGGAGCTCAAGTGTTTCGTGTCTTGAACTGAGTTGCATCTCAAGAAATAGTCCCACAATCATCTCTAGTCAAGAGCCAACTGACTAGCAGTCGACACAGTGCTTGGCACACACGCTCGCACACACACAACACACATCCGCTGTGTCTGTTCGTCTCCGCTGGCAATTGTATGTGCAAGATGGAGATGCAGATGCAAACGCTAAGCGCTTTTTCTTTTTTTTTTTTGTTGCTTTCCTGTGCATTTATTTTCGAATTATTGCGCACAGTTCTTGAGTCATTCTTCCGCATTCTTGGATGAAAATGACCGTTGGACTTGGACGGCTACTGGCTGCAGCGGCGGCCACTGATGATGCGCCAGCCTTATTTGGAAAAAATTAGCAATACCTTTGTGCGCTGGCATTGTATGCAGATGCAGATGCGGTTTGCTGCTGCAGCTTGGCCACTTATATGGCACTCCCTAATGCAGGGCGGCATTCGAGTTTGCAGCAGGCGTAGCTGATAACAAAGAGCTGGGCAAAGCGGAGCGGACAGACAAACGAACGGGCGGACAGACGGATGGATGGACGGACGGAGAGCGAACTGCATTCCGGGCATACCAAAGACCGCATACCACATGGCACCACACAACGGCGACGCTTTTCATATTCAAATGCGACGTGGCCCAGACCCAACGCGCCACGCACTTAACATAACAACAGCAACAACAACAATGCACAATGCACTCCAGTGGAGAAATGGAGACGCAGACGCGGGTGAAGCTGCCAATGGCGTTGGCAATGGCCATGCTGATGATCTTGTCGCTGCAACTTCAAAAGCTACGCAAACAGCAGAGAAGGAAAACATCGAAAGAGAAAGAGAGGGAGAGAGAGAGGGAGAGGGAGATAGAGAGGGAGAGAGACCTAGAGCTGAAGCTGGTGTTAAAGCTGAAGTGGGAGCTCTGTGGCGTCTCGAGTCGACGCGACTGCGATGCGGGCCAACGGGGGGAGGGGGCAAATAATGAAGTCTAAGCCGGGCTAGGTAAGCACAGACCAAAGGATGGGCTAGAGGGCAGGCAGGGCCACTACTTGGTGATAGATGCATGTGCGAACAATACGCCGCATCAATCATAATAATTATCTGCAAGGCTTTTTTTTTTTTTTTTTTTGAGTGAGAGAATTTGCCCTGCATTAACCCATAGGGAAAATATGGCGAAGATGCACTTTTAAGTCCAACAAGATTGAACTGTTGTCTTTGAAGTGCCGAAGATTATGTTCAAGGGAGATTTGCGTAATATTTCCATACTTATCCACAGAGGTGCAAGGTGCAAGGTTAATTTATGTACAAGATTCATTTTTGACCGTTTTGCTTCCTTAAGATCTATCTTCAGTTAAGATTCAGCTAAGATATTTCTCATATTCTCATACAACTTATTTTGGTAAAGACAGCTTGACAAACAAAACAGGTTTTAATTTAATTAAATTAATTTAATTTAATTTAATTTAATTTAGGAACTGCATTTTTGATTATTGGCATGGGATTTTAATCCCTAAGTAAATTTCGTGTATGTCTATATAAAGTATTATTCTTACAAAACAAAATATGCCTCTAAAAGGCCAAATCAAAGTCAATTTTCTCAATATCTATATATAATATCAATCTGACAAACCTATAGCTAACCCATTAGCTGCTTACTTTTGACTTTCAAGCCAGAAAATGGGTGTTGTTGATGCCCAGCCGAACCAATCAGCCTAAATATGCATTATATATATATACATATTGATGGGAATTTCCAAGAACCACTTAGCTTAGTTCCCACATTTCGTATGTTCTGCGAAATATTGGATTACAAACGTTGATTTTCCTTGCATATGTATACATTACATTGTTTCCCATCCCATGAACATACATATATTTTATTAGGGGTGATAGATCTCTATTGTGCGAGTCAAGCGATAGCACAGCAACAAATTAGTTCCAAGGGCTAAAAAGAATTTTATGTGAATGGCTTTTCCATAGTTGCAATTGTTTTTCTTCAGTTTTTCATTTCGTTGTTGTTGTGAGAATTGAAAGTGTCTCACGCTGCCGCACGAACTCGGTTCGATAAGAATTGATTGCGTATTTACAGTATTTACAGTAATCCCACGCAGGAAATTCTATTGCTCTGATAGTTCCCAGAATTTAAACGGCCTGCCTTTTGATGTCCTTAAATCGGTCAGTTGAGCGGAGTTAGCCGCATGTGTTGCCCTCGACTTGTTTGTAATCAACACATCACTTCCCACACACTCGAGACAGGGCACAATATTGCGGCCCTGTCCCTTTGATATTGGCACACCCACACACACACAGACACACACACACACGGACCCAGGAGCTGTGCCGAGCCGAAGACATCTCTAATCACTTCACATTTTGTTGGTTATCTGTGGCACAGGAAGTTGTTGTCAGCAGAAATGATTACAGGGCTGGCTAAATTGAATGGCCCGCGGTGGTCCCGTAGCGTAGCTCTCGTTTCCCGGAATATAACCCAGAAGAACAATAATCTTCAATGCAACTGACCGATGCTAGATTCTCGAGAAAACCCAGTGCAGCCCAGTGCTCCTCCTATTTCAAATGCCTGCCTCAATGAGTTCTACGAATTTTGCCATGCATCGATGCCGATGTCGATACCAGTCCGATACCCCCGATACCCAAATGCCAAATACCAACTGCTGACCAGCCACTTGGCCCGTCACACGCAGCGAAATCCCGGCGAGAGCAACTGGGTACAGCGAGGGACGAATCGTCCCAATTTGTTTGTTATGCATTTTTGCCGACGTTGATATTTTTTGTTTTTTTTTCTTCATTTTTTTAGAAAACACCGCCTACAATGCAAACTCATTATTAGCCCAGACACTTGAGTTTCCCATAGTCTGTGTGGTATTTGGTCTGGACTGTGCTCTAGGTCGTCGATCGTCTGGCTTGGCAGTCTTTGTCTATCTCTTTGTGTGTGGGTTGTCTGTGTGGGCATGTGCTGGGAGTTCCCGCTAATAGAATGTTTCTTCTGCTTTCTGAAGCATCAGTGGTTCTTGATAATCTGAAAATCAATCATTAAATCGCATTACTCATAATGGGTATCATCGTGAATTGCAAGCAACTAGATCTCTATCTCGGTATTACCTATTTTTACTCAGATTCATAGCTCCCATATCTCATATCCCATAACTTTGTCAAAACTGAAGCGATTTTCGTGTTTGATGGCATTTTAGTCATGATTTCTCAACTAGATTGATTCTGCATTTAAAATATATGCATTATTGGAAATACATTTTTTAAATTTTTTTCGAAAAAATATCATGTACTCCCCCCTTACTTATTTTCGAAAATTTTTTTTTTTCAAAATTTAGAATTGCCAATTTATATTTTTAATCGATTGTGGTTGCCATAATTAGTATAAAAAACATCATTAAAACCGATTCTGAGGGGGTAAAATTTTTGGTAAAAAATCATGCCAAAATTGACAAAAATTTTGACATGTAAAGCTCTCGGATCTGTAGCTCCCATATTTTAAACTCCCATAATTTTGTCAAAACTGAAGCGATTTTCGTGTTTGATGGCATTTTAGTCATGATTTCTCATCTAGACTGATTCTGCATTTAAAATATATGCATTATTGGAAATAAATTTTTTTCAATTTTTTTTTGAAAAATATCATGTACTCCCCCCTTACTTATTTTCGAAAATTTTTTTTTTCAAAATTTAGAATTGCCAATTTATATTTTTAATCGATTGTGGTTGCCATAATTAGTATAAAAAACATCATTAAAACCGATTCTGAGGGGGTAAAATTTTTGGTAAAAAATCATGCCAAAATTGACAAAAATTTTGACATGTAAAGCTCTCGGATCTGTAGCTCCCATATTTTAAACTCCCATAATTTTGTCAAAACTGAAGCGATTTTCGTGTTTGATGGCATTTTAGTCATGATTTCTCATCTAGACTGATTCTGCATTTAAAATATATGCATTATTGAAAATAAATTTTTTCAATTTTTTTGGAAATAATATCATGTACTCCCCCCTTACTTATTTTCGAAAATTTTTTTTTTAAAAATTTAGAATTGCCAATTTCTATTTTTAATCGATTGTGGTTGCCATAATTAGTATAAAAAACATCATTAAAACCGATTCTGAGGGGGTAAAATATTTGGTAAAAAATCATGCCAAAATTGACAAAAATTTTGACATGTAAAGCTCTCGGATCTGAAGCTCCCATATCTCAAACTCTCATAACTTTGTCAAAACTGAACCGATTTTCGTGTTTGATGGCATTTTAGTCATGATTTCTCATCTAGATTGATTCTGCATTTAAAATATATGCATTATTGAAAATAAATTTTTTTAAATTTTTTTCGAAAAAATATCATGTACTCCCCCCTTACTTATTTTCGAAAATTTTTTTTTTCAAAATTTAGAATTGCTAATTTCTATTTTTAATCGATTGTGGTTGCCATAATTAGTATAAAAAACATCATTAAAACCGATTCTGAGGGGGTAAAATATTTGGTAAAAAATCATGCCAAAATTGACAAAAATTTTGACATGTAAAGCTCTCGGATCTGTAGCTCCCATATTTTAAACTCTCATAACTTTGTCAAAACTGAACCGATTTTCGTATTTGATGGCATTTTAGTCATGATTTCTCATCTAGATTGATTCTGCATTTAAAATATATGCATTATTGAAAATAAATTTTTTTAATTTTTTTGAAAAAATATCATGTACTCCCCCCTTACTTATTTTCGAAAATTTTTTTTTTCAAAATTAAGAATTGCCAATTTCTATTTTTAATCGATTGTGGTTGCCATAATTAGTATAAAAAACATCATTAAAACCGATTCTGAGGGGGTAAAATTTTTGGTAAAAAATCATGCCAAAATTGACAAAAATTTTGACATGTAAAGCTCTCGGATCTGAAGCTCCCATATCTCAAACTCTCATAACTTTGTCAAAACTGAACCGATTTTCGTGTTTGATGGCATTTTAGTCATGATTTCTCATCTAGATTGATTCTGCATTTAAAATATATGCATTATTGGAAATAAAATTTTTTGGATTTTTTTGTAAAAAATATCATGTACTCCCCCCTTACTTATTTTCGAAAAATTTTTTTTTTCAAAATTTAGAATTGCCAATTTCTATTTTTAATCGATTGTGGTTGCCATAATTAGTATAAAAAACATCATTAAAACCGATTCTGAGGGGGTAAAATTTTTGGTAAAAAATCATGCCAAAATTGACAAAAATTTTGACATGTAAAGCTCTCGGATCTGAAGCTCCCATATCTCAAACTCTCATAACTTTGTCAAAACTGAACCGATTTTCGTGTTTGATGGCATTTTAGTCATGATTTCTCATCTAGATTGATTCTGCATTTAAAATATATGCATTATTGGAAGAAAATTTTAAATTTTTTAAATTTTTTTCGAAAAAATATCATGTACTCCCCCCTTACTTATTTTCGAAAAATTTTTTTTTTCAAAATTTAGAATTGCCAATTTCTATTTTTAATCGATTGTGGTTGCCATAATTAGTATAAAAAACATCATTAAAACCGATTCTGAGGGGGTAAAATTTTTGGTAAAAAATCATGCCAAAATTGACAAAAATTTTGACATGTAAAGCTCTCGGATCTGTAGCTCCCATAGATCAAACTCCCAAAATTTTGTCAAAACTGAACCGATTTTCGTGTTTGATGGCATTTTAGTCATGGTTTGTCCTCTTGATTGATTCTGTATTTGAATTATATTTTTTTTAATTTTTCAATCTTTCAAAGTCCAGTTGTGTACTTGTATCTCAGTGTCCTCGTTCTATATCACATATCAATATCAAGAGTGAAACAGGAATTAAAAATTACTCCCGTTGATCACTCAACCATGCTTATGGAGCACAATCTGATCTGCATTCTTCTGTTGATTTCCCAATCAAATTCTTCGCTCCACTCGTATTGGACTCAATGTGTGGTATCTGAAAGTAACGAGCGCTGGTGCCATCGCGCATATTTGTCTATCTATTGGGGGCTGTTTGTCTCGTTTGGCCGTCTGTCTTCTCTATTTGAGTAACTGTCTCTCTGTTTGGCTGTCTATCAGCCTGGTTGGGGCCGCCCCACGCCCGCCCGCCCGTCCGCCCTCTGCTCGATCTGTCTGCTTTGTTATGGTTGGGACACTACTGCATTCCACATGCGCTGTGTGTTTGCATTGATGTTTTAGGGTGTTGATGTTGTTGCTGTTTTTTTTGTTTTTTTTGTTTTTTTTTGTTACAAAATCATTCATGGTACATATTAAAATTGTAAAAAACATCAACAACAACAGCAACAAGAGCGGACAAACGTACATACAAATATGCATACATATGTATGTAGATAGAAACATATACACGCATACATATTCTTTGCATTCCAAATCGTGTTGTTGTTGCCGCTGCCGCTGCCGTTGCTGCTGCTGCTGCTGATGTTGCTTTAACTGCGACAGCGTCTACTTCTACTTGTAAACTCTAATTAGGTAACATTGAAGTATGTGTAGGTATGTACACACGTCTGGCACGCCGCTGCTGCTCGCTTGTTGTTGTTGTTGTTGCTGTTGTTGTTGTTGTTGTTGCTGTTGTTGTGTAGCTTTCAAAAGTCGCCTCAAACTGTTTCGTATGCAAGTTGCTGTCGCTGCCTCTGTTGCTGTTATTGGGCAGAGCAGCAACGACTGTATGAAAACCAAAGACCAAATATCTAGGAGAGATACGCACGTGTACACTGAACGAAATGCGATGAAAGGGCTTCAGTCTTTAACCTTTTAAAAGTGAGCACAATCCACAATGTAAAAGAAATATTTAAATGCATATAAAATTCTATACTGCCATTCATTGAGTAATAAAGTAATTTTATTAAGTAGAAGTAATAAAATAATGTAATAAAGTAATTTTATTACTCAATTACTGCCATTGCATTTTTAATTTTAATAGAAATCCAAAAAATTGTTCTATTCAAAATTAAAAAAACATTTAAAGCTCTTTTGTTAAAAAATCTTCATCAATAAAATCTGATACTGGATAAGTATATAATTTTTTATTATTGTACAAAAGTTTGCTCCATAATAGAAGAGTTATCTAAGTGACCCAATTATTAAGCTAATTGAATATAGGGAATGCGGGTTCAACTTCTAGGCTAATGTATGGAATGTAGTGTTGTCTTGGCCAAGTGCTATTTGACAAAAGTTTGGTTAACAGTTCGCAGTCATATCCCTTACTTATGGTATTATTAATAATAATAATATTATAATAAAAATAATAATAATAATTATTCAAAAAATGATTGTCTTTTGACCATTCGAGAATTCGACAAACATTCCGTTCGATTTCTACGTCAAAAAGCATTTTTTTTTAGATGGAAGTGGAAATGCGATGGAAAAGCAATATTACAGGCAAAAGTGAAGCCAGTTTCGCATTTCCAACTTTCCCCATAAAAAATGTTGTTAAAAGAATCCTAGAAAGTAAAAAAATGCACAGAAAATTGATATTCAGCTATCTTCGATATTTTCTTGAAAAACAAAATTGCCGAAAGCATAAGCCAAAAAATATTTTTCGCAGTGTAGGAGCTATGTCCGCTGCCATAGACTACATATATCTGGTGTGCGTGTGTTGTTGTAATTGTAAATAATGATGATAACACGATTACACGGCTGGTTAAGGAATTTATTGTAATTCGCTTGCCATTCGAGTGAGAAATCAAGACAACAGGTTATATGTGTATGCATATATACATACATACATACGTAAATATTCATAAAGAATTGGCCAACACTCTTATGAGCCAAGAATGTGACTGAATGGAGTTGCCGCCGTGGCAGCAACAGCAGTTGATAACAGTTGAAATTCAAAATCAATATGGATATTTAGCAAAGACATAGGCGAAATAAATTTGGCCAGGCGAGCTGCAAGCCAACATCAAGTAAATACCGTGTCCGTGTCGCATGCCAAGCGCCAAGCTTCAGCCTCAGTCACTGCCAGCAGCAGCAGCAGCAGCAGCGGCAGCAGCTGTTGCCCCCCAGCCCGCTGCCTGCCGACACCAACGTTGAGAATTGTGAATGAAATGACGACGGCGGTATTGCAACTTGCCACTGCAACTGGTTTTGCAATGCTGCGCCCGATTCGTCCCAATCCGCTGTCGGCGTCGCCGTCGCAGTCGCGCTCGCTGCTGGCGTCGCAGCCGCTGTTCATTATCGCTCTGCTGGCACGAAAGGGTGGCGTTAGCTGGCCCCCATGCTTTTTGTATGTGTGTGCTTGTGTGTGTGTGTGTGTGTGTGTGTGTGTGTGTGTGTGTGTGTGTGTGCGCGTGTGTGTGTGTGTGCTGCTCTCACGCTCTTCGTCTATTTGTGCTTGTATTCGTTTTTGACTTCGTATTCGTATTTGTATTTGTGTTTGTATTTGTATTTGCTTCCCCGCTCCCGCGCTCACCTAGCACCTACGGCGCTCTCTTAGTCTGCGCAGTGTTCACTACGTGATCAAAGTCTTTGCGACGCCACCCCAAACCCCCCTCCTCACCCCATCACCCACTCCCTTGCTTCACGACACGTTTGCAGCGCACTATGGAGAATTTGAACTGTTTTTCAGACATTATATATATATATATATATACTTAACTGTAAGAATTAGCAAAGTTTTTGCTCTGAAATTGGTTAAGAACATTTTTGACAAAATACTTCATTCTTACACACTCTTAACATTTATAGTTCTAATTCTAATTCATTAAAACCAAAAGTTGTTTATTTTAAAAGACATTTTGCCCAAAAAAGGGGCAAATTACCCCATCGTGTGAGCACGAGAGCATGTGCCTTAGCATGTGAGAATGCGAGAGAGAGTGCGCGCAAGTGTAGGTGAGAAAAAAAATTGGCGCATATGTGTGCGCGTGTGAGCGATCAATTGGCGCTTGCTTGAATGTGTGCGTGCATGTGCGGGAGCTTGCTTGCGTGTATGTGTGCGTGTGTGTGTGTGTGTGAGCGATACTAGCTTTTTGTTAGGTTTTGACATATTTGTTGTTGTCGCTTTTATTTGGAGAGCCGCCGCGGCTGTTTGGACTCGGGGTGAACGAGAAGTGGGAGGGCTTCGCATTTGCTCTCTACTGCTAAGGCTGTTGTTGTTATTATTGTTGTAGTTTCTGGCGTTATTGTTGTTGCTGTTCTTTTTGAGAGCGACGACGAAATAAAAAAAAACATAATGGCGGCAAACTTTATAAATTTGATAGAAATACTCAAAAATTGCGTTGTAGAAAATTGTTTAAACTTTTCAACATTTTCTTGGCTGCATTAAATATATTTTTCTTGACTTTTTGGGGGCGACCATAAAATTACATTTTTATATATTTTGATAGTGTTTTTAAGAATTTTGGTACCGATTGGAAATGTATTAAAATTAATTACAGCATAATTGGGCAACCTAAACGGCTGCTTACAATATTTTGATGACATTTTTTATTACAATATTTTACTACCAAAATAGTTTTAACAATAAAAATAATTTAATGCTTAAAGTAACATGGACCTATTTCAGGTCATTGAAAGAACCGCATTTCTCTGACAGTTTTCGACTTAAAGTCTTTTCTTTAATAAAAATAAATAAATAATTGAAATCAAATTAATCATTTCAAAGAAAACTAATTTTTAACCTTAAAAAAACATTTCTCAAGTGCAAGATGGAAGTTTTCTTTTAATATCATAAAAAAAGTACAGGAAATTATTTACTGTAAGGCTTAATATATATTCTACAAGTTTTCTATAATAATCAGAAAATCTATTTTCTATTCCTGACAAGCTGTACATCAATAATTTGATTGACGTGCACCCCTCCATAAAATTAGCACTTACCGTTTTTCACATCCTTTTAATTTTCCCACAACTACGCACATTTCGCAATGTCATATTAGACATAGGCTCAATCTTCGAACACCTTTTTGGCACTGATGCTGATGCCGTTCCGAGGGCCTGGCACAGAACAAAACCGTATTCCAGTTCGCACAAAAACAAGCTGCGCTCGCCCCTTTCATTTTTTTTGTTTTCTTATTTCTTTTTTTTGGTGCCACATTGCGAAAAAAGAAAAGAAAAAATAAACAAAAAGCATTAACAAAAAAAAAAAAACGCATAGCATGCAAATTTATTTAGCGCATTAACAAACGCAACGCAATGTGAGGCAAGGGGCAAGGGACGAGGGGCGAGAGGCGTGGGGCGCGGCAATGGTACGCAAACAGGCATAAACAGGATATGGACATGGAAAAAATGCGAGTAATTATGTATGAATATGTGTTATGTATGTATTATAATTAACATTTCTGGGAAAATTCGAATGCGATGCGCAGGACAAAAGGCAACAGACCCAAAGCCAAAGCCGATGCCGAAGCTGATGCTGATGCTGAGACTCAGACACAACCAGACAAGACCAAGACGCACAACAATAACAATAACAACAACAGCAGCAGCGGCGACCCCGACGACCGCGACAACAACAACAACAACAACAACAACTGACAGAAAAGGTAACGTGCGGCAAGGTACGAAAAGGGATTTGCGCCTGCGCCTCTCACACATTTCCCATTATAAATGAGCAGAGTTGCTGCGGATGCCTCCATGTCCATGTCCACATCCACCTCGACTCCTTCTTGTTATTGTTGTTGTTGTTCTACTGGTTTTGCGAGATTATGTGCGGATTTTTGCACAGGCTCAACCTCTGTCTCAACCTCAGCCTCAGCCTCAGCCTCGGTCGTTGTCTCTGTCGCAGTCGCAGTCGAAGTCGCAGTTACAGGCCCCGAAATGCCTGCCAGAAATAATCATAATGAACAATATGCGGCGCACAGGCCAGAAGCCCCAGGAATAACAGATTTACCCGTTGACCATCGCCAAAAGCCGAATTCAAAAGAAAAACAGGAACGCCTCCTTGCCTGCTGCTCCGGCTCCTGCTTCTGCTTCTGCTTCAGCTCCTGCTGCTGCTGCTCCTTGCAGTTCAGCGCGTCCAGTTTTTCTGGCTGAGTAACTGCACGGCCTTAACTACCCAATGATCAACACATAAACTTGATGATAGCCATAATGAGTGTACCCCATAGGGTATCAGCGCCTAGTTTGTCTATCAATGCGATAATTGCATATTTTAAGGAGAAGCCGTGAAATAAGACAATTTATTTTAACAGGAATTATTTAAGCGGTGTCTTCCAAGCATAACAGCTGTCAAATTGTGTTGGATTAGCTACACCTATTATATAAAATGGAAGAACTTTGAAATACCCAATTAATGTCGGATTATCAAGATTTATCTAGTAAAAATCAAAGTTTCCTTCGATTTCCTGCAACCGATTTAAATTATAGTATTCGGATCTGAATGCGATAAGGAAGTACTATAATACAACTGCATTATATCCTTTATATATATGCAAAAGGATGTAAATTTAAGGTTCTTTCAATCATGATACAGTATAAATATACATCAGTCATAAATCTTTTTTTAGTTTAAGCATTTTCGAAATTTTCACTATACTTGAGCAAAAGACAGGATATATTTTAGTCCAAAAACCAAATTCTTGTTAGTTAATAAATAAATCCTGCCAAAAGTTATGTTGAAAATAAATGTAGATATAGTTTTCTTGAAGAAATGGGCATGAGAGCCTTAAGAAAGAATTTTCCCCAAAAAACCTTGATGTACAAATGTAAAGATCTTAATAATATATATTTACTGAATTTAATAGATCTTCAAATTCTTCAATTAAAGCTATTAACTAAAGAATGATCCTAAATATAATAGTTTTAAAAGGATATTTCCTTAACAAAATTGAAGATTGTAATAATATAAAAATAAAGATCTAAATTAAAATAGGTTTAGGTATAGTACAAAAATATATATAGCTTAAGCATTAATAATAATAGTTACATAATGTGAATAATAAAATAACAATATTTAAAAAATATAATTAAAAAGATATTAGTTAACAAATATGTTTATAAAGTTAATAGTATATAAATCAAATTCTTTCAAGTTGTAAAAACTAAATTTTTTTTTCTCTGATTTTTTAAAATTCCCTTTAATTTTAAGTGGACTAAGATCAAATTCTGCAAGTCTTAATAAATTTAAGGACACAAAATAGCTTAAAAATAAGTGTCGGTAATCTCAAGTCCCAATTAAAGCCTATTGGTTTACTATTTGGCTTTGGTAATAAATCGCATTGTAGTTGTTGCATTAATGCGGAATCCGGATCTACAATGGGCCAACGAAATGATACCTGGTGAGGTGAGAAGATTTTCTCTACTCGTAAGGCAGCATTCCATGCAAAAAGCAATAACAACAACAACAACAACAGCAACAACAACATGACTGAGGCCAAGACTGAGTCCGAGACCGAGACTCGGGCCAAAACTTGAGGTGAGAGGACAATCAACTCAGCATAGCAGAGCCACAACAACAACAACGAGAATAAGATGAAGCAGCAGCAGCAGCAAAGCAACAACAACAACAACAACAACAGCAAGAGGCAGCTCAGCTCCTCTGGCCACAACTCGTGGCTAACTGAATCGCTTGCGCCTATTTAATTTGGCTGCCAGTTCGAAGCTCCCACAGATTCCAGATTCCTGCTTGCGGCCCCGCAGCGCCGCGCCGTTGTCTTGGCATCTTGTTAACGATCATGGCAACAGGATTCTGCTATTTTGTCGCTGCCCTGCGCCACAGCAACAACAACAACAACAACAACAACAGCAGCAGCAGCAGCAGCTAAAAATTATGCAGCATCGTCGATGGCGGCAGCACATTCCACAGGCGGCGGGGTTGCAAGTGGCAACGTCAGCAGCATCCCAAAAAGAAATGGACTGCTTGCAACACACAAACACACACACACACTTACACTCGAACACACACAGTTGCACGCTAAAATCGCTGCAAATGCAAAAACAAAACAAAAACAAAAACAAGAAAGAACAGTTATCCTCGGGTTGCCGAAGAATAAATACCCTTGCTGACATATGACAGTTTTCGAATATTTTTCTATATATTTTTCTATGAGAGCTTTATGATATAGGAGTTTGATATTACGAGCATGTTTGAGGTCGGTATTAAAGATTTTCGTAAGGATATGTTCAAAAATAAAATTTTATATTTTTAATGTCTGTATAAAAACCTGATTTTTCAACGATTGTTCCGATTGATAATCCGTTAATTATATTATTTCGCTTTTATAATAAGAACATAATAAAGCTCGCAATTGTCAATTTTGGTTAAGATATCTTAAAGAACAAAAAATATGTTTATCAAAGGACTTAATTTTTCACCGATTTTGCCCAAGGAACCTATGACACCTTTATGATATAGTAGTCAGATGCTACAAATATTTTTCCGTTAGGTTAAAAAACACCGTCAAGCATGTATTTATTAAGTTTGCCTGGAATGTGTTTAAAAAATACAAGTGTGAACTTAGTTTTGGACCGATTTTTCCTATGAGAGCTATATGTTATAGTATTTTATAGAGCATTTTAAGGCTTTTGATGGATAATTTTAGTTAAGATATTTTAAAAAACAATTAGCAAAAATATAGTTTTCGACCGATAGTTCTCATAAGAGTTATATTTTAGAGGTGTGCTATATTTATTATATTATATATTATATTATTTTTGTATCATATGTAATTGGCAAGTTTAGTCGAGATATCTTGAACAAAAAAATAAACAAATTTTCAGGAAAAAAAAATCGTTTTTGATTGATTGTTCCTATGCCAGCTTTATGATATAGTCCAATCCAATCCAGCAATAAGAATATCTATGCCATATTTCATCAAGATAGTTTCACAACTCAGAGACTATTTTATAAAGGAACAGGCAAACAATAATGGCTATATCGACTGGGCTGATCATGGTGATCAGGAACATATATTCCCTATTGGAACACATTTCGCGACAACTATGTAATACCCCCAGCAAGTGTGCAACAACAAAGAGAGGCCAGCAAAAATGTGGCAAGCAAACAGAATAACTAAATGCGGCACCGTGAGCCGGAACCCCGTTGCAAGCCCCGCTCCGCGGCGGCGCGTCTGCCGCCCCCACTTGCCTTTCTACCCGGCCATAAGTGCCACAATGTTGTCGCGGAATTTCGGCTTTCACCCGATCAGCCGGCTTTATTAGCCAAGTCTGCGGCATTTGGGGCGACTCCCGACTGGCAGCGGAAGGTGATCGCGCAATTCGGCTTGCTTGCAACTGCAACTGGGCAACTGGGCAACTGGCACTGCCACTGCCACTGCCACTGTGGCACAGTGGCTGCCCGCACTCTTCGCACACGTTTGCACCTTAAAATGCGCCGTTTTTGGCTGCTGCTGCCGCAATACGAAATTCCACAAAGAACTTAAGTGTATACAATATGAATGTCTGGGGCATGCAGCAACGACAACGCCAACAGCGACTGCAACGGCAACGGCAACGGCGACCGCGACTGCAACTGAGGCAGCGACTGCGGCAGCGACTTCAGAGTCGACTGCAATCAAACATTGGCCATGGCCCGAGCCCAATGTGGGAGCTGCAAGAGTAATAGCCACCGCCACCGCCACCGCCGACGACGACGACGACGACGACGACGTTCGGCTAGTGACTGCATCGAGTGAAAGAGATAGCAATACGCGTTATAAGGTTGGAGCACAGGCTTCGTATCTTGAAATGAAATGCAAAGAAAAGAAAATAACAAAAACAAAGTTTCTCACGTTCCTCTTCCTAAATTCTTGGAATTGCAATACATTAAAAAGAGGTCTCTGTGTGTGTGTGTGTTTGTGTGTGTGTGTGTGTGGTGTGTGTGCATGGGCGGACAACGGACAGCAGTTTTGAGCCGTGCTACAGACCGTACGCCCGTTCAACATATTCCCTTTTCTCATCGATTTTTAAATCTATAAGTGAATGTGTCGATTGTATGCACTGAGCGAAATTTTATCAACTTAAGCGTGAACTGAGTGTTATGAATAGCTGTTAACTGTAGTTGACAGAGCTTGGCTTGAGACTAAATAATGAATTAAATAGCTAAGTATATATAAGTATATATTCGGGTTTAAAAGACATCAGAAGCTGGTAAATCCTTGGGAATGCACAGTGGGATATTCTGAGTTTTATCTAACAAAAAAGAATTTTTATATAAGATTATCCTCTAAATGGGTTAACACGGTTTCTGGCCAAGGAGTTGCCTAGTATGCAGTTGGTTTCGAATCTTGGCTTTCCCAATTTTAAATAAGGATCCAGCAGTCATTCATCTATGTAGAAACGCTCATTACCCGATTTACTTGTAATGAATTAGGTGTTTTCACAGAACGTCTTAATATCTGATGTAATTTTCAGCAGGTTGGGATGATTATTTTATAATAATTATAATAATAATAATTACACTTATACAAATGAGTAAACTTCTTATAAGAAATGTCAAAAAATCTTCAACTCAATTTTTGTTTTCCAATTTTTATGATAGCTCAAAATCAAAGGATCAAAGAAAATAAATATTGTTTATACGGTAAAAAGTTGTTTTATTTCAGTCAGAAGTCAATAAAAAAATGCTGTAAATCCCACATAATTAATAAACAAAGTTTATCAAGACTGATTCAGCGAAAGGTGCTACCAAATAAAAATATTTTTTACCCAACAAGAACTGAGAATGTAAGGCAAGGCAACCCTTAAATAGGTACACCTGAGTTACAAGCCAAAGAATATATAAATTTATATAGAATTTTTATTGTAAACACTGCATTTTTGTCAGTGTAATTGTTTTCAGTTGTTGCTGTTGTTGTTATTGCTGTTGTTGATGTTGATTTTGTTGCTGCTGCTGTTGCTGTTGCTGCTGCTGCAGTTGTTGCTGCTGCTGCTGCTACTTTGGCAATATGATTTTGTTATTTCTTTTCTCTGCTTCAATTTGATTTTGGACTGCATTCGGGCGGTCCACCGATCGACGATGGTCGTCGCAGCCGCTTGTTGCAGTTGCAGCCGCAGCTGGGCCAGGAGGTTGGGGAGGTGGCATGGCCATTGGGGCATAATGAAAGTCGTCGTTGCCTCGTCGTGGCTGTTGTTGACGTCTTCGGCGGTTTGATCAAATGAATGAATATTATCATCGATGCCTCCTCTTCCTCTTGAATGTTGAACAAGCTGACTTGATGACCGTAGACTCCAGACCCAACGAGCTACGTAAAGAATGTCTGATATCTGTGTGTGTGCGATGTGTGTGTGTGTGTGTACATACATATATTTACATTGGCGGCTTTGTGGCTTGAGCGTTGACTGTGGGGGGCGGAGGGTGGAGGGGAGGTGGGCCAAGTTGTTGCCACTCAGCAGGAGTAAACGTTTGATCTAATTGGTTGGCTCATCGAGGTTCTTGGGGCGATCTTTGATAATCTTAGGTGTCTTCAAAAAAAATACAAAAAATAATATTGCCCGACTTGGACTATTATGCAGCCGGTTTGCATCAAGATGCGTTTACATCTAACAGCAGATCATTTACGAAATGATAATAAACCCTATTCAAACCATTTTCAAGGAATGTGCAGCAAAAATTACCTCTATAAGAATGCATTTTACAGTGAAAATTTCATGTATGATTATTCAAGTCCGGCTTAATTTACTTTTGCAGCTAAAAGTAAGCCTAATAATAGACAAAAGTTTTTATTGCAACTAGGACACATTTTTGGAGAAATTAAAACTCCCTTTTTTAGTGGGGTAAAATTCGAAGTGATGAAAGAAGGTAGATATTCTGTGCGTTTTTCACGCTCCAAAGTTCTGCTGGCAAAGAACACATAAGCAACACACACACACACACGCACACGCACACACACACAGAGAGAGACAGATAGGCCGATAAAAGACAGACAGATGGAAAGTGCAGCAAGCGGGGGAGCGGAGAGCAGACGAACAGACAGATAGACAGACGGCAGACACAACAGGGACAGACAGACAGACAGACGAGGAGCCGGCATGTACAAATACAGCAGTTGATATTTAACAAGAGTCAAAATTCCAGGAATTTAGGATTGGTTTTTGGTTTTTGAGAGAGTGGCCCAGACTGAGACCTGGTCAGTGCGGTTCGGTTCGGTTTCTGTTCTGTTCAACGGGGCATAATTAAGTGGCCTTAAATGCCGCTAAAGGAATTTCCCGCAGGCGACATTATTATCAGTTTTTAGGGGACACGGGGGACCCGGGAACAGACATCATTTCTTACTGATAGGCCGGCATTGCAGTTGATCCCGATGCCGATGGCGATGGCGATGTTGATGTTATTCATGTTAATGCCGATGACATTTCCAGCCATGTTCCCATCGGCACCGTTTTATATTATTATTGAATGGCATTGATCTTCACCATCGTTTACCAAAAAGAAGTTAGGAATGTCTGCTGGCTGCCTCCACATACATATGCATTTATGTCTACGCATGCGTATCTTAATGCTTATGTCGACAAACGATACAATGGACCATCAAATTAATATTGTTACTTCTTCTAAATTGGGCTAACTCTCTATCGAGACGGAGACGTGAATTGTGAGCCGGGGCTCTGCGGCAGACTTGAGAAATGTTAATTGCTAAATGCCAACAGGTTGCAAGTTCTGTGGCTTGCACAACATTTGTTCGTCATCATCATCATCATCAAGACACAGGCATTCCAATATCGTGACTTCATATCACAGTTACTGCAATCACACTTGCGTAGCCCAAGGGGGGTGGCCAACAAAAGGTGCAGTTGAGCGATTCTTGTGAGAGATAAGAAGAATACATAATGCATCTAGATACATTTTGAGCATAATTCATAAGTCATGTATACCTGGTATATGATATATGTAGTAAAGTGCAGCTTTAGGCTGAAAATTTTGGAATTCTTTTTACAGCTATTTGGTATAGGAGCTTGGAAAATGAAACTATATATTTCTGGCTTTTTCTCTGTTTTTTCTAGACATAGCTATTTTAGGTCGAACAGTTTGGTAAATATATTTTTGTTTAAAAAAAAAAGGAATGCAATTATTTTTATTTTATGAATATGGGAATTATTGTTATTATTTTCATTATTAAAATTAGTTTATGAATTAGTTGTCAGTTAGCTTAGTTAGGACATGGTTTTCCACATCAATGAACAATCTTTAATATATAGAAGGCAAATGTTTGTAATATTATTTTAAAAAAATACAAAAATTTGTAATTTATTTAAAAGATCTTTTATGAATTTTTTATTAGGAGGAAATATCTCTAATTCATCTACTAAAAATATAACATTTTACCATTTTAAAAGTAAAAGATTCTGTTTGGCTTAAAGTTCGGTTCATAATTATTTAAAAAATAAGCCTGTCACTAAAACCTTTTTATATATTCTTCACTAGCCTAAGATTCGAACTCGCAGCCTCGAACTTCAATATACATTTAAACAATAGATATAAATTAGACTCGTGTCAAACTTAAAGATTGTTCATATACTCACCTATATCTAGCACAGAGGCTACTTGTTCCGAGGCGCTGCCAGAGTCTGAAATAAAAGATATATTTAATGGCACCCCGTGGTCGAAATTGGCGACGACGCCCATTCGTGGCAACTGCTTATTGCAATGTAACTGCAAGTAAGTACGTTTGTACTTGTTCTCAGTCAAGTCAAACCAGTTGCCCCCATGACTCAGACACTGGCTGGCGAGTCAGAGCTCAGATCTCAGACTCGCGACTCGAGACTCAGACTGAGGCTGAGACTCAGACTTGCAAACCAGCAGCCACAACTAATTGCATATGCATTTTGCATAATCTCATAGTAATTACAATAGTTCGATCTATGCGCGCCGGCGCCATGGCAATTCATTCATGCAACCAGCAGCTAAGTTGGAGCTCTCTGGCAGCTGCAAGCTCCCAGGCCTCCATTCATGAAACCGAAAAACTGGCTGCGATCGCGACTGTGACTTGTGACTGTGACGGGGCTTGGTTCATTCTCATGTGTGTATATGTGTGTGTATATGTGTGTGTGTGTGTTTATGTGTGTGGCAGTGCATTTCATCACTTTACCACTCAACACAAACGAAAAAAAAAACGACAGAAAAAACCATAACACAAGCAGTTGTAGAAGAAGGAAAATAAGAACCAAGAGATACGTGTTCTGGTACTCGCTGTTGGCCTGCATTCTTCTTGTAAGTATTTTTTGTATTTTGTTGTTGTTGTTGTTGTTGGTTTTTTTTTTGTTTTTTTTTTGACACCAATGCACTTTGGTCTTATCGCGCATATTTCATATCTGGTTACTCTTGTTAATCTCCTTTGTCGCTTCGTTGTTTTGGGGTTGGGCGCGGGCAGCGTTGGGGGTGGGTCTGGGCGGCCCACTGATAAAGCGAAGCGAGCGTGCACGCATTAAAATTAAATGCCCACTGCACTTGTTAAGCGTTTGTGTCTAATATTCTTCGTGCTGCACACACACACACGCACACACACACACACACACATACAGAGAGACATACGAAATACATATTTATCAATTTATTAATTTCGTATGCATAAATCTTGCGCTTTATTTATTCAATTTGAGTCTTTGTTGTCTGCTGCTGATCTGGCGCTGGCGCTGGCGGTGGCGGTGGCCCTGGCCAGATACAATGCACTAACTAAGAGACACTAGCAGCTGGACAGGGGGCAGGCACAGGGGCAGTGGCAGGGACAGGGGGCAGGGGACAGGGGGACAGGGGGCATTGGTGCAGGGACCGTCACTATCGTTGGAGCGCAGCACATTCGATCTTTGACTTATGAATTCTTGGAATGCAGCTAGTGCGGCATTTTAATGGAGGCTGTCGCTCTCTAAATCGCCGCCATGCCCAGCCCTGGCCTGGCCTGGCCTAGCCCGGCACGGCCTGGCCTGGCCCGGCCTGGCCCCATGCAAATGGTTGCCCCAAGTCCGGGTCCAAGTCGGAATCAGACCAATGTAAGTCGAACGTTTAACTATTTTAAGTTAAGCTAGTTGCACGCTGAACCAGCCACAGCCAAAACAATTGAGGCCAAATTGTAATTGAATGCACATTTGATCGCAGCGATAAAATTCGACTATATGTCATATTAAACTTGTGAATGGATAATAATAGTAGATAGTTGAAAAACTAGTAATTGATAAATACATATTTCATTTCTTCTGGGCGTAGCTAGCCTACTTAATCTGGTATATTATATTTGTCTACAATTTATTCTTCCTGCTTTTTTCCAAATTTTTGTCTTCATTTGAAGTAAACTTTTATGTGAATCAAATTACAAACATTTAAAGTTTCTTTGGAAAAAAATTTAGAGATGACTATACATGACTTAATTTATATATTTATATGATATATCTAATTATTATGAAAGCCTTTGTTTAATGCCTGAATACAAACTAAATTAAAATGGCAGAACATTCAGTTATGTATTTTATTAACAAATAGTTATTTGAAATTTCACTTTACAAAATAGGAACTAGACGTCTGAATCTGATGTTTCATTTGAGAATTTAATTGATTAAAGAGCAGATCTAGAATTCTTAACCAAAAAGATTTATTAAAGAGTTCAATTAATTAAGAGGCAATTACAAAATAAATACCAAAATTCTTTACATAAAGTTGTTATAAGCGAAATAAATTGACTACAAAATAGTTAATAAATATTTGACTTATCAAAGTAAATCTAGAATTCGATTAATAACAACACAATATATTTAAATTTACCAAATATTAGTTATTTGATTGTGAAATTTACATTATACGAGCTACTACTTAACCTGAAGTTAAATAAAGAGTTTAATTAATTAAAAGGCAGTTAGAAAATACAAATAAAATTCTTCACTGAAAGCTTTTAGGAATTAAGGGAGTTTAATAAATTAGATAAAAGTCATTTGATTATTGACTAGACTAGAATTTTAAAGGTGAGGGTGGTTAAGTGATTAAGAACTAGATGTTAAAGATTTCTTTTTTTTATCAAAAAGAGACTGGATATCTTAACCTAAATGTTTTATAATACCGTTATATGAATTAAGAAGATAGTGATTTGATTGTCGCATTTGGAAAATATAAACTTAATCGAGAAAAACCAAAAATTCGAATGTTAATTTGGGATTTAATATGGATGTCAAGTTAAAATGTAATTGAAAAATTGACTTTAAAACTTAGAGAACGGCAAAAAATATAAACTAGGTGGCAACATTGGATAATTTTAATTCCTGCATAAATGGCGAAGCTTAAATTCCAAAATGGCGGCATATTTGAGATGCTTATTTAAAATTATAAATTATGAAATGCTGTCTTTAAAGCAATCAAAGAATATGAAAAAATTTGTTTCCAGCACAATACGAGCGCCATTTTGTATATTTTTGAGGCATTTTTCCAAATATGTTTGTTTCAATTGCTGTAAATTCTTTTAAGATAATAATTATTTAATATTATATATAAAATATGATACATTTATATGTGCTCAACTACAGCTGGTTTTAAATAAAAGCCATTTTGATTTGTGCACTAAAGAAAAAAACATAACCACGTCAACAATAATACCTGGCGGCCATTTTGTTTTTATTCGCGACGCGTGAGTTTCTCTCTGTGAGAGTCGAGCTTTTTTGGTGTTGTTGTTGTTGTTTGCTTTTTATTGTTGCTAATTTCGGGTGCTCTGCTCTGTTGCCGTGCATAGTGTAAAATACTTTGGCCGATTTTGGGAGTACATGGGTAACATGTGATTTTTTTCTTGTGGCTTTTTTTTTTTGGCATTTGGCATTTGGCTCTCCGAAAAGTCATGCGAAAAATGTATGTGTAGGCGTTACGACTGGAAATTGGAATAGGGAAATGGCGACAGGGTCGCTGTTTATGTCAAGGATATCAGGTGAATTAGTTCAGGATATAATTGGTCTCTTTTCAGGCTTCGAATTTGCTGAGAGGCGACGACATTTTGTCTATTATTCATGTTCAATATTGTGCACGTCATTTGGAGCTCTCTCGATTTTATATATGTATGTATGTATATATGTATATGTATATGTATTGCGATCTTTATAGAAAGAAATTTGCTAAACTTTGTTGTGCGAGAGTGTGTGTGAGCTGCTGTCGAATTGGTGTGCGTGAAAAATGCTGCGTTTTTGAAATAGCTGCGAACAAAACGTTCACTTTATTAATGTAGCTGTGTGTGCGAGTGTGCGAGTGTATGTGTGTGTGTGTGTGTATTTGGTGCGTGTGTGTGTGAGAGAGATGCGTTGATATTGTGCACGCCCCTAGCATTGTCGACGGCCGACCCTTACGTCAGCATTAGCACGTGGACTATTATTAAAGCGTTTAATTAACTTGAAGCATTTAGGATCAAATTAATACATAATTGAGAAGGGGGATGAGAAACTCGGCACTTCGCTTTTTGGACCGTATTACAAGACCAGACCAAATTCTGTGATCAATTCCGTTTTGCGATTCGAGTTGCGTTGCGTTGTTCATTGGACTGGACGATGACAACTCGTAAGCTGATATCAGTTGTGCGGTTAAAGGTTGGGCCCAGTCTTTCATAATAGGCGTACATGTACGTTTAATTAATGTACGTATTAGTTCCGTTTCGGTATCAGCTTGTTGTTGCCGTTATGGTGTTGCCCATTTTCGACTTAAATAAATGTGCCTATTTAATTGCATATTTGAATGTAAGTACATTTATTTGACATCGAATTCATTTCAATTTCATGCCTGCCATTAGAAAATGCCCCCATGGCAATCACACACACACGCACACATGCACACGCACGCACGCACACTCATGGGCATAATAGGCAGCTCTCACACACACACACACACACACAAATATCACACTGGCCCGAAATCGAAATGTTTTCTAGAATATCTGTTTGCCTGTGTCGGTGAGAAGCTCGTGATGTATGTGACGATGTTACACATTTCATATAGCACACACCACTCGGCCATGTGTGTGTGTGTGTGTGTGTGTGTGTGCTGGTGTAAAGAAAAATAACTAGCTCCTCTTGGTTTGCTCCACACATGCATACGCGCTTCTGGCACAGGAATTTTTTTTCTATACCCTGTACCGACCCAAAATGGGTACCAGAGGTATAAACAAACTATGCTAGCGTTTGCAACAGGCAGATGTAGATACAGTTAACCCGACAAACATATACATATCATCCTGATCAACGAGTTGAGTCTGTTCATCGCAAAGAGGACAAGGTCTAAGGGCCCAAAATTTGGTATGTAGGCTCTGCCAAAGAAGCAATTTATCATAAAATGCAGCCCAAAGTGTGTGTCTTGTTTGTTAATGTCTTGAGCACTTATATAACGGCATTTTGCAGCTGAGCACAGGGTACCTCTGCGTCGAGTAGTCTCGATTTGAGCACTCTTACTTGTTTTCAACAGATTTCATTGGGGTTTTGGCTGCTCTTTTTCGTTGATTTCGATCGTACATGTGCGTGTGTATTTGAGTGTGTGTCTTTGGGCTGCTTTACACTGTGCACAAAATGTGTATAGTTGAGTCCAATGTGAAGTCTGGCTTTGTTTCTCATTTAATTTCACAGTTTAAATGCAAATTTACACGCAATTATGTTAAATTCTTAGTGAGATTCAACTAATAATAGTTAATTCGAGCTGAAAAGAAGACCATCTAAAAGATTTTTAATTTATATTTCAAAAATTATTCTCATAAAATGTCGAATCATAAATTTATCAGGCTTATTTCATAAATTTTCTGTGTAATTAGCTTTATATGTCCTTAATATCCGTTCTGATAGTGGAGTTTAAATATTTCAAAATGAATGCTAAGCGTGTTTACAGTTAAAAATTTCTTAAAATAATGAATAATAAATAATTTATCAACTTTCACTTAATCTTTGCAATTATTAAATATTGCCCAAGCTGCGCTTGACTAATTTAAGCACATTTAAACAACATTATTTCTAATTTAATTTATTTTTATTAAATTTATATGCGATTTATTCCCAATAGCTGCAACTTATTTTACGATTTTTGCGCTGCCCGCTGAGCGAATTCAATGAAATAAATTAAATATATTTTCATAATTTCCCGCTGCTGCTACTGTGTATTTTATATAGTATTTAAAGTGCCATTTTGTGGCATTAATTCGCAATTGATATGCTAAAAATGCATATGTGGCCGCCATTTTCTTTTTGCTTCGTTCATACAATTTTTTACCGTGCCAAAGCACTTGCGCTCGCTCACACGCAAACACACAAGCGACAGCAAGCTTTTGAAAGCGCCCGAGCTCGCTCGCTCGCTCTCTCTCTCTCTCTCTCTCTTTATCTCTCTCTATCTCTCTCTCTTGTTTGTTGGTGTGTGCGTGAGTGTGCCTTTGTGAAGTGTCGGTGTGTTTGTTGTACTATTGTTTTGAGAGCCAATGCGGCAGATGGCGTTAAACATTACATGCAAAGTCACACTCGCAGTGTCGGCAGCTGCACACGGCATATTCATTCAAACATTCAGACATTTCAAGACGCCCGTGCTCGACGCACGGCGCACGCGACGTTTTAGCTTCTCACAACGGCGGCTGCGGCTGCGGCCGAGGCTGGCTGCGAAACAAAACTTAAGGAATTCATTGATACAAAGGGACCATGCGACCGCCGCTGCCGACTGCCGACTGCGACTGCACGCTCTCCCTAGTGTGCGCCTGTATGTGCTTGTGTGCTTGTGTGCCTGTGTGTGTGTGTGTGTGTGTGTGTGAGTGCGCGCTGTCAGCGTAACCATGCGCCGCAACCAAAGTTTGGGTGATTCAGTACGTCAGCGACAGCGCCAACGTCAAGAAGGAGGAGGCGGTGAACTGCTCTGACTGGTCGCGGCTTACTCTGGCTAGCTGATTGGGCTCTTCTTCGCCTGGTCTCTGGATAGCGGCAGCGGCAACGGCAACGGCAACGGCGGCGGCGGCGGCGGCATCAAAGTTAATTTCAATTAAAACTGTGCAAAGGTGTTGGTGTTGGTGTTGGCCTGTGTGTGTACATGTGTGTGCATGTGTGTTGTGTGTGTGTGTTGTTGGTGTGTTGCCATTTAACTAAAGTTTAATTATATTGCTCAGCAAACATAAAGAAAATTAAAAACTGAATCCCATTTCAACGCGATCGAGCTAAACGAACATAAAAAAAATTATTTGCAAATTTGCGACGCAGTTTTAAAGGCCCCCCCCCCCCCCCCCCCCCCCCCCCCCTTTTCGTAGCTCAATGCCATAACGTAACGTAAAATTCTTAAACGACGTTTTGAAAAAAAAAAGTACATGGAAAGAGGAAAACACAAAAACAAAAACAACAACATGCGCAACAATAACAAGAAGCAGAATTAAAAACAAACTAGCGCCCGACTTTTGAGCTTCGCAACTGAATAATTAAAATTAGAAGCAGAAAAGTAAATAAAAAAAAATAAAATTAAATAGAAGACAAAAATATAAACTCAAATAAAGCATTGAAATGACTCATACAGACATACAATATATACATGTATAGATTTGTATTTAAAAAAAAAAAAAAAAAAAATTGCGCACAAGGCAACTGTAAACTTATACAATCAAAAAAAAAAAAAAAAATTATTTGCATGTATTGCATATAAAACAAGAAGAGCAACAAGAACAACAAGTGAACTTTGTACATAGCGACAGCGTTGATGATGATCAGCATGATCATGACGATCATGATGTTGTTGTTGATAATCACGTTGCTGTTGCTGTTGCTGCTAAAATCAATTATATTTATAATCAAAGCTGCGTTACAATGATATTGCAAAAACTTCGCCCGAGCAAAGATTGCGAGGCAACAATTTTCCAACCACCCCCAACTGCTATCAACTGTGATAAGCGTTTTTCTATTTTTCTAATTTTATTATTTTATTTTATTTAT
The DNA here is from genome assembly GCA_035041545.1 of Drosophila colorata. Lineage (NCBI taxonomy): Eukaryota > Metazoa > Arthropoda > Insecta > Diptera > Drosophilidae > Drosophila > Drosophila colorata. The sequence continues at coordinate 7,118,387 of JAWNLD010000564.1, forward strand.
TTATTTTTTTATTTTTTTTTTGCTGCTTTGTCCACTTTGGCAGCGTGCATTGAACCAATTTTGTTGTCGTTGCCTCTATTTTTTTTTATTTTTTATAATACCTCTGTATATTTATTTAAAGCGCAAATGTTTTAGATACGACACAAATGTCGCCGCTAGCCCAGCAGCAGCGACTACAAAGTAAATGAAACAACAGCAACAATAACGGCAAACAGCAACAACAACAACGGGCACAACAACAAAAATAAAGGCAAACTTGACTATCTGTTACTGCCGCCGCCGCCGACGTTTCATTCGGTTCAGTTCGGTGCGTGTGCTGAGCATTTAGCTAAACTGGCACACACCAACACAAACGCACAACACACACACACACACACACACACGCACACACACACATACACACACACACAAACACACGCTAGCCCTGACTGCGTGTGTGTGTGTGTGCTTATATAATCAACAACGACATCGCCATCGCCAGGCCGCCTAATGGCTTTGTTTGTAAGTATCAAGCAATTTGTTTAAACTTTTACTAGTTTTTACACATATTTATCGTACATGTACACATGATATTTTGATATTTATATTTATGCATATTGGCGGCGGCTAAAAACAGCTGTTTCGGCTGCGCTTGTCCGGCCGTGCACTTACAAATTGACAACAGAAAACAGCTGTTTTGTGCAGTCCGCTGCAGCAGACGCAGCAGCGGCGCAACGCAGCGCAGCGCAGCTTAAGCCCCAGACAGCAAGTCCTCCACAGTCACACTCACACTCTCACACACACACACACACACACACGCACACGTGCGCACATTGTGCTGGCCATGTGTCCTTAAGTGTGCGCTGGGCTTTTTGCGCACCAACAGATTGAAAACAGACAGACGGACGGTGCCAGACAGACGGTCCCAGACAACAACAAGGCCAGCCTGCCGCAAAAGCTCGCTTGCTCTCACACTCACTCTCACGCTCACACACACACACACACGCACAAACACTGCGATATTTGCTTGCTCACCCACACAGTGGCAGGCGCAACAAGTTGTCGTTGTCGCTCATTTTGTTTTGCGCTCTTAAGCGCTCGCTCTCTTGCACGCTCGCTCTCTTCGTGGCGCTTGGCGTTGCCAGACTGTTTACGATGTTAGATTCAAATTATTAATGATTGGCAATGCCTCATTAAAACAAATTCTTTAATTACATTAGACAAAAGACATATTTTCTTTTATTTTTATCAATTAAATTTTTTTTTTAATAATAAGTAACACGTGCCTAAATTGTTGGCGTTGCCACCTGACGGGCGGTTTGAAAAATAGTGCGCAAAAACGTTTTCGCATTTCGCTTCTGTTTTGTTTGCAAAGCCCATAAACTATAATACATAATAAATAGCCAAAGGCGCAATATGCGCAGCTTCAAATACACAGACACATGGTTGGCAACGCGAACTGGCGGGCCCGAGCACGAAGAGGAGGCGATGGAGGGGCGGGCAGCCGCACGTTTTGGGGCAGGCGCCTGTTCCTCAAGCCTCAAAGTTCACAATGGGCTGTAAATTTGCGCTGCTTTTGTATGTTGCCTTGCCCGTGTATATGTATGTGTGTGTGTGTGTGGCGTTGTTTATAGTTGTTGTTGCTGTTGTTTTTCTATTATAGTTTGTACACATTTAAATGCGCAATTAAGATTGGCGCGAGCAACAACAAAAACTATCAACAGAATTGAACCAGTTTGATATGTTACGCATTTATCAAAAAACAACAAATACAAATACAAAAACAAAAACAAGAAGCAACAAAAAAAAAAACCAAAAATACTCAAAAGCAGAAATCGAAAATCAACTCAAAAGCTTTTCAGCATATGGGTTTGATCACCCTGTGCCCGTTTGGTTTATAACTCCCCCATCGATAATAATCGATGAACTGTTTCATTTATATAAATCAATTGGCAGCTCTGCCACAGTGTCTGCCATAATTAGGCGCACACGTTTAAAAACAAATCAAAGCAATAACACTTGCCGCGATCAGCTTGGGGCTCTGGGCTCCTTCAATGGTCACACGGAACGTCATCGCCCACAGCTCTAAATGTGTAATCGTAATCTAAATACAAGAAAAAACAAGAAGAAGAGGAAAAACAGAAACAACAACAACAACAGCAAATCTTTGTGGCAATAGTTGGTGCTGACGTAAAAGCGCCTGGTGTTTGTGTGTTTGTGTTTGCGTTTGTGCCTAGTTGCGTTTCATTTTCATTTTCATTCACTTTTCAATGACGTATGTACACAAGCTAACCAAACGCCCGCCGTCCACCCTGCTATCCCCTCACCGCACCACCAGCCACATCCCGCCGCTTACATTGGCGCAGACGGGCAGACAACCTTGTAAAGTTTGTGCGTCATTTGGCCTGTTGTTGTTATTGTTTCTCCACAATTTACAATTTTCGCGGCACTTTCGCCCGGGGTCTGTTGTAATTTTATCGCTTGACCGCATCTTCCGTTGGATATCAACTCGTAAAAGTCAGGCCCTATACCATGGCCCAGTACCATATAAATATGTATACATATATATACATACATATATATCTACAGATATATATCTGAGTATTTATATTTCCTTAGATCAGTGTGCTTTTACCTGCAGTCTGCGTCATAGTTTTTCCAAACAATCAACTTGAAAAAAAAAGAATTCTATTTATATTTACATTTATACATGTTCTTTGTAATTTTTACTAATGCCAGTTTGCTTTTATGACTTTTCGTGTATTATGAGTCCAAGTCCGATTCCAGTCTAGTGGTTCACGTGCAACACAGTCAATCGAATTTCAACAGAACCGCAACCAATCAGTCGTTCAAACAGGCGAATACTTAACTCATTCGTTTAACAATAAATAAATAAAAAAAATATATGTACATATATATATATATATATATATATATATATATACATACATATAGGCTGTTGCCCAGTTCACTGACTCACTGGGCAAATGTAACTTCAAATGCAAATTTCTTAATGTGATCTTTTTCCAAGAAAATCACAGCTAATCAAATTTCCAAAAATAAAACAAATGAAATCAGCAGAAATAATATGTCAAGAGTTATTTATCGGCTGGCCGGGCAATTCATTAATTTTTAGAAATAGTTTACCATATCTGAATGCTATAAATTTAGAAACCCTTTATCATCAAACATTTGAATGGTGTAACAATGGTGTATTTTGAAATTTGTATTTATCATCCAACTAATCGAAGCTGCTTTAGTTTCATACTCGTCATATGAAATTTATTGCTCTAAATTCTGGGAACTGGGCTTGCAATTGTGTTACTCAAATGTAAGTATTTGGATTTTTTTAAATATTTATTATCAACTGGAATTGAAAATTAACGTAGCATACTTTTCTGGACAGGCGCAGTTAGTTATAAAGCTTTTGAAAAAATATGAGAAATTTGCTTGATTGATAAACTAAAATTAATAGATTATATATAGAATTCAGAAATATTCTATTACTATAAATTTATAGTTTCTTGAAATTTTTTTAAGGCCTCAGCCACAAGAGCACTCTTGATATATACTATATATACACATATATATTAAATATCTAAATTGTGAATTATTCATATTTTATTCGAAATGCATTATATTTTTTTTCATATATCAAAAAATTTGTTTTTAAAAAACAAAATAAATATCATATATTTAAATGCATATATTAAAAAAATTTGAATGCATTTCATTTTAAATAGCAAACATTTTCATTAAATATGCATTTACATTCTAAATTTTTATACACAAGTTGAATGAGTATTTATTGAGTCAATCACTTGAAAACTCAAATTAAATTTTCCCTGCTTTATTCTTTGTGATTTTACTAAATAAGGCCAGTTTAAAGTGTCCAATAGAATCTGATCTTTAGCTACTCACTAGCGAGTCCGCCTTCGCGTATTTGTAGCTATGTACACGCAGGTACATATGTATAAGAGTGTATGTGCGTACATATACGTATTATATGCACACCATATGAGTGCATACTTGAAGCCATAAAATATTGTACAAGTATCTTTATATGTATTTGAAAATCAGACGGGCATTCATTCAATCCAATGGGGCATGTTGCTCTGCTGCTGCTGCTTCTTGCTGCTGCTGTTGTTGTTGTTGTTGTTATTGTTGTTGCTGTTGTTATTGTTATTGTTGTTTTTGTTGTTCCCATTTACTTCCGTTTCTACTGCATTTGCTGTGTGTGGGTTCGCATGTGTGTGTGCGTGTGTGTTTGTTGGTTTATGTTGTCGCTGCCTCAGCTTGGGATTTTCATTCATTAAATGCGAGCGCAGCACACACGCACACACACACACATACGGCGACACGCCACACCAACTACACGCACACACACGTATTCACATACACTTTCATTCATTCATAAATTCATGCATTGCCTGAAAGCGGCTGTCGCTGCCGCTGCCACCGCCGACGCTGCCGCTGCCGCTGCCGCCGACGCCGCCTCCGCTGCGGTTGCCGCAGTCTGTCGTGTCATCGCTTCGACTGCTTGCCCCAATGCGTTTCAGTTGTTGTTGTTGTTGTTGCTGTTAGTTTATCGCCGCCATCGCCGAGCCATTGAGACCCCCAAATCATGTGTGTGTGTGTGTATCTGTATCTCTATGTGTGTGTGTTGTGTATAGATTTAGTACGCTTGTAGTTGCTGTTGCTTGCTTCGTTGCATTTTATAGATTTGCTCTAAATTTCAATGAATTTTCATTGAGCACACACACAACAGCAACAACAGCAACAACAGCAACATCAACAACACACACGCACACACACACACATACAAGCTGATAAGTGAGGAACGGATCCGTATCTCCGTTGTCGGTTTTTTTGGGGTCAGCACCCAATACATTCGGTATTTGTTTTGTTGTTGATTTTATTTCGGACTGCATATTGTCGCAATCACAACAACAACAGCAACAACAACAACAACAAAAACAAACAACTAAATAAAACTTCTTCCATATGCGTTTGGCAGTATTTTATGTGCCCCATAATAACGTATCCCCTTTCCATTCACATACAGTTATGAATGAATGGTCCGCAAAAATATGAATGAAATGCATAAACAAACGAACGAATAAACACGCACACTCAAATATATATATATGTATACTATATATGTGTATGCATATGTATGCATACATATATAGAGAGTCGCTTTGGTATGCGTATCGGTTCGTATCGCGACCGTCTATATAATACACAATATTTCCGGCCTTTCGAGCAAACGCTTATTTATAGAGCCCGCTAACCTCCACCTCCACACACGCCCCCCTCCCCCCTCCCCCTCTCACAGCTCAACTCCAAATGGCGTCTGCATTTTGGTGCTTCTTATATAGTATGTATATATATATATATATATATATATATTTATATGTATGCGTAAGCATATACACTTTACGATTAGTTAGGACATGAACGTAAATTGATGCTTGAGGCTTAAGATAAGATCAGTAAGATGTAGTATGTATAAAGTATACATATTTCTTTATTTTATTTTTGTTATTAAAAAAGAGTTCTTAAAGCTTATGATTAGACTAGATCGGTTATTTAATTTTTGGGAAAACAAATTTAACAAAAATAACAAAATCAATTCTTTGCTCTCAATATTATTATATTCAAAGAGTTTTAGTAAATATCAATTTTAGGAAAAACTAAATTTGTTCATGGTAAATAATTTTCTTTAAAATTGTACTCTAATAAAAAATTCATAAAAAAGAAATATACCATAAAATTAAAAGAAATATGTTTAATTTTTTACTGCTAACACAGCAGGCAGAGTATTCAGACTTCGGCCAGCCGTTGTTGTCAGTTCGAACATGTTTTATTTTTGGCTTGTCTTCTGCTGCTGCTGCTGCTGTCGGCACTTGGAAAATGCAGTTGCACTTCCCACCTACCCAGTTCCACTTCCACTTCCATTTCCATTTCCATTTGCCACTGCCGTTGCCACTACTTCCATTTCCTACTTCCTCATTAGGCCACACGCACAGGAAGTGAGCGGGAGGAAGCAGCCGAGAGCGATGCACACTTGGCGCATTAGTCACTTTTGTTTTCGTTTTTCTTTCTTTCTTCGCTTACTCTTGCCTTCTTCTACTTTACTTCTTCTCCTACATTTTTGCCACTTCCTATCGATGTATGCTCCCCCCTTCCCCCCTTCCCCCATTTCCCCCATCAACCCCGATTTCCCTTGAGTGTGCGTCTGCTATTTTCTGTTTCTGTTTCTGTTTCCGTTGATAAAAACTGCCCGGGGACTTGGGAGCCGTCACTTTTGCTATTTATGGCGAAAGTGTTGCCCGGACCGAGTTCAATAGTGCTTTGAACTTTGGCTCACCCCGCCTGGGAACGGCAACGGCAACGGGAACTGGAACGGGAACGCAGCCAAAATAGAGCGGCGCATTGTCTGCCAAGCGAGCGGGCGGCGCAAGGGGCTCCCTCAACTTCCGCTGCGCCGCTTTACGCAAAAAAAAAAAAAGAAGAAAAACCAAAAAAAAAAAAAATACGTTAAATTTATGAATATGAATGAGGCAGACGACGACAGCGACGGTGACGGTGACGGCGACGGCGACGCCAACGTCGTTGCACAGCTGTTGCAAGTAACGTGTCGGAGTCGCCCCCACGAGGCGTCGCCTGGTGAAAACTGTTAACAGAAAACTGGGCCAAATGTCATTAATACATCTCAGATCGAAGGCGGCCCGGAGCGGGGCAGAGCGGGGGCTGCAAATCATTGCGCTGACAAGAGGGCGGTCGCATTGGCGACGCCCACGTTGCAGCAACGCCCACTTGGTAGCCAAATCCACAGTCACAGCCACAGCCACAGCCAAAGCCACATCCACATCCGATTGCAGCTACTTTGTGGCATGGAATGTGCTATAATTATGCCGGCCTCACATGGCTTGTCTGCAACTGCCACAACTGCGTCTGTGTGGGCTCAGGAAGCGGCACAGCAATTGCCAGCCTGCTGTGCTGCTGCTGCTGCTGCTGCTGTTGCTGCCACAGCTACAGTTACAGCTGCCCCCGCGACGACTTTCCCCCAGCAGACACAACTTTGAAGCAGTCGGCGGTCATAGACTTACCCACACCCAAAACGAGGCAATAGACACGGGCTAGATAGATGCATGTGAGGGTGCTGCTGCTGCGGCTGCTACCAGGGGGCATCATCGGGCCACTACCCGTAGCCAGCGCCCACTGCGGCGGCAACGGCGGCAACGGCGGCACCATCAGCATCAGCGTCGCTTCAATGCATTTTTCCTCTTGAGGCGTCGCTCTGTTCGTTAGCAAGCGCTAGTTGTTGTTGCTGTTGTTGCTGTTGTTGTTGTTGTGTTTGTTGTTGTTTTCTGATTCTGTGGCCAACACTTGTATGCTAATGCATGCAACATGCAACTGCCAAAAGTCCTCCCCAAACAAAACAGTGGTTCACAAAACATTTGCTATTTAAAATCTGTCCAAAAATCTGTGAAAATTTTTATTTTTACTACTGTATTTAAATTTTTTTTTTTTATATTTAATTATTATTATAATGATTTTTGTAATTATTATAATAATTTCTAACTACTAATTTCGCCAGGCTGGATTCCAACTTTGTTTATTTATCTAACTAAATTTCATTCTTGGCCGTGTTGTCTTTTTGTAAACACTCAGATACACAAAATACCCACCTAAATGTCTTAGTTTGTAGCTATATAATTTTTCGAGCGGTTATTAAAACCGTTGCCATTTCTGCATTCAACCGATCAAAAGAAAGCTATAGTTCTTTATAAAGCAATTATCTGTGGGGCAGCATGAACTGCATATTTATAAAACTAATTTAGCGGTTTGGCTTTTTCTGCTGACCGAATCAGACCATGAACCGAAGCCGCTTATTCCATTGACCATCGAAGCATTAACCCAAGAGCAGCACAAATTAATTGCAGTTCAGCTTTTGGACGTCTTAAGCAATTGACATATTTGGCTTAAGTGAAAAATTCATGAAAAACAATTGAACTATTTATTAAAAAAAAAAAATGTTAATAATAATATTCTAACTATGTAGGTCAGTTATTTAGGCAACTGATCTAGAATTGTTTTAGCTGAAATTTATATTTAAGAATTAACTTAATGACTGATAGAAGCAAAAACTGATCTACATATATATCTCCATAATATAGACAACAATAAAACTTGAATTTTCTTGTGCCACATTTTGTTGCATGTTGTGTCAGTGTGCAGTCCGTCGTCGTCGTCGTCGTCGTCGTCGTCTGCGTTTCGTTTACCTTTCGTGTGTGCATTTGTGAGTTCTCATTTCGCAGCGGCTTATCATCTAACCTGAGCCAGTTGCCGGCGGCATTTGCAACGCGCTCTGCCTTCGCCTCTGTTAATGTATTTTTTTTTGCCTGCAACCGATTCTCTCAAGCATAAAATTGCACACGACATAATTTCCATGAAATGGCTGCGACCAGGAACCGGGCACCGGGACTGCGACTGGAACTGCGACTGAGACTGGAACTTAGACTGAGGCTGACGACGCGTCGTCAACGGAAACTAACTAACTAACTAACAGGCTGCCCCAGGGCCTACTCTCCCTCTCTCTCCCTCTCCCTCTCTCTGCCTGTCGCTCTCTCTTTCTATTTGTGTCTTGATTTCGGGCAGGTTCGCTGCACTTTTTGCCGCTCGCTCGACTAGAAATTATGTGCAATTTGTCTAGCAGGGAGTCTAGCGGCAGTCTGCGCCCCCTACACCCCTCTACCCCTCCAACGGCAATCAACGTTTTTTTTTTGTTTGTTTTTGTTTTTAATGGCAGTATGCGCATCACGTGCTGCCTATTAGACGACATTATAGGGCCTTAAAGCCGGTCCAAACTTTCGACACAGCGCGATTACCGGGTCCAAGTACTTTGATATTGATAGGGCAGCCATAAACGATTTCGATTACAATACGATCGGGGCAATCGTTGACCGTCCATGGTACACAATTAACCCATGACACTGCAATGGCATTCCAATCTCAAATACTTCAGTTTCTATATACACATATATGGGTTGATATTTGGGTGGGGTAGCGGCACCCGGCCTGATAAGATTTATTAATTATTTTTTCCGTTCTTGACGTTCGTTTTTCTGTTCTGATGTTGTAAATAGTACAAACAGTCGAAAGTCCACGCTTTGTTTGTTTTTATACATTTGGTTTTTTCTTTATTATTATTGACAAATCCCTTGAAATAAACAAAAAGCAAAAACTGAAAAAAAAAAAACAAAACAAATATTTATTACAATTTCCGTTACCCTTTTCTCACTTGCTTTGCAGCTAACTGCCGCCGGCCGCATTCTAAACCACACGTTGCAGCAAGAGGTATGTCTGCTTGCCCCGCCCCACTCCACGCACAATCCACCCAGGTAAGTGCTGTAAGGCATGTGACTCAAATGTTGCTGCAATGCCATCACAAGTCTTTTATAGTTGCTTTTGGATTCTTGATAAGCTTCAGGTTAAGCGCGTGCTCATGTGTGTGTGCGTGTGTGTGCGTGTGCGTGAGTGTGTGACAGGTGTGTGTACACTTTCGAAATTCCTGAGATTCTTGCGTCAAGTAGCCGCCGTTACTTATCAATCCAAGTCCAGCCAACGACATGACGTTCCAAATTGTCAAATTGTCAATGGGCCGCATTCATTGCTGGCATTACAATTTTTTTTTACACCTGGCGCCCCATTTATGGGAAACTTTGATGATGCATTTCGCTTATCGTCAATTCAGTATAAAGCAAACTTACTGTACAACATTTTAAGTACTTTCATGTCTCGGAGTATTTATAAAGAAGCGGTTGCCACATGACGTGTGTTTAAAATGTAATTCCCCAACGATTTATTTCCAGAATTGTTGGAATCGTATGTCATTGATATAAAAGTTAGCAGCTTTAGATTCATAAAGAATGTCGAATGCTTATAAATATTTCTATGACAAGACTTTGGTAGATTGAAGTAAAACTTTTACTATCTATCCAGAAGTCAAGATTTTGGAAAAGAATTTGATTGCCGATCATATTTCAAATAAAAAGCTTTTCCTAAATTTTCTAATTTTACCGAGAACAATTTTCTAAGTTCCTGAAATTTGTTAAAAATTCTTTGAATAGTAAAATTGTTAAACATATATTTTATAATAATAACAATAATTTTAAAATTAAAAATACCTGACAAAAGTCTTAAAAGAATTTTTATAAAAGTGTCGCTTCAAAAGTTAATTAATTCTCCAGTCCATCTACTTGATTGCTTTTTCTTGGAAATTCGTCATGTTTCTACAACTGCAAAGCTGCCATTAGTTTCTACACTAATCCCATTTCGAATTAGCTATTGTTGTCACCCACATTTCGTCGATCGTTCGACATTTTTGTGGTTGTTGTTTTTAATACCCTTTCCCCTCGCATTTGGTATTCATGTCATGCCGCTGCCCCGGCAACTATAAATAACGCCTATTTTAAATTTAAAGAGTAATGCCTATGGAATTTCCTATAAATACCTTCATGACGAAAAAAAAAATAAAAAATTAAAAAAACAGCTTTTTAATGCCCCCCTTTGCCTTCACGTTGTGCTTTGGTTTTTTTTTTTCGTTGTAAGTGACCTCGTTCACAAAAAGTTCAGAAATTCCATTTACAAAATGTAATTGAAAAAGACCATACACACACATACAGACATACTTACAAAGTCAAACACGTTGGAATTTGTTTTTACCGTTCAATGGCGAATTTCGGTTGGTGTGCGTGTGTGCTGTGTGTGTTGTTTACGCAAAAGAACGCCACTAGCTACAGCTACATAAAAAAAAAAAACGTATCTACACACATAAATACATACATATGTGTGTGTATACAAACATGCCAACATTCCAAAAGACACTTACGAAAACCAAACACACACACACTCACAAAAACAACAACAATAACAAACCTTTACGTAGATTACAACATTACAAAAATCCAAAAAAAGAAAAACAAGATGGCTCTAGTCGGGTATGCCCGACTAGGAGATACCCTGAACCCAGGGGCGAGCTGTCCTTACATGCATTCATACACAAATTCACAAAGTCACACATACACACACAAACGCACGCAGCAAGCTGAAAATGAATTATTGAAAATCTCCTAAACTAAGAGTATGATCGTTATAAAATTTTCAGTGCTTAATAAGAGCATCCAAATCTATCTACTTGATTTGAGTTTTTTTTTTATATGTAATGCGAATGGAAGAGTTATCCAAAATCCAAAGAAATATTCATAATTTGAGTCTACTTTACGAGAATATAATAAACTAAATTTTGGTGCCTGTAGCACTTAAAGTCTTCGAACCAAGTCTTAAAATCGATTTTTACCGATAAGTCGAAGAGTCTAGGTCTCTAGCATTTGTAGTTTCTGAGATCGCTGCGTTCATACAGACGGACAGACGTTATTTGGTTAGTGCTCTAACGCAACACAACAGCAACAGTAACAGATACAGATACAAAGATACTTTTGTAACTTGGAGGGGCCAGTTGAGTTGTGGAATGCCGTTCTGTAAGTTTCATATGCTTGTGACCTAAACATCATCATGGAGTAGTTCACTTTAGTGTGTATTGAAACTTTCTAGCACACACACACGCGCACACATACACACACACACGCACACACACACACACAAATACAGCGACAGATACAACATCGCACACATACATATAAGCACAAGCGATTACTTTCGAAACACAACATTTTCTGTTGCCTCAGTCGACGTCGCTGCCATCGTCGCAGCCAACGGCGCTGCCAACGTCACTGGCAACGGCGCTGCCAACGTCACTGGCAACGGCGCTGCCAGCGACGCTGCCCGCTGCTCGTTGCCCGCTGCTCGCTGCCCGCTGCTCGTAAGCCTATTCAAGTATCTCTGTCTCTCCCTCTCGCTGTGCGCATGTGCGCCGATCCGGGAAGATCGCAAAAGAAACGACATGTTTTCATTCAGTAAATTTTTGTAGCCAGAGTGGCATGGTCGTTGCCGAGCTGTGCGCGGATGTTTTAGCTGCAGCCGTTGCCGATTATATATGAGAGCGGATGTAACATCAACAACAACAACAAGAACACGAACACGAACAACATAAACAGTGTGAAAAGTAAATATTGAAATGCTAAATTGACACTAAAACGTTGCGAGATTCATAAAAGAAAAAAAAAATTAAATTAAAAAAAAAATAAATAAATAAAAGAAGTTATGTTAAATAAAAAGGCTTGTCAGAAAGGAGCTGTCCAAAACGGAGCAGACGACAAGCACACATACACAAGCAAACAGACAAACATGCAAGCACACAAACTTACATACGTATATATGTATGTACATATGAAACTTGTGCGGCCGCATTCCAGAAAGTTCAAATAACGATTTGGTGGACACAACAACGGGGGGAGCTGTGGCGGCCCACAGCATAAGCAGCGTGGAAAAATTAAAGTTAAAGAACTCTGCCAGTGGATGTAAGTGTATGCGTGTATGAGTGTGTGTGTGTGTGTGTGTGAGCGTGGCTTCGAGCTTCAGCTTTGCGTTTGCCTGTATTGGTGTGCCATGGAATGCGGTTTCGTTCAACTATGAGAAGAACTAAGCCAAATAGAACTTGCGCTTCAAAAGTGAGTAATACAAACGAGAGAAAACATAACGAGGCAGCAAAATAACTGAAGAAAGAAAGAAAAAAATGTGCCCAGAAACTGGTTTCTGCTGGCCAAGACTTTGTGTCTGGCTGGGACATCCATTGACATCTAAGGAGCTCGTTGATTCTAACCTCCAAGCCAGCCACATGGGTAAGCGAGTAAGCCTTGTGGAATTTGCCCGCAGTCAATGCGCTCACACACACAGGCACACACACACATACACACGACTGCCATTTACAAGACGCGAAGACAAAAGCTCGGCTTCGTCTTTGGAGACGAAGTACAAAATTTATTGGCTGAATTGGATGCTGCGCGTCGCCGTCTGCTTGTGTGCGAGTGTTTGTGTGTGTGTGTGTGTGTGTGTAGCATCTATTTAGAAATTCAAATTGAAATTGTTGAAGCATGACTCATGGACAAGAGCGTGGGTCTGAGCCTGATTTTGGCTTTACATACATACATACATATGTAGCTGCAACTTTAGCTACAGTATATAAACTGCCTAAAAGCAACTAAAAAACATTAATATATTTTATTATAAATATAGTGGGTGTTATTTACTAAATCAATTGTTGCTTGTACACAATTTCGACTGTATATCTGTTGTGAATACAGTACTTAAATTGACTAAAACCAACTAAAAGAAATTAACAAAAAATACAAAATATTTTTTTTATTAAACCAAAAAAATATATTTTATTATAAATATTATAAGACCTAACTTCGGCATTTATGCCTAATAGTAAATAACGTGAATACACTACAAAAACAGCCGAAAAGCAACTAAGAAAAATGATGCCAAACAGTTAATAGCATAAGATCCAGAAAATTGTATTTTCTTATAAATACAAATGATGTTAAGCATTAATTTCGACATTTATGCCTAACAGTAAATAGCTGTTAATTGCTAAACCAATTGCTGCTTTTAGGCAATTTCCACTGTATCCCGTTGTGACGCTTTAGCGTTTGAAGCTTTTATTGCGGCGCTCTGTGGTTAAAGTAATTTTGATGGTAATTGCGCACACGATGCAGTTGCAGGCGATAATAAAGGGAGCAGGCGGAGGAGGGGGGAGGCAGGGTGGGGGCCACTACCTCGTGTGGCTATCATAATTGCAATCGCCGGACTCGGTGCTGCGGCTCTTGGGTATCGCGCGCTCCTCAAACGCCACACAAAAGTTGCATCACTCAGCAGAAAAAGGCGGAATGAAGAAAAGTCAACCACCAGCATAGAATGCGGGCTGGCAGCAAAGCAACAGCAAAAACAGCAGCAAAGGCAGCAAAGAGCAACAGGAACAGCCACAACAACAACAACAACAAGACACAGGGCAAGCAAGCAGAACCGACCCCAAAACCGTTTTACAAGAACAGCAAGGCGAAAGAGGGCGAGCAAAATCGAAAAGGCAGGCAAAGCTAAAGCAACGGCGTCTACTGCTGGCAGACAGGGACAGACGCCACAGTCCAAGTGGGCAGCCGAAAAGGGTAAAAAGGGAGCACAAATGTGTTCGCTCTCCACTCTCCACTCTCTCTCTGTCTCATCTCTCTCACACAGTCGCACACATGCAGCCGCCTAACGGACAGCAGCGGCAAACTGATCCCGTTTGTTGTTGTTTCTGGACGTCAAATGCAATGTCAGCGAAAAAGGCCAAAGAACGCCAACAGCGCAACGTTGGCGGTGGTCGACTGCAACACCAACACCAACAACAAGAACAGCAGCAACGAGTTTCAGGAATGCCGTCGTCGTTATCGTCTGGGCTATCGAGCCGAGCTATCGGCACTATCGATAGTCAAAGCTGCGCATGTGAGTTGAGCTTGAGTTGAGTTGAGTTGAGTTCGCTTTTGGGCGCTGCGCAGACAACGTTGTTGCCCGTTTCATTTTATGCACGACAATAAATGTCAATTAAAAATTATATTTGTATTATCGCAGTTCCTGACCAGGCCTTAGCCATAAAAATGTGCTATAAAAAAGTAACGGTGAATGCTACGGTCTGCTGAAGTTCGTGTGTGGCTCTCAGTTATAACAACAAAAATCATCTCGCTGTGCATGTGTGTGTGTGTGTGTGTAGATGTGCTGTCCGCTCAATAGAAAGTTTTGTGTTAATAAAAAATGGCAGGCACAGACAAAAACGAAGCAGAAGAGGAAGAGAAAAAAAATATATATATATGTATAAAAAACACTAAAAACTAAACATACACAAAATATGTCGAAATATAACAACAAAAAAGAGTGAATGAAAAAATGTTGACCCAATTTGATGCTGCCGCCGTCACTGTCAGCGCTGCCAGCGCTGCTGCTGCGGCGGCACATACTTTCCCACACAGCTTCCCAGCCGAGCAGCGTGTGATCATCTCGCGGGAGCAGCAGCAGCGGGCGCTCCCTTAGCACGCCGGAGCCAAACAGCTGGAACGACGTCTAAATTAATGACTGTTAAATGAAGATTGTTGCTCCCAGCATTCCGAAGCGTTCATCATACGCCATCTCGCTCGTGTGCACAGGGCGCGCCTGCGCAGCTTTGCCTATATTAAAAAGCTTTAAGTAAGTTATGTGCACCTTTGATATTGCGCGCCCTCTTCACCTCGCAGCCCCCCATTTGGGTGTGCACGTCTATATTTAGCGACCCCCCTCGTGTTGGATTTTGATAAACTCCCCTCGATAGCAATAGGTAGACAAACACACACTCAGTGTGTAGTTGCAGCTGTGATAAGTTTGAAATATTTACAGTTTATTTTTCTTCTTTCCTTTGCTTTTGCGTATATGTGTGTGTTTCTCAGCGCCTCACTCTCAGCGCCACTAATTGTGTGTGCTATTTATATTAAAAACCAAAAACCGTAAGATCTTGCCCGAATTTAGTCGGTGTCTTTTTTTTTCTCATCCGATGCTCGTGTTTCTTTCAGGTTTTTTTCTTCTTTCTTTTGTTTGCGTTTGCTTTGCGCGTGTGAAAATATTAAGGCTATGCTCTTTGAAAGGTTTTTTTTTGTTTTTTTTTTCAGCGCTGCAAAGTGTTAAATGGCAGCAGATAATTTCAACTTGACACACAAAGTAATCATAATTAAGTATTAAATTTGGCTCAGGGCTCCAGACTCGGGCACGTGCGGTGAAAACTGTGAAATACTTGAGGTACGTATGTATTGTGCAATTCAAGGAAAACGAGCAAAGTTTTTAAAGTTGAACAGAAAAAAAAAGTGCAACTTCTCGCTCTAACTCTAATTCGCCCGCTCTCTCGCTCGCTCCGTGTGTGTCTATCTCTCTCGATTTGACTACGAAACCGGTTTTCGATTTGGTTTGACTGTTTTTCATACAAGTGAGATCATTTTGAAAGCTGATTTTGTCAATGAATACCACATTCCACATTCCAATGGGTTTTTGTGTGTGCCCTGCACACACACACACACACACACACACGCAAACACACAGCTACAGATTCGTGTGGTGTTACAAAGCTTTGAACTAATGCCGCCGGCGCAGCCTCCAAGTGAAACTATTGTTGTTGTTGCCGCTCCGAAGGTGAGTACAAAACATTTCGTTTAACTGTGTATAGGTAAGTACACAATGCGACCAGCTGCATGATAGAGCGAGAGGGAGCGGGGCTCGACAGCCCCGAGCTTTTGAACAGTGGGTCAAAGCAGCAAACGGGCGACACCGACACCGACGCAGACGCCAACGCCAACGCCGAAGCTGGAAGCTGCGCGTAAGCGCCAAATGTCGTTTATTGTATTTCATTATAATTTTTTTTTTTTAATTTTTAACTGCGACTGTCAGTCGAGCTCAAGGTGAGGCGCCACAACATTCCAAGCATGCCAGCGTCTAACCAAATCTAAACAACTTGATATGTTGGTATTTATGCTATGTTTGCGCATTACAAAAGGCAACGATGATAAGAGAAGCCACGGGCGGGGGCAGCCAGATAAGTAAACGACAAACAAATATGTTGTCTGCCTACCTACATACTAATATGCCTACACATATGTGCATATATGTATGTGTGTGACTGTGCGCGCGTGTGTGTGTGTGTGTGTGTGGCATCCGGCAGCAGCGTTTTTCATTCATGAAACGCCAATGACTGCCCGCCCCACTCGACGGCTCCGACGCTGACCAAAGTGGAGCATGGAAAGGAAAGCTATGCACGTTGGAGCCCAAAGTCGTGATAAACATATTTACCAATTGATTATTTTCTAACTCACACACGCACACATGCATACACACACGACACATGCTTTGGGCACAGCTAAGCCAATAGGTGCTAATCAGCATAAATATGCCGTGTACGATTGGCTGTGGCTGTGAATTTCCGGGCGACTTTCTAAATGCCCATGATGATCCGATCATCATGACTGTCAAGAGCTTCAAGCTGTCAAACATTGATACGAGGAAAGCAGACCACAAGGTCAAAGGTATCAAGTCTAGACTGCTATATAAAAGCATTCCCAAAAAGATCTTTAGAAATTACGATTTAGTTTTTAGATCTACAAGATACCAATAATTAAAACTAGGCTTGATAATAACCATCTTCAGAAATATGAATCTAAGACAAGAAGGATCCAGAAATTGATGCAACAAGCAATCATAAAACATTTGAAATAACAAATTAAATGGAATAAAAAATGTAAATTATAAATTAGTTAAATAAATAAAATACATGTTTTAAAAACTATTAATTATACTTGCGACTGTCTTATGACTGTCAAAGATTTCATAATATTTCCTACTTAAAATATTAAGATATCTTTAGCTCTCTTAGATACTCGTGAATTAAGTACAAGCGATAAACCAAAGTTAATTGTCAATGTTAAAAAAATAAATAATAATAAATAAATACTTTGGCACTAGGTAAAAATTGTGTATTCAAAAAAATTTTACTTAAAATTAACCAAATAAAATAAATAAAAAGTAAAAATATCTTGATTAAGTAATTTTGCTCACTTAAAAAAAAAAGAGGAGAAAATACCAATAAAAAAAAAGTGTTGCATACTTAAAATAAAAAGAAAAGAAAGCCATCGAAGATTTTGTTAAAAATTATATTAATTACTACTCTACTAATCAAAGGTTTATATTTTTGCGCACAAATTTGTAAGGCAATGTTAGCATAGCCAAAAAAAACAATGTATTCAAACTATAATAAATCATGCGTATTTTATAAGCTTGTCCAACATATTTATTACTCATATACCTAAAAATGAAAACAAATTAATTGACTAAAAATAGTACAAATATGTAGCTGATACAATAAAAATTTAGAGACGATTGAATTGAATCTAATGGCTGCAATAAAATATCTAAAAATAGTGGGGCAACATGCAGAAGTTGTAAATATGGCAACCGAAATAGATTTTGACGGTAGAAACTTCCCGATTGGACGACAAATTCCCGTCTTTTATGATGGTCTCGATATTATTTAAAATGCGACACGTATCGGGAGGTGAGTGGCCCAGAGAAAGAGAAGCGGCAACAACAGCAACAGGCCGCGGCTCACACCGACAGCCACAAGCACAGACACAGCAAACACAGACACGGAGACAAGCACAGACACAGATACAAACACAGACAGCGTGCAGACGCGTTGGTAAATGTGTCTCGAAATGAAAACATTTCACAATCCCGGATCCGCATCGGAATGCGTCTGCTGGCAGTGGCGGCTCATAAAGCTTCGCGAATGCGGCCAGCGCCAGTGCTTAGGCCGCAAGCAGCACGGCTACGCACGGAGAGCAACAGCAACAGCTACAGATACAGATGCAGATACATTTGCAGATACAGATACAGATACAGATACAATTGCATGGCATAAGAGAAAAGATACGACTACCGCTGCGCTGCGCCTTCTTTATTTAGTTTTAGCCATTTCTGTTGCTATTGTAGTCGGCTGTTGTTGTTCCTGTTGTTGTTGTTGTGGCAGTTGGCCTTCAATTGGCCACATTTTGTTTGCAGATGTATCTAGTTGTGCACGAGTACTCGTATTTGTATCCTGTCTGCCGGCAACCCCTTGGCAACAAACGCAGACAACTAATTAAATTTTCTATGGCATGAATGCGCTTTTGTCGAGCGAACTTACCCGCAGCTGGAGCAACTGCCTCCTCGCCGGACTTATTAAGTTGCCATTAAAGGCGGGCAAAGACGCGAACACTCAGCGAAAAATCGAGTAATATCTTCTGCTTCAAATTTCAATTGAATTTAGTTGTTTAGTAAATATAAATCATTTTTAATTTTAAAGCGTCTTTTAAAAATAAGATCAAATGCTTTAGATACAATATACTTTTTGCAAGTATTTTCATAATGGAAATAGTTTGATAAAAGTCTTTAATGAAACCACAATGTTTGCTAGTTTAAGAGCTACTTTTGATTGTGAACGAATTGAAGTAAGAATTTTGTGCTCAAATTAAGAATGGTGAAAATCCGTTTTAATGAAAAAATGCTTGTCTTTTTCTCTGACTATCATATTGAAAACCTGCATTGAGCAAATTCAGGACTTTAAAAATGTATTTAATATAAGAATTTTGGGACAAAAGCTGACAACTGCATTCAAATCTTTTACTGAATAATTTTAGGACTTCAAATTCGAATTTCGTACTGAGTTAGGGAAACTGAGACCGTGCCTGTATTTTTGGCAACATTTGTACAAAATTTATTTCCTGTTTTGTTTTTTTTGTTTTCTTCAAGTGTACTCGTAGACTTGGGAGGGTCTCAGGTAGTCGAGCGAGCCGGCGAGCTATCTAGCAGGAATCTATTCATATTCATAAGCACATTTTCACAGCCATCAATAGCTCGTAAAATGTGTGTGAAAATGGGGTGCCCG
This sequence comes from Drosophila colorata, assembly GCA_035041545.1. Taxonomy (NCBI): domain Eukaryota; kingdom Metazoa; phylum Arthropoda; class Insecta; order Diptera; family Drosophilidae; genus Drosophila; species Drosophila colorata. The sequence continues at coordinate 7,137,807 of JAWNLD010000564.1, forward strand.
GAGAGCCGCCCGAGCTGCGATCGCGATTGCGATCGCGTTCAGGGTGGCTGCCCCTGTCTTCGTCTGCTGCCTGGAGGAAGAAGCGGCGCACGTGTGGCAAATGGAAAGGGACAGGGGCAGGGGCACGGGCAGGGAAAGGGGAACGGAAAGGGGTATGGGAATGAATATGGGAACAGAGGGTATCGCTGCGTCTGGCTGTGGTCTGTTGCCAGGCCACGTTGTGTTGAGCTTTTGTTCTAGAAATGTGAAATGAGATCACTGTAAAGCCAACTCCCGCTTCCACTTCTAGCGCGCTGGCCCCTCGAACGCTCTTAAACTTGATGCGCCATTGCGTAAGAAGCGGCAGCTCCTTTTTTGATAGCTGCTCTTGTGTGTGTGTGTGTGTGTGTGTGTGTGTGTGTGTGTATGTGTGTGCATGTGTGTGTGAAACTTAAACTGGAAGTGCCGGCTGGCGACTGGCGCACATGCGCACTCAGTATCTCAGTATCGCAAAGTATCTATAACTGTACTCATGCTCGTACTCGTACCCGTACTCATACTCGAACTCATACTCGTACTCATACTCGTACTCATATCCGAACTCATACTGCTAAGTGCCCCTGCCCATGTATAATTTATGTACGCTATATTCACATATATATCTATGTATTTCGGCGCTGTTTAGATACTCGTAATTGGCTAATTATATGTATATATGTATGTGTGCACGTCTGTTTGTGCGTCATGTTGTTACACTCAGCGAAAAAACCTAGTGTGTTGTACTCGAATCCAGTTAAGAAGCTGCCCTAAACCTAATTAATTTAATCAAGTTAACAAGTTTTCGAAAACTAGTTAAATTCAAATGTAAGAAGTTCTTTATTTTCAATTCTAAATATTTATAACAAAATAAATTTAATTACATTGTTTTTCGTTGAGTGTTATGAATTTCATTTAACCGTATCTTTAATTTAGAAATTGAAAACTTTTGTTCGGCCAAATTGAAGACTGACAGCCCCCAGAGTCCAGAGGCTGCCACAACGACTCCGGCGCCGTCTCCGACTACGAGTCCGACTCCGACTCCGTTTCCAATTCCAATTCCAATTCCCGTGTCAGTCAGAGACATGCGGGCAACCAGCGTTTTTCATATTTTCACATTATGCGCCGGGCAAAAAGTGCACAAAATGTAAATTGCTTGATTTGTGGTTGCTGCCCCTGCCACAGTCCCTGCCACGGCCACGGGGCGAGTGCGTGGCGCGCTGCACATTTGATAAACATTATGGCGGCCCATGGCCATGTGAAAAGTGCAGCACTTTCACCAGCACTTTCCGAGAGCCAGCGCCGCTTTTCCAGTTGAACTCACATCGAAATCAACTCAAGTACCGCCCCTTAACAGCACGCCAAGGGGAGGCGGGTGGGCTGTCGAAACTATGTATACTTCAAGAATGGGAAATTGCACCAGCGATCGATATGCAGTTTTTTTTGACTGCACCGCAAAAGCAAGCAAAGCAATTATAATATTTTTTTTGAAGTATAGAACATGATCATATATAATATATATAATTTTTAAATATCACTGACTCCAATGGTCTTCGGATTTGATCCAGGATCTTCGTTGTTCAGTTGTCTAAATGGCCTAAACACTTAGACAAGTCAATTATCGCGAACTGCGAAGGAATAAACAAATTGTATCTAGAATTATTTAGGGTATGCGTGAACATATATTTCAAATTGTATACTATAGAAATATACAGATAGATCAACTCGATTTGTTGCCTTGCTCAAAAATATATCTGTTGTCGTGTCCTCTTACATACCCATTTTATGCCCATTCAAACTTCCTTTCACATATGCACATTCATTATACCCACATCTACTTCCTTTTACCCATTGGACCCATATAAACATACTTAATTATACCCTTTTACACATGGTATGTGGGCACTGGGTGTTAATAATACAAACAACAATTTCAATAGACTGATCATAAGATTATAAAAACAATATACATATATAAATATATATACAATTTAAAAAATAAACTCCTTATATTTAATTTCCGTTTAACGTATCCAATTTGGTAAACCTTTTCGTACACTCTCACTTTTTACCAATTTGGCAGCAGCCTCTTCCCATCAATTGCATAGATCGGATGTGCGCGTGTTGCCGTGCTCATAATTCAGGTAGATGCCTTAAGGTCATCTTCACTTGCGGACATATGCCCGTGTGTGTGTGTGTGTGCATCGAGTACATATCCATATACATGTATGTATATATACTTATGGGCATATACATAACTGTAAGCATGGACGGGCAAACATTTCCAGTGGCCTCCACGCGCACCATGGGCCAAATGTGCACGTTTTAGGACATTTTTTATGGGATTATATAATATATATTTTCGCATTATCTATTCAATAAATAAATGCCCAAATTAAACAAATACTTTGAAATAGGTAGAGTTCATTTTATAAAATAAATTAGTGTATGTAAAGTAAGGAAAGCTATCTAGGGATAGCAAAATCTCTTGTGATCAATTCCACCAGACACAATTTGGGCATGACAACGCTTAAGACAGCGCATCCTTACATAACAATAAATTCCTAATACTTGTAGAGTAAATATTGAAATTATTTTGTAAATTCATAAAGATCAGTTAATACACACAGTATTTATGCAAGTTACATTTAAATTGTTTATGAAACTTTTTTTTCCATGTACTTTGAAATCTGTTTATGCCACACACTGTGTCCATTTTTGCCCATGGTGCATATCTTCCGTTTGAGGTCTCATCGGACATCCGTCCTCTGTCATCCGCCTGTCCGCCCGTCTGTGTGACAGTGCAAATTATTGTCGCGCATAAAATAATATTGCAGGCCCAGTGGCGGCCAGAGTCGGATTCAGATTCACAGTCGCTCCAAGACGACAGTTCAACTAACTCATTTCCGGTTATGTGTATTTGTATGTGTCGCGTATATTTGGCCCGGCGTGGCCCGGCATGGCCTGGCCTGATCCGGCGTACACACACTTGCACACACACACATACACACGCTGTGCCTGGCCACCCGCCTGCCACCTTGCCCACTCATTCATTCATTCATTTGGGCTGAGACGGGCACTGCCTCTGCCCATTTACCCATATACCATATTATATTCACATATTCATTCATACGGCGGGCGGGCAGGCAGCAGGCGGCAGGCGGCGCATTCATTGATAATATACATACAAATACATTCTTAATTAAGTTGTAAATGAAACATAAAAAGCTCTAATTACGTCGTGGCGAGCACAGTTTTTCCACACTTACCGCCGAGCCAAAGACGGAGACGGAGACACATTTCTAATTTTTTGTATTTAGTACATGCACTTCCGCTTATCACTAAAGATTACTTACTTACTTAAAAGGAATTTGGGTCACCAGCCAACGACGCAACAACATAAAAGCTACAAAAACAATAAATACACACGCGCACACACTCGGCGCACCATTGAGGCCTATAGACATCGCTTATGTGCGCTGATTTCGCTGTTGTTGTATGTAATTGTTTTTTGTGCTTAGTAAAAAATGTTTTGCTGTATCCTACAAAATACAAAATAATTACCAAGGGACATAAGAAACGAACAGTAGTCAACCATTGAACAATTTTTAAGTTTACTATATTAAAACATTAAAAAAGCTGTTCATAAATCCTTGTTTCGCAGGCTGAATTCAAATTTTAAATTATGCGCAATTATCGAAAGCGAAAAACCGTTCGAAACTTATCGAAATCAATCAACATTTTATTTCGAAATTCGATATGTGCTTACAACATGAAAAAAATTCGAACAGATAACTATTGATAAATAGGTGGCCTTGCAAGCTAACAGCGCCCTCTGTTTTTCAGCTGCAAGTTAGTCTGACACTGAGAAGTTAACACAGTGCACACAAAACTGTGGTATACAGTGGTTGCGAACCAGGATAAAACGGCAGGGCGGTAGAGGGCGCCTCTAATGTATATCATGTAGCGTTGCCAAATTGTTGGAAAAAGATCGCATTTGCGATGAACTCTGCAACTAGGGAGGAAAAATAAATAAAATGTGTGGGGCCTTGGTAAATATCCTTACTAAATTTCAAACCGCAATTACTTGGCCAAAACTGAACCGAATTTTATAAGGGATAGCTTTTTGGCTATGATTTGACCTCAAAAAAATAAAAGATTGATTCTGCATTTAAATTTGGAAAAATAATTTTTTTAAGTCTTAATGCAAGTTTTAATATCAATAAATTTTTTGAAAAAGGTCTTCCAAAACTTTTTTAAGTTTTCATGTAATTTCACATCATATATTTGTATAGTAGAGGTCTTCAAACTGGCACAACTGGGTTAAAACTGAACCGATTTTCACGAACAATGTCTTTTTGATTATGTTTTGACCTTTAGATCAATTCTACATTTAAATTTCGAAAAACAAATTTTTTAAGTTTTATTGTAATTTGTTCATATCAATAATTTGTATAGTAGAGCTTTTCCTAGACTTCAAACTGGCATAACTGTGTCAAAACGTAACATATTTTCAAGAAGAGTGTATGTTTGTTTGTGATTTGACCTCAATCTCATTCTGTATTTAAAATCAGGAGCAACATTTTTTCGAGCTTTTCTTGAAATTTTTATTTTGTTAAAAAGCTCTTCCATAACTTCAAATTTCCACAACTTAGTCAAAACCGAACAAATTTTCATGAGCGATGAAGTCATCTGGCCGTGGTCATTTAAATATAAAATAAAATTAACAAAAGAAAAATTTCCCAATATTCTTGCTAATATTTTTAAGTGCTAAATACCCTTTCTATCTTTAGGCTGTCAATAATACTGTTAAAAGTTAACTGATTTGAATGTGGAATGTTATTTTAATCATTGTTAGTCCTCACACTGTTTTTGCAACTAAATATTGTGCACTTCTAACAATTGTTATAAATAAGTAAATTGCCTAAATTCAGGCACGAAACAATTTCTAATTAATCGGTCTGATTTACAGTCATCAAATCTAACGAACCATTCCATAAGTTCGGCTTAGCCAGGCTGTCAATTTGCCGGTTTTCACGTAGTTTCCCCTAATTTCAGTTGAAATCGCATTTCTCAAAAAAAGGCGACCAGCATTCAGCCTTATAAACAAGGAACTTCCCTACGCTTCACTTTTCAGCGGCCTTTGTTGCAGTTTTGCGACAGTTTTCGCAGTTAAGAGGATTATTGTGCGGCAGCCAACGTTTGCAGAGGATCGTCTTTTGTTGTTGTTGTTGTTTGTTCTATTTTTGTCACCGTCTGTGCCAATTTATTGTAAAATTGGAAAGTTTTTCAAATTCGCATAGTTTTTGTTGAGTTTTTATTTCCTTTTTATTTTTTGTATTTTTGCACCCATTTTTTGTGCGTCGGCTGTCAGGCGCATTAACGGCATTTTTCTCAATTCGAAATCCGGGTTGAACTACGGCTACGGCTGCCGGTCCGATTGACACTGACCCGCGCGTGGCGAGCGATGCGCCGGGGTCGCGCACGGGGTTGGCAACGCTTATTAATGGGTTCAGTTAATGTGTCACAACCCCTTCATCGCCCAGTACCTTCACCTCTATGCCCACCCCTTCCACTAGATTAGTTTCCCAAAAAAAAAAATTTAATTTTCCTCTTTTTTGTGCTCAAAAATTGGCAACAATTTTATGAAAAAAAACGTAATTTATTAATTTCGCATGGTCGTGTGACAGTTTCTTTTTTTTTTGGGCTGCTGATCCTTTATTTACACAATGCGTGGCGGCATTTGGCTGACCCTTTTTACCCCTGCCCCTAACCCTCAACCTTTTCCTCATTTTTTCTTTTTGCGCAAAATATGTAGCAAAAACTTTTGACAATTTTTGCCTGGAAAATTCGCATTATGCGCACCAAATTGCAACTTTTCAGATGCATAAAGGGTTACTCAGGGTTACAACCCCTGCCACAGATCAGTGCATACTGTTTGAACCCGGGCAAATGCGCTCAAAAGTAATTTGGTGACCCCTTTCGTTTTTATTTTTTTTTTAACCAAAAATTGTACACATTTTCAGTGAAAAATGCTGGAAAATGGTGCGCAATTGATTTACAGTGGAGTTCAACCCTTTGCCAAAGGGGTTTCACAGCTGGCCCCTCAGACGCGTCTAATTGTAAACTAAGACTATAAAACATGCCCCTACCCTTAGTATCTACCCCTACCCCTACCTACCCGAAGCCAAGCCCGAACCCATTTCTGATATTTTGGAGCATGTGACAGTCGTGCGCTTCGCACGCGTCTGGATTTCAATTTCAATTTCAGCTCGGAAAGGCAGCTGCCAAGTGCGGACAATGAACGCTAGAAAAGCGAGGCGGAAAGAGGGAGCACAGCGGAGAAAGAGAAAGCGGGAGAGGGCGAGAGTGCGAGTAGTTTAGGGGGTTTTTAAAATACAAACGACCCGTAACATCACCCGTAACATGCTCGCATGTATCTACACATGCCTAGATGCATTTGTATCTGTGTCTTTTTCTCTTTTTTGTTATTTTGTATTTTTTATGTGTTTATGTTTACTTATTCGATTTCGATATTATTGGCGCGTGTGTTTGTCCAGTGGCTTACGAAGAGCCCTTCTGAGGGATCGGGTTGCGCTATTTCCCATAAAAAGATAAGAAAAACTGTTTTATTTATTTTTTTTTGGTTGGTGCTAAAGTTGACTCTTCTTTATTGGCTGCTTATTGGGTTGCTGTTGGGGTGGGTTGCGTAATTTATGACTTTTCAATCGAGGCACGTGTTTAGGGAAATACTCACACGTTGCCGGGCTGAAAAACTATGCTGGTTTCCGTGCGCTCTGTGGAAACTCATTGTGAAAAGTTGACAACATTTTTTTTGACTGATGGATATAAGTGTCAAATTGTTAATTTTTTATACAAATCCATTTTCGACTATCGGCTTGTTTTAGTTTTACCTTAGCTGAATTTCGTTTAGAGCTCTGCAAACAGCTTATCCTTCAGTCTTACGCTATTTATTATTTTTCTGGCTTCAAAACTGTTACGGAAGATTTAATATTAATTTTTTAAATTTACTGACATTCATTTTTAGACCAACTCTTAAGTACAAATATCCTAAATGTTTCTGCTTGTTTAGTTTTGTTCGTAATTATTTTTAAAATTTAGTTTCCTAAAATTCTGATGTAATTTAAATTTTGAACTCTGGCATTTTTGTATTTTCATACAATTTCTAATCTTTAATTAATAAAATGTTATTCATTTTTATTTTAATTTTATTTATGTCACCCAAATTTACAGAATCCCTTCACAATATATGTGCTTATCCTGATTTCGAGCACATTTTCAAGTTTAACAAATATTTTGGTTTTACGAGCAGATAAAATCGAGGAAATGCTCAAGGCTGTCATTGAGAGCGAACAAGCAGGACTTGAAAGCCAATAGATGCGATACGTGTGTGTGAGTGTGTGTGTGTGTGTGTGTGTGTGTGTGTGTGGGCTGAAGTATCTGGGCAAATATATTTCAGTTTCGCCTTTGCTTGCCGTTATTGATGTGCTGCTGCTGTTTGTCATCCACAGCCAAGAGATAAAAATAAAAGTCTGCAGCGTCCAAAGGGCAAGGAGAGTGGGGAGCGGGCAGTGGACAGCGCTCGGTGTTGGCCAGTTGGTCAGCGTCTGATTGTTTGTATCGCCCCCTTTTTTTTTTTTTTTACTTATTTAATATAAACTCAACACAAGGGCTCTGACCGCACACACACGCACACACATACACACGCACGCACACTCATAAGCGGCTTACGCACTTCAATGTCTGTGTGTCCGTGTGATAGTGCATGAAATTTATTGGCGCATTGGGGGCGCCACACTTTGAGTTTTGTGGCACGAAGGCCTGGCTGGGCGGCTTAGGCTGTTGCTGTCAAGTTTTTGTTGCTTATTTTGTTTTGGTCGACGCGAGGCTTTTATAATTTTATGCCATTTCTTTCAATATTTATTTTGTTATTATGTTTTTGTAATGAGTCCTTGTTGCTGTTGTTGTCAACAACGGCAACAACAGCTACAACAACAACAACAACAACAAGAACAGCAACGAAAATGTTGACGAAATTAGGACAAAAATGTTGGATGATGACGTTGAAATTGGAAAAAATTGTATACATAGATTGTAGCTCATGTGTATTGGTGTGTGTGTGTGTGTGTGTGTGTCTGTGTGTGTCTATTGCCATGGAAAATTCCGACTGGCACTGTGCACATAAATTAATTAATTTTGTTTTTGCCATTGGCTTTTGTTTTTGTGTGGGGCCTCACGATTTTTCTATCGAAATTTTATTGCTGTCATTGAAATTGAACTACTTACGAGCTAGAACTAAAACTGGCATGACAGCAGCGGGAGGTGGGGGCGGGTCGAACGAGGGGAGGGGGTGATCGGGGAGAGCTGGCAGCAGTTATGGCTGTTACAATCTAAACTTGTGTTTTGTTTATATTGATTTTTGGGCTAATAAGTTCAGTGTAGACTTCGATTTACAATGCAAAATCCAGACATGAAAAATGTAGCATACTTTTCAGCTATGGATGCTCTTGAGGCAGCTGCTTGTGAGACTAACACACACACGCACACACACACATATACTAGTACATATGTGATATAAATTGTATTTATCTATGCACATACAGTAAAAGTTCGCTAGAATTGACGCAATGTTTGCTTAAAAGATATACTTACAACAAATATAATTACAAGAGCAGCTTACCAAATAAAAGAGATTATTTTATTATATTTATTCTGAATTTATATTTGTACTTATTTATACACATTCTTATGACTGTTTATTATATTATAATTTAGTTTGAAAATGTTGAATTGATGACTTTTTCAACATTTCTTGTTGACAACTCAATTGTGCTGTTCTTTTTTGCGCTAAAAACTTGTTTGTACGCTTAAGGGATAGTTCTGTTGAACAACAAAAAAGACCTTCTTAAATTGAAAACTTGTTCGCTTTCGGTTAAAAAGATGTTCGCCTAGCGCAGTGTATTTTGTAAAAAGAAACTTTCGAACTAAAAGACTTCGGCCAAGAAAGTTAGCCATCTTTAGAGCTTGGCTATTTATTTTTGTTGTCGCTTTTGCTCGACATCTCGCACACAGATAAACATATTTTAATCATGTTGCTGTTGTGCTGGTTATCTCTTTGGACATTTGGATTTTCACAGCTATTTGGGCTTGGAATCTTTTTTCAATTTGCCACACAGCTGGGATTGATTTTTGTTCATTTTAATTAATGGCAGCTTATATTTATGGCTATAAATAATTTGCCAGGTTGCCCCAGAGCTCAACTTTAATTTGAAAAGCGATAAATAAGAAGAGCTCCCACATGCGAGCCGTTATAGCAAAAACTACAATAAGAACACACACACACACACACGCACGCACACACACACACACACACGCACGCATGCCGTAAAATAAAACACAAATGAAAGTGAAAAGAAAGTAAAGAAAGCGACAGCAACAACAACTGCAAAAAGTGCTGAACGCAGAAAAGTACAAATTGCCCACAAAATATAAAAACGAAGGCAGTGGCCAACGGAAACCTAAGACCCCCCCTACAGCCCAATCCCAACTTCAACCCCCAACTCCGAGTCCGAATCCGAATCCTAAAACCCAAGCCAATGCTCAAGCGAAAGCCAAGGAGAAGTAACACAAAAAAAAAGTTCAATTTACTACTTTTCACTTTAGCATCCGCCGCGTCGCCCGCTGCCTAATACGAAACACACGCACCCAAATAGCAGCAGCAGCAGCAACAGCAACGGCAACGGCGACGGCAACAATAACAACAACTACTATGCAGCAACAACTATGAACACCCTCATCTCAAAGGGCGGCGGCGTCGTGAGTCTGAAATTGGAGAAGCTGCCCTACAACAACAACAAAAGTAGCCGCAGCAGCAGCAGCAGCCGGAGAAGTAACAGCATCCTTGAACATCCTCGCACTTGCCACCCCCTCGCGCTCGCTCCATGGAAAGTTTTGCCTTTTGCCTTTGCGTTAAATTTTTCTTTTTATTTTGGAATTTTTCGATAGCCGCACCGTATCGCACACACACACGCACACACACATGAGTGTAGAGTGTGTACGCACGGTTGTGGCATGCTCAGGCACACACACACACAGGCACACACACACACACACACACTTATGCATAAGTGGAGGCGGGCACAAGCTACTCATTATACCCTGCATCAAAAAGTACACAGGGTAGGGCAGAAATATGGTTGAGCATGTAAAATATTTAGCAACAAATAGTTTAAAAAAATTAAATAAAAAAATAAACATATTTAAGAATATCTTCAAGATCTTTTTAAATCTTTGAAAGACTTTCTAGATTTAATTTAATATTTTTTCGTGTTAAAAAAAATTGCCAACTGTCCTTGCTTTGCATTCCAGGGCATCCCATAGTCGTTTCAGGTCTCATCACATTGCAGCTTTGGTTGCTTTAAGGTCAAGCCAGAATAAAATAAAAAGAAAGATTTCTGCTTCTTCCCTTTTTTTGTTTTTGTTTTGATGAAAATTACAATTTTTCTCGTATTTTTCTCTCAACTTTCATACAAAATGTGCTGCCATCTTGTTGCTTGCTTCCTGCCCACTTCTTCATATGCCCTTCCTCCCCCCTAGCCTCCCCTTCCACCCGCTGGCTGCCCATTACCTCAGCTGCTGCTACGTAACCATACATGTAGAAAGGTTGATGTGTGTGTGCGTGTGTGTGCGTGTGTGTGTGAGTGTATGTGTGTAGCTTGGGGCAGTTTTCTGCTTGGTTTTGGCCTACACTCATCAACGCCCAGCCCACTGCGAGTGTGTGTGTGTGTGTGTGTGTGTGTATCCAATTGAAGGGGAAAGCAGCAAAATCTCAAAACGCAACAAACTGAGCTAAATCCCAGTTTAGTTTGATGGCTTTGGTTCGGCTGCCAAACAGATTGGAAAGTGAAAGTTGTGCGGCCGAACTTAATAAAATGCTGACGCTTCTTCCTCTTCCCCGTCTCCCTGTAACCTGTAATCATATTCCTGGTGCAGCACTATAACGGTAGATCCATGTACCTGGCTGAGATTGAAAGTATTAGCACAAATGTATATTAAGCAGATTGAAGGAAGGCAACGTCAAGACGAACTAGAAACGGGTATATACGGGTATATGTATATATATATATAGAAACGGCTGACATATACTAGTATATGAGATGTGCGTTATATGTTCATGATTTAGCAGTCTTTTATAAGCAAAGACGTGCAGCTTATTGGAGCTACATAATGCAGTAGATTTATATTGATTCTATTTTGCATATAGGGGACATAGTTCGTGATGTTGCCGGGCTCAAGATATCATCAAGAACAGAAAAACAGAAATGTGTTCTTATAAAAACCAATTTTCCCCGCTTGTGTATATACAAGCCATATGATATAGTTGTCCGATGTTAAATGAACTTTGCTCAAACTTTAGAAATATTTTAAGCCTTGAATTTGGTTTGATATAGGTTATAAGATATTGTAAAAACCATAAAAAGTTTTTTATTAAAAATTAAATTTTTAACCAATAGTTCCTATAACAACTATATGATATAGTTGTTCGATCCGACCGACCTCGGCATTCGCACTGCTTACAGCAAATATACAAATATACATATGTATATATTTAAATTTTCTTCAAAAAAGTTTGAGAACTGAGAGATTAGTTTGATAGTAACATACGGATAGACGTAAAGATCAAGAATATATATATTTTAAGGGCTGAGAGCTGTCTCTTTAAGGCGTAGCACATCTTTGACGATTATATAGTACTCTCACCTGGTGTATACTAACAAACATATGCTGTGTGATGCCTAAGAGCAGCATATAAATGCTGTATGCTTATAATTCTCAAGCGGTTTACGCGTTGAGCTCTAAGAGTGGATAGCTTCCAGCGGGCAGGCGATAAGGAGCGTTAATAAGGCTTTTATAATCAATATGAGCTCTTTTCTTTTTATTTATATGGAATTTTATAGACGAAATAAAAGGATACCCTGCAAAATTTATAAAAAAAAAAAAATGTATTCGTAATAAATTGTACTCCAGCCCTGCGTAGAGGAACAACTGAACAATGATGATACGGGCTATGGTTGATAGTTATATATAAAAATATATCCCCTATTTTAAATAAAAATAATTTGCATGTACTTACAGTATTTTTCCTTGTTTGTTCAGACGCTCTTCTCATTCATTACCTAAATGGCTTTTTAAAATCACTCAAATGCATAGTTTTCGAACAAAATTGGGGTTTTCAAATTGTAATTAGCGAGTAGTGACAGACTGTTGCAATTACCATTGCCATTGCCATTGCCATTGCCACATGAACAGCTTGGGGTACCTGAAGCGCTGCCTGCAGCGCCGCTATCGCACAGTGGGCGCTGTCATTGTTTTCGTGGCGCTGCTCACGCTCTTCCTGGAGCAGAGCTACGTGGAGCAGCAGCGGGATTTAATCTATTGGCGTGACCTGTTGGTGTTCGGCACGCATCAGCCGTGTCTGGTGTTCTTCCTGGCTGTGACGGTGCTGCTGCCGCTGCTGGCCGCGGCGCTGATGCAGCAGCGCCTGCTGCAAGGCCTTGAGTTGCTGTTGACCAGAATGCGCCACAATTATTGCCGGCGCAAGTTCGCCGACTTTATTGTGCGGCGTCTGTTGCTGCAGCTGGAGCTGGCCATGTTGCGCCTGCCGCGGACTCTGGAACAGCAGCAGCTGGACGATCCCATGATGAGGCAGCGCTATCAGCTGGCCAAGGATGCCGCCTACAATGCCGTGGATGTGTTTAGGCGCGACGCGGCCGCTCTGCTGTTCAAGCGCGCCCGCCTGTCCGGCGACGAGGGCAGCTTCTTTGTGCTGCAGGAGGAGGAGCTGCTGCTGCTGCACGGCGGCTACGGGCGCATTGGACTAAGCGTTAGCGACCTGGTGCTGCGCCGTCTGCTTTATCCGCAGGCGAGGAGCGTAAGTTGAGCGCTAAGCTTTGTTCCAAAATTCGTTGTTTGTCGCGTTTCGCTTTTTGTTGTCATCACATAAATAAATGGTTTATAGCTTTTTCTTGATTGCGTTTTTAAAACTCATTAGTGCTACTTTTTGCAGCCGCTTTTCCCGGCTCCTGTTTTTTTTTTTTGCTGTTTCTCCTCGCTTAGTGCGTGTCATTCGCGTCATTTATTTAAATTGCCACATTTCGGGCCTAATGTGCATTTGCCGACGCCGACAAAAAAAAAAAAAAATAGAGTAAAACCTAAAATTTCCACCCTCAGTGGAAAATGGGTAGAAAAAAGCAACTATATTTTCTCAAACAAAAATCCATAATAAGTTAAATTATTAAAGTTTGTTGTTGTTGTTGGCAGCTTGGCGTGCTCTGTGGGCTTTTGACACGACGACGAGTCCTTGGACTAGGGAGCATTTACGCCGCGACGGATACAAGACAAAGCACTTGTTTGGACTGTAAAATACCCTGCAGAACTGCTTACAAGTAAGCTGTGCCGGCTTTTAGTAATTTTAAAAGATTAATTATTACTTTTTATTATTATTATATAATTATTATTATTATAATTATTAGCATAAAGTTATTAACACAAATTCTATAAATAAAATACTGCTACATCCTTACACTAAACTGGCATTGGGGTTCGAACCCAAATCTCTTTTGTTCAGTTGATAAAAAAAAACTTGGTCAGTTAGACAACTTATCAGCCGAGAACTCAAAACTAAAAGCGTTCATCTTATTAGGTTTTTAGAAAATTCCACTTACCATTAATTTTTTTACAGTCGCACATACCCTGTAAGTGCTTTGCTGCAGGCGCGACATTCGAAAATGGTGCCAAAGCATATGGTGACAAAATTGTTGTCGTTGTTTGTGTTTGGCGTCGTTTGTCGTTGCCTCCGCCTGCACAATTTAATTGAGAGTCCAAATTAAATACACACACAAACACACACACACACACACACACAGTAATGCCCAAAACTCGAGCGTATATAGAGTATATTTGATTGGTGGCGCCGCACTTATGTATTTGTTGGGTGTTGTGTTGTGTGTGTGCCATATAATTTGTTGTTGGCTGCGTGTGTGAATGTAAAATCGATTAAAAACTAATTTTCAAGTTGTAGTTCTACTTTTTGTTGTCCGTTTTTTCTTTATTTTTTTTTTTTTTTGGTTTTTTTAGTTAATGACCCGACCCTGTTAAGGCGGCACTTAGCCTGGCCAGCTCATTATGTCGTTTCCCTAGAGAAAAAGATGGCCAAGTGTTGATGGGGCAAGCAATAAGCAAAGCAAACAGGACACAGCTTGAGTGACGCCCCTCGAATGATTCTGTTGCTGTTTCCATATACATGTATTAGATCTAACATATTTCCTCCAAGTATTTGGCAAAATTATTAACAGCCTTTCATGGGTAAAAGTTTGTGCCTTTGGTCGACAGGAAGCACATCAAACTATGGAACTGTCACACACACGCGCCGGCCACACCCCAAAGGCTGGGGCGAATTCCTTTTTGCCTTTCCGCTTACAGCCTCCGGCAATGTTTCCCAATCTAGCCGGGCGCATTCTTTATAAAAATTATTGATAAGACATACTCACATGTAATACAAATATTGACATACTCTGATTTTCGCCGAGCGTCCGCTGCTGCTACCCCCAAGAATCTGTCACATGTGCGGGTGGTGGGCAATTTCCCAGTGCCAAGTCAAAGTTGTGCGACTGTTCCGATTTATATATATGTATATATATTGTACATACACATGACTAAAGTGGAAGCAAATGTCAAAACTTGAAAAGTTGTCCGGACTGTCTCGGGGGCCGCACAATCGGCTTAGAACTTTTCACAAGTATATTGACGCGGAAAATCAAAGGAAAAACCCTGAAGATTGTAATAAGTAGAGATGATGACACTTTGGCATTGGAGCGATTTTTTCTTCTTCTTCTTTTCTTAACATGAAAACAGTTTTTGATTTTTTTTTTTTGTTATATTTAATGGTTTAAATTCATACAATATATATATGTATATGGTTGTATATATATTTAATATAATCATTAAAACACATACAATTTTTGATAAATGCTCGCTTACATTCAAATGACAAAGGGAATGGGGGATTTGGGGAAATGGGGTTATGGGGTAAAGGGGAGAAATGGGTTGTTTTTTGCAGTTTTTGCTACTGCTTTTGATTCTGGCTCTTGAACATAAATTTTGTTGCTCTCTTGTTTTGTTACACATTACATATATTATATAAATATAAATAATTACTTTTAAGTTTTGCTTTTTGTTTTTTGTTTGGTTTTCACACATAGTTTTACATAATAACAAAGTTTTTTTTCGAAGAGTAAAATGTTAAATATAATATATATTTATATATATGTATATTTGCCAATTGCAAAATAAATGGGTTTTCTTTTGATTTTTCATATTTAATATAATTTTTTGATTTTCGCTCGTGAATTGTTTTTGATTTCATGCTCGTCTCCAACTTAACTCAACATCGTTTTAATAATAAGTTTCCAATGTAATTTTGAATTTTGCTTACAACTAAATTTTATTAAGAATTTTGATTTTGTTCTCGTTCGTTTTGTGTGTGTTTTGTTTTTGGTTTTTTTTTTTGGGAGTTTTCCTAAGTCTAATAAAATGTTTTGATTTTTCTTTAGCTCTACAGAACGTTTGTATCTGCGGCCAAAAATTTTGATTTATGCTCATTTAAAGGTACGTTGCAAGTTCTTTGTAAAATTGTTTACTTATCCATTTACATATGTATATATGTATATATACTATATATATATATAATATTTTTAATATTTGTTTGTCAATTTTGATTTGTGCGCTCTTTGTGTGCTATAACAAAAAAAAGTCAATTTATGTGAAATGTAATCTTAATAAATGAAATCCCAAAGATAAACCCGCCCAAGCCCCGTCGGCATGTTCGAAATATTGAAATTGGTAGATTGTAATAATAATGTCATTTCGTTTAATGGCTGCAACGCTTAAATTTGCATATAGAATTTGGCAAATGGTGCAGAATATATACATTTATGTATTTTTGCCAGAAATCACATTGCATAATCGCTGGGAGGAGATCTGAATTTGAGGGCGGAAAATATCACGAGACCCGTTGTGATGTCAAGTAAATTGCATTTTTCATTTTTCACATATTCTTGCATTTATATTGCATTTCTCGCTGCACACACACACACACACACACACACACACACACTCACACTCGCACATACATATTTTTAAACATGCAAATTGTGGCAGCACCCCCGGGTGGCAGCAGCAGCAGCAGTGGCAACAGCAAGTCGCCCCGCTGTTGCATGGGCAACTTTTTGGCAATTGTTTGCCGTAAAAATTGTTGGCCCAGGATTACGAGCACAATGCCAAAATGCCAGTCCATTATAAATTGCCATAAAAATTCAATAGAAAATATTGGAAAAAAATCCTGGCAGGGAGCAGGCAATTTGCATGGCGAGATGGAGGGTGCACAATTGGCAGAAACCTTCCTTGAGGGTTGCAGGGTTGCTGTGCAACCGTGGACACTGAATATCCATAGAAAGTGTACTCAATAGTTGTATCTTTAATTGCAGTGAGAGTATCGAATGTCCTGCGCCCAATCAATGAGATGAAATTTGCATGGACACGTGACAAATAATTAACGGAAAAGTCCGCAAGCCCTGCGAGGGATAACTCTGCTGGACAGTGTGCACTCAGAGAAAATGTGTAGACTGGTCTTAGTTCAAAGTTGCATAAATCCCTCGAGAATTTCTAAAAATTGAATATGTAATAAGTTTTTATGTAAGGAAAATTATGATTCGGTAACTTTTCCACTTTGTACTAAATTTCTTTGAGTGTATGCATAATAATTTTAATCAATGGGCTGTACAGCTTGTAGATTTATTGATTTTATTTTAATACATTTTTTTACTACCAGCAGCCGCAGCAGCTGCGTAATTTGAATTTTCCATGAAAAATGCTCGGCTTGACCCTCACAACGGCTGCATTTGACCGTGCTAGGTTTTTCCTTTTTATATTTTCTATTTTTACATTATTATGTATTTTTCTTCTTTCCTTTTTTTTTTTTTGATTATCGCGTTTCAGTTTTTGGTTTTTTCACTAATCATTTGGAGGGTATATTTTTATTTTTATTTTTATTTTTTTAAGCAAATAGCCTAATCAGCGTCTGCGTGGGGGTTGAGCCGGAAGCGAAACTCACTTTTTTATGAGGGTGCCGTTAGCTGCCTGTGGCATTGATAATGATAACATGCCGCACTCAAAGAACTCCGGCTGGAATTCAGAATCGAGTCGACTCGACTCGAGACAGCTGCTGCAGGCAAATTGTGGGGAATATTTTAAAGAAAGCATTAACATGTTTTCAACTCGGTCTCGCTTTGTTGACAAATTGCATTTTGAAAGTTCAATCAAATATCAATTTAATAATTTGCCTTCAAAGGCGTCCGACCGGCATAAAGTCCAAGCAGAAGTGGCCCCTATGCCAAAACCCAACTCTCAGTTCTTTAAAATGAAATAAAATAAAATAAAATAAAAAAGGTCTGCAATTGCGTGTGAGAGTCAATTGACGGCAATCAGTGACAGTTTTTTAAGGGCTGCGATAAGATTGAAGAGTCGTGTTTGGCTTTGCGGTAAATACTACTTAACACCCCGGGTCTCAAGTCTGGCACGCTTCGGCCTAGGTCTTGGGCTTGGGCTTGGGCTAGGGCAATGGGGAGAAACGAAACAATGTGTGGGAAATCAAGAAAATAAATAAAGAAATTGGTTGTTTAACAAATACACGTGTTTATTAATATATACAGTACAAAATAAGGTATTTAAGTAAAAGATGAAAATAATTTTGTTTAATTGTAAATGAAAATTATAAGCTATACTTTTTTGTTTTTTTTTTTCATGGGTTTTTTTTTATAGTATTTTGTAATGCTATTTTAGTTGTCATTGGTTTTAATTTTTTTAGTGTTGAACAGCGACGCAATTTGCTAAAAGGCACGCAGCATTTTAAAAAACACACGTTTTTAAAAAATAAAATTAAAAATAGCAAAATTTACGTCGCTGCCTTACTGTGGCATATTTCATTTAATTTTACTTTTCATTATTTTGTTATTGATTTATTCGTTTTTGCTATTTCGCAGGACACGCTGTCTTCTCAGCCGCACATTTTTGTAAAGAACAAACGCCTTAAATACTACAAAATGATATACAAAAATGTGCGCAAAACTGAAAAGTCAACGAGCTCGTTTTTCTTATTTTTTTTTAGATTTGGTGTAGTTGTGCTTGTATATATATCATCTATAAGGCGGGGGGTACGCTACAATGGCCAGGCCATGCAGCTGGCTCCCCCCCAACTTTTGACTAGATTGAGTTTGTGTTTAGTTTTGGGACTAGCTTCGTTATTTGGTCAGTTTCTTTCTTCTTTTGTGCGTTTTGTGGAATGCGTTTTTTGGAATGTTTCACTTACAATTAAAACTAAATAATAAATACTTTTAACTAAGGGCTAATCAATGTAAATTGTTGTGCTTTTTTCTTGTGTATGTGTTTGTGTGTGTGTATGGCATTTTGTGTTAGTTTCTTGAGGTAAATTTACTAAAAATTTCATTTACTTCTGCTCTAAAGATTTGCAGTATTTTTGTTGTTGTTTATAAGCATAAATGTTTATATTGTTATATAAATTCATTTATTTAAATTATTGTTTTCAAGTCCGTCTGAGGTAGCATTTATATATGTTTCACTTGTTTTCATTTTCTTTTAATTATTTTTCATTTTTTTATTTTATTATAATTTATTTTATTTAGTTTTTTATTTGGTATATAAAAAGTACTAAAGTTCATTGTACTTTTGCCCTGAGTTGTTCGTGTTTGCCTGCAGCTGCTGCAAAATAAAAATAACCTTAACTGGCGCCATTTTAATCCTTTTCTCACACTGAATCGGTTCTATTTAGTACTACTTATAGCCCCTCCATAGGTGTTTTTCTTTAATAATTTATTGCGCTCTATGTACAGTTAGTGTGTTTTGGCATAGGGTGTACTACATAATAAATATGTGAAATTTCAAAAGGATAATTTACGTTTAAAAGAGGAAACTGTTTTTTTTTTTTGTTATCAAAATATTTAGTTTAAGGTTTTTAGTAAGAGTTTTATAGATTTAAATCAAAAATGTTTGTGAATAGAGCAGAGTTGGAAAAATTGGTAATTGCTCGTAATTATCTACAGTGTTTAGTTAAAAATGTGTTTCTATGGAACTGTTCTGTATCTAAGCACATCATTCTTAAATCATTTTACTTAGCTCTACGCCTGATTTTCTTTTAATGTTCTCCTCTTCTTTTTTAAATTTTATTTTTGATTTCTTCTACGATTGCGAACTGTTTCGCTTATTTTTGATTTTGAGCAAATTTGTGCATAAAATTTCTCTTATATGCTGAAGCTTGAAGGTGTACCTCTAGTTTAAAGGTATAACTAGTTAGCACTACAATATATATTATACCAAATCCTTTAACCTAAGCGCATTGAACCCAGCCATATACACATCAATTAAAATATGTTCTCATTTTGGTTTTTCGTTAAGCTGCTTGGCTATGGCTACTACGATATATGTTTGCTTATGTGTATGTATATATCCCTCGATTCGAATTCCACACGCCTAAACTCCCACTTGCTATCTCCCTCTCGCCTTGTCTCCTTCTCCCCCTGACCTAACCATGCTTTGCGACTTATGTATTATGTACGTATTTGATTTTCCTTTTGACTAAGTTACCTCGCTTCCCCTCCCGTTTACGATACGTTAATGGCTTTTAAAAATTACTATTACGCATAGGAACTTTGATATTAATCACTAGAGATATAGATATATGTATTGTTTGGTATGTTATGCAATGTTTATGTTTTTTTTTTCATTTTCATTTTCATTTTCCATTTTCATGTTATCGGTTATGGATTTATAAAAAAATATGTTTTTAGCACACAGTGTTGCCAGCTTAAACGGACTTGTTATTGTTTTTGTTTATAAATATTCGGTTTTTATTTTTTAAGTTTCATTTTTGTAGTTTTTAGTTTGGGGTTCCATGTTATACACAAAACGCATTCTCTTTCACTATACGCCACAGACATTTGCCGATTCGTACAGGAGTCTGCAGTTGCTGTGGCTATAGCTATAAGTATTGTATATAAACGTTACTAATGAGCTCAACTAATATGCGCACTCAGTCTTTTGTAGTTCCACTATTTTGTCTTGTCTTCTTGTCGGTTAACGGGCTGAGGGGTAGTGGGATGATTACTGCTAGCCAGCACTGTGGCTGTAGCTGTAACTCGTTATGGCTCAATGACACTGGCTTAATTCAATCAAAAGATTAATAGTTGAAAAGTTAAGCAACGTTGTGGGGCAAATATATTTGAGAGTTATTGCTTTAAAGTGCTCAAAAAAAATATAAAAAAAAGGTTTTTGTCTTTAGATAAATTGAAAGCTCCAAAAGTTCATTAAAGCATAATATGGAATTAAAGCATACGATTCATCTTTGATAAGTAAAGCGACTTTGTGAGGCATGTATAATTATGAATTATTGCTTTAAACAAAATCAACGCATCTTTTTTTTAAAATAAACTGAAAGCTCTAAAAGCTCATTAAAGCACCAAGCGAGCTTAGTTGTGCTTTCTTAAATACAATTAATTTGAATTTGAACTTTGAGCTTGAAGATTCGTAAGTCTTTCATTTGCCAGACAATCCTCTGATTAAGCTAGTGTCATTGAGCTATGGTAAATGGTTCTCAAAAAAAAAAAAACTTTTGGATTTAACTTACATACGCTGGCAACACTTTAGTGTCGTTTCGATCTGTGTTTGGGCACTTAGGCCGGTGTCAGCCTGAAGCTCAATGTGGTCGACTCCGAGGCGCGAACGCGCACCGGCAGATAGACGAGCGCCGGCGCGAACAGACCCTCGGCGTCGCCGTCGGCTGGCGTCAGGTGGAAGGCCTGCATCTGATATGCCTCCTCGGCCTTGGCCGGCTGCGCATAGCTGGCGGGCTTGCCGCTGCCGTTGGCCAAATCGCTGCACATCTCGAAGGGCGAGGTGGCCGCCGAACGCTGGGCGCTGGTGCCGTTGGGTGTGCCGGGCTGGGAGTTGTTGTTGCTGCTGCGGCGATGTGGCGTGGGCGTTGCAGACGCGGAGCGCGCCTTGGGCGAGCCGCCAACTGGGGCGGGCACTGAGCCGGGCGAGGATATCGCTGTGGGCGTGGGCGTGGCTGCCTTGCTGTTGTTGTTGTTGCTGTTGCTGTTGTTGCTGTTGGTGGTGTGGGTGTTGCTGGTGGTCAGGTTCGTGGGCTCGATGTGCTCCACATCGGCTCGCTCAACTCTCTCTCGACTTGGCTTGGTCCTGGCCTTGCCCTGCACCAGCGCAAAGGATCTGTCCCGATCGGCGCGCGGCGGCTCCGCCTCGGCGGCCAGCTGCGTCTCGCCGTCGCCGCCATTGTTGAGCAGCGCGTGGGAGCGCTCGTGGATGAAGAGGAACGCATAGTAGGGCGTGGTGAACGGACACAGCGAGCACTGGTATTCCTTGAAGCGCGGCGTCTGCTCGAACATATTCGGCAGCGGCAGCGGCAGCGGCATGCCCTTGGGCAGCTGCATCTGGCCGAACAGCTGCTGCTGGGCATTCTGCAGCGCCTGGGCGAGATTGCTGGCGGATCCGCTTAGCTGGCCATTGGGTATCTTGAGCGTGGGACTGTCCGGCTTGCTGCCGGCGCTCAGCGGCGACTGTTCCAGCTCGCGCAGCTTCTCAACGCCGGCGGCGCCGTGCTCGCTCAGCAGATGCGTGCGCAGCCATTTGGCGCTGCGGAACTGGCGCGCGCACAGCGGACACAGCTCGTGGCCGGCAGCGGCGTCGCCAGTGGGCAAAGGCGTCAAATGGATCTCCGGTTCGAGCAGCTGCAGCTGTTGTTGTTGCTGCTGCTGTTGCTGCTGTTGTTGCTGCTGTTGCTGCTGTTGCTGCTGTGCCTCCACCTTGAGCCCGTTTTGGGCGCTGCCGCGCGGCTGCGGCAGCGGCGCCCCGTCCTCGATGATGCCGTGCGTGTTGTGCTTGTGCACGCGCAGGAAGTACTTGCTGCACAGCTCCTTGTTGCAGATGTTGCAGACGACGCCGCCGATCTGGGCGCCGTTCTCGATCTCGATGCCGTGCATGCGCTGCATGTGCGTCTTCATGAAGTACTTGTTGCACAGCTCCTTGTTGCAGATCTCGCAGTAGCTCGACGTCGGCGTTATGGTGTAGGCGCCCCTTGGCGGTCCGCCCGCTGCGCCCGCTGCGCCAGCTGCGCCCGCTGCCGCGACTGTGGCCCGTTCGGGCGTATAGAAGCCCTCGCGCAGCGGACTGCCGCCGGGCAGGCGGCCCAGATGCACCTCGGCGATATGTTGCTTGAATTCCTGAC
This sequence comes from Drosophila colorata, assembly GCA_035041545.1. Taxonomy (NCBI): domain Eukaryota; kingdom Metazoa; phylum Arthropoda; class Insecta; order Diptera; family Drosophilidae; genus Drosophila; species Drosophila colorata. Next base: position 7,160,215 of record JAWNLD010000564.1, read on the forward strand.
TGGTGGCAAAGTCGCGCTCGCACTGCGGACAGCGCAGCTCGCTGGGCGTCGGCGTGGGCGTGGCCGCGGCACTAGGCGAACCACCGCCGCCGCCGCCGCCGCCGCCGCCCACTGGCGACAGCTTCAGCGGCAACTGTTGCTGCTGCTGCTGCTGCTGCTGTTGCTGGTAGAGCAGCGGATGCCCCTCGGGCAGCAGCTGGCCGGCGTGCTCGGTCATGAGATGCGCCCGCAGCGCGTACTGATGCTCCAGCTCGCGGCCGCACAGGTGGCAGGGCAGCGGCCGCTTGCCGTTGAAGTCGTTGAGCTGCTGCAACATCGACTGCAGCTTCTGCAGATTTTGCAGGCCCAGCGCCGAGCTGTCCGCTTTCTCGGCGGGCGTCGGCTCCTCGTAGGGCTCCAGCTTGATGCGCTTGCTGGGCTGCTCCTCCAGCGACTGCTGCTGCTGCAGCTGCTGCTGCTGCTCCTCAACCAGCTCGGGCTGCTGTTCCTGCTCGACGGCGGCCGCCTTGGCCAGCATGAGATTGAGCGGCATGAACGGCCAGCCGGCGGGCATCAGCGGCAGCTCATCCTTGCCGCTGAGCGGCAGCTCCTCGGGCGGCACAAAGACGCCGTGACGCTTCCACTTGTGCGTGCGCAGAAAGTAGCGATTCGCGTACTCCTTGCAGCACAGCTCGCAGAAGGCCTCCGGCAGCTGGACGCCCAGCCGGCGCAGCTTGTCCGGCGCACAGTTCGCGTCCCGCGCCTGCTGCTGCAGCTGCGCCGGCAGCTTGCGCGGCGGCGGCGCAAACGCCAGCTCCTCCTGCTCCAGCGTGAAGTCCTCGCGAAAGCCCTCCGGCAGCTGATAGGGCAGCGCCTCCGTCGCGGGCTCCAGCTTGATGGGCGTCGCTGTCTGCGCCAACTGCGACAGCGACTGCGACGGTGACTGCGACTGCGACGCCGACTGCTGTTCGTTGGGGCTGCCGCGTCGGGCTTGGGGCGTCGGCGAGGCGGTGGGCGTGGCCTGCTCGTGCTGCTTGGCGCGATGGCGCCGCATGGCGAAGATGTTGGTGAAGCGCTTGGCGCAGATGTCGCAGTGCACCGCTGGCGGCGCCGGCGGCGTTAACTGCGGCTCCGGCTTCTGCGGCGGCGGCGGCGGCGGCTCGCGCGGCATTTGCAGCTGCTGGAACATGGAAGTGGAGCTGCTGCTGCCGCTGCTGCTCATATTGTTGTTGCTGTTGCCATTGTTGCTGTTGTTGTTGTTGTTGCTGCTGCTGCTGTTGTTGTTGTTGTTGTTCAGGGTGGGCGCTGCCAAGTCGCCGGCGGGATCGAAAATCCCATGCTTGTTGGCCTTGTGCGTCTTCAGAAAGTATTTGTTGCAGAACTCCTTGTTGCACAGCTCGCAGTACGCCTCCGGATTGAAGATGCGCAACGGCGGCCGATTGAGCCCCTCCACGCCCCCAAAGCCGGGCATGCCCAGCAGCGGCCAGCCGAGAGCAGCTGCCTCCGGCGGAAACGCAAAGGCGGCCGGCAAGCCGGGCAACTGTTGCTGCTGCTGCTGCTGCTGATGTTGCTGTTGCTGTTGCAGCTGCTGGTGCTGGGCCATGGCCTGCAGCCAGTGCTCGTGCTCCTTGCTGCTGTTGCTGGCGTGTCCATTGGCCAGCTCCAGCTGCTGCTGCTGCAGCTCCAGCTGGGCGGGGCTGTCAGCGCGCTCCAGCTTCACTTTAATGGAGGCCAGCAGGTCCATGGGCTCATCCGTCAGCTGTTGTTGCAGCTGCTGCTGCTGCAGTTGTTGCTGTTGCTGTTGCTGTTGCTGCTGCTGATCCTGCTGCTGATGGTCCTGCAACATGTGCAGGCTGAGCTTGAACTCGGTCTCAAAGTTCTCGCCGCACTGCTTGCAGTAGGTCTGATAGGGATTCATGAGCGATTGCTGCTGCTGCTGCTGCTGCTCCTCGCGCTGCTGCTCCTCCGCTTCTGATATGTCTTCCGGCTGCAGTTTCTGCTGCTGCAGCAGCTCGAACGTCTCCTTTAGCTTCTCAATCGATTTGGGCAGCAGCATTTTCGAGAGCTTCTCCTCGTAGTCGACCGAAGCGTTCGCCGCTGGCTGCTCCTCGCTCAGATTGAGCGCCTCCAGGCGACTGGGATTGTGCTGCTTGCGTCGCTTCTTGGCCGCATCGCTGAGCGCCTCCAGCAGCTGCAGCTGCATGGCTGCCGCATTCGCTGCCGCCGCGGCCATTGCGGCCATTGCTGTCTGATCCAGAGCGCCGTCGCCGTCGCCGTCGCCGTCGCCCTCGTCGTTGTCATTATCGTTGTCGTCGTCCTGGTCCTGGCCCTGCCCCTCGACATCCTCTGGCGCGGCTGCATCGCCGTCTGCCTCAGTTGTGTTGCTTCCCGGCTTCGACTTTGACTCCGTGTCCAAGTGCGGCTGTCGAGTGGGTGACATCGCTGTGGTTGTTGTTGTTGTTGTGGTTGTGGTTGCTTCTGCTGTGGCTTCATGTGGCTGCAATGTGTGACTGCTGTTGTTGTTGTTGTTGTTGTTGCTGCTGCTGTTGTGGTTGCTGTTGTTGCTGCTGCTGCCGCCGCCGCGATTCGTGTTGAGTGTGGATGAGTTGGAGACATCGGAGAGCGCAGTGTCCTCGCTGCTCAGATCCGGCGGTGGGGTGGCATATATGGATGCGGCCATTTTGGATGATATTACTGTTGTAAAATTGTTTGCAAAAACAACAACGAGAAGAACAAGCGAGAATCAGAGCAATGCTTTAATTAAAGAAGCCCCTAACTAATTGGGTGTCTAAAGTTGCGGGAAGCTTAAGCATGCCAGCTGAATACGTGGACTACGAGGGGCTCTTATTTGGGTTTAACTATAACGGGGTGTTGTTGTGTGGCTCAGGGCGGGGGTGGGGGTTGGTGGGTTGGGGCGTTGGTAGTTTGTGGGTTGTGGACATGAATAGCTGGAGGCTTAAATCGTGTTAAGCTCCTCCCTATTGCTCCGCCCGCTTATGTACTGAACTTCCATTCAATTTTATTTCTATTTGCCGCAAAAGTATGTTGCCAAAAATGTTGTACCTACCAACACACACTCGCACACACACACACACGCACAGCTGGCTTACAACATTTTGTGTCTCATTTCCTTATGCGCTTAATTTCATTTTTCTTCTGCTTTTGCCTTGCGCTCGGTAATTTTTTTTTTTCCTTCTTTCTGCTTTCTCCCAGCACTTTTTCATTTTTGTGCAAATTCTATGAAAAATTTTTCCATTATGTACACAAATACATGCGCACATCTCACATACATCTGTATGTATGTATGTGTATATGGAAAAGTTTTTGTGTGCCTGCTATGCGCCCAGCTGCCACCCACAGCCGCAGCCACACACATCAACAAAAACACACTCGCACACACACACACACACACACACACACACTCACACACTTGCAACCCCATTGCCGCACACGAAAATTTATACAAAGTCATCCGATTTAAGGAATACAAATTTTGCTTATTTTGTGCGGCGAACACACACAAACTTTTTCTCCAACCATCCATCCACAACACACAGGCACACACACAGGCAGACACACACCCACACCCACACCCACACTCATACTTATAGCCGCCCAGTGTAATATTTGCCAACCAGCCCCCGTCGCAGTCGCCTCCTCTGACACCATCACTTGAACTGCGCATAAAACTTATAAAAATTTTCTTCAACATGACTTGGTAAAATAAATTTGATTCTCAAGAAAGCAAAAGGAAGCCGACAACGACACGAAGACGGCCCCCAACAAAAAAAAAAACGGTGGGAGGCTCTGTGGTGTGGCAGAGTTTGGGTGTTGGGTACGGGGGCGGGACGAACTGGCAGGACAGGCTGGCTGCCAGGCAACCGTGTGGCAAGGGGCCAAGGCAAAGGCAAAAATGTCGAAAATAAACCCAAAAAAATATATATATATATGTATAAAATAATTTTTTTTCCCTATTTTCTCGACAGAAGAAAAATATTCTCAACTATGCTGCAGACATAAATTAAGTTTCCATGGTTGGAAATTGGTTCTCTCGTAGATTTTGTTGCTGTTGTTGACTTTGCTTTTATACAATTTCTGCAATGAAGGCAACCCCACCAATCCCCTCCCCCTCCCCCTACCCCTCGACCCGGCACAGCTCCCGTCCACTTTGGTACTTTGAGGAGTTAAGCAAAAATGCCTGCCAGGATGTGCGCCATTTCTATGTGTGTGTGCGTGTGTGTGCGCGTGTGTGCGGTTGGGATTTTTATAAAGCCTAAGGTAGTTTGATGTTATTTTATTTGATTTTTCTTTTTTCTATTTTCTATTTTTTTTGGCCAGCTCTTCGTCGACTTAAATGAAAATGGACAGCGGCAGCAGAGTGTAAACAGGGCTAGTACGCAACTATATATCAAGCTGCGATGCGAGGCTAAACAAACCGCGACTAATTGGCAAACATAATAATGTGCTGCACATATACAAGACATGTATATGTATGTACAAGAGTTAAACCACTTTACAACACGTACTCATTAATTAATTGTACAAAAGCTCAATTGCTTATCTCGTGCAAAAGCTTTCGTTGCTTTTGCGGGCTTAACTGAGCAGCGCTTTTTAAAGTTTCTGCGTATTATTTTTGTTGTTGTTGTTTTTTTCTAAGTTCGTTCAGTTTCGCGTTTCGTTCACTTGCACTTTCGTTGAGTTCGCGCTGTTTGTCGAGTCGCTGGCGCATGCGCACTTCGCTGCTGCTGCTCGTGTCCTGCCAAGTGGCTCGCTCGTTTTCAACTGCCGCATGACGCAGCAGAAACCCAAAACATAACAAAAAAAAAAAAAGAGAAAAAGAAAACTGTCAAATCGCAGTTACAAGCGCAAAATCAAAACAGCAATAACATTGATACTAAAATCACACACACACACACACACACACACGCATATAAATGTATCAATGCACACCCCGCAGCACATTTAATAGTTTCCCTACACACGCACACAGATAGCGACCCACAGTATTTTTTCCTCCCAAAAAACCTCAATAAAACACCCCAAAATATCAAAAATCAAATAATTTCCCTTAAAAAAAAAAACACACACACACAGCAACAACACAACGCGACAACTTAGCGTCGCTGCTCGGAAAACCATTATTGCTCCGCCCCTTTTTTTTCAACTTTTCACTAACCACCACACACACCCATACACACACACACACTCACACACTAATACACACGGGGCCTTATGTTGACTTTTTTTTCGTGCTCGTGCCAATTTATCATTGTTCGATAGTTTTTCAATTTGTTTTTCCAGCTACTGTTGTTCTATTCGTCGCCGTTGTTGTCGTTGTAGTTGTTGCTATCGTTGTTGTTCGCCGCGAGGCGCAGTTACATACATTTTTGTTATTCTAATGTATTCAACATTTCTGACTTTGTCGCGACTTTTTCGTAGGGTGCGCCCCGAAAGATGGTTTGAGTTATTTTTTTTTTTTTTTTGGGCATTCTTGAGTCGCTCTTTTGAAGTGTCCAAAAATCATGCTTGTATTCAGTCTTACATTCATTGTTTTCATATCTCGAAGTGAGTGCATTTGACAAGTCCCATTCATGCAGTTGTTCGGCTCTGTAAATTGGTTTGTCTGCAGTTGCGAACCGGATCTGATTGAAGCAATTGCGACCCTCTTATGCGTAATCTTGCCAAACGCACACATCTCACTTAAATATGGACTTAAATAATTGCCGTCTTGTTTGGAAAGGGGCTATCGAACAGGGGTTAGCGAGTACTCAAATTATATATCTGTTGCAGTTATCAATTGATCTGTGGATTTCGTGGTGGCCGCCAATTGGGAACTGAAGGTTTTCTATTAACTTTTAATGTACCTGAATTCAACTGGATGGGCAATTGTGGCTAGCTTTCAATTATTTAATTTGAGGACAGCTTTAAGGTGGAAATTATGATTTTGGAGTTAAGAAATTAAGTTCATTTTTAAATAAATAATAAATATTTTCAATAATTTTTGTATTAAAATAAGTTGATTTCGGGATGCGGATTCAAAATGTAATTTAAAACAGTTGAGTAATTAAGTTTGCAGCTATAAATTATTTCAAAAGGAATTTAAAATAAGAATAGAACGTTGTTTTGATTATACAAACATTTCAGAAACTAAAAAAAAACTTTGTTTTTGAAAAATATTAAATAATTATCAATATAAATATTGAATAGAAAGAAAATGTTAAGATTGGATATGATGGGATAGGCAATTCAATTGCAAGCCTCAGATCAATATAAGTCTGATAAAAGCATTACTTTTAAATTTATAAATTAGAAAACATGTCCAATCTTTCTTGAACTAATAAAAAGACAGCTCAGTTAACTAACTTAATTTGATTAAATTCTTTCTCACCCAATACAATTTCATATATGAAAAAGATACAAACTAAAATAAATTGCCTACTAATATATGAATTTTAATAATAAAATCCCTGTTGACCCAATAGAAAGACAGCTCAATTAACTCACTTGATTCGATTAAAGTTTAATCATTCGACACCTATTCACGCAGCACGTATAAGTATATATCCAATATCTATACCCATATAGTATGTACTCCCCTGACATATCTAACGCAATGTTTGTGTTTTATTATTTTTCCTTACGCATTGATAGATTGATTTTGACTTTACAAGATGCTCGCATGTGGGCATGTGGGCAAATGTGTGTCTCTCCCGTGCGTGTGTGTGTGTGTGTTTGCCACCCCTTTGCTCCAGCAACCCCATGGCCCCCACCGCAGCACGAAAAGCGAAAGTGACTTGCCAGGCTTGTGTCTCTGTTTGTCTCTCTATCTGTTGTCCTGCCAGGCAGAGCGTCCATGTCCACTACTCGCACTGGTTTTGAGTTTCTGGCCATGCGCACTGTTGCCCCCTCCTTTCCCAAGGCAGCCACTTGGCTCTCTCGCACGCGCTCTCGCTCGGCACCGGCTACGTGGAGTCATATGTGAGCATGTGTGTGTGTGTGTGTGCGGGAAAAAGTCCAAATCGCCGGTTGAACGAACCAGGCGAACAAAATAGCCCAACAACAGCAACAGCAACAGCATTGGGCAGAGTCGTGGAGCGGGCGCTGGGCGAGTGGTGCACAGAGCATGGAGCAGGCGTCCCAGTTGTCTGGCCACGTCTAGTGGTCAAGGTTTGCTATTGACTTTCACTTTCCACATGTCGGCATGTCCGCGTGTCCAGCCCAGTGACGTTGCGGTTGCCAGCGCAGTCGGCATAGCCGATGCCGATGCCGGCACTTTCACTTTCGCTTTCGCATTGACACACACACACACACACACACACGCACACACACACGCACGCACACACACAATAGGCATTCTATGGGGGGTCGTGTGTGTTCGTGACAGGGTATTGGGTCAAGCTGGGGTAGGCGCATGTCTGTTGCTGGACACTCCACGTGTGCACTCGAAACGTAAACAAAACACGGGCCCCATTAAAAAAGGTTACAACTTGAAAGCTTTGCCAACTCGTAATTATAGCTTCTCCGGGTGTCAACTGTCAACCGCCCCGTCAGTTGGCCAGCCAAACAATCATTATGGAATTTAAAACCCAGCTGAACTGAGCCGCTGAACCACTGAACCACTGTAACGCCTCCCCCACACATGCAAATGGAATATTTGGAATATGCTTGGTATAATTACGAATTGAATTTATGTTGGGTCTGAGTGCGTGCACCTTTTGACGAACGGCTGTCGCAGGATATGATTGATATATATGGCATATATAGGGTATGCCCGTGACAATGCTTATGCCCCTCACGCGCATATGCCATAGTTTATGAGACACCCCCGCCCAGCTGCCAATGCAATTAATATTTTGTTGAAAATCAAATTGAAATTATTTTCGTGGCTCAAAATCAACCCCCGCATTTTCCCGAAAAGTGCTGATGTGTGTTTGGTTTTTGAGACAAGGGGCCGAGGGCCGGGGGCGGGGGCGGGGTTATTGGTTAGTCGGTTTGATGGATTTTGGTTGTGCGGTTCGAAGTGTGTGCGACAAATTGATTTTGGAGTTGAGCAAGTTGCGGTTGTTATTGTTGTTGTTGTTGTTTTAGTGCTTGTTGAGGGATTGATTGGGTTTGTTTTGAAATTCAGTAATTATAGAGAGCTGCGTTTCAGACGTAAGCTATTTAAACTGTTTTATTAACTATAAAGTTAAAATGTATGGACAAATCTTTATAGATTACCAAGATTTTGGATCTTAAATCAAGTATTTAACATAAGAACAAAAAATTCTTCTTATAAAAAAATTATCCTTATGAAAAATATTTCCAAATATAATATAATATAATACTTAATTACCGTCCCTAATCTAAGAAACATTTTTCCTCTATCAAAATGATTTTGAAGTTCTTTTAAGTATGGAAGGAGAACTAAATCTTAAAGCTAAAGAGCTAAATATAGTCTGAGCTCTGTAAAAACAAAAACACATAAAAGTGAAGTGTTCTCAAAATATGATATATTATTTAAGAACCCTCAAAAAGCGTCTACTGTAAAAATAAACCACCATTAATTAATTATTTAACAGTTAAGCTTATATACATATAGTATGTATATATATAATTCAATAATTCTCTAAGGAAAATCGCTAACAGATTCCTGGAAAATGAAAATTATACAACGCGCTCTTCATGGTAATGAAAACTATTATTTCTAGATTAAGAACGGCACGTGGGTGTCACTAATAATACACACCAGCAGGCCTTGGGGCACAAGTACGAGCACAGAAACCGTTGTAGAGCACCCCAACAAATTAACGTACAATGTTCTTAACAGTTGACTTGGTAGCTAAATTTCCAACATTTCTGCTTAGCGTGCTCATTAGTAAGAAATCTCATTAGAAACTAATGAAGGTACGTTGGCAACAACAACATCCACACTCACTCACTCACACACACACACACACACACACACACATGCACACGCACACCCACTAATACTGGCAATCATTTAGTATTGGCCTTTGGCTCGTTAAGTTAAATTTTCATACATATATATTTATATTTTTTCCTCATTTTTACTTTGGCATCTCAGTGTCGATTGGAGAATATGGCGGACTGAGTGAAAAATTAATTTCCCAGCATATTTGCCGGGCCAGTCGAATGTATTGAAAAGGGAAAGCCAATGAGAGCAACTATTTCTATCTCATTCATGCACTAAATTTTTTCTATCAAATATTATTTGTACAATAAACTAAAATGAGTGAATGTGTGAGTGTGTGTGCGTGTGTGTGTGTGTGAATTCCATCCCCTGAGCGCATGAATGTACGTTTGAGTGTGTGTGTGAGGGCATGATAAAATAAAAATACGAAAAATGTGGAAAAAATACAAGAAAAATTAATAATGAAGCACACACAAACACACACTCACACACTGGTACAGAGACAAGGACAAGCAGTGTGTGTATATGCATGTGTGTGTATATACATAAGCCATTTGCAAGAGTGTGCGTGTGTGTGTGTGTGTGCTGGTTATTTTGGGCAAGGGCGGCACAAATAATAATCATTTTTATAATAATGCAAGTGTATCTGACCGAACCAACTCAATGCCAAGTTTTTGCGTAATGTGTGTGTGTGTGTGTGGGGGAGGGAAAAGGATGAGGGAGGGGCGGGGCGGTAAATGAATAGCCAGCGATCGTCATTATCGTCATCGGCATCGTTATCTCGCACACCAAACACCCCCCAAAAAGTATGCAGCGAATAATTTCGAGCGCCCAAGAAAAATCCATCGCAGAATTTTTCACAAACTATACGAAAAATAGTCAACAAGAGCAACAAAAAAAATTCCATAAATTTTTGCCGCTATGCTTTCGTCCTCCTTTCCACACAAACACACACACACACGTCGAGGGGAAGTTTGCAATTTTATCACAAGCACACACACCCGCACACACACACACACACACTCATAAACAGCACACACATCCCCCCTTCCTGTTGCCGGCTTGCAGCGACTTTATGAAACCATCAAATTATTTTCTTTTCCATTTCTGACACTCAAAAGAAAAACGCAAAGAAAGCAGAAGAAGGAGAACAAAAAGGGAATTACATGTTACGGCGTAAAAGTTGCCGGAGTGAGGCAAAAATATTATTTTCCAGTTACACTCGGCTTCGTCTCGGTCGCCATGGCACATCCTTTACATTATTATTATTTTCTTTTTTTTTTCTCTGGCCATGCTGCTGCCTCAAAGTTTTCCGACTGACCCCTTCACCTCTTCTCCCCCCGCGCAAACCCATCTAAATGCCTGCGGGTTACTTTTTGCTGCTCTGCTTGTATGTGTGTGCTTGTGTGTGTGTGTGTGTGTTTGTGCAGCTACTTCGTCTTATTCGAGTACGAAATTTTTATGAGAAAATGCCTGCCAGCTCTACTGCTGGTGCTTCAAGTATCTGTGTGTGTGTGTGTGTGTGTGTTAACTTGGGCACCCAGTTGGACACGACTGCATGAAGAATGTACTTCTATATACACACTATGCTAATATAGTAAAGGGAAAACAAATCTTTTTTTCAAATTCTTTCTGTGCAATTTCTCAAAGATATTTCTAGTGCATTATAAAAAGGCATGAACAAGGCATACCAAAAGTACTGCCCAGAGAAGGTAAACAAAGAAAATAAATATTTTATATTTATTATTCATGCGGCTTTCGTGTTGTTGTATTTACTCCTACTGCTTAAGTAAGAGCGCCTCTTTTATTTATAAAATCCCGTCTTCCTGTAAATACTTGGCGACCCGGTCCAACTGGGTGTCTGTGTGGGTGCCTGAGCCGAGTTATAAGCCTCAACTGTGCTGTATATCAAAATATTTAAAAGCAAATACAATATTGGTGGGGTAAAAGGCCCTTGGGGTGGCCATAATAGAAAAACACTTAAGCAGCCGCCTAGCGTCCGACTGGGGCGGGACAGAGGCAATAGCTGCCTGGCGCCTGGGTCTATGCTATGCGAAATATCAAAAGGCATAGAAAATGTAAAAATATTAATAATGAGCCAAGCGACGGCGCAGAGCGCAGCCAAAGGCAACGAAATATAACGCAAAATGAGAATGTGGCGGAAAAGTTGTGGAAAATTTATTGATTCTGACTTTGAGAAGCAGGAGAACTCAACAAAAAACAACAAAAAAAAAGTAAAATAAAAATAAAATGAATGCTTCAACAGCACATGCTATAAATGATTGCCTGACTGTTTATCAGTCTCATATATACATATATACATATTGTACATATATATATATATCATATGCATTATAACAAAATTGATTTCGATCTTATCGGGCTTATCGTTGAAATTTTTATATTTTTATTGGCGTTCGCATTAAAAATACTTAATCTCACAGCGTAGTTATTATGAAAACCCACCCCTAGCCAACGGCCAACTCATTTTGGGGGAGGTTGGGGGTTTGCCGACGACGAGTTGCTCTTTAATAATGTCCATATCGAAATTTTACTTTATCGCGATTTTTCGTTTGCTGCCTTTTTTTAGTATGCGCCCGTTTGGTCGTTCATAATATTATTATTATTTTTACGTTATTAGCACCCGTAGGGCGCTCGTGGCGTATGCGTAATGCGCGATAAAATGCGCGTCGCAGTGTGTACGAGTGTTTGTGTGTGTGTGTGTGAGTGACTGTCAGCTAATGAGACTTTTTAATAAATTGCCCCCCCATTTTTAGTACAATTTTCATTATTAATAAAAGTTTATGACATATATATCAGCTGTATGCGTTTGACGCTTTTGTTTAATAAAACAAACATGGCTTTTATGCTGGAGACGAACTGGTAAATACCCTGTAGCAAGCCCAAGACTCTTATTTTAATATAAATATATGCATTTACATGCGTTTATGCTTATTTTTGTTAATATAAGCGAATTGAGCCAAGTTTCTATCTGGTAACAGCTTTTGCTGGTGCTTCCTGCCTTTCACTATTTCATTTTAAGTTAACCTGCATAAATATAATATTCCATAGTTTTTAATGCGTCGTCGGTCATGGCCTTATAAGTATAGAATTATAATATAGAATTCAATATACCTCATTTATGCCCTTTACACAACTTTATAATATCCTTTTTAATCATTTTATGGTTACAGGGTATTAAAAAAAAACAACAACAGCACACAAAATTTATTAGTCCAATTAAATTTCATAAGTTGTATGTATGTGTGTGTGCGTGTTTAAGTGTCTGTCTGTGTGTGTTTGTGTGTGCGTCATGGCGACGTGCATTTAAGCGCCTAAAAGCAGATAGCTACAAAAAAGGAAATAATTATCAATTATAATTTATTGCCAAAAAACCTTTTGAAATGACTGACAAATATCTTGCTTGTATTATGTGCCAAAGGAAGGAAGGTGGGTGCTCTCTATAAGATTTAAAGTGAGTTTGCATTTGAAGAGTTTCTAAAGAAGAAACTTTAAATTAAGTCCTGTTTAATACCCCTGTCTAAAGACCCCAAAAGCAATTTATAGCCATCATTGAACTTGTTAAATATATTTTATCAAATTTCAAAAGCAACGAGAACTAAACCTCAATACACAATATAATAAACAAAATAATATAAAAACGTGTAGCTATTCAAGAAAAATTTAAAAAACGCGTAAGAACGTATACTCGTTCATATAAAAAGAATCAACACATTTACCCTGGTAATAATTGTAGACATATGATGAAGAATTAATCTAGAGGACAAACCTAAAGCAAACACTAAGCAAAAAATTTTGAAAAAAATTAATTATTTTCAATAATGCATATATTTTAAATACAGAATCAAGGAGAGGACAATTGGAAACCAAAATGACATCAAACATGAAAATCGGTTGACTTTTTAGAAAGTTATGGAAATTTGAAATATGTGAGTTATGGATCAGAGAGCTTTACATGTCAAAATTGATGTCAGGTTATAAAAAGCACACTTTATCTGACGCGGGCTATCACGACAATACTATATTTCAAGTTTCAAGTATTCATTCGGATAGACGGACGAACATTACAGAAACCCAATATAATCTTTTCACTTCCTAAACGAGTATAAGCAGCATATTTCATTATAATAATATTTCATTGGGAAGTTAGACAAATTCAGGGCTGTTCTCTTATCTTCAGCTGTTATTCTAAATGCATGCAATATGTTTTGGTTATATTTTAAGGGCTGTATAAATTTATATATATATATCTACTTCACTATATTTATTTATTAAGTAGGTAAAGTCGTGCGTTAATTTCCTGGAAATGTTTTTACGCCAATTTCAATTTCCTTTTGAAATTATTTGATAATTTTCTTTATTATTAGTTTTTATCAGAAATTAACGACACTTGCATTCTATCTAAGGGTTCGTAGCATCTAAAAGCATAAAGCAATACAGTTCTTTATAAATGCCAATTTGAAAAGCCAATTTGTGTTTAATTTTGAATAATTTTCTTAAGTAGCATTGCCAAATAGTTTTCATTTTGAATTTAATTTTTGTAATTTTTATTTTCCATTTAATTTGAAGCAAGCAAATTTGAATAGCGCACTAATTTGACTAATTTATTTATCTTAATTGCAGTTCTCGTGGTAAATGAGTATTTTGATTAGGTTGGTTTTTTAGGCTTTGGCTTGGACTCACAGTGTCTCTAGTCAGAGAGCGCACCTTAATCCTACTTGTAAACTTATATGAAAATAAACGCGCAGCGTTACGAGTTTTGTGTGGCTGATAAGGCTTATTAACGGCATTATGTTAAACAAAAATACGGTCAACAAAATTTGCAACATTTTATGTTTCTCTCTTTTTTTTTTAAACTTTCTTTTGTTGTATTTTTATTTTGTTGTTTACACTTCAATATTTTAGAATTGATGCACTTGCTTGGCCCAGCACTTTAAAAGTGTTACTTGGCTAATTCAAATCCTGCGAGTTGACACGTTTTAGCTTTTCTTTTCTCTCTCTTTTTTAAAACACATTATACGGTCACTGAGATTGGCTTTCATTAGACATTTCATATTCGCATTTGGCTTGCTGTTGCTTCTTGCTGTTGCTGTAGTTGTTGTTGTTGTTGTTGTTGAAACTTACAGAACTTGTACAGGGCGTTTCACTTATTTATCATACCGACAAGTCTAGCACGCCGTTGTGGTGGCCACGCGCGGCTACTTCTGCACCACGTACGCGTTTTCTGTAGACTGAATTGGGTTCGGTTTTTTTTTTGTCAGTTTTTCCATTTGGCAGCCTGTCGCCGCGTTTGCCCTAAAGGATGCACAAACTCCCACACAAGAGAGAGAGAGAGAGAGACCCAGAGCGCCAGTCTGTGCACGAGAGAGCAGCAGGCAAGCCACCACCAGCACGCACCACCACCAGCACCACCAACACCACCATCCACACCCCCAACAACTACTCGAACGGATAGCGGCGCTCTGTTGCTATTTTGTTTACTTTCGTTGCGGGGGCGTTGGGCTGAAGTAGGCGTGTGCTGGCCAAAAAACATGTGTTAACATTGTGCACTCTATCCTATACATTTTACAGGGTATTTATGGCATTCTGTGCTGCCGGTTTGGGCTCGTTTTAAACGAATTTAATTTTATATTTGCATTGCTGAAGTGCACCTGGCATACATGTACGTATGTATTTATATAGCGCGCCCACTTGATGGATTCGCACGCACTCACACACACACACTGGATGTGACACCCTCTGCGCTCAGGACATGCGCGTTCGCTGCGACGCTCAGAGAGCTATTTGGCTTGGCCACTCCACAGTTTTTTAATATACTTTATCAACATGTCGCAGTCTCTGATAAAACAATCATCGTTTATGGTGCAACACGCTCGCACACACACACACACACACGCACTCGCCTCGCACACACACACACACACACACACACGTGTCTCACAGCATGATTGAGATATTGCGCCCCCATTCCAACTAGCGGGGGTGGTTCAAATAAGCCACATTACTTAAACTGAGTCAAGTCCTCGGATAGCAGCCAAACTGGGTTAACTTCAAATGCAAAACCAGCCCAGAAAATGGATAATGATTTTTGAACAACTTCCCATTTGCCACCAATACCAATACAAATAGAAATGCGTAACCTGCGCTTAGCGTGCGGCTCGTTAAAGCCGCCCACCCGCCCAATCCACTCCTCCAGTTGCTGGGGCCCGAATGTACGCCGGATATGACATGGCATAGTTTTCGCATTTCTTTTAAACTATAAACAAAACTAAAAACGCGAGCAAACAAAATAAATAAATAACCTAATCGGTGCTGGACTACAAAATACCCTGTTTAATATAAATCTGTTTAAAATAAATATGACTGCATTGAAAATTCATTGAAAATTAAGAAGTTACACAAGAGCCAAGTAAATGGCACTAAATATATTTTCAAAAGTAACACAAAGAAATTTTTTTTTAAAATCGTTTGCAAGTTTGCTTTGTCTTAAAAAAAATTTTTAATTGTGGGTTTCGAACTGGAATTTGAAGCTTCGAAAATAAATGCAAATATTATAAAAATTTTATATAGCCGGTTTATATATTGCTATATCGAGCTATATCTCGATAATATAACTTGTTTCTGAACTATTAATAAATATTCTATATATAAGAGCGCCATTGTTCTTGATTAAATATATTGAGCGCAGACTAGACTTGATGATAATAATAATATCAAGAATAATCTTACCTTTAATCAACCTTTCCTACCAATTGCATACACAAGCACACATCTATAACGCCAGCTCTTTGCATTTGTGTTTACAGGGTATGCAAGAGGTAAAATCAAATATGCGCTTAACACGAAATATTCAAATTTTTTTTTTTTTGTGCGTTTGCTTGTTTCCTATTTTATTTGAGTTTTTATATGCTATATAATTCTGCGTCTAGGCCAAATAAACTAAGCGACTTTTCAATAGCAATCGCGGCGACTCGTTTATTTCTCGCCCTTGCTGCTGTTGGAACTTTTGCGCTGTCGGTGCTGCAAAAGTTCCTGGTATTGCTCCATGGAGCCATCCTCATGCTTCGAGGTAAACTGCTGCTGCTGCTGCTGTTGCGCCTTCTCGTCGACGGCGGCCTTTGAATCGTTGCGCTTCTGAGCGCGATTCGATTTCTTGATTTTATCACGCACACGTTTGCCCAGTCGCGAGGCGGCAAGCACCTGGCTAACCTTGGAGCTCTTCAGGTAGCGTGTGTGCCAGGACTGTAAACGGATTTGAAATGAGTTTGGTTTAAAGTAATAAATATATAGCTTATTATTATGTATACATTACCTCGGAGCTTTTTTCTTGCAGCCTCTCGTGATCATCATCGCTGGTGTTTAGCGATATGACATCGTTGTCCTCCTCATCGGGCTCGACTAGTTGCTCGGACGCCTCACTTTTGACTTTAATTGCCGGCTCATCTTCCACTTTGGCCAGCTCCTCAATCATTTCCAGATCACCGCCAATGGAAATGACATCATCGTTTTGATCCTCGTCGTCTACGACGGCTATGGCCTGCTCGACATCGGCGACTGTTGGATTGCTGGACTCCACAGATTCTACGACAATTTCTTCAGCAGCTGCTTCTTCGCTGGGTTTATCAGCTGATTCCACAGCTACTTCTTTATCAGCCTCTATGACCACTGTCTGTTCCTGCTCAAGCTTCTGAGTTTCCGCTTCGTTTTCGCTTTCCTCTCTGACCTCACCCTCTTCGGGCTCGCTTTCCTCAGCTGGAGCTGGAGCTGTAGCTGGTTCTGGTGCAGGAGTTGGCGCTGCTGCCGGCGTTGGCTGCTCCTCGGCAGCTGTTGCGGCCTTCTGCTGCTTCGGCGCCTGCTTGCTCTCATCATCGGTGCTGTCGCTTATGAGCAGGGTTTCCGGCTCCGCTGGAATGGGTATGACATCCGGTGAGGCCGAACGCGAGTTGGCTTGTTCCTGGACAGGCTCCGCCTTTGACCTATCCGCCGCTGTTGCCTTGCTCTCGATCTGCTTCTCCGGCGACTTGGTGGATATGCGATAGTTGCGCTTTAGCTTGATCTTCTTTTGGGGCACGGCAGCTGCCTTGGATTTGCTGCCATTGGTTTGGGGCTGTGCCTGCTCCCTGCTGGCTACTCTGCTCGTAGTTGCCTCGTTGGACTTTCGCTTGCTGGCATTGCTGGAGCTCTTGTGACTGCGCTTGTCCCTGCTGCTCTCCTTGTCCGGCAGCTTCTTTGCCGTCTGCTCGTCGTCATCCGACTTCACCTCGATTTTGGTTATGGGCTCCATGGCCAGCTGGGAGCGAATGGCGCGCGCACGCGCCTGCAGCTCGAGCAGCTCCAGCACACTGATCTGTCCATCCGCTGAGGGGTTAGATGATGTTGATAGAGAGTTTAGAGATTAGTTATAGTAGGCAGTTGTTTGCGTTCAGTATTTGCTTAGTATATATTTCAACTTACGTTCCTTATTTTCATTGGTTTTATCGGCTCTTTTAGCGCTTGATTTCCGCAATTTCTTAGCTGCAAAAAATTTTCAAATTTAAGCAAAAGCATTCAGTAAAACACAAATTGACTGCACGCCATGGCCGCGACGGGTGAAGTGGACAATGTGAGCCTGACGAACACGGAACAGGAGGAGGAGCAGCAGCCGGAAATCGATCCAGATCCCGAAAAGTTCACCGTACGCCTGAACGGACAGAAGGACTTGGAGCAGCGCCTGCGCGAATTCAAGGCCGCCTGCGATGCCCACGAGAAGCACGCCCGCAAGCGTCGAAGGCGTCGCTACTATCACATGGGCCTCCTGGCCAAGGTGGTCATGGAGACGACGCACGACGAGCTCCGTCGCATGCTCGAGCACGGCACCTACACGTTTCACGTGGACATGGTCGCCTTCAAGCCGGACGAGCTGGCCACCATACTGGAAACGCTGAACATCGCCATTTCGGCGCACGCGGACGAGCGCGAACTGCGCACGGCCACCGGGCTGGCGATCGAGATCAACGGCGACTGCTGTCGCGTGGGTCGCCTGCGGAACAACTGCACCACGATGCTGGCGCGCGGTGCGGTGGTGACGCTAACCACAAATCCGGCGTATCGGTACGCCGGCTTCCGGGAGATCGTCTACGTGATCAATTTGCGCACCTATCTCGGCTCCATACGGCTGAACGATGTGCTGCTGATTGGTCGCGAGGTGCGCTGTCGCGTGGTCAAAACACTAAACGAGGCGCTGGCCGTTCTGATCATCGATGCGGGTCTGTTGACCTCGTACGACTTCATTGAGCTGCCCCGCCAGTGCCACGCCCTCACGGCCGACTCGTACCCGGAGCTGTTCATGGCCGATCTGCAAAGTGCCTGCGCGCTCAAGGCGAACTTTGTGGTGCTGCCCAAGATACGCTGCAAGTCGTTCCTGCGGGCTGTTCGCACGGCCATCAACACGGATTTCGATCTGAAGCTGATCGGTTGCATTGACTTTGAGTATGTGCGCACCAACATGCTCGATCTGCTGGGGATTATAAAGCTATTGGACTACATCTGGATACCGGACATGTTTAACGTCAACTGCTGCGTGTATAACTATATTATGGAGGACGCGCTGCCCATCGCCCACTGCCAGAAGAAGCCCGTCATTGGCACGGTGCCGTTGGAGCGCTGCAACGACTTCAAGCGTTTTGAGCTGCACGAGTTCCTGTGGAAGATCGACACCATACACATGCAGAAGAGTCCGTGGTGCAACAAATATCCGCTGATTGTGAAGAAACTAATGCCCATCCGGGACTATCGCGTGGGCGTCGTGCAGACGCAGCAGCAGGTCAAGAGCATCCTGACCTCCTACCAGACAATCGTGAACTTCATCATACGAACAATCGCCACCATCGAGTGCCAGGCGATATTCGTGTTCACCAAGTGCGAGAATGCGAGCGTTGCGCTGGCGCGCTCGGAGATCTACTGTCCGGTTTATATGATGATGCCGCTGAACGAGGACGACGACGAGCTGACCATCAGCTGCAAGTTCGATTTGGCCCGTGCGCTGCACCTGCGACGCAACACGCATCCCGTTTTATACACGCAGGATCTCAACGAGTGCAACTACAGCCCCATTGAGTTTGGGGTGGATTATATGCGGCGCAAGGGCTGCCTGGAGGTTGGCGATTTTGTGGTCACCCTAGAGGTGGGCAAGGAGGATGAGGAGAACATTGTGCTCGGCGTGGGCGAGGATGTCTGCATTCTGCGCGCCTTCTACGTAGCGCCGGTGTTCAATTGCGAGAAATTCAAATATGGCACATGAGTTTTTCGTGCGTCAGGCTAATCCATGACGTGCAGTTGTACAGATAATTCTTGTGATAAATCAAAATTAATTGTATGTAACATGGTCTTAGCGGGCATTTCTGGCCGGGCTTCGAGCCGTGTGGGTTTGACTTACCGCGACGTTTCTCGCTGCCACCAATGTCGCTGTCCGACGAAATCTCCTCCAGCGAGATGTGCTCTGCAATGGCATATATGAGGAGCATGAAACGTATAATTGTGTCGACAACTTACCCGCTTTGTGCTCCACATCCGAGTCCTCGGAGCTCTCCGTGTCCGTGGGACAGCGCGTATCGGCTATGATCGACTGCAGCCTTTTAGTTGATATGCACAGCAGCTCGTTCAGGCAGAGTTCCTCGATTTCATCCAAGTTGGTTTTCTGTCAGGCGAAACGTTCAATAGAAACTCTTTACCTTTTTCCCGACTTACCTTTAGAAACTCCGGCGCCAGGTTCATAATTGTCTTTGGCTTCAGGGTGCCAAAGATTTGTTTGACCAGCTCGAGACGGTCGTCGATGTAGTGGGAAATGGGCTGGAGCGTGCGGTCCTCCTCGGACTTCTCCTTCTTAATGCTAATTGGCTTGGGTATTTGGTCGCTTTTAATCTTCTTCTTCGAGGTGCTCATCTTGCCAATTTATTGTTTAACCCAAACTTTTCTTGTTGACTTTTGTGACAGACTCCGAAAACCGTAAACAGCTGTTTGGCCAGAGTTGCCGCTTTCGTTGGCGAATTCGATACCGATGCGATCCTAGACTATTGTGACAACAGCTGAGTTATGTACTTTGGCAATTGTGTTTAGAACTAAATTGTATATAAATTCAAGTGTGTTTAAATCAGAAAGCAAGTATTCGCAGTAAGTAGAAAGTAAAGTACTTACTAAAGAAATTAGTGTTAGTATTAAAGCATACACGTTACCGGCAACGCCATGCCGTTTATACTTATGATACGCAATTGAATAATCATGACTATACTAATTGGTGGGTATATGTGCTTAGGTAGACATATTTAAATTCTGTTTTCGACGTGTGATATGAATGTTTTAATAATTGACAAAGTTAGTTGCAATTGAAATAGCTTCTCCTAGTTAGCTAGTATTTTTCTTATGCACGCAGACAGGGTATTTCTTAGGCTGACACAGTGTGGTCACATTGCCAACCATATGTTCATTTGCTAGCTGAGAGAACGAGACGTGAGAGCGCGTCGGTAAAAATAGTTTTTCGTTTCATAAAGCGGACACCGCCATAACAAAAAAGAGCAGTGATACAAAACTACAATAATATGTGTGTAATTTGCTGAAGTTTCGAGACAACAACAAAAGTACACCAATATGTAAAACAATATGAAGCGTGAATAACGATAAATAGTCCGCATATAACACTCAGTGCAAATACATGCGGAATTTAACTATTGACGAACGGGAGAAAAATCAAAGCACAAAGCAATTAGAATGAGTATTTCGCGTGGCGGCAACGGCGGCAGCAGCACAGCGCTGGATCTGGCGCCGCTGCTCGATGACAGCAACGACGGCGACGCCAGCGACAGCGAGGGCAAGTCCAACGGGGCTCTGCTGAGCGCGGAGCCGCGCATCAGCCTGCGGGACAGGGAGCGCGAGGAGGCGGACGCAGCGCTCTTTCTGAAGAAGGTTGGCAGCGCCGTCTTCTACGGCATCTCCTCGTTCATGATAACGGTGGTCAACAAGACCGTTCTCACATCCTATCACTTCCCATCGTTCCTGTTCCTCAGCCTGGGACAGCTGACGGCGAGCATTTTGGTCCTGGCCGGCGGCAAGCGTCTCCGACTGGTCTCGTATCCACCACTGCAGCGGAACACGTTCGCGAAGATCTTTCCGCTGCCGCTCATATTCGGTTTCAACATGATCTTCGGGCTGGGCGGCACCAAGGCGCTCAGCCTGCCGATGTTCGCGGCGCTGCGTCGCTTCTCCATACTGATGACCATGCTGCTGGAGCTGAAAATACTGGGCGTGCGGCCCACGACAGCGGTGCAGATCAGCGTGTACGCCATGATTGGCGGCGCTCTGATCGCCGCCTCCGATGACCTGTCCTTCAACATGCAAGGCTACACGTACGTGATGATCACCAACGCGCTGACCGCCTCGAATGGCGTGTTCGTCAAGAAGAAACTGGACACCTCCGAGATCGGCAAATACGGCCTGATGTTCTACAATTCGCTGTTCATGTTTCTGCCCGCGCTGCTGCTCAACTTTTTGACGGGTGACCTGCAGCAGGCCATTGACTTTGGCAGCTGGAACGATCCGGCATTTGTCGTCCAGTTTCTGCTCAGCTGCGTCATGGGCTTCATACTGTCCTACAGCACAATACTCTGCACCCAGTTCAACTCGGCGCTGACCACCACAATCGTGGGCTGCCTGAAGAACATATGCGTCACCTATCTGGGCATGTTCATTGGCGGCGACTATGTCTTCTCGTGGCTCAACTGCATCGGCATCAACATCAGCGTGCTGGCCAGCCTGCTCTACACGTACGTCACATTCCGGCGGAAGCAGGCGCCCGACAAGCAGGCCCACCTGCCCAGCTCTCGCGGAGAGAGCGTCTAGTCTCTGGAGAGGGGTTAAGCGTGAGAGAGACGAGCCTGCCAAAGCCATAAATGTTTTATGTACGAATAGAGAATCGGAGAGTCGGCGAATTGGAGAGTCGGAGAGTCGAGTAGAGATCAACACAAATGGAGCACACACTGTTAACTGTAAACTGTAATTTGTACATATGTAGTTATGTATCTAAATATTTTATACTATAAGCACTTGTGTAATTTAAATGTCTTTGTAAATCTATCTGCAATTGCTGAGCTACACACACACAGAGACACACACACACACACACTCGCGCAATTATGTTAATGTGTGTCCGCATCGAAGTGTCATAATTTAAAGAAACACAGACGTAAACCTCCACATACATAATAGTTAATTGAATATAAATATATATACGAGTGTATGATTTTACACCTACAAACATTACAATGCGATTTATATACATTTCGTGTTGAATTTGACGAGAACACTGTAAACCTGATAAGATTGGCGCGGCAACAGACCCACCGATAAGATCTGGGTCGTGTGGAAGTGCATTTGCTCGTTCGCATTGCGTGTGTTAACTGTTTGGTTAACTTCATTGTCAATTACGGCACAACTGCTACCTATTGGCACTTGGAATATTAAGGACATTCAATGTGTTAAGCTAAGAAGCTAGCTTCGTATAACCCGGCAATCCCTGTCGACTCTCATCAAGATTTAGTTGGATTGATTTATATAAATAATTAAGTTCGATTTTGAAATCAATCAGTCAGTCAGTCAGTAAAAGGAGCTATATTTATGCTATACATATGTATTCAGTATTCAGTTTTCCAGCTTTTCTGGTTTGGGCAGTCATCAATCTGTCATTCAGTTAGCACAAAATGTTTGATATTTTTAGTAAATGTATTAAAAAACATCAATCCAAACTGTGCATTCATCACCCATCAGTCAGTCAATCCATCAGTTAGTCAATCAATCAATTAGTCAGTCAATCAGCAGAAAGAGTTATTTATTTTTAGTTATTGTATTAAAAAATAGCAGCCCAAAGTGTGCATTCATCATCCATCAGTCAGTCAATCAGTCAGTCAAGGAGCACAACAAGATATATATCTTTAGTTATTCCACTTTAAAAATTCAGCTTTGGCCGTGCATTGCTCACCAATCACTCAGTCAGTCAACTAATCAATCGGTCAATCAATCAGTCATTCAATCAGCACAAAGTGTTATCTATATTTAGTTATTATATTTATGCATTTATAAAACACTTCTTTTTATAGCTTCCGTTCACATAGAGTTTTATGCAGCCTTAAGAAGTTGAATTAAATGAAACGGAAATTCGTGCCTAGATCTTTCAGCCTAGGCGCTGATAAAAACAATTTTGTTGACTCTCCAAATTGTTTTCAGCTTCAGCTATTACGCGCTTATCTTCGCATGCAGCGTTTCTTATCTCGTTTAAATATAATTAAATTCCATATAACATTATACAAATATTTTCTATTGCGAAAGCGTCTTAGAAAATGTTCACGTGTTCTTTGTCTCAATTACTCATCGGGCAGCCGATGGGGAAAATAAAAATAAAAGTTAATAGGAACAGAAACGTTGCCGGTCGGCCGGGTTCAGCACATTTTGAAGGTTCAATTGTGATGGTAAACAAAGAGTGGAAGCCAACAAATAAAAACCGGTTCCCAGATTTGCTTTGTGGGGCGGCAATGTTTACTTATGAATCTTTCGACTGCGTATAGACAAATTGTTTACTTGGAGTTGCTCAGCTATTATTGAAGCCACGTACAAGCGGCGCTTAAACTGCGGACAGGTATTCAGGGTCGCGCTTATGGGCCGAGTCACACATACATAATTAGTCAGCGCCGCTGATGAGGTCAACGCGGCGTGCACTGGGTGGAGGCTTCTATTGTAAACCGCGTCGTTCGCTTCCATCCACAGAAATGATGCAGCGCAGCTGGCTGAGCTCGGTGCCGCTGGCGCAGCGCAGCTGGAGGCAAGGCTGCGCCGTAATCTTGGCCAACAGACGCACTGCGGCCACCGAAGCGCCCGCGGAGGAGCTGGACGCCTTCGAGCGCAACTACTTGAAGCAGCGCATAGAGATAACACCATTCCAAAGGCTGCTGCTGGGCGTCGGCTCGTCCATAGCATCGCTGCTGGATCCGCACAGGTGAGCAGGACATGGCCAAGCATGTGTGGAGTACTTGGCATAATACCATTTGCAGGCACGACATGATTGCCTGCCTGGGCGAGACAACGGGCGAGAATGCGCTCTGGAACATACTGGACTCCATGCAGGCCAGCGCGGAGGGGCGACGCATCCTGGCCGATAAGCCGCGCATCAACACCCAAACGATTGATTTCAGGCGCCTGGCGGCGATGCCGCCGGACACATTTGGCGCCACCTACGTCAAGTTTCTCAAAGATAACGTAAGTTGGCCCATTTCCGTGTGCAGCCAGCGAACGTTGTGCACCTTTATGAGCATGTCAGGCAAATGAGGGGTGCAGACAGCGGGCAGACGTATTTATACTTTTTCTTGCTTGCGGAGAGTCTGTCTACCCACTTATCTCTTTGAGCGAACTGCAGCTAGTAATATATTCACCTTGCTCTCTGCTCTTCAACTCCCGCCTAGTGCTTTTTGTTCTGACTATCGCTCTCTTTCTATCACGATCTCTATTTATTGTAAGGCAAGTTCTCTCTCTTGCTCATTTGCTCTTACGCACTTACTATCTACATTCTCTCGCTCTATCCCTGTCTCTCTCTTCCTTTTTAGTATTCTTACGAAAGTAAGCGAGTTGTCGCTCTCCCTCTCTCTCACTTACTTTTGCTTTCTATATCACTCGGTCCCTGTTTAATTTACTCTTTACTCTTCTTGCTCTCTCTTTCACTCTTCAATGTTTGTCTCGTTCTTTCCCTCTCACTGCCTTGCTCTCTCTCTCACCCTCACTCTTTCTCTCTGCCTCACTCTGTTTCCTTCACTCTCTCTCTCTCTCTCAGCCTCACTCTTTCTCCCTCATTTTCTCTCTCTCACTCGCTCTCTCTTCCTTTCTGTCTCTCTCTCCCTTTCTCTCTCTCTCTTTATTACTCTCTCTTTCTGCCTCTCTCTATTTATCTCTCCATTTCTCTCTCTCCCTCACTCGTTTTCTCTCTCTCCCTCACTCTCTCTCTCTCCCTCCCTCTCTCTCTCTCTCTCTCACTCTCTCTCACTCGCTCTCTCCCACTCGCTTGCTCTCTCTTTCTCTCTCTCTCTCTTCGTTTCTCTATGTCTCTCTCCCTTTCTTTCTCTCGCTTACTCTCTTTTTATGCCTCTCTCTTTGTCTCTCTCTGTCACTCGCTAACTCTCCTCTCTCACGTTCTCCATATTTTTACTATATCGCTAATTGTTGTACTTGGTCTGCCTCCCTCATAAATATTGCCCTTCTATTCGATTTTCAAGAATTCATATAGAAATGATTTAAAGTAAATAATGTTCATTTACTTCACATAGAACGTAACGCCTGATACACGCATGGAAGTTCGATTTCTAGATGACCCGAAGTTGGCCTACATAATGACGCGTTATCGCGAGTGCCACGATTTGGTGCACGCGGCGCTGGGCATGCCGACAAACATGCTATGCGAGGTGACGGTCAAATGGGTGGAGGCTCTGAATACCGGACTGCCCATGTGCTACGGCGCCGCCATATTCGGAGCAGTACGTTTGCGACCCAGGTAAAAAAACACAAAACTTTCTAGGGTTAATTTAATAATACATCTTATGTGTCATTCTCTGTGCTTTCAGACAGCGACGGGAGTACTTGAAACGCTACCTGCCGTGGGCCATCGAGAGCGGCAAACAAATAAAGCCACTGATGCCCATCTACTGGGAACAGCGTTGGGAGCAAAACATACACGATTTGCGCACCGAATTGGGCATTAAACCTTTGCAATAAAGTTGTATAATATTATTTTTAAATTCGATGAGTTTTTGTTTGCAAATCGCGCGAAAGAGATCGGTAATCGATAACACGCGATCGTCACCGAAAACGAGCTGGCAACGCCGTCGTGTTTGCTTTGCTGATGTGTTGATGTGAGGCGCTAATGGATAATTATTTATTAAATCTGCATTATGGCTGAGAAATTTAATGGCTTTAGCCACGATGATATACTCAAAATAACGGGCGCGAAACAGGGTAAAAAGCTAAACACCGAAGCAGGTAAAAGCGATGTTTTTAATAAGGTTTAAGAAAGATGTGCTTGTGTGCATGTGTGTGTGCTAAACAAAACAAATGTTATACATATGCATGAATATTTATAGCCAAGCAAGCGCTCAGAAACCAGCCCGGCATTAGACGCATGCCGGATAAGATCTTCCGGCAGGCAGATCAACTGCGCAAGCAGCAACAACAACAACCGCAACAAGTTGCAGCGGCCAAGGCCAAATCGAGATCAGCCACGCCCACGCCTACGCCGGAACCCAGCGAACCGCCCACGCGCGATCCAGACGAAGAATCGCTTAACTTGGAGCGCGGCCTGTCCGACTCGCTGGTCGAGGCGCTCTACTGCGGCGTCGTGCCGAACGGCAAATCAGCCGCGGCCTCTGCCACGTCTACGCCAGCTGGCGACAGCGAGACGACAGACGACAGCTCAATACTCAAGGTGAGCGGCACGGACGATGATGCCAGCATACTGCCCAGCACCAAAGACTCAACGGGCGAGGGGCTCAGCACGGATTCGCCCTTTAAGGGCATCTCGCTCAAGGACTTCGAGCAGCATCGCAAACTGATCGAGGAGCAGAATAAGGAGAAGAAACAAATGCTCTACAAAGCCATCGAGCAGCATACGCAGAAAACGGCTGCGGAATCTCGCAAAATCGAGGAGATACGCCACGAGCTTGCCAAGCTGGAAGGCGATCTGGCCGTGGACGTCGCCTTGCTGCGCAAACAGATTGACAATGCTTGCATTCACTTCGCCAATGTGGAGTAAGCGCCTATTTTTAATTAAAAATTTAACTTTTTAATAGCTTATGAATTTTCCGCTGGCAGAAAGCAGTATATTAGAATTGAGGCGCAGTTTCTGAAGGCTAAAATGGATCTGCACAATGCATCCGAGAAAAAGGAGCTGCTCACGGAACACCTCTGCACGGTTATAGCCCACAACGAGGATCGAAAGGCGCAAAAACTGACGGAATTAATGCTGAAAGTCGGCCTGGCGCCAACGGACGACGAGCCGAATGCTTGAAATATAATCGAATATAGCCAATTTTGTCAAGTTTTTACTTAACATTGATATTAGCATGTGCATGTTTACAAATATATATTAAGTTTTTATAGTTTAAAGCCGAAAGTGCAAATTTCAATTAAATGTAATTCGAAATGTTGTTTGTTGTTTTGCAAACAAGCTGGCAACGCCAAACGTGAATGCTGCATCCCTGGCAGCACAGCTGGCGTCGATTGGGCAAAATAAACGTGTGCGAAGTTTGAAACGTAAACAAAACTTGATTTAAGAATAAATATTAACTAAAACATGGCTGGACGTGGACGTGGCGGCAAAACGGGCACGCTCACCGCCGAGCAGATGCAAGCACTGGGCTGTGTGGGCAAGGACATGCCACAAGTGCAATCGGCGCCACCGCCAACATTTCCCCCGGTGCTCAACAAACCCATCGCGCTGGAAGTAAGCAAATATAACAAAAACAAAAACGTTGGTGTCGGGTGTGACCGACTGCGCAATACTCGTTAACAGTATTCAACAACTTTAAACAG
This sequence comes from Drosophila colorata, assembly GCA_035041545.1. NCBI lineage: Eukaryota > Metazoa > Arthropoda > Insecta > Diptera > Drosophilidae > Drosophila > Drosophila colorata. Next base: position 7,187,720 of record JAWNLD010000564.1, read on the forward strand.
ATAACGGTCTTAAATATTATTGTTATTTCGGAAATCTATTTTTGTAATTTTTTGCAAAATTATATGTTAAGTGTTTAAAGTCTCTAGCTTCAATAGTTAAAAGACATGTTTTCGTTTAGACAACTGCCACACAAAACTACCAGCTGCTGTGGAAGGAGGACTTCCTGAATCGCATGCGGGATTCGCCCTACTACATCATCTCGGCCGCCCAGGAAAAACAGAAAACCAGCGTCAAAGATTGGCGAGAGGTGCGTGCTTGCCCCTAAATAAATTGATATATATATATATATAAATATAAGTCTTTGCAGAAAGCTTTGGATCGCTTGAAGCACAAGGCGCAGCCCGAGTTCAACTACAAGGCAATGCCCCGCGAGCTGAATGCGTCCAGTCGAAAGCGTCGCGCTGCGGAGCCCAGGCCCAAGCTGTTGGCCAAGAAGACGAACATAGAGGACAGACTGAAGCAGCTGGAACAGAACGAGCTCAAGAGCGGCGCCGAAAACGAGAACGATGAAGTTAAGCAAGAGAGCGACTCGGAGCACGATGACGAGCCGGAGGATCCCGATGCGGCGCTGGACGATGAAATGGACGAGGAGAACGACTATGCCAACGATTACTTTGACAACGGAGAGGCGTACAACGAGGAGGACGATAACATGGACGACGGGCCCGTATATTAAGCAAGAAATAAACGGTGCGATAAACAGTGTTTGGGTCTGTGATTTACTATTTTTGCCACTTTAAGCTTATTTAACACACAATTATATGCAATGTACGTGAATAGACTGTTTGCTGGACCTACTCCAAGCTGGGAGGGCTGTAGTTAAAGTACACCAAGCCCGAAGATTTCACCTGAAAAATCAGAGTATTAATATTAAGGATTCAGAGGATTTTGAATGTGGCGCTACTTACAAAGCCAATGGTGCCAGCCAGCACTAAGATGCCGGTCAAGAGGGTGACATTGTATTTGGTGCTGTTGCGGCTCTGCTGCTCCTGCCAATCACCAGCTGGCACGGGCAGGTCGTTCATGGTGGAGTGCTTGTGGTGGCCACCACCGTGGTAGGCGGCGCGCGACATGGCACCAGCTATAAATGCAATAATTGTTAATTAATATCTAGTCAATAAATACTATAAATTCCAGTTGATATGACGCAGGAGCAGCATTGGCCACATTATGTAATTTTTAAGGTTAACAAGTGCAGACCAAAATAAGCATAAATACTTGGCACTTACCGTTTCTCAACAGCAGACCTTGCTTGACGATGTGCTTAACCAACATGTTTGCTAAAAAGTAGCCAAAAAAATGCAAAATATGTTATCTTAGTTTTTTTTTTCACATTAAAACGACTTACCAATAGTTATGTATCGACCAGTGTGACTGTTTGCGTGGGCTGCAAAAATACTGAACAATTTGCTATTTGCGTTAGGTTGGCTGCGCGCAAGTTTGGACTCACGTGAAGTTGGGCGCGTCGGTGGTGGTGGCTCATCGAACAGCTGTTCTTGGCGGAGGCGTTCCTCAATTTGGAAACAATTATATTAGCTTAAAAATTGCCAACATTCCGGTGAAATGCTGACCATTGGCACCTTGGCCAACATCAAGCACATACTGCAAAAGGAGCTCTTCAACAGCAGCGGCGAACGCCTGCTCTCCGTGGTGACGGTGACGAAGACGTTCAAGAAGAAAGACAAGCGGGCCTGCTACCTTTGTGTGGTGACGACAGCGCCGCCCGTGCCGGTGGTCACCCTCTGCCTGATCAAGCAGTACGAGCAGCGGGACAGCGAGTACAAGCGCAAGCGCAGCTGGCAGCTGGACGAGATCAAGTCGATCGATGGCCGCAACGAGCAGTTCGAGACGCACGAGTTCGACATCCAATTGGAGAAGCTCTACAAATGGTACGCGCTCAACCTGCACGAACGTCAGAACTTCCTCGCCGTGCTCAACCGGCAGATACAGAAGTGTGTGCGTGGCCCGCGAGCCGAGTTCCGGAATGTGCCCAGCGCCTGGCTGTCGGAGAAGTCGCCGGAGAAGATAGCGGCGGGGCGTGCGGGCGCCGACAATGTCGCACAAAAACCAGCGCATACGGACGATGAGGAGGATGAGGCGGAGGCGCAGGAGTTCACAGCGCTGACGGATAAGGAGGCCAACGAGTTGGGCAAACTGTTCTCGGAGTGCGACTTTGCCATCAAGGATGCGGAGCAATTCATCGATCAGCTGTCCAGGGAGTTGCACGACTTGGACGGGGTAAGTAGCCGCATGATACAAATGAAAACCACGCTAAACCCTAATCCTTATTCTTTTAGGCCAACATGCAGAGTGTGCTCGCCTCGGAGCAAAAGGTGCTCAAAATGATGGAGCACATAGACAATGCGATAACCGAGGCGGATAAGTTTGAGACGCGCCTGGACACCTATGAGGACATACTGGGCCATGTGAAGGAGACTATGGAGAAGATTGGCGGCAAGAATGCCATGATCGAAATCGCCAACAACAACAACATCAAATTAATGAAGGAACTCAACAAAGTTATAGTGCGTAAAGAGATTATAAACCAATAATTGGATTAATCACATCTCTGGTTGCTTTCAGAGCCAACTGGATTTGCCGCACAGCCAACAGCAGGCGCTGGACGAACCCGATCTGAAGACCGCCGTCGGACGCAAGGCGGCCATTGCGGCCGCCCAGTGTCTGCAGCAGGCCATGAACAGTGACATTGACCCGGCGCTGCTGCGACTGGAAGCCGTGCAGGATCAGCGCAAACGTTTCGAGAAGTGGAAACAAAAGTTCTCGGCCACCGTCAGCCGCTTCATGAACAACCTCTTCATCCATCTGGGCAACGAGATCGGTGACATGCCGCTCACCAGCACGGATTTAACGCTGCCGAACCATTCAAATGTGCACCGCGAGCTGACGCCATACACGGAGCTGATGCACTGGTCCAAGGCCATGGATCGCAAGACCTACGACGGCCTGATGAAGGTCTATACGGCTTCGCTGAGCAAGATCTATGATCGCGATGTGAGAAACTTCTTTAACCTGGTAAGACTTATACTTTAAATGCCAAAGAAAGCAAGTAAGAGTGCTCTAGTCGGGAGTGCCCAACTAGCAGATACCCTGCACCCAGGCGAGTGGAGGAGGTATTCCTGATCAACGTCTGCCTAACGAGAGAATAATAAACCAAATTTGTTGGCTCTAAAAACTCTTTTTTAAACTTTCGTCCACTTTCAGGCTAAAATGCAGGTGTCGGATAAGCTGCGCAGTTCCCGAGAAGATCTCGATATGTCCACCTCGTCACGCAAATCGGCCATCTCCACAATACCGTATGGGACGCTGGGCATCAATCGGGAGCAGTGGGGACCCGGCGTGGACAGCGCGGATCGCATCCGGTTCGATGCACTGCTGGAGAAGGTGCTGGCCGAGCTGGAGCCGATTGCGCTGCAGGAGCAGCTGTTCTGCATCAATTTCTTTCAGATGGACGTGATAAGTCCCACGACGAGGAACACACAGACGACACTGGACATGGAGAAGGAGAAGGGACAAGTGGATATGTCGCAGTCGTTCCTCATTGCCTCAAACGCCTCACCCACCAGCGCAGGAACAGAGGGTGGTGGAGTGCCGCAGAAGCGCATCGATCGCCAGATCAACGAGGATGTGCGCAAGCTGATGATGGGTCTCTTCGGCTGCCTGGAGCCCGAGCTGGTCAGCTTCATACAGAGCTTCGAGCGGGTGGATAGCTTGTAAGGCACATGGAATGAGATCCAATTGTTATCTAACTAATTCTAAAATCTTCCAGTTATTCGCTTTATGTGCTGGTGCGCTTGACGCAGCACGTCATGTCCGCGCAGGACACACATTCCTTCCTCAGCATGACCTTCGCCTCGGCCCTGGTGCAGGTCAAGCGCAACTTCGATCGCTTCATGCAGCAGCAGCTGCAGTCGATCAAGGAGGCAAAGCTGCCCAAGCGCTCGAAGGCCATTCTGCCCTACGTGGAGAACTTTGAGAACTTCGCCCAGACGGCGGAGGGCATATTCCGCAAGTCGGATCGCCGCACCGACATGGAGAAGTGGTACCTGCAGCTGGTCCACGCCATCTTCGAGGGCATCAGCATGCACTCGCAGGAGCATCCAAAGACGCCGTCACAGGTGGTGCGCATGGAGAACTATCATCACATGTACGCTCTGCTGGCGCAGCTCAAGGTGCCCGGCCTGGACGCGCTGAAGAAGGAGGCCAAGCTGCGCTACAATGACGCACTCAAGGCATATGTGACCCAGTACTTTGGCAGGCCGCTGGAGAAGCTGAATGTAAGTGCGAGTCAAAGTCTGTGCTCCTCCCATGCCTACGACAGTGTCCATTCCAGCAATTCTTTGAGGGCGTGCAGCAGAAGGTGGCGCAGGGCGTCAAGGAGACCGAAATCAGCTACCAAATGGCCTTCTCCAAGCAGGAGCTGCGCAAGGTGATCAGCCAGTATCCGGCGCGCGAGGTGAAAAAGGGCCTGGAGAACCTCTACAAGAAGGTGGACAAGCATCTATGCGAGGAGGAGAATCTGCTGCAGGTCGTCTGGCACGCGATGCAGGAGGAGTTCATAGCCCAGTACAACTATCTCGAGGAGCGCATACAGAAGTGCTATGCGGGCGCCATGATCAATCTGGAGTTCAACATACAGGACATACTGGCCTTCTTCTCCGACATTGCGCGCTCTCACTGAGGGAGCTCCGCTCGGGGGAATTACTTTTAAGTGCAATAGTATTTAGAGCGATGTGTGTTCTTTTCTCTGTAAGTCAAAAAATATACCCGCACATATTTAAACAGCTGACTCAAAGCGGCGAGAGAGCCGGAGAAAGATGAACAGCAAGCACGATTGAGAGAACTCTCAATCACGATTGAGAGATTTAAAGGTTGCAAAAAGAGCAGCTCCGATATTCGGCGCTGAGACAAAAGAGCGTGACTTAATCGGTTAATGCAACTTGACATAGATCCGTATTATTAGTGCACACAACACATATATCAAATTTGTCCCGATCGGACCACTATGTCATATAGCTGCCATACGAATAATCGGATAACAACTCAACTTTTTTTGTTTTTAAAGATGTTTTGATATAATTACAAATTTCGGGCTTATTTAAGACCCTAGTGTTGTCCAAAAACTTAAAATCATCGGACGTTAGTTTTATATGGATTCTATACGAGTTTCAAATTCAACGCGTGCCAATGGCAACGCAATGTAAGCAAAGCACAAACCGATATTGTGACGTCACGCTCTCTTAAATCGCGCTCTTTTATTTCAGCGCCGAATAACAGAACTGTTCTTTGCATAACCTTTAAATCTCTCAATCGTGTATATTGTGACGTGTTAGTTTTAAGAGATCACAATTCTTTGCATAACCTGTGGCTCTCTCAATCGTTGTTCGCGTATGTGTTTGCGAGAGCGCTTCATAATAGTTACGAACGCTAGTCTCTTGTTCTGAGACCAGCTTTTCTCGGATCAGTCAATTTGCGCGCCTCGCACCGTGCGGTTGTTCGTTTTCGCGTCGCTTCGCATCGCTGCTCAGTGGGTTTTTTATTAGTGTTCGCCGTTTTAAGTTTACAACTCTCGTGTCGACGCTCGCTGGCGTAGCGTGTGTGTGCGTTTGTTTTGTGATATGCAAATGGTAATTCAAAAAGCCGCAACGATCGCAAATAAATTGGCAGCAAACGCCGTGCATATATTTACGGCCTGTGACTGTGCCCGGCTCTGAAAGGGTCCCCACATACCCTGTTGGCCTGGCCTCCATTCGAGATCCTTTACGTTCGCAGGCGGCGCAGGCGTTGCCTTCGGCTCTACCTCGTCTCGAGCCAAACTAAAGTAAGCGACCAGTTCGACAAGTTTTTTTGTTCATTTTTATTTTTATTTTTTGTATTTTCTGTTGCCTTTGCATTTTTTATGCACACGCTTTTTTGTGTGGTTTGCGCCCTGTTCATGTTCTTTATTTTTTTTCGTTTGCATACAAATGCAGGTAGGCAACAAAAACAGCAAAAGCAACAACAACAATGACGGCGAGTCGTCGTCGTAGTATTTCCTTTTCTTTCTATACTTCTGCTGCGCTTTGAGCTTCGTTTGTTCTGGCGGTCATCAGTTGCTGTTGTTGTTGCTGCTGCTTCAGCTGCTGTTATTCTCCTTGTTGTTGCTGTATTTTAAGCAATACACAAAATGTTGCTAAAAGCTGGCCACCTTGATAAGCCGCTGGCAGCTCGGACTTGGCAATTGGCCGCACAACCTCTCCAAGTTCAATGCTGCTGCAATGCATTTTCCACTTCCGCAGGTCAATAAACATTAATTAGTTGCTTACCACGGAAAAATAAAGAACGTTCGCAAGATTTCGACTTGAACTGTAAATGTGTGTGTGTGTGTTACAAAGAAAAACAGGCAAATAATAGCTTTAAGGTTATGTCTCATTAAAAATGCAATAAGCTTCAAAATATAAATAAAATTTGTTTAGTCGAACTCGTGGAGTTACGAATAATAAAATATAAAAATGTTATAGGCAAAGCGTAATACAGTTGTCGCTCGCATATTTAAACTTTCAGAAATTAGAATTAACTACAATTTATTTAAAAAGTGTATTTAAAAAACATCATTCTTTGAAAAAACTATATCTTTTCTTTTGAAAAATTTTAAATATATAAATTTAAAAACACCTCAGCCAAGTGGCCCATTAAAATCATTTAGTAATAATATTAATCATTAATATATTTTAAAATTTTTATTTGTTGTTTTAAAAAAGTAAAATTTAAAAATGTATATTTTTTCCAATGAAAAATCAACTCTGCAACAGTTGTGTTTTTGTTTGCGAGCGATCACTGTACGCTTTATACGATCTATAAGTCTGAAGAAGAGCTTTTAAAGAATCCTAAACACAAATTACACATACATTATTATAATTATGTTATTATGAACCAATAAAATAACTACCAAGCATCATTAATATATATATACTTCAAAATATGCTGAAATCAACTTGAATAATTATAATCTTCCGTTTTAGTTAGCACAAAATGCCAAACATTTTAAGATGATCAATAAGCTATATTTTTGCGCATTTTTTCAGCTTGTAATTTCATCCGTTCTATTAGCCGTGATAAATAGAAGGTTGTGCGTTTACTTATTTAACTGTATTTAAATTGTTTACATTTTTTGCAAAATGTTATCGCATTATATTTACTTTTGCTTTTCTTTTGCCAATCAGGTGGTTATTATTTGTATTTGCTTTGCGATATAGGAAATTCTATAAGGCTGTGCAATATCCGCTGTGAAGAATATATATATATATATATATATATATATATATATATATATATATATATATATATATATATATATATATATTGCCAAGAAAAGAGACGAACCCGTATTGGCCATTGGTAACTGGTTACTGGCAACTGGCAACCGGTGGGTCTCTGGGGGCCATTAGTGGGCTTCGTGGGCTTGAACTGAGTCATGAGCGCTCTTCAGACACAATTTTCTTTTAGCCTTTCGTTTTGTACTTTATGGCAAAGAACTGGCTATGAAGTTTACTCGAGTTTAGCCCAGAAGTCAAATGTGGCAGTAATTTATTGGAATACACTACCGTTAGGTAGCTACAACTATGTCAGGTTGTTTGTAAGGCTTGTGAACTATATAAATATATAATATAATTTTTCCCCAAATTTCAATTTAAAGTACGAAATGTCTTAGGTCAAATGTCGGTATTTAAAAATTTAAAAAATAAATAGTTAAGACACAAAATGTTAATTTAAAAATTTGTCTGACTTCAAATAAGTTTGAAATATTCTCTATAGATATTCTCATTAGATTATTTTTCCGATAAAAAATTCTTAAAATAAGTATTCAGGTTTTAGATTCAGATATTTCTATTTTGGTCTGATTTTGACTTTTGCACTGAATTTAAGTTTAAATTGATTGATTTGTGCTTTAAGTGAGTGTATTTACGGTTCGCTGTGACCATATATTGTTAAAGTTTCTGCCTAGTTCTTGTTTCGTTTGCTTCTTTTGTTATACACATTTATGAATATGTATTTCTTTTTGCATTTGGCAATGCAACTGTCTACTGGGCGGGCGGAATTTCCATTCGCATTTACCATTTGCAGTTGGCCGCACAGTTTTTGTCGCATGCGAAAGCGAGTGACCGCTATTCGAAAGACTTTTTACAGACTAGACTAATTAAAAGAAGTGGTTTTGTGACTGTTATTTGCTGTGGTCAGCTAAAAAACGCAAAGCACAAAGTTCTTGGGCTCTAATCGCTGACCAGGTCCGAATTCAAGTAGTCGTTGTAGTTGGCGTTGACTGCACATACGTGACGCTTAAACTTTTTTATGCATATTTTGGATTTGGTAATCATACAAAAAAAAAATCCCCCTAAAACCATATACAGCGCAAAGTGTGCCATATATATGGACAAACACTGCCTATACCTAGGGTATACATTAAAAAAAAAAAAAACGAGCATAATATATTTTGTTTGTTTAGTTTATTATGCAGTGGAAATGTGCAGTGCACATTGTTTTCAACAATGGCGTTATACGATAATAGAAATTAAGCGGGTTGCATGTCAGCTGCTGAGAAAATGAAGTCACTTCGAAGACCCACAAAAAAAAAAAATAGAAAAAATATATATATAAAAAAAAAAAAACTAAAAAGCAAGCGAGAAAAGTTACGGCAAGTGCTAACTAACTAAATATATGCACATGGGCTTACACATACATAATACCCCAACGTCTGGGGCAGTGAATCTTATTGTTGGGTTCTCAAAATGCCAGCCATGTGAACGGCGACAACAACAGCGAACACTAGTTAAACAACAGCACCAAGTGCATTAATCAAAGCCCATAAAAAGCAGGCAGTGCTAAAGGGCCGACTCCAGACAACCTCTATGGGTGTTAAAGCCCAAAACTCGCCTGAAAGTAACTCGAGCGTTTGTTGGAAATGCGGCTGCGACCATTTATGGTGTCAGTAAGGTACAGGCAAGGTACACTGTAGCAAATAATGGTCTTGATAATGATAATGATGCCCCGCTTTGGCTGCCGCGCTGCAGAACAGCAGAACGCTCTGTAAGTGCTGCAATTTGGTTGCCGGTTCTGGGCCTCTGGGCCTCTCTCTCTCTATAGATGGCGCTCAAGTTCTTTGCCACGGCCAGACTGTTGCTAGAAAGTGGCCAAAAAGGCAATTGGAGAACAGCAAAGCAAAACAAAAAAGCAAAGAAATAAACTAAAGCATGTTGTGGAAAATGGCGCTGCACTCAATTTGGTAACTGACAGGCGGCCGGAGGAACAGACACAGACACAGACACGATGTTGCCCCCTCCCGTGGCCCCCCTTTGGACTGCTTCCACTTCTGTTTCTGGTTTGGTTTCTTTTCACCAGCCCAAAACGTGCAGCTGATCGAGCGGCGAGTGGAACGTTGAGGCGGACTCGTGTCTTACATTATATATAGACCAGTTTCCTCATTTTCATATGCCCGGTTCTAATGTGCCGCCGAGCATTTTCATGTGGCAAGCTCATGTTAACTCATTTCGTGTCGCTTTTGCACGCATAATTTGCCTGGAAAAAGACGGAGAGAGAGGAAGAACAAAGACATGGGTTCAGTGAGCCGAATTTATGATGGATTTAAGCTACTGGCAGTTAAATGAAACTACATAGATTAGGACACATATATGCAAATTTAAATAGTTGATTTCTCATGATATGTAGGTGATAATATTTAACTTCATTTGTGCTACAGCCACTTTTTTTTTTTTTAATATTTTACTTCAAAAGTTTTCGATAAACTGACAGTGAATTTAATTTTTTTAATTTAAAAAAAAAAATTTAATTTTTATGCATCAATCTATGTAGAGGTTAAACCATGGTCAAAATGCTAAACATCATGAAAATCGGTTTAGTTTTGACAAAGTTATGGCATTTTTAAATATAGCAAGTATAGATTTGGGAACTTGACATGTCCAAATTTTTGTCACTTTGGGCATGATTTTTGACAGAAAAATCGACACCCTCAGAATCACTTTTAAAGTTGCATTTCATACTAATTTTGGTAGCCGCATTAGATTAAAGAGAGAACTTCACGATTCTAAATTTAAAAAAAAATTTTTTTATCAAAATAAGTAAGGGGGGAGTATACAATTTTTTTGAAAGAAAAAAATTAAAAAATTAATTTTCAAATCCGAATTAAGTTTAAATGTACAATCAATCTAGAGGCCAAATCATGAAGATATTTGTTAACATCATGAACATCGGTTCAGTTTTGACAAAGTTATGGGGCTTTGAAATCTGGCATTCCTAAAAAGCTGAATCAGATTAATGAATTTTAGCGGAAGCCACTAGCTGGCGAACTTCAAGTTAGATCAATTGCCAAAAATGTATTCAACATTAAACAAAAACTGCTAAGCACTTGCATGTTTTTTGGTCCATCATCAATTATGATCAAAAGTGTTCTATCGCACGAGATGTTCCCTTGGTGCTGCTTGAATTATTATTATTAAGAATAATTGTTGAGATGTCTGTTTATAATTAGAAATGAGCCGGAAACCGGTAACTGCCGTAACTCTGGCAGCATCTTCGAAGAGCCCATGAAACTTTATCGCAATTTGCAATTCACAATAGCCGACACTTTGTGGCATCATAAACTATTTATAATGGCAACTAGGAACTCATTAGTATTACCTGCAGCCAACTTGCACGGCGTTACCTGTACATTTGCATTGTGTTTGTGTGAAAAATCGAAAAGTCAAAATAAACAGAATTCAATTACACGACGCGTCGAAGTCGGAGACAGAGTCGGTGACGGAGAGGGAAACGGGGCGGGCAACGTGAGCCGAATGAAGTTGTAAACGTTTGTGCGGCGACCTTGAAATTTTGCCAGCTATGAGTAAATTTATCTTTACCCAAAACCTTAATGAAGTTTCTACGGCTCGAGCTGGTTCTTTTTGTTTGCCTACCCTGTCGGCCGCGGGGCTTGAGTTTTGGGCTCAGGTAACGAGGAGGCAGTTACAAATCTATATGTATGTATATAAGTAAACATGTGAAAAGGTATTGGCATTATACTACACACTCGAGTGATTAATTTCCTGTTTATGCACACTTTGTTCTCCGTTCTTGTTTGTGCGGCTTCTTCTTGGGACCAAACAGGAACAAAACAAGTAAGATGGCTCTAGTCGGGAGTACCCGACTAGGAGATACCCTGAACCCAGAGGCGAGCTCAAAAAACCGGGTCAAATAACCGATAAACACTGATTATAAGAAAATGGGGCAAGTTATCGATCATTTGAAATAAACTTGATCTGCGTATGGTATATATGAATCTAAAAAGTCCAAGCTCAGCTCTCTAGCCCTTGTAGTCTCTGAAATCGACGCGTTCATACATACGGACGGACAGACAAACGGACAGGGTTTAATCGACTAGGCTAGTGATGCTAATCAAGAATATATATACCTTATGAGGTCGGAGATGCTTCCTTCTGCCTGTTACATACATTTGCACAAAACCATTATACCCTTTTTACCCATTTTCAATGGGTTAAGGGTATAAAAACCCGAAACGCATTTTTTTTGTTGAAGGTTTTCTTCTCAATGAAGGAAGTCTATATGTGAAATATACATAAATATATATTGGTGTGTGTGTGGGAATCTTTTTATACCCTTGCGGAGTATATTATTTAATGCGACATATCCCTATAGTGTTTATATTTGTTTGATCATATAGCTCACATAGGAACAATTTGTTAGATATATATAAGTATTACATGTTACTTTTACTACTATATCCTATAGCTGTTACCAATCAGTTACAAAAGGGTATTATATCGTCGCCACTTCGAAGAAAACTGTTCTTTCTTCTTGAAGCATTAAATTTAATGTTTCGAGGATATGCTGCGCAGTTGGCAACAGTTTGCGTGTTTCGCAGATATTACCGCAATTACTAGCCGCCTGATCAGATACTTGCGCACATGTATCTGTCAGATACATTGTGCCTGTTACACGTGTTGCCGCGTACCAGCGCGCTGTAAAACGGTTCATGTAAACGAACGCCCGCTCTGCTCAGTCAATGTCCAACTACCTGGCAGGTAGCTAAGCTAAGAGCTGCTCAGCTCCGTGCAGCTCAGGTGAGTTACGCTCGTCGCAGTCTTGTCGTACCTGTCGTCGTTGTCGCGTCTCTTGCCACCGGACACTGAACGGCGGCATTGTGTAGTTTTTTTTTTATTACGCTTTGGGTTTTAATGTTTCGTGTACGATTTCAGTGGGAACGCATCGAATCGGAATTGCTGAGAATATCTGGAAATAAAAAACCAAACAAAAAAGTAAAATAAAAATACGCTAACGGCTGCGACGTAATTTCCAGGAATTTTGCAATTGAATTGAAATTGATTTTTGGACATTAAGTGTCAGTGTGTATGTGATCGTGAATGTGAATGAATGGAACGAGAACCTGTATGTAAATGACGCGACGTCATTTCAATGCCCCATCTAAAAGCTGTCTGTCGAATGAGTTTTATGGAGCACCACGACTCCATTTACCAGTTTGTGCAGTGTTACAGTAACGGTTAAAGCAACAGTTACCGAATTATCGAAACCAGAAGTGTGGCAATCTATAAATTAGAATTCGCTCAAGACTTTATGTGAATATTTATTATCAACATTGGAATACGCACACATAATTTATTGGAGTATGCAAAAACTATTTAGTTAAATGGTAATTATAACGAAGATGTGAGGGTTTTTTTATGAGTCTTGTCTTTTTTTACGTATTGGCATTTAAATTTAAGCAATATTGAAATGAAAAGTTGCAAATATTTTATTAAAGTTTGAAATAAAAATATTTTTGTAGATTCTATTATAAGTCTTAGTTTATTTATTTTTAGCAATTAATTTAAATCAGAATTTTGTCAGTGTAGTAATGGAAAATCACAAAAGATTTTATGTGAGTAATTTTTTTAAGAAACAAAAAAAATTTTGCCAATATAATTTTTTTTTTTAAAATATGAAATTTTCTGAAAAATATAATTGTATTTTAAATGGATTAAATACTGGTTTAAAATTGCTTCAGATTTTATTTGAATATTTGTTAGAAATTTGAACATGCAAAAATCAATTTAATGGAATCAATGGAAATTCGGATATATTTTTAACGATTTATTGCAATCAAAAGCTTGTTCATCTTTTAATGAGAATTCACAAAAGATTGTGTAAGAATACTTAATTAAAAAATATAAATATGTTAGATTAGAATTTATTTAAATGATAATTAAATGATGATGCTACAACGTGTTTATGTAAATATGAATATGCCATTAACTCCTGCTTTATTTATGATTTGTTTTGCGAGAGTTTATGGCTTAGTCAGTTTTCTATAAATAATTGCGTTTACTACGCCTTTTTTTGGCCTCGTGTTTGCTTTTTTCATACCTCTAACATGATTCTATTGACTTTGAATATTTGTTAGCTCAATTTGCTGGCGTTTCGAATGTGGCATGGGGTCATTTTTGTAGCTAATGATTCCGATAATTGCCATTGTGTGAATGCTTTTTGTTTAACGGACAGCGAAGTCAAAGGCGCTGCTCGTTTAGCTCTGACGTCGTTTGGGATTTGCGCGATTTGTGAGATTTGCATTGTTTGCATAGATTATGATTGCCAGGTGGATGACTGGAGCCCTGGGTCTGCAATTAAACGCAACAACAAGGGCGGCACGAAATACAAATACATATATTTTTATATATTTATGCAAATCATTGCGGACACTTAACAGTCATAACTAGACAAGCCACAACTCCAGCCCCAAGCAGGCTGTTTAGGTGCAAAAATGATTTCAAACGTAATTATTGAATTGCCAAGAGTGCTGCAAAATGCTTAACGCTTAACGCTCTTGACCCACTGACAGAGTGACAAAAGGACAGAGACGTACACATTTTTGATTCTCTTTAACGCTCGAATTGCGCACTTTATGAACGCAATTTGTTTATTATTAACTGAAATCTGGTACAATAAAAGCCGGCCAAAATTGATGTTCGCGCTACGGTCGCTCTTTACAATCTGCCTTGATCTTTATTATGGCCACAAGCTTACCGCAATTTACATTTAGCTTAAATGCGCGACATGTTTGGCTTTTATTTTTTTTTTTATCTAAAGTTGAAATTTCGCTACGTTTACGTGTGCCCCACTAAAGTTTGTGGGGCAGCTGCTAAAATAGAGCACAATTTGATAATTGTTGTTAAATGTAAAAATAAAAAACAAATTTCATTTGTAAATTAATGAAATGAAATCAATGGAGCGTCAACATTGTTGTTGTTGCCGTGAGGCGTGTCGTATACAGATTTGCACCACTGGCCGCGGCAACATTTAATTACATTCGATTGAACAATCAATAAAAAGCAATCAACGCCAAACAAAAACACACACAGATACTTTTACCCGTGTTTTGTATCTTATAGCTCGCTTATTGTATCTTGTGTATTGTATCTTGTAGCTTGTATCTTGTTAACAAGTGCATAGAGACCGCATCGTTAGTCTCAAGACTAACCATTAGTATTTTACATAATCTATCTGCATGCGAAACTGTGCCAAGTCGACTGGTGAAATGACAAGTCACCGGGCAACTGCAACCGATGTATCTGTATCTGTTGGATTGGCAGGTGCCAGTCCACGCATAGTCAGGCCCGTGTATTATGCCCACTATTAAGCTGAACTTGTTTCTATTTGTTGTTTTTACTTTCGTTCATGGCGCAGCCTGGCTGCAAAATCAACAATAAACGACGACAAGAAACAAACAAACGAACAGACAAACAAAACGAACAATCTCATCTAGTTTTACTTTCCTTTCTTTCCATGCGACGCGACTTTCAATTATTAAATACAGATACTAAGATACACAGATACAGATACTGGCTTTGCTTCAGCTGCATTAGAAATTACCCAGCGGCAGCTATTCTAAATTATTTGTAACAAATACAAAAATTTGCTGCAATTTGTTGCGCTTGTACCTGAACGAATGCATCTTGAAATTAGTCGCACGTTGAGATTTTAATTACACAGTTTCAACTAGAATAAATAAAGTAGTTGCTGGGTTTCTGGTTTTACATTTTGTGTGCTCTATAATTGTGACATTTGTTAATAGGTTCAGGTTCAGGTTCAGGTTCGGACACTCACCCGAACCCCTTAATGCGGCTTTAATGTTGGACTTTCGCTCCATCAAAAGGTCAAGCTGAACTAATGGCGCCACTTCCCGGATCTGTGCAGGCAGCTGGTCAGAGTTCAGATGATTAAATGGCAGTCGAGAATTATTCTGTGTTTGCGTTTCCGTGGAATTTCGAATACAAATCGTTCGCGGAATATTTGATAAACGCCTTAAAGCATATTTTTGTAGATCTTCGTACATTAGATACGTTATCGGACTTTTTCGAACATACACTCCCTTCTTCTTGGAAAAAAATGGAGTTCTAGCGTGTATTGGCAAAAGTTTAATATTCTTCTTTTTGGCTTAAAATTTATTTATATGCTACATATATATGCTATATGTTTCTGACTTGCTAAACATCCAAATGCAAAGTAAATGCCTCAGCCAAACTTTCCACTTGAAGTTTTCATTTTATTTTTTTCATACATTTTTTTGTTTGATATTTAATACGCCCACTAACTTTACTAGATATTTAGCTTCAGCTGCAATTAAAGCGCATAATTTTTGCATATTTTCGCAACAAACTTCTAACTAACAAGTTGTAACGCTGTTGATTCTAGAGCGCTTTATTTTTATGGATCCGGCTGCTCTTTCCTAGAACTATTTCGAGTTAAGCAAAAAGTTTGGCTCGGTTTATGGCCAAAACAACAATAACAAAAGCGCTTTTATTTTGCCGGCAAGCTCAAGTGCAGCTTGGGCTAAATGGTGGCATGTTAATGTTCAACTTGGCAGTGGCAACAGACTTTCAGTTCCAGACTTTGGGCCCAGTTCCTGTGCGGGTCCGAGCTTGAGCTTGTGTTTGAGTTTAAGTACGAGTTTGTTGTGGTTACGCGCGGCTGACTGCGGCGTCTGTTGGCGTTGGTGGTGCTGCCGATGGTGCTGCTGCTGGTGGTGGCATGTCAGAACCTTTATCATGCGAGCACTCGGGTACAATGCATCCACATTGTCATACTTTGTTTTTCTTGTATCTACGTCGTGTTGTTGGTGTTGTTGTACTTGTCGCCGTTCAATTTGAGTGCACAAAGAAAAGCAACAGAAAGGCTGTCAAGTGTTTGGTTCGGTTCGGTTCGGTTCATAATGATGTACGAGCACTTTGTGGCAGCGTTTACCTGTTAATAACCTGCAACTTGATGCAGTAGTCGCCATTCGAGTGCGGCCTGCAGTGTGTGTCGCCTAATGCCACTACCAAGTGCTATTGTTACGGCTCCGTTTCCGTTCCAGACACTGACTAACGTCCAAGTGCCAACGGTCCAGCGAATTGTAGCCCTTCAACATATGTGTACACTCAGCGAAAAAAATTAAGAATTTAGTACAACTCAAATCAAATGCAAATTTAGTTAAGGTAGAATGTTTTTTATTTATATTTTAAATTTCTAAATGCGAAACTAAAATACAGGAATAACATTGAGGAGGCTTAACTCATATTTCGAATATTCAAATTCTTCTAAAAATAGATTTTGTAAAAGAATTTGTAAAGTTTCGAATTTAGGGGTGCATATCTGTCTTATAAGAATTGCAACTGAATTTTTCTCTAAGTGCATATACTCGCCTGTCTGTGGCATTTTTGTTTGGGTGTGCATATCACATGTCTGTATCTGTATCTTAAGCATTATCCGTATCTGTATCTTTATCTGTGTCTGAATCTGTATCGCTTGCAAATCTTCAGTGTGGCCGGCGCCACGTTTCTTTTGCAAAAATTTTCAATAATAAACAGCCGCAACCAATGTGACGTCCACTTTGGTGCCTTAATTTGCGTTAAGAGCGCCGACGTCAGCTCGTAAACATTTTATACAAATGAAGTGAAGTTTTTTCTTTTCTTCGTTTTTTTTTTTTTTTTTTTTTTTGATCAGGCGATTGCAGTCTTGAAATTTGTTTAAAATGCTTTCAAGATTGAGATATACATCGAAAGAGGGTGTTGCTGTTGGCCTGGTTCGTAGTCGGCAGTGGCAACGAACTCGTGATAAAAGTTGTTGACCGTTGTTGTTGTAGGTGTTGCTTTTGCTGTTGTTGTTGTTGTTGCTGCTGCTGCTGGTGTTTTACTTATAAACATTTTGAGCTCAGCTCATTGATTTGTGCAAGCGTGCATAATTATTTTGTAAAATGTGCATTCCAAGTGATTGTGATAAGAGCTGTTATTTTTAGTAAGTGTGCGCGTGTTTATTGGTGTGTGTGCGTGTGTTTCCAGCTAACATGGCCAGATAAAATGTGTGCCATCGTGACGATAAGATGCTTGGCTTTTTTTTCGTTTGCCAAGCGCAACAAAGGCAAAACAAACAAACAAACACAAACACAGTCATTAATATAATGACACAACTCTTGTTGTACCTTTTCCAATACGCGACCGTCGATCGTTTGAGTCACTCAACGAAATTGTTTCCATGCAAAATAAATTCAAAGGCGATCTTGATTTAATTAATATTATTTATAAGCTGCTTAAACATGCGTATAAATTGTATTTATTATTGTTTATAATCAGATAATCTTTATCCACCACGATTTACTACCGGAAATGTAAATAACAAAAGCTTTTAAAGCACATTAGGGCTTTGTTAAGAACGAGAAGTGCTTAGAAAACAGTTACAAGTTTGATTAGAGGCTAAGGAGTTTAATATAAAATATCTATATGACATGTTGTGTAAATATATAGAAAGGCAATAAAAGCTCACCTTACGAATATTAAGTATATATTAAAATAGAGAACCGATTTTAAAGCACGTTTATCCAATTCTGAAAATGCTCGTATTTGTATGGAAAAGGCTCTAAAAGTTTTTATTGCAAGAGAACTGCTTAGAGAGCACTCGAAAGGCGGAGAAAAGCTTTTAAAGCACATTAATGAATAAACATATTTAAATGCTATTTTCTAATTCTCAGGTTTTTTTTCATATACTTTATATATAAAATTCATATATGTAACTCTACCCGTGTTCTTGTTTCTGTTAAGTATTGAAACAGTTGTTTTTTACGTCTTTGTTTACTCGTTTTATTTTCGTATACTTTCTGTATGTGACGATGTTTTCACCGCCAGACAGAGATAAAAACAAAACTAAAACGCGCAGCTGAATTCAGTCCAGTGAAATTTTGCAAACAGAAGTTATTGCCACATAGTATGATATTGTGTTGTATAATAAAAGTATAAAGAAAAAAAGACAGAACTTAATGAAAGTCGGCCATAGTGTCATAATCACACATAATATACCTCATATATCCATTGTAATGACTCCAGAATTTTGCCTTTCACTTTCTCATATCCAGCTGCAAAATTTTACTTTCGATGAACGACTTTGTCTAAGATTTGGCTTATTGTTCTGCAATCAAACTGAATACGAATGCGATTCGCATGCAAATCGCTGGCCAATAAGAAACCCATTCAAAATCCCCAAATCCAAACAAAATGGGCGCTTGTGAATCATTTCGTTTGAAAAATGTTAAGCGGATATTTTGGATTTCGTGTGAATTGTGGCCGGTTAGGTTTATGAACTCATTAATAAGCTGCCACACAACTGCTCACCTCTCTCTTTCGCTATATCTCTTTGCCAGGTCTGATCGATGAGCAGCAATTACAAGACGCGCATCAGCGACGAGACCCTCGCCGAGCAGCTCAGCCTGCCTAGAAGCGTTAAGCCCTCGGCCACGCCCACCTATAAACAAATATCCGGCGGCATGGCGACACTGCCACGCCCCGACAGCGAACAGCGCCTGCGCAGCGATTCAACTAATGCGCGCACCTGCGTCTACATTGGCGGCGCCGGCGGCGTCAGCAATGCAACAACTCTGGACCGTCGCCAGCCGCAGCGCATGTCCTGGCTGAATATGCGTCGCGCCAAGGCCGAGGCCGAGCTGCCAGCGGTGACACCCTCGCCGCAGACAACGCGCAGCTGCATCTCGACGGTGTCCAGTGTGGTGGACAGCGGCGGCGGACGAACCACGGCCACCTCGGGACGCATCAGCTCCAGCGGCATTATCACGCTCAGCGGCAGCAACAACACCTTGACGGACATACAGGGCTACCACGAGCACGATCTGCACGATGGCGTCTCCAAGAACTATTCCTCCGTCTCGGCCTCGGCTTCGGCCCATTCCGCGCACAATATCACCACGGCCAGCAACGCGAAGCTATTGCCCGCTGCGGAGGATGAGTCAAATCAACAGGTAAGGCAGCTGTGTGGAGACCCAAGTTATTGGGGCTTATGGGATCTTTATAGATTAATAATTACTTTTTGCTGAAACGTTTATACATTTATAATAATGGGCCATTTGGGTTTTGTGTAATTAGTTTTTATCTATTGTGTCTGGAATCTTACTGGCTACTTACTCATGTAATGGCTTTTGCGTGATGCCGAAGATTAAGTACCCTTTTAGGTATACGGTTGATGTAAGATGAGTCCACATTTTTCATATAATATTTCTCATATGTTGAGAACATAGAAAATGTAACTAAAGAGTTAACTAAAAAAAAAAAACCAAAAAAAAAAAAATAAATAAAATGAACAAGAATCTAACTTTAGATAATTTAAAACATTTCTTATTATTAATTTTTAACTTCAAATCAAAATGATAAAATTTATATCAAAACCTAAAGAATAATGTGTAACTAGGAAGCATGTTTTGGAATTTTGCTATTTCAGAGCGCATACTTAAAATTGTTCTAGTACTTTTGCAAAAATATCTCATTCGTTATATTTATCTATCATATTAAATATATATTTACCGGTGCTTATCAGTTGTTATGGCTCTAAATTACTCACGAATGAATCAATTACTCACGCTGCAACATTTTTCACGCGCTGAATAATGCGCAAGAAATTTGGAATGTACGTGATCCGAGCGTAATGTGAGGAGCAGACCAGAATATTCGCAGACGAATCGATCAATCGAGGCGCCTAAGATCGTCTAAGATCGTTACGATGTTGTCGGCTACGTGTGATATGAATTAAATTTCAGTTTACGGCTTATCTAAGCGCCAATGCTTCCGTGGCTGTAGATTTATGTGGCGCACTGTGCACGCGGCATTTTATCATGCATTAATTTTCGCGCTTTTTATTTGTTTTGTGTGTTTATTTGTTTATTATCATATCGAGTGTTGATCAGACGCTGATCAGTGAAGAAAAACTCGTTCCTCGCAGCATTCAAAACGGGCCTTGACAACTTAAACAAAAATAGAAAAAATAGCACATCTCTTTGTTGACATCTGAAATAAATTTTGACTCGTTTGTCAAAAATCTAGCTAAGTCTTTGTTTTTCCACCGTCCAATCCAGTTGTCCGGCTTAATGCGCCTGCTTTATAGGGTTGTCTGTACAACATCGTAAAACTAGTTTCGGCATTAGTTAGTACGCCCGTTTTTTATTTTATTTGGGTTAGTGAGGCACGGTCGGACTGGGCTGGGACTGAGACCATCATTCATTTGCTTTTCCACTGCCCTCAGAGACGTCCAATTCCGTCTTTTTTTTTTTTTTTGAGCGAGTGTCTAGCGGCATTTAACAATTTGCGCTAATTGCATTTGGTATTCACATGTTCTGAAATGAGTGCAAAGTGCACATTGTAAATATGCCAAAGAGCCGCTAATTGGTTTTAATTAGGTTTTTCATTTTGGATTAGGTTTTCTTAATTTAAAATTAGTAACGGTCATTCAGTTGTTGTGCTTAAATACAAAATTTTCTATTTGTAAAGACATTCTATTTGATTTTAGCTAATCAAATATCTGAAAGTTTTTAATAATTGCTTTTACAAATAATTTTTTAACAGAAAAACAAAAAAATTATCAAAAATTACATTTTAGATTCAAGGCGTTAAAGATGACGATTTTAATTACTGGAAATTCTTATTTCTGAAAGACCAATGTGCTTAGTTGCTTAAAGAACATCATGGAAAAAATTAATGATTTTTTCGAAGCTGTTTAGCAGTTATACCAAATAAAACGAATAGAATGTTTTTTTTATTGTATTGTTCCTAATTATTACAAAACAATTTATAAATATATATATTTATGTATTTTAAATTTCATTATTTTATATAAGTTTTATACTATTTACATACAATATTCAAAAATGTATGCACATATAACAGTTAATTAAATACTGCATATTTCGAGTTCGAAAATCTGCATATTTAATGTCGCACGTACCTAAAAGTATGCTACACATTTTGCACACACGTCTGGGCAGTAAAAAAATTAATAGCATGTGCTCAGGGCTGGCTCTGGCCAGTTTGTCGCTTAAGTCTTTTGTTTGTATATGGGCGTGCTTAAGCTATAAAATCGACTCACAAATTGATTAAAGAATACACTACAAAAATGCAATTCAAATTGAATGCTTTTATTGCATTACAAAGCGCATTCACATTTAAACAATAATTGTTCACATGCGCTTATGAATGTTTATTGCCACAACAGACAGCCGGCAGATATACATAGCTAGGCCAGTTCTGTATGTGTGTGTGTGTGTGTGTGTGTAGCGGGTGTACACAGTAGCAGTAATACATATAGACACAGTGTACGTACACTTGCGTCAGTTACTTCATCTCTTATGGCTTTTCGTTTCCAATTCGCTGATTAACAAGTTCAACAAAACGTAAAATGTGCAGCGATTTTCGGTGCAAATTCGGCGACGCCAGTTGCACGTTTCATGCGTTAAGAGCCACAGCCCCAAATGGAAATATTGGTTGACTCGATGACGGACGAACGGACTGACTGACTGACTGACTGACTGCCATCGTTGGCTGACTGATGACGTCATTTGCTTGTTGCATTGAAGCAGTGATACAAATACACAAACCGAAACCGGCTCGAATTGGAGTGTGTGTGTGTGTGTGTGGTTGTAGGCAGCAATATGATAATTGGCGGTTATTAGAATTGCATGGACGAACAAGACTTTTGAAAGCGGCCAGCGCCAGTGAAAGTGGCCAAGACGTTGCTAAGCTGTGTGCCCACTGGTCAGTAGAATTTTAATAAATTGTGTGTGTGTGTGTGTGTGTTTGTGGTTGTGTGCGCGCTTCACAGAATCCCAGCGACAATTGGGCAATGCCGAGCGCAACGCAACACTGCGCTACCGGGTTGGGTGTAACGAAGCACTTGGCTAGTTAGCGATATGGCAGCTATATGGCTTCATGACTCCAATTCCTTTCACTTGCCACTGATTAGACGCAACCAAAAAAAAAGAAAAAACGTCGTAAAACAATAGCCCATGTCACACATAAGGCGGGCAGGTCCGTCAATCCGACGGACAGACAGGCAGACCGCAATGCTCGAGTGCCCAACAGATGCATCCCAATACAACACTTTTACACTTTGCCACATTACTCTGTAAGTGAGTACGATACAAAAGGGATTGTCCGAGTGTACAATGTGTTCGTCTCTTATTCAATCTGTTGACAAAAGATTTTTTTGCACTCAGCTTTTTTGTGGCCAGCCTCTGGCTGTAGTTTCATTGTGAACGCATTTTCACACTCCAATTTCGTGTCGAGCTTCAACAATTCAACAGAGGCATAAAAAAAAAAAACTATATAAAATTGTAATTGTTGTTCAGCAGCAGCCGCCTTAAGTGATAATAAAATGACCACAAAACTGACACCCATCATGTTTATAAATAAATGTTGAATTCTATATGAAATGTCATTCGAAATCAATTCTATGTAGAAAAGCACGAGAAATTAAAGAAAGGGTTTATTTATGGGCCACTTTCAGCTGGTTTCCACACTTGACTGCTTTTACCCATGCCGCCTCGTTTGGCCTCATATTATTCATTTTCAAACGAAACAATATTTTAACGGCCACTTTGGCCATTTTTAATGCCAGGCACACAACCCGGCAAAAGCCAGCACCAAATGCTTATGAAAATAAAGCAATTATGAATGCTAAACGTAAGGCGAAAAGTAAAGATTCTATAAACAACCATACAAGCACAAACTGACAGCGTGAATTATTGTATCACAGAGTGTGCGACTGCAAAATACCCTGCATAATACATAAGTAAATTAATAAAATGAAATTAAAAGTCTATTTTTTAACTGAGTCTGAATTTGATTTATTAATAACTGTAAAGGACGGGATTTTTTAATGTATATATTTAAATACATATTGTCAATAAAATATGAGAAGCACCAGCAATCGAAATATTTTGATAAAACAAACTTTTCAAAAGAATTTGTTTTTAGACACTCTGTTAAATTTGTTTTATTAATTCTAAAAGATAATTCTAAATTGAGTATACCCTTTCGGCATTTTCAAAGACTATGCAGTCCATCGAGTGACGCTCAATTTATGCTTATCGAATACACTTTAAAAATTTCGGGAAAGTCACGCTCTCAGCGGTGTTTCGATCAATCCATCAAGAGCTTCAACAATGGGTTCACATTTCCGTTGCTCGAATACGTTTATGGCCAGCACCTCAATCAGTCAATAGATGGCCAATAAATAAACAATTTGTATTTGAATTTCCGTGCTCAACTTGTATCTGACTAATGCCAAATATCCAGCACATTATTTCTTCTTCTTCGTGCTCAAGTTGAGAACGTGTGCGTCAGTTAATATATTTTTATTTTCTATTAACGCGCAGACATAACCGAGCTTCGGCTGAAATCGTTTATTGTTGTTGTATGTATGGCGTACAGTGAGCGCTGTTAATTGTGAGCCCAGACAGGTGAGGACTTGGGATCGGGTTCGGGCTGATGCGCCAGTTTCGCTCGCATGCTTACATAATAATTATGAAAAAATTATGAAATTATACTGTGCTGCTTAGAACGTGTTAAAAGGAAATTTAATTTAACTGTGAGAAGCGCAAACGCAACCAAGTCAAAACTAGTGGATGAGGTATTCTCAAAGGCGGGGTTTTTATTTGTGTTGTTTCTTTTTGTGTTAGCCCACTTCCTGCTCGGCCCATGGAGCATACGAGTTAATTATGATCACGACATGAGAACGTCGCGCTGTACAGGTCGAGATTTTTATCCAGCGTCTTCAGAACTTTCAATTAGAGCGACCTGCTGCGCAGTCGCGGCCTGTGGGTGTTTTACGAGTGAAAAATACACAGTCTCTCACACACACAGGCACATCGCGATAACAGAAATAAAAACATAAAATGTGTTTAACAAGACGCGGCAAAAGGTATATCAAACACTTTTCATGTTGTTGCCCAACGCACGAAGAATCTGTATGCTCACAATTCAAGAAACGAAGCGCAAACGCTCGCCCTCGGCTGTGCTTCGGCTCGACACCGGTACGCTAACTTAGCGCGGCGACTGTTCGCATAGAAAGCCACGCTTAACGAGACTCGCGGCCGCCCGGCCAGCGTCAGTTCTGCATTAATGAGAGAGCAGCTCGGTTCGGTTCGGTTCATGCTCGCTCGCACGCTACGTGTGGTCGCCCCCAGTGTCAGTCGCACAGTCTCTTCTCTCTACCCCCGCCCCCAATCCCAGGCGCTAGCCCCAGCGCCCAGCTTCAGTGCCAGCTCCAACTTTAGCTGCAGTGTATGTATTTCAATGTGTGTGTGTGTGTGTGTGATGGAAAAGAGGAAAATCGCATAAATCGTCGTCAGTTCAGATATTAATGGGAAAACAAAACTCGTTTCGTTTTATTTTCTCATTCGAATTTTCCAATCAAAATTCGTCTGCGCGCGATTTTCGTTGTGGGGGAATCTCAAAGTTGGCGCAGTCGCCAGTCGACGCTGCTCCGGTGATGAGTGGTGCTCGCAACGCGTTTCGAATGCAATTGCCGAGTGAATACGGCTCAAACGAGTATGACTGTGTGCGTGTGTGTGAGTGCGTGACAAATTTTGCCGATCAATTGCTTTTGGGTGCATTACGCATACGCCGCGTGTCCGCGCCTGTCTCGTGCTCATGCTCATGCGCATGCTCATGTCTTCGAATCCATATCTAATAACAGTGGCTGCCGTTTGTCTTCGTTTACGGAACCAGCACGCGTCGGTTTTCTTGTCTTGAATCGTTGATATATGATGCGTCTATGACGCTCGCGTCGCCAATTCGCAAAAGACATTCAATAAGCGGTTCAGGGCTAACCCAAATGAAGGTGTTGCCAATTAATATTTAAAGCGCCCGCGTCGTAACGTGATAACTCGTTCCACATACACTTTATACATTCGTATGCGTTTCTCTGTATTTCCTAAAGCCGTTTTTGTTTTCAAGTATTTCTTATTTCATTTATTTATTTTTTTATTTTTTGTGACATAAATGATATGTCACAGATATATGCACACCCAAAATTAAAATGTTAAATGTCGTAGCTGAAATAAGCTTGAAATAAAAAAAAAAACTAAAAAACAAGGCGTTATAAACTTGAAAATTAACAAAAATTTAATTTAAAAAAATCTGTTCGCAAAAAATACTACATGTGCTTAATTGAATTTATAAGTGCTTTATAAATCAAAAGTTTTTTTTTTTTTAAATAAATTAATTAATTAATTTTGGGTTTGATTTTTATAGTTAATAAATTTCATAAAATTGCATTATCTAAAGGCAAATCTACGTAAATTATATGCAAATCATATCAAATGCAAGAAAATGACAAATTCTTTTGCACCTATAAACAATATAAAATCTGTCCCAAGATGGAAATACCAACAACAAAATATCTAGCCGATTATCTATATGTTGTGCATGAGGATGTGCCCTTCAGATATTATCGTAAAGTAAGTGTCAAATTGGATTATATAAAATCAGTATCTTTAGTTAGCGAAGGATGGAGGCGGTGTGTGTATCTATGCATGATATGGCGTGTGATACACAATGTTTATTGGCATATTTTATATTTTAATAGCTCGGCAAACGCTGCTTGAGGTTGGGGCGTTTGGCGTTTGTTTACATTTTCACTGTGCGGTTTTCGCTTTATTAACTGCGTTTACTTGGGCGTCACGTTGTTCATCCGTCGGTCCGTCAGTTCGTCTGTCCATTCGTCCGGATAACTGCGCGTCGCTGTGCGCGCTCTCTTGAATGAATTTCACTTAAAAGCGTTCCAGTAGCCAGCAATTTTATTTTATATGTACCTAAGTTTATTTATATATATATATATATTTTTTTTTGTTGTTGTAATTTTTGCTTTGAGCTGTTCAGCTGTTTTTTTTTTTTGTGGATTTGAAAGTACAGCTGTTGCTGTTGTTGTTGGTTTTTGCTCCGCATCTAATGGGCTTATGCGGCACATTTTGCAGGCAGCGGCATTTTGGCCTCTTCCACAGACCCTCGTAATGGGCTACACTTTCTTTTGCTGCTCATTACGCGTTAGATAAATATAAGAACCCAAATGGTAAGCTCTTTATGTATGTGTGTGTGTGCGAAATAGACCCATAAAACAAATAAACATAAAGCAAATTGTTAACTGAAAGTAAATAAATATAAAAGAGCGCAAAATTACACAAGTCGCAAGCGGAAGTGCCGGAAATGACATTGTTTTGTGGGTGTTTTTTTTTGTTTTTTTTTGTTTTTGTTTTTGTTTTTTTTTTTTTTTTGACATTGCCGGCGGATGCTGACTACACCTGTCTTTACAATATTTAATGTTTGACTAATGCACTTCCTCCCTCCACTCTCTTTGCAGACAAAATGCTCGGTGTTTCGCGGCCTTGTGCTGTGCATTTGCCTGAACGTCAGCTATGCGAATGTGGTGCGCTTCCCACGCGAACTGGATCACTACGGCTCGGCCTACCTAGTGCCGTATGTGGTGCTGCTGTTTCTAGTCGGCCTGCCCATGATACTGCTCGAGATATCGGTGGGCCAGTTTCTCGGTCAGGGGGCGGCGCACACCTGGCGCGCCTCGCCCATATTCAAAGGTGAGCAACAGGTTCAACATGTGTATTTGTGCAACCCCTGCTGTTTGTGTGTGCGTGTGTGTGTTTGTGTGTGTGTGTGGGGCTGTTTTTGCCAAAAGCTGTGCACTGCAGCCCCCGTGCAGGACAAAGCTTTGGCGCAAAAGCTTCCGCTTGCACAATTTGAGTGCAATTTGTGCGTTATAATTCTCAAGTTGCAATTCGCATAGTTGCAGCTTAAATAGCAGTTATCCTGCAGGATGCTGTTGGGGCGGTCGTGCATTCCGCAGCAACGACGGTTGGGCACATCCCGTTCAAACCCCCACTCTGAAAATTGTGCCCTTTTGGGGTTTAAGCAGAAGTTACGTTACGTTACGATTGAAAGCTGAAGAAGAAGTAGAAGAAGAAGAACAACAACAACAGTAAACAAGACAACACTGCGCCGCAAAATACTTTCGTCATTCTCTGAAGCAGAAGCTAAAGGCAGCTGCAATCGCAAAATAATATATATGCATATTTGCCACATATACATATATATATATCATGCACATTGCAAATGCAAAATGGAAGCACAAGAGAGCAAAACTACTATATAAATAAAAACGAGAAAAACAACAACAAAAGTCTAAACAAGAAAATCGAAATCACGAAACGCAAAGATAAATAAAGACAAAAACAACTATCAGACCAAAAGTATATCAATGCAAACCAAAAAAACTAATAAAACACATAAAAATACGCTAAAAAAAATAAAAAAAAACGACGAATACTAACTTAAATAAATGTGACCTAGTAGATAAAGATATCATCATCGTGTTATCAGGACAACAAAAAAAACTCTGAAAAAATCGAAAAAAATATTAAAAACTTCAAAATGCATTGGTGTGTGTCCCGTTCGTGTAATCGCCGGCGCGCGGTCAAAACTGGCACAATTCCACAGCGGCCGAGCAGGACTCCGGGCTGGACAAAGAGAGAGCCCCGCGGGGGGGCTAGCTCTGGTGGGCCCAAAGCAACCCTGTGTGCCACAGAACAACATCCTGAGCGAGCGACAGAGAGCGACCAACTGGACCCGTGGTCACTCTCAAAATCCTCCAAGCACCCGTAGTTGAGTTGAGTTCAAACAGCCTGGCAGCCAGGCCCAGTCTTTGAGGAAAAATGCTGGCGGAGAAAGCGCGTCCACAAAAAATAACCATAGAGACGTTTAAGGCAAATTCTAAATGAACAAAAGTATAAACCAAAAACTAAACAATTGTAACGAGAAACAAACGATATTCAAAAATATGAGCAATATATGAGCAAACATACTAATAATGGCAAAAAGCAAAAACGAAAACTGCAAATTACGACACAACACCTTCGAAAAAAGACCTCAGTATAATACCACATAATGCTGGGTGCTGCAAAGGAATGCCATAGTTGTATCGCCCCTTTTTTTCAATTTATTTCAAATTGATTTATTTCACTTTAAACTTTTGGTTGGGAAATGTTTTCGGATTGCAATAAGCTAATGCCTTGAAATGCAATAGGGGGGGTTTTTTTTTTTATTATTGCGAAGAAATAAATTATGTTTGAATACTAATCTAATTTCTGAACCTTCTTTGAGTCATATTAAAATAACATTAAGAGATGGTGAAATGATAGATCGTCACGCAAGTAAATACTAGAAACTTAAAAAGAAGAGACAGTGCTAGGGGACAACGCTGCTGACATGTCATGTAGAGTTATTTTTAAAAATTTAATAACAAGCTTTTTTTCAGAACGCGACAGAAAAATTAGTATTTTACAGAAAATTTGTCTACACACATTATAGGGGCTATGCGAGTTTTGGAGAGTGTCTGCAAGACAGCTAGCCTGACTTGTCATCAATAGAGTCCTGCGAAACTCGTGCGATATTTATCTAAAAATGTCGCCCACGACGCTTATGAATATGTCAGCAAGATATCAAGAATTTGGCTAGAATTAAATACTTTTCTTATGAATTTCAAAGAACAGATTTATTTTATTTTATTTGTTTCATCTATTAATGCTAATGACTCTTTCAATCCCACAGGAGCTAGCATTATTAGCCGCTTTGCGTCGTGGGTGTCGGCCATCTGGATATCCTTGCAGGCTGTGCTTGCGCTGGCCTATATAGGAATGTTCGCCTCCAATGGCATACCCTTTCGCGAGTGCGTGGGTAACCTGAAGCTGAGCATGGTGAGTGTTCCAGAGTGTCCTCCGGTATACTATTCTAAATGATCTCTATTACCAGCATGGCTATACGGTGACGGGCAACAGTGGACAGGAGTGCCTGCAGCAGACCTTTCTGACGCCCTTTTGGCGCAATCCTCTCTACTTTGGGCTGCTGGCGGCGGGTCTAATTGGTCTCTGGATAGTGGTCATGTTGTGGTGCGTAGAATCTTAATAATATATATATAAGATAACTATGCGAAGCATGTAATCCTATACACTGTCTTTCTCCTCACTCCTTGCAGCACACACAATGGCAAAATCCTGCGCCGCAGTCTGTTCGTTTATGGCCTGGCTGGACTGTGTCTGCTCTGTGCCCTGACTGGCTGGGAGGTGCGCAACTCCTTCTCCAGGCACTATTTTCCCGAGCTGTGGACCTTCGACAGCGTCCTGCTGGGCGAGAGCAACATCTGGTTCAATGCTCTCGTGCAAGTGCTCTTCTCTGTTAACTGCGGCTTCGGCGCGATGCCCATGGTGACGGGGAAGTTCCTCTACAAGGGCGACGCCGTGCGCACCTCTGTGGTCTATCTGTGCTTCAATCTGCTGATCAATGCCATCGCCGTGACGCTGTTCATGGTCCAGTTCGATTTCTCGTCGAATGGCTTTCAGCTGATGGACGAGCTGAAGCCGCTGACCGCCATCTACGATCGCGTCCTGTACGGCGCTCAGTCGGAGGGTGAGCTGCTCCGTCATCTGATACCCTCGCTCATCTATGCGCTGATCATCCTCTCGGCGCTGGTCTCCATCACCGTTGCGGTCTATACGTCCACCCGGCTGGTGCCCCGTCGGCCCAACTATGTCATTTGCCTGATCGCACTGGTGGTTGCGGTCATGTCCTTCGCAGCGCCCAAGTTCTTGATTGCCCGTGTCCTGGACTCGCGAATTGTGGGCACACTGGTCATCACGGCGCTGGTTTTTGAGTTGATTGCGATTACGTGGATCTATGGCGCCAAGAATATCTACACGGATCTGGAGTTCTCGATTGGACGGCCCATTTTCCGTGGCTGGATGTGGCTGTGGTGCAGCTGTCCGGCCATTCTAACTGGCATACTGGTCTGGTGGTGCGCCGACGATGATCAGTTTGATCTGCTGGCTGGCTACTTGCCACGTTGGGCGCCAATACTGTTCGCCCTGGCGGTGATCATGATCATTGCCTGCGTGCAGATCTTCCGTCAGGTGGAGTACAATTTCTTTGGCATGATTTGCGAGGCCTCCAAGCCGGCCAAGGAATGGGGACCGGCCGATCCGCTGGCCCGCCACTCCTGGAAGCAATGGCGCTCCGTCTGCCAGGACACCGGACGTCGCGATTTCACCTTGCGCCGCCGCGGCACCCGCGACTACACGCACTCCATCAAGAAGGGCCAGTACTCGAGTGCCCAGAAGTTTGGCGGCCCCAATGGCCAGGTGACGCATCCGCAGCAGACGCACTGGAAGTCGTCGACGCCGGGCAACAGTTCGCCCAACTACAGCGGCTCCATGTTCGGCGATTCGGCCATCGAGGAGGACATCAGCGTGGACAAGTTTCCGGGCATCACGCAGCAGTACGTGCCATTCCAGGCCAGCGACGGCAAGCCACTGCGCTATTCGCAGCGCGCCCGCCAAACGGCCCAGCCACAGACCTTGAACCGCGGGCCGCCCGGGCCGACGACCGTCGAGAAGCACCGCGAGGTCGTGTACATCCGACGGCTCTCGGACGGCGGCAGTGGCAGCCATGCCACGCGCATTGAGATCTCGCCCTCCAATGAGTCCATCACCTACGGCAGTGGCAATGGCAAGGCCAACGGCAATGCCAACGCCAACTTGGCCATGTCCCGCAATCCGCTGGGCCGCTCGACCGGTTGCCTGGCGCCGGCGCCGGCGCTGCACGCACCCAACGCGCACATCAAGCGCTCGGCCAGCTCCGTGGTCAACGTGAACACGCACAAGCTACCTCCGCCCACGTCCGCGGCGGCCGGCGATCATATCTGTTGGCGCAAGTTCAACATTAATCCCGAGGAGTACTCGACGGAGCTGTAAGCTGTAAGCTGGGAGCTGTTAGCTGTGAACTGTGGCCAGGCCTCAGGCGGAAACGAAGCATTCACATTCAAAAAGACTTGTTGCATCCAAAATAAATGTATCTGAATCTGTATGAAATTGCAATTGCAGATCTATCTTTAAGCTACGAACTACGAACTATGCCCATACGCAAAGTGTATCTTCTAGTTTTTCAAACTGTACATATAGAGCATGCCTAGCTGTAGTTTATGTCATAAGCAAATTTGAGTTATTCATATAAACATAATTCTGTTGTCATTCAGCCGCCACAACTAAGTAACGTGTAGTTAAGCTTTATGTTATGCAAGTTAGGGCCAATCATTTGTGAATGCATGTCTGCGTATATTGTATGAGTGTATGTGTATGTGGTTGATTTTGTATTTGTGCGTGTGCCTGTTAAACATTTGAATATATGTATTATGTTTTAGCTTGTCCTATATGATAACGTGTAGTTAGTGTACGAATCGGCGTTTAATTGTTAAGTCAACTGCACAACGATTACAAAAACGATATAATGTAATAAATCATATAATTAGTAAATTATAAATGCGAATTTGTTTATTTAAAGTGTGAAAAATATGCACAAAATTTGTCAGAGTAACGTTTGGATTAAAAACTGTAACTGATTTATAGAGTAAAATCGAGCTGATTCGTTTTCCAAGCTAGAAAGCATATAGCATCCATAGGAACAATCGGTCAAAAAATTGATTTTTGTATAAAAAATCATTTTTGTTTGCAAAGATATGAAAGATATCATTTATGAGCAAAGGAATATGCTTCTATCTTAAGAGCAAAGTATTATCAACATCAAATAACTATATAATAGAGCATTCAATAGAATTAATAGGTCCAAAACAGTTGACTTTAGGTAAGTATACTATGTTTGCAAGGGTATTTAATTTTCTGCACCCCAAAAATAATTTTTTTCTCGTATTTTATATGCTCATAACTCTGCTGCTAACTGTTCCAACTTCAATTTTAGAGACCATTTTAATACCCTTTCTTCCGCTGTGTATTACGCTTGATTGGAACAAGCAATTGTTTTTTTGCCTGCAAGTATGCGGCATAAAATGTTCTGCTTAAGTGTAGAAAAGTATGCAAACTAAATTTTCATCTTGAAAAATGCATATTAAACATTATAAGAATTAACATAAGACATAAGACTTTTAATTAATTTATAAATACGTAGGCTCATTAACATCTACCGAATTTGACTTGATATTTTATTGAAACGAGTACCATATATTTTTCAAATTAAATAGCCTTATTAGTATTGTCTTTAAAAACAATTGAAGTCTAGACGAGATCAGGTTTTTGTTTTGAAATATTGTGCTAATCTTAAAAATAAAGAAAAATATTCAGGTTTTTGTTTTTATACACATTTAGCGCACCCACCATAGAACGGTAAATCAATAAAATACAATTACGCCCACAATTTAGAAAAACTTAAGTAGCTTTAAATGTTATTTCAGAAGTCGTGATATCTGCAATCTTGAAATTTATTTGCGGTTGCAGTCTTCAGAAAAACCAATACCAAAAAACCTTTATGTATTCATACAGCCATAATAAAAGCGAATCATTAAACATATTGTCTACAAGCGTATAAAAGATATAATTATAATTATAAATGTATGCATGGTAGCTCCCACCGAAGAGAAAAAAAATTGAATTCGAGGGAACCGCATTTGGCCGTAGCCACATCTAATGGCTAAACAAGTGACTGATTTATGTCTGAAATATTAGTGAAAATCATTAAAGCGCAAACTAAAACGCTAATCGACGCTCGACAGGTACACTGCGATGAGGTACACTGAGAAACATACGTGCGAGGCAGCGTATGAACAGAAGTGTATCTGTGTATCTTTGTCTTTTTGTATCTTAATATCTTTGATGTTGGCTTTGGCGACCGCAGTGCTTCCTCTGTTTTGCATAACACAAGATTTGTGGCTTCGAGCATATACATATTTTTAGCTGACGTATTTGTTGACTGATGAATTTTATACAAATTTGATATACTCGAGGTGAACTTGATTTTTGTTGCTTTTGCTGTTGTTGTTGGTGTTAGTTTTATTTTGTATTTATTTTTTTTGTGAAATATGTAGAAGCATCTTTGCAGAAGCGGCCCAACAAGTTTTGTTCGCAGCATTATACGAAATTCAAATTAAAGCTAATAAATAGTTAGGCGCTCAGTGTTTTTTTTTCTAGCTTTTAGTCTAGAAACTATGCGAGCTGTGCTGACCACAGCCTTTGCCTAAAACCAAATTATATTTCTATATATTTACTTATGTTATATAGCATTCATTTTAATGCGCTGACTGCCACACAGAAAATATGAAAACTTGTCGAACTAACCTTCAGCCAATAAGACAGACACAACGGAGACAGCGAGGGGCGACATTCGACGGACGCAATTAAATGTCGGGTGTCACACACCCACACACTTCAATTGCGGCGAATTGAGTGCGTCAGTGACAAGGATTCGCCCTGCACTTTACTATAGCATACTTTTGGCAGTTGGGCAGGTAGAGAATTACAGGCGGAAGCCAGTTAGCTGTGCGCTTGGGT
The DNA here is from genome assembly GCA_035041545.1 of Drosophila colorata. Classification (NCBI taxonomy): domain Eukaryota; kingdom Metazoa; phylum Arthropoda; class Insecta; order Diptera; family Drosophilidae; genus Drosophila; species Drosophila colorata. The sequence goes on from JAWNLD010000564.1 coordinate 7,221,484, forward strand.
TAAACGTTTTTAATTAGCTGACAAATATTTTTTGTTTGTTGCTAGTGGCGTCGAACTTGAACCCAAGCTTGGCCAATAATTAAAGTCCAATCGCGACATCAATAAATTCGTATTTAATATTGTAAGCTCTAAACTTGAAAAATTTGCATGTGAAACTTGTAAATTTTTGGGCGTAGAATACAGAGCCTTTCTGTCTACAACAAATACCACACCTACATGCATGTAGAGGAGTATATATTTATATATGTATATATACAATATATACATGCCTGTATACAGACATGTGTAGGTACAGACAAGCGAACCAGTTCGTGTTAAAATTAAATAACCCGTTCAGCGCGTCGTTTATTTTAAATTAATTTTGGTTTTGATTTTCGATTTTTATTTGTCGCACAGCTCGCACAAATTTGGCCAAGACGCGTAGAATGTGTTAAGCAGCATCTTGAAGCGAGTTGAACCCGCTATTAGCCATTACACACAATCGTACATCAGCCGATAAACATATGGACACATATGTAGGTAAATTTAGTTGTGTTTATTATGTAGATACATTTTATGTGTATTTCTAATTTGCTTTTGTTTTGACTTGGGCCGCTGTTCACTTAACAGCCTTGTGTCTGTCGGCGCGTGTGAACGACACTGCTCCAATTTTTGGCTTGATTTGCACTCAAAACTGTGCACACACAAATACCAAACCACTTGGCCAATTTACAGCGCGCTCTTTGCTGTTGGGCCAGAAGTGCAGCCCTCTCGCCTGGCCATTAATCAAATCAGTTTCAGTTTTTGGTCACAGCTCGAACACCTTCCGTTTTCGCTTGAGCTGCTCTTGAAGTCACTTAAGAGCACAATGAATAATTGTCTCAATCTCTGGCTTGATAGCCGATGTTTGACAGCTGGCCATAAGCCAGCTCTTAGCCATTTGCGCTTTGGCTCTGATGCTAATTACAATAAACACTTGATTTATTCGAACATCTTCTTAATAAAAAACTTTCGCTTAAGCTGGAAGTTTGTAAAATGCTATTACATAATTCCCACAAAGTATTCTGACGAACAGGTTTTACGTGGAATCCGATAAAAATCGACCCAATCCAAAGCCTGACCCTCGCCGGCAGATCCACCAGCACAAGGATTTCAATGCCAATGGCCTGCAATTGGGGCAATAAATTGCCCATTCCAAACTGGTTGCTTGTTGGCCTGTTTGCCTGCCGTGTCCTTGATCGGACTAACTTATTAATGGGGTTTTTTTTCGTTTTCTGTTCACTAAACACGTTTTTCTGGGCCACCTTTAAAGCTGGCCAAAAAATTGTCGCTCCCTGAGCCGTACGCTCAAGCGGGTTGCTTTAATGAAATTTCACAGCTACTTAATAAATTTTTTAATGGCATAAATTATAACTACACCTGAAAACAACCGTTAGCAACCAGTGTTGGCAATTATAAACAAATTCGAAATATCGAATGTCGTCGATTGCAAGATCGTATAACAATAAACAACGGCTAGAATGATATTATTGAAATTCACATGACAATAAATATTTTAATGCTAAATGTTAATTATTAGCCGGGCTTATTGTATTGCAAATTATCCGAACAAACAGATATAAAAAACCAAAGAGAAACATCTAATAGCGGCAGCGGAGTATAGAACGGGGAATATGCCGTGGCAATTAATATATATTTTTGTAAACATAAAAAATAACAGTCAAATGGAATAGGTTATAAAACAAAATGAAAAAAATAAAATAAATGTCAAACGAGATGTATAAAAATAACCTTTGACTTTAAGACTAATAAAAAAAAAATTAATTTGAAATGATAAGGAATAATAATAATCATATTTCAAAATTCGAATTCAGAAATTCGAATTTGCTATATTCCGAGAATTCGGAGGTAAATTCCTAGCTTGGCAAATTGCATATCAATATTTTGAACAAGTTTGAATGCAGATATTTTTAATTTTCAAAGCATTTAGAAATTGTTGCTTATTTGATCTTGAAAAGTCCCATAGCTTTCCTTGTTTGGTAAACAAACAACCAGAAGCAAACAAATTGCTTTTGTTTAGGTTTTCTATCAATCCCATTACCCACGATCGGATGGCGCTACAATATTCCATTTAAATAAAAAACACAATCAAAAATATACCTTGTTGTATACTTGAACTTCCTCAAAAAGCACGCACAAAATTTGAAACTGAAACCGAACTAGTCGGTCTGGTCTGGTCGTGTCTGGTTGGACTGTTGTCTGACCGTAGTATGCTATTTGCATAAATATAAATCTAAAGCAGCTTGACAAGTAATAAAATTTGCTCTGCCTTGACTAGTATGTAGATGCGAGCATGTTTATATAAAGGATAAATTTGCATAAATCATAAGCACAATTTAAGAGATGTCCAAAAGTTGTATTCTTTTTGCTGACGCAACTGATGTGACATTTGGCTCGAAATTTATATATTTTAATGGGGTTTCTATCAGATCCGCCAAATTATAATATAATATACACACACACACCCACACACACACATATAAAATTATGTTTGTGTGAGTTTGTGAAAACGTGGTTGTGAACAGAAGACTATAATAAATATTCGAAGAGGCCTATTCTTGTTAGCTCTTTGGGATTCTTTGTATTTTTTGCCGGCCAGATATAAGTGTTTAAAACTTGAATTATAATTTTAATGGGCTGTGCGTGCAGATATTTAATTACGGGAATTAGCTAGATGTCGCAACATTTGTTACTTGCCTCCAATTGACACCTAAATAGAAAGATTTATGCATCGACTTGAGTTTTAATAAAGCGTTATACAATATATATATTATAGTCTTAATTAAATGAGATATTTGCTCCGATAAAAGTTACAAATTATTTCCGCACAAAATACAACGATAAAACTGACTACAGGAATCGGTTATTTTTATTTGTTTTTTTTTTTTCGATGCTGCTAATTTCTGTTTAGCTCACATAATATATACATGGAGTGTTAAAAAAAAAAACAATGTCTAGAATCTGGTTAGACGCGGCATCCACCATCCACTGGCACTGGCCCATGTCACGGACATCGGGTGCGTTAATTTGACAAGCCAGTTTTGTAATTAATTTTAATCAATTTTATGCACACTGTTGGCAGCTCCGTTGATCGATCCATAACTATGGACAAACAAACAACAAAAAAAAAACCATTGGCACGTCCTTCGGCTATTTGCATTTTTACATCGCAGTTGAATAATACCGCAAGTTGGTTTCCTTTCATCATGCCACAATGTTGCAAGCTGCAATGATACGCCAGAAAACAAAATAGACTTTTCATTCCAATACTAAGTTTTTGGATATACCCAATATTTTCTATGAAATGGATTTTTTCTGCCGCGCTGCGAAACATAAATTTGTCACAATGACTTATCTGAAATGTCAGCAGTCGCCAGGTGTCATTGCCTCTGAGAGCAGACGCGCAAAGCAAGTTTTGACCCGAATTGTTAGACATCATCAGCATCAGCAGCAGCAACAGCAGCTTCGCATCGCGTCAGCCGGTTGTCACCTGAAAGCTGACTCCCCACCTGGGTGGAGGTTTCTCATAAAAAGAACATTTAACTGGCGGATGGATAAGTGTGCGGTGACGGTCAACTCAGCAATTAGTTTCTTAAGGGTGACTTCCTAAAGCCAAACTGTTTATGATTATGTTTCAATTAAATCTTAATGGCCCCCGCTGCACAGCACTCACTTTGCAGCACGCAATTATGACTACTAACACACTTTACGGCTAACCACTTGGCTGATATAGACACCATTTAATATTGTCATTTAGGCAAAAGAACTACACTGGAAGAAAAAAATATTCTAAGCTTAGTTCTATTACATTTTATTTTTTAGTTATTAATTATATTTGTTTTGAAGAAATTCTCATCATACTCTAAGCTTATCTCTAATAGATTTTATTTTATAGTTAATAATTATATTTGCTTAGAAGACACCACCCAACATAGGGGCCGTTGGAGGCAGTGCCAAAGTAAGCAATAATGTTGTTAACTTATTTAACTACTACATAAAAATATTTTTAATTTATTTATTTATTTCAAGCTACTTTAAAGCATCAGCTTAAGAGCTAAGTTGGGAGTTAGCTAGTTATGTCTGCCAGGGCCTTAAGCTCGCAAAGTGGGTTATAATGAACATATTTACTTTTATGTATCTTACTCAGTTCATTTCGCATCTACACTGAGAGAAAAAAGTGATCGTTGGATAGGTTAGCTTAAAGCTTTTTGACTTGTTTTTAATTAATTATCAAAAAACAGAGAATTAAGAGTTAGGCAATTCTTAGGTCAAGTAAAAGGCCTAATATATTTAAATATCAAATAAGAATTATCAAATAAGATTCTAAACCTTTGCTTAAATTACTTTTTAATTACTTTCTTAAATTTAAAATATTCTAAAATTATATTCTCTGAGTGTAGGCACTTGTTGAAATGGTTTAAAGCCAGTCGATTGCAAACTCCAATTATAAGACCATTTAGCACTTCATTCAAGAATGAATGATCTAGATAAACGGCAAATATTTGAAATACTCAAAAAAAAAAGAAAAAAACAAGAAAAAAAACTATTCACAACTTGATGAGTTGAAGATCTACAAGTTTATTTGTTTTGTCGCGTGGGCAGCCGCCAAAATGCCCGCGACGGAGTTGAGTTTTGAGAGATATTTTGCGTGACTAGCACTTGATCATGTTTTGGGCATCACAAATTAATAAATGCAGCTTATTAAAAAAAAAAACAAATATACTGCAGCGAGGAAACTCGTTTAGCTGCTGCTGCTGTTGATGTTGCTGCTGGTTTTGTTGCTGCTGATGTTGCTGATGTTGCTGCTGTCAGCCGGTTGGACGCTTCAACTTGCACTGGCTCTGGCACTCGCATAGTATCTGGCGCTCACATCTCTGCATCTCCATCTCCATCTCCATCTGCTTGTTTGCTGCAGCATCTTTTTGTTTTTAATAAAAACAAAATGTGTACGGGCGATCGGCGAGCGTGTGTGCGCGCTTATTTGTATTTATTTATTTTTATTTTACGTTTAAAGGTCATTTGGTTATTGGGGCTGCAGCGTCTGTGCGCGCCTACCTTAACATTCATAGCTCAATTCCAAAGTTGGACGCCACGACTGACCCGCCACAACACGGTAAAGCACGCACCACCACCACCACCAGCAGCAGCAGCAGCAGCAACGCAACCGGTTCATCTTCATATTGCAATTGCCGCCGCATGTAGGCCTAATCGTGGCAACAAACAGCTGTAATCTCCGTTGGCCGTGTTTGCACTTAGAGACAACGCCTGCATGGAATTGGAATTGGAATTTCAGCTGTCGATTGCAGCTAAGTTTATCTGCAACGCCACCAACTACGTATTTGCCTTGTTGTGCTTCGATTGAAGCCTTGAAAGCGATTGCCAAAATTACAACATCGTTCGGCTTGCCCGCAAGCTCTCGAATGTTAATCTCGTTTACAAATTAGACTCTGCATGACAATGTGTTTAACACTCGTCCGGAGCACATTATCCATGGGCGTTCAAATTACTCAAAAATACTAGTTTGAAGGCAAAGAAACTAAGACTAAAAAAAAAACAAAAAATACTTAAATAAATAAAAATCAAAAATAAGAAAAAAGACAGATAACCAAATACAAGTATTTAAAGCAGAGTTCAAGCAGATGCCAGAGCAAGTGGGCAAGTGCCTGGCTAAAATGTGTTCACTAGTCAGCTAATATATTTGCCCAAATAAAAGTAGCTAAATGCAAATACCAACAACAACAACAACAGCAACAACAGCAACACCCAAGCGACATATTCAGCACGCGGCAGAAGTCAACTCGCGACTGCTGCTTGAAGCCTTTTCAGGGGGTTTTTTTTTTCCTTCATTTTTAATAATATATATTATGATTATTTTGTTTTAGTGCGTTTACTTATGTTATGCGACTGTTAAGCCGCAACAACAACAATGCTGGCATTAACATTAAGAGCAGCCGCAGCAGCAGCGGCAGCAGCAGCAGCAGCAGCAGCCGAGCGACTGGGTTTTGGAACTGAAACCGAAAACTGGCACCGGTTGGTCAGTTGTTGGCGTCAGCGTCTTTGTTGGCAGCATCTTCACTCGTTGCGAGTGTTAACAGCTGTCGCCCAAGTCGTCGCAGCAGCAGCGACAGCAGCAGCGGCAGCGGCAGAAGCGGCATCCGCAGCGGTCGCTGCGACGCCCCGAGTATATATAAGTAGAGAATCTACAAGTTTTGATGCTTTAGTTGCTAGCCCAGAGTCGACCCAGAAGTTGAAGCAACTTTTTTGCTTGGCATCGATCAAAAATTCAATTGACCATTGAATTTTGATACGATCGGAACACAAGGATTATATACATACACACACACAACCTCTCTGTCGGGATATATTCATATATAGCGTTATCTGGCTGCCATCTGTTGCAGTTTGAAAAGTGCTCAATATGGTAACTAAACCTAGTTGCAGTTGTCAAAAAATAAATAAAATAAATAAATAAATAAAATTAAATAATTTAATTAAATAAAATCAAATCAAATAAAAGATATTCGTGAAAAGTGCAAAAACAAGTGACCAAAAGAAAAGACAATCGCAGAAAACAGAAAATCAATTACTTCCAACCGATCGCTTATTTGCTTTTACATATTTAACGAGGCGGACGAGTTGCGGCTGTAATCTTACGGCCCAAGTGACATTTAAGCCAAGAAGAGTATTTCTTTTTCAATTACACGTTTTTGTTGTGCCATTGTGCAAGTGTGCGTGTGTGTGTTTGTGTGTGTGCGCAAGCAGCCGTCTGTCCATGCGGCTGTCGAGCACTCAGCGATTTGCCAATTGGTCACTGCCAATATTACGCATACGCCCTGTTGCGCCCACGTGGCTGGACAGCGGCATGCGGGAAGGGGAGGGGGAGTGGGAGATTCAGCTGTCAGTATTTGCGTCTTAAATCATTAACATGGCTATGGCTCAGGTGCAGCGGCAGAAGCTGCATTCATTTAGCCAGGGTTTCTATGTCAACGCTTCGGATGAAGTGAAAACTTGTTTTCCATTAATTTCATGGGTTGACATTTGAATTGGCATATTTAGGCAAATGACCATTAAATGTTGCCTTTGCTTAATATATGTAAATTCTTGGCTGCGCCATTGAGAGATGATCAACGTCTGTCAGTTTGTTAGCCAGTTAATGATCTGCCGCAAGTTCGTTGCCTAAGTCTTTCGATTGCAACAGAGATTTACGGCAAATTATCAAAAGAATCGCATCAAAGAACCGCTTAGACCAAATGCCCAAGGCAAAGTTACAGGGTTAGTGAATAGGCTTGGTGGACAAATGTGCAAATGACTCGACAACAGCTGCAGAAGAAACTAAGTTGAAGAGTACCAGATATAATCATAAAATGAATATGAAAAAAAAAACTACTTTTATGGGACTTCAGATCTTATGGTATTTTAGGATATATTCTTTATATTCTCTTTCTTTGTATATGCCGCACATAAAGTATTATCTTTTTCCAAACATTTCTATATAAAAGCAAAAAAAAAACGATTCCAATAATTTAAAAACCATTAATGAAAATGCGTAAATTTTAAACATATTTTATGTCTGTCTGACCCAAATGTGCGTCATTGACGTTTCCGATGCGATTGCAAGGTCATGTCAGTGTGTAAAATAAATTAATTAGTTACAAATTAGCATAATAGATTATTGGGAAGCGTGCTCCATGATTTAAAACACGTTGTACCGTGCTTGGCTTTAACAGAGAGCGGCTCAAAAAGCGTACCAAAAACCTCAAAAATGCGGACCTATTTTTAGTTACTTTCCTGTTGAACGTGTCTGAGAAAGAAGCCCACTAATCAACCCCCAATTTATTACGGCAGAGATAACATCAATTCATTATGTTTGTTTGAGATGTTTCTGAAAACTAGAAGCGAATGCCATATATTTCAGTCTGATATAAAGCAGCTATAGTCCTTTCACTTTCGAGCGCCTAGGTGCTAACAAAAACGTTTGCTCACCCGACGACTTGGGCTCCAAGCATTTGAATATTTGAATAGCAAACAAGTTAGAACATCCAAAAATGTCAAGTTCATTAACAAAAAAAAAAAAAAAAAATTAAATAAAATATAAATAAAAATTTAAGAGTCATTTACATTTAAATAAGATACGATTTTTTTGGTCTTAAGATTTAGCGATAAGTCAAATTTTGCCAAGAATACGTATATGTATGTGCGTATATTTGTTTTATTCTTTTGTATGGTCAAAGAAATTTGGCTATCAAGCGAGCCGAATGGCGATTTTATGGCCGAGACTGCGGCAGCGACAGCGGCTGTCAATGTTTAGTGCGTATGCTAATTTTGTTTAGCGACGACTTCAGTTTTTCTCACTTTATTAATGGCCGTTGCCGATTATTATTATTATATAATACCACTGTCTTGTATTGGCTTAAAACTAGTCAAAGCAGAATTTGTTCATAGCCGGTTTTGTTGCATAATTAGCTATTTTTAAATGGATAGAACCCGTACGTATGTCCACATAGCTTATCTAAAACTCTCAGTGATTTTAATATGTCCGCAAATTAATTGCAATTGGCCATTTACCACTTTCGTTAGCTTGAACGCTGACAGCTTCATGTTGACCTTGCCGAAATTTAAACGGCAATCGCATAAAATGCTAATTATAAAACATTAGATACGTTGACAACCAGCGGAAGACGGCATATGAGTTAATCTCTGCATTTGGCCAGAGATCTTGTCGCCAAAGTAATTAATTATTTCACCTGCATTTTGTGTTTTTTCTTTCACGAGTTAATTAGCTCCTGGATAAAAGCCACGCTGAGAAATTTGTGCATACTCAAGTTGACCATAGCTTCGCTCGACTTTGTTTTGGCCAGCTTCCGTGACCTAGAGATGCTGTCAAAGTTGAATGTCTTCGACTTTACACGTTAACATTTTAGTGTAATTGTCTGGCTATTGTTGTTGTTGTTGTAGCTGATTTGAATACTTCATTCAAATGGCTGACATAGTCTGAACTTTAAACGAGTTTGATGCCGTTGTGCATTATCTATGCTTAAACATAGTTGCCTTGCATTTGGGCCTAGAGCATTAAAAACGGTTTTGTAATTGCCGACAATTCGATGAGGTAATTAGAAAAAAACCACATTCAGGTGCTTGGGGTTAGAACAATTTGAAAAAAAAACCCCAAATTCTTTATAGAAATTGACTTCAACTATTTTTAAATATTTTACTTTCCGTTTCGTTTCTCCACAGCGAAGTGCACTTTTTGTCTTGGCGCTTTGCGTTGTGGCCGTAGCCACCGCAACAGCTGATACGCATGAGGTAAGCGCCTAATGGCTGAAAGCTATGATCATCCGAACCGATCTTCAATTGAAAGCTTGACTATTTGCAGCGTAAGGTTCGTGCCGCTGACGGATATTTCTATCCCCCTCCGGACGTGCCGTTTGAGTTGCCAAAGCGCACCACTCAACCGCCGCCCACCAGGCCGCCAACTCGTGTGCCCGTGACTTATTTGCCGCCCACAAACAAGCCGCAGCCGCCAGTCACCACCACTCGCAGGCCAGCACCACCAACCACCAGGGCTACTGTTCGCACAACTCCAGCTCCAACTTACTTGCCACCTACCAACAAGCCACTGCCTCCAGTGACCACTCGTAGACCTACTCCACCACCGACGAGATATACGCCACCACCCACCGTGCGTACGGTGCCAACTACCAGGGCTCCCATTCGCACCACTCCAGCGCCAACTTATCTGCCACCCACCAACAAGCCACTGCCGCCAGTGACCACTCGCAGACCAGCACCACCAACGACCAGGGCTACCGTTCGTACGACTCCAGCGCCAACTTACTTGCCACCTACCAACAAGCCACTGCCTCCAGTGACCACTCGTAGACCTACTCCACCACCGACGAGATATACGCCACCACCCACCGTGCGTACGGTGCCAACTACCAGGGCTCCCATTCGCACCACTCCAGCGCCAACTTACCTGCCACCCACCAACAAGCCACTGCCGCCAGTGAATACTCGCAGGCCAGCACCACCAACGACCAGGGCTACTATTCGCACCACTCCAGCTCCAACCTACTTGCCACCTACCAACAAGCCACTGCCTCCAGTGACCACTCGTAGACCTACTCCACCACCGACGAGATATACGCCACCACCCACCGTGCGTACGGTGCCAACTACCAGGGCTCCCATTCGCACCACACCAGCGCCAACTTATCTGCCACCCACCAACAAGCCACTGCCACCAGTGACCACTCGCAGACCAGCACCACCAACGACCAGGGCTACCATTCGCACAACTCGTGCGACTATTCGTCCATCGAGCACTCCTGCACCAACGTATCTGCCTCCTACAAATAAGCCACAGCCTCCTGTAACCACTCGCAAGCCCACTCCACCTCCGACTAGGGCTACCCCACCACCAACTCGGGCTACTCCACCACCAACTCGGGCTACTCCACCACCAACCCGTGCTACCCCACCACCAACTCGGGCGACTCGTCCACCAACCCCACCACCAACATACCTGCCCCCAGTAACCACCACTCGTCGGCCACCACCCCCACCAACCACCAGGGCTACCGTCCGTACGACTCGTGCCACAACTCCTGCACCGACATACCTGCCGCCCACAAATAAGCCACAGCCTCCTGTAACCACTCGCAAGCCCACTCCACCTCCGACTAGGGCTACCCCACCACCAACTCGGGCTACTCCACCACCAACCCGTGCTACCCCACCACCAACTCGGGCGACTCGTCCACCAACCCCACCACCAACTTATCTGCCCCCAGTAACCACCACTCGTCGGCCACCACCTCCACCAACCACCAGGGCGACTCCCCGTACAACTCGCGCGACCATCCGCCCTTCAAGTACGCCTGCCCCTACTTACTTGCCCCCCACAAATAAGCCACAGCCTCCTGTGACCACTCGCAAGCCTACTCCACCTCCGACTAGGGCTACCCCACCACCAACCCGTGCTACCCCACCACCAACTCGTCCACCAACCCGTGCTACCCCACCACCAACTCGGGCTACTCCACCACCAACCCGTGCTACCCCACCACCAACCCGGGCTACTCGTCCACCAACACCACCACCAACGTATTTGCCCCCAGTGACCACCACTCGTCGGCCACCACCCCCACCAACCACCAGGGCAACTCCCCGTACAACTCGCGCGACCATCCGCCCTTCAAGTACGCCTGCCCCTACATACTTGCCGCCCACAAATAAGCCACAGCCTCCTGTGACCACTCGCCAGCCTACTCCACCACCGACTAGGGCTACTCCACCACCAACCCGTGCTACCCCACCACCAACCCGTGCTACCCCACCTCCAACTCGTCCACCAACCCGTGCTACCCCACCACCAACCCGGGCTACTCGTCCACCAACCCCACCACCAACGTACCTGCCTCCAGTGACCACCACCCGTAGGCCACCACCCCCACCAACCACCACCCGCAGGCCACTACCCCCACCAACCACCAGGGCTCCCGTTCGTACAACTCCTGCTCCCACGTACCTGCCACCAACAAACAAGCCACAGCCACCTGTGTACACAACGACTCGTAGACCAGCACCACCAACGACCAGGGCCACCATTCGTACGACCCCAGCTCCAACCTACTTGCCACCTACCAATAAGCCACTGCCCCCAGTGACCACCACCCGCAGAGTGCCGCCTCCACCACCACCAACGACCCGTCGCCCAACTCCACCACCAACCAGGGCGACACCGCCACCAACCTACCTGCCCCCCGTCACCACCCAGAGGATAACGACTCGTGCCACGGTGCCGACGACCCGTAGAACCACTCCGTACGTGCCACCTCCGACTCGGGCTAGCTTGCCGCCAGCGACGACCAAACACTCGGGCTACCAATATCCCAAGCCCAGCATTCCCTTTGATTTCTAAGCGGCCGTTCAACTAGCTCAGTTATGGCCGTCGATGAATTCAACGACGGCCAGCGGCAGACGGGTGACATTTCATTTCATTTTAATTGAAATAATATTGTCTGATGAGGGGATGCAATAACTGATGCTCTATATATCTAGCAATGCAATGCCAACCATATTTCTAAGGCTAGATACATCTAGTCAATACAGTCGAAAAGATTTTTACAGCGTTTCATGAGGGTGCTCGAAACCGCGAATCCACTGAAGCGTCGGCAAGAATGAAACTTGTTTGTTTTTATGAATTAATGAATCGCATACTCATACAATTAGGGATCACTGTATATGTATCTAATTTTTGTAAACCTCTTAATGCTATTACCCGCTATTTGTATGTCTTATGTTTCCCAACAAAATGTGTGTGTTGCCTCCCCAGCACTTTGTGTCTCGAAGACTATTTAGCTCTATATTGAAATAAAATGAAAAATATCTTTTATAAACATTTCTGAAGCCCGAACAATAAATTAAGTTTATCAAATGTGGTTTATATGCATTTATAATTCAACAACGGGAAATGTGTTCGCTGGTTAAAGACAAGACGCAACTCGCGTGCGGTGCGATTTATTGTTGAAGAGAGAGTCTTATGACTACTGTATACGGTTTGTATTGCAAAAAATATTCAAGGCATGAAATATATATATAGTATAGTGATTTATGATATACTGATGTATGGATATTTTAAAATAGAAAGTACAGTTGGAAATGGTTTTTTCTACAGGAGCTCAGATTTTGCTATGATATTTGAATACGTGAAGAGTGAAAATTGACTTGGCTATTCAAAGGTGTTCATATATTCATAGGAATAAAAGGTCGCGTACCACACTTATCTAAACTTATCTAACTAACTATCCAAATTGGAAATATTGTTAGTTTTTGAAATAGCTCTGGCTAAAAAGGCCTTTCCTAGTAGACTGGGATTCGAATAAGGATGATGTTTCCTACATCTCTTAGTGTCTAAGTCAGTTGGACAACTTATCTTACCTTAAATCAAATTTAAAGACCTTTTGGACTTAGTCTAATTAGAAGAATGTGCAAATTTTCCAACACCAAATAAAGATAAAATATAATGAAACATCTTAACTATGGGATAACAGATTAAAATCCGAAGGATCTTAAATGCACTTAAGTGAGGCATATTACCAATGAGCTGCAACTAACACAGGTAATTAAAAAGCAATATATTAATGGCTCTATTAAACCTAACATTTAACTTAATTTAGGAGAGCTTCAGGCACTTCGGCTAGCGATCTGGGCATTATCGTTCCTCGCTCGTTGCAATTCTTTATCGTGTGTATTGGTGTATGCGATCTTGAGTTGTTCATGGTCGCTGGCTTTAAAGTATCTCATTTTCTTTTCCACACATCGGCACAGCACGAAATCATTTGAGCAATTAATTTATTTGTCTATTTTGCTTTCGTATGTTAAACTTTCTAATTAGCCGCGTTGCAGGTGGATGCAAGTTTTTAGGGGCTGCCTGGCCGAAACTGCAGGCAGTCGTCTTTGCGATTCGCGATGAGGAAGTCGCGTCAGGTGCGCCAACAGAACCGATACCACAGCCAGGCGAAACAATACGAAACGAAACGGATAAAAAGCGCAGCTCAGCTAAGTTAATTCAGTGATAAAATGTTTATAAAGCCAGAAGTCCAGCTAGAGCCCGAGTCAAATCATAAAACAGTGCTGGGTCCGCATCCTGCTGGAAGAGGTGCCACTGAAAAGTCGAACCGGAGCAGCCGCTGGCAACGGATTATGGGCCTGCTCTATGTGTACACAATTGTGAGCCGAGTGCTTGTTGGCGATACTCAGTGCATGCTGCCAACCAAAAATAAAACTTTCCATTTTCACAGATGTCTCTTATGGTAGTCAAGGTCGCCGCCACATCAGCCTTATATCAACAGCAGCAGCAGCAGCAGCAGCAGCAGCAGTTACTCAATCCAATTTTGGGCCAGACGCTGGCGGAGACAACGCCCAGCACGGAAAGTGACAGCCACGGCGACAGTCCGACCCAAGCGGCGGAACGCCTGAACATTGAGAAGATGCGTGCCAAGTTACAACAGTTGCAGCACGAACAGCAGCAGCAATATCGCCTGCAGCAGCAGCAGATGCAGCTGCATCTAGAGCAAATGCACCAGCAAATGCAATTGCAGGCGAACGATGTCGATGCGGGCATGGGGGAGTTGGAGGGTGCCGGTGGTGGTGGTGGTGGTGGTGTTGGTGGTGCAGCTGTTGGTGGTGCTGGCGAAACTGCCTACTTATTGGAGCGTGCCGACAATGTGGCGCCCATCTACGGAACATGGCGCACGAAAGCGAGACGACCCCAGCCGCCAGGCGGCAACGGGCTGCAGCACGCAACAGCCATGCAGCTCAACGCGCACGGCGATAGCGACGCCAACACCAACAACAACATGGACGATAATCATCTGTATGAGCGCCTGCCCAAGCGTTCCGTCACCATGACGCCGCTGCGCGACGCCTTGCGCGAACAGCTGGCACGTCCGCCGCGTCTCGCCACGCAACGGCCGCCGTCGACGGCGCTGCTGCGGCGCCAGTACTCGGAGACGCCGGGCACGTTGGGATTGCGTCAATTCGACGACTTCAAGCCGAAGCCGTTTCACTTTCCCTACGACGGCCCGCTGCCCGAGCAGTTCAAGAAGGGCGAGGCGGCGGAGCGTCCGCACGGCCAGCTGAACAACATCCAGGACATACTGAACAATCTGCACATCAACAGCGTGATGACCAGCAAGATGCCGCCGATGGTGATGATGCCCACGGGCCTGCACATTGCGGGCAACTACAAGAATCTGAAGTCGAGCGGCATTGCCAACTTCTTTCGCGGCAAGCGCAACAAGAAGCAGATGCAGTTCAGCATACCGTTGCCCATGTTTCCCATGGGCATGAACATGGGCATGGGCGTGAACGTGGGCTTGCCCATGCCGCTGTATGGTGGTGCGCCCCACCAGCGCGTGGCCATCGATCAGCTGTATCCGTATAAGCCGCGCTCGCCGCAGGACATCAATTTGCTGGCGCTGCAGCAGTCGCCAGTCGGCGGCAAGCCCAGCTCCAAGAAGAAGCACAAGAAACAGCAGCAGCAACAGCAACAGCAACAGCAGGAGCTGAGCAACTACAATATGCTGCTGGAGCACGGCAGCCAGCAGCACTTTATCGCGGATCCCTTCCTGCACAGCTTTCCGCCCCTCATCGCGCTGAACGCCACGCGGCAGCCGCAGCACAAGCGCATACCCTTCAAATTGAATCTGGACATTTATCCGGTGCTGCCGCCCTCCCGGCCCACCTCGGTGCTGCGCAATCCCTTCCAGGGCGACTATGCGCTGCCCTCGACGGGCGCCCTGTCCGCCTCCAATGGGCCCATTTATGCGCAGCCGCAGGCGCTCTACCAGACGCCCTTCAAGTTTCCCACACAGCCGCCCAGCAAGCTGCCGATGATCTTCCCGGATCAGGGCACACGCTACAGCCAGGCGCTCTACCAGTCCCAGAAGTTTGTCCCACAAGCCCAGCTGAACTCGGCCGCCGACGATTGCGTCTACGCCCAGCAGGGCAATCCCAATGGCAATTCCAATGGCAATGGCGCCGTGGACACCCACTCCAATCAGATAATGCTCCATCTGAATGTCTTTCCCAAGCAGAAGCCGACGACGGCGGTGCGCGCCTCCACCAATCCCTTCTACAACCACAATTTCAATGGGGGCTTGCAGCGCAACGCGTTCAGCGCCAGTGAACGAGAACGGGACCGGGACCGGGACCGGGAGCGGGAGCGGGAACAGCCGCTGCCCAAGCCGCCCAGTCCCATTGAGCCGCGACAGGTGGGCAACAGCTCGCTGGCTGCAAACACATCTGCAGCTCAGCCGCAGCAGAACCAAGCCCAGCAGCAACATCAGCAGCAGCAGCAGCAGCAGCAACATCTGCAGCAGCAACATCCTATGAACCATTCGATTTCGCGCAGCGACAACCTTTCGCTCATTGACTTCGAGCATCCCATTGTGGCGGCCGAGGTGCCCCAGCTGCCACAGCTGCCGCATCCTGCTGCGCTCACTGGCAATCCGCCCAACTATGGTCGCTTCAGCGTTATGGGCGATCATTTTCGCTATCACAAGACGCCGCACATCGATCAACTGGCCGCCGAGGCGCAAACAGCTTCGCTCTTTCGCTTTCCCGTCGAGGATCTGATACAGTTCCAGGTGGACGATGCGCTCTAACTCGATTTAGTTGTAGTCTTTATATACCAGAAATAAATAAAATATTTAGTTTAGTGCTTATATCAATGCTGAAAATGCTCCCAATATTGCGATTTCACTTCGAAAATCTTAGATCTTCCTGAAGTTCCATCTGTCATTATTTGATCAAAACGGACTCGATTTTCACGAGGGATGCCTTTTTGTTCATGTTTTGGCCTTTAGGTTAATTCTGCATTTAAATTCGGAAACAACATTTTTTTTTACTTTTCTTTTTTATTAAATTTTTATTCAATAATTTCTACACAAGAGTTTTTCCCAGACTTCAAAGTACCATAACTTGGTCAAAACTGAACAGATTTTATAAAGGGATGCCTTTTTGTTCATGATTTGGCCTTTAGATTAATTCTGCATTTAAATTCGAAAACAAAATTTTTTTTACTTTTCTTGTGCATTTTTATTCAATAATTTCTATAGAAGAGCTTTTCCCAGACTTCAAAGTACCATAACTTGGTCAAAACTGAATAGATTTTATAAAGGGATGCCTTTTTGTTCATGATTTGGCCTTCAGGTTAATTCTGCATTTAAATTCGGAAACAACATTTTTTTTACTTTTCTTGTGCATTTTTATTCAATAATTTCTACACAAGAGTTTTTCCCAGACTTCAAAGTACCATAACTTGGTCAAAACTGAACAGATTTTATAAAGGGATGCCTTTTTGTTCATGATTTGGCCTTTAGGTTAATTCTGCATTTAAATTCGAAAACAAAATTTTTTTTACTTTTCTTGTGCATTTTTATTCAATAATTTCTATAGAAGAGCTTTTCCCAGACTTCAAAGTACCATAACTTGGTCAAAACTGAATAGATTTTATAAAGGGATGCCTTTTTGTTCATGATTTGGCCTTTAGGTTAATTCTGCATTTAAATTCGGAAACAACATTTTTTTTACTTTTCTTGTGCATTTTTATTCAATAATTTCTACACAAGAGTTTTTCCCAGACTTCAAAGTACCATAACTTGGTCAAAACTGAACAGATTTTATAAAGGGATGCCTTTTTGTTCATGATTTGGCCTTTAGGTTAATTCTGCATTTAAATTCGAAAACAAAATTTTTTTTACTTTTCTTGTGCATTTTTATTCAATAATTTCTATAGAAGAGCTTTTCCCAGACTTCAAAGTACCATAACTTGGTCAAAACTGAACAGATTTTATAAAGGGATGCCTTTTTGTTCATGATTTGGCCTTTAGGTTAATTCTGCATTTAAATTCGAAAACAAAATTTTTTTTACTTTTCTTGTGCATTTTTATTCAATAATTTCTATAGAAGAGTTTTTCCCAGACTTCAAAGTACCATAACTTGGTCAAAACTGAACAGATTTTATAAAGGGATGCCTTTTTGTTCATGATTTGGCCTTTAGGTTAATTCTGCATTTAAATTCGAAAACAAAATTTTTTTTACTTTTCTTGTGCATTTTTATTCAATAATTTCTATAGAAGAGTTTTTCCCAGATTTCAAAGTACCATAACTTGGTCAAAACTGAACAGATTTTATAAAGGGATGCCTTTTTGTTCATGATTTGGCCTTTAGGTTAATTCTGCATTTAAATTCGAAAACAAAATTTTTTTTACTTTTCTTGTGCATTTTTATTCAATAATTTCTATAGAAGAGTTTTTCCCAGACTTCAAAGTACCATAACTTGGTCAAAACTGAACAGTTTTTATTGATGGATGCCTTTTTGGACATGATTTGAGCTTTTGATTGATTCTGCATTTAAATTCGGAAACAAAATTTTTTTTACTTTTCTTGTGCATTTTTATTCAATAATTTCTATAGAAGAGTTTTTCCCAGACTTCAAAGTACCATAACTTGGTCAAAACTGAACAGATATTATTAAGGGTTGCCTTTTTGTTCATGTTTTGGCCTTTAGGTTAATTCTGCATTTAAATTCGGAAACAAAATTTTTTTTACTTTTCTTGTGCATTTTTATTCAATAATTTCTATAGAAGAGTTTTTCCCAGACTTCAAAGTACCATAACTTGGTCAAAACTGAACAGATTTTATTGATGGATGCCTTTTTGGACATGATTTGAGCTTTTGATTGATTCTGCATTTAAATTTGGAAACAAAATTTTTTTTACTTTTCTTGTGAATTTTTATACAATAATTTCTATAGAAGAGTTTTTCCGAGACTTCAAAGTACCATAACTTGGTCAAAACTGAACAGATTTTAGAAAGGGATGCCTTTTTGTTCATGTTTTGGCCTTTAGGTTAATTCTGCATTTAAATTCGAAAACAAAATTTTTTTTACTTTTCTTGTGCATTTTTATTCAATAATTTCTATAGAAGAGTTTTTCCCAGACTTCAAAGTACCATAACTTGGTCAAAACTGAACAGATTTTATAAAGGAATGCCTTTTTGTTCATGATTTGGCCTTTAGGTTAATTCTGCATTTAAATTCGAAAACAAAATTTTTTTTACTTTTCTTGTGCATTTTTATTCAATAATTTCTATAGAAGAGTTTTTCCCAGACTTCAAAGTACCATAACTTGGTCAAAACTGAACAGTTTTTATTGATGGATGCCTTTTTGGACATGATTTGAGCTTTTGATTGATTCTGCATTTAAATTCGGAAACAAAATTTTTTTTTACTTTTCTTGTGCATTTTTATTCAATAATTTCTATAGAATAGTTTTTCCCAGACTTCAAAGTACCATAACTTGGTCAAAACTGAACAGATATTATTAAGGGTTGCCTTTTTGTTCATGTTTTGGCCTTTAGGTTAATTCTGCATTTAAATTCGGAAACAAAATTTTTTTACTTTTCTTGTGCATTTTTATTCAATAATTTCTATAGAAGAGTTTTTCCCAGACTTCAAAGTACCATAACTTGGTCAAAACTGAACAGATTTTATTGATGGATGCCTTTTTGGACATGATTTGAGCTTTTGATTGATTCTGCATTTAAATTTGGAAACAAAATTTTTTTTACTTTTCTTGTGAATTTTTATACAATAATTTCTATAGAAGAGTTTTTCCGAGACTTCAAAGTACCATAACTTGGTCAAAACTGAACAGATTTTAGAAAGGGATGCCTTTTTGTTCATGTTTTGGCCTTTAGGTTAATTCTGCATTTAAATTCGAAAACAAAATTTTTTTTACTTTTCTTGTGCATTTTTATTCAATAATTTCTATAGAAGAGTTTTTCCCAGACTTCAAAGTACCATAACTTGGTCAAAACTGAACAGATATTATTAAGGGATGCCTTTTTGTTCATGTTTTGGCCTTTAGATTAATTCTGCATTTAAATTCGGAAACACAATTTTTTTCAGTTTTTATCTAGATTTTTCTATCAATAATTTTAAAGTTGAACGTTTCCTGCCCTAACTTGGTCAAAACTAAATCGAATTCAATGCGGGATGTATTTTTAGTTAAACACTACATTGATGCTGCATTCAAATTCAGAAACACAATTTTTCTTTTAGTTTTGTAATTTTTCGTATTAATAATTTGCCTATTCCTTTCCCGGTGTTTTAATTGCAACAATGTGTAGCATACTTTGCGGCTGTCGCGGCAAATGATTTGTGTTCGTGAAATTTCCCCGCACAGTGTGTACACACTCGCAGTGAATTCATTGCCAGTCGTTTTGCGCATGCGCGAAATGTGTATCAAAACAAAACCGGCGACAGCACGAAACCAGTATTTACCTGTGGCCGAATCACGCACGCCGTTGGCCAGCCAAGAACGGCAGCGGCAACAGGTAAAACGGCCAAAAGACAGAAGGTGAGCGAGCGTCGCGTCGTTAAGACGTTGCTGCGGTTAATTTCGTCGCTGAGTGACCGTGTGACAGTGGGCAAATCGAGGCAAAAATACATTAAAAAAAATAACAACAACAACAACAAATTCGGAACGAGAATCAAGTTTCGTACCTGGCGTCATACTTTGGCGTTGTTTTTGCGCGTGTGTATTTCTGGTCGAAGAAAAGTGAAATAATCATTTGATAAATTTCAATAACTGTGCATCTAATTAGGCGAGCTATGTGAGTTATTTGCACCGGGCAGCGTTTTTTTTTGCCTTATGTCTTATGCTTTATGTGTTATGTGTTTGCTTCCTGGCCGTTCTGTTGTTTTTTTTTTTTTTTTTTGCCCAAACAACCGTGCTGACCATAAGACTATATGTATCTTGCAGATACTTATGTATCTGCGGGCAATGGCTGTAGCTCTGGCTGCGCCTGCACGCTACGCCAGCGCACAGCGCAGCAACCAGTTCTGTTTTCTGCGCTTATTTATTTTAGCTGCTTTTTTGCACATTTCGGTCTTTAGTGTGTTTGCTTGCTTTCTTTGCCTTCCTCATGGCTCATGCCTCATTCCTCATTCCTCAATCTCCAGCTGTTCCATGTGTGCGTGTGTGTGTGCGTGTGCGAGAAAGCCAACATTTGCCAATCGCTTGGCGCTAGTAGCGCCTCAGCCCAATGATTGGAACTCTTCGGCAGCAGCCGCCTCATCATCATGTGCCACTTTTCACATGCGCATAAAGTGAAATTGACGGCGGCGGCGAATTTCTTTTCTAGAATTGGTCAAATGCGTGTTTTGTTTTTCGAAATTACTGTAAATTACTCTACCAAGTTCAAGTCGTTTGCTGCGTGTCTTTTCAATTAGCCACAAGGCAAAAGCTGACCCAAGGCTCAAATTGTAATATCAACAAACATTTTGATATTGAGCTAGCCGCACTTTAACGCTGACCGAGCGCAAATCTGCAAATGCAGCAATTGCTGCCACTGCAACTGCAACTGCAACAGAAATTGCATTGCCATTAACCACAAGCCAAGGTCGACTGGGCGGTGGGGCTAACATTGAAAGAGTTATGTTTTAATGAAAACTTATTGTTCTTTGTTTTCTTTTTTGTAATATTTTGCATAACCGAAGACAGTTGAAAAGAAGAAAAAGACGGTCGTGAAGTGAATATTGTGCTACATGTGCTAAATACTTGAGTAAATAAACCCGAATTCTTTCAAGCTAACGGATACAGATACATAACGGCTCTGGAATTAGCAACGGCAACATGTTGCTGCCGTCGCTAATGTTGTTGCCGCTGCTGCTCGGCTTGACGGGGGCACAGCTGCTGAATCATCTACCGCATTTTGTGCCCGGCTCCGGCGACATGTCCCGCTTCAGCCTGTCGGAGCATACGCCAGTTGGCAGTCCAGTCTATCAGCTCAAAGGTAAGTCGTGGCTCAGACTTCAACTAAGGTCAGCCAATGACCAAACCCACGTTTCATAATAAAAAACAATTTGGTATTCTTTTGTCGAGAGTGCTTGACTGGGAGATACCCTGTACCCAGCTTATATAAGATACATATATTATAAGACACGTTTGAAGCTATGTCTTTTTTCCCTTAAACTAACTATCATTATAAAAAATAACATTTCTTTGTTTTCTTTTTCCCTCAGTCAAATACTAAAAAAACAAATTATTTCTTTAAATAATTCTGTGCTTAAGTCCGTTCGCTATAATAATACCAGGGCTTAAAATTTGTATTTTAATATGTGTATATATAAATAATCAAGGCTGTACATCCTACAATTTTTATTTATTTTGTGCGGAGTGGGTCAGTGTGTCCAAGAATTTAAATCACCTTCATTTCTGTCAGCAACACGAATAAATTAAATAATTTTTTTTTGCTTGTAATGCATGCTTATTATTATTATTATTTTATAAGTATATTCTTTATTAGATCTGAGATGCTGCCTGCTGCCCGTTACATAAATTTGCCCCAATCAAACACACCCCCTTTAACCCCTTATTAATGGGTACAGAGTTTTCAAAACAGCAACAATAGCCCCAATTCTCACATTATTTACGGCAAAGCCTTTCACAAACAGCCAAGTTACTATTTAAGCTTTATAGAGTGTGCTTTTGGCCCAAAAAGTTAGTAAATTTTTGTCTTTCAGTAATTGTATATATGGCATAAAGTTAGTAATTGTATAATTTTTTTAATTTTGCTGGTCATTTGATATTTTAATTATTTTGTAATTTGACTTTTGTGAGCCAAATCTCAAATTGCCTGTGCTGACTTTCAGTTTGCCGGCTTGGGGGCTATCAAAGGAAGGTTGGGGAGGGGGACAATGCATATATGGCTATAATTGAAATATTAAGCGTTTGGCTTGCCGCAAAGCCACCTACTTTTTTTGTTAACCTTGTGCAGAGTATTGAGTTTTTTTTCAATTTTTTTTTTTATGTTCACATGTCGCATAAGTTGTGTGTGTATAAGTAGAGTATCTGTGGCGATTACTTAATTAATGTAGCAAAATATGTCGAGCGCTAAAAGAGCGATAAGAGCTAAGCAATGTTACTTTTCGGGTACTCAAATAATAATGTATATATAATATGTCGCATTGTTGGGCATGCATTTCGCTTATCGACTACAACAAACACAGATACTCAGGTATGCGTGTGTGTGTGTATGTGTATTTAGGTATCTGTGCGCTGTTCAGGCGGAAATGCATTTGAACACGTTTGTGCGTAGCGCTTGCGATACCAAAACAAACGTTCCGATAATGGTCGCAATGCGGCTTGAAAATTGATAACAATTAGCAGTGAGAATGGCGCGTGGCCAGCTCGGCGCTGCATTAGATGCAAATGTGGCTGGCTGTTGTCTGCTGGCCAACTGGCTATAATCACAATGGCCACGCTCACTTTTTAACAGCGCAGAATCTATAAAACTTTTACTTTGATAGTCGCTGCCAATCAATTGAAAGCCACAACTGCAATTAAGCTTTTCACACCTATGTCGTAATTCGCTTCCTTTTCGCAACTGCAGCTGCAGGCGGGCAGCTTTTCTGGGCGGCAACAGTTGTTATATTTCGTCGCATGATTATATAATAAAAAAAAATAATAATAAATAATGAAACACAAACAAAATGCAGACTGCATTCACTTAAAAAAAAAAACAAAAAAACTGCACTAGATCGCGTTGAGTTCATCTTTCGTGTTTGGCTTTTGTTTTTGCACCTGCTGGGGTACACCGCGTGTCGGCCGCCCCGTTGACACCCTAACACACAGGCCCAGTTATTGCGGCCCAGATGCGGCCCGTAATTTGATGCGCCCAGCGCAGAGAGGCCACCGTTGCCAGACAGCGAGGCAGACAACTTTCAAGCCAGCTGAGCTACATTAAAAACAATTATACATATATATATATTTATGTGTCTTCAAATTATACTTCAAGCTAAGCACAATTTATTTAATAAAATTTTCTTGCGCTCAATGAAGACCTCAAGAATTCCACTTAGGGCCCAAAATAATTTCAAGTGTTAGCCTTAACTAAGTAGCTGATAGTTAAGCGAGTGCTCATTGACTTTTCCATGTGTGTGCGATCAATTTCAGGCGTGTGTGTGTGTTAGCCGGGTGAACGTTCGCCCAGCCAGTTAGTTTTGCAAGCTGCATCCGTGAGATACTCGTAGAAAAAAAAACACGTTTAAGCTTACAATTTACAGCGCGCTGCGTTCGAAATCAAGAGTGACATAAATACACACACACACACACACACACAGTCGAGTGCTGCAGTCAAATTGAAAAATAGCCGGGCCAACAAAATGCTGGCTAAACTGTCTGTGCCAGGAAGCGGCTCTATCAGCTGCATAATTTGTTATTGCAATTTTTTGACTGGCAATCATCAAAAAAACAACAACAAAAATAAACACCAGCTTGCATCACCCAGCTCGCTGGCAGTAGGCCAAAACCTAACAATTTACTGGCTTTATTCAATAAACAAATAAAAGTTACAGGTTTTCAGCTATTTTACATTCAAATTGGTCATTCGACAAAACAATGATAATAGCAGCTAATCAATAAATAAAAGTGGAAAAAGGGGTGCTCAGGGCCAGGTCTATATATATATATACAGATATATGCATGTATATCTATGTAGATTTGTGTTAATATCAAAGCTTAGCTTGGCTTTTTATCAAGAACAAACTGCTAGAGTAATTAAAGTTTATTTATTTAATTTTTGACTTAATTCTAAGTCAACTTCAAGCAGATTGCAGTCTGTCTTACATATGTACTTTACGAGTACAGAGGTCCCTCGAAAATTAGAATTTTAAAAATGTGAATAATTTTTAGTGGGTTAGACGCCGAAGACAAAGGTACAAAGGTTTTCTAAAAATTAAATTTGAATAATAATATATTATAATCATTAATTTCGTGGAAGGAATATGTGGCCTAATTATGATATATTTAAAAAATTGATTTCTTGAATAGCAGCATTTGTAATTTCAAAATATATTCGGCAACCAAAGCCTCTAAATTTGCGAACATTTACTGTATTTTTATTGACAGCTCAAAAACTTGTTCGTGAAACAACTATTTAACGTGATACTCAAACAAATGCTTTTACTTTCTCTAGATTACACTTTTAATTGTTGGTTTCAATTAAATTTTTGTTCAAAATATTAATAACACATTTGAGAAGATAGTTGGGTGTAATTATTAAGACTCTTAAACGCAAACGAAAATGAATAATTGGGCAAAGACTGGCACAATGCGGCTGTTTCTATTGTTTTCGCTTGGGTAAAGTGTGTAATAAATAGCAAAATATTAACAAATACGCTTCGTAGAGCATGAAATCACAAATTATTCAGCCCCTTCTTCCCATCTGCTAACTTGCAACATCAGATACACACATGCTACGTGTGATAAGTGAAATGTAGAAAAATGTTCAGCATTGAAAAAGCTCGCATAATTGTTGTTATTACAGCGCTCAGTCTTGTTTTTCTCCCAGTTTTTCTGAGCATGCCCCAAAACGAGATTCCATATGAGGCACTAACAACAATCCAAATAATTCAACTGGCCTGCATGTACGTACCGTATATTGTTGTTGGTCTGAGAAATCAAAAAAAAAAAATGTGTAAGCCCCGAAAAAATAAGAAAGAAAAACTAGAAAAAAATGATTATGTACATTAAAACTGGCAACGGCCACTCACGCGCCAATGCAAAGGGGGACGGAGAGGGGGCGGGTAGGGTCGGGTAGGGTCGGGTTGGGGCAGCGGGGCATGCCAGTGGGAAAGCATTCGGGTTGGCGACCGCAATTGGTAAGTTGTAGTTGGGTGTAGTTTGGCCGCAGAACGTGTTGTTGTGTTTGCTTCCCGCTTGGCGTCCGAGTCGGGCTCGTGATCGTGGTCGTGGCTGCTGCAATTGTCGGTCTCTCAGCGTCTGTCGTCTTCCCAATGGTTACAGCAAACTTGAAAACCTGAAAACAAATATAAAGAAAAGAGGAAGAAGTCTAACTGCCGTCTGTGGCTGTGCCAAAAGTCGTTTTCCAGACCGCCAGTGCGTTTATATATATATATATATTTTTTTTTTTGTTAGCTTTTGTTGGGATCATTTGTTTTCTTTCTCTTGCCGTCCACTTTGTACCATTCAAAAGAATTTCTAATGTTTTTTTTGTTGTTTTTTTTTTTAGTTTTTTCGTGTTTGCCCCCAAGCTGTGTTTTTTTTTCTTTGTGCTCGGAATTTTGAAGCATGTCATAAGTAGTTTCCTGTGATTAAAAACAAACCCACAGCGCAAGAGAAAGAGAAACTGTCTTAGCCAAAGTCTGACTGCAGTCTGATACAAACCCATATTTAGTTGCTGCTGACCCAACTCCCAGCGTTCGTTGCACGCTCAGCTCCATTTCCACGCCCAACTAAACTGCAAAGGAGGTTGTGGGAACTGAATTAGCATTTTTCACACGCTTAAAGTGTCAGTCGATGACGTTACGACGACCGCTCGCAATTAAAGCGGCGAGCGTGTCGAGCGAAACGAGTAGCAGACAAACCGCTTTTACCGTCCAACAAAGCCGGCAAGTCAACTCATTTGTAACACTTTTGCAGGCATCGACCCGGAGGGTGGCCGCCTCAAGTACAGCATTTCTGGCCCAGTTTTCTCGGTGGACCGCGAGACGGGCGTGGTGCGCCTGCGCCAGGAACTCGATCGCGAGACCCAAGACACCGTTGAGGTTATCATCAGCATCACCGACGAGGGCGTCTACGGCACGGAACCGAACACAGTGTCCCAGCGTCGCGAAATACCCGTGCGCGACTACAACGACAATCAGCCGACATTCTATGGACGGCCCTACACGGCCAGCGTCAGCGAGGCGCTGCCGGCGGGCGCCGAGCTGACAGTGGAGCCAGCGATCATCGTCGTCGATCGTGACGAGGGCCTCAATGCGGAAGTCCAGATAAAGTGTGTGCAGGTAAGTGGAAGACTAGGCCAGATTAGAAGGAACAGAAAAACCCCTCACACTCCCCTCCCTACCCACAGGAGAACGATATCTGCGACATCTTTGAGGTGCGGGCCGTCAAGTTGGCCGATGGCAACTACACAGCGAGGGTCGCTTTGAAGCAGGCGCTTGACTTTGAGAGTCGCCCCTCCTATATCATGACCATATCCGCCTCGGATAGTGCTCTGGAGAATCGTCTCACATCCTTTGCGACGGTGTCCATCAATGTGATCGATGTGCAGGATCAGGCGCCCGTTTTCACCAATGCGCCCTACTCCGCCACCGTGGCGGAGAACACGCCCGCCGGCGTCAGCATACTGACTGTCAAGGCCATCGATGGCGATGTGGGCATACCCAGGGAGATCTTCCTCTCGCTGGAGGATGAGCCCTTCGGTCACTTTGAGCTGGTGCCGTTCGGTGATCCCAAGGATGGCACAGCCATGCTGCAAACCACCAGCGAGCCCTTGGACCGCGAGAATCCGGACATACTTCAAAACGGTGGCGTCTACGTATTCTCCATACGCGCCACGGAACTCATCGATGGCGCCATTCCCGCCGAGCACACGATTACGCGGGTCACCATTGTGGTCACCGATGTGGACGATCACCGGCCCGAGTTCAGCGCCCCGCACTTTAACGTCTCGATTGCGGAGAATCTGGCCAATGGCATGCCGCTGCCGGGGCTCTCGATCTTCGTGGACGATCGCGATATGGGCGAAAACAGTCGCTATCAGCTCAAGCTGAAGGACGTGTCCAACGCGGCCGGCGTGTTCGCCGTATCGCCCACCGAGGGTCAGGGGCGAACGCCCGTTGTGGTCAAGGTGCTCGATGCCAGTCGCCTGGACTATGACAATCCCGCACAGCGCAAATTCGAATTCGATCTGGTGGCCAGCACGCACGGCGTGGAGCAGGCGAAGGCGCGTGTCGAGGTCCACTTACAGGACGCTAATGACAATGCGCCGGTGTTCGGCCAGCAAACCTATCGCTTTACGGCCGCCGAGAATCTGACCACAGACTCCCTTATAGGTGTCGTGAATGCCAGCGATGCAGATTCGGCGGAATTCGGTCATGTGCAATATGTGTTAAAGGGCTTTGGAGCCGACAACTTTTACGTGAACCCGGAGACAGGTGGCATTTATCTGCTGAGACCTCTGGACTACGAGAAGCAGAGCACGTACAGCCTGACCGTGGTCGCCGTCGATGGCGGCGGACGCGAATCCAATGCTAATCTCTACGTGGATGTGCTCGATGTCAACGACAATCACCCGAGCTTCGAGAGCAACGAATACAGTCGCACCATTCGCGAGGGCGCCGCGATCTTCGAGCCGCAGTTCTTTGTGCGTGCCCACGATGCAGATGGTCCCAGCCAGGGCAACGGCCGCGTGAAGTACGCCATCGTCTCGGAGAACAGCATCGCTGGCAACGTGTTTCGCATCGAGCCGGAAACGGGCGAAATAACGCTGCAGAAGGCAGCCAGGTCCATGGACACGGAGCGGGGCGAGTACGAGCTAGTTGTGTCCGCCACGGATTTCGGTGAGTTGTCCTTAACTAACTGTATTTGATCTATCTCAAGGCTGCAAACCGGGTTTGAACCGAACCGGTTCGAACCTGTAAACTCCATAATTTTTTTAATTTGAACCGAACCTTAAACCTTAAACCAGGTTGAAAAAAAGATAGCCGTACCTGAACCCAAGCCAACAACAAATTGTTTTAATTTTTATTATATTCAAATTTTTTTTTTTTTGTAATTTTTTTAAAATATTTTACAACAATATTTTATGGCAGCATATTTTGTCTGTGTTGATACAAGATAAAAAGCTGGGTTCATGAATGTGAAAAACCAGTTTCATGAACCGAACCCAAACGTGAAACACTGGTTCGAACCGTGAACCGAACCAACAATATTTTTTTTTTTATGTTTGCAGCCATGATTTAATTTATAATAATTTTACTTTTAATTTTAATGATTTGTCTTTTAATTACTAGGTATTCCCCCGCTGACGAATACCACACGGGTTCTGGTGCGCGTTGGCATCTCTGGCAATCAGCGGCCCATCTTCAAGGGTCACTTCCAGAATGTCGAGAACCTGCCCGTCATTGGACCGCCCAGCTATCGTGTGTCCATACCGGAGAATGCAGCGCCAGGCTATAATGTGACCACGGTCTCCGCCCACGATCCCGACGGTCTGGACGGCCTGCTGCGATATCGCATTGTGGGCGCCAACGACAACTTCCTGATCAACGAGCGGTGAGTCCAGCTGGAATTAATCTGGGACACTTCTCATCACATTCTCACTTTCTGCGTTTCAGATCTGGGCTGATCACAGTCTCGCCGCAGGCGCGCATCGATCGCGACCTGAACATGAACAGCTTTGAGATAATTGTGAATGCCGTCGACTCCGGTGCGCCCATACCGGAGACAGCCACCACCACCGTCTACGTGAATGTCAAGGACATCAACGACGAGAAGCCCAAGTTCGAGCACAACAGCTACGCCGCCTACGTCTCCGAGCGCACGGTGCGCGGCGAGAGCGTGTTGCGGGTCAAGGCGATCGACAAGGATCTGAACTCGCGGCTGGAGTACAGTCTGCAGGGACCGGTTAAGGCCACCACCAAAGCGGGCGTCAGCATCACGAATCGCAGCAGCTATCCCGTGCAGGAGGCGTTCCGCGTGGACAGCCAGACCGGCGAGATCTTTGTGAACAGCAGCCTGAGGCACGATGTGGCTGCCATTATCATCTTCACGGTGGCCGTGCGGGATCTGAACGCCGAGGTGGATCCCGAGCTGCAGGTGGACACCACTGAGGTGACAGTGTATGTGCAGTCCTTCAAGGACAAGGATCCCGTATTCAAGAATCCGGGCTGGAGCAGCTCCCGGCCTGTGGTCAACATCAAGATCAAGGAGGAAATGCCCATCGGCAGCGCCTTGTTCATACTCCAAGCCGAGGATCCAGTCAGCGAGCAGCCCATTACCAGCTTCGAGCTGGTCGAGCCGAAGGAACTCGAATACTTCCAGATCTCGGAGCGCACTGGAGAGGTCATACTGAAGAAGCGCCTGGACTACGAAGCGCTGGCGGAGTCGGGCGGCGCCGAGTTCGAGCTGCAGGTGCGCGCCAACAGCGCCGATCGCCAGCGCAGCACCATCAGCCGGGTGAACATCACCGTGGAGAACGTGAACGACAACAGTCCGATGTTCGAGCAGGGCTCCTATCACGCCACCATCATCGAGAACAAGGGCCATCCGGAGCGCGTGGTGCAGGTGAAGGCGCTGGACAAGGATGCGGCGCTCAACGCACGCGATGAGCGCTTAGGCTACCACAAGATCATCTACTCGCTGCAGGGCGAGCACGCGATGCTCTTCGAGATCAACAACCTGACCGGCCAGATCATTGTCGCCCGCAATCAGACCATCGATCGCGAGCGCACGCCCACCATACGCCTCCAGGTGAAGGCGGAGGACTCGCCGGGCAAGCCCACCGACGCCAAGCAGAGCGTCGTGGAGCTGCTGATCAATGTGCTGGACGTGAATGACAATGCGCCCGAGTTTACCAAGAAGCTGTACAGTGCCGTCATACCGGAAAATGCCATGAAGCTGGAGAACGTCCTGCAGCTGGAGGCCACCGATGCGGACGAAGGACCCGGCGGCGAGGTGCGCTACGAGCTGGTCAACGAGGGCGACGCCAACGGCCTGTTCAGCATCAATGCGCAGAGCGGCCTGCTGTCCACGCGCCGCAACCTGACGGGCAAGGGACGTGCCGAGGCCTACGTGCTGATTGTGCGCGCCCAGGATAATGGCAGCCAGGTGCCCAAGCAGCACACGCTCTCCACGGATGTGGAGGTGCGCATTTTCATTGGGGATGTGAGCGCCAACGATGGCGTGCCCTACTTTGTGGCACCGCGCGTGGGTCAAAGGGCAAATGTGACAGAGGTGAGTTCGCAAGAGATCGAAGACAGATCAAAAAAAAATATTAGGGTAAGCTGACATTCTGATTTTTAATCCCCTGCCAGAATGCTGCTATTGGCGCGCCCGTGTTCCAAGTGCTCGCCAACGATCCCGACGATGACAGCACGCCCTCCGGCACGATTACCTACCGCATCCTGCCCGACACGCCCGACGCAGAGGCCTTTGCCATAGACACCCACACGGGGCTGATCACAACACGCGAGCAATTGGATCGCGAGGAGAAGGCCATGTACAAGGTGCTGCTGGAGGTCAGCGACAACGGGCAGCCCAAGCAGTCGGTGACGCGCATCCTGAAGATCGAAGTGCTCGACATGGACGATCATGTGCCCCGATTTGCCAGAGAAATCGTGAGTCACAACTCATATTTTATACCCGCTCACGAAGTGAAAGGAGTATCCGTCTTGCTGTCCGTCCGTACGTCTGTCTGTATGAACGTACTTTTTTTCGCCGCTTTTGAAGCTAGAGACTTGAAATTTGGAATATATATTTGTGTGTACCATCGTCAGATAAAGTGTTAAGATTTTTTGGCTACGCTCACTGGGGGCGTGGCAATTCGATAAAATCAAAATATCTCCCTCAGTTTTAGAGCTAGATACATACATTTTTGCAGACAGATTATTGATGACCTCCTCTTAAGAGCGCACACAATTTTTTGGATATGCCCACTGGAGGCGTGCCAAATAGATAAAATCCATATATCTTGGATGTCCGAGAAAATCCACAACTCCCACAATTTAAGAGCTAGAGTCACCAAATTTGGCAGGCTTGTTTCTTATGACCTGCTCTAAATATTTTTCCAAAATAACAAAAACAATTAAAACCATTTTCGTCTATTCTAAGCTGTTATTATACGTTGAACGTGTATGGCGCAGTCGGTTACACCCGACTTGTTTTTATAAATTTAATTCCAAAGCAATACCTTCAACAGGATGCGGGTCCCGTGACCATGTCCGTGCGCGAGGAGCAGCCAGCGGGCACAGTTGTGGGCAACTTCAGCGCCATCGACGAGGACATTGGCGAGAATGCGGCCATCGACTACGTGATTATCGAGGGCAACAACGAGCAGAACTTTGCCATCGAGCGCACCAACAACAGTGTGGCCGTACTGAAGACCACGCAACCCATCGATCGCGAGCTGGTCGAGTCCTTCACGCTGACCGTCAAGTGTTTGAAGCTGGGCGAGCCCGCCTACAAGTATATTGGCGATGCGTACGACCGACGGGATCCGTCGCATTTGCGGCTCGCCATCAAAATTGTGGACATAGACGACAATCTGCCGCAGTTCGAGAGCCCCGACTCGACGGTGGGCATACGCATCAATGTGCCCATTGATACGGTGATAACCACGCTGCGGGCGAGCGATGCGGACGCCGAGGCTGCGCCCATAGCGCTGTCCATTGTGAACGTGACCTTTGTGCCGCAGTTTTACAAGCGCAGCCGGAAGCTGGCCACGGGCAATTTGCAGAGTCTGTTCACGCTGAACAATCGCACCGGCGAACTGCGCACAGGCGGCTCCTTTGCCGACTACGTCGACGGCTACTTCCTGATGCGCGTCAGCGCCAATAACTCCGGCCAGGCCAAGCGGCAGACGCACAGCAGCATCAAGGTCTTTGTCATACGCGACAAATCGCTGCTGAAGTTCGTCTTTGCCCGGCCGCCCAACGAGATACAGCACAACATACGACCCTTCCAGGAGCAGCTGCAGAAGAAACTCAAGCCGCTGGGCCTGGAGCTGCACGTGCTGGACACCCAAGTGTTCACGCGGGCCGACATGAGCCTGGACTTTACGGCGACGAGCTCCTGCTTCCAGATGTTCCGCAACGGCGCCGCATTGTCGCTCAGCGAGATGCAGAAGCTGATGAATTCGCAGGAGCTGCGGCACGAGCTCATCGACATCTATGCGGCGTATGGCGT
Source organism: Drosophila colorata (assembly GCA_035041545.1). Classification (NCBI taxonomy): domain Eukaryota; kingdom Metazoa; phylum Arthropoda; class Insecta; order Diptera; family Drosophilidae; genus Drosophila; species Drosophila colorata. The sequence continues at coordinate 7,253,811 of JAWNLD010000564.1, forward strand.
CAGTGACCTGGAGTCCTGCTCCGTGAGACGCACCCACACGGCCGCCCTTTTCGGCAACGTGCTGATGTCAGCGGGCGCCTGGCTCGTCATTCTGGCGGCGCTCATAGGCGTGGCCGCGCTGGTCTCGCTCTGCACGGCCTGCTGCCTGAAGAAGAAGTGAGTATACACTTGGAGAAAATATTAGGAATGTTGTACTCGAAGTGCGAAAAAGAGTTGATAAAATCCAGCTGAAATTTTTGAACTTGAGATCAAAATTCTGATTTCAAGCAGTTTTTTAAGGCCGAAAACAAGACTTCAAAACAGTCCGAAATTTTAAACAATTTTGTAATTCCATCAGGCAGATTTTACAGTTATTTTTGTTACAAAAATTCTTGTGATGAGTTTTTAAAATTTTAATTCAAGTCGAATATTACTTAGTAGTTTGTTAAAGAATAGACAAAAAAAAATTATTTCTTAAGATATTCATTTCGCATTTATTTTCTGTTAAACATTGAAAACAATACGTCATAAATCTTATCTCGCATTTATTTTCTGATTATACAATTAGCGAAAACAGCAAGAAAAGTTAAATTCCTTAGCCAAAAAACGAAATGCTTAATTTAAAACTTTTTTAAGCCCAAATCTGATACTTAATTATAGAATATTCAAGACTTGAATGTATTCACAATGTTAAGAACAAAGCCGTGTAAATCCATCCATTTTTGCGACAGTTAAGATCCTAGTTTTTCTGCCAGTGTACTGTCAGTAATTATAGAATAAAATATAATTTTTTTTTATATTTTTACAGATTCAAGCGGCACAGCAAACGCAGCCTGCAGGCAAGTCTGCGCACGCCCACGGAGCACACGCCCACCTCGTACAGCTACTCCATGCCCGCTGTGCTCTACTCGGAGCCCATCTATGGACCCTTGTAGCCTCAGCTCATATTCTGCACGGCCAGGAACAGCCAATGGCAATGCTAAATCTAATTCTAGTAATTCTAGTGCTCAAGACTCAAGACTTAAGCCCCATCTGCAACATCTGGCAGGCCTGCCAATTAATCGCAGTAGATTAGCGTAGTCACAGTCCAATTGGATGGGCCATGGCCAGAGCAGATCAGGTGCACATGGGGCTTTGGGGAACACAGTTGGCCGCGGCGGTTGGTGCCAAACAGTCCATACAAGCATAAGCATACTATGCACGTGATCTAGTATGTACATAATACACCTATGTAGAGTATAGAGTACGCTAAACTAATTTAAAGAACAAACTGTATAAAGTCCAAATCAAAAATGTTAGCCGTAAGTTCTCTTAAAGAATAGGAACGCGATTCGCAAAAGTCATTTTATGTGTCATCTGCGCGGGTAAACGAGCACTCGAATACTGAGTGCTGAGTTTTGAGTAGTTTTTCCTGTTGGCCCAACAGATTTTTTGCAACGCATGAAATATTTCTTGTTTAATGTTAGTAAAAATAAATTGCATTTACCTATAAAATTTATCTTATCGTCTATTTGCCCAACAAATGCGAAACAAGTGCATAATAAATATTACCTATTATGCAGCTTAATTTCAAGTTTACATCCTGACGCTCCATGAAAAGGGCAACCAGAGAGTTGCCAGAGTTGTCGTGTTAACCCAAAATAAAACATACACTTTCCACCTCTCAAACAAAATGCATATGTTCTGCGACGTCAAAGGTAAATATAGTATGTATTTAGTTACGAATGTGAACATGTGTGCAAATAAATTGTATCTACGTCAAAAATACACGAGTATTTAGACACATTCCATGGACTTTGGCGGGACATGCAAAGTGATATGGAAAAAAAATAAAATGAAAGTAAGTCAACAAATGTTTAACTAAACAGAAAAGGTTATGACCAAAAGTTGACTCTTGAGTGTACTATGAGCTTAACATTTTTATATATTTATTTTTGGCTAGTGATAAAAAACCGAATATAGCCAAACAAAGCTATACGCCTTTTTTATTTGGCTAATAACCTTCACAGTCCATAAAATGTGCCCATTATGGACTGTATGAAAAATCAACCTAGTTCTACGAATCATACGTTTTTAGTCATGGTTTGTACTTTATTATTGTACTTTAGAAAAACCTTTTTTTATTTATACAATTTTTAATTATGTTTTATTTTGTATTTTTTCAGATTGGAGCAGTCTTTCAGGGCGAAATGTAGCGGAGAAGCGACAAAAATTAAACAAAAGAGCAAAATTCTATTGCATACTTGCAAGGTAACAATCTTGGACCACGGCAGTGCAATATTTCTGATGCAAATTCCAGCTGAAGTACTAGGCGAACAGAATCGTCAGGAGATCGCAGCTATGAGGAGAGGAGGAGTGGAAGCATCTGAAAAAACATTCATATTTCTTGACCAATTCTTGCGCAGTTTGCAATAATTTGACGCTTTAGGTTCAGGCCAAGACTATACCTTTGGAATGATTACCAAGGATATGGGGGTCATCTACAAACCAATAATTTTATTATTCAGTTTGCGTACGAAGGCTTAGCGGATTTGTCTGAATACTGAATTTGAATTTTTTTTGGACAATTAATAGGGCTGGCCGTGTTGCTTGAAACATTTTAAATGGCTATATCTCGGCCATAAGTAGTCGGATCTGGGGAAGATATACCTCTTTCGACTCGTATAAATCTATAGAATCGATCGTAATTCAATATTTTGGATTTTAAAATTTTCGCAATTTTGGGAAAAATTGTGATGTTACCTTGCCATTTTTGTCAATTTTGGTCAAAATTTAGGATGGAAATTTTTGAATGCCAATCGATAGTCCCGATCCGTAGGAGTCTAAAAAGGTATATTAATCGAAGATATGACTTTATTTACCTGAGTTATGCAGTTTTTACTTATTGTGATGAGCTTTAAATGACTCTATCTTGGTTAAATAAAGTCCGATCTAAGATACACCTCTTTAGACTCGTTTAAATCTATAGAATCAATCTCCATTTAAAGTTTTTGATTTTAAAATTTTCGCGATTTTGGCAAAAAATGTGATTTTTGCCATTTTTGTCAATTTTGGTCAAAATTTAGGATGGACATTTTTGAATGCCAATCGATAGTCCCGATCCGTAGGAGTCTAAAAAGGTATATCAATCGAAGATATGACTTTATTTACCTGAGTTATGCAGTTTTTACTTATTGTGATGAGCTTTAAATGACTCTATCTTGGTTAAATAAAGTCCGATCTCGGAAAGATACACCTCTTTAGACTCGTATAAATCTATAGAATCGATTGTCCCTCAATATTTTGAATTTTAAAATTTTCACGATTTTGGCAAAAATTGTGATGTTACCCCTTGCCATTTTTGTCAATTTTGGTCAAAATTTAGGATGGAAATTTTTGAATGCCAATCGATAGTCCCGATCCGTAGGAGTCTAAAGGTATATCAATCGAAGATATGACTTTATTTACCTGAGTTATGCAGTTTTTACTATTATTTAGAATGACTCTATCTTGGTTAAATAAAGTCCGATCTCGGAAAGATACACCTCTTTAGACTCGTTTAAATCTATAGAATCAATCTCCATTTAAAGTTTTTGATTTTAAAATTTTCGCGATTTTGGCAAAAAATGTGATATTTGCCATTTTTGTCAATTTTGGTCAAAATTTAGGATGGACATTTTTGAATGCCAATCGATAGTCCCTATCCGTAGGAGTCTAAAAAGGTATATCAATCGAAGATATGACTTTATTTACCTGAGTTATGCAGTTTTTACTTATTGTGATGAGCTTTAAATGACTCTATCTTGGTTAAATAAAGTCCGATCTCGGAAAGATACACCTCTTTAGACTCGTATAAATCTATAGAATCGATTGTCCCTCAATATTTTGAATTTTAAAATTTTCACGATTTTGGCAAAAATTGTGATGTTACCCTGCCATTTTGTCAATTTTGGTCAAAATTTAGGATGGACATTTCTGAATGCCAATCAATAGACCCGATCCGTAGGTCTAAAAAGGTATATCAATCGAAGATATGACATTTACCTGAGTTATGCAGTTTTTACTTATTGTGATGAGCTTTAAATGACTCTATCTTGGTTAAATAAAGTCCGATCTCGGAAAGATACACCTCTTTAGACTCGTTTAAATCTATAGAATCAATCTCCATTTAAAGTTTTTGATTTTAAAATTTTCGCGATTTTGGCAAAAAATGTGATTTTTGCCATTTTTGTCAATTTTGGTCAAAATTTAGGATGGACATTTTTGAATGCCAATCGATAGTCCCTATCCGTGGGAGTCTAAAAAGGTATATCAATCGAAGATATGACTTTATTTACCTGAGTTATGCAGTTTTTACTTATTGTGATGAGCTTTAAATGACTCTATCTTGGTTAAATAAAGTCCGATCTCGGAAAGATACACCTCTTTAGACTCGTATAAATCTATAGAATCAATTGTCTCTCAATATTTTGAATTTTAAAATTTTCACGATTTTGGCAAAAATTGTGATGTGACCTTGGCATTTCTGTCAATTTTGGTCAAAATTTAGGATGGACATTTTTGAATGCCAATCGATAGATCAGTACGAGTCTAAACAGGTATATCATTCGAAGATGTGACCTTATTTGCCTAAGATATGCTTGTTTGAACATTGAAAATGTCTCTATATCGACCGATTTCGGAAAGATATATTGCTATATTTGCTTTAAAATTCCTTAAGTTTTTATTCTAATTAAAATCTGTGTGCTTAGATTAATTGAAATTTGAATTTTGAATTACGAAATGCGCCACCGCCAAAAATGTTAATGTAAAATATAACGTCTAACAATTTCCGCTAAGGAAAACGAAAAAAATAAAATAGAAGAGAAGAGAAGAGAAAGCCATAAATAATAAATGTTGTTAAAACTAATGTGCGGCGCTCATTAGCCTCAGGCAACTGCGCAGTCGACGACGCGGCTGAGCTCGAAAAGTTGGCAGGAGCAAGTACAAGGGATGATGATGCTGGTAAATGAACTGCCGCACACACACACACAAACTCACACACACCATCGAGCCAAAAGGGTGCAACCAAGCGTGTGTGTGTGTTCGTGAGTGAGCACTGATCAGGGGTTGTTGTTGAACAAGTCCAAGTAGTTAGCTGCTGCCACATCTAACGAGTTATTTTTATAACTTTTTAAAACGCAACAACAACACCAGCAAATCAAGTGTTGTCTGGGTCAAAGTACATCAGCGCACAGTGGATCATTTGATGGGGGTTGTCTCTGGTTTTTGTGTAATTACAGCAATAGCCGATGCCAGCACAAACATTTCAAAGTACTCCTAAAACAGAGTTTATATATTCCGGCGCAATTAGCATAAAACCAACTGGCCAACCCATCGTAGCCGGCGCAACCATCAAATGTTGCCAAATCACTTTCCACTTGAACATTGATTGATGATGGCGATCGTAAATCACACTTCAAACTCGAGTGACACTGCGTCCCCTTTGTTTGCAGGCGGCTAAACAATGACGGCGCCAACTGCCAACTGGATCTGAGCTGCAGTAATCACCAATTAATGCCCCTGATACATCGGGCGCCAGCTCCCAGCCAAGTGCTGCCAATTGCAGTGAATCGGGCAGCATAAGTGTCTGCACTGTGCAGGTGTCCTGCGTAAACAGTGTAAAAAAAAAAAAATATAGTAAACACATATTAACTTTTTACCCTAGATTAATTTGCAGACAGTTAGTCAGGCAGCAGGCAGCTGGCCAGATGTCCAACTTTAACGGACAAACAATGCGAACAATTAATGAGTGCGCCGGGGCGACGCTCCGGCAGGGGAAGTCGCTCGTTTCCTTTACATTTGCGGCAAAAACAATTTGTGTGAGAGCAAGTACAAAAAAACTACAATCAAAGTGATAGAATAACAAAATATCCTGTACTTTTATTTGCAGGATGCATTCTGAACTTATCATATATATAGATAACGTAGAGATAAAATTAAATAAGACGTCAACGAGGCTGTATTTGTATAATAATATATAAATATATTTTGTTTCTCTAAAGCTTTGTCCATGTCAGTGTTATATTTAAAGAACTTATTTACGAGAAGTATGACAAATTTTGAAAGAATTCCAGCGTGGTTTTTAGTCTGGTTTAGCCTGGCCTAATTTAGCTTAAGATCTAAATTTTTTTAAATTTTTTTAATAAGTAAATTTGGTAAATTTGAAAATCAAACGTATTGGCTTTAGTTACCTTTACTGCACAAAAACTAATATGCACCGGCATGCCATGCATTTCTAGGGCATTTAAGACCTTGCGTGCTAATGTCATATATCTGAGCTAAATCATAACGGTTGCTTTCTGTCACTTGCCCATGCCCTGTCAGAGGTGCCATAAAAAGCGACTTAGGCCGCACCCCGCGCCGAGCAATTCGTGCGATTGTAATTGTAGTTAACTACTTGTAGGCTTCTGCTGCTAATTATTTTTTTGGGGGTAAAAACTGCATTTTTTTTTGCAATATTTTCCATTTTTTCCATTTGTATGCAGAGCCGCACAATGGACGCCTAATCGCAGGATTTTCGCGCGTATTTTTTCGCTAAGCCGGAAGTGGCATTAGAGCGCATAACAGTGCCAACGGAAGTATTCGCATTTGCAGCTTAGACACACATGGCAATCAATGGCAAATATTGGCAGCCCTTCTATTTAACAAACGGGCAGTATTTCAGTCAATCAAGCTTTGTTTACATTAACAATAACTGGGCATGAAACCGTTGTTTTGCCGACATTTTAGCACCAACCTTCAACTCAATTTATGCACTGTAAAGGAAAACAATAAAATACATTAAAAAAAAAAAACTTAACAAATATCAACCATAAATTACGAATGTCACATTCATTATGCACATGGCGCTGCATATTAATTAGGCTGGCGCTCGCTCTTTCGCGTCCTCTGCTCAAATATATTTATGGCCACTTGATGAACTGCACCCAAAGTCGGGCTGGATGGTCTCTGCATTCGCATTGGGGTTGCGCGCATGCTTTCGTCCTGGTTGTCCTCATTTGCATAACAATCAACTCGTAGTTTGTGGTACAGCCTTAGCTAAGGTTTCGCTACTGCCGCTGCCATAGCACTAACGATGGGTACGAGATCCCGGGTCCTGGGGTAGCACTAGCGCGGCTCTAATGGTTGCCGTACACAGTCAGCGGGTGTGAAGTTGTAAAGTTTAATGTATTGTTTGCCTAACAGTTTATTCATTTGGAAAAGGAAATTTTACGTTATGTGATTGGAATATGAAATATGTTGGCAGTGCCGGGGTTGCAAGCGGGCAAGGCATTTCCGGCGGTTGCAAGCTACAAATAGGTAAAATCTTTTCGAATTCGTTATTCACACATAGCTCAGGTAATTTGAATGTTTCATTGCTTTTAAAGTGAATTAAAAGTAATTTACAAAATTGCAGTTCTCGGTAGATGAGTTCTCTAAGTAAACTCTGTCAGCGGAAACAGGTTCGAACCTCGGGCTAGGACGTGTATGTAATGATAATGTAGTGAGTGTAGTCAGTAAAGTAATGAAAGTACAAAAATAAAAAATTAAAAATAATAATAATCATACAAATAAAACCAATACAATCACGTACAAATAGGAAACATGAAATAAATTTTAAGAATATTATCAGGTTTTCTCTATTTACAGACAAAACGACATTGATTTTCTGCTCTCCACAAACAAATATTTTGGTAAATTTTCGAATTTCCCTCTAAAACTAATATTCCACAAAAAATGTTTTATCTCAATTCGATTCGTGAATGATTCCTGATTTACATGTGTTTACATTTTGTTCGTACCACTTTCGGCTGCTACAATGTGACACAAATCTGCTTAAATTTGACTAAAACCGCTCAGATCGGATTAAAATCGCAATCAAAACTTGCAACACATTTTACAGTTTCAGCTCGCACACACACACACGCACACACAGCTCGGCTAATGCTTATCCAGGACGAGCATGCACACAAATGCGACAGATTGGCTTCCTCGGAGCGGCAACAAATGTAACAAAATACTCGAGCGGCTGTTTGTTTATCCAATGTTTTTCGGTTAGATGAGCACACAACTCAAAAACGACCAAGGTAGGGCACCCGAGGACCTACATAGCAGTAACAGTAACAGTCAGATATATATATACATACACACACACATGCATACTCGAACCCTGCGTCCTGTTGCAACACAAACAACACAACGTCACAGATTTCACAGATAAACCAATTCGAGCAGGGCAATGAATAGCTAAAAAGGTCGAGCAACTTGCTCGGCTCTACCCGTAAAAACAACAGCAACAACAACAACAATAACCAACAATAGCACCAGAGCGAATTTTGTTTGCCAAAAAAAGGGTAAGTGTAAGGGGCACGAGATACACTGCTGCACGTGCACCGCAAAAGGGTTACAATTTTTATGTCTTTTTCTTTTTTTGTTGGTAAATGTGTGTCAACGGCACGCAAAAGAGTTCAATGTTAAAAAGGCGTAAAACAATCAATTCGCCAAATAAAATTCGATTTGCGATTTCTGCCATTTGATGATCGGAATCGGAACTGAAACGACAAATTGGCACGTTTATGCTTGGCTAGGAATTACACGCAATGCTCATAATTTATGTTCACAAATGTCAATTTTTGGAATCAGCCTTTTAACAATGTATTTAGACTGAAAGGTCTTTGAACCCATGAAAAAAAATATTACAAAAATGTGCACTAAAATCAAAAGGTTTGAAAAACAATTTAGAAATTTAAAAAAAATATATTTAATTTTTTTTTTTATTGTCTGAAAGAAATATCTGTCAAATGACTCCAAAATATTTAAACCACTTTCTTTTATGATTTTGTAAGGGCTGTTTTTTATTCCAGTAAAACTGTACAAAATCCTTAAACAGTAAATGGGGCATTTTTTTGTAGTCCTAATGCGGAGGTTTTTATGTACCGCATTAACTTGCATTTCGTTCGGAATCAAGGCTGCTGCTCAGTGGGTCGCATATGAATTGTACCCAAAGGACATGCACTTGTCGCATTCCATTGTGTTTGCTCCTTTCACCGTGCTGGCAATTTGTTTCCATTTTGGTTTCCTTATCGTCTTACGGCAATCGCCAAATTGTTTTGCCAGAGTCTCGCATAGCATTAGCATAGTCATATCCAGGGAGCAGCTGGGGTAGGGCGAGACGTACTCGTAATGCCGTTATTGATCCGCCGATAAGCATCTAGAGCTACCCCGTGACACAACTATGGCCATGGATCAGCATGCAGGACGCTAATGAAGCCAGCCTCACTTGCCTTCGAACCCCGCACCCTGGTCCGCTGATCCCCTGTTCCTTGTTCCCTGTACGCTGTCTGTGCTGCCCTCATGCATCCCTCAGCGCCAGTTCTGTGGAATTGAATGCAGCTTAGCAGCTCGCCCGCTGCGTATTTGCGCCTTTGTAACACAGCACCAGCACAACAGCACAATGTCCCGCCAATGTCCTGGCTATAATAATGATTATTGTTAAGATAAATCCCGACACCTTCAACAAAGCTGCACAAATGACAAACGCGTCGAGCTGCTTAGTGCCGCAGCCTGAACTTACCGCCTGTCTTCGAGAAGTTGCATTTGCCTCAGTGCTGCATCTTACCGGGTCGCACGCACCCTTTCTTGACTGGGCAGCAAAGTTTTCCCATTCACGTATTTCCTTCTTGTAACGGAAAATGTCAGTCAGTCAGTCAGTCAGTCAGTCAGTCAGTCAGTATTTCGACTCTTGCCGGTTCATTCAACTAAATAATTTGAGTGGCATTCATGCAGGTCCACTGCCACTTGGCTCATGTTTCAGGATTGTCGGCTGCTGCTGCTGCTGCTGTTCCTATATATATATATATATATATTTTAGGTATTGGTACATTCGTTTTGTACTCGTAATTCTGTGGCAGGTGACGGGCAATCTTCCATTGTTCGACTCACCCCATGTCGAATTGTAAGGGCGCAAAAATGCCCCCTACGATAAACAAGCTGCACACATTTATACACACACGCACACACACACACTCGCACACACAGGGCCATTCATTTTATGTGCACTGCAATATACAATATTTATTTGAATTTATGTCTTTTGTTTGAAATCTGAAATCTGCACACACACACACACACACATGCAGCTCAGGGTTGTTTGCTTTCGGTACCACGCAGCATTAACTAGAGTTGCCTTGACTTTAACAATTTCCATTTCCATAAACAGTAGTTTATTCAGTTTTTCCACACAGTAGCTGATTCTGTTGCCAACTTCCATTTTCAGTTATCATTCGGGTTTCTCTTTTGGTTTTTCTTCATCAACTTTATTAGCAAAAATAAATTGTAATAGTTTACAAAAATGCATCTTAACACGTAATGTATATATAAATATATATTAAACCTGACTTTCAAAATGACTAGCCCTCGTTTATCGCATTGCAAATGGTAACCCACCCAAAAACTACGCCTGACCCTGAACACTGAAAATTGCCTAAACATTAGTGCAGTTGTTTCAATTTCAGCTAATGCTTAAAACTTGTTAAGCATACACGTTAGTAATAGCTAGGTTACTTTCTCAGTTAGATGTATAGACTATATATAAAAATATGGCTTGCTAGCAAGGTACATGGATGCTCTTAATAAATTTACATGGACAACCGATGTTATTATAAAGCAAATAAAGTAGCAAAAGTGTATAATATAATATGTAATTATATAATGCACTTTTAGTTTTAATAGTCAGCTAGTGAGTGACACAAACAAGAAACCAATTCCAATTGGAAGTGCATTTTGCTTGAATTCTGATTTAATTTAAATTGACTTTTCTTTTGTGTTACCAATTTAGTTTAATAAATAATTAATTATTTATTAATAAAATTAATTACTAAGGCCAGCTGCTTAGCACAGCCTTAGTAAACAATTTTGTGTAAAACCATTCCAAGCATGCGTGAGTAACTAGTGAATTTGAAACTGCTTTTGACTTTAGCTGTGATATTAGGTAGATCAAAAAAAAATGTTTCTTTGTATTACCAACAAAATTAATTGAACAAAATTGTATACTAAGGCCAGCTGCTGAGCATAGCGTTAGTAAAGAATTTTATGTTAAACCTATTCCAAGCATGCGTGAGTAACTAGTGAATTTGGAACTGCATTTGAATTGAACTCTGTTATTAGGTGGCACAAAATGAATTCTCATATTTGTAATAAACGCAAAAATTAAATTAAATTAATAGCTGAGGCCGGCTGCTTAGCCAACAATTTTGTGCAAAACCTATTCCAAGCATGCGTGAATAAGCAGTGATTATGGAACTGCATTTGAATTGAACTCTGACATAAAGCATTGCAAATTGGTTTGTCGTTTGTGTTACCAACTAAATGAATTTAATCAAATTGATTATTAAGGCCAGCTGCTTAGCAAGGCTTTAGCAATCAATTCTGTGTACACTTATTGCAAAATATCAACTGATTGCGAGCCCCAGCGGCCAAATGGGACCTGGAAATGTGAGTCCGGCCAGCTGCTCTAAGCGAATGACTTTTGTTACGTTAGTTCAACTGGCAAAAGTGAGTCACTAAAACAGCCTTTGGTCGAATTCCAGGTGCCAGTGCCGTAGTGGGCTGCACTTTGTCGAATTTATCACCCAGAGAAGACGGACGCCGCAGATGCCCGCAAAACTATGCTATACCTGGTGCGTGAACTGTTTGTAGAGTAGCTGCTGATCCTCCTGGTACTCCTTCCACGGCGGCGTTTGCGTATAGAAGCTGCTCTGCTGATGCAGGCCCGGCTCGGACAAGGGCGCTCCATTGGCAGCTGCCTCAAAGTTGCTGCGGAACAGATCGTATTTCTCCTGGGAAAACTGACTCGACCCAGTTGGCTGTGGACGAAGCTCCTGCTCCTGCTGCTGCTGCTGTTGTTGTTGTTGTTGTTGTTGTTGCTGCTGGTAGAAGCGCATGCTGCTGCCGAGATCAAAGCCCGTTGGTTGTGCCGACTGATAATCCACACCCGGAGCCGGCGGATAGTGCATTGGCGGCGACTGCTGATGCGGCTGCGTGTGCGGGCCGTAGGGAAAGATGCGACCGCTGCCAAACATGGGAAACGGCTGCGGATTGACGAAGAGCGCCTCGAACAGTTCTTTGGTAATGCGCTCGCCGCTCAGCGTGAAGTTCTGCAGCTTCTCCAGGTCCAGGTTGATGGTGTTGCCGCTCTCGAGCACCTGCTCCAGCGCAAAGATGTAGTTGTGCGCGAAGCGCAGTATCTCGATCTTGGTCAGCTTCGTCTCCTCGGGCAGCGAGGGCAGCGTGACGCGCAGCCGCTCCAGCGCATCGTTGAGCGTGTGCATCCGATTGCGCTCCCGATCGTTGGCCTTCATGCGCCGAAACTTCTTGATGCGCACCACCTGCAGCGGACTGCGCGAGCGCGTCACGCGATTTTTGCCGACGGCATATTTGCGCTTCGGTCGCGGCGCATTCGGATCCTCCGGCGATTTGAGCGGCGTGCTCGTCAGCTGCGGCTCAAAGCTGCCCGTCGGGGCACGGCTATTCAGATGCTCCACCAGCGTGCGGCCGCTGCGCGTGCTGTGATTGCTGCTGGTGTCCAGCAGACCTACAAAGGCCGCTGTCGCGGGCGGCGAATTCAGCTGCATGTCCCAGGCGCCGGCGTAGGCCACCGGGCCACCGTGTGCCTGGCCGGGCGGCGTGCCGCTGGCATTGGCCGTGCCGCTGTAATGCTCCTCAAAGTCCAGGCGACGACGCGAGCTCGCATTCGCGTCCGTCTCGAAGCTCTTCTCGTAGCCGCTGTCGAAGGAGGCGTCATCGTCGTCATCCTCGTCGAACTCAAAGGACTGCGCAGGATTGTAGGCGTTGTAGCAGGCGGCCATGTTCAGACCTTAGCTGTCGTATATTTTCTTCTAGCTCTGCTCAGATGTGAAGCACACGCATTCCGTACGTGGAGTTGTTCGTGCGTGTTGGTGTGCGTGCGTGTGTGTGTGTGTCTGTTTCAGCCTTAACCGTTTCGCGTGCCCGCACCAACTAAAAGCTGAACAGGAGTGCGCGCCGGTTTTATGTGCAGCCATTAGCTGCCCAGTAAGCCCGCCGATTTAGGTGGCAACAACCCTCGGCGCATTGTCGTCGGTCGCGACGATGGCGGCGCCATGGCACAAATCCCAAAAGATATGCGCGCCGTGATTGCCGCTCGCTCTCGCCCAAGGGGTGGCTTTGTCCACACACACACGCACACACACACACACACACACTACCAGTTAAAACACGAGCATTTTTTACGCCTGAACGTAAGCCAATCGGAAGGATGAGTTCGCTGTCCGTCTGTCTATCTCTCCACTCGGTCTGGCCGGCCTTTCAGCGAGGATCAGCTTGTGGCTTTGCCATTAAGTTCAAAGCGGTCTTATCAGCTGCCTTTGTCGCAACATTGTGCCACATCTTGTGTCCACTTCAGCTGCAATCGCAACTCTTTTTTGTTATTATTTCAATTCGCAAGTACTTAAACCGCAGTTTTCATTGCGGGCTTACGCCTGTCGCTAAGCGAATTACCGCCACGTGGCCAACACTTCCGGGCGGGCAGATATCAAACGCCCGCCCAGGCCCACGCATCGGCACGTGCCTCATGTGGCACGAGGTGTTGTTTTCGTTTAATGACTGCTCAAGTGGCTGCATGCGGTGGCCAAGATATTCACGAATGCGGTCGGGTCAGGATTGCAGCTTTAAGTGGCTGCCACTTGCCAATTGCCGCTTGCCACGTGCCAGTTTGCTATGATATCTGTTCCAATTGCGGCTAAATTGTTGACACATACATGAATGCCAAAGTGACACAAATTTGCTCAAGTTAAAGGGCAAAGGATGCTAATTGATCCAATTGCTGACAGTTGCTTAGTATTAATAGCACTTCAAATTGTAGGTATCTGTTTTGTCGTTCATTTTAGTAAATTTAAAATTTATATAAATAAATTGGAGGTCTTGGAAAACAATTATATTATTATTATGTCAAAATAAAGAGAATTGAATACTGCAATTAGGTTGATAGTTTATACCAATATCCTTACTTACTTATACTAATAATAATACAAATAAATACGAGTGTTCATTCAGACATAGGAATAGGAATAGGAAATTTTAAGAAAGTCATATTTATCATAAACCAATAATAATAACTATACTTCACACAAAATATATAAGTATGTAAATATATATATATATTATTTATATATGTATATTTAATTAAATCCATCACAATTATATATATTTTTAAATCACCCTTTTAAAGTTTTTGCAGACCAATTACATATCTAGATTTACTGTCAACAATTAGGAAAGTGAACGTTTTTTATAGTTAACAGAGTGTTGAGCAGTCGGTTGGACCTGGCTAAAACAATTTTATTGAAGCTTTCAATTGAAATATTTGTCAAACAATACCAATAGTTTAATCGGAGCAAAATGTACACTAAAACTGATTTACAATTAGTTATTTATTGGTTATTATTTATGTACATTTTTAATATATTCTACACAGATCGGCATGCCCCGAGAGACGCCAAAAAATGGTTGATTGTTATTAGTTTTTAAGCAGTGTTTTTTTTTTTAATTTTTAGCCTATGCATGCTTTGGTTATCATGTTATTAAAGCGAGGCTTTTCAGCACTTCTTAATGCCCGCCTCTTGTCGGTTTTGGTTTGTAACCCGTAATGTTGCCATCAAAATTCACAGCACTCGACACGTGTCGGCGCTGCACGCCGATTATGTTGTTGGTTACGCCCGGCCAGCTCAAGTGGCAGCCGCTGATCGGACGCGTGTGGCCAATTGTGGCTTGGAGTAAGCATAATGCGTATCAATTATACAGTTAATTGAAGTGTGCGATTATTAGGTTTGTATGGAAGTACTGTGAAATGTGTGAAATATTATGAAAGCTGCATTCACGTTCTCAACAAATGTCGACCCACACACGTACACAGATTCACACACTCACACACACACATTCACACACACGGCCGACATTTAACCGCCTCGAGGCAGCGTCACAGTCGCGTTAACCAAATAAAAGCCGGCATGGCTTAGTCCTGTCTATGGAGTGGCTTCTGTACATATATAATTTCATCAAAGTCCCAGCACACAGTCCGAGCCAAAGCAAATACATGCGCTTCACATAAATATATGTGCCCCAGGCAAATTGCATTCTAACAAGCGGCGCAAATTCAATTTTCCAAGCTGCCTGTGTGCCCAATCCCCGACCCTTCACTGTGTGCCCAGTGCGTGTGTATGCGTGTGTGTGCGTGTGTGTTTGTATGGCGTGCAACCCCGACTGCATTCGTTCCAAGCACGTAGCCACAGGCTGAGCGAGAGCAAAGACTGTGCCTGCCCAGCCCAAGCAAACGTCTTCCATCTTCAGAAGGGCACAATTTCCTCCTCATAGAGGGGATCCAATTCCAGGGGCATGACCATTGACGGAAACTGGCTAACCGTCACGGGCGTCGGCAGTGGCGACGTTGACGACGACAGCGAGTCCGAGGAGAGCTCGATGACATCCGTATCGGCGGTCACATGCCGCGTCTTTTGCACATTCAGCTGGATGGCTTTGCCTTTCGCTTGGCTCCACCTGTTAGCGCGTCGCCGTCGCATCGAGGCCGGTCGCCCCGTCTCCTCGGGATCCGTTGAGGTGGACGAGTCGGAAGTGATGTGCTTGAAGCGCTTGAATTGCTTAAAGCGCGGCTTGGCAAGCTGTACACGTTTCGCCGGCGCAGCCGAATCGGATGTTATGTGCACGAATTGCTTGCCGCCCTTGCCGCTGACGCCGCTCTGCAGCTCCGACGATGCGTTGCTGTCCTCGGTGTGGCTGGGGCTCTGCTTGCCACTCGACGGGCCTCTGCTGGGATCTCGATGCGTTCGCAGTTCGCGATAGTAGTCGTGAAAATTGGTGCGTTTGACGCGTACGCGAAGTCCGCGCAGCTTCTCAATGTCCTGCGTGGTGAGCATGTCCAGACGCACCTCAGGCTGGCGCATCAAGCATTCCTGGATGAGACGCGCTTTAAATCCGCCCGCTGCAGTTTCCATGTGCCCGGCGTGAGTCTCGGGACTTGTTCTAGCCCGCTTGCATGGTGAATCATCGGTCTGTTCGTCACTTGGCGGCTCATCTCTTACTGGTCCTTCAGCCTGCGCTGCCTCGGCAACCGTCTTTGTTTCGGCAGCTGCCCCATCCGTGGTCAGAGCCTTTTCCCCGAGCTGCAACACTTCTGATTCCATAGTAAAATCAGACGTTGGCGCCGGCGGCGGCGTTAACTCTTTACTTACGCCAGATAAAGCTTCAGACTGTCCCTCGTCGAACTCGTTGGCGTCGTGCAGAGCCATCGTTGATGTTCCCGACTGCAGACTGTCCGCCTCGCTGTTGCAACGGCTGCTGGAACGTCCCTCCTTCTCCCCAACCGCCGCTGGTTGGCTGTTTGGTTGACCTGTGGCTGGCCTCGTGCTCCGCCTCAGACCCTGCAAGCTCCGGAACTTGCTCAGCAGCGAGTTACTCTCCATTAGCATGTTGTCATCGTTCTCTACGCTGATCTGCTCGTCCTTCTCGAAGCTCCAAATGTCGGCGATTGCTTTAAAGCCGGTGGTCTCGTTGGTGTACTTGGCCTGCGACTGCAGCAGTTCACCAAACGTGCGTTTGGGCAGGACGGGCTGCTCCGGCGGAGGATTCGATGGCGCAGCTTCGGGCGTTGGCTGTGCTGCTTTTGCCGGTGCTTGGTCCGCCGTCAGCTCGGCGGCAGCGGACGCTGTGAGAGCTGCGGGCGAGCGACGCCCACTGCGCATGATTCTGTCCATGTCGGAGATCATGGCATTGGCTACCACTGCAGCGGCGCGGACGCGCGTTCGACGCCCAGTGCCCGTGTAATAGGCCTCCGATTCGTCGGATTCTTGTTCCTCCTCCTCTTCATCCTCCGAGGGAACTGAAAGTTAATGGGGTATATTGTTAATTACAAACGAAAATATTTTGCGGCTGTTTACCTTCCTCCCAGAACTTGCTCGGAATGCGACAACGTTTCCTCTTCCTTCCTTGCTTTTCAAGTGCTGCTTTCCGCACTGCCTCCTCATCCTCCTCGGCGCTCACTTCGACCTCCGCCTCAGCCGTATTCGCCGCGTTCTCGTAGCCCTCCTCGATGGTGCCATAGTCCAATTGGGGACGATTTTTATACTTTTCATAGTCGATTTTCAAGAATTTTAGCCGATCATTGGCCTCGGCCATGTTGAGAGCCACGAATTTTCGCTTCAGATCTGCGCTCTTCAGCAAAGTGCTGCAGCGCTCGTGCAGGGTGTTCCACTCTAGCGCCCAGGAGTAGCGTTTGTTTCGTGGCTGAAATGCCACCGTCAGCAGATCCTTGAGTATGCTGCGCGGCAGGCGCAGCGTTTGCAGCGCCTTGTACACGGGATCATAGTCGGTAACGGGCGCATTGTGATTGGTGATGGCGACAATTTCATCCACGTCAATCGTTGAACTCAACAGCTCATATTTGATGCTATCCAGTTTATCGGCACGCGCAGCTCCTCTGTTGGACAGCAATTCATCGTCATCCTTGCGTTTCTTTTTGATGCGCGAGCAGCGCTTCACCTCGCAGTAGCTGCTGCGTGTGGGATGCAAATAGAATGCGGTCAGCCAAAACTCAGCCTCCATAAAGCCATGCTCCGAGAAGACCTTGGCCAAATCGGCATAGTTGTCAGAGAGCTTGTGCTCCAGATTCAACATGAATTCGGTGGTCAGGCCGGGATGATAGCGCCAAACTTCAATCGTGTTGAGCTTCTGGCCAATGATCTTTAATAGAAGTGCAATCTTGGCAAACTGCCAGCCGCGGAATTTCTGCAAGAGCAATGAGTGGAATGAAATTGGTTTGCCTGGCTGAGTAGCAGTCAACAACTTACACGCTGAGCCAGCAATTCGTATACAAACTCGAGCACCTCCTCCTTGTTGGGCACATTTTGGAAAACCGGATCGATTTGCCTGTCCAGCTCCTCGTCCACATCGAGCAGCGGCTTCTCGTCGTCGTCACAGTTCTTGTAATTGCCAATGTTGCTGGCCCGATTGCCCTTGCAGATCTGCTGCTGATAGTTCAGATTCAAATTGACCGTGTGCGGCAGGGCGTGGCTATTGCGCTGCGACTCCAGCTTCTGCAGCTCGTTGAGCAGAAAGCGCTCGCTGTTCTCGCGCTCTTCCACGTAGCGATGCATCAGCACCTTGAACTGCGCTATGTGCGCCATAAAGTCATGCTCATTGCGCGCCATCAGCTCCAGCAGCTGATTGCCCAGCACGTAGCTGGTGTAGGCCTCCAGCATGACGGCGAATGAGGTGATCAGTTTCAAATTGAACTTCTTAAATACAATGTGCTCGAAGAAGCCATCCTTGCCCAGGCCCAGACGCACACAAACCTGTGCTATCAGTCTGGCTGGCGTGTAGCCCGTGTGCTCCGCATTCGGCGCCTCCTGCATGCTCTGTGCGTAGAAGCGTATGTTGTACATCTGCCAATAGGATACATTTAGAATACATATATACGCAAAATAGAATCTCCTGCTCACACACCATATTATCAATCATATAACCCCGGTTGTCGTCTGCCACGAAAACTGTGAGCAGATAAAGATGTCCCACCAGTATAATAGCCGCCTGGTCAGGATGTACACTTTCAGCACAGGTTGTGGAATTACATTTAAGCCAGGCGCCGATCACGCGCAGCGAGAGCTGCTTAACAGCTTCCCAGCTGCCGGAATCAAACAGTTTCAGCAGACGCAGTATTATCAGATGCAGACGCTCTTGCAGCAAGAATGTTATATCTGCAACAAAATACAACATTTAAAATATTCCAATGAATAATCTACAGCCTCTCCCTCTTTACACACCTTCTGCTGAGGCCAGTGGCACTGCGTGCTCGATCACATGACGTTTATTCTGTATTAGATTGGCAAAGAGCTGCTGCAGGTAGGGCAGACGCCAGGGACTGGCTTGAAAGTTGAGAATATATTGCCAGTCCAAATCGCAGAGTCCCTTAATTTTGGCAAACGCCTTGTGGCCCTTGCTCAAATAGTACAGCAGGATGCTTTTGAGGCTCTCCGAGCAGCCCGTCCATTCCTGGCTGAACCAGAGCTGCAGCGTGTGATGCGCCAGCACCCGGACAATGTGGCCAACCTCCTCTGTGATGCACTCGCGGCTGTGCAGGCGGCACACCTCCCAGCCGTATATCAGTTGCAGGATGCGGTCATCGGGTATCAGCTGGTAAACGTCCACATCACTGGAGCCCACGAAGAATACAAACATTTTCTATCACACAAGAAAATATTGGCTACAAAACTGCAGATAAGGTAGAAGTTTGTTGTACTCACTGCGTTGAATTCGTCATATTGTATCTGCGAAGCGCAGTCGAGAAACTTTTGCTCATTAGATTGCTCGGGCAGAATAATGTCCATGTCCAAAAATTATCACATAAGCCAATCAAATGTTAACAAAACAAAAATCAGTTTTATTTATTTTTCAGCCGGTTTGCATATTTGCTAGAGATGTGAGTCTATAGCTGCTGTGATAATTTATCGATAAGATTGTGAGTTGCATAGCAGTAAGCTATGGTCCGGCTGCAAAGTGCGGAATTTTTGTATAGTTAACCACAAAAATTAAATGAAACTGGATTTGATTAAATATAACAATTATTTTCAAATTGTTATTAATACTTCAATTTAGATATGTAAGGTGATGAATAAGAAAAATTAATACATATATTTTTTTTTTATTTAAAAGACCCTTAAAGTCCTCAGCTGGTTAATATTAAATCTGCACACATATTCATAAAGCGCCTGGGCGCACAATATCATTGGCTTTGGTTGCCAGCTGGCATATGCAAAGTGCAAACAAATTATTATTAGCTGCCAACTGCGTTTGCTACTTCATCTTACAATGAAAGCGCCAAGGGTATTCCTTTAGAAATGTGGCCATTTCAAGGAGCAAATATGTTTGTGTGTGGGGGTCAACAGTTGGTCGGTCAACAACTGGGGCTTCAACGCGTGCAGCAGGGGATGGCTGCAACTTCAGCTGCATTAAAGACACCATTCAGATTTAGCTTAATTTGATGTAGATTTTTTTTTTTTTTTTGGGTAGCAGCAATCAGGCCAAAACCAAATAATATTTTCCATGTAAATGGCGAGTGATTTACAATTGCCGCACTCAAAGAGGAGCTGCCAGCAAAAACACATGTAGCCACATGTCGACAGTCAGATAACATTATTTGAAACCAATTTATCAGTGGCAAAATCAATTAGTAACTACGTAAGGCCCCCTGCCTTATCGATTGACCGATGAGCGATGTGTGATGTGCCATGTTCAGCGCTTGCCGCATAACCCATTCATTATACGCACCGGTGGCAATGGCAATGGCAGTGTCATAAATATTCCCATCACCATTTATTTGGCGTTCTCAACCGGAGTGGCTATCAAATGGCTCAAATGAAAAACCTGTTGATATCCAAAAGACACACGCACACACACACACACACACACATCTGTATTCCAGGTGGGTCCATGTCGCAAGCGTGTTTGAAGGGAATTGAAATGTTGCAAAAAAAAAAAAAAGAAGTAGAAAAAAAGAGAAGAGCAGAACAAGAAAAAGAAAACCAACATCTCTGCAGCTCTGCTCCATAAATATTCATGAAGCTCTAAAAGGGTTCTTACTTGTGCAGATGTGTTTAGGCGAACTTTGCTCTGGGACACACGCGCTGCGCTCAACGGTCGCGCAAATTGACCCTAAATGGAAAAATTGTATTGAAAACGTTCAATTGGTGCGAACACCCGCGTGGCACAAGAAATGCAATTGCATATGCCAGCGATGAGTGGTTTCACTTTTGGCGAAAAACCTCGTTTCACTTGAAACGTCAGCATGGGCGTTGGCTTAGCCGCCACAGAGGGGCGGGGGTAAGGTTAAGGTGCTATCGAAACCGAATGGGGCATGCACATGAATTTAAATGAGTTGCGACAGTGCCTACGCATTTGTACGCATATGTGTTGTGTCCAAAGTCTGTCGATGCTCCCAGGGGAAGGCAAATAAACATTGCAAGGGCGCGCATGTGTGCCATCAACTTTGGCTCGCAACGCGTTCGTTAAGCGGGACAATGGGCTGAGCAGCAGCAGGAGCGCGAACAGGGGCAGGGGCAGGGGCAGGGGCAGGATAGCGGCTTTGTTGGCTGCCCCACTAAGTAGGCAATGCTTTCGGCCACTTCCGTCGCTGCAGCTGCCAATTGGCAGCCACAATGCTTGCCCTGACAGGCTGCCACTGCCATTGTGTCTATGTGTGTGTGTGTGTGTGTGCTCGCGCTTTGGTACTTCGTGTGGCACGTTCGTGTTTTCCGTGCGACGCAATCGTGTCGCGATTCGCTTCCGTTTTGATTTATAAACGGCCATCGGCGCCGAGCTGCGTATCATTAACAGTTGATCAACAGGTTTGCGCAGACATCCCGAGACCAGAAGCCTACCATTACAGTTCGTTGGCTTTCGCTGAGCAGATTGAAACAGCGGCCAGTCCAGTTGCAATATACGTACACTAATTGAATTGCAGCAGCACCACAAATTCATTTATAAAAGTAATTTCACGTGGAAAACTGAAAAAAAAATACAGAAGCAATAAGTAAATTAAAACCTGAATAACGTCGCGTGCGTTGGCAGATTTGTTAAACACTCAACGAAGCGACCACAAAAACGGAAACAGAAACAAATTTCCTGTTTTCGAAATACAACAAAATACAGACAGGTGAGTTAATAATTTATAATTGCAAAACATTTTTTTGTGCATGGAAAAATTGGGAAAATTGCTTTAAAGAAAACCGGATTAATTTTATATTTTTTAAAAATTTATTTATAAGCACACTCTTGCCTTATGATCCATTTGATTTCTTACTTTAAAAGTCGTCAACACTTTGCAGAAAGTTTTGGAAAAATGTATATTTGAATAATGTTTAAAATAGCTAACAAAAGTTTTAAATCAAAAAAAAAAAAAAATTAAATTTTATATTTATTAATTTTGTAAAAAAAAGAGCATTATTCTGTCAATATGCCTACTTTGTAGTTTATTTTCGCAATATTTTACACAGTAGCCAGCACAATGCCCAATCTAAAATTAGTTTACTCAACACCATTTACCTAAGCGTTAACGCAGTTAAACCCATTTCAAGTATTTTAAGTCGCCATTACGCAATTGGGGTAAACATGCTTAGCATATACACTTAATAATAGACGAGTTGGTTGGCTTAAACAAACGCTAAGCGCATTAAAAATTGAATTTTCAGGCAGTCAAAATAAAGCCATCAGCGCCTGTGCTTGCGCCGGAGCCAGCAACGATTCAAATTGGTAACACATGCAGTGGCAGTAGGCGAGGTAGCGGTGGGGCTGGGGCACCAGGCAGGTTTATGCAAAACACAATACCCAATACCCAATACCCAGTACCCAAGGAGCTGCTCTCGAGCAAAATTTATTTGCACTTCTGTGGATATTTTGTTTATTTACGAATTTTCGTTGATGCCACTGTGGGCAACCGGGTGAAACGCATTCGCAGCGATGATTTTTATTCAAATGGCAGTCGTCGAACGTGGGACGACAACGACAACAGCCCTGGGAGCCTATTTAAACAAAATACTTATAGGCGATTGCCATCCTTTGGCAAATATTGGCGCTAGCTGCTCAAGAAGGCGCCATGAAAAGAAATACACGCCACAACACGCCTCTTGAAACCGCCCTGCCCCCAAACTGTTTAATTTCGTAGCGCGAAATACGCTATATATATGTACATGCGTATATCGAGCACATATATCTGAGAGTCTGTTGCAAATCAGCCCGTATCATCCAAGGAATACCTGTCCTTGTCACTGGGCGACACAGCCATGAATAATGCCCGGACAGGCGGGCTGCTGAATAATACAGTGGGGCAACCTGACTTGACTTGGCCAGGAATTCAATACGCTGTCGCGGCGAGAATTCGCCGGAATGTTAGCCTTTAACAAAGCCATAAATATTTTCAGTTAATTTCAATTACAAGCTGGGCAGCACGTGCTGTTCGTTGAGTTCCTGGTTGGTGTTTTTTTTGTTTCTGTTCCTTCGATTGCTTTTTGTCCGCTGCTGTAGGTCGAGTGTGTGTGTGGTCATAAAATTTGATGCGTGCCCTATCATCGCGACGGGGCTATCTATTATAATTTAACGCAAAGCCGCTAAAACTTTCATCTGGGCGTCAATCAATCAACGACAAGCGCACAAATTAAATGCAAAGTAAGACAACATAAAGCCAACCGACAATCAGTCAACAGTCAAGAGCCAAGATTCCCACAGTGGCAGCAGCGGATTGGCCAACTGCAGCACCGCGACATGTTAACTTTCGGCAGCTCCAATTAACTTTCCAATCCCATCGCCTGGCCATAAACCGGGCCATAAAGCAACAAAGTGAAGCATCATTTAATCGGCGCCCGCTCCGATTAGATAGCGATAAGGCCACACGCCCTACAACCAACCAGACTATAAGCCCAATGCTGATGGTCTAGACTCTAGACTGTTGCCCGAACCACTATTGACTTTTGTGGTCGGTAATGATTTGTTGGGCGCATGCAAAAGCATTTTTGTGTTGCCGGCTTACAGTTTTAATGGCCTTAATTAGCTCAAAAAGGATGTGGCACGCTGTGTTCGAACTCAGTTGGCATTTGTTTGAATTACTCCATCGAGTGTTCACTGTCAGTTCACAGCAAAATAATTGAAAAATGTTGGGATAATAATAATTGCGACTTTACCTTAAATTCAATTATTCATTTATTAAATGGGCTTTTAAGTTGGCTGTTGCCATATATAACCGGGTTTACATTTAATTATAAATAACCTTCAATTAAAAAGTGTCGCCAGGTTTATATTTAATTACAAATTAACTTTAAATACAAACCAGACTGACACTAAATAATGAATTGGCCATCATTTTAAATTATTATAGATAGGTTTATAATCAACAATGTTTAATGCATTAAAGTTTGTTAATGAATTTGTATATTCTCATTATATAAACCTGGGATGCAAATCAGATTTTACTCGAACAAAAATACAAATTTTATACCAAATCAGTTAACCAAAAAAAAAATGAAATTTTTATGTTTATAAGAGGGATTTTTATTTATAAAACTTGCAAGAAGTTTGCCTTCTTTTAAAGAGATATTTTTAATTTTTATTTTTATTATTTTTATTAAATCTTAAATAGGTGTTTGACGATATTAGAAAACACATCGGTTCATGGAAATTGAAAATGAGATATTTTGTTCGAATCTAAACGCGAGGTTTTCCTTCGATTACCGAGCTGAACAACCAACAATTTTTAATTTTCTGTTAACGGCCACGATGTAAATAGCCTAGCCAAAATTGTCTTCGATTATTATAAAAAAATAACCTAAGCTCTAAATTTCGACGACTGCCAACTAATTTCTTAAAGTGTACTCGTATGAGCAATGCCTTGTGTATTTTTGCCCATGCAAACGCATAACTAGAACCTCTTAAGCGTAGAGTGCAAACAGTGCGAAGCTGCTTAGCGGCACTTTGTCTTTTGTTGTTGTCTGTCAAGTATTTTAGGGACGTGGGGGTGGGGCTGGTGTTAGCAGTGGCCGCAAGTGCAATTCTCAGCCACTTAAGTTGCTCTGCAAACATGGCCATAAGCTGTACCATCATTATACGGTATCGTTTTAAAGCCCAATGAGTGGTTATGCCCACACACGCGCACACCCACACACACACACACACGCACGCACACGCACGCACACGCACTTCGACAGCAGCAGAAGAAGGCCCTTTTTCAGGCCCTTGCAATTTGGAGCTGCATGAGTCGCTAAAATCCATTGTACAACGTGGCGTATGCGTATTATCATTATAATGGTGCCGCTCACTTGCTCGCTGTTACCGCCTACCGTGCGGCTACCTCAAGCTCGCGCTGCAACAGCCCATTAATAGGCCATAAATTGTAACTGTTATGCGTTGTTGGCTTTTAACGCAGCAGTTGGCATTTGGCATGAACTGAAACTTGGCCACCGTCGGGAGTTGAGTGCCGTGCACGACTGCGATTAGGGGGTGGGTAGGGGGGAAGGTAGAGCGGCCGCCCCACCGCTTTCAATTAGAGTGGTTATTTAGCTAAATCGTTACGCTTGTTGCTGTAATTTGAGGCGTAGGCGGAAATGATTGCCAACAGCACAGAAACAAAGCGTTGCGAGCGCCCACTGTGTGCCCCAGGGAAAACCCTCGGCGGGGTCGTGGCTTTAACTTAATTGATCCACGCATTCGCTTTGCCTTGTTACCACAATTCAATGTTTCAATTTTTCCATCTTTCCGTTATTCCCATGCCCACCTTGCCAGGAACATGGCCCCGTTGAAGAGCTGCTCCGACTGTGAGACACCCAACATTGCCCTACTGCTGATTGTGCTCTTGTGCGGCACCAGCAGCAGCAGCAGCCAGGCCGCCTCCATGCCGGGCAACAACAACGAGCTGGCGGCTACAGGTCTCTCCGACCAGGTGGTGGAGCAGCTGGGCAACGACAACGACCTGTACGGCAACAACAAACGCGCCTGGCAATCGCTGCAGAGCTCGTGGGGCAAGCGAGCCAACGATCCGGCTGCGCTGGAAATGGACGATTCCATCTATATGACGGGTCACTTTGTGCCGCTGGTGATCACCGACGGCACCAACACCATCGACTGGAACACCTTCGAGCGCTTGGCCAGCGACAATCAGGAGGAGCCGCACCAGCCGCCGGCATCGCAGTCGAACGAGGAGACCGAAAACGTGAGCGCCGACAACACAATCGAGAAGCGGGCCTGGAAGAACATGAACGTCGCCTGGGGCAAGCGGCGTCAGGCGCAGGGCTGGAACAAGTTCAGGGGCGCCTGGGGCAAGCGCGAGCCCACCTGGAACAACCTGAAGGGCATGTGGGGCAAGCGCGATCAGTGGCAGAAGCTGCACGCGGGCTGGGGCAAACGCTCGCTGGCCAATTAAGAACCGCGACGCAGATCCACATAGACAGTCTAGGCAATTAACCCATGGATTTCCATATACATATGATACCAATTCAGACGAAATATATATAACTAGCATAAAACTGTGTATAACAATATAGGAACTACTACTACGTGCATTTTAGGTAACTCTTTTTCCATTGAGATTCTCGATGTTATAGCTTCCAAGTGGATGCAAGTTGGGGTCAATTCCGAAAATGTATGAAAGCGCTCGCCAGAAAAAAAATTAAATATCATAGAAGAAAAATCAAAGTATTTGTAATTTGCGTATTTAATTGTATTTGTATTTAGATGTGTGTTTTGTGCATATTTATATGGTAGCTGAAAGCCAGTATTATAACCAGTACGTATGACAGATAGCGGAAACACTGATCACACTGATCATAGCACTAGTCTCAATGTATACAATTTCCGTACAATACAAACGCATTAAAACTTAGACAACTTAACTTAGTTAACCGAATTGTGCATATTTTTTAAATACGTATACATAATATAACAAACTAAATGGCAATTACTATATAAATGCAATTATCAAAATAAATTAATGAAAAATACTTCAAATTATTACTATAGTGGAAAACTTATTATATATTTTTATGATTAGATTTCTTTTTAAAAGGTGAGGTTTAAGCCCGGCTTGTCTTTGCTCGACTCCCGGAATGATTGGTTCACTAAGACAATTTATCTCCCAACAGCTGCTGCAGGATATTTATTTATAAATTTGTAAATTATTTTATACTTTAAGCCAAGGTAATCAAAGAGGAATTATAATTTATTTTAAGCACTAATATTTTTTTTAGTCAAAACCAAAGTTTTTTTTTAGTTCTAAACTTTATGGTCATGAATTGTCCCCTTTTTTGCACTGGTTTGTGAATATACAATTTCTTGAAAACTGTTTAGAGTAATTAACAAAGTTTTGATATTTTAATTAACCTAGCAGAAATTCACTTTGAGTTCTGTTGACAGAAACACTTATAAATAATATAAATAATACATTAAATGTTGTTTATTCTACTCATGACCATTTTGAAGGATTTGTTTGATTTGAATATGAATCGTGAATAATGTATGCCTGCAATTTGATTTTCTTCGACTGTCCGGCAATTAAATTTGTACAAATAATTAGTTAGACATAAATAGGTCGTCCTTGTTTCGAGCCGTCACAGTCGCACTAGGAAATCCAGCCATGCGCTATCTACCACGACTCCGAGATGGAAAAGCCGCTCCGCTGCCTTGGCCGCTGGCCGTATACCGTCGCCTCAATCACATTGCCTGGCCACTGGAGGATGGTGCCAGCCGGCGGGTAGTGTTTGTCGAGTGGCTCCTCATCTTTTTAGGATTTCTCATATTTTGTCAGCACAACGAGGTGGATTTGCATTATGTGATCACCTATCGCAAGGATATTGATAAGATGCTCACGGGCATGCCAACGTATCTGATACTGCTTGAAATGCAGATACGCGGCTTCCAGCTGGCCGTCAAGAAGGATACGTTCAAGCATCTGTTGCAGAAATTCTATGCGGACATCTATGTGACACAGGAATCGGAGCCGCTGATCTTTGCCCGCATTCAAAGGCAGATGCTGGCCACGCGCCTGAACACCGTTGTGTATTTGTTGGCTCTCCTGAATTTCTCGCTGGTGCCAGTGCAGAATGTTATCCACCACCGGCGAGAGATGCTCTATCAGCAGGTGTATTTCTTTGACAACACGAAGCTGCAGTACTATATACCGCTGATCTGTGCCAACTACTGGGTGGGCATCATCATCACCTCCATGCTCTTTGGCGAACTGAATGTGCTCGGCGAGCTCATGATGCATTTGAATGCTCGTTATATAATGTTGCGCCAGGACCTGAGGCGGGTGGCAAGAAAGTTACTGGAGAGGGGAAACTCTGTGGAGATTGCGGCCAATTATCATCGTGTACTCGTGAAAATACTTCGTCGAAATGTGGCTCTGAATCACTTTGGCGAGCAAATGGAAAAGGAATTCAGTTTTCGTATTTTTATCATGTTTGCTTTTAGCGCTGCGCTGCTTTGTGTCATGGGCTTTAAAGCTTATACGGTAAGTACAAAAGTGCAGTTAATAATTATATATTTTATGATTATCATTTTCTGTAGAATCCTGCTGGAAATATTGTGTATATCGTTTGGTTTACGGCCAAGTTTTCTGAGCTGCTGGCGTTGGGCATGCTCGGCTCAATTCTCTATACAACAGTGCGTGGTTTATCCTTTTTATACTCTAATCCTTTTAATCATTTTATGAATTGCCAGACGGATGCCTTAAGTGTCATGTACTATTGCTGTGACTGGGAGCAGGTTGTCTACCACTCGAGCAATGTGCATGAAAATGTGCAGCTAATGAAATTGATCACAATAGCCATTGAGATAAACTCGCGACCATTTTGCCTCACTGGCCTAAAGTATTTTCGTGTCACTCTGGTCGCTGTGCTAAAAGTAATTAACAGCGCTCATTTAGTATTATGAGTAAATATTGTTTTATTTTAGATAATACAAGGCGCCTTCTCGTACTTTACTTTTCTCACCTCGATGCGCTAAGAACAAACGAAATGTCATTTGGAAACGGAGCTGCTTTTTATTTAAAATACGTCAATTTGCGCGCGTAACGTAGTTGCATAGCAAACAGCTTTTCACCAGCTGCACGAGATGCTACGTTAGAGTGACCATGCTGTCAAAATATCTAATAATATTAAATATTTATCGAATGTGCACACACTTTTTGTGGCCGCCAATTTTGCGGCATTATTTTAGGAATTATATTTTGCACATAGCTCATTAAAGCATGAATTTCTCTGGAAATAAATGGTAAAATATTGTGACTTGTTTATACAGTGTTTTGTATACAGCTTAGTTAATTGCAGCTCACCAAATTTTCGTAGTCCCGTCGCACGGCCCAGTCAAAACTGGCAAATGTCGCGTGCCAACGTGCAGGAAAGTTTGGAGCAGCGTCGTCGGCGTGGTGAGGCCAGAAACTTTTTGAAATGGGGCTTCATAAACGTCGTTCTGCTGGCGCTGATCGCCTTTGATCTCTGCCAGACGTGCGTCTCGGTTAGGACGACGTTCTGGTACCAGGCAGAGTACACGACCGCCGTGTTCATCTTCCTGAGCGCCTCCGCCTGCGTTGGCAAGTACATCTGGTGGCTAATGCTGGATAGCGGACCCGTGTGCGCCACGGAGCTACAGCGGTGTCTGCTGGACGAAGCCAATGGTGAGGTGTTTAGAGAGGAAATCATATGCATGCTAAATTTACGATTCTTGCAGATAATTCATTCAGGGCTGTCAACAAATTGTCGAAGCCGCGCATTTTCGATGCGGACTGCGATGAAATGGACACGGGACCCATTATCAATTGGCACTCTTCGTTCGAGGACTCGCGGTGGGGCACGCAGTCGCCGCGTCGCAGTCCCAGTCCAATGCGCACCCCCCATCAACAACAACAACAGCAGTTCAACAACCAATCTTACAACAATCAGTCGTACAACTGCTCCGTGACCGCGAATAACTCGCTGAATGCGAGCAATGTGAGCAACGAGTCCGCCTACATGTCGCCGTATGCGGAGGAATGTCGCGAGGATTTCCCAACCGATGTGCGCAAGCTGCCGGCCCTAATGAGACGGGCGGAGCGGGAACGCGAGCGCAGCTATGCCGAACTGGCCGATGCAACGAATTTGCCCAGCATGGACTCGACTAATTCGTTTTGGAACTACTGCAACAGTGCGGCGTATATGCTGAAGCGTACCATCTACCAGCTGGCACCGGCGCCTGTTGCCTCCACGGAGAATGCTCCCTCCTCAATTGAGGAGTTTGGCATCGTCCAGTTCAAGGACAGCAACTCGGAGGTCATCAAACGCATCTCCACGGTCAAGCTGTCCCAATACCTAAGCAATCTGCGATATGTGAGTTCTTAAATTTATCTAAATGAGCTTTGTAGCTAATGGCCTTTGATTTTAGTGGATATCCACCACAATACTGCAGCGCCTGGTCAAGCAGATTGATCACATGGACGAAGTCTTTCGACAGCGTGGACTTAGCGATTTCAAGATCGGCGCTGTTGGCCTGGAACGTTTGCGCAAGATGGCTGAGAATCAACAGTTTGTGCAGAGCTGTGCGCCCATGCTGCCGCTGCTGCTGCCCTTCCTGGACACCTTCAACAACCAGGAGTACCTGGTGCAACGCATAAGGGACCTTTCGCAGGGCTCCTGCATTGGCGACTATCGCTGGAACTCGGGCAAAGCGCACAATGGCCAGGAGTGGGGCGAACACTTGCCCACCGATGCTGCCGTGAGTACCTTAGCTCCTTTTACATTCATTTATTGTTTAATAATCTTATGCCTTATGCCATTCCAGATACTCTTTCATCTGTTCTGCGTCTACTTGGACAGCCAACTGATGCCATTGCCTCAGGGTGGCGGTCGGCCGTTCCACTCGCGCTATGTGCTCACGCGCGAGGAGAAGCGCTCCACCAAGGACCTCATAAATGCGGTCAATAACAAGGCCCACTGCGCCATACTCATCACCAACAACCAGCTGAAGCCCAAATTTAACTTCATCAGCGAGAAGGAGCTGCACAATTGCGCCTACGATCGTAACAATTTGTTTTATGTTATCATACAGTTTCTGATTTATATGCGCACACACCAGGAGTCGGCGCTCGAGGGCGTCAATTTGGGCAAGAGCGGCATCAACATAATGTGCGTTATCGAAGACTGACAAAACTATATGGATGGGCTGCGTCGCATGGCGCAGCTGGGACTTGGCCAGCGCAATGGCCGCCACATTTAGTTAAAAAAAAATGTATTTTTACGTTGTGTTACCCGGTCTTGACAGGCCATAACAAATATTGAGAGCTATTAAATTATGCATTTGTAATTATTAAGTCAATTGCCAAGACAACACATGCACATCAAACTGTAAACATGATTGCGGTTTTTGCGGTCAAAGCAGTCGCTGCTCCACGCGCCACGACGCTGCTGGCCGCAATGCATCATCATCAAAGTGTCATGTGAACTTTTGAGCATGCACCATCCGTTATTGGTCCGTTCTTGTTGCCGTAGTTGTTCTTGCGGTCACTGCGGTTTGCGCTTTGCCAACAATTAACTTATGCCTTGGACGACGCCGAAGTCAGTCGGACAGTGCCTCAAACCAATCACTTCGGGACTGGGCCCGGGCCTGGGCCCGGGCCTGGGCCTGAGCCTGAGTATGGCCACATCGCGCAGGTGCACGACTTTAATTGCTTTTTCATGATTTTCAATATTGTGCTGGTCAATGCACCCCCCCTACCCATCTAGGACACCATTATGCAGCCGCGACTGCGACTGGGACAGTGGCTCATGTGCACCAGCAACACTTTGGAGAGTGACAAAATTAATGGCTTCCGGCAACGAGTGTCGTCATTTTGTCGAGCTTGAGAAAAATGCTGCTTACCGGCCCGGGCCAGCCCACAGCAGGCATCATGTGCAAGTGGCAAGTGGCAAGTGGCAAGTGTTAGCCGAGGAGTGCGAATGAAAGGAGCTGGGAACACACAAATGCCGGCGTCAACATGAACTCTTCGACTACCTCCGGCTGCATACGCTTAGGGCAACGGCAAACTGTGTGGCTTGGCTCTTTGGCTCTCGTGGCTGGCAGGACCGCATTACCATTTTTCTTGGCCATGCTCATTTTAGCCAGCGCTCCGGTTGCTGTTTCACTGTTTCAGCTCTTTGTTCATTTGACGTTGAATCGCTTGGTTGGTTATTTTAATGCCGTCGTCGTCGTCCTCCTAGCTGGCACCTCGAGTGAGTAATGTGCTTGGGTTGTCAACTTTACACTTTTATCCCTCGCATTATATTTGCTTTACCTACATACACACACACAGTACAGCCCCTCTCTCGCCCGGCGCCGGCTGGGGTGATATGTTTTCTTGATACTTTTTCTCAAGTTGTAAATTGGCTTAAAAATAATTTGTCAAAGCATTTCAGCGTACGGGGATTGGGTTTTCGTGGATGGGCGGATGGAGGGGAGGGGGCTGTCGTGCGACAGGCGGCGGCAACGCCTATGGAGCTGCCGTTGTCGCTCGCCATTTTCTTGCCAAATTGTTTGGACCCTCTCTGTGTGTGCTACACGGGCGGTGAAATTCTTTTAAAGAAACGCATGTGCGCGTCTTCATATCCAATTAGAAAAGTTTTCCTTCGGCTGCACCGTAATTGTGTTGATTAGTGTGGCTCGCTGGCTTCCCGCCGGCAGCTGGATGGATTTCAGCTCTAGCCGGGCTCTGGCTAAAAACACTTTAAAAGAAATGAGCGACGAGATTCGATTGGCAATCGTGGGCTACATTTATTCAATAGGCCTGCCTACCCATTCTCTGAGGCTTACACACACACACACGCACACACACAGACTTCGATCCAATATTATTCTGCCAGTCACTTACGGAGGGCTCAGCTCCTGCTCCTCCTCCTTCTCCTGCTCCTGCTCACAGCCATTCGGCCACGCTGTCCTGCAAATGTTTGTACACAATAAACTGGCTAGTGGCAAAGCTTTTACTTTTCGGCTTTCCTTTTTGCTGCTTATTTATTTTTACTTTTGTATGCCCTGTAACTCGAACTTTGCAAGGGTATCAAAAGATGGAAGATTGGAAATGGAAGAGGAAGACGTTTACGGCGAAGGCTCTTAGATAGTAATAAAAGTCATATTTGTGAATACTGAAGAGCAATTCCTTTTGTTTATAATATATCTACAAGAATTTATAAGTTCGAAATTACGCTATTTTCTAATTCCAAATTTTAAAAACAATTCCATTCTGAATGAAGAACTTTACATATCTATTGCTTTGTTTTTGCCTACAAAGTGGCAAACCATATTCTAAACCATATGTTATGCTTCCATTTTTATTACTTTTTATAATATTTTAAAAAATATTTTTAAATCATATTATATAGGCAATTATTATAACTTATACATTTTTTTTTTAAATGAGTTTTTGCAGTCCAGTCTAGAATATTTATTAATCTGTTCTTACATGTTCAATTGTGTTATTAGCCTTCATTTTCATCGCTTCTTATAAGTTAAAAAAATACAGGTTTTATTATACACTGGCCTTCAGGCCAGGCTATGCACTCATTTATTAATCAACATTTTAAAGAAATATGTAAGTTAGTGTAAAAGAAAAATCTTGCAGCTTTATTGCCCTTTTTAAAACTGGAAGTGCAAGGAAATAATTTGTATTCAAGTTAAAAAAAAAAATTATTAAATAGTTACAAGTAATTTGTGCATTCATGCTACTAAAATTCAAAGAAAAATTGTTTTATCTAGAAAAAAGAAAAAGTGCAAATCCCATTGCCCAGCTTTCCCTTACAAGGAATATGGTATCATTAGTATCAGAGTCTTATAAATGTTTCCAAGTATATAGTAATTTTCAAAGTAGTTCTAGAGAAACAAAAGCTTGAGCCATTGCAGCTAATCTTTTCTTTTTGTATATTTTTTATGTAATACAGTAGTTCCAGGGAACCTCTCCGTCGAGCATTTGCTGCTTGCAGCTTATCTTTTCTTTACTTTTTTTTGTTGTGTTTGTTAGTTGTTTTCCATCTACTCCTCGTTGGGGCACATTAATGAACAAAATATTTTCCCTATTATGCGCCAATATGGTCGCCCATATTTCGGTTTATTTAATTTTGCGCAAATAAAACGGAAGTGGCATTTTTATTTTTACCATCGTCTGGTTGCCCATTCCCCTACTCGTTTTCCTGCTCGATCCTGCCTCATATTTGTGCGCTCCATAAAACTCTGATGCGAAGCCAAACAAACTTGCGACAATGATGATAATGTCGATGCTTAAATGTTGAACAAATATTTGGCGCAGTTTTTTCTTCATCTTTTTTTTATATATATATATATATATATATTTTTTTTTTTTTAAACAAGC
The DNA here is from genome assembly GCA_035041545.1 of Drosophila colorata. Classification (NCBI taxonomy): domain Eukaryota; kingdom Metazoa; phylum Arthropoda; class Insecta; order Diptera; family Drosophilidae; genus Drosophila; species Drosophila colorata. The sequence goes on from JAWNLD010000564.1 coordinate 7,287,739, forward strand.
AATTTTGTGTTGTGCAAACGAAAGTGCTTTAAAGAGTCGTCGACTTGCACCCCCCTTCACATCCTGGCCCCACTTTATTCCGCTGGCAGTTGTGCGTTTTCCCAGCAGCTGCTGGCTGCACTCCAGAAATTGAAATAGAAAATGTCCGTCATTTCGTTTGAGGCAGCGTTTCGCTTTTCAGCGCGGGCGCCAAAAAATGGACGCTTGTTACTGTCGAGTTCGTTAATGGCCAAAATGAGTTTTTATGGCAGCCCTCTAAGCCATGCAGTTTAGCTATTGGCCAGCCAAAGGAGCAGCACCGACAGCGCATGAGTTGCCGGCACTCGATGCTAATGCATCTGGCTATTGAAATAATAATTAGAAGCCGCCGAATGGGAATTGATGCAGTGGTCACACACACATACACACACACACATTGATATATAGCTGCATAGGAGTCGTCTTCAAATTAGATGCTGCAGTGCAGCCGCTGCTGCTGTCGGCCACTTTGGTCCTCAATCCCAATGCTGATAACTTACGCAACTAAGCTGTGTGCCAGCGGGGGAGCGGCGAGGGACGGGGCGTGGAAGCGGGGCTCTGCAGCATTTGCATTTAATCGGATTTGTAGTCCAGATTACAGGTACGAGCGCACACACACAGTTCTGATTTGAGCACACAAAAAGAAAATCACTTGTTGTGTAATTTCATGTTTGTGTGTGTGTGTGTGTATGTGCGGGTGTGTGTGAGTATTGACCACAACCACTGCCATGACAAATTAACGTTGCTGCCACTTCTAGCTCGGTCTGCCTGCTCCATATTGATCCTCTTGTTGCTGCTGCTGTGGCATCTGTTCGGCTTTTAATACTCTTAAAAAAGGGGGCATAAAAACTTTATGACTTGGTTGCTGACGGCAGAAAGCGAGGCAATTATCATCTAGAACTAGAAGTCCTGCATGAACGATTAAGAAGTCAGAAAGGGGCCAAAAACCTGTTGGGCTGCAAAATGTCTGCTAAAAGTTAGGAAAATTAAACCTTAAATAAACACTTAGTTTGGGCATGATTTTATTTGAACTTAAGAAGAAGGTAACAGTTTTAAAAAATGGTTAGTTCTTAAACTACCTCTTGGCACATTTTAAGGGAGAAATATCTTGGATCTAGAATTTTATTTGCTAAAGCATATTTATGGCAGATTTCTAGCACTAATATTATTTTTAGCAGGAAGCACTAGTTTACTTATAATTTAGATTTCTTCTGGCTTATTCAAATTGAACATTTTCGAACCTTAAAAGAAAAATATTGTATTTTCTTATTTTTCCACGCAATTTTTTAAAATTTATGTTCTTATATTTGTATATGCATTTTTGTTATATCTTTTTAATGGTTTTTGTCTCTTGGGATACTTTTTGCTTATTTAATTTAAATTTATTGAACTTATATAAAAACTTTAAACTAGTTTTAATTTATTTGTGTAAAGTAGGTTTAATATGTTTTATTGTTATTTCCATAATGCTGTGAAGTATTTCTTAAATTCTCTTTTAAAGTGCAATTTTAATTATTTATTTTAAAACGATTTTGTCTTTTTTTTACTTAAACTAAGATTATTTAATAACCCTCTATAAAAACTTAGCCTCAGTGGGAATTTATTTGTATAAAGCACATTTAATATGTTTTCGTTTATATTTTAGTTATTTATTTTAAAAATGTTGTCTCTTTGAATTTATGTGTATAAAGCATGTTTACTTTGTTTTACTTTTTTTCCGTAAATGCTGTAAGGTCATTCTTAAATTCTCTTTTGAAGTGTAATTTTAGTTATTTATCTTAAAACATTTTTGTTTCTTTGAATTTGTTTGTATAAAGCATGTTTAATATGTTTTATTTGTCATTTCCGTAAATGCTGTAAGGTCTTTCTTAAATTCTCTTTTAAAGTGTAGTTTTAGTTATTTATTTTAAAACGTTTTTGTTTTTGATGATATTATTAGCTTTCTTTTACAAATATTCCAGTACACAGTGCACATAGTTGACCCAACGCTGAATAATAAATATCTAAAAAGCTGTTGGCTCTTGGCCTAAAAGAGTATACCAAGCTGAACGCCAAATAGGGCTTTGCTACAATTGTGCGTTAAGGTAACAAACCGGAAACAGGGTAAGCATTTCCGCTTCATATCAAATATAAAAAATTACTGCTTTTAGACATGTTTGACAAAAGTTGTACATCAGTTGCACAAACAGCTGCACAGGGAACGAGAGGGGATGGAAGTAAAAGAGAGAAGGTATAATTGCATAAATCAAACTCAAACATGTAGCATGAAAAATCGCATTAATTTATCTGCTCAGTGCGCATGCAGCCACTGCCTATGGCACACCATTATCCCCCCCTTCCTCCCCCTCCCACTTCGCCCCTCTGTCCCCACTTCAGACTCAGCCCATCAAGCTGGCAAAGGCGCTGTGTAACATATCCGCTTATGTCAATGTTTTTCCTTTTCTTTTTTTTTTTTACTATATATGCTGCTTGGAGTTTGGCGTCGACGGCATCATCATCAAGGACTCGCTCCTCGTTCCGATTGTCCTCATTCAGCCAGCCAGCCAGTTGTCACTGTCAGTTTTGGCTTCCAGTGTTTGTCACCGCTACGCTATGTCCGTCCGTTTGTCTGTCTGCCGCTTGGTTTGTTTGTTTAAATGCAACATTTACTTTATGGATTGTTGCTATATTTTTTCTTCAACTTTCGACCCGAAAAACAGAGCGTATAAATTTCACGTCAATTTCTATACACCAAGCAGGGCCGGATGGAGCTCAGCTGTGTGTGAGCCCTTGACTGATGTGGCCCTTCACAACTTTGCTCCTTTTTAATAACTTGCTCATACACTCAACCACACACACACCCACATACACACACACCACCGAACACCCACACACACGCTGACACACACTAATGCGCTAATAACCTGGTTCTTGTGTGCGCTTTAAATGTCCTCTTCATGGTACATAGTTTAAAATTCTTTATAATTGGATTGCTCCATCTAAAGCTGGCCCTGACCCCCGCGCCTTTAACCCCCCCTGGAGGGGTGGCCCATTTTTTATGGCCACTTCGGACACAGACGTAGTCAATGTGGCACCCAAGGCACCCTGCGAACCCCCCCCGCCCCCCCGCCTTTGCTGCCCGTGGCATGTCAAAAAGGATTTTACAGTTGACGCGTACAAACCAAAGCAGCCCCCAACCATATTTCCCCCGCAAGTCCACCTCCGTGTTGCCTTTTTTCTATTTTTTTGTTTTTTGTTTTCTGCTTTTTTTTTATTTTTTGGTTGCCCAACCAGACGTGGTGCTCTGGCCATAGGCCGGGCATCCGGCACTCGGGCAGCCGGGCGGCCGGCATCCCGCACATGTGTGGGTCTTGGGTCTTGAAGTGATGATATGTTTCATTTCACACGGCAACCGTTGGCAATCCTTTTCGACCGCATACAGACATGCCCATACCGTAAACGGATGCGCCATCTCCGGCTGCCCAAAAGCGCTGAGATTTATGTTTTCTTGTAAACAAAATAACGGACATGCCTGAGGCAACGGCTCGAGAAGCCTGAAAAGGTGCACGAAGCGTGAGCTGACATCAGGATTAGGCAGATGTGCTGAATCGGGCTCGGCTGGGTTATTCGATTTTCTTTCAATTCTTGTTGATATGATCTCGCGCCTGGGTGTGCTGTTCTTGTGTGCGTACGAATTAATTATTCAAGAGCTTATAGAAGCCGAAATATCCTTTATCCCCTAAACAATCCATGTGTGTGTGTGTGTGTGTGTGCGTGATACTTGGCCTTGGCTTTAAAGAGCATGAATTTGGCTTAAACACAGCCTTGGCTTTATTTCGACAAGCTACGCATGACTCAATGTATCCTGATAGTAAAATAAGCCATAAACGTGCATAAAGTAATTAAACAATCATAAACAAATTTACGGGATTTATATTTCTTTTTATGGCGGCCGAGCAGGGACTTAATTGTAGGCATATTAAAGCCTAACAATTTGTTTGCTTTTGATAATATTTTTATGCGCTTCCTTCGCTTTTATCTTGCCACAATTAAAGTGCTGTACATTGGACAAACTTTTAGTTTAGACGCTATCTAATCTTACAACAAATTGGCTTAAAATTATGTCTAGACAGAGCGCTGAAAATTTGCCACACACTCACAATATGAGCACATTTATTATGCCGCAAACGTGTCCACGTCCAATGAGAATCGGGGGAAACTGCCTCTGGCCTCAGGCTGATGCTGCCACTGTTATCCTGCCACATGCAAATATTCTAATTTGCATATGTTTAGCAAAACACTCAAAGTTGGTACGCAACAAGATTCGGACGAGGGGCCGTTTGGGGCAGCGCAGATTTCCCGTGGAGGTGGCATTAAAAAAATACGAAGAAAGAGAAAAAAATACGAAAAAGTGCGGCAGCAAGCAAATTATGCTGAGGGGACGTTACTCATACGCACCGTGTGCGCCACAGGTGGAAGGCAACTTGAAAGAAAACATGAAGAAAGCATAAAAAACAAAACCGAAATTGCCCAACGAACAGCATGTCAAGCGGAAGCGGAAAGAGCGAGATAGAGAGGACCAGAGAGAGAGAGAGAGAGCGCTCCCTTGCCGCATTTAACATTCTGAAGCGCTGCTGGTCTCAGTTTCATGTTTGCCATCCAGCTGGCTAATTGAGCAAATCGGTAAATGGCTCTGGCAGCGGCCCACTTCCGCACCGAGACCGTAATTATAAATCAATTGCTTGCGGTATTTGCTGTGGATCGCCTGAATCCGTAGCCGAAACTGTGAATTCAACTCCAGCTCGAAGTTGCGTGACATTTGCCAAATCCTCGCTGCCACAAAGGCGCTGGCTGGGGGCATGCCCCACTCTGAATTTGAATCGTGCCATTTCTACACATTCGCACACGGCTGTTTGTCAGTTTTTTTTTTCTCTTCTTTTTCTTCTTTGTTGTTTTGTGTCTGTCGTTTGCTTTCAATCTGCGCTGCGCTTTTCGTTTTCAATTTCTTTGAATATTTATTTCATGCAGAAAAGCAAATTTCATAACTTGGCCGTAGTCACCCAGCCACGCCCGTTCGCCGCAAATCTTCCTGAAAAAAGAAAAAAAAATGTATTTGTATATATTTTATGTGTTTATACTCGCATTTGATGCGCTGCCTCGGGCTGCTTTACTTTCGCAGCAAACTTCTTGTAAATATTTTTCTATATATATATTTTTTTTGTGTCCCGCCCGGCGGCAGCGCCCAACTCCAGCCCACCGCTGGCTGAGCCAGATCCGATTTTATGTTTTATATACACAGTTATATGTGCACACACGAACCTACATTGATTTGTGCCCCAGAGCCCCAGGGCTAAAGTAAGCGCTGGCATTGTTTGGCCCTGCGGCGGCTGTGGGAAATGGCACCGTAAACGTTTAATAAAATATGATTTCAATTGATTCACAAGTCGCATTTGAAACGAAATGTGTGTGATATGCTCGCATTATACGCCGCTGTTGCCGCTGCCCCCCCGCCTTTTAACCAGCCAGCGGCCAATCAATAAAGCAAAGTGCCCGAACAGAGCGGCTTTCTGCTGGCTGATCTCTTGGGGACTGTGTGTGTCCATGCAAGGCTCATTGCTGTTTGCCGGTGCCGGTGCCGGTCCGGTGCCTGTCCCTAACCCGATGCCCAGCGCTGTCTGCTGCCTTGTCTTGGGCCACAGTTATCCGCTTAGATCACTCAACTAAAAAACTCAATTTGCATATTAATATTATTTGGGTTTTTGGCCACCCGAATGGCCACTTCACCTCACTACACTTTTGCCCGGTTCGACCTTTTATCAAACAAAAAACAGCAACAACTGACTGGCTAAGCAACAGTAGTTGAATTGAATTTACTGTGCTTCAACGCCTTTTCGGTCTTTGATATGCAATGTCCCAGTGTGTGTGTGTGTGTGTGGGTGTGTGTGTGTGTGCATTCCCAGGAGCATACTTTGAGGCGCTTGTTGTTAGAACTGTGCTCAGCATTAAGTGCCACAGCGCAAAATCCCAAAAATAATCCCAGTCGTATGTGTATTTTAGGCTTTTGTACACCTTACATAATCAAAAAATATGAGAAACGATAAGGTTTTATTTAGAACTATCTGGAATTATTGCTATTTTGGTGTCTGGGTGATATTGTAGCAAGTGCATCATTCTAGTATCAGATTGCTGGTCTTTGCAACAGATTAACAAGCTATAAATAAATATTTATAAATATACTTATGTACAGCAAAAGGTGCCTAGAGCGCACAGACTTTTATTTAGTTATTCTATGTTCGTTCACGAGCATATTGGGTTTGTGCCATGTCCATCTTGTAAATTTTTAAGATAAATATTAAAATTGTCACTAAATTTGAAGTTCACATAGCTTTGTCAAAACTGAACCGATTTTCATGTTTGATGCCATTTTGATCATGGTTTATCTTCTAGATTGATTCTGCATTTAAAATATATGCATTATCAAAAAATATTTTTTAAAAAATTTTTATCAAAAATATCATGTACTCCCCCCTTACTAATTTTCGAAAAAATTTTTTTTCGAAAATTTAGAATTACAAATTTACGTTTTTATTTGATTGACGTTATCACAATTAGTATAAAAAACAACATTAGAACTGATTCTGAGGTGGTCAAATTATTCGTCAAAAATCATGCCAAAGTTGACAAAAATTTTGACATGTAAAGCTCCCGGATTCATTGTTTCCATATTTCAAACTCCCAGAAGTTTGTCAAAACTGAACCGATTTCCATGATTGATGCCACTTTGATCATGATTTCTCCTCTAGATTGATTCTGCATTTAAAATATATGCATTATCAAAAAATATTTTTTTAAAAAATTTTATCGAAAAAATCATGTACTCCCCCTTACAAATTTTGGAAAAAATTTTTTTTTTAAATTTTAGAATTACAAGTTTACGTTTTTATTCGATTGTCGTTATCACAATTAGTATAAAAAACAACATTAGAACTGATTCTGAGGTGGTCAAATTATTCGTCAAAAATCATGCCAAAGTTGACAAAAATTTTGACATGTAAAGCTCCCGGATTCATTGTTTCCATATTTCAAACTCCCAGAAGTTTGTCAAAACTGAACCGATTTCCATGATTGATGCCATTTTGATCATGATTTGTTCTCTGGATTAATTCTGCATTTAAAATATATGAAAGTAAATTATGTACTCGTCGGGTAAAACATAACGGAAGTTTAAAAAAAAAAGTCAGCTACAAAGTTTGCGCTGCTGAAAGAGATATGCTTAAAATCGAAACTGTACGTTAATAGAGCCTTCACTGTACCCGCATGTGTAACGGTGATTTATGAAATTGCCACTGCAGCTGGCATTGCGCATCAATGACACTGGGATCTGCTCAGTGTTTGCCATTAAACCGAATGAAATTTGTTGCAACGCTGACAGCTGCAATCCAAAAGACGTTCCAGCATTGACATCGATATGTATCCATAACCAGATAGACGCTTCTCACCCTGCCCCCGACAATATTCCCGATACTCCCAGTTTGCCCACACTCTTATAGCCATATATAGCCATAACTGCCAGCCATGATGGAGTGCCTGCAATGCCAGCAGCACCAGAGATTCTCGCATACTTATGACTGCGAGTAGCTGGCCGTAGTGGTTGCTGCTGCCGCACACAATGGGACATATAAATCGGCATACATAAAATGTCGTTACAAATATTTTATAACAGGAAATCCGTTATTTATACGCACATTGTGCACGCCAATGCTGATGGAGTGGGTGACAGGGTGACGGTACTGACGTGGCTCATGGTGTGAGTCTCTTGGTAAATATGAATGAATGTTGTTTGCATGTCGCCTGTCGTCTTTTGCCAACGCCCTCTGCCCCCCTCCCCCCCCCCCTCTGGCCCCCACCTCAACCACCACCCCTTTGTAGCTACAAAATCCTTATGAATTGACTACAATTTTATTTATTATTACTCGTTCTGTTTGCCGCTGCTCCGCTCTGCAATTCTCTCGTATTTCTATGGCATTCGACTTGTTTTGAGCCATAGAAAATGACGTTCCCAAGGCAATTCCATTATGGCCAACAATCCGCTGGCAAATTGCAAGGCTCAATTGATATTGGCTCAGTGTATTCCGCAAAGCACAAAGCAGCCAACAATGATCGGGCGCAACTTTAAACGATTCCCCAACTAATAATTGGCCACCAATCTAATTGGCCAACTGCAAGCCTATGCGTTAGCCTCTTAACTGGAAATACGTTAACATTTAGCAGCAGAGGCATTAAAATGTAGCATTTTGCCAAAGTGAAAATTAACAACAGCCAAAACAAGGCAAACGATCATATCAATTAAATAAGATACCCTGCAATCGGTTTAGCAAGCAAATAAATATGTATTAATATATATAATAATTTAAAAAATATTTATTAAAAAATTAAAAATTAAAATTAATATTAAATTAATATAAAAATAATATATTTGACCTTTAAATTGTATATCAATATTTGTTGTATTGTACTGCAAAAAACGCTGCAGAGTTTGTTAACTTTGTAAGCTATTTTTTCAGTATTTGCAATGCATTTTCCTGGTTTTGCCTATTATGCAACTTTTTATGCAGTTTTCCTTTGTTGACTTCCCAAGAATCAAATTGTAATATCGAACTGCATTTCATTAAATGAAAACACGGATTTCTCTGGATTTTAAAATACATAAACGAATTATTTATGAATTAATGCCTATAAAAAGATATTTATTTACATTATTTATCAAACTTCCTGTCATGCGTAACTCTGAGACTTAAATATGGCTGCATGTATTAAAATTAAGAATGACATTTTAATTTATATTTCAACTGCAGCTGCTATCATTTTTAGTGTAAATGTGAAAAAGCCGAAAAGCCTTCACCTAAGCTCCTAGCTGGGTTTCGTGTACTACAGATTTCTTTTATTGGCAGCAAATTTTAAAAAAATCTCCTAATTGGATCTACTCTTACCTTTTATATTGCGCCACCTGTCAAAACAGAATATACCCCTTGTCACTTACAGTACAGGGCATAGCAAATGGCAAAGACTGTTTGCCAAACCTAATTAAAAAGTTGCGTAAATTTTATGCTACACATTGTTGCCGCCTGGTTGTTGTGGTTAACACACCCACTTTTGTTGGTCCCCCCCGCCCACATGCAAGTATGTAGAAGGTTCTGTTTAGAATCCTGTGAGTAGCGCACTTTATTGGCTTTTCGTTCATGGCTTTGGCAGGGGCAAGGCCAGCACCAGCCTGTAGATATCCACCTCTCGCAGCTGGGTGACGCACTTGTATTTGTCGTAGCCCTTCTGCAGCAGCTCCTGCTCCAGCTGCTCCTCCACGCCCAGCATCTGCTGGATGGGCTGGCTGAGCTGCTCCGCGGTGCGTTCGTAAAGTTTGCGCGCATCCGATCGAAAGAGCTGAATGGCCTGCAGGAGTTCCGCGTGTCGCTGCGGAATCTGCGAACGGTCGCCGATGAACCGCTGATGGGCGGCCAGCAAGCGCATCACGATGAATCGCCGATAGCGTCGCTTCACGTGCGCAATGGGCGGCTCAAGCGGCGGACGGTGTTGCGTGTAACTCAACAGTGTCAAGATCAGAATGAGCAGCATTTTGAAGCCGGCTATGAGCAGCATGAGCGCCATGGGCTTGTCCTCCACTCGTTCCAGCTGCTGCTGCCAGCACAACAGGTCGCAGCCGTGCACACAGTGGCCGTAGTCCAGTATGGCCACGAGGAGCACGCAAACCAGACAAACTGCGGCCAGGGCATCGTAGTGCAGACGCAACAGCAGTCGGAGATGTTGCAAGACTCTGAACATTTTCCAAATTGGATGACAGGGCAATCATCGGATTTTGGAATTTTAATTTTGACTGAAAATACTTTCGTTGCTGCTATAACTTATGTTTACTAAACTGTTTGTTTTGACTGACTGATTGACTGACTGACTGACTGACTAACTGACGGGCTGGTTGATTCATTGACTAACTAAATAGCTAACTGACTGACAGACAGACTGACTGACTAACTGAATGATTGACGAACTGATTGATTGACTGACTGATTTACTGACTGATAGACAGACTAAGTGACTAACTGAATAATTACCTTACTAACTGATTTACTGACTAACTGATTGACTGACTGATGCACACATTATCTGACTGAGTGATTGACTGATTGATTAACTATCCAATTCACTGACTAGCTGACTGACTGATTGACTAACTGATCGACAAAATGACTGACTGATAGTCTGATTGATTAACTGATTGACTGAATGATTGATTGACCGTTATTGACTGACTATTTGACTGACCATCACACTGATAGACTGACCTATTACCTAACTGAATAACTGATTGATGATTAATACTCTACCCAAATCACTAGAGAGACATTTTTTACAGAAGTAACCTCTTTTATTTAAATGACGAGAATTTGGAAAACTCTTATAGACAGGGTAGAAAATTGGTAAAAAACGTTTGAATTAAAAATTTCGTTCAAAACATGTTTCGGATACAACATTTCCTAGAAAATTCAACAAATTTTCGCCCGATTGTCATCAAACTCAATTTTAAAGCTGTTCCAAAAAAAATTCAATGAAAATTTTATAAAAAATGTATTTTTAATTGCACGATAACTTCTATGTAATATTATAGTAAAATTCTATCTTAATTAAATTTTCTAAATTTGCTTAATTCTAATGAAACTTTATTTACAGATGCATCCTTATCAGATATAATGCAGCGCCGCCCGATCTGCGGGCAGCAAAGGATTGTGGTGACGTTGAGCGGGTGGCGCTGCTTGTCGCCGCCAATCCACGAGCGGCGGATGATGACGCGGCGGCGTTGAATGCAGCGGCTTCTGCTGATAGTAGTGCTTGTGGATGGTCACAGGACGCAGATTTAACTTGAGCTGTTCGGCGCGCTTGTTGGCCAGGTAGCGCCTGCGATCGATGTCGTCCACGTTGCGCTTCACCCCAAAGACCAGGTGCAAAAAGGGTTTGACCAGCACGCTGAGCGCCACAAAGCCCAGAAAGCCAAAGACAGCAGGTGAGATCAGAGTGAAGAGAAAGACGCCCAGCGTGAAGGGATTAAGGACGGTGAAAAAGGCAACGAACTTGATAAAGGGATAAAGGACGTGACCCACATGGTTGACCCACTCCTTCTTCTTCTTCTTGAAGAGGGTGTTGTGGCGCAGCAGATATTTGATCTTGCTGAACGGCGCTTTAGTGGTCACAGGACGCTTTGTCGTCACCAGCTGCAGGATTGTGGTTGGGGTAAGTGCTTGCTGTGGTTTTGGATAGTAGCCGTGGTGCGAGTGGTACGGCTGCTTGGTGGGATTGGCGAAGATGAGCTGCGCCTGCTGACCCAAGGGCTGATGTTGCTCGTACGTTGGTTTCTGTTTCTTCTTCTTCTTTTTCTTGTTCTTATCCTTTTTCTTGCGTTTCTTCTTGCGCTTCTTCTTGCGCTGGCGCTTGCGGCGACGACGAATTCGCTTTCGGCGACGTTGAATTCGCTTGCGTTTGCGCTTTTGACTGCCCTTGGCGCGTGTCGACTCCGCCGGCAACTGAGCCGATTTGTGCTGCTCCAGTGGCCCATTGGCATCCACTGGCTGCAGTACCTCAAAGGAGCTCTCCTGGTCCAGCTGCTCGAATACGTCCAGGGGCTGCACGGTGGTGGTTAGACTCTCCTGCTGATCCTGTTCCATTTCAAGTGCCTCCACTATGTTGAAGCTAATGTTGGGCGCCTTCCGACGCAGTTGCTCCGCCTGCTGCTGACCCAAGTGCTCCAGCACGCTGAATGGTTTCGTTGTGGTTGTGTATTGAAGTTGTTCCTCCAAATCCAGCTCCAGCTGCTGCAGCACATGAAAGGGCTTCGGCGTGGTGGCCACCCTTGCCAACACGGAGTGCGTTGGCCACAGCAGCTGGGCTTGTGGCTGGTGAAGGCCACGCCCCCGCCGCTGGTCGCCGTTTGACGACGGCAACAGTTGCGCACACAAAGTTTTATAAATTTGCGCAAAATTAAAACCATGTAGGGGATCTGCTGGGCCAATGCTCTCGTTACGGCCAACAGCAGTGTCCTTTACAGGCTGCGCCCTGTTAAACTCAAACTTTGCTAATCCATCACGCCTCTGCTGCAGCTTCAGCTCCCGTGCCGGCTTCAGCTCCGGCTCTGGCTCGATCTCTGGCTGGGTGCGTGCCTGGCCGCAGTTTTGTAGAATCAACAAAAATATAGCAAAGTTTCTAACACTTTTGGCATTCCGTCTTTGCCCCATTTCATTTCATTTTGGATGAACTGCACAACGCTTGGACTGCAGGACCGGACGAGGCGTCCTTCGCCAGTCGCGGGTGTCCGGGCCGTATTTCTCCGACTCAGTTTTATGTTTGATTTAATTTCAACATTTGCGCTCGACTTGCGAACTTCAACTGACGTTTCGTTCTGTCCAATGCCATATCAACAGCTCGGTCGTCAGTCTGTCAGTCAGTCAGTCAGTCAGTTGGCCCAAGAACTTGACAACTTGTTGAGCTTGAACGAAAACATTTCATTTCATTTATGCGTTTGTACACTTAGAGAAAAATTACTTTCATAAATTAATTAAAATTAAAAGGGTTAGGAATTTTTGTTACTATCACAACTGCTACTATTATTAATATTATTATTCTAATTTCTAATTTATGATTTTATACAATATTCTTAAGTTAAAAATTCAAAAACTTTAATACTTGAAATAAGCCTAAAAAGCTCTTATTAGAAATACAAGAATATTTATGATGTAAATACATATACATATTTTTAACATCTTGGGATTATATAAACATTCTTCAAAACATAATTTTATTTTTAAGCACAGAAATCTCCGACGCCTGTGCTTGATCTAAGTACAAGACTCTTCATTTTTCTTTGAGTGTACTTGATTTCTCATTTGTTCTTTTTTCTTAGTGCTTCTGGTTCTTAGTTGTTTTCGGGTTTCTTTGCTTGTAGTTTTTGTTATAAAAGTAAAATTTATTGCTGCTTAGTACATCATCAACGGTTTCTGTTATGACAAATTCCCGTACTTACATTTAACAACTTGCAAAGCACTTAATTATGTTTTGAGCGCAACAACCGAAAACTGCTGCCTAACTTGTAGGGAAACCAAGTTAACAACAACAGCAACAACACGCGCTACAACAACATTTTTTGGGGGCATGGCGAAAGCGAGAACGGGAACGGCAACGTGAACGAAAACGAGAACGAGACTATCACAACACGAATTATGTGAACTGGCATGCAAAAGACTTTGGAAAGTGCTTAGTGGCCAATTGGAGTTGCAGTTGTCTGGCGGCCCTGAGGTCAGCATATATCACGGGTTGCACGGGAGATGGGGCGGGGTTAAGGGTTAGTCCCGTAACATATGTATACGTGTTCGAAATGCATTTACGGCTGCTGCTACTCACATGTGTACGTATAAGTTTAGGCAGTTTTCGGGATGTATTTTGGTGAAGCTTGAGTTAAGCTTGCGGTTGGGACAAAGTTTCGTTTAAGTAATAGTAAATCATAAGATTAGTCTATGAAAACTATTGTATTGAGAGCATTGGTGAAAATTATATCAAGAGATTAAATTTTAAACGCTTGATTCCCTTTGTTCAATCAAATTTTATTCATTGTGCCCTCTAAAAATTGCCATGACATCAAAAATAAACCGAGTTTAATGAGGATTAACATTTCTTTATGCATTTTCAACTGAAAGCACAATTTTTCTGAAATTTCAAGATACAATTTTTATAAAAAATTACTAATTTAAAGCTGCCAAAACTTGATCAAAACGGATTTGATTTTAAAAATAAATGTATTTTTGTTTGTAAATTTAGCTTAAGATATATTCAAAATTTAATTGTGGAAACATTATTTTTTTTAGCTAAATTTCATATTGAAATTTTACCCTGCAAATTCATCATTAACAATTTTTGTTGGCAAATATATTCATATTATGTATATCTATCTATGTTCTGAATATACTTTTACTTTGCACAATGTACCCTATGTGCACGACAAATCAACAGGGATTTTATCTCAGCTGCAATCCAAGGTTAATTGCCAGAGTGGACCTTTGGGGGTACACCATGTTTGTGTGGGAAGTTTTCAATTGTTTTCGTTTATTGGCTGCTAACCCGTGTGATCTGCAATCAATGGCATTTTGAAAAGCCTTTATCGATTATCGCTTATGGCAAACTTTTATTAGACACTTTGCTGAATTACACATTTTACGAGATATTGCTTTATTGCTGCTGCTGCTGGATGGGGGCAGGGGCAGAGGATGTGTGTTACACATTAATAGCTGTAAAAATGCAGGAATGTGGCAAATGGGAAAGCGTAAGAGCCCGGACAGGTGTTGATAACACAATGGCGCCCCATCAAAGTGATTGACTGCGACACGCGCCCTCGCCGAAATAAATGTAGGTGTATATGGGGCTGTGAAGAGGCTGTATTTGGTGCTCTCTCTCTCTTTCTCTCTCTGTCTCTATCTATCTATATATTGCCAATTAGGCGGAGCATGCAATTTGAACAATTTAAGCAATTTTCAGCACTTTGGGGGCCCGATCGGGTACTGATTGACATATTGTGCCAGTTAGTTATTGGCGCCAGACGCATCAAATGACGATTGTTGCCATGCCAACAGGACAGGCCGCCGAATCCCGGACGCCAACATCTATTCCTAATTTGATTGCGCTTGCCACACAGGAGGCGAGCGTAATGGGAACAAAGCGTCGACAATTTCAATATCAAAATTTAACAAGTAGGAACATTGCCGTCGGGTGTAACCGACTGCGCAATACTCGTAAAGCTTAAAAGGGTCGAAAACGGTGTTAATTATTATTGTTTTTTTTTTTTTCTGGAAAAATGTAGATCCCAAGATATAATATAATATGCATTAGTCAGGCCCCAGTGGGCGTATCCCAACAAATTTTTGCGCTATCTTTAGACAAGTTCCTCAGTAATCGGTCTGAAAAATTTTACGAATCGAACTCTTAAACTGAGGCAGATAAATAGTTTTTATCGAATTGCCACGCCCCCAGTGGGCGTAGCTGAAAAATCGTAAATCTGTCGCGGGTATGCACGAGAATATATATTCCATAATTTAGGTCTCTAGCTACGGGCAGACGGACATGGCACAAACCTAATATACTCTTTTCACTTCGTGAACGAACATAAAAATTGAAATACAAAACCCGGACACAAAGCAAGCGGTTCGAAGCACAAACGCCGAGCAGGGCAGCTCTTGCTGCCAGATAACAGTACACACCTGCCAAGCACACATTCATATGTACAAATATACATATATATATAAAAGGAATATACAAAAGTACGCGACTTTACAGCAAGATGTACGGCAATTTGATGCGTCTGTTGCAGCTGCCACGCCTGGTGGTGCATGCCACTCCCAGCCGTGGCTTTAGTGTGACAACGCCGCGCTGCAAGCTGGACACGTGCACAATGTACGACAAGCTAAAGTTCCAGTTTACCGAGGAGAACAAGTGCCGCGTCCAGGAGCTGGTGGCCACCTATCCGGAGAAGGAACTGCGCGGCGCTCTGATCCCATTGCTGGACTTGGCGCAGCGTCAGCACGGCTGGCTGCCGGTTACGGCCATACAGGCCGTAGCCGAAGTCGTCAAGATTGAGCCGTTCGCCGTGTGGGAGGTGGCCTCCTTCTATACCATGTTCAATCTGCGACCCGTCGGCAAGTACCGTGTGAAGGTCTGCATGACGACGCCGTGTCAGCTGCGCTGCTGTGCTGGCATTTGGGATGCCTGCGAGCAGATGCTGGAATTGAAGGATGGCGAGACCTCAAAGGATATGCAGTTCACGCTGAAGTCCACCTACTGCCTGGGCGCCTGCGTTAATGGGCCCGTCATGAACGTCAACGACGATCTCTACGAGGATCTCAACGTGGCCGAAGTCGAGCGCATCTTGTGTGAACTGAAGAATGACAAAATGCCGCCGTCGGGACCGCGCAACGGACGCTTCGCCAGTGAGCCGCTGACGGGACTCACCACGCTGCTAGTCGACCCACCGCCAGCGGGCTTTGGCATGCAGGAGCTATGCAAGCCCAAGACAAAGCCCTGTTAATATCCTGGTATTACATCCTGTTCAGCGAGCGACTTTTTGATTTTGTTTCAGTTTTAAGGCAATAAAATGGCACTCCCTATGGCCAGCAGCAGCACATAATAAAGTGGGAAAGCTCTAATGCTCTGTGCAAGGGGGTATATTGGTTAGAGAAATATTTAAAATAGAGGTAATTTAACAGGTGCTAAACAAATCACATTAATGCTTGGGCTAACAATCTAATCATCTATCCAATAATCAAACAGACTCTGTTTTATCGCTATTTTTTAACTTTCAGCAGAGCATTGCGCGGTCGGCTACACCCGACTGCAATCGTGACACTAGTTTTCGATATCCTTGCATAGGGTATTGCAAGTTGTGCTCATGAAACTTTGCATATGTCGCGTCTTTTTGTTGCAGGCAATACATAATTCAGAATTGGCTGGATCGGACCACTATATCATTTAGCTGCCATAGGAACAATCGGTTAAAAAATTCGTTTTTATATGAAAAACTATATCATTTCTTAAGATATTCTGACCAAACTTAACAATTTGTTATCTCATTATGTTCTTCACATAGACGAAAAATATTTTCCACATCGAACGACTATATCTTTTAGCTCTCATAGAAACAATCGGTCAAAAAACTAGGTTTGGTAAGAAAACCATTTTTGTTTTTGCAGATATCCTCTTTACGTAGCAGCAAGTTATCACCAACAGTAAACAACTTGAGTATGTCAGCAAGGGTATTTGAGCCTCGGCACGCCCAGATAGCGGTTTATGCTCGTTTTTTGTTGTGCTTACGCTAATGCTCCTGCTGCCAGCAGCTGTTGTGCTTAGCCAACCTCGATCTCATTGCATTTCAGCGCTGAGTTTATCCCCTGGAAAAGGACATGCTTTGCAATTTCGCAGCGCTGGCAAAATAAACAACAACAACCACAACAACAAGCAAACGGCAATGGCAGCGGGGGCGAATCAAGCGCGCAACAACGCCCAAGCCCAAGCCCAAGTCCAAGTGCAAGTCCAAGCCCGGCCCTGGCCCAGTGCCGCATGCCGCCGGCCCGACAGCCAGCTTGACTGCCTGCCTGCCATGTCCTGTCAGCCATTGCAGCAAGTAATCAGCTTTTGTCTTGTCTCCCTGCCGGCTGTGCTCCCCTCAGTTGCCACTTGGCGTTGCATGCTGTGGTTTGTCCTCGGGCAAACCCCGTCGGCGCTCTAATGAAATGTTGCCAGCCATCAACATGTAACACCAGCAACAGCAACAGCAACAACAACAACTACAACAACAACGACAGCAACAGCTAAAACTCAGATAGCGTCGATATTGTTTTAGCCAAAATAGTTTTAATTGGAGCACGCCCCCTGAAGCGGCCAACAACTTTTGTTATACATACCTCGTGCTTGGGTGCAAAATGGATATTTTTATTTACAATAATAGTTACAATTACAAAAATAAATTGATTTAAAGTTTTAATTAATCTTTGCACTTTAATATTTTCGATAAAATCAGTATTTATTTGCAAAATTATCGATATTGTGAATGGCTGCCAGCAACTTGAAGTTGGCTGCGTTTCTTATACAAGTTCACCTAATGAGAAAAGACGCGAAAGTGTGAGAAAGTGAACAAAAAAAGTCCAAACAATTTCAATTAAATTACAACTTATTTGTTTTTAATTTGTAATTATAATGTAAGTACACAAAATTTGCTAAATATTGTAGAGTAACTTATAGTCAAACACACTGAGCGCCAATAGCGTGCGAAATTAGTTTTTTGTTTGTATTTATTGTTAGACAAACTAAGCGTACATTGCGGATTTACAGTTTTAATAAATCTGTTTGTCACTTTTGTTTGCCGCTTCAATGGCCATCAGCAGCAGCAACAGCAAGAGTCGTCCCTTGCCCCCCACCACGCTACGTTTTGGGGCCCATTGTCGCGTTCCCAGCGCATGGCGATGAATTTTTAAATGAAAATTGTTGCTATTGAAAGTTTTTAATTTCTGCGTGCGTGTGTGTGTGTGAGTTTTATTATACTCGTTCACAAACAGAGTCTATTGGGTTTGTTCAATTTCAGTCTTGCTGTGCGTACCAATGCAATTTTTTTGGCCGCTATTTAAGCTAGAAACGGTTAAATTTTGACTACGTCCACGATGCGATAATGTCCATATATCTTGGGCGGGAAAATCCATATCTCCCTCAATTTGAGAGCTAGAATCAGTTAATTTGACAGACAGTTTTCTGATGACCACTAAGTATTGAGCCGACAAAATTTCGGCCACGCCCAAACCCGCCCACAAATTACAAAAATCTATATTTTTACAAAAATAATAATAGTTAAGACGATTTCCAACTGTTTTAAGCTGTTATCATACTGTGAACGAGTATTGTGCAGTCGTTTACACCCGGCTGCAACGTCCCCACTTATTTTTCGTTCGTGCTTGTTTGTTGCTGTTGCTTTAAGCGCCCTCCTTTCCGCCCGTGCGCATTTTGCGTAATTTTCGCTGGCTGAAACGGCACCTTTGGGAAATTAATATCCTTTTTGGATGCCGGCACGAGGCGCCCACACGCCCAAGCCTGACCCAAAGCCGAAGCCAAAACCAAACGTTAGCCGCTCAGCTCGGCTCCAGTCCAAGCTTGTCCAACTGGACTAGCGCAGGGGCGGGGATTTGTAGGGGGGGCGCACAATTCAAGTCACGCGGCAGCAACGCGTGAGCTGAGCTTCAACTTTTTGTGGCCACGTTGCACGTACGTCCGCCCGCACCGCGTCCCGATGACCCCGGTGCTGGCCTTTGTTTAAGTTGGCTCTCGCCCGCTGCCCGCTGCCGGCTGCCTGTTGCCTGTCGTTGACAACTTTTGTTTCGCCCGCACACCGCATCCATAATTGCTGCTGGCGGCAGTATCCTTGTCCTTGTCGTTATCCGTAACAGATTGCATGCTGCTTTTTGCGTAACTGCTGTGCGCCGTGTCCTTTATTACTTTTTGCGCAATTACTCATTACGTTATTGCATTTTATACTTCTGATATACACGCATAGTTGACTAAGCTTGGCTCGCTTCCGTTGCCAGGCGCCGCTCAGCTCTGAAATAATTAGAAATATTTTTGCGCAATTCCTTTGGAGAGTTGTCCAATTTGTACGCAGCATTAAGAGCCGCCCCTTCTTCTGGCTGCAAACTCTTTTCGGGCTATTTTGGTTGCACTTTTGCTAACTGTTTTGCCGTTTGCTGCTTGCCTCGCGGCCTTGTCGCCTGCAAAAGTTTTCATTTGCATGTTTCTAGTTAATTGAATTATGCACAACTTTCCGCTCGGCGCTCCGGGCGCTCCCAGCAACATTTATATAAGCTATGATATTAAGCGCATAGAGCTCATTAGCTGACCCCCAACCCAACCAAGCGTTGCAGCGGCCACTCTTTGACTCTCTGAGCTGTCAGCTGCAGCTAACTGAAGCTACTCCGATTTCCTTTTATGTATGCGCCATAAAAGTGGCCGAGTTGAGGGGGGGCGGGGGTTGGGGCGCGTGTGGCGCTTCAAGTTTATTACATTCCTAAGCTGTGTTGCCAGCTACGAAGTCGTGTCATCGGCTGGCAATAAAAAATGCTGCTGGGAGGAGCAACACACATGCAGCAGCAGCAGCAGCAGCAGCAGGAACAGGAGAAGGGGGCAGGAGAAGGGGGTTGCTTCTTCTCGTGCGTAGTCAGCCGAATTTAAATTTGACTTTTATTAAGCGCAAAATCAAAGTAGAGAAATTTATCTGAGCTGCTGCTGTTGGCTTTGCCAATGAGCATGCCAGGAATATTTCAGTGCTGCCTTAGACGCTCGTATATGTACCAAGAGTATAAAAGCAATTTTATTGCTCAAGTTGTGCTGCTCGATAGGATAAGCCCCTCATTTATGCCCGTTGCCGGGCAACATGTTGCCGTTGCCCGTTGCCCGTTGCCAATGCCATTGCCTTTGCCTCTTTCTCTGTCCACTTCTCGGCCATAATTCCGATTCGTATCCCAAGTCCAATCTTTTGTGGGCGGCTGCCACTTGCCACCGGCTGTGGGCGGGGCGAGCTAACTATTAAAGTGCTGTTAACTTTATTATTTCGAGCACTTGTTGTATAATGTGGCAGCGCTGTCATGGCAACTTACTGCCATAGTTTGTGAGAAAATAAAAACACACACACATACACACAAACATACACACAACCAGAAACCAGGAGCTGTAGGGCTGTACAAGAAATTGCAAAGTCATAATTTGTCAAAAGTGGCTGGCGGAAGGCGAATAAATATGCTCGGCAAATATTTGCTGCAAAATAGCTTTTCTATGCAAAAAGTTGCTGTTGCTTTTCCATTTGCTGCTGCTGCTGCTGCTTCAGTTTGTGCCTTGTTTTATATAATCAAAAAAAGCAGCAGAATAATACATTCAACTTTGCCCATTCTTCGGCCAGCTTGTTGTTGTTGCAAAACTAAGTACATGAGAAAAATTGTAAACATTATTTTTGCTTCACTTCGCATAAGCCAAACTAAAACTTTTTGAACTTCAAGAGCTGCTCGTGCTGCCGCCCCTGGGCATAGGGGAAAAGCTCTCCCGTAACCAAACTCAAGCACTGCTTTTCACTCTAAAAAACATATACTACTTACCACCTATTAATTAGCACCTGCTCTTCATTCAATTATTCACTTGTTTTGCAATTCATTCTGTATAATAATGAGTACACAAATTATGAACTATGAGCATTTATGCAGTGCTTGTACGTAACTAAAACTGGCGTTTTAAAATAGAATTTTGTTCTTTATGACATAGTTTGGTTGTGTTGAAAGAGTTTGTGGTGTGTGTGAATTCATTAAAACTTATGTTAGGCTTCTTAGTTTGGTTTATTTATCTAAGTCAATTTTTTAAATTTGTTAAATTTGTATGATTGGCTTCATCTAAGAGTTTGTCAAGCAGTTGTTGAATATTTGTATTTTATTTCCTTATATTTATTTTTTTTAATTCACTGTTTACAAAAGGAAAAAGCCCAACTATTACTAATTTTAAACACATATTATAATAACATTCGTATTATATATATATCTGTTAACTTAAGTTCATTTACAGTACAAGACAACTTTTTCATAAAAATTAATTACGCACATAACTTATTTATTTTCAAACAACATTCCTACTTACATTTTGCAATTAATTTTAACTAGCACGACTTTCTACTAAAAAAGTTAAACATTCTTATTTAAGTCTAAAACACAAACTCGTAAACTTGTTATGCGATACCTCAAATAACATGGCAAATTCTTTAATTAAATTTAATGCACACTTAGCTTATTTATATGTAAAACAATATATATATTTTTTTTTTTTGGGTTTTCTTTTTCAATATAATGTTTGCAATTTGATTGTTTTTTTTTTAATACTTAAATAATGATATCAAAAAGCCACTTTGCCTAAAAATGGTTGTTGTCTAGGCAATGCATTTTTTGCTCTGAATTTTTTATTTGTGCTGCTTTTTTGATGAACTATATAAAAAAATGTCTACAAAAACTTTCCACGCAATTAATTTAAATTACTGCCTTGTGTTTATTTGGCCCTTTAAACATATTTTTATTTCAATTTCACAATAAATGTTAATTAGCAAACACAATAAGCTAAATCAAAATAATTAAATTAGGTTTCGCTTGAAATATTAAGTATACGTAATTGAATTCACAATGTTTTTGTAATTCGTTTTTGGTTGTGGGTTGGATTCTCATTTCGAGCCGCGATGCCCAGTCGCAACCCTTGAGTATTTGAAATCAACAAGAATTGCGTTTGGACAATCATAGCTAAAAATCGAATTAACCAAATATTTGTTCACATCTTGGCGCAAAAAGCTTTCAGCCGCATGGGAATCTTGGCCAGCTGCTGCCGTTCGATTTGCTGGCGATGATATCACATGGCATTGGGGCAACAAAGCGTCAGCTGCAACATTTTCAGCTCTTCCAAAAATACGACGAAATGAAACCCTTTTTGTGAACTTTACGCTGGAACTTAATACAGCGTTGAGGACGGCCCTGGCCATTCGGATGCTTGCTTAAAGTCTTTCACTCCATTATACTCAGTCGCATAAAAAAAAAAAGAAAACAACTTACCAGAGGATGTTGGCGCGCGTCCTCGGGGTCGGGGCACGCTGTCAGCTTGGCTGGCCATAAAGTGTCGGAAGAATCACAAAATCATTGTAAATGTTGAACGAATCTCGCATTACACGCAAGGGGCTGGCGCGTGTTCCTGGCCAAGACAAGCTCGGCGGCAGGGGGTGTGGTGGGTGTTGGTGTTGGGGTTTCGGGTTTGGTGGCTGTTTTGTGGTGTTGCTTGGGTCTCGCCTTGCGCTGCACTTCTTGATTAAATTTTTGCACTGCAAGTGCAAAATGAACTCGACGTCGCATATGTCCTCGCCTCAAAGTCGTCCTCGCCTTGGTGCGACAGAGAGCTGTGCAGACGACCCTATGGCGATTGTATCCTGGCTGCCAGGAGCGCGAGAGCTGCCGCTGCCGCTGCCACTGCCGTTGCCGTTGGCGTTGGCGTGTCTGCGGTTTTATTTCGCCTGCGTTGTGTCTGTCTCATGGCCTGTGTCTTGTGTCTTTTATTGTGGCTTCGACCGTTGTTGTCCATTGTTTCTAACTGTAAAACTGCATTCCTTGGCAAACGCTCGCTGTCATTTCTTTTTTATTCCCTGTGCCCATTACAAAATGCAAGCAAGGGTATACTGATTTTATAAAAACGTTTGGAATTTCGCGTTTTTTTTTTGTTCATAGTTGAATCTCTAAATAAGTTCAACATTTAAATCTGGAAACACAATTTTTGATCAAAATTCATTCATACAAATTGTACATAAAAATTCCCCTGTTCATTTGGGTCCAATTTTAAAACTACTGTAACTTTGCCAAAACTGAGTCAATTTTGATTAGCGATGTATTTGTGTTCATGGTTTGGCTTCTAGATTAATGCTGCACTTAAATCTAGAAACACATTTTTTGATCAAAATTCATGTAAAAATCTTACCTATAAAATCCAATATGGGAATGGCTAAGAACTCTAAACTACCATAAACTGGACCGATTTTATTGAGGAATGCATTTTTGCTTGTGGTTTGGCCTCGTAAATTATTCTGCATTCAAAACTGGAATCTCAAATTTTGGTCCAAATTCAGGTTGTAATTGTACCTAAATAATTGTTAATAGAATTATCAGCATAAGTATAAGTTTTGAATTACCGTAAATTTGTCAACTCTGGACCGATTTTAATTGATTTCTTAAATTTTGGAACATAATTATGTACCCTTTAAAGATAGTTCGAAGCTTATAGCGGCATACAAGATATCTTCTAGTTAGACACTCTTGCCCAAGGAACTATTACTTGTTCATTTCCTGCGCTGCCCGCAAGCTGCATTCAGCGTGGACTTGATGATACTTCTGTGTGTGTGTGTGTGTGTGTGTGGGTGTGCGTTTGTCCATGGCCCGTGTCGGTGTCCGTTGCGTGTCAGGCTACTGTTTTTACAATATCCTTAGCTGCTGAGCATTTCTGGTGGCGCTCCTTGGCCGCACACAGAGCTGGCAAGGGTTGCCTTTTGATAAGAACATCAAACTGGATTCGTGCTTTCGTCCTGTCTGCTGGCGAAGTTGCTATTAAATTTTAAATTAAATTGTCCAGCCATTCTTATGTGCACTTTGTGGATCTGTTTTGAGCTGGTTTTATGGTCGTTGTTAATTGGAATTGATTGAAAGTTATTTGATGTTTGCCGTTTCAGCCCAATTCAAGCAACGCGAAAGCCAAAGCCAAAAACCCAGCAAAACAACAATAACAACAAGCAACAGCAGCAACAACAAAGTTATGGCAAGGGAATATCTAGGCTCTACGTGCCAATCACACTGTGTTTGTGTGTGCGTGTGGGCTGTTGTTAATAGACTTGCAGAAGTAATTAACATAATTTAATTAGGTGCTCGGCATTAATTTTACGCACGGAATTAAGTGTTGAATTTTAAGTGTTTCCATTTTAATTGAGCGACATTTTTCAGTCACGGAGCGGCCAATAAAACGCTTGTACACGCTAATAACAATGATACGAGTACGGGTCCAGGGTAGGCGGACGTAAGGGAGGAGCAATTCGAGCTGGCAGCTGGGGACCATTCACAGAATCCCAGCACCAACGACTAATTAAATAAAACAAAAGGTAATCCATGCCACCAGTTGTGCAGGATGTGAGCAGAACGTGGGCAGCAGGTTGAAAGTAAAAACAAAAAAAAGACAAAAACATAAAATGGAAATGTTTGTTTTTTAGCATTGTAAATACGATGGCAATTCTAATCACATGTGACACGGTACTAATTAAACGTTTCGCAGCGTGCGTAGGCTAAATATGGGCACGTTCCGATTATTTCGAAACGTACACGAATCACAAATCTAAAAGGACATTCACAAAATTTTTTGGAAATCTATTTTTTGGCCTTTCTCCATTTAAATATATAGTTAAATACTCTAATGGGAGCTAGATTCAACATTGATCGATTAAGAATTTGTGCTTAGCAACTAATTCTTAAATAGCAGCTGAAAAAAATCAATAAGAAATAAGATATAGCTCATATATTGTTATAAATGCAAATTAGGTAAAATTAAATATGCCCTAATGTAATATTCTTTTTACACTTGGATAAATAATTAAATTCTTTATCGAAGCTAAACAGAAGGACACCCATACACATAACACACACGCACACACCTCATTTAAATTTCCACCAAGTCAATAAAACTGTTTACCCTTTTGCTTAAAGGGTATTAAAAATGTAACTTGCGCTGTTACTTTTATGGCCAATGAATGTAACTTTCCCGAACGAAGCACTCTACCACTCCAATCCCCCCGACAAAAAACTCCAACAGCAGCCAGCCCCCAAGCTCCGCCTTTAGCTGGAAGCCCTGGAAGCTACAACATTGAAAGGCTGCTGCTCGTAAAAAGTTCGAGCCTAATAAAAATGCCACAGCACGTACGTCAACCTGCAGGCATTAGCCTAACAGCCACGAGCACACAAACACACACACACACACACACATTTATGGTTTTGTCTAGGCGCCCGCATCTCCTGTTGGCAATAACAACAACAAGGAGTACAAAAGTTATAGACAGGGCAAAACTGGACTCGGCTCTTGTTATTAATTTGCAAAACGCAAACTTGTTTCTCATTTACTCGCCATATCCGGCGATATCGGGTAATCAGACATAGCCACCGCAAGCACCCGCAATCTCCCCCCCAGCCCTAGAGACCCTTTATTTAGCTATTTGCAAGCAATTTGAGTTTGTTTTACCCTGTAACTATTGAAAATGCTTAAAGCTGGGCATGAAAGTAAAAGTGCAGAAGGAGCCATTTCTCAAAGACGTTCTATATATATTGTTGGTCAACATCAACATTTTTCAAAGATAGAAGATTCTGTTGAAGCTAGAGACTACATTTGGAATATAATTTATCATTAACGTAATTTACTTTTTTATAAATAGCAGCTTTTTAACTGTTGATTAAAAAGTTCTCCCATTTTCTATCGCAAAAAACCGATTAAAAACCTGAGATTTTCTAACCTGAACATTTAAAATCTGGTATGTGGGCTCTTGTAGCAAAGACCAAGAATATTTGCCTGTTTGACTGCCTCTTTCACTTTCCCCAAAAATTAAAAATAAATACTTTTTTATTCGATAAATTTTATTTTTGCCTAATAACATTTTGGCTAGTTGTTTATATTTGTGTATTTTGTATTGTGATGCCAGCAGGGTATACCCTAGTCTAGATTATAATACTGCTATTTGGGTTTTGTTTTCCTTTTGTGTTCGCCAAATGTGTGAAGCGTGTGTAAAGCTGGCCAATTCAGCTGGGAGCATATCGAATTGCAGTTGTTGGTCCATTAGGCGAACCACTTGACCCCGGCAGCTTTTAGCACCGGAAATATAAGTGGAGAGTGTGAGAGTGAGAGTGGGAGGTGAACTGTGCCATAAGCCAAAAAACCAAATGCCAAATATTGTGTATTGCCATGCACAGGCCGGGCAAAAAGCTGGCCAAAGTTTTGTCGACTTGACTGTGTAAATTGAGCTGCTAATGGCTAGCCCCCGCATAAATACAATAACAAAATAAAGGACGCTGCCGTTGTCTTTTGTTGTGCTTGACATTATCGTTGTCGTTGTTGTCATTGTCTGATGGCCAAAACAAAAGGCGTTACCCCCAAAAAAAAATATATATATATATAAAACAAAAAGGGGGCAGCAGCCGTTGAGTTTCCCAGCCGACAACACGCATTCGCCACGTGCAACGCGCAGCTGCCTCTTGGTAAATTTAATCTGAGAGCAACTTTATTAGGCCAAGTTAACAGCTACTTTGGCCTGCTACTTGAGTGCCAACTTCAATACACTTAAGGCGGCAGCTAAATGAAGTTGTTGTTGTTGCCGCTGCAGCTGCTGCCGCTGCTGCTGCAGTTGCACCTGCCGCACTTGAGAGGTTGACAGTTGTCGGCTGCTTGTTGAAAACTGCCATTAACTTGTTACAACTTCCGCGCCGCCTACACAGCGGCTTGCATGCACTTCCTGTGATAGCAACGGCCAAACTAGACCGCCCCCCCACCCTTTACCACCTTGGCCCGCGAACGGCTGCATCTACAATTTCCTAAGCCTCTGTCTGACTTTTTCATTTGCAATATTCTCAAAGAAGCGCGCCTAACTTTTGCTATGACTTCCGCCGTGGCCCAAGCACTTCATCTTCTTCACACACACACACACAAAGGCCAACGCATATTTGCCTGACAGGGGCGTGGGCGTGGCAACAGCCGTGGCATTGTTTACCTGCTGCCTTGTCAGGTCGCAGACAAAGCCAAACAATTTGCGTCAGGCGCACCTGCTCAACCCCAAACCCGTGCCCGTAGCCCGTAACCCGTAACCCAACTTCCACGAACACTTTGTTCCGTTTTGCCCTTTGCTTTTCGGCTGCCGCAGTTTTTTGCCCCACGTCGTCGTCATCATCATCGTCGTCATTATAATGAGAAAATTGTTTCAATTATGTTTGTGTTTAGTTGCTTCAATTTGCTAAGCAACATCATTAAGTGCCGTAACTTAATTCATGCCGCCCATACAGCCGATATTTGCCCGGCTGCTCGTAAAAATAGAAATCGAGTTGTGAGCTCCACAGCAACAACCCTTAAACGGCGCGCACATGGTGCAAATAGTCAAGCGCAAAGTGTATGAATAAAACAACACACACACACAACATACACACACGCACACACAAGTTTTGCCTCGTTACCCTTGCTCCCTGCTGGCCAGGAAGTTCGAGCTGCTACTGTTGCTCAGCTGCTGCTGCTGTTGTTGTTGTTGCTAATACTTTGATTTTGTTCGCCTGGATTATTTTCACATTACAAACAAAAGCGAAGGCTAAAGCGAAACTGCAAACAGTAATAAGCCAAGGCGACAGGAAGACTTTGTGCAGCTTGTGTGCACATTATGTCTGCAAATAAAAAATAGAAGAAAGAACTATTAAGTGGTTCGGCTATTGGTTCGAGCCTATGCCTCGCTTTTAGTTTCTGATCGTGTACACGTATTTTCGACAAACTTTTCTGGTTTTGATTTAAATTTAAGTTCATCACATTTTTTAAAATTTTTAATAAAACAAATACAAATTTAAAATTTTAACAAAACACGTTTTTCTTTTGTTCATTTTTAATTTGAAAGTTCCTTTACTTCTAACAAGCTGTCATAAATGTTGTCTCACATTTAAATTTTATTTTAAAAATAACGAGCTCTAAAATATGACATGCCTAAGTATATAGTATATATATATATATTTATATACAAAAAATGAAAGCTAGCCAAAATTGACAACCAATAAATTTTGTTAAAGAAATGTACAGTTGGAAGCTGATTTTACACGTATACTTTTGACTTGGGTTTTTTCCAACAAATTTTATTCAATTACAAAAAATGGACATGTTTTGTATGTATTGATATTTTAGTCAATCGGTTTTATTTTAAGATTCCCAACCTCCAACGTTAGTTAAGATATCTCCCAACAATTAAATGACAGCTAATACCTTAAGGTATAGCTTTTGTAGAGTATCTGCAAGTCTATCAACCACTTTGCAGCTTTTCGCTCACTTAGAAACCATTTTCCATAATTGTTCAGTGCATGGTTAAAACGAATTCAGTTGTCTCTGTGGTAAAGACTGAAATTTATTCTGAATATTTTTTTTCCCATAGCAGTTCTTATATTCCTATAGGCGACCGTGGAGTGGTGAACAAGTGTAAACTATTGTGCCGCCAGGGGGATGGGGAGGAGGAGGCGGAGGCAGAGGCTTTGGTGCTTGTATTGACTGAGAGTCCAATGGTGTTGCCTGTGCTCAGAGCAATGGCAATTGTTGTAGCATATTGTGTGACTTTAGTTGCTATCGGAGCAAGAAATCCCACAAAAAAGCTGCTTTATTGCATGCACAGCACGTTCGTGTGTTTGTCTGGCTTGCCTATATGCCCCCGATACCCTCTCTTGCTGGCCTACTCGTGTTCATTTGGAAGCCTCAGCATTGGCAATGTGATCAAGCCTGCAATCTGCAATTTCAGGCTGTGACGCCCTAAGGTATGCAGCGGAAAATGTCAGGCAGGAAAATAAAGTTTAATTTGAATGCTTCTTCTGTTGAACGTCACATGACGCTGCCTGTGTATGTGTGAGTGTGTGTGCATTTGTGCAGTTTGTTGGTTGCCTTCTCCCAATGGGAAACTGTTGGAAAATCAAAGTTATTTGTATTTATTTGCAAAATCGTGCAGCGCGTTCAGCAGCAGCAGCAGCAACAGCAGCAGCAGCAACAACAATGCCCATGCCCGCCCAGACATGATGTAGTGGGTGTGTCTCTGCCTCACCCCAACGCCCCATTCATTCATTCTCTCACACATTTTGTGTGCGAAATAACTCGCTTCATTGCTTACGATTGCCGTTACAATCTTCTTATTTGTCGTACCATTTTTCAGCTCTTGTATTTGCTGCTGCTGCTGCTTTTGCTACTGCTGCTGCTGCTGCAAGAAATTTTAACGTCAATATCGAATGCAAGTCCGACTAAGACCTGAAGTCTTTCTCGGGGCCCGTACGCACGTGCCACACGTTCACGTTCCAGTTGCGTCCAACACGTACAGTTGTAGCAGCGGCAGTAGCAGCGGCAGTAGCTACGGCAGCTATGCCACAACACCGGGACGCCAGGATCCTCTTGTCCTGCAGGAAAAATATTTGCCAGGCACAACGTGTGGCCATGTAGCGCAGATGCTTTAGACCGTATTGGCTTTGGCCATAAGTTTCTCGATGCTTATTTACACTTCAAATGAATTTTCAGGCCTGTCAATTTCATATTGAGCATAACTTGAATTTGGCATTTTATTGAGTGGCCATAAAAGTGAATTTGTTCTGGCAAGCAACAACAAATAAATATATATTTTATATTTGACAGAATGTTAGACCCAAAAATGTAGCTAAAAATTCAAATATTTTCAATAGAACAAACATTTCCTAACTATTGCAAACATGGCGAATTACCTTAAGAGATTTATTATATTTTCTACAAAAACAAATTGTATATTAAACTCAGTTAACGCATATAAATATTTATCTATAATGCAAATATTTCCATATTAATTTTTCTAGCCTTTGGGGATTTTATCAAGTGCTTATCGTGCATCAAAAAGAATTGGGTTAAAAATCATTTTTCGTTTCTTAATTAGCAATGTTTTTGTGGTTCATTTAAATTGGCTTAAAATTTCAAAATTCAAGTGAAAATTGCCAATGCAAATTTTGTGGAAAACAACGAAGAAAAAAAACTTGGTGTAAAACAGATTTTGACTGCTTATCAAACATTTATTTATGGTTTTAATGCCCGACAGCAGTCGTAGCTACCGATAGGCCTCTGGCTTCTAGCCTCCCTGTAGCAAATGCAATCTCCTCCCAATAGCCTCCTTAAAATCCAAATGCAATGCATAAATTTATTGCATGCCACAGCACAGTAGACAATTAAGAACCGGGCTCCAGGGGGCAGGGCGCTGGAGGCCCTGGTTGAGCACCCGAGGCGGCAGCCAGCAGATTGGCTCGCTTGTCTCTGGCAAACGTGTGCACTGAATGCATAAAACGGAAATCTCAAAATATGGCAAGACAAACTACAACACTCAACGGCTATAACGACGTGTCGAATGCTCTTTTCAACTAAATGAATTTCGGCCCTGAACTATAAAAAGTTATAAAAGTTTTTTAATTGTCTCAGTAATGGCTTCAAAAGTTTTTGAATATATCGAGCTCCTCCTGAAGACTTACAATGCTAAATTACTAGAAAACTATCGAATGTAGGTACAATATCCAATAAATACGGAGTTTAGTTTTAAATACTTTTATTGGGTTGTTTAGTGAAGTCGGATAAGGGTACGTATGTGTATAAATTTCTTTGTTTAGCATATACAAAATTCAATTGGCTTCGTTTGGTTGCCAGCTGCATGTGAGAGTTATGAAACCCTTTTAGTGTATAGGGCAAAGCGAAGGCGTTGCTCGGTTGTTGCTGTGCGGCTAGGCTGCCGTCTAGGGTAGTCGTTGTTGTTGTCGTTGTTGTTGCTGGCTCCATAAATAAAACAAGCGAACATGGCGCCCAACGATCCAAAGCAGCCAGCAACGACAACAAGCAGGCCCAAACCCATGATTGTAGGCGCCTTGGCTATAGTCGTATGTGCACGTGCATGTGTATGTGTATGTGTGTGTAATATGATTTAAATTCAATTTGTGGCGTTTGTTATCGATATCAAGACAGGCCCACCCACACACACACACACAAACACACTCAATTACATGCAGTAAAATTTGTTTTCAATTATACATTTATACGTTACGTATGTTTGTGTGCGTGTGCAGGGTTTTTGTGTTTGTGCACAGCGGGGGCGTATGCGCAATATTTTATATACAACAAGCGCTTTAAAGCAATTGCAAAATGTGTTGCCCATTGTGGCAGCCATTTTTGTTGGCACTGGCATTAAAAGCGAAAATGATTTTGGCGCTGTTATTGTGTCCGTGCGCCAAAGTCAATCAAAATTTTAAGCCACGTAACCAAGCAGAAACGGCAACAGCCACCGGCACCCCACAAAAAGTATGCAGCATGTGTTAAAAATTTTAACAACCAAAGTGGTTTATTTTTATTTATTTATTTTTTTTTTGGTCGGGGTTGGGGGGGTGATTGCGGCAAATTGCAAAAAATGGTAAAGAGTAACGCATTGCCGGGGCAACACGAGCCGGGCGGTTGTGTGGCAACGCTTGCGGATGTGGGTTTTGTGGTGGCGATGGGTGTGCGTGGGTGTGTGTGTGTGTGATTGTGTGTGGGCCGAGTTGCGAGAACTTGAAACCGCAATTTACTCATTTCGTTTCGTTGCGTGGTTTTATTTCGCTTACGAGCAAATCCATTTGGCCAAAGCTTAACTTTCCGCAACGTTTTTTGGCAGCTGTTTTCAGTGAACCAACCGAGCAACTAACCAACCTCAAACCAAACTCCAACTGCCAACTTCAACTTCGAGTGGCGGCAAAGTTGTTTGAAAGGCTGATTTGCACCACACACAGCGAGTGAGTCGTTTTCTCTCTCTCTGTGTATGTGTGTGTGTGCGTGGTTGGGTGGTGCTGTACAAATTGCATAGCGCTTGGCTCATTAAGAGCGGCATGCAATTATAAAAGCAAATGCAAACTGGCAACGGAAAAACGTTGGCATGGCGCCCAGAAGCGAAGCTTCAAAAGCAAACGGTTTATTTCGTGCGAATACACTGGCATAAAAGCGTAGCAAATGCGCGTCATTACACACGCAGACACACTCACACACACACGAGCACGACGTGTTGGCCACTTGACTCATTAAAAAGCCTTGCTCTTCTACTCGGCTCGCTTCTGAGTTTTTTTCTTTTTTTTTTTTGCGTCCAGGTTTTCTGTCTGTGTTGAAAAGCGCTTCAATTGCAGTTTCAGTTTTCAGCTCTTTTTCAAACTGTGCTGCCCTAAAGTGTTGCTGATGAAAGCAGCAGCCCAACGCCCCAGCTACACCCCACAACACCCCTCACACACACCACCCCTGGCACACCCCCTCCCTCCCCATACACAGCGCTCGACCGTAACACAGACATTGCCATGTAGCAATTTGTAAGCACTTTTAAGCCGTTGCACGAGTGCTCGTTATGCCACTTTTCAATGAGTGTGTGAGAGGGGTGGTGTGGGGGCCAGGGGGGGCAGCATTTTGGGGCGGCAGGACAGGTGTGTGAGCTGGCTCAACAGGTTGCCGCTGGCAAATGTGCATGTCGAGCCGTATTAATTATACATTATGTCCGTGTACACAAGCGCATTAACTTGCATTATTTACCCTGCCAACCCGGCCCGTTCCTAACTTACCTTAGACCGTAAAGAGTAGCGCGTATATCGTGTACCGTTGAGCGTATATCGCATAACGTAATCGTGCACGGCTCTGCCTCTGGCCCATCTTAATCCTCGTTTGCAGTTGTTGTTGTTGCTGTTGTTGTTTGTGGTCCCCAGAGCTCGTCAACTTTGCCCGGACACTGGAAAAACCAAGCAGGAAACATAAGAAACTAAGTTAGTAACTCGTCGAGTGGCTTTCTCGCAAATAAACGAGCACGAGAAGCAGCTCTTACTGCTCCTGCTGCTGCTACTAATATTTATGTGTATCTTTTGTAATTAATAAAAGTTTTAGCAGCACAACTCCCCCTCTCACACACACACACATATAGCTGCAGAGCGCTAAAAGTTTGTTCATTTTTCTTGCACCCCGACCCGTCCGGCAGCTCGGAACGCATTGCATAAATTGCGTCAAATTAGACAGAAATATTTAATTAATCTTCATGAAAGTTAGTTTATTGAATTATTCACGCCGACTCAGACTAAGTCACAGTCGCAGGGGCCCGAAAATTTTCAAAATTACTTTCGCAAAAGACTCATTAAACCTGCTCGTCTACGCGGCGTATGAGCAATGTGCGTAAGCATTTGTGTATATACATTTATATACAAATATACACTCGAAAAAAAAAACAAGAAGTCTTTGATTTAGTTAATTACAAGTGGGGTTTTAATCTAGTTAAGGTCGAATTTTCTTAATCCCAAATGCAAAACATGTTACAGTATTCAATATTAGAAGAATTGTGCTTCTTAAGTAGCTATTGAGCTTATTTTAAATATAAAAATTCTGGTTTTAAGTATTTTTGTACTCAATTCAAAGTTCGTTTTTAATATAATTGAAATATTGACATCTTATTTTGAAATCAAGATTGAGTCATACTTAATTTACTAAGAATTCCTATTCTTTTGCACAAAAAATTTTTTTAAGAATATTCAAGATACGAATAGAACGAAATTTAAGAAAAAAATAACTTATGCTAGCCCTATCATATTCCGTTTTCTTTAAGTGAACCCACTTATGTGTATACTCACACCTCTATATGGTTGTCAAGACATGCCGATTGTCATTAGGCTGTTTTTATTGTTGTTGGCAGCTGGGAAACAGCTGCCCTTGACAAATGACACGATTTACATTATACTCGATGCAATTTTTCGCTGTCAAAATGGACAGCAAATGTGTAGACGCAGATGGTAATGGGCAACAAAGGCAAAAAAAAAAAACAAAAAAAAAAATACGAGAAGAAGAAAACACCAACAACAAAACCAGTAAACAAATGACGCGCGCTGCATGCTGATGTCCTCAGTGTATGTGTGCGTGGCTGCATCTTAAGCGGAAACGGAAGTCATTTGGGCAACGTCGACGTTCATGATGTTGTTCTCTCTCCCTTTTCTTGCTCTGGCTGATGATGTTCCGTTGAGCTTTATGGCAAATGCAAATACATAAATAAAAATAAAATGTGATTTTTCATTTACAGCTCGCCCTCTTTCCTTTCGACAGTAGTTTCGTGTTGTTTTTCTTTCACTTCTTTTAATTTGCGCCCGCATCAGGAAACCAGCGCCAGTCGCCGTCACATTTACAATCACTAACAGCGTCGGAAGTCTTGAATTTCTCAGAAAAGTTTCAACGTCAAGATTTGCGCTTGACAGCCCGCCCGGATCACGGGCAACACGGGGATAGGTCGCCGCTCTTAGCTCTGTGATTTGTGCTCTTTGAGGCGTATTCACTTACCAATAATTATGGCTTGACTTTAAAATTATAAATCGCATGTCTTTTGGTACCCAACGTGGGGCAAGGCTTTAAGTTAACTTTCAGCTGACCCGCTCTCTGTCTCCACTTTTCTCTTTTACACTCCAATTACATTAACAAGTCTCACACACACACACCCTGACACTAATACCTCTTTGGGTTCTGTTTTGCATGGGCCTGGGCCCAAAACTCGATGCCGATAAAGATGTCGCAAATGTCAACATGATGACAACAATTTGTAAAAAATACTTGATTTATTTGCCCAAAAAAAAAAGAAGAAAAATAGAGAGAGAAGAAACCACAATGTAAGCAGTGGGTGGGGCAGGGACAGCTGGAATAACATCAACAACAAAATTAAATGTGCTTCGCCTGCTGCGCTAATGGTAAGTGGAGGAGGATGTGTTTGAGGATGTGAATCCTTGTGCTCGTCGCCACGCAACTCACGTAATGAACGCGAGACGAAGGCAAAGCATAAAAAATCGCACACACTCATATCAACACACAATAGGGTGTGCCTTGGGGGCTTTGGAATTTTGTTCGGGGTCGTGTGCATGCGGTTGGCTAGCATATAATTTTCAATGTTGACAGGCAGCAAAAGTTAATAACGCACCATATACGATAATGGCCCCAAACATGGCCAAATACAAATAGAGCAGAGTCCGGGTAGAGGCCTCTAAGCGACGCCCCCGACTGACCAGTCGCACTAATAGCGTCACAAATGGCCGAGATTTAGCTACCAGCGAACAGGAACATGAGCCCAGCCAAGGGGCGGGACAGGGCGAGGGGGGCGGTGAAGTGGGGCGAACGACTTCAATTCGATTGATGAGCTTTGCTTGCGCGACGGAAGTGCACGGCAAAGTGTAGCGTGGTGGTGTAGTGGTGCAGAGTGGTGGTGATGGTGGTGGCGACGCCATTGTGGACCCACTTCACTTCGTTCACTTCTCTAAATTGTGGGCAATTAACTTGGCTGATGGCTGCTGCCAATCACAGCGACCTGCCGCCTGCGACGCTTGTCCTGGCCAGCTCGTTCAACTTGTCCCTTAGTCGCGCTGCGGCTTAAAGCGTCGCACTTGTCCCATCCCTCTCGCCCAGTCTCTCCCCCTCTATTTACTCTCTCTGTGTTTTTATATTCGTTCACGTAGTGAAAAGAGCATATTGGAATATTGGCATAGAGTCTTAAAAATTAGTACATAAGTATTACTTTTTTTTGCATTTCGATCAAATCTATTTATCTCCCTCAGTTTTAAAGCTAGAAGCATAAATGCTGTTCAGGCAGATTACTGATGACCTCCTCAGAATATCACTCTACAATTTGTTTGATACGCCCACTGGGCACGTGGAAAATTGATCAAATTTATATATTTTGGGGACGGATGAGCTCCCACCAAAAATGTATATTTTTCTAAAGTTACAATAATATTAAAGAGTATTTTCGACTGCTTTAAACGGTTATTATACTGTGCACGAGTATTGCGCAGTCGGTTACACCTAACGGCAACGTACTTACTTGTTTTTCTTTGTTCCCTATTTTTTTAAATTTTTTTTTATTGTGTGGTCGCCTGGGCCAAGGATTTTCATTTTAATTTGCTAAATACGCTGCACATTCAGACAGCCCACAGCGTGGCCATTCGTCCTAGCCAAGTGCACTTGCACAGAAACCCCAACAAGCTGGTCTATGTGTGTGTGTGGCTGTGTGTGTGTGTGGACTCGGATATAAAGTCGAGAACCCTTTGCATTAAGCGGATTAGGGGCGTTAAATGCTTTGATTTAGGATACGTGCGCCAGCTGTGATATGTGATAATTAATTCAGCTACCTGCTAGAGGGGGAGCGGGCAGCAGGGGTTTGGGGCAGTCGCTGTGTTTGAATGCAGAATGAATGCACATCACCCATACGCCACGTGGTGCGCA
Organism: Drosophila colorata; assembly: GCA_035041545.1. NCBI lineage: Eukaryota > Metazoa > Arthropoda > Insecta > Diptera > Drosophilidae > Drosophila > Drosophila colorata. Next base: position 7,323,922 of record JAWNLD010000564.1, read on the forward strand.
TAAAGTAATAAGCTGAAAGCTCAGCTCGGTTGATGAGGACGATGATGAAGACATGGCAAGTCATTTGCTGAGAAAAATGTGCAGCATGTCAACGAAATAAGTCAACATTATAGCAGCACCCACACACATACACACACACACGCACACCCACACACACCCTTTCTGTTGCCAGCCCAAAATGTGAATGCATAGGCAAGAGCATAAAACACAATGCACAGCGCAGCAAATGAACATAAAATGCCACTCACTTTTAGCCCAAAGCATGCCCAGCAGCCACGCCCCTTGAGTATGATGGGTGGCAAGTGCAACACTAGGTGGCATGCTTTATGCGGCGACAAATGCAACACTCTTGCAGGCAGCTTCATTTGCATTTGACGGTGGGGCCGGGCGCTTTTTGGCTGACTTGCCTGATAATGGTGGAAATTTAATGCCTTTGGCAACTTCATTTAACTTTTTTAACCCAACTCAAACGCGACTCCAGCTCGCCAGCAAATCCATTCCACACACACACATACTCAGAGGAAAAGGATCGCTGTTTTCTAGGTGACAAAAAGCTGGTGTGCCCGCGGCAAAAAGTACCCGCCAGCTGCCACACAATCTGCCATATCACTGACAGTTTTATCGACTTAACAAAACTAACTGCCATTAGTTTCACTTTGCTGCGAGTGCCGCTGAAAGGCCACGAACGCTGCTCCTTCTCCGCTCCTACTTCGCTCCTCTCAACCAACGGCAGCATCCACTACAAAAAGTTGTCCATTGTTGCGGGTGGGAAAGGATTCGTTTGGCAGAAAATAGAAAGGGGGAAAAAATATACAGAAAAACAGAAAACAGGCGACAAGGCAAGACAAAGCCAAAATAAACATGGAAGCAAAAAAAAAGCATAGGAAGAAAAGAGAAAAAAGCTGGCAAATGGCAGAGATAAGAAACATGAAACGTGAGACATAAGAACGCAACCGGGCGGGCTCGCCTGCTCCGGGCAGGACGTTGAAAAATCACTTTAGCATGACCCCAAAATGTCTATTTCATTAATACAAATAAACCCCAAAAGATACCCCGCAACTCCCCCGCCCCGCTTAGCCCCAAAAACCAATAGACGATGCCGACCAAAACAAATCGTTTGTGCGTCCTGCAACGACATTCAGACAAATTAAAATGAACATGAAAGCGGCGCATAGATAGAGCATAAACAGCAAGAGCAAATGGTCAACCTAACCCCCTACCCCTACCCCTACCCCTACCCTCCTTAAGCACCCTCGCCCTCTGCCTGTCTTGCATGGGCAAAACCACGCCCCGTTGGAGCGCACGTCTCTGGCTATTGACATTAAAATTTGTCATTCGTTTTAGACATTTTTTCGATTTTGGCTTCTTGTGTATTTTATAATATCCTGTATAGACAGGCATAGGGTATGATGAATAGAGAACTTACTCGAAGAATATACACTTGGAAAAATATCAGCTCTAAGCTCGGGTTCAAATTAGGGTTAGAATTCAGAATGCTTTTAATTTAATATAAATTAGTTTTGATTTTAAAATAAACCTTTTATGTTATAAAAACTCAATACAAGATTTTAAATATGTGAAAAACTTCTCAAATAAAGTATTATATTTAAGTCTTGTATTAAGGAGTTTTTGGATGAAAAAACAGGTTAGATTTAGGATGAATGTTCAGCTTTTACTTGATTAAAAATTCTGGAGCTCTTCATCCAAATCTAGGGTACCAGCTAGTCACGCAAACTAATGCTAATCTTGCCTATTTATTTTGCATTTGCGGCGACAATCTTCGCCATTTTGTTCAACTACTTGAGATGCCGTGCACGTGGCTGGCCGCAAGAAGATGTCCCGGCAGAAGATGGCGCAGCTAATCAGGCGAGTGCTGGAAATAATTTCAAGCCGGCTGATTGTTAAAAGTTTCGGCGATTGATGAGCTCCATTTGAGCTACCCCATGGTTGAAGCTGTCATTGTTTGGACGTCGCGTCATTTATATTTGTATTTCATTAAAATTATTGCCAGAGTGTGGGCAACATTGTGTGTGCCTGCGTGTGTGCTTACAGATGTGTGTGTGTGAACGAAAAACTAATTGATTGACACAGTTTTTGCCCGGCCAGCGTGGCGGCTTGATCGATTGATTTAATTTATTGTAAAAAGCAGTTGAAATTGATGGAGTTGAGAGCTGGCCAGAAAGCGAGACCAGAAACCAGCTATAAGCGAAATACCATTATGCAGCACACTGTAACAACAGGGATAAAGCAAGAAAATGGGAATTAAGATTGGACGCTGGGCGGGGGTGATGAAGGAGAAGGACACTCAATAATGTCATCAAAGTGGCTACTACCAAATGCATAAAGCGGCCAAACGTTGGCGAGAAAAAAGGCTCAAAGGCAATGGCAACGGCATCGGCAACGGCAACGGCAATAGCAAAGGCGTGGCGTGGCGAGGCGCGGGCTAAAAGCCAAGTGAAAAAATCGATAAGATTGTAAAGTGGCTGTACACGCAGCGAAAAATGTGGTGTGAAAAAACAGGGATACAATTTAAAGTGTTTTATTCTTAAAGTTTTGAAAAAATTTTGTTGTTGCATATTCTGAAATTAAGTTGGAATGATGCTTAATTTCTAATGAGTTCCTAAATGAAATATTAAATATTTACTTACTTAAAATAAGTATCAAATGTTCCTAATGTAGGAATTTCGTTTGGGAATTTAGGATTTATAAAAAACTCAAATTAAGAAATTGTACATCCTAACCAGATATATATTGATTTAAATACAAAAACTTGTTATTCTTTTTTCTCTGAGTGTAGCCACAGTGCTGGCAATAGCGTTAGAGTCGAGTCGCTGTCGACTTCGCTCTTTGTGCACAAGAGTTGCACATTTGCTTTTGAATTGAAGCGAAGACGAAGGCGAGGCAGACATTTGGGTGCGGGGGCAAAATTGCACTTTTCATTAAACTGAAAATAATAATAGTCGTAAAAAACAGGATGATGATGTTATCGATGATGATGATGATGATGCTACTCCAGCGGATCAGCGCCACTCGATGCGGCACTCCATAGCCACTGACTGGCTGCAACGGCTCCAAAGGCTCCTTAAGGCATTTTGAAGCGCTTTGCCCGCATTACACGACTAGGTCCTGGCGCCTGTCAAACATCAATGCGCGCGGTGAATGAGGGGGGTTTGGTGGATGCGGCTTGCTTGGAAATTAGTTGGTTGCATGCAACTGACATCAAAGTGTGTCAAAAGCTGAAGGCTGACTGCAATGGCAAAAAATAATTTACACAACTTTTGTCAACTCACGACGCTGAAAAAAATTGAAAAAGCGAAAAGAACGTAAAGAAAACCAAATGCTAAAATCGAACTTTAAAAGGAAGCGTTTTCAATTTCCGTGACAAACGCGCCAAACGTTGGCCAAATTCAATTTGACAGCGCAGGGGGAGGCAAGAAAGGAGCCGATGGGGGGTGGAGTGATTTAGGGAAGAGTCTGTGCCACGTAGACGCACTAAACGCTGTCAAGCATTTAAATCTAACATTATTGCATTTGCCAATGAATATGTCAACAAAAATGCTGAACAGCAACAACAGCAGCAGCAGCAGCAATAACAACAACAACATCAGCATCTCCTTTGACATCCGATGCTGATGCTGGCAGGCAGACAATCAGCCAAATAGACGAGCGTATGCCAAATGTGCTGAGTGACATGCTAAGCAAATGATGAAGAATGAATGCGAAATGGTAATCGGAATGGAAATCGCAATGGCAATGCCATTGAAAATGGAAATGCGAATTGCGAAATGCGGGACCCGCACGCCTGGATTCCGTTGATTTGCGAGTCAACGTCAGATGAATCAACTCGTTGCCTTAGCTAAATGAAAGTCAACTATGCGCTCTTGTTTAGCCCCAGCCTGAGCCAAGGGTCAGTTGCGTTCAACTTGCAGTGGATGGCATTGAAGTGGTCGTGCAACTGGCCCCCAAATGCTGTTGCATTAATCAAAAACCGAACTATCGAACAGTGGCCATGTGTGAGACTGTGCTGGCCACTGATTGCAGATAACCCCCCTCACAATTCCCCCACACTCTCCCTAGCTCCCCTTCAATCTAGTAGAAATGCTGCCAAAAGAAGTTGCAGCCGCTAAAGCTGTGGCAAGCCCCTGGCGTACGTGGCGCCCTGAGTTATGCAGTGAAAAATTGTCGAGTGCATGATAAATGGTCGAGCAGCGTACTGTGCTCAGAACGTGGTCAGCCAGCAAAATGTGAAAGCAATAATAAGATGAAGAAGAAGCACAAGCAGCAGCTACAGCAAGAACCAACCACTGAAAAAACAAATACGAACTTTGGACATGGGTGCCGGCGACTGCATAATATTCTGTTTATAATGTAATAAGAGCGTATAACAAAATCGAGAAGTGAGTGAAGTGATTACTCTTAGACTGTGACGGTGACTTTTAAACTGTGATTTAAAAAATATAAATTTCTGGTTTTTGTGGGTAAATTTGTGTGGTAGATAACAAAATTGAAAAATCTAATAAACGAATTTCACATTCTCGAACATCACAAGGCGAACATTGCACAAAGTCAAAGAAATCTTTATCTAAACCAATATACTCTCTACACACTTTCTAAACAGTGTAAAAAAAAAACGCTGTCGCTATTCAAGGAATATGCGCTAAAGAGGAATGAAGATAGAGAAGATAGTGAATGAGACTGTAAGCGGCAGGAACTAGCTACTAGAAATTGTGTGTTTAAGGATACGCTGATGGCGCTTGTTTGGCACAGCAAACAGCACGTCCTTGGCGTCCTTTTTCCCCTGTTTTTTTTTTTGTTTTTTTGTTTTTGGGCCACGCTTCGCACTTACTTTGTGCGCATTTTCAATTTGTCAAACGCATAACGAATGAGCGTGATTGAAGTGCCAGTCGCAGGACATGGACATTGACTGCTGCTTTAAGCTAAGTCTCATCTAAAAAGTTGTGCACACACACACACTAACACACACACACAGTTAGGCACAGGATTGCTAAGATTAATCGTGTTGTATGCCTGCGCTTGTTTTTGCCAGTTTGTTTCGCAACCAGCAATATAATTACAATAACAACAACAACAACGGCAACAACAGTGGTGGCAACAAAACTCGAGCTGCTGTATGCATAATTGTGTGACAACACGAAGGCGGCCGCAGGACAGGCTGACAGGATGCAGCAGGATACACGCAGCAACTCGAGCGCACAGCCTGCCAACTTTGTCTGCGCCTTTGGTCTTGATTTTGACACTTTTGAGCAAGGCCCCAGCATACACTAATACACACATATACACACACACCCGCGCACACACACACGCAGTCACACTCATGCATACTTGTAGCCATATATCCTTATTGCCTGTGCGCAAACAAGACTGTCATAAATGCATTTTATGATTTTAATGAGTTTGCTGTTGATGTTTTGGGCTCTTAGTTTAGGGGGAAAGCAGGCGCCCGCGCATCTTAAAATCGCATTTAAAAGCTGACAGTTTAAGCAGCTGACAAAAGCATAATAAAAATGAAAGAAAACATTAATCAAAGCGGAGCAAATTTAAAGTGAAAAAGTCGACAGGACTTCGAAATGCTCTGTAAAAAATAATAATAATTAATAAATCCCAAATCGTTTAGTTCTTCATTCGAATCTCAATAATATTCAGTAATCAATGAGTCCCAAATGAAATGAATATTTATAACGACAATTATCATTTAGTAGTTTATGAATCCTATTATCGTCTGAACGATTTCAGACTCAAATTTAAGTGGAAAGCGTTGACAGCGTTGCATTCGATGACATTAGGAAAGGATCTTAGTTATAATTCGATAACTAGCTCTCAGAGTTCATAAAAAAATACCCTAATGTTAAAGCTGTAACGAATATTCAAAGTTTAAAAGGGTATTAAATCCTCTTACCCACATACACATACACACACAGAGTGATTTTGCTCGCATTGTTAAGCAAGTGTTATAAAACATTTTTTGATAAATGCAAGCGAAACCGCAAAATATCATATGAATGATTGCGTTCATAAATAATGGTCACGGCTGCCGCGAACCTGCACCATGACACCCAGAACCACCAATCCACTTCCTCTCTTTCCCTTCTGCCCGGGCCCATCAAACAGTTGGACAACTGCTGTGTGGTGCACCTTTTGACTGGAATTTATGCGATTTTTGCTATTTGTTATTTGCATTTAATTAAATGCAAGTGCGAATAAAAAATATTTATGTGTATTTGCCAGGCTGAACAATGATTTTTAATTAGAAATCAAATATAATGCCATTTGCAAATAAAATCAATGCTAACACGTGTGACAAGCGGTTGCAACAAACAACAGCAACAACTCACTAAATAATACAAAAACCCATTCCACGCCTTGGGCACATAAATGCAAAAACAAACGCCGAAGCAAATAATCATTAATTTTTTTTTATATCGCCTTCCATTTTGATTGCAGTTTGCAGTTTGTCCTGCAAACAAATCAAATCCAAACCCATCTTCTACTCTGACTCTTGCCCTGTCTTTCACACCCACCCAGATTTTTTGGGAGTACTAAAGCAATTACCAAAATACCCCGAATGCAGCTGCTGGCCCACCTGCTCAATATGCCCGGCTAACTGCCCTAACTGGCGTATTCCGATTTTTCCGCCTCTTTTGATACAAATCTGTATCATGTCCGCCGGCCATCATTTTCCCAATTTGGATACGCGGGGAACGGGCGGAGGACGGGCGGACGGCTTATGGCAGGCTTGTTTCGAACCATTTTTTTAGGCAACAAAAGCTACTTTCTTTTCTCTCTTTTTTTAAATTTATGGCTTTTATTTTGAGGCCATTGTAGATTAGTTTTTTATGGCAGCAACACAAACTGATTAAACATTTTGTGTGCTCTGAACAGGCGCAAAAATCAATGTTTATGTTGCCAAAAAAAATATCTTGCTAGTTCGGTAGTTTATACCCTGTGTCCATAAAATGCCTGATAAGGGGTATGATAAATGTTTGATATATTTTAAATAACAAATCGATCGAAAGCTGAGTTCTTTATGAAATACATTTTTGTTTTCCATAATTTTAGATCAAACTTAGCTATTATGTTCCTTACATATAGAGAAAATCTTATCGATATCGGACCGGAATACTGTAAGTACATCTATCGCAAATTATATATATTTATATATAAAGTGAAAGCAAATCTTGCAAGGGTATTTTTTCATCGGCTTTTTATATTCTTTCGTGTTTTAAAGCATAAATCACCCCAATCCATTATTTGAAAAATACATAAATTTGCAATTGGTATTGCTTTGTCAAAACTAATCTGATATGCAATTTAAACCATGATTTCATTTTTCATATACATATCTGCATATTTCAAAATAAAATAAATTTGTTCATTCTTTGGGAAAATATAAGCTTTGTATATATTCTTAATTTGTGTTTATTCTTTTTATTGTTTTTCCTATTTGGAAACTGTGCTCACATAAGAAACTCGCCCAGGTTATTAAAAACAACGTAGAGGCAACAAATAATTGCCAATTTAATGCACATTTGCTCACATGTGCATGCGAATTGTGAGTAGTCCGAGTAGGGGTAGTCCCTCTTCACACATTCTCCACCCAGCTCTAAATCAATCGGTTTTGTATCTTGTCTGCAGCTGTTGTAATTCAATTATGTTTGTCTTTGGTAAATCAGCAAAATAAATTCGTTTGTTGTGCTTGCTTCAGATTGCCATTTCATTCGTTTCCATTCGATTCGATTCGATTTAATTCGAATTCGCATTCGCATTCATGTTGTGCAATTCATATCATAATTGCAGTTATTATTCCTTCCAGTGGCCGGCTCTTTGTGTGCAGTTTTCTATGGTGCCAAATGACTTTTCATTATGCATGCGGCACGTGCCGCAGAGTTTCTGGCTATTATTGCGAATCAAAGATGTTGCAGCTGTCGTGTCAAAGGTTGATAATAATACCGTTGACTTTGCTTACAGTCTGGCACACAAAACCTACAAATATAATTGAAATTAATCTTTAGCTAAAATTTCATTTTCTTTGCAAGCACACACATATTTATTTCTATCCATGCAGGATATCTTCAAATCAAACACTAGCCAGGACTATTAATTACCATGACTATGTTAAATTGAAAAGCCCACACAAATATCGTTTATGTGACGTAAGGCAACGGGGGTTGTCATAACGCATTCGCTGGGGACTGTAATTTAATTTAAATGCAATATAATTGAAATCTGTGGAATCGAAATTCGTTTGTTCAATGCAAATTAAACACATATGACAGCTGCATAATAAGAAATTGTAATGTCATTTTCCTTCTGGGGAGGAGGTACCGATTCATCAGAAACGGAAAACGAAAAACGTTGCACTGTTTTTTTTTTGTTTCGCCCCCTTTCTGGTTGTCATATGCGTTGTGTTTACGGTAAATACTCGCTATGGCGTCCCACAATATGTGCGCGTATCCAATTACATTGACATCGTTATTTACATATGCACATTATTGTTATAATACTCGTTCACAAAGTGAAAAGAGTATATTGGGTTTGTGTCTTGCTGTCCGTATAAACGCAACTTTTTTCGACGCTATTGGAACTAGAGACTTGACACTATAAATATATATTTGTGTATACCCGCGTTAGAAAAAAAAGCGCGGCCTTGCGACTTAATCTATATATCTGCCTCAGTTTTAAAACTAGATACATCAAATTTTTTGAATACAACCCACAAAAATATCTATAATAAGTAAGACCATTGTCCACTGTTTTAAGCTGTTACTAGACTGCGAACGAGTATTGCACAGTCGGTAACACCCGACTGCAACGTTCTTACTTATTTTTTGGTTTTTTGGTTTGCTTTTGCCTCACTTTATTTCAGTTTATTTATTTTACAAGCATTTTTCGTCCCTTTTTTCGTTTTTTAATTTACGCAAATAAATGAAAAATCAGTCACAAAGTGCATATCCGAATATATACGTCTATATGTGGGCATATATATTGAAGCATCGTTATCTCTATCGCTATTGCCTCCTGTCTGATTCGGATTCGGATACTCTTTATGATTCTGTTGCCGATTCGTTGGCTCGTGTCTGACAGACAGGCGACGATTTCCAGTTGCGTTGGCCCGCAATTCGTTGATGCGTTTTAATTGGAATTTCCGCTTTTCGCTTGTGTGAAAAATTAAAATAATTTTCAGTCAAATACGGTTGTCACGGCACCACTAGCCACTGTGTGGGCGAGGCTTTTGGCAATTTACACCAGCTATTTGGAAGTTTTGTCACGCAAATTGCTTTAGCACGAATCGCACGCTCCGCCGCACATACTACGCCGTAACTGACTGCCTAATGACATTAAGTACACAATGCAACCATTAATTATGCAATTTTATTTGACAGCCTCGAAAGTATTTGGACTATGCCGCAAGTCAATGTTGAAATGGCCAACAAAGCAACATCAAAAAAATTTAATTTAATTGAGCATTTCAGCCAGAGGTCCTGTGCCACGCCTCGCATTTTGGGTGTTTGGTGTGGGCTTAGGCCAAGAAGGGGCCCAGCCCCCTCGTCGCCTGTTAAAAATGAGTTTTTTAAATAAACTTTAGGCACTTTGCTCGTCTGTTTACTCAGCTCCCAATCCGGCGTTGACCTTTTTTACGGCCCATAAACGTGCCCGCCGGCAAATGCTTTTTAAATGTTAAATAAACATTTTACGACGCCAAAAAATGCTTTAAATCGCTTCAAATTCATTTTAGAGACAGACGCTAATTATAATCTAGGCAATTTAAATACATATATGACATTTCAAACAATATATAAACATATATATATTATATATATATATGGTATAAAATTAATCTTTTTTAAAGAGAGAAAAAAGTCTTAAGTCATTTGGGGCTTTTTTTTCATTTTTTGTACTGCCCATAAGCCAAATTGTACAAGCTGCTAACAAGGCCGCTTAATTTTTGACGCATTTCTGGTATTATTATTATTATCGCCCTCAGCAGCATTAAAAGAAAAATATGAAAATAAAACTTCCACCTCCCCAAACTGCCAGGAATAACAATGAAAGCAACTGCTGCCGCTTAATGCGCTGAAATTTAATAAAACGCTCGTCGCAAGCGGCAAAAATTCCATTTAAATAGCGGCCAGTCGGGCGATTAAGTTGCCAAATAAAGTGCGACAGGGGAGTGGGCAACAAAGGGTTAAGGGGGCTTTTGGCCCCAGCGGCACCGATGATGGCATTAAATATCAAAGGGTTCGCCCGTCTTGTTTGCCAAGTGATTTTCCTCATTCTGATTTTTACTTTTAATGAATTCATTTTAAAAATTCCTGATGTACATACTTACATATATTTGTTTATTTATTTTATTTTTTCCTGTAGCGCGTAGCTACTGTACGGTGCGCTGTCGTTTTAACTGCTTTCATAAATTTTAATGTAATAAATTTGCACGTCTCCTTCGTGGTGCGCCCTTCGTTATAATTGAAATCCATTTAATGAAAATGCGGTGTCAAAAAAGTGACTGCCGCCCCAGGAGGTGGGTATTCCCCCTACCCCCACCTATTCTTATTCGGGTAGGTAGAACAGATAAGATTCGGACATTGGGTGGCTTTCAGTGCAGGGTATTGGGTTGCGCCCAATATAATTAATGGCTTGCCATGCCCGATGCACAAAAAAGATTATCTATCAATAGATGAGCCCTGACAAGTTACATACACATAAAAACGAGTCTATATATAGGAGTATATATATATGAGGATATGTACATGTATGTGAGAGGGAATGATTTAACGTTTGCTGGATTGATGCTGGACAAAGGCGGCATTAAATGTTTATAAATTATAATTACAGACATATTAGTTTGTGGCTGCGACATGACATTTGCCGGAAATTGAATTGATTGTGGTTAACCCCGTTTTAACCAACCCCCTCACACCCCTACCCCGCACCGCACCCAAGTAGGCAACACTTTTTGACCAGTCCCCTGCTTTGGTTTCCAAGTACTCGTATTTATATTGATTTTAGATGTTGCTGCAGCTTCTTCTGCTGCTTGCGGCCAAAAGGCAATCGAATTGGCATTCGAGACAAAGTTTAAAGCGCTGTCCAAATACGAAAAGTACCAAAAACTTATTTATTATATTTGCCAAAGTGCAAATAAGTACAAAGCTAAAGAGGAGCAGCAAATAAAAAGGGCTTCAGTTCAATTTGATCTCCATTTTGACTTTTTTTTCTATTTTTATAATCGCTGTTCACAATGTGCAAATATAGTATATTGGTTTTGTTTAAAGTTTGACTTGCAAGTGAAGTTAGAGACTTGAAAATTTATAAATATCATGGCTGCAAATCCAAAAGTAAATTAGTTCGATTAAGGGTTCGAACTTCGAACGCGTTTGGATTTGGAGTTAAAATCTCAAAGTCAGCAGTTCATTTGCCAAGCTGTTTATTTTCTACCTTTTTTTTATTTTTTTCGCTGCGAATTGAGTATTGCGTAGTCGGATGTTTTCACGCTGCTTCCTTACTTCTTTGGCCTTTTCCCTAGTGCCAGGGGCGTGGCCATCGCCAGTGGGCGCACTTCCGTTACGCACTCGCCCCGTTATGTTGTTATGGCCGCCTTTCCTTTTTGCCGAGCGAGCTGTCATTTTGCGTACAATTTGAAACTTCCGCTTGTTGTATGCCACTTGAGCACTTGCCACAAGTATGTTGCGAACACCGAATGGAATATTATAATTTGCGCTCAAATGAAATCAATTTCAGTATCATTTAAATCAAGGCACACGGAATACAGAATTGTCCGTGCACGGACTGTCAGGCCCGTGCCAACTGGGACATGCGGGCCACAAACAGGTATTGGCAGAGTACTCAGCGCCAAAGGAGGACACCCAGCCAGCCAGCCAGACGGCAGACAACGAGACGGACAGTTGCTTAGCAGCTATTATGTGCACATGCGGCTGCTGCTGCTTGAGCTGGCAGCTGCCAGTTCCATTCGAATGGGTGGGACAGTGGGGTTTGGGGGCACGCCTTCATTTATTCATTCGTTTCATTTGGCTGGCTGAGCCTGTGGCAGCCAACTGGGTATTGCTTTTAGTGTTGTTATTGCCAGCGTTGACGTCGATGCTTGGCATTTGTGTTTATGTAGTTGCCATGGCCATAACAAAATCAAACCACATCAATTGTGCACCTAAATGGCCAAGTGGGACCTCTTAGCTATTCATTTGGCTTTCAAGACAGAGACCGGGCCAAGTTGAGCGGGCGTTTGACTTTAACTTTAAGCGCTGCTGCTGCTGCTGCTGCTTTAATTGTTGCTGCTGGCGATTGCTGTGCATTTATTTATAATGAAATTCATGTTAAATGCTTTTGCATTTTGCAATTGTCACTTGCCTTTGTTGCACTGCAAAATGAAATTAATTTTGCGTTGGCAGCAAGCACAAAAACACTCATACCTGCCCGTTGCTGCTTGTGTTGTTTCTGGCTGTGACATTGTCATTTTTGTTGTTGTTGTTGTTGTTGTTGTTGTTGTTAGTGTTATTTGTAGCTGTGCTTTTCCATTTTCATTTCCATTTTAACTTTGGTCACACATGAGTTGGGTCCGTCTCGGTTACAGTTCGTGCCACAGCTACCTGTGGCAAAAACATTTGCCTTGTGCATTTGCCAACTTGGCCAAAATTGTATGCACAGAGATACAAAATATCAACGGATGCAGCAGCAGAAGCAGCACCAGCACAACAGAAAAATGCCACAAAATAATGAAAAAAGTTTTATAATTGCATGAAACTTTCCAATTAACAGGCTGCCTCTGGTTGCTGGCCACAAATTGGCAAAGCCAAACCCAAAGCCAAAGCCAAAGCCAATGCCAAAGTCAAAACCAAAAAGCTGCAACCGGCCAAGTGGCAATTAGATCTTTTCATTAGTGTTGCATTAAATCCGTTAAATATATATACGTGCTTACATATTTATATATATTTATATATGTGTACTAATAACAGGCGGCAAAAACATTTGAGCAACTCGTCTATTTAATTGAAAGACATTCTTTTAACCAGCTCAAGCGAAAATATAAAACAACTTCCTGTTTTTGTGCAAACCAACACAACTTTTCGCTTGTCTCGAGCTGTGGCTAAATATGCAAAAGGAACAGGAACAGAGAGACACATGCAGAACATGTCTACAAATACAGCAGCTTCCCGCACCCGCTTGCCCCCCCTCCCGCCTACGCCTGTGCTGACATGCAGGCAGCAGGCTCAGCCTGGCAACATTTCATTAAGTTTTGCGCAAAACTTTTATTAAAACAAATACGTGCTAGCGCCAACAACACTGCGCTTGTTCTTGTGCTTGTGGCAGGGGCTGTTTGTAGGAGCCTAACGTCTCGTTACAATTTGGCCTCAATTTTCTCCTTTTTTTTTTGTCAGCGCTTTGCTTTGTTTTGTTTCTTGGCGTTTTTTTCGTACATTTCTTGCGGCAAGCAAAAGTCAAGTCAAGTAGATTTGTGCTGACTTTTGCACAACATACAAAAGCCCAAATGCAACAATTTCCTGACTGCCAGCCGAGATCCTTTCCCACTCTCCATGCCCCCTCCGTCTTCGCCCTGCCCACGTCAGCAGCACATTGCCTAAGTAAGTAAGTTGTTTAACTCCAACAACATCGTCGTCGTCCTCGTCGTCGTCGTCAGCCCTTGGCAGTCACTTTGGCGGCGTTGTTGTCTTTGCAGCCGGCGCCAAACTTGCACAAAAAATTAAGTAGGCATAAACTGTGTTTGACTATAAGATACCCAGCATTTCATAGGCAAAGAAAAGCTCTTGAAAATATCTTTTCAGTAGACAAAATAAATCCAATGCGCCTTATTTAGTCACTCATAGTTAAAAAGCTTGCTGAAGCTCCTATTTGATTTTGAAGCTTGAATCAATGAAAGTTGTCGTGAAGTTTGGTTTCTTTGTGATCATGCATAATACAGTGCGAAAAAATTATCATTTATATATTTTAACCAATTGATAATTCAGTAAGCTGGCATATTAAAGCTCGATTAAAGCTCTCGCATTATTTAAATGATATTTATGGTAGACAATGAAAATGTATAAATATGATCAATTCTTAAAAAAAAGCTCACATTTTAAAACTATTTTAAGTGTGAGTGAAAAGTCATTTAAAGTTTGATTGCTTTTGAGTGATATTTGTAACCATATTTACTTAAGCTCGATTAAAGCTTTCATGTGCTTTCAATTATAAGTGACAATTTCTGTAAGACACCTTATTGTTACACAAAATCTTAAGTATTTAAGTGGAGCACTTGTTCCAAAAGCTGTAATTTGTCATATTTCAGACATTTCCAAAAAGAAAAAAATATTTAATTAAAATTTTTGCTTTCTGGCTCTCTCTGATTACAGGGTATTCATATGCATAGCCACACCCACCAAAAAAAAAACACACACATACCCATAATGTTGTGGCGCTGGTGGTGGCGGTGGTTGTGGTGTTGAGTACATTTGCGGCAACGGCCGTGCAAGCTGAAAGCCAACTTGCAAAAGTCAAGAAAATGGCATCTTGAAATGTGAACTTTTTTAGCTGCACTTCTTTTTGAATACTTTTGTGCCTGACTTTTGGATTTGGCAACTGTTGTTGTTGTTGCAGTTGTTGTTGTTGCCTGTTTGGTTTGGCAGCTGGCTTAAAACTGAAACTCTTTTGCACTTTGAGCGCAACTCTGTGCAACGCATTTAAACTAGTCGAAGTTTAAGCACAGAATCTGCAATTCAATGCCCGAGCAATTCACAAAATTTTCTTGCAGCTGCATCGATTGACGGGGGCATAAGTGAAGAGGGTGAAGAGGTCGGTACGAATGTCTATTTGATTGTGTGTGCCCTCCCCCCCTCCCTCCCTTGGGTTATCGGCTTGAGTGTGCATGTTAACGACATTTTGATTTTGTGTGCTGCTGCACTGGGAGTACTGCATTTAATTAGATTGAACAACATTATGCACAGCATATTGCACCTGCCACAACTGCCGAAAGTACTTACCACAATGCGACTGGCGTTCAAGCAGATTACACTGTAAGAAAAAAAAAAACATTGTTGAGAATGTTTATTACACAACTGGACATTGCTATGGCGAGCACGTGCATGCTAATTTAACGACAGGCAGTAAAAAATTCAAAATGATAAAACAAAAAATGTATATACATATATAGTATATAAATTTTCGCAGCCGTAAATTGTGGCAGCAAGTTTGTCGCAACAGTTTCGCAACAACTTGATACATTTTAGTGCTTTATCTCATAATTAATGGCGGCTGGGCATCGGTGGGCGGCAACTGGCAACTGCTACAAGCAGACAAGAAATTAATTGCGCTTTACGCGCGCTACGATAAACGCTCCTCCAGCAGCGGCAGCAGCAATTTCTCCTTCTACCTACTGCTGCTCCTCCTACTCCACCTACTCCTCATCCAAATGCTGCCAGTTACAAATGAACCGAGGCTCCTCGCAACTGTCGCTGGCACAACGAACTGAAGCCGGCGCCAGTTCCGGCTTGTCGCAAAAATTAATTAAAAGTAAATCCAGTAAAAACTATTAAAGTTAAATTTGGCATGAACTCGACCACAAATCAATCTGCCACACAGTAAGCGCTTTATGTGGCAGCCAGGACAACAGTTGAGCCTGGGCTTGCTGCAGCAGCCCTATTTTTGTTTTTGCCACGTCCTCGCGTGGCTGGCAACGGCATGTTAAGCTGTTTATAAAGCGTTCAAGTCATTTCTTGTCATATGTTGCCTAGGCCACGCCCACACTGGGTCGCTAAACAACCGAAAACCCGACCGAGCCACCGAGGGGCTTACTGATTTTGCGGATTTTCAATGGAAACTTTTTTTTGTATACACTTGCAAAGGACTCTGTGAATATGGCAGGCAGTGTGTGACGCAGTGAATTTTCCGAGGCTATATATGTTGGTGCTTGTATTTCTATGCAATATCTTCTCTTAGTTTTTAAGCTATTTTAATAAAAGATAAAAAAATGCGTCTTTTGGCTGCTGGTAGTTCATATGGCGGAGTCTACCGTATTGGAACACTATAGCATATTGTTTTTATAGGAAAAACCTGACGAAAACAGAGTTTTTGTATAGAAAACTTTTTTTTGCTCTGAAAATCTTATACAAACTTTGCAATTTCGAGACTTACCATACTTCCAATATATGAAAGAAATTTTTTCTAAATCTAATCTAATCTACTCTTATTTATATCTAATCTAAAAAACTTTTTTGTTTTTCAAGATATGCCAACCAAAATCAGTTTTTGTATAGAAAATGTTTTCTTTATCCAGGATATCTTAACCAAACTGAACTATTAATAAGCTTTAACATATGAACAAAATATTATTAAAATATATTTATAATCATATATATATGTAATCATAGGAACAATCATTTTAACAATTAATTTCTCTGCAAGGGTATTTAATATTCGGCACATTTAAGTTAAGTATTCTTTCTTGTGATTTTTTGTTGTTGTTATTTCTGCCGCCGTTAAGTGGCAAGTTTGGGGCTTTGGCTTTGGCCGTGACTTGCACGCTTTTAAGATGATCTGCAAACTTTGATATGATTTGCATTCCTTGACTGTTTGCGGCAAGCGCTTTTTGTTGTATCACAAGCCGACAACAATGACAATTAATTAAAACAATTTTTGGTTGCTTGTCAATGCGACTAATCGCAAGTTTGAGGGCACGCCCCAATCTCCAAAGCGGCTGCCCAACATTCAATGGGGTGTGGAGTAAGAGGGTGGGTGGTTGAATATAATAGAAAAGTTTGCATAAAATCAATTTGTGTATGGGCAACTATGGGCCGTTGCCGGGGCCCCTAATCGCAGGCATTTGAGTGCCTTTTTATTGACTTGCCTCTAAATGCTGGCAACTTTGTCCTACAGTTGAGAACTTACGATATAAAAAGGAACTTCAGAGTATTTTTCTTGTCGCCGGGCAGCTCATTTTATGTCTGTGTGTCCCTTCTACACTTATATACACATATATGTATAAAGATATATGTATATTGCTGTTCTACAAATGGCAGCCAATCAATGGACAATTTACTATTGCTGCATTCGTCTCGGGCTGACTATGCTCGTCTGGCCTCTTGTGGGCCACTTGCAATTTGCTTGGCAAATACATTTTGACCAATATTACAAGTCATTCATTTGGCAATCATGTTGCCCAATTAAATGGCAACTCACAAACGACTGGCAAAAGCGCAACCAAACCCATATATCAACACATTTTTTATGAACTTTCACATCAATAAAAAATATTCCATGTCACACGCAGCGTATTGCCTGATTTTTTTTCGTTGGCCTTTGCCAACTGCATTGAAAAATTGGTAATCGACAAAAAATTTGTATATTTGCCAGCAGTTTATGTTGAAATGAACTCTTTATACAAGCTCTGCAATTAAGTTGCATGCAAAAATTGCCAGGATTTGTATAAATAATAAATGTGTTTGCATACATATATTTATGAAATATTTTATGTGAACTTTGCAGTTGACATCACTTTTTCATGTATAGAAATTTTAAATAGACTACAAAGTGTGATTATAAAAAGTGAACTGTGTCAAACGCACACATACAAAATGCATATGCAAATATGCCAAAAAGAGTATTGGCAAAGATTATTGGTATTGGTAATTGCATAAAATGTCGACTCAAATATTTTACACAAATAATGCTGATAAATGACTTTTATTGTTAATCGAATTTAGTTTAAGTAAATTATGAAAATTGAAGGCTCTTGAAATGTATGCTTTTTAATTCAAATCTACAAAAAGTCTGCAAGGGACATTAGGTGGAATTGAAATTTTTAGTTTTTTTTAATTTTTATTGACTATGACTAATAGCATATAAATTTCCAAAGCAAACCAACGTTGCATACAACCAAAACAAGTACCCTAGCATTATTTATACACATGTAAAATAAATCTTAAGTGCAAATCATAACCAAAATGCCATCATTCAGTTTTGACAAAGTTATAGGAGTGGGAAATATGGGAGCTATGACAAATTAATTAAAACTTACAAATAAATATAAATATGATAAACTAGTTAAAACATACAAAAGTAGCTATTGAAATATGTTGCCCAATTAGATTATGTCAAAACGTTATAATTATATGAAATATAATGTGTTCCATGCAACCAAAATACACTCGTCCTCAGCCCAGTTTCGATTTGGGCTTATCTCCTTTGAATATCACTATATCATTTCACATAATACCAAGTATCTCATTAAACTTCATTCAGAATGGGGCGGCAAAAGCTTTCTATGTGGGTAATATTGACGGATACCAAAGTGTTAACGTGAATGTGATAAGGGCGTAAAACGCTGGCAATGATATCAAACGGTTATTTAGTTAAGCTATGGCCAACATATGAGCATATCGACCACAGGCCAATGGCTCAAGGCAACAACTCAGCCACACACGCACAGCCACATTTAACAAAGTGGTGGCTAGCAGCGCAAGGACAAGGACAAGGACAATATTACTTATGTATATTACCGCATAAGCCGTCACTTGTGGCAAAGTACAACCAATTTGAAAAAGTGGTGGTATCGGAAAGGGTACCGAGGGGTAACAAAGTAGCGCGTAACAGCAGGCGGATAAGAAACGCATTTGTATTAGTTTTACGCGCATTAGAGTCTCATTGCCTGGCTTAAGGGAGAGCCAGGACGACCAACTGGAGCAGTACGAGCATAAAATAAAGTAATAAAAATCTTAGCTTTGCTGCTGGTCATATCTGTGAGTAGCAGACATGTATATTACATATCTGCTATACCAGTTACACATGTATATATATATATACATATATATTTATATGCTGTCTGCGTAGCTGTGGGTGTGTATGTGTGAGTACGTGACATTTAAAAGGGATAAAGCTGCTAAAACCCAAATCGAATAATAAAATACGAGCTAGACTGACACTTTTTATACCGCCAAAAGGATAATTGCCGCTTAAAGCGAGCGTTTAAAACGGGTTTTGGGCGTGTTGCACACATCCACACACACACACTAACCGCATATGTATTTAATATTTTTTTTGTTTGGCATTTGTTGACTTATATGCGCGCGCTTATCACGCACTCGGCTAAAACATCAAAGATTTTGTACTTAAATCAAGCTCAAATGTTGTCAAGTTCTGAATTTCTTTTATTAAGACCAACAAGAATTGTTTCTAGCAGGTTTTTTATCTCAACACTCATAAGTTCAAGATTCTAATACTAATGTATAGTATATACTACAATAGTATTTTATGTAAGATATTTTGTACTTAAATTGTGAGTTTTTTTTTTGCTTTTTAGTTATGCAAATATTTTGTATAGGTATTTTTTACTTAAAATAATCACTTTAGTTTTAAAATCAAAAATAAGCTATGAATAATAAAGAGCCAAATTAACAATACAAAAAAAAAAGTATTGTAAGTCTATTAATTTTAAAAACTTTAATAAGAAGTTAAAAACTACTTAATAATCTGAGTAAAATTAAAGCAAAAGAATTTACTTCGAATACCATCATCAAACCATTCCCGCTTAAAATGGCATTTAGTACAACGTTTTTCTCCGAGTGCACGCATTCTTGTTCGTACGGGCAAAAACTTAAGCTGTCGGTGCGACAAGCTACAAGTTGCGCGTCATTGAAACAAATGCAGCACGAAATGCGCCCGAAAAACCCCAATCAAAGCCAAATTACCTAACGAGCTGAGCCATCAAGTGGCCCAGCGATGACAGCGGCCTCAGTTGCAGTTCCAACTACAAGCAGCTGGAGCTCCAGCTTCGACTTGAGCTGATCTCGGGTAGCTTAAACTTTTTTACGGTCGCAGCATCATAAAATGGGTGGCCATGGTCGTAATACGCCATACGCCATACGCTATTCGCTCCACGCGCAAATCAAGTCAACTTTCAACAACTTTGACTTGATTTAAACCCATTAAAAGTCACTTTTTCAACGCTTTTGGCAGGCAGCTAGCTGGCTTGATGTATATTTCAGCAGGACTCGCTCGCTCGCTGGCACTCACCTGTGCAGCTGAAGGACAATAAAGCGTCTTGCCGTCTCCCCTTTCAAGTGCATAAGCATGCCCTAGGGCCATTCGTACTGAACTGGGTTGCAAAGTGGGGGAGGGGGCTGAGCAGTTTAAACTAGTCGCTGGGCTGAGCTGCCACACTTCAGTCGAGTCAACAGCGACGTCAGCAACAACTGAGACAATGGCAATCGGATGAGTTGTGAATGATAATGCGCCACGGCTGCGGGGGTGAGCTGTGGAGACAGATGACGAGAACGAGAAGGAGAATGAGAATGAGAGTGAGAATAGAGGGGATCTGTTGTTGGATGACTAAGCACAAGTGCAAATCTAGCAAAAGGCTAATCAACTATATATATGGGTATATATATGTGTATGTATGTGTGTGTTGGTCTTATGTGTGACAGCTGACACGCCTCTAACTCTTAATTAATTTTGGCAGCGCCTTTTGGCCTGCTTGGCAAATGATTTGAATACAATGGGAACGAGACGTGTCCTCTCTTCAGCGCAATTACATGGCGCAGCAGTAAAACGCAATGCGGCAATCATGTAAATGAATGCCATCAGCGAGACATCAAGCAATCATTCATTCATTCACTCATTCAGCATTCGAGATGCGAAATGGCAATGGGAATAGAGATGCGAATAGCAATAGGAATACGTATAGGAATACGAATGGGAATTGGGCTGCAGCACGCACGAATGCTGCCAGACAGGGCGAAGGCGACGTCGGCGCTGCTGATGCGGCGGAAATAATTGTCTTGACACAGATAATCTCGTTACCTTTTGGCCGGGTCGTGAAGCTGGCGCTACGCCCGCTCTCAGCTTTATATTGCCGCCTCATCCCCAGCCGAGATCCGTTTGGTTTGTCCGCATTATTGTCAATTTATTTGCGTAATTTATGCCCCCGCCGCCAGAGGCGCTAGACAAACACAACGGGCCACGTTAGTACCGAACTCAGAGCTACTCCTACGCAGCCGCCAACCCGACTGCCACTCCCTAGCCCGACTGTCAACTGGTGACTGCGTGGGGCCGTAGTTAAGCTATTTCGTGCGTCTGTTTTAAATTCAAATCAAATCTCGTTACAAATTCGCCACAAAACTGGTCGCTGGTGTTTTTTCTTTTTTCCCCATTTTTTATTATTATTAGCTCTTCTTGTTTTCCTAGCTACCTATTTTGCTCTTGCATAGGGTATTTAAATTTTATCATGAAATGTGTAACGCATTTTAAGAGATATCTACGGACCTTGTAATTTATTCTCTTGATCAGCTTTTGAGCAATCAGTTGGAAAATTACCCTTGTTTGTCCAAAATATTATCCAAAATTTTTTATATTTATCTGCCAGGGTATTTTGTATTCGTCACATCAAAATGAATTTCTCTTTCTCGCTACCTTTCGTCCTGTTCTCGGAGCTGTCACTGTGCCTGGTCTTCAGAAATTTTGATTTCTTGTCACAATTTGTTGACATTTGTTATTTCTGCTGGTTTCCTATTCGTGTGGCTACAGCCAATTAAGGCGACAAACACCAGCCAAAAAGGTAATGAAAAGAGAAATAGTAAAAATAAAAATAAAAATAAAAATAT
Organism: Drosophila colorata; assembly: GCA_035041545.1. Lineage (NCBI taxonomy): Eukaryota > Metazoa > Arthropoda > Insecta > Diptera > Drosophilidae > Drosophila > Drosophila colorata. The sequence continues at coordinate 7,345,539 of JAWNLD010000564.1, forward strand.
ACCCACATCACAATTTTTTTTATCACGTTCTGCACACGCTGCGACGGCGGCCAACGGAGCGTATGCTTTATATTGATTTTGTTTAACAAGCTGCGTCTGCAGCAGTTACTGCATGTTGTTGCTGCAGTTGTTGGTGTTGCTGCTGCACTTCCGGTGCGACGTCAGTTCCGTTTTTGTTTTGGCAGGCCTTAAGGATTGCCTTTCACCTAATTGCACAATAATGGAACGCTCCTTCGGCTACTCTAAGCTTGAATGGTGACGTCTTCTTCAATTTCCGCACTTATTGTTAGCAGGCAGTCAAGCAGTCAGTCTGTCAATCATTTACTCAGCTACTCGCTCAGACGAAAACTTTAAATTGTTTCACAGCTTAAATTAATTTGTGTGCTTTCCCATGTGTGTGCGTGTGTGTGTGCATTGTCTTAAGGGCTGCAGAGCTAAGACCAAACCGAAAAGAACCACTTTTGATGCCAGTCAACTTAAGAAACAGCTAAAGCGATTAAAAACGATTCGAAAACTCAGGTTCATATAATACAGAACTTACGAAGGTTCAATTTTTCAAGTAATAAAATGAATCCTATTCATTCAGCTAAGAGATTTAAAGGACTTTGAAATAGGGTTTTTTTTCGCTTAATAACACACTGATAATGCATTTTTAAAAAATTATGGAGCTGAAAGCCCTGGCGGCTAACGCTCCTTCAATAGTTAATAAATAAAAATATTAAAATGACGATGCAATTGCTTTAAAGGAGATTTTGAAGTTATCCAGCAGTAATTATGCATTTCATTCAATAAGTACTCAATTAACCTGTTAACAGCTTTAATGTGCTTTCGCATTTTATTGCATGCGCCAACACTGATAATGCATTTAGCTAGAATTAGAATAATTATGCTAAGAGCTTTCAATGCTTAATTTGTTGCACTAAGACGCACTCATTTTAAAAGAAACCATTCAATATTCATTCTGAAAACTTTAATGAGCTTGTATAGCTCGATTTATAGTATGCTCGAATACTGAATTGCGGCACAAGCTAAACTTTTATCATGTTGCAGCCCTGGTTTTTATTATTTTTAATTTTTTTTTTGTTCTAATAGCGTTTTACGCAGCTGAAGCTGAGTGCTTGACGTTGTGTTTACTTTGCGCCGAACGTCTAAAATTGCCAAGTGTCTCAAGTTTTAAGAGCAGAGCGCTCTTAATAGGCTAAAGCAAACACTACCCGAACCCCAGCCAGACCTTAGTCATGCCTAACACGCACACCCCCGTCCATCCTCCGCACTTTCTCGCTCATTATTTTCGCACAAACAATAACAATCATAATGCGTTATGTATTTTTCAACTCAATTAGAACATTGTTTACAATGCGCATGAAATTTTGATGGCTGGATGTGAAACTTTTGGCAACGAAAACTTTTGCAATAACAAAGCCGCTCGAGTAAAAAGTAAATGTTGCGCTAGCTTCCACGAAAAAAATAAAAAAATATATATATATAAAAATAATAGATGTATATATAATTTAAATTGGCTATGCTGCAGTCATAAATAGAGGCGTGGCAGCAGCAGCAGCTAGCAGCACCTACGCCAGACTCACTTTATTAATGTCAGCGACCATGTTTCATGCGCTTATTTAGAATTATGAGCGCATTTGCCTAAGCACCCGAAATGCTGGCAAATAAAAGCGCCAGCAAATGATGCACAAACTGCATAAAAATGCTGCAGCCAGCCGTGAGGAGGAGATTGGGTGACTGGCGAGTCGAACTGGAGAGTCGAAGTGCCGCAGACAGCGAGACGTGAGCTGCAACCCGTTTGTGGCGTCGCCAACTCGGCCAAGTTTTCGGACTGCGTCGTCTGCAGTTTTTCTTTATTTTTCTTCATCTTTTTTTTCGGTGTCCTTTTATTATTATTTCTTTTTTTTTTACTGGCGTCAGGTTGTCGTTGCCGCAGCTGCCATGCTAAGGGTTTTTCGTTTTCCAAGCGGACGCACCTACACAGTCAGCAAATTTTTCAACAATGTGTATGTGTGTGTGGCAACATGGCGTATGCTTGTATTTTTTTTTTTTTTTGCTTCGTGTATATTTTTGGCAGACACAGCAGTGGCAGCGGCTGCCACAGTTGCTCGACAATCAATGAAGCTGCCATTATGTAGCCATGGCCACATAAATACATGTACCTGCACACACACATACATATATATATATATATATATATATATATACCCTATATATATGGCTATACCTGCACTAGCTCGACTGGCGTCGTTTGCCATAAAGATAGCACACGGCCATAACTTTAAAGTTCGAAAACTAATTATGCCTATGGGCCTAGACGCCTGTCTCGGCCTAAACCGGCGGCTGCTGTTGCCGCTACTGCTGCTGCTGCTGCTTTTGCTGCAACGCATAAATTATGCCACACTTTTATGTATGACCCGCCCACTCCCTCCGCCCCCAACGGTGGAGCAAGATGCGAGTAATTTGCTTTTGCATTTGGCTGCATTTTATGGCTAATGGCTTTTGAATACGAATATTCGTTCCGTTGTCCACTGGCTAAGCACATACACATATATATATATGTATGCTCGTGTGTGTTTTTGTTATTGGCTACTGCACGCATATATTTGCCAGCTTAAGTGCCGCATTAAAACAGGCCAAAGGAAGCTGTCTAGCGTGCTGGTGCAGGGGGCTCGGGGGCCCTTGTCTACATCGCCATGACAATAAAGGCAAATGACGAGTGGCATGTCGAAAATAATGATTAACGAGCTCCAGCCGGAGATGGCAATGGTGATGAAGACGAAGCTGGAGCTGAAGCTGGAGCTGGCGCTGGCGCTGGCGCTGGCGCTGAAGATGAAGACGGTGACAGGGCACTCAGCGAGGCATATAAAAATAAAATACGCACAGCCTCGTTGCTGCGCGCGCGTGTGTGTGTGTGTGTGTGTGTGTGTGTGTGTGTGTAATGGCGGGCAAATCAAATGGAAATAAAGATACGAGCAGGGTGTGGTAGGCAGAGGCTGGTTGGGCGACGTAGTCAACAGACATTCGAGCTGTAGCATCATCAATGATTTAAATTAATCGTCGTAACACACGCAAATCTCGCACATGACAGCCAAACGACGGGCAACAAAAGCGAAACACTTCCCCTCCCCACACCAACCCCCAACTTCCGCCTGTGTTCGTTTCTTGAACGTTTTTACGGGCTGCGGATATGAAGTCGAAATCAGCATATCAGCCAAATTACACGAGCAAACATAAAATGGCTAAGCCAAATGACTAAACGAAGTGCCAGCCGTCGCACTTGATGGCCAACTGAGAAAGTGGGGCGTGGCCGCTTGAGCCAAATGAGACGTTTGAGCAAATTAAAGCGAAACGTTGCGACGACAACGCCGAATGCCAAAAGCCAAACGCAAGTGGGCCCAATGTGTGGGAATGTGTGCAAATGCCAAATGGAAATGGAGCGTGGTGGGCAAGTGTGGGGGCCAGTGTGGAGGCCAGTGTGGGGGCCAATGTGGGCGCGCTGCTGAAGCTGCGTGGCATGCTGTCTTGCCATTGACGCAAGTCAAAGTCAGTGGCAAGCAATCAAGTGGGCAGCACGCGCTGCATGTGGAGAACGTCGCCTACGCCGTCTGTCTGTCTGTCCGTCTGTCTGCCTGCTGCTGAGCTATTTTGACAGATTAACTCACGCGTGCATTGATATACACCGCTTGCCCACTAGCTCGTTATGTCAATTGTCAGCCGCTAGACTGGGGTGCCAATAGCACAAAAACAACAACAACAAGAGCAGCAAAAAGAAAAAAAACAAATAAAAACAGCAGCAAACAAAATCTAACAAACAAATATCAAACACAAAAGGGGCTGGACTGAGGCAGCTGCCATTTGCCGTTGCTGCATGTGTTAAATTTAAGTTTTGATTTACGAGCCCAACTTTGTAGGCTGCTGTATAGGCAATACACTTGCCAACACACACAAACACACCAACACACACATATGGATAGTGATAAATTGCGCTGTCAGAAGTTGGTAGCTACAATCGCAGGCACATTTTTTCTTCTTTTTTTTTCTGCTCGGCAGCTGCGACTCCTGTCAGGAGGTGGGGCGGAAAGGGAGGGGGTCATATCTGTGCCGGGGCATAGGTTGGTGTTGCGTACTAACTGGGTTAGCAGCCAGCCAGGCTCAAGCCTCGAGCCTCGTTTAATGGCTGTTGACAGACGTGTCAAGTCACACGGCGCTCGCTTTGCTTTCGCAAGCCTTTCAGCCAGGAGTTCTGGCCAACATTCTGGCAGCCACGTTTTTTTCCCCTTTTAATACCCTTGCAGAGGGTATTATAAAATTTGTCAAGAATTGTGTAACGCATAAAAGGAGGAGTCTCTCGTATATGTATTCAACAGCCAAGGGATTAAAGCCACGTCCTTCTGCTTTGACTGCAAACTAGTCTCTCAGTTTGAAAGTTATCGAGATGAAACTTGGAATAGTTTGTGTATTTTTTTTGTATTAAATACTTGTTTGATTTTGAAGATATCATAAAAAAAATCTGACTAGCATCGAATAAATAAAAATCGGAATCGAAACAATCAGACAATAAATGAGTTTTTGTGTGAACAACTTTTTTTTGTTTTTGAAGATATCTTGACCAAACTTTAAACAAAACACCTATAGTTTTATTTCAAATATATTTTTTATTTATTTATATTTAACGCAATTTTTCTTCTAACTGTTATCCATTTCTTCCCCGTTAGGGTATTTCATCTTTGGCCACCCAAAGATCAGTTTTTTTTCTTCCGTTTTTCTTTTATTTTTTATTTGTACATTTTTTTATGGGCAAGTTCGTGTCACGAGCACACTTGCAGCCAAGTTATGTGCTCATTTCATTGTTGAGACCGAGCTCAAGTGCGCTTATAAATTTGTAATAGCGTTGACGTCAGTTGCCGCTTGCCAGCTCGCTGTCAGCGTTTGATTTGTGCGCGTGCCATGCGGCGTATGAGTGATTAAAAAAATACGAAAGCAAGGAAAAACACTGCACCGCTAATTGCAAGCGTTAAGTATCAAGAATTATTGGCTATTTAAACCCAAGCGTTATGAAAAACTGCACATTTCAATTGTGACAGCCGGAGCCAAATGACCAGGCCAGTGCAGTGGTGCAGTGGTGCAGGGCTGCGGATTAGTCACACAACGGTTTGGCTGGCGTAGCGCATAAATTATGCAAAATGATTTATTGGCGCTGAGCTAAAAGGAAAAGCCACGCATCGTGTAAAAACCAAACATTGACTGACCGCATAAATTAATTGAATTATGCAAGCGCCAGACACGCCTCCACCTCCAATCCCATATATGTGCCCCTAAATGTATGCTATGGCTATATATTACTATTATGTTAATGCTTAAGCGTGTGTGTGGGGGTGTGCGCGCATTTAATCATGAGTTTTGAACTTTCACTTGATTAGCGCTTGACTCGCCTGACAGATTTACGAGCCTAGTTCATACACAGAGAGATAAACCCCAGTAGTTTGTACCCAAATCGAGTGCAAATTTAATGAAAATCTAGCTAAGGTTGAAATTCTTATTCCAATAAATGCGTTTTTTCAAATGAGAATAAAATTCTTCTAAATACTAATACTAAAATACTAAACGCGCACTTAATCATGAGTTTTGAACTTTCACTTGATTAGCGCTTGACGCGCCTGACAGATTTACGAGCCTAGTTCACACACAGAGAGTTAAAGACAAGTAGTTTGTACCCAAATCGAGTGCAAATTTAATGAAAATCTAGTTAAGGTTGAAATTCTTATTCCAGTAAATGCATTTTTTCAAATTAGAACAAAATTCTTCAAAATACTAAACTCCTATGCTCTACATAATTCAGAGAATTGTGCACATTTGTGAGGAATTTTTCACGCTTATTTCATGTATGCAAATTCTTGCAAAAAGTATTTTGCATTTCTTGGATTAACCAAGCGTTCAATCAGATTATTTTTCAATCAATGACGTTTCCAACTTAAATCAATCAGGGTTTTTTTTATCCTCTTCTTTAAAGAACAAAAACTACTTGGAATTTGAAAAAAGAAGGTATTATTCGCTTCCTAGAATTAAGTTCCATGGTTTTCTTTGAGTGCAGATCAGCGTGCATTCCATGAAATTTTCTAAAAGAGAAAACTCAACTAAAAATTAAAATCAATTTGCTTTAAACGCCCACTAGCTGGGCGTGGCTTTTGCGTGTGCGAACTCACTCGCAGCCTTTAGTCTGTGCTCGGATGTTGTTTTTCCAAGCGTCTGCGTGCCTCGTTAAAGTATATAAAGACTGCTTTTCAAATCAATAAACCACGCGCGCGCCTTTTATGAGCCTGATTTATATATACAAGTGTGTGTGTAGGTGTGTGGTGTGTGCGTGTGCGTGTGTGTGTGTGTGGGTGTTGCTGTTGTTGTTGCATGACATGTGTCTGGGCCCACACACTTGACGTTGTCGACGACGATGTCTTTAATTTCTTAGTAGCTGCATAAATAAACTATAAATTCAATTTTATTACGACCAACGCATTTGGCTGACTAAATAGACGAGATAGAGGACACAGTCGGGCAACTGTAGAGGCTCTTGAGTTGCAGCCACATGGATTTCAAGTCAAGTTTGTCTACCGTGCAGCTTAATGAAAGGCAGTTTGCTGCTGCTGCTGCTCAAGTGCCACACGAATTTCATGTTCGACTTGTATCAGCTTTCATATTTGCACAGCTTGTGTCATATGCCACTAGCTTGAGGCTGTGCTTCACTAGAGTTGCCAGCACTATGGGAAATGTGCGAACTTTCTGTGACAGTTATTGGCAAGAAATGCGAAATTTGGTTATTTGGTTTCTAATTGTTTCTTATGCTGTTAGGAAGAAGTTAAGTTAATGTTAACGGGACTGTATTTTTTCTTATATTATAAAACTAATAAAATAAATTTAAAAATATTAAAAGATTGTAAAAAAATAAGTGAAGTTAAAAAATTCAATTGCTATCGATTGTCATAAACAAACTTTTCGACTTGACAGATCAAGCACAAAGGACGTTCTTGGTGTTTTCTAATAATACTTTTCTTTATTATTGTCTCTTTTTTAAGACTTTCACTTTCAATATAATTTTATTTATTACTTTTAAATTTTAATATTAAGACGGTAACTTATTTTTTAAATAATAATTTTATTTTTGCTGTCTTGACTAAGTCTTGATTTTAATATAATTTAATTTATATTGTTTGTTTTTTGGAAACCTTTCTATTTTATAGTTTCTTTTTAAGTTTTAATTTTAAAGCATTTTCAAATCAACAAAAAGTGCACTTAACACCAGAACGCAAGTTCAATAAAATTCTATATTTATGTAATTACAACGTTCAGTGCTAATTTAAAAGCATTCAATGTTGTTATACTTGCTCTTATTAATGGGTGATTATACTATCGAGAGTTCTTATTCCGCATATGATATAATTTTTTTTGGCTGCAAAAAGAATATCAACTTGCCACAGTGCGTTGGTCGAAAGTGCGGAATTGTCGCAGCAGCTGATGGCAATGGTAAACGTTTAGTAGCCTGTAAAGCTAACTCTCTGTTCTGTTTTACGATTCCATGTGCTGAACGGAATTGAACTGAGCTGAGCGGAGCTGAGCTGAGTCAAAGGCAGCAAACAAGTTGTGCTTAAATTTTAATGGCCATTCAAGACACTAAAGTCAGTCAGCTACTTCGTCGGCGTCTTTTATGAGCTGTGTGATTGCGGGCCATGTGTGTCTTGTGTGTGGGTGTGTATAAGTGGCAGCTGTATGATGGGTGGGTGGCTGGCTAGTCATGTCCAAGGACAACAAAGTCAATTCGAAAGATACACACAACAGCAGACAGCGACACCCGCGTAGGTAAATGCAGCAGCGCAAACAGCAAACGAGCAAACGGGCAAAATGCAAAAATATGCAAACGAAACGCTGTCATCAAAACTTACAATCAACTATAGAGAGACATACACACACATATTGATACACAAATGTACACATACAGTTACAGATACTCGAAACTCGCGCCAAGCATTCAATGTAAACATGAGCTTCGTCAGCCGCAAAAGGCAGACAGTCGGGCAACTGGGGGGCAACCAGGCAACACGGCGCTCGACGAAACCAACTTCTGCGGCCTGCTCGTGTCAATGCAAATTCAAACAAAAGTGCGCAGCGCAATCCAATCCCGTCTATGGGATAGCCTCGCCAGATTAACAGCATCAGCAGTCGGCCAACATGAATGAAAAAATACAACAAAAAAAATACACACACACACACAAAGACAACATAAAAACAAATAGAAAGAAAATAAAAAGGCCAAAACGTTCGTCCGCACAACCAAACATTGTTGTTGATTTTGCATATTGCACGGCCTTTGGCAATCAAAGGGTTGCAACACTGTTTTCATACCGTTTAGTTTAAATGCTGCAAAAACCATTGATGGCTACAGTAATCGATAAATTTAGGATATTCTTAAATGAAAACAATAAATTTAACTGAAATATTTGCTTGGCACTAACTTTACTAACAAACCTTAACAATTTTTGATTTTATATAAAATTAATCATGAAAATTAGTAGAATAATTTTGAGGAACTATAAGTAGTTGTGTGAAACAAGTAGATTTTACTAAACAATAATAGTGCATTTAAGTTCAAAATTTTAATTTCATATAAGACTCTTTTAAAGACTCTATAATATAGGGTAGGTTTTAGTCGAACCTGCCTGATTGTTGCATTGTCACTTGCTTTTTCTGCCATTTGTTTTTCCTGTTCTATTTTTTGCGCCCGAGCCATTTTGCATATTGGCCGCGTGCGCTTTGATAAGTGAAAATTGGAAAAATCCGCACTTTGCATGCAAAATAATTACGAAAATATTTTCAGAGCGTTGGCAACGGCCAGTTGTTGTCGTTAGTCCGGTGTGTCGAGGGGGGAATGGGATGGAATGGAATGGGATGGGATGGGAGCTTGTTCAATTGAACGCTTAAATTGTGCGGCAGTAGATTTGACAGCTTTAAGCACCCACTCGAAGCATTTCGGCCATTTGGCTGTTTTGCGGCTAAGCGCGCGTACGCTCCGGGGCTTTTAGAGGAGATGCAGTCGCACCAGATACGACTATTGCAGGAAATACAACAGAAACAACAACAGCAGCAAAAGAAAAATATACCACACACAATGGCAGTTCCATTGTCGTACTATTTGGCAAAGTTGTTGTTGCCTTTTCTCCTCTTCTTCATTTAGCTTATTTTTTTGGGGGATTTTTTTCTGGCGAGTGTTTTGCAGTTGGCTGCAAATGAAAAGGCCATCGAAAACAAAAGCCCACGTTGACTATAAATAGCGTGAGCGCAACTTGACTTTTCGGTTGCCAACTTTCTGCCTTGCTTTCTATTTCTACCCAATCTACCCTCCCCCTTAGCCCCCGTTTGCTGCCGGCTATCACTCCATTTACCCTTTGTCTCGGCGTGTGTAAGTTCTCTTATCTGTTTATAGCATTTTTCGTGTAAGTTTTAGGGCGTCGCTTTTTTTCGTTTGTTTTTTTTTTCGTTCTGCTGTGTGTGTATTGTTGGCAAATCCTGGGAAAATAATGTGTTGTCGTTTTGGCCATTTCCCCCATTTTGCCCCACCTGGCATTTTTGGTTGCGCATCGCCCGCTTAGTTGATGGCGTTATTTTCGAGTCCGTAAATTGCATTTTTGTCACACGCTCGTAAATCTAATTGCAATTATGCAATTTGTTTCATAATGTGCAAATAAATTCGTGCATTATTCTTTTGTGATAATGTTTTATATGCCCCGTTTGACGAGGGTGCTGAGGGGTTGGGGGCGACGTACTTGTTTGCAAATAAACACAAATCGCTGTTACAAATATAATTTATGCGCATTTGGCTCGTTCGCATGGTAACCAACGGGCGGTAAAAGTTAATACGTTCAAAATTATAATTTACATTTCGCATTGTAATTATATAATCAAAAAAACACAAAAAGAAAAATGGCAACACATTTGCTCATTATGCATGTAAATTCAATAAAAAAAAAAATCGTATTGTTTTTCTATTCGATCTTTTATTGTGGCAAAGAGCATGACTTTGGTTACATAACAAAAAAAAAACCCAATAACAATTGATGTTAAAACTTTATTAAATTATAATCGCATAATGCGAATCATTCACGCACCAACGCGCGAGATTTCCGCATTGGCAACAGTTTTTATATTATTTTTTTTTTTATTTGAATAATGGCGCTCTTAAGTATGCAACATGTTTTTCAACAACACTTCATTTCTATTTAAATTGTTAATTATTTAATGATTTCTAATGGGGCAAGAAATTATTATTATAATACACTAATCATGCTAATAGGAAATGTGAGACAGATTTTCAAAATAATTCAGCACTAATAATAGTTACATATTTAAAAAATTAACGTTTTTATTGTAGGTGATTAGTTAATATAGATGAAATTAACACGCACACTGACATCAATTGATGATTTCGAATGAAGTTCAAAAGTGCTTTGACTTATTGAACTGTCTGTGAATTTAGTTGGTAATTGGAGTAAAGGGAGTAGGCAATACCCGAGAATTGGTTATGATGTCTGCTCAAACCGAAGGCCAATAAATATTTTAGGGCATTTTTTACAGCCTCACCATCCTCATAGACTAATCAGTTTTATATGCTTATAAATTAGCTTGAAATTATTTCGTTATGGCATTTATGATTTGATTAAAGCTGAGTCCTTAGTATACAAAATGAAAAGCTCTACAAAAAGTTCTCGAAAACTTTAGTCGCGTTTAGCTGTTAACTTGATTTAGACAACATCTTGACTGATTTTGGCCGCAATGCGCCGGGCCATTGCTGTATACTTAGCCATACTTAGCCAAAATAACAAAATTAATTAAACATTTCACAGCAGTCTCTCTCTGGACGCTGAGCAAATACAGTTATTTATACTACACTCAACTTAATTACAAGAAGCAGCAGCAGCAGACAGCAGCAGCAGGCGGCAACAGCAGCAGCAGCCGCCAAGACGCTTAATCCAGCTACGTAGCTACGCTTCATTAATCAGACGCGACTGTAAGCCACAACAAAGGCGGACAGCCAACAACAAGTACAGTTAGGGCCAGCGGCTAGGTACGTTGTTGCCAACAAAGCAGTAGTAGAAAATATAAAAAAAAAACAGAGAAAAAATTAACAAGCAACTTAACACTTTAACGCCTTTCGCTCCACTTTACGATGCCTGCGAACAATGTAATTACTTCAAACAAGAAGACGTTGCCGGAGCTGCCTCTGGTCTGGCTCTCGGCCCGGCCTGGCCTGGTGTGGCCTGCCTTTTGTGGCCACGTCGACTGACTGAAGTTGGTCGCTTGGCTGGTTTTTGGTAACGTAACGGAAGTTAGCCCCAGACTCCGACCACATCCCAAGGCACGGGCCTGGGTTGACTGCATTACCATTTGATTATAGAAAACATTTATTTAGCTAGCTAGCTGAGCTGAGCTGAGCTGAGCTGGGCTGCGCGGCCATTAAGCTGCCAGTGCACATAAAATGGCTGACTGCGTCCAACACACACACACGGGCACATAGACAAATACAGCTGCCTAGCCTTAGACTCTGCGCCGCCAACTAACCGCAATGCAAATCCGCAGAGCAAACAATGTCAGGTGATGTTGGTGTTGGTATTTGCAGTGGGTGTGTAGGTCTGTGTGTGTGTGTGTGTGTGTGTGTGTGGGTACTGATGGCTGCTATCAGACCTGAGTGTGTGCCTGTGTGTGTGGCATCAACAGCCACTGACAAGCTGACAGACAGCGGCGCACCTATGCAACTTTTCACGTTTGAACAGTCGCAGCCCCAGCTAGAGCCTTCCCCTCTGCCGCAACCCTTCAACTAAGGGCAAACGTAATTCAATCTGCACTTTCAGTTGATTTTCAACAGCTGCAGATTTCGCACTCGTCGGTTGTGGGAGTTGAGAGTGTTGAGACAGTTGGCATCATGTGTTAACGGCCCAACGACTCTGGCAGCTTTTTGCCATTTGTCTTTGCCAAATGTTTGGCAGCCTGACAGCTGCAGGCCAGGCCGGGCCCGGCCTGTGTGCAGTCACAATGCTGCTGGCAAAACTTGTGTGCAAATAAAAGCAATGCGATAAGCTTGCAACTTGCTGGCAAACTAGCTGACAGAGATGCTGACAAGATGCTAGCAAATCTGCTGGGAAGCTAGCTTTCAAACCTGCTGATAACTTGCTGGCAAACCAGTTAACAGATCTGCTAGAAAATTAGCACTTGCTGGCTTACCAGTTGGCAGAGATGCTGGAATATTTGCTGATACTTTGCTGACAAACTTGTTGTCAACTTGTTGGTAAACCAGCTGTTGTAAACTGGCTGACAAACCTGCTGAAATAACTAGCTAGAAGGTTTTCTAGCTGGCAAACTTGCTGTCAAAATGCTAGCATACCCGCTGGGAAACTGTCTGACGAACTTGCTAAAAAAAAAAAACTTACTAGCAAAACAGCTGGCAAATCTACTGGCAAACTTGCTGGCAAACTAGCTGAGAAATCTGCCGGAAAGTCTGGTATTCAACTTGCTTACAAAAAAATGTCAAACCTGCGAGCAAGCTTGCTAACAAAGAAGCTGGCAATCTTGCTGGCAAACTTGCTGGCAAACCTGCTGGTAAGTTAGCTGTAATTAATGTTATCAGAATGCGGCTCTGACCGTAACCGTGCCAGAATGCTAGCCGCAGCTTAGCACGGCTAAGCCAGCAGGCGCCACATGCCAAAGTGTTGCAAGCGGAAGTGCCCACAAACACACACACACACAGAGGTAGGTGTTTCTTGTGTGTGTGGGCGCAAGTGGCTTAGCTTTGGCGACATAATTAATTTAAACGCTTGCGCCGGCAAATGTTTGCGAAAAGTGTCAGATGCCTGCGCCGCAGCAATACATCAACAGTGATAGGTGTATGTGTGTGTATGTGTGAGTGTGTGTGTGTGTGTGTACTTGTATAGCTGTCAGCTGTGCGCTTATTGAGTTGATTTATTATAATTGGAATGCAGCTGACGTGCGGACAGACAGCGGGTGCCACATGTGGCAACTCTTTAATTACACCCACAAAATATATGTATGACAATTAAATAATGAATGCGGCTTAATTAACGGCATGCATTTAAGTCCACTTTTAAAATACTTACCAACAGCAGCAGCTGGCCCACTTGGTGTTCAATAAAACGAGTACACAACGGCAAAAGTTCAGCAGCAGCAACAACAACAACAATGGCAACAGCAACAGCAACAACAATGGCCATTTCATTTGCAGGCAAAGTGTTTTGGCTTTTTAAAGAGCCAACGGCAAAGTTTTGACTCCACACACACCCAAACACACAGACACCCACACACACATACTGACTGAGGCAACATATGGCAAATGTGTGAAGTTTTCCTGGCCGCATAATGTCCACACTTTGCAAAGACCGTAACGCGCACAAAGCCAAAAGAAAATGGCACAACAACAACAAATAAAACCAACAGAAAAAGCAGCAAAAAAAAATATATTTCACAAAAAAAAAACAGTAGAAATAAATGAGCAAAAATATACATATTAAGGAACAAGTAAAAACAGTTTAAGTAGAAAACAAGTCATTTGCAGGCCACAACGCGCTGTGCGTATGTCTCTGTGTGCGTGGGTGTGTGTGTGTGTGTGACAGCTTTAACTTGCCTAGGCCCACGCTATAGGGCGTAACCGTTCAAACACGAGTCCATCTCTTTTATATTTGTCTCTGTCTCTGCCTTTTAGTTCTTTTTTTTTTGCCATTCTTTTTTTTTTTGCCTTTACTTTTTATTGGCTTGCACTGCACTGCACAAAACACTGTAACAGCAGAAGACACAGACTGGCAGGCACTGTTAGTGTGAAGACTGATCCCAGGCTTCGGATGTGGGTAGGAACTGGCAGGGTTCGCCAGTCAAGCGCACACAACTACCGCTGTCGCAGGACGGCAGCCAACTGCGCGCTGAGCGTGGGCATCCTGTGCAGCGCAGCGCCTCGTACGCCAGCCTCGAGCCGCAACCTGTTCGATGTCCTGTCGCAGGCGCTTCGAACGCAACGAACAGAACCAGAACCCGAACCAGAAAAAGGAATCAAGCTCAACTGCGTGCGCCCAGCCTGCAAACAGGCTTTGTTTGCGCGACACTTGTTATCGTTAAGGTTGCGAGTGTGTGAGTGTGCGAGTGTGTGAGTGTGCGAGTGTGTGTGTGTGTGCGTGTGTGTTCCAACAACCGCAACGAACCTTTGCAGCCGTGTGCACAACGTGTCGTATGCGCACTTGAGCGGCGGCATTTGGCCAACGCTTTGGCTGTCCGCATTTTAGGCGATACTTTTATATCTTCCGGCAACAAAAGCAACCAACATGTATGTGCCACACACACACACACACACACACACACTCATATAAATACATATATATATCTATATATTTTTGTGTGTTTGTGCGCGCAGCGATGACTGTCATTATTTAGCAATTTAAACGATTTGGCCTGGGCGTCAACTATTTACAACTCATTTGCCCGCAGCTGCAGTCAGTTTGTGTGTCCAGGTCCAGATCCAGGTCCAGGTCCTTTGGTAATTGCAGCAGCATCAACAGCGATGTCAGGTGCAGGGGAAAGAGACAGCGACTGCAACTGCGACTGAGCCTGACACTGGCCATAATGGGCAGCAAACAGGTCAACACCCACACACACACACACACACACACACACACACCCACAGTAGTCAAATATATGCACGCATGCATATAGCGCATACAGTCAATTAAATTTTAGCTGGCATCAAGTGTTAAAGCGCTGAAAAGGGGTGGCTTAGCACTGGTATCGGGACATTCTTGTTGCTGTTGCTGTCAAGTCTGTCGGCATTTATTTGCACGCACTGTTATACGCTTTATGCCGCCTTTAAGCCAAACGCCAGCAATTTGATTAAATTTTGTTGCACTTGAATACAATTTGTAATTCAAATTAAAAGCGCAAATAGTGTGTGTTTTTTTTTTTTTGCTTTGCTTTTTCTTTACGTTTGCTGCACAGACAAAAGGCATACCAAATTACTGTTGAAGCAAAAACAGCAACAAACAGCTGCAACAACAACAACAGCGGGAAATGAAATGAAACGCAGTCAGTGGAAATGATGCCCAGAGACGCTGGCAAGCAACTCAAAACCCAAAAACAAAACGCAAAACATAAAAAGCAGAAAAGAAAAGAAAAAAAAAAGAAAAAATGAAAATGAAAATAAAAATAAAAATGCCGCCGCATTTGAATGCTGCGTGGAAGCAACAATGTTGCATACCACTTGGGTACTTTGTTAGCAGGCAGCAGCAGCAGCAGCAACAGTCATATTGCGGCCACACACAAACATACACACAGAGTACACTGGCTCTAGCAAAAAGGGTGAAAAGTAAAAGCCACGCAGGCATTTGGCACAAAAACGTTTTCAAATTCCAGCAATGAAAGTGCCAGAGCGAAACTCTTAAATGATGATCAGCACGTGCCCAACTGAAATGTTGGCACATACCAAATATCATATGTGTATGCCGATAAATATAGATATACTCTATTCAAAATAAACAAATGTTTATTCTCATGACTTATTAAATTTGCATCTCTCTCGCACTTCTCCTGAGGTACGACTTTTTATAACAGTCAACAATTATATTTAAAATTCAGCTGCGGTTTCTTACTCATAACTTTTTTTGCACATCAAGGATATAATTATCAAATTGATTCCACCATCGATTTTAAGCCATCTATAGCGCAGTCCTCTTTTGCAATAATTTTCAAAGCTGCAAAAATAGAAGACATTTTTAACAATCAATCATGCCACGCTCAGTTTTCGCTTCTTACGCGGTTTCCTTAGGCAGTTTTCCGTTTCAAAATCGCATTTCGTAAAGAATAAATGACATTCGGTCCCATCCGTGGCGTAAACCAATTCCAAATTTGACCTATTCGCCGTAATTGGAGGACATTTAGATGGACACTTCTTACCAATATCGGCCTGTGCTAAAGCTAGCCACAAAAGCAGGCAAAGGCCAAGAAATAAGTTCATTTTAAATGTAGATCGCCATTTAACTGTGCTTATACATGGTACATATATCATTAAAGAGGCGTATATAATTCTAAAACTTAAATTACTGTGGTTTTAAACGCGACTAATGGGGGGAATATTTAATTTTTATTGCAATATCTATGAAAATCTCAATAAGTATCGCTTACTACAATCAGTATGCTATAATTAGGCATAGCCTGGGAAAAGTTGTTACCAATATAAAAGAAGGCAGAAGCAAAATATCTCAGCAAAAACTATATATTATAAATATGTTATAAAATAAGTAAATATATAATAAATAATTAATAATAATAATACGAGTTAAAAGAATTAAAGTTAAATATGTTATGTTCCATTCAAGTAAATTGTTTGCAATGTTTTATTTTCCTCCGGAAATTAGCTTAAATAAAATGTTTAGAAAACAACTGAAAATACCAAAAACGAATATATGCGTAAAGAGCGCATTGTCTGCAGAGGTGTTTGGTAACAGCAACAGTCACACCCATGCACACACACACACGCACACAGGCAAGCCAAAAAGGGTGAAAAGTAAAAGCCACGCAGGCATTTGGCACAAAAATATTTTAAAATTCCAGCAACGAAAGTGCAGACAAAACTCTTAAATGACGAGCAGCACGTGCCCAAATAAATGGGAAGCATAGTTTGATGTGGCAATTCCCCCCTTTACCTCTCTATCATACTTTTTTTTTTATTCACACACACTCACGCACACATTCGCAGATGTGAAATTGTGCAAGTGGCAAATACACGTATGTACTTTGAATGCTGCCTCCAGCTCCACCACAGACGATGCCCATTCTCATGCGTTTGCGACTCAATTTCGCACACAGTGTCCCTCAGCAGGATGCGACCAGGCAACCAACGGGGAGCTGTCGCCATTTTTGGAGGCTTTGTCTTCGCCGGAATGAAGGCTGCCATCGTCCTGTGTGTATTGCTGACTTTCCGATTCCAATGTGTCAAATTGTTGCAGCACCAGATTGCACTGTGTGCAAGTAGCTCAGCAGAAAGACAGACAGCGACGGGAATGAAGATAAAGATAAGGAAATATGTGAAAAGAGAGAGGGGGACGTGGGGTTACTTATGCAGATGTGACAAGTGCATAAGCCAGCAAATGGAAAATGGCTTATTTATGTTGATATATTGATCAAAATCAATGCCATATGGCATTAGGCGACTGACTGAGTAACATAAACAAGAATTAATTGCTAGAAAACAATAAACGACCAAGAGATATCCCTTTTTATCATATGTTTCATCTTTTAGAATAATATTGGAGCTGTGATGTACAAAATATTGCTTTTGCGTCGAATTCAATAAACGATTTAAGAAAAAGAAAATATGTATATATATTCTGAATTTCAAAAAACAATTTTAACGATTGCGATGTTGCGTATTAAAAAGAATATTGGAATGAAAAGACTAAGAACAAATTATAAATTTTGTATTATTTTATTTATTTATAAATACTGTTAATTAGTTTTTCATTACCTAATCACGGCCCCAAGGCTACTATCTTAGTTAGCTTATTACTCTTTGCTCGAAGGTATCTAAATATAAATATATACAATCAAATTATCAAATTACATCATTAAAACTTTCCATAGTTGTGAATAATAGTTGGTAACCGGAATTATATAAATAGTTCCAGCTACTGGCCTTCGCCAGAGTATAACATTGCAGCATTAATTCCCTGCCCTTCTCCCTGTCCCTGTTCCCCTAATGATTCCTGCACCTGGGCAGTATATCTTAAAAAACGTTTTTTTGAAAAGTATTCCGAATCTTTTTACCAATAACAATGTAGTTTCAATTTCACAGTATTGCACAAACAGATGCATATATATATATTTTGTTAATTTTTCAGTTCGCATACTAATTATACGGCATTTATTAGTGCCAGTGTTGTAAAAGGGCTTCCATTGAATTTTATTGCGTTGGTTATCGCGGTTCGAGTTTATTACATCCAGAGTATGACAATAAATGGCAGCTAATTAAAGTTCAACAATAATATTAAATTTATTCACTTCTCTCCTTTTTTGTTCATGGGAAATGCGTCGTTTCATGGGAAATTTGCATAAAATCAACATTGGGATTTACGAGTGAAATGCATTGTATTTATGTATATAAAGCAATAACAAAAAAAAAAAAAAAATCAGGCAGAAATATCAAATTTTTTCAATTGTGTGCCAATAATCAATCAAACGTGAAATAAATTAAAATTTATAGAGTAATGCAAAATGAATTGTTACTGCTGCAGCAACTGCTACTGCTACTGTTGCCTTGATCAACATATTTTTTCGTTTTAATATTATATAGTTTATATATAAATTTTTTTCTTTTGATTTTCTTGCTCTGCTCTGGTCGGCTGGTCTTTAATACGACTTCCTGTGCCATTAAATTTTAGCATAACAAACAAAATACTTTTCGAGTGTTTCCGTTTGCTTGTTTCACAGTGACATTTCAGCGGGGAGGGGGGAGGTAAAGGCGGGGAAACCCAACCGTCCAGCAAAAGCGAAAAGTGCAGTAAAAAATTTGTTGAAATATGCGACGTCCTATGGCAGCCGGTTAGGCAACAAAAATTGCACAAGCTTTTATTTGCACTTCAATTTTGCCCTCGACGATGGCCACAGGGCGGGTGGTGCCGGAGAGCGGGGCGGCCGCTCTTTATGGCGATTGCAATCCCCACAGTTGCAGTTTGTTAACTGCACTGCATTGCAATGCTAACTGCGGACAAGGACTTGCGATCCCAAACCCCCAGGACCACGACCAAGACTGAGACCAAGACCCAGTCCCGTTCCCGGTCGAGTCGCAAGAGTCCAAGACAAGTGCTACTTGCAGCTATTTTATTTTTTGAATGTCCTTTAGCGCTTATCAACGTTTAAAATCAGACAGAAGTCTGCCCAAAAATAAAAGTGAGCAAGTCCTTCGCCTGCGCCTCGTCCAGGACGAGTGCAGCGCAAAAAGCTGCAGGTGAAATGCACGGAAACGAGCCAAATAAAATCATGTGACACTTTGTGGTTAATAATGTTGTGTGTGTATATCCAATGTGCTGCGGCTCTCGCTGACTCTTCGCGTCTCGAGTCCGTTGCCTTTTATTTCGCTTGCCCCCAAAAAGTTAACCGCACACCCCTCCATCAAAAAAATGGAACCCCCCTCCCCCCGAACAAGCGGGCCAATTGTCTGGGCATCGCTCGGCGGTGGCGGCGGCGGTGATTTAAATGCAAATTTATTATCATGCAGCCAGCAAAAATAATAAAATACAAACCGAGCCCCATGCAAACACACACAAACTTACACACACACACTCGTACACCCGCTCACAACTCACACATGAAAAATAGTATAAATAAATGGCAAAAAATGTTGTAATAATATTTACAAAATGTCTGCTTGCCCTTTTTTTTTGTCCTTTTATTATTATATATATTCTTCTTTTTTATTTTTTTTGCTTTTTGTTGTTTTTGTTTCGTACACCGTTAACAGGGTGCAACAATTTTATGGGCACATTTTAATTTTTGAATTTGCATTTACATTTTGATTAAACGATTTGCATATTTCCTTCATCATCATTATCATCATCATTATCAGCATTCGTCATTTAGTTGCCTTAAAACTGATTGATTAATTAAGCTAATTAGTAGATGGATTTACCCTACGTTTAGTCGGCATCCTCAGACAATAGATATCGAAACGCATCCGTAAGCAACATATCGCTACGATGTTGTGTGGCAAGTCGCCTACATGCCACACAGGCGTAGTACCACACCAAGGACATCAACAGGGCCACCAGGCAGGCGCACGAGTACAGCTCCACGATTCGGTCCCAGCTCATGGCCAGGCGATAGACGCGTCGTCGCAGCCTCCACACGAAAATGCCAAGGGCGCCCGTGCACACAGACAAGCTGACGCAAATGCTGCGATAGCAACTGGTTAGCTGCTCGGACACCTTACTGTTGTAGACCAAGTCCATGCTCAATTCACAACTTTCGCAATTTTAAATATGAGAGCAGAGACTTTGAGTTGTGCTAGAGCTTCTTATTGTGACACAACTAGCTGGGCTAACTGAGAAAAGTAACATGCTCCCAAAATCTCCAATAAATGCGTTTCCTGGACCAAAACTAAGCAGATTTTCATGAGGGTTACATTTTTGAACATGGTTTGACCTCTAAATTGATACTGCATTTAAATTTGAAAACAAATTTTTTTGATGTTTTCTTGTTAATTTTTATGTCAATAATTTTTATAGTAAAAGGCTTTAAACTGGCATAACTTTGTCAAAACTGAACCGATTTTTACAAAGCTTGCATTTTTGGCCATGATTTTGCCTCTATATTGTCTGCAATTAAATTTAGAAAAACAATTTTTTTGGGGGTTTTTCGTCTTATTTTCATGCCAGTAAGTTTTATAGAAAGAGTTCTTCTAGACTTGAAATTATTATAACTTTGTCAAAACTGAACAGATTTGCATGAGGGTTGCCATTTTAGGCATAGTTTAACCCCGTGATTGATTCTACGTTTATATTTGAAAACATAATTTTTTTGAGTTTTGTTTGTCAATTTTCATGTCACAATTTTTTTAGGAGAAAAAAATTTTATGAGGATTAAATTTTTGATCATGGCTTGGTCGCAAGCTTGAGTCCGCATTTAAATTTGGAAACATAATTTTTTTAAATTTTCTTGCCAGTTTTCATATACACAAAATATATTAATATATATTTTAGTTTTCGATTGATTGTGTACATCAAAACTAGTACGGAGCGCTATTTGCCTCTATTGGCTTGTTTGCTTTGAGCTGATTTAACGGGCATTCGAGTTTCAGGCCAAGTTTCCAGATCAGATATCGTTAGTCATATATGAAGCGTGTATGCTTTATGTGTGCACATCGTTGTAAATTCCGGGGCGTATTTCCAGGGGGCCGTCTTATCTTTGAGGAAAACTGTTGTTTAAGTTTGCCATTTTTCAACAACTCATCAATCTGTGCTCGATGCCATTGCTTTAGTCGGCCTGCGCTTCCGAACTGCCGCTAGAATGTTGCCGGCCGGAAACGGCAGCAAGGGCAGGAGCAGGGGCAGGGGCAGGGGGAGGGGGAGGGATGGGACTAACTTATGCGAGGCACGCACTCACCGCAAATGCAGCAGCATCAGTCTTCGTCTGCAGCACCCTGGGCATCAAGTGGAGCTCTCTCCGTCTGCTAAGCGTATGTTGGGCAAATATGGCAACGTTTTCCTGATTTTCTTTTCCAGTTTCCGTCTCGTTCGCTGGCCTATCTTGGGTCTAGGGCCTCACTGAAGTTTCACTCAAGAGCTCGCAGCCGCTGTCGCCAATGACGCCAAAACTTTTTTATTATGTATTTTGTTCGTTTTTATTATTCATCTATCATCGTTGTTATAGTTTAATAGAAAGTTCAAAAGTCATCAACGCAGCGCCAATGACTTGCAAGCATTTCGCTGCCATCTGCCCATATGGCAGCCGCACATGCCACGCCCCTAACTCACATGCCACCGACTTTGACGGGGCCGAAAGCCAACTCGGCCTGTCATTAGCCCGGCCAAAGGCATTTTTGCAGTCAGTTAACTATCCAGCTGGCTGCTAGCCAGCGCATGCCGAGTCCCTGTTTTTAGATAAACAATGCAATTTACGACAAAACGTTTCATTAGCATTGAAGATGCCGTTTTTACCGAGCACCAACCCCGCCCCCCAGCCCCCACCCCGCTGCCGAGTCGTTAGTGTTAATTAAGTTGGCGCAGAGTCAAGTGCCAAAAGTGCAAGAGCCATAACAGCCGCATCGGGCTGTGAATGTAGATGAAGTTTTTCTCAGAGGCAGTGGCAAACTGTTTAAGCTCCGTTTTGTTGTGGCTGTTGTTGTTGCGTGCATTTGCAACAACATGTCGCAACATAACTCTGGCCACAAAATTCAATAAAAATGCGTTGCAAGCGGCCATGAGACGTTTATGGCCCCGTCGGCCACGCATGCAAAAACCAAAAGAACCGCAAAGTGTTTCTAATAAATTGTGCAGCAACAACTTTGGCTACAACTACAACAAGTGTTTAAATTTATCGCAGCTGCGATTTGGCCGCCCCCTCGCCTCGGTTTCTATCTCATTCTCGCTCCGACTCTGCTGCTGTTTGTGTGCGAAATAAACAAGTTAAAAAAGCGTTGGGCAGATCTGCTCGTTATTCGAATACCCTATAAAAAAAGGTTCCTTTTCAGAAACACAAAAAAATACTGCTGTTTATTAGCCGTTTCATGAAACTAAAAACACTTAATCGAGCTTTTAATAAGATGATAGCTTTTAAAGCTGCTGAAAGTTCTTCTGAGGATTAATCTCTAAAAGTCCAAAAATTCAAGCAGTTACTTTTTTATATAGTTTTTAATCCTACATTAAAAAAAAGTTACTTTCTTTTAGTTTTGTTTTTAGCTAGTGTAGCAAGCAGATTCTTTAAGTTAATATACCTCAATTTAAATTTGTAGCTAACATAGCTTAACAATATTTTACATGAGCCAAGCCCGAGGGCCACTCTGTGAGCGCGATGGCCATGGCTGGCGCTGACTAAACAACAACAGCAACAACAACAAGAACAACAGTGGCCGCTAGCAGCAGCAACAGCAGCAGCCACAGCAGCAGCAACAACGAAAGCCACGAAGAGCAATTATGATATCGGCCATGATTTTGTGGGCAATTGGCTTTAATGGCTAGCGGGCCCGGCGTCCAACGTCCAGCGTCCACACCCAGGCCAACTTTACAGCGTCGAGTGAAATTTATTTAAACGCTGCCAAATGGCAAACGCCAGTCAAACGGCGGCAAGTGTCGCTGCCACTGTAGCCCGGCTATTTAAATGTAGAGCCTCTAATAAATGCGCTGGGCATTTAGCCAGCCTTTCGAAGCCTAAGAATCGCTGAGGAACGCAAGGCAGCCAAGTTTTTTTTTGATACGCTGGCAGCAGCTCTGGTGGTTTGTTCTCTTCTTCTTTCTTTGTTTTTGTAAAGGGTTACAATTTATTTTTATATTGCTTATATGATAATCGTTTTGCATTAAAAACCTTCGTCTACCCCCATTTTCCGTTTTCAAATCCATTTCCGTTCCGCCTTTTGCTGTTGCCAAAAAATGGTAAAAAAAAAAAAGTAAAAATAAAAATCTTGTATTTATTTATTATTCAAAGTGTTATCGGCGACGGCGGCTGTGCGGCCAAAAGCGGCTGTCCTGGCAGCTGAAAACCCCAAAGGATTAGTTATGATAAATGTGTTTTATAAGCGTGACACACACAGGCCCGGGCCCCGACTGGGGTCCTGTTCCATTTAATGCACAGATAATGAGTTCCTTTGTTGGCAATATGTCAAATCGCTTGCCCAATATTTTAGCCTCGACGGGAAAACGGAAAATGCAAAATACGAAAGGATTCTGATTCGATTTAACGTTTGCTTTTTGCCACTTCAGCCCCGCCCCCCCTTTCGTCTATTCCTCTTCGCTCTTCGTTTCGCTTGTTGTGTGCGCGTCGAATCGTGTTAATTGCTGCGGCCCCAAAGCACCCAAAAATGGCCACTCGAAACTGCATGAGATTAGAGCCTACTACATAAATCAAGCAAAGTTACCCAAATTAAGCGCCGACTATAAAGTGTGCCAATGATTAGAGTGAACCTTAAGAAGGCCAATCAATTAAAAAGCTTTTCGATTTATATTCATTGTGCCTGGGATTCAGGCATGTGGAAAATCAGGACAGCAGGGCTTATGCTGAGCAAGTTTTCAGCAAGTTTGTCCCGCTTTTAGCAATAAAATATGTATTTAGTTATATGGAAATAGTTACCAAATAGATGTTGTTCTTTGCTAGCTTAAACGGAAACTTTATGGACTTAAAATTTTTTGAGAATTATAAGCGAAAACTGCCTTGATGTGGCTACCATTGTAAATAGGCTTTTCCGCATTTTGGGCAAGAATAATGCCCAGTTTTGAAAATTGAAAATTAGTGAATATAAGGACACTATTTTTTAAATTCAAAAAATTTCTTAGTGATTATCCACTGCAGCCTTACAATGGACAACAAATTGTCTAAGTGAACCCAAGCCAAAGGACAGTCCAATTTAATGGGCATTCTTAAATTCAAAATTTAAAAGTGTTTTAAAAGCATAAAACAATAGAAGCAAATTTTTAAAACATGATTTTAAGCTTCAAGACATATACAGATTATTAATATAAATGCGGTCTTGTGTAAGTTCTAATTACCGAGCAATCACTGTACTAATTCATTACCTATTTTCTTTGAAATCCCCTGCAAGGCTGTAAGAATTAAAATTAATTTTTGCGTTTTAATTTTTTTCTTTTCGTTTCAGCTAGTTTTGTCTTTAGGATAGATTATGACATAGTTTATCCCTTGCCAGCCCGGCAAATGCAATTCTGTAAGTCAGCGGCATAATCGATGCAGCTACCCTCGCTGTCCTCGCACCTCACCCGCGCCTGTCATTGATAAATTGTTGTTGTTATTGCAGCTGCTCTCGTTTTAGTGTTGTTCTTTTCATATTTGTCTTAGCCTTTTTTGTGGTTTTATTATACTTGTTCACGAAGTGAAAAGAGTATTTTGGGGCTGTGGAATGTCAAAAAATCATGCCAAAATTTACACAAATTTATGTAAAGCTCTCGAACCCATAGCTCCCATAACTTTGTCAAAACTGAAACGGTTTTCATGTGTAATGGCATTTTGGTCATAGTTCGTCCCTTAAATTGCTTCTGCATATGTGTACAAATAATGTAAGGGTACATGTTTTGCTTGTTATTACCCTGGGAACAAGTATTGCGCTGTCGGTTATACCCGACTGCAAATTTATTTTTCTTTTTTTTTTTGTTGGGCTGCGGCTGCGCACAAATGTCGTCTATATCTGGCTGATGTTATAATTAAATTAAATGCCCGAGCACAAGCGTCTGGCGTTGTTTACTGCAACCCCCCAGCCACCCCCCCGCCAACCCCGCGCCGTTGCTCTTCCTTTTTCGGGCGATTTCAGTTTCTGGTAATCGCGTGTCGCGTCCGCGTGACTCGAAGCGTTGGCTAATAAATATTTCACTTAATACACGATTTTCACGCCTACCTCGGGCTGCATACACAGCACAAGTGTGCATATAAATGTGTACAACAATGTCGCCAGTTCATTGTGAATGTTGCTGTTGCTGTTGTTATTGTTGTTATTGCTGTTGTTGTTGTTGTTGCGCCGCGAGTGAATTGTTACAAAACGTTTACACCATTTTTCTTCAGGCGCTTTGTCAGCGTTTTGTTGCAAGTGCCGAAAGGTAGCCAAGTGGCCGTGTGGCGTGCGGGGGCGTGGCAGCAAATGCCAGCGGGCCTGGCTCCAAATGAGTTGACACTTTGCATGTCAGTGTAATTTTGAAATATTAATCACATGCCACACAGCTGCAGCTCGCAACTCTGAATGCGGCCATTGTGAATCGGAATGTTTGCCAAGCCAGGGCATCATATGGCCACCCTAATATGCCTGGCCAGGACGAAACTATTGTTGCCCTGCATATTACGTTACATGTGAACATTAAGCACACACACACACACACACACACACACACATACACACACCAACACACATACTGCATAATCAAATAGAAAACTCGAGAGCAGCTGAGTGGGGCACAAAGAGAGCTGGCTTGTGGCAAGGGGGGTTGGGGGTGGCATGGCGTTGTTGCTTGCCCTGGCGTAAAGCAATTAGTGTTGCATTTTATGGCCTTTAATGTGGTAATGGTTTCGGGTAATTAACAATTATGTCTAACTACAAATGCGACACGTTGCCGATTGCGTGCGCTCTACACTTGCCGCAACAGCTCCCTCCAACCTTGTTGGCCCCGTGGCCCACTGTGACTTCCATTTCCGAGATTATTACAAAATTTTGCATATTTGAAGTGGCGCTGCAAAGTCAAAAGCTTCCTGTGGCAATGTCGCCGGCAGCTGCAGCGAGACGAAATTAGCCATAGCTGTGACTAAGTAAGTGGTTTTGCTTATTGTTGCAGCGCTCGTCGAGCATTGTGCGTTGCAACATTAAAATTTCACAAATTTCCAGTCCACTCGCTCCGGTACTCTCTTTCGCTCCCTCTCTCGCTCTCTTTCTCTCTCTCTCTTGCGACTTGGCCACTTGAATGCCCCACCCACAGATTAATTGCCCATGCAAATGTCGCACTACAAAGAAGCAAAAGAGAGACAAGGAGAGAGAAAGAGAGACAGAGAGCTCGCGGCTACGGCAGACTTAAACAAGTTGTTGCCGCCTAATGAGGCACCAAGAATATTAACAATTTACGAGTACAAATATTGCGCTTTTCAGATTTCACTTGACAAATCGCCAGGCATTAAAAAATGCATTAAATAAAAGTTATTGAAAATGTAGCTTTTATTTATGGCAACCGATTTTTTAGGCTCGTGGCAGCTGCGCTGCGAATTAAATTTCCAAAAGCTTATTGAGGATATTTATAATGATATTTATACTGGCAACGCTGCAGAGTTAAGCTAGGGTATATGACAAGTTGGCAATGCATTATACAAAAAATTTACCTGATTGAGCGATAAACCTTTGATTGTTCTTTAAACCTGATCAGAGTTATAAAAACATTAGAATTTTATCAATGAATTTATTATTCATGATTATTTTAGAATATTCGAAATACTAAAAGTTATTTAAGCTTAATTTTAAAAAAAAGTGCCTTAAATTACATTTCACTGTAAAATTTGCACTTAAGCTTCAGTTTAGCAAATATCTTGCCAACCACAAAAACGAATTGTTTTGCTTTACGCTTTGTTAAACTCAAACAAAATCTCCAAATATTAACGATTTAAGCTAGATTAAAAGCTTAACAGCAAGCACTCTTAAAACTGAAGTCTAAATTTTTTTTTAAAATAATAATAATAATTGTGCTATAATACTAATAATATAGCCATTTGACGCTTTAATGGCACACTTTTAAAATTGGTTTTATAAAAGCGCAAAGTGCATAGATTATACGCTATCAAAAATGCATTTAGTGTCCAATGCTCTAGCAAATATGTTTAGCGCCCGTCCAACGACCAAATGGTCAATGATGACCTGATGGCCAGTTACCCCCTCCCGCACACACACACACAAACACACACACACACACACCCGCCCCCTTCGTGTACGGCCAGCAGCTAAACATCGCTGCGGTCTGCGTTGTCCAATGCAAAAAGTCTATTAACGCACACGAAACTGTTAATTTCGCTGATGCAATTTCGGCTCAATTTATTGTGCACCCACAAACAGTGCACAGCAACAACAGCGGGAAAAGCGGCCGGCCTAACTACTAAATACCCTGCACCCAATGTACCCAACCATAAGGATATACCCACTGCATATATGTAAAACATGTAGAGGACAACAATTTCCATCACATTATATACATATATATATATATATTCTCGATCAGTACGGTGAGCTGCCGCACTCAGCCCGTTACATGAATTTGCACAAAACCATTGTACCCTTTTTTTTCACCCATTTATGTGGGGTATAAAAAGCTAAAATAATGCGTTGAAACGAGTCTCGGTCGCACCGAAATTGAAAAGCCAAAGTACATAACAACAAACTGGCGGATAGCGTCGCGACCCTCTGACCCTCCAGCACCTCCACCCCGTTCCCGATTCGTCGTGGCTGGCGCGAAAATCAATATAAATATGCTGCGGCACATGGCCATTGGAGCTGGCGGAGCAACATGACAATTTATGTGCATTTTGTATGCAGCCAGCTAAATAGACAAGGCTGCACTTGGGACGCGTGGAGCGGCGGGGGGACGGCCGCGTGGTGCATAGTCCATGGCAGACAGACACCCCCATATGAAAAGTTCCATTCTGGCTGGGCCAAGGACACAATGGCTGCCTGCTTACACACATACACACACTCGCACACATACACTCGCACACACACACACACACACACACACACTCGCGCAGCCACGTAACGATAAAACTTGAAAATGCTGTTAGTTACAAAATTTGTTGTCCGACTTGTTGTTGGCGTCCCATGCAGATTTTTCGGGCCTCTACTAATTTGAGGCGCACAGCTATTGAGTCAATATATTGTGCACAATAAGCGTACCCTTCACCAGCTCCCACATCCACCCCCACCCCCATCCCCAATCCCCATACCCTTTCGCTGTGCATTCGTGTGCGTGCAATTGCAAATTTATGCACTGCGATGTAAACAACGCAAACATTTCCGCATCGACAGCCGTGGCAGAGGCGGCAGCTGCAGTTGCAGCTGCAACAGTGGCAGTGGGTGTGGCAGCGGCCCAGTGCCAAAAAATCCCAATAAAGCAGCGCAATTGTGAATTATTTGCAGCATACTTTTGGGCTGACGCTGCAGCTGCAGTTGCAGCTGTAACTGTAACTGTAACCGTTGCAACGCCTGAACAAAGCGGACAAACCTAATTACAGCTGCAGACAAGCAGACACGCCTTCCCACTCCCCACACGCCCCACCCGCTTTCCCCTTTCCCCCACTCCAGCCCACCTCACTTTACTTTGCGCCCACAATTGGTCGCTTTGTCAGTTCGTTTAGCGTCACAAATTGCCGTCCATTGGGTTAGTTGCATGCAGCGCGCTTTGCTCCGTGTTACCCGTTGGCTGTTAGCTGTTAGCCCCGTTCGCAGCCAGAACCGTTTGCCAGATATCCAGGCCACATAACTTTGTCAGCCATTGCGACAACTGACTTTTCAACTCGAGCCGCCGCTGCTGCTGCTGCTGCTGCTACTGCTCTTGCTGCTGCTGCAGCAGTTCGTATTACTCCAAATGACCCTTGGGCATTGCCTTTGCCCTTTCTAAAGGGTATATACTATAAAATCTACCAAAATAAAAAATGCAGCTAACATTCCATGACAATATAGAAAAAATTAAAATTTCAGATTTTTTCAAATTCTTAACAAATTTAACGAATAAATAAAACAATTTGTAGAGGACACGAAAAAAACAGATATATAAATTTGTTTAAATTATATTAATTACAACATTT
This sequence comes from Drosophila colorata, assembly GCA_035041545.1. Lineage (NCBI taxonomy): Eukaryota > Metazoa > Arthropoda > Insecta > Diptera > Drosophilidae > Drosophila > Drosophila colorata. Next base: position 7,374,609 of record JAWNLD010000564.1, read on the forward strand.
GTAGTTTAATTATAGACAACACTATTGCAAAATAGAAATTTTTTCAAATTATTAACAAATTTAACGAATAAATAAAACAATTTGTAGAGGACACGAAAAAACAGATATATAAATTTGTTTAAATTATATTAATTAAAACATTTGTAGTTTAATTATAGACAACACAATTGCAATATAGAAATGTTGCCAAAAACACTCAAATCAAAATTTGTTCTTGTTATTATAAGCTACCATGACATTCGGCTAATATTATTTCATATACTTAGCATTAATTTAAGTAAATATCACTGGCAAGCAAATATCCACACTAGCCTGGGGTTTGAGCCCGAATCCTCGTTGTTCAGTTGCCTCAAATACTCGGACACTATTCGGCTAATACAATTATTTAATTTAAACAAAAACTAGCTTGAAAAGTAAGAAGTAAAATGACAAATAAAATTAATAATAATATAATCGAACCATCTCTATCTGTTTTAAAGGAAAAACAAACAAATTATTTTTTATTTTTCTTTCTTTAGGTTTTCTACTTTTAAGTATAAAAAAAATCATAATTAATACAAATATCGACAATTTTGCACTTCTCCTATGAAAAACAGCTTACAGAATATATTTAGAGATTGTGTTTTTATAACTTACTTCTTTAGACAAAAATTAACTTGCTTTAATAAATGTGTACATATTTCAACTTTTGTTCTTATATGTATATACACTGAGAGAAAACCAAAATACAGCTAGAAATACAGTAATAAACTTTCAACCTGACTATCTTTAAATAACCCTCGGCTAATACAAAAATTCCATTCAAACACTAGCCTGGAATTCGAACCCGGATCCGGATCCGGATAAATTTATCATAATGCTAGCTATGTAATAATTATAACAGGGTATCTTATAGTTCAGCTAATGCAACTGAAGACTGCAGACCGTGTACTGTCTACTGTTGCTGTCAAGTGGACAACGGCTGTGCACAAAAAAGAAACTTACAAAAAAAATAAGTAAATAAAAAAAGATACAGCCGGTTCGAGGTGAGGCAGGCGGTCGGGGGAAATATTGTGCAATGCCGCTGCCAAACAGCAGAACCCAAAAACCTATAACGTCAAATGTCGAACGCCGTCGAGTGTCCCGGCGTCCGTCCGTCCGTTTGTCTGTCTGTCTGTCTGTCCGTCCGTTTCTGGTAACGGGGCAAATGCGTCTGTTTTATTTGACTTTTGCATATTTTTTGGCGTGTTTCAACTACTGCGGCGCTGTCTCTACATTTTTCAAGTTGTCTGCGTTTGACGTGCACGGATGGGCGCTCCACTGCGTCTACAGCGACGTCGTTTGGCGGCGGCGGCGGCGGCGGCGGCAACGGCGAGCAACGACGACGACGACGACGACGGCGGCGGCGTTGGCGTAGTTACAGTTCACCCTGTGCTCTGTGTGCGGTTGTGGTTCGTTGCTTGGTTATCGCCCAAGCGGCTGCCACAACTACTCGCACCGAGTCGCCCCAAGAGCCCAGCACAGCCGGCAAGCGTTTTTGGTCGGTTTGGGTGGGTGGCTTTTTGGGTGGTTTGGGTTGCTCTGGCCGCGACTTTAGTTCGTTTTTGGTGAGCCTGTTTTTTAGTGCCTTCCGTAACCATTAAATTTTACGTTTTTATTAGCGCGCCGCAGACCAGCCCCCAGCACCAGCTACAGTCACTGCCAGTTACAGTCCCCCCCCTCTCTCTCTCTCTCTCTCCCTATCTCTCTCTTGGCAGTTCCACCCGCGCAGCGCAACAACAATTTTTGAATATTTCCGTTTTGGCTGCCAGTTTTGGGGCTACAAAATGCAGTTTTGCATGCACTTGCCACAAAAGAGTTGCAGCAAAAAAGCAAAACGAAAATAAAAGAGAGAAGAAAAAAAAGGAGCACAATAATGAGTAGCAGTTAGAAGAAGCGGCCGCAGCGGCAGATAAAATAGGAAAAATGACTGCTCCCAAAACTATGCAGCGTTTTTTTTCTACCTCTTATTTTTGCCTTGGCGTCTTATCAGCGTCTCAAAATCGCGTGGCAAAAGTTGTCGCGATTGGCGAAATTATCGTTGCGAGTTGCAATTTGAATTTTTGGCCAAAAGGCAGAAAGTGGCAGCAGCAGCAGCGGCAGCGGCAGCGGCAGAGACAGAAAAGGAGTTGCAAAAAACAAGAAACTCAAAGAAACTCACTCAAGCTGTGTCCTGGCAAAACATGTTCGCCTTTGCAGTTCGAGTTGCAGTTGTGGGCGTTGTGTGGCAGCTGCCAGCTGCCACGGTGCCAGCGTCGAACGTGTTGCAAGGCGAACGTGTTGCAAAGCGCGGCTTAGCATCCACACGGTTGCAGGGGAAGTAGCAGCAGCCAATTGTTAACACTCAACTCTTATACCAATTGTCACTCGAGCCAAACGGAACGACTCAACCGAGCAGCACTCACAGCACAACTCATTTCGGCACGTTCAAGCTCAAAATTAAAAGGGGAAAACTGTGAAAAAAATCAAAATAAAACCAGCAAACAAAATCGGAATTGTCCGATTCAAACGACAATAGGCCGCCATAGCAGAAATGAATCTGTTGCGCAATCTGCGTGCGCTGCTCAACGAGTTCTTCTACCACAACTACCCCTTCATCTCCCTCTGCTGCTGCCTGGCCGCCCTGCTGACCGCCTATCTGCACTATGAGTGGAAGGTGCACGATTACGACCTAATGTCCTGGAAGCAGCTCGGCGAGGCCTGCTGTTCTGCGGACATCGATTTCTTTCAGCTGTTCGTTCTGCTCGTCATCCTATTCATCAATGTCATCTTTGTCGGCCTCATCGTGGCCGCCTATCTGCGTCCGCTGGGCCAGCGCGACACGGACCTGACGCTGCTCGAGATCAAGGATCGCTTCGCCCGCTTCATTCTGCTGCGCCTCGTGGCGCGACTCGATCGCATCCAGGGCAAGCTGGCCGCCAAGCGGAAGAGTCTCAGCTTTCATCATTTCGCGCGGGCGCACCACAGCATGGTCAAGGCGGTGGCCGTGTTCCGCAAGGATGCGCGCAAGCTGCTGCTGCCCAACGAATCGGAGATCATGCAGCCCATCGAGGATATCTATGGCGTCGCCGATGATGAGGAGCGGGCGCTGCGGCGCGATGGCTACTACAAGCTGCCCATCGATACGACGGACGCCACGGTCAAGAGTTTGTTCAGTGCGCAATGAGACCCGATGACAATACCCCTACCGATACCGATAACGATAACGCCAACGACAACAATAAGGTTAACGCTAGCGTTGTCGATTTCGATGCCCATTTCAAATGCAACTCCGATTTTGTTTGAACACTGCATCAATAAAGTAGAGTCTCTATCAGATCATTGCACAAATCCGCACCAGAATCCCTCTTGTTTCTAAGTTTACCGACTAATTCTCTATCACTCTCCCTTTCCCCAACTATACTTCTTGTATTTCTAGCTGCTTTTCGACTCGAAACGTTTTTTAAATTGTATTTTAGCTGCACAATGAAAGATAATCGATAATAATTATATTGATAAATATAAAGATTTTGATTTATATTTTAATTGCATCGATTTTTATGTGCAATATCTACATCTACATATATATACGCCCATTTTATTCTCCTATTTTTTTCTATTTCTCACTCCTTAATTGTCTCTCTCTCTCTTTCTCTAATTGTGTTTCTTTTTTCTCTCACTCAAACTTTATCTCTTTCCCTTTTTTAACCCCACCTTTGTTTCTTTCCTATATATATCTCCCTTTCTCTGTCGTTCGCTCTCTTTTTATTACCTCACTCTCTTTTCTGTTTTTCTATTTCCGTCTCTTTTTTCCTATTTTTCTCTCTCTTTATCTTTCTCCTTCTCTTTTTTCTCCCATTCCATTTCTTTTCCTTACTTTTTCTCTTGCGCCTTTTCTTTCTCTCGCTCTTTCTTTACTATCTCTTTCACTTTCTCTCCATATATGCGCCTCGTACAACAAGCTGCTACAATTGATTGCAAAGCGATAACAATAGCCGCATCGATAACTATGATGATATCGATTTCTGCTCCTGCTTCAATTGCAACTCTGATTTTGTTTAAGGAACGCACCAAACAAAAAAACCGAAGCCTTTATCAACTGGAGGTAGCTGCTGTCTGCACACATCCGCTCGATAATTGCTTTTATCTGTGTGCGCTATGTACCCCAACTTCAGCACAGCGTCCCCCCCCCCCCCCTCACACCGACCCTCGGCAACGCACTCCTTGTCCAGTGCAGTGGCTCCTTAAAGCCGTTTTATTGTTTCAATTGTTGTGCGCTGCTTCTGTGCGGGCGCCTCCTTTTGTTGCAGCCGCACTTCGACTTGCAGGCGCGCAGCTTTTTATGGCCGCATTGTGCGCCATACAGCCAAACAACAATAATAACAATAACAATAATAACAAGCCAGTTGAGTCGTCGCCCTCGTCCCGTGCCAGGTTGTCCTGGTCCTCGTCCTGGTCCTGGTCGTTGTCGTGCTCGTTGTCGTTGTCGTTGTGTTGTCAGGCAGGACAACAACAGAACAACTGCTAAAAACTAAAACGCCATGTCTGCAGCTCAAAAACAATATCTAATGTTCTCAACAGGCAAAAATATTTTTGCAGCGTCTTTTTGCATTCTTGCCACGCTTTGTTGCCGTCTCTTTGTTGTTGCTGTTTGCTGTTTGTCTTTAAAATTAGCTAAAAGCCAAAATGTGCTGCCTCAACTCGCAACGGAACTTCAAAGCATTGCGCGCTTCGCTGCTGCCCAAAAAAGTAGGCAACGGAAAAATTACAAAACACGCACTTTTCGGAAAATTCGCTCACAAACATAAAATGACTGCCTAATTTCCGTTAATGTGCCATGTCCGTGTCGTTTCAAGGCGCCAGCAGCACAGGCACACACCGACATACACACACATTACACATACGCCTCGTAGGCCCAAAGCTAGAAATGCCCAACTGCATTACTTCATTTTCCATGCGCATTTCTCTTGCCCTTTTTATGTGGTTGTTGTTGCCGTTGTTGTGGTTGCTGGAAAAAGACATTAAGTAGATTATAGTCTGATTGCATATTTGCGGATATGCGCGCCATAAACACGTACGGACGTGCTGCAACCGCGAACAACGCGAACAACGTTAGCGAAACAACGCGCAAAAAATAAACGCCGGAGCGCGAATATAAAAATGAGCATGAACACAAAAAAAAACAAAAATTGTTCAAAATGGACATGTATGTGTGTACATCTATATGTGTTAAAGGAAAACCTGTAAAACGTACGTGCATCTAACCGCAGACTAAATGACGCCCCACTGCCACGCCCCCCACCTCCTCGGCCTTGGCTTGAGCTTTAACTGCAGCTTCTGCTGCTACAACAAAGGCTCTGGCAGTGGTTCCGGTCTACTCCAGTTCAATCGATTGAGATAGTTCCAAGTTAAGTGCAGCATATTTTGGGTAACACTTTTGGCAGCTATTTTATTCTGTCGTGAAAAGAAAAACCCACTTCATTTATTTTTTTTTTTAAATATTTAAATTTTATTATTGGGTTGTATCAGCTGCCATAAAGGTAAAATGGAACTGCTTAAAGGGAAACTAGTTTTACATTCACCTATTGCGTTATGTTGCATAATATATAATAATAATTTAGAAAAATAATGAGAAATAAAACAATAATTTAAAAATCCTTATAATAATTTTACAATTCGTTTTTTCCATTTATATTAAAACTTAGTCTGGGCATAATGTGCATATTTATAAATTTATAAATATTGTGTTCGCCTTATTACCAATACATAATTATTATAATAAATGAAAATAAAAACAATAATAACATTAATAAAATATTTATCATTGGTTTTCTCTTTTAAATATTTATTTCATATATATTTCATATAATATTAAAACTATTTATTTTTTAATTATATTTCTATTAATATTCAAAATAGCTAAACTTTTTGTATGACAATTACGTCTAAGCTCTTATGAACTTGTTTATAATATGCAGTTCCAGTCGCAAACTTTGCAAAGCACACACAATACGTGTGTGTGTGTGTGCTTGTGTGTGTGCCTCGCGCCATAAGCCCGAATAACAGCGATTATTTTATCGCCCAGCAAAATGCCACAAAATTGCAACCCAAAAGCTGCTGGCGGTATTTTTGCATGTGTTGTGCGGGTGCTGCGGCTATAACCATATGTGTGTGTGTGTGTGTGTGTGTGTGTGTGTGTGTATGAGTGTGCGTGTGTGTATGGGTCAGGGTGTTAATGCTTTCAGGTAGACAAGAAGAAAGACCCGCAAGCAATAAACAAATAATCATAAATAATGGTGAATTTTTAACAGGCACGCTCTAAATTAGCTATTAATTGTTGTTCATGATGCGAGCAGAAGGAAAGAAAGAGAAAGAGAGCAAGAAAGAAAGACAGAATGAGGCATTGAATAGTCGTCAGCTGGGTGGCAAAGCTGGTGCTTCAATTAGGCTTATGGCCCATATGCAAATGTCGCGAGCACTTGGCAGCAGAAACATTAGCATAGTTAGGAGCACGGCTCGACTGATAGCGGGCAAAGGGGGAAGTCAGAGGGCACTTAAGAATTGATTTGATTTGATTTCGTGTGATTGCCATGCCGGATAATTTTAGGTGGGGGCGGGCAACGGTTAGCAACTGTAGCTGTGGGCTTAGCATATGCGCACGACTTCAATCAGCTATGTAAAATCTATGTAAAATATTTATATTGCACTCGATGTATTCCGTTGAACGGCTGGCCGAGGCGTCGCCCGGCTGCATGCGTAATCAGTGCAGCAGGCGGCATGCAACATGCAGCAAATGTCATTTACATAAACATTGTGGCACAAGTGCCGGGGCCGAACATCTTGCAGATACAGATATACACAGATACAAATACGTAGATACAGATACAACCAGAAGGAGTTGCTCGTTGCAACTCTTGTTATGACATTTTCATTATTTATTTAGACAATAGAGTCGACCGAGCAACGGCCCAAAATGCTAGCAAAATTAGTTTGTTTTTGCAGGGAATATCCTGAAATTATTATCAAATAAATAAGTGCTAGCACAAGAGTAGTCCAAATGCAACCGAACCCCAAGACCGAATGGAGCTGAAATCTATAGCTAACGAGTGCGGGCGATCCAGGACAACTTAGTGCCACAGAACGGGACACAGTGGACACAGGACACACAGTGGACACTCGCATGCGAGTGCCTGCATTTGAGTTTGGCAAACAAAATTGCTTGAGTTTTGCGCCATAAAATGTAGCATAAGTAAAGTCCTGCCAAATAAATAAATATGCATATCCATGCAGGCGCGTGTCCATGTGTCTGTGTGTGTGTGTGTGTGTGTGTGTTTATCTCTATGTCTACCCATCCGAACCTTCGCCCCCTTCTGCTATGTATATACGTATTTTTCATGTGGTTTATGCGTAGATTTTGCGGTCGGAGCTGTGAGGCAATTGCGGCAAGCATAAATCACTTAAAATTTGTGCCAAATAAATACGGTGAGCCACAAATATATATTCGAGCATTTTCCAACATGCTTGAGAGCTGTGCAAAAGTCAGATTTTTCATACACATAATAAAAATACAAATGGGGAAAGCACACTAAACAAAAAAAAAATATATATATATATCTATATGGAAAATAAATAAAATGCAAATGAAAATGAAAATAAATATGTTTATATAGCTATGCAAAACAACTTCAGACAAGTTGCTTTAAAATGTTCATCCAGAATCGAATTGAGACATTTAAAAGCGAGTTTCTTTATGAATTTCTTGAGCATTTAATGAATTATAAGGCTTACCAAATTATTGCTATTAAACAAAACTTTAAAGGAAACTTTCGAATTTATATGGCAAATAATCGTATTAGGCAGTCAATAATCCCAATTTTGCCTAATAACGCTTTTTAAACAATTTATTGGCATGCATTGCCAAATTCTAGAATTTTAAAGTAAGGAAAAGATAAGGAAACAAAACCCGAACAATTCTTTAATTTAAATAATTGAAGGTTTGGATTTTTGTTGAGCTCATCAGACGTGAATTTCGACAACGGAGGGAAAGTGCAGCTTAAAGGCATATATGCAAAATGAAAAACTTTTGCAGACCAGTGCCATAGCTATGCCACACAAAAGCCACACCCACACACACACACATTCACACTCACACACAATAGTAACAGAGACACGCTTCGAGCTGAATGGGGAATGTGTCGTATGCGCAACGTAAAACTTAGCCAGGCGTAAATGGATACATCTTGGCTATAAGTGCATGCCAAACACACACATATACACGCACACACATACGTACACATGCAGCAGCAGCGCTCAGACAAAACATGATAACAATTAAAACTTTGTACACTTGGCGTATTTACATTATTCATTTCGGTGTTGGATTCTCTTGTCACATTTGTAATCGTTCTTGCTGTCTCGCATGTTTCTCTTTCCCTTTAATGTCTTCTGACTCTTTTTTTTATTTTATATTTTGCCATTTTAGCCAGTTTGCTGCTAAACAAATATCCGCAAACAAATGCACAAGCCAAAAAGAATGCCTCCACCTCACAAGTTTGTGGTGTGTGTGTGTGTGTTTGAGTGTGTCTGTGTAAAAGAGTCGCTTAATAACATTTTAAAATAAATGTTTAATTTATTGCAAAAGGTAATTACGAGTGTACCAGGTCCAGAGCCCGGACACATGATATATGAAACCATAATTACTTTAATTAAGCAAATATTTTTACGCGCCAAGTTGTTCATGTTGTTGTTGCTGTTATTGTTGTTGCTGCTGCTGTTGCAGGTCAGCGCATTGATTGAGCATATTTATTAAATGGCTGTTATTGCTCTCATTGTTACAGCAGCAGCAGCAGCAGCGGCAGCTCTCAATAAATTGCCGCATTTTAATTATCATTTATAACGCCGCCGCCCACATGGTAATGGCCAATAAATGCGGTAGCCAAAAGTGGGTATATGTACATATACATACATAAGATGTACACAGGTCATTTTCAGTCTTCAGCATTTCCTTTTAAATCGGTGACCCAATTGCACATTCTGAAATAAACAAAAATAAATAACAAAATATACATATAAAATAAATACGTGATCAAATGCAAATTGAATGCAAAGCAAAGAAACCACAGGAGGTAAATTTCTGAAGTTCTTATGTTGTTACACCCTGTACACATTGGGTGTGGCCCAACAAGGGTATATTGGTTCTGTGCAAGTATATGTAACAGGCAAAATATATATTTGCTTTTCTTATCGTCGAAGGCTGTCCGTCAGTAGCTTTTATAGATCTTGATTCATTTTTATCATAAAGCGATAAGATACGAGTGGATAAACGTCATAACTTATGAGTAATTAAAATATAAATTAAAAATTTAAATTTAAATTATAATGGCATGTGGTTATCTTTTGGAACTGGATTTGGATTCTGGCTTCTTTTTTGTTTATGAGAAAAGTTGCTATTTATAAGCAGATATGACTATTTATCAATGTTAGGTACATTGGTTATCTTGGGGAACAAAAAGTTGTTCATATAAAAATGCAACTATGTATGGAATGCTATAGTAGTCCGATCTGGTCGACTTTGGCATATGCATTTCCTGTAATAAATAACACTCAAAAAAAAACGATCGCATTTAAACTGAGAGTCTAGTTCGCATAGACATAAACAGACAGAAAATGGCTTATCGACTCGATCAAGCATATAAATACTTTCTCGCTTTCTTACTGTGAAAAAAATGTATACACAAAGTTGATTCAATTGAACAATTTATTATTGTGGTTGAATTACACAGGTAACATATACAAAGTGTTTATGTGTTTTAAGTGATTATGTATTAGGTGTATATGTATGTATAAACATATTTCGCTGGGCGTCTTCATGTTCACACTGAAATCAATAATTGTCCATATATATATATATATATATATATAGATATATAACTTGTTTGTTGTTAACTATAAAATCCACATCAATGCAGCTACTTACCACAAGTTTTGTATGAACATAGCTTTAACGTAATATCATAACCACAAGAACCACGATAAGAAAGATAACCACGACAACGTTAATGCCAATCACGATTATTTTGTTTTCCTTAAAGGTGATCATTTTGCTCACGCGTTGCCACCTACTCCGATCTTCGTTGAAGACTGTGCGACAGAATGGTTCAGCTCGGCTAGCCAACATGAAAGAGCGAATGCATTATTTGCAAAGAGAGCACAGTGCAATATACTCTTTATTAAGCTCTTGTGACAACAAATTCTCTGAAGACATGAAACAAAGGCATAGATCCATATATCCATATGCAGGTGTGACGTTCAACTTCAATGCCATTCACGTTGTTCTCTTTTTCATTCTGCTTATAAAGTAATACAACATCAACAATAATACATCTTTATATTGTGCGCGAAATAGATAAATCAGACAAACACTTTTTTGCGTTTTTCTTCTGCACCGTGCATGTCTAGTAAATCAATAAATGTATTTATATTTGGAAATGGCAAAGGTTAATCTATTCATTACTGTTAAGCACTATTAACAAATTTTATTATTTAAAATGAAAAAAAAAATACATAAAAAAGTAACACCACATTTAGTGGCTTGGTAAACTAGTTAAGTTAACTAGTTAAGTGGCACAATGCAGATATCCATGGTATGATGGCCACCCCATATATTGACCTGTCTGCTCTTCACCTCCAGCTGAATGCTGAAGGTCTCCACAAGCGGACATTGCACAGCTGCCCCCATATCCACTTTTCCATTGAGAACGTCCTCCAGCAGAGTACGCAACGTCATTGGGGCCAGAACGCTAAACTTGAGACTTAGCTTGGCACTGCGTGACGATATTGCCTGATCCTTAATTCCATAAATATAGATGCTGTTACCAATTTCTATAAAACGGCTGTGGGGCGACAAACAAAATTGCAGTTGAGTTCAATAAAGTTAGGGGCTGAGCGGAGTTTTGTAATTTACTTCACAATATTTTTGGACTTGTCGAAGACCAACAGCTCGGCAATAATGGTCAAAAAGTCGACTAGTTTCTCCTCGTCGCGTGAGGCCGTGTCCTTGTCGTGGACCCCAAAATAGACACCGAACACCTCCAGATGCAGCTGCCAGTGCATCAGATTCATGCCCGAGCTGATCACGTGAAATTGGCGAAATTGCTGGGAAATCAAAAAAAGTTGGTTTAGCAATAAAAATGTCCTACTACAACTACTTGGCTAAAAAGACTACCCACTCTTAACAGATTTAACAGCGTCATGGTGTGTATCAGCCGGCGCTGATTTAGACGTATTCGGGCTGCGGCACCAATTGGCCACTCGGTCGGTGCCCACTCGAGATTATTGTAGAACTCGTGCAGAAACTGATGCATCTGTGTGACATCGATGACCTCTTCGCCGGTCGTTAGCTGCTTGTAAAAGTGCAGCAATTTGCCGGTGAATATTGCATCATAGCCAGAGTTAATGAAATAGTCGGTGGACTGAGCTAGCACCTGCGGAAGAGTGTTTTTTGGATTAGAAACTTGAGGCTGGACCAGAAAGTGGCAATATCACTCACCTGCATTACAAAATGTATCATCGTCTGGTCGTCTGTGCTTGTTGGGCTGCGCAAATGCAGATTGGCAAAGGATTTGTAGTTGTGCAGCATGCAATCGGAATGCTCGACCCTCAGCTGCCGGGATGCGCATCGCAGTATCTCCTGATTCCTGGGATCCACCTTCGAGATGATCAGATGCAATGGTCCCAGCGGCAAATCCAATAGATTCACCGACTTCTTTCGCACGAGTCGAGCGCGCTTTGGTCTCGTCGGCCCATCTCCGCCGCCAGCCGAATTGGCAACTGCCTTGCGTTTTCTTGGCGCCATTATAAAATATAATATCGTGTACGGTGTATATAGCTTAATGGGAGTATATCGTGTTTGTAGAGCGAAACGAATCCAATTTGTATGGGTGTATTAACGAAAATTTATTCAGTGAACAGCCACGCGATTGTCGCCTACTTGAACGAATATATTTGAAAATGTTGCTTTGGTATTTTGGTTTTTTCTTTTTGTTCATTTATTATATGTAGTTAAATGTACAATAAATTTAATAAACTGTTCATTTTGAAACACATATGTATGTATGTATAAAGTATTTATATAAGTGTGTATAATTTTTTCAAAATTGCTTTTCATAATTCGTTAAACAAATGCCCCTTAGTTAATTGAGTTATAAACATTTACAATATATATAAAAGTAGAGCACCTTAAAATTGATTAAACTGTTAAATATTCTTCAATGCAAAACAATTGCATATGTTCATATGTTAAATATCTGTTATACATTTTATTTAATCTGAGCATTAGTTCTTTACACAGTTATACGCTATATATTTAGTATTTATAAAAAGGCCTGCAAATTGGTCAGAGTGTCAGTTTGTGTGTGTTGAGTTGTTGAGTTTAGTTAGAGGTGCATATTTTTAGAATTTCTTTTGTTCTTTAACAATTTTCAACTTAATTTGTTTAACAGAAATGCAAAATACTTTCAATGTACAATACGTAAGTAGTTCGAGCTTATAAGTTTTAGAGGGAAAAGAGTCAGAAAAAGTGGACGCATTCAGCAGATAGTTTTGTTTGACTGTTAACTGGTTTAAATTACTATCTGAACTTTTCGTGCAACTCCATGATAATATATTCAATTTATTCCGAATTTCTCTTATATTTGTGACATAATTGAACTACAACAATCGAGCAAAACTTCTTGTGTTGTCTTTTTCTATGCATCGCAAGTTTGTTAAATATAGAATTCAATAAGTACATAGCATGTCAGGGGCAAATATAAAATGATAATAAAACAGGACAACGCCTGAAACATGCTGTCAAAACAAATAACAAGAGTTCAATCAACACAGAAGGAATTGACAATCAGCTGCAAATATGCAAACTTGCAATGCCAATCAACATGCGAGTATAGTTAACGCATTTCGATATGTTGACGGGGCACAACAAGCCGTCCGCACATATCAGATACAGATACAATTGCCGCATGGCCCCCAACACGTTCAAGTGGAAGGCAAAATTAGCATTTATACAAAATATTTGACAATATTTGAAATAAGGGAACTAGTTACGTTAACATTAGGTCGAGTTTCACGAGGTTGAGGTCGACGTTGGGAAGAGGGTGTAAAAGTTGCTCTATGATTGACATATAACACGAATGTGAATAAACATAGTTATACATGTTTATAAATTAACATTATATCAATATTTGACTTAAATACTATGCAAATAACTGCACATAACTAAGAAACCCAACTAAGTTCAGGTGTCTGCCGTGTCCTCTTAGGGCTTATCGAAGCCCGCAAAATCCGATGCCTCCGAATCATCATCGTCCAGCTCGACGCCTATGCAATGAATGCCAGTGCGCAGCATGGGCGTGCCCTTGCCCTTGCCGAGCACCCGCGCCGCAATCACCAGCTGCAGCTGCTCCTTGGCATTGCTCGAGTTGACGATGTGCAGCTCCTCGCGCAGCAGCTTCTCCTTGTACGCAAAGAACTCGATTTTCATCTCATAAAAATCGTGCGCATCGTGCTTGGTGCCGGTGAACTCCGTGATGCGACAGTGCAGATTCGGTGTGGCACTCACCACCGGCACAAATTTGGTGCCCGGCGCACCGGTGTTGCCAAACAGCGTCACCGGCAAATCGAGATCAATCAGATAGCGATGATTGATCTGCAGAAAGCCGAGGCTGACCGCAATCGTATCCCCCGACCGCTGATACGTAACGCAACTGTCCGAGCCAAAGTCATCCGTCTTCAGTGTGGCCGCATCAAAGTGCACGTGATGATCTGGGAGGGGCGGGAAGAGTGTTAAGCATTCAATTAGTCCACATTTAGATTCACTTGCATGCACGTAATCATACGGCTCTTGGCTGTAAATATTCCTCAATTAACACACAGCAGCTGCCAGTCGTGTTTCCAATTTGTCTCACTCACACTTGCAGCTGCCCCATGTCGCATGGCTCATGGAAAACCGGACTTAATTCTTAGCTGGAAGTGATTTGTTTGCATTTAGCATGACAAATTTAGTTGATTGCGCACTGGAACAGCTTGCGAATTACAAGCTTTTTGGTGGGTTTTCTAAGCAAACCAAAAGTTTTGGGTTAATCTACCCATTTGAAAGCTAGGAACTTAAGATTTGTCCTAATGGGCTTTTAGATTACATCAGGTAAATAATGCTTTAATTGAGAGTGACCGACTGCAAGCTACCCTATACTCATCGCTAAATCACTAATTAAATAAATCGAATCAAAAATCTTTATCTTGAGAGATCATTTTTAATTTTTTGACAGCTGAATAAGATACTAAATATATAATATAATAATAATCTTTAAATTATACATATTCTGCAGTTTTAAACTTACAGTTTAAATGCCGCATGCAAATAGCAACAGTTTACGTATTATTCAAACTGTGTTCACCCATTTTCAGGTGATCTTACATCGCGAACAGAGTATTGTGCAGTCGCTTACAATCGACTTTTGTTTAGACTAAAGCAATTCGACGCTGCATTCTTGCAATTAAAATGTACTTGATGGTGGCTTTCTAATGTTTACACTAAGTTTGTTGGCTAGTGTTGGGGCCAACAAAAAAAACAATAACAAAACCCAGTTGGCAGGCAGCTGCTTGCATTTGGCGACTTTGTAATTTGCATATTTGCCACAAGCAAACATAATTAAATTTAAGTTGTGGCAGAAATCAATGGCAGGTGAGCCGCAACGGAGGTACTAACAAATATATATATGTATACACATATGTGTGTAGTTGCCTACACTTATTTGCTTATTTGGCTTGGGCCTATATAGCTAGATAAATAAATAAATAAACAAACAAAAACAAAGAGCGATTGCGGGACAAACAGTCGCCGCTGCGGTTGGCAATTAAGTAAACTTCCACAATAAAGATGATGATTACGATTATGACGATGATGACGCTGAGGAAATTGCGTGTAAGCGTGTAATTAAACGCGTCCACCGTTTTGTAGCTGGAGCAGGGGGCAAAGCCCGCGGAGTCTTCCGCTTGGCGCGGATTTGGATTCGTTTACTTTGCGTTGCCGTCGAGTGGCGCCAAGGCCGCTTGGATTGCTCAGGTTGCTCGAGGGCTTAAATTGCATTAAAATTGGGTCAATTGGGAACAGAAACGTGCACTCCCAGACAGTTTGTGCCTGGAAGCGTCTCAGAGCGCTCGTTGATTACAACTGGAATGGGGATTAAATTCATAAAATGTATATGTACTTCATCAACTTGTTGGCATTTTTAATTGAAAAGCCAGCAGGAACACTCTGCTATCGGGTGCAAACGACTACTGCAGTCCTCGTTTGTCACAGTGTAACTGCTCGAACAGAATCTACTTGACTTTTATCTACTCTAAATTTGAAGTCTCATGCATTCCCATTGTTAACAGTGTAAAAAAAACACGCAAGCCAGAGCATAAAAGACCAAAAACTGTATAAACATAAATCCAATTGGAATTAGCATAACCATTAACAGCCTGCTAATAGTGGGAACGCGAGCTGATACAATAAAACGGCTTGTTTTACAATTTAATTAGCGACTTTTTACGAGCATTGTGAAATTGTGAAATATTCAAATAGAATCCGTCGCCTCATTCACCGGTTTCTTGCTACACATTGAATTCCCAAAGCAAATACTTTGTACTGTCGCAAGCATTGATCAGTTGACGTAGCGCAAGAAATTCATGGCCCCCAAATTTGGCTATAAATAGCACATTTTTTTGTTTTTTTTTTTAATTTTTGTTGGCGAGACAAAAACCTCTGACAAACTGGGGGGAAAGTGCTTGCAGCTAATTGTTGAAATATTTCAACATATTGTAAATAGCTTAAACAAGAGATTTATTGCGAATTTGTGTACATAATAAATAACTGGTATTTATAATAATAATAATGCTGTAGCTGAAGCATCGAAGCGTGCTTTTAATCAAATATTATTTACAATCTAAAGGCCAAACAATTGACAAATTTGATAGCCACACATTTATATTACACAAAAATGACTAGCTAAAAACCGATGTTTGGCTTTTTATAGCTATGCAGAGGGTATTATGATAATTTTCATTGACGAAAAACTTTTTGTTCATATGAAGTATTTATTTATTTACTTTAAAAAAAGATAGTATGTGGCTAAATATAAAAAAAATAAATCAAAACTTTTAATATATTTGCAAGGGTATTTAAAGTTTGACAACTCAAAGCAATTGTTATTTTTATCTTTTTTAAATCTCAAGCTCTAATATATATGTAAATATTCCAAAAGCTTTTTTTATGTATTTAAATAAATTTCAGCTGATGCACATTTATTTCACTTTGCTTTCTGCTAGATTTTTTGTCTTTTGTTTGTTATGATAAGGGCATAGGAACACCTGCTATCTAAATACGTACATATGTTTTTATGTATTTATATAATATATTTTTTTATTTCTATATATACGGATGTTCATATTTTGCTGTGTTGTTTCCCTGCTCCGCCCGAGGAATGTCTGCGCAAAACAATTCTTTTGGCCGATCGCCCGCTCAGCAAAGACATCGTAAATATACATATATATCTATATATATACTCGACAGATTGAAATTTATTCGCATTTAATGCGACTTTAATTTAAATAATTTACAGGAAAAGCCAGTCAGCAACAATTTTTCTGCCAGCCTAATGTAAAATTGAAGCGGTTGCACGCAAAAAGAAAAAGTTTCAGTGAAAAATGTTGTGTACGCAAACAATTTTAATGTAATCCAGCTAAATCTGCCTAAATGTAACTTTCTTACAATGGCGGGCGACCCCCTCAACCTTCTAAGCCCCCTCGCTGCCACCCTGCATTTGCATAAGTGACGCTCAAGTGTCAGAGAATCGTTTTATGTTCTTTTTATATAAATTTCTATAGAAAAGTCACGCTCTATGCGACTCTCCCCCAATCAAGATCAAATCGTAAATGAGAGTGAGCCCAGAAAAGACCCCGCACCCCTGACAATAGGGGCTGTGATTTAGCCCCTCGCCTGCTTAGTTCGAAGATTGTCAGTCGATCAATTGATTGACGTTCTATACAAAAATATTCAATTGGCCTGTTGTTTGTGGGTTCCCCTGGTTAATTAACATTCAGCGGGAGAGGCAGAGTAAAAACCTTTTCAAATATTCTCCATTTAACAAAGCTCGTTCCGCTCGGCTGTCAGCCAAAACTGTGACGTATAAGTATTTATTTTTTTTTATGCACAGTCACATGTTATCCATCGGATATGTTAGTTTATTGTACTGCAAGCATTTGAGCACGTATTTCACTTAATAATTTGTGTCTCAGGCTTTTTAAAGTGTTTTCTTAGAAGAATTAAGATTTGTAATTGGGCACGAATTAAATACGATTTTGAATAAATTACTTATAGAAAATGTAAACATGTATATACTATAATTAAATGAAGACTCTTCACTCAGCATTTACAATAGTTTTTAAAAATTCAATAAGAAATTTTATTTATAGGAAATACGTTTCGTTTTTTTAATTATTAAATTATTAAAATGCTGCTCTAAGAAATTTTAGAACATCATTTTAATACACTTTGGAAGGAAAAAATGGAAAAATGAATCATATATTAAGGAAATGAAATATTAGCGTTTGTGTTCTATATATATATACATATATATATATATATATATATATATATATATATATATATATACTTATAAATTTTCAAATGCATTAAATACGTAGAATTATGAATATTACTATACCACATTTATTGACTATTTGAGCTAAATATAAATCAATATATATTTAAAATAAATATACTTATAAATTAAATGTAAAATCCAAATAGTCAAAGCTGTTTAAAAATATACCTCAAATTGTTTTAAGTGGTTTTCGAGTTCGAATCTCAATTTATTGAGTGAATGTCTAAAAGCCTTAGCCAAAGGTCGCCGTAGCCGGCGATTTATAGAATCCAGTTCAATCGAGAAATCAAGCAACCAAAAAACTGTTTTTATTGTATGCAAGCAACTGATCAACTACACATATACATACATATATATAGACATTAAGACTGTGCAATCGCCAATAATTGGAATTGTCCAGTGTGTGGCACAATTTGTTGTCTTCTGCCTCGCTTTTGGCTGCTGAGAGCCGCTTGTGATGTCATTGGAATGGGCAATAGAGAAATTAGGCAACAGCGACACCATAAATAGCCACCCAATATATATGTTATTTATGTATATGTTGTACGTGCCCCCAGGCAAGCGTCCGCCTGCCTCCCCCAGTGGAGGTCGCGCAATTCAAAACACACAAAACTCTGCCCAAAATGCATAACGAATGCAAGTTCTACACATGTGTTTGCAAATCAAAACAATTGTCAAGGTGTCGCGGGACATCTATCAATCAAACACCCCTTCGCCAGCGGGGCGTGGGGCGTGGCTGCCAGTTGCATATAAATACACTCGTGCGTACACTCGCAGAAAAACGTGATTCTTATGTCAGGCATGAGAAAGAATTTATATTTTTAAGTACATTTGAGTACATTTATACATAAATTAAAAATATCCAAGAACGAATTCTTAGATATTTCTTATTTATGTATAAATCAACTTTATTAAATTCGAAGAAAATTTTATCATTAATTTTTTTGCGTCAAAATTTATCTTAATGTTGTCAAGATTTTTGACAGAAAATGTGACAGTTTGAGAATCAGTTTTAATGAGAGTTTTTATACCAATTGTATTACTACAAAAATAGAAATGTGCAATTTTAAATTTTGAAAGAAAAAATGATGAATATAGATTTTTCTTTTCTTTCAAAAAGTAAAAAAAACTAATTGTTTTCAATATTGTTTATATTTTAAATGCAGAGCCAATTCAAAGGAAAAATGCTTTCAAACATGAAAATCGATTTAGTTTTGACAAAGTTATGGGAGAAATATGAAATATGGGAAAGAAAGAACCTCAAATTACATTTATTTAGTAGATTGTTTTTTATATGAGAAATTCATTAGAATTTTTCTATTTTTAATAATCTTTTCTTGGTGTAAATTCTGGCTACTTTCGCTGAGTGTAAATATGTATATCCGGAGGGAAGTGCTTTCGGGGCAGCCACACATTGCAGCAGCAGCAGCAGCAACAATGCGCCACTTTTAATAGCCCACAACTATCGCACACGCCCGCAAATACGTATGCAAATGCATGTGCGTGTGTGTGTGTGTGTGCATGAGTGCATGTATGTGCAACAATAAAGCATTTGTTGACAGGCCGCGCATTGTGCAATTTAATTAAAAACTCAACGGCGCCTCTGGGGCATTAGAAGGCGTCTCAGGTGGCAAATCGAGGTGATAATTGACTTGATCAGGTTTCAAACTATGTATGTATGTGTGTGTGTGTGTGGGTGCCTGGATAATGAACGATTGGGTGTTCGCTCAACGGCTTCCATTTCGCACGGCTATAACAAATTGATAATTGCGGCTGTTCTTTATGGCCCGTAATTCATTACTGCCATAAATTAGAGAATTGAAAATATAAATAGAAAAGAAATTGAAATCGCAACAGCAAACTAATCCGAGGCGACGTTTTTTAAGCCTTTAAAATGTTTAAATAAAACAAGTAATTCGCTTGAGTCGAGAGTGTACGACTAAGAGTTACCCTGTACACAATTTAAAAGGAGCTATTCATAATTTATCTAAGTAACTTGAGCTATGCGAATTGGTTGAGATCAAATAGTTTATAGAGACAAATAGACGGATAGACAGATAGACCCAACTGTTGGTGCTGATCAAGAGTTGATACACTTTCCGAAATGCCTCTACGACCTGCTTAAAAATGTTTATATGAATGAGTTTTGAATGAATGCGACAAACCAAGATTTGAAACGTGACCAGACTTTATTGACGTGGAAAAGCAGCTTTTCAAACCGAAACTAAAGCCAAGTCATGGGTTCGAGTCGTGACCAAAATAACAATTTTTATTTTTGGGTTTGCAGTCATGATCCTCAGTACAGATTTTTATAATTATATGTATTAGAGATTCTTTGAATTATTATATATAAATATGCGTTTATTCTCAATCAGAATAGTGGGCTTATTCTCGGAGTAGCTTTGTAAGTTTTTATGGATGAATCTAAGTACATATACTTTGTATAACAAGTACTTATTATAATAATGCTTATTTATTACCATTTTCCAACCGGTTGAAGTCGTTTTTCTATATACACACAAATATCGCGAAGGCTGACAGGCAAAAACACGTTTTTGTGGAAAGCCTTTTAGAAAATGCCAAGCCCAATATAATATAAATAATATATAGCCTCATAACTGTCTGTTAGGGTATTTAATTTTCGACACATTTCGCAGGGTGTTAACAAGAATTTTGATCAAGTGTTTGCAGCAACTGGCAAATTGATAAGGTAAAAAATAAAAAGTAAAAAATGATAAGCGGCCAGCAAAAATGTGACTGTCTTGTAATTGCACTGGACAATCCCCCCCAACCCCCACCCCACCCATCCACACACACAAAGGCGGAACTAAATGCGGCATTTATGGAAAATTGGCTTAAACTTGTCCGTGGACAAATATTATATTATGATTATAGCCAGCGGGTAGTTGAAACCAAAACAAGACAAGGCCAAAGACAGCAGCAACAACGAGTACAGCGTGGAAAGTGTAACAAATTGTCGTTGTTTTGATTTCGCTTTTGCGCGTGCAAATCGGAATACATAACAAAAACAACAACAGCAAAGAACTGTCAAGGCAACCGTTAAGGTTCTCAGAAGGGGGTGGCGGTGGGCGGGTGCTTTAATGTCCAACACACTTGTTATTCATTTATGGCATTCAAATTTTAGGCGAACTATTGCCGGCAGCTTTTGCCTCGTGAATTTTCATATGAAAAAAGTGAGCGCGGGGCAGGAGGAAAGCGAAGGTAAACAAAATTCCGTTTACCTGACGGCTGATCGTTGACTTCGCTGGCGCAATCGGACATCGTAACGGGCGTGTGTGTTAAATGCAAGGCGTTGATTGTCAATAACAAGTCGAGTTTCACACACAAATTGCTAGCAAGACGTCTTTATTTCTCTGTATATCACGGCAATTGTTATTTAATTGGCCGCAACGCAGACGCGAACGACGCTAAACAATACAACAAACTGAAGCGGTGTGCCCAGTTGCAGATTATGCATAAATGAACGGAGCATATTTATCGATATGAAATGCGCGCCACTTACGTCATCGGCTGGCCAGTTAACGTTAAACGATAGTTTGTTTTTGTAGGTATTTTATCGCATATTATCGAATAGACGGCGCTGCCAGACTTGCAACCCTGCGCAGAGTTGCATTGCTTGTTGTTCATCGAGAGTCGCAAAATGGTGGCTTCTGCTATACGCGGAGAAATTTTGTTGTACCATTAAGAACTAGAAAAAAACACGCATTTGTGCTAATAATATTTAATAAAATTATAGTGCAAAACTTTCACGTGCCTGTGTCGCTGCAATACGCGTGTGAAAGTGTACACAAATTGCGTTTCAAAGTCAGCGAAAAATTGTTCCAAAAATCTCCGCAGCAATAAAAAAAAAACGCAAAGCAAGCGAGCGAAGTGCGTGAGTGTATGTGTAAATGTGTGTGTGTGTGTATGTTTGTGTGCGCGTGTAAGTGCTTGTGCATGTGTATGGCAAGCGATTGCGTGTGTGTGTGTGCGCAAAGTGTATGCAAAAAAGAAGAAGACAAAACAGAAGAGCATTAAAAACGTATTGTTGGCCCCGCTGACAAGTTTTACGCGCACACAGCAACAACAACAACAAAGACAACAATTTACAAGTCGCAAGAAACGTAAGCAGCAGCAACAACAACAACAACAAGTGTGCAAAAATTAATTATTATTTAAGTGTGTCACTAATTTCATTTGAAGCGTCCAAGTCGCAGTCGCAGTCGACGTCGTCGTCTTCGTAGTCGTAATGCGCAGCGTAGAAATCATTAAAATTTATTAGTGGAAAACGGATGAAAGCGTCGCAGTCGACGTCGTTTTAGTTGGCGTCGGCGCTGCAACTGTGTTTGCACACAAAGCAAAGTGAAAAAAGCCAAAGAGCGGGCAGAGGCGGCGACGGCGACTGCGACTTGTGAGCGCATAGTTGCAGGGGCGTAGAGCGACGAGGGGGGCTTTCTATTATGAACTTTTTTTGGGGTAGAACAATATAACGAAGACGACGACAACGACGATTCAAAGGCTCAACAATTTTTACTGAAAAGGAATCACAAAGCGCCGCTGCAGCAGCGACGGCAGCGTCATCCACCAACAACCACCCCCAAGCGACAAGCTGCCCGCCCGCCCGCCGCTGCTGCTGTTGTTGTTGCTTAAACTTTGCTTTGTTGCTTTTTCGCTGACGTTGACTGAAAATAAAATGTGCGGCGCGCGCCTTTTTTGTATATTTTTGCATTTGTTTGCAGTTTAATGTTTTTTTTTTTTTTTAATCTGCTACTTCTGCTTCTTTTTCGCCATCTTCTTCTGCTTAATCATAATCATCAACTCGTCTCTCACCTACGTCATCTCTTCGTTTCCAGCTGTGCCCGTGCAAATTAACCAAAATCCACACTTCCGGCTGCCTGTGCCCCCCTTCCACCCTCCAGGAGCAACAGCAGCAACAACAGCAACAACAAGTAGAGCAGCATCATCATTCGATTTCGCTTGCTCGCTCGCACACATTACCGTTAGAGGCTAAGTGGGAGCCAGAGCCACCCGGTTTCGAGTTCGAGCTGCTTGCTGGGAAGGCCTCGCACACACACACACGCACACTGGATTCATGGTGAGAACAGCTGTTGAACTAGGCATATATTTAATTATTATTATTTGTTTGCCCAACACTCACACACACACATACATATTTGCCGCCGGCTCATGTGTCATCCTCTCGTTGCCCCGGGGCGCGGGCAGATTCCCGACTCGCATTTTCGGTTCATGGCTGAACTATTGAACTACATATGTGTGTAGGCAACAGAGAGGGCGGGGATGGGGGAAGGGACGGAACGGGACGGGGGGCTATTATAGCCCGCTGTGATAGACAAGCAAATTGCCAGGCTCGGTTCGCTCACTGCATCATAAACTAATTAGGCAAAGTGCTTCAAGTGCCCCAGCACACACAAAATACACACACACACACTGGCACCCAACATTGAATAGAATTTTATTAGAAACTAGAAAACAGAATTTGTAAAAAGTTCTCCGAATCAATTCACTTTACATAAAAGGAAAGCGGAAAATAGTGACGTTAAAAAGAAATTCCTTGAAAGAAAATATAGCATCAAACAAAAAAATTACCTTATTACAAACATCTAAAAATAAAAAATTCAAAATAAAATTAATTAATAAATTTGTCATTTATTATCAAAGAAAGTATACGCAAATAGTTTAAATTTAACATAGTATGCATAGCTTATCTTAGTAAAGTTCGCTTTATATAATATTCTAAACACTTTTTGTACCATTTTCCCTTTAAAAATGTTACTGATAAATAATATTAATCAAGATTAAATAAACCCAATTGAAAGTTAAAGTAAATTCAAAACTAGCCCCTATCCACACACTACTAAGAATTGTTCAGGTCATAAATAATTAAGTACAAAAATAAAACTGGAAGAGCATTTTATCGGTAAGCGATTATTTAGCTAAATATAGGCACAAAAACAAAATTATATAAACAACATCTGAGGTAAAATAAGCTACATTGCGTTTTATGTTATATCTTACATAAAAAAGTTGGAAGAATCTTAATCAGATTGTATAAAAACGAAAGTTGCGTTCAGAAACTCAGGTGCTATTTCGAGACTTGCTTTTTCAGAAAAACAGACATATAGTTAGAGTAATATCTGAGAATCATCCTCCAAGAGTTTTTGCATTTTACATTTAAAAAAAAAGAACTATAAAAAAACAACTTGAAAATGAAAATGAAAATTTTCTTTGAATTGCAAATTACCCGTATATGAATTATAGTATATCATCTGTTGATTGTAGTCCCCCAACATATGTGGAAATGGTTTTTTAACCACGCTTCTTGAAGTAAAACAGTTAACTGCGGCACTAGTTCAAGTTCACGCAACTGTGATTCCAGTTCACAGCGTTGTTGCTGCTGTTTTCAAAGTTGTTTCCAGAGCTGTTGCATGTTCCGGTCGTTCGAGTCGTCGAGCTGTCAGAGCGTAACATCTACAAGCTGTCAATTAGTTGGCGCGCTGTTCGCTGATTAATTGCCGACTTGCTGATAACCGGGCCTGTTAACCATAATTCAGATGCAAACAAATCTATTTATTTAATGAGCGTTCAATAAACTAAAGGTGTTCTTAAAAAAACAACCATGTACTTTAGATATTATTTCGCACTTACAATTTGAGATATTTCTGTTTGTAGTTCTTTTTCTCGGGAACCCAGTGGTATTTTAATCTGGCTTTCCACGAAAGATATCCGAATGCCAAGTTTGGCCCAAGTATTTCAGTTAGTTCCATAGAATTTTTCTTAATACCTTTCAGCTTATCGCCCCCGGAATGAAACCGCGGTGGCACATTTCCATTAGCAAAACTTGCTTATCTCTTTTGGGGGAATTGCAGAGCGTGCCAAGCATTAGGGGGAGGTTGGGGCTGTGTAAAAGGGTGCCTGATTACGAGGGAATAAAAGCTGAAGTGTTTAATTAATAAATAACGTGCTAATAATGCATTTAATAAAAACAAAAGCTACCAGCGAACTTGAAGCGCGTTAATACCCTAGGCGGAAACTCACGACCCCGACGGCAACAGCAACAACATCAACAAAAGAACTGCTGAGAAACGCGCCCACGCCCACTGATGTGGTTTTTGTGTCGGTTCGGCGGCCGCCTCTTTAGTGCCCAATGATGAGGTTGATGATAATGTTGATGGAGCAACGGAGGTGGCCCGGCGGCGGCGGTAAACGGGGTGTACGGCCTTTGATGTTGATTCCGTGCGCTTTCATATTTTATTATTAGTCATTTGGCTTATTTATAATGCGCTGTTAAAGTTTACGTTTTATTAATCTGTTTGGTGTGCTTTTAATTTATAATTGCCGCTTATCTGATTGAAAAAGCAAGACACTTGGACTCGAGTGTCGATTTATTGCCACCGATTACAAAATGTGCCGTCAAACACCCACACACAAACACACACACACGCACACAAACGATACATAACAAGATGTTTAGCTATTTAATATTAGGTCATTAAAGCAACATTGAGCGCAATCGAATATCAACAATTGTATGTGTATAAAGAGTAGTCCCTAAAATAGAAGAAAACATAGTTGAGACAAGAAATGCTTTTTGAATAACTCTAAACATTTTATTATATATTTATTTATTTATTATAAAAAGTCGACGTCCCAAGTATCAGCAAAAGTAAATCTTCCATAGCAATTAAATATTATTGTGATTCTATTTTTCATACAACAAATAGTGATAATCTTCAGCTAAATTGCACATTTATTAATATAAATTTGTCAATTTAATGGGGGTTTTCGCCACATTTAAATCATTTTCAATAATAGAAAAACATTAAAGTGTCTTAAGAAAAAAATAACTTGTGATTCAATGCGTTTTAAGCTTATTAAGCATACAAATTTGTGTACAATTTTAGTTTCTAGAATTTCTAAAGTGTATTTAAAAATATTTTAATATCTTTCGATGTTTGTGTAATTTGTTATTGGAAAATTTTTAAATGTATCAAAGAATACGAAAATAGAGCTTGCCCCATTAGGTATAACAAGTATGCTCAGACGAGAAATAATAATTAATGGCTCGACATGGCTCTAAAGCACATTTTAATTGCTACAAATATAATTGTCTGTACACGAATATATAGCTAAGGTTATATCCAACAGCCATTACTTATTTCAAATCGTTAAAACTGAAAAGTTTACATGCTCTTGTAAACTAAATTCCCCCCATTAAGGGAACCACAGTTCATTTATAGCTTATACAAATTATTAAAAAATGATTATAAAAAAAAAATTCTATCCCGTGTCTGCCTGTCCCTCGCGTATATCAAATAATTTCAGCTGCGTGCTACTCCATTAGCGATAAGATAATTAACACACAAAGCGCCTATTAAATCTATACATATACGTATATATTCAAATAATTAAGCGCAGGTTAATCGGTGTAAAATCAATGAGCCAATGGGAATATAATATAGAAACGTGTTTAAAAAATTAACAATATCAACAATGAATTCACATAAATCTTTGGCATTGTGTGTAATTCGATTACGAGCTATAGCGAGAAAGAGAGACAGACAGAGAGGGAGAGAAACGGCAACAACTTCACATGCAAAGCGCTCATTTACATTATGCCAGACACAGTCGGACACAAATTCTCCGACACTCGTTGCCAAACAACAACAAACAATGACGACAGTGCCATAAACACTTGAAAAGGCCCAACAACAACAGCTAAGAAAGGGCAAGCGGTCTCCTTTTACATGTCCTTATGCTCCTTTTAGCCCTACCCTTCCCTCTGTGTGCGCCCTACCGTTTTGGGCAAACAGGCGACATAAGTAACACGAAACAATTTCCAAATGAAGCGCGGATAAGCCGCAAAATCCTTAAAATACTCGATAAAATTACATAAAACTAATCGCACAAGCACACACAACGAGAGAGAGAGACAGAGAGCCAGAGTGAAAGAGACAGAAGGGAATTGGCTGTATGACTGCCTGACTGCGATGGATGGGTCTCTGTGCGAGAGGCAGACGGGCCGACAGACATGAAGAGAATGATGAAGGTATCTACACCGACAATCTGTTTAACAACTTCATGAGCAGCAAATCCAACAAATCGTATAAACGACAATGACAACAACAACTACAACGACGACGTCGGCGACGATGATGACGAC
The DNA here is from genome assembly GCA_035041545.1 of Drosophila colorata. Lineage (NCBI taxonomy): Eukaryota > Metazoa > Arthropoda > Insecta > Diptera > Drosophilidae > Drosophila > Drosophila colorata. The sequence goes on from JAWNLD010000564.1 coordinate 7,401,489, forward strand.
AACGAAGTGAAGTTCGGCTGCACACGAACAGCCCCAAATGATGTACAGGTTGGAATATATGGGGGCGAGACAGAGAAACAGACCGAGAGAGACAGAGAGAGAGTGAGAGAGATGCAAAGTCGCAGTCGTTGTGGGTCGTTTATTTGGTTTCGGTTTGGCTTTTTGGAGCGCCGCATCAGTGCCTGAATAGATGCTCAATCGTTCGGTTGAATGAAGAGGCGAAGCGTATGGAAGTTTCAACGGGGCAAGCGGGGCGGCAGATGCGGGGCACGACTATGAATGAAGAGAATGTGGCATAATGTTCTTGTTGATGTTGAGTAATGGGCATAACAACTGTAAGCTGCCTGCACTCGAAAATCTTCCACACAAACACACACACACACACAAGACTATTTCCATGTGGGCCTCAAAGAAAAGAGAAATTTGTTGCTTATTTATTTATTTTCTTTTCGGGCTGGGGTTAAACACTACGAACAGCAAGAGTTGAGTTGCGTTGAGTGCTCTCAGCGCTGTCCACAACTGCCTCCTGCGCTTTTTGGCTTTTTGTTTCGTTTCATGCGTTTTTTGACTTTTCGGATGTCTGTTTTGATTTGTTGTGAAAATTTGGCTTTCACAACAAACTGAAATAGGCACAAATGTGTGTGTGTGTGTGTGTGTGAGAGAGCGTGTGTGTGTGTGTGTGTAAGAGCGTGGCCTCGAGGCACCTTCTTTGGGTGCCTACCAAATATTTAATGGGGTTTCCGCACTTGACGCACACACTCAACTAGACAGATTGCAGACATTCCAAGCTATTGAGCTGCTCATCCACAGGCTCTTGAGCTATGTGGAGTCCGTGACGAGGCTAATTTACTAAGGCGCATAATCCAAATTGTTGTGGATAGTTCCTTTGCTACACATTTTTCGAATTCCATCTAAGATGAATGTAAATTTAAAACTATCTTTAGGTATTTGGATGTACCAAAAGAATGTATTTAGTATTTAGGTTTTTATAGAAACGATCTTAAGGAATGAATTTAGATGTACCTAAAATATATATAATCTTTGAATTTTTTTGGATCTTATTCCAGTTTAAAAGAAAACACAAGTTAGCAGGAAAAAAAAGGCTATTTGAATTATATATTTTGGGGTGTCCAACATTTATAAAAGTTTTTAATTACATTTATTTTAATTAGATTAGATAATCAACCTAATATGCTGATGTTTTCATGAATATTATTATTATTATTACTATTAAACATTTAAGTTTTTTATCGAAATGAAGTAAACCAGAAGTTGTGCTTTTATGAAATACATTCACTTAAACATTTCTATACTCTTAATACTCCCATGTTGATTTTGGTAGCGTATTAAAAATTCGTCCAAGTCTGACTGGCCTACCTATGCCCTATGTCAGACCTAGCAGACTCTACTGCCCGGTGGATTATTAACATCTAGTTAATAACCACCCCAATGTACAGTTGTGCGGGGCATTCAACAGCAGCAGCAGCCGCAGCCCATTGCGGAGGCATTTTAAGTTGTCTGCTGCGCGTTGCTGCTGCTGTTGCTGCTGACGTTCGTTGTTGTTGTTGTTGTTGTTGTTGTTGTAGCCTATTTGTCAGTCAATTAGTCAGCTTATTGGCAAGCGATGATTGCAGAGAGAAAAACAAGCTAAATACAAGCACAAACACACACAACAAAAGCAACAACAAATGCCAGAGCCGCCCAGTCAAACAGCCACACAGAGTCGGGCCAGTCGTCAGTCGACAACCGACAGCTTTTCCATTTCAAAATTACGCTCACACAGACAGACACACACACACACATATATATATACTGGGGAGCGTGTGTACGTCGTCGTCGTTTAGCCGCGTGCGTACACACAATTTTCCGCTACTCATGATACAAATTGTTTATTGGATTTCCTCTTTGGCTGTGGGCCGCTCTGCTTGCTTGCTAAGTTTTATTTTCATTTACATTTCTCGTTTTGTTACTTTTTATGTTTATGGGCTGTTTAGAAAACAATTTGCGGCACCAACCACCCCCCGCGCCCATTCAACTGAGTTGTTAATCTGCCTGTGTGTATGTGTGTGTGTGTGCGTGTGTATTTTGTAAGTTGATAAAGCGCGTGTTGACATTAATGTAGGCAACGCGCCGTTTGAAATTGACAGCGTTATTGACCTTAAATTGTGTGGCCCACAACCAGAGACAGTCGCCAGTTTCAGTTCCAGCTTCAGCTCCAGCTCCAAGCCAGCCACTGACCACAGCTCCGCTCCAACCAGGCACATTTGGCTGCTGGCTGACTCACAAGCGTTGCTTTGGCCCCAAAAACTGCAAAGCACTCGAAAGCTGGCCAACAGTCAGTCACGTACCCACGACGCTGTACAGAGCAGCAACAGCAGCAGCAAGAGCAACAACAATAGCAACAACAACAACAACAACCGACGCCCCATCATCGGTTGCTGCTGCCGCTGCCATAATTTGTGGTCTTTTACTGTGAACTGCTGTTGTTGGCCCATTGTTGTTGCCTGTGTGTGCCGCAACCTCAGCGCTGGGCATTATGATACGGCTATTAATACATATACACATACATACACATGCACTCACAGATATACACACCAACACACACACACACACGCTGGCCAGGGGAGGACTCTCTATCACGAACGCAGCGCATTTTCGGTGGTGGCAAAAATTTTCGAGCCTTTCATTTTGCCTTTTTAGATTTTATGGCTTTTGTGCGTTACAACGGCGCTTTTTGTAGTACATTTGTTTTATAACAGCCACCGCAGAAGCAGCAACAGCAGCAGCAGACCGCGAGGGGTCGCTGTAGGTAGCGCTGGGCAGGGCAGGGTACGCAGGGGGGCCGACACACAGCTTAGCACATTGCTCGCAGTTATTACACAATTTTCCCCAAAGCGCCAGAGCAGCCACTTGGGCCATTCGCGTGCCCAGAACGAGAGGGAGACCAGCCCAGGAGCTACTCACCTTCTTCTCTTTTATATATTTCCTTTTTTCTTTTTTTTTGTGAAATTTTTCCACTCACGACTTCCCTTCCATAAAAAAAAAGTTGCTAACCAAGCAGCCAAGCAGTTCAGTCAGCCAGTTAGCCAACCAGGCCAGCTAACCCAGCGTTACTGCGGCTGTGGCTTCGGCTTTGGCTGTTGCTGTTGCTGTTGCTGCTGATGTCGCTGATAAGTGTTGGCCCCAAACGCAGTCGACCGCTGCACCGTGGTTAAAAGTAGCTCAACAAATGTCTCGGTTTTATGTTTAAGTAAAGCGCAATGTGTCTGCACATAATAACACATGCATACGTTCTAGATAACTGTTGTCGAATGTATTTCAGTGTTCTTATTTAATTTTGTAAAGCATATTTTTAAGATAGATTAAAAAAATAATAATAATTCTTCACAAACTAAAATACTCGATGAAAAGTGGTAATTTTTAATGCCCCACAAAATTCGCTTGCTTAAAAATATTCCAAGTTAAGCAAAAAATAGATTAAATTGAATAGTTAATTTGCGAGTCAATAGCTTTGTAACCACTGTGCAGGCTGGCCAGGCAGTTGCGTTGTCCGCCGTGGCTCCCGACGCCGCCTCATCGTCAGTCATTTAGGCGGCGTGTCGTGCCTTATTGAGTGTAAATCTGTCGACAATATTTTCTGCTTTATTTTATTTCGTTTTTGCGCCTGGCCAGACCCGAATCGGGGCGAGCCGAGGCGCAATGCTCTTTATTTGCCTGCTGCTGCTGCATTTAATTAATTGATTTTAATTGCCATAATTTGTGTGCCGTTGCCACACAACCGCAACCATCGGCATGCGAAAGTGTGTGTGTGTGTGTGTGTGTGTGTGTGTGTATTGGCACTGATATTGATTCATAAGCAAATTTAATGATAATTCCCCTGCCGTCGCCTGTCCGTCCGGCTGCCCTGGTGTGACGCCAAGTTGGCCCGCGTCGCCTCGTTACAGTTATTCGCCAAGTTACTTGAGCGGAAAATCTGTTTACAGCTGCACGCACACTTGAGAGGCAGCCAAAGAAAAAAAAGCCACACACACAAAATGAATGAAGCTGCTGAATCTGTTGCCCCCTCGCCGCACCCCGCCCTGGCTGTCTATCTGCCCGCCTGGCAAGAGCACATTATAACATATGCAAACGATTAAGTGCTCGGGGCCGCATAAAAACTCCCTAAATCCAATGCGTCTGGCCGCCAGATTCGCCAGATATATAAATGAGTATGTGTACCGCGTCTATTGGCCTGGCACATTACATGGCATTATTTCTATGGTTTATTTATTTATGCATGTCGTTGATAATAACTTTTATTGAAATGTGTATATATCAGAGTGTTAATACAATGAATATTCTTCTCTCTTTTTTTCAGTTGAATTTTCATATCATAGCGGGCATAAAAAGGCTTAACACTGGACCGGAAGCGTGTTTTTAAAGGGTGATGGCGGCCTCCACTCAAGGAGAAATACGAGTGGGTCCCGGCCACCAGGTAAACGATGTCTATGTACGTACATAACTCTCACAATTCAGAAATTCAGCTCACGGTAACAAAATAAAAAAAATGCAAAAAAACAAAGAGTTTTTCTTTTTGTATTGTAATCGTAATGTTGCAAATTCTAATTGTATTCCCAACTAACATACCCAACCTATCCCACACCCATCTACCTAGTCCTAAACTCAATTTTCAATTTCAAAATTCTTAAAAAGTTGTCCATGATATGAGTCTTAAAATAATGTTTATGAATTCTGTCTAAATTTTTAATGATTCACTTTATTTTGTCTATCTATCGAATTTTATTGTCAGTTAATTGTCATATTTTTCAAATGATTCAAAAGTTACAAAAATCTCAATTTATTAAAAAGCGTAAATAATCATATTTATTGTGGGCAACTTTTTGTCAACTTTGATTTGTAGTTTGACAATTATTAAATCTATATAAAATTATAATCCACAACTAACAGCTGTAAATAATCATATCCCAAATTGGCTTTTCATAATTGGTGTAACAAATGAGTAGAACACCCTGAGCAACCCTCTGCCCACTGCATCCCTTGCCCAAACCCCTGCCATGCCAATTGTTGAAGGGCTTGAGGTCAAATCATTTACATGACCAAAGGTGTTCACAAACAGGCGCGCTTATCCGTTTCCTACCCAACCCTTTTCCGAGAAATAGAAAACACACACACACAACATCAATGCATTGTTCATACATTTTCATGCATTAGTCTTAAGTTTTAAATTGTCGTATCGTATGACACCAGACAATCAACATATGTACATATTTAATTAAACGTCCTTATCGGTGGATATGCACCCAGATGGAAATTCGGTCTGCGATGACGTAACATTTACTGTTATGCCTTGAGCTTATATCTTATTAATGCCATTTGCCTTGCCCTATTTTATAATACAAATACACTAAACAACATATAATCGAATGTTGTAGTTGTATCAAAATCGTTAGAGGACATCTTTGCTGACATGTCATGCAGAGTTTCATGCAAGACAATTAGCATGACAAGTCTTCTAAAGTGTCTTGCCTGAACCGTGCGATATTTCTTTAAAAAAAAAATCAAGTAAAATTCCATATCTTTGACGAATTTCCAACTGGGTAACGTTATATGGCTTGATATGTTTGTAGATTATGTCTTGAGTCTGTGGTGTGTGTGAAGTAACTAATCCGAAAAAAAAAAAAAATAGAGTTGATGCGATGTTTTTGGCGTTCCGTTCCGTTTTTTTTTTTTATTAACTAATACCGCAACTTCTTCTGTCTTGTCTTGTCCTGTGACTGAAGGCAAAACTGCCCGATTATAATCCAATCTCAAGCTTCCCCGTTGACAAGGAAATCGATGAACGTGAACTAGAGGAAACAAGATGGAGTCCTGGCGTTGTGGCCGATGGCGACTTGTTAATGTTTCTGCGTGCGGCACGCTCCATGGCTGCATTTCAAGGAATGTGTGATGGCGGTTTAGAAGACGGTTGTTTGGCTGCCAGTCGCGACGACACAACAATTAACGCACTCGACGTGGTAAGTGCCAACCAAGCCAACATTCCCCTCATTCCTACTGCCGCTCCCTGCTAATCGTTGACTCTGTTCGCCTTTTGCAGCTGCACGATTCTGGCTACGATCCAGGCAAAGCTCTACAAGCGCTCGTAAAGTGCCCCGTTTCAAAGGGCATTGACAAAAAGTGGACCGAGGACGAAACGAAAAAGTTCATCAAGGGTCTGCGCCAATTTGGCAAGAATTTCTTCAGGATCCACAAGGACCTGTTGCCACACAAAGACACACCGGAACTGGTCGAGTTCTACTATCTGTGGAAGAAGACGCCCGGCGCCAACAACAATCGCCCGCATCGGCGACGCAGACAGAGCGCCTTGCGTCGCAATCGTGTCACACGCGCCAACAATACACCTCCCAAAAAGGAGGACACCCCGGAACCACAAGCTGCGACGACGGCGACGGCGGCGGCGTCGGCTGCAGAGACGGCGAATCGCTCATCGCCCGCTGTCTCCAAGGAGGAGAACAGTTCTCTAACCGAGGACGACGCCAGCGAGTGCGACAGTGATTCGAGTCTGACCAACAAAAGGGATGAATCACCCTCTAGGATGAGGACGCGCAACAAACAACAGAATAACAACAACAACAACAACAACAGCAGCAGCGCCAGTGCAGCTGGTGGCGGTGGCAACTCCGCCGCTGCTGCCTCCGCGAACGCCTCTGCCAACAGCTCCGCCAAGGATCAATCCGCGGACCGCTCAGCGAGCAACAACAGCAACGCCGTGGCGAACGGCAAGCGGCCCAAACGCGGCTCCGATACACCGGATGCTGCCGCGGCGGCAGCAGCAGCCGCGGCCGCCGTCGTCGCTGCCGCCGCTGCTGCCGGCGACAGTCCCAAGACGCCCACGAAGAGCGTCGCCGAGGGATCGGGCAACAAGCGCAAGGGCGGCAAACAGGACACGCCCAACAAGAAGAAGCGCACCGAAACGGACACCAACAGCAACAACAACAGCAGCAGCGAACAGCCCAACAACAGCAGCGAGGACACCATCAAGGAGAAGCAGCGCAAGCGCCCGGATAGTCCCGTCGAGAGCATGAACTCCGACAGCCGTCCCGACTCTGTGCTGGACGACGGCGAGTCGAACACGACGGACACGGACGGACGCACCGCGGAACAGCAGTCCAGCAAGGACAGCAAGGAGATCAACTGCAAGGAAGAGAGCGCTGTGACGCTGACCGGCGAACTGGACGCCAAGTCGGAGCTCAACGAGAAGTCGATCAAAACGGAAACGTCCTGCGCCGACGACAGCAAAGATGCCATCAAGAACATGGACGAGGAAACCAACATCCAGGCGCCCAACAGCATACAGCCGCTCGGCCTGAAGCCCGCCCACGTGGACGGTCTGCTCAAGGAGTCCAGCTCTTTGGAGGCGCCACCCGCTGCCCCTGCGGTTGCGCCCATTGCCATGAAGGTGCCCACCATTGCCACCGTGGAGGCGCTCAACGCCTCCGTCGATCGCGATCGCAAGGAGACCATCGAGAAGATGGAGATCTGTGAGAACGAGGCGGCGGCACGTGATCCCGAGCTGCTCAAGAAGCTCGCCAGCATCAAGCAGGAGACGTTGCCCCAGCAGCAGCAGCAGCAGCAGCAACAACAACAACAACAGCTTCAGCAGCAGCAGCAGCAACAACAACAACAGCAGCAGCAGCAGCTGGTGCCCGTGTCCGTTGCCTCCGGGCCCATGCAGGAGGCCGTGTACATCAAGAAGGAGCCCATGGAGGACTCCATGGACGCCACCTGCAATCAGAACAGCAACGAGCCGCAGGATCTAAAGGTGAAAATCGAAATCAAAAACGAGGATCTGAAGATCAATGCCGGTGGCCTGCCGCCAGTCAGTTCCGCGGCGCCGCCGCCCAACGCCCAATTGGCGGGCCTGCATCACGGCGCCGGCGATGGCGTCAATGTGGAGCCACTGCATCTGCAGCATATGTCGCACGGACCGACGCCGCAGGTGCCCGCCACCTATCTGATCGACGGGCAGCTCAAGTACGGACTGCCCGGGCAGCCGCCTCCACAGCCGCCGCCACAGCTGCACAGTGATCCGGGCAGCGGCGGCGGCGGCGGCGGTGGCGCTGGCGGTGCGAGTGCAGCGCCTCAGAAATATCCTGGCGATATGGAAATGAAGTTCAACGAAGCGGCCGTCAAATTTGAGGCCAGCGGCGGCAAATTTGCGCCACAGGAGCTCAAGTATCCGGTGCCGCCGCCCCTGGACGCGCTCAAGTACAGCCAGGAGATGCAGGCGGCGGCTGCCGCTGCGGCGGCCGTCGGCAAGTACGACATGAAGTACATGATCGAGCAGCAGGGCAAGTATCCCGTGGAGCTGGCGCCGCCGAAGCCGGGCTATCAGGAGGGTCTAAAGATACCCGACGTGAAGCCGGGCTTCGCCCATCTGCCGCACAACATTGGCTCGCCACTGGACGGACCGCCCGGTCCGCACAAGTATGTGCCGGCCTCGCAGCCCGGGCCGCCGCTGGATCAGCAGCCGCCGGGCGCGACGCCGCCGCCGGGCATTGCCATGCCGAAGCCGCATTATCAGCACGATGTGCAGACGCCGCCGCTGGGGCGACCCTTTGAGCCGACCGGGCTGATGCTCAAGTACGGTGATCCGCTGGCCGCCAAATACGGGCCGCCACAGCCGCAGGATCTCAAGTATCCGCTGCCGCCCGTCTCCTCCGCCGGCGGCGAGAATCTGATCAAAGCGTCGCCGTACGGCCCGCCGCCGGAGAGTCCCATCGATGCCTCGGCGCGCTCGACGCCCGGCCAGGATAGCCAGGGCAGCAACAGCAACAGCAACTCGCAGCCGCCATCCTCACAGCCGCAGCAGTTCCAGTCGCCGCATCCCTCGCCGCACATGCCTTCGCCAGCTGGCGGCGGTTTGCCACCCGGCATGCATCCGCAAAATCTCATCTCCCCGCACAGCCACGGACCGCCGTCGAATTCCGGCGCCGGCTCCGGTCCCGGTAACCAGCCGCCGACGTCGCTGCACCAGCCCATCAGCAGCATCGCCGGTCCCGGCCAGGGACCGCCCAGCCTGCAGCATGGTTTGCCGCCGGGTCCGGGCGGGCCGCACGCACAAATATCGATCGCCTCGTCGCTGTCGGGCATCGCGGGACTGGGCGCGCCCACGCTGTCCACCATGGCGCCGTCGCATCCCATGCACCCGCACATGCATCCGCACCAGCATCCGCATCTGCAGTCGCTGCAGGCGCTGCACCGACCGCATCCCGATCTGCCGCCCTCGATGCATCCGCATGCGCCGATGGGCATGTCGCTGCAGGCGCCGGGTCCGCCGCCGCCGCACAGCCACGTGCATCCGCTGGCGGCGGCGCACGCCCAACAGCAGCAACAGCAGCCCGGACCGGGTCCGGCGGGCACGGTGCGCACCCCGTCGCCGGCCCAGCAACAGCAGCCGCCGCGCAGCCTGCACGAGTCGCTGCCCACATCGCGTGAGCCGCCCGCCTCGCACACATCGACGGCGCCGACGGGCGCGATCAGCGGCATCAACTCCTTGCCGGGCCAGGGACCCGGACCGGGACCGGGCCAAATGCATCAGTCGCCGCACGCGCATCGCACGTCTCCGCTGCCGGGCCTGGCGCATCCGTCGGGCCTGATTGGCCACCCGATGCCCATACATCCGCACCTGGCGCACCTGCCACCGGGTCATCCGGCGCACGCTGCCCTGGCGCATCCCGGCCACCATCTGCTCTCGCACTCGATTGCCGGCCTCAGCCACGGCGGCGGTCCCATTGCGCTCCTGGCCGGACCCGGCGGCCTGGGCGGTCTGCCCGAGTCGGCGCTCAGTCGACGCACGCCGCCCAGCCATCTGTCGCACCCGCACGCCTCATCAGCGCCCTCGACGCCGCACTCGGCGGCCATCTCGACGAGCATGTCGCTGACCACCACGCCCAGCACGGTGCCATCGTCCGCCTTCAGCCGCGCCAGCCCCAGCGTCCAGCTCTCGAGCGGCGCCCCGCCATCTGGCCCTGGCGGCAACAGCAACAACAACACGCCCAACAATTCATCGGCGGCTGCCGCCGCTGCGGCCGCAGCGGCTGCCCATCGCGCCGCCTCGCCCGCCTCCAGCGTGGGCAGCCTGAGCCGGCAGAGTCCGCTGCACCCGGTGCCGCAGTCGCCGCTGAGCCATCATCCGTCGTCGTCGGCGCTGTCCGCCGCGGCGGCGGCCGTTGCCGAACGGGATCGGCACGCGCTGCTGCGCCAGCAGTCGCCGCACATGACGCCGCCGCCGGTGTCCAGCGCCTCCGGCCTGATGGCCAGTCCGCTGAGCAAGATGTATGCGCCGCAGCCGGGCCAGCGGGGATTGGGTACCTCGCCGCCGCCGCATCTGCGGCCGGGCGCCTCGCCGCCGGTCATACGCCATCCGCAGATGCCGCTGCCCCTGCCGCTGATCGCGCCCGGCGGCGGCATACCGCAGATTGGCGTGCATCCCGGCCAGTCGCCGTACCCGCATCCGCTGCTGCATCCCTCGGTCTTCTACTCGCCGCACCATCACAATCCCTTCAACTCGCCCTACGGCTATGCGCCCTACGGGCCCGGCTTCCCCGCCTACATGAAGCCGCCGCCACCAGCCGGACCGCTCGATCCGAGCGCCGTGATGGCCGCCCACCATGCTGGCCTCCAGGTGCAGCCGCCCCAAGCGCGCCAGGACGAACAGAACGCAGCGGCGGCGGCGGCGGTCGCCGCTGAGAAACAACATGCGGCGGCAGCAGCAGCGGCTGCAGCGCAACAGCAGCACAAGACGCCACAGCAACAGCAGCAACAACAGCAACAACAACACCAGCAACAACAGCAACAACAACACCAGCAGCAGCAACAACAACAACAGCAGCAACAACAACAACAGCAGCAGCAGCAGCAACAACAGCAACAACAACAGCCTGGCGGTCCGCCACAGAACAAGCCGCCGACGCCAAAGACGCCGCAGGGACCTGGTGGTGTGGGCGTCGGCATGGGCGGCCCGGGCACGCCAACGGGCCTGCCGCCTGGCGCCTATCCGGGTGCGCACATGCCCGGCTATCCGCCGCCGCCGCACGGCTCGCCGTTTGCGCCGCAGGATGGACAGCAGCACGGCATGAAGCCGACCTCCCACATGGACGCGTTGCGTGCGCACGCGCACTCGGCCAACTCCGCGGGCATGGGCGGTGGACATCATCCGACAGAGCCATGTGAGAAGCGCTCGATATTCAAAGTGGGCCCTAACTAATTTCCTTGTACTTGCAGTGCCCATTGACATTGAGCCCGATCCGGAACCGGAGATACCCAGCCCCACGCACAATATACCGCGCGGCCCCAGTCCCGAGGCGAAGCCCGACGACACCGAATGCCATCGCTCGCAGTCGGCCATGTGAGTAGCCGCATATTGAATACCCTTATCTGATCTAAAATTCATAAATGTGTTTATTTACCTTGCAGCTTTGTGCGGCACATCGATCGCGGCGACTACAACTCGTGCACGCGAACGGATCTGATCTTCAAGCCGGTGACCGACTCGAAGCTGGCGCGCAAGCGCGAGGAACGCGACCGCAAGCTGGCCGAGAAGGAGCGCGAGCGAAGACAGGTGAGCTGTCTAACAGGAAATGCCGTTGTTATACCCTTGCAGAGCATATTATTGTCACTAGGACGCATCTCAGGGTCTATGAAGTATTTATATTCTTGATCAATATCAAAAGTCAAGTCTGTCTGCTAATTAGTCTTCTCAGTTTAAAAGCTATTTTGGTAAAATTTTGTATATATGTAAATCAAATATGTATGTCAAAGCCATATCCGATGATATCACTATATCATATAGCTGTATGTGTAGAAAATATCTCAAAATGCGAACTTTAGTTTAAAAAAACAAATTTGTTTCAAAATATCTAAACCAATAGCATGATGTATGAGCTTTATAAAAGAAAATATGTTTTTTTTATCATAATCTGTATTTTAAAATATTTCTAATATGTAAGCGAAATCTGACCCACATCGCTCAACTATATCCATAGAAATAATTAATCAAAAAATTAAGTTTTACTATGAAAAACACCGATGCATATCTAATTATAAGAATATAACGCACATCTGTCATATGTCTGCAAGGGTATTTAAAACTGCGACACAGTGCAAAAATAACTATTTTCGACTGTTTAACAAACTTTCTTTCTTTGCGCCCCGCCAGCAACAACAACAGCAGCAGCAGCAGCAACAACAACAGCAGGCAGCTGCCGCACAGCAGGCTGCACAGCAGGCGAAGATGAAGGCCGAGCTGAAGCCGCCGTATGCGGATACGCCCGCGCTGCGCCAACTGTCGGAGTACGCGCGTCCACATGTCGCCTTCAGGTGAGCGTTGAGTCCCTCGCCCGGATTCGCAATTGTTGAGTCTTATTTAGTTGATGTCGTTTTGAGTTTGTAGTCAACTGTTGTTGTAGCTGTTAATTGCGAGTCGTTGATTATCGCGTTTGTATTGTAATAATTTCCAATTTCGATTTCAGTCCTGTTGAGCAAATGGTGCCTTATCATCATCCAATGGGCCCCATGTATAGCAGAGAGAGGTACAGTACCTAGTACAAGCCTGCCAAATCCTCATCTCAAAGCACAAACACCAACACATTTTCATATAATGATAATAACACCCAAACAACGCCTAACTAACCCAAATTCTTATGCTTAATTTGCTTTATTACACGCACGTCCAAATTAACGCATTTCATTTTTCTTTTTTAACCAATTCGCCGCTTAATTGCCCGAGCCCCTAACCAAATCCTCGACAAAATATTAAACCGTGTTTCAACTTGTAGGCCCTTACTCATGCCGGCAACTTTCACTAATTACAGAGAATTGGAGGAGATTAAGAACGCACAAGCGGCGGCCGCAAGTCAATCAAGACTCGATCCGCATTGGATGGAATACTACAGGCGGTAAGTCTAGCCTCGCCTAATCCTCGCACGAAATGTTAATCACTTCGATTCTCTTTTCTCTTGCAGTGGCATTCATCCCTCACAGTTTCCGCTGTACGCGAATCCGGCAATTTCACAAATGGAACGCGAACGTTTGGGCATACCGCCGCCACATCATGTGGGCATGGATCCCGGCGAGCATATGGTGCGTATTTACTGCATGATCAGCGCTCATCTTGTACACCAAAACTCGAAACTCCACTCATATTCACAAAATCAATCGTATTTGGAAAAAAAGAAAGAAAAAAAATACTATTCAAACCAAACGAATTCAAAAACATCTCTGCACAAAATCACTTGACAGATCAAATAACCAAAAATTAAAAAAAAAAAAACAAAAAAAAACAAAAAAAAATATTTGTAAATTCGAGTACATCATGTGTCCATGTCCAAGTAAGTGTGCTAACACTTCTGCCATTGCAATTGGAGGCGTGTCTCTAACCCCATTTGTAAGCCATCAGTCGGTGCTCGGTGCTCGTTTCTCGTTCTCGTTCTCGTTTTGCCATTCTAACACGCATTTATCCACAACTCCACAACGCATTCTCCCGCTCCCCCACTTACAAATGTCGCATTGCGCAAGCAAAGGCTCCATAATTCTCCGGCAGCACTGGCTCTTTTGAAACTATCAACGATATTCAATAATTTTCAGATACGATTGACGAGAGAATATCATGCACACTCTCATACTCATTTACATTTGCCTTTGCATCCACAGCCGCAACCACCGGAGGCCGGTTTCCAACTGCCACGTGAGTTTGTATAGCCGCTGAGTAGTGAACTCAACAAATAAAACTGATATGCATATCTCTTGTTCCTCTGTTCTCTCTCTCTGTTTCCTTATTTTCCATTTAGCGAATGTTGGCCAATATCCGCGCCCAAATATGCTTATACCTAGGGAGCCGCACTCGGACGTCTTGCTGCGTATGTCGTATGCGGATCAGCTACAGGTTTCCCAAATCCCATATTAATTTCCTAACTGATTAATTACATATATACAGTATTTACAGGCCGCCGAGTTTCAACGGCAATCGCTGCACGATCAATACTTTAGGTGAGTGCTTCAATAAGAGCCAACCCATTAGGGTGGCCCAAAACAAGAACAGTTAACAACAGTCATCAACAGTCATTCGGCCCATTACGCTCATCTGTATTTTTGTGACTTTATGACTTTTGTTTTTTGTGTTTGCGTTATCATTTTGTGTATTTTGTATCTGTATCACGCCCAACTTTGTTTCTTTCCACAACAGACAACGGCCCAGATAAGTGGACTAGCCGGCAGACGGGCAGCAATTGTAGAATCCCAAAAGCAACTGAACAAAGAAAATACTCTTGGCGCCGATTGGTTGGCCGTGAGGAAAATGCTTTGTGTGATTTTTGTGTTCAAACGTTTACATTTTGCTTTTCACCAATAACAACAACTACAACAAGAACAACATATATACAAATATATATATATATATTAATTAATATATATATATATATTAATTAATATATATATATATATTAATTAATTAATACATATATATATATATACATGTGTGTGTTTATACCCACAACAAGCATTGATCCAATATATATATATATATTTATATATATGTGTATGTATCGTGTATCCAGGCTATATAACCAACAACTTTAAGTTGTGCAACGCTTTGTCCAGTTTTTATGTAAAAAGTTAGTAAACCGTTTTGAATTTTCATTTATATGCATCCACATACCACACTCTATACACTATAATCCACTCCCGACTTTATGCTAATCCGTATGTTTATCTTCACAGAAATCAGCTACGTTAGGTTAATATTCCACCTAGACAGCTGAGAGGCCCACTTATGGACAAGAAATCGCATTCAAAATCAAAAGCAACTAACTGACGAAACAAGCAAAGAAAACATGATGGTCGCAATATTTTAAGTATCATCTTTATAGTGTATAGTGTTAAAATTCTAAACAAACAAAAAGAAAGCGTGTTAATTATCGTTTAAGCTTACGAGAATTGATTAAGGCAAATGGAACAAACAAACCAACCAAACAACCAACAAAAAAAAAAAAACAAACAAACTTAGCACACAAATTTTTAAGGTTTTCAACTGCATAATGTGCAAAAGATTTCAGATTGTAGCAGCACTTTGATAATACCTATGACTAAATACTAAGCTCTATTCAAATCAAATTAACTAGACACTTGCAATTAGCTGAAACAACAGAGCAAAACCAAAACACACACAACTTGCTACTTTAGTATATACGTATGTACATGACATAGGTAGAGTTTTAGGCTATCGATTCCCAAAATGAATAAATATGTAAAAAAAAAAAAAAAATATAAAAAAAAACTTGGAAGATAGCCAAGTGCGCTTTTTGCAGACCAACCAATGCCAGTATATATATATATTGAATGTATTGTACAAAGGGCTCCCCAGAGATCTTAGCTGTCGCTTACTGCAACTGCAACTGCAACTATTTTGACATCTCATATGCTGAGGATATGTATATGTATATGTAATTTAACGTTAATGTACTTCCAGCCACAATTGAACTATGTATTTTTGTAATGTTAGTAGTGCGCTCTGCTGCTTAATCTTGATTTTAGTATCCATTTAGTTTGTGTTTGGCTAGCTTTGCTTACTTACTACTCAATAATTTATTATTTTTTTGCTATAACTAGAGTATTATATTATCGAAGGAAACAAAAGAAAGCAACAAAAACATGTTTGTATAAAGTTTCATAAGAAAAACAAAAACCTAGAATATAAGTAATTAATTAATGTATGTGAATTATCAATGCGGTTTTCAACAGAAGCAACAAAACAACAATTTCTTGAAGCCCCCAAATGCAATCCATGTACTATATATATAGAGAGCGGCGCGTGCATTTGTAGCAGCTGCAATATTTCGAGTGCTTAATTTATATTATTAGTAATTTATACACAATATATTAATTATATGAGCAGCATGCATAATAACAAATAAATAAATCTATATTTCAATAAAAAGAAAGATTTATATTAAACTTAAGGCCAACATAAATACACACACACATTACAAAAATTGAACATTAATGCGTGCATTATACTATAAACAAATTACATATTTTTAAATACAATTTTTTATTTTACATTTTGAATATACACACTGAATTATAGTATATTGAACTTATATATATATATATATATATGTATAAATAAACATATACAGCGTTTATTGTAGAATTTTGCGAGCATATTTAAAAAAGAAAAACAAAAAGAAAAGCTGAAAACCAAGCACACAAACAAACAACATGAGCCACATCATTTGGCACAGTTATCGTTTAAGATTGTAAAGTGAAAATCCAGGCGTACATATTTATATATACATATACAAAAAGAAAAACAAAAAAAAAACATGCAGCTATATATGCATATGCTATATATATATATATATATATATAAATAAATATATATATATATATATATATTTCACACAAGAAACAAAAGCATATACACAATTCGATGATAATGATAATACAAAATAAATTATTAAAAACCTGTAAAAACTAAGTAAAGCAAAATAAAATTAGTTACATTAGTTACAAATCCAAGCAACGTTTATTTAATTAATATGCACACCAAACACACACACACACACAAACATAAAAACAACTTCTGTTTATGCCTTCAAATAAAGAAATAGCATAAAATTACGTTTTCGTATGCTTCCCAAATATAGACAGTCGAAACAAAGCATAGCGTATAGATAAAATCAATATATAAGAAATACAGAATTACATAAAAATACATGAATAAGATTTTAAAAAGTCACAAGCGATTTTTTATCTTGGCTAGCGGGTTCATTTTGAAGGTGATATACGCAGTAAATACGTTAAAGTTAAACAATCTGAAGCGATTGTTTTAACGTTAATAACTGGCTACCAGTCCACGTTGCTTTCTTAAATTATCTGAAATGTTGCGCTCTTTAAAGAGTAAAAGCGCTTCACATCATATATTATTGTGCCTCAATCAATCATCTTACATGTCGTTACATATCTTTGCAATGGGGTTTCATAATTTGGTCAAGAAATGTGTAACGCATTGAAGAGGTCTGCGACGACATCATAAAGTGTATTAATTCTTGATTAGGATGTCGAGCTGAGTTGATATAGATTCACCTGTTCGACTTTGTTGTGCAGCTTTAAAATCTTGATAAAAATGTGCAAGGATTCGTGTCTTTGTTGCAAGCACTAGTATATATTTTAAATACAGCCCGTTCTCGATACGTTACTAGAGCATATAATTGCCATTGGAATAATCGACGAATACACGGATTTTATGTGAACAACTTTTTACTATATGTCTGCAAGGGTATTTAATCTTCGGCACACCCAAGTTGACTGTTGTTTCTTGTTCCTTAATCAATCATACAAGCGTTTTAAGTGAAAAACGATTTGTTTTCTTGTAATCAAGAAGTTTTTTGCTGCGTCCCAAATCAATTTCTAATATAATATAACCTTACCGTGCATGCTCATGCATCCTTTATAATTCAATACTTACTTGGAGTATATAGATGTTTGTTGAGCAAAGCTCATTCAATAATATTGCACTGGTTTATATTTTTTTTTATTGATAATCAAATATTGTAGTAAACGAAATACACGTATCAGCATATAGACTTTATGTATAGCGAGCATTAGCTCGTAAATCACAAGGTGCGTTATACATTATAATAGCAAATCAAGTGTATGGGAGTGAAAATTGAATGAAGAACATAAATAGCTACAATTAATTAGGCTTAACGCACAGGCATAATACTTGAGTGTGAGTTGTTATTCATGAATAATAAATCAAATAAATAGAATCGGTGCCATGTGCTGCATAAATTATGAATAATTTGCCACGTTAGCTCTATTCGGGCTTTGAGTGTTTATTACACGCGTGCCCCAATTTTAAATATTGGGTCAAGTCGTCCTGTTCCCAAACTCAAATTACCGGCACACGTGCCTCACACTGCGACAAACGAGCAAACAAAGCCAGTACGTAAATTATGGGGCTTAATTAAAATGTTAAGCATGCGAGCGATGCATTTAGCACAATGCATTCGCACTGCGGCCTGGGTCAGGGCCGCCGCCACACGGCTCTAATTAAAAGCCACTAAAGCACTGTCCTTGAGCAGCACCAGGAGGCTGCGGCCCACCAGGGCGGCAAATCCGGCGCACGCAACTCTGCCAGCTGCATTGGCCGCATTCACGAACGGAATCGAGCCCCACGAATTTAGGGCATAATCGGGTACGCTGGGATTGTTTAGGAAAACGACGCGATCGTTGAGCGGTTGCGTTGGACGGAAATTGTTCTTCAAATGATCATCGCTGGCCGTCAGTTGTCGGAAGTGCTTCAGCTGCCAATGAAATCAACAAGTTGCCAATTAAATCAATATATACTATATATATATATATTTATATAAGACTCACCTGATACTCCGATATGTCTATGGGTTCATAGTAGTCTATCCAGACGACTTTCTCAGCGCAGGGCGGCGTTGTCAACGAGCCAATGTAGCTGAAGTAATTAAGCAGATCCGTGCCGAGAAATTTGCTCAGCGCCAACGGCTGGACCAGATCAGCGGACTGGCCCTTTCGGCTGATGTCGTTCAGCTGCTCCGCAAATTCGCCATAATACGGATTTTCTTCCTCTGTTATCTACAGAGACCAACAATTTATTTGATGTCTATAACTATGCATTTTGTTTCTATCTCGACCTTGAAGAAGTATGCCAACACGGCGATGCCATGATCCTGGTCCAAGGCGCTTTTGAAGTCCTTGTACTCCAGACTGCGCACAACCACGTGCAGCTCGGCGGGATAGGAGCGATTGTTGATCATATCCTCACTGCCCACGGTGTCGTTCTCGCCCCAGTGGAAGTGAAACTGCTCGAACACATAGTCTGTTTTGCGCTCCAGTGGGCCGCCCCTTAGGCGCGGCTCCCTGCCCGTCTCGTAGTCCATGGTGACCAGCACAGTGTGCCCATTGTTGGTCATGTGCACGCTTTTGGGTGTTAGATCAAAGTCGAAGTACTCGAGGTCCGGAAACTTTCGCAGGGTCACATTCAGCACGTCAATGTTGATGGGGCTCTGGAACTTGCCGCTGCAGTGCTGGTAGTCGTCACTCCAATGATCGGGTCCATGCTGGCCGCCATAGCCAAAATCTTGCGACGAGACAACGGCGACTGCAAGCAACAATGGAAACGATCTTAGATCCGGTGACGATCAAACGCGAGACTTGCTAACTGCTTGGACAAACGAAGATGTCGATCATCATTATCAATGGTGACATCGAGACCATTGGCAAATATTTGTCCACGAGTTTAATTAATTTGGGGACTATTTTTGGTGGCGCAGGGATAGCTAAAAATATCCGATTGTTGCTCTCAATCTTTTGCGCAAATACAAGTAAAGTTTCGTTATGTATCTTAGCAATTTCTCGTTATACTCGTCAATGAAGTGAAAATAGTATATTAGGTTTGTGCAATAACCGTCCCTAGCTGTTCAGCCCGTCCATGAACTTAATTTATTTCGGCTCTATTGAAGCTAGGGACTTGAAATTTTGAATATATACTTGTAGATATCCGCGTCAAATAAAGTTTCAACTACTTTTGGCTACGCCCACCAAGGGCGTTGCAAATCGATAAAATCTTCTTTTCTTCCTCAGTTTTAAAGCTAAAAACCTAAAAATTTTAAGCCAGATTATCGATAAGGTCTCCTAAAGATTGCACAAAAAGAAAAACGTTGGCAACGAGTATTGCGCTGTCGGTTACACCCGACTGCAACGTTCTTACTTGTTTTATTTTGCCGTAGATAACTGTTCAAACCATCCACGTGTACGTAATTCAAAATCAGCTGCTTCGTACATGGAGTAGTGGGGAAAACAGGCTTTAAATGGCAGTCAGAGGTCGGGTGGACCCTTGGCAGCGGCATCATGTATCATTTGTCATGCATAATTGTTCGCCCAATTAGCGTTGATTAAGTAACAATTATCGGGTTAGCTGTTTACTATGTATTTAGGCCTTAAAATGCACTTCCCCGAACCGAGCTTCTACTTAAAGGCTGCTACAAAGGTTGTTGAATAACAAACATTTTAATTGTCTTGTCAAGCGTTAATCTTTTTTTAGCTAGTTACACTTGTGCAATTCCCAGCGATTTCCGAAATTAGCTTGTTTAATTTATTTTAACTATGGCTAATAAGTCGCGCCACTTTACGCTGGAGCTAGTGCCATAAATTTTCCAATTATTATTAGCAAAAAAAAAAAGCGTGTTGAATATGAGACAACAAAAAATTAACTAAACACGCAAAAAGCCTAATATGTGTGTTCAAGTAATATATATATATTTTTTTTTTTGATTTATCTATTGTGCTTTTCGAGCCAAATTTTGTAATTGGTTAACTAGTGAAAACGTTTTGCTTGCATTATCTTTTTTGCTGTAAACAGATAGCCTATTGTTCATGAAAAAGACGAACTTCCGGTTTTTTATGCTTTCAATATTTTTGAGTTGCCAAACATTCCGAAAGGTACCCTGCAAAAATTGACGCTGCTAATGATGGGCAATCACAAGAAGGCAAACCAACAATCAGGTGACCTATTGTGCTGTCGGACTTAACTTCGTTTTATCGTCTGCTTTTTTTTTAGATAGATGGGCCAGACATGTTATTAACTTGTTGCTGATTGTTGCTGGAAGATAATCAACCTGTTTTCGAGCTTGTGGCGTGTCAAGGACACATTATTCGTGTTTAACACGAAAGAATCTCTTTTTAAGTACATTAAGCAAATAAGTTGATGTTATTATTTAAAACAAGTTTATGTTCAAGTGCACCAATTAACAGTCTACGACTTGACTTTGAAAGAAAAAGCGCCGGCTACGTAGTTTAAATGGGATCACTTTTACAGGCACGATTCTAAAAACTGTGCAAATATTTGCAATTTAATCAAAGCAAATGACAAAGTTTGCATTCTGATAATACACAACGCATTATGCATTATTCACTCATGTCTCGTTGTACGGCAATAAAATTGTTTTAACTTTAACTGTCTGTCACGTCACTTTTGAACTCTGAAAACGGGCTACATAATTGTGACATAATTGTTTACGAATTGTATTCGAAGTATTTTTTGTAACATATTTAATTGTAGCTCACCGCAGGTCAAGATCGAGGCCAGGCAAAGAGTGTTCGCGCCGAATCGTGTCTTCCACATATCACTTAAAATTCTTTTGTCACTGTAACTGGTAGCTAAGCCCTTAAGTCTTTCGGCTCGTCAATTTGTCAGTTTGTCAGCTTGTGAGTTTTGTCTATAGCGCTGTTCACCCGCCAAATGCGGTCGCTCAACTGCGGTCGGGGCACGTCTGCCGCAGAAACTTATATCAATTTGCCAAAGGTGGTTGACGGATAGCGCGGTGTTGTTTTTTGCGGCTCGCGTTGAATTGAAACCTAAACCAACCAACCAATATTGACTGAATATCGACAATGGCCTCTGTGCGCGCCCGCGACGTGCATTAAATTGAGACTGACTTTTAAGCGGTTAGTCAAGCGCCAGCGCGGGTACCTAAAATAGTTAACAGTGTTGCCCGTTACAGTGATTTTTCACTCAGGCTAGTCTTATTTCCACGAGAGCGGATGTGCGAGTTCAGCTTTTGATCGAGACTAAGCTTTAAACTTGAAAAAGTTTGGCACTCGTTGGACAGTTTATTTGCTATTAACAAAGAGCTGTGAACAGTCACTGTTTAGTTCGAATTTGCGCATCTCTATCGCTGGTACTTACTTGCAAATGCATTGACATTGAAAGTGGGTGAACAGGGTATAGTGGTTTTGTGCAAACGTATGTAACATCTCCGAACTCATAAAGTATATATGCACATATATTCTTTAACAGCATTCAAGTATCTGAATCTAGGAAAGTTTTCGTTAATTGCTCGCGCGGATCAAGTTTATTTCAAATAATCGATAACCCACTCAGTTTTAAAAAATCGATAAAAATCTACAACACCCTCAACATTTTAAAGCTAGTTTCGCAGATTTTAAAAGCTAGAGGCACAAAATTAGGTCCACATGAATATTTGAATATATTTTAACACTTAAATAACATAATGAAAAGTTATTAAAGATAACGTGAGATAAAATTAGACAAATTTGACAAGCGCAATAATTTCTATATGCATGTGAACATAATTAAATACATACATTTGGATTTTTAAATGGATACAGGGTATCTGCTAGTCGAATTTCCATCGACTAGAGCATTCTTTCTTGCTTTGAATTAGTAATCGTGAGCGTACTTCAAATGGGACTTGATTGGTTGACACTTTCAAAGTGAGCGAACACTCAAAAAAAAAACATATGTTGAGAGAGAGTTTACCGTTAAAGCCAGTAAAAGTCAGGTTTATCTCCGGCGCTGATCAGCCAGATCAAAGCGAACTTAATCTAATGAGAGCGTGTGCGCTTATCTCCAGCTAGCCATTAATATTTATAAAATACTCAGGCTGATTACATTGTGTTTAGCTTTTACAATATTTACTGCTGCAAATTGTATAGCAATCGAGAGCTCAACACATTTCCCCTGCCTCAGTTCGCCATTTTGAATGGCGTCGATGGCGATTGCATTAAATTCCAACGAATTCTGTCCATTGTGTTAAACAGCTTGTTGGAATTATTGTAACAGATCGGGCAGACAAAAGCGTTAATTCCCCAATGGTTTATTTTGGGTATTAAAAATGAATGACTTGGGGTCTGTCATGGCGCCAATCAATATGAAATACTCATTATAACTTGGACAATGGTTGCACGCGGCACGTTGCACGTTGCACAGGTAGCTGAAGTAGCAGCTGCACCAGCATGAATCAAGGTAAATTCCAAGTGGGATGGCAAAGAGTATCAATGAACTCTTAAATGAAATAAATTTGTACAAAGAATTGGCGTAATTTGAGTCAGTGAGCGGTCATTTCCCACTCTCCGCAGAGCATGGACAATTTTCAGTTATTGTCAACTTATTTGAGCTGGAGCTGTTGTTCACAAAGCTTTTTAGGCATGCTTAGAAGACAAACTTTTAAACAGTCGCGCAATTGTCTGCGCTATGTATATATGTATGTATATATGTATATATGTACATCCATTCATAATATACTGGCAGAAAAGCACTTACACTTATCTGTCATATTGTGGAGTAAGAGCTTTTCCCTACATTTCATGTTGCTCAAGTCACTAATTACTTTGTGCGGTTAATGGCAATGGCAAGGTGGAGAGTAAGTGCTTTCAGCGTGCTTTGAATTTAACGTAAAAAAAATATATAAATAAAAAAAAACATAATTTAACAGAGCTGGTAATAGGCACATATGTAAGTATGTAAACTTGTCGTTTACTTTTAAGTTCAAACTGGGAAAACCTCGGTTATGCGGCAGCGGATTAACTGTTCTAAGCTCTTCATGATGCATTTGGGTACACTTTATTTTGATTACAAGCGACAAGAGCTTAAAAGTCAGAGCAACACACAATCAAGAACAATAATCATTTCCGCCCTTGGCGTTTACAGTGTCTCTGTGTGTGTGTGTGTGTATCTGTGTGTGTGTGCGACATACACCTTAATACCAAGTATTAATACTATGTGTTTAAAAATGAAAATGGGAGGTGTGTCAGTGGTAATTGGGCGTGTGTGCACAGGCTGGAAAATTCCCATAAATAAAATTCCCATAATAAACTCAATAATGCCATTAATATGATAATTACACGAAACCCAATTTCTTTGTAATTCCAATTAAAGATATTTCAACACAAATTCATGCTAACATAATAAAAAGAAGGACAGCTTATATGCTTCAAACCGTTTACAGGGCATCTGTTAGTCGAACAGATTATCCATTGACCTGCCTATCGGTTTTTAATTAAAGTGCAACAGCCAATGATTGCGGCGAGCTTTGCTCAATTGACGCGGATTGAATTGGCGATGTGGAAGCTCAAACCAGAACAACATTCGGTTTTTGTGTCGATAGACCTGTTCTCCGCACAGTCCATTAATAAATTATTCAGAATAATCGCTGTTAAACGATTTAAATACAATTTGTGCGTGATCTGTGTTAAAATGCAAATTTCAAATGGCAGAAAATGGGACCTAACCATCGTCCCCAGCCTCCCCCCGTCTGCGGCTGTCGTTGACACGCATGCGGCAGTCATAAACTAAAATGAAATACGAGTAACGATGTCCTGATTAACCAACATGTTGGTCTAATCCCGCCAATAAGCCCGCGAGTGCGCCACACAGAAACACACACACTCTCACGCATCACGCACATGGCTGTTATTCGGGTTCAAGTGCGGAGCAAAGAAATTTGTGAAACGAGTAAGTGTGCTTTAGTTGGGAGCGACCGACTAAGAGAAACCCTGTACCCAGCTACGAGCTCCCATTTGACAATTTACAATCAGAAAAAACGTTTTCCTTATATGTGGGAACTTAAATATGATTTTAAACCTGCATAACTAAGGCAAATAAGGCCATATCTTCGATTGATATACCTTTTTAGACTCGTACGGATCGGGACTATCGATTGGCATTCAAAAATCCACATTCTAAATTTTGGCCAATTTTGACAAAAATGACAAGGGGTAACATCACATTTTTTGCCAAAATCGCGAAAACTTTGAATGGCGATTGATTCTATAGATTCCTAGGAGTCGAAAGAGATGTTTCTTTCCGGGAACGGACTACGTATGGCCAAGATATCGACATTTAAAACGTTTTTCGAAACAAAAACACTCGTATTTCGAGCAAATAAGGCCATATATTCAAATGATATGCCTTTTTAGACTCGTACGGATCGGGACTATCGATGGGCATTCAAAAATGTCCATCCTAAATTTTGACCAAATTTGACAAAAATGCCCATCACAATTTTTGCCAAAATCGCGAAAATTTCAAAATGAAAAATTTTGATTGCAGATCGAATCTATAGACTCATACTAGTTGAAAGAGGTGTATCTTTCCGAAATTGGACTTTATTTATCCAAAATAGAGTCATTTAATGTTTATTACAACAATAAAACCTGCATAACTCAGGCAAAGAGGGTTATATCTTCGAATGATATACCTTTTTGGACTCGTACGGATCGGGACTATCGATTGGCATTCAAAAATTTCCATTCTAAATTTTGACCAATTTTGACCAATTTTGACAAAAATGGCAAGGGATTACATCAATTTTTTTGCCAAAATCGCGAAAATTTCAAAATAAAAAACTTTAAATGGAGATTGATTCTATAGACCCTCACGAGTCTAAAGATGTGTATCTTTCCGAGATCGGACTTTATTTAACCAAAATAGAGTAATTTAAAGCTTATTACAATCACCAAAACCTGCATAAATCAGCCAAATAAGGCCATATCTTCGATTGATATGCCTTTTTAGACTCGTACGGATCGGGACTATCGATTGGCATTCAAAAATGTCCATCCTAAATTTTGACCAAAATTTACAAAAATGCCCAGGGGTAATATCACAATTTTTGCCAAAAACGCGAAAATATTAAAATTGAAAATTTTGATTGCAGATCGAATCTATAGACCCTCACGAGTCTAAAGAGGTGTATCTTTCCGAGATCTGACTTTATTTAACCAAAATAGAGTCATTTAATGCTTATTACAACAATAAAACCTTCATAACTCAGGCAAAGAGGGTTATATCTTCGAATGATATACCTTTTTAGACTCGTACGAATCGGGAGTATCGATTGGCAGTCATTTCATTTTATTGCATACCACAGTTTTTCGTCTCCTCTTCCCTTTGTCGCTTGCATTTCGCCTGGAAAGACGGCTCCAACCTGAAAACATACAAAGTAAAAGAATGAGAATTAAATTAAATTTTTTTAAATTAATTCTGTATTAATATCTGTGGCTAATATGTGGCTCGAAACTTTAAACTACCATAACTTTGCCAAAACCTAATAGACTATCGCTTAATGCATATCCTTGTTAATTTCTGCGTTCAAATTGTATGCGCTTTTAAAAATATATTTTTAAAATAGTTTTTTCAACATTTTTTCTTAAATAGAAAATAGTTTTGAAATGCAGAAAAATGATTTTCTTACCAAATAAATATTGTTTAATGGTTTTGTATACAGCATAACTTTTTGTTGCACTTTGTTCTGCCATGAATTAGGCTAAGTAAGTAAGTAAGTCTTACTGTCACATTTAAGCCGTGATTCGGCACGTTGTGATATAATGGGGATATCAAAATGATGACAGCGAAACAGAGCCCTTATCAAGCCAGCGGCTACCGAACAAGTGACAGCTATTTGAGAGCAGAGGTTACAGCTCAGACGCCAGAGAGCACAGCTAGTAACAGTTGCTCTCTTACAGAGCTTTGCAGTTGGCAGCCTCTGCAGCATGCCACACTGCCACAGCATCCCAGGCGGAGCAACAATTTTCATTGATAAAATGCTGGCTGCTGTGTCCTGTGCCTCAGTCGTACGCGAGCCTTCAGTCAGTGTGTTGGTGTCAGGTGCTCCCAAATCCTTTTGGGCGCCCTCACGAAACGAGCCAAACAATTTGCGAAGCGAACATTTTTTAAATATGAGCCCGTGCCTGCTTGTGACTTATTTGCGCGAATTTTAATTAATATTACGCATACGCCGTGTTCGACAGGCTTTAAAGCCTGCGAATGAAAGTCAATTGCGTTGTTCGCGTGAAACTGATTAATTCGCAGTAACACTTCATGGTAATTTCAGCTCAAGCGGCGCTTAAAATTGTATAAATAAAACTCTTGCGTCCCATTGGCGCCAATTTGCAACTTAAGTTCGCCAACTTTCTCAGTCGCTAAGGTCACATTATACAAGTGGAAAGTTGATAGAGGACTTGCCGCTGCCAACCAAGTGACACAGGTAAATAGTTTCCAAACAGTAATAGCCACTGGACAAGGGAAAGCCCGAATAATATTTGAGCACGATAGAGCATGAAAACTCGAAAACTTTTCGTCATAAATCTGTGTGTACAATTCTCAAACCAAAATATATATATTTTGTAGAAAGTTTTTAATTGCTTTTCACCGTTTGTGATATAAATAATTAATATAGCTTGAAATCAAATAATATCAATATAATTGCTCTGTTCTTAATATATCATTTATATAAAAATATGCTGACCAAAAAAAAAAATCTGTCAATTTCTACACTATTTCTTAATAGTATACCTAGAACTGCAAAAATAAATAAATACATTTCATTCAAGTTCATGCGTGATAGAATTACAAAATAGCAAAATATATGAATGACAATTTACCAATTCCAGTTAAAGGACCTTTTGTGCCTTTTGAATTAAACATATTGGCATATTGCTGCTGAATTCATTGATTGCGGAACTTTTTGATTCAGTTTGGTTAACAAGCGTTTAAATTTATTTTGGCCAAACTTCTAAGCATTTCCGTAGTTGCCAATCAGGCCAAATTCTTGGCAATTTAAACTTTGTGGCAGCTTTTGTATAAACATATTTTTCTTTAAGATCAAACGTTGTATTTGTAGACTCTTTCACAGTTCTATAATTGCCTGACCAAGTTAGTTACCATTAGTTACCAAGCAAACAATTGGCTTAAATGGTGCAGAAAAAAGCGAATGCATACGAAAATTGCAAAAGAATAAGCCAAAATGCCGGTTGCCGGACAGCGGAGGCTTGGCATATTCCTTTTGTTTGTCAGACACACCTGAGTGGACACCCAGCTATGTACGATTTTTCAAGTTCTTGTAAACAAGTCCTTGCTAGCAGTTAGACAAACTGCATAAAGTGGCGGACAGGGTACGCCGTACTAGGTAGGGAACCTAAGTTGATGCACTCAAGCATTTGGCCTTCAAGCGGTCTCTCTGGCAACTGAAACCTCGGCTAGCACTTGTCCAGCATATGCAGCGCCAGATGACACTCGAGCTGCGACATTTGAGCTGGAGGGGGCTGCAATTGTAACACATTCATATCTTAAAGCAGCGACAAGCGAGCATTAAAGCTCGCCACGTGGCACGTTCCACGAATAATGCAGATATATCTGAACACAGCATTTAGGCCATTAAGTGCCTGTCGATGGCGGCCCACAAAATCTGTCCTTTAGCCTTGAGCCACACGTCTACGGGGGCTGTAAAAACATTGCTCTGTGGCCACGTCCCCCTTGCCCCGTGCCCCTTGCCTCTTGCCACAGCGGCTACAGCTGATGGCTGCAAAAATTGCCGCACGTATGTGAAAAATAGTGAAAATGAAAACTGGCGCGAGCATAAATCAATATAAGATCGTTGCAAGTCAAAGGGACATTGGTGAGAGAGGAGGATTGTGGTTCATGTGCTAGAAATAA
Organism: Drosophila colorata; assembly: GCA_035041545.1. NCBI lineage: Eukaryota > Metazoa > Arthropoda > Insecta > Diptera > Drosophilidae > Drosophila > Drosophila colorata. Next base: position 7,429,816 of record JAWNLD010000564.1, read on the forward strand.
AACGAAAAGCAGGCATATTGTTTACGGCCAACCGTAGCTACGGCTAAGCTCGTCACAACTCACTTTACACACGAATACACACAGCGCCTCCTCACCGCGCTCATGAATACACATATTATCATGTTCGTCGCCAGGCTGAGTTCTTTGGCAGGAGTGCAAATTTGATTTGGAAAAGAGAAATTTCCACTACAAATTACTTATGAATACATTTGTGCACTTGCTCCACATAAACGCAGCTCGAATTTTCTGCTTTAAAGCTGAAAAAAATGGTTGATTCGTTTTAAAGCCTTTACCGTGTAACTGACCCACGGGCTGGTTAAAAAACTTTTCCCGGAATATGATGAAAACAAAAGCCTAATACTGCTGTCAGTTTTATAGTGCTCTGTCGTTAATCAACGTATTTTTTCAAGCAGAATTCCACAAATTTGTTAGAAGCCAAAGCAAAAGCTTGTACAATTTCTACCAATTTTAATATATACGTAATGCAAAAAAAAAAATACTGTAAAAAAGTAATTAATAAACGAAACCAACAAAGCATCAAATTTTTTATATTGTAAAACTTTCAGCTTTAAGTAACATAACCAATTTTGCAGAGCGTATTTTCATTTTGCGTATTAAATATTCCTTTTTTTTTTGTTTAAATAAACAGATATGTATATATATTAATGTTATTAAAACCCAACATAAGGAGTATTCAAAATAAAGCCATATTCACAATGTGTCAAAGTTAAAATAAAAAAAAAGTAATGCAATTGCATTTCATTTTTGTGCAGCATTTAAAAGCAATTTCTCCGAAAAGTGCTCGGCGGATCAGCTAAAAATGAACGCTAAAAAAACAGACTAAAAATGAACCTAAAAGAAATTGAAACGTTACATATAAAAAATAATAATTGTTGCATGCTTTTAGGCGCGCGGTCTGTAATTTCCGCCGACTAACATTATTTAATTCCGCTTCACTTTCGCTGTCGTGGCAGAAGTGACGCTTAATTGTTTCAGCAATCCGGAGGCACCCTTCTCCTCTCCCCCCTCTCCCTGCGTTCGTCTAGCATAGCCAGCGGCTGGCCGCTGCCAGTGAAAATAAACTATTTCCTTCTATGTAATTGTAATTGTAAGTGCAGCTGAAAGCCGCATTCGCCGGCTATTATTGGTTGACAAATCCTGCCCCAGATAATTCAAATCCTTTTTAGAAAAACAGATGATGCGCATAATACAATAGTTTTGAAAATGCACTCGAAACCGATGCGTTTGCATTTACGTTTGCCTGTTTGTCTGCAGCAAATAATCCGGTTTCTACCCCAATCACAATAACTTACAACCCAGGCGTGCTTGCTTTCTACGGAATTTCAAATAAAAGAAATATCTCGAAAATGAACAATACGCAAATGGACTTAAAAGGTCAGGACAACGTACACAAAAGCCTGAACTAGAATTAGAATGGACACGCGGGTGGGGTCAATAGACAGGCCAGGAAGCCAATCAAATATCCAGTTACAGTAAATTTCACTAGAAATAAAGTCTCTGTGTAGCACTCATGCTCAATAGAATTCCAGTGCAGGGAAAACAATGGCTGCGGCTGACAATGGCAATTGAAATAATTGATGCGTGTTAACAAATGCAGAAGGTGAACACTTGCAACAATTGTGCTTGGCGCACAATGGAAACTCGACCAGAAACCTGCACCACGTATTTATTTGTAAATAATTACCATGATTGCTTTGTACTCTTTCGGAATTTATTTCAATTTCTTTTCAACTTCAACTTTCAGCTGATCGAATGTCGCAGTTAATTTCAAGTCGTTCGCATGGGCAGCACTTTTTCCTATCGATACTCGATACCGATGACTAAAGTATCGATAGTAAAAGCTTGATAATTAGTTGCCTGCAACATTTTTTATTGTTGAGCAGAAGAAATATGTGCGTTTGTCACAGCCATTTAATACATATTTAATTGCATTTCATAACAATAATTAATTGGCCCATCAATTGGCAGGATGGCAAAGTCGTTGCACAGCAGCCCTTTCAGCGCACAAGCATTTAAATTCTCGCAAAATGAACTTTGCTTTGATGGCTAAACAAAAGCGTGCCAAATGCGAGAAGCGCTTTTCAATGCATTTGTGTGTTTTGGCCATTGACATGCCCAAAATTGGCAGCGGCCAATTAGTGCCAATTATGTGCCGCATAACTGCTAACTACAAAGGCCGTCTATTAAATCTTAGCCCAACTGTGAGTTGTAAATGATTGTAATAAGACGACGCTTCTGCCGCTTAAAATGGCCTCCGGCTACTTGTACTTCTCGTAGTTGTTGATGCAGTTGTTGACTCTTGCCCCACAGCTGTTGTCCCTTTCCGTTGCTCGAGAAAGTTTTCTTAGCTGTTGCTGCTAGCGGTTGTCCTGGACTGCCAACAACCTCAAGAGCTGCTTGTGTTTGAGTTGCTGTTTGTTTTTCCAAGTATTTGTGTTGGAAAGCACTTGCGGCCCCAAACAATTCTGGGACTAATGCAATCCGGCTGCAACTTATTTAATAAGCAATTAAATAGCTTTCATTTCGCCAGCTAGATTTACATAATCTGCGAGCTGACCCTCGTTTTGGCGGCACGTGCATCTGCCGTTTGTGTTGGCAGCTGCCAAATGGCATTTGCCTCGATTGGGCCCTTCAATAAGCCAGCCTCAAGGCCGCCCAAAAGACGGTAATTGATTTTGATGCTCACCTACCACTTAAGGGGATCCTTCAAATCCGACATGCACGAATAACTGCAGCAGCAGAATCAGCAACAACAAATGCAGAAGATATAGATTTATATATTCTGCATACATATGTATGTACTTCTACATACACTCTGAGAAAAAATAATAAAATTATATTATAAATAAAATTGAAATCAAATCAAAATTAGGCATACTTCAAAATTAACTTTTTATAATACAAAAATGGGATTAGGCTCAAAACAATTAATATAAGAATTTTCATACTTGAAAAAAAGCGTAAGACTTTTTTAATTTTAATTAAAAAAATAATAAAATTATATTATAAATAATGCTGTATTTAAAACATAGTGTTAAAAAAATGTATGCCTAAAAAAGGAATTTTCTTTTCTACTAAACAAACTTTGAACTTGACCTGATTTGAACACCCTCTCCCTTTTTTTTTTAAATTTTTCTTCTCTCAGGGTGAGCAAAAAAAACAACAAAAGCAAAAATTGCTTGAGACATTTAAGGCCAAAGGACAGCATTACTCGTCATTGCCCAATATTTTGTTGACACGATTTGTCAGACAGAACAATGACGAGTTTTTGGTAGATGTTGCATATTTGATTTTTAAATTTATGACCCAATAACTGGGTCAATCATCTGTAATATTAAAGCTTATTGATTTTCAATTCTATTTACGCAAAATGTGTTTACCAAAAAAAAAAGTAAGAAAGCAAAGTTTAATCAACTCAATTTAAGCCAGGAATTTACCAATGTGGGCTCAAGTACCCCGGCCAAGCTGTGCTCCACAATGCTATTATTTTTCATGCTGCTTTTAATAACTTTTGCTATTCAATGCGCCTGGCCAGACCTTAAAAAAGTTATGAGTACAACGGATAAAGTTTGATGTAGTGTTGAGCGTAGGCGAATATATAGTATATTAATGCAATTTATTTTTTTTAGCTTAATGCAGCGTATGATAAAAAGCCTTAATAAGCGTTAATGGAACATATTTACCAGGTGCGGGCAGGTTAAGCTCTTAAGCCATGTGGGTTGTAAAGACAAGCTTTAAAAATTTCGCAAATCTAAAATACTTTGGCTTTAGCTGCTTTTTAATCGTTTAACTTGAACGAAAGTGAACACGAACGCGGACAGCGACAATAAAATCAAAGTACAGCTCTTTTAAGCGTAAGTGCACTTTTATTTGTCCACTTTCAGCCCAGATGGACAAAATTGATTGAAATCCACACGTGGACGCCGAGCGTGGGCATTGAGCACCCATGTTGCCGGCCGGGGGCAGCTAGTCGATGCCAGGTCACTGGGCAGCCTTACCAATTGCGCTAATTGAGCTAATGACTAAATAAGGCGGAGACAAAGGCAGCCCGTGCCACAAGTCACGGCCACGCATCACGCATACGCAGCGTGGCCCATGCAAAATTCAACAGCAGGCAAAGGCCCGCTGCCCGTAGAAATTCTGATAACTTTTAACAAAAGCGCACAACTTCAGCTGCAGTGAAACAATAGCGGAGACAAAGACAGGCCCAGCATGGAGGCCATCATGTCAACATTGCCCACGTTGGCAACGGACGATGGCAGCCTGTGGATAGCCAGCGCCCTCTCCGAGATGCTAGCCAACAGCAGCCTCGATGCGGCACAGAATGCAACGCTCGCCGCTGCAGCGGCCACAACAACTGTCGCTGCAGCAGCGGCGGCACTGACAAACACTTCATCAGCGGACACGGCAAACGTCACGAAAGTTCATCACAAGCATCCGCATGCGGTGAACGACAGCGAGACAGATCTGAGGTGAGTGTGTGCACTGAATCCATTGCAACTTCATTACCGAATCAATTCCTCTTAAGTTTGATTTCCATTTCGGCAAGCAAACAGTATAGGAACTCGCGAGTAGTCGCTGAGGAGATACCCTATACAAAGGCTTGACTTCTGCCCCATTACACAATCGTATTTATATACTCCTGCTGCTCTTTGCTACTAACATAAGCTATTGATACTCTATTCACAGGGTAAAAGAGAGTATATTAGTTTTCTGCACTGTCCTACTGAATAAATGCAATTTTGATGATGCTTTTCAAGCTATAGACTTAATATTTCGATGATAAACTAGCTTAAATCAACGTCAGACAGTTCTATTGCTGATAGTCGCCTTTAAAAATCAGCCCAAGTTTACTTAAGGCACACCACTATTAAATTAAATCTACAACATTTACAGTTTGACAGTCACTGAACGTGGTTAAAATATAAAAGCCCCATTACCCCACTTAAACAAGAAAGCTCTTTTACACCTGCTTTTAGCTGCTATGACACTTTAAACAGTGTATTGCACAGTCGGTTCCACTAGACAACAGAGTTTTTACTTGTTTATCTATATTTCTGAATAATTTATTTCGGTTCCATTAGACAGCAGCGTTTTTACTTGTTTAGCTATATTTCTGCATCATTTATTTCATCATAATAAAACTTTGTGGCTATAGAAAGGGCGAAAATATGTTTCTTGGTACACAATTGATTTGCGGAAAGCAGCAAAAGAAATTCGTATTCGCTATAAAATGGGGTACTTGGAAAGCTATAACCAGATTTGGTTTTATTTTTACCTTTTTGTTGCAGTTGGGCAGAATTTAAATTTAAAGTTGTGGATGCTGATCAAAAAATAAATCTACAGCATATATATATATATATATACTATTAAACCATTAGAGATATCAAAACACCGATTTACTTTACATATCCAACTAATATTTAAAGGCCTGAAACAATTGTCAGCTAAATTTTCAGACTCAATCTCAAATTGATTTGCTCACATCGTTGCAGCTCGTATCCCGGCTATATACACTATCGCGACAAGTACGATCTGAGCTACATAGCAAAGGTGAACCCGTTCTGGCTGCAGTTCGAGCCACCCGACACGAGCACCTTCTACATCATGGCGGGCCTCTACTGCCTCATCTCGGTGGTGGGCAGCTTTGGGAATGCATTTGTCATCTTCATGTTTGGCAGTCGAAAGTCGCTGCGCACGCCGGCCAACATTTTGGTCATGAACTTGGCCATCTGCGATTTCCTGATGCTGATCAAGTGCCCGATTGCCATTTACAACAACCTCCAGGAGGGCCCAGCGCTGGGCGATGCAGGTGAGTGGGGGAGGTGTTTCTCGGCGGCATTCTCTACAAGCTGCCTCCATCCACAAGCAGCCTGTCGCATCTATGGATTTGTGGGCGGCCTCAGCGGCACCTGTGCGATCGGAACACTTACGGCCATTGCTCTGGATCGGTATAATGTGGTGGTGCATCCGCTGCAGCCTCTGCGCCGCTATTCGCGCCTGCGATCCTATCTGATCATCTTTCTCATCTGGTGCTACAGCTTCCTGTTCGCCGTGATGCCCGCCTTGGATGTGGGCCTGTCTGTCTATGTGCCGGAGGGCTTTCTGACCACCTGCAGCTTTGACTATCTCAACAAGGAGACGCCGGCACGCATCTTCATGGCACTCTTCTTCGTGGCCGCCTACTGCATTCCATTAATCTCGATAATGTACTCCTATTTCTACATCCTCAAGGTGGTCTTCATGGCGAATCGCATTCAGTCCAACAAGGACAAGGCCAAGACGGAGCAGAAGCTCACATTCATAGTGGCCGCCATAATTGGACTGTGGTTCATTGCCTGGTCCCCCTACGCCATTGTCGCCATGATGGGCGTCTTCGGACTGGAGCAGCACATCACACCGCTGGGCTCCATGATTCCGGCGCTCTTCTGCAAAACGGCTGCCTGCGTGGATCCCTATCTATACGCCGCCACCCATCCCCGATTTCGCGTTGAGGTTCGCCTGCTCATGTATGGGCGTGGCGTGCTGCGCCGCGTGTCCACCACGCGCTCCTTCTACATGACACGTTCGCGTTCCTCCTTCACGCACCGCTTGCGTCCCTCATCGACCGACTGCGAGAACCGCGCCGATCCCTACATGCTGAACAACAACCTGATGATGGTGCCCGAGGAAACTGAGGAGAACGAGGAGATCATCGTTGTGGCCGAGATCAACAACTCCACCTGCACAGCCATGGAACAAAGTAAGTTTTAAAGCAACTGCGCTGGCAATTTACCAAATCCGTGGGTTGTCTGGCTGAGGCCAGTTGAGGGATGGGCAGAGCTTTAGAATATTTTTCTACAACTTGTATTGAGAGAGAGAGAAAGAGAGAGCAAAACATGATTAAATGTAGAATAGTATATGCAGGAGCATAAGGATAACAGAGTAACAGAGCAGCAAAAAAATGCTCAACACTTTCATTAAGAATTTAAATTTAAAAAAGCCTAACGAGACGTAAAAGTGAATGCTAAAGAGATTTCACACTCGGCTGTAAATTCTAAAAATATTTCTAAAATGAGCCAAATAAGCACAGTTGGGAAATGGCTCGGTTAAATATCTGACACAGAAATTCTGTACATTCCATTTTTCCTGCTGTTGGCGCAATTCTAAGGAAAAGCGAAATGAGGAACTTGCCCATTGTGTTGTCTACCATGGGAAGCCGGTTCGCAGAGCAATTATAGCCAACTAATAGATAAATATATATATGTATGTATGTACCCATACCAACTCGTAACGTAATACAACAATAAAGAAAATTGTTATGAGTTGCATGGGCATGGCAACGAAGTGATAGAAAACATGTTAAATGAGCTTAACGAAAATGTTTCTGGGTAAAATACTTGTTAGTATTTAGAATGTACTTATTAAATGCTTTACATATGCATAAAAATATATAATATACATATACATAGCTTATACGTAAGTCGAGTTAAGAGGCATTGGTTCAAGCAGAAGTGTATCTTGTGGATACTTGTAAGTATGATACGTGATATCAGGGGAAGTCAAACTAATCTCATCACAATACAAACATTTGATGGGCACACTTATCTATTTGTACGTGTCTAAATGAATTTGTGTGAGATTGTCACATCGATTCCATCTTAATGGAACTCATATTATCCTCAATTAATTTCGTAATTGGAAAAGTCTCTGGGCGTAAGCACATTAATATTTGTTTGAATTAAATAATCAATATATAATTTATATAGTTGTTCAACTACAAATTAAAGTCAAAATATTATCATCATTGAGCTAATTTAATTTGTAAAAACAAATATGAAAATATTTGCGAACTCATTTGAAAAATGCTTGATTATTAATTTACAGATAAATTGAAAATTCACCAATTTTAATTTAAATGTTAATGAATATTTACGTATTTTTTGCATAGTGTAAGTCTATTTTATATATAATGTTATGTGTGTATATTGATGTCTAAGTTAAGTTTTTTTGTAAAAGGCCCTGACCAAGCCACAAATGAGTACTTGTACCTAAAGAAACAAAAGAAAATCAAAAAAAAAAAAAAAACAAGAACATTTAAGCTATTAAAAAGGAATATATATATATAGTTGTAAGCGGCAATAGCATACGAATTTATAATCTTTAAGTGTTTTGTGCTTACATATAATATATATACAAATATATACTACTGTATAAAAATGTCTACTTGTAACTGCAGCTCTTATGTATGTCACAAAAGCTAAACAATAGTAAACTATGCTAAAAGAGACCTGAAAAAAAATTTTAATTACAAGAGTTAAGTCAAATAAAAGATTAGTCGATGTCTAAATACTCTACAAGAGCTTCATGTAGTATATTATATTACAGGACTTATATGGCAAGTATTTTTATTTAACATCTTCAGTGTTTTATTTTCTATTATTTCTTAACATTAACAAAATACATTTTTTTTTTGATTTCAAAAATGTATTGGTAAGTTAATATGCCAACTGCAAAAATATTAAAAGGATATATATAACGAAACCCTTATAATAATAACAGCGAGTGTTTTTCCATGTTTTGTGTTTTAAAATATCCTACCGAGAACAATGGCATCACATCGAAAATTTACTTGAACTGTCCGCAATGTACCCAAAAACAAAGCCAAACAAAGCAAATGCAACTTGAAACAAAAACGTAAAAAACAGAGTAGCTAATTAACATATTTGAACTGCACTCTGACAGATTTTGTGACAGTGCTTAAGTTTCTGTTTAACTTGCGGCCAACTAATTTCTATTTATACTAAATACATACTTATTCCGAGCTTGTTTTATAATCTTATGTATGAAATAAATATGTCACTTTGTTATATTTAAACAACTTGTAAAAAAAAATGTTACATTATTTTAATGTATTTCTCGCTTTTGCCTGATTTAAATACATTCATTTATACTTTAAGCATTTTGTCTGCAAATAATGGCCATGGAGCTGCCTCAACAGGTGCACAGACAAGCCGCAAAAACGAAATCAAATAGTTTTAATGTGGCTTCGAAAAAAAAAAAATTGTATATATATATATATATATGTATATATGTATATATTTGAAAGTTCTATATGTAGTTTAGAGCGTAAGGCCAAAGCCGGCGCCTTTTGCCTAACCGGCAGCAACAGTGCGTATACTTGATTTGCAGCTAAAGATGCCGCCGTGCATTTCCCAGTATTTCGTTCAGCCGAGAGAGCATAGCCCTAGTTGAATGTGGGCATAAAAACAACGGTAAGCGAGGGTGTCAACAGCTGAGAGCTGCGCCCAGTATTTTGTTGTTAGAAATCTTCGGCCAGTCAACGAAAACAACAACGCCGGCGCCGGCGCTGGCAATGCCGATGGACTCGGCGTTGGCGTCGTCGTCGTCGTCGTCGCTGTCTCTGCCGAAGCATCGCGTCCAACTCAAGAGCAGAATTCACACGCAGCCAGCATAACAAAAATTTCAGTCGGCTTTTTCACGACGCGCTCGCGGTTTGTTTCTTTCAACAGATTTTTTCACAGCGATTTCAAGTGCATTAAATAGAAAAGTGTCTGATTTTTCCTAATTGCCAGCACGAATATTGTGAATAAAACGAAAAGCATGTTACATATGCTGCAGCTCGAGCCGGCGGCCAACAGAGTATAACGTGTAAGGCATGATAAATCCAAGGATATTTTTTATTTGTGTTTGTTGTTCCAGCATCCCATTCAAAGTTCAGGCTGATAACCAAGTTCCGCGTGTGCGTGGGTGTGTGTATGTGTGTGGGTATGGAACCCTTAACCCAACTAAGTATTTTGGCCACTTAATTTTCTTTCGATTTTTCACTGTTTGTATGTACCCGCATTTTGTTGCCAGCTGCCTCCGCTGCTGTACTTTGTGTATTTACTAGACATTTAGCCGGCTCTGTCGCCCGCTGGGTCTGTGGCAGCAACTCCCCACCCGCCTGGTTCAATGTACTTGTGCGCAAGCAACGAGGATGCAGCGACTGCCTCGCGCCGAGCAGCTGAGGGCAATTTGCAGTCAACAACACCGACTTGACAGCACCCAATTGTATTTGTAGTGGGTATTCTATTTGTCAGGGGGTGTGCAAGTGTGTGTGTGTGTGTGAGTGTGTGGGTGGGTGTATCCATATCGTGCTTAAAGCCAAAATAAATATTGACCAAACAATCGTCATATAGAAGCAATGGTTATATATTATTGCCAGCGATTTATCTTCACGTTAACGTCAACCACCCACATATATGTCTGTATAAATAACAGCTACATACAAGCTCATTAGCCCAGTGTGGGTCTGTATGTGTGTGTGTGTGTGTGCTAGGGTTGCTTTGGCAAAGCATGCACATACACTCACTCAAACACGCACACACACACACACACACATATGGCTGTTAACGTGCGCAGAGCTCATTATTCAATGCATTCATAATTTTGCCGGCAGACACACGCGGCGTATGCGTAATATGATTGCATATCGAAATCACTTTAATGCGGCCCTTAAATGTTATGCGCATGTATATCAAAACACTTTTATGGCTTCCAAAAACAACCGTAAACAGCAACAGCAGCAAAAACAATAGCAACAAGCCGCTGGCGCCGAGACAAAGCGTCTGCCGCACTTCAAGCAAACGACAGCAGCAGCAACAACAACACCAACAACATCAGCTGGCAACGACAATTGAAGGAGACACAAATGAGCATGCAAAGAACACAACTCAATGGCAAAGACTGACACACCCCGACAGGCAACAGCAACGGCAACGGCAGGGAAAACCGGCTAAAGCCCAGCGGGTGCAAAATGGTTACCCTCGCATTACACATACGACACGTTGCCGTCGCACGTTGCCGGCGCCACACAATGCAAGTCAAGTGAAGGCGCGAGCACTGTTGACGGTTTTACTGTCACTGCTATAATTGTTGTTGCTGTTGTTGTTGTTGTTGTTGTTGCTGCTGCTGCTGCCACAGGAGGTGTTGTTTGCATGCAGCCTTTAGACGAATTGCCACATTTTGCACGCGATTTTTGGACGGAGGCGGACTCGGGGGCGACTTCACTCTGTAGACTTTGATTTTATGTGAATTCTCGTAAGTAGCACAAAGTTAAATTTGATGACTTGGCAAACAAACGCGCGAATAACCACTCGAGCACTCGAGATTAATATCCGCCTTGCCTTTGAAGGATACTAACGCGAAGTCAGTGTGCCAAGCAGTGCTTATACATAATAATTACAGGTGGAAATGCTAAGCTAGACAGGTGTGGCATGAAGAAGTGCTGTTTTAATTTTCTTTCCTTTATTTTTGCCCTTATACCACAAAGTCTTTTTAAAAAGCATGCTTAAATAACATATTTGAAACTTTTGATATGTTTGTTGTTTCATTGAATAAATAAATTCTTTTTTGACTTCACTAAATGCTAACAAATTATTTTAAATCCCGACACAACAGTTACTCAAAATCGGTTGTCTTTAATTGAATTACGCTGAGTATTTAACTTTTAAAATTATATTACGTAGGCGACGGAGAGATTAAACACATTACAGGAATTTTTGCTGCTGTAATGCCAATATTGTATCATAATCAGTAATGACAAAAATTTGCAATTCAAATCATTTTTCAGACACACTCAGAGAAACATTCAAAAATTGTGTACTCAATTCAAACATAAAAGTCGTCAAAACCTGGCCAATGTAAAAATCTCTTAACTTGAGAGCAAAATTCGTTACTAAATAACGTTTCTATTCCTTTTGTTAAATTTTTCCTAAGACTTAAATGTGGTATCCAAACTTATAGAAGTTGTTCTTCAGTTAAGAATATTAGATGTGTATATGAAATTAATATATTTAGATATTCAGAATTTATATTATTATTCAAGAATTGTATTCTCCTTTATGCAACAGAAGGGGTTGCTTATAAAATTAAAAATAATTCAAAGTTAAGAATATTTAAAACAATGTTTTTAACTGTTTTTCTCTGCGTGTACGCATGATAATTATCTATAAGTATATAGTGGATAGTAATGTGGCTTAAATGCTTTCGACTAAATTTCAACAGAACGGCAAATCAAAGTCAATGCGGTTTTTGGCTTTAGCTGGATAGCAAAATCCTCGAAATATCATTGCAAGGGGCTCTAGCGAAATGCGTTCGCAATTAAAATTCAAATATAATGCAAGAGTGATACAATTTGATGGAACTGATTTAAATTAGAATTTGTATGGTGTTTGCAATGATTTCACCGTCATGCTCAGCTAAGTTTTCGTTCTCAATGTGCCGATGGTAAAAAGTTTTCATTGAAGAACTATGACGTCAATGTGCACGTTGCGTTTGATTTTGTTTTTGTTTTTGTTTTTATTAAACTGTGGCGCAACAACAGCAAAAGTAAGATGATGAAAAAACAACAGCAAATCGAAATACTTTTTCACTGGCAGCTGCAGATTCAGATTCAGATACAAATACAGCTACAAATACGGATACGGATACAGATACAGATACAGATACAGATATAGCGGCATTAATTAAACCGACGCCGTGGAGCACTTGAAGCAGCATCAACAGCAGCAGCAGCAGCAGGCGTTTGTTTTTTTTCTTCCGAATATTGTTGCCTCAAATAGTTGCTCGCACCCTTTCAACAATTTTAACCGCCCCACCCTGCTGCAGCGACCAACGTTCAGTGTTCAGATTGTACGGCACTAATGACCGAGCATTTTGGCTTTTTGGCAGCCGTGCCAGGAGCCTGCATTTGGATCTGCGGCGTCTGGGCTGGGGCACAGCGGAATGCTCTGGCAAACGTATGAATTTATAATTGATTCATTCTTTGGCCAGGCCCTGTTTCTGTGCCCCAGCAGCCAGCAACAAGATTGACACTCGCTCGGCCTCACAGAGCGGCACTCGCGAGTAATCACAATTTGCAATGTGCCAAAATGTGCACTCCGAGGGAGATTTAAATATACATATCCATATATATAGCATATATGTGCACATATATCCATCCTTCGGCAATCGGAATCTTGCTGATTGTTAATGTTGCGACTCTTTTGTTTATTTTCACAAGTAGAGCAAATGTTTGCCATGTAAATAGCGGAATATTTGTAAAAGCGTTTTTACAGATTCGAAATGTTTACCAGAAAATTCAAATATTTTTTACGTAATGCCACTGACTTATGCTTCAATTAGAAGAGTCGATTGACATCGGCCAACTGTAGCAAATTCCTGTCTAACAATAGCTATTTAACGCTATTCTTGTTAACATTTTACAATTTCGTACATACATAAATGCGAATTTAGACGAGCATCTAAAAATCATTTTGTTTTCATTATAGAAACTTGAAGGGGTGCCAAAGATTAAATACCCTTGCAGACATGTGGAAGATGTGCGCTATATAAGTATTTATAGTTAATTATGTTGCAAACAAAACACAGCAAAAACTTAATTTATTGACCTATTGTTTTTACAAAAATTAATATTTTCTGATGATGAGTGATCCGTAATAATAGATATAACTAAATTTAAATCATGTTAAAATACTTGAAAATAAATTTCTTTCTAAAACTTAGTGTATCCTTAAAAACTTTTGCACTTTCATCAAGGCAGAAGAAACCACTTTTATTTTCTGTCACGTAACGTGCCGATTTTTATACCTAATATCGCATAACCACATTAAAGAGAGATCCCACCCTTTAGACTAATAAATAGTGCTACTAAAGCATTATGAGAAAATAACCGAGTGAAAAATTAAATAAAAAAATTCTACGTTTTTCCTGTTGGCTCTGAAATTGCCCAAGTAAATTAATCAGCAGTTTTCTAGCGCGTTTTACAATTTGCCTTTGGCATGCTTATTATGCTCAATTTTCATTATTAATTGGAAAATGGTAGCTAAATGTGTGTGTACAGCAATTAAAGGAGGGAAAACATTTTTCACATTTTCTGCTTGCAGATAAACTGTTCAACGATGGACTAACCCGAACCGCCGGAATTGCCAGTTAGCCAGGTAGCCAAGCAGCGAGTTAAGCCACCAAACCGGACACGTACTGAAGAGCTCAGCGGTGCTTATTGGCCTTGGCAACGCAATGTTTGACGTCACCTGGCTGCCCACCGCGTGCGGCTCATTGGCGCCGGCTTTGATACCGCCGGCTCATATAGTCATCTTGTGGTATTTTTGGGAGAATTATGCACGTTATGTGGACCGGCACTTCTGCACGTGCTCCTGCTGGGACACCGTATTCAAGGGTCCCTACGAATCGGGAGTGGCCGCCTACAAGCACATGTACTTCAATGCGACGCCAAACAGCTTCAAGATGTGGATACTGACCGTATTCGCCGTAATTGCACTTTACGAGTGCATCAAGCGGCTCATCGCACTGATCCTGCAGCAGCGGGTGCGCTACTCGATGCTCCTGCTCTTCCTGCTGTCCATCTTCTCGCACTACTATGCGTGGTGGGCGTACATCAACTACTACAACGACGATTACTACAATCAATGGAACCACCAACTGTTCTTCACGGTAAGCCACAAAACACTTGAACGGGCCAGGTCTTCAGTCATGTGTGCCCGGCCAGATAAGTGGCCGGCCAAACAGTTATCCATAATTTATTAGCAAAGTTCTGTTCAGTTCTGTTCTGTTGAAAAATGCCAATGCTCAAAACTTGCACAATATGCGCCGTGTTCGTGTTGGGCTCAACTTTCTATTCGTGCTTCACGTGCGCCACTTTTAAACTTGCGGGACTTGGTAACGCCCACCAGGCGCTAACTGCAAGTACACTCGAAGAAAAAACCAAGTATTTCGTACTTACATCAGTTACAAGTGCAGGCAAAAACCAGACAGTGTGGAAAGTTGTTAGCCTGAGAGCTGTAAAAAAAACCCAAAATCATTTTTTTTTAATTACAAACTTTCTATATATGCATAAATAAATGAAGTATTTTATTTTAGATATGTTGTACTTCACTTATGAACTTTGTTTAGGAATAACTCATAGCTAATTTCAAAGAATAATATATCCGGGCACAGCTTTTTCTCTGAGTGTACTCTATATACGTATATATTTAAGGCTAAGTCATGCGCTGCCCTCGTGCCGTGCAGAAAATTGTTAAATGCCGGAGCAAAAACTTTGAAGTGTTAAGGCAATGGGCGCTAAACGGCAACTTTCATACTTGGCCAACGTTAATGAGCGTTGCCAATCAGGCAATCGAAACAAGTGTTCTTAATGCCATTTCCAGTTGATGATGAATGGGCAACAAGTAGATAGGGAAACGGAAACGGAAACTTTAATAGCCTAATCTGTTTCTCAACAAGATCTATGGAAATCGCGTAAGTCCTTAAACTTTCTTCCACAAAACGTCCTTCCACAAAATTATAACTTAATATATTTATACTATAAACTTAGCTGAAAATCCAAAATAAATATGCTTTTCAGTAGCTCGGTTTCCTGAGACAGATTAACATTGCAAAAATATTGGATGCATAGCTTCCATATTTCAAACTCCAAGAACTTTGTCAAATCTAAACCGATTTTCATGTTTGATGGTATTTTCGGCATGGTTTGTCCTCTAAATTGAATCTATATTCCAAAGCATTTTTAAGCATTTTTAAATTAAATTTCATTTTTCTTAGAATTTTTTTAAAAAGTGCACGTTTTAAAATTTCTTATTTTAAATTTACATATTTAATCGATAGCGACTGTCAAAATTAGTATAAAAACAACATGAAAACCAATTCTAAGGGTTTCAATAATTTTGGTCGAGATCATACCAAAATTGCCAAAAATTTTGAGATGTAAAGCTCTCGGATCCATAGCTCCCATATTTCAAACTCCCACAACTTTGTCAAAACTGAATAGATTTTTATGTTTGCTGGCATTTTGGTCATGATTTGTTTTGACCTTAACATATGTGAATTATTAAAAATAAAATTTTTGGTAAAAAATAATCAAGTACGTTTCTTATCTCTTATCTAACTCTACTTACAGATAACGGAGCTGTTCTCCACAGTGCTGGTCATGCACCTGGCGAGCACGACGAACGTCGTCAAGCCGAAGAAGGTGTTCTGCATTGTGGGCATTGCGCTGCTGCATATTCTGGCCGGGAGCTTCGACCAGTTCTTCATGAACGTGGTGCGTGGCGAGGGAGCGGCGCATCAGGTGGTGCGCGACATTGGCTTCATGCTGCCGGATCTGCTGCACTTGGTCATACCGCTGTGGCTGTTGCGTCGGGCGCGCAGCGAGAGCTTCGCCACGCGTCCCTTCTACCGGGATCGCAAGCTGCACAGGGATATTGTGGCCATGCTGTGCCTGGTGTCCATGCTCTTCGTGCTCTGCACGATTTTGTGAGAGCGAATTCTGTTGGGCGCCTACGAGGAGGCGCACGGCAAAATAAAGCCCGCCCAGGATGCCGCCGTCATGCTGTTGAATCGCTATCGCATGCTGGCCAACAGCAATGTGCACAACTAGTGGCTGTTGGGCTGGGCGCCGGGCGCCGCGACGAAATGTGAACAAACTGTGGACGAACTGTGGACAATATGCTGCACTTGCCAGTAAGTGTGCGGGCGCAGCCACGCCCCTAAGCTTGTAGTTTTGTGCTTTATGTTTATTGCAATTGACGATTTGTGATAGTTTTTTCGTTTGTCTTATATATAACCAGTTTGGTTGGGCGCAAAGAATATCGAGGCATATACCACGAGTATCAACTAATACTTATCTGAGTACATAATCAATACAGCAACCTGTCTGTTGACTTCCATTTAGAAATCTGTTGAAACATATCCAAATACCCACACACACACACAAACACCACACACACACACATTTGAGTATTTGCACTAGGCACAACTAGAAAATATCAAAAGGAACGCTGGCTGGGTCAGAGATAAACCCATGATAGATACTTTAGATACAACGAATAAATAATTAGCGTAAGCTCTGGCAAGGTATGAACTGTTAAGGACCGGAAGAATGGTAACGACCTCAATTTCAACTTATTGCCAAGTATTGCATACATATATACCCACCCAGTGTTATTCTATCTTAACGTTAGATTGCGATTTAGACTGTTGTTGGATAATACATATAGCATTATTATTATATAAATAAATATATATATATATATATATATTTATATGTATATATACATATATATATTTACATATACACGCTCGAAATATTCCAGTACCGTAGTAGAAACCAAATTTAAAAGAAAACCCTGTAGTATTCAAAAAAAAAAAATAGCGTTAAACGATATTGTTATACATAAACACGAGATAATATAAATAATATGGAATAGCCGCTAAATACTATGTATACACCCACACACGAACATATATTTTTAGTATACAACATTATATTAAATAAACATTAAGAGACTGAAAACTGGCAAATCAAGTAGTTTCCATAGATAACCCCAAGCAACCCGAGCGGTAAGTTCATAAATGTTTTTCTTGTATATATATAATTAAATTTATTTGAAATTTGAAAAAATCTTTATTATGTCAGTGTAAACACACAGTGTATATAGTACTATTCATATATACATATGCTAAAGTATATTTCAAATATGCAATTGCATTTTCCAAAAATACAATTCGTTTCTCATTTCGTAACTAAACGTTTAAAACTTAGCATTTTGTTTTACTACAAAAATTATTCATTACTTTTCGTTTTGTGTAAATTAGAAGACATTTGAAATGATTTACATAATATGTAGAGAGAGTGAAAAAGCATATTAAATATAATGGAATGTCGTTGGTGTTCGTGTGCATTTGTATGTGCACACACAAAACTATACACATACAACACATAAATGTAATTGGCTGGTTGACGGGCTGCAGAGCGCACAGCTACTTAAATTAAAATTGTAACTTAATTTGGTAAACAAAATGTGTTTGAATAGCCAACTAAACAAAAATGGACGGTTTTTTGATGACTATTGAGTGTTCAAAGTACAAACGTAAAAGAAAAACAATAAAAATAGATTTGCCATTAAAGAAAAGCAAAACGTTACGACAGTGTAAGTAATCAGCAACCGATTGTTAACCAAATTTAAAGCAAAATACTTGCTCAAAATAATTGGCAGTGTGTGGGGAAAAAGCCTTCAATTCTGTTATCAATGATAATCTATCATATTCGTTTCCTAATTCGTTTGATTGTGTGTTTATATTTTGTGTGAGAGAGTCGTCGCTCAGTTTTGAGTTGCTGGTTTTTGTTTAAGGCGATTGATTTTCCACAGTTTGCGGATCTTCTTGCGATTGTTGCACTTGATAGTTTAAATGAAAATCTCTGTACGCTTCCTGACCTGATGGCCCGTGGTTGAGTGCAGAACGGCATCGTCCGGATCATCGGCACCATCGGCGCCATGATCCTCGTGCGTCAAATAATCGCCCTTGTGTCGGTGCAGATAGCGACCAATCAGGAAGAACATCAAAACCAGCAGCAGGAAGAGTATGACGAGCAGGACTGCAAAGGAAGCGTACGGAATTACAACCGGACCTTAGTTGAGTTCAAAGCTCACACTTACATGCCAGCAGCACAGCGTTGACTTCATTGTAGGCCTTGCGCAGCTTCTCTTCGTCCACCAGTGGTGGCGGTCTGGTCTCAATTTCGATGGGTGGATGTGTGACGGGCTCAACGCCGCAAAAGTCTTCAGTCAATTGAGCTGTTTCAAAAATAGTTGCAAAATATAGTCAACAGTTGTAGTTTCCCTAACTAGGCAACACTTACTGCCCAGCGATTTGACATTGTTGGGTGGATTCTGTTGGAACATCAGCTTCAGTGGATAGATATCGTCGAACTGCACTCGGGATACGCAGCCAACAAAACCGTCGGTCATCGAAGTGTTTTTGCCAATGTACATATACTGAATGTTGTTAAACTGGGCATCTGCCGAGGCCTTGATATCAAAGTTGTACTCCACAGGCTCGTAGTTATCCACGTGCAGGACCACCGTTGAGCCGCTGTTCTTACGCGTAAAGCGCATGTCGTGATACTGACCCAAACCGAAATGTTTCTTGGGGAATATAATTTCCTGACGCTCAAAGCCAAAGTCGAAGACACAGCGCAAATGACCTGTAAGAGCCATAACAAAGGGTATATTAAAACTATAAAATGAAACATGACATGCTCATTAAGTTACCTGAATTGGAAATTTGTATGGTCAGATATTCGCCAGTCAGGTTCGAAGAGAATCCCAGCAGGAAACCCTTGGGTATGGTAGTTGTGAAGCCCACGCGAATGTTCTCCGCAATGGTGGAACGGAAGGAGCCCTCAAATTCATAGCGGATAATGGAGCTGGAACGCAAATTGACGCCAATCTCTGTAAAAAAACAGGCCATTAGTTCAGACATTCGCAGTTGTACTATAGGAAACACTCAGTACCATCTGCGCAAATGGGTCCCTTGAAAGCGCTCCAACGGCAATCGCAGCTGTAGCCATCGTATCGCTCGATGCAGGTGCCGTTGTTGAGACACGGACTCGACTCGCAGCGACCGACGCAGCCCGTGCTGATGCCGTAGATGCCGCGCATTGAATGCTGCTTCAGATCGACCATCTTGCCATTCAACAGCAGCGCACGAATGCAGCCCACGTAGCCATCGCGATATTCGGTGGTTGCGCCAATAACCAAATCTGAGGTCAGGTGAAGAGCACGCACCGGGCCAGGCGGCTCGCGCACCTCAGCCTTTATGGAGCCATCGACAACGAGACGCGCCTCCTTTCGGTTACGCTCCACGCTCACCGTATGCCAGTTGTTGTCGTTCAGATGGTAGCTGGTGCCCACATTGACGCCCAGCGGACCGCTGCCGGCCTGGTACTGGAACTGCAGCTTGTTGCCGCCATTCAGACTGAGCTTAATGTAGTCGGTGGGCCCGGTGGCATGGAACAGCACGGCGTTCTCCTGTGTGGTGCGGAACTCCAGATAAATATCGCCCGAGTGTCCCATGTCGAAGGGCGGCAAATTAATCGAAGCATCAGCGATGCGAAACGTGACCACATTGCTGAACAGATCGTCGCCCTCGCAGCGCATCGGTCCAAGCGTGTAGCGGCCCTGTTTCTCGTCCAGCGGCGTGCCAGTGTCACCAAACTGGACCGCACGCACAGGCAGATGCTCCTTTTCGCGTATATCGCCGCCATCCTCGGTCCACTCCAAGCTGTTGGAGTCACAGTTGCACCATTTGGTCGGATCGTTACATTTGCCCAGGATGCCGCACTCGCATTTGCGCGAACCGGGCAAAGCACCTGCCCAGTAGTCCATAGGCTGATTGTTGCGCGAGATCCACCAGGAGAAGGGCCGGAAGCTGGCAGCCAGAGCTATTGCAAAAATATGACATTAATACTCATGGAACTTAACTTAAGATTTGATGTGTGTACTCACATGGCGAGTTGAAGAGACGCGACGAACGACAGGAGTAGCTCAGACGCTGCCAGCAGCTGTGCGAGCGATTGAGCAGTGCCTCAATCTGCAGCTGGTTGGCATCGTACATGATGGACTGCTTAAAGGAGCCGGGTTCCTGGAAGCCATCAACTGTCGTCGTATGCTCTTGACTGTGGCTCAGTGTGGTAATAACGCGACCGTCGGCTAAAGAACATTTGATTAGATTAAACAAAAAGAAATATTATACAAGACAAGATTCACTCACAGTAGAATTCGCAGGTAACTGGGAAGGGCTCCAGCGGACCGCTGCCATCCACATCGAGGTTCAGATTGACGCGCTGCTGCACGTGCTGCACATTCTTCAAAGCCTGGCAGGACAAGGGATTGTTGGCTAAAATAAGAAAACGAATTAAATGCTGGTAATTTAGGCGAGCATCCTTGCTGCTTACAGGTATGGCACACAGCGCCGGCATAGCCCGTGTGGGCACAATCGCAGAAGAACTCCATGCTGTTCTGATGGCACACGCCCTTGTGCTGGCAGGGATTCGGATTGCAGCGATCGATCATCTGGCAGGCATCGACAACGACCTCATCGCCGCAGCAGACTTCCTCGCCCTGCACCCAGTCCTGCGGCAGCTTGTAATTGCCATCCACAGAGATCAGCCGCATGCAGCCCACAAAACCGTTCTTCTCCTTGCCCCCCGCTATGTGGTACAAACGTCCCGTGGCTATTTGCAGATTTTTGGTGGTGGTCATGGGCCGCTGATCGATGTTCAAGATAAGACGATTGCGCTCAATTGAGAGCACAAAGGAATGCCATTTGCCGTCGTTGAACTGTTCGTCATAGTTGTCCAGAATGATGCGCGGCTTGTCCTTGGCCTTGAGATCGATCTTCACCTTGCCAAAGTCCAGAAACACCTTGATGTAGCCGCCCGAGTAGAAGTCGTGGTGCACCATAACGCCGCTCTCCTCGTACGTGCGGAAGTAGAAAGACACGTTCAAGCGCTGCGAATTCTCGTAGCCCTTCAGCCGCACAAACGAGCCGCGCGTCGTGAACGTAACGGGATAAATGGGCGGCGAGGGGCAGGCATAAATGGCGTTCACCTTGGTATACAGATAAGCCTCGCCCAGCTCAATGCTATCCTTCATGTGCTTTATGAAATTGGTCGAGTTCAGGTAAATGTTCTCCAAACAGCCCGAAAAGTTCTGCTGAACGATGAGACCCTCCTGCACGTTGGGCACGCCGCCCAAATACAGCTGCCGATTGAGATTCAGACGACTGAATTCGCCGTGAATGCGTCCACGCACTATGACACGATCCACCGAGAAGATGATGTCACGCCGATTACGCGAGATGACCACATCGTGCCACACATTGTCGTCCAGCAGGCTGCCCACCGAGAGCGAGGTCATGATGCCCGAGCCCAGATCGAGATTGAGCACCATCTTGTTGTCCTTCAGCTGCAGCGCAAAATAATCGCCCTGTGTACCACGCGAGTACATCATGACGCCGTTCGCAAAGGCGGTCTTGAAGCGAAAACGAATCGACTCGCGGGCTGAGGCGATGGGCTCACGGAGCAGATCGTAGCTGACCAAGCCGGTGCCATTGAAGTACAGATTATCCGAGACTGTGGCGAGGAAGAGCAGTTGCATAAGATATCTTAGAGAAGCAATATTATTGCTGTTCACTCACTGTATTCACAGCCGTAGAGCTCGACGCGCATGGAGATGCGATCGTGCCAGCGCGTGGGATTGATGCGCACCCACTGGGCAATAATGGGCACCTCGAAGACGTTGTAATGTATGGAATTGCCATCGGTGTTGCCCTTGAACATCT
Organism: Drosophila colorata; assembly: GCA_035041545.1. Classification (NCBI taxonomy): domain Eukaryota; kingdom Metazoa; phylum Arthropoda; class Insecta; order Diptera; family Drosophilidae; genus Drosophila; species Drosophila colorata. Next base: position 7,452,022 of record JAWNLD010000564.1, read on the forward strand.
GTTACAAATAGTTGTAATATTAATATTTGTGTAAATCAAGCTAATAAGGAACCGGGCACCATGCAACAATTGGCAAATGTTGAGTTTAGTTAAATTTCGTTAGGCTTTGAACTTAGGCTAGGATTAGTCACTGTACCTGCGGCTCACTAGTGGGATTTACATACGAGCGCCAGTACTCGCCATCGTCCGAATACTGGACAATATACTCCGTGACAAACTCGCCGGTGTGCATGCGTCCCATGGTGGCGATCTTGCGCACCATATGCGCCCCGCCCAGATCGAATGTTAGAAAGTGATTATAGGTATTCTCGACAGGCGTCCAAGCAGCGTTACCTGCACCAGTTGCGATTCGGGTTAAGATTAGGTTATTTCAGTGAGTCGAGCGCAAAGTGTGTAAATGGGAAAACAGAAAACTACAAACACCATCAAATGAAAAGCGTGCAAATAAAATAAAATAAAACAAATAAAAACAAGACACAAGCATATTAACAAATAAAAGGTTAAATGACAAATCTGTAGCTGTAAATTTGTGCAGCTGTTAAGCCAGCTCATATCCGGAATTTCGTTCTGTGCCAACCATCATCACCACCACCACCAAGAGAACCAACACAACACAACACAACACACACACACACACAGATTGATTGGATTAGTGTAGGAGATGCGAAGCGGGTGGGTTCACGGCTTACCTTGGTGTTGCCGCCCGGCTCTTTATACTCGGCAAACTCGAGATCGCTGATGCCGTAGCTAATGGTATACTCGGTCACATATTCATCGCTGTGCGGGCGTCCTTGCAGCGCAATGTGCGTGACATTCTTCGGCGAGCGCAAATCAATAATCAGACGCTGATCGAAGTCCGAGCTCTTGGCTGACCACGAGGTGCCAGCTGAATGTTGCACAATGGTTGTTGTTGTCGCGGGAGAGGGGGGTAGGGGTTGCAGGGGGTAGTCAAAATTAACGATACATAATTTAAAAATGAAAATAAAACGAAAACAAAATCAATTGCGAACTCAAAATGGGTTTGGGCAACGATTAGCTGGAGACAAATGTTGGGCATTATTTTTGCCCGCCAATTAAGAGGCCATAATTTAAGGCGATTTCGCTTGACAGCTGCAAGTGGTCCGACCCTTAATACCAGCAAAGGTCCTTCACACGAGCAAGGGTAAGCAAGGCAGCAATCTCCCCGCCCAGCCATGAACTCAAATTGGCAAATGCAGCAGTTGCAGCAATGGGTAACACATGCGCCCCGGGGGTGAGCCCGGGTGCTGGTGTTAACACTAAATGGACATGGCAGGCGGACCGAGCATAAACAATTGCCGCAGTCGGATTCTGGTTTTGTTTTAATGGCCTCGGCGTGACCGACGACTGTGTGAATACTCTATAGCATCGATCGGCAGGGATTATACGAAGTAAATTGCGCTCAAGTTGGGTTCAATGCCGCATAAAAGTTGCCATCGACAAAACTTTGGTAAACAATTCACGAATATCAGACTCAAAAAAGAACAAAAAAAAAAAAAAAACAAAACAAAACAAGCTGAACCCAACTACCAAAGCGGTACCCTTGCCAGGCCGTGTTCCTGCCTCGTTCTGTTTGCGCATACATTTAGCAAACAAAGTTGTCTGGAACATGTCTGGGGTCCATTACAAGCGAGCATTTGTGGGTTTATTGCCTTTTAAGCATATTTCCGGCTTAGTTCTCTGGCGTTTTTTGCTTTGTTATTTCAATGGGAGGGGAATATGACGACAGCTGTTTGGCACGCCAGCATGATGAGGCACAACAATTCTATCAAAAAGTATACATTTATTTCAAAATCAAAGACTAAATTAAATCATTTTATCGCTCGGCTATTGGTGGCGTTTGTTCGGCTTGAGAAGCGCCTCCTGGCAGTAGGCCACCACATCTGGCTGATCGGCGGCTGTGCTGCGCTCGATCAGATCCTCAAATTTGAGAAACTCAAACTTGGCATGCTCGTGTGGCAAACAGTTGCGGAACGCGATGGCTGCACAATACTTGGGCGTTAGTAAATGCTCTTCGAAATGCCATTGGGTCATGGGCGTGCCGTTGCAGGACAGCGTGGTGCCGCACAGCGGCGAGGCGGCCTCCTCCAGCGGATGCGTTGTGTCCATCGAAAAACTGATCTTTTGCAGATCAACGGTTATGCCCACGCCCAGCTCCTTAACGTAGGCCTCCTTCAGACACCAGTGCCGCATAAACGCCTTGAGCTGAGCGCGCTCATTGTGCTGTGGCCGGCCAATGTAGCTCCATTCCTGGGGCGAGAATTTGCTCTGCATGAGGCGAAAGAACTCGGACAAAGATTTGCCGCCGTTGTACTCGATTTTCATGACGTCCGCGCCAATGCCGAATTCCGCATCATCCTTGCCACCGCCGATGCCCGCCAGCAGCACCAGTTTCCCCTGATGCGACACATTGAAGCTGAGCTGAGGGCTCTTCGATAGGGCCGCCTGCGCCTGGACCCAGTAGGGTTTCCCTCGCACGTCCCGTGCGAAGCTCACACGATGATAGGGCTCGCCGCTGCACGTGCTCACAAATTTGCGCATCAATAGGCGGCCAACTAACGAGGACAGAAAGTCATCGATAAAGTGGAATTTCATCAGCCGAGTTCGCTCCTCGGGCTGGATGGCGGCCACCGCGTGCGTCAGCTGCGGCAGCGTGGGCGTCCATGTGCTCAGATCGAACGCCCAGCGTGTGCAGAGGTGTCTGTTCATCGGATTGTCGGTGCAACAATTATGCGAATGTGTTTTATTTTATTAAATTGCCAGACATTGTCACCTTTTTTCGCTTAATCAACTAATTTGCTAATGCCCTGCTTCTTCTTGTTGGCATTCAGCGGATGCGACGACACACGAACCCAACGAGTTAGCAGCTCGCCATGTAGCGAGTAGAGTTGCCAACGCGCGTAATTTGGGCGCTTTTTTAAAAACGTTAACTTAAGACAACAATACTCAAAAATCAGAAACTTTCAAAACATCAACTTTAAAAACAACTGCAACTAATGAACAAACGAACTAAAGACAAAATCAACTGAAATAAAATATAACAATTACAACTTACCATTTAAACGCGCTTTGTTAGGTCCTCGTTCCGTTAGCGACGATGTGGCCGTCAGGACAGACTGCTCCAGCAGTGGCTGGTTACATTCGTAGTCGGAAAAATAATCGGTAAAGGAATCTGCAAGTACAGGAAATCAATTAAACGCCAGCTTATGATAATTTTGAGCGCTTTTAGCTCTACTTAATTTCATGAGAATTGCATAGAAAGACGCCCAGCATACGCAGTTGTACTATCTTTTTCATTCTTACATTACTCTTTTTTCATTTATTTAGGGAACACTTTTGATGTACAAATTTGATATAAATATTTAAATAAATCTGTTTACAGGCTATTTGCTAGTCGGGTACTCTTATTTACAATTTGGCTGACCCAAATACGCTACACATTGTTTGGAAAAATGCTCGCAAATATATATAAACTGTCACTGACGTAAACAAAATTTGGAAATTCGAAAAAAGGAAAAGTAATACGCTTGGACAACGGCCAAAACATTTGAGTTCGTTCGTAATTTCAATTATAGTTTTTGAGTGGCATTCATTTTGGTCCTTGGCGGTAGTCGTGTGGCTTTTTATTGCCTGTATTTTATGAGCCATAAATAAAGCCCCAGAAAGCCAAACAAAAGAGTAAACATTGCATTTATTTATTGCAGTGCAATTGGTTGCCTGGCCTTATCTCTCTTATTTGTGTAAATATTTGGTTGCCATGACATTGTGCACCATTTGAAAAGTGCGCCTAGCTGCAGCAGAAAAGTGCCCACTTAGACAGGCGTGATAACAGGGCGAAGGAAATCCCAGCGTCTACAATTGTCTGTCTGGAGACAACCCCCGAGGTGGCGTCGTTGCCTTTGTGGGTGCAGTTCCTGTTGAAGCGACAAAAACAACCCTTGGCAACCAGAAGGCTAAGCGAGTTCATGAGCACTCTGTGTTTGACTTTAAGCTGTGACGGGGGCAGCAACGCCTTGGGAACCATGCAGCAGATTAGCTAGAGTCAATCTTGATATAAACGCACACGAACACAAACAAGCAAACAAACATATGTGTGTGTGTGTGTGTGTGTGTAAACGTGCCTAGCCCAGTTCATCGGCCAGGATACCTGTGACAGGCTGTGGCAAGGGACTAACAGCAAAGAACTAAGACACGCAGGACTCTTTTTAAACTCGTTCACACAGTAAAAGGAGTATATTGGGCTTGTGAATTGAAAATTACGCTCGTTTATAGATTGTTATTAATAGTTTAAAATTGATTAAAGTTTTTGGTTAAAAGAAATCGTCTCCTCATTTTTGAAAAATTTAGTTTTGATTATCATTGCTTTGCGAACGAGTATTGCGCTGTCGGTTATACCCGACTGCAATGTTCTTACTTGCTTAAAAAATAATCAATAGGAGGGGGGCAGAAGGAGAGCAAATAATTTGAACTACTTTTGGATATCTTGACTAAGTCGCAGCGAAACGACTTACTTTCAACATAATTGCCACATTACATGCAATTCCGAGTTTTTTTTTATAATGATTCCCAGCAATCAATTTTCTCGTAATCACAACATGAATAATAAAAGAAATCTGGCTAATGTTCTCAATGAAATAAATATGACGTGACCGATATTGAAAAGTAATTTCCGCCCGCTGAAAATTGGAAGTGTGGATGATGCGAGCCTTGGCCGGCAAATAATTATAAGCATCGAAATAAATTGCCAAAGAGTTTGGCGCTGTGGCCGTTGTCGGTTGTCCGGCAATGGCGTGAAAAGCGCTGAGAATGTTGAACTGTTGGAATTGTTTATTTTTAGTCATAAAATGTTTGCATAGATGAACTTAAAATGTTTATTGTTGCTAGCGAATAATTAATTATTTATGGGAACCAAACACGGAGCAGCATTTCCATATATTCGCCAGTTGACATATGGAACAGGCACAGGCTAAACATAATATGGTGTATTTTTTTGTTGTTTTTTTTACTATGGCCAGTGCATGCGCACTGCAGCTGCATCAATGGCCGCTAGTAAAAAATGCCGGCACCAATTCGATTTCTTAACCAATTTGACTCCAATAAGCAACGCGAACAACAACGAGATAAAAATAGGCGTTGTTTGTTGGTTTTGTTTTGTTAACGCTGTTCGTAAGCAGCGTTTTGAAGCTCGTGAGCGCGAGAGCGGAGCACAGAGAGAGAGAGCTCGCGATCGTCACATTTGAAGAGCGAGTTAAAAGCGAAGCACAAACAAAAAGAAAAATATAAGAAAAAAATGACGAGTCTCCAGCGTTGGGGAACACGCCCAAAACTTGGCTTACACGAATTTATGTTTTCATTTATAGAAATTCTTGATGAACTTGATGAGCATATTTTACCTGCTGATACGATTCCCACGCTGTTGCTGCACAGCAGCAAAAAGCAGCAGCAAATGGAAATTGTTGCCGTCGCCTGCATTGAATTGTGTTGCCTCATTTTGGCTTTTGTACTAACAAATCACACCAAATTGACTTAAAGACACATTTATACCGAATAAATTGTAATGTTTGGCGAATCAAATTCACTTATTGGTGCAACCAGGTGCAGCCCAACGGGACAACTTGTCTTGCCAACCCCGCGGCGCTGGCGTCGTCAACGTGAACGCTTGGCCAATAACACAAAATTACGCTTGTTTTTTTTTTATTCTGCCTTTTTCACTATTTATTTTATTTTTAAAGCGTGTCTTCTAGCTTTGTAGCGTGCGCCCAGCCCTTCTCGAACAGCGCTTGGTCGTTTGGTTAAAAAAAACAATTAACACTGCGAGTAGATGACACACGTCTCGCTACGTTCACAATTATTTAATGGTAAAAATCCAAGAATTTATATCGATAGCTTTTGATATGCACTTAAACACTTTCCCAACACTGCATTGAGCATTTTTGCGTTACTCGGCTCTTTTTGCGTTACGTATACCGATTCGCACTTACGTTACGCTCCCTTTCTGCTACGCCAGAAAAATTTGTTGGCGTGTTTGTCAGACGTTGGAAAGTAATTCGGTTTTTGTGTCAAGCAGCAGATAGTTAAACAGCGAAAATGTACGGCGGCGATGACTTTGGTAACACGGTAAGTGTTTGCTACCTGAATTTAAAAGCATGCGCTGCAATCGCCAACAAACTGCAAGACAACGGGGCTCCGGAAAACATAACCCAACTTTTGGTGCCCCGCCACCGTCAACAAATACACAAATATGCGGAATAAACCATTAACTATTGTTTCTGTTTGGCTTACAGCAGGACTTTTACGATGACTACGCGCACACCGGCGATCCACAATTGGATATGGAGTACGAGCGTAACTACTACGCAACCCGCATGCCGGAGAATGTGAAGTACTTCCTGATGAACTTCTGCCAGGCGATCAAGGAGGGGAATCTCTACGACATACAGAACATGTATGAGAACACATTCCCGCAGATCAGCGATCATCACTTCGACAAGACCGCCTGGCCGGAGGAGCAGGAGGTGGGCGCCATTGTGGAGAACGACAAGGTGTTCTTGATTCTCTACAAGGAGCTGTATTATCGTCACATCCACGCCCGCATCCCGGGCGGGCCTAAGCTGGAACAGCGCATCAACTCCTTCTTCAACTACTGCGATTTCTTCAATCTAATCATTTCGGCCCAGAATCCCGTGATGCTCGAACTGCCCGACATCTGGCTGTGGGAGCTTGTGGATGAATTCGTCTACCAGTTCCAGAACTTTGCGCAGTATCGGTGAGTATGAAATGTTGTTGACTGTTTTTGGATGAGCTCTAATCTTCACTTAACTGTGCAGTGCCCGTTTGACGGACAAGTCGCAGGACGAGATTCAGCAGCTGTGCGTGAACCACAGCAACGTTTGGAGTATTCTGTGCATTCTGAACGTGCTGCACTCGCTGGTGGATATCTCCAACATCAAAAAGCAGCTGGAGGCCATCTCGCAGGGCATCGATCCACAAACCGTGGCCGGCGACTTTGGCAAGCTTGCCTTCTACAAGATGCTTGGCTACTTCTCGCTGGTCGGCCTGCTGCGCGTGCACTCCCTGCTGGGTGACTACTACCAGGCAATCAAGGTGCTGGAGCCCATTGAGATTCACAAGAAATCGGCCTACTCGCACATACCCGCCTGCCAGATATCCACGTCGTACTATGTGGGTTTCGCCTACATGATGATGCGTCGCTATGCGGACGCCATACGCACCTTCTCGGACATCCTGCTGTATATTCAGCGCACCAAGCAGCTGTACAGTACGCGCTCCTACCAGAACGATCAGATCAACAAGCAGGCGGAGCAGATGTACCATTTGCTGGCCATTTGCCTGGTGCTGCATCCGCAGTGCATTGACGAGTCCATTCAGCAGGTGTTGCGCGAGAAGAACTACCATGACGCCATGTTCAAGATGCAGTGCGGCGATTTGGATGTGTTCAAGTCGTTCTTTGTGTTTGCATGCCCTCGGTTTGTTAGCCCCTGCCCGCCTGCCGCCGATGCGCCAATGGAGGATTACGTGAAGGACCCAATGGAGCATCAGTTGCTCGTTTTTATGGATGAAGTGCGCCAGCAAAAGGATTTGCCCACCACCCGCTCGTATCTGAAGCTCTACACCACATTGCCGCTGACCAAACTGGCCTCCTTCATTGATCCCAATGCGAGCGAGGACGATGTGTCCAAGCTGCTCATCCGTTTGCTCTGCTTTAAGCACAAGATGCGCAATTTGGTTTGGAGCAAGGGTCCCAGCGGTCTCGAGGGCACCTTCAAGTCGGGCTCTGAGGTGAGTTTGTATATATATATTTAAACTTAAATGGAATGGAATACATCAAATTCTTAACTTTGCAGCTCGATTTCTACATTGACGATGACATGATTCACATTGCCGACACGAAGGTCTCGCATCGTTATGGCGATTTCTTTGTGCGTAAGATTATGAAATTTAACGACCTGAATCGCAAGCTGAAGAACATCAACATTTAAACACCCGAAACCAACATTACTTTGTAAACGTGCGTGAACTATTTAATATTCCAATTTGGACACTTTTGTTTTGGTACCAATAATAAAAAATCACTTTAAATGCGCAGCAACGCAGCAAAAGGTCGAAACAAATTTGCATTTCTTAACTAGCTACATTCAGAATGAGTATGATTATTAAGATTTTAACATTTACTTTATTTTTTTTTGTTTTTAACAATACCGTTTTAGTTATATAAAATTTTTATTACTATAAGGAAATTCAATAATCTACACTTATGTTTGTGAATTTTCTACAATTCCAACAGATTTCTCCGTCACGTGCTCGCATTTTGCAAATTCAGCAGCTTAGATTTAGTTTGGAATGTGCGTATCGTATAAAATTAAATTTTCGTATTTTGTTTTTGCTCCGTTTCCTGTTTGTTTTTTAAAAAACACCGTACAAATTTTCTTTGGTAAATTAACTATTCTTGATTTTAATATGTTAAATAAGTGTATAAAAGAGAGGAGTATATGGTTAAGAGATTGAATTAAAATATGCGCAGAGAACCTTTACAAGCAACTTCTGCATTTGCACACAGTTACAAGGTTAATATAAAAAAAAGGAAAGGATTTTCAACTTAAGATTAGACACACTTTATACACGAAATAACGCTTGCGCTTTTCACTGTGCTCCCATTAGCGGGCTTAAGGCTAACACTTAATGAAACAATTTACAAATTACGGACTTGTTTGTGTGGGGTCAGCGGTGCCGCTAATCGACGCTCACCGTACGCTGGTTAACATCGATCAAATAAATGGCCTTGTGGTTCTGCAGCACAAAGTCAACAAATGCATTAATCGGGGCTATCTCCTCCAGTGAAGTATTGGTGCGGCCGGACCACAAGAAGTTGGGACCGAATACAATCGCCAGATTCGAGGAGGTCATCTTGTTCAGATCCGCACAGTCGACGACGCGCACCAGAAAGTCGACAATGTACTTGAACAGCTCGTAGTTCTCCTCGGGCAGTTTCTCTCGTATCAGCTGAGTAACGTTTCGCGAACGCTCCTCCTTGGGCCAGTCTAGGAACTTAGTCACATCATCGTACAGCTCAAACGTCAGCAACGGCTCGGCAAGGTCCCGCAGGAAACTCTTAAGCAGGCCCGCGATCACATGCACATTGACACTGCTGAGGTCCACGTCCTCGCCACGATTGACGCGCTCCTTAAGAGCCATAATCTCAGCATGATTGCCGGAACGCCTGAAGATGCCCTCCGTATCGATGACGCCCGTCATCGAGAGCGAGTCCACACACTTGCGCACAATCGGCGGTATTGAGTTGAGGCATGGACTGTGCATAACGATGAACTTTAAGGTCACGCCAAACTGCATCGTAGGCCGCCCATTGGGTGTTGCTGAGTGCGCTACACGGCCGCGACTTGGGTTCTGTTTATCGTCGAACTCGCAAATGGTGTCGGGCAACTTGAGCTTGTTCAGGCCCAGCGCCTGACGTAGCTCATCGAGACTGGAGATGTAGACTAGCTTTTTGCGAAACTTTTCGCTGATGAAGGGGCTGAAAAAGTTCCAGATGACGCGTATAAACCACGTCGGATGCACCACATACAGAGTCTTTAGATTTTTACGGAAATTACGATCCAGCTCCTTGTACGAGTTCCACAGAAACTGAACCGAAGGCTTGTTATCCTCCTTGAGACCCTGATGAAAGTACACGAGTATATAATCGTTCTCCACAAATGGTTCAATCTCTTTGATGACTTGGCTAAAAATGAAAGAAGAAAAAAGCATGAACTTTTAGCTGATAAAAGAGACTCCCGCCAAACGTACCGCACAAAGCCCTCGATCTGCGACTTTTCGGGAAAGCGCGAGGCGTAAATGCCAAAAATGTGACGTCCCTGCTTATCGGTGCCCAGAAAATCGCATTTATTTTTGGGCGCCTGAAAGTTCTCCGACTGCTCGCGCAGCTGATCCTCAAAATCGTCCTCTAAGGGATTCGTAGTTTCTTCGGTCTCAAGTTCGGGATCTGTTAATGTTAGAAACGGTTGCAAATATGCCCAATTAAACATAATTAACGCCACTCACCATCGGCCAACACGAAATCGCCGACCATAACATCTTCTGTGAATAAATCAAATGTGTGTTCAGTTGTTTTTTTGTGCATTTTATGCAAATAATTGTTCTTACTCTCCAGTGGCGCCGGGGTCAATAGCTCTGTATCATCAAACTCCAGCTTTGGCTCGCAGTCATGCAGATCGGATAGACTGGGCAGCGGCTCCTCGGAGTTACCCACAATGGAGCTGATGGCGGGCCCTTGAGAATGCGAATGTGCGTGTGCATGAGAGAAGCAATTTATTAATCTCTTAGGATTTCTTTGGAAGTGGTGGGAATTTCAAAAATGTAATCTTACAAGTAATGCTTTATCACTTAAGTATTTTGACGGCCTTAGGCAACAAGTTAGTTCGGATTTGTGTGTTTTGAGTAAGTGAATAAACATGAATCAGAAAGAATTTGATGAGTTATCGGGCTTCAACGTTTTCGTTTCTTAACGAATTCAATTCAAATTTATTTACAAAGAGAGATTCGATAAAGATAAAGAAGAGCAAAAGAGAGAGAGAGAGAGAGAGCGAGACAAAAAGGGATTTTCTAAGCCACACAACACGCACAAAAGTTCAACGACAAACAATAGCACAAACAGCAGCTACCATAATAAATGTACAAGAACATATATTTAATAGTATGTACGCTATTTATGTGTTTTGTATGTATGTACTATATATATATATACAGTGAGAAACCAGCTGAAAAGTCATGATGCTCGATTTGGGTTAGTAGCACAAACAAAGTTGGGGGAGTTAAAAGTTAGTCTAAAGCAAGGCAATAATTGGTTACGATTACTGCTATTATTACAGTTACAGCTAACGTTTAAGTCTTAAGCGAGCGCAAAAGCATTCGAGTCAGATAGCAAAACGAAAAACAAACTAGTGTTCTAGTCGGAAGTGACCGACTAGGAGATACCCTGTACACAGCTGCGAGTTGAACACCTTTTTTATGTTGACGTTATAAAAACAAAGTTTAAATATGGCTTTAAAATGTGTGTACAAACGCAGGTCTTTATCTGAAAAAAATGCATTTTGGGGGGAAACGGGGTGTGGTATTAAAAAAAAAAATATTCTTCATCTGTGTACACTATACATGAACTTACACATCAAATTTGGTGTCTGTAGCTTTTATAGATCCTGAGATATGCTCAAAAAACCAAAGCGAAAAACCGATATTTATCGATTTCAGGAAAGCAATGTGGGTTATTGGCAATTTAAAATAAACTTGATTTGCGTATTGTAGACAGAAAATATATAAAATCAAACTTCAAGTCTTTACAGACGCTCAGATGGACGGACAGACAGATGGACTTACATAGATAGTTTATATGTATAAACTTTTCAGGATATACTATGACTCTTGCTGCCTGTTACAAACAAACCTGCCCGATGAAGAAACCTCTATACCATTTGTTCACCCATTTACAACGAGTACGGGGTACACAGAAATGAAATAAAACAAATGTTAACATATTTATGTATGCAATTACGCTAAAATGGCGGCCTACTGACTGTTAGACGGACGGGTCTTACCTGGCAATCGGGCTGGAAAACGTGAATTGGCATCCATTGCCCCAGAGACGAGTTGGTCGTTGTGCAAATTGGCTGATTAACAAACGACGACAGCTGGAAAAAAGTACAAGGCGAATACACATTAGCCAAAATTGGGTGTACAACAAAATAAAACTACTTTGATGACGTCACAGCTGCTCGAACCACAACAAGAATAACAACAACAAGAAGAACAAGCTAACAAGCTTGTTTCTTGCGCTTATCGCGCGCTGTGTGGATGTTGATGGGCGCTGATTCATATTCAACTTTATCGCCAATATGTCACAGCAACAACAACAACGATTGATTCGAGCTGAATACGGCTATAGGTTATTTCTTGCCGTTGTTAAAGTTCAAGTCGGCGCCGAGGCCAAAGCGAAGCACTTGCACGCAACGCGCAGCGACGGGAGGGAGCGGTGGGTGGGAGAATGGCGGCGACGCCTACGCCCACCACCAAAACAAACTACAGTATTTGCATGTACACACACACAAACACATATATAAATAGGTAAGCAAAGAAAAAAGTTCTGAACTGCAATTAACTTTGTCATTTTACCACATACAAATAAAATATTGCTTAAATTATTTATCACAAACTCGTACGTTGTTTTTTTTTTTACTATTTTGTGTGTGTCCAATTGGAAGAAAGGCAAAGGTACACACATAACTTATATACATAATGTATGTCACATTTGGCAGACTTTTGTTTAAAACAGCCGAGAACAGTTATCACTCAGGAACTGCGCATTTGCAGTTACCACAGCCACACACACACACAAACACACACACAACTATTTAGTATTATTTACTTTATTATTGTCAAAGAGCTTTTTATCAGCAAATGAGAGGAAATGATTCCTCCAATCTTTGTACTTAATATGCAACTTGAAAATCAATTTTCAACAGCCATTGCTTCACTTTATCTAGTTGAACACAACCAGTAAAGGTTTTACCTTTAATTGCGTTTAGTCTTTTAAATAATTCAAAAACAAAATTGGAACGATTTTTGTGGCGAGGCGAAAAACTTTGTATGTTTAACTCTGCGCCAGAGCAGGGCTGGCAAACAGTTGAGGCGATGTTTTGTGCTAGGGCTGCTCGCTATACTGGCAAATGCTACGTTCGGACGTACACTACATACACTCGTTCCGCTAAAATATATAAAATTTTAAAAATATACTAAATTTAGATCTGTTTGTTAAGCTGCGAGCAACTTGCATTGTACTTTCTTATTTAACAATAACTAATATTTCATTCCAAAAAATATTGGCTACCATCGATAGTATCGATAACAAATAATCGAGCATTTGAACGGAGCAGCAAAACAAAACATTTTCGCCAGCCCTAGTTTTGACCGACCGACTGTTCACATTCTTTGGTAAAGCACAATAGCGTAAAATTTGCTTAAAATGGTTGGTTGGAGCCGTTTGCTGTTACCAGCGGCACAATTCGCCAAGAATCGGGCAGTTCTGCTAACGCCCGCCACTCGGAATGGTAAGTACGCGTGATATTTGATTTACAAAACGCTGTAAACAGAGCGCACATTACGCAACCACAAAGAAATATTCACCCACTGTTGTCCATTTCAGCGTTGCAGCAGCAACTGCGCCAAATGAGCGGCGATCATGGACACCATCACATGCACATCAAGCCCTCGCGCTTCCAGTGGGACAAGTTCAAGGATCTGATGCACTTTTACGTAATGATAGGCGTATTGCCGATCACGGCGCTGGTTATTGGCACCAACATCTTTGTGGGTCCTTCGCAGCTGTCCGAAATACCCGAGGGCTACGAGCCCAAGCACTGGGAATACGAGAAGGTGCAATTGAAGCAAACATAATTCGATCAGCTTATTGAAACTCATTCGATTTCTCTTTGCAGAATCCAATTTCGCGGTTTATTGCTCGCTACATCCTGACATCGCATCAGCAGGAATACGAGAAGGCCCTGCACAACATATACGAGGAGAACGAGAAAGCGCAAATACGGTAAGTTACGGTAAATTACAATACTTCTCCAAACTTAACATTTCCCCTTTTGCTTTGAAGCCTTCTCGAAGATCAAGTCCGCCGTAAGATGTCGGAGCGTAACGATTACCAGGCGTACTACTACCGCCCAACAGTGGCCAAATACCACAGAATATCCAAGGAGGCTGCCGACGAGCTGGAGGCGCTGCGTGGCGACTAAAACCACAATTAACTCGTATTGATTTCAATTGATTTGTCCTTTAATAGACGTAGTTAAGACCTCGAATTGAGGAAATAAAATGTGAAATTTCTAAAATTTACAGCGTCAAATAATACAATTAAATAACATAAACACTATCGTAGACAAATAAATACTTAGTTGTAGCCGGCACGCTTCGCATTATCCCCACGCCTGATTCTTGCAGTAATATAGAACCAGCTTCCCGTTCGTGCCATGGCATTCGTACAAGTTTTTGATAATCTGATCGGGCGCGGGTGCAAATGTTTGATTCACGTAGAGGAACTGTAAATGAAACAAATAAAAGGAAAACTATGCATATTATTATCATCGAAATAATGAGAGCTCCTACGCACAATTTGCTCGTTGGCGTCCAGTTTGAGGAATTTGTGTATAAACTTTTGTATCCAGCTTACTGTCTTGTTGGGATCCACTGTCCACGTCCGTTTCTTTATGATGGGCACGTTGCCCGTCGCATTTAGCAAAACGCAAACTAAATAAACAATAAAAATAAGTTAACGATTGGTGCAGTTGTGCAAAGAATCTGTTCTTACTTTTCGCTGCGTCCTTGTCGGTGGGTGTTGTAGATGTGATGGATGTCGTAGCGGCAGCTTGCGCCTCCTCCGTGTCCGTCATATTGTTGTAATGTGTTAAATTACGCTATTTATTTTTAATTTTGTAATTAATCAGCTCTGCATTAGCACCCTTTGTTGTAGTTGTCAGCTAGGGCTGCGGGCGGAACTACTTCTGCGCTGTTCAAAGAATAGTTCATATTGTTAAACTGGTTCCAGTTTAGCCAGTGTATTAAAACCGCACACGTGCTGTTGTCTTAATAAATATTAAAGAAACGGCGTTGACTATGAATAACAATTTATTTGATGGCTCTGACGACGACGCAGATGATCTGCAGTTGTCCACTAACCAGGACTACGCCAAGTCGTATAATGTTCTGCGCAAAAAGGAGCTGCTGCAGAAGTGTAAACTGAGAAATAATCCAAAAATACTGTTCCCACAGATCGCTAATAATTTTGTTGTATTTTAGATAAGGATCGTGGTCTAGATATCTCCGAGTCGGAGCTGGACAGCGACAGCGAGTCGTCAGATGAAGATGAAGTGGATGTTAAATTTGATCAGGACTTTTTCAAAACTCTGGCCTCATTAAAAAGCAAAGATCCACGCATTTACGACAAGGAGACGCGTTTCTTCAACCAGAAGGCGGACAGTGAGAGTGGAGGCAGTGGGGACGAAGATGCATCGAAAAGGAAATCCACAAAGAGCAAGCCCGTCACATTGAAGGACTACGAGCGTAATGTAATCCTAGAGCACAATGGCAAGTTCGAGAGCTCCGACGACGAGGCTCAGGCGGACGAGCAGCTCGAACGTGCGCGTTCGCCCACAGCTGTGGAGGAGGAGCAGCGCCTGAAGGCGGAGTTCAGGAGCGTTATGAACCAGGAAGATGACGGAGAAGAGGAGGAATTTGGTGGCATTTTCAAGAAACGCACTAAAACCAAGGCGCAAACGGACGCCGAGGAGGCGGACTTTGCGAAATGGCTAGCGGGCAAGCAGGCGGACGCAGAGATCGAGGACAGCGCACAGCAACAGTTGGCTCCCCTCAAGCAGTACTGGAGCAGCAGCAAGTTGACTCAGGGCGAAAGCTTTCTACGCGACTATATTCTGAACAAGGGCTATGCCAATACAAACGAATCCGAAATACCCACCTACGATGAGATCGTGGGCGACAATGCCCCGCTGTCCGATGACGAACAGGAGTTAGAGAAGCAGGCAGAGTTCGAGCAAAAGTACAACTTTCGGTTTGAGGAGCCCGACGCGGAGTTCCTCAAGCGCTATCCTCGAACTGTTGAGCAGTCGATTCGTCGCACGGATGATAAGCGCAAGGAGAAGCGTAAGGAGACAAAGGACCGCAAGGAGCAGGAGAAGTTGCAAAAGATGAAGGAGCTGGATATGATCAAGGACATGCGACGCAAGGAAATCGAGGAGAAGATTCGCAAGCTAAAGGCCGTCACGGGCAACGATGAACTGGGCTTCAAAGACGATGAACTGGAAGAGGACTTCGATCCGGAGGCACATGACCGACGCATGCAAGAGCTGTTTAACGACGAGTACTATGACGTGGACGAGGGAGAAGAGAAGCCCGAGTGCCCTTCGGATATCGAAGAACTGGCGATCGAGGATTGGGACAACTATGATCCGCGACAGGTCAATGACGTTGACAACGAGGCGCATTGCGAAGATGATGATTTTAATATGGATTGCGACTACGATCCGGCCACGTCCAAGCAACAGCTGCAACAGGAACTGATTGAGAATACGCGCAGTCGCAAGGGTCGCAAGGGACGACGCAATCGGTTCATGGAAATGATCCAGGCCGAGAAGCCAGCGTTTAATCCAGAAGATGAGCAGACCTACGGTGACTATATTGATGAATACTACCAGCTGGACTACGAGGATATAGTGGGTGACCAGCCTTGTCGTTTTAAATACGTAGAAACAACCCCAAATGATTTTGGTTTAACGATCGAAGAGGTTATTGCCCATTGTCTATATCTTTTAGGGCTACTTCTAATCTTGCTTTGCTTTCAGATCTTGCTGGCTAAGAACAAGGAGCTTAACCAGTGGGCTAGCCTGAAGAAGGCCGTACAAAACCGGCCAGATTATGTGGAGAAAAAGGAGCAGCGCTTGTACAAAATGAAAGCCAAGAACGAGGATCTTAAGCGAAAGATCTTTAAAAGCTTGTACGGCGATGGGTGAGTGAAAGGAGGGGAACTATAATCTTGTATTGGCTCAATTTAAATGCTTCTTATCTCACTTGCAGTTCTGAAGATGAAGAGGAGACTGAAGCACAGCCAGCTGTTAATGTCGAATCAAACGGAGTGCCCGCTGCACCGGCGGCCGAGCAGACACCCACAGAGACCCTATCGAAGTCCAAGCGAAAACGGCTAAAACGCAAAGCTGCAGCGGCGGCAACCCCAAAAATAGCTGAGAATGAGGAGCCGAAGAGCACAGAGCCAACCAAGCAGGAAGACGCGACAACGCCTGCCAAAAAGAAGAAGATTGAGGAAACAGAGCAGCAAAAGGCATCAGCACCAATAAAGGCGACGCCAGTCAAACAAAAGAAGAAGTTTGAAAAAGCAGCGCAACAAAAACCGAAACAGGAAACTGGCAAAGTCAACTCGAAAAATCCTTTTGCCAAAAAACAATTTACAAACAAAATTGAGGATCAGCAAAGGAGCCCAGGTGCCAATCCGTTCAACAAGCAGAACACGCCAAAGCAGGCTGCAGTTGAACGCACATCGGGCCCGAATCCCTTCAAGAAACCAGGCAATAAGACCGATGCACCACGTCGTCCAGACGGTGCAATTAATCCACGCTCCAAGCGCAACTTCAAAGCCAAGGGCAAGCCAAATAATGCCAATCCCAATGGCATCAGCGACGATCGTCTCAAGGCGTACGGCATAAATCCGCGCAAGTTTCACAATCGGCAAAAGTATGGCAAAAAAGCACAGTGAACGGACAGCAGGGGAAGGCGCACATACTATTATTAATAATATATTTAGTAATCGCCTCTGCGAGACGGTCTTATGTACATACATACATATTAAAAACAATGTTACACAGATACGAGTTTAAAACACAAGACTTTATAGTGGCCGGGTTACGTGTTGTTCGCCGGCTGCACTGCATCGGAGGCTTCGTTGGCACTGTTATCAATTTCCTTGTCCGCCTGCTTGCTTGCGGTACGTTCCAGCTGCAGGCGACGCTCCTGGATGCGCACACACTTGGGGCAGATCATGTTCTTGCGGGTCAGGCAGACGCGATGGTAAATGGAGTTGCATTGATCGCATTTGATGCAGCCGTCGTCGAAGGGGAAAATTACCTCGTTGTTGCTGCAGATCTCGCAGATGTACGCCTTGGCCAGGCACATGTCGCAGCCACGGATGTGTGCGCCAAACACCTTGAAAATGCCCTGCAAGAACTCGGCCAAGGCGCCCGATTCCACCTGCACGAGATCGCGAAGTGCGTAAAATTCATTGGACTGCGCCAAGTGGCGGCGTCTGCCCAGCTGCTGGTCCACCAGCTTTTGCTCCACGGCCACCTTGCAGGCGGCCAGATAATGACGCATGTGCACCAGATTCTGGCGCAGTTTCTTAACCGTGCACAGCTTCTCGAGGAACACAAACAACTTTGGATTGTCCTCCTCCAGCCGAATGAGCGGTTTGTCCACGAACAACTGGATCTCCTGCAGGCCGGTGCGCGATACTCGTCGTGGCTTAAAGTCCCAGTTGTGCACAATGCGCGCTGGCACAATGAAGCTATCGTTCCAGTGGCACGACGGGCAGTAGTAAAGACCGCGATAATCGCAGAGACGCGGCTCAATCCACGAGTTCTCTGCAAGATAAGTTCGTGAGTCGGTTGTTTACGGTCGAAGACGCTTCACCACTTACTGAAATTGAGCAAGGTCGAGCACTCGGCGCACTTGTAGCGCTGCGCGGCCAGACCGATCTCGGGGCAGATGTCGGCGATGGGATACTGCCGTTCGGAGGCCAGCACGTGGGCACAAATGCGCATCACGCTGTCAATGCACTTCTGATGCACCAGATAACTGCAGTCGCTGCAGATGTACGCAGCCTGCACCACCCGCCAGATGATGCCCGTGCAGTGGTCGCAATAATACCGCTTGGCCGCCGCCTGCAGGCGGTTGCGTGTGCTGGGATGGTGGGGCACAAAGTGATGTCCGACCACGGACTTGATGGCGTTCATCAGCACCACATCGTCGCTGGCCACCGCTTGCGCCTCCTCCAGCTCCTGCAGCGAGTAGCGCAAGTCGACCAAATGACGCACCAGCCAACGGCGCTCGTCGCTGCACTCATCGCTCAGCAGGACCAAGTCGCGGCAATGAGCAATGGCCGCCTGCAGGTCCTGTATGTTGGCATCGGATGTGAAGATCAGACGCCACTGCTCCTTCACCAGAGATGCGGGTATCGGCAACGCCCTGTAGTCCGTGTGCTGCGGAGCGCTTTCCTCGGAGACGGAGGCGGCCGACCCGGACTGTGCAGTCTGCAGATAATTGGAGGCTGTTGATGCACTCTCGTTCACAAATTGCGCAACTGCGTTCGGCAAACTGGTGATACTCTCGCGCCAGGAGCTCATATTGTGCACACAAAACTCGGAAAATGCAATTCAAATATATGCATATGCATTAGAGTTGTATCCAATCGTTCAGAATAAGTTCGATTGAACTACTCTATTAACTGAACGAACGAACTATGTCCCAGATTATAGTTCATCGTTCGTTTTAAAATTAAAAAAATAAAAAAATATTTACATATATATATATATATATATATATATATATATTACATAATAATTATTTTATGTATAAATAATTTATGATTAAATAAATAAATAAATGCAATAAACGATAGATTTCGATTTATTAAATTCAATATCAAAAAGAAATCAACAAGTGAACGATTCGTTCGTTCAATAAAAATTGAACGACATATTTTTTTTAATTTGAACTGCGTTGTACAACTCTAATGTGCGTCTTTGTTTGGAATTCCAACAGTGTTGCTCTACGACATGAAAGTAAAAAATACAAAATTATTGCTTAGTCAAAAATTCACTTATCGCTAATATTAGTTAATTCCAGAAAAAGTTTGCATTATTTTATTAAACGTAAACTTTTATTTTGCAACAAATTATCCTTTTTTATATTATTCATATTTTGGCGCACACTTTTACAGACAGTTACAGTTCAGTGTACGCTGTTAGGTTATCATTAACATGGCTTTATCATAACAGTGTTCGCTCTCATACGCTTTTCGTTTGTCATGTGAATGGCATTATATAAGAAGAAGCAGTCATACTTTTTTTTTAATTGCGAATTTTTGTTGGAGCGTGCGTGAAATGTAAATCGTCATTTGTTTAAATAAAAGTTCATTGCTGGAGCTGTCGAAGCGCCATCAATTAGCAAAGGCAACACATCGTGGCTTTGTGCGCGCAACAACGTGTTTGGTGCTATTTCCGTGCGTAGTTCTTCACCCAATTTACCACATTGCCGCTCTGTCGCCGACGCCGCAAGCTGAAGCAACTGAAGCTGCCTTTGATGCTATATTCTGTGTCCAAATCGAAGATTATTGATGCGCAATCAAGACGGGCTTGACCTTATCTCGCTATTTCACACAGTGTTTAATAAAAAATTGCCCTTCGCCCGCTCCAGCAGCCGCAGCTCCAACGTGAACTAATGCAATCTCGGTGATTTGCAATTGAATTTCGAAATTGACATCTATAACAACGTATAGAAATTGGCTCTACTTAAAAAAAAAATTGGTATATATATATATATATATATATATATATATTGTATGTAGACAGGTAAGTTTATAAACCATACGACCGCATTTTTCTGCAATGTGTGTGCGTGTGTGTGTGAATGCTTGTTGATATGCGGCTTGTTACCAACTTTTTGATTTGCTCTTTGCCTCGATTACGTCCTGTGCCGCTGATTCTCTCTATTCACACCAATAACGGCACATTGCCCGCCCCTTCATCCTTCCTTCCATTCATGAGTTATGCATGTATTTATAGAGCACAGCGCAGTCCATGTGCGTTGGATTCTTTTGACACTTGTGTGTGTGCACATATATATTATATATATACACACAAGCATGATTCGATACGAATTTTTAATGCTTCTTTAGTTTTTGTATTTTGTTCTAAATTAGATTTTCTCACTTTTTGGGCCAACAGAAATGCTCTGTTTATTGCACGATAACATTTTATGTATAAATATCTCCTTTTTTTTGTATCTTATCATAAATAAGTTGTCTAATTTGGTAGTACTTTTGCTGCGTGGGTGTTTAATGAATATTTCACATACATATACAAATGCACGTGTGTGTGGCAATGACACATATACATATATCTGATATATCAACATGTGTTTTACTTTTTCAACTGTTTAGAAAGTACTTTTAAATATATATGTATGTAGGTGTGTGTTTATATGGCACAATTAAAGGAACGAGAGTTCTATCTTTTATCAATTGGCAATGGTCATGGAACCCCGTATAGAACACCCCCATTAGAATTGCTCTCTAAAATAATTGGCCACACCAGCTGTGTGTGGGTTTGTGTGTGTGTGCAACGAAATACATTTTATATTCCATGCCATGCATTTCAAATGCAATCTGCTTTTTATACTCGTTCACAAAGTGAAAAGATTATATTGGGTTGGTGCAATGTCTGTCCGTATGATCGAAGCTAAAACGTCAAACTTGCATAAATTCGAAATATATATATTTTTTGATACGCCTACTGTAGGCGTGGCAATTCGATGAAATCTATATATTTCCTTTAGTTTTGAAGTTATCTAGATAAAAATGTTGCAGACAGATTACTGATGACATCGTCTAAAGATCGCACGAAAGCTTTTTGGATACGTCTACTGGGGCGTGGAAAATCAATAAAAATCCATATGTCTTGCGCGCGAAATTCATATTTTAGAGCTTGACTCACCAAATTTGGTAGATTGTTTTCTGATGACCTCCTCTAAATATCGAGCCGCAAAATTTCTGCTATGACCACTCCCGTCCCGATGCACGAGTAATGTGCAGCCGGTTACACCCGACTGCAACGTTCTCACATGCTTCCTTTTCCTCTGCTCTCCCCACATCATCAGGAAGCCGGGCATAACAAGGCGATTACCGCATGATATTTCAATTCAGATCTACAATGAATTATTTATCGTAATGAGAGCCCTTCAATATAAATCGTAAACATGTGAATGTATGTACGCACATAGGTATGTTTGGCCGCAGCATATAGCATATTAAACTTGGACCGTCGTAATCCACTGTTTACTATGAGTGCGGCGTAGTCAACAGACATGAGAAGGTCGCTCACTCATTGAACGCATTGGTCGAACGGAGCACCTGAGTCGGTGACAGCGGCGGCGACGTGAGCGGCAGTCTAAACAAACATACTTGTAAATATCTGTGAGTTAGCTGCTATCTAGAAGTTCTCGCTCGCTTGTAACGTTGTTATACCCTGTGATCTGGGAAAGTCTATATATCTCCCTCAGTCTTAAAGCTGGATAGACCAAATTTTTACAATCAGATTAAAATGGAAAATACATTCTTCAGGAACAGCTCTCGGATCCATAGCTCGCATATTTCATAATTCCCATAACTTTGTCAAAACTGAACCGATTTTCATGTTTGTTGGCATGTTGGACACACCATCCTCTAGATTGAATCTACATTTAAATATATGTATGCATTATTCAAAATAAAATTTTCTAATTTTTGTAACAACTACTAATATTCAAAAAAAAAAATTCGCGATGATAATAACAGAAGTTATTAAAGAATATAGAAAAAATCACAGCATTTACTTAAAATACGTAGCGTATTCCTGCGTTTTCGTTTATTTATGTATTTGAGTACAGCAACTCAGAACCGGTTATAGAGTATCTCTTAGTCAGCCATTTTCGACCGCAGAACTTATTTGTTTTTGCAGTCATATGAGTCGGTTTACTGGTTGTCGCATATCTGCCCAACCAAATATCATTACCTGGCAGCCGCTGGCTGAAATTTCATGTTGAGCTCTTTGCGCCAGTTTCAGGCGAGCGGCTTCATGCGATTTGGCGTGTCAGCGGCTTTTGCTGCGGCCTAGCCGAGTGGAGATAACGTTACGTCGGCGCGCCGAAACGTGGCCCCGACCGGGGCTAATGAAATTTTTGGGCTGAATTTGTCAGACATTTTGTACGTTCGTTTGTATGCTTGTGCCTGTGTTATCGCCATGCGGGGCTTTAAGTATGAAATTTCAGTTTTGAAAAGTGCTAAAAATGGAGATTCAACGATAAAAAATCACATGAGTCAGCATTGAAGTTTATTGGCCCTGGAGATTCGTGTTACTTCGTGGAAAATATTAAGCTATTTCGCCAGCACAGCACACGCGATCATGATCTTAGAACTTAGCTATCTAAAGGGGTTATTAACTTTTCAGGATAAGTTAAGCATTTGCATACACATTTACATCTAAGGTTAATCTGAAAACATAACATATACATAAAAATATCATAAATACTATCTTAACTTTTTTGTAAACCCTTAAAGAGGGCTTTAATATATGTCTCTTATAAAGTTACCATATGTTAAGGCTTAAACGATTTAGAGGGGCTCTTAGCTTTTAAGGATACCTTTGGTATTCATATATGCATTTGAATTTGAGACTAAGTAATTTATATATTTATTCCTTACGTCCGTTAAGGAGTATTAGATATTCGAATAGTATATTTAAATGAAGTATATTAAAACAGTAACGTTTTAATATTTAACTGTCCGTGCAACTATTTTACGATCAAATTATTTAACAAATTCGAGTTGCAAAATGATTTCACATTGGGTCCAGTTCAGCACGCCTCGTTTTGATAATAATGTTCCCATATTACCGATCGGAACTGGGCGCGACACCATTGTAACAGATAAACAGAGGGCCAACCCACACACACACACACAGAGACACACACACACTTGGCAGCTAGTACAACAAAAAATATAAATAAAAACACATAAGTTGACTATAAAACCAGCTGAAAGCGTCGCGCGCTATTCAGTTTAGTTGTTGTGGAAAGCGCGTCCAGAGCTTGTCCAGTGCTGGTGGGTGTGCGGTTACAGTGGTGCATGTGCTGGTATTTAGCCAAAAAAAAATAATTATACATATATACAAAACCTATCGAAAGCTACGCCTGCGGCACAGTTCTAATAACAATCATTGCATTAATATCGAATACCCTCAATTAACCATGTTAAAGTAAAGCAATTTGAAGATGTTCTACAGCACAGTTGCCATTATTTCTCGCAGTGTTTTTAACGTGTGTGTGATTTCATGAAAATCATGCAAACTGAATTTAAATGAGGCTTGATTACAAACAAACAAAAAGCAAACACGAATAAAAGTAAAAATGAAATAAAATAAAAAACGATTGGCGGTCAGCACTTGACCAATTGACTTGATTGGTACCGACAAATTGACAAATTGCGAAAAAAAAGAAGGAAAAAAAAATCGAATTTTAATCAAACCAAAAACAAAAACCCCGTTCGCTATGTGAAAAGTGTTTCCAGTTATTTTGGATGCGTCTCTGAAATTTTTTTTGGCAAATATTACTAATTGATTTTTATTGCCATATAATCAAGTTGTTTGATTGAAGCGGAACAAGGCGGCGGCGCCAAAGACTCTGCCTGGCAACAAGTGCGCCCGCGCTTAACCTTTCACCTTCAGCGTGTTGTGTGTCCTTGCCAAGTGCAATGCCAATTGGGCAGGCGCGCCTGCCCCCACTGCCGCCCACTTTCTGCATGACCTTCACGCGCCCAACTTTATGCAGCACGAACATCGAGGGGCGAGCTGCGAGCAGAGGCAACGATGACGTCTCGCTTTTATTAGGTCGATGATAGCTTGGCAATTGCGTAGGTAAAACGCCCCGTTCATATCGGCCACCCACGCAAACCCCAAAAGCTCTCCTCCCCCTCATCATCGCCTTGTCGTAAATATTTTGGCTAAAGTTTTATCAATAATTGGATTTGCCCGTCCGCTGCAGGCATCCAAACTAATTGCCCGGTAGCCCACTCAGTGCGCAATTGCAAAATTGTTCAAATCACAACAGCCACAACAACAACAACAACAACAACAACAACAACAACAACAACAACAACAACAACAACAACTGCCAGTTACAGCCATAACAAAGCTATTTTCAGCGCAATTTTCACATTTTGCCTAACTTTTTTCGCGCTGTGTCTTTCACTTTTGCCACGCGCCAATTGCGGTTCGCCCGCTTAGCCCGTTGCAGCGGCAACTGGTGACGTCGTGCTGCGGCTTACAACTCCCACCCCCTTTTTTTATGTAATCTTTGCCACGGTGATTAACTTGCCTTTACGAGCTGCTGCCAATTGCGAACGCAAATCGCAAACGCATTTAACGGAAAATCGCTTAACTAACAAGAACAAACGCGACTTTAGTTCGTTTAGCATTTTAGATAAGGAAATAAATTTACAATATATATTTTAAAAAAATATATGAAATTGTGCCTGTACAAAGTTTTCTTTGATTATTAGTGTAAATCAAGAACAATTAAGAGGGCAAGTTCTCAAAAAACAGCTTCAGAATTGTGAAAATAGATCTTGACAGCTGTTAATGACGTCTGAACAACGAATTGTGCTCTCTCTTATATCATAGATAAATACTATTATCTAACTATCATACAAGTATAAACTGTCTTATAAAAGTGCAAATAGCTACGTATAGACATATTTGTGTTTTATAAAAATACACATAGTTGAGCTATCTAAAATATCTTAGATAACTCAACTCAGATAATTACTGACTGATCATTTTCCATCTGATTAAAACTTTGGAAGAATGAATTCTTAAATAACTTCTGTGTTTTATTTATGATCATTGCATGTGTATATACCAAAAATCGAGTCTAAATTTATTGTTAATTTAAGAGTTAATGGAGGCATAGTAGTAAAACGATATTTATCAATTTAAGGGCAACAAAATAGGAAAATTAATCGATCATTTAAAATAAATGAAAGTGCAGATGATGGAATAGGAAGATTCATGAAATTATTCTTGGACGATACAGACAACCTACTTAATTCCTTACTTTTTGATATTTTATACCTTGTTGTTTGTTGATTTAAATAACTAAGATTGACCCCTAAGTATTTGTACATTTAAAATAGATATGATTTGCGCAAGCTAAGGAATAACCTAAGTACATTCCATACTTGATGTCTCAAACGCCTGTGGTCTCTGAGATTTACATGTTTATACAGACAGTCAGGCGGACATGGATATATCTAGACTTAATCGTTGATGCTGATGAATATTATACATTTTTTTTTTTTAACAATTTTCAATGGGTACAGGGTATTTTTATAACCGACGCCTACACAGAATTCTAAGCCGATGTGCTGCTTATGTGAAACAGGTTTTAAGCTGTTTCACACCTACTTCAAATTGATTGATTGTCGGTTTTTGATGCCGAAATGTTCCTTTTTAGACTTTGAACAAGAAATGCAGCGACAATGCTCCATTTAAGGCTGCAGCTAAAGCTGTCTAGCCAGCAAGTGTGTGTGTGTGTGTGTGCGAGTGTGTGTGACATAACAAACTGTTTCCATATTTGGAGTCATCAAG
Source organism: Drosophila colorata (assembly GCA_035041545.1). Classification (NCBI taxonomy): domain Eukaryota; kingdom Metazoa; phylum Arthropoda; class Insecta; order Diptera; family Drosophilidae; genus Drosophila; species Drosophila colorata. The sequence continues at coordinate 7,478,112 of JAWNLD010000564.1, forward strand.
TGGCCGCCAAATGAACTTGAACTTCCGCTCGTTGTTGTCATTATTAATGGCATATTTATGCAATGGTCTTTGTAATTGCGATCGGTACACGCGCATCGAGTGCGGGGGCAATCAGAGAGTCGTCCAACACGCTTCGCTGAGCGGGCCAAAAGTAAGCTAATTCCATTTTGCCTACAACGTTCAATTGCAGATCCAACAAAGCGCGCGATTTGATGAATATATAATGAGCGGAGCGGCCCACAACACACCACAATAAGCCAGACACGAGTCAGCAGCAACAGCAGGAGTAGGAGCAGCAGCAGCAGCAGTAGCAGCAGCGGCAGCGGGAGCAGCTGAAGATTAACAAAATTAGCATTAAGTGTCGAGTGACAGCTCAGCAAGATTCGCCCTTTAAGATGGCACGTCACATAATGGCCGTGTGTGTGGTGTGCCTGCTGTGCGCGCAGCGTCTGCACTGTCAGGATCATATTGGGGACATGCTGGCCACACAGCGTACAGAGATGAAGCTGAATGCGCGCCTGGCTTATGGCAATCTGAGTCCCTCCAGTGAAACAACCACCGATCAAAGGCAGCTGGCCGATGAGGACGATACCCAGAATTATAGCACAAGTCCGCCATACAGGAGAGACAAGCGTCATGCTGGCCACGACCACGACCACGACCATGAGCATGCAGCCCCTCAGAAAAATGTCCCGCAGATCACCCAATACTACCTGCAGCAGCTGATGCAGCAGCAGACGCTAAATGCCAAAAGTTTTCTGAGTCTGCTGCAACAGCTCGGACTGCCGCAGCTTGCCGGCAGCAATGATAGCGTGAGTAGCAACTAAACTTTGAACTTAAATGTATTCTATATACCATTATTAATTCATTATTTTGCTCAACAGTGCGTACCAGTTGAACGGCTCGTGCATCATGTGCAGCCGCATGATCTCAGACCATTTGGCGAACACGCTGCCAGCCAGCTGCTGCTGACCAACTGCACGCTCGTCCCCAATGGCACCAGCACGAACATAGCCTGCGACACACCCGACACCTCATCATCATTGGCGTCACGGCCGCCTACGAACTATGAGCTAAACGAGCGAGATTTGCTGAATCTCTGCCCGATTCTGCTGCACGAGCTGGCGACCAACAGCGGTGGCTGCATTGAACCCGCCGTCCTAGCCCAGATCGATAAATACGAGGCGCGCCAAAAAGATGAAATTGTTTATGGTAGGTGGCCGTCTAGAGCAATCGCTTAGCTTCCTGCTAAAGTCCAGACAAATTACAACACTTGTAGGGTATAGCTCTAGTACAGGGTAGGGTATATACTGCACTCTGGAATCAAGGATAAATATAAGATATAAGAGATAAATATCGTATATATATTTAAATTTTTAGCACCCGGAAATTGATTACTCTTTCTTGATATATATTCCTTAAATAATTCAACCAGTTACACATCTCTCTCCGTCTTGCAGTGTGGGTTTATGCCACCATCTCGGTCTTCTCCTGCGGCATTTTGGGCCTTGTAGGCGTGGCCATTATACCGTTCATGGGCTCCCGCTATTACAAACACATAATTCAGTATCTGGTGTCGCTGGCCGTGGGCACCATGACTGGAGATGCGCTGCTGCATTTGCTGCCACACGTAAGTAGCAGATATACTCAGTTAATAGAATGAAATTCTCACATTAATTAATTTGTATTTAGTCGCTGGCAGGCCAGGACGAGCACGGCATGATTATGAAAGGCTTAGGCTGCCTGAGCGGCATCATCTTCTTCTACGTAACGGAGCATGCGTTGACCATGATATCGGAGTGGCGCAAAAGCGTCGAAAAGAAGGAAACGAAACCGACGCGCGCCAAAGTCATGCGCGATCCGGACTCCTCGGTTAACAACTCCGTGGCGGGCGACAGGATGTGCAAGCAAAAGTATAGCTCTTATCCGTACTGCTATGACGAGATCACGACGAACAACAAGCAGGACGTGTGGATGCATTTGCCCGATGAAAACAAAGCTGCTGCCGCGACTGCGGCCACATCTGCATCTGCTGCTGGTGCAGGCGGCGATGCGTCAAGCGGTGAGTGCAGCAATCGGCGCTGCGATAAGGCTGAACAGGAAGGTTCCAGTGAAGCGGCAGCGGCCTCACAATCTCTGCTCTCCACCTCGCACAATAACTACGCAGAGATGAACTATCTGATGCTGATCCACGACCACAGCAATCAGCAGCAGCCGCATCAACACGACCGCAGCAACACGGTGACCACTGAACTGGACGAGGGCAACGTGGCAACGGCAAATGGGGGCAAGGATAAGAATGATCATGTGACAGTGATTTTGCGTGAGCACGAATCCACCCATCACGGACACAGCCATCGTCATGGACACGTGCATTCGCCACCAGAGACGCTTAGCGCTGTCGCCTGGATGATTATTATGGGCGATGGGCTGCATAACTTCACCGACGGCATGGCCATTGGTGCAGCTTTTGCCGAGAATATTGCCGGTGGCTTCTCCACATCGCTGGCTGTCTTTTGTCATGAGCTGCCGCACGAGCTCGGCGACTTTGCCATACTCATAAAGGCTGGCATGTCGGTAAAGTCGGCTGTCTACTATAATCTGATGACGGGCGTGCTCAGCTTCGTTGGCATGATCTTTGGCATTGTGTTTGGCCAATCCCAAGACGTGGCCCAGTGGATGTTTGCCGTGGCAGCGGGTCTCTTCATCTACATTGCGCTGGTCGATATGGTGAGTGTGGCCTTACTATTCCAGTAGAGCCTATAATAAGTATTCTTTTCCATTTAATTTGCAGATGCCGGAGATTTCTGCTGCCCACAAGTCGCTGGCGCAGTTCACGCTGCAAATATTGGGCATGCTCAGCGGTGTGATCATTATGCTATTCATTGCCATCTACGAGGGTCAATTGATGAACGCATTCGGCGCAGCGTCGCCCAGTGCGGTGCATCATCAGCATGTGCATTAAAACGAGAGCGAGGATCTACTGACTTCAGAGCCAAGCAGAGAATCTTGTAGCGTATTATGTGTATTTTTTCGAGCCTAGGTTTTTTTTAATTTTGTATAATTGTAGTAGTTATGTTATGTTATTTACCTCAGCCAAACTCACACACTCACACTCACACACACACACCCAAAACAGACAGAGATCAAGTCATCAAGCAATAGACCCAATAAGATTCGCATTTGTTAAACAGTTTATGAAACACACACAAACATTTGTTAACTGCCACTGAAGCGTTGTCAGCAAATTTATTTCGTTCCTAAATATCTTGCACCAGATTTGCTTCGTTCGTTTTGGATTCAGTTGGAATTGATTAACACACTTAACACACACAAACAATTAATGTAAGAAACTATCAATGTGCATAAGCTATAAAGTGATTATGAATTTAAAAAAACGATAAAAGAAAAGCAAATGATGAATTTGCTTTAAAAAAGATGAAAAAGAACAAAAAAGAAACAAACATCAATATCAAGATGTGAAACAATAATTACAAAATGAAAATTGCACTGATGAATATAGTAGAGCTAAGAGATTAAAATCGCTATTACATAGATCTAAACTTATACACTAAAAAAAGAAACAACCAATCTTACATTTACCATTTGCAATTTAATATTGCAGCGTGTATATAATATAAGCATCAATTATATACACATAGTTTTTTGTATTTCGTAGTTTGTAGGGTGCGCACGTTCATATTTCACGCCAGTTGAAGAGAAAACATTCTAAAAACAACATAAATATAAAATATGTAAGCCCACTGCACGCCTTTACATATATATATTATTTTTTGGCAGTAAACTTAATTTATTAATATCGTAATAGTACGAATTATTAAGGCATGCTCATATTACCTATTTACCTCTTTTTTGGCACCAACGTTTATGTTTTATTTTTTGTAATAAACAAGGTTACAAATATATAATTAGATTTATGTCTTTTGCTAACAGCGGCTTTTGTGTTTTATTATTTATTTACGCCTTATCTGAAATGCGCACACAACTAACCGTAAGTGATTGTGATTAAATATTGAATTGAGTAACTAACATTTGTAAAATGATAAGAGCCTGGCAGGGACTCGGACACACACATGTACACCAAGCTCTAAGTATCACCAATATTAAGCTGAGCGAACTAACAATATGTTAAAAAGCCCACACTATATGCTTCGAGGCAGTAAAACCTATTAAAACCAAAATGAAAGATAATAGACGTAAGCTCAAAACTAAACAATACATAACATAAAAACCTACTATGATATGAAACAATTTTGAAAGAAAACAACTACTTTGGTGATATCAAGCAAAAGGCAATTGAAACGAAATAAACGTACGAGTATAATAATAAACTTAAGTCTATGTGCTAGAGCCTTAAAAATAATTCACTCAAAACGAACATTTTCAAACATATTCAATGTTCCAACGTGCACTGCCACAAAGGCGCGTGTTTTTTTATATTTTTAAGTTAGTTTACTTTTTACATTGAAACGTAAAACGCTCTTTAAAACTTCAAAATAAATGTTTTTCACATCATACAAAGTCAAGAAATTTGTTTGACATAAGCGCGGGCGCTTTATTTTTAGCACGGCTGCAATCGATATTTTTCGATAACCGTATGTTATTTAATATTTTGTGGCGGCAGCTTGGTAACTCTGGGCATGTTATTGGTAGAGCAGGCCAACAACAGTGGCGCTGTCAAACTGTGAAAGATGCAAGCGACCGGGTCGAAATTACTGCTGCCAACGATTTGCAAATTTCTGGCCATTTTCTGCATAATTATCACACATAACGATGTGGCGGCCAACGTGAATCCAAGCGCTGTCGGCGTGCATAGAAGGTTTGAGTACAAGTACTCGTTTAAGCCGCCATATTTGGCACAAAAAGATGGCACCGTGCCGTTTTGGGAATACGGGGGAAGTAAGTAGACGGGGGGAGGGGGGCAGCTCCACGTCAGTTGTTTTGGCCGTCTTCAGGCCACTTGCGACGCGTCGAATAAGTGCGAGCGAGACGGCAAAGCGGCCAGCATCAGCATTGACGGCAGCTCGAACAACGCAACGCCAGAGCAAAGTGTACACGCAGGCACTTTGTTTAAATGCAAATCGAGTAGAAACTGAACGCCACCTGTTGCTCCACATTTCAGATGCCATCGCCAGTGCGGAGAGTGTGCGCGTGGCGCCCTCGCTGCGCTCACAGAAGGGCGCCATCTGGACAAAATCACTGACCAATTTTGACTGGTGGGACGTGGAGATCGTCTTCCGCGTAACGGGACGTGGCCGCATCGGCGCCGACGGTCTGGCCTTCTGGTATACCACCGAGAAGGGCGACTATAATGGCGCCGTGTTTGGGTCCTCCGATCGCTGGAACGGGCTGGCCATCATCTTTGATTCGTTCGACAACGACAACAAGCACAATAATCCGTATATCAGCGCCGTGCTGAACGACGGCACCAAGCAGTATGACCATGCCAACGATGGTACGACGCAGTTGCTCAGCGGCTGCCTGAGGGACTTCCGCAACAAGCCGTTCCCCACCCGTGCCCGCATCGAATACTACAACAACGTGCTCACCGTCCTCATCCACAACGGCATGACGAACAACAACGATGATTACGAGATGTGCCTGCGCGCCGATGGTGTGCAGCTGCCCAAGAACGGTTACTTTGGCATTTCGGCGGCAACCGGCGGCCTGGCCGACGATCACGATGTTTTCCACTTTTTGACCACGTCGCTGCATGCCGCCGGCCAATTGCAGGAGCCGCAGAAGGTGGATAACCAGGAGAAGCTCACGCAGGAGTACAAGGAGTACCAGGAGAAACTGGAGAAGCAAAAGCAGGAGTACAAAAAAGAACATCCGGATGAAGCGGTAAGTTATCACAGCCCAAATGTCTGCCTATCAGCTGTCACAGCTTAAGGCGATATATAAATTACGCCTAATCCACGTTGACAGCCAATTGTGTGATAGACGGGCGTTATCTGCGGCAGCTGATAGTGCGTTGAGCTAATGGGCTTTTCTTTCTGGCACCTAATTACAGCACAAAGACCAAGAGGAGGAGTGGGAGGAGTTCTACGAGTCGGAGAATCAACGCGAGCTGCGCCAAATCTGGCAGGGTCAGAGCCAAATCGCCGAACATCTGCGTGAACTGTCGCGCAAGGTGGACGAGATCATCGGACGCCAGGAGAACACCTTGTCGCTGGTCTCGCGAGGCTTCGCCGCTAATGCTGGCCAGGCACTGCCGCCGCCAGCGGCTGGCAGTGTGCCGCTCCAGCAGCTGCCCGGCGGTGTGGGTGTCACCAGGCAAGATGTGGACCTACTGATTGCCAATCAGAACATTCTGCTCAGCACCATACGCGAAATACGCCAGCTGGCGGGCGATATCAATGTGCGCACAGATAATATACAAATCAACCAGAAGAACGCGCCCACAGCGCAAATTCAGTCCTCGGGCTACGATGTGCAAACGCTGATAGCAGAGATGCGTGACGGCATGAATCAGGTCAAGCAGGGCATCTCGCATGTGGGCCAGAGGTTAGTTGTGGCCTAATCGAATTCCTGTTGTACATGTTGCTAAGCCTTTTCTGATTTACAGACTGGGCATGCCACAGGGCTCGGCACAGACGGCGCCTTGTCCCACCGGAAGCTGCGTGGGTGTCACGTTGTTCCTAAGCGTAACCGCTGTGCAATTGCTGCTAGTATTTATCTACAACATATTCAAGTAAATAGCTAAATATGATGATTTTCTAGCTTTAGCTAAACTCTTTTTTTTGTTTGTATTCACAGAAACCGCAGCGAGGCGCAGGCGAAAAAGTTCTACTAGGCACTCCGCACAGTTACCCAAATCAGCAACAAAAAATACGAACACACTCTCACACACACACACACACCTGACTAGGCGGCAACTAAATTTAGTTGAAATGAATTACTTAAGACTTCAGCGTAGATTGTTCTACAATATTGTATAATTGTTTTTTTACGTAGACCTAATTGATTTAAAAACGCCAGGTCCCCAAAATTGTATGTGACTTAATTAAAATGAAACTGAACAAGTAACTAGAACAATGGTAAAGAAAGCCTCATGACAAAAGCCACAAGACAAATTAATTGCAGTCGTTGTTCACTGGCAGATCCCACCCCATCCCATCCCATACTATACTATATACATTGTGTTTGTAACCTATCTGTTTAGCCAAGTCTAAAGTTTCGGTCTACTCTCAAACTGTGCATATCATTGTGTACAGCCGTGAACTCTGCATTTCAATCTAACATGTAAATCCCCCAAAAGAGAAATGAAAACAAATTATATATATTAATAATGATACATAATGAATTCCGTAAATTTAGTAAATAAATAAATTTATGATTTTTATACGTTACTTGAGCTAAAGCGTCTGAGTCTTTAAGTTGAATGGGCTTCAAGATCTTCCAGACATACTTTCTCCGTTTCATGCGCTGTACAATAGATGCGACATACATAAAAAACAAGTTTTCCAGCTTTTGTTATTAGCATGAAGCTTAACTTAGTTTTTGTTTTCTTCACATAGACGTTTTATACTGAATATTATCTAATAATTATAAATTATAATACAAAGGAGAAACGTGTTTTTCTTATAATATGTTCCATTCCAGTCTCAATGTTTAAAGTGAACAAATGAATAAAAGACAAAAAATAAAAAAGATTTATAGAAAACAATATGAAAATACATCAATTGACTTTTCATTTCAATTATTAACTAGGATATTAAATACACTAGGGTATTAAATTGTGGTACTTCACAAAACTGGTCAAAAATCGCCGTTTCACCGACAATGCGGCAAAAATGGCGCCACTTTGGCGACATTGCAATCCAGCTGAAGGAGATGTGGAATGTGGTGGGGGGCGACAAAACTTTGCCCATAAAATGTTACTGCCATTGGTGGCATTGTGGCTTGAGGTTCTACCCAACCGAGCGCAAAAAACCCCCGGCCAAAGATAAATGGACAGAAGCCAACAGCAGTCGCAGCAAAGTTATAAATTCCTCCTTTTTTTTTTTTTTTTGGCCAGCCTCGGGTTGGGTTTGGGTGCGCGTCTGGTTGGATGGATGCTGTGGCTGCCTGGTATATAGCCAGCTCTTATGTAAGCCCTGCGCACATTATGTACACGCATTGCGCAGGACCAGTAAATTGTACGCACGGCGCGGGGGGAGTTGGGAGGCTGTTCGGTTTCTCTAGCAGCCAATCGGCGTCGGGCAAGCAGGCGTACAAAATGGCCACGCGCTTCCCAAACACTTGCCACACTCGTCGGAAGATGCAAAGAATAGATTTTTATTTAAACAAACTTTATGATTATTCCACAACAAGTGTAGGAAACTCTGAGCTTGCACTTTGATTAAATTAGATAAAAAAATAAATGCCTTTTCTAAACATCAAACTTTCATAGCTTAGTCAGAACTAAAACGATTTTCAAGTGGGATACATTTTAAACCTTGGTTTGACCTCTGGTTTGATTCCACATTTGAATCTGGTTGCTTAATTTAGTTTTGCAATTTTCAATTTAAATTTTATAGCAACATTTTTTCAATAAACTTCCCAAATCCCTTTCTATACAATCAACTCCTATAACTTAGTCAAACCTAAACCGATTTTGATTGGGTATATCGTTGTGGTAATCAATTAAATAGGATTAGTTGTTTCTAAATTTTTACATTCTACCATTTACCTATAAACATCCCGAGTCCTCAGTAAACGCTCTTTCTATACTTGGCAAAATTGACAAAAACTTTGAAATGTAAAGCTTTTGGATCCGTAGCGCCCATATTTCAAACGCCCACTCTAGATTGATTCTGCATTTAAAATATATGCATCCTTTCAACACAATTTTTTCTGGATTTTTTTTTGAAAAAAAAAATATAAACAAAATTTTTTTTTTCAAAATTTAGAGTTTTCATTTTTTATTTTTAATCGATTGTTATCACAATTAGTATACAAAAACAACATTAAAACAATTTCTGAGGGGGTAAAGGTTTTTGTCAAAAATCATGCCAAAATTTACAACAATTTTAACATGTAAAAATCTCGGATCCATAGCTTCCATACTTCAAACTCCCATAACTTTGTCACAATTGAACCGATTTTTATGTTTGATGTCATTGTGATCATGATTTGTATTTTTTTTTTTAATTTTTTATGTACTTTTTTTCCAATAATTTTGCTTTTATATATTTTTCGCTTTCTATAACTTTTTGGTGCTGGTTCGACCTCTCGACTATCCTGTGCACTAACGGTATATCAATTGCACCGATTTAAATTGTGCGTATTTCGAAAGTTCTGCATAACTTTAATAATCCATAGCGCATATTTGGACATCTGTGGAGTTTTCCGTTCACCACAATCCATTAGTAAATGAAATTCATAAATCCCCAGCACCCGGCGACGACAGTTTTGCAACATTTGCCAAACATTGGCGAAAAAAAGGAAATAAAATCAAAGTCAAAGTTATTACAATGTGACGGGGTGGATGGTTTCGCCAAATGGCTGCTGAGTGATTCTCCTCCACAACCATGTCCTGCATCCTTTGCGTGACAAATGTTGCGCAAACAAATGGATATCATTGCAATGGGATATGGCCAGCGAAGGCAGTTCCAGTTAACGCAGCTTAAATCCAGGGCCATGAATCATAAATTTCCATAACTGTCAAATGTTCCCGGTATGGTTTCCAGAGCTGGGGAAAACAACGTAAATGATAAGCAGCCGGATTAAACATTGTTGCAATTTGTTAATGTAATTTGGCTTTGTAATTAGCTAATAACTTGTGGGATTGAGAGTTTGCTGTTTATTTTAATAATTACATTATATTAGCAGGAATATTTTGAAAGGATTATCAACTTATAAATAGCTAATACTGTATGTAATTAATAGGAAATTAAGAAATAATAAAAGAAGTCGGTTCGAGTTTTAAAGAATTTTTAACTTAAATATTTAACTTGGATTGTAATCAATATGTTCAAAAGTTTCTTATGCTGAAAGTTCTATAAGATACATGATTTAGATGAGGATTCAAACACTTAAAGAAGAATATGATGCACACTTTTTGGAATTTTCACCCACCTGGGTGGAAAATGACTACGGTTGTACGGGCGAGAATATTATTTATGATGAAACATATTAAAATTAATTTTAGATGAAGTAAGCAAATTGCAGTTGGGTCTAACCAACTAGGTAATACTCTGTTGATTTTTATACTCGTTCACGAAGTGTCCGTCTGTCCGTATGAACGCAATTTTTCCAAGGGAAATCTAGATTTCAGCGATTTCAGCCCAATGTATGATAATGGGTATTTAAGCTAGAACGGGCAAATTTGCCGGAAAATGTGTCAATTAAAAATGTGTAATTAAATTTTAAAAAATAATACAACTAATACCTGATAGTATAAATATATTTAAATTACTATTTGGTAATTTATTATATTATTTTCATAAATTTAAGTGCATTTTTCCAATTCTCCCTTCCCTTAGCTACTTTAGAAGCTTATTTTAAATTATAATCAAGATATCTGCCACACTTTTCCATGAGGCGTCGGAAAATCCGTCACATGTTTAATGTTTCTCATGCCATTAGGTAGCCGGAAAGCAAATGACAAAGGCTGGCCCATTAGATATATATATGTATTTGTGTATCTATATATGGCAGGCACATGCCACTGAGCTGTGAACTGGCAAATGGAAAACTACGAGTTTTACCACCCTTTGTGATTTTTGCGAAAAACCAGAACAAACCTCGAAACTGGATAATATTTTGCGCTTTTTGGTATGACGAATCCACATGTCACACACGCTGCTCAATGCTGGCAAGGAGCATGAGTCGAATTGGCCGCCACCCAGGACTCATTCTGCCGCTCCCGCTCCCACTCCTGCCGCTGCTGCTGCTCTCACATCCGTTTAGCGGGCAATCAAGCGTGTAGTGCAATTCAATAAGCGGATGGTGGCTGACGGCGACGACGACGACAACGACGACGACGACGACTTGGAGAACTTTATCAACACCCATGTCGGCATTAGTTTTGTTTACAAACTTTCCCGTTGCCTTTTTGACAGCCATCGCAAGGGGTGGGCCCGCGTCGAGGGGTTGCTAGACTGGATTTTTATTTATGAGCACTTAAATCGAAGCGCAAACTAAAATTGCACATTGCATCTACATCTACATAAATATGCAATTGCGGCCATGTGAAAATGTTTCGGGCAACTCACGCTGATAAATGATGAAAAAATTACGAATAAATGCGAGCGAGATACTGCAAGGCAGCCCCCACCCCCCATCCCTCTAAACCCCACCCTACTTGGCAGACGCACAATTTTAGATGACAGCTCCTGATAATGGTGACATCAATTTGAAACTCAATTGAGCTTGTTGTTGTTGTTGTTGTTGTTGTTGTTACAAGTTGTTATTCCTTGATAAATGCTGCGCTATCAGCGACGTTTATCGTTGAGGGCCTTTTGACTGGGTGCGACAAGTCAGCGAATTGGAAACTCTGCTGTTGGCCAACCCCCTCAAGGTAATGAGGGTTGCCCCACCCCACCCCACCCCACCCCACCTCCACTGCCCATCGCACATGTGTGCTGTTGCTGCCTCAGCTCATCTCTGGGGCGTTTCGAGCAGTTACATGTTAAATGTTTGCTTAATTGCTGTTTAGTCTCTTGGTTAAGAGCTTGTCGGCCTGATAAATGGTTAAAGATATCAAATCTTAGTGACCAGTCGAGCACAAATGGCTTTCATTTACATTTCTCTATATACACACTTTGACAGATATAAGAGGAAAAAAAAATTATCTGTGTTTTGGTTAAGGGTTCGAACCCATGCCTGGTTCTGATGTTCGTTTTCCAAAACTACTTTTTCAGCTACCCAAAGCTTAATTTAATTTTGAAAAGTATAGTATTTATAATATAATTTACATGGTTGAAATTGTCTGGCTTACTGAGAACTAAGTGAATGACAATCAAAGTGAGTCCAAATGCCACGAAAAGTATTATTATATTTTACATGCCATTTAAAAATTAAAAATAAATATAAAAATAAAATAAATTATCTAAGATCATTATAGAAATAAAATTAAAATTAGACCAGCTTAAACAAGAATCGAAGCTGAATCAGAAAATTTTATTTTTATTTTAAATATGCCTTTGTTTTGCGATAAGATTTATGGATAACTGGTTCGGTTCATGGTACAAAAAAAAATTGTTTATGTTTGGTTCGGTTTCAGTTTTATGGTTATCTAGTTTGGTTCAAGACTTGGTAAATGGCAGCAAAAATAATGATAGGTTCGGTTTAGACTCAGGTTTATGTGTAAGACATGTTACTTATTAAAAATGATTTTGCCGGGTTCGAACCACTGCGGATCAAACTCTTGAAACGATTGAGGTCTTCACATAATACACAGCTAAAAGTCAGACATTCAGCACCGCCGAAAACTATCAACACGCTTCCCGGCTGTAAACTGGCTGTGCGACAAATTTGTCGAGCACTCACAACGCATTTGCATATAAAAAATTATATTGAAGACAATAAAAATTTATGAAAAGCCATTAAGTGGCGTTGGAAAAACAAGCCAACGACTACAAATTGCTGGCAGCCGTTTGGCACTCTCGGGCCTTTACCCCCTTGGCCGCGTTTAGAAAGTGAAAGGCGGCTGTCTAAGGGTGCGGGCTGGGCTTACGTTTCGGCTTTAGAAAACACAGCCACAAATTATTTTTATAGCTGCACAAGATCCCAGGCAGGAGCGTTCAGTTATGCGCATTATGATGAGCAGTTCATAACTTCAGCCTAAACCCTTGGCCCTGGCTGGAAAGACGTCTGGCTCGTAAATGTACCAAAAAAAAAAATAATAATAAAAAGGGAAAGAGAGAAAATCCTTTGTACAAAATGGGCAACAACTTATGCAATGTCACTGTCGTCTGGATCCTGGTCACGGCAGAGTACAATTTTAATTGATGACAATTTCATTAAAATCTTGCAGCTAAGGGCGGCAGGCCTTAAAATCTACAACGCATCATGGGGCAATAAAAATGAAATACTAAATAAAATATAAAGACGGACGAAAAACAAGTAAACAAGCGACGCGTGGGCGATGTTCAAGCTCAACGGAGGCAACTGCTGCGATTTTGGCCATGGCCACCAAGCGTGAAGGATGCAAAAAGTTAATCGCTCAGGCGGTCGGACAACAACTTTGTAGCGGGATCCGGACAGATGTGCTAATGTTCCCGACGTTCGAAGAGAGAGTGCGAAACGTACAGGGGTATTTTTTATTGCCCTGTTGTGAGTGTGCTGGCCACAGGATTCCCTGTGTGTGTGTGTGTGTGTGTGTGTGTGTGCACTTGCCAAACGCGAGCGCAATAAGTAAATTGCGTAAATTTATGGCTGCGTAAATTGTTTAATGACTCAACAGTCTATTTAGCCGGCCCGTGGCATGCACCGACATGGCCTAATGGCTATACAGCTCGAGCGTTTCCCACTGGAACTGGGTGTTTAAACGGATTTGCTGGCAGGGGCACTGCAAATATAATATAAATCTAAATTGGAGCTGGGGAAGTGGCGCGTGAGGTGGGAGAATCAGATCCAACTTTACCGAAGCTGAAAAATCAGAAAGCAGCTTCTCTTCCACATTATTATGACACCCTTCCATAATTATGCTATATTCTAATTTTAATGTGTCAGAAATAGAGGTATATATATTCTTAATCAGTATCAGGAGTCAAATCGGTTCTGTCTATTTCTATGCAAACTAGTCCCCCACTTTTAAAGATATTGTCATGAAACTTTTCGTTGCAGTCAGTATATATAGTATATAGTATATAGTATATAGTATATATATATATATATACAGTATATATAGTATATGGATGCTTCGAATTGGACAACTGTATCATATAGCTTTCATCGAAAATCGTTTGAAAATGGAGTATTTATATAAACAACTTTTTTGCTTTTAAAGATATCCGAAGTAAACTTGGCAATCGAGAGTGTTATTATGTTCCTCATATATCATAAAAATCTTATAAACATCAGATCATTATAACATATAGCTCCCATAGGCACAATCGATCAAAAATTGGCCTGTTGTAAGAAAAACGTTTTCGTTTTCAAAGATAACTTTTAGACATATAAGCAATAATAAAAAAAATAACATTAATATAGCTATCTATTGGGAACAATTGGTCAAAAAAGAAGTGTTTGTGAGCAAAAACAGTTAAATTTAGAAATAAGTATTTATATGCTTGCGAGGGTAATTAATCTTTGGCATCTCGAAGACAACATTTCTTTCTCTCTTTATATACTAATAGTAATAGTAACAGTATACCACTAGCCTAGCAAAAATAGTACATCTACATATAACTTTCTTTCTACATTACAAAACTCAGATTCTGTGAAACAAAAATATAAACTTTTAGAAATTTAAAAATATTTCAAAGACTAAAAACTTAAGGCTACCTAAAAGTATATATTTGAGGGTAGGGAAGGACCTTATAATGTACTCACTTTTTTATCCATTTATTATACACACATAAAACACATATAATTTCTACAAATTATACTAAAATTTCAAGATTTTTTACTGCTTCATAAAACTCGATATTCATTCTCGAAATTTACATTTAAATGTGTCTCGCTAGACCAATGCGAAATCTCACAGGCAATTGGGAACTGGTAATGGAAACGGGCGCGCAATTAGAAGCCAATAAATCTTTGGCAAGCTGGAGAAAAAAACCCCTTAAATTTTGGTTGATAAAATGCCGAAATTATCGCAGCTACGGACAAGAGAGATATATGGGCGCAAGTAGAGCACTTTTAACCCATTAGCCAACCGGAAGATCGCTCAATTAGTGCTGCTGTTGGTCAGTCCCAAGTGGGTCACTCGAAGTGCGCAAGTAAAGGCTTTTCGACTAGCCGCTGTTGTGCCAGCAAACTGACATAAATCTCTTGTGCGCCGCCAGAAACTCAACCGGAACCAAAGCAATGACGCAGCAGGACCTCAATCGAGCCGCGTACATATATGTATAGATAAAGTCACATGTCGATGGCTCGGGCCAGTCATAATAGAACGCATGCATGGCCTGAGATTTTTTCTGTTTTTAGATCTATAGGCCTGGGGCGCGCGCAGAAATATTTTCTATCTATTTGTAACATCGTCGGAAGGGATCGAAATCGGCATCAATGCCGGATGCGCAAAACGACAGGCGTTCGATTGAAATTAATTGAATTTGCGCCCAACATGAAGCGCGACTACAACTTGACTTAGAACGGACCGTGGACGCCGTTTCCTGTTTATGCTCGAGATGTTTTCTAGCATAAATTACGCATATATGATATGGGTGGAAAAACCCAGTAACGCCGTCGTCGTTGTCGAAAAACAGGAACATTAAATTTATTTTTATTTCGCTGCCTTACAACCCCAAAATAAGACGAACAACAACATACAACAGCGTTAAGCGCTTAGTCAAGTTCCCCTCCCCGCCACCCAGCAGCGAATGTCGCACGATATGCGGTCCGCTGAGTTTTCGCCAATGTCATGAATTTTCCTTATTTTTATGATTTCTATTACATGTATTTTTGCTGGCTAAGATTGTAGTTTTTGTTTTTGGCACAGAAGTGTGCGTTTGCTGGGGTTGAATGTTGTGCCCGGCATCAAAAGGCAGCCAAAAGCGCAAACTTAGGCCGGAAGTGCTGATCGCAGGAAAGGCAGACAAATTTATCAAACAGCCATGTGGGGTGTGCACAAGCAGCGGCGCTATCATCAATCATGTCGTTGTGTGTGTCTTTTTTCATAGATAAACATATTAAAGTATCTTTAAGTTGTTTTACAACTTTCAGTTTCAAATTGCTGAAGAAGTTTAAATTTGGCGCCTTTTAAGCACCTGCGCAAGCAGCCATACGCAACTATCGAAGCAGTGCAGCACCCCCATCTATCGTTTACGCAGTAAAGTATCGATATTTGCAGACAGTGTTGCACTGCAAGTATCGATAAGCGCGACTCACTCTATCGCCCTGTTTTATTGTGTTGTTTTATTTATACGTTTTTAACTATCTTCGCACCTGATTTTCCACACAATTCTGTAAGTTTCCAATAATTAAACCAGTCAACTATCAAGCGCAGTTGAAGAAATTCAAGTTTTCGTGTTGTGTGCAGGCAAACAGAGCAAGTGCAAATTCAGCTGCAAACCGAAGTTGTTGTTCTTGTTAGTGCTTGTTCCTTTGGGGTGGTCAGCGAGCGGCAGCGCCCACTGTGTGCCCTTTATTTATTATTATTTGTTGTGATGGTCACGCGAATTCTCTGACCCGTTTCCGTGGCGCCGACAGCCCATTTGATGCATTTACGCGACCAGCTGGAGTTAACGGTGCCTGCCGCTGCCACCACCCGCATGCTGGCTGTATATGTGTGTGTGTGTGTTGTTTATTTGTTGCTATGTTTGGCGTGCGCTTATGCTAATTAAGTGCAACTTTATTTGCCAGAAAACAACGAGACTGCTCCCCTTCCCCTCCAGTTGATGGTACTAGCTGCAATAAAATATTCTGCATGTAATTCAATTAACATCCCCACAACACTAGACCACATGAGTGCGGCCTAGTGGCCAATTGAAATTAAATTTTGCTGCACAGTGTAATTTTAGCTTTTATGTCTTCCTTTGTTGAAACCCTGGCGAAACATTTGTATATGTACATATACCTATTAATATCTGATATCTGCGTAGCATAAACCAAGCATTACCATTAAGAGAACCTATCTGTAAGGTTGGAAGTGGGGAACTTCGATAAGAACCTGATATAGGTTCATGAAGATTTTCAATTTACTAATAAAAAAGATTCTTAAATCAAGCGCAGAATTTTCTCGAATCATGTACAAATTGTTCATAAATTGAATTAATTTAAATCAGTTTCAAAATTAATACTCATCAAGGAATTATGACTTCAGAGTTGAAGCAAGATTAATTCTTAAACCTTATTCGCTTAATATCACACAAATAATTCATTTTCAAAAATTTCTTGTCTGGGACTTGAACTTGGCATTAATAAAATAGATATAATAATTAAATAAGCACGAACTGCAATTGCAAAAATTATGAAATATTTTTTTGAAAAGAAAATGCTCGAATTTTTGATTTGGCGATCTTTTTTGTTGTAATAATTATCAGTTAGTCGAGCCGCAGGTAAAATTGTTATCAAATAACATTTCAATTAGCACGATTTTTTTCTGAGTGTTCTCACTAGCTTACTTTGGATTTTAGAAAATGTTTGACCAGGAAAACTAAACTTTTAAGTGAACAAAAACATTATGTTTGAGTATATTACATAGAAGTAAATATTTATTTATTATGGCTGATGCCTGCTTGCATTGTAGAGGCGACAAATTATCAACAATTTTGCTGTGCTTGACTTCTTTATCGGCTGTACGGCTGCCCGATTGAGAAGCCGACGGCAAACTTGCCCAGTTTAAGATAAGATAAGTCAACGTCTTCTGTCGTACGCATTCTTCAGCTGACGCAGAGCAGCAGCGAGGAATGCGGCAACTGATTGAGTTGTCTTCGCAGCTCTGTCAATCGGACTATGCGAATTGCTTTAATTAACTGCAATTGCAACCCTTGAGAAAAGTCAAAGAGAATCGGAGTCGGAGCCAGAGCCGGAGCCGGCTTAGCGCGTGTGCAGCTCCCGCTGTTAAAAAGATTTCACATTTTCAATTGTTGTTAACGGCGGGAGGGAGAAGCGAGCTCTCCGTCAATTGCCTAATGACTGTGTCAATAATTGAGCATAATTGGGAAAACAAGGGGCGTCGTCGTCGCGGTCGCCGTCGCCGTCGCCGTCTCGACCGACTCATCATCGCATCCACCAAACAATGAGGCAACAACAATGCCAAAGAAACTCGTTTCATTTGTTTACTCACTTTTTTGTCAGTATGTAAATATGCGTATATATGTATGTATGTTCGAATATATGTACATATGTATATGCGTGCGTAATGGAGCTCAGCTCACAATTCAATTCAATTTATAGCCCTTGCAACGTGCGACAAATTGTTGTTGCCTGCAAACGCCTACAGTGCGCTCTAATGCGTTTACGCACACTGGCAATGAATGAGGCAAATAGGCAAACAACAAAAGTCTTTTCCAACTAATTTTAAAGTGACTAACACTGACTATTCATTTAACTTCCATTTCCACTTCCACTTTGTCGCTTCCTCTTTGCGTCTTGCAATAAATTTGTAAAACAAAAAGGGCAACAACAACAACAACACGAAATTGGCCATCGTATTAGTCATCGCGACATTCACTGTTGTTGTTTGCGTTATGCACCCACTGGCATGGGTCCATCACCTCTTCTTTCGCACGCTCACACGCCCGCTCTCCTGTTCGCTCTGGCGCTCTCTTTCTCTGGCACTTTTTGTTTTGTTTACATTTGCCTGCCTTGGCGATCGAGCGCCAAAGAGCGCAGTGAGCGCGGCAGGTGCCGTATGTGGCGCTCATTTCTTCAGTTCGCTCTCTACGAGCACTGGCAGTGCTGGCGGCGGCGCTCTTGAGCCGCCTGCGTTCGGCGCGCCTCAGTTGAGTTTTAACCGCCGTCGGTGCCGATTCGTGCCGTGCCCGATATCGATAACTATATGCGTAGTATATAAATATTATACATATGTACATAGATATGTGTGTGTGAATGTGCGATATTCAAGTTCAAATATCAAAAAGCAATAAATAAAAATTTAAAACGGCAGAAAATTTAGCAAAAGGTATATAAATACGGGTGTATATACATCTATACACTCATAGGCGCCAGTTATCGTCGATTTTTGGCCACTGTATGTGTGTGTGTGCGTGTATTAGTGCGTGACATATGGCGTTATTTTCACGAATAAAACGAAACAACAACAGCGAAAATAAAAACCACAAATAAGCAAATTAATTGTGTAATCTTGACGCGCGCCCACGCGCTGTCATTGTGTTCAGCGCCTGCGCAGCGCAAGTAAAAAACCCAATCAGAATGCAGCAAACAAGAGTCCTTAAACACTTATACAGTTATTTGCAGCAGCGAATAAGTGTTTTGGTTTATTTTTTGTGGCGCTTATAAAGTTAAAAACAAGCGAAGAATTACCTCATCGCTGCTGCTGTCGCTGCTGACGCAGCGCTGCCCCTGACTTTATTTTATTAGTGTTTTTTTTTTCAATTCTATATTTCGTTCGTTTTATACATATGATTTATGTGTATGTGTGTGTGTGTGTGTGTGTTTGCTTGAATGCTGCGCCGCCAGCTAGTTTGCCGAGCAGCTGCGTCCTCCTCCACGGCCTTTACTGTGTTTTTTTTTATATTTTATATAAACATATAAATGTATGTATGTAGATATGTATCTTTAAGATACGTGCGCGCTATTTGTTGTTTTTGTTTCATTATACACTAGCAGAGGGTTTTATAACTTTGTTACGAAATGTGAAACGCTTAGAAGGAGACGTCTCCATGCCTATATAGTATATATATTCTTGATCAGCATCCGTATGTTTCTATGGAAACTAGTCTCTCAGCTCAAAAGCTATCGTCATGAACTAGATATCAGTGTATTTATTGTAGTCGGTATATATGTATGTATGTCGGTGTCGGAAATAGGACTTGTTAGTATCTATTGTGAGCGTTCCTTTGCTCCTCACATAGAAGTAAAATATCACCCACATTTAGAAACAATCGGTCGAAAATCAAGATTTTATATATATTTAAGTAGCACACATCTTTCCTACAAGAGTATCTCATCTTCGGCATCTCAAAGATACAAATTCCTTCTAATTTTTTATCCGACTCGTTTTTTATTTGCATTTCAAGCTCTGTGCGCTCATTTTGAGCTTTTTGTCATCAGTCATTAGACAGTCGCAGTCGCAGTCGCCGTCAGCAGCGCTGTCAGCGTCGCAGTTAACGTTTTTTATGTTTTTGTGCTGTTTTCCACACGTTGTTTTGTTTGATCGTTTGGCAAATTTCGCTGCGGCTTTTGTGGCTTCTATTTTGTGGGCGTATTTTGTATATTTCCCGCTACTATCTCGACAAATATCAATGCTCATTGTTGTTATTGTTGCATTTGTTGTTGTTGTGGTTTGTTTCTCCTCACATTGCTTTTGACCTTATTCAACGAGCAGCAGTTATGGTCTGGCTTGCCACATAAACAAATCAAACATAAAGAAATCAAAGCTCATTTTCACTCCATGTCAACGCTCTGAAATTGTCGCGCTCTCCAAGTTGCTTGTCGCTTGTGTGGGCTTTGCTTGAATTGGAATTGGACGTGGTCGCCTTATGCATCCGTTCCAAGACTGCTGCGTGTACATTCATTTACGATAGAAGCACACATACACACACAAAAACACACACCAACACACACACACTTGACTACAAATTTCATTGAGTAAAATATAAAAAATGCAAATCAAAGTCTAACTCAGCTTGTTAACTGGGCCAATACGCGGCGTTTGTGGGCGTCAGGCTTGTTGGCGTCCAATTTTGGACACGTTTTAATCGGTTGCACTTAAATAGCTTTTTGCATGCTTCATTAATTGAGCTGTGCATTCGCATTGCATTCATATTTATTGCACTTGTTCCACTGTCTGTTCCGTGTCCAATCCCAGTCGCAGCGCCCAAAATGATTTGTTGTCCCACAACTTTCGAATGGTTTACGCGTTTTCTCTCTATATTTATATACACATATAAACTCAAGACGTACTTTATTTTACGATCTTTGCTTTTCTGAGTTTATAATTAATTGGTTTTTTGCACGTGTGAAATCTGTAAGGTTTAGACAGACGTGATTTTTATAAATAATTCACTGAGGCTTAAACTCGGGATACCGAGCTTTGTAGAAGACTTTTTTATAGCTAATGTAAATTAAGTGTGCCCCAGTAAAAACGTTAACAATCCAAAGTTTAATTAACTGATAAAAATATATTTTAAAAATCAGTAAAAAAAAAATGGATGTGTGAAGAAATTGAATTTAGATCCATGTGCAAATATTAAAAAATAAACATAAATAAATTTCAAAATCTACAAAAACTACTTGAAAATTACTTTTTTTAAAAATTTCTACTTGACCTATTCAGATTTTAAATATAAAATGTATTGTACAAATTCAAAAAAAAATTTTAATTTTGTGATCAATTTTTAACTGCTTGAAAAGCAGCCTCAAAAACACAGCAAAAAGCAAATGTTTGCCTCATGTTTCAAGCTCAATTAAAACAAATTAAGCAAGAAAATTTGTTTCGTATCAGAATTCAGTGCTCCAAATGGGCAACAGCAACAACAACAACAATGTAGACGGCAATAACAATTAAAAACAAAAATAACTGTGTGTGCTCTATTTTTTTAACGCCTCAGCATTTTCATTTGTGCACTGCACAAGAACAACAGCAACAACAAAACATACGTGCATACATATGTTTGTATGTACATATATAGGTTTATGTATGTGTACATATAGCGATATAGATACAGATACAAATAGAGATACTTCTGCTCGCATGCCGCCTTTCAAACTGCTGCCGCACACATGTTTCAAAAACAACAAGCCAAACACAATCTACAAAAGCAGAAAAAAAAAATACAAAACAAGGTGCCCTAATCAAGAGTGCTTGACTAAGAGATACCCTGTCAAGTGTTGTTAAGAATTAATAGCTTTAGGAAATGATAAGAAACTAACAAAAATATCAATATTTTGAAAATAAATTAACAAAAGTATTTATGATTTTTAATCTCAAAGAAATAAAAAAATTTTAAAAAACAAAAAATATTAAAAAAAATAAATCAAATAAAAGCTATCTTTATTTGATAGTTGTAGGGTATTTAAAACAAAACGCAAAATAAATCCAAAATACAAGTTTACTTTTGAGCAACTAGAACAATAACAAGAAACCGAGTTTATATTGAGTTCGATAGGCTTTGGCCATATTACGGCATATAAATATGTATGTATATAGTTTATTGTTTTGGAATGTTTCTTAATTACGCGGAACTCAAGTGGCAAGTGGAGGTGCGGAGGTGGAGCTGCTGCTGCTTCATAAGAGAGCAACTGAAACCAAAGCGCAATCGATGCAAGTGGGCAAACTGAACGGAATTTCAAGCATTTCCTTTTCGACTGCGATTCCGCAGCCCCGCGCCGGCTCCTCGGCTCCCCAATCGTTTTGGCGGACGTCAGCAGGGTGCTTAGTCATCGCTGGGACCGAAGGAATTCTCGTTGACTATTGCGCCCTGATAAGGATTATTATAATAACTTTATTATTCATTTATTAATGTGTGCATGTGCATATGCATTTAAAGTCTATATATAGATAGGACGTTGTTGCTGACGTTGTTGCTGTCGTTGTTGTTGTTGTTGTTGCTCGCCTTCGTCACAAGTCTCAAGTCTGAAGCTGTCGCCATGTTGGGCTAAAGCGAATGAATGAAATGATTATGCAAAATGGAATTCTCCCACTATACCCACAATATAAACAGATATATAAAATATACATATATATGTATACATATATACATATTTTCGGATATCTGTTTTTATTTATTTTGCTTATCGCCTTTTATCTTCGCGAAACTAAAAAAAATAGAGGGTTGGGCTACCTCATAAAAACCTTTGCCTAATTACGTCACTCTCCTGCTGGGGCACGGTTATCAACCGATGGACGCTTTATACTACAATCAGTTTGTCAGTCATTCAATCCGCTTAGTATTCGGATTAGGCCGCAGCTTGCATATACCTCACAGTTGGCAGTTCTCGATATGTTTGCTGAGCGCGCCGTGTAACCAGATATGGCTTTAATTATTCAGATTCTGTCATTCTATATGCGAGAGTTTGTATTGTAGCTCTTGAAACAATTGTCAAATGTTTCGATCGTGCAGCTGTTTTTGAGCCCAGCAAACTTGGCTAACTAATCTACTCCAGTTGTCAACTGCAGCAACTGCGACATTAACTGTTTGGGAATTGAACAGGTATCCTTTCCGACATTTAATAGATTTGCGATTTACTTTTATACTTAGCTTTACGCAAAACTTTAGTTCAAAATTGCAATTTTGGATTGATTGTTTCTATACGAGCTGTATGTTATTGTAATTCAATGTTGTTAAGATCATGTATATATATAAAAAGCATGCTAAAATGCTCGAAATAATAGTCAGAGCCTTGATTGTATAGAAACAGACGGAAATGGCTAAATCTATTCAGCTGATATTATATATTTTCTGTACTTAGAACACAAGGATTCAAATTAAACACAGATATAAATAATGTACAAATGTGAATTCAGTGTACATATATATGTATATTTATATATAATTTATTTGGTATCTTTAAATGTTTGGGAATTTAAAAAAAAGTGAATTCAATGAAGGGTCTTATTCTTAATAGTTTTCTCTTCAATCTACATTGGATTGCGACAAGCCTGCTCCAGCCCAAGTTTAAATGAATAATAATAAAAAAAAAACTGCTTGCTTCAGTCATAAACTGTCAATGCTCAGTTACCTCACCGCACCGCACCCAATAAAATCTTCATTCCCCTAAGTGATTTGATATGCCGCAAGAAGAGAGCGAAGAAAAAAGAAGTCGCCTTTTCGCCTGCGAGTGGCGTGTCCATTGGCAGTTATCGCGAGTTTTCTCGCCTGGCCTTGCTTGGGTGGGGCAGGGCTGGGGCAGGCGTTAATCAATGAAAGGCTTTGTGCGGCTACCAAGCAGGCAGGCAGGCAGGCAGGTCCGTCTGTCAGTCCGTGCGTCCGTCAGTACGGAGTGTAAAAAGTATTTCGCATTTTACGTCGTATTCTCATTTGGTTTATGGATGCAATGTAGCATTCAAGTACGCAAATCGCATGCCAAAGTCAACGTGGCAACGGGAGCCGCCCAAGTCTTATATATGTATAAAAAAAACACATTCATATGTATATGTGATTGTTTACATATATGTGTATATATCTGTGCACACTCACAGAAAAAGGGCAGCGTTAATTCTATTATCACTGGAATAGAATTCATATCATAATTTAAATTAAATATGAACCACTTAAATGAAAGTTTTTTGCATACTTCAAATAATTGTTAAACTTTCTATCACATAATTTTGTTCTTAAAATTCTAAGTTAATTTTGATTTTAACTATTCTTAACTTACAAACTGTTCTTTTTTCAAGAATTTGCATACTTAAAATAATTGTTAAACTTTAATTTAGGCTACAATATATCTCAGATTCAAGTCTTGTATTGAGAAATTCCTTGCTTAAGAAATATGTTGCTAACACAAGAATTTGTACTTGATTTGAGCACAAAATTCTTAGTTTTTTCTCTGTGTGCATGTATTTTATGTGTGTATATATGTGCATATGTATTTATGTTTGTCTCTTTTGGCACTCACTTGTGCGAAAATCCATTGGAGCCCGACTGGCGGGAGCCTAATTTCTTGCGACCCCTGCGCAAGGAGGTGGAGTAGCCGCAGAAGCAGCAGCGACAGCTGAAGCCGAAGCTTAAAGTGCTCCAAATTGAGCAGCCAATCATAAAATGGCTTGGCATTGGCCTCAAGTGGCGCAAACATTTGACAGGAAGTTGCGTGGACAAGCTGACAGTTGCTTAGCTCCTGGCAAATGTGGCACAGGAATTGCCGTTTGATGTGCATTCATAATCTTGTAAAGCATAAGTGAGCCTTAATTAGACTTGAGCTGAGCCCAAAGATTCACACACACACACGCTGCCTGCTGCGCTCTTGAAAAGGGGTTTTAATTAGCCCATCGATGTTTATCTGTTGACATAATTTGTTGTCATTATGTGTTGCTCGCCCCCTTTTCGGGCCACCTTGATGCAGGCTAATTGAAAATTACAGGCCACTCAACCGCACGGCACACCCACACCCACAACCCGAAACGCCCCGCCCCGCCCCGCCTCACCACGTCTCGCAACCCCCTTTCTTTATATTTTCCTGTGGCCGTTGAACGTCATTCGATTTGATTTGTTTGTTTGCTTTTGTTTGTGTTTATTTATTGTGTATTTTGTTACTTTTAATGCATCTTTTATCTGGATTATGCCATCAATAAGCCAGAGCCAATGGCTGCGCATTGTTGTTGTTGCTGTTGATAGTGATACAAAATTTGTGCCCCATTGTGTGGCAGCACAAGAGAGTTGCCCGAGTGACGACGGCGACAACGACGACGACGTCGACGACGACGTCGTTGGTCGACTCAACGTCTTGTTTACTCAAATTACAGCTGGGGTTATCTGCAGTTCCATCCAAAGTGCCATTCCCAAATCGTAGTTGAAGTCAGAGTTCGCTGCCAGTTGCCTAGTTGACCCCCTAGTCTCCGCTGGATGGTGGGCCTGGTCTCTCTTCGTTTATTTGCTTAAACAGTTGGCGTGTTTATCTCGCCGCTGCTCTACTTTGCCCTCACAATTTGCATTTCGAAATTCCAGCGAATTTTTATCTTTGTGGAGCAAACAGCAGCTACTCGAAATATATACAAACTTATCTTAATTGGGAAAGGGAGTTAAATGACAAGAGAGAAAGGCTGATAACAAAGAATACTAATAGTACTTACGATGAAAGCTACATATATTTATAAAAAGAAAACCACATATATGTATAAAAAGATAAAATACTGTTTTATGTATGAATATTTAACGTAGCTAAGATAAGCAAATAATTGAATTAATATAATAATCTGGTGCAGTGCAATAATATTTTAAACACTATCTCAAAAAACAAAACAAAAACGGGTGTAATCGACAGCGCATTTTTACCAAAATATAAAATAACATTTTATTTTCAATAATGCAAATCTGACGCGGGTATTCACGACTATAAATACATATGTTCCAAGACAGATACACGAACATTGCGTAAGCCCAATATAGTTTTTTCACTATGTGAACGGGTATAAACATATGAACAAATAAACCGAAAATTTCATATTCGATGCCTTTTTTCCTAATAAACATTAACAAATGAGTAGCAGTATTAATTTTCATCGTTTCATTTGTCTATTCTGTTTTCTATCTAAATAAAAGCATAGATATAAATTTTCAATTAATTTTAAAATGAATTCATAATGAAAGCTTTAACTCAGAGATACTACGTTCAGTAGGACATGTCTATATCGACTCTGCTGTTGATACTGATCAATAATATATATTCTTTAAGTGCCAGAGATGTCTCCTGCTAGGCATTACACATTTTAATTGCCATTCTACACTACAAATTGTTGCCATAGGCAATAAGTTAATTCAAGTCAATCAATTGAATTCATTGAATATTAACTCAAAAGTATATTCCGTTGAAATCATCTCGTTATTAGAAGTAGAATTTAGTCAGTGCTCGGCAATTTCCGCTGACATCAATTGTATGATCATTGGGGCGCAATTAATAATCTACGGCTGCTCGGACCATCTGTTTGGACCTTAAAAATGCACAAAAACGAAATATCTAAAAATTCAACGATGACTCATTCGCGTAAAAATCAAATTAAAGGCCCCCACCCCACCAAAAAACACAGAGCAAAGCAAAGCGAATCGTCTGACGGGGCACATACACACGTATAATATATACAATTTGGGGGCGTTAAAGATTTGCCAGCCTCATCGTGATCATCATTTGGCCCCCGGTTTTACGCAAAGATCAACTGAAACGTCTCGTCGTCGTCGCACCTTTTTGGCGTTGACTTTGCCGGCGTTTTGTAGCTGCTCTGATCTTGTCCCCACCTCGTTCTCCCTGCAACAACCGTCGTTCTATTTTCAGTGTGCCATGAAAATTGTGACAAGAGGTGGGCAGCAGTAGGAGGAGAAGGGGGTGGGGGTGGATGGAACTGTTGCTGTTTTCTTTCATTGATGCGCCCTATACCTCTAAGGGGGGCCTGAAAGCAGAACCAGCATTAGGCATGGAAAATCCATTGGATCTCTCAATTTAGATTTATGCTGCTCTTCGAATTATGCTTTGTTTACCTTGAAAAGTTTCGTTGATTTTTGTGTATTTTTAGTTGCTAGCCTA
Source organism: Drosophila colorata (assembly GCA_035041545.1). Lineage (NCBI taxonomy): Eukaryota > Metazoa > Arthropoda > Insecta > Diptera > Drosophilidae > Drosophila > Drosophila colorata. The sequence continues at coordinate 7,505,088 of JAWNLD010000564.1, forward strand.
TACTACATATGTATATAAATATATATACATATATATATATATATATATATATATATATATATAAAGCTGTTTTGTTTTAATTAAAAATCTGTGGGCCTTTATCGTTGGCCAAACTTTTGCGCTTTGTGAATATTTCAACACATTTGACTTTTCTTCTTTCTTCTCTTTTGGAAACAACTTCGTGCGGGTTTTTTATTTATTTGACTTATTGCACGTTATGTGATTAATATGATGCATCAGTCAGCGACAGTGTTTTTAAGTAGCACAAGCGATATGAATAAAAATTGATTTAAATTGTTTTCTGAGATACAATCTGAAAAAGAAAGTGTGTATGAAATCATAAACAAGCGGAATTGCTGTTGAATTCTAATCTCTTTTAATACTATTTTACTTTTACTCGTTTTTTCTCTATTTTTTTCATTTCATTTCCTCTATTTATTTTTTTTTTGTTCCCTACTCTTTATTTTATCTCCCATATTCGTACTTCTTATTTTTTACCTTGTTTTCTTATATTATCTATTTCTTCTTGTTATTTTTCTTTTAACTGCTCTAAGTCTCTTACTTTTACTTTTCATCACGATTCTAATACTCTTTTGTTTTTATCTTTTATCAAATCTTTTCTTTCTCCTTCTTGTTCTAAATCATATTTTACCTTTATTCTTATTCATACCTGATTCATATAATATTATTCTAATATTTTTGCTTTGATTACGCATAATTTTCTTCTCCTTTTTCTTTCTATTTATTATACTACCTGTTCCTCTTATATTATATTCTCTGTCAGCGCTGTTTCTCTTCTGGCCTTCCAACCTCTTTTATTACCTAAAGTTTGTTAGCTCTTATTTTGTTATGATTATTCTCTTTTTAGTTATCTCAGCTTCAGTAATTCTTAAAATTCTTAAAATTCCCAAACAGTTTAAGCATCAACCTACTCTCATAAACCTTCTCATAAATAAGCCCGCACTTGAGATACTTCTCGTGAATTGAGTACTCAACTACTTAGATATGAGCACTTTACAAGCATATCCAATCTTGAGCTCTGCCCACGGATCGAACGTGCCACAGCGCCTACCGCGATACCGAGTATCTGCCGCGATGATTGTGAGAATCGTGCCAAGGTCTCAGATTGTATTCGCTTTAACTACGTGCCGTTATCAAACGTAAAAGAACAAGCCAAGCGATGGGTAAACAATCGGCCTACAATCAGCGACCAAATTGTCGACCCGCCAAACAACTTGTCAAGAGCCGCCACCACCTCCGCCTGCGTTGCCGCCCACGCTCATGCCACAATTGGTCGCCTTTTCGCTTTCAGGTCGCACCAAAGCGCCCACGCGCCAACTAGTTGACAAAAATGCAGTCACTTTTGTCTTCCAATGAGTTGGAGGGCAGCCGAGCTGATTGCACCTGCTACTTGGGTTTGAGCTGGATACGCCCGACCAGGTCAATTCTGCAGCAGCAGCTCATTTTCTGTCTGTCTGTCTGGTTAATGGTTGGCTTGGCTGTTGCCGCATTCCTGGCCAGCTGCTATGGCTCCTAGTCGGGTTGGGGCATCGGCGTCGGCCTCGGCCTATTTTGGTCACGCTTTGTTCAGCTTTTGGGCTTTTGGGTGTTGATTGATTTTTATAAACAAAACTCGCTAATGGAAAAGTCTGGTGCAACATTCTTCTAGCAGCTTCTATATGTACATCGGCGGCGCGGCGACTCCGGCTGCAGTTGCAAGCTGCAAGTTGCAAGTTGCTAGCCGCTTTCTTGGTGGCATTGCCCATATATGTAGGCATGAGGCAGGCAGCATGGTGCAATACAACTGCAACTGCAACTCTTCATGCGGAGGTCGCGCTTTGCTAATATGGAAAATGAAAACAGGAAAAATGCGCTTCAGATGCGTACAGTTTTTGTGTGCATTGCGTGTTGCATCTTCTGATGCTGCCACTGTGGCAGCTCTCCTAGCTGCGAGTGCATTTGCCCCTCAACTGTGGAAAGATTTATATAACAAGTACTCAAACGCGCATTCATGCCTGGCACTCACTTTTATTTACAGATTTCCTAAACAAATATTAAAAACGACAAGCACAAGAAGAAGAAGAAGTTACAGAACAGCAACTACAACAACAACAACAACGAAGCAAACGCAGCAACGACAACAATTAGCACGAAACTTTCTAAAAAAAAACCCATTAACAAAAATTGTTCTACTAAAAACCAACTGCAACTGTTTCAACTAAAACTGGCATTATATTCGGCTAATGCGAATTGAGGTAAGACCTATAAAAATCCAAAAGAGATTTAAATACTATAATTTACTTAGTAAAGAAATTATTATTTGTGTTTCTTATAGCCTGTTTTTATTCAAAATGTTTTAAAAATGTTCAAGATTTGGAAATTTTCGTATCAAGAACAAGTAGATTTATTTTTTGATAAATTTCCATTACCGCAAAATGGTTGATAATCGATTTCTGGTTTTAAATCAATTTCTGCTTAAAATTATATAAGCTGAAGCAGCATTTTGATTCAAGATTCCTATATCGATGCCTCCTCCAATTTTTCTCAAAGTAACAAAGGCAAGAAGATATCTATATATATAATATATATAAATAATGTGTTTTGTCAATTCACAGCCGTGTACAGGGTAGCATATACTCGAGCACTCTCAACTATAAAATTCTGGTTATTAATTTAATTATTTTCCTGTTCATAAACATTTCTTAGAGCTGACTACAAAATGTGTTCTGGCCTTAATAATCTTCAAAAGTTTACGACTTTTTTCCATGGATTGCCTTGTTAAACTACCTAAGAAGTAGTTTGTTTCACGACTGACTAACTTTGAATACCCTACAGTTGTAAAATAACACACTGCTGGGGTTATGTGAGAGATATTATGGCACACAATAGAATAATTTTCGTATAGATAACTTTGAGATTGTAAATCAGCAATTTGAATGGACGAACTTCTAATCACATTGACCCCACATAGGCTGTATATAGCGCAGTTCTTGATGGTTTTTATGGATTCTATATTTTTTTTATGCCTTTGCCTATGGCTATTTATACGAGTTTGTCGACAAATTCTTTTTCTCTTATTTCTTTTTATATTTTTCATCTGCTTGCAAACACAAATACAAATTGTGGAAATTACATAAAAGGCTCCACATTGGCGCAGCTTCATGACATTTTGTTATCCTTTGCCCACGAACAGACACCCACCACACACACAGGGTGTAAAAGAAAAGCAATCAGAGGAGAGTTAATGAACGAATATTCGACTTGGATATACCCTAACTAAGTTGGAAGTAGTTTTGGCCCATATGAGTATGTGTCTAAAATTTTAGGTATATTATTATACTCGGAGGAAACTCTTACATGCTCTACACAAGTCTAGCATACCCTATTTGTTTGTAGTAGGTGCGGGTATCAAAAATTTCACTTTATGCTGACTGAAGTGAATCGAGTCCGCTTTGCCCAGACAAGCAAAGTGTAAGCTGTGCAGATTCCTTTCGAGCGCAGGACTCCTACGCACACGCGCCAACCAATACACACACGCACGCACACACACACACACACACAAACACTTTTATGTGGCCAGACAAAATGGAGGCTGTGGCGCCAACAAGTCGCGCCAGTTGAGTTTTTCCATGGCGGCAGCAGTTGCTGACTTGACTTGACTTGACTTGGTCTAAGGGGAGAGCGGAGAGCGGGGCGAGGGGGCTGCTGTATATAATATGCCAAAGGGGGGGCGTTTATACAAAGTGCCAACTTGTCTTATATTTTTTACCCTGTCTATTTATTTGCTGCAATTGCTGTGCATACTTTGAGGGGCCGCCAATGCGGCGTATGCTTAATCTGCAGCAGCGGCTGCTACAATTAATCAATCCTGCCTTTTGGCTAATTAAAACTTCAAGTCATTTGGCCAAATAAGATAGCAGCAAAAGTTGCGTTTTTGCATAAAAAAAAAAAATAGACAATCGCTCAATTTATACAACTTAGCCAAGCAAACAAAGCTGAAGCTGTTGTTGTTGTTGTTGTTGGAATTGTTGTTGTACATAAGCAGCGAGACGAAGCGGGCGCGTAGCAGCCATTGGTGGTCCTGGCCCACCCATTGGGCGGCACAGTTGGTGGTTGTTTTTGTTGTTGTTCTTTTTGCACGCAGTGCTTGCCCAAAAAAAAAAAACAAAAAAAAATGCCAAAGTGCCACACACAGCACCCCCTACCCCCAAGCGGTTGATCTGTGCTGTGGCTGCTGCTGCTGTGGCTGCTTGCTGCTGCACCCATCCCTCTTGCACGTGCAGCAACCGGGCATAATTCGGTTTCAGTCGCCGTTTGGAGCATGCGCGCCGCAGCATCCTTTTGGGCATCGACAGAATGACGCCAGTTGGGATTTTCATAACGCTTACGACTTGTGGCATGAATGATGTTTGCGTCAGAAGCGCACGATGTGTCGCCGGCGTAGCACATCATTCTAGGCCTAGCCTCCGATCGGGCAGGACACGCCAGCGCTGACATCATCCTAGCCTAGCCGCCAGCTACAGCCAGATACTCTGCTGGAGCTGTTCAAGTTCAAGTGTTCCAAGTTATTAAAGCACTTGTCTCGCGTTTTTTAGCCACCGTTTTGTGCCTTGTGTTAACTGAACGAAAAGTTGTTAAGTTTTTTGCTCAATTCGTTATTGTTGCGCGTGCCTTTCATTTAAGTAGTTCTTCAAAGTGCCTTATTAATATTAAACACAATAACAATTCAAATAATCCCGCAAATTCGCGTCTTTTATTTGCTGCGTTTGTCGTCGTGTGCCTTAAAGAAGAAGAAAAAAACAGAAAATGAAAACTTTAACTTTTAAAGCAACTTTTGTAGTTCTAAGCAACGCTTAGATATTTAGGCCCTAGGCTCAAAATCTAACTCTGCCAATAATTTGCCTTAGATTAAAAAAAAAAAAAAAAAATCACAGAATTTGTTAAGAAACTCTACACGTTTTTATCTATATAAACCTATTTATATATATACCGTATATACAATATACAAGACACGTTTTTAGCCGTTAGATGCACATTTTTAAAATCGTTATTTGTTAAATTTCGAATGTATTGACAGTAGTCGCATTTTTAAGCTACTTTTTAACTGAGATAGAAGTTTATTGTAGAGCTCTCTGCACTCCAAATTGTTAGTCCTTATTGTTTGTGTTTGCCATTTCGTTTCCGTACAATTTCTTGTACAAAAACGTGCTGGACGCGTCTCCGTGCCGCCGTTTCAACACCACAAACGTGCCTCAGCTCGGCGAGCAGTCGCCACCAAAATGGAGTCAGTCGGTTTCAACGCGCTTGGCCTCCGATCGTCGTGCGCTGCCGTCGTAGTCAACGATTTTTAAAATCCCTTCACCCCCGAACGCCTTCAAAGACATTGTCCACACCAAAAACAAAAAAAAAGTTAAAATAAACATTTACAACTAAATTTTAAAACAACAACAACCCACACACACACTAAAAAACACACACAACACAACACAACACACGAGACCCGAGTGTGCCTTTATAAGCATAAGCATAAGCTATACCAAGCCATGTGCCTTTTGAAAAACTTCTGAAAATAACCGAAAATCGCAAAAATAACATACAAAATAAGAAAACTTTACGTAATTTTAAAAATAATTCTTCGCTGAGCCTTAAAATGCGTTCAAAGAGTAAGTAAAATAATGTAACTATTTTAAAAAGAATGTATCTTTTTCGATTCCATTCTGAACACATTTCTGTAGCATACTTTCAAAAGTTTAACATTATTCTCATTTTAAGCTATTTTATTTTTGTTTAAAATATTATGTTTACAACCTGGCAGAAAATCAAACGTTAGCTGTCTTAGTATCCTTGGTAAATATGAAAAATGGGGATATGGGTTCGAAAAAAAAAAATTCTTCATTTTAAAAGATATATATAAAAGATTGTATATACATACATATATTAAAAGAAACTACAAAACAGCTATAAATATTAATTTTGATTTGAAGAGAAAAATAAAAGTAGTTTTCGATAGTTATATTAATAGTTGTGGTCTCAACTTGAATATTTTTATTACGTTTAATAAAATTACGACATAAAACCGAAGCCAGTCATAATATTTTCTCAATTCATTAGTCTGTCACCCCTATAAAAAAAAACTTATAAAATCATAGACTATAAATTGATTTCCACACTTCCCAAAAAGATGTTATAGGAAAACAATAAGCGACAGCTTTGTGGAAGCAACATCCATTTTTACCCAGCATCCACAGAAATACAACAGTGCCAGGCAATTAATTAGTTGGACCCATAGAAAACTTGGCCGGCTGTAAATTACATCCATTAGCCGCACAGTGTGACTTCCGAGCGAAAAGTGCTTGCCAATTAGTGAGAGCTCGTGCCGACAGCTAAAGCCGAAGCTTGTACTGAAGTTGAAGTTGGGATCCATTTGCATTCGCCAGTTGGTTGGCAGCAGCAGGAGTAGAAAATGAAGCTGAAAACATCTTTGTTTTTCGCACTAAGATTAACGTACAAATTTGATGTTCTTCCATTTTATTAGCCACTATAAAAATGCTCTTTGATAGCTTCGTGGCCAGCGGACTGCCATCAATTGAAACCTTAGTCAGCTGTAATGTTAGACACACTCCCCCTCAGCTATTGTGGCTTCACTTGAGTCAGAAATCAGCCATATCTATATACTTATTATATATACACAGTTGTCGCCTAGTTGCCTGCCATTCATTGAGGCTGTTTGTCTTTCAGCTCTATGAAATCCATCTGCTTGGCCTGTCCTTATTTATCCCTATTCAACTCCCTGCTCCTTTGGCCCATTTTATGTGACATTCACACTCAGTATGTGTGTGTGTGTGGATGTTTATTCAGAGGTTGTGTCTTTGGGGGAGACTGCATGCCACACAGTTAATTGAATTAATGGAGGGTATTGTATTACAGGGGAGTACTTCATTCAGAAAAGCTGTCAAAAGCGGCAAGTAACAAGTGATATTTTCATGTACTCGTTTATACTCAAATATGGTATGAAAATGTTTATTTTCTCCGCATATTCAGAAGTTAAAATTTACTTATACATTTAGTAACAAAATTGTTCGTATTTTAAATGATTTTTCGGAAGAATTGCACACAAGTATTTTATTATGTCTGATATATACGCAAATTTTCGTATCTAAAGTCGAAAGAATCTAAATAAAAATGTGAATATTAGTTTATTATTTACATTCCGAAAAGAATTTCGATATTACTTCTCCTATATCATTAGAAAATATATCAAAATTAGTTTTATAGAAAAATCCCTATTTGTGAAAAATATTTTTTTTTAACATTTCATTTTCTACATGCCTGTAAGAACTTTAGGAAATTGTTGTGTGGTAAATCCCTTAACAGCAATATATCTTTAACATTATAAATATCTTTAATCAATTTTCATAACTGCCAAAACATTCGTTTTTTTCTGTCTTTTGATATAAGTTCTTTAAGTAACTGCCATATCAGCATTATTATAAATTTCATGTTTTTGCCAACATGAATTTCTTTTGCTGTTTTCTCCCTTCGTAACTCTCATTTTCAATTTATATCCTTAATATCTTCTACCACAAAGCGAAAAAACTGCATGTATCCTTCGTGAAGCACTGCGCACGCTCTCTTGCTGCCTAAAAGGGGTTCCCGCGCAGCGCGTTTTTCACTCCGATCAGATAACGCCCCTGCCCTTTGCCGCTGCGCCGTTGAAGCTGCGCAAAACGCTGGCATTTTGCCGGCTGGCGCCACTCGGGCGGGCAGCCGCCGTTGCCGGGCGTCTAAACTCTACAGTTGCAGAGAAAAGGCGAAGAGAGAGAGAGAGAGAGGGAGAGAACTCTACACGCGCTTTTGGGGTTGATTTGGTCTGCTGCAGCGGCTGCACCCTTTGAGCAAACTTTGGCCAGCAATGCGCAGGCGGCGCTCTCTCGCTTACTCTCTCTTCTCTCTCTCTTTCTCTCTCTCTGTCGTTCGCTTTTTTGCTTTCACCCCGGCAGCAGAGCAAAAAAAAGTTCAGACAGACAGCGAAAATGCGTCGACGTCGACGTCGCTGACGCCGTCGCAGCATCCCCTAGGCTGGTCCAATTTGGAGGTAACCTTTTTCAGTTACGTGCCAGATTTCGTGGCCAGCAGACGTGCATCCTTCGACAGTGCTTCAAATAAAGCCGCATCCAATCCAGCCGCCATATGGAGCAGGCGGCGTTCTGCCAAATGGCAAAAAGTAAAATTTTTAAACTCTGTGCCGTGCGTGTGTGTGTGTGTGTGTGTGTGTCTGCCTGCCTGCCTGCCTTGTCTCCTATCGCTTTCTGGCTGACAGTTTTTGCCGGAAATTTCAAGTGCTTCCGCATGCTTTCGTGGCGCGGGGCAAAGATTTGAAAACCAAAACATAAGCTGTGCAAATTATCGATTTTTACATAAGAAAAATAACGCTATCGTGTTCCGGCTGGGCAGCGAGTTTGTGTGTATGTGTGTGTATGTGTGTGTGTGTGTGGGTGTGTGTGACTGACACACTTTGCCTGCCCTGTCTTCGGGTGGGCGTGCAGCAGGACAAACACAAAAACAAAAAAATCAATTACAAGCGCATGGCGGGGGCGGAGGGGGCGTGGACACACAGTTAGCCAGTCGAGCATTAAGTGAATTTAGCTAAAAATCCAGGCATTAATGTCGCATAAAATGGCGCAGCAGCAGCAACAACAAATGCTGTCGGCGTCAGCGTCGACGTCGCTGCTTGGCATAATGACAAGCGAGAGTCAAGGGGGGAGGGGTGGCGACAAGTCACCCCAAGCGACAATGGCCAGGCTTTGATTTGGAAACTGAAGTGCCCCCGTATGCGAGCGAGTGTGTGCCAGTGTGTGTGTGTGTGTGTGCGAGTGTGTGTATAGAAGATTTTCATCAGCAGCGAGGCGACTTTGTCTGGGTTTTTTGGGTGGTGGCTGCCCCCGGCCTGGCCTGACCCGGCCCGGCTATCTCTGCTGCTGCTGCTGCTTTGGGGGTGGTTTCTGGTTTTTTGGTTTAGGTTTAGGTTTCGGTTTCGGTTTCGGTTTCGGTTTGCTCGGTGCGCTATTTATAACACTTGAACGGCCATTTATTTCATGTTTATAACGCCTATTCTCGTTGCTTCGCCCAATTCACAATTCACAATTCACAATTTTCCTTTCCTTTTCCGCTTGCAGTGCCTTTTACAATTTCTAAACGTAAAACACTAAGTTTAAGCAAACGATTAAGACTAGGACGACAACTCGGTCTAGGCCTAGGACGAGCACGTAGACGACGCAAGGATGTCCACGCTATCGCTGCGCATACAGCTGGAGGGCGGTCGGGTGACCAAGACCATACAATTCCAACCAAATACGACAGTCTTCGATGCTTGCAAAGTCATACGCGATAAATTTGCCGAAGCGGTGCAAGGACAACGTAAGTAAAGTCGGCCAGAAAATCAACGCAGATCTTCACGATACACTTTTTTTTTTCTTTTTTACAACTGGCAGCTAGCGAATATGGACTCTTCATTTCGGATGAGCAGAATCAGCAGGGCGTCTGGCTGGAGGCCGGTCGCACCCTGGGCTATTATATACTCCACAATCAGGATACGGTCGAATATCGACGCAAGCTGCGCACGCTGCGCGTTCGCATGTTGGATGGCGCCGTCAAGACGATACTCGTCGACGATTCGCAGCCGGTGTCGCAGCTGATGGTCGTTATTTGCACCAAGATCGGCATTACCAATCACGAGGAGTACGGCCTGGTGCGCGAGGACAATGAGGCGCAGAATGAGAATTTGCCGGACAATAAGTTTGGCACGTTGACGCTCAAGCGCAAGTTCACCGAAAAGGATCGCGATGCCAAAATGGAGAGTTTGCGCAAGAAACTCAAGACCGACGATGAAAGTGAGTGGCGCCATCTATCGTTTGTGCGACCTAACTAATTTATTTGCTCTCTTTTCCAGTGAACTGGGTCGATGTCGGTCGCACACTGCGCGAACAGGGCATCGATGAGTCCGAGACGGTGCTGCTGCGGCGTCGCTTCTTCTTCTCGGATCAGAACATTGACTCGCGTGATCCCGTGCAGCTGAATCTGCTCTACGTGCAGGCCAGGGATGCCATTCTCGACGGCACGCATCCTGTCACACAGGATAAGGGTGAGTTTGCGAACGTTTCATAGTTTTTCCTTTTTCTACAATTCGTATTTATTTTATTGTTATAGCTTGTGAATTCGCCGGCATTCAGGTGCACATTCAATTTGGGCCGCACAACGAGAGCAAGCACAAGCCCGGCTTCCTGGAGTAAGTCCAATCAACTAAAGACAACTCGCATAGAACTCGCCACTAATCAACTCGCTTCAACTGCCCCCCTCTCTCTCTCTTTATCCTGCCACAGCCTGAAGGACTTTCTGCCCCAGTCGTATGTGCGCGTTAAGAGCATTGAGAAGAAAATCTTTGCCGAGCATCGAAGACATTTCGAGCTAACGGAAATCGACGCCAAAGTCCTGTACACCAAGACCGCCCGGGAGCTGCCCACCTATGGCGTCACCTTCTTCCTGGTCAAGGAGAAAATGAATGGCAAGAACAAGCTGGTGCCGCGTCTCTTGGGCGTTACCAAAGATTCGGTTTTGCGTCTGGACGAACGCACCAAGGAGATTTTGATATCCTGGCCGCTGACCACAGTGCGCCGTTGGGGCGCCTCCCCGAATACGTTCACCCTGGACTTTGGCGACTATGCGAATCAATACTATTCGGTGCAAACAACCGAAGCCGAGCAAATTGTGCAGCTCATTGCGGGCTATATTGATATTATATTAAAGAAGAAGCAGACCAAGGACCACTTTGGCATCGAGGGCGACGAGGGCTCCACCATGGTTGAGGAGTCCGTTGCGCCATCCAAGTAAGTTGACCACCTAAAGAAAAGAAATAGAAATGAAAATGTTGAATGTTGCATTGACTGTCATCATTTATTTACTTATTTAGGGCCACCTTCTTGCAACACGAGACGAATCGCGTGGAGAAGCTTAACTTGGAAAGTCTGGCGCATCCGGGCATTATGCGGCCATATGACGGTAAGTCTCTTGGCTTATATTATACTATATTTAAGATATTTGCACTTTAGCTTCAGCTTTTTATTGTAAAGTAAAGCCTAAACATACGATTTAATTAGTTGCGCTTATGTTTTAGTTGTGTTGAGCGTACAAATTTAAAGAACTTGAGTTAAAACAGATATATTTTTTTTAGAAAGGAATATCTATAATATCTGATATTTATATTAAGCAAATTCTTTTAGTTTCATTTAACTAAAAAAAACATATTTGATGAAAATATAAAAAAAATTACTGTTATATGCGCTCAAATGATATTATAGCAGAAGTGTTCCTTATTTTATATTATTATTATTAATATAAAAAAAACCTCTGCATAAATCCTTAGAAATATTTAATTAAAACAAACATATATCATATTTTCGGCCAAATTCAATACAGTAGATTGAACTTCCATTTTTAAAAGATTTTTAATAGATAGTTGGAAAATGAAAACTTCGAAAATATTTTATCATAAAAGGGTATCTTATTTCTTAAAAAAAAATTAAAAAAATTAAACATATTTAATAGAGCTATATGGAAGAAATATTAGTTATTTTGGCAGTTTCTGAAGATATTCTTTAAAGGCAAAATCAGATTTCTAGACTCTTATAACTGTAGTTCCTGTAGTTGCTTTATTGTTTTAATTTACTTGTTTATGCTTCTGATAATTTATGATTTCTGAATTGTGTACACCCACGCTTCTCTCTCTCGCTCGATGTGGCAACGCCGACAGGTGAACGCACCTTCACGCAGAACGAAGTGCAGACCGTGCAATATGGCGCCTTTGTCGGTCAGGTGAATCATGCACATACACCGCCAACGGTAAGTTCTACAATGCACCCCGAGCGACACAACAATTTTTCATTTACTGCCATTTTACCTAAGTTGCCATTGCACCTCCTAAAAATATACATAACCTCCAAATTCAACATAACCTCACCGTAACTCACAACTTAACTAACTCGTGGAAATTCTTTCATCTTCTGAACATGCTGCATTTAGAAAACGGTCATGAAACGTTTCACAAAGTATGTGCCCTAAACTGGGCTATCCAAATACATATCTCAATCGAAATCATGATTTTTAATAATAAATATAAATAATTTCCCGTTTTCCTATTAGACTAAGGAGGTACGCATTAGTTCTGTGAATCTGACGGAGCCGCAGCGTGCGCTGCTTGGCTACATCTCCGCCGGACAGGATGTCTTAATACGCGCCGACGAGGAGCTGCGCACCAAGGTGAGTTTTGCCAGCACAGAGAAGCCGTTCCAATTCCTTTGCTAATCCGCACAACTCTCGGCACTCCAGGCACCCATTCAGCAGCTGGGCAGCGATCTGCGTTCGATCGAGTGGCGCGAGAATACGCTGGACACCTCCAAGCAGGCGGTCAGCTCGCACGTGGCCACGATGAGCGCAGCCACCGCCCAGATTATAACCGCCTCGCAGCCGGATGAGGTGGACACCGAAGCCATTTCGGCGTCTGTTTCGCAAATTGCCCAAACCATACCGGAGGTGACCAAGGAGGTGCGCCTGATTGCCGCCCTCATGGAGAACGACTCGAACGGCGATCAATTGCTGGAGGCGGCGCGCAATCTGTGCAATGCCTTCAGCGATCTGTTGAAGGCCGCCGAGCCGGAGAGCAAGGAGCCGCCACAGCATCTGATCAATGCCGCCAGTCGTGTGGGCGAGGCCACCACCCATGTGCTCAGCACAATTGCCGAGGAGGAGGCGCCGGAGAGTCGCGATCTGCACGACATGCTGCTGGCCCTGGCCAAGGCGGTGGCCAATACCACGGCCGCTTTGGTGCTGCGCGCCAAAAACATTGCCGCCAGCTGTGAGGACGATCAGGCGCGCAATCGCGTCATCGGCGCGGCCAGCCAGTGCGCCCTGGCCACCAGTCAGCTGGTCGCCTGCGCCAAGGTCGTCGCGCCCACGCTGCACAACGCCGCCTGTCGCGAGCAGCTGGAGGCGGCGGCCAGGAACGTTGCGCGCGCGGTCAATTCGCTGTGCGAGGTGTGCAACGAGGCCAGCAACGATCCCAAGCTCAAGGACGATCTGCTGGCGGCGGCCCGCGACGTCTCCAAGAGCCTGATGGAGATGCTCGAGCACGTGAAGCTGAGCACGCGCGAGCACGCGAATCACACCAGCCAGGAGCTGAGTCCCGTCGAGAACGTGATCATTGGCACCGACATTCTGGTGTCCACCAACGATCCGCAGGAAATGGTGCGTCATGCGCGCACCCTCGGCCAGACGACCGCCCAGCTGATACAGAGCATCAAGGGCGAGGCCGATCAGCAGGAGGATGAGGATATGCAGCGACGTCTGCTCTCGGCGGCCAAGCAGCTGGCCGACGCCACCGCCAAGCTGGTGGAGGCGGCCCGCCTCTGCTCGACGAATCCGCACGATTCGGACAATCAGAATGCGCTGCGTCGCGCCGCCGAGGAGCTGCGCGAGATCACAACCAGCACGGCGAATACGCCGGCGATGAAGCGCGGCCTCATCCAGCGACTGGAGTTCTGCTCCAAGCAGGCGGCCACCGCGGCCACCCAGTGCATCTCGGCCGCCCAGAATGCGGTGCAGCACAGCCAGGATCATCAGACCAAGGAGTCGCTGCTGCAGGATTGCAAACGTGTCGCCGACACAATACCGCGTCTGGTCACCTCCCTGAAGACGACGCGCGCCGTGCCGGACGATGCGAACGCCCAGCTGAATCTGATCGAGGCCGCCGAACAGTTCATTGAGCCCGCCCTCCAGGTGTCCAAATCGTCGCGTGCTCTGCAGCCGACGGTCACCGACATACCCGCCGCAGCGCAGCTCTCGAAGAGCGCCCTCCATCTGGGCCAGACCGTCTCGGAGCTGCATTCGGTGGCGCATCGTGCACGCGACGCCTGCGGCGGCCAGGAGCTGGAGTCCGCCTTGGAGGCGGTGCGCAAACTCCATCTCGTGCTGGACGATACACGACAGGCGGCGCTCGCCGGCCAGCTGCGTCCGGTGCCCGGCGAGACCGTCGAGAATACGGCCGATGAGCTGCGCAAGTCCGTCAAGAACGTGGGCATCGCTCTCAGCCAGCTGCTCAGCTCCGTGCTGCAAGGACAGCGCAGCTATGCCGGCGCCGCCGGCCGCGATACGGCCCTGACCCTGGGCGACTTCACCAAGAGCGTGCACGGCGTGGCGGCGACCACACAGAATCCGGCGATCATTGACTGTGCGGACGATGTGGTCACCAGCTCCGCCCAGCTGATTGAGCAGGCGCAACGCACGCTCCAAGGCATCTCCGATCCGCAGGCGCTCACCCAGGCCGGACGCGATGTAACCGGCGCCCTGTCCCGCACCGTCGACTGCATACCCGGCCAGCGTGAGGTCGACGCCGCGCTGCGCAATGTCAGCGATCTCAGCGAGATTCTGTCCGTCAGCGAGTTCCCGCCGTCGAATCGGCCGTACGCCGAGCTGCAGTCGGAGCTGAAGCAGGTGGCCGAGCAGCTGAGCAGCGCCGGCGGCCAGATCGTTCAGTCGTACGCCAGTCCCGCCCAGCTGGCGGAGAGCAGCCAACATTTTGCGGTCAACTATCGGGATCTGTTGTCGGTGAGCATGCAAATGGCCGGCCAGACCCAAACGGATGAGCCCGTCCGCTCCCAGATGATCGACAGTCTGCGCAACGTGTCCACGCAATCCTGTTCGCTGCTGTCCACGGCCAAATCGATTGCCGCCGATCCCGGCCAGCCGAATGCCAAGAATTTGCTGCACGCCGCCGCCCGCAGCGTCACGGAGAGCATCAATCAGCTGGTGGACGCCAGCATCCAGTCGGCGCCGGGCCAAAAGGAGTGCGACAATGCGATGCGCAACATCGAGGCGCTGCGCCTGATGCTCGACTATCCGCACGAGCCGCTCAACGAGCTGGGCTACTTCGATTGCGTCGAGCAGGCGACGTCGATGTCGCGTAATCTCGGCTACGCCATCTCCGAGATGATCAACAATGCCAAGCAGTCGCAGCACGTCGAGTTCGGCCAGTCGGTGAACAATGTCAACGACTCGATTCAGGGCCTCATGGAGAGCTCCTCGCAGGCGGCCTATCTGATCGGTGTCTCCCATCCGAGCAGCGTCGCCGGCCGGCCGGGCATCATCGATCAGGCGCAGCTGACGTGGGCGTATCAGGGCATACGGCAGCATTGCGATATCGTCAGCAGCGCCCAGTCGGGCAAGCCGCAGATGATCTCCGCCCTAACCGTGATTGCCAAGCACACGAGCTATCTGTGCTCGATCTGTCGGCAGGCGAGCATGAACACCACCAATCCGGTGGCCAAGAACGAGTTCATTGTGCTGGCCAAGCAGGTGGCGACGGCCACCTCCGACCTGGTCCAGGACATCAAGGCCATTGAGGAGCAGCCGACGGGCGGCAGTCGGGATCGTCTGGTTGAGCCGCTGCTGGAGGCCGTCAAGGCGGTGCGTCAGTATGCCTCCAGTCCGGAGTTTATCTCCATACCGGCCAAGATATCGGCGGAGGGTCGCAAGGCCCAGGAGCCGGTGATCCATGCGGGTCGCGGCGTCATCGACGGCGTCGTCGAAATGGTCAAGGCAGCCAAATCGCTGGCCCTGTCGCCGGACAATCCGCCCGTGTGGCAGCAGCTATCCATGCACTCGACGCCCGTCTCCGAGTCCGTCAAGCGGCTGGTGGACAACATACGCGACAAGGCGCCGGGCCAGGCCCAGTGCGAACAGGTCCTGCACACGCTGGGCATCTGCACCCGCGAACTGGACAGCTGCGCCCTGGCGGCCAATGCGCAGGGTTTGAGCCGGCGCCGGGACAATAATCTGCACGGTTTCAGCGGGCAAACGCTGAACTCGGCCGCCGAGCTGTTGGATAAACTGGAGCCGATACGCGTGGCGGGCAAGAACAATGCCGAGCAGCTGGGCCATGCCGTCGGCGAGATTTCGCGATATGTGGTGCCCATGGTGAATGGCGCCGTCGGCGCCTGCACCCACATCGTGCACAGCCAGCAGCAGATGTCGCTGATCAACCAGACCAAGTCGGTGGTGGAGTCGGCCATTACGCTGGTGCAGTCGGCCAAGGACTCGGCGGGCAATCCGCGCGCGACGCACGCTCATCCGCGGCTGGACGAGGCCATCGATGGGACGCGCGAGGCCATCCAGGAGCTGCAGCAGACCGTGGAGAAGAACAACGCGG
Source organism: Drosophila colorata (assembly GCA_035041545.1). Classification (NCBI taxonomy): domain Eukaryota; kingdom Metazoa; phylum Arthropoda; class Insecta; order Diptera; family Drosophilidae; genus Drosophila; species Drosophila colorata. The sequence goes on from JAWNLD010000564.1 coordinate 7,521,343, forward strand.
AGACGGGCATTGTCACCGGCCTGATGGAGCAGCTGAATCGCTCGATTACGCGGCTGACGGACAAGCGACAGTCGCTGCTGAATGCCTCCTACTCGGACAACTTTGTGGACTATCAGACGCGCATGGTGGCCAACGCCAAGGAGATCGCCCGACTGGGCAACGAGATGAACGCCAAGAGCAGCGTGGAGCCGGCGGCTCTGCCACAGCTGGCCATCGACATGACCCAGCACTATCAGCTGCTCACCCAGGATTCGGTGGGTGCCAGCACGACGACCACCTCGCCGGACGTGGCCATGCGCATCCGCAGCACGGTCATCGATTTGGGGCGTTCCGTTAGCGCCATGATTCAGTCGTCGGCGGGTGGCGCCAATCCGAATGATGTCGGCGCCCAGAAGGAGATAGCGCGCAATGCCCGCGAGGTGTCCGAGAAGGCGGCCCAGGTGCTGGCCGCCCTGCAGGCCGGCTCCCGCGGCACCCAGGCCTGCATCAATGCGGCGCACACCGTGTCCGGCATCATTGGCGATCTGGACACGACCATTATGTTCGCCACCGCGGGCACCTTGCACTCGGATGGCGATGGCAGCTTTGCCGATCATCGCGAGCACATTTTACAGACCGCCAAGGCCTTGGTCGAGGACACCAAGGTGCTGGTGACGGGCGCCGCCGGCACACAAGATCAGCTGGCCAATGCGGCACAGAATGCCGTCTCAACCATCAGTGAGTGATCAGAGCTCCCCACAATTATTGACTGATTGATCAATATTGTCTTTTTCCTTTTTACCCCAGCTCAACTTGCGGAGGCCGTTAAACGCGGCGCCTGCTCATTGGGCTCCTCGCAGCCCGACTCCCAGGTGATGGTCATCAATGCCGTCAAGGACGTGGCCTCCGCTCTGGGCGATTTGATCAACTGCACCAAGCTGGCTTCGGGCAAGCCCATACACGATCCCTCCATGCAGGGTCTCAAAGAGAGCGCCAGGGTATGTTTGAAACTCAACTATTTTTTTGGAACTTTTTTCTACGTCTCTTCATCTTGCTAGTTTTTTTTTTTTAATACTCTCTCTTTTTGCTGTAAAGCTTTCGTTGTTGTGGCTTTTTTTGATTAGTGTATAATATTTAGTTTTTTTTTTCCCCATTCTTTTTGGTATTTTTGTAACTGTAACTGACTTTAATGTGGTTATGGTCTCTTTTTCTGGGTGGTTTTCCAGGCAAGATTTGAGCTACAAACGAACTGGACGTGATTTTCAGAGCTCTTTGTTTAACATATTAAAAATGGGCTTAAAATATGACATTGTTTCTGGTTAGTAAGATAAAAGTTAGCGAAACTAATATCCAGCTTAATTTGTACTTAACGTGAGCTTATAATTCCCAACTAGTTTACACTGAGACCAAATGAATATGGGCTAGTATATCTTTTTCTAAGACTTATCTAATTTTTGTGTGAATTGTCTTTTGGAAAGCAGGTTTTTAAGCAAACACACAAATACATACGCATACATAATTGTTGTTTGTGGCATTTAGAGTTCAGTGAGCGCTCGCAAATGCGAACTTTTAGAAAATATAACTATCTTGAAATTATAAATGAACATTTTTAGTTTGAAAACTATGGTTTTCATTTGGTTTGTTTTTCGTGGACAATATAGAATACGGAATTATTAAAAAATACTATTTAATTGCTCTAAACAAATCGTTAATTTTTAAACCCTATATTTTGTGTGTGCTATATAAAAAAATTTACTTTGTTAGAATTTTATTTGCAAATAAGAATCAAGTTGAAAACTAAAATGTTCCAATTCGCGAGCGACCACTGTATCAAGTAAATACTTAATAATCGTAAAATGGCTTTGGCACTCTTACATACATTTACCACCCGAAAAGTACTTTTAAGAAAAAGATCCAAAAACACTATTTAATACTAGCTGTCGCTGTTGCTGTCGCCGCTGTTTCATGCACCAAACGAGCCTCCGAGGGCTACTCGTCTCAATCTCCATCTCCATCTCATTCTCATGTTTAAACTCAGCTTTTGTTGCTGCTGCTGCTGCTGGCGCTTTATGTTTTGTTTGGTTTCGTTTTTCTTAAATGTTAATAATTATTTTCAATGTTTAACCCACACAAAAACACGCATACTTACATAAATACATATGTATACATGTGCCTAAACAGCCCCCGCAACATAATCTCCGGCTAAAGAAGCACAAAACACCCAATTTCTCAACCCACCGTTATCAGCTCTAACTCTTTGGTCAATCATTCAAGCAACCCACCACCCACCACCCACCCTTCTGCCTGCTGCTCTGCATGCATTCGCTGTGCTCTCTCTCGCTGTCGCTCTCGCTGCCCCCGCTCTCTATGTCGATCCACCACCACCACCACCAAATAATTCACTGAACCACCCTCCCACACATTTGTAAAAAGCAAAAAAAAAAAGAAAGAAAGAAAATCCATAAATTCTTGTATATTATTTCGTTTTCGTTTTTTTTTGTTTTGCTAATTTGTGCGCGTTCGTCGTCTCTGCTCTTCTCTCTCTCTTCCCATACACACATACACAAAAAAAAAAATCAACAAACTCTCATGAACTGTACAAAAATCGCTCTCCACGCTCTCTTCATGCGCTGCGCTCGCTGTGGAATATCTATATATATATATATCTATATATATATATAATTCGAACATGCATCTCTATCGAATTCGAACTCGTTATCGATATCATCCGCATATCAAAAACCGTTGTACCACAAACGACAACAACCACAAAGCAGGCGCTTCAAGATGTTTGCCAAACAGCTGCCAGCGCCCATTCAGAAACTAACACGCCCATGCCCCACGCAGCAGCAGCAGCAGCGGCAGCGGCAGCAATGGATTCATGAGTCATTAGGGAGACGCCTCCCACAACAATTTGGAAACTTTGACGAAATTCTCTTTTAAACATTAACATTAATCATTGCACAATACAAAGAAAACAAAAAACATTATTCCAAACATTTTAAGCCACTTCAAACTTTTGTAAAACTTGTGGATGTGATTGGAGGGTATACTTGGGCATTACATGTATGTATATACATATATATATATATGTAGATATATATGTATATAATTTATGCATATATATTCAGACCAAACGTGTTTCTTTTAATTTAACTTCAATTTATAACCCATTCAGCTTAATGTTTATCAATTGAAAATTGTTTTTCGCCGTAGAAATTAATTTTTTATAATCAGTTAAAAGGGATACAAATTTATACAAATTTTTAAAAATATGTTTGCGACGAATGAAAACGTTCGAATTTATATTTATTATAATCATTTTTGAAAGCAAGCAAATAACAAAATAATTTGAAACAAAAGATTTCTGCGCATTTTCCATGCTACAGCTTACAATTAAATGTTAAATGATTTTCAAATTCTCTCATACATTAAAAGAATATATCTGTCCCAATTCAGCTTTCAAGGTTCCTCTTTTTAGACGTCGTATATATATAGTATGTATATATAGATATATTCATACATACCGACATGTGTACCCATACTTGTCCATAACATCTACAAGTTCTCCTCTCTTTGTCCAATGTTATAGTCCCTGAAATTAAATGTTGTTTAGAACGATTAAAAAACATTATTTGTGTATTTTCGCGAATAAAATTTGTATTGCTCGTATAATCAGCCATCAAAAAATGTTGTTCATTTCAAAAGCCATATTTAGCATACCAAAAGTGCCAAAGCCAACGTTCTGTAGTCGTGTCATTTGTAGACTTTAGTTTATGGTTTGTAGTTCCTAGAGCTTACACCTAAGTTACCCATACTTGATCATTATCTGTACCTTCTATGGAACTTGACATTAATCAACAACATTTCTGCCTTCCAAAAAAAAAAACAAAAAAAAAAAAAACAACGACAACGACAACAAACACACTTTGTTATTGCCTTTAGGTAATGGTGCTGAATGTTTCCTCGCTGCTGAAAACCGTCAAGGCCGTGGAGGACGAGCACACGCGCGGCACACGCGCCATGGAGGCCACCGTGGAGGCCATTTTACAGGAGATACGCGTAAGTAGCATTATTTTTTTTGTACAGCTATTGATTTCGTGAGATTAATCAAGCCTTCCGTTTGCAGGCCATGCAGTCACCACCACCGGTGGGCAGCGCCCAGATGGGACCCGAGGATTTGATACGCGTCACGATGAATGTGACCGCTGCCACGGCCAAGGCCGTTGCCGCCGGCACCTCCAATCTGCAGGCGGACATTGTGGCCGCTGCCAATTTGGGCCGTCGCGCCATCTCGGACATGCTGATCGTCTGCCGTTCCGTCGCCTGGAACTGTGCCGAAACGGAGGAGCTGCGCGTGCGCACCCTGGAGGCAGGCACCGCCGTCGCCGAATCCTACCGGGAGCTGCTCAACGGCATTCTGCACAATTGCAGCGCCGATGATCGCATGCATTTGTCCCGACGCGTGGCCAAGTGCGTCACCGATCTGGTGGCCATGGCGCGTCTGCTGAAGGGCTCCGACTGGATCGATCCCGAGGATCCCACGGTCATAGCCGAGAATGAGCTGCTCGGCGCTGCCGCCTCCATTGATGCCGCCGCCAAGAAGTTGGCCTCGCTGCGACCTCGCCGCCAGGCGGATGTCAAGGTGCATATTGATCCACAATCCTTAGCTTTTAACGGTGTCTGTGAATGGTGAATTGAAAACTAACAAAAAAATGCTCGTTTCCACTCGGTTGTCACACGTTTAACTCATTTAGCTCGTAAGCAACCAATCAACCAATCAACCAATCGACCAACTACCCACTCATCAAGCGATTCCAGTGAGATATGTTTGATATTCTTGGTTGTTACATTCAAAAGTTCACCCAGGAATCAAACATATTATTACTGTGATCGTTCAAACTCTACTAAACAATCCCCAACTTAACTCAAATGGTGTTTGCTTATCTAATCTAAAAATATTTCTAAAAAAAAAAAGATTAATTACAAAACAATTCCTGAACTAAAAACTGATTTATCCACTCACAGATCGAGCTGGACGAGAACATGAAGTTCGACGAGATGATTCTGGAGGCTGCCAAGGGCATCATGGCCGCTTCGGCTGCCTTGGTGCGTGCCGCCAATGCCGCTCAGCGGGAGCTCATCGATCAGGGCAAGGTGGCGCGACGTCCACTCACCAGCTCCGACGATGGCCAGTGGTCGGAGGGTCTGATTTCAGCCGCTCGTCTGGTGGCTGCCGCCACGCACAGCCTCGTGGAGGCCGCACAGAATTTGGTGCGCGGCGTGGGCACCGAGGAGATGCTCATCTCGACGGCCAAACAGGTGGCCGCCTCGACGGCACAGCTCTTGATTGCGTGCAAGGTCAAATCGAATCCGAATTCGGAGGCCGGACGACGCCTGCAGGCGGCCGGCAATGCGGTCATCAAGTCCACCGATAATCTGGTGCATGCCGCCCAACAGGGCCTCGAGGCGGAGGAGGAGCACTCGCTGAAGATCAACACATCGATGGTGGATGGCATGGCGCAGGAGATTAACGCACGCTCCGCCGTGCTGCGCAAGGAGAAGGAGCTGGAGGAGGCGCGTCAGCGGCTCAAGCATGTGCGCCAGGCGCAGCGCTATGCCAAGAACACCCAGGGCTTCACCACGGACGAGAGCGACACGGAATATGCCTACGGCACGCTCAACCGGAGCCAGAACAATGTATGAACAGGTTTCACGACCTTTGCTTAGTTCTTAGTTTACGTTTAGAGCGCACCAGCGAATTGGCAAATCTCACTTGGTGGTGGCGTAGCTGTAGCTCTAACCCTTAATCTGTCTAACCAACCGAAAATCTCTTTCTCGCTAACCTTTAACAGAGTTTGGGTCGCGGAGCTGCCTACTACGGCTCGCAGTCGGGCGATCTGCCCAGCTCGCCCAGCTACTACACGGGCGGGTCAGGTTCCGGTGCGGGCAGCCAGCAGAAGCATCATTACAACTATGCCGTGCAGCATTTCCATCATCCGGGCGCCGTTTCACCGCCGCCGGCGAATTATCCGCCCATGGACGATATGAATGGCGATTTTCCGCCGCCACCGCCGCCGTTGTCGACGACAATTTCTAACATGCAAACGGCCACGTCCGGTCACAGTTTTCGCCCTAATCCCAAACTAACCGCCAATGCTGTGCCGCGTCCCTATCCGGGCAGTCCGGTGGCCGGGGCGGGGGGCAGCAATGGCTTTGCAAGCACATCGGCAACGGGCACACCCACTAACGCCAACTATCAGCAGAGCTTTGAAACGTCCAGCCTTAAAACGCAGACAAACGCGACAACATCCGCGCCCGCTGTGCCGCCGCCGCCGCCGCCGCAGAAGCCGACGTTGAATCGCAATCTGGAGGCGTGCGTGCAGGATCTGCACGACAAGACCTTTGGCCAGGGCGGCGTCGTCCAGCTGACCGGCGGCAATGTCTATCCTGGCCAGAACTACGAGGGCTACACATCCAGGTGAGTCAAGCCACTGCCCGCTGGCCAGTCCCAGTGCTCATCTTTTTGGCCGCTCCTCAGCAGATACGAGACGCGCAACTTTGACAAGTCGCCGAACAACAGCGCCAGCAGCGAATTGGGTCTGGTGAAGCCGCTGGAGTCGAGCTTCTCGCAGATGACGCTCAACACGGATGGCGGCAAGATCAGCATTGTGGATCAGGGCTCCGAGCGACTCACCTCGATGACACAGCGCGTCATGGAGCGCAAATCGTTTACGACCACGACGGAATCGCGATCCGAGACGAAGACGGAGAAGCACAGTTTTCGACTGGAATGAGCCGGAGATGGGATGGAGCTGGAGCTGGAGCTGGAGTGGAGCAGAAATTGCAGCCGAAACTAAACGATAATGTTTGCCAAATGTGCTTTTAACATTTACATACACACTAATAGTAATAATTTAACATTTAATTATAATTAGCCACTAGCGATAATATATCTATATATACACACACTCACACACACACATACACACCCTAACTCTAACGTTATAATCGCACTTCATTTCGATGTCGATTTCAATTTCGATTTGTGTTCTTGTTTTCAATTTGCGTACAATTTTCTTGTGTATATTTGTTGTGAGCTTTTGTTGTACGTGTCTCTCTGCCAATTAATTGCCAGTTGTGTTTCACACTCTATATATCCGTCGAAATCGCCTATACAGAATAACGAAACTATATTCAAGGCAAAAACCACTTTCTACTAATCAAACGAAACCTAAGCAAATCAACAACAACAAAAATTATTCTTAATCTGTAACCAAAACTAAATGCAAATTGGGTTCATTTAATTACGTTTAGTTCAATGCAATTGTTTACTGTGCACCTAAACACCAAATACAATTATTTAAACGGTGACTTTGAATTGACGCCATTTTAGTTAATTGAATTCAATTGTTGTTCGCATAACGTTTAGTTCTTAAATCATCCATGTACGTAAACATTGTTCGATGTTCTTCGATATAAAACAAAAACAAAAAAAAAAGGTTTTCTTCTCTCTGTAATTTCGTTTTGTATATACGAGTACATATGTGAGACGTCGTGTATACGTAATTGCATATTTAAATTGTGTATTTTTTGTAAATTAATAAAAACAATATTTTAACAATACCAACTTCTCAATTATTGTAGAAACCAAAGGTAGAAACAAAATCGGAAATATTCCTGATCTGCGTATACTTTACGAGAATATATTAAATAAAATTTGGTGGCTCTAGCTTTTATAGATTCTGAGACATGCTCAAAAAACCGGGTCAAAAATCGATAAATACTGATAAGAAACCGGGGCAAGTTATCGATCATTTGAAACAAACAGACGGACGGACAGGGCCAAATCTACTCGGCTAGTGATGCTGACCAAGAATACATATACTTTATGGGGTCGGAGATGCTTCCCTTTGCCAGTTACATACTTTTGCACAAAACCATCATACCCACTTGCAATGGGTGTAGGGTAAATATGTTATATAAATGCATACAAGGTTTCTCAGATCGGGATTAGCTACATTTAAATATTAACACCTGTATCCCACTGTCGGCACTACCCGCATTTCACTTGTACTCCTGATTCAGCTGACGTCCAATTAGCCAGCGCCTGATCTCCGAGGTGCCGGCAGCAATCTCACACAGCTTGGCATCGCGCAAAATGCGTCCAGTTGGATACTCATTGATGTAGCCATTGCCGCCAAGGATTTGCATGGCATCCAAGGCCAGTTGCGTCGTCTTCTCGCCAGTGTTCAGGAGAACGCCGGCGCAATCCTTGCTGCTGCGGATACCTGCATCACAGGCTCTTAAAACGGCGTACAAATAACTACGGCTGGCGCTTAGAGTCGTGTACATATCCGCCATCTTGCCCTGGATGAGCTGGAACTCGCCGATCAGCTTGCCCATTTGCCTGCGCTGATGCGCGTAGTCGAAGGCCACGTCGCAGGCGGATTGCATGAGACCCACGGGTATTGCAGTCAGAACTGCACGCTCATAATCCAAGCCGGACATCAGCACGTAGACGCCCTTGTTCTCCTGGCCGAGCACATTCTTCGCAGGCACTTTGAGATCCTGGAAAACCAGCTCACAGGTGCTACTCCCACGCATGCCCAGCTTGTCCAGCTTTTGGGCCACACTAAAGCCCTCCCAGGCTGTCTCTATGATAAAGGCGGTGATTGCCTGGCTGTCCGGCACACTACTCGCTCCAGTCTTGGCGTACACAATCAAAGTATCCGCATCGGAGCCATTGGATATCCAGAACTTGGTGCCGTTCAGCACGTAGTAGTCGCCTTTGCGTTCGGCGCGCAGCTTCATTGAGAGGACATCGGAGCCGGCGCCCGCCTCCGACATGGCCAGGCCGCCGATGTGTTCGCCACTGCACAGCTTGGGCAGATACCGTTGCTTCTGCTCGGGCGTAGCGTTCAAAGTCAGCTGATTGACACACATGTTGGAGTGCACTCCATAAGAAAGTCCAACAGCTCCAGAGGCTCTGCGAGTGGCCAATATGACGGATAATTGTTTTTGTTACTGCCAATTTGTTAGCTACCTTGTGATTTCCTCCACGACGATGCAGTGATTCAGATAACTGCCGCCGGTGCCGCCGTATTCAGGTTCCGCCGTGATGCCCAGATAGCCGAGTTCACCCAACTTTCGCCAGAATGCGCGCATTTCCCTGTGGTTGAAAAGCGTGCTCTTGAAGTCGCTTTTGCATTTAATTTCCCAATCTTACTTGAATTCATCCTGCTTGTCTATCTCTTGGGCGAGGGGCGCCAGTTCCTTTTGAGCGAAATTAAAGGCGGCTTTCCGCAGTTGCTGCTGCTCTTCGTTCAGGCCAAAAATCGCATCGTTGACGGGATAATGTGTCAGTGTGCGGCTCCAAGGAGCTGCTGCGGGCAGGCGCAGCACACAGCTGCAACTGTTGGCCACGAAACGCAGAGCCATGGCTAAAAGAGGGAATATCTAAGGGAAACTTGACAAGAATTATCGATTGCGAGCTGCTGATCTGCTGTGCATTCAAAGCTCTTCTGCAGCTCTTTCCCAGCCAACTCGCATATATCTGCATGCGAGTACTAAGAACTGACCTCTCCTGAACTGCGCAAAGTGCAAAACGAATTCATGCCCTCTTTTTACTACAGACACATATAAATACATTATAAACAGCTAATTCTTGCCTGAAAGGAAGTAGACACATTTCGAAGTATAGGAGAAAAGAAGCTAATACTGCCTATATTTTTGTTCTACATTTTGCTCTTTCTTTTGAAACAGCTGCATATAAGTAATTAAAGCTGATCTCTACTGAACTGCAAATCGAACTATAATCTGCTCTTCACGCAGTTTAGTTGCCATGCTGAGAAATACAAGTAAAAGTATATATATATATATATATATATAAGTATAATTATATGGAATCTCCCCAAAGAATTAAACATGCAATAAAGTACACAAGTCTATTGATATCGCTAAGTTTGAAAACTTTGATTATTTAATAAACAGTGTATATATTTCACATAAAATGCCTAAAATCCAAAAAAAAAATAAATGCATCAATTAGTCTGTTCGGTTAAGCTGTCCTCTACAACAATATATTGCCACAATTGGCTCGTTTCCTGATCTGTGCTTCACTTGTACTCATTGTTCAGCTGGCGGCCAATCAGCCAGCGCCTAATCTCCGAGGTGCCCGCGCCGATTTCGTACAGTTTGGCATCGCGCAAAATGCGTCCAGTTGGATTATCGTTGATGTAGCCGTTGCCGCCCAGGATTTGGATGGCATCCAAGGCTACTTGCGTGGCCTTCTCGGCACCGTACAAGATAACGCCGGCGCAGTCCTTGCTGCTGCGCACACCTGCATCGCAGGATCTGGCCACCGCGTACAAGTAGCTGCGGCACGCGCTCAGAGTCGTGTACATATCCGCCATCTTGCCCTGGATGAGCTGAAACTCGCCGATCAGCTTGCCCATTTGCCTGCGCTGATGCGCGTAGTCGAAGGCCACGTCGCAGGCGGCCTGCATGAGACCCACGGGCCCGGCGGCCAGCACCAAACGCTCGAAATCCAAGCCGGACATCAGCACGTAGACGCCCTTGTTCTCCTGGCCGAGCACATTCTTCGCAGGCACTTTGACATCCTGGAAAACCAGCTCACAGGTGCTACTCCCACGCATGCCCAGCTTGTCCAGCTTTTGGGCCACGCTGAATCCCTCCCAGCCCGTTTCCACGATGAAGGCGGTGATCGAGTGTCTGTCCGGCACCCCACTTGCGCCTGTCTTGGCATACACGACCAGTGTCTCGGCGTCGGATCCATTGGTTATCCAGAACTTGGTGCCGTTCAGCACGTAGTAGTCGCCTTTGCGCTCTGCTCGCAGCTTCATTGAGACGACATCCGAGCCGGCTCCGGGCTCGGACATGGCCAGGCCGCCGATGTGTTCGCCACTGCACAGCTTGGGCAGGTACTTAGCCTTCTGTTCCGGAGTGCCGTTCTTCGTCAGTTGGTTGATGCAGAGATTCGAATGTGCGCCATACGAAAGTGCCACGCCCCCAGCCGCTCTGTAAGGATCGCAAATGTTTTTATTGCAGCCGGCAGCCAACGGGTTACCTGCGTTCAGTTACCGCGAGATCTCCTCCATGATGATGCAGTGATCCAGGTAGGTGCCACCAGTGCCTCCGTACTCCGGCTCCGCCGTGATGCCCAAGAAACCCAGATTACCCAACTTTTTCCAGAACGAACGCAGATCCCTGTGGGTCAGACGTGAACCTCTTGGAGCTTTACTTTGCTTTTAATTGGCGGATTCTTACTTGAAATTATCCAGCTGGTCGATCTCTTTGGCATAGGGCGCCAGTTCCTTCTGGCAGAAATTGAAGGTTGTTTCGCGCAGTTTCTGCTGCTCCTCGTCGAGGCCAAACATCGCATCGTTGATGGGGTAATGGGCCAGTGTTCGGCGCCATGGTCCAGTGGCGGGCAGACGGCGACCACTCAGTTGCAGCAAAGGGTTGCAAGATCTTGTTATGGAACGCAGTGCCATTTCGATGTCGATGTTTTAGAGCAAAAGACGGAGTGTTATCTAACACTTGATCAGCTGTGACGAGCGCTGCCCAACTGAAGGCGCAACAGGTGTTGCAGTGTTGCCTAGGTGGCAACGTTGGCGCGATCGCAGCGTCGTTGCAAAAGTATCGATTTAGTTATCGACACAACTATCGAATTCGAATGTGTAAAATATGCATAGAAAACAAATTAATTAACCCAACAAACTCAAAACCTTTGAAACGTTAATTCAAATTTTTGAATGAAATCCGTTATTTAGCGCGTACACAAACCGTGTGGTCGGTGCGCATGACTCAACAATGGCAACGGGCACAGTGCAGTGGGTTTGCCTGCCGCACGCCTTCCGCATCCTGGCGACGGCAAATGCCGACAACATCAACAAGAGCAACAACAACAATTGGAATGAGGGCGCAACGCAGCGATAAACAAAAACAGCGTCAGCGCTACGGGCTCCTGTAATGGGAATTAAAAAAGTAACCAGACAGACCCATCAAATCAGTCCTGTCGTTGGCGCTAGCCGTAGCGCGTTAACCGCGGAGCGTGTCCTTGATAATGTAACGAGTGTAAAAGGATTTTGATTGCCATTTGCTCGCCACTAGAGCCCTCAATATATATGTATATATATATATACACATATATATGTATATGTATATGTATATATGTATATATGTATATATGTATAAATGATGTTAAATGCTGCTGCAAATTAATTGCGGGTGCAACTGTGCAGCGCCTTGGAGTACAAATCCACAATCAATAAGTGAGCAAGCGGAAATGAAATATGCATACAACATTTTGTACAATTCGGCAGGCAAATCGATAAACGGCTCTTCCAAAATGGGTGTAATGAATGTAATGAATAAGTTGGTAACACACGTGTGTGCGTTCGATTAACGGCATGCCCATTGCTGCCGCTTTGACCCCGCCCGCACCGCATTCCATCTTCGATTCTCTCGGGTCGACGTCTATATCCTGTCAATCAACTTTACTTGTGCGCGCACAGTGAGGACGCAGTTGGTATTGTAGGTAAACCCCGCTGGCACCTCCCGCGCTTCGCTGGGCTCGCTAACAATGAGCCGTTATGTTAGTTTTCGTTTTTTTTTGTGTGTCACGTTCCTGAGACGGGAGCTATTGTTATCCAGTTGCTGTTGTCCATGTTGTTGTAGTTATTGATATTGTTGTTGTTGTTGTTGTTTAGCACGCTTTTGTATGTGTTGCCATGTTGCTGTAATTACGGGCTTAGCACTATTACAACCGCCCCTCTATACCCCGCCCCCTCGACACAATCATGCACGCACCCATCAAAGGTCAAATATCAATGTTCCCGGCTCGATTTCTGATAAAGATATATACATATATACTTGTGTACTTAGTGTTGGATTAATTGTTTGACTATATTTTGTTTGGTAAAACCGAAAATGCATTTGACTCCAAAATAATTTAGCTAAGCGCACAACCTTGCCAGAAGGTCGCCAGCAACACGGGTCGTATGATTGATATGCGTGTCGTATGCTTAATGTGAGCAGCATTTAATTATGCAGCTAGTGCAACTGCTTGCTCTATACAGACACTCAAATGCCGACTGGCTATAAACAGATCAGAGCTCACTGTCAGTGCCGCGTTCTGTCAGTCCTGCATTCTTGAGATGTTTCGTTGGCGCTGCTTAATGCCAAGTGGAATGAACTTGATGAGCAGCAACAGAAACTTGGCCCGCCTGGCTGCCACTTCAGCGTTTAGCTGGCAAACACAAAGGGCAACTGATGAGGCAGCTAGGCCCAGCCGGCAGCCGGCAGTCGGCCGAGCACTGATTTAGTGCCGACAATTGAACTTTGCTGTGGGGAAGGGCTCGCACCCTCACCCACTCCATTGAAAACATGTCTGACATGCAAAACATGCAATGTAGGCGCAGTTCTCTCAGACTTGAACTTGTCGAGTCGCATCATCAGCATAAAAAACTTGTGATGAACTTTTGTTTTTACGATGCCACTCGAGTCCCGCGACGCAGCTACTTAACTCGAATACGCAAAGCTTGCGCGGCTGCTTTAATTCATCATTTATTTCGTCTGGGGTTTTATCTTTTCTTTTCGCTGTTGGCAGCCAACCAACTGACGAATCCATCACGCAAGATACACTTGCTAAATATATATCGTAAAACTACATGTGATAAGCAAATGCATTTCCAAAACAAAAAACACAAAAAAAAGAAACAAAAAAATATAAAAAGGAATGGCAAAATGCGCACACGACTCGGACAACGGCATACAAATAAAAGGCAATTACATTGGCGGCAAGCGCTAGCTGCGACATAAAAAAAATAGAGAAGAAAATAAAAAAAACAGAGTATATCCAACGAGCGTGTGACCCAGCGCAGTGACAGTCCAAAAAGTAAAAGCTCTCGTTGCCAGTGTCGCCCATTCAGCCAGCTATTTAGCCATTAGTCGCGCTCGGCACGGCAAACGATCGACGACAATCGACGACGACGACGACGACAACGCATGGACGCGGCGGATTTCCGTGCGCGCTTTTCATTCAATTTTCAACTGATTTGAGTTCTAAATACTTTACAACCACAAATACAAAACGAACCCTAACACAAACGACGCAGCGCCGGCCAGTTTCCAAAACGAGCTGCCAAAACAGTTGACGACCAACAGCAGCAGCAGCGACAGCAGCAGCAGCAGCAGCTGACGGCGGCAGCAGCAGGCAGCAATTGCCTGATTAAATTCGAAAAAAGTTAGTTGCTAACTGGAAATCGCCTAAAAACCAACAACAACAATTAACTTCACGTTGTCACGTAATGCAAATTAACTATAATTTCAAAATATATAAAGTTGTATAAAAGAATATTTTTGAAAACCCCCTTTTAAACGAAAGTAAAAAAGTGCCACAAGTGTTTATTTGAGCATGTGTGTGCGTGTGTGTTGGTGTCAAAAAAATTAAATCACCGCATTAAAAATAACTTGAGAAAATCTTAATTTTAAATATATATATAAATATATATGTGTATGAATGTAGCCAGATATTGGTATATATATCTGCGATTTCAACGCGCCAAGTAATCAAAGCAACAAAAAACGCGGCGACTGTGCGGGTGTATGTGTGTTAGTGTGTGTGAGCTTGCCAAATGTCACTTGTGGCCACTGTGCGTCATTCAGTGCATGTGTGTGCGAGTGTGTGTGTGTGAACATAAAACATAGATAAATTATATAAAATTATTTTCATTTGCGCGCGTGTATATTTTGTAGCCCAAGCAAAACTCAAACGGCCCACAAATGGAGTCCAACAACAACAACAACAACAGCAACAACAGCGGCAAACGAAGCAAAAAAGGACGTAAAACGCGCAACTCATCATCCTCACAGCATCATCCGTGGGACGAAGGTAGGCAGCGCCGCTTCCAACGCCATACAACTTGGCCAAAATAAATGATTAGTTGGCAGCCGTTGCGTATACGCCGCATGGGCGACACATCTCGACATTCTTCTCTTCTCTTTACTTTTTGTGATTTTTTTTTTGTTTGGCCTGTAACTACGAGTAATGGCACTGCGTACAAGTGTTGGTCTACAAGTACTCGTAGTTATACATAGAACATTACTTATTTTGTGGTTGGCCTCCACCTCTCGCTACCTCCCTTTGCTCTCCGTTTTTCTCGCCTTCTCAACTTGAACAGCTGCCAAAATCTATCTCAGTTGAGAGCTGGGCGCCGCAAATGCAGCGCATGTTTGAATACTCGGCTGAGTTCTCAACAAAATCTAACGGGAATTGTAAATCATATGAAACGTCAAGATACTATTGTGTTATTGTCTATGCCCCAACAAAGCAGTTGACTGTTGTGTTGAGCAGCTTGCAACAAGCAGCTGGCAAAAGGCGATTTAAAAGATCTTAAATTTATTTTATGTGAAATTGAGTGAAATTCTAAAAACAAATGATTTTCAAAATTTCCACATAAATTCTCAAATATACTGAATGAGAATTACTAAGTTGTTTGTTTCTAGTTTTTGGCAAAAATGTACTTTTCATTTCAAGTATATTTCTGAGTAGATTTTTCTCAAATCAAGCATAGAATTCTTGAAATAGGTACAAATTGCAACACTTCTAGCGTGAAAAACTTATTTCAGGCACAATTACGAATAGGCGCATTCTCATTAATTAATCATACGAAAGTTGAACATCGAAATTCTTCATATAAATAACTGCACTCTCATTTCTTATTCCAAATGCACATCATATTCTTTATAGCCCAATAATAATAATAAAAGCTGCAGTTAATTTGAAATATCAGACAGCGCACGAATACTTTGAGGTGAATATGATTTCCCTTTCAGGTTTTTATTTAGGTTTCGGGGGTCTTATGAATAGCATGGTATTTCGTTGGACTACAGCATCATCTCTCTATCCCATGGGCGTGTTTCACGCTGTGTGAACCAACAAACGGGTTTCGCTGTTTGTCTGCGCGCTGTGAATTTGCCGTTACATCAATCAAAATTTCAAATGAGCTAGAAAAAAAAAACAAAACAAAAAAAAACAAGAAGAGGCTGTGATCTATGGCCGGGCATTAACCAACGAAAGTGAAAAGCAGCTATCACAAATGGGTGCCACAATCAGCGTTGATAAAAAAGCGTTTCCCGTTTTAATTCAAGCACTCGAGACTGCAGCATTCTGATTGCCACTTGACTCTGTTGGGGCAGAGTCCGCAGAAAAAGAAAAGAAAAAAGCAGCTGTTTGTTGATTTTATTAGTGGATTTGTGGCCGTGTTACAAATGCACTGGCGCATTTGGGATTGCACACTGGGAGAAAAGCACGTAGACCAGCTGGGAGCGTCATATGAGCAACTAGGCATATGATCAGTGCTCGTTATCTTATCGTCCGTATATGTACATATACTATTTAGACTGGCTGGCAAGGGCGCCGCCTGAGTATTCTATTTGCCGCGATAAGATTTGTCGCAGTACCTAAATTCCAATCGAAATTTGTGGTCTCACTTGTGCAATATTTTTTGGTGTTATTTATGACGCTTTTGACGGCGGGAAAGCCGCGGAATTGAGATATAACAGGAAGGTGCATATTGCAAATTCCTTAAAATAGATGGCATTTGTTGGCCATAAGTTGATAAGTAACTAAATTGCCAATGAGTATTATGTATAGATATACAGAAGTCAAATTGATTAGACTCAAACAAAAGCCAAGTATTTATATAATTGTTTATAGAGCCTTTAAAGCTAGAAGTTATATTGTATTTAAAGAAGCGACAATTCAATTCGGCTCATCCACAATAAAATACCCTCGCAGACAGCCGTTATTTAATAAAATTATTTTTATCAATGTACACAACGAAGTTTTTTAAAGAAAACTAAATTTATAGCCAATTATTTCTATGGCAGCTATATAATTTAGTAGTTCAATGGAGATCAGAATTGGCTTATTTACAATAAAGAAAATTGGTAAAGCTACTAGTTAAAGAGTTTCCATAAAGGCACAACGAGAATGAAAAGAGGTTTTTATATAAAAATAAAATTTACTCACCGATCGTTTATATAGCAGCTATGTGATATGGCAGACTGGGTTTTGATTAAGACTTTGAGACAACTCTATGATAAAGTCGTCGGATGTTGATGAAATGTTGTGCTTAGATGCATTGTTGTTTGAGTTTAGTTCAAATATCTGCAAAAACAAAAAAAGAGAGTTTCATAAATATTATCTTAAAGTTCAGCTATCTACACATATATTTTTAGCTCCCATCTATTAGTCAAAAGTAAACCTTGTTTTTTGTCGAATTCTCATTCTTGTTATTTATGTGCAAAGCTTCACTCAAAGCTAACTCAGCGCTAACAAAAAAATGTGCTAAAATCAACTAAACAACGCAAAGCTCCTAATCATTTTTGCATAGTGTTCCAGCTCTCCGTTGATTAGCATGCGCCAAAGATGACTCAGTTGGGCTATTTTTTTCCTTTTCTTTTTTTAAGTACGGCTAAGCGACGCAAACTTGTACGATCAATAAAAAGAGTTCACTAATGGGCGTTTGATTGATTTGCAATTAGCAGCAGTCGCATCACATGAGCGCACGTCCCAAAGCTTTACCTAAAATCACATTCTAACCCACAGCATTGACCTAATTGCAGGCGGCAAAGCAGCAGCAGCAGCAGCAACAGCAACAACAGCAGCATCAGCAGCAGAAGCAGCCACAACAAAAAGCCGCATTGCGTGCACCGGCACAGCGTTGACTCGATTTCTGGTTTGCATGGCACCTGTGATTGGTAATACTCTACCTTTTTCGGCCACTTGAGCTGTTTTGTCTGTTCCATTCATTCATGAAAAACCATTGAAAATGTTGCTGGCAACATTCGTGTCGGGTGTTTACAAACATTTCGCAGGGATTTCTCACATGCCCCTTGCCCCATTTGGGCCACTTGTTAGCCATCACATCAACAACATTAAGAAACGTTTTTATGTGCTCACAATGTCTTGTCATTGAATGCATTGTATATAGTTAAATATCCGTTCAAATATACTATATAAATTGGTGTATACATGTTTTATTTATACACATTCTCTGTGTGTTTTGTCTTGTGGCAAAAAAGTTTTTGCTTTAGTCTACATCGTGATTTTCATCTACATATGTGCGGCATACTGAGCGTATACGTTATATTTTGTGTGCTTGTTTGATTTTGTGTTTCTGTTTCCTCTTCATCATCGTTTTCTCCTTTGCTGTTGTCGTCTGTCAACTGTCGTCGCGTGTTCTTCTTATTCTTCTCTTTGTTGTTGTTGTTATTGTTGTTATTTTTCAGTTCGTCTGTGTTTTGGAACTAATCGTCAAATATGACGTAAAGGAAAATATTCATGTGTGTGTGCGTTCTTAGCTGGCACTGTTGCCCTGAACTATATTTATAGGTACATAAATTAAAAATGCCAACAAGTCCAGTCAAGGTCATTATTTGTTCAAGTATTCGTTTAAGTATTCATTCAAAGCATTCGTTTAGCCATAAACCGTTTATTAAAATGCACTTAAAACAATTTATTTGAAACATTGCCTGAGCTGAAGAAAATTGCATTGCAAAGAGTAGAGAGTAAAACAATTTGCAGCCCAGATCAAGTTGGAAATTATGCAAACGCTGTTCAAGCCTCAAAGCTAATTGCAATAATTAAATGGCATGTAAAAGACTCAGACAGTCGGACAATTGGACAGCCGGACAGCTGGGCAGACAAACTAAATGCATTTGCAATTGTGTCACAAATTTATTTTCAAACAAGCGAATTTGCAAAGCATACAGAAAAACAAAAACAAAATTTCAGTTCGCCGGGCTGGCGGTAAAAATCAACATAACGCATACGCAATGTGTGCCAGTTTACGATCAGCCACCCCGCAATGCCTCAATCCCCACTGAACTAAGGTGCCTTATGGGAAGCCATTGCTCGGCTTATGCAAATTATATATAATTAATTAAGAATTTATGGTCTATGTTGGCCATCCTGCATGTAAGCCTTGGGGGCGCCCTATGCGTTACGCTTAAATGATTCTAAATATAGCGAACTCGAGCGAGCTGAGCTGGGCGACCTTGGTTTGGTCGCCGGCACATGCAACCAGTAGCCCCTCTGCACGTTGCCACTAAATGCGTTCAGCTTGGCCTGGTCGGCGACTCTTGCTGACCAGTGAGGAGGCGCCCGCCCATCAGCGGGCGCAGCAGCAAAAGCAACAGCAGCAGCAGCAACAGTTACGTTGATGACAACGTCAAACGTCAAACGTCGCGTCGATTTGCGTGTTTTGCTTGCCTTTTTGCTTGGCGTAGTATTCCAAGCGCGATTAAACGTCGAACATGTGAAGCTCGAGAGGCGCTCGCTAAAACGCCAATCAATTTTATTATTTATAATTTTTTAAATTATTTAAATTTATTTATTTTTCGTTTTGTTCCTCGATTAATTTGCAATCATTTATTAAACGTTACGTTGATTATGGTTTATATCTTTCTGAGCGTTGCTGGCAGTTACGGTGAGTTTTGCGTGAGCGGCAACCGGCTTTCAATTGATTCGCGTGCGTTATGCAATGTGTAAAAGTTCAGAGAACGCAACATTAATCGGACAATCAGTGGACAGAGCAATAATTCTGCCCCCCTTATTCGATTTTTGTTTCGTTTGGTTGTAATTGAAGTGCGAGTGCGTCTGCGAGTGCGAGTGACCGTCTATTTTTAGTGTCTGATAATATGCGCACGTGTTACGTATACGCCACGTTGAGCGGCTTAGCAAATTGCTTGCCAGCGGCCAATGCTCGGCGGGGGTTCAAGCGAGTCGCTGCTCTTGAACTTGTCTAGTATTCAGAGGGAGGCTCCAAATGGGAGCAATTTGCTCGCTTGGCCCTGGGCAAAATGTCAATTTCCATGGCTGGGAAGTATTTTTTTCTTTTTAAAGAAAAGCAATCCAACAACCTTTTCAACTGCAAATATATAACTACGCATTGCTAGCGGCCATGTAAGCCAAGCATGTCAGTTACGCTCGAATTGTCTTGGAAACTTGTGTAGTTATAAGTACATATGTGGATTTGTTTATATATGAAGAGAAGGTACAGAAGAGCTTGCCTAAGCAGAACACAGTGGGGTATTTTTTGATGCAAGTTGTCAATGATATCATATCACACCTTATTGAAAAACCCATAAAAGTGAAGTAAGAGTGAAGTGAGATCATGATAAATTATACAATTTGTAGTAAAAAATATGGATAGTATACATTTGCATATTTTTAAAATAGCATTCTATTAGTTTGTTTATTTCATACGCTGAACCAATCAGCCAGGCAAAAGCAAATTAATTACTCACTCTCTACGTCATGGTAGCACCCCCACCCAGCGCAGCCCATCTAGATATATATGTACTATATACTAGAAATGTCTACATACAAATCTGTTCGCCTCCCATTCATAGGAAAACAAAATCGAAAGGCGTAACGAAACAATTTAACAATTTAATTTCGTGGCTCTGTAATTTTATGTGATTACGTTAGACATCAGTAAAAACACATGTACCCAAACTACAAGTGTATACTATATGCACAATATGTATATTTATGCAGGCACGAAACAAGCAAACAAGCGAATATTGAATGTTGAGCATAAAATTTAGACAGACAGCCCATGGGAATTAGGCACATCAAACGTTTGCACAAGCCTGGTAATTAAAGGGTATTTTGAGTGGAAGGGTTTTCTGATTTTTTATCTAAATGATATATACGATTTATCAGTGTGTTCCAATATTTATGGCTATAATAAGTAAATATACTCTTTCTAAATTATATAAAAATGTTCACTATAAAATAAATAAATAATTAATAAACAAAGAAATAAAATAAATTATATCGAAATCGAATTTTTGAGCCAGTAACTGATTTTAAAATACAAGTTTACCAAGTCTAAAATTTTATTACTTATTCAGTTGTTATGCTCAAGAAATAAGGTATGATAGAGAATAGGAAAATATTAAAATTACATTAATATTATAAAAGTGTTTTTTTTTTTGGGGCAAATATTGGTATATTACAGGGTATTACTATGTTTGCCATACAGTTGGTTTTTTGCTGTAACTTGTTGCGCTCTTAATTTTTTTTTGGAGCAACGCTAAATTAGCTGTAATGTTTGTGTGTTTAAAAAGTAAACTGAAATTTGTTTACGAGCTGGTCTCGTAGTCGATTTTCCAGTTTTGTGTCTGCAGCAAGTTCTTTAACGCGGCCAAAACAAAACAAAACCGAACTGAAGCAAACCGACAGGCAAAAAGCCAAATTCGAATTGAGCGCAAGCACAAAACGCTGGCAAAGAGCAGGCAAAAGAAATAAAATACAAAACATGAGCAACAATTTCAAAAGCAAATTTGTTAAGTATTGTATTTTAAAACCAAGCAGTTGAGAATCAAAACTGTTCAGTTGCCTGCCAGGTTGGGGCCTCTCTGGGGCTTTTCACTTGACGTTAGTTGGCCCCGGACAATTTCAGTGCACGGCTCGCGTACGCGAACAACAGCGCTGAAAAACAATTCGAGGATAGTGCAAAAAAGTTCAAACTATAATTAACTATATACATACATATATATATATATATATATACATATTCGAACAATTTTATTTTCATATAAAATTTTGCGAAACGAAAACGAACTGAAAAACGAAACCCAAACAAACTGCTAGTTTAGCAAATGTGGTAAATATTGAATATAAATTCGTAACGGGATTCTACGGATTTCGTAACTGCAGCATTTTCGAAAGGCTTTCAAAAGCACCCAGTTGCAAAAAAAAAAAAAAAAAAAAAAAACAAATAAATAAACGAAAAAAATTACTTTGTAGCTCTCGCAAATTTTTTAGTCACATCTCTCACTCATTCTCTTTGTCTCTGTTTCTGTGTATGCACATTTCTCGCTGTTTGGTGATGCGTCTTATGTAACTGTCAATTGTCGCGAAATGTTGTCGTCTCAAGAGTTGCAAAAAAAAAAACAAAAAAAAAAAACAAAACAAAAAAACCAACACATTTTACGTTATTTTTAGCACCTGTTTAATTGTTGTTCTCCCCACAGCGCATTGTAAGTAAATATTTATGTGTTGTGTGTTTTTGCGGCCCACTTGCAGTGTCTCTACCTGGCGCTGGAACTGGCCCCACTGAGCAGCCGACCATACTGCTGATCAACGGCATCAGCGACGACGCCCAGCGGCAAGAGAAGCCCAAACAAAGCAAAGCGGATCTGAAGCTAACGCTCGATAACAATAACGAATCGGCCGTTGGCCTCACGTATCCGGCACAGGCACAGCTGCCGACAACGCCGGGCGGATCGCATTTGTTGGATTTTGAATCTCACCTGATCGAGGACGTTAACGCGGAGGAGAGCGGCGTGGGCATTAAGGAGCTGCCACCCATCGAACAGGAGCTGCAGCAGGGCACATCCAAGATCGAAGCTGACGGCACCTCGCACGTTATCGAGGTGGAGCCAGCGGGCGCCAAGACAAAGCAGCCGATTGAAACTCTCGCACCGTCGCATCAAATTGCCGAGGTTGACGAGACGGCAACGGCAGGCACATTAGCACCAGCGGAAGCGGCAGCGGAAGCAGCAGCATCGGCGGCAGTGCGTCAGACGGCCGAGCAGCTGGTAAATGAAATAGAACGCGAACTAATCGAAAGCTTTGGCAAAAATGTAGAACAGGCTCGGGCCGAGCAGGAAAAGCAGCGCAACGCAGAGCTAACGGCCGTGAACTCGCTTTCGCAGCAGGTGGAGGCGCATCTGAATGAGCTGACCAGCATACTCAAGACCAAGCCACAGCCGGAGATTGTCTTGGAGCAGTCTGGCGCGGAGGCAGCGCAGCCAACGAAGCCCGCCAGCAACGAGCTCAAGCTGGTCGAAGTACCCACACCCAAATCGGAGGCAGAGGAGCAGCAGCGCAAGGAGTTCATCGATTCACTGCCGCAAATCGAACAGGTGCGTCTGGGCACGCACACGGATGCGGAGGCCAAGCGTCTGTCGGCGGATTGCAAGCGCGAATATTACCAGTCGCTGAAGAAGTATCTATTGCAGAACAGCCAGGACAAGCCGCCGGTGCCACTGCAGACCTATCGCTGGGAGGATCTCAGGCGAGCCAGAGATCGGGTAAGCTTTAGACCCTAAACCCTTTATAGAATGCATTTTGAACGTATTTACTTCGCTTGCAGGGCGGCTATCCGTGGACGCATCTGTACAAGCGCCCATTGGGACCCGACGAGGAGCCGGAGATTGTGCTGCTGTTGCGCAAATCGCAGGAGCTGCGCTTCAAATCCGAGTCGCCCAAGTCCCTGAAGAAGGTGCGCTACGACGAACAGGTGCTGGTCAAGGAAACCGAGCGCTACATCCAGGATCTGTCCGAGGACGAGACGCTGGGCAACACAGACGACAGCAGCGAGGAGTCCGACGAGTCGGAAAACGAATCGGAGCACGAGCCGCACAACGAGGACGCGCTTAGCGAGTGCATTTCGTGCGTCTCCGATTCGGTGCTCGCGGTCGGTGGTCACGCCAGGCCCAGGAAGACGAATCGCCTGGCGCAGATACGCGACATCATCAGGCGCAGGCGCAGCGGACGCACCCACAGCGACGCCCAGTCTCTGCCCGGCAGCTCGGCGAATCCCAGCAGACAAGGTAGTCTGCACGAACTAGCGCCGCCGCCAGGACCGCTAGTTCCGAGCACAGACAAGCCGCCCAAGAAGCAGAAGCCAAAGCAGAGCTTCGACATTATGAAGAAGCTCAAGAGCTTGGCGGAGCGCCAGAAGAAGCGCCTGAACATCAAACGTATTACGCTCAAGAAGGACGAGAAGATCGTCCTCGGCGAGCAGCAGAAGATCATGAAGCTGAAGGCTTCACCAAAGTCAACGCGCGGCGAGATCGCGCACTTTATCGAGAAGCAGGACTCGGACGATGTGCTCGAGCTGGTCGAGTACGATGAATCACCCTGCCGGAAGCGCAACAAGGAGGAGGACCTGGACGAGCTGCCCAGCACAAGTGCAGCCAGCGTACCGCAGCCGGATGAGATTATCGAGCTGCCCGTGGAGCAGACCAAGACTGAAGCACCCGCTCCGGAAATCACAGAGCCGGCGGCGCCAGAGTCTGCGAGTGTAGACCAGCCCGTTGAGGTGGAGACGCCGCCGAAGAAAACGCCGCGTTTGCGTCGTGAACACGTTTACGAGGAGATTGGACAGGCCGGGTCGCAGCCGGCGCTGGAGCAGCCCATCGTTGAGCTCGATGCACTCAAGAAGTCGCTAATGCGCCAAGATCACCTGACCGCCGATGACGTGGAGGCCGCCAAGCCTTTGCCACTGGATCGCATGGGCAGCAGCGAGGAGGATCAGGTGGCTGTGGCCGCAGCAGACAAAACCGGAGCCCTCTTGGCGCCACTCTCGTCGATAGACTCGACTTCCTCGGACGAGGATCGTGCGCGCCTGGCGCAGCTGTCGCCCGTGGCCGAGGAGAGCGACGAGCCCGCGGAAGTCAGCGAACTGCGGCCGGTGCTGAAGAAGGAGGCCTCGCCGGCGCCCTCCGACAAGAAGGTCACGTTCTCTCACGTCGAAGACGAGGCCGAGCCGCTACGCGAGGATATCGAGCTGCCCGACGATTTGCTGGAAGCGGCCGCGAATGCGGCCAAGTCAAAGAGCGACGGGTAAGTAACGGGCGTGGGTCCTTAACGCATCCTGGGCATCTCACTAACACACAGTGCACACAACGCCGTCGGCCGTTGCTCATCCGTCTTGCAGAAACTTTAACCTATTTGAGTTGCTTTTGAAATTGTTACTAACCCTCCTGCCGGGAGTCGGCGGCAAGCACCAAAAGCACCAAAAGCCCTACTACCAAGATTACCACTACACAGACCACAACACAGACACCCCACACAGCACCGGGCGATCAGCCGGGCACTCGGGCACCTGGACGCTCTGCTGCTGCTGCAGCAGGGGCGCCACTCAGAAATTTTGGTAGCGGGTTGCGTGGAGACGGCTCTTAAGTTTTAACATGATATGAAACCAAGGTAAGAACTGCATTAATGGGCAACTGTAAGCGTCTGTACTCGGTTTATGTGAAGTCCCCTTCAGCGAAAACGGTGTTGGTAAATGTCACAAATCATTGGTGTGCGGCATAAGGGTACATTTTGTGGAACTAGTTCAGTGAATCAATCAAGTTTAAAGCAAAGTAAATACGTATGTCATTAGGTATATCAATATCATTGGTGATTGTATTGAGCGAACTATTTGTGGAACTAGTTCAGTGAATCAATCAAGTTTAAAGCAAAGTAAATGTGTATGTCATTAGGTGTACGTAAATTTTGGGTCAAATATCATTGGTGATTGTATTGAGCGAACTATTTTTGGAACTAGTTCAATAAATCAATCAAGTTTAAAGCAAAGTAAATATGTATGTAATTATGTCAGCGTAAATTTGACTTAAATATCATTGGTACACATATTGACCAAACTAATTATGGAACTAGTTCAATGACACAATTTAATTTAAAGCAAAAAATATGATTTTTGAATTGCTAGTTGTTTTGGCTCTAGTAGCATTGGCAACGTAATGTTGTTATTTACGAACTAGTTCAATGAATCAATTCGGTTTAAAGCCAAATAAATATGTATGTAGTAATAAATTTCGCATTGGTTTAGCTCGAATATCATTGATCAAACTTATTTCGAAATCATTTCACTTTCAATGAATAATTTGAAATAAAAGCAAAAAATACGTGTGCAATGAGTTCATTGTTTTTCTGGCTCAAATATCATTGATGAACATAGGGAGCAAACAAAATTTACTTAAAACAATATGTGCAAAATATGTTCTTGGTTGGTTCCACATTGATTTGGCTCGCAGCACACATTGAATTGCACAACGCAAAAAGCTAACTAGTTGTGGAACTAGTTCATTTTTACATACACATTTGCCTAGTTTCTCTTACGATTGATCATTAATTGCAACTAGTTCCAGCACATACTTTGCGTTTGGTTCAATTGCAACTATTTGAATGAACGCGGCTGTGGCATGAACTCTCAAACCGCATAAAATAAATACGCTTTAAAGGTCAACGAATGACAAGAAGATTTCCGGCAGGCAGCGACGCATTGCTCGAAATAGAACCACTAAGTGCAGGCCAACAAATTGTTGCTCTTACTCCTGCTGCTCGGCCACATCCCAATTATGAACAAGCAGCGACGTCGCAGTCAGCGTCGCCGTCGCCATCGCCGTCGCCGTCGCAGTCACCAAATACGTTGCGACTTCAAATGAGGAAATTAAGACAAATACAAATTCAATTCATGCCATTGTCTCTCTCTCGCTCTGTCTGTGTGTGTAATTTTGTGCTTTTTGCTAATTTTAAAGAACAACATTTTCATCTTTCGAAAAAATTTCGTAAAATTTGTGTCGCGCAAAATGAAAAGCTCTCAGTCCTGGCCGAAAATCGCAACGATGTAGACACGCCAAACGCGCAACCAAAAACGGGCCACAGTGCAAAATAGAGCTAGCGATTTGAATACCAGAAAGTGCTTGGAAAAACCCGGCCCCGCCCCCGCCCACCGAATTCAAGCACCAACTAGACATTTGTGCTGGACGAGCACTTGGGCGAAGGGCTCCAAAAAAAAGAAACCGATGCGCAACTCGAACTGAGAGGAAAGCGCTCTAGCCAGAATTTTCACTTGTGCAAAATATAAAAAGACAAAAAAAAAATTTGTCGAATAAAATTAAAAATTCAATGTCCAATCGCGACGACGGCGGCTGCTTTGGTGATGCTTAAAAATAGCCAAAGACCACGAACCACAAAACGAGAAGCGAAACTAAAACGAACAAAAGCGAAAAGACAACAACAACAACAATAACAAGGAGAGCAACAAGAGACAGCGCGACAGACACGGACGGATTACGACCAGGGCCAAGTAAATAGGCAGCTGTTCAGCTGCTCAACTCGCCCCGTTGGACGATGCTCAATTCACGGCGCTCCGCCTCGGTGGGCGCTCTGCCCGCCGAGAAGAAGCACTTTGTGTCGCGCGTGGAGAGCGCCAGCGGCGCCTCGTTGGACGTGCGCTGCGCCTGCCAGTTCTTTCAGTGCGATTCGCTGCTGCCGGAGCGCGTGAATCCGGTGGACTCGCGACCGGGTTCGCGCCAGGGCCAGCACAGCGAGGAGCACTATCACCTGCAGCCGGATGAGCTGTCGCTGCACAGCTTCGAGGTCGTTAGCCATGCGGATGTGGCGCCCTCGGTCGATTTGAGTTTCATGGAACGCTATCCGGAGCTGGAGCAAACGGCGCGTTCGCGTGGCCTCGTCGTGCGCAGCATTTCGGATGCCACCGAGCCGGATTTGCCGCCGGGCAGCCAGGGCGCTCTGGTCGCCGGGCGGCGGCGTCAGCTGTCGATGGGCGGCTTCTCGTCGGGCAGCGTTGGACGCTTCGGCGACACGTTGTCCATGCGCAGCGGCACCTCGCTGCGCCGCATCTCGGCCGGCAACTCGAAGACGGATCTGTACTGTGCGGACATCAACATACCCACGCACAGGGATCGTGGCCAGGCCGGGGGTCAGCGCTCCGCCAGCGCCAGTCGACGCACCTCGAATGCGGATCTGTTTCAGGCGAGCATCGTGCCGGGTTCGCTGCAGCCGCCGCAGTTGAATCTGATCGCGGCCACGCCCAGTCCGGGCATGTCCGACAACGTGCCGCAATTCCCCTCGCATCAATCCTCGCCAGCACCGGCGTCGGCGACCCAGGGCTTTCGCAATGCCAAGCCGCCCTTGTCGCCGGATTATATGCGTCCCAGCGCCGCCAACAAGGAGAATCAGCAGCCGGGCGCAATGCTGCCCCAGAATCGACCCATTGACGTGACGCGCTTTGGCGGCGATGCAGTGCGTCCCTCGTTTCTGCTGGAATCGGATCTGCAGCCGCAGCCCAGTCCGTATCAGTCCACGGTCACGCCCATCGATCCGCTGGCGGAGACCGTTGCCGAACTGGAGCAGCGCGCCCAGGAGCACAATCTGGTCAACATCCGGGACAACATACAGACGCAGACGCGACGCCCGCCGTCCATTGCCAGCGAGCTGAGCGCCAAGCCGCTGCAGGTGGATGAGCTGACCAAGATTGAGATTGTGTGCGACATACCCGTGGTGGACATCGATGCGCTGGTGCACGGCGAGGCGCTGAAAGCGGTGGAGCATCGCAGTCGCAGTCCCAGGCCCACGAGGCGCGCCAAGTCGC
The DNA here is from genome assembly GCA_035041545.1 of Drosophila colorata. Taxonomy (NCBI): domain Eukaryota; kingdom Metazoa; phylum Arthropoda; class Insecta; order Diptera; family Drosophilidae; genus Drosophila; species Drosophila colorata. Next base: position 7,549,560 of record JAWNLD010000564.1, read on the forward strand.
CGCCGCCACAGGCGCCCGGAGCCATGTCCTCGCTGCAGCTGCCCTCAAGTCGACCGTCCAGTCCACAGACCACAGCCACAACAACGGCTCCAGCTCCAGCTCCAGTTGCAGCTCCTCCTCCAACTCCAGCTCAGCAGCTGAAGCGCCAACACACGCCGGAGCGGCAGTTGTCGCCGGAGCGACCCACCAAATGGCAGCCAGCGTACAGCGCACAGCCGGCGACAATTGTGGGCGCCATCAGTCTGGAGAAGGCCTCGCCGGAAGTCAAGAGTACCTATACGTCGCGCTTCAAGTCCATGTTCAGCGCCAAGACCCAAGAGCCGCGCCAGAAATCGCCCACGCCGCAACGTTCGCGCTCGCCGTCGCCCTTTGTGGAGCAGTCGCAGCCGGGCGAACGGGAGAAGTCGCCCTCGCCCAGCAAGCTGATGTCCGTATTCGCCAGGAGCAAGCCCCAGGCCATGTCCATGGTCAGCAGCACGGCGGCGGTGATGAAGCGCCAGGAGGCGGAGCCGCTGTCGGTGCGCGTCACGGAGACCTTCTCGCTGAAGGTGGACGACATGGATCAGTACAGTGCACGTCCGGCCAAGCCCTTGGCGCCGCCGCCGCACGCCCAGACCATGTACAGCAGCCGGGAGGACTTTGCCGCCTCGGAGCGCGCCTCGGTGGACATTAGCGAGGCCTTTGCGCCGGTGGTGGTCTCCGCGGTGCCACGTGGCACCATCAGCAGCATTGGCGGCGTCAGCTTTATGGCGGGCAATCGAAATCTCTACTCAAGCGAGATTGAGATGCCCGGCGCCGGCTGGTCACAGAGCGAACTGGAGTTTCGGCATTCGGGCAGCAAGGATCAATCGATTGCCAGCCAGGGCAGTCGTCCGCTCATCTCCGTGCCCATACAGATCCGGGGCAGTGGCGGCCAGGTCTATCGGCCGTCGGAGCAGCGCCTCGGGCTGCACGGCAAGGGTACGTTTCGGGAGCCACGCACACAGTCGCACGATCGCAGCAGCCGCTTGACCGGGTCGCAAGAGCAGCTGTTCGGGTCGCCGGCTCGCATGACAAAGACGGTTAGTTTCAATTTTGATGAGCGCAAATCGCGCCTAGCGGAATTTGAGTCCGTCTCGCCCCTAACCCAAAAGCAAAATGACCACAGAGACTTCCTCGAGCGGACCTATTTCTCCCGGTAAGCAACAGCTACCCCACTTTTCGGCTTAGACCGAACCAAAAACCCCGAACCAAAAACCCGAAACCCGAAACCAAACCCCGCCCCGACACACCCACCCAGCTATGCGAATTTGGTGACGGCTTCTTTAACCTTGGCTTGCAGCAACTACAAAACATCGAGAACATCAACAACAACAACAACTTGCACGATCATTCCGATCAGCTCATCTATATGTGTGTGATCAGCCTTATTCAAGTAATCAAACTAATCCTTTCTCAACTCTCTTTTTGCAGTGATCATGAATACGAGCCCGTGGGCGTGTCGCCGGCGCGCGAAATTGAATCTCTGAATCTCGCCGCCGCAGTGCCGGCGCCGGCGTCCGCCACCGTCCACGCCCACGGCAGCAGCCTCCAGCTACCCATGGACATTGACATCGAACCGAGCTCGGGCGGGACAACGCCGCGCACCGAATCGCGCACCGACTATGAAATACACACCAGCCAGGTGGATTCGAGCGCGCTCGAGGAGCTGCCGCTACAGCCGGAGAATCGCAAGAAGAGTTTCATGGCCTCCGCCCAGGATCGGACGCGCAAAATGCAGGACGGCCTGCGCAATCAGGCGGGCAAGCTGCGCACCAAGCTGCGCACGCAGCCGAAGCCGAAGCCCGTGTCCGGCAGTCCCAAGGCCAAGGCCAAGGAGCGCCGACGCTTTGCGCCCGAGTTCGCCAAAATCAAGATGCCCGAAATCAAGCGACCCGACATGTCCAAGCTGAAGGACATCAAACGACCCGAGTTCACCAAGTTCAACAAGCCCGACATGTCCAAGTTCAAGCTGCCGGAGAAGTTCGCCACGCTAAAGCTGCGCCGCAGCAAGAGCTTCAAGGAGAACGAATCCGAGCTGCCCACCGAATCCACGGATTCGCCGGCCACAACGGCCGAGACCCAGCCGACGCCGGCCAAAAAGAAGTTCGAGTTCAACTTTGGCACCTATCCGCGTGCGTTCCGCAAGAAGAAGCCCGTCGAGGAGCCGCCGCCGCCCATGGAGTCCTCGCTGGGCACCGAGCGCCTCAGCCTGAGCGTCATACCCAGCACCGAGACACAGCCGTCGCAGACCTCGACCAGCTCGCCCCAAGGCGATCGCGGACCGGGGCCGGTGCGCTCCCGCTGGGCGGACAAGTTCTCCGACGTGAGCTATAATGATAGCGAGGGCTCGCGCTACAGACGCTACGGCAGCGAGCTGGAGAGCTTCGATAGGGAGTCCTCGCTGGAGCGGCGCATGAAGGAGGATCTGGAGGAGGATACGGCCAGCGAGGCGCAGCCGCAGACCCAGATGGGCATCTTGGGCGGCGTGGCGGACAGCAAACAGTTTGCCGAATTCGATGAGGAGAATCGTGCCATACACGAGATCTCCAGCCAGCGAACAAGGGAGTTCAAGCGCCGGCCCATGGTGCACCAGGACTCGGATCTACGCTCCGAGGACAGTCACGACGCCGAGGGCTGGACGGAGAAGGACATACAGAAGAACAAGCTGCTGCGCAAGGCCGAATTGGACGCCGAGGCCAGCTACTACAAATATCATGAGATGCAGGATGCCCAGTCGACGGCCAGTTCCGGCAAGAAGGTCGTCATGGAGCAGATCGACGACGATGAGTTCTTTTTGCGCAAACGCGGCATCTCCGAGGATAACATACAGCTGCGCCAATACATCAGCGACGCCATTCGCGAGGGCTACGAGCTGCCCAATGCGCTCCACCACGTGGGTCACTCGGGCCAACAGGAGCGGGAACGGCAGCGGGAGCAGGAGCAGGCCGAGGAGTACGGGGATTACGATGTGCCGCCGCCGAAGCCGCGTCGCCTGCATCGCAACTATCGACCGGACTTTGAGGATTCGCAGGAGTTCCAGCGCAGCGACTATGGCGACGATTTGTCCATGTCCCAAAATGGCAGCGACTTTTTGCCGAAGCGGCCGTTGCGCAAGGCGCGCAGTCGCAGCAAGTACTCCATGGAGGGCAGCCAGGACATACCCATGGCCGATGGCGGCAGCAGCATTCAGTACTTTGACGACGATGAGGACTATCTCAGACCGCCCATGCACGAACAGCCGGCGTCGGAGTCGGAGCAGGCGCTCAACAATCTCAACTTTGTTGGCGTTGGCGTCGGCGTTGATGGTGTTGATGTGGCAGCACCGGAGCTGCCAACTCAACAGAGTCGACCGCTGGCGCCCAGGCGCCAGAAGAAACGCACACGCGACGACGCATCTGTTGAAAAGGACGCGGACTCGTTTATCAATGGCTTTGGTGGTAGATCAGTATCGAACACCTTTTTGCAGCCACAGGAAGATGTAAGTAAATGGGCCATAAATGTATTTGTGTGTTCCCTTTGTATACTAGTTCACGAAGTGAAAAGAGTATATTCGGTTTGTACAGTGTCCGACTTGCTGTCTAGAGACTTGTCTAGGTTCGCGCGTCAGATAAAGTGTTAGGATTTGTATTGACAGCTGAAAATTTACAATAATTTTCATACATAAAGCTCTCGGATCCAATGCTCCCATATTTCAAACTCCCACAACTTTGTCAAAAATGAAGCAAATTTCAAATAGTGTGGCATTTTGGTTATGGTTTGTGCTCTAAATTAATTCTGCGTTTAACATATTTGCATTATAAGAACAATTATATTTTGAAAATTTTTTGGAAAAAAAAATCATGTACCCCCCCTTACTTATTTTCGACAAATTTTTTTTTTTGAAATTTAGAATTGCATATTTATAATTTTAATCGATTGTGGGTATCACAATTAGTATAGAAAACGGCATTAAAACGAATTCTGGGGGGGTTAAATTTTTTGTCAAAAATCATGCCAAATTTGACAAAAATTTTGACATGTGAAGCTCTCAGATCCATAACTCCCATATCTCAAACTTCCATAACTTTCTCAAAACTGAACCGATTTCCATGTTTGATGACATTTTGGTCATGATTTATTCTCTAGATTTATTCTGCATTTAAAATATATGCATTAAAAAAAAACTTTTTTTTTGAATATTTTGGGAAAAATATCATGTACCCCCCCCCTTACTCATTTTCAAAATTTTTTTTTTTAAATTTAGAATTGCATGTTTATAATTTTAATCGATTGTGGGTATCACAATTAGTATAGAAAACAGCATTAAAACAAATTCTGAGGGGGTACAATTTTTTGTCAAAATTCATGCTAAATTTGACAAAAATTTTGACATGTGAAGCTCTCGGATCAATACTTCTCATATTTCAAACTCCCACAGTCTTGTCAAAACTGAACCGATTTCCATGTTTGATGACATTTTGGTCATGATTTATTCTCTAGATTTATTCTGCATTTAAAATATATGCATTAAAAAAAAAACTTTTTATTTGAATATTTTGGGAAAAAAATCATGTACCCCCCCCTTACTCATTTTCAAAAAATTTTTTTTCTAAAAATTTAGAATTGCCAATTTATAATTTTAATCGATTGTGATGGTCACAAATAGTATAGAAAACAACATTAAAACAAATTCTGAGGGGGTAAAATTTTTTGTCAAAAATCATGCTAAATTTGACAAAAATTTTGACATGTGAAGCTCTCGAATCAATACTTCTCATATTTCAAACTCCCACAGATTTGTCAAAACTAAACCGATTTCCATGTTTGATGACATTTTGGTCATGATTTATTCTCTAGATTTATTCTGCATTTAAAATATATGCATTAAAAAAAAAACTTTTTATTTCGAATATTTTGGGAAAAAATCATGTACCCCCCCCTTACTCATTTTCAAAAATTTTTTTTTCTAAAAATTTAGAATTGCCAATTTATAATTTTAATCGATTGTGATGGTCACAAATAGTATAGAAAACAACATTAAAACAAATTCTGAGGGGGTAAAATTTTTTGTCAAAAATCATGCTAAATTTGACAAAAATTTTGACATGTGAAGCTCTCGAATCAATACTTCTCATATTTCAAACTCCCACAGATTTGTCAAAACTAAACCGATTTCCATGTTTGATGACATTTTGGTCATGATTTATTCTCTAGATTTATTCTGCATTTAAAATATATGCATTAAAAAAAAAACTTTTTATTTGAATATTTTGGGAAAAAAATCATGTACCCCCCCCTTACTCATTTTCAAAAATTTTTTTTTCTAAAAATTTAGAATTGCCAATTTATAATTTTAATCGATTGTGATGGTCACAAATAGTATAGAAAACAACATTAAAACAAATTCTGAGGGGGTAAAATTTTTTGTCAAAAATCATGCTAAATTTGACAAAAATTTTGACATGTGAAGCTCTCGAATCAATACTTCTCATATTTCAAACTCCCACAGATTTGTCAAAACTAAACCGATTTCCATGTTTGATGACATTTTGGTCATGATTTATTCTCTAGATTTATTCTGCATTTAAAATATATGCATTCAAAAAAATAACTTTTTTGGAATATTTTGGGAAAAAAATCATGTACCCCCCCTTACTCATTTTAAAAAAAAAATTTTCTAAAAATTTAGAATTGCCAATTTATTATTTTAATCGATTGTGATGGTCACAAATAGTATAGAAAACAACATTAAAATAAATTCTGAGGGGGTTAAATTTTTTGTCAAAATTCATGCCAAAATTGACAAAAATTTTGACTTGTAAAGCTCTCGGATCAATAGCTCCAACATTTAAAACTCTCATAACTTTGTCAAAACTAAACCGATTTTGATGTCTGATGTCGTTTTGGTCATGGTTCGACCTTTAGATTGATTCTACATTTAAAATATATGCACTTTAGAAAATAAATTTTTTCTAAATTTTCGGTAAATAATACTCATTTTAAAAAAACTTTTTTTTTTCAAAATTTTTAGTTGCACATTTATATATATATATTTTTTTCGGTTGTGGCTACCACAATTAGTATTGAAAGACCATTAAAGCAGATATGTTTTGGTTGAGCATTCTTGAATAATTGCTTCTTTATGATTTGTGGGACAAACCATAGAAAGAACAAATAACTTTGTAGTTCCAAAAACTGAATACTCTTGCAGACATAAAGCTTGATAATTATCATTTTGATCCATCATTTAGCCCGATGTTGATTAGTTAATTGAAAATTGGGGAATCCCTGGAAACTATTCTGTATTTACATACACAACTGTAAATCCGAACAACCCCTTGTCGTTCCCAGGTAATTGTTTATCGCACTGAGCACGAATATCACCATCACATACCGCTAGCCACGCCCGACACCTTCACGGACGGCACCTCGGCCCGCACCCAGCGCTCCGAGGACGAGCGCACCTCGCGTGGCGCCGAATCCCTGGTGCTGGATCTGCACTCCAAGCCCGAGCAGCCCAACAAGGAGCCAGCGCCCAGAATCGAGGGCGAGGAGAAGTTTGTCATCGATATGCTGGAGAGCGATGGGTGAGTTCGGGTCGCATTAGGTCTCAGCTGGCCAAATTGTTGCTTAGGTGTGCGCTCTGCTTTCCCCCCCCACTCTGTAGCTATGCCGTGGTGCGCAAGGAGCCGGTGCCAAAGCCGACGCCGCCCGTGCGCCGCAAGAAGTTCACGCGCTCGCCGGGCGAACGTTTCGCAACGTTGCCGAGCATACGCGGCTCACGCGGCTCTCCGCCGCCGGCACGCCCGCCGCCGCCGCAGGAGTATACGCCCAGCGAAGACTCGCCGCTGCCGCCGCGACGCAGATCGGCCGCCAGTCTGGAGGAGCTGATGCCCACCGGGCTGCTGCTCAAGTCAAAGTAAGAAACGCAGCTGCGCCGCTTGATTGTTTTTTTTTTTTTTGATTTCTGATTTGTGACTTTTTGCGACCTTTTTTGAATTGTCTCGAATGCATTTTGTTAAGTTTTGTTTTCGTTGTTAAGTTGTAGGCTTAAGCGCCATAAGCTAAGATCCAGATATAATGCTAATTACTGCTCCTAAAACCAAAAGACACCCGATACACACACACACACGCACACACACACACACATGCAGCCACCAATAAAGCCAAAACATGAAACACAACGCACTCACACGAGTTTGCCCTGCTTTTATTGCCCTCTGTTCGATTTGCCGCCTGCCCAGACCCGAGACCAGACCAAGCGTTTCTAATGCTCCTTACACCCTATTCCCTAGCTATGCGACACAGTCGTCCGCACAGCCGCCGCAGCTGGAGGAGGACGATTACGAGGAGCCGGGCGCACTGCAGCGACCCGAATCGCCGCGTGCGAATCTCCAGTCCGGCGAGGTAATCAACAAAATGAAGTTCCGGCCGCTGCCGCCGCCGCCGCGTCCGCCGCGCGAAAAGCGCTCGACACGTGGCGGCAGCGCTTTGGACAGCTACGAGGACAGCGAGCGCATCGCCAGCTCGTCCACGGCCGACAGCTGCGAGCAGGGCGAGTTCGAGGTGGAGGTGTCCACGCAAACGGATCCGCTGCCGGACGATTTTGTGTGCGAGGAGTTTGAGATTACCGCCGATATGAAGATTATCGAGCCACGTCGTGCCACGGGCGGTGGCGGCAAGACAACGCTGGAGGATCTGCTGCGCAGCACGCAGCCGCAGGAGCCGGACGAGGTGGACGGTGCCCGGGTGCTCAGCGAGGACGAGCAGTTGGCCAGGGGCTTACAACGCTTCCGGGATGCCAATCAGCGCAGCTTGTCGGAACGCTCACGTGCCTCCTCGCAGGCGGATCGCTCCAAGTCGCTGAGCCGCCCGCAGACGCCCTCCTCGGCGGTGATCATAGAAAGGCGCGTGCCGACGCCCAGTCTGGAGGGCGATGCCGGCGTGCAAGCGGCGCTCATTGTGCGACCCATTAGCGCCGCCGATCTGGCGGATGAGGAGCTGCGCCGCGAGGAGGAGGAGCTGAGGCGCGAGGGCCTGCTCTCGGATAGCTCGGTGCAAAGCAAATCCGACGTGGAAACAGCCGGCGAGGAGGAGGAGCATGGCGAGATTGCACTTAGCGATTACGCAGCCAGTTCGGCGGATTTGGATGCGGCCGTCGAGCAACTGCAGCAGGCGCAGCTGGAAAGTGACTACGACAGCAAGCTGGAGGATGACGAGGTCGAGCGCACGCTCCGCGAGAGCGAGTACGACGAGGAGGACGAGGACGCCGGCGAGAAGTACTCGGATCACTACGATGAGGAAGAAGAAGGCGCGCAACAGGATCGCACCGAACAGGAGCTGGACGAGGCGCTGGAGAAGGAGCTGCAGGAGGAAATGGAAAAGATGCTCGCAGAGTACAGACAAGCGGAGATAGCCGAGTCCCGAGCAAAGGCGCTCGCCGAGGAGCTGCCAACATCCGAGGAGGAGCACGTACTGTCCGATGAGGAGCACATACTCTCCGATGAGGAGCACGTACTATCCGAAGTGGAGCAGGCGCCATCCGAAGTGGAGGCCACATTTTCCGAAACGGAGCACGAGCCATCCGTGAAGGAGCACCCACAAACCGAACCAATTGCAGTCGAGGAAGCGACCATAACGAAAGCTGTGGCAAAGGAACCCACTGCGGCCGAAGCTGGCGCCAAATTTGTAGCCACCTTACCCACCGAACCGGCTGCCGACGACAGCCACGAGCTGCTGGCGGATGGGGAAGCACCCGAATCGACACCCTTGCCGCCGCCACGTCGCAAATCCACCACAGCACTGGAGCCGCTTTCGAGCACCACGCTGATCATTGCCGAGCAGAGCGAACGCGAGCTGACACCCGTGCAGGCGCTGCAATCCCAGCCAGAGGCACAGCCGCCGATCCACATGGAGGAGCTGGAGGTGGAACGGCTGCGGGTGCACGCGCTGCAGGCTGGCCAGATTCAGGTGTCGCAGCTGCACGGGACGCAGGTCAGCGCCGATGAGCTGGCCTGCCAGTCGGGTCAGCTGGTGGTGCAGAACATCAACCTGCCGCCTGGCTTCATTGACGACATTGTGGAGCGCGTGAAGGAGCAGCGTCCAGCGCTGCTCACCACCGAGACGCAGACGAGTCGTCAGCCCAGCAGCGAACCCGCCGCTAGCGACGTGGAGCCACCCACCAAGCCGCCGCGCCACGGCAAACTCACAGAGTCCACGCCGTCGACAGCTGCCCAAGGCAATCTGGATGAGCAGACGCAGACGGAGGCCGCCATGCTGCCGTTGCCGCCGCCACCAGCTGTGTATCCCAGCGTCGAGTATCTGCAATCCCTGGCGCCGCTGGCCTTTTACAATTTGCAGCGCAGCGCCGAAGCGGAACAGGCCGAAGTCGCCGCTGGCGCTGGCAGCTCAGAGCGCAAGGCGCCGCACAAGTGCCGACGGCGCCATGTACAGGAACAGCATCAGCTGGAGCTGGACACCGACTCGGAGCTTGAGGAACAGCTGGTGGAGCGACCGCGTTCGCGTTCACGTCGCTCGCGCACGCGCAGCGCCACACAACCGCTCGAAGAATACGATGAAGATCAGCCAAAGACGGTGGTGCAGGCGGGTCGACAGTTCCTCTCCGCGTGCAGCCTGGAGCTGGTCAACATCATCAATCAGCTGACCCACTTTGTGCGCGGCGATATTGCACTGGAGCCGGCTGCCGGCCAGCCCCGAAATATCTCCTCGCTGATGGTGCTCTTCATACTGATAACGTTCGGAGTGCTCGTCTTTCTGCTGACGGGGCGCCAGGTGCACACACATCACTGGGACTACTTCAATCCGCCTGGCAACGAGGGCAGGCAAACGTGAAAAGAGCTCCATAAACTTTGGACATTTGTTGCTTGGATTTTGTACGCCAAATGATATTTGGTTATTTGGGCCAATTTTGCATTTTGGAGCATGAAACGAATTTAGAAAGCGGCCAAATGAGACCGCTCGAAACCAAAGGCCTTAACCTTAATGATATATACTACATACTAACACAACAATACTTTAGGAGGGATGCGAAGTGGGCGGCGCGAGGCGTTGCCTGTGCTACTCTAGTCGCAGTTGAACAACTAATCAATCGAACAGCAATCACAATAACAACTACAACAACAAATCCCCGTTCAGTCATCAACAAACACTGCAACAACATACCGACTTATATAGAACAAATATCTCATACTAACCATAACTGAACAATATCATGTTTTTTTCACATTACAACAACAACAAGAACAACAGCAACGATCATGTATTAAATATGTACTCAAACTAAGTAAAGAATCATTTATTAGCTACCTGACATGGCGAGCAGTCCAGGACGGACTCAAGTTTGTTGGCGAACACACTTATCTACTTATTTATGCTAATATTATAATATTGTTCGCTCATTTTTCTATTTTTGGAACACAAAATTGTTCAATACTTCAAGAACCGATTGTTGTTTTTTTTTTTTATTTAGACCTGACTTAGGTAAAAAATATATAAAAAGTGAATTGTTTAACTTCTCATGAATTCATTAAAAAAAAAAAAACCCGTTTTCTTTTATTAGCAGTAATTAATTTGAACAGCGCGTACTTAGCAAGAAGGTGAACGTATGTAAGTACATTATATATACTTATAGAAGCGTATTTTCAATAAAGCAAGAAACTATATAAATATGATTTGTGTTTTTTCGAAAGGGATAAATGAACCAAAAAACTTACCAATTTGGAAAAGTATGTGAATGAAATGATGAGGCAAAAGAAACTTAAATATGCATGGGACTAGCCTAAGTGGTCTACATCAGGAAATCATCATTATATTGAACCATTTGGCGCAGATCTTTGTGACTGCCCTTCTGCGATTTGCTGGCCGCTGCAAACAGAAAGAAATGGCTAATGAAATCGAGCAATATTCGCAAGGGGACGGCCTACCAATCGAGGACCAAACCGCAGAGGATGATGCATCGTTAATTGGCTCAATTTGGGGCTGGCGACGCGCCAACTGCACTTGCAGGACGATGCTGTTGACGCTCTTGCCGTGCATTTCGGCAATAGCGCGGTCCGCCGATTCCGGCTTGGCAAAGGACACAAAGCCACGACTGTAAATCAGGTTAATTATTATCTTGATATTGACTGGCATTTACAACTCGCGACCCACCTCTTTTCAATCTCCATAGAGACGTTGACAATCGTGCCGTAATCATTGAATGTTTTCTTGAGGAATTCCTCTGTAACCTTGTTGCCCGACACGAAGATTGTGTTGCCAGCGCGCGGCTTTTCCGGCTGCGTGGTATCTAGCGTCACCTTTTCAGTGAGTCCACGTTCCTCGCGATCGCGTTCTGTGGCAAAATGCTGATACAAATTCTGGCGGCGTGGCTCCTCTTTAATAATTTCGCTGATTATTGTCTCCTGGGCCACGTCGTTCTGCGTGGACGAAAATGGCTGGTAGGCGGCCACGCTCGTCTCGGACGTGGAGCGTTTGGCGCGCTCCTGGCCCTTGGGCCGCTTGAACGAGGTCTGATCCTGTTTGGTTTGTTGCTTTTGTATGGCGGGAATGGCGCCGCTTTTGATCAGCTTGCGCGCCACTTCGCGTGCATCGCGCGCATCTGTGGGCCGCTTTAAAGTTAATGCGCTCTCCGGTTCCTGTTTGGGCGCCTTGTGCGCTTGCAACGCTTTTTTCTGTCGAAATAAAAACGTGTTTACCAATTACCAGAAGACGCCATTTGGCCAGAGTGTTCACCTTTTTCTTAAGTTTTTGATATTTTGCTTGCAGCATCTGCTCCTCTTCGGTCAGATTATTTGGAAAGTGTATATACACCATTTTGGTTAGTTCCCGCGCTTTTTAATTTAATTTTAACTACTTTAAGATTCTTTACAAAACATAAATAAAGTACTAAAACTTTAATCAATTTCCAACACTTGAACTATTTAGAGCTGCCAGATCACTTTAATTATGCTAACATGCATGTTAAGATATTAATATGGCCACATCATTTAATTTATGTTTGTAACAGTTTGTATGTTACCACGATGTAATGTTAATATATGGCGCTAAATTTTATTTCATTGTTGACCTAAGGGGTAATTTCCTCTTAATGACAGCACACAACAAAAATAAAATGTTTGACCAATATCATTTTAATATAACTCAAATTACACCTATTTTTTAATAGAAAAATAAACTCTGTTTAGCTCAAATTGGTTGTGTAAAGAACTCCAGGAGTGCACGAAAGGTCGATAACAGTGCTGTAAAATCAACGCCAATTGCAACCCTGTGCACAGTGCACACTTTTTGCCATGTTGACGCAGAGCTGTCAAATTTTTTTCGTTCCTTCTCTTTCTTTCCGGTTAGCGTCATGGTAAGAGTCCACAAAGTATTTAGTTGAAAAATGTGAAAATTAAAAGGTTTAAAGTGCGCATGCTGAATTAAGCATTGCATTAAATCAATAAGGAGACCGCGTTGCGTTGCCGCCAACAGAACGAAATCAAAACAATTGTGTTTGCGTCTGCACGCAATGCTTTGAAAATATTTCACGTGGTGAGCAGCAGAGTTCAGTTCGCAGGCAACCAACGCGCTGTCCAAACGTACCACATGAAGAGCTAAATTTATATTTATATAAGTTTTTGAATTTTGTGCTTGCAGCCTTTCGAGAGATTCGTACAAACTGGCCGCATCGCCAAGGCCTCGGCAGGCTCCCTGAAGGGTCGCCTGGTGGCCATCGTCGACGTCATTGACCAAAACAGAGTAAGTGGCTCCACCTATGCAGCAGTAACAGCAACAGGCGCCAGCAGTCGCACATGATGATAATTTGTCTTCTTGATAGGAAGTGCCAACTGACACATAAATGAAGCTAGTTTAATTTCACTGACAGCACTCTGGCTGCAAATGTTGCTGCTTATCAATTGTAAATAATCGAGACAACTAACAGCATTTTGTTGCTAATTGCAGGTTTTGGTTGATGGTCCTCTGACCGGTGTGCCACGTCAGGAATACAGATTGAACAATCTGCATCTGACCAAATACCGCATCAAGTTCCCATACACGGCGCCCACGCGCATCGTGCGCAAAGCCTGGGTGGACAGCGACCTGAAGGCACAGTGGAAGGTCAGCCCCTGGTCCGTCAAGGCACAGAACATCTGCAAGGTGAGCTATAAAAACAAAAATCTGCTGATTCGGATCCTTAAGATCATGCTGCACATGATGATAATTGAAAGTTCTTGATAGGAATTGCCGGCTGATACATACATGAAGCTAGCTTTTATTTTAACTGAAAACAGCTTAAAATTAAGTTCCTCAGTCACGTTTTTTTTTTCTTGTTTTACTAAATGGCGTTTAAATTTATTGCAGCGCTCGCAATTGAATGACTTTGATCGCTTCAAGCTGCGCTATGCCAAGCGCCAGCGCAACAAGCTGCTGACCATCGCCTTCAACACACTGAAGAAGCGCACCAAGTCCGATGGCACACCTCGCATCCTCAAGAAGGATCGTCGCGAGCGTCTGCGCGCCGAGAAGGCCAAGAAGCCCAAGAAGTAAACAATTAATGAAAGTAACTGCTTGATGAACATCCAACACAAAGGAGCCAATAAAAGAAGTGTTATTTTTAGGAAAAACACACGAACCTCCTTGTTTACTCTGTGGGAGGAATTCGTTTAAAGGGTTTCTTTTAACAGTTTTATTTGCTTTCGAAAAACAACAATTTTTCAGTTTGCAAAAACTAAATTTGCAAACGTGAGCAGCTAGCACCAATTGCTCAGGAGTCCTTATTGCAGTAGATGGTCTTCCAGTTGTTGGGATGATTGTAGCCCAGCAGAATGGGCAGATGCAGAAACAGGGTGATATGTTCACCTTGTATCGACGTCGAGACCTTGACCCAGTTGCGCAGCCATTCGATCATCTGTTCGCCGGTCAGGTTGTCCGGATTGAGGCCGCGCAGATGGCACGAGTAGCGCAGCGCTGGCATGCTCAGATTGTGGACGCCACCCTCACGCGTAATGGCTATGTCCATGTAGTGCACCAGGAATGCGTGCTCGTGCAGGCGATGCCGCTTGAACAGGCTGTTGGGCAGCCCGTGCAGCTTGACTAGACATTTCTAAAAGCAACAAATTTCAATTTGAGTAAGTGTAAGTTTGAGATCAGAATCGTGTGCGCATACGATGTGCCGCCGCGACATGCCCAGCAGTGAGTAGGGTCCCTCGGCGAAAATGTCCTTGACTGCGATCAGAGCCTCGGGCGTGGGATGTGTGCCGCTGCCCAGCTGGCCGAGAACGCACTCGAACTCCTCGTGCTTGTGGTGTGCCGCGACAGACTTGAGTTTGGCCTGCAGGCAGCGCAGCACGGACTTGTTGCACTGCAGCCGGCGCTTCATGTAGTAGCTCTGGAACTCGACGCGCTGCTGAGCGGTCCAGAAGTGCGGCGTCAGAAACGTGCGTGGATACCAAAAGCTGAACAATTATGATAATGATGATAATGCACAATTGTTTGTCAAATTGGGCAACTGATGCGACTTACACGAGTGGAAAGAACGCGTAGCCGACCATGGGCAGCGAGCAGCCGATCAAAGCCGGCGCCACCTTCATCATGTCGCGTGGCATTTGCATGTACAGCTCGAGCTCCTGGCGATTCAACGCCCGGATGCCCTGCGGCGCATCGTTGGCGATGCGCGCCACCTTCAGAAAGCGCTTCATGTCCGCGAAGAAGTCTTTGACCCCATCGAAGAAGACGCGATAGAGCTGCATGGCCTTGGGAAAGTTCTTCTCCAGCACTGTGTCGTAGTTTTTCACGTAGTTGAAGTAGCGCGTGAATATGTAGTCCTGCATATTGTCGCGCATCTGTTCGCGCTTGGTCTTGTGTGTCTCCTGATCCTTGTCCATGTTCTTATCCTGGTCGGAGCCCGGCGTCGACGAACTGCGCGTTTCCATTTGCTCCGTTTTACCAGTTTTCGACTGCGTCTGCTGTTGTCCCTTGGCATTCTTGTCATCCCAGCCAGCCTCGTAGATGACCTTGCCGACGCTGGTTATCTCGGAGGCCACATTGCGCTTGATTTGCGGCGGAGTCGTTCCCACAGACTTTGCCGTGGGCTGTTCTTGTGTGCTATAATTCGTTTTCGGCACGCTATCGCTGTTGTTAATGGGATTTTAATGCCGGCTGGTAATTGGGGTCGTTTCACTTTCGTACTCACCTCCCCCTGGGCCGGGAACTGCAGCACAGGCGCAGCAATCGTCGGCGCTCCTGCGGCCACCTGCTCCAATGGCCCGTACCGTGGGCCAAACATGCTACGCGCAGTGCCAGCGCCATTCTGCGTGAATTCCAACCTTATAGAACCACAAGCGCGCGTAATTACGCAACGACTGCAACTCCGATGCAGGAGCCAGCCTATTTTGTTTCGTTTAATTATTTTAATCTTTAACTTTTCTTCCTCTTTCGCTGCGCGGGTGCTGCCAACTTCATGCGACTCGAAATTGCAGCTACATGTTGCTTCGAACGAAATGTTGCGAAACATGCAGCGTTGCCACTTGTCGGCAACATTTTATAGCGGCAACATTGAAAGTCATTTGGAGCTATCAGAGACGTTCAATTAAATAGAGTTTACTAGCTCAGCGGCTAAAAAATGGCATATGTAAAAGTTTTGTCGAACGCGCGCCAATTTAAATAAGGAGAGCATTTCGTCACAGGTTGCGCCAGAGAACAGCAAAGAATGGGCCTGCGCATGGCATTACCTCAGGCATTTCATGCAGCATGCTTTCTGGTACTTTTTCCGTCAGTTTAACCGTAGAAGTGTGTGGCGTCAGTCGCTTGTACGCCTTTGACGCTGTTAGTCTGCTCCTCGTGCTAGACACAAACCAAACAAAGTCGCGCTCTTAATCAAAACTAGTAAATAGTTAGTAAATTGTAAATTGCAGTATTTGTGTTAGCTGAGTGCAGTGCTGCCCATTTGTTGCAATTGGCGGAAACGGGAAAACTGCTGCAGGTGTTGATAGGTATTGAAAAGGCTTTGACGCGCGAGTCCTGCGCACGTGTGCGTGCGTGTGTGTGCGTTTGTGTGTGCGTTTGTGTGTAAAGACCTTCAACAAGCAATATGTAAGGAAGCTAAGCGCGTAGCCAACCAACTTTCACTTGTGCAAAGGCAGCAAACAAATTGAACAACCGTAGCATCATTCGCTTTGCTGCTGTGCTGCTCCACTGCGTGAACTTGAAGCTTTTGCTGCCATCCAATTTATATGTCTGTTGCGGCGATATTCTGTGCACTACTATATGCCTACTCTAGCAAGGTCTCAGTTACATTATTTACTCTCGCTCGCATAGTTATGTATACGAGGCGTGTGCCAGGACCTCAGAGCATTTGTTTGTTTGCCTTGCAATTGAAGCCAACTCAAAGGTAAACTTGGCGTCGCCTCTCTAAGCGAACCCAACACAAATGCTAACAACAACAACAACAAGAACAACAACAACAAGAACATGAACAACCGAGGGCTATAAATATCACAAACGCCGCGGCGCGGCGCGGCTTTTTTTTTTTTTTACTATGTTGCCTTAGCAAATTGAATTTTGCAAATTGTGTTGCTTTAAGCGGAAACATTCGCAATTTATATGGATGCCCAGACTGCACCTAATATTGCACTACTATGAGCTTAACGCATGAATTCAATATACATTTGAGCAAGTTTTTCAATATATTTCAGCCTTTGAGCATATTTATTCAATTGAGAGCTTCGCAGAAAGTTTTTGCCCTTTCATTTCGCCATTAGAGCCAGCGGCGACAGCGGCACGAATGCCAAGTATGCGAAAATGCATTTTCAGCGCGGCAAAAGTTGGAAAAACTATTTGAGCAAGGACATAAGGACATGCTATGCAGGCACCATGTCAATGTCTTGCGGCACCAAATTACCCAAACATGAACCCAACGCCTCAGCTGCACAGAGAAAGACGACAACAAACAGGTGTCTGAGTGTGTGTGTCTGTGTCTGTGTGTGTATGTGTGTGTGTGTGTGCAGGTGTATTTAACACAGAAACTGCGTTATTTTAAAGGTGTTTGCCACTAATGCCGGGGGTCTCATTTTAATGAATATGAATGCTTCCTTGCGTTTACAGCATGCTTTTTGTAGCGCAGGTCAAAGGTAGCCGCGTTCGGGCTTTGTTTAGCAATGAACTAATAAACATTTAAAAGAGCTGACTGAACGAGAATTGATGTCTTGGAATTGTAAAGTCCCTAAATTCATATTAAGTGCTATTTCTTGACTTCCGGGTCGCATTATTCGCAAGAGCAAGCTGGACAGATGTCAATCTAGATTATCCTTTAAGCCGTGGCTTGCCCTCTTGATTGATTATAAAGAAAAAAGTTGAAAATTCTTGGCAAAGCATTCGTTTTCAAAGTTCTCAAAGAGGCGCTCGAGGTCGCAGAGTTTCTAGAGATAAATTGCTAGATAAACAGACACATACAAACTTTGAAAAGCTTGGGCGAACTCAAACCCTTAGAGAATCTATCTTGTATATTTGCCGTGTACCTAAGAGCTCGAGCAGAGTCGAAACGATAAATTGAATTATTTCTTTTTTACACTTTGCAGAGGCGCCAAAAAAAAAAAAAAACAACAAATATATATTTACACACATTTATGCTCACAATCAGAAATCTTGGCAATCAGCCCAAAATACCTAAGCGCGAATGGTAAACAGCGACAGGATGCGCAGCGCAAGGAGAAGAGTGTGATGTAAAGGCTGAAGCAGCTTAAAGGAGCTTCATCGATTTGCAAAAAAAAAAAACAAAAAACAAAAACAAACGAAAATATTTAAAAATTGTTGGCCAACCCATAACGATGGCCATTAACGTTCTAGGCTTAAATCATTTTGCCATTAGCGCCATTGTGATTGTCAGCATGCAGTTATTGTTTTTCCTGCTGAACTCATTGCTGCACATGGACAAATTATCGGACTTTGCCGGCGGCGTTAATTTCATTGTCATCGCGCTGCTGACCTTTTTTCTGGGCCAGGTGGATCGACCCTCCAAGGTAAGTGGGCGGATGCTTAATGGCTTTTGTAAGCCTGCTTTTAAATTTAACAAGTTAAATGGCTTTAGTCGGGTGTTTCCGACTAGCAGATACCCTGAACCCAGCGGCGAGCTGTCGTTATATACATTTAAAGCTCTCTGTATTCATGCACACATTAACAAAGTCACACATACACACACACACACACAAACGCACGCAGCAAGGTGCGTGCTTGGCCCCACTGTGGAAAATGAACTCTAAACTAAGAGTATGATCGTTATGAAATTTTTAGTTCTTAATGAGAACATCCAAATCTATGTACAAACCAAAGCGCAAGTCTGTAGTATTTGATATGGGGGCGAATGGGGGCAGGTATCCAAAATCCGAAATATTCATAATCTGCGTATCGAGGATAAACAAAATTTGATGGTTTTAGCTCTTATAGTCTCCGAGATATGTCAAGAAAACCAAGTCTTAAAATCGATTTTTATCGATAGTAATAAAACGGAGCAAGATATCGAAAAAAAAATGATAAACTTGTACTGCGAATGGATTAAGAAATTTATTTCCTATTTTCGTTTTTCGTAATTTCGTTTAGTTTAGGTTTCTAGCTTTTGTAGTTTCCGAGATCGCTGCGTTCAGCAGACGGACGGACGGACGGACATGGCTAAATCGACTCGGCTCGTCGTCCTGATCAACCATATATATACTTTATGGAGTCGGAGATGCTTCCTTCTGCCTGTTACATACATTTGCACAAAACCAATAGACCCTTTTTACCCATTTTCAAGGGGTTCAGGGTATAAAAACAGCGCGATGATTTAAGCCCTGTCCATTGAATTACACCTGCGGGTTTTGGTAGGCGCGGCAATTTGTCGTCTGTGGGTACTGACATTTAAAACAGAATTTTGCACACGCATGCACACACTTCACACACACACACACACACACACACACACACTTCACACACACATCCATAACGTTAAGAGGAGCATCTGCATTTGCGGTGCGCTAGCTGACAAATAACAAAAGGTTACGCCCATCTGGCCCACAGTTTGTTGTTGTTGCTGCTGCTGCTGCTGCGCTGCTGCTATTGTTGTTGTTGTTTTGCGCATTCGCTGCATGACCTTGTCTGGCAGGCGGCGGCCATGGCCCTTCGGCCAGTTGTTTGCTATTCTGTCTGCTCAATTGTTTGCGATTCTGCCCGCTAATGCCGCTAACTAAGTCAACTATGTGCCAACACGTAATGTTTTAATCCAAGACAAGAGCATTTAACTGATGTCGATACATATATATATATATATATATCTTAGTGTATACCTAAATCATATGCCAAGGCCTGTTCACACTTGGTCGAATTAAAGTCACCTTAAACAGCCTTGCAACTTTTACGGGCACTTTGATTTATTCTATATGCCAGCTGTCAATTGTGCCACAATATATAAATGAATTGCCGTGATCCCTTTGAGAGTTGCGCTCATTTATCACGCTATACAAGCTGTGCCGGCAACCACCTAGGTCAGCCAATGGCTCGGAATTTTTAATGGGTGGCCAACACTGCGTGGAAATAAAAAATAAAAAAAAAATATATAAAAACAAAATGAAATAAAATGAAAAACTGCACTGCGCCAGCGATTCGACAAAAATAACCACAATGAAAAAGAAAATAGGAAAATAGCATTTGGTTAACCAGAGCTTAAAATTTATTGCAGACGCTCGTCGTTAGCAAACATAAAAGTTTAGAGCTCAAAACAATTTGGTGAGCCAACAAATTGCCAACAATTGCGAAATTAAATGTTAGTGCCTTTCTGTAATTCTTACAAATGGGCTGCACTGCCGGAAATTCCCATTTCCGCTTAAATGCTGTGCCCGTCTTTGCGATTTTTATGGCTTAAAGTAATACTGTAATGAGCTTATACGACATTTAGTGACATGAATTTCAAATATATAAAACAGTTGACTTTCTTACCCAATCTTTCTTTATTTTCTCTTGTACTTCTACTCTCCCTCTATCTCTCTCTTTTATCCATGCTCTTACTCATTCTCTTCTACTTACTTTTTAACATCGCCTTTCTATGTAATTTTCATAAACTGAAGACACCTTTTAGGAGTTAAAACTTTTTTATAGTGAAGTAAATATCCTTTTAGTGTGCCTTTCTGTAATTCTTACAAATGGGTTGCACTGTTTCTCCACACTTTCATTTTTACTCCCTCTCACATACTTTTTAACATCGCCTTTCTATGTAATTTTCATAATCTTAAGTCACCTTTTACGACTTAAAACTTTTTTATAGTAAAGTAAATATCCTTTTAGTGTGCCTTACTGTAATTCTTACAAATGGGCTGCACTGCCGGAAATTCCCATTTGCGTTTAAATGCTGTGCCCGTCGTTGCGATTTTTATGGCTTAAAGTAATACTTTAATGAGTTTATACGGCATTTAATGACATGAATTTCAAATATATAAAACAGTTGACTTCTTTATTTTCTCTCTAATTACCACTCTCCCTCTCTATATTATCCGTGCTCTTACCCCCTCCTATACATTTACACTGCTTCTCTACACTTTCACTTCTACTCCATCTCACTCACTTTTTAATATCGCCTTTCTATGCAGTTTTCATAATCTTAATTTAGCATTTTTTTTAGGGAAGTAAATATCCGTTTTGCTTATGCATCTTTGTATCCTTTGTATTTATTTCATCTGCAGGCCTACGAGAGTCGTCAGCTGATGGTTACCGCCTTCGTTTGTCTTTGGGGCGTTAGGCTCTCTGGTTATTTGCTCTATCGCATAATTAAATTGGGTCGGGACAAGCAGTTCGACGATACGCGACGCAATGTCATACGCTACGCCGTGTTCTGGACCTTTCAGGTGAGTTGGCCCTCAATGGGAATGCATTTGCCAGCTGCCCTCCTGACAGACATGGATCACCGTCCATAATCAATGAATCTGCCAGCGCATGACATTTGCCAATGTGCTTTTGCATAATTCAATCGCATGTCGCCGGCGGTGGCCGTGTGCGTAAATACCAATGGGGTCTCCGGCTAAACGTGGACTGCACAACAATTAAACTACACTTCGAGAAAATACGGAAATTTGAAATTCAAGTACAAGCGTTTGTCTTAAAACTATTAGAAAATTGTATTCTTGAATATTTTTCAATTCTTGAATATTCTTAAATTCGTTCTTGAATATTCATAAATTCGTTCTTGAATATTCATAAATTTGTTCTTGAATATTCATAAATTTGTTCTTGAATATTCATAAATTTCTTCTTGGATATTCTTAAATTCGTTTTGAATATTCTTAAATTCGTTCTTGAATATTCCTAAATTTGTTTTTGAATATTCTTTAATTCGTTCTTGAATATTCTCTAGTTCGTTCTTGAATATTATTCTGAATATCACAATGGAGCTAAGAGTGGACTAAATCCTTTACTTAAGTACAAAATATTTATAAAAATATTCTGATACGTAAAAAAAAAGGAAAATAATCCTAATGGCAATAGAACGTTTTTCCAATGACTTGTTGTATCTAAGAATTATATCTCTAAATTTTAAAATAAAGATAGATTAAGAATTTTGCTCACAAATTAGTTAAATTCCATTTGGACGGGCTTTAAAATTCAAGCACAAATTGCTTGATGTTTTCTCCAAGTGTAGCGTTGAGCATTTGATTTGTGTGTGTGCTGGGACATTCGGCAGTCCGTCCGTGTGAGTGGCGTGTCGCATTGATTTGATTGCCAGCACTTGTTGGCAGGCGATGCGAGTCCACTTCTGTCCAATTGCCCCCATCCGATGTGGATGCATTCATTTCTCGACTCTTGCAGGCCGTTTGGGTGTATGTCGTGTCGCTGCCTGTCATAATTATCAACTCGCGTCACTCGATGCCGCAGGCGATCAAGGGCATGACCACGTTGGACTCGACCGGCACGGGCATGTTTATCGTCGGCCTGCTGGCCGAGACCTATGCGGACCTGCAGAAGTTCTCCTTTCGCATGGATCCGGCCAATCACGGCAAGTTTTGCAATGACGGTGAGTGCAACGATATATTTTTTTTTTATAATTATTTAACATATTTAATTGCATTTCATTTATCTTGTCACTTAGGACTTTGGGGCCTGTCGCGACACCCCAACTATTTTGGCGAGATCATCATTTGGTGGGGCATCTTTGTCATATCGCTAAATGGGATCAGCGGTTACGAGTGGGTCGCCATAGCGTCGCCCGTCTTCACCACGCTGATCATACTATTTTTGTCTGGAATACCGCTCCGCGAGCGCAGCGCCGACGAGAAGTACAAAAAGTGAGTAAACCACCAAACTGACTGCCAGTTAAATTCCTTTACTAACTAGCAGTTAAACATGAAATTCGCTTGCAGTCAGGTGGAGTATCGCAAATACAAGGCGTCCACGTCGCCGCTGATACCCGTGCCGCCGGCGGTCTACGAGGAGGTGCCCGGTGCCCTCAAGTTCATATTGTGCTGCGAGTTTCCCATCTACGATACGATGCAGCTGCACAAGGACACCAGTCCCTACTCGATGTCCATTGCGCGCTCTCACTCGCACATATAGCAGTCAGTGGCCCACTCCAGCAGCACAGCCGCTGGCGTGGGTCAACAGGTGCACACGCACACGCACCCGTCGGAGCAGTCGCAACACCTGCACCGGGGTCACTGCTATGGAGCCGATGGCGGCCTTGCGGAAAGCCATCATAACTGTGGCGGCAGCTGCCGCAAAGTTCACGTCAAGTCGAATCCGTATCAGTGCGAGGCGGGCTATGGCAACTACGGCGGCCGGCACGTGGACGACGAGGATACGGATGATGGCATTATTTATGTGGCCGGTCAGTCGGGCTCCAAGGCCAAGACACACTATTTTCATGCGGCGCCACATACACTGGACCTGGAGGCGGATGAGCCGCACAGTAAGCAGCCGCAAAAATGCAGCTACCTGGCCGAGGAGGAGCTGGCGTCCGACTATGACGAGGATATTCCGCCCATCGACCTGAGCAAGGTCAATAGCGTCGAGAGTTTTCACAACCGCGTGCAGACCGCCACGGAACAGTCCGTGAATGCCGAGGGAATGCCTGTGACCGTGACTACAATATTGTGATTGCCCAAGCTCGTTGGTATCACGGCTTTCTTCAAATAGCTCGACATTTATGTGTGTGTGTGTGTGTGTGCGTAAATGATATGCTTAAGCTATGCTTACCGAAGGGCGGCTAGAAAACCAGTGCCAAAAACTAGTGCATAACTACTTACTTGAGAACGCTGCATCTTATAAAAAATATATATTTGTTGCTCAAAATTAAACAAAACAAAAAAATGTGCCTATTCTAAATGTTCTCAGAATGTTGCACTCTCTTTCAAAGTTTATTAGCCTCTTTGTTGATTAGTGAGAGTTCTATCAAAAAATTGCTGTGACAGCGAGAAATTATCTTAAGCTACTTTATTAAAAACTTTTCTTATCAACTACACCAATTGTATGATTAACACGCCCCACCAACAGGATGTAAATGATATTGTAAGTCGAGCGATATTACCAGAAACATATCCCAAGCAAATTCACGTTCAACATTTTTTTCTTACATATACAATATGAACTCCAAAGTACAAGAAACTTGTTAAATAGTAAAAAAAAAAGTTTATATATATAAGCACTATTATTTTGTACATGTACAGTCTAATAATAGCTTAAAGAAATATATATGTATATAACCTAGTTATATGCGTATTTCTGTGTCTAATCTGTTTCAAAATTTAAATCAGTATTATAAAATAGAAACAAACATTGTACCTTACTATGTATTTAAAGAGCTATACAAATTATAAAAGCAAAAAACCATAAAAAAAAAAATAATAAAAACGCTTAAATTCGAATTAAAATTTATTCTTGTAACTTTTAAGAAGTTAAAAAAAATTTAAAAAAAAAATAATCTTTTAAATAAGGATGAATTATATAGTTATATATAGTTTATATACATATATATATATAAGCATATATATATATATATACTTTTCATACATTCAAATAAATAAATTCAAAATTTCATCAAGTAGGCGTTGAAAGGAAACCCAAGTAGGCTATGGAAATTCGACGCGCTCGATGTTCTGATGCCCCAAGCCAACAAATTTAAGTTAGTCAGTTCCTGTAAATGTATTGTATAGTACATATCGGTAAAAAATTTGTAGTTCAAAAATTTTATGTTTTTTATTCGACAAAAAATATAAGTGAAAAAAAAAAATTCATAGTCAAATTCTAGTGGAATTATTCTTGTAACTTCGTAAAAACCTACCTGTGGAGTCATGTTCGGTCTAACCCGTCGAGCCCTGTTCCGTGTTAGTAGACAGAAGCAGATATGCCGCCAGTTCGCCTCCCAGGCCATCAACCAGATGTTGATGCTGCAGCAGATGGACATCTGTGCGGATCAGCCGTCGCGCGGTCTAATCATCGGCGTCTACGCCGACGAGGAGGACAAGAACGATGCGGGCATCCTGACGGCCGCCGGCTGGCGTTATAATGTACAGAAGACCAACGGCCGTCTGATCGAGGTGCTCCGTATGTCTGGACCCATGCCCCGACGAGGCGAGGCCCGTCTCCTGTTTGCAATTGAGCCCGAGCGCGTACCCTACTATTCCGTCGTGGCTGTTGTTGGCCTGGGCAAGGAATGTCTGGGATACAATCCCTACGAGGTTATTGATGAGCAGAAGGAGGCCATTCGACGCTCCGTGGCGAAGGCGTGCCAAATCCTGGCCGAGCTAGATACCGATCGTATCGAGGTTGAAAATTGCGGCCATGCCGAGTCCGCGGCCGAAGGAGCCGCCCTGGGCATTTGGGCCTATCAAGAAATGCGTGACCCCAAGACGCGCATTTCCGTGCCCTCCATCGATTTGTACGCCCTCAAGGATGAGGTCTGCGACATTGAAGGCTGGCGCATTGGACTGCAGAAGGCGGCTGCTCAGAACCTAACCCGTCAACTCCAAGAGATGCCCTCCAACCTGCTGACCCCCACAGCATTTGCCCAGAATGTGGTCGAGGTGTTGTGTAAATCCGGTGTGAATGTGGAGGTCAAAGTGGAGGGCTGGGCCGAGAGTCAGTCGATGCACGCCTTCCTGGCGGTGGGCAAGGCTTCCTGTGAGCCGCCCATCTTTCTGGAGCTGAGCTACTACGGCACCTGCGCCGAGGAACGTCCCATTGTGCTCGTTGGCCAGGGAATTACCTTTGATGCTGGCGGCTTGTGCCTTAAGAAGCGCGGAGAACTTTACCACATGCGTGGTGACATGACGGGAGCCGCTGTTGTGGTGGCCACTTGTCGTGCCGTCGCCGGGCTGCGATTGCCAGTAAGTTGATTCCCGTTATTCCAATTAATTGCTAATTATTCGAACCTCAGGTCAACATTCGCGGTCTCATTCCGCTTTGCGAAAACGTCATTGGCTGCAACTCTTTCCGACCCGGAGACATGGTCAAGTCTATGAACGGAAAGACTATTGAGGTCCAGTGCACCGACCACGAGGATGTTCTGGTCCTGGCCGATGCGCTGCTGTACGGACAGAACTTCTGTCCCAAGTGCATCATCGATATTGGCACCTGCTCGGGCTACATGCGCCAGGCCTTGGACGAGGCTGCGTGTGGTGTCTTCACCAATTCAGAGATCCTCTGGCAACAGATCAAGCACGCCAGCATGCACACGGGAGATCGCGTCTGGCGCTTCCCGCTGTGGAACTACTACAGCAAGGCGGTGCGTTCCGGACAGCGCAGCGATGTCCAGAACTACGGCATTGGACGCGGTGGTCGTCCCTGCAAGGCGGCTGCCTTCCTGCGCGAGTTTGTGCCTTGCGGCCAGTGGATGCACATTGTGAGTGGCCTTTTCGCAGGGCGTCGGGAGTTTAGTTACTAAATGTCCACTTCCGCAGGATGCTACCAATGTGATGGTAACGAATGGCATTGACTTCGAGTACTTGCGTCGTGGAATGGCTGGTCGACCTACCAGAACGCTGATTGAGTTCATCGCTCAGACCATTTGCAAGGATACTGCGCCAAAGATGGGAAAATAGAAAGTACTTTGTGTTAATCCGAACTTATGTTGTTGACCAGAGACGATTCAATATGCCAAAGAATCCGAAAGGAGGTGTCAAGAAATTTTTTGTTGTTTTTGGTATATATCGCTATCGAGATGAGTAAGTTGTATAAAGTCTTATGATAACGTTCCTTATCACGTTATTATACATCAATAAAAATATAATAACATGTCACTTAAAAATATTACTTTCATTTTGGGTGCAAATGTTGTAATAGGCAAATTTGTATATTGAAAAAAATCTGGTTTTCAGCTTTTGATTGTAATCCGCTATAATATTTGAATTATATGCATTAATGCATGTACTTGTTTAAATGCAGAATACATCTTGAGGACAAATCATGACCAAAATGCCATCAAACATGGAAATCGGTTCAGTTTTGACAAAATTATGGATGTTTTACATATGGGAGTTATGGATCTGAGAGCTTCACATGTCAAAATTTTTTTCAAATTTGGCATGATTTTTGACAAAAAATTTGACCGCCTCAGAATCTGTTTTAAGGTTGTTTTTTTTACTATTTGTGACCATCACAATCGATTAAAATTACAAATTGGCAATTTTAAATTTAAAAAAAAAAAATTTTTGTAAAATGAGTAAGGGGGGAGTACATGATTTTTTTTTCCAAAATATTCAAAATAAGTTATTTTTTTTAAGGCAAATATATTAAATGCAGAATACATCTAGAGGACAAATCATGACCAAAATGCCATCAAACATGGAAATCGGTTAAGTTTTGACAAAGTTATGGAAGTTTCAGATATGGGAGTTATGGATCTGAGAGCTCTACATGTCAAAATTTTTGTCAAATTTGGCATGATTTTTGACAAAAAATTTGACCGCCTCAGAATCTGTTTTAAGGTTGTTTTTTTTACTATTTGTGACCATCACAATCGATTAAAATTACAAATTGGCAATTCTAAATTTAAAAAAAAAAAATTTTGTAAAATGAGTAAGGGGGGGGTACATGATTTTTTTTCCCAAAATATTCAAAAAAAGTAATTTTTTATAAGGCATATATTTTAAATGCAGAATACATCTAGAGGACAAATCATGACCAAAATGTCATCAAACATGGAAATCGGTTCAGTTTTGACAAAATTATGGATGTTTTACATATGGGAGTTATGGATCTGAGAGCTTCACATGTCAAAATTTTTTTCAAATTTGGCATGATTTTTGACAAAAAATTTGACCGCCTCAGAATCTGTTTTAAGGTTGTTTTTTTTACTATTTGTGACCATCACAATCGATTAAAATTACAAATTGGCAATTTTAAATTTAAAAAAAAAAATTTTGTAAAATGGTAAGGGGGGAGTACATGATTTTTTTTTCCAAAATATTCAAAATAAGTTATTTTTTTTAAGGCAAATATATTAAATGCAGAATACATCTAGAGGACAAATCATGACCAAAATGCCATCAAACATGGAAATCGGTTAAGTTTTGACAAAGTTATGGAAGTTTCAGATATGGGAGTTATGGATCTGAGAGCTCTACATGTCAAAATTTTTGTCAAATATGGCATGATTTTTGACAAAAAATTTGACCGCCTCAGAATCTGTTTTAAGGTTTTTTTTTTTACTATTTGTGACCATCACAATCGATTAAAATTACAAATTGGCAATTCTAAATTTAAAAAAAAAAATTTTGTAAAATGAGTAAGGTTGTTTTTTTTACTATTTGTGACCATCACAATCGATTAAAATTACAAATTGGCAATTCTAAATTTAAAAAAAAAAAATTTTGTAAAATGAGTAAGGGGGGGGTACATGATTTTTTTTCCCAAAATATTCAAAAAAAGTAATTTTTTATAAGGCATATATTTTAAATGCAGAATACATCTAGAGGACAAATCATGACCAAAATGTCATCAAACATGGAAATCGGTTCAGTTTTGACAAAATTATGGATGTTTTACATATGGGAGTTATGGATCTGAGAGCTTCACATGTCAAAATTTTTTTCAAATTTGGCATGATTTTTGACAAAAAATTTGACCGCCTCAGAATCTGTTTTAAGGTTGTTTTTTTTACTATTTGTGACCATCACAATCGATTAAAATTACAAATTGGCAATTTTAAATTTAAAAAAAAAAAATTTTGTAAAATGAGTAAGGGGGGAGTACATGATTTTTTTTTCCAAAATATTCAAAATAAGTTATTTTTTTTAAGGCAAATATATTAAATGCAGAATACATCTAGAGGACAAATCATGACCAAAATGCCATCAAACATGGAAATCGGTTAAGTTTTGACAAAGTTATGGAAGTTTCAGATATGGGAGTTATGGATCTGAGAGCTCTACATGTCAAAATTTTTGTCAAATTTGGCATGATTTTTGACAAAAAATTTGACCGCCTCAGAATCTGTTTTAAGGTTGTTTTTTTTACTATTTGTGACCATCACAATCGATTAAAATTACAAATTGGCAATTCTAAATTTAAAAAAAAAAAATTTTGTAAAATGAGTAAGGGGGGGGTACATGATTTTTTTTCCCAAAATATTCAAAAAAAGTAATTTTTTATAAGGCATATATTTTAAATGCAGAATACATCTAGAGGACAAATCATGACCAAAATGTCATCAAACATGGAAATCGGTTCAGTTTTGACAAAATTATGGATGTTTTACATATGGGAGTTATGGATCTGAGAGCTTCACATGTCAAAATTTTTTTCAAATTTGGCATGATTTTTGACAAAAAATTTGACCGCCTCAGAATCTGTTTTAAGGTTGTTTTTTTTACTATTTGTGACCATCACAATCGATTAAAATTACAAATTGGCAATTTTAAATTTAAAAAAAAAAAATTTTTTAAAATGAGTAAGGGGGGAGTACATGATTTTTTTTTCCAAAATATTCAAAAAAAGTTATTTTTTTAATGTATATATTTTAGATGCAGAATACATCTAGAGGACAAATCATGACCAAAATGCCATCAAACATGGAAATCGGTTCAGTTTTGACAAAGTTATGGAAGTTTCAGATATGGGAGTTATGGATCTGAGAGCTCTACATGTCAAAATTTTTGTCAAATTTGGCATGATTTTTGACAAAAAATTTGACCGTCGCAGAATCTGTTTTAAGGTTGTTTTTTTTTACTATTTGTGACCATCACAATCGATTAAAATTACAAATTGGCAATTCTAAATTAAAAAAAAAAAATTTTGTAAAATGAGTAAGGGGGGAGTACATGATTTTTTTTTCCCAAAATATTCAAAAAAATTATTTTTTTGAATGCATATATTCTAAATGCAGAATACATCTAGAGGACAAATCATGACCAAAATGCCATCAAACATGGAAATCGGTTCAGTTTTGACAAAGTTATGAGATTTGTAATATGGGATCTATGGATTTAAAAGACATATGAACATTTTAGACAAATTTTAATCTGTCTGCAAAATTTTGTGTATATAAGGAGAGGAGATATATAGACGTAGCCAACGGATCTTAACAGTATCTGACACGGGTACACCTCAGAATATATTCCAAGTTTAAAGTCTCTAGTTTCAATTGTGGAAAAAAAAATATTTCCTTCTTACGGACAGACGGACACTGCGCTTACATATATACTCTTTTCACTTCATGATCGAGTATAACAATGAATTTATATTTACAAAATTATAACCAGAGCGGATAGACTTAGACTTATTATATACGATTTACGATAAACGAAATTTGTTTGCCGCCTACTCTTGATTTAAGCATGATTATTTATATGAAATAACATAATTTAAAATTTAAGTTTTAAAATTACTATAATTTTGACGATCTAGTAGTGATTGAAGTTATCGTCTTGCTTTTAGGATTCGTAGTAAACCGTTCTCAGTCTCATTTTCATTCCTTTGGCGATCGAACACGCAACACTTTCAAGAATTCCGGAAAAAAATCTTACAATTTTTGCCTCAAAAGTGCAGCTGTAGTTTTTCAAAATATATTCAGAGTTTTTATTTATGTAAACAAAAGTCGAAATGTTTCGCGTAACACGGCGTCTGGCCAGTCGGGCTCTCGAAATGCGGCAACCAAATTTCGGGCGCAGCTACTCGCAGATGATCAACCAGATGCTGCAGATCCAGCAGATGGAGATATGCGCGGATCCCCCCTCACGAGGCCTAATTATCGGCGTCTATGCCGACGAGGAGGACAAGAACGACGCCGGCATCCTGACGCAGGCCGGCTGGCGGTACAATGTCCAGAAGACGCACGGACGTCTGCTGGAGGTGCTGCGCATGTCCGGACCCATGCCCAAGCGGGGCGAGACGCGTCTGCTCTTCGCAATAGAGCCGGAACGGGTGCCCTATTACTCGGCGGTAGCTGTGATTGGGCTGGGCAAGGAGTGCCTGGGCTACAATCCCTACGAGGTGCTCGACGAGCAGAAGGAAGCCATTCGGCGGTCAGTGGCCGACGCCTGCCGGACCCTGGCCGAACTGGACACCGATCGCATTGAAGTGGAGAATTGTGGCCACGCCGAGTCTGCCGCTGAAGGCGCTGCCCTGGGCATTTGGGTGTACCAGGAGCTGCGCGATCCGAAGCGGCGCATGTCGATCCCATCCATTGATTTGTACACCAACAAGGACGAGATCTGCGACATCGAAGGCTGGCGCATTGGACTGCAGAAGGCGGCTGCTCAGAACCTAACCCGTCAACTCCAAGAGATGCCCTCCAACCTGCTGACCCCCACAGCCTTTGCCCAGAATGTGGTCGAGGTGTTGTGTAAATCCGGTGTGAATGTGGAGGTCAAAGTGGAGGGCTGGGCCGAGAGCCAGTCGATGCACGCCTTCCTGGCGGTAGGCAAGGCTTCCTGTGAGCCGCCCATCTTCCTGGAGCTGAGCTACTACGGCACCTGCGCCGAGGAACGTCCCATTGTGCTGGTCGGACAGGGTGTGACCTATGATGCGGGAGGGCTGTGCCTCAAGGAACGCAAAGAACTTTACCACATGCGTGGTGACATGACGGGAGCCGCTGTTGTGGTGGCCACCTGTCGTGCCGTCGCCGGGCTGCGATTGCCAGTAAGTTGATTCCCGTTATTCCAATTAATAGCTAATTATTCGAACCTCAGGTCAACATTCGCGGTCTCATTCCGCTTTGCGAAAACGTCATTGGCTGCAACTCTTTCCGACCCGGAGACATGGTCAAGTCTATGAACGGAAAGACTATTGAGGTCCAGTGCACCGACCACGAGGATGTTCTGGTCCTGGCCGATGCGCTGCTGTACGGACAGAACTTCTGTCCCAAGTGCATCATCGATATTGGCACCTGCTCGGGCTACATGCGCCAGGCCTTGGACGAGGCTGCGTGTGGTGTCTTCACCAATTCAGAGATCCTCTGGCAACAGATCAAGCACGCCAGCATGCACACGGGAGATCGCGTCTGGCGCTTCCCGCTGTGGAACTACTACAGCAAGGCGGTGCGTGCTGGAGGCCGTAGTGATGTCCAGAACTACGGCATTGGACGTGGTGGACGTCCATGCAAGGCGGCTGCCTTCCTGCGCGAGTTTGTGCCTTGCGGCCAGTGGATGCACATTGTGAGTTATTCTGTCTAAATACACCCTTAAGGAATGTATGTTCACATTCCCGTTGCATTTCCAGGACGCTACCAATGTGATGGTAACAGCCGGCGAGGAGTTCGAGTATTTGCGACGTGGCATGGCTGGTCGGCCGACTCGCACTTTGATTGAGTTTATTGCGCAGACCATTTGCAAGGACACTGCTCCAAAGATGTCTAAGTAGGAAGCCGTTACAGCAGAGTATAGTTTGTGTTCTCCAGCGTTCTTCGGATGATGCCGAAAGTGGCAGACGAAGTTCTTTTAAGTCACAGACCCAGACATTCTTTTTTTAAAGTTTCTGCGTTTTACTTATTTGGACACAGAATATGTTAAAATTCATTGGTTTATTAAGACATTTATAAAATTAAAAGTTTTATCAAAAGCGTATGTATAAATACAGAGTGTTTTGAGTATACGAACCGTGCGTTTTGATAGATTTGGCGTTAGCTACGCTTTCATTGATTGCTTTACGTATTGCTCATCAAAATATTGGAGGCTCAGGTCATTCATTAATCTTAAGGATAGTTGCAAGCT
Organism: Drosophila colorata; assembly: GCA_035041545.1. Classification (NCBI taxonomy): domain Eukaryota; kingdom Metazoa; phylum Arthropoda; class Insecta; order Diptera; family Drosophilidae; genus Drosophila; species Drosophila colorata. Next base: position 7,581,716 of record JAWNLD010000564.1, read on the forward strand.
GTGGCTTAAATCCGACAACGGCGGCTGCTACGCCAATGAGACTGCATGGGTCAGAACAACATTAATATCAATGGGTGGATAGTTCTGCAGCAGCTTCACATTCGAGGCAAAGTCATTCTCCAGTATAGCTTCTCGCTGAATTCTGTGATTTGGAATAAGGTGTTAGTTGCTCCCTTCAGGAAATTGCCTCCACTTACAATATCATGGAGCAGCAAATTTTGATCAGAAAATCAAAACGCTTCTCATCCGAGAACACCGTGTCCCATATACGCAGGACATCGGGCAGTGGAAATTCTTGTGAGAGCAGCAGATTGATCCATCGAAAGCTGTAGTACTGTGGATGCAGTTCCTGGCTCTTGAGGTGATCGTAAATGCCGATATCTTTCGATTTCAGCATATTCGCAAGCCGGGACATCATGCACTTGATGCCGCCTTCCGCATCATCCAGCGTCTTTATGAAGAAGTCTCGTATTTCGCTCATCAGAGCTGTAAAGCAGAAGAAACAATCTGCCTCGGCATGTGCGCGATTCGACAAATCGGGATCTGAGGCCATAACGTAGTAAATGGGTCCAACTATCTCATTCATGCCTTGTACATATCCCTGGCCGGGATTAAGTTTAGCGTAGATAAACAATATTCGTTGCACAACCTCCCAATGCGCTTCTTGGCCCTCTTCCATGGCGGCATAGTTTTCCGCCGAGCGCTTTGTAATCAAGTTAATCTGGATATGTAATTAATGGATTCGGTTAGTACTGAATTATATCGAGTCAAGCCAACTTACTTGCTGCTAAAATTCCGCATGGAATGCATAATGGAATGTTTCTTTAGCTCTTAATCCTACAAACAACACGAGTTTTTGCCCTTCAGACTCACCTTTGTCACGCCCAGACCCTTGCGTTCGACGTTGGCCGAGCTCAGGACGGAGGGCACGACACGCTCGTGCAGTCTTCGGCCCTGCTCTCCCTTGCTGTGCACAACTATCTCGCAGGGATATTCCGTGGGCTGCTGGAAGAACGATATGTCCGGGCACAGCCGTCTCACGTCTTTATCAATTTGCAGCAGAAATTCGTTATCGTTGAAAAACGTATTCCAAGCGCTCTCCGGCCCCTCGCTGAGCGGATGATCTTGCAGACCAACGCCCCTCGATTCATCATCGCTGTCGCCAGCGCCATTTTGTGTATGTCCAGGCGGGAGCACGAGCTCCATTATGAATTGCCTATAGAGCGCACGCTTCTGGGCCAATGTTGTTGGCCAGCTGCTGCGCTTGGGTCCCAGGTAGCCCAACAGCATTTTCCAGCTGAGCGCACGAAAACTGAGCACATCTGGCACACCTGTGGATTGCATTATAAGTGAAAGTTGGTTCACCTTAGGCGCCAATTTACCGTTAAACGTGTGGCGACGCAGTTGCTTAAGGTCAATCACATCCTGCGCAAAAATATCCTCGAATTCCTTCACACTGAAATAGAAACATTTTTTTTGTTCGACTTGTTTACTGGTTGTCAGTTGGCAGTTGCACCTACCGCGCTTTAAAGATGGACATGGTTTCCACAAGTCGTTGCGTGCTCCATAGAGTGTTAAATGATGCGTGTTTTCGTTTAGCTATTGCTTTGTTGTCATTTTCAATAAATAAAAGCAGGGATGTAAAAATGCAAGTGCAGTGCGCTAATTAATGTATTACAAAAGCAAACTATGTGGCAACGCTTGCACTCGCTTGAAGTTGGCTGCACGCCAATTTGGACTCACGTGAAGTTGTCTGCGCGCAATTTTTGAAATTGTATAAATTTAGCTGTTATTTTTCGTTCGTTCATTGAGTTTAAGGCACTTGTTACTCTTCACCAGTTCCCTTGATTTGTTTAATTAATATGTTGCTTTGCGCTCATTATGCGTTCTATTCTACTTTTTTTTCTTGCTTGCGCCCATTTATATTACACATACGCGTCGGCGTGAGCGGACGCATGAATGTTTGTGCGGCCGTATAATAGAAAAGAGAGCATTTTGAATTGTTTATATGGTTTTTGTGGCGCATTCCATTTGTTTACGCTAGTCGTTGGCCAGCAATGACGACCAACAGATCGTCATACGCTCGACCGGCTTTTTGGAAGGTGCCCAGTTATGCACATGACGTAGTGTCCGTCCCAACGTCCACGTTGTCCCCACCGACGTCGCGTCTGACGCAGCGACGTTGCAGCAACAGTGGCATCAAGAAGCGCGTCCATTTTGCCGATGAGCTGTACAATGGGGTAAGTCTAGAGACCACCCCTCCGCTCGACTGTGCCGTGCATATGGCTTGTCAATCGTCGCTGGTGTGGCCCAAATAGTCTCTGCCACCACGTCAGAAATCAGTTCAATAACATTTTGCACTTGGCGGCTCGTAAATTTGTCGGCCACAATTTAATTAATTGGCCACTGCTGCAGTTTTTTTTATTAAAAAAAAAAAAATACACAAAATTCGGCTCTCCAAATTCCCCATAGCGCAAATGTATTTATCAAATTTATTGGTAAAATTTATTTTATAGCTTGGAATTGACGCAAACGTTTTTAGCTGCATTTACCAAAATGCAAAAGCTCAAATAAATTGCAAAAATGTTTTTGGAATTTTTCTTAATGCATTTAATTGCTTGTTTGAAAAATTAATGAGAAATGTAAACGACTGATTTAGCCAGACATTTTCAAAATTAGTTAAACGAGCTTAAATTTGTCATTTCCAATGTAGATCAATCATAGGAAATCAAAGAATTTCAACCAAAAAATCATGTGCAAGCAATTCAATCCACAAACAGTAAAAATATTTCAAAATTGCGGCAAAAGAAGAACAAACCAAATAAATGGGTTGCAAAAATAAATGCCAGTCCATATATTGTATACGTAAATATGTATATCAACGCCTGCAGCGCGAAAAACGACGGAAAGCAAAAAGATTTTTCCGTTGTAAAAAGTAAAAACGCTGCCAAAAACAAAAGCAAACAATTTCGCTTCGATTTCTATTGACGCTATGGCGCAATATAAACATTCCCTAAAATTTTGACTTTGCAATGTTCCCAAGAGCTCCGTATCGGAAAAACCTATAAGGTGGCAGCTGTTTTGGAAAGGGAAAATGTCCAAGCGAAGACCTTGAGCCAATGTTCCAAGCACGTTGCGCATACGACGCGTTGAACGCTCATTGACTAATGCCTCAAACATTTGATTTGTTTATTTGAAATGAGCGACTGTTATTGTTGCTATTGATGCTATTTGAAGCGTGCCAGTAAATAAATTTAATTACAGCCTCTTATTTGCTCGGCTGCAAAAAGACGCTAAAAATCGTTGAACATTTTCGAAAAACAGATGCCCAATGTTCGTCTTCAACATCAACGTCGCCGTCGTCACTGGCCGCTAATATGATGATGATCATATTCTACGCCCCTAGACGCTGACATGTAGTGCTCACATTCAGGGTCAATTGGTCTATGCAACTGGATCAAGAGCTGCCACAAAATGTTGCTAAAACAAATTCGGTACTTTTCTTTTATGCTTTTATACTCTACCTGATACAAAAAAAAACTATTTAACTTTCAACTTTGATTTGTTGAACTTTAAAAAAAAAGAAGAATAAAATTTCAGAAGAAATTTTAATTTGACCACGTGGCTGCCAAAGCCATAACAAAACCAATATGCTCTTGCCCAAGCGTACAATGAAAATTATTGGCATTTGGATTGAGTTCATGTTTCTCAGCCGCTGACTACATGATTGTAGCGCAGTGTATTCGTAGTATACCACGATCGGTTGTCTGCTGCTGCAAAAAGGAATACAAATTGTATTTTAAAATTAGTACTTGAGCAGCATTGCGATCGAATTAAACGCGAAAATCGCGCTGCACGCGCTACCTCCGCCTCGGGCTGAGAACTTGGCCAATAAACAATTCAAAAAATCGCGCATCAAGCGAGTGAAAAAGCAGCAACAATAACTGCACCACAGAATCTATTCTACTATGTTCAATTGCGCTGTCCAGTGACTAAAAAATATCGAAATTAACGGATCAACATGAGCCCAAAGCTGCACGAGTTCGCGGTGCAGCTCCAGCGCGATGGTCAGACCACGCCCTGGGGCATACGTCTGGTCGGCGGCAACGATTTGGATACGCCCTTAATTATCACCAGGGTAAATAGCCAGTGCTTTTCCCCAAAAAAAAAAAACTGGCTGCATTATGTAACCAGAGCAGAGCAGAGCAGAGAGATGCAGCACAAAGAGCTGGCATTGGTTTCCTTCGGCTCGCCTGTCGCTTTGTGGCTAATGTCGCCGCAACGGCCCATTCATCACAATTGTTGCACAAACGCGACAGAGAACTGTCCATTGTCGTGGCAGCCGCCGTGTGCCAAACTGCTTTGGCCTTTGGGCTCTGCACTACTTAGTGGCAAAATCAACAAACAACAACAAATCAAAACAGTAAGAGTAGCACAGGGTTAGAGCAGTGGGGTAGGCGCGACTACGAAATACTCTGCACGCAAACAGCAGCAAAGGCCAAAAATACAGAAAATCATAAAGAAATATGAATCGAATAAAATAAATCAACTTTTCATTTCACTTAGCGGAAAGAATCAAATGATTAAACAAAGAATTCCAACCAAACAGAAACCCTTAGCTAACTGCTCAATCTAGCACACCATTTAACCCTTTTGTGTGTGTAGGGTATAAATAGCAAAACTGGCACACACTCACACACACACACACGCACAAGAAAACGCATACGTTGCAATGGCAAACGCTGCCAAAGATTTGCATATTCTGAGACGCCAGTAAAACTAATTGAGGCGCAACAAATAGAAAACGACGCATGTAAACAATGGGAATGGGGAAATGGGGGTATTGGGGCCCTCATAATAATGATGTCTGCGCATCTATGTCAAGGTCGCCGTCAGCGGTCCTAGGCCCGTCCAATGCTTAACAAGCGTCTCACCTGTTTAACCTTCGTCCACAGGTGCAAGTCGGCAGCCCATCGTACGGCGAGCTGCTGCGTGGCGATATTATAGCCAAGATCGGCGAGTACGATGCACGCGACTTGAGTCACGCCGATGCCCAGGAGCTGTTTCGCGGCGCAGGCAATGAGATTCGTCTGGTGGTGCACAGGTGAGCTTAACTTTGATCATAGTTACAGCTGTTGCATATGAATAGTCTATATATTTTAGGGACAATACAATTGCCTACACGCAGGGCGTCAATCAGGAGACCGGCTCGGGCAGCAGTCCGAAGTTGCCGACGTCCAATCCGGATCTGTCCCAGCATCCGCATCGCGGCCCCTCGCCCTTCTTGCCCGGGCCCAGTCACTTCGAGCGTGCACTGCAGCTGCCCGTGGATACTTTGCCGCAAACGGTATTTCCGCAGCTGAATGCCTCGGGCGGCTATGTGGCGGCCTCGAATGTGTTTGCCCCAAAGGCGACGCGCGATCATCAACAGGATGTTGCCGAGGAGCAAGCGGCCATTATTAATCAGGTGAGTGAATGGGCAAAAAACAGAAAGCTGATCTATGGATAATTATGAAAAGAAACCATAGTGAACTTTATTCATTTTTAAGAAAAAGTTTCCAACATTAACAGCAATTGATACCAAATGTAACAATTTATATAGTTTATTTTAGGAATAATAATTATATCTTCATTTATTCGTAAATATTCTGCTTGGTTTTCAAATGAAAAATACATTAATGCCTTCTGATTTTATAACTTTTTAAGCAAAACTGTTATACTTTACTATGCTGTCAAATATTGTTATAAATTCGTGCCTCAAAGCAACTGTTATAAAGCCAGTTCTAACAGGACGCCATTTTAATTGTGCTGCGCACAAAAGTATGCAATGCGAAATAATTGTTCTCAGCCAATGCGACGCCTTGTGGTAGGCAGTTGATTATGCTTGGAAATAGATATGAATTTTTGTAAAAATCATATGCCATCTGCTGACATCAGAGGATAGACATTTTGTGGTCAAGGTTTCACTGTTTACACAATCTAAATATAGCAGCAAAAAAGTACACAAAATACTTAAGTATTAGCTGCGAAAATATAAACGCTAAACAGGAAAGTCTTGTGACGCAGTGTGCAGGTGGAAAACTGGCAAGAAAATAAACAAAAACACAAGCAACATTCGCAGTTCAAGCAATCTAACGCCCTTTTTACCCAAAAAAAATAAAGGCGCAAATATAAAATAGTATTTTGAAAAAAATTTCTTGGCCACTTTGGCTAGCTGCAGGCAGGTGAGCACCGCACATGTATATATTTATATATATATATATATATATTTGTACATATGCATACGTATACTTTTGTGAATAGAGCATATGCCAAGTATATCAGTCTTTGTCGGAGTGCACATTGCCTGCTGCTGAGGGCGCTGTCGGAGGCTACCTTGTGATCTTCAGGCAATGCCAATGAAAGTGTTTCCCCTAGCTACCCTCACCTGATGACGCTTTAAATGAATCAAGACTACAATGTTGCCACTGGCCAAGGTTGCCACATTTTAATCGTCAATGCAGCACAAAAATAAAAATCAAGGTGTTGCTATATTTCTTTTATTGCTTGTTTTGATTTGTCATCAATTTGACACAAACTTTTTGTGTTGTCGCATTAATTTTGATGATTTGAACTGTAAGCACTTACTCCCTTACATAATATGTTTAACAAGGGGTATATTATAGGGGTATTTACATCACATGAGCATTACATTGCTCTATATTATCTAGAAAATTTAAATTCATCATAAGAAGTATTTTAAAATATTCTATTTTTATGAAATATCAAAAATTAAGACATATATATAATATGCTCTTTTTAAAAAAAAATTCGAAATGAGTATAAAATTAGCTTGTTCATTTTTTGATTTGTTTTTCGAGAAACTTTTTGATCAACCCACTCAAAAAATGTTTTTTCACGAATATTCCTGTGTAAAAATACCGAATGTTAAACAAACAACCTTCAGTCTTTGAAAAAACAAACATATTATAATGTAAATTATGAGTTCCTTGGATCTTTTTGACGAACTTGAAAGTTATTTGACGCCCCGCCTGTCCGTCTCTTGGTGTGTTTTCGACCTATGAAGGTTAATTACACCTGTCCCAATGCCTTTTCCAGTGCCAATCGAATTTTACAGCAATTAGCTGCGGCCAAAATGTCAATGTTAAAACTACAAATCTAGAATTGGAGCTGTCAGAAGTGCCTGACAAATACGTTGGCGATTTCCAATGCTCAGTGTCAGCACAAATCGGCGAAAGCAAACCGAACACATCAATAATAAATATTCTACAGAGAATGTGAACAACATTTTTGTGCACAATAATTCGAATTTATGTTTATGCAGTCGAGCAAAACAATAACCTCGGCACTGTTCGATTCTCGTAAGAATAATTCGAAAGCGAGCATTTTCTGAAATTGCTCCAAGAAGCGGCAATTAAAATAAATACATGATATATAAAAATGTTGTTTTGTGGATAGGCAGGACAAACACAACTGACAGCACATACGGCACATATGAGCACAACAATACATGAAAATGTCGTTGTCGTTATAAGGAGAGACTGAGGGGGCTTTTCTTTTATTTTTTTCTCTATTTTTTTGTTGTTTTTTTTTGTTGGTTTATTTCTTTGAACGGCGCGTGGGCGCAGATGAAAAGCGCTCACGGCAGCATCCAAGTCCAAGTTTATATGTAAGTAGTTGTTGTTGTATCTTAGCGTTACGCTCGGTGAATAATCTATTTGCACAAAACATTTAGCGTATGTATATGTATCTACAACAAATTAAGAGAGAGAAATTGAGGGAATCTGTGCGCTGGTCTGCGTGGGTTTGGACGGCCTCTGACCGTCAGCACTCGCACTCTGATTTGCCTGTGCTGTTCTATATGGCCATACACACAAACACACACACACACACACACACATACACACACACACATTGACAGCAACAACTCATATATAGAGATACTATATAGACGGATTGGAATTCCGCGCAGTCGAAATAGCAATAATTCGCCAGCATTTGAAAATTTTCAAATCAGTTGCGTTCGGAATATTGAAAAATAAACAACTACAAAACAAGTCTAGACGAAACACATCCCTCCTAGTCCTAGTGAAGCGATCTCCGCAAGTGGTGAAGAAGAAGAAGCGTTGATTTAAACGTGCCATAAAAGCAAGTTCCCCAGTTCACAAATAGTAACAAAAAGATTTAGCAAAAAAATATAAATATAAAAAAATTATTCAAATATATAAATAAATAATAATAATTATAGAAGCATTAATTGTGATATTAGAAATTGCTTTTTGACATTACGCTCTTACGTAAGAGTTTTCTGTAATTTTTCCGTTTCTATTCTATTTGAATTCTATAAAAATAAAGGAGTTTAAGTTCAAAACCCACACACAAAACAAAACACACAAATTAAAATGGAGTACGTTCAGTTCAAAAACGGATCCCCCGTCTACTACAAGGAGCAGCCAGACCTCAATGAATGCATTCAATATCAAGTAAGCATACACGATCTCAATAAGAGGAAATTCAAAAATAAATAGTCTTTTTTATAATAATTAAAATAGTTATTACAAGTTTAGTAGAGTGAATTCCAAAAATATTTTACCAAATTATTTCAATTTGAACTTAAAAAGCAAAAATTGTTAAGGTTTTTTTTTTCAAAACTAATATTGGAAAATATTCTTCAGTAAAAAGTGAAAGTGTGAACATCCATTTGAAAGACGTCACCTTTACTGTCAAAAATGTCTTGCGGAATTCAAGTTCAAATACAAATGTCAACGTAAGCGACAGTTGAAAAACGTTTTTTCAATTATTATTTTTACTTTTTTCCGAAAAATGATAAAATGGTTATTTCGTACAACATAAAGAGCGGTATACATATGTGCTCGTTACCCTCTCTCTTTCTCTATCTCTCTCTCTTTTTTGTCTCTCCAGCTGTCGCCGTCTGCTTCTTATATGTATACACCCACCATTTAGCTTATTATTTAAACATATTTGTTCGCTTTTCGTCAATGTGCGTCGAAAGAAAAAACATTTTTGAATACATTTTGTTGAAACATATTTTTCATTGCTCTTGCCGCTGGTGGGTGCTAAATGTAATTCATACCACCTCGTTGGATATTTTTAGAAAAAATAAATCGAAAAAAAAATATAACACTGAACGAATAACAAAAGCAACAGCAACAGCAACAAAAACAAATAAACAAAATTATTCTAAACGAAATTAATCTGAAAATGACTATAGGAACCAACACAGGCGTTAATTAGTTTTATGGGAAATAAACCCAAAAAATCAAAGCCAAAATTCCCTATTGTTTCAAGACGAGGGCGGATTTTGGCATTGCTTCAAAAAATGTGGCGCAGCGAAAGTGAACAATTGTTGTCACTTTTTGAAAAAAAAAAAACACTATTGCTAAACATTTTGATAGGAAATATTGCGAAACTAATTTATTATTACATTTACACTACGCTCTTAAGATCTATATGAAGTGAGTGTGAGTTTGTGTTAGGTTTGATTGTCGACATTTTGAATATTTTAATCTATGTAAAAGATATTTGTCTGGGAAAATTAACTTAAATTTATGATGGGTACAATAAAATCAGAGAGATTAAATTCAATTAAAAATTTCGAAAGTGACCCTCAAATGATATTTCAAAATATTTTTGTGCTTGCGCCAGCCACGAATTTTAAATTTAGCATCAAAAAATGAGCGTTTTCAATTTATTTTCGTATTTATCAAAATTGTACGTCCGTCTTTCGTTTTATTTTATTTTTTTTCTTTTCCTATGGCCAAGGTGAATGTGAAATTGTGAGAAATGCGCAATTGGCCAAACAGAAACGAAAATGCTTAGCTACTAATTTAAAAAAAAAGGTAATTATAATGATCATTATGCTATTTACTGTGGTCGTCCGTCACTTGGCCAGGCAGGCGGTGTCGCTCAAGATCGAGGCAATCAATTGCTTGTCGCTGAGTGCTGCGTGCACCTCCTCCTCGTCCCACTGCAGCACGACTTTGCTGAGGCGCGGCTCCTTCTTGCGCATAATGCGCAAAATGCCCCGCGTCTCCACCAGATCGACGGTGCCCGCAAACTCCGCCTGATCGAGGGCGAGTATGTTGCGCTTGGCGCACACGCGTCGATAAACCTCATGGAGGCGTCCCATGCTGATGTCCTTGTTGCGCTCGTTGCGCAGCATTAGCACCAGCGAGCACAGCATCAGCTTTTGCTGCAGCGGAAAGGCTTCCTCGATGTCCTCCTCCAGATTCTGTGAGGCGCCATAAACCTTGTTCAGCACCGCGGCCACCTGGCTAACCTGAACAGGCTTGAGTGTGTCTATAAATTATATTTATTATTATAATTGTTATATTGGGGGCTCAAATAGCCTTCGCTCACCTTTAGCCTCTGTTGTCTGGCCCTCCAATTCGAGCGCCTGCAGGTCGAACTCCTTTTCGCCAGCTCGTTTCTGCTGTTCGGCAATCTCCACGACCCGCCGTCCAATGTCGAGGGCGCGCCGCACATCGCCGCTCACCGCGCTCACCTTGGCCGCGAGCAGCTGCAGCGTGACAGGTGGAAAGACGTCCATAACGTCGGCCTCGGCCAGGCGTGATTTGAATATCTCCACGATTTGCGGCTTGGTGTAGGGCGGAAAGTGCATCAGTCTTGGTTTCAGCTCGCAGCGCGCATTCAAACGCATCAGGGCGCGATCTGTGAGATCCAGGCTGTTGGCAATGCCGACGAGCAGGATGCGGGCGCCGGGCAGCGCTGGCCACTCAAAGATCGTGTACAAGACCTCCTGCCGCGCGGTGCACAGCTGATCGATCTCGTCCAGCACCAGCAGCAGCATCCGTCTGGCTGTGCGCAGGTGACGCTGTATGGCCGCCAGATAATCGCGTTCGGTGCGGCCCGCCGGCTTCAGCTGCAGCTCCGCGGACAGCTTCTTGTAGACGGCGCCCACGCTGGCGATGCTCGTGCAGTTGATGTAAACGCGCTGCAATCGCTGGGCAAATTCGGGCGCGCGCAGCAGCAGCGACAGGCAGGCGGTCTTGCCTGTGCCCGGCTGCCCCGAGACATAGAGACTGCCCGAGGTTTGTGACTCCAAATGCTGGGCAAAGAACTCGCGCAGCTCCTGCAGCTGCGGCTCCCGACCCGGCAGATTAAGCGTCTCGGCGCTGTTCAGCACACGACGCGCATTCTGATATTTGTTGAGTGGCGGCGACGGCTTGGGCGACTGCTCCGGCGCCTGCTGCTCTGCCGTTTCAGTCTTGCTGGGCACCTCCCGCTCGTCAATGCTCAGCCTGTCCAGCAGTCGCGAGGGACTGATCAAATGCGCTGCCAGCGGCTGCGTCTTGCGCTGTTTGGGCGGCGACACATGCGCCGCATCCTCCTCCGGCTCCTCCTCGCCGCTGCTGCTGCTGCTGCGGCTGTTGTCCATTAGCTTGGCTGCACGTATGTTGGCCTCCATGCGTTGGGCCATGCTCGTCAAAGCGCCAGCTGTGCTTTTTGTTGTGTTTTTCTTGCTGCTGCGTGGCGTCTTTGGCAGCTCCGCGTGGGGCTTTGTTTTGCGTTTGCCCGCTTTGTCCATTTTGTTCAACAGATTGCTGTTCTCGTTATTCTCTGAAATTACACTGACAACATCATCCTGATCTTCGTCGTCGCTGTCCAGCACCCGCTTGACTTGTCGTCTGCGCCAAATTTCTGAGCGTCGTGGCGTTGTGGACAGCGGCGACTGAGGCAGCGCTGCCGTCGCTGTCGCAGCAGACTTGCTAACGCTGCTCAGACGCGTGGAGCGACGCACGGCAGCCATTTGTTAAGTTGTTTTTAGTTAGTTGCACTTATTTGTAACTTATTAAGCAGTTAATTTCCGCACGATTTAGTTAAATTAAAGCACGACGTATTTTTGGTGGCAAAGCAAATGTAAGCAAAAGGCGCGAAACGGGACACAGCTGCGCACGGCGATCAGCTGATTGGGTTGCAGTCTGGCAACGCCTGCACAGAGTTGCATACGATTGTTGGGCGCACAATTTTGAATTGTCGCCACGAATATTAAATTACTTACGCGATTGTGCGGCTGCGTGTGACCAGCCAGCGTTTGTTGGCAAAAATAAAACAGCGAGCGGGCAAATGAAAATTGCTGGACGATGGCAAAAAGCGCTTACGTAAGCGCCTATAAATATTAGTCTTGCCTTGCTACGCTGAGATATTTTTAAAATATATGTATGTATAGCCAAGACGCGCACACTCTCATACATGAAATGGAATTTAGGTAAATAAAGTTTATACAAAAATCAAAGATACCAAGACACTGGCACGCAAATACACTGAAATTGTTACGCTGTCTGTGAAATTAAGCAAAACATTTGAAAATCTGCGGTTGTTCTACGGATCGTACGATGTTATTGCCCCATCGGACTTTGTACATAATTTGATTTATTTAGATTATACTAGTCTGTAAGCCAGCCAAATGTTTGCACACTGTTTGGCATAAACAAAGCCATAAATAATTAACCATAATTCGCATATATTATTATTTCACAGCCATACCGAACAACTCCACTGGTTCTGCCCGGTGCCAAAGTGAAAAAGGATGCGCCCAGCACAGACTCATACTTGAGACACTACCCAAATCCAGCTGTGCGCGCCCATCCCGGACACGACTACCATGACAGTATCATGAAGCAGCGCGTTGCCGATACAATGTTGCACAAGGTTGTTGGCCAGGATGCCGATTCTGGCAGAGTGAGTATCAGATAGTAGTTATGCTTGAGTTTTTCCTTTAACAACCTTTCCCCGCTCAGGTTTTCCACAAGCAATTCAACTCGCCAATTGGTCTGTACTCAAGCAACAACATTGAGGACACCATCAGAACAACAGTTCCGTAAGTTTACCACTCTCTTGGAATCCTTAATGCTACTCAACTGACAAAATCAAAAAAAAAAAAAAACAAAAAAAAGAAAGCTTATTTACAATACAATACACTAACAAATTTTTGAATTTTTTTCGATAACGCTGTTAACAAACCAATTGAGATATTTAAAAATTGAATAAAATACATTGATTTGCGTAGTTTTTTGGTCAAATTTTGTATGCAGCTCAATAATGCGCCTAGTAAGCTTTAAACTAATATACAACGAGCCATAATTTTGATTAGTTGAAAAACCGTGCGGATTGATTCTTAGTTAAGTTGAAGACCTAATCCATTAATCTTAGAAAACATTGAAGGAAACTAAATTTACTTAACCAAAGACACACACCCAATAAGACAAAGGAGTCCATAGATGTTGTATGTCTACTACTTGCTCTATGTTTATATATATACACACTTATATGATCTATATACACCACATACGTACATACATATATCTATATATATTCTATGTATATTGTTGTAGCTTTGCCACAAGCGATAGCTATCGCTTGAAGGAAAGTCCTTTGCATCGTCCTTTGCCAACAAAACTTGACGGGTAAAAGAAATCATATTTTGAGCACAGCCTGATCTATATATACACAAATATTTTTTAATGGATTGATTGATTTTTGCTTGATCACATGGAAACCGTATAAAGAAGCCAAGCATTCGGTCTTCTAGAAACATGATTTTTAGGCTTATTGGAAACTTGAATGTTTGCTATACACATATCCAAAAAGTTCCTCTATGTGCACTGTATATCGATGTACTCCTATATATTATCCTGCCTGCCAATGAAAAATTAACCGTATTGTTGTACACCCTGCCACAACAAGCTCAACCTGTGTAAAGTCTTAATCCCATATCAAATCCAACATACGTTCTATATAGCTTAAGTATGCAACATTCCAACAATCACAGACACAATACACACTACAAGTGCATGTGCTCTGCTGTCTATATGTTACTCTCCTATATATACACTATATATACATACATATGTACATACACGTCCCCACATATATCGTATGAGTCTATCTTGTGCTACTCGAATCCCCATTCCTATCGCAATTGAAAACTCCGTTGACCTGGTTTGCGAGATGGAGACAACAAACAGTTCTCAGTGCCCTCCCCCCGAAACTCTAGAAACCAGAGCAAAGACCTCTTGAGGCTTTCGTTGTTGCCAGCGTGTGTTCCTAGATCTTTTACTGTATGTTTATCAGAATGGCGAGTGTGGCGCGATTGTGAAAGGTAACGAGAATTTAGGACAAACGCTGTATATATATATACAGAAATCGGATAATAACTATTTTAACTTGTAAGCAGCAAACAGAATAATTGACATATATATATAGTATATATATTTATTATGTGGTTTAGTTGCCTAACAACCAATATATATACCTACAACACAATACTCTAGCCAATATACATTTTAGACGTAATGTTTAGAACTTAGCTGCACGATTAATGTTAGAATTTTCATCGATCTATCTTTCCTGGAACAAAAACGTAAAATACTGGAGCATCAAAAGCAAAAAGATCAACTTGCAGCGCAGCAACGCCAACAGCGCCAACAGCAACTGCAGCAGCTCTATCAACAAAAATAAATAATCACAACATTTTTTTATAAAGAAATATTAGCAAAAAAAAAAAAGAAAACAAAATCAAATATTACTAGAGAATTGAACCCTGCCCAGTCCATGCCCATTGATCAGCTACCCAGGCCCTAAACAATTCCCACAAAGTTCCCGTTAAATTAATAAACATTAAAAGACGTTTGCTGAATTGTCCCACTAAAAGTGCCAAAGACAAGACATCAAGTTCCTATACTTATGCAACCTCCTAAGTATTAACCGTAATACAAAAAGACCTTACTAACTGAACCCTAAAAATAATCCGTTTTTTTTTTTATATTAATTTACAACTTTTGTTATGCAGTTCTGTTAAAAATTACTTTTAATAATTAGTTGTAAGAAATTTGTTGAATTTTTTAATTATTAATTAAAGTTGTTTGAGAAAGTGTCGAGTTTTAAGACAACAAGAACACTATGCCTATTTGATTAGAACATAACTACAACAAGAATCAAAATAATTCTAACGTATTTTGTGCACATCCTGTTTTTTTTTCTTTCTATTCTCTCACAACTCTGTTTCACGCTACTCAACCGATGTACAAAAACCTCTAAACATTCATATATATATATTAATGTATATGTATGAACTTAACCAAAAAAAAAAAACAAAAACCAAAACGAAAAAATTGAATTGAAATAACGTTAAAATATTCTAAAATTTCATAACAAAAAATATTTTGACAAACAAATAAATGGCGCTTTCAACGATCTCAATAAAAACCTCAAACAATAAACATGAATAATCGACACACGCGCGGACACACAGTTATAAGAAAACTGTTGTTTACGATCCAAGGAATAGCGACACCTACAGAGCCATTCAAGAAGAGGGCGGCTACAGCAGCTATGGCCAATCCTCGCCACAGGAAGTTACCATACCTGTGCAGACTAAGGTCTATCAGCCGAATAGATTGGTTCCAGGAAAGGTAAGATCGCGCCAACTGTCAAATCGTCAACTCAAAACGTTTTCGAAAACAAAAAAAAAATAAATAAACAAAAATTCAATAAACATCTAGCACAAAACTTTATGTGAGATATGTTTTGTCAGACAAGATCGCCCGATTGTCAAGTTCATTGCGCACTATAAATACTCTATCTCTTTCTCGCTCTCTAAATGTATCGCCGTCTCACGTACAGTCAAACCAAACAATACTATTTTTTTTTTGAGAACAGTCACAGCCTTTATGTGTCCTTTATTTGTGTCCTTGTCTACGCTATGCCTATCAGAATGTTAAGCGCCGCTTCAAGTCGTATGTTTAATGTACTGTTAGGCAGTGTAATGCAATTACTAACTGGCCAAAAGGCAACAACTACTAACTTGGTTTTTGGATAACTTGTCATGGAAACTGCAAGTCGTACAGCATCATCCATCATTAATCTCATCTCTGTGTATATTTTCCCAAAATCACAATCAGCTACTTTTTGGCATTTTAACATAATGGGCTACTAACCGAAAGCACGCTCATAACATTCAATTATTGCGGTGAGAGTTAACAAGACTTTAATCTAGTCAATATACAAACTGTGGCATTTAACGGGACTAGATTTATTAAGCAAGAGTTTTTGTTTTTTTGGTTTTTTACACATTTCTCACTATACTTTTTGCAGAAACCAGTATCAGCGCCAGTATCCCGGCCGCCGTACAATGTGAGTAGAGCAGAGCAGAGCGGTTAACAGCACTGTTAATGGCAATGCTAATTGATTTGATTCTGTTGAACAGGTGGTAAACACCCACGATGAAAACATACGCCAGAGCGGCTCCTTCAATCGTCTGATGTACAGCGTTATTGGTGCAACTGACTACTAAAGCAACAACAACAACAGCAGCAGCAACAACAAGAGCAACAATGACGGTGCGGCAAACAGGCGACAACAACAACAACATCAACTTTAACAGCTGCTAGTTAAGAGTTACTTAACCAATTTAGCGGATTTTTATGAAATTCTGTTTAACTTATTAAATAATTTATATAAAAAAAAAACGACAAAACATGCAACTAACAAAACCTTAAAATATATATTACGAATCGGTACAGCAATTGAACGGAGATGATATAAATTTTATTATACATACTATAAACAAAATAAAATCGCTCTTAGATGAGTTAATTGTTCTCAATATTTTGTCAGTCTCCATATGCAATAGTCAATAAAAATAAACAACAACAAAAATATTAAATAAATTAATAATTTTTAGTTCAAGTTTTTTAACTCTATGTTATGTTCAATTTAAGTTCACTTCAAGAACGGAAGTCAACGGCGAGTGGTTCTAGTCATTAAAATGTAAAAGAAAATTCGAAACACTATTTTAAACGAATAAAAATAAATATAATATATGCACATGGGCAAGTCGAGGCGAAGACAGACTTTTCTTAAAGGTACAAAAAAAAAAACAAAATCAATTTATAACTGAATTTAATTAGAGTCTAATGACTGTCGAGTTAGGAGTTGGCTTCTCAGACATATAAAGTAGCCGAAAACTTTGCATAACGTGACGCAGCAAATATAATCATTTTGAATCCATCAATCATGCAGGCAATTAAACATATTTTTATTGAAATTATGTGTATGCAAACATGAGCCAAGCAACAGCTCATAAATTTGACTATAATTTGATGGAAATAAGACACTTGTGCGCCGAGTACGTGCAGCCATAACAATTGTCTGTTACACATAATGTACTTTCACTTCACGGCTAAGTAATCCGTGATCACACACACACACACGCACACACACATACTCAGCTCGCCCCCATTAAACGGTCAACGACGAAAACCAAAATTCACTTTACTTGAATACAAAAAAAAAAAATATAGACTTCGGCGACCTTGGCGAATAAGCTCCTTCATGCATGTCATCAATGGAGCACAAAACCCAAATCTGCAGTAGCGAAAAAGAAAGATTATTTTCGGTCTGTCGAAGTTTAAATACCCAGCAGACTTATTGTAACTGTATTTGCACACAAAAACTTGACCGATTGTTCCTATAGAACGTTATATTATATAGTAGTGCGATGTTGCTGATATTATGCTTCTATGTAAGGAATAAAAGGATGCTCACAATTGTAAACTTTAATCAATATATCTAGAAAATCAAAAATTTTCTATTAGAAAAATCAATTGTTATATATAGTGATATAATGATATAGTCCGCAGTTGATCAAATTTTGTACATATGTTAGAATCGTGGTGTTTTTCTCGTTTGTCAAGTTTAATTCGGCTATCTTGAAAACAAGTAGTATTTTTTTTTTCATAAAATACTGATATATGAACAAAAAAGACTAGTCTATTGATATTGATCAGTTATATATATGTTACACATGCCGTGACAATATTATACTACCTCCGCAAAGCTTAAAAAAGGGCTTTTATAAAACTTTGGGGCGTAACTGTAAGCCCCAATTTGCTGGCAATAAAAACATTGTTAAAGATCGCGGCACCAGCAATAGCTGCTCTTAAGTAATCGCATTAGAGACGATTACATATATATCGTGTTTAATGAATGTATATGTGCATATACTGTGGGTGGGCACTGTGTGGTGTGCGGCGGGCTGGGGTGGGGCTGCGTTGCTTTATTGAGGTTTAATGACTGCGTGGTCGGTGTACGTACGTACCCAGGTACGTGCGATCACATGGCAACAGTTTGTGGTACTTGCATCTGGTGTAAAGGTCTTAAATGCTAAGATTTGGCAATCGGAGCGCCAACAAATCACAAATCAAAGATCGCTGGCATAGTTGAAGCTATTCAACCGCAACGTGGTCGCAACAGATACATATACAGATACAGATACAAATACAGTTACAATTACAAGTACGGGTCGTAAAGCAAAGACAACGAAACGTTTCGATTTCGAGTTTGTGATTTAGCGATTTGGGTCAAACGCTATGAACAATAGTCTCTTGCACTTGTCGGATTAAATTCAATAAATTTGACATGGGCGAAACCCTAAACGCATTGACCTCAACCAGCTGAACCCAGTTAATGTTAATTAGCCTGCCAAAAAGGCCAAGCAGATGCTTTAAAGATCAGCCAAAGGCAGTTGGAGTCAAGAAATGTTAAGAAACAGCAAGGCACAGCTGCCAACAGCGGGTGGGCTGTTAGATAACAGCAGGCTGCAGCACCCACAACATTAACAGCTGTTAGAACTGCTATTTGCTTTGTTAATTGTTAGATTCATTTAAATAAATTTGACATGGGCTAAGCCCTGAATATATTAATGTTAATTCTATTCAAATTCTGTCTAAAAGATCAACTAAAGCCAGTTGTAGGCAACAAGAAAACATTCCAATGCGGAATAACAGCAAGGCACCGCTGTTAACAGCCAGCGGAATGTTCGATAACAGCAACCGGTAGCACGCACAACATTAACAGTTTATAGCTCTGTTATTTGCATAGTTAGAGGATCGCATTAAATAAACACGTAATGTTTATGCATGTAAATGAACTAAACGATAACTGGAGCAGCGATTTTCACTAAAACAACAATGAAACGGCACAGGTCGAGGCGAGTTGGGAAAATCAGCTGAGCAGAGGGGCACACGAGGTAAACAGACAATGCTGCCCATGATATAATGGCAACGGAAATGACAACAATGTAAGCCAACAGCTGTTGTAAATCAAAAAAGAGGCTACCAGCAAATGCTCCACTTGGCCGTTAGAGAGCCGCTGTCGCTGCTGCTGCCACTGCTGCTGAGAGCCAACTAGTTGGACGCTCGCCGCCGTTGTCGTCGTCGTCGTTAGACATCGTCATTTGGTATTCGATATAAAAGTGCAATTTGGGCTCGCAGCCATCGCAGATACTTTTGTGGCTTGGAGTGGGACGTGCGCGTTTTGTCGAACGGTATCAAGTAGTGAAGTGTGTAATTGAACAGCAGCAACAGCTCCCCCCCACCCCACACGCACTTCAACAATGCAGCTTTTGCTCGTGGTGGCCACGGTCGCGATTTGTGGAGTCGCTCAAGCGCAGCAGGGCGTCGATCCCGCCTATTTGCGGCAGTATTACCAGCAACTGCAGCAGCAGCACCAGCAGCAGCCCTCGGATGGCACGCCCATCTACGAGCAGAATTCCGAGCAGACGCAGCAGTATGTGAGCGCCGGACAGCAGATCAGGCTAAAGGATACGGTGGCGGAGCAGATACGCGCACAGCAGCAGCAGCAGCAGGGATATGTGGCGCCAGCGGTGAGGGATTATCTGCAGCAGCCACAGGTGGGTGCACACACACACACACACACACACACACACACACACACGTTAAGGCCAGGTAACTAACAGCTAATGCAATGAATATTTGTTCCATTCCAATCGCTTTTAGTACCAGTCGCAGCCGCAGCAGAGCGTCTATCGCCAGTCGCAGCCCGCCCCCGCGCCCGCTCGTCGCGTGCAGCCCGCTTACCAGGCGCAGTCGGCGCCGCTGCTCGGCAAAGGACAACACAAGCTGCAGTCGCACCAGCAGCAGCAGCAGCAGCAACAGGCCGAGGAGGAGGAGCAATACGATGACGTAAGTTGGCCATAACGGGTCTCAAATGAACTCCCGCTCGAACTCCAACATCAGCTCGACTTCGATTTCGATTTCGACGTCGACTTCGACGCTTTCGCGCACTTTCGTTTTCGCTGCGGTGCACAGCGAACAATGTTGCCAGCGCATAATTACAATTGAAGCATGCAGCGGGAAGAGATTTCTTTGCCGC
This sequence comes from Drosophila colorata, assembly GCA_035041545.1. Lineage (NCBI taxonomy): Eukaryota > Metazoa > Arthropoda > Insecta > Diptera > Drosophilidae > Drosophila > Drosophila colorata. The sequence continues at coordinate 7,601,933 of JAWNLD010000564.1, forward strand.
TGAGAGTTCATCAACCCCCACACAACTGCATGGCCATAGCCATGACCATAAGTATCGCCAGGTGCATGCGCCCGACTCGGACATGTGTGTGTGCTCAAAGCCAACGTTTTATTTATGGGCTTCTCATGCGGAAGCTGCAAATGCCCGTTAGCCATTTATCCCCAACGAAATTCACATTAATCCGCAGGCTTAAGGAAAGTCGTTTTGCATATGAACTGGGAAATGTTGGCTGCATTTTTCAAAGGAACTGAAGAGGAGTCTTTTTTAAGTGGGCAAGTGGGGAAGCTTAGGTTGACAATGATAGAATGAGAAAAGAGCAGTTAGTAGATAGATTGATTGATAGATAGTTTTAGATACTCTGAAGGAGACAATATTTTTCCTGTATTTTTTTTTTTAAATTTGTATAACTTATTAATTGAAAAGTTTGCCTCATATATATAAAGCAAGTTCCACTTAATTAAAATATATACTACTTATAGCGACTTCCGTAGAAAACATAAATTTTAAAAAGCTAGACTGGGATTCGACCGCGAATCCTCCTCGTAAATGACATTAGACAGCTCATCTGCCGAGGGCTGCAATTAAAATATATACTACTTATAACTACTTCCTTAACAATTATTAATATATATTATTATTATAGCATAAAGTTAGAAAACCTAATTTTTAAAAAACCCAAACTTCAGCTAAGACTTGACTGGGATTCGAACCCACATTCTTGCTGTTCACTTGCCTCAGAGACTGGGTCACATTGTTGTTTATCGAGGACTTTGCAGTCATTATTTTGGCCAGTGCAGCCAATTCACACAAATCTCCAAAATTGGTGCCATAAATGTCAGGCTGCATGTCACGAGCACATTCGCGAGTTACAATCACTTTCAAATGCGACCCATTTAACCATAAGACCCCAATGCGCGGCCAGTTCCGAATGGACAGTGCACGCATTAGAACCGGCTCTTAAACTAGCTTTTGGCCAACTGCCTTTCCAATATATATATATATGTTTTTCGTTTTTTGTCAGCTGCACGCTGCAATGCAATCATTTTTGTTTTGGGCTTTTTGGGCCACGTCAGGCCAAGAACAATTGCAGACACGCCCCAGGCCACGATTAAGGCTTACCTTAACCCAGTTAGAGCTTTAAGCCAGCTTTGCCTGTGCCAAAAGTGATGGACGCTTCCTAACCGGCCACAAAGGCAGTCACAACCTTGTGCATAATTTATGCACAAAGAAAACAAAAAAAAAACTTGGACAGGCCTCAATGCGCATTACGTGCAAAAAAAAAAAAAAGCTGGAAAAGTTTTCTGGGCATTTTGAAGTCGCTTCTACCGCTACCTAGTTGCATAATGCCAACATGCGATCTACCCGTGCCCCAAACGATCCGGCTGCAATTGCGCCTTGATATCGTGCCATTAAAAGTAAATACACACATATATGCAAGGCAGGCCAAATTACTTTCACTTGTGCGTGTTGAGCGACTGTGATTGGGGTTTGGGTATTGGGTATTGGGTATTGGGCCTGAGACTGAGACTCAGACTGGGACTGAGACTCGGACTGAGACTGGGGCACCCACACGCATGCGCGGCAGGCAGTGTGATGTAATTGCGTGTCCAAAAACTGGGTCACTTTGCGCTACGCATTTCAAATGATCTCGTTTATATATATATATATATATATGGTATGCAGATATATATAGGTAAAGTCTGTCTGTTGTCGATTGCAGCAAAACTCCTCGTACCAGTTTGGCTTCGATGTGAAAGACGACGAGTTCACCAACTATCAGAATCGCAAGGAGGTTCGCGATGGTTCCGTTATCAAGGGCAGCTACTCGGTGGTCGATTCGGATGGTTTTATACGGACGGTCAAGTATACGGCCGACCCGAAGGAGGGCTTCAAGGCGGAGGTTATACGCGAACCCACCGATATTGTGGTTAAAATCCCGACGCCACCACCACCGACGCAGCTGCTCCGCGCCGGTGGCCACAAGGCGCCCCAGGAATATGGCCAGGCCAAGCAGCAGTACCAGCACCAGCCGCATCAGCAGCAACAGCAGCAGCCGCAGTATCATCAGTACCAGTAAGGAGGCATACTGTACTGATATCCTCTTGAAAGTTCCGCAAGTCCATGTAGTTTGTAAATACGCCGTTTCAAGCTGGCAACGTTCATAACACTATTCAGTTTACATACACACATACATACATACATACATGTATGCATAACATACGTACACATATACGACTTTCACTAGTTTTTAGAATATGCCCATGTTTTGTGTGCATAGCTCAAGCGAACGCAAGTCCTTGCTATGCGCTATATAAAATTTATGATTTTCTGATTTAGAATATTTAATTAAAAAACGTTATAAAATTTGTGTTTAATTTTTAAGAGAAAAAACTAGGGTTTTGTACCACAAAAGTCTTTTTTTTTTATATCGCTGGGAGGTTAAATATGCGATTTTACAAATTTGGGTTGAAAATTTTATTGTTTTTTTTTGAAAAACAAAACCATGAATGGATTTGAAGATGGGGACTTTTCCGATAAGGCCTTTTCAACACCATTAAAACTATATATTTGGTTTTAGCTTAATAAATGAAACTTAAAAACAGTTTAAAATTTAATTGGATTATTAGAAAAACGAAACTATGAAATCTAAGATTAAAATTTGCTACAGGCGATTTTAAGATGGGCGCTTTTCTGACAAGATATTTTCAACTTGATATAGACTATGTATTTTGTATTAGCTTAATAAATGACACTTAAGAACAGCTTATGAAATTTACGATAAATATGCGATATTAAAAATTTTGCTTGAAAATTTTATTGGATTTTTATGAAGTTGAAGATGGAAGCTTTTCCGACAAGGCCTTTTCAACACCATTAAAACTATATATTTGGTTTTAGCTTAATAAATGAAACTTAAAAACAGTTTAAAATTTAATTGGATTATTAGAAAAACGAAACTATGAAATCTAAGATTAAAATTTGCTGCTGGGGATTTTAAGATGGGCGCTTTTCTGACAAGATATTTTCAACTTGATATAGACTATGTATTTTGTATTAGCTTAATAAATGACACTTAAGAACAGCTTATGAAATTTACGATAAATATGCGATATTAAAAATTTTGCTTGAAAATTTCATTGGATTTTTATGAAAACAAAATTATGAAATTGCGATTACAACTTGCTGCAAGGAAGTTGAAGATGGAAGCTTTTCCGACAAGGCATTTTCAACTTCATGAAAACTAAGTATTTTGTATTAAATGACACTTGAAAACAGTTTGTTAAATTTCGAATATAGACAGCCTGCACTTCTCTGGAGATCCTTTTTCTCTCGAGCACTTTTCCCTACTGCTGCCCAATGGCAAATGCATTTCTCTCCACTCGCTGACCATTTTAATTTCAATCAAATTAGAGCCACCCGGTTCGCAAGTAATCAAATTTATTTACGCATAAATCAATGTTCTTAAACCTTTGGGCGACGGGCGAAGACTATCGGCCACAGACACAACCCGTTGGGCCAGTTGTTGGTGCTGACAAAGGCCAACTAATGTGGAAGTTCTCACAACGAGCTCGTGGTCACCCAAGATGCTCGCCAGACAAAGCTCCGGGGCCGGTCAAACCGGTTGGCTGTTTTCGCTTGGGAACTGGAACTCACGCCACATCAATTGCAATCGCGCATTGCGTGGCAATAGTGTCCTTTCGCAATGTCCTTGCATAAATTAGTAAACAGTGTGAGAACCAAAAGAGAGCGAGAGCCAAGGGTTATCATTGAAGATGACGATGATGACCTTATCGGCCAGAATAACGAACCGGTTCTGGACAGTCGCTGACTACTGACAGACATGCGGGTCATGTCTAGACCCGACTAGACCCCGCTGCATATGCTTATCTTTTAGCTCGGCCCTCTGCTCAATATTGATCTTCGGTCGTGATGCCTAGTTGGATTTGGCCACGCATGTGACTTGGTCAGCTGTGTCTGATGGCAGACAACAAACAATAACTGGACACTGCCTGGCCCGGGGCATTTGTGTCACTTTACGGCCGATGCGGCATATGCAAATCAGCTGCAACCCTTGAGGTCGCCGACTTACAAGACGCAGCAACCCTCGGCGCCAGGACTCGACGTAACGACTCGACGCATTTGCATATGACCCGCATTCGTCGACTGATGAACTGACTGACTGTCTTTCTGTCTGTCTGATCTTGTCTTGGGCTGCGTTGTAACTAAGTAACTGCAGGACATTTCGGGTCATTGCTTGGAACCAGTTTTGTTTGGCTAAAGGATAGCCAAGTCGCCCAGTTGACCTTTTTCCACGGGCCAGTGCTGGCGATAACAGCCAGAAAGCTGCTCAACCGGACTGTCCACTTTTTCCTGGCCCATCAGAGCCCGTGAGAAAATGTACGCCGGATTCCCAGGCGCTGACCTATGGCAAGAAAGCGTCTGCTGCTTGCTTATGCAAATCTTTTGCAGGACCTTTCAGATTTCACGCCAAATCATTGCCCTTAGATAAATAATACGCCAAAATTATGAAAAGTCACGATTTACTGAGCAGTTGTCAAGAATTGAAGAGAGATAGAGAGAATAGTCGAGAGAGTGCGCAGAGAGAGAGAGAGAGAGAGAGCATATGCTAATTTAATGAGCTGCTCAGAGTTTGCCCTGCGCCAAGTCCCAGCGATGCTCGCCATGACCACCCCGACGATCCGTCCAAATCACCTAGAAGTAAGAGTTTGAATGCCTTGAGCCGGATTTGGTTTTTAGCTGAACCCACCTCGCCCTTGTAACGATTTGTGCCGCGCTGCGTTTCAAAGCGTCGCTCCTGCGCCTTGGGATGCTCCAGCACATGGCCATGAGTGCGTCCGTTGGCGCCATCAAACCTCATCAAAATGTCGCTAAATTGAGGAAGGAGCTCATGAGATGACTTCCAGGATTATTTGCGTTAATTTTTGATTATTTGTGAACTTGTGTGAATTTTTGTGAATTTTGGTGCATTTTTGTGAATTTTTGTGAACTTTTTTGAATTTTTGTGAACTCTTGTAAATTTGTGTGCATTTTTGTGAATTTTTGTGCATTTTTTTTTAATATTGGTGAACTTTTGTAAATTTGTGTGCATTTTTGCAAATTTTTGTGCATTTTTTTGATAATTTTTGTGAACTTTTGTGAATTTTTGTGAACTTTGGTGAATTTTCTTTCATTTTGCAGGCTTACTGAAAATATTTGGATTTCTTTGTGGGTCGTTCAATATGAGTTTTGGACTCCGCTGCCAAAGCATCGCCAGCTGCAGCCGACTTGGGTGCATAGCGACGCGAACGTGCCGCCTCCTGTTGCTGCTGCTGTTGCTGCTGTTGTTGTTGTTGCTGCTGTTGCTGCTGCTGTTGCAAGGTTGCTGCGCGCGAGGGCAGCACGTGCAGCACATCGCTGGTGAACAATGCCGGCGGCACATTGTACAAATTATCCTCAAGGCGACGATGCAAATGTGGCTGCTGCAAATGTGGTTGCTGCTGCTGCTGCAATTGCTGTTGCTGCAATTGCTGTTGCTGCAATTGGATTTGCTGTGCCGGCGGCGCAATTGCCACACGCTGCTGCATGGGCATGTAGTTGCCCTCGTAGCGATACTTGGCCAGCTCCGCGTGCGGCGCCATCGAACGCTGCACATACTGAACGCTGGGCTGCGGATAGATGGCCGGCGGCTGCTGCTGCTGATACTCCAGGGCCAGTGGCTGGTAGCTGGCGCGATAGTTGATCAGCTGAAAGTTCGGCGTCTGTTGCTGATAGTGTGCGGCAGGTGGCGCCACATAGCCGGCCGTATAGGGCGCCGCCATTAGCTCCAAGCGACGCAGCCGCGGCGGCGCCTCATAGTACAGCTGGCGGTGTGGAAAATAGGGCTGAAGCTGAGCCGGCGACGGCAGCAGCAACAGCAGCTGGCAGAGCGTTAGCAGCGCAATGGGCAATCTTGTGGCGGCGGCTGGCAGTTCCATCTCGTGGCGGGCTCGTCAAATTTGTGGCTGGATTTTGACAACAACATTGGCATTTATAGGCAGGCCGCTGGCCGATCGTTTGTTTGGGGCTTGGCTCGGTCCGGGGCCACGCCAAGCCAATGCCGGAAGTCGCCGCTGCTGCTGCTGCTGCTGCCCAGGAGTCAGCGGTGTGTGAAATCGATTGAACGCTGCCCCAGTCCCTCAATTGTGCAATGCTCGAGCGCTCGCTCCAGCCAAACCGGGCGGCCGTTACGTGGCCATTATGTAAGGCGAGCCCGCGAACGGTCTGGCGCGAGATGAGATCCACGAGATCTCTTCGCAGTGCAGCTGGCCTTAGGCATTATCAAGGTCAGTCCAAACTGCTGGGCCTGCCAGTCAAGTTCAAAGCTTGACTATTTAGCATATTAAACGAAAAGGAGAGGTTATCTAAGGGTTGCCGAAAATTAAATACCCTTTTGCAGACATGTGCAAAATCGTTAGTCAATTGCGTTTGTACACAAAAAAGATTTCATTGTTGACCAGTTATTCCTATATAATGCTGTATATAGTATATGTATATGTTGATATTTTGCTAATATATTTATAGTTACAATAAACAAGTTTTTTATACTAAAACTCATTTTTCGATTGATTGTTCCTATGGCAGCTATATGCTATAGTGGTACAATGTTGATAAGATTTTCCCGATATGCTGCGAGCATAGGTACATTTTCAATTGCTAAATTTATTTCGGCTATTTTGATAAACAAAAAAGTTTTTTTAATAAAACACTATTTTTTGGCCGATAGTTCCTATGGCAGCTATATTGTATACTGGTCCGATGTGGATAAGATTTGGCGGATATATTGAGAGCATAAGGACACTCTCAATTGGTAAGTTTGTTTTTGGATTTTTGTAAAAACAAAAAAGTTTTCTGTACAAAATCTTATTTTTTGACCGATTATTCCTATAGCAGCTATATGCTATAGAGTTTAGATGTGGATAAGAATTGGCAGATATATTGAGAAAATAGGGACACTTTCAGTTGCCAAGTTAAGTCAGAATATTTTGGAAAACAAAAAAGTTTTTTGAACAAAGACTCATTTTTCGACCGATTGTTCCTATGGCTGCTATATGTTATAGTGCTCCGATCCGGCCGAATCAGGCATTACTGCCTGTAACACAAATACGCACCTATGCAATGTTTCATGACGACAGCACAGAGGAACAAGGCTGATATTGATACTGATCAAGAATATATATTATATACTTTCTAGGTTCGATGCGTTGCACAATTCGTGCCAAAATGTGAATACCCTCAGCAAGGCCAGCAAATAAAGTTTTGGCACTTCCTTCTGACCGTTAGAACGTTAGAACAGACTCAGCCATGCCTGGGAGAACCCGTTGAGCTGATTGGCTGCCGCCTGTTGCCGCTGGCTTAGGGGTTGCTGGCGCTTTGGCTGACCTATGGCACAAAGGGCTTTGCAACCCCCTGTCAGCGGCAACCCCTAAAGACTTCCTCGCCGAGCTGCGAAACTTCCTGGGCTCATTCGACTGTCGCAGTTGAAAGCCTAAGCACATCGAGAACTCTTCGGAAATCATCGAACTCTGCCAAAGCTAAAATCGAAATTTTTGTTTACTATTCACGCATCTGGAAGAGCTGTAAGTTTTGTTTTTGTTTTGTTTTTAGATAGCCATAACACAGTTAACATTTATAATTATAAATATATAAGTACACGTGGTCGTTTCAACATTTCAACATTTAAAAAACTCCAGATCCACGAAAGTTTATAATAGATTAGGAGAGCGCGCTAGAGATACGATTATAATACAAAGATTGTGGCCACGATGAGACTGCTGCAACAAGTTTTCAGTGCTTTCGATACGGTTTCATTTCTGTTTGTTACGATCATAGGTTACGCATTAAAACGGGCCCCTAATCCGCCATATTGACATTGTTCATGCGCATCTTGGCAAAGTCCTCAAAGACAATGTTATCATCGTCGTCCTGGTAATAGCCCTTGACATTGCGATGCTGCTCGATGGACTTCATTTTCTTCATGGCATTCGAGCGCTTCTTCTCAATGGTGCCTAGTTGGGGAAAATTCAAATGGAACTTTACGAAACGGAATCGTGCTCAAGGATTGGACTTATTTCATTACCAGGTGCCGGCTGCAGCAGCTTGAATGGCACATCCGTTTGCATCTCACCGCCGAGGGTGCCGCAGTTCAACTTGATGCGCACCGAATAGGAGATGACAATACCACAAGCATCGCCCGTCGATTTGCCCTCCTGCACCATGGTCGAGGAGGCCAAATTGCAGTCCTCATCCTTCAAATGGCCATCGAGTGCAATGCCTGCAGTTAATTAAATGGCTTAAAACAAGAGAAGGCAAACGTCTTTAGCTGTTCGGCACCCACCGTGACGATCCTTGTTGTTGGCTGCCAGCGGAATCAGATAGAAGGTCTTGGTCAGATTGGCGCCGGGCGTTATGGGGCAGCCCTCTTTGGTCTCCAGCTGTGCCACATGCTTGCTGAACTGCGCATTCACCATGGTGATCTCGGTGTGCTGCACAATGAAGCACTTGATGCTCTTCACCGACTTCTTCGAATTGTTTGACACCTGCACGGTGGCGGCTACCTTCTCGCCGTGATAGTAGATCTCACGGTCCAGTGTCACCTCCAGACTGATCTTGCCGTTGGAGAAGGTGAAACCCTTGCTGACCAGCGAGCTGGGCAAACGTTGGCCGCGATTTAGCGGCGCATATTGCAGCTTCTTGATCACCAGGCTGACCATGCTGCGCTTGTGCTGACGATCGTCCTCGGAGTCAGCGACATAGGCGCGTATGGTATACTCCACGCCCAGCGGCTTGCCCAGATCATCGCCCTCCTGCTGCAGCGTCACCGAGCTGGGCGAATTGGGCGGAAAATGGAAGGTGAATGGATGCGCATGGCTGCCCAGCTTGCGCACCAGCTTCTCCTGCATGGGCGTCATCTCCATGTTCGGATTGGTCATGGGCACAATTTGCTCACGGGATAGAATGAGCTCCTTGGAGAACTTAACGCCCATGACTTCATCCTCCTCGCGGCCATAGCGATAGGTGGTGGCCAATTGGCCAAATACTTTGCGATTCTTTAGATACTCCGGCTCGACGACAATAACACCATCGACAGGATCACAATAATCCAAATGATCGATGAAGTCACGACGGCCCAAATAGAAGGTGACCTTGCCGTTGGGTGTTGCCTTCTTGAAGACCTTCACTGAGACAACCATCTTGTTGGCTTTTACTTATACTTGAAGAGAATTTTCCGTTGGTTTAATATTCCACGTTTGCAGTTCTTCGTTGGTCGAGGAAAATGCGAAACGGAGCTTCTGTACAACCTGCTTATATACCTTTGGCCCGGCCCTCTCCGTGGGGTTTCACGGCGTCCACTAAATGGATTTGGCCGTTATGCAGCTGCTTGTATAAACGGTCAATACGCTTTGCGTAGTTCTTCGCCACTCTTAGCCCCCATTTCGGGCCACCTTTTGTCAAATTGGCTAATGTCAAGAAGCGTTCGCGACCTCGTGCGAGGTCAGTCGTATATTTCTGTTCCTCTTGTTGTTTGGGTGTGTGTGTGTGTGTGCCATGTGTCTAGGTTCTCTCGGGGATTAGCATTTGATTAGATATTGCTGATGTTGTAGTTAGCATTTAATTGTCGCCGAAAGTTTACGCAAAGGTCTTTGCATTTGGCAGGGCCATTCTGTGGAAGCCCTAGAAATTACTGGAACACTCAGGCAACGTTTTATAGTAAATCAAATGTCAATATATCGATTTTGTTTTTACGGCTTAAACAGTTGAAGTCCAAGTCTGCCATAATTCATTCACCTGCCTGAACTAAAGTTCAATATTTCTTTCGATGTTCTTCAAAATTATTTTTGGTTAATTTCTACAAACATGATTAATCAACATTTGATTCAAAAACATTGGAATACGGTCGATAAATGGTTGAAAAAATTGAAACATCTTTACGGAGTTTGAAAAATGCCCACAGGAAATATCAGCTTTTATTATAAACTTAATTAAATTATGGCACAAATTAAAAAAAAAAATATACTTGGTCCGCGCAACGCCGGGTAATAAAAGCTAGTCTATCATCACTTATTAAATTTTGCAGTACGTATTTCGCCATTCAAAACAAATGCAATTTATTATAAGTTTTATATATAGTATAGTTTTAATTGAAAAAAAAACACTTGGTCCGCTCAACTCCGGGTAATTTCAAATACTTTTAAAATTAGCTAATATGTGTTTCGAATGCAATGTAAAAAAACTTATATCTTAAAGCTTGATCCTAGCAAAGTCTGGTTATTTTTACCAAAGTATCTTGTATCTTACTGTGTAACGTATATGCTGTATCTTTTATCTAATATCTTGTATCTGTATTTGTATATTTCAGCAAAGCAATGCAAACACAGACCCACACCACAACCGATCGTCATGGCTACAGCCTGCGCTTCTCGCCCTTCGAGGCGAATCACATGCTGCTGGCTACTAGGTAAGTTTAAGATACCCAATCTTAAATCTTTCAACTTCTAACCCGACTTGTTATCTTGTTATAGCCAATTGTACGGTCTTGCTGGTGGCGGTTCGCTCTTTCTGCTTGCACAGAGCTCCACAGATGACGCCAATATCAGCGTCCATCCGCAAGCTCTGCAGGAGCTGTGTCGTTTGGAGTGGTCCGACGGACTGTTCGATGTCGCCTGGTGTCCATATGCCGCCGATATTGCGGCGACCGCCTCTGGGGACGGTTCGCTGCAGATTTGGTCGGGTCTGGATGTGGAATCCGCTGTGACAGAACAGACGCCCAAACAGCCGTTGATTTGCCTGCAGGAACACAAGAACGAGATCTACAGCCTGGATTGGGGCGAGCAGTGGAATTATCATACGCTGCTCTCGGCCAGTTGGGATTGTACGCTCAAGCTGTGGGATTGCAACCGGCAGAACTCAATCACGACGTTTGTGGGACACAATGATTTGATATATTGCGCAAAGTTTTCGCCACTGATCGCGAATCTCTTTGCCAGCGTAAGTACCGACGGGCATTTGAACTTATGGAATTCTCTTGACTTTGCAGGCAAACCCCTGATGAGCATCGAGGCGCACGCCAGCGAGGCTCTCTCCTGCGACTGGAGCCACTTTGATCGGAACGTGCTGCTGACGGGCGGATCGGATGGCTTGATACGCGGCTGGGATTTGCGCAAGATGCGCACACACATCTTCGAGCTGTACTCGGGCGAGTTTGCGGTCAGACGTTTGGCCTGCTCGCCGCACTCGGCGACGGTGCTGGCATCGGCCAATTACGATTTTACGACGCGGTAGGTCGAAGGGTCCATAAAGGGTCTATATAAGTGAACATCGATTTTTAACATCGAAAAAAAGAAGAAGTTGATCAAGTTAAAATTGGAAAACATCGCTGATGTTAACATCGAAACGATTTATTTATAAGAATCGATCGTGGTTTATCGAAATATCGTAAAAAAGATTATCGAGTTAAAATTGGAACATCGATACATCGATACATCTTTAGCTTAGATCCTAAAGATTGCCAAAAGGCCGATTTATCAGAATCGATCGAGGTATATCGAAATATCGTAAAAGAGATAATCGAGTTAAAATTTATCGATGTTTCGATATTATTTAAAATTACTAGTCTATATCGAAGCTAAAGCTTTCTCTTTTAACTGCCACAGCATTTGGGATCTGGAACGAGGCGAAGCCGCGCAGGAAATAAATGCCCAGCATACGGAATTTGTTTGCGGCCTGGACTGGAATCCTCAGCGCTCCCATGAGCTGGCCGATTGCGGCTGGGATTCGTTGGTGAATGTCTATACGCCGCAGTGCCTGCGCCAGGTGCTGGCCTAGACAGTGCTACCGATGCTACAATATGCTTCAACGCTGGCCTTACCCCCAAAAAACTGGAACCTGGAACTGGTATTCCAAAAAACACCGCAACAAATGTGATAAGGTGCAAGTGGCGCCAAAATAGCCTACAAATGGTGGACACCTGGACGATAGCTGAGCTATAAAACCTCTAAGGAAACGATGGGACGATGAGTCGAAGAGACGACCTGTAGATAGTTGTGATAAATAAAGAAAACGAGATAACAAGAAAACCAAAACCCCAATTTGGCAGGTGCTCGCAATGTCAATAAAAGCTTACCGATTATACGATTATAAGAGCGCAGATCGCAAATGTTATACTTTGTTTAATTATCAACGCTGCGGGCTATAATTTTATTTCGCTTTATACACTCGTTCATAAAATGAAAAGAGCATATTGGGTTTGCGCAATGTCCGTCTATCCGGATGAACGCATTTTTTTACGCTGCTATTGAAGCTAGAGATTGGGAATATATACTCGTGTATATCCGGGTCAGATAAAGTGTTAAGTTTTTTCGATTTAATCTATATATCTCCCTTAGTTTTAAAGCTAGATGCATACATTTTTTGCAGACAGATTACTGATGACCTCCTCTAAAGATCAAGAGCAATTTTTTTAGGTACGCCCATTGGTGGCGTGGCAAGTTGATTAAATCTCTATATTTAAATCACTTTTAAAGCTAGATACACCGAATTTTGCAGACAGTTTTCAGATGATCGTCTCTTGAGATGAAGACGAAATATTTCGGCCACGCCCACTCCCGCCCCCACAAATTATAAAAAACGACATTATTCTAAAATAATAATTATTAAGACCGTTATCGACTGCTTTAAACTGTTATATAGTGAATGAGTATCGCGCAGTCGGTTACACCCAAACGCAACGTTCTTACTGGTTATATTTTCTTTTTCTTTCAGATTGAACCTTAACAAGAACTTAACGGCACTCGCTAAGGTGCCAAAAAATCAACAGACGTTGAAGCGGACCCTTTTCCGGTTGGATCCGTTTCACTCGCAAGCCAAACAAACACGCAATAAAGCGCTAATTTGGTTCAACATTTTATTGCCTGCCTTGCTGGACGGGCTGTCAGTGGATTTCGAGCCAACTGACATTCCCAGAATTGACACAGTCAACAAGCTGTGCCAAAAGGTGTGCCAAATCGCACGTCGACGGCACCGCTCGGATGGTGTGAAAAGGAGCCCGCAGCCGTGTCCATTGTGTGTCTGTTTTCTGCTGCCGCTGCCGAGGATCACAGTGTGCTCATCCTGTCATTAGGCATTGGGCTGAGCTTTGGCCGCCACCTCGGGCAAATATTTGTTTTGATGCCAATTTGCGCTGATTTCTTTGGACAGCCAGCCCATCACTCAATGGCCCCAACGGGCAGCAGCTGCTGCTGCCACTGTAATTATGGGTGCCCAACTGAGTCGGGTCAAGTGAAAATAAAGTAGATATTAATGCTTGTTTGCGTTAATAAAAATCGAAATGCGTGCGCTTATAATTGGTTACTAAGAAATTCGAAAGTTAAGCAGCGAAATGTTCTCCCTGTTTGTATAGTTAATAAGCGCTGCTTAAAAAATTCGAAATATCATTCAAAGCAATATTTCAAATAAATTAACGCCAATTTTTTAAGTAACATATCCGACAGCTTCCAGTCGTCAGGCAGCAAAGTTGCCAGACTGTCGAACAGAAACAGCGCCTGCTGCATAGCAGCCAGCTTTTGCTGCACAGCAATTAGTGTTGTGTAACACTATAAATTGTAGAGCGCGCTGTTTTTGAATTATCAATTGAGCAACAACTATATATTAGCGTTTATTTTGTCGTTAGTTTAGACAAAACTTAGTTATTATCTATATAATAATATATTCGCATGCATTATCAAATATTACATGCAATAATTTTCCCTGCTTTAAGACAACGGTTTGTTCTGGAATTATCAAGCAAATGCTGCTGTAATTTGTGCAACAAATAATTCCCTCAAATTACCCGCAGCAATTTTGCGCTAAATTCGTGCAACAAACTATAAATTAACACCGCGCAAAGTTGCAACGTGCTCTCGGCCACAATACACATAGTTGCAGCCTAGACGTAACCTTGACTTCTTTTTGCTGCCTCTGGCGTGTCGTTGTTGTTGTTGTTGGTATCCATGGGCCTGGCCAGGCAGCTCTTGTTATAAATAACAGACGAATGCCAAATTTTTCAACACCCAGCACGCGAGCGACAGCCTCAGTAGCTCTCTCTCTCTCTTTGTGACTCTTCCTCTCGCACTCTTTGTGTCTGTCTCTGGAGCAGGTTGTGGTCTTTGGATTTGGCACTGCACGCGCCGCGCAGCTTCAGCTTTGGCTTCAACTGCAGCTTCTCAGCAATTTAAATTGCCTCCACGAGCATTTTGATGGCGATCACGCGCCCCTTTGAAATCTTGGTGCTCAATCTGCGACGGCTGCTTCGTCGGAGCCATAAAGGATCACGGCGTTGGCCACTTTTTACGACTGCCTGCCTTGGTATTAATTTTGTTTTAACGTTTTGCTGTTGTTGTTTTTTATTCTTCTCTTTTTTTCTTTTTTTTGTGCCTTCACTTTAATCGTCACTTTTGTGCCGACAAGCGAGGCGCAAAGATCGTGAGTCGCTGTGCGTCATGTGCCCGGCCAGCGTCTCGGACTCTGGTGGTCAGCACGAACACGTGTAACTGCGCTGCTGCACCCCCCAAAGCGTTGCACAGCTGGTCGCTGTCCGAGGCATCACAGAGGACATACCGCAACCGACGACGCCTAACTAGATGCCAACGCAATGATCGTTTGCTCACCGAGATTTCAAACTACTGCTCGGAGTGGGCGTGAACCGAAGGCGATCTTGATAAGCAGGCATTTCGTTTGAAAAAAAAAACCAAAACCAAAAAAAAAAACAAACGCCGGAAATAATTGTCAAGGGATGAGACCGGCTACTAGATGAAGCTACCTGTATTGAATTTGCTAATGAACCGAGTTTCTAATCGTATTCTCTTTTTTTAATACTCATTCATGAATTGAAAAGAGCATATTGGGTTTTGTGCTATGAACGCAATTTGTTTCGCCGCTATTTAAGCTAAAAAAAAAATATTACGATTTTTGGCTAATATTACGATATGTGGCAAACCGATAAAATCTATATATTTTGGAAGCGGGTAAACCACAAAAAGTCCATATCTCCCACAACTTAAAAGCTGCCAAATTTGGCAAACCGTTTCTGATAACCTCCTCCTTAGTTTTTTTTTTTGTAAATTGTATATTTTTTTAAATAATAATAGTTAAGACATTGTTAATAACAGCTTTAACAGCTGTTATTACAAGTACTGTGAACGAGTATTGCGCAGTCGGTGACACACGATTGCAACGTTTTTAATTGTTTTCCATTTTCTATTTTTTTGTTATCCTGGCAATTAAAATGTGTGGAGCTGTATTGCTCAGACGGATGTAGCTACCGTTATAGAGCCTGGTGTGAATTTGTTCACCTGAACTCTGAACTTTTACATTTATGCATGAGCGGCGGGCACAGGAAACTGTCAAAAGGTGTTGAATGCTTTAGCTGAGCACAATGAATGCAACGACAAGAGATTTACCTACATATGTTTTAACGCGCACGCCAAGCAGCCACGTCTTCTACTTATATGATCCTGCATCCTTCATAAATTCCTGTTTGCGCATTGTTCTCTGCCCTGTTCGCGCTTATGATATAATTTTGCGTAAGGTCAACGGCGGGCTACCAAATACGCGGCACCTCAAAAACCCAGATCCTGAGCTCAAGACCAAACGCAATGTTATGCAATAGCTGCGACGGTGGCTCGCCAGGATCATAAAAATGCGAGAGCAGGCAGGCCGGCAGGCAGACGAGCATATTGATCTAGGTCCCTAATCTAGAGTGGCCATAAAAATGGCAACTGCACCAGATTTTCAGGGCCATTGGCTTAGCTTCTTTTCGATTTACCTAAAGAGCAAAAAATAAATAAATAGTGATTTATTTATTTGTTTTTCACCTGGATTGATTTAGGTGACTATAAAAAATATTTTTGAAAATTCTTAGATAAATCTGTTGATGTTTTTCAAATATATTATTTACAACGGATGCCTGTACCAGCTGAGATCTGCTGATCTAGTATATATTATTATTAACAGTGATCTGTGCTGTGCTGTTGAGTGATATTTGCGAAGGTAGTTTCAAAAATTGACAAAAACAAAAACAGCTTGCATATTTCATTGAATAAAAAAAAGGTTTTTATAATTATTTGAACAGTTTTTAAATATTTTTGAGAATATGCAGTTTTTATGTTGTAACCAATTTGGTTTTCATTTTTTTTTTATTCATTTTTTATTGCTCAGAAAATATTTCTGCTATCATTTTTAATTTCTAAATGTTTTTCAGTTTCAATTTAAACTAGAAATTATTTTAACTTTTCTTTTTATATACATATGCTATATACAATTAGCGTTAGGCATTTTCTAGCATTCGGTTCTGTAATGAAAGGAAATAAATTAATTTTATTTGCTCGCCCGCTGTGACAATCGCTTGCAGTCAATTTATACACACCCACCCACGGCCCCACCCCCACCCCCACCACTTCACAACAACAAAATTTGGTTGGTTTATTTGGTATGCGCATATTTTGTTGGCATTTATGGCCGTATAATAATTGAGGGTGAAGGACGCTTCGTTGGCGTGCTCCAAGCCGTAACAGCAACAATAACAACAACAACAACAATAATAACAGCAATAAAAACAACAACAACAACAATAACAAGGTCGTCTCGCAGCCATTTATAAATAATTCCATGCGATTTTTGCGTATAAATAATATTGTTGGGAAAAATAAAACTGTCCGTCGATCAGCACCGTCCCACCGCTTGTTTTTCAAACTGATGACCAAAATACTTCAACGGCTCGTCTCATGGCTAAAAATAGTTTGCCACCTATCCCATCCACCTCCCCCCGCGTCGAGTGCGCATCCATTCGCATCCAAAAACCGCCCGCTGCCCCCCGCCCGCCCGCTGTTGGCCAACAAGGCGACTGACGTGCGCCGATGACGCGAATTGCCCCAATAACTGTTCCGAAACGGGCCAACAGGGGCATTAGGCGTCCAGAGAGCGTCCAGAACCAGGTGATGACGATCACACAGCCCAGCTAAAATTGGCAATAAACAGGGGCGCTGGCAGCGCAAACAACCAGTAAATTAAACAATTGCTAAACTCGCAGATCTGGGCCCAGACAATGCCAAAAAGGCGTCAGCAACAAAAAATCTCAAATATGATCTTTCGTTATGGCTGCCCACATGAATATACTTGTACATAGGCATATACATATATATAACGTTTGAAACTGAAGACACTAAGGCCATTTATGACCACCGGAACTTGAAGACCCTTTTCAAAATCTGGATTTGTTTTATTTTGTAGTGTAAGTGGAAGTTAAACATTTCATTTCCGGGTTAAATTTTCAGATTTGTGCATGAATGTAAGAGATTCTTAGACGAAGGACCGTGCTATATAGGGTTTGGTTAATAGTTATAGACTTCAATATAAATATAATAATAATAATATTAATAATAAAAAAAAAATAATAATAATAATAATAATAATAATAATAATAATAATAATAATAATAATAATAATAATAATAATAATAATAATAATAATAATAATAATAATAATAATAATAATAATAATAATAATAATAAATAATAAATAATAAATAATAATGATAAAAATAACAATTAAAAAATTATATCATCATTAATAACCCTAACCCTTACTTTATATCATAATGGTATATTTTGTCAAAAAAAAAACTATTTAAAATAAACTAAAAACTAGTGCCCATCAATTACATAATGTGCCTCTACAATGTTTCGTTAATATACCAGCAGAAAAAAAGACTAGTCATAGCAATAAATTATTAAAGTGTGCTTGTTTTTCAGTTGGCAAACATAGTACGCAAATTATAATGCCCATTGCTTTAGACGTGCAAGCATTATAAAATCCGCGAGCGCACAAATATTTTTCACGAAAAACAAATTCTTTTGCGGCACGTCAATGACGTCAATGCGACAGGGGCCGTCAACAAAACTAAAAAAAAAATATATATTGAAAAAAAAATAATAGAAAAAAAATGTTAGAAAGAAAAAAAGCAGCCGTAGCCTGAACGATTTGTACGCCAAGGCGCCCCTATAGAAGAGATCTCTCTTAAGTCCAACGTGGGCGTGTGTGTGTGCGTGGTGTGTGTGTGGGAGTGTGTGTGTGTGGCCTGCTGGCGATGACGCGTGAACTTGCCTTTGATTTGTTTTTCGCAATGGCGATCTGGATGGAACTCAAGTTGGCCAAAAATAACAGGCTGGCATTTTTTAATGGCCATTGTAATTGTTATTGTTAGCCACATACGCGCCCCCTGGTGCCGGTCAAGTGTCTGCTAGCTGTGGGTGGCTGTAAATTCCTATATATATATATATATATATATATATATATATATAAGTATATATACACATGAATTTGCCCCAGTCATGAGCTGTTTGGCAGAGGGAGAAAGGAGGTGCCTAGCTACCAGATGCTGCATTTTGTTGGCCATGCATTTTACAATATCCGCTCGGGGCTATTAGCGATTTGTGCGGCTTCCATGCGTAGCCGCACGTGCCGCGGCCAACAAGCTGTCTTAGCCGCCAGATCTTTAGCCAGAGAGATGCACAGCCATTTTGGTGTCATTTCCGCTGACCGTGCTTTAAATTAAGAATCATTAGGCGAGCCGCAGAATCAAATTCCCCGCAATCAGCGTCCAATTTGGCAAATGCCGCCAATTGCCAGTTGCCTCTTAGCCGCAGTCTTAGCCAACATTTCCTTCTCATATATATATATATATATATATTTTTTTTTAGGGGAATATAGTTATAAAGGCTGTGGCACGTCGGGGCTGATCTGCTTTTTGGCGGCAGCGTCAGCCTAAGTGAGTGACCACCTGTTGCCATTGTCCAGCCGTAGTATACAATATATTTTATACAGGCTTTTTTTTTGTTGGCGAATTCGCATAAACATAAAGGTAATTGCACAGACATGCCAAAAAATTATCCAATACTCGGTGTATCTGTGCTCAATGCTGTAAAAGCCATCGATTGCCTGGCATTTACTGTGATCGCCGCTGCAAGGGAAACAAGCGCACTCCGGAATCCATGCGAGTATTCATCTTGGTGCCAAGGATAGCCACAAAATTGCGCTCCCCCCCGAGTCGGCCATACTGATCACAACAATGAGCTGCAGCACAGCTACTTATTGCACAATCGACCAAATATATTGATATTTCAATAAAAATTTTTGGACATATTTTTAATTTTAAACTGTCAATACAAAAATAAAATTTTCCTTTATTTTTGAAAAATTCGAAAATTTTTAAATTTTAAATTTTTTTAAGTTTACATGATGATGCACACTAGAGGACAA
Source organism: Drosophila colorata (assembly GCA_035041545.1). Taxonomy (NCBI): domain Eukaryota; kingdom Metazoa; phylum Arthropoda; class Insecta; order Diptera; family Drosophilidae; genus Drosophila; species Drosophila colorata. The sequence continues at coordinate 7,621,262 of JAWNLD010000564.1, forward strand.
ACCATGATCAAAATAGTCTTGAACATAAAAATCGTTTAACTTTTGGCTAAGTTATGGGTGTTTAAAGTCGAGGCAGGCATTTGGGAACTTCACATGTCAAAATTTTGGTAATTTTTGGCACGATTTTTTTTTACCGAAAAATGAAACACCTCAGAATGAAATTCGAACGGTCGTTTTATACTAATTTTGATACCAGCAATCAATTAAAAATACATTTTAAAAATAATCTAAATTTTGAAAAAAAAAAAAAAAAAATTCGAGTTTCAAATTTTATTTTTAAAAAAAATGTAAAAATTTCGAAATTTAAAAAATTTCTTAAATGTAGATGCAGAATGAATATAGATGACCTCCCGTGATCAAAACAGTATCGTACATAGAAATCGGTTCACATTCGACAAATTTAGGGGGCGATCAGATGTATACATCGCATATATATATTTAATTTTTTGTTAACCGATCATTCTGTCAGCGTAGCGACTCATCTAGTGTCATATGCAACGCCAGCTCAACTGTAGCGTGACAATCCCCAAATAAAAGTGATTGTGCAGCGTTGTCGGACCCACAAAAAAATAAAATAAAATGTGAAAAAATAAAAAGCACTGCAGCATTTACGCGGCTTTTCAGCTGCTGCTGCTGCCGCTGCTGCTGCTGCTTCTCTTATGGGCTGTCTGTTTACATGGGACGCCTCCACCGTCGCAGCCTCCTGAGTCGTCCGGCTGTGACATATGCGAAATTCGAAATTCATTGTCGCGTGTTGTGCCCGTTGTGTCCAAAGGCAACGACTTGTTGGCTGGCCAACGCCGGGCAACCTTGACGCGTTGCCCGCTCCTTTTATCTGGCAATTCATCTGCTCGAGACACATACACAAACACACACACACACACACACAGGTGCACCCGCAACGCGGCCACTGAGTGGCCTGGAATGGAGAGATCGCCGTTGATCGAAGCGAGAGCTGTTGCTGCCACAGCCAGTGCCATATCGTGGACATTATGAGGCCGACATTATCTGGCAGTGCTGATCGCATTTTAAGCGCTGTTCGCATTGAAAAATTGCCAATTGGCGGGCCGAAAATAACAGAAAAAAAAAACAAAAAAACAACAACAAAAAGCAAGACAAAAGCTAAACCCTTAAACGATCGCTTAACTACTGTTAAGCCTCGCTTCGGGCTGGGATTTGCTGGGCTGCGTTAATCCTGTGCGAAGGTTAAACGCCATTTCGTGCGTAAGTGCAATTAGTGTAAAGTATTTTGAGCGATGTGCCAACAAGTTTACGGCGTAGCTAGCTACGCTCTGGCTGCGTTTCGATGCCATACATGTCAACGTCAGCTGAGGCCACGCGTCGTCGCGACGTCAGCCTGACGCACGTTTCCGTTCCACGTTCCTTCATACGCTTAATGAGTTCGCCTCATGCTCATGTGACTGAAAATTCATAAAGATCTCTAAACCACATGCCGCAATCGACGCCTCCGCCCGTATTTTGTTTTTATACATTTTTTTCAATTTTTTTTTTCTCTTGTTTTTTTCTTCTTGTTTAGTGTATGCTGGCGTGGCACGCCCCCGCCCCGATCTGCGGCAAGCAGTTGTAGTTCCCGTTCCCGCTCCCGCTCCCGTACCAGTCACACGTCCGTCTCTCACATTCATTGAGCAAAATTTTCCCCAATTCACACGAACGCAACATTCTGTTAATCAATGGACGCGCACTGACATCCGAATTAGCGGCCGGGCTGCGACTACGACTACGACTACGACTACGGCTACGCCAAGGTTTGACGTCAGTGTTGCGGCTTCTTGGAACACATACGCATTCGCATTGTAATCGCACATCCAATTTTTGTTTGGCTATTTCGCCCGCAGCGCCAAAAAGAAACGTGACCAAATATGGGGAGCAGCAGCAACGGAAATGGGTTCGCAATTTGCCAGAAACGACCTTGAAAGAAAGCGTTTGCCGAACTGGACCAACTACATGGTGTTGCTCCCGTCGGCTGTTTTATATAACTCACAACTGTTGATAGCTTAACCAACTGGTTTTTAGCCATAAAATACAATTAGGTTAAATGCTAAACTATTTTCCGTAAAAATGTGACAATTTTATTATAAGCAAGCAGCCTTTTAAGGAAAGCTATGAATTTCGGCTTTAAAATAGCCTATGCGACATGTTATGTATATACATAATATTATATAAAAAAATATTATTTTACATAGTTAATATTTAGGTTTATGGTAAAGTTTTGATCAGTTCGATTTAAAGAAGAAAATCTCTTTTGTTTTTTGGGCTTAGCTACGAAATTGGTAGAGGGAAAAGCCTAAGAAGAAAATATATAGAAAATATGTTTCAGACTAAGAAAACGAACTAATCTAGCAATAATTAATATTATAATTATATTAAATACAAAGGTGAAATTAATCAACTAATTCAAATGAAATACTTAACAACTTTTTATGTGCAAAACTCATAAAAAAAATATTTTTAACAAGAAAATAAAGCTATCTTTAGATGCTGAAGATTTAAAACACTTGCAGACATACTTTATGTATACGAATTATTTTTTAACTTAGCCACAAAGCAATGTTTTCATGGATCTATATAATATATTTGTAAAAAGTGTAGTTTTTTCCTGAATTGGCTCAAAATATCTCGAAAAAAAAATGTTTCATAGAAAAACTTTATTTTTGTCCGATTATCCCTATGTAATCTATATGGTATGGTAGTTCGATGTTGATCAGATGTAAGTACTGCAAAAAATTTAAAAGTTTCGTTAATTTCACTCTAGAACTGAGTGAAAAGCTTACATAAAAACTAGCCAGACAGAGATAAATATTTAAACTTGATAACGCTGAAGAAGAAGTCTGCTTCTGTCTGTTACATACCCATTTTGTGTACTTTACAAGGTATATAATATAGGGAAATTGAAGGGCAAATTTGTTTATCTCAGTCAGGTGTAAGATATGTGAGCTATCATCGCAACTGACTTATCGATTCCCGGAGGTGCAATTGCTGTCCAAATAGAGGACTTTGAGTTCGTGCCACACCCACACGACTGCGCAGGCCACACAGGAACACTTGTTGCCGCAGCTCAGCAGCTAATGGCTCTATAGCTTGAGCCAGGGGCTACTTAGCAGTTGCCGCTGCCCTAAGACGCTCCCCAGACAATTGCCACATCACGCTTGTTTGCGTGCACATTAACGCTGACGACGTCGACGGCCAAATCCTTTTTGGCTACTTAGGTTCGTCATCTCGGCGTAGGCATCAACTTAAATAAACATTTGCACAGGGCACGGCATTAGGACAAAGCGGCAGCGAAGCGCGTGATCGTGATCGCACAAACATTGAGACGGTAGTCGGAATAGTCCAGCTATCCAGCTGTCCAGCTGTCCGGCTGTCCCGCTGTCCATTTGTCCATTTGGGTGGGCTGGAACGTGTAGAAAAACTATTTTGATAGCCACCGTTTGGTAGCCCGTTTGGCCGTCCGACTCTGGCGTCAGTCGCGCTCTCTTTGCTCAAAACTTAAACAGAAAAGTGATTAATGTCATGCACGGACTGTGCGCCCAGCCTCCGCAGTGGCAAAAGGCAGTCGCAGTTCCAGCAGCCGTGCAAACAACATAATCAAGCGTACATCCGCCGAGCCAAGGGCTGAGAGCATCGTTGTCGTCGACGTCGACGTGGACGTCGACGTGGTCGTGGTCGTGTTCGTGGTCTTGACTGTAGGGCCTGTGTGTTTATGCTAATGGAGCGACGAGTTTGTCACCAGAGTGCGCACAGATTCCTGGAAAATGCCAGCCACAGCAGCGCTGCCTGAATTGGCTGACTGGCCTGACTTGTTCGTTTGCCTGGCGCGGCCGGCCAGTGGCATTAGTTTCTAAAGCTCTCGGACTGCGGCCCTGGCCACGCTTTGTAGATAAAGTCACGCATGGCGGCAGACACTTGGCAGCAACGGAAGTTGGTGCCGCGGGCACGCGCTTTAGCCCGCTGGCAACAACTATCTAACAAGAGAATTATTCAGGCGCAGCTTTTGTCAAACCCGGTGCCAGTGGCAAGGGGTAGCCGCGTCTGAGGGCCGCGCCATAATTTGCAATTCGATGCTCTCTTTGCATTTCTGCGTGTTGGCATTTCATTTGTGGTCACCACAAGATTTGCATATGAATGAGGCAACAGTCGCTGCCACAACCTGGTCTCAGTTCTCATTGCTCAATGCTCAATGCTCAATTCTGCGCCTGGCGACTCCAGTCCCGTGGCCAGCAGCAACCATTGATTTGTGATGAACTGTCTTTGGTATTGGCTTTTCAGCTTGGGGTGTCGTCGCTGGAGTCGTGATCGTGTCTTTGACCGTCGCCGCAATTAGCATTTGAAGTTGCATTTGCATTTGCATTTGTGCATAAATCAGTCGACGAGTTGAGTAAACACAAAAGCCTTGACGATCTGATGTGATCCGCTGTGAAGTGCCCCCCGCAAGCAACAACGTCAATTGTCCGCTGGACGAGGGGAATGCTGATGCCACCTGCTATTGTTGTTGGCTAAAAGACACTTTTACTTTTGCATCCTGTTGTTACAAAAAAAATTAATGAATTTTGTTCTAATCGTGGGACTTATTTGATTGATGATTTATACGATTCATTTATATTGGCGAACTGAGCGAACTCTATCTTAATTTACATTAAATTTCAATTGAGTATATTATCAAATTTTTTCTCTCAAAATATTTTTAAATATTCCTAAGACCTTCTGGAGCAAATCAATGCACGTATCAATAAACATATGAATTTAAATGCTACTCAAAGTTGTATTAATAGCAAAAGATTCCCAGACAAATTGTATAAATAAGCACATTTTTAATTGGCCTATTTAGTATTGAAAATATCCTTAAATTTTTGAACAGTGTTCTTTAGAAACCATAAATTTGCACATCAATGCAGTACTGACAACATCATCAACATAAGAGTTAAAACATTTTACTTTATGCCTTGCATGTTATTTTGATTCTGATTTTTTATTCGATTCAAATTGAATTGGTTGCCACAAGTGGTGGCACCTGCTGCAAGTCTGCAATCTGCTGCATGCTGTTAGCCCGATTCTGTTGGCCGACACTTTTACTTTTATATCCTGTTAACAACCCGTAATTTGGCCAATTTAACACTTGTAAACGCGCTTTCGCCGCTCTAATGAGGTACAAAACGCTGGCCAAGAAGTCGGCACAAAATTAACATATAAACGCGGCACTTCTGGCCCAAAATTAAATTGCCTGTTGGCCGTACCTTATAATCAGCTCACGATTCCTGGCTTAGGCCGTAAGTATTAAAAGCTCAAAAACTCCGATTACAATGCCAGCCCCGAATTTGTTTCAGCGGCAACGAAAGTCTTCGTTCATTCTGCAATTACACAAATCTACCAGCTCAGACCTGAGCGATCCTCAGCTCCTCATCTGGTGTTAATTTATGCGTTGGGCATAAAAAATCACCACCAATTACGGACGGAATGCGTCAATTATGGACTGCAAACAGCTGCTGCCGTTGCTGTTTGCGGCTCCTTGGTGAAACCCTTTTTAGCACTCTGCTGGCAATGAAAATGGAGCGGGCGCTGTGCCCGATTTCCTTTGAATTCGCTTCCTGGCCATATCTAATTCGATACAGCAACGCAGTCCAGCGTGGCTACGCTCAAGGCCAAGCCAGAAATCAGTCCCTAATTGTTGTATTTTTTTTTAAAGGTTTTATATTTGGCATAGAGACTATAATTGCCCTGTTATTAGGCTGTTTCTAAGTCGAGAAAATTGGTATGCGAATGGAATACTTGTTTAGGTCTGGAGTGTTTACTGTACTTTCGGTCTTAAAAGTAAACCTATGCTTACAGAAACCTTTTTAAATATATATAGAAAATAAATTGTTTATAAAAATAGGCAAAGGTAAAAACGTAAATTCCTTTTTAAAGGTATTCAGTTAACGTATTCACTTCTATATACATATAAATATATTTTTTTTTTAAGAGCAGCATTTGAAATTGTTATTCTTTTAGAAAAATTCGGTGTAAAATCGGTAAAAATACAAATAAGTAAAATAATTTTTATAAGTAGTCCTCGGTAGATGAGGATGCTCAGGCATTAGGGCAACTGAACAACGAGTTCTTGGGCTCGAATCTAATACTAGTGTTAGTGTCTGTTTTAGCCGAGAGAGCCCAGAGCCCAAGGCTATTAAAAAAAGTTTGATTGATAGTTTTTAATTACTCTATTCTATACTATTTTATATTCAACAACAAATAATAATTCTATACTATTCTATATTCAAGTACTAATTATTATAACAACAATTTTTATACAATATGTAAACACCTAACAAACTCAACAAAATTGACAATAAATCTAGAAGAATTTTAAATAAAAAATAATTAAAATACAAGGACATTCTATCGGGTCAATTGGTAAAGCAATTTTTGTGGCCACGCTTCGAACTCTAATTTTTTAAAAAGTATTCCTAGATATGAGATTGTCCCTTTTTTCTAGTTATATAAAAGCTCCATTAACCCCGCTTCGGTTGCAGTTTGCACTTGAAGCGGGCGCTCGGGTGGGTACGTGCTGCAATGTGCATTTTCAGAACTTTTTTTATTATTATTTTTTTTATTCCATATTATTTTTCGTTGTATAAGTTTGAGCATGCGATAAGAAGTGGGGCGCGTCAGAGTGCACACGAGGGCGTCGCGTTTCGGTTTCATCCAAAGCAAAGCGCGCATGCAACTGACATTGGCCAGAAGCGTGTCAGAGAGCGGGCCGCACCACGAAATCCGCGAGCGATGACGCGGGTTCTCTCCACCTGTGGAACCGCTGACTTGTCGCTTGTCATTAGCTCCTTGCATGTGTGCGTGTGTGTGCTTGTGTGCGTGTGTGTGTGTGTATGTGTGTGTGTGTCATGCCATTAAAAACAATAATAAATGATTCGACAATTCGACGACTGTGCTTGCATTGGAAACCTTGAAATCGGAGCTGCCGCACAACGTCGCACAGACATATATACTCATATCGTTATCGCGGCGAATTGACAACAGAAATATAATTTACATATACTTTGCGTAATCAATGAGCTACTCGTTTCACGCAACTGCAACTCGATTTGTCCGGCTGATTAATGCGCCCCAAAACATTCAACAGGGCTCCACGCTTAATAACCGACTCGCGAGCCGTAGTTTGGCCGTCTGTGCTCGGCTAATAAGAGCGAAACGGCCATGTTAATTGGCGACAATTGTTGGTTTTCGCTTGGGCTTCGCTTTGGTTTAGGCTGGCACCCAAGAAAGTGGACCACATTGGGCAGCTGCTCCTCTTGTTTACCGATTCCCCCAAATAAAAGAAAACAACAACTGTGATAATTAGGCTATGTAAAGAAACATTGCCTGGGAATTCGACTCATTTGCAGCAATTCAAAAGTGGAGCAAACCAGAAAACATTCCAAAAAGTTAATTGGCATTTTATGAAATCTGTTTACATTGCGAAGGGCACAGAAAAGGCTTGAAAAATCTGTTTGTGCTTGGTAAATTTGGCCTGCAGAAAGCATAGTTGAGCTTTCTTGATAAAGTTAGATCAAATTAAACAGTTTCAATTACTTATATTACTAGCCATTATTTTTATACTTGTTCACGAAGTGAAAAATGTATACCCTGTATACCCATTTCAGATAAAGTGTTAAGATTTGTAGGCTATACCCATTGGAGGAGTGGCAAATCGATTTAATCTATATATTTCCCTCTGTTGAAAAGCGCGATATATGCAATTTTAGAGACAGATGACTAATGAACTTCTCTAAAGATCAAGAACAAATTTCTTTGACTCGCCCACTTCAGGGCGGGTAAACCGCGAATTTGCACAATATCTCCCACAATTTTAGAGCTAGAGCTAGTCACCAAATTGGCCTCTAAAAATCGAGCTGAAAAATGTCGACCACACCCACTCTCACCCCCACAAATTACAAAAAGTCGATATTTTTCCAAAATAACATAGGACAATAACTATTTTAAGTTGTTAATATACTGTGAACGAATTTTACATAGTCTGTTAACCTTGTTTCAACTGTTTATTAAATGAAAACTTTCTTAATTAAATTGTCAAATCTGCAACGCTTGTCTACTTACGTTATAAAAACAAATCAATTTATACACATTTCAGCATAAGTTTTGTGCGTTGCCATTATCGCCAGCTTAATGTTCAACTTTAAGTAGAAACGACGATTCGTTGATAAGAAATCTTGAAGTAATATCATATCGATTATCAACTTCTTTGGGTCTACCTGCAGCTCCTTTTCGGAGCCGCGGGAGCCGCTTTGATTAATTGCAACTGAAAGTCGTGGGGAACTGGTTGGCCGGCTGTCTTCTTGGCGAGCTGTCGCCAGTTAATGTTGCCAACTTAATCGCATTTGGACGGGCTCTTGATAATGTTGTTTACGAGTATGTGCAAAACGATTTGGCTGCGACTCAGAACGAGGAAACTGGGGAGACGCATGCCGACTCCCCGACTTTGACTCTGACGATAATTAATGAGGCTCGGTTGTTATTAATAAAAACTTTTAATTACAACGTGGTGGTGCGTGTCCTTGGGCCGCACAAAAAGGTAACGCTGCAAAACATCCATGTCCTCTAATGAGTCCAAATAAAACCAAACAAAAAAAGTCAGCTAAAACTATTTCAAGATTTGTGTGCCAGACGATTTTTGCGTAAAGTCTCAAGGTGATGCGCACATAAAAAGGACACGCAAAATTCTTACGTAAGTGGGCAAAATATTTTTATGATCGGTCTCATAAATATTGCTTTTTTCTCGCTCGCTCGACACAAGAATGAAAACGCGCTCTCAATGTTCTGATCTCGTTCCAGAACAGCCTCGCGGCATGACATAATTTTGCCTAATTTACTAACGTTCCAAGGACCCAGCCAGGACAACGGGCAGCGGCACCGGACGCAGCACGTGACAAACAAAAAAATAGTAGAAACTCAAACAAAACAATTACCAAAAAAATAAATGAGAAAGATCTGCTGTCGACCTGCATGCGAAATTTTTAGCGTGAATTTCGCAGGTCATCGTCGTTGGCTTGTTTTGCAAATTTCACAGATTTTCGCATTACACCAAATTTTCCCCTAAGTGTTCGCATTTTTTGGTCTAATTATTTTTTATGAGTGCAGTCCACGTGCAAAAATTGTCGCACTTCTCTGCGGCCAGCCGCATTTGACGAATCGGAGCCAAATCTGTTTTTGTTCTCCTGCCTGCTGAATTTTTTACTTTGTTTGCTTTTTTCCCAGCCTGCTGTTCTTTTTTTGTGGTTTTTGTGCAAGTTGTTTGCGCTTCATTGTTTACAGCGGATACGACCCAATTTTTAGCTAATAATTGTTCTAGTTATTGTGGTTTGCATGGCGCAGGGTTTTATGTTTTACGCAGACCTTTTATGGAAATGGCAGGCAGTTTACATATTTAAATGTTTACGAAGGCAGTCGTGTGGCTTTCTGAATCCTTAGGAGTTTTTTCAATCAATTAATTTATTGCTCTGTTTTGTTGAGGTGTTGATGAATTATAATTAATTATAGAATAGCTATTTTCTAAGGTATTTTGGCTTGTTTATTAAAAAAGTGATCAATACTCTCGTAGATCGCATTATGTAGCATAGAAAACCCAAAAACAATTCCATATTAACTTTTTTCGGGCTGCCTTTTTTTTTTTTTTTTAATTTTGAAAAATAATAAAAATTAGTTTTTTTAAATTCCCACTTAATTTTTTCAGATTGTTATTTATTTTAAAAAACATTGACTCCATTTTGACAAATTGTTTGCTGTTTTTAAAAATTTTTAAGGCGTCAGTAGGAAACTTTTCTCTAATATACAGAGGTATACATGTGTGTATGTATACGTACAGATGTAGATTATACAAGCTAACTTTTACCTTACTTTTACTCTCGTTTGTAGACTCCGTTTGCCTTTTAGCCTGCGCCTAATGAGCAATTTTAACCTTTAATGAAAACTCGCCAGCCTTGACAAAAGACAGCAGGCGCTGTTGAAAATTTCGCTTAACTCAATTTAACTGAAGCCAATACCGTGTCTAACCCATCCGACCAAAAACGTCAACACTTTCGCTTCCCTAAATTGCAGGCAACGTCTCTCGCCCTCTCCCTCACACTCTACGATTGTCTGTCGCGCTCACTCTGTAGAGAGCCATAAACTGTTTTTCATATTTGAGGCAGCCTTGTGCGCTGTGCTACAATTAAAATGTTAAACAGTAAATAACATAAAAGCAGCACTCGAAATTGCGTTCCTTGAAGTGAAAATTGGGCTAAAGAATTCCGCGTATGCGTCGAGTCGACGCGACGGCGACAAAAAGTTGCCTCAATTCAAGGCACAGCGAATGCTCAACAAAAAAAAAAAAGAAAACAAAAAAAAAGATATTGGACAAAAATCCCAGTGGTTCCGGGAATAAAGGGTTCTCGTATAGTGCGCTCGAACACCCGAACTAGACCACTGGGTCGGTCACAACAAAAAATGAACAAAGCGGCATCGTTAAAAAAGGAGAGCGCTACGTGCTGGGTTATTATCCGCGTTTTCGGTACCCCTTTCCGAATTCTAGTTTTATGTCATTTTTTTCGAGAATCGTTTGGGAAATTGTAGCAAAAAATTGGTGCAGTAGTTTTGAATTTACATAGAACTGACCTTGGTTAGGGGCATGGTAAATATGATGATGATGTTGTCGTGGAACTGTGTGACATTTCATTTAACTTTTCGATTTGGCATCTTGACGTGCTCGTCAGCGTGTTAAGGATTTGGGCAGCCATGTGCAGTCCATGTCTTTGGCCAAATGGCTTTACAACTTGTTGTCTCTAATTATGGTCGAAATGGGCCGTAATCCTTTTGCTAAACGCAGCAACAGAGAACGCCCCGTTTCGCGGGAAATCGCTCGACTCGGTCGAGCTCGTCATGGTTAAACGCGACTAATCCTTCCAACCCAAGCCCTTCACTGAACGCGTCCTGCTGCCTGACCTGAAACCGGTTCGAACGGTGGGCGTATTGTTTATTTTCGAAATCAAAATATTGGCAAACACTGCGAATACGGCAGAATTGGTGGAAAACTGCGTGCAAGGATTAAGGTATGCACATCCTTTCGCAACCTTGGACGCACATTTTGCGCACACGCTTGCGATTTTATGACGTCGCAAGTAGACTTGCCACATGCCACATGCCAAATGAATGTCTCCCTCGTCGTCCTTAGTCCTGGCTAATAATGTGCAATGCGCGCGTTGCCTTTGTTCAGTCGAAGTTGACTTTCGTTTTTTTTTTCTTTTTACTTTTTTTTTTAACCCGCGCCATGTCCTTGCCAAGCCTTTCCTTTGCAGCCCTTTGTTGCGGTCGCATTTTTTACGGGTTGCACGACACAATTGCATCCCTTTGTGGCAATTGTCGGCATTGTGCTGCCTGCTGCTCGTCCTCGGGCCGCACTCGTTTTTTATGGCAAAGGTCCTTTGCTTGTCTTGAGTTTTCATTTTTTAAGCCTTTTTGCTCTGCTCTCAACTCTTTTTGCCAGAGTTCAGGTCGAGTGTTGTAAATATCGGCGGAAGAATGGATCTTTTTTATGCACTTCGAAGAAGCGAGTTGTTTTTTGCTCGATCTTTTTGCCAGGTTTTTTAGGAAAGCGATTTTTTAGCAAGGGGTTAAGCGGAATTCTAGAACTAGGCTTCTGAGAATTTGCTTTAATTAGCAGAGCATAAATTTTTTTCTAATTTACAGTTTTTTACCCATTTTTACTTTTGTGAAAGGCTTAAAAAACACAGCCTTGAATTTAATGGCAAAACCTAATATAATTGGTGTTTCTTTTTATTGTATTTCCTTTTTTAAGTCGAAAAGCCAAAAAGTCAAATATAGTCTGTGGAGAGCGACAAAGAAATTCTCGGGGCTTGGGTGAGAGCGTGAAAAATCGCTTAGCGGAAAAATTGCGGCTAAGAGTTAAAGGCTTCGGCACTCGTATTGTAAAAAAACGCGTCGTATTCAACGCAAACAGGTAATTTTTAACCAAACTAAATTCAAGTGAAAGGAAATAGTTGTTTGGTGTACTGGAAATTAGACAAGTTAATTGAACAGCCAAAGAAAAATGAACGCACTAAGTCCAAAATAAGGGAAACAATCCTCTAACCTTAAAGAACCAGATACTTCGTACTTCATTATTCATTATTTAAAAAATAAATAACTAAACCAAAGCGAACAAAAAAAACTAACAATTTAGAATAATGTTATACAATTAAAAATATTATTTTATGTATTCAAAGAATATGCTTTTAATATAATTTTTCCAATAATTCTATTTTGTTCAGTGACATTTCTTATAATTTTAGAGAGATCTTTTTTTTGCTTTTTTTTATTGTCTTTTTCAGAAGCTATATTCATATTCCATTCTTTCTATAGAAATATTTACTATTTCATAGCTTATACACTCTTCTAGATTGTTTAAAAGCCTCGTTCAATTGCATAACTGTCGTAATAACTCATATGATCTCTCAGTCTCTGTCTCTCTATCAACTCTACTCGGCATTTGAGCCATGTCTAAAGTTATTAGTTCCAACTAACGCATATTTCAAACAATTCCCAGGCGTGTCGCGATCGTATTCATAAATTGAATTTCAATTTTCAGCAACTCGATCAGTTTTGATGCCGGTCAGCAGCCGTAACACCAACGAGGTTAATTATCGGCGCATTGCCCAATGGGAAAAAAATTAACATTTTTCTTTTTTTGGGTTTTTGGCTTTTGTTTTTGCTGTTTTTTTTTTTTTTTTTGTTTTTCTTCGGTCGGCAGTCAGTCAGGCAATGCGACTTCCTTTTGCAACAGACAAAGAGAAGATCATAAGCCTCAGTCCCGGTCCATGGAGCTGCAGTCAGCTCATTACGCGGGTCGTGACTTGCCGAAATGAAAAACAAGTAAAATCGGTAAGGGAGACGAAAAGAAAAACAACAAAAAAGTGTAGGGTATGGGGCCTTATGAACTGCAGTTTAAATACCCTCTCTGGGAATATTTTAAAACAATAAATTATACTAAAAAAAATCAATTGTTTAACGAATTTAGAATAAATAGAGAATATAGTTTTGAAAGAATAGATATTTAGCTAAAAAATTGGTACTTATAGTAAGTTTAATTGAAATAAATCCAAAAATTTGTCTTTAAATGCTCTCCAAAAAATATTTAACTTGATTATCTTTTCCTTTTCTATTTGAATGCCTCTATTACAAGAAATTTCTTCTTTTTTTGTTAAAACAAAATTATTTGTTAATAATAAAATTATAATCCTCATAGCATTATTGGCCAAAAACCTGTCGCAACAGTTCAGATAATTATTGATTGATTATAATTAACTCTGATATATATTATACTCAGGCCAATTAAATATTAAAAAATATGAACATATAAAATAACATATTTAAAAGTTCTTTATATATACGGAAATCAAATATGATATTTTTCACTCACTCTGAGTTCGCATTAAACGTTTGAGATATTCAATCCTCCCCTTTGTTAGGGCATAGCCCACTGCAGTCGAGTTATTGCAGCGACAGCGGATGCTTGGATGCTTGTCAGATGCTGATATCAGTCGAAGGCGGCGGCGGCGTTGGCAGACGCAGAATGTTAATCTCCATAAAATGAAAACAATGCGCCGGCGCGACGACGATCAGCATCGAGGGCCAGCACCAGCCCCAGCCTCAGCCACAGTCGCTGTCCCAGTGGCAGTTCGAGTCCGAGACCAGCTTTGGCCATGCTTCGTGGAGCGCGCAGTCTGCGCGCTTATTTCTTTTTTTTGCGCAATAAGTGTGCCAGCAGCCGCGGCAGCAGCAGCAGCAGCAACAGCAGCATCGGCATCAGCAGCAACTGGCGACGCCAGCAACCGGTCAGCCCCTCACATTATAATTTATGCAGCCGCAGCTCAAGGATCTCTCCCCGTTCGGCTGTTGCGTTTAGGTAATCGCCGGGCATGATCTTGGCCAACTCCAACGCCGACGTTGCCGCTATCGTGACAAGCTGCCCGCTGTGACGATGCTGCCTGGGATGCTTTCTGGCTGTGTGGCTGTTTGGCTCAGTGGCTCAGTGGCTGCCAAAGATCTTCGGGCAACGCCACCCCAGCGCTGAGGAGTGTAAATTACAGCTCGCCGTTGGCTCAACAAACGCCTGACTGGCCATGTTGTTACCTCAACTGGTTGCTGTTGCTGCTGCTGCTTGTTGCAGTTGTTGCTGGAGCCTGTCGGTTTCATTCAAAAAGTTCAATAGTGCATGCAATGATGATGCCCAACCGTCTTTGGTTCTTCTGTTTATTCCCATTCTCATTCCCAGTTTGCCATTGCCATTCCCATTCCCATTCTTTGGGGGCATTTATGATCGATGCCACAGTCGATTTCGTTCGCCTGACTGGCGATTGTCGTTGCAGCTTCCTTTGCACGCGATTCCCTTGTTGCTGCTGCCCATACCCTGTAAATTATGTGAAGAGCTTTAGCTAGACTTTGAAGATTGTCACTTTTAATTATAATTATAACAGATAATTGGATATATGTATATGTATATGTATTTGCAATATCTGCATTAAATTGTTTTAGTGTTGGCGTATTCTAATCCCAGGTTTCTTTTCTAGACTTTGTAGATTTTAACTTTAATTGCAGCATATCAATTTATATATATTTTCTATATCTGGTTGTGCTCCTATTTTAGGGTTCGAATCCCAGCCTGTTTACGCATAATAATTTTCTGTTTATTATTTATTATTTAAATGCAGATGCTAATTTCTTATGTAAAATAAATTTCTTCATTTTACCCAAGCCCAAATCCAAATCCCTGTGGCACAAGTTTAGATAGAACATTGCTGATTCGTTGATACCCTATCTACTTGCATCTTAACTGTTGTTGTTATGGTTGCTTTTTTTTTTTGCATCATTTTATGTGCTCAACACCTTCTGTCTACGCTGAAGCTCTCGGACATGGACGCTGGTCTCAGGGTCTGGGTCTGAATCAGAGTAGGAGTCAGAGTCAGAGTCAGAGTCGAAGTCTGGTCACGATTTGTTGAGACTCGTAAAACATTTTTAGCACCTCAACGATCTATATACGTACATGAATTCAGCACATTTTGTTGTTGTTGTTGCTGCTTTTTTTTTGTTTAATGGCATTTTGCATTTTTGCTGGGCTACCAAACACGACGCCCACTCGAGCGCTTTGGCTGTGGGAAACTCTGTCGATCCTCTCGGTGGCGAAGACATCCTGTCATTAGGCAAATATTTATGTAGATTATCGCCGGGGCAGACGGCGGCCGGCGGTCGGCAGCTGCTGTCTAACGGTGCTTCAGACATGCGCCCACAAAAATTAGGCCCAAAATTGAGCTGAGCACAAGTTGTTTTGTTGGGGCCGAAATTAGTCGGTGGCCTTTGAGGCCCAAAGCGATTAGACGAAATTTATGCGCAGCGCCCTCTGGCGCTGGCTGGCGGCATTTTGGCGAGGCCACGCAAACAGCATTCCCGGAAATTGGCAAGGATTCGAACGCAGCCCTGTCGAGGAGTTGTCTGCGTGTCGTAAAAACTCTTTGCGAATCGGACAGCAGCGGCGGTGGCAGCGACTGAGGCAGCGACTGCGACTGCGACTGCGACAGCGACTCATCAAGGACATGCGGCACATTAGCGTGACGCTCATAAACCAAACCCCGCTAGCCAGCCAGCTAATCCGTGGAAACTCTAAACTCTACCCTATGCCAAAAACCTCTTTCGGCGCGAGTCTAACGCTAGGTAAGAACTCTTTCGGGTGTTTACTCCTTCGTGCCGCAGGTAAACAGTGAATTGGCAGAGACACAGACAGAGAGAGAGAGGGTGAGGGTGAGGGAGAGTTAGTTGGCCTGACGAGTTGACGTTTGCACGCCAATTGATTTGGCATTGAGGCGCAGAACACCGTAAATAACCCTAAATAAAACCATAAAATCCTTCTGCATGTTGCGCTTTTGTTTGGCCTCAAACCCATCCTCACCTTGAGACCCAGCCGTGGCTTAGACGTTTTTTATTTTCAATTTTTTTTTCTCAATTTTTTTTTAGCGAACTCGTAATCATAAATGCTGTAAGAGAAAATTATTTTTTATGCAATTTGTTGTCAACCAAAAATTTGCAAAGATTTTACTTGGAACTGCGTTCGTTTTTTACGCAACTCTATGCAACAGAACAGATGAGAAGGTTTTTTTCTACTTCTCTGTTTGTTGTTTTTTATGAGCAGAGAGTTGACTTTTTTAGTGAAAAATTATGAAATGAGATTGTTTGAGAAAAAAAATATATATACATATAAAGCAAGTACCAGGAAGTGCAAAATACAGCAAAAGAAGAGAAAAGCGAATCGATCGAGCCTTGAGAGACAGAGAGGGAGCAAGGATCATAGGATTCCTCGGCTGAGAGCGCATTTCAACGGGTTAACTGCGGCAGGGGCGTGCGGTCGTCTAACCCTACGGCAGCCGAAGCCTTTACCTGCCCACGCCCATAATCCTTTTATGGCAAATAAACAAACACGTCACGGCCCGACTCGGCCCGGTCCAGCCCTGTGTCCTGTGCCCCGTGCAGCAGGAATCCTTTGGCTGGACCGCGGCCAAACCTTTGCCTAGGTAAAAAGCAGCTCGCGTAAAGGGTGCAATAAACAGAAGAGTTGATGGCTGATGAACGGGCTGTGGTGGACGACAG
Source organism: Drosophila colorata (assembly GCA_035041545.1). Taxonomy (NCBI): domain Eukaryota; kingdom Metazoa; phylum Arthropoda; class Insecta; order Diptera; family Drosophilidae; genus Drosophila; species Drosophila colorata. The sequence continues at coordinate 7,637,939 of JAWNLD010000564.1, forward strand.
TCCGGTGTCCTGTCGTACACGCGTTTGCCATTGTTGCACGGCCAGTTTTATGGGTGTGTGGTTTTAGCCCTTTGATGTGCATGATCATCCTGTTAATAGAAACCCGCGTACCTGGCCACCGTTCGCCCGCCGTGTCGCGCTTTAATCCTTTCGCAACCCCTTTGGCCATCATTGCGGCCATGTCCACAGCGTGTCCAAAGCGATTTAATTAACGCGGTCGCAACTAAGCCCAGTACCAGGACGAGTACGAGTAGGAGTACCAGGAGCAGAGCGCCTAAATCCTTTCGGCCGACGTAGGGGCGTAGTTGCTGCTAAAGGCCCGACAGCTACTGTTCCGCCAAAAACACGGAACGGAACACCGGACTAAAGGGTTTGGCGAAAGGGGTTTGTCGATTTCCAGCGAAAGGATTTGTTTTTAACTTGCGCTTAGCTGTTTGCCCGGAAATTTCACGAATATTTACCAAATAGCCAAGCAGTTGACTTTATAAGACCTGCATTTGATGCGGAATAACGGCCCACCCAGCGCTCTGTGGCAAAGTCGAAAAGTCAAGACAAACTATACAAAATGGTAGACTGAGCTGCAAAATGAGAGGATCCCAGTGCGTTGATAGACAGAGATTAGAATGGTTAGGGAAATGGATTTAAAATTATAAAGAACGGCTGAAAATTATAATGGCTTAAGATAGTTTTTGCGGTTTTTAAGTACTTTTCTCATTTGTTCAGATCATAAAATAAACAAACAAAAAACGCGCTAACCCAATTTATTTTAAATTAGGTCCTTAGTTTAAGTTCCTTAAATTCGAAAATATATATTTCTTTTTACCTTTTTAGGTCGAAAATTCCAAAAATAACCCGTTACCTTTTTAATAAAAATAATTTTTAAATTTGTAGTTCGTTTAGCTTCAAAAATATGTTTGCATTTTATGATATCAAATTAACGGAACCTTATTTTTTTGCAGCATTAATTTAGCTGTATATTTCGATCAACCCGTTCCACTCCCCTGCTCCACCTCAGCCCGCCTTCCGCATCACGCGATCTGTCTTGCCCTTACAAAGTCGCTACCCCACCCAAAAAAAAAAGAAAAACCAAAAAATAAAAATAAAAAACAAAACCGTTTGTTTTGAGCTTTTACCTGTGGCTAAATTTAGAACGTCTACCGTTGTTTATTTGTATTATAATTTTTTTTTGTGCTGACGCTGTTGCCGCAAATACAAAAAACAAGCAACCGCCCCCCTCGCGGCAAATTGAACTCTGTGCGACGTCAGCGGCGCCGTTGGCGGCGGCTACGGCCCGTTGGCCCAAAATGCGTCGTTACGTTAATGAGTAATAAAATACTTGCACAACAACAATTGGCCGAAGATTCTGTCTCCCTCTCTTGCATTGCCAAAAAGTACAGCGCCATTAAATGCATGGCAACAACAACAACAACAACACCAAGAGCAACAGCAGCAGCAGCAGCAAAAGCGATAATAATAATAGTTCATTGCGTTTAGCGCATTTCACGCGCGTTTTACACATGCGTTCGCCGCGTTGGCGATTTTTATGGCACTTTAATCGCGAGACGCGCGCACGCACACAACCAAACAAATTGAATTTTGCATGGGCGACCATGGAGCAGCCCTCTCATCTCTCTGTCTCTCTCGGCAATGCAGATCTGTTTCCAACTGCGAGCGCTCTCTTTTTCTCGCTCTCTATGTGGCGCTCTCACGCGCTAACGGCACGCTGTTATTTTTAGTTACATGGGGCTGCTGCTGCTCTGTTGCCAGCAGGGCAGCGTCTGGCGCGTGGGCGTCGCTGCCGCTGCTACACGCCGCCGTCGTCGCCGCTGTAACGCAGCCTCTGGCGCTGCGTTCCTCTGCTCCCGCCGGCTCTCTGTTTATATTTAGACGCAATTAGCAATGCGCACATTTTTGTGCTTTTCATTTTGTTTTTGTTTTTGTTATTGGCGGACTATAAATTTTTGCCACGGTTTATTTTAGACGCTGCATGCGATCAGGCGCGCCAAACAACAACAACTGTACTTGCAGCTGTATGGGTGTATCTGTGTGCCACATCCTACACCTTAGCTGCCAGTTGCTGTTTTTGGCCAGAAACAACAGCAGCAGCAGCAGCATCAGCCACATGATGTAAACGTTGCCAGCGTGCAATTAAATTGGCATGCACAAGTGCCGTCAGCGATGCCGATGCCGATGCCGACGCCAACGGCGACGCCGCTGCCAGCAGCAGCGGGCGGCAGCCTTTTGATCAGCTGCCAAATTGTAATTGGAACGCGAAGGTGTTGCCCGACGTCCGACTCTGGCCGGGGGTCTAACGGTGCGCCCGACAACGTGGCAACCTTCTAAACAAACCATAAAACGCATAAAACTCGTGACTTTTAACACTGTGCAACGCAAAACGCGGCACACAAACGTTGACCCACTTAGCGAAATGCATGAAAAACGCAAAATCTTGCAACAAAAGCTCACTCAGCTTTAATATGCAAACGTGTGCAATGTAATTAGCATTAGATGAGAATCTTACATGTTGAGCTTTCAATGTAACACTCTCGCCGCGTGCTTTTTACATAGTTCAACTGTGAGCTTTTATAAGCTCAGCTTACAAGTACATCACACGCAATGGAGAGTGCCATTGAGTAATAAGAAGAACTTTTTGTTACTCAATGGGAGGAGAGTGTTCAGTCCGTTAGACTGAGAGTAATGGTAATTACTCTCACTTTCGATCTCGTTTTGTTACACGTGATTTACACATGCCCGAGTGTTAGAGTGCCCTGTTATCTCTTTGCCAATTGCTGTTACATTATTTAACACATACACACAAGAATATTGTGCATACGTCACCATCATTAAGCTAAAACAGAGTATTGTAAATAACCACAAAAAAAGAAAAATAAAATAAAAGTAAGTTTTGTTTACCCAGAGACTGGGGAAAATAGTATTTTTTTTTTTTTTTTGTAGTTTGGTGTGATTAAAGCGCCAACCTTCGTGAAAACTGATAACTCAAACGTGAAAGTCCGCGCTGCACGTAGACGCCATAAAAATGAATCTAAGCGAAGCCAGACGCACGTGTAAACCGCCCATCAGCCTTGCCCAAAAGCATTGATTGATTTAAATACTCACGCACACACACACACACACAAAAGTGTGTTAGTATATAAATGACCTTCGCTGGCCTAATTGGATAGAATGGGTTACAGTTACATGGCGCAAGAAAAAAAAATATGTTAAAAATTATTTGGAGCATTTGTGTGGTTATTGTGGGTGACGCAGGTGTTGCGCTGCCGCCCGCTTCCGCTTGGCGTGCGAACGCCCCAACAGCCCCAGCAACCTTGTGATCATGTTTACTGTTTAGCTACCCCACCGATCACGACATCATAACACACACACACACACACACGCACACGGTCACAACGAGGCACACGAACCTGTCGGCGCTGGGGTGGCGTCATATCAACATTAAGTCTCTGGGTGAGCTGCTGCCGTTTGCTATTTTCACCTTCTATGGGACGGACGTCGTCGGCGTCGTCGCGTTGGCATGAATCAGCGCAACGCGCTCGCTATCTCTGTCTGCGTCCGTCTGTGACTGTTGCGCTCTCGCGCATTTGTGAATCCCGCTCGCACGTTCGCTCACTGGGGGTTTTTGTTATTTTCGAAAAGGAAGAAATGCCCGATAGAACTTGCAGTGCTTTTTTTTCGCTTAGAGAGGGGGGCGTATGAGTAACAGTGCTCTCTCGCAAAGGCCGCGGCTTAAGTAAGCAGCAGCAGCAACAACAACAACAAACAGGTAGACCCGACAACGCAAACGTCGCAACGCTGCTACCTACACACAAACGCAAGCGTATGCAGCCGAATATCGAAATGTGTGTGTGTGTGTGTTGGTGTTAGTGTAAATATGCCGTCGCCTGGTCGTGTGGCTCGCGCTGCGGCGATTTCGATTTAGCCAGCGAACCTGTCGATCAATCCTCAGTCGTCTTTTGTAAGCCCAGCGATAAGGTGGTCGCCAGCAAAAACGCACGCACGCACACACACAGACGCTCGCTCGCAAGCACACATAGACACGCACTCGCGCACACATTGCCGATTCGCCGAACGATCGTCGTCGCTCGCTTCGTGCTTCGTGAAACGTTTAATCGGGCTGCATTCAGAACCTGACAGCCATTCGCTTGCCGTAACTCGTAGCGTGCGGTTGGTTCTTCCACACTCAGCGGAAGAATTGAAATAAAAACTTTCTAAGCAAATATTAAAGCGTATTTTACGTAGTTGTGCGAAAGTGAAAAGAAGTGATCTTGAAACGGAAAACTAAACAAGAGAATTACAACAAACAAACAAAAACCAAGCAGAGCAAACCCAAAACTAACTGAGAAAAGTGCGCAGCAAATTTCTGCATTTGCTGCTAGTGACAACCAAACAACAAGAAAAGCAATCAAACTGTGTCTCAAGCTGCATAAACAATATATAGCCGATATCGAAATGGTTACCGGCGTTACCTCAAACATGAGCCCCAATGCCTTGGGCACCGCTGTGGTCGCCACGCAGCTCAAGGAGACGCCAATAAAAAGCGATCGTCGGGTAAGTTTTACAAAAAAATAAATACCAAATAAAGAACCGTTAAAATTGGCAATATGACAACAGCTAAACTGGGATTAAATTAGCTATATAAATTAGAGATGCGCATTTTAGCAGCTATCACTTGTAAAAGTGTTAAATGAATTTTCTGCTCAATTCAAATTTGGGCATATTTCATAAGAAATGTATAAATTGATTACAAGCTTATGAAAAAATTCAAATACAAGTTGGCTGTTGTCTCCCACTTTGTCCACACACACTTGAGGCCCACACAGTTGCCAATTCTGCTGCCCAAATGCATTTCCTTTTTGGCCACATTTCGTCGTAGTCGTCGTCGTCGACGTCGGCTCCCACATGCCACCGACTGTAACCACATAGCCATATTAAAAAGTAAAAAAAAAAAGCCGTCGGCGCTCGCCAACACAAGCAGCGGCGTCGTCTGGCGTTGGCGGCATTTACGTTTGGGCTTCATTCATGGAGCTAACGCCAGACAGCCAGATAAACGGACGGACGGACGGACAGATGGTCGGTCCATTCATGAGTGCCGCCCAAAATTGGTTGGGGCTGCCCACTTGAGTGGCTTCCATTTGGCGCGTGGTCGCTGCAATTGTCGGTCATCAGCTTCTTTTGGCCGTTAAAAGCTGCGGCTGTGGTTTTGGCCGTTTTTGGCCTTTGCCTCTGACTTCATACAGTGCGGGCGTCGCTCTGCGCCAAATTTGGCCAGCACCAAAAATAATTTAATTCTGTTTTTGCCTTATTTTTGTTGTTGTCATTTATTTATTTGATTTTGGCCCGTGCAAAAAACAAAAAACACTTTTATTTTGCGTCTTCGAATTTCCCACGACGACCTTGTTGTTGCTGTTGTTGTTTGTGTGAAATACCTGCGTATTGGTTATTTATTTTTGGCCGCATCGGCTCGTTGCTTATCGTAATTTATAACCGCCAAACTATTTTTGGCCGCGCTGCGTTTGCGTTCGCGTTCGCCTGAGCGCATTAAAAATAGAGCACGCGCCGCGCCGCAGAAATTGGCCCCCAGCCAGATGAGTTAGACGACGACGTCGACGTCGACGACAATGTTGAGTCCGTGTCCAATTAAAGCCACACGCAGTTGCCTCTATTTTTTTTTTGCTTTTGTTGGCGCGCCGCATGAGGTCAAAATTGTCGCCCAAAACTGATCCCAAATAAACCAAACTCGTGACTAATTTCCATACTCTCCCGCTCTTTCTCTCTTGCAGTCGAATAAGCCCATAATGGAAAAACGTCGCCGTGCACGCATCAACAATTGCCTGAACGAGCTGAAGACGCTGATCTTGGATGCCACCAAAAAAGACGTAAGTATCTCTAGGAATAATCCAATCAAGCAAAAAAAGAAAACAAGAACCTTGCAGTCGGGTGTCACCGACTGCGCAATGCTCGTTTACAATATAAAGGCAGCTTAAAATAGTCGTAAGCGGTCTTAATTACTATTGTGATTTCGGAGAATTTTAGTTTTTTATAATTTGTGGGCACGGGAGTGGGCATGCCAGAATATTTTTGGCTTTTTTTTCATCAGAAAGCTGCCAAATTTGGTGAATCTGGCTTTCAAATTGTGGATAAAAAAAATCTTTATATAAATCAGATTTAGCTTTCAACCGGACACACGTAGATTGCACAAACCCAATATACCCTTTTCCCTTCGTGAACGAGTAATACAATCTATTTTTCTACTCCACACACATCTCCCGCTTGGTTTAAAAGACTTTCAACTAATTGCTTATTTATTTTCTCTGATACTTTTAGCCGGCGCGCCATTCCAAGCTGGAGAAGGCCGACATTCTGGAGAAGACAGTCAAGCATCTGCAGGAGCTGCAGCGCCAGCAGGCCGCCATGCAACAGGCCGCCGACCCGAAGATCATCAACAAGTTCAAGGCCGGCTTTGCCGACTGCGCCAATGAGGTTAGCCGGTTTCCCGGATTGGAGCCCGCCCAGCGTCGCCGTCTGCTGCAGCACCTGAGCAACTGCATCAACGGCGTCAAAACCGAACTGCATCATCAGCAGCGCCAGCAGGCAGTCGCCCAAGCGCAGTCGCTGCACGCCCAAGTCGTGCTGCCCTCGCCGCCCAGCTCGCCGGAACAGGAGCCGCCAATTGCAAGCGCCGCCAGCACCAACATCTCCGCGTCGCCCTATCTCTTTGGCCAGATCCAGCAGAACGCCAACGGCTACTTCCTGCCCAACGGCATGCAGGTGATACCCACCAAACTGCCGAACGGCAGCATTGCGCTCGTCCTGCCGCAAAGCTTGCCCCAGCAGCAGCAGCAACAGTTGCTGCAGCAGCAACAGCAGCTGGCAGCAGCCGCCGCCGCTGCTGCCGCCGCCGCTGCCGCCGCCTCAGCAGTTGCCCAACAGCATCAGCATCAACAGTCTCCGCTGCTGGTGGCGATGCCGCAGCGCACGGCGAGCACCGGCTCCGCCAGTTCGCACTCCTCGGCCGGATACGAGTCGGCGCCGAGCAGCAGCAGCAGCAGTGGCAGCTATGCCCCGCCCAGTCCCGCCAACTCCGCCTACGAGCCGATGGACGTGAAGCCGTCGGTCATACAGCGAGTGCCACACCAGATGCAATCGCAGATGGAGCAGCAGCCGCTGTCGCTGGTCATCAAGAAGCAGATCAAGGAGGAGGAGCAGCCCTGGCGGCCCTGGTAGACGAGCCAGGCGCTCAAATATTTGGATTCAACTTTGAATCTCTCTTCCTCCTCCCAAATCCCCCCGCTTTAAAGACTGATGGGCGTCGCACACACACACGCACACACACACAAATACACACATACACACACCTGCGCAGGCGTTGAGAGCATAGCGCAAATTGACATTTCACCACATTTCGCCGGGATAACGCAAATGTTGCTTTGAAGTGTTCTGAGCATGCGAAACTCCTAATTTGTCCAAATTTCGTTAGGCAATTTTCTGACTGAAAACGTCTAACGAGATGGAGACATTCATCAACACTCACACACACACACACACACGCACAACGCAAATTGTTATAATTTATTTATTATTATTATTATTGTGAATTCATTTCTCAAATGGTATTCTGCATATCGCCAAACTACCTCAGTCCAAGTACTTGGTGTTGAAATGCCTCATGAATCATGTATTAGAATTTTGTTTTAGAATTTCACGCTCTGTTTAAAAAGCCAGACACACACACACGCACACTCTCACACATACACAGCAATGAAATCTTCAAAGTCTTCCACAAAGCGCAAAACGTTTTGTTTCAAGTCAGACAAAGTTGTTGACAAAAACTTAACTATAATTATAATATTACCTTATATCTCTCCATTTAAATATAGTTTCACACATAGTATATATATATATATAAATATATATGCTAAGCCGCTTAGGGTTTTTGCTATTGTTTGTAAGCTAAAGAAAGTATATATATTTATATACACACACACACACACACATATGTATAGCGATCTATTTGTAAGACCACGTGATATAGTGAACATAATGAGCGTCTAAGAGAAAAATGCAAAAGCAAGAATTTGAAAACAAGAGAAAAAAATACAAAAACAACAAAACAAAAATAGTTGAACAAACAAGCTACTAAAAATAATAAAATATAAAAAATCGTACTAAAAATTAAATACGCACAAAGTCTTTTCTTCTTTGGTTAGAAAGGTACAACAAAAAAAAACCGAGTGAAAGCCTTTAGCGCAGACAGCTCAAAAACCTTTATGGGGGGGCTTTTTAAAAGCTGAGACAGCATGGAACCATAAAACAGCAGCAGGTGCGAACTATTCGCGCAAATTGTGTTTCATTGCGAAATCGAAAAATTGTCTAAGGGCGGGGCTCCAACCACGCGGCGGGGCTTGGCCCCAAAAGTTACGACCGCTATATAAATACGATAACTAAGTTCCTTATATTTTTGGTGATATCATACGCATATCTCTACGTACTTGAAACGGCCTCAAGTCATATATGTACTATATTTATATAAATATAAATCATTCCTGGCGTTCTTTCTAAAATTTCAAAATATTTTGCAATATAATCGGGCCAAGTTTTGAATTTCAAAAGTCATGCGCTTTTATGTACTTAGATTTGGTTCACATAAAAATATTTGAGACTTTCGAAACTTGAGGATATGTTTACGCTACAGAGGAATTTCAGAATTTTGTTCTTTAATTTCAAGTCAATTCAGCAAAAGTTTATCGCATTGTGTCATGTGAGTTTGAATACTCAGGAATTCAGTTGAGGATTTTCTGTAAGCACTTTTGCATATGGTTTTACCTAGCAATAATTTCTAGTATGTTCTCCAGTTCCTTAAGCTCTGGAACTATGACTAAAAGACTGCTTTAATATGTTTTTTATTATGATTAATGTACAACATTGCATCAAATAATATTTATATTAAAAGTGATGCATAGAGTCCAGTTAAAGATCGTAATGAGATCAGCCAGTTAAAATATGACGCGTACTCGCTGTAAAACAATTAGGGACAGATAGTGTAATATTCCATTACTAAGTGCAGAGTGCAATAAACTTGCAGAGTAGTCATAAATGTGGCCTTAAGTTGTCCATAAAAAAGTCAGCGGTTTTTCTAATCTGATATAATACCCTGTAATTAGGCGTCATGTGGAGCTGTAGAAGTTTCCGTCAAGTCTACTGCAATGCAGGGCAAGTCCAGAGCAAAAACAAAAAGCACATTGCAAATTTCTGCTAAATCATGCTGATAATATGAGACGATATATACATATGTTTATTAGTGTATTCGAATGAGTTGATTTGAAAAGGGAATGTTATTTTTCATGAATCAAATGCAGCAAATAAATAAACAAGCGCAATCTAATTCAGTTGTTTAATGGTCCGAGCTAAGAATGGCAAGATTTAAAGGGGATTTAACTGCCGCCAAGTATATATACATATATACAGTTATCTAGTTCGTGATGGGAGCAGCGTCGCCGCGTCTGAGATATATAAAAAGCCGTACGATTATAAAAGAGTCTCGCGTGACAAAAAAGCAATAAGATAGGCTCCACAATATTTACAATTCTACCTATGTAATGCAATAATATATACAATATATTATCATATTCTAGAAATGACACTCACAGCTGCATGATTAACATGTGAATCTATATAGCACTCGAGTTAGTCATAAGTTGAATCAAAAAACTGAACTGTTTTGTTTTCTACAAATATGCGTCAGTATTTTATCTCCCTTTATACATACATAAGTAGTTCAAAAAGTCTTTAAAAAAAGGTCCAACAAACTGATATAATTTCGCCAAAAACCGCAAAATTGAGCTATCCAAACTGAGCGTGATTCATTGATTATGTTAGTTTTAATTTTAAAAATCAATAAAGGAATGCTGGTCAATATTAATATCAATTTTCTTTGGTATAAAAAAACATTAATCATCAAAATTGGCTCAGATTTGACAAATTTATTGGAGTTTGACGCGGGCTAACGGAAGTATACATATATTTCAAGTTTAAAGTATGTAATTATTCTGTGTTTGTGAATGCAAAGAAGTTCGTATATTTTATTTGGCAGTTATCAGATGGCTACAGGGTATACCCTAGTCGGGCACTCCCGACTCGAGAACACTTGTGCTTTGTCTTTATACATTTTCTTATTGGAAAAATATAACCATATGGTAGCACTGAAATCAATACGACCCAATACAATGTCTGCAAAGAGTTGCGCCTTAATATTACTGCCTTAATTTTGATTTAATTTCGACTGCGGGCAATTGAATTGTGTGTAATATGGCAATGTTTGTGAGCGTATAAATATCTGGAATTTCTACGGGGCACCCAAGTGATCTTCAAGTGCATCCATTTATAGCCACCCAACCACACACGTCCATAACTGCGCCATAATTCTGTGACTGTGCGCCAAAGCGAAGAGTGCAAACCGCAATTTGGCGATTTGCGCGTGACAAAAAACGTGATTTGTCCGGGTGTTTTTTTTTCCTCTTTGGTTATTATTATTATTATTCCTTTTTTTTTGTTTACATCCAAAAATAAATTACTATATTTAAAAGCTAATAAATATGTACCTGTGTGTGGGATATTTTGCGTCGCGGTGCATTTTTAAGTTTGTAAGTGGATGCGGCAAAACAAAACAAAATAACAAAAACAAAAATAATAATAATAAAAAATTGAAAATGTAAAAAACACAAAATATAAAAAAAGGGAGCAGAAACAAATCGAAAAACAACGCAAATCAAATTGCATACGATAACGGGACCAGGGCGCACCGCTGACAGCGGATGCAAGATTCGAAAGATATATATGAATATATAAATATACGTACAAATGTACATATGTATCTTTAGCGGAGTATATATCTATAAGGCAAAGTACAGTTGTTATTTGCACTGGTTCCACCGAAACCAAAGCGTAAAATAACAACGCCATAGCCAAAACAGGTAAAAACTTAGCAGTCGGGTGTAACCGACTGCGCAATACTCCTACACAGCGGTCTTAACTATTATTGTTATTGTGGCAAAAAAAAAATGTTTTTTTTTCAATTTTTTCAGATCGATCTTTAGGAGAGGTCATCAGAAAACCGCCTGTGAAATTTGGTGACCCTTTGTTTTAACATTGTGGGCGGTATTGATTTTCGTAACCAAGATATATGGATTTTTATCGATTTGCCACGCCCCCAGTGGGCTTAGCCAAAAAATCTTAACACTGTAACTGATGCGGGTATACACGAGTGAATATTCCAAATTTCAAGTCTCTAGCTACAACGAGAAAAAAGATTATGTTTATTCCGACAGTCGGACGGATAGAAAGACGGACATTGCAAAAACCCAATATGCTCTGTTCACTTTGTAAACGAGCGTAATGATCGGGTTGCTCGGGCCGGTGGGGTGATTCTTGGGCCTGAAGGTGTTGGCCACTGGTCTTCAATCGCTGGTCACGTGCCGCACAAGGTGATACGCGTAAGCTTTGGGCCAGTATACAAAAAGTATATAAAAAAAAAAAAATGAAACAAAATAAAAGAAAACAAAAACCTACAAACAGCTCCTATCAGCGCTAGCGATAGGCTGTGTAAATATCCCACAGTCAATTTTTTATGGCGCAGTCCGCATTAGTGTAACTGTAACTGGGTGAACAAATGGCTGAGGTACTAACCTAGCACTCGGCCCATTTGTTGAGTCGAGCGTTGTGACCTTGGGCAGTGCTTCGAGTGCCACTTGAACTGCCGCCAGAGAGTTGAATGTCAAAGTCAGAGATATAGACCCAACCCCAGCCCCGACTTATGGCTATGCCAAGCACGTCTATATGTCTGTGTATATGTGCGCGTTATAAAAACAATAACAATAACAATAACAATAACAATGCCAGCGCTGACGATAGGCGACCTTGGGGGCGGCCAGCTGCTAGCTTTTCGGGTTTGTTAATATGCTTTGAACCTAGTTTTTTTTCGGATCAGGGTTTGTACAGCTTGAAACTACATTTGGCCAGAACCAGAAGAGTGCTAATCTGCCAATGTAGCTAATATATGTATATAGATATATATATATAAATTATATATATTAAATAACCCGCATTTCCTATTTATTTAATATGCAAAAGCCTCAAAAAAGCGAAACCTCAAAACGGCTCTAATCAACAGTCAAAAAACGAGTTCAATAAACTAAAAAGCAAACAAGCCAAGCGCAGTGTTTAAGCCAAGTAATTGGTATTGTTGTTGCTGTTGTTGTCGTTGTTGGTTGCTGCCCGTTGCGGGTGTCAAGAGCAGTCAACAGTATTTTTTGGCAACACATACAAGTCATTAAACTTGGCTCGCATTTGACATTGCCAACTGGAAGTGAATAGACAGACAGACAGCTTTGGCATATTGGCATAGACGTATTTTCGATTTCGTTCGATTAGCAATAGCAAAATAGCCAAAAATATTTATTTGCAGTTCATTCAACCTCAGGCCATTGCGTTTATTTTTTTTTTATATTTTTTTTTTGGTTTTCTTTTTAACTTTAAACTTGAAATTGTTTCCTTATCAGTTTGCGATTCGACGAAATTTTTGCGGCCTGTCATGTGACAGCGACTTGAATTTCTATGAATGAAATGCCGCATGCCACACAGTTCATAATAAACATTAGCCAGAATTCCACTGAATGATACTCGATGCCTTTGCGGCGCGTTCCACAAACAATCTTCGCGTACACTCGGAGAAAAATATCAATATATCAATATTTAAATCAAAGGAAGGAAGCTTTTTCACTTGGCCACAAAATTTTTCTCGTTGCAAAAAAAAAATGGTTCGGTTAGGTTTGGTTTATGATTTGAAAAAAATTATATTTCCTGTGCCTGACGGCTCGGCTCCAAATTGGTTGTCAGCCTTGGTCATAACTATTTTATAAGTAATTCAATACATTTCTTCTAACCTTTGCAACATTAACAGTACATACATATATTATGAATTTTTAATAAACTATTTTTAAAAACTAACCTTTCAAAAGTTACGAACTCCATGCCGCTAGCACTTCAATTTATAACGGCATTTTCTCCGGGTGTACAAACGAAAACAAAAGCCGCGCACTGTGCGGCCCCAATGGGGTCATTTGCCAGGGCAAAACGTGACAACTGCGACGCCGGTCGGTCAGCGCGAGACTCTTTGAGACGCAGAAGCCCGGAGCCGAGAGCAGACGTAACACGTACAAGGCGGCCGCCTTGGCCCTGAGAGCGCCACGCAAGCGTACGAAGAACATGCGGCAGGGGTGTTCTAGCTCCACATTAACACATACACATACTCACATTCACATGTGAGGCATGTATGTACTTCACTGTTTGCTTTTGTAGTTTCAATTTCATTTGTGCGCAACTGGAACTAATTTTTTGGCGGCACCAATTGCCAGCAGCAGCGGCAGCAGAACCAGACGACACGCTGACTGGCACTCTTGGAATGCAGACAATGGCGTGAAAATTGCAATTTGCACAACACTGCTGCGTTTCGAGGCGAGCTTGGAATACTATTGGAAATGTAGTTACTTTTTTGCTTTTTAATTTGATAAATATGCACAACACTGATGCGTTTTGATACATGCTTACAATACTATTTTCAATAAATGTAATCTTTTTCTCTTTAAATTACATAATTAATATGTTTTTCAGTTGCCAAACATTGGTAACTCAAATTGGCAGCGCTCGCGTAAAGACAGGGTTGTCTGCAGCCTCCTTGCATTTAAGTGCAGTGCGGCAGTGTGACCATATGACAAGTGTGTCCTTCTAACCAAGCATAAAACAGCTGGCGCCAAAATATTCTTATTGCCGCCAAAATTTATTCACATGTCGGCAAGCAAGTGGTGTTGTGTCGCAAAATGCAAATTAAAAGTGTTTTATTTGTTTATTTTTGTTTTTGTGAAGTGAATTTCCAGTGTTAAAAGCAATATTCAGTTAATGCGCTTATCAAATTGCAATTGCAATTGCATTAAGTATTTGTGATAGGAAAACAAAAAGCGTTTAAGTGTAAGTTTCCCACTGCAAGACGTCATTAATTACTTGACTAATCAACTAATTGTACAGGTGCTCCAAAGTAGTTTTGCTCTTGACATTAGCCCTAAATTGGCAGGTCTTCAGCTACCAATGCGCCAAAGGAAAAACAACTGTTGGGTAAGTGGAAAATTTTTGCCTTGCCTTACGCCAAATAAGAAATTAAGCGCTGACAATAAAATATATAAATATAAATATAAATATATATACATATATATGCTATTGATTAGCGCCCCAACGATCGACAGTGCCAAAGTCAGTCATCAGGCTGATCGGGTTGGCCCGGACACGCCCACTCGACGCCGGAAATTAGCGTTCGTCAGTTGGCTTGAATAGGTCTTTGGGTATATCACCAGATTTGTTATATATTGGCCATTTCAGTTTTGCAAACGGTCCACACAATTTGCAATTTGGCACGGTATTTACGCGTTTTGTTATTGTTGTTGACTTGGCACATTTTTTGCTGCGTTTTTTTTTTTTTTATACCCTGAACCCATTGAAAATTGTGTAACGCAGGGTATAAAGGTTTTGTGCAAGTGTATGGAACAGGCAAAATGAGGCAGCTCCGGTCCTTTGAAGTAAATATATTCTTGGTCTGCATTATCAGCCGACTTTATTTAGACATGTCATGTTATCTCGGAAACTACAAGAGCTAGAAACTTGGCTTTCTTTTCGACTATAGATTTTCCTATACCTTAGGTAGAAGAAATTCATCAGGTTTTTTTTCGATAGCTCAGCCCATTTCATTAATATCGATAAATAACGATAAATATCGGTATTAAAACATGGTTTTCTCATCTTTTCTTATCTCAGAAACTATAAGCGCTAGAGCTATCAAATTTGGTTTAATACGTTCTCGTAAAACATGCGCAGATAACGATTTTTTTTTCGAAACCTCTCCCCACGCGTCACAAAATTAAAAAAAAAAACAATTCAAATACTACAGCCTTGCGCTTTGGTTTGTGCAGACATTTGGATGCTCTATTAAGTTCAGAAAATTTCATAATTTTCTTTGTAATCACAATTCGCAGTTGCGTTCAGGGTATCGGCTAGTCGTGCATGCCCGACTGGAGCACTCTTGTTATTATTTTGTTTTTGATTGAAATCAAACAGCAGCGCTGTTGTTTGTGGAACTGTGGGAATATTCCACTGCAGCGCGCGGCTCTGTTTACCCAACTGGGCAGAGGCCCCCAACTATGCTGAAGATTGGGGCAACTGCACTCTTCTGGCCCTGCTGGCCGAGCGCACGCGCAAATGTGTTAATGGAGGTACCGTTTTTTTTTTTCTTTCACTTTCCTTATTTCGTGTGTCGGGGGAGGTCTGTAAATTGTTTTGGCCATCTCGATCTTATATATTTATATATGTATATGCCCCCAACGGGTGCCCGCTTGCTTATTACAGCATTGATCGATCGATTGCCGCTCTAATCAGTGCTCTGGCCCGTGTCGGTTCGTGCCGTGTGCGGCGCCAGCTTTTGTTGAGTGTCATATATCAGCCGACTCTGTTTTCCATGAACTGTTATTGTTGATGTTTGTTGACGCTGCCATTTAGAGCGTGCGAAAGGCTGGACCGCTGGCTGGCACTGTCTTCAGCCCCGGGCACATCCCCATGCCAACAAAAATACCTATATTTGTGTACGTTTACATATGTGTGTATGTATGTTTGTATGTTTGTTTGAGTGCCTATATGCTTGTCCAGCCATATGACTAGGCTCGCGTTGCTCCAAAACGTGACTGGCCAACTTGGAATTAACTTTTTATATTTACAGCAGGTATTTTAAATTTGGCACAAAATGTGTTACGCATTGAAGGTGGTTTCTTTCATCAACTTTAGTGTGTGTGATCAAGAATATAAATATATACTTCAATTTGTGAAAATTCCATCTAGAACGACGCAGTAAATGTAGCCCATATCTGTCTGTCTTTTCGTTTTAATGCCAACTAGTCGGTCGGTTATAAAGCTATCTTCATGAAACGTTCATATATTGAAGTTGACCGGATCGGTCTACTATATCATATAACGCCCATGGAAGTTATTTGTCAAGAATTTAAACTCAAGATATCTGAACTAAACTCTTTACATTACAAGTTTTAAAATGCTCTGTCAGTTATATTGAAGTAATTTTTGTTTACGATTTTCTAACCAAACTCTGAAATACTAACATATAAATAAAATTATATTAGCTTTACATATCCAATCTTCCACATGAACAATCAGTTCAAAATTAAGTCTTTGTATGAACAACGTTTTTGTTTTTCAAGATATTCTAACAAAACTAGCAATTACGATCTTCACTACCTGCTAACTTTTCAAGTCAATCATCACTATAATCAACTTCTCAATCATATACCTTAAAATTCCCTTTTCATTCACAAAAATACTGCAAGGGAATTTAGGCTTTAGATAACTGTTTCCTTTTGTTGTTATTCTTTACTGTCCTCATTATGAATGTGGTATTGCAGAGTATTTAACTGTCAACCCAACTACGATTGATTTAAATCTCAGCTAACATATTTCGTTATATAACGGTAGCACGTGGCCTTTTTTTTTTGCAATCAATTAAAATGTCTGCAGGCGCATGCCAAGCCGAGTGTTGCCTTTTTTGTGTGAATACGATTAGACTTAGCAGCAGGCTATATTTTTGATACCCTGTACACAAATTGCTAAAGGTGTATATGCAATTATATAACTAATTTTAATTTTAATATAATTTTATTATTATTATTATTATTATTTTCAAATTTTATATATTTTTTATACTAAGAACAGAGTATCTACACCGGTTTGAATTTTGTTATTATTCATCTATATGACAATATAATTTGCAAGCAAGCCCCTAGTTCACATTGTCACGTATAAAAGGGCTCAAATGGGTTTTGAGAACGAGAGCGACGTTTTACGATGTGACTTATGGGTGGGAAATTTGCACTTTAAAAAAATTGAAGTAAAGTTAGTAAACAAATAAATTCTACAGGTTGTCTAGGTCAGTATAGTACTTTATTAGTGCATAGATCTATAGAAAATAAATCAATCAATGTGACCGACAAAAGTATCGAAAACTAAAACGATTTTTTTTACTCGTTCATGAAGCGAAAAGAGTATATTGGGTTTGTGCAATCCCATCTAACCGTCTAATCGATAAAATCTTAATATCTTGGGGACGGGTAAACCACCATAATCCATAATGACGATATAAACAAATTCGTTTACAGGAAAGCATAGCATTAAATAGCTGATGTTATAGATTTAATAATTTTGTTACAAAATTAATAAAGAGGACATCACCGATCGCTTGCTTGGGTATTCCTCTTTTGGTATTTTGAATATAATTATTATTTTTTGCTTTTGAAGTAAAAGTAGCTGCCTGCTCCAAAGATTAATAGGCTCGGTTGGGGCAAGACCTTAGAAACTTTTGGAAAATAATTGGGGAAATACCGAAGCATTAACCTGTTGGCTGTCCGGGGTGAGAGATGGCGAGGTGGGGTGAGGCGCTGGCTGAAATGTAACTGCGCACCGCCTCAAATGTGCATATCCAATGTGAGTAATGACAAATAAATGTTGGATGACGCCACCTGAGTTGGCAGCTCCAATCAGGCTTAAGGCTGCGGGCAATCAATCAAACGGCAACTGGCGGGCCCAATTGGCTTGACAGCAGCCGGAAATGAGCGCATACCACTAACCCACTAGCAACAGCCACTAGTCGATACTGGCAACCCAACCACCAGCAACCGGCACCACCGCGGTGCCTGCCGCCCGACACGTAACCCGCTAACGACATCTCTAAATGCTTGATTAACACCAGAAATTAGCGTGTGCCAAAAGTTGGCGACGGCTACGACGGGCTGTGACGTCACTTGTTTTGTGGCTAAACAGTTGTGTATGTGTGTGTGTGTGTATATGTTTGTATAAATTTTCATGCAATCTCGAATCGACGACAAGCGCCGCACGCGCCGCCGCCAGCGGCCGAGTTATTGAGTGGAAAATTTCAGCGCTATGAAAATACGAGCATGCGGGATGATAATGAATGCACTATAAATCGATTAGCACATTTTAAACGACGACGCGTCGATGCTGAAAAGCAGAACGCGCTGGAATCAATACGAGCTGCCTAATGAGTCGCACATGGTGTTTGAAAACAGGGTTGTCACCCAAAACAAATTAGCTGGTATCCGTAGTTTTTCAAAAAAAAATTTGGAAAAAAAAGTTCTATTTAATAAAGGTCAAGAATTTTGTACTTAAATCAGGTGCTAAGGTTGTTCAAATCTATGCGTGAATGAAATGTTTTATTTTTAGTACAAAATTCCTACTTAAAAACGTTTTTTATAATCTCAAAACTTTATAAGTTTAAGTTCGAAATGTGAACTTAATAAAATAAAGGTTAGACTTCCATTGAAGATCTTGAATTAATAATTTTTTTTCCCAATGTAAATAATATTTTTCCTATTTTATAGGAATATTTATAATTTACTACACAATGTTTTCAATTATATATACTTGCCTTTATATAGACATTTTTCGCCGAGTGTATTTTTATAAAAGTATGTGCATAACGTTCTTAAATCTCAATTATACAAGCGTACTCAATTACCAGTTTCTTATGTCTTTAGTTCAAATTGAAATATTCATAAAAAATTACATTTTAATAATTTATACGCTTGGATTTTTTTTGTCCTTATGTATAGGGGTATGTACCCGATTCTTTAGCTTTCTGCCATTGTATATAAATATATTTACCTTAAAAAAATGTAATATACCAAAATTACTGAATATTTATACACATGATCGCTATAAACTTATAAATAATTAATTCATTTTAGCCTTTTAACGAAGAAATAGTATTATTTTATAGAGAAAGACGTACCATTGATTTGGTAAAGTACCCTTTTAGGTACATTTGTACCACATGTGGTGCGTAACGCTGAACCACATTTCGTTCCACTTGCCCGTTGCATGTGGTTCGAGGAACACGATAAAGCCATCCGCTGCCTGGCAACGGATTAGACCCGTTCTGCTGACGTTTTATGAGCGTCGATGATGCGGCAACATTTTTGCAATGACACCAAGACAAGATGCGTCAGCTAGGCTGCTCGGTGGGTCGGCCGGTCTGAGCTGGGACACGGCTGTCTGGGCTTAAGCCCAATTAGCACTGTGGATCGTTGCGGTTCGTCGGGCTGTCTCGCACACGCACTTGTCTTGATCACCTTCGCTGGCCATTTGGCGGCTGGTTCTTGTTATTGCTATCTAGGTGTTATATGCCACAGATCAGCGTCGTTTGGTGACGATTGCGTCAGCGGGATTAGGATTAGTCTGGGCCTATGGCTAAGTCGAAGTCGCCTAAGTCGCTGCGTTTCGAGTACTTTACGCAAATGGTTGTCAGATTGCGTCAGGATTTGGCAATACTGGAAGCACTTACTCTTGACTGATTACTTAAGCATTTTACCTGCATGTGTGTGTTGTCAAATTTTTTGTATTGTCTGAAATTTTATACGCAATGGCAACTACAAAGCCACAATATTAACTGTTGATTGCATGGCGAAAACGAAAACATGCGAATTAGTCGAAATTTGTATGCACTGCAATGAGTTGCAGTATTTATTATATTATATATATATTATATATGTTAGGTATGTTGTATGCAAATCCAAATAAATCGATCAATCTTATTGTTGTTTGAGAAACCACGCACAGATCTTTGCACTGTGGTTGATTGTTGAAAACACCTGTGTTGATTTGTTTTGCTTTACAAGCATTTAGCAGAAATATTAAAAAATGGTGGAAACTATAGATTTATATATACATATATACATTTTTTTTTTGTCAAACTTTTATATATTCCTATGTCTATTAATAGTTAATAAAACTTTTGTTTAAGTAATAAAATGGGGAAAAAGGTAAAGGAAAGGGGCATATAAAATTTTCCCTTAAAAAGGTTTTTATTGTGCTTTAGGAATATATTTGGTATAAGTTTTTATGCAAAAAATATTGGGCACGTCGAGTCGGAATGTAAGGAAAAAGAAACAAAAAAAAAATCATAATTTTTCCCATTTTTACTGTATTTGAAAATTATTGCTTAAAAAAGTTCTTATCTATTTTTTTAATTTGAAAACTAATCAAAGATCGTTATTCCACAATATGTCTTGTAACCAACAATATTCGGAAAACTTGTAAGACTGTTTTTCCGCTCTGTCCCACAAGCGGCTGTACTAAGTTATAGTACCCCATTTGCTGTGGTGCACATGTACTCACATGTATCACACATGACTGGCCTTGAATGCGGCCGGTTCAAGTTCAGCGGCATCATGCACAAACAACAATACACTAAAAACAAAAGCAAAGCTGTTTCGCTTTCGGATGGAGCTGCTAGCAGCCCGCACGCCACCCGCATCGCAGTCCAACACAGACGGTGGCGGTGCCAGTCCCAGTCCCCAGTCCCCAGTTTCAGTCCACAGTCACAGTCCCGGTCCGAACTCGGCCAGATAGCGCTCAATGTCTGCTCAGTTGTTATTGTTTTTGTTGTTGCCGCTGCTGCTGCTGTTGCTGGTCTCGAAGTTCCGGCTGAGCAGGCGTCGTTGTTGTTGTTGTTGCTGTAGCACAATGAACGCGTCTTGTGGGTTGGTCGCGTTTGTCATTGCGCATACGCCGCGTGCGCCGTTACATTTATACGCTTGTGGCACTCCCATCTTCAAAGTGGGGGCAGGGGGCAAGCAATCAAAAATATATGCACAAGCAGCACATCCATCAACTAGGTCACTGGCCACGTCAAAAAAAAAAATAAAAAATATATATGTATATATAGCAAGTATTTGCCGATATAACGACCTTGTCAGACCTTGAAACGTTTGCTGTTAGTTAAACAATTATCATTACTTAAGCGACATGTATTATATATGTATATATATATATTTTTTTTTGTTGGTAATAAAGTACCTCGTATATGCATTTGGAAAAGTCTTTTATGGCACATAATCAGGTATTTGTTATAGCTGTTATAAACAACTAAAAGCATAAAAAGGTTTGATTCAAGAGAGTTTTATTACATTAAAAAAAAAAAAATTGCTTGGCATACTATATTTTTTTTTTAATCATTAGCTACAAATTAAATAGATTAAAAATTAATTTTGTTATAAATTATCAACAGTAAAATACAAGTAAATATTTATAATTGAACATGCTCTAAAGTAATGTCAATATATATATTCTGTTTTTAATGATTTGATTTTTATTTATTTTACACTTTAAAATAAGTCTTTTTGATTTGATTTCTGTTAGTAAAATATATGTAGGTAAATAATAAATAAGTTATTTAAGCACATTTTCGGTTAAACATAAAATAGCAAACAAATCAGCTTCTCAGGCTGCCTTTGGGAATCTCCGCTCCAACTTGTTTAGTTACTTTTTTCATCTTCTTTAAAATGTCTTTTTCTCCATTTTTATTAATTTTTTTGTTTTTATGTTTTTGTTATGTGCCGCAGTTTGTTTGATTTGGCGCTAGGGCTACTGTTTAATTCTCTGGCAAGATCAAAATGCAAACAAACAAGAGATTCCAGTTATTTTCGACTGATTTACGGGGTATTTTTTGTGCGTCAGCGCAAGCGTCTGTCCGTCCGTCCATCTCGCCGATTGTCCGAATTGGTTTCGCCAGAAAAATGCCAGCCAGCTAACAGCAATGACAAACAGTGGACCAATCTATCCAGCATCCATACTATGTATTTATTTATTTATGTATTATACATATGTATGTGTATGTATATTTTTTGACTATTTAAATCTCAGTTTTATTGTTTTGTGAGTTATCGCGCTAACCTTTTTTTTTATTTCTTTTCGCGCGACAGCGAAATTCCATGCAAGGTGACTTTTTTTATCGACGGCTTTCTGGGTGCAAATTTGTAATGCAAATTTTGTGCGGTTCGCTATGGGCATTGGATTTTGATGATCATAATAATGCCGAGACACACACATATATGTGGTAAATACATACACGGGCAATATGTATTTTTCAGCTCGCACATAAAAATAAAAGATATTAATTAACAATAACGAAAACTTGACTGGGGGCACGCTTTGGTGTTATTTCATAATGAAAAAAAATAACAAAAATAATAAAAATAACGGAAAAAAAAGTTTAGAAACAACAACAACAATAACTATGCCATCAATTTGGAACCTCTTTTGTTATTTGTTATATTTTTGGCACTGTTTATTTATATAGCAAACGTCGCCATATGCATTGTATTTTAAGTTATTTTTCTTGCCTGTCAGTGTCTCCGGCTCAAAAGCCAAAAATAATATTTAACCGTAATGCTTACGCCTGGGGCCAGTGGCAGCGACAGCGGCCCCCAATGACGCAAGTAGCACCTTAAGATCTCAAAATGCCAGACTAAGGCTCAGACAGAGACCAGACTCTCAATAACTTACAGTGGAAGTTTTTAGCCTAAAAAGAAAAAGTAACAACAATAAAAAATACAGTAAACACTTGATCTAGTTTCGGCTGTTCCATGGAAAACTACAAAAGTTTCTAACCCAGATCCTAAACTTCTTGCAGTCATTAGTTCCCTTTCAGATCTCGCATACCGCTAAACACATCAGCATAACTATATACTATCACACTCATATGCATATCATATTATCATTATTTAAGGTGGCATTTTGGGTTTTCACACCTGATAAGATATGATTGTAATATATTTTTTTGGAACATGAATAAAATTTCCATATCAGCACCGGCACTACCTATTTTTGGGCTAGCTTTTCTGCCTTTCCTGTTGCTTTGGAAATTGCAGTTTATTTTTGGATTCCACTTGGTCTATATTTAGAGTCACGATAACACTATCATCAACCCAAAGACAGTCAATTAGCACGCATTATTCAGGACTTATTACATAATTGATAATTGATTTTCTTGATATTCCCAACAATCAATTTTTTCAAACACTCATACATATTAAAGTAATAAATAAAATAAAGTCAGCCATAACAAGAAGACGGGCGGGTATTAAAAATTCGTCACACTCTTGGAATAAAACAATTTAAAAATTTGTATTTATATTTATGATATTCAAAACACAATTTAATACTTTTAATGTAGAATTAATCTAGAACTGAAATATTGATGAGAATGCTATTAAACATATAAGTTGCTTCAGTTTTGACAAAGTTATGGGAGTTTTAAACATGAGAGCTTTTGAAACTTTTTGTCACTTTTTGGCCTGATTTTATATAAGAAAATTTGACAGCTTCCGAATCTGTTTTGTATGTTGTTTTGTATACTTTGTATATAAAAACCACAATCGAATAAAAATATAAATTTACAATTCTAAATATTGAAAAATAAATTTTTTCAAAATTAATTGAGGTTTATATGATTTCTTTTTAAAAATTCTAAAAAAATTTGATTTTTTATTAAGCATATATTTGAAATGCAGAATCAATCTGGAAGTGAAGCCATGAATAAAATGACAAAAACGGTTCAGTTTTCACAAAGTTTTGGCCAATTGAAGTCTTGTTGCGCTGGGTGTTTACCAGTCAAGTACGCTTGACTGTATCACTTTTAATTGTGTTATTGTGTAAACGAGATTGCATCAGCACCAGTTGTTACTTTCCTAAGAAACTCGCTGCTGATTTAAATATTAAAATATTCTTTATTTATAACTTATATAATTGAACCAACCGATTGTTACGGAAATTCCTTAAATAACATTTGACACAGTTGCAATTCGATTAGAACTTTACTTGGAACTTTCGCTTCAGCGATATCCACGCTATAAACTGCATCCGGAAATGAGTCGAGCCCCTAGAAATTCCACAATATGCGCCCTATCGGTCAAAAGATCTTATCAGCGGCGCGTCAGTCCAATAGGACTCATAAAAAGCATGCATGAGCTATATATTTATATATATATACATATATACATATAGTTTCGCATGCATCGTATGATGTTCTCGGCGCTACCTAGAAGTTCCGGAACGCTAGCCGACGTCAAAAAAAGTCTAATCGAAAGTTGTGCTGACCCATATAGAGACATTCGCTATACTTATGCTTAGTACCAGCCCTTAGCAGGCAGGAAGAGGCAAAAGGGGGGGGGGGACAGGCGGACAAGCTGCTAGGCTGACAGAAAAGACACACAGCTGATAAGCCCAAGACTGGGCACGACGACAACCAAAAAACTTTGGCTGACTGCTGGCCGAAGGCCCGAAGCATGCGCGAAGGCGTCTACGTGCGCTGCAGCATTTCACCACACGAGTCCGGCTATTGCTAAACAAAAAGTATAACAAATATATGTAAAACGGCTTCGACTTTGATAAGGCGCCTGTTATGACTGATTGTCTGCGTCTTATCAGACAATGCTGAGCAGCGGCATCAGCAGTAGCAGCAGCGATGGCAACAGCGGCGGCAACAGCGGCGTCAACAGCGTCGTCACAAAGGAGCTCGCGAGTCAAGTGCCAAAGTACACAAACGGCATCATCGTTGCGTTGACGTCATTAAAATCACGTTATTATGTAATTTTTCTAACTGACGAAATCAGATGTCCATTAAACAAAATTGTTTGTGGTTCACAAATTCCGAGCAATCCCGACCATCACTGACTGAAGTGGGTGACTCATCAGCCGCCGGGCGAACTACGCACGGTTTGTGTGAAAGATTCGTCTCCCATTTTTTTTTTTTTTACCCAAAATGCGACAAATGGAATTGTTTTCAGGAGATTTTTTATGCAGAAATCGTGGCTTAGTCACTGCGTAGACTTTTACTTCGTCATAGCTAAAAGTGGATTAAATAATAGCGCCCGCTGAACGGACTCGTGTGTTCAGCTAATTGAAGCCTGTCAGCAATAGACTCTGCACTCTGAACATTAACGTGCTGTTGGGCACTTAATGATTCATGAATACGTTGATCTAGAATAATTGCTAATACTAAGCGAGTTCGGCTAATTAAAACGTACATTCAAGTTTCACTGCAGTTGTGAAATGCAATTGCCTGGCTAAACAGGAATTACACAAGAGGCTTTAATACATTATTAAAATGATGATAGCAACGAAGTAAATCTATAAATATTTCCATTAGTGATTGAGGCGCTGTGTCTAGAAATAAAAAAGCGTTAACAGAACCAAATATAAGTTATATTATTTCAAATAGGTGTATATTTTATTAGCTTTTTGTCAAATGTGGCGCCAATGGAATCCAAACTTGAATTAATTCTAATTTGCAGAGTTTCGTGTCTGGCGCTGGTTGAGCTTGGCATTCAAAAAGCAAGTGGAAACCAAATATAAAGTTCGCTAGACGTTGCCTGGAATTCCCCAAAATGAAAAGAAAGCCAACTACAACAGCAACAATAACAAATGAAGCTTTAAACAAATTTGCTAGGCGGGAGACGCGTCGCGCGCGTGTGCAAAAGCGAAAAGAGTAAAAAGTTAAAGATTATATACACAAAATAAAGAAGACAAAAAAAAAAAAAGAAAAAAAAAAAATAAAAGCCAACCGAGAGCACACAATGAATTAAATATAAAACCAGTTAGCTGGAGACGTCGTGCCGGCAACAGCAGCAGCAGCAGCGGGCGGGGCACTTTTAAGCCACACACACACGCCACCGGAGCAATTTTCAGCGCGTGAGCCGCCGGCAGCGCAGTCGCCGTTGACGTTGTCGGCGGCGCTTTTGTCATAGATTGTCATTGTCCACGCGACTGCAGCAGCTGAATTCACACGGCTCGTTGTGGTTTTTTTTTCCGCGGAATTTGTGGCGACATTCCCACTGAGTTCCATTTATATGCACATATACATACATACATGTATGTATGTATATATATTTAGATATAGTGCTTATTTGTGCATATACATTTGGCTAGCTATAGATACAGTTGTACTTGTCTCGAGAGTTCTATCAGGCAAATATATATATTACACATTATGCAAATAGCTGTTGAGGCGAGTCACTAAACTAACAAAGTCTATTGCGACTGCTGCTTATATTTACAATTTTAATTGTCGAATAGTTCAGTTTTGTACAATACCTAGTTTTATATTTCAAGAATTTAAGTAAAATTGAATTTGTGTCTATAGTTGGTGTACTTTAAATTTTAAGAAAAACTTTAAGCTGATGATATTGGAGTCATATTTTATATTTATTGCGTTTTTTATTTTAATAATATAACATATTTTTGGAAATAGCACGCCTAGGTAAATGAATTATCTAAGTATCTAGTCATGCGGAAACTGAACAGCGATGATCCGGGTTTGAATCCTAGGAAATTTTCAAAATTAGGTTAATAGTTTTTGTTTAAATTAGAAAATTATAATAATAATAATAATAATAGTAGTTATAAAATTAATAATAACAATAAGACGAATAATTATAATATTAATTACAGAAACATAAGAGAATACCTCTATTATATTGAATATTAAGCATAACTGCGATGGGCCTAAACTACTTCTGGCTAGTTTTATTTTAATAATCTAGTGCTGCAAATAAAAATTTATTCCTTTTAGGCAGTCAGAACTGTATTTTGAACAGATATCGCGCAACTGTCACGTTGGGTTCCAATTTGACGCTAACGTTCTGTCAATTAGTGCAGCATGTGGATTGTGTGGGTGTCTGATTGATGTTAGAGTCAAAGCTACCGCCAATCGACCCACCGTCCGACCGTTCGTCCGTCTGGCAACAGGTGGCCGCAACGCTGTTTGCACACGCTCAGGTTTTCCCCTGTATAAGCGGGCAGCACTCTGATAAAATGGCCCATAAATCAAACTAAATACAATATATGTGTAAACACTTCGGATATGTGAGCCGGCGCATGTGTGTGTTCTATTTTATTTGCCCATTGAAGCTGATGAGCTTCGCAGCTGATTGCCGAAGTGGACTAAAACTGAGCCGCAGCTAAAGATGATTTCTCACTTGCTCGCTTTGTATTTCTAAGTCGCAAGAACACGCAAAAACAAAACACAAAAAACAACAGAAATTCGCTGAAGACGCAAATCGTGGCACGTTTTGGTCATTACGATTCATTACCCATCGCCAGCTATTGGCCAGCTTTTTGCCGCTGTTGTTGTTGTGCACACACACAAAACGCAGCACGTTCGTGCGGAAACAGCAACAAAAAAAAACCTTATCAAAAGCAAATTTTTTAAATATCAACTTTATTTTTTGTCCATTTCTTATTTCCACCCTTTTTTGTTTGTTTTATTAATTGGTCAATAAGCTTGCATAATGCACAAAAAAAATTCCTCATGCCTCTTAAATGTCTTTTTTTTTGCAGATTTAATGTACTTTCTTATATAAGCATAAGACAATGTCACTCTGTTCTAAATATGTATTGAATTCATTGTTGTTATTGAACCCGTCAAGAAAATTGAAATATGAAGCTACATTTTCAGTTGGGGATAACCGTATTATGACGAATTTGGAAGCACTTACCATACTTTTGGCCGGGTTGCTTAAGAAGTTTAAAAAATGGAAAGACATAGTTTAAAAAATTTTAAATTTTATATTATTTTTAGAATAGAAAATGCATTTATATGACGTATATATTGCTTGTATAAGTAAAAGTCATTAATTGCAACAACTAATTTTTAAACAAAAATAATATATGTATCTTCATTAATAATATGATGATGATGATGTTAAAAGCCAAGCCCCTTACAATTTATTAAACACGTGATATTAATTATTGTAAAATTAAAAGTATTTTCATGATTCCTATGAAACTGTGCTTATAGTTTATAATTGAACCAAACGTTAGAATTAGAAGCAATTAATTTCTGTTGAAAACCGCAAAGAACTATTTACAACATTTTTTTTATTTTTATTTTTAATTACTTATCTGGGGTTACATTTGTCTATAGCGTAAATGGTTTTTATTAGTTTCGTCATCGCCCTGCGTAGGGTGCACTCGCATGTTTTCAGATTGTGATCAATAATTGCTAAAATATCAATTTAAAAAAAATACTGTGAAGAAAATTGCAAACTGTCAACTTATTCGCACTGGAATTCAAAGTCAATGCAACGCTTACATAATTACACACACAACACACACAGCGGCACACAACACTATTTTGACTTACGTAAATGAAGGCGTGAAAGACGATAAACAGCAGTGAAAAAGAAAACCGAGCAGGAAAAAGAAATTTCACAACGCAAACTGAACAAAAAGAATGCAAAAACTGACACGCGCTAAGAATTGATCGAAAATAAACTTTAAAAAAATTTGTGAAAGACCCAACGCAGATTGGCCAATTAAGATGTGTAGTAAGTAATGATGAAAATAATAATTGTGCACACATAAACCACATAATAAATACGAAGAAAAGGCAGAGCAAAAGTCAACAGCGACGTGAAAAACAACAACAACAACAATAACAACAAAAGCTCGCAAGCAAACAGCGCGCGGCGTTGGCGGCAATGAAGTCGTTCAAAGATTGAGCGGCACGTGCCGCGGTCAGCGTCAGCACCAAAATGAGGGGCCAATAGTAAACAGCAGCAGCAACAACAATCAACAACAGCAACAGCAAACAACAACAACGGCAACGAGACTCATTTGCAAAACAAGGCGACGTGCAGTTGATCGCGAAAGCGCAACGCAGCGCAACGAAAGTCGTCGATCGATCGATGGATTTGTGGCTCGATGGATTGTGTGCTGGGTTCCGGCTGCCCCCGAGGGTTAATGGAGCATAATGGTGTGCTTAATTAGAATTGTACGAAATGCCACAAAAGCGAGCGGTGCTCACAATTATCAGCGGGCAGCGCCACTGCCTTTAAAACAGCGCATACAAAGAAATTTCAATGGTAAAAGTAAAGGCAATATAGCATATACATATATATATATAAATGTGATAACACTAGGCAACAAACAATAAGTATTTATTAAATATGCCATATGTATATATTCTCTTTTTAGCTGGTTGTGTTTTCTGTATAAACAAATTAGCCAAAATTAGATCGTCTTTCAAATCTTATCGTGCCTTCTGCATAAGTATTTAAAAGTTAATTGAAGTACATTTATACTTACCCGTGCCTTGTTTTAACAGACGGATATTAGTAGATTATTTTTTACTTTTTATTCTTATGCTGGTGAATATTGGTATTCTAAATACTCTATAGATTATTTTTTAATTTTCATTCGTATAAAAGTGAATAGCTTTATTATAATCTTTAGATTATTTTCTTCGTTCAGTTCTTATTATATTGATGAAGATCTAAACGGGAAGAGCACAATTATAATAACCTTCGTTAGCATTTAGGAAAAAAATAGGGGTCTATCTTTATTAAACGTTTATGTCTGAAAAGTATTTAAAGTATTTGGTAAACGTTGCAGTCCTCGGTAGATGTAACCAGTTAGATTTCAGATTCAAATCTCAGTCTAATGTATAGATGTTTTAGCCGTAGGCTCTATTAAACAGTGCTATTCTAAAACAAGATGGCTCTAGTCGGGCGCCCCCGACTAGGAGATACCCTGAACCCAGCGGCGAGCTGTTGTTACATACATTTAAAGCTCTTTCATACACACATTCACAAAGGAGGTTTCCAAAATCCGAAATATTTTTAATTTGCATATGCTTTACGAGCACATAATAAGCTAAACTTTATGGCTCTAGCTCTTCTAGTCTCCGAGATATGCCAAGAAAACCAAGTCGTTAAATCAATATTTATCGATAAAAATGTGACTGAGCAAGATATTGAAAAAAAATGATAAACTTGTACTGTGTATGGATTTGGAGAATCTATAGTCGTTTAGTTTAGGTTTCTAGCTTTTGTAGTTTCCGAGATCGCTGCGTTCATTCAGACGGACATGGCTAAATCGACTCAGCTCGTCGTCCTGAACAAGAATATATGTACTGAATGGGGTCGGAGATGCTTCATTCTGCCTTTTACATATTATTAGAATTGTACAAACCCATTATACACTTTTTACCCATTTTCAATGGATTCAGGGTATAATTAGATTGTTTTTTTGGTAACTATATCAAATCATACTGATGCAAAATTAGTTCAACAGTAAAAAACAATAATAAATTACTTTAATAATCAATAATACAAATAATATTAGAATAAAATTGAATTAATACAATTAAAACAACAAAATAATTATAGTATAATAAAAATCAAATGGTTATAATAAAAGTCATAATAATAATAATTATGAATTAAGTCTTGCACATATTATTTTCAATTCAAGTTCAAGTTATAAATGGATTTTTATATTTTCAAAAAACATTTTGCTAATTTCTTTTCATTAATACAATATGTACCATATGTTTGGTTTGTTTTCTATGATTTTCCGCTAATGTTGCATAGTGTTAGAAAGTGTGAGGCCTGTACGCACTGGGCGCCAGTTCGGCATTGAGGGGGCCAAGCAAAAAAGGCAAACAGCACATCACATAGGCATTTCATGGGTCTGTGGCCCGAGCGAGTACCGTGCTTATGCCAGGCCCGTGTCCAGCAGTGGCTTCGGTCTAAAGTGCCGGGCACTGGGCCTTTGCTGACGCACGAGATGATTATCAAACGGGGGAGGGACAGCAGCGACAGGGGCGTGGCGGCAATCAGCGGGCAACACGAGGAGCCATAGTGGCAATTGAGCATGTTGCTCGTGCTGCGTGCTCGTGCCGATTGCGACGGGCGGTCGATCAGTCAGTCAGTCTGTCAGTCTGTCAGTCCGTCGAGCGTCCGTCAAATTCGTTATAGCAATCATCATTAGCGGCTACATACCTAAGTACAGATGTGTGTGCATGTATGTGTGTATGTTTGCGTGTGCCTGGCCAGACGGGGCTTATTTTAGCTAAAGGTCAAGCGCAGCGTCGATAGAAACTCATCAAAATCCAAAAATACAACTCACATTCACGGCACACCATAAATCAAAGCGTCTGCGGATTTTGATGGCTTTTTTTTTTATGAGCCAATGTTGAAATGTCGCCCCCAGCGCTGAATCGGAACTGTGGCTGCAATTCAGTGGGAGATTTTGCACAACTGTAAAAGCATTTCCGTTTAGCAGGAACCGCGATTCGCACGAATCTATCGCGGCTGCAACGGCTGTGGGTGCCAGATCTGTTTGCTAACTGGTTCCTCACAGCTGTGTTTATCTGACTAAGACCCAGTCAGCCCAGTCAACATTCAATTTGCAAGTGTTCTACCCCAGACGGGTTCTCGGAAATTAATAACTTATCTCAGCTTGTGGCAATGGACGGTCGCACCACTTGAGCTTTGTCGCCACAACTTCCTATCGGCTAACTCAGATGCACGATGCCTGCTTGAAGGGTCAATTTCCCTATTTACCCATACAAACTAAGCTACTTATCAGTGCCTGTTTTTTTTTTTTTTCTCATGCGGAAGCCTACAGCTTCGACATGGCACAGTGAGACAGGAATTAATAGATTTAAAAATGTATTCAAACATAGAATAAATTTTTTTTGGTTGAGAATACGTTAAGAATTCCATAAATATTTGGAATATTATGCTGTCTATAATATTTATTATTAATTTTGATGCTCCCTACTACAGTGTAAAATTGAAAGATTTGACTTTGTATTGTAAGCAAAGAACATTTTTGTGTTTTGTGAGATTAGGTAGAGAGTTTCATAATATTTATCATGTTTCATTATATTTAAAATATTATTTACAAGTTGTTGTTAATTGTAATGCAATACAATTGAAAAACTTTACTTTGTAATCTAACATAAATAAAATAGGGATTTTGTCAGGTTAAGTTGAGAGCTTCACAAAATATTTAAATATTATTAAAAAGTTGGTTCTTAATTTTAAGCAAAAATTACTAAATTATTCAAAACAAAAACAAACTTTCAAAGGAATCCCTTTAAGCTGTAAGAGCATAATTTAAAGACAAAATCGTTTTAATTAAACAAAAATACAGTATTTTTAGCACATTTAATAAATCTAAGCCTTTGAATTTTTCACCTGTTGCTCTTACAAGTTAGAATCACTGTGCGGCACCTTACAAAAGCGGAACCGCCCGGCAAGGTTAGGGGCTGACTTTTTGGCACTGGGCCAGTCTGAACCCCAAAGCGAAAAACCATGTGTTTTGTATTAAGGTCAACATGTCAATTTATTGTTGATAAGGCTTTTAGTGTTTTCGCAGCTTCGAGATGTGGTGTTGGTTGTTGGCTGCTTTGGAATTATGGGGTTACTACACACGGATCTTTATGGCTTTTGCCTGGTCAATGATCAGACTGAGTAGTTTGTTTACCTAGACGCCGTTTCAGATGCGATTAGATTAAGTCGCATTTTACTATCATGATTGATAGTTTATTTTTAGCTAATTTGGATTATTAATATTATTATTATGGTGAGCTAATCAACACATTTGTGGGCCGCGGACCGATGGCAGTTTTTAGTTTTCAGTTTTATTTTATTTTTGATGGGATACATTTAACTGAACTTTGGGCTGACTGACTCTTTGGGGTGTTTTTATTATCTACCTAGGTGGTATACTACTTGGTTTATTGATAGGAAATTAATGATAACAGTTGCTCACAATGACGCCTTTTGTACTGCGTTTTAACGAAGGTCTAGTTGGGTTTTTTTTTTTTTTTGGTGGGGCTTAATGCACAGAAGCGAAAACACTAGAAAATATTGGTAAGCTACCATTATATAAAGCAGACTTTTCTAACTTTTGGAAAAATAAAATATATTAAAAATTACAGTTGTCTAAGTGTTTAGGAATTTGGGAGAGGGTTCGAATCCCAGGCCAAGGCCATAGCAGCCAGTGCTATTTAAAAAATAGTTAAATTGCTAGTTTATATCTACAGCCTATACATTAAATAATATTAATAATAGTATTAAAAATTATATAGCTCTTTAATGGCGACTAATTACTTTCAGTTTTATATTTTTCCGATTTATGTAACCATCTTCTAAGATATTCCTCGACTTTTCTTGAAATTACATGTTAATTTATATGTTTTTCTGAGTATCATTTGCATTTTCTCACTTGCCTGCTCTTCAGAGTTGAGTGTTTGGCTAATAGTTAGGCCAATAGTGCCTTCGTTCGGTTATCTATCGCATTCAGAGCCGAGCCCACTCGACTATAGCGCAAAGTCAATAACACTTGCGAAAATTGACCAAGTGCGCACGATAAGCACGAGCGCCGCAAAAAAAAAAAACAAATACAATAAAAAAAATAAATAAAAATAAATCAAAAAAATAAGAATACAAGTAGCAAACTCTGAATGTGAATGCGTGACCGGCTACGGCTACCTTCAGCTCCGGCGGCTCCTGCTCCCAAACGGAACAGACCCCCATTTAAAAATGCGACTCTAATCATGAGATTCAAAACCCGTGCTCGTGATTATATGGCGACAGCAGAACGTAACGCTTATCAACAGCAGGCAGGTAAAGGGGTGGACAGGAGAGGGGAAGTGTGTGTGCGGTGTGTGTGTGTGTTTGTTTTACCTGTTCAGTGGTGTTTTATCTAGCTGGAGCATGACATTCTGCGTGCGCCATGACGAATGCGCTGCGGCGACAACAGTGGTTGCTATTTACACACATACACACACACAAACACAAGTCAAGCAATGAACTGTGCGTTGTTGAAAAATTTTCCATGAATTTGTTGTACTTTTTCGCCGCAGTTGTTGTTGTTGTTGTTGTTGCTTGCGACATGTACAGTGAACAGTGTACAGTGTACACTGCACAACAGCGCAGTCAACGGGCGGTTGTTGTCGCCGTTGCTGTTGCTTTTATCAATAATTATTTTGTTGTGCTCGCAGCGAGTCGAGTGTTTTTCTTATCAGCACCTACACACACACACACACACAGACACACAGAATTGCTGGTGTGTGTGGGGGTGGGGAGGGGCTGGCTGTCGGCCGGTCGTGTGACACAGACACAATCACGTAGGCCGACAAAACGAACGCTCGGACTGTGTGTGGGGGCAAAGCTTGTGCCGTGCTCGTCTATAATTAGCTTAAGTCGCGAGCACATAAAAGCGCCAACAACAACAAAACAAAACAAAACAAAACACAACAAATAACAAAAATCACAATAACAGCGAATGTAACAATTACAGCTACAACAGCAATATAAACGCAAGGCTGACGATCGGCTGTTGTCTGTTGCCAACTTAATATAAACCAGACCCTACCTAACTATCTGACAAACGCCTCCGCCCCCTCCCCCCCTCACCCCCCTTGCTATATTCAACTTCCCCCCAGCAGTTATAAACTAACATCTGCGATCGCTGTGTTTGCTAATTGATTGACGCAGCAACTATCGCGCGTATCTATCGAACGGAGCCTTATCGATGATGATGTGTCCTATGAAGGTATTATGTATATATACATATATTGTATATATACATAAATATGTATGTGTGTAGTTGCCAGGCGTATGTTTGTTGGCCATTTTGCCTGGTGATATGCAGCCGGCAGCCATATTTAAGGCAGCAGCGACAAATATCAATGTGAAATTTAATGCAATTTAATGTACGCGGCCATTATTCAAGCTGCTAAATAATTAAACTTGCTGCAGTTGCAGCCGCAACAGCCACAAAAGCAGCAGCAGATGCAACAGCTGTGGGGTGTTAACTTGCTTAACGTGCATCAAGTCGCTGGCAATTATCAGATGCAAGCCGGCTTGCCCAGTCCAGGATGCAGGGCCAGGGCCTCACTTTGATTCGCCATAAATGCAAATTGCTGCAGTAGCAGCAAACAGCAGCCGCAGTAACAGTAACAGCAGCAACCAGCAACGGTCCATGCAGCCTTTGTGTAATTGAACAATTTGCTGCGCTGCGCTGGGCCAGGCAGCTGCTGTTGCAACAACAACAACAACAACAGCAACAACAAAAGCTGAATCAACAGCGGCAGCAATGGCGTCTTTTCACACCGTGGCCCTTAAGTTGTAAACTAAGCTGAATGCAAATATTTTGAACTTTTATAGGTTCAATAGATTTATATTCTAATATCAGAGCTTTCATTTTTTTTTAAACAGTTTAGTTTATTATACAAAATTCGAATTTTCCACAAAAACCAAATATGAAATATTAATAAATGTATAATATACTATAAATAAACTAAAATTTCATATCGCAATTTTATTGGGTTTTTACCAAGCTTAAATTCAAAAGTGATTAAAAACAGAATACAATGGCAAAATTATTTCCTGGGAAACAAACCCGGATCCTCGGTGTCCAGTAGCCCGAATAATTGGGTCACTCAGATAGCTCAACTACCTAGTATTGTGTTTAAAAATATCTTGATCTCATTGCGGAATATAACCCACTTAATTCGTTAATGGGCATTAAAATACACTTACAAAAAATATATATTGTATTTAATTTAACTAGAAATATCTCATTTTCAAAAACAAGCTCATCTATTTTTACCTTATTTTGTATACAACATTTTCTCTGTAGAATTATTAAAATAGTTTATATATATTGTAAATAAATTTGGCTAACATTGTTATTTTAAATAAGCTAACTGATATGAGTGTTCATACCCCTAATATATGTATATTATATTTTGTGTATGTGTATGTGTATACCTTAAATTCTTTATTTCATCAGTATATAGATTTGGCAGAATTTTGCACTAAACCAAGTGTTTCTTAACTGACAGGTACCACTGTGTCTCCACTTCTGATTCTAGTCTCTCGATATTTTTTATCTATAATCTACTTAAATTCTGACTGACTCTTGCCATTAAACTTGGCCTTAAAAATTGTTTTTTTTTACCTATCTGGTACCACTGTGCATCCACTTTCAGTTCCAGTCTCAGGGCTTGTTGTTTATTTAGGCCCAACCGGCTCCTCATAGCAGCAGCAGCAACAGCAGCAGTCGCAGCCGCACACGACGCTGACAACAACAACGACAACAACAACGACAACAACAACGACAACAAAAACAACATCGACAACAACGACAACGCAGCACAGGGCAAACAAAGGCGTTGGCCATAACAACTCAATACAAGGCAGTGGCCAGGCAAGATGCGATTGCGATCGTTGTCAGCCCATCCCAGAGTCTGTGACTGACTCTCAGCCGAGTCTCTGAAATCGTGTCGCAGTTGCAATCGCCAAAGCAGTTGCTGTTCCAACTTATTCGGTGGCCATTTATGTAAATGGCCTTGATTTTCACGTAAATTCCATTGCCTGGTCATTGGGCAGGTGTGAACTACTTTTAACTACTGACGAGCACTTTTTTCCATTCTTTCCATTGGAGTATTTGCACAGCAGTGGCAACTAATTAGCTGTAACTTCTAATGCGAAGGCACGCCAGACAGGTCGTATGAGTAATATCTCACCTAGTCTTTGTGTCAATATTGATATTTGAAAGAGGAGGGTTCGATTTTGCGGTTCGGGTTCGAGGTTCGGAGCAGCAGTGTGCCAGCGATGGCAACGACACCTAAACAAGTGCGCTGCTCCGATGTTTTGCAATAAGGCAAACAAGCAAGTGACTGGCAAATATTGACAAGATCGTGTGATAAAGACAACGCACAGTAACAGAAAACTGGGAGACTAGCCAGCAGACACACAAATATGAAGAAAACAATATATGTATGTATGTACATACCAACAACAAGAATAACAAAATAAAAATTAATAAAGTACCTGTAGTTGTACATTTTTCACCTGCCCTGCCCCGCCCCCCACACTGCTAGCGTGAACAACGCACGTTGCTATTGACGTAAATACTGCGGTTCTTTTACAAAATAAAAAGCCAAAGTACAACAAAAACCATATTTGAAATGACGCGTGCTGTGCCGCCAGCAGCAGCAGCAGCACCACCAGCGCCACCGCCA
The DNA here is from genome assembly GCA_035041545.1 of Drosophila colorata. Taxonomy (NCBI): domain Eukaryota; kingdom Metazoa; phylum Arthropoda; class Insecta; order Diptera; family Drosophilidae; genus Drosophila; species Drosophila colorata. Next base: position 7,674,738 of record JAWNLD010000564.1, read on the forward strand.
GCTCCACCGTCTGTCGCCATGCCTCTGATAAAAGTGTTTAACATTCATTAAGATTAATAAAAGCAGCGGCACGAAACGAGTTTCAAATAATTTTGTGCGCCGCCTGTTGGCTGTCGCCTGTCCCTGTTCCCTACAAATATTTCGCTTTACTGTGGTTTTTTTTTTTTTTGCACACATACAGACACACTTATTTATATTATTATTATTCTTTTTTGTGATTTTTTTTTGTTTTTGTACTTTTTGTCGCGCTCGCCAAAAAAATGCACGCGACATACCCCATAAACCAGAAAATTTTTGTTGTCTAATTTTTCAACTGGTTCTCGACGTCTCGATTTTAATATGCGCCAGACATGTTCCCCTGGCAAAATATCGCACAGATTTCGTGTTCTTTATTTTGTTCGAATATTTTTGCGAATCGGTTTCGTCCAATGTGTTTTGTTTTGATTGCGAAATCCGTATTTATGGAGTTCGTGAATACTTATTAATGGGCATGGGCATTCGCATTAGCATTAGATGGATAAGTTGAAGGCAATTGAATTATATGTATAATACCCCAAGCAGGAAGTCGTCTGCTACGATTTGAGATATCCCCTGAGTATTACGTGTCATTTAAATAAGCTTAACGAGGAATGCCTTTAAATGGGTTTTTTATCTACTAAAAGTTATGGATAATCAAACTCAACTTGATTTGTGTATAATATAGCTACAACTAATATATTCTGTATTTTGTTTGAATGTTGTCGTTGATCAATATTAATTAATAAGCCTGCAATATTTGTATTTAATTAAACAAGTACTTATTTTAAAATTTAAAATTTTCCCTGTGTCGCTAAAATTCCTTAAATTCCTTACCTTCAATTATCATAAAGCCATATAATATCACTTAATGCTAAAATGTAGGCCAGTAACGCCAATGTTGTGACGCAGGTGAGGCTTAAAACAACTACAACTACTCAAAAAATACGAGTATTTGAAGCGCCAATGAATATGCATAAGCACTCATCAAGATTTTGTTTGATTTTTCGTAAATTTTTTTTGTTTTTTGTTTTATCGAATTTAAAAAACAACTCACATCCATATATACATATGTATTCCGATTGGCCCCAAGCGATTTAATTCCTCGCGACAAATCGTCGCCCTTCGCGCTACGAACACAGACTTTTAAATACTGTACGGCATTTATCATAAACATGTAAATAAAATAACTAATTTCTATAGCATCGAATAAATATTTATAGGGAATTAACATACAGAATCGCTGAAAAGTCACCCAGTTGCCCGATCGCCCGGTTAAACGGGCAGGCGTCTCAACATCTCGAGACTTTTTGATTTCAGACTTTAATTGTTTTGATGGACCATTTTGCTTGACGTCAATGGAATTATAAAAACAAATACCATGCTAATAAAGTCCCCCCTTTATTCCTGCATTTGTAATAGATGGAAAACTGGTTCATTCTCAAGCCCTAGAGCCAGCTCCAGACCTAAGTCAAGATATAGCGATAGTTTCCATATTGATTGCTGTTATTGTTGCCAGGGCTAGTGAGGAATGAAAACCGTGACATTATTTACAACACTAATTGTTGCATTTTCTACACTAGGTGGCGGTGGGAGGGGCTCTGATTCCATGTGACTATGTGACTATACGACTATGTACAGAGTATAGCATTTGTTTGCTTGATTTGATTGCTCTGGCGACGCGATTTCTGCCAGCGTTTCGTTTGGGTAAATTTCCATAGCGTCTAAATTTTATTTGTTTGTTTGTTAGTTCGTTTGCAGGCATCATTCATATAGAAACTGTGAGATAGATAGCGATGCTATGACGAAGAGCTGTTACACTTTGACTGGAAGATGAGTGTTCAAATTTCTAATGAAATCTTTGCATATTTGCATAATTTTTATTTAACCTCAGACTAAGTTGGCTGTAAATCTGTTATGTTATTTTTAACTTCACTGGTTTTTCATATAAAAGAATATCAATTTGTTTTTGGTAACATATGAGTATACTAATTTCTAATGAAATCTTTGCATGTTTGTATTATTTTTATTTAACCTCAGGCTAAGTTGGCTGTAAATTTTGTATGTTATTTTAATTTTTTTTATGTTTTTCCAATAAGAGATTATCAAATTGTTTTGGGCAACTTTTGATGAACTTCTATTGTGGCTTGAACAGATGACTATACAAATTTCTAATGAATTGTTTGCATATTTGCATTGTTTTTATTTAACCTCAGGTTATTTTGGCTGTAAATTGCTTAAGTCATTTTTAACTTTACTTGTTTTTCATACAAGAGATTTTCAATTTGTTTTGGACAACTTTTGGTAAACTTCTATTGTGGCCTGAACAGCCTTGACGACAACGTCGCTGTACTGAATTTTGATTAGGGTAACGCTCAGTGGACCTTGTTATCAGCGCGCACGCCGATCGTCAAGTCACAAGTGGTCGCCCGCTGCCTGATTGGTGGCTATAAAAAGCTTTTGTGATATTGCGCTAGTTTGCCCCTTATCACTAGCCACAACTGGATGGATGGCATGTGGTGTGTGTTGGTTCATACGAATTATGTTATTGTCACGCGACCTTCGTCTGTTTCACGTGTTGCCATTTGCCACACGATCTGCGCGTGATCCACAAGTCGGCCGAGCCCGACGGTGGCAATAAAATCTATAAAATGTGCATTGTGTTGGTGATGGTGCTGCCTGAGTGTTTGATAAAGGCAATTTGTGAATGCTGATTATTTTTGTCGCTTCGCATTTAATGATCGGCCCAGTAACGCATATTTGCTCTTTCTATATATATATTTTTTTTTTCTTTCATTTTGATAGTGGGTTTTGCCTGCTAGAAATCTTCCATTGTTCAACGGGAAACGTGATAAACACATATTCTGCTGGAGGAAAGCTTCCAAAAACGTTACCTAGATCATGGAAAATTTATACAGACCGACGGAGTTGAACATTTTGTAGGCCTTTGATGATGTTCCATTAACACCCAGTCCCGAGTCGCTGACGCTTGGCTGCGTCTCTGTCTCAGATGACGGGCCCCATAAACTGTTCGCACAAATTCTAATTTGTGTCATCGTAAATAGCGTCGGGTTATCAATTAAGCTAATGATTTATGTGCCGTAAATCGAAAACAATAACAGCAAAATGGCCCCAGCCGGCGATCCGAACGAGTAGCTTGTTATGACAAGCCGTTAATAGCTTTTCCATTACAAAACGCGAACCCTGAGCGCCTGTGCCACAGCCTGTGTCTGGGCCGTGGAGTCAGTTTGGGCCACAGCTTGGGCCTTCAATTAACGCACCAACACCAAATAACCACAAGCTACGTGCCCAGGTACCGTTGCCTGCTCAGCTTCGGTATCCTTTAAGGTTTTTTTTAATTAAATTTTACATGTTCGTCTCGACGGCGTTGCTTTTTAATTGAAATGTGTTAAAATTACTTTGAAAGTGTGAAGTCCAAGTCCAAGTTGTAGCCGCAACCGATGTCCATTCCCGTTCATTGCGCGCCGATCTGCCCGAGACCCTTCACACCTGCATCGCCCCCTATCTGGGACTCTGTTGTTGCCGTCTTTCGCAATTTACGTTGTCAATTTTCACGCCCCAAAACATCAACGGCACTGAGCCCGGCCAAAGACTGACGACTTCGCCATACAGTAGGTCTCTCTTTTTTTTTTTTTTATCCCCATTTGGTGTGAAGTGGCGTTGATAAGTCCGAAGGCTGATTCGACTGCTTGAAGTAACAGTTTGCTTAATTGTTATTACACACGGGTGTAATGAATTTTTTTTGTGGTTTATATGCATACAAAAATAAATTTTGGAATAGCCTGACTAATGGGTATTTACTAGTAAATTTTGGGTATAATAAATCTATCTCTTCCTTGACTTTCAACTACCTGTACATGGCTGAAACAGAACTGATTCCTATATGCAATACCTTTTTATACCCTTGCTGAGAGTAATTTCATTTTGTCAGAAAAAAATACGTCTCCGATCATATAAAGTTTATGTTTACTTGATCAGTATATATATATAATATGTAGGAACGGACAACAATTTGTCTGAAAGTACAGTAAACAGTCATCCTTATAATTACTATCTTTGCAACCGATCACTTGTAAATTTTTTAAAAAATTCCTACACTTCCCATTTTATTAACTATTTGGTCGACTGTCAATCTTCCGTGTTTACTTTCCAAAGTTTCTATATTTCCTATTTTCCTTTCGCACATCACGAATTTGTAAAATTTCCATGGAAAACAGCATCACCTATTGTTTGTTTCTGCATCAAACCGGACATCCAACTTGTGTACACAGACACAAACTAATAAATATATGACTAGACCATAAACAAATGAAAAATTCCATGCAGAATTAGACCAAATTACACAATACACAGCCAATAAAAGAGCGGAAAAAATTACACATATTTGTGTTGGCGCAAAAAAAAAAAAAAAAAGAAAAGAACGAAAATAGTAGTACAACAAAAACAAGTTGTGTGCAAAAGCGCACAAACAACAATTTATTAGGGGGCCGCTTTGCGTGTAGACAAGGCCGCAAATATCATACCTAAAGCTGATAAACGACAAAGGCAAGCCCTAAAACAAAACACAAAATGAATAAAAGCAGTAACAATTACAACAATATAAACTGAAATTGAAAATGAAACCATAGCAGTTAATAGATAAATGCTATCTGAGACAAAGCTTATTGATAAACTTGACCCAATTTTTCCGCGGAAACATAGACCCTAGCCCGACCTTGGCGATAAAAAAAAATAAAAAATTTACAAAAAAAAACCTACATAAATAAAAGGCTATCACAATCGGGATCATCGAAAGCATTGCGTGACTGGCCCCCACGTTGATGGTGGCCCCAGCGCCAACGCTGGTGGGCTCCCGAGTGAGCTTTCGTTTTCGGGCTGCAGCTCATTTCCATATTTGGACCATTGGCGGCGGCTGCATTGTGGCGACCTCGTGTGCGGCGACCGCCAACAGTCACGCTGCGGCTGCGACTGCGGCTGCAGATTCAGGCTTAGTGCAGACACAGAACTGGCCAGTGCTCAGCTTGTACATTCATGTGCCGCTTGGCAGTTGGAGTTTTGCAGCCGTTGTTGCCATTGCCAGCGCCGCGGCGCGGCGCACTCAATTACTATAATTTGCCTGCGAGGAGAGTCGACCGGAGCCGACGTTGCAGGTACGAGGTTTGAGGCGCAGGCTGGCTTCCAGCTACTGATTGAATTTCAAATTGCTCAATTTTTGGGCGCAGATTTGCGGCCATCTTCAATGCTGCAGCGCATCCCAAAAGCGAAATTATGTTATTCCAGCGATAAACTGTTTGTTCCTGCGGCATCCGCCAGCGCCAGTTCCAGCGACCACCATGTGTGCCAGGCCAGCCACCATCGCGTCCAGATCTTGCGCTGGGTAATTAAACGGGCCCCAAAAATGTTGCTCTTATCTGCAAAGGGCTGCCAATTTCAAAATACCCTGTCGAATTGGGCATATTAACTGATAGTTGCAGCTGTCAGCAGCTGAGCATAGCGAATATTTGAATTCAAGCAGAGTTGTCTTCTGGCATGCTTTAAATATTTAATAAACAAATTTTTTTTTTTAATTATTTAATACAACATTTTTTTTGGGATTTTTGGAAATAAAAAAATGTTTGAAATAAGAAATTAGATTTTTAACAATTTAAGAAATTTAAGCTTTACCTAAAGACTAGATTTTGTCAACGTTTGTACTTGATTTGGATACAAAATTCTTTGTTTAAAGTGAACAACGCCAATTTGGCGGGGAATACGAATTTTCTACTTTAATTAAGTCCTATCTTCATAGTTATGTAACATAACGGACAATTTGGAAATAAAAAATGATTCATATTTAATTATTAATATTTATTTCATACATAATTTACAAATATTTCATGAATAGAATATTCTTGAAATTAAAAAAAAAGTTCTTGAACAAAATAACATTTTGTCATAAGTATAAGAATTCAGAACGTCGTTTTTCTCTGACTGTTTAAAAAGAGTATAGAGTATAGTAGCGTATTTAATTTGCGATTGTCCATAGTTCGATTTCCCCCAAATGTTTTCTCTGATTTGGGGCGCCGGATGTTATTAATTAATGCATGAAGCTAAAGCCAAAGCCTGGCGACTGACTTTGGGATATCTGCGGGCTGGCGTTATATGGAATTTATTTGTTAGAGGCGGCGGCTAATCAGCTAACAAGCCGCTCACGCCGCAGACGACGACGTCCGACAGAGACACGACGACGGAAGAGCTAGAGAGGTAAAGAGTGAAAGAGAGAGAGAGGGAGCCAAAAAGACTTTATAAAGTTGTTTTGTACCGCATGCGCCTCAGATTTTTGGCGGCGGTTTTGCTTTGACGCGGTTTTTTCATTCATTTGCATACATTGGCTTTTGCATTGGGCTTTTGCACATGGCGACCAGACGCGCGGATGCGGTATATGCTACTCCCATATCTTGGACACACGCTCCAGACGCAATCCGCGTGCTGGGGGCTGCTCCATGGCAGGCAGGCTGGGGGAACGGGCGGGCAGGAAACCCTTTGAAGCTCGTAAATGCCAACCGCAAGTGCATTTGTAGCGTTTTTCGCATATTGTAGCTAATTTTTTTTCTGTTTGTCGGTTTCCATATACCGATTTTTTTTTCTTTTATATTTCAATATTTTTCTCAACTGCATTTATGCGAAATATTTCAATAGTGTGGGAATGAGAGTTGGTTGGAATTTGGTTGGGGTTTCTTGACCGCTGAGGCGCGTTAGGCAACTTTGTTAACTTATGTGAGTGTGATTCATTCAAGCGCGCCGAGCCAGATAAAACCATTCAAAAGAGTTGAACAACAGCTTTTGCAATGGGCCTTAAGATATCATATTCATCAGGAACTAAAACAGAGAGCTATAGCACTCAGAGATATAATTAAATGCATATGTTGTACTTTATTTATTTTTATTATTATTTTTTTCTAAACTTCACGATGAAATTCTTAGTTTTAATAAAGTTGTGTTAATTCTAATACTCAATTTTATTTCAAGTGCGCAAAGTAATTCTTAATAAAAGCGTTTTTCCTTTTAATTTTCTTAACATTTAAGGTAACTTTTGAAGCTAGGAATGTTTCATACATAAGTTAGAAACATTGTAGAACCAAATGTACCTAAAAAGTTAAGTAAAAAACTGTATAATTCTAGGCCGAAATCTTGAATGATTTTTACTTCGAGAAAAATAATTTTCTGAGTGAAAAAATACATTTTCAACAGTTATTTGTTTGCTATTTATAACAGCTGACAGCTATAAATAATTGTGCCTACATCTAATTAAGAAATATTTCAATAATATTCACTTCCCATTTTTCTCAAGATCAACAAGCCATAATTAGTTTCTAACCTCTAGCTGGCCACACGCTCCAGCCAATTTGGCTGGTATGTCGTTTTGGCGGTGGTTTTTAGCCACCAATTTGGTAAGCGTTCGACGTCTTTCATGCTTGGCTGCCACTTGCGGCTTGTGGCTCTAGCGAATGTGAGTACATTCAGTGACTCACAGCGTGAATTTCGAGCATGCGTTAAATGTGGTAAATAAACGTGCGCCGATATTTTGGCCTTTGCCTGATGCCAATTAGGCAGTTGGCTTATTATATACCACACTGTCAATCGTCGTTAATTTAATTCGTAGGCAACAATTTCGCTCTCAATGATCGTGTGCATTGATAAGTCGATTGCATGTGATAATCAGCTAAGCGTGGCCGGGCTCAGTCTATGAATGAGGCGCTTGGGGCTCGGATTGTGGTTGTTATAGAGGTACTATAGAAAGGGAGAGTGTGCAGACGATAATATGCTACTAGCTGAATATCAGGGCCAATCTGAAGTGTCGCGATTGACCTTAGCATACTTTTTGGGGCACCCGATCGCGAGGCATTGAAGCGAGCTTTATTCTGTGAATGTTGATGTTGACCCTTTTTAAATAATGGAATTCTCTGTTTTATTTAAATTAAATTTAATTTTAAGCTGTTTTGTATTTTTAACTACTTAAAAATTAGATGTATAGCTATACTATATACTAACTATATCTTTTACTAATAAATTTAATAATAATATGTTATTTTTTTTTAAGAAAATATGCGCTTAGGTCTATATTAATCTGATCATTGTATTCAAATTTGGATCTTTGATCTTCTAATATAATACTTCGATTGCATAGACAACTTATTCACAAAAGTCAGCTTTAGAAAGCATATATTTCTCAACCTTAGTATAACCAAACTCTACCGGATTTTGAATTTTAAAATGGTTATTTGACTGCTTAGCAATATAACTTCTCCACATTTAAATTTTGTTGACTGGATCATTTCAGCTTGGCAAAGTTTCTTTAATGGTTAGTAATAAGCAATGAGATAACCCAAAAACTTCATGCCGCTTGGGCCTGCCAAGTCATTCAGATCGTAGACCCTTTTTGCTATGCCATCGTCTTCCATTCATATCATTAAGTACCATCGCCTTCTGCTCAGCTTATGCAATTGGCTGTTTTGGCTTGAACCCGGCTCGAACCCTGCTGCCAACCTTGCTTTCAGTGTCGGCAAAGCCAAAGTATAGGCCAACTAACTACATACATCGTGCTACTATTAACGCTCCACTGACAGCAACAAAACACGCAGCACACATACATATACTCTATACCCATATATACAGGTACATGTTCATGTATTTGTTGGTGGGCATAAACGTTAAACCGAAACATACAAATCAGCCGAATGAAACATCGACAGAGCAAAATGCTAAAACGCGGCTGTTTGAGGAGAAGCCAACGAGCGTAGAACGCTGCGAATCAGCGATGCGATTTGATGGATATTAAAATGACCGTAAAAAGGAATTAAGGTCTGCCAGACTTGGCGTTCATGCCGCAGCACAGTTGCAATTGACTGAATATGCCGTGCCGGTATATGCCAACAAAACGAAGACAACAACAGCAGCAGCAGCAGCAACAGCAGCAGCAGCAACAATAAAACTTAAAGTCAAGCCAAAAAAGATTTTTACATATTAACAGAACAAATATGCCACATAAAACCCCAAAAAATGAGCCCAGGCCTCGGCTCAATGTCGGCAAAGTTGCAAAGGGCCCGCGGGCTACCCGGACAAACAGACGACACAAATCACAAGCAAGCCAGTGACAAGTTAGGGATTCGAGGGGGGGAGGGGCGAACACTGAAGGGTAGGGTACGGTCACAAACCGCAGAACTTAATTAGTGTCATGTTGTACTCAGGCCGAGACAAACGGAAATCGGCGCAACTAACTGCAGGACGCCAATGTCGGACGCTGATGACTACCACATCATTTGTGCAAGTGTCAGCAGATACAAAACCCAGGGCTGGCAAACAAGTCAAAAAAGTGTTAATTTTTTTGAAAATATTTCAAAAAACTTTTAAATACAAAAAATATATATATATTTCTATATATATTGAATTGCTAGTTTCATATAGTTCAAGCTTATAGTTTTAAAATAATTAAAAATATAATGAAATAATAGTAGAAAATTAGAAAGTTAAAAAGTTTTAGTTCGCAAAGTGAATCAAGGCCATAACTATTGTAAGCTTTATTTCGTCATAAAAGATGGAATTGAAAGATTGATTGCATGTATATATTTTTTTTTTTAATTTCCTGATTTGAATATGACAAATTCATGGGGATCTTAAAAGTATTGCATTCAAAACTGATTAAAATAAATAAATTATATTTTCTACGAAATTCGAATTTGAATTTTAAATCGAGGACTTCTTTATGCATTTCAAAAGCTCATTCTTATTACATGATATTTGCGATCTATCCACAATATTTCTGAAAAAAAAATCATTTAATTTTGTAATGTTGTGCTTATCCATCCCTTAACAGAGTATCACATCTCAAGGCATTTCGTTAAGTTTGTTTGGTATTTAATACCCTATGGGAGTGCATTCTGATTTTGTGATGAAAACTGTAATGCATTTAAGCATATCAAAATTAATAAATATTTTTAATCAGAACAATAAGCTGCGATCATATTAATTTGCCTGTCTGATTTTTCCGTATATATTTCAATGCAAACAAATCTCTTCGTTTTGAAGCTACATTAAAGGTTAAGAAGTTATCTGGTTAGATCACTATATTATTTATAATATCTCGACTTATTTCAACTTAACCTTAGTACAATTATTTACCTCTAGACAGGTTATATTTACTTATTTTTATATTGGTTATATTTTGTTGATTAGGAAAGTGTATTCAAACTTCGACAAATGATTGATAACAGCTGTGTGGCCGCTAACATTGGATAGGGAACGCGTCTGGGACGTCTGTGGCACATAGAGAGCGATTGCGATTGCAGCCAATTTGACTGATGAGCGACCCACACAACGCCGCTGGCTGTGAGCCGTATGTGTGCCACAGATAGCCATCATTTCTGGCCGGGCAACGTGTGAAGTCCATCAATCGTCGTCTGTGTCTGGCGTGCGACTGGACTACCTGACCCTGGCACTGCCCCCTACTCCCCGCCGCGTGGTCAGCCAATGCTAAAAGCCTGGCATTGTGTGTGTATGTGTGTGTGCTGTGTGTACCTGGGTGGGCATGAGTTTCGTTTTCATTTTCATTTTTATGTTTGCTGTCGTTTCTGCGGCTGCTGCCCTTCGTACGGAACTCACACGTTGTCGCGGGAGCATTAATCATGGACAGACGACGGCTCCAAAAAGTAAACAAAAACTTTTAAAACCGTATCCCCAATTAGCCGAACCCCAGCGCGAATTGCCCAGCAGCCCGGGCTAGGACTCGGCGCTGGCCAGGATACGCGCGCGCTCCGTGTGTGGTCCGGCTCAGGTTGTGCTAAAAAAAAAATACATTTAATAAATTTTGGCCAGTGCTGCCAAGTGATTTTTTTTTGTGTGTGTGTGTGGAGGTTTTTGGAACGCTGCTCATAAATTGCTGAGGCAAAACGTTCGTCTCAATGGTTTGGCTTTGCTTTGGTTGCGCCTCGCTTGTCGCCTCCTTTATGCCGGGCTGGCCACGCGTGCGCTGCTATTGAAGCCGCTCCCCCACCCCACACACACAGCCGCTCCCTTGGCCCGCCAACCCTATTTGCTGACTATTACATGCACACAAACACACACGACTAATTTTCCAATTGGAAAATCATGTGCTTTACATATGAAAAAGGCTGTTGCGCGTGTCGCTCGGCCAACCATGTTTATATGTATATTATGTGTGTGTGTGTGTGTGTGTGTGAATATATTCACGAAAAAACGCAATTATATCGGTCGGTTGCATTTCGATACATTTGGTTGCCTTACGCCGCACACGACTGACCGCGCATGTTTTCGGCTGGTAGAGCAGCGATCCAAGCCAAGCCTCAAATTATAGAAAATCAAAAGTGTGACCGCCACACACACACACACACACTCATACAAATAGGTAGCTCAAGTACTTGCTTTGAATTTTGTGCGCTGCGCCGGCGCTTTGGACACAGTACAAATTACCCCGCGTTGCCCGCCCGCCTGCGGCTACCCTTCCCGGCGTCTTCGCCTCCCCGTTGATTAATTTGCCAAAGTCAAAAGACTTTGATAGGCAGTAGCGTGCCGCAACGATGGACCTCTAACATAAGCATATCGTACCCGTTTAGCCGTAACCTCCCCCCTCCCCCTCGCCTGCCCCCCTTGCCCTCGCTCTCGTCTCGCCTCTGTGTGGAGCGTGTTTAAGTAATTTTGTTGCGCATTTGCATTTAGATGGCGGAGGCCGCACTTGTTTATGGCCCACACTTTAGCAGGGGCTATGCAACAGAGAGATCATCGTTTTCAGTCTGAGGTGGTTTCAAGCTAATGGAAGCGTTTACAAACCTAAAAGAATTTAAATGAAATGAGAGCGTCGCATTTGAAAGCGTTTAGACTGCTAGATACTCTGCTCCCAAAATGAAAATTATTTGAAAACAGTAAGGGGGTCAGAAATTAGGGGCGGAAGTGGGCCAAAATTTTGCTCGAGCGGGATACAATTCGTTACGTGTTGTTCTTCACATATTTAGAATATTTAAATACGTAAAGTTCTTAATTATAGTATAAATTATTATCGCTTTTATAAAAGACCGAAAATGAATGGGGGTACATGATTTTTTTTTCGAAAAAATATCATTTTTTTTAAAGCATATATTTTAAATGCAGAATAAATCTAGAGGATAAATCATGACCAAAATGCCATCAAACCTGGAAATCGGTTCAGTTTTGACAAAGCTGTGAGAGTTTGCAATATGAGAGCTATTGATCCGATAGCTTCACGTGTCAAAATTTTTGTCAAATTTGGCATGATTTTTGACAAAAAATTTGACCGCCTCAGAATCTGTTTTAAGGTTGTTTTTTTTACTATTTGTGACCATCACAATCGATTAAAATTACAAATTGGCAATTCTAAATTTAAAAAAAAAAAATTTTTTGTAAAATGAGTAAGGGGGGAGTACATGATTTTTTTTCCCAAAATATTCAAAAAAAGTAATTTTTTTGAATGCATATATTTTAAATGCAGAATACATCTAGAGGACAAATCATGACCAAAATGCCATCAAACATGGAAATCGGTTCAGTTTTAACAAAGTTATGGAAGTTTCAGATATGGGAGTTATGGATCTGAGAGCTCTACATGTCAAAATTTTTGTCAAATTTGGTATGATTTTTGACAAAAAATTTGACCGCCTCAGAATATGTTTTAAGGTTGTTTTTTATACTATTTGTGACCATTACAATCGATTAAGATTACAAATTGGCAATTCTAAATTTAAAAAAAAAAAATTTTGTAAAATGAGTAAGGGGGGAGTACATGATTTTTTTTTCCAAAATATTCAAAAAAAGTAATTTTTTTGAATGCATATATTTTAAATGCAGAATACATCTAGAGGACAAATCATGACCAAAATGCCATCAAACATGGAAATCGGTTCAGTTTTGACAAAGTTATGGAAGTTTCAGATATGGGAGTTATGGATCTGAGAGCTCTACATGTCAAAATTTTTGTCAAATTTGGCATGATTTTTGACAAAAAATTTGACCGCCTCAGAATCTGTTTTAAGGTTGTTTTTTTTACTATTTGTGACCATCACAATCGATTAAAATTACAAATTGGCAATTCTAAATTTAAAAAAAAAAAATTTTGTAAAATGAGTAAGGGGGGGGTACATGATATTTTTTCCCAAAATATTCAAAAAAAAGTAATTTCTTATAAGGCATATTTTAAATGCAGAATACATCTAAAGGACAAATCATGACCAAAATGTCATCAAACATGGAAATCGGTTCAGTTTTGACAAAGTTATGGATGTTTTACATATGGGAGTTATGGATCTGAGAGCTTCACATGTCAAAATTTTTGTCAAATTTGGCATGATTTTTGACAAAAAATTTGACCGTCTCAGAATCTGTTTTAAGGTTGTTTTTTTTACTATTTGTGACCATCACAATCGATTAAAATTACAAATTGGCAATTCTAAATTTAAAAAAAAAAAAACTTTGTAAAATGAGTAAGGGGGGGGTACATGATTTTTTTTCCAAAATATTCAAAAAAAGTTATTTTTTTGAATGCATATATTTTAAATGCAGAATACATCTAGAGGACAAATCATGACCAAAATTTCATCAAACATGGAAATCGGTTCAGTTTTGACAAAGTTATGGAAGTTTCAGATATGGGAGTTATGGATCTGAGAGCTCTACATGTCAAAATTTTTGTCAAATTTGGCATGATTTTTGACAAAAAATTTGACCGTCTCAGAATCTGTTTTAAGGTTGTTTTTTTTACTATTTGTGACCATCACAATCGATTAAGATTACAAATTGGCAATTCTAAATTAAAAAAAAAAAAATTTTTGTAAAATGAGTAAGGGGGGAGTACATGATTTTTTTTTCCAAAATATTCAAAAAAAGTAATTTTTTTGAATGCATATATTTTAAATGCAGAATACATCTAGAGGACAAATCATGACCAAAATGCCATCAAACATGGAAATCGGTTCAGTTTTGACAAAGTTATGGAAGTTTCAGATATGGGAGTTATGGATCTGAGAGCTCTTCATGTCAAAATTTTTGTCAAATTTGGTATGATTTTTGACAAAAAATTTGACCGCCTCAGAATCTGTTTTAAGATTGTTTTTTATACTGTTTGTGACCATCACAATCAATTAAAATTACAAATTGGCAATTCTAAATTAAAAAAAAAAAAAATTTTGTAAAATGAGTAAGGGGGGAGTACATGATATTTTTTCCAAAATATTCAAAAAAAGTTATATTTTTGAATGCATATATTTTAAATGCAGAATACGTCTAGAGGACAAATCATGACCAAAATGCCATCAAACATGGAAATCGGTTCAGTTTTGACAAAGTTATGGAAGTTTCAGATATGGGAGTTATGGATCTGAGAGCTCTACATGTCAAAATTTTTGTCAAATTTGGCATGATTTTTGACAAAAAATTTGACCGTCTCAGAATCTGTTTTAAGGTTGTTTTTTTTACTATTTGTGACCATCACAATCGATTAAAATTACAAACTGGCAATTCTAAATTTAAAAAAAAAAAAAATTTGTAAAATGAGTAAGGGGGGAGTACATGATTTTTTTTCCAAAATATTCAAAAAAAGTTATTTTTTTGAATGCATATATTTTAAATGCAGAATACATCTAGAGGACAAATCATGACCAAAATGCCATCAAACATGGAAATCGGTTCAGTTTTGACAAAGTTATGGAAGTTTCAGATATGGGAGTTATGGATCTGAGAGCTCTACATGTCAAAATTTTTGTCAAATTTGGCATGATTTTTGACAAAAAATTTGACCGCCTCAGAATCTGTTTTAAGATTGTTTTTTATACTGTTTGTGACCATCACAATCAATTAAAATTACAAATTGGCAATTCTAAATTTAAAAAAAAAAATTTTGTAAAATGAGTAAGGGGGGAGTACATGATTTTTTTTTCCAAAATATTCAAAAAAAGTAATTTTTTTGAATGCATATATTTTAAATGCAGAATACATCTAGAGGACAAATCATGACCAAAATGCCATCAAACATGGAAATCGGTTCAGTTTTGACAAAGTTATGGAAGTTTCAGATATGGGAGTTATGGATCTGAGAGCTCTACATGTCAAAATTTTTGTCAAATTTGGCATGATTTTTGACAAAAAATTTGACCGCCTCAGAATCTGTTTTAAGGTTGTTTTTTTTACTATTTGTGACCATCACAATCGATTAAAATTACAAATTGGCAATTCTAAATTTAAAAAAAAAAAATTTTGTAAAATGAGTAAGGGGGGGGTACATGATATTTTTTCCCAAAATATTCAAAAAAAAGTAATTTCTTATAAGGCATATTTTAAATGCAGAATACATCTAAAGGACAAATCATGACCAAAATGTCATCAAACATGGAAATCGGTTCAGTTTTGACAAAGTTATGGATGTTTTACATATGGGAGTTTTGGATCTGAGAGCTTTATACAATTTTGAAAATTTTAATCTGTCTTCATTTTTACGAATTGCCACGCCAGCAGTGGGCGTAGCTAACGAATCTTAACACTTTCTCAGATTCAAGTATTCACGAGTAAACATAAAATCAGAGTTTTAAGTCTGTAGCTTGCCGGACGGACATTTCACAAATCCAATATACTCTTTTCACTTCATTGAACGAGTATAAAAACCTTTGAGCCGCCAATTATTTGGTTAGTCCCAAATTATTGCATTTAAATATAATTTCCTATAAAAATAAACTTAATGAAACAGCGCGTGATGTGCAATTGACATGAAAAGCTGCCAGCTACCAGCTACCATGTTGCCTGCATTTCAAGCCAATGCAAACAATCTCACGAACAGCTCCACGGCCATGGGCACGCACAGATAACAGTAGAGAGCCACAGGGAGCTGCAGACGGTGGCCCGTAGACGTTTCTTCTACAGCTTCTGCTGGGACTAACCCATAATTAGGCAGGGCTCAGACTGGCCCGGCATCGTGTCATGAGAAACGTTTATGGGCAACAAAGCTTCAATTTGGCAATACAAAAATATTCGCAGCTGCCGGTGGGTCTCGAGTGCGGCCGGCATTATAATTAATCAAGAAATTGTATTGCGCAGAAATCAAAAATAATCATCAATTTGGCTTAAAGCGAGCCCCGATGGGAAAGTCTGTCTGGCAGAAAGCGAGCGCCAAATCAAACCGGCCACATTTCGAGTGATGACAAGCTGAAGCTGCCAATCTTCGGTCGCCCATCAGCAGCAGCAGCAGCAGCAGCATCCCATCGTGATGGCTCAGGCGCTACAATTTGGCCTTACATGAAAATTGCAACGGAAATCAGCTGGGTAAGACAGGCACACACACCGCCGGACTCCATTTAATTAGATGCCGCGTCAACAAGGTGCTAAATGGGCTGCCATTATAAACACTACATGCGCTGCGCTCACACTTTGAGCCAACGTTAAGGGCCGCGTGGGTTGGCCAGTGCCAAAAATGAAAGCTAACAGAGGCTGTTGTGGCAGCTGTCGCGTCTGCGGACCGGGTCCGGCCCAGGCGTCCACCCGGGGGGCATGCGTTGCTCTCGTTGTTCGACGGTACCTTGTTGCTCAATTTGCAGTTGTTGTTGTTGTTGTCGTTGTTGTCGTTGTTGTTGTTGCTGTTGTTGTTGCCCTGCTGATTATGCAGAGGTGATAATTGCAGTGTCCGGCGCGTCAAGATTTATTTTTTGAGCTTTAACGATGTGTTAAAATAAATTGCATATGTGGAAGACAGCGCTGCCCAGCACCTCCCCCTTCGAGCCCCTTGCCATCTAAAAATCCACAAAACGTCGCGGCTGTGTACATAAAAAAATAAAAAATAATAAAAAAAAAAACTGTTTACGGGCGCCCGTTTCGTTTGGCCAGCAGCATCAGCAGGCTGCGTAATTGCGGTGCAGGCTTATTAAAATATCAGAGGGGCCCAATACACACACACACATTCGAAACAAAGCAACAGACGCGCGCCTCTTGCCAGCCAACAATATAAATCGAATATTTACTTTCTAAAAAAAAAAAAAAAAAAAAGAGTAAGAAATACGCAGATTTATTGCCCAGTCAAGTTGAATCAACTAACTAAGGCTTTGTCCACTAACGGTCTGGTACGCCCGTAATTCAATAGGACACGCAGCTTAACCTCAACTCTCTTCTCTGGTGTTCCAGTGAATTTTTTAGCAGCCCTGCTTTTGGACCAAATCGGTAATCGGAGCCGGGCCAACATATCCGATTTTTTCAAAACTGGTACCCCACAAACACAAGAAAAAAAAAAAAAAAACACTACATAAAAAAATCGCCTGTTGCATTTGTCTGCCTAATCAGCTGTGCATAATTAACAGCTACTGTGTACGCGCCAAGCGGCAGAACAGCTCGGAGACGGCAACGACGTCGTCCCTAAAAGGCGCTTCTTCCGCTTGGCTAAAGCGTGTCTGAAACATATGGGGACAGCATTGTCGTCGTCTGCAGCTGTAAAAAGTCTGGGCTGTATTCCCCCTTATGTCCCCCTCCCCCGTCTTGTTGAGGGTGTAGCACGTGCTCCAATGCACATGACACCGAATCACGACTGCCATGTGCTGCAGCTGGCCGGGAGGGCGGAAAACAATGCCAGGAAGTGCTGGCTGGTTACCAAAGGGGTGTTACAGCCGGAGAGGGAACTGAACTTGGTAATAAGTGCTATTCAGAAATCTATTAAAGTGCCTAGCAAACGTTTACTTCGAATTCCGCGAGCAGTCTGTCAAAGTCGACAGACCTTGGGCATCGGGAAATCTATACTTTTGATGAATGGCACAGCTTGGCCGGTTTATTGATCAGTCAGCCAGTGATCAGTCAGCGATCATGGCGCTTTTGGCCAGCTGATTTCGAGCGAGCTTTTCCTCGAAATTCGCCGCTTTGGCCATCAAACGTGATGCCACCAACGTTGCCGGTGGCAGCTGGCATCAACACGAGCCCAGCTCGTCAAACACATCCGCCCGGCTTCACTTCCCGTGATCCGTTTGCCACAGTTCGGCAAATCATGAAAGCTACCAATTCTTAGAATTTGTGCCAGCCTAGAAATTCTATCTAGTCAGTTAAGATGAGCGCAGATCGAGCTCATTGATTTTTATGGCGGCTGTTTGATCTTTGGCCGGTCAACTGATCGATCGATCGATCGGCCAGTTCAGCTTATCGACAGCTGCTGTTGCCGCTGCTGCGGCTGCTGTCCTAAGGGTTTCAAATCGCGAAAAAGGTTTGAAAGCTTGCCCATGCGCCAAACATTTGATTATTGGCTAATACGTTTCTGGGCCAGTTGGCTGTTTCATTTGCTGGAATTCGACTGATAGCCTTTTTTCTGGCAAAAGGGGCAACGAAAAATGAGGGTATCTTGGAAGATGTTGTTTCCTATTTTATCATTTAGTATATGTGACAATTAAAGCTTGTTTTTCCTTATAAATTATATAGGTTCAGTTTCCCTTTTATCCCTCGGTAAATATATTGCGCATTTCAATTAAATCTTAGCATTCTTTTCGGCTGCAATAATTTAAATAATGTTTGCTCCACACTAAATTCATTTGAATTGTTTTTTTTTCATAGCATATTTTCAGGTAACCGCAAGCAGTGCATCAAGCAGTTGATTGTTAAACAGTATAAATAATTTGTGTTTAGCAAATGCGCATAAATTAAATTTAATTCGCAGACATTGAGCTGCAGCTAAGACATGCGTTATTTTAGGTTACATATTTTTTGCGCTTAGTTGCATTTAAAATATTAACAACGTTCCTCACAGCTAAAGCTCAATGAACTCAATTTTCGAATTGGCCACAAAAGTCGTTTGCGAACAACTCGGGCCAATTGCATCGGGCACTTTCTATTCCACATTTGTTGACATTAAAAAAATATATATAAAATTCGTTTCATAAATCTTATGAAAAAGACCTATATGTAATTATAAAAGTTCAATATAAACCTAAATGTAGATTTACGGATAAGCAGGAACAAGGAGCTAATTTGAAAGGATTTAACATTTGTGGGATTTCACTCTGAGAGTTTAAGTAGAAAACTAGCGTACGAAGCGCACCACTTCGGCTTATAAATATCAATGTGTTTCATATATTGTGTCCGCTTCGGATTCTTATTCAGTCCAGGCATTTACAGCATGCGATCGATCCAATCCGTAAGATCACTCAATTGATTCTCCTTGGCGGAACTTTCGAAGAACTGCACATTTTGTGCAATGTGCCCAAATTCAAAATCGCGTCCCGGTTTGCCCAGTGTGATGGGTTTGTTAATTTCATCGTCGCCCACAGACTGCAGTTTGCGGCTGCGCGTATCGCGCACTGTGTTGCTGGTGTGGCACAAAGAGAACACATTAGAAATGGACATTTGGGCGCTTTGAAGGACTTACAGTTCCTTTTCCAGCAGACTCTTGATTACTTTAGCGCTCTTGGCTGTCGTCTGATCCTGTTTGTTGCACAGTATCAGCACGGAGCAGGGCTGAGTGGCACTATCCGCCAATACTGTGTACAATGTGCTGTAACAGAGTTTGTATTAAGAAATTGTATCTAGTTTGCCACATGTCCACTTACTCCGCCACGTCGCGAATGTCCTTCTGTGCGGTCACCGAGTCGACCACAAATATGATGCCCTTGGCGTTGCGCTTGTACAGCTCGAAGCACTTGTCGCGCACACGATAGTGTCCCGGAATGTCCACTAGGCGTCCAGACACATGTCCCGACCGATATTCGCCCACGTTCTCTTTGATGGACGTAAAGGTCTCCGGGAACTTGTCGTGCACCAACTGCATAAATATGGCGCTTTTGCCCGCCTCGCTGAGACCGGTCAGCAGAAAGTCGCGTCGGCTCGCCGAGCGTCGACGCAAAATAACAAAGATCGCTGAAATTGAACGGGAGCATCATCAACAAAACAGTTTGTTGTCCATCTACGTGGCGTGCTCGCTTACCGACTACGATGAAGCCCAGCAGCAGCGCCGCCACGATGGGCGTCACATCGATCTTTTCCAGCTTGATTTGACTCTTTTCGCGGCCATTCTCATTTAATTTGTCCATTTTGTTTAAGTGAGTTTGGAGAAAATCGCAATTTTCCACAACTAAACTGAAACTCAAATAACTTTA
This sequence comes from Drosophila colorata, assembly GCA_035041545.1. NCBI lineage: Eukaryota > Metazoa > Arthropoda > Insecta > Diptera > Drosophilidae > Drosophila > Drosophila colorata. The sequence continues at coordinate 7,694,882 of JAWNLD010000564.1, forward strand.
AGCTAGGGATGGCAGCAAATATCGAGACTTTTGTTTGATGTCAAATGCCAGGGTGTCAGAGAACAAGTTATATCGGCTAAACAATTAATCGTGCCATTAATAGCTAGTAAACTTTTGATACAAGTGATAGGTTTAAACTATAGCCAATAAATAACGCATTCAAATTAGGTAATTGTTTTCTTTATTTAAAGCTTTTACGTTTTCGCATGTGCACCAATATATCGATACTTTGTGTGACAAAATTTTGACAGCCTCAAATGCGTGTTTTATTTTTAAATGCTCTCCCGTAAGATCGAAATGCGGTTTAACGTATTTTTATGTGAAAAATACATATTTGGTTTATGTATTTGTTGTTAAAACTGAAGCTTGCTGAACTATTTCGAGCACTTTTAAACAGTAAAACTTAATTGCAATAAAATATAAAATTACAATTCCCATTTCACTCAGCACTTCTTTACCAAGCCGTAAAGGAAGCGAAATGTGAAATTACACGAGAAAGCCCAAACGGGCACCGAAATAGCATTGTACACGCCAGTGGGAAAGCTGAGCAGTCCGGTCAGCGGCGCCAGGCTGAAACTATCGTCAAAGATCATCACCGGCGAGTAGCGATGGCGGGCGCACACGATGATCACGATCAGTGAGAACAGAACCTTCGACACATAGTAGGCGGCTGTGTCGATTAGGGACTGTTTCATGCCCTCCGCCTGTTTGGACGCCTTGATTTTGGCCTCGGCTTCGGCTATCTTGCGCTCGGCACGCATTGTCTTTATTTTCTTGGCGTACTCGCCGGCATGCTGTGCACTTTGTATGTTGTCCAGTTCCTCGCGTGCCTCGTCCAGTTCGGCGTATAAATATGGATTTGTTGTGCTGCTTTGCCAAAACCGAGAAATTTTGAGCTGCGGGTAAAAATGTATTAGAAGGGGAAGCTTGTCGGCTTTAATTTCATAATTTACGTAGTTGCGTATGAAGTCTGGCAGGAGTGTGTTGATCAGGCACAACAGCGCTATCATTATAAACAATTGCATGCTGCGTTTGTGTCACGTTTTATACAAATTATAATATTTAGTTAATGTTTTTGTATGTTGGAAAGTGGAAAGTGAGTGCAGTAACAGCTGATGGCTGCTAGTGTGGTTTTTTTTTTTTTCTTTGATGGGCAAAGGCAACCCTGACATTACCAGGGCTGGCTGCTAAGCAACAGCTGTTTGCCGGCATAACAAACGCCTGCCTTGTGGAATATTCGTGAACATTGTGTTCAATTTGAAATGATTAATCAACGCAATGGAAGATAGCAACGAAGAGGTAAGCAAATCTACCCTGTAAAATCAGTTCAAACAGCAGTCGACCATTTCAGATTGAACCCTGCCGCAGCATTGGGCCGCACGAGCTGGATGCAGTCAAGAGTCAGGCAATCATCAAACTTTCGCCCGTGCAGGTGCCCGCACACTTCAAGCGCCTGGAATGCAATACCAATCTAAATTTGCCGCCGCTCAACTGGCTGACGACCTCGCACAGCAGCCATGGCCTGCATCAGGCGCTGTACCAGAGCGCCGGATTCGCCAGCTTTCGCCTGGGCCAAATGTTTCCCGACTGTGTCGGCGAGGTGGATGTCGTCTCGGATGCGGAGAACATCAAACAGCTACTGAAACTGCCGTACAGCGCGAAGAGCGCCATTAGCATGGTCGTCCACAAGGTGGGCAACACGCTGCTGCTGGACGAGTTCGATATACAAAAGTATTTGCTGCGCAAGTCGGATGACGATTGGAAATGGCTGCGCACCTTCATACTGGAGCACATTCTCGCCTACGGCGATGAGCAGCACAATTTCTGCCTCAAGGAGCGTTCACGCGAGGCGTTGCAAACGAAAAATTTGCTCTCGAAATTTCTGTACCACAGCCTAAAGCAAACGGGCGATCCGGATAACGATGCCAATGCGCCCACGTTGCTGACTAGCCGGCGCGCCGGCTTGCCGATCATTGGACCCGTGCTGCCGGAGCCCAAGATCGAGGAGAATGTGCCCGATCCCAAGTCCAGTCACGCCTTCAATCGCAATGTCGTGTGGACCTTCGAGGATATACGCATGCTGATTGGCACCGATATGCCCATCTTTGGTGGCCCCAACAGGCCATGCATTAGCCTGCGGCTACGCGACGCCGCCCAGCCCATCAATGTGCTCACCGGCATCGATTACTGGCTGGACAATCTCATGTGCAATGTGCCCGAGGTGGTCATGTGCTATCATTTGGATGGCATTGTGCAGAAGTACGAGATCATCAAGACTGAGGATCTGCCCTATCTGGAGAACTCACAGTTCTCGCCGCAGGTGGTGCGCAATGTGGCGCAGAATATCTTGGCCTTCCTCAAAGCAAACGCCACCAAGGCGGGCCACACCTACTGGCTGTTCAAGGGACGCAACGATGACGTGGTCAAGCTCTACGACCTGACCACTCTCTACCAGAATGAGAACAAAGCGGCGGAAAAGTCGGAGCGGCCGCAACAGCAACAGCAGGAGATAAATCCGTTTACGGTGCCCGTGGGCATGTTGCTGTACTCCGTGGCGCGCAACATGAAGAACACACTGGAGCCCATCACACCCAAAACGGCTGGCAATATACGCGCCCTGCTGGACAACTGCATCAAGCTGCTGCCCAAGGAGCAGTATCCACAAATTGTTAGCTCCTCGCACTATATACTCTCCGATTTGCATGTGCCCGCCGGCATCGATCCGAAGGCGCCCAAATTCAACGATTCGCCAGCGCTGTTCGATGACGACGACGACGACGACGACGATGAAGATGAGGATGAAGATGAGGATGAGGAGGAGAACTACGATGATGAGCCGCCTCTCGACTTTGGCCACGACAAGTACTATCAGAGCGCGGCGCAGAGCGGCGGCAAGGCGAACGTTGCCGTGCGCCACATTTGCGACGCTCTGCGGGATTTCAAGTCGCATGCCAAGCAGTCCAAGCCGGCGCCCCTAATAGCCAGCACCGTGGATCGCTGCAACATTTCGCTGCAGCACATCAGTGCGGGCATCTCCTGTCTGCAGTACTTCAATGACAACCAGGAGGAGAAGCTCAAGGAGTCGGAAATGCACGCCAAGCAGGAGGAGAAGCAGCGCATACTCCACGAAGAGCAGAATCCCAACATGGCCAAGCCCTTCAATGCCATACCACTGCCCTACGAGCAGCTGAAAATTGTGCCGCCTCCAAGCCAGCTGCTGGCCCCGCAGGCCAATAAACGACCCCTTAAGGCGAAGAGCAAGCGCAGCAAATCCAATGAACTGGCGACCACAAACAGCGCCAAGCCCGCTGCTGTGAGCAATCACAAGCTGAGCGCCAAGTTCAATAGTCAGCATTTTGGGTCGTGGAATGTGCATCTCAAGCTGCTGCTGCTGGAGAAGGCGTGCCTGACCTACGCCACGCTGGCGGAGCACTATTACGAGGCCCAGGTCTATGGCAGCACGCTGCGCGCCATCGAGCTGGCCTGTCGCTGCCAGCTGGTGCTCGACAAGTATATGGCCAATGTCGTCTCGCAGCAGAGCTGTCTGCTGGGCCGAGCCGGCGACTGTTTCTTTCAAATCTCCAAGCACTGGGGCACCATTGAGGAGTATGTGCAGCAATACGAACAGCTGGATGAGCCGACGCGCCTTATTAGCGTTGAGCTGGCCGAGGAACTGGACGAGTCGGAGCTGCTCGTATTGGCGCCCGTCAAGAATGTCGAACAGGTGATGCTGCACAGCTGCAAGTGCTACGAAGATGCACTGGAGCATGCCCAGAGCGCGGAGAGCAATGAGCTGCTGCGTCGCCTGGGCAATGTGCGCAACGAGCTGGGCCTCAAGTATATGTACTCGGCACAGGGTGAGTTCCTGCACCTAATACTCATTATGAGCTAATATTCTAACTAATGTCTGCCTTGCAGAGGAGTACAGCCAAATGAAACGCAAACAGGAGGCGTCCACAGAGACTGCACCGAAATCGATAGCTGCAGGCGATGCTGCCTCTACATCTGAGACTGTTGCGTCTGCGGCGGAGCCTCTGTATGTCAAACTGACTGTCAATTCGTATGACTGTCTGCGTCGCGGCATCGAGGCCTTTACGGCCGTGCAGGATAACGTGAATCTGGCCTTTCTCTACTGCAACATGGGCAGATTCATGAGGCTGCGCGCCCATCTGGCCATGCCCAATGAGAGGTAAGCCAATATTTTATTATTTACCAAATATCTGTCTCAATCTAATTTAATCTCCAGTTCGATTGCGTTGGACACACAGAAAACCTTTTACAACGAGGCCTTTAACTACTACGAGAAGGCCAAGGACTGCCTGGACACGAGGAAGGCCAACGCAGAGCTTTGGGATTTGGTGCAGTGGGAGCTATCGACGGCCACGTTCACATTGGCCAAGCAGCTGCAGGACTACAGTGCAGCCGACAAAAGCAGCCTGGCTGAGGCGTCCAAGGAGGTGCTCGACTTGCTGCAGAAATCACTGCGCCTCTGCGATGTGGAGCATGCCGGCGCACGCCAAGTACTCTACAGCTTTCGAGCCGGACTGATACACAAGCGGTATTATTTGTCCATGTTAATTGATAATAATAATTATCTTTTTACTGATAAAAATCTTCATTTGCAGCATTGCCTCCTTTCACTATGCACAATTGCGTGATTTTTGTGATTTATCGCAGTTGCCGAAGTCGACGCTGCAGCTCTGCAAATATCATTACGAGAAGGCCACGCAGATCTTGGAGAGCCTGAAGGAGGTGCGAGATTTGCTGGTGGTGCAGCTGGAGCGCATCTCATTGCATGAATTTCTGGCTGATAGTATGTGTTATATATTAGTTATAGGCAAAGCAAACTGTGTAAATTTTGCATTTTTGTTGCAGTCTCCGCCCACGCAGCACAGAAGCTGAAACAAATGCAAGCGGCTTTGGACATTTGCTTGCAGTGCCAGCTCATTTTTGGGCACGTCATCGATGGCAATAGCAACGTCAGCACCGATGATGACGAATTCACCGCGCATTTGACGCTCTACGAGAGCCGATTGCAGAATGCATTAAAAACGCTCATCAAATTGCTAATGACAACCGGCAAGGATCCCAAACAGCTGTCGGCATTGTACAAGCGCATGTATATGGAAACCTTGACTGGGAAACATGGCATAGGCGCACAGCAATTAGCAACAGATTCAATATCGCGTTCACACCATTTGCACACGTTGCTAGCCCGACTGAAAGCCATGTGCGGCGCTCAGCTGGCCAGCGACTAGCCAAATGGCGTTACGTGTACGTGTCGTCTACGAGTTTATAAAACAGTTCAAATTTTGTATATACATCGGCTTGGCTTGTTTATTGATGTGCTCTCGGTCTCGATTACATTGTGCGCCCCCGTTAACAGCTTTAGCTCCACATTTGGCGGCGACAATCGCTCTCCAATTGCTCCGCGTCGGCAACGCTGGCGATGTGCTTCTGGTACACAACCAGCGCCAAAATCATGGCCAGCTGTAACATCTGCAAAGGATCTGTCATTTAGCAACATTCAACTATTGTTTAAGCCACATCTTACCTTAAGGCTGAGACTACGCATTTTAATGTGTGTGTGTGTGTCCGTTTGGGAATTAGTTTTCTGTACGGGCTAATGGACGCGCGGCTCTTATAAAGTCGCATGGCCGTCCGGCAGACGTGTCGCTCATCATGATTAGTTAGCTCCGTAGTGTTGCGAGTGGCAATCTTGGCCAGCTTCTGTTAAATATGTTGTTAAACAAGCTGTCGATGCTCTGTTCATCGGGAGTAAATCTCTCAAAATTGCTTCCTTTCCTTTAAATAAAATAATGAAATGAGTATGCAAAGATTTGAACTAATATTAATATAATCTTCTGCAGAGATTTTGACTGTCCAGTTTCAAGTGTTCCAGCTTTAGGCAGCTTATATAATTGCTAAAGATTATATCGTAGAGTTTTATAAAACAAGTTTGTAACTGATGAGCATAACCAATCAATAATTTATATATATATATATATATATATATATTTGTTTTTATACTAAACATATTAAAGAACTGAATTATTAGACTATATATATATATATGTGAAGGCTTAATAAACTGATTACTAATATTTGAAATATTTGCAGCAAATTATAAATATCATGAATATCCTTGAAAAGCCTTTAATTTAATTTAATTTAATCCAACTAATATGCCGCGTGTCAACGCGTGTAGCGCATTTAACTAATTTCCACATCATTTGCCGCGTTTTATTATTATTTAATTTTAGGCATTATAATGTGCTTTGCGCTGCACTTTCAATTGTTTATAGTTTATAATTTTATTGTAATTTTATCGTAAGTCTTTTTTTGCTTTTGTATACAAATTCTACCAACGCAGCAGAAAGTTCAAGTCAATGCCTTGGCTAAAAACGGTGTCAAGCTCGCCACAGTGGAGCAAGTGCTGACAAATTGCGGCTCAAAAAAAAAAAAAAAGAAGAAAAAAAACGCCGCCCACACGGTGGCAAAGACTGCTCTGCTGGGCACGCACGAGTCATCGGCTTGCGTAATGCGAAACATGGGGAGCACTCTCAGACGATGGCGTAAGCACAGACGCCTGCTATCTGGACCCCCGCGCCGAATTCAGCAGCGAGTTTTTGGACCTGAAGCGGGACAATAATGTTTTTGTATGTTGTTGGCATGCACGTCGCCAGCGGCGACGTCTTCAGATTGCGGCTACTAAAACGACACAAAGAACTTGGCATATTGTGCAGACGATCGTCTGCTAGAGCCAAACTTGCATCATATTCGTCACGTAAGCGAATTGGCATTGCCTGGATTTAGTATATAAGCAAAACGGGTCGCTCCAGTCAGACATTAGTTACCTTCAACAAGACCAACTAACCCAAACTAGCCACACAATGATGAAGTTCATGGTAAGTGTCTGCGCATCCTGAATTCCACCTCGAGCATTGCGCTTACTTTTCAACATCATCTGCAGTGCATTTTCGTCTGCGCCATCGCCGCTTGCTCCGCATCCGGATACGGTCGTCAGGGTTATGCCAGCGCACCCGTCGGCGGCTATGCGTACCAGGTGCAGCCCGCTCTGACCGTCAAGGCTATTGTCCCAGCTGGCGGATATGGTGGTTATGGCAACAACAACAACAACTACGGCCGCAGCATTGAGGTGCCCGTCTCAGCGCACTATACGTCGAGCCGCGGCTATGGCTATGGCGCCGCTCCCGTCGATCGTCAGGCCATCTCACTGGCCAAGCTCGGTCTGGCCGCACCCAATGCCGGTGCCCCGCTCGTCTGGAAGGAGCCGCGTCAGTATGCGGAGCGCTCTTATGGCCCACAGCAGCAGTATGGAAAGCAGCACAGCTACGGCTATGGCGAGCAGGCGCAGGGCGCTTCGGCGGCCGCTGCCTCCAGCTCCGTGGCTGGCAAGAACTCCGGCTACCACAACGCCGGCTATTAAGCGAGAGTACAGTGAATCGAAAGCTTTAAAGCTTGCGACTTATAGGCGAATAAGGCAGTAGGAAGTAATAAAAGCCAAACAACAACATAAAAACTTAAACAATTGATTGTCATTCTGTTGGGTCTGGGATTGGTTTACTTTTAGCTATTAAATTCGATCAATTTATGGCAAAGTAAATGTTTTAAAAATTAAGATATTTGTTGTTTTTTTTGGAAAAGAGTTCTATGAAAATGTGGGCATAAATATACCATATATATCAATATATTCTTGAAATTTTCTTAGAAACTTGATTCTGTTTATAACATAAATTTAAAAAACTTTTGGCAATTCTGTGTCAATTTATGTTTTCATTAAATTTTGCTACTGAATTCGCATAAGAATCCAATTTCATTTTGTCTATGAACTTAAACCTTATTCTGTTGACAAATGCATTTATTTTCGAATATGTTTTTTTTTTTTGATTTGTTTTCAAATATGTTTTTTTTTTATTACAGCAAACGCTCATGAATTTGGGTTTGCTATATCCGCGTTTCGGGCAGCCCCTGGCAACAGCTCAATTGCCAGACACAGACTGTTCTATTGAACGTTACCCCTAGGAATGTGCAAAGTCGAAAAGCTAAATATAAAATAAAATAAAATATATTATTGAAAAGTGGGGCTTGAAAAGGCGCGCGCTTCGTTTCTGGGTTCATTGAGAACTCACGAAGTGCTCGTACTTCGTTTTGTCTATAGCTCATGTGTCGGCGGGCATTTGGCCGGGCTTTATCAAAAGCCAGAAACAACAAAACATCGCGTAACCCAACGATTTTATAATTTGTTCGAAATACGAGTATATATTATTATATATTTTTGGCTTATAATGCTTTGTCTTATGTACCTGGTAATTATGAAATATCGCGGGCATAGACATTATAAAATTATATATATATATTTTAGTTGGCTGTAGTATACATATGTGCACATAGATATGGCCAACTGAGTGAGTGTGTGTGTGTGTGTGTGTGTATTGTGGAGTGTCACGTAAATATCCAGTCTAATTTTTGCATATAAAAGCCAACGTTGCTGGCAAATAAATCATAGTTTGATTGATTACCACAACCAACAAAACTAAAATATATTCAACATGAAGTTCCTGGTAAGTAATCCTTGATCTTGCCACCGGGACCGGTGTAGACCACGTTGACTAATCCTGCGTCTCCTTTGCTAACTATAGATCGCCTTCGCCGTCCTCGCCCTGTTCGCCTGCATCAACGCCAATCCTTATGGCAGCAGCCATGGATACAATGGCGGTCGTGTCGCCTACGTTCAGGATGTTGGCTATGGCAGCGGTTATGGCAACAACCACGGCTATGGCAACAACCACGGCTATGGCAACCGCGGCTATGACGGACACTCCTACGGCCAGCCCCTGATCTCTCGCTCCTCGAACCCCAGTGCCTCGGCTGCTGCCGCCGCTTCCTCGGCTGGTATCCGCCCCGGCAGGTACGAGCAGGTGGGCGTTGTCGGCTACGATTTGGACACCAGCTACAACGGTCGCGGCCGTGGCTATGGACGCTATTAGTTCAATCACAACCAATTGAACCTATAGCAACATTGTTCAATGGACCAACAGCAGCAGAAGCTGTTGCCACACTGAGCGCAAATAAAAACCGCTAAAAGCCGTGGAGAATGTTGAAAAAAAAAAAAACACAAACTGTAATTTGTCTTTGGGCTAGTTGGGTTCTGGGCAGCAACAAAGTGTGACATACTTTTGAGCGTCGGGCTTAAATGGGCGCAGCTGGGATTAGCGGCTGTCGGCTGCAATGACAAGGAACGACGGCGTTCTTGGGTTAAAGTTATGGGCAAAAATGTTTTTACAATTGAACAAAAATTCGAAATTTCATATTTTTAATGACGATTTTTTAAATGCGTTGAAAAGGGAGTTTATCGAGAAAATAATGAGCATAGGACAGTTATTATTTAATCAAAAAAGAATATTTGAAAAGTGTAATTATGTATATATAATACAAATATTAGTATACCCAAAACCCATTGAGAATGGGCAAGTAAAAATTGGAATAGTATTTGATATTTTTAATGACACTTTTTTTCAAATGCATTGAAAGGGCATTTTGTGCGGAAAATAATGTACATAGAAAAGTTATACATATAATTATAATGTAAAAATGTATTAAATTAATATGTTAGCATAGAAAATCAAACTCGATTTAAAAAGTCTTCTAAATTATTTAAAGAGTGCCAAACGCTTATATGAAATTAAGATGAAGAAACAATTTAAATGATATATTTTGCTGAAATAACTTAAATTTATAATAAAAACTTACTAAAAATTCTCAAAAAAAAATTGTTATAGTTAAAAAAATCCACAGTAAATTCATAGGCTGCAAACAGTGCCAAATAAGAGAGAACAATTAATTCCAATAGGCCTGAATAGAGTAGCCGCTGCTTATCCAGCTGCATGTTCTCACGAAACAGCAGCAACAGCAGCAGCAACAGCAGCAGCAGCATCGGCAGCCACTGTAAAGAGATCAACGCCACCCCCAATGGGGTCGGCGGCTGCAGCATTCAAATGTCGGCGATATCAGCGTCGGCGAACAAGCAGCTCGAGGTGTGGAGCTGGTCAAGTGCCGATATCGAGCTGCGATTTGGTAGTCAAGAAGAAGAAGAAAGAAGAAGAAGAAGAACCACAACAACAGCTCGCTGGACTGCGCTGAGCCGCCCAACGAGATGAAGACGGCGCCGCGCTGAGCTGAGCTGAACTGGGGCTGGGCTCAGCGCCGTGATAAATTCGCAGCGAGATCACGTTTCGTGTGCTTCAATTCTTTTGCTTATATAAAGAAGTGTGCTTGGCATTTGGTTTGTTAATTGTGCCAACTGTTCCAAGCAGCGAGCGCCCCCCAAAAGAAAAAACGGAAAAGCACAGCCATGAACAAATTCGCCGTAAGTAGTAGCATCATGACGATGACTGCGCCACTTCCCGTTCCCGTTCCCGTTCCGTTTGGCGCCAGTTACTGACCATCGATTTTCACCCGCCCACAGACTCTTGCGGTATTCCTTTGCGCCTACCTGGCGGTCGGCAGCTGCAACTACGGTAGCCAACACGGCAATTCCGGCTATGGTCATCGCAGCATCTCCAGCTATGGCCAGCGTGGAGACGGTAGCGCCGCAGCCGCTTCCAGTGCCGCCGCTGCCGGTGGCAATGATCAGCGTCCTGTTGAGATCGTTGCCGGACCCCGTTATGGCGGCAGCGAGCATCTGCGTCCGATCCTCCTCGACTCCGGCTACAATGGCGGCCACAGCGAGTACGGCCGTGGACATGGCAACATTGGACATCTCGTTGGCGGCGGCTATGGCGGCGGCTATGGCGGACACGTTGCCGGTGGCAACTATGGCGGCCATCAGCGCGGCTATGGCCGTCCCCGTTGGTCTGTCCAGCCAGCTGGCGCCACTCTGCTGTATCCCGGCCAGAACAGCTATCGCCGTTATGCCTCCCCGCCCGAGTACACCAAGGTGGTGCTGCCTGTGCGCGCCGCACCCCCAGTTGCCAAGCTGTACCTGCCCGAGAACAACTACGGCAGCCACGGCAGCTACCACAACGAGGGACCCAAGTACTAGAGACTCCACCTCAACAAATCAGTTCAAACGTGAAGCTCTCACAAAACCGTGAAAGAGCCCGTTGTGCAAACAGCGCTAATAAAAATTGTAAAGCATAAAAAGAAAACCAAAATGTTTTATTGATGATATGAGCCGTACCCGTGTATATAGTACTATATATATATATTTATATATATATTAATGTGACCCTGAGTGGACGCAGATAAGTGGTTCCGGTAACCGTCAGCTTGGGTTCGCCAATGTTTGGCTGTTGGCTGTTGGCTGTTGCAGCTGCAGCTGTTTTGCCAAAATGTTTTCGATTGCAAGTCAATGACGGTTGGAAATGCCGAGCGTGCCCGCGCCGATGCATTCTGTATATAGTTACTATGAGTATAGCTACCAATGAATCCAATCAAACATTCATTTTTAGGCTAAATACTCAATAATTTCAGAGGTAGCTTAGCTGAAAGCAAGGCACAGCTAAATTGGTATTTATTTCCACAAGGCAGCTTTTATATAAAAAGTGTCAATATGCCTGCAATTCATTAGCTTTATATAAATATAAAATTATAATTATAAAAATGTTCTTTCTATAATATAATATTTTATTGTCTGCTCGTTTATCCAATAACATATTTGGTTAGAATGCCGACTTTAGTTATATTGTTATTAGTTTCTATTATTTTTATATTTTAATTATAGAATTGAGTTAGAAACTATTATTTAAACTTTCTAGCACTGCTTAAATAATACTTTATCTATTAAAATTCGAACCCAATTTTGCTAGTTATAATTCTAATTGCATGCCTAAATAGAAAATTATTCTGTCTATAAGCCTCTCAATACTAGACAAATTATAGTTTAAAAAAATCAAAGAAATTATTATTATAATAAACCCTTTTTTATGATAGCTGCCATTCTTGTAATAATTAGAAAATTATATGACATATTTCGTAATGATCTTTAGTTTTTTTTAAATCGCCTAGGCATTTGAATTATAGCCCATAATTTCTTTAAAGTGTATAAGAAATCTAAATCTACCTATTACCAATATTTATTAATTATAATAAATATAGCATATGGTTATAAACGAACAGCCGTACTTTAAATAATACAAAATTAAATGAGTTACGCTTGAGATATATTAATATTATAGAATACAGTTGTAAAAAAAACAGCTAAATTAAGGGATTTATTTATTATATATCAAAAAAAAATATATATATATTTTTCCATAAGTCAATGTCAACAGTTATTTGTTTAAGAACAATTTTTTATTATTTTTTTTGTTATTGTTACCTTTATAAACTGAACTAGAAGTTTCAGTTTTTCCCAAAGCAGTTTTCACTGTAGTACTATTCGCATAATGCTTGATTAAAAGAAGCTTAAAGCTTTCATGTTAAGTGACATGTTTTGCAAAAAGTTTACACACACACACACACACGCACACACATACACTCTGCACTTACTCTGCACTCAGTTAAGAGCTAAATCGAGAAGCTGCCGAGCTTGAACCCAATTCGATTATCAGCTTAGCTGGTTGCATGCTGCCAGATTAGAGGCAGCAAGAGCTAGACAATGGCCATTGGAGAGCACGACGGATGTGTGTCTTTGGGCCAGCTCTGCATACCAGCGACGGGAGCTATCAGCGACATTAGAGCCGCCGACGTATGCCATGACACAGAACTGGTGAATGCGCATGCGAATGCGAATGCGAATGCGAATGTGAGTGCACTCGAATGCATTCGCAGCCAATTGGGGTTCATTGAGCAGCGGCGGCTGCGATGATGTTGTGGACAGGTAGCCAAGTCAAAGACCTGATACCGCACACGCCAAATGCGAGCCGAGCGTGCCGTGCAGGGGGCAGTCGATATCAATGGAGCTACTTGCTCTTCGGATTGCCATTGTCGTGGTCGTGGTCGAGTTTGCAATTTGGCGCGCATTTTAACCAAGTGTAAACCGACACCGAACCAGCCCCGAACTGCAAACCGAAGACGGTGTCTGTCGCGTTTGAAGGGGGGTGGTGGCGTTATCAGTGGGCCGCTCGAGTGGATTTCGGTGTGGTGCACACAGAGAGGCTGCTAGCCGGGCCCCAAAGTGGCGCAGCGTAACTTTCGTCATCACTCGACGGCGTTTTGGTCACGTAAAGCGCACACACAAATCGCTGGCCAGCTCAAATAATGTGGCTATAAAAGCAATTTGGCCATGCGCAATTGTTAATTAGTTTTGAAAACAGTCGCCTCCTCGCACCATCCACAAACATGTCCGTCAACTACATGCGTCTGCTCTGCCTGATGGCCTGCTGCGTCTCCGTCTGCCTGGCCGGCAACTACAACAACGGCTATGGCCGTCACGGCTACGTTGACTACGTGAAGCCCGCGGAGACCGCCGAGGCCCAGGCCGCCGCTCTGACCAATGCCGCTGGCGCGGCCGCTTCATCGGCCAAATTGGATGGTGCTGACTGGTATGCGCTGAACCGTTATGGCTGGGAACAGGGCAAGCCCTTGTTGGCCAAGTCATACGGCCCTCTGGACAGGCTCTACGCCGCCGCGCTGCCACCACGCTCGTTCGTCGCCGAGATCGATCCAGGTTAGTTAGCCACGACTCCGCTTCTCAGCCTGGACGCGCATGCTAATGTTTGATTTCTCTTGCAGTTTTCAAGAGGAGCCACTACGGCGGTCTCTACGGCGATAAGACCGTCGTCCTGAACACCGGCTCCAAGCTGGCAGTCTCCGCTGCCTAAGTTATTGGACACCCAACTGTGCCCAACTGGCTGAAAGTCTTAATAAATAGTGATTAGTTTAAAGTGAAATGATAACTGTTTGTATTTAATGTTGGGCAGGGCAAGGGGGCTTACAAAGGATATCTTGTTCTAATGGGATAGCTTTGAAAATGAGATTTCCAATTAGAAATTGTTGGAATCGTTTTTCTTCTGATGAAATATCTCAATTAGTAGCAAACTCTCTTTGATGTATCCAATTTAATATATTCACCAACCGAATGAAAATGATTTACAAAGTAAATGCTGTTCTAATGGGATCTGAGTTCCTGAATTTCTATTAGAAATTTTTAAAAGTTTATTTGAGTGTCAAAAATGATATAGATGATATTTGCTTCTGTTTTAGATACCCACACCTCACAACCTTTTCATTCAATGAAATATCCCAATAACCATCTTCCAATTAGAGTTGATAAAAAGTTCATTTAAGTGGGATGATATCTGCTTCTGTTTTAGACACCCTCACCTCACAAACTTAAAATTTTCTCGATCTCGATTTTCATTTGTTGAAATATCCCAATTAGTACGCAACTCAATTTGAGCTTGTTGTTGTTATTGTTATTATTATTAAGTAAATTCAGTTTTTATTGCAAAATACAAAGTAAAAATATGAAAATTGCTCAGTTTTTCTTAATCGTTTTTTCTTTTAATCATTGTAAAATCAATTCGTTACGAGCACACAGATATTTACCTACTAAACATAAAATGAACTAAAAACAAGTAGAAGCGGTTGTAACTCGGGTAACTCGTTTTCTAGGGTCGATTGGTTGATCTTTGGATTTTTCACTTGTTGTTGTTGTTGTTGTTGTTTATGTTTATCAGCCAAACTCTATAAGCAATCTCTCTCTTTCTCTCTCTAGCGCTGCAAAACTGCTAAGTTTTCCTTTTAGTTTATTTTTACTTTTTTTTGTAATTTTATTTGGTTTTTTTTTTTATATGGTTTTAGGTTCATTATTTTAATTAAATTACATGAACTTCAAAATATTATTATTATAAATAGATAGGAGATGTGTAGTGTTATGTATTTATAATGTATAACCTATACGAACTCTCGCAAGCTCTGAAAAAAATTTAAATTATAAAAAGTTTCTCAAGCAAATCTTCGAACTCAAAATTGTCTGCATTTTCTGCATTTTCTTTCGGAAAGCTGTTGTTAAATTGTTTGTTTTTTGTTTTCCTGTTGCTTTGCTTTAAATAATAAAATGTTGCTGCTGGGGTGTGTGTATGTGTGTGTTTGTGTGTGTATGTGTGTGTATGTGTGTGTGCGGATCAGCGATCATTTATTCGGTGATCGTTCTTGTTGTCTCCTGAATGTACACCTGAGAGCCGGGCACGGTGGAGGTGGTGACGAATGTGCGGTGCTTGGCGCGGATCAGATTCAAGTTCGATTCGGCAACATCGGCGCGATCCTCGGCGGCCTCCAGCTCGCGCTGGAAGCGGCGCACACGGGTGGTGCTCTGCTGGGAGAAGCCCTCCTGCTCGGACAGCTGGCGTCTGTAGATGTTGATCTTGGCAGTGGTCTTGTCCAGCGCGTCCTGCAGCAAAATGATGTTCTTCTGGTCCTCCTCGCACTGCACGATCACCTCCTTGACGGTGCGCTCCTTCTTGCGCAAGATCTTGATGGTCTCGGCGTGGCGGCGCTTCTCCTCCTCCAGCTCCAATTCCAGATCGCGAATGCGTGCCTCCAGTTTGCTGATGATGCGCTTGCTACCGGCAACGGCGTTCAGCTCCACCTCCTCCAGGCGAATGGACAAGTTCTAAGGGCGAGCAATAGACATTAGCTTGATCTTGGGAATTTGGTCCGGTTGAGACCTACCTTGACTTCGACTTCCAAAGACTTCTTGATGGTCTCCAGCTTGACGATGCGCTCCTGCTCCTCGTGCACCTGTTCGACGACATGCTTCAGCTCGACCTGAACCTTCTGGAAACGCTCGTCGCTGATGCGCAGCTCCTTGGACACCTCCTCGTAGTCGGAAGAGATGACGGTCAGCTCCTGCTCCAGCTTGGACTTCAGCGACACCAGATTCACATTGACAGTGCTCAGCTCATTGATGCGTGTGGTTGCTTCCTCGTATTGCAGCTCCACGGTGCGCTTGGCACGAGTGGCGCTATCCAAATGGGAGCGCACCTCCTCCAGTTCGCCGTTCATGCCGGCCAGACGACGCTGGGCAATGCCGTACTGATCGAGGGTGGCCTGCAGCTGGCGCTGCACGTCCTCGTAGTGGGCCTGCAGTTCGGTCAGCTGCAGCGACTGCTTCTTGATCACCTTCTGCAGATCGATGTTGGTCTTGTTGGCCACATCCAGCGACATCTCCAGCTCGGTGATCTGGATCTGCAGCTTCTTCTTGATGCGGGTCACCTCGGTCTTCAGGCGGGTCTCCGCCTCGATGACGCGAGCATTCAGCTGCTCGATCTCAATGCTCGTCTGCTTGCTAAGGAAATGCACAGAAGATCATTTGGTCATTTTTATCATTCTATTGAGAAGCGTTCAATCAAAATTTAAACATCATTCTGGAAGTTGCCCTCAAATTGCTTCGCTTGGCTTTTCACCTCGAAGTCGCGTTCGTTCGCTGGCATTCTGCGCTATTTTTGGCCCAATGTCTGACCCACAAAAAATAATTTTCTCAACACTCAGCTCGATTCGGTTGCTGTTTGCTGCCGCTGTTGCTGCTTCAGTTTGCTGTTCGCTGATTTTTGTGGCATTGTCAAAAATTGCATTGTTCGGCCGCGCTGCATTGGCGAATTTTTATTTATACGCTTGATAAAGACATCGAACTTGTCACAAATAGCGCACTTACAT
Source organism: Drosophila colorata (assembly GCA_035041545.1). Classification (NCBI taxonomy): domain Eukaryota; kingdom Metazoa; phylum Arthropoda; class Insecta; order Diptera; family Drosophilidae; genus Drosophila; species Drosophila colorata. Next base: position 7,711,505 of record JAWNLD010000564.1, read on the forward strand.
GCCAAGCATTGCTACCTTAGTTCCTCTCGCTGCCAAATAGAACCGATCGCATCATGCGTCTAATTTTAGGCGTAGGTGAATTCTCTATTGTTTGCTCAAATGCTCGAGCAATGCGTCTAGTGTTGCCAAAATCCATTTTTGACTAATTGTAATCAACAGCCAGGTTGATTCATTTGACAAGCCGAGTAGGGCTGGGTCAAAGGGCACGAAATACGAGTCATATATCTAAATAGAGTTTGTTGAGTATACAGATAGATAATAGTTATATCTAACTATATGTTCTCAAACTCAGTCATCATATTTTACATTTATTGTGATTTATTTAATTTAATTTAATTTTTCTAATTTTTCAACTTTAATTTAATCCCAGATTAAAATTATATCCCTCACTCAAATTTCTTCTACATAGTTCCCAGCTTTTGCTTTTGCCCGCCACGATTTTTGTACGCTATCGTTTCTGGTTTTCATTTATAATTTCTCTCAGTGTTCTAGCCAATTTCTTAGTTACTTAATCTATGTGCGCTCATTGTTGTCGCTTTGCCAAGGTATTTAGCTTGAGTTTTGCTTGCGAACGTAAGTATTTTTTCATTTAATTTTAATTTTTATTTTTTTTTTTTTGCCTCGTTTTCAATGTTTATTGTCTACGCAGAAATATGTGATGAATTCTTTTTTTCTTGCTTCGTTTTTTTTTTCTTTTCTTCATTTGGTTGCCGTCATGCGCATCAATTTTTGCGCGAGAAAAACAAAATAAGATATTATTTCTTGAAGGACACGTCAAACAATGGGCAAACCACTTTGCCAAACCACTCGCCGCCACCCAAAATACCTGTCCGAGAGTTATTTTTGTGTGTGTGTGTGTGTGTGGGTGCGAAATAAGATCATTCACTCTAATGGATCTCGGGGTGGGCGGGTATAGAAAATGCATTAGGTACACTTCGAAAATTCAACTATTGAGTGTGTTCTTGGGCCTACAAATATAGCCTCCATATTGAATATACAATTTATTTATTTATTGCGAAACTAATTGCAATTTGAATGTAAATGTCATGAATAGATGATAAATTGTATTTAAATTCTTGGCCAGGTGAAATATGAAACCATTTTTAATAAATTTTTTATCTAGCTTTAGAATATGATAGTAAATTTAATTTAAAGCTTATATTGAACTTGCTTTAAACTTAAGCATTTCGGGCATTTTAATCATTTCAAATATAATGTACCCAAACTGTTTGCTATATTTCTAGAAATCCTCATCTTAAATTGCGAACAATTTATTCATTAGAATATGGCAAAATATGATGGTCAGCTGCAAATGGTCAGCCAAATAGTCGGCGGTTCGTTGCAATTAGCCAAGACGAGCATTTAGAAATTGCAGCAGAAATAATTTACACACGACTAAACAAAAGACACAATGCCAGAAAGAAGCGAAAAGAGACAAATAATTCAAGCCAAAAACAAAGAACAAAAAAATGCATGAATTATACACGGGAAATGCGAAAGAAGCGTCTAGATACGAAAATAAAATGCAAATTTAAACCAGACAAAAAAAAAAAAACAAAAAAACATAGAAGACAACAGAGAGGGCTAGAGATTGGGAAAGCAATAGACACACAGACGATTGTGGGTTGTAAATTGCTGGGCACAAAAAAACAAAAAAATGAAAGAAAATATTAAGCTACAAGTGAAAAGAAATGTTCGCATTTATTCAGAATTGTCTGGGCTAGAAACGAATTGAAAAACGCCAGAGTTTCAGTTTTCCAATGTAATTGCTGATGATATGATTATGAGCTGCTAAATGAATGATGCCGGGACTATGCTTAGACAGTGTGAAAACTATGGCTATAGATCTGATCAGCTGGCACATAAACATATATATATTTATGTATGAATACATGCATATATATGTATATATTTATGTAGCGTTCAGTGCTGCCAATAGATATAGGTATAGTCCTTGAGTTTGGGATGCGTACGCATGACCTTGCGACAGATCCAACACTTATCCTCTATACCGCACCTGCTATCCGCATAGAACTCCACGGTGCGCTGATTCAGCGTCGACAGCTGACGTTTCACATTGTGCAGCGAGGAGGAGACGCGATGATCGAGCTTATCGACCATGCGCTCGTCCATTAGCTCCATGTGATAGGCATGGGCGCGCAGCTGGCCGCTGCCCTCGAACGGGGAGGTGGAACGAGCACGGGACGCGGCACGACTCGAACGTATTAGGGTCTGGGCAATATAGTTCTCCTCATCCTTTTTGGCACACTTAATATTCCGCTCCGATTCGGATAGCAGCGCCTGGGCAATGGCGCTGGCGGACTTGCCGCGTATCGAACGCTTAAAATCGTCAGACATTTTATCGTATTCGTTGTCTAGCTCAATTTTCCGTATGCGCTGCAAAATCTTTAACGTATCGCGCTTGATTAAATCCTCGAGCTCCTCTTGGCGGCGACGTCGGCGCTGGCGCGATCTCTCAACAACTGTGTCCGGTTCAATGTGCTTGGCCACACGCGTTGCGTCGACGAGCTTCTGCACACTGAACGGCGAGCGTTTCTGCGCCCGAAAGCTAAGCAAAATTTCATCGGCCCGAGCGGCGCAGGTGCGCGACAGGCGAACGATCTCATCGGCATTATACTGCCGCACCGCGTTCGAGGAGCGATATTGCTTCAGGCCCCGTTCGCTCACCCATGGCAGGTGCGGCTGCTGCACTTTTAGGCCTTTTGCCTTAGCGTCCAAATAGTCCAACATTGGCTGATAGAAATTCATCGTATAGCCATAGTTGTCATCGTATGTTGTTGTTGCATGACGGAAGCGCGACGGACGCTGCTGCAAGGCGAGCGCCATTTTGTGAGCAGCGACGAGGGGGCGGGGGGGCCTTAGGGCGGGTTAGGGCACAAAAGATTGATGGGGCGCAATGGAATGGATATGGGAGTGCGTGTGTACTTAGAATATGAATACTCTAATTAAAGCTACTAAAGGGGGAAAGTAGTCTGCTTGTGGCTGTGTCGCTTTGTCGCTTTGTCGCCTCGTCTTCGCCTGCTGCTGCTGCTGTTGCTGCTGTCGCTGTCCTCAGTTTGGCAACAGTTGCTGCTGCTTCGCAAATAAATTTTCAAATTTGTCGAAATCTATAAAAAGATTGCAGTTTCTTGTTCAGCTGTTGTTTCGGCAGAAAGGTATCAACATAATGACGACAACAACAACAATATCATCATCATCATCATCGTTGTCAGCATCATCATGAACATTGTCGCTGTTGGCAGTCAATGTTTGTGCTTTTTGGGCTATGATTGATTCATTTTGGCAGCCTCTTCATAGACTATCACAAAAAATGTCACACATTTTACGCAATAGTCGCAAGTTGAAGAGAAAATAAACTTGCCATTAAATAGGTTCAGTTTAGGTAGCCTTCATAAGGAGTTTATCTTTTTTTTTTAATAAACAAAGTTATGAACTTTATTCCTGCACTGATCAATCAAAAAGCCCGCACTTGCCAAGTCCGACAATAATCACATTCGACTTGTTCACACTCACCTACCTATTCTCAAACCAGTCTCAAGACTGGTTATCTTTTCGATTCTCAGCGTTTCCCAATTATGTAATCACAAACAACTGCGCAATTTTCTGTCGAAAATTTCAACGTTATGGATAGAATAGAAAGTCTACCTCATTAGGAAAATATTCGAACCAACTTCGTGTATGGCAACTGCTTGGCTAACGCCTTCGCTGACTGGGCAGGACTTGAGTTAAGTTAAGGAGTTGCTGCTGGCGGGAAAAACTAGTGTCGTTGCTTTAGGCGCGACTATTGAAATCGTACTGATCGCTAAATGGGTCAATTTGATATCAATTGTTTGGCAACTGGCGGCGACGATTGCAAATCAATCGATTGACTTGTTCATTGGCCCGAATGCTTCCGTTTTGGCAGTGGAAACTGCAAGGTTTTGTTTTTGTGGTTTTGTGTTTTTTTTTTGCCAGAGGCGTCGACATTTGCGGCAACTTCCACGGGGGGCGACACTTACCGAATAGCCTCAACTTCCTCGTCCTTCTCGGCCAGACGACGCTCGGCATCGTGGCGATATTGGTTGAAGTCAGCGGCCAGGCGCTGACCGCGCTGCTCCTCAGCCTTGCGGCCCTGTAGGGTAAAAAAAAAAAAAAAAAGAGGTAAACTGATCAGTAAAGTTCTTGGTATTAGAGGACTTTTGCGAACTTACAGCCTCGGCTTCCTTGTAGGCAGCGGTCAGCTCATCACGCTCGTTCTCCAGACGACGCAGCTCCAGTTCCAGTTCATGCAGACGACGGTTCAGCTCGTTGATGACGCTCTTGGCCTCATGCAGATCATCTGAGCAACAAAAGTGATCAAATTATATTATATATTATATTATATATATTAAATATGGTTCACTTACCGCCCAGCTTCTTGTTCTCGCGGCCCAGCTGACCGTTGGCATCCTTGACCTTGTCCAGCTCGTGGATGGTGCGCTGCAGATCGGCGTGCTTGTTCTTCAGATCGCGCTGGCTGGTCTCGTACAGGACGATGGTTTCGTCCAGACGGCTCTTCAGCTCGACGTTGTGCTTCTCCAGCGTGTTGACGGCCTTTTGCAGTTCGCGGCAGCTGTTGTTAGATTTCTCCAGATCGATGATGAGTACCTCGACCTCGCTGGCAAGGCGGGTCTTGGTCTTCTCCAGATTGTTGACCTTAACGATGAGAATTTCGATGTGCTCCTCCAGTTCGGTGATGCGCACCTGGTATTTGCGACGAATCTCCTCAACCTCTTCGGCACGGGCTGCCACTTCGGCATTCCATTTGTTCTGCCACGAAGTGGCATCGGCATTGGCCTTGACCAACTGACGTTCCAAGTCAATGCGCGCCTCGGACTCTTCTTCGAGCTGAGAACGAGTTGAATCCAATTCGATCTCAACCTGATGCAGCGAAGATTCGAGCATTGAGCGACGACGGTCTTCGTCTTCCAGGCGGCGGCGTGCATCCTCCAGCTGGGAGATGACTTGGCTCTTGGAAAACGAGACTGTGTCCAATTGAACTTTGAGATCTTGGACGTCCTTGATCAGCTCAATGTTCTCCTGCGAGAGGCGAGATCTGTGCGAACTGATATCGATGACGGTGCGATTCAGTTCCTCGATCTTCACATTCAGCTCGGTAATGGAGATCTCCAATTTCTGGATATGTTTCTCCGAAACGATCTTCTCCTTGGTGTAGGATTCGATTTGGGAGAGCAGCTCGTAGACTTCGGCCTGGAATTTGGACTTGTCCTTTTCGGCTCTGTAAGCATTCGATCAAGCAAAGTTTTTTTTTCGTGTTCAATAAAAGCTCATTTAGATGAAGCTGCAATACTTAGGCATGGCATGTGAGATCGGCATTGGTGAGCGGCCAAGCTGTGATTTCTATAGATCATGGCCAAGCTGGCCAAGACTGTAAGCTGCTGGGAACAAGCTAAGGTAGAGATCGGTGTAATCCAAGCTTTCAGAAAGCTCTGGCGCTTGCACAGCTTTTGGCTATCGATCGATAATTGCGATCTGCAAAAGTCTAAGCACATGTTGCCTAGAAAAGCACAGGCTGGAGCCAAAGCTATTTGCTTGGCAACATGTTCAGAAAGCTCATCGATCGATATGCAAAAGCTAAAAGGTTTAAGGTTAAGAGCATGTGCCTGGAAGCAAGCTATTTTAATTTCATAATAGAATTTTCAATTATTTTATTCGAGAAATTCCAAACATTTTCCACTTTTCGCTTGAGAGGCAGATTCATTAGCTACAGTAATTACTGTAATTAAGAGAAAGATTTAAAATTGAACCACCTACAAGTGGCTAAAGCGAAAAACGTATCGAATTTCCATAAAGTTCAATTGGACGAAAAGAGACAACAACAACAACAATCATCACATTTTAAATATGATTCAATCAAAGACATATTTGGATTGGGCGTTGGTGCAAATGAGAGAGCAATAACAACAAGAACAACGGCAACGACAACAGCAATGCGGCGCTCTTCTACTTAACGCTCAAGAATGTAGATGAAAATTAAAAAATCTTTTCTAAAAATAAATGCCAAAATATGCGCTCCTCGGTCTCAGTTGTTGTTGTGGCCGTTGCTGTTGTTTTTGTTGTTGTTGTAGTGGAATAACATATGGTTGCGTGCGTGCGGAAAACGTTGAAACTTTTTATTTTATTTATTTTTGTTGTTTTCTTTCGAAAAAAGCTTCCTTCAAGCTTCGAGGCGAGAGCGAGAAAACTGCTTTGTCTGTGCAAAAGTGCGCACACTCGGGCGCACCTCGAGATAGACAAGTATTTTGTGTACCTGAGCAGATCGCAGCTGGCGACAGACAATGGAAAAAAAATGTAACAACAAATGCAGCCTGCAGCTAACTGGATTACTATAAATTTAAGGCAGCTGACATTACGCATACGCCGCGTGGTCGGCGTCTGATTTGATCGCGCGACAGCCTTGAATTTTGTCGTGCTCGGTAATTTTGAAATTCGAAATTCCTTTGCAATTTATTTTTGGATATTTGATTTGGAAATATGAGTAGCCAAAGCCAAAAGTCGTTTTGCGCTGTTTTTGCTTATACTAACACATTCGTCTGAGTTTCACTGGCTGCAGAAAATTTGTGTCAATAGAACTTGCAAGCAATGCATATTTGAATATTTTCCGTTGCGGCTTTTCGGCTTTTCGGCTTTTCAGCTTTATTCTGCTTGTCATGGCATTTTGATGAATTGTTTATGGTCTGATTTCACTTTTGGTGTCAGCGGGGCAAGCAAGGTTACCAAGCCAACATCATCATTGTTGCTGCTGTTGTTGTTGTTGTTATTTGCATTACTATTGTACTGATTTTGGAGACATTGAAAAGTCAGCGCCAGCTGACGCCACTTCATCAACATCCGACAATAAACAATAACATGGATATGCATGTTTATGTTTGGGCAACATTTCGAGGTCAGAACACAAAAATTGGGCCAGGAGGCCATGGATGATGGAGTATGGCAAAAAAACGTTTGGCAGATATATGAGATGTCGTTTTTTTGTTTTGTTTTTTTTTTCTTTTTCTATCGTTTGCCTACCTAGCCTTATTTTTCGTTAGGATTTCGACTTGTTCCTGGAAATCCGTAATAATTTCGTTGTGCTTTTTCTTCAAAAGCGTGGCGGTCTCCTCAGATTCAAGATGAACATCCTCAAGCAGCTTGCGCAGCTTCAAGAGCTCAGCATCGCGCTTGCGGTTGGCTTCAAACTGCAAAGAAACGGCGCTAATATAGTATAATGAATCGTTTTAATATGGTCTCATATCATACTTGATGTTCAGCACCACCCTCAGCTTCCTCGAGACGCTCGGACATCTGTATGACCTGAACGCTGAGGTCGGCTTTCTCGCGCTCGATCTGTATGCAAAATATAGAAAAATAATCACATTAATATTTGCTGCTTAAAGATTGGACTTATTTTGTAATTAGATTGGACATAATTTAAAAAAAAAAAACACACTTTTCTCACATTTATCTGAGCACTTTTCATAATTTACATTTCTAATTATAGGGCGAGTTTTCAGCCATCCTACACGCAATGTATAGACCATGATGCATTGCGGCAAATTCAAACGGCCCATAAAATATATAAATCAAATTAATCAGTCAAAAATAATTATGCGCATGTAACACCCAAAATAACAATGGCATAGTGCCAACAAATTTCTATAGGTATCCCATACCTATTGCACCCATATCTGCGCTCAGATCTGCCTGGCATAGGCATATATACATATTCATATATGTTGCATTTCCAAAAAGGCATTAAAGAATTTTTATTATGCGTTTTCTGTTGAACCAAACAACACTGAAAATTTTCCAAAAGTTCTACCAAAAAAAAAAATAATAATAAAAAAAATAGTTTGTATTGGACCCACGCTGACCTAATTTAAGATCTGCAAATTTGCGAATATTTTTTCCTCCTCGGCAATTAAAATGAATTTTATATTATTTTTCAGGCTAAAGAAAATTGGGCGCTGTCAGATGCAATTTTGTGAAACTGGACTGAGATGAGCACATTTTTGCGAAATCCAATTTTAGTAAGAAGCGTGAGAATAGTAAAACTGGTAAATTATGGAATATGATAATATGTGGAATTTTCAGTTATTTAAAAAATATGTGTCTCGCTAGAGAAGCTTGCAACATTGAAATATTTATACATTTACAATTTTTATAAACTAAGTAAACTGAGAAATTCAGCTTTAGTTATATTTTTCAAGGAATTTGGCAATATGCTCAAAAAAGTGTGTGTGTGTGTGTGTGTGTAATCATCTCTAATATCAGCATATATATTTGTTAATAAACTATATAGCAAAGCTGGCCAAAGGCCACGTAAGTACAACCGTAAATCCATTTGCGCCATATGTATCTTGCAGATACTTCTGCCGCTATATGCATAGATACGTGTGTAGCAGACTGTCTGTGAAAACTTTTAATGTGCAAGAAAATTATTTAATTTTCCCACACATTGAAACCGACACACACACATACATGCACACGCATACATAATACAGCCCACATAGAAAATTGTTCAGCTGTGCCAGCGAATTTTCTTCAGTCTTTTGCTTATTCTCTCTGTTTCTGTCTCAGTATTTGTGGGTAACGATGATCACCAGGATGATGATGATGATGATCATGTTTTTTGGCTACTTTATTTTCTATTCTTTTTGTTGTTGCTTCGCTGTGGTTGTTCATATTTTTGTTGTTTGCCTCAAGTTAATCATTGCTTGTGTATTGAATGTCGTGCGCTAATTTTAGCCATTTTGTTCCATATTATGTGTGTGTGTGTGAGTGTGTTGAAATGTGTATGAGTGTGCGTTAGTGTATTTGTGCGTGAGTTTGCTGATCCATAAAGCAAAAGTAATTAAAATTATTTCCACAAAATATATATGTATTTACAAATACGCTTCACTCTCGACTCTCGACCAAGTGCACAAAGCTCCTCGGCGACGTCGACGGCGAGGGCCCAGGCCACGCCAGGCCGGGCCGGGCCGCATTTTCTAAATTTGTAATGCCAAACAGGAACAGACTGGGGCCCCAAAAACACAACAACAACAACAGCAACAACCACACAGCGTCGCCTGCTGCAGCTGAATGAAGTGCACGGCATTTTGCAAATGCAAATATTCACAAAAAACAATTGCATTTGCATTTGCGATTGTTTTTGCTTTTGCTTTTGCTTTTGCTTTTCATTTGTTCCCCCCAATTGCATTTGCATGGGCCAAAACACACAAATTGAAAATGCAAATGAAAAATCATTTATCATTTGTTATTGTGGCTCCGCCTCAGAGCAGCAACGGCGATTGAAGTTCAATGCACATCATTATCATTTGTTCGTCGCACAACTCTCGAAGGGTAATTTATTCTTAGCCTCTCTCTCTCTAAGTGCACAAATTTTTGTCTATTGTTTTGCCGCTAGTTTTTCGCCGCTTTTCTATTTTGACTGATTTTTTTTTGCATTTCTATTTTGCTTTTTTGTCGTTTGTGCTTTTGCTTTTCCACATATTTTGCTGTTTTTAGGGTGACATTTGCAAGCGACAAAAAAGTGAAAATCGCTCGCATGGCGCTTTCTCTGCGTAAGGAATTTCCTTTTGCCGCCGACAAGCAGGTGCAAAATTTTTAATCGAGTTTATTTTGCAGAAAAAATATAACATACATATATGTTATGTCTGGAATTTTAGTCCTATAACTTAGAGATAATTTCCTACTCTTCTATTTAATATATTTGTATTTGTTAGTTCTTATAAATGTTTCGCAACTTACCCTTTGGCGCAGCTCACGTTCAACTTCAAGATCATCTTGGAGCAAACGGATCTTATCCTGTAAGAAAATTCATATTTGTATTCGTGTTGCAATTTTTTTCATCAATTTTATCAAATTTTTCGCACTGAGTTTTTGCACAAAATTTAGATATATTTTTAATTCTTTTTTTTTATCGCATTTTTCAATGTGTATCTCGTAGGTGCTTGTTACATAATTTTCACCGACGCATATATATATGTATATGTGCACATATCTAGGTATTTTTGCTCAAACGAATTTAATATTTCCACACACAAACGCGGCGAGAACACACATACACATGCATACGCATGTATATATATGCATACATATATACATTTGTACATATTTTAGATACATTTTCGGTCTTTTAGACACAGATACGTTTGATTTGAACATTTGCTGCACGCAGCTTTAAGATGCTTTTGCATTCGACTTTTAGTTTTTCACTTTTCTTGTAGAGTTAGGTGAGAGAGTTTTTTTTTTTTGTTTTTTGGGGGGGTCGGGGCGTATCCGGCTGTCTTATCCTTACCTCCAAGCGGGAGAGCGAGCTCATGTCGGTGATGTATTCGATGTTCACATCAGCCGCACCGGGTCCAGTGGATGTGGCCCGGTAGGAGTATTTCGAGGAGCGTACAGCTTGCGATGACGACATTTTATGTCAGATTTTCAATTGATTTTTACCGATATCTATAACAGAATAATTCGCTCGTTGCGCGTGGTTTCGTCGCGTCAATAGAATTTTTTTCTTTCAGAATTTTCCTTTATCAAGCGAAAATCTCTACAGCACCGCACGCAGTTGTGTAGTTGTCACCGAATCACCGAATAATTCGTAATAAACGTCGGAGTAAGGCTGGTGATCTACTGAACAAGAGATCCCGTTGTCGTTCGAATAAAGAGTATTTCGTTTATTTGGTCGCTGGTCGCTTGTGAATTCGTCTATTTCAACGAATCCGACGATCTCGCGCTCGGCTCGCTTTTCTTTCAACGTTTTTTTCCTTTCTTCTTCTTTCTGAGTGTGCTTTTATTCATCCGCTTATTTTCGGCAGTTTTCCTGTGAGCATTTTGAGTGAGTTTTTTGTTGTTTTTGTTTGGTTGCCACAGGGCTTTCGGGCCTTGCCTTACGTGCGTGTTAATTGCTCAGTTGTGTGGAACATTCTTTGATTTACATTTTTTTTTTGTTTTCTGTTTTTTCTTTTTGTTGGCTTCTTGCCGCCTAGTGTGAACGCATTTTCACGCCAGTTTGCGGAGCACCCAAAATAAACTCCAAGTTGTTGTTTTTTGCGCTTACCTGTAATTAGCCGATGTCATTTACATATACAAACGCGCACAGCTGTATGTGTGTGCTCTGTAGCTTTTATTTTGTGTATCTGCCTTTCAAATTGTGGGTACATATTGAAATGGCTTCCTAGATACAAAGAAATATCGAACACTATGTTTTTTACTTTTTAAATTTATTTTCTCACTTTTGGTATACATTTTTTTATTGATAATATTATTAAAATTTACATATTTTCTACATATTTTCTAGATTAAATGCAAAGGAAAGCCGCTAATTTATAGAAGAGTAACTACAGGTACGAATCTGAATCTGATAATATCTCTTATATCTTTTTTGCATTCTTATATATAATAAATATTCAAAATAATTTAATAATTTCTATTAAATTTCAAAATGTCTGTTAGCCAAGGGAAAGCCAATAATATATACAAGAGTATCTACAGGTATGAATCTGAGAATATCTCGTATATCTATTTTGCATTCTTATATATAATAAATATTTAAAATAATTTAATATTTTCTATTAAATTTGTAAAATTTCTGTAAAAATGTATCTAAGCCAAGAGCTAATTTAATTGTATTGTAAGGTCGGTTAAAAGCATTTGGCAAAAAAACATCATAGACTTTCAAAAGTAAAAGAAATGAGAAAAATACACATTAAAAAGTACACCAACAAAACAGCCCCCCAAAAAAATGCTCGAGATCAAGTTGAGTGAATCCTTGGCAATGCCATAAAATCTGTTGGCCTGCTCATTAGCTTTTATTGGCCAATATTCCTTTGCAGACAATGTGCTGTCATTTTACAATTGTTATTTAATGGGCGAGCAAATAAAAGAATACACAAAAAAACATGTGTGTGTACACTTTGACAACTGACCAGATTATCTATATCTATATACATGTATAGATATAGGTATGTATGTATATATAAGATTTGGTTTTTTCAACACTTACATTTGGAGTGTCATGTTTTTGGCTCAGTTATCCAAAATAAAAGCTTTTTGAGTGTAAATCAATTTGACTCGATCTTTGCCCAGCTTCTCCACCTGTGCAAAGTTTTCTATTCCTACACACTCACTCACTCGACACACTCGCACACACAGTCACAAGTATACTTAAGAATGATTTTTCGCTTATTTTTAGCAACTGAATTTAGCATGTTTTTTTTTTGTGTTTTTCTCCCGCCTGCTTATTTGCTGCTCATAATCATGTTCATCTTCCACACACATTTCACCTGAGTGTATAGATACACACCAGAGGCCATATAGTTGGGCCGGCGGCGACTATAGTATAGCTATAGATATATATGTGTGTGTGTGTGTGTGTGTATATATGAAGATGGCTGGCTGGCCATTTCGTATCTTCTAGATACTTAGTGCCACGAAAAGCGCTGGCCATAATTTTATTTATTTTATGCATGTGTATATACTTGTGGGGCCAGAATAATATTTAACATTTTGTGTGCTTGCCACATTTTGGAATGTGTAATATTTTAAAAATAACATGGCGAATATGTAGCAAGCGGTACAAACGATAAATAAGTCAGCTAAAAATAAAACAGCACAAGACCGTTTTTATCAAAATCGAGGTGAAAATTCGAAATGAATCGAATGCCTAAATACAATACAAAGCGCAGGTAAATCAACGTTTGTTCTTCGATTGTCGCTGGCGAACGCTTTAAGCAGCAATTCCTCAATGGAAATATTATTGCACACCTGTCCCAAGTTTCCGGCTCATTGCCCATCGTTTTACAGATGCGCTGAGGTCAGTGATGACACAGGAGGAGAAGCAGGAGGCGGAGTTCTTTCCCCTAAGCAGAAATCACTCGCTCGCTTGATCTTCTTTGTGTTTCATGTTTCGTGCGCCACAACAAAATTGGGTCAAAATTGTTATGATCACACAGAAACACACACACACACACACACACGCACGCACACAAGCACGTCTGCTATGCAGTTATATATAGACGAGCGGCAGCTAGTGCGCGTATGAGGTGTTTTCCTGCTTTATAAAGTGTGTGTGCCCATTTGACGAGTGCTTCTTCGGCCACTTTTCGCATGCCTCACTTGAAGTTGCAGCTTCCCAAGCAGCAATCCAAGTGGCAGCAAGATCACTTGAGGCATTCCCTGGTGCCCTGTGCTAAGTGGCGGCCAGATAAGCTCAAGTGGGCGCCGTCACTGCTCCATGTGGGTGGTGCACAAATTCCAACAACACCAGCCCGAAATAAACATCTTTAATGCATTCAAAAACAAACAACTAACGGTTTAGACCGTTAATGCATTCGCTTTACCCACAAATTTGTTCCTTTTTGGCAAAATTCGCAAGTTTTCCATTCGTTTTTTTTTTTTTGTTCGGCGTTGACAACTTTAAATCAAAATTTCAACGTTTGATGATTCACACACCCCGCATTTTGTACAGGTATAGGTGTATGTGGTATATATATTTATATATTGAAGTATTTTTGACAAATCTGGGTATTTTGTTTTTACCTAAGTGGAAGCAAGCAGCCTCACAGATACAAATAATACCCTGTGACGTGTGCGATGCCAACAAAAAGTTGTGAGTCATTCAGTCAGCCTGAATGTGACTACCGCTTGGATCAGATACTATATGTTCTCATAGTATAAATATCGTCAATGTGGGTGCTGTGCGAACCTGCCAAATAACATGAAATGCAATAAACATTTATCGTACTAATTCAAATTTAATATTATGACAAGCTGCGCTGTGAAAAACTTATAAAAATAAATATTCAATTAAAAGCAAAGAGAGAGTACGCGACTAGAAATACAATATAAATTTAATTTGTATAAGCATTTAGAAACCACTCAAGTTAGTTCCTTTGTATAATTCCTTGGTTAATTAATTAAATAATTCGATAAGAGTTTAAGATACAATATCTTTATTAATTATTTTGGATACCTTATGCTGATATCGTTATGTGGGCATATCCTTAATCTCAAATAAATTTGAGAGCCCACAAACCGTATTTAATATCCTACAGATCTTACAGATACATATGTTAAATATTTTTTATGCACTGTTTATTTTATTTCGCGTTGACACATTTTTATTTGACAAAGTGATTAATCATCGAAACATATTTGCGATTGTCAACGATAAATGCAATGGGAATTTAATTAATGTCAACGGCATGCGCTTTATTTCTGTCGATTGTAATCAAAAGAAAATCTGCCTAAAATGTCTGCATTTTCTATTTATGTGGGTAGATACAGCTTTTGCGTCATTTGGTGTTTAAATGGTCGATGGCATTAATTAATTTATTGAATCCGTATACCTTCGATACGGCTATATAGTGTATATATGCCTGATCATGAGTTTGTGCTAATTTTGTAAAGATATATATATCTATCCGACTTTTACCATTCGATTTCAAAAGCTTTTTACACTTAATTAAATATAAAAATCTTTTATAAAGTTAATATTCCCTTTTTACAATATTATATCGCCGGTAAGGGTATTAAATCTTCGGTATGCCTCACTTAATAGTTATTATGACAATCTAAATCAGTTTTGGCTTTTAGAGTCTCAGTTTTCTTGCAAGCTTTAGTTAGTTCACAAACCGTTGCGCTGTTCGAGATGTTCATAGCGAAGACAACAACCCAGCGAACTTCCGCAGCTGACACATAGATGTCGCTAGCAGACAAAAACACAATTTTGCCACAATTGAAATGAGTTTAAGTTGTTGTCAATAATATATATTTTATTCTGTTTTAATTAAATTAAATTTGTTCTAAATGTTTAATTAATTACCATACAAATAACAAAGCAATTTAAATGTATTTATGCTAACTCAACAAGAACTCAATTAGGTTGGTCAAGCGCCGCATGCTGACATAGTTGACCAGCACCACGTACGCGTAGCAGGTGTAGATGTACGCCCACCATTGAAAATGCAGCGGATCCTTAGCCCAGCGACCGCTGCGCCCAAAGCCAACCAGTCCGTTCGGCTGCAGGACAAGGGCGTGATGCCGTTCGGTGAGCAGGCGGCGGAACACAGCGCCGCTCAGGTAGACAACGCTCAGCAGCAGAATGAGGCGTCGCAGATGCACCAGCAGCAGCGCCATTGCTTGCCACCAACTGTTGGATATACACATGCATCACATTTGTTAGTATTTACATACATACATATCACATATATATATATATATATATATATATATATATATATATTTAAGGGCTATTTAATTTACTGAGGATTTTAATTTTATATCTGGCACGCACTTTTCGGCACTGGCGTTTTTCGCACTTTCCCAGATGAATTTGCGTAAATCTCGCAATCTTATTTTTACTTTTCACCTTTTTCTTTTCGACAGCTTTTCGTGTTTACTCGAGTTATTTGCGCTCTGCTTTGTCGTTTTGTTTTCGTCGCACTTTTCGTTTGCCTTCGATTTTGCAGCTGGCAACACTTTCGAAAGTTTTTAGAATATCTCTGTGGATATTTACATATATTATGTTAAAAGTTTCTTTTAAGCTTTTGGCGGCTATTTGTATACATTTTTCGATTTAAATGTTGTTTGGCCATTATACAAATTTGCAGATGTTTATACATAATTGTAATCAAAAATTCCTGTTCAGACATGGATTCAAAATGTAAACTATATCTTTGTTAAAACTTAACTTGAATATAGAATCTCATTTTTTCCATTTGATTTATTCTGCAATTAAATCTGACTATGAACGAAAATAAAGAAAAGTTAAGTTTGAATGATTGTAATGGCAGCTCGAAGCTGTGTACAGGGTATAACCTTGTTGGTCACTGTTACTTGTAACTATTCAAAACTGTGACCAAAGAGGATATTTTTTGTATACCGACAAACATTCATCAGATTTAAAGATCAGTTAAAGATCTTTTAGTACAAAATTTTGACATAAAATCCGAACGCGAATCTGTGTCATGCTGCCACTTGAGGAACGGCCCTAAGAATAACAAAATTGTGCCTCTTAAAATGTCTTTCGGCACTCTAGAAACAAAAAGCAACCTGCGATTACGTGCATAAAAACTATATAAAAGCCAACAAGCGACTGCGTTGCGTATACTTAATGCGTATGCGCAATACTTGAGACGCGGCACTTCAGCGAGCAGCTTCGGTCCAGATAACCTTGAATAAATCCACAAAGAACAAACAAACAATGGCATCTAATATTGCAACATGGAGCGTGATGTTCGTTAAGCACAATATTTAAATTAAATATTGGCACACAGCGGCCAAACGGCTGAAAGATGAAAACGGAAAAAAATATGTTGCAACACCCAAAAACGTAAACTCATGAAATGTTTAGCAAAATGTGATCCGGACGCGTAAGCTTTATGTAAATAAAAAAAAAAAAGCGAAGAAAACTATTAACTGCAGTTCTCGTATTCGTTTATTATTTTTAGCAGTGACATGGATAAATGGAACAATCGACACGCAACGTTTTATTGGCTAAAAGCCCGAGATTTTCTCGGCCTGCACAAAATGTGGCCCTAAAAATGCTGGCGAGAAGATGAAGATAATTTAAATCAACACAAGACAAGACGAGACTGTCTGTTGAATATGTTATTGTTTCTTTTTTTTTTTATATTTTTTATGAAAACATTATAATACAAAATGACTATGTACACAAAGGAAGACATGCTCGGTCTTTAACACAAAATATATATATCTATATTCATGACCAACATGCTGTCAATAAAGCATTAATTTATGGAGAATAATGAACAGCAAAGTTTGTCTGTGAATTTTCTTATGTTCATTTCTGTTTCAAGACTTTTTCATATATTTTTTAAATATACAAAATATAAAATTAAAATATATAAAATTCGTTCTCGCGCTAAGAAATTTCTAACTTCGCATAAAAATGTTTGAGTACAAAATTCGTGAATTTTACACTGATACCCATTATAGCAATTTTCAATATAGTTTCTATATCTATGCGAGTGTCAGCTTCAATCGTTGGGCAACACAAGAAAAAAAATATTATGACACAATAAACTTCCTCTCATGCCCCCAAAATGTTATGGTGTTTTATGGTCCCGCAAACAAATCGAGCCAGTGGTTCCATCTTCTCTTGCCAGCCACTCCCCCAAATTAATTTTATTAACTAGTGTTTGCATCTTTTCATTGCATAATCTGTTGGTGCCGGCCCAGGCCAAACATAAATTATAAATTCAAAATCGTAGAAATGATTGAAAGGCCTGCGCCTGTCGTTCGTCGATGCATCGTATTGCTCCCAGTTCCCAGTTGCCTGTTGCCAGCTCACAGCTCCCAGCTGCGAATAGCGGCTCCCGGTTGCCTATGATTGACCGCTTTGTGCACCTCGCTGCCTGAATGGCCCACTGGCTGCTCCCGGGGATTGCCGGGTCGGACTTTTATGGCTGTCGGTGTATTTTTTATGGCCTGCCCAAATTCATTTCTCGTTTTGAGGCAAACGTATATTTTCCATTTCTTTTCATTTAGTTTTTGTTTTTTTGTTTTTTTTTTTCGATTTGTTTGCATTTATTTCTGGGGCGGCTGCGTTGGCGTTGCTGTTGCTATTGTTGTTGTTGGCGTCTCTCACGCACTGGGAAAATATTTGTGGAAAGCATGCAAAATGCACGCCTGCTGCGGCTCTTTTATTTTTTAATGCTGCGTTGAAAGCTATTTGTATCTGTCGGTCAGATTAGGTTAAGTTGCCGCGCCCCCGGCCCCCGGCCCCCGGCCCCCGGCCCCCGGCCCCCGGCCACTGGCCCCGGCGTCAGGCAGCGCATCCATTGCAACCACTGCATGTCTTTCGTCAAAGTGTCGAGCCACTTTGCTTGCCCCAACTCCAGCCGTTCCCCCTCGCCCAGCGCCCATTTCCATTCCGATTCTCATTCCCATTCCCTTAGCCGACTATTAGCTGTTGATGCTCGCTTGGATTTTGAGCTTTTACCTTTTGATTTTCTGGCAATTATAGCGTCCATGTCGCGCATTCTGATTTATGTGCACGGCCCAACAGCAGAGCCAGGCATTCGCTTACCGAGCAGATATCAGCCGAATGGGTTTTTTGGCACATATTTAGATATTTAGTTTAAATGCTCACTAAAATATAAAACCAAATACTCGCACGTTCTCGCCGAGCCGAGCCGATGCGAGACATGTGCAGGCCAAAAGGCATCTTTGTTTCTGATATACCGAATATCAGAATTTTTGAATGGACGTCATCTTAGCTAGTCGCATGCTTCCGGTGAGCGTTCAGTGTGTGTGTGTGTGTGTGTGTGTAGTTTCTGGCCGGCAAAAGTGGCACACAGATCGTTATTTTTAAATGAAGAACAAATATCAGTGCACAGAGCTGCGATTATATATACATGTGTCGCTGCTGTTCATAAGATATGCACGATATTCACAGCAAATATGTGTGTTAAATTAATGATACTTGCTGCTTGTGAGGGGGGTAGGAAGTTCTATGAAAAAAAAAAAAAATATATATATATATATATATATATATATATATATATATATATACAAGTGTTTATATGACTCACTAATGCAGTGGAGCTGTTGATGGAACAAAGAGTTCATAGGAAATTTAAGTGAATGAATTTAGTTTGCAGGAAATTATAGCTCAACAGCGGAAAAGACTATTTTGGAATTTAAAAAAATTAAGGACTTCATTTGAATGAATATAACTATATATTTTTATGTACCTATATATTTTATGACAAATAATATGCAAATTTTTGCAAGTAACATCTATATGAAACTTTTTCTCAATTTTCCAGCAATTTCCAATTTTGTCACACATTTCATAGATCACTCAGTTACTCATGCACCCAAATATACCAGGTTTATATATTAAAAGCAAATTTATTAAATTATGCAGCTATTAATAGACATATTGTGTTCCTATTAAAAATCGAAATAAATGCAAAATACTTTAAATTTTTTTTACAAAGTTGTTTTTTAGATTTTTTACGGCTGTCGAAATAAAATACTTTCAGATGCGATAGAATTGGGCTACCGATGCGTTATTTACATATAGAGTGGCGCACGAATTTTGCCAGATATACGCGTGGCTATATACAAAAATTCTATTTTATTTATTTCATTATTGCAATTTACAAACGCAACGAGCCGACCTAAAGAGAGCGCAAGGCTCGCTGAGAGCGTGCGATCTCTCAACCAAAATATACACATACATATATACACGCACAACTCACGAAACAATTTTTGTTTTGTACACTTTACACACACGCTCGCCGGGAAAAATCTCGGCGCAAGATTTTCCACATCGGGCAGTTTTCCTTTGACAACGCGCCGAGTCGCACGCTACGAGACGAGAAGAACCAAAAAAAAAAAAAACGCGTCGCGATCGCATGCGACAATTGTTGTGCTGCTTTTGCTAAATTTAAAAATAAATAGCAACAGTTTTTCTTGAAATCAGGAAAATCACAACAACAAAAAATTAAAATAAGAATCAAAGTAAAGAAGAAAACACACAGCCAAAAGTGATGCCGAGTGCATGAGGTATAAAAAAATCGGAGCGACAGGCACAAAATATCAACGCATAAATAAAACGGCCCCGTGACGTGTCGCATTTGCCGTTGCCGCTGTCTCCGGCTCCGTCTCCGTCTCCGATCTCCGTTCCTCTGTCAACATCTCTGCCGGTTGCATTCTGAATGCGCCTGCTTCTCCTGTCGCTCTCTAGACGCTGCGTGGCCGGCGGATTATGTAAAGTGGCACAAGCCGCGGGCCCGTGCAAAAATACGCACGGAAACTTTTGTTCGAATTCGTTTGCGAGAGAAATCAAAGTGCTGCAAATGTATCCAATGAATGTGCGCGTAGTACGTGTATCTCATGCCTCGCATTTGTATCTCGTCTCGCAGTCTTTGTTCAGTTTTGTCGCCAGTAAATGTAACTAATTTATTTTGCATCTATTGCAATTGAGCGGCCACCGTGGATGCATCCAAAAGATACGAGATGTCGTTGTCTAATTGCCCACAATAGTTAATTTGTCGCGTGTGTGTGCGTGTGTTGTGTTTGTGTGTGTGTGTGTGTATTGAATTACCAGCTAAATTACAAATATTCATATGCAAATTGCTGCCACTCAAGTGAAACACGAAATAATAATACGAGCTGTTGAAAATGTCATGAATTGTTGAAATTAACAAAGAGATAAAAACAAAATAAAAGAAAATTAAAATAAATATAAATAAAAAGGAAAAGAACAAAATAAAACGCAATTGCTGCGCGAAACACTTGCCAAAATAACGTAATCAGCATGTCATCCTATCGCAGTTATGTAAGTAAACTTTAGGCAGCGCCAAGTATCTGCAACTCTTTAGTTGTATCTGTATCTGTATCTGTATATATTGCTCTGTATCTGTATCTATCAATCTCTGTGTGTATGCAAATTGTTTCAACAGTTTTTGTTGGCAATTTGCTATTTTGTTTGTTTCTAATTGCCGCTGCGGCCAATCTATTTTGTATCTAGTTTTCGTAGCTTTTCAAAGCACACACAACACCCACACACACAAAGGGAAAATTACGTACAGACAAAAAAAAAAAAAAATTAAACAACATATTGTATGTATAAATTTAGTTTTTCCTTTGGGCACTTTTGTTTTCGCCAACCTTTGTTGTGGGCCCCCCTTTTTGTTTTTGGTGTTCGAGTTCAGTTCGAGTGTTAATGGCCCAGTTCCATGATAAACAATTCTCAAAAAACTTTTGCCTGGCATTTTTGCAAAATGTTTTCAGGTAATTGATTTTTGGTTCTGAATTTCATTCATGGTCGGGCGAAGGTGTTTTGAAAACTATTTAAATGTTTCGCAGAATCATATCATTAAAGTTGAGGTTCTTGTGATTTATGATTATACTTGTTGGGAAAGTTAATTGTTGGTTTAGTTAGGTACGTACAATTAATAGATTGATGATCAATTTTATTATAAAAAATTATACTGTTAAATATACATAATAAATTGTGCTTATGGTAAATCTAAAATTTAGTGAGGTAAAAGACTGAAATATCAACAAATCAGGTTGTAGGAATTTTATAAGAAGCAAAAAAGTTAAATAAAAGATAAGTTTCACAACAAAGATAAGACACGAATATTTTTGGTATTACAGTAGACGCTCGCTAGAGAAACTCTCGATATTTCAGTCGTCCAGTAATTAAAACCAGCGTAAATTCATTGAGCGCTCTAAAATTAGGACTGAGCGTTTTATTTTTGGAAATAATTCATTTCTGCACTTGCGTTGCTTAACAAAGAACAAATTGCAATTCGCCTGCTTTAGACCAAAAAATATATTTTCAAAATAAATTAGGCATATTTTTTGAACGTTTCAGTATAATTATAGTTAATTAAATGAATAAAATGTATTTGATAAATAAATAAGAAGACCAGTAATTCGAATTTTGTGCACATTTCAATATTATTACAAGTTGATACAATAAATTAAATCTATTTATCTCATAAATAAATAAATAAAAATATGTATATTTAATCAATAAAAGATTTAAATAGCACGTTTCGATAATTTAAACTGCCTTTATACAAAAAAAAAAAAACAAAATGAAATGCTTAAATATTTAATTTACCTTAGAAAATTTCGAATCTGAAAAGACGTCTAAATTTTTGTATATTATGTCACGATCAGTTCATCCTTTTTTTCGGGAAACGTGTTTATGTGACCTTTTGGCGCTCGCTAAACTCTAGAGCTGTAAATCAATTAAAGATTGCGCCTAAACCGATCAATTTATATGCCCAACAAGTTTCCACTTTGGGCTGCCTCAAAGTGTTTCCCAGTTCCCAATTCGGAGCCTGTTTATTTTTAGTTCGTTTCTAAAAATGCTCGAAAAAGGGAACAAATAATTTTTTATGATTGCGTCATTTGTAAGTTTGTCTCGTTCTTGTTGCTTTACCTATTCTTTTTCCTATTCCCATTCCTATTCCTGCTGCTGTCGTCTTTTATGGGCCGAAGGAAGTTGTAAATATTTATGAGACGCATAAACTTAAAAGTTGGACTTCTTCTGCTGTAGATTGGGGAAGTGGAGTACAAGGGGAGTTCACACCAGCTAATTAATTACCAAAGTGTGAATTTTCATACAATTTGTTGTACACGAATTTAATGGGGAATGGGGGAGGCTGTGTGGCAGTTAACAGTTGTTTCTCAAAGCTATTTGAAAGTCGGATTTCAGTACACAATATGCCCAGACGTCGTCGACCACGTTGCAAGGTGAAACCGTTGATAGCGCTGCGCGAGGATGCCGGCGACAGCGATGCCAGCCAGGACGATCAGCTGGAGAGCAGAAGCGACGATGTGGACGTGCCGACCGAGCCGCACGATGTTGCGCCGTCCAGTATGCCGGCCAGCGGCGACTGTGAGTACAGACTCTTTCCGGAGCTGCACAATCAGCTGCCCTGTCTGCCCACCTTTGCCGATGTCTTTGGCCAACACTCGGACGTCATCTATCAGGAGAACATGCCAGCTGCCTTGCCGGGCTGCAGCGCCTCGGATCAGCTAAATGTGTCCGCATCCGCGTCCGCGTCCGCATTGTTGCCAGATATCTTTGGCATAAGCGGACTCGTTGCCAACCTGCGCGCCACTCGCAACAATGCGAACGCTGTCCAGCTGGTCACTGGCGAGGATCTGACCACGTTTGGTCTGGATCTGGCCAGCCAGGGTGACATCTATGTCCATTTCAATGGGCCCTTCACACAGCAGCCGGCCGGTCGCAGCTCTGCCAATTGCGCATTGGAGCTGGGCATGCGGGGCATGCGCGATGCCATGGACAAATATCCCACAAAGCCGCCCGTTTGGGAGTCGTTTGTGCCCGAGACGCGAAATTTGGGCCTGCTGCTGCCCGTGCCGAAGTTGGCGCAGCCGTCACACGAAAAATCTGCCTAGTTTGATGTCAATTTGGCAACCTTTCAAATTGCTGTTCACTTGTTTTGGTTTATTGTCAGCCAGCATATATTTTGGCCACCAATTAAACATACACACATTGACTGTTTGAAAATATTACAAACGGAGCTGACACCCTGACGAAACCAAAACAATCCAAGAACTAAGTGCAATAGATGAATTTTAATTTTTTTGTTACGGATATTCCGCTCTATTTCTTCCACCAGCTGGGTCAGATAATTCCCTTTTTTTTTGGCATTTCCTCATTCTTTATCGTTGCTTGTATGCTTTAGAAATATAGAATGTATATATTTTTTATAACAATCTGTTGCAATTTAATTTTTTTATATAATATCAAAATTAAAAGTACCTAAAATATTTGTTATTAAATTCAATTTAATTTCTAGGTTTATTGTTCATCACTCAGTTATGTTGGTATTTCAAATTTGATCTTTTAATTTGTTGATACTCGTTTTCGAAGTGAAAAGAGTATATTGGCACTATGCAATTATTGACAGATAAAAATGGACTTAAATTGTGACATGGAAACCTCGCGGATCCATAGCTCCCCTATTTGAAACTCCCATAACTTTGACAAAATTTAACCGATTTTCATGTGTAATGACATTTTGGTCATGGTTTGTTCTCTAAATTGATTCAGCATTTAAATGTAAGAATTATTCAAAATAAATATTTAATAATATTACTCATTTAAAAAAATGTTTTTGACTCTTCATACTTTTAATTTAAAAAAATATATTTTACCTCTACAGGGTATTGCCTAGTTGGGCCCGTTAGCTCTATCTGCTCTGCCACTTGTGTCCGCTGAGTATCTTTAACTTTTTATAGTTTTTTGCATACGTTTAGCATCGTGTTAATTTGTATGCAGCTCGCATATAAAGTATACTGCAAATATATGTAAAAATATACATATATTTTTGACACAACGACACCAAAAACTAAAAATAAACCCAAAAATAAATCATTTGTCTGTGCGGCGGCACGCGAATGATTTTTATTTTATTTTTTTTTGTTTGTTTGTCGAGTAATTTGATTTTGTTGGTCATCTCAACATGTTGGCCGCAGTTGCCACATTTGCTGCAGATGCCACATTTGCAGCATTTGCTAAATGCATTTGAACATTCGCCCGATCTGCGTTTTATAGACACCGCCGACTGACAGATAGGAACCGCTTTATAGCCCCTGTTAGTTCTGCCTTGGCGTCCACCTAATTGAGTCCACATAATAACGCTGTCAAATTGCCGGCTGAGTGGGAGAGACAACAGCTCCGGAGTGCCTGACACAAAGTACATTTGGCACATGGCAATCTTCAGTCCAGCCTCCCTTGCTCTCCTCCACTCCGCCTCTCCTCCATGGGCGCCCATTTCTGACTTTTCTTGCTTGTTTTGCGCATTGTTGCGCTATTTGTGTTTGGCATTCCATTTTACTCAGCTGAAAGCAATAACAACAACATTAGCGAAAACAATTAACAGGGCTCGCAGCTACCCAGCTCCCTGCATCCTCCCCCTCCCCGCCCTCTCCTCCCTGATCGCGCTGGGCGGCCGGTGCTTGGGCACTGTAGAAATATGCATTTTTTATGGTACATGTCATTTGTGTGGCGTGGGGCGTGGGCCGCCTGGCGCCTGCCCAGCGTTGAGCTCCACTTGGGACAGTTCAGTAATCATCGACACTGGAATTTCTTGCACGCTTCACATTTGAGAAGTTTTACAAAATTTTACTAGGCGCCCATTTCATTCAGGTAAATCGTTGATTTTTATGGCCACTTTTAGCGCTTTAACTGTGACTTCATTTGGCTTTTGGATTTCCTCTGGAATTTTCATGGCTATTTTCCAGGCATTCCCATTGGTTTAATGCCTCCATTTATGCCCAGTCTCAAACCTTTATGGATTATATGCTTATAAGTTATTTTCCCATAATAAATTATAATATGTACATTAAAATTTTGTCAGACTTTAGCTATTGCCAAGAACTATAAAAAGCTGACATGGATTTCGCAATATTTTCTGTGTGTGTGATTCTAGTGATCACAAAATGCCCTACAATTAACGTAAGGGGCAACGAGGCATGCCCCCCCAAAAAAAAGCGCATGAATGAAGGGACGTAGGTGTCAGGAGCGGCATTTTCTAAGATTAGAAGGCAGATGTTGAAATAATCGAAATGAATCTGTTTACACGTCCAAATTAATTGAAAAACGCGTGCTACAGCGCCATTTAATTGAAATTCAAATTGAAATTGAAATACGGCGAAGCGAACGCCAAAAACCCCGAAGAAAATGAAATGCAATGCCAGAGGCGAGTTCAAAGCGGCCCCAGGCCGTGTGGGGGCCATGTCCCCTGCCGAGGGATGGGAGCAGAGGGTGCCTCAAGGAGGGGGAGCACATTTTCTGGTTGATGGTGTTGATGTGCCCAGGCCCCAACATTCTGCCTCTGCGTCTGCCTCTTTTGCGTTGAAGATGATAAAATGCTCGCGAATAATTGTCGAATGCAACGCCCAATAAACAATCCAAATTCACGGGGGACCATGGGTGCCGAGGGCGCAGGGGGTGCGGTCAGTGCATTCGAAATGGAGCGTCTAAGTGCGCCAATCAATCAGTTGCAGCTTGCAGTGCTCATGGATTTACTTGGCGCAGGGTCTGCTGGAATTTAAGTATCTTGGAAATAGTTAATAACATTTATTCTTGATTGATTCAAAAACCTCGGAAGTGTTTTCTTTAGGTGGAAAACTTGATGTGGCACTTGCAAAAGTATTTAACTTATTTAAGCTACATTAGTAAAAGTTGAGAAATTGAAATCTATAAATAAGAAACATTTAATTATTATAATATTATTTTTGTTAGTCTATAAATAATATTCATTACATTTTAGGACCACTCTTTTACAATCTCTCTCCCTTTCGCTTGATATCTATCTCATCTTCTTGCTCTCTCTCGCTCGCTCTCTCTTGATCGTTCTCTCTGTCTTTCTCTCTGTCTTTCTCTCTCTCTCGCTCGCTCGCTCTCTCTCTCTCTCTCTCTCTCCCTCTCTCTCTCTCTGTCTCTCTCTCTCGCTCGCTCTCTCTCTCTCTCTCGCTCGCTCCCTCTCTCTCTCTCTCTCTCTCTCGCTCTCTCTCTCTCTCCCTCTCTCTCTTGATCGTTCTCTCTCTCTCTCGCTCGCTCTCTCTTGTGATCGCTCTCTCTCTCTCTCTCTTGATCCCTCCTCTCTTGCTCTCTCTCTGTCTCTCCCATTTCCACTCCTTCTCTTACTCTTTTCTCTCTTAGTCCCTCACCTGTTCTGTTTCTCTTTCTCACTTTTAATCCAACACTTTTTTAATTTCACTCTCTCTCTTTCTCTATCACTGAAACACTTCTTATTCTTCTTTCTTCCTTTTTCTTTTTCGCCATACATTTTATATATTCGTTATCTCACTCTCGCTGACTTCCTCTCACTCGCTCTGTCCCTTTTCTAAATATCACCTTTCTATGCGATTTTCATATTTTCAAGTAAGGCTTTAATCACTTTAGCAAATTTAAATTTTATTTTATCACTATTAATGTGTACTCGAACATTGCAGACACCCTGGAAATCGAACTTGGGCAGTTCCTACAAGCCGAGCAGCTCAGCAGTAAGTCTCCATCGCTCCACTTCCACATTGAATGCCAACTAATCCGCCTCTGTTTTCCGCAGTACACGCTGGGCTCTGAGCTAGGCAGCGGCGCCACGTCACGTTACTCCTCCCTGGCCACGCCCAGCGCCTACAGGCCCTCGTTCTCGGGCGGCACATATCGCATCAAGCGCGATCCGCCAGCGCCGGCGCCGGCGCCCGTCACCAGCTACGTGAGCCGCTACGGCTGCGCCGCCAAGACAGACGCCAAGGATGCCGTCGGCGCCAACGCCAGCGACCGGAGCAGTCCCGTCAAGCGCTACACGGGCGCCAGCAGCAAGCTGGGCAAATATGGCCGCTCGCGGGATCCCAGCCCGGTGGCGCTGGAGCACACGAATCGCGGCAAGTCCAAGTCGCGGGATCCCAGTCCCGTGCTGGACAGCGCCAGGAGCAAGCTGGGCGGCGCCGCCTATCGCAGCAGCGCCTCGCGTAACAGCTACAGCAGTCGCTATGCGCCCGCTGCCCGACTGAATGGAGCCAGCGCCACGCTGGACAAGTCCATCTCCTATCTGACCACGAGTGATTTTCATGCGCGGACCGCAAGTCGCGCCAAGGCCAGCCGGGAGAAGGAGCTGGAGGTCAGCGAGCCGCCGATCGAGCAGCCGCCGATCGAGGCAGCTGCCAACGAGCTGGCAAAGGAGGTGGCACCCGACACAGAGGAGCCGGTGCAGCGGGAGCGGCCGAAGTCGCCGGCGGACACCTTTGTGTCCGTCGTGGTGGTGACGCGGGCCACTTCGCCGACGCCGCCGGGCAGCAGCACCGTGCAGCGGACGCGACGCATCGACATCGCCAAGACCATCGAGAAGACCGTACAGCGCTCGACGAAGCCGCGCCAGACGCTGGAGAAGGAGATCCAGTCGGATCGGCTCGACGACTCCACGCGCTATCTGCGCTACAGCGCCGGCAGCAGCAGCATCAGCTCCAACTACAGCACGCACCGGGATCGGATCAGCAGCCTGCGCTACAGCGCCAGCCCCCAGGCGAGCAGCTCAAAATCGGGCACGCCCAGCCTGGAGGCGAAGCAGCTGCCCCAGCCGGAGGCGGTCACAAGCAAGAGCAGCTCCAGGAGCAGCAGCAAGTCCAAGCTGTCGCCGCCAAAGGCGCTGCGTCTGAATTCGCGGCAATCCTCCGTGGAGAATTTGGCCAACAAGCCGCCGGCCGCGCCCAGCAAGGCGGAGTCGCCCACCAAGAGCAGCAGCAGCAGCAGCAGCAATGGAAATGGGAACGGAAATGGGCACGGAAATGGGCATGGAAATGGAAATGGGAACGGAAATGGAAACAGCTCGCTGGCCAAGTGGCCCTGGCCCAACAAGGACTTTCGCAAGAGCTCGCTGAACGTGGGCCCCACGGACCGACCAAGAAAATCCCGCACGCCCAGCAGCGGCGGCGAGTCTGAGGAGCCAGCAGCGACAGCAGGCGCTGCGATTCAGTCCAGCCAGCTGGAGCGTTCGCCCAGCGCGGGCAGCGAGTGCAGCGCAACATCCGCCAGCTCCGCGCGCAAAGCAGCCAAGCAGAGCAATGGCAAAGCGACGGCCGGACGCAAATCCTGCAGCGGAAGTGGCAGTGGCAGTGGCAGTGGCAGTGGCAGTGGAAGCACGGCCAGCTGCTCCACGGCCTCCTCCTCGGACAGCGAACAGCGCGGCAAGACGGCCAAAAAGCAGAGCAAGAAAAAGTCGACGACAAATTGCAAAGACAAAGACAAAGTCAAAGATAAAGATAAAGAGAAGCTGGTGGGCAAAGAGAAGCCAAGAGAGGGACAGCAGGAGACGAAGGTCACCGACAGTAAACAGCGGACAGGTGACGGCCATTCGGATGCCAGCCAATTAATGATCGGCCACCAAAATAGCCGACAGTCCGGCACTGAATCACGATCGGAATCGCAGTCGACGCGACTGCAGAAACTCGCGGCGGTATCGAATTTTTTCGCCACTCGTCAGCACGACGCAAATAGTGAGCCGATCTTCCTCGAAAGCTCCGAGAGCGCCGGCAGCGTGACGGACGCGCCGACAACGACGACGATCAGTCTGATGCTAGAGACGCAAACGAACGAACCAACGACGTCGCCCGTACGGACGACAACGAACGCAACGAACGCCACGATCGCCACGATCGCCACGAGCTCGCCCAGTTCCAGCACGCATTGTCCCGGGGAGACGACGACGACGACGACGAGGTCGACCACAAAGGATACGCCCAGCACGGAGAGTCAAACGAGCGAGGCGCGCCCATCGCTTGAGCCGGAGGAGGAGGACACCGAGGAGCCCAGCTGGTGGCAGGACACCAGCCAGCAGATCAATACCGCCTCCGCCCTGGACAACAACAATCGCAGCGAGATGCCCTACAGATTGCGGCATATCGATTCCGGCGATGATCAGGCCTGGTGGCTGCGCCAGGACGATGCCGGCGACGAGGACGATACGCTAGCCGAGCAGACGTTGAATCCTTTGGACGATGAGGAGGATGCCAGTGCGGCCACCGAGCCGCAGGGCGATCCCGACAGCCGGACGGGCTGGTGGAGCAGCAGCAAGGACGACAACGAGAACCCAAACGAAAAGCCGCCAATTGGCAACGGTTACGGGCCGGAAGTGGAGCGGGAGCACAGCGAGGAGGTGAAGCGCATGCCGCGCAGTCGCATCTCGCCGGAGCACGAGGCCTGGTGGCTGGACGAGGAGGAACAGCAGCCGGAGAGCAAGCAAAATGGCTACCACGAGCATGTCAACAACAGCAACAACAACAGCAACAACAACAGTGAGGCCCATGTGGAGGTGACCATTAGGCTGCCCAGCAGCGAGCACAGCTCGAGGCAGGCTACCCAATCCTCGGACAGCGCCCCCTGGTGGCAGGCGGGACCCGCCAAAAAGCTGTTCAACGTGCAGCGCGTGGAATCCGGCGAGCGCGCCTGGTGGCAGGAGAAGGACAAAGAGAAAGACAAGGAGCAGATCAAGGAGCTGGTCAAGGAGCAGCTCAAGGAGCAGGTCAAGGAGCAGGACAAGGAGAACGAGCCGCCGCCGCCGCCACCGCCACGCATTATCAAGCACTGGGAGTCGGGCGAGCGCGCCTGGTGGCTGCAGGAAGAGGAGCAACAGAGTGAGCTGCCACCCGCCAAGGACCAAGTGGACGCGCAGGTGGAGCTGCTGCTGGCGCCCTGCGAGCTGAGCAGCTCCTTCAACTTCGCCTACGCGGTGCGGCCGCCGCCGTTGGGCCAATGCGCCAGTCCGGTGCCGCCGGAGCCAGAACGAAAGCTCTGCGCATCGCCCTACGACAACATTCCAATGTCAAAAGTTCAAATGGCAGCGTCGCAGTCGCAGTCGCAGTCACCGTTGCAGTCGCAGTCGCCGCCAACGCCGCCGCCCCGCTACTCGTATGCGCCACCCGCTGGCCGCGTGGGCGACAAGCTTTTCATTTCGCGTCATCAAAACATTGACGAGCTTTTGGGCGGCGCATGCCGGCCGCTCAGTCCGCTCTTCTACAGCGGCGCCGCGGAGAGCGAGACGACGTCTCTGCCACCGGCCAGCAAGAATATGTTTCTGCTCGAGGAGATTACGCCGGATCAGGTGCGCATTCACGACAGCACCGCTCAGCTGCCGGTCATACAGCGCATGCAGCGGTGAGTACGAAGAGCTTGAAGAGAGCGCGCTCGCGTGCTTTCGTTTGTTGTGTGGTGAATTTGGCTCAACATGTGGTCGTCCACACTCTCTCTCTCTCCCTCTCTCTCTCTCTTTCGATCTTGCAGTGACGTGGAGTGGCTAGAGAATGGCAGCAGCAGCAACTTTTACGAGCAGCAGAAGCAGCAGCCGCAGCAGCGCAGGGTAAGTGGCATTTCGCCCCTCTCTCTCTCTCTCTCTCTCTCTCTCTCTGTCTTGCTCTGCCACTTTTTGGCTCACACACCCTCAATATATTGCAACAATTTTGGCAACCTGCCGGGCTCGTTACGTTATCGACTGCTCGTCGCCAAAGACGCCCACGCGTGTGTTTATTTACCAATGCATACACTAACTATGACAGTGGGTATATGCACTGTGTCCACAAGTTTGTCATCTATATATTTATACATCTATTTGTCCCCATTGGTGATGGCGGACATGACATGATAACAATGTATTTTATAAATTTTGAAAAATCCACTTGCAAAGTCGGAAAATTGGCGGAAATTTTTTGCAAAAAAACTTTTCTGTTTTCCATGCGATCGGATTAAAAATCATTTTAACAAATCTTTATGGCAATTCATTAAAAGCATTCATAAGTTGTATACCATCCATCTAAAGATTTGTAACTTGAGATCTGAACCCGTGAAAACCTACATCCGATAAAAATGTTTAAAACTTGTAGACCTCGTGTTAGATCAATTAAAATGTTGAGCAGATTTTTTCTTGAAATATTATCTTTTGTGTCTTATGTCAAGTAGAACTTCAAAATTTATCAATAATAATTTTCGAGCATGTCCTTCAAGGACAAGCCTTTAGCTGGCAGTGCAAGCAAGTTTCAGGTAAGCTCCACAAAAGAATCCATGCCGATCTGTGCCGATCTGTGTGTGATATGCCAAAGGGCAAGCCAAGTCGCGTCAAGGCACAACAATACACAACAACACAACACACCCAAATGCTTTATCGGCGCATCTGACACGAGATGCCGTCTTGAATGACAGCGCTCAAGTGTGGCCCCACTGTGTGACTCACCGGGCGGCCTGCAGCCGCACAAAGCCCAGAACAAAATGCGGAAGAGTTAAGAAAATAAGGAAAAAACAGTGAAGAAATTATTATCTTAATTACATGCAGTCAGGCAGCGAACTCGAATTCGGATACCGAATTGTGTTACTTTTCTTCTGCATTCTGTCTGCGCTCCAGTTGTGCCTTCAGTGAAATGGGTCATAAAGTAATTAGCGTGCAAGTAAAGCCAAATCCAGCGAGCGCAATGCTGAGCTTTAACTGTAAAGCCGACAAAGGTTAGCGCCTGCTCCGACAGCGACGGCGAGAACGAGCGCAACAGCACTTCATTAAGTCTGCCTTGGCGGTTGCCTCAAAAGCCCAAACAAAAGAAAGAAAAAAATATATAAATAAATAATGATTGCAAATATTTGTATTGTTTAGTCTCTTGCGCAATTGTTGACTTTGTGCGGCCAATGTGACCATAAAAAACTAAATAAAAGAAACACATAAAATTGAAAGTGCATTCAACCTACAGAATCAGCACTCTATGATGTCTGGCTGACCCCCCTACCCGCACCCCTGATTAGTCATACCAATCATAGACCCGAAAATAGCCGCTGGCATTGATGCGTGAAAACAAAAACCCAAAATTACATTATAAAAGACATTTTATTTCATTGCGCACAGCTGCCATTTGCAAAAGCTCAAAATATTCGTGTGTAAATACGCAATTGTCTCTTTAAATGACATCAACGGCCCGTCCCCCCGCCCCTCCACTGGTGACTCATTTGGCCCACTCGATACGAACTTCTTTCGATGCTGACACTCAAGGCAACTTATTTATTACCCCACAACACTATTATCAGTCATGAGAAAATACCAACTACATGTATACATATTTATATGTGGCAAGTGCATATCTCAATTTATGATGATTATTTCCAAATGTAAACAAGTGTTTTAAAATATGCCTGACATAAAGCTGAGGGAATTACCATAGAGTCAGACCGAAGTCAAAACAAGATTTAAGCCAAATGAGCTTAAACAATTGCTGCACAGATAAATCCGGTATATTCCTTATGTATATATTCCCTATATTAAAGAGCCTTAAAAGGTGCGATCTTTCGTTTTTAAGTTGTTTATTTTCTGCAATTTTTTTTATAGATATTGATTTATTTTTTAATTGCAAAACAATTATGAATATGATAAATACTTATAAGGCTATCTTTAGAATTTTAAAAAAATTATTTTCTCATTATTTATTTTTTTTAATACGTTTTTTATGTTCTTTGAACTGAAGTGTATATAGAACATAGACATTTAAAGATTCAAAAGATAGTTTTTCTAAAAAAAATATAATATATTTTCTTAACTACCTTATAATTAAAATATGACATGATATTAATGTTCGTTATATTTTTATTAATAACCTTGAGTTTTCTCAAAATAACAGTAATAATGCTATGTATCTCGTAGCTACCTTACACTTACATACAAATATGTATCTTTTTCTAATTATAAAAAAATTAAAAAAAAAAAAATTTATACATATACAAATGTGATACTATATAATTTCTTGTATTCCTTTAAATATTTTCTTTTCTTTTATTTATTTTTAATCTATCTAATATTCCTTTACATTCTTGCAACGAATTTCATTGATTTCATTTCTTATCTCTTTCTCACTTAAATAATAATATAGTTGCATATCATGCTCACCCCACTCCCCCTTTGGCACGCCCACTTGTTAAATCGCCGCACATAATCAAAGCAATAACCATGCACACCCACCGCAGAACTGTACACCCAATTGCCAATTCGCTCACACACACACACACACACACACACAACGTAAATAGCCAAAGCTAGAGCCAAATGTCCAGCTAATGATAGGCTAACGCTCAATCAACGATAAAACTAAATTGTGGCACACGCGCCTCTCAGGCTCCGAGGCTGAGCTATTTATAGCCCAGCTGCGAGTGCGAATGCGAGTGCGGGTTCTCCTATCAGCTGCACTCGCAGTGCACGTTCAATTAAAAAAAAGAGCTTGTTGTTGCTCAGCAACAACAGCAACGGGTCTAGCCGAAGGTGCAGCGAACGCAAACTCACCTGACCACAATACACGCACAGCGGCGCACGGAGAGTCACGCAGCGCTGAATTCACCACAGTCTAGCGATAAGCGTTCCAACCTGCCTCAAGCAGCCTAACGTCACGTAAGCGCTGGCGTCTCTACCTTTGACTAGCAGCCTTACGTTATTTTACGCGCTCTTACTTATTCTTCTTGCACATTTGGCGCTGCCGACGTCTTCGCATGTTGCTTTAACGTTTCGTTGGGCTCACAAGCCGCACGACAATATTTGTGGCTTTCAGTTGCTATCCGACCGCGCTCATGTTAGGACGTGTGCGTTTCGCGAGTCGTAAGCCGTAGCAGTGTAACGGAAATTCCAGCTGCCGCTCAGCTGCGCGCGTCGCGCTCTCGCCTGTGTTGTGTGTGTTCCAGTGTATTTTGTGTGTGTGTGTGTGTGTGTTCCTTGTTGTTGCTGTCATTGGCAACAACGTTCAAAGTATTTAAACTGCATTAGTTGCTATACAAATTGGTAATTAAACGTGTAAATGTTAAAACCGCCGAATCGTAGAAAATAAAAAACGCCAATTTATTTAAATTAATTAATAACTTTTTATGTATTTAGCTACAACATTAGCAGTCGAAATTGTTTATTGCAATTTATTTTTATTGATTTTTTGCGTGTCACTGTGTCAGTGTCAATGGACAGCGTCTTTGTAATTGAAGTGCTTAAGCTTTAAGTCTGCATAAAGCTCAATTGCTCGATGTGCTCTATGTGGGCGCAACTCAGAGCTTCCTCAGTGTCAAAAGTTCTTCATGGCAAAGCAAAAAAAAAAAAAAAAAAAAGGTTGAATACGAGTAGCAACAACAACAACAAACAGCTGTCATCGATTTGGTTGTTGTTTTGTCTGCACTTGCGCTTTGTCAACGGCTTCGCCTTGTTAACATATGCACTCCACAGGGAACTGTCGTTCTCTCTCTCGCACTCTTTCCCGCTCTATTGACGATCTGTTAATGCCTGTCGCCCTGTGCCTGCTCGTTCTTTGGAGGAGCCATAGCAAATAGTGGCACTAAAAATTGTAATAAAAAGCCCAAACGAAAATCCCAAAACCGGAATTGTGCAAATAAATCTCGATATAAGACTGGAGTCCACGTTTCCTGCTCTTCGTTTGCGCAGCTCTTCGTGTTGGGACGAAGGCAGAAGACTCGAACGAGGAAGCAAATCGTACGTTGATTTGGCGTATTACGAGCACCACAAATATTATTATTTATTTTCACCCATTAACGAAATTGCCATTTGCCTAGGGGAACAGATTTTCACTGCTGCAAAAGTGTTGGCAATTTCGCGAAAGTTTTTCATCTGCAACCGCTAAATGGGAAATGGGCATTGGGAACTGTGTTAGGTGCAGCTGTCGCCTCGTAACCTACAAAAAATAATTTATATATATTTATATACTGCCTGCAAATTGGCAAAGTACTCAAACAAGCGCAAACACTGCTCCAAATTCCGCTGTCTTTCAATTAGACACAATTGCATTATAGACCAACTTGAACTACTTGGCGAACTCTTCCCAACGCCCCCTCCTCTTCACTCCCCCCGCGCAGAACAAATCTTCTGCCAGCTGCACACACGATTCCAGCATTTACTTACTTTAATATGCAAATAATGCTGTGGAATTTAAATAGCAAAAAAACAGAAACAGAAACAAAAACAACCGAATAGAAGCAAAGCAAAGTTATCTGTGCAAAAAAAAAAGACAGTAGACATGTTTGGCAAGCAGCAGGGTCAAGGGGAGGGGGTAGGGGCATAAACCCCATTTCAACGCGCTAAGTACGTAGTACCTGCCACTAAAAAAGCGCTTCTATTTAGTTATAAACACAAGCACACTTTGAGAGAGACCGAGAGAGAGAGAGAGATGTACTTAGCAATATCTTTACAGTCTGTCTAGACAGTATGCGTACACAGTTGCTTAGATTATGCACTCAATAAATATTTAATAGGCTTTTAAAAGTCAAATTTAAACTGAAACTTAAAAAGTTAATTGAAAAACACTCAGGAAGTGAAATCTTTTAAAAGACATTCGTTTTTTTTATTAAAGTTCTTAAGTGACATTTAAAGTTACAATGTACCAAAAAAGAAAGACAGAGAGAGAGAGAAAGAAAAAATTTGAAAATAAAAATATTGCGAGCCAGATAGAGAGATAGCATTGAAAGTTTAATTTAAAGATAGCAAATATTTTATTAGGTGCCAAAGAAATAGAAAGAGGACAAAAAATTTGTTTATAAACAAGTAAATTATCTTATTAAAAAAAAATTTTGCAAAATTATAAAAAAAAAAATAATGAATTCATAAGTATTTTTCATGTTAAACAAATATTTTTTTAAAATATATATAATTTGTGCTTATTGAAATTTATAGAGAAATTTTTTACGGACATAGTGTTAAATTGGAACATTTTTAGTTTGTTGAAAATGTACGTTTAATAAATCAGGCCCTATCAATAATATATCTTGAATTATAATATATACAAGTGTTCCAACTCATTTCCATTTCTTATGAACATTGTGTGCACATACTTCTGGCAGCGACTGCAATCAAAATGTAGCTACAATTTTAATTATCTGTCAGCGTAATCTGTGCCCAGACGTTGGCCGCGACAGCGACAGCGACGCTTGCCGCGCAGCTGACGTGCCAGCGGCGAGACACTTCAGCTTCAGCTTTAGCCCTAGCTTTAGCTGCAGAGGCTGTGGCATCAACATTTCCAACTCTATTTTATTTTGTTTTCCTTTTGCTTTGTTGGCTTCTGCAACGCGCTAATCCAATTTTTTAATTGTGCGCAGAGCGGAGCGGGCTGGTTAGGGCGGGAGGTGGGCAGTTAGGGAAAGAACAGCGTACAGCACTTGGCTTACTTAGTTCAAGTCGTGGCTAAAAAAAAGAAAAGAAAAGCAAACCAAATAGTTTTCGCAGTGTGCATTATTATTTCTCCAGCGAACTCACTTTTGAGCCACATTTTCTTGTTCTATGGTTAGTTTTGCGCGTTATCTTTGCGGCGCTTATCTTTCAACCGAGTTTGTTACTTAGGCAGTTGTTGTTGTTAATGTTGTTTATGCTCTTTGGTCTGCGTGCAAAGTCAAGGTGATCTCTAAAAACGTTCTAACTACCTGTTGACAGCTAATTATAACTCTCAACCTAATGTCAAATTAAGTTGAATGACAAACTTTGAAGTTTTGGTGTTGATTGTTTTTTAAGCTGCTTTGCGTGGGAAATCTTTACAACTTATATAACACACTTTTATACGAAACTGCCAGCTAATCTATGCCAAATTACAAAAAACTCTTTTAGCCACAAATTGTGGCTCATTAACTAACAATGAATGCGCTAACAAAAGCGCATTAGTGAGTAATTTACCTTTTGCATTTCTTTCGTTTTTGTTTTTAAATTTTTGGCATAATATATATTATATATGACATGTGTTGTATATACACCCTGTTCGCATGCATATCTCATTTGGACATTTGCCGATAAAGCAGCGACAGCAACAACTAAACAATGAAAGTGTTAGTGCTGAAACCACGCCCAACAACAACACCAACAACAACCACAAATTGTTGCCTTTCTTTCACAGCTTGAACACCCAGCTAAATGGTATTGGGGTCAGTTGTTTGTTGCACGCCACCAAAGCACTCGCCATATCTACATCTATATCCATATACATATATAAAACTATATGTTCGGTATTCGCTTGAAAAATAAATAACTTATTAGCACGAAGGTTTTTCGCCTGGCTAGCACAAACAAAAAAACCATTTATTGATTTTCCTTAACTTAGCGCATTTTTCTTTTACTTTCGTTTGGCATAGATCGCATTTCTAGTTCTTGTTAACATTGAAAAAGGCTCATGCAAATACCTGTGCCTGTCTATATACATTTATTTAGATATTTATATATATTTCTGTCATGCAGCTCATTTGCCCACCTATTCTTATGTGGGTCAAGTGCCCTCTGGGGAGGTTCCGCTTATAATACTTCTGAGCATTTCTGTAATTTATCAATGTTATGCAGCGTTCTCGTTCTCTCTCTTTTCTAAGCTGGCTCCTAACCATAATT
The DNA here is from genome assembly GCA_035041545.1 of Drosophila colorata. Lineage (NCBI taxonomy): Eukaryota > Metazoa > Arthropoda > Insecta > Diptera > Drosophilidae > Drosophila > Drosophila colorata. Next base: position 7,748,944 of record JAWNLD010000564.1, read on the forward strand.
CTAGCTCATTTTTAAAAATGGAATTTAATATAGAAGAATATATATTTAAAAACAATCAAATTCATATAATAGAGTAGTTAGCCTTTCAAAAACAAAAATTAAATATTCCCAAACATTTAAAAATTATCCAAAAATTTATAATTTCTGTAAATTTGATTTTTTCATAACAAAACGGAAATATAAATATTTTTTTATTGTTTGGTCTTGTAAACAGACAAATTAAAATAGATATTTTCAAATAGCATTTTTGTTTTAAGCCGTTTAGAATATTTTCAATGCCGTTTCTTATTTCTGGTAGTTGAATTTCCAAGCAAACCAAGCTCTATAAACAAATTATATTTTAACACAATTCCAACCAAAACATATAAAAAATAATACATTTATCTCAAATACATATGTGAGATATATTTTTTTTCTTCTTTATTATTGATTTATGAACAGTAGCTGATTTCGTAAACTTTTCAAAGCTTAGGTCTTTTGTTAACTAGTGTTATTATTTGTATAATTTATTTACAAATCTCCACAACAGAAATCAATCAAGTGTCATAGGATATGGTTTTCAACGGGTTTGCCTTTCTTTTTTCTAAATACTTATTTATGTTAGATTTCTAGTTTTAACGGGTGCTTATGTTTCATCAAATCAACATTTCAGACTTCTTAACACCCATCTATGCTTTAATGGCGCTTCGCGAAGCAAACGCTCTTAGCCCAGCTCAGCTGCGGCTAATGAAGTGATAACTTGGCATTAATGGCTCTCGGCTTATCAGTGAATTTTCAACAAATTTTCTATGATTTTTATGACCAGTAATAATGCTTTTCAATAGTAGTAATAGTTGATTATGCACTACTCTCGGTGTGGTTGTTGTTGTTGTTTCTGTTTTTGTTGTTTTTGTTGCTGCTGCTGTGACCGAAAGGGTCCATAAAAAACAAAGCAGTTTGATTGTGCGGCCATAAAAAGTTTACGGCAAGAAAACTGACCATAAAAACAATTAGGCAAAACGAAGTTGTTCGACTTAAAGTCACACAAAAAGCTGACTTCATATCGATAAGTTTTAATATTAGGGGCTACCCTTACTCATCATCTTCTGGCCCAAAAAAAAAAAAAAACACTCTGACTTGGTTTGTGTAGCACTCGAATTACAGCTTGGCCAATCAAGGCGTCCATTTCAAAACGATTTGCGGTTTTTTCTTCTTCTTTGATACGCAAAACAATAAAAATTATAACCGCTTGCAGTTACAGTGAGTGTCGAGTATTGAGTATTGGGTTTTGAGTATTGGGTTTTGAGTATTGAGTATTATGACGGCATCAGCGGATTTAATGGAATTTGCTGGCTTATTGATCAACTTTACGAAATTGTTGCGACCTTGAGCCCACAAACAATGAGAAGATAAATGCTGAAAAGGTTCACAAAAAGAGAAATGTAAAAATCTTGTGCTATATTTTTATTTTTATAAGCACGCAAATTGATAATATGTAGGTTGATCGGGCTAGCGATTACTTTATATATCATATTATACATTAAAATAAAAAGATATATAACATATGTATCAGATAATATTTGTATTTCATATTTTGCTACATATTTATGTACAATTTGATATTTTGCACATTTGTTTGCGTCTTGAGCTTATTTGATTGTTATTATCAGCTGTATAATTAATCAAACTTTTTCTTTTATATATGTATTTTTCGATAAAATTAAAAAGACCCACCTTAAAAACACACTTCTTTGAGTTACCACAAGTTTCCCCAAACAACAGTTTAATTTAACCATTTCAAATCTGATTTTTTTTTTGTTAAAATTATTTCTTCTTGATAAAATTGCATTTGAAATCAATCAACCTCAACTTGACCTTGCCAAAGTGCCCGGGCCATAATTTAACGGCCGCAATCAAGTGGCAGCTGTCAGGGTGCCAAACACGAGACACGAATCTGGCACCCCGTACAAATTGCAACACATTTTGCAACTCCACCGACTAGCCAAAGCGGCACGTTCAAGAAATACCCAAAAGCGGCGGTGATTTATCAACAAAAATGCTTTGCAACATTTAGGCGGTTGCATGAAATCTGCATAAAATTAACACGCGGCGTCACATTAGCCGCCTGACTATTGATCATTGACCACGGACCATTGGCCATTGACTGGTCTGGAAGCTGGTCTGTCTGCGGTCTGGCTTTAAATATTTATCATAAAATTCAATAAATAAATTGTGTGTGCATTATGAGTCGTCAGCGCTTGATTTATGTTTGAAAATGCAACAAATATATATGTATATAGTTTTTTGAAGATGCAATCGAAATGGAAAGACCAACCAGCAACAACCAGCAATCAACAATCAACAACCAACAATAAACATGTGCAATTTATCATGGCTTAAAGTGAAAACACGCTCAAGCAAGAAGAAGATAAAGCAGCAGCAGCCATTATGGACAGTTAAAAGGCGCATTGTTTATTAGACTATAACTATACAGAGATGCTGGCTGGCTGGCTGGCTGACTGTCTGGCCCCGCTCATTAGGCCGGGCAAATTATAAAGAAATTCGGCCTGAGCTTTTTATTGTTATTCAAATCGTTGCCAGCAGCTGCAGTCGCAATGCTTAGGCAGCCCAAAACCAACACAAAACTAAATATTTGTTAGCGTTTATTCATATATATGTATATTTATTTAAATTTCCTTTTTGGCCAGAACATTTGTGCAAACACGCGTCAACGTTGCGTATGATTAACGTGCTAAGATTTCGTCATATATATATAAGATATCTAAAACAAAAATAAACACCGAAGCTATTTGCTGCTGAGCGCTAAAAATAACAACAACAAATATATTTAAAAAAATTTAACAAGTTCCCAATTGAGAAATGAAAACTGTCACACATAAAAATGTTGTACACAACAATGTAGCTGGGCGGTGGGGAAAATTAAATGTGGGTCATTTACCCGATAGTTTCGAACATTTTCTATGACTGCCAAAAAACAAAAATATCGAAAAAGGAAAAGAAAAAGATATATGTCTTTACTATTACGATGATTATCTTTATTTAAGCTTGTTGTTGCTGTTGTTGTTGTCATTTGGATTGCACAAGCGTCGTGTCGTGGCCAAGTTTTTGGCCCACTGCAATCATAATATTAGTCACGCACTAACACACACACAACAAATTAGTGGAGCAAATATATATTTACATATAAAATTGAATACGTCTTATGCCAAGGTGTGTGTATGTGTGTTTGTTTGTGTGTAAATCTGTCTTGGCATTTGGTAAGAATTCATGTCAACTGCCACAAAATGCCCAAGCAGATGAGTTGAGTTGGCGACCTGTGATCCAGGCAAACTTACGAGCTGATATATAAATTTACAAATGTAGAAATAGATAAAATATATGACTAGGAAATCGTGAGATCTATCAAAATGACAAAATATTTAAAATGTGCACGGATCGTGTGATGTTATAGCTGCTATTAAATTGCAAGATGCTATTAAATTGCAAGATTATGGACCGAAAAATATTTTGTTAATGCTGCAACATGTCCAAGCATATTTATGACCATTCTAACAGATGGTATCTAAATTTTTCCACTCCCAAGTATCATTAAACTCCAGAAAATACATTGACCTATATAAATATAACTAGTCTTTTATCAAGTCATGTTGATCTTCTTCACATCTAGAACATTAAACCCAGCTGCAATTAATATCTGTTAATAGAACATTTGTTCTAAAAGTTGAACTAATTGAAAACCCAAATATTTATCTGTTATAATCTTCCTTCTAATGAATTATTTACACTAATTCGAATTTTGGGCTCATAGCGCAATTTATTAACTTCTAACCTAATTTTATTTTTTGTGTCCATTCATGACACTTTCATCTTCTGGCTTTACATGTGTGTGCTTGTGTGTGTTTATGGAACCCCACCTTATAAGCTGCATAAATTATACAATTTCGAGTTCCACATTTCACTGCCAGGCCCCGTAAACCTTTTGTGATGCTTAAGTGCTACCGTTTTATGCATATATGAATGCAACCACTTCACCTACTCCTCCCCCTCCTTCTCCTTCCCCATCTCAAGCTCATCTCGCTGGCATTAGCATATAACTCTATAACAAGGCAAGTATTTTCTCGAGTGTAGACCGCTCGCTTGACCCCAATCCGCACCACTTCCCACACTCTTTGACTGTGTGTGTGTGTGTGTGTGTGTCTAAGAAGCCATTGCAATTAACATTTTGACACTCACATTTGGCACTTGGCTTGACAGTGGCAGTGGCTTCTGCGACACACAGATCTGACACTTGGTGGTAAGCCGAGGAAGTGACATTTGAACACGTCGCCAACGGTCGCATTTCGTTTCCGTTCTGGTCTTATGGCATTGCTGGGCAATTTGCTGCCATTGTTGTTATTAACTGTGAACGGTTCTCTAACTACCGCTGTACCGCTTTACCGCTGCCTGCCCTCGGCTCTCTTGGCTCTCTTGGCTCTCTTTGAGTGCTCGCATAATGAGCTGGCATTCTTGGCCGGCGCATTTTACGCATACAAAATCAGTTTTGCCTCCGTTTGGCTCAATGTTCGATAAATCAAATGGCCAAGTCGCGCTGGGCACACGCACATTATGCGTTGGCATGCAGCACGGCCAAGGGGTTAGGGATCTGGAGGGGCAGCTAGATGCAGCTATATAGCTATAGCTCTCTATCTGTATCTCTGTGTCAAAAGCGTTTAACCGATTGCTGCGGCTGTTGCCGTTTGTGTCTGTGTTGCTGTGGCAGCTACAACGTGACACAATTTTCTGGCTCGCCGTGCGGGACAAACTCGTTTCGAGCCCTATTAGAGTATAGGCCATCGTTAGCTCTTGTTGTTGTTGCTGTTGCTGTTGTTCCTATTTTATTGGCAGCTGAAATTATTTTTAAATGCAGCCGCTTAACAATTTTATGTGCTGCATTCGTTCAGTCAGTCCGTCACTCAGTCAGCCAAGAGGTCAAACAACTTTTGTGGTTAAAGCTGCGCTTTTCTTCTGATTGTTCGAAATCACTCCCTCCCCGCCACGCTTTCCCGTTCTTCTAATTATTTGGTCATTTGTTTGCTTGTTTGTTTGCACCTTTGAAAAATGCATATGGTTACATTTTTCTTCTTGTTTTTCCTCTCTCTCGCTGTGCCCCAAGCGTGACAAATTGTCTTGGAATGTGCCTCTAACTGGTTGCTCATTTGGCCTTTCGTTCTGTTCTGTTTTGTTCTCTCTTTTTTTTTTTTGTACTGTTTTTCTTTTTATTTTTGTTCCGTTCATATGTCCAAATATTTGCTGGGTACTGAAGCGCAACCCAGCTAAAGTCGCAATGTCAAAAACAGAAAACCAAATGGGGCACTTTTTGCGCATTCTGCGAATTCGCTGAGCCTATTTGGGGTTTTATGTCTTTATTAGCAAAACGATATGTATTGGAAAATTGGCTTTTTTTTACAGCTAGATCTGAGCACAGTGTCGTTGCTCTGTTCGTCCAAGTCCGTTTGTGTTCATCGATCGAAGATAAGACAAGCCCAGTACAAGCACTCTAATGAAATTCTACTCAATCAATTGAACTTGAAAACCAAAGGCAAGACTCACGTTTTTCTGCCCTATTATATAATACTTATGGGAACTTTGTTGAAGTAGATATTTTAAGTCTGCGATAGTTAGTTAACATTTGAAGATAGTGCTTGGTAAGGTATGCGGTTTATTAGAAACAGAATCTGATCTTAATAAAAAATATTCTATATACGTGACTTGTTCGGAATTTTGCTTAAATTGGAATCTTAGGAGTTAGATTGATTGTTATAACATACAAAATTATTTACAGTTGGTGTGTGTTAAAAATTTGTTATGTACGAGCTTCACAAAATTGTTTCTATAAAAATTATATTATCTTAAATATTTATGCTGGCCATCCTACTAGTATATATTGAAGTGAATTTTCTTTACATGGTAATCTTAAGTCAACAATAGTTTTTAGTTTTTAGCTTTTATAGAAACCTTTATTTTAATAGTTTTTATATCCATTCTTGAAGACAAAGTTTTTCGGCTGTTTCTTATAAAATTAAATTAGATAAATTATGAATATATAATGATCACCATATGTTTATAAGGGACTTATTGGAATATCTTGAATTTTAGATAACATCTTGTATGTTATTTCCTAATTATTTCCTTTATTATAGTATTTCAAAAACTTCTACGAATAATTTGTAATAATTAACTAGATACCAAACATTCATTAGTTATTTACTGATATGACTTCCTGTTGTCATTTCCTATCATCATAAAAAAACAAAAATAAAACAATGTGATTGCTCCGTTGTGTTTATTATTATCATATCAACATCATTGTCTATATATTTGAGGCGTGGGCCGTGGGCAAATGCACAGTAGCTGTCAATTAGTTGGCTTGTAAATTGTAAACTTATTAGCCAAAAAAAAAAAACAAAAATTTACATAATTGATGGCAAAAATCAGTCAGAAACGAGCAGGCAAAAACACAGATGATGATGATGGTGGTGAACAGTAGGATAATGGGGATAATAATGAAGAAGAGCAGCAGTCGCTCTTCGGGCAGCTGTAATATTGCAACATGCAACGGGAACAAGAGACCTGAGACCCAAGAGTCGAGACCACAAGGCAGTAAAAGTGAAAGTTCATTTGGCCAAGTCAAGGCGAACAAAAAAAACTCTAAAAAAGAGGCGACCAGAGTGCGCTAGCTGTTTCCTTGAGCCAGCGGGCGGGTTTCATTACCTGACAGTTGCCGTTGCTGTTGTTGTTGTTGTTGCTGTTGTGGGTGCCGCTGCTGCTGCTGCTGCCAAATTGCGCGACTGCAACATTTGCATAAATTATTTACCATTTACCATTTAATATGGCCAACATAGCTGGCGTCATCGTCGTCGGCGCCATTGTCGTAATTTGTAACTAAATATGCGACATTCGGCGTTGGCCGACTTGACTTAACAACTTACAACAACTAATAACAACAACAACAACTCGATGTACAACGGCCAATTGCTTTTTTACATTGGCTGCCACTTAGCTGAATTTTTTTTTTTAACTATAATATTTATTTAATTTCATTAAATTTCTGCACGTTGCCAATAAGGAAGCCGCAGCCAAAAACGTTTGCCACTTAACTTTTGGCCGATAAAACCCTACGAATTGGCCAAGACGAGTTCCGCTGCTGCCCATATAAATGCGTGTCTCTCTCTCTCGCTCCATCTCTTCCTCTCTCTCTCTTCCTCTGTGTGTGTGAAAGTAAAACCCCAAAGAAAAATACCAACTTTATTTTCAATTTCATTTGGCCAAAGCGAAGCCATAAGCCAAAAAGAGTGCTGAAACACAACTCAAGCAGCCGCCTTCTGACTTTCGCATGACGAGAACAAGTTGTTGTTATCGTTGTTGTTGCTGTTGTACACTCTCCTGCAAACCACTTTTGACACACCTGCCCTCAGCAAGAAGCCTGGCAAAAAAATTAAAAAAATATTTAAAAAAAATTTATAAAAAGAGAGCAGAAGAAGGAAAACGGCTAAATGCCGCTGCTGCTACTCTGCCGCGCCCTTCTCCATTTAGCTCTAAACTTGGCCTTTTGTTGCGGGCCTTGTGCGCACTTCCTTTTTCATTTTATTTTATTTATTTTTTTAACCCTCGCGCACTTAATGACGCGTTTTTGTTTTTATTTTTTAATTTTTGAATCGCATTTCTCGAGAACCTCTCGCAGTGTTCAACAGCTGTTTACGTTTACACAACTCTTTATTTCTTTTGCTGTTCTTGTTCTTCGTCTTCTTCTTCTTCTTGTTGTGTTTGTGTGTTGTACTTTATTAGCTTTTTTATGGCTTTCGTTTTAATTTTATTTCGCATTCTCTGTGCTGTTTGCTTCGCCTCGGAATGAATTATTGCAATTAAGCGCAGCTTTTTTGTGGCTTTTTAAAAGCCGCCTTCGTTTTTATTTATTTTGTTTTGTTTTTTTTTTGGCCCCCACTACCAATTGGCAGCTGCGTTTAGGCCCCAAAGTGGCGAGTTAGTAGCAAATATTTAATAATTACACGTTGTGTAGCACACAAATTACAAAGTGTTTGCAGTTTGTTGCGCCGAAAGCGGCAATTAAAATTGTTATGCCAACTGGCCAGAAGTATGCAAAGTGGCAATACGCAATAACACACGAACATTTACTGAATGGGCCGCAAATAGAATTCGATTTAGATTTATGTGAATGCTAAATTAGATTTATTGTATGTGTATATGGTCTCTTGACTACTTGCGGTACTTAAGCGATTAAAGTTGATTATGACTAAGCTTTAATTAGCTACAATTGAGAGTCTGCTAGGGGATTTTACACGTTTTTGTTGTGTGTTTGAGACCTAAGGCAATTCGTAATATGGGTAGCCTTAATAAAGTTGTTTAAAAATGATACCTAATAAAGAGAAACAGTCTAAATTATAATATCCATATCCTATTTATAGTTGTGAATATATATTTTTGTGAAGCACCTTAACACAGAACTTTAAATTTACAGAAGCTTTCAAATCAGAAGCGTATTCATTAGAGCTTTGATCTTTAAATTGAATGGTATAATGTTGAAAAAGCTCAAGTTATTGTTAGAAAGCACATTAAAGCTTTTACCATAAGTTAATGTTTGGATTAATATATTAAATATTAAAGCACGCTCAATAGTAAACGGAATTAATGTTTGAAAAATGTTGGCTTTCTTTAAAATTAACATCTTTTCTGTCGTTTTAATCTAAAGTATTTTTGTTCTACACATGTATAGTCAAGTATACCTTTTAAATGCACTTCGTTTTGTGGCCGCGTCTGCCGTGATTCTTACACATTTCTGTGTAGTTCCAAGTTGATTAAACCTTTAACCAGCCCGTTACCCAACAAACTCTGCCCTGCCACGAGTTCAATGTCGGTTAGACAAGTGCTCGAGACTACTTAGCTTAGGGCAGCTTGGAGCAGAGCCCATTAGAGTCACGTTATAAACAATTATGCGCACAGGAGAAGCCAGCAAGCTGGCCATAAACCACAGACCAACAGCAACGTAAAAGACAACAGTCTATGCAGCAACAACAACAACAATAACTAGCACATTTGCATAAACAACTTACGCACATTCCGACAACCATTTAGCGGTACATGAAGAGCGCTCCAAAACTTTGTCTTCTTTTTTTTATGTCTTGGGTCTTGATTTGCTTTTGATTTTGATTTGAGGCAATGCGATGCATGCTGATGTTTTGGGGCGACAGAGGAGCGAGAGAAGGGGGGCAGGGGTAAGTTGGGACAGTTGGCCAGTTAACTGACATTGAATTGAAAGTTACACAACTATTAGCCGCCATGGAGAGCGAAGCGAACCAGAAATCAAGGCAAATATTTACAGAGCGATCCGGTTCGCATAGCAATTATCCACATGCCAGCATATGTGTTTTTATATGTGTACATATATGTCGATTATTTGTGTGAGAAGTGGGCGTGGCAGTGCCACAATTTGCAATGTTTAGCATAAGATTGCGCAACATGTGTGTGTGTGGTGTGTGTTGTGTGTGTGTGTGACAATCAAGTCTCTGAAATTATGCAACGAGTTTGGGATATTATTTTTTTTATTATTGGGGCTCTGTCCGCACACTCATAAAAATCAAAATTAAAATAAATTGCAAGCAAACAAATCAAAGCCAAATGTGAAATGTGAAATGTGAAATGTTCATTACAGCAAAAGCGGAAAATAAAAAGTGAACAAAATACAAACTGCAGTGAAAATGTAAATAAAAGTGAATATTTAAAATCAAATCAACTTCCATGTGCAAAATTGCCTAACAAAAATAAGAAAAAAGAAAGAGCTAAGAAAAGCGGCGAAAACCTTAACGAAAAGTTTCGTGCTGCTAGCAATTTGACTGGCCAAAATGATTGTGAAAATGGAACCCGACGAACTAATCACATTGCGTGTGCAGTATCTGCTGGACAGCGATCCGCTGTCCGCGACCACCGCCTTCCCGATACCGGTGCGTGCCCCAACCTACGCCTTTGCCACCACCATGCCCCTGGCCACGCAGCTGGGCACCATACTCAGGCTGCTGAATGCACCACAAAGCGTAAGGATGCCTCTTGTTATGCTACATACATATACATATAAATATGCTGCATACAATCCGTTAACAATAAGCTCAATTCACATTAAATACACATACTTACTTATAAATATATTTACTTAAGTCAAAAAAAATACGAGTACCCTGCTTAACTTATCTGGGGAGCCTTATCAGCTCTGCATCTTCCACGTTTCTCTTTTGTTTTGAGTTAGCTTAAACGGTATTTGACTTTTTTCACAAATATATATGTCCGAGCCAACAATACCTGGTTCTTTTTTTTGTTTATTAGGTACTTGTGGCATACATGCATATATAAATACTTATCTATGGGTATGCGAAGCTTTATCAAGATTTTTAAGTTTTTGCATAGCTATTTGTTTTTTCTTTTGTGACACAGTCGAAGGTCTTTTATGTATATGAGAATATTGCGATTATCGTTTTGCTTATACAAAGTTTTATTTTGACTACTGGTCTAAAACTGGATATAATTTGTAAACAGTTGGTCATAAAAATATGTGTACATAATTAATTGAATTAAATACATGCACAAAGTTTTAGTACATAATCATAGTAAAAGTATATTACAGATAAACTTGAATGTTATCTAATAAGATTTATATTAGCTATAGTCTTGATCAAAGTGTATGCACATTTAACATACTCAGTGTAGCTCGGCATATGTGTTGTCCCATGTTAAAATTAAAGTCTTTTTTTGCGGTTTTCTGTCTCAAATGAAATTTGATCGCAATTTACATAGCTTGTTTTGGCACATTTATCGATTAAATGTAGATACACAAACATATTATGTAGCTTCAGCCAGAAATAAGATTTGCATAAAATACAAGTTCAAAGCAATAAATTTCACGTGAAAATTAAAGATCAAAGAATTCGAAAAACATATGGATGAAACAATGGTCAAGCAATGTGAGCTAAAAATATAAAAGGCATAAAGTCAAACGACTTTGGAGGTCAAAAGCAAACTGTTTGCGCACACTGTCTTTATTTGTGCGGAGCGTTGAAATGGAAAAACCACAATGACTTACTTTTCAAAACAACCACAGCTGAAACTTTTACAGTATAGTAATTAGTAACTATAAACTTGAACTGACAAACAAACAAGCGGCAAACGGACAAATGCTCAATTTGCATGACAAATAAAAGAGGCATATGCAAAGAAGGAATAAACTCGTTAGAATGGTCTAAAGTTTTCCCCAATCTATACTAAAAGCGCTTTCTACACTTTCAACTCACATAACTTTGCTCAAACTAAACCGATATTCATGAGTGGTATTATTTTGATCATCATTTCTCCTATAGTTTAATTCTGCATCCAAAATAGAAAAGTTTTAAAAATAAAAAATGTTGTTATTTTTTTGAGAAAAAAAAAATGTTAAATTCCTATGCCAATTAAAAAAAAATTTTTTTTTTTAAATTCCAAATTAATATTTTTAATTTATTGCGCTTATCAAAATTTGTTTAAAAACAACATTTAAAAAGTTTCTGAGGGGGTCAAACTTTTTGTCAAAAATCAAAACGAAATTGAAACAAATTTTGGCATGTTAAGCTTAAGAGCTTGGATCTAAGGATCCATGGCTCCCATGTTTCAAACTCCCATTACATTGTCAAAACTAAACCGATTTTCATGTCTGATTCTCAATTTAAAGACTTCTCTCATCCGTTTCCAATGGGTGCCTGCTATTGCTTATATAAATATTGCTGAACACTGTCAGGTATAGAGTTTAGTTAGTGATCGACACGCAGTTGTTCTGGCTGCCACTTATTATATTTTATTGTTGTTAATATTTAACAAATGATGCATTGCAACGCCGGGCAGCTGAGGCTAAGCTGAGACTGCGGTTCAGTCTGTGAGTAAGGCCAAAGTCAAGACAATGGCTTGGCAGGTTTGGCTGAGGAGATGGCCAAGCAGCCGGCTGTGGGCCTGCGGCTAAGTTATTGCTATCGCACAATCTGTTGCAACTAATAGGAAGTTGGGGCAAAAACGCAAAATAAAAAAAAAAAACAACTTACAGCACTTTTCATTGGCATTGTGAAAGCCTTGGTCAGCAATTATCTAAGTCAGCCATTGTTCGTACCGCCGATCTCTGACTTTGACTAATTTGCAAAAAAAAAAAAAGCAGGCAACGTCCAGCGAACAGCGGCCGGCGAGCGCGATTCGTGCGCTCCATGCCACATGCAACTAGGCAGCGGCCCCCATTGCCTGTCATCTGTCATCTGGAGCTGGTGCAAGGATACGTAAATCTTGACAAGCGGCAGCAATAAATTCTAATGAGCAAATCGCAAAAGGAAATGCAACGTTCTCGTTTTTTTTCCTTCTCTTTTTTTCTGTTTTTTTTTTTTTTTTTATTCACTCTCCATCTTGGCTCAGGATGTTGTCGTAGGCAGATTTATGTGGCAGGCGCGGCAGCTGTGAATGCCATTTGTCCAATTAGTCAGCCCAGGGAGCAGCAGCCGAAGTCCATATAGAGATAGAGACAGACAGTAACACGGACGAGGTGAGGGTGACTCGCATGCAACTTGTTAAATTTAGCACATTACAATAGATTCATAAATTTTCGCCTCTAATGTTGATTTCTAATCTTCGATGATGTCATGGACAGCTCTCAATTCTATATACACTACACCTATAAATAATTATTTTTCGTCGGCCAAACGACGCAGCGGTTTTTCTTGTTTTTGTTTTTATTTTGTTTATTTTTATTTGATTTTATTTTATTTGTATTCTGTTTCTTTTTTTTTTTTTTTTTTTGCCAATTACTGTTGTTGCTGTGCTTTTTTGCACGTCACCTCACACAGAACAACAATAATAACAATACAAATGACGGTGTGTAGATATACGCTTATCTAGAGTATGCGCTCCAATCAATGTTGCCAAAAAAAAAACAAAAATAAACAGAATATAGTCATATAAATACAAAATAAATTCAAATCGAACGAAATACAAATAAATAAATGGCACAACCGTTGATTTGTCTATGGCCCAGTAAGCAGACACAAAGGAAAATTGCTTGGAAAACATTACGTTTTGGCCCTTGTATTGAGCATTGCGTCATTTACATATGTCATTCACACGTTCAAATGTAATTAAATTAGCTCGGGCGCAGATTTTGTATTGCCTACAGTTGTGAATTTTACCAATATGTATGTATCATTTTGTAGACAATTTTATATACCATAAAAATTAAGCATGCGCATAGTAGGCTTACGCATCTTTTGCTGTTTGCCCAAATAATTTGCATAGGTTTATTGACTCAACCCAACAAAGTCTTGAACTCGATGGGGAAAACTTTGAAGTTGCGCTTTTTGTTGGCTAAGGCTTCCATTTCAATTAGCATGCCTTTTTTGCGGTCAGCCCGGGGGTCAATTAACTCGCCGGCAGCGGCATTGATTGGAAAGCAAAAGTGTGAGCCATTCATCAACATCACGTTTCCAACGAGCTGGAGAATTTCGCATAAGGGCATTTAAGAGCTTGCAATCAATTTGTTAAAAACGAAATCTTTAACCCAAAACGACCTACAAGCTTGAGTGTTTAATGGCCATTGAATTTTATAGATTGTAAATACTTTTATGGTTACACCAAGTTGGCAACAACTTCATTAGTTTTTATACATTTTTATTTTTATAACTTTATCTTATCTTCACACATTTATTTTTAAATTTATTTAATTTTATTTTTAATTATTTGTTTTCACTCATTTTTATTATTTATTTATTTAATCAAATTTCAAATCATATCGTATCACATTTTTTAAGCACACATTTTCTCCCTTCCAAATTATTATGCTCGTTGCCTTAACTGTGTCAATAGCCGCATTTATGTGTTTGGCACTCGCTCGAATGTCCAGCATACAACAGCAACAACAAATAAAATAAAAAATATAAAAAAAGCTAAACTCCAAAACCAAAACCATATGCGAATTTCAATTTGATTAAAAATCTTGTCATGTTTCACTCAAAAAATCAACAGCAAAGCAACAGAAAAAAACTTTGAAGCCGCCTCTATAAAAAAATAATAAAAATTTGCATAGGGCTGTGAATGAATACGCGTATGTAAAAAACGTACAAAATAGTCGCATATATAAATATTACAAACGATTCGATATAGTTTTTAGCCAACTGAAAACTGGCGTTACCTGAGGTTATTTACGATTTCTTTTGTATGCAAACACTTGACTTGCTTTTAATTGCCGGCTCGCTTATATAAGGCGATATGCATAATATATAATAATATATAATATAATAATATATGTAGTATATTAATAGCCCCATATCAAGCATTTGACACATCATTTCAATAAATATTACGCATTTACAATGCCTAAATAGTTGTGTGAATGCAACATGCAGGAAGTTTGAACCGCTAATAGTTGCCGTCATTTGTCAAAAGAAACATTTGCTGATTCGCTACACAGGAAAAATGATAGCCGGCTGCTCGAGCGATAAGCAGAAGTGACTTCAGCTAGACGGCTTGGTTCCACTTTAAAATATGCGCCAGTCGATCATGTTTGGATTCACTTTGTTTACCTGCACCGGCGAGTCATCTGAGTTAGTAGCTAGCATTTTAAGATTGTGACTAAGTTACACAGAATAAAAGTGCAAATTTATTGTTGCTATTCGTCAGCAGGAAATTCGAGAGTTGGAACTAAAAATAGCGACTACAATAATTTGTTATTATTTAATTTTTACAATTCTGTTTACTCTCTCAGCAAACAACTCAGATCTTCATCCTAATCAACTACATATACATATTACATTTATGGGCTCAGAGAGGTCTAGTTCAGGTTGTAGCACATTTCGTGATAGACTTAGAATACCCTTCGTTAGGGTATACCAAGAATTTGCAGTCTAGATTAAATAGCTTTGTAATGTTATCAAAAAATTATGGTCTATAAATGATAAATTTGCTTGGACTTAATTGCATTGTAAATTGCGCCTTTCCTATATACAATACTAATATTTCAATAACGACATAACGTCAATGCCATTTTTCATTAAACTACACTAAGCTCTTACTCTTATTAGTATTATATTATATTCTATTATACTATACTGCACTGCGCAGTATTATTTAGTAGAGTTTTGTGTAGTAGTATTATAAGTAGTATATTAACATAAGTACGTACTTACTATACTATACTATACTAAACTATACTATATTATTGTATACTTCAATATACCTCACCACACTCTTTTCTACTATTCTCAGCTTTTGGTCATATTTAAGCTATACTATAGTTTCTCCATTATCTTGCCCGTACATATGTTGCAAATATTTCTATTCTTTTGGGCTCGCCCTAAAAAGTCATTGGCCATTGGCTGGCTTCGTCTGGCGAGCTTTTAATTTGCCAAATGGCCTCTGGGTGCAGTGTCAAAAGTTATGAAAGACAAGAACCTTGGGGCACGCGATGTAGCTATGAATCGCATTGCTGTTGTTTTCGTTGTTGCTGTTGTTGTAGTTGGGGGTGTGTCTGAATTGCACCACAAAGACTTTGTAGCTGCAAATAAGAGTTTTGACTCCTTCACTGCAGCAAATTCCCTTTGGACTGGGCGTAACCGAGCAAACGGACGTATGTGTAATCTTTACCCGGATGAGTTGGCCAAGATTTCTGTAGCTGCTGTGGCAATTGCGCTTGCTGGTATTTCTTTTTTTTTCACACATTAAGCAAGCGTCGACACACATAATTTCATGTTGTCCGGTAATTGTTCTGTAAATGCACAAATAATTACTTTCAATGCGCCAATAAAAAAAAAAAAAAAAACGCTGCAAAAGCAACAGACAGCGAACAGCAGCAACAAAACAGCAACAAACAGCAGCAGCTATCCAAGTGGATCTGCGTCAATCAGCGCATTTGTGCACGCAGCAGGAGCTGAACCCAACTAAGTCTGAGCTGAGCTGAGCTGCAGCTCAAGATTTGATCAATCAAGCGCTTGGCCATGGCAATCAGCGGCTTGAAAACTGAAAGCAGCTCTCAGTGAAAAGTAGGTGACCAACAGAAGCAGACGACGATGGCGACGTCATCATCATCAGCATCGCCATCGCCATCGCCATCAGCATCGGCATCTTCATTATTATCGTCTTTGTGGCTGGCGTCCTCGTTGCACGCCTAAACGAAATCGTCTGCCGACTTTCAATGCAACCGTCACTCACAAAAATGTTCTATGGTCGTTGGCATCTGCATCTTTCTCTTTTTGGCCCCGGCCGTAAACAACTTTTACTGCGTAGCGCAGTAGTCGCCGCGGCCACAGCGCTTACTTTTAGCTTTGACTGTGGCATTTAACTTTAACTTTTAACTTAACTTAACTTTAATTATAATTGCCGAATTTTGTCTTCAACGTTGCCGTCTTTTGTTGTCGCCTCTTGCAGATCGATGACGCAGCTATTCAGGTTCACAAGGATGGCGACTTTGGCGCCTATCTGGATCTGGAGTCATCGCTGGCCGAACAGACCGAGGAAATCGAGGGCCTCCAAGACAGGTAAGTGCCCACGCCCACAGCTCGTAATGAGCCCAGACAGAAGTTGCCCACACACGATTGTTGTTCTTGTTGTTGCTGTTGGTTTCTGGGCACGGCAGCTGCGCCGAACTCGCCCACACAGTTTAATTGGAAAAGCCGCAATGATTTATGAACTGAATGTGCGGAAAATTGTTGTCAGCGATTTTCACTTTTGTGCCACGCGCTTACCTTGAACCCATTTGCCGGGAAAGCTTAGGCGCAGGCGCAGCGGGAAACCGACATTGCTCTGGGTTTCTGGGGCAGCTGCTCGTGGGTGGCTGCGGCTGTTAGCCTTTCACCACAAGGCACACACACACACACACACACACATACATGCATGGGGAGCAAGGCAGCCGCCTTCTCCATTCGCTAATAAAGATATTGGCGTAGCGGCTGTCAGGCTCCGGCCATAAAAAATGTCGCTATCTGTGGCACAGGAAACTGCGGCGGCTGTTTACCCGGCTAACTGCTCGACTGACTATCTGACTGACTGCCTGACTACCTGGCCAACTGCCTGACAGTGGCTACTGACTGCCCAGACACCGGGCATTTGCATGCCTCCGCGGCATCGTTGTCGTTGTCGTCGTTTGTCGTTTTGTACGTGCAACTTGTTGCGGTTGTTGTTGTTTTTTTTTTTTTTTTTCGGCTGCAACTTGCACTTCATTTGCATTTCAGGCGCAGCAAGCACAAAGACTTCAACGTTTAAACGTAGGCAATGGCATTTTTGGCATCGTTATATTTTTATATCCGAGCTCGCAACTTTTCTCATAACCGAGATCAGACATGATTCCCGTCTAGAAGTCACTTTGGAATGCGCTGCATGATCTTTTTGGCATGCGGAGAACGTTAAGAGCCAGTTGGCGGCCAAGTGGGCAGCAGACACACTCTTAACTGATTTCAAAATATTCGCAATATTCGAGTTTGTGTATTAAGTCATATAGGGGCGTTAGAATAAGAGCAAATGTGGCTGTGGATTGAAAATGGAAGTGTTTGGAAACTTAAGAAAGAAAAAAGTAAGAGTTAGAATAAGTCTAATAGAAAGCGAGAGTTGCTGTAGTTCAAAAAGTAAGTAGTTAACGGCAAAGTGAACAATATTAAATAATTGGGAAAAATTAGGAGTCATTTGTATGTTTTTTGGATAATTTGTATTTTATATATTTTAAAACTACAAAAATATGTCAAAGTACCCATTCTTTAATTTGTTAAGATATGTTTAAAAGTGTTTAAAATAAGGATAACCTTATGAATATATTAAAAACGATCGATGGCTACAGTTAATGATAATCATAACAATGGTATTCACACGTCAAAGCTCTGCATTTATTTTCCTTGCTTTTAAAGAAATATTTCTAATTATTCTTTAGAATCTATGGAACATAGTATTGATAATCAAATTTATCGATAATTATCGATGGCGACAGCAATTCAAAATGCACATATTTTAATTTATATTGAAGAAATTTTGAGAAATGATAAAATATGTTTATCCTTATGAAAACATTGAAATCGATTAACATTTTAATCGATTGTAATAAAAATCGATAGTTAAGCAGCATTATTATATATATATATGTGCATATATTCGCATATTCGTCTAGTCTGTAGAGTATCTTCTAGTTTATTATTGGCAGACCAAAAAACGTGATGTCAGCATCAAGATCGTATCTGCAGTAAGAAATGGACGCGTCAGGCCATGGGCCAAGCGCAGTAGCTGGGAGCTGCCTCCTTAGCCGTGATTCCATGGCAGGCAGGGCTCAACTAGTGGGATTAATATAAGTTAGGCGTGTACCTGTCAGGTGAAGGGGCGGAGGGATGCAGGGATGGAGGGAGCTGTGTGATGTCGTGTCTATTTCTGACTTTCACTCGTTACTCAGCTCGTCGGCCGATGCGATCCGCGACCATTATAAAATTATAATGTATATGTCGCCGCGGCTGTGCAAATTGTTGGCAGTTAGCGTTGTGCACTCCACTAACTGGCGCCAATGAGTGTTCTAGCCAGGAGGAAGGAGCTGCCTGCTCTGCTCTGTGCTGGCCTGGTCACTAATCATGCTTATCGTATTAGTCATGGAAGCGCGCTCGCATGCAAATCATTCGCTTCAGTTCGCATCAAAATTCCACAGCAGGCACGGGGCGCGCATGGGTCGATGGCTCGGTGGCTCGGTGGCTCGGTGGCTCCGTGGCTCAATGGCTCCGTTGTTGGCTTGTCAATCTGCAACTGAGCTAACAGACGCACAGCCAAAGACACTTGAGTAACAGTCACACACACATACACACACACGCACACAGGTGTGGGCTGTGTGTGCACCTTGAGTTGAGTTGAGTTGAGTTGAGTTGGAAGTTGAGTCGAGTCGAGACCACATTTCATTATGAATTCTTGGCTCGACTTATTGGCGGCTACCTTCGCTCAGATGCTTCATAGTCCATTTTCAATTATCTGCGTCGTTTGTTATTACTTTTATTATGGCCAACAACTGGGCAGCCAAGCAGCGGGTAATCAATGTTCTTAACTGGTCAATGAACCACGCGGTAACCCATTGTGTTTTACTTTTAGTTTTGTTGTGTGCCTTTGCCTTTGCCGTTGCCTTTGTTTTGTTGCCATTGCTAATGAAATTACATACAAAATTAAAATCAATTTTTTTTCTTCCCCTTTCTCTTTCTCTGTCTCTTGCAGTCGCAAAAACTCTCTGGTCGTTCGCACACAGCTGAGCGTTCGCGTTCATGCGATTATAGGTAAGTGACGAGTCCGCAGACTAATCAAACTGATCACGTTGCGTATACGCCTCATTGACCCCCAATCGCCTTTCCATTTTTGCTTGCAGAGAAACTTCTCTCGTCGGAGGGCAGCGATCTGCGTCGTGCGCTGTTCTCCCTCAAACAGGTGTTCCAGGAGGACAAGGATCTGGTGCACGCCTTTGTCGCTCTGGGCGGTCTCAATTGTCTCGTGCGCGTGGGCAATTGTGCCGATCAAAACTATCAAAACTATATACTGCGTGCTCTGGGCCAGGTAAGCAATCAACAATCACTGATCACTGATCACTGATCACTGATCACTGATCACTGATCACCGATCACTGATCACTGATCACCGATCACTGCTCACAAGTCAGAGCTAATCATGTCTGTGAACGCGACAGGTCATGCTCTATGTGGATGGCATGAATGGCGTCATGAAGCACCAGCCCACCATGGAGTGGCTCTACTCACTGATCGCCTCCAATTACCGATCGGTGGTCAAGACGGCGCTCAAGCTGCTGCTCGTGTTCGTCGAATATGCCGAATCCAATTGCTATGTGTTGGTGAGCGCCATTCATGCGGTGGACGCAGCTCAGGACACCTTACCCTGGGCCAATATAATGAGGTGAGCGATCACTGATCGTTACTTTCATGTTGGAGCATTGTTAATTGATTACTTGAATTTATTCCCAAAAGACTGCTTAAGGATTATGATAATGCCGATGCGGAGCTGGTGATCTACGCAACTTCGCTGATCAATAAAACCCTGGCGGGTCTGACTGAACAGGATAGTTTTTATGATGAGAGCGATCTGCTGGAACAGCAGGGCATGGAGACGGTCATAAAGCGCTACATGTCCAAGCCAGGCACCGATCTCGATCTGCTCGATCAGCTGCAACTGTACGAGGCGGTCCTGAAGTAAGCACACACAAAATAATAAATACATAAATTAATTTAATATTTGATCTGAATTTGATATATACTCACAGATTCGAGGATGGTGAATCGGACGGGCAGCGTTTGCCGCAGAACTCCATGCGCAAGACGCAGCGCCATCGTCCCGGCAGCAGCAACACGGAGCGGCGCAAATCGCGTCGCCACAGCACGGAAAACCGGCCCTCGCCCTTGGCCAAGGTGCTGCCCACGACGGTGCTGCGCATGACGCCCACGCAGGCCACGCTCGATGAGGACGACAGCTCCGGCTCCACCAACTCCACGGAGTTCAGCAGCGGCATATTTCAAGAGAAGAAGCGTAAGCTCAAATTTATTTATTTAACTAACAATATGCAACTAATTTCGATAACCTTTTGTCTCAGCACGCGATGGGGCTGGTGTTACGCCTGGTCTGAGACGCCGTCGGGAGCGCGCCGAGCGCCACAAGAGCTTCCTCAAGGAGCAGGAGGAGGCCGCGGCCAATGGCATCTTTGCCGCACGCGAGCTGCGCGAAAGCTATGGTAAGTTGTGGAGGCGCCACCAAATGTTGCTTGCTGCCGGCTGCTTTGACAAACCAAAACTAACTATGATTCTCTCTCCATGCTAATCGCTGTGTGTGTTTGTGTGTGTGTGTGCGTGTGCGTGTGCGTGTTATCTCATTGTCACCCGCTGATCATGCTAACCAAAAATGTCACCCGCCAAGGCCAAATCGTAACCGCCATTCCTGCAACCATACAAAGCGGCGACAGCCCGCCGCAATCATTGCAATCCGAGCTGCCGCAGTTGCAATCGCAGTCGCAGCCACAGCCGCAGCCTCTGCCCACGTCCACGCCCACGCTTATGACAATCGGCAACATAATCAACAACAACAACAGCAGCAGCAACAACAGCAACAACAACAGCAGCAATAGCAACCATCATCACACCCACAACAACCACATTGACACGCCCAACAACAGCCTGCTGCTGAGCCCCACCAAGCAGCTGTTGAGTGGCAGCCACAGCATCTCCATCATCAACAACAGCTTCGACAAGGCGAACAACAACAACAACAACAGCAACAACAACAGCAACAACAACAACAATCAGCATGAGTTCCTTACCAAAAAGAACCTCTTTCGGGAGCACAACGCAACTGTGATCAACGGCATCATGAAGAACATACAGCAGACGGACAGTGCCTACAAAAAGTATGAGAACGACGCGAATCGTCTCAACAACTACTACACACAGCTCAGCCAGTCACCCAAGCATCTGGCCACGGCCCAGGATGTGCTCAGTCCGAAGAAGACGCTAAATGGCAATGGATTCGAATTTACGGCCGCCAGCTCGACGCCGCTGAAGGCCGATGCGCTGCCGTCGCCCGAACCGCTGAGCCCCATACACAAGCCTGTGGCTGTGGCGCCACCGCCACCGCCACCGCCGCCACCACCACCGCCACCACCACCACCAGGCTGGTGGCACTCTCCCATAGCCAGCCTTGGCGCACAGCCAAATGCAGCTAGAACCCTAACCAGTACTAACACTGAACCACAGCCTCCGACAGCCATGGAGACAGGTAGGTGCCGCTATGTACAGCAAATATGTAGCCTACTTTTAAGCGCTGTCACAAATCAAACATCAAATTCGCTGCTGTTGCATACTTTTTTGCGTACTCTAAAAAAAAAAAACTATTTGCACAATTTATAATAATTTTCTGTTATGTTTATTTTTTATTTTTTTTATTCCACGCAGATTTGGAGGACAAGCAAATGCTAATGCAGCTGAAACGTGATCATACGGTTAAGGATCTAACACAAAAACTGAGCAATCTGCCCACAAGCCCCACACAGGAGCCAGGCAATCGCGCCATAGTCGGTGACATGTCGGGCCTCATATCGAAAGCCAAAGAGGGGCTTGCCAAAAGCAAGAGCAAAGGTGAAATTTCACGGTAAGTGCCTGTGCTTAAAAACCCACCTGATAACAAGCTTATCAACGCTTGCCTAATCTCTAGGTTTAAAGGTGTGCCAACTAACTTTTAGACTAAGATATATTATTATGCTTAGATTTCTGGGGAACACTTGTCATATATCTTGTAGAAAATCTCTTCTTCTCATGTATATCAGATCAAAATGCGTATCTTTTAGCTTTATCGGAAGTTCATTTATTTAAGTCAATTGTTTAGGCGTATTTGGGCGCATATTTCTCATAGGTGGCAATGTAGGCAGCCTTGGCGGCATCCTGGGACAGACCCTTGTGCTTGCTCCATGCGCTCCACTTGGCCTTGCCCTTCAGATCCAATGCACCGGGCTCGGCGGTGTTGTTATCACCAACGGTGGCCTGCTTGAAGAGACCGTAGAATTCCAGGAACTCATCGTTCGTTGGGGTCTTGGTGAAGTTCTTGGCTTTCTCGGCGGCGGTGTTGAACTACGCAAATGCACAAAGATCAATTTTAAAATTGTGTTAAACGAATGTTTAACCCTTCGTATACTTACATCCATTTTGTCTTATGCTTCAGTTGCTAATGAGTTGCTAATTGTGGCTGGAGGCAGCCTTTATATACAAAAACCGGCAGCTGATAGCGATTTATGACCCCGTAGACCCCTTTTTAGATATCGATACAAGCCGGTGTGATAAGCCCTAATGATTATGCTTGCAAGTTTGTCACCACGGCGGCAATATAAAGCACAAAAACTTTAATTGCCAATATCAAACCAAGGTATCAAAGGTCTCGCATTTAGTTGCTCAGCCTTGGGGGCTGACTAAGCAGCTATACGAACAATACAGATCGTTTCTTGGCGCTACTTTTTATTTATTAGTAAAATAAATAACAGGGTATTGGCACAGCTTAAGTGTAGATGGGCGCGTATTTCTCATAGAGAGCGATATAGGCAGCCTTGGCCGCATCCGTCGACAAGCCCTTGCGGCTCAGCCAGGCATCGTATTTGGCGGCGCCCTCGGCATCGGCGGGCTTCTCGATGTTCACATCGCCCGCATGCACCTGCTTGTAGAGGCCGTAGAATTCCAGGTAGACTTCAGTTGGTGGCTTGCTGCTGAAGGCCTTGGACTTTTCGCAAATTGCATCGAACTGTAAAGCAATAAATCCAACTCAATAAATGTACTTCGATTGCGAGACATTCTTATATATATAAATATACTATATTTGTAAGGCTTAACGATTATCAGCTCAACTTACATCCATTTTGTTTGCGAATTATGGAAAGACTATGATTTGCAGCGCTCCAAACGCTCCTTTTATAGGCGCTACGAGCAATATAACTAAATCTTATCATTTTCAAACGCAGTCGAATCAATTAAGTAGAGCCATAAAACAAAAAAGATCGTAAATAGATAGCTAGCCTTTAGATATTTATGACTCGCATTTTAAGCAACATTTTGCATTAGCTGGAAATTACAAAAGGGAAGTAATACGTAATCCAATTATGGGCCCATATCCGAGGGATCTTCCAATCTAGAAAGTTGCCTTCAGCTCGCCTGTTTTTTGTTTTTTTTTTTTTTGGTTCTTTTTGCTATCGTGGCTGTTGGTTATCTTGCTACTAGGCGAAATGTTGATAAGCTTTGCGGGGCAAACACGATTGAGCGGCAGTTGCAATCGCATAATCATAAACTCGAAAAGTACAGCTCATTAAAGATATAGCGCATGTCACTTGACCAAAGGGGCGGGCAATAATACCCATTCCTTGTGTGCACTTTGTAATACCCTCCTATCTGTCTATCTAACCAACTCTTGTTAATTAATCGCACAGCTCATCGAGCGTTGATCAGGAACTGAAAAAGGCTGAGCCGAAGAAATCGGAGAACGAGCTGCACTGGGAGGAGCTGGTGCGCAATACGGCGCGACCTTTGAACCTCTGTGATCTAGACTTTACCGATCTGCATTCGGACGATGAGAAGGACGTGCTGGCGCCGCGTGGCCTATGCGCTGGCATACCGCCGCCGCCGCCGCCCCTGGCTGGCGGCATGGTACTGCCGCCGCCCATGATGCCGCCCAACCTGATGCCGCCGCCCATGTTCAGCTATGGCGGCTACGGTGCGGGCAGCCTGACGAACAGCGTGAACAGCTCGCTGAACGGCTCCATCAACGGGGAGCTGGCAAACGGCAACAACACCATCAAAAAGAACAAGAAGACGGTGAGTGCGGTGATCTAATTAACAAAAATATAAATAATAATAAATATAAATCAACTAATAAAATAATAATAAATAATATATAAATTATTATTCATAATATGTGTGACCCTTCCAGGTCAAGCTCTTCTGGAAGGAAGTGCGCGAGGACATGATACCGCAGGTGGTAGGTAAGACCATTTGGGATGAGCTGCCCAATGCCAATGTGGACACGCAGAAGCTCGAGCATCTCTTTGAGTCGCGGGCCAAAGACTTGATGACCAAGGTGCGTATTAACTGGGGATTATGCATTGGGGGTATGCCCTGGCAGAGTGTTATCTGCGCAACTCAATTGATAAGTGTCAATAATAAGTCTCTTTTAGCAGTAGTCTAAATCTTATCTTAGTTTAATTGTTGCATAACCTGAATTTTTTGCGAATGATATTTGTATTCTTTTCCCCCTTTTATTTCTGGACACGTTTAATAATTTTCTATATGTCAACGGTCTGTTTGCGGATATATCTACAATATACAAATAAATGTTGTGCTAAACCAAAAAAAAAAAAAAAAAAAAAACCAAAATTACAAATTATTCAAATTAAAATTAAAACAAAAAAAATGTTTTCAAATGTTCTAGGAGGTGAGTGCAATGTTATTGTTTTTATACACTATTACTCGCTCTCGCTCTCTCTTTCTGTCTGTCTATCTATCTCTGTCTCTCACTCGGTCTGTGTTAGTTTTCTGTTTGTTTTGCATACGGTGTCGGTTTATTACACTCTTTTATGTTACACACACACCCACACACCCACACACACGCACACACACACCACGCACCACGCACATACACATACTAAAGAAACAGCGCCGGATTCGTCACCGGAACCGAAACCGGAACCGGTACCACAAATTCATTTCAAGTTTAGTTTTTCTTTTGTTCATCTTTTGTTGCTAACACTGGTCCACAGCAGAAACCGTTAGATACATGCATATTGTGTACACGCCCCCCACTTCCCCACATGAACACCCTCTCTCTCTCTCTCTCTCTGTCTCCATCGCTCTCTGTCTGCCTGTTGCTAACTGCTGCTCGACCCGTTGCAGAAACAACAAGAGCTGAACAAGAGCAAAGAGATCATCGTGCTGGACCACAAGCGTTCCAATGCCATCAACATCGCGATGACCAAGCTGCCGCCGCCGCGCGCCATCAAGGCGGCCATTCTGAAGATGGACGCGACCGTCGTGACCCGCGAGGGCATTGACAAGCTGCTGAACATGCTGCCCTCGGACGAGGAGCGCGGCAAGATACAGGAGGCGCTGATAACCAATCCGGAACTGCCGTTGGGCAGCGCCGAGCAATTCCTGCTGACGCTGGCCTCCATCACCGAGTTGGACGCGCGCCTCAAGCTGTGGGCCTTCCGCTTGGACTTTGACAATTGCGAGGTGAGTGGACCAAACTCTAAAAGTTAGTTTCATTTTACTCAACTTACCCTATTTTCCTTGCGCGCAGAAAGAGATTGCCGAACCGCTGATGGATCTCAAGCAGGGCATTGAGATTCTGCGTCAGAATCGCACGTTCCGCTGCATTCTCTCCACGCTGCTCTCGGTGGGCATCTTTTTGAACGGCGCGCCCGTCAAGGGCTTCCAGATCGAGTATCTGGCCAAGGTGCCGGAGGTCAAGGACACCGTGCACAAGCACTCGCTGCTCCATCATCTCTGCCACATGGTCATGGAGTCCAGCAGCGACACGAGCGATTTGTACTCCGAAATCGGGCCAATTACGCGCGCCTCCAAGGCCGACTATACGGATTTGGCACACAATCTCAACCAACTGGAGTCGGAGTGCAAGGCCTCCTGGGATCGCCTCAAGCTGATTGCCAAACACGACTGTGCGCCGCCGCTGAAGCAGAAGCTGGTCGACTTTCTGGCCGACTGTGCGGAGCGCATCATCAGCCTGCAAATTGTGCACCGACGCGTGATGAATCGCTACCGCAAGTTCCTGCTGTGGCTGGGCATGCCGCAGCACAGTGTGGCCGAGTCGCGACCCAACGAGTTCTGTCGCACGCTCTCCGAGTTCGCGCTGGAGTATCGCACGACACGGGAGCGCGTGCAGCAGCAGCTGGAGAAGAAGGCCAATCATCGGGAGCGCAATAAGACGCGCGGCAAGCTGATCATTGACTTGGCCAAGTTCAAGACCAAAGAGGATGTGGCCGATGCGGAGCTGAAGTGAGTGTTTACTTTTCAGCTGACTCTAGCTTTTGATAGCCTCTTTTTCTACTCGTTCACGATGTGAAGTGAAAGTTGGTTTGTCTGTATGTTCGTATGAACTCAATTTTTGTCGCTGCCATTGTAGCTAGAGCCTTGAAACTTGGAATACATACTCGTATATATCCACGACAGATAAAATGATACGATTTTTTGCCTGCGCCAATTGGGGCCGTGGCAAATCGATTTAATCTATATAGCTCCCTTAGTTTGAAAGCTAGACACATCAAATGTTTGCAGACAGATTACTGATTAACTCCTCTAAGGATCACACACAAATTATTTGGCTATGCCCGCTGGGGGCGTGGCAAATCATTTAAATCTATATATCTCCCTCATTTTAAAAGCTAGATACATAAAGTTCTTGCAAACAAATTACGTTAAAGTTCGGCCAAATTATAATGTCACCCGAATGCAATTTTCTTACTTATTTTTTCTTGCTTCTACAGGCAACTGCTGGGCACGCCCAGCGCGGATCAGGCGGATGGCACGCTCACCTGGCGCCGTCGACGCGCCGAGCAGCTGCGCTCGCCGATTGCCCGCCAGAGCGAGGAGCAGTTCACCGATGGCGATGACGAAATACTCGAATCTCTTGTCAAGACCGCCACCAAGGCGTCCGGCACGAGGACAACGCCACGCGAGCGGAAGCGAACGCGCCACGCGGATCGCAAGTCCTGTAAGTTGTTGTCACGCCCACACAACACGCCCTGTTGCTCTTTGCCCCTGCTGGCCAAGGTCAATTTTAATCAAGCTGTTGGTTTATCTTTTGGAACACACACAGCGCGCTATGTTTAGTACCATTAGCTGGCCACACACACACACACACACACACGCACACGCACCAAAGCCAATTCGAGGCTACGTAATGAAATGAATTAAATGCCATATTTCAAGCACACAGCACAATTCCAAAATTGACAGTTGAAAAAAAAAAAAAAAAACTAAGCGCTGATTAAAAGAATTATTCCCGTACTTAAATTTGATACCCTCCCCAACATTCCCTCAAAAGCTTTGGCACTTTTCAGTTCTGCTAGCTTACAAATCGGTTGCCTATATTGGGTTTTAATTTTGTGTTTTCTTACCATTAACGCACCCAACAAAAAAAAAAATAAAAAAATACCAACCAACCAACCAATCAATCAACAAATCAACAAATCAATCAACCAATCAATCAAACACTGAAGTGAAGCGCAGCCGCACGCGCGAGGGATTCACAGTTGAAAGAGCACCATCGCCATAGAACCGTTGCGCAGCTGTTGCGCAACCGTTGCCGAAAAGAACAGCCAACTGTTTTTTTCCCTAGGTTCTTACCGTTTTTTTTTGGTTAGTGCCCAAATGTATTGCATATACAAATATATTTATGTATGTGCAGTGCAAACTTTTGATTTTTGTTCCAGTTTATTTGTTGAATTTTTTGTATTTTGTGCAGAGAGCCATTTGCGATTATTCAATGTGAAAACCTTTCTGATAATACATAATTCTAAATTCCCGAGTGACGCAAATGGTTCTCGCAGAGTTTGTTTTGCACTTGAAGCGCGCCTGACTTATATCCCAGTTGATCTGTTTAAATGCTAAGCATGCTCTTAACTCAAGTTAAAAAAAACAAAAAAAAGCAACTAAAATCGCATGAAACGCACCGGAAAAATCCTCAAACTTTCACTTGTATAACATGTTTACAGTTTTGCCTGCCATCAAATGTTTAATATCAATTTTGATCTATGTTTTGCAGTGCGTCGAACGCTGAAGAACGGTCTCACCGATGAGGAGAAACAGCACGTGGCTGCCCTAATACCGACCTATTAGAGCTAAGGAAAACCCATGCGAATCCCATCCCCCAACCCTTGAGCCCAAACGAACCCAGTGACGTCACAAGTCGGGCTAAGCGCGCACAGACTGAAATTGGCGATCTCACGTGCAGCAGAAAAAAGCAATAGGTACACGAACGTGAACTGGAACTGGAACTGGTAGCCAAACTAGTTGGAACTGGTACCGCAAAATCCCCAAAACTGAAACGATAAAGTCCTTTGAAAAAGTTCTCTTAATTCATTTTCTGTTATTCGATTTTTTGTTTTTACTTCGTCTAAGTATTAAAATTAATCATATTTTTAATTGTGACATCAACTGTATTAATAGCCAAACAAATTATATATATATATTTTTTTAATTTAGAATTTCAAATCGATCATTTTAAATACATATATATATATAACCCAAACATTTTGATTTGTACCGATCTTCGACAAGATGTGACCTTACGAAATTAACTTAAAACCTAATTATAACTTAGCCTTAGACTAAATACGAAAATAAATACAAACACATACATATTTATTAAATCAACGGAGCTGCCTTCTAAAACCCATTCGTGCACGGCTGCTGCACGTAGTCCAAGCAGAAGCCACGATTGTCTATATCGTTGGGCGCCTCCACGCCGTCGGTGTGGAAATACAAGCGAAAGGGACGTACACTGGCTGCAAAAAGGATATGCAAATTCAGCTAGTTACTATGAGAGGGTATGTTATCCTTGGCATCTTGGTGCTATCCTGCCATCCTTTCACTTACACTGCACGGTCTTGGCCAGCATGCCCGCCTCGGCGCTGAAGGTGCCGCCGCAGACGCGATCCTCGCAGCCGGGCAGCGGCGGAATGCGATCAGCGGAGCGTACGCAGCCAATTAGCAGCCAGTCGCTGATGCAGCCATTGGCATTGGGCTGTGCCGCAGCACCGCCACCCACCATAGTGGGCACCGGATTATTCGAATTGCCGGATACGGTAAAAGCGCGCGATCGATTGTTCTCCAGATCCGGACAGGCGTTGTACTGAATGCCGCAAAAGTTGCGCTCATTGCGTATGCAAATGCTGTAGTCCTGGTTCGAGAGCTGCCTGCCGCCCACCGAATTGTAGTTAAAGCTGCGCACGCGCCCACTGATCGCCGTATAGTACTGCAGGCAGCCCTGATCCGCGCGGCTAATGCTGCCACAATGGATTTGGGTGACGCGCACGCGCCACAAGCGCGGAAAACTGGCGCTGGTTATCACGGACAGCACGATGGGATTGCTTTGCCCCAGAC
This sequence comes from Drosophila colorata, assembly GCA_035041545.1. Classification (NCBI taxonomy): domain Eukaryota; kingdom Metazoa; phylum Arthropoda; class Insecta; order Diptera; family Drosophilidae; genus Drosophila; species Drosophila colorata. The sequence goes on from JAWNLD010000564.1 coordinate 7,778,637, forward strand.
CCGCATCGATATACACTGATAAGTGAAAATTGTAATGGCCAACTTTTTGGCTATTTTCACCGGAGAACTCACTGTGATCGCCCGTAGAGCTGCCGCAGATTGTGGGCGTGGGACTGCCGCCGGAAATCAACAGCTGATCCTGATTGCACAAATGATTGGCCGCCTCGGGTGGCGCTATAGAGAACATATCCAAGTCGAGGCGCAGCTGGCAAATGTCCGGATGCAGCTTCTGCACCGTCACCTGACAGCTGCCCGTGCCATCGTACACATCGGGATGATTGGGATTCACAAAGTACGTGGAGTTTTCGCGTATGATGCCGCCGCACGTTTGCAGAACTGCAAAAATATTCTTATTGAAAATCTTGAATAATCCAATTAACTTGAAGCTGCAACTGACATATGCAGCAGACGCCATAGCCGCCGCCGCAGCTGCCGGCGGGAATGCCGTTGCGCAGCAGGCAATCCTTGTTGGGTATACAGTTGCCCTGCTCGCCGGAGGGCGCCGCACAGCTGCTCGGTCCGATGGGCACCAGCGCAAAGATGGGCAAAACTGCGAAACGGGGAAATCAGCTATAGAAATTTCAAAACACCATTAGCCGAGAGCTTTGGGTCGAGCACACCCACACTTGGACTCGCGCAGACGTGGCGTCGGCGTCATCCACTTGTTGCCAAAGATCAGATCGCGCCAGCTGTTCGTATGCGTATATGCTGGCACCTTGCTGGCCGCCAGGACGAAAAGGCCAAAGATTACGTATCCGCCAAGTTGCAGTTGCGGTCTGGCCATTTCTCTTTGATAAAGCTGAAGTTGGAGCTGGAGCTGGAGATGTGCACACGTTGCGGCCTGGCGCTGTTATGGCCCGCAGCCGCGTGGAGGCGACAATTTATTTGGCCTGGCGTGGAAATAGGTTTAATGACCGCAATTAGAGGGCGCTTTGCGCTTTTTAGTTTAATAGCAAAAAAAACTGTAAATTTAGCTGAATATTAATTGCAATAACAAAACGCAGCAGCGGCAGCTAAAAAACAATTAGATGCGCCACAATCAACGGCAATGGTAACAACATTGGGCCCAAAGCAATGCAGTCAATGGCATCACCTGCCGTGTGTTTGTGTGGAGCCTATCCCCACATAATACGAATATTTCACGTTTCGTCAACGTTTTTGTTGTGCTTCCTGTTGCGAATTTGTTTTAGTTTTCCACACCTTCGCATCGATTATATGTTGGGCAAGGCCTACCAGAAATCCGAGCGTGAAAGTACTGACAATTTTGTTGCGACATAAAAGAAAACACATTTTAATAACATAATAATAAAAGTTATGCCATTTGCAGGCCCCCCTTTAAAGCTTGTGCGTCAGTGCCTCTCATATGACTAATTTAATTAAAGCCGCACGGGAATTGGGTCAATGTTAGCTCTTGTTGTGCCCAATTTAGTTTATTTAGTTTTAAAAGTTACACCATTGCATTTGGTAAGCCACTCGCTTAGTTCTGGTTAAGTTTATCGGCCGGGACGCTGTTTGGACCTTGTCGAAAATGACACCGAAAAGCTGACACATGCGCGATAAGAGCTTTATTTATAACGATTTTATTAACGCTGTTTAGCAAATTCTCATTTCAGGGTCGCTGCTTTTCACTGGAATTGTTTTGGGCCAATTAAATGTATTGTATTTTTTGCTGAGGAATGTAATTTATAAAGTTCTCTGGGAATGTTTTTTAAAAAATATATAAACATATACAAAATATATTTTAAATCAATTTTCCAAAAACTAAATTAATAATAACAAAAATAAATAAATACAAAAATCTAAACATATAAAATATATATTTTAAATCGATTTTGCAAGGACTACATGAATTATAGAAATTTCAAATAACATCAGCGTTACAGCATCAAAAATAGAGTATAATTGAGATGTGAAGTCAGCAGGACACATTTCCAATCCAACGAGGTATATAATTTATTAATCACCATTAAATGCCTAGTCACATCCATTTATATCCGACAACTCAAGAAGTCTTACCTAATTTTTAGTAGTTTTTTAATAGTTTTTAATAGTAAAAGGGACTTGCAAGATACTTTGTCTTCGTGTTTATCGTTCTTCTAAAACTGAACAGGAATACATATGCAAATTATACTAGTAGAATCAGTTTTCTAGAGTCTCCTTTGCGCCAATTTAATGTGTAGAGTATACAAAAGACTATTTAACTTTTCTTTTAATATTTGTTGCTATACTATATAGCTTTTAAGCAGCATAAGTCAAATAATTGCGCTGAGCAACGTGATAAACATGTGCTTTTCACTAATGTGAAAGAAAGAGAAAGATTTTTAGCGCCTGGTGATCATAAAATAAATACTTTGTGCAAATAAATGCAGCATATTTTAAATTTACTTAACTTATAATAAATAATATACTTACAAAAAAAAAAAAAACATTAATATCTGTTGACAATTCCCAATTCAGATGTCAATAAGTCAATAAATGGCTATTTTAAAGATTATAGTTGGAGATTAGCTTCCACTTAGATATTAAATTGATATTGATGCAAGGGTTTTTAATTTTGCGGTCACTTGTTCAATTAAAATTGCCAGCGACTCATTAAAATAAATTTGTGAATTACTTCGTATTTAATTATATATTTTTTAATCTTTAAATGCAATTGCAAAATATTAGACAATTCACAAAACTTAAAAAAATATTTTTAGATTTCGTTCCGGGCTTAAGGCGCTGCCTTGTCGCACTCGTATTTGCCTTGGGGCAGCTTGCACCTCTTCACGCAGAACTCGCCGGAATCTATAGAGCAAAAGGTGTTTTCCGGGCAGGTGTTGATTTGACGTGTCAAATCGGTGCCATTGCACATTTGGAAGGTGGTGCGGCTGGTGCAGACGAAGAGCCGACTGGCATCGCAGCTTCTGCAGTTGATTTCGCTTGCAGTACAAACGGGCTCAACACCATCGCCATCAATTGCCCTCCAGCATGGATCCTGGAGACTTGTGCAGATCTTGCCAGCACCGCAGGAAAGAATGCCATTCTCAATGGCTACGCCGTTGATGCAGAACTTGTAATGCGTGGCGTTCAAGCACGCCACTTTATTTTCCATGCAACCACCGCAGACCGCCGCGGATACGGCCACCAACGTGGAACTGACGGCCAATAGGAGGACCTAAAACAATTCGAAGCAGCTAGAGGATCTATCTTGTCCAAATATTGTCCGTCTTACCAGATTTCTCAGGCAATGCGACTGCTGCATTTTTGGATTTCGTGTTATGCTTGACGGAGGAGCGTAGAACCGACTAATGAAACGTTTCAACATATGCCGCACATTTATATTGTTCAGCGCTTGGTCAACTCCAGCTAGCTATTGTGATGGAGAAAATGTACAAATAAAGAGCACGGCCAAGATAATTGTCTATATTTTATGCTAGGCTTAGGGCAGTGCAAACAATCGTGTTTACTGCAGATAGTTGACTACCAGGCTACCCAAAGATTAGGCCCGGCCCAGTAGCTAGCATATTTATGGATGCCGTAGCATTGAGAGATAAAAAAAAATGGTGGCTGCCTTAGTCGTAAAGATAATGCGCAGCAGCCAGCATTTATAAGGCATGAGAAGCACATCCAGCCACTTCAATTACAAACTGAAGATGTCGAAGCTCCTACGCACCGGGCTGATTGCGCTTTTGGCCGCGCTGCTGTCGCCAGCAGCACTCGTGGAGGCCACGTGCGGCCAATGCTACACCGCTCACACCTGCACCACCAACACCACCTTCCAGATATGCTACAACGGTAAGCTGGACGATCGAATTTTTTGGCTGATTTTCTAACTCAATGCTGACATTTAAGGCGTTCCGAGTGCGGCACAAACCTTCACCTGTCCGTCGAGCAAACCGGTATGCACAGAATATGGCGATATTTGTGGGGCCAAGGGCATGAGCACCGGCTGCGGTGATACCTCCAAGTGTGGCAAATGCAAGGATGGTGAAGAATACGCTTGCGCCTCCCGCACCACCTTCGGGCGCTGCAGCGACGGAGTCCTTCAGCCCGAGAGAATCACCTGTCCCCCAGATTGGTTCTGCAGCGTTGAGGGCGCTGCGAATGGAGATCCGTGCGTCCTCAAATGCGAACCGAACAACGACGATACGTGCGACAGAGTCGAGAATCAAGCCGGTGTTACGACCCCAAGCCCGGATACCACAACTAGCAGCAGCAGCACCACCAGCACCACCAGCACCACCAGCACCAGCAGTACAACGACAGCTGCACCACAATTCGATCCAAGTGTCTTCTGTCGAGGTGTCCAAAAAGCGGGTCGCTTTGCCATTCCCAATGATACAATTTGCACCAGGTAAGCTCATGACTATCTTATATCTAATGTTCTTTTCTGATTGCTGATTTATTATTTGGCATTTATTTTCTCCCAGCTTTATCAACTGCTTCTTTACGGCCAGCGTCTGGCAGGGCCGCATCACCAACTGCCAAGCGGATAGGCCATATTTCAATGCGGTCAACGCTTGCGGCACGGTCAGGCCAACTGTCGCTGGTTGCTGGTCGTAACTGTAACATTTTAATTATTATTTTCAACTATATCTGTAAAATAAAGAGTGGTTTTTCTTATTAGCTATAGTCAATTGTTTGGTTTTCTTTAAATTCGCAAAAATCTGTTGTTTTGAATGCGTATTAAGGAAATTGTTTTAAAGTTTATTTATAAATATAAATAGTTTAATTATAAATAAAGCACGAGGTAAAACTAAGGCTGTACAATAAATATTAATGATCAGTATATTTCTTTTTTTTATACTGATTATAAATATTTATATATATATATATAGAAGAGTTTCACAGAAAACCCCATTAAAAAACTGCATAAGAAAAGACCCTAATTATTTTTTATAAATGGGGATGTGTTCAATAATTTTCGAAAAGCGCATAAGTCCAAAAAATCACATAGAACAGTCAATGCCAACTCAGTAAATGTGAAAGCAGTGGATACCTTAACTTTTTTGAAGAAATGCGTAGTAAAAAATATTCAATAAATTCAACTTCAGTAGATCTTTCTTCTTTTGCGAAGCAATCTAAAATTGCAATATTTATTTGTAAAGAACTTGCTATTCGTTGCTGATTCTTTTTTTTTCATCGTAAAAATACATGTTTCTTTTTAAATCGTATGGAAAAAAACCGCATAACTTCGAAATCGCATAAAAAAAATTCGCATAAAAAGAGAATGAGTGTAGATCCTATTTTGAAATTTGTGTAGCTTTGATGAATCAAGTCTCATTATGGGATATTTATCTTGAATATTTGTTTACATACATTTGTACATTTCTTCTCGGAATTTTATAACTTTGATAAGGTACTGCAAATGAGTTTTATTTCTACGACTTTAGGGATTATAAAATACCGATGTTGAAATGCGTCTTTTGGTCGTGGCCAGATTTTTACAACACTTCTACTTTCTTTAAGTACAAAATGCTAAGTATTTTCTCTGAGTGTAGGTTCAGATAATTTTCACTGCTTTTTAGCACATTAAAGAATAGAGTCAAGCCTAGTTGCAGGGTATCTTCCAGTCGACTATTCTAGTGTTAATTGCATAGATATAATAAATGACGGCAATTTTGTGTACACATACTAAAAATCTTGTTTTAGTACAGAGTATTTTCTAGTTCAGTTTCCACAGCATGACCTCTCAGCATTTCATTATATGGCTCAATTATCGTCTCCCAATTTCCATCGGAAATGCCACCAACATCTTTCAATTTCATTTGATTCATATTGAGCATTTAGCTTTACCTTTTCGATGCCCTGAAACTGACTTGGTCTGACGTTTTTGGCCACTTGGTCAATGGCCCGGCAGCTGCTCAAGTGTATCATTCTGATAGAGATTTTGGAAACAAAAGTTCTGCTCATTATCGAAGTGTTAGGTTTACTTTTCTTTTTTGCTTTTTGCCTCCACGTTGCCAGTTTTTATGTTGCGATCATAAAACAGCGCAAGGCAATCAAGTGGAAAGCCAGAGCAAATAAAACAATTAGCATGCCCAAAATTATATATGTCTATGAAGAGTAGATAAACAATGAAAATTTCACTGCTCGAAAAAAATAAAGTTTATAACGCCGCAGACAAGAGATTAATGTACTTTAGTATGCCCGAAACCTTGACAGTGAGCGGATGCCATTGAAAACCCAAGGACGATCTACCTATAAAATAAGATGAACGCAAAATCCTCAAGTTATGTGCACATTGTGGGCGTGGTGAGCTTCGATTTGATCAGTTTAGACGCGAGTGATATCAAAATTGAAATATGTTTTCCCCAAGCAAAGCTCGCGCTGGCCTGGCTGGTGGCTCGAACCCTGGGGGCGTGCAACGTTTGCCAGACAAATCAGGCGGCCTGCATCAACTCGACGTCCTTTTACCTGTGCTTCGGAGGTGCGTATGCGAATCCTTTGGCTTCATTCGAGTGCTAACGTCTATCAACCAGATGGCACACCCCACACGGACCACGTCTACACCTGTCTGGATGGGGACGTGTGCAGCGACAGGGTTGCCATCTGCGTGCAGAAGAGCGCTCTGCGCCCACCCAGCTGCGGCGACACCAGCAAGTGTGGCCAGTGCAGCGCGCATCGGAATTACAAGTTCGCCTGCCAGAGCCGGCGAATGTTTCAAATGTGCTACGGTGCCGCCCAGCCGACGGGTCCGCTGGGCATCTGTCCGCCGGGCAGCGTCTGCGATGCCAGCACCGATGTCATCTGCGTGGCCGAAAGGGCCGGCCAAACGTACACCTGCGATGTCAACGATGATCTGGTGAGCACAACCACGCCTAAGTCCACCGCGGGCACCACAGCCACGACGCCAGCCAGTTCCATGACGGCACAGCAAGTGTGCGAGCTGAAGGCCAAGTCCGGACTCTACGAAACCGTGCCGCGCGACGTCTATTGCAAACGGTTGGTGCACTGTGCAACCAGAGCTTGATTAGCTGCTGATACTCTATCTTTTTAGGTATATTAGCTGCTACTTCTCCCAGGCGGGAGCCATTAAGGCCGTGGAATATGACTGCCCGGCGGCCGCCTACTTCGAGGCGGAATTGCAGCGCTGCTCTTATATAGCGCCAGCCAACTGCACGGTTCGATTTTGAGTTTGAATGATATTATAATGGGTGCAACAATAATAATGATTGATTGATTGATGTAACGATTTATTTTTTATTTTATTTTATTTTAAATTTGAAAATATTTTTATGAAATTTTTTTTGCTATGTCCAACGCGAGCCTATGAACAATAGTTGGAAATTAATCGCCGGGTTTCCCTTAAAAACTTTGCATCTATTTTCTTTAATATAATTTATTTAATTTATTTGTTGTTCGTTAATATTAGCTTAAAGCTAGCTAGAAAGCAAAGAATGAAAGTTTAAATTTGCAATTGTTTTTGCAGCTAAAAAGTCATTTATTAACTAGTACAATAGTAGCTGTGTATTTCACATTTAAAGTTCAGACTAAGGAAAAATAAGAAGAAAAAAGCCCTTAGATATGGTGGATAAAAAAAATGTTGACGGAAAAACCACCGTAACCATCCAAGTTGTAAGAGATAAAGTCATCAAACGATTTGACATTGGCTTCTTCACGTACGAGTTTTTTCTCATCATCTTAAAATATTTTATATTAAAATTTTTTTTAACTCTTTGAAATTTACTTAGATGGGTATCTCACCTTTGAACCATATACTAACATGATGGGTATGAAAATAAATTTGTTTATTGCAACAATAATAATATAATACATTTGAATTAATTCATATTTTTTGGCAGCGCTCGGCAGATGAGGATCCGGGTATGAAAGCCAGGCTTTAACTTTAAATACTATTATTAATATATTTTTGTAATTTTAGCGCTCACTTCAGCTGCACTCCGTTCAGCTGGAGCAGGTGGCGGGCAGAGCCGTGACGCACGTTCCGCTGGCGCTGCTGTAGTAGGTGCTGCCCGGACAGGTGTACAGCCTGCCCAGCCAGCTGCCGTTCAGCCGATAGCAGTAGATGTACTGGCGACAGCTGCTGCTGGCATTGGTGCCGACGGGATAGTTACGCTGCGCCTGCATCGCGGCGCAATATGCATTCGGCGTGCTCGTCGTGGGTGCCGCCGTCGTCGTCGTCGTCGTGGTGCCCGTCGGCGTGTAACAAGTGCTCGGCATTGTCGTCACACACAGACGGGCGCTGGGGCTGAAGTAGGTGCTGCCCGGGCACGTATATTTCTGACCCTTCCAGCTGCCGCTCAGCCGAAAGCATTCGATGTACTGGCGACACGTCGTCTGGGCGTAGTTGCCCACCGCATAGTTGCCCTCTGCCTGCACAGCGGCGCAGTAGGCGTTGGCATCACTGGTAGAGGGCGTGGCTGCAGTGGTTGTTGTTGTCGGTACAGTGGTTGTTGTCGTTGCTGCTGGGGTAGTTGTTGCTGCTGTGGTAGTTGTTGCTGCTGCTGTTGTAGTAGCTGCTGCTGTGGTAGTTGTTGCTGCTGTGGTAGTTGCTGCTGTGGTAGTTGTTGCTGCTGCTGTTGTAGTAGCTGCCGTTGTTGTCGTAGCTGCTGCTGTGGTAGTTGTTGCTGCTGCTGTTGTAGTAGCTGCCGTTGTTGTCGTTGCTGCTGCTGCTGTCGTTGTTGTTGGCTCATTCGCATACGAACAGGTGGGCCCCACCTGCGACGCCGGTCCGCAAATCTGCGCATTGTCTTTGTTGCACACGTAGCCCGCCGTGCAGCTGCCCAGCGAATCCTGTGGCGTATCCGTGCCCAGGCAGAGGGCGAAGCTGCTGGTGCCCGTGCAGGCAAAGGTTCTGCTGGCATCGCACTTGTTGCACTCCTGGCAATCAGCCGTGCTGCTGCTGCCACTGGGCTGGCAGAGGACACCGTTCGCGCCGCTCACGCACACATAGCCGGCCGGGCAGCTGTAGGGCACAAGGCTGGGCAGGCTGTTCTCGTCGCAGGCCTGCATCTGGTTGGCCGAGTAGCAGGCCATGTTGTTCACCGTGTGGCACACGTTGCAGGTGGCTCTGGCGCCGGCCAACAGGCCCAGCAGCAGCAGCAGCCAGCTGAGCAGTTCACTGTCTCTCGTTAACATCTTCGCAATTGTCTTAGACTGCGTGAATTTTTCGACTTTTGTCTGTTTAAATAGTTGTTTTCGGCTTAACCTTGTCGGAGCAAGTGTTTTTTGGTGTAGCCCCAATTTAGATAAGGCCGCAGACCTTGTTGGGGCTGCATACTTTGGGCCAGCAGCAAGGTGTTGGCCTTATCAAAGGGCCATAAAGAAAGCCATCTGATTAAATCTTAGCTCACTTTCTCACACCAATGTTTTTTTTTTCCAGTTAGATTAGAGTACAATGCAGTTATAAAGCTGCTGCAGTGCATCGCGACTGCAGTTGCATTTCAGAATGCATCAACTACCGTTAGTGCTGCTGGGCATCGCTGTGGGCATCCTTGGCTGCCGGGCGGACTGTCGTTCCTGCGCCACGGACAGCAACGTGGCCTGCATCTCGGAGACGCAGTTTCAGTTTTGCGCGAGCAACCAAACCGCCGGACCCGTCTACTCCTGCCCCACGGGCAGCTACTGCACCAGCCAGCTATCGATTTGCCAACGGAATGCCGCACTCAGGGCTTGTGGCAGCTGTGGCGAGTGCAACGCTCTGCGCACCTTCGCCTGCACCGACGTCCGCAGCTTTGCCCTGTGCCAGGGCGACAGCCGACCCAACAACATCACTGGCACTTGCAACGAGGGCTACGTGTGCAACAAGGACCTGCCGCAGATATGTGGCAATGCGGCAGTGACGAGCGCCACCTGCCCGACGCAATCAACAAGCACAGAACCGAGCACGGAGAACTCCACAGAGAGCACCACAGAGAGCACCACAGTCAGCAGCACCATATCCCTCGATGAGTTTTGCCGCACCGCCTTCAAGGGCATTCCCATCCATGCCATACCCAACGACACGGAGTGCACCAGGTAAAGTTGAGCTGCTTTTAATGCAAACCAGCTGTTAGATCATTTTTCCACTGCAGTTACATCTACTGCCGATTCTATATAAAATGGTGGGTGGGTCGCATTATTGACTGCCCGAGTTCGAAGCCCTATTTCGATGGCTGGAACAGGGTCTGTGGCACAACCCAAGCAACTCGTCCGGGCTGTCTTTTTGCTTGAAAATTGATTTAATATTCTATAAAATTTAATAAACGGAAACATCATTTTTCTTGCATATCAAGAATTTGGCTAGAGCATTTGTTGTATCTTGTATGCTCTAATACCCCTTACTATTCACCAATACCACGAAGTTTTATTTAAACTATGTGTACTCAATTATTTGAGTACACACAGATAAGGCCTTCAGTTTCGCAATTTCGTATCTTTATGGCACCTGCGCATATAAAATGCTTTTGTCTTTAAATTAGTCGAATAATATTATAAAATGTTAGCTTTGTATGTGCATATATTTATATGTGCATAATATAAGTCAATAACAAGTACGATTTTTTAGATTAAAAAAAAACCGCTCGTTTTTATCTGCCTGTTAACTATAAACTAGATATATATACTATATCTGGAAATAATTAGCTTAAATTACATTTTTATATATAAGCAAATCTCTTAGCTAGTATAATGCATATATACTTAGTATATAGAGTTTAGATACAAAAAGGTATATTTTTGTGTGTGCAAAGAAAATCCGGATTTGAATCGCCGGCCAAGGCTTATGAATGTTAGCCGTATACCATAAAAGCCAGCGCTATTTAAAAGTTAGGTTTATGGCTTAGAATTATCTCTAAGCAATAATAATTATTGTTATAGAAAAATATATTTCAGGTAAAGTATGCAGTAAAATATTAAACTAGTAAATATAGTTAATAAATATATATATATTAATAAATATTTATATTGTCTTTGACCAAGCAATATTATGAACACTATCCTACTAAAAAGTTGGGAAACAACTAAAAGAATGTATTTTTAAATTCACTGCCTACTTTTAGGCGGCAAATTTAATTGACTTAATTTAGCGCGTGTGTCAAATTTCTTTTATTAAGTTTGCGTTTAAATAAAAGCTAGATAAGGCTAATTTCTTTATATTAAAAATGCATATCGGGTGGGCAATCTGCACTACAGTTACAATCTTTAAACTTAGCAAAAATAAAATAAAACAAACAAATATTTGTTAAATGCATTTACGATTGCTCTTACGTATTTCATATTCTTGGCTAGACTTCAGATAAGACTAACATCAGATCTTAAATGCACTTGCAGCGCACGGCGCACTGCAGTTGTCTTCCAAGATGTGGCGCGTGTTGCTGCTGTTGCTGGCCATCGGAGTGCTGGAGTCCTGCCAGGCCGAGTGCAACGTTTGTGCGTCATCCTCCAATGTGGCCTGTGTGTCGAACACACAGTTTATGTTCTGCGAGAACAGTTTACCCATTCAGCCCGTCAACAGTTGTCCATCGGGGACGTACTGCTCGTCGCAGGGTTCCATCTGCCAGACCACTGTCCAAGAACTGGCATGCAGTCATTGCCAGGAGTGCAACGCCTTGCAAACCTTTGCCTGCTTAAGCGTCCGCACGTTCGCTCTGTGCCTGGGCGGGACGGTGCCATCTACCACCATCACCGGCAGCTGTGCTCCAAATTATGTGTGCAACCAAGACAATCCCAACATTTGCGTCACTCCCACGCTGGGCTCGCAGGCCACCTGCCCCTTGGTGGATGACGAACTGACAACGACATTGGGGCCAGGCGTGAGTGTGGATCCCAACACCTACTGCCGAAATGTTCAGCAATCTGGACGCTTTCCCTACGGCAACACTTTGGAAACCACCTGCAAACAGTAAGTACCGTTATCTAGCTGAGGCCCCTTTCATATTGTTGCTTTATTCGTATTCAGGTACATCTTGTGCTACGTGAACTCTAATATCTGGTACGGCGCGCTCTACGACTGCCCTGGCCAAACGTATTTCCAAAGCACCTCCAGGCTGTGCAACACCACCACTCCAGCCACCTGCACCTCGGGCGTGAGCAACCTGCAAATACGAAATCTTCGACTGTCCTAAGGGTCTCCTATATCAATCTATATCTATCAGAATATTTTTGCGAATGCGTATTCTATTGAGAATATAACATAATTGCATATTTTCAATTTAAAATAAATTAAATAAATGTGGGGCCTTGATTTTAATTATGACCATGAATTGGTTTTTCCGACTCATTTTCATACAACTAATGAGTTCTTTAGCCTAAAAACCTCCGCACACTTTATTAATAGGTATTGTTCATAATTCTTAGCCTTGTCTAAAGTGGTTCTATAATTCTTAAGAGATCTTTACACGCCTTAATATTTCGTATTTGGACTCGCTCACGAAGTGCAAAGGGTATATTGGGTTTGTGCAATTATTGACAGATAAAAATTGACATACATTTTGACATGTGAACCTCCCGGAATCATAGCTACCATATTTTAAATTCCCATAACCGATGTTATTTTGACCATAACTAGTCCTCTAAATTGATGCATTTAAGATATAAGCATTATACAAATTTTTTTTTTTTAATTTTTTGGTTGAAAAAAATTCGTTTTATTTGCAATTTATATTTTTAATCGTTTATGGTTGTCACAATTAATATAAAAAACAATTTTAAAACAGATACTAAGGAGGTAAATTTGTATGTAAATAATCATGCCAAAATTAACAACAATTTTGGACATGTCATGCATAGATCCATAGCGCCCATTTTTCAAATTTCCATAACTTAGTCAAAACTGAAACGATTTTCATGTCTTATGGGATTTTGATCATGGTTTATCTCTCTGGATTTATTCTGCATTTATTTGTGTGCTGGATTGTTATTGCACTGTGAATGAGTATTGCGCTGTTGGTTACACCCGACTTCGACGCTCTTACTTGGTTTTGCTATGTGACATAAATCAATGCGAAAAAACGTTTAGTGTTAAAGAAAAAAAATAAACGCCTACAACGAGATTATCACATTGTCATATGTGTATATATGTACCTTATATATATGAATATTTATACGCTTAGCTATAAATAGGCGCATTAGGCGGCGTTGTCAACAAGCATGGGCCTAAAATAAAAATCACAGCGAATATTTCGCTTAAAATTGTGTGGCTTTGCTTTAATGCAACGTTTCCCCACGCAGACCACAAAACACATGCCGCATGCCACATGCCACATGCCTCAAAGCTCAGGCCAGCCCAAGCCCCCCGCCCCGCCCAATTGGATTGCACATTGTGCACGTAGCTGAAGCCAAACTATGTAGATGCGTGTTTGGATGCGGGCTTGCATAGGGCCTGGATTGGGCATTCGAGGCGTGTGAAATCGAAACCATTGAAATTGAAAACACTCAATGAAAACTTTTGCGGCCCAGCCTTGGATGGAATTGCATTTCTCTGGCCTGCCACGCCAGGCGGCAACCCCAGCTAACTTCTGTGGCCCCTGTGGCCACGTAACTGACCCACATCAACGCAGAGTGAGAACGAGCCGAGGGACAGCGAAAGAGAGAAAAAGAGAGAGAAAGAGAGAGGGACGGGACGCTCTGCCATCAAAATGCTTGCAAACGATTTTTATGGCATGTGGCAAAAAAGTTTTGGTCGAACAGCAACAAAAAAACAAAAATGTGAGAGCACATTTCATAATTGTGCACGAGCGCTCGTTGGGGCAGGGCCACAAGTTCGGGCCAGGCCAGCAGAATTTTCAAGGTGCAACTGGCAACACGGCGTATGCGTCATAAATGCCATAACAGACAGACCCTGTGCGCCCTAGAGCTCAGCCAAATTGTAAAAGCATAAAATGAAGTGCAAATGCGAACTCTATGAACCGGCGTTAAAGTAAGGCCTGAAATTGATTAAAGCTAACAATCTGTGGAAACTTTCAAGAACTGTATAGAAAGAAGTAAATTATATATGAACTTGGCAAGGCGTATAGTACATAGAACAGCCAGCAACACACAATTTTTATACAAACAAGTTTTTTTTAGGTCAACAATTTTGGGTTTAGTTTCATGCCTCTAGATTGATTTGGCATTTTTATTTGCTATAATTCAAAAAAAAATATATATATATATTCCCTTTCCTCCTTTTCAGTTTTCTAGCAAATAATTTATACACATATAATAGATAGATTATGACATTATTTTGAGCACTATCTTTCCATTATAAAAAGTAAATTTTGTCTCATGTAAAATGGCTTTATCAAATAGAAATGTTGTCCAACTAGAGCCCTTGGCTTTAGCCTGGCCACTTGAGCGATTCGTGCATGGCTTATAATCTCTTAAAGTGCTCATGTTAGTTTTGGCCAACTTTGGTGCGCCTCTGCCCGCCCAACTGGGTCTTAACTATGAAAGTGCTTTATGTTGTTGCTGTGCGCCAACGTCAACAGTCAACAGTCGACAGTCGACAGTCGCTCGCTGGCATCAAGTACATAATGACTGCACTCAGCGCTGATGAATTCATTAATTATTTTTTTCTAATAGAATCTGCCAGTTGCCTCAGACTGGCGAGTCCTTAGTAGTTATGGCCAGAATGTGGGACTAATTAAATTATATGCATTGAGTTGTCTTCCAGCTGGGCGCCAAATTCGATTAATGCCTGACATAATCTAAAAGTGATATACATATATATATATAGAAAATTCCAGTGGAGTTGCGAACTGTTTTCAACTCTGCTCTTCGAATCCTTGCCGCAGACAACGCTCTCATCCTCTGTTTTAGCTCAACAGCACGCAGCTCTTGGTGTTATTTTTATTTCTGTTATCATTAGCTGACAAAAGTCGTACACGTGTGTGCTTTAAGGCTATTAAATGCAGGCAACCAACTCGCTCGGCAACACCAGCAACAACAAACAACCTTAGATCCAAGTGAGCCTTAGGGCTATAAACTGTCCTATTCTCATCTTGACTGCCAGGCTTAAAGCAGCATCTGCAGTCGTATATATATATATATATCTCCATATACACTATGTGTACAGAATGAGGGCAACTGCAGAGAGTCTTTAAATAGTTGCAGACAACCCGCTGTTTTGCATATGAACATTTGTGTGGGCCGGTGGTGCGGGTGGTGCGCGGGCGGGTGGTGCAACTGTTTTTCTCTATTATTTTATTTCTTCTTCGCCAGCCTCTGCGTTTAATTAAAGTTCTATTTTCATTTGTTGTTTTGGCTCAGGGCAGCGGCCACAAAAAAGAAGAAATTAAACTGGTGAGTGGCGCCTGCCTGGGCGACCCACCACAACCACCCTCCTTCCCTCTACCCCCCACTTGCCTCACACTGACCACCTGCCGGGCAGCGCCTCCCCTCGGCAACTGTCGTTGGCGGCTGCTATTAATTAACTTCGCTTCGTTTTATTCATTGGCCCGAACTTTATAAACAAATTCCCAAAGCCTGCTGCTGCTGCTCTGTTTTGTTTATGCACCAATTGGGTTAATCACTTAAACTGTGCATTAGATGCGAGTTTAGTTCTGTTTACTTGTTTCCTTTTCGACTTGCCATAATTATGGAGATCGATTTTTTAAATTATGGGGCCAACATTGAAAACTTATGTTTGTTTGTTTCGGAAATGAAAAACGATAAAATTTATGTAAATATAGACATATTTAAAAATAATGTTACCTGCCTGTTACCTGTTACTGATTGGTAAGCCGTTCTGGTCTTTATAAATTAGCCAACTTCTTTTATTTATTTATAAAATTTAAATTTTGTTTTTCTTTTGGGAACCTTTGCCTTTTTTTGCTGTGTTTATTGGCTGCGTGTGGAATGTCCAAACAGTGTAGTAATATAGTCTATATATATATAAATATATGAAAATAATGTTACCTGACTTTTACCTGTTACGGTTTGGTAAGCCTTTCTGGCCTTGGTTTCTTCTCTTTATAAATTAGCCAACTACTTTTATTTATTTACAAGAGTTAAATTTTGTTTTTCTTTGGGAACCTTTGCCTTTTTGGCTGTGTTTATTGGCAGCGTGTGGTGGAATGTCCAAACAACTGAACTTTTAATTATAAAGGTGTCAAAATTAGAACACGGCTTAATAGCCGCCTATAACGTTGCTCAATAGCAACAACAACAACAACAACACCAACAAAAGCCATTACATTAGGGTCGGGCTGTCCCGAGCGCCTGTTTGGCAGGTCAAGTACACGAGCATGTCAAAAAGTTTTGACATAGCCATGTGATGGGGTCAACGGCGCCGCCCAACGGCAACCGAACACTCACTATTATAATTCTATAGTGCGGCATTGTTGTGGCATGCGAACTCACCCAAGCCCACGCCCACGCCCACAAGAATGCAGCCCACAATGCCGCAGAGGAGGAGCAAGAGCAGGTGCAGGTGCTGGTGCAGGTGCAGAGAATGCCTGGCATGTGTTGTCGTGTTGTGGTACCTGCGCCAGACGGAAGCCAGCAAGGAAGGAAAACTGCATGGCATAGCGAGGAAAAGGGAATGTCGACCGGAAATGCGCATAATGAAGCGCTGTGGAAAATGTGCCATGTGTAACGCCGTGTGGCAGCCAAGGCAACTGTCAGCGCGCTGTTGAATGAATGAGTGATTGACCAACTGACTGACTGATGGACTGACTGACTGACTGACGGACTGACGGACTGTGCGACTGATAAACCGATATGCAAAGCCCGGCACCAACTGCATCCTGTCAACAGCTTGACAGAACCCTAATGATTGCGGCTCTTGTTAAGAATTTATAAAGTTGCCACCGATTAAGGAGCCGAGGCGTGAATAACCATGAATAATTGCTATAAAAATAAATAATATGTTGAGCAAACAAACACGTGGAATAACTTGTTAATTGTTCGTCTGTCGCAAATTTGCCAATAAACAAATCGGCCGTAAATCAATTTGCCCTTTCGATATGTGGGTTAATGCGCTTTAAAAGCTTTGTCAGTTTCAATTTAATTGCTCATAATGATGGCTGAGAACTGTGCGAATGGCCGCAACAAATCGCTTTAATGCATAATACAAATGTTTAACTTTAATTTAAATGCCGCCGTAATTCAATTATGGAGTTGGAGTAAATGGAAGCCCATTTACTTTTATATTTCAATAATTGCAGCGAGCACTTTAAATTTAAATTACTTCAAAAGTGTTTTAATTGTGCTGCTTAAATGTGTTTATATTAGAGTTAAGGCTGGCTTTAATATGTTGAAGTATTTTCGATAGATTTCATTATTAAGGCTTAATCAAAGGAGCTATAGACACAAAGTTTGGTATTTAAGTTCACGCAGACAAAATTGAAAAAAAAAACATTTTTTTTAGTCTACTTTTTGGTGTGTACACACTTTTTGATGTCACATTTGAATTCTGAAATTTGTATAAAGAATATGAAGATACTCATACTTTTAGAAAGAACATAATTTGTATAAAAAATATAAGCATACTCATATTTTTATAAAGAATATTATTATTTTTATATTATTATTTTATAATACATTGCATTACATTTTTCGTAATAAAAGTGGAATACTCTCAGTCAAGAGTATTACAAAAAATATATATGAGTTGAGGATAATATTATGTATAAACACACATCTTCACCCATCGCAAAAGCAAATAGCATCTCAGTCGGTATAAATAATGAACTATGTATCTAAGCCGTGATCAAACTACAGCAGTGGAAAGTATCTGCGGCAGCTGTTGCTTAAGTGGCCATAAAGTGTCAAAGTCAAAGCTCAATCAACAATGCGCATAAATAACGTATAATAACAAAAGCCGTGTCAGGAATGCGGAACATCATCTTTGTGTAGTGTTTATGACAGTGTATAAATCAACAGCAATGAGTTAGTTGACTAGTGTAATTTGTGAGGAGATGCATTGCGCGATCTTTTCTATACTGCAATAAGAATAACAACAACAACAACAACAAGTGCCAGTTATTGATTGACATGTGTAAATTGTAAGCCAAACATTTTGACAAGCGCTTATCGAAATTTGCTTATCAATTAGGTTGACTGGCGGGACTTTTGTGGCTAGCACCAAATCTGTGACTGGTGTTGGGACAGTGTGTGGGCTGATCCTGCGCCATATAAATTCTATTAGCGTGTGAGTTTCGGTTGATAAATCATGTGGCAATAGACGACAACGGCGACGGCGGCGACGACGGCGACGTCGGCGAAGCAAGCGGTCGCCATTCCATGTGGGCAGTGTCCAGTGGTCGACGCAATAATTTTGCAATTTTTATTGCACAACTGTCAAGAGTTGGGCTGCCAAGTGGCCAGCCGCAGTCCACACCCACCCCGCCCAGGCGCCCAGCCTCGGCAAATAAAGCCATTAAGTGCAGCCGGCTCGGCTCGGCTGTGAGAGTGAGCTACTTTCGCTGCTCACAGGCCGCGCGGCGGCTTGTGGCAGGCTGTGTACTTACTTTCATTGAGTAAACAGCAGACGGCAAGCGGCAAACTGTAAGCTGCAACGAGTGCTGCACTCAGACGCACTCCGGCAGCGAGTGCAACTGTTTGCCCAGTGGGTCACTCAGTCAGCCGGGCAAGCGGACAACCGGGCAAGTGTCCCCGCCAGACTCATGGCATTTCATTTGGTAAATGCGCTCAAATTGCCGCTAATTGCAATTTGCACTGAAATTTGCAATGCAATAAAAGCAAATTGCATTTAAACAGCAGCGCATAACAATATACTATGTGTGCTGACCATTTTTTATATATGTACACAGAATGTACACACACTTACGCACGCATTTGCTGTGCAATTGTTTGCATTGCTTTCGGAGTCGAAAACAGACAAATACCTATGGGCGATAATATTTAATCAAATGCAATTCCGATTGGCATCCCAATCGCGATTCATTAAACGACAGTTTGTCGCCGGTGACTGCTGGCGCCACATTTTACATTTATAAGCAAATCAACAAAAAACAAAAAACTAAATAAAAATTAATAATATAAAACAAATAACAATATAAAGTATAGATATACATATATAAAGGGTATATTAGCTAGCAATTAGAGCTTAATATTTAAATCATAAATTTTTCATCATTAAAATTGGTTCTCATATATTTAAGCCACCAAAAGAATATAATATAATATATAATATACTATAAAATGCCTTTAAGCTCCTTATTTAATACTTGAAGTGTATTTAAATAGTCAGTTATATTTATATATATTTAATTTAAATACATGTAACTGAGATTTTATTTTATTTTTATTTTCACTCATTTATCAGCCATTGACATAATTGATTGGGCTCACTTTAAATAGTTTTGCAGCACTGCAAATTATGTTTAATCAATATATATGCAGTATTTGCAGTGCATTTAGACAGTCAGCTATCTTCACATGCCCCCGTCTCACATTTCTATGGCTCAACTGAAAATCACGATTGAATTTTAATTCACTTTTTTTTTGCATAACGTGACACAATTAAATACAATTTGCAACAAGACTCATCTGTAAGCTCATAAATTAAACAAGTCCGAGTTTGAGCAGCTCTCCATGCACTTGGCCTCAATCATTTATCACTTGGAAACTCGTCGTTGACGTCAGTCCTGCAACTAGAACGCATCGGGAGTCCTTTTTGACCAGCGGCAACATGACGCAGCTGCAAGTTGGCGCCTGTGGCAGCTTCAAGGCTTGTTGTCTGCCAATTTGGAGACCATTTGTCGACACTTGTGCGACCTTGGCATGCGGCAGCCGAATACCGAAGTGCGTCCCCAATGACCGTGTCAACTATCGATTGCCACGGTGTATACGTAATATAAATGCGCAAAGCAAGTGGCAACTGCAGCGAGCTGAAATCTGGGCAAGCGCATCAAATATAGAAGACTTGCCATTTACTTATATGCAAGTACTTGTACATTTAGGGATTAATCAAAGCTGCTGCTATTTTGGGATTTTGTGCTTTAATCAATGCAGCAGTCAGAGAAACTAGCTGCACTATCGGCTTTCCACTCACGTGGCTGCCCTTAAGCTGACCCCTGCCTCCTGCCCTCCCCGCTGACCCTTCCCCTTTCCCGCTGTTCGTAATTTCGTGGTCATTTAGCCGGCGAGCTGTGGAGTCCGTTTGCAAATGCGAACTGCGGTTTCGCTGCTGATGGGCAGCCAATGCCAATGATTATGTTGTTTAGCCTTTGATGTAAGGATGCCGCCATTGTTTCGGTTAATTAAAATTTGTGGTGCCTCTCCGAATGTGTGTGCGTGCGTGTGTGTGTGTGTGTAGTTTTCACTAAATTCATGTAGACCGCTGGCGGATTATGCCTTTGGCATTGTCTGCTCCGTCCGTGCCGTCTGCTCTGCATCACCTTTGTGTAATATTAAATATGCAGAGCTTCGCGCGGGGCACTTGAAGCCCAATCGAGAGCCAAAGACAAACGGGCTGCGCCGGGACAAGAAGAAGTTATCTGCATTCCTGCGCCAGAACCAGTTTGCCAGCCTCTCTCCGTCTCTCTCTCTCTCTCTCGCTGTCTATCTCGCTCTTGCGAAACGAGCTGAGCAAATGCAGGCGCGATGATTCATGCCCAGATTCGAGCTGCAGCCTCAGCCTCCCAGACTAAGCAGCGTCCGTTGCCTGCTTTGCTGCTTTCTTTGCTTCGTTTTATTTGTTTTGTTTTTTTTTTTGTTTTTTTTTTTGTTTTTTTTTTTGTTCGGTTTTGCTTTAATTTCTACTTCTTTCATTCAACAGCATGTCGCGAATTTTTTGCTTTTGTTTCCCACGCCATAAATGTGCATTACAGAGTTCCTTTTTGTTCAGCGTTTTTTTTTTTCCTTTATGCTCGTCCTCTCACATTTGATTTTATGCACATTCCGCGACTTTGGACTGCTGCTGCCACGCGGCGTATGCGTAATCAGGCGACTACAGCCATCAGCCAGTTGGCCTAACAAGTTTGCACACACACACACACACACACACACCACGCATGCCAATTTTATGACAAACTCAAACTTTACTCGCCAGCAACTCAGCTCAAGTTATTTTCTTACGGCTTCGGATGCAGCTGGCAGCTAAAACTCAAAATGTTGTTAAGCTCTGGCAGAGTGCAGCGCCGGCTGCCATCAGATGTTGAGCTGCACTCCCCGCTCCAGCTCCAGCTCCAGCTCCAGCTTCAGCTCCAGCAGCGTCGCCCTCTCCCCAAATGGCCCTAGGTTTTGCCCCACGTTGTCCTCCTCCTCCTCCTGCTCCTGCTGCTCCTGCTGCTGCGGCTGCTGCTGTTGGTGGTGGCAACTATTAAACTTGTTTCCGTTGTTCTTCTATTTTTTGTGGAGTAATTTCATAGAATTTATGACCGTCTTTTTCGAAGGGATCACAAAGTTTTAGCAGCAAACTTCTAGCTTAAAGTTTATGGCGACTTTTGACAGCTTCGACAGACGGAAACGTTCAAAAAATTTCTATTTTTTTAATTTATTTTACTTAATCGTATATGTATTTGTACATATCGTACATACATTCAAAGTAACACGTTTGGAGCTGTCGTATTTCAATTAATGCAAATGCATTTCAGTTATGTATATTTCCAATATGCTAAAGTAAATAAAGAAATATTTATTTGCAAATACATTACTTTAAACGAAGAAAATAATTTGGAAAAAAAAATAAACTTTAAGAAATATTTTCAACACTTTTATTCACAATATATATAAAAGTACTCGAACAAAATGTGAATGCGCCCAAGTATAGATGGGGTCGTATCGATAAGAATTTATAATAAATTGTGTGCGAAAAGTTTGCTGTTATTCTGTCGAATATTAAATACCCTAAGTTAACTGATGTAAACTTATTTATCAATATCATCAAATTTATCAAATAAGCTGCAAAATGAAGTTCGTTATTTTTCCGATCGTTCCTATAGCTGATAAACGATAAAGCAATTGAAATCGGACGATTCCTATTTTCGGACTTGCATTCCACCATTTTTCAGCAATAAAAAAAAATTATATTTAATAGAACTTTGTAGTTTATATAAAAAATGGAGCAATTTTTTTTTTTATTTGCAATATACACTTTCTGTTAGAATCATAATACCCAGCACAAAGAGTATAAATAAGCTGCGCACAATGCGAAATTCAGCATAAATAAAACAATGGATCACAATGTTAAGAGATTGAAATTTTGTGTATGGACCTCTCCGGGAGACCTACCCACAGCTTGGGCTTTCACAACGCACGCCTGGAAAGTGAAGTGCATTAAGCACAGACAAACACACACACACACACACACACACACACAGTCGCAGCACAACACACTGTGCAACATAAACATTGTGAGGCCTTTGGCACGACAACTTTCACGCGCTGCGCCAACTCGAACTCGAGCTCAAAGACAATGTTATCATAGGCCCACATTTGTGTGGCATGTCAGCGAGCACCGAAAGGGGCAGCTACAGCAACAACAGCAACAACAACAAAAGCAAACAAACAACAAGATGCCGCAAAAGAACGCGAACTGGCAAATATTTAGGTACCAACATGGCGAAATAAAAGCAAAAACGAAAACCGAAGCTCTGTACCGAATTCCATGCCGTGGCAAAGAAGCCGCCGTCGAAGCGTAGAGATACAGATACAGATACAGATCCGCACAGATCCGCAGATCTGCCTCAATGTTGGTGAGCCGGGATCGCTGCCACATGAGCACAGGCATAACTAAGCGTTGCACGAATTCGCGAAATTGGCCACCGCAGCAGCAGCAGCAGCAGCAGCAACAACAACAACGGCAGCCGCATCAGAAGCCAAAGGCTTGGGCCAAATCAAAGGACACATATTGAATTTCAGAAAGTCTGCTGCTGCTGCCTCGACACTGACCTTTTGTGGCCCTACGGGGCCTTGGGCCAGATGTCAGCGCGGGGGGTGGGGCGCCGGAGGGGCAGCATGTGTGAGTTTAGTTATTAAAATGAATGCGAATTCAAAGCGCAGCTCGCTGCAGTTATGCGACTGACTTAATTACAGGCGAGTCTTCGTCTTCGTCTTCATCTCTGACTCCGTCTGCGTCTCCGTCTCTGTCTCCGGCTGAAGAGACGAGGACCCATGTAAATTGCTGGGCAGCCGCCGCCTGTCGTTTATTTATAGAAAATAATGAATTGAACAGGTGAGATCGAGAAAATGATAAGCATAGAAATTCCAGCATGCAACAACGAGGCAACAGCGAGCGGCCCAAGCCCAAAACCAACTCCGACTCCAACTGCCAACTGGCAACTGGCAAGTCCAAGTCCAACTGCAGTTGCCATTGCAAAATCAGCGAACGAGCGCAGCAAAAAGCAATCCAACAACAACAGCAACAACAACAACAACAACAGCAGCAGCAGCAACCACAACGGAGGCAGTCACGGCACCGGCAGCTCCTGAGCCACAGCCTGAGCCACAGTGAGAGCCACAGCCTCGGCATCTCCGTTCGGCTGGCTGATGTAGTTAGTGGGCTTTGCTTTGATCTTGATTCTTGATGCTGGGCTGCGACGCCTGACAATGATGACGAGGCACACAGAAGAGCCACGGCCGATACAAAAGGTATGCCAAAAAAAAAAAAAAAATAAATAAATAAAAAACAAATCGAACAAAAACATCAGAAATGCAAAGCGAGCGTACAAATAATGAAACTTGTACACCCTTTTAAATAATAACAACAACAAAAATGTAACGCGAGTTTAAATACTTAAAAGCTGAAATTTAATTCCAAGAAAGTAAAAGAGAATGTGGAGTAAATAATTTTTATAAATTTAAAATTATATTTTCAGCCAAAGGAATAATAAAAAAATATAGCAGAAATTGAAAAGATCTATTTAATTTGCTAAACTGTTAAAAGATAATTTAAAAAAAAATGTTATAATAAAATTAAAAATATGACTTATGGCTTAAAAAACGATTAATAAATATACGTATATGTAGTCAATTCTAAAAGATTTAAAAGCGAATGCAGAAAATAATATTTACTCTTTTAAAGCTTACTGAAGATAAAATTAATAATTTAAAACAAATTAAAATTAATACAAAATAAATAATTACAAATGTATAGAGCATTTCAAAAAGCAAAGTAAATAATTGAATTTTAGGCACATATATTTATATTACTGTGTTTATTTTTTGTCACATTTCATTTCAGCCGCACCCTGTAAGGGCATTAAATAAGGCCACAAATAGCATTGGCAAACGACAATTTTGAAATTCGTGTAGGCAAAAGCTGCTGGCTGCTGGCTGCACAGATGCAGATGCCACGACATTATTTTTGCCACTTGGCCTGAGAGCCGGAGTCGAAGCCGGCGGCCACGACAGCAACCGGCAACTGGCAACTGGCAACCGGCAACTTGCAACCGGCAAGCGGCATGCGGCAAGCAGCGAGCGGCCAACGGCGACGAGTTGGTTCGCATCTTTGTCGCTCATGCTTTATTTAGGGTTTCATGTATAAATATTTTTATTTATTGTGCAACACATTCGCACACGTTGCAGCAACGTCTGCGAGTTGCAGGATGTTCAGCACGACAACAGCCACAGCAACAGCAACAGCAACGGCAACGGCAACAATAATGATGATGATGTGTAAACTCGCGGTTGGACGCTTAATTTCTACCTTGGCCAAGGCCCGGATTGCAGCCAACTGGGGTTGGTCTCGATAGAGGCCGAGGCATATTTATATGCCTGCTGCAAGTTCTCAACGCTGTTGCCAAGCGGTCAATGCAACCCGAATGCGCTTAGTCATTGTGCTTGTGGTCAACTCCAATCAAAAGTGGTGCAAGAATTATGAACTGATCGTAAAAAGTGATCGAGAAGCCGATACGGCTGCATCTTCAATACAATATAGGATTAATCTAATATAGGATTAAGTATATTTGAGTGCTATTTAAAAATAGTCAGGTTGATAGTTTTTAATTGTATTCTAATTATAAATAATAGTAATCATATTTAGGTATTCAGCTTAACTTCAGCTCCTAACTTAATTGGAACAAAGCCATTTTTGTTGCCATCTTTTGAAGCGAGCTGAATGGCGCAAAAATCGATTTCATTCATACGCAATTTTGTTGAAATCTGTCAATGACACGTTGTCATGCTGCCAGAGCAACCTGAAATCCCCAACCAAACCCAGGCCTAAGCCCGAGCCCGAGCCCGAGCCCCAGCCCGAGCCCGAGCCCGAGCCCCTGCCGAATCCCTTTCTCAATCAGAGACGGAGGCCAAACAAGCGACATATGCGAGCAGGCACAGGTCTATGTCTATGCAGGGTAAAGAGGGGCGGGTGGGGCGGGGCAGGGGGAGGGGAGGTGCTGGCTGGGCTTGTGCGGCGCTCACTCATCACGGCCATTGACAAGTAGCTGTCAGACAAAAAGAAACGGCACCGCTGCACATCAGCGAGACGATGGACCACTTTTGATATGCCCTTGGCCAGGCGACGGCGGGCGGTGGGTGGCAGGTGGCAGGTGGCACGGCTGCTGGCTGCAGGTGAATGCCGTCGATACTAACTGGGTAGCCGGCTGATGGCACAATGTGCCAAATCAAGCGTAAAGATCCAATATCCTGCAATGAAATAGAATTACAATTACACGGCGCACAGCTCGCCCAGACTGGGGGCCATTTCTTTGTAATTGCGATGGCCCATAATTGGCAGGCATTCGATTTTCTCGCAGTGTACGACCGAGTCGGCTAACATTGATTGTTACAATGATGTAGTGCTATCGATGTCTGTTGCGTTTGACTGATTTTCAGTTTCGCTGGAAAAACGAGACGCCCTCAAAGTGCGGCAAGCAGCATGTGGCTCAGCTAGCTGCTAGCTAGCTGAAGGAATTCAAAGCCCGGTCTCAGGCACGCAAACAGCCTCTGCCTCAGTCTCTGCCTCTGCCTCCGACTTCGACTCAGTCAGTCAACTGCAAGTGCCGCCCAGGTCTTTAAAAATGTAAGAGCACAGCGTTGGCATTCAAATACAAGAGTGTGTATGCATGCTTGTGCGTGTCTGTGTCTGTGTGTTTGTGTGTGTGTTTGTGTGTATGTACTGCCCCGATGACTTCACACATTCCTGGGCACACACCGGGCAAACAAGAACTTCCTTGAGACCAAACAATGTCTTGTAGCCAGCTACAGCCCCAAGTAAAGAACTCAAACGGCGAACCAGTTTTTGGTGAATGAAAAATCAACAAACCAAAAAGTTGCACAAAGCCACAGCCGAGTCTAGGGCAAGGGGTAAGCGGGTAGAGAGATTCCGAGTACAGGGTACAGGGTACAGGGTCCAGCAGCCCGAAGAGTCGGCAAACTAAAATACTTATAATAAAAAGAAATTAAAATAAAATTCAAAAATGTGCAAAACGAGCGCGCCGAGAGAAACGAGAAATGCTGCATGCCACTGCCACTGCCACTGCTACAGCCACTGCTACAGCCACTGCCGTAGCCACTGCCACTGCCACTGCCACAGCCACAACCACAGCCAAAGTCAAGCCAGGGCCAGGGCCCGCCGAAGAATCTCCATGGCAGTGTCAGTCAGGCTGGAACCTGTTGGACCAGTCGACTGGCACACACACAAAATGCCACCAACGTGTTTGGGCCCAGTCAGGCTCGGGCCTCAGCGCAGGATAAAAGAGCCACTCGGTTCCGCTCTCAGTCTCACTTGCCCCTCTTGCCACTCGCCACTCGCCACTCGCCACTCGCCCCTCTCGCCCCTCTCTCCGCTCTCTCGCCGCTGAGCATTTCAAGTGTAAAACGCTGTCGCTTGTGGAATGCGCCCAGCATTGGCCATATTTGCTGCACTAAATCAAGCGTTTAAACGAAATTTGAGTTGCCCCAAAAAACATGAAGAACAAACAACAACAACAACAACAACAACAAATTCTCGGGCCAACTTTGCCTGCTCTCATATTGCCGAGAGATCAAAAACTTTTCGCCAGGCAACATAATTTATAGATGCCGTTTGCCTAAATTCGTTTAATTTCATCTCTTCACACACAGCCAAACACACACACACACACACACACACACACTCGCACACACACACACATCTCAAAAGGAATGGGTTTACGTTTACCTGTTGTGCGAGCTGCTTTTGTGTGGGTTGGCGGACTCGAACCGAACCTGGCCCTGGACCTGGGCCGCTTGCAAAGGGTTTCAACTCGGGCTCTCTCATCGAAATTGTTGCGCGCTGATCGTTCGTACATTATAATTTATAACTTTATCTAAACGATGTGGTGGTGTTTAATTTTCGACTTCACCTTTTCAATCTTGTTGTTTTTGTTTTCTCATATAATTTTTTTTATTTTTATTTTTTTATTTTTTTTTGTTGCCCATCAACCTCATCATTTGATTCGTGAACCGATTCGGTTTCTGTATCTGTTTCCGCTTCGCGTGACTCATTCGAGGAATACGTTTTTGCTGTGTTCAGTTTTAGAATGTTGGAAGCGCTTTCCGTTGTTTATCGCCCGCTAATTTGAATAGAGTCCCGCTCCACATTCAGATGAACATATCACTCGGCGGCGCTGAATTGCTATCGGACTCCTAGGCACCGACCGGGTAACAAGGCCAAAACGAGGGCGTTGCTGCTTTGCCGCTCAGCTGGACGTCCGCCGCTGACCACCGTGAAGTTTTCGGTTTTTGGATTTTCGGATCTTTCGGGTTTCTTGTTAATGAAGAAATAGATACGAGGGCCGAGAGTGCTGAGTAACTGGCCAATAGTTTTGGATTGGCTCTGCGGCTGCCTGGGCAAATGTCTTTGGCCAACGCTTCAGAATTGGCCAGCGCCTGCGGTGATGAGTGAAAGTCTAGCAAAAAGTCGTGCATTGTTTGGGCCAACCAAAGGCAACAACAACAACAACAACAACAGTAAAAAAAATCTTTTCAATATTTTTAAACACACGCGTGCTGTGAGCGGAGGCCAACGGGGCATGGTCTCATTTAAAAGAAATTGCCAGGGAACACTGATTGATCAGATAATCTGGCTTATACACGATAAGGTCAAACAGATCTCAGAAATAGGTGCCGCATCTACCTGCATTTACGCACACCTTTGCAATACCGAGCGTCGAGCAGATAAGAATTATTCGCAATCTGACAGCTAGACAGCTTCGTTCAGCTAATCGTTAAATCTATAAATAGGAGAATTAGAATTCAATCAACTGTCAATTAAGGTTCTTGATTTAAGTGCATGCAAATTTCTGTGCGGCCCCGATGAAAGAAAATATCTCGGCGAATAAGCGATGAGCATTGTTTTATAGATTGGCCTGGTAGCCGATCATAGATCAATTTACGTTCTTCATTCGTATGCTAATCGTGGGCATTAAAGTGCCATAGCATTTGGCAAATGTTTGCGTTATTGCTGTTCATTCAATAATAAAGAATCGATTCAATTTATTTTATATAGTGTGTCTCATTTATTAATCAATTTGCTTACTTAAGCCAAACTTTTTATACATATACCAAACTTACCTAGTTCGAGTCTTAAGTTTCTTAATGGTTATGCATAATAAACTTTATTTAATTAAATTACCTCTATATATTTTCCAGTTCTCTTATTTAATACGCCGCACACAATTTAATTCGCATGTTCACGCTATTTCGCACCACGGTCTGTTAACAGCGTCATGTGTTTGTGTTCGAACAGCAGAGCGCGTTCGCTCTCAGTTCTCGTGCTAAGAGAGCCTAACAGTGCCATTTTGAGCATAACAGCTGTAACGCAGCGTTTCAAACAGCGCACGTTATAAATTGTTGTTGCTTTCAACACGCAGCGACAGCAACAACAATTGCACAGCCGCCCACCAGCAACCACCCAAAGCAACAAAACTACCAATTACCAATTTTTCCTTATATATTTTCCAACTATATTAATTATCAAATATTGGTTTGTTATAAATATGTAATAATAATTAATTAAGCAAATATTTAATATTGGCCGCCCGATCTCGGCAAGTGTCTGGATCGCCGTGGCGCAGCCGACGCTGCTGCTCTGCACTCGAAGTTCTCATGCCCGCTAAAGAGCGCCAAGGCAAACATAGAGAGAGAGAGCGAAAAAGAGAGCACGCGTGCATCTGTGAGCTTGAATTGTACTCGTGAGTTGTGAAAGATACAGTTAGTTGTGAACGAACCGTCGGCGTGTGCAAACGTGTCGCTGCGCAACAGCGATTTTGAAGTCCCAAAGAGACGCAACGTAGTCGCAGACACGTCTTGGCGTATTTTCAAATACTTAGCCCAAAGCCGCCATCGCGAGTGCAATTTGAATTGGTGAATCGCTAAAAGCGAATGGAAATTAATTGAAAATCGACGCGTAGCCCATAATGAGAATCAATTCTTGCAGGGCAACCGAAACCGAAAGCGAATGCACAATAAATAAATGCAAATGAAGCGCATATAAACGGGCTAAATAAAGGAATCGAATTATATTATATTATATTATATATACTCCAAGTGTCCATTATCGGAAACTTTAAACTGTTGCTGATGATAACACAGCTGCCCATATACTATATGTATGTACACGCTTGTAGATTGGCATATTGCGATTATGTCATGAAGTATCTTTAAAAGAATCTATCAGAAATCTTGCACGAAATCCGAATGCAAACGCAAAAGAAAGAGAGAAATCTAAATTTGAAAGTGTGACGTGCGTGTATTTTAGTTTAAACAAAGCGCAGCAGCAACAACAACAACAACAACGACAACGACAAGCGGGCTAGACACGCGTCTTTTTTGCACACTTTTTTTGCGACGTCAGCGCCTGCGAGGCAACAACAACAACCAAAGTAACAACAGCAACAACAACAACAACAAAAACAAAAACAACACGCAATCACAGCTCTCTGTGCAGTTGGTTTGTGTGTGTGTTTCGGCCCAACCGGCAAGTGCAAAAAGTTTCGTGTGTGTGCCGCTCTCTCGCCCTCTCTATCACTCGCTCTCTCCTCTGCCGCTCGCGCTCTGTGCCGCGCCGCGTGTGCTCTTGCGTGCGTGGGTGTGAGTGTATTGGTGTCCGAACAGCTGTTCAGTGCAACATGCAGCAGAGCTGCCCAAAATCGTAGAGGCCCCACAAGCACACGCACACACACACACACACACACACTCACTCACTCACACACATACACACACTCAGGTGTTTGTCTCGCATTTTCCGCATAATCGCAGCCAGAATTCGCCACCTCAACATGGCCAGCAACACGTTCGGCGAGCAACTTGCCAAGCTGCTGCTCATCGCGCTGCTCTGCAGCGTCGGCCTGGCCACGGCCAAGCATCTGGCGGCCAGTGCCGTTGACGGCGACAACGACATCCACACGAATGTCCAGCACCATCACCTGCAGCAGCATCAGCATCAGCAGCAGCATCAGCATCAACACAGCGCCGCAACGCACCATCGCCGTCGCCTGCAGCGCGACTCGCGCGCCAAGGATACAGCGCAGCAGCAGTGCGAGGCAGTCAAGGGTTACTTCGAATCGATCGACATCAGGTCGAGTGGAGTTCACAACGAAAAAGGTACGTGCCACTTCTGTCATCCATGAGATACGCGCCCCATTTCAATTGGAAACCAAACTTGGCAGCCAAATCAAGTGGCTGCAAATACACTTCCACGTCCAGTTGGGCACAGACAACAATTAGATGAGGGCCTGAAATAATTCTGAATGCTTTGAAAATGCAACAAATATTTATATATAATATGTAAAAAGTTACATATATTCAAAATATAATATATATATACCAGTACATAGAATGTATCGACAGAAAATATGATTGAAAAAGTCCAGCAGATAAATGATATTGAATATTTTGACTATATAATCAAACTTATGTAATATTTATAATTAAATGTAGAAAAGTGAAAATATATTTTCCATTACAATTCATAATTCTTGGGGACTATAATTATATATAAATATATATAGAACATAAAGCTAATTGATAAACTCCACAAGATAAATAATTAAATTTAAATAAATCACAAGTGAAAATATATTATAAATATGACTGAAGAATCCCAATAAATAAATAATTTGAAATACATATAATCAAACTTAATGTTTTGATTAAATGTAAAAAATATATTTTCCATTTTAACACATAATACCTGCTAGCTCTTTTAACTTTTAGGCAGACACATTCGTAAATGCAATAATTTTTCTGCATTCTGTTTTGCATTGAAAACGCTGTCAGCCGTAATTTGACTGTATTTAAAAATGCATTAATAAAGCAGACTGTGACAATAGTTTATAGATTTTGTAGACAGACAGCAGATTGCGAGCATATATATTTTTTGATGTTAAGGTCAAACTCTGAGCAAAAGCTAACACGAATTTGCACAAAGGGTGCTAAAATATATTTAAATGATTTTAAATATATTTTTTTTAAATAATTTTAAATATATTTCTTATCGATGCTTTTATGAATAAAAGTTAGCAAAGCTAAAAACTATGTTAATTTCGAACCCAATATTATAATGCATATGTATGTGTGTAAAAGCGCAAGAGAATAAAGCTGACGCTGATTCTTATGCCACTTGAAAATATGTTTTACACCCCTTCAAATGTGGCAGGTGTCATCACAAGCCCAATGTACCCTTAAAGTGAAAACTGTAAGCGTCGGGCTAAGTCGCGTAAATCACTTGCAGTCAAAGTTTAGCGCACAGCTTCTACTTAACGCTGCTGTCCCGTTGCCGTCTCTTTCTCGCCCGCTCGATGCTGGCGCATTTGTAGCTATATGCAAATTCATTGAGCTGACTTCGACTGTCGAGTGGGCAGCCCGTCTGTCCGTCCGTCCGTCACTCGAGACGGCAGCGGCGTTCATCCGCCGCGAGCCCCGGAGGCGAGCGATGAGCAAGTGCCGCGTCCGCAATTAGAAGCATATTGAGCAATGTTCAGCGCCTCGAAAATGTGTTTGCTCGGCCTGGAAGCTTTTCCCAAGAGCAGCCCACGCTGCAGGTTCATTATGGTATTATTGGTATCTGTATTTGTATCTGTAGTTGTAGCTGTCTCTGTTGCTGTTGCTGTTGCTGTATCTTGATGTCGGCATCAGCATTTGTTATTCTGGTTTCGGGCATATCAAGTGGCACGCATCTAACTGTGTGAAGGCTATGAGGTTGGAAATCAAACACAAAATCTACATTTGTATATTTACATCCATGAGATACTCGAAATCGCTTGGCATATTTTGTTTATGCATATTTCACACATGAATGTGGCTCGGCGCTAAGCCAAACAAAAAGATAACATCGACTGCGCAACGAAATGGCCAGCAAAAAACTAAAAAAAAAAATGAGCGAAAAGCAAACCATATCGCATATGGGCAGAATGTATCTATAGCTGTATCTACGTTTGCCTCAAGAATGCGAGCCACAAATAACCCAACCTAAAGCAGCTCACGCAGCGCGGCGCGTAATTGAGTGAAAAATAATTATTATTGATTAACCGACCTTGACTTGGTATTTACACGTTTACGCACAATTACAGGGCAGGGGCAGTAGCAGCAGCAGCTCCATAGATACTCTTATACAGAGATACTTAGATGCTTGTATGCGTGTGCACTTATATACGCTAGTATCTCTGTGTGTGTGTGTGTGTGTGTGTGTGGCATGATGTTGCAGTTCTGTGCTGGTACCTGACTGCCGAGCAGTTTTTCTCACACGCAGGTAGTTAACAAATAAACACGAGTAAAAAGTATCTGTAAGATACATGGCAGCAACGCCCGCATCGCGGCAGCAGCAGCAGCAACAACTGTCGACTGACTTTTCCAAAGATTTATCCACATGAGCGCTTGCTCAATGGAGCCGACTTCACAGACTTTGACTTTGTTAGTTGTTATTAGCGTTCGGCTTTTGTGGAATCTTAATTTGAGACTTGTGTTTGCCTGTGTATCTATGTATCTGTATCTGTAGCTGTATCCGTATCCGTCTCTGTATCTGCAAGCGCCAATTTGAACAGCTAAAAGCAGCGCCTCTGGCACGAGCACTACTCCTAACTATGTATCTTTGTAGCCGTGTGTCTCCGTATATCTGTATCTATTCCTGTGGCCGTTGCTCTTAATGGCTCGCTTAAGTGTATGCCGAACTTCATTCCGGGCTCTGGCTCTGTCCCGGCCTGTCGTCTATTTACTGTTTACATAGTTGAACTTCTGGTCCGCCTTGCGCCTTTTATTTATGCCCCGCCGTCTTCCGTTCAACTGTTTGTGTGTTACTTTTTCGTTTATGTGCTGTTTGTGATGCTAATCTGATGTCTGTGTCATGCATACGATAAATGTTTTCAGGTATTTATGAGTACACACAATATGTATCTCTGTCCGTCTGCCTGCTCGCTGACTGTTTGGTATGTAAACCCGGCTACGCACTTGGGCGCAACACATAAAATTCAATTTCATTTTAATTGCGCGCACTATGCGACTGCTAATTGAGCTGTAGATACAGCATAAGCAGACAGTCGCAGCCACAGCCACAGCCGAGGAGTCTGTAGGTAACCAAAAAGAATAACAAACATGGGGCAAATAATATAAGCTGAAAATAGCTTAAGCTTTTTGGCTCACTCGTAAACACGGCCCATTAACATTAACACGTTACATACCTAGAATGTGCTCAAAACAATGCTCGAAAGCAAACAGGAAGTCGTATCTAATCATATCTGTATCTGTATCTGTATCTGTATCTGTGCCTTGTAAGGCGACGAGCATGTTACTAAATATTTAAGCAGGTCGCAAGCAACACAAATTAGAGCAAACTATGAGATACATATGTGTATGTCTTGTGTATGTGTGTGTAGATAATAGAAAAGTGCAAATAGAAGTCAAAACGTGAGTCGCCGCTTGCAAGGCAACTTTCATAAACTCTGCCATGGGTTAAGCATGTTTGGCTGCAGGGCACGAGATAAGCCAAAAATAATCCAACACCAAATAACAAACTAAACTACAAATGAGAAAGATACTTAACAAAGTTTCGTGCAGAGATTTTACTACTTGTCATAACTTTTACAAGTCCCCAGACTAAAGTAACTGCCACAAATTTCGTGTAATACCAAAGGCGTTTCAAATCCAATTGACTCATGTTTTTATTTGTCTTTTTTATATATATGTATTCACATTTGATTTTAAATTATTCGAATTTTTTATTTTTATTTTTTTTTTGTTTGTAGTTGATTTCAATTTTGTATGGCTGATTTTTAATGCTAATTAGCCGCCCACTTTCGCATTCAATTTTGCGAGTTTAACTCTAATTAAGGCTTAACTGCAGAATTAATCTTAAAAGCAAATCCATCAAAAAATATCTGTCCAAAAATATACAAACAAACAATATCCAAATGTTCCACAACATTTATGCATGTGCAGGTCATTAAAATCGAACAAAGCAAAATTAAATTTTGCAAATATGCCAAATTGTTTATAGGTAGGTTTAAAGCTATATAGATTTATACGGTGCTTAAATTATATGTACCCAACAAACTTGTTTGTCTTTTGTTTTTACCTTGCCAAAATAAGCAGATTTTAGGCTTTTTTGGAACAGTCTGTTTTATTAATTCATTTAACTTTAAATATGACTTTCATCTTTTCGATGTCAACTCTTTTGCTTTCCCCAAATTTAACTTGAACTTAATCCATCAATTAAGTTCGACATTTCACTTCTGCCTAATTGCTGCACTACTTAGTTCATGACCTTTAATGGCCAGCTCTTTTCTCTTAGACAGGGTCATCCATTAGACTCAAGGCGAAATATATATATATTTTTAATTGATTGAACGCTGAAAAGTATTTACAAGTGCATTTCAATAGTTTTCCCAACAATTTCCTCGGTCCAATGGCCAACGGTTGGAAATGTGCTCAACTTCTTGGGCTCAAGCTGCTGGCTGCCAGTTTTACCCCACTTGGCTCCGAACTCTGAATCATAAATACTCATGACTAGTTGTGCTTATGAATCAAGCGATGAATACATATACGCACCATTGCCTAATTGATTGATTATCTTGGTCTGAGGAATTATTTCTTAAACTTGAATATTTTGTTGAGCTCTTATGGTAGTTATGTCAGAGTCCAAAAGTTGATGAATCTCACGAGTTCGTTCGCCGCAGTCTCTATTCCATTTTATTTTATACTGTTTTATTTTATTTTTTTTCCTTTTTTATTTTTTTTATTTTTATATATATGCGTTAATTAGTTTCAATTAAAATTAACGACGCCTGTGCGTTCGTCCATCGATTTCACACGCACTTAAAAAATGCTCCGACTGAATTGGACTGCTAAAAAGCAACAACAAATACAAACACAACACTGAGGAAATCTTAACTTTGTATATGCTCTGGCTGCCACTTTCTTAATGTTTGCTTTAATTTTCTGTCTGTTCTTGTTTTTTACACTTTTGACCTCAATGCGAAGGCAATTCGAGCTGGAAGCGTTTGGGTTCTGGGCTTCTGCTTAGTTTCGAGGCGAAACAGATGATGTCATTGATGTGATTGGCGTGTTGCGATTGCCGATTGCCGATTACCCATTGGCGATTCGGTTGCTGCTGCATAAACTCAGCGTAAGATATTTAAATTCATTCAATTTCATGCACGCAGCTGAAAAAAAAAAAAATACTTGCAGAAAAAAAGTTTGTTCATTCATTCATTAAGTCGTTTAGTTCATCCCGAGCAAATTCGGAGAATTTTGAGAGCTACAATTGTCGTTGTTTAATGTTCGCTGGCTACAACATGTTTTGCCGGCGTGTAAAATATTTGTTGTTGTTTCTACCTTTTCATTCATGACTTAAGTCGCGGGCCAAAGGTAAAACGTTGTTCGGACTGAACCTGTTTGGCCCGGGGGTTGTCTAAGCATTTTCATTTTAAGCATGAAAACGGGCGGCAATTAAAATCCACAAGTGTGTCCAAAGGAAGTTGTCAACTGGTTGCTGCTGCTATTGTTGTTGCTTCCGCCTGGCCAGCACTCTGATAATATGATGATAAGCGCTGCATTGATAAGGGCCCGACGCCAGGCCATCGAGATGATAAAGTTCAAGTCATAAAGTGCCCGCGCACAGCAGATACAGATTCGACTTGGCCGATGGGTACGTATACGTAATTAAATATTTAGTAGTTGTCGTATTTGTCGATGCTCGACCAGGCACCGAGCGAGGCGAGCCCATAACACACATAAAACGTGTGAATTGTGCAAGGCAGCAGCCCCAGACGACGGCACGGCAACTGACAGGTAGTAGATACATTTGTATCTCACGCTTGTACCTGCCACGTCTGCAGCGACTGCTCGCTGTGTGTGTGTGTGTGTGTGTGTGCTTGTAGCTATTTTTAAACATTTTTACAAGCGAATTGATCAAACAAACAAATGCGAGAACTTGCAGACAGCAATTGAGTTGCATTTGCCGCGTGTATCTCAAGTCCAACTTGAACTGTGACTCCGACTCCGACTCTGGCTCTGAGTCTGCGACGGCGTCTGCGTTCATGTGTGTTTGTTACAATTTTCCACTCATTTTGGCCGATTTGCCTTGGTCAATGTCTCTGGGCCACTCTGGCTTATGTAATGCCACTCCCCTGCGCCTCTTATAAAGATGATGCAGCGGCAGCAGTCACAAGTTCCAGTTCCAGTTGCCCCGTGTGTGCGTGTGTGTGTGTTACCTTCTGTCCGACTGTCTGGCTCATTGTTTGCTTATGCCTTTTGTGCCGCGTAATCGCCGTTTTCCAATGAACCCAGGTATGAGAGGGCATGAGAGATACAAGCGTCACCGGATTCTTTCATTCTTTCTTCGGTTTGGGTTTTTGTTGTTTTGATTCATGGATGCCATGAAAAATACTCATGTTCACGGAAAAGAAAAGGTTAATGCCTAGTGAAGTGTGCACAGCATCGAAATCAAAATACATATATACATACGTGCATATATGTATATATATATATAGTTGGCATTTCCGCTCTAACTCTGTCGTTAGTTACGGCCACTGAAGATTACAGGGCGCATTATCATTATTAGACTTATTTGAGGTGTTTGGCTCTCTTTTCTACCTATCATTGTTTGTCACACATTTCATTCAGATTCAAATTAGCTGCCATTATCCATAGTATGTTCGATGTTGGGCTATCGTGAAGTGTGTTCAAGATACGTTCGAGTATTTCGACATGCTCAACTCGCTTATCAGTTGGCGCGCGTATATTTATCTAATTACTTTTCTGCACGTAGTTCGTCTGCGTATTTGTGAGATACGTTTCCAATTGTGTTATCGGCCTAGTGGAAGGTGTTTGCTCTGATCACATTGCACACTGCCGCCAAGTCGCATAAATCAATTATTTGCACCTAAGGCTCATAAATCAACTTGTGACGAGAGACAACAGCAACAGCAACAACAGCAAAAGCAACAGCAACAACAGCAACTCAAAGTCAAACATTGAATTGGTCAGCACAAAAGATCAACGCAGAGAGAATGAAAAGGCAAAAGGCGAGCAAATTGTGTATTGCCTTATAAATGGCATGAAAAGCCAGGGCTAATATGGCGTTGGCGGCGTCTAGTTACCACAGCACGTCAAACAAGAACAACAACAACAACAACAACAGCATCAGCAACAATAATAACAAATATTTGAATGATTTCTTTTTTTAAGCGCAACAACAACCACATGAAACACAAGCAGAGTTCAATTTTTGCGCAGCTAAGTCACTTGTGCGTGTGTGAGTGTGCGTGTGTGTGTATGTGTGTGTTTATGTGCGTGTGTGTTGTTTACTTATCTAACTTAATTCAATGGCATCCAACACCCCAAATACCACACCGCACTCGTCACCTCAAATTTGAGCTACTCCACCCTTAAAGGCTACACTTGATTTTCTACACTCGGACAAGAAGTGAGAAGGGTATATTGGGTTTGTGCCATGCCCGTCTTGCTGTCCGCCCAACAGTCCGTATGAACGAAATTGAAGCTTTTTTGATGGCATTTTCATGGTCATTGTCATTATTGGAAATAATTAATTTAAAAAAATTAATAATTACTCATTTTCAAAATGTTTTTTTTTCCATAATTTAGAATTGCAAATTTATATTTTTAATTGATTGTAATTGTCCCTAGAAGTATAGAAAACAACATTAAAAGTGTTTCTGGGAGTGTCAAATATTTGCCAAAAATCATGCCAAAAGATAAAAAAAAATATTGACTCGGATCCATAGCTCCCATATTGCCAGCCGCCACAACTTTCATGTTTCATGTTTTATGGCATTTTCGTTATGGCTTATCCTTTAGATTTATTCTGCATTATGTGTAAACATGTTTGTTCTAACACTATGAACGAGTATTGCGCTGTCGGCTACATCCGACTGCAAAGTTCTTACTTGTTTATTTCTATATTTGTTTGGCTGATTTTTGTGGCTTTTGCTGCTATTGTTGTTCTTATTGTATTTGCCATTGTTGTTGCTGTTGTTTTTTTGCTGTATGTTCAGGCGGTTTATTGACTTTGGTTTCTTTTTCGCACACTAAGCGCAAATCTAAACATTAAATGAAGTAAGTGTAAACAAAAACAAAAAACTGTTAAAAATACTTATGTTCGGAATTGAAAGACACACAAGAAGAAGAAGAAGAAACATAAACATACGTTCAAAAAATGTTTTAAGTCAAAAAATCTACATATTTTAGGCATTTTTATTAGGAAACTTTTGTCAAAATGTTAATAAGAATCATATTATATATTTAAATAATGTAACTTTTATGCAAGACAATGCTTAGATGATGTTTTTCCGAGAATTCAAATTCACACCTTTTCAACCCCATTTTCCCCCGCTTCTAACTATGCATTCTACTTTTCCCCCCTGTTAAATCCCATATTAATTGCTATCTATTCGCTCTATCGTTGCAGGTGCGTATTCAGTCCAATTACGTATTCGTGTTTCTTATCTTGCCCAAGCAAACAGAGTACAACGAATAATTATTATCTATTCCGGCGGACTATTGGCGCTGCTCAACGGTGAGTTAACGCCCAGCTAGGCAGCTTGGCGTTTTGCTGGCCCGAGCCTCAGCTGGAAATTATAATATCGCATAATATAATGTGTAAATAATGGCAGAGTATGCTCCAAGTGAGCGTGTGTGCGTGTGTGTGAGCGACCTTTCCAAAAGACCATCAATCATTTAACAACAATTGCGAGGCGCTCAACGCCAACACCAACTAAAAAGCAACAACAACAACAAAAGAAACTTACAAGCAACCCCACGCCAAATGCTCGAAAAAAAAAAACAAAGCATGCAAAGGCGCGGGAGAGTTGGATATATATTACCAAATATGAATATAAATGCTTATAGAAAAAAAAAAAAGAAAACCAGAAGTAACAGATGACTGTAGTGTGTAGTAAATTAAATACCCTCACTGACTTGCGACAAAGTAAATCAATCTTAATCAAAAATCAGAAATTAACAAACCGTAAAGGGATAAAAAAAAATTAACTGAATTTATATTCAAATAAATATTTAGAAAAGTCTTATGGTGATCGTAGATATTATATAATACTGTCTGAATAACCCAGTTCACATAGATGTAGAAGTGTCCTAATTCTAGACAAAATTCCAATACCCTCAAAAAGAGTATAAGAACAAAACAAATAAAAGCACAGGGGCACTCAATTTTTTTTTTTGCGCCCTACTCCACACAGAGCGCAGCCAACGCAAAACAGTAGGAAAATTTTAA
This sequence comes from Drosophila colorata, assembly GCA_035041545.1. Classification (NCBI taxonomy): domain Eukaryota; kingdom Metazoa; phylum Arthropoda; class Insecta; order Diptera; family Drosophilidae; genus Drosophila; species Drosophila colorata. The sequence goes on from JAWNLD010000564.1 coordinate 7,818,154, forward strand.
TATTATTGTCAACGAGGGGGCGTGGCCGATTGCTGTGCGTGTCTCTGTGTGTGTCTGTGTGTGTGCGTGTGCGACGCCGACAGCCATTCACTTTTCATTATTAATATTTTGTGTGCTTAAATTATGCTAATCCGTTGAAATATGATTATGCCAAATGACAACAGCTTGAAAAATGAAAACTTTGCGCGCACGGGCGGCGTTAGGGCGTTAAGGCGTGGCGTCTGCGCTTTGCAGGTGCGCCAGGCGGGAGCTCTGCATAATTTGATTACCTTTGGCAGCTAATTTCGCCGCCACTCGCATACCATAATTAAATACCCCAGAAAACGGTGGCCCATATTAAACCATATATCCCCCAGTGCGGCGCAACTTTTTCAATTAAGGCGCAAGGGCAAAGCAAATACGCGACCTTCAAAGCGAACAGCATTTGCAAATGGCAAATGCCAAATGGAAAATGGAATTGCAGTCGCAAAAGTAATTTAATTAGCTAACTCTTGGCCCAAAAACGAATCACAGCAGCACGGGCAATCCCTGGCAATAATTTCACTTAAATGAAAATAATTTCCGCGCCAGCCCGAAAGGGTAACTAGGCGACGTGTCGTCCTGGCCGACGTCCTAGTTGTCCCAGTCGCGTCGCGTGTTTGCATTTGTGAAAGTTTTTCGGCGGTGCCAGTCGCCAAAGTTTTGAGGCGCCAACAAAAGCGAAACTAACCATGAAAAAAAATATATAAAATAAAATTGTACCCAGCAAATGCAGAAGACGCTGGGCTAAAAGCTATGCAAATTGCCCGGACGTTCGCTTGCAGGGCGGGTGGAGGGAGCTTTGGTGCCGGGCCTTGGCCAAGTGTTGACTTCCACCATTTTGTGCGGCAAAATGAATTTTTCAAGAGCATTAATAAAACAGCTAGGAAATTTTAATATTGATAGAGAGTTAGGAAACATATTTGGCTTATTCCGGCCACTGAAAGTAATTTGTATTTTTGTACTTCTTAAACTCGTAAATGAAGTGAAGAAAGTATATCTCTCCTTATAAATGCAATTTATATCTGCGCTATTGAAGGCAGAGACTTGAAACTTGGAATATATACTCGTATATACCCGAGTCAGACAAAGTGCTCAGATTTTTTTTAAACGCCCACTGGGGGCGTGTCAAATTGATTGAATCTATTTATTTTAGTTTTTAAGCGAGTTTGCAGCCAGATCACTGGACGTGCTTATTTCCTAAATATTGTCGACAGAGTTTATTTAATCTGCCCCTGATTTAAGTAGGCCCTGTTGCCCGCAACACAAAAAATATTCATTATAGTTGTATTCTTTGCATTTCCTTTTTTTTCCAAAAATTGATAACCAAATTTTGTTGGGCATGTCTCGCGGTTTCTCCTTCACTGCCTTGTTACGTCGCCAGCCGCTGACAGTAGCCAGAAGTGTGCTCACTGGGCCTGCCCAGAGCTGCCTTGGCCGGGATACTTTGGATGCCCTTTTGGGCAGCCATAGATGGATAACAACGGCGGCTCGCCAGAGTCGCAGCGATTCGACCTCGAGTCGGCACATTCCAAGACGCCCACCAGACGAAAGGCAGCAGCCGGCCAGACAACAGCCTTGCCCCAGCCGAGAGCGTCGTGGCCAAAAGTCGCGAACGGGCCAGAATCTTCGCAATCGGAATCGGAAACGTTTGGTTGAGGTGCTCGAACCACGTCGCATTTTGCCGCCACAGCAGGATTACTGCACGGAAGCGAAACTTGGACTTGCGACGGCGCAGCCCTGCGGACTGGCCAAAAAGCCGCCCGGTCCACCAAAACCACCACCAGGATCGGGCAAGGGCAGCAAGCTGCCCGCCGTACGTAAACCGCCGACTGGGCCGACTGGCGGTGGTAAGAAGTCCGCGACTGATGGAAAGCCACGCGCTATAACTCTGATGGCCGGCGATGGCGTTGGCCCGGAAATCTCGCTGTCCGTGCTGGAGGTGCTCCGGGCAGTTGGTGCGCCCCTGGTGTTCGAGCCCGTCGACGTGACGCCCGTGTTCGACAGCAACGGAAAGCAAACGATTCCCCAAGCTGTGATTGACAGCATGCAGCGCACCAAGCTGGGCCTCAAGGGTCCGCTGATGACCCCAGTGGGCACCGGCTTCCGTTCGCTGAACCTCACGCTGCGCGTGCTCTTCAACCTGTACGCGAATGTGCGTCCCTGCCGCTCCCTGGACGGCGTCGAGACCGTTTTCGGCAAGGTGGATATCATCACCATACGCGAGAACACGGAGGGCGAGTATTCGGGCATCGAGCACCAGCTGGTGAATGGGGTGGTGCAGAGCATCAAGCTGATCACACGCGCCGCCTCGATGCGCGTCGCCGACTACAGCTTCAAGTACGCCCTGGCCATGAAGCGCAAGAAGATCACGGCGGTGCACAAGCGCTCCAGCATGCGGATGTCGGACGGGCTGTTCATCGACTGTGTGCGCCAGGTGTACGAGAAGTACAAGGATCAGCTGGATAGCCAGGGGATCGTCTATGAGGAGACCGACATCAGCACCGTCTGCCTCAAGGTGGTCGAGGATCCCACAGGGTTCGATGTGCTCGTCCTGCCCAATCTCTACGGCGACATTATGTCGGACACTTGCGCCGGTCTCATCGGTGGCCTGGGCCTGACGCCCTCCGGCAATATTGGCGTCAACGGCGCCATTTTCGAGGCCGTCCACGGCACAGCGCCGACCATAGCTGGCAAGGATTTGGCCAATCCGACCGCTTTGCTACTCTCGGCCGTCATGATGCTGCGCTACATCAATATGGAGAGCTATGCCGAGAAAATAGAACGTGCCGTCCTGAAAACCATCAAGGTGGACAATGTGCGCACCATGGACTTGGGCGGCAAGGCGAAGTGCTCCGAGTACACCAAGGCACTCATCAAGAATCTCAAATGATTTGTTGCGCAAATGGAGTCGTCCCAATGTGTTTAGTTAATAACTGGAATATTTTATTTTGTGAATACAAATCCGAAGAATCTCGTTCACTGTGAAAACAGTGGGCGTAGCCAAAATATTTGCTGTGCAATCTTTAGAGCAGGTCTTTAGTAATCTGTCTGTAAAAATTGAATATCTCTAGCCTTAAAACTTATGGAGATATATCGATTTTGATCGATTTGCCACGCCCCCTGTGGGTGTAGCCAAAAAATGTTAACAGTTTGACTGACGTGCGTATGCACTTATATATATCACAAGTTTCAAGTCTCTATATTCAAAAGCAGCGAAAGATATTGAGTTTATATGAACATTGCACCAAGCCAATATACTCTTTTCATATTGTTCCTTGCCTTTATATATAGCTTTGGTCAGTCTGCAGTTCCATTTCTAAAGTTTTCAACTAATTAATCATCTTATATAGACTAGGAGCTTTCAAACTCTAGACTTGTCCCAACTGTTATATTCTCCGATGACAGCTAGCTGTGGAATTAGTAAAACAATTTATATTTAAGAAGCTTGACCAACCTGGTCACACTTTGTGCAGCAAGGGGCAAATGAAAAATGCAGGCAAAGCAAGCGCATCCAGTGCTAAGCAACCGAACATCAGAGAAAAGCGACCGCCAGTCAGCGTCAAAGAGAGACAGAGAGAGAGAGAGAGAGAGAGGAAACTGTGGCTGCACCTCGAAGCGGGGGAAGGCAGAGTTAGTGCGCCTAATCCAGACCCAGTTTAGTCGGAAGGCCAGCCAGTCAGCCAGTCTAACCGGTGCCAAAGTCAAAGTCAGCGCCAGAGTCGGAGTCGGAGTTGAAGTCGGAGTTGGAGTTGGAGTCAGAGTCAGAGTCAGAGTCAGTCAGTCTCTGCGGGCCCCGAAAGCGAGAGCCAAGCGCAAGTCATCAACCGCACTGGGCTGCCCTTTCCAACTCGCTCTGCCTTCCCCCTTCCCGCTCGTTCTAGGGGCCGGCTTACGTTGCATTTTTACATGCATGCTTGGACCACTTGGCCACTTCAGACTCGCTGCTCTGCGTTTTAAAAGCACCGACCAAAACTCTAAACAAACCAAACTACTAGCCAGCAGCGGCAGATGGGGGAATGGGGCTAGGGAGCGAACTCCTCTCGAACTGGGTGCAGCGGAGCGTGCCGCGGGAACGAGCCGGAGGAAAATGCCACAGAGCCAACCAAAGAGCCATATAAAAAATTAAAAAGAAAAGAGGCGAAGAGAAAAAGAAAATTTAATTTTGTGTGTGAGCGGGCGGGGCGAGTGTACGAGTGTGCGAGTCGGCAGTATGGGAGATTGTTTGTGTGCATTTCAAAGAATTTTTGTAAACAACAAGAGTGGAGGGACGAGCAGAGGAACAGCAGAGAACCAGAGAGCGCGCACCAGAAGATAAACTTCGTTTTGTGTATGTGAAACAAAAGTCAAGAATTTTTTTTCGTATTTTTGTTCTTTTTATTTTTATTCTTTTTTGTTTTTGTTTTGGAGCTGTAACCGGTTTTTGGTTGCGTTGCAGCCGCAGCCTCCTCTCGGCTCTAGCGGCACCCATGTTGAAGCTGACACCAGCAGCGGACACAGGTTGAGTTGATCTGGATCGGCCTAGTTGTCGCTGCGGTCTTCATTCATAAATAGCAGATATTCGCTGGAATTGCAAGTGCAGCTCAAATTGCAGACCTGGGAAAATTGGAGCTGGAGCGGAGAAGCCCCCTTCTGAATGCGAATGGAACGAATTGAGTCTCATTTGAATTGGCCAACACGCAAAGACCAAGCAGCCGACAATAATGCCTGGCCATGTCTATTGCTATTCCAGAGAATTGTCGCAACGTGTTCGCCAGAGAGGTGGAGAGAGGGGGAGTGGGGATAGGGGACAGGGAGTGTGGCACAGACAAAAGGCGGCGCCATAATTGTCATGCCGTGCCATGGGCCGTGGCCCGTGATCCGCTCATTAGAATGCTAATTTGTAAATGCAATTCGATGCTCGTTGATGGCGTGCAGAGAGCCAAGCTGTGAACATTTGTGCCTCGTTTAATTGTTGTTTCAACGTATTTTTGTGGTTCCACGAAAACAATACACACGTAGAAGAAACTACGCGGCGAGCGGCGTCATTGCCACTGGCTATACGCAGAACTAACAGATGAACGCATTATTGGTGCGAATTAACAATTCCGCTGATCTATTATTATATTTTCATCAGAAAGATCTAAGCATGTCCAAGGTCAGAGGGTCAGCCATAAATAGTAATTATCTTTCATGTATGTTTTGCCTGATATACCAAGTATAAGCCCCTGAAATTAAGTTAGTTAATTAACACAATTAAAGCTGCGAGCTGGAACAATAACTTCTGCTCGCTTTAGCAACAAACTTCAGTTCGCAAGCAAACACACAAAAAAGCAGAGCTCTGAAACTACATATTTCTCTTAGCATTCGCAATTTTACAAGTGCTTGACAGGGCTTTTAAATCGCTTTTAACTGATTTTCCGGCTCAAACTCGAACACAAATTGGCGCGTCCGCCTTCCTTTTTGGCCCCGTTGCCCCCTTGCCCCTTTTGGCCTGCTCTCCTTGACAAGGGTTGCAAAGATTTACGACCGCCGTCAATAGTGCTTTGCATGACATGACCCAAACTCCCCCGTTCCCCTGGACACTACACACATCCACAAGCCTCAATTGAACTCGTGCTGCCATCAGAAGAGAGAAAAAATAGCTACAAACAAAAAGCATTTTCGAATTTAAATCTATTTGTCACTTGTGAAACTTGTGCTACCTTTTTGCTAACCAACTTTCAACTTTTCACAATGCTAAAACACTCGTCGGGACACGCACAAAGTTCGCCGTAAGCGAACCGGTTCCACAAAGAGCCGGAACATACACAGATTTCTATGCCTAAAAAAACGAGGCAGCAACAAACAAAAAATAGCAAACCAAAAAAAAAAAAACTTCAGTCAAGTGACAGTTACAAATTTGCTGAAATAAAATGGGAGCCCAAGAAAGAAAGAAAAAAAAAAAAACAAACCGTAGAAAACAAAAGGAAATTCAAATGAGTTGAGAGGGTCTGAGGAAGGGGGGTTCGTGAGAGCCACTCGGCGTGTCCAGAGCAGCCACTTATTAGCACTGTCCAGGACCTGTGCTCCCTTTTAAAGCCATGAATTTCTCCGGTCGAGTGCCAAAACAACAGCACGCACTTTCAAGTGGTCGTAATGCCATTTACTAGACCAGAAACGCAATGGCCATCAGGAGCTCAACACTCCATCCCGGAGCTGGGGCATACAAAATGATTTGCATTTATTTATTTGTGTTTGTGCGCCCCTCTTACGCCGCCCCTGTTTGCAATTGCTATTGTCGCTCTTTGGTTTACTAGCTACTTCTCTTTCTCGCCTGGGTTTCTTTCCTATGCTTTGACATTTCTTTCGGTCTGATGGTAAAAATAATCCCATTTATTGTTTAATGCTTAATAAATAAAGCAATTTTTATTTATTTGCAGCGTTTTGTTTCTGCTTCCTTTTGTGCTTTTGTTTCTCTTCTTACGTTTTTGTGTTGTTATTTCTTTTTTTATTGATTTTTTATGCTTGCGGCTTGTTTCTTGTTATTGTTTCTGTTGTTGCTATCGCTGGCGTAAGTAAAATGCCATCAATTGTTTATTGTTTTGATAATGCGTTTCGTTATGACATTTTATTGTTTGTACTTGTGCTCTTGTTGTTGCCTTAGTTTCGGTTTCTTGATTTAGCATTTTCTTTCATATTTTGCCATTCAACTCAATGGCATTTAAATATTATCCAATGGCCAATGCTGCGTATGCGTAATATTTACCAATGGCAATATACATATATGCACACAATATTTAGTTAACCTAATGATTCCGTTTAATTAATCTAAGAATTTGAATAATGAAGAGCTTAAATGGACGCCATCAAATTGATATATCAATCAAAAATTGATTCAGTGCCCCGAAAGAAACAAAAATAAAAATGCAAACCATCAATTAATAAATAATAATTGACAAAGTGCTGGGACTGAGACTGGCTGCCAGAGCAGCAATTGGAGTGGCTGCCAGTGCCACTAATTGGCACTGGACACACAACCAAGCGCGCACACACACACACACTCGCAGACTCATGTTGCACACTCTTCGGCTTTAAAGCGTCTGTTCGTCGCACGTGGACTCCACTGTATTCAATTAACGCCGGAAATGCGGCACCAGAGCAAAGGAAACAGTCACTGATAAGGATGCAGCGCGGCTTGTGAATGTGGCTGCTGCACCCGCTGCCTCGGCCTGTGTCTCCGCCTCGGTGCCTGTCTCTGTCTGTGCTGGCCTCGGCCAGAAGCTCATAAATGTCATAAAATGCACACAGAAAGTAATGAATGTTAAGCATCTCGTGTTGGTTTAATTAATGCAATTAAACGGCATGCGAAGATAATTGAAATTGCCCATAAAAAATAATGCAACACATGTGCAGGCGGCGACAGACGCCGTCTTGGGGCCCACTCTGGGCCCAATGCAACAATTTGTCTTTGATAAGGTATCAAATTAATTAGCAAGAGTTTTTATGGGCGCGTCTATCCTGTAATGCATTTTTTTCTTTGCTATAGATAATAATAGTTTAAGCTGAGAAACCCGTTATGGATTAGTTTAAAGTAAAAATATATAATATTATTCCCTTTCCCCCAGTCTAATCAAGCCAAAACCCCGGTAAGGTAATCACTTAGTTAAATTTCATGAAGAAAAGCCGCAAGTAAAGTTCGCAAATACCAGAATAGTTGGCTTAAATCAAGTTGTAAATGCTGACCAGTCAAAACACTTACGAACAACAACCTAGTAACAACAGCGCGTAACAGGAACTAGGCAACAACTCTGGCAACTTGTAAGCCACTTTGAAGTACATATCTAAGTACTTTCTTGGCCGGCTATCAGCTTTCGTGCTTTTGCTATTGTTGTGGGTGTGGCTCAGACACTAATTGCAGCTTGTTACCTGGCCAAAAGGGGGGCGGACAGGGCGGCCAGGGCGGCCAGGCAGCAACTTCCGGTAATTAAGAACCAGCGACGACTCGGGCAACGTGACACGACACCGTTGGCCAAGACCGAGACCGAGACTGAGACTGTGGCTGAGACTTAGGCCAAGACCGAGACCGGGCCGCAGTTACCAAAGGCAAAAGTTGACGCAACTGCAGTCACTTGTTGATTTAATGTCCTGCCGTTGAACGGACGCTGCTGCCAGCCGCAGCCATATATCAGCACAAATCCCCACTTAGTGTTTTTCAATTAAAACTTGTAAATTTGAAATGAGCCAAAAGTTGGGCCAAAAACACAACCGGAATTTATATGGCAGCGCTTCGGGCGCTGCTCAAATTCATAAAGAGCATAAAATTTTAACGGGCCGACCCCCACTGACCTGGCCCAAGCCAAGCCAAGCCGAGCCGAGCCGAGCCGAGTCCAACAATAGCCGCGTGCCAGTCGCCAATGGCCAATGAACCTTTGCATATGCCCGGGCCCAGGCTAAGGTCAACATGTGCTCCATGTTGACTGTTCCGAGCACATTGAAATCTATTATGCATAGGCGCTGGCAAGGGGACGAGCAGAGGGGGTGAGTTGCTGAGTAGCCAAGTGCAGGCGCATTATGCAAAAGTTGTGTGCCTTTTTCCATTTTGTTTTTATTTTACTTTTTTTTTTGGTATAAAATATAGACTCATGTGTGTGCTGCCTGTGGAGGCACTTGAGTGCGAACTACTTAACTGGGTCGAGGAGAAGGCTTCAGCTACTCCGTGCTGGTTCCGGTTGGAGCCGTGTGAAATGCAATCAACTTTTTGTTTGCTGCACAATTGGGCAAAAGGCAAGTCAGCGTACCGGCAAGGATAAGGATGCAAAGGAGTACACGCCAGGTGAATATGATGAGACAAAGGTGGGGCAATGTCGGCATATGGTACGAACAATGAACGAGATCCCAAAGTGCAGTCAATAAGAAGAAATTGCGATTGAACGCTTAAAGCTGATTGAATTGCTTTAAAAAGGCAATTTAAGATCGGGGTTAATTTCAGCCCGAAGTTTACTCTGATTTCCTGCAGTTCCATATCCGTCTGAGACAACTTGGGAGATTGCCTACCTACTGCTCGGCCAATAATCCTCACGATTGCGTATGTTTATTGTCCGCAGTTGGCTCAGCTACCCCCATTTGAGCTCTGGTTTTTTTTATTTTTGGTCCAGCCGGGGGTAAATGCCACGCGCCATCATTTCTGTCAGACACACGACCCAATAAATAATTTATCAAACAAAGAGCATGCTCAATGGCTACAATGACACTTTAAGCAGCAGCCAGTCAGTCAGCCAGTCAGACGACTGTTGCCACAACCCTTGGCCTACAGCCGCCCACTTCAGGCCGTACTTCACGCTCTGCGCCAGACATCCGCCTCTCATTGTTTCCCTTCCTGCTCAGCAAACAACAACAATAATAAAGCATATAAATAAATGATAAGCCTCGCACATGCACAATGACATCCCGTCAAAAGGTATATCAGCATGTGGGCGTAGGGCGTAGGTGTCCTGTATCCTAATGAAAATGTCAAACCTGTCGTTGCAATCAACCATCAGCCTGACCATTGCCAACAGTCATCATCATCATTAACTTTTTTGCCGTGGTTTGGCAAACGTGTGCTTTTTATAATATTGTTGCTGATAAACAACAAAAAATGTGTACACATGCTATTTGTGATTTATAGGGAAACAGTTCGAATTCGTATTGTGGACTTTATAGTTTCCTTTAATCCTACAATTACATACAATAATATGAAAACAAGAAAGAATTTATTTTTCCCATTGGAGGCTATATTATAAAGGGTGTTTGATGTTAAAATATTTTAAATAATGTATAAATAAACCAAGCAAACTGGAATGCACTTGAAATTAAATATATACTTACTGTTCTTATAAGTTCAAATTGTTTGCAATATCAATTTCAACTTTGCCTGCCAAGTTCTTGATTTTGCTTGCAGCTCAATTAAATACGCATAATTCCCAGCTAATGATATGGCCAAAAATAAATCTAGTCCTCGGTTATCTCAGCCACGTTAAGCTGGCAACATTATATACTCGAATAGACACAGGGCAGTGTTGGCCGCTTCCGTTTCCGTTGGCTATCTTTGTAAATCCCTGCACTAAATAGCTGTCAGGCAGTCCCATCTGTCCCGTCTGCCCCGCCCATGCGCCCGCCTGATGCCCATCCACCAAATTTTTGGCAGTTCGGAAAAACAAAACTTTGACAATTTCACAGAACTTGCGGCGCTTACTAGCGGAGTCGACAACTTGCCAAAGTTTTTGCATTTCGCAAGCTGCTAGTCTCTCCGTCTCTCTCTCTCTTTCTCTCTCTCACACTTTCTCTTTCTCGCCACGCTCTCTTCTGTATAGGACAAACAAACTCTCGGGCCCTGGCGGAACTGTTTGTTGTATTTTACATAACTCTGTGAGCAATAAAAATTAATTTGCTGCCCATTTGGAAGTGCTTAATTTGTAAACGAGACCATTGGGGTCTCCGCATAGTATTGCCCCAAATTGTTAAGGGGCTGCGGAAAGGGAGGGGAAGGTGGTCGTAGTGGGAGTATGGCTAAATTGTTGACTTCAGCATGTTGTACAAACTGTGCTCGTTTCCCTTGTTTCATTTATTAAAGTCGAGTTGTGTCAGCTATGTGTTGCAGTTCGAGTGTGTAGGTGTGTAGGTGTGTAAGCAAGAAGAAAGAAGCTGAAAGAAGTTAAATTAGAAAAGAAGTTGATTTATTTCCAAGAAATATATAAATAACTGCTATGCTGACAAGTTGTGCTTGCTAACAGTTAAAAATAGTTATAAATAAGATATATATAAAAATATCATCATTTTCATAATTTACTTATCTTGAGTCGCAAGGCTTCTTTCTGAAAAGATTCGCTCATATGTTCACGAGAAATATTCCTTTCTCTTCGCATTTAATATTTCCTTTCTTTTTCTGTAGTTAGGGTATTTAGATATCGGCTCACACCCTTTGGCTGTTGTGCGCTGTTATTTCACAGATTTTTATCGCCGCCCAAAACAACAACAAGAACACACAGTCGACATTTATATGGCAAAAACGCAAATGGCGTTGAATGTTTGCAATAAAACAAAAATTTAACAATGCTTCCTTGTTGTTGCTGTTAGTTGTTCGTTGGCGTTGTTGTTGTTGGTGTTGGTTGTTGCTGGTTGTTGCTGGCTGTTGTTTGCTGTTTGGTTGTCATGTTTGACCCCGAGAGTTGTGTCGATTTTTGGGCTGCTCTGTTGTGGATTTTATGTCGCTGCCAGCGCAAATTTATGTTTGTTGTTTTAACTGAGAGAAATTGCCAACGGGCCGTGTCTCAAGTAGCAATTTCCTCGACCAGCACCAGCACCAGCACAAGTGCAATATGCTGATTTGCCAGTGCACATATACTCTAGTCTAGTCTGTGGTCTGATTAATAATTGTCGAAAAAACTGAACAAACTGCTCCTGACTTTGACCTTTGTAATGGCGGGGGAAAGGAGGGACAGCGACTGTGCCTCGATTGAAGCATCCGCCCAGCGCAGAGAGAACACCACCCACGACCGACCGCCCGCCCGCCCCAACGTGGGCATGAAAGCGCTTGACAAATGTCAAGTAAAACGCGTCAACTGTACAGCCCTGGAACCATAGAACGACCTCGTCAGCCAGCCAGCCAGCCAGCCAGCCAAGGGTGATTCTGAATCTGTATCTGGCAGAGGCTGAGCTGTGCATTTGTGTGGGCGGACTGTAAGAGTGGGGTTCCTGTCAGTGGGTGGCATTACGTAAATCTTGACGCAGTCAAATGTCTCTCTGCATTTAATGCATACAAATTGGTCTGATTTAAAAAAAAAAAGTAAATAAAAAAAAACAACAACAAAATAGACAGAGGAAAAAACCGAAACGCTGAACAAATTTGCTAAGGCACTGCGCAGATTAAATGCACACAACTTGGCCGGAACCATAAGGAGCAGGCTGTACATCATCATATACTGCACATTATGCGACTAAAGTGCGCTACTCAATATGCTGCTGGTCCTCGCCCAGCACACAGCATAAATCTTGGGCATAAAGGAAGAGGCAGAGAGACAGAACGAGAGAGAGAGAGAGAGAGAGAGATATTCCTTGAAATACCCTGCACTTCAGTGAAACTTCTTTTGGGACTTTGCGCAGCTTTTACACACACATGACTCACATACGCTAAAAGCTTTTTAAGTAATTAAAGCAAACACTTGATAATTGTATGGAGCTTTCGAAAGCTCACCAATACACATGCAGTTGTAGGCTTAGCTTTTTTGCATCTGTGTGCTGCTCGAATGAAATTAAAATGCGCGCGGCAAATGATTTTTATATGTTAATTAACAGCTGCACTTGCCTGTCATCAATGCCCGTCAAAGTCACTTGCCACATGTTGGGGCAACATGCAGAGCGCTCATAAGTGGCCATCAGTGCATGCAATTTATAACTCCCCGGGCATTTATTACACGTAACGAATACCAGAGACTTTTCATATGTATATAGTATATATATATATATTTTTTTGAGCACTTTTTCACCCTGCCGACATGCAACACCTCTTGCCGGGCATGTGTCAACGCGTCACAGCGACTGCGGTGCATGGCCAACGAATTGTGTCAGCGTTGGGTTCTGGGTCTGACTGCAGACGGCAGTGCGTGGCGCTGCACGGCTACGCAGCTCAACCACTTGCCACAGCCGACGCGTTATTTGTCTTTCAACACGGTGCATCATCAACACGCTGCGGGGCTGCTGAAGGGGGTAGGGGATAGGGGGCAGCGGGCAGGGGGTAGGTGGTGTAGGGGCTGACAGGTCCTGGCTGGCAGCGTCATATTTTATTCAAGGCAAGTGCCAGCTGCACATGAACTTTGCGCTCTCCGCGTCTTCCACTTGGCCCAGGCAGCTGCTTGAACTTTGACTTCCCGGTTTTGGACTGCAGACTTTTGATTCTTAATTTTGGACGTTTTTGCAAATGAAATTGTCGCTGTTTGCGGTGCGCTTATCGCTTGGGTCCAGCTGTTAAATGGCGTTTAACCCGTCACGTAATTGCCGGGCAGGGAATTTCGGGTGGGGGGGAACATTTGCAGTCAATAAACTCGCTCAAAATAGACGCCGGCATGTTGAACTATGACACGCAGCCAAACAAACAAATTAACTGCGCCCGTTGCACTTGGAAAATGTATTCAATGTTATAACAATAACACACACTCACACACACACACACGCAAACACTCTCACACAAGTCTGAAAAACAGACGCACAACTTTTCTCTAAACAAATCCATTTAAATCAGTCGGAACGAAACGGGCACCGGGCCTGTCAGTCAAGGCATCAGAGCATGGAGAAAATGTAAAGGGAAAAGGAAAAACCTGTGAAAAGTTTTTTTGTGAACAGCCGCCCCCCCATTTTATGTTGATCCGGTTGTAGCCACATAATTAAATCTCAATTCAAACAATATGCCAAACATTTCAAACTATTTTATGGTCGTCTAATGGCTACACTAGACAGCAAAATGTGGGAAACAGGGGCAAAAAATAGACGGCATATAAATAACAGATTATCCTAGAGCAAATACAGAGTATAAAAATGTATATCAGTTAATTAATAGGAATATTACATTTATTTATAAAACTTTTAATTAAGTAAGCATGTGTTCCTAATATAAATTGCAACTTTCTCTTTATTGATTTTTGTCTGCATCTTGTTGTCATTGCAGGTAAGCGCACAGTTTGACACGCACTGGCATTTGGCGGAATACAGTTGTCGGGGCATTGATGGCTTTCGTCAAGCCTAGTTGACTTGCCGGGCACGCAGCGAGGTTGGCGGCAAATAAGTGCAAGTGCGCTGGATATGGATGTTGATGTTGAATGCCGCTGCCCCAATGCCCCAACTGCAGCAGCAACAACAAACATAAAACCAGAATCACAGCAATTGCAAACGACGTCTTGCGACAGACAATAGAGAGACAGAGGCGTTGGGCAGCAGGGGGCAGGCGGAAGGCAGCAGGCAGCAGGCAACTGGGAACGGGCAGCAGGCAGCGCTTGTCTGACAGCAAATAGAGAGCAACAATTGTTGCAGAAACATTGACGACGACAACGACACTGACAACCAGCAGCAAAAGGGGCTGGTGGTGGGGGAGGTGCATTGAAAGACATGGCACAGTGCCTAGTTTGTTGGCTTGGCTGCTGCCACTGACAGACGCGACTGGCGAATGCTGCACGACTGCACGCACATTTTGCGCTGTGCAACATTGGAAATTGATAATGAGCCGCAGCATCAGCAGCAGCTCCAGACGCCGCCTGAATGGGCAGCTCCAATGGCAGCGCCTTTTAGGGCAGCGATGTTTGATAAAGGCCAGAATGGATTCCAATATGAATGAATGGCTGAACGAAGACCCAGGGAGCTGCATGAATGAGTGCGATTGACTGACTGACTGACTGACTGGCTGACTGACTGATTGACTAAATGAGCAGCTGACTGGGCGCAATGTGTTTTGGAAAGCAATCAAGCGCACGATAAGATAAGCGCTAGCCTGACGGTCCGACTGCCAGCCGGCCTGCAAAGCCAAGACCCCGTAACGCCGAATCACCCCGAAACCTCGGACTGAAACTTTTAATTATGATTGACATGCGGCCGGCGTCGACGTCAACGTCAACGTCAACGTCGACATCAGCAACGGCAACGGCTGCTGCCTCCCACAACTGGCATCGATTTCGACACGACTTAATTTTTGAAGAGGGTTGCTGATTGCCGCTGCCAGCGTGCGGTGCTGGAACTCATCGCTCATCAAGCGGCCGACACGAGACAATTGCAACACGAATTCAGTCAGCGACCACAAGCGGTCACCACCCCAAAAAGCGTGCCTGAACCCTGCTTAGAGGGATGAACTCTCTCTCTCTCTCTCTATCTCTCTCTCTTACTCTATCTGCTCGCACTGGCAATTCTAACAGTTTGCCAAAGCAGCGACAAAAATATTAAATTATACTCGCATTAACTGCGAACACGCAACATGACAAAGTCACTTCTGTTGCGTGTTGCATAAATCTGACACGAGAAGAAAAACAAGCAGGAAGTCTTACCTTAGGGGTGTCGCAGATTAAATACTCTTGCAGACATATGTTGACAAAACACGACTGTCCCTTATTTTTTTGTATTTATATTTATTTATAATTTTTTTTATTTTTTTTATTTTATTTTGTTTGAGAAACAAATAAGTTTGCTATATAAAGACTTGTTTTTCGACCGATATATTTCCTATCACAGCTATTTGATATAGTTAAGCTCTGCTCTGCTCTACTGATCAAGAAATTGTTTCCTTGACTAGGATATTGTTCCTTCCATGTCAAAACTATAGTACCCTCTGCAAGGGTATTAAAAAAAGAAACAACAACAATGTGATACACAAGTAACTGAAGCAGCGTAGAATATCAAGAGGGTGAAAGACGTTTGTCTGCGCCATTGATTTTCTATATAACGCCAAAGACACCCTGTCTTGAGCCGAGCGTGTTGGGGTGGTTATGATATTGGGCTGATCATGATTCATATTCGAGGCTCTTTGAAATTCGCTAAGAATCTAATAAAATTTGCCAGACATATTTCTAAATTGAAAATTAATTGAATTTCATTTACGTTTTGTAGTTGAGCAATAGAATCAATAAAAGCTCGAAGCCTTTTTGCATTTTTTATTCAGCTGTTGAGTAAACATTTTAAATGTCGAATATTTGTTTCAAATAGAATTAGGCTCTCGTTAGAGCTGTTTGTTATTTGTCAAAAGTGTCTTGTTATTTATTCAACTCGCAAAAAATGCGTTATTAATCACGTTCGCATCTTGCGAAAGTTTTCGTTCAACTTTTTGCTTATATGCATGTATAATAATAATGGCAACAAAGTCGATACGCTTTGCCAACCCTTTCGCCAATGGCCTTACGCTGGCATTTTCACATTTAGCCTATTTGAATATTAAAGATTATATATGTACAGCAGATACATAAGTGTATGCGATAAGGGCCCGAGGACAGCGGGGCGTCCAGCACTCAGCATGCGTGGCGAGTCCTTTGCCAGCCATTTACTTACATAATGCTTGCGTCAAAGTAAACAATATCCTTGCGACAGTTGGCCCGCCCAAGCGATATGCGTACACTGCGAGAAAGTTAACAGCAGCACAGGTTCCATTTGGCCAATTAAAGCTGCTCATCAGCTAAACTTCCGTATCATTTAAGCTGCTAAACGCCCGACGCATTCATCTTAATTAGCAACGGGCCGTGGCCGTTGTGCGTACCCAGTCCAGGTGCCGTCTGGTCTCCAGCTACGCAAAAAGCTGGCGCGGCCACCGCTCAGTGTATGGGGCAGAGACAGTCAAAAAGTTTGCCGTCGCTGGCATCGCATGCAAAAAAAGGATTCGTGTGCGCAGTGCTCGGCAAAAATAACAACAACTTTGGTCACGACGCTGGGACCGCAGCGGGACCGGGAACGGGAGCAGCAGCTGGGACAGGAGCAGGAACAGGACACACCACAATGACGCCGCCCGTATGAATGATTGCCGCGGCGCGCTTTGTTCATGTATATTTTGAAATTTTTGGGCTCGGCGCGTGTGGGCGAACGGGGCCAGACAGGGAGCCAACGCCGGCCCGTCCTGCAGTGTGCGCCCGCAGCGGAAGCAAGGCAAGGCGGAAGCGCTCATACGCCACGTTGGCCGGCGGCGTTCGTTGAAAATTGAATAAGCGCAAGTTTTTCGCGTGCCAAAAATGTTGCTGCTATTGCCATTTGCTGTCGGCTGTCGGCTGTTGGCTGGCGCTCCCCTTATTCATTACCAAAGCTGCCACAGCGAAATTACTTGAGCCGGCAGCGACTTCGACTTCGACTTTGGCGACTTTGTAGATACTTGGCAGGCGATAAAAAGGTCGACACTAAAAACAACAACAACAGCAACAATATTGCTAGGAAGGCTGTACAACTCAATAAGCCAAGTTAACAGTCTATTGAGTCGCGCATAATAAACCTACCCGCCCCGCCCGCATGCCGCTCCTTGCCGTTGTTGTTGCCGTTTGCGGAACTGACAGTTACCTAATGGCAAACATACACAGATAAAGCATTAAGTTTGGCCCCCAGAACTGGCAAGTTAGGTAAAATTCTTTGGCTGCGCCACGAAACGAGATTCGGAGCGAGAAATGCCACAAAATCGATCGATAATTCGTGCTAAAAGATAAATTACCGTTATGCCTGCCGCCGCTGCAGTCGCGCCGGCGACTTTGGCCATTTTTTTCTAGCCTTTTTTTTTTGTTTTCTTTTTTTTTTTGGACTGATAATATCATTGGAGTTCTTGAAGCCGACCGCAGTCGGCTAATAGCTGCGCTGATTCCATTAATTTGCCAAATGACAGCCAAGCAGGAAGCGGACCCGGCACCGGCACCGAACGCAGATAGGGACGCTAGCTAAGAGTGTGACCCGCCGTATTGGGGTTGAAGTGGAGTGGAGTGGAGTGGACTGCAGACTGGCTGCTGGCTGGTGCCTGCTGCCAAGCGCCAGCTCGCGCCGTTTTGACACTAATTAATTGAGTTTCATTCGCTTTTTTCTTTGGCAAAATTCTTTGCAATTTTTTTCGTGCGTGAATTTCCTCGGGATTTATCACAGGCAAATCAAGCAAATTGCCGATAAGCCAACGGCATTTTCCTAGCCATGAACTAAATTGAATACTTTGCCCGGACGCTGGCATTAAATAAATCAAATAAATCCAGTTTTCCTTTGTTCGATTCAAATAAAAGTTGGATGCCCAACTCCCCTGTGAAATGTTCGCATTTATACTTTATTGCAACTTCATATTTAAATACAATGCATAAATTTGTGGCCAGATATCACGCACACACATTTTCACGACACATCGCCACATAAAATACATCAAGTTGCGGCATAAAATAAATCCCCGAGGAGCACTCGCAATCCCAGAACCCCATACAACAACTCAACAGCCCATCAAATAAACTTGGGCGTCTTTTGCCTGTGGACAGAGAGACAGAGACGTATGCAAAGGAGAAATGTTTGGGCGGGTATTGCACAAATAATCATCGCATCAAATATATCGATTACAAGTGTTACACCAGAGGCCAGACGCGCAGACGACGTAAAGATATGGCCACTATAAATAAATATTAATTAAAGCTATGAAAGCCACGCAATCCATGAGATACAACAACGCATAAATCTCAAACAAATGCACCAAAATGCCCGGAATTTGATTTTTTCGTTATTTATTGTGAACCGTTTGTCGCCTCCGCTTGTTTATGCATTTATTATTATTTTTTTTTTTGTGGTTTTTTGTATCTCTGATTTATTAAAAAATATTTGGCCAATACCATAATTGATGAAAATATTCCGCCAGCATAGCAGTAATCTAAATAAAAGCAACTTTCCGTAACGAATACGATTTAAATAAATAAATAAATAAAAGAAAATTACCAAGCTCTATATAAATATTTGATTTCGAGCGTTTCAAAAAGCAAACTAAAAACCAGTCACGCGTTTATCGTTTAAAATGCTTAATTTATGTCCGTCTACAAAATTTTGGCAGCTACACTTTACAGCAAAAAAAAACACAAAAAAAAAATTATTTTTAAAGAAAATATTCAAATGTCTCGTACTGCCGCTTTTTATGTATTTTGACGCGTCGCTAAATTTAGCAGGCAAATATTTTGCGCCCCAAGCAAGCCCGACAATTTGATGCTCAACTTATGCAATGCATCCGGGAATCATATAGGCAAATATATATACACATACATATTTGGTTTATATCTACGTATATATATATATATTTATATAGTTTCAGCCCAGCTATTTAATTGCCCTCACCGCGTGCTAGTGCTAAACTGTGCACAAAGTGTCAAAGACCCCGTGACCGAGTGTACCAGAGACCGGCAGAGCCTCGAGAGCATCGAGGAACTGCAAAAATGTCACCACATGCCCACCCCATGAACAAAATCGTATAAAAAGCACAACTGTCAACTTGGCAACTCGCCGCAAAAATTGTCGCGCTCTGCCCCATTGCGTCAACAGTCATTCAATGGGCATTAAATAAGAGCATTGCCAGCTCGTATATGTGAGATAGGGTATATCGAATGCACCATACACACAACACAAGTACTTTGTTATTTGATATTTAACGACGAATCCAGTGAATTTTTCCAAGGAATCTTCTTAATTGGCTAAATAATAATTTTATGCACATATAAGTACATATTTTGAAAGGCTATCATTGAATTCATTTATAAACAAATAAGCAATTAAAGCGCAGTCTGGAAATCCGAATGAATGAATGAAATAAGAAATTTAAGGAATATAAAAATCAGTCAATATATACAAGCAGATGTACCCACACATAAGAATGCCTCATTTTGAAGAGTATAAAAGACCGCAGGGCATACAACAGTTTTATTAAATAAAAAAAAAAAAAAGGAGAAAGCCCACAAAAACTTTAGACAGACTACGGCCCTACGAGACGGACGCGTTCAGTTGCCAAATTAGCACGACGCCGACTTTCGGCACACACTGTCGTCGATCTGGCTGCCAACTGCTGATGAGTCAGTTACAGTCGCTCGCAATTGCATTTGAATTTTCATGTGCGCATTTGGCTGTGAAAATCGTTTTTCGATATGCTGTTTTGTTTTAGATCATTTTGAATGAAAATAGAAAATCTGCTGAATGGGCTCTGTTTCAGATCTTCTGTTTGCATTTGCACACGTGCTATAAAAATGTGTACTGAACATTTTAGCTATTGGAAAAACCCAAGTTTTTCAAACAATTTTCGCTGCAACTGACACTCGACAATTGGCAATTGGCAAACGGCGATGGGCAAATGGAAAGAGCGCTAATTGTTAAACAAAACACGCAGCCAGCACAGAGCCAAAGATAAATAAATAAATATATAGAAAACGCTTATTAGTAAATAGCAAACAAGTGCAAAAAAGGCATTGAATAAATTGCCTCAAATAAATTATATAAACGTTGTGCAAGTTGCGCGGCTACAGTAAAGAAAATCCAAAGAGAATAGTTACATAAATATCTAGAAATAAAATTTGTAATGTCAACAACGTTTCTTTCAAAATTGAAAACGTACATATATACAATATATATATATATATATTTTTAATTGTGTGTTTATTATTGATAATATTTGACAGTGAGTCAATTGTTTTGTAGTTCATTTCTGTTTTATATTCTTTTATTCGTTGCGCATTTCATTTCGCAGAAATCTGATAAGATATGAGTATCACAAAAAATACAAATATAAAAATATATAACTTCCTCGTCATAATCATATTGACAGCACTGACAACATAGCCAGGTTCCACTGTAATCGCATTTGAGACTTTGTAGTTGCTGCGGGCAAAGCAAAGCCAAAACCGTTTAGCGATGCAGTCGCGGCAGACAATACGACGACAACAGCAACGCCAACTGTGTCAGCAGCAGCAGCAGCAGCAGCAGCGAAAGCAGCAACAACAACATTGGCAACAACTGCAGCCAAAGCCAGTTTATTGCCATTGTGTCTTGTGACAAGGCTAAACAACTGGCAAATATAGCCCCCTTCCCTCCCTCCCTCCAACTTCACTACTCCACTCCCCTCTGGCATCGCAGCTACTGTGGCTGCTGCTGCTGCTGCTGCTGCTCCTTTGGGGCAGGGACTGGCGCTGGGGCAGTGACATCATCCCCAGGCAAGCAATTAAAACTAATGTATTTGCCAGATTTGTCGGATGCGATTTTCCAACATATTGCCAACTCATTGCCTCAGCATTTCAAATGACCCAAAAATGACTTAACATTTGTGGTTGTTGCTGCTGCTGCTGCTGCTGTTGCTGCTGCTGATGTTGCTATTGCTGCTGTCGTTTGTGCTGTGATTGATGCAATTTTATGACACTCGCGTGGGTGTTTTAGAAATGTGCACGTAATTGTTTTTAAATAGCCAACCGACTGCAATTGGTTTGGTAAAATGCCGCTGGCCCAGCCAAAGTTCGCGTCATTAGCTTATTTATTTATTACGCTTTCCAGCGCTGTGCAAAGTTTTCACCCCTCTTTGCTCTGATGCGTTTAGCACTTAATTAATGCACATTTAACCAACGGCCAATTTGAGTTGGCTAATTACAAGTCCGTGCACCCCGAGGGCGCGTCGATTGGGAAAATTCAAGAGGAGACTCCAGCGCAAATCCAGCGAACTTCAAATAAACGACCCCAACGAGCACGCAAACTCAGCTGAACTGACGTCAAGTCGAATCGAGTCGAGTTAACTCATTTGCCTAGCTGCCAAATGGCCAAGCGACTTGGCCAGTGAGCGGCCCCTTTGACACTTTGTTGTTGTTCTTGTTGTTGGTGTAGTGACAAGGCCTGTCATTTTGCATTTAACTCAAAACGCTGTAAAATGTATACCATTATCACTTTATTATAATTATTCGTATGCCTTTCAGTCGGGTTTTCTTTACACTCTTTTATTTTTTTTTTCCCCCTTTGGCTGCACGTTTTTCTGCTGTTTTGTTTTGTGCCTTATCAGCGGCTTTCATTCTCGCTTTGGGTTTGTGTTTCCTGAGCAACATTTGCTGAAATGCCATAAATTTGCTAATTTATTGTTAATGTTCTTTTAAGTTAATTACGCAAAAGAAAAAGCCTTTTAAGCCGCGGCCACAAATTGCCAACGTGCATGTGGCCTTAACTTTTTGCGTACATTGTTGAGACATCTTGGGTATACATATACTATATATAATAACGAGTAGGCGTTGAGTCTGGAACAGGTAAGAAGCTGGTGCATGTTAATGAGTTTCAACGCGAAGCTTCTTTAAGATTGATTGACTACAGCACTCAAATATTACGAGCTGTATTCACAGATTTGTATTTATATGAATTCAATTAGTTAGTTAAGGTTTAGGCCTTAGCAATTATCAAAAAAAAAGCCAACCTTAAATATATTATATTATTATTATTGGAATTTCCGATTTATGTTTAAACAAACTTGTTGTAAGCCTGAAGCTTTTATTCTGATTTGTTTGCAGACATTTATTATACCCTGAACCCATTGAAAATGGGTAAAAAGGGGCGCGTTCTAGTCGGGCACTTTCGACTAGAGCCGTCTTACTTGTTGTTTCAGAGTCTAGTCAATTGCAACAACGCCCTTCTATTCGATTTTCAAGAGTTCAAGTAAGGTTTCCATGTTTTTATTTTATTTTTAGTATAAGTATAAGTAACACTTATAATAAGTATAAGTGTTTATATATAGTGCAATATCACTCAATAATTTGTTTGCGTTCTCTTTTATGGACTGAATTTTTCGATTCTCGCCTCTCTCTCTCTCCCATTTGTCTCTCTCCCTCTCTCTCTCTCTCTCTCTCTCCCCACTCACTCTCTCCCCCTCTCCGGAAATCTGCAAATTTTCTCCCATAAGTTCTTGTTTATGAGCCTATAGAAAATTTACTGGTCAAATGCAAAAATGGCCTTCTATGCGATTTTCAAGAGTTCAGGTAAGGTTTCTATGTTTTGGCATTTATTTTAGTTAAGTATTTTTGTTATATAGTGCATTATCTCTCAATAATTTTTTTCGTATTGGCTTTTATTAACTGACTTTTCCACTCTCTCTCTCTCCATATCTCTCTCTCCATCACTCTCTCCCCCACTCTCTACCTCTCTCTCTATGTATATATATATATATGTATATACATACATTTACATGTAGTATGCAGTTATTTCAATTTTCCAAGAGCAGCCGCTAAGTTAAGTGCCCAGCATGCGGCGTGCGTTTGTGTGTGTTGGTATGTATGAATGCAATTTTAATGTTTTAACGACAGCTCGTACATGTTATATTAATAACTCGATAAGTTAGTTAAAAATTAGGCGTTTTGAGGGATTTTATTTTTCCAAGTTTTGTTATTTTTGTATTCAATATTTCAATTACTTTTAGGGATTTTTATTTCTGAAAACCTAATTAGTTAGATGAAACTTAAGCTTCAATAATTACTGGAATGTAAAAAGCCTTAAACTTTGGGGGACTTTTTGCGCAAAAATTCCGAGTTATTTTGAAGCATTTTCTGAATTCAATATTTCAAGTCAGCTGTCTCACAAATTTCTCTATAAGTGTTTTTATGGACTTTGATTTCAATTAAGCTAAATTTCATTAATTATAGACTAGTGCTGCTGTCTTAGCCCCATGGCAATTTATTAACAGCAATTAGTTGATTTATGTTAATTTAATTTAATGGCTTTTGAACTCAAATTATGCATGAATCGTAGTTACCGCTAGCAACAACAACTATCTGGCAATATCGGAAAGGCTACCAGATCGGCATTTATAAGAATTGTAAATAATGAAAAATGTATGAAACTCAATATGCGACACATGACACAAGGCAATTTTGTAAATGTTGTTGTTGCTGCTGCTGTTGCTGTTGTCGGGGGCATGCTGACAATTTCGTGACAATTTATTGAGCATATCAACGACAAAAAAGGCAAATGCAATTGCCGCAATTTCAATGTATTTTCGGGTTTTTCTTCTATTTTGTTTTTTGCGGGTCTTTGACAATCACAGTAAATCCAAATCCGAATCCAAATCTCTAGCATAAACAGCATGTGCCAATGTTTTTTGGTGACTCGTGTTCTTGCTTTTGCTATTTTTGTTGTTGCGGCTTTGTTGGCTAATTCTAAAATTGACATCAACAATTTCTGTTTTGTGTGAACTGACCAAAATGGTCAGAAGTCCAAATGTCAAACGCTTCGATGCACTGGTCCATTAATTATAGAAATCATGCAACGAGTTTGGATAGAATTTTTAAGGAATTTGCTTTTAAGCCACAAGAAATGCAAAATACTTGTTTATTTGAAATTCGTGCAGACAACAATCGACATAAACACGGCTTCCCACAACGGCCTAAACTTTCTTTCACTACTGCAATGACAAGTTTTTATTGGTCTCTTGGCTGCTGACCAAGTTTCTAGCCAAGTTTGCTTGTGCGCTGTCATCGTTGTCATCCTTTGAAGGCTTCTTATGCGTCGCCTCGCCTGAGAATGACAGCCAGCGACTATAATAATAACAATAAGCAGCAAGAGCTAATCAAGAACGACTCAACAACTTCATTTGCGAGGCACTTCACTTGGCTCATATTACACGCACCTTGACGACATGTGGCTGCCCCCTTGCCGCCCCTCCCCGTCAACCTCGTACTCTGCTCATCACACGGCCGTGTCGAACTCATGCACAATTAGTCACTTGCAAGTCAATTAAGTTCCCAGCGCTAACCACAAGAGGCGCCGAGAGAGCCCAACTCTCGCCAGATCCTAAGCCAGACGGGCACGTATGGGTGGGTTGGGCAGGGGCATGGGCATGAGCATGGGGGATACCTGTGGCCGGGCCTCGGAATGTGACTGAGGACACGACCACGGCTGCGGCTGTGGCTGCGGCTGTGGCTGCGACTGGGACTGCGGCTCGTTGTAATGCTCTGGCGCTTATTTGCAGTAAAAAGCAATGACAACGTTGGCGACAACGACGGCGACAACGACAACGACAACGACTGCGACGCGAGAAAATTAAAGAGAGAGAGAGACAACGGACACGGACCCGGGGACAACGGGCACCGGTGAAGGTAAAGGTGCTGGCGAGGGAAAAGTAAAACAAAACCATATTATTAACGCCTCATTAAACTTTTAACGATTTTAAATTACAGACTGCGAACGGGGCCAGCTAATGAATACAAATTAGCCGCTGAAGAGGTGCGCTCTGTGACTTT
Organism: Drosophila colorata; assembly: GCA_035041545.1. Classification (NCBI taxonomy): domain Eukaryota; kingdom Metazoa; phylum Arthropoda; class Insecta; order Diptera; family Drosophilidae; genus Drosophila; species Drosophila colorata. The sequence goes on from JAWNLD010000564.1 coordinate 7,842,864, forward strand.
GCAAAAGATACAAACGCATGCAATAGACACAGATACAAATGCGACAGATACAGTGTGCGAGTGTGCGTGTGTGCGTGTGTGTCCGACTCTTGACTTGTTATTTGAGGCCTACGACAATAATAAGTACATGTGGCTGGGAATTTCATGTCGCTGTCTGCAAATGACTTTTCAATGTACCAACATTTGACACTCGTTATAACTAATTGTCATTAATTGTTCGAAGAGCTGAAATAGCTTTGAACACCGGGCTGGCGATTATTAATCAGGCATTCGACAATTGACAGTTGACAGTCGGTTCGCTCGTTGTTTAATTGTAAACACTTGTAACATGCAAATGAGCTGCTGTCCATTATATATGTATATATAGGCACACACACGATCCGCACGACCGGCAGGTCAGGGCCCCGGTTGAGTTTACGTTTTTTTATTTCTCTCTCTCTCTTTTCTGTGATATATCACGACATAGCTAATGCTCCAAAAAATTGGCAGTCCAACTTATGCATATTCAAAATATGCCATGTTTATTTTGTCGTCTGTTGTCTTGCGACCAATTTAAATTGTTAAATAAATTTGTTTTTAAGCTAAAACAAGTATTTATAGGCCTAGCCAAGATTTGGTATATTTATATAAATATATATTTAAATACATTTATATATACTCATGCATATTCTTGTGTATTTGCACTGTCATTAAAGTCGCGTTCGCATGGCAAATTAAACATATAATTAAAAAATTAACTGCTTCCGTTGATGTTTATTGTGTGGTAACATGGTCTCTTTTTTTTTTTTGTTCTTTCATCAAAATAAAAAATTAACAAGAATTTGCGTGTGAGAACACACAAAAACAAAATTCATCATAAATTGTTGGACACAGTCGTAAATTTTGTTTAAAAACTCTATGATATATATGACAATTATATAAGCGAACTTATTTCGAAATTAAGCCACAACTGTTCGTCTTAAATATTTATTTATGATTTTTAAAGACATAAAATGTGTTTTGCTCATAAATCATACATTTTGCGTTAAAACTAATTTTCCTGCTGTTTGTTGTATTTCTGTTGCGTTAATTTATGTTTAGGTTGTGTATTTTTATGTTACCTTTTTAAAAATATGCATTAAAACATCATTTGAAATTTGAAAATAAATTTTGATTTGCGTTTGAAATGAAAACTAATTTAAATGTATATAAACCAAAAGTGCTATGAAGTAATTTTAACACATAAATTATTCAAACAACCGACAAAAATAGTTATAAGTTAAAAAAAACTTCAGAAACTGCGTTGTTTTTGGCTCCCTTCGACATAATTTTTATAAAATAATTAAAAGAATTTGTTCCTTGCACGCTCTGTAGATTTTTTGGGTATCTTTTCAGTTGTTTCTGATTCGATTGTTGTTGTTGTTGTTGTTGTTTTCTGCCTTTCGCCTCGATTTAATATCAAAGCGAGCCGACAGCAGCACAAAAGATACACATGCACTGCCACGCCCCCCTCTCGCGCTCTTAGCTGCACATCCTACGCGGTCTTCCACTTTGTTAGTTTTTGGCATTTTGGCAAGCAACCAGAAACATAACAACAACAACCAATCTGAAAAAATAAAATAAAGAAAAACCAACAACAACAACTACAATAACAACTCAAGTTATACGTAACGTAAACTTTTGTGCCGGCTTCTGGTAGAATTTTTTTTTTTTTATAAAATTTATTTAAGGTCTTCTGTTTGGTTGCAAGTAGAAAAATTTGAAATGCACAAAACAGAATGGCAACAGCAAAAGCAGAGCAGAGCGGAGGATGTGGAGGAGGAGGCAAAGCAGGAGGTTACAAATTAAAAAATCGAAACAAAACAACAATAGAAATTGTCAAAAAGCGCCAAAATTTATGCAAGACTCGCGCGATAAGCCATCTGAAAATGGTCTGTGACGCGATGTGAATAGTAAGACCCCCACCAGGGGGGGGGCTGAGGGGACTTTGCGAGGGGAGGGGTAACGCGTGAAACTGGTAAACGGTCAGCCTTGTGTGGGCGCGTGTGAGAGTTGCCGTTAAAGCAACAACGACCACAGCGGGCTGCCTTTTTGGCTTGACAAACTGAAGATTCGAGAACTGGTTGAGTTGCGTTCGATGGGTCGTTTGTCGCTCTTAGGTATTTCAATTTCCAAAATAGATTTCATTTTTATTGAAATTATGACATTCATCTTAATTTGCGCTAACGCATAACTTATTAATTTTTATCTCTCTGCTCATTTGCAGGTGTGTATCCGTGTGACCGTGTATCTGAGGCACAGGCGTAAGTATGTGTGAACAGGTTTCGTGTTTTTGGCCAACATCCAGCGAATACGTAAACCGACCACAGGCCACTGGATATCCATACATATTTGTGTCATTCGCAATGCTTTTGAGTACTTAAAGAGATGCTGCCAAAAATTTCTGCTGACTTGCGACTCATTAAAAAAAAAAACTAAAAATGAAAAAACTAAGAAAACTGAACTTGAAAGCACTCAAATTATTCACTACTCATTTGGTTTGCTATGGGGTAGAGTCGTTTGTAAACATTTCTTATGATACATTAATATATAATATTAATTATAAATTAAAAACCTTAGTTCATGGATGTGGAAAATCTGGCTCACAAGCCGAACTCGAAAGCTGTAGTTAATTTTATATATACATACACATAATTATTTGGTATATATACTGTCTTATCTTTATCTAACTTTGTATACACTGACTTATCACACATTCCCATCAACCTGAACCCCTCCTAATTATCTAATTGCGTAAAGAACATCTGAGTTTCGTTGCGCTTCGCTTGGCATTGCAATTCATCTTGAAAAGTGATTTCCATGACGTTTGTGCTGTTGCCATAATTTCGTTGGAGGGCATCCCACACTGCACCCATAGCACCACATGGAGAATGGGTTTTTCTCTTGCTCATTCTCTTCGTCTCCCTCTCTTACTCGTTCTATCTGCGCTTGTAATTTAATTAAACTGCAAGTGTATCATTAAATTTGAAGCAGCGCCAAGGCCTTTGCATCATTTGTATCTGAGTTTCGCCTATCCAGTGTGTCTATCCATATTCATATCTATATATATTCATATCCATATCCATGTCCACTTACATGTCCATGTGTGCGCCCGATGTTTGTGCTGTCATTAATCTTTCGACAGCGCTTCTACCAACACCTCCTCCTGCCCGCGGGTGTTTCTCCTTCGCAGCTCCTTTGAATCAACTCCGACAACTGTGAAAATTGTTGCTGTGCATTTTCAATGGCAAGGCTTTGTGCTTGTTGTTGCTGTCGCTGTCTAATGATCGCGTGCAGTTTTTCACATGTTTTCCATAATGGGGCCAGGCGTCATATATCATAATTGTGCCAAACTATAAGCAGATACAAACGAGCACTCGTCTATCTACGACTCGTTTAGCCCCGATACTTCTGCTCGGACTTGGACTTGAAGCTGAGACTTTAGGCCAGATGCAGATTTAAGCCGGTTGATTAATTGGCTCAATGTGCACAGTTGTCAGTTGTTATAAATGTACTTTGTTTTCTGTTAATCACAGCAACAATTTATATTATATCTCTACTGTGGCTGAGTGTGTGTGTGTATTTTGTCATAAATTGATGATGCCTGGGCTGGGACAAAGACTTGAGCGTTATGAGCTACATTGGGCATATATTATTTAATGCATATAATAACTCAACTTGTTTGATATATGCATTAGATTCTTGAACTTTTACCCGTTCTCATAGCATTCCAGTATTTAATTTATGCCACCCACTGTGCTCGCGGCTCGGTGACAGCTTTCGGAGTGTGGCAATTGAATTTTAACATATTCATAAGCAAATTACCAGCCCCATAATAATCAAATGGAAAAAACTGTAACAGAAGTGTTGAGATCGCACTAATTACATGTCAAGCTACCCACACACACACATCTCACACCTCCCCCACACACACACACACACACATAGACAATTGTGCACAGCCAACACCTTGGCGCATAAATTTACAACAAACGACGCATGTCGCCGCGCGCAAGACCCCCTTTACCCCCTCCCCCCCTCTGCTCCCTCTGTCAACCCGCTCTACCCTGGAGCTAGCACGACTCAAAAAGTATATATATATATATATATATATGTTGCATGTGGCATTTTGTGAGTTTTGTGCGTCGTCGCCGTCGCCTGAAAAGTGTCAAATGTGAAATTTATGTCTGCAGACAGACGGACGGACATCGCAGACAGTCGGACACAGCTGTAGACGCAAAGTCACTTGCGCGCATTCATGGCGCACGCGCAGCGCCCCTCACTTGGCCCCTAAACCGCCGGCGACGCCCTCTCGCTTTTGGACTATGAGAAATTAGCGCAAGCTGTCTCACAAAAAAAAATAAAAAAAAATAAAAAAAAAGATTTAAATAAACGCCAAAACAAGTTGTTAACTTTATTAGCGTTCACTTTAGTTATGCGCAGACAGAAAAGTGATTTGCATAAAACGCGACTCTCAATTAGTTGGCATGCAAATCGCATATGGGCATAGACATATGGACTGCGGGACCACAGACAGCAGACCACAGACTGCAGTCTGAGACCCCAGTCTTGGGTCATAACTCAAATGCACGCCCCGAGGGCAAACAAAGTGTTTAACTGCGGAATGTAACTACAAATTCGTTACATGCTCGTCTGCTTCGAAATGGTTTCTGGTTAATGGCTGTATTTAACTGCACAGATACATGTATATATCATATACATATTTATTCAGCTGAGCTAGACTGATCTGCATTTTATGAGTCCATGCTAAATTCGTTAACTCTTTGACAACTTTTCTCACTTTCCTCTGCCCACATGTGAGATGGCGCCTTGACGACAGCGACAACTTTCTTCATTTGGTCAATTGGTCATTAAGCCAATTCAAAAGTTAAAAGTTAAAAGCAGCAGTTGTAGTTGCCAATTTAATTTGCAAAAAAAAAACAAAGCAAAAACATTTTTGTCGCCTTCAAGGAACTGATCATACCCTGAATAAATAGCTGGAAATACTTAGTTATAAAAGACAATTTTCTTTATAGAGTTTTGGATGCAAAAATACTTACAACTGTCTACTTTCAAAAAAAAAAAAGAATTTTGTTAGCTTTAAAAATATTTCCCATGAACGGATTTTGACAATATTTAGATTTTATTTTTTTATCTTTGTTATGTTATAAGAGCGAGAGCGAAAGTGGGCGTGGCAAACATATTTTTGGCAAGCTGGTCTTCACAGGTGATCATAAATATTTTTACTATCACTTTTTACTTTTTTTTTAGCTCTAAAACAATAAGAAAAACCGATAAGCCCCAGCCCCTTACCAATTCACCTGACACGATTATGTAGGAGCATATATTTTTCAAGTATCTAAATTTAGCATACGACAAACTGTCAGATAGCCAGACAGCCAGTGCTCATAAATAATATACTCCTTTTAAATTTGAGAAAAGAGTATGCAAATTCATTCATTAAGTGTCACGCAGACTCACTCAGACACGATACATTTATTGTTGTGCGTGTTGTTTATTAAATGTTGCCCGGTTGTTAAACGACAACTATTGTCACCGTTTGTTGCTGCTGCTGCTGCCAACGAATTGTGTTTTTACATATTTTTCGCCTTTATGTGCATTCGAATATGAAGAAAATTCTTGTCATTCAAATGAGCATACAACAATGCACGCCCACGCACTCACCCATGGGAGCAACAACAACAACAACAACAACAACAAACAACAGCAGCAACAGCAACAAATTCATTGCTGTTCCTGTCAATTTTCATAGCTATTTCAAGTATTCGTGTGTGTGCTCTATATTTAGCATGTCACAAGCTCTCTGCTATGCGTGTACCCGTGAGTACTCGCACTCGTACTCGTATTCGTATTCATGTTTGGCTGTCAAAGACAGTTCAAGGCTATTTTGATTGATGGCTTATGGGGTTATTTGTGCTTAGCAGCTCATTTGTGTGTGAGTCACGCAGCCACTTTGATAGTTTCTCTCCACGCCAGGCCGGGCCAGAGCAGTCCAGACCAGGCCAGGCCAGAACAGACGAAACCAGAGCCGGCTTTCAGCCACTTAATGCTCTTTTTTTCAGACCCAGCTCATTAGTGCAATTGAAGAATTTAAGCGGACCATAAAAACTGCTAAAGTCATTTTCTCATTTCCTGCGCTGCTGCGTGGGAAATGCCAAAACCCTGGGTCGCCTGATTACACACGTTGTTTAATACATTTTTAATTGCGCGCCGTTATAAAAAGTGGGCGGACCAAATTGCACACACAAGACCTGCAACTGGGCAACTCGAACTTTCACTCCGACTGTACTTAATTCAAAAGAAATCTGTCCCAGAGGAATACGAGCATTCAATTGCTGCAATTACATGCGGCAAGCGTTAATAAAAAAAAGCCCCAACGCATAAATTATACTGCCAAAATTGGTGGAGTCACTCAGTCAGCAAAGCGGCCATAAGAAAAACATAACGAAATCAAGCGCAAAAACAAAAACTTTATAAGGAAGTCGAGTGCGGCACGCTCGAAAATGCGAATGCGAGTGCTTAATTGAAAACAACGGAGCAGCAGCAGCAGCGGCAAAAAACGTCTCGGCTGCGACCTACATGGCGTATACGTAATTACAAATTTATGTGAACGTCACTCGATATGTGGAAAACAACAACAGCAACAGCAGCAACAACAATTGCAAGCAACTAACAAACTTGGCACGAATGCATAATGTATACGAGCCGCAGCCGCAGCCGCCGGCGACACTTGCCACGTTGCCACAGGAGTCGCCGCGACGCGCCGTTGCATTGACAGCGGCCGCTGCGCCTGCGCATCGTTGCTTGGGCGTTTGCCACACGCAAATGCCCCGAGGCTGCCTGGAAATCAATAAGCGCGCACACGCTACAAATTGTGGCAACAACTGCGCGACTGCTTGGCCCACGGCCATAAAAGATTTCGGCTTCGATTTTCGATTTCGCAATCGTCTGAAGTCTGGCCCGGCCACGGCTCGTATCTAATGAGGCGCAAAAATGGGCGTGACAGCCGCCTGCTTGAAGCCGCACAAATGTCAGCAGCTTTGCTTACAAGATTTTGCACTTATATGCCCAGCTCGCTACTCTTTTTTTTTGGTTTTTTTTTTTTTTTTTTTTTTGAGTGGGCTGGAAACCCGCTCCTGGCTGCGACGAAGACCACTGACGACTGATGAAGCCATTAAATTGAAAATTATATGACGGTATTTGTTAATTGGCCAAGTCTATTGAAATTAACGCTTGTTAGGTTTTTACAATTTGTTGTTTCTTAGGTTTTTGCAATGCTTTTGAGTAAATTACATAGAAACCACATTACATGCGCCAGACGTTGTAAAAGGGTTTGTGCACTTTCTAATGAAATTATACTTTTTTATTTTTAAGAAAGAAAAAAGATCACAAAGATAGTTTAATATTTGATACATTCAATATATAGTTTAAACACATTATTACATTATTAGTTGCTATTTTCTAAACTCAAGTTTTAATGCTCAAGTTTTAATCTCATTTGAATTAATTTGGCGTAATTCATATCTTATATACCCTGAAATTGTTTCCATTTTGGTAAGAGTCTCACTAAGCCAACTATTCTCTTAAATCCAAAACCTCAATTATTTATGCATTTAAAATGCTTAGAAACAATTATTCGTCGTACTTTGCGGTTTTAAATTAAATTATCTCGTGAGACGTGGCTAATTCCTATGAATGAATGGCCAAGAATTTTGAAGCACAAATCTCTGTGCATATATATATCTAATTGCTTCCGGGAAAGAGACAAGAGCTAAAAATATGAAAATCTTCTCATACACACATACACACACACACGTACACACACAATCGTGCCTGTGTTTGAGATAAAAAAAATATTATTCTGAAGAATATTCCCAACGATGACGTGAACATATTTTGTGGACCAACTGATAAACTCTCAGGCGCACAGATTATCAAAAGCAAAAATCAAAATCAAAATAAAATCGCATCACCTACAGCAACAAAAACAAAAACAACACATAACACAAGCAGCTGTGGAGCTGCTGGAGTTTTTGGGCAAACTGGGAAAACACGCATGGGAAATTGTGAAATCGTCACGAAAAACGCTGCAAATTCTTACGCCCGACAGCGAATTACGTGAGCCGCATTGCCAAAACAAAGAGCCAGCAGCCACAATGAATGAATGAATGATGGAATGAATGGCTGAGTGAGTGTGAGTCAGAGTGAATGAGCAAGTCAGCGTGTGATGCAATGAGTAACTACCTAGGCAAAAGACAACAACGCTGCCAACACAAAAGCCAAGTGGAAAACTAAAGTGAAAATCTGTGTGCATTGTTTGCTCGCTCGCTTTCCACAGCCACCGAACGAACTTTCTGGCGGCGTCTTTTGTTTGCCATTTTGTTTGCTTTGCGGCTTTAACGTAAACACACTCAATATTTATCCCTTTGTATTTATCCCTCCCTCCCTCCGACACGCGGCGGCGGCGGCGGCGGCGTGAATCCTTTGCATTAAGTCTGATTTTTATGGCCAAAGCATTTTACGCTTTGGCTCTGTTCCGCTTCGGCTTGGCTCACAGCTTTCGTGGGCGTAATTGAAAGCGGCGAACGTACCCACACAATGGTGCATAACAAATTTGTAAGCCAACTATTTAGTGGCCAAATCAAAGGCACCAGCGTACCGATAAATCGCATCCATCCACAGCCACGTCCAATGCCGGCCCATGCGGCGTATGCGCAATCGGTGCAAATGTAGCCAGCGGGCGAAGCTCATCGATGGGGCGCGCGGGGCACCGTTGAGGGGTGGGCGCAGCACTTGTGGGCAATCCCGCCGCCTCCAGACGGCACCTCTCGCCTGCGCTCCTGCAATGCCAGTAATAAAAATGTCGAATCGAAGGCTTGTGGGCATTTTGCCGAATACTTTGCAATTGTTAAGCTTCATGCGATTTCAATGGCTTTATCTGTCTGTGTGTGTGAGTGTGTGTCTGTGTATGTGTGTGTATGTATTGTATCTGAAGGCAGTGGCCAGTGTTAGGCAAATATTGAAGCATTGAACACGTTTTAGCCAAATTGCATTTTTATTGCCGCGCTCTGCAAGGTTTGTGGGTGTTCACTGTACTTTAAAAAAAAACTGAATTCCTTGCCAATAGACATACACAGATAATATACTAATGGTAGCCTTATCATGTATCATATCATTTATCTTTAACTATCATATTCGATTTTTATTAAAGAAGCTACTTGTACACTCAGAGAAAAATGCTGTTATAAATTCAAGTAGGATTTACAATTTCAATAAAGAAAATTTAAATAAAATTTTTTTTTTTAATTATGAAATACTAGTTACAAAATCTACTTGTGCTTGTAATAAACATAAAATGATCTTTTTTTAATTACTGTTTATCTTAGATAATGTAGGGCCTTTGAATTTTGCATTCATACAATTTTTGGGCTTATAAAATCTTTTTTGATATACGAATTTTTTTTATAAGCTTGAAAATTTTCATTGTACCCTTATACTTGATTTAAGAAAAACATTCAGTTTTTTTTCTACATGATTTTTTAACATTTAAGTTTTTACCTCTCGCTTGTTTTCCATGGAAATTCCTATATTTATTTTCTATATTCCTGGTCCACTCCTAGTCGGTATTCTATTTGAATTTTCTGTGTTTCGTGCTCGCTACGTGCTTCACCTTCAAATTGTCATTGTGGCCATTTTCAGTTGGGCATCCCCCTCCCCCGCCAAGCACGCTGAAAGGCTTTGAATCCTTTTCGTCTGAATATTTTCCCTCTGCCCCCTCCCGACTGCATTCAAAGTTTGGCAAATTCATTTGCATGCACATCGCTTCTTTGAGTTTATTGATTGAACTTTTGGGCGACATACAACCACCCGCCCCGCCACTCCAGGTGGTGTCGCAAATTAAAAGTCTCCGAGCAGGCAACAAGTGATGTGCAGTGACTGTGATTTTCAGTGACTTGCTAAAATCACAGTTACAATGGCTAACTAAATCAAATATATCATGATTTCACGCAACAAATTTCATACGGAACCACAAATGTTTATCTGTGACGTCGCTGTGAGTAAATCGTGTCCATTTAAATTCAAATTAACTAGTTATTTGCATGTTGACTATCTAATCGGAAGTTCAGCAAAGCTCATCGCTGCTTCTAAACACCCAACTAGCTGACACCTGCAAATGGAGCACACGCTCCACTTCGTAGTTGGTTTTATTTAATAAACATTTACGAGCCCATGTTACCATATGGACTATGGTGTGTAGGGAGTATGGTGTGGAGAGGGACGCTGGCAGGCTTTAGAGAGCGGGTGCGGAGAGGCGGCAGCTTTGTCATTGTTGTCATGCAATGCGCAAACACAAAAACTAATTGAATTTTTCGTAGCTCTTGCTCTGTCTCTATTTCCATTGCCATATCTCCACTATCTCTATCTCTATCTCTGTCTCTGTCTCAGTCTCTGTTGGCTGTGTGACCAGCTCTTTGGCATTTTCTGCAAAGTCAGCTAGAAGGAAGCCACCCATTGTCTGCTCGCTGGTACGTGCCACAATTTTGGCTTGTCACAGCGTTGTTTGACTGTTCAGGGTGTGCCTTGTTGTAGTTTTTGCTCTTGTTGTTGTTGTTGTTGTTGTTGTTGTTGTTGTTGTTGTTGTTGCGCCCCAAAACATAATCAGCATATAATTAAAAGCTACTAACATGCAACAAATTACACGCAAAGTATCTTGTTGCCACACACCAATACAAACACTCGTTCAAGGTTCTCTTGTGTTTGTGTTTTTCTTTCATTTCGATTGCTTTTTGCTTCACTGGCATCCTCAGCACCCAGCGTACCAAGCGTAAACAGCGTACCAGGCGTGGCCAGACTGACCCAAAAATCTAAAAATCCCAAAATCCATTTAACGCACGCAAAACCAGAAAAAAAAATCAAAAAACAAAAAACAAGAAGCAAAATATAATAGAGCCAAGCAGTTTTTATGTTGTTATTTAGCATTAATGTACATTTCATTTATGCTGAGGCAACTGGCATCATTTTCATGGCCCGAATTGTGCGTCTTCACAATGCAATGCAATTATTCTGTCGAGTACATGGAGTTTTTTCAAGTGTTCCAGTGCTCGAGACCTAAACGCATTTTCATTGTCCAAAAATGTGACCCAATTTCCTTGAGCCGGAGTATTGTATTTAATTTAATTTTATTTTCTTTTAATTTTTGTGTTGCTTTGAAATAGTTTTTGGCTCAAATTTAAATGCAAGTTTTGCAGTTATTGTAGCGTGTTTTATTTTTGTTACTTGATTTTGTTTCTTGCTTGTAAGTACGTAATATGAATCCAATTGCGTCCATTGGCTTAGTTTGGGATTTCATTCAAATAGTCAGCAAGTCGACAATTAAAAATTTTTTAAATTGTGCTTTGCCTGCGTAATTGTAGCCCAATGTTCAGATAATGCCCCAACCCAAGCCACTGGCCCAGTTTTTTTGGGGCCCGGTTTTGTTATCAGCAACCGAAATGAAATTAATTAAGACACTCGTAGTTTATATAAGAATATACATATATTTATGCATGACATAAACCAGTGCACTTTATTGAATGTTTAACAAGAGCTTACACAACAAGCAGTTGCCAGCAAAAGCTTAACTACATCAGCAGCATGTTGCTGCTAGGGGCGACTTCAGAGCAACATCTTTGTGCTGCCGTCGTTTGCGCAACCTTTAAGCTATATGGAAACAATAATTCCTTAGTTACGATTTCTCCAGCTTTACTTTGTATCACTTTATGCCATTTTGCATAGCACTTGATGATAATTAAGCAGCTTATTGCCGGCAGCAGGCAGAGAAATTGTACGCACATTAGGCGTCCGGCCGTCCGCCTGTCCGTCTGTCCGTTCGTTGACATTTGCGAGAACAGCAGGCAGCAAATGCGAGGTAATTATATTGCGCATTCGATGGGATAAAGCTGCCCTTTTTGCCCCCAATAGCCCCCCCTTGTTTTTTTGTTATTGCATATTTTGCCATCGGCATAATCTCATAAAAATGCTTCTGACCGGCGGCAGCGGCAACCATTTATGCGGGATCTATGCTGCTGGTTGCTCGATTTGCCGAGTTGCAATCGCTGGCCATTGCCGTTGGTCGTTGATGCGTTAATTTGCATGCAACATGCACTATGATTACCCGCAGCAATTTGCAGCAGCAGCAACAGCAACAGACAGGGAACAACTGCAGCTTCTGTCGTCACGGGGCAACAGCTGGCCATGCCTCAATCGCCTACTGGGCGCACAGCATTTGTTGCTGCTCTCTGGCCATTTGTTTGCTGTGGCCTGGGTGGCATTCATCTGGCCATTTGGTTTATTTGCTTGTTTTGTATTTGTTTGCTGTTGGTAGAACGCTCTTTGCACATCTGCAATGTTGCCAATGGCCGGGCGAATGCTCCAATGGTCAGTTGGACAGATGGATATTTGTAGCGTTTGCTGTCATTCGTTTGCTGTGCGCCCAGTTGTATAATTTGCAATTGTTTGTTGTTATTGCTGGGCGCTGTTGTTGGCCCGGCTTGTGTTTGTTGTTGCTCATCAACAGCAACATGCAGTTACTGCTGGTGCTGCAGCTGCTGTTGTTGTTCAGTTTTTAATTATTAAAATGCTGCTGCTGTTGCTGCTGTTGTTTAGTACGTTGTCAGCAATTTCCGCAATTGTTTGTTGTTGTTGCTGCTGCTTGACTTGAGTTATTCTTATATTACAGCAGGAGCAAGAAGAACAGGACCGTGCACTGAAAGACAACCCGTTGCTGCTGCTGCTGCTGCTGTTGCTGCTGTTGCTGCTCTTGTTGTTGACTTATTATGCATATTGTTTATTTTTGATTTGCTGAAACATTTGTTTAACATTTGCCGCAGCCTTTGTTTTGCCTGCTTTATGCAATTTGTTGTTGGCGCTGTTTATTTAGTTGTTGTTGCCCTTCTGTTGTTGTTATTTTTATTATTATTTTTATTATTGTTGCTGTTGCCGTTGCCGTTGCTTTGTCTTGAACATCAGCTGGGCAGCTGCCTTATCGCCTCGTGTGATTCATGCGCTGCAGATCGAGTCTTGAGATATTCTGGTTTGGCTTCGCTTTTTATTTATAGATTTGCAAATTCATTTGTTTTGGCATTCTTGAAACGGCGCGATTTATGTATGTGCCCGGGCACTTGGAGCAAAAATCAACTTGGCAAACGTGCCCAATCCCTTCAAGAGCAGGCAATGAACTGCAACTGGGCCTCTTAAGAGCCAGCGATGCATAACAGTAGCACATGTGTGTGCCATGGTGTGTGTGTGCGTGTGTGTGTGCGTGTGCCACACTCGCCGCCCTTGCAAGTATTTAAAATCTTTTGTTGCGCTGATTCAATTAGCCGCCTGTCAGTTAAAAATGCACTAGAGACATCTACAAATGCAGCTAAAACGATTTTTTTTTTTTTTGGCACAAATTCAGCAAAGAAATTCTTTGGTAGTCAACTGGAAAACTACAGATATGCAGTCGCACATCATAAAATAGTTTCCTCTGATCTCTGGCATTTTGTTGCTTTCTCGCCAATTTCTTTGAGAGATCTCGCCCAGATATGTCCAATGCGAAATTTGCATATAGATAGGCGCTGCAGCATCATAAATCTTAATAATTAATATATAGCTGGCCGCAAAGACAGCCGCACAGCAACATCTAAACAGAAGCCAGCCCACATAGCGCATATGTGCCGCAAGTTGCAACAACAATTTTTTTTCAATTAAATTTTTAATATGCTTTTTGAGGCAGACAACTTTTTTTTTTGTAAATATTTTTTTCGTGTGGCATTTGCGCAGTGCAAGACGCGTCTGCCTGGCGCCTAGCCGAAATGTAAGCCAATCAGCGGCGCGAAAGTGTGGCACGTTGTTGCTGCAACAGCCATGTCCAAAAAGAGGCATGCTGCAACTTGGCAACCTGGCAGCATGTCGACGACTTATGTTGAACTCTTGGCGGCTTTACAGCGTGGCAGTCGCATAATCGCAGTTGACATATCCATTGCAAAATTAGCACAAAGTGCATGCGTGCACACACACACACGCACACACACACGCACGCACGCACACATACACCCAAGTGGCAACTTATAGATATATATATATATGAACTTATATTCAAATGGGCGAATGCAAATAAATGGCAAGGAGATTGTCGCTGTTGCAGCCGCCGTAATAAATTTCAGCATGCAACACAGACGTGGCGCCAAAATGTGCCAGCTACGATGTCAGCGGCGTCGCGTGTTGCAAGCTGCATCTGTAACTGGCAATCTCCCTCTATGTGTGTGTGTGTGTGTGTGTGTCTGTGGTGTGTTTGCCACGCGGAATTTGCCACACAAATTGAAAACTTATGCGCGCATTAACAATTTATCAGCTGAATTGCTGGGATTCTCGCCCGTGTGACAGCTGAAATGCAAAATAAGCTGCAGCAAAAATAAAAAAAAGGAAAATACACAAAAAAATTAAATAAATAAATAAATTCGCTCGCGCAGCGCGCAGTACGCAAAAGAAAACAAATAATTTAAAATACAATAAATAAATATGCGTTGCAAATACGTTATCGAATACCAATTTCGAATACGAAAATAGTAAGGAATCCCATTCGATTTTTGTTGAAACTGGAATAAACATACACTCAAGATGGGTGGTATAGAATTTACGTCATTTTGTACTTCACCTTTCAAGAACATTTTCTTTTTTAAATTCTTATATCAGACATAAAATATACTAGGTTTTTTTTTAATTGATTGTTTATGTTGAATGAATACAAAAATTCTTAAATGAAGTTCTAAATATTCAGTACATAAACGTATAATGTTTTTTATTTAAATATTTTTTAAAAAATGATTCGTAAAATAAGAATTTTGTTTAAAATTTAAGAATTTTCCACCTTGGTGGGTTATTCTCCACTTCTCTACTTTGATTTGAGTACAAAATTCCATGTTTTTTCCTCGAGTATAATCAACGACCAAAAAATGTATACAAATTGTATTATTAATAGAGCACAAAACTTAACTTTCTATTATCAGGCGCCAACGGCTGATATAAGATTTCGAAAGCATTCGCGATAACATAACGAAAATTATACATTGCAAAAGCACATTTAAAAGGCGTTTTGTCTGGCTTTGGTAGTTTTTATGTTCAACTGGAGTAGAACCGAGTTCAACGAACCGATTCTGGTTCTTTAAAACGAACCAACAGATCTGCCACAGCTGATGACGATCTACGAGCCACAAACAACAGGCAACAACAACATGAACATCAGCAACAACAAACGTGTCATAATAATAACCGAAATCAACGAACCATAAAATGTATAACAGTTCAAGCATATCAATAGAATCTACTGTGCCCCTAACTCTGCACACTCATTCCCTCTCTCTCTCTCTCTCTCTTTCACTCTTGACCACAAAATGCTCATTTCTATGCTTCATCATTTCTTTTTGCCGCATTTGTTGACTTAATCGTTATCGCACTTGGCCGCTGCACAAATTGTTGCTGTTTGACAAGTAGTCAAGAATTTTTGATAACAATTATTAAACGCCCCTTGACACGCCGAGGAGTGGGGGGATTGAGTGAGGGCAACCAGCGGATGTTTTTATTTGTGCATTGCACTGCACTAAAGAGTAACGAATGTCTAGTAGTTGTTGTTGTTGTTCTTGTTGCTGCTGTTGATTATAAATTTCTTGAAATTTGTCCAATTTATGGCCCTAGCCAACCGTTGACTTCTTGGCCTGGCCGGCGAGCTATCGATAGGGCTGCACTCAGAGAATGCAAGTCGGTTGTTCGTTGTTCGTGTAAATAAATTGATTTTCTATCAGAGTCATAAATTTCATTAGAAAAATATTATTATTTAGAAAATATTTATGATACACTTAGCGTGTATGGCCAAAAGGTTGTTGATATTTTTCATTCTGAGAATCAACACGGTACATCAAGCCAGAAATTGATTGGTAAACAACATATTAATGGAATTTAAAACCACATTTTGGCTTTAAATGCTAGTGTTTCAAATTATTATGTATAATAAATCTTCTAGACAAACAGAAAAGCATTTTGCGCTTCAGCAGCAGCCAAGAATTAACTTTTGCACTTGGTAAGCATTTTCTTTAATTAGAATCAGGCAGTCAAAGTTCTTTACACAACTCCCAGCTCCATTTTCTCTTTACTATCTTTCTCTCTCTCTCTTCAAATTTTCCATTGGGAACTGTCGACTAACAAATTCATGAATTTCAACAGATTTACAGCAAATTTTGCAAATTGAAAACGCATATAGCATATGTGGAGTGTGTCGGGCTCCTGCCGGGGAGTGGTTGGAGAGGGTGAAGGACAGCCAAATTATGTCAAGGTATGTTTAGCCCGCCTCAGAGCCAAGTGTTTTGCGGGCTAAGCGTTTTCTTGGCTCGCAGCCAAGTCTGATAATGCCAGCGAAAATCGGTATATGCTTTTGCCATGTGCTGCATCTGTGCATGTGTGTGTGTGTGTATGTGTGTGTGTGTAAGCCAACACAATGGCCATGACTAGGCAGCGCAATCCCCCAACCATTGCACCAGTTTTCCCTTCCGCAATGCCTGTGGACAATTACAGTAAACAAATTCGCACACGTTGCCTGCTTTTGCCTGCTGTTGCGGTGACAGGCTGCAAAACAAGAGACGAAAATAGACAGAAACGGCTGCAGCAACAGCAGCAGCAGCAGCAGCAGTAGCAGTTACAACAGCAGCAACAACAGCCAGCAACAGCAGCAGTTATAAGTGAAAGAAAAGTGCATAAAAGCTTTTGAGTGTGAGGGCGTTTGTGCCACGCCCATATGCCTTGCGGTCATGGCCATGCCAAGGCACACAACTCGTATTTTTGGCAGGCACAGTTTTTGGCCATGCATGAGATTTGCATTTTTTACGCCACGCCTCGGCCCCAACTGCAATTTGGCAGCGGGCCTGCCACAAATACTTTGCCCTAGCATACTTTTCTGGGCCATGTCATGTTGCATGCAGCAGCAGCAGCAGTGTGTGTGTGTGTGTCACGTTACGACAATTCAATTGAATTTCTGCTGTGAGCTCTTGAGCTACAAAGCAATGGAGCGAACAGCAGCAGCAGCCAAGTTGAAAGGAAGCATTCCCCAGCGTCGCTGCCAGGTCGGGTTTAAGTTACAGCCAGTCTCAGAGGCGTCGGCATCATGACGGCTGCCGTGGCTGAAGGCAGCCGCATTTTTGTGCCAGACTGGCGGCGTCAGTCAGTCTGACTGAGGGATCTGGCCTGTTGCCCATGTGGGCTGCGTCCACGCACAACCCGCCCCACGTTTGCTTGATTTATGACCAGCAATTCACGAAACGCATAAACACGCCATCGCATTGGCCTTAAAGTTGCTCCCATTGCATTGGTAAGATGGCAGATGCTGGATGCTCGAGATGCGCTCGGACTACATTTGACGAGATAAAGTCATTTAAGACATTAAAATCCGCACATGTTATACCTTTTAAGAATCCTACGGATCGGGACTATCGATTGGCATTCAAAAATCGGTGTCCTAAATTTTGACCAATTTTGACCAAATTTGACAAAAATGATAAGGGGTAACGTCACATTTTTTTCCAAAATCGCGAAAATTTTAAAATTTAAAACTTTGAATGGCGATCGATTTTATAGACTTACACGAGTCAGAAGAGGTATATCTTTTTAATATTGGACTACAATTGGCCGAGATATAGCCATTTAAAGCAATTTTTTAAAACTAAAACATTCATATTTTGGGCAAATTAGGCCATATATTCAAATGATATACCTTTTAAGACTCCTACGGATTGGGACTATCGATTGGCATTCAAAAATCGGTGTTCTAAATTTTGACCAATTTTGACAAAATTTGACAAAAATTATAAGGGGTAACATCACATTTTTTTCCAAAATCGCGAAAATTTTAAAATTTAAAACTTTGAATGGCGATCGATTTTATAGACTTACACGAATCAGAAGAGGTATATCTTTTTAATATTGGACTACAATTGGCCGAGATATAGCCATTTAAAGCAATTTTTAAAACTAAAACATTCATATTTTGGGCAAATTAGGCCGTATATTCAAATGATGTACCTTTTAAGACTCCTACGGATCGGGAGTATCGATTGGCATTCAAAAATCGGTGTCCTAAATTTTGACCAATTTTGACCACATTTGACAAGAATGATAAAGGGTAACATCACATTTTTTTCCAAAATCGCGAAAATTTTAAAATTTAAAACTTTGAATGGCGATCGATTTTATAGACTTACACGAGTCAGAAGAGGTATATCTTTTTAATATTGGACTACAATTGGCCGAGATATAGCCATTTAAAGCAATTTTTAAAACTAAAACATTCATATTTTGGGCAAATTAGGCCGTATATTCAAATGATATACCTTTTAAGACTCCTACGGATCGGGAGTATCGATTGGCATTCAAAAATCGGTGTCCTAAATTTTGACCAATTTTGACCAAATTTGACAAAAATGATAAGGGGTAACATCACATTTTTTTCCAAAATCGCGAAAATTTTAAAATTTAAAACTTTGAATGGCGATCGATTTTATAGACTTACACGAATCAGAAGAGGTATATCTTTTTAATATTGGACTACAATTGGCCGAGATATAGCCATTTAAAGCAATTTTTAAAACTAAAACATTCATATTTTGGGCAAATTAGGCCGTATATTCAAATGATGTACCTTTTAAGACTCCTACGGATCGGGAGTATCGATTGGCATTCAAAAATCGGTGTCCTAAATTTTGACCAATTTTGACCACATTTGACAAGAATGATAAAGGGTAACATCACATTTTTTTCCAAAATCGCGAAAATTTTAAAATTTAAAACTTTGAATGGCGATCGATTTTATAGACTTACACGAGTTCAGAAGAGGTATATCTTTTTAATATTGGACTACAATTGGCCGAGATATAGCCATTTAAAGCAATTTTTAAAACTAAAACATTCATATTTTGGGCAAATTAGGCCGTATATTCAAATGATATACCTTTTAAGACTCCTACGGATCGGGAGTATCGATTGGCATTCAAAAATCGGTGTCCTAAATTTTGACCAATTTTGACCAAATTTGACAAAAATGATAAGGGGTAACATCACATTTTTTTCCAAAATCGCGAAAATTTTAAAATTTAAAACTTTGAATGGCGATCGATTTTATAGACTTACACGAGTCAGAAGAGGTATATCTTTTTAATATTGGACTACAATTGGCCGAGATATAGCCATTTAAAGCAATTTTTAAAACTAAAACATTCATATTTTGGGCAAATTAGGCCGTATATTCAAATGATATACCTTTTAAGACTCCTACGGATCGGGAGTATCGATTGGCATTCAAAAATCGGTGTCCTAAATTTTGACCAATTTTGACCAAATTTGACAAAAATGATAAGGGGTAACATCACATTTTTTTCCAAAATCGCGAAAATTTTAAAATTTAAAACTTTGAATGGCGATCGATTTTATAGACTTACACGAATCAGAAGAGGTATATCTTTTTAATATTGGACTACAATTGGCCGAGATATAGCCATTTAAAGCAATTTTTAAAACTAAAACATTCATATTTTGGGCAAATTAGGCCGTATATTCAAATGATGTACCTTTTAAGACTCCTACAGATCGGGAGTATCAATTGGCATTCAAAAATCGGTGTCCTAAATTTTGACCAATTTTGACCAAATTTGACAAGAATGATAAAGGGTAACATCACATTTTTTTCCAAAATCGCGAAAATTTTAAAATTTAAAACTTTGAATGGCGATCGATTTTATAGACTTACACGAGTCAGAAGAGGTATATCTTTTTAATATTGGACTACAATTGGCCGAGATATAGCCATTTAAAGCAATTTTTAAAACTAAAACATTCATATTTTGGGCAAATTAGGCCGTATATTCAAATGATGTACCTTTTAAGACTCCTACGGATCGGGAGTATCGATTGGCATTCAAAAATCGGTGTCCTAAATTTTGACCAATTTTGACCAAATTTGACAAGAATGATAAAGGGTAACATCACATTTTTTTCCAAAATCGCGAAAATTTTAAAATTTAAAACTTTGAATGGCGATCGATTTTATAGACTTACACGAGTCAGAAGAGGTATATCTTTTTAATATTGGACTACAATTGGCCGAGATATAGCCATTTAAAGCAATTTTTAAAACTAAAACATTCATATTTTGGGCAAATTAGGCCGTATATTCAAATGATATACCTTTTAAGACTCCTACGGATCGGGAGTATCGATTGGCATTCAAAAATCGGTGTCCTAAATTTTGACCAATTTTGACCAAATTTGACAAAAATGATAAGGGGTAACATCACATTTTTTTCCAAAATCGCGAAAATTTTAAAATTTAAAACTTTGAATGGCGATCGATTTTATAGACTTTAACGAGTCAGAAGAGGTATATCTTTTCAATATTGGACTACAAATGGCCGAGATATAGCCATTCAACTCGATTTTTAAAACTAAAAAACGCATATTTTGGACAAATACGGCCGTATATCGGATCGGGACTATACGGATCGGGACTATCGATTGGCATTCAAAAATCGCCATTCTTAAAGCAGTTGTCTGTAGCATTAGCTTTCATATTATATTATTGAATAACATTTGAATTAAATGATTGATTCACTTGATGACTCATAATTATGTGTCATTGTTTTATATCCATTTGAAAAGCCATGTGTCAACCGTCTGCTACTTTTTGCAGATTTTACACTCCAAAAAATTGCTTTAACTTAATAGTTGCCCAAAAACAGACTAAAAAAAAAGGGAAATTACCTTACGTGTATATCATTTATTATAAGAGTAAAAGTTTCTTAATTCTTAGCTTAGCTTTCTTAATAGTGGAGTCCTCTTCGAAACTTAAGGGTGACATTTGTTTAAGCGATTTGTTTTTGAGTGTACGATTGTTAAAATGTTTGCCAGATGCCAAAAGTATTAGCTTTGTTTGACTATTTCGCTCCTCATCATCCGCCCCTCTCTCTCTCTCTCTCTCTTTTGTTGGCTGTCGAATTTGTTGGCCTTGCGTGTCATATATATATATATATATATATATATATATTTAGTTGCGACACTTGTGTGTGCAACGGCATTTTCGATTTTCCATTTCATTTTGCTTTTGCAGCTTGTTGAATTTGCAATGCATGACATGGAAAATATGTGTCATGGCTTTGCGGCCAGCTACGCGACGACGGCGACGACGGCGCCGTCAGCTGTAATATCGGCCGTGTTTCTCCAGTTTGCCGCATGCCCCCAACATGCAGCATGCATGACAGCAGTAGCTGCTGTTGGAGTGCCGCCGCCAGCTCCTCCTGCTGCTGCTGCTGCTACTGCTCCTCTCGCCCGCCGGCGACTTAAATTTAGCTGCTGATGAATTGCTGCGGCTGCTTTTGCCTCTGCGACTGTTTACAGTTTTGTCAAACTCATTTCATTTCATTTGCTAATTTTATGGCCACAACAACATCTGGCCAGCTAATCGAGTCTATGAAAATACTATATGCTAATGCGCTGATGTAGGTGCAGCGCAAACACATAAACATCATGTAAAAGCCATTAATTTAAATTATAAACTATAAAGACAAAATAGGCAACACACACACACACACACACACACGCAGAAGACGTATCTATGCCTTATAAGTCGATTGCTCAAAGCGCCCGTTTGTCGCTTTTTGGATTGCTGTTGTTGTATTGTTGTTGTTGCTGTTGTCATTGTCATTGCAGTTGTCATGAAATGCGTGTCATCGGCCCACGCCACATTCCCCCACCACTCCCCCTGTTCACCAAACAGAGCAGCAGCTTCACTCAGTTTTCTGCCTCAGGTCAATTGTCACATGTGCTCGGTAGATGTCACCAGCGGCAAAAACTATTAACACATACATATACATTCGTACATAAATGTAAATCATAAATGTATTGCTATTGCTGTTGTCAAGCTACGCAACGACCACCTGTTTGATAGTCTTGCTAACAGAAATTAAATAAATATGATTGTGCCAAAACCTTTGGAACTATAATTTTGTATTATCAAAAATTAAACAAGCAAACAAATCATAATCAAAATGCTATCAAACATGCAAATAGGCTCAGTTTTGGTTAAGCTACGAGAGTTTGAAGTCTGGAAAGGAATTTGAGAACTTTATATGATGAAATGGTTTTCATTTTTGCAATAATTTTTTTGCCAATAAAATCAGAACCTCAGAAACCAATTTGACGTGTCTTTTTACACTAATTATGTTACCAGCATTCAATTAAAAATACATTTTAAATTTAAAAATTTTCGAAATTTTTTAACAAAATTTTGATTTAAAAATGAATTAATTTCACAAACAGAAAACAAGCTTACAAACCAAGATCAAAATGGTATCAAAAATGCAAATCGGTTCAGTTTTCATTAGATCAGTTTCAGTTCAGTTTTTATAAGGCAGAGACGGAAGAGCAGCAGCTGGCAGATGGAAGCCAATAAGTCTTCGGTTGATAGAGGAACAGCGAGCAACAAATTTGCAATTACAAGCAATTTAAAAGTTATTAACGCGCCCGTCATTGATAAAACATAAAAGTAGTTTGAGCGAAACGAAAGAAAATAAATGCGTTTTATTTGTTTTGTTTATAAATGTGAAGCCCACGCGCAGTGCGCGGTCGTGATGGGTGGCGCCAGCAAACCTCATTGGACCACAAAGGCTTTGAGCCATAAACAATTAAGCGAGCCACACCCACACAAAAGCAACAACAAAGGCAAAGAAACGATATTGCGAAGATGATTGGAACACAGCATGACGGAAGAGATTTCCGAACTGCAAACGTGATTACAGTCTCATAAAGAGTTTAATAGAGTAACGTGCAGAGGCTGGTCGTATTTTATAAACGTATTTATTTCAAAAATACTAATTTTGCATTTCATAATGTTTATTTTTTTGTTGCAGGCGCCACATGTGGAGGCAGCTGCTGCAGCAATGCCACAGAACTGGAACTGCGCCACAAGGCAGCCGGAAAGTTTGAGCAACTGCTGCACCATCATACGAGTAGCCTGCGCGGCATCCTGGAGACCACGGCCAGCCAATTTCAGAGTGAGTGTATATGAATCTATGAATCGCATTTTAAATGAGTGCAGCCAGCGAAATGCGGCAAATGGCAAAACTGAAAGCTGAAAGCTAAAAACTGAAAACTGGAGACTGCCAAATGGCAAATGGCAAACGCTTTTATGCAAATCAGTCAGCCAGCCAGCCAGCCAGCCAGTTGGTTAGTCAGAGTCAGAGGCAAAGTCTGAAAAGTTTCGTAGCGATAGCGCAGCAAATATATAAAAAAAAAAATAAAACATATATTTTCGTGGCAATAAATTATTTATAATATGCAAATATGAGCGTGGGTCGCAAAATTATGATGATAACTTTTGGCTTGCCAAGTGAATTTAACAAAAATTAAACTTGAAACGCGAAATTGATTTGTAATTTGCATTTGTATGCAGATCAAAGCGACTCACGGCAATGAAACACTCACCTGTACCTGTACATATATACCTTGAATATATATATGCGTGTATATATATATTTTATGCCTATACGTATATATATATCCATAACCAAGTCTTTCTCTGGGCATATCCGCTGAGAGCTGTTTGAAATGCAACAAAGTGTCTGCATCTAATTAAAAAGGCATTAAATATTGCTGTTGTTGTTATTCGTGTTGCTGTTGTTTTCGTTGTTGCTCATCGCCTTTTGGACAATTTGCAAACTTTGTTTGGGTCACGTTTTAGGACAACAGCAGCAGGAGAACTTTTCAATGCCTGCAAATTGTTGTCGTACATGTTGTAAATCTCGCTTTAAGGCGTGCCCTCAGCTCGGGCTGCTGTTCCCGATATATACACATATATTTGTTGTTGCTGTTTGTTTTTGCTGTTGTTGTTGCTGGTTGTTGTTGCCCGAGCCGGCTGCAGTTCTTGGAACTGGGCGCGCATTTAAAATTTAAAAATTCTGTCGTGGCTGCACCCGTATTTTTTTATTTTTTTATTTTTTTTGATTCGAGTACAATTTATATACATCTATTGTTTGCATTTCATGACTTTACCACGTCATTAAACTAATACATTTTATTGATTCATTTGCTTTGTTGTATATTAAATTTATTTATATTTATTCAAAGTCATAATTCTCTACGTAATTAAAAAAAAATACAATTCTGAATTACAATACACTATCATTTGATCTAAATTTTTATCTAAGCCCGCCCGATTTTTATTTGCTTGTTATTTAAACTCGATCTTTGCACCTTAAAGCTCACTCAAGAACTTTCGATTGTTGTTTTTTTTTTTGTGGCTCTTCGTTAGGGCACGAGGTATTTAATATTCAGATTGCATTTGTGCCTTTGCATGATGTCACATTAGTGCATGACAAGGCATTGAAGTAACCCACGTTAAATTCAAATGGAAAAAATACAAATAAATTAATATGCAATCAGCGAATTCATTTAGCTTAATACACATGTGCCAGCAACAAATGCAATTATATTTAAAATTGCAATTTGCCTTGTTGATGGGCAATATAAACAAAATAAAAGTAGACATGCAATAAGAAAAAATTAATTACACATTTTTTATGATGTTTATTTAATAGCATAGCGCATATATAACAAATATATGTTAATATACATATATATATATATATATTAATG
Source organism: Drosophila colorata (assembly GCA_035041545.1). Classification (NCBI taxonomy): domain Eukaryota; kingdom Metazoa; phylum Arthropoda; class Insecta; order Diptera; family Drosophilidae; genus Drosophila; species Drosophila colorata. The sequence continues at coordinate 7,867,611 of JAWNLD010000564.1, forward strand.
TAACACATAATTTATGCATTTCAAACAAATTGCTGCACAGCAATTCAAGTTATTTGGCTTTTAAGCCTTTTCGAGTCGGCCAACTTTGGCATTTTTGCCAAGTCGTAAATGGGCTGCTTTTATGTCTTCACACGCAGCCCATAAAAATTGATTTACCTCGTGCCTGCTTTGTACGACCGTGCGTATTCGTAATATTCGCAAGCAACTATAAAATTTTATGCATTTTTCTTTTCTTTTATTTTGTTGCTTACTTATATATATATACTATATTATTATTTTTGCTTATGTTGTTTCGTTTTTTGTTTGGTTATTGTCGTCTTGCAGCGTTTACGCATTAAATATATTTTATTGCATTAAATATATGTGTTTACGTGTATGCACATTTCTGTTTAGTGGCGCAACTTGAGCAGCAGCAACAACAACATCAGCCGCATCGAGTGCTACGCATATGCAGCTTTTCCTGCCGCTCCTCCTCTCGCCCAGCGCTGCTCCTCCGGCAGCTTCTTTCCGTTTCCTGGCTGTTTGCTGTTTGTGTTTTGTTTTGTTGCGTTGCTTTGTTGCCTCGCTGGTTGCATGCATGTATGTGCTGGTTTACATTGTTGTTGCTGCTGCTTATTCTCGTTCTGCTGCTCTCGGCGAATGCATGTTCCGTATTATTTTTAAGCAAGTATTTGCGTGTGTAAACACGTTTCGCAGCTTACGAATTATGCCCCCTTTAAACCCCCCCCCCACACGCCAGCTTACCAGCGCCTCCCCAAGTTGCCCCGAATGTCTCCATTGCACTTACTTCCTTTGCCTTCGCCTCCGTCTCCGTCTCACTCCTCCTCCTGCCCGGCCGCTCTTAATGCGTTTGCCTGACGGGCCCCAAGCCCCTTTGCAACCGTTTGTTGTTTTCGCCTCAACCTGCCTGCCAAATGGGTGTGCGCCTGCATAAAAGTTCCAAATGCTGACTTACTGATCAGCCCGTTTGGCTGGCTGCCACACAAAAAACTTTTGGCCCTTTTGTGCAACAACAAACCAAAAAAAGTGTGGCAAAAATTCGTTTTCTTTTTATATCTGCGCATTTTAACAATGCAACAGCAACAGCAACAACAACAGTTGCCAGTGCGTGCACTTTCATAAGTCGCAACTTTTGTGGCACATTCCACTTGGCTGTTGTTGTTGTTGTTGTCGCCTTTCTTAACTTGCCCCAAGTCTATTTTGGCCGTATCTTGCGCTTTGGCTGGCTTGCTGAAGCTGTTGGCATGGCTGCTGTTGATGTTGTTGTTGTATTTTGTTATTTTTCTCTACGACCAAAGTGGTTTTTGGCTGTCATCGTTTGTTAACTGCTTTTGTTTGCCCTGTCACAAAGTGAAGCTGTTAGATAGTTGGTTAGCTGGCCAGATACCCAGCGCCAACGCCAAGTGGCTGCAGTTGTTATCATTATTTTTTACTGGCCAGCAGCAACTGCAACAATTTGGCCAGCAAAAATTCGAATCAAGCTAGGGATTATTTTAACTTATGTCGCCATAAGGCCATTGGATTACGCGTAATATTTTGTTGTGCTTTTTATTAATGCTGATCAGATCTTGTCTATAAGCTGCCATGGCAATAAATTCCCGTTTCAAACTTGTTTCGCTGCCATCAAAATGATTTCAATTAACACGATTCTCAAATTGAAATTTTTAATTTAAATATGTATTAGGTTCAAAACGTTGACCTTGGGACTGCAGCTAAAGTTTCTGAATGAATTTCTCAAGCGGATAGCATCAAACAATAAAAAATAAGAAAAACGAGAAAGAAACAGTTATCTTCAAGGTGCCGAATATTAGATGCCCTTGCAACTAAAATTTTTGACCGATTATTTCTATAGAAACCTTTATTTTATGATAGTCCGATGTTCGTGTTATTTCGCTCATATATTCAAAACAAAAGGACGCTTACAATTGTCACATTTGGTTAGGGTATTTTTGTAACAAACAATTTTTTTATAAAAAAAAAAATATTATTTACGCCCGTATGCTATAATTAATTAGACTTTTTATTATTAATATTGATTCGAATTTTTATTTTCGTGACAAAGCTATAATACCCTCCACAAGGGTATTATTAAATAAATAAAAAACGCAACCAAAACCAGCTCATAATAATTTTTTTTTTTTTAAAACAATATTAATGAAGCTGTTTGCGGTTGTGTCAAACAAAATGCGTTTGATACAAAAATATTAAAACATTAAATTAAAAACCTAATACGCAACAGGTTTCATTAATTGCCAACGGCAGCAGCGGCGCCATTTTGTCTGGCCAGGCCAAGCTGTTGTCTGTCTGTCTGTCCTGGCCGTCCAAATGATATTTATAACCATTATAATTAGTTGCTAACCGATGTGGAATGCTGCGAGCGCGCGATTTTTAATTGCAGTCACAACAAAAAATGAAAAGCAAAATTTAAAAAAAAAACAAAACAAAATTAGAAGTTAGGGCCAAGAAGCGAGAGAAATACCAGTTGAAACCACTTCAGAAGACAATTAATGCGGATGCTCTGAAGCACCTCAATATGACAACAACAACAACAAAAAACGCAAAAAACTAAATCTAAAGTTGACTCAGGAGCAGAGTCGAGAGGCTGTGCAAAAAATTCATCCAATTACTTTGACATTGTGCTCAAGCCAAGGATCTAGGGAGCCAGCACGTCGTACGTAGCCCACAGCTGTTGGAGTGGTCGTTGCCGGCATCTGGAGGGGCGTGCCAACTTGGCACGCCCGCCTCGCAGATAGCTAGTTACAATGCAAGCACTTAAGCACTGTGCCGGCGCACAGTGTGCCCCGTTCAGATAGCAGCAATTATCATACACCAGATAGCAGATAGCACAGAACGCATGCTATAATTACGTATGTATGCTCCACCTTAAAGTCACCCAATCAGCAAAAGATGCGAGACACTTCAAAACACCTGGACGGCAAATCCAATGCCCACTGTGCCAAACTCCAGACGGCATAGAATAATAAAAAACTGTTCAAGATTTCAAAACGAAACTAAACACGGGGCATGGCATAGGATAGATAAAAGAGAGAGAGAGAGAGGGATAGCGAGGATGCGGCGGGCCAAAGGCTAGAAAAATCGAGAAATACATGCATATAAAATGCAAATAAAAAAGGCGGCAGATACTAAAATTGTAATATCCGCACAGGAACGCAGGCAGCGAGCGCACAACAAGCCGGGGAATAAAATATATATACACAACAACAAAAAGGACAAGCTAAAACTACACAAAATAAAGCGAGCAAAGCATAAAAAACGAGCAGAATAAAAAAAAATAAATATATAAAAAAAAGAGGCGACCTGTGGGCTATCCCTGCATATATTTGCCATGGCGTGGGAAACAGCAACAACTGCGAAACGCGGTCGCATCTGCTGTTTTGGGGCTGGGCCCGAGGCGCGGTGGAACCGGTCGATTCAAGCTTGGACCTGAATTGCACTCTCCACTGTACGCCATGCTAATCCAGCCGCCCGCCGCCTGCCGCCCGGCGCCCTCTAATGAAGCACTGGAGCCTAGCGCTGATATTTGTTCTATGAATACCTAAAGAACTCTGAATGGATTTTTAGTGGCCCAACCAGGTGGGCTTGGCCTGCCTGCAGCAGGAACTCTAACTACAACTACAACTCCGACTGTGACTCTGACTCTGACTCCGACTCTGACTCGGTGTGCCTTTGCACTCTGTCTAAAATAGCATTAGCCACACTCTGTTGGCCCACAGTCGAGCTGAGCGTTGTCTAATTCAATCGCAATGTCCGCTTAGCCCATTAGGGTCCTCAGTGTTTTGATGTGTGACGATTGCGACAATGTTACAGGGCCCGTGGAAAAACCTTGGACTAATGAAATTTTCATGTAACATTGGCAAAGAAAAAACCATTTGCCTTTTGCTGAATCTAACAGTTTTGCGGGCCTATTAACTGCCTTGCCCCACACGATAATCAAGTACTCTATTAATTCCCAGAAACCAGAGATAGGAAGAGGGCTGCGAGGGAGAAGGAGGTGGAGTAAGGGAACACACAAATTGCAATTAGTTGTGCACAGCAACAAATTGTGTGTGTGTGTGTGCGTGTGTGTAGTTTCGAGTCTGCCCTTAGGTTACATTTTGCTCTTGTATATAGTATGTACATATTTGTGTGTATTTCTAGGCCGACTTTGATATGAAGCTACAAATTTAGTTGCCTGAGGTTAACTGTTGCCTGTTGCCAGTTGCCCGTTGCCAGTTGCCAGTTGCTAGTTGCCAGTCTTCGTCTGCGTGTGGGCTGTGTGAAAACCTCAACTTAATTGCTCACATTAGCCCGACAAAGCAGTTGCAATAACATTAGGTATACGCAGACTTTGCTCTATGTGGCCTCAGCCTGGGCCTCAGCTAATGGCAACTTGTCTGATAAATGCTCGCTAACTTCAATGTAAATTTAACTACAACTTTAAATGCACACACTGATAATATATAGTGTGCCAGCTATCGAACTTATATTGAAAATGTTTTATCTTTAAGCTTTTAAGATTTAACCAAATACTATATTCAATTACAGCTCTTGCGAAATTAATAATCCTCAAATTATAAAGCTTAAAGTATGCTTCATTTATATAGCAACTAAGCGCCGTAAAAGCTAATCACACACTTGAAAAAATTCAGGAATATTTATGCCCAAATCTAGCATAAATATTGTCAAAATTCTTTTAAGGTTAAAAGCTCTTAGCCTAAAAACGATTTTCTTATTTGGTACATAATTCGGAAAGTGTTTTTAAGTCATTGAAATTTGTAAAAACTATATTGCTGGGGTATCCCTAAGGATAATGTAAATGTTAGAATAATTCATACTCTCTACCTAGAATAAAAAAAATGCATTTTTTACTTAAATCAAGTTCAAACGTTGTCAAAGTCCGGCCAAGTTTGAAATACCCTAAAATTTAGCACAAAAGTCTAGTTTCAAAAACGATTTTTTCAATTCCAAAATAAATAAATATAAAACATTAATACAGTATAAAGTGTAGGAAAGGATGTGCGTATTTTGAATAAATTTAATTTAATAATTTTTGTTCCTATTTAAGCCACAATGTTGGATTCCATTCCTTTTCATCTTGAAATACGAATCAGTGAGATTTAATTAAAGTTAGTCTCAAATGAATCCAAGGTTGGGCCTTTATTTTTTTCATTATAAACATTTTTGACCTGCATTTAGAACAGCTTCTTTTTCGCTGAGTGTAGCTGCGCAAATTTGCCTCTCTGCAGCTGACAACATGAGCTGGTTGCTTTAACCATGTTGGTTTTGCGGTCGACTCTCGAGACTTTGACACCGACAATGCTTGGCCTAATGGGGCGACAGCTAGTCAACACTCTCGACCTTTATATATGATATGTATGTGCATTTCGTATGAAAGCCACTTCGCCCGAAAACCCTCTCAATCCAACTGCGATTACAATTACTCGATTACTCGTGCACAATTTGCAGTTAATGTGCGAATATCTGCGGCCATCAGCGCGCTTTCAGCTGGCGTGCTAATTATTAAATACAACATCCGCCAGATCATGGCTTCATTTTCAGCGGCTCAATGAGATTAGCGGCAGGATGTGTGCAGGGGCAAGCCGGCAAGAGTGGCGGGGGCAGTGCCATAGGCCGCGGCAACTTTCTCGCTCTATAAGTACACAATTCTATGTTGGTATATATAAATTGCAGGCACTGTCCATAATTAATTGAACAATAACAATGATATTGTTGTTTGACAATTGATTTGTGCAATGCTCTATATTTCGCTCTCTCTCTCTATTTTTTCCCTCTTCCTCATTATTGGTAGAAATCCTGCGCAATTATCAGCGACAATTGATTGATGATTAGCTGGCCAAATGCAGTTGTTGTTGACATAGTTGTTGCTGTTGCCGATGTTGTTGCTGTTGTGGACGCTTTTTTATTTGCGGCGAAACCAACAAATCGCAAGAAAGCTAATTAAAAGGGGTAAACTCTGACGCATCAAAGGCCATTAGCCGATAAAGAGGCAGGCAGACGACCAGACGGACAGACGGACGGACAGAGCAACAGTCAGCCAAGCCAAGCCCAAAAAGAACCCAAGGCTGAGAACGGAAATGCTTTGCACAGCAACAACAGCAACAACAACTTTAGCGTGTTGCGATGAGTATAAAATACACTTTGCCAGGCCGAAATTGTATTTTTTGTTGTTGTTGTTGTTTTTCCTTCATTTTGTGGTTTCTGTTGTCGTTGTTGTTGGTTCCATTTGCCAATTAACAAAAAGATTGACACTTTTATTTAAAATCCAAGTCGCTGACCATTGAAAACAACAGATTGCAATTTAGAACTTGCCACGCTCTGACAAATCCAGGGCCTGCGGAAAGAGGGCGACGAAAAGCTCGCACAACAAACTGACAGACAGACAGACGGACGTTGCCTTCTACATAAGTCTGTCAAATACTTATTTGTATGTGTGTATGTGCATGCAGATTTCTCAAATTGACAAACGGTTGTCGCATTTGTAATCGCCGTATTAGCCGCGATAATAGCGAGCTGCCTGCAAATGTGTCTGTCAGGTGTATCGATGGCCAATCAATAATATAATACCAAAATCCAGTCAGACAGATTTCGCTGACATTTTGACAGATTATTTTGTGATGGCTTTTCGAGTCGAACGCTTTGATTAGCGTACTCGGTGTTGGAATTGGGGGTTTTTGAAAGCGTGGCAAAAGATTTGATTGTCGATTGGGCACAGATTGATTGATCGGAAAATGGCATAAGACTTGCGTTAAATGAATCGAAATAATTGCAAATTATCGAATTTACTCATTGCGGTTTCAGCTTGAAAATCTCAAAAGTAGTCGACCCATCAAGTATATAATATGTAGACCGAATAATTAATTATTATAATGCTTTTTATACCCGTTCACGAAGCGAACAGAGTATATTGGGTTTGTGCACTTGTCCGTCTTGAAACTTATAATATATACTCGTCTATACCTTCGTCAGATAATGTGTTAAGATTTTTTTTGGCTACACCCAAATCGATGGCAAATCGATCAAATCTGTAGATCTCCCTCAGTTTTAAAGGTAGATGCACCAAAATTTTGTAGACAGATTTCTGATGACATTCTCCGCGAAAATCCATATCTCCCATGATTTTAGAGCTACGATCACTAAATTTAGCAGACGGTTTTCTGATCAACAGAAATTACACCCGATTGCCCCGTTTTTACTCGTTAAATTTCTCATTAAGTTTGAATAAGTACTTACTGATTCGCCTTCTATATATGTACCCACAACGAGTAGCTGAACTATTTTAATATATGTTCAATCAAATAAAGCTGAATCACGCCTTATTTGCATATAAAATCTAATCTAAATGACAGACTTATCTTAAGCGCTGTCTTAACTGTATTTCTGACAACCAATCATTGATTACCATGAATATTTAATAAACAAAATCTTTTGGCAAAGTTCAACATAAATTAGATTTAATTAACTAAAAGCACTGGGCACAATAGAATAAACTTTTGCCTTAACAACAGCCAAATGGTAACAAATCCCAGACAGGCCATTAAGCCCAAACAAATCCCAGCAGCAGCAGCCTAAGATAAAGGAAGTGAGCGAAAGAGAGGGAGAGAGAGAGAGAGACAGGGAGAGAGTGAGGCAACTTCAATAACAGAGTGATTAAATTTTACTACGATGTCGAACAAACAATAATAAGAACACTTTCGTGCTATCCTCTTGTGTGGTTTGGCAGGTCACGTCCTGGAGCTGGCGGAGCAGTCGGAAAACAAGACATTAAATGTCTTCTCCCAGGTCTACAGGCGAATGGTGCCACTGTCGCGGATGCTCATACATCAGCTGTACACGGAAATCATCAAGTATGTGCGAGTCTGTGCGTTTGCCCAGGAAGCAGCGAATTTAACGTTTTATTCGTCTTGTTCTTAGCCACTTGAAGTACACGTCGAACTACAGCAGCAATAATGGCCAGGGCAACAGCATTTTGAACAGCCAGAGCAGCCTGGAAAATGCGCTGCACAAGTTCTTTGAGAACCTGTTTCCCGTCGCCTACCATCAGGCGGTGCACCTGACCAAGGACAACTACGGCGAGCTGCACGACGATTACACCAACTGCTTGAAGCACAACTATGTCGACCTGCAGCCGTTCGGTCAGATACCCAAGGAGATTCAGGCCAATCTGCTGCAGAGCGTACACATGTCCAACATCTTTATGAACGCCCTGCTGCAGAGCGCCGAGGTGCTCAGCGAAACGGACGCCCTCTACGGCAAACAGCTGACGGATACGTGCAAACTCCACCTGCTCAAGATGCACTACTGCCCCAACTGCAACGGGCATCAGGAGCACAACAGGCCCAAGGTCTGCTACAGCTACTGCATGAATGTGATGCGGTGAGTAGTAAAAATTCCTAATCCGCCTCAGCTAGGCCCTTGCTTATGTCACTTTTTTTTTTGCGTATTCAGCGGCTGCTCGGCTCAGTATTCCGGGCTCTTGGACAGCCCCTGGTCCAACGTGGTGGAGGCCCTGGACAATCTGGTGGCCACGCACATACGCTCAGACAGTGGTATTATGAGCACCATTAAGCAGCTGGACACAAAGCTATCCGAGGCCATTATGAGAGCCATGGAAAACGGGCCGGAGTTGGAGAAGAAGGTGAGTGCAGGGGTAGCTAGAGTCTACCGTACAGGATTAATAAATATTTAGGTGATTTACGATAGCAGCTTATTTGATAGCTTGCTAGCTTTGATTACTTCAGCGTTGCCAGATGTTTAAATCGAAGCAAATCTAGCAAGTTAGCAGCCAACGTGAATACCCTAAAAATATAATTTCATTCTTCATCTTAGCTTTGTAACTGTGAAATATGTTATCTAGTTATCTCTATATTCTAAAGTCACATAAATATTTGGAGTTATTAATTGATATTTCAAATTTAAAATTATATGTATATAAAGAACAAATATTTCTGTATCCAATGAAGGATCATTAAGCCTTCAAAACAGATGCAAGAATATGCAAACGTCCGACTTAATGATTTTCCCCGAACTCTTATCTATATAGCGTGTACAGTAAATGATTATAATTTCGAACAAAAAACCACTCACATTTTAAAAAGTATTTCCTCCTTGGAATGACAAGCTCGTGCGCGTTGAACTGGGACATTAAGGCTTTAATTGCGCCTTAATTTATGAACATTTTAAATTAATTTTATGGGCGGCCTTCAAGCGGATGCCACCATGCCAACCAGTTTGGTTGTTGTATTTTCTACATATAGCGATTTGCGGCATTTCGAGACGGAGCAAAGTTGCCCCGCAATGGATTTAAAATGTTCAATTAGGCGACATTTATGCAGTCGCAAGTTGCAATTTACATGCAACGCGACGAGCTTTGGAAGCGGGCGTTGCACGAGTTGGGGGCAGCTGAGCACGCGTGCATGAGTGGCAGCGATTAGCGTGGGGCACGGGAAGTGCAGCGCAACATGCACAGAACTCTCTAACCCGGCTATCTCTTCGAACAGGTGAAGAAAACATGCGGCACGCCCAATCTGATACCCGCGCTGACCGCCGCCGAGGCGCAGCCGGTGCAGCAGCACGCCAGCGTGAAATGGTCAACGCCGCCAGATGCGGGCATCGTGCACTTCCTGTCGACCATCGAGAAGTCCAAGGAGTTCTTCACCAACATTGTGTACAAGTAAGTCAGGCGCAAATTATGGATGCCACAAACAAATATATATGTGTGTATATTTAAGTTAGTCTGTAGTTAACTCTGACCGATAGTTGAGCTGCGGCTGGCTGGCAACGGGTACGACCTACTTGCCCCTGGGAATCTTGTAGTTAAAGTCACGCAGCACCCCAATAACATCCTTGAGCAGGCACACATAGAGCGGCGTGAATATGGCAATAAAGAAGATCAAATTGGCCCATATGCAGTTATGCACGAGCGGCCGGCACGCAGTCTAAAAACCAGAAGGGGAAATATCCATTTAGTACTTAGTAAAGCCCGGGGGAGGGGGTGGGGGAGGGAACACTTACGCCACGTGGAACTGCCGTTGGACGCACCAGGCAAAAGTTGCGCGCTGTTGTGTGCACAAACAGTACAAGCTCCTTGAACATATTCAGGCTTTAGTTCTATTCATAGAATTCGAAATTTGTGTTTTTTGTTTGTTTTGTAAAGTAAATTTGATGTTGTTGAACGGTTGAGATGCCAAATGGGACTGACTCAGCCGGGCGGCAACGATGCTCGATTGTAAACAACAAACTAACGTAGATTTCAATGCTTGCCCAGCTTCTGTGATGACGACTATACGCAGCGCGACGATCATCTCTGCTGGACCGGAGATCGCGTCGGGGACTACACGCAGCTGCTGATGACGCCCGGCACGGATACGCAGCGCTACAATCCGGAGGTGCCATTAGAGAATCAATCGCAGCTCAGCAAGCTTAACGAGCTGGTGGACAAGCTCATCAAGATTCGCAAGAGCATCGGCGTTTCGGTGAGTGCAGAGATTTGATCATAAATAAAACCGTATATTTAACTCGTTTCCTGCTGCAGGCGCCCGTTTCGAACAATCATGACATACAGAGTGACATGGGCCGCGAGGGCTCTGGAGGTGGTGGCGGCGGCGGCGGCGGTGCTGGGCACATCAGCGACGATGATGAGGAGTACGGCATTCACAACTCCGGCGATGGCTCCGGCGATGGTAAGTTATCTACAATATACGATCTACTTTTTACGATAAAGTTGCATGCTAATTTGTTATCGATTTTTTCGTGCACCTAGGTCCCACATCGGACTTCAATGATCCAGCTGGCACGACGCCCATCACTAATGACATCGAATCGCGCGAGAATTCAAATGGCGCGTCCAGCGCTCTGACGGCCACCGCGACGAGCCTGCTCCTCACACTAGTCACACTCTACATTAGTTGTAGTTAAAGCAGCAGCAGCACCCAAATCCCAAAAACAACAACAAAAATAAGTAACATATATACATACACACACACGTATATACATTTATAAAATATGGTAGGAAAGGAGGAGATACGCAAGCAACAGAACGCAAATTGAGCGCGCGCACAAAGTTCGACGCAATGAAAAATTAATGATTTTTATTAATATTATTATTTGTATAATTTGTAAGTTGTTACAATTAATTTATTAGCCTCTAAGCGTAACCATTTTGCAATCAACAAGCGCGTTTGAAATGCAACAACAATCTGCAGAGAGAAAAAAAAAACAAAAACAAAAAAGTAATAATTAAAAACCCAAATGGAGTTGCGATACGTCTCTCTGTTTGGCGTTGCCACCTTTCTTCTAGCTTTCCCACGCCTAAGCTCGTTGCACCTCAACGCTGAATCCAATTAGACTTTTGTGCCATATAAATGTGTTGCGAGGTTTGCATAAAGAATAACAACAACAAAATAGAAACAAAATAAATAGGCTCAAACTTTGAAAACAGAAACCTGTCAACATCGACCTTTAGCGAGTGCAGTTTGTTCAGATACATGTTCTTAAACTCATATGAATATATATATATATATACACTCAATTATAGCGTACAGTACGTAAAATATAAAGCTCAATGTTCAAAGCAAATTGTTCCTTTTTGGTGTAATTAAATCAAGCGAAATACGAAAAGAAAAGATAATACAAATAGTTGCTGTTACGGCTCATTCGAGAGAGCGAGAGTTCTTCTTAAAGCGATCGAACACAGAAAGTAATACGTAAAAACAAGAATTTAAAGATTTAAATCTGTTATAAAAAATATTGCAAAAAAAAAATAAACATTTTATTGTTGTCAACATTTTTGAGAGCTCAAAGAACGTAAAAAGTAAAATGCATATAAATGGAATTTAGTTGAGTAAATGCACTTTTTGGGAAAAACTAGAAGACTTACAGCTTTATACGCATGAAACGATGAAAATCTTTTAATGATATACACCTATGTATATCACTAGATATATATTAATATATCTAATATGTAGCATTATTTAAATTAATTATATAAAATATAACAACAACAACAAATTAAACAAACAATTCGAGGTAATGTCATAAAATGCACATAATATATAAAAAAAAAAAAAGAAACAAAGAAAATTAATATAAATTATGGGAGAACATCAGCACTGGAAATGCAATAAAATACTGAACATTTTGTAAAATTAAGTTGGTCAAAAGATGAGAACTGAGCTTGCAATTGAGAATCAGCTTTTGACCAAGCCAAATGCCTCTTGAGAATGTTTAATGCAAATGCCGTAGATGTTTACCGTTAGAAAACTAAACTAACTGAATTCACAACTTGATACTTTTTGTGTTGCATAATGCATAGAAAGCAGCGCCAGCGACACTCTAAAAAATATATATATATAGAAATATACATGAATATACATAAATATTACAAAGGCAGGCACTGGCAAATGTGCTAGCACTAAGTTAAAAATACATAAAACAAACAAAAAATTAAGCAACAATTAATACATACATACATACATACATATATACGTACATATATGTAGTATATCTTAGCGCGTAAAGTGTAATAATTTAGCGTGTAAAGTGTAAAAAGCAAAGGTTTAATGAGAACATGAAATTTAGTTAGTAGCCAATTAACAAAGGATAATAACACAACAAATTGATCTACTTACTATATAAATATATATATACATACTACTGATTGATAGCAACTAACGACCGCAGGCGAAACTATAAGCAACAACAACAACAACTCTTACAACAGCGGTCACATGAATATGTGTATGTTAAACTATGTATAATTATTATTTTTATTATTTAACTATTGCATGTGATTAATAATATTTAAGTTAAACGTAAACAAAACATATTATACTGTAACTTATGTATACCGCAACAACAACAAGAAACGCAAAGTGCGAAATGCAAAAAAAAAAAAACGCAAATTATCTTTGTAATTCTATTCGAAGATAACCAATGCAAATGTGCACAAAAAAATTAAATGTACCACTTTTTAGACGCCTAAAAACCAATAAATAATTATGTAACAAAACAACGCAAGGCCAAATATTTATTGACTACGTGACAAAAGCTATGAGTAATTGAGCAGTTGCAAAATTATAAAAATTACTTTTGTAAATTTGAAATTCAAACCAAACGCGCCAAACAACTGACACATTACAGCGTTGCCACTGCGAAACTTGTTCGGAGTAGCGCTGCCAACTCAGTGGAAATGTGCTTATCGCTATCGATATTTCGAGTAACTATGTGGCAACCTTTCAGATGGCCATATAGCATAATTGAAAACTATCGAAAATATCGTAAAAAGGCGCGAATTGAGCATAACGCGGACACAGACAGCTGGCGGGAAGCCGTGTTTTGTTGTATTTTGATTGCATTTTATCGCAAACAACCAAAGAGTGCAGTTTTCGCGTTATTTTCAATACTCAAAAAATTAACAAATGGCACGCCGCGACTACGCACAGGATCGAGGTAAGCGGCAAAAAAATAAAAGCACAGGAACCACAACTAAAAGTGTGATTAAAAACATTTCCACGCAGAATCGATCAAAACATTTTTGGCCGAGTTCTGCAAATGCGACGACGATGACAAAAAGGAGTTTGTGTACGGCTCACAGCTGGTGAAGCTGGCGCATCGCGAGCAAGTGCTGATCACCATCGATCTGGACGATCTGGCGGAGTTCAACGAGAGTCTCGCCGAGGCCGTGGTCGAGAACTGCCGACGCTATGCGGCGATCTTCAGCGACGTGATTGCCGAGCTGCTGCCCAGCTACAAGCAGCAGGAGGTGCACGCCAAGGATGCGCTGGACGTGTACATCGAGCATCGGCTGATGATGGACGCGCGCACCCGCAATCCCATGGAGCAGCGTGACGAACGCAACGCCTTTCCCACGGAGCTGATGAAGCGATTGTGAGTGGAGTGCGACCACACATATTTAAGCAGTTTAATTATCATTTTTATTCGCAGCGAGGTGGGCTTCAAACCGCTGTCCACGGAGAAGGCGCACTCCATACGGGAGGTGAAGGCCCAGCAGATTGGCAAACTGGTCACCGTGCGCGGCATTGTCACCCGTTGCACGGAGGTCAAGCCCATGATGGTGGTGGCCACCTACACCTGCGATCGCTGTGGCTCGGAAACCTATCAGCCGGTCAATTCGCTCTCCTTCATACCCGTGCAGGAGTGTCCCTCCGATGATTGTCGCGTGAACAAGGCCGGCGGTCGTCTCTACTTGCAGACGCGCGGCTCCAAGTTTGTCAAGTTCCAGGAGCTGAAAATGCAGGAGCACAGCGACCAGGTGCCCGTGGGCCACATTCCACGCAGCATGACGGTGCTGTGTCGCGGCGAGGTGACGCGCATGGCACAGCCGGGCGACCATGTCCTGGTCTCGGGCGTGTTCCTGCCCATGGTGCGCACTGGCTTCGCCCAAATGATTCAGGGTCTGCTCTCGGAGACGTTCCTGCAGGCACACGTAAGTTATATGGATAAATCTTAGTTGATCTTGTTGCTTACATTTTTTCTCCTGGCAGCGCATCATTTGCATTAACAAGAATGACGATATTTCGGACAAAGACTGTGAATTGACGCCAGCGGAGCTGGAGGAGTTGGCACAGGACGATTTCTACGAGCGACTGGCCACCAGCTTGGCGCCCGAAATCTATGGCCATCTCGATGTGAAGAAGGCGCTCCTGCTGCTGCTTGTCGGCGGCGTGGACAAACGGCCGGATGGCATGAAGATTCGCGGCAGCATCAACATCTGTCTGATGGGCGATCCCGGTGTGGCCAAGTCCCAGCTGCTCGGCTACATCAGTCGCCTGGCCATACGCTCGCAATATACGACAGGTCGCGGCTCCTCTGGCGTGGGTCTCACAGCGGCCGTCATGAAGGATCCACTAACTGGCGAAATGACGCTCGAGGGCGGCGCCTTGGTGTTGGCCGATCAGGGCGTCTGCTGCATCGATGAGTTTGACAAAATGGCGGATGCGGACCGCACGGCCATACACGAGGTCATGGAGCAGCAGACCATTTCCATCGCAAAGGCGGGCATTATGACCACGCTGAATGCGCGCGTTTCCATCTTGGCTGCCGCCAATCCCGCCTTTGGTCGTTACAATCCACGTCGCACTGTGGAGCAGAATATTCAGCTGCCCGCCGCGCTGCTGTCGCGTTTCGATTTGCTGTGGCTCATCCAGGACAAGCCCGATCGCGACAACGATCTGCGCCTGGCCAAGCACATCACGTACGTGCACAGCCACAGCAAGCAGCCGCCGTCCAGGGTCAAGTCGCTGGACATGAATCTGATGCGTCGCTACATCAATCTCTGCAAGCGCAAGCATCCCGCCATTCCAGATGAGCTGACCGACTACATTGTGGGCGCCTACGTGGAGCTGCGACGCGACGCCCGCAATCAGAAGGACATGACATTTACGTCGGCCCGTAATCTACTGGGCATCCTGCGCCTCTCGACGGCTCTGGCGCGTCTGCGTCTCTCCGATCGCGTGGAGAAGGACGATGTGGCCGAGGCGCTGCGTTTGCTGGAAATGTCCAAGGATTCACTCAACCAGATACACGACCACCAGAAGGGACAGTAAGTACTAACTGCTTTCATGGCTCGATTTGGTTTCTAATCCTCTTCAACATTTGCAGCGTGCCAAACACTTCGGATCGCATCTTCGCCATCGTGCGCGAGCTGGCCGGCTCGGGCAAGGCTGTCAAGATTGCGGACATCATGGATCGCTGCACGACGAAGGGCTTCAAACCCGACCAGGTGGACAAATGCATTGAGGACTACGAGGAGCTGAACGTGTGGCAGGTCAACATGGGTCGCACTAAGATCACATTCATGTAGAGCCCCCACTTAAGAGCTCTCTTTTTTATCTATTTCTATATCTATAACTATATAGTCTGTAAGCACACATCGCCAATACATTTCGATCGACTATTTCATGTTTTCAACATTGTCATTTGTAATTTCTAAATAAAACTGCGTATTTGTGCAGCTTTTCTAGTTTCATGCATAAATTGACTTTATTTCGAAGACATTAAAACAGCAAAGTGCACACAGATAAGAGACATGTATATAGTAACAATTAGTATTATAGAAATATGTGAAATAATCTCGCTTTTCACTAGCACAAAAAAATACTCGCAGACCCTTAGATGTTGCCATTAAATTCGTAGATAATTCCGTCAACGAGCTCACAAGACAATTTCTCGAATCGAAATTCTTGACCAGTTGCAATTAAACAGACATTGATAAAGATATATATGTGTGTGTATATGTATGTATGTCAATAAACAACGTTTTTACTAATATGCTCTATATAGTTATAACTGCTGCAGCAGATCCTTGCCACAGGCGCATCTACATGCCCTTGTTGAAGCTCAACGCGGCCCGCAATTTATTGCGTATACGCGGCGAGTTCCAGCGATTGCAGCCCGCCGAACTGAGGCCCACAACGGAGCGCAGCTCATTGGGCGAGATGCCCTCGTCCACATCGTCGGCCTCCGTCTTGATCTCCATCTTCTGCACAATGAGACGCATCAGGTGATGCTGCTGCTCCAGCATGCGGCTAATATCCCGCAGCTTGCGACGCTGTCGATCCAGCTCGGCATTGATCAGGTCGTCGTTGTTGTCGAAGCCAATGACATCCATGCCGGCTGTAAAAAGGAGCGCAAAGTGAGTATTAGTGAGACGCAATTAATTGGGGATACCTACAGTCCTCGGTGAAGGGATTCGAGAACCATTTGCGTAGTATAAAGTCGAGAAAACCGAGCTTGCACTTCGTGTCGTTGGGATACTCGATGAGCTCCATTTTGTCCACCCTCTGCAGCCAGACGTGGGGCAGCTTGTGCTCCAGCTCCGTGTGCAGCACCACCTGCATGGCCAGGCGCTTCAGCTGGGCGTTGCGACGCACCGACTCGATGTCGCCAACAGCCAAACCGATGAGCAGATTCATCAGAAGAATGGGCATCAGAATCATAAACACGCCTGCAGAAGTAAATAAATATATAGATGTATATATACATGGGATATATAGGATATATGCAAGTTGGATCTTACTCAGTATCAAGAACGAAGTCATGGGCACCTTCAATTGGTCGCGATAGTAGGTGTTCACGTAGGTGCCCACAAAGTCCAGTTCGCCCAGCATCATGGAGAAGGTGCGCAGCAGGGACATGGGTATGTTCGAGAACGACAGGTGATTCGGCTGGGGGTCAATTATCTGCAATGTAGAAGAGAATTCAATTATCATAATTAATTATATTCTAGCCAAACTTTTAGATAGTCTGCAGAGGGCTTTATTATTATTATGTCAAGATATCCCAAGCTCCTATTATAGCTCCTATTATATCTGCAAAATTATTTTAAATTCGGACTTCTATATCATAAAAATGTTTAATTCCTTAAGATATCTCAAACAGACTTGGCTTCCAATATATCTGCAGAATCTTATCAATATCGGAACACTATAGCCTACAACCTGAAGGAGAAATCTTTCGAAAATTTAATTTTTTTATAAAAACGTTTTTATTTTTCTGTGTTTTATTTTCCTTTTTTTTTTATTTATTTATGGCTTATAATAATTTGAACTAACAAAACTAACGTCACTTCAATGCCATTTAATTTTTACCACTAGATTTTTAAGCCCAGTTTTAAATGTTTAGTCGCTTTGATCTAAACACGATTTTACTATATAATAATATATATATTATTAAATCGTCACTCACCTTTGAGAGCAGTATGTAGAATGCCAAGCCAAACGCAATGATCAATATGGAGAAGACCATCAACACTTTGATCAGGGTCTGTAAAATCTCCAAGAACATGACCACATAGATGCCGACCTGGTCGAAGCGCTGCAGAAAGAGCAGCAAACGGAACCAGGACAAGAATACGGCAATGGATGCAGCCGAATAGTGTATGGTGTTAATTTCGCCATCCGGCTTGAAGGCGGGCGCTATCATAATCAAAGCGGATGTGTAGAGCACCCACGAGATGAGGTTGACTGTCTCCACCAGATAGTGCAGGCGCTGCTGATAGATCTGGATCAGTTCGCGCATCGAATTGAGCAATATGTAGACCACAATGACCACGGCACAGAAGAGTATCGGCGTGGTGCGATTGATGCGCTCCACGCACGAGTCCAGGCGTATTTGAGCAGCAACCGCCGGATTGTGCGACAGATTCAAGGTGAGTGCCTCCCAGCTGTGAACGAAAGAATATATATCGGATATAGATGCTGATTTCGTTGTAGTATTTTTGAAGTTGCGCACTTACCCCATGTTGCAGTATTGACTCATTGTTTTGTTGGCGCTGGAGCGCAGCTCAATATTGTTCATCATTAGCGAGGAATAGATCGTGACAAAGACCAGGAAAATCGAGTAGATCAACAGATTAGCCAGATGAAAGTATTTGCCATACGAGTTCCACTTCATTTGCAAATACTTCTGGCTGAGCGGATGGGCCAGCAGCTCCACGCGTCCATGCGTCACCATGGTCTAGGCGAATAGTAAGCCATATTAGTGAAAGGTCCTTAAAGATCTGTTTAGTTTGAATTAGAGATGGACGTAAAACGAACACGCACTACTCAGCACGAAATGTGCGTGGTAAAAAGACAAAAAAAAGTGCGTGTTCGTGATTCTGTTGAGCACGACCAACCGACTTTAGACATCAATTTTGTAATTATTTAAAAAAAAAATATACAAAATTAAATAATACATCAATTTTGATGAAATTCACAATAAAACTGACTTTTATATAAGTTTGTTTTATTTTTAATTAGCATAGTGCAAAGAATTGTGAAATTATTAACCATTGACAAAGATATAAATTAAATAAATAAAGTTTAATAAACAAATATATTTTAAAAATAATTTTCAATTTATTTATTAACAAACTTTTATACAATTATTTTAATTTTCCAATATTTTCAAACTTTTTCAAATAGCTTGTTAATATATAAATTGAAAATTATTTTAGAAATATTTATTGACACAATTATACAAATGCTTTTCAACTTTTATTTAAGTGATATAAATAGAAAAAATGATTAAAAGTCGTGCGAGTCGTGTTCTCTTTATGTTCGTGCAAGTTAAAAATTCAACACGCGCCCATCTCTAGTTTGAGTACAACACACAGTACAGTTAGAACTAACAGTCTACAACACAGACACACACAACATAGATACGAATAGCAAGTGCATGGACTTGGGACGATTTTACAGTTGCCTTTTAGATTTTTTATATATATATATATAGTTTTCATAGCGGAAATTAAGTTAACTGTTAAAAGTTGATCACAGAGTATTCAACCAACGATTTAGACTCACATTCACTACAGCCAATGGCGCCGGACGCCATTTTGGATCATTGAGTTCTTTACGCTTCTTCTCGATTTGCTCGGGCGTTTTTTGGAATGGCCAAAATGAATATTTGATCTAAATATTTTGAGTTGATAATACAAAATATGAATGCATTTGGGTGCATTGGCATGTGCGTGCATGATCAATGAACCGGATGAAGCGGACCCTAATACAATATAAGTACAAGCAAGGGATCGACCGCCTAAATTCTCTCTAACTGGCTCAAATGTAAATATCATCTAGTCTCAATGGCAACAGAAGCAGTAGAAGATTTAAAAAAAAAAACACTCAATTAGCATGCATCAGGCATCGGCTGCTGCTTACATTCAGGGCCGGCAATGGAATGGAATTGGATGACATGATCGGATCTCCGGTTTTCTCATCGATTTTGGCAAACATGTAAGGGCATTGCAAGAATGCGAATGAGTACTTAATCTAAATGAAGACAAATTAGTTTCGATTAGTTCTCAAGCTCGCAGCGGGCCTAGCACTTCATGATGGTTTAATGAAATGAGATCCCTATAAATCAGGTCCAAACTGGGATAACGATCAACTTACGTAAAAGCTCTTCGAGTCCTTCTTGCAATTGGCCTTGGTAATGCATTTGTCCTGCACCGCCTCGAAGACCTTCGGCATGGAGGCAATCAGCGCCAAAGTGACGCACGGATGCTTGTCGGATCTCAGGGCCATCACCTCGTTGGCCCGCTCCTCGTGCGTGACCATGGCCAGCGCTGCCTCCGGATATTTGTAGTAGATGGCGTAGTCAATGGCGCTCATGTCCAGCACGTTGTAGACCAGCTTGCAGCCCATGGACATTAGCACCGAAATCGCATGCGGCTTGTTCTCCATGGTGGCCAAATGTAGAGCTGTATTCTGTAGTTAACAAAAAAAAAACAGAATAAATAATTATATATTGCATAATGTAATAGTTGGACCCACCCCATCCTTGTCGACCTGGTCCAGCAGATGCGAATGCACCGAGTGCAGCAGCTCTATGGTTTCGGTATAGCCGGACATTGCCGCCAGCTGGAGCGGATTGCGACCCGAGTGGTCGCGATGCAGCAGTGCTCCACGGTTCAGCAGCAGCTGCACCACCCGCGTGTGCCCCTGCTGCGAGGCAATGTGCAGCGGCGTCATTCCGGCGCCATCGCTCTCATTGATGATAAACGAACCCTTCTCCGAGTCGAGCAGCTGACGCACCGTGTTGTATCTACCGTAGCGGGCGGCAAAGTGCAGCGGACTCTCGTTGTTGTTGTTCTTCAGATTGATGCAGGCGCCGAGGCGTATGAGATTCTCCAGCGAACGGATGTGCCCGTCCCGGCTGGCGTAGTGCAGCGGCGAGCAGCCCATGTTGTCCTTCTCGTTGAGCAGCAGCTGCAGCTGCGCCTGCGTCTGGCAATTGGCCACCTGCTCGGCAAAGTCCGTCAGCCGGCCGCCGTTCATGATGACAAAGTGCAGCACATTGCGAGCGGCGGCGTCCTTGACATCAATGCTGGCGCCCAGACGGATCAGCAGATGCACTAATGGCACAAGAAAATTAATTCAATTTAATTTTTTATTTTATTCTATTTTCCCCCAGTTGCAATTCCGCCCACCTGTTTTCCAGCCGCTGCGCGAGGCAGCCAACAGCAGCGGTGATCGATGCTCCTTGTCCAGCGCATTGATCTCGGCCCCCTCGTTGACCAAGTACGAGACTATGTCCGGGTGATCAAACATGGATGCGCAGTGCAGCGGGGTCATTTTCTGCACGTCCGTGCAACTGAGACAAATCCGTTTCTCCAACGGCTGCATCTCAAACATCAGCTTGACAATTTCAATGGCGCCCTGATAAACAAAAATATATATAAAGAATAAATACAGGATATATGTTTATATATAAAGCGCATTAGAAACTGCTTTTTAATATAATATTTTTAATATTTAAAATATAATTTTATATCATGATTTTTCCAAGGTCCTTGAATAATAGTTGTCAGCTGAAATTAATGCTGCCCTGTTAGATTAACTTTTGCAGGAAATCCAAGATAATATTCTATATAATATTCGCTAAATCCCCTCGGATAGATTTTTATAACCCACACACCCTCATTAGCAGTATGCAAGGGTTCAGTTTTTTTATGCTAATTTGTCATTCTAAATAAAAAAAAATTTCGTTTTCTAAAATAAGTTAGGGAGGGTAGGTACAAAACTTTTTTTTTCACGAAAAATGTTGAACATTTTATTTTTTTAATAATGTATGTATTTTAAGAGCAGAATCAAACCCAATATACTCTTTTCACCTCGTGAATGAGTATAAAAATGAAGTAGAAATAAAGATATAATATTCAATATGCCTTCATTTAAATCAGAAATAGAAATAAACGAATATATATCAATTTAAATACTTTGGAATTTAGTGCATAATTTCTACACGAGTTTTGAAAATTTACTGTACATCCTCAGAACTTATTTGAGGGTTTTCCTAACTCACAGACACATGTCTTTGTTTTTGGTATTTGCTTACGCATTGCCTTCCGCTCAACGCTTTTGGCCACAATGTCACGTTCGCCTTAGCAGAATTTGCATAAGAATTTCTCAAATTAGAGTCACAGAAATATTTACAGTCAAGAAAGGAAGCCGTCGTGTGTTTTGGACAGAACTGCGAACTGGCAGCCATTTGGCTAGGCTATCAATTGCCGACCAAGCGCACACAGCTTTGTGCAGGTTTAACCAACGCTGACACTTGGAAATATGAGTGCTGTCAAGAGTCCTGTGTGGCCAGTTGCAAGACCATGGCAACCCGCAACCCGTCAAGCAACCGCCCAACCACCCTAGCACTCACCTGTGCACATGCCAAATGGACTGGCGTCGAGAGATCATGTTGTTGTGTTGAAATCTTAGCGCCAGATTTAAGACAGAGCTCGACGGCTTTTATGTCGCCACCGTGCACCGCCGAATGCAGCGGCACATTGCCCTCGGAATCGTAGAAGGATATCATTTCCTCGCGTGTGCAGCCGCGTTGTTCGCCCCACTGAAATGGTTAAAGGAGTGTAAAATATACATATATACATATATATTTACAACGTTCTATGAATCAGATAAACAATATCTTGGATGCACTACAAATGTATTAAAATGTAAACAAATTTATCAAAGTTCTTTTGCCTAAAAAAAATTATTGTAATAGACAATTTAAACAAATTTTATATTATAATTAGCTTTGATTGGATCAGGCGAATTCTGGATTACATAAATATATTTGAAATTTCTTATAAATCAGACTATTTGAAACTTAGAGGCCTAGCACCTGAGTATAAAAACAAATCAATTAAAAGTTTTTAAAATACCATCTATTTAAATATCTATCAACTTTGCCTATTTGCTGCTTATTGTTGTTGTTTTTGCTATTTATTAACTTGTATTATATTCGCCTAAGACTATGATTCACACAAATTACTATTAAAAACTGAAAGGAGTATAATACAGAAGTACAAATATTTAAATTAGTTTATGAAACAAACACATAACAAAATCTTTCCCTTAAAATATGCAAATTTTGATAAGCAATTTTAACTAAAACAAAAATATTTAAAGTATATTATTCTAACAAGCTTAGGATAAATCTGAAATAGTATATTATTTAGGCAGCAGCTAAAAAAAATGCTCCCATTCGACGAATTTCATTATTAAGCTTTCATCTCGAGAATAATCTAATATGTAAAAGGCTCTTATCTTGACGCATATTATTTATTTTCCCTAAGCTTTTCTGGAATATTCTTTAATTTAAGGAACAGCTTCTAAGGTCTTACTGTCAACAAACATTACATATTTCCTTTGGAAATGTCTATAATTTAAAAAAACATTTTCAAAAAGCTATCATTCCACGAATTCTTGAAAAAGTCGTTGACCGACACTTCAACCAGCAAAAACATTTGATATTTTTCCAAGTTTTGGGTCTGCAGCGAGTTTGGTTCATTATTAAAGCCGATTGACAGCGAGTCGCAGCTCAAGTCGAAAGCTAAAGAAAAACAATGAATCTAACGTAAAATGGTCGAATTTGATACTTTTATAATTGACTTCTTGGTGAAGCAGTGCACGCGGCGTATACGCAATCTCAAAGTAAGAAAGAAAAATAAAAAAGAATATAAAAATAAAAAATAAAACTCAATGCAAAAGGTCAACCGAGAGGCGAATGCGGGTAGCATTACTGCAACACGAATCAAATAAAGTGGATAAGCGCTCGGGGACACTGATGAGGCACCACTTAAAGCTTTGACATCAGCTCGAAAATGAGGAAAGTTGCGAGGAGAGTGCGGGTGTGTGTGTGTGTGTGTACGAGTGGGCGACGTCTGTTGGTTGTGCAGTGTGCAAGCATAGGTATACTTGCCTGAAAGAAGACCTCCATTGTCTTGGAGCTGGCGTTTTTAGCCGCCTCATGTATGGGATAATAACCATTGTTGCAGGGTCTACGGGGGCATGCATCGAACTCAGTAATCTGTAAGATACGACCATACACGATGTAACATTATTTTGTTATAAGGACTACATACACATTTACGACAATTACACGCATGGGCACACACGGCGGATACTTGATACAGCTTAGATTTATAAAGCATACTTTTGTGCGCAGGCAAATTGAATTATGTACAAACCTTTCATTTTATGATAAATTACCATTGGTTATTTAATATCGAGTGTGTGTGTGTGTGAGGGTGTGTATGTGTGTTGGGCATTGATTAATTATACAACTGAAGTATTTTGTATTGATGCAAATAAATAATAACCTACAAATAAGACAATTATATGTACAAAATGTGTTAAGGACTCACACCACCTACCAGGATACGGGCGCACTCCTCGTGATCGTAAATGGCGGCCAAATGGAGAGCCGTACGTCCATGTTCGCCACCCTGCTGTATATTGATGACATTCCGATATTGACCCATCACACGCAAAGACTTGACCTTGTTCAGCTCCGTGGCCAAATGCACCGGCGCCTGTTTCTTCTCATTCAATATGCCCGTATCCACTGGACTGTAAAGATGAGAGCAAAATAAATCAAATGCAGCAATTGCCTGCGACTTGGCCAGCACTTACATGGAGAGCAAATAGTCCAACGCATCGTAGGCATCGCACTCGACGGCAATGTGCAGTGGGGTATTGCCCGCATTGTCCTTGGCATTGAAGTCTGCGAAGAAGCATAAGATGATTAATGGGCAGCTGCAACAGCTTGTGACCGAAATACCTCCGTTCTGATCGCGTATGTAGCGCAATATGTTGACACGATTCCTGGCCGCCGCCTGGTGTGCTGCAGTCCGTCCCTTGCCATCCTGCAGCGTGATGCGCGTGTTGTCCGCCATGAAGAGACGCTTAAAATCATCCAAGTTGCCCGACTCGGCGGCCTGCAAGCAAAAAAAATGCTGTTAGCTATTTACTTGGGCAACTACAGATTCTAAAAGGTTGCACTGCGAGAAAAACCTGGGATAAAATTCGTCCAATTTTGTTCTTTACATTTTCAACACATTAAAAAAAGTTAAAATCATCTTGTTTTCATATTTAACTAGAATTGTTGCCTAATAAAATATTATCTTTTTAAAAAGTCATTACAATATTTTATATTTTATTTATAAAGTTTCTTGCTTTAAGAACTGCATTTGCTTAAGTTTGTTATAAAAAATTCTTGATATTGCAAAAGTAAGGAAAACATTTCTGAAATTAAGTAATACAAAAATGGCCTTAATAAAAGCATAAAACGTAATTAATGTAAGCACAAAAAGAAATATGTGATTAAATTTAAAAATAATTAATTTTTAAATTAACTAAACATATAATTTTATTTTATAGCCAAAAACAAAACTCTAGAATTAAGCACAAAATATCATTTTTAAGAATTTTCATACCTGAAAAAGGCGTAATACTTTCTAAATTAAAGCACAACGTTTCTTAAATTAAGCATTACATTTGAGTATCATATTTAAGAAAAAACGTTAACGTAACGTTAAAAAACTTTCAGCTTGGCTAAATTTCAACTTAAATAAGATATTACGTGATTAAAGTCAGGCACTTGAATTAAGTGCTCAATTCCTAATTTTATTTATCGCTTAGTGTGCTAGTTGAAGTGCTCATCAAATTGTGCATTCTGACGGATAAAGATAAATAACTGTACTACAACTTTTTGGCAACTTTCAGCACGCGCTGCACTTGACCGGGATGCTTTAAGGCCACAGCACTCGGGCTTAATCAAAATTCCGCTTAAATTGAGCCAGGCACG
Source organism: Drosophila colorata (assembly GCA_035041545.1). Classification (NCBI taxonomy): domain Eukaryota; kingdom Metazoa; phylum Arthropoda; class Insecta; order Diptera; family Drosophilidae; genus Drosophila; species Drosophila colorata. Next base: position 7,893,222 of record JAWNLD010000564.1, read on the forward strand.
CAATATTCATTTGCACAGCTGCGACTCGGCTCGTAACAATGTCAATAGATTTTTAATCAGAGCCGGAGCTATTGTTATGGACTATGTGACTTGTTTGCGCTTTTGCCTAACACCCTTTTGAGCTGCTATTGTCTTGTCCTGGGACTTTATTTATGTACGCCTGTGTAAAGAGAAATGCTGTAAAATGTTTCTATTCGTTTTTTTTTTTGCAGTCAGCAAATGCAAATGCTGTTAAGGCAGCTTGCACTTTATAAAACATTTATTATTCACGGCAAATTCAATTCAATTATAAATAAATTGTTGAGCTTGATTAGCAGGTTCTAAGCCAGCTAACTGCCTGCAGCGCCTTAGAGTGCTGCTCGTAATCCCCAACTACTTAAAAATTAAACTTCTCGGGGCAAAGATTTGATGCTCCTTCGGTTACCTGCATAAATTCATCAACTTGTATTTTCGGCGCCGACGACATCCGCAGCAGACGCGCCCATTTGTTGGACAGATTCAGTTGGGGCATGGCCGTCAGCTCTGTGCCACCCGCACAGCCGCTAATCAAATAACGCAATGGACTGACTACCACCTCCCGTTTGGGGGTCTCCTTGTCGCCCGTCATTATTGTGGCTGGCATTTATTGGATTTGATTTCAATTAAATGCTTAACACTCATAATTGTTCTGGGAAATTGTGCATTCAAAAATGATTATTCTTCTCGGCAATTTCGCGTTGGTTTCATTTCTTTTGTGATCTTTGTATATTTATTTCCGAAAATTGTTATACTTTTCGGGAATTTTTCCATTTACTTTGAGGTCTTTGTAAATTTTAACAATTGCTTGACTCTAGGCAAACTTTTAACGAGTTATTTGCTGTTGTTTTAAGCGAATATTTATATTTCAAATATTTTTGCTAAAATTGTATTAATATTGTGCATACATTTAATTAAGTTAAACATGCATAGGTTATAATTAATATTTTTAATAATTCCTTTAAATATTGTTTGCTTTTTTTGTTTAGTAATTTATATTTGCTCTAAGAAAAAATCGATATGTATATATTTAACAAATTTAATATAAATATTGAAACTCCTTTTAATCACATCTATAAACGTTCCAGCTAATATTTTGAATTGAACTATTATTATAATTTTTGTTGTTTTTCGTTTTCAGTTTTTTCTTTGCATTTTCTTTTATTGAATTTATACTTTATCAATCACTTTTAAAAATCACAAACTGCACTTCCACTACATTGTTTATCAGCGTTTTCTTTTTAAATTTCACTAGAATTTAATGCTTTTTTTGCGCTTTTGAGTTGGCTTCGCGCTTTCCGCGCACAACGTGTCCTGCCAAACTGAAATCTCGGCGCAAGCAGCCTTTGCTTTTATAGCCCGGCTTGCACGCGCTTTGCCGAGCGCTTCGCCAGCGGCGAAGATTTGCGCCCAGCGTTTGGCGCGTGGTGAGTTTCATTCAATTTGCCAGTCAATTTCCATTTTCATTTTCATTTTGCTTCCATTTTTTGCTGTTGCTTCTGTTTAGCTGCCCATTTTCAATGTGTCAAATAGGGTATGATGGCTTGCCGTTTCAATAAAGTGTACAAATATATATTGTATACATATATACGTAGGTCTGGATCTGTACTTGAAACATGGAATATATACTCGTGATCTGACGCGCGTCAGATAAAGTGTTAAACATATTATTGCCAGATTAAAAATTGACAAAAATTTGTCCCATATTTCAAACTCCCATAACTCTGTCATATTTATGATTGATGGCATTTTGGTCATGTTTGCTTATCCTCTAGATTGATTCTGCATTTTACGAGTACAAATAATGCTAGTGTACATATTTTGGTTGTAATTACACTGTAAACGAGTATTGCGCTGTCGGTTATACCCGACCGCAAAGTTCTTACTTGTCTTAAATACAAATCCATAGCTGATATCGAATGTAAGTATCGGAGCTGACTGCAGGGTATTTCTTAGTCGGTCAATCCCGAGTATCTCACTTGATGTTGTGTTCGCTGTCAAGCAGACTTGTTGCTGCGTATCCCAACGGGACCTTGATGTGTAGCCTCTTTTGAATCTCGGTTATCTTTGAGCTCTATTGTTATCTGGTTTTATGGAAGAACCAATGCGGAACTTGAACTTGTGAGCTAACGAACTCTGGCAGAGATGCGCTGGGACATTGCTGCGTGGAATTCGCTAGAACAATGAGCTAGCTACTATTTATATTTGGGTAGACAATCAATAAGCACTTTTTATAACGGTCGCCCGGGGAAATGTTTTATCACTTTAGCGAATTGCAAACCGCACGATTAGCTGGAACTCACCCGCAGTATCCTGAAGGGGCTGTCACGCAACAGGCAAACCTGCTCCACCTGCGGCTCAGCCGGCAAAATGGCCTCCAATGGGGTATCCACGTCGTCCCCAACCATATCCACACGCTTGGGACCGGCGCTGCGCTCGATTATCATCGAAAATATCCAGTACTGAAAATTAAAGACAGCACAACTCCTAACTTGGTCCGAATGGAAAAAGAAACGCGCAAAGAACTCACCTTGCTGTTTTGGCGATTGCTGCCGCTGTTGGAGCGCGTCTTGGGCAGTATTTTGGGCTGGGCCTCCATCAGATCGGGCGGCGAGAGAGCCGCGCACTGTGCATTATAAACACCATTCCAGAGCTTGGGCATATCGGTTGCACTGCTCGGCTGTTGGGGACTCGGTTCGGTGCCAGCTGTTGTGATGGTAAAGGGTCGCAAATCGCGACTACGCCCAAATGGCGTCGATTAGTTTTGGGTATTTCACAATAATCCCTGCCACAGTTATCAGCCACAATCAATTGACTAATTAGTTATTGATTGGGCTAAACGTTTATTAAACGCCCGAATCGTCTGTTGCCTATTTAGATAACCAATCCGTCACACGATACCCCGTTCTTGTTGTTGTTGTCGTTGTTGTTGTTGTACATATCCAGAGATAAAGGCGCAACAGGCACCCACCCCAGCGTTGTGTGGGGGTGTCGACTGTACCGAAACGTTCGATGTCTATGGAACTTAGCGGGTCTCTGGAATAACGCTGCCAATTTCTCCGAACGCCCATTCGAATTGTCGTATAACTGTTTGTTTTTTGGCCAAATGCGTGTTGTTGTCGGCATGGTCATGTCAACGCCCGTTTCGTCACATTTATATTGGCCGGCTCTCGGGGGACACGGGGCTGCACTAGTTGCGGCAACCGCAAACCACATTAAGTGACAATGGCTAATTAAAGGGCCGCTTATTTTTGGCAGATACTGTTAACGGCATTTGCATAATGCGGGACACGCCTTCGACCGATCCATGCTGGTCAAAAACAAGGCTTTAAGCCCCATTTTAACTGAACAGGCTCGAACCTAGCATTTTAATTTTTTTTTACTATAAATTTTACCTTAAACTGGATTAGTTTCACAAAAAAAATTAACCTAAACGAAACCACATTTTTACAGAAAATAATTGAATTTACAAATTTTATATTTTTATATTTTAAAATATTTTTAAAAAACCCTTGATGTTTCTCGAAATTTGCGATAACAATATTTTTAGCTCTTTCTCACACTCAGTAGAATTAACTCTCTCTCTCTTACCTGATCTCTTCCATATTGAAGCGCCTAGCTAACCAACTTATTCAAGGACTTGCAACAAACTGTACGCAAATAATCGTATTGATAATGGACATAGCCTTTGATTTATAGCTACGCGTAAATTAATTAACGATCATTATCAACATCGCGATTTGTTCCGCCCACCAATTGGATGAGGTTCCAAGTTCAATTCCAATTCGAATCCCAATCCCAATTCGCATTGCTTGCCTCGTGGCGCGCACATTTGCTTAATGAAACTATGGAAAAGCTCGAGACAATGTGTGGAAAATTCTACCTATTTCTGACGAGTACTTTGATTATTCAATTGCCTAATCGAAGGAGCGTAGTCGCCTAGGCTAGACAGTTATGGATGATGAGTTGACTAAATATTCGTTGTCCTGATTTGATTAGTGTGAGTGCTCGAAGTGGCAACAAAAAAGGACACATATGGGGTTTTTTCTCTTGGTTTTTTTGGAGTACATTTCACTAATCAAACTTTTCTGTTACAATATTGAATTGATAATACTATATTTTTTTTATATATACCTGATTTCCAAGGAGAAACGTTCTAGGGTTAGTTTCTTCTCAGCAGCTTTGAAAGCCAACATAAATTCCGTTTGTCTTTGGCGAATAATTTACATTTTAAATTGGCCTTTAAAATAAAAGTTGTTCGGTATCAATAATATTTTTAATTTCACCATAACATAAATAAAGATGAAGCACATTTCATTAACAATAACATGAGCTATTCTTCTTTGTTTTTAGTTTTTATAAAGTAAAAGCTGTTATTATTTAAAATGTCCTTTGAATAAAATTGAATTAATGTCAGAGTTGATATCTATCTAGACTTTAACAGCTCTAAGTGCAAAATTCTTTAGAAGGATATATTCGTAATTTTTTAAGTACATTCCAAGTTCACTCACAAATTCGACTCAAATTTTAATTTCGCGAAAAATGTTTATAATATAAGCAATTCAAACAAAATCAAGTAATATATATACATATATTTATACTACAAATACATAAGATTGTCAAAGACAAAAACGTTCAAATTTATGCCATATGTTTCAATTCGTTGTCATCAAAATAAAGAAAAAAAACCAATCACAAGTCGAAAATTTCTCAAAAACAGGAAACACAAGAACAGCCTTTGCCTTCTAGGGTGAGTCCGTTGCAAGGTTCGGTTGCTGCAACGTGCAACTGACACTTAGTTGTGCCCTTTAACACTTGTAACACTTTAATTACAAAAACTTAATTAAAACCCCTTTGAGTGCAGGTTCAAATATATTTTTTTAGCTTTTTTGCGTACCGACAGCTTCGCTAGCTGAACTCCAACTGAGCGCTCCAGCCCTTGAATAGCGCCTGTAGTTCAGCTAGTGCTCTGCTTTTCGGGCAGTGGTGTGGGTCTGGAACTGACTGTGACTGTGACTGTGACTATGACTATGACGGCTGGGTCTGATAAGCGTCTCGCTGGCAGCCTTTCGTCAGTTTGTCACCCGCTTTAACTAGACGCGAACCCAACCGACTCGTATCCTCCACAGTAGCATTTGTAATTAAACTGTCGGCGTTCGCATACGCACATCGCGAATACCTCGTCTTTCCATTAGACATAGCCATAAATGTGTAATTGTCATTGTATAACTATATAAAAGTGTGAGTGGGTGTGTGTGTCAGTGTGTGTGTCATTCATATGGTGAAATACGACGAGCAGAGGAATTTACAATAGTTTCACAAGTGTCGTTTTATCAATGGTTTAACCATATTTATATTGGAAGGAGTCTTGAGTACCTAAGAGAAGAGTTCTTAGCACGATCTTTAATCAAATTTAATATATATGCGTAGCCACATATAGAAGCAAAACTAAAATAAAAGACTTTAGGGAGAAATTGCTGACAGAAAATTGCTGGTAGTTTTAAAAATTGGCCGTCCCCCTTGGGTATATTTACCTCAAAAGTTCATTTATAAATGTCATGAATTGTGCTACTTATGAGTATAAATGATTTCTGATCAATAAAGTGACAATGTATATACATATATAATAAAAAAAATACACCCATAATTTTTCAGTTATATTTTAACCTTGTTTGAAAATACGAATACAATTGCAAGTGGTTCGGTTCACTATTGAACGCATTGCCTTGCCATACGGTTTTCCACATGAGTTGGTTTTTTATTCAAACTTTACTCTTTTCTCATTTTATTAAAAAAAAAAATTAAATTTTCTTATTACATAAAATGAATTATGCAATTTTATTCTTAAATATCGAAAAATCAATCGTTTTGCACAAAACCTTTAAATTAAAAAAAATATATATTTATATATTAGGTTTTATGTTTAGATTCCGCTGGATCATCTGATTTGGTTACCTGCTCGGTACATACCAAATAAAGTAATTGCCAAATGCGAACCGGTTCAGTTAAAAACCGGTACACAGCTTTTTACAGTTATTCGCACAACTGTTTGAGCAAGGGGAAACCCCCGACACTGACTTATATCTCACGTTGCCATCTCCAATGGAAAACCTTCAAAGTCTGCCCGGCATATGTATGTATATTTAGTATATAGTATATAGTACAAATATAATATATATCTGGGCAGCCTTATCGCGCGCATTTGAATGCCTTTTGGATTCAGCACGTACTTATTTTCCGCAATTAGTAATTGCATTTAATTAATCAGAAAGCGTCGCGTCACTTTCATAGATATTTAATAACAGTTAAAAAGGCAATGAAAAAAGTGAATTTACTTAATTATAAAACTCTTAACAGTAAAGATAAAACTTCACTTAAAGTAGGAATTAGAATCCTTTGCTAGGAATGGACATCAGTTTGTTTGGTGGAATGGCAGGAAATTGGCTGAGCTGTGTGGAGCCGAGAGCACATTAAATTTACCCGAAAGCAAATTTTTGATCGGTTGAAAATCTAACAATTGTTCACCAATTTTTCATGCTAAAAAAAATTTTTTTTAACATTACGTAAAAAGGAAAAAAAGGACTACTATTTTAACGGTGCATTAAATTCCAATTAATCAGCCAGTCAATCAATAATCAGTCTATCAGACGAAACAGGTTTATACGTACATTTATTTATATAAACATATTTATTTTTATAGAGATTTTTCTGACAGCGTCTTAGGTGGCATCAATAGTTTGTCCATATTAAGCTCCAACGATATTGTTTTCCCAGATCAGCAAATAAATGATGGGCAACTGCGATCCGCACGCCTGGCGTCCCCCCTCAAGTCCATCGGAGTCAAATTTAATGAGCAGCTCATTAATTATGCGCCTGTATTATTTTACGCCTGGCAATTAGAAAAGCAGCAAGGCAACTGGACACAGCAGCTCTTACATCCCTATTTGGCGAGCTTCTCGTGGCACATTTCATGCGCCAATTAAATGCCGCCGCGTCCGCAAATGAGCGGTTATGGATATTCGTCCTTTTGTGCTTGTTCGTGTCCTGACCACAGCTGCAGCACAGCGCAAAATGCTCATAATTGCATATCGTTTACAGGGCATACCCCAAACGCCCACCGTCCTCTTACCCAATCAAATGAATGTCGCTCACCAATTTGCCAAAAATATTTGTATCGCCCAGCTGTCTGCGCTTCTGATTTTTGACCACTACACGAATCTGTTAGACAATTGGACTGTTTTGTCCACATGAGGAATTTGTCCTGAAACTGGAGTAAGTTAATGTTCCATTTTAGTTATACGTTGAACCAGATCGATTTTTTTTACTAATTGTGACATGATTTTCTTTACAAAAAACTTTTAAAAAAATTTTTAAAAAATTGGTTTTTCAATAATGCATACATTTTAAATGCAAAATCAATCTAGAGGACCAAATGCAATCAAACATGAAAATCGATTCAGTTTTGAAAAAGTTATGGGACTTTGAAGGTTGGAAACGATGGAATGAGAGAACAATCATCCAGGTAGCTTATTATGTGACTTTGATTTTATTCTATTTATTCATTAAATATGTATTTAGTATATATAATTATGTAAAATGAACTCGATAAGCTTTCAACAATTTAAATTAAAAGCTAACCCAACAGTTTTTTACTGCAATTCTAAACCACACAGTCCGGCAACCCTCTAAACTGCATTAGAAAGCTAATTTATAAGCTATTCAGTCGGAGCGACCTTACCAGGAGAGCTTTCATGCCAAATGTGATTGAACTTGCTTTTTCCATCATCATTAAAGGCTAAAGTTGCATTAAAACAATTTAGTAGGCTGTTGCACAGGGTATATTAACAAAAAAAAATTATTTTTGGTAGTGAATTAAAATATTTGTTGGAATGCACCTTTCGTAAACAAACGTTGATGGGTATATTTATCTTTCAAGTTGACAATTCTAATAGCAAACGTAAGTTCAAACCAAACGTACCTTTTGAGCTATACCGTATACGATATTTATGTTGAGTTGTCGATAGCTTATCATTTTTATGCGCTCCTCTCGATGTCTTTCCGATAGTCCACAATTATCAGACGCTCATTTGCTCACTTGGAACTGTTAGACAGGTTTTATGTCTGATCATTATATTTGTATGGCAAAATTTCCTTGTGCAAAAATTCATACATAGATTTGGCAAAAAAAAAATAAACACTGCTTGGACGCATTTAACATGGGACGATAACTTATTTCGATAACAATTCAATTACATATGTGCCTCTGCCAATAACATGTTTGCTGTTATGTTAAGTAACATTAGGTTTCTTAGCATAATAAATTCACTATTTGTTTGGGTTTGAGGCCAGACAGACAAACCCATTAATTTTTAACAAAGGACCACGTTTCAGGACATTCATCCCGAGGTCAACAAGCGGCAGCAGCAGCAGCGCAGCACCGCCAGACAATCAAGTGAAAGTTTTCAGCGTCAGTCGCATTTCAAGAACAGTTGCGGCCAGACATGAACAAGCGCAACAACGTGAGTGCCGCCGCGCACAAAGGAAATAATTGAGATACAATTAAATGAGAAATTTATTGCAGATTCGGCTGCCGCCGGAGGTGAATCGCTTGCTATATGTGCGCAATTTGCCATACAAAATCACATCGGACGAGATGTACGATATCTTTGGCAAATTTGGTGCCATACGTCAAATACGCGTGTAAGTGAATTTCATACAAAAACATTAATTCAATTAATTAACCATTTACATTTTTGAATTGCATTTATTGGACAGTGGCAATACGCCGGAGACGCGCGGCACCGCGTTCGTTGTCTACGAGGACATTTTCGATGCGAAGAACGCCTGCGACCATTTATCCGGCTTCAACGTGTGCAATCGCTACCTCGTCGTGCTCTATTACCAGTCCAACAAGGCCTTCAAGCGCGTCGACGTGGACAAGAAGCAGGAGGAGCTGAACAATATCAAGTCCAAGTACAATTTAAAAACCCCGGAGGCACCCTAAAAGTCACCTTTTTTGGGAGCTCAACTTAGGCTCCTTTAACGTTTCACATACATTCTCCCGTGTATGTCTTATGTCTTAAAAAAACAAACAAATTTTACAAAATTTTTACCACTGCTCAAACTGCGCATTTTTGTAACACATTTTGCTACCCACTTGTCGAGTTTTAAAGGAATTTCCATCATTTGATATACATATATCAGCATTATAAACATCATCCATTCATCAACACGTATCATGACAAACGTTTGGCACTTCAGGACAACTGTTCAGCTTGAAGTACAAATAGTTTAAAAATCATTAAAACAAAAACAAACACCTCTCATCAAAATAACAAGCAAGTAAAAGTAAAAAATAAAAAAAAATTGTAAAATGTTCACGTTTGTTTCCTTAAGCGCTCGGCTGCAAACCTATACAATATTTTGAGAAACATCAGCTTAACCGGCAGGCATACCTTTAATAAAGGTACTACTTAATAGAATTTGAAGAATTTGGAATTAAAAAAATCTGTATTTTTTTTAAATTATCATAGTTAAGTCCGTTTTGAACTGTTATTGTTACTGTGAACAAGTATTGCGCAGTCGGTTACACCCGCTCTTAATTATTTAGAAAATGGTTTGGTTTAATTTGAGCACTGCGGTGAATTTAAAGAGCTCTAAATTCAAAAAGTTTTAATTTACATTTATTTAGTGTACTTATCAACAATCATAAAGCAGTTAAATATTAACCAACAATAACATCTTCCACTTGGAAGCTAATTGCACCCTTTGTGCCGCCTCACGCAGACAACACTTTGTCCGCGGCCTCGTCTGGCGCTTGAATCTTCTCAGCAGCCGCCGCTGCTGCTGCCTGGTACTGTTCGTAGCTATTTTGTTTCTTCTCGAGCTCACGCTGCTTGGCCAATTCCTGGAGCTCCTCTTTGGCCACTTCGGCGATCTTCTGGCGCAACGCTTCAACTTTGCGCCGTTTCTCACATTTTTGCAGTTCCTTTTCCCGACACTTTTCGGTTATTTGCTTGGGACGCTTTGCGGGCATCGCCGGCTTCTCTACGTGCACCTTTTGGTGGCGTATCAAAGCGGCCTCCTGGCGGAAGTGGGTGCCGCAGGTCTTGCAGGCGTACGGCTTTTCGCCCGTGTGTATCCACTCGTGCTGCTTGAGGGACTGCGAGTTGGCGAAGCGGCGCGCACAGAAGCGACACTCGAAATCCTTGACCTTCTCGTGGACGCTCTTGTAGTGGCGCTTCATGTTGCCCAAGTTGTTGAAGGCCTGATTGCAGCCGGGACAGAAGTGCATGCCCTCCTTCTGCACAAAGCTGACTTGCGCGGGCGCATTCGCGGGCACCAGGACGGCGGGAATGGGATTGACAACGGTGCCGGCCAGCTGCGCAATGTCCACGCGCTCCACGCGTCGCGGATCCCGTGGTATGGTGGCCACCGACTCTGCGCACACCTTCGACAGCTCATCGGCCGCATGAGCTTCGCTTTTCGCATCAGTATTTTCGCATGGCAGCGGTTCTTCGCTTGTTCCTAGCTCCACCTGGCGCTGGCGATAGGTCTCGATGGCACGTTTTACGCTCTTCTCGTGAATTTTCAGGTGCTTGGTGAGGCTCTCCGTGTAGAGAAACTTCTTGCCGCAGACCTTGCACTCGCAGCGCTTCTCGCCGGTGTGCGTCATCTCGTGGATCTTGCAGGCGTGCGACTTGCCGAACGTCTTGCCACAGTACTGGCAGGCGTAGTCCCTGATCTTCTCGTGCACGATCTTGATGTGGTTGTCCAGCGCGCGCTTGGTGTGCGTGGCGTGCTCACACACCTGGCACTTGAACATCTTTTCCTGCGTGTGGGTGAGCAGGTGTTTGCTCCACTCCTGGCGCGTGGTCTTGCCGACGCCACAGTACGGACACACGTAGTTCTTGATGCCCGCGTGCCGCAGCAGGTGATTCTTAAGTGCGCTATTTATGTGAAAGCCCTTGCCGCAGATGTTGCACGGATAGGGCAGCTCCTCGCCCGTGTGCTTGTACATGTGTTTCTTGAGCGCCACGGGACAACGGAAGGGCATACCGCACTCTGTGCACTGCTGCTCCGTGCGCGGCGCACTCGTCCGCGATATGTTGTGCACCTTCTTCAGGTGGATGGTCAGCAGACGCAGGCGCGGAAACACCAGCTGGCAGCCCGCCACCGTGCAGGGTATTTCCGCAGCGCTCTTCGTGTGCGCGTAGTCCACGTGCAGACGCAGCGCGGCCGCCGTGGTGAAGCCCTTGCAGCAGCTGGCCACGTGGCACTGGAAGGGCAACAGCTCGTTGTGGTGCTTCATGTGCTCTTCGTAGTTGAGCTGCTTCTTGAACTTCTGGTGGCACACCTGACAGCTGATGATCCGATGCAGACGTCGCTCGGCGGTGGGAATGCATTTGCGCTTCGCTCTCGCCTTGGTGCGCCTGCCACACGCTGGTTCGCTGTCCGTGGCGCTGTTCTGGTCGAGCAGGCGTTGTGCCAGGGGCACATCATCCTCGGAGGAGCAGTCGCTGTAAATGGAGCCCTGCTTCACATCTTCGACTTCCCTGTCCACGTTCTCCAGCATTTTGAAAACCTCCTCCTCGTTGTCAATCAGCTCCAGCTTGTGACTGATTAACGGATCATAGTCATTGCCAGCCGGCTCATCCTTGGCCAGCAGCTCGGCCTCGTTACTGGCCACCGGCAGCGGCTCGAATATGTCCATTGTGTCGACGACGACGACGCCGCTGGCCACCATTTGCTTGAATCGCTGCACCGCGGCCACGCATAGCGTCTGAAAATCATGGAGATCATGCAGTCTGGCATAGCAGCCGGCACAGAGGTTCCTGGGATAGCCATCGTGGGCATCCAGCGGCAGGGACGTGCACGCTGTGAATGTCTTTGCAAGGTCTGGCATGGAAAACAGGTCATACAGCATGCGGCCCTCGATACACTCTAGGCAAACTCGACATATTGCATGAACAGAGTACGGTGTGTTTGTGCTCATTCCAGAATGTCACAGAAACTCAAGTCAACAACAATTTCCCAATTCAAAGCGTTTATAGAGATGGCACGGAACGAACGCCAGTATCGATATACGACGCGCGTCGCTACATCGATAACTGGCGCATATGTACACGGGGTAGCTGCTGGAGTAACCGATACCTGTACTCGTTCTAGTTGGCTGACGAGTATACCAATTTTTTTCGTGTTAATATTATTTTTTTGTATGTTGCTGGCTACAAGCGAAAAGCGAAAACTTTGCGTGCATTTCAAAGACGGGCAATCGAAACGAGCAAACGAGCGATGGACGTGGCGCGCACGTACTCCATACACACGCTGTGCCGCATTTGCCTGAACCTCCTGCAGAACGATGCGGCCTACGATCTGTATCTGGTCCCGGGCCTGGCCAAGAAACTCTGTCTCTGCACCTCGCTGTCTGTGGAGCAGAACGACGGCTTCCCCAAGAACCTGTGCACCGCCTGCTACGCCCGACTCAACGACATGCACGACTTTCAGAAGCTCTGCGTCGACTCGGTGCAAAAGTTCCAGGACATGGTCGCCAGTAACGCCTTCACGTGCCAGTCCAATTTCGACGTCCTGGATCCGAGCGTGTCGGCGCACGATCTGCCCAACGAGGATGACGATCACATCAACTTCGATCCGCTGCTGAATCACAAGATGGAGCTGATCGAGAACGAGGAGGACGTCTTTAAGATGCTTGAGGACGTCGACAAGGAGGCCGAGGAGGTGGAGAAGGAGGTGAAGGAGGACAAGCAGCGCGAGGTCAAGCAGCCCGTCACAATCAACATGTTCAACGAGGACTCGTCTTCCATCGAGAGCGGCAACGACAACGACCGGGACATCGATTTCGAGCCCAACAGCAGCGACGACGACATTCCCCTTGCGCAGCGCATGCGTGGCAAGAACCAGAGCGCCCGAGCGGCCAAGTCCAAGCAGAAGAAGAAGCGGTTCACCGACGTCGAAGACGAGGGCGATTTCACCACCTCCTCATCGGACTCGGATTCAGACGACGACGCCGATCCGGATGCCAAGAGCCGCCGCAAAGATAAGCCAAAACGCAAGAGGATTCCCGCCGCCGAGCGGCACCTGCATCGCATCATCGACTGTCACATTTGCCACCAGAAGTTCAAGAAGGCCATCCGCTACGAGGAGCACATGAAGTACCACAACGATCTGCTGCCCTTCCAGTGCAAGGTGGAGTCCTGCAAGAAGGGCTTCACCACCGCCAACGGACTGCGCATCCACGTGGACCACGCTCACACCGAACTCTCCGAGGTGCACGCCTGTAGTGTCGACGGCTGCGGCAAGACATTCCCACGGGTGCGCCTGCTCACCTTCCACATGAAGAAGGTGCACAACATTTCCAAGTCGGCGGCCCCGCTGCGCGACTTCCCCTGCACCGAGTGCAACACCGTGTTCCGCTGTCCCACGGCGCTCAAGAAGCACATGTACAAGCACACGGGCGAGGAGCTGCCGTATCCGTGCAACATCTGCGGCAAGCGCTTCGTGATCAACAGCGCCCTGCGGGATCATCTGATGCGGCACGCAGGCATCAAGAACCACGTGTGTCCCTACTGTGGCGTGGGCAAGACCACGCGCCAGGAGTGGAACGCCCACATTCTCACCCACACCAAGGAGAAGAAGTTCAAGTGCAGGCAGTGCGACCACGCCTCCCACAACAAGCAGGCGCTGTCCAACCACGTCAAGGTGGTGCACATGAAGATCAAGAACTTCGCCTGCCAGTACTGCGGCAAGACCTTCGGCAAGTCGCACGCCTGCAAGGTGCACGAGCGGACGCACACGGGCGAGAAGTGCTGCGAGTGCAAGATCTGCGGCAAGATCTTCCTCTGCGAGAAGAGTCTCACCAAGCATTTGAAGACGCACGAGAAGCGCGACCTGCCGCCGGTGGAAACCCATCGTCCGCTCAACATTCCGCTGCCCGGCGTCCAAATGCCCATCCACATGCAGCCCGATGGCTTAATGCCGCCCAACGTGGATCACGATTTGCTAAAGGCTTGTGGCGGCGGGCCCGCGACAGCAGCGGCAGCTAAACCGAAGAACTCACGGCGTGTGCAGCGCGTGGACATATCCCAGCTGGCTGGCACCTCGGTCAATCCCATACCGTCTGTGTCCGTGCCCTCCTGGTCGCCCCAGGTCAACTTCACCAAGAAGGAGGGCCAGCACATTTGCCCCGGCTGTGGCCGTGGCTTCAACAACATTGGCAACATGAAGCTTCACTACAAGATCATCCACGAGAAGGTGAAGGACTTCGCCTGTCGTTTCTGCCCGAAGCGCTTCTCAAAGGCGCAGATCTTGCGTCATCACGAGTGGATCCACACGGGCGAAAAGCCGTTCGAATGCAAGATCTGCGGCAAGCACTTCCGCCAGGAGACGGCGCTGAAGAAGCACATCAAGACGCACGATAAGCCCAACAGGCGCGTCTATCCCGAGAAGGTGCAGGAGGCGCCGCCCACGTTCCACAAGATTGAGCCGCGCGAGATCGATCGCGAGCCGAGGAACTACGATCAGTACCAGGATCCGGCCGCGGAGCGAGCGGCCGCCACAGCCGAGCTGCTCGCCCACCAGATCGAGGAGAACGAGGCGAAGCGTAAGGCGGACATCGAGCGGCGCAAGATTCAGGAGGCCGCCTGCGAGCAGCTGAACACGCTACAGAAGCAGCAGGAGATCGAGAAGGCGACCACCTCCTACGACGGCTACTATGCTCAGAAGGCCCAGGCCGAGGGCATCAGCATGGACGCGCTCAAAATAGATCACGTGTAAATCGGAGGATGGAATGGAGATCGAAGAGACACTTAACGTAAACCCAGCAATATTTTATATATAGCTATAATTTTTTACAGCTCCTCACAGTTTTTAAGTACACCCCCATATATGATCTATACCCTCGAATTGCTCCACAATTGCTTACTGTGGGATGAACGCAGTAATCTAATGTATTCGACCACAATATTAATTTTACCATACCACGTAAATACCCCTTATAAATACATACATATGTATTTTTGTTGTCTATGTACTGCATAGCATCTATTGCTTAATTAGAATAATGAAATTCATATTACATATACATATTTGAAATGTGTTTCGTTTTCCTTGCTCAATTTAATGGCAATCAAAGTCTCAATCTCAAGCGTCTACAGGAAGGGTTTTCGGTTGCTCATGCCTAAATTACCCTACATTTACATACCCCCTTATTTATGCGCACACTTATACACACTAGAGTTGTATCGAATCGTTCTGAACAAGTTCGACGGAACTACTCACTTAGCTGTTCGCTTTATTCGTATTATCGATCGATTTGGTCCTTTGAGTCCCCGTTGCTTACGTACAAAATTTGTGCTTTGTTTAGCAGTTGGTTGACAATAAATAAATAATTTCCTAACTTGATAAATATAAATCACAAATATAATCACAATTATTTAATATCTACAATTTAAACGTATTGAACGATTTTGTGACTCAAGGAGCAAAAACGAACGCTTATGGGAATAAAACGAACTATGCACTAAGTAAACGATAAATAAAAATTGAACTTTGAAATGAACTACGATGTACAACTCTAATATATGCATGTGTAATTTAAGCGTTTATAGTGATGTGCTATGCGGTTACGCGGGCATCGTTACACGAGTATTCGTTTTAGTAACCGATACCCAATACTACAGCTAGTAGTAGTACCATTTGTGGGAAAGAAAAACAATCGGCAGGAGATTAAGGATAAATTTCACAGAAAATGAATGAGGGGAGCCAAATCTCCATACACGCAATATGCCGCACTTGCTTAGCGCAGTTGCAGCACGTTGCCGCTTACGACCTGTTTGTGGTCCCGGGCCTGGCCAAGAAGCTGTGCATCTGCACCTCCCTCTCCGTGGAGCAGCAGGACGGCTTCCCCAGGAACCTGTGCACCCATTGCTACACCCGACTAAACGATTTCCATGACTTTCAGAAGCAGTGCGTGGACTCGGTGGAAAGGTTGAAGGACATGCTGGCCAACAGGTGCTTCACAAGCCAGAGGAGCCAAGTGGATAATTTCACTGCGCCACAGGAATATGCGCAGGATGTGCCTGTCGAGGAAGAAGACCGCATTAACTTCGATCCGCTACTCAATACCAAAATAGAGATCATTGAGAACGAGGAGGATGTCTTTAAAATGCTTGAAGATGTCGACAAAGAGGTGGAGGAGGTGGAGAAGGAGTCATCCAGTGAAAACGAAGACAACGACAATGTTGATGATGATGTTAACTTTGAAGCCAACAGCAGCGAATCCGACGACGCCCTGCCCCTGTCCCGTTTACGAAGTGCCGCCAAAGCGACAAAGGCAGCGGGCAAGGATGCAGCTGACGATGGAGCTGATTCCTCCAGTTCTGGAACAGATGCAGATGCCGCAGTTGAGCACACACCGAAATCAAAGCGCAAGCGTATTCCGACCGCTGAGCGGCACCTGCATCGCTTAATCGAGTGCCACATTTGCCACCAAAAGTTCAAGAAGGCCATCCGCTACGAGGAACACATGAAGCACCACAACGATCTGTTGCCCTTCCAGTGCAGCGTGGAGACCTGCAAAAAGGGCTTCACGACTGCCGCCGGCCTGCGACATCACGTGGATCACGCGCACTCGGAACTCTGCGAACTGCACGCCTGCACTGTGGAAGGATGCGACAAGGCGTTCCCTCGCATGCGAATGCTAACCCATCACCTGAAGAAGGTGCATAGCATTGCCAAGCCCGAGATCCGGGACCATCCCTGCACGGAGTGCGACAAGGTGTTTCGCTGCCCGACGGCGCTGAAGAAGCACATGTACAAGCACACGGGCGAGGAGCTGCCCATCTCCTGCAACATCTGCAACAAACGCTTTCACATCAACAGCGAACTCCGGGATCATCTCCTGCGTCATGCCGGCGTGAAGAACCACGTGTGTCCGTACTGTGGTGTGGGCAAGACCACGCGCCAGGAGTGGAACAAGCACATCCTGACGCACACCAGGGAGAAACAGTTCCAGTGCAGGCAGTGCGACCACGCCTCCCACAACAAACAGGCTCTGGCCAACCACGTCAAGGTGGTGCACATGAAGATCAAGAACTTCGCCTGTCAGTACTGTGGGAAAACCTTCGGCAAGTCGCACGCCTGCAAGATCCATGAGCGGCTCCACACGGGCGAGAACTGCTGCGAGTGCAAGATCTGCGGCAAGATCTTCCTCTTCGAGAAGCGCTTGACCAAGCACTTGCAGATCCACGAGAAGCGCGAGGCACCAACGCCTGCGCAAGGCGTTGAAAGTGGACAGAATGCTGAACAGTCGACAGAGGCAGTGGCTCCTGCTGTTAGACCGAAGAGCTCCCATAGAGTGGAGCGTGTGGACATATCTCAGCTGGCGGGCACCTCCGTCAATCCCATACCGTCTGTGTCCGTGCCCTCCTGGTCGCCCCAAGTGAACTTCACCAAGAAGGAGGGCCAGCACATATGTCCTGGCTGTGGGCGTGGCTTCAACCACATTGGCAATATGAAGCTGCACTACAAAGTCATCCACGAGAAGATCAAGGACTTCGCCTGTCGCTTCTGCCCCAAGCGCTTCGGCAAGGCGCAGTATTTGCGTCACCACGAGTACACGCACACGGGCGAGCGGCCCTACGGCTGCAAGCTGTGTGACAAGCACTTCAGCCACGGCTCCTCGCTGCGCAAGCACATGATTTCGCACAACAGGCCGCCAAAGGTGCCCAAGGCTCCAAAAGCAGCGGCCAAGTCAAAGGAGCACCAGAGACCGAAAGTCGAACTAAACAAGCGACCTGCAAGGAACTACGAACAGTACCAGGATCCAGCTGCAGAGCGGGCTGCCGCCACGGCTGAGCTGATGGCGCAGCAGTTCGAGGAGAGCGAAGCCAAGCGCCGGGCGGAGGCCAAAACCCGAGAGATTCAGGAGGCCGCCTGCGAGCAGCTGCAGAAACTGCAGAAGGAGCAGCTTATCGAGAAGATATCTTACGACAGCTTCCAAGTACAAAGGTCCGAGTCCGGGATAAGCGTGGATGCACTTAAAATAGATCATGTTTAAACCTTGCAATACTATTTTGTTAGATCTTTACGTTTAATTTATTAATATTGATTAAGGAATATTTCTAATTGCGTTTAGCTTAAAATATAAAATAGATGCATGTTGCATTATGCATTATGATGTATTTCTGGTGCAATGTAAATATTTAATTATTTTTACCATAAAGTTATAAGCACAAAATATGAATTAATTTTATGTAAGTTTATCTGTCGCTGCGAAAAAGTTTTTAATTATATACATTTATTCCAAAGGAAGCTATACATACAAAATTAAGCAATTTGTTAATATTTGTATTGTTAAAAAATTTATTTTTTATTTAAAAAGTTTTTTTTATTTAAAAAATAAAATTCAAAATTAGTAAAATGTTCTCCTTATACTTCCGCAACTATCGAACGGTTGTTGGTCGTACAAGTAACAAGTATTCGTGACTGTTCGTGCAAGTAACCGATACACAAAGTTCTCGTTCCTTTTGAGACGCGTATACATAGATTTTCTCATACGAAAGTGCTCTACATTTTTACAATTTCGCAATCTAATTGCTGGAAGAAACAAATCTAGCAAAATGGAGGAGGGCAGCGAATACTCCATACATTCGATTTGTCGCATTTGCCTGATCCACTTGCGCACGGCGCCAGCCTTCGACCTGTTCCTCGTCCCTGGCCTGGCCAAAAAGCTGTGTGTCTGCACCTCCCTCTCCGTGGAGCAGCACGATGGGTTCCCCAAGAACCTCTGCACCAATTGTTACACCAAGCTCAACGACCTGCATGGCTTCCAGAAGCTGTGCGTGGACTCAGTGCAAAAGTTCCAGGAAATGGTCGCCAACAATTATTTCGTGCCCGTCGCGGGCGACGGGGACAACGTCGACGTGCTGAATGCTGCGGCCCACGACGGGGATATGGACGAGGATCGCATAAACTTTGACCCGCTGCTGAATACTAAGATAGAGATAGTGGAGACTGACGACGTGTTTAAGATGCTCGACGATGTGGACAAAGAGGTGGAGGAGGTTGCCAAGCAGAAGGAGTCTGGGAGCGAAAGCGAAAATGATATCTACAATGACCATGATGATGACCGAGATGTGGACTATGTGGCGAACAGCAGCGACTCTGAAGATGCCATGCCCCTGTCCCGCCTGCGAAGCGGCTCCAAACCCTCTAAAGCGAAGGCGAAGCCGAAGTCCAAAAGGCAAGCTGCGAATAAAGATGACGAGGATTCCTCCAGCTTTGAGTGGAAGGAGGAAATTGATGAAGAAAAGTGCATAGACCTTCAAACCAAGAAGAAATCAAGACGCAAACGCGTTCGCATTCCACCTCCTGTAGCACAACCGGACGACTCCATCGACTGTCACATTTGCCACAAGAAATTCAAGAACGCCGAAGTCTACGAGGAGCACATGAAGCATCACGACGATCTTTTGCCGTACCAGTGCACCGTGGAGGCTTGCAAGAAGGGTTTCACGACCTCGGGCGCCCTGCGACTGCACATGGACCACGCCCATTCCGAACTCTCCGAAGTGCACGCCTGCACCGTCGAGGGATGCGGCATGACATTCCCCCGACCTGTGCTGCTGACGTTCCATTTGAAGAAGGTTCACAAGATCAACAGACCCAAGGCACGGGATCATCCCTGCTCCGAGTGCGACAAGGTGTTCCGCTGCTCCACGGCGTTGAGGAAGCACATGTACAAGCACACCGGCGAGGAGAAGCCCTATCCGTGCAACATCTGCGGCAAACGCTTCCACATCAACAGCGAACTCAAAGACCATCTCCTGCGCCACGCCGGCGTCAAGAACCACGTATGTCCGTATTGCGGCGTGGGCAAGACCACTCGTCAGGAGTGGAACAAGCACATCCTGACGCACACCAAGGAGAAGATATTCAAGTGCGACCAGTGCGACCACTCTTCACACAATAAACAGGCGCTGACCAACCACGTCAAGGTGGTGCACATGAAGATCAAGGACTACGCCTGCCAGTTCTGCGGCAAGACCTTCGGCAAGTCGTACGCCTGCAAGGTGCACGAGCGGCTCCACACGCGCGAGAACTGCTGCGAGTGCAACATCTGCGGCAAGATCTTCCTCTTCGAGCGGAGCTTGACCAAGCACTTAAAGCTCCACGAGAAGCGCGAGGCGGCAAAGGCCGCGACCGCAATTAAATCGAAGGTAGACAATGACGAACAGAACAGCCAGAATTCCAACCAGGATGAGACTGAACCAGTGGACGTGAAGGTGGTTCCCATATACCCTCCCAAGCCGAATAATGCGTACAGAGTGCAGCGTGTGGACTTATCCGAACTGGCCGGCACGTCGGTCAATCCTATTTCATCGGTCTCGGTGGCCTCCTGGTCGCCCCAGGCTAACTTCACCAAGAAGGAGGGCCAGCACATATGCCCCGGCTGCGGACGTGGCTTCAACCACATTGGCAACATGAAGCTCCACTACAAGATCATCCACGAGAAGGTGAAGGACTTCGCCTGCCGCTTCTGTCCCAAGCGCTTCTCCAAGGCGCAGATCTTGCGGCATCACGAGTGGACTCACACCGGCGAGAAGCCGTACGAGTGCAAGATATGCGGCAAGCATTTCCGCCAGGAGCAGGTAATGAAGAATCATGTGCGCAGAGTGCACGAGACACCGGCGAAGCCAGTCAAGGAACCGAAGCGCCCGAAGCCAGATAAGAACCGGGAAAAGCGACCAAAGGTCGATCTCAACAAAATAAAGCAACCCAAGATTTTCGACGAGTTCCAGGATCCGGCGGCCGAACGTGCCGCAGCCACGGCCGCTCTGCTCGCCCAGCAGGCAGAGGAGAACGAGGCCAAGCGAAAGGCGGAGGAGAAGACCCGCAGAATTCAGGAGGCCGCATGCGAGCAGCTGCATAAGCTTCAGCAGGAACAGCTTATTGAGAAGTTGCCCAGCGACAGCTTTCAGGTCACAAAATCGGAAACCGGCATCACCGTGGATGACCTTAAAGAAGATGTTTAAATAGGGGCAAAGAGAAACATATACTATTAAACCTTTGAATATTAAGCCCAACTCTATGTTTAAACTTATGAATATTATCTTAGAACTATTCCGTAAATTCCTTTAAATTACTTTCACATATTGGAGTAATATTCTTTCATTCGGTATAATAATGTTATTGGTTTATATAAAAATACTATATATATCATTTCTTTTAACTCATTTTTATAAATCATTTCAAATTATAGCTACGTATTATTTTACTTGAAAGTTGAATTTTATAGGCTTATCTGCGCTAACGACAACATTTAAATAATATTCAATACGATATATTAAATATTATAAAGTAAATAAAGTTATTCATTTTTAAAATGATAAACATTTAAAAAGTGTAAAATAATATTTTCGAAAGAGCTTAATAACTATCGGTACCACTTTGGCAGCAGCAGTCACGAGTATTTGTGGTTACTCGTGCAAGTAACCGATACACAAGTTTCTCGTTCCTTTTATGGACGCGTATACATAGTTTTTCTCATCGGACGGTGCTTGAAACTTTTTTTTGTGATAAATTAACAAACCGTGCTGAGGAAAAGCAAATATAGCAAAATGAATGAGGGGAGTGAATACTCCATACATTCGATTTGTCGCATTTGTTTGAACCACTTGCGCAACGACCCGGCCTACGACCTGTTCCTGGTCCCGGGCCTGGCCAAGAAGCTGTGTGTCTGCACCTCCCTCTCCGTGGAGCAGCACGATGGCTTCCCCAAGAACCTCTGCACGAATTGTTACACCAAGCTCAACGACCTACATGGCTTCCAGAAGCAGTGCGTGGACTCGGCCCAGAAGTTCCAGGAAATGGTCGCCAGCAACTATTTCACGCCCGTTATTGCCGACATCAACCAGATTGACAATGTGGACATCCTGCACGTGCCGCCGCCGGACGGTGAAATGGATGAGGATCGCATCAACTTTGACCCGCTTCTGAACACCAAAATAGAGATAATTGAGAACGAGGAGGATGTCTTTAAAATGCTTGAAGATGTCGACAAAGAGGTGGAGGAGGTGGAAAAGGAGAAGGACTCCTCCAGCGAAAGCGACAATGATAACGACAACGACGACGATATTGACTTTGAAGCGAACAGCAGCGAATCCGACGACGCCATGCCACTGTCACGTCTGCGAAGCACCACCAGAGCATCCAAGGCGAAGGCCAAGAAAAACACTGGGAATGAAGATGATTATGATGATTCCTCTAGCTCTGCATCCGATGACGATGACGACGACGACGACGATGATGACGACGATAAGCCCAAAACCAAACCTAAGCGCAAACGCATTCCGGCCGCCGAGCGACACCTGCACCGTCTCATCGATTGCCACATCTGCCATCAGAAGTTCAAGAAGGCGATCCGCTACGAGGAGCACATGAAGCACCACAACGATCTGTTGCCATTCCAGTGCACCGTGGAGACCTGCAAGAAGGGCTTCACCACGGCGGGTGGTCTCCGTCTGCACATGGACCACGCCCATTCGGAGTTCTCTGAGGTACACGCCTGCACCTTCGAGGGATGCGACAAGACGTTCCCCCGGTCGGTGTTGCTCACGTTCCACATGAAGAAGGTGCACAAAGTGGCCAAGGCCGACACCCGAAATCATCCCTGCACCGAGTGCGACAAGGTGTTCCGCTGCCCGACGGCGCTCAAGAAGCACATGTACAAGCACACGGGCGAGGAGCTGCCGTACGCCTGCGAAATTTGCGGCAAACGCTTCCACATTCACAGCGTGCTGCGAGACCATCTGCTGCGCCATGCCGGCGTGAAGAATCACGTGTGTCCGTACTGTGGCGTGGGCAAGACCACTCGCCAGGAGTGGAACAAGCACATCCTGACGCATACCAGGGAGAAGCAGTTCCAGTGCAGGCAGTGTGACCACGCTTCCCACAACAAGCAGGCGCTGTCCAACCACGTCAAGGTGGTGCACATGAAGATCAAGAACTTCGCCTGCCAATACTGTGGGAAGACCTTTGGCAAGTCGCACGCCTGCAAGATCCATGAGCGGCTCCACACGGGCGAGAACTGCTGCGAGTGCAAGATCTGCGGCAAGATCTTCCTCTTCGAGAAGCGCTTGACCAAGCACTTGCAGATTCACGAAAAGCGCGAGGTGCCACCGGCGACAGCCACTGCAAATCCTGCAGCCGAGGGAGAGGCACAAAGTACACCGAATTTGAACCAGGACTTGGCAGAGCCCGTTGACGTGAAGCCCTTGCCAGTGATTCCTCCCAAGCCGAAAAATTCACATAGAGTGGAGCGTGTGGACATATCGCAGCTGGCGGGCACCTCTGTCAATCCAATATCATCTGTTTCCGTGCCCTCCTGGTCGCCCCAGGTCAACTTCACCAAAAAGGAGGGCCAGCATATTTGCCCCGGCTGTGGCCGTGGCTTCAACCACATTGGCAACATGAAGCTCCACTACAAGATCATCCACGAGAAGGTGAAGGACTTCGCCTGTCGCTATTGTCCCAAGCGCTTTGCTAAGGCGCAGTATCTGCGCAACCACGAGTATATTCACACGGGCGAGAAGCCGTTTGAGTGCAAGATCTGCGGCAAGCATTTCCGCCAGGAGCAGGTGCTGAAGACGCACTTGAAGGTGCACGACAAGCCGCCGAAGCCGCCAAAGGCCAAGAAGCCGCCAAAGCCTTCTGTGAGCAAGGCCAAGGGATTGAAGGTCGAGCTCAACAAGAAGCAACCAAAGATTTTCGACGAGTACCAGGATCCGGCTGCTGAACGGGCCGCCGCCACGGCTGCACTGCTCGCCCAGCAGATGGAGGAGAACGAGGCGAAGCGAAAGGCGGAGGAGGAGACACGCAAGATCCAGGAGGCCGCGTGTGAGCAGCTCAACAGACTCCAGAAGCAGGTGCAGAATGAAAAGGGCTCCTACGATAGCTACTATGGGCAGAAGGCCGAGGCCGATGGCACAGATCTGGACTCTCTCAAACTAGATCATGTGTAAAGCGGAGGTAAGAGTAAGTTCTTCTAGTAAGTGTGAGCAATCTTTGATGATTAGTTGTAAACTTTGCAGCCGGCCCAGTCCCTTTAAGAATCCCCTATGAACTATGCGAATCCCTCGAATGGTCACATATGTAAAACTTTATCCGCCTAATCAATTGAATTATGTATTAAAATATGAATTACCAAGTACGCATACTTGCTGGCTAGCATTAAATTCACTTAATATTTTCTGGACAATGGAGGTTCTTCTTCTGCGATGAACTCTTGATCCCGACAAGACGCAATTTTGGGCTTGTCCCGCGTTCAAATTGAACTTGGAGCCGGCTTTTAGAATTAGAATATTTTGATGTCACATAAAAAGTAAGCGCCGGGAATCCCAATTGAGGCATTAAATTCAAGAATCTGCATTAAAACAAAAGCTAAAATATTTTAAAACCTTTCAAGTTGTTTAGTTAAGCACCAAGAAAATGACAACATGATTATTATGAATATTGTTTAAGGAAATATACATTTACTCGTATATAAATATGCAAAGTTGTTTTATTTGTTGGTTAACAATTCAAATTTGAAGAATGTAAATAAATATACAGTTTGTCAAACAATTGTTTGCAAAATGAAAAATCACCAATAATTTCAAGTTTAATTTCATATATTTTGCATACCAATTATTTTTAGTACAATATTATTGTTTATAACAAGTATTGTTTATAACAACGCACAAAAATATTAGTTGAAATTCGGTTACAATTAAAGCATTCTGGAGACTGATCGGCTTAGCTAAGCAGTAGAGACGAGTCGAAAATTCTTAAAACAGTGAACGAAAACAGCTTAAGACAATTGGATATTAAATCATACAAAATGTGACATTAAACTTGAAATTATGTGTTTTTTCATTTTGCAAACAATGTGTATATTATTGATATTGATCAGTATGACAACAAGAGATGGTAAAACCGAACTTAGATAAGATAATCGATAGACGCTGTTGCGCTTGCTTGAGTAACCGATTATTCAACCAAGTACTTGTATTTAACTCGACACAACACTAGGTTTTTGTTTATTAAACACTCAAGACTCAAAATAAAGCGTAAATAAGCAAGAGTAGTATATACTCCACTAGCGCTGCTGCTCAACTGTGCTTGGAATGGATGTTGTTCTACTCTTATTGCATATCGCTTTGTTGCGCTCAGTGGTGCATATGTTAAAGATAACATTTAACAGATGTTGATTAAAAGTCTGGTGCTTATTTACCGCTTTAGCTCAAAATTAAAAGCAGTCATACTAAACTGTTTTCAATTAACGGCTATAAATAGCAAAATAATTAGTATCAAAATTTGTACAACTGAAAATTGAGCACAAAATGTGTGCGCACTGTTAATAACAGCTCAGCAGGATGTTAAGTTAACAGACATCCACAAATTCTTCTGACGCGTTTTTTTTTTCTCTTGGCTGTTTTAAAAACACAACACACACCGAAAATGAATGAGGGGAGCGGATACTCCGTGCACACAATATGTCGCATCTGTTTGAATCATTTGCAAAACGATGCCGCCTACGACTTGTTCTTGGTCCCGGGCCTGGCCAAGAAGCTGTGCGTCTGCACCTCCCTCGCCGTGGAGCAGCAGGACGGCTTCCCGATGAACCTGTGCACCAGCTGCTACAGCCGGTTGAACGAGCTGCACGACTTTCAAAAGTTGTGCGTGGACTCCGTGCAGCGGTTTCAGGAGATGGTCGCCAACAATTTTTTCACAACTAGCGCGCCAAGGATCAGCCAAGTGGACAGCTTCGACGTACTCAATGTTGCTGCACAGGATGGGGATTTGGCGGGCGAGGAGGAGGATCGCATTAACTATGATCCGCTGCTGAATCACAAGATGGAGATCATTGAGAATGAGGAGGATGTGTTCAAGATGCTTGAGCACGTCGACAAGGAGGCGGAGGAAGTGGAGAAGGAGGTCAAAGAGGACGTGGAGCACCAGGCGGGCATTATCCAAATGTTCGGCGACGAGTCCTCCATCGGCAGCAGCGACGACAACGACAATGATGTGGACTTTGAGCCCAACACCAGCGACGGCGACGACGACATGCCCCTCGCCCAGCGCCTGCGCTGCCATCCCAGAGCAGGCGGCAAAACCAGCGCAAAAAGGGTTGCCGCGCATGCCGAGCTGGAGGACGAGTTCAGTTCAGCATCGGACGAGGACGGGCCCAAGTCGAGATCAAAGCGCAAGCGCATTCCCGCCGCCGAGCGGCACCTGCATCGCATCATCGACTGCCACATCTGCCATCAGAAGTTCAAGAAGGCCATCCGCTACGAGGAGCACATGAAGCACCACAACGATCTGTTGCCCTTCCAGTGCAAGGTGGAGACGTGCAGGAAGGGCTTCACAACGGCCGGCGGACTGCGGCTACACGTGGACCACGCACACACGGAACTGTCCGAGGTGCACGCCTGCAGCGTCGAGGGATGCGGCAAGACGTTCCCGCGCATTCGCCTGCTCACGTTCCACATGAAGAAGGTGCACAACATCTCGAAGGCGGCAGCGCCGCCCAGGGACTATCCCTGCACGGAATGCGAGAAGGTGTTCCGCTGTCCCATGGCGCTGAAGAAGCACATGTACAAGCACGACGGCAAGGAGCTGCCGTTTCCCTGCAACATCTGCGGCAAACGCTTCGTGATCAACAGTGCGCTCAAGGATCACCTGATGCGGCACGCGGGCATCAAGAACTACGTGTGTCCGTACTGCGGCGTGGGCAAGACCACGCGCCAGGAGTGGAACACGCACATCCTCACGCACACCCAGGAGAAGAAGTTCAAGTGCCACATCTGCGAGCACGCCTCCCACAACAAGCAGAGCCTGGCCAACCACATCAAGATCGTGCACGAGAAGATCAAGAACTACGCCTGCCAGTACTGTGGGAAGACGTTCGGCAAGTCGCACGCCTGCAAGATCCACGAGATGACGCACACGGGCGAGAAGCGCTGCGAGTGCAAGGTCTGCGGCAAGAAGTTCCTCTATCCAAAGAGCCTCACGAAGCATCTGAAGACGCACGAGAAGCGCGTTCTGCGCGCCATCGAAACGTATCGCCAGCGCCAGGTGGAACTCGGCGAAGGCGGCACCGGCGAGCCCACGGATATAGCGACAATGGCTGCAGCCAGTGAAACGCCCGCGGCCGGAGACGGGGTCGATGTGATAATGTCCCAAAATGCCGCCGATGAGCTGCTGAAGGTGTGTGCCGAGTCGGTGGCAACGATACCCAGAGATCCGCGGCGTGTGCAGCGAGTGGATATATCGCAGCTGGCGGGCACCTCTGTGAATCCAATATCATCCGTCTCTGTGCCCTCCTGGTCGCCGCAGGTGAACTTCACCAAGAAGGAGGGCAAGCACATCTGCCCGGGTTGCGGGCAGGGCTTTAACAACATCGGGAATATGAAGCGCCACTACAAGATCATCCACGAGAAGGTGAAGGACTTCGCCTGCCGCTTCTGCCCGAAGCGATTCGCCAAGGCGCAGACGCTGCGCCATCACGAGTGGATCCACACGGGCGAGAAGCCGTTCGAGTGCAAGACATGTGGCACGCACTTCCGTCAGGAGACGGCGCTGAAGCGCCATCAGAGGACACACGAGAATCGCCCGCCCGTCATATCGTCCAAGTTCTATGCGGCGCGCGAGGAACTGGAGGAGCAGGAGCGCACAAAGCGCGAGGCGAGGCGCAAGGCGGAGGCGAAACGCAAGGAAATCGCAGAGGCCGCCAAGGAGCAGCTGTCGTCGCTGCACAAGATCGAGGCTACCGACAAGAATCTGCACTCGTATGACGAGTACCAGGAGGCTGCCGCTGAGCGGGCAGCGGCCTCAGCTGAATTGCAGGCCCAACAGTATGAGGAGAACGAGATTAAGCGACGGGCTGACATGGAGCGCCAAAAAATTCAAGAGGCTGCCTACGAGCAGCTGCACAAATTGCAGAAACAGCAGGAAATCGAGAAGGCACAAAGCTCTTACGACGGCTACTATGCGCAAAAGGCGCACGCCGATGGCACCAACCTGGATGACCTCAAGATCGACCATGTGTGAGAGGCGTTGGCTTGATAAGATTTTGAAAATGTTATCAATGTGTGGCTGGGCAAAGGAGATACTTGTAGAAATGCAATTAAACTGTAACGTTTTCAAAAAGCAATACATTGTAATCCTTATAAATAGCGATAAGTCTAGGCTTAAGCTGACTTACATCTAAGCGTAGACATAATGCAAGTTTAACCTACGTACATATTATTACAAAATATAAACATTGAGTATGTACATTTTACATAAAACAGAACACTAAACTATGGCATTGTTATATTAATTACTCTTCAGTATAAATAGTTCTTTGAGGCTGTCCAGTGTCATATTATCGAGGTCCCAGTGTGTTGATAATGTGGACTTATCGTCAGCCGATTTGATAAGTTTCATTATGTTTTCCTCGATTGTGCCATTTACTATGAAACGATGCACTGTTGTGGGTCTATTGAGACATAAAAAGAAACATTATTAAATAGTATACGATTTATGCACATCCCAATCCTTTACTCACTTTGTCTGCCCGAAGCGATGCACACGCCCAATAGCCTGTAATTCCTCGCCTGGCGTCAGAATTGGTTCCACCAGGAACACATGAGTTGCCTCGATTAGGTTCAGGCCCTTGGAACCCCGAGCCAAGGGCATCAGCAAACAAGTCACATTGCGTTCGGGATCCTATCAAGGCAGCCAGAGACATTATATATATATATATATATTATTTACAAAATACAAACCTTAAACTCGTCAATATCGCGATTCGTGTATTTGCTGCGATACTCGATGCCATTTTGGCTCAAAGCCGTAGCAATGTGGTTCAATATGTTGGCCCACTGCGAAAAGATCAAGACCTTTTCCTGATCCTTGCCAGTGCATTGGCTTTTTATCTTCAGCACCAACTCAACAATGTAGGCGATTTTCGTAGAAAAATCGCCGACGACCTTTGAACTGTTGACACCTTTCCGCACGGAATAGTATAGCCTGTAAATATATACAAATAAATATATATATAGAATACATATGCGATGCTGATATAAAGTCGGCTTACTGTGGCGAATCTTGGCGACACAATGGACACTTTGTTATGCTCTCGCGACCCAATTTCGTCTTCATGGTGTCCAGACAATGCTGGCACAGAAAGTGGCCACAGGACATCATTACATACTACAAATAGAATTCAATTTAAGTCAGATTCACAGGCTATTCCCTTTAAGTTAAGTTCCTTACGCGCTCGTCGTCCTGCGTTTGGCAAATGGGACATGGCTTGTCCCCGTCATCTTCCTTCAAGTGCTTCAAATACTTTAGGCGACCGGACAAGCGTGTGAAATTCAATTGTGACTCTTGAATATTTGCCAAATTGAATTCCGTTTGTTCGTCCAGTTGATAGGGTAAAATGCGGAAGTTGGACTGCTCTTCGGGATTATTGGTGAGCAAAATGCGCATTTTACACATGTCCAGCTCATCGAACGCCTTGATGACGTACTCCACCTCGATCCAGTACTTGATCTGCAGCTTCACCAGGCACTGCATGGCCTCCAGCAATTCCAATTTAGTTTTACATTCCGTTTTCCACTCGCTGAACTCGTGTCGGGAGCGCAGAAAAGCAAATACCACTGCGAAATATATATATATTTTTTTGGGATTATCAACTGAACTATAAATGTTTTGGTATTTGCCACCTCTGATTAGGATTATTTCGACGCTGGGATTCTCCGAGCCGTCCGTTATGGTGCCCTCCTTGCCCAGCTCCTTGGCAAACAGCAGGCACTCGAACTGATTGACAATATCGCGAATCTTACATAGACGACAGGGTTTTCGCTGCTTTGGTTTTTCTACTCTAGTTGGCTTATCGGCGGGTTTTTCCTCCTGTGAATTAGGTTTTATAAGATAGGATTCAATGGATTCAATAACAACTAACCAAGATTTCAGCCAAGTGGCAATCGGAGACGTTTTTTATAAAGTTCAGCGTTTCCTGATTTGGGCCAACTCCCTTTTCGACGGCTCCGCATGCCTGAACCAGAACGTTATTTAAGAACTCGAATTCGGTGCCCAATTTTGAGTGCAGCTTCTGCAAACGTTCGTGCCAGTTGTGTATTATGTAAAGCACGCCCGACATGCTGTCAATATCCTTGAGCTTTTCGGGCGAACAGTTCTGTCTGAAGAACTCGTCGGCAATCTTGTTCCACATGGCATTGTGCAGCGCGTTGCTTGTGTTGATCAGCGTGGCAAATAGCTCCAAAATGCTCGAATTGTATTGCTGCGCCAGCGTATCGAGCTCTTTCAGCTTTAATTCGTAGGCCTTTCGGGCTGCCTGCAGCACCATTGACTTGTCCTCCATATATTTACGCTCCAGCGTGTTTAGCTTCAAGCGATATGTGGAGAGATCCGGGTCTGTCAGCTGCTCTGCCTCAAGCGCCAACTCAGAAGCATCCAACAAGTTGTGCAGCGCATGTATTTGCAGCAAGCTGTCCACGCTGCAAAAGAGATTATTTTCTTGAATTTAAAATCGTTATAATTCTCAACAAGTTCAAGCTTTAAAAGAGTGGCAAGGCGTACGCAGGCTAAGGGCGATAGCAAAGCTTGCTGACAACAGAACCGAGGGGTTCTTAAAACAGGCACGTTTTTTTTTATACTCACGATATATGCTCATCATTGTAGTCCTTGGCCAGCTTCAAGACCTGCCTATAGTTGTGAATCGCCTGGCCGTAGTGCTTGCGTATAAAGTTTATCGCGGCAATGCCGTTGTAGGAGGAGGCCCACGTGCGCAGCTCCCGTTTGCACTGGAGCTCGTTGTTGGACTTGAGATGCGCCAGTAGATCCTGTGGATTCAAATAGTTGGTTGCGGCCACATTCTTGTTGAGCACCACCGGCACAGAGCACGTTTTCCGTATGCGTAGAAAGGGCTGCAATATAAGCCGCAGCAGTTTCGGTGAAATGGAGGCCAGGCAGGAGCTGTTGTTGCTTGGATTGTATTTGGTGTGTTTGGCAACGGCGGCCAGGAAGAGTTCCGTGCATTTGCAGTGCTCCTCGCGATAATACAGCGACTCCACGTTGCTCAGCTCCAGACGGTGCACCTGCTCGGTTTGCGGCGGTATGCCCAGCTCGTGCTCCACCTTCGATTTGCAGGTGCGCCACATGCTGTGCCGCAGCAGCTCCAGCAACGGCTCGGCCTTGTGATTGAGCAGAAAGGAGTTGGCCACTGTTTGCCAGGCATCCCACGGCTGACACGCCTCTCGGAAGCCAACAAATTTTAAAAGCGGCGCCAGATCGTCGATGGTGCGCTGAATGGGCGTGCCGGTGACCGCCCAGCGATTGATGGCGGGCAGCTCACGCACCATTTCCGCCACCAGCGATGTGCTGCTCTCGACCATCTGAGCCTCGTCCAGGCAGACGCGCCACCAGTTGACCATCAGCAGCGGCGAACTGGGCCGCATATAACGCTGCTCGTAGCGCATCTCACGGTCCGTGGTGTTGCGCGGCGTATGATGAATCTCGTGCGTGAGTATGCTGTAGTCGGTCAGCACGATATCGTACTGGGCCAACTGCATGGGGCTAATCCAGAGCCCCGAGTGCAGGCCCGGATAGAGCAGCACCCTCAACTTGGAGCTTATGTGCTTGCTTATTTCATGGTACCACTGCATCTTGATGGCATTGGGCGACACAATGATGGTAGCACCCGATTCGACCAGCTCGAAGCAGTTCGCTGACAGCTCCGTCCAGCAATTGGGGCACATGTAAACCTCGGTGCCGTCAAGGATGCACATCTGGTGCTGCCAAAGCCGGCAGCGCGTGCACTGCACCTTCACGCTGACCGGCCGAGGGTGCGTGCAAATGCAATGGACCTTGTGCTGCATGCGACGCAGTTTGAGCGGCACATCGTCCTCCACACTGTCCAGGAAGTTGCGCCAGAACGTGTTGGTGTTCAGGCTGGGTCGGGGATGCAGCAACAGCGTGGCCAGCAGCTCGACCGTCTTGCCCAGGCCCATCTCATCGGCCAGGATACCGCCAGGCGGCAGTGAGATCTGCGGCAGTATTTGTGCTTGAACACTCGGTGCTGGTTGTCCACGGACGTGAGTACAGTGTAATTGGCAGGAAATGCATTTGGCAGTTGCTCACGGCTCAGCATCCAGCTAACGGTACGCTCCTGATAGCCCCTCAGCTGCGACGTGAAATGTGCGGGCAAGCACAGTGGCAGTGGCTCCTGATCCTGCATCTGCTCCTGATGCTTGCAGTAGAGCGCATTGTATAGCTGCGTGGTCACATAGCTCTTTAGCTCACGTTGGCGTTGATGCTGCTCGTTCACCACCTCAAACTCCAGGCCGGGCGCATAATTTCTGAAGAGCAGTGGCAATATTTTGGCTGCCAGTTCCATGTCCGCCGCATTCGCCGAGCAATCGCTGGCCGCTTCCTTTTGCAGGAGGACGAGCGTTGCTGGGCCATCTGCCTTTGTCAGTGCTCTGAAGTGCAGCTTCTTGGTACGCGCATTTTTATCTGATGAGTAATTTAATGTGTATGATGATGGATATATTTCTCTGTAAACAAATTGTACTCACAGTTTGTTATGCTCTTCACTAGAGTCTCTGCGCTTTGATTTAGACATTCTTTAATTCGCCATTGCTTTTTGCCATAAGGAAACTGGTCAATACTATTTGGGGCATCCAAACTTTCATCTGCCAATTCACATAAAATAACGAAATCGTTTTCCATTTATTTGTTTGTTTGTTGATACCGTTTAAGCCCGTTTGGTGGAGTGTATGGCGCGTACCAGGATTGCTTGCGTTTTATCGATAAGTCGATATGTTTACAAATACCATATTGATAACAATTTAGCAATAATTTGCAAAAAATTTGTTAGAGGTATTCCATTAAACTTATTTATTATGTTTTTTTTATGTATAAAAATCAATCGTTTATCATAAGAATAACAACTTTTGAAGATTTTAAAGAGAATATAAAAATTTTAGCACGAAACTATATGTACATACCACTTATGAGTAACAAAAAAAATGCATTGAATTCATTGCATATAAGCAACATTTTTATTAATGCGATCGCTTATATTTCCATTTAAATACCCGGACACATCAATTATTGCATTTATGCAATAATTTCATATACTCGGTGCTCATATAAGCGATATGTACTGCATATTTGTATATTACACATTTAGGCATTATTGCGCTTGCCGCTTGCGGTCACACTGTAAACAATAAAAATAAATATTAAGCGCGTGCCTGCAGAAACTCGCATCTTTCTGTAAACAAACAACTATTTGATCACAATTAGATGAACGCCGTAATTGCGCTATGCCACTTTTGCGAAGCGCACGGTCCCTGCGCCATCTTCTGCACGCAAACCCTGCGTGACACCAAAGTGGAAGATTTGAATGTGAATGTGGAGCAGCAGCAACAGCAGCAGGGCCAGAAGACATGCTCCGCCTGCAATTACACGCTTGGGCGCGTCAATAACAATGCCATCTACAGCAAGGACACGGAGAGCGGTGCCACGTTTGTGAGCACCAAGGTGGCCGCCCTGCCGGACGTGGCCAGTCTCGTCAAGCAGGCGGCCGTGCGCAGCCTCAGCTGCGAAATCAACACAAACCGCGATGGCGACGGCGGCTTCGTCTTCTTTGGCGACTCGGCGCGCGGCCACATCCTCAGCCATACGTTTCGCGTCAGCGATCTGCAGGCTCGCGGCTACTACCAGCTCTTCTCGATCATAGTCCTGATGAAGGACAAGTATTTTCTGCTCAACACCAAGCCCTTTCTGGCCGAGCATTTGAGGAAGGTGTCCGCTGAGCTGCAGGCGGGCGCCCAGCGCACAAAGGCTGCCGAGGAGGTCAACTTTTCGGAGCGCCAGAGGCGCTTGTCAGGCGCCCAGTTTCTGACGCCGACGCCGCGTTCGCTGGTTGAGCTGACGGGGGAGGAGCACGTATTTGCCCATTTGCACTCGCATTTCGCCTGGATCCTGCTGGCCGGCTCTCGCTTTCTCACCGAGCACATCACGTTCGGCAACCTGCCGTGGCTGCCACCGCAGAGCAGCGGCCGGCCGCCGGCACAACGGCTCACATACAACAGCTCCACGCTGCCGATGATCCAGATGTACGAGGAGAACATCGACGATCCCGAGCAGGACGAGTTCTTCTCGCTGCGGCATATCAAGAACGTGGTGCGCAAGGAGGACTTCGCCACCATTTGTTACTGCGCCCTGACCGGGGTGAAGATCATTGTGCGTGGCGCACCGGAGCGCACGTTCCGGTTCATGGTGTGCCTGAAGATATTGCTGCCGGAGCCCATGCACAATCTGATGCGCATTGATGCACAGCACCAGCACTCGATCAGTTCCGAGTACAAGATCATATCCGTGTCCAATGAGATTGCAGTGCCCATAGCCAGCAGTTCCGTGTTCCGCATTGATTTCCTGGAGAAGCACTTGAATGGCAGCGATATCGTCTCCGTCAAGTGGCCCGGCGAGTTGCCCCGCAAATGTAAGTAAACCCAGTTGGAGGCGAAGTCTTGCAGTCTATAACTTGCTTCTTTCTGTTGTCCAGTTCCAGATCTCATGGTCAAGCTATTGAAAGCCGTCCAGGCAGTCGAGGAGAAGACCTTCACCGAGCTGGTGCTCAACAAACAGACAAAGGTGTTAATCGAGGAGTGGAAAAAGTAGGTCACAATAATATAATCGAAGACCGGGATCACAACTTAAACTTCGTTTTCCTCCTTTACAGCAAAGTCGTCTGCCTGAATCATGCCAAGTCCGGGAGCGTGCAGGCCAAGTTGAAGAAGGTGCTCGGCGTTCAGCAGCAGGATCAGCCCATTATCAACTACTGGAGCACACACTTGCACTAAATATTGCTTAGCTTTTAAGTTAAATTGTACATAGAAATGTTTAGTTCACTTTTTGGAATATAAAATTCTTTATTGCCACAAAGAGCGCAACGTTTTCCCTCTATTGACAACATATCTTAACCAAAAAGCGACGTCCGTTTCCACTTGCCATTGTTGTTTACTTCTTGTAGCCGCAGCTGGAACGACGACCACGAGCACGCTCGAACTTGCGTCCCTTGGAGCGCACGTAGGGGCGGGTGTGCGAATGGGGCACACCGGGCGCCTTACCGAAGTGCTTGCAGGCAGTGCGAGCGGTGCGTCTGCCCTGGAGCAGCAGCGTGTTCTTGCCGGTGGGCGCACGGAGGGCCAACTGATCGAAGGTGAGTACCTCACCGCCAGCCTTCAGGATGCGCTCGCGAGCCGTCTGGGTGACGTGCAGGGCGCAGACCGACACTTTGGGCACCACCAGAAGGCGGGCATCGTCGGTAACGGTGCCAACAACGACAACGGTCGACTCCGGCTGCTTGGCGGCCTTGTAGAAGCGAGCGACGCGCTGCAGCGACATCGGTGGCCTATTGATTTTGCTCATAAACAAGCGCTTCAGGACGATACGGTTGAACTTCTTGTTCGTACGACGTTGCAGGAAACGGTACAACTGTAAACACACAAAAAACACATATTAGCGCCATTTTAGTTTAGTTCAAGCTCGTATCATTCACCTTGACGAGCAAGCGCAGGTACACATCCTGAGATTTGGGTTCGGTTCTGCGAACCTTGCGATCGTACTTGTGGTTGATATCAATACCCTGCAATGAGATTGAAATATTATTACCAACTGTTGAATTAGCAGGTGATATGTCATGTTTTTCAAACAACAATCAATATTTTTCACAAACATTTAAGATGTTTACAAATTAAATTTTCGGTTTAAGATTTCTTGCGTCGTACCATTTCGGCGACCGGAAAAAGAAAGAGACGAGAGCTGACAGTTAGGGATGGCTAAAGTATCGATATATCGAAAATATCCATAATTATTACTCGATATTTGAAAGAATGCGATGGTGTTTGAAGGCGATATATCTCAAATAAATTGAACAGTTGATTTGGGTGTAAATATTAAGCATATTTCACTGATTTAGTGTATATTAAACAAGATAAAGAAACAATTGGTACTAATAATTATTAATCGATAGCATACGGTCATGCTGACAGCTACGCAGGGCTGCATAAAACCATTGCTATAAAGTGGCAGCGCCGGATTATTTATCTTTTGCAACACTTAAACAATGGCAGCGGTGAATTTACGTAAAGGTTTATTTCTTGTGCCTCAAAATGTAAGTAAAAATATGAATATCAGACATAAAGAGCGCCGTTTATTAATCAAACATGCCTGCTAAAGCTTGTGGCCAACCTGCAGAGATGTTATGCCTCCTCCAAGCAGACGAAGACCAAAACACTGGCTGCCGTTGGTGACTCGATCGCTGCCAAAGGGTAAATATTTGTTTCAAGTGTCTGTAAAACTTACTAAACGCCGAATGTTTACAGTTTCCTGCGTCCAAATAAGCCATACGCACCCACCAGCGATGCAGCGGCACGAATTCGGGCCGTTGCTGCCACGTTGCAGATGGCAAACGGCGGAGATCAGCGACAGTTAACGGATTTGGCAGAAAAGTTCAAATTTCTGACGGCGTGCTTCGATGAACTGCAGCACGGAGTGCCCAACTCGCAGGTTCACGAGATGGCCACCGTCGGCGATGTGATCGCCTTCTATGAGACGGTGGTGGACACCACGGTGCCGCTGGATGCACTGAAGCGCATCGATTTGCCGGAGAATCTGCACATTCAGTATGAATATTTGCGCTTCCATCCAGAGACCGATACCAAATTCAACGGCAAAACTGCGTTCCCCAAGAGCTCCACTCTAGTGACGGGCCTCAAGTATCGCCAGAAATATGAAGGACATGAGGCCAAGCGATCCTGGCCCTAGTTTTATTTGTTATTCCTATTGGCTGATTATTAATTAATAAAAGAAATTGTGTTACGTTCTACAAATATTGCGAGATGGTTTCCACTAGCTCCGAGTTATACAGACTCTCTAGCGCATTCATGACCCTCGAGTCCTGCAGCAGCTCCATGAGTCGTTTATCCGTCTTGACCGCCTCAAATGTGGGATACATCAGCTCACAATTGATCTCTGTTACCGAGGGCTTATTCATAATACTGAGGATCTTCTTTTGCAGCTCGATTTCCGGATCGGGCGCCTGCAGCTTGGCCAGAGCGTTCGCCTCGCCCAACTCCAGCTTGAGCTGCTGTTCCCGCTGCTCCTCCAGATACTTGATAATGCACTCGTATTGCAAACCCGTTAGCTGACGATTGTCCGCCAGCATTTCGATCAGTTGCTGCATGGCTTCGGGATGCCTGCTCTGCTGGACGTGCTGGGATGCGCTGACCGCGTCACGTTGCTTCTTCAGGCGAAAGTCGGTGGCGATTAGTGTGATGGCATCGTCCAGCGGCATATTGCGATGCTCGGCTGGCACGCCGTACAGGATGTTGACCGTAATGCTGTTGAGTGCTTCGTGCTGCGGCGTCACCAGCACGGCGTAGAGACAGCCGCGCGCTGATATGTTGCTCAGCACCTGGCCCAGCATGACGTCCTCGTTGGGAAAGAGCACGTCTACACGCATGCCCGCCTGCCGCAGGCGATCCTCAATGAACTCCGCGTACTTTCTGTGAATGAATTCAAGATTTAGCAGCTGAACTCAGCTCTAAAGTCAACTCCAATACTCACGTGTTCTCGCGATTGACCACGATAATCTCGCAATCGTTGATGGGCACTACGGTAGCAGCGGCGGCGGCGGACATTACAATCCCTCCCTGAACCGCCATCGGCACCACGGCCGGATTGTGCGAGTTCGGATTGACCTTCTTGGC
Source organism: Drosophila colorata (assembly GCA_035041545.1). NCBI lineage: Eukaryota > Metazoa > Arthropoda > Insecta > Diptera > Drosophilidae > Drosophila > Drosophila colorata. The sequence continues at coordinate 7,931,087 of JAWNLD010000564.1, forward strand.
ATTGGCGTTGGCGGCCTTTGGCTTGATGCTGGCGTTGCGCACAGTTAGGGCATTTGACTTGAACGTGGATTTGTTCAGTGCGGCCGCACATTTGTTAGCGATTTTCTCGCTCGCGAACTGGACGAAACCGAAATTCTTCTGCACCATCGAGCCCAAAACCTTGCCGTACGGATGACAGATGCTCTCCAGCTCCTCTTTGGTGCAGCCGGGCAGATTGCCGACGAAAATGCGGTTCTTCACCAAGCCTGGATCCCGTGCAATGTTGTAGCCGGGTGCGTTGGGATCGCGTAGCGCCATAACGAATAAATTGATTACTTTAAAAAATATCTCCAGCAGCTGCAGCAAATTTCTGTGGCCGTAGTTACCGGTTATCGATAGCTGTTTAGTGTTGTTAGTAAAAATATCGACACAGCGATAACACGATAATACATCTAAGCGCCGTAACTGTTATTCAAATGAAAACAAAATGGAGAGAAGAACTCAACGTTCGAGCCATATCAATTTAATTGTAGAAAAGTTTATTGCCGCGAAAATTTTCAAAATAAGTTTTTAAATATTGCCAGAAAAAATGAAATGTTGTTTAAGCGTGTATCAAAAACCCAGCAGCGCCATGTTGAGCATGCGGATCATACGCCTCGTGCTCCGGTTCAGGCTTCTTCTTTGGCACATAGGGATTATGCTCCGGATCGGCGTTTAAGCTGCGAATATAGTAAATTTGATGAATATTGAATTTATATTTCTTAAATAATGCTGTCTTACTGATATAGGCTGATGGCTTCCTCGCATTTGACATTGTACCACCAGTCGCAGGCGAATTCCTTCTGATTGAAGATGGTGCCGTTTGTGCAGAGAAACGATGCGCCCTGGTGACCCTCGCGCCCGTCGTGGCACACATGATAGGCCTGACAGCCCGTCTCCACATTCGCATACATGCCCGGCACGGCGGGCACATTGTGGCAACTAAATTGCGTGTGCGGCTTTTCATGGTAAATCGGATAGTCAACGCCCGGCACGCCTGGTATTTTATTTAGATCCTGCTTATCTTCGTGACGTTCACGATGCTCTGGTTGCGGTGGATTAAACAGGTGCCCGAATTTCTACGGTAACATAAGTAAACATATCAAATGTTGCGAATTGCATAACTAACGTCTCGTGCGGTAACCGGTTCCGCAGACTCCGACGCCGACGCCGACTGTCCAAGTGGCAGCCGTTTTGGGGCGCCCGCTCATTATTAGCAAACAATTAAACATGTGTGTAGTGCATATATGTATGTGTGTGTTTGTGTGTGTTTGTGTGTGTGCCTCAATTGCATGTTACAAATTTTGGGTCAAAAGTGAACGTCGAGCACAAGCACTTGTAGTGAGAGACAGCCACGCGTTTCGCGTTCAGTTGGGCGTGCTCTGCGCTTCCCCCTGGATTGATTTTACAGCGTAATTAGTCGCTCATCATGTCTTCGCGAACAGCGGCTGTCAAATTCGCTGTAATAATTATATGACTGCGACTTACCTGCACTTCAACGGCCAGCGCTGCTCCAAGCAGCAGCAGCAGCAGCGGCAGCGTCAGCGTCAGCGTCGTCAGTTGCACGTTGCTGCCCAGCTTCGACATGATTTTTCTCTGTTTTCTCTAGGATCAGGTTTTAGGTTAGTTTTGGGATCAGTTTTGAACCGTCTGCGTTCAGTTGGAAAATCGCACTGAAGCTGAAGTGCAGTTTGTGCCAAGCGGCATCCACTTGAGCTGTGTTCGTGCAAAGCTTTCAAGGGTAACAGTAACAGCTAACGACTAACGACTAACGGTAAGCGTGGTTCGTGGCTTGAGCTCGGCTGGGCTCGTGTGCTGGGCAACTTTCGATTTTTTGGAAGCTGCTTTTATTTGTTTTTTTTTTTTTTTGAAGCTAAGCTTTTTGTGCTCGTATGTAAGCAATATATCGTACCGCCTAATTATTACAGGCCCATTGCATTATTAAGGAAAACTTTTAGTTAAATGATGATAAGCACAAGTATCTTATGCATATGTAAGTAGATATTGCATTTACAGCTGGTGGGGTAAAAGCAAAATGCATTTATTTTTATTTTGCAAGCGAGAAATTGTTTTGGTTGCTTTGCAGCGTTACTTAAATTATTAGTTGTATACACATAAGCATATGAAAAATATTTATAAAATATGTTTTAATTGGGTGTAATTAAAAATGGCTGGAACACTTTAGTTTGGCATTTAACATGAACATTTCAAAATGGTTTGTAATTGTTAGGTATCTGTAAAAGAAATTAGCAAATAGTGAAAAATATTAGGCTACGTATTTAAACCCATTTCGGCTCACTCCGAATTGTGCTGCGCTTAGATTAAGGCCTTAAAAAATATGCACTAACTTAGGAAAACTAATACAACTTTTGTCCAGCCGGATTCAAGTCGAGCTTGTTGAGCAAATCATCAAATTCGCTAAAGAGCTGCAAAAGAGTTAAATAAAACCACTTAAATTGTTGTCTATCACGGTCGAATGGTTGGGCTTACGTGAGTTTTGCCATAGCTATCCACATAGGTTTTGCTGCCGCCGGCGGTTTTCTTGAAGGCGGGCAGTGCCGGGCCATGCAGAAGATTCACATTTTGATAAGACTGCGCCTTGGATGGGCTGGAGGCATGGCTCTTGCCAACGGTGGGCGCCAGTTCCAGAAAATTGGGCACTGCACAAGGCACAGACATACATATGTAAATGTTGGGTGCAGCCAGGCGTTAATGGCCCAGTCAGCCACTCACCTTTCTTGGGCTGGAATTTCACTTGATTGAGCAACGGATTATGCAGCTGCAGTTGGCGGTAGGTGGGCAGCGCATGCTTGGGCGGCACCAGCACATACGGACGACCCACGGCCTGTGGATACAGATAAGTGGTCTCCACGGTGGGCACCTGACTGTACTGGTAGCGACCTTCCCGCGGCGTATACCGTCCGTCCGAGCTGAGCGCAATATGATAAACGGTGCGCATGGGCTTATTATAGTATTGATAGACCTGCGATTTTGAGTTAATCAATCAAAGTAGTCGCATACACTAGTATTTAATTATGCATTTAATTATTACCTGCGGATTGCGCTGTTCGGGCACAATGCCATCGGGCACGGATATGCCCTCCTTTTGCAGACGGTTCAGAAACAGACGATCGGTCTCGAAGGCGGTGTCGGGTATCTTGCCACCGGCATGTGGCAGCACTTGCTCGCGATAGATTTGACGTTTCTTTAATTGGTTTTAATATTTTGTTTGTTTTTGTTTTTTGTATGCATTATTTATGACTGTAGATATGTTATTGGGGCTTACACACCTTGTGGTTGCGTTCCTTGGTTATCGACTCTTCGGTGAAGACAGCAGCGCTCAGGCCGAGCAGCACAATGAGATGGAAAACATGTGGTGACGACATTTTCTGCTATTTATTTGTATTTTTTATTTTTTAGTAATTTTTTTACGATCAATTTAAAAAGAATTTCTGCTAAAGGTCAAGTTAATCGACTTGACACAAGTCTAGTTCTCAGCAAACAAGTGTTAGCAGCTCGGTACACAAATCCACATTTCAAACATTTTTCTCAAAAGCGCCAAAAATTGCAACACACACACACACACACATGCACTCGCCGCAAATGAATGACGTGCTGAAAAGCAGCTTCAGAATCCAACGGATTGGCAAACGTCGCTGTCGAAGATCTGCCAGCTGCGCGAGGAGGAACTGCGTTGTGCGGTGGCGTTGTGGCCGCGTCGACGGTGCCAAACATAATGAATGCAAATGCACAAAGCGCGCTGATCTGTGGCGGGTGCCCACAACCAGGTGCCCTCTGTGGCGGCTGCTGCTGCTGCTGCCTCTGCCGACGACAACAGCGTTCAGCTAGCTGCAAACATCACGTGGTAGCTTGGCACGACAATCATCATCATCATCATCATCATGTTGTTGCTGCCATAATCTGAAGATTGCCCAAAATACAAAATAGTAAGAGTGATCTAGTCGAGTGTGCTAAATGGCCAGATATCCTATGCAAAGTTATGGAGCATAAAAAAAGAATATAATTTAATATAATATAATTTAAAATAATGTAATAAGTTTAAGTGTAAAATAATAATAATTACCTTATCAACAGGATTTTAATAACTTTTGTACTTAGTTTAAGTAGTAAATTTTTGGTTTTTCAATAAATTTTCCTGATTATAATGCAGCTTGTAGAAATGATATGATATGTGTTTTACACATCATATTCCGTTTCTTACCTTTAAAGGAAAGATACAATTTTTTTTTGTAATAAAACAAACTAACTTTTGAGTCCACATCAATTGAAAGATTAATACAAAATAAAGAAAGTATGAAAAAAAAATTAAAAACACTAACAAAATTATTATCTTAAACTAAAGAATGATTACGTCCTTCATTCAAAATTAAAATTACAGGGTATACAGTGGCTGCAAATTTTGTGAGCGATCTGCAGACATTTCCTATGGCTTTTACTTTAAAGCTCGACTGCAAAATTAGTTGCCATTTAATATTTTGCGCTTCATTTGTTTAAAACAAAGTGGCAAAAAAAAAAAATAATAATAATAATAAAACAAAAACATTTTTACCAAAGTAATTAATTAATCTTGTTGTTAAACTGGCCAAGCTAGCTGATGTTGAACTCAATCGTCTGGGTCGATGGGATGAGCTACTTCACTTGAAACTTTCAATATTTGGCCTGCAATATCTTTGTCATGCATAATTATAATAGATTTTACGTTTCATTTATTATATGTTTCTTGTGTTTTTCGGACAGGGCAATTTTGAAGTCAAATCGTTTTGTTACTTTTATTTTGTTTTTTTGTTTTTGCTTTAACTCCTTTTGAAAGTGAATGTTATTGTTTGTTGGGCCTTTGTTTTTGTGTACACTTGTATTTTGTTGTTGATTGCGCTTGAGTCAACAGTTTTCTATAATGTTTTTAAATTTATTGATTGTTTTTGTTATTATAATAAATATTTGTATAATTTATGTGGCTCTTGGCAGCCACTTGAATCGTCTTTTAAGGGGACTATTTTTTCATTGGATTTCATTCGATTTGTTAGAAAATTGGCACTTGATGGGGTTGTTTTAAGCTTTTCAGTTTTTTTTTAAGACCTTGAAAGACGTGAAAGTGAAATAAATTGTGGTTGGAGTAAAGCCCAAGTCCGGGCTTTCAAAAAAAAAAAATAAAAGTAAGAACGTTGCAGTCGTGTGTAACCGACAGCTTAATACTCGTTAACAGTGCTATAAATATGAAAACAGATTTTTTACACCAAATTTGAGCCCCTCAGAAACTTTAAATGTTGTTTTTTATGCTAATTGTGACAGCCGCAATCAATTAAAAATATAAATTTGCAAATTAAAAATTTTGAAAAAAATTTTTTTTAGAAATTAAGTCATTTGATTACATGATTTTTTTTTTCGAAAAATTTGGAAAAAACTTATTTTCAAAAAAGCATATATTTTAAATGCAGAATCAATCTAATAGACAAATCATGACCAAAATGCCATCAAACATATAAGTCAGTTCAGTTTTGACAAAGTTATGGGACATCGAAACAATGCACAACCCAAAATACTCTTTTCACCTTTTGAACGCATATGAAAAGGAAGCTAGTAACTCACGTTTGTGGTCTGTACTCATAACTATGTATACGAAATGTCATTTTTTGATCAGTGAAAAGATTCTCACGCATTTGCACTTAAAATTCCAATTGCATATCATACTATAAAAATGACAGCCCATACAGACAATCAAATCGAACGAATTGTAGCGCGCCAAAAGTATATTAAGTTGGTGAAAGTATCTATGCGATAGACTCTATAAGAATTGCCCACAACAGAGCCGAAACCAAACACGCAAAAGCATTTGAAATGCCAAACACAAAAGCGCCTCTTGTAGGCAATTGTAATTACCGCAGTTACACAATGGCCGTAAATGGTTTTACATTACCAGCTACAAGAGCGGAAACCCAAGCCGACAAAACGGGACAGCTTCTGGCGAGCTTCTAGCGCTGCTGACCTTGGCGCCATTGACCGAATTCAAGATGCAACATCTGTGCGCACAGCATCCCATTGATGCGAGTCGTTGATGATGTTGTTGCTGACAATTAGAGATTAATTATTTTAAATCGTTGGCGACCTTGGACACAGCAACTACAACTGGCCCAGACAAATTGCCGGAGCAGCGTTGCGGTCAGCGTGTGTTGCACCCAATTGGTAGCAAGTCATCTTGCGGCCGCGCTACCATTGTTGACTCTCGCATTTGGTTTAGCTTGTCACGCGCTAATTGGTTGGGGCAGCGGGTTTCCTGGAGCGTAGACTCTGCAATCCATTACAAATTGGAAACGCTTTGGCTGCGAGCATTGAGTCAAGGATTTCCTAGACATTCCCACGTCTGCAGCACAAACAAAAAATGAAACTAAAAAACCTTTCGAAACTGTCGCAAAAAAAAAAAATATGACAAGCCAATAACACGACCCAATCTCCGGACCTACCGCCATTGATGGAGTGGTCCGGCAATGGCCTCAAGAGCGCATCACAGCGCATTGAATCGGAGGTTACCAGTATTGGCCCATAGGCAGGTTCAATTGCCTCTAATGCCAACTGCTCTGACCGTCTCCAATTAGTATATTCGCAATCAGACATTGTGTGGGAAATCAATTTGGAAATCAAAACAGAAATTAGTTTCGCCCAGCAACGGTTGTGCGTGTGTGCGTGTGTATTTAATGCCAATTAACGCACGATTTTTGATTTTGTATCTTTTAGTTTTCGTTGCTCCACGTGCCAGTAGCCAATAAATAATCAATTTCATGCGCAGATATTGATCAATTAAGGCAGTCAAGTAATCAAGTAATGAACATTTTGCTGGACAGAGGGTATCTAAAAGTTAGTTATGCCCAATTGCTTAAGCTATAAGTTAAACAACAGTTTGTTTAGTTTTAAATATTTTATGTTATTTTTATTATGATCATTTTCCGGGCTTTATTTCGTTGGTTTTTGTTTGGAATTTAAACACTTTTCAAAAAGTAAACAATTATATCAATCTTGGCTCTTTTCAATATGTAATATGGACATGTTTGAATTCTCAATACTTTTAAATATAAAGAACTAGTTTTTCCCCAATAGCCTATCCTTCTACATAGCATTTGTAATATGTACAATATGTTCTTATATCCGTTTCATCTAGCTGAACAATTGACAGATCTTTCGATCCCAAAGACCTAATATAAAAGTTAACTTTTCGGCTCACAGTTAAATCAGCTTCTTTGCGTTTTAGTGCAAAAAGGTTTAAATGCAAAAACTGTGTTTAATTCGATTATTATTCGGTTTTGTTTTGTTTGTTTTAATTTGTTTGTATGCATTTTAATATTCATTTAAAGCTATAAATTATTAAATTAAATACAAATGATAAGCAACAAAACTGTATTAAGCATTAAGAATATCGTATAATTGAATATTTCCTCGATTTTCTAGATTATTTTTATTTTAGAAAATGAAACTCCATAAGTATGTATCAAAAAATATAATTTGAGTAACTCAACGCTGGATGGATTCCCGAAAACTCTGCAAAATTTAAATACAAAAATAAAAGTCTTTTTTTGAATGGCTTGCAGAGGTTTTTAAGGAACCCAGAACCAAATCGTATTGCTTATAAACTAAACATGCTAAAAGTTATGTTGCGAATAATGTTCGCAACAAAGCAAAATACTAACTATTGTTTGAAATTTTGGTTTTTTTCGTAATACTCTTTTATAACAGAGAGAGAGAGAGAGAGAGAGAGAGAGAGGGAGTGATGGAAAGGAACAGAAGAAAAACGTGCTACTAAAGTCTTTTTAGCTTGATACTAATACGTACTAAAATCATTAAAAATGTGTGTGTGTGTGTTCATTTATAACACAGATTTTAGTATATACTAGAAGAGTTTAAGCTAGTTAACTGTTTAGTTAATTGGTACAAAAATGTACCCAACAATTCATTCACATTTATGTATTGGTAGTTTTTATAATTGCATTCGCATGTGTACTAAAACGTGCTAAAACTGACAGTTTGGTGCTGTGTGTGTGCTAGCTTTGTAGTTAGGCACTCCAATATAATAGTTAATCTTAGGGCTCTACACTTTAGTACTGCGCTTCAAACAATAATGTACAAAAAATACGCGCAGTTTTACATCTAACAATAGTTAGATTCATAGGAAAAAAGAAAGCGCAGGAGCTAATCTTCCCGGCAGGCTCCTGCTGCGCTACAAACTATGCTAAAAAGTATATCTCTCATCAAATGTATACATATAGTGTATATAATAAATATATATCCCTTGGTATAGCTTGCATTACGATTTTTTGTGTGTTATGCACAGGAGATTATTTTCAAGCTTCCTTCTGCATTTTGAATAAGCTTAATGAAACCCGTTTATTGGGCTTCCGTTGGTGCACTATAAACCTTCATGATGTCCTTGATGGCCGACAGCGAGCCAAAGACAAGGGCACCAATGCCGCACAAGATGATGAATACGTTCTTCCACAGTATCCACTTGCCCGGACCGAAACCAGTGTCCCAGTGCACGACGAGCTCAATGATGACCTGCACCATGAAGAACCAAGGATTAGTGTCAAGTGATTTAGAGTCTAACGCGTTGAGCAGCACTTACCGGAAAGATCAGACCGAGTATGGAGAAGCAGAAGGCGCCAATGAGACCCATAAACGGCGCTATGGTGGGCACTGAAATGGCCAGCACCACGGCGGCAGTTACCAGAACGGTGCTGCAAGGGGAACAAAAACCAAAAAATAAGTTCAGAAATAATTTAAAAGCGTGCTTTTAATGTGTTTCCTTACCGCAGCACGTAGTTAACGAATATGGGCCGCTTCGTGCACTTTTCTTTGATGCCATCCCAGACAATCTCCAGGCACACATAGAACTGCAGTCCAAATGTGCAATACACTGCCAGAGCAATCAATACCTTCACAGCCTGGGCGGGCCACTCTTCGATGGGCAGATTCAGTGTGATGCTCTCGCCAGTTTCATTTCCGTAGCGCAGATAGCCAAGGAAGCCGAGCAGCATGTAGATCAGGGTAACACCCGACATGCCCTGACTGAGCACACCGCAAATGCCCAGGAAATTCTTCGGCGTCTTCATATTGTTCTCCAGCGGCATAACGACACCAATTGCCTCCATGGCGAAAATGGTTATCGAGAAGAAGGCCGGCAGCGTGGACAGCGTGAATAGCGAACGTTCCTCAATGGGCGGCAGATCCTGGACCAGATAGTAGAATGTGATGCCCAAGCCGAGACCCATGAAAACATTGGCCACCATCGAAACGGGCGCCAGATACTTCAGGTTGGGCACCCAGGCAATCAGGATCAACGGGATAAGCAATATGCAAATGAGCACACGCGCGTCGATTTCACGTCCCATCCAATGCTCCAGCACCTGTTCAAAGTTCTTGGCCACAATCACCGTGTAGACGGAGCAGGTGCCAAAGTACGTTAAGAACAAGCCAAACAATATAGAAAACTTGGCAATTGGCGCAAAACCGCGCAGACTTTTCGGACCCTTCAGGAACGCAGCCTCAGCGATTTCCGCAAAGGTCATCTTGGTGCGACGCGTCTTATAATACAGCTTGTGACCGCATTTGACCTGCACGTGAATAAACCGCCTTTAATAATCGCGATCGAAGAAATATGAATTGTCTTGAACTTACGAGTATGTAGCTGCAGTGAGTGCAGACGAAGGCAGTAAAGATGGTGGCAAAAATGCCCATAACCAGACCCGAGTACATAAAGGCAAACGGCATACCCAGGATGCCAGTGCCCAAAGAGGCCTTCAGCAAATGCGTCAAAGTTTCATTGTCACTAAAAAAGAGAAAAGAGGCAGAGTTTAGCGAGATATTTAGTGAACTTTATGTGGCCAGACTTACGTTGTGGGATGCTCATTGTCGCGCGCTGCAAACGGATCGAAATCATTATTGCCCAGGGCATGTTCGGCATCGGATTTGCGTGGCTGTATTTTGTATCTGTAAATGCATAGAAATTACAAAGATATTAGTATTAATTAAAATAACAAAAAATTAAATATAGATTTTAAAAGTAATTATTGCCACCTCAACTCCACATGAGTGGGTTCTAAATCGCTCATTGCCATGCTCTGAACTGCACCGATATACACTGATCTCTACACCGACCGCTGTCAGACAACAACTAAATGCCATAAATGAATGCACCATTTTCTTATATGCGGCGTATGTGGCAGCCGTGAGTGAAATTCTTTGGCTTTGGAATTGCTGCATCTGCAATTATAGTCGTTTGGTCAACGTCTCATTTTCAAGAAAAGAGCAAAAGGAAAAAAAAGAAACGACAAGCCCAATTTGGACTGCAAGCGCTAGCCAATTGTGATTGGCCAGGCCAGCGATGCAGAGTCTCAGAGCCTGATTCCACGTTGATATCGTATTGCATCAGCAATCAATTCAACTGGGTGCACTAACGTGTATAAAAACAATTGCCTAATTTTAGGATGTGCTTTTTAATGCTGCTTTAAAATTCAATTATAAGTAGTTACAATTGTTAGGTCGTGGTAGAATTATTTTTGATAACAAAATTTAAAACAAAAAAATACTAAAATATTTTTCAGTAATGAATTTAACCTTTACTTCCACTCTTAGTTTCAGCTTATTTAATGAATATTTAATTTGTGTGTTAAACATTAAAAAAAATTATATAAATTCGTAAAAAAATACAAATGCGAATATGGGCGATAGCTAATGTGGATTTTGCCCGATAAGTACGTAATTATACGTAAATATGTGTACATATTTACCACACAAAAATATATATCTAAATTTAAACTATTTATCACGAGGTAACCGCAACCATAATACATATTTAACACATACTTATTATAAATTAAATATTCATTTTTTATAGTTTATAATTTAAAGCTGGACGATTCTGTTTTTATTAGAAAATTGCTTATCATTTACAGTGCAAGGTTTAATATCAAAGGTTATCAACTAATTTTTATGCCTGATCATCATAAAGTTCAATTCATAAGCCTATGTAAAATTAAACAATTAATTTCCTGTTTTTTTGTTTGCCTTGGTTACAGCTCTATGCTAAATTTAAATGTCAATGCATGCAAAATATTTGTTATCAACCGCTTAAAACTCATCTGGTTGTTTATATTATTTTACTCGTGTTCAAAATTTATTTATTATTCTTTTTGGAGGGATCGCGGTTTTAAATGCCATTTACATATTTGTTTTGACAGGCTGCAGTAAATAAGAAATATTTACAATGGAAAAAAATTAATTTGCATTTGGCTGATCTCTCGTTGCAAAAAAAAAAAACAAACAAAAAAAACATATGCAACGTCAAGAGTTTTGAAAAATATTTTCGTATAAAACCAAAGGTTGAAATTGAACACTTGGATGCAAGACTTGTACGATTAACTGTAGCTGTGTATATTAGAGTACACATACATATATACCTATAGAAGATTGATGTGTGTTGAAATGTGGCCTTGTTGTACTATGTATTATTCCATTAGGTAAGTTGCTGCGTAATATAACGGCGACAATACGCTCATATGATTAGACTAATAAGTGGGTCTAGGCGCAATGATAACTTAGCTATATCTCAACTACTACTACTGTTTATATGGATACAAACTCTTTATACTTGCAAAAATATTTGTTTTTAACTTTTAGTAATTGCACACACAATTGCTTGTAATTATAGACAGCTGCCTGGTTAAAATCTACGGTCATGATCTATATACACAATTATACATAATATCGGACCATAACTGAGTTTAAATGGTGGCGTCTGGTAAATTGCTGAGTCAAGTGACATTTCGGCGGCACTATTTGACAATTGGTGTCCGTGTGTGAGATTGTGTGTGTGGCTTAACGAACATTTAATTGAGCGACACGCAAGGCAAAATCTTTTATTTACTTATTTACCTATTAGAGCGTTTAGTTCATGCCTTTAAAATAGAAACGATGGTACTTACTTGTTGGTGCCATCGCCGGGCAGGAATTGTTCCATTTCCTGTGGCGCATGTTTCGAGCCGCTGTCCTGCAATCAAAATTTATTGACAACAATTAGACAAACAATTAAGTAAAAAGAGATATTCTTCAATTATAATACGCACCATTACGTTCACCATTTTGTGTATTATTCCACTTTTTTCACTGTCAACTCTCTAACAAATTTCGCACAGAGCACAGTCTGCAAATAAAAGAAGAGGTTCAAAAATTAGTTCGAGTTGGAATGTGGCAGTTAGTGTAAGAATTAATAGAATTCCCTTGATTGAATGAGCAGACATTTACTTGATCAACTTTCAGCCCGATATTGTCTTTAATTTGTTCACATTTATGCGTTCAAGTGCCTTTTAATTGAATCGTGCGCCGCACATTCAATTTACGAGTAAAAGGCATTTGATTTAATTTATTGAAATATATTCCAAAATTTTTTCATTTTTATAAATTTTTTTTTTTTTTCTGTGAGATTTGTATGTAAATTTTTTTTGTGTTTCGGCAATTGGCTTGGAATTTGACAAGTTATTCACTTAATTTCTTTATATGCCACTTAAGTTCCATCTAATGAGTTCTATATTTAGCCCCTTCGAGCGCTATCAATGAACTCTCGAGTGTTTCGCAGAGCCTGTCCCATTCAATTTGTTTGTCGAAATTCAACTTTTGGCCCGTCATCGTGATGGGCTACGAGTGTTGACTTGTTTACCCGCCGTTGATCTATTATTAATATGTGAAGTCCCGGCGAAAATCGAAATTTGTTTTTGTCATTTCTACATGTGTTAAGTTTCGCATTCACGAGTGGTGAAATTGTCACAGATGTGGAAGGGGTTTGGGGGTGGTGCATGTGGTGCTGTGCTTGTCACATGCGTCAATAGGGCAACCTTGTGGCATCCGTAGCTTGTACTTTGCCTTTGTATGTCATATTTTGGCTCGCTCTTTGGCTGCTAGCTAACAATTAACACTCTGTTGGCCTTGCCTTAAACGCAGCTGCTAAAAAAAATGTGAGAACAAGTTACTTGAGGGTTAAACTACGTCGGAGAGTATCATAGAGTATCATATGCGTAACATTAACTGACATGATAAATGTGCTTTCTTGGCCAAATTACATGAATATTCATTTGCTGAGTGAACACATTTCAACGCTCAAGTTTCGGCGGTTTATTTGGGTTTGTAACATTTTGAATTTCGTTAACTTCAGCACATTTCACAGCAAGGTTGAATAACCCTTGGAATATTTCGAATTCTTTAACCTTAAATTGATTGACCGCCATGATCATTATTCTGAATCAAATAACTCTAATTTTAAACTAATTTCCACCACGATTACAAATTAATAACACTTCATTCCTTGACTTAATCCCTATCTTGATAAGATTTATACCTAATCAGCTTCTAGATTTAAAACGCTTAGGCATAAGTTCAAAGTATTTAATATAAATGTTAGAATGTTAAATGTTCATATAAGTACCAATTAATAACACTTATTCCCACACTTAATCTCCATCTTTATATGAGTATTATGTTTAAGACCATTAAGCATTATAAATATAATCAGAGAATTCGAATTGTAAAACAGATTTTTATTAGTACCAATTAATAGCACTTCACTCCCGCACTTCGTCCATATCTTTATATGAGTATTATGACTTTGACCGCTTATAGATTTAAAGCATTATAGCAAGAAATCTATAAAAGCTGCAAAATATTTTGATTTCCTCTTGAACGAATAACCAATAAAATTGGTAACGTCACTAAATCACGAATACTGATAAGATATAATCCTAACATCGGAAGCATTATTGTTTGGTGTCGTTATGAATGAAATGAACTGTGTTGGCGGCAACAGTGCAGTTATTAGTGGGGTCTCTACCAAGATAGGAGCACACATATAACATCATATAACCTAATATTCGTATACATATGTATGTTTGTACGTATTTAACAACACACACATGAAAAGAACCTTCACCCACTGCGCGTCTATAAAAATTGGCACAGTTTGGTCTCTTTTATTTTTGTCGTTTTTGCTCGCGTTGTTTTGAGATATTTTTAGTGGTATATTCACCGGTTGAGGTAACAAATGGTCGCCCTATATCACATCTATTGTCTATGTGGTACCTCACCCAAAAAAAACCAAAAAAAATAAACAAACAAAAAAAAACCGGCAAATACCGGTTTCGCTATACCTTTAGATAATTGATCGATTAATAGCAGTGCCAAAATCAGCCATACCATTACAATTCGTTGCGTGTGCAGACTGAGACCCAAACATGTCATAGCCAACTACATGTATTATACCCAAAGATAACGACGAAGGCTGCCCTTGAGGCACGCTATTTTAAGTAAAGTGCTTCATGTTCTTCACAAATTCTGGAAATTGCCAAAAAAAAATAATAGAAAAAGAATAGATTTCATCATCTTTATCAATTGCTAAAACATTTGGGATGTGTATGTTGTATCTCTGACATATAATAGTGGGTTTCAATTGAGGCAAGATATTTTTGAGGAAATGTTACTGTGAAAATATTCCCCTCAAGGAGCGCAATATCTCTAAGTTAAAAAGATGTGTTCACAAAGTCTACAGAAAATAATGCGATGACAAATCCCAAAAACCAATTGATTCTTATATTCAGTACATATAACCGTCACAAGACTGAACCAAAATAACAAATTCTTTTTGAAATCCCAAATAAAACAACCTTGAAAATGAAATTTTGACAAAGAGCAAAGCATTTTAGCATACTGTTTGTAAAATATTCAAATGAATACAGCGCAAAATACCGTCGAACGCGAAAAAAATATGCAGAAAACAGTAAAAACTCATTAGGATAGACGCTATCTAGAGCTGCATGCACATCTCTTGTGCATTATAATAATGATTGTAAATGCAACATGCGGCAAAGTCCAAAAATACGGTAGCGAGAGTAGGGCGAATGTAATGGAAAATGTAATTGGCATTGTATTGGGTTTAAACGCTCTATGACGACTGTTGCGCCTATGCCCAAAATCGAATAAGTGACGTCACATGTCTGGCTGATTTCGCTCACGACAACAATTCAGCGCAGCATCCTGTGTTGCGAGAGCATTCTCTGCTCTCTGCAGACTCTCTCTGTCTCTCTTTCTCTCTGAACCAGCCGGCCAGGCCCCTAAGCAAAATAAAAACACGTGTTTCAATTTTAGAATTCGAATTTGGTTTCCATGCACATCTGGTGACGCTATGGACTTAAGTAGTTGTATATTTATTAAACTTTGGCTAAAAAATTCTTTATATTTACTTACTTATTCTTATCTTAAAGCCAAACTTAATGTTAAAATGTTGTAGGGCGGGTAAATTTATGTGCTTTGATAAGAAATTAGTCATAGAAATTCTATGGCAAGGGACAACAAGTTCCGGAATTTCATTTTTATGCCTTTAAACAGACCAAGTCAACATAATGCGATTATTCTTAGAAAATTTACAATACAATACAAATGATGTTTATATTTAGCTTCAAGTTCATGCGGCGCCTTGCAAAGTTTTATAGAAATTTCATCAGCCAAAACTTTTGTTTTTAGGATTTCTCTTACTTATGTTGCATTTGTTTACGCAGAAATGTTTTTTTGCCTTCATTATGAATTCGAAACAGCTTCAGACCGATTTCTCAATCAAAGTATTATGTTTCCAACAACGTTTATTTTAAAGCGCAGAGAATTAGGAAGAATATATATTAAAAGACATGTACAACGAATTGAAAGAAATATAATATTTGTTTATAAAGATTAATAATACAACTCATTGACTTTCCACTCTTAGTTTAATCAACAAGGCCTTGACGTCATTCAAAAAGATGCCAGTAATTGCGAGGAATTTAATTAGCTGCACCTCGAACTCATACAGTATCTCTGAAAACAGCTATTATCAACAAACAAAAGCTGCTCAAATAAATCGTCTATGCCTAGAATAGATTATTTCAGACAGCGCTTAGTTTGATTTATTTTTTAAATTACTATCATTATTGCGGGCACGTGCTAAGGTCGAGGGATTGAGAACTTATGCATAGTACTTATACTGCGGGGACAAGGAACTGACACGGAATGCAACTGGGAATCTAAACAACGACAGAAAATATGCGGGTAATTATCAATTTGAATATAGATAAATGTGGTATCTCAAATTCAACAAACAATTAGAGTATTTGTGTGATCGATTTTGATAAAAAAAAAACCGAGAGCTTTTTTTTTTTCAATGCAGATAGTAGAGATGGGCACATGTATTGCATAATAAATTCGATACTTCATTAGCAAATTTATATATAATAATCTTTGCTTGTATGAAAGATGTTCATCAGCGAACTCTTTGATGTTTATGAACAGGTGCACTTATTAGGAAAAAACCTTGACTATTGATAAGCAATTGAGGCAAATAGCACTTGAGGTGTGCCGCCGTTACGGAAATTAGTTGCGTCTAAAAATAAATCAATTTGCTTTCAGACAGTAGCACCAGCAGTAGAAGAAGAAGAAGCAGAAGAAGGGCTAGTTCTCTTACGTTACCACAAAGAAGGCGGCCAAGTGTAAGGGCGTGTGCAGACAATTTGCGCAAATTGACAAGCAAATAAGAAAGCACATCATAAAGAACAAACGTCATGGAGAAAGACAACAGCAAGCGTCAATACTGCCATTAAAACGGGGATTTTTATGGAGAGACATAGAAAAGTAAAAAAAAAACAATATTCTAAAAACATTTTTATAGAGCGCCAAAGAAAAACTAACCAATCTCTAGGTAGACTATATTCTGTAAAATTAATCTGGCAACTTAATATAAATGTCTTCTGATCCTTCCTCAAGTTGAATACCCTGAAGAAGGATGTTAACTTAAAATAGTTTCTGCAACTGACTTCATGTCAAAAAAAGGAAACTAATGCTGCCCACGCTCATCAGCTGCTGACGTTGACCCGCATCTTTTGTTATTTTTATATTTTTATACTCGTGCACGAAGTGAAAAGAGTACATTGGGTTAGTGCAACGTCCTTCGTGCTGTACGTCCGTCTGTCCGAATGAACGCAATGTTCTTTGCCGCTTTTAAAGCTGGAGACTTGAAATTTGGAATATATACTCGTATTAACCCGCATTAGATAAAGTGTTATGATTTTTTGGATATGCCCATTGGGGGCGTGGCAATTCGATCAAATCGATATAAGTTTTATAGATCCCTAAGTTTTATAGATAATATATTTTCAGACATAATACTGATGACCTCCTCTAAAGATCGCACGCAAAACTTTTTGGCTACGCCCATTGTGGGCGTGGCAATTCGATGAAATCCTTATATCTTGATTCATTAAATTTGGCAGACAGTTCTGATGACCTTCTCTAAATATCAAACCGAAAAAAAACGTCGTCGTCCACTCTCCACCACATATTACAAAAATCTAAATCTATTTTTCCTAAATAACAATAATAAATAATATCGTTTTCGTTATGTTATTGAGCAGTCGGTTACACCCGTCTGCATCGTGTTTACTTGTTTGTTGTTGTTGCCCTTTCTCGCTCCCTTTGACGTCACAGTTTACTGCGTCTTTTCTAAAGAAATTCGCCTTGCCCGCTTGTAAAATTTTTGTATGTTAATTATCGCAAAGCAAAAATCAATAGCCCAAAGCGACATTGAAAAATGTGAACAAACGTATATACATACAAACACACCTACAATGTACATATATTTATAAGTCCGTTATGTACCAAGTAGTATGCATAGATAAGGATGAGGCGCTCGCTTGGCCCACAGTCAAGGTCGCTTTGTAATGTGTGTTCACAGTAATTTGAGTTTTTTATGGCCAGTTAACCGATTTTAATGTTTTTGCTGCCATTTCATGACCTATTTCATATGTTCTAGTTGGTGGTTCATCTACCAAATTAGTATCTATGACGTGAGTAGCTTTTGTTTGTTGTAGGAAATTACAATTTGTTATACCAAGAGTTATAGTTGCAGTCGAGTCGTCTGCAACATTTCGATTCGACTTTCCCCCTTTAACTTGCTTAATTACCGTTAAATTACGTGCTTAAGAAAACGTGGCACATCAGCAATTTAAATCGGGCTCGAATCAGCCATTGAACTATTATGCACAACAACAATCGCAACAAGAACACCAATTGAAGACAAAACAAAACGAAGCTAAAGTGTCATGTACATTAGAAAGCGCGCGAATTTGTTTTCGGTTTAGGATAGGACACGATAACGATGTTCATTCATGAAGTGCGATTATATAGAAATGTAAATCGGAAGTAGAAGCCAACGAAGAGGTCAAAACAAATGCCGCCAATGCAGGCGAATAGGTAAATAGTATAGAGTACAAATACACGTCTGGCGAGCAGGTGCATTGCTGGCAGCTACGTCGACAGCAACGCCAGCTGCGCAGCCGATGCCAGCGTTAACATCAGCGCTTAGCTGACGTTGCACACGCGTGTCCACGTTAAAGGGGATTTGCTGTTGGCCTGTCCGATTTTGAATACGAATATCGCGAATAGCGCACTTTAAAAGGTTTAAAAATAGTGTACAATAATATGCAACAGATTTTCGTGTGCAGCACAATGTCGAAATATAATTGACGTTAAGCTTTTGTTGTTTCGCCTTTAAATGTTGTATAATGCATTGAACAACAAATTTGTCATACAAATTTTTGGTTTATTTCGGGCATATTTTTTTGATCTTTGATCGACGCAGGATTGTGTAATTTTTGACATTTGCCCATCAGCATTAACTGTACATTCAATTGTGCTAATTGCTCTCCTTTTCGACTGCATAACATGTGCGTTTTAAGCAGCAGCTTTGCGCTATTGCCATGCAGTCGCCTTCTATTTCTAGACGTCCAAATTTGTGCCATGTGCTTGACACTTTTTTTTTTTAGATCTTATGCTGCTCGCATTCACAATAAGCCAAAAAAAAAAAAAAAAAAATTGTCTTTAGTACAACATGCATTTGTGTGTGTGTACTTACTTTGCTCACTGTTACGTTGTTGCTGTTCACTTTTGTTTAACACTTTCTTAACTCTCGACACAGATTTCGAACTTCACCGAATAATTAACGAGTTCTTTTTAACAGTTTTGTTGTTGTTGTTATTTAACCATACTTGAATATACCTTATATCCAAATGGCGGTGCACACGTTCTAATTATTTCCCACAAAATACAACCACCGCTTGCAAAACGTTGACCACGCGGCACAAAAGTCGAACGGCAACTCTCGCTGCGAGCAGCAAGCAGCGCATTTTATAACTAGAAGAGAGCCAGCGAGCGCGCCAAATTTACAGCTGAATAGCAATGCCGGTGCCTTAACGCGCAGAAGCAACGAGTGTAAAGAGCGAAAAATAAGAGAAAACAAGTAAGAGAGAGCAAGTACGTTGATTATCAAATTATATTAGGACAGTGCATTTGCCGCATGCAGACACAAAGGATAAAGCGTAGGACACGGTGAGAGGCAGCAAGCCACCCCATTCGGTAGGGTCAGAGAGCGTTAGAGAAGCAGCGTGAAAAGGGCAAGAGCCTTCAAATGCCGTGTCATTTGGCTGACGAAATTTACTTCGAGCTTTCATAACCGTTGCAAATGCTTTTAAAGTTTCCCTCGCAACGGAAACACGAAACTTTAAAATAGAAGCGCGACAAACATGATACGCCAACCGATAAGCGGTCGGTATTGCAGCAGCGCAAACATAGCTTGAAAACATCTGATAATGCTCTGTAAACATCTGATAATAAAGCATATTGTGGGAACTGCAATCTGTCAATCGGTTATCAATATTTGTAAAAATTGCACATAATTTATAGACTATCTATATTATTTAAAAACAAGTAAGATTGCTCTAGTCCAGGGGGACGCCAGCTTTTGAATCAGAAGCTCAACTTAACTGTTACTGCATGCAAAATCCTAAGAAAAGGTTACAACACAAGCAATCACAGCACGAAGCACAAAGAAGTGTGGGAAAGCAGCTAGCAATAACTATACGTGAGCTTTTGAAGTTTAGCTACGATAGTCCGACAAACAGAACACGTAAATGTATTTGTATACCTATGTACAGTTATCACAGATTTTTTCAACCAGCACCTTGATCTGCGCGTGCGATGGACGATCCTAAAATCGAAAACTTATTCTCTAGCTTTTATAGTTTCCGAGATCGACTCGTCTGTTGATCCTGGTCAAGAATATATACACTTTATGGGGTCGGAGATGCCTCTTTTTGCCTGTTACATAGATTTGCACAAAACCATTATACCCATTTTACCCATCTTCAATGTGTTCAGGGTATAAAAATGCAATCTAATGCATACATACGTCATCGTTCTAGGCAGTTCTATGGTGAAAATGGTATGTACGTAGCTCATTATCGTCATTTTCAATTAGCAATGATATGCGAAAAAAACCATAAAGACTGTCAATACGCGATAAAGTGGAGTGCTTCAGAAAAAAAAAAAACGTGACAATCTACACAAAACGTGTATTCTTTTTATTTTGAAAATAAATAAAAATAATAGAACGGTAATTTTAAAAACGTGTTCCCAGTATTTTGAAATTAGAAATTAGGAAAATGCATTATATCAATATATGATCATAATAATGTCTCGAAATAGTGGGAATACTTTTGTGTGTCTCTGTGAGAGCAGCCCCTAACTTTCTTGCAAGTCAGCCTGCCAACGGGAGGTGGTAAACACAGGTACATACACATATCCATAAAGGCAATTAGTCATCAAAAACGTGTTTGTTATATAGTATGTAAATAACCTTACGGGTTTTCCTAAATTTCTAAACTGTGCAAATATTGACTGTTGATAGTTAATTAATTTATTTTTACGCTATTCTGTTTTCTTATAAAAGGCTAAAAGGTGATAAATAATATGAAAACTTTTTATCGGCAAATTTAGCGGCACTTTGTTTAGCAGCAGCTACTTGAAAATAAACCAATTATAAATAAAAATTTATAGTTGTTGCAATTTATCGTTTATCTAGCTTTGCTTTCGTTAATAACAGTTCTTGATGGATTGCGAGGTATGGCATTGAACTGATTGATAAGGAAAATATAAATATATAAAACAAATACAGTTAGTAAATGGGGTTTTCCTGTGATTACCCGCTATTAAATGAATTACCAGAGCATGGTCTTCACATAATAACTAAAGTTATTTATGAAGCGTTTCTGCTTTGTTAAAATGTAAAACTTTATTCCAAAAATCAGCAAATCTTTTTGTATACATTTTCTTTTGTAGTTTTTTTTTTTTTTTACGTACACTATATAATTTAATTGGTTTTATGCATAAAACTTATATGAAACCACTTTAATTTGCTTTCGTTCGCAGCGTGAAATAAGATCTATATTTAATATAATATAAACTTATACGTTATACATAAGATTTCAAATCTGTTAGCATAAAATCATAAGATCCAACAACTCTTAATGTGATTCTAAATTGAGCTGGGTTTCAAACAAAAGATAAATTGCACAAGAAATTCTTACAGAATGCATTTGTGATCTGTTGCATAGATATTATGAGTCTGGTACATATGTATGTATGTTAGATGAGTGTGAGTTATGGCCGTGTGAAGCACGTTGACTGTGTCTGTAGTTTCTATGTATTAGCCAGTTTTGAACTGTGTTTCAGTTACTATTGAGTTTGTGTTTGATCTATTGTAACGTTAGTTAAATTGAGATTGATTTAGAGTAGTTTGCATTGCAAGTGTATTATAGTTCTGATGCTGTGTGTGTGTGTGTGTCTGTGTGCGTGTGTCTGTCCCTGTGTGTGTGTGTGTGTGTTTGTGAGGTAAAAATTTCTTGCCAATGGACGTAAATACTTAAATATACATATATGGCAGTACATTAGGGTCTTTCCAAAGTCGCACTCGCTCAACTCTTTGAGGTGGTCTACAAATCTCCAAATATTCCAATCGTTCCCACACACGCGCTCTGCATCCGATATTTGCCAGCAGTTACGTCTATTTGAAGCCCCGCGCCCTATGGCTTCAAATAAATGAATCGTCAGTGCTCCTCCGGTGGGGTGCGGAACTCGGAGATCCAATCGGTGACGCGCAGTCGAAAGATCTCTGTTTTGGTCAGTATCCAGTCGCGATACTGATGGGGTATATATTCAACCAGCTTATCGGCGATGTCCGGATTCTTGAACATAATCATGTATATGATGAGCACATTGATTACGAACAGCAGCAAGAACGTCATTAGCGATGAGAAGGCTACGCCCGATAGAGTCGTGAACCAGGAGCTGCCATTTGTTAGCTTCTTCTTTTGATTGTTCTTCTGATTGGTCGTTTTGCTGGTTGCTGCATTAACGGGTTTGATTGTCAGCTCGTTTTCAGCAGCTGTTCCCGATTTCTTAGCCTTTGATTTCTTGTTTGCTTTGCTGGACTTTTTGGCTGTCTCGCCGCCGTTGGCCTTTGTGCTTAGGTTGGAGCTGGAGCTGCCATCGCCATCGCCGGCGCCGGCCATCTGGGCCGAGCTCAGTTGGCGCTCCTGGGCCGCCAGACGTTCACGTTCAATGAATTCGGACTTGAAGTTTGCACAGACGTTCACCTGCAAAATGTGTGCAAATCGTAAAGTGCCCCTCGACTAAAGTGCCACTTGACTTACAGTATTCTTGGCCGCCTGTTGGCAGTCCTTCAGCGTTGAGCAGCGACCCACAATTTTCAGCCAGGCGGGCGTCAAGGGATTGCCCTTCAAGTCCAAATAGCGCAAACGACGCAAGCGTCCGAAACTCAAGGGCAAATGCTCCAGGCAGTTGTTGTACAGGTCCAAATGACGCAGCTGCTCCAGTTGGCCAAAGTCATCGGGCAGAATGCGTATTTGATTCTTGCTCAGATCGAGCTTGACCAGCCGGGTGAGCGTGATGAAGTTGCGCTGCGCGGCAAATAAGCATGTTTTTGTTAAAAATTAACTAACTAATTAAATAACTTTGTTTTTTTTTTTTTTGAACTTACGCCGAGTGTGACCAGTCGATTGCTGGACAGATCCAGGAAGGTAACGCGCTTGAACGAAGCCTGCGAAGGTAAAAAATAAACTGAATTTGAGTTTCATGTTCAAGCAGGAAGTTCAACAACCAAAAACGAGAAAAAGAAACCCCCGAAACAACAGTAAAATTCGATTTTTGGCAACTTCCCCGAGACGGGGTGGTAACTGCCATTGCCAAATCACAAAAATCAACCCCCTGAAGCAGTTGTGGCTGCACACACGCACACACACACACACGCACACACAGGCACACATCTGCTTTGTGCGGCGCTCTCAAGTGTAAATGCAATGCAGTCAACGTCAGCGTTAATTGCACGCCAGCCGGCAGGCAACAACAACCCAACAATAACAACAACAACAATAACTGTTGGATTACTGTTTGCGCGAGCGAGATGGCCAATAACTGGCTAGACTTTTACCAGACAAGACAAACGTTTTGTGCGCCCTTGCGTGCGTGTGTGTGTGTGTGTGTGGGGGAGATAGCCGCGGTCAGACAGCGGATAATTAGCAATGTATTGTTATTATTGCATTTAATTACGTTATTTACTTACAATTTCACGCACTGGTATTTCGGTCAGTTCGGACAGGCTGAGATCGCAGCTTTCGTCCTCGACGCGCTCCTTCACGTTCACCCGCACCTTGTCGCCGCCTTTTGGCATTTTTGCTGGCTGTGCGCTTGTTAATTTCACTATTTAATGTCCAATAACAAATGTGACACAATTTGGAATGCCAACTACTCTAAATAAAAAACCAAAACACAGCTGCACTCGCCAAAAGCCGCTCAGAGACTGCCGGCGCATGGTAGCGAGCACACGATGTTCACGTCTTGCGCAGGTGCCACAGCAAAACTGCTGTGACGTCACAAATGCGCTCACATGCTGCCTACACCTTTGCGCGTTTTGAAAACTCGCCTCTTAATGCAACTATTCTGACTAGCTGGCAACGCCAAAGGTCTGGCAACACTGTCCAACATAAAAGCAGTATTTTTTGTCTTTTCTTTTGTAACTTTACATTTATTTTGTAATTTTCAAGTGTTTTTTTCTTTTGTATAAAAGAACTGCATCAGCTAAACTGCTGCTTAGTCCTCCTCCTCTTCGGCAGCAGCAGCGCCACCACCTTGGTTCTTCTTCATGTTCTTCCTCTTGACGCGGCCAGGACGGCCGCCACCGAAGGGCGACTTCAGGGAGAAGTCAATGTGCTTCTGCGAATCCAGACGCACCACAAACGACGGGATGTTGACCACCTGCTTGCGCACACTAAAGAAACGTAAAAAAAAATGTTGGCAATGTTAATAAACATTGTTGGGTTACATTCAGCGCTGGGGCTGGCAAGTTGGAGCAAACTGTTCAGTGCAACTTACGCTATGGAGCTTTGCATTATGGTCTGAGTGTCAACTGCACGACCAAAAGACGTTGAGAGCCGGTACAAGCGCATGGTGGCTTGTTCGACTCCCAAGTGGTCTTACTGAACATTTATAAATTAGCATTTATATATATATTTTTTTTTTGCCTGGCGACGTTTTCTGCCGCTGTCCACATGGGATAATTACCGGATGTGACGCTGACGGATCAGCACACGTGCATGATGGATGGACTTGGCCAATCCAAGCTTGAACACCTGTGTCTGCAGACGACGCTCCAAGAAATCCTCAATCTTCAGACCGAGCACGTAATCGAGCTTCATGCGCGACTCGTCTAGGACACCAATGCGCACCAAACGACGCAGCAGAGCATTACCTATGGAGGGCAATGAATAAATGGTTATATTAAAAGTTCCAGTCGACCGCATAGCTTTTGCTAGCCAATTATTCTCAGTGTGTATTGGTTTACGTCAATGTTTGTTCAGACAAGAAGTGTCAGAATTATATATTTTTTAATACAGTTCATCATGACATGGCCAGCAATGAGAGGTTTGAACGTTAACTCACCCTGGAACAGACGCTTCTCGTCCTTCTCATCCAGAGTCAGCAGCTCACGGGCAGCCTTGCGGATCTTGGCCAGGGCGTACTTGACGCGCCACACCTCACGCTTGTTGCGCAGACCATACTCGCCGATGATCTTCAACTCCTGGTCCAGACGCGCCTTTTCATAGGGGCGACGGGGAGTCACATAGGTCTTCGAGAAGACCGAGGGGATGCGGCCGTTAACCATGATTCCAACAATTCAACCGACCCTGCAAAGACGTAGAGGTTAGTTTTAAATCGCGCTTTATACTTCACATCGCCCCACATTTTCAACATATAAATAAAGCTAATTATTGCTCAGCAATTATATAAGCATGTACGACTATTATTTGTAATATTCTTAATTATTTTACGGCATATTTTGCCGAATTTTAAACCGCCCAAAATTTGTACGTACGTTCGGTTTGATGTTTCACGCTGAAAGAAAGAGCGAAAGAAAATCAGAGATAAGCGATATTTGACAGCTCCAAAGTAGCGAGTCAATGCTGTTATGGGTGGAGCAATTGCTGCTATATGAGGAGTGAAACTGTTGTCAGCAAAAGACGGTGTAGTATCGATAATGATTTCTGTGTGAATGTCAATACGTGAATTTGTAAACCAATCTGGCAGCACCATAAAAATTTTAACAGATGGCACTACAATATTTTAATTTCCCGCACTTTAAATTCAAATTCATATTCAAAAAATTGGACAAGTTCACTTTTATTCCCAATAACCCTACATATAATGCTTACATAACTCACTTTAAGTAGAATAAACTTTGACATCTGCCTTCCACTTTTTGAATGCGGCCACGCGAATGTTGAACATGTAATTTCCTTTAGGAACTGGTATTTCGCTGATTAAATTACTATTATTTTCAACTCCTTTAATGATGATATCATGCTGTGAAAATCAAATAAACGCTTACACAAATTGGACAATTGTGATAATGAAAAGTGAACAAACCTGATACGGACAAGAGTGATTTGCATTTGAATTCCGAAAAATTTGCGCAAGTGCAAAACTGTAAAATTTTGACAAAAAGCCCCGACGATAAATGGCACAGTAATCAATAGTCTCATTTATAATCGGTATGCGGTAATCTTTCGTAATTTTGTACAGAGTCATACCCATCTGAAAAAAATGAAATGATATTTATATTTTAATGGCCCTCAGCCACATCTCGGCTAATACGTACGCTTATGTCATCTATGGGCTTTTTGTAACGCACGGCGACATAAATATCCATTGTAGTGCGACCATTTTTGCTCCACATTTCGCAGTTCTTAAAGTAGCTAAACGAAAGGTCCAACGATTTACACTCGATCTTGGAAACGGTAAACTCCCTTCCCCGGCATTGCGGAACGCAGGATGGGATCGCCAACAGCAGTAGCCTTAGCAGCAGAAACTTCCGGTTTCGGACCAAGCGTTGATCCATTTTTCCAACTCAACTCCAAAATTGCGTCTGCCATCCAGTGCTCGAGCTCTTTGACCATTTTTATAATACAACTCCAATCTATAATCTGTGTCCAATTTTGCGTTTTTTCAATCAGTTATTTAAATTGAAATTGTTTTTAGTTTGCCAATACCATGGCAAAAATGGCTCTAAGTACTTAGTTATAGTATATAAAGTTTTGAACCGAAACAATTCGAGCTCACAATTTCAATTGTTAAATGCTTGTTTATGTTTTATGTTATACAATAATTGTTAAAAATCAATTTTTAACCAAAATCAACTCATTAAAAATTTGAATACATATTTTTTCAAATTTTAAGTAAATATAATAAACAATAAAAACAAAATTTGCTCACATATCAGCCGAAGCTAAGCCTGAACCAAACCGTATCTTTTTAAAAAATGGTTTTTGTTTTATTTTTAGTACTTTGGAAAATTTTAACCACAATAATTTATGTTGCCTTATCGCAAAGACACCATTAATGAGAATTTGTTAGAAAATATTTTACCTCTTAATTAAAAATAAATAAAACAAGTTGATAAAATTGTCATATTTTGAATATATAAAAAATAAATAGAATATTTTTTTTTTAACTTAAGAGAGTGCGAACGAATCAAAGTTTAAACCAAAACTAGGATTCGTTGATGTGGAAAGCCAGGAGCACGAATCAAACCTTCCATGCGAGACATTGGTTCGAACAGTAAACCGAATCGCTGACAGTTATTTCTGGGTTCGCAGCCATTGCAGTCATAACTTTACTATGGTTCAAAGGCCAGTCAAAATTTATGATTCTTGTAGTCAATTTATGTTTCTTAATGTCAATCAGATCGTGTCATATATATCTTAAGTTCCGCACGCCAAACTTTCGAGACCGAAAGTTTCAGACACAGCATATAGTCACCATTGGGCATGGGCAGATCCATGAGGGCACCCTTCTCATAAGTAAATCTATTTATAATGATATCGTGCTGCAAAGTAATTACGATGAATTGGGCAATTAATTTAATTAACAATTATGACTCACTTCGTAGGGACAGGTGTGATTGAAGTTCGAGACGGCCACAAAAGTCTTGTGGAATGAGTTGAAGAACAAATATGCCTTCGGATTGCGCATATAGTAGCAGAAATCGAGACTCTGATTCAGCAGAAACGATCGATAGCCATTAGATTTCTTGAACAGCTCCAGATTTATAAAGATATTGTCAACGGGCGTCTGGTGGAGCACACTGTGCATACTAAAGGCGGACACGCCCCGACGCTTGAGGGTCAGTTCGCATTTGCTGAACTCACAGTAGGTCCTGTCGTAGCAGCGACAGGCCACATTGGTCAGCTTGAAGTAGCTGCCCCACACGAACCGGGGCTGAAATTCACCAATTATATATAAATATAAAAATATAATTATTATCAAACGCATTCTGTGCTTTTGGGCGGCTGATGGGCAACTGAGCAGCGCAGTTGTTTTCCATTAGCCACATAAGCGAGCGCTTTTAAAAGACAATTATAAATATATTTAAATTCATTTAATAACTTTTTAATATCAAGTGTTGTGTGTGATGTGTAAAAATGTACAATACATATCTAAAGTGCATATCATGGATCAGAATTTAGTAAAATATACTCGAAACTCACATAAACTCGAGTCAGATAAAGTGTTCAAATATTTTAAATAAATTATATAACACTCTTTTTGTTTTACATCTAGACGCATCAAATTTGGCAGTTTACTGAAGATCGCACACAACATTTTTAGGATACGCTGAATCTATAAAAGATTATATCTAACTCATTTTGAAATTTGGTGTATCCAACAAATTTTGCAGACAGATTACAGCTTTAAAGATCAAGAAAAATAGGTTATTTATTAGGGGCACTCCCGCAATTAAAATTACAAAATATTAATAATAATTTTACTGCTTTAAGCTATTATTTTACTATGTATGAGTATTGCGCAGTCGGTTACACCCGACTACAACTCTCTTACTTGCTTTTTTGGCTTTACAGCTTTGATATAAAAATATTTGCTTGCTTATCTGTCTGTTTAAGTATCTATCTAAGTAAATTTCTGAGACTTAAAAAGTATCAATTAAATTTTAGTTATTAATTATTATTATTATATTTTATTATTATTAACTAATAGTCTAAGTGAAGGACAAGCTAGGTATATATATGAGTATAAATAATTTGTACCTTTAGTGCCAAGTACAGGGTATCTGCAGGTTCAATTCTGTTCATCCCTAATTTATTGTCAACTTTATTGGCCAATAAAGATCAAGCAGTTAAAATGTTTTGATATTTGTGTAGTTTTAATACAATTAATTGATATCTATATATAAAAGCCTCAGTTGCGATTGTTACAACAATTTTTTGTTTGCTTTTAATACTCAAAAAGATTTGCGGGAAGTGGAAATTTAGCAACTTTTAACCAATTTCAGTGACCGCAAGCAATGTTGCATGCCACACTGCCCACCACTCACAGACTGATGCATTGTTATTCGATTTGTTTTGTTGCCCCATTCGGGCAATTGTTTTGTTGTCTCATATCAGTTTGTGGGGCATGTGGCACGTGGCACGTGGCATGTGGCAGCTCTTGAGGTTGCGCTGCGTGACTTTGCGCGCTGCCACGCGAATGGGCGAAACTTTTAATTAGACAAATTATAAGTTTGCCACGTCGCTCGTTAAACTTCAACTTTAATATTCATATTATACATAAAATGCACAATATTCATAATTTTAACAACCTAACTGTTTATGCAACAGGCAACACAGCTCCACAATTTCCGCCGGAAACTTTTGCCATTCGGGACAGCCGCTTGTCGGTTTTGGCCATATTATTAATCCTTATTGGCCGCACGGCTGGGAATTTGCCGCAATTGCCATAAAAGTTGATTGAGTCTTAACTGATTCCCTTTGGCCCTTGGCTGGTGCCTTGTTAATTGTTGCATTTTAAAGTGGCTTGCGGCACGAACATGTAGCTGAACAGGTGGGGCAGGGTTCATCCCTTAAGCTAAAAAAAAATGTGTGTGTGGCAAGAAAAACTTGTCGCAGCTTTTTTTGTTATCATTTTAATTTTCAGCTTGGGCAGCATGTGTGCAACGTGTCGTATGCGTGATGTGCCATAAATTATGTCAAAAAAGTAGTGTCGGACCGCTCAAGGACATGCTGACAGACGAATATAAATAACGGGACTAAGCAAATGGCAGTAATGCCTGGCGACATCTTTTGCCACCGCTTGAACCGGAAACGGATATACAATTTTAGTAATTTCTGCAAGTGACCAAAAGGAACAAGAAAAAAAAACAAAACAGAAAGGAAATTGCCAAAAATAGCCCAGAGCAGCAAGAACAACTTAAAGCTTAACGGTTGCTCAGCGTTGCGTGTTGCTCTTCAGCTGGCGTTTTGTGTTTGTTTTTATTGGCGTGAAAAATGTAATAATGGATTTTCTTTTGCCCCTTGGTCATGTGCGTGTGTGTGTGTATAATTTCCTTGGCACTGGCCTACGTTCAGCACAGTGTCCTTGTTCTTGCCATTGTTGTGCTGCCAAACAATTTTCTTGCGCTACTTTGGACGCATTTTGTGCCTCGGCTCGTTTTTATGAGCCCAACTTGATGAAGTTATGTGCGTGGCCCTTTTTGATGGTAGTTTATGTATTGACTGCCCTGGCTATATAGTGCTTTTTAACTGTTCCGCTTTGGCTACAAAATGCCCAGCAAATGGCCAACAAAAAATGTTGCCTACTTCCAGGCGGCCCCTTTAATAAACATAAAAGCCTTAGCTTTCACTTACTTTGCAGCGTATTTGCAAGTCTACCAGCTGCACTATTTGTATTTTTGTCTCTTCCCCCTCATTGTCTGACCCTTTGTCAAGTTTTTGGCGCGTGTGAAAATGTGCCTAAGGTCAGGGCCGTGTGTGTGTGTGGAAAGCTCTACAAGCAATTTCGCTTATTGAAAGCGTTCGCCATGTGGCAGACACCAAAAGGGGGACTGCTCGACCAGCATTGGGTCTGAATATCACCAATTCTATTTGGTTCCACTGGGCATTTGCTACTGCTACATCAATCCGTCTGTCTGCACCCGTAAAGGGCCCCCATAAACCGGATACAGTTCATATTGCTTTTGGCATGGCATTTGGCAAGTGCTTCGAGGTTCTGTTTATACCCTGTACGCAAAATGGATGCAATGATTTTCATGTTAATGGCATTTTGGTCACGATTTGTCCTCTTTCTTGATTCTGCATTTAAAATAAATGCAGCTTTAAAAAAAAATTTTTTTTTAATTTTTCGCAAAAAATTACTACTAAAAAACAATTTTTTTTAAATTTTTCGCAAAAAATTACTACTAAAAAACCATTTTTTTTTCTTCAAAGTTTAGAACTGCGAGTTTATATTTTTTGTCGATTGTGCTTGTAACAATTAGCATAAAAAGCAACATCAAAACCGATTCTAAGGAGGTAACATTTAAAAAAAAAAATCATGCTAAAATCGACAACAATTTTGGCATATAAAGCTCTAAAACTCTCATATGGGCTTGGTTCCAATTTTGTCATATTTATAAATATACCAAAAATCATAGTCTTCCCTCTTTAGCAATTCCACATTAAAATTTAAACATTTTACGATAATATATAATTTTTAAAATTATATAAAAAATATATACAAATAAATGCCAGTTATAACAGTTTGAAACTGGGCACAGGGTAGTCGAGCGTTTTCAGCTTGTGAAAACGTTCTTGTTATTTTCAATTCAATTAGGGATTACTTATTTTTGGTATTTTTTTTTATTTATTTTTTCGGAAAAGTCACTTAACAATTTTCGCGCTCGATTTTTTGTGTCATGCAAAAACTTTCAAACGTTTTGCATTTCAGTTATCTGGCGAAAAGGGACAGGAGTGGGGATAGGAGGGGGGTTGCATGGGCGGCGCACTCAAATATAAAATCGAATTTATTGCAGTTGAGTGAATGGCTGCTGCAGCAGTGTTGCAAAAGGGTTGAGGGTGCAATTTTTGACTTGGTAAATATGATTTTTTTTTTTGGGGTATTTTCAGCAATGATTGTTGTTGTTGTTGCTGCTGTTCGGTTAACGTTGTTGTTTGTGCATTTGACTGATGTTGATTGGATTAGAATGTTGCACGAGAAGCGGCACATAAATATTTATAAGTGTAAGCATGTGCGGGCAACTGAATCCCTAGCTCTGGCAGCTTCGTTGGGGCCTCTGATTGCTGGCCAAATAAATAAAACTTTTTCCACCCACGCCCTTTCTCTGCCTGCCCCCCAACTGCCAGTTAGCTATATTAATTTGTGTGCTGGTGCTGCTGCCACTCCAACGCCGCGCCCACTTGGCTCTATTGTTATTCTCTGTAGCACTGCCAGCATTTGAATTGTGCCGCCTGACCTCCTCCCTCTCCCTCTGCCCCTCACACGTGCACGGCCTTTGGTCCTGGCAGCCCCGTTAGTTGGTTGCCTGGTTTTTGGAGCCCGCTGCTGCGTAAACAATTATTCGCATTTGATGTCCCAAAAACACATCTTTCAGGCACCGGGCATATTGTGACTTTGTTAAAGGCAAACAAACTAAACAACAAAAAATTAATATGATTTTCGCTCCATTAATATTCAATGTGTGCGCCAGCATTTATCGATCGTATCTTACCAATAAATGTTTTGCCCTTACAACATTTAAACAATGCGACGTGTTCAAAATGCATATCTAGGGTATCTCACAGTCAAATGGGCAGATGTTATATATTTCTACGTTTTTACCAACCACTTAGAGAGGGTGTGTGTGTGTGTGTGTGTGTGTGTGCGGCATATGTGTGTGCTTAGACAAGCATGTTAATTGAGTTAGTTTTTTTTGCTTCCATTTAATGGGTACGTGTTGCTGATTAATAATACCAAAAATACAGAAACAAAAAAATAAAGGAAAGGAAAAGAAAAATGGTATTTGTACAATAAAATGTAATAAACATAAAAAATAATTTTATTTGTGTGTATAAATTTAATAAATAGATCAAAGCTGATTTAGCACTTGAATTTCTTTTATATATTCACAAGTGTTGTAGAAGAAAGAGATAGAGAGTGAGAGAGTGAAAGATAGAGCAGCACAACCACGCAGATGAGGAGCAAGAGGCACTTGAGGCAGGCAAGTGTTGCCAATCTATATATAAATATAGCCATATATATTTTTTTACGGACAATATGTATGTAGTAGATGTGACAACTATATGAAGCACTTGACACTAACAAACAAACATGACAGACACTTGCAACATATGCGGGCAAAAGAAGGGGGGGGGGGGGGGGCTGCTGTTAGGGAGAGGAAAGGGGCTTATATAGCGAGTTGTCAGTTGTGGTTGGTGTTGCTGCTGGTTGTGAAGGAGCAGTCATCATAAAGTAAAAGCACATTTGAAATTGATTTGATATGACATACGACAAAATTGAATTGTTTTGCGCTGCCTGGGGTGTACATTTCAGATAACGGCTGCCAGACATAAGTGGGGCATTAAAAACACCAACGGAACAGTCCATATCAACACGAAGGAGTCTGAACTAATAATAACAAGATGTAAAAGATGCAATTCTGAGACGACTCTCGAATTGACAGAGACGTGTTATCGATCAAAGATACATATCGATTTACTAATTGCGATTGAAATGTATATGAAACTGAAAACATTTCAAAAGTACTTATCGATTTTGAATCTGCTATTTATTTACACCAGTCTTCTTCTAAAATAATGGAGTGTAAAATAGGTTTAACTGAATGTATCCCGAAGATAACTTACAAAATTGCTATCGATACATTTTTAAAAGCAATTATCGATTTAAATATAAATGTGTAAAAGACTGACGTGTGGCTTTAGATAAAACCCCATATGTAGAACTCTTTTTCAGATAAAATAAAATAAATCGGTATATTTCTTTTAAGCACAAAAAACTTGTTATCGATACAATTCCAAACTCAGCTATCGATTTATATCCAACAAGCCATTTCATGGATATATATATGCCTTTAACTGTCTGTTAATTAAGCCCACAGTTAGCAGTAGATTAAGACTGCCGCACCCCTTTACAGGGCAGGCAAATAACCGAAACTCCCAAGAATTCCCAAAGGCAATTTGAAATGTGCAGGCTGCGTATCGCATTAAAATTCCCATTAGACGACAAATTTCAAGTGCAAAATGCCAGTCGTTAAAACTAATTAAACGAATTTAATTGCATTTAAAGAGGCACGTGCAAATTGCAAGCAATTTTAATTGCCACACACACAAACTCAAGAAACTCTAATTAGAGCAAACATAGAAAAAAAAATATATATATATATATATAGAGAAACAATTCTGGCTATGTAGTACACGTGACAGGACAAGCCAAAAAGGCAACAACAAAAACAAAAAAAAAGAAACAGACTTTAAGCGCAAAAGAGTCACGTGGAGAGTCAATAAAAAGTCGAAATGGCCAAAAGAAATGGCCACCAAAGGAACTGAAAACTGGCAACTGGCAACTGGCAACTGTGGCAGCAGCGCAGGACACATTCCGACTTAATGTGCGTTAAAAGCCAAAGCCAAGGACTAACAGGGACCAAGGCGAAACAAACATTGTGAAATGGCTTTAAAAAGAAATATGTAAACCAAAAGTTTTTGGTCAAGTTACCGAGGGGAGAAGCTGGGGAAGCTGTAGCTATTGTTGTGAAATTAAATTCCAACTAGCAGACGCAACCACCAGGTAAGGACTGCGACCAGAAACCGAAACAGGACCAGGACCAGGACGAGGACGAGGCAGCTTTTGTTATTTTTACACTTCATTGCCGTGGAATTTACTTTGTTGCCTCGGCTTTGTTTTCGACTTGGGATGCCGCAAGCGCAGTCCAAGCGTAAAGATAAAACTTGTGTCTCCTGCTTTTACAGCTACTTCCTTCACTTCCTGTTCTTCTTCTTCTACCACAACTTTGGCTATTTGTTTGCAACGTGTGTGTGTGTGTGGGTGTGTCATTCTGTGTGCGTATTATTGTCAAAATATTGTCCAACCAATGAAAAGTTCTGTCACTGAACCGTGAGAAACCATCGCATTGAGACTTTTAATAATACTCTTGCGTAGGGTATTTTAATTTTGTTCTTTTTGTTTTTAAAGGGCGCACATACGAATAAATTTATTATTAAATGTGTTGAAACATATCAATTGAATAAATTATTATTAATTCATTAATTTACTTATTAGTATTATAGGATATTGTTAGAAGCCATCTAACTACCTATCATTATTTTGAATAGCAACCATTTAGCTATTGTTTACAGCTGAGGTCAAATTTCTAAGGACGACTTCCATATCATATAGTTAACTATCCAAGAGTCAATAAAATTTTTCGGACTATCAATCAAAATGAAGGGTATTTAATCTTCGTCAAGCCGGCGCTGGACATTCTTTTGTGTTCAATTTTGATGTCACCCAAAGGCCAAATTTTAATAATTTCTTACTGTCGAAACTAAATGACACGCCCATCAATGGCAGGGGCGTGACAACGACTCGATAAGGTCGTCGAAGTTTGTTGACTTTTCTTTTTGCCCGCACAGCAAAGGCCAAAGCTCAAGCACTGGCAGCGAGCTTCTTGCGCCGAGGGTCCTGCCACAGCGTTTTCTCAACTTTTTATTTTTATTGAATTTGCACCTTGACAAACATTTTAGCAGCTGCCTCGACGAGAATGACGACGATGATGAGCCGGGGCGGGGCAGGGTGGCGGCCTCTTATTGTATTTATTTTGACAGCCACTGTGACAGGAGCAACGCATTAGGTTATTATCCTGCATATGCTGCGTTATTTATGTAGTTCAAGTCCCGTTCAAAGTTCCCTTAATGCGACTTTCGGCATTTGTTTGTTTTCGGTGGCAGCAATTCGGTGGCTGCCACAGCTGATTACTTTAAAGAGATTTATGCATGAGTTTGGGTCTGCATTAGCTGTACTTATATATGTATATATGAAATCGTAACGTTTGATGTTTCTTTTTATGGCGTCCCAATATGTAGCACGTGGCGTATACGTAATATTTGGCGTTTGTGCTTGCGCAACTTTAAGCCATTGCTTTAAATCGCAACTGAAACTGACAATTGCAGGCGGATATCAAATTGACAAGTTTTTTCTTGTGCTGCCTCCCCCCTGTTGCCACATAGTTTGTGTGACAACGTAGCGTATACGTGATGTGGACAAATGTTGCCAAGCGCTGATTTTTTTCCAACACTGACTGAGTGTGTGTGTGTGTGTGCGTGTGTGTCGTTTGTAAGTATCGCATTGCAGACAGTAGCAGCAATTTCATTTGAAATTTAATGCCAAGTTCGAAAGACGCCGCGTGACTGGCATACACATGAGAGCAAGAGTCCTTTGCCAGCTGCCAGACACATTAAAGCGTGCGCACATTTAAGGCCCCCACTTCTTGGCCCGCCAAAAACTGTAAGCTCTAATTAAATAGCCAGCCAGCTAGCGCGAATTTTGACAGCTTTAAGCGCATTTGCGTTTAGCTGACAAGCCAAGGCGTCAGCCTGTCACTAAAATAGTTGCGACACATGCCAAAGGCTCGTCTCGAGCCAGCGCCAGCCACCAAGATGCTCGCCACGTGCGCTGCATTCAAAATTAAAGCTCAACTAACGAGACAGGCGATGGGTGGGGGGTACAGTGCTACGTGCAGGCCTGGCTGTGTCTACAATTCCAATTGTTATCGCACAAGCAGATTAAAAACTAAAAACATGTTGCTGTCGGCTGTAACCGAAAGCGCAATACCCGTGCACAGTATAATAACAGTGTACAACAGTCGAAAATTGTCTTAGTTATTTTTAAAAAAATATAATTTTTTTAATTTGTAGTGAGAGAAGTTGGGGTGGTCGAAAATTTTCAGCTTGATCTTTAAAGCAGGACATCAGCAAACTGGCTGCCAAATTCAGTGACTCTAGCTCCAAAAATTGTGGGAGATATGGATTTTCACAGCTTATCTGCTGCCAAGATATATAAATCTATATCGATTTGCCACGCCCCCAGTGGGCGTACCAAAAATTGTTTGTGCCTTGTTTAGAGGAGGCCGTAAAATGTTTGCACAAATTTTATGTATCTAGCTTTAAGACTGAGGCAGAAATATAAATTGAATCGAATTGCCACGCCCCATTGGGCGTAGTCTATTGTTATCAATACACATATTCCACGTTCCAAAGCTGTCTGTACTGACGGCCATTACACAAACCCAAAATACTCTGTTCATTTCGTGAACGCGTATAAAAGCTAAAACGAGCTGAATAATAAAGGAACTGAACATGATCAGACTTGATGCACAACGTCTAGTTGAAGGCTGCAGCTTGATGGAATAGCTGCGTTAGATAACGGCTAGACTTTAACTAAACTCAGCTGCTCAAAGCTATGAGCATCAATCAAAACACAGCGAGCTATCATCAATCTTTTGGGCCAAAGTGTGCAACGGTGCGTATGCGTAATGTGCGCATGACAACCTAAGCGACCCGACGAGCTGTGTGCGTCAGCTGGCTGCTGAGGGTCTTGTTTTGGAAGGGGAGAGAGGCGTTCACCGAGGTGTTGCCCGGTAATTAATCAACTGTGTGCAGGCCGCTCGCGCGCTTCAAGCCCGAAAACAATGACACTAATCGGCCGTAAATGGTTGCACACATTCGGCTGATTAGATTAACGCCAATTTAATTGACGATTGTGTGGACGGAGCAGCTAAGAACACGCTCAAGAACACACATAAATCAACACACAAACACACACAAACAGAGCGAAATCTGTGCGCAGCATAAATGAAATGAAAATTCCGGCCATAATTAAAAGTGCTATGCAGGATGCATAGCAAGAACTGAATTTTTTGCCAGCTGCAGGCAATAGGAAGACGTGTGACAGCTACGAGCGAGCAGTGCAAAGAATGCGGAGAGTGCGGGGTAAGGAAAGGGGGGGGGGCAGGAACTGAGATTCAAGGGAGCACACACAAACAATGCGGCATATGTAAAGGAAGCTGGGTAATATTCATTACTAGCATGCAGCTGACTCGCAAGGACTGCCCAGGACGGGACAGGACAGGACAGCTGCCAGCAGGACGCTGTGAAAATAATATAGTCTACTTATGTGCGCCAGTTAACAGGCAAATGCATGGACAAGCTTCTTGCTTAATGCCCTGTAGCTCATAAAACAGTACAAAAGGATTAAAAATGTAAATTATATTTGAATTTAGAAATTATTCGAGAGCAGTCTAGATATTTAGTTGAAACAATTTTAATTCAATTTAAAGTTACAATCAATTTAGGAGCACAAACTGCAGCCGAAAAATTTAGTTAAAAATAGTAGCTATAAAATATTAGGTTAGTTATGAGGTATCTACTAGTTGAGCAATCCCAACCAGCACATCCTTACTTGCAACAGCCTGTAGCAGACAATCTGAAGCTCGCAGCCGAGGCGGGGCAGGGGCGAAGGCGGGTTGAGTGCCACTAAAAATATGCAAAGTTTAGCACACAGCTGCATTTGGGGCATGTTGCATGTTTGTAGTCTATTATGGGGTAAATTTAATTTACTGCCACTGCCACTGCCATTGCCACTGCCACTGCAACGGCAACCGGCAACGACATTTCAATGCCGATGCACACGATTTAAGAGTTTGCCACGACAACGGAGACTTTCCGACTTGCTAGTGCAACTGCCTCCGAATGTGGCAACTTTACGAACTCTGCACTCGGACGCAAATTGATTTAAGTGCATGTCACAGCATATTGCCAGCCGGACGGACGTCGAGTCCTTTTGACCGAGCAACTGACGTCCGCTGCTTAAATCGTTTAACAAGTCCCGTTTCTAGCTTATAAAATTTGCTCGTAAAACGGTTTACGGCGCTGACCGATGCAGCGGTCCAAAAGCGAAAGAGACAGCAATAATGAGGGCGAAAGAGAGAGAGGATTGCGCTCTAACCGTATTTCGTATGCTGGCAGCTGCACTCTAATCACATTTCGTTAGAACCGGAATCGGACACGTAATTGGTTTACTCGTCTGCAGCGGGACGAGCGCTTAATGAAGTTGTTCCACAGAGAGCAAAAACAGGGGGAGCTGTGAGGGCAAAGCGGGCTGGAGCAAATGATCCGCAAATTGCTGCAACGCATACTTTGGCATATGTATATGTTTGTGCATTTCCAGCTGTTCAATGGGGCGTGGCAACAAAAAATGTGGCTCCCAAACAAACTTCGCAAACGTTGTTTATTACGGCCAAGATTTAAGTGTAGCTCGAAAAAAAAACGTGGCTGTGCACAAAACATTTTAGGACTTGTCTAGAGGCAGCCCTAATATGTCCTTGACACTCCACAGGCAGGCAAACAATAAGTAGCTACAAGGTCTTTTGCCTTGCTGTGTAGTCATACACTTGGAAAAATTTAAAAAACCAAGAAATTTTGTACTTAATTCAAGTCAAAATGTGTTGTAAAAATTATCTTAGCTTGACAATACAATTTTTTATTTCGTAAATGCTTTTTATAATCTTTAAATTTTTAAATATAATACCTAAAATTTAATAAACAAATTATTCCAACAAATGTTACATTTTCGTTAAGAACGTTTGACAATTTTTTAAAGTACGAGAATTCTTTTAATACCTGCATATATTTTCCTTAATTCAGAAATCAAAAATTATTCATATTAATTTTTCGAATTTTCAAGAGTGAATTTTACTTAAAAATTTTATGAATAAAACTGTATGAATTCTTTCTGACGCTAACCAGTTATTAAAGTGTTCTTTTTCTCTGAGTGTTTGCAAAGCCGAACAACCCTACCCCGAACACAACACACAACAGCAACCCTAGCAAACATCTAAGAGCGTCTTTCGCTGCGTTTTTCTTTCGCACTTGGCCATAACTTTGGCGTTGTTGTTGCTGCTGTTGTTGGCGCTGCGAATGATTTAAAGTTTTCTTGTTATTTTCATCTTTAACAAGTTTTTGCTGGCGCTGCACTCGTTGCCACTATGAGAAAGAGAGAACACACTACCGATTGCTACTCGGGGGTACTATTTGAGCATCCAAAGTTGTAGGCAACAAATTAATTTAATGTCAGACGCAAAACTTGTCGGCTTGTGGTTCGTGGAGTTTGGGTTTTTTGGCCAAGGCCTTGGGTTTGGTTATCCTGAGTACCCTTTGGTTTGGGGGTTTTTGTATGTGCTGCTTGCTTCAAATGAAGTGCCAATGACATAAATTCATTTAAGGCCGTAACAAACTTTTATGCATGCTAAAATTTAACTATCATATGACAACAGTTTGCTATGAGCATATGTGTGGACCAGATAGAGAGAGAGAAAGCGAGAGATAGAGACATATAAACAACAGCTCTGTTATGGGTATTTAAGTTTTGGCTATTAACGAGTAAGTGAGAAAGCTTGAACGACATGAATAAGCCGTTAATCCTTATGAATGGCAAATATAGTAGGAAAGAAGGAAGATGAGCTGTGACAGGATTTATGGATAGTAGAGTGGAATTAAAGAAGATAAGGTGTAGCTAATTCACTTCAGACTATCTTTATTCCTAAAGAAGATAAAGTGCTTGAAAAAGAAGCCAAATCAGCTCACCATTTTTTTAACTCTGACACAAAACATTTTGAACACAACACGCATAAATTGATCACCTGATTGTTGTTATTTTCCACTCATATATATCCATGTTTTCGCTGAAGTAGCTCTTAATTGATACACCGTAGCCATAAAAACGCTCATCAAAAATCATCAATTTCATGTTAAATGTCAATAGTCAGCGTTGAGAGCGAACAAATTGAAGCACCGCCAGTTGGAAAATGTCGCGTGACTCATGCTTGATTCTCGTCGCTTCTCGCAATATTCGCCCACTGCCACGCCCACAATCCTAACCGGTGTTCTGAACTGAAGCAACTGACCGCACTCACATTGCCATTTACTGGCATTACAACCATTTGGCCACACTTCACTCCTCCGGCCACCTTTTCTACTTAATTGCACTTGTCGGCATTTGTTTTACACTGACCCCAAACGGAAGAGTTCCCCACTTGTCCCCACCAGCCTCCTGGCCAACAACTGCCGCACCCCTCGCTTCTCAATTCACAGCATATTTTATGTTTTCGAGTTGAAAATGGCATAACATAAATTGCTCTTACTGTGTGCAGCACAGAAATAAAAAAGTTTACATTTTATACATTGTAGATTTATGCTCTTACTGTGAGAGTTTCAATGTTGTCATCAACTTTGCAACAAGCTTTCATGTCTTTGTTAATATTAAAAAAAGGTTTGTTTATTTATGGGCTAATATTCATAAAAACAGTAATAATAAAAATACAAAATTTACATTATTTTTTAAAAATTAAAATTTTTTTTTTTATTAAAAAAAAATCATAATAATAATAAAAATATACATAGATATCTTTGTAAGGGTATTTATTCTTCGTTAGCCTATACAAAAACTTCTTATTGTTTCTCTTTGTTGTATACGTATTCGAATTTATACGTCGTGAAAGTAAATCGCTTGTTGCCATATAAATCGCCATACTCTCTAGGCAACAATACGTTCTGGTTTTTGTTTTCGTTTTGGTTTTCATTTTGGTTTTCATTTTGGTTTTCGTGTTGTTTGGTTGCGTGTTTGCCCAGTCGAATTTATAGCTGTCCATTTCCACGTTTTGCTGAATTATTGTAAACGTAAATTGAAAATAGCAAAGCAAGAAACAAATAAATAAATATTACAGTTGGCTATCGCTGAGCCCCAAGTTGTCCCTTGCCGTTTGTCCCACGCTGCCGCAAAAAGCTCAAACATTTGTTCTACATCGGGGCAGATACATAAGTAGTTGTTCAAGCTGTAGAAATGCAATGTAAATAGTATTCAGATAGCTTTGTGGCTCATGGCTTAAATTTTGACATGCATATTTTAGCAGCGACTCTCGAGCCGTCTGTCTGTCTCTTTGTCCCTCTCTGTAGCTATTTGCATGCGTATTTTTTATTCAAATCACAAGCAATTTTGCCGAAAATCAATTCAAAAAGGTCTCAGAGCGAGCTATTTTAAATATGCATGTCATGAGTACGTATAAATATTCTATAACCTGTGTCGACCCCCCCGAAAAAGGGATTAAAACCAAATTGAATACATCATCACATGGCGAAACACTTAAAACCTGACAAACAAATGTAAATATTTAATACACAAAGGATACAGCATTTTGTGCGTCATGGCAAGGGGAGGGTCCTTTAATTTCGGTTAGATTTCTGTCTGACTTTGACAGCTTTAAACGGCTCAGCGTTTGATTGAGTTGTCGTATCTTAACTGTTATATAATTCTATGCCGCATCAGCTCCCCGCCCAGCATATATTAAGGCTTATGTCAATGTGTGCGTCTTGGCACTTTGCGGGCTCAATTTCGTGTCAACGACGCAGTTCAGGTAATTTCCCGAGCTGTGCGCAACGGAAATTTTAGCAGCCATTTTGTCGCTGCCATTTCAAATGACATTTTATTTATGTGCACTCATAATTCAACTGTAAATGACGCACACCACGACACTCACGCACACTCACACACACACACACACTTGCACAAACCGACACATTAGCCGCGACGTTGCCGCGACAGGCAAGTGCCGCTAGTTTCCGTTTCCGGCGCAAAGCTGGCAGCCAGCCTTGCAAAATTAACAACAATGGCGGTGATAAAGATGCCGTCTCATTGTGTGTGCGCGCGAGCTGGTGTGCGTGTGTGGCTTTTGTGGCTTTAAGTAGCAAAATGTGCATGGCCCTCTGCCTGAACCCTCGCCCCGCCCCCCGCCTCCCGCCTCCCGCTAGCCATTTAGTTGCTGATTTTCTTACACTTTTTAGCGTTGCCCTCGTCGCTAGTTTGCCAACATTTTACGGCGGAGTTTTTCTTGTACGTGCCCACTGCATTTGGCTGACTTACGAGCATGTGTGTATGGGTGTGTGTGTATGTGTGTGGCATTGTACTTAGGGGAGCGGTTAGCAGGCATCCGCTGCGGATTTATGTAGTCTTGGCGCGCACTTTCGACCCGACTTGGGCCAATTGAAATGTCACGTTGCGCAATGAATGCAAACGTAATGATGCGGTTAATGTTGTGCAAGCTCTGGAAACGAAAAGCATTTCGAAATACGGCAAAGAATTATATAAATTTAAAAATATATCTGTTTAAGTATAACTAAGGAATAAAAGGCATGCGGGAGAATAAATGGCTTCATATAAATTAAGAACAAACAAGTAAAGAAACTAAATTAATTTTATATATAAATTATTGAAAATAAATTGTATTCAATTTTTGTTTTCCTAATAGTTAATAGTAAATTATTTTTGGCCTAATGAAAAATAGTTTAGCTCCATTTCATTTTAATTATTTCTTCAATTGAAAATTTAATCAAATTCAAAAAATTATGTAGTTGGGAAGTAAACCAACTATAGTTATAAACATTTATAATTATTATTATTTTAATTATCAATTCAGCAAATGATTTTTGTGTATAGAATACAAATTAGCTAAGCTAATAAAAATGTTAACAAATTTAAATAGCGCATTTCCATAGTTCAAATCAGTCATAAATAGTAAAAAAAGAATTTGGTCTATACATAAAACCCACAGCTATGGTCATTAGGCATTATTATGGTATATAGTTCGAATAAACTTTATTTAATTTTCAGAACCCATTAATTGCTTACTTGCATCGTTTGTGCATTTATTTATGCTCATATAGCTAAATTAAAAATATTGGTTTATTTAAAATTCAAACAGCCATTAGCTAAACGGCAAACAAAAATCAATTGGTTTGAAATTTGTGTTCATTTTTACGCTTTGGCGGTTATTTTTGCAACATTTCGTATGTCCACAAAAACTTTTGCCATTTCGCATTTACACATTTTTATACACACACATATATAAGTGTATATATCCATTATAATTTTTCGCTGCCGGCAGTCGCAAATCTCCGGAATGGAGCAAACGCCATTTGGTGTCCCGTTTGGTTAGCTGAAAATGTGTAATTCATGCTCGTTCATGTCCATTGAAAGCATTTCGAAATGTCAATG
Organism: Drosophila colorata; assembly: GCA_035041545.1. NCBI lineage: Eukaryota > Metazoa > Arthropoda > Insecta > Diptera > Drosophilidae > Drosophila > Drosophila colorata. The sequence continues at coordinate 7,974,530 of JAWNLD010000564.1, forward strand.
CTTCAACGTTTTATTTCCCTCATGCACTATTGGCAATTGCAACAACCATTTGACGCCATATATCAATATAATTTATGCATTTAACTTTTTGTGTGCTACTCTCGCTATTTTATTTAATTCACACGATTTTTTTTTTTTCATTTTGTTTTTTATAGAATTTGTCTGGAAACTATGCCAACTATGTCCAGAATCGAGACCAGTTCAGCAACTATTTGCATCTTCACTTTCATTGTTGTGCTGCTTCTTGCCAATCGCTGTACTGTAATCTCGTGGCAATGAACTTTGGCCAATTCGGCAGGAGGAAAATGCGAGAGGCGAAGAATTCTTATTGCTGTACGCTCGTATTGATTGCATCTCAACCTGAGAGCTGTCAAACTAGTTTGCTGAACGAAACCGAAATGAAGCTGGTTTCTGAGCTGTGGTTGGTCTGCTCTGTTGCTGCCTGTGGTATGTGGTACGTGTTGCATGCCACATGTGGAACTTAATATCATGGCAACCTTAAGAGCAGAGCTCAAAGAGCCACAAACAACAGCTTAAGCGTGCGGCCACACAAAACCGATAACGATACATTCTAATATGAATACATATACGTGAATATATATGCATATATATGCTATGCGTATATTCGATATGGCCGCTGGGCGAATGCATATAAATGAGCCAGATAAATATATATATAGTTACATGGCATGTATGCGGACGTTGCTGGGCTCATGGAAAACAATCAAATGCCAGGCAAGTGCTTAAAGCGAACATGCAAAACACACACGCTCTCGCACATACACACACACACACACGCACACCCAGAGTATATAGATATTGAAATTGTGCGAAGCATCCCACACAAGTAGACAATAGATTGCCTTGGGTTTGCGATTCATTCATTTGCCGTGATGTCCTTTGCATGCATGCCTAAGGGGGCGTATACGTAATGTTCGCTGCTTACAATGCCGCTGGCAACTTTGCTTTTGTTCAACATGACAAAGACATGACAGCATACGCGGCTAAGAGAAAAAATGGCGCTTTTTGTAATGCTTTTAATGTGTTGGCTAAAATTTGGATTGATTTATGGCAAGTATTTGGACAGAGTAGGGGGAGGGAAGGGGGGAAACCCATTTGACAAATCAATGGGCTGCCTTAAAGGTCACAACGATTCGGGCATTAGGGTCCTGTAATTGCGGCAAGTTATGAAAGCCAAGCCTGAGCGTTATCTCTTGGGTATTCAGCTTCGCTGCTTGGCCGCCAAATTCATTGAGATTGTGCTGCAGTTGAATTTTAGGGGGTGGCAGAGGAGCGGCTGCCAATACAGCCACATAGTCTGTGAGTCAGACAAAGGCGAATGACAGCTTCTGGAATGGCGAACTGTCACTTGTCACTTAAACATTCATCAATTCTATTTAGTTTTGCATTTACAATGAAAAAGCGAGTAGCCCGACAAGATATATAGCTATGCTATAAGAAGAGGCGAAATGTTAACTAAACTAGAATGGCAAAGATGTTATACACTTGCAGATGTATTGCAATTGTTGACTGCATGAAAAGTGTCTCAATCAAGTTGCATTAATCAATAATATATATCATAGTCATATTATATAATAAGCCAAAAAAAAAATTTGTTGTAGCTGGGCTTTAGGAATAGAACCAAATGGTTTGAACCAAGGTTCGCTAAATTTTTTCAAATTGTAAATTAAAATTTTTTTAAATTTAAATTAAACATATTTACTTAGTAGGATATTCTAAAGCAAATCCTCAGTTCGGTTTAAGATAAGAAATATGAAAATTCCGCTTTCAAACCGGTTTGCATTGAAATCCGTTTTCAAGCCTTTGTATATAAATACGCTCGGAGATATATCCTTTAATGTGTTACACAATTCACGACAAAATAAAAATACCCTCTGCAGCGAGAAAATAACTCTTTGTACCATGCAAAAAGTTTCTCACTGTGGGGTATTCATACATTTTGTTTTGTGCTCTTGTTGAGTTGTTGTTGATGTTTTCTTGTTCTTGTTTTTGATGATGTTCAACGCTCATTTGCATAACGAAAACTTGTTAATAATGGCAACTAAGTTGCCGGGTTATACAACCAACACACACACACACACCTTTATAGTCACACAGCAGCTGGCAACAAGTTTGCCAGAGCTTAGACAAAGTTTTTGATTGAGTTTTAGTTATTTTGACTAATGCAGAGGCGCTCTAAAGCGATTTCCAAAGGTGTTGTTCCTAAGCTTGTTTTTATATCTCACTCATTATTTCTGCTTGGCTGTTGGCAAAGTTTTCGACGCTCAATCTCCATTCCCATAATTAGCGTAGTGCAAATTTATTTCTGATTGCCGCAGGACCTTTTTTGCTGCCTGCTCCAAGTTACTTTTAAATTTATGCAAATGACAGAGTCTGGGCGCCTAAATTATGCTATGTCAAAATTCACGCGACTAATTACTCGAAAATTATTTTGCTGGTTGTCCAAAAATTTACACCCAAAAAAAAAGAAATTTGTTTAAAATAAAAAAGCATACAAAATCACACCTAAAAATTTCTGGGAAGCGCGTTGAAAAATATGCTGCATAATTTATGTTATTTTGTTGCCGCATCATTTTTGTGGTTGCCACAATATTAGCATAAAGAAATGCAAATAAATGAATCTCTAATCAACGGCAAACACACAATTGCCAGGCGAAAACTTTCCTCATGATTTCAAATGGAAAACCCCAGCTAGAACTTTTGTTTTTGACTTTCAACTTGTGCAACTTGTGGCACAGCTGCTTGCCACACAAACAGAGAAATGGCTCAAAAAACTTCACCAAATTGCAACTGCAACACACACGCAAAAAAATGGATTTGGCTTTAAAGTTTTTAAAGCTTTTGACCAAAGCTGGGCCTCATTATTATGCCATGAGTTCAGGTTGATTTAAAATGAATATCCGACATGTCCCTGACCTCATAAGCTGTAATTAAAACTAATAAGCAACCCCTGACCGTTTGTCCGTCAACAACTTAACTATTCACGTATTTGGGGCTCATTGTGTCGTTTAATAAGTGTAGGTAATTGACAGATAGTTCGGCTTATAAACCAAAGCTAACCAACCAAAAAGATGGATAATAATGCATAGTTTCAGTAAGTATTATTCTCAATTGCGTAAAAAGCTGCATTTAAAATAATTCGATTTTTATATTTCTTGTATTTTCCGCTTGTACCATTATTGTTGGTAACAAAAAATGATTCCATGTTCATCGGCACATCAATTATAACGAACGTTCCAGCTCTAAGCATTTGCTGCGGAATGATAGGAAATCTAATATTATTACATATATATTGTACAAACTGAAGAGCTAAGCACCCGTCACTTAACCAATTTATAATGCACGTTTTTCTATTGATAAATAGCTTTATGATTTAACAATTATAATTTTTAGTTCAGTTGATGAAGGTTATCGCAACGAAACAGACGATGTGGGTTCCATACACGCTCTTATTGCTGGCCACAGGAGGGTTTTCCGACACTGTGACTCGATATACGAATCTAGAGTGTAAGATGCTAGATCCGTCCTATGCTGACTTCACGCAATGTGGTCTTAAGATGCTTGGACGTGGTATCGTGGGCATGAATATATATGCGAAATTGCATAAGCCCATCAACAATGCAAAGGTATGAAATTGTAAGTTAAGGCAGGATTAATTCGTTAAAGCTTTTTAATTTTAGGTGAATCTCAGTCTCTGGCGTAAATTCAATGGCTATCGTCCATTTATGTTTAACATCACTTTTGATTATTGCAAGTTTATGGCCACAACCAATAAAAAATTATCATTTCCTAAAATATATCTAGACTCTTTATCAGAGAAATCCAACTTGAATCACACGTGCCCTTATGACGTAAGTCAAAATAACAATGTAAATAAAAACATTTTCTCTAATCCACTTTCAATATATTTAAGCATGATATAATAGTTCGCGATATGGTGTTTTTGGAAGAGCATTATACATATTTGCCTTTGCCGTCTGGCCAGTATAAAATCCAGCTAATAGGGGGGACCAACAACGAATGGAAAGTAATCGTCAACACTTATATCTTACGACAGGAAGATTTAATGAAAAGTTAATATATATATTTTATTAAATTGAATTGAGGATCTAAGGATCTAAGGATCTAATTATCATTGTCTGATTATTTTGAAAATGTATGTACTTATCTTATACGCTTTATATACTTACTTATGAATATCAAAAATATAATATCTGGGAGATCGCTATATAATAAATTGAACATATTCATCTGACTTCGATATATGGAACGACTGTGCAAATTTTCAAAAAAATAATTTAAAGATTGAGAGAATTGTTTGTACAGAAAGATACATGCCGACAAAAATCCAGACAGATAAGCGGATAGAAAATTAATGCTAATCGTACATTTATTATGTTTAAAATTTTAGAAAAACTTTTATAGTACCAATTAAAAGCGTTTTAAAAGAGTAATTAACTTTGATTTTACAGTTTGATTTCAATCGTTTGTTAATCGTTAGTATTTTGTTAGCCCAGAGACAATGTGGATAGCGTTTGTTTTTTGTTGCTGTTGGCCAGTGGAGGGCTCTCAGAAAAAGGCCGCTTTACCAACTTAGAGTGCGAGACGACGGATCCCTGCTATGCTACTTATAAGCAATACAATCTTAAGCCTTGAACATATATTTTGCTGAAAGAAGATATAATCAAAGGTTAAATATATTGAATGTGAAAGTGGACAACATTAAATTTCTGAACTTTGATCTGCTAATGTAACTATCTGTTTTACATTGGCGCATTTTGTTGCCAATTAGTAATTAGTGCAATAACATGCCACAAAATGCGTTGGGCCCAGGCATAGGATGGCTAACGCATTCCATTTGGCCGTGCCGGCCGCTAATTAGCATTTTCAGCCAGATTTGCATATTGTGGCTAATGTGGCTGCACTGGCTCTCTGGCTGGAGCTATAGTAAGGTATTCGAACTGCTGTTCATGAGTGCTATCAGCCGCAATATCTGTGCCATAATGGATGTGAATTCGGCTGGTGATTAGTCCGAAAAATATTTAAAATAACCATGCGATGAGCTAAAGTGCCTCATTAATTCTGCTATAATATTGAGCTGTTTGAATTATACTTAATTCCAATTATAACTTTATATTTTGTATATATATAAGCAAAATGATAATATGCTTTGCTGTCTTTGCTCCTTTTCTGTAATGGAGATGGTTTTAAGGCTTTGACACCGAATCATGAAGCATGAATGAGTGTTGTCAAAATATTGCAAATTTTTTTATTAAGTGTGCGCACAAAAGTAGGCAACATTAAATGATTCTGTATTTTTCGGATTAAAAATATTTCATATTTTTCTACATATAACTATCTTAGGCTGCCATATTATAGGTGTTAGTATTCTTGTTTATAATAAATACGTAATAAAAAATTTAAAAAAAAAAAATTTATTTTGAATATGTAGCCATGCTTGTTAATTCAGGGTTAAAACTCGGACAATTCAGTAAACCAATGAAAAATATCTTTATAGTATAAAAATAGCTTAAGTAGATTTTAATAACATACCTTAGATATCGAAATTTAATCACTGTGTCGATACACGATGGGTATATACCATATATATATTTAAGCAAGATTTCATTTTAAACAATTTGGTATTTAAGTAAGAGTTGCTCAGGCTGATGCTATTGCTGTCAAATAGTAAGCCATTCCAGTTGGTGAATAATACTAACAATGATTGAAAACCTAAACGTTAATGAATGTATAGTGCGCAAAGCAATTTAATAGAAGCTGATATTAAATTAGGAACCATGTAGCTAATTATATTATGATTTTTAGAGCATGTTTATTGGACTGGCAAATGGTCCAACAAAGTCATTTAAATATAATTACATGAGCTAAGGCTTATATGTGTATGTATAAATTTATTTAACAATCTACTTACAAATATTTCAAGTTCAAATATCCACCATCAATAATAAAGCCATCGTATCCATTGCAAAAAAAAACTGGTACATTCACAAATTACTTGATATTAGAAAAAAAATAATTCCAATCCTTGCTAATCCTAATCTACTTCTAATGCATTTTAATATGATTAAATAATATACAAAAACTAAAGCTTAGTATCCATCATATAATTATTTTATAATTTGTATGTCTACTTATTTATTCATTTGCTAGTTTTATAATTTGACGACGATAATTATTTTCAACTACGATTTTTCATTTCGTATTTTCGTCCAGTACAGTTGTTGAAGTTTTCGCAGAGCGACGGATGATGTGGTTTCCATATACGCTCTTATTCCTGGTCACTAGAGCCCTCTCGGACACTGTGACTCGATATAAGAATCTGCAGTGTCAAAAGCTTGATCCGTCCTATGCTGACTTCACGCAATGTGATCTTAAGATACTTGGACGTGGTATCGTGGGCATGAATATATATGCGATATTGCATAAGCCCTTCAACAATGCTAAGGTATAAATTATAACTTAAAACATATTAAATTAGTATAAACTTTATCATTTATAGGTCAATCTCAAATATAACGGGTTTCGGCCATTTATGTTTAACACCACCTTTGATTTTTGCAAGTTTATGGCCAATTCAAATAATAAATTATAATTTGAAACAATAATCATTGAATCCATCTCAAAAAATCCAACTTTAATCACACGTGCCCCAATGTTGTGAGTAAAAAGTAAACAAAAAAAATATATATTATATCTAATATATATATATATATATATATATATATATATATATATATATGTATTATGTATATATTTTAGGATGATTTAGTTGTGCGTGACATGGTCTTTTTAGATGGTCTTTTTTTACAGCCATTGTTATTTAAACGTATATAATGTAAAAATAATATAACAATTGATGACATAATAACACTGAACATTAAAATGCATTTTGTTTATCGCATACCCATTAAAAATGGTTGAAATGGGTATATTTGAGCTGTGCAAATGTATGCACAGGCAGGAAAACAAATCTTTCAGGCATCTTTATGGTATGTACACTTGGAAAAAAGCAAGAATTTTAAGCTTAAATTAAAAACAAATGCCAAAATTCACCTAAGATGGAAATTTCTTTGCGTGGAAACTTATTTCTTGTTTCTCCAACGTGCCGCAATTAATCTTAGAAAAGTTGTACTTTCATTAAAAACGATTTTCGCATATTTCACATATGAAAATTCTTGTAGTGAGTATTTTGTATTTAATTTTTAATTTTTGATCTTATAGTTTTTTTCAAGAATTTAACAATAGTGTTTATTTCTAGGTTATTTTTTTTAACCAGCGTTTTTCTCGAAGTGTATCCACTGCAAATCACCCACTAAAATTATGTACAAAAAACCTAATTTATATTTAAAATTGTTCGTTCTATAACGTCTACATTTGTATTTCTGATGAGAAGGGTAAATGAGATCATTTTATTTAATATATTTGGTTGGCAAAAATACCCATTTAAAATGGTTGAAATGGGTATATTTCAGCTGTGCAAATGAATGCACAGCAGGAAAAGGCATCTTTCTTTCTCTTGATCAGCACAGACCATTATATAATATTATTATATAATATTATAAGTATTTACCACTATTGGTGCATAGGGTATTTTCTAGTGATTCCCCCGAGTTCGTTTATTTGTTTTTAAAAATTTATCTCTTTTAATCGTTGTCTCTGTAAAATACATTTTTATATGAATCCGCGGCTAAGTTAGTTGACATTGTGTTGACGGACAATGTGGCATTTACTAACGCTGCTAATGTTGGCCAACGGGGCTCTGCCTGCCAATGTGAATCGGTTTACTAATATAGAGTGCGAAATGCTGGATCCTTCTTATGCTACCTACACGAAATGCCATCTCAAAATACTTGGCCGTGGTATTGTGGGCTTAAATGTGTATGCAAAATTGAATCAAGGGCCCTTGAACAATGCTAAGGTATCTGAATATCGATTTATATTTCCAAAAATTAACCAACATTATAAATTTTAGGTAAATCTCAGCCTTTGGCGAAAGTATAATGGCTATCATCCGTTTATGTTCAATACGACCATCAATTTTTGTAAATTTATGGCTGAAAAAGAGAGCATGAAATTGTCGTTTCCACACATAATCTTTGGAGCCCTCGCCGCAAAATCGAATTTAAATCACACGTGTCCGTATGACGTGAGTCGAGAGTTTTGAAAATGTTCAATATTTGTAAAAATTTAGTTTATGTTTTTCAGCAAGCTATTATTGTGAACGACTTGGTATTAATGGACGATTATCTAAAGTTAATGCCTTTGCCCACTGGTCAGTACAAAATTCAGGTAATGGCGGCCACTAACAACGAATGGAAAACAATTGTCAATGTACATCTATCACGAGTGGAAGATTTAATTAAAAGTTGATGTTGAAGAGTTTCAATTTCTGCATAAAACAATAATTTAGCATTTCTACATATAGTATAGAAAATGTAGTGGAAAAAAGCAGAATAATGCAACAAATTTTCAGCTTCACAGATTTTCAACGATGTTGTTGGTTAGGGCAGTCATTAGTCCGTCGTTTTAGTAAAGTAACTAAATTATAGAAAACAAAAATATGCTGAATATTGAATACTCTTGTTTTCTTAACTGCCTGATGAATAATATTATTATGGGTGAGAGTATTCTGATTTTAAAATGTATTTTTACAAACAAAACAACAAACAAAACGACCCACAATTGTTAGATGAGCTAATGATCCGCGTTTAAATGTTGTTATCACATTTACCAGCTCTAATTATAGGTATTATTTTGGATTTAAATTACCCACAGCGATCGATCACATAAATTAATCGTTGAAGGGCGATCATGTGGCTTATAATCTCAAGGGACCATCGTTAAACCCAAAGTACGTAAATAAAATAATAGACATTACATATTTTGTGCAGCATGGTGAAATTACAGATAAATCTCAGTTTTTGGCGCAAATATAATATATGTAAGTTCATGAATCAGACCAGCAAGTCCGGCTCGAAATTGTCGTTTGAAAAAATAGTTTTTGATGCGTTAACTCAGGAAACGAAGATAAACCACACTTGCCCCTATGCAGTGAGTTACAAGCCTTAATAAGTAAGAAATATGTGTACTAATAAATTGTACATTTCAGACTAAAAACTACAGGTTATGTGTGCTGCCAACAACATTTGGAAAACAATTATCCATATGTATTTATCACGTTTAGAAGATTTAATAATTAACTAACTAACTAATTGCATGCAGACAAATCTTACGACAAAATTAAAAATCCTTTTGCAATTGTAAAAAATTCACGACATTCCGATTGGTAATCTAAAACCGAATACTTTGTTTATTGTTGTGATTTTGTTGAGGAGTTTAAATTTTTAGGAATAGTGTTCTATTTTTATGTTTATTTTAACCCGATACAGATTGGTACGACCTGGTGTTTAATCTCAAATCAGTTTTGTTGCTTAAAAGAAATTTAATAAATATTTAACATGCTAAAGCAAACATTACGTAAATCGATAAATGGGTCTTTTGGCCTGGCTTACGGCCTTCGGCCAGGTTTAATTCGATTTGCTGGCAACAAACCTTTTGTCTGTGCCCTGACAACGCTGCTGCACTTTGCTGCAGGGCAAATGAAATTGAATTTCCCTTCGGGCCACAACAAAATGCGTTTAAAGTGCCAATTGGGGCATCGATTCGCCATAAACGCCCATCAACGGCATCAGTGCCACAGCTGTCGATGTGGCAGCCCTACTCTCTAAGGCTGTTGCCATAAAACACGCGTTAAATTGCAATAACCAGTAAATCCAACCAACTTTTCCTGTCCGTCTACATTCACATTTTAAAAGATAAAACGATGCGCTGACAACGTAAACGTCAATTATCTGGGCCCTAGCTGGCCGTCTGCCTGTTTGGTTTGGGCCAACTGATGATTGAATGAGTCTGGCCCAAAATATAAAAAAAAAACAAAAACAAAAACTAAACCGACAAAACGTGCTGACAACATTTAGACCTTGTCAACAGCAGGAACCGTTCGGATATCAGCTGACACTTTGAAACTAATCCGCCGGCAAAATGTTTGATTTATGTCAACGCTATCGACTGTGAAGTGGACACCCTTAAGCTAGCCACGAGTTACAGGGTGTGTGTTTATTAAAGGTATGTACACTTGGAAAAAAGCCAGAATTATAAGCTTAAATTAAGAACAAATGTAAAAATTTATCCAAGATGGAAATTTCTTTGCGTGGAAACTTATTTCTTATTTCTCCAACGTGCCGCACTTCATCTTAGAAAATTTGTGCTTTCATTACGAAATTTCACATACGAAAATTCTTGTAGTGAGTATTTAATTTTTAATTTTTGCTCTTATAATCGGCCAAATTTGAATTCAAAACAGACTCATAATTTTTTCAAGAATTTAACAATAGTGATTTTTTCCAGCGTTTTTCTCGAAGTGTATCCACTGCAAATCACCCTCTAAAATTATGTACAAAAACATAATTTATATTTACAATTCGCCTTAATTCGCCAATTCGTCTACATTTGTATTTCTGATGAGGATAAGGTTAAATGAGGTCATTTTATTTAATATATATGGTTGGCCAAAATCAGAGTATGAGGTCATTAACCAATTATCGAGCATTTTAAAAATCAATTAAGTTCAGCGCTGACTGCCAAATATAAAATATTCATTAATAATTACACGCAGAGAAGTTCGTAGCCAGTGCTTTATTTATTCGAATACATTATTTAGTTATACATTTTATTAGTTATACATGAATTTTTTTTATTTTTTTAGTTCACATATCAATAATAATTTTAGGCTTTTTAATCAAGTGATAAACAATTAACTCACACAAGAAGATTACAAATGCCATGGCCAGAACCGATGCCCAGCCCAGCCAGACCCAGAATAAGTCGCCCACCTTGAAGTCATGGAAGGGCACATACAGATTCGGATCCTTGAGAGTGACGCCCAGTGCGATAAAATCTCGCAACGACTGCTCCTTCCAATACAAAACGAGTCCCGTTTCGTGCACACGCTGCATGTGTCGCTCCAGCGGCTCCGCATAGATGGAGTTCGCCGGCAGAGGCAGGGCGGAGAGAATTATATAGCGAAAGATCAGATCCGGCTGAAGGCAGAGCGCGGGCCGTTGGAATAGTCTTTGCTGCTGCTTGATAAACTGCCACTCGGAGGTGGTCGTGGAGAATGCCTTCGATTTGTTTAATCTGCTGCGCTGCTTGTAAAACTCGCTCGTCTTGAGGAATTTAATCTTCGATTTGATCATATCGATGCTATATCCGTTCATCAAGTTGACGTAGTACTGTTCGCCTTCAGTGAAGTGCACGGTCAGGTGCGAATCGCGCAGCTGCTGGAAATTGGTGACCATTCGATCGATGGGTCGCTTGGTCAGCAGCGTCTTCAGATGGGCCGCAAAGAGCGTGCTGACGATCAGGCCAAGCAGAAACAACTGGGCGTGAGCCAGGCGAGAGCTGTTCGTGGAATGGGCGTGCAGCTTGCACGGCTGCCCAATGATGCCCGAGATCATGCGCTCGTTGAACACCAGATTTGTCCAGCTCACCTGCTGATCCATCAGCAGCCAGCCAAAGCAGGTGTCGAGCAGCGCAAAGATGCAGTAGCTGGCCAGGAGCACCACCAGCATATTGGAGCTGCACACCATCAGGTACACCTCGGCGGTGGCTATTTCCTGGGCACACGGCACAATAACGAGCCAGTCGGATATGTCAAACGGATACGTGTAATAGCCATTTTTGCTGGCCAGCTCAAAGCCGCACAGTGTTATGGGCAGATTGAGCGTGCCGTTCAGCGTCATGTTGCGCACCACAATGATGGATAGTCGCTCGCCAGGGGTCACCTCGCCATGCCATCTCAGCGAGATGTTGTGCACACGCGCGAACTCCTCCATCGTCTTGGCCAGAAAGCCGGTCGTGCGCAGCTCACCCGTCTGGGGCGATCGGTAGGCCAGCGAACGTGGCGCCACCTGATCGGGCAGTGTGTAGGCCGTCAGTCGGTGATAGTTATATTGCCAGGCAAAGATCGGATTTTCGCTGCTGTTCGGCTGCAGGCGTAGCCAGCGCTCCGCTGAATACGGCTGCAGTCGATAGACGCCGCCCGCGGGCAGCAACAACACCACATGTGGAAAGCTCAGCTGCCACGTTATGTTGGCCAGCTCGTTGAGCAGCTGGTCCAGAGGCTCAGCCTGCTGCAGCACTAACAGCAGCCGCACATGCCGCATGTTGCACAGATTGTTGGCCAATGCCTGCCACAGTTCCGTGTCCATCGTCCGGTCGCCAGTCAGGCAAATTAGCGCTAGCATTTCCGTGCTCTGGCTTTTCTTTAGATAAAAGTCCGCCTGGCTGCTGAGCCGGAGAACGGGCCAAGCGGAGGCAGCTGCCACTTGCTCCATTTGGCTGCATTGCAGCTGCCTGCTGTGCCGCATCAACAATAGGGTCTCGTAATGCCGTTCCTGGTAGCTGCGTTGCAGCGCCTCGATTACGGTTAATGCCAGACTTGGAGCACTGGAGAGCAACAGCAGAGTTGGAACCACAGCTAGCCACATGTTGAGGCAATCTGTTTGGCCTTTTGGCCGTCGTTCTGCTGACCCGTGGCTTATCACTGGCATCGCGGTTAATTAGCGGCCGTTTCAAATGTTCGGAAGTGCGGCTAATGGTTTTAGACTCCTGCACAGTGCCTCACATTAACGAACGTCTAGCGACTATGAGTACACTCAGCAAAAGTAGTCAAGAATTTTGTAAATAAATTCTTAAACCAAAAACTTTTTTTTTAAATTCCCAAAAATTCCCAATTATTAGACACAAAAACAGAATTTAATTTAAAAATCTAAGTTTTTTTTTGTTTGTGTATTTGCACTATTTTGTTTAAGTACGAAAATTCTTGCCTTGAGCAATTTTCGCTTTATTCAAAAATGTTGGTTATATTTATGTTCATTTTTAAGTCAAGAATAATATTTACTAAATTTAAAAATATGCAAGAGCGAACTATGCTTTAAATCTTGAAAGCTAGTCCATACGTATTTATTCCGACTCCTGTTTGGATTAGGAACACCTTTTTTCGAGTGTAGTTTTACAGCTTTAATTAAGTCCTTTAGTACTATGTTTGTGCCCATTGGCGGTAAAAGCCTTTAAATTGTCCTGAATTAATAAATATAATGCTGATAATTTATAGCAACATTTAGTTTATTGTCACATGTAAATTAGACAAAAGTCGCATAGTTGAGATAGTTTATTATGACAAAATTGTTAAGTCTGCAACAACTTTAATCCTATCGTAAAATGCAGCTTAAATATTCATCTGCCATTTAGTAGGCAGCAATTTGCTGGGCTTACTTTGCGGCTATTTCTCGCTTGGATTATTTTACAGCTTTAACTGCAAGCAATTGGCCAAGCTTTGTGCCTTATTATGAACCATATCTCCCAGCTCGCATTTAAAAACTTTCTGCATATTTTAAGCTGTTAATCTGTGTTACATACTTAATTGCTCTTGTGAAATACATATAACATTTTTACTTTGCTGCAGTCGAGTCCTTCCAGTGGGAGCTCAACGTTAAGCACTGCAAAACTTTTCAACATTTGACGAGTCTTAAAATATTCTGCGTTTGCACTTGAGTTTTTTTTTTCCTTTTCATATTTTGCCCTTTACAGCTCTTTCAATTAGACAAGTTAATTTAAAGCGCAATGCAAGCAAAACATATTTATTTATACTCACATTCATATTCACGCTCATGCTTATATTCATGGCATTTCATACTTTAATGCCATTTGAAGAGACTCACGCATTAATTCACACGTCAGTGCATACTATATGATTTTATTTTATTCCCATTCACAGTCGCCATGGGAAATGCACGTAGAGCAGTTGCTCGGAATATGTTAAAATATCTCTAAAGAGTGAAGTACGGGGTATGTGTCGCCAGGGAGTAAGCATGTGAAAGGTGTTAGTCTAAACAAACCTCTTTAATTTATTTAGTTTTTTTAACTAGATTAAAGATATTTACTTTATAATATTTTTTAAATTTAATTTACCATAAGTAAAGTTCAACAGGTATTCAACTCCTTTAAAATAACAGGGCAACCAAAAGGTTTCCCTTCTCAATATTTAATTCTACAAGATCTCAGGGTATTTCCGAGTCGTTCTATCTGAGCTTTACCTATTGCTTACTTGTTGTATTTGCATTTACATAGAGCCACCGTGTTGACATGCATAAAATTGCAAAGAATTGTTGCGAGCATAATTTATGCCAAGGCACAGCGCGGCAACAAGGACGATGGCTGGCTGCCTGGCTGCCTGGCTACCTCGCCGCTTGCCTTGCCTTTGTCGCGACGACTGCTGTGCAATGTGGCGTATGCGTAATGTAACATTAATTGTATTTATTTGCTTTGTTGATTGATTTTAGCAGCGTCTGTGAGGCAGCTTGAAAGCCTGAAAGCTTGGCAGCGTACATTTTAATTTGATCCAGCTCTTAGGACAACTTTCTTTCCGTTTGCTAGACAATTGCGTTTATCAAAGTCATTTTGTGTGTCATTTGCGCATAGCCCCAGGGCCACGCCCACATAAATTAACGTGGATTTAACGAAGCGTGGATAAAGTTACAGCAGCAACAACAAAGGCAAACGCTGACAATAAAATTATTGGTTTTTATCAGGCACTGGCTGCTGTGTGACTGGGCCTATCAAATATGCCAAGCGACGAGCTCATCTGTGCTTTAATGCGACACATGTGCAGTAAATGCTGCATATAAAATGAGTTTCATTTATATATAATATTTGTTATAATTTATGTATTAAATAATGACTTTTGCTGCAGGCTTTTAGGCGCGGCGCGACTCAAAGCAGCACGAGCCAAGTTATTAATTGATTTGACTGAGGCTTTAAAGCTTTAACAGTTTATTTGCAGCTAAGCACAGAGCCTCAGGCACACACACACGCACACGCACACACACACACACACCTACGCAACTTAAAGGACAACCGACAAAGTTTGCCTGAGGTAGCAAGAAAAAAAAAAGTTGGCCAGCCACTTGGCAAGCTTCTACATCGATGGGCTGTTGGCAAGGATCCTTAAGGACTTTTCCAGCTGCTTCTTTCCTTTTGACAATATGTTAGGTGAAAATGACAAAGCACGGAAGTTTTTTGAAGGGCACGCACTCTCGTTAGAGGCCATGATTGAACGGATTTTGAAGCACGCATTCCGTTTAAGATTTTAAAGCCGTAACCGCATGTACATATATATATATATATTTACCTTAATTTTTCCGGTGCGCGACAAAAAACTTTTTATTTAAGCTGTTAAACTGTTTGCCAATTCAAGTTGGGGTTTTCTACAGTGCCGGCATTTTTTTTTAATTAAAAAAGTGACCAGCCTGGAAAAGTTGGTAACAGGATTTTAGCGCATTGCCAACCGACGCGACAGCCATTTAAAGTTTTTCACTTTGGTTTTTCATTTGGCCAGCAAGTTGAAAGTGGCCGTCGTTGCTTCCGGTAGCTGTTGTTGCTGTATTTTTTGTTGTTGTTTGCTGTGAGCAACAAATATTTGTGCCAAGAGTTCGATTAGAATTTTTGCCAATTAAGTTCAGTCTTGAGCAGAGCTCTGAATTGTGTACTCGTATATAACTGAGCTTTCTTTCATTCTGCTATTATATCAGTTATGTTGTGTCATATTTCATTGTTGCCTGTTGTCAAGGTGTATCCTTTTTGAGTTTCGCATGGTTTGGCATTCTGTTTTTTTTATTTTTTATTTGTGGCTAGCTCTTGATGGCATTCGCAAAGCTTTTGCATATTTCTCATGAATACTATTTGCATGGCACACACACCCTCCCACGCGCCGACCTGGCACTCCTCTGCGCACACCGGAACGCACAAGCCCACAAACACAGAAATCAAGTGTGGCATAGACAGCGTTGAGTTATGCGTGAATATTCGTGAATACGTGTAGCTTCGCGAGTGAGTTGTCTGCACTCATATATCTATACATATATAAATTATTTAAGCCCGATGTGTGGATATGTGCTGAGAATCCGTTACATATTTAGCCTATTTCGGGAATTTTGATGGGGTTGAGATATGCAAAGATAACCTTCAGTCAGCGTTGATTTGGGTCAACCTTGAAGTGAAACAGCTTTATATGGGTATGAGCATAATTTCTATATTCATTAAGCTTAAAGCGATTTATTTTAAAAATATTATAAAATTATTTAAGTATTAACAGCTTAGAAATAAAGTGGTGAATTTATTTTTATTAATCAAATTTATTTACTATTCTAAATATATTTTGTATCACTTCAAAATCAGAATTATAATAAAACCCGCTCTTGACAACAAAATCAAAGAAGAGCAACTGAATCAATTTAATTTAAAATACGATTTCTATCTATGCAGAATATTTACTAAAAATTAAAACAGTCTGACATTTAAAAAAAACTAAATTATAAGATGTGAAAAAATAAAATGACAGACTAAATATCACAATTATTTGTTTAATTTATGACACGAATTTTAGGTATCATTATACAATCCAGACAAAAAAGCGTCTACACGCGACGCGAGAGACTCGTTTAATAAGTAAATTATTTAACCAAACTTTACCGCTCAATTGTTAAAAAACAATGCTTAAACGTCTTGAACAGGTCTTGAGCATGGCTAAGAGATAAGAGCGCGGGCCATTCGCCACCACGCTCGCGCCAAGTGCTGCGGCCAGAAAACCAAAACAGAGAAACGCCGCATCGTTTGGGCCAAGTGCCAAGCACGTGTATTTGCCGCACGCTGATTGGCCAGCGGCTTTCGCTTTTCGCCAGCGCAGAGCGCAAGCCGAACGCTCTCGCGCTCTCTTTGGTTAGCTAAGAGAGCGCGTACGCTGAACGTAAACTGGTTTGCGGCACCCTGTAAATGTGCTGCTGCTGCTTGGGCAACACGACGGCGAGTCGACACGACACGTTTCAGTTGTTGTTCGGCGTTCATTGTGTGCAGGTCAGGCGTATACGCAACGCATCACGCTTAACGGTTAACGGACAGCGCGAATTCGTAGCGCGTCGTTGCGCGTCCCACAGAAATAAAACGAGCAAAAAAAAAAAAAACCCAAAAATAAACACAAACCAAAATTTGTGAATTTTTGCATACCGGTTCCCACATAATAAGCCGTTAAAAAAATTTCAATTCAACCAAGCGCTTCCTGCAAAGTCTTCAACAAGCAAATAAAAAAAAGTAAGGCGACGGCTTTGACAACAGGCCAATAAGTACCTAAGTATCTATGTATATTTGTATCTAAGTATCTGTCTCTCGTGTGCTCTATTTGGATTGTTATTGGCCTCAGTGCTGCTGGTTGTCTTTTTAGCAGTTGTCGCACTCGTGTCGGGGCCATTAGCAAATTGTTCGTGTCGAAAGTTAAGTTCTTAGCCAAAACAGAATCCAAAAAAGAAGCATTTCCGTTTCACACGCCCTGGCGCAACAGTTACGTCTATAATTTGTATGCACGCGTTAAAGACACACAAAATGCTGGCGAAATTTATAAAATATTCTTAAAAACTGCCGTCGCTTAGCAAACAAAACAAAACAGAACCCCCGAAAAAAAAATAAGAAAGAATAAGAAGAGAACTCAACGTTAGCCATAAACATAGCAACAAGTCGGCGCCATTTGGTCAGCGCTTAGGAACGTTGCCAGCGTTCTATGTATTTATTAACATTCAGCTAAGAGCCAACAAAAAAAAATACATATAAAATAAAAAATAAAAAAAGTAAAACAACAACAAGCAAATAAGAACGCGACGCGTCGGCTTCCCAGAATTGGCAGTTAATTTTTGAAAAAGCAACAAAAATAACCGCAAAGCCCAAAAGGAGAGACAGCATGAGCTGAAAGCGTGTAATCCGAGTTGCTGCGACTCATCAGTGCGTGTGTGAGTGTGTGTGTGTGATAACTGTGAAACTTTATACAGCCAGAGGCAGACACAGGCAGCTGCAAGGTATGTAAAATATGCCCCAGTGCCCAGAACAACTCAAGCAACCCACGCAAATGGCGCATAGAAATTGAAAGTTCCGCATAATTTCCAACAAAAGCTAAAAAATAAGTGAAAGAATTAAAAAAAAATTGACTCTGCAGCTGAAAAAGTGATTACGCGACGCGTTCTAGATACTTTTTGCCGTGCATTTTGCAGATACAATCGGACGAGTCGCTTTGTATATAAGCAAAATGTGGCGATTTGTGTGCCAAAAACGACAACAGCCGTTGCTGGTCAGCGTTGTGTTTATTATTTTTATAAAATATGACAGCAAACAGCGCCAACAACAACGTTTTCGATTTGGGTCTCATTCGGGCAGCTATGTAAAACGCAGTTGCTGTCTGTCTTGGGGCGCATACAGCAATAATGCATCTGCAAGATACAGATACACACACACACACACGCAGTTACGCTGGGCCCATGGTCTGGTAGGGAGCTAATATAATCAACGCTAAATTTGAGTGCAATGACAAAATTGCTGATAACTGACCAATCGAGCATCCAACTTGCGCTCCCAATCATTAATTTTATTTTAGTTTCTGCTTTGTGCTCGGCATTTTATGGAGTTTCATTTATTAAATACTTCTGTTTTTCGAAGCTGCAGCTGGAAAATCTTAACCACTCACGATTTATGCTAAATGCTTGAAGTGATCTAGCTGAACTTTCAAGGTTACGTTCTAGGTATTTATTTGCCTATCGTTTTGTATCTTTCAGATACTTTTTAGTTTAGTTGCTCGCAGCTCAATTACAAACTCACATATATTGGGGAAAATATTTCTGAAATTTGTGGTATGAAAAAGTCAAAACTGACGGCTAAAACTTTTATTTGGCAATCGCTTTTTTTTTTGTTTCACAAAAGATTTATGTTTGTGTGTTGTATTAGCCCAAAGTTGTACATATATAGGTACAAGTATAGACAACTAGCCGTTGTTGTTGTTGTTGCTGTGCCCTCCTTCACTCTCTCGCACTCGCTCTCTGTCTCTCTCTCTCTCTCTGTCTAGCCACCTATGTATCTGCTTGGTTCGGGGGGCGTCGGTTGCTTTAGAATGCTGCTCAGTTTGGCGCTATTTATAGGCGCGTAACACATACGCATATAGCATGTATCTTATAGATACATTCTGGCCGGCTGCCTGGCAGGCAAAAACTTTTGCATCGACCTGGCTGCCTGGCAGCCACCGACTCGCTGTTGTTGTTTGCCTGTTTGCCCGTTTGCCTGTCTGGCCTGTCTGCTCATAAATATAAAGCCGCAGCGACATTGGCGAGACAATGCGCCAAATGGCCGTCTGCAGCGATCGCAGATCGCCACAAAGGAATCCGGCCAAAAAAGGTTCTCTCTATCTCCAGATCTTGGAAGAAAAAACCACTTGCCAACTGACTGTGCAACATGTTGCCTTTGCCAGTTAGCGTTTGCTTTGAAATCGAAAACAAGATTGATGCCAGCACGCGAGAGGGGCAAAATGAGCTGGCCTAACTGATGCTGATGCTGATGCTGAGAGATGCGCAGCTGAGGGAGTCAACGCAGCTGGCCCAGCTGGCTAGATCTACAGATTGTTGCCATCAAAGCGCATAATTGTTGTTTATGTGTTTATTTGCCAGTTAAAAAATAAGAGATATAACAACAAAAACCGTCGATGCTCAGCAATTTCGCTTTCAAGTTTTCCGCATTAACCAAAAACAACAAATTTTCAAAAGCAAAAATGTGCGCAATTTTTGAAGAAAAAGAAAACAAAAACTGTGAATACAATTGCCAGGCTCCAAACTGTTTCGACCAGTTTCGTTTTTATTTCTGTTTTTTTGCGACTTGCATAATACGAAACTGCCGCGGCAACAAGCATCATGCAGCTTGTGGCAAGTGCTCGCGGCACGGCGCAGAAATATTTTCTGTTTCGCAGCTGACAAAAGCTCGAGACCGTCGATTCGCTTGATTGCTGGCTACGTAATTACAAGAAATCAAATATCAAAATGCAAAAAATAACAAAAAAAAAAGAAAACAAAAACAAAGAAGAAAAAAAAACTTGAAAAACTGCAAAGCACAAATTGCAGCTGACTGCAGTTGGGCATGGAACAGGGGCAGGGGCAGGGGTAGGGGCAGGGCAGGGGCATGCAATGCAGCAAGAACCGGAAAGGAAGTGAGCGTGTAAGTTACCAAGACTTTGACTTCGACTCCAACACTCCAACAACAGGCGCGAAACCGGTTTCAGCTGGTGACGCCAAGAGACCGCGTCCAAGTCCCCGTCCCCAGTCTTTCGTCTGAGTCCAGCGCTGAGCGCTTCTTGGAAGCACGTCGTCAGCTTTGCCAAGTCATTCACTTGCATGCGATACGAGTTTTTTCATTGTGTTTGTTGTTGCTCTTCGCTGTTGTTGTTGTTGTTGTTGCTGCTGCTGCTGCTGCTGGGAGTGCAGTGCGCAGGCGCAGCTTTGTTGATAGTGCGGGCGAAGAACGAAGCGAAAAGAAACGCAACGAAATAAAATAAGACTGAACGAAACGAAACGAAACGAAACGTTACGAAGCGAAGCACGAGACAAAGCGCAACACGAAACTGATAGTTGGCAGGCCAGAAGATAGGCGTGCATTTAAGAACAGAAGTGAGCAGCATAGCAGTGCTGTGCACTTGGAGAAATTCTAGGCCAAGAAATGTTACAATTTTTAAATCAAAATTTGTCTGCTTTGTTTTAATTTAAATATGAAACAATGTTAAAATATTATTGTAAATTTAAGTACATAAAAATTGTATGTTTAAATTTATGTTGTCAATAAGAATATGACAGTTAAATTTAGTGCATTGCGGGGATGACAAGGAGTCTAAAAATCTAACTTTTAAATATTTTCAATTATGTTTCTTTTATTTTTTTAATTTTATTTAAATTGTTTTGCTCACTTAGCTCTTAGCTTATATTAAAATATTTTATCCAACAAATTATTATTGTTATTAAGTTCTTGGCCACCAATTCTATAGTTATTCAAAAAGCAATCATATTTTATAGTTTTATTGAGCCTCAAACTCAAAACCGTTTAAACTCATTAATTTCTGTCAGTGTAGTCCACGAAGTGCGTAGCAGGGAAGTGCCTAAAGAAAGTTCTGAGTTGAGCAAAGGGAAGCAACGATTGGGTTGGGTAATGCATACCGTTCTTTGCCAGATTCCCCTCTCCGCACGCCCCTCGAGCAACTCCCTCAAACAACTGCGGGTGCAATGTGAGGCACTTTTCTAGCAATATGTTGTTTAGTATGCCTCACAACGCATGCGCCGAGCGCTTTGGCTCCGCTCGTGTCTTGTTGGAGGTACTTGAACCTTTAGTACGGACACAAAATGGCGGTGCAGCAGCAGCAGCAGCAGCAGCTACCTTTAGGAGCACCACTTATATATGATATATGAATGTGGGCGAAGGCAGGCGCATTGAACTTTGCACACTGCTTGTGGGAACACTAGACAACAAAATTGAAATAAAGAAAAGGCTGCTCAGTTGCAACTGGGCGCTGAAGACAAGGGCCAGCCAAGGAGACTTTAAGTTTGAAGCTTTTGGTTTTATTTCTGGGAATGTGCGCCAGCCGCAGTCAATGGCATTAATCCGCCCCTGATAACGAACTGACCTCGACATAAGCTTAGCTGATTTATGTTGCGCCCCAAAAAGTGTCAACTGCTCAGCCCAGTGCCCTCGATTTGGGTGTCAGCTGCCTGCAATTTGAACTCAATCGTTGCCCAAATTGATAAGTTAATGTGCGCCATACACAACGAAAAGGCAAAACAAGACAGGAGAACAGACAGACAGAGACAGAGGCAGAGAGACAAAGAGACAAACAAATGACAACGAGATATTCGAGAAATGCTGGCATAACTTTTGTTTTAGCCTTTTAAAAGCGACCGCCGCATTTTTTTGTACTTTTCATGCAGATTCACTTGGAGACGGCAATTCGAGACGCAGATGACGACTGAGACTCAGACCAAAGGGGAATCACTGTGGGGCTCTCTGGCTGATGTTGCTGCTTTTGCTGCTGTTGTCGTTGTTGTTGCTATTGTTGTTATTGTCATTTACAAGCTTAAACGTCCATGACCCTTTGGCCTGTCTCGGAGACAACACACACAGCTCGACGCAGTGGCAGAGACTGGGTTAGAGCCAGAGCGAGCGACCGACCGACTGACAAAGGCCGCTGACAAAAACAGATAGATAACAAAAGCAAAAAAGGAGAAGAAACAAAAAAAAAAAAAATTCAACAGCTGTTGACATAAAGTTTCAGTTTGCGTTTTGCTGAGTTCATTAAAAGCCGCTGAGAGTTGATGAAATTTGACGGGAGCGGCTGAGACTGACAGGAATCGGAGGGGTTACTGCGAACCGCATTGGTTTGGCAGCCGGACAGTCCCATCGATAAACAAGAATGCTACCGTAGACTAAGGACAACTTGGAGATGCCCTTTACTTGGGAAGGGGAGAAGAAGAGAAGCACAAAGACTTGGCTGTTCAACAACAATTATAGATTATATAAATTCGTTAGTTAGAAGAATTTATTGTGCAAATATAATCCTTTCAACCTCATTCAATTTCTTTCTTTTTATTAACAATTTTTTTATACTCTCTCAAATCTTTTCTTGCGTAAAGTTTACCAAACAATCAAAACCTATGATTTCTGATTTCAATTAAAACGTTGACATTTCCTGCCGCGCCATATAAAACAATAAGCATAGGTCTGGTGTACAAACCCAGCGTGTCTAACAAATTATTATTATTATTATAAAAGTGTCTTATTTTTGTTACGCGTGGCACGTGCGCGTAGGTGCGGGGTGTCATCACCTGCAAAGAGGGAGAGAGAGAGAGACGAAAAACTTAGCCAGCACGAAAATTGTGATTCAGTCGATGGCAAATTAGCATGATTCCAATGAACTCGGCACTTGATTTGCTGACTCAATATTAAAGTTCGAAAGTTGTCCGAGTGATTCACCTAAATAGTCAAATCGTAGACAAAAAATAAAAAAAAATAGTTTTAGCGCTTTGGACGCATTTGATTACATGATATTAGCCCGGGCTTATTGGCTTTCTGATATTTCTGCTTTTATGTTTGAGCTTTTTTCAATTTCTTTTATTTACGTTTTTTTGCTTCTCATTTTTCCAGCTACACCGCAGCGCAAATTGGCAGTGAATGGGCAGATTTCATAATAAAACGCAAAAAGCTAAAGAATCGCTACTCGCGCGCGATTCTCACAGCAAATCGCACAGCAACGAACCAACTGACGCAATTCAATTTGCCAGCTACGGAGACGACCGCAAGCTCATAAATTGAGATTAAGCAAACGCTCATTGGAGGCTGCACAGCGCAGAGCAGCGCAGACCGTAGCGAGAAGCTGGAATAAGGGGGAGGGCTCAGCGAAACATAACAGATCAATCACAGCGCGCTCGACGCTCCACACAATTTGCATGAGCCAAAATATTAGCCAACAGCAGTCGCAGACCCAGAGCCAGAGTCAAGGGAAGCGTCGTCCAAGTGGCTTTTTATGGCAACTGCGCCATCAGCTGCACGGGCGTAGCACAAGGAAAATGAAAACAATTTCATGATACTACAAGTGGTCCGAATCGGTGCTATTGAACTATTTGAGAATGCCATCGACACCCTACGATCTGGTGCAGGATGATCAGGACTTGCGTGTGCCGCTCCACGCCGAGCAGGCGTTCTTTCATGGCATCACGTTTCAGGCCAAGGTAAGTCTCAGTTGATAAAATGTAATTATTAAAAATAATACATATAGGGATATATTATATTATTTCGTGCGTTTGTCAAGCAATTAAATATGTATTTATATATTATTTAACTAGAGAGCTAAAGGCTAAACTCTTACAGAAAAAAATTATATTTATATTTATTGTATTTGTATTTATATTATATTTATTAAAAATATTTATTAAGGAAAACTTTGATATCAGCTTATTTTTTTTACAAAAAAAAATAATTTAAGTGACTGTCGAGGTAAACAAAGAATTGAATTGTGTTGAATTAAATAAAATAAATTAAAATAAGCTGGTAGCATCTTCATGGTACAGCTATCTTTATGAGTAATATTTTATGAAAATAGACGCTATTATATCATAATCTTTGATATGTGAGACACACACGCTGCATACTAATTCACAAGTGGTTCTCGCAGACGCTCAACAATTTAGTCGGCTTGTCTTTAAAGTTCTCAGCAAGGAAAAGGTGTGTACCCTCGCCATCTCTGAAATGTGCTTGTTGTTGCCGCCCCAAAAAAAAAAATAAAGAAAAAAAACACAACTGCAATTTTCTGTTTTTACCACAATATACGATTAACAGTTTTGTAATAGGATATAGTCAAAGCCTATATTTGTTTTAATATTATTTATATGCAGTTTATAGTTCATTGTTGCCGACGGTAGCTGCGGCTTAAACAAACAATTATTTACAATTTACAATCTATAAATGCAATTATTCCATATTGTTGTTGCGGACGGAAGCAATGGTTATATATATGGTTAGTTTTTGTTTTTTTTTGTGTTTTGTTTTTTTGTTTTCAAACATTCAGCAAGTTAGTCAACTGTCACATTGTCAGACATGTGGTTGGTTTTCCTTGTTGTTGTTGCTGTTTGTTTTGAATGCGGGGAAAATGGTAAACAAATTTTCCATTTCTGTTTGTGTGTGTGCGTGCTCACATTCAATTATTCAGCAACGCACTGCGAGCATTTGTTTAGTTCTTTTTTTTTCACTCTTTCGTTTGCCGTTTGTTGTTGTTGCTTATTATTTTTGTGCAGTGTGTGGAAATTGTTTGCGTGCCAAGCTCATATTCTACGCATATATTTATACATACACAGTGGCAACTGTATTGTTATGGTTTGGTCAGTTGAAGCTCTTTGATTTGATCTTTATTTAATTTGATTAGCTGGCAATGCTCGACCAACATTTCTGAGGGCTGTCAACTAAGAGCAAAGCCAATGACCCTGGGGTTGTAAGCATATATTTGGCTATGTAATTCATGTTTGGGTTGTTGCTGCTGTTGTTATTTGTGTTGTTGTTGTTGGGTGCATTGAGCTTTGACTTTCCGCACACTTTGTATGCAAAGCGCTTGACATTAGTCGCATCTTTGAGACGGGCAAAGTCTCTGCCACAGCATTTTGCATAGTTTCTTCGACTGTACGTAGGAGACATTGCACTTGGAGTGGGCTGCAATTGTTGTTGCTGCCGTTGCAATTGCAATTGCAATTAAATGCATTCAGTTGCCAAGCCAAATTGCCGTGAAGCAGCTTTAAAGCCTACGCCGCGGCAACAGCTAAACAATTTCCATTGACAGTGGCATTTTGGAGGGAGGCGTGTGTGGTAGGGGGGTGGGGGGCGTGGCATGTCTGCAATTGTAGCCCTCACATAGGCTCTTTGTGTCGTTTTGCACGTGTTGTTTGTTGTTGTTGTTGTTGTTGCACGCTGTTATTTGCATTTTCCATAAATGAAAACAAGAAATACACAAACTTTTGCACTTTTGTTATGCTTTTTCAGTTGTTCGTTTTGTTTGTGCCTGATGTTGTTTTTTGTTATTTTTTTGGATGTGTGTACCGTTAGCATTACTATACGATATGCTTGGCTGGCTAACCCAAATAAGATACACAAGCCGGGCAGATAACAGCTTTAAAGACTGCCTGCAGTTCGCCTGCTGTTGTTGCTGTTGTAGTTTCTGCTGTGTCAGCCCAACTGATTCATCTGCGTCTCAGATTCAAATAACGAGCGTGAGTCATGTGTGTGAGAGTATGTGTGTGTGTGTGTGTGGGGCTGTCATTGTAGGCATTATTTATGAGGAGTATCGGACAGGACGCCACTTATAAATATATTTATGCCACAGCCTGCACAAATCTTGCTCACACACACATTTCCCAATCGCAGTCAAAGCTGATCCGCGTTACCCTCCAACCCCTCCAAGCCCCTTTCCACCATCACATTTCTTTGCCTCTTGCCTGCTTAGATTAATTGAATTTCACGCTTTGATTTCGCGCTATACGAAAATTGGTTAGCTGCCTCCTTGCGGGCCATGCCGCATAAATCTTTCAAAAGGTGTATAAATTATTCGCTCTCACGCACTTGGCCAGGCGCCTCTTTTCGCACTTTTTTTTTGTATGTTGCTTTTTTGCCCGCTTGCCAACATGACGTATACTTAACTTTTGTTTTGCTGCGATTTCTTTGCCTTCGCTCTATCAAATATTTATTCAAAAAGCCCTCAAGTTCGATTCGATTTATGTTTCCCGCACAGTTTCCGTTTTCTTGCTCTTTTTTTTTGACGCGCTTTTCCACACTCTGCTCATCAATTATTTAAGTTTGGTTTTGTCTAGATGTTCCTTCGTTTGATTCCTTAACTTTTTCCGACTAGCTAAAGTGGCCTGTCTATTTGCTTTATTTATGTGCGGCTTTATTCGTGCGTTGGCTTTTAAATGTGCAGCTTATTTATTTGGCTTTTGCCTTTGGGGCTTAAAATATCATTTGAATTGCCACGTCTGATGAACATATTTTGAATGAAAATGAAAAATGCGTTGTTGAAACAATGTTCTTAAAGAATTCGCTGCCTTTGGCATTTTTTGTGTCACCTTATCTGAATTCCTTGATACCGTCGCGAATTTATTATGATCCGAAATCAATTTCCTCCCATGCTATAAAATTTTGGAATTTTATGTTGATGGTATTTTGAATACAGATATAAGCATAAATTCAATTGAATGTTTTTCCACCCGCTGCTTTGGCCAATTTTCTCCATTATTAGCTTACGCATATTACAAAATTCTTGTTTTTATTTATGAAAAATTTAGGCGCATAAAATATATTATAGCTTTTGTTTTTTTATATATTTAGCTTTTATTATAGCGCGTTGCTAAATTAATTATTATTTACATAATAATTTGAATTAAGGTGAAGGTGAAACGCATCTGTTCCAAATTGGCTGCAAAAGAAAAATACGAATATTTCAAGAATATATTTATGTATATATTCACATAAAAAAAATGGCGCATAAAGAAAATATTGAAAAACATATAAAAACAAAAAGCTTGCACAGAGTCTCATATGCCTGCGGTCCACGTGCTCTGTGTGTGTGGGCGAGTGTGTGTGTAATTTTTCACATTTGTTGTGCTTACCCACTTTCCATTTGGTGTGCGTACGCAAAAATATGAATTTTCATATGGTACGGCGTCTGTGTCGGTGGCGTATACGCAATGTTTCCGCTCTACTGCTGCTGCTGCTGTTGTTTCTTTGTTTTGTTTATCTAAGCGGCACATGCAGCGACGCCCGTTTGTTTCAAGGCAAACAGGGACAAAGAATCGGCCAAGAAAACCGCCTCTTCATATATCAATTTCAATTATCTGGCATTTCTGTACTCATTGCCCGGGTTGAGCTTTTGCCAACCCCATTTTGCTATATAAATTATTGGTTCAACTTTTACAGGCAGCGTCGAAAAGGACAACCCGAAAAGGATTATGCGGCATGCAATTGGGTCCTGGTCCTGGCCTTTATCAGCCACAACTGACACAGGCAGACACCGGGTGGCACAAGGAGGCGTGAAAAATGAGTCATAAAATGCAAATAAAAACTCAAGTGTCCTTTGGTGCGAACAGACTCTGGGCTTTGTATATGTCATTGTCAGGATTGCTTTTGAGTTTTATACGTCCGCTGAAGTTGGCTGTCATCTGCCCGACTTTAAGACGCTTTAAAATATCATATTTGCGATTTCCGCACACAAGACTTTTCGCTTTTCCGCGTTTCACGTGTTTGCTTAACCTTTCGCTCAAAGTTCAATTTGCTCGTTAATATTCTGATAAACAATCGCAATTCACATAGATTTCCATCGATATTTCCCGGCCAATATTTTAGTGATTGGCTGTGCGCCATGTTCGATCTGTTTAGATTTGTCTGGTTTACATGGCCAAAATTAACACGCTGCAACGACGCTAGATAAACTTTATGGTCAACACCTTTTGTTGCATTCACCGCAGTGCGGGGCACGCCGTGGCATGGCAAACAATTTGTTTAACGGTCTACGGCCGTTTGATTAACGCTATCCTCATATAAGCAAACAACCCGAGCATCTCATTGAATATTGTTGTTAAAATATGGCTGGATATGCATGAGTATATTTGTAGTGCTGTGGCAAATAGACTCAGACTCACTTTGGCCATCTCTCTTTCGCTCGCTCTACCTATCCCTGTTATACCTAAAAGAGTTCAAAATGTCCAGGCACAAATAATCACAATAATAATGGTCAATAAAATACTTCTGTTTCGATTGTTGTGCACATTATGCCGGATTATGTGAAATGGGTTTTCGATTGTGCCAAGGGTATCGTTTCCATATTCATTGCAAATTATCAGCTAAATATTTTTATGGCATCGTTATCGGGCATCGTGTACAGGTGCAATTCCTGGGGCGAACACTCTAACGACTGCTTGGAGAGCATTGAAATGTGGGCGGTTCGGCAGGTCAAAGGATTCTTGAATTAAGAAATGAATAAAATTTAAATGCGGCATCAAATGTATTTTTATATAAATTTAAGAGAATAAGAGGAGCAGAGTAGAGCCGAAGCGACGCCCCATAATTTACTTTTTTTAGCACTCCTTCAATTCAAGCCACCCACGAATCTCAGCCTTGGATGTGCCCATGTCTGGCGTTTAATGTGTGTCAAGTGCGATATTAATGCTGTTCGTCATTGGATTAAGTGGCCATTAGTGGTGCCTTGGGGGCACACATATCAGGATTCATGTTTATGTGCAGCCGTTGACTCTTTCAGTCGAAGTATCTGCGTTCCATTAATGACTCACTTGATTGGCATTGCTCAATGGGCCATAAATGCGGCACATGTTCTACTATGCTCATTTATTATCTACTTATTACACAATTTGCAGTCAATGTTGCTGTTGTTGATGTTTTTGCTGTTTTTGTTGTGGTTGTTGCCTCACAAATTGGCTCGCATTTCGCAATTGGTGGCAAGCGATTTTCACCTGGCGCAGCTGTGGCGCACATGTGTATTTGCCGTGAGTCAGCTAGTTGCGCAGGCGCACGAAACCGCAACGGTGGCAGCTCTCACCCACTTTGGACGCTGCTCTTCCAGTTTGGCAAATGGGTAACGCACGCAAATTGTGTACAATCGCTTGTTGTTGTTGTTGCTGCTGTTGCTGCTGCTGTTGTCGGTGTCTAGCGAAGCGCAGCATTGCGGAAGTTGCAGCGGCAGCTGCTGCACGTTCGCTCGTATGTGGCACACTCCCAACTGCCGCGACCCTTTCTCAGGCTGTCTGCCATGCTGCCAATGGACGCTGACAGCTGCCTTTGGCAATATTGGGCTTGGCCCTGGCCAAATAGAAAACAAAACTGCGCAGAACAAACAAAACTAATTTGGGCAAACCGAAAAGTACACACCCTTTATAGGTTTTTCGACGAATTGGTCCTGCGGCCAGATGCTGGCAGTAGCTGGAACTTAAAAAGTAATACAATGAAAAACTTTGCAATTAATTATGAATTTTAAATTAGAAGAGGCGTGGAATATCCAAGGGTATAAACTTTAAAGAAACTATCAAACCTATATTAACAAAATAGCTTCTTTAAGTTTAATCTAAGACTTAACAACTTTAGTGTGGCACTCGAACTAAAAACGCTCCTAAAACAAAAAACGCAGCTATTGACAACAGCCATATAATATTATGTTACAATCAAAACTTTTTATTATCGTATGCTTTTCTTATTCCGCTGCATCTATTGTTCTCCTACTGAATATTATAAGCTTGCCCTTTGTTTAGGCATCAGTTGGGAAGACGGAAAAATATCTCGATTGTTGCTGCAAATAAAACTACAAATTTTTTCCGTTTTTATTTATAATGACAAGAATCGATTGTCTGCAATCTTTTTATGCCAATTTTGCCAGAGCACAAATCTTAAAGGGTAGCAGCTAAAATAGCTCGTTAACTGCCGCTCACGTTTCAAGCTTATGGATAGGGAAAATGGAAAAATAGAAAAAAAAAAAAAGAAGAAAAATTGAAAATTATCTGTGAGCCGTCATCAAAGCGCCGAACGCTGAGCTCCCAGTTTAATCAGCGACAGGCATTGAATGCAATTGAAGTCACTTAGCTATGCAATCTTTCACAGTTTGCAGCAGTTGCTGCCGCTGCTGCTGCAGTTGCAGTTGCAGTTGTTGCTGTTGCAGCAACTGCTGTTGGTAGCAGCCACATGCAGTTGGCGTTTTTGTTTTTTGTTAGTTTTTTTTTTCGTTTCTTATCGGGGCGCACGCTTTGTGGCATTTGCTTTGACTGTCAGCTACTGTAGATTGTTGTTGCTGTAGTTCTTGTCGTTTGCTTTGCCTGCCACTGTCAAGTGCAATTATGGGGCAGACATTCACTGCAACTGCCACGCGACCTCTGACATTGCCGCCAGGCGGTTGAGGTCGACTCCGAGCGCAATCGCACCAACTAGTACAGCGAATTTACAATTTAATTAAGTATTTACTCGATGCGTATGGCTGATTATCTTGCCTGCACTTGTGAAAGTAAACATCCTATTTTTGATTAACCTAAAACTTTTTATACCGTTGAAAGGCAGTATTTAAAACCGTATAAGTAAGAGGTATAAAGTTGTATATGTAATTTGTAGGTGTTTCTATAGAATTCAGATGACAAGCTTAAGCTGGCTCGTGATAACTTTTTTAATGTGGCCCAAATTTATAATATTTCTGTAAAATTAGTTAAAATGATTAATCGAATCATTTCTATTAAGTTCACATAACATATCTCTCTTCCACCCCCATTCAGCTATTTTCTCTGTCCAACATGATCGCTCTCCCGCTCTTTTATTCTCTCTCATTCAACCTATTCACTTAATAAAAGAACAACAAAATCTGTATACATTACATGAATTCATGAGAATTTCATAGAAGGGCGTTTGTTGTTTATAAAGGTTTATGTAAACTTATTTCTTTTGCTCTTTGGCAGCAAAAAGATACTCTACGCCATAATCAATAAATTAATTAAATTTGCCTGTCCAAAAGTATCAGCAAATACTCGTGATGTCATTGGACGCATATATAAATAAATATATATTAAATACATAAATAACTTGGTTGCTTTGATGACAAACACAAGCCACTTTGTTGTTTGTTGCTCTCAAGTATTTTCAAATTAATTTTCAACAAATTTTTGGCTACATTTTGGCTGCTAATAGAGGAAAATTTGGAAAAAAGGGCAGCCAAATTGTTGGCTCTGTGCTGGGGGCGTAATAAGCAATTTGGCTGTCAATTATTTGGACATTAATTAGGCACATGTTGTTGCTGCTGTGGTCTTAATTGACATTCCACCTGGACTGGGCACATCTGGAGCATCCGAGCATTAGTGGCGTTTTCTTTAGCCCTCCTCCCTTCCTTAAGCGTTTTCAATTGAATTTATTTGAACTTTTACGTGGCCAGCGAGCAAATGGGCTAACTAATTTGCATGCCGGGGCCGCATGTGAAGTTAAAAGTTATTGGGCCATAAATAACGCCCGGCCGAATTCTAAACAAACATTTCCCCGAGAGTCAAGACTGTGAAAGTTTTCCACTTGATGCTGTCTGCTGCTCTGTGTCTGTGTGAAAATTAGCATAAAACGTTTGGCATTTTGGCATTTGCTGCTTGCTGCCAATCGTAAAAATGTAAAATGTAAAAAAAGAAGAAAAAATCGCGCATACGCCGCGTTGTACCCAAAGCCGAAAACTCAGCTCATAAATGGCCTAATTTTCTTTTACTTTAATGCATATTCCGCTCTTCTATTGTTCGCAGCGGTTCACAGACTTTCAACTAAAGTTCTGCACACAAAGACGCCCACAAATGTGCGGGCTATGTGGCGCGTGGGCGTGGCCACGGTCTCTGGCCGCCTAATTGTTTAATTGAAAGCCAAAGGCAAATTAATAATGCCGTCGATTGGCGCCTAATTGTAAAATATCAAAAGACAGACGCCCAACCAGGCGGCGTATACGCAATATTTCTGTGTATTGTGCACTTTGAAAACCAGTAGCAAGTTCCGAGCGTTGTGAAAGCTTTTCAATTAGCTGGCAATTAGTTAGCGTATGCTTTCTTAAAGCACTGTTCCATTTTTGTAATCATTTTCTTGCCCCACTTTGTGGCCAACATGCAGTTTTTGCACAGCCTCCACAAATGAGCAGTCTTAAATAATGGGCAATACTCGCATCTAATAAACGTAAAAATTTATAGAGCGTTAAGCAGTTGGGCATGCGTATCCTTGTCTAGTCTGTGTGCAAGTCCTGCTGCAAAATGTAAATTTGTGCTGTGCCCAAAACATCGCAGCTGCTGGGCATAATTTATCTGTTAAATTCTATATATTTAAATTTGGAACATTTTAATTAAACACATTTTGTCAGCTGTCGCTTTAAGTTGAAACTTTTGCTCGCTAAGCTGCCTGCCAAGTGTTTTCACAGTGGCCCAACATAATTGGCTAATCATGTTGCCAGGCTGCAGCGGGCGGGACTCTTTGGTAGCTGCCTGTGTAGACACTTGAATATGATTATGCAAACACCCACTCAAATACACACACACACACACACACACCCTTTGAGGCTGGACGCAGGGCCACTAACCAGCTCAACTCTATCTTGGCCATGTTTTGGCCTCAGGGGGCGGCGTTGGCAGCTTTTTCAGCTCTTGCGCTCAGTGCGGCAAATGAAAATTCTGACTTTGGCACTTGTAGAGCCAAAGCCAACAACAGAAAGAAAAAAAAACACTTGCAATTCTCTCTTTGGTTTTTTAATGAGCTAAGCGAGCGCCCTTAGGCCGTCTTCTTGGGGCTCAGCAGTGTCTATGGCATATCTAGCTGTCCGCATCAGCGCTGAGGAGACCCTAGTCCCTATCTGCTGGGCAGTTCATTGTTTGCCATTAGTTTGTCAAGCTGTCGCCTGCTCGGATAAAATCTTGGCAGTACAAGCCAGCCCCCTCCCCCTCCCCCCAACCCCCCCTCTACCCCTCTCTCACTCTTTGCTGTGCTTATCTTTTGCTTTATTTGTCTGGCTTTTGTTTTGAGCTTTTGGGCTGGGGCTTGGCCAGTGCCTAAATGAAAATAATGAAGCACATTTAAATGGCACTTGCCTGGCAGCATAATGAGTGCCAACAGCTGGGCGCAGGGGGCAAAAGTGGGCACACTCCTCTCTCACACACACACACACACACACATAAAAGGACAACTGTTTCCTTTGTGCGCCTTTTAATTATTCAAATTTATTTGTCAGCACAATGTGTGCCCATGTCTTGAGGTATTAAAGCAATGAGTGCGTATGAGTGTGTGCCTGTATGACTGTGTGTGTGTGTGTGTGTGTATAGAAGTGGGCGCACCACTTCCGCTAGGCAGCTGTTGCCGCAGCCATCGAAGTCGGGTGAAACCGCAGCGAAACTTTTTAATGAGTTTCGATTCATTGCACACATACACACGCACGCAAGCATACACACACTCACACACACAGTCACACAGTACTACAGGACACTCACGCACAGGCCACAGCTTGCAATCAGCTTTGCCAGGATAGCGACAACAACAACAGCAAGAACTTGCCGTTTATTAATTAAGTTTGCTTAAGCGCGCATCCTTCGACTCCTGCCCCTTCCCTCCCCTTGCCTTCCCCTTCCCGCAGCCACTTGTCGCTGGCTGCTGTTTGCTCTGCCTAAGCAAAGGCAAATACGCTGCTCTGATCTTTTGCCAAGCCAAACAAAATATACAAAAAAAAAAAAATCCAAAAAAAAAATTAAAGAAGAATGAAAAGAAAACTAGCAGCTATCTAGCTATCCATCCTTCCGGTTATATACCTTTTGCCTGGGTCCTGGGTCCTGGCACCTAGGCAACTTTTACTTAACCTTCAGCAAAAGTTTTTGCACGTGGCTTTAATTGCTTTTGGCCCGCTGGTCTGCTATCTGCGCCCTGGGGCGGGGCATTTCTTTGATTAAAATTGCTTTTGATTAGTTAAATGAGTTGAGTGCGCTTGAGCAAATTCCATTTGTAAAGTCAATAAGCGCCGCTGGCCACAGAGAACTTGTGCAAAATGTGCCAATAATTTCGCTGCAGTCTATAAAAATGCCAAACACACACACAAAGAGCATTGAGAGAGAGAAAGAGAGAGAGTAAGAGATCTTTCTTTCTTTTCCACCGTCGCATTGGTGAATCCCCACACGTTTTGGTCTCTGAGCCCCTGCCAAAACGTGTCAAGTGCAATGCAGTGTGTGAAAATTGCACAGGAAGCACTCGAAATGAGGCAGGTCGTAGGCCAAAGGCCAAATTCTAAAGTGCTTGCAAGCCAAGTGCTTAAAACAGAAGAATCAGCAGGTCTGGCCAAGCCAGGCCAAGGCTTGGCAGCATATTGCGCATACGCCACGCTAGACGAATTTTACTCGCCCGCCACATAAATCACATTTGATGCCTTACAAATGAAATCTCTCAAATGAGAAAAACAGCATTATCTTTGACGCAACGAAACACAAAAAAAAAAGAGACGAGCATTAAATTTTATTTAAATGACAACAACAAAATGCTAAATGTATGCGTGGACCAAAAACATGAAGGCCACACGCGGAGGGGCCCGCCTGTCGTGTCAACAGTCGCTCAATGGCACAAGACATAAATAAATAATAAACAGCCGTGCAAAACTGAAGGATTTTCGCCTGGGTTTTACTTTATTTAGCTTTTCCCATATCCATACTAAATCATATTTTTGTGATAGTATTTTCTTATAAACACGGTTTTTATTTTTAATAAATAAAAATAGACGCGTGGAAATTGTGGTAAAAGGCGGACAGCAAACGGTGCGTATGAGCAATGTTTAAAGTGACATGAAATTGTGTTGCGGAATAGACGATGATGGTTTCCGGGTGGGCTTAATATCACATGGCGTGGCATGTGATGGGAGATCAACTGGTGTCACAGCTGCGGGCGAGGGGAGAAGCCAATGAAATGGATATAAAAAATGTGCTCATATGAAGTTTGAAATGACTTTCGCAGACATTTTATTTAATAATGTGTATATAATGCAAAGAGCTTTTATTTATTTTAGTCAAAAATTTTTGATTTATTTTATCCTAACAATTATGCAGAGTTCGTATTTGCTCAGCTTTGATTTATCAATTTATTTAGAATGTCAATACCAAAAATGTCTTTTGTCTTAAACAATATAAAAATGTAGCCATTATTTAATTAAGAGCTCAAGCTGTTTGAAGTGTCTTCCAGCCAGGCGGCAATTAAGACAAATGTCAGTTGGCGCAAATGTAAAGTAACATTTTAATCAATTTTGTCAATTAAATGAATGGACAGACATTTGTTAATGGCTGCAGCACGCTGAGAGCACGGAAAGTGTACAAAAGAAGGGGCTAGGGGCGAGGGGAGCTGGGGAGCTGGGGGAAGGGACCAGCATCCCTAACGTAGATTGACAAAATTTAATTAAAAAACTGCCAACGTTAAATGAAACTGCCATTTGAGTAGCTTTTAAGCAATTTAGTTCATGTTACAGAACAATTGAATTAGTTGCAAAACTTTGTTGCACTTTGCAACTGAAACTGTTACCGAACACTAGAATTTTGGGGGCCAATGTTGATAAATGCCATTACAGCTTGGCGCAATTGGCTGGCGATTTTCGCAAAAATAATTAAAATAATGAGCAATTTTTCGCTGTGACTCAGGGCGTGCGGTATGTACAATAAATAATTAATGAGCGGCAGCGGCAGCGGCAGCAATAAACAATTCAACAAATTAACGGCAACAACAACAAATAAACAATGCCAACAATGCATGGCAAAAATGCATTTATTGCAAATACGCTAAATCGTAAGGCGAATGCCGCCTCGACGACACCTTGACATTGACTTTGCCACAAGTACAACAGGCAATGCAACAAAAAAGCGCAAATTGAAAACAATCATAGTTGAAATGTCCTTATTGGGCACACACACTCCACTCCAGTGGCATAGAAATTGTGCGTGAGGTAAAAAAAAATAAAAAAAAATAAAATGTGCCCGCCAATCAGCAAATTGCTTTAATTTTGTGCGAAAGTCGAGCGCAAGTTTTTTATTTTTTTGCCATTGTGGCAGCTGCAACCTCACAGATTGCTATATAATGTGCGCGGCCTCGTTTGGGTTTTCGATTTTTTTTGTTATATGTTTTCTTCTCTCATTTGTGCCTTGCAGCTCATGCTTTTCACTTCGGGAAAGTCGCGTAGAGCTCACGCACGCATCACTCATACGCCGCGCTGTAACTGTGACATATGCATGTCTGTTTACCAAAGTGTTCTTTTTTTTGTGTAACTGTTCATTTGCCACACCCATTTGTTACTAAAAATTTCAATGCCATTGCGTTGCGTGTCATTAAACGTGGCCTCAGGTTCTTATGCTGAGCATTTGCTTTTTATGGGCCCAAACAAATGTTGTCCAACATTTCCGGACAGCACGTGTCGCTAGCTCTGTGTGCAGGGTGTGTCCTCTATCGATTTCCATTAAAATAGAAAAACTTTTTCTATTTAATTAAAGTCCATGCATAATTTGTCACATCATGAAATAAAACGGGAACTGTCAGAATTTCATCATAAATATTTGCAGGCAACATTAAGTTTTTATGTGCTGGTTGCCCAAAAGTTTTGATTAGCCACAAGTCAGAAAGTCACATTTTTGTGTTTTTAAAGGCTGTGACATAGATAAATGGCCATTGCTTTTCACGCCTGCTGCTGGTTTATTTGTGTTCAAGACCTGAATGGGCCATTTGGACAGAGCCTGCAACGGTTTGGGAACTTGCAGCAACCTTTGCTGCTGTCAGTCTTTTGATGAAATACCTGTTGTATTTCTTCATTTCCCCCTACCCCCTTTCCCTCTACACTCTCTCTATCTGTATAAGGCCAACTGTCAGCCATTTGTCATAGATTTTGGCTGTTCAACTTTCTTTCTCGCCGGGTTGTTCGAGTCAATCACAATCACAATTAATTGCGCTTTGAGTTTAAATATATGCGTTGCATTGTAACATGTTGGCCTGTTAGAATGCAACAGCAGCCCGCCACATGCTGCGTGCCACGTGAATTGGCAATCTGATTGCATATCGCTCATACGCAACGTGCGCCAGCCGTCGCTCACTTAACATATTCACACGGGTAATCTGCATACTTGTGCACATAACTGTACATAACTGTGTGCGTGTGTGTGTGTTGCGTTAACAAGCCGATTACTGTTGCTGCACGTGTCCTGTGTGCATTATCCTGCCGGCCCCGCTGTTTGTGCCGCTCGTCTTTACGTCTGCGGCTGCATACTTTGGCTCAAATGTGTGCCAGCTGCCGTTTGTAATTATATTTACTGTGCCAATAGTTGCCAGCCACAACTTTGCTCCACTTAAGCAACAACAATGGCAACCACAACAGCAACAACAACACCATTAACAATAACAACCAGCTCAGCTGCCGTCTAATCAAAAACAGTTTGCTTTCGTTTTGGCACAAATGAGTTTTGCACTTGTTCTTGCGGCTTGCAACTAGCTGAAATTGAATATAATTAGAGCTTAGCTATTGCAACAATCCGCCTCGCCGCCCCTTTCTTCGCTCTCTTCGCAAATTGCATGAAATTACTTCATCTATGGCGATGAGCTCTCACGGCTGTCACGCCGGATGCCGTCATTTAGGCTATGAGCCTGAGCTGAGCAACAAATCGCTTGCCCCAAACTCTTGTCGTTGCGTTTGAGTGTTAAATGTGGCAAAATTTCACTAACGCCTTTAAGCGACACAAAGTGAAATGCGGGACTAGAAAAAGATAAAAAAAAAAAAAACGTGAGAGATACACAGAGAGTGAGAGAGATGGCGAGAGTAAGAAAAAGACAGTTAAGGCCAGGCACAGATCAGGCAGCAGTCGACAGCAGCAGCCGCATCAAAACGCAGCTTGTCATGTCCAGAAATGTTCAGATGGAGGGCGGACGCGGGAGGGGCAAAAGTCAGGCGCAGCTAGGCAGACCAAAGGAAATGGCCATCAAGACGCACGCAGCCACAAGAGCTGCAGCCAATGGTCCTAACAACTCGTACATGGCCATATTTGAGTTTTGCAATTGCCAACATTTGGCGCTGGCTTTGATGACTTTGGCCCGTCCGTCGCACGGCTCGTCTGTCCGCCCGGCTGGCCGCCCGCGTCTGTCTGTCTGTTTGGCGATCGAGTGCGTCTGTGTGTTCTCAGGCATCAATGGTCATCGCTTTGGCTTTGACTGTGGCTTTGACCAAGCCTTGGTTTTTTTTTCTTTTTTTTTTTGGCCTGCTGTGTTTATTTTTTTTTCATTAAACAGCGACAAGTTCCAGCAAACACTCTGCCAACTGAAACGGCGGCTGTTTGCAGAACTTGTTGTTGTATTTTCCACTCCTGCTGCTGCTGTCTTTTCGTCTGTCCGTCTCTTTGTCTGCCTGCGAAATTTATTGCAATGCATTTTTCCATTTACGTCACGCAGGTATTCGCAATTTTAACGCTTTAGAGCGAGGCCAGCAAGTCAGCAATCGAGACATGAGAAAGCAAAGCATGGAAAATGTGTTGGAAAATGTCAAAATATATACAAATAATATAACTCATCAAGCCAGTGCTACGATTGCCCGATTAGATCGAGTATACCCACTCTACGAGTTAAGTTTAGATACAGAATCAATCTAGAGGCCAAACCATGCGGAAAATGGTAAACTTCATGAAAAAGTTCAGTGTTGACAAAGTCATGGGACTTTGAAAACTAGTAAGTATAAATTCGAGATCTTTACATGTCAAAATTTTTGCCAAATCGGTCCGCTCCGAATCACCTCTAAAATGTTCGTTTTATACTATATTTGGTAGCGACAATCGATTAAAAATACAACTTCGCAATTCTAAAATTAAATGTAAAAGTAAAGGTTTTTTCTTTAAAAAAAAATCAACAAAAATTTGTTTCCAAATACGATAAACATCGAGTTTGGCTCGTTAAAAATCATTTAGTCGAAAATCGATACACTAATGTTTCTATGATTTATTATATATTTGTTAAAATACCTATTTCCATTATCGAAACTTTACTAATTTCTGGAACGTTTCTTCTCATTGCAGGTAAGCAAAAAGTGTTAATAACGCACGCCAAACTAGCTAAGCCCACTTAGGGGGTAAGTTAAGCGCTTGAAAACTGTGTCCACGCATAATTAACTGGAGTTCATCAAACCCTCCAAATATACCAGCCCCCCAATTGCAGCCTGGCAACCCGCTGGCTGGGCAAACAAAACCACAAGCCCAGCAGAGGCAACCCCTGAAACTAACAACCCTCAATCAAAATAAGCCCAAACCCTATTAACGCAACCGCAAGCTCGTTTCAATAGGCAGCCACAGCACATTAGGCGCCTCATTACTCAGGTTTACAACTCGTCATACACCCCCATAAATAAATATATATGGCCAGAGCGAAAAAAACGGCACAAAATTTAATTAAAATGATTTTTAATCGAAGCCATTTAAAATTGGTTAACGCTTGTGTGTGAAATTGACGCTCGAAAATTTGATGAAATTGTAGAGAAATTAGCGGTTTGAATTACGCACAC
Source organism: Drosophila colorata (assembly GCA_035041545.1). Classification (NCBI taxonomy): domain Eukaryota; kingdom Metazoa; phylum Arthropoda; class Insecta; order Diptera; family Drosophilidae; genus Drosophila; species Drosophila colorata. The sequence continues at coordinate 8,014,098 of JAWNLD010000564.1, forward strand.
GTACAAAAAAACGTATGTGGGGGGTAACAAAAAGAGATGGAGAAAGGAAGGGAGGGAGAGAGAGAGACGTGGGGAAGCTGCTGTGGCAAAACTGCAGCTGATTGAATTATTAAAGCTGCTAATTAAATGCTTCCGGTCGTTTAGTTTGTCGCGTTGCTCATACGCCCCGTTCGCCACGCAATTTATTTATTTTAATTGATGTTTGCTCTCTTTCATTGTTGCGCCCACACTCGCTAGGCTTTTAAAACTCACCAGCTTATGTTGTTGATGTTGTAGTGGCATTGTTATTGCCGCTGATATCTAAATAATCGCCCTGTGCCAAATTAAACGCCACTTGTTTTGGCCCAACAGCTTGTGCTCTCTGTCTTCTTTCTTTAGTGTGCGAGCGAAGCGTGGAGTGGGAGGAGATCGGGGCTGATGGTGGGAAAGGGGACTGGGGACTTGGGACTGGGGTAGTTGGGTTCTTAGGCGCTGCTTTCATTTTGTATTACAGCTCGCTCGTAGTACTTTTGGCCCTATTGTTTGCTTAAGTACTTCAATTGATTTTCTGCTTGTTTATTGTTCATGTTGTTGTTGTTGTTGTTGTTGTTGTTCCTGTTGGCTACTTACAACAACTTTTATGCGCTTTGTCGCTTTTTGTATTGCTCCTGCGGGCGGTCCTTGTGCAAGTTCCAAGACTCTTAGCTAAAGTCCTTAGCTAATATTAAGGCCAGCTTATTTATTGATTTTGCCTCACTTTTTCCCCTCTTTTCCGCAGCTAATTTAATTGCTTTATGCCTCTCGATGAACATTTCGTGGACAGAGCGTGTGCATTGTCTTCGAGCAGCGCTTCGAACTAATGAGAGCGAACGCCCACATAAGCATTATGAGCAACACTTGGACCCCCCTCTCTACCCCTACCTTTCCCGCTAGTTTGCTGCATTCCCAGGGCCAATCTCGTTTCTAAGCTTATGCGGCATTTGTAGCCGACAGCTTTATCTAAAAAGTTGTTGTTCTTTTTGTTGTTGCAGCTGCATTTGCATAATGCTTACAATCCCAAAAATGGGGTTTCTTTTATAAAAGAATCCCAAGCAGTGAAATTATGTGTACGGCAAAATGTGGGTCAGTGCTGGACAGCAGCCGCCGTTGTGGACTTTTACTTTTCTGAAACTTTTCAATTTGATTGATCAAATTGATATGGAAAGGTTTTGCAACACTACTTGTCAAGACTAGACGTACAAATTTATCTGTTCGCAGCAAAAATTTAAAAACATAGAAATTATAAAAACCAATGGACAAGACCACCCGTAGGTGGCAAAGTTTTGTTACTCGCGGGTGCGACCTACCCCTTTCATATAAAAAAAACCTAATATTGTGACTAATATATCATTGTAAACATGCCAAAAGCTAATGCAAACTCTTGCGAGAATCGCTTAAATCAAGCCTGTTTGTCCACCCCATATTCAACGAACGTGGTAACAACAACAACATACACAACATCCCAACTAACCGCTCCCATTTCCAGCATATATGCCTCAACAGCCAACTCAGGAGCTGCACTATTCAATAACATCGAAAAAGCTCAATGCTACTCACTGGATACCCGCACCGACATTGTAAACAGTGCCACCCTGTTACTCCATACGCTTCCCAATAACGACAATGCCAGCACCAACTGCTTCGAGCACACTCCACAGCAAGCTCCTCGCAACTCTGACATACTTGCAAACTGCACTGACAAAGCTCCCATAAACATCATCGGTGACTGCAGTAATCAAGGAAGCCTCAACTTTGATCCGCTCAAGATCCAAACGCAACTGCAGGCACGCAAACGCAAAGTTGCAAAGCCGCAATCGTCCCCTGCTCTACCCAAGCGCAGGAGCAAAGCAAACAACAAAAATACAGCTCGCTCGACTGCTCTGCCACGTGCGGGTAGTGGCAACAGATTCCACCCTCTGAGCAGCGACTCAGACGACGATGCAGACAAGGAGGACTCTGAAGATATGGAATCGGAAACCATGACCGTCGCATACGCAGACTCCCTCTCAAATCTCCTGGACGAATTCAAGGAACGTACCCGTAAACACAAAATGGCACCGAAAGTCGCCAACGCTCTGAACCTGGGGTCCACTGCTCGCTCGGACACTCGCACAGACGCTAATAACAACTCTGGAGGGCCCACACACGCTGTACATCCCAGAGCAACTGCACCTCCTGGCCACTCTGCCCAAAATAATGTCCAGCCAACTCAACCCGGAAAGCCCAAGCCTCCACCAATATCTCTTCCGAGAATCAGCAATCTCCCCCTCCTTCAGGAATTGCTGCAAAATCGCAATATCGACCTAAGCAAAGTTGAGTCTAGAACCTCAGTAGGAGGATTGACCCGACTATATGCTCACGATGCCGACACGTTTAGATCCATTCAGAAACTTCTCGAAGACGCGAAAATCGAATTCTACACCTACCAACTCAAAGAAGAAAGGCCACACAAGATAGTCATAAAGGGCCTACACGACTCAACATCTCATGACAAGATTCGCGAGGATTTTAAAGCTTTGGGTCACGACGCTCTGCATATCCACTGTCCTGACAACACAAAGAGAACGGATAAGCCAATCCATCTATTCTTTGTAAACCTGGCTTCCGGTAGCAACAAACGCCAGGTTAAAAACATCCGTTACCTCGCAGGTCAAAGATGCTACATCGAAGATGCCCGGAAACAACAAGATCTCACACAATGCAGCCGCTGTCAACAATTTGGGCACACGGCCAATTATTGCCGCCAAAAACACATCTGTGTCAAATGTGGAGATCAACACAAATCAATCGAGTGTACACGGCCAGACTCAGTCTGTGCAACCTGCGCCAATTGCGATTTAGACCATCCAGCCAATTACAAGGGCTGCAAGGCATATCAAAATTTTGCAAGGCGAAACCAGCGCAAGCAAAATGAGCAATCTAACCGTATCTTAGGTAGGGAACCAACCGGATCCCACTCCCAATATCCACAAGCAGCAGTACGCTTTCCGGCCACAGCTTCCAACGTCGCAAAAGGTCTTTCATACGCTCAAGTGGCTGGCATGAACAACCACACACAAAGTGTACCACCTCCGCATACGCGTCAGCATCAGCCGAACCTCACCCAGGAGCAGCACTCACTCCAAAACCATGTTCCGCGTAAACGACGTGGAATTCAAGAACATCCCCAATGTCTCAACCCACAGGCCTCGCCCATAAATTGCGCCGACAGTTGCTCCTCCTTGGACCGTGTTCTCGCAGCAATCCAATCTCTCAACGCTTCGATGCAGAGCTTTTTCAAGATGCAAGAGGAGAACATGCGGATGCAGAGTCGCATGTTCGAACTCCTTAGCGCGCAGCTCTCAAAATGAGCGCCCTTAAGGTTCTGTGCTGGAACGCGGGCGGCGTCTCAGCCAAAACCCACGAGCTGCAGCTATACATGCAGCTCCACAAAGTGGATATCGCACTCCTGAGCGAGACCCACATGAAAAATTCGGAGTCACCCCGCATCCCAGGCTACAACTCCTATCCTGCCAATCACCCCTCTCCTCGACGCTGGGGAGGTGCTGCCATCCTCGTTCGGAGCGGAATCTCTCACTTCCCTACCGCCCCCGTTTGCAGAACTGACTTGCAGCTGGCTACAGCTATTGTCTCAACGGCCCTCGGGGACGTCGAATTTGGGGCAGTCTACTGCCAGCCCGGCCTCAGATGGACAGCCAGTGAACTGCGCCAGCGATTCTGCACGCTGGAATCAAAGTGCCTAGTGGGTGGCGACTGGAACGCCCACCACCAACTCTGGGGTTCGAGCCGCAGCAATGCCAGAGGTCGAGAGCTGTCGCAGTTCATGCACGATGCGCGTCTTGAGTGCCTAGCCACGGGCAGCCCCACAAGGTTCCCGCCCCAGTCAGGCCCCAGACCCTCATGCCTTGACTTTGCGATCTACAAAGGCTTCCCGCACTGGACAATCAACATTGAATCACGCCCGGACCTGACCTCAGACCACCTGCCTCTACTCATCTCAATCAACACCACCCTCATGTTCTATCCGAGACCTGAAAGGATCATTGATAGGCACACCAACATCGAAGTATTTGGCCGAAAGCTAAGCGACATGCTCCACCCGGAAATGGACATAAACTCCGCAGAGGATATTGATGACGCCTTGGAGGGATTTAACCACAAAGTGTGGGCCGCAGCTGCTGAAGCCAAATGCTCCCAACCCTCCCAAAGTAGGCACAGAGACGGTATTTACAGGCTCTCTCCTGATCTACTTAACCTACTAAGGGAAAAAAGAAGACTGCGAAGGGTATGGTCAAGCACTCGACATCCCGCCGACAAGGCTAACTGGCGTAGAGTTGCAGACGAGCTGCATCGAGAGCTACAAATTCAACGGTCAAGCTACTTTGATAATATGCTGACGAACATGTCAACCCAACACGACGCCGAGTTCTCCCTCTGGAAAGCGACACGCGGTGCAAAACGCCAACCCTTGAGGCAGGCTCCCCTGCGAAAAAGAAACGGAGGCTGGTGTCGTTCTGACGCAGAGCAGGCAGCTACATTTGCTTCCCATCTCGAGGAACGATTTACGCCTTTCAGCATCGCCACAGACGGAGAGGTCTCAGAAACCAGAGCTACTGTGTCCACGATATCAGTACCCGACACGCCCATAGTCCCGTTTACCAAAGAGGAAGTCGCAGACGTTATCAAGCGCCTAAAGCCAAATAAGGCCCCAGGACACGACTTGGTTTGCAACAGAACACTCAAAGCCCTCCCACTGAATGCTGTTCTATTCCTGGCACTCATATTTAACGCCATAATGAGAGTCCAATACTTCCCGGAATCGTGGAAAAAATCCATCGTTACGATGATCCACAAGCCTGGCAAACCTGAGGATGACCCCGAGTCATACCGGCCGATCAGCCTGCTGCCCGCCTTATCTAAGGTTTGGGAAAGACTGGTCGCAGTCAGACTCGCGCACATTGCCGAATCCCGCTGCCTCATCCCTGCCCACCAATTTGGTTTCCGCTCTGGACATGGAACGATTGAGCAGCTTCACAGGGTAGTGAATCATATCCTGGAATCCTTTGACAAAAAAGAGTACTGCGTGGCTGCCTTCATCGATGTCAGGCAAGCATTCGACCGTATATGGCACACGGGCCTGCTCGCTAAAATAAAACTTGGACTGCCTTCGCCTTACTTTACCCTGATCGAATCCTACTTGGAGGGTCGTTCATTCAGGGTCAAAGTAAGAGCGGAGCTGTCATCCACCCACAACATTCAGGCTGGAGTCCCGCAAGGCAGTGTGCTAGGACCTTTCCTGTTTTCTATCTTTTCCGCAGATATGCCTACTCCGGTACCTCAACCCCCAGGAATCTCACCGCACTCGCTACTTATGGCTTCATACGCCGATGACGTCTGCGCCATGTTCAGCGACAGCGTCGCGCGCTCCCAACTGCTGCTGCAGACGCAGCTCAGGACTATCTGGACCTGCTCAGCAACTGGGCTAGACGCTGGAACGTGGAACTAAACCCGTCTAAGAGTGCTACAATATGTTTCACACTAAGACATGGTGAACCTGCAGCTCTGAGGATCAACGGAACGACTCTAAAGCAGGAGACAGAGACGCGTTACCTGGGTGTCACATTGGACAAGCGATTAACTTTCCTTAGCCACATCAAAGGAACTGTTCAACGCTGCCGCAACAGAATCGCGAAACTAAATTGGTTGCTCAACCACCGCAGCAAACTTTCACTGGCTTGCAAGCGGACAATCTATCTTCTGTGTGTGGCCCCTATCTGGAGATACGCAATCCAAATCTGGGGACTGGCCGCACCCTCAAACCGAAAGAAGCTGCAATGCCTTCAAAGCTTGACACTACGCAAGATGACAGGAGCTCCATTTTACGTGCGCAACAGTGTCCTCCATAGAGACCTTAAAATTCCTTGGATAGAAGACCAAATTCTGACCCACAGCGTCAATTACAATCGGCGCCTAACGTCTCACGCCAACAGGCTCGCCAGAGCGCTCCAAACGGCTCGACCAATCAGGCGTTTAAAGAAAAGGTCTTTTAACCATCTACTTCCCCCATAATATTGATACATAATAACATAGTTTCCTCAATCCTGAGTGAAACCTGGCGAATTAATAACCTATTGTTCATAAGGCATTGTGACCTTGAAAAACAATAAAGAATTATAATTTAAAAAAAATAAAAAAAAAATTGATATGGGCGTTAAAGGCGTTTATAAAGAGCTACGATAGATACGTTTGGGGCGTGCATTGAACCCCGTCGCAGAGCTAATAAAACTTGACACCAACAATTGTGCAGGGCGCTGGCAGCTAATGAAGTTTAAAGACTCCAGCGAAAGTTACAACAAAGAACAAACAAAGAATGCAATGCACACAAGCAATCTGTGTGCGTGTGTGTGTGTGTGTAACTTTTATGATTGCTTATCGCTGGGCGTATCTATTCTTTCCTCTGACTTTTTATAGTCGCTTATTATTAAGTCTTATTACGACTGTTAGTGTGAAGTCGTAATTGTTATGAGTATGAGTTTTATTTTTCTTAAGTGTGTCAGTCAACTTCGAGTTGGCGTCTCACTTTCCACAACCGGAAAAGGCTTATTACGTGCTCAACTCGGGGCTGGGCCTTCTACTCACGAGTCTTTGGTACTCAAAGTCAATCAAGGCGGCAAATTGCTGCAAACCTGTTGCAACCTATGCAAATGTGTAAAAGTTGAGAAAGCTTAGGATTAAAGGCAAGCAACTCCCTTTTTTGTGGGTTCCGGGTGGGGTGTGGGGGGAGTTTGTACATTTTATGAGCCAAGAGCTTAAGATTTTATGGCACCCAAGACAAAACTAAACAGAAATCTAAAACTTGGCCAACTTTAACTGCTTTTGCACCTGAAATTCACTTGTTTATTTTGGCGAGCACACTACTAAAGTTCACGTTTGTGGCCCGGCTGAGTTGCAAAGGCAACTCATTTCATGGCACTTAGGAGGGACATAGATAACCCCAAGCCGGGCTGGTTCTGGCCAAGTTGATTTATTGCGCTACTTAACAACATTTGTTAGCAGTTAGTTGGAGCCAAGCGCTTTTTGCATCCCGCTGGCTGCCATTCAACTGCAGCAAAGTACCATCAAATTATTGTGTTTTCTTTTTCGCCCCCTTTGGCAAATAATCCCAGCCAGGCGTAAACGCAAACATTTTGCAACTGCAATTTGAGTCTTAGCAACAACAACAGGTCACAAATGCAAACTGCGTTTTACGTTTAGGCCGCATTTAATGAGCTGAGCAATCTGTTGATTTGTGTCTGTTGATTGTTCTAGCCATGGCTCCTAAATTTTTCAGTGTGGGTTCGCGCAGAGAAATTTCGGCCTGCGGCTGCGACTTGCCCACTTACAGTCGGTCTGCGCAAATAATTGTTTTAAATTAAACGCAGTGCAAAAACGCCTAAAGTTATGCACAGCAAAAAAATAAAAAATAAAAAATGGAAAGCAAGACAGAAACAAACTCAGCCGCAAATGCCGGTCAAAACTTTTATGCGCTATCGCTAAGTTGGCAGTTGGAAATATAATAAAGGCAGCAGGCGTGTGGGTGGGTGGGGGTGTACGGGCGTGTGGCTGGCAGGTGGCTGCTACTGCTGCAGGAAGCCAACTTGCGCTGTTGCGCAACAAAGCAAAAACAACGGACAGGAAGGAAGGAAACGCAGCACAAAACTAAACTCAAGATGAAAGCAAAACAAAAAGCAAGAAGCAGCGCAGGGTGGCGCTGGGTGGAGCTGGCTGTCTGGCTGATTATCTGCGGTGGCTGCGTGCCGGGATGTGGTGCAGGGGCTGCCCTGCACTGCACGGCACGGTTGCTGGTGGCAATGGAATTAACATTATTAGCGGAAATGCCTGGGCCTGCCGGGCACTGGAGGGGCGTGGGAAGGCAGCTCGTGTCACTTTTAACTTTTGCGCCGTTGATTTTCATTTGTTAAATGTTTTTCCGTTGTGCATTTTTTATGACTCAAGGCATTAAAGCGAAGGATCCACCGCGTCGAGCTTCATTATGCGCCACTGGATGGCAAAACACACAACTTTTCCTTTTTCGCTGACGCCAAAAAGCGCTTTAAAACGTTGTTGTTAACCATTATATATTTATTATCTGGCATAAACGCATTTAATGCGTGTGGATACCAAAGCGAAAACGAATGAAAATGAACTGAAGAATAGAAGAATGCACGTACAGAGCGACCGCAAAGTGTCCAATTTAATGTTTCAATAAACAACGCCCAAATTTACTGCTCTTATAAATAATGATCTATTTTTGTTTATATATTTTGCTGTTTTTTTAAATTTTCTGTTTTTTTTTTTAGCTAATTAATTTCCATGTGAACAGCATTGTTGTTGTTGTTGTTGCTATGTGACTACACTTTAAGAGAACACAGCACGAAATTCTCTCATTGCGTCGCTCTTTGCTCTTGTTGTGAATTTTTCAAGCGCCGCCCGAAAGTATGCAACAGAAATTTTGTAAATGGCTCGTTAAGCATGTGCATAGGCAGCACTGGTAAAAATGTTGCTATGCGAAATATGAACATTGAAACACATTTATAAAAATAAAAGCTACGGCAAACCGATTCTTAAATACACTGACAAGTAACATAAATTAAAATACATTTTTGTTTCTCACCTAATGTTTTTTTTTCTTGTTGCTTGCCCAAAAAGCTTAGGGTCCATTGGCCTTATCTTCAATTGGAAATTTTGCCTGCTTGAAGATAATGTCAAATCCTTGTCGGATGTCAGCTAAATTTTATTAAAGCCTGATCTTGTTTACACTCAAATATATTTCAAATTAAATCTGATTTTTTAAATTTACTTAAATCTACGCCTGATATGCTCACAAAGTTTAAATACACTCAACTGGGGCATTAAAAACAATTTGTTGTTCTGCGGCAAAACTGGCGCCAGCCAAGCAAAGGGTAAAAAGCAACAGAATAAAAGAAAAAATGCAAAATCTGTGTATATATAGACATAAGCACATATATAAGCATGCTTACATAAAAAATTATGTGTTCAGCGCTGTTCAAAATCTGGGCAAACAAATGTTTTACATTGCTGGAAAGCAGCTAAGGGCGAAAGAAACGAAAATAAAAAAGCAGCCCGCGAAAAGAACATTGCAAAATGCTTAAATAAAGCTGAAAGCTGCTGTTGCCCATTGTCCAACCCATTGGGCGCGTCCATTTGGCCTGCAGCGCCATTAGCCGTGTCCGAAGCGCACCGAAAGAGCAGCAGAAACAGAAACGGAAACCGAGACCAAAACCCAAACCAAATCTAAATCCTTTTCATGCAGCGATTTTTCTTTTACATAACATAGAAATCGCTTCTTTTTTTGACTTTTTGATATATCTTTTTTCCATTATTTTTTATATTTTTTGTGGGGTTTTCTGGAACAAACTAAGCTGTTCTAATCTGTTTGGCGTTGCCCGACGGGCTATTGTCTCCTGTTAGTCGCTTAGCTACACCCCCTCAAACCACATAACCAGCTGCTTTCAAGCCCCCGCATTCGCTTCGCCTTTGCGTTTAATTTCGTTATGATATTAGTCAGGCTTTTAGCTGGCTTTAAGCGCTGCCTAATTGGACAAGTGTGCAACAGTAGTGGCATTCAGCTAAATGCTGCATGGATCTTATCAGGTTTTCAGCTGACGTCACAGACGGGCAGACAGACAGCAGCCGTTTGGCAGTTTGGCTTTTGAGTTTTCGTTTGTATATTTCTTTTAAAATGATTTCCATCAAAACGCTAAATGAACGCAAATAAACACATAATCCAGAAATAGAATTTCCACTGAAAATCGATTGCCTTTGAAAAATTGTGTTAAGCCAATTGATGGAAAAACGAAAAGGGCCCAGCAATGAAAACGTGAGTTGTATTCAAAAATAAACAAAAGGTAGATCTACAGTATGTACTTGTTCGGCCAGCCGTAAAATCAATAAAAATAATGCGCCCACAAGATTGTCTTCGAGTCTATTTGCTGAGCGGGTCGTATAAGGCCAGAGGCCGTACAAAATCTACATTTGTTATTACTTAAATTATGAACTCAGCCATGAGCATTTCGGTGCGTTGTTTCGTTGTTTCTTTGGTCGTTTTCCCTCTAGCTCTGTCTGTGTGTCCATAAAAAAGTTATCCTAATGCCAAAGTTGGCCATTTCGACTTGGGCTTTAATCAAAGCAAATGAATTTAAACGAAGCGACGCACAAAGACCTGCAGCTATTTGCATAGCATTCGCTGTAGAGAAACGCTTTTTTTAAGTGAAAAAAGGATACGAATAGCCATAGATGGTAGGAGCATAAAAAAGACGAGCACTAGAAATGTAAAGCAGCGCGGGGAGCAGAGGCTGCTGGTGGGCGGCGGTGGTGTTGTGGGAGGTATTGTGGGAGGTGTGGTAACTGGGGGCGAAAGCTGAGTTGGTTTTTATTTGCGCGAGGATTTGTATAGCTGGAGAGGATAAGCGCTGTATCCGTTATCCTTTGTGTTTGCATGAATTTAATGCAATCTAAATATTTGTGGGATACTCTCTCCTTTTCCTCATCTTTTATTTTTTTCCAGTTGCCTTTCATTTGCGTTGATGTAAAGTGTTGAGAACGCTTTATTTAAATGGAATTTCGATGGGCGGCTTGTGGCAAGCAGCACAAGGGGGCGAACAAGATGATGTTTTAATGCTAACTAAATGCAAATTAATATATTTAAAAAGTTCTGCTGCCAGCCCTGTTAAACAGGATGGCAGAATAAACGCCTTTGGAATCAAGCAGCTAGTTAGGGCGATGCAAACTGTAAGCTGTTAATCGAGCTTCTTAATCTTTTTTAAGCTATGAAAAAATCAAGTTGCAATATATAACGTTTTAATACTATTATATACAAAATTATTCGATTCTTTTATAGATCACATTTTATTGTGCTACTCAAATTTCTTTCTTAAAACCCCATTTTTTTTATAATTCCTTGCAATTCCAAAAATTTATTAAAAGATAATGCCTTACATTCATGCCTCAACTTTTAATTAATCTATAAATAAAGATTTGCATAATTTTTCCATGTTAATGAACTTATGAGTTAAATCATAAAACCCCCGCATTAATTAGATTTTTTTTTTTTTTATATCAGGGCAAATGACAGTGTGTGGGTGTGCGTGTGTATTGATGGCTTGAAAGCATTTATTTTTTGGCAATTTATTATTAATTCTGCCAATATGCCAAAATCTATTTTCTGTGAATTTTAAACATTTTCATTGCTATATTTAGCACGACATCTGGAATCAGGTAGTGCAGAGTGGGTCAGGTAGGCGCTGGAGGCAGGGGCTAACCCGGTGTTAATGTGTTGATCACACGAAGACGGCACACGCCGGCCCAGTTACGATCTATAATATTTATAGACAAACAACATCCGTCATCTGCTCGATAAAATGCGCAGCAAAATTCGTTGGCTTTGGCTGGTTATGTTTACAAGAGCGAGGAGAGATCCGACATATCCAGGGGCTAGGAGACAAGGACTCAACTACACTAAGCTAGCCCATAAATATTTGTTTTTATTGCCTGTTTTGGGGGCGTGGCGAGCATTTTATGCACATTTTTATCGCTGGCAATTGAAGTGTGTCTTGTCTCCCTCTCTCTCTATCTATCTCGCTCCCCCTCTTTGTGTTATGGCCATGTCACTTTCATTTAAATTGTTGTTCTCACTGTAATAAAATGCTTAAATCTAGGTCCATATCTACGCACTCGTTATCCTTGGCGAATCGTATAATTTGCGCGTGAAAATTGCAATTTATTTTTCAATATAATTTCGCTGTGCGTTTTTCTTGTCTCTCCTTTGTTTGATATATATTGTTTCGTTTGTCGCATTGTGCATGCATTTTGACCATAAATTTGTAGAGGCGGCCATAAAATGTTGGCCCACACGCTCTATGGCAAATGCAAGTGCAACATTTTCAAGTGCCAGCCAGACGGACAGACAGACTGCTCTGAAATGCAATGCGAAATGAAAATGAAATTAATGACGTCAATTTGTTAACAATTTTGTTGGCCTCTTCTATTTTGGCCCAAAGGGCAGCAACGCTTGCCCAACATTTGCTTGCACTCTGCTTTATTTTTGTTTTGTTTTAAATTTAGTTTTAGATTTGCCAACTAAAAATAATTAATTTGCACGCTTACTGTGTCGAGGCTATTTGGCACTGGCAGCCACTAACAACAGCCGCAAAAGTTGGCCAAATATAAAAAGAAAAATATAAATAAATAAAGAAAATCAAATGCACACGAGCTGCAAAGATTTGCCTTTTAACTTAAATAATAATGCCCTAGGGTGCAGCTAACTGAAACTTGGCCAGCTGTTGAGCTGTTTTATTGCTTGGCGCCTGTGGGCTTAGTTTCAATTCTGACCACAAATAATATTTCTGTTTTATGTTTCCCGTTGCAGTTCGTCGGCTGGGAGGAGGTGCCGCGTCCAAATACGAGAGCCGAAATTGTGCAGGCCATGCGTCGCATACGGGTGAGTTATCTGCCACAAAACAATGTGTGGGCCAATGGAAGGCAAACAGATTTTAAGGGCCCGCATTTGGTGAATTTTGGCTTCCAATTAAAGAAACTTTCGGCGCCCTTTAAGTTACTTTGCGTACGCTCGCCGCCTAAAAGCAGGCAATACTTTTTTCCCGTTTGCCTGGCGCCGCTGTCAATGTCATGTGCTTTGATTACAGTTACAAGTCGCGGTCGTGCCAAAGCTAACGGCATAAAAAGCAACGTGCCATGGCCAAAGCAGCCGGCTTGTTTATTTGCCACGCCCACACACGCCCCTGGCGCCCCGCCTGCCTTCGTTGGCTCTCACATCGGTTGGCTTAAATATGCCGAGCTGCTTGCGTTCGATATGTGTGTAAGTGCCCAACCATGTGCGTGTGCGTGTGCGTGTGTGTGTGTGTGTGTGTGTGCGTGTATTAGCCTTGTCGGGCTTCAATTTAGGACGCGTTTAATATGGCGCTTGTTATTGTCATGTCTTGCCATTAGCCGCGTGCGTCAAAGGCAGCCAAATGTTAATTGAAAATTCGAGAATCAGCATAAGCCATCTTTAACTTCCATTCTTCAGCTGTACAATTGTAACTTATCTGCTACTTCTTCCGTTTACTCCACAGTACGAGTGCAAGGTGCAAAACCTGAAGAAGCGTAAGGTAACCATACAAATATCTGTAAACGGCGTTCGTGTTGTGCTCAAGAAGCGTCGTCGAAAAGTAAGTTCAAATCACAATCAGAAACTCATCCATCAATTGGCTGAGACAACAAGGCAGAAAAATCGACTGACAACTTCTTCTTCTTCTTCTTGTTTGTGTGTGTGTGTGTGTGTGTGTAGAAAAAGAATTGGACCAATGACCCCGAGGAAATCGAATTGCTCAATCATCCCATCTATAGAATATTTTATGTGTCCCACGACAGCAGCGATCTCAAAATATTCAGCTATATAGCACGCGATGCCAGCACGGATACGTTCAAGTGTTCCGTATTCAAAAGTCACAAAAAGGTGAGTTTATTTATTTAGTTTATTTATAAGCAAATTGTAATTAGAATATTTTAAATAACAACCAAATCGACATTACTACACATTTTGTGATTTGGCCAAAAATTGGACATTTGTGCACTTTGCGACTTACTGACCACGCTCCCCAACACACAAAGAGGCTGCCACACCCCACCCCCAGTCTGTGTCTGTTCTAAAATTAAACACATTTGTACATGACATTTTGACTGTCCTGTTTTTGCAAAATGTGTTCTCATATGCACAAATTTGGCTGCCATCCAGCGACATCGCGCCGCGTGAGGATTCGTTGGGGGGTGGGGGAGCGTGAGGGGTGGCGAGTGTGTGTGTGTGTGGCGCTGTGAAAACCTGAAACGCAAACAAACGGCAAATAAACAAATACCTAAGTGCGATATGCACAGGAGCAAACGGTCTTTGGATGTGCTCTATTATGGTTTATGATGAGTAAATGCGTATAAACTGTCTGATATTATATAATCGCAAATTCCAACTGAACGGAAACTTTGTTATTTTATTTTTTTTTTAAATGCTGTCAACAAAAGTAAAGGATATATTATAGTAGTATAACTTAAAGGCTGAAAATTAAATAAATTAAAGGAAACTACACAAATTACAAACTTTTCTAATAACATATTTTATTTATCCGTCTGGCAAACTAATTTCAATTTTCATAGGAAGATATATGCAAAAAGCTCACTTGATTAATTCACTCGTTCAATTAATTGAACCCAGTCTCGACAAACTTAATTCAACAGCAGCTTTCCATTGACAGCACTTTGATCAAGCTAACCAAAAATTGTTAATGACAGTTTTCAGGCATGTGCGTTAATCAGCAGACACATTTCTCAGGCACATTACTTAGCATTAAATGCGAAATGATCTAAGCGAATGCAAGACGCAACTGTCCATCGGGCTGACCGCCAGGCGTGGCGCTCTATTTCCGTGTTGCGGCCAATGTCTCGACTGTCCGACCGAGCTCAACTCAGTTTGGCAAATAAAATTGTGGCCAGATATGCGGCTAGCGCACTGTCAGCTCCGCTCACCTCGTATCTCCAGATTCTGACCGCGATTTGCCAAATAAATAAATTGCTTTTACTTTGTAGTTGCCGCAGAAATGCATTTGCTTTGCATTCGGCTGTGCTCTGCGGTTAGTTGCAGGCAATTTAACAACCAGTTGAAGATTTGACGATGGCGTGTGCCCCGGCCCGTTTGGCCTTCAACTTTAGCTTCAGGCAATGTCAAGTCTGCGCCGGCTGCCAGGCATTTCTATTTTCGACACAGTTTTCCAATTAACAAAGCATTTCGGGCTAAAAAAACGTTCTGACAAGCAGCATGGCACTGGCTGTCGAAATGCCTGACAACTGACACATTAAATTAAGGCCGGGCTAAGACCGGGGCTGGGCGGGTCTTTCCACACACCGCATGTGGCACGTGTTGTGCATTACGTATACGCAACGTGCGTCAGGCATGCAGGCAGGCAGGCAGGCAGACAGACGATCTAACGGCGAGCATCAAACAATAAACAATACAGGAATAGCACAAACTGCAGCGCAATTGCACTTTGTATTACGGATCAGGATCGTCAAAATAAACAGCAGACAAAGTGATGAAAGCGCTTGATTTATGGCTAAGCAGCCGTACGAAACGAAAAGCCAGCAAATCAGCGCGAAAAATTATAAATGCCAGCAAAAAGAAAATGAACAAATAAGTGAAAAGCTGCCTTTGTTTACTTCCGCGAAACACAATGCAGTGACGTCACAAGTTGCAGGCGCCGCAAATCACGCATACGCCATGCCAGCCCGCCAAGCAGCAGGCCGCCGCCAGAGACCAAAACAAACGCAGCGTGTTGCTGCCAGCGGCCCAAAAACTAACGGCCGTGTTAACAGCTGAGTGCGGCAAAAGCTTTTGCTTTTGCCAAAAAAAAAAAACAGAAACAGAAACGAAAAAAAGCTTCACTAGCCGGCTACAGATCTGAGATCTCGCAGCGGTCTGACGCTCAGTTCACTGGTTCTTTGTCCAGTGTCCAGTCGACAATTCGCAGCTGCAGACGTGTTTTGTATGTGTGAAGAGCGAATGCTGAGAACAGAGTCGAAAATGTTAAATTATGCAATATGCACGTGTGTGCGCGAGATGTGCAGTGAAGCAAAGTGAAGAAAAACGATAACAAAAAAAAATCGAAAAACAGTTTTTGGTAAAAAAATAAAAATTTAATAAAAATATAAATATGATTTTCTGCCAGCTGCGGATGAGCTACTAATAAAAGATATATATTTATAAATATGTGAATATGTCACAAGAACTAATTAAATAAATTCAGGCAATGGCATGTCCAAGCGTTAAGCAAAATATTTTGCAAGACCATAGATCAACAGGCAACAACCAAGAAATAAATACAAATAAAAAATAATGTGAAAAATCAGCATGCTACAAAAGTGTTTGTCATGGGCCGCTGCTGACGCCATCAAGTGGCTTCAAACAGCCGGGCCAATCAGTTAAGAAACCGAAACAGCAACAAATATGACAACAACAAAAACAACGGCAACGACAACAAAAGAAAATTTACGCTTGGGACTAAAACTGAAAATCAAATGAAAATTGTCAAAGAGCTGAAAAATTAATTGCAAGGAAAAGTCCAAAAACGTGTCATTAAGAGTATATAGTAATAAAATATATATATATATATATTACAAATCTGTAGTGACCTTAGCCTTGACAAACAAGTTTCTAAAGTGCCTGCTAAAAGTACTTACATACAAATTAAACCACAAATATGCTTAATTTCAGGCACTTTACTTGACTGACGCACTTTTCAACTTGTTTATGCTTATTAATTTCTGGCCATAAAGTGCCATAAAAATGGCGCATATCAATAACCATTTCCCTTTCCAATTTCCATCATCTCCAACGGCCCACGCAAGAGCAGTTAATGAGCTGAATTCCCCACAGGTAGTCGAATGGGAATGCGGCATAAATAAATAAATAAATAATATGATGTTCAATCATACGCACACGTGATAGCGTGAAATATTTATGTTTTTTATGGCGGGTTTATTTATACTTTTTCAGCTGCTGCTTAGGAAAAGCCTACGAAAATTGGCAGTGTATAGACAATGATAGAAAATCCAGAAACAAATCAAATAAATATTTATAATAATAAAAGAGGTATAACATACATTTTTTTTTAAGTTTTTGCGGATTTGATTTTCAGATTTAAAAGAAATACCTGCTAGACTATAGACTAAGACTTTAATTAACAAAAAATATACGCATTTTATATAAAAAAAAGTTATGATTATTAGAAAAATATTATGAACAGAAAAAATTTACTTCCTAGGGAAATACAGTCTTAGTAAACAATATATGTTCACACACCTACACAGGCTGCGCCTTTGTATTTGTCAGTTGTGGTTTTTGGCCCAATATGGCTACCGCAATCGTTGAAATTTTCAATTATTCTGTTGATTTTCTTTATTTCTCTCCTTGCTTTTTTTTTCGTATTTAAACCAAAATAGATCCATTATTTTAATAGCCTGCTCTAAAGTATTTCAAAAATCGAACACAAGCGCATTGAGGGGAGGCTACTTGAAGCTATATTATAAATATATATCATAAACGTGTGTATGTTGTGTGTGTATTTTGTTTTTGAGTGTAGAGTAAATTTAAATTTAAGTGCGCTTTTTGCCATGACTAATGAAAAGTTAATTAGTTACAGTCGAAAGCGAAAAATGAACGCAGAAATTGTAGCATGCCACGTGCAAAATTTATTGCCAACAGGCAAACATGCAGCAAAAACCAACATGCAACAGCTGCAACAGCTGGAGCAGTGGCAATCACGGCAGCGGCAACGGCAACGGCTTGTGGTTGCTGTGGCAGTCACTGCCACTGCCAGTGCCACTGCCACAGCCACAGTTACTGCCGCAGTAGCACGACTTATGGCCACAGTGAACATGTGGCAACTGCTGTGCTCGCAGGGCGATAAAAATCATGCGTCTGCAGGCAAAAGTTAATAAAAAACATAAAAAAGAATACACGGCATTAAAAAACTCGAGCTGAGCACCGTTCGCATAAGCGAAGCGGGCGGGGGGCAAAGGCCTTGCGGCAGAGATGTTCTGTAAAAAAATTTTCCCTTATGACAGACAAACAAACAGACGAAGAAGATGAGTAAAACAAATAAGATCGCTGCTTGGTTGAAGAGAAGTAAAATGGAAATTAACAATCAAATAAATACTTAAAAAACGACCAAGGCAAGTTGTTTTTATGTTCTTAACGTTTTTTTGGGCCAAAATTTGTTAAGTAGTTTTCCACGAATAAAAAATTGAATTCAACGTGTATTTATTTTAGTTTGCATTTTGAGCGGCGCCGTTACAAGCACCAATTGCCACACAAAACACTTTAAAACAAACACCAATTCACCTGAGCTCCTATTTTTTTTTAGATTTTTTTTATTTTTATAGTTTTGGATTTGATTTATTGGAAATTGCGTCAGCGAATTGCGCACGGATTGACTTGTGTGTGCAGTCAAGCAAATAGACAGGCAGTTAAACAGACAGACGGCCAGACAATCAATCGACACCTTTGCCACTTCGTTAGACTAATTTGCCGGCACACGCAGCGTATGCGCAATGTTTGCGTTGCGTGCGTTAAGGGCAAAAGCTCCATGTCTGTGTGTGTGCCGTGTGTGCATATGCTGATATACGTATTTAGTTTACAACATTTGGTTTACTAAATAATTAACTTAAAACCTATATATATGCACATACATGTGCTATGAACTACAGAAATAAATCAGATTTTTATGTACGAAGCGTTTTGTAATTTGTTTTGTATATTGGCAAACTAATTCTGTCTGCGCTTGTCAAAATAAGTCGAATTGATGTCTCGTTAATGTCTCGTTAAACTTGTTGTTACTGTTGCTGTTATTGTTGTCGTTGTTGTTGTGGCCCCGTTTGTAGCCCTGCAAAGTGCTCGATTTGTGTTCGAAAATGTACGAAACAACAGCACAAATCACATTGATGGACATGCAAAATGAGTGGATAGATTTACCACGTACTTTTGGCAAACAGGAATTTTTAAATACACAGGAGAACAATTTCGTATGAAATTTGATTGATGTGCAAAAGGTTCGCATTTTCTGAAAATATAGTAATAAGCCGTACCAGACGAGTGCTCGCAAATAATTCCTAGAATTTGGCGTTTAAACTAGTACAGTAAAGTTTAGCAATAAATTTGGAATTAACTGTAGCAAAAAAGTAGGCAAAACTTACTGTAATATACTGAAAATGTTGTTGCCTCACAGAAGCCCAACTAGCTCGCTTAGTAATCAGAACTATTTTTAAATAAAAGACCTTCGGGCTGTTGTCTCCGTGCCAGTCAAAATGCAAGCAGCTGATTCACGCGCATCCCAAACACATTAGCATTAAGCTAACCCAAGCATAAACCACAATGTATATTCCAAGAACTGCAAATCATTCACTTTAGATTTCTGCTGCCTGACAATGATTAAACAAAACAAAACCCCAAAAAGATTGACAGTTCTGTGCGCTGGCTTCTTTCGGGCTGGCTTGAGGGTAGAAAATATATATCAAACTGAATGCAAACGTAACGCAGCTGGCAGAAATTTACTTACATGCAGTTCAATACAAAAAAAAAAAACAGTGCAAATGTAAAATAAATAACTAAAAGTATTCAACTACAAATAGGCAAAAACAATTGAGAGCTCTGCGGGCAATCGACGAAAATAATTCAATATAAATACTATATATTGTATACGCTATATGCTATATTATATTTTGTGCAAATAAAAGACTACGCAAAAACACACTGAAAAGAGAAGGGCGCAAAAAAGAAAACACTCGAATTGTAGGTGCGAAAAATGGCGCGTATGGTAACCTGTGTGAACAACCTGAGCCAAGGAGCCGCCACAGCTGGCTGGCAGCTAAACAATTATGAAATGAATAGTCTCTTAATTGGCGCCGATGATTATTGAAAACAAATATTGAACAGCATTGAACTTAGCAGCAAAAGTGCGAAAAGTGTGCGATTGTGCGGAAAATCCAAAAGAAAAGTCGTGCGAAAAATCGAACGAAAGTGTTGACAAGCCGTTGGCCAAGTTTCATTTGGCCAAGCAAGAGACCTTGTGCCTAGTGGCGTTAACGGATCATTGAACGCCACTCGGCCCGGCCATGAAGCACGAGAAGACGCCAACCATGGCCGCCAATGGAACGCCCCCGCTGAAGCGCGACAAGCAGCGGCAGCAGCATCAACAGCATCTCTTGGAAACGGCCACCGCACGGAGTCCCATCACCAAGGCCTTTGACTTTCTGCCCTGGTCACGCAGTCGCAACAAGGCGCCGGCGGGCAGCCGAACGGAGCCGGAGCTAGGTGCAGCTGCGGCTGGCGAGAAGGCCTCGGAGGTGCACTATCATCGGAACATTTTTCGCAGCGGCGGCGGCCTGATACGCGACATGCTCGTGGGCGACAAGGACAAGCTGCAGAAGGAGAAGCCGCCGCAGTCGCCGCTGTCGATGGCCAAGCGGGCGCAGCGCAAGCAGAAGCAGCTCTCGCGCAACAAGAGCCTCGACATACGCGAGCTGATTGGCTGCGTGGAGAGCGAGCTGGCGCCGCGACCGAATGCGATGGCCGCGGCGCAGCCACAGCGCTTCCTGGACGACACCTACATCGACAGCAAGCCGCGGCACATTCTGTTCAACGATGAGGAGAACACCGTCTATCTCATCCAGAAGGAGCAGCCGGTGGCCAAGGCGCACAAGCCGCCGCCCAGCCACTGCAACGGCGGCGATGTGCTGAAAGCGCGGCTCAAGTTCAAGCGGCTGCCCAGCGACCATTACGCGGCCTCGCCGGAGGCGCTGCGCCGTGCCCAGCAGCTCTACCAGCGCTCCGAGCAGCGGCACACGCTGCAGCGCCGCAAAAGCCTCAGCGACACGCACTACGAGCAGCAGAGCACCTCCAGCCTGAGCAGCGGCGGCAGCGGCGGACCGGCGGCGGCGACGACGACGGCGACGGCGACAGCTGGCAATGCCAGCGGCATTATGCTGGAGCGACCCAAGACGGACAAGCCGCGCAAGAAGCTCTCCTTTCGCGAGCCCATCGAGGCGATGGCTGCCATGTCGGCGGCCATGCTCAGCGAGGAGCGGCAGCAGCGGCAGCGACGTCGCAGCTCGCCGCTGGAGCGCACCGCACAAATGGGCCATGGCCTGGACTGTGATAATTTATGCAATAATCGCATAAAGGAAGCAATTTCCTGCGGCAATGCCGCCAGCGATCCAGAGGTGGGTACGCCGCGCCACGGGGCGTATGCGTAATTTGCTTTGTTCTCTTGCCGCTGGCGCTGTCAGCCATATGCAGGCATTTGAGCCGCTTGGCTGCTTGAATGCCTTAATGGCTTGCTGTGCGGCTTAATATTAATTGTTGTTATTACCCCATTCCCACATTTTCCATACAAGCACTTATCCGGCCCCCCTTTCCTTTTGTGTCTTGCAGTCTCAGGCCATGCGCATCGTGCGCACCGTCGGACAAGCCTTTGAAGTGTGCCACAAATTTAATCTTCATAAGAATTCCCTGGAGCCCAATGACGAACGCTCCGATGTCTCATCGTCGGAGCTGCTGGATGTGGAGCAAATCAGCGAGCAGCAGCTCAGCGAGGATGGCGGCGTCCTTCCCAGCGAGACGCCAAAGAAAGGTAATTGTCAATGTGATTGTGAAATGTGAATATGACTGTGTCTCTCTTTGTGTGTGTGTGTGTGTGTGTGTGTGTGCCACATGCAATTTGCTCGCAAGATAAACCGAGTGATGACCCCCTCAGCTCCCTGGCCCACGCAATCGTTGGGTCGTTGTACGTTATACGTTGTACAGACTGTGGGCCAATAAATAAATGAAAAGCTGGCGCTGTCGGCACCGTCAGCTGCTTCCTGGGGCGCTTCCATCAGCGGCGACGCTGGCCACTTGTGGGCGGCCCCCGGCTGCACTCTCTACACTCTGGACAGCGGACTGCATTAGTTTTGCAATTCAGTTTGGTATTTCAATGCAAATTTCTCATGCTGTTTAATTTTGAATTCAGCTCAATGCGGCATCCAAAACGGGGAGTCACAAAATTTGCATTTAAATTGCATTTTACAGGCGACAAGCTGAGAGAGAGAGAGAGAGAGAGAGAGAGAGAGAGAAAGAGAGATACTCGGGGCAACCAGGGAGGGAAGGAGCAAGGCATATGTTGACATTTAAATATGGCACATTTAAGAATTTAACAAAAATTAATAAACAATGAAATATAAATGGCAATGGGGAAATAAAAACAATTTCATATATTTATTAGCGAAACAAAAAACCCAAAAATCATAAATATATATATATGGGGAAAATTACTGAAATATTGATATATTGAGCAAGAAGCAGACACTTCACTTGGGCGTTAAGCAATTTCTACGTATTGCTTAAATTTTCAATCAGCTCAAAGCGGCTTTTCACATTTTTCTTTGGCACTTGACGTCACCAACGCGAAGACATTTGCCAAAAAAATTAAATAAAATAAAAAAAAGAACAGAAAAGGGGGAACAAATATTTCAATTCTTTTATTTTTTACAATATTTCATCTTAGACCAGCTAGCGAAATCATTCGACATGAAAATTCGTGGAAAATAGCTAGAAAATATGTTCAAGTACCTTAAGTGGCTGTGGGTGCATATTGTGGGCTGGATTCTTGGATTGCGCCCAGCTACCAGGCCTGTAATACAAGACCGAAACTTTGTCGCCAGGTTACTTGCAACACTCTCAAATCACGTGGCTGCCACTGCTGCTGCAGTGTGTGTGTGTGTGGGCGTGGCAAAAAAAAGGAGAGGAGCGCGCATTTAGCGTATTGGCATTTTGGCATGTCTTTTGGCCGGGTCGTGTGCCAAAAATAATTTATGTACATTTGTTTATATATCAGACTAGATATATATGTAACGCTTTATATGGTCTTGTAATTTTTTTAATATTCATATCTGTGGTCGCGTCTGTTGACTTGAAAGCAGAATAATGTATATCATATATATATACATATATTTTATCTCAGCTGCTGCCTTTGGCACAACAGATGCTGCCTTTGTGTGTCTTTGTCGGGAGATTGGACAATGATAAAAGAGTCAGAGTTGAGGGCGGTTAAGCAAGTCTAGACAAAGTGGATTTCCTGCAACAAAGCTTTAAGGCTTGCTTTAAAGTTGTGCCTTATTTAAGGGAGATAACTAGAAAGGCTAAGAGCTGCCTTCAGTCTTTAAATACATACATACAATAAAGCAAAGTAGTCCAGAATTTGGGTATGCCAAGAACTTGTTAGCAGCTGGTGACAAAAATCTACATAATTGAATCAGATGTACCGCACATAATTTTTGTTTGTTTGCTTTTTTGCTTTTTAGCTAAATAGGTCATTTGGATTGTAAAATCCATGAATCATTAGACCAAAATAGCAGTCAAACATGTGTGTTTTTTTTTTTTTTGTTTTGGCTGTGGTTGGACTTGGCCTACGTACGCATCCTTGTTCAAAAATAGTCCGATTTCAGTCAGGCATTATGTGAGAGCGGCATAAATTAGTTTTATATGAATAATTAAATGCGCCAAATTAATTTACATGCTGTGCGAAATTTGTAAGATTAGTTCAAGTGAAACAGCACGCAGTTATTAACATGTGCTCAGGTGCGAAGCCAAAGCCACATTGCGCAAATGTTTTAAACGCCTAACATATCGAGATTAACGATTTGCCACATTTTCATTGTCGGCCACTTTTTCATTTACACGCGCAGTGGTACGAAAAATCAGCAAGAAGAGTGAACATTTTCTAGCCAAAAAGAACTCGTAGAAATATTTTCCGCACAAATCAAAAATCAAGCGAAAAATAAAATTCAAAGTAAACACAATATTTTATTGTGCAGGACCCTTGAACAGGGGGAGGGGGAGGGGGATGCTTGCTTGGATAATTATATCATTATTTATTGTGTTCGCAGCATAATCAAAACAAATATTGAAATCAAGCTGCTGTAATTAAGTGGAAATAAAGCGCTAGCCTGGCCAAGAAGCAGCAGGTGTGCCAGCCGGTAAGTGTGTGCGTGTGTATGCGTGTGTGTGTGCGAGTGTGTGTGTGTGTGTGCTTGGTGTCCACTGACCTTGACAAATGGCTGTGTGGGTAGGGTTGCTCGGTCAATTTACACGCTCCATTTGCGAACATGCAGCGCTTTCTGTCAGCCGGCCACTAAATCTGTACCCGTTTCTGTTTATTTATAGAGCACTTGGCCATAACGCCCGATTTGAACCACACGCAGCCGCAGCGACCCAACCACTTGGAGCTGCTGCCAACGCAGTCGAGTCTACGCAAATCGACCAGCCTGCTGGTAAGTAAAGTAGCCAATTTCGATTCCATATCCACATCGCAGGGCAAGCAAATCCAGCAAATTAGGCGTATGTATACTTATTAAATACTTATCAGCAAATTAAATAAAATAATAGCCAATTGGCAATTAAAATGCCATAAATGCGCAAAAAAATAGAATCCATTAGAGTGTTTCGTTTAGATCATTTCTATAAATTGATATCCAAGCAAGAATTTGTTGTTTACTTAGAGAAGACAAAAGTGTAAACAAGAAAGTAACATTAAAACCGATTTTATTTTAAACGATTTTCGTGCTTATGAAAGCCGCCAGACTGTGTAAAACTTTGTTATAAATAAATAGAATTTCACAATGATCCCACATTTTTTTTTACTTAACTCGAAAAGGCTATAAAGCGTTTTTGTTTAAACATAAATATTAATATTGAGAAATAGTGGCTAAAAATATTTTTAATTTGAAATTTATCTAACCATGTTTTGAATTACGCCTCATACTAAACCATCTGCAAATCCCATCCACAGTGCGATGTGGATGACAAATCGCCCGGCTCGCCCGCATCGCCGCGCACGGAGATAACTCAGCTCAAGGATCAGCTGGAGGCGCAGGCTCAGCAGACGCGCCAGGCACTTGGCCAGTTGATGCTGGTGCGCGAGCAGCTCATCTCGGAGACAAATGCGCGCATCGAGGCGCAGGTGAGTGTCCACATCAAGCCAAACAACAACTGACTTTAACTCAAGCTACTCTTTCCCCCCTCTCTCTCTCTCTCTCTCTCTCTCGCTCCCTCTCCGTCTGTCTGCTTGGCAGGCGCGCACGCAGCAGCTGCTGCAACAGAATCGCGAGCTGCTCGAGCATTTGGCCTCGCTGGGCGCCTACAACGAGCAGCAGAGCGCGGGTCTGACCTCGGCGAACATTGGCATGGCACCACAGGTGAGTCCGCAAATCGGAATACCATATATACCCTATATCATATGCGTATAAGAATAGTGATCCCTGAGCGTGGCAACTTAACTTGAGAGTTTATGTTCGTTGCCCCGTTTGCCGTAAACAAACTGCGCTTTAATTTATGCCATCATAATTTCGTTGCCTTCATTTCTCCATTAATAAATAAGAATTTTAGGTGCCTGACGCCCTATGCATGTTTATTTTGCTTTGCTGCCCGCCGTGAATTTAAATCGCGTTGCGTTTTCTTTTGCACGTTTTTACTGCTTGTTTGTTTGTTGTTCGTTGTTCTTGTTGTTCATTCGTTGAGTTAAGCGGCAGAGTTAATGACTTGAGATACCCTCTCCAACAGCAGCAGTCGCAGCTGCAGCTGCTGCTACAGGCGACCAGCAACAACAACAACTTGGCCACCATCAACCAGCAGATCAACAACCTGGGCAGCATCAACCAGCAGCTGACCTCGCTGAGCCATCAGCTGAGCGGCCTCAACCAGCAGAGCCAGAATCTACAGAATCTGCAGAGCCTGCAGCAGACGCCGTCGACGCCAACGTCACAGCAGCAACAGCAGCAGCAGCAGCAGCAGCAGCAACAGGCGCAGCTGACGCCGCCGACGCCGCCGCTGGTGTCCACGGGCGCCAGCGGCAGCAGTCCATATCCCTCGATGAGCCAGCTGCAGAGCATCAGCAATCAGCTGCAGCAGCAGCAGCACCAGCAACAGCAGCAGCAGCAGCAGGATGCGCTCTCCAAGGATCTGTTTCAGGTCAACCAGGAGCTGTTGAATCGCCTGCAGGCGCTCAACCTGAACGCGAACGCTGCGCAGCCGCAACCGACGCCTCAGCAGACGGCATCGCCGCACAGCTCCTATTTCTTTGTGAATCCGCTGTCCTGCACACCAGCCACGCCCTCAACGCTGAGCAACAACAATGGGGCGGGCGCATTCAATTTTCTGGCCACGTCCGGCGGACTCAATTCGGGCACGCTGACGCCAACGCCGCTGGGCTCGCTGAATCGCAACTCGTTCACGGGCAGCTCCATGCTGAACGAGGATCTGCGGCTCAGCATCGAGCAGAATCTGAACAGCCTGGAGGAGCAGCTCAAGGCGGCGGTCTCCAATGGCAATTTGGCCGGCTTGGCCTGTGGCGGCTCCACCAGCACCAGGGACACCAGTCGCAGCTCCTCAACGCTGGACTCGCCGTCGTCGCCGCGTCAACGCAGCAGCAATAACAACATTAGCCCCGGCAGCAGCAGCCAGAGCAACAGCAACAGCAACAGCAACAACAACAGCAACAGCAATAACAATTCGAGGGAAACGCGCTTCAATACGGTGCTGCTGCGCGTCACCGACGAGGCGGGACACCAGCGCAAGCTGTCGGCCACGCCCAGTTTTATAACGCGCAGCACCAGCGAGAAGGTGCCCAACCGCAGCCAGATGATGAGCCAGGTGCAGCGCACCGCCTGGGCCAGGCACACCACCAAATAGGAAGAAGCCGACAACAACAATTGAGAGTGGACCAGCTCTTAAGCTATGCTAGTCACCTAGGCTAAGTGAGTGTGTGTGCGTGTGTGCGTGTGTGTGTGTGCGTGAGAGTGTGCGTGTGTGAATGGGTGAACACCGGTGAGCATGGGTATGCGTATGAGTAACAGTATTAAATGTTAGAGCAAAACGTGTTTTTAGTTTGCATTTTAAGTTGTTGGAAATTCTAGTCCTGCAAAGTATTTTTCAAGCTTAGCGCGCAGAAATACAACAAAAAATTGCAGCATATCATAAAATAAAATAAACTATTATAAAATTTAATAAAATGTAAAAAAAAAAGTATTTTCTCTCCCTTAAAAGTGTCAAAGTAAATAATTGTTAAGCTCTGAAAACAACTATTTTGTATATTGTTGTTCCTGTAAGTGTTATGTTAATGCAGAAATTTCCAGAATTATTTGCTCATAAAATCAGATAAAATCGTATGCAAAACAAATAAATATAGTTATTATGTTAAATAAAGTCAAATACAAACACAGGATTAATTGGTTGCAGCAACTGTTTTAAATGTAAATCGACAAATTTTATTTGTTAACTAAACATTAAGCTACCAACAACAATACGTGCAAACAACAAGCAACTGCAATAAAAAAGCATATATACATATATACAAAAAAAAAGAGAAAAAAAAATTAAGTACCTATATAAAACCATTTATAATCATTACAAACATTAATAATAGTCACTTTACGCAGCGCTGGACAAGTTTCATAATGAGTTTCACAGCAATGGGAAATATCGCTGCAGAGAAAATCGCGCTGCATACTTTTAAGCGCATTTGTATTACGCATACGCCGTGTCGGATAATGAACGGCCCAGCAGTCAGTGCATAAATTTCGTGTGATAAATGAAAAATGATGGCCAGCAGAAAGTGCACAAAGCAGCAAAACAGATAAAAAAAAACAAGTGTCGCCGTTTTTTTACTTTTTTCTCTCTGCTCCCCCCGTGGTCCCTCGCTCTCTCTCTCTGTCTCTCTCTCTCTCTCGCACACTGGTGTTGGTGGACAGCAATTTGCGCACATAACTCATTTGCATAAATTTACACACTGACTTTTTGTTTATGCTCGACTCATTTTCACAGCTCTCGTCGACGGCCAAAGTGGCCCGCTGGTTTCAACAGCTGCCCTGGCATACCGCCTCGCTGTCGCGCCCAGAAAGCGGCTTCGTTTCCGGCGACTCGCGCTCTGAGAAGTATCAGGAGGATCATTTCTATGGCGGCATGGTAAAGGAAACGGATGATTTATGCGACGAATTTCTGCTCGTCGAGGGCAGCAGCACCATTTGGACTAAGTTGAGCGCCAAAAAACGTCGTAAATTGCTTGGCATGCGCTTGGGCAAAGTGACAACATTTTAACTCAATTCCCCCCCCACGGCAACGCCGCAAACTCCAGGCCCTGCCACCCGTAATGTGTGCGTTTATTAGCTGTTAAGTGCGTTTTTAAGCGTAGCTCTAAGCAACGGAGCCAAGTAGCTAGTTACTTATATACTTAGGCTAGCAGATATGAAAATCAATAGACTAAATTACCAAATTAACCCAAATCGAACGACATGCTCATTGAAATGCCATGAACACACACACTTACACACACTGACACACACACACACTCACCCACACTAAAAGACAAGAGATAAAAACAAGCAAAAAGTAATAAGTAAGCGTAGACGTAGGTCAATTAGCGAGCATAAAGCTTAAGCTCAATGTGTATTTAAGTATTAATAAACTAAGTAAAGGTATTTCGCATGTAAGTCACACACATAAAAGCATCACTCACACACACACAAGCAGGCAGGCAGTCAGGCAGCCGGGCAATTCATTAGGTGGACAAACAGTTCGCATTTATCATACGCCTCCATGGCACGAACGAAAAAAAAAACAAAAAGAAGAACGAAACGAAATATAATAAAAGCTCCGCAATTGCTGCTTAACTTGGCCAACTTTTCATGTTTGAGAAAAACTGGTTATGAAGCTAAGCAAACACAACATGCAAAAAGCGCCAAAGGAGCGCAAAGTGAAAATTGGAAAATGGGGCGGCGTAGCTGTTGCAGCCGCCTTGCGGATTTGACTGCTGGAGAATGTATGGTTAAGTAAATAAGCCAAGTTAACAACAGGGGGAACACAACGTACCCACACACACACTGTGGCTTACGCGCACGGCAGCAGCTCCACTGTTTGCCATTCATATATATTTTTCAGCATCCGACATTTTTATGCATAAATCGATTTTACTTTTATGTGGCCGCCGTTTTGTGTGCGAGCATTTTTATTCTATTATTATTATTTTAAATATTTTTTTTTTGGGTAACTGCATAAATTTACAGCATAACCCAATTGGCTGGCGGGTTACGTGGCGTATAAGTGATTACCGCAACTTGAGTGGATTTAAACGGACAACTTGTTAGCCGGGTAGATAGATGGCTCAAACAGTTTGAAGTTTGAGTGCAATGCAAGTGGAATTCAATTGCACTCAAGCTTCGATAGTTTTGAAAGTAAAACTAAATAAATTTAAATTAATTTATATATACATATAAATAAATATTAAATCAATCGATGCGCATTTGGAAGAGTATTTAGATGTACGATTGTCTGTTAACTGGCAGACTTCACTATTCAGAATACTCTTCCAAGAGCGCCTAATTTCTATATTTGTTAAGAAACGATTTCCCTAACGATTTTAAGATATATTTTTTGAGGAACAAAATTTCAACAAATTTTGAAAGTTAAACGAGAGTTAAAAAGAGAATTATGTACGTAATGGTTTTAGTTAATTTGTGCAACAATTTTTGAGACTGAAACTGAAATTTGTACTAAGCATAAATAGAAAACATGCGCACACATATACACTCACTCACTCACACACACACACACACACACACATTAAACATATCATTTGTACAAGCGTAACATTCCAAGAGCATTTTGCTATTTAATATTAGATTAATTCTATTTTATGCTTTTAAGTTCAGCAACAAAATAAAGTGAGTAATAAAATTTAACGTACATGCAGTTTTATTTAAAAGTTGCTATTGTTGTTGTTGCACACTTTGCTGTTCAATTAATTTAACGTGCTGCGCATGTAATAGAGCCAAGCGTTGCATATCAGCAGTGACAGCAGGACCCGCCAGGACATGGGCCACAGCACAGCAAGTGGGCTTGGCTGGCAGCTAACAAGCGCACTCTTTGCGAGTGGGCAGCGAATGGGCGGCCAGTGGGCGTGTGAGCGTACATATCGCGCATATTGAAAATTAGAAAACAAACCCAAGGCAACTTGTGTGTGCGGTCATAATTACCAGCACTGTTGTAATGGGGGGGGCGCAAGCTGGCTGTGGGCGGGGCCCGTAACTAAAAGCAAAAGAAGCGCACTAATGGAGCGCATGAAAATGAAAAATGAAAAGCGCGACATGCGATATTTTCACAATAATTTTTTTCTTTCTGGAATTTTGTTTTTTGACACTTTTTGGGGCACAGGCAGCGGACATAATTATATTAAGGTAAAAGCCATGTAAATGTGTAGGCAGCACGACGACCCTGAAAACGGGGAGTCCAGGCAAAAACACAAACACACACACACACTCACATACAGGGGCACACGCAGAGTGTGCAGAGTTAACAATATCAACATGTGAGCTATGTGACAGCAACAAGAAACAGTTGAAAGTGCCGCGTGTCCGCCAACGTCATTCACATTCACATTTACCCATTTGCGTTTACATTCACATTCACATTCACATTTATTGCGTGGCTTCAACGCCAACGTCGACGCGTTTAATTCACATTTTATTTTCGCTGCTGCTGCTGCTGTTTGTTGTTGTTGTTGTTGTTGTTGTTGTTGCTGCTGCCGTCGACTGGGCGCGTAATTGTTGCTTCCTTGGCCAGGACATGGATATAGTACGTTCGCGTTAGCGCTGCACAGCGGACGTGTGCGCGGCACTCAGTGAATTCGTCTGGCCATGCAAAACGAGCCGAGTGAAAATGTGGAGCCATCCGTGGCCACAGCAGCGTTGGACTCGGCGGACTCCATGCGCAGCACACCAGCCGCCGAGCCACGTCGCCCCAAGCCGGGCATTCTGCGGCTGGACATAAGCAAGCCACGACGTTCATCAGGTGGTTCCGTTGATTTTCGTTGCGTGAGTGGCGCTGGCGGCGGTGGTGGTGGTGGTGGTGTGGCTAACGCTGGCAGCAGCAGCGCCAATGTCACGGGCGCCAACAGTGAGGTAAGTGAACATGATTTACTGTACGCCAGGGAGTGCTTACGATTTGGCCAGGGCACGTGCAGCGGCAACAGCACAAAAATAACAGCAGCAGCAGCAGACACAAAAGCCAATAGCCAGAAACAACAGCAACACCTGGTCAAGCGCTGCATTGCAGAGGCAACCGCAGATCAAACCGTTTATTAGCTTTTTTTTTTGGTCATAAAATGCAGAGGCTGGAATTGTGCGTTAATCGAAGTGGGAATACCCTAAGGTACACTCGGAGAAAGGCAAGAATTTTGTTGCAAAAATTAGGCCAGACTGGAAATTTATTAACTGATTATTTCGAGAACCTTTCCAATAATTCAACCTTGTACTTCCATACAGAATGTTTCTTATTTCTTAGTATTTCGGTTTTTATTCCAGAACTGTGTTTTCATTTTAATTTGTGAACATGTTTTTCCAAAATTTTAAGAACACAACCGCACAAATTGACTCCCGATTTATGGTTCAGTTTCTCGGAAATTCTTGCATGTCAATTATTGAGTTCATTGGAAACAGTCACAGGCTGAACCTGATGAAATTGACTCGAGAGTGAATGCTAAACGAGGGTATATATAGTTCTTAGATCCCGAGATTCGACTGGTTAGTCGAATCTCTATGATACCCTCGTGAACTCATTTCGCGGCTGTGGGGCATATAAAGTTAAATGCTTAATGGGCAGACAATTGGAGGTTTGACCACGCCCTGTCGGCCACTCATTAGGTCATAAAGCAAATGTGTAATCTCAGCAAACCGGGCGCCAATGGGTTGGCCCATAAGTGGGTCAAGTGCTCGTCACATAGGCATTCAGAAAAATGTTTCATACTATTTAACACAAATCCACAAAACAACGCGTCCGAAAATACATAAACAGAGCCAAACAACGAGTGAACACGGGGAGAAACGAAAACAAAAGCGAAACCAGCTAAGGGAATGTCGGGCAATCCAGCGGATGTGGCCTCCATTCGCTTCCTAACGGGCAGCAGCTTTGAGGGCTCCTGGAATAGTTCGGTGCGCATGATGGATGGCTTCGGCAGCTATCGCTATCCGGATGGCAGCGAGTATCGCGGCCGGTTTGTTGAGGGCAAATTCCACGGCTTTGGCCATTTGAAGCTGGCGCAGCCGTATCGCCTGACCATCAAGGGCGAGTTCCACAAGGGCAAGCTGGTGTCCATTGAGGACATGTGGTTCAACGATGGACTGCACGTGCAGGGCGCCTTCCAGAACGACCAGTTCATGTGCGAGGATTGGGACTATCTGACGCCGAACGATCGTCGCTATCAGGCGGAGCGTTTCTATGGCCAGCAGCCCGTGGGCCCCACCTCCTTTCTGACCAGCAATTTGCTGACGCGCTCGGTGCCCCACAACTGCTTTGACGTGGAGGAGGGTCTGTACAATGCGGAGACCGGCTGGTTGTTCGAGCGACCGCCGCCCTTCTCGAAGACCATCTACGTCGGCTGTCCGCATGAGAAGACCTGGATAATGCGCAACTGTCGCGGCGAACACAAGCAGCATGTCAGTGAGCCGCTGCCCAGCTTTTGCAGGCAGATCGTCAACAACAATCTGGAGACGGAGCTTAGCCAATTGAAGGACATCACCATCTATGCGCCCGACAAGGGGATTCAGCGCGAACGCTACTTCCCGAAGCTGTGCCGCTATCAGTCGCCAGCCGATGGCCAGGTCGAAGAGCAGCAGCAGCCGCCATTCAAGCGTCCTCCGTTGCAGACAACAACGGCCACCGAGCTGTGCCTAAACGACCGCTACGCGAAGGAGCAGAAGCGTGCGGCGGAGCATGAAGAGGCGTGGCAGCGCAGTCGTGTCGGCGGCAAAATGCCACCGGCTGAGAAGGCTCGCATATGGACCAGCAGCTCGGAGCCCGTTGACGGTGATTCCGGCGCCACGAAAACCATGTCGAAGAGCCCGTCGGAATTGTCGCTGCACACAAATGTCAAGGACTTCTACCACACGGCTTTCTCAATGATCGAGAAGAAGGCCACCGAAAGCTTGCACGTGGTGCAATCGAACATGAAACGTCCGGGTAGCTTTGTGGACATAACGCGCTCCGTATTCGAGTTATAAGTCGGTAACTTACTTGTTCTATATATGTCTTAGAATTGAATCAAATTATCGAATTAAATTGCGCATTCAATCAAAGGCTTAATACAAATTCATGTAAATGTTTTACTGCTCAATTCCAAATAAATATGTAAAACAACATTTTTGGAAGAATGAAATATGGTGGTGCCAAGTGAAGAGTAAAGCTCAAGGTTTCAAATAAATATAGTTTACTGTACATATACCTTGTTTTATATTTTCTGAGCCTGCAAACGTTTTTTTTTTTTTTTTGGCGTCTGAATGTGTGTTTAGGTAATTTTTCTCTTATGAATATGAATATTAATTATGAATAGGATATTGAGTTATACCCTTGCAGAGGGTATTATAATTTTTACACGGTATCTGACCATATAAAGTTAATATATATCTTAAATAATATACTATAATATAATAAGTATAATAAATACAGATCAGACCTCTGCATCACATAGCTGTCAGATATCCCGAGCATATCATAAGTACATAACATAAAATACGAAAAAAATATATCGGTGAAAAATTGAGTTATCTGTATTTCAACTTTCGCTTCAACTGTTCTTGCTCCATCTACTTCTTATCGTCTACTTCTTATCAATCAACTAAATGAGGAACATTTAAAATCAATTCAAGACTTTTACTTCAGTAATCGTGTTTGGGGTTTGTCTCTTCTTGACATTTCTAGTTAAATATTAAACACAACATATAAAACACAAATATATATACATATATATACTTATCGTACCAATGGAAAGACTATCGACTTCTTACGCTGTCACCTTTATTACGGGCTCGAAATTCTACGGCAGATGCAATGAGCTGGGCATGCAGGACTACGGCCTCTATGTCTATCCAGATGGCACTAAGTACCTGGGGCACTTCCTCAATAATCAATTCCACGGCAACGGAGCTATCGAATTGCCGGAGCCGTTTTGCACGTGCTTCACTGTGGTGCATCGGCATGGGGAGCTCTTGCACCTGAGCCGGATGAGCTTCAGCGACAGGCTGCCGGTGGAGTTCAGCTTGAACTTGAGCCAGGACATGATTAGCTTCAACAATTGGAGCTATTGCACAGCGCAGGATCGGCGCTTTAATGCGGAGCGCCTCGCGCCTTTGGAGGCGGTGGGTCCATTGAAGTACCAGACCAAAGACGGACCGTCGCCGCCGCCGCTAAAACACAACGTTTTCGATCTCGGCTTTGGGCTGCTGAATGACCTCGGCTTCCTCACGAATATGCCGAAGCACATGACCGAGACGAAGGAGATCTACGTGGGCAGTCGCGACGTGCGCCGCTGGATACGCGAGCACTGTCGCCACGGTCCCTTCCAGGGCAAGCACCTGAAGCAGGAGGTGCTGGCCAAGTTCGCCCGTCAGATCATCCGCAACAATCTGGACAATGCGTCGGAACTGCGGCAACATCCCGTCCTCTCACTGGCCAGGCCATCGCAGCATAAGACGCCAGCCTGCCGACGCTCCAGGAGCGCGGAGAGCTCCATCTCGGCGAAGGCGGTGCGTTTGCATTTGGGCAGCACCTCCAGAACCGACAGCTCCATGGTGGACCACACGCTGCGGCGCGAGCAATACAGACCGATCAAGAAGGAAGAGTATCCCATTCGGCGCTCCAAGACGGAAGACAACGTCTGTCGCCTAAATTAATCAAATGCATTTGTTAGGAGCTATTCTTTCAGAAAAATTAATATGTTATATCCGGCTATAACCCAAATTCCATTGTACACATATCCAACGTATTTTGAGGTCAAAGCCGTATGCCAAATATATTGCATTGCCGCGGGCGTAGCCCATGTTTTGACGCTAGATTTATGACGAGCACCTCACAAAACTGCAATCGAACATGGAAAACCACTTAAGCTAACACACCGGTGTGTGTGTTGTGGGTGTGGCATTTGGGTCAGCAGGTCTGTGGCACAGGCAGCTGCTTAGCCTGGCTAAATGCCGTTGCAACCGTCCGAGCCGCTAATGAACCCATAAAAACCCACCAAATTATGTTACACGTGCGACATGATTTCTGTTTCTTTTTCTTTATTTTTTTTGTTGTATTTTTTCCTTTGGCGGCATAGCACGCACAGATAAATTTTGACGTTAATTAAAAAGCCGTGGTAGGCAGAACTTCATTTAATTAAAAGCACAGTCCAAAAGTTAAAGGATAGTGAAATCTGGTAAAAACCGAAAACTAAAAGCTGAAAGCGAAAGCGAAAGCGAAACTGAAGCACAGCAGACGGCTAAAAGCGCTAAAAGTTATATGAAAACATATTTCAATAGTGGGCGCGTCCTATGCTCTACTGTGTGTGTGTGTGAGTGTGTGTGTGTGTGTGTGTATTTGTTACTGTTGTAATTTGCGATTTTCTTTATCAACCCTTGCATGTTTGATTTTCATTTACATGCCAGGCCAGTCGGCTAGCCAGGCCAAGAATACAACGTGACTCAATCCTGGCACACACACACACACACACACACACACACACTGACACTCCACATTGTCCACCATCCAAATGAACATTCGATGTCCTGGCTGCTTGCCTGACTCCTTGGTTTGGCCAACTGGTTACGCCCGGCGTTGTTATCACATGCCGCTGGCGATTTTAACGCTCATTCGTCTTCGTTTCAACTGGGCGAGGAAGTCAACGAGTGGTCAGAACACCACCCCCTCCCACTTCTTAACCCCCAGCCCCACTACGCCCATTCCTACCTCAATGCCGTGGCGCGTGTCTATGTAAATTCCTGAACGTGGCTAGGTATGTGTGTGTGTGTGTGTGTGTGTGGGTGTACTGCTGTGTCTGTGTGTGCGTTTTGGGCACGTTTTGGCTTTGATAAGTCTGTTTGTCCATGGGTGGGGTTCCGTTTGGGTCTCTGCGCTTCATTCATATTCATTCATTATTAGAAAAAATTTAACTTTGCGCGCTCGCTCGCTCTTCAGCCTGTCTTGGCATACATGAGTAAATGAGTGTGTGCTTGTGTGTGTGTGTGTTGTCCTTTTGATGTCCTGTGTGTGCGGCTTGCTGGTCTGGCCAGCTCGCTAAGCCGTTCAGTCTGCGCAAAAGGCTGCTCCAAAGCGCTACGACGGCACAACAAACAAATTCTCGAAGATTAAAGACTTGAATATTCAAATCTAAGCTTGATAATAATTATAATAAAAACAACTAAAGTGATGCGCAAAAAGTATTATATAATATAGAAATTATTTGCATATGTGTGTGTGATTTAAATATTTGATATACATATACATATCTTTGTATATAAGTGAAGGTTTGGAGGGAAAAGGAAAAGAGGAAAAGCCCAAAAGAAATTTAATTAAAATTGAACAATTCGTAGAACAACTCGGGCGTTACCTCTCCACATCAATTATCCGTGACGTGGGCGCCGCCGGGCGATTGGGATAAAGGCGGCTGGCAAATACAGAGCAGCGCCGATGAGCGCCGAGAATATTACAGAGGACAAAAAGGCAGAAGGTGAGTGAACTAACCGGAGGAATATCCATTGAAATTGGCTAATAAAAGCGTTTGCCTCTTTTGTACCAAAAGAACTGCATCGCAGGACGACAACAGATCGTATGAACTAAACGGTATGCTCACGAATGCGCTAGTAAAAGTTGTTCCTAATTGTAATCATTTCACACAATTTCCATACATTTTCATTTCCATTTCCAATTCCATTTCCATGTGCACAGATTTTCACACACAAAACCAAAGCAGCGACGCCGAGAACACCGCCTACAACAACAGCCAGCAGCAGCAGGAGGCAGCACAGCAGCAGGAATACCCCTACGAGCAGCAGCAAAATGGCGCCGTTGATGCCGACGATGATGAGGAGGACTACTCAATTTCCGTATCGGCGATAATGCAAAGACGTGCCAGTGTGCGTGGCTACAGAGGCAAACGTGGCAGCCGCAATTCGCGTCGTGCATCGAGTCCCATGGATCACGTGCTGGATAGTGTGGAGCGGCGACGCTCCAGTGTTTACACAACAAGCTCAGGCAAGGCTCGGACCAAAGATTTCGCTTAACTAACTGCCCTCCGGTGGCTAATCAATGTGTGTTTGCGGAGAGTGTGTTTTGGCAGGCTGATGTAGTAATTTCTTCAGCTACGTGCGCCCATTTAGTGGCACGTGATCAACGCGGCGTATGCGTAATGTTGATTTGGCTTTCAGTTTTTTTTCTTCATTTTTTTTTTTGCAGAGGAGGGCACCAATCAGGAGTCCACGCAGGAGCAAATCTTTGAGAACATACGCCTACACAAAGAGGTCATACAATCGGTCAAACTACAGCCATGGCCCATACGCAAGAAGCTCAAGCTGGTGCGCCAGGTAGGCAGCCAGTCCGACAGTCCACCCGTCCGACAAACTGGGCCAAAGCTGGGCGCGTCACAATTCACGCCTTAGCCACGGCTAGTGGGCCATTAAATTCACAGCAAAATATTTCGATTTCATGTGTCAATCTTTTCTCGCCCATTTTTACTTGTTATTTTTATTTTTATATATATATTTTTTTTGGTTTTTGGCTTTTTTTGTTGTTGTTGCCTGGCATTTTTAATGATGTTGACAGGCGAAAACGTATGTGGCACGCCACGAGGGCGCGCTGCAGGAGCGCTTCGCCATGTCACGCAGCACGAGAGATTTGTGGGCGAGGTTTAAAATTTTAATGGCAGCGGTAAGTGAAATCTTTCAACAACTCAACACACACACAAACACACACACACACACATATGCTGGTCTGCAATTATGGCTTGGCTTAGGGCAAACACTTTACTTCAACGCAATGCAAGTCCTTTCCCCATGGCCAAACTGGCCAGCCAAGTGTCCGGCATATATTTATTTTTACTGAATTTATGGGCCACAAATAAATCACGGTCTCCATAATTCACAAAACTGGTCGACATTCGGCAAGCATTTTCAGATGTGTGCGAGCTGTATGAAAACCAATTAAAATACGTAGGCACCAAACCGTATTTCGAATTCGTAGATTAATTCTGTGCTCTCGATTCTCCATTCCATGTGTTCACTCGCAGCGCTGGCGGCACTGGAAACGCGAAACCACCAGCTTTCTCACAGTGCTCATACCCTGGGAGCTGCGCATCAAGGAAATCGAATCGCATTTCGGCTCCGGCGTCGCATCCTACTTCACATTCCTGCGCTGGCTCATGTGGGTCAACATTATGATTGCCATACCGCTCGTCGCCTTTGTCATCGGACCGGAGGTGAGCGGAAGCCGACGGCTTTAACTGTTTTCTGAATTCCACTCGCGATTTTAACGGAAATTCACAAAAGCGAATTTTAATTATTTTAGTGGAACTTCTTAATTCAATTTGGCGCTTCTCAATAAACTGCAAAAGTGTTATTCGGAAAGATTGCCATTTATATATCATATAATATATACATATATATCATATATATCATATAATATTTTGCATACATTTCTCAGTATTTTGCCACCAAGCATGATGAAACGGATCCACGTAAACGCATGTCTGAACCGGAATACAAAGTGGCCGGTAATCTCTTTACGTTCTGGGAGTTTGAGGGCTACTTGAAATATTCGCCCATGTTCTATGGGTGAGTCAATTTCACTCCTGATTAAAATGAACAGGGAAAATTACGAAATTCCTTTGGCTCTGCGTTAATTGCATATATTTTTATTTGTTGCCTCACTTCCTGTTTCTAGTTATTACTCGAGCACTTCCGGCATTAGCACTTCCGGCTATAAGCTGCCGCTGGCTTATTTTCTCACCGCCGTTTTGGTCTACATCTACAGCTTTGTGGCCACGCTGAGAAAGTGAGTATGGGTGGTGGCTGAAGGGGGGCTGAAAGAGGGCTGAAAGGGGGGCTGAAGGGGAGCTGGCTGAAAGACACTTCATTAAATCTCTGGACATTGAAGCCACAAAAGCAAACTGAATGCCAAAAATGGTCGTTAATTAATTAAGCCGAACGTCGTGCTGATTAAATAATACAAATCTTGTCGCTGGGCGTGTCCAGAACAAGGAAAAGGCAAAACTTTTTCGCCCATCCGAAGAAACTTGGCCATTATGATTTACGCACGCACGCGGCCAGACACGAGACCAGCAGCGTGGCAGGGGCAGGGGCAGGGACAGAGGCGGGGCAGGGGCAGGGGCAGGGGCAGGGTGCTGGGAGGACCGCGCTTGTTCCGTTTAATGCCTTTGTCGGCATTATGTTGATTTCGTAATTGAACAAAGTAGCAATGTCAACAGCGCGGATGCCGGCACTGACCTTGCCACTTGTCCCGGCTGCCACATGTTGGCGGCACGTGCGTGGCATGCGTGAATCGTACTCGTATTTATGTGGCAATAGTCTCTGCCTGGATTTGTGCGCCAATTATGTGTTGTAAGCTGTGCCAGCAGCTAACAAGAAAACTTTTCGCTCTTTTTTTTTCTTTTTTTTTTGTCTCTGTGGCAGGATGGCTGAGAATTCGCGCAACTCGAAACTTTCCTCAAAGGACGATGAGTGCGTCTTCTCCTGGAAGCTGTTCACCGGCTGGGACTTTATGATTGGTAAGTGGCAGCAGCAGCAGCATGCCGCAAGTGGCAACCAGCCGAGGCCCGTTATAACATCAGCTTTATGCCCACAGGACACGCGGAGACGGCGCATAATCGCATTGCATCCGTTGTCGTTGGCTTCAAGGAGGCGCTGCTCGAGGAAGCCGAAAAGAAGAAGGATAATCGCAAGTAAGCACAGCGAAAATCAGCGTCAATTGCAGTTTATAATTGGTGTCTTATGCTCGCAGCTGGCGCGTCATCCTGCAAAGGATACTGGTGAACATTCTGGTCATGGGCTTGCTGGGCTTATCGGGCGCCACCGTCGTCCTGCTGGTGAATCAGTGAGTCTTACGCCCGACACACGCAATTATAGCCGGCTAACTGTCTTTCAAAACAGCTCCGAGGATTTGGCCAAGCACGACAATTGGCTTAGCCGCAATGCGGTCAACGTGACCATGACGCTGCTCTCCTTCTTTCTGCCCATGATTTTCGAGGCTCTCGGCTTGTTCGAGAACTGGCATCCCCGGCAGCAGTTGCGCCTGCAACTGGCCCGGTAAGCGGGAGGGGGGGGGCAGGTGAATGCCTTAGTCAAGCCAGCAACTAATCTCTTTACTCCTTGTTGTCGCAGGATCATGATACTGAACATGCTGAATCTGTACTCGCTGATGTTCTCCTTCATCTACAAGATCAACAGCAAGGAGAAGCCGCTGCAGATGCTGAAGCTGGAGAACGAGACGAACACCCAGGAGCTGCACAATCTGATGAGCTCCATTGAGGCGCTCCGCGCGATGACAACCACAACGCCCATCTACAGCGACAGCACCTCCGATGGGCTCTACGATTCCGATATGACAACGACCACGCCCTGGGCGGATGCTGGCGGCACCACCGAAGACATCTTCTCCAGCACGGCGGCGGGTGCTTTGGTAACCACATTGCGGCGGCTCAAGTGCTACAACATAACTGTGAAATGCTCAAAACCCAGACTCAGCCCGAAGAATATAGCGACCACCTTGTTGTTGCTCAATCTGACAACGACAACCATGTTGCCGACAACGTTACCAACGACAACAACAACACCGAGCACGACGACCGAAGCAAAAACAACCACGTGGTCGACTCTGCCAACAACAACAACAGCGACAACAACGACAACAGAAGCGACAACAACAACATCGCCTTGGACTACTTTACCAACAACAACCACCGAAGCAACAACAACAACACCCACAACAAGCACCACAACAACAACAAGCACCACCACCACCACCACCACCACCACTGAGGCGCCTTTCACCACAGACGAGGAGCCGGCCTACGACTACGGCAGCGATGAGCCGCAGTTGGACTCGTCGACCACCACCACAACAGCGGCGCCCGGCAACGACAGCTACTTCAACTATGTGGATTACTTTGAGGGTGCCGAGCTGGCCGATCCCGGCGATGAGGATCAGGCAACGACCCAGGAGTCGGACGATCCGCTGGCCCAGGTGCTGGCCCAGGTGGAGGAGCAGCCAGTTCAGGCGCGCAGGCGACGGGCGGCGGTTGAGCCAGCACCCGTTTGGTATACGAGCAAATACAGTCGACGACATCGCAACGATACAAGAGGCGCGGCCGGCATCACCACGGAGTCGACGACAACGGCGAGTGGCGCACCACCCAGCAGACCCGTTTATCGGCCACCAAATAGGCCGCCGAATGGAATTATTAGCAAAGAAGAGTTTAATCAGCTGCTGAGTCAAAGGCGTGGCGGGCGCACCACAACGACCACGCGCCAAACCACCACGCAGGCGCCAACCACCGTCAAAAGCACAACTAGAACAACAAGCAGAAGGACGACCACAGAGGAGCCCAAAACAACAACGGACAGCTACAGCACCGAGACAAGCACCACCGAGAGCAGAAGCAGCAGCAGCCCCACCACCACCACCGAAGATTATGAGTACACAGATCAGAATGGAGCCACCGTCACGCCCTATTTTATAGGCTTCGATGACATAGCAGAGATTGGAGCCACCGTTTACTACGACGACGACCGCGACGACCTTGACTATTGTGTGATAACCGTGTGCCAGAAGAGGGGCGAAGACATCTTCGGCGTCAGCACCACACCCGATGGCTTGGACACCACTCTAAGCGGCGACGTCAGGCAGCCAACGACAGCGATGAAGACGCCGCTGGAGCGGCAGGTGATGCGGCTGAAGGAGGTGCAGCTGACACTCAAACAAATCCAGATGAATCTGACGACCATGTGCTGGGAAACGTCCCTCGGACAGGAGCTGTCCAAGGTCATCGTCTTTGATGGGGTAAGCAAGCGGCTCACTTCCCCACTCCCTGCCTAGCCCCCAGCCAACCTCTGTTTAAACACAAATTTATCAGCCTCGTGAGTAGCTACCGATTTCGCCTTGCGCCAGTCAAATGTCCCGTTTCCGGCGCAGCAGCCAACAAGATAAACAGCTGCCGCTTAGCACTTATCAAAAATCTATTGAAACTTAAAATATGATCGAACTTTAAGATAAAACAACGACAGCAGCCCCAGCCACAGCGACGCAGGGCACAAGCGTAAAATCCCGTTTAGCTAAATTGTGCGGAAAATACGTAGCAAAAAAAAAAATATATATATCTACAACAAAAATTTGTTTTCCGCTTTTCATGCACAAAAATCAAATTTTTTGACTGCGTCGAGAGCCACAGCAAAAAGCAAAAAGAAAATCTGAAAAATAACGTCTGAGAGAGAACGAATAAAAAACAAGAAGCAATAAACAGTAAAGTCGAATGCATCCGACTTGGCGGTACTCTGCTTTGAGCGAATAAGAGCTCATGATAATGTCTATATATTCAAATTATTGTTAACACAAAAATGTGGTTACACTCAGAAAGAAATAAGCCAAGTAAGTCCAAGTAGGCGAGAGATAGAATTCAAATGCAGGTACACCCAAAGAAAAAATAGTCCAAATATGAGCGAGGTATAATGTTAACCGATTTGTACTCAAATTTTAAAGAACATAGCGTAATTGAATATTCCTAATTCATGCTTAAATCATGATTCTGATTTGATAACCGAGCGTTATTTAAGTGCAGAATATTCGAATACATAAACAAGAATTTATACACGTGAAATGTTCTTATAAAAGAACAACGTTTTTTACATTTAGTCCTGTATTTCAAAAATATATATGGAAAGCTAGGGATTACAAAATAAATATGTATTCTTGAAATCGATTTTTGTACTCAAGTATAAAAATGTTTACCTAAACATAAAAATGTTTACCTTATGACAACGCTCAATTCTCGGTTTTTTCTCTCAGTGAAGGAGCTTAAATGGGCCTTTGGTCTCATCTCTAAAATATATTTAATTGAATTTAGTCACTTTAGCTTAAGCATTTTGATAAATAGAAAGGCACGTATCCCATACACCCACTATCCCACTGGGAGCAGAGTATTAAAAGTATTTTATCATAATAATCGCTCTCTGGAGTTCTTTGGCCAAACGCACACAGCTGCCGCTGGCTGTCTGGCCAAAAATATATATCAATAGACATTTGCATAAGAAACATTTTTGAACTTTTGGCATCGATTTCCCAAGTTTTTGTTGAATGAGCGTCGATTGGCCGAGGATTCGATTGTGAGAGTCAAGGCTAATCGCCAACAAATTCATGGGATCTACGACCAACTTTTCAGGGTCAACTGGCACTTTGGGCCTACT
The DNA here is from genome assembly GCA_035041545.1 of Drosophila colorata. Taxonomy (NCBI): domain Eukaryota; kingdom Metazoa; phylum Arthropoda; class Insecta; order Diptera; family Drosophilidae; genus Drosophila; species Drosophila colorata. The sequence goes on from JAWNLD010000564.1 coordinate 8,057,019, forward strand.
TTTTGGCTGTAGCGGCTGTTGTTGGCGAACGTGTAAACAGCTTAGGGTGAGGCAGCCAAAAAAGAAAAAAGGACACACGATTTGATTATGTACAGAAGTGTTGTTGTTGTTGTTGTTGTTGTTGTCAACTCGACATGGCGTACATAATCTCTATTAAACGATTTGGGCACATAAATTAAACAAGTTACGAGGCTTCAGCTAAGCTCCTTTATGCCTTATGCATAACAAAATTTTGAGCTTTGCATTCGGTTGCCGTTGAAGGGCAAATTGGGGGTTTTGGCCATGTGCGGCTTTTGATTGGTAGCTGGGGCAGCTTGGTTGGGGCACGTGTTCGTGCATGAATTTCTGTTCGAAAATGAATGGGTTTTTCGGTCAGATAGTTTGCGGCCAGCAAATCAGCCATAAACATGGCTCTAACTACATGGCCAGCAGCCAGATAGTAAAAGACAAGACAATGCACAGCATGTGATACGTGTGGCGAGTTTTAAGCAGTGACCGGGCCAACAAAACGGTACTTCATTACAACATGCTCTTAACCCCAATCCAATTGCCGCCCTCTCTCTCTCTCTCTCTCTCTCTCTCTCTCTCTCTCTCGCTCCGTCCTTCAGCTGATGTCCATTGTGGCGCCGTTGTGCATCGACTTTCTGCGTGCCCTATTTGTGCGCTATGTCAATCAAAACTGGTGCTGGGACATGGAGAAAACGTTTCCGCAGGTAAGCGATGGCCACTACCTTGGTCTAGTTGGCAACTCTCAACTCTTGACTTGTTAGCTAATGGAACGCTTTGTTTTTTGCGGCCACTGTCATACGCAGTATGGCGACTTTAAGATAGCCGAGAACATCCTGACGTTGATTAATAACCAGGGCCAAGTGTGGATGGGCATATTCTTCTCACCGGGGCTGGTGCTCATCAACCTTGTCAAGCTGATGATTATGATGTACTTTAGGTCTTGGATTGTGCTCACATGCAATGTGCCCCACGAGGTGGTCTTCAAGTAAGTGCCCCCCCCTCCCCCTCGCTTGGCCCCAATCGATTCTTTAACTCTTTCCATGCCTGCAGAGCTTCCAAGTCCAACAATTTTTATTTATCGCTGCTGCTGACCATGTTGTTCCTCTGCGTGCTGCCCGTGGGCTATGCGATTGTCTGGCTGCGCCCCTCCTGGCACTGTGGCCCCTTCTCGGAATACAACCGCATCGCCGAGTTCATAACGAACACGACGAGGAACGCGCTGCCCAAGTTCGTATCAAAGCCACAAATAGCCAAATCGGAACTAATATGCCCCGCCTCATTTCAGGCAACTGCATGAGCCCCTCGACTATCTGACGTCCTCGAGCACGGTTATTCCACTGCTGCTGCTGCTCATACTCATCATCTATTATCTGATATCGCTGACGGGCGCGCTGCGCGAGGCAAATCAGGATCTGCGTACGCAGCTGCAGAAGGAGCGGGAGGAGGAGCGCAAAAAGATTTTCAAAGTGCCAGAGGTTAAGCAGGCGGAACCAACGGCCACAACGCTGACAAATCGCTGGCGCAAGGTGCTGGAGGCCTCCTCCCCGGTCACGCCCACACAGCCACCAGATTTTGAAACAGAGGAGTACAAGAACCAGGCCCGGAAAGGTGAGTGCAGCTGTCGAAACTTGCACAGCACATTGTGTTACCCGCCCGTCGCCCGTTCTGTTCCAGAGCTCATCTCACGCATCATGAAGAAGGCGCTGCGCAAGGGCTCGGCCACCTCGGATGAGGACTCCTTTCTGCGGCGCGATGATGATGACACGGACACTGAGCACCAGGACTCGCTGCCGCACGACGAGGAGCCCAAGGAGAAGCGCTTCGGCCTGTCACGCCTGCAGCAGATACGACGCACCCGGAAGCCCTCGCTTGTGGACATCGTGCAGATTGCCAAGCAGGAGCGGGCGCGTTCCGATTCCATTGCGGCGGCCAATGCCGGCCAAACGGGTGCTGGTGGCAGCAGTCCCGGCGCAGGTGACCACTTTCCCGTTAAGGAGCCGCATCCCAAAAGCCGTTTCAAAATCGAAAAACACGAGAAACGGGACAGGGAGAGCTTCAGGGAAAAGAAGGACAAGCACCGCCAGACGGCGCACAACGACTCGCCCTCGCCCAAGGCCAACGAACACGATCCGGAGACCAACTCTCGCATTGTCAGCGAACGACGTGCCAGTTTACTGCGTCGCAAGCGCGACAAGGACGAACCATCGAAGTCAACAACGCCGGAACCGGACGCAATGGCCGTGGAAGCAACAAGCGCAGAGAGCCATTTCCACATCGTTGACGAGAAGAAGCCACCGGAGCACGACGACGAAGAGAAGGAAAGGCCGTTCAAGGAGCTGCCGCCGGTGGCAAAGGAGGGCGGCCACCTGGATGGCATCGGCCTGGGCAAGTTCAAGTTCCGCAAGCATAGATCAAAGGCAAGCAACGCGGCTGCCAAGCCGGAGCCCGAGGTGTTCAAGTTCGATGACAAGAGTCTGGAGAAGAATAAGGCGCGCGAAATACCGCAAGTGCCCAGCTCCGATCACCTGAACAGCGAACTGGCCAGCGGCACTGAGCCGCACCAGCTGCCATCGCCCACGCCCAGCCAGGCCCACAGCCAGCGCCAGGTGAATGCCGACAAGTTGGCGGCGCTGTCGCGTCAGGGACGCAAGAAAATTGGCTCCCTGTTGGCCCTCGTACGTGATGCTGTCAACATAAAGAAGGACGACGTCGAGCAAGGCTCGGATGAGTCACCGGGTCCGACCACGCCCACATACCTGGCCTACACGCCACCACCACCACCGTCTGTTTTGTCGAGCAACTCGAGCGCCACCGCTCTGGAAATGCCACCCACTCCGGAGCCGGATTCGCCAACGCCAAGCGCACCGCTGCACTTTGGCAGCAGCACATCCTCCTCATCGCATCGACCAGCGGTGAAGCCGCCGACACCACCCGTTGCTGTTGCAGCCGGTCCCTCAGCTTCGACGCCCACTTTGGCCACCATGGACGATCTGGAGGAATTGGATATGCCCGGTCCCATAACCTTCCCCAAACGCAGTGCTTCCCAGCGGCGTCGGGCGATGAGAGAGGACTCCCAAAGTTCCATTTGGTCAGATAATATACCAACGATTACCATCAGCACCACCGGCAGCGACGAGTGCATCGTGGAGCCGGAAGCAGCAGCCCCTGTAAATGGACTACCTGAGCGCAGGGATTCGCCAGGTCCCACTGTTAACATCATAAAGATCAACATTGAGGACAACGATGAACAGCAGCAGTAATGCCGAATCTTTTCAGTATACCCCACATGCCAGATTGTCTTCTTAACTAACGACATTTATTTTAGTCTATTCGCCATTTAACTTAAATTGGTTAAGAAAAACTTGCTAGCAAAACTCTATCTGTCTACCCTAATACCCTAATCCATAATATTGAATAAAATAGTTTGCTTTCCTTAAATTCAAAGAAAAATATTCAATCTATCAATGATTTCATTTCGATGTGGAATTAGAAGAAGTCCTTCTCATCAAAAAGTACAAAATAAAAACTCATTTTTGTGCGTCTTTATTTCTGTTTGTGTTCGTGTGTATAGAAGAATGTTCCGCTTGGAGCTGCGTACAGTTTGCCTTTGACATATTTGTGAAAATTGTTCGAAATTTATAATGGGATTGTATTAATCGATAGTCCTGAACCGTTCAAGTTTAAAATGGTAAATAAAGATCGAATCTATCGACTTATACGAGTCAAAAGGACTACAAATGGCCAAAATCCCCATTCAACATTTTGACCAAATTGTACAACAATTTTTGTCAAAATCGCGAAAATTTTAAAATTAAAAACCTTGAATGGCGATCGATTCTATAGACTATTTGACTTCTATACGAGTCAAATGATGTATATCTTTTTAATATTGGACTACAAATGGCCGATGTATGGCCATTTAACTTGATTTTCAAAACTATAACATGCATATTTTAGGCAAATAAAATTCGTATTCCGTATTTTCGAATGATATACCTTTTTAGACTCCTACAGATCAGGACTATCGATTGGCATTCAAAAATCCCCATTCAAAATTTTGACCAAATTTGACAAAAATTATAAGGGGTTAGTTACATCACGATTTTTGTCAAAATTGCGAAAATTTTAAAATTAAAAACTTTGAATGGCGATCGATTCTATAGACTTATACGAGTCAAAAGATGTATATCTTTTTAATATTGGACTACAAATGGCCGATATATGGCCATTTAACTCGATTTTCAAATTTAAAACATGCATATTTTAGGCAAATAAAGCCGCATCTTCTAATGATATACATTTTTAAAGTCCTACAGATCAGGACTATCTATTGGCATTCAAAAATCCCCATTCAAAATTTTGACCAAATTTGACAAAAATTATTGTCAAATTGTCAAAATTGCGAAAATTTTAAAATTAAAAACTTGGAATGGCGATCGATTCTATAGACTTATACGAGTCAAATGAGGTATATAATTTTAATATTGGACTACAAATGGCCGATATATGGCCATTTAACTCGATTTTCAAAACTAAAACATGCATATTTTAGGCAAATAAAGCCGCATCTTCTAATGATATACGTTTTTAGACTCCTACTTTGAATGGCGATCAATTCTATAGACTTATACGAGTCAAATCAGGTATATAATTTTAATATTGGACTACAAATGGCCGATATATGGCCATTTAACTCGATTTTCAAAACTAAAACATGCATATTTTAGGCAAATAAAGCCGCATCTTCTAATGATATACATTTTTAGACTCCTACAGATCAGGACTATCGATTTGCATTCAAAAATCCCAATACGAAATTTTAACCAAATTTGACAAAAATTATAAGGGGTTACATCACGATTTTTGTCAAAATTGCGAAAATTTTAAAATTAAAAACTTTGAATGGCGATCGATTCTATAGACTTATACGAGTCAAAAGAGGTATATCTTTTTAATATTGGACTACAAATGGCCTATATATGGCCATTTAACTCGATTTTCAAAACTAAAACATGCATATTTTAGGCAAATAAAGCCGGATCTTCTAATGATATACATTTTTAGACTCCTACAGATCAGGACTATCGATTTGCATTCAAAAATCTCCATTCAAAATATTGACCAAATTTGACAAAAATTATAAGGGGTTACATCACGATTTTTGTCAAAATTGCGAAAATTTTAAAATTAAAAACTTTGAATGGCGATCGATTCTATAGACTTATACGAGTCAAAAGATGTATATCTTTTTAATATTGGACTACAAATGGCCGATATATGGCCATTTAACTCGATTTTCAAAACTAAAACATGCATATTTTAGGCAAATAAAGCCGCATCTTCTAATGATATACGTTTTTAGACTCCTACTTTGAATGGCGATCAATTCTATAGACTTATACGAGTCAAATCAGGTATATAATTTTAATATTGGACTACAAATGGCCGATATATGGCCATTTAACTAGATTTTCAAATTTAAAACATGCATATTTTAGGCAAATAAAGCCGCATCTTCAAATGATATACGTTTTTAGACTCCTACAGATCAGGACTATCGATTGGCATTCAAAAATCCCCATTCAAAATTTTGACCAAATTTGACAAAAATTATAAGGGGTTACATCACGATTTTTGTCAAAATTGCGAAAATTTTAAAATTAAAAACTTTGAATGGCGATCGATTCTATAAACTTATACGAGTCAAAAGAGGTATATCTTTTTAATATTGGACTACAAATGGCCTATATATGACCATTTAACTTGATTTTCAAAACTAAAACATGCATATTTTAGGCAAATAAAGCCGCATCTTCAAATGATATACGTTTTTAGACTCCTACAGATCAGGACTATCGATTGGCATTCAAAAATCCCCATTCAAAATTTTGACCAAATTTGACAAAAATTATAAGGGGTTACATCACGATTTTTGTCAAAATTGCGAAAATTTTAAAATTAAAAACTTTGAATGGCGATCGATTCTATAGACTTATACGAGTCAAAAGAGGTATATCTTTTTAATATTGGACTACAAATGGCCGATATATGGCCATTTAACTCGATTTTCAAATTTAAAACATGCATATTTTAGGCAAATAAAGCCGCATCTTCTAATGATATACATTTTTAGACTCCTACAGATCAGGACTATCGATTGGCATTTAAAAATCCCAATACGAAATTTTAACCAAATTTGACAAAAAATTATAAGGGGTTAGTTACATCACGATTTTTGTCAAAATTGCGAAAATTTTAAAATTAAAAACTTTGAATGGCGATCGATTCTATAAACTTATACGAGTCAAAAGAGGTATATCTTTTTAATATTGGACTACAAATGGCCTATATATGACCATTTAACTTGATTTTCAAAACTAAAACATGCATATTTTAGGCAAATAAAGCCGCATCTTCAAATGATATACGTTTTTAGACTCCTACAGATCAGGACTATCGATTGGCATTCAAAAATCCCCATTCAAAATTTTGACCAAATTTGACAAAAATTATAAGGGGTTACATCACGATTCTTGTCAAAATTGCGAAAATTTTAAAATTAAAAACTTTGAATGGCGATCAATTCTATAGACTTATACGAGTCAAATGAGGTATATAATTTTAATATTGGACTACAAATGGCCGATATATGGCCATTTAACTCGATTTTCAAAACTAAAACATGCATATTTTGGGTAAATACGGCCGTATTTTCGAATGATATACATTTTTAGACTCCTACAGATCAGGACTATCGATTGGCATTCAAAAATCCCCATTCAAAATTTTGACCAAATTTGACAAAAATTAACTTCAAACGCACTCAACTTTATATAGAACGCGCCACGAGTAGCATAGTAAACAGCTTATGCTCTGTGCGCTTGACAAAAGCTTGCAAGCAGACTGAAATCTTGTGTCAAATGGGGTTGGAGTATTAGCTGGAAGCTCACATATAAGGAGCATAAAAGCACTTAAATAAAAAAGCTGTTAGCTGTTAAAATAATATTATTTTATTGTTCAATGGCTTACATTATATTTTAAACCCGTGCATTTCGTTATCTGTATCGTAGGTAAGGTTCGACATAGAAATTATTCTCATTCAATGCCCAGTTTTTTGGGCAAATACATTTGTTTATTAAAGTATTGACAAACGGCATACCAAATACATATATACCTATTTAAATTTCTTTTTCAGAAAAGACTAAAGTACAAATATTTTTGGTACTCATTGATTTTCATTCATGAAACAGCTATTGACCGTAAATTTTACTAAGCCCAGCAATAATTTATGAAATATACTTAGTCAATGAAACTAAAAGTGCTTCTGCCTTTTCGACCAACGAACCCTTATCAGTTGGACAGCGATAACCTGCTAGCTCTGTAAGCAACTACTTAAGTCCAAAAGTAGAGCGGAGAGCACAGCCTCCGATAGTGCCGGGCATTGAGTCTGAAGCTCTCAAATAGCAGCAGCATATGTACATGTGTTTAACGAATAAATAAAACCCCCCATATCTAGATGTGATGACAATTACTCAACTATTTGCCATGATCAGCCAGATTATTCATTTAAGAAATTCTTTTTGAAACTTTAGACGTGACACAAGAAAAAGAAAAATACAATTAAACATCAATTTATAAATCTGCGAGGCGATCGCGCTCCGATTTCAACTACATAGTTGCCCAACTATGCTAAGCCCAGCAGTCCAAGAAGCTCGGCGAGTGCCCATGCGCCGGAGCAAAAACAAAAAACACCAACGATCACGCAAGTACTCACAGACACAAGCACAGATACAGATACAGAGGCAGATACAGATACAGATACACATAAGAGCAGAGCGGAGCGAAGCGTAGAGTTTCACTCAACGAGAGCCGCTGAGCGGCTGCGGCGCATTCCTCAAGAGTCAGTTGAGCATTGGACGTCCTCGTTAGCGGTTGCCTGTGGTGTTCTGTGCGGAGTAAGTGCGACAACGTTGCCGCTGATCAGATCTCTGGTGTTGTGTGCGCTGTGTGGAGGAGTCTCAGCTTTTCTTCTGGAAGTCTTTCGGTTTTTTTTGTTGTTGTTGTCTTAATACTTTATTTCGGCTGCCTCGCGCTGTGTTTTGTTGGTTTTTGCCTTTTGTTTGCAGGCCGTGGCGGCAGGCGCAGCCAGCGACAAAAAGAAAACCTCAAGATAAAAAAGTATCTTGTCGTGTGTGTGTGTGCATGTCTGATGTGTGTGTATGTGAGTGTGTGTGTGTGTGTGTGTGTCTCTGTGGCAGACGGCGTATGACGAACTGTTTACTCAAAAGGTTCTTGCCTTCACTGTAGTGATACAATTACAACAAAAGCAGCAGCAAGCTACAAAATGAAAAGAAACCACGATAAAATGTACTTAATAATGAAACAAACAAAGTACAAAATTCATACATTAGCCGAGTCAGCAGAAAAGCGAGAAGGTGTGTGCAAAGTGCATGAAATAAACTCGAAATGAAAGCAAATGCGATGACAAATGCAATAAAACACATGTGAATGCAAATGCATTCGGTGGCAGTGGCAAACGATTTTCCATGCAACATCCAACCTATTTATAAACGGGCAACAATCTCTCTTTTTGAAAACCCTCAAAAATATCATCCAAAGCCAGCATGTGTTAGAAGCAGACAAATATGAAAAGTATCTACAACAAAAATACGCCATAAATATACGAATATTATGCACCTTTTGTGCCCTATGCAGCGCTGAGATACAACCAAAAAAAAGTAAAAGATACCAAGTTTCGTAAAAGTATCTGAGCGCGTAGGCCCGAGAGTGCAGTTTCTTTTGAGTGAATTTGTGTTGGTTTTCCTCTACCTGAGCTGGTGTGCGAGTGTGCGTGAGTGTGTGTGAGTGTGTAGTGAAGCAGTTGATAAAAACAAACGCTTCGATAAAGATAAATACCAAAAGGTGCAAACAATAACGTTGTTTCAAAACAAGTATGAGAAAAGCGACTGCCCGTCGAGTGTGTTGATTTGTGTTGTGTCTCAGTCTTAGTCTCAGTTTCAGTCTCAATTCGAATCTGAATTCCATTCAGTTCATGCCTCCATATCGCACTATGTATGCGCGCTAGTTCGTAGCCCCAAATTCTTATCGCAAAAGGAACTCGTGTTCATAGGCGCGTATCGCAACGGGCGGCAGAAGCCGCAGCAGCAGCAGCTCAACAATTGAAATCTGTATGGAGCGGATGTTCATTTGTGCTATATATAAGTATAAAGAATATCTCTGTATGAACACCATGTGTGTCTGGATGTGTGTGTGTGTGTGTGTGTGTTTGTACTTGAGTCTTGGCCTCAGCTGAACTCATTCCCAAAGGGTTTCACACTCAGGCAAGTGTATCAAATATTGCCCCAGCGACAGTCTTCAACATTCTCTTGTGCTTAATTCGTTTTCAAAATGAAACAATTTTTGTGTGTTCTTTTAAAAATCCAAAAAAAAAATAATAATAATAATAATGTGACATGATACTGATAAGCGCTAACATAAATCTGTGTGGCGACTATAAGAGTTCAATTGTGCTGTTCCAGGAGGGGTGCCCGCTCTCTAAGCTATAATTAAAAATTGATAAAAATAAATGACAAATTTTGTGCAAACAATCAAGTCTGGACCGAGTGTTTACCGTGTATACAAATATATATCAAATAGAGGCAGAATCTAAGACACGCTTATCGGCAAAAAATTCATGGAATACTTTAAAAAAAAACTGTAAAGTAAAAGTATATTTCTTGTTATTAAGAGCTTGTAATCTTATTCTACGTCACATGCTCTTGCTGGCAGATTCAGCATCTGGCTCCCTTCAACTGGTAATTTCTGGTAAATTTCCTTTTACTGACCATATATTTCTTGTAAGTGCCTTCCCTATCAAGTTTTAATGCAAGCTTGCTTTATTCCGGCTGGAATTATCTTTTTCTAGGAGAGACCCATTATAAATATTTAATGATATCATCTCGAATCTCCACTAAATAAATTGACTTAATTTGCTGTGCATATTTGCTAATTAGCGGAACACAAAAATATACTTAGGCACTGTCTAAAGTATCTGTGGGATGCGCGGCTTAAATGAATCTAACCTTCGTTCAGAATAAGAAGCATGCATTTAATGTATTAAATATGCCTAGAACTAGTTCTTAAATAGCTTGCACATTTATTTTCGTAAGATCTGTTAAGTAATTGCAAAGTTTTTTATTTCGTATATCCAGATACTTGCGATATGTATCTAGATACATGTGTGCTGTTTGACGGAGTAAGTGTGGATGAAATCATCGTTTGAAATAATTTCAAGTTTCATACAGTGGCTAGAGCAACTACAAAAGTGTAGGGTGGTGTTGGTGGTGCTGCCGCTGGTGGTGTTGTGGGGCGTACTCGGAAATACAAATATTATGGGCAATGCTTGAGTTCATTTCTCGCGTATTTTGGTTCTGTATGTGCTTGTGCTTATTTAAGTCTTTGAATCATTTTTGTTGTTTTTTAAAATTTTCATTTGCACTTTTTCGCTTTTTTGCTTTTTGGCTTTGTTTTGTTTACACAAATGTGCTGAAAGAGGCAGTGCCAGTGCGGTTGCTGGAGCAGCTTCAATGAACTCACAGACAGATCGTGCAACTTATTGACTGACCGGACAGCAAAGTTTGTTTTTACGAGGCAGTTTGGGACCGGCGAACGAACTAATTAAAAGCCAAGCAACAACAAAAATAACTCGAATGCTTTTTTCTTGTGTATCTCAAACAATATGTGCAACAGATGTTTTTGTCTGAATTTCGTGCTAACCAAAAATCATAGATCGTCGTATATGCGGCTTTCGGTATATCTAGTGGCACTAGCTAATTTAATTTCTTGTGACTGTTGCAGCGTGTGAAGCCGCTCCAGAACCAGCCACCCTCCGGTTGAACCACTGATGCCTTTTAACTCAAGTGCAATTATGCTTTAAACCGTGACAGTGAACGAAAAACACGAAAAACGGAAAACCCCCAAAAGAAACACCCACCCAAAATATTGAAACTACTCGAATAAGTGTTCAAACATCCGCCACATATTGAATCCTAGTGTATAAATACCAGTTGACAGCCAAAGATCACGATGAAGCGCAACAGGCGGAGTCTCAGCGAAGGCTCCACCGTGGCGCGTCTCCTGCTCGCCGGAGCGCTGCTCTGCAGCTGTGCGGCGCCAGCGCTCGGCGCACAACGCCAGCCCATCAACTCCGCCGGCGGACACGAGCTACGCGGCACGACATTTATGCCGGCGCTGGAATGCTACGATCCCTACGGCCGACCGCAGGTAAGCACACATCCATTGGGTACAGGGGACAGCGAGTGGAAGTACAATTGACATAAATCATAGTATAATAGTTGTGAGACACGCAATTTAATTAAAACGAATTGAGAGTAGCTTGGCACGCGCTTCTTTTGGGCGTTAATTCAAATATAGACATACAAAGCAATTGAACAATAAAGTCAATTTAAATGGACACAAATTGTGGCTCTCTCTAAAATGTCGCTTAAAAATGAGTGAAAGACGGGAGAAGATTATTAAGATTTAAATAATAAAAATTTAAAACAAAAAATCGACTATATCTTGCACCTCTTCGCTACCGTCTCAGAAATGCCTGCCCGAGTTTATCAATGCCGCCTACCAATTGCAAATCGAATCGACGAATACCTGCGGGGAGCAGGGCGACAATCACTTCTGTATGCAGACCATGAATCCGAATCACAAGAACTGCGCCTTCTGCAGGTAAATACGAAATTTCCAGACAACCGCCTCGTACTATATATAATTGTGCCACACAGATATGAAGATCACAAGCCCACATTCCTGACGGACTTGCACGATCCACAGAATCCAACCTGGTGGCAATCGGAGACCATGCTGGAGGGCATACAACATCCCAATCATGTGAATTTAACGCTGCATCTGCGTAAGTTTGATTTGATAAAGCTGAAGAAATACTTATGAATATCTGAATAATCCTAGGTAAATCCTATGATATAACTTATGTGCGTATTCTGTTCCGCTCGCCGCGACCCGAGTCGTTTACGATCTACAAGCGCACCTCGGAGAGCGGCCCCTGGATACCCTATCAGTTCTACAGCGCCACCTGCCGGGACACCTACTACCTGCCCGACTCGAGGGCCATACGCAAGGGCGAGGGCGAGGCGCACGCTCTCTGCACCAGCGAGTACAGCGACATCTCGCCGCTGCGCGACGGCGAGATTGCCTTCTCCACGCTCGAGGGACGTCCCAGCGGTATCAACTTCGAGCGCAGCTTGGAGCTGCAGGATTGGGTCACCGCAACCGACATTCGCATCACTCTGGATCGCCTGAACACATTCGGTGACGAGCTCTTCGGCGACGCCCAAGTACTGAGGTCCTATTTCTACGCCATCGGCGACATTGCCGTCGGCGCGCGTTGCAAGTGCAACGGCCACGCCAGCAAGTGTGTGGCCAGCACCGGGATGCACGGAGAACGCACTCTGGTCTGCGAGTGTCGCCACAACACGGACGGACCCGACTGCGATCGCTGCCTGCCGCTCTACAACGACGTCAAGTGGAAGAGGGCAACCTCAACGGACGTGAACGAGTGCAAAGGTAGGCGAAGAGAATGCTCTAAAACTGGTTACAGTGGTGCACAGTGGGCCAAAAGCTAATGTTTTGGAACTAAGAACAAGCATGACACTCAGCGAGAAAAGTCTTTCTCAAGCCAAGTAAAATATTCTGAAACTAAATAGGAAATTTTCAAATCATGAATTTGCGTTCTTTAAAAGTGTTTTTTATAGATTACATTTTTGAAGTATATTTCGAATTTTTGGGATTTAAAAATAATTCTTATTTTGGTAAAAATAAATCTTAAATTAGTCAGCTTCCTTGGTTGGATTTTGACCACAAACGTTGCTTGTTGAAGCACAAAATTCTCGGTTTTTTCTCCGAGTGTTCTCCGAGATGTTATCAATATGAAAGAATTTTGAAACTAAGTTCTTAGTTTCTTAGGCTGCCTTTGAGAAGTATATTTAGAAATTTCGGAATTTCTAGAACGAAAAATCCATCTTAAATGAGTTAAATTAAAAGCACAAAATTCTCGGTTTTTTCTCCGAGTGTTCTCCGAGATGTTATCAATATGAAAAAAATTTTGAAACTAAGTTCTTAGATTCTTAGACTGCCTTTGGGAAGTATATTTAGAAATTTCGGTATTTAAGAACATTTTTCTAGGACGAAAATTCATCTTAACTGAGTTAAATTAAAAGCACTAAATTCTCGGCTTTTTTCTCCGAGTGTTCTCCGAAATTGCATTAATAAGAACAGAATTTTCAAACTAGTAAATACGAAATTTTTATTACAAGTATTTGTATAGACTGCGTTTGAGATTTTTGGGATTAAAAAAAACTTCTTTTAGTAGAAAAAAATCATCTTGAATTAGTTAGCTTCCTTAGCTTGATTTTGAAAAAATGTTGCACAAAATTCTCGGTTCCTTTCTCCGAGTGCACTCAGTACCGTTTGTCGCAGGGCTTGCACCACTGTGCCTGACCTCCTATATAAGGACAAACCGCTTTGCCGTTAGCTGCCACAAGCGACAAACGTTTCGTGCGCAACCGCTGGCCAATTGTCAGTCATGTTGAGGCTCTGGTTGCAACTTGGCTGCCTCGTGGCCCACGCCCAAGCCTACGGCTGGGCCGACGACAATGCCCTGCAAACGAATCGCATCAGCGCCAGCGCCGCCGCCCACTGGTACCTCATCAACTGTAAAGCAACCAGGTATATGCACATAAAAATCTAGACTCAACTTGCCACCCGTCTACTTGCAGCTTGCAACTGCAACGGCTTCGCGGACAAGTGCTACTTCGATGCGCATCTGTTCAACCAGACGGGCCACGGCGGCCACTGTCTGGACTGTCGCGACAACCGCGACGGACCCAACTGCGAGCGCTGCAAGGAGAATTTCTATATGCGCGACAACGCCTTCTGCGTCAACTGCGGCTGCGATGCCGTCGGCTCCCGTTCGCTGCAGTGCAACAGCCAGGGCAAGTGCCAGTGCAAGCCGGGCGTCACCGGCGACAAGTGCGATCGCTGCGCCAACAACTACTTCCAGTTCGGACCGCACGGCTGCCAGCCATGCGGCTGCGACGCACGCGGCTCCCACGACAATACGCCGGCCTGCGATGCGGACAGCGGCATCTGCTTCTGCAAGGAGAACGTCGAGGGCAGGCGCTGCAATGAGTAAGTACCAGATGGCATCTCTGTCCGGCTCAGCTAACTCTAATCCCAACTGAAACGTGGCAGATGCAAGCCGGGCTTCTTCAATCTGGACAAGATCAATCGGTTCGGCTGCACGCCCTGCTTCTGCTACGGCCACACCTCCGAGTGCCAGACGGCGCCGGGCTACTCGATCGTCTCCGTCACCTCCAGCTTCAACAAGCACAAGGAGCGCTGGACGGCCATCGATCTGAACCGTCGCGACGTGGACATCAAGTACAATCAGTACAGTCGCAGCATTGGCACCACCGCTCAGGGCAATGAGTACGTCTACTTCCAGGCGCCGGATCGGTTTCTGGGCGATCAGCGCGCCTCGTACAATCGCGATCTGAAGTTCAAGCTGCAGCTGGTGGGTCAGCTGGGGCCCAGCAGCAGTGCCAGCGATGTCATCCTGGAGGGCGCCGGCAGCAAAATCTCCCTGCCCATCTTCGCCCAGGGCAACGGCATACCCGACCAGGGTGTCAGGGAGTACACGTTCCGGCTGCACGAACATCACGACTACCAATGGCAGCCCAGCCAGTCGGCGCGCGGCTTTCTCTCCATACTGTCCAATCTGACGGCCATCAAGATTCGCGGCACGTATTCCGTGCAGGGCGAGGCCAATCTCGACGATGTCGAGCTGCAAACGGCGCATCGCGGCGCCGCCGGACAGCCGGCCACCTGGATCGAGCAGTGCACCTGCCCCGAGGGCTATCTCGGCCAGTTCTGTGAATCGTGCGCGCCACGCTATCGGCACAGTCCGGCCCGTGGGGGACCCTTTATGCCGTGCATACCGTGCGACTGTCACGGCCACGCGGACATCTGCGACTCGGAGACGGGCAGCTGCATTTGCCAGCACAACACGCACGGCGACAACTGCGATCAGTGCGCGAAGGGCTACTACGGCAACGCCTTGGGCGGCACGCACAACGACTGCAAGCGCTGTCCCTGCCCCAACGACGGCGCCTGCCTGCAGATCAACGGCGACACGGTCATCTGCACCGAGTGCCCCGTCGGCTATTTCGGCTCCCGCTGCGAACAGTGCAGCGATGGCTTCTACGGCGATCCCACCGGCCTGCTGGGCGATGTTCAAACCTGCAAGAGCTGCGACTGCAATGGCAACGTCGATCCGAATGCGGTCGGCAATTGCAATCGCACCACCGGCGAGTGCCTGAAGTGCATCCACAATACGGCCGGCGAGCACTGCGATCAGTGTCTGGCCGGGCACTTTGGTGATCCGCTGGCGCTGCCGCACGGCAAATGCGATCGCTGCAGCTGCTATGCGGCCGGCACCGAGCAGGACGAGCTGAGCATTTCGCGCTGCGACCAGGTCACCGGCCAGTGCCAGTGCAAGCCGAACGTGATTGGACGCGACTGCGGCGAGTGCCAGCCGGGCTACTTCAATATACGGTCCGGCAACGGGTGCGAGAACTGCCTGTGCGATCCCGTTGGCAGCTATAACTCCACCTGCGACCGGTATACGGGCCAGTGCCACTGCAAGCCGGGCGTGGTGGGCGTGCGCTGTGATCAGTGCGCCAACTACTTCTTTGGCTACTCGGTGGACGGGTGCAAGCCGTGCGAGTGCGACGAGAGCGGCTCGAAGGGCTTCCAGTGCGACCAGAGCGGCCAGTGTCCGTGCAATGACAATGTGGAGGGACGTCGCTGCGATCGCTGCAAGGAGAACAAATACGATCGCCATCGCGGCTGTGTGGACTGTCCGGACTGCTACAATCTGGTGCAGGATGCAGCCGATCTGCATCGTGCGAAGCTGGCCAATTTGAGCGCCACTCTCGACGAGATCGCGCGCACGCCGGTGACCAACGATGAGGAGTTCGAGGGCAAGCTGAAGACGGTGCAGGAGAAGGTCAATATGCTGGCGCAGGACGCACGCTCCGGCTCCGGCGAGGGCGGCCAGACCTATGTCGAGGTGATCAACGATCTGCACAAGCGTCTGGACAGCATGCGCGACCATTTGGCCAGCGCCGATAGCCTGCAGCTGGAGGCCAATGCGGAAATTGAGAAGGCGCGCAGCAATTACACGCAGCTGCACGAGATCATCGAGGATGCCAAGAGGAAGCTGCAGACGGCCCTGGATCTGCTCGGCGATGAGGGCAAGCAGGCGTTGGCCAAGGCCAAGAACAAGTCCGTCGAGTTTGGCGAGCAATCCGAGCAGATATCGGACATTTCACGCGAGGCACGCGCCCTCGCCGATCGTCTGGAGTCGGAGGCGCAGTTCGATCTGAAGAACGCCAAGGATGCCAAGGATGCCGTGGAGAAGGCCCATCAGCTGGCCAAGAATGCCATCGATTTGCAGCAGAAGGTCGGCGTCGAGTTGCGTTCCGAGGTGCGTCTGGAGCTGAATCAGGTGAAGCAATCGTTGGGCACCGTCACCCAAACATCGAAGGAGGCGCTGCGCAAGGCCAACGAGGTCTACGACGTGGCACTCACGCTGCTCAACGACGTCAACCAGCAGACCCAGCCGGACATCGACATCAACAAGCTGAAGGCGGATGCAGTCGCCGCCAATACCCAGGCCGATGAGCTGCTCAAGCAGATCAACGAGCTGTCCAACAGCAACGGCGAGGTCTTTGCCGATTTCGAGACGGAACGTGATTTGGCCATCGTGGTCCTAGAGCGGTAAGTCAAGGTCAGTGTTGTATTCTCCAGAGATTGCCAAATCCACAATTTGATTACCCAGCGCCGATGTACAAAAGAAGGATGACATTGAGCTGCTGGCACGCGCCAAGGCTGCTCACGAACAGGCCACCAAGGCGGTGGAGCAGGGCGATAATACGCTCAAGGAGGCCAACAAGACGTACAACACCCTGGCTGGCTTCCAATCGGACGTCCAGCGATCCTCGGAGAAGGCTGCCCTGGCCCTGGAAACGGTACCCAGCATCGAGATGGAAATTGACAATGCGGGCAATCTAATCCGGCAGGCGGGTAAGGCTCTGGAGGGCGCCAATAGGAATGCCGACGAGGCCAAAAACAATGCCCAAACGGCCCAGGAGAAGTTTGCCGAACAGGCCTCGAAGGTAAGCCACTAACTAGTCCTAAGCTCAACACTCTGCTGACTGTGGTTTGCGCTTCCAGGATGCGGAGCTGATACGCCGCAGGGCCAATGAGACGAAGGTCGCGGCCCGCAAGCTGCGCGACGAAGCGGACAACCTGAATCATCGCGTTAAGCTGACCGAAGTGAACATCATCGAACTGGAGAATAATTCAACCAAGGATGATAATCTGGTGGAGGATGCCAAGCGCAAGGTGGGTCAGGCCAAGGCCAACACGGAGAAGGCACAAACACAAATTGAAAAGGCCAACGCCGAGCTATCCGCAATCAAGGACGAGCTGGAGAATTTGAAGGACATCAACACAGCTGATTTGGATAAACTGGGTAAGCTAATCAAATCTATAGATTGCGTTTTATTGCATTTTTTTACATATTTTTCAATATTTTCTAATTGTTTTTACCCATAATTTCGTTTTATTTCCACATTTATTATGTCAGAAAATCGCCTCAGCTTGGTGGAAAGTGACATCAATCGCGTGAACCTAACTGGACGCATTGAGAAGTACCGAGAACAGCGCAACATACAAAAGAAATTGATCGACAAGTATGATGACGAGTTGAAGGAATTAACGGAAGAGGTGGGCAATATACGTTTAATATCGGAAGCACTGCCGGGTGGTTGCTTTAGGCGCAATCGCCTCGAGCCCTAGACCCTACGGACCCTAACTAAGTGCACTACCAACTACTTCAATTAACATCTAAGTACGAGGCGAGGACGAACAAATCGGAATTAGCCGTAGCCGTTGAATGAAATTATGTAATTTTAGTCTTTTTAGCTGAAATATTTTGTTTAGTGAAAAACAAAAAAAAAACAAAAAAAAAACGATAAACGAGAACCAGATAAGAACAAACCGAAAAACAAAAACAAAAGAAAAACAGTGTGAAACGCTAAGCTTTAAAGCATCGCCCATATATTATCGAATATAATATTATGATGCCAATATTGAAACAAATTTTGAAACTGCCAATTGTGCTTTAAATTCAAGCCAGCCATGAACGACTGTATTATACTACATATATTAAAAACTGTGCCGTGTACAACTCCAAATCAATTGCATTTCTATATATCTCCCCCCATGTGGTAATGCCCAGCGCTGTTCCATATTGCAATCTATTCTATATTAACATATTTGTCATCTACGTTTAATGTGCCAATTACAATATATTTTCTTCGTGTTTAAGTCGCTTAATGAATTTCACCTTAAAAATAAAAGTTTTCCAACGTTGTAATTTTGTATAAAGTACACGCTATTTGTTATTCATATTACGCAATAGCAAAAAGAAATTTCCACTCATGCGAAAGACCTGTCAGGCAATAAGCAGGTGAGTTAATCAAACTACTGACGAAAGTATCTTTGAAGCCCACCTGTACCAAAAACTTATGAGATAAATTGGTAAAGCCGCCAACGCTTAGAACAAATGCCCGCTTCGAGAAAAGCAGCATTAGTTTAATTATGAATTTAAAATCCTCAGATTCGTCATACCAGGCGCAGTTGTACCAGTCGAAAAATAATAATTCACTCTGTAAACGATTCAAAGCATTATCTGTTCAAAGGAAAAATTATGTTTTTACCTGAGTTTCCACCTTCTGTGCATTAACATTATACAAACTTATTTCCAAAGTAATTGTTACCAGATAAACGATAATCATGCCCATCCAGACCCAACCAACTTCCTGGCATATATAAAAATCAATTCATATTTTTTAATCTATTTAAAGTTGGGGATATCATTTTCGCCTACCATTATAGTGCTGATCTTATATAGCAGCATGCATATCAAAATGCTGCTAATCACGCATTGTACTAGGATAATATACTGGAAAACCTTCTCAGTTTGAGCATGATGTCTGTTGACGATAACCATCAGAATCTTATATATATATTTGGTAATATTATTACCTCGAGATACGTGCAAAGAGCTTAGCACAGCAGCGCATATAGGGAATCCTGGCGGATTTAGAAACCACCTCATCGCTTGTGGAATGTTGAACCAAATACCGCAAGACCTCCAGAAGGCAAGCCTCATGATTCGTAAGCACCACAAAGAGGCTATTGAAGCCAAAGACAGCTGTCAACAATTGTAGATAATAATAATAAAAATAAAAAAAAAATCCCACAAATGAACTCAACTCAAGACTCACCAAAAAAACACCAGACCGGACCAGATTGCAGCAGAAAGAAGCGCACGGAGAACGGGGGGTATTCAAATTGGCCCAGCTGCACAAAGGGCACTAAGGCGGGATAGGCTTTGAAAATATTTGATATATAAATATGTAGCAAAACCCTCATATTTATGGTGCTCAGACTTACTCAAGGTCATTTCGCAAGTATCCTGCAGCATATAACAATCGTACACATACTGGCAGTAGGGTCGCAAACAATAATACAGCACCGGCATGCAGACGATCTTGAAGAAGAACATCACCTGACGATCGATCACCTGCCAGCTCTCCGTCAACATAGAGCCCAAGGTGTTGCGCAACGCCAGCTTGTCGGTCAAATCTGGCATATATAATACAAATAATACAATTGAGCTATACGCCTAACATGAGCGATAACTCACCCAATTCAAAGAGACCCAGATTTTTTAGAACGGCGCCCGTCTCGGTGGTGCGAACGAGCTCCACACAAGACTCCAGGAAGGTGTGAAAATGCATCATCTTGACCATTCCAACGGACAGCTGAAAGGTGAGCAGCACTGCCTGGAACGAGATGAGTGGATAAAGAGGAAAATCCCTCGAACTTCACCCGACTCAAACCTCGACATAGGCTTCAAAGGACACCATATAGTTGGCCATTATGAATTTCACGAGACTAATGATAATGCTCAGATTTACAATCAGCGCAAAGATGCGTAAGCTGCACATATAATAAATATATTATAAATATAATAATATTATTATTTTTAAGTAACCCAATAACACTGACAATCTGCAGATCCTAGAGCTGCGTTTCCTGGGCGCCAAGTTAATGCCCAATGCGTAGGCGCTGTACTCGACCCAAGTTAATCCCAGTTTGGGCAAATCATCAATTCTTTCCAGCTCCTCATCCAATAGGTTCTGCATGTTGTAGGGACAAATTTAAACTGCGATTAGGGTCTTACTCATGTTAGCCTTTTTATAGCATTATTTCAGTAGGAGGTCCTTGCTCAATTAGTAGTAAATTATATGGTTGCTTCTAGGCAAATTACTTTATCGCTTGAACAGTGTGCAACTTAAGGAGGCAAAAAAAAATTATTCGGAACAGTAATATTCGGGTTGGCAAAGATTAAATACCCTAGCAGATATTACGGATTTCAGATATGTTTCTAAACATAGCTATTCAAAGGTGTTTGCTTACCTATTTTCGATTTGCGACCGATTTTTACTATAGCTCTATGGTATAGAGGTTCTATAATGATGAAATATTGCTCATATTTTAGGAGCATTCGTAATTGCTAAATATACTAAGGGTATTATTTAACGATTAGATATTTCTTATATGTTTAAAGGATAGAACCGCCTAAAATTGCTAAGTTTAAATATGATATCTTGAAGAACTAAAAGGTTTTATATAAAACAACTAATTTTTTGGGTAATAGTCCTTATTGTGGATTATACAGATATATATTATAGCAGATATATATTATGGCGACACAATTCGCTACAAAATAAAATGCTCAATTGAAAGGTATTGAAAAACCCCGTAATAAGGCGTAACGTGAAAGCATTAAAAATTAAGCAACATGGCGAAGGGTAACAGACTTCGACTATACACAAAAGAAATTGATTTATTTCTTTGAACAGCTTTATTAAATCAAATACCAATTAGCAAGAGGATATTAAAATAAGCATAAATTCTTATAGTTTTATTCATATGTATAAGGGTATAGGTATATATAAATCAAAAACGGTTCACCTTTAGTAGACGTCTCATAAATGGTTGCTTAACATTTCTCACCTCACCGATAACGAAATTCAAAACAGCAACGGCTTTTAGTGCACACCACAATTGCGACCAGTTGGCAGCGCCAACAGCTGTTGCTGCAGTGAAAACACAACAGATGGTGCTGTCCATCGGTCGAAATGTAAATCGCATTTTATTTGTTTACCTGTTCACGGAACGTTCAAGTCCAAGTTGAAGCCAAAATCGGGCAATTGGCGGCTACGCTTTGATGACCAAAATGAGTCCAAATGCACAGCAACTGCTGCAGCCGGTGAAGACAACGAACCCGATTGTCTACTTCGACATCAGCATCGGAGCGGAGAGCGGTAAGCGGAGCAGGGCACATAATCCATGCTTGACCTAGTTAAAGCCATATCGTATGTATGTACATATTCGTATCTCGGATTCGCGCAGCGGGACGCATGATAATTGAACTGCGCAAGGATGTTGTGCCAAAGACAGCGGAAAATTTTCGCGCCCTCTGCACGGGCGAACGTGGCAACGGGCAGCTGGGCAAGCGGCTGCAATACAAAGGCACCCGTTTCCACACGATCAAGCGGGTGTTTGCCGTGCAGGGCGGCGATGTGGTGAACGACGATGGCACCAGCGGCGAGAGCATCTACGGGCCGCTCTTCGAGGACGAGAACTTCGAGCTGACGGTGAGTGCACAGACCTACATACATAGATCCAAGCTGTGCTGTACTAAAGATCAACACTTGTCTGGGCTGCAGCATAACGAGGAGGGCGTGGTCAGCATGGCCAACTACGGCAAGCCAAACACAAACAACTCACAGTTCTTTATCACAGCCGTGGGCTGTGAGAACCTCAACGGCAGCAACGTGGTTGTGGGCCGCGTGCTGCGCGGTCTGGGCATCGTTGCCGAAATGGAACAGAACTGCAATGATGAGGCCCTGCCGACGACGGATATCACGATAACCGACTGCGGCGAGCTGGCGCCTGGTGAGGATTGGGCCATCGAGTGCAGCGATGAGACGCCAGACAAGCTGCCGCCCTATCCTCAGGACTGGACGGGTAAATTCAACAAGCCAACGGTCAGTCCAACATTTATGCAGTGTCATCGTGATAGGTGCTAAAAAGACACTTGTTGTTATTTTGATTTTTTCTTGCATACTCAGTCGGAAACAGCTGTTAGCCTGCTGACGGGCCTGCGGCAGTCGGGCAATCACTTCTTTCAGCTGGGACGCTACCACGAGGCACGCGCCAAGTACCGCAAGGCGAATCGATACTACACGACGCTGCGCAGAAACTTTGACTGGCAGGAGCTGAAACGCAACCAAGACGACTCGGATCTGGGGCGTTTGGATGCGTTCTCCGTGGTGAACAATATCAATATGGCAGCGGTGGAATTGAAACTGGGCAACTATCAGTATGCGAAATTTGAGTGCTCCGAGGCCATACGCTTGGATCCCAGCTGCAGTAAGGCGTTCTACAGGCGAGGACAGGCTCAGCGTGCCATGCGCAACTACGAGGAGGCCATAAACGATTTGAAGCATGCGCACAAATTGCTGCCGGAGAATAGGCAAATCCTAAATGAATTAAACAGTGCCAAGCAGCTGCTGGCCGAGTACAATAAACAGCAACGAAATGCGCTCAAGAATCTGTTCAACTAGTTACAAAGTTACTAAATATGTTGTACGACCAACCTGACTAAATGCTAAGTTGAAAGTTTGCTCTATTTAAGTCTTAAGATGTCCAAGTTGAATGTGGGCAGGAATAATACAAATACTTTGTAATTAATTGTTTTTATTATTATAGAAAAATATTGCAAGTTGTTGTTGTTCAATAATCCTGAAGGGCCAATCGACGATCTGTTGGTTCTATCCAATAATCTGCCATGATATGAAGTATATTAAAACTATTTGCGATAAGTGTTAAATATATGTTATATGTATATTATGTAATCATATCGTACTTAAACTACACATTTGTTCATTCACAATAATGCTTGATCAACTCTCAACTGAATGATAGTGGCCTATAATGCTGCTTAATCACTAGAAAACTAAATTTGATTACATATGTATCAAAATGAGCTTAATCCTGCACTAATCTTAGCCATATGTAAAGTTCCTCTAGTATACTTAAAGATTTGTCACAATGTCCTGCTCGCTGCGATGCAAATTACTCGAACCGGCGCCCCTGGAGTAGCTTTTCATATTCACTTCCATGTTGGTCAGTGCGCTGGAGACATGATATAGGTTCTCCGATAGTATAGCATAGACCTCAAACAGCTCCGAGTCCGATTTGGATACAATGAAGGCTTCTGCTGGCGGAAAATGTGATTAGAAACGTTTCTAGACTGCATAGTTTTAATATATGTAGATACTAACCCGTGCGATCCTTCATAATGCTATGCGCATAGGCATTCAATATAATCGACATCTCGTCGAACTTGGGACGAGTGTCCAAATTGTTATAGCTTAAGATGGTCAGACTCTGATCGCCAGCGCTGAGCGTTGATACGCGCCGATATTGTCGCACATGGGAAATGGCGCTGGACCAGCGCTGCAGATCGATGTGCTCGTGCAGCGACGTCTCAAACTCCTCCTGTGTCATGGGCAAGCCGGGCGAGGGCGTGGGCGTGTGCTCGCCCTCCGTTGAGGTCGACGATTCCAGGCAATCCAGGTCAGTTTCGCTGGTGCAGCGCACCAAAGCATCTCGCACCAGGGCATAGAGATCGGATATGTCGTGCATCTGCAAGGGAATCGGGTGTAGTTAAAGCCAAGCGAACCCAGACCGGAACTCAGTCAGATTACTTACGTCTTCATTGATGCGAAAATGATTAACCACATTCGAGGATATTTTATGATTCGATTCAATCAGCAAAAGCAGCTGAAACATTAGCTTGTACAGGGAGCGTCCCAAGTCGAGCACAACCTCCGTGGAGGCTGGATCGAAGGGCATGCAGCAGGCAGCAATGCTGGAACTGCTGGGCAGCTCCAAGCCCGAGGCAGCCACATCCGACTCGTTGAACAGGGACAGTTTACAGGACGTTTTAACGGCGTCCAGGCACTGCAATTGCCAATTTCACATTAAAGCTGCTGGAATCATGGCAAATACGCGGAATACTGACCTCGAGTACCTGATCCTTGCGATCGAAGAACGTCTCCAGATGCTCTTGCACCTCCAGCACATTGAATCGCAGAGTCTCGAACAGCTTGGGCGTGGTGGCCTGCATCTCGCTGCACCAAACACGCGGCGGATCGGCGCGCGAGCTCAGCAAATCCGTGAAGAGCGAGATGCGATTGCCCAGCTGGGAGCCGATGCCGGTGAAGAACTTCTTGGCCTCCTTGGAAATGCTGATTGTCTTGAAGGTCAGCTCTTTGATCAACCGGAACAGCTGCAGCAGCAGCTCCGAGGTGTGCGCCGAGGGCTGATTGACCAGCATCGACTGCAGCTGGCGTCGCCAGTTCTCCTCCGCCTCGTCGCGTACGGCGGCGCCAAAGCGTATGATGCCCTGCATATGTGGCGAGGCGTTGCACGGCGTAATGTCGCCCAAATCCCCAGCACTTGAGCCGCTGGTATCGCTGCGGGACACGGAGTTGCGACGCCGGCGTTCACGCAAACTCAAGGATGTGGGCGGTGCGCCGCTAAAGATGGACTTCAAGAAGGAATGACGATGATCGTCGTCCAGCGGTGATTCCGATTCGGCTTCCTCATCGGACGAATCGTCAGCGGTCTGTCGCTTGCGCTTGCTCAGAATTGGCGTCTTGTCGCTGAAGCTGTCCTCCAGCGCCGACGAATGGCCGCCCTTGATGGAGCCACCAATGCCGCTGCCGCAATTCAAACGATCCTCGTCGCCCTCGAACAGCTGATGGCGTCGCACGCCCCAGTTAAAGTTGTCCGTGGACTCGCCGGCAATGCTGTCCTCGTACTCGAGGAAATCAAAGTCCTTGAAGACGGTAAAGTCGGGCTGGCCATCGTCGCGACGCGAACCGCTGCTCAGATCGCCCTGCGGTCCCGATGTCTCCTCCGTGGAGGAGGCGGCTGACGATTGCCGTTCCATGAGATCCGAGGATTGGCTAAAGATGACCTACGTGCAGGGTAGGCAAGCAAAAGTAAATGGATTAGTAAACAATAAGAGGAGAGGAGCATGCGAGGAAAACACTCAAGTAGATCTAGGAATAAAGTGGTAATTAAGTAGAAGACTGGAAAGCTTACGCTTTGTCTGGTCGCTATCGATCCCGTTAGTAGAGACGTGCTCAAAGACTGATCGTGTTAAGAAATAGGAAAACGAAACGTACAGTTGGAAACGAAACACACATGCGAAAGGAACGAAACGGCATGAAACGGAACAAAACAAACAATGCAAACGGGCGCTGTTTCAGTTTTCAATTCTCTATTCTAGCGAATTCAGTTGAAGACTAGAATAAGAATAGGAACTTAAATAAAAAAAGTTTTCAACATGCAATAAAATTCGTTTTCGAAAACTGAAACCCGAGCCTTTACAGTCGGTACGGAATGTGTGGAATGGAACGATAAGCGGTGCATGACATGAAATGAAATGAAACGAGCCAAAACAAATTACGTTTACAAAAGCAAAGCTACACGTGGCATTTAGAAACATGTTCCTTTACCTTTGAGCAAATAGAGTTTATAAAATCGTCCTATAATTAGGTTTGGTTCGGGTTGTTAATGATGATAAAATGGCGTGTTAGTTTCAGTTTGATATTTGGATTTGGTTATATTTTGTTCGATTTTGATTTTAATTTTGATTTGGTTTTAATTTAGTTTTTTGTTTTTTTTTTTTTCGTATTTTACATGAAAGAAAAAGAAGTAGAAATAAATAAATTTTGTATAGATGATGGCCATATTAGGAAGCAGGAGCTGAAAAAGTTAACGCTAGGGAAGCCCAAAGCATGCAACCTGCTAATGTACAAGCTGACAAACTGTCGACCCCTGACCTCGGCGACCCGTGGCCAGCAACTCACCGATGGCGACTTGGGCAGACCGACCCGCTGTCCGCAGGTGGTCAACAGATTGACCAAACACTCGCGCACCCGACACTGCGACATCCAGGGACGCTTCCAGCCGCTGAGCGGCACCGTATCCGCCGGCGACAGGCTGGCACTGCGCCGTGGTGAATTCGGCGTTCCCACAATGCTGCCAAGGCCAACAGCGTGCTGCTGCTGCTGCTGCTGTTGCTGCTGCAGCTGCTGATGCTGCTGGGCAGCGACGGCGGAGGCAGCAATGGCGGCCACATTGCTGTGGGCGCGTTGCTGCTGCAGCTGTGCGCTGACCTGCTGACCCGCAGGCGCAACCGTCACGGCGGTGGCATTCGTCAACGTGGAGTTCAGCGATGAGCTGCCCGTTGCCGATGCCGCACCGCCGCCAGCCGCCGGCTCCTCGGTTTTGAGCAAGATGCGACGTCCAATTAGCGGCGTCTGCGATACGTCGAACGTGAACTCCATGGTGCGGCCGGCCAGTTCCTTTTTACAGAACATATCCGAGTCCGGATATGCGCCATAGAAGGAGAACGATAAGCCGGCGCTGCTGCCATCGCTGGGCGGCACCACCTGCAGCGACGAGCTGCGCGTAACAATCAGCTTCAGTATCTTCAGCGAGTCCTTCCAATTAACAGTCTGCAAAATAAATAATGGACCTAAGCAGGAGTTGATCGAGAGGGGAACATTTTGCAACTTACATCCAAATATTTGCCAATGGCACGCAACAGATCCGCATTGATGGTCTGCGCATGAGGCGCCGATAGATCCACGTAGTGGAGCATGCAGTGGATGACATTCAGCACCGGCACCTGCACCTGCTGCGGCCCCTTCTCCAGCACCTCGATGAGGAAGGCCAGCATATGCAGGCCCATGTGTGCGTACGTGTCGTGCAAATACTTGACCACACATTTGGTCCACTGGAACGATTCCTTGCAGAACGTCTTGCGGCTGTACAGGGTCATGACAGTGCCCAGATTTTCCAGCTTGGCGCCCAGCTCGGTGGACACGTGCGCAATATTCTCGGCACTGCGTATGCATATCTCGTTGGCGTCCTCGTAATGGAGCAGCATATACGGCAGCAGGGCGATGACGTTCATGGGAAAGGCACAGCTCTGCGTGGGGTCGCAGACGGGCAGGCTGAGCAGCGGCGAGAACTGGGCCAGCAGCGTGATGGTCGGCTCATAGGTGGCACTGTGCGTGCAGCCCTGAGTGCAAAAGAGAGAGGAGTTTATAAGTTTCGGGTTTTCCTTTAAGGCATCTCAAGAGAGCGGAGCTTATTTTCATCGAGCTGTTAAGCTACGATTTGTATTTAGTTAAAATTAAATTACAATCATCGCATAGGTAAGAATCGCAGAGGAATCGTACGAATCTGGATAGTTTAAAAGCAGATTTAAATATTTCGAAATAATGGCTTTTCTAAAGAACGATCTAATAAGTCATGGAGTAAGAAACATTTTACTGTTGGATGACATTTTTCTGGACAATTCGTAAAAAAAGTCGATTTCAAACTCGGGAGAAGAGTTCGACATCAAAGCCTCAGGTGACAAATGATGTAAAATCAAGTAAGCGACACGAAAACTATCTTATTTATTACTGATATTTTGGAAAAATATAGATTTTTTAAATTCGTGGATGCGTGTCCGAAATTTTCAGCTCGATCTTCAGAAAAAATTGTGGGATTTATGTATGTATATACAGGATGGGATGGATTTTTACGTTTTATCCGCCCCAAGATATATAGATTTTATCGATTTGCCACGCCCCCAGTGGGGTAATTTTTTGTGTGCTTTTCAAAAGAGTTTAACAGTAATATTTCTGAAAAATTTGGATGCATCTAGCTTTAAAACTGAGGGAGATATATGGATAAAATCGATTTGCCACGCCCCCAGTCTGGTAATTTTTTGAGTGATTTTTAGAAGAGTTTAACTGTAATATTTCTGAAAAATTTTGATGCATCTAGCTTTAAAACTGAGGGAGATATAATGGGTTAAATCGATTTGCCACGCCCCCAGTGGGGTAATTTTTTGTGTGATTTTTAAAAGAAGTAACAGTAATATTTCTGAACAATTTTGTTGCATCTAGCTTTTAAACTGAGCGAGATATATGGATAAAATCGATTTGCCACGCCCCCAGTCTGGTAATTTTTTGAGTGATTTTTAGAAGAGTTTAAAGTAATATTTCTGAACAATTTTGATGCATCTAGCTTTAAAACTGAGGGAGATATATGGGTTAAATCGATTTGCCACGCCCCCAGTGGGGTAATATTTTATGTGATTTTTAAAAGAAGTAACAGTAATATTTCTGAACAATTTTGTTGCATCTAGCTTTAAAACTGAGGGAGATATATGGATAAAATCGATTTGCCACGCCCCCAGTGGGCCTAAGTAATAGCAGCTGCCTACCTTCAAGAGCAGCGCATGCACGCCCGGGTAGGCGGTCCATTTGAGCTGCTGCTGCAGCTTCTCCACTTTGTCACGGGCATCGGGACGATCCAGGGGCAGTCGATGCAGGACCCGTGTGAGCAGCCGCAGCGCCAGCATGAACTCGTGCTCGTAGTCCGATTCGAGCAGCGACACTGAGAGCCAGAACAGCTGCGCCAAGATGGTCATCTTGTCGTCCTGGGTGGCCGTATCGCCCAGCATCTTTAAGCTCTGGGCGCTGCGCGAACGCGATAGGGCGGAGCCGGCGCCGACGCCCACGCCGAACTTGCAGACAACACTGCGCTCCAGCTCAATGCCGGAGGCGCGATTCCTCAGCTCCACCTGTTTGTCGCAGGGCGAGTTGTTGGCCTTGCGACCGCAATAGGACACCGAGTAGCTGGTGCTGCGGCCGTGGCTGGGTATCGAGTAGTTGGAGGATTGCGGTGTCATGCCCGATGGTGACTTCTTGCCGGGCAAAATGGAATTGGGACCGCCATCCTTGTTGTTCAGATTGGGCGTGCTCTTGAAAATGTCCTTCATCACATCCAGCGGCCGGAAGTCCGAGTCCAGACTGTCCACGGCTGCCTCCAGCGTGAGCAGCAGCTCGGTCACATAGCCCTGCATGTCCTCGCCCTGCTCGGCCACTGTCTCCACCAGCCGAGACAAGATGTCCGACAGCATGCGCGAATTGATGGGCACATTGAGAGCCCGAAAGATTTGCAGGCAGCGTCCGGCGTAATGGCGCGAGGAGCAGGAGAGGCCCAGCTGCAGAGCCGTCTGCGCCCAGCGTTCGGCAATGCGGGCCTGTGGATAACTGTCAGCAAACACCTTGACCATGTGCTTCAGGAAGCAGCTCAGCTGCTCCGCCGACTTGACGGCCCAGACCTTGGCCGTGATGTCCTCATAGTTCCACAGCGGCTGGCAGGTCTCGTGGGCGAGGAACTTGAGCAAACTCTTGATCACGTGCGCTATGGGCATGCTGGGGCCGGGCTGCGGCGGCGCATGCTCATCCGCATGGATTAACGGCACCTCCGAATTTTCCGTATTATTCGGATTGATTTGCAGCGCCGCCGGCGTTCCTGCCAGCGCTGGTGGCGACACATTCGCTGCCCCCTGCACTGGCGGCGGCTGCTGCAGATTCTGCGGTGTCTGCGGCAACGTCTGCTGATTGCTCGAGTGCGCCGCAATGATCGTCGAGCTGGACAGATTGTGCTGCAGCGCATAGGCAGCCGCCTGGGGGCTAACGTGCAGCAGATAGCTGTCGAACTGCTGATGCAGCTCCGTAAAGTTATTGTCAATCACGGGCAGTGCCGGCACCGTCAGCCCCAAATCCAATTTGGTCGTCTCGCTGTTCAGCAGAATGCGCGCCACGGTCAGATGATCGTTGTGCTCGGCCAGGACGATCAACAGATTGACGCACAGCTGTTTGCAATGCTCCCGCACAATGATGCGCGTGTGATCCAGGCCCAGGAATAGAATGTGCAGCATAAGCGGCAAATGCAGCGTCCAATCGATGCCGGGAATGCCATCCACCACAATGTCCGTGAGCAACATGACCGCCACGTTGCAGCTGTAAGAGATCAATTTTTAACAATAATTCAATTATTAAAATAATTCTTAGCTAAAAATAAATAAAGCAGAAGAAGAAAATTATAAATATGAAAATTGGTTTTATTTAAGACTTGAATTTCGAATAAAAATTATTGTTTTTATATTTAAATACACAATTTAAGGCCAAACAATAAACAGAAAGTCACCTCGCTTCAAAATCGGCTGAGTTTTGACAAATTTATGAAATTTAAAATTTTGGCCTTACGATTTGGGATTTGTGCAATTCATATTAGAAAAAAAATATTGGCCATGGATAAATGCATTTCTGCTTGAATATCGGTTGGGTAATTGCAAAAATATAGAAGTAGAAAGTTTTGTTCAAACTCTGAGTATGTTATAGTAGAATATAGAATCTAAGAATGTTATAGTTTTATATTTTTGGTATATAAGCAAAACAAATAAAAATAAATTATTTATGTCGAATTATTCCAATGTGCAAAATCTATTCTCATAAGGAAATATATATAATATAAATATTCCATAAGACATTTTGAAAACAAACAACTCAATTTAAGATTTTGGCGTTTTGCTAACGATTTCCTAATGCATAAAGCCATTATGTGAAAGTTCTTAAGATATCTTCACTAGCTGACATACGACTATTGTTAATTAGTTGATACTAAAAACGTGCACACCACAAATGTGGGTCAGGTAAAATGAATGAAAACTATATAAGCTGTGGCCCAATTCCAATTGGAGTCAAGTTATTTCAGCATGATGCAAGTGTTCGCTATATTCCTCCTGTCTGTCGTAGCCTTTGCGAGCTGCGCGCCCGCGGAAGTTGCGGACTTGGAGCCTGATAATATCATAACCAATGGCTACAAAGCACCGGAGGACAAGGCGCCGTACATTGTTTTCTTGTCATTCCAAAATGGCAACTCCGGCGCGTGGTGTGGTGGATCTATAATTGGCAATACTTGGGTCGTAACCGCATCGCATTGTTCGAAGTCTTTCAACAAGGTGACCGTCTACTACGGATCCACTAAACGTGCCCAGGGTGTGATACAACACACTGTTACCGGCAGCAATATCATCAACCATCCGAGCGATGATATCGCATTGATACGCACTCCGACCGTTAGTTACACCAATCGCATCAACCGCGTGCTTATGCCCGGTTTCGCTGATCGTGGCAAGAAGTACGTGAACGAACGGACAACGGCCTGCGGCTGGGGGCGGACAACTTCAACTGCAACGCCCCAAGATCTGCAGTGCGTCGATTCGCATGTTATATCCAACGAGGAGTGCGCCCGCACCTATATAGCAGGCACTGTTAAGAGCCAGACTTTGTGCACGAACACCTCGGGCGGCAAGTCAATCTGTAACGGTGACTCCGGCGGACCGCTGGTCACACAAGACAAGACGATTCTTATTGGCGTCAGCCAATTCGTTTCGAACCGAGGCTGCACGTCTGGAGATCCGGCTGGCTTTGCTCGCGTCACAAGTCACCTGGACTGGATACGTGGACACACCGGCATCGCATACTAAGACCCTGAATCTACAAATTACACTATTCTAACACCCAATTTTTCCTGTGAAATGATATCTTTCACACAACCTATATATGTATATACTTAAGAAATTTAAGTAATAAAACTACTTTTAACTGCAAACAATTTGAGTGTTTTCTTTGCACGACACGAACACGAACTGCCACTAGGAGACACGAGAAATTAGACTTTTTGGCTTATTTATATACTCAATTAAAGTTTATATATGCATAGAAAAAATAAAAATAAATTATATTTCTATATATATATATTTTTTTTTGTTTCAATTAATATTTTTCAATTTAAAAGATTTTTTGTCGAAAAATATTTTAACTTAATATAGCAAAAAATGTTTTTATTTATTCAAAATATTGCGAGTTTTTTAAGCAAAATGCCATTGTTATGTTACCGATTCCTTTATAAAATTTAATTAGTTTAGCCTGATATTATTCCTCAATTTTCGTGTCAAGTAGTGTTTGTGTCACGCACGAAACTAAAGTGTTTAACACAAACTCTTCGTGTTGGATAGTGCGAATTCGTGTCATGAAAGAAAGCCAGAAACATAAACAAACCTAAATTTAGGCCTATTCTTCTACTAAAATATGGTTTTTCCTAAATATGTATTTATGAAAAATCATAATTTTGAAAAGAGAGAAAAAAGATTTTTTGACTTAGATTTTTTAAAATTTGTTTCCATTAGCAATTGATTAATAGAGTCTATTAATTTTTTTTTTTTTTTTGTTTGCGAACACGAAAATGCATAGGAACCTTTCTTATTAGCAACGTATTAGCTAATGGCTTAAGCCATTAACTTTCTTAAAACTTATACCAAGTGGCTATTAGTTATCGCTATTTTAACCAAACTGACTTTACGAAATTTGATAAGGATGCATTAGAAGTTAGAGGCAACCACTATATAAAGTCGCACCCGGCGCTGTGCACATACAGCTTGCCTTTTAAGCATGAAAGTCTTGTTGGTACTTTTGCCTTTGGCCTTTGCCTTGGCTAGTGGCAATGAGAACTCGACCAAGGAGTCCCCGGATCAGCATGACCCCGACAACATCATTACCAACGGCTATAATGCATACGATGGCAAAGCTCCCTACATCGTGAGCCTGATAATAGGAACCGATGGCAGCAACCGCGTTGCCATAGGCGGAGGCAGCATCATTGGCAACACTTGGGTCCTGACCGCAGCGCATTGTTTGACCACGGACTTTGTGGACATTCATTACGGCTCCAATTGGCGAGGAAGAGGCCAATTCAGTCACAGGGTACGAAATAATAACTTCATTCGCCATCATAACTGGCCCAACATCGGAGGCAATGACATCGGCCTGATTCGCACTCCCTACGTGAGCTTCACAGCGAGGATCAACAAGGTGAATCTGCCCACACGTAACCAACGGAACGAACACTTCGTGAACTGGTGGGCAGTTGCCTGCGGTTGGGGCGGACAGGCTAATGGCCAACTGGCCGACTGGCTGCAGTGCGTCGATCTGCAGATCATGAGCAACGACGAGTGCTCCAGGACCTATGGCCATCAACCCGAGGGCAATTTGTGTGTAAGAACCCCTGGTGGTAGGTCCACCTGTGGCGGTGACTCTGGCGGACCATTGGTGACACACGATAATCCCATCTTGGTTGGCATTACGGCATTCGTATCGGCAGCAGGCTGCACAGCTGGTCACCCGGCTGGCTTCACCCGTGTGACCGCGCACTTGGATTGGATACGCCAAAACTCTGGCATTGCTTACTACTAATCTGGAAAACTTTGAAAGACAGTTGCAGCGATTGAATATTGATTTATCGTCGAATCTGTCTTGCAATGAGAGCCCTAATAAAATCTTATACTGCAAATAATACAATAGTATAACTTATTGATATTAAGTTTAACAATAATATCTATTCCACTGCATAAAATGGGACTGAAATACTGTTAAATATATATGTAACTTTCTCAAACTGGGCATCAATTTACAGACATTTTGTGTACCTAAAGACTTGAGAACGGATTGTTGTCTAAAATTAAAGACACGCATATGACAGTAAATAAAGGGATTAGTACAGAAAATACTGAGATCAAAACAAATTGTATTGCAACACCTTATGCAGATCTAAAACTCGAGTCACAAAAACTGTCAGGTAGGTTAACAGAGTAGTGAGCAGTCGCCTACATGCGACTGTAACATTCTTATGTTTGCAGAATATCAGGATAAATTATTTGCAATACAAAATCTGTGGCGCAGACATCGATCAGAGATTAAAGAACGTATAGTTGTAAACTAAATGAAGTCCATATAACTATATAAGTATGCATATTTATCTTTATTTTGAATAAATGTAAATTTAATCAATCAAGAACAAACTCCACTATGGTCCTAACATATAATCTAACGTGCAATCTAATCTGCAAATAAAAGATGAGCTCACTCATTGCAGAAGTCAACGAACTGTTTGGATGTCTCAAGCCAAGTCATTATTATTATCTTTCAATTATGTTTACACCATTATCGATTTATATCATTGTTTACCAAATGCGTAATTAATTCGAGGAGCCCACTATATAAAGGCGTACACCCAACAGTTCTTAGCTTGTCTTTTAAATATGAACATCTTGTTTCTACTGTTGGCGTTGGCCCTTGTCTCTGCAAGTGCCGAGCAGAACTCGACCACGGTGTCTCCGGATCATGTGCCGCCTAATGTATTCATAACCAATGGTTATCCTGCCTCCGAGGGCAAAGCTCCCTACATCGTGAGCCTGATAATAGGAACGGAGGGCAGCAATACCGTTGGCATAGGCGGCGGCATCATCATTGGCAACACTTGGGTCCTGACCGCGGCGCATTGTTTGACCACGGACTTTGTGGACATTCATTACGGTTCGAATTGGCGCGGAAAAGGCCAATTCAGTCACAGGGTGCAAAAGCATGACTTTATTCGCCACCATCTCTGGCCCGATACCAATGGCAATGATATCGGCCTGATGCGCACTCCCCACGTGGACTTTACAGACTTGGTCAACAAGGTGAATCTGCCCTCAGTTAGCCAACGGAACGAACGCTTCGAGAACTGGTGGACAGTTGCCTGCGGTTGGGGCGGACAGGCTAATGGCCAACTGGCCGACTGGCTGCAGTGCGTCGATCTGCAGATCATGAGCAACGACGAGTGCTCCAGGACCTATGGCAGTCTACCCGAAGGCGTCTTGTGTGTTAGAACTCCAGATGGCAAATCCACCTGCGGCGGTGACTCTGGCGGCCCCTTGGTCACACACGATAATCCCATCTTGGTGGGCATAACATCGTTCGGTTCAACTGCAGGCTGCATGTCTGGTGCGCCAGCTGGCTTTACTCGAGTGACCGCCCACTTGGATTGGATACGTGACAACTCTGGCATTTCATACGACTAATCGGACAACTTTGAAAGAGCTTTGTTGCTGAATCTGTCTTGCAAAAGCATAAGCATTATTCAATATATTAAAATATATACAAATATATTATATTATATTAAAGCGTGTCTATTCTTTTTTGCTCTTGCGTGTAACCTAATCGGACAGGCGGAAGGACGTTTAGACGGACGTACAGCAAGGGAAACATTGCACAAACCCAATATACTCTTTTCACTTCGTGAACGAGTATAAGGAAAATATGAGTCAATGAACTGTTTGGATGTGAAAACCCATTATTATCTTTCACTTCTGTTTACACTATTATCAACTTATCTCAGCCCACTTCGTTGTTTACCAAATGCTTAATTAATTCCAGGAACCCACTATATAAGGACGCACACCGAACAGTTCTTAACTTGCATTTTCGATATGAAAATCTTGTGGTTATCAATGCACATGCATTTCTTTAAGTATCTTCTGCCCACTAGCTAGCTAATGTCTTCAATCATTAGGTATCTCGCCTGAAGCTCTACAATTAGTTACGAAAGCAATAATTAGTATATTAGACGGCTATATAAACACCAGCTCGAAGCAGTTTACTTTCAAGTCAAGACTTAGGCATGAAATTGTTGGCGGTACTTTTATATCTGGCCTTCGCATTAGTCAGTGGCGATGAGACCACGGAAGCGGACCCCAGCAAAATCATATCCAACGGCTATTCCGCTAATGAAGGACAAGCACCCTATTTGGTTACCCTGGTGCTAGGATCGGATGGAAACCACGTGAACTCATTATGCGGTGGTGCCATCGTTGCCAATAACTGGGTTTTGACAGCGGCACAATGCCTAATCCGAGACTATGTGGTAATACACTACGGCTCCGGGAACCGAGCGAGGGGACAGTTCTCCCTCCGAGTAGGAAAAGGTGATTTCCATGTACAGGACCAATGGCCGCAGCAGAAAGGCTTTGACATCGGCCTGATACGCACGCCCCACGTCGAGTTTTCGTTCTGGGTCAACAAGATTAAGTTGCCCTCTTACGGGTACGAACGCTTTGATGACAAATGGGCCGTTGCCTGCGGCTGGGGTGAACAAGCCAACCGCCAACTAGCCAATTGGCTGCAATGCGTCGACCTGGAGATCATGAGCAATGAGTCGTGCTCGCGATACTATGGAGAACTGCCCGAAGGCTGGCTGTGCGCCAGGACACCTGGTGGCAAATCAACCTGCCCGGGCGACGCAGGCGGCCCATTGGTAACCTACGACGATCCCACAGTGGTTGGTATCACTTCTTTCTTTTCGCCTGGCGGCTGCACCGCCGGCCACCCGGCTGGTTTCACCAATGTGGCCAACCACTTGAACTGGATAGAGTCTTTAATCCTGTACTAATTTCCACTTGTGTAATAACCAAATATCCAATTAAAATGAAGCAATTATTCAGTTTTGTTTTACTGAAACTCACCGATGGAAGCCGCTGATGGGCAAACTGACATCCGGCAGAAATTCTGTGAGTGGGGCAAAATAACCACCGTATTCGGGCATAGGCAATGGATGAGGATGGGCATTTGGCGGCGCCTCGGCGGCATTGCGCAACTCCACATTCTCCTCCTGACGCAGCTCGGGATCATTGATGAGTATATCCTCCGGTCGGGGTAGTATCGACGGACCCGACGCAGCGCGTATTTTATCAGCGCCCCGTGGCGGACGACTGCCGCCCGTAATGGGCGTGACGGCCGCCGCGGCTGCTGCGGCAGCTGCCTGTGTATAAGCGCGAATGCCGCTGTCCGACTTGCAGGTGCTGAAAAAAAAAAAACAAGAATCTTTGTTATTTATAGAGATAACAGGGTATTTGGTAAGCCCGCGACTTGCCCTATTTTAATGGGATCCTCGCCGCTGTGTCGCTTCGTGTGTATGGTGCCCTTCTCCACGGTCAGGTCCTGTGTGCGCGAATCGTTAATGCCGCCCACTGCTTGACCTGGCAATCAAAGATCGAATTCATTTAAATTATGCCCTCATCAGATAGCAGTTGATAGATGACCCACCATCGGCGCTATGGCTGGATGCCTTCCGCATGCTGGTCAGCCTATAGAAGGGCGGTGTTTCAGTGCGTTCAATCAGACAGTTGAGTGTCTCCACCGTCTGCAGCTCGGCCATAAGCTCGTCCAGCAACCGGTCCGGACAGCTGCGCGCCAAATAAAGAGCCACGCGTTTAGCCTGCGAGCACAGCAAACAAAAGATCTCAAATAGCTGCTAAAAAAAAACTTGACTGGAATATGACACTTACATAGGGCAACAGTTCGGTGGGGGCCATGCCGCTCATGATGACCAAATAGCGTAATATGACCTTCAGATTGTTCGGCCAGAACTGGCACAGTGTGCCCCACAGCTCCTCAATATCGCGCGGATGTGCATCGGAAAACTGTTGACAGCCCAAGACAATAGACAGTTATTCAAGCTATGCCAAGTGAATGCCACGAATACTCGCCTTAGCCGTTATATAAAACAGATTGTTCAGTATCATTTCCGTGGCCTCAGTTGAGCCGGTGCCCTCGCGTCGTCCACGTGTGCCCGAATCCGGAAAATACTGCGAACGAGGCGAAAAATCAAAAACAATGTTGAATAAAGAAAGATGAGAGTAGCCGATGAGGATACCCTGTAAAAAGCTTAGCAAATACTAAATATGTATAAATATTAGTAAACAAAAAATAAACGTCTTATAATACCTAAATTGGTATCCGTATATTTTCTAACAACTAACTTTCAAAAATTAAATTTAAGTCGATATTTATATATATAAAATGGGCTAAAAATAAACTTTGACTTTAAATAGATATTTATTGAGAGTTCCAAAAAAAAATATCCAAGAACGTATTTTTAAAATTAGAATACTTGAAAAAATTATACATTGAGGGCATAAAATCTTTATCTGCTTTTAATATACGGAAGCCCATATTCCTAATATAAAGACTAGCTCTTTTGGTCTTCGAAACCATTTCGGGTATACAAACAATTAAGAGCTGCAACAGAAATTCCAATTCATCGCTGAAACCAGTTAAGAATTCTAGGAGAACACCACATAGGAATTTACTCCACTATGTGTGCCATACTTTCACCACAATGCCCACGCTTACCATAATATAGGAGAGCGGCGTGGCGGGCGGCACGCTGGTGGCCACCAGCTCCATGTTCTGCAACCAGGGCAGCAGACACTGCAGCAACAAAGCGCGCACGTCCTCGCGTGCGCTCTGAAAACGATGCGTAATTTCTGTACGGATAAAGCAAAATGGAAAAATCAACCCAATTGCATGTAAAGCGCACAAGAGCTAAACTTACCCGAAAATATGGACATGGTCAGTTCGGGGCGTAAATGTGCCAGCTGCTTGGATAGGAAACGCTGCGAGCGGCAATAAGCGCTGCTCAACAGCTCATCCAGAGTGCCCACTTTGTCATCCTCTGCAAATAGTCATAAAGATAAAGTGAAAGTTCAGTAAAATAATACCAAATATACGTGTAATAGAAAATGGAAAAGAAAAAAAAACAAACCAGAAGCCATTTCTGCGGTCATTTTGTGTTTCCGGCACGGCTCACGGTTCGGCCACAACTGAATGCAACTGCTGCCTGATGTCGTGACCAAAAGCCACTTGACATTTCCAATAGCCCAAAAAAGCTTTGGGCCGGCGCTGGAAGGCTTACAATCTGTTTTTGTTTACAAGCAATAATGACAGCAGAGCGAGAACTCGAACAAGAACAACAACAATGACAAACGATGACAACAATGGATGGTGTCACCGTCCCTCGCAACCCTGGCCTAGCCTGGCACTTGGTTAACACACACTTGTTGCTTCAGCTGTTACCCTGACCTTGCAACCTGTTGATTCAATGAATGAAATGGCGCCATTTGGCAGTGCGCCGGCGCCAACTTTTCGCAAAAAGCTCGGCGGCATTTTTGGCGCCTTCCAATGGCAGCGATACACTCGAAATTGTTTATAAAGCCAACTTAGCCATTGTCTCGGCTTAGTTACGCGCGTATTTTCCAGCTGGCTACAGGTCCTTCGGCGCCAGCAATAACTATACGAGTCCCAAAAAAATAAAAACGCGCCGACGGTAAAATTCAACGTCAATTAGTTGACAAATAAATTGAACAGGTTTTTTTTTTTTCTTAGCTAAGCATAAAAATCAAAAGCTAAGAAAGTTTTACAAACTTTACTAAGAATAAAAAAAAAAAACCTAAACTTTTGCTGTGCACTTCTCCAATTTCAGTGAGTGTGATAAAGTTGTGGTAACAAAACGAAATTTCATCAAAAAGAAGCTCGAGAAAATGAGGGACATAAATCAAAAACAAATATAAATTCGTAGAAACTGTTGAGCGAATTTCATCCACTTGATTTGGATTTAAAATTGCCTGGCACTTCTCAATTATTAGCTTCATTAAATTTAAAAAGAAAAAACTTGAACTCAACTTTAGAAGTGTGTGTGAAGTACGAAAAAAAAAATATTTTTTTGGAATTTTAAAAGTATAAAAAAGTTGCTGCATTTGTACCTTGACAAATATCTAAAAAAAAAAAATAAATAAATAAAAAAAAACTTTTTGGAATTTATAGAACTAACAAAAAATACTTTTTGAAGTATTCAATCTAAAAACTTTTAATTCCAAATTAGATTTTTTTTTGTTAACCTTTTCGCAGTGCCGAAAAGTTTTGACGCGCACAGTTGAAAATTGCTGAGGTGTTTCGTGAAGCAACTTGTTTAATGAAGCAACTTTTTACTACTTGCTTATTTCAAGTCTAGCTGTAAAATTCAATTAATTTCATTTTGATATATATACCTGTTTTTTAATTTGATTGTGTCGCAGTTGAACAACTTCAAGGATCAATTATGCAAAAAGAAGTGGGACAATATCTCTTACGATAGATTCGTGAGCTAAAGAATGAGAAAATCAACAAAGCATAAGCGATAAGCAGGCCGCAGGACAAATGTAGCTAGTAAATTGTGTGACAGTTGTGCCACGACCGCAGGAAAAACGAAATTATGGCTAATCCCTACGAAGCAACCGCAGCGACGACAATGTCAAACACAAGCCAGGACATATCAACAACACCAACAACAACAACAACAGGAGGTTATACCAGTGAGAGCAGCAGAAATGCCAGCGGCGAATTGGAGTACATGTCCGTTGAGGATGAGGAAATGCTGCGCATTGCATTCCTCATCAGTGACATTGTGAATAGATATTATGTGCCAATCATCTGTTGCACGGGCAGCATCGGCAACATAC
Organism: Drosophila colorata; assembly: GCA_035041545.1. Taxonomy (NCBI): domain Eukaryota; kingdom Metazoa; phylum Arthropoda; class Insecta; order Diptera; family Drosophilidae; genus Drosophila; species Drosophila colorata. Next base: position 8,097,406 of record JAWNLD010000564.1, read on the forward strand.
TCTCCGTCTTTGTCTTCTTCATGACCAAGCTAAGGAAATTATCATCGAGCTTTTATTTGGCCGCATTGGCTATTAGCGATACCTGCTTTCTGTGCGGCTTATTCATGCAATGGCTGAACTTTCTCAATGTGAACATTTACAATCAGAACTACTTCTGTCAGTTTTTCACGTTCTTTAGCTACTTGGCCAGCTTCTGTTCGGTGTGGTTTGTGGTTGCCTTTACGGTAGAGCGTTTCATAGCTGTCATGTATCCGTTGAAGCGGCAAATTATGTGCACCGTACGACGTGCTAAAATCGTGTTACTTGGCCTCACACTGGCCGGCTGTGTGCACTGTGTGCCCTATATACTGATTGCCAAGCCCGTCTACAATCTCAAGCTGAACGATACTATTTGCGACTTGAACACCACATATAAGGTGAGTATATGTTATTTAAAGCAACCACACAGGGCGTATGTGTTATCAACAGCATCCGCCGAACATTCGCTGTCGGCAATCACACATCAAACATGTTAGACCCGTGCTATTGCATATTTGTAATTCCCAATGTGGTATCCTTTCGGGTTGGCATCCCTCGTCTGGCGATTTTAATGGGTTGCCAATGCCAACAGTCGGCGAATAGTGGCAAAAAAAACATTGCAAGTGAGCGACCAGGCCAACAAAAGGTTGCCACGAAAGGTTTCCGCAAAAAGCACAGACTATCCAACATCCTATTGTAAATTCTTTGAATTCACTATGCATACATTTTCCAAATACTTTTCTCCGTTTGTTGTATAGAAATTTTACGATTTCGCATATTCATAACTTTAGAGAAGAAAATCAAATAAAAAGTCAAGCAAATGCAAAATTGAAATGCGTAAAGTGAACAGCGCATATTAGAGTTAAATTTTTAAAATTATTAGCTAGTCAATCAGCTATTTATCGAAGCGAAGAATAATAAATTTAAATTAAACATGATCTTTTTTTTTTATTTCTTTTTTTACTGACGAGCATATTTTATGTCAAATTTTCAACTGTAGCTGCATCAATTGCTGCTGCTGCTACTTTAAACAATACTATATTATTTATGGTATCAAGCTGTGAGCTACCCCATTTTACATATACTGCTGGCAACAGGATATAAAAAACCAATTTCAGGACTTGCTTCAGTAAATAGACGTATTGCAAAGCACTTGTCAAATAATTCCCCTTCCTTCTTCTTTGTATGACAAACATTTCCGTCCGTTCCTTTAACTCCAAACATTTCAAACCCTTGGCGGAAACTTGAATAAAAGAAACCCCCTTTTGACATGGACAACGCCTGGCTGTTAAGTCGTTATCTGCGCGCTTGGTTAAGCACCAAACTGAAGCTCAACCGATTGTCAGAATTGACCGTTCTTAGAATGGACTTCATGTTAAGCCTTCGACAAGCAAATTTGCCATTGCTGGCTACCAATTAAGGAATGTCACAAAAGAAAAGTACATCAATTGTCAGCTAAGCCTAAAGCTAAATGCGTAAAATTTGCGATACTTTTTGGGCAACCAACTAAAGCAATAATAACATTTCGTAAACGTGGCCAATTAATCAAACGCACAGTTTGTTGTGCCAACTGCTGAGTGAGTTAGGCGCAAATTGACAATTTATTAGGCGAGCCAACAAATTAGAAGTTCAAATGTAGCACAAAACGCAGCAGCATGTCATAGAATACCAAAAAAGAGTAGACAAAACCCAAAACGTTAAGTCCCCGAATATACAATGCCCTGTAGAAAGTTCAATAAACTAAATGGTAGTCTATTATCCCAACTTCATGACATTAAATAGATCAAAAAATCACATAAAAACTCATATTGTCCATAAACTATGATAATCACACGCCCCCGTTCAACCTTTTGTTTATAGGGTATACAAACGCGTTGTACACGGACCGAAAGTAAAACTAAGGCAAATATTTTTTGACCGCAACGCAAAAAACAGCAAAGCAAACAATGGCAACTGAGGCGGTGTTAAAACACACCCCACACCCCCTTCAGCATTGGTTTTGGGTGTGCCCAATTGATGGCCACGCGCTCAAATAAAAAAGAAAAACAAAAAAAACTAAACCAATGAGAAAAGTCCAGTGACAATTTTTACAGGCGTTCGTTAAATCTCAAATTTCTGTTTGTCTTGCCGCTTTACCTTAACGCTTTATAACAGAGGGAAGGACGGGGATTGAAATTCAATGCTAATTTCCAGACAGTGCAAATCAAACAAGGCACAAAATGTCCACCTGCAAACCAACTTGTCGAACAGCGGTCACATCCATTAGCCAAATTGGCCCCGGCGGCAAATGAAGCGGCAAGTTGGCAACCAAAACCGCGCCCATCAAGATGATAAAGTACCGATTTTTTATTTATTCTGTATTTTCAAGTACAATATCCACATCTGAGACATTCAAACTCAATCAGTCCCAAACAAAAAATTGAAAAAAAGAAGAAAAAAATGGAAATAAAAGCAAAGACACAAACATTGGCATTTGCTGCGGGCGAACGTGTCGTATGAGCGATGCGTCCATATTTGCCATTTCTACGTGCAGAAAACGTTTTCTGGGCGTTTCGCCTTGCCACATTGTTGCAAAATATTTGTGTTTGGTCGCTCCCACCATAAAGATCGATGAGTAGCGTGGGTTTTTCGCTATTGACATAACAGTAAACATTATTGAAAAGTGTGTAGCACATATTTGTGTAGATGGGAAACCATAAATTCGAAAAGTAAGCAAAGCACACACTTTTGTATTTTCTTTTCTCTTTTGGCATGAGCTGGGTTGACAACGTTTTATTGTGTGTGCGTTGAAAGGAGCTGTTAATGCTAATTTTTACTTATTCGCTGAATATACAAATTACCCAGAAAATTAGCCAAGTGCCAAGGCGACAGACGTAGGCCATACATAAATAAATTGAATTAGATTAAATTGGTAGTACGTACACAAACGAAGGTCTAAATTATCTGCATTAGCAGATGGACCAAGAAATATGAGTATGGATACACAGAGAAAAATTTATAAATAAATATAACAGACTTCAGTTCATTTTATATTAGAAATCATTTCATGTTCTTTAAACACTCTGCTTAATTTGTATTTGTCTTCAAGAAATAATATACCGTAAACCTTAAATTAAAGTCCTGTGCGAAGCACATATCTTTAATATAGCTATTACACTCTTATGTTGGTTAGAATGATATGTATTTATTTTACACTCGAACAACATATGTGATTAATGCTTTTAAATCAATCAAGCTCAAAGAAAGCCACTCACAAGGCCACAGCTGACATTCATCATATGGCTTAGATTATTATAGACCATGTCGAGTGTCTGATTAAAATAGCGGCTAGCAATTTAGCAGCAGCAGCTCGCCTACAGCAAGTCTTTATCAGACTTTATATGTGTCTTGGCTACAAATATAAATTGCAATGGAGAGAAGTGAAATGCGACTGTACGCTTTACAGCAGGTTGTGGCTCAGGAAATGCCTTCAACATTTACAAGTCACATTAAAGGCAGTTGCTACACACGGATTTAAGCGACTTCTTGACAGGACTTGTTTTATATGACTCCATTCCTTTTGTCCAGTGTATGATAAAGTTTTTGCAAATTGATATTTGCAATTATTATGAAATTTGTGGCATGTCATGTTAATAAATAGCTGTGTGCCATAACATATGCAACAAAAAACGGCAACAACAAAACTACATTCGATTGAAAATTGACGAGCTTCTAAGCTTTGATCCACTCGACACGGCGCCCCAAAGTAATCATAGAACCAAATTAGAGATGAATAGAAAGGGAAATAAAATTGAATTCGACGGGTTTTTTGTTGCAAAGTGTTTACATTTTCAAATTGCCAAAGGGGCACATAAAATTGCTTTAATTGATTGAATATAATAGAGCGGAAAAAGGTTAAGCTACAATTTCAAAAACAATATTTTATATAGCTGTATATCCTTAAGCCAAATTCGCTTTCAATTAAAGTAAAGCTAAATTGCAGTAAAATATGATCTTTTATTAGCCAATTTGAACCTTAGTCGATAAAATAATGTAATTTTTACAACTTAATTTAACCCTACATTCAATTTAATTTCATAAGAAACATTTATTTTAGCTTGTAACTCGAAATACCAATTAAAAATGCTGATTAACTGCAAATTTCTTACATTTTGCACATTTCAGCAGAGACAGCATTCAATTTCGGAATTTAATTAGAATAATGTCTGAATGTTAATTCAGAAAATTTTCTGTAAGCGGATATTAAATAGCATCCACGCAAATTTGTGGCTGTCATTTTATTTTAAGCAGCAGCAGACGTTGTCGAAAATTTATGATTCAAATAAATTGAATTGATTGTGTTAATGTTTTTTTTTTGTTTCCACTTTAAATATTCACGAGAGCTGCATTTTTTTAATGTTAACTCTATTGCTTACAAAGAGTCAAGATTCAGGTAATTAAGGCAAAACAAAAAATGCCTGAAGTCAAAAAGCAAAAATAACAGAATAATGTAACAACAAACAAAAGCTCTGAAATTGATCGGTATATCAGAATGAAATTTTCCGTAAAAATGTTAACAAAAATGCCAGTGAAACAGTAAACACAAAAAAAAAACCTTTTCAAGAGCCATTCAAAATAGTCTCTAGCTAGAATTAACAACAGCAGTCTGGAAAAAACGGTAAATTGTTGGAATAAATTCAATAGAATAGATAAGTTTTCTTAAATTTCATGGAATACCCCGGCATAAATTATATTACAATTATAAAAGAGTTTCTTATTATTATATTGTTATTTTAACGTTACTGTAGATAAAAAAAATTTATACCTTGATCGTTGCAAATATGGCAATAACTCATACATGAATCGTAGGTAAACCTTTTTGAACTATTTTTAGAGTATAGGAAATATTAGCCGGAAAATCAATTAAAAGCTCGCCAAAGCCATTCATTTTGTTAGCGGCACATTCGTTTTAATACTTCTTCAGGAAGTGAAAAGAGTATATTGGGTTTATGCAATGTCCGTTATAAAATATACAATACTGTGATGAAGTACTGCGCGGTCGGTTACACCCGACACCAATGTTCATATTTGTTTTTTATAATCTTGTCAGCTTTCAAAGGCGTGGACAATTTGAGTTGACCGCAGCGGCCCTGAAAGTAAATTACGCATACGCCATGGTGTCAGTTCACAATTCTAATTTGATTAAAGACAAAACAAACAAAAAATCGACACCCAGGTACATGACTAAATTTGTATTGCAGGAACAACTGGCTCTATTCAACTACTGGGACTCGATTGTTGTCTATGCGGTGCCATTTACAACCATCACCGTGCTGAACACCTGCACCGGATGCACCGTTTGGAAATTTGCCACAGTTCGACGGACACTAACAATGCATAAGATGTGAGTAGATAATAGGAAAATCAAATACGGTACTCTCTATGGAAATTCAGAATGCACAACACACGTGGTAAAATGTATAATGCTGTTTTGATTTTCAGACATATTCATTCGAGCTGGCAATTTCGCAAAATGCGACTTGCTTTGCATTATATATATATATATATTATAAAGACATAATTCCACTATTGATTCATACAGGAAGCCTCAGATGAGTAGCATGCCAGCAAACGCAACATCTGGCAGCGCTGCTGCTGCCACATATCGCATTTCAGCATCGTTGAAGCGTCAAAAGTCAACTGGCACACACCCAAGCGGACAACACAATGTCTCAAGGCAAACCGAGCAACAGCAGCAGGAACAACAGCAACAACAACGACATGAAGTCAGATCGCAACACCATTGCGAGATTACACAGAAATCAGGTAAGGTGCCGAGTTGCAGTTAGTTGCGGCCAATTGACACGACTTAATGTAAGCAGCTCACTTAAAACTTAATGTCAGACAGCTACACATATGAAACGCACACACACACACACACACACACGCGCGCAACTACTTTGTTGACAACTTTGCCTTAAGCCATTTGCTGTCAACTTTGGCGCGCACAAAATCTCAAAAATTAGTCGCTTGCAACGTGCAAAGCAGTGTGAAAATGCTAACTACTTAAGAGTTTCATGCAACTTGCGGTGCAAAGTTTTCCCACCTAAATGCTCACTAATTGCGATGGAGAACATTTTATATATGATATATATATATATATATATATCTTATATATATGTAAATAAGTGTGAATATATTTTTTTTTACAAATTTTCTCATTCTGCTTTTTTTTAAATATTTTTTTTAGCAGGACGTCGCAAGGTGCAAAACTCATCGCAACTGAAGGTGACCAAAATGCTGCTTATTGTCTCAACAGTTTTTGTGTGCCTAAATTTACCTAGCTGCTTGTTGCGCATTGAGGCCTATTGGGAGGTAAGTTTTAATTAAAGACGAATGCTTTTAATATGACACGACACTAGCATGTAAAAAGCTTTTTTTTATCTATTTTATTAGTTTTTGTATATTATACATATTTTTATTCTTGCAATTTCTGCATTTTCTGTTAATAAAAAATTTTCCAAATTGCAAAAAAAATCCAACTTTAGGGCGCTTAAATTACGCATACGCAACGTGTGCATAGCCACAACTGTATTAAACTTGTGTCAAAATGATTTTAGCTACAAAAGCGATCACCACACGTGTTGGGCCTGTCCATTGTTAAGCTTAATTAAGGTGCACAATATTAAAATGGCCGCAGGCCAGTGGTCAGTGGGGCAAACTAAACCAGAGTGTGGTCTGTGGCCAAATAAAAGAAAACATCCCAACATGCTGTCGCATTGTTCATGAAACTACAACAGCATGAAGAAAGTTTCGGTATTGCTTTAATAGCAGCTGAATCAGCAAAAGCTTTGGCAACAGCTAATTAACAACGTTTTCAGATGCCAACTGCTTGAGATTATCTTAGCTAAACTAGAATACAGCATATTAATGCATTCGATTCTCAGTGGGCGTATGTGGGGCGTATCTGATGTCCTGATAGTTATGGGTTATTTCTATTTGAAGTGTCAGATGTAGAACAAATAAAAGAAGTTTAGTTGACATGGGTCACATATTTGACAGCAGCTTCAGACCTAAACGTACAACTGCTTGAAGTAATATTATTATTATTATAAAAGTTGCAACAGCTTATCAAAGTGAATTCAACCTAAAAACTATTACGGCACTGGCTTGTAATAATAATATGAATAAAAGCCCTACAAATACTGATAAAAAATAATAAAATGAAATAAATATTCCACAAATAATCTTAAAAAAAAAAATTAGTTTCTTCCTTATATTTATTATATTTCCTGCTGGCGTATACAAAGCATAACACTAAAACACATCCCATGCTAATGTTCAGTCAGCTTCGCCCACGTATATGTTTAACATGCGGGGGTCTTGTCAAACAGAAAGCTGAGCCAGTGAAAAACGGAGGGAGGCATGTTGCCGCGCCTGGCTGCTTTTGCCATATAATTAAGCTTTAATTAGTTTGTGTACTTTTAACACCGTTGGATCGTAAAAAATTCTGAATTGAAATATACAAAAAAAAAAAACGTAAACTCTTAAATTGAGTGTCGTATAACATTTAATTACACAAGTCTCATTTTAACGGGTTGGTGTATTTTCCACGAAGACAAGGATAATATATTTAACGTAAAGTTTTACCGATACCTTTTAAAGTTTTTACAAATCACTTTTAAAATTCGCTTGAATAAATGCAGAGGTTGTAAAATGTGTGATTTTATAGCCTATTTTTCTCAGTTATCCCCAGTTTGCAGAAGGATTTTCGCATGCGAAACGTGTCGAAGTGTGACTTTCAATTTTATATGCGCATGTCAGTGGTCTGACGGCTGGGTGACTGAATAAATGGCAAATTGTTTGAACCCGTATTGAACATTGATTGCGACAGAAAATTAATTGAGCGGAAGGGCTTTCGACGGGGCAACAGCCTGAAAATGTCGAATGGGTTCAACAGGTTATTAGGGCGCATTTATGCCCAACGCATGTTAACCCCTGCAATGAATTTCAACACCCTAGGTAGGCCTCAATAGTAATTAGAAATTTATTAGAAGTGTATGTCAAATGTCAAATAACCAAATAACACACATCATTTATAACGAGAAGACTTAGACGAGTGATGCAAATAAATTAAATTGATAAATAAAATGTGATTACACAAGCATGTAAATACATATAGTATATTGAAATACTTGAAAGCAAATTGTAATCGCATATTTCTTCCCTCACTGCATCCAGACACAAACTTCCAAAACGCAAAATAAAACAATTGTACTGCAGTATATATTCAATGCGTTCTTCATAACGAATTTTGGCATCAATTTTGTGCTTTATTGCGTGAGCGGACAAAATTTTCGGTAAGTGGATTTAACATGTGTAAGCGTACGTAAGTGCTTGGTTCTTGCTTCTGAAATTTATATAATTTGTCTTGTTTATTTTACCTTTTTCGTAATTTATATATATTTAATAAGTGCTGCATGAAAAGCTTTTTACCGTAATTATCTTTTCATATATTCACAGCAAAGCGGTCCTCAGCATTTTCCGGCGCGTTTCATCGGCCCAACGAGAAGGCATCACTCAAGTGACAGGTAAGAAAACGCGCAAATACTTAAACATTTGGCCAAGCGTCTTGAGTAAGTAAATTCAACAAAATGAAACTTTGTATTACGAAAACGAGAAAATAATTAACTTGAAATGCTAAAAAGCTCCAGGGAGCAAACAACAACACAGATTTGGACAGCAAGAATATCTTTTAAATAAGTATATACATTACTTGATTGTAAGAAGACAGCCTGTTCGCAGTGAAATATGTATAAAAATACCCCCTTTAAACTGGCTTTTTAAGGTAAAATTAGATTGCTTAGCATCGGCTTTTAAATCCGATACCTGAATTTAACAAATTTCTAAAAACAACTTTCTTAATGATGTGCTTCCCTCGAATAATATACAATGGTTTGGAAATAAAGTCCGAAAAATAGTATAATAATAAAATAAAAAATTAGTAGTAGTAGTAAATAGAAGTTGTAGTATGGGTTTTTGTAGTAAAAGTAGTTGTACAAGTAATAGTAGAGGAAATAGTAATAATAAATAACAGCTAATGGTCTGAGTGAAAAAGAGAAGTAAAAAAGTTGCTATTGAATAAATTACATTAATAGAAGTAGAAAAGAAAACGTAGAAGTATTTGAAGAAAAAACTAATATAGAAATAGTAGTAGATTAATAAAAAGTCTATCGAATAGTAGAAAAGTTAGCAGAAAAACTTGAGTAGAAATATCAGTAAACATATAAAAACCAGTAGAAATTTTAGTAGAATAAAAAAAACTTTGTTAAGGAATGCAAAAGCATTTGACCTAGAAGAAGATAAAATACATCGAGAAGTCAACAGCAACCCAAGTCCAATCAAAATAATAAATTATTAAAATAACAAATTGTTTTGCATATGCAATCGAGTGTTCCACAGCGTTAAAGAATTCAGCGCCAATCTTGCCAAGTATGTTGTTGTCCTTCAAAACACAATTTTAAACTTTCGTGCGCAATTAATCAGACGAAAGATACACAAAACAAGGACAAGGGTCAAATTGTTGAGTTCTATGTTAATAGAAAGTTTCACGACAAAGGCTTAAGACAATTTTCAGATTGAATTTAATAAATCACCGCAAACACCCAAACTGAATTTACTGTTTATGATATTGTAGCACCTTCGAAAAACGCATACATTTTTAATGCCTAAATTTGAGGCGCCTCAGAGTGTAGTTGCCACTCGTAAAAAGGCGCACAACATCGCTGGCTAAACGATTAAAAATGTATATTGTAATTTGATTACAAATCGAGCTGTAAAAGCTAAAAAAAAAAATAATAATAAAAAGAAATGTAGATAAGAAATAAAAACTTGTAGAGCATATTGCAGCGTGTTAATCTAAATGCAAGTGCGCAGCAACTTCCAAATGTAAATCAAATTAAACTAAATGCTATAAGCTGGCATTGACAACAGCAGCAGCAACAGCAACAGCAACAACGACAAGACCCATAACAATAACAGACAAGAGTTGTCATCTGTCAAGCTGTCAAGGTTAAAAGGATCAAAACAGTCAAAAGGTTTTATGTGCTGCATACAAATATTGACAGCCCGTAGACGTATGCAAGAGGTGTGACAAGGCAACAGGGGAGCTGAGAGACGTGGCGTGGTTACATCAAATGAAATTAGCGTTGCCATTGTCACAGCCAACACAATTATTAAAATATTTTCCCCGCTTTGCATCCCTGGCAATCGTGAGAATTGCCTTTTTTATAAATATGAATTTATATATGAATGTGTCGCGGTTTATTTATTTTACTTTTCTTCCTTTTTTTGTTTTTGCAAATATTCTCGTACGTTACGCTGTGTAAATAAGCCGAAGAGCTGTATCCTAGCCAGATTTCAGTTCGCGGATTATGGCCCGGCTACTGCACTAAAGCTTACTGTATGTCAGCTTTTACTGTACCGTTAGTTTGTCAACAACGACTGCAACAGCTATTTAAACCCAACTGTCAACTGCTGTCACTTGACATGCTGGCATTTACAGTTGTTGGCCAATGGCAAATAAAAACACCTGCAATTATAGCACGAAAATCGATTCAGAAAATGCCATTTAAATATCTCAAACCTTAAACTTGCATTAGTCACAGTTGGTTGAATACTGGGCGAAATGCCAATCAGATTAGTTGGGATTTGATTAAAATGTCGCCTTGGGCTCAGTGTTAAGTTGGTAGGCTTATCAAGGTGTCCGTTGTCCGATGATGCAAAATTTTTTGGGTCTTAGAATTCCATTACATTTTAAATCAACTTTTTGATAAACTTTTTAAGGATAGCATTTTCACACTGAGAGAAGAAATCAAGAATTTTGTATTTAAACCAAGAAACCTGAGAACAGCATTTTTGGCCACAAGCATTTTTTATAATCCCAAATTTTTAAATATACGACATAAATACACTTGTCAATTAAAGAAACGTATTTATTAAGAACTTGCGTTTTTTTTATTTTAGTGGATTTAGAACTGCGTGTGAGTGCATGGGAAAATATATTTGACTAAACTTAATTATATCCTTGAAAAAAAATGTAATGAGTGCAATCTGTGAAATCTAGTCTTTCAGTACCTAAAGCTATCCTAATCAAACTTGGCATTCAATATATTTAAGCTTAGTCGAATCTCAAAATCATTTACACTGAACATTTTGCTTAATATCAAATGAGTATTTGAGTATCCAGCTTTAAATACACGGTTTATATTAATATTTTTCGCATCCCTTTTGTATGTCATGCGTCTGCCCCCTTCCTTGATGTCTATCGATTTGTGATGCACGACTTTTTGAACTCTGATAGTTGAAAAACTCATTAACTGCTTTTAGGTTGAAGCGAATTAGGGGATAAATACAGCTCAAATGACTACAAACGAAAGTGCGCACTAATTGCATAATTTCGCTTTGAGCATAATTAGCATAGAACAGTTAACATTTCGATCCTGGCTGCGTTCAGCTCAAATTTCACAAATATGCCAAGAGTTTTGCATAGCTTTTTAATTTCCGCAACGAGAAGCGCACGTATGTGGCAGTTTAATGAGTGTTTGCTCGAAAAATATCAATTGTGCTGCAGCAGTTAATCACAACTTTGTTTGGCTAAAGCATTCACCATAGTTTCACACACATATGCACACGCTCACGTTGGGCATATACACAAAAGCACGCACGCACGCACGCAACAGACTCTTTGTTGAATGCGTATTGCTCATACGCCGTGTGGTACGTGCGCTGCATGCAATGTACTCAGACAGAGCCCGGCTCATTACCGTTTTTGTCTATTTGCCCCCATTGAATATTGCCAACGCCTCGAGACCACTCAACCAACACACATCCTGGCGGCAATATGTTGACTGCCAAGTCAATCAGTGCAGCACCCACGGGGCTTGGCATCTGCTTAGCCATTAAAGCTGACAAAAAGCGTGCATATATATGGTTGAGATGTATGGGTAAATATATACTATATATATATATATCTGTTCTTATAAATTAAGCTTTAGCCACGTGTGGGTCTGGCACATTTCACTTAGCTCACAGCTAAGATGCTCTCTGACTTTTCCGTGCTTGACTTTTATTTGATGGCCAACAATTTTTGGGTCTCTGTTGCTTGGCCATATAATTTACTTAATAATTCACCCAGGACCACAGAATAAGTACAATCAAAAGGCAGCGTCATCATTTATTTCGCGCACATCGTAAAAAATTATATTTATATGTATTTATTTATATAAATAGAAAAGTTGGCAAACGGTTAACAAAGCCAAGAGAATTTGATTTATGGCTATAATGATATCATCTTCAGTTAGCTTTTGGCAGCTGAGAAACTCAAGACTTTAAAATCCCAGGCAATTTATAATTGGCTTTTTGAAATTTATTAAATTTAGGCAGCAAAGAACATCCACTGGCCAAGTTATAAAACAGATGCGTTAAGAACCCCTTTTTTATATTTTATTATACAAAATGTTGCTGTTGGCGACAATTTTCATTCCTGTACGGCTTTTGTTTTATACATCAGTAGCACGAGCGTAAAATTCATCACACAAGCAATTCATTTTGAAGACTAAAAAATATTTAAATATATATGCATATACATACATTCAAACAATAACACGCCCAGGGTAATATTTCACAGTTGTTTATCAAGTTTCAGAGAGAAAGTGTGTGTGTGCATAAGTGTGTGTGCGTATGGAAGTGTGGTTGTGTGTGCTGGCAGGCGTGTGCATGATTGATTGGCAGAGATTGTCTAGAAATACAATATGCCCAAATAAAAAACAAAAAAAAAACAGTGACAGCAAACATCCGTTAAAATATACCGCTCGATGACAGCCAATCAAATATATTCAAATTAGCTTAAAAATTTTGTAATTCATTAAAAAATATAATAGGGTATTGGCAAAATATCTTCAAATTTCATAATTTTAAGTTTTTTATTATTGTATTATTATTTTATTTTTATTATTATTATTATTATTATTTATTTAAATATGGCCACAGGTCAGAGCCACGCCCATTAATTTATACACCCGCCTCAAGTTGAATGAGCAACTCAAGCTATCGCCCAAATGTATGCTACATTTATTAACGGGCAGTTAATGCATATTTTATTAGTAAGCTCAACACAAAATTGACCAAAATTAGTGGCCAGACTTCTGCGCTCTGTTGATAAGGCTAAGGACCTTCTAAAGGTACCATGAACCACAACAAATGAGAAATGAAAATGGTCAAATTATGGCCTGCTTTTCAGTTAATGCAAATACAAATCTAAATTGAAATCGCGGCCGTCGTGCAAGTAAATAACGACCAAAAGCCATGACAATAAATTAAAAAAAAAAGGTCATAGCTTGGGTCCCAATTCAGCTGAAAAGTTAAACAAAATGGTGCAGCATGAGGACAATGCATAGAATATAAATAAAAACAAGTAAGAGTGCTCGACTAGGATTTACCTTTAATTCACCTCCGAGTTGCTGTCATATTTTTATCAAAACTTAACCGATTTTGACCGGGAATGACTTTTGATTATGTTCCCACCTCTAGATTATTTCTGCATTTAAATCCAATTTTTAATCAAAACTCACGCACATTTTTACGCAACAATTCCCAATAAGCCACGGATCGAAACATTAAACGGTCCTATATCTTGGTAAAACCCTAACCGATTTTGACCAGGAATGACATTTTCATTATGTTTTTGCCTCTATAATAATTCTGCATTTAAATCTGGAACTTTTTGGTAAAGGCATGGATCATATATATATATATTTTTATTTTTTTATGTTTGTACATGCGTCCTGCTACGAATCACATACTTTTGCACAAAACCATCACACCCATTTTTACCTATTTTCAATGTTTACAGAGCCTCCAAAAATGGTAGAAAAAATTTTTCATTTTGTGGTCCTCACTCAACTTTTAAATATTTGAATAAAAGCTAATTTCAAAAAAAAAAATAGATTCCAAGTAAATGGAATTTACATGGAAAGTATTCAATTGCAATGCTACCTTTTTGCAATGTTAGCAAAATTTCATTTAAAGCATAGCACGGATTCCTGATTTTCCATTTTATTTTGCTAGTTTTTAAATCGTTCAAGCTATTTTAAGAAGCTGTGTTATGCAGTTTTCATGGTATTGGAATATGTTCGAGTGAAAACAACACAGTCAGAAAGGTTTGTAACCCAGACAACTATGCACACACATATGGGCCACTCATAAACACACGCACACACACACACATAAATGCACATAGCTTACATGACGCCAATTAAGTTTCTGAACTGCACTTGACTGGCACAAAAAGCGACGCCCCGTAATGAGTTTTTGCCCCACAGCACAATAAATTATAAACTCCTATAACCGCGCCTTTTTCACATGCTTTTCACTTTGTTTTATTTCTTTGACAGTATCGGAGTATTGCCGCAATACGGGCACCTCGACCAGGCGTCGCATGATGACGCAGCATTGCTGGAATGAGATGCACGAGCTGCATCCTCTTAAGTGAAGAAAGCTGCAAGGAAATTGCATTACACGCAAATAAGTACAAAAATAGAGTACCCTAAGGAATTCATGTTTTAATTATACGAATTGCAAAACAAAATATAAAAGAAATAATTTGTTTCTTTTCGCTAAATAGAAAGCTGTTTGTGATGTTGCTAAAGCCAAGGTAAAGGTAAAAAAAAAAGGTAAACTAGTAAAAGTAAAACAAAAGCTGAAACAGCGCTACGAAAAAACTTTTAATGAAAATCTTTAATGAGCACAGATAAACCAAAGAAACAGCAAGAATATATTTCACTGTAAACCGAATTTTCTCAAAAGCTTGCAAACAAGTTTACAACTCTGTAGTGAAAAATAAATACTCGTATTTTACAACATATGTGTGTAACTTAAATTAATTATGCTTAAATGATGCTTAAACTTAATCGCGCTAATCAAATTGAATTATCATAATTTAAAAACCAATTACAATAGCCGACCACATGTTTGTATTTAATGTTATACACAAATAAAATATTTTAATAACTGATGAATTCAACACATTCAATTGATTAATGTAAATTAACTATTTAATAAATGTAATAAATATTCATTATGTTCACTGCATGTTTGTGTTTTTTCCGTTAAATTTCACGCCAACCTCAATTGATATTGGGCTTAAAGCAAATATCTAATTGAATTATCTAATCAAAATCAAGTGTTCTACTTATATAACTGGATTGGCTAAATCCCCTGAAAACTTATAATGCGCATTAAATGTTTTTTTTTTTACCGAGTTAAGCCAGTCAAACGGTCTACTTCATGCAACATTCCTTTAATCTGGTAAAAATTACTCAGCTAACAGAACAATTTGGCCAAGGGTCATAGAGCCATAACAATAACAAAAGTTAAGCTGCTTAGCTGCACGGAAAAAAGGTCAACAGAAAGCTTGTGAAGTGCAAGGACTGACTTATAAGCCACAACAATCCAACCTGGCAAACTTTAAAGTATAAATTTCTAAATACAAAAATTTAAAAAATAAATATAAGCGAGCACAGAAATACGTATATACGAAAAGGTCCGGCTATGGCAGGCAAACGACTTGTACATTTTAGCTAAACAAAGAAAAAAGTGGCTAGAAGGTGGCGGAAAAGTGGGGGCGGAAGCCATGTACGGTAAAACGTTTACAAATTACTGCTAATTACCATGGCAAATTAACGTTTATTTCCTTAAATCTGTACAAGCCATGCATATATACATGAAAATTAATTTGATTTATGCTCTTTATGTTTACAGATTATTTTCGCTCTGGTTTTATTTTATACATTTTTTTCGATACGAGTGTTGGCCAACAATTTTTGCAGAATGTTAACGTTAATGGGCCAGTGAGCATTGTGCATAACAAATTGCCATGAAATTATGCAGAGCCTGAACTCCCTTGCGCCTACGCAGAAATTAAATTCAATTCAATCAAACTGCCACACACTGATACATATATATTTGTATATATACATATATATAGATATACATGTATTTGCAGACAACACACGCGAACACAACGAGTGAAGCAGATGGTTTTATGTGGGCTTCAAATTCACTTGAAAGCTGCTTACATAATGATATAAGATTTTTAATAGCTGGCAACATAAGAAGACCAACATCAGCAGCAACAGCAACAGCAACAGCAACAACAACAACAAATACTAGTAACCATCAATTGAAATGAAAAATAAACACTCCATATACCACAAATACTATTCGCAATATAAAAAAAATGATTGCGAAACTTATTGAAGTTTCGTAACCTTTGTAGAAAAATAAATAAAAGTTATGAAAATTATTCAACGGAAAATAGATTCCATGATATTTTGACCCATGCTCGACTTGAAGCTCGCATATGACCAGAAATGTAGAGTTTGATTATATTGGTTTTCGGTTTCGGCCAGTTCTGCACAACCGTAAATAAATTATTGAATAAACTCAGATGATTTATACTACTTTTTCAGTAAGAAAACATAGATTTTTTTTTTGAATACGCTGTTGGAGATGGTTTTTGTATTTTGGTGAAGTTATTATATATTAAAAACTTTTTAATCTCTTAAATCGACGGACGACAATATTTACATCAATATAATATTCTTGATACCAAATATAGAACTGTGCGTTAAAATTTATATCCAACAAAAGTTTACTCAATTTGTCAACTGAAAGGTATTTCGATTGCACTTAAAAAAGTATATATTTTTTTGTATGCAATATATTGAAAGTAAAAATTTATTGGAAATTTCCAACTGAAATATTCGTTTGCATGAGCCATGAGACCATTGAATTAAAAAAAGGTACACAATAATTTCATTTAAAATTTATGCAATTTAATGTCGCCGACAGCCAAGTTAAGTCAACAACTTGTAAAAGGAAATTGCAACTTTAATACGTTTAAAGTTTAAATTTAACGTTCTTTTGAAGTTTTCCTGCAGCATCTCTTTTAAGCACAGATTATTTTTTTGCTGCTACAAACGCACTTAACATAATTACTGAAAAGCGTTTAAATTTATACCCATTGAAAGTTTATTAAAGTTGTTAATAGTCTCAAATAGCAGGTTAGTAGTTGTTATTGCGTATAGCTCATACCTTTCTCGTTATCGCTGTGGAGGGTGCCCACGACGCTGCCAAAGAAACGTTTGTCCAGTATTTGCAGCAGCTGCAGAGCGGTTGCATGCACCTCCACCCGGGGGCAGCCCGTCATCAAAAGCGTCACTGTAATAACGGAAGTATAATGGTCGCACGGATACTCCCTGTAAAAGGAAAATGCAAAAATTTAAAAATGAAACAAAAACAAAAACAAAAACACGGCTGGTTAATGGGTTTTATGCGCTTATGGACTAAAAGGCTTACATTGCGCTTAAGTAAAAAGTTAACTCAGTTACGGATTGCGGTTAAGGTCTTGCCGTCTCATGCAAGCTCACGAGCTGCTTATAAGTACTTTAAGAGAGCCCATTACACATGCCTATCGCATTAACAATTTGCCAATTAAAGTTCAATCACATGGTCCGATACACTCACTCACTAGGATTTAACGCCAAGCCACAATTTACCCTCTCTGGCACGGGGCAAACACCTGTCAGCAGCCAAAGAGCTATTACCAGACCTGCCTAAATCAAGCCCGTATGCAAATTTCATGGCAATCGATTCTCAATTTGCATACAAAATGCAAACGCTGAAAGGTATGCTACGGTTTTGACATCCATTTTGTTTTTTTTTTTACCACAACGAACTTTTACGAATTAACAAAGTAGCTAAAATCTGTTACAGTAGTACTTGGCTTAGTGAAAAGTTAAAAAAGAAAAAAGGAATAAAAATATACAAATATCAAAAACTAATCTGGTTGAAAAGTCAGAAGCTAAATAACTTTCAGCATGAAAATCTGAGTAGGTTTAGGATTTTCAAGTTAAGAAAATCCCGTTTTTAAACTGGTATTAGTATACATTTTTAAAAATGTGTAAAAAAAAATTCTTGATTTAAATACAAATACAAACCAGAGAGTAGATAATATCAAATTTGTTTCAGCTTTAAAAATCGATATACTTAAGATAAAACAATGAAAGTTAAAAGTCCAAGAAATACATATTCTGAGAACTTGAATACTTTCAAATGTATGCAAGCTCTGAGGAAATTATCTTACTGGACTATTAACTTTCATAATTCAGGTTTCCAAAAAAGTTGAATGAAATTATTTATATTTATTAAGACGGTACAGCTTTGATAAAGTTCTGCTGATTCTTGTTCCCTGTAACACATTTTCGCATTTTCGTTTTTTTACCACGTTTAAGATACAATTGCCAGCTGATTGGCACTTTCGTGTGGTTGTTGTTGGACCTGCATGTGTGTGGACTGGTGTTTGGCTCTATAATTTGTTTTGGCGTTTCGTCGATGCATAAAACCCGTTCGTTAAAAGGTTACAAAAAATAAAATACACTTACGAAGTGTCAATTTGTTGGTATTTTGCAGTTAATTGAAACCGATTTTGCTGTTATGCAAAACAAGCGTACAGAGTTCAAAATGGTTAGCTTCCATTTGGTTTCGACTAGCGCTTAAAAAAAGTTCGTCTGGGTTGTGGGATATGCCATACACTGGCCACAGACACTAGCAATTAAGCAATCAATCAAATTTTTGGGTTGTGGCCTTTTGTGGGTTTCTATGTGTGTATATGCATATGGATTTACAAACAGTTTGTGCAACAGTCTGATAAAAACAACCGCAGACAGTTTGAGGTTAGAAGCGCTTTAAAGTATTGCTGAAAAGACTTTCGGATATTAAAGTCTTCTTTTTTGAGCTGCAGTAAATCAAAGTTAAGCATAGAAACTGCAAATTGCAGCGGAGCATGAAAATGAATTCATTTGTATATGGCCATAGCACGCAAGGACACACAGACACACACAAAAACAGCATCTGCTCCACAGAAAATGGCTGCAAAAATGTGAATTATACGGAAAAAAAGGGAGCAACAGATTACAGCATGTAGCATGAGCCACAAATAACCAAAAAAAATAATAATAAATGAAAAATGAAAAAAGAAAAAAAGCCAGGACTGTGCGAAATCCTACAAAGTAGCCCACAAAAAATATCCAGGCTACAAAAACCGTACAGCAAGTTAAAGGCCAGTTTATGGTTCACTATTAAATATGCAGATGAGTAAATCTTTAATACCTTGGGGTTAAAAATTATATTTAGTTTGATTTTAATATTTATGAGCATATACTATATATATTTAATATTATTTTTAAGCTACTGAATAATATATTTATTAGATATAATACATATAGACAAAATGTTAAAGCCACTGAACCAAGACTGCATAATTTATGCACACATCTAAATTATATACGCCTCAGGGGGCGGCAAACAAAGTGCGGCATGCATCACGTGGCACGTCAAATGGATTTAAGTAGTTGCATCTGCTGCAGGAAATTTAAACGACATTAAAAACGATAATCATATGAAACCAGGCGACTGGTATATATAAATTTAGGAATTTTTAATTATTCAATTGAAATGCAAATAAAATATTAAATTCTTTAGAAATAAAGAATATTCTTTGAACTAATGATATAAAGAAAATATGAATCAAGATATGACATTATTTACAGTACTCAAACATTCGTCGCCTGGCAGGAATGCAATAAAGCACCAGATGCAGATGCACGATATGCAACCCACACGAATACAAATGTGCACAGTGGGCACAATTGGCAGGAAAAATGCATATATGTATGTTTATATATTTTACAAGCAATATACATTGTCTGCGGGCTGTCGTTGGAGGTTGTAAATTTAAAGCGGCCATCATGGCTGCCAGACACGTGAGGCGCTACTTAAGCCGCAACACACGCACACATATACACGCACATACACAGACACACTAAAGTACCCAGGCAAGACAGGATGTGTGGTAAATGAGCTTATTTATAAATTGAGCACGTTCAAGGTAAGAGCGATTGGCAGGGGTGAGGGGACTGCAACTAATGCGTTAACACATTAAGCTGGCGGCATGATTCACTTACTTGGCACTGAAGATCGAGGCCAAAGCCAAAAAGCAAGCATCCGCCTCACGTGGCGTCGATGTATAACAACGATCGATGACCCATTCGAGCAATTGGCCCATATCCGGATTCGATTCCAGCAGCAGCACAACCGTATCGCGAGCCAGCTGATAAATCTAAGTAAAAGAAAACAAATAAAAATACATAATAATAATATGCCATACAAGTTCGAGCAGTTGATTTTTAATTTACCTTCTCATCCTTGGAGGTGAGCAGCAGATCCAACCATTTGTATATGATGCCATCGTCTTGCAGATAGGGCGTATGGAAGATGTGACCGCAGCAGAGCAAAGCAGACATGGCCTGCATGACAGATGCGAGAAAAACAAGTAAGAACGTTGCAGTCGTGTGTAACCGACTGCGCAATACTCGTTCACAGTACAATAACAGCTTAAAACAATCGAAAATGGTCCTAACTCTTGTTGTACTTTTTGTTTTGTAATTTGTAGGGGCGGGAGTGGTCGTTTCTGTAATTTTTTGCTTAACCCTTAGAGGGGGTCATAAGAAAACTGTCTACTTTCGTTCATTCGGACAGCAAGACGGACATTGCACAAACCCAATATACTCATTTCACTTCGTGAACGAGAATAAAAAAAAAAACAGTAAATAATCGATGCAAGGGTTGGGCTGCTACGACTTGCCTGTAACGCGCTAAATTGCAGCTTCTCCTCCTCCAGAGTTTGGCCAATTTGTGAGCTAATGCTTAGCGGCTTGGAGAAGCTGCCACACCAAGTGGCAAATAAATTGAATAGATTACGCTTCAAGTCGCGCGACAACAACGTGGCGCAAGATTCCACTGTGCGAAAAGTAGTTAGGCTTTAATCAATAAACAAAGTTGAAGTCGAAACGCGAAACTTACGTGAAAAGTTTTTAATCATTTTGCGTATGAAATTGCAAAAGTGTGCCTTGACTTCGCGTATGCTGAGATTATCCTTGTCCGTTTCGGCCATAAGATATGCCATAGCACCCTCTATGTACTCCACAAATGTGGGATGCAACGACATCGTATCACGCTCCAGCACGCAGGTGCTATTCAGAAATTGGATGCGTAAACAACGGCAGTTTCTCGAGAAGATTTGGGCGAGCACTTACCTAACACCAAATGTGCCAATCTCAGCTATTTTCTCCAGCACACGCACCACCTGCAGACGCAGTGCATCGCGTCGTCGTCGCCGCCGCATATTCTCCTGTTTGCGATCAACGGCCTCGCGTATGTAAACCACCAGCTCCTCCATTAGATCCCTGACGAAGAGTCGGAGTTAAGGATGGCTTCAAATTATATATTAAAAGTTTGTTGCTTACTTGAGCGCATCGTGATTTATCATGCCCAGCGCATTGACAGCCGCATCCCGGACATCGATGGCCTCACAGCGAAGCAGGGGCACCACCAGTTTGTACAGTGCCTGCGGCGAAGCGCTGCCCATCGCCGATTTGTCACTGCGATCCGCGTTCAGGGAATCTGGCGATGAGCTATAAAAATAAAATTTACGGTCGCGCATTTTAGTATCGTACTGTGCTTAAATCTTTTTGCGTGTCCTGCGTGTCCTGACTCCTGAGTGTAGACTTTAACGCAGTGGGCTTTAAGTTGACACAGGTTAAGTTCACTTGGTAGACAAACTCATAATTCTATTTATAAGTGCATCTAAACGTCTTTTGCCTTACAATTTTATATAAATGAACATTTTAAATATTAAAAGCGCACATTTCAATTAAAAGCACAATTTTTTCTGGGTTTTTTTTTTTTTTGTCAGCATTTGAAACACAACAAATTTCGACAGTAAACAAGGTTTTTCATATCTGTATATGTATGCAAAATGTATATAGACATTTTCGTTCGTTCAGGCAAGCAGGCGTGACAAACGGTAGCCCTCCTGTGGGCGGGTGCGCTTCAACGCGTAGTATGTAAAATAAATAAACTTGTCCTATAATGATTTTTTCCACATTTTCGCAGCGTAACAAAAAACATCGGCAATAAAAGGGCGAGGGCATACACAGTACAAACAGACAAATGAAATAATTTTGCGAATAAAATATGACGACAGAAAGAGTCTTAAAATTTGATATTGATTAAGCAATTCAAAACAACACTTTAATGTAAAACAAATAAATTTGTGCAAATTTAATACAAAACTATGCAAATTTACCAAAAAAATAAATTTAAGTTTTGCAAACGAACAAACATTTTGTGCAAATTGCTTGACAAACTACAAATAGAAGAATTATACGCTTGACAAACCGAAGTCAAAAAATCATATTTCGAAATACTAAAAGCACTGAAGCCAAAAGTTATTCAATCCAGCTTATGCAAATTGCTAAGCAGTTTGAAAAATTCAAAACAAAGAGTACTTTTATAATAATTAATAAAAATCAAAATCAAGAAATTGTTTAAAACAAAACTTTGTCAGACTAATTTTTGGAAACACTAAATTCAATATAAATAAAAAATACTAAAGGCTACAGGTTAACAGCTAAACTACAAACATTAAAGCTTGCATGCCAAGAATATACACGATTAAACAGTCACACACACACACACACACACGCACACAGCTATAAAAGCCACATTAAAAGTAATCGGAGTACAATTATGTAGATTAATTATACGTTTCTGGTGTGCGGCTTTTTATTTTGTTTGGGTTTTCGGTTTGGGATTTTCGGGATTTTTTTGTTTATGTTTTTGGTGTTTGGTTTGCTTTACCCAAGTCGTTTCTGGCGCGCCTCTTTGCGTCCGTAGGAGAGCGGCAGCGTGAAACGAGTCACAATTCCCTCGGGCCCAAAGACATTTGACGGTATATTGTCCAAGGAATCGGATAGCGAACGTGAGTCCGATTGATCTTGTAAACTATAAATTACAATCCATATATAGGTAATACATATGTATAGAACAAACGATTAAATATTTAAACTGGGCGTGAAGTGAAATTTATGGCTTTATTTGATCTTTGACCACCGGCCTTAACTGATTTTTATGCAAATGGACGGGGTGTGTGGACGCTGTTGTATATGGCCGTGGGTGTTTTTGACAGGTTTAAATTGACATTGCCCATTTACCGCTGACATTTGACAATGATGCGAAAGATAAACAAATATGCGTTGCCTCTAGGATGTGAAATGGCGAATGTTTGTGATTGTGGGCAATAACATTGGTTTGTTTAAAAACAATTCCAGCGAAACACATGATCCAATATGTGCATTACATCTTTCCAATTGTTGGGTTTATTACGCAAACTATGAGCTTATATGCAAAATTGTCGATAAATAGCAACTGTGATTGCAGGCAAAGCTTATTTAATTGCAATGAAGGTGCAAGTTGTAATTTAATTTAAACAAAAAAATATATGATTTTTATTATGCTTCCCACGTAGAATCAAAAACTGATCAACACTGAATAAATATATCATACAGTCTTATAAAAATTATCAACTGGAAGCTCATCTTTCTAAATAAAAAAAAATCGATTTGAAAAATGTTTGCCAAAGAATTTAACCAAAGTGAAATATTTATTCCTTTTACAAGATATTTTCTTTTAGGAGAGTTAAAATTTTTGTTATTTTATTTAATAAAGTCAACAAAAAACCTAAAAGCTATAAGTATTAAGTACAGCTTTAATAACTTGTACTTTAAATTGATCAATTTATGATGAAAAGAGAAACTATTTGCAAAAAAAAAAAATATATATATATATATACTTGACTAATATACATTTAACGCACTTTGGCTTACTAAATGGAGATATATATATTGAAGTCAAAGAGTAAACAACAAATAATGTATTCCTAGACATTAAATTATTAATTTCAAACCTTTTTAGCACTTTGGGCCATTAAAGCGACTGCCTGATTTGCATATTTACAGCAAATGTCTAATCGAGCAGCAATTTATGAGCCTGTCGCTTTAAATTGCCATTGGCACTTCAAACAAAACATAAAATTTCATAGCTAGCAATAATAAACACACAGCTAACATAACAGATGTTTATGTGTGTGTGTGTATTCCAGTTATTTGCTTGTTTACTTTGGATGCAAGACAGTTACAATTACATTAGATATTATGCAAAATTTTGACATTACATGAAGTGTTTAATGACAACAGCAAATCAAACATTAAATAGAAATATTGCACTTAAAACAATTGCTAATCACAAGGCGAAATTTGATAGAAAATTGTTTAACAATTGTACAACGTGGCGTATGGTTGATATTGATACATTATATACAATAATGAATTTTTATTGAAATTATGCAAATGCGTGGCAGACACAGAATTTCATTTAAATTTATTAGCTATTCCAATGCGTTTGGCAATTTATTTGATTGCGTTTTAATTTTAAGTCAATTCGACTGATATTTCATTTTGCAGACAGAAATTATATTTACATATAGATGTGTGTGCGTGTGTGTGCGTGTGCGTGGGTTTGTGTGGAATGAAACGTGTGTCTCTGCACGCTGTTGTGATTACACATAAACAGTTATACGGGACAATCTCAACTAAGTTAAAAACAAATAAACACGACACAAAACTTAAACTGAAATGACAATAATATTTAAATGGATTTTGTATACTATGTATATACAAGAGAGTTTCAAGTTGGATTTTCGGAACAGACGACACGTGCGCTAAATACATAATCGAATACAAAACGTTAATTAAACAAAACAAATGAAATGATTTATGGACAGTAGCCACACAGTTTGTTTGTTGATGTACTGAGATAATGTGAATCGATGCGAACGTTTGTCCCGCAGGCAGACTTACCTCAAACTCAAATCTGGCGAGGCACAGCGCACGGCGACACTGGGGATTTGGGGCACCAGGCGCATGGCGCAGGCCACCTGATTGCGCCACAGGCGCATATACGAATCCTTTTGACTCTCGGTGGGCATCTTTTTGGTTGGGGCCGAGCCGCGCAGCAACGAAGCGCGATTATCGCTGACGGGTCTGCAAGCAGAGAGGGGTAGAGATAATTTCAATACAATTAAATCCAGACCTACTCAACTTACGTCGGATCGATGACACTGTAGAGTGCATTCAGGCGCGCATAGCAAATGGGCCAAGCCTGCGCCACGGCCGAGGGGCATTGCTGCAGCACGCGCTGGCGCTCAAGCAGACCAAACAGACAGCTAGCCCATGGATCGAACGGCGGCTGCGGGCAGCTGGCAGCGGTGGCCGCCGCCGCCGCAGCTGTTGAGCTGGCCTGCGATAGATTCAGCGTCGAGGTGGATGACTTGGAGTTGTCTAAAAGCATAAACAATTGTATGATTATATGTAATTGAGACTTTTCTGAGCCACCTACCGTCTGTGAGTCCGGCTAGCCAAACGCCGGTGCTGCGCTCCGCTATCCACTGCAGATCGATGCAGTTGGCATTCAGTATGGCCGTCTTCTCCGCCTGCGGCAGCAGCGGCAGACATTTCTCCACAATCTGCGGACAGCAGCGATCCATGACATCGATCAGCGGCGGCTCCGTTTCGGGTATGCCCAATGCGCGCATTAGATTCTTCACCTCCTTGAGTATCGCTGCTGCCACTTTGCGCAGATAGGGCCGATAATTGCAGAGCAGCACGAGGGCGAAGCCCTCAACAAAGTGCAGCGTGGTGGCCAATGGTATCTCATTCTTTTTGCCCACATCGTTGGCCACCATATTGAGCACCGTGTGCTGCGTAATGCTGGACATGCCGCTGGATGTGGTTATGCTGGACGCAGCGCTGCTGGCGGTGTTCAGATGTTGCTGCTTGGACAGCTGGCTGCTGGTCGTGTCCTTGCCGGCAACGGGCGGTGTGGCCGCCACGGGTGTCGACTGTACAACAGCGGTGCCAATTGTGGCCGCTGTGCCGCCAGCTTTCTGCTGTGCCGGATTAAGGCCGCCGGCAGCAGTGCCAACGGCACTGGGTACGGTGCCGACTGCAGTGCTATTGACATTAATCGCGCAGCGCCAAACGTTCAGGAAGACGAACAAGATGCGCGTGCAGTTCTCCAACAATTGCGGATAGGTGTCGGTGACATCGCGCACCAGAAACTGTGTGTAACCGTGCACGACATCCTGACGCCAATCCGGAAAGTCTATGACCAGCGTCTGCAGCGATTGATGCGTCAGTATGCGCAGCTCCTCGTCCATGTGGACGGTCAGACGCGACAGTAAATCGACCAGCTCCTGTGCGGTCATCGTGTCCGGTATTAAACGTGGCACAGCCGCCACACACGTACGAAAGAGATCGATGCGCGGCTTGCGCTCGCCGGATAGCATCTCGTCCGGCTCTTTGTTTTGATTCTGGGTGTTTGTCATCATCAACGGCCGGCCACAGTGCACATCCAGGGCACGTAGAATGTCAACAAATACACGACGCACGTGCGGAAAGTATGTGGACATGCCAATGCTACGTGCCGTGTCATCCGTGAGCATCTTGTTGATGTACGTCTTCTTCACGCGCAGTGTATTGCCCGAGGGCAGCACGGGCACGGTGCGTGGCATTGGCGGCTCGCCATCCTTCTGCTGCAGCGAGTCGGCAACGACCAGAAAAGCACGCAACCCGATGCTCATCCGCTCCGGATTGAGTATGACCTTGATGGAACGGCCCACACACAACAAATCGTAGACAATCTCGCGCATGGCAAAGTCCAGGCGTTCCTGGGCAATAAACTGAATGATCTTGACAAAGATATTCAGCGGCGTGTCGCGCGGCACAACGCCCTTGGAGCCCCTGCGAGAGAAAACAAGTCAGAACTTTGCATTGAACTACTGAAATACTCGTTCACAGTATGTTAACACCTTAAAACAGTCGAACACGGTCTTAATTATAATTATTTTGGATTTTTAGAGGCAGATATAGATTTTAGCGGTTTACCCGCGTGGGCGTGCCAATTGGATTTATTATTTATATTTAGAGTATGTCAACAGCAAGTCGTCTGCAAAAATGTAATGTATCTAGCTTTAAACCTGAGAAAAATATATAGATTAAAACGATTTGCCACGCCCCCAGTGGGCGTCGCTAAAAAATCTTAAGTCTTTATCTGAGGCGGCTATTAACGAGTATATACTCCAAGTTTCAAGAGTCTAGCTTCAATAGCGAAGACAAAAATTGAATTCATACGGACCAACGGATGGACCTAAAAAGCCGACATACTTCTTTCACTTCATGAAC
Source organism: Drosophila colorata (assembly GCA_035041545.1). Taxonomy (NCBI): domain Eukaryota; kingdom Metazoa; phylum Arthropoda; class Insecta; order Diptera; family Drosophilidae; genus Drosophila; species Drosophila colorata. The sequence continues at coordinate 8,124,663 of JAWNLD010000564.1, forward strand.
GAGTATTAATATATTGTGATGAAAGGAGGACGCATCCGTGGCAGATATATATCCACTCACTTGGGAAACAGCGAATTAACAATGCTCTGCAGTCGCGAATGCGTGGCCGAGTTGGACTCGCACTTGATCCTGATCATGTAGACCCAGAGCAGGCGATAAAGTGATTCCAGCGCAACGCGACTCATTTTGGCATCGCGATTCTTTAGATTGCTCAGGCACATGGCCAGAAAGTAGTGCCAGTTGGTCAGAAAGAAGGTCTTCTGCGAGACGCAGAGCAGGCAGGTGACCAGCGGAAACAGCGCCAGGCGATGCTTCGACTTGGTCGATGCGTCCAGCGTTTGCACGTACAGCAGCTCCACGAAGTTCTTCACGCAGGGCACATTCACCTCATTTTTGACGGCCTGCGCAGGTAGAGAGTGGAAAGAAAGTTTAGATTTAACTACAGAAAGTAATACAATATAATTACCGCTGCAACGGGCACTAGAATCTCCACAAAGAGTCCAGCCAGTGCATGCTTTATATCCTTATCCTTCACCTCCAAAAAGTACTGGCCACATTCGTGCATAAACTGAAAGCTGGCCTCAAACTCCTCGATGGGCACCATTTTGACGCGAAAGAATTTCATGCCCATCAGCAGGCTAATGATGCTCTGCGTCGTCGTCGGCGACGCCTCCTTGCCGCGCAGCTCCTTCAGCTCGAACATGAAACGCTTGCGGACCGACGCAAACCGACTCTGGGCGAGCACACCAATGACCTCCGCATAGAGATCGGCAATCATGTGTATGTTATGCGCATTGGGATTGTTCTGGAGGCCATCCTTGTACTTGAAGTGCTTGAAGGCCAGATTCTCAATGCTGCGCACCAGATCCTCGTGGCCCGGATGAAACGGCAACTGCTTGAGTATCTCAATCAATGCCAAACAGAATATAAACTCGACGGCCGCCTCGCGACGCTGCAGCTGAAAGTCGAGATCGACGCTGGTCTTGTTCACAGCCTGAACGCTGCTGCCCGTCGCCGGCTTCTTGAGATCGTTCTTGATCTCCATGTCGGACAGCTGGCGGCGATGCCAGGCGAGCAGCGTGTGCAGCAGCGAGGGCAGACAGTGCTCGGCAACGGAGCCGAGCGCCGAGAGCAGCTGATCAAATTGCTGATCCTCGCCGCGTTGCAGCAGCTTCGACAGATTCTTGTCGGCGCTCTCCAACATCACCAGCTCGATTTTCTTCTCCGCCTGTGCGGTAAAATCGCTAAACAAATTCCGCATGACAATTTCGCCGGGTCGCGGCGCCGCCAGCTCCAGGCTGGCCACGCTGGCCACACTGGCCGCCAGCGCATGCATCTCCGCCTGCGTATAGCTGGGCAGCACGTTCACAATCGAGCTGCGCGAATGCGCGCCCCACGGCAGCAGCGACTGACGCTGCGGTATGATCAAGGGCGGCAATGCCGCCGGCGGTGAAACGTAACTCTGACGATTCACGCTGTAGCTGATGGTGGCCGTGGCCTGGACAGCGCCGGGTGGCTCCTGATTAGTTACCGACTGTTGCTGCTGCTGCTGCTGTTGTTGTTGTGTGTAGGGCTGCTGCTGATGTGACTCATACTCTAGGCTATAAGGGTAATCGTCGCCAAGTATTTGATAATTTATGGGCGAGGTGGTGCCACTGACATTGGCTGACGCGGACGCTGCTGCTGCCGTTCCATTTAGCCCTGTGCGGCCTGATTTCGGCGTTGAGGTGTATTCGCTAGTGTTTATGGAATGACGCTGAGCGGGCGAACCGTTTGCCTCCAGCTGTGGCTCGTTATCGGCGTTATCGCCGCCAGTTTGATAAACATCTTCGTGGTAAACGCTGCGCTGTGGGCTCTTTGTGGGCGTGGTATTGACAGTTGTTGCTGCTGCTGCTGCTGCTGCAGCTGTTGTAGGTGTTGTTGTTGTTGTTGTTGTCGCTGTTGCTGTTGCTGTCGTTGCATTGGGACTGTACGCTGTTGGTGAGCCAAGACCAACAACAACCGTGGCCGCCTCACTCACGTGTTGATCATTTGCGTTTTGATTTGTGCCTATGTGCAAACATAAAAAGGAAAAAAAAAAACCAAAATATATATATGAGCTGTAAATGGATTTCGTTTTTTTTTGTTTTTGGTTTTTTTTGGCTTGGTTCTTATCAATACTCAGAATTATATGTAACTAAAAATGATTCATTTATTGTGTAAGCTCTACGGACTAACCTATTCCCCCGAAACCCATTAGCAACGACAAAGAAGCTCAGATGAGTGAATGTAAAATTTGTTTACTCTACAATTATGATTTTTTTTTACCCAAAATGTAGTTTTGTCTTTTTTTTTTTTGTTAACACGCGCCTAGCAAATCAAATCTGCAAATAGAAAATAGTATTATCTCATCATCAGCAGCATTATGTATGTATGTTATTTTGTGGGTGTGGAAACAGAAAAATAAAAATAAAAAAAAAACAATACCCTATAGACTTTGCCTCATTGGCGTTATCGTAAAAAAGTCCATTTCCACATTTGTTCATTTGTCAACTTGTAGCTTAATTAGTAAAATGTTAACGATGCATGAAACATAAATTCATTATCGCCATATCGCGTGTCTGGCAAAAATATATATCGGCAAACAGTTGTTCCTGCGCAGATTGAAACTGCCGATTCACAACAATCTGTCAATCTATGCGAAGCAACAAATGACAAACAAGTCTGAAGCATGTTCTTCCCTATACAACACTATTATAGGAAATACACATATGTTTGTATCTCACTCACATTATCGAAGCGCCTTGGAACAGCACAAACAAACACTTTATGATAACAGTTCATGCGAAAAACCAATTTCATCAGATATACATATATATAAAAAAAATATATATATGTATATATGCAGTGTCTGCTATGCAAGTTCTAGAGAAGTTTGTTTTTAATACAAAATATTCAGTGAGACATTCGAGGAACATTAACATGAAATGAATTAAATGCAGTGGGTCGTACGTAATTTATATTTACAATGAACAACAGTTTTCCAAAGAAAATAATTGCCTAATTAACTGCATTGAATCTCTTAAATTTAATTATTAAATTGAAAATGTACTGCTTAAGCCTTTTAAATTTTCTTTATTTTTTTTTATAGAAACAAGAATTTTTATTGGTTAAAATAAATAAAAATTAGTTATCAAAATCAAGAGTAAATGTTTAAGGATTAAAAATATTGATATACACGCCTCTTATTCCATTAAATATATATTATATATACATACAATCTGGTTCAGTATCAAAAGCCATTTAAAAGATTTTGAATTCTTACACCATAAAGCTAACGATTAGATTATCTAAGATAATAAATTCTAATAATCAAATGGAGCCACAATGTGATAATCAAAAAATCAATACCAGACCTATAACTATGTGATAATTAAAGAATGATTATGATAGACATAAGGTTAAAGAAAAAAACGGTTTCGCCTTCAGTAAATCAATATAATTATTTTTATACATTTGTAGTTTGCAGAGGGTATTATAGTTTTGTCAGGGAATGTGCGACGCAAAGGAGACTTATAGCTTATATTTTCTTGATCAGTATCAACAACCGAATCGATAACTGACTGTCTGTCTGTTACTATGCAAATTAGTATCTGAGTTTTAATGAACAATATGTCAAAAAGATATACATACTTAACAACAGTTAAAAATTATATAAACTTGAACAAACAACAAGAACTGCTGACAGTCATTAGCTTAGCAGCCTCTAGGTCAAACACAATCAGTCTCAAGTGGAACTCTAACAATACTTTGTTGTCCTTAAGCTGTCATTAAAGAGAGCCCTTGAATTACATAAAGCTAAAAGTAATATAAATAATAAATGTTAAATGGTAAATGGATATTGGATATGCTTAGAGAGAATGTGGCAGGCATTTTCCAATGCCGACACACGTCCGTCAGCTGTTCCACGGGACATCAAGGACCTGCACACGGCACTTGAAGGTCACCGTCGAAGTTCAGGGCAAAGGTTTCTTCACTGTCATTGAATAATTGATAAAGTTTAAAAGAGACAGCCACGTAAAAGTATCTCTTATATGTGTACCTAAACCTATTTAAAGCTGTCCAAGCAGCTGTCATGAAAGCTTCGCTAAATTTACGAAAATAAATGAAAATTCGATTTTCTTTGCCTCTAAATGCAATAAAAGGTAGCCTTTTTTTTTTGTTCATAATTTATAAACATGTAGCGCACACGAGAGCTGGGAAAAACAAAGCGAGAATTTGCAAGTGCTCGACTAGGTGTTATCCCGTAAAAATCAATCATCTTTAGAAATATATTATAATCTTAACTAAATTATTACTTAGATATTCACATACAAAGTAAAGAAAACTTTTAATAAATAAAAAAATCCGGAAAGATTGAGTTTATGAAAATCACATAGAAAGGCGTTTTTTTTTAAAGAGAGTGAAAATGAGAGTGAGAGTATAAGATCCAGTGACAGACAGAGAAGGAAAATAAAAGCAAGAGAAACATAGTAATTGCTAGGGTGCAAGAGTCAAAGAAAAAGAGAGAGAGAGAAAGCTAGAGAGTGAGAGAGAAACAGAGAAAGAAAGCAAAGGAGAAAGCGAGAGAGTGTAAGATAAAAAGAAGAAACGAGAGATTGAGATAAAGAAAGAGAGCATAAGAGCATGAGAAAGAGAAAGATCGGAAGGAAGAGAGAAAGAAAAACACGAGAGAGAGAAGCAGACAGCTACTATTCTTAAAAATAGTCTTATGATATTTTCCAGAGTTCAAGTATGACAGCGTAAGGAAGAAAGAGAGCAAACAAGGGAGCAATTACTAAATAATTTCCTAAAAGACAACTATAATATACCTAATTTAGCCAACATCGTAAGTACAGGGTATACAAATGCGCAGAAAATATTGAAAATTGCGTTAAAAATATAGTATCCGAACCGCCAGCAAAGACAGATTCTCCCATTTGTTTGTGTATATTATTAATAACGTATTAACACGCTCGGCACCAAAAATAAAAAAAGAAGCCTCCAAGCGAAAGTAAGTAAACGAATGGAAAACGACTGAAATTCTTGTTATAAATGCGCTATGGATGTGTCATTTAACAAACTACAACAACAAAAACAACAACTTGGCAGCGACATGCGACCAACATGAATCTCTCCTCTTGATCTCTGTCCGCCACTTGGCCGTGTCTCTGATTCTCTCATCCAATTTCAGTGGGCCGAAAGTTGAAAAACTGCAGCAGTGGCAGAAAATATATTTTGTGTACATATTTTTCCAATGCGCAATTTTTTTGAAAACGTGAAGAGCCAGCAAAGGCGAATAACTCAAGTAATTTGTTGAAAATTATTTTTGTATCATTTGACTTGAAATTTATGATTTGTTTAGGAGTAGTTGTTGTTTATTACCACCTAATTGTACAGTTTAGGACCATTTAATTTATTATTTGAATTGAATTTTCTTAGAAATTTCGATTTGAACAAGAAGAGAATTCTATAGAATTATGTCTTTGGAATTTTATTGATTTTCGTTTAGTAAAAGTGCTGAAACATTTACATTGCCTGAAAATAGGGCATCACGAGCCATAAAATATACAATTTTGAGAACTTTGTCTCAACTATTTTGGCGCCCACACAGATAATATTTTAATGGTCAATCTGTCTGACAAGTTTACTCATAAAATGAGACATATTAAGGGCACATTTAGTTTAAATATTAATTTTAAGTTCTGCCTGAATGTTACCTTTTAGTTTTTTTGGTGTCCATTGAAAGTTCCATAACATGAAACCGCCGCATAAATTTGTAAAATAATCGCAGCTAGGAAAATGATGCCCAGGCAGATTCGCAAACGTTTGGAAACACACAAAAGCTCAAAAACGAGTATTCAGACAAACAAAAGCGCGCAAATTGTTGGCACAATATTATGAATTTTCCCCGCTGGGCGCGTTGTTGTGGGCGTAAGGGGGGTGTGGCGGAGGGGAGGGTGTCGGCGATTAAATAAACGCTGGCGTTTGTAAGTACTCGTAATTAGAGGCACGTGAGCTTTTGCTCTATCTAAACACAAATTATATTTATGAGTTGTAATTAATTTTGCAGCGTTTTGCTGGCAGGATTATTTGTTATTGTTGCTGTTGCTGTGCTTATTGCTTGGCGCTGATAAGAACAGGCCACACAGCTCATAAATGTGTCACCGCAAGCAGTGTGACGTTAATCGAAAAGGCAAATGAGCCGAAAATTGGATTTCTTATAAAAAAAAAAAAACAAGAAACCCAAAAAAAACACTTGTATTTAAAGACTTGCCGAGATTAGATCGTATAAAAAAAACACCAATAAGAACAACAGTTGTTCATAAATTCTGACATCAAATAAATATAAAAATCCCAATAATAATAATAAAAAAGATTATTTGCAATTTTCACAGCTTTATATTCTGGCTTAGAATTTAGCTTGATGTATGTATTTATAATGCTTTTTTATGCTAATTAGCCAGTTTAAAAGCGTCTCAAAAAAATGAGCTCAGCGTTTTGATTTTGAAATTGACACGACGCCGATGATGACAACAACAACAATAATAACAAGAACAGCGGTAACAAAATTCAGTTGTCAAATTACAATTTCGAGGCAATTTAACGTATTTATTTATATATACATATGTGCGCATATATATGTATAGGTGTGTGTGCGCACATATATCTTCACATTCACATCGCACATAAAACACAATTTCTGTCGGCTAAAACAAAAACACAATTGTACATAAACGCATATATATGCAATATAAATATAAATCTCAATACGCAAACGTTGAAAACGTAAAATGCTAAATACGAGGCGAACTCTGCCGACGACGAATTTCGACTGCGGCGAAAACGCGCGCGCGACTCGCAGCCCAAAAAGTTCCAAGCAGCAGCGGCAGCGAAAGGCAGCGACGGGCAATAAGCAATAAATAATAAAAAAAATAAAAAACACATAAATACAAGTTGAGCGTAAATCGCGCGCGCTCGCAAATTGAAAGCACAAAATCAAAACAAACGATAATTGAATATTTAGAATTATGATTAACAACAACTGAATGAGAGGGAGCAAGCCAGTGATAGAGAGATAGAGAGAGAGAGAGAGAGAGAGAGTGCGAGAGCAGCAAGTGAGCGACTGTGCCAATAAGCAGAAGAGAGTGAGGTAAGTGTGAAACAGCTGTTTGTCAGCGGCGAATTGGAAAAAAGCCGCACAGAAATACAACAGCAAACACAACTCGAATCAGCTGAGCAAGTGACGCTGACGTTGACGTCGGTAGCGCGAGCGAGACAGTTGCAAAGCACAATGATTAGTATTATTTATTGTTGTTACTACTGGCCGAGTTTGTCACACTGTTCCACTAATATTTGAGACATTAACGTAAATGAGATAAAACGAAACACGCTAAAAATGCAATTAGCTAAAAACAGGTTGGCGGGGGGCACTTTTGACATTTCTAACTGAAATTTCCGTACTTTCGTACCACGCTGCGTATGCGTAATCGCACAGCCATAACTGTGTGTGTGCAAGAACGAAGGCTAAACCACGTCGCGTCTTACATTGTATAACCCCAAGTTGCGCCCTTAACTATGCCGCACGCCTTTTGTTTATGCATTTGCCCATTATATAAATCAACTTTAAATGAATTTGTATTTATTTTCTTTTTACACTCGTTCACGAAGTGAATAGAGTATATTGGGTTTGAGTTTTGAACGCTAGAGATTTGAAACTTGGAATATGTACTCGTTTATATCTGCATCAAATAATGACTAAAGGCTACTTGGGGCGTGGCATATCTCACTCCGTTTTAAAGCTTGATGCATCAATTTTGCAGACATATTACTGCTGACCACCTCTAAAGATTGAAAAAATGTTTTTTTGGTTACACTGTGAACGAGTCACGTGCTGTCGGTTACAACCGACTGCAACGCTCCAAATTATTGTTTTTATAATTTTTTATGTGTACACATAATGCTAGGGTACATGTTTTAGTTATTACATTGTTGACGAGTATACCGCTGTCGGTTACACCCGACTGTAACGTTCTTGTTTGCTTTAATTGTTGTTTTTCGTAGTTGAGAGTGCGCAAATTTCTAAACAAATATTTGCAATTTTTTTGTTGAATTGTTTTGAATTTGTTGTCGATTTGCTTTGTTGCCACATTTCGCAAAGCGTTGCTAATCATGCAAACTGCAATGTTTTTTTGTAACAATAAACAACCAAGTTGATTATTAACTATGGAAGCCATAAAAAAAGAGAAAAACTAAAAAACATATACAACTTGCGGCAATGTTTGTACACAATAAAAGAAAAAGGTTTGGGAATTAGCACATTTCGTTTTCCCGCTCTCTGCAGCTCTCTTCTCTTTCTCTCCCTCTTGTAAGTGTTAGTTAACTGCTTTTATTGCAAATTACATCACGCCCACGCCACATAAATCAGCAAACAATTGGCAAAGCAAAAGCAACCAAAAAACAAAAACAACACGCGATGACGAACACGCGACCGGAACGCGCCTTTACACACGAAACAGTTGAAAGGAAGAAGCAGCAGTAGAAGAGAAGGTAGAGAGCACACACGGTCGAGTAACGGACTGCAACTTGACACTTGGCGCGTTGGCAAACAAATAAGCGCTGGAGCTTCAGGATGGCGACGCCAACGAAGCAGAGGCTAAGACGGAGACGGAGACTGGGCGAGGAATCGCACAACTTATGCAATTGGCCGAGCTCGCTCGACATTTGACTTTTGGCGAGCAGCGAATAAATATATTTCTAATTTTGCCACCACCAAACCAGCTGAGAAAATCCGTTGGATAAGTGCCAGAGGTTGTGACCAAACTGACTGACGTTCTTGCTTTTGTGAATGTCATTATCAAGGTTTATGTTTTCTGCGCGCGTTGTCTGTCATCTTTTTTTCTGTTGGTTTGTGAATGAATGTGCGGAAGAGAAATGCCACAACAGCCAATTGAGCGAGAGAGTGGGAGAGCACTCCCACTGCAAGCTCTCGACTAGGTCTAGGTCAACGCAGCACCGAAATACATATGTATGTGTGTGCGTGTGCGTATATTGGTGATCATCTGTTAATTTATGGTTGCTTGCAATTGTGCTCTCCTGCTCTCAGCAGGGTTTGTGTGTGTGTGGGCACTAAGCCTGCGCTCCTCTCCTCAACTGTAAGTTGCAACGGTAAATAGCCACTTGATGTCAGAGCGAAATGCAAGAAATTGCGTCGCACAAAGTTGAGCACAGCCGTAAATTATGGCAGAGTCAATGAACAATGGCCATAAAACACACACACACACACACACAGTCAAATTGACGGAGTCAAATGCAAAGCCATAAAATGTTGATTTTCTGTGCGGAGAGAAGTGAATCATCACTTAAGAAATGAGGAAATAAACAGACAAAATCGACAGCGCCGACGCAAAGTGCTAAAGGAGGTGGGATGCAGAGAGAAGGTGCACGAAAGGAAGCCAGGTGGTTAAGACACACACAAACAAATATACAACAGATAAAATGCACACTTGATTGGTGGGCGTAAACAATTAGCAGCGACGGCAGCGTCAGTGGCGACGCCGACGTTTAAAAAAGGGGGCTGCGCCCAGGCAGAGGTAATTTGAATCGCACCAAAATAGAACTCACCTGCACTGCCCGCACTGAGGCCGGTGCTGGCTTCCACAAATGCCTCCGGCTGCGCCTGCAAGTCCAACGATTGTTCCATGTCGCGCCCCAAAACACTTGCGTATACAGTTATTACACCGACTGGCCGTTCAGACGCATTGCAGCCATCTTTGTTTTTCTATATGTACATTCACTTTTACACGCACTGTGCACGTACTGGCCGGTCGCTGCGGCGAACGGCGCAATTGCACTTGGCAGTCAATGAACACAATTAAAAGCAATTATTGGCGAATTGCAAATGAATTGGATAAAAATGGCTTAACGAAAAAATGTACAATACGTGAATGGGAAGAAGCAGAGATGCAGCAGCAGTCGGGCACAGCTGTTTTTTGTTTAGCAACGGCGCTGCCACCTGGCGGCGGTGTTGCCAGCCCGCTGTTAGCCGTGACATCACGAACTATTGCGGCGAATTTGGAACACGAAGTATATGAGCTCTTAAAATTGTAGCGTCACAATATCGGAATTCTGCGTTTTTATAAAAATTACGACAATTTCGCTCTTAAAGTAGAATAACGACTAAACTAGGCAAGCCGTCTTAATGAAACTTCGCATAGATCCGTATTATTAGTGCACTCAGCACATCTATCAAAATTTACCAGCTCAGACCACTGTATCATAAAGGGAATATCGGATAAAAACTTAATTTTTTTTAAAGTGTTTTTGTTGTCTAAAAACTTGGACTCAAGCTTTTTATGGATTCCATTGCCAATTGCAATGCAATATAAATAAAGCACAAACCGATATTGTGACATCACGCTCTCTTAAATCGCCTCTTTCAGTGTTTCAGCGCCGAATAATGGCACTGTGCTTTGCGAAACCTTCAAAACTCAAAATCGTGTACATGAATTCGCCTTGTTTCAGTTGGCGTTGACAACTCTGGCCAACAGCTGATACACAACATTTGTTTTGCACGTACTGTTATCTTTTATCGGCAAATCGCTGTTTAGTTAATTTAGCACAAAGAAGTTGTACTTATCAGTGAAATTGACACTCATGTTGTATTAATAGCTGTGTGCTAGACCAAGAATGGAGGCCGCGTCCGTTGCTGTACATCCGCTGAGCGGTAATCCAACGGCCGCCTGGAGTGAGATCAGCAAAGTTCAGCGGGTCATCAAGGTGGTGATGAAGCCGCCGACGACGACGGTGGCGCCAAACAAGGCGCGCATCGTGTGCATGTCGGACACGCACTCCCTGACGCCCTACATCAAGTTCGACATACCCGACGGAGACATTTTCATACACGCCGGCGACTTCACCAAGTGCGGCCAGCTGCAGGAGGTCGTTGAGTTCAACAACTGGATCGGGGCGCTGCCCCATAAGCACAAGATCGTCATTGCCGGCAATCACGAGCTCAGCTTCGATCGCACCTTCACGCATCCGTTTCAGAACAAGGCCAAGGGACATGCCGAACGGTGCGTTGAAACCTTGCGCTAATTCCTAATCCTTTATTATATTCTTTCACGAAAGGAAAATAAGTGCAATGTCCGTCCGTCTGTCTGTTCATATGAATGCAATTTTATTCGCCGCTTTTAAAGCTAGAGATTTGATACTTGGAATATGTACTCAAGTATATCCGCATCAGATAAACTGTTAAGATTTTTTGCCTACGCCTACTGGGGGCGTGGAAAATCGATCAAATCATTATATCTTCCTCAGTCTTAGAGCTAGCTACATACAATTTTTTTTACAGAGATAACTGATAAAAGATCTAAAGATTTCACAAATAGTTTTTGAATACGACCACTGGGGGCGTCGCAATTTGATAAAGTCCAACTGTTTTAAGCTGTTCTTCTGTGAACGAGTACTATATAGAATTATATTCTAACTTGTTCAATATTTCTTCTTTGGCAGCTCCAAGCATGCCGGCATGAGCATACTGGACGACCTGCCCACGCTGGGCAACGACAAGGAGAGCATGGAGAGCGCCGTGCAAACTCCAAACATTCGCGAGGCCTTAACCAACTGCACGTACTTGGAGGACGAGCTGTTGGAGCTGTGGGGCGTCAAGATCTACGGCTCGCCCTGGCAGCCGGAGTTCTGTCGCTGGGCTTTCAATGTGCCGCGCGGCGCCGCCTGCCTGGACAAATGGAATCAAATACCTCCGGGCGTCGATATACTCGTCACGCACACGCCGCCCGTCGGCCACGGCGATCTTTGCTGTTCCGGCGTGCGCGCCGGCTGCGTCGAGCTGCTGACCACGGTCCAGCAGCGGGTCAAGCCCAAATACCATGTGTTTGGCCATGTGCACGAGGGCTACGGCATCACCAGCGACGGGCGCATCATCTACGTCAACGCCTCCACATGCGACATCAACTATTTGCCCAACAATGCGCCCATCGTGTTCGACGTGACGCTGCCACCAGGCGTTCACAAGGATTAGTCCAGTCAGACGATGCCGCAGGCACTGCGCTATTTATTCAGTTTACACTTAAGTTGCCATTTCAACAAACACCGAATTTACTTTACGCCCCACCTCAAACTTAGTTCTTATCGCTTGTATGAATTCCACTTTCATAGATCCACCAAAATGCTCATTAAACGTCCTTTAAGTTGCAACAGTCGCTTAGTCGAGTTTCGAACCAAATGCAACCCTGCAGCGATCTCCCTTTTCCGAGTTTGCTTTGCGCTCCCACTCTAACGGCACTTGTCTAAGCTGCCCTGCGTCCGCCATTTTGTTCTGCAACGTGCCTGGTCAAGTAAAGCGCTCCAATAGGAATTTCGTGCGGGATCTGCCAGAGTTTTTAAATTGTTTTGCTATCTCCGATCATCTTCTAAATTGGCATCCGACAATGGTGAGCAGTGGGAGTAAATATCGCTGGCACTGGGGAGTGCATCAGTGGCCATTTGATTCATTTTGATTCTGTTAAAGCGCGAAGTCATCTCCATGCAAATCGGCCAGTGCGGCGTACAGATCGGCAACGCCTGCTGGGAGCTGTACCTGCTGGAGCATGGCATCAATCTGGACGGCAGTCGCAAGACGGACCAGCAGCAGGTGGACAGCGGCAGGGGCGCCAGCGTGGGCCAGGGCGCCACAGAGAACGTGGCGCACACGTTCTTCATGGAGACGGGCAATGGCAAGCAGGTGCCGCGCTCGATATTTGTGGACCTGGAGCCGTCGGTCATCGATGATGTGCGCTCGGGCGCCACGCGGAACCTCTACCATCCGGACCAGCTGATCTCCGGCAAGGAGGACGCGGCCAACAACTTCGCGCGCGGGCGCTACTCCATCGGCAAGGATGTGATCGACGCGGTGACCACGCGCCTGCTCAAGATTGTGGAGCAGTGCGACGGTCTGCAGGGCTTCCTCATCTTCAACTCGATGGGCGGCGGCACCGGCTCCGGCTTCACCTCGCTGCTGATGGAGCACCTGTCGAACGACTTCAGCAAAAAGTGCAAATTGAACTTCGCCGTCTACCCGTCGCCCAAGGTGTCCACGGCCGTGGTGGAGCCCTACAATGCGCTGCTGACGACGCACGCGACCATGGAGCACGCGGACTGCGTCTTCATAGTGGACAACGAGGCCATCTACGACATCTGCCAGCACAAGCTGGGCGTGGACAGGCCGGCGTACAGCAACCTGAACCGCCTGATTGCCCAGATCGTGAGCTCGACGACGGCCTCGTTGCGCTTCGACGGCTCCATGAACGTGGACCTGAACGAGTTCCAGACGAATCTGGTGCCCTTTCCACGCATCCACTTCCCGCTGGTCGCCTACGCCCCGCTGATGTCCGCGGATCGCGCCGCCCACGAGCAGCAGGCGATCACCTCGCTGACCAACGCCTGCTTCGAGTCCTCCAACATGATGGTGAAGTGTGATCCGCGCGCCGGCAAGTACATGGCCTGCTGCATGCTCTTCCGCGGCGACGTGGTGCCCAAGGACGTGAACGCTGCCATCTCGGCCATCAAGGCCAAGCGACAAATACAGTTCGTCGACTGGTGTCCCACGGGCTTCAAGATCGGCATCAACTACGAGAAGCCCGCCTTCGTGCAGGACGGCGACCTGGCGCCCACCTCTCGCGCCTGCTGCATGCTCTCCAACACGACGGCCATCTCGGCGGCCTTCTCCAACCTGGCCTACAAGTTCGACCTGATGTACAGGAAGCGCGCCTTCGTCCACTGGTACGTGGGCGAGGGCATGGAGGAGGGCGAGTTCAACGAGGCGCGCGACGACATTGCGGTGCTCGAGAAGGACTTCGAGGAAGTGGGTCTCAACAATGACGAGGAGGAGGGCGAGGAGTACGCGGAGTTTTAAGCCTACCTGGGCATACCTGTAGTTACAACAGTAAACCTTTGTTTTTAACTTAACTAATTGGATCAAATAATGGAGCAAGGGTTCGGAAACGCAAGCGAAAATCCCTATATATCTAGATATATAAAACTATTTGTAATGATTGATTAACGCACAGTCCCAGCCGTAAAATCAAGGTAGATAAGGTTTCACAGGAGTTACCTTTGTGAAGTTGGAGGGAATTTCGAAAAATTCCCCTCGCACAAGAGTGAAAACTTTGAACTATTCAAACAATCAAATTTGAATTTATTTTTAAAGATCCCTGTGAAAATTCTTTAGTGATTTGTTCCACTCTTTCCGAACACTGGAACGCTCACAATTTCCAATTTCGGTTAGAATGCATTGAAATGAAAAGTGTTTTGCATACAAAAACAAATATTTGAACCGATTGTTCCTATGAAAGATATACGTTAAAGTGGTCTGATATTGATTATATTACGCAGATATTTTAGAAGCATACTTTTAATTCCCAAGTTTGGTTAGAAAATCTTGAAAAACAAATAATTTTTCACACAAAAACTAATTTTTCTACCGATTTTGCCTATGGTATGGTGGTCCGATAATAATAATATTACTTACAATTTGTAGTCGTATAGTAAAACTTTAAATTTTCAAGTTTGTTTCGAATATCTTGAAAAAACAAAGAATTTTTCATTCGAAAATTCATTTTTCGAAAGTTTGTTTCTATGTGAACTATACGTTATAGACGTCCGATATTAATAATATTATGCAGATATTTTAAAATCATAATAATATTTTTAATTTCCAAGTTTGTTTCGAATATCTTAAAAGAAAACAAAGAATTTTTCATATAAAAACTTATTTTTGGACGGATTGTTCCTATGCAAGCTATATGATATGTTGGTAGATATTGATATAATTATGCAGATTTTTCAGAAGCAAAGTAACACTTTTAATTTCCCAGTTTCATTACAATATCTTGAAAAATAAAAAAGTTTTTCATGCAAAAGCTCATATTTCGACCCATTGTTCCAATGGGTGCTGCATGAAATGGTCGTCCGATATTGATCTGATTGAAAATAGGTAAAAAGGTATATTGGTTTTGTGGAAATGTATGTAGAGGACAGAAGAAAGCATTTTTGACGCCATTAAGTATATACATATAATCTTGATCAGGTCGACTCGCTCAGCCGATTTAGAAATGTTCTTCTGACCGTCTGTTTGAATGCAGCAATCTCGAAAACTAAAAAAGCTAGAAACTTTAACTTTTCGAATATAAATTCTCCCATGTAATACGCAGAACAATTTTAACATTCATTTTCGATTACTTGCCCCATTTCATTAATATTGATAAATATCGATATTAGGACTTGGTTTCTTTCGAATATCTCGCAGACTATAAAAGCTATAGCCACCAAATTTAGTTAATTATGTTCTCGTTAAGTATACACAGATCAAGAATTATTAACTTTTTGGATATCTCCCCCACTCGCCCCAAAATAAAAAAAAACGCAGTTTATGTTCTACATCCGTGCGCTTCGGCTTGTACATCCGTTTGGATGCTCATTTTAGCTCCCGAAAATTTCATAAATATTGGACGATGGGCTTTGAAATCATTTAAAAATAAATATTCTGTAGTGTGGGCCAAAAGCTATGCTAAACTATCCTCCCTCTAGAGGCGACAAGCCGAGGCAACAGCTGATCCGCTGTGCATACTGTTATCTGTAATCAGTAAAGATCATGGAGAGCGACTTACAACTCCCAACATTCCCAAGGCAAAAGTGGATTAATGTAATTAATCAAGTGAATTGGAGTGTACCAAAAATTCGTACACAAACCCACCTGTTGGCTTAAAAGATCCGCGGCTCCAAAAATCAATTGCCCAGCAATGCAGCCTATGTGATTGCGCTTTAATTTAATTTTATTATTTATTAGAGTTCTAAAACTTATCCCTTTAATAAAATCCATTTTCCTGGATCCACAAAAATGGTCATTAAACATCCTTTAAATTGTAATAGTCGCTTAGTCGAGTTTCGAACCAGCGAATGCAACTCTGCAGCGATCTCCCTTTCGGAGTTTGCTTTGTGCTCCCACTCTAACGGCACTTGTCTAAGCTGCTCTGCGTCCGCCATTTTGTTCTGAACCGTGCCAGTTCAAGTAAAGTTGTCCAATTGGAAATTGGTTTTTAAATTGTTTTGCAAGCTCTTGTTACCTGTAATTGGCATCTGAAAATGGTGAGCAGTCGGAGTAAATAATTAAATGATGGCGTTGGGGATTCATTTTGATTCTGTTAAAGCGCGAAGTCATCTCCATGCAAATCGGCCAGTGCGGCGTACAGATCGGCAACGCCTGCTGGGAGCTGTACCTGCTGGAGCATGGCATCAATCTGGACGGCAGTCGCAAGACGGACCAGCAGCAGGTGGACAGCGGCAGGGGCGCCAGCGTGGGCCAGGGCGCCACGGAGAACGTGGCGCACACGTTCTTCATGGAGACGGGCAATGGCAAGCAGGTGCCGCGCTCGATATTTGTGGACCTGGAGCCGTCGGTGATCGATGATGTGCGCTCGGGCGCCACGCGGAACCTCTACCATCCGGACCAGCTGATCTCCGGCAAGGAGGACGCGGCCAACAACTTCGCGCGCGGGCGCTACTCCATCGGCAAGGATGTGATCGACGCGGTGACCACGCGCCTGCTCAAGATTGTGGAGCAGTGCGACGGTCTGCAGGGCTTCCTCATCTTCAACTCGATGGGCGGCGGCACCGGCTCCGGCTTCACCTCGCTGCTGATGGAGCACCTGTCGAACGACTTCAGCAAAAAGTGCAAATTGAACTTCGCCGTCTACCCGTCGCCCAAGGTGTCCACGGCCGTGGTGGAGCCCTACAATGCGCTGCTGACGACGCACGCGACCATGGAGCACGCGGACTGCGTCTTCATAGTGGACAACGAGGCCATCTACGACATCTGCCAGCACAAGCTGGGCGTGGACAGGCCGGCGTACAGCAACCTGAACCGCCTGATTGCCCAGATCGTGAGCTCGACGACGGCCTCGCTGCGCTTCGACGGCTCCATGAACGTGGACCTGAACGAGTTCCAGACGAATCTGGTGCCCTTTCCACGCATCCACTTCCCGCTGGTCGCCTACGCCCCGCTCATGTCCGCGGATCGCGCCGCCCACGAGCAGCAGGCGATCACCTCGCTGACCAACGCCTGCTTCGAGTCCTCCAACATGATGGTGAAGTGTGATCCGCGCGCCGGCAAGTACATGGCCTGCTGCATGCTCTTCCGCGGCGACGTGGTGCCCAAGGACGTGAACGCTGCCATCTCGGCCATCAAGGCCAAGCGACAAATACAGTTCGTCGACTGGTGTCCCACGGGCTTCAAGATCGGCATCAACTACGAGAAGCCCGCCTTCGTGCAGGACGGCGACCTGGCGCCCACCTCTCGCGCCTGCTGCATGCTCTCCAACACGACGGCCATCTCGGCGGCCTTCTCCAACCTGGCCTACAAGTTCGACCTGATGTACAGGAAGCGCGCCTTCGTCCACTGGTACGTGGGCGAGGGCATGGAGGAGGGCGAGTTCAACGAGGCGCGCGACGATATTGCGGTGCTCGAGAAGGACTTCGAGGAAGTGGGTCTCAACAATGACGAGGAGGAGGGCGAGGAGTACGCGGAGTTTTAGGCAAATTTGTCAGTAATCAATAAGTTATGGTTTAAAGTACGCAAAAGGATGTTTCTATATATATATATATTTACATGTATATATATATTATATGAGTCCTCTGGGGTCCATTTCCATAAGATGCATCTTTTTAAATTGTTACATAATAGCTTTTCGGATAAGTGTTGTACAATCTTATGCAGTTTCCATATCTATATTTGGCCCACTGCCAAAATTCTGTTGTCTAAACATCATTTAAGGATTTCTATTAAATGCAGAAAATTAAAAATAGTATGGAAACACAATACAATGTTTATATAGAATCTTGTACCAAAAATTTCAGCTCAAATTTTGTAACCAAAAAAGGAAATTCAACTTAACCAGCCTTTCTGGATCTTTTAAATATACAAATTTAATTTAATTTGTTTTTAAATATTTTTTTTATTTTTGTTTTTTGTAATTTTTGTTGTTTGTTTTTTTAAACGCCTAATTGCTAAATTTCTTTTCAAGTGTGTGTTTTTTCTTATTTACTTAAATTTACTAAAATTTTAGTTGTTTTGAACTTGCAAGCAATTTGCTTTCGGTTTTTTTGCTTTTTGTTTTAAATGTTCTCATCGAAACTTATTTGTTAAAGAAACATCAAAAAGTTCTTTGTTGCACGGTGTAAAATTACAATTCATGGGTGTATGTGTGTATGTGTATGGGTGTGGGTGTGTGTATTTGTTAGTGTTGTGTGCATGTGTGTATACGTGTGTATCTTTTTACTACATAATCTATACAACTAATTTTCTCTCTAAGAGCTGATAATCTTTTACAAAAATGCGATATTCAATTATTTAAGGAAAAAATAAATGTTCAACAAATAAGAAATGTGGTTGTTTTGTTTTTGTTGTATACAAAAAGAAGGCAATTAAGTGTGCAATTGTTGTTGTTGTTGTTATGTACTTTATGCTACATTTTATAATTACATAATGACGATTAGTGGTTTGTTGTGGTTGTTGTTGTTTATCTCGTATTGGGTTTTAATTACATAGTTAATAGGTAATAAAAAATATATAACGATGGATGATGGCAAAAGATGCTTAAAGATTTAAATTGAATATTTGCAACTATTTAGTTGTTGTTGTTTTTCCTGCTGCTGTTGTTGTTGTTGTTGTTGTTATGGTGGTGGTGTTGTTGTTGTTGTTTTTGTTGTTTTAGTTGTTGTTACAATTTGCATTTAACGCTTAATATGGAACATTTGAGAAGAGATACGAGACACTCTCGCCATTGTGTGTCCGTCTAACGGCCTCAGCGAACATCATCGACACATCAATGCACTGCGTCAAAAGAGGAAGAGAGAATAGAGAGCGAGCATTATAGTCAAGAGAGCGCGAGAAAGAGTGAGAGAGAGTAAGAGCACAATTGAGAGATCTTTCAAGCGTTTAACTGCATTAAGAGAGAAACTTTCGTAATTTTCATAGTTCCAAAAATATCCTAATGCTCTCTCAATCGTGCGGCAAAAGCGTTAAACGTGAGACTCACCTGTATTTTGGGGCAATCACGCATATGGCCATCCTGTGGTATGGTATTGGTAACAACGACCGCCTCGAAGCAGGCATTGTTAATGCGCGAAATTGCCGGGCCAGAGAAAATGCCGTGCGTCAGTATGGCATAGACCTGAAAAACCCAAAAGAAAATTAGCAAATTGTTGCTGTTGTACGCGTTCACGAAGTAAAAGGGGTATATTGGGTTTGTCCGCCTCCCCGTTCGTCCGTCTGTTCCTGTGATAGCAATTTTAACTGGAGTCTTGAAACTTGGAAAACAAACTCGTGATAACCCGCGTCAGATAAAGTGTTAAGATTTTCATAGACAAATTAAAATGAATAAAAAAAATTTCTCAGATCCAAAGCTGCCATATTTCATATTTCCCATATCTTTATCAAAACTTAACCGATTTTAATCTTTTATGCCATTTTGGTCTTGATTTCTCCTCTAGATTGATTCTGCATTTAAAATTGATTTTTGAAAAAAAAAAAAAAAAAAAAAAACATGTATACCCCTCTTACTCATTTACAAAAAAAAAATTTTTTTTTACAAAATTTAGAATCTTTTATAGTTGTTTTAAATCAATTTTGAGTGTCAAAATTAGTATAAAAAATCATATTAAAGCAGTTTCTAGGCTGGTTAATTTTTATGTCAAAGCTTATGCCAAAAATTACAACAATTTTGACATGGAAAGCTCTCGGATCCATGCTCACATGTTTAAAACTGCCATAACTTTGTCAAAACTGAACTGATTTTTATGTTTGGTGGCATTTTGGCCATGGTTCGACTTCTAGATTAATTCTGTACTTGTATTTTTTACAAGCATCCCTCACTTACCTTGGTGGCGCCCGCTTCCACCAGACGATCGGCGGCATGCACAATGGTGCCGCATGTATCGGCCATATCATCGACCAAGATGGCAATCTTATCCTTAACATCACCGACCAGCACCATGGAGGCGACCTCGTTGGCCTTCTTGCGCTCCTTGTGTATCAGCGCGAACTCCACATTCAAACGATCTGCAATAGAAGTCACACTATATTGGGAAAAAATCAAATTTAATATTAATATTAATACAATTATTTAAAATTCATTTTATATTTGTTTACCGCTTGGCGCCGCCGGCATCGGGCGATACAATGATCGAATTTTTCCATTCGGGAATGTTCTCTTTGATCCATTTGAGTACCGCCGGCTCGGCATAGAGATTATCAACTGGTATATCGAAGAAGCCCTAAAAATATATGCATATATAAGTAAAAAAAAAATCAATATAGCAACTCTGCCCAGTTCTGTCAAAGAATTTCCATCATCAATTTACCCCTAAGCTAATTCGAAAACCAAAAACTTTTAGTTCCTTTATCTGGCTCTTTTCTCTAAGCTAGCAAATACAAAAATACAAATTGAACGTTTCTCTTTATTTATTTTGATACCAAAACAAAACGAAAGTTAATCGCGAATTGCGAATGCTATATCGATGACCGAAAAGATGTCGAACTCACGCATCCTGACTGCCGAGGAGCAAAAGGAGCTGGACGATTGGCTAATTACTAAACGAATTGGGCTAAATCATCGCGGACGTCGCGATCTCTCCGATGTGGTCAACATGGCGCTGCTCTTCAAGAATGTCGACAGCAAGCTGGTCAACATGAAAAACTACACATCACACGGCAAATTGGCATTGAAGCTACTCAACTGGGAGACCTTCAATCTGAAGGTGCTGCGAAAAACGGGTTTACTATTGATGCGACCGGCCTTGGAGCAGCTCGCCTCGGGCGATTTAAATGCAATTAGATCCCTTTTATTTCATCTGATGCGCATCGAACGGGATGGCATACAGTTGAGCTCACGTCGACCATCGCCGACAAAGAGTCAGCAGAAGAAGGTCATCATCGACAGTTCGGATGAACCACAGGAGGGTGCATCGCCACCGGTCTCAATGCACGAGGCACCGATACCGTCTGAGGCAGAGTCCGTAACTCAGAACCAGATCCAGAGCGAAACCCAGACACGAACGGAGACAGTGGTAAATGCACAAATACCGCATGATATGAAATTAGCCAATGCCAAGTACGAGGAACTGAAGCGTATCAATGAGAAGAAGGAGAAATACATATGCACATTGAGCCAAAAGGTCCTTTATCTCGAGAAGGTCATACTCGAGAAGGAGCAACGCATCAATGAGCTGCTTGATCATTTGTCCACATTATCGGTACGCATTATATCCATGCAAACCTCGCTCAAGGATGATGAACTGCCCCCAACACCGCCACTTTGAATTTGAGTCAATTGCATTACCATCAACTTTAACATTAACTTTAACGTGAACCTGGCTTTCGTTCGTTCTCCTTCACTTACACATATATATACTCTATAATTTCTTCTAACACCTTTTTTTTTTTAATATTTTTGGCATTTATAAATTAATACGGAAAACATTGCAAAATAAAACGAAATTGTTGTGTTGTGTGCCCCCAGAATTTCTTATCTTCTTATCGTTAATGAGTTTTTGATTTGCTGATAATGTTTAATGAGCTCACCTGAATCTGTGAGGCGTGTAGATCCATGGTTATAATGTGATCCGCACCGGCCACTGATAGCATATTAGCGACCAATTTCGCCGAGATGGGCGCGCGGCTCTGTGCATGGGCCAGCGTAGAAAATATACAAAAGAGATCATGTATCATTAGCGTAGTTAGTAATAATTTTATGTACCATCTATATATATATATATATATATTAAGTATAAGTAGTATCTTACAGCTAGGCATTATGAGAGTAAACCATGGATACAAAAATTAATAATCAAATTTATATATACACAGAAAATTGTAACGTTCCAATAGGTAATTATCATATACAAAACGTAGACTTTTGACAAACACAAAGAGGACAACAAAAGGTGCAACAATGAGGAACTCAGAAGAGAGAGACAGACTGAGAGCGAGAGACAGAGAGAGTAATTGTGTGGGAGACCAATGAGAGTGCGCACCAGTTAACAAAGTTACAAACGACAGAATAAGAGTGTAAATAAAAGACTCAAGTTTGGTTATTATATTATTATAGTATAATATACACTCAAAGAAAAAACCAAACATAATTTACACAATTTGAAAAATATATATTCAATTTTGTACTTAAATTTGGTACAAGCAATATCAAAATCCATCCAGATTAAAATTTCTTAACTTGAAAAGAAAATTCTAATTTCAAAAATGATTTTAATCAATTCTAAGTTCTGTAAAAAAAGATTAAATTACAAAACTTAAACTAAGCAACATTTTGCCTGCATCAAGAAAATTTAACGCCTTTTTCAAGTACAAAAATTCGTGTAATAATACATTTTTGCATAGTTTAAGAATTTTGGTGATATTTATACAACATTAAGGCCGAATATGAAGTCCAAAATTATTCATACTTCATTAAAAAATATTCAACGATAAAATATTCTGAAAATTTTGAAAAGAAATGAAAAGAAGTTCTTTCCCGCTTGTACATAGATTAGGAATTGCATTTTTCTCTGAGTGTATATATAATACAAATTATGCTAAGCATATATATTATATTTTAATGTTCTTTAGGGTGTGCAAAAAAAAAAAAAGAAAATTTAGTTTTAAACCAGACAGAAAACAGAACAGAAAAACCAAGAACTGGCATGCAATCGGGCTTAAAAATTCATATTTGTTAGTCCAACTTTTCTTGTAACTATAACTGAAAATGGAATGCAAAACGAAATAAAAAATAAAAAAAAAATCAAAAACTGCAACTGTTCAGTTAGAGGAAATATGAAAATTGTTTGTTTAAACACATGAGCAAAAATTAAAGCTTTTATTGTAATTTGCTCGAAGCTATTTAAAATAAAGCTAGACCCGCCGCAAACTACTCACAGTATATTGTCTGGCTGAAAACTCCTAAGCACATATTAAGAGATATTGTATTTGGTATTTGGTTTTGTTTTTTTGGTTTAACATAGTCGATATAAGTAAAATAAAAGAAAAGAAAAAGAAGAAACGAAAAGTTGAGTGAAATGTTCTTTTCAAGTTTATTGAAACGAAACTAAAAAGTTAAATCAAGAAATTATTGTTGGTAAACAAAACAAAATGCGGGGAATAAGGATTTGTTGGGTTTCATTGTAAAGGTGGTGCAATATTTGGTGCTATATCTTTTAGATTAGTAACACAAGGAATATTAAAATATATCAGGAAGAGTTTCAAAACATTTTGTTAATTGGGTTGAGGAAATTTTGTGACAAAAGGCAACAGCAATAAATCATTAGAATAAGTCAGGTATACAGTGCTAAAGAAAGAAATTTATATATATATATTAAATAATTGAACCTAAAGCTAAAGTATAAAGTACCATGTTTTATATATACTATATCTATATATATAGATATGTGCATATATATGCTGAATGTGACTTGAAATTTGATTTCCTGAATCGTTGCTATGCTCCAAGCTGAAATTGCCTATATAAAATGAATAATTTTTACGAAGTAATCTGACAAAAGACTCAGTCGATTGATTTCCATGTCAATAAACGCATTTTGAGTTCACAACGAATGCACTTTTCAATAGAGATTAAGTGCTTAATAGCACATCTCTACGTAGCTGATACAAAATGAAAAATATTTGTGCACTTTTGTAGGAACCGGGTTCACGCGAACAACAAACAGTTACAGATAGGGGTAGAGATAGAGCTAAATATAGAGATAAACAAAGCTGGGCCCCCCCATTTTGTAATGCAATAGGACAACAGCTGACGTCAGAATAAATAAATGACGTTTCTAATGGGTTATCAATGGAAAAATTGAGCACAAAATACAACAAAAAACTTAGACCACCAATTAAAAACAGCATCAGAATCTGTTTAAAAAATATAAACTCTATATTGTTGCTAGGCAACTGCTATGAAAATATCTTATCAGCTTGAAAGATGATGTGCACCCGGTACTTTTTTTATTTTTATTTTAGGGGTAAGTGAAAAACTTGGTGCGCATGTTGGAAAATATAAATGCAAAAATGCTGAGAGATGCAAAAACAAAAAATATATGTCAGTATATAGTATATTGCTATACTATATATGTAATATAAACGACACATGACAAATACACGAGCAGACAGCATAACCAAATATACAAAAAAAAAGTTTAGTACATATTTATATAAATATAGTGTTAATATAAATATTAAATCATATATTTTTGTTGCAATGAAGCGCCGCCGACAGGAAACAACCGAATTAAATGTACGAAATCCGCAAAAAGAAAAATGTGGAAATTTGTTGTTGTTTACCAATTTGCTTGAAATTTTTCAAATATAATTGCTTAAAATGTAGTAAAAATGTTCTTTTCTTGCGCTTTTCATTGCATTTGTTGTTAAATTGTCAAATTTTATAGTTTTTTTTTCATATAGTTTTTCTTCTCTGTTTTTTTTTTTAGTTAGTTTAACATGCAGCACGTGTATTAAACATAAAAGATAAAAGCTTATATTTTAAAACCATAGAAATTTTGAAATTTCGAAATAGAATTCACAGATATTAAAGCATTACCGAATGGAAATTGTACCAACATATTATTATTATGTTTTTTAAGACCCAGAGCCAAGAAATGAGGATAGTTTTGCAAGTTGTTTGGAATTTGAAAAAATCTTGAATGAGTTTGGATGAGAGAATTGGTCCGTAGAATTTTTTTTTTTTCGAAGAAAACAAAACAAATTGAAAATAAGTATTTTCATTATATGAATTGTGAGTTTGAGTTAAGTTAGAGTTGTTGTTGTGGTTGTTGTTCTTAAAAAGTAAATACCCTAAATTTCCAATCGTAGTTTTTCTTGGCAAGTTTCTTGCTTTCCTCTTTCTCCTCAGTGCCCGGCAACTAGAGTAGATATAGTTATATAGATCGTATGTTGGCATTAAGATACACATAGAGAAAGAGGGAGAGATAGAGTGTGTGTGAGCATAGGAGAGCAAGTCGTTCGTATACACCAAAAGTTGTAGAAAACAGCGGCATTAACATAATTAATTGAAGAAGAAAAAAAATATACATACATATTTATAAGAATTTTACAAAATATTGCATTAAATTATTTTTTTATAGATCTAAGAATTTTCCACATTTTTACAATTTTCTTACAGCTTAGCTTCCTTGCAACCATTTTTTGAAAAACGAAAATATAAACAAATTTCAACTTGAATTACAAAATGCAAAAAAAAAAAACAGAAAATAAACACACAGAGAAAAATTATTTATCAGATATATAGTACTATATAAATTTGTAGATATATATTTAATTATATGGGTTATTAACAGTGGACAGTTATATGCTTTACTGTCCTATATTCTTGCTGATAGAACGAAAAGTCCAAACTAGCTTTGCATTTTTCTCAAATTGTGTGTGTGTGTGTGTAAAATATACAAGTTTAGAAAATATGAAAAGTTATATATAATATATATGAATTGGGCAAATATCCTTTTGAGGCAAACCTACCTTATCTTTTTTGTCTTGGCGGGCATATGGAAAGCAAGGAATCACAGCTGTAACACGAGAGGCTGATGCTATTTTGCATGCATTGATCATGATCAGCAGCTCCATTAAATTATCATTGATCTCGCCGGAACCGGACTGCACGATATAAACATCTTCGCCGCGCACCGATTCGCCGATTTCGACGCTGAAATTGGAGAGATGTTTATTTTTTATACATACTTTTATATACAATTTCACATGACTATATTCAGGGAATAAAATACTATATATACAAATAAATGTATATACAAATTATTGATTATCGTTTTTATACTAAGTTACAGTGTCGGCTTGCGTTAAGGGAAATTTTGTCTGAGGAAAAGAAACAAGCTGTGGCTGTGTTTACACACGCGTATTTGAGTTGGTTAACATAAACATTGGCCCTCATATGAGTCAACTGTTTCTCAAGTAATCCTTCAATATTGCTGACGCTTGCTGCACTGCTTGTGGGAAACGACCTTTAGGAGCAACAAAAGCACGAGAAAACAGTTTCACAGCGTGGTGTTCAAGGCAGTGACGTAGTCAGTGGGAGGAGGGGTCTGAGTGTTAAACCCCCATCTAAATATTTCTAAATATATATTTGGAAGTTTGTCATATTACTCATATTAGCAACCAAAGTGACATAGTTTATAAAATTTGCTCATGAATTATATATTGTAAAATTGTAGGAAATTATTTTCTCCAACCTCTCCAAAAAAATATTCTGCCTATACCACTGGTTGAAGGTTGAATACCCTTCTGCACATAGCAGATGTGCGCTTTATTTAAGTCAATATTTAAGCGATGTTAGGAGTATAGGCACACTTATAATTGCCAAGTTTTATTATGTTATCTTTAAAAATAAGAAAGTTCTTCCTACAAAGCCACAACATAAATAGTCTTCTCCCCATGTGTATACTTTTAAATAGTATAGATTATTCTCTTAAATAAACATGTTTGGTATATTTATTATACTTATGTATGTATATAGACACCTGGTCTCGCGAATCGCGAAGTTAAGCATGTTGTGGAAACTCGGTACAGTTGTTGGTATTCAAAATTTATTGGATTTTTATTACTTAAAAAAAAACATTTTACATTTATTAACTAATCTCAACAGAACTTGACAAACTTGATACACGAAGTAAACTAAGTATAAAACTACTATATAATGAAATAATATGCCATATATCGTATAGCTGGCAGGGTATCATATTGTTTGGTTAGTTCGCAAGGCAACTTTCTTTCAGCCTTTTTTTCGCATTCTCGCTTATTCTCTTGTTTACGTTTTGATTTTTTTTCATTTTATTTCTTGCTTAAAAACACACACACACACACACACACACACACACTCATTTTGGTCATTGCCATTGTTATTTGCATTGAAGGTTAATTGAATTACGAGCAGAACTACGCCCAGAATATCGAACGTTCCCATCTATCGATTGACAAATTTGACATATTCAGCTGCCTTTGCTGCTGCTTCTTCCTTAGGCGGCTATAATTAATGGTTTGTGCTTGTGCTTTGGACGTTAGCGCCGGTGTTTTAGCTAATCTAAGAATTATGGCCTGTTCGTATCAGCCTGCTCGCTCAGCTGTTGGTGGGCTGTGCAAAATATTACGCATACGCCACATTGTTTGGTTTTCGATTCAAGAGGTTTGCCAAGAAACATTTCATTAGCACGGCACAACCCGCAGCCCCCCGCTACAGTTGCAGTTGGCGTTGCATGAAATGAATGCATTTTTTTAAAATATATTTATTTCTATTTTCTTTTTGTTTGTTCTTTTTTTGTTCGCGAACGAAAGCAAAGGAAAAAATAAACACTTTCGCCGCTGGCATTGCTAGAATGCCAAACGCTGTGGATGATTGTGATGTGCGAGGAACACTCGGGATCTCTATTGGCCAAGAGCCAAGCATTGGCCGCTGCCCCAGCTAGCGCAATGTCGTTTTGCTTGCTGTTGGCCCGTTGTCTTGCAGCAGCTGGTTTGCTTGGGTTTTCTTTTGTTGTTTTTTATTCATGTATTTTTAACTAGCGGTTTGACTTTTATTTCTGCCAGACAACTGACAAGATTGCACATGTGTGTAAGCATGTGTGTGTGTGTGTGTGTGTGTGTGTGTGTGTGTGTGTGTGTGTGTGTGATAGTGTAATCTACAACAATTGCCGACTTAACAAACTTTATTTGACACATTATTATTCTTATTTAGTATACATACATATATACTATCTTGACGCCTATTAATCGCATTCGCCTAGGAGAACATTTACTTTTTACATTTATCAGCTAGCCAGGCCTAGGCCTTGCCCCCATTTAGAGCGCCCCCAAACCCTTTAAATGGCGCACAACACGCAAATTTCTTATCGATCAATCTTTTCAATTTGTGTATCTTTTTTGTTGTGTGTTTCTTTTGGATTGTGTGGGTTTGTTGCGTGCTGTGACCTTTAGAATTTTGGTGGCCATTAGTTGATGGGTATTGAGAAATTGCATTGGCGGTTGGATTTGGGTTGCCTTTAAAAAGGTCATTTGTGGTTTACCCTTAAGGTCAATATTATAAGACGCTAAACTAAAATTGAAGGAATATTTATACCTATATCGAATTAATGGTTCATAAAAGTGAAAGTACTCGAAATAATGATTGTTTTTCCATTATTTTAATAGTATTTTCGTAAGCTTAGAAATATAAATATAAATTTCCATGATGTCATCTGAGCGCCCTTCAAGCCGAATCTTGATTACAATCTAGCCCAGGGGCCTATACATGTCTAATAAGCACAACAATAACAAATTTCATTGCCCATCAGCACATAAAACACGCTCCAATCAAGTCAAAGTGCAAGAGCAATATCAACAACAACAACAACAGCGACAGCAAGAAGAAGCGGATCAACAACAAAAACATTGCGAGTAAAATAACTGTCAACACATTAGTTACACTGTTGCTCTGCGCTCACGAGTACGAATCAGAAAGAGCCGCAACAAGCCGACAAGTGCTCAGCACAAATAACAACAACAACAATTAGCACAACCACTGTGTTGTTGTGTCTGCGTTTGCAGCAGCACACACGTGGGGGTCGACTCAGCACAGACGTGACCGAAAGAGTGCGACAGCGTAAAACGCGTGAGCGCAACGCCGAACATGTGGGGGCGTCGTTGACGTCGCAACGCCGTCGGCTGACTTAAGAGTGCGGTCGCTCACGCTCTCTTTTATTTCTGTGTGTGCTCTCTAGCGAAAAAACGTGACAATGTCGTGTTGTGTTTTGCCTTTGCTTTTGCTGTCTGCGTCTGCCGTTGCTTCTGTTTTGGAGTTTACCTTTGTATGAGTTGCGTGGCGCGCTGTGTGTGTGCGTGAGCGGGAGCATAACAAAATACATGCACACTCATATATGCATACATGTATGAATATATGCACAAATATACTCACGCTCATTTGGCCAGCGCGTATCATGTCAAAAAGCTTAGCGCGCATTATTTATATTATAACCTCTAATTTTGTTGCCATTGCCTCACTTCTTTCGTTAGCTATTCCCTTACACTCTTCTAATTGTCTGCTAATTTCCTTTGTACAATATTTTCAACGTTTTTAAATTTCTGTTAGGCCGCCTTTTGTATGTGTGTTTGTGTTTGTGTAACTGTGTGCGCTGATAAGGCGCCAGCCAAGAGACACTATTATTGTTGTTGTTGTTGTTGCGGCAGCAGCTGACTTGCCCTGTGTTGATTGTGTGAGTAAAGCAAAGCTGAAGCTAGGCCGCGACTGTGGCTAGGAAACAAAAAAAGCACATGTGCTAATT
This sequence comes from Drosophila colorata, assembly GCA_035041545.1. NCBI lineage: Eukaryota > Metazoa > Arthropoda > Insecta > Diptera > Drosophilidae > Drosophila > Drosophila colorata. Next base: position 8,154,069 of record JAWNLD010000564.1, read on the forward strand.
TAATAAAAACAAATTAAATAAATTTACAAATTTATGTAGTTGCCTATTGTTTAATTTTACTGTCGGCTAGCAAAAATTGCACGCGACATTGGCACTGCACTATGGGGAAGTTGACACGTTTTTCTGGATAAAAGTTATTTTTAATTTTTTAAAATACACAACTTTTGGTGTTTATAAATTAGAATCACATCAAATAGCAATATAACATGCGATAAACCTTAACAGCATGCAAATCTGTTGGGATAAGTACCGTTAAACACAGCTATTGCTAACCGAACAACAGGTGTATTTATTGATAAATTACAAATGCTTTTAACTTAAAATAAAAACCATCTGCTAGCAATTTTTTATTTGTATATATATATTTGTGGTTCGTACACAATATTTTAAGAGCTTACATTTGAAAATTTAACGTGATTTAAACCTTGTGTGTCAACTTCTCAGACAGTTTTTGTGAAACACAAACTTAATCTTTAGATGGAGCTATACACTTTTGTGAGCATTTGGCAGCTGTGCGGTTTTTTGTACGCTGTAGGGTAATCATTAACGAGTTCAGGGCAGTTAATTGAAACCACATTTTTTTTACACAAATATCAATTTCAAATCAATATCAAGTATTCACATACAAATAATCACACATGCATTAATATAATACAACTAGAAAAAGTTTCATGAATAACTTTTGTGTTTTTTTGTCCGATCTTTATGAAAATTTAAACGTAGTTTAAGTTCAACCTGTACTACATGCCTGCCAATTTAGACTTTATATTTTGAATTGTGCTTGTAGTCGATGCGTCTATATTAGAAAACGACGGAGCCACGCCCATGTTTCCAAAATGAACATAAACCGAACGAAAATTTCGCTAAATCTTACAGTAATTAATAAATGCCACAAAAAGTTGTCAAATTCCCCATTGTGCGTTGTTGCCAGAGCGCGTTCGTCTGGGTATTTGTGAGTGCGATTGCCTGTGTTCGTGTGTGTGTGTATGTGTGTGCGTGAGTCGCACATACATACAAAGGCAAGCACACGGCGACCAATGACTACGGTGTACAGTCCACTTGTTAAATCAATAAAAATATAAAAAAAAACTGTATCAAGAAAGCCCAAAACACAGCCTACACAGGGCACAAGACAATAAAAATGCCGAAAAAAAATTCACTTAAATACAGCACTTAAATTTAAAAAGGAGGCAGCAGGCAGCAGGCAGAAAGCGCATGGCAAGCGCAACCTTCAGCGAATGTCAAGGAGCACCGTGGTATTTACTTATTTATAATAAAATTTAAAGCGAGCACTTATCACAGATATTGTTTGTAGGACCTCTTAGCGGGGTCACAGTTTAGCACATATTTTGTTGTTGATTTTTCAGTCGCACGCGACACACTCGTGAGCGTATGTGCGTGTGCGTGTGTATGTGTGTGTACTTACCAGGTTTCCAAATTGCTAAACTTCTTGGTGACCACCTTGCCCAGGTCGATGCCAAGGCGATCGACAATGCGCTGCGCCAAATCCGGATGCGAGGTGCCCGAAAACACTTTAATGTTTGGCATTCTGGAGTGTATTAGATTTAGACAACCAGCCTGTTTCTCCAAATTGTCTCGGATCAAACTTCTAGCGCGTATCGGATTAGCAGAACGTACTGGCATCACACAATCTACGAGTACAAGTTTTTATTATAAAAATTTTTTTGCAAAAGCAGCGGCAGCGACGTCGCCGCATTCGCTCTGTCATTGCTATGTGTATATGTGTATGGGGGATAGCGAAAGAGAGAGAGTGTGTAAGAGAGCGCACCGTGTACATGTAAGCATCAGCAGCGGCGACAGCAGCAGCAGCAGCAGCAATGCCTTTATTGGCGCTCTCTCACACTCACGCGTCAAATATTCATTCATACAACTGTCGTGGGCAGCGAAAATGTTTGCCTGTGTCTGTCATGCAACAGTGTGTGTGAGAGAGAGCCAAATTGAGAGAGCCGCTGCAAAGCCACCCCAAGCAGCCATGTGATTTTTGACGTATTGCTGTCGCAACCTGTGAGAGTGACCGAATAACGTTGTGTTGTGGCCAGATCGGGCCGAATACTTGTGACTATACTGATTTCTAAATGATTGAGCAAAAACATTTAAATATATAAAATGTACACAAGTCATACCAGTTGCCATATTTTACAAAATTTTAATAAGTTAAAAAAGTCCCACTTTTACTGCCTTGCAAAAGTTTATGAATAAACAAAGATCCTTGGCTTGCAGTGCAGTCTGGCAACACTGTTTTCGCTCTTGCCGCTCACACGCTCAGAGTGTCATAAAAAGCTCACATAAAGCCTTACACACGCACTCTCCAATCGCGAGAGTAAGAGTGAGAGTCCGCACAGTCGCACCACAAAAATACTCTGGCATGCAAACAGGCGCGTGCCGAAAGCTTTCATCACGACACAGGCCGAACAGCTGTTTGTATGGTTATGGGGTTTCTTGTAATGGCCGTGAAATGACTGTTCAACCTTGTAACCAAAATGCACACACACACACACACAAATGGACAGACCGCATTTAACACCAATTACAATACGCACCATCTTGGTCAGGCTTGGAGCATTTCCTATCTGGCATGCTGTAAGACTTGGCAAACTCTCAAACAATGTTAAACACAACGCGCGCGCAATTGCCGCTTGTCAGATACTAACGGTAATACACGACTGAGTAACGGTCTGTTTTCTGCCACCGATGGACAGCAATATATAGAGCGAAGAGAGCGCGCACGTAAAATTCGCACAGCTGTATACTATATTTATTTGATTTATAAGTATATTTATTAGAGTGCCTATGACAGTAGATTAGACTTTGACAGCAGCAGGGAGTACAACAGAATCGAGCGCAGCGCCCGCCATCAGCGAGCGAGCTATTGGAGCAACTGAGCGTGTACATGGCGTATGCGTTTCGCATACACTTGCATTCTAGCTCACGCACACATGCAAAAAGGTTGCGTTTTTCGGTGCTGAAGCAAAAGAGCGCGATTTAAGAGACTTTGACGTCACAATGTGGACTTGTGCGTTGTTTACATTGCGTTGCAATTACCACCCGTTCGATTTATATCTTGTATGGAATACATAAAACATAAAGATATATTTCGATACTCTCAACATTTTAAACAACACTTGGATCTTAATAGATCAAAACATCTTAAAAACCAGAAAAGGTTAATTTTTATCCGATCATGCTAGCTATTTGATATAGTGGTCCGATCAGGCCATTATTTATAAATGTGCTGTAATACGGATCTCTGTAAAGTTCCAGTAATATAGCTAGCCTACTTGAGATCGAAATTGTTGTTATTTTCAAACAAACGCAAACTTGCAATATTGTGACGTCACAATGCCAAGGTGTTCTCAATGCTCAGAATTCTTTGCATACAATATGGCTCTCACACACAGATGCACACAGACGCATACCGCTGCTAGCGGTAGAAGCTTTGCCTATTGTTACACGCTCTTTCTCTCGCTCTGTCTCTGCTACTCTCCTTTTCTTCGTGGGACAGCTGTTTCGCTGCAAATGCGAGGGCTTCGTGCAATGCATTTTTATGCTGCATCGCTAATTTTTTAAGGCTGGCCCCAAACTGCAGCCGATATCGGACGTTTTGTTTCTTCTTTTTTTTTTAAGGGGGCTCGTCATTGCCTTGTTTTAGTTGCTCATGCTGTAGTACAACTGTACTTGGCTGCTGTTCAGGCGGAATGCGTGCGCAGAGATTTGACAAATTGTTTTCGTGTCTAAAATTAAATGAAACAAAGCCAAAGCTAAAATGCCAGGCTAAGTGTTTTTGCAAAGAAAAGGCTTTTCAGGCGCTGACGTAGTCTCCGATCAAGTGTGTGTGTGTCTGTGAGTGTGTGTGTATTGTTGACGCAAATGCAAATGGCGTCGCTGCATTGATATGAAAATAGGGTGGGGGAAGCAACCACGTGTCAGCTTCAAACATGCTGACAATGTGTGTGTGTGTGTGCATACACACAAGCGCAAGCACGTTTCGGCATTTAATATCAACTTACATGAAACATGTGCAGAGGCAAATCGGTCGCAATTAACTTTTACAGCTTAGTACAATAACAAAATCGAGTTCTTTTTGTTACTCACGTTTCACTTGTTATTTCTTTTACTTTTCGTTTTCTTTTCGATTAGCACTTCAGACTGCAGCCGCTTCAATGAAAATGCAAAAGCTGAATGATTTCATTGGCGGCGAAGTCGTGAAGTTTGACTGCCAGAGCGCCAGAGAGCACACAGCGGACAAAAGAAACACCAAGAGAACGAGTAGAGAGCGTGAGAGTGGGAGAGTAAAAGAGTAAGCGCGACCGGCCAGTCTTTGCGTTTGTGGAGCTAGGCGCCGACGAACGTCTGTGGATGGAGCACAAACGAAACACGTGCCCAGCAAACAATCGGAGCACTAAAAAAAATCAAAAACTGTTAAAGATGTCGCCAAAGGCAGCACACAAGTATTAACAATAATGTTTAACAACTGATAAGAGCTTAGATAAAAGCTGTGTCAGTCGAAAGCACAAGAAGAATTGGAGCAGACACTTCCCCAGACATATTTAAGCGCTGCAAAACTGTTCGCTGGGTTACTTTTGAAGCCCAATGCGTGAGAGTGAGAGAGCAATTATGCTCCACGCATAATTTTCGAACACGTTTTTTGTATACGTTGTTTTTGTTCGAATGCTGCAAAGTGAAACGTGAACGAAAAAAGTCAGACGATCGTATTTTAATGAGCCGCATAATTGACGGTCTGTGCATGTATATGTATATTATTTTAGAACTGTTGCCAAGCGGCAGCCCACCCCATAGTAAAGTAGACTTGTGTTTGTTTTTTTTTTTCTGTTTTGTTTAAAAGACTCGAAACGAGTTTTGAATAGACGCCGAATGGTTGCCAAGGCGTAATAGAAGTATCTACCTGAGGTCAAATGAAGTTCGTTTGCCTGTAGGTTGAAGGAATTTAGCCGCAACCTTGAGCATGTAATGGAAAAATACCTGGGTCGTCATTTTTTTTTTTGGTTGGGAACAAGTTTAATGCAAAGAACAAAATGGTGGTAGATACGAAAATGGCGCCAAATTTTAAATAATTTCTTAAGACTTTGCAGCACTACAAAAACCAACAGCTCTAACGGTTAACAGTCGACTCCACCACTTTACAGTGAACTCCACCCACTAACAGGTTTTGCACATTTTTGTGTATATTTACGAAGTGCGTGGACGGTCACACTGGTCAGCAGCTGACTGCCATTGTTTATCGATAGTCTAGCAGCCCTGGTTCCGTGCAAATTGTGTTGAGAAAAGTGTCAGTTTAATATAATTGAAATACTGAAGCGTTCCGTATTGTTTTTTTTTGTATGCTGCCGCCGCCGCTTAGCTATTATCTAGCCATATAAATCATTTCAAGCAACGTCACAGAATCAAGCGTTATTCACGCACCAGCAGCACAAACGAGTAAAATATATAATAAGAAGCAACAACAGCAGCAGCAACAACAACAACTGCAGCGAAAGGCAGCGACAACAACAAAACAAAATAAAAAACAACAAAAAAATACAACTCACAAAATCCCACAATCATGGCGAACATGGCAGTATCTCGTATCAAGCGCGAATTTAAAGAAGTAATGCGCAGCGAAGAGGTGAGCATGTCCAAAATATATATAAAGATTTATATATACATATATAAATATATATATATATATATATATATACATATATATATATATATATATACATGTCTATATGTATTTAGCGTTAGCTGCGAGGCTCGCCAAAAGCTAGAACTAGGCGACGTTTTTGCCACGGACTTTGATTATATTTTTGGCGCGCGGCGCAACTTGCGAATTTTGCCTTTTAATTAAACTAATTTATATGTTAACTTACCTGTAGATCGTTCAGTGCTCGATCAAGATAGAGCTGGTCAACGACAGCTGGACAGAACTGCGCGGCGAAATTGCCGGCCCGCCAGATACGCCCTACGAGGGCGGCAAGTTTGTGCTGGAAATCAAAGTACCGGAAACATACCCTTTCAATCCACCCAAGGTGAGCGCCATTTGCGATTGAGAGATCTAAAGGTTGTGCACCGAACAGTACCGTTATTCGGCGCTGAAACCAACGAGCGCGATTTAAGAGAGCGTGACGTCACAATATCGGTTTGTGCTCTGTTTACATTGGCAATTTTTCGATTTTTAGCTTGCATAGAATTCATATAAAGCTATAGGGCAAGTTTGTGGACAACACTGGGGGCTTAAAAGGCCGGAAATTAGATCAGAACATCTTTAAAAAGACAAAAGTTGAGCGTTTTCCGATTATTCCTATGGGTGCTATATAATATGATCCGATCGAGCCAATTTTGGCAATAGTTGGATTTTAAGCTTGCATAGAATCCATATAAAGCTAAAGTCTGATAACTTCAAGCTCAATAAAGTTGGAGATTAGATCAAAACATCTTTAAAAACAAAAAAAGTTGAGATTTTATGCGATTATTCCTATATATTATAGTGGTCCGATCCGATCTATGACAATTTGTCATTCAGATAGGTAGCTTATTTTCATGCAAAGGCAAACTTCCGATATTCTGACGTCGCAATTTCAAGAGCTCAGAATTCTTTGCTTAACCTGTGGCGCTCTCAATCGTGGTTTGTGCCACACTATAACTATTTATTTTATGGCAGGTTCGATTTATCACACGCATTTGGCATCCGAACATTTCGTCGGTAACTGGCGCCATTTGCCTGGACATATTGAAGGACAATTGGGCCGCTGCGATGACGTTGCGTACGGTTTTATTATCGCTACAGGCGTTGCTGGCTGCCGCCGAGCCGGACGATCCGCAGGACGCGGTCGTTGCGTACCAGTTCAAGGATAAGCACGAACTGTTCGTCCTGACCGCACGACACTGGACAAACGCGTATGCGGGCGGTCCGCACACGTTTCCCGATTGTGATTCAAAGATACAGCGCCTCAAGGACATGGGCATCGATGAGCACGATGCGCGCGCCGTCCTCTCCAAAGAGAATTGGAATCTGGAGAAGGCGACCGAGTGTCTATTCAGTTAGCTTCGCGGCCCGAACACAGCAGCAGCAACAGCAGCACCAGCAAAACACCAGCAACAGCAGCAAGTTTAAGAGCAGCAGTAGCAAAATCAATAAGAGAATTCACTTCAATCAATTTGTTTAAGATCAATCAATCAGCCACAACAAACACAAACCAAAATTTCAGTACTGTTTTTGAAAATGAAAATAGCTGCCACAGCAAAATCCCAATCACCTTTAAAAATACTTGAGGTATTTGTCAACGATTAGCTAAACACACTCACACACACACACACACACCGAGCACACACACACACATGCAAAAACATTTATTTATTGAAATTTTTGAAATTTTATTTTCGTTCTGTTTACATTTTTCCAAATCTATTTACTGTGTAATCTTGAGTTTCTCCCTTCTAAAAGCGGTACCGGTTCTCACTTTGCCAAGTTTTTCAAGTTCTTGAATAGGGATTTTCGTGAAAATTCGCAAAACAAAACCAAACGGGAAAGCCCTTTCAGTTCCAAACACATGCGAATTATGTAATAAAAAGTGAGCACCGGCACTGACCGACCTATTCTTTTATTTCTTGGCGTGCACTACAACAAACAACAATAACAACAACAACTACTACTACTACTATATTATTGTGTTGCGTTAACTGCTACAGGTTGAGCCTGAGGCCCCCACTCCCCACGCTCCCCCCTTGACATTAGATTATGTTATGTAATAGAGCCCAGGGTTCCATTTGTGCATCCGCATTTATTGTTAAGCGAGGAAAACAAAACAAGAAAATGATGAAAAAATTTAAGTTAGTTGCAAAACACTTAAAATAATCATAGAAAACCATTTGCAATCTTTATCGGGTTTTATTTATGTCAAAGCAGCAGGCAAATTCAAAAGCAAATTTAATTTTAAAAGATTTAAAAACGAAAACAAAATCTATAATAAAAATCTTTGTAAATTGCGTTAAGTTAAATAATAAACAACTATTAAGAAATGCATCAAAATGAGCTTAACTGGATAATATAAACTACACTATGCAACATGTGGGAGGGTTTCTTTAAGAGAACAAAATCTATTCTAAAAGAGTTCTATAAATATATTAGCATTGTCTAGTCTTTGTTTATATATATTGTTTGTATACATATATGTATATATTTTTGCATATTTGTAAAATCTCTTCATACATAGTAAATTTTGTTTGTTTTTTTTTTTTGTTGCATAGTGTTAAAATTCGTTGTCAGTGCTAAATTGTTCTACAATTTATCGATTATAATGCCAACGTCTACTTGTGCTTTTGCTTTGACAACATGGAGGCACCGGGCCCACATGCCATGCCCCCAACAGTGGCGCCCATGCCGCTGTACAGATTTTGATTGCTGCCGCTGGTGCCTAAAATGCCGCCGCCGCCGCCTCCGGCTCCGGCTCCTCCTCCGCTGCCGCTGGCCAGATTGCCGGCATTGCTGTTCTGCAAATTGTGATTGCTGTGGCGCTGCTTGAGCATCTCCTTCCACTCCGACTCCAGGCGCACATAGGTGCCGCCGAGCGGTTGGGCATTGAGCGCCAAACTTTGATCGGAGCCCGTTTTCTTGGTTACATAGCTGGCCACCTGCTTCATGATCTTCTCCTCGAAGTCGCGCTGATGATCCTGATTGCTGCGCGCCGACAGCTCGCCCGACCAGAAGCGACCCGAGACCGCCGCAGGCCTAACTCTAAGCGGGATTAGTGAGTGCTTCACATGGTGATCGGAACTTACCGCTTGCGTTTCTTCTTGCCGCGCGTTTTGCGCGGCGGCGGCCGATGATCGGATTCGCAGCCATCGCTGCTGGAGGAGTATTCGTCGTCGAGCAGAGCATTGCGCACGCGCGGACGCTGACAGCGCGCATCCTCCGAACTAGTGGACGTGGTCTCCGACTCGGTGCTGGTCTCAATCTCATAGCGACAGCGGCGACTAACCCGATGATTGGTCACTGTGGGGAAGGACTTAATGTAATAAAAAATGGGAACTAATCGAGATGCAGTGCATGCACTCACTGTCCATGCACAGCTGCGGCAGCAGACCCTGGCGGCAGCGTTGCGGCGTCAGCGAGATGCCCAGCCAGTTGGGACTGATCTCTCCCGCAGCGGCCAGCTCCTGCATGTGCAGCGGCGGCTGCTCGCACAGCGCATAGTTCTCGGCGACCAGCTGGGCAATGGTCAGGATGGCGCGCTCGCGATCCGTGTCCACCAGCACGCTATGCTCGCGGAACTGGCAGCCCTAAAGGGTAGACAGAGATTTGTAATTCAACAGAGGAGATTAAGATTAAGCTCGAAATACATTTGGGCCCGGCAAAGTTTCGTAGCGAAATGCCTGCTGGTTGCAGCAGGCATAGCGTCCGGCGGGTCCGGCAATGCGTCCCTCGGTCTCCGGGCCCAGAAAGTTGGGCGGTTCGGGATGGTAGCGACACCAGGTCATCTGGTAGACCGGAAAGTGCGCCTCGCACGTGCAGCAATAGAGATAGTGGCAATGGCCCCACAGCTTCCAGTAGACCTTGCGCCACGACTTGAGCTCCTTGAACAGCTGCAGCACGTAGACGTTGAGATCCCAGCTGGTGTCGCGCACATGGCCACTGATCAGCTGGCCCCAGCGATTGAGCCGTATGTTGCTGGGTATGCAGTTCACAAAGGACTTCATCGTGTTGGTCACGCAGCGACAGCAGCGCACGCAGCGGAACAGGCCAGAGATGCTGTAGAAGTGGCCGCGCAGCACCTCCGGATCGGGTTCGCAGAGGCTTTGGATGAGCTTCGTCCACAGACGGGGCGTGACGCGCTCCTTCTTGTCGCGCACCATTTCCAGCTCCAGGTTGGTGAACATGGCCGCCAAGCGGGTAACCAGCGCATCATTGAGACACGACAGATTCGTCGAGGTGCGCACCACCTCGCTGAGATGGGCGTGACAGAAGGCCAGGCAATCGAGCAGCAGCGGCTCCATCTGCAGAAAGCTGGCCGAGACCAGTATGGGCACCACATTGTTCCCATCCAGCTGCGGTCCGGCTGCTACATTGCCCTGGCCCGGCGGCTGCAGTTCCTGGCCCTGGGCACTGTGCTTGATCCACTTCATCAGCCAGTCGAAGATCTGAATGTCGCAGTGCACCGATATGTCCATCTCCTCCAGCCGCTGGCCGGCCGTCACGTCGGCAAAGTAGCCCATCTTGCTGACCAGCAGGCTCTGCGGGCAGGTGAAATCCCGCGAGGTGTTCTTCACCTCGTCGCACACGTGGATGACGACCTCGGGCCTGAAAGGGGTAAAGGGAATCAAATGAAATGCAACTGCAAGTGCTGTCGGCTTCACTTACTCCTTTTTCTCCTGGCGCGCATGCTTGCTGTCCTTGGCCAGCAGCAGGGATTTGCGGCGTGTAGCCGTCGTGGAGGCCGTTTTGGCCAGCGGCTCCTTAACCGAGGCGCGCACCATGCTGTTGCCGCTGCTGGACTCGGTGGGCGCCGCAACTGAAGCCTCCCTGGGTGAGGTAATGCTGGGCGAGCTCGAGCTGGGCGTGGGCAGATAGGTCAGCTCCGACAAAGATTTGGCGTTCAGATTGGGCTCCGACTTCAGTTGTGCCGGCGGCTTATTGGACTTGGCGCGAGCGCTGTTCGCGGCGAGTGCGCCGGGCAGCGGCATGGGGCATATGAAGGGCAGCACCGAGTCGAGGACGCCCTCGTTGAGCACATAGTCGAGCTGCTCGCACAGCTGGGGATGCAGGCCGCGGCCGGAGTGGACGTGGCCCGTGCGCAGGGTGGCCTTGCGCTCCGTCAGCAGCAGGCTGGTGCGGCTGCCCTCGTCACGGCTGAGGCCGGGACGCTTTAAGGCCAACAGCTCGTTGACCAATTGATTTTCGGCCAAGGCGTTAAAATCGAATTCATCCTTTTTGGAATTTCGCTTGGCGAAGGCGCCGACGGCCAGACTCTCCGCGGGCGGCACCGGCTCTCGACTGGTTGGCTTGCCCTCGACTTTTGTTATCATATCGTTAACGTGACAGGAAAGTTTTAGAAAATCGAGAAAATCATTTAAACTGATTTGAAAATCTGAGCCGTTGCCCGCTTGCTGCTGCGGTTGTTGTTGTTGTTGTTGCTCTTCCGAATTGTTTCTGGGTGCTGCTGCAGCAGCGCCCTCCTCCTCATTGTTGCTTGATTTTTCCATTTTTAGTTTTTGACCCACTTTTTGAAAATTTGCAAATAATTTCGCACTGTTTTCCGTTACTTTGGTGACGGTGCTGCTTCTTCCATTTGCCATTCACAAGTGAGTTGCTTTTGTTTCGATCATAGTGCGCGAATACAACCCTGTGCATGCAATTCACACAAAAGATGTAATTTTGACAGCGGCGGTTTTCTGTTCTTTTCCGGTAACAACGTTCGCAATGGTGGGTGTCCAAGTGTCAAAATTTGCTTAAAAAACCTTAAATAAAAATGCAATCACTGCACTAAATGCACAAAGTTGTGAAGCAAATTGTAGACGAATGTGTGCAGCGATTGCACACAGTGAAATTGCACGCAATGTAGCCACTGAAATGGCTCGAAAAGTTGATTGTTTATATGTGTGTACTAATCTGTGTGTTTTCACAACCAATTCCCGACTCTAGGGTCGCGTCAGAACCAAGACTGTGAAGAAGGCCGCTAAGGTCATCATTGAGAAGTACTACACACGCCTGACGTTGGACTTCCACACCAACAAACGCATCTGTGAGGAGGTTGCCATCATTCCCACCAAGCCCCTCCGCAACAAGATTGCCGGGTAAGGGTTGCCCGCCAGGGAAGATGGCGAATTCGGTACTAACTTGGTCTGTTTGTTTCACAGTTATGTTACCCACTTGATGGGCCGTCTGCGTCACTCGCAGGTGCGTGGTATTTCCATTAAGCTGCAGGAGGAGGAGCGCGAGCGTCGTGATAACTACGTGCCCGCTGTCTCCGCGCTGGAGCAGGACATCATCGAGGTTGATGCCGATACCAAGGAGATGTTGAAGCTGCTGGACTTCCACAACATTCGTGGCCTGCAGCTGACCCAGCCCAACACCAACAACTATGGACGTCGCAACTAGGTTTTAATCTCCTGTTTTTTTGCTACAAATTACAAAAAATGGAAAGATTTGCATGGAATACACAATAAACATCGTGTGTAAAATGTAAATAAGTAACAAAAACTGTCTTATTTATGGTGCGAAAGTGGCAAAATGAAAGATTGAGAGAAAATGCATTTGGTTTATTTTCATTTTAATGAAAAATACTGTGTAGACATGCACGTATAAATGTGTATACATTCGATCCATAAATAAATGGGTTTGTTTTTTATACAGTGCCAGACGATATATAAAAGATATTCTCTAGAAGTGCACATATGTAAATCTAAGCGTGGTCGTATATAAATGTGTTTATATAGATATATGTATGGTATATGAAGAACGTTGTATATATGATAAATATGTTCATGCGCTGTCGGCCGTCTGATCCGCTTGGGGCCTGCGCACCGGATTACGCAAGACCAGCTCGGAATCCTCCGATATGATGGGCAGTGCATGCACCCAATGGTAATTGATCAGATGGCTAATGCTATCGAATATGCGATCTTTGGTCCGCACCACGCCCTCGGGATCGATGAGCAGCAGATGCTTGGGCGTCTTCCCCTCCAGACCAGTCAACACATACTGGCCGCGCTTGCCCTGCGACTCGCGCACCAGAAAATCCCCGTCCAGCTGCAGCAGACGCTCGGCAATCGGCCGCGAGATGGCCGCATGGAACCAGACTTCGGCAGTGAGTGGACATTGCGGTCCATCGAACACATCGCGCACCGAGCTGGCGGCGGCAGAGGCGGCTGCGCCGGCAACAGTGGCCGCCTGCAGCGGATCAAAGTGGCCAAGGGCCAGTTTATTGGTGGTCTGATCGGGTGGCGGGGAATTCAGATCAATAAGATTGCTGCTCAGACGATCGCGCGGCTTCTTTAGATTCAGCTGAGCCACGCGCGGCGCGTGCGGATGCAGCGGCAGCTGTGCCTGTTGCTGCTCGGCGCACGGCGAATCCGGCGGCAGCTTGTTGGGCAAATCATTGTAATACTCTTTGACGTTCTCCTTGCAGCTCTGATTGAGGTTCTCCGCGGCCGCATGCTCGTTCTGTCTGCTGAGCGCATTGAAGCGCAGCACGAACGCCTTGCCGATGGTCACAATCAGATCCTCGCTCTGCCCGCCCGCGCACTCCAGTACATAGCAGGCGCGCCACTCGTCACCCTCCCTTTTGGCTATATAGGCCAGAAAATCGAGGGTATCATTATCGCCGCCGGATGCAAAGGAAATCCGTGGCATATTGTGATTGGCGATTACCTCGCCCGTCTCCACATTGCTCAGCGTCAGCGCCCGGCTGGAGACGTTGATGATGATGTTGGTGCCCGCGTGTTGCATGCTGGGCCGATCCGCAATGAAGTTGTGCAGCCGCTTGTCCAGACGCCGTTTGCTGGCCGACTTGAGGCCAGCTGCTTCGCACACGCGATTGATGCACTCACTGAAAATTATGACGGGCTTGGTCAGGATTCGAATGGGTTTTTCTTTTCTTTTTTTTTCTCCACCTACCGTGCGAGCAGCGTGCGCGTCTCAAAGTCCAGCGATTTCATGGAGGTCTTGACCTCCACGCAGCCCGTGTAGCGAACGTTGAATGCAACGCCCTTTTCCAGTATGACATCGTCGGGATATAGGCAGCCGTCGCTAGTGCCGCCGTTGCCGGCATCGCCGCCATTCCGTGGCATTTCTCGTTTGTGTATGCGTATTTGGTGCGTCCTTTGCGTCCTTTGTTTGTAGAGTTGTGGCGAGTCTCGTTCGGAATAAGTTCGGTCGAATGACTCACTGAACTGCTTGAACGAACCGAAGTTCATTTGGGTTCTAACATGGCGATAGCAAATGTTATTTAACAGAAATGATTTGTAATATGGGGGATAGAGGTGGGCATAAAACATTTTTTTGGGAAGTTTGTTTTGAGTCGAGTCGAGTCGGGACAGCCCAGTGCCCATTCTTCTAAAAAAAAAACGTTTCGTGCGTGCTCGTGCTTTTTTTGAGTCGTGAATCTCCGAGCCCGAGGGCTCAAATATAAGCCCCGCGCACACCTATACTTATTCGAACCCAAATTGTCGTTGTTCAATTGCTCAGATACCTGAGCACTTAGACAACCCATCTACCAAGGATTGCAATTATATAGGATTCTTTTAATGTTTTCTGTTGTCTTAACAGTTTTGCTGCCCGTGTTCCCATTCTAGCTCGGCAGTCTATCGGTCAGCCACCACAGTCTGTTTACCAGCTATCGCCCAACTCCAACGATCAGCTGCTCAAAGCGACTGAATTTAGCTTGTTGCTAGTTACAAACAGAAAAAGCTTGTGGCAAGTTAAAGCTGCAACAGAAAGCTTATAACTTATTTGACTGTCGTGCATACAACAACGTTTAGACGGACGCTACGTCGTGCGTGTCGGTTTTCTGTGTGTTTTCAAGCGGGGCATATACATACACAGTTCTTCTCAGATTCGAAGCTCACATAAAATCAAAAAAAGTATAAACAATAAATTGTATAAACATATATCCAGCGGCTTATTTGAGTGTACTTGCAACTTACAGAGGCGCACAACCCGGAAAAAGGCAACTGCTATATTCGACATTAAAAACTTGAAAATTCGTAAGGCGTAGTTCAAAACAATAACAAATAAAAAAGTACTAGGAATATTTTACTATTTTGGCCCCAGATATAAATTAACAATCGATAAAGCACCAAACACAGCATACAAAACTAGACGAGCTACACCCCCGCGCGCAACTGCATCCAACCCCCGCATACGCCCCCGCCCTCCTCTAAGGAAACGCAAATCTGTGCATTGGAATCTGATTGGAACGCTCACGCGTCGGCTAACCAGAAACTATATACATACATATATGTATGTGTGCATAAAATAAAATCAACGTATTTGCAGTTTATTATTGTTGCGGTAAGTTTATTGCGCTCTGCATTTTATCAAACTTTCCGCGTTGTCTTGTGTGTGTGTGCTTGCCGTTTCGGATGCGGCTCAGTGAGCATAAAACCATTTTTTACGTCATTTGCAGGTTGAAATCATTTTTATAGCTGCCGCAATACAGATGCAGATACGCACACACACACACACATAGTTAAAAATCTGTGTGCGTGCGTCATTTGCATGAGGCTTTTGTAACAACGGGCTCTGCGTCATAACGGTTGTCCCGTGAAGTCTTAAATCTTATTTGTCTTTAAAGCCACGCTGAAACATAATTATGTTCCGTTCGCATTTTTGTTGTTGCTGATCTCAGCGTTGTATGGCTTTCCGCCTAATTGCCGTTCCGAGCCGGTCCAGACTTTTCATTCAATTTGGCCTTAATTTACGCCTCTGCTGTTTAAAAGTTTTAAACAGCAGCCGCCGCGTCGCTCCTAAAATGGCTTAGTCTAGAGCGACAATTAAAGCGGATGACGTTGACCCTCAAAAAGAGAAACAAGTAAGAACGTTGCAGTCGGGTGTAACCGACTGCGCAATACTCGTTTATAGTATAATAATAGCTTTAAAAAGATGAAAACGGTCTTAATTATGTTTGTTTTTTTGGAAAAATATCGATTTTTGCAATCTGTGAAATAATATATTTAGAGGAGGTCATCAGAAATTTGCCTACCAAATATTGTGACTCTAACTCTAAAATTGTAGGAAATATGGATTTTCGCGGCTTACCCGCCTGAAGATACTATAGGATTTGATCGCTTTGCCACGCCCCCTGTGGGCCTAGCCAAAAAATCTTAACAATTTATCTTACTCGGTTATATGACGAGTGCACAAACCCAATATACCCTTCACTGCGTGAACGAATATAAAAACAAAAGAAAACAAGAACAGCAACTATCGATATTGCTTTCGATAACACCCACACGACCTTGCCTGATTGTTTTTGTTTTACTAAATGGTGTTTGAAACAATTGTTAAATGCCCTAACGGGGCGTAGCTGACAAAATTACGCTCTAATCACGTTTAGAAAGTGTGAACAATAGTTTTTTGTTAACCTGCGTGTCAGTTCTCATTTGGTGTGCCATAAAAAAAACTAGAGAAAAATATAAACGAGCGCGACGAACTTTTGCTGCCCTGTGTTTTATACTGGTAAGATACCGTTAAAGCAGTAATAGGCAAGTGTCATCGCAGCACGGCGCTGCTAGTTAACAGCTCTGTTACATGCGCTTGGAACGGGCAATAAACTAAATACACACATGTACATAGAAACAAGCACAGTGGTGCAGATGGCGTAATTTCTGAAATCAATTTAGCTAAATTGTATATTTAATTTATTTTAATTTCTTGTATAATTCCGTTAGGAAATTTAATGTAATTTGTAAAACAGTTTTTTACTTTAATTTTACTATCGCTTTTATTGTATTCCAAGTGGCTATAAACTAATGTACACACAGGTACACATTTTTTATTTATATGTATATGTAAAGTATTTTATTTATAGGTAGATTTTTGCTTAATTTAGTTGGCTATAAAAACTATAACACGCCGATTTGCAATACTAAATTCTCTGACATTCGTGACAAAGCGTACCCCCCGTCCCTGCCCCTGCTCTCCTTCTGCTTGTGCTGCCTCCCCGTCCTCAACTCTTCACATCAGCTGCTCAAAGTCTGTTATGTAATACTGGGCGCGTCTGTAGACCTCTGTGCGCACCACGTTGCCGCCGTAGCCAATGAAATTGTTGGCCGGCGGCACAGCCTCCAAATCGGTGGCACCATCGCCAATCATCGTGATGAGCGGCGCCTCGTTCGACTTCGCCTTCGCCGGCTGCCGTTTCCTAATCATGCCAATTGCCTCCGCCTTGCCGCCGGAGTGCGACGTGGGCTGCGTGGTATCGAAGCTGTCGTAGGCGCCCTTGTAGTCGAACAGCATTTTGTTGGCGTACATGTTGGTCAGCGGAATGCCCAGTTCGGCGGCCACGGGCGCAATCAGGCAATCGAATCCGCCGGATATGAGAAACACCTGCTTGCCGTCCGCCTTCAGCTGGGCCACAAAAAGCTTTACGTTGCGGCTCAGCGTGCTGGGACGCTGCTTGATGAAATCGGCCACCTGCTGCTGCGAGGGGCGTATGATATTGAGGCGTATCTTGAGCGCATCCTGGAAGGACATGCTGCCGCCCATGGCCTCCTTGGTGACGCGTGCCACCTCGCTGCCCTTGCCACAGAACTCGGCTAGCTCGTCGATGCCCTCCTCGCAGATGACCGTCGAGTCCACATCAAAGCAGACAATGTCCGACTGTTGTATGATCTTGGCTGCCTGCAGCGGCTGCTTCGGCGGCGTTATCAAGGTCGTGCCAGCTGCCGTTGCGACTGTTTTTCCGTTGGCCAGCGCCGCGTTCAGTTGCTGGGCGAGTAGCGTCGCCGTTGCCGTGGCAGTTGCTGTGTTGCCCGCACAGCCGTTGGTGGCACTGGGACGTGTCATGCTCAGCACGGAGCTGCTCATCTTGAGAATGGCTAATACGTTCCGTTGACTGCTTGAAATTACGTAAATGGCTGCTGTCGCTTATGTTGCGAGTTTGCTGTTTGAAGCAAAAAAATTTTCCGTTGTAAACGTTTTTTTATTCGCTCTCTTATTTTGGTGTGTATGTATTTTGTGCTCTCTATTTTGCACACGCGCGTTTCGTTCTGCTCAGCTGTTAATTGTTTGTGTTTGTCAGCTTGACATGGCTTGCTTGTTGGTTTTTAATTTTTATTTTATTTTTTCAAATCGATCGTCACGATCTGCACGCGTCGACTGGCCGTTTACAACTGATTTCCCACTAGTAGCTGCTCGCCCTTATAAGAAAATGCGAGCGAACAAACACAAGTGCAGCGCCGCTTTAGTTTGCTCTACGTGCGCTCTCGTTCTCTCTCGCAGCTGACAGACGCATTGTCGCGACGCTGACCAGTGTGCTTGTGTGTGTGTGAGTGGGGCGATCATACGATAACTGCCAATTACAGTAAGCCTCAGCTGGCCTGTGTCTATGTTACACATACAATGTTTGTCGATAAACAGCTGCCATATTTATCGATTCTGCACCGACTAACAATTCACCTACACCGCATGTCCTAAATCCACTTTGCTTTAGACCGTCTCTTAACCTTTGCTCACCAGCTGCGCGAGCGAGATGTCGTGTGTTTGTCGATCTTTATCAAATCATACATAGCTGAGAAAGGAAACTGAAATAAAACTGTCACTTGCTGCTCGAGTGTTTACCAGAACCGGTTGTGACCGGTTTTGCGACCCATTCATGTCGTCTTGGCGTCGCTTATCATAAGCGGCCCATTAAAACATAGCTAAATTGATTAGAGTATAGGGGATCGGTAGTCGAAATCATGTTGTCTGGCCGTTTAAAATTCTGAGAACCTTGGGTGCGGGAGTTCTTTATTTGTCGAAAACCGGAATGGTGCTGTCTTATCAGCTGATAATGCTTATAATAAAGAAAATAAAAAAACAAATACTATGCAGCGTATTTGGTGGTCAAGTTGTTGACTTAAACACTTTCTTTTTTAATTATGCTGAATAATATGCTGATGCAATACAGTCTTACGTTACGTGTTACGTCAAAACGTAACAGGCTGCTTAGCAACACCACCACTCTGCATTCTCTCTTTATGTCTCGTCTCTTCTATTCTCTTGTTAAGCAGATCAAAACTAACGTGTGGCGCGTGCAATGCAAACAATAACAACAATACAAAGCAAGAAACGAAATTGCACTCGCTGTGGTTTCATGCTGAAGTTGTTATTGTTGTTGCTTTGAGGAATAACAAGTTGTTTTGATCATTGTGCGAGTCGGTTGCGAGGCGTGTTGTAAACAACAACAGGCCCCAGACCGCAAATGCATTTCATTGCCAGTGCTTATGCACGTTGTATGCAGTTTTTATTTATTTATTTATTTTTTTTTTTTGCTGTCGATAACGACAAAGCCTCAAAAGCCAATGACTAATGTCTGAGCACAGTCGTTATTTTAATTTTGTAGTTTTAATTGTTGGATCGTCTCCTTGTTTCCTTGGACAACAAACACCTGTCAGAAAACTCAACGGCACCGGTTGTTGGGCGTCAAAAGTATTCCCTTACCTTGGCACCTTGGCAACTTGGCAGCTAGCTTCACATTTATCGATTGACCTTGTTGCTGCATAAATTTGACTCAAGTCCGCTTTTTGGCTAGCTAGAATTTCTGGCGTGTCAGAACAGAAACAAGCTCGATACGCGTCATGTGTGTGTAAGTATGTATGTATATGTATGTACATATATATTTGTATTGAATTGCCCTTTGGTCAGCCACGTGTCTGTGACTAAGGTTCGATAATGGAATATGCCTGTGTACACTATATTTCAGTTAGACATTTGGAAATTTAGTGAGCCAGTTGACGTTGACGATAATTCGCCTAATTTTAGCTGAGAAAACCTACATATTTACATACATACATACATACATATACATATGGATAATCTAGGTTACTATTGTATTAACCAAATCATTTTATTTTCGGAAATATTGGCTAGTTATGAAAGACCAATATCAAATAACCTATTATTAAAAAGAAAATAATATGAATATGGTTAAAGTATCTTCAAGATAAGCTTGATTGTAAACATGTACTAAACAAAATGAGAAAAAATTTGCATTATTGTTATGAGTTAAACTAAAGATTATTATGAATTAATCTAAAAATATAAATATATATATATAAAAATACAATGTGACATGTATTAAATTCAACCCACCCACAACAAACAACTAGGCTGTTAATAGGGGCTCTCCCTAGCCCCGACTTTCCCTTAGTCAAAAAGATCACACGAGGGCTTGGTTTTTTTCCCCCAGTCAGCGTTTAATCGGATGACAGACAAAAAATTAATGAAAACAAAAAAACAAATTGAAGCCAGACTTAAGGTCCCGTAATTGTTATATATAATTTCATCACAGAGCATGCAAAAATTTATTTTTACAAATAATCATGCATGTATTTTTATTTGCGACCTGTCTGCGCCTGTAGTTGATTTGTTTTCGATTCAATAGAGCTGCAGGCTGTTAAGTGTTTTGTTTCCAACTGCATTTATTGCTGATTAACTGTTAAATTGTAAGAGCTTTGATCGGCTCTGTGCACACGCCGCCCTCTCGCTTGCACTCATTCACACGCGATTTCAGCTCCTTAGCGTGCTCTCACGCTCACACACACGCACGCACATACTTGACACATTTACAACGTGCATACATATGTGTATGTGTGTGAGCATGCATTTAAGACGGATGAGCCAAAAGGGGAGTAACAAAAAGTGCAGCTTTTACCCGCTCCCGCTGTCGCTCCTTATGCGGTTCGCTGCTTTTGTTCTTGTTTATTCTTTTAGATCATGCGCTTTGGCTTATAAACAGTTATCAAGGGAAGAGCGAGGGGAGAGGGAGAGAGCGTATAGCAACGTCAACAGTTTGCTGTTGGGCAAATAAACAACAGCGAGCACGACAATTGCATAGCAGCCCCTTTGCTGGGGGGCTACACGCTGTAAACACGTCACTTTTTTTCCGCTCGCTGTTGCTATCGCATTTTGACATTCGAGCTGCGCTGCAGCGTTTACGCCGACTGCAATTGCGAGCCGTTGTTTAACCGTTTTCCGCTGACAAAACTACTCAAAATAGCAGCTGGCAAAGTTGTTGCATGTGCTCGAAATGATTGCCACGCCCCTCCCGACCCATGCCACCCACCCACAAAGCAACCAACCACTGAAATGTAATTACAAAAGCGCTTCTCGTTCTCTTTCTGCCGGCGCCAGTTCGTTGCACTCGCAAATTAACAATAACTACGACAGGAGCTTTGTAACCGCAATCTGTTCCACTTTCCATGTCCCGTCGTAAGTTTAACGACACGATAGCACACGCACATTACACAGTAATCGGTAATCGGTTATCGGCTGGAATGATAATTGCCCGTTGACCCGCGGACAATTGGGTAAACGATGCACAAGCACGTAAGAGTGCTGACTAGAAAATACCCTGTACTTAGTTGCGAGCTGCCGTAACTCGATCTACCTCTTATACATAAATGCACACAGAGATACTTACACTTATGGTCAAAATAATAAGTTCGTCTTTAAACCTTCTCTACCAATTTAAATAACTTATATTTAAAAAATAGAAATGGATTAAATTTGTTGTCAAAAATCATGCCAATATTAACAAAAAATGTTGACATGAAAAGTTCTCGGATTCATAGCTCCCACATTGCAAACTCCCATTACATTGTCAAAAAATAACCGACTTTCATGTCTGATGATGTCCAGATTGTTTCTCCATTTAAAATATATGCATTATTTAAATTAATTTTTTTTTTTTCAAAATTTAGTATTACAAATTTATACGCATAAATTTGCACACAATCATTATGACCTATTTTACACATTTTCATTCAATGTATGCAACGAGGAGCTCCCAGATTGTTATATGTGTTTAATTTTTTATTTTTTTTTTGCTGCCATTTTGGCTGTTAGCGCAGTTATACGTATTCTACGATTGCTGAGTCATTCAGGCTGGCAACAACAATATCAACTACATGTACAATATTAGCTAAATTGCATGTGCTATGATTCCCACACACACACACACACACGCGACGTCGCACCCAAATTGTTGATAATCAAAAGCGAGCGCGCCTTCTCGCAATGCTCTATTTAATTGGTATTCTCAATTGCAATTTCAGTTGTGCCCAACGTTTAATAATCCTCATCATCAACAGCAGAAGCAGAAGCAGCAGCGGCAGCAGCAACAACAGCATCAATTATGGTGGATTTCCGTTTCGATATTAAGCCGCTGTTTCCGCAGCCAATAATTAGAGTGGCATCCAATCTATTGCCGCACACCTTTCGAGGTGATCGGCGTCAGTGCTTGTGAGTATTGAAACTGTACGCGGGCGTATTCAAATCTTGGCCGAATTCAATCCTAACCGATTACGCTTTCCAACACTCTCACGCACGCCAGAGATGCCACCTCAAAGATGTCGGAGATAATTGACCGTTTGGGCCAGTTGTCGGCCGTGTCGCAGGGCCTCAGCAAACCGGTGACCTCCGCTCAGCGTCTGCGCATGTCCGAGAACCAGAGCATCTATTTGCTGGCCGACACCGAAGCGGGTCACAAGTAAGCCAACAACTAACTACTCCCAGTCCTGGCATCCCGGCACTAGACCACTGATTTCAAATGCTCTTCCTTCTGCAGCGGCTCCATACTTGGCATGCTCAAGGTGGGCACCAAAGATCTCTATTTGTTCGATGAGCAGGGCCAGACACGCAAAATGGAGCAGTCGCCCTCGATCCTGGACTTTTACGTGCACGAGTCGCATCAGCGCGCCGGGCTCGGCAAGCGTCTGTTCGAGACCATGTTGAATGAGGAGCACTGGACGCCGCTCAAATGCTCGGTGGACCGCCCGTCGGAGAAGCTATTGGCCTTTCTGGGCAAGCACTATGGCCTGGTGCGCACCATTCCGCAGGCCAATAACTTTGTGCTCTACCAGGGCTTCTTCGACGATGTGGCTAGCCAAAATGGCTCGAAGAACGGGCATGCCGAGTCGCCGCAGCGCGACAAGAATTGCCTGCTTATTTCAAACAGGTGAGTTACCACCTTCCACTCCTCTTCCTCCTCCTGCTGAGTGGCACTGCGCCTTGGGCGGGGCAGCAGGTTAATTAAGGCGTTGCGCCGTGCAGGAAACATTTCACTTGGCTTAGTTGCCCATTTCTTTGGCCAACACACATTTGCATATCGCACGCAAACATCCGAGCCAAGTCATTTGTTTGCTTTGCGTGTGTATATGTTTGTGTATGTGTATGTGTATGTGTATGTGTATGTGTATATGTATCTGTGTTCCTTGTGGGCGTGTGCGATACAATTGATCGCCTGCGGAAGAGCACTTATCGATAAATTTAGCTCTAGGAAAACTGTTTGCAATTCATTTTCTTTTCATTTTTTGGTGGCTTGCGCTTTCACTTTGCTTTCAACTGTTTATATCTGTAAATATCTTTATCTATCTATCTGATACGTTTTGCTCAACATTTAAAACACTTGTAGAGGGTATTACGAATTGGTCATGTAATATGTAACACTGGAGACTCCAGCTTATATAGAAGTCCGTCTGTCTGTCTACTTTCCTAAGGCTTAAAGCTATCTTGTTAAAAATTGGCTAGATAGTAACACTATATAATATAGCTCCTAAAATAACTATTGAGTTTTTGTATAAAGAACTTTTTTGTTTTCTAAGATATCCAATATCCAGCCTTGCTTTTAATGATTTTAATTTTATTTGTATTTTATATTTATTACTATTTGAAAACTATATTACATTGCTCTCATAGAATATATCTATTAGGAATTTAGTTTTGATAAAAAAAACAGCCTTAATTTTAATGATATCTTAGCCAAACCCTCATCCCAAATAAATTCAATATCTTATTTATAAGATTTTTGTATCAAATAGCTTCCATAGAAACAATCGGGTTTCAATTTGGTTTTTTTTAAGAAATATCTTAACCAATTTCGAAAAATTAACAAAAATCTTATTAACATAAGATTACTATATCATATAGCTTCCAACAGAAAAAATCAATCAAAACTTATTTCTAACAAGGAAAACTTATTTGACTACTAAGGTATCTTAACCAAACTCATAATTTACCTCTTCTTTATGCTTCAGGCATATAAACATAACCTTAACAACCTCAGATAACTATGTCTTATAGCTACTATAGAAACAATTGGCAGATAATTCAGATTTTGTTTGTTTTCTTTATATACCAACAAATGGCACATCTAATAGATACATATGTGCACCAGGGTATTAAATTTACGGCATACCGAACTTAATTAAACGTTCGTGTTCATTTAATGTTTAGACGAACAAATTATAGTTTCAAGCTTTGAAAGTTGAGCAAACGTATCAAAGTAACTAATTATGATTGGAGTAACTAATTATAATTGAAATAATATGAATATGAATTATGAATAATGTTAACTATTTTCAATCCACATGTTGCGCCTACTAACGATAATCAACAACAACAACAAACTACCAAAACTACATCAATCAATCAATCAATCAAGTCCTAACACACAACTCTTTGGTGCTGCTTATTTGGGCGAAGAGGTTAACCAATATCGCGACGGTCGACGCGGCAGCGGCTTGTTCCAGCCGCAGCATCAGCAGACGCAGCAGGAGCACCAGTCAGCGCTGCTGCATCAAATAACACAGATCTCACCCAATGGACGGTATGGGGCACCGCGTCCCACATGCAGCATGGCCGAGGTACTCAAAGATTACAGTTAAAAAGTCCCCCCCCCCCCCCCCACACACGTACAAGTTCAGGTTCAAGCACAACAACTAATTTACAGTTTGAATGTCATTGCAAAGCCTGAGCGCGGTTTGAGCGCCATTGAGCACGTCTTATTGTATGTTTTATTTATAAATTAACTTATTTTATTTTTTTTGGAAACAAAGCCAAAGTAAAAATTCCTGTAAAAAAAAAAATTTTGATCGAAGATGGCCTTGGGTTTAGCTTCATCTGATTTAGCTTTTGACACTTTGGGGGAATACAAATTGTTTTAGTTAACATTTGTCATCCACACGACTCACAACGAATTCCTGTTTTATTTCTGAACAAAACACAAATTATTTCGCTTTGTGTACTTTTATAATCTGAACTCCCTCCACAAAAAAAAAAAAAAAAAAAATCTGAGAAAAAAAACAAATAGTAAAAACTCGCATTAATTTCGTCGCGTTTTTTTTTTTTTTGTGCCAAAGTTTACGTGCGGTTTTCGAATTGTAACACTAATTAATTGGAAAGAGTGAAAAAAAGAGAAAGAAATTATGGATCCAAAACGTGGCAATGCGGCAGCTGCACGCCAAGGTGCGTCCAAGACGAGCGTCGCCGTAAGTTGAATCGCAGTGTGTGTGTGTGTGTGTTGGTGTGTGTTGTCTGTGTGTGTAGTTCTGTTTTGATTTACAGTCACGGCATGGAGTGCCTGTCAATGCCAACATGGCTCGCAAATACGGCAGCGAGGTCAGCCTAACGCCCAGCCAGGCCAAACAGGGCGTGGATAATGTAAGATAAACATGCATATATATATATATATAAAATATATATATTGTGATGCCAATAAACCTGCCCTCCGCTAGTCGCGCAAGAGTCCTTTGGATGCTTTGAGCCGCATGAACTATCGCCAGGATCCGTTTCAGCGCCGCTCGGGCCTGCAGGATGTCGACGATTCCTTTATGGCCGCCAACGCCTTTGCGCGTCCCTCGCGCCTGCGTCACTCGGGCCTAGAGGGCAACATGCAACAGCAGGCAAGTGCTGCTGCCGTCGCGCCCATACGCGTCGCCTCCGGCCAGGAGTCGCCCCAGATGCAGATGCAGTACCAACAGCAGCCGCAGCAACAGCAGCAGCAGCAACAACAGCAGCAGCAGCAGCAGCTGCCGCCGCAGCAGGCAGTTCAGATGCCGCAGCAGTCAATGCAGCCGCCGGTGGCAACAAACATGGCCGCAGCGCAGGTACCAATACAGCAGCAGTCGCAGCCGCCAGCACAACAGCAACAGCAGCAGCTACAGCAACAACAGCAGCAACAGCAGCAGCCACAGCAGCAACAACAGTTGGCACCAGCCACCGTTGTGCCCACGCAGCAGTCGCAGCAGGCAGCGCAATACGTGCAGCAGCCGGCTGCTGGTCAGCCCACGCGCCACGAGCCATATCCCACCGGTCGCGCCCATGTGCACCAGCAACAGCAGCAGCAGCAGCAGCAACAGAGCGCCTATGAGCAGCAGAAAATGGCACAGCAGGATGCACAAGCGCAGGCCCAGGCGCAGTTGCAGCAGCAGCAACAGCAAATGCAGCAGCAACAGCAGCTGCAGCAGCCGCCTGCTCAGCTGTCGCCGCGCAAATACCAACAACTGCAGCAGCAGCAGCAGGGCTACGTAAATATTTGCCACAAAATGTTGCAGCAAGTTACAAAAGTGAATTTAATGCCAACCTTAATCCACAGTCCTCGCAGGCAGCTGGCGGCGGTGCCGCTGGAGCTGTGCCTCCGGCGGCCGAAATGTGCACCACTTGCCCCAACTGCCAGACGACAATTTATTTGGTGCGCACACCCGAACTGGGCCATGGCGATGCTGGCCTGCCCATGTAAAATCACATCCAAATCCCAGCAAGCAAAAATTCCATGAAAAAACAAATTAAGAAAAAGTCTAAAAAAATATAATGTAACTTTGGCATGCGAAATTCAACGAGGAAATTGAAGTGAACATGCTCGTCTGTACATTATGTATATGCGTGTGCGTGTGTGTGTGGGCCTCACGCCCATAGGGGCGTAACCCACGCGGTGTTAAGGTGGTGCTATGCTCGGTTGTCTATTCAATATACAATGCATCCAAATTTGCCGTTTACCCAACACCTGCCAAACACCGAAACAAAACAAACCAAAACAGTTGCAATAGCTAGCACAAAAAAACAAAAAACAAAATACAAAATACAAAAGAACAAATACTAATACATACATATTAAACAATTACAAAATTCTCGGTTCAACTTTTCCGGTAGAACTGCCCAAGTCGAACCAAACAACAAGATGAACAATTATATTTAATAGACCAGCTCAACTTCCATGCTCTGATCCGAAATTTCATTGTAAATAAAATCGTATTTTTATTTCTGACCATTTGGCCTGAAATACTTTCATTTGCATTTTGGGTCGTAACTAAAGAAAACCACGTACATACGTCCCAGCACGACGTGTTCGTGTTAAAAGAAATTTAACTTCGTGCGTATCTTAACAAGACTTGACAAGACTTGGTTCAGACTGATCATTAAATTAAAAAAGTGTACATTTAAGCAAAATTAAAAACGCTAAATCACTAACATTATTGTTTTATGTTTAAGAATTTTTGGTTTATTAAAAGCTCGTGCGTGTTTGTGTTCTTTTTGACCGTGCGTGCTCTTAAGTATTGTTTCGTGTACGTGTCGTGTTAGAAAATCCGGCAAGCGTCCATCTCTTGTCGCAACTTTCACTGCGGGTTGGCATTTGTGCCACTCGCAGTGGGTCAACCCCTGTCAGAGGCCAAACCAACCCCGCAATTTGGGGTTTCTTTGGATGCGTGCCAAGGGGCTGTTTTGAGGGCGATCCATGTGAGGGTAAAATAAAACTTCGCTTGACACTTGTGCTAGATTCGAGGCGTTGGCAAAGGGCAGGCCATCAGGGCAGGGGTTTTCACTAGAACCGCAGAAAAAAAACTATTTTGTTTCCTGTATTTAAATGTTTGTAGTTCATTTAAGCGACATTCTGGCAATTAATAAAGCAATTCATTTGGTGCCTGCTGAGCTAAATACAATTTCTTTTTGTAAAGAATACTCTCAAAATCTTTAATATTTTTTAGTACCTATTATAGTGTAGCTTATGTCTATGTAAAAATATAGCCTAGATCTTTAAGCGACTTTTAGCCTGCATTGTAATTTAACTATAATATTTTCACTCTCATCTTTATTCAACCCCGCGTGCAGATAATTAATGGTGGCGCCAGTTCCGGCAAGGGCGGCGGCGGAGGCAGCGCAGAGTCTAACAGGTAATGGACATCCCCTATTTTTGGGCATATTTTACTAACACTTTGTCGAGTACATTTTTTCATTTCGTTTGTCGTTTTCATTTTGGTTTCATTTCTTTCTTTTGTTGTCTTTCAGAATCAAATAAACACGGCTGCAAAGAAAAACAATCAAAATATCAACTAAACAATTGTACAAAGCTTTGTTTTTTTATAGAAAATTATTTATAATTTTGCATAATCATAGTTAATGTTAAAGCGAATTTACTTAATGTACAAGACATGAAGAGAGGAGGCTGCACTCGCCGCACACCCACTAATCACTAAGACACTCACCTATACACACATACACACACACACCCACACGTTCGCACACTCACGGCACGGATCAGCTCGATCGGAACCGTTACACACAAAATACCTGATAATTGTGATTACATTTTTGTATAACTTTTGATTTAACTCTTAACATTATTGCATTACTTTTTTGTCTAATTTATTCTCATTTGTCGTGCAATAAAACCAACAACAAGAAAACAAATTCAATATTGTTCGTTATGTATTTGGCGTAGTTCGTTATTTAACAGCCTCTGTTAACTTTTTCAACAGCGGCAGCGACATTGCAGAAATTACCGCACAATTGCAGCATTTGCAGGCTATCGAACCGTATGAGTTGGAGCCAGAGCACGAACCGGAGCCGGAACCGGAGCCCGAACAGGCGATCACTTCACCATCGCCGCCACCCAAACGTTACACACCAACGCCACCTACCGTGCGTTCGCCCGAGGTGGTGGAGAGCATTATCGGTGAGAATCGCAAGCCGCCAGCATTCCAGCTGAGCAAGCAGCATACGGGCATGAAGAACCGCTCCTTTGGCGTGGGCATGGCCGTTATGCCCAGCGGCAAGATGGAGTTCAATCAGCAGGAGCGCGAGGACTTTGGCGTGGTGAAGATCAATCGCCCGTTGGGCCATGAGATCACCTCGCCCGGCCAGGACAATACAGATGCCATGTCCACGGTATCGTCAACGGGCGGCCTGACCGATCAGGGCTATAACGATCTGAAATTCTATCACAATAAGTTGTGGTAAAGCCATACAAAATATCAGCCGAAAAATTAGCGAGCAATTTTTGCTAACAGCGTGTTTAAAATTTTTTGTACGTGTCAGAAATATAAAAAATATGCATAACACTTAATAAGCAAATTAGCATTTAAGATATACTTATTAACAGACCCTAGAGACAGACACAACGGTTCCTGTTTGCTTTAGTTCACTTCTGTTGTACGCTTTGTATTGTTTTTGTTATGTTACTTAGTTCATTCGTTACACCCACGCACTTAATAGCGCAGTTAAACGTTAGTCGGTAACAGCAACATTAACAGTCTGTAGTTCAATTTAGTTAACAGCAGTCAAGCAATATGCAAAAGTTCTATAAATATTTCTGGTAATAAACAACTGTGCGTATCTTCCATTGCAGCAAACGCGATTATTACGAGCAGATCTATAGCGAATATATGCTATAAATGGCCTACATACTTAATATATATCAAAACTATTGTACTCTGTAATAACTAGTTAAGCATTGCAACAATAGTCAAATACAAAATAAAGACAACTTTCGATTCTATTTATATGCCAAGCACAAGCTGCTTGGGCTTTTCCATTTAATCTGTAATACACACACATACACAAATGAAATGGAAATCATCTGCAGGCGACGCGCCCAGCTGAGGTGCTGTAAATTATAAAGTAGAGCTATCGTTGGTGATGCAGCTTATCTAATAGGGGGAAAGTGGGGAGCAGCGACGGGTCATCGGCGCCATTGCCTTACATATAGATAAAGTTGAATCTGTAAAGATTTCGAAATTAATTAAATATTTCGAATAATGAAAATTATTGATCCTCTTACCTGCACAACGCCTGCGGCAGCGATGATATAATGGGTCCATAGCCTTGTGAATTGTCGTACAGCTCGAATAGAGGCGCCGCAACAAGCTTATAATTTTTGGGCACAGCAAAATGTGCTAGATTACAGAAAACGATAGAGACAGAATTTATGTATGTAGCAGAGAACATTAGATATAATAAGGGGAATCACATGATTATTGCAATAACTAAATAATTACAATCGGTTATATAAAACAATTTACATAAGAAAGATTCGCTGCCGTAATTACGTATGATATATAAAAGTTTGTATTATGTTTGCATTTTGTTTTCATTTTTTTTACATTCACAGTTTGTTGATACTTCGTTAAACTAAATAACTAGGTTTCGTTTCATGATGCGCAAAATTATCAATTCAGATTGGCTTTCAATGCAGCCTTTTGGATTTTGCGCATCAAACAAAGTCTACTAATTGTGATATGAACATAATTGTTGTTAACCATTAAGAGCAACATTCATTATACATGGTACGTGTGAGCGCGCGTGTTGCACAAATGGATGATGTCTAGGGATCTACTAAACACAGAGTTATAATTGTTGTTACATAAAGGAGTGCTTAAATTATTTAAAGGAGCGACTGACTGCCTGCCTAGTCCAGTTGCATTTGCCATGCACGCAAATCAGCACAACACGCGAGATTTGTGCGCATTCACAGACGACAACTAGCAACTTTTACAATGCACTTCACAAATTATTTGACTGCCTGCCCGTTTACAAAAAAGCTAAACACATAGCAAAAACAAAAAAAAAAAGTAAGTAGAGTATTGTGTGTAGGATTGCGCTCTCGGGTTCACAGAAATGTCGACATATTTACAAAATTAATACAACAACAAGAACAATCAAAGAATTTCGATTCGGATTTGCGCAAAACAAAATATGCCAACAACTCTGAGAGCAACAAAATACAATTTGAAGTAAGTTTTTTTGTACAACAAAGTTTGAACTAGAATCGACGAACTAAGTAAGGTAAAATGTAAGCGCCTCGGGGCCATTATGCGAGCTGTCTGTTTTTTTTTTTTCGCTCTCTCTGATTCTTTTCATTTCTGTTTGTTCAGTTTGTTTGCACTCTTGAGAGTAGAGCGTTGAGGAAGAGCTCTATGCTTGGGTTGGGCAGATGCCAGATGCGTGAGATTACACAACACAACACGGCGCTATTGGAACAGCTCAGGGTACATCGTAACTGGCGTTCCTGTCCGTATCTAAACAGCATTGAAAAGATATGACATGAGGTTTGTTAGCGTATCGGTTTGGCAATTACTTAACAAGGTTAAATGTGTATAAAAGTTGTTTTTTAAATGTACTTTTTTATGGTTTTCTTTTTTTGTTGGCCATCACCAATACCTACGCTTTAGATAACACTGCTCACTAGCGCATTGGATATTTACCCTTTTCGTGTAATTGTACCAGAAAGAGACGCTTGTGCTCTTTTGGCTTGGTTATGTGCGGTGGAATGTATGGATATTGTGGGGGCTCGAAATTCGGGCGCCACCAATTGCCAATGGTGTCCTCAACAATCCAATCCTGTTTAACGCCATCCTGACGGCCCAGGGTCTGTAAGGCAACAAACACATTAGGATCTTTCATTTTGTTTAGTTTGATGTTTGATGGACTCACCTCTGAGAGCAAACGTTTGAGACCTTCCACTTCATCTTCACCCGCATTCAGTTCGCCGCCCGGCAGCTTGAAGAACGTAGTGCCCAGCTGCAGCAGCAGTACGTGCGGCAGTCCGTGCTCGTGCACCAGGAGCACACCCTCAACGGAGCGGCGCATGCCGATGCGATCGAACTCCTCGCGCATTCGCTGGAAACGTGATGGCACCGACGGATCCTTCTCAAAGAGCGGCTCCTTGGTGCCAAATGTGTAGTTGGTAAGTGGGTAGCTGGGCGTGGGGTGGAAATGTATATATTATATATATACCCTGTTATCGGGAAACACTATTCTACTCACAGATTGATTGTGCGGTTTATGGTTAGTGCTTGGTTGGGCGCGTACTTTTGCGTGCCGTTGTTGCTGATGCTGGCATCGGCCTGGCCTTGGCTGCCGCGGCGCGGCCAGCCGGAGCCCGATTTGTTTGAGACCTGTGAGGACGCCATCTTGTTATACACACAACGCCGCAATGGCAATGAAAAAATCGACAATTTCGGCGCCGAATTCTAATTGGGTACGTTTTATAGGATTTTAGCACTCGCGTACTTATGCCTTTTTCACTCAGTTCGTTTGGCTTTTAATCAATTGCTGTATTCCTTTTTATTTCTTAATTTTTAATTCTGCTTTTTGGTTGCAAAAAACACTCACGCCGGCGGAGAATGCAGAATACGCAAAACACATGTACACATTGTAATGTTGGCCGGCCGTGTGTATACACTGGCTGACAGCTCATGGTCGATTTTGTTTTTGGCCATATGGCAGCACTGAACGCACACAGAGTTGTGGCCGCCTGGTCACACTACACACACTTACATTAGTTTTTTGTTTATGTTGGGAAGTCGTCGGAAAATTCGGCTGTTTTCTGTGCGTGCCGCAATGAAAAGCTGCTAAAAAGCTAAATATAAAAATCAGCGCAGCGCGCGGCCCTCTGTCGGTGCATTGTTTTGTAAGTGCAGTCAGTAGGCAGCAGCAGCAGTCGTTGAGGAAAAATTATGTGAAGCAGAAACGCAGTTTTTGTTTGTGTATGTGTATGTGCGTGTGTACATTGTGCTTTTGTATGTGTATTGTGCAATTGAGACTGGAAAACCATTTTTATTAATGAAAACGCGTGAAATGTGTAAGTGCAACATTGCTGAATGCAACAGCAAACACTTCCGTTCGCTTTGAACTTCTTTTCATTTACCTGTTTTCTTTTTATTCTACGTTGAACCCCCCTCCTCTCTGTCTCTCTCTCTCTCTTTCCGCAGACAACGACGACATCGAGCAGCTCCTCCCACTTGTAAGTGTGCTTGTGCGGGGTGCGCACTGAAGGGTGTTTGCGTGTGTGTGCGTGACTTGTATTTGAGGACAATATATGCATGTATTTGTATGTAAATGTCAAAGCAGGCGACAAATAATATGCACACACATTAATAACGGCAAAAGGTCAAAAGTTAAGCGGACAAACACGACCAGGACAGACGGCAGAGAGCCAAAAAACGGGCGAACGTGGGCAACAAAGAGAGAGCACGAAAATTCGGTTGAAAAAGCCAACAGGAGGAGAGGGGAACGGCAAAACAAAAGACTGCCAAAAGCTAACAAACAGCTAAAAACAATAACAATATAAACAACAACAGCAAACGAAAATGTCGGCAGCGGAGCTTGAAGCTGAAAGTTCTGCACAGGAGCAGCAACCGCAACAACAACAACAACACACAAGCAACAACAACAATAACAACAGCACTGCCAACGATGCTGAAGCCAATCCGTACGGCGTGGATCTCGACGATACCAATGAGCCTATGCCAAGCAACAACTACAGCATTAATATGGAACAACAGCAGCAACAACAACAGCAGCAACAGGAACAGCTGGAGCAACAGGGTGAACTGGGCCTGACACTGATGCAATCGTCGCCGCCGCCGCACAGCTATCGGCACTCGCGCGCCTATCGCCACTTCAAGAACCCTCCGCAGCCGCACATGTGCATACGCACCACGACCACGGAGAGCGGCGAGGAGCTGTTTATCAACGTGCTGAGCTGGACGCGCATTGTTATACCACAGGAGCCCAGCGATCCCATACCGTTGTATGGCGGCATGCGCGTAAGTAAAGTCTCAAAAGTCAAGTCATCCTATTTAAATTGGTTTCCTTTGTATTCCTTCGACAGGTGCCGCCTGGCAGTCCGCGCAGTCCGCCCATTGTGTTCGCCGTTATGGCCAATCCGGAGGTGCTCAAGGACTCGGGACGTCATAGCAAGGATCCGGAGGAACGGCGCGCCATGGTTGAGCTAATGTGCGACTTTGTGGAGGCTATGAATCCCGGCGTGAAACTAGTCAGGTGCGCATGAGACTCTACTCGAAACTCCGAGCAGCAATCAAATAACTTTGTTTCGTCAAATAACAGAAACGCCGTCATACTCAAGGATCGTGACATTTCGGGCGAGCTGAAGGACGTGTGGAATGCCGTGCAGGCGCAGCGGGATCGCGAGCGCGAAGAGCAAATGCTGCAGCAGCGCCAGCAGCAACATTTTCAAAATATCACCACACAGCAGATGTTTCCCAAATCGCCGGACGCGGCGCGTGCGGGCAGCTCGGCACAATCGAATGCGGCAGAGATCGGCTTGCCCCCAGCCTACAACGCCGACCTAATGGCAACGGAACATGGCAATGGCATCACACTGGCCGTCTTTGCTCAGCAGCTGGACAATAAGGTGGCCAGCGAGCAGCAGCAGCTGGAGGAGCAACAGCAGGACCAACAAGAGACAGCGCCCGGCGATGCTTGTGCCGATCAAACGGATGCGGGTGGCGCTATCAATGGCACAGTCGGCTCGCCGCCATCGCCTGCCGTGGAGCATTTAGCGACGCCAGAACAGAACACAACACAGGAGCCGGAGAGCAAATCAGTGGCTTCCACAGGTGGCAATGGCAACAGTGCGCCCACAAACACAACAACAACAGCAGCTGCTGCTCAGCCCGCAGCCACGCCTCCGGCGGCCACAGCAACGCCCACGCCCGCTGCGCCGGTTAAGAAGGAGAAGCTCGGCGGCTTTCTGCCCAACGGTTGCATTTTCCCGCGTTTCAAGAACAACAAGCACAAGGACAAGGACGGCAATCACAAGGAGAGCAAAAGCAAAGAGAAGACGCTGCTGAACGCGCTGAAGAAGAGCAAGGAGAAGAAGGTGGCGCCCAGCGAACAAACGCCCAGTGACAAAACGGCCATAAGCGCCGACAATGGCACCACCCAGTACGAGAAGAACTGCATCAACAATCTCGAGTGCGAGGTGCAGAAGCTCGACTTGAACAGCAGCAACAACGAC
The DNA here is from genome assembly GCA_035041545.1 of Drosophila colorata. NCBI lineage: Eukaryota > Metazoa > Arthropoda > Insecta > Diptera > Drosophilidae > Drosophila > Drosophila colorata. The sequence continues at coordinate 8,188,601 of JAWNLD010000564.1, forward strand.
AACAACATGTTTATCAAGCTGAAAGTGGCGCCCAGTGCAACATCGGCTACGGCCACGGCGGCCAAGTAGTTAAGTATAAATGATAGCAATGAGAACAGCGACTTTGGTAAGTAAGGCGAGAGTAACGAGTAGCGAGCAGCGAGAGCAAAAAGGTAACGAGTAACGAGCGTAAATAGTAACGACTAGAGAGAAAAACTACCCAAAACTAGCACTTCACTAGCACCTAGGCGTATATAGAGTCGTGGACGTTTAGCATATACAAGATTTACATATATATACATACATATATATATATACAGAATACGTTTATATATATACAAGTACATATATATACAATATACACAGTTTGTATCAGTCAATTTTTGAAAGCAAATCGACAGACTCTCAATGCGAATATCTTGAAGAAGAAAACAAAAAAACAAAAGAAGAACGTTGTGCCATGCTCCATTCATACTTACAAACATACATACATGCATATACAAATACATATACAAATACGAGTATATATATAGATCGTACAATAACCCAATTGTCTGGGTTTGTCATCAAAAGTTTCTCCAGAATTCTTCCCCGGCATACGTAACGTAAAAAATGAAGTATTTATATAGTTCAATATTTGTATGTTTCGCATACAGTTTGCCTTATATACAAACCAAAAGAGAGAGAGACAAATGAAAACAAAAATAAGAAGTAGACGAGGAAAACAACATAAACAAAAAGTGAATCTTAACTTAGGTCATCTAACCATGGCAATCGTAAGGAAACTCATGCGCCAAATTATCATCAGCATAAATCAGAATAGAACTCTGCACTGGAAACTGCACTCACTCATCATCTATATACTACTAAGACTAGCTCTACATACACTTCACTTAGTCAGCAACAACACACATACATACATACATACAAACATACGTACGTATTCATACAGTCAAGAAAATTTCCCTCATCGCTGAAGAAAAGTATTACGAATTTTTCCTGTACCAGGCTCAAAATGATCTCCACGTTTTTGAAGTTGAACGAAGGGCGACTCGAGTGGACGACACACAGGCTCTATAAAGTACCTTTTGTACCTTGGTATAACTATACTAATTGGTATATCTCTGAGACGCTATATATCTTTTTTATAATTCTATGCTTTTTTAAACAATATTAGTTTTATTTTATTTTTCGTTGCAAGTCCGTTTTGCCTTCAAATCTTCTAAGTTCCATTATAATTATCATACAAATTACTTTAGTAATTAAAGAACAGTTCCAAATTACTTGAGTAATTCAATTACAATGACCTGAACAAGTACTTAGCATCATTATATATTAAATGATAAATAGAGCTCCTATGCTGTGCACTGAAATTCAAATCGTGCTTTCTGATTATAAACCAGAGTTCCACAGTAATTATCCAGAGTTTTTCTTATGCATATTTGTTTGTTTCTGTTATCTTATTTTGTTTATTTAATGTGTTTTCTTTTATTTATACGTCGCACCCAGTTCCCGAGCGAAATATCAACTTCAAAACCGCAACCATTTACGAAAATATACCATAAATTAGAATTGAAAAAAAAAACATTCAGACAACATATAGAACTCACATAATATGAAACTGCAACAAGTGCAAAACTCAATATTGGACTGAACAAAGCTGCCATATATAGATAACATACATATGTACATGCTAATACATATGTGTGCATTTATGATGTTTGCTTTTCATTTAAACGAAATTCAATTGTGATTCATTTGAAAATCAAATTTTTGTTTTTAACATCGAAAACTATTTTCAAAACATTTTAAAATCATTTTTAGTACACAAAATGTATACTGAATAAAATCTAATTTTGTTTGTGTCGAAGTATTTAAAAAACGTAATAAAGAACTTTGGCATGCCGAAGATTTAATACCCTTGCAGACTTGCCATCAACAAAATGCTATACAAATCTTTAAACATAAAATGCAATATTATTTAAATTCTTTCTTAACAATTTCCATTGGTCACAGTTGTGACTGAACTTGGCTTAAACCTCTTCCTAGTTAAATTTCGATACTTTTTAAATTATCTTAAATGTCATAGCTTACTGCAAGGGTATATGCATGGCTTAAATATTTTAGGTGGCGCCCAAAAGCATGCAACAAAAATTTACACACACTCAGTTAAAATATGTGTTTCCTTAAAACGCCCCTCGGCGCCCTCTAGTGCCATAAGAAAATGGCATTGCAAACGAAAGAGAAAGGTTACAAACAAAAGCTAAAGATACATATATATATATATATAAAATCAAAAATAAATTTTATTTAAATCATATTAAATTTAATTACAATTACGTTCAATTGTGAGTTGAAATGAAATTAATACACACCTAAAGCATTAATGAATAAGTTAATTATTTAATTAACATAAATGTTAGTTTTAACTGGTTGTAAATGCGAAAAAATGCTCGTGTTAATTAGTTTAAAAAAGGTGCACGACAACAACAACAACAGAAGCAAGAAAAAGCGAAGAATTAAAAAAAAAACTCCCATCACATTATTTTTAATCATAAGATTAAAAATTAAAAAACTTAATTTAAGTTCAAGTCTTGCAACTGAAGAGCAAAGCAAAGCAATAATTTTACTTGAAAAGCAGCAAAAAAAAACAAAAATTTAAAAATTAAATATGAAAAAATGCGTTTAAATGTAAATGTAAAGCAAAAAAATAAAAACGCAAAACATACAAAAGCAACAACAACAACTAAAGTGTTAAGATTAACAACAAATAAAATTATACAAGTGGGCGGGATTGAAAAACAACAACAACATCAAAAAACCAACCACGTTTTATATATATATGTATGTAATAATAAAAAGATCGTATTTGAGAAATGTAATAGCTGCTGTTTTCATTTAATATCGAATAAATATTTAGATTTAGGCTATTTTCTATGTACGTATGCTAAGATCGATTATGTCAAGGACTCTATTCGTCCTTGTTGTTGACGGCGCGCAGGCGTTCCAGCTCCTCGCGCTCCGCCTTGTTGCGCAGCAGCGGCACATTGTAGTCGAAGGCATAGAAGAAGCCCTTGGGATCGCCGGTCTCCTCCGGTCCGGGCACATATGGCTTCTCCTCGTGCACGTACTCCCTGGTCTCGGCCTCGCTGGGCTGGTAGGCGCCCTCCTGCTGGTACTCCGATGCATAGGGATCGGGATTGTGGCCAGCCGCGGCGGCCAGCTCGCCCCACAGCCTGAAGTGTTCCTCCTCGGCCTTCAGCACGGCGGGCGTCTTGGTGGCCGGCAGTTTCAGATGCGCGGGACGATTGTCATCCACATGGAAACCGCTTCTGTCCGCATAGTAGGTGGCAATGAAATCGCGTCCATGTGGCTGCACATATTTGTAGGAGCCGGTAACGGTGCCCGCCTCATCGCGCTTCTCGTTCTTGCCCTGATTCCAGTCCTTGTAGCCGTACACGTACTGTCCCAGACCATCCTGGCCGTGATACTGATGCGCGTCGTAGTGCTCCTCCACATATTCCTCGGGATGATCGATCACACGGCCCATGTAGACGAATTCGCCCTTCTCATTGCGCGCCTCGGGCAGCGGATTCTCGCCGGTCTTGGGCGCAAACTCGATCTCATTGACGCCACGCAGCTGAGCGCTGTTCAAATACTGTTGCGCCTCCTCCGGCGTAATGTTGATCTTAAATATATTCTCGGCGCTGGCGCAGCTGAGCTGTGGGGGGAAAAACAAAAATATAAAGCACAAAAGTGCGTGGGTTAAATTTTTGGACAAGTTATGGACTATAATTTGTGCCACGCTTCACAGCTTTTGATGAACGCTAATCTTGACGATGATGATGATGATGATGATAGAGTGAGAGATGATGTCATTTGGGCGACTTCCTCGATACATGTCACAAATTTGCACATGCATAGGGTATATACACTTGGCATAGCAAATATTTACACTTGCCCGTCACAGTTGACATTTTTACAACCCGGATTTCTAATTGTATAGATCAATACATTGTCTTCTCGTTATCCAATTGTCATAAATTGTACCCAATTCATATGCAAAAATGATATGTCAAGCACAAAGCACACGAAAACAACACAATTTTTTGGTTACTAACCAGCAAAAATGCGGCTAAAATGAAACACTTCATTTTTATAAAACTCGATTATCACACTTCGTATACGTTTATATTGTATATAGTTATATCGTAGAATGAACACTGTTCTGCTGATGCTGCTGCTGCTGTTGGCGATCTACTAATAACTAAATAACTTAAGGCAATGCTTTTATACTAACTCTGCTTCGCATTTTGTCGTTTTCTGTTTTGAGTGTGTTTTGTTTTTTGCATAAAATTAGCAGCTGAGCGTTGAATGAAGATGTGCTGTGCTGCTGTCCGGTTTCTTACTCAGCAGCAGCAGCAGCAGCAGCATCCCAACAACAACAGCAACAATAGCAACAACAACAACAACAGCTAAACAACAAATTTAAAGTTCATGATGAACGTCGCTCAAATTCACACTTCTCACGCGTAGAAGATGCTCGCATCATTAATTGTATGTATGTGAGCACTCCAATGCTCAATTAGTTATTAAATAATATTTATTTTACTTTTTTCTATGATTATATTGATGTTATTGTTGCTATTATATTTTTTCAGAATATTTTGTGCGCTTACAGGAACCCGCAAGTGTCTGTCGCAGTTTAAGTGGCATTTTGGGTGAGCTTCTCGGCTGTCAGTTATCTCATAGATCTTTGTAATACCCTGTAAAAAAAAACAATTATACAAGGTAACACCTGCTACTATTGATACGAGTCTTCCGAGTCGACTCTTAGCTTCTAACTCTACTGTTAACTGCCAGCCATGAAATCATGAATGATTCAGATTCTTTGCAGAATATTCAAGAACGAAATGTTTTTAAATGTAAACTGTATTATTCAATAGTATTTGGTTTGAAAAATTTAGAAATATGAATATATAGTAGAAAAATAGTGAGTTTTATAAGACCTTCAGAAATCAAGTTTAATAATTTATATTTTTTTGTATCCCACAAGTATTGTTCTTGGGGTGCTTTGGTTAAGTGCTCTGTGTTTTCTCTAAGTGTGCAATGTGAATCCCAGCACATACATAACTCATTCTCGTTAATGATAAGCTTTCAAAGTTGAAAACTTTATTGAGTTGAAGTAAAAAACTACCCAGCAAAGGCTGAGACCTACATTAAAATAAAAGTTTAATAAACTTTAAAACCGCATCGATTTTACTGCATATACCAATTCTGAATTTTTCAGAGCTATGCTGCATAGGTTAGATAATAAATTTAGACTTTAATCCAAGCAACTGGTTCAGTTGGTAACAAGAAACTAAACCGGTTTAGTTATTTTTCAAAATATGAAATATATATTTAGCAAATGATATGATTTTAATCAGCTTTAATGGGAATTGGGTAGCACGTGGTCGAGCATTTCAGAGTGCAGCATTTCATATTTATTGTTTGTTGCCAATGGGCAATGATTTATTTTTTATTAAACACTTTTTGAACACTTCCATCAATTTTAACTTCTAATTAATGCAAAATGTACAGCTTTAGCTGTGGCTTTGGGTTCGGGTTTCCTGTAGAGAAGCCGCTCGGCGGAAGTTTACTGTTTAGACATGCGGCAGGCACTTGATGTCTAATATAGTATGCATAATTAGATGGTATGGCTGGGTAATCGTATCTCAGTGTGCGCTATCAAATGTCAGTTCGAGTGGGCACTTCTGGCTTTGAGAATTACTTGGGTGTAATTCCGCAAGTTCGTTGCCTAAGTCTTTTGTGGCACATTATAGAAATTAAATTTGTTTGAATTTATTCTATTATTTTATTTTTTTTTTTTTGGGATTTGTAGATCGTGAAAGGGCTCAGCATTTGACTGTCCAGTCAACTGCGCAGTTTCTCAATTACATCAATGATATTGCTATTTAAATAATAGTTAAGCTGCACGCTTTGAAAATTGAGGCCTTGCGACTGTTACAAGCATTTCTAGTTGACCGTTAAAGCAAATTTGAGTTGCCACATCATCAACAAGCTCGGGCGCAGCTTATTCTAAGCAAATACTAGATATTTTTCTATGAACATTATGAACCATTAATAATATTAAATTCGTATTTTTAGCTCTTTATTTTGTTTTTATTACATTTCACAGACGCAAATGGCGTCTTTTTGGCTTTTGCGTTCCGTTCGCTGAATTTCATTAATTAAAGAAAAGAATAGAAAAAAAAGGTTCTAAATCTTATATGATTCACCAACAGGTTTATAGACTTATTATTTTTTCTTGACAGCAACATAACAATAAGCGCTGCTAGACGGCTATACTTTATTTATGTTATTTAGTTATTTTAGGTTGTTTTATTTAGATATATTAAAAGACTTGTGATTCTTGCGATTTCTGGAATTTTCGTTGAGTAAACCAAATAATACGCATAAACAACATTTAGTTTTAGAATCGCATCTTTATGCCGAATTTCATTGAATCATTTCTCAAATATTTTTCAAAGATTCTGTGAATATGTTTGTTTTATTTTTTGTTGCGAATGATGCAAAAGTCTAAATAAAAACGAAGACCTAATTTTTAAAGCCGGTTTTTGCAACTGTCTGCTTGATATTTAAATAAATATTTTGTTATTATAATAATGTCGTTTTATTGAATACTTTATGATAAATGATGAGCCGCGTTGACTGGTAAATATTTAGAACGAAACTCATCCGCCACTTTCACTGTCTTCAATTGTAGCACAATATTACGTATACGCAAATGGCAATTGATGTATTTGTGTTTCTTTTGTATCAGCCAAATGTATAACAAAATATTAACAAACAACTCGGACCTCAATGCAAATAGCTAACTCAAACACCAGGCAAATTTCCAAGCGCAACGAGCGAGCGCCGTGAGCTGGGCGAGCACAACGAGCCAACGCAGCTAAAGAGTTGGCCAGGTGCCCGCCAGTTAAACACACACGCACACACACCCAAATGGCTCCAAAGCAAACAGCACTCAATTACACACAGGGCTAAAAAAAAAAAAGGTAAAAAAGAAATAAACAAACGCAGCAGTTGAAATAAGTGCGAGAGACAATGCGAAACCAAAACCAGTGCAATACCAAGCGACTGCCAGGCCGGAGCTGCCAGCCGCCAAGTTTCCAAAGAAAAAAAAAAAACAATTCACTTAAAGATGCAGCTGAGCTCGCCGCTGATGCTGCTGCTGCCGTTGTTATTGATGCTGCTGTTCTTGCTCTCGTCAACGTTGCAGGCGGCTGTTTTACCCCTTGATGCACAGGAAATTGGCTATCTGGAGCTGAAGCCAAATGGCACATTGATCTTGCAACATGCGCCCAATCAGAGTGACGGCAATCTGCAGAATCTGCTGCTGTTGCGCAGCGTGTTGCAGGCTCTCAAACTGCAGCCAGGCGAGGAGCAGTCCAAGCTAAACATCAGGATCTATGGCGATGGTGTGGAGCACAAGTTTCCGCCCGTGCTGGAGAATATAATACAACGCATACAAACCTTTTTCTCCATCTATCGCTACACGGACACCAGTCGACCCATACGCAAAGATGAGCTTACCACAGAGGCGCCAACGATTTTTGTGACCTCGTCGAGCGCTAAAGAACCGATGACAACTCAAACTGTGCAATCGGGGGATATCTGGATAACAGTGGGCGAGGATGAGTGACTGACAGATTAGTTATTAAAAATTTGAGTTATTTTAATACAAAATTTATATTCATATTTATATCTATATTTATCTATATTTATATTTACATTTATATTGGCATTTAACTTAGTGACTGACCATAAAATAAAAAGACACGCTCTACGGCCATTGTAACTGTAACGTGCGAGGCGCCCACATTTTGGCCAGTTTATGGTTGGACACGTCTCAACGGGTATTTAATATGCATCGCCGTGTGCTGTGTGCGATTTATGTTTAACTCTATGTAATATGTGCAATATTTTTATGCTGCCGGGGGAATATTTGGGACGCCGTTAACGCGGTTGCCAAATTGCATAATTGTAAGTGATACATATATATATATACATATTTGCTTGCGGTCAAACCGATTAGCAAATCATTGTGCAGCAACGGGCTTTTGTTTAACAAATTCTGGAAATTTTTTAAAGTCGAACAATATACGCAATAAATACTTACTTGCTGATAAAAACAATTTTGAACCTGGTGGAATTCAATTGAATTCAATTTGGCAATTAATTAACAATTAATAAAATATTGGACTGCAATATTTTTGGCTCTTTCTTTATAAAAGATTATTAGTTATTTATGTTCCTTAAAAATAAAATATATCTATTTCTAAAATATATATATAAATCAAAAAAAAAAAAAAAATACTCATGCTAATTATATAACAAAAATATACAAGCTTACATTTTGTTACGTCCAAGTTCACTGTACAAGTCTTTTGTTCTTACCTTGCACCGTGCAACAGCCACTTCTTCTTTAGCTCTTCAAGTTCAAATGTAAGTTCGTTGCCTAAGTCTTTTGTTTTTTTTTTTGATACCCCCAACAGCGCCGTCAATGAAACTCAAAATACAGCTATTTTTTTTTTACATTCACTTTTTTTTATTGTTCTGTTTTACTTTTTCAATTGTTATGGTTATGAATATAATGAATGATGATGATGAATATGAACGTGTTCTCGATGATGTTTGATATGAATGAACGTATATGCATGTAGATGTTTGTTTTGTTTGCTTTTGCTTTTATTTTTATATTTATTTCGTTTTGTTTTTTTTTTTTTATTATTTTCTTGTCGCCTTTTATGCTGTTAATTAATGTCGGAAGCTGGAAAATGTTTGCACGCTGTGTCTCTGTGACGGTGTTAGTAACTAAATGTATTTACCCACGGCCTGGCCAGAGCCAAGGCACGAAACAGATCGAGTTGTAGAGTACCAAAGTTCCCCATAGAATATGTATGTGTGTGTTGTGATGTCATGTGGTGTGCGTGTTCGTGTGTGTGTGGCTGCGGCTACTTAAGCCTCAGGCGCCAGCTCAATGGCGGGTTGAGCATCAATTTCAGCCTGTGCCAGGGGCTGCGGCTGCGGCTGCGCCTGCGGCTCTGATATGGCAGCGGCAATCGGAATGGGTATGGCCTTGAGCAGCGGCTCCTCCTCTTTCTGCAGTTTAACTAAGGGGACAAACGAATAATAAGAAAAAGGCAAGTTGGCTGAGGCAAGTTGGGCTACTTACGTTCTGGCTGTATTGCCTCCTTGGTCAGCTCCTTAATGGGTTCCTTGATGGCCTCTTTGAGGGGCTCTAGGCTGGCCTCCTGGATGGGTTCCTGAATGGGCTCGTTGCTGGCCTCCTTCCTGGCCTCGGGACTCGGCTCCTGACTGATTTCCTTTCTGGCCTCCTGGCTGGCTTCCTTTCTGACCTCCTGGATCGCTTCATTTTTGGCCTCCTGGATGGCTTCCTGGATGGCTTCCTTGCGGGCCTCCTGAATGGCTTCCTTGGCTGCCTCCTTGCTGGATTCCTGGATGGCCTCCTTTCTGGATTCCTGAATGGCCTCCTTGATGGCCTCCTTGAGCGTCTCCTTGGCAATTTCGGCAATCGGCTGCTCCGGCTTGATGGCATTGCTCTCCTCCAGCTGGCGTCCAGCGATTTCAGCCTTCAATTCACCGGCCTCGACGGCTGCAGGAATGATGGTCTGTGCCAGCTGCTCCAGTGGCTGTTCCGCCTGTTCCGGCAGCTTCTGTTCCTTAAGCAGTGGCTGCGCCGCTGGCAGCTCGGGCGCCGCCTTCTCCTCCGTTGCCGTTGCCGGCTGCAGGGATTGGATGGGTGCCTCATCCGTTTGAATGCTGCGTGCGCGTATTGCCGAAATGGGCCACGAATAGACGGGGGCATGCACCACATCGACCACGGGCGTATGATACACTTGGGGCAGGCTGTAGAAATGACGCGCCTCGGTGGCCGCCAGCAGCGGTTGCGTATTGGCCGGCGTTTCAATCAGTTCGATCTTCTCGCTCTTCAGTTTCAGCTGCTCTTCGTTCTTGTTGCTGCCGTCGCTGGAGGGGAAGAAGCCGGGGAAGAAGCCAGCGCTGGCGGAGGCAGCGGCCGCTGCCGCCTCACCGAACTGTCCGGTGGCCGTTTCGACGTTCTGCTGGACTTGCTGCTGGACCTGGTTAATGAACTGGGGGAAACCCTCGGCCTGCTTGCCCTCCTGCGCGGGATAACGGCTGCTGGCACGGCCCGTGGAGACGGCCTCGCCCACAGTGTTCACCACCGAGGCAGCTGAGCCGGCTGGCACATACACAATGGTCTCCTCATGATGCGGCCCAGAGACGCGCGCCAGCGGCGACAGGCCGTGCACATAGCGCAGCGCCGGCTCCAGATGCACCTGCGCCTGCGGCGTCACGATGACAATATGCTGGGCGGGCTCCACGACCGGCTGCAATGGCTTCGCCTGGCTGCCCATTGCCAGCAGGCAGAACAGCGCAAAGATGAACATTATGCTAGAGGTGGGGCGAGTAGGCGAGGGGGCGGGAGGGAGGGAGAGAAAGCAAAATGTTTAGCTGACTTGTCTATGCTCCTGTCGCCAGTCGGGCAATAGCTGCTCCAAACTGGTAAGGCCGGTGCTAGCCGTAGCTATTTATAGTTGGCCAACCAAAGTCCATTCTAAATTTAACATTATAATTGCGCGTGCGTGTGTCTGTGTGTGTGTGTGTGTGTGTGTGTGTGGCACAGGATGCGAACTATTAACCGGTTTGCAGTTTGATTGGCTCTTGGAAAAACCTCTGAAGCAGCCACTTCTGGTGTACATATAAAGTACCGACTAGCAGCAATGCGGCAAATGCGCCAACTGCGGCTGCAATTGCCAAGCCAAGTTCTTGGCCAAGCGCTTTTGATTGCACTTTGGTGTGCGCGCGGCTAATAACTGGTTTTCTGATCATATCTGCTGAGGGCATCCAATTCCCCCTCCAGCCTTATTACTTGCCATTTAAGTTTTAGCTCCCCTTCCCATTCCTTGCTCGCCTAGCCTTGCATGAAGGCTAGTTTAAAGTTTTCTGGAATGCTTTAGGCGTGTTTTCTGCAAACTAATTTCCGAGCTTGGCATGGATAATAATCATGGCGAGATTGCAAAAAAGAAGATATCAAAACAATTGATTGTACTTAAAACTACTTTTCTGATTTAATTAGAGCTTCAGTGATCTTGACAAATATGCTTTACAGGAACTAGAAAAATACTGACAAGACATGAAAGTAAACTGCAGATTTTGCAGTCTCTATATATGATATTAATAGAGTGCACTCTGGGGGTAATCAAGACTTAAATGGAAAGTAATGCTCAGTCGATAAAAAAAATATGGCAACATATTGAGCCATATTGAGTAATTCGACTTTTAAGGAAGCATGTTCTCTTAGTTGCTGATATAGAGCTCCTTGAACTAGAAAATTGATTTCGTTTTAGCTACTGTAAAAAATTTAGTTGAAGAGTATCTCTAGAAGGGTGTCGAAGTAGTATTTGTGGATAGACTTATAAGAATACGCAGAGAAGATTTTTGATAATAATATTATTTATAGCATATTGGATCAAAGAATTATTATTTGTAGAATGGATATTTTAGTGCTCATAAAAAGTGTGCTGTATTTTGCGTAAATTGGATTACATTTTATATAATCGTTTTAATAAAAAATAAAAAAAATGGCAAATGCTGTGAATTACGTTGAAAACACATCTCTAGGCTAGTAAATGTATGTGTTTTACTTTTTATACAATTAAATTAATTAAAAACGTTTAAGCTGTATTTTAAATTTGTTGCCAACATATTTTATTCGGTTAATTTGCAGAAAAATTAGAATTGTTTGTGCTCCAGGCATATTACACTTTAAAGGAATAAAACGATTTTTGTATAGGCTTTATTTTATCTCAAAAAAGCTTTTTATTCTTTTAAAGCTTTTGATACCCATGAGAAGAGTGGGATAGGACTTGATATATTTTTATTTAATTTCATATATTGTAGCTATGACTTTTCTTTCTTATATTAAATACATTCTGTGTATATATTCAAAGTTTTTTTTTGGCATAAAAGTATTTAGATTTGTTGTGTTCAAATGTATCAAATAAAATAATTGATTTTTTTTTATTAATAAGTATTACCACAAAATAAATTGCAAGTCACAATTTTTACAATTTTGAATTTATGTGTAAGAGATAATTAAAATTATATTATTTAGTTTATGTTATAAATTTAATACCTAATCATTAAGTTGTATTGGTTCAGTCAAATCAGTTGTGAAACATGTTTGAAAAGCCTAGTTTATTATTTTTTGCTGTAGATAAAGAAATCTGTCACATTTCTAATTAGCTTTAAGTGCTGGCTGCAGCAGAGATATCTCTAGTTATCTACACTTATCTATCAACTTGTCTAACAACACGTTTCGTTTGCTTTACGGCCGACATTAGTGCCCCCATAAAAGAGTTTAACAACTAGCTTAGATTTGAGTTTCGCTTTCCTACGCGTAACTACGCCTACTGTGCTAAATTCATGGACATAACTTTCTAAACGCACACCGAAATGTTGGCTTAGGGCACGAACTTTGACATAAAACCACATAAAAGTTGGAGAACTTACCTTATGGCGGCTGCTTGTCACTCAGCTCTACGGGTTGCTTCTTGGTTCCTTGGTGGACTTTCAAAACTCTAGCTAAACCGCACTTAAATCCGCCACAAAAAAATACTTAGATGACAAATGATCACAAGAGATGCTTGAACTTGGCACAAAAACTGTTTGTTGTACTATTCTGAAGTGGTTGAGTGGTTAAGTGATAGCGGTCTACGGCTACAGCTGCAGTCTTCAGTCTTCTGTCTTCAGTCTTCAGTCTTGACACGGCGACCACTTCAAGGAAACTGGTGGCCAATGCTGGCTGCGATGGGCCTTTTATAATGTGCCCGTGCCAAACTGACCTAGCGCAAGAACAAAGAGCCAGAACCAGTAGACGAAGCACAAGCTGAAAAACAAGCCCATGAACAACGCTGAAAATGTTGCAGCTTCCCGCAGGAGTAGAATGGCTGAGAGAGGGGGCGGGGTGGAGCACAGTCAGATAGCCAAAAGGAGCACACGCAAAGCAGGCGGCAAATGACCAAAGTTGGCTAAGCAAAAGCGACAACAACAATAACAAGCACTCATGCAACACATACTCACACACACACACACACTCACATTCGCACTCACACTCACACTCACTATTCGTACTCGTTTTGCACTTGCAGATACGGTTGCCACTTGGAAAAAATTAAATTGTACCACATTTTATAAAAAAAAGTCGTACCATTTGTGATTGAAAATGTACCAATTTTATAAATTGGCTGTTTCTTAAATGTATATTATATAAACTGAAAATTGTTGAATTAACGAAAGTTCTTTGTCTTTTAAATTAAATTAAAACACATTTTAAATTAATTTACAAGTCTTCATTTCTTTATATATATAGTTAGGAAGTAGGTACTCACAGACTTATATTTATGGGCATTAAAAATACCCAAATTCTGGACTTATAACAACTTCTTGAATTTAAAATCAAAGCTAAAAAGTTATAAATTTGCTGAAAAAACAAATGTACCATTTTGTAGCAAAAATAATCAGTGTGCTATTGAATTGGGAAGCTACAGTGGACGCTCAATATAAGTACCGTTCAGTAATTAGAACTAGCTTGTAAGCATTGAAATAGCACTCACAGACGTATATATTTATATATACTAATTATACATTTTTTTTGCTAATAAAAATAATGAATAATAAATTAATAAACATTTTGTAAAGTCTGAATATATATTTGTTAAGGTTAAGAAATGACAAAAAATAAAGAAAAATTCCAGAACACCTAACACATCCGCTAATTAGAGCAATTAAATAATTTCAAATGTTAATTATCGAGCGACCACTGTGTCTATTTTGGTACATTCGTACCACATGTGGCAACTGTGCTGTCAAAAGGGGTTCTGGCTTGCAGCTACCAACTATCGACTGCCAGTTTCTGGCTGCGGCAGATGGTCAACGTAGATGTTGTTGTACGTGCGGCATGTCTCTGGGTCTCTTCGTCTTTGGTCTTCACCTTGGACTTGCTGGCTGTGGCTCTGGCTCTTGCACTTGGTCTTGGTCTTGGTCAAGTTCTGTTGTTGGCTGAGTTTGTTAAACCTGCATTGTAATAGAAGTCAAGCGCTGCACAGCGATCGCATTGACAGCCAGCTCGCTGGCAACCAATCCAATGCCCGGCCTGACTTTGGCCATTGGCTAGAAACTGGGAAACTGGTTCAGGTGCAAATTGAATACATTGTGCATCGCAGTTAACCGGCCGCTGGCTCCGCCGCACACCCTCTCGGCCCATGGGGCTAGATTTATTTTTATGTCGGCTGCACCGCCTGCTGGCGGAAAAGATTAATCAAGATTTGCACATGCTTGCGCACTTATATCTTATATCAACTCCTTCTACCTTTTGCTTTTTCTCCCTGTTTTCCTTTTCCTTTTTTTCATGTTTTTTGTTATTTCTTTTTTTTTTTGTACAATTTATTTCGTTCTAAAATATAATCACAGGCTGCAGCTATTAGATATGCATCTCCGCTGCTGCTGCCCCCTGCCTGCTGCTGCTGCTGCAGCGCCTGCTGGCAGGCTACACAAAATCGGAAATAAACACCGCCAGCACCACAGCACCACCAAGTTCAATGCCCGCGTCGACACATTAAATTAAATTTGATACGCAAATTTTTATTGGCAATTTGATGTACATAAGAAAATTTCATGTTTTACCCAGCGGATGCTTTCGCCTTCCCCTACTCGTGGTGCAGGCGTCGCTTGGGCGCCGCCCGTATGACAATTTGCGGCTGTGCCTTGACCAGCGCCTGCTTGGATCTGGCCGCATACTCCTCGGCAATGGCCAAACGCCATTTCTCGATGAGGGCATCACTGCCGCCGGCTCCGACTCCGACGTGTTGTGGGATATCGCGTACGCGCGGAAAACTGGACACAGCCAGCGGCGGATCGCTGTAGTCGTAATCGTCGCCAGCGGAGTTGGGCGTCTTGATAACGAGCTGGTTGCGTGACGGCAGCGTTATGCTAAATGCGGCGGCTTCCTCGGGCGTCACGCCAGCGATGGCCGTGGCCTTGGGCGAAGCCACCGCCAGGCCGTTGCGTCCGGAGAGAGCGACCGCATTGGGCTTCGAGGAGGCCACGCCACCCTCGCCGGCTATGGAGAGACCTAGGACAGCAAAATACCAGTAAAATGAAGATTACATGCAGCTGATGCAGCTCCATATCGCTTTGGGATTCACACTCACCCACTGGCTTGGCTTCGGCCACAGCTGCATCCTTTTTGGGCGCCATCACGGACACGCTGTCATGCACATCCTCGTAGGGATCGTCGTTGGTGGGCGGCAGAATATCGTCGGGCGACAGCTGCTGCTCGGTCACCTCCTCCAGCTTGTGATCGTCAATCTTCTGATCCGCCGGATTGTTGGCTTCCAGTCCAATGATCGAGGGCTGCTTCTGTGGCGAACCGAACAGCTCCGGCTGCAGCAGCACACTGAAGTCCTTGATCTGGCCGTTCTGCTGCAGCAGCGCCAGAGCTGTGGCCGCCTGGCCCAGCTCCAGCAGACTGTTCGCATAGATCTTGTTGTCCTCCGCGCTGAAGGCGCCCTTGCGCTTGGCCAGCTCCTGAATGGCCACCAGACGAGCGGCCGCCTCTTGTATGCGATTGAAATTGCTGCCGCTGGCCGAGATTGAGCTGCTGCCAATGCCAATGCCAATGCCGCTGCCGCTGTCATCCGCCGCAGCTGAGATGCTGGCTGCCGATATGGTTATGGTGTCGTCCGCATCCCGTGGAATGCCGCGCAGCTGCGGCTGCTGCACTATGCTGCTGCGCACGCTGCCATCCTGCTGCGGACGCAGCAGCAGCAGCTGGCCATTGTGGCCGCCATAGTAGGGCAGTTGCTCCTCGAAGATGAGCGGACCTAATCCCGCAGCCGATCTGTGTCTAGGGTTTATAGAGTGCTGTGTTAAAGTGCAATGCATGGAGAGCGGCTGTTGCCTGTACATTTGTGGAGCTGTGCGTGGAGCGTGATATAGACAAAGCATGGGGATAGCAACAAATAGGAACAGCAAGTTTCTACAGAGGATTGGAAAGCGAGACCAGACCACAATGGCCAAAGGCAGCTAGTTGACTACGAATTTATTTACAGCTAGGTTGTTGGTTCTTAACATAGGAACACTTTGAGCTCTACGCAACTACAACTACAACTACAACTACTAAGCTGGAAGCGGCGCCTCCAGTGGGAAGACGCTTCAGTTGAACAAGTCGAGCACCAGGTCGGCCGCTGCATGCGCTTTGCCACCCACGCCCGCAATGGCCACTGATTCGGGATTGAAGTACACATTCGTGGGCACACCCTTTTTGAGCAGCGCCCGGGAGATGGGCGTAGAAATGGCCGTGCCACCGTTTCCAACCACCGCCTTGGAGTGTGGTTCTAGTATGAGCGCCGCCTGTTTGCGGCCCTGTATGGCCTTGGCTTGCAGGGGGCTGTAGGGCAGAAAGTAGGTGCCAAAGGGTATCTGTGGAAAGTTGTTCGAGCTGCTGCTGGTGCGTCCCGTGGCCTCCACTTTGACGGGTGGTGCTCGCAGTTTGCCGCTGCCTTTGCGCAGCTTCGCGGGCGCTGGCTGATGCTGCAGTTTCTGGCTGGAACGGGCCTGGCTGCTGGAGAGCACATGCTTGCCGGGCACGGACACAATCTCTTCGATCACATAATCTGAATTGATGCGGCTAACGGCCGCGCGTAGACGCTGGTCGCTTTTGAAATCGCCATTGGTTTGTGTCTTCGCTTGCAGCTTTTGCAATGTTTCTATTGAGTCTGCTTCTTCTTCTTCTTCTTTGTCAACTTCCACCTCGTCAGCGGTTGCGGGCTTCGCTGTGCTGGTTGCTGTACTCGGCGCAGTTGTCACTGCTCCAACAGATGGCGCCACATAAGCCAGTGGCAGACTGTAGGCAGCATAGTATGGTGAATTTAGCAACAACAGATTGCCAAGTGTGGTGGGCTGCAAGGCGCCATAGGGACTTAGCAATCCCAATCCCGGTTGAGCAGATTGTGCAGCTGGTGCAACTGTTGCAGTTTCTTTTGCATTCGCTACTTCATTGGCTGCTGTGAGTTTCTCCGGCTGCGATTGTGCGGCCTGATAAGCGCCATAGGGTGTCAAGACTTTGTCGTCCGTAGCTGCTTCAGCAACTAACTTCTCTGCTGCAGGCTGTGCGACAGGTGGCGCCACATAGTTCACAAATGGCTGCAGATGATTGCGCAGCGGCCAAGTCTCGAGGCTTGTGGTCTGCCAGTACGTGTTCGCACTGGGTTAGATATGGTGGTTAGGATAGTGGTGTGTGGGAAAAGGAGTGTTCATAGGAAGAGTAAGAGAGTTGAGGATAGCAGTTAGTGTCGTTATATATATGTATATATACAGCTCCAATTGGGATTAGTCTTCAAGCGTATGATACAAGTTAGTGCATGCAAAGCCTTTTGTTGTGCGGTTAGTGGGCGTGGCGTGTCAACTATTAACACGCACACTCGAATTTACAGGTGAATACAGATGAAAGCAAGGCACGAATTACAAATACAAACATTTATTACCAATACTTAGGCGCTATACAAAAATACTAACAGTCATTAGGTTTAAAATCGAACATTTTGTGGCCAACTGCGGCCACAATTTGTAACTGTCGGACAGTCCTGCAAATCGAGTCCGATTCAAAGGAGCTGCCCCAAATTCCCGAGCTGAGCAAATTAAGCTTCAAATTCCTGCTCCTCCTCGTCGTCCGCTGAGAAGTTGCCCGTGGGCGGTGCATAGTAGACAGTGGGCCCGGTGGCCACCACTTTGCCCTCGCGCGGAAAACTCCTTGTGCCCACGTCGGTGCGCTGCAGTGCATCCTTTAGGTCGACATCGGCGGGTATGGATATGACCTTGGCGCCGGGTCCGGCTATGGTCAGGCTGCGCGGATGCGTCAGCGCATAGCCGCCGGGTCCGACAATCGCTGTGCCGCCGCTGCCGGCCGTGGCCACGCCCCCGGGCCCCGCAATCGCAATGCCGCCCTTGCGCACCTTCAAGCGCTGTATGATGATGCCGCCCTCGCGCAGCGCCTGCTTCTGCGTGCCCTGATGGGCGGTGGCCACCGTTCCGATGGTGTTCATCAGATGGTGCGTCTTGTGCGCGAACAGATGTTTCTCGGCGGCGACACTCGTATCCTGCTCGGCGGCGTTGTTCTCCAGCTGCTCGAGCGTATCGTTGTCGCTGCCATCGCCGCCGCCCTCCCGCTCATCGTCCCACTTGTAATCGTCCTGGCTCTCCTGCAGCGACTCCGTGCTGGTCTGCGGTGGTTGCAGCGGTGCACTCTGTAGCATTATTGGCTGTCCGGCCGTGGCGCCCGGCAGCGCAACGGGCGTGCGGAAGGGCATTTTGAAAATATTCTGAAAGGCGTTCTTAATCGCTGTCGAGGTTTGGTTCTGCATCTCGGCCAGATTGACGCTGGGCACGCGGAAGACACTCAAGCGATTGCGATTGGGCAGAAGTCCACCCGCCGGCGGCAATGTGGCTAGCTGCTGTTCAGTGTTGCTGTGGCTGGGCGCGGAGGTCACCTTGAGACTGCCCGAACTGACAACAGACTGCTCCGCATCCTTGCCGCTGACACGCGCGGGCTTGGCGGTGCTGCCAGCGCTAATCCGCTTGCGATTTCCGTTGGCTTCTGGAGCGATGAGCGCGGGCGTGCGCTGTGGCTGCGGCTGGGCCAGTGGCTGTGGCTTATTGGGCAGTTGCTCACGCGAATCCAAACGAGATTCCTTGCTGGATGTGGGCATTTTGCTGGTTGCACTGGTTGCAATTGTGCCTGTGACCGTGGCCGTCGGCTTGCCGCGCTTGGGCGTGCCATCGTCGTTCAAGGCCAGCTCCCTGGGCAGAAAGAACAAATGGTATTTGGGCGTGTTCTTGCCCTGCTTTCTGGCCTTCTCGTGCAGCATGGCCTTGGCCTTGCCATAGAAGCTGTCCACATCGCCAATGATCTTGTAGCCCTTGACCCGGTACTCGTGCGCCGCATGTTCCCGCAAATACTGCTCCTTGTTCAGCTTGTACAGATGCACGGGTATGACAAAGTGGGCGGGCAGCTGCTTCGCCTCCTGCGCTGAGCTGGGCCGAGGCAGCTGCACCTGATTCGGCTTGAAATAGAGCTGCTGCTGCTGCTGCTGCTGCTGCTGCAGTTGCTGCTCTTTGTACGAGTCCACGACATTCCTTGTCAGCTTGACGGCGCGTATGGAGGGCTCCAGCAGGGTCTGACCGTTGCTGCCCGCGAAATGATGCTGCTGCGTGTGGAAGGGCTGTTGGGCGGGCTTGGGGAACAGATACTGACTGGAGTCGAGTATGGGCGGCAGCTTTGGCTGATCGGGCTTCTTCTTCACGTAGCCAAAGGCCTCGTTCACCTTGGCAATCTGGTCGAGTATGCGCTTGGCCTCGTCCGCTTTGTCGGACGTTGGCGGCGCCACATTCGGATCAAACTCCTCGGGAAATTTGACCAGCCTTTGCTTTTGTATTCTGCAAACGAGAGTTTGGTTTGTTTTGTTGGTCTCTTGGTATTGGTATTATTAGTAAACTAATGCGATTGGGGATTAGGAGTGGCTACAAATGCAGATGAGAGGCTTAGTTACAGTTTTTGTTGGGTTTTCATTTTTTTTTTTTTTTTAGTTACAATTCTAGGCGCGTGCTTCAACTTCTACTGGGCGAGCATTAGAATGACACAGTCACAAGTCAAGGCAAGGCAAGGCAAGGCAATAATTATTAAAACTTTCGCATAGAGTGCAGGCTACTTACTCGATGGTTTGGCCAGCGGCCAAAGAGGCCAGCAAAAGCGTTGACAGCTGCAAGAGAAAGACAATGTGTTAATAAAATTAAGTTAATTATCACACTCTGGGAAAATAATCATTCCAAAGTCAAGCATCGATTTGTTCTTCAAATTTGAGGAACATTTCGTTTTTGAATATTTTTAAATGAAGTAAAAATCATTTTTGAATAAGAATGAAGTCCTTGAATTAGGTACAAAATATTCATTACAGAATTTTTTCGTACTTGAAATAAGTTTGTAAAATGTTCCTAGTTAAATGTGCTTAAAAACAAGTCAATTTGATTTGTATGTCTATATACTATATTTAGGTGAAAAAGTTATTCTTAAATTAAGTATGAGCCGAATCAAATTCCTACTGTTTTTTTTTTCAAATTTGGGGAGCAATTCGTTCTTGATTTTTTTGTAAATTCACTTTAAATAAATTAAAATAAATTAAATAAGAACAAAGTTCTTAAAATAAATTAAATATACTCATTAGAAAAATTTTCGTACTTAAAATAATTTTGCAAAATTATATATTTAATAATTTTGCGAATATATAAAAACTTTCTTAGAGTCAGAGTTCCTTTTTTAGCTAAGGAATTTAGCCTTATTTATGCAAAGCCTGCACTTGATTTAAGTAAAAAAAAAAACTCTTGGTTTTTGTCTCCTATTGTATATGGCTATGCCGTAACACGCACGCGTGCCCGCTGTCAAGGTCCAAGAATGCGGTCAAGCACATCATTTCTTTGAAACTCTCTGCCAAGCTTCGGCTGAAAAGTGAGAGCCAAGCCCATTTGACCATATTATTTGCAGCTTTTCACTTCAGCACTCTTGATATTAAGACCCAGAACCAGAACCAAAGGCGCAAACGCAGCTCACGCTTGGCAAATATTTGCTCGGCTCTTTTGCAAAATCAATATTGACGCAACAATGTCGGACGGAGTTGCCCGCCAGTTGGACCGTTAGCTTGTCACCCGCTAAACAGCCGCCGCAACTCGCCCATCTATCAAAAGCCGCAATGTCACTGAGCTCCGCAGCGACGCTCTGAAGTCGCGTGTCATTGACCCAGCGACAAAACGTTCTCAGATATTCCGCCTAAGCGCTCTGGCTGATACCAAAAAAAACGAAGAAAAAACGAGCTCTGGACCAGCTGTGAAGATTTTGTATTTGCAAGCTGTGGCTTGCATTCAGCCCCGTTGGCCAAGATGTATTTGCGTCTGCTTTCTTTTGTTCTGGTTTATTTATTATACATATTATTTGGCCAAGCTGTTTGTTCTGGGTGTGTTTCTACCACATGGAAACTGGGTTAATGCTGCCCACTTCCACTCAAAATGCAAATGATTTCGTAGAGTTCTTAAGTTTCAACTTAGTTGGGCCGCTGCAGCAGCAACAAATCTATTAAATTATGTTTGATTAATGATATTGGGGGCGGGGCACGCCCTCTGGGCTTTATTGATTTATGTTGTGCAATCAAAAAAACAAACATTTTATAGCTTTGTTGCATGCCCAGTTTTATGTGCCTCTAACAGAGAGTTGAATTCTTTTTGGAAACCTAAGCCTTTCTCAACAAAGTATTCCCTTGTTAAGCTACTTTTATAGCGCTGAGTTTCCCCCCACCTTTTAATTCCCCAGAACTGTATTTTACTGTCATTTATCATAGGTCCCAACTGTGTAGGCTGCGCGCATGCCTATCCTACGTTTATAGCATATTGATTTTTTATATTCATCATATATTCTATGAAGATGTAATTAAAATTTATATATATTTATCTATTTTATCTTTGGGCTTTTCATTCCATTAAAAAATATTCTTTTTGTTGTACTTTAAATTTGTCATGCCGGCGAGCGGACGCTGACGCACTTGTACTTTTAAGGGCGTGTTATTTATTGGAAGGAACATGAATAATGCAGTGCATAATACAATGGCTGAAAGACGTGTTGGTTAATTTTCACTTTTCATCACAAAAGCACCCAAAATACCTACACGTATTTTCAATGGAAATTATCATAAATCATATCAATTATTAAACTTCTAAAACTTTGATTACAAAAGTTCCCAAATAGCAAATTTATTCAGTTATGGTCAAAAAATAAATTGATTTTTGATAAGCTTCATAAAGCCTAGGCTTTAAAGACATATTTGCATAGGGGCCAAATGAAATTCAGGCTAATTTCACAGCTGGCAAATGTGGCAACAGAATCTGGCGAAAAGAACCAACCAATTCGCGCAGTGAAAGTTGAGCTTCAGTCGGAACGTAAAAGCAAATTAAATACGAAAGACTTAAGGCACGAACTTGCGCCAGTTAATGACTTCAACGGCAGCAACAGCAGCTAAAAGCAGCCAACGCCGCTAATAAATGATTAATTGCGGTCACATACGCCACAAAAAAAAAGGAAAAAAAAACTAGACTAGTTTTTTTTTTAGTTGTACTTAAAATATGTAGAATTTTTTTTGAAATTTTTTTTTTACTTACAATAAAGAGTCGCATTTTTGCGCGTAAGATTCTGTATATATTTTAGAATACTTTTCGTTGTCAACGCTGCTGCAGGCTAGCCTTGGGGTATATCCTTGAACTGCGAACGAGACAAAATGCACTGTTATCACGCGTGCTTAAAGCAGACACAACAACAACAACAAACACACACTCAAGCTTAATGAGTTTTAATAAAATGTTAAATTTTTTTTTTTTTCAACTTTTCAATTTTATTTCCAAGCACGAAAGCTGCAAGGAGCACACAAAAAACACACGCACTAAGCCAGCGAGCGGTAGCTTAAGACCTGACGCACCTCTAGAACCTAACTAGGCAACAACTGAAGATGAACTGATTCGTGCCCGTGCCCAGCGCGACTGCTTTATAACATTTCCATTAGCAAAGCAAAGCGACGACGACGACGACGACGACCGCCGCAAAGAAATGTCCAACCTGACCGAGGGCACTTGTAAGCGGAAGAGAGAGAGAGCGCAGAAGAGCGAGCGAGTGAAAGAGAGAGCTGAAGTAGCTCTACAAACGCTTCGCTTAAGAGAAACCCGCGTCTTGGGGCACGTACGAAAACGCCTCGGCTGGTCTTATCAATTGTCGGGCATCTAAGCTGACACTGGGGGCCTGTTGCGATTCTCTTACTCCAGCTCTAGCCTGGCCAAACCCACCCAAAATTGACATTCACGGATCACTTGACTGATTAAAATCATGTACCTATTAGATGAGCACAGCTGAATCACGTTTTTTTGCACAGTCTTTTGGATTTCTATTGTTTTTCAGCTGGAAACTTGCTGGGAACTCGGGCAACGTTGACAGCCCAACACCACTGGACTACTGTTCGGCCGCTCTGACATTGATTAATTAAATGGTCGCTTATAGCTTTGATTGACTGAGCAGCATCTGCTAGAACGGGCGCAATTACATGTGAAGTGAGCAAGCCAAACGAAAGACTTAAGACACGAACGCGTGTGGGTAGCAGACAAAAGGCGACAAGAACTACATAGAAGCTTAGCAGGGCCAATTGGCTTGACGGTGCGAAAACGAATGTTGATTGAAACATGACATAGGCCAAAAATAAGCAAAAAATATAAAAGAAAATAAAATAAATGAAAAAAATAAGAGTCTTAAGACACGAACTCGATTATGGTTCAATGAATGAACAATTCGGTTAATTGACAAAATGATATTTAAATTTAGCCTACTTAGCATATAGAACACTTTAGAAAGTCATTGGGCTCTTCCAAACAGATTCCATATCAGCCTGCGCCCTTAATCCATTATCCAACGCAAACTTATTAAGTTTCCAGCAAGCGACTGTCAGAATTGTGTTTAATTCCAGAACATATCAAGTTCGCAGCTTAAGCAGATTAGTGCGCGGCATTCCCAGTTCTTGAAACGCTCCCTAGGGCAGTCACATGTGTGGAACACTTTATTAACTGCACCACAGGCGGTGCATACTTTGGATCTGGAGCTCTGTTAGGCTTTATTTTTTATTGAGGTTTAATTTGCCATCTTTGGGACTATATTTAGATTGCCTGTCGCTACCGCATTCGAGCTATTGTTACTACTATTATTTAGCTATGGGATAGTACGGTAAAAACAGTAAGAGCTGCCTAAGATTTATGGTTTCAAGTCGGTTAATGGTGGCCCGAATGCAGGGGCGCATACAAAATGAACAGCGAAAACCCAAGCTGATTGGGGCACACTTTGAATGGCATTAATTGAAAGTCGACAAATCGATGCAGCGACAACAACAATGCCGATAAGACTGGTGGGCCAAACAGTTCAGCAGAACTCGAAACCTTGAAACCTATTTATAAAAATCCAACAGCATACGGAACTGGGGCTGGCTTTGGTGTTGAATATGCCTGGACAGTTAAGTGCGACCTTCGCTGGGTGCATCAGGAACAGAGATGTCAGAACCGAGCTGAAAACCGTTGTTTCAGCCAGATAACTGGATCTCTCTAGCTCTCGCCGTCCCGCTCTTCCTTTCTCTCTGTCTTTTTTTGTCTCCCTTGGAGTCAGCATTGTTTTCTGCGCTTGCACTGTAATAAAAAAGTTAATGCCAGGCATTACCCATGCAATTATGCCAACCCAATTATGCAGCTGGCTGGCCTAGCCTAACCAAGTTCTCAAGCCAGGCCAAAGTCTGGCCTAGACAAATATCCCTCATACTCGCTCTCTAACTGAGCTGCGAACTTGCTCTGAGAAATGGCCCTAAAATGCGTTAAATTCGTGTCAAAGTTTTTCATTTTCGTACTTAAATAAATAAGCCCAGTCTCATAGAAAGTTGTCGCGCGTTGTTTAAAACGAAAACTTCTTGAGCGAATTTTATAGCCAAAACATTTAATTGCCGCAGTGAAACTTTGCTTTGGCCGGCCATGAAAAGTCAGAAAGGTTGCGACATTTGAATAATTTTGCTAAAAACTGACAAACATAACTATAAACATATTATTTATTGGCATTTGCTTTGATTTTTTTTTTTTTTGCTTTTCTGTTGTTGTTATTATTATTATATTTTTAGTTTAGTTCGTTTTTTGTCCGTTGGTACTTTGCACTGTTTTTTATTTAGGCCACGCGGCTGTCGCCAAGGCTCACCGTTTAATTCAAATTATTTGGCAAGTTCGGGCACGCAGCGCACATTTCAAATTTTAAGCGCGCGCGCGGCACCCTTCTCCTGACCCCCCACCCACCCACCCTCCACACTCAACTCGAGCAGTGGCAACAACAAAGTTAAGCTCGTGGGATGCACCTGACCCAGCAGCATAACAAATTCGGTAATTTGTTAACGGTTTTGTCAGCAACAACAACAACAACAGCAGCAACTATTTAATGTTCCGCAAATCAATTAGGCATTATAAAATGCATAAACTGTTCGAGTTATGGGTACACAGCACGCGCCACGATTTTTTATTTGTCTAAATTAGATTTATGTAGCAATTCTCTGTATAAATGATATGTCCACTTCCAAAACATAAAGATATTTTAATGCAAAAGGCATTTTATACGAGGGTCTGAAATTTTTCAAAAATGTCCAACTTTGGTGGATTTCAAGGAACTATCAGCTTTATAGCTTAAAGCATCTATAACTTTGCCAAAACTGAACCGATTTGCATGTTTGATGGCATTTTAGTCATAGTTTAACCTCTAGATTTATTCTGAATTTCAAAAATTTGCATTTGAAAAAATAATTTATTTTTTTTTCGGGAAAATATCATGTAAACCTTCTTTACTCATTTTCAAAATTTTTTTCTTCAAAATTTTGAATTCTTAAATTTTTTTTTTTTATTTATTTATTCTGCATTTAAAATATTTGCATTTGAAAAAATATTTTTTTTTTTTGGGGAAAATATCAAAAACCAAACCTTCCTTACTCATTTTCAAATTCTTTTTTTTCAAAATTTTGAATTCTTAAATTTAATAATATTTCGATTTATGGTATTGATATTAGTAGAAAATGATACTTCAAATCGTATTCTGAGGTAGTTACTTTTTCTGTAAAAAATCACGCCAAAATTAACAAAAATTTAGACATGTAAAGTTTCAAATCCCCCTTTCTAGATTTACCAAAACTGAACCGATTTGCATGTTTGGTGGCATTTTAGCCATAGTTTGAGATGGATTTATTCTGCATTTCAAATATTTTCATTTGAAAAAATAATTTTTTTCGGGAAAAATATCATGTAAACCTCTTTACTCATTTTCAAAATATAAATTTAAAATTTTTTTTTTTTTTTATATATATCTGGTTGTGATATTAGTATAAAATAACACTTCATATCGTATTCTGAGATGGTTACTTTTTCTGTAAAAAATCACGCCAAAATTAACAAAAATTTAGACATGTAAAGTTTCAAATCCCCCTTTCTAGATTTACCAAAACTGAACCGATTTGCATGTTTGATGACATTTTGGCCATGGTTTGACCTCCACAATGAGTCTGAATCCAGTTTATAGACAACCTCAGCTTGGAATAGAATGTAAATTAAATCAAATTGCATTCTCCATAGTTGAGCTAGCGAAGCACGTAGTTTGGGTTAGTCAGGAAGAAAAACAAACACAAGTTCAGGGTAGCTGCCAAGAAATCCGGCTACTGCACTCGATTTTATTGTCTAAGAAACTGCTCAATAACTATGCAAGCTGTCAACTGTTTGCGCATCCGATTGTTCCGTCGGCCTGGCCAAATTGCCGCCCATGACCACGAAGCCAATGCCAGCGCCAGCCTTGTAGCTCAGCTCATGGTAGCCAGCGGCATCGTAGTACGAATACCTGCCCAGCACAATGCCGGAGTCATCCGTGTGCTGCGTATGCGACATGAGCTGCGTACTAAAATCAATAATGTGCGTCCGGCGAGGCTGGGCGGGGCCGGCTTGCGGCGCCACCCAGCCCCACTGAGTGCTGTGCGGGATGCGTGTCCGGGCACTGCTGGCGGACGGCTGATGAGACTGGATGGGATATGGCCAGGCCGGTGACGGCTGCTGAGGCAGTTGGTAGTTGGGCGAGAGATCGTTGAGCTGGCCAGTTCCATCCGTGTTGTAGGCGTACGTCTGGCCATTGAACTCCATGTAGACCTGTGCGCTCCGAACCAGGCACAAGCAGCAGCCCAGGCCGAGCAGCACCTGCAACTGGCGGCAGTTCATCGCGGAGACTGAAAGTGAAGACAGCCGCCACGGGGCTTATATGGCGGCAGCTCAAGGAAACCACAAGCGGTGTGGGATCGGTGTCAACCACATGGTTAATCGGAAATACAGAGATTTATTTGTAGTTAGCATAAATAGTATTACAAAACCAGGCTTCAACCGCAGTTGACACCGTTTCAGTTACTTAGTTACGAGCGCTTACAGCTACAGCTACAACTAGGGGTCACGCCGGTTTTTAGTGCTCCCTGGAGGCGGCCAGCTCGGCGATCTCGTCCTGACGCAACGCCTCCGATGGCGACAAGCCGACGCGACCGCCCAGCGGCACAATATCAATGTTCTGGACATGGGCACGGACACTTTGGCCCGGCGGCAGACCCACATACCATTTGCCCACGTTCTTGATGACCGTGGAGTCGCGATGTCGCTGCACCCACTCGCGATCCCGATCGATCTCCAGTATGCGATGGTTGGCGGTCACCAGCGGCGGCAGCGAGCCGCCCACATCATCGTCGTTCAGATTGTAATTGTCGCCCGGGCCGCTGGCCGAGCTGCTGCCGGCCGTCGCTGCCAGGTAGTCGCCCTCGGCGGAAGCGGCGCCAACGCGACTGCTGCCACCGCCGCCACCGCCGCCGCCACCGCCCCCACCACTGAATCTGTTGCGATTCCGCGTGCCGCTGGCATTTAGGCGACTCGTGCTGCCTCGATTCCTACTGCCCGAGGAGCTGCTCTCCCGGTAGCCACCACCTCCACCGGCTCCCCCTCTTGCGCCTGAGGAGCCGCTTTCCCGGTAGCCACCACCTCCTGCAGCTCCACCACCACCGCCAGCGCCTGCCCCTCCACTTCCTGCTGCCCCATCGTACCTGGTGCTGCCACGTTGTGCGCCGCCTGGCGCATAGCCTCGTCGATCTTCTTTAGCCCGATCTGCTGTGGCGGAGCCGCCGGAGCTGCTAAGCAATCCATTGTCATCGCCATCGCCTTCGCCATCGCCATCGTTGCTAATGCCATTGATTTTTTTGTCTGGCAGGCCATCTTCATCATCATTCCCAGCTGCTCCGCCTGCCTTTAGGTAATCGGTGGCACTTCCACTGCCGCCGGCACGTCCCCTGCCGCCTCCTGCTCCAACTCCAGCTCCACCACCACCACCACTTGGCCCACTCGCTCCAGTTAGCCCTGAACCACCGCCACCGCCACCGCTGGCTGCGCCCAGACCACCACCCGCGCCCCTGCCAAAGTCGTTCGCCAGTCGGAAGTCCGTGTCGCTCAGTCGGAAATCCGCCACGGAAGGATTGATGTGCGTGCCGGGCCCGACGCGATTGTGCACCACCCGATAGCCGATGCCCGCGCCCGCTATGTACTCCACGGTGCGCTGCACGCCCTTGTCGTCCAGGAAGGAGTAGGTGCCTCGCACCAGGCCATCGGAGGCGCGACTCTCGGCGCGCCGATGGTCGGGTCCGGCGGCGATGAGCTTGTAGGTGCCCGCGGGACCGCGCTGCACGGACATCTTGCCGCGCGCCTTGGGATGCGACTTGTACAGCGGACTGGCGTAGCCCACGCTGGCGGGATTGTCGGGCACAGCATTGGAGATCTCAAAGCCGGTGCCAGCGCCGGCGGCATAACGCACGCTGTGCCGCTCGCCCACATCGTCTAGATACGAGTAGAGACCTGGATGGCAGGGCAGAGACGGAATCAGCAGAATCTACAGTCAACACTCGTTTTGACTTACCTCTGATCCTATTGTTGGCATCGTTCTCCTCGCTGCGCGACTGATCCGGCGTGCGAAAGCTGAAGCTGTACGAGGGATCGTCGTAGGGATCGGCGAGGGGATCGTCGGGACTGCCACGTGGACGCACCGGATACTGGGCCAAATCCATTTTGCGATGTATCTTCGGTCCATTCACGCGAAAGCTGTGGAGATCAATTAGCTTCTTAGCCTATGATTAGCTAATTGGTCTGGGAATTTGGACGCGAACGCCTCGGTTGGCGGATTGGGTAATCGCCAGCGGATATTGCCACCTGCCAAAATCACTCGCCTGCTCCCATAAGCAGTACAATTCCAATGCAATCTGATGATCTTTGATTACTATCAGCACAACTGGCTGCCTTAGCCGCCCCGGCCCCCTCTCACAATTCAATCTGCGATCGTATTCCATTCAAAATTAAGCTACTTTTATCTGGTGCTGTGCATCTTAATGAATTTTCCGAGTGCCATGTTTCACTTACAATTTGTTAACAGCTTTTCTGTGTGTGTGTTTTCCCAACTACCGGAGATTGCAAAAACAACAAACAGTTGAGACTGGAAAAACAAACGTTTAGGCAACAGTAGACAATGTCTTGCCCCGTCGACCCCTTCCATTTATGTACCATGTGTTAGAACCGTTTCGAGACTTTAACTGTGACTTTTGTGAATCCCCTACCCGCTCGTAACGCTTCAGTGGCGCTCTAACCCGGCACTTGGGTCTGTCGTAGCTGATGTACGAGCTCGCCGGAAGGCGCATCGAACAGATAACTCACTTTGCTACCGCACTTTATTTAACTAGC
Organism: Drosophila colorata; assembly: GCA_035041545.1. NCBI lineage: Eukaryota > Metazoa > Arthropoda > Insecta > Diptera > Drosophilidae > Drosophila > Drosophila colorata. The sequence continues at coordinate 8,218,133 of JAWNLD010000564.1, forward strand.
TTTTGCCCCTCCCCACTTCAGCTGCGTCTGCCTCGTCTGCTTCGGTTTCGGTGTCGGTTTCTTGTGCTCGGGCTTACTCACCCACGTGGTCCGGCCGTATAGACGGTCTCTTCGATTTGGCCGCTCGCTGGACTACGCGAACCATAACGACCTCGCACGATGTTGTCTGGAGTGCCGGAGGCGCTATGATAGTAGCCGCCAATGTCATCATTTGCATGTCTATCCGAAGAGTAATTGCGTGTTGCCCATGCGTGGTAAGCGCCAACAGAGAGAGAGTGCGAGAGAGAGACAGAGTGAAAGAGTGAAAGAGAGAGCAAGATAGAGACACACACTAAACAGTTACTCAGCACTTGTTGCCATTGCAAAACGGCGTTAAAAAAGGTGTTAAACGCACCAAAGGAGCCGGAGCGTGATGCGGCTTTTGTTGTGGCAAGGTGTAAAATATACTTGACTAAATGCTTTGTTTGCTTGTTATTTTTTTGTTAACAAACAAAAGTAATAATCATGATTAAAACAGTTAATAAAAATTTGGCTATTGATTAATGAAGTTTAGCCTTTTAACAAAAATTTTGCTATCTGAAAAATATAGTTAAATTTGCCAGCTGTCAGCTGTATTAAGCTAATCAAAAAAATCAGACGAAAATCCAAATTTTATACTTGACTACAAGCTTTGACAAAATTTTGTAACTCGTATTTCAAAAATGGTTTTTTGTAAGCCCAAAATTCCTTCCTTAAGTTAAGACTAAAACACAGTACTTCACTTAAGAAACTTTGTACTTCAAAAATGTTTGAAAATGAACTTTTGAAAATTATTGCATTAAAAATAAGTTTTTAAAAACAGCAATTTCACGCTCCTGTTAAAAAATGTGGCCCATGGCTGCACTTTATCATCATATGTATTTGATTTGAGCACACAGTTCTTTTCTCTGAGTGTAGAGCTTCTATTGCTACACTGTTATGCGTGCTTAATATCCTTCAAATAATTTTATAAATTTTAGTAGATTCTTTTGGGTCAAGACTCTGTAGCTTTAAGTTCATATGATTTATAAATATATTTGTGTTATTTTTTATCTATTTATAATATTAATCACAAATTTATGGTAAGTATTCGATTTGAAAGTATCCTCTTAAAGTTTTTGACAAAGATTTTTTACTGCCGTTTATATATTTTGCGGGGTTTTCACACTTTATTCCATTATTACGATTATGTGTGTCTTTTACACATTTATAACTTTTGCTTATACCGAAATTGAAACGATCCATCCGCATTGATGGTGTTATATTCGATTTCAGCGAGCGCAGGAACACCAAACTGGCCAAATGCAGCGCACAGGAACCAAAGTAGACGCAACATTTCCATCGATTCGCAGTTTGAATCTATGCTGAGCTAAACGACTTGAACGGCCAATTAGACGCGCATCCTGCCAAGCTACAGGCAACAAGCAGTACAGTGAACAAACGAGGTAGCAACTGCAGGGCGAATGGAGATTGGCGACTGGAAGCGTGTTTGACTCCGGCTGGCGGCGAGAACAACGCGGCGTTGGCGACTGAATGCGCCAGAGCGTTAGACCTTCGTATTTAAATACGATTCTCAGGCGAATCAGCGAACGGTGGCCAGCGTCTCAGCTCAACTCAGCTCAGCTCAGCTCGGCTCGGCAGCAGCTGCCACTTGTCTCACCTGACCACCCACCAAAGTGCCAGCCACGAAGATTCCACAGCGTTTGTGTGCAAAATGCGTTACAAGAGATGTTTGCGACCGCAAGCGGGCGAAGAGCGCTCGGGTCGCGGGGCAGGTGAGAGAATTTGTTCTAATGATGGACACGCAAGTGGCGGCTGTTGTTGTTCTAGCTGCACGCTGCACCAGTGCTGGCCGTGTTTCGAGTCTCGCCGAACTGCTCCTTGTTCCGTAAATTGCAAACAGGATGGCTGTGCAGAAGTCGTGGCCAGGTCTTTAGCAAGCTCCGCTGCCAGCAGCTGTCTGTCAATTAGTTGAAGTTGTTGTTGCCATTGTCGTGTGTTGTCGAGTTGGCTTCCTGTTGCAGCCGCATTGTTGACAATCTGCCAGCTGCGCCTGATCTATGCCAAAAAAACAAAACAAAAAAAAAACACAAATTGAGAAGAAAAAAAAAACATTTCTTGTGCATTGAACTCTTGCAGAAGCTAAACGTAGGCAATTTTCAATATGGCACGCCTACAGAAATATCTCAAAAATCGGGCAGGCCAAGCACCGTTAGCTGCCCGTCAGCTTTGTCTGTGGGCCATTATAAATTTGATGCGCTCCGGAGTCTAGGTCAGTGTCTTAGCTGCAATTTTCGTCTTGGCCGCGCTGCATTATGCAATTAAAGGCAATTATTTTGGGGCCTGATGCAGGAAGAGACTACAGCGACTGCGATTCAAGTAGCTTTGTATGTTGGCTACACCCGCCACAATTTCCGCCTAGGATGTGGCAAAAGGTTTCCAACCTTTTTTTTTTAATGAGCATAATTAGCGAGTGCAGAGAGGCTACCAGAATTCTAAGCTACCAGTTATTGGCCATTGTTCTCGTCTTACATATGAGCTTAAGAAAATATGTCAAACATTTTGATTAGAACTTTTGGCGAACGAAGAACCCAGCTGAACGAAAGACTTAAGGCACGAACTTGCCTGACCGCTTGGCTGCTCATGATTTACTGACCCACAAGAAATGGCTTTATGACTGCCGCATATTGTTCAAATCTTGATTATAGTTTACTCAAGTTTAGGCGCTGCTATTTGCTATGCAAATTCTTTTGGGGCCACCTAAAAAGCAGTCTAGAGTGCCTAACTAGCAGATACCCCGTGGCCAACTACTAACTGGCGGTATATGTATTCGAACAATTCGAACAATTCGAACACATGCAATCACATATATCTATATACAAATTTGTAAACAAACATATATACACACAACATTTCTGCACAACTTTGATGCTTGTAAATAGATCTTAAAGACATGTTTGGGGATTAAATAAATAAATGAATTGAGCGTTCAAATGGGTGTCAAAGCTAAAGCGTATAGCTATACTTTCCCAATTTTTGGGTTTGAAAATATATAGGGGTCCGAAATAAAAATGCAAAAATTAATATTCTTATATGTAAAAGCCTACATACCAAAAAAAGCCTTAATTATTGATTTTCCAAAAACTGGAACAAATTTGAGTATGGTATATATTATAACTATATACCAAATTTCAGGTCTCAAGTTCTTAAAGTCATCGAGAACGAAACTATTTTACTGACAGAGGGATAAACTAACAGGCAGACGGACGGACAGACAGACACTTTATAAAGTATCCCCCTGTAACATAGATTTCCAAAAATCAGTTTACCCTTGTTTTTAACCCTTACAGGGTACAAAAATGCGGAAGACTTTGGCTTTTTGTCTTTTATTGACCAATTGTGCAGTCAAATGGAGCAGTTGAGCTCGGGTAAAGCTCATTAAATTACAATTTCTCAAAGGTGGAAACTATGAAATGAAACATTAGATGAACAGTTGAGCATGTGAGACACTGGAATTGAAACAACGACGCCACTGTTTAAATGCTTCCACAGTTGGCTGTGTTATTAAGCGTAAGGACAAGTTTCTGACTGAATAACGCTGTGGAGGCAATTGCACGCATGGGAAATGTGCAACCAGTTGTTGTTGCTGTTGTTGTTGTTGTTATTGTTGTTGTAGTTGCCATTGAACCACATACCCATAGAGCAAAACTGGAAATTTATATGCGTTTTCACTGCCAGCGATAGCAGCAGCAGCAGCAGCAGCAGACACCATCGGAGCCGGAGAGGAAGGCCACCAGCCGGCAATCCTGCCATTTGCTAGAAAGTGAAAATGCTTTCGTTTTCATTTGAAAATTTTGTTACCAACCATTCAATTGGCCACTCTCGAAGCGTGCGGTTCGAACCCAGCGCATCAATCAAAAAAGAAAAAAACGAAAAAAAAGAGAAAAAAAACGTAAACGATGAAAATTACACAATTTTTGCATATTTTATGTATTATCACATCCATCGATGCCATCGGCTACATTATACGCTACGAGGCGAAGAAGGCGCGCTGTTTGAATCCGCCACGCACCGCCAGACGCGTGGAATCCGTCATCCAGGATTGCCAGGAAGAGGTGAAGAATAAGCTAGTAACGGGTGAGTCCACAGGCTGCTGCAGTGCCTCAACTAATGAAGGACTCCGCCACCTGCAGAGGCCTACGAGATACTCAAGGAGCAGGTGGCCCAGGTGCAGCCGCCACTGAACGCGAACGACGACAGCGTGGAGTTCATCGAGTCCCTCGAGTGGCCGCCCGTGCACAGCGAGATTGTGCTGCAGCAGTCGGGCAACAAGCCGCCGCCGCCGCCGCCCAATGCTAGCCACTACGAGTACATCGTCTACGACGAGCCGGAGCCACGGCGGCGCATGGCGCGTCTGCTGCGCGGCCTCCAGCGCCTGGACGTGACCAGTGCGGGCATCTATCATCCCACGCTGGTGCCGCTGGAGGACAAACGCATCGCGGGCGTAAGTAGTGCTACTTGCTGGTGGGGTCTCCAAATCTAGAGACTTAAAACTTCGGATGAACAATCTTGCAAATCGATAAAATTCTATATCTCCCACAAATTTAAAGCTAGAGTCATCAATATTTTCAGACTAATTCCGGTCACGCCCAATAATAATTAGGACCGCCATTGTCATATTTGATCCCAAAAGTTTTAATTCTTAAAATCCAAATTCTGTGAATTCGGTCTGCAGTAATTATGAATAGTCGGGTACAGGGCATCTGTTAGTTGGGCACTCTCGACTAGAGCACTCTTGTTTTTTTTTTTATGGTTTCTGGGTTGGGGTTAAATGGGCAATTGATGGGCTCAGAGCTATTGAATATGTAAACTTTTGTTGGGTACTTAACTAGCTGAACTAAACAACCAGAACTTTAAGTCGTGTTCGCCCACAAAGAGCTTTTCTTAAATTTTGTTTGTTAATGAACGTAACTGCAACTGCAACTGCAACTGCGCGCAATTAAGTTCAATGGCAGCCCAGAGAGGCGTCGACTTTTGGCTGCCACTGCCATTGATTTGGCGTGTGCAATTAAAAACAACTCCCCCCCCCCTCTGTCCCTGCCCCCGTCCATGCAAAAGTCAGGGTTGTTGTTATTGCCAGACAATTGAAAGAAAAGCGCAGTTGCCGTTGCAGTCGCAGTCGCAGCTATTTTACGTTCACACACAACAACAGGCTAAATTTTATGGCTGAAAAGTGCATTTTATGGTTGCATTTAATACACATTAGCTGCTTTTTATGCATCAGCAAATTGAATGCTGCCCACGACTATTTTGTGTTTATCTCTTTTTTTATTTTTATTTTTTTTATTTTCTCTCTTGCCTGTTTTAGTGCCTGCTGCACTGCGTCTATGCGCGGAACAACGCCATTGACAAGAACGGCTGGCCCACTCTGGATGGCCTGGTGGACTTCTACTCGGAGGGTGTGCACGAGCACGGCTTTTTTATGGCCACACTGCGTTCGGTGAATCTCTGCTTGCGGGCCATGACCAATAAATATCAGGTGAACCGCAGGCAGCTGCCGAAGAAAGGCGAAAGCTGCGATTTGGCTTTCGATGTCTTTGACTGCATATCCGATCAGATAACAGGCTATTGCCTGGATCAGTTTAGCAGATATTAAATGGGCGAATAATAAAAAAACATCAGTATTTAGTGAATTTATTGGGATATTTATATTTCCATTCATTTTTTAACGGAAAGATTTGGTTTTTTATGCTGGCGACATCTATTGTATAAACGTATAAGCTGGGCAGTTACTGCTTGCAATGAGTTGGCTAAAGATGGCGCCACTGTGTATAGTGAGCAGCAGAGCTGTCACCCAACGCAAATTTTAGACTACCACATTAAAATTTTTTAATTTTAATTATCACATAAAAGCATTTTAAATATATTCACAAGAGCTAAAATAATAAAATAAAAACATTGCATTATTATTGCTTAATGGTGTTGCCCACAGATTAGCGCGCATAGTTTTAAGCATATACAGTGTGACCAACTTTCAAGTATTTAATCGATATTTGCACGTGTGGTTAAACTCACAGAAACTGCTTACGGTCACATTGGGCCGCGAGTTGGAACGCGAGTTGTTTGGCACTGGAGCGCACGATAAAGTAATAATTTTATTTATAATTAAATGCAAATATCAAGTATCAAAATAGTGAAAAACATTGTTAAAGTTGTGCTGCTGTTGACTATTATAATGTGATTCAAGTATTTTTCCATTTGAATTCAAATCGGGGCAGCTTCCAATTGAGGTCAAATTCTTGGAATAACTGTGAAACTACAACAACTTTAATATTTATTAGCTGGCAGCTCGTGCAAAGCTTTCAATTCTCCAATAACCAAGTGCAATGCTGCAGCTTCAATAGCAATTTTCCTTGGCCCTCAATGTGAGGACTTATATAATGCAAGTGGGCGTTTGTTGAATGCGCCTGCGCCTGCCAAAAACGAAAAGTGAAATTTCTCAATACGGCAACTGCCGGGCATGCTACGTCACTTGTTCTCATTGGTGTGTCTGTGAACATTGCATATATTGATGACGCAATTCTGCGTTTGCCCAGCGCCGCGTGTGCTTTTTCAGAGCGTGAATCATACCACAGTAATAGTTGTCCGCATATTTGTGTTCAGAAAGTTTTGTTAGAGCTGCGCAACACTATGCTGTGATATTCACTGTGACTTAGGCAACAGGTCGCGGATGATTAGTCACGAACAAGTCACAAAACTCCACAATGCTCAACTCTAATTGTTGCCGCTCAATGAACGCACGCGGTCTGCCATACTACAAATGCCTGTGTGTGTGTGTGTGTGTGTGTGTGTGTCCACTTCAACTGAAGTTGTTTTTGCATGTGCTATTGCTTCGTCTTCTACTTCGTCTGAAGTCTCCACAGCACAGTTTGGGGGCTCGTCTAGTCTCCACTTGCGGCTGCAATTGCAGTCAGGTTTGTGTCTTGGCTAATTGGAATTTTGTTCGTCCATTTCCAATTGAGTTTTTTTCTGCTCGAGCAGCTGATAAAATTCGCGTGCTTGAACTTGAAATTTGTATCGATTAGCAAGTTAGGCAAAAACATATGCACAAATATATCAATAAATGTATGGGTATAAGAAAAGCATATAGCTCAAGTTGCTTTGATTCGTATACCCTCATAATTAAAATGTGTGAGAGTTTTCACTCGCTCTCACTCTCTTTACCACAATTCTTGCTCTTTGGGCGGGCGGCATTTTTGAAAAGGCCGCCAGCTGTAGCTGACTAATTTGAGCATAGATCGGACTTTGAAATCATTGTAAACATAATCTTTAGCCAGAAATGTTGCCTAAATACATACACACATTCACATGTATATATATACACATACATACACACGTCTGTTAGATAAGTGAAAACCGCAAAGAGTACGATAAATGATTGTTATCAGTATGAGCTTGGCCCCTTTTCCCAAGTGCACACATACACACACATATATGTATATACACATATATCTTAATCTAGTTGAGATACATTTTGCGTTGTCATGTGCCTGTTTTTACCGCACATTTTGTTTTTCTAAATGTTCCGTTCAACGTACACGAAACAAAAAAAAAAAAAAACCAATTCGATTTCAAAAAAAAAAATATTTTTTTTTTACTCTCATCGCTGCACACAGTTCGGGGTCGGGTAATCTTTCGGCTGCTCAGCGCCGCAACGTTCAGTCGACGCGTAGCACTCAACACGAACAAACCGTTTGGCAGCGTATCTGTAAGATACGACGTGACGAGTACATATATTCGGTTCGTTTTTCATTCCACATTTCAAGCAACATTTCAAGTTATGCACAGTTTATTGGAACACAGTGCAGTGCATAATTTAATTGTTTTTCCAATGGGAAATGGGAATGAACTGAAGCTCTATATTAAAATTACCCAGCGCTAAAGTAGCATTAAATTGTTATTAAAAAAATAATCTTAATTAACAATGTATTGTTACGCTATCATTAAAATATGACAGAATTCATATAGTAGCTGGCCGCACTCACGCGACTTTTTTGTTTTTTTTTTTTTTTGCACTTATGTAATCTGTTTTCGTAACCAAAGCGCCGACGTCGACGTTGTTTGTGGGGCAGAAAATAATTGCAAAGAAAAAAGAAAAAAACAAAAAAAAACAGTTTGTGAGAAAATCAAGCAAAATAAGCAAACAGATAAATAACGTCACAAACATACAAACAGGGGTAAATCCGTGTGTGTAGAAAGAGATGCAGCTAGGCGTTGGCAAACCATTTAAATTTAAAATTTATATATGTTTTGGTGGTGTTGTAATCGCTGCAGCACTTTCAAATATCCCCTCTAAAGAGCCCCCCACACTCCCCCTGAGCGGAGTGAACACTCCAAACCAGTTCTCTCAATATACAAGCTTCGAGTCTGTCTCTTTAACCCACATAGTATTTGTATTTGTGAAGTACACGCTGACAAAACTCGAGTGGCTGATCAATGAACAAATATTTGCGGTGTTTGTCGGGCTGTCCGGCACCACAGAGATCCCGAGTCCAACCACGCGTCGCTGATAAGCGCATGTGACCTGTTAAAGACTTTCGTGTTCGTTTGCCACGCCTCTACTGTCTCTTTTTTTTATTATTCATTTGCATTGGCTTGTGGCATTTGATTATATTGGCATCCGCACGCGCTGGCTTATCACGGCTAAAAAATTTAATTAATTAAATTATTTGCAATACGGCTGCAGGAAATTTCGACGCATTTTTATTTTTATGACTTGATTTTAGATAAATGTCTGGGGGCTGGTTTTATCAGACTGCCAGCTTTACTCATACCTGATTTGGGCCAGACAAATAAAGCAATGAGTTATATTTGTTGTTCAAGTAAATAGGTATACGAAATTATTAAAGTCAGCTTGACAATTGCGCAGCACACAAATTAAAAACAAGCACAACAAAAAAAAAATCACAATCTACCTATATAAATATTATATGCATACATATGTACGTATATATAGCTATATATGTATGCATATCTACATCATTTCACCACTGTGCAAATGAGTTTTTGGCAACTTATCAAAAAGGCGAAGGCACAACGAGTGAACGTCGAGCAACCCACGTCAATTTGACGTCACCAGCCAAGATCAGCGATCAGTGGGTCACGTGTGCCAGTCAGGAGGTGGCGGAGGAGTGGCTGCAGTAGCTGCCTGGGCGGGAGTCTAGTCAGCGGTCTAGACTGTTAGATATATGTCGCATAGTTACACACGTATATATGTGCATGTATGTATGTATTTATGTATTTCACAATCATCGTTAGTTAGCAACAAATTGCAATCAATTTTGGCCTTTTGGGCCGTGACGTAAAAGCAAACCAAATATGCTTCAGCATTTGTCACTTGTATAACGCGACTGCAATATCTTATCAGCATTACAAAAGCGAAGGCATTGCTGCTGCTGCTGCTGCTGCTGCCTTGACGGCGTGGCACTTGTCCAAATACAATATTTACAAAAGCAACAACCACTTTTACACTAGACTACAATTAGTTGTCAACAAATAGCGTATCAGACGGTTTCAATTGAAACTGTTGTTGTAATTGCCTTATCAACGGACAAAGGCATAGTTTCAGACCTGCTGCGTGTGCCCGCCTAATAATTGTCTATATTTCTATTTTTGTACTCGTTTTTCAGTTCTATTTTGTAAAGCTACAAAATGCATAGAGCACACACGGCCTTTAGTCTGGCGTTATCGCCCATGGCGCATAAAAACTTTGCCACATGGCTGCTCAACAGCAACAGCAGTCAGAAGGTAAATATACATATATTCGAATATACATATAAATCAAGCTAATCAATTCATTATTCAACAGCTGATCAAGGCCAGCGCCGCTGCCGCCGTGCGCACCTACAATTCAGCGGCCGCAGAGCCGTTCGCCAATGGCAGCACCGCCTCCTACGTGGAGGAGATGTACAACGCCTGGCTGCGTGATCCCAGCTCTGTGCATACCGTAAGTGCGCAGATATTTTTTTCTTTCCGTTTTTGGAAAGATGTTCAATTGCCTTTCGAGCGTAAATTAAACATGTTTCTTTGTTAATCTGTACAGGTTTGAAAGTCACTTTTATTTACGGACTTGTTTTAGGACCTTTCCAATATTAACTCGTATGCGTCACAAACAATTTAAAGATTGGCAGTTGTACAATGTTAAATAGTTTTTAGTTCATGTATGCTGCACACCGACTTATAAATGACACAAGCTCAAAACTCTGGGATATTTAAGCATGACGCGCAGAACTTTTTTAACAAAAATGCACTAACACTTGTGCATTTACCTGTACAAACACACACATTTTTAATTTACGCAAGAGTCGTTGATACCTGCTTAATTTTAACTTATTTAAAAATACGTTAACCTTACGCTCAGGTTATTGACCACCTTTAAGCATATTTTCAGTCACAACAATTACTTATATTTTTTACGTTTCCTTTTTAGTCCTGGGATGCATACTTCCGCAGCAACTCGTATGTGAGCCCGCCCAATTTGGCGCCCGTGCAGGCGAACACGTTGCCTCTGTCGGCCTTCAACTTTGGCGGCGCTGTTAGCGCTGCGCCCGACTCCAAGACCATTGATGACCATCTGGCCGTGCAGGCCATCATTAGAAGCTATCAGGTATGCTTTTGCTGGGTCCATAGCGCTACCACATAGAGTTGAAACAGTTGAGATTGCAGCCGCAAAGCGTACTATTTGTTGGCGCCTTTCGTTCGTTTCGTTTCACCTCTTTTTCTTTTAGTTGTTTTGTTTCATTTAGGTTTCTATTTAATGTTTTCGTTTATGGATTTGTTAGAGCTGCCCCCACTCCGCCCTTTTTTTTTGTTGTGTTTCATAAATGCAAATTTCAAATCACACACACAAGTAGTTTTTTGTTTAGTGTACCAATCCAGCAATCGATCCCCCCCTCCTTCCATGAAACCGCCCGCCATGCGATTATTGTTTACATTGTAGTTTACTTTTATTGTATGTGTAATTAGTTTGTTTAGAAAGTTACGCACATGGGCATCAAAAGTAGCATTATCTATATATTCGTTTTTATTACGATCTGTTTCAAGTGTAGTTAATATCAGGGCTTATGCTTTTACGTTTTATCATTAATTTAGCACAGTTCTCACAGTTGTTATGACATGAGATATTATATATATATATATATATATGGTTTAAGTAGCAGCAAACTGTTTCATTTTGCATTATTTCCTTGCACCACATTGATTTCTTACCGTATCTTTTGAACTTTATCTTGATGGGTAGTTAGTTGATCCTTTAATCTGAAACAGAACAACATAATAACAATGTTAATATTCAAAAATATACTCCACATATGTGTATAATCAATCCTATTTATATGTATATATATATATTTAAATATATATGTATATGAATATATATGTACGATATATAGTCACGTGGTCATTTGGCATCTGATCTGGATCCGCTTGGAATTTTAACAGGCGAAAAGACCGTTTGCAAGGATGGTCTTGCACGTCGCGCTAATGAAGATGTGCTCAGGCAGCATTCTGGGTTTTTGTTTGGTAAATTCTATTTTGCAAAACTCTAAAACAAAATCTCTCTCTTCATATTTAACATAGACACCCCGCCCCTCAGTTGCACCCATCCACAACCATTTACACACACACCCGCACACGCAAATTTGTAATCGTTCTTAGCGCTTTGCTGCCTATTTAACCCATCCGATAATCTATACTTATATATTACATGAAATTCGGAGTTGATGAGAGGCACAGGCAGGCATAGTTTTTGAATTGATTTTCTTTTATCCTAGATCTTAAGTTAGCGAGTTTTGTTTTCTTCAGTTCAAATAAGTACTCGTTTAAGTGTAAGTGTAAGTAACTGTCGGTGTTTGGCATTTTCACAGTTGTTTATCTATCTATCCATCTGTCTGTTGTCCTAGTGCACTCTAGTGTTTTGTTCCACTTGCTTTAAACGTTATCAAATCAGTCTTAAAACCCAATCGTAACTAAGAAAAACCCCAAAAAAAAAAAAACAACTCATTTATTATACAACGGTTTGTCGCTTAAATGCTGCTTTCTTTGTGCCCTCTTTTTAATATTAAATACGATTCAATTGATTTTGTTAATGCTATAAAATTTATTAATTTTTCTTTTTTTCATTTATTTTTATATTTAATTGCTTCCTAACCCGTCCCAAAAATGAACAAAAAATTGTTATAAAAACTGCAATCAAAACGCAATTCGTCTATTCGTATAAACAATGTTAAAAATTCCAAATTCTCTCTCTCTTGTATTATGTGTGTATTGTGCAAATTAAACAACGACAACAAAACAAAAATATACGAAAACCAAACATTGTTAATACTACTATGTAACCAACACAAAAAACACAAACCCAACCACCAACACCAACACCAACACCAAACAACCACCACCACCAACAAAAACAACAACAACAACATAAAATATACTGACACACGTTAGATTCGAGGACATAATGTTGCTCACCTCGACCCACTCGAAATTAATACACCAGATTTGCCTGGCAACACCTCGACGAAATCCATTTACGCTAATTTCAGTTTTGGTAAGTAAGCTTTAGAGGCTGCAGTACATACAAATGTGAGTGGGGCGCGTTCCTGCCTCACGCCACAACACAACAACAAATCATTTTTTTTTTCTGTTCCTTAACTTGTGTTTTTGTTCCGTTTTGTACTATATATATGTATATAAAACCCGCCAATACTACGTTGTGTTGTGTACTTAGTAAATCCCATTTTGTACCTTTCATGCACACAATAAAAAAAAAAACACTCAATTATAAAATACAAAAACCCCCGATATCTAGAACCAAGTAAATATCCATGATTATATAATATATGTATAATGTATTGCTCAGTACAGTATTTTATTATTTATCATACATTGTTTATTTTATTGTCATGCAAATTGTTGTCAATTTATTACTATTTTCATTTGATCTTAAGTTTCCGATTAGATTGCATGTCGTCAATTGTTATATAGTATAAAAAAAAAGTTTCCTATTGTTGTAAGAAAACAAGATAAAAGTATAATTACGTAAAGGCATTAATAAGCCATTCACAGTGTTTTTTTTTTAATTGTTAAAAAATATGATAAATTATGTAATCGAGACGATATTTAAAAAGCAAAATGTAATGCATGCCTTGGTGTTATCAGATACACATATGTATATATCTCACCTAAGAACAAAGAACAAGCAGAGAACTCGATGTACGTGTGTATATGTGTATAACAGATCAGCACGCATCTGTCAATTTATATATGCATATAGAGCACAAACTACAGACTACAATCATTACACTCCGAATTTCAAAGCGCCTACAAAAAACTAATCAGCATCACTTAAAGAAACTTACATCTATGCACAATTACTAATAGTACCCTTTATTATATAAAAAAAAAAAACAAATCCCCACCCAACAAAAAACAACAGGCGAGCAGGACATGGAGCGTCAGTTCAAGTTGCCCAGCACCACTTTCATTGGTGGCGACGAGGCCTCCTTGCCACTCAAGTAAGTTAAAGTCTTGATAACCACTTAAATCTAGTTAATAATTGAACAACTTTTTTTTTAGGGAAATTCTGAATCGTCTGGAGAATGTCTATTGCAATAAAATTGGCGTCGAGTTCATGTTCATCAACTCTTTGGAGCAGTGCAATTGGATTCGCAAGCACTTCGAGACACCCGGCGTGCTCAGCTTTTCGCCCGAGGAGAAGCGTCTAATTTTGGCCCGTTTGACACGTGCCACCGGCTTCGAGGCATTTTTGGCCAAGAAATACTCGTCGGAGAAACGTTTCGGCTTGGAGGGCTGTGAGATTATGATACCAGCCCTGAAGGAAATCATCGATGTGTCCACCGAGCTGGGCGTGGAGTCTGTCATCATGGGCATGCCACATCGTGGACGCCTCAACACGCTGGCCAACGTTTGCCGCAAGCCATTGAATCAAATCTTTACGCAGTTTGCTGGCCTCGAGGCCGCTGATGATGTGAGTCCTTAATTTCTTGCGGCACTTAGCGACAGTTTTTGAAAGTGTTCCTCGTTTTTTTGCAGGGCTCTGGTGATGTCAAGTACCATTTGGGTACATATATTGAACGCTTGAATCGCGTGACCAACAAGAACATTCGCCTGGCCGTTGTCGCCAACCCCTCCCACTTGGAGGCCGTTGATCCCGTTGTCCAGGGCAAAACACGCGCCGAGCAATTCTATCGCGGCGATCAGGAGGGCAAGAAGGTCATGTCCATACTCATCCACGGCGATGCCGCCTTCTGCGGCCAGGGCGTTGTCTACGAGACAATGCACTTGTCGGATCTGCCCGACTACACGACCCACGGCACCATTCACGTGGTGGCCAACAATCAGATTGGCTTCACCACCGATCCCCGTTTCTCGCGCTCCTCGCCCTACTGCACGGATGTGGCGCGTGTCGTCAATGCGCCCATCTTCCACGTGAACGCTGACGATCCGGAGGCCGTGATGCACGTCTGCAAGGTGGCTGCCGAGTGGCGTGCAGCCTTCCACAAGGATTGCGTCATTGATTTGGTTGGCTATCGTCGCAACGGACACAACGAGATCGATGAGCCGATGTTCACGCAGCCGCTGATGTACCAGAAGATCCGCAAGCACAAGAACTGCCTGGATCTGTATGCTGATAAGCTGATTGCCGAGGGCACCGTTACCGCCGAGGAGGTCAAGTCGGTGGCCGCCAAGTACGAGAACATTTGTGAGGAGGCCTTTGCGCTGGCCAAGACCGAGACGCACGTCAAGTACAAGGATTGGTTGGACTCGCCCTGGTCGGGCTTCTTCGAGGGCAAGGACCCACTGAAGGTGGCGCCCACCGGCGTTAAGGAGGAGACTCTGATCCACATTGGCAATCGTTTCTCGTCGCCGCCACCCAACGCAGCTGAATTCGTTATTCACAAGTGAGTAGCCAAGCAGATCCAAGGGATGCAGAGATCTAACCATCGTTTCTTTATTCCCTTCCAGGGGTCTGATGCGCGTTCTAGCCGCCCGCAAGACCATGGTCGATGAGAAGATCGCCGACTGGGCCTTGGGCGAGGCCATGGCCTTTGGCTCGCTGCTGAAGGAGGGCATTCATGTGCGCCTCTCGGGCCAGGATGTGGAGCGTGGCACGTTCTCGCATCGTCATCATGTGCTGCACCACCAGCTGGTGGACAAGGCCACCTACAACTCGTTGCAGCACATGTATCCGGATCAGGCGCCCTACTCCGTCTCGAACAGCTCGCTGTCCGAGTACGCTGTGCTGGGCTTTGAGCATGGCTACTCGATGACCAATCCCAATGCTTTGGTCTTGTGGGAGGCGCAATTCGGTGACTTCAGCAACACGGCGCAGTCCATCATCGATCAGTTCATCTCCAGCGGTCAGTCGAAGTGGGTGCGTCAATCTGGTCTGGTTATGCTGCTGCCCCATGGCATGGAGGGCATGGGCCCCGAGCACTCGTCGTGCCGCGTCGAGCGTTTCCTGCAGATGAGCTCCGATGATCCCGACTACTTCCCACCCGAGTCGGATGAGTTTGCGATCAGGCAGCTGCACGACATCAACTGGATCGTGGCCAACTGCACGACGCCAGCGAATTATTATCACATCTTGCGTCGCCAAATCGCCTTGCCCTTCCGCAAGCCATTGATCCTGTGCACGCCCAAGTCGCTGCTGCGTCATCCGGAGGCCAAGAGCCCCTTCAGCGAGATGAGCGAGGGCAGCGAGTTCCTGCGCATCATCCCCGACCGGGGACCGGCCGGAGACAATGCCAGCAACGTGAAGAAGGTCGTCTTCTGCACGGGTCGCGTCTACTACGACCTGACCAAGACGCGTACCGAGAAGCAGCTGGAGAAGGATATCGCCATTGTGCGTGTGGAGCAGGTGCGTCTAAAATGCATTATTCATTTAATAGAAATTACTCTAAATGAGTTTTGCTGTTGCAGGTCTCGCCCTTCCCCTTCGATCTGGTCAAGGAGCAGGCAAATCTGTACAAGAACGCTGAGCTCGTCTGGGCACAGGAGGAGCACAAGAACCAGGGCTGCTGGACGTATGTCCAGCCCCGCTTCCTCACCGCTCTCAACCACAGCCGTGATGTCAGGTGCGTGCTAGGCGTTAAGTGATTCCACCTTAGGCTATACAGAGAAACACAGAAACCCGTCCACCAGCCACAACAAGTCGCACTCTCTATACTCTCTCTTTCTCTCTCTATATTTCTCTTTGTGGTTGTGCAAGCTGCGCCTTTGCAGTTTGCTTACGTTGGTTTTCTCTGGTTTATTTATTTATTTCAACTTTTTGCTGCACTCGATGCACACTCTCTTTTATAAGTCTTTCTCTTACTTTTCGCACCGTGCATTCTGGCACTGTCTCTCTTTTGTATACTTTGTATTTGATTTGGTTCTCTCTCAACAGTTTCTAGTTTTTGCCTTAATATCACATTTGTTTTTAACTTTTCTCATTCTCATCGCACTCTGCACTATCATCGCTTTAGCTAATCCTTTTTCCAGCTTTTACTAATTTTATTTCTTAAGAACTGTAGCGCGCCCAGAGTTTATCTACTTATTTCTCTTAGCTGCGATCTTTATCTCTCTCTCTCTCTCGCTCTCTGAGCAGCCTTAGTCTTAGATCTCTTTTACCAAAACAAGAATATGCTACACACCCACACACACACACACACACACACACAACACACACCTACACTGACTACAATTGACGCATGTTTGAGTCCCGCAAACATTTCCACAAACAGACTATCCAAAAATGTCGCATTACAAAAGTTACACCCGAGCGAACTAGTTCATCTGCGCGAATTGGCTTCATGTGAACTGACTACACACAAACACACATGGCCACAACATACACACACACATCGTATCATATATATATTTTTTTTTAATTTGCATGGCTTTTTAATGATCATATGTTGATTTTGCTCAAACGATTATCGTTTAGTTTTGTTTATTTTTTCTTTTACTTTGAGTTAACTAATGATGTTCAAGATCAAGAATGTTCTGTTCCTTGAATTCCTTATCCTATCCGTTTGTGTATATCTTATATATTTTGTTCAAGTACCAATCGGCAAAGCAATTCAAAATACGTAATATGCAATTACAAAAACTTTGAAAAAAAAAAAGTAAAAGCAAAATCAAAATCAAACCAAAAACTTGTCCTCTTTCTCTCTCTCTCTCTCTCTCTTTCTCTCTCTGTGTATGTGTTATTGTTACAGCCAAAGCGATGAACAATCCACCTTCTCCAATACAACTACTACTACCACTGATAATACTAATAACGAATCCGATACCGATTCCGATTCTAAATCGAAACCCTGGCTAAGTCGCATGTTCGCCTCCAATAAGAGTGATACCGTTGATACCGCCAGTGGCGATTTTAATGCCGCCAAGCATTTCGATTTAAAGAACGTACGTCACGATTTCAATAGGCCCGCGGGCAATGCGGCCGCGCCGGGCGTGCGCATAACAAAAACCGGACGTAAAATTAGGTGAGAGGGCCATATAAATGCAATCAAAGATATCTCGTTATACTACTGCATACTCGATGCGCGTCTATTGAACTACTTAACTACCTCTAACTATAACTATCTACGATCTACTATCAACAATAAAACCAATTAGCTATTTATCTATATATCTGCAATAAATATAACTCTCTCTCTCTCTGTGTCTCTCTTAACCCAAATTGCAAAACTCTAAATTCTAATCCTGTATAAATTTGTTCAAACTTTACTCTGTCTCCAAATCGAATTCCTCATTTTTTCTTTGGGAGCCTGCATTTTGTTTTTCTACACATTTCCATATCCGTTTGCGTTTCTGGTTTGTTTTTGTTTTCATTCAAGCGCAATTTGGCATGAACATAATTTATTTTTATGTGTCCTACATTGAATTCATAAAAAAAACTACTCTATAACAAACCCGAAAATTCCCAAAACTTAACTCTCCAGCACACATACACACACTTTTTTAATACTAACTATCTAACTTTCTTATTGCAATAATTTTTGTCCAAACTAGTTTTAATTTCTGTTCGTAGCACGCGCATTTTTTGTATGTTCTTTTTATCCTTTTACTGGTATTACAAGCCCAGCAGCCCATAAGTCATATGCTTAACCAACTGCCCAACCTAACTGAGCCCTCAATGTTTCGTTTTGTATGTTTGTTTAATGCTTGTCGTATTGCCACAGCAAACAAACATATATACATAAACTATACCTAATACGTACACTACTCTTAAAGATCGCCATATCTTTAAGATTTCAAAGGACTGTACCTGAGTAGAAAATTCCATTCGAAAAAAAAACAAACAAACAAAGTTCTCATTGAACATGATATATATACAGATCTTAAGTATACCCATTATATATCTAATTATCTATAGACCAAACGAAGTTTATTTTAATATTCATGAAGTTGATCAACAAGCGTTTTCATTGCAAGGTTTGGGTTCTGGTGTCCTGTGCATATCTTCTATCTTTGTGTCCTTATATGGTCGGGGGTATTATCCAAGTGCTGCCCGTTTTGTTTTTACATTACGCTGCATTATTCTTGATTTACATTTAATTTCTAATACTTTGCGCTGGCCTTAACTCTTCCATTTCATTGAACATGCCTCATAACTAAGCTAAAAAAAATAAAAATAATAAACTGAACTAGCCAGCTATATATATCTAGTGCACGTTGTCTAACCAAATCAAATAGTGAAATTGTTATGTGTACTCACTCTTGATGTGCTAAGAATTATTGGATAATCATTAATATTTATATGTAATCCTCACTATCCACAGCTATATTGGACGCGCTTGTGGCGCCTCAACAGCCACCGGCTCCAAGGCCCAGCATATCCGGGAGCTGAATGCGCTGCTCAACGATGCCATTTCGACTTAAGGGCCCCAACTGATCCCAACATAATGCAGTTGGTGAAGATGGATCAAGCTGATGATTATGGAAAACAAGAAGAAGTTGAAAACAAAAAAAAGAAAAAGAAATGAATATTAATTATGATTATATATTTTATAATAGAAACGTATGCAGACTCTTTGATACGATTTTTTCTGACGAAATTGTTAAGTGCATTGTGTGAAAGTAATGAAATTTTTAAATATTAGTTTAGTGAAATTGATGCAAATGAGCAAATAACAACAAGAACACGAAATGTTTAGTGTTTAGCAGTAAAACAAAAACAAATAAACACTTACAAAACTCTTTAAAGTGAAGAATTCAAATTCTAGTAGATGATAAAACAAAACTTAAAATACACACACACACACAACCACTTTATATATATATAAATATAGAGAAGGAACCGTGAAAAAGCAACATTTTCAAAATGAATGTAATTTTATTTTAC
Source organism: Drosophila colorata (assembly GCA_035041545.1). Lineage (NCBI taxonomy): Eukaryota > Metazoa > Arthropoda > Insecta > Diptera > Drosophilidae > Drosophila > Drosophila colorata. Next base: position 8,237,568 of record JAWNLD010000564.1, read on the forward strand.
TTTTATGCTTAATATTTATTTTATTGTATTATATATTAATTAACTATCTCAAAAACTTATGAATGCAAATCTTTGCAAAGTTACAACAACAAGAAGAAGAAAGAAATCATTAAGTGTTTTTGTTTGCCTTTGCTTAAGTTATACAATTTTGTTTAAATAAAAGAAGGAAGCATATATCTATATATAATATATGCCTACATATACAAGAATATATATAGCGAGAGTACTGTGCTTTAGTTGACTAATCAAAGGGCGGAACAACAATGTTTATCAGGGATGTTGCGACTATTTTGCATCGGTTATTGTAAAGTGTATCAACAAATGAAATGGGAATGCTTTAAGTATTTGTACTGTCACAATTTTTGAATGTACTTAGAATTAAAAAAAAATTCGATTGATATTACATATTATTTTATATGTATACAAAGAACCCCGTGCACCATTTGCAGCACTTGTGCTTTAATTTATAATATTTACCAAATTATATATTACTCATATAACTTGACATATTTGCACCCTTTTCTCGCACCAATATATGATATTGAACGTAGAGTGATAATGGAAAAATTACACATACAACTTTCCAAAAAAAAAACTTAAATATTTTACTAAAAAAAAAAACGCATACTAATGCGAACAACAAACAATTGAGAGAGTATGAGTATGTGTGTGGCAAAGCTCTAAACTTTTACTCTTAAATAACTTTTAATATTTCTAATCAAATGAACAAAAAAATAAAACCCCACTTTGCACCAGCGGCAAAATTTACTAAAAAAGTTAAAAGTAAGTAGCATGCTTACATAAAAAGTTACTAACAAAGTGGCAAGTGTTTAACAGAAACGAGAATGTAAAAAGCGGATTATGAATAAAATATATATACAATTAAGCATATCTAAACGACTTTGAATTGGGTTCACAATGCGATAAACATAGAGTAATTTTGCATATATTCAGAGTTTCAATTCTGTAGCTTTAACAGACATAACAAAAATTCGGACAGCAAGACAGACGTGCACAAGCCAAATATACCCTTTTCAATTCGAGAACGAGTATAATTAACCCTAATGAGCTCAAGCTCTAGATGTTGTGCTACTTATAGAGCTCTGATAAGTTTCTACTTGTTGAAATTAAATCTCTTCCTTGAAAAAGTTAAGTCTTTGACTTGGCCAAGTCTTCAACCAAATCAAACATGTTTTACAGATTATCAATTAGCCTTACTTTTTCGGTTAGGCGCAGCTTCAGCCACAACTCGCCTGGCTCCCCTAGATTTTTATACCCTTGCAAGAGGGTATTATAATTTTGTCGACAAATTTGTAACGCATCGAAGGAAACGTCTATACCACTATATCATATAGCTTCCATGTTTGTTTTTCAAAATATCCGTAACATATCTGCAAAATCTTATCTATAGCGGACTATTATTGCATATAGATGCCATATGAACTATAAGTCGGAACAATCGCACAAAAATCAATTTATTACAGATCTATATATATTACATATCTTCCAGACGTCTGCAAGGGTATTTATTCTTCGGCTTGTCGAAACTTGCCGTTCTTTCTCGTTAGTTTTCAATAGGAAGTGACGCAGTGCATTTTCCATTTTCACTGCCATTCTACAGCACATGAGCTGTGCTCGCATTAGTATTCTCTGTGCGCAGCACTTTCACATCATGTTGATCCTCTGCCGCCTGCGACGTCGATCTTCCTGTCTGACAACTTGGACAACACAAATTGGGCAAAGTAAAACGCTCACTTTTGGCCAATTTTCACACAGGTGGGCAGCAGCACTGGCCTGTGGGCACACACACACACGCACACACACACACACACGATCACAGAGCAATTCCATTGAACATCTTCGAGCGTTTTACTTTACTTTCTAATGTCCGCAGCGTTTCTTGTTTTGTGCTGATCGAACCCCTTGGGCGATAAAACAAAAAAATACCGCAAAACCAGTGAACGCTCTATGTAAGTAGTTAAAACGTGTTTTGAATTCTTTATGGTTTTTTCATTTTTTTTTTATTTTTTTTTTTGCCAAAAATGGGCACAGCTGGCTTGCGGTGTTTACTGTTACAGATAAAAACGGCCCTGCGCATCGTTTTAAAGAACTTTGGCTAAAAGCTCTGGCGACACCAAGCGCTAATTGGCTGAACACCCTGTGACAAATCATTTGCTCTCTACTCTCTTTGATCGATGCTCCATTTATTTAATGCTCACGCAGTCGCTGCTCACTGCTCGCTGACCTTCTCGACTGCGCCTGAAAGCTCTGAAACGCCGCAGACTAATTGGCAGCTGTTCAAGCTTTTCAATGCTGCCCATTTCTTTACATGCATCCACAGTGCTGTGGCGCGCCTTCGTGCGCTCTGACCTCCTCGGCATTAAAGCTTCAGCGGCCAGCTTCGTATCGATAGCGTCGGCAGCGAACACTGCTTTAGCTTTAGGTCTCAGTCACTTTTCAGTCTTGTCGTGCCCGCGAACGCGATCGTAAGAAAGCAATAAAGCAGCAAACGGGTCGCTGTGGCTAAGGTTTCGGATTCCAAATCCGATTCCGATTCCGATTCGGAATCGTGTACGTTTTCGGTTTCAGTTTGCTATTGTTATCGAAACCAATTGGCATTGTGCAACTAAATGATTGATCGATTGTGGGGCGCTAGCAATTAATACAAGCGTGTGTGCAGCAAAAAGTAAAAGTGTGCGCCACAAGATGTGGCAAGTGCTCCACAACACAACTCCACCTCCAGCAGCAGCAGCAACAGCAACAGCTGCTTAGCCGGCATTGGGAAAGTGCATACAAATTCGTATATCAAAGCGATGCTTGAATAATACATAATATTCACTGATTTGTTTATGAATAAAGTCGCATAATTCGATTGCTTTTTATATAATAGAGCGATTCAAAGAGTTTTTATTACCATTCAGTGTTCAGTGTTGAAGTGTTGGTTTTTAAATTGATTTCAAACGGCGACAAAGTTACATAACAGCTCAAAATGTAAGTGCATTGATAAGGGGTGATAACAAACATTTGTAGTATATGTGTAAACAAACTCTTTTAATAAACAATTTATGGAGCCACAAATATAACAAAGGAAATGCTTTTGCTTTACAATGCTCAAATTCAATCGACCGTATTTTATTGCATTATACTGATAAAAAGCGCGCTCTTATCAGTGGCCAGTTTTCTCGGAATTATATATACATATAGCATATATATATATATGTATATATTTATGTTCATACATGTGTTTATATCTAGACCAAAATGCTTGTGCCCGCCTGTAGCTGCCTCCAATGGTATCGCATGTCAATGGAAACTCTCTGATTCATGCAAATTGTATTTGTTTTCAGATTTGCTCTACGTTAATCTGGGCACTTATTACGCACTGACATTTGAGTAATCCATAAAACTTCATATGTACAATGCATGCATATGTGTGTATATGTATGTGGCAGCAACAACAAATTGATTTATTTGTTTGTTTGTTTGCTTTGGCTTTTTTACGCCCTTCTTTGGCAATTCACGGACTTTAGAAAGCTGCTAAAGACAAATAAAGGTTGGACCCGCCGCTCGTTGAAAGTTTTGTCCGTCGGCGAAGAGTCTACACGCAATAGATCAGTTCAGATCTGTTGTGGCCCGACGTGGCGATCTGGCAGTGTCGCTGTTTGCATTACTCCCCTGCCGCGTGCTCCTTCTTTCACACGCCCTAAGCGCCTCCCATCCGCACATGCCCCGTGTTTATTGTCTTAAGTAACTGAAAAGCCTCACTTGTGGCAGTTATAGTTGCATATTTGATTACACTGTGCAGCAAGAAATTCGGGCAACATGCAGTTGCAGTAATACTAAAATAAGCGCAATTATAAAGTGAACTAAATTTTTAAGCATGACTTGAATTTATGAAAATTGCATAGAAAGGCAATTCTTCTGAAAATACAAAAATTTCTTAAAAATAGATAATAATAGATTTGAATCAAAATTAAAGCGAGAAATGAGATCGAGTTCAAGAAAAGAAGGTAATAAGAAAATAAACAAAATGTAATCAAGAGGGATAACTGAACATTTTAGTTCTGAAATAATATGCAAACTTCTGGTCGTACTTGAAGCCATGAAAATCACATAGAAGAGCATCTTGCCATTATAGGCAATAATTGATTAAACAATGTAACAGATTTTGAAAGAGACATATTCTCACCAAAATTTTCGGTTTGCTCTTCATTTTTTACTTTTTGTATAGTTTTTTTTTTTTGTTGCTTGAATTTTGTTAAGCAGTGTTGTTAGTCTACAAAGTGTGCGCTCAACAATTTCTTCCTGCCTCATTTAAAACAAGCTAGGCATAATGGCAAATACATACGTATGGGCAAGTGCACACATAACCCGTAGATCCGCAGTCGTCAAGTCAACTACTTTAAGAGAGTGTCCACTTTGATGTCTGGTAATGTCAATGTAATTCTGCAATAAAGTTATTTGCCAGGTTTCCGTTTGTGGAGTTTGAGTGGCTCGAAAATTAAGCATAATAATATAGTTATGCATTATAATCATATGTGGTGAATGAACAACATCTGCCCAGTCTTCAGATGAAACACTTTCCATTTTCATGATACGAAAGTCGTTGGGAATGGGAACGCAGTTTGTTCACAGCTTCTGCTACTTCATGTTTTTCTTATTATTATTTAGTCCATGATTTGCATAACTGCTTCAAAGCTATGCAAGTCCCATTGTTACGAATGCCGCCATATAATTTGGCTACAACGTGGGTGGGTCTGGGCCCAATGTACTCGTTTAATTGTAGATACAATTTAGTGTTTTTTCTCTCTAATATTTTTTGTATCTGATGGATGCACATAATTTGTAGGTGGGCGCGCTGACAGTTTTGTTTGGCTTGACTCAACGTTCAATTTGTGTAAAATCAAATTAGCTTTATGCTAACGATACACTTGCGAAAATTATAAGTTGCTCAAATTCGTTTTTCGGAGTTTTATGGTTAAATTAAAATTATTTTTTATATACTCTGCAATTCGGACACTACTTTTTTTATTCCCCTCAAAAAGTTCGGATTGCAAAGTAAAAAACAATTTTTTTTTAAATATATAAAAGAATTTAAAAAAATAGGTGAATTTTGGATATAAAATATTGTTTAGCTTATTACTAAATAGGTCTCAGAAACCAACTGCATAAATACATCTATTTAAAAATAAACAATAAATAAATAAATAGAAATAGCTACTATATTTTATATTATATACATACATATTTTTGAGCGCTCAACCGAAGAATTCGTAATTTTCGAAGCTTCCTGGTTTTTAAAATGTCTTTTTAAATATATGTTAGCATTATTATAATAAAAAGTAAAACTAAAACTAAAATGTTGGGAATTGTCTAGACGCTTACGCTAAGTAAAGACTGAAATGACAAAAGAAGCACGTAGGCGAATTCTGAAGTTAAGATTAAACACATGACAATATGTAATACATATGGATTGTGGAAGTGCGACAAGCTAAATTTAAGTTTTTTGTGCTCTTTAACTTAAGGTTTTTTTTTACCAGTTTAATACGCGGGAATTCCATTTTATTGGGTTCTTTCCACAAGTGTAGACTCAGAGTAAAACTGACCCGTTTTATATTTTTATTTTTATTTTTTTTTTTTATGTGTCTTGAGGGGCATTCCTGTGGCTCTGACTCATGACGTGCCGCGAAGAAAGCGTCAAGTGGTCCATGCGGGACGCAACGAATCCAAACCGGTCAATTTAACAGTGCCAGACAAAAGTCCATGCACGCACGTGGCAGCAGTTTGGCTCGCTCTCGAATTTTGGATGCCTGGCAAATTGTTGCAGTTGTTGTTGCCATGGCCAATGCATTTGTCGCGCCAGCCAATGAACTTTGCCAGACCGCTGCGAATGTTGTAAACATTTCACATCAGCAGTTTTAACTAAATGCATATACATGTATGTGGCTGACATATAGTTATGTCTATAAGTGGAAAAACACGTCATTGTCTCCAAGCTCGCTCGACTTTTAACTAGTTGCTGACATTTTGAGCGCTTGAATTATGTACGCATTGCAAAGCTGCGACTTTAACTGATCACTGATCGATTGTCAGACTTATCGGTCTTAACTTTCATCACGTCTCTTGGAACATGCTAATTAAACTGCCAACGTCATCATCATCATCATCATCAGGTGTTGTTATTCTTTTTCACAGTCTTCGATTTATGTGCAAACTTTTTTGTTTTTATTTTGTGAAATTCCGCATTGAATTTTTGTCTTTTTTTAATTTTACCTCATTTTTTGTATTTTTTTGCTCATTGTTATGCATTTGGCATTTGGTTTCTGCATGTCGTGCGACAATGATTTCACATTGAATAGGTTTTCGTAGTATTCTATATAGTTCAATGCGGTACAATTTGGCAGCGCGGACAAAAACGATGTCAGCTTGTGGGCGTCCCAAATGTGGTAGCTGAAGTAGCCCGTGTGGCCCAGAGAGTTCATTCAACGTGATTTGATTTCTTTCAATGATGAGCTCACTTTATATGCCACCTCTAATCTAAAGACGTGTGGCTACAGAGTCTAATATAAAGCTGAACACTGAGTCACCTTCAATTTTCATCACTGAAACAATCAGATTTAGCTGATTGGCCAAGAGATCTCAAAGGAATTCACAGCTTGTGATTTTTCTGAAACAAAGAAAGCAAAAGTGGCAAACATTAAATTTTTTCTCTACTTCAGATCTTGTTTTTTATCTCTATCAAATTAAATTAAATAGCAATTGAATCTTTTTTGAGTCAGCATTTTTTAAAAAAACTCTAAACTTACCTATAACGTATATTTGGCATTTTCCTTTAAATGTGTATGTATCATATGTGTCATAGAATTTTTAATTTGCGAGAAATTAGTAAACCCCCAGTATAGGGTATCTTCAAATTAAACATTTTCAGCTCATTTGTTACCAAATGCTTAGTCAGCAAGTGGATCTCCTTTAAGTAAATCAACATCGATGACGTCTATTTGTAGTTGTGTTTTTGCCATCGAAAAACCAATTCCCCTGTTCGCTTGTGTTAGCTGATTGCGCTTTGCTCCGACTTTCTTCTCGACTTACCTTTTGCGATATGGCTTAGCCGAGTTAACTGATTAATCACGACTCATCGACCGACAACTGGCGACCGCGTGAAGTACGTGGCACAGTCACGCCGCGAATCGGACACAAATCACGTCTGCATTTACGGCTTGCACAGCCCCCGGGCAAGGTCGTTGGCTCTAATAAGCCCCAGAAAACTGAGCTCCCAATGAAAACACAACATTTCAAATTTCATATGTCAATCGCATGCGACACAGTGGAAAGTCGTTTCCCGCTCAGCTAGAAATTCGCATTTACTTCATCTTCTCGGCTTCTGTTGTTGTGCGATAAATTAACTAGACCAAAAAAGTTAATTAGAAATTAGATTTAACACGCGCCGAAGCTGAAATACGCTGCTTTTGAGTGAAGTCCAATAAATAAATGGAATAGTTAGGGGTGTGGAATAAGTTGGGGGCAATGTGGAATATTTTAAAAATCAATAACAATATTTATTATAACTGTTTGTTCCTGTGAGTGAGATATGATTGTGGAACGATATTGATAAGATTTTGATTATAAGTTAGGGGAGTGAGCCTCACAAATTGAGATTTGACAAAAATAAAGATCTGAAAAAACAAAAACCTTTTTTTTAATATAATTTCAGTATTTAATTAATAGTTTCTATAGCAGCTATATGATATAATAGTCTGCTATAGCATCAGAAATAAGGAAAAAGTTTGCATAGAAGATCAAGAGGGTTTGTTTTACCCTTGAAACGGAATAAAAAAAAATTAAAAAAATAAAAAAAAACTTAAATATAAAATGAAATAATTAATAATTAATAATTAAATAAATATGATTAAAATTAAATATTAAATTCATATTACTCAATGTGTAAAGGGAAATCTGGGTGGAGCTTTTGCTATTGCTATCCATATTTCATCATATTTATATATGTATGCATATATCAGATCAGATAGAAATGTGTGTAACGTGATATACCCCATTCCATTTGGCACCTGTTATAGAGAGAGTATAAAAACATGGTGTAATTAAAGGGCGGGGTGCAAGGGTAGCTGCAGATTTCTTGGCACAGTGCGCGACGTCTTCATCTGATTTCGTCAGTCAAAAAAGGTAACGGTAATTAAAGCTTTTTACTCGTGTAGCGCAGCTGCCGCGAATGATGAATGTGCATTGTTTCGTTGGGGCGGCACTGCGCGAGGCGTGGCACCGTTGGCCCACAAATGTGGAGCGCCCACTTGCGGCAGTCGCTTAATGCAAATTGCGAACGGGGCGTGGCCAGAAGAGTTGGCAACAAGTGTCGGGCAAAATGCAATGCAATGTTGTTGTTGTTATTGTTGTTGTTGTTGTTGATGTTGTGTTTAAGGCCGCTTGCCACATGCTGTTGGCTCATAAATCGACGCAGTCGCAGATGAGACTGTGCCAAGCACACATACACTGACTGCTAGTTGTTGTTGTTGGCGCTGACAGGCCCATGTTTGGCTTGTTGTTGCTTGACGTTTTTTTTCCCATTTTTTGTGGGCTCATTGAATTGAATGAAAATGAAAACCAGGTTTGCGGGTCGACGTAGTTTTGGGGCTTGCGAAATCTCACACAACTCTTTGGCATTGTGCGCGCTTTTTATCGCATCCCCAGCCAGTATTGTCCGCTGATAAGCGTCTGTTAAAGGCATGCCAATATTTTTGCCACCATAATGACTTTAACAGCGCTTGAGCGCTGGTCACCCTAAACGGCGAGCGCGCGTTAGCGGCATCTCGCTCGCACACAAAGCTCGAAAACAAAACTGTTAAATTGTGTTTACTTTGCGCTCTTGTGTTTTTGTTTTTGTTTTTGCGCCGCCTGCTTTGTGCTGCTGTCTGTTGAACTTGGCAAGAACTTGCGACTCGAACTGGTATTGAATTTTTCTCTTATTTGTTGTTGTCTTCGTTCGTCTTTGTGTGTGTGTGTGCTTTTTTTTTTTTTTGGTATTAGGCTTTCGTCACAAGCCTAAAACTTGTTTCCGTGCGCGTCTCTAATGGGATTTACGCCAGTTGTGCAGACATTCCACGACCAGATGAAGTGTGGAGGTGAGGAAACAGCTTTAAATCAATTAGAGTGCCCAGCGACTTGATTAAAATTTGTTTGGCTAATTAAAATGCCGCTGCTCAAAAGCCAAATGCCAACGAACGCTGCCCACAAAGAACAGGCTCTGTTTAATCGACTGCAGGCTGCATCCGCCAGCGCGCAGCTTCGCCCAAGCAACTGCTTTTGTGGGTCGTTGGCGGCGGCGGCGGCGTCGCTGCATATTTGCGGAGAAATGCAGCGCAGCGCGCAGAATCAGAAGAATCAGAACAAAATGCAGCCAATGCACAAGAATGCGAAACGGCGCGAAACGCGAAAGCCCAAAGACGCAAGCGCAGCCGCAGACGTCAACGGCGACGCAGCCGAAACGAAGTTGCAGCGACGCTGGCATTGTCGTGCGCTGCTCGCGTCGCTGCCGCTGTCATCGACACACGGCTCAGTTAGTTGCTTTGCAGTCGTTCGCCGAGACGCACGCTTTGTCTCTCTCGTTGTGTGTTTGTGTGTCTGCTGAGCTGCGCGCGCGCATAAAGCTCTTAATTTGTGTTTATGTTGTCTTTGTTGTTTGTTTTGTTGGAAATAAAAACGAAACACAAATATGTGCAATAATCAAAGTAATCAATATTGGGCACACACATTTTTGGCCGTGTGTGTGAAATGAAACGAAAGTGGCTGGCAAAAGTGAAACGCCCACAAAAGCAAATCAAGCCAAGAATCTAGCCAAACCACTTGGCTAAAAAGCCCACATTTAAAAATAGTTGCAACAACAACGGCAGCAAATTTCACCAAGAACAGGCTGCCAAGCCTTTCGATTTGAGCCTTTTTTTCTACCTATTTGTGGATTATTTATGTGTATGGCAACATCTGCGGCTGCTTCTTCTTCTCACATCTGTGGCTTGGCTTAATGGTAATTAAATGGGGTTTTTTGCTGTGCTTTAACTGTAAACTGCTTAGCTTTGACGTTTTTTTTTTGTTGTTGTTGTTGTCTTCTCTCTTTTCTGTTTTGGCCTCAGAACTGACCTCTGCCTGGCCTATGGCTAATTCTGTTGCCAAGTTGTGCCTACAGCTCGGCGTGGCTAAGACGGGCTCATCTTACGGTTAACAGGCGAGTGCTACCGTTGTCTTTGCCCAAGTTGCTGTTAACATAAAAAACCATAAATAAAAAAACTACAACAACAAGCAACATTAAGTTTAGTTTGCCAATGCTGCACGCTAATTACACGCCTCTGTGCCTTATGCGGTCTCTCAGACTACCTCCAGCGCCTAACCGGCGCACCTCCCTTACCACCCCCCCTCCCTCTGGCTGGCTGGCTGGCTTTTGTTGCGGTTCTTTTGCAGTGCTTGGAATGCAGTTAATATGCATACAGGTGCATTAACTATATGGTGCATATATCCAGATATACAAATGTGTGTGCCTAGACATGCCTCAGCCTCGTAGTCAGCAGCCAAAATTGATTTGGCAACAGCTTTGACAGCGAGTTGCGGCTGATAAGCCGCATTGATTATAAATTATAAAACTGACTAATTAGTTAGACCAAATAGGGGTAAAAGCAATGCAGGGCACAATTTGTGATAAACAAAACTCGAAATGACTAATGTTCAACAGTTTTATCAGTTTATATAGGTATGACTATAGGTCTAGGATGGGAGTTTGTATAGGAGGTTAGTCGATATAAGTAAAGCTATAGGTATAGGCTATTTTATTTTATATATAATAAAATAGATAAGGTATATGTATAACATATATATTATAATATAAGGATATAAGTGTAGGCGTACGATTTAATCAAATAAACTAAATAAATGAATATTTAGGTAATTAATTTCGGTGTATACTACAATCAGAGAAATCGTACCATTTTCTTCCTAAAATAACAAACAAATTTCACTCTTGGTTGTTCTTAAATGAAATATGATTCATTCTGGATTTTATAAACAACCTTTTTAGCTTGCTGAAATTAGAACAAAACTCTAGAATTGAGAATGACAAAAATAAAATGTCCGTTAATGGTAATAATGAAAGTCCACCGTTGCTTATATTAAATACAGCATTTGAATTTCGTTTATAGGCACATTGGGATTATAAAACACGTTCTTGTATTGGGCATTTTGTTATCGCATACAGAAATTTACATTTTAGCCAACGTTTTCACAGTTGGAATACTTGTAATTTCTCTGTTAATAAAAATTATTAAATAAAGTTGTGAGTCTCCTTTTTGTTTGAACTCATTGAACTTATTAAGATATTATAAGGAAATTTTAATATTAATTTTCCAGAATGTCTAGATTTTGTTTGTATTTGAACAGTTTAATTTTTTTTTAAATACTGTCAAAGACCATTTGCCGGACTTTTGGCGGAGTTTTTAATAATACATTTAAAACAACAATTAGACTAAACGAGCCTAAAGCTTAATGATCATCAACATCAACAGATAATAAGAGCTAAAGCTAAGAAATTTGATATATGAGCGCTGATAAAGCGCATTAACTTCCAGGCTCTAGCAAATGTTGCTTACAACAAATTCTAGGGTATTTAAAGCACGTTGCGAGCAGCTTCATATATATACATCGGACTCGCTTTAACTTAGTTAATTGAATTTGCCTTAAACTAGACGAAATGGCGAGCATAAGACGGATGAATGAAGAGTGAAAACAGACGCGAATAACGCAAACACAAAGCACGCACTTTGCAAACTCGCACAAAGGGAGCCTCAGACAAACAGACAGATGGACAGACGGACAGTTGGACTGGGCTGGCATATGGCATGCAAATAGGAACAAACCCTCGAGTGGGCACTGTGCAAACTATCGACCCGAGACCCCTCGGAGCCCTCCTTCCCCTCGCCAGTTGTTTGTTTACGCTTGTTAAGCATACGCCGTGCTGACCAGCCCCAATGTGTGGCATTGACGCTTGAGGGGTTGAATTTCCGCCACATTTAGGGGTTGGCCAGCCGCAGACGTCGCGAGGCGCCTTTCAGTTGGTCGCCAGCAGTTTCGGGTGGTTGCATTTGAAGGGATTGCTTGTTGGCCAGGCAACCGGCTCAACGAAAACAATTGCAGCTCGCCTCGATTATTAGACAGCAAATATTTTTCAGTCGAAGGTCCCCGTGGGGTGTGTGTGTGACGTAAATGTGAATAATAGCATTTGAAAATGTTATTTATATATCAAATAAATGTTTGAAATTCCCATTAATTGTGCGGCAAATGTGAGTAAGTGAACTTTCTGTGAGCAACAATGCTAATGTTGCTAAAAAAAAAGTTGTTGTTAGCTTGTGCATTATATTCCTTAGAACTACCCTAAGGCGAATTTAATTATGATTGAATTCGTTTATAAACAAATATAGCAAGAAATATAATTCCATTCATTGAAATTATAATTGTCTTTTAGATTGGTTTTTCTTTTATGTAAATTAACATTTCCAGCTCGAGCTGCAATTAAAGACACTCTGATCAATTTCAGTTAGTTGTCGTATTTTTGTTTCATTGAATTGATTATCAACCACTTTGGTGGGTCATTAAAAAAACGCTTCTTGAGATCTTGATGGAATCTTCACTTAATCTTTGGCGAGACGGTTCATTAGCTTGCCGCCGAAAAAGTCAAAGATACTAAAAACAAAAAGGCCGAAAAAAAGAAAAGTAAACTTTCACATTTCTAATGGGTCTTTGTTGTGGCTTAAAAATGCCACTGCTGCGGCTGCTGCTTCTTCCATAAATGGCAATAAATTTTCTTTAATTTAATTTATAGAAATTCCAAAACTATCGTATATTGCGTATCGCTGGCATTTGGTGAATAATTCACATTTATCGCTTCGGGTCTTCCGCATTCATTCAGATGCAGCAGCGACTCATCGTGACATTTCTTCTTGTTCTTCTTCTTTAAGCCAATGCGTGTCTAACCGCCAGTTATTCTTGGAATGGCTAACAATGATATCAGCCACACATTAGCCAACAACTTGATATTGGTATTTGTATTGGGCTTTGGGCCTTGGCTTGGATTGGTCTAACTTTAACTGCCTGTTTTTATTCTTCGTGCTCTGGCACTTTCACCGTTTTGCCGTTCAGCTTCCACTTGAATTTGTCAATGCGGCTAACTGTGAAAAACTCACAAAATTATGACCAGTTTTTTTCGTTTTTATTTATTTATTTTTATAATGCACATCCGTCTCAATAACCCGTGCATCTGTTTATGGGCGCTGGCACTGCATCTTTTGGAAAGGCATTTGCATGAAACTTACAAATGCAAATGCAAATGCATAAACATATAAAAAAAAATATTTATATATAAAAAAAAATATTTTCAACAAGCATGATTGTCCACCAAATACCCTGTTACTAGCTTAAAAGTAATTAGTATAAATTAGTTTATATAAATATAAAAATAATTATATTTCCTTTTTGTCTTCGTTGAATATAGAATATAAATATATATGTACCAAAAATCAAAGCTTCATCTTTTAAAATCAATTTTAAAGACGATTATGAATAAGATTTTTATTTAAAATTTCTAGCATTAAATATTAACATATTAAAATATAAATCTACAAAAAATCAGAGCTTTATATGTTTGAATACGCTTGTAAGAATAGGATACATGAATATAGGTTTATATTAATATATAGGCATATGCACATTTATACACATACAATATGTGATATATGTGATAGTTGCAGAAATGCCAACTCTCTACCCTCTACATATATTAATGCATAATTTGATTACACCCAATATTAACCATTTAATGGCTACAGGGTATTTATAAATAAATGTCACAGCTGCAGGTGCACCACTGCATATAGAGAGAGCGCTAGTTTCTTTAAAGATGTGCCAGACTTTTGTTTTCATCCACATATTTGCCGTGCATTGTTTACATTTTCCATTTGACTTTTTAATATGCAAAGCATTCGTTGTTGTTGTCACTATTGTTGTTGTTGTTTTCAGCTTGATTTTATTGTGGCCAAGAAGCTGTTAACCTGGCTGTCAGTTGGCCTTAGTTTTCAGCTGTGACATTGGCGACTCTCAATCAAAAATGGCATCGGCTAACGCATAAAAATCAATTTAAATGCGTCGCCCCTTAAAGATTTATAAACCAATTGAATTGCAGTTGATTTCGCATGCTAATTTTATTTTTTGTGCTCTTTTTGTTTCTTAATACGAATTTATAAACATGAGACCTTTTATTGTGTGTGTGTGTGTGTGTGTGTGTGTGTGTGTGGCACAGAATTTCATCAGATCTTGCATTCGATTCCCAGGCAAAGATAAGAATCGCGCGTTGAATTGATATTTATATATGTATATATATTTATAGGTGCTAGAAAGCCATGGGAAATACGCTTTTAGCCAAGTTTTGCGCCCAGTTAATTTGTCTATGAAATTTTAATAAAACATTTATTTATTTTCTCACTCAATAAACATGAAATTTGATGTCAAATAAGCGAATAGATAAACATTTCAATAGGTTTTTTGGCCAAATGAATATATGGCCAAATGAACGTTTGCGTAATCAACAATTTTAGCTTCTTATTTACATTGCAAGCGTGTGTGTCGAGTGTGTGTGTGTGTGTGTGTGTGCCTGGCTCGTATTTAATATTTTGTTTAAATACCATTTGCAATAGCGCAAAATTGTTTTGTTATTCCCAACGCGTTCGTCGCAAGTGCTGACAAGCAGCTGGCAGAGGGAAGGCGGGAGGGGCAAAAGGGGGTGGGCAGCGTACGACAGAAGACCCGGCTATAGCTACGACAACAGCTAGCAAAAGCGGCTTAAAACACATTTTTTTACAATGGAAAGAAATTTTTGCTTTTTATGTAATCGCTCATTATAATTGGCATTTGTGTGTGACAAAAACGTGAGCGTATAAGCGGACAGGGGCGGGGAGGGGGATCTACTAGCGTGCAGCGTCTGCTAACAACGTGTGCGGCAGTTAGGCAAGCATTTTATTATATTTTTTATTGTGTTGCCTGTGCGCAACGCCATCGATAAGATCGAATTGCCAAAAAAGCATATCACGCATACGCAACGTTGTGCCCACACAGCATGTGAGTATGTGTGTATGTGTCGGTGTGTGACTGTGTGTGTGCTTCATTTCTAGTAGCTAAATCTTAACTAATCTTATTATATATACATCTTAACGATTCAAATTCTGCGCAAAGTTGCGCATTCGCAGCGTTGTTCGTTTTGAATGTAAAGTAAAGTTAACGAAAACAAGTAAGAACGCTCCAGTCAGGCACGCCCGACTACGAAATATAGGGTATACAAATTTGCAGATTTCCAGAGAGAGAGCGAAGAAGAGAGAGAGGGAGAGAGAGAGAGAGAGAGAGAGAGAGAGAGAGAGAGAGAGAGAGAGAAGAGAGAGAGAGAGAAAGAGAGAGGGACAGAAAGAGAGATGAAGAGAGAGAGAGAGAGAGAGATATGGCGGAGAGAGAGAGAGAGAGAGAGCGATATGGCGGAGAGAGAGAGAGAGAGAGAGCGATATGGCGGAGAGAGAGGGAGAGATGGGGGAAGAGAGAGAGAGAGATGGGGGAAGAGAGAGAGAGAGATGGGGAGGGAGAGAGGGAGATGGGGAGAGAGAGAGAAGGAGAGAGATGAAAAGTGAGAGAGAGGGAGAGATTGAAGAGAGAGAGAGAAAGTCGGTCAATAAAAGCCAATGCAAAAAAAAATTATAGAGAGATAACGCACTATATAACACTATATAACACTCCAAGCACTTAACTAAAAATAATGCCAAAACATATAAACCTTACCTGAACTCTTGAAAATCGCATAGTAGGGCGTTTTTGCATTTGACCAGTAAATCTTCTAAAGGCTCATAAACAAAAATTTATAGTAGAAATTTAGCAGATTTCCGGAGAAGGGGGAGAGAGTGAGGGAGAGAAAGAGAGAGGGAGAGAGAGAGAGAGTGAGGGGGAGAGAGAGAGAGAGAGAGGGAGAAGAGAGAGCGAGAGTGCCCGACTAGAACCCTGCGGCGATTTGACGTTACATTTCAACCTACTTGCATACCTTCTTACATACAAACACAAAATCACACACACACACGCGAGCTGCGCACTTTACTCAGCGGCTGCGCTTGGCCCCCACTACAGAAAATGAATTCTCGAATAACTTCTAAGCTAAGAGTATAATCATTCTGATTTTCAGCAGTTAACAAGAGCATTCAAATCTATGTATAAACTAGATGCTGGACGGACGGACGGACAGACAGACGGACATGGCTAAATCGACTCGGCTAGTGATGCTAACCAATAATATATATACTTTATGGGGCCGGAAATGCTTCCTTCTGTCTGTTACATACATTTGCACAAAACCGTTATACCATTTGTACCCATTTTCAAAGGGTTCATAAAGCTATACGATTTTAGACTCCTGCACATCGGGACTATCGATTGACATTCCAAAATTTGCATTCTAAATTGGGAACAATTTTGACAAAAATGTCAAGCAGTTGCATTACAAATTTTGCCAAAATCACGAAAATTTTAAAATAATGTTTAATTTAATTTGATTTTGCAGTCTTCTTAGAATAGCCCACTAAATTATATCTTGATACTCACGGCAGGCGCAAGATAAAAATTTCTTAGCAATACAATTTAAAATCCATTCACTAATCTTATCTTCTGCTTGAGTTTGATTTTTGTTTAATTTGCTCTTATTTATGCTATGGCCTGAATTGCATTATCTTTATATATATTTATGCCACACTTGTCTTCAATTCATATTGATTTAAAGAGCTGCTGTGCTTATTCGCAACTTGTTTCTCTCTGTCTCTCTTTGCTTAGGTAGCCAAGTGGCGCATTTCCTGGCCAATGTTTCAAGTGTGTGCATAAAGCATGCCAATGTAATTGCGCAGCTCACCTCGCCCCCCTTTTGACTCTCTTAGCCATGCGTTGCTCGCGCCTCACACAATTTGCATATATCAAAAAAGTTTGGCCACTTAATTTGGGGTTTACATTTTTATACTCGTTCACGAAGTGAAAAGCGTGTATTGGGTTTCGTATGAACACATTTTTTTTCGCCGCTAATGATGCTAGAGGCTTAAAACTTGGAATATATACTTATATATACCCGCGTTAGCTAAAATGTTAAGATGTTTTGGTAACTCCTGCTAGGGGCGTTGCAATTCGATCAAATCTATTTGTCTTCCTCAGTTTTAAAGCTAGATGCATAAAATTGTTTCAGACTGATGATTGACAATCTCGTCTAAAGATCGTACTAATTCTTTTTTGGATTCGCTCACTGAGGGAGTGGCAAATCGATTAAATCGATATATATTGGGGGCGGGTACACCGGGATAATCCATATCTCCCACAATTTCAGAGCTAGAGTCACCAAATTTGGCAGGCAGTTTTCGGATGACCTCCTCTAAAGATCGAGGCGAAAAACTTCATCCACGCCCACTCCTGTGCCCACAAATTACAAAAATCGATATTTTTCCAAAAAAAACTATAATAGTAAAAACCGTTTTCTGGCTGCTTAAACTGTGTGTTCAGTGAACGAGTATTGCCCAGTCGGTTACACCCGACTGCAACGTTCTCACTTGTTTTCAACGATTTAAATGCGCTTTCTCCACGCTCTCGCACTCTCGTTCATTCTCTGTCTCCTTTGTTTTGTCTAATTTCAGGCCTCGCGGCTGCAGCTTCCATGTGAATTGGCCAACGGTCGCTGGCCACGACAGACGTCGCGGTACGCCCAATCATAGCAATGCAGTTGACAGCGGACGCCATGGCGACCTCAGCTGGCTACAACTTGGATGCGGCTGCAGCAGCAGCAGCAGCGACAGCAAATGCAACAACAACAACAGCAACAACGAAGACTTCGACGCCGCGTAAAGAAAAGACAATTCTCGGTTGGCTGGTGAAAAGTGCAAGTGCGAACGATAAAGACAGCGATAACGATAACGATACCGATAACAGCAAAGCGAACAACAACAACAACAGCAGCAGCAACAGTTGCCACTGCGAAACGCGCGCTTTTCGCGATTTTCGCGGCGTGCAAACGCTGCGTCTGCTGTGGAGCAAGCGCATCAGCAGCGCCAGCGAGGAGGCGGCGGCGCAGCAGCGTCACGCAGCCCCCACGGGCCTGGGCACACTGCGCAAGCTGAACAAGTCCGTCAGCTGCCTGGTGAACGCGTTTAATAACGCGCGCGACTGGCCCAGTCCGACAAACGTGCACGAAACGCGCGCGAAACGCGCCGCCAGCTTACACAATCTCCAAGAGCCGCCGGCGCCGTCGGCCGACCAGTTGCTGCTGCAGCACAGCAAAGATAACTTCTACAAGTACAAAAACGCCGAGCAGGCCAAAATGCAGGGCAAACAGCACCGCTGCAGCGAGGCCAACTTTCCGGCCGTGAAGGCGGGCGGCGCAGCTGGCGAACGTTTGCAGTGGCCAAAACGCGAGGACGTCATGCAGCAGCAGCAGCCCAGCTTATCAGATGATGAGCCAGAGCAAGAGCCCGCCAGCGGGCGGGGCCGGACGAGGGGGCGGGCGCGGGGACGGGGCAGTGCCAGTGAGCAAGTGAATCTTATCAGCGCTGGCAGCAGCGCTGGCAGCAGCAGCAACAATGAGCAACAGCTACGCTTCAGTCTCAGCGCGACGAGCGGCCACGGCGGCAGCAGCGAGTCGCTGCAAACGGTAAATTCCACAAATTCCAATACGACGACGGCGACGGTGACGTCACAAACTGCGCGCTCGAACGGCGCGCGTCGCAAATACAGCTTCAAAACACATGCGGGCAAATCATTCCATCAGCACCACACGCCGCGCCGCATGTCCAGTCACGCTCACAGTCACCCTCACGGTCACGGTCACGGTCACAGTGTGGGCGTGGCACCGGCAGAGGCCGGCGCCAGCTCCTTGGGCGTTGTGCGCCAGCTGACGCAGCAGTTCAACGAGATCATCCAGAAGGATGCGCGCCTGCTCGAGCAGGTGAAGCGAAAGAATGGCGTCTGGCTGGCGCGCGGCGCCCACGTCTACAAGATCGTGGAGAAGCCCGCCGTGCGGGAGCAGGTTGAACGGTCGGAGGCCGTGCAGCAGGAGCCGGGGCAGCGCCACTCGATGGTGCAGCGCAACATCAGCAAGTTCGAGAAGCTGGAGAAGCCAGCGGTGCCGCTGAAATCGCTGCAGCTGCTGCGCAAGCACCACGAACTGCGGCCCAGCACGCTCAGCCTCAGCAAGCAGATGCGCAGCAAGCGCGCGCGCCTGCAGCAGGAACAGGAGCAGCAGCAGCAGCAGCAGGAACAGCAGCAGCAGGAACAGCAACAGCAACAGCAGCTGCCTGTTCTGTCCGAGGAGCCCAAGACGCCCGTGGAGCTGCAGGCGAGTGCGGATGAGGGCGTCCAGTCGGACGTCGATGATGCTATCAAGCCAAAGCCACAAACAGCGCGTGCTGAATCAGCGCTGACTAACAACAACAACAACAACAACAGCTGCGATGAGCTGGACGAGGCCGCCGACGCGGAGCGGCAAAAGCAGCGCAAGCACAAATATGCCACCATCTACGAGAAGCTGCGCTTTCTGCCCTTCGCCAAGGCGGGCAAGAAGTCGCCCACAAAGATGCCAGCCACAGCAACCGTCGAAGCGCCCGCCCAGCTGGACGAGCAGCTGCAGCTGCCCCTGCCCGTGCCCCTGCTCTCGCCCTGCGTCGAGGCCGATGCCAAAATCCTGGCCGCCCTGGACATGCTCGACCAGAAGCTGAAGGTGCTTGCGGAGCCAGCTACAAATGGCCCGGCTGCAATGCTGCTGACGCCCAACGATGACTTCGAGCAGCGCATTCTGCCCAACAGCTCGTTCATCTACCAGGCGGCCAGCAAGCAGATCTCCAACAATCAGCTGCTGCTCAACCAGGCGGTGAACGTGAGCCTGGTCAACGCCATCGAGGGCGAGCAAATGATCATGGAGCAGAAGCAACTGGGCAAGGATGAGAAGCGGGAGCGGGAGCGGGAAAGGGAGCAGGATGAGCCCATGTACGAGCCCATAACGCCCACCGTGGAGAGCAAGACTGAGCCGCAGGCCTCGAGCCTGTTCAAGCTAAGCCAAGCGGACAAGCAAAAGGAGGACATCTATCAGACAGTAGAGGAGGCAACAACAGCAGCAGCAGCAGCAGCAACAGCAGCAGCAGCAACAACAACAATAGCAACAACTCCACCTCCAACTCCAACAACTGGCAACTGGCTGGAGGGCTACGAGTCCATCGCCGGCTCCACTCGGCACAGCAACAGCGACGACTACGAGGCGTTTGCGCCGCAGCCGCTGGCTGTGCCGGTCACGCCCACCACGGGCACGCTAGGCCGCAATACGCGCGACGAGCTGCCGGAGCTGCCCAAGCCGAAGCGCGTGCTGCCCAAATCCCCCCAAATAATGCGTCCGGCGCCCGCCAAGCCCACGCAGCCCAGCCGGCTGGCGGGGCAGGTGTGCTCCGCAGGACCCAACTCCACGGATGAGGACGATGAGAACATCTATGACACCATCAAGGGCTGCTACGAGTCCGTGTCAAAGAATCGGGGCAGTGATGTCATCTCGCTGAGCTCCAATTGCTACGAGAGCATCTCCAACTATCGCAAGAGCAAGAACTCAACGGGACCAGGAGCAGGAGCGGGCGGGGGAGCAGGAGCAGCAGCAGGAGTGTGTGCTCCTCCTGCAGCGTCGGGCGTGCAGCTGTCGAGCAGCGGCTCCTCGCTGACCATCTCTTCGGACCATCGCACCAACAGTCTCTACGAGTCCTCGCTGGCCGCGGGCGTGCTCTATGGCTGCGCCAGCGGCGGCTGTCGCTCTTCTCTCGCCAGCAGCGGCGCCGGCAGCGGTGTCGGCAGCGGTGCCGGCAGCAACGCGGGCAGCGGCGCAGGCAGCGGCAGCAAAAAGTGCGACAAACGCTCCTCCATCGCCGGCTCCAGTGACAACAGCGATGCCTGGGTGGACATATCCGATGGCGAGGCGACAACAGCGGCGGCTGCCAACGGCGAGGCGCAGTTCATTGTGTAAGTACACAGAGAGAAACCAGTAGGCACTTTGCAATAATACTCGTAATACTCGAAAACGGTCCTAAATATTATTGTTATTTTGGACATTATTTAGGAACAAGTAGGAATACTTATTTCTAGTAAATCGAGAGCTTTACTTAACATCAGATTATTTTCTTAAAATTTTAAATCAAGATTTAAAAAATATTAGATTGATATATATATGTAATTATGTAACTAACACAGTTATATATCGACCTAACATTATTAAAATCTTGATTTAAGATTTGTTCAGTGAGTATTAGCTGTGAAACATTTTTCATGTCTATCAATATATACAAATCTTAAATCAAGATAAACAAATTTCTTATATTGAGTACGTTTTGAATTCACTTTTTAAATAATACTTAAATTCTCTTCTTCTTCTGAAGTCAGGAAAGACAAGAAATTCCATCTTAGCTAAAAATCAAATCTGAAATTAGTACGAAATACTTGATTTTTTCTCTCTGTGTAGTGTGTGAAACGGGGTAGGGGGTTACCCGTTTGTTTTCTGTTTAGGGGCTGATAAAAATTCTGCGTAGATTGCTGATAAGTTTGTTTGGGCTTGGCTTATCTTATCAGAAACTGCGACGCTGACGGCGACAGCGACAGCGACTGCGGCTTGTTCAGTGTCCAATTCAAATTGTTGACACCAATTGGTATTGCAGCGAGGGCTGCCGAAATTACGAAAAATGACATTCCAAATTCTAATATAATTAGGATAGAATTCAGATAGTTGAATAATTGTTAATTAATTGTGAACTATATTTGATGTACTAATTTGCTACTAATAATACAAAAAATATGAAAAAAAAGCTTGAATTAGGTCAAATATATTTATAAAAAAAATTTGCATGCTTGAAAAGAATGTAAAGAATTCTCTGAGTGTACCTGATAACATTCTCTTACTTTACCAATTCTTACCCTAAATACTTTAAAAGAAAAGCGGGTCAAGGCAGCGGCTAGTTAAGACTAGGAGAAAAAGACAAAGCTCGATAAGCTCTTGACTTTTATAGGGCTTATCGAGAAACTATATAGAATCGACGAAAAATCAACTAAATATACACTAGAAATCAGGTTAAACCCGCTAAGCTAACTGTAGTTCAATTGTTATGTAAATAGAAAATACAAACCCTGAACTGAGATCAACCCTTAGATTGTTTTGTAGTACTTAAAAGGTTACAAATCGACTAGAAAATTGTACTGTGTTTGCTTCTATATACAGTCTAGCTGATAAGATACGAATCAGCGATAGAGATTGGCTGATGCCATTTTGTACACACACATATTTTATAGGGATATAATACCTATATAAAACCTACATCATGTTTGTGTGGCATTTGGTATTGAATTGTTTAAGAGCCCAACACGGAAACACACATCCGTTGAAAGTTTATAATAGGTGGGATAAACAATTATTAATTTTATGACAAATTTGTATGGATAGGTTGTTAAAATACCGCCAAGTCTTAATATAGTATTATGTTGTGGGAATGTACGTGACAGGCAGATGGTGAAACATATGTCCTATTAGGCACATAAATATATTCTGAATAAACATTAGAAACATCCATCTGTCTCTCTTTTTTCTCTTACCTGCTCTTTCTATCTTTCCTGCCCACCCACGACACCTCTGTGTCAACCGCAATTGATTAAAAATATGAATTTGCAATTCTAAATTAAAATGTTTTTTCCAAAATAACTAGGAGGGGGAAGTTGATTTTTTTACCAGAAAAACAAAAAAAAATTTATTTTGAATAATGAATATGTATATATTTCATACAGCATCAATCTAGAAGCCAAATAATGATCAAAATGCCATGCCACATGAAAATCTGTTAATTTTTGACAAAGTTATGACAGTTATTGATGCAAAAACTTTACAGTCCAAATTTTTGTCCATTTTGGCATGATTTTTGACTTCAGAATCGCTCTCTCTAAATATATATATCTTTGTCTCCCTCGCTCAGTCTCTCCCTCTCTCTATCTCTGCCTCATTCTTTCTTTCTCTCTATTTGAATAATAATTTTTGTATTTTACAAATTCGTTTTCATTAGAAAGATAGAGAAATGTGAAAGCTCAAGTCTGGCTACAGGGTATCTTCTTGTCGAGCACTCTCGACGACAGCACTTCCTGCACATATTTCTCGCAGCAAATTAACTTCGCTTTAGCACCATTTACCAGAAACTTGTGACAATTTGTATGCCATTCAATTGGTTATTAAGAAACTCAATCAGCTGCCCGACAACACTTTACAGTTAACAGCAGCAAATTGTCAAGTCATGTCCATTTCCCAAGCTTGCTGTGCAGTGTAGAGTGCTGTAAATGCCACGAAACTGTTTACATATAATTTCCAGCCCGTTCTTAAGCATTGCAACACCCGAGGCAGCAACAAATGCAGTTTATTGGAAGGCAACACACACACACACCAACACACACACACACACCAACACACGCACACCCACGTCCCACATTAATTAGCGCACTGACCTACAATTCCATCTGTTATCAGCCGATAAGATTGGTCGCCTGCTTGGGCAACCCACCTATTCACAATCGCATTCCCATTGCAAGTTACAATAACACTGGAACTTCCAAGACGCGCCGAACTAATTCCACAGGCAGTTGGAAGTGAGGCGCCCAAGTCGGAAGACCTCAAAGCACCGCCGTGACTTGATCGATTGTTATGAAGTACTTAATGATGGCTATATCTAAGCAGCGACTAATTAAGTGTTCTATTTTTATTATTAATACCATATTTATTTTTATTTAATTGCAGCGTGCGTGAACGCTTCAAGCAGCATCGAGTGCGCAGTCCGGATTGGTCGAAACGCGTCAAAAACAAAAGACTGCAACAAAACAAGTCGAAAAGCTGCATTGAGGGTGAGTAAAAAGAAGAGTAATAATTATCATTAAAAGCAGACTCAGGCGGTGATATAATATCTGATAACGATAACGCACAGGGTACACACAGCGCTGCATATAGACATTTTCCCAGACCTCTCAGGCGATCTATTTGTGCAAGCGAATCACCTTCTTCTCTCCTGTCTTCATTTGTTTGTCTACAAGAACACTCAACTTGAACAATGCGCAATTTGCTCTATCTTCTTTGTGGTTTTATTTTAATACATATACACTCATAATTTACTTTGTCTGCAAAAATATGTCTTCCTATGTGAACTTTTAGTTTTGCTTTCAAGCTTTTGCTATGTAAACAATGTAAAGCTTTCAAGTCAAGCTTGCATTCGTTGTGGTTTGTGTCCCGACTAAGCATTTCGTTCCACATGTAATCCACATGACGCTGGCTCGCGCAACAAACTTGACGCCTAAATTGCTTTAATTACATTTATAATTAATGTTGTTGGACCCATCAGCGACACTTAAATTTGTGTTGATAAATATGCAGTAATGATGGCCAAGTCAAGGTATTTAAAAGTGTTGCCTTAGGCGCAAATGAAATGAAATGCCAAAAGTAAACAATGCCAAATGAAATGGAAACCAGCCAAGTAGGCGACGGCGACAACCACACTACTTACAGTTAATTATGATCAATGCAAATGAGAGTAAAGACAACAGAAATTCACACAGGAACACAAATACATACATACATATGTATGTTTGTACTTATAAATCAAGTGAGTAAGCGCTGCGCGCACATTTCACACAGCAACGAAAATTGGAATTGAAATTGGAATTGGCGCCTGCTTGCGCGACTGCGACTGCAGCTGGCGACAGGTTCCACACAAGGCAATAACAAGTTGTGAGCGCACGTAAACAATGCCCATAAAGTGGACGCAAGAGCTTAGTGCTTGTTGTTGCTGTGCAATTTTCATTCCACGGTTGCCAGCAACAAGCAACAACAACGATCGCTGTCTCTCACAGTCGCTCACCCGCTCAGTCTCTCTTCGAGCAGCTGCCAGTGCACAGTCTGAGCGCGTCAGTTCCAACGTACGGTTCGGTCTTTCGGACGCTGCCTGTCGAAAAGTCGCCCAGCTAGTGGAATTTATGTTTGTTAAATGTGAAAAACCCATACAAAATATCTTACAATATTTTCGTTTTATAATTAATGTTTGTGGCTGCTGCGCGCGCACTCAGCTCGGTGTGAAAAGTGAAAAAAGAAAAGTGTACATATAAAAAAAATGCATGCGGTGCATGCAAAATTAGCAGGCGACCCCAACGTCAGACGTTGGTGTTGACTGCGCAGCGAGCAGCGCAGCTAGTTTTCAATTATTGCACGCTGTTGTTAGAGTTTTTGTTGTGTTGTACTTTTATGCAAAGGCAGCGAGACATCACGAACTTAAACTGAAGCCGCCCGTCTGCCCTACGCCCGCAACGAGAGCCAACTTTAAGCTTTATGTTTCACCGTTATTGTTGTTGTTGCCGCTGCTTCGAGAGATGACGAAATTGCTTAGCGAAAACCAGTCTAGAAATATTATAAAGCGCACAACCTTGAAGAAGTTAAAAGCACATACAATACAAAAACAAAAAAAACCACGACGAACGGCTTAAGGAACTCACAAACTAAAAAAAAAAAAACATTGACATGACTGGGCAAAATACAAATTCAAACTAAACGAAACGAAAAAAATAGTAAATAGATAAAAGGCAAATGCAAACCGCAAGCGCCTCAATTTCAAACGCGAAATTACAAAACCAAACGTAATCATGTGCAATAATTATGTGCATCCAAAAGAGGAGCACACAAAAAAAAAAAGAAAATATAACATCCCATAAAAAGCTTTTGCAAAATGGCCGCTCAAAAGTTCACTGAACGCTGGCAGCGACGCGACGCAGCTAATTGCAAGTCAAATGCAAGTTCGGCCCAACTGTTAAATACTGGGCAACAGTTAAAATTGTTAAATACATTGTAATTAATCTGTGGGCGCATTTAGTGAAAACCCGGCAATGCGACTTGAAATTCTCAGCTCAACTTTTACCCAGGGCACGTTCGCTTTTTTTTCCAGCACGCGATGATTAAAGTAAAAAGCGAAAAACAACAAAAAAAAAAGCGAAAGTGTCGTGAAAACTACACAGCTTGAACTACCCAATTGGCAATTGCCATGGCACGCAATTGCGGAAAAGCCGCAATGAAAATTTATGTTTTTCGTTGTGGTAATTTTATAGAGGAAGATCTGCTCGCTCGTCAGCTTAACAGCTTAAATGATTACTGATAAAGCCGAGCGTATGCCATCTGGCGCTGGCGCTGACACTGAGCAGCCGGCAGACAATGACATCGTTTGGCACTTAATAAGTTTGACCTCAATGCGCCAATCGATCAATCAATAGCGAGACCCCCCTCTTCGCCTGCCCACAGCTGCATTCGAATCGGAATTGGAAGCAATTAAAAATGTTTACAAGACAGAGCGACAAGTGAACCGTTTGCTCTGCACTTTGCCAAGGCTAAGAATGGCATTTGTGTAATTATAAACAATCGCATCTGATTTGCAGTGGACTACAGTTATTACACACACGCATACGCATGCATGTGTATTTATAATTGTGTCTGGCTGGCCGCTCTGTTTCTTGTCTAGACCCTGGACGTACAGTTCTTTCGCTTTGTTTATGTCCAAATGCGGTGCGTGGCCTACACGCAAACGTGAAACAATTGGCCAAAAAGGCCTAACAAAAGAGCCAAAGACAGCATTTCCGCATCACGCAAACACACTGCGCAAAACGAGTGCAAACCAAAATTAAATTTGTTAAAGAAAAATGCAACTAAATTTGCAAAAACTATAAAACGTTTGTCTTAAAAAAGCTAATTTTGGCAAAAAAAAGTGTGTTTAAAAACGTCTTTAGAAGCCTGAAAGTGGATTGATGCCCTACTCTAAAGAAAATTCAAGCTAAAGCTGTTATTTGCGAACTTAAATTAATCTTTCTAACACAAAAAAAAAAAATAAATTGGTTAAATTTTAAAACCATTTTAATGTTTGTCGTATTTTTAAGTTTCTGATAAAAACTAAATCGTTTTAATGCCAAAAATGGTTTAAGCTAAAAACCACAAGAATTACATTAAAAGCTACCTAACAGCTGCATTTAATTTGTCGTGTTATATACACAATTTGAACTAGATATTCCAGTTGTTAACTCATTATTTTCGCCCCTTGGCTAAAATGAGCAACAAAATCCGCAAGATTATTGTTATTGCTATAATTGATATACAACCACTCGCAGAAGTTGGCTTGGTGCACATTCTGAAACCGGTAACAGGCTCTTGGCCACAAGCGAAACTGCCAAACAACGAGCTGCGTCCCACGCGCAACAAGTGTCGCTTTGGTCAGTCAACAAGCCACAAAATATCGTGTTTCATTATGCATATTACACTATATACAGCAGAGACATGCTCTCTCGCTCGCACTCTATGTATATAAACTATAAGTATATATGTGTATGATCTTGGGCAGATTTAGCATCCAGCTGCTGTCCGTCTGCCTGTGCGGCCATATGCGAAACTCTGTTTTATTATCTCTGCCGAACCGGTTCGCTTCGCTGCGTATACGTAATACTCAAGTGTGTATTTGTGTGTGTGTGTGTGTGCGTATGTGCTTGGCCTTTATCTAGTCTAACGCTTTTTGAGCGCTTTTTTGTGTATGTTTTTTTTTTTTAATCACACAATTGTACCTGCTGCTTTTTATTTGGGCTCTGTTTTGCCTTTTTCTATTTGTTGTATCTGCATTGAAGCGTGATTTCATTATAATTTGCGCTATTTTGCATGCCTCTGTGCTGGCCAAAATCGCGCATACGCCGCGTTGTTTCCTACCGTTTATATAGTCGGCCACAATAAAAAAAAAATGTATATTGTGACACTTGAAAGAGTTTGTTTAATTAGCGTAGAGCCGAGCACAGCGAGGGTCGTTTATTGAATTGTTGAAAGCAAAGCAATTAATAAACTATCAAATTTGGTTACTCTTTAGACTGTCTCTATAAGCTTGGCTTACTTTTATTTATTTTTGTTTAATTAACTACTTAGCATATTTAATTGTTGTTGAGTCACCAAGCGCCAAAAAGCGATTTTTTGTGCTGTGTTATATTAGCGTCTTTTGCTTGGAGAACTAGAAATGAAAGTAAAACGAGTAGAGTGCTCTAGTCCAGTGAATTTGACTAGGGGATATTCTAAGCCCTAACATTTTGTGTATGAAAAATTTGCTAACAAAAATGTGACAAGGTGCGCTTGCTGCCAAATGGCTTGTCAGATCTTACCTTTGCGAAATCGGGCTACATTTAGCCGAGATATAGCTATTTACAAAATTAAAACATGTATATTTCGGGCAAATAAGGTCATATCTGCTAATGATATACCTTTTTAGAATCGTAAGGATCGGACCTATCGATTAGCATTCAAAAATTTTCATCCTAAATTTTGACCAATTTTGACAAACATGGCAAGGGGTAACATCACAATTTTTGCCAAAATTGCGAAAATTTTAAAATTAAAAATTTTGAATAGGGATTTATTCTAAAGACCAATGCGAGTCTAACGAGGTATTTCTTTCCGAGATCGGACTATATGTGGCCGAGATATTGTCATTTAAAATGGTTTAATCGACAGTCAGGGCAGTTAATTGGTCAAAAATGGCCAAATTACGGCGGATTGTGTTTTTATTCAGCCAATTATGAAGTCTTCGGACGAAAAACTTCGAAAACATTGGTTCCTAGATGAGCCCCATATTCTTGGTAATCACATCAGTTGAACCTAAAGCCCCAAATCTTTGCTAAATGTGCATTTTAGAGTTAGGTTTGAAGATAATCAAGATTTTAATACATATTAAAATTCCCTAACTTATACAAAACCAAATTTGCTTTGTTTTGAATAACTGTATAACTAATTTGTTATAAGTTCATGAGCAACCCTCGCAACTGGCTGAACTGCAGCCTACCCTGGTTTAATTCAGCCAAATGCAACAACTTTTCTTGTGGCAGACTTTTGATTGCTTCCAATTAAAAATGGGAGCTGTTGCCAAGCAAAGCGAGTTCAAGAGTTCAGCAGCAGCAACAACAACAATTAGCAACAACAACTGCAACAGCAACAACTTGAATTAATTGCAAGAACCACTTAGTGCATTCGATAGGAGAGCGTCGAAGTTGAGTGTTAAACAAAAGAAAATGCTGCGATGGCCAACAACAACAGCAACAGCAACAACAATCACAATCACAATCCCAATCCCCATTCCAATTCCAATCAACGCCTCAGCTGCTCGAGCAGCATTAACAGTCAGACTAGCCACGCCCACAGCAACGCCCCTGCGGAGCAGCTGATTACCTTGCCGCGCAAGCGCAGGCCACGTGCCGCGGGCGAGGTGAGCGTCACCTGTCCGGCGAGCAGCGTTTATCTCAATGCGGCACAGACCCAGGCTCAGCCAGAGCCGGAGCCCATCTACCAGAACGAGGCGGCGGCCATCAGTCAGCGCTGCAGCAACTCGCAGCAGCAACAGCAGCCGCAGCGACGCCTGCAGCAGGCGCATCAGAGCGTGCTGCGTGTCAGCCACGCGGAGCAGGGCAACGCGGGGCGCGAGTGCGTCCTGGTCAGCACCTTCGTAGGTTCGTCTTCGGGTTTCTTGTGGCGCAGTCCAGCAGAGGAGCAGCCTGAAGCTTGTCCAGGTTATTTGCTAACTGGCCTCTTTCGCTTTGCTCTCCTCTCCACAGATGACTCGGATCACTATTACGAGACGCTGTCGCCGCTGGGCAACAAGCGGCACTCGACGCAGCTGCTCCCTGGGCAGCATCACAAGCGCCAGCAGGAGGGAGCGCGCGGAGAGCGGCGCAGCAAGCAGCACTCGGCGTCGGCGCAGGCGCTGGGCCAGCAGCTGAGCAACTCGGATGACTACGACTCCTTCGAGACGGACAGCGACGAGCACACGGAGCCGGAGCAGCGCCGACAGCACGTAAGTAGGCGACTTTTAAGAACAGGCGCCGCAACTCACCTTACTCTCTACTTTGGCAGCACAATGACAGCGGCGTGGACATGCGCAATCATCGGCTGCCGGAGCCGCCGGCGCCCCAAAACCAGGTGTACGCGATTGTGCGCAAATTCAAGGACTTCATCTCCAATAAGAAGTCGCCCAAGGGCAGCAGCCAGAAGCTCTACGAGAACACACAGCAAGCCAACGGCGGCGCCCAGTTCTACGTGGAGTGCCGCAAGCAGGAGCTCTACGAGAACGCCCGCTCGCTGAGCAACTCGGAGCGCAATCTGGAGCGGGAGCGGGAGCGGGAGCGCGAACAGGAGCAGCCCATCGCTGACGGCCTGCTGCGACCCAAGCCAAAGAACGGCAAGAGCCTGCGCTCGCGGCTGCGAAAGAGCCTCGTGGGCAACTCCTTCGACACCAAACAGCTGTCCGCGCTGACGCCGACGCGCAGCACCTTTTACATTGAGGATCCACCGACGCCGCAGCAGCAGCGGGAGCGGGAGCAGCATGGCTCCGGCGAACTGGACTCGGGCTTCTCGGAGAAGGCCTCCTCCGGCGACTTGCCCGTCGTGCCGACGACGCCCAGCGCCGAGGCGCAAAAGTTCGCAACGGTCGCGCGCAAAACCAAAAAGGAGGCCAAAGCCTTGCGGCGTCGCACCACCATTGGCGTGCGTCCGCACGAGCCACCGCCGCCGCCGCCCGCGCATGTCGAGCTGCGCCAGCGCACGAATCTGGAATCTGTGAACACACCCACCTCCTGGTACGCCGAGTGCGGCGTCTTCACCCTGTCGCAGGCGACGGCGGGCAGCAACGAGCTGACCACGCCCACGCCCAGCACGCCTGGCGGCGCCAGCTCGTGGTATGCCGAGTCGGGCCTCTACCAGACCAGCGGCATATCCGTGGCCAGCTCGAGCGGCAGCTCCGGCGTCTCCACGGGCAACGAGGCGGGCCTCGGCGACGAGCTGCAGCCGCACAGCCTGTTCTTCAACGAGCCGCTCTACCAGGTCTACAGCGCCGCCAAGCTGGAGGTGAGTGTGGCCCCCACGAAATCCTCAACGAAACCCTCGCTAATCTCTGCCCAACTTTGCAGTCCATCACACGGGATCTGGAGGCGCAGGAGAGCTCAACGGATGGCTACGAGGAGATTGGCCTGCACCCCAAAGCCCAAACGCCGCAGCAGACTAAGACGCGGCCCAGCGCGCTGCAGCTCGTGGAGCCCAGGAACGGGCCATCGCGCACGCTCTGGAGCGAGATACCCGAGGTCATCCATTCCTGCATTCTGCGTGAGTAGCTAAACAATCTTGGCCTGCAACTAGCTATAGCTAATCTCTGCTCTCAGCCACCTTGACGCCACGGGAGCGCGGCCTGCAGGAGGCCAAGTTCGAGATCATGACCTCCGAGGCGAGCTACCTGAAGTCGCTGAGTCTGCTGCGACGGCACTTCATGAACAACGCCGCCTTCTGCGACAGCTCCGTGCTGAGCACGCGCGACCGCAAGGCGCTCTTCTCGTTCATTTTGCCCGTGCACGAGTGCTCCGAGCGGCTGCTGACCGAGCTGGAGCGCTGCTGGCAGGACAACATCATGCTGCTTGGGCTGAGCCGCTGCATCTACGAGATTGCCGAACGGCATTTCCACGTGTACATCACGTTCTGTGAGCACCAGGGCCGCATGGATCGCACGCTGCGCCGACTGAAGGAGGCGAAGAACGGCGCCTTCCAGCAGCAGCTGGAGAAGCTGGAGGCCAGTCCCAGCTGCTGCGGCCTCAATCTGCACTCGTTCCTCATGCTGCCCATGCAGCGGATCACGCGCCTGCCACTCCTCATCGATGCGGTGTTCAGCAAAGAGTCGCCGCACAATGCCGAGGAGTACGAGAGCTGGAAACTGACGCTGGCGCTCGTCCAGAAGATCGTCGCGCAGTGCAACGAGGCGGCCAATCGCTGGGAGCAGGCCTACGAGCTGGAGCGCATCTCCAGGCAGCTCGAGTTTCCCAGCCACGTACGCGCCCTGGCCATTGCGCCCGTGGGCGTGCCCAAGCAGGGCGCCAAGCCCCGTTTCCTGGTCAAGCGCGGCGAGCTCACGCATCTCGTGTGGCGCGGAGACGATGCCAAGCTGACGTTTGGCAAGCGCTTCACCAAGTCCAGCATCTATGCGTTCCTCTTCTCCGATCTGCTGGTGCTCTGCAAGCGCAAGGGCGAGTCCAACTTCACCGTGTTCGACTACTGTCCCAGGAGCATGCTGACCCTGGCATCGGGCGACACACTGCCCCAGCTGCCCACCAAAGATATTAAGGATTCGACTAGTAAAAATCTCATGCTGATGACGCTGCTGGAGAACTACGAGCGCAAGACCATAGAACTCGTAAGTCCGTGTGCTCCAACTCCAGCTAAGTAACTAATTGGGTTTCTCTTTTAGGTGCTCTCCTGTCCATCAGTGTCCGATCAGCAGCGCTGGCTGGAGGCCATGCGTCCGCCGGAGGCGGAAACGCCGGGTGAGAAATTGTACGAGTCCTGGGACTGTCCGCAGGTTATTGCCAAGCACAGCTACGAATCTGATGAGCCAGATGTGCTTCAGCTAGAGCTGGGCGACGTGGTAAACGTCTCACGAAAGCTGCGCGACGGTGTGTATTCTCCACTTGCAATCGCTCCTACAGTTTAATCGCATTCCTTTCACTTTCCATTTCGAACAGGTTGGTACCAGGGCGAGCGAATACGCGACGGTGCCGTCGGCTGGTTCCCCGGCAGCTATACGGAGGAGCTGAACTCGTCTCATGTACGCGCTCGCAATCTGAAGCAGCGTCATCGCCTGCTCACCTTTACCGCCACCTATCTGGAGGCGCAGAAGGGCAAATGAGAACACATCCAACTGATTCTCAAAGCCATCTCCAATCAGGCCACTCACAGTTGGCCGAGTATTCAAATATTATAGTCCAACAAAAGATGAAAATTATATAAGTACATATATATAACAAATTAGGAAATGTGATAAATATTAATTAATTATTTGTTTAAAGGCAAAGAAAAGCAACAATAATAACAATTGCTGCCTTATAATTTATGTGCATTAGTTGTAAACGATTCAAATGCAATTGGAGTATGAATGCATATCAGTTATGTTAATACAAATTATATATCTGTATGTATATAAAAAATACGCATGTTATTAAATAAAATTTTAAAAATCAATATCTTGTTTTAATTAATTTTGTCACTGCCTGGAAGTACGCAGCAAAATATTTCGGTACAGTTTTGAGCAGCCGCAGCCAACTTAATTAGATCTCGTTAGCTTGAAGCGCAGCTAACTTAATGAGATTCGGCTTGCCACAAGCGCAGCCAACTTAATGCGGATTTTAACGTATGCTTGATTTATTTAAGTTAAATCTAAATTTCTTCAAATCGATGCCATCCAGAAATTTTTTTATTTTTCTGTAACTTGAATTTATATAATTTTGACCATATAAATTAAGTACACAGAATATTTCTGTTTTTTTTTTTTTAATAATTTATCTTTTGTTTCAAAAATAGTTATAGAAATTTATTCATTGCTTAGATATACATATATGTATGTATGTTGCAATTTAATTCTCGAATGACACCGCTTAATTCGGTGTAAACTTATATAGATGTATTGTATAGTGAACAATATAATTAAATCAATTAATAGATTATTGCTGTCATAAATTATTAAATCTAATTCAAACACTACACGTAGCTCGAGCACATGATACAACATCAACCGACAGACCGATCGATCGATAACAGCCTGGAGTGCTACTAAATCGTGCACACAATCATGCTAACTAAATCTAAATTAAATAATTTACAATACTTCTTCATGTGACTGCGATGAGTGGGGTCCCTAAATTAAGTCATATGCGTATGCCTATGCGTATTATATATAATTATAAATGTTAGTGTTAATGCTTTGATGGATGGTGCGACGTCTATAGTGTATGAGTGTTTTTTTTTGTTTTTGTTATTGTTGTTTGTTTTTCTTGCTGTTATGTTAAGCTGCCGTATGCCCTAACTAACGTAACCTGCTTTCATTACACGCTATTATTCATATAAATATATATCACAAAATCAGTGAAATGAAAATTCGCTGGAGTATTTGCTGTGTTTCGCTTTGGATGATGCGTGAGATGATGCCTAATGAACTGGTTATTGATAATGTTTTGGCAATGCTTTTGGTCCGGCCCCAGATCAGCTAGTAGCTCAAGCGGAGCGTCTGTCATCTGAAGCTAATGCCGCACTTGCGACTGATCTTCGGCGTGTGTATGTAGGCAATGGAGAGCAGCAGCGGCACATCGTTCTCGGACAGCTGCAGCGGCGTCGTTATATCGCCCAGTCGGCACGGATCCGTTTCCAGCAGGAATGCGGCCAACGTTTCCGACTGCAAATAGATCTCCTGCAGCTTGGACTCCAAAAAGGACAGGCACTGCAATGGCAAACATATTGTTATTTAGTCATTTAGCCAAAGAGTTGTCCGGCCGCGCTGTTAGCTCACCTCATAGGCGGGTATGCCGCCAACGTGCATGGCCTGCACGGTTTCGAGCATGCTGGACACCAGCTGGGACATGCCCACCGGCGAGCTCTGGCCGCCGGCATAGGGAAACTGCTGTGCCTGCGACGAGATTAGGCGCACATCCCACTTGTCCATGTCCGCCACAATGGCGATGTTCTCCGCCGGCTGCGAGATGAGCGAGGCGGAACGGGCGGCCAGTGCCAGATCCTCGCGCAGATTCATTTCCCACTTGTAGGGCGGTGCACAGGTGCCCTAAAATAAAAGACAATCAATTATTAGCCACTTTTACGTATTTGATGCGCTTGGAGCACCCACCTGGAGCACCATGTCGGAAACGTAGTGATCGCTGACGCTCAGCAGCAGCGATGGAATGAAGCCGGCGCGCAGCTTGTCGCCGGGCGGCTCGTCCTCCTGCGGCAGCTCCTTGATGCCCGGCACGGGCAGCTTCAGCATCTGCTGCGACTCGTTGACAGCCGCACACTTGGCGGCCACCGAGGAGACGGAGCTGCGCTGCGAGGGCACCCGCTTGCTCTGCTGACGGCGCGTATAGCCGGGCGTGCCCGCCGGCTCCGGCATCGATTTGAGCGTATCGATCGAGGCCGCCGAGTTGACCGGCCGCAGCACGCTGGAGCTGTTGCTGTTGTTGCTCTCGTTGTAGCAGTGCACCTCGTCCGTCTCGAACTCCAGCTCGGTGGCGTTCGAGGGCGTTTGGTAGGTGGCGCTGCCGTTGAGCGTGCCCCCGCTGTTGCACACAATGCAGCGATTGCTGCCCACGCTCGTGGTCGTGGACACGATGGAGCTGCTGCTGGCCGCCAGTTCCGCCTGCTGCTGTTGCTGCTGCTGCAGCAGCTGCTGTTGCTGCTGTTGCTGCTGTTGGTGCTGGTTGAGGGTCACGCTGCTGTCGCTGGCCTTGAGCGTCTCGCTGGCCTCCAGCTTGCTGGCCTTGTCCATCAGCAGATCGTAGTTGGACATGAGCAGGTTCTTGCTCTTCATGTAGTTGGTGGCGATCTGCGGATACTGCTCAAAGTTGAACTTCATGCCCGAGTGCTTCTTGTTGGCCAGGCTGGCGTCGTGGGTGCGCTGATGGAGGGCGCACAGCATCGCCGGCTTGGCGTCCTCGGTGAGATCCTCGTTGCTTTTCTTGAGATTGATCAGCGGCTCGTTGTCGCCCAGCACGAAGACGACCCCGTTGCCGTTGTCCGCCGCGGTCTGGCGGCAAATGCCGTGCTCACGCTCGATGAGCTTCTGGCAGAGATCAAAGTGGATTTGCTCCTCGAGGCTGACGTTCTCCTTGATCGGCTCGATGCCCCACGTCATGCGATCGCTCTTGCCCATGCTGTTCTGGGTGATCAGGTACGAGAGCGACAGATGCGAGACGCGTCTCTCCTGGCCCATGGACTCCACCGGCTCGTTGGCGGCGGGCAGCGTGTCGCTCTCCACGGAGTAGCTGCTGCAGCGGCGCTCAAGCTTCCGGTTCATAATCTTCACGCCCTGCTGCAGCTTGGCCAGATCGCTCAGGCTGAGACCCTCCTTCACGCCCGCCGTGGGCACAATGTTCCAGAAGAAATTCTTTTTGCTCGCCGGTTTCGGTTCGGTCTCCGCTGCCGTTTTGCCCTCATCGAAGTCGAGGGCTTCGATGGCGCCGTCGTCGATGCTGCCGCCGGTGCCCACGGAGCTGGCATTGGAGTCCTCCTCCATGCACATCTCCACGTTCTCCGGCGTGGTGACCGTCAGCCGAATGCGCCCATCCTTGCCCGTGCGCAAATATTGCTGGGCCTGGCGGGCCAGCAGCGTCTTCTTCTCGATGCCCGTGTCCATGAGGTAGTTGCCGATGCGCAGCTCCTGCTGCACAAAGTGCGAGTCCCGGAAGGCCAGCACCGTGGGTATCTCGTTCTTCTTGAGCGTGCCAATGTACTGGGCATCCTCCGCCTGCTGCTGCTGCTGCTGCAGCAGCTCGTCGTCGCGCTCGAGCTCCTCGTCGCCGCTGCCCGGCTCGTCCTGCTGCTCCAGCAGCTGCTGCTGCAGATCCGCATCATCCACGATCGCATTCAGATTCTGTTTGCAGGTGGTGGTGCGACTCAGGCCGACGCCGGCAGCGGCGCCCGCACGTCGCCGCATGGTAGGCGGACTCTTGAGCCGCTCCTGGCCGCTCTGGCTGACGACCAGGTCGTTGACCAGCTGCCGGTTGAAGTCCTCCCGCTTGGCGGCGCGTCGCACCTCGCTGCAGCGTATAAAGTACGTGAGCACGTTGAGCAGCTTCTCCACCCACATCTTCTCCGAGCCGTAGATGACGGTGCGCGCCAGCTTGGGCGGCATTCCGATCGCCCCGTACAGATCGCCCAGCTGCGCCCACAGCGCATTGTACGGATGCTTCTGCGAGACCTGCAGCAGCTTCGCCCGTCGCTCAATCGCCGCCGAGGCGGCCGAGGCCGTCGAGCGCCGCGAACTGGAGCTGTTAAAGGCGGAGACGGTGGCCACCCAGCCCAGATGGTACGTGAGTATGCCCGTCAACATGGTGCTGATGAAGCTGGCGAGGAATAGGGAGAGAGAGAGGGAAAGAGGGAAAGATTAGACTGCTGTCAGTGGAGCTTGCAAGTGGTTGGGCCTACAAATTGGAGTCCTTGGTGTCGGCGAAGGAGAGCAGGTCGCACAGCTCCTTGATGAACCGCTCGGCCACGGTCTTCGAGTACTTGCTGCCACTGGTGGTGATGCTCAGCCAGACGGGCGTCTTGATGCGCGGCGCCGTGAACAGATCGCTGAACCACTGCTGCGTGTCCTGCCAGGCCTGGAACATGATCTGCAAGAGGAGAAATGGGTGAAAAAAACAATTAGGCACTCGTCAGCATTAACCGGCTTTGCCCGTGAATTCAATTTCAATCAATTTTTGTTTCATCAAAATCGACGAAATACACCAGAAAACTGTTTGCCAAATTTGGTGACTAGATATATATGGATTTTCGCGATTCACACGCCCCCAAATGGGCGTGCCAAATAAAATTTTCTCAATCTTTAGAGGAGCTTATCAGTAATCTGTCTACAAATAGTTCAAATATCTAGCTTTGAAACTGAGGTATATATACAGATTTGATCGATTTGACACGCCCCAAAAAAGCCAAAAAAGCTTAACACTTTATCTGACGCGCATAAAAACGAGTATATATTGCAAGTTTATTGTCTATAGCTTCAATGGCGGCGATAAAAACTGTCTTCGTATGGACAGACGGACATTGCGCAAACCCAATATACTCTATTTACTTCGTGAAAGAGTATAAAATTCACACAACTGTTTTTTTTCCACTAGTGTAAAAAATGCCGCCTCCTAGCTCTAACAATTTGAGCTGTACGTTGCTCATCAATCAGTCAATCAGTCAGTCAGTCAATCAGCATTGATCTCAAGGTTAACTCACCTGCAGAAAGTTCTTGTGATTGATGTAGGCGTGCTCCGTGCTGGCCCGTAGGCGACTGAGCATGGACTCGAGCAGCGCGATGTGCTCGCTGCAGAAGAGTTCCATTTCCTCCTCGAAGGACTCGCTCATGGTGATGCACACGGCCAGGCCGAGCTTGGGCCGGCGCCGCTGGTTGGCCTGGCGACGACCCATCTCCGGATTGCTGCGCGACTCGTTCGCACAGTAGCTGGAGCGCCTGTACTGAGGTGGCGCCATGCCGCCGCCCTCGCTGCCGCCGGTGGCGTTGGCGCCGGCGCCCGGCGCATTGCCGCCGTTCGCCTGGCCACCAGATGGCGTATAGTTGTCGCTGAGGAAGCCGATGAAATCGTTCTTGGAATGTTCGTGCTCGAAGGAGGTGCGCAGGTTGCGCGAGATTCGGCGCTGCAGGCAGCCGTCGCTGGCGAACTCGTCCAGGTGCGGCGAGCTGGTGTAGAAGGCCCAGTCGTCCAGGCTGAGCTTGCGCATGGCGTCCGACTGGTCGGAGAGCACGCTACCGAAGCTGCTGCGCGTGGAATACTGATACGACCACTGATCGCCGCTGGAATAGGCGCCGCCGGTGCCGCTCCCACTGGCGCTCGCCGAGTAGCCGGAATCGGTGGCGTTGCTGTACGTGGAGGAGAAGCGCGGTCCGCTGTCCGCAATTGAGAGCGACTGCTGATCCGGCGCCGGCGCCGAAACCGGCACGTCCACCGGCGGCGTCAGGCTGAGATGGCGGCTAACGCTGACGCTGAACGGCATGGAGAAGGAGTTCATCGAGAGGCCATCCATGGAGCCGTGCTCGCTGCAAATGGAGCTGCGCGGCGTCAGGCTGCTCATGGAGAGCGTGGAATACGGCGAGTGGCCACCACCGGCAGCAGCGCCCGCTGCTCCGCCAGCGCCGTTCCCCGTGGGCGTCAGATACACCTGGGAGCAGAGGATGCGCGCCGGCTGCTGCAGCCAGTGCACCTTGAGCGCGGTGCCGCAGAAGGACATGGCCAGCGAGCCAAAGACCATCTCGCCAATGGGCGTAATGTCCGCGCCCGTCGGCCGATTGTGCTGCGAACAAAGCGAAGATTAGCAAAGGATTGGGTTTATTTGCTGGGCGAGCTCACCTTGTAGCCATACTCGGGACACACTTCGATCAGGTTGCTGTTGTTGCCGCCGCTGCTGCCGTTATTGTTGTTGTTGTTGTTGTTGGAATGTGCCTTGGCCTGGATCTTGCCGTTCTGCAGCGACGTGTATTTGTCATTCTTGAGGAACTTGCCACCGCCGCTGCGCGAGGAGCCGCCGCTGGGATCCTTGAGCGTCACCTTCTGCAGCGCATGCGAGTCGAAGAGCAGACGTCGGCCGTGACTGTCGTCCTCGCGGTAAAGCAGCACGCGCACCTGGCTGGCATCGAAGGGGAACTGGCTGCAAAGCACAGGCGAGAGCAAAGGCAGAGAAATCAGTAAGAGAGAAATGAGAGAATGAAAGAGGGAGCAGAGAATGCCGGCGGCTCAGCACCCACGCTGTGCTTGACAAAGC
The DNA here is from genome assembly GCA_035041545.1 of Drosophila colorata. NCBI lineage: Eukaryota > Metazoa > Arthropoda > Insecta > Diptera > Drosophilidae > Drosophila > Drosophila colorata. The sequence continues at coordinate 8,277,052 of JAWNLD010000564.1, forward strand.
CAGCGAGCCATCCACGTCAGGTTGGGGTGACTGCATCTCGTTGAGGTCATTTCAAAAATGGGAATAAAATGTGAATATGCAAAACAGCCCGAGAATTTGTTATTAAAAGCCAAGATAGTAATGCGAAATCAACTCAATTTGATCATATTTTAGTAAACATTAGAACAAGTGAGCGTAAGCACGACTACTAAATACCCTAGACTCAGCTCTGAGGTGCACTCGATTGAAACTGTCCTTGCTCAAACTTGATTTCATTCTCAAATAACTTTTGATTTTATTTGCCAATAATTTTTAAGCGCTTAAAAATGTTAATGGAATGAATGGAAAAAATAATTGAATTTTGGGCGGAGTAGTGGAACTTAGCATATAAGTAACATATATTCAATCTGTGTATGTTTTAAAGGCAACTTTTTGAGATAATTTTGCCTTTCTAGCTCTTAAATGTATCTATCGATATTTAACGATTTCGAACAAACACGAAATAAATTTGATTGCTTGCACAGTAAAAACAAAAAGTTATTTACCATTACATTAAGATAGTTTTAGTCTTTAGTCTCTTTGAGTCTTTCAGATAAACAGACAAGACCCGATCGACTATAGACTATTGATGATGCACAACAAAATTTGTACATGTATATTGTATTTAGCTTTGCATTTCAAATATATATATATATTTATGAAGTTTTCTTTATAGTAGCTATAGTCTTAGCTTGGTAAAACTCAGATGACTCTGAATATTTCAGCGACATATCAAAAACAATATAATAAAATAATAAATATAATAATAATGTAAGAGATGTGTGCATACGCACCACTTTTTTATATCCTACTATACATTTTATTTTTTTTTATATTTTTATAAATTTTCGTTTCACTTAATTTCTCATAGGATACAACAAGTAGAATAATGTCAATTAGAAACACTTTAAATAGTATAAGCTGGTCGCATGCCAAGTTTCATTAAACTAATTTGTGGTTTTCTTAATCTGACGATTCAGTTTAAGAATTAGGAAAAGCAAAAACAAAAACAGTTTAGTTTCAAAACAGATTTTCTTTAAATAGGTACACTTATGGCTATTATATATATTATAATTGTGTAAAGGAAAGCTCAAAGCCGTCAGGTGATTTCATAGCTGCTGATCACAATGTGAGCCGTGACTCAAAGTCAACAATTGCTCATCTCCAAAACAACAGCATCGGACAGTCCACTCAATTGCAATGTCGCTGTCTCAGAGTCTGTCTCTGTTTCTCTGTCTGTCTCTCTCTCTCCCTCTATCTCTCTCTCTCTCTATCGCTGTACTCGAAATGCGAATAGACGACGGCTTTTGTAGAATGCGCACATCTTTGCTCTATCATTGTCGAGTGGGTCATTTGGGTAAACGGTGTCCGCTTTATAAATAGAATCCACTTGGCACGTGACGATTACTCATGACAAGCCGCTATAGGCAAACCCCGCATCTGGCCCACAAGTTGCCTTGAAGAGTTGTCGCTTTTTGTAGTTTTTATTTTTATTTTTTGATGGTTGCCAACAAACGTTTTTACGATGCTACCGAATGGAGAGCACCGATAACATCTATTGCCCTCACCTGCCCCTCCCCCTCGCCCTCGGGGTGTTAGGCAGGTATTATCGGTTATTGGATTTGAACTTTGGGAAGTGCTGACTTGCGATTTTCTGAATCCGGATCTTGGGTGTATTTGTGGTTAGGATTTGCCATTAGTTCGTCACGTCCACTTGAATTGAATTGTGGCGTCGCAGATTTGGGCTAATTTATTTTTAGTGGGTTTATAAATGGCTTGTCTAACAATAAGTAGCGCTAAATTGAAAATACGCCAACTGCCCAAATTAGCGCTATAATTAACGAAATAATTTTTTTTTTTTTTTTTTTTTTTTGTGTGGCGGATTGTTTATGACTTGTGTGTGTCTGTGTGTGAGGGGGTGTATAGTGGGGGGAACGTGTTTTATTGCTTAATTTTGTTTTATGCCACCGCGATAAGATGGGGGAAATTTCTGTGTGTGTGGTTGTGCACACAAACTCACTTATATATAGATTAGTTAGTGGGCCCGACTGGATCACGAGTGTGCCCACACACACACACACACACACACACACACACACACACACACACACACACACAAACACAAGCACACACATATTGGTCGGTCCGTTTGTAATTAAAGACTTAAGAGGTGTTTAAAAACTAGAGTCCAGCAAAATGGGAATTGAGGCCAGGCCTGGCCAAAGGGTTCCAGCGTGTGGCTTACCTATACTTAAACGGGGCCGTATGCATGCGGATGCGGGCTTAAACAGATTATCAGCTGTAAAGTGTAAACTGGAATTGTAAACGTAATTGTCGTCTAATTGCATTTACAGTTGCAAAAGAAACAAAATGCCAGCTCGCGACACTGTGGAAAAACAATCTTTATGGCCGCGATGCTAGACGCCAAATGAAGTTCAAGGCGTTACGAATCGTAACGCAATCGGAATCGCAATCGGATCGCATCGGATCGTCCCGGTGTCGACTAAATAAACGACGATAAACAAACGAGCAGAGCACCCCCACCCCCCCATCCCCTCACCCCACATGAATACGAAGACATATGAATATGACCGCCAGTACGAACAAGTGCTCGCATGATCGATATATACACACATATCGAAGGTATGCATATGTGTATATATATATATATATATATATATATTATGCAGATAGCCGACGACTGGTGCCGCATGGGGCACGGCACTCGGGGGCAGCGGGGGCACCAATTGAGGAACTCGCGCGCTCACATGATTCCCGTCCAGCTGCGATGCACGGACAGAGCATCACATGTGCCCGCTGTCTGCTGTCCGAGTGTCAGAAGAGTGATGTGTTAATATATTTTTGTTCGGAATTATAAAAAAAAAAAAAAAAAAAATACATGACATTTTTGATGGATCACTGGTTGGGAGACGGGCGCCCAAAGTTCACAACTAAGGAGTGCAAAATTTGTGAATGGGATTTCGGACCTTGCACCTAATCGGATTATATAAACTGGGGGTCTACGTGCTTTGAGTGATGAAGGACCTGCCAGTGACCTGTCACCTGGCGTCGATCAAACCGAAAGCCAAATTAACAGAGATCAATGAGCACAAATAATTATCGTACGTTCGCTAAATTTGTGACTTATCAGCAGGGTCTACGCACTTTCATTCAGTTTTATTTGTATTCCAAACTTTACGTTCAATTGATTTATTTTTATTTTTTATGCGCTTTAAAAAAATTATAGTTTGTTGAAATGGATGGTTTATTTTAAATAGCCTATGCGATATTATTGAATATTCGTTTATTTTTTGTATCAGTCTAAAGTCTTTCTAAGAGAGAGTATTCGTAAATTTGTTGTTCGTATATCTCAAATAAATAATTATCTTTTAACTTTTCTTACAGAAACCATAAATCTGATTTTTAGTCATAAAACTGAAATAAATATTTTTTTTGGAATGGAATTCTCTACATGTATATCTAATTTCTTTACGCAAATTACAGGGTATTATTTTGGCAATATATTCGCAAGTGCATCCCAGTGAAAAAAAAATATTGAACTTATATACTCTCTAAAATGTATAAAAATCATTTTTTGTTTGTTTTAATAACGGGCCAATATATTTTTACCATTAAAAATCTCTCCGCATTTATGGCATCATTGATTTATTGCAATACTAGGCAAATTATTATCTGGTTTATTCCAGTTTTTAGTCGTAAATACTCAAGTTTAGATTATTTCACAGAAACTGTCAGCTGATTGGTAATCGTACATATTGTGAAATTTAAAGTTTAAATGAAAGGCACAACAAAAGGTGCATTAAAATTGTTTTATATAGACTTTAGATAGCTAAAAAGTCCCCCCATAAGAACAGTAAAATCAATTTTGCAGAGCAACTCTGGCTGGCTAATATACAAAATAAATGTTGCAGCGTGCTTCAGGGTTGTCAAGTGCGCATGTTTGCGGCCTTGCACAGGGCAATCGAACCCAGACACAAGGCTGACAGATTTACAAGTGTTTGCCCAGATTGTCTGTCTGACTGAGTTGAGCTGTGTGCAAGGGTATCTTTTGCTTCGGTGCATGCATGCAGAGCACTCTCCTCATGCTTTCTCGCTCGCGCTGCTCGTGTCATGTGCCGCTGCTGCTGCCGCTGCTGGCTGTGTTCATGCTGCGATCTTGCTTTGTGGCTCTTGGCATACGCTTGGATCACATGCTTTTTTTCAGCTACGCAAGCAAAACAAAAAGCGAGCAACAATAAAAAAATAAATAATAAAAAAAAAAACAAGGCAACAATACTAGGCAAATACATGCAAAGCAATACATTAACTCATATATGCAAACATAAATAAATATACATATATATATGCATACATATACATACGTATGTAGCATGTATTTATGGACAGCTACTTTGGGCCAGTGGCCACTTGAGAAGATTGCGCTTTGCTTGGCGCCGACACCCGCCTGCCTTTCCCCTCGTCATCGTCATCGACTTGGCCCCATTGGGCCAAGGCAATGGGGCAGCCCAACAATCATTGTGATTGATATGCTGTTGCTTATCAGCAAATGCTTGTACTATGTACTGTATTTGGATTTACCATGAATTGGGCATATATATATGAGGATATACACACACATACGTGTGCTCGCATATAGCGCTATATATAGGCGTAATTGGTGGCGATAATCAAATCAAGCGGCAACATCTGTTAATCATATTACACAGCGTGGACTCTCTCTCTCTGTGTGTGTGTGTGTGTGTGTGTGTGTGTGAAAGAGAGCGTGCAAATAAAAACAGATTTCCAAAGCGACTACAACAAAGCAAAAGCAGCAGCAGCAGCACCAACAACAACAACAACAACCAGTTGCTCCATACAACAAGTCACATGACCAAACCAACCAACGATGGCGACGATGGCGTCGCTGCCAACGCCAACAACGAGCGACAATGAAAATGACAACAAGCCGATGCCGGCACAAAGGCGCAAAAGCCGACAGCGACGCCGACGTCGACGTCGACAGCGCACAGTTTTGTTTGGTATATTTTGTTTTTAATACCCATTGAAAAATAGTTTTAAAAAAAGGTATAATGTTTATTGATGAAATATACTGAAGGGGACAATTTATCGATTGTTTTAGAAAAATCGATACAAATTGATATCAACATCACACAGTTTTGTTTCGTATAAAAAAAGGTGTATAATGTTTATGTATGAAATATGTAGGAGACAATTTTTCAATCGTTTCGCCCGTTTTAGAGAAATCGATACAAATCGATGTCAACCTTTCGTTTTTTAAGAAAAATTCGTATATTACAAGAGCTATAGTTAATGAACTTGGCATATACGAACATTTGAATATACGAAAGTACCTTTAGAATCCATTGCAACAAATTTCAAGATCGGTTAAGAAACACAAAAATTATTAAGCAATAAATGTGGTAAAATTACTACTTCAAAAGTAGTTGTAAAGTTAAAGTTATATCTTATATCCATATCAAAATATCTACTAGGTTTTTAAGTTCGACCTCTGGTCGGAAAGTATTTTTATTTATTTATCCAACATTTTTTTTATACACACAGATTTCTTTTATTCACCTTGCCACATTTGTGCTTGAATATTTTGAATGTTTAAATTCAATGATAGCGTACAGGGTAGCTCCTAATAGAGTCTTTTGTTTTTTATTATTTCCTTTTTTTTTATGCACTACAACAAATTGCCTATCATTATCATGAGATGCAGCCCATTATACTTTAGGTATATTCACATGTGTAACTAAAGAATTAACACATACAAACATATAAGTTTGCATGTATTTATTTGTACACATATATAAATAAAGATAACGCTGACCTTCACCCCCGCAGGCACAGCCCATTGAAGTGCGCAAATAATCGAATGTCAAGTTCAAAGCAAATTGGCAAAGGCTTTGTTGTAGCTGCCGCTGCCATTGTTGTTGTAGTTGTTGTTTTCGGTAATTGCCAACGTTGTCATGTCCACATGCAGAGTGGGCCAGGTAATAGCCGCAATAACACGAGAAATGTATCTGGCAAACAAATGTGCAAATGACGACGACGACGCCCGATTGCCAAGTGACACTTGAAGCAGAGCAAATAAAAATACAAAATCAATACAAACAATGAATGGAGCATACACACACACACACAGACACAGACACGCGCCGCCAAATCGATCAATGAATACAACTAAAATCGAACCACTAAAAAAAAATACAAGAACATCATCTAACATGAGCGAATACGCAAACCAGAAGCCCCAAATCAGAAACCAGTTAAGCCAACAAGCAGTGGAGCAGCAGCAGCGGGTGGTGGGGCTGAGGGGCAGTTGCCTCTTTACCTTTGATCATGTGACGTTGGATTAGTGTACAGAATGAGTCAAGATTGAAACAGTGAAACATGGAACAAAAGAAATAAACACACAAAAATATGACGAAAATAGGCAAAATTTGTGAATAATGATTAATGTACTTGGTAAAAAAGTGCTGAAAAGCGGCGAAAGTCAATTGATCAAGACTTAATGAATATATCTCGATTCTGGCAACAGTTCCAAAGAAACAAATATTGTATTATTGCAACTAAAATATCTGTGGCGCGCTTCTTTAACAGTTGTTTAACATAGCTAAAGTTATGATAACACAAATAGCATATATATTTTTTAAATCAATGCATTGAAAATGGTATTCTACCTTTTAAAAATAAAGCCAATAAAAGAATATATTATAAAAATTCCACACAAGGTCTGACAACTCTTTGAATTTCCCCTATATTTTGATTTATTTCGAAAATAGCAATGATGCACTTTCAGTAACAGCTTTTAGACATGGCTATGTTATCTTAAGCTTTCTATTATAATAATAATAGAGAACATACTTATTTTGCAATAGTCCGGTAATTGAACAGAAATCAGATAAAGTGCGTATTCCAGACAGAATTTTTTAAAAACTTACTTAATTAATAAAAAAGAATTTCTCTGTGAAAAAATCTGTCAAAATTTAGCTTAACAAATATTGTATTTACATAAATAAATAACATGTTTTCAACAACCACACTTCCTGTTCGTATACTTTTTTTTCTGTATTAATTATTGAAAAAGCCAACATTATCTGATATTTTTGTCTGACTAACATTTGCAATAACAACTTTACAATATAAAAGCATAAGTTTCCATTGAATCAGAAAAGCGATATCAAAACACAAAGGAATTGAGGCTATATCAGCTTACCCCAAGGGTAAATAAGACAGGCCTGTAACAGCTTAAATGCCCAGCAATAAATCTGAGCAAATGCTTTTAAGCCGAGTTCGCTTTTATGCATACAAATAATTTCCTATCAATATAATTGCAGTTATATATGTTTATGTATCAGACTGACAAATTCCTTAAAGTTTCCGTAGACAAGAACATCTAATTACGAAAATCTTGAACTGGGTGTGTAAACAGATCGCATTGATTGTTTGAATGATTTATATGGCAGAGATATCCGTGTCTAAACAAAAGTCCAACTTGACGTGGCCAGAGCTTAGCAGCTTTATTTACAGCTGACAGCAGCACTTTCTACTTTTGGGCATTATGTCTAATTTGACGTTGCTCGTTGAAAAGCAAAAGCAATTTTGTTAACTGATAATTACCAACGACGACGACGACAGCAGACAACGCAGCGAGTTTAGCTATCAGTCGCAGCAACAAAAACAACAACAACAACAATAACAATAACAACAACAACAACAATAGCGACGACTCACTCATATGACTTGGCAGACCACGAGACTTCGCACATGAAGCCACAGTGGCAAAGTCGACAACGTTGGCATTTAAATGTGATTATACCCTGTTAAATGCAGCAAGCTTAAGTAGGGTATGTTGACTATAAACAACGACTAAGCTCAATGATAAAACTTAATAGAATAACACCAACATTGCAGTCTTCACCTAACGAAATATCTAAGCTGAAATACATTTTCTGATCAAGCAACTTGCCCATTTAATCAACTGAAAGCTTTTAATTTATATCAGATTTGCCTACCAGAGGTATTATTATAGTCTATATCTAAATATCTAAAGCGAAACTGAGACACACACAGGTGCGCGCACACCCATTAAAACCGCATATACCCACTGATAATAGGACCAGGGTGATTGTTTGCACTAAGACACGAGGCTGCTGCGACGCAAATGTGGCCTCAAGGTGCATAAAATTAAAGTAAAAATAACAAAAATACAACAAAAGAAAAAAAAAACCAAACAAATATACACAGTGAAAAAAGTATGACATGTGGTCAAAAGATCCGGCGTTGACCAGACAGATGGGCGCCCGGCGACACATTAGATGATCTCGTAATGGGCCATGTAAATCACGATAGTTATACCATATAAGCGTGGGGGATTACGTATTTATAGGGCAAAAGTGAAGCGCTAATGATTGATGTGAGTGTTTGTATATAAACATGTACATATATATTTACTTAAATAATTCGCGGGCACTTATCAACTTTAATGAATTTCCAATTTACAATCAATTTTGGCATAACAAAAAGGGTTCGAGACCAAATTATTTATAACATTTGTCGATTGATTTATTTGTGTGTAAAGGAGACACAATGCGAGAATTTGATTAGCAATCAAATAAATCCACTATTTCACACGATCCCCCAATACCACATATGCAGACAATATAATGAATAGGACTGTTGGCATAAAGTTTCCACAATCGAGTGCTAATTGGGGCATAGACATCGCGTTATATAGAGACATACATCTGTTGGCCACGTGCACATCCATTTGCCTCGTGTGAAAGTTGGCGAACACTGAAAATCCCACAAGCAAAAAATAAAATAAATAAATAGATATATGTGTATAAAAATTGATTGGAAATTATTAACCACATGCTAATAACTGTACATATATATATATCAGTAAATCTATGTGTGAGCTATGTGGGTTATTGGATTTAACGTTGTGCTTTTCGGGTTTTTCAATATTTTGCTTCTTTTTTATTATTATTTATTTATCTTTTTTGCGCTCTTAAATTTCGCATATTGAATGCGGGCTTTGCAGTCATGTGACCAGCTGGCTAGCAAATGTCTAAATATGGACACGACCTGGCCATGATTCAGTGTGTGTGAGGGGAGCGGCCGCCTGACTGACATTCACTAGCTAAGTAAATACACAGTTATAGCCATGATTATGATTATGATTATAATGAAACTTATTATAGTGCTGTTGTTCCCTTTTTTTTTTGATCATAGATAATAAAAGTGATAAAAAAAAAGAATATTTTCTGAGGAATTTAGTCGCAAGCCAAATGGAAATGAACGATAACAAATACACATGCACACAGCAAAAGTAATAGCAACAGAAACTTAGTGGAAATTTACCCAGCCGCGTCGCCCATATAAACAATTTAATAAATTAACGTTAACTGTCAACAAAGCAAACACAATTTTATATGTACACATATATTGGTTTACAGCGCCCAAAACCTGACCTAGCGCAATGTTAACATGCCACCCCACACCCCACACCCACCACCCACCACCCGCTCGGAACTGCAGCAGCAACAGTTCCCATTGAGTTTAACTGCCAACAATTTGAAGTTTACATTTAGCAAAGTGCAAAAACCCCGCATTTAATTAGCAGAGTGAGAAGTTTATCACGTGATGCGAGAGCGAGAGTGAGACACTCAGAGAGCGACTGAAATGGCCAGCAATACATACATACAATATGTACTGTTTGTGTGCCAATTGGCCAATATACACTTGAAGGTGCCAAAAAGCGAATGATATACATATGCATGTGATATATGCTATGTTTTCCACCTTATCGGGCATTCAAACGAACGTTTGGTGGGGGTGTGGCTGCCCAGCTTACGCCCCTTCACACCCACCTCCACACCCACACCCACAAACATACGCATACGCATACAAATATATATGTATGAATATAACATATGTATGCTGATCGCGTTTATCGATTTAACAAAAACACAACAAAAAGCTGCGCAAACGATTCGCGCACGTTGTGAACTGAATGGGGAAATGCAAATTGGAAATAACAATTGAAATAGCTGTTGTTATTGTTGTTGTCACACTCACGCACACACACACACGATCAATAAGCAAACAAACAACAAACAAACAAAGAGGGGCCGCAATCAGAACAGTTGATGGCGAGTGCAAGCGTCAAAAATCAACATTGTTAACAGTTCAGCACACACATACATGCACACATAAGTAAATAAACAGTAATAAATAATAATTAAATGAATTAACAGCAAAAACAACAGCCGCGCTCTGCCTAGTGTGGCCGCACAGCGAAGACTAGATACCCTAACAAGTTAAACATATATTATTAAGCACAAACTAAAACTCAAAAATAACTGTTTTCATTTCAAATATGTTACTTTGAATACGCACTCTTATACACACACACACTTAGCCACGCGTCACCCAGCAGTGGCAAAGCCAACAACAAAATGTGTATGACATAATAATCACGAGAGCAGGCAGCGACTGCGAACACCGATTAGCAAGTCATGTGATTCGTTTTTATTTACATTTGCGCCGACAACCCATACAAACATACATGCACACACATACGACCACATGCAGACGCGTCGCCGATCGGCAAGTTGATGGGAGAGCGCGAGAGCGCGCCCACAAGCGAAGCAAAACTAGCAAACAAACGAGTCCGAACGCCAATAAGAGCATGAGGCGAAAATAGTAGGGCGAATGGAGAGTGGGAGAACAGCACCAGCAGCAGCAGCGCAGCCACGGGTTAGTAATAATGTTGTTGGCTGGGGGCGCACCTTTGATTTGCACTTTGACTTCCAACGCCAGAGCAACAGATATCACACACAGACACATAGAGAGAAAAGGACGCAGCATTGCATTTTGGCGTACGTGACGAACATTTGGCAACTGTTTGTTGGGTTATTGTCCCCGTTTGCGTTCGCCAATTTGCGTACGAGACACAAAGAGGAAGAGATAAAGAGCGCCGCGAATTGACAGTGACAAAGGCTAGGCGAACCCAAATGGAAATGCTTTCATTCCAATGCCTGTGCATAGCTATTTTATTTCGTTCTTTCTCTATTCTTGTTTTTTTTTTTGCTGCTTGCATGTGCAGCTGCTGCTTAGCGTGCACGAGGGTTGTGAGCCGTCCTTTGTTTTGTTTTAATGCCAGGTGCTGACGTTAGAGATGGGCGCGTGACGAGTGCTACTACTTATCCTCACGACTCGCACGACACACGTGCTGATCTGAGTTAATATTTACATGTATGTGTGTGTGTTTGTGTGTCGGCAAACACTTACCTTAGATAATTTCTGGACGTTTGCGTAGCTTTTGCGGACGACGAACTGTTATTGTTGTTGCCGGCTGAGGCGGCGGCAGAGGCAGACGCGTGTGTACGTGCTGCCTCCGCTACCGTTGTTTGGCCATAATTTACCGTCGGCTGTGCTGTAGTTGTTGTTGGGTTTGTTTGGGGCGCTGGCGTCGGCGTTGGCGTCGCTTGCGTGGGTGTTGCTGGTACCGACGGAAAGAACAGTTTATTCAACAAGGCCATAATAATATACAACTGGCGCAATCGCAATCATTTATTAAACACATCTGGCCAGCCAATAACAAATTATTGCAATTCACTTGAAACAATTGCTCGGCCTTTTGCTTTTGCTTTTCCGTTTGCCTTTGCAGCAGTTGTTGTTGTTGTTGCTGTTGCTGTACATGTGTCTCGCGGGTGGAGAGCGACTGCCGTTGCAACTGCCGTTATTCGTCTAACACGACGCATCAACACACAAACAAAAGCTTTGCACAATTGAACTTTCGCTTTGCACTTTTCTTTTTATTTACATTTACTTGTATGCGCACTTACACACACGTATGCAGATTGCTCTTTTTGGCAAATGATCTCTTCCTGTCTTAGCCAAAATACACACACACACACAAACACGCGCGCGCAGTTCTTTTGATTGAATATTTTGTTGTTGCTATTTTTGTGTTTATTTACCAGACGTATTTTGCACGACTATCGTCACAGGGGCGCACGGAGGGGTTGCCAATTTCACAAGCACCCTATATATGCATACATATATTCTGCATTTATTTCCTCGCACTTTTTAATCAAAATAATTAACGATTTTGCGCGCCCACACACACACACACACACACACACGTCCGCCACAAATCAGTTGTGTATTCACTGTTTTTGCATATATCTCAAATATGGATTTAAAAAAACGCACAAATAAAATATACGTATGAGCTTTTATTTCTTAAAACAATTTATTTTTCATTTCATGCGCAGCCCGACGCGTGCATGCGACTCCGACGGCAAAACAACAACAAATGTTATTCTTCTTGAATGTTAACACCTTAACATGAACCACCGCGTCTTCTTGTCATGCTGTTATACACACACATAAAAGGCCCACTTTATTGCTCAAATGAGCTGCTTCTGCTCAAATAATCTACTGACTCACTGTTAGGTCTTACATTTTATGTGATTGCTATAATCGAAAAGTTATCGATATAACCTGATTAATATTGACTGTTAAATTCAAAATTTTCTTGAATTTTCTAATTTGTTTAATGGTCCAGACAAAAAGATTTAGTTATACAAAAATGGTCCCTTATGATTTGATAATTTGTAATTGTTGAACTTTATTTGTTGACTTACATATACATACTTCAAAAAATTTTTAGACCCACATACATGCGAGGGAAAAGTGGGAAATTGATTTTAAATATATGCTGCTGTTTTTCGTTTTTCTTTCCTATTCGTTTCGTTTATTTTTCATTAAAATCGAACCGAAAAAAAGTAAAAAGAAGAAAACGATTTCATTCTTAAACATTAGCGCTAAATATTCGTAATTCCTGCAACCGCCGTGTAGGAATACCGATAGTATATATAATTATAATTGAAAGTGTGTACGTTTGTCGCAATAACTATAAGAGATTTTGATATCAAATAGAAATAAATGTTGCGACTTTGAGCCGCTCCATAAAGAGAGAGAAGCTTACATTATAAAGTTTTAATGTTTTATACTTTCGTTAAACTGGTTGGTTGCTTGCGTGCGTATTTCTTGTTAGTATGCGTGTGTGTGTGTGTGTGTGTGTGTGTGTGTGTAGCGTGAGAGAGAGAATATGCTGGCCAACTATTCCTTGCACGTGGAAGTGTCCATAGGACTGGCCGGCTGTATAAACGCCGTGGCCGCACCACTTGGCTGATTGGTGGGCGTGAAAGCCGAAAGCGACGAGTTGCTGCTGCTGTTGATCAAATTGCCGCTGGACGAATTGTGCATCAGATTGGACGACAAGGACGAAGCGCTGCTGGACGTGCCCGTCAGCTGGTTGTTCAGCGACAATATGCCGCCGGCAACAAAGGTGCCCGCACCGCCGACGGCATTGTGCGACGCACCCTGCGGCAGACCCGCGCCCAAGCTGAGCCGTTCGGTGCTCAGATTCGATAAAAAGCTGCCCATGCCACTGCCGGCACCAGCGCCAGCAGCCGTGCCACCATAGATGGCAGCGGAGCCGGTGGCCAGCAGGGGATTTGTGGTGGTCAGCACATTCGGTGCGGAAGTGTTCAGGCCCAGCATGGGCGTAGGCAGTGCTGGCTTGATGAAGCGCTCGCTGGCGCGACGATTCTACGGGATTTAAATACAATTAGTTTAATTTAAAGGAATACATGTTACTGGACCCACCACTAGTTGCCCGCAGGCGTAGCAGCGATTCTGTACCGCCGTGCCGGGACTGAGTGGACGACTGCTCGACGGACTGTGCGACACGGGACTGCTGATGGTGCGCTGACGCTGAGCATTCACGGCGGCGGCTGCGTTCGATCCGCCCGCAATTAGATTCTCATTGTAGAAGCGCTCCTCGTCCATTTCCAGCGACGACTCCGACTCGGATAGATGGCGGCAAAGGGCCTCGCGACGCTCCACCTCCTGTTTGAGCTTGCGCTGCAGCCGGGCATTCTCCTCCCGGATGGACTTCTCCTCCTTTTGGGCGGTAGCGAGATTAGCGCGCAGGCGAAACACCTCGGAGCGTAGCGTCTGGATGTGTGCGCTCAGATTGGTGGCGGTGTCGCCGTTGGCATTGTTGGTGATATCACGTGGCGTTGTCGGATCGGACACCGGCTGATCGAGTTTGATTTGCAGCGAACGCTTCTCGGTTTCCAGCTTGTCCATGCGCTTCCACAGCTTGTTGACCAGCGCCTCCTGCTCCTGTTCGAGCGTGTTCTCCAGCTCGACCATTTCGCGGCGCAGCTGTTCCAGATTGGTCTGCTTGTTGTCCGTTTCCGCCTGCAGCTTCTCGATCTTGCGCATCAGCTTGTTTACCAGGCACTCCTGCTCCTGCTCGAGCGTTTGCTCCAGCTTGCACTTCTCCTGGCGCAGCTGGTCCAGCTTTCGCGACAGGTCGTTCGTCAGGCACTCCTCCTCGCGCTCGTAGTGATGCGCCAGCGTCTCCTTCTCCTTCTTCAGCGCCTGGATTTTCTTCAGCAATGTGTTAGATATATACTCCTCCTCCTGCTCCGCCTTGGCTTGCTGTTATTTGATTAAACTGTTTATTAAGGTATGTGTATATATGGCAAGTACTCACAATTATGACAGATGCCTGCTTCAGAAATCGATTCTCCTCCTGCACCACCTTGCATTTTGTCTTGGATGTGTCCAGCTCGGCTTTAAGCACTCTAAATCATATAAAAGTTAGGGTATGCACTGGAAATAGACTTTGTCCACTCACTTGTTCTGCTGTGTGAGGGACTCGATGCGCTTTTGCAGCTGCTCCCGTGAAACTGGACTCGGTGGCAGCATTGTGCCGCCGTCCAGCGAACTCTCCGACTCACAAGGACTCTCCATAGCTGCAAGAGAAAATGGAAAACATCTGGCAATTAAAACGAATACGATTGAATTTCAATTAAAGCACAAAAATAATAAGAAAAACAACAAAGACGGGGACTCTGATCGCAGTTGTTGTTGTTCATTTATTTCTTGTACATGTTTCTTCTTCATCTTGTTGTTGTCGCGAAACAAAGAATCGCGTCCGTGCCATAGAAAATGTTTAACCTTCACTTTTGTGTGCAGTTCACTTGGTTTTTTTTTCTTTGATTTTAATTTTGATTTTTTTTTATTCTTTTTTTTTTGGCTTTTTATGCAATTTCCGAAATCGATAGCAGCACAAGGTCAGCCAGAGCGTGGCATTGAACGGGACAGACGGACATCTTTGCGCTGCAGGCGGCTCCAGGGAAATTGAACCCCCTACAACCCAGCCAGAGGCACCCCCTCCCCACACCGAAGCCCCTTTTGCACTGACCACAAAACAGCTGCCGACAAAGTCGTCGCAGCTTGGCGAGCGCAGGGGGCAGCTTCAATTACAATTGCAAAGTATATTTTTGCAATCATATATTGGCTTGGTTTTGCACATTAATTAACATTTACCTGAACTCGGCCGTCGCTGCTGTTCGGCACCCTACACGACTTTTTTTACTACGCGCCGCCTCTGCTGCTGCTTCTTCTTGCCAGTGCCAGGGCGAGTATTGAGCTTTTTGTGTTTTTCTTGCCTTTTGACAGCGCTCTGTCGCTTTTGCTACACAGAGGAGGTGTGTGTGCGTTTGCCTGTTACTTGAGCCTATTTAATAGGTTTTCACTTTGCCAGAACGCAAAAGCATTTTGCGAGTTTAACTAAAAATGAATAATGCGAAAAAATTGCTGCGTGTAGTGTGACCGTTTAGCCCGCAATACGAAAACGCGACGAAAGTGTGACCGGAATTTGTTCAAACTAAAATGTCAAAAAGAAACCTGGTTAGGTATTTAAATACCAAGCCTGTTAGCACGTGCAAAGCAACTCGTAAACAGTTGCGGAATTTTATTTAATTTTGTCTCAAATAATGGCCGACGATGCTGGCCAGGACAAGCGCAAGCAGCACCGTGCCCGCCAGTCCGGCGTCAAGGCGGACAAGAAGAAGGTCAAGGCCAAAAAGGACGCCAACCAAAAGGAACCCGAGTTAACTGCTCGCCAACGCAATCCGAAAGCGTTTGCCATCAACTCGGCGCAGCGGGCGGAACGTAATTTCCGGCGCAAGGAGGACCTTACGGCCAAGAAGCAGCACATTCCCGTGGTCGATCAGACGCCCGATGTGCCGCCGCCCGTGTTGATCGCAATCGTGGGCCCGCCCAAAGTGGGCAAGACGACGCTCATCAAGAACCTAATCAAGAGCTTCACGCGGACCAACGTGACGGAGATTCGTGGGCCCATCACCATAGTCACCTCAAAGAAGCGCCGCATCACGCTGCTGGAGTGCAACAACGATGTCAACTCGATGATCGACGTGGCCAAGTGCGCGGATCTGGTGCTGCTTCTCTGCGACGCCAGCTACGGCTTCGAGATGGAGATCTTCGAGTTTCTCAATATCTGCCAGGTGCACGGCATGCCCAAGATAATGGGCGTGCTCACCCACCTGGACATGATCAAGAACCCCAAGCAGCTGCGCAAGCGCAAGAAGGAGCTGAAGCATCGCTTCTGGACGGAGGTCTACGACGGCGCCAAGCTCTTCTACCTGTCCGGTCTGGTGCACGGAGAGTACCTGCGCAACGAGATCACGAATCTGGGTCGCTTCATATCCGTGATGAAGTTCCGGCCGCTGCAGTGGCGCGGCGCGCACAGCTATCTGCTCGTGGATCGCATGGAGGACGTCACCAACACGGACACCGTGCGCCGCAATCCCAAATGCGATCGCGAGGTGGTCCTCTATGGGTATGTGCGCGGTGTGCCGCTCAAGCAGGAGCATATGGTGCACATTGCCGGACTCGGTGACGCCCGCATCGATGACCTCAGTCTGATACCCGATCCGTGCCCGTTGCCGGGCGCCGAGAAGAAGCGCAGTCTGCTGGAGAAGGAGCGTCTGCTGTATGCACCCATGTCGGGCGTGGGTGGCATCGTCTACGACAAGGATGCCGTCTACATTGAGCTTCACGGCTCGCACTCGCACAAGGAGAAGACGGCCGAGGCCACGGAGCAGGCGGCGCTGGTCACCAAGCTGATCGACAAGAAGACCACCATGGACGAGCAAATGGAGCAGCAGGAGTTCCGACTCTTCTCGAACAGTGCGCCCATCAAGTCCAGAGATTTCAAGAGCGACGACGAGGCCGCAAACGAGTCGGAGCAGGAAGATGACTCCGGCCTGGACGCAGCCAGCAGCGACGAGGAACAGCCCGATGAATTTGCTGCCGATGATTGGCGCGGTGAGAACAGCGAGGATGAGGACGAGCAGGTGGACAAGGACAGCGAGCATGCATCCTCCGGCGACGAGGAGTATCAAAGTTTGGCAGATGTCAAAGTAACGGAAGCAAAAAGCGACAGCTCCGACGACGAGGACGACGAGGCACGCATCTTGGCCAGTAACATGAGCTGGAAAACGAATCTGGCGCAGAAAGCGCGCGACGCCTTCCTGCAGCGCCACTCGGAGTCGCGCAATCTGATGCGTCTGGTCTACGGCGTCTACAACCAGGGCGAGCTCAACAGGCAGCAGCAGGAGGAGAACGCTGCCGCCTCCGATGAAGAGCTGGGCGGGCTGTTTCGCGTGGCTGCCAAGAAGCAAACTGATATGCAGAAGGACAAGGACATACGCGACAAGGACGAGCGCTGCTTCTTCGAGTATCAGAGCGGTAAGTCTACCCAGCGTTCTCCATTCAAGTCGTGTTAGACTCGTTCCAGTGTCCGTCTGTCCGTATGAACGCAATTTTATTCGCCGCTATGGAAGCCAGCGACTTGAAATTTGGAATATATACTCGTACACACCAGCGTCAGATAAATTCTCAAGATATTTTAGCTGCGCCCAGTGGGGGCGTGGCAATTCGATAAAATCTATATTTTCCTCAGTTTTAACATTAGAAACACACACAAATTTTCAGACAGATTACTGATGACCTTCTCTAAGGTTCGCACAAAAATATTTTTGTATACGCCCACGGGGGGCGTGGCAAATTGATATAATCCATACTATTTGAGCGGGTAACCCGAGAAAATCACCCACAATTTTAGAGCTAGAGTCACCAAATTTTGCAGGCAGTTTTCTGATGACCTCCTCTCAACAACGAGAGGAACAATTTCGACCACGCCCACTCAAAAAAATCGATGTTTAAAAAAAAAACAATAATAATTTACGCTTTTACTTCTTTATAACTAAATCACGCTCTAGATGCCTGCCGCGATTGGCTGTCGGATGCGAACAAGGAGCTGATCAAGAACTGCTTCGTCACCGGCAAGTGGAAGGCCTCGGAGGATGCCGAGAACCTGCTCAAACTGGACGACATGAGCGATGCGGACAGCGAGGTGTATGGCGACTTTGAGGATCTGGAGACGGGCGAACAGCACAGCGGCAAACCCAAAGCGGAAGCGGAGCCAAGCGACGATGAGGCAGCTGCTCCAGCTGCCAAGCGCAAAATGACGCGCGTCGAGGAGGAAAACCAGACTAAAGCCGATATTATGGCCAAAAAGCTGAAGCTAAAGGCAAAGTTCGATGCCGAGTACGACAACAGCGGGGAGAAGGGGGTGAAGGCGACACTGGACGCATCACCGGCGATCACGGCTTCTACGAGGATCTCAAGGCGGAGGCGCAGAAGCAGAGCGAGCTGAACAAGAGCGAGTTCGCCCACCTGGACAACGAGCTGCGCATCCAGATCGAAGGCTATCGCGCCGGCCTTTATGTGCGCCTGGGCTTCAAGACCATTCCGGCGGAGTTTGTGGAGAATTTCGACGCGAGCTATCCGGTGCTGGTGGGCGCCCTCAACATGACCGAGGAGAACGTGGGCTATGTCAACTGCAAGGTGAAGAAGCATCGCTGGTACAAGAAGATCCTCAAGACAGGGGATCCCCTCATCGTTTCCATGGGCTGGCGTCGTTTCCAGACGATCGCCATCTATGCCAAGGTGGAGGACAACTTGAGGCATCGCTATCTGAAGTATACGCCCAATCATGTGACCTGCAGCATGACCTTCTGGGGTCCGATAACGCCGCAGAATACGGGCTTTCTGGCGCTGCAAACGGTGCGCCAGGATCATGAGGAAATGAAGCGTCTGGGCTTTCGCATCGCCGCCACGGGCTGCGTCACCGAGCTGGACAAATCGTCACAGATCATGAAGAAGCTGAAGCTGGTCGGGCATCCCTTCAAGATCTACAAGAACACGGCGTTCATCAAGGACATGTTCAACTCCTCGCTGGAGGTGGCCAAATTCGAGGGCGCCAAAGTTAAGACCGTATCCGGCATACGTGGCCAAATCAAGAAGGCCCACCACACGCCCGAGGGCTCCTATCGTGCCACCTTCGAGGACAAGATACTGCTCAGCGACATTGTCTTCTGTCGCACGTGGTTCCGCGTGGAGGTGCCGCGCTTCTATGCGCCCATCACGTCGCTGCTGCTGCCGCCGGAGCAGAAGAGCCACTGGCAGGGCATGAAGACGCTCGGCCAGTTGAAGCGCGAACGGGCCATCCAGAACGAGGCGCAGCCGGACAGCATGTACACGGACATCGTGCGCAAGCCGAAGATCTTCCGGCCGCTGGTCATACCCAAGGCGCTGCAGCGCGCCCTGCCCTACAAGGATAAGCCCAAGCTAAGCCCGGAGAATCCGCGCGAGGCGCTGGAACGCGTGGCCGTGATCAACTCCCCGTACGAGCAGAAGGTAGCGAAAATGATGAAGATGATCGAGACGAACTACAAGGACAAGCGCCATCGCGAGCACAAGGACACCAAGCAGCGGATGAAAAAGTTCCGCGCCCAGAAACGCGCCGACGAAGAGTCCAAAATGAAGCGCCAAAAGGAGCTGCGCAAAAAGGTCTCCCGGGCCATCAGCAAGGTGCGCGGCAAAAACACCAACTAATCAAACTTTGTGCATAGATCCTAGAATAAGCCGAAAAATACATTTGTACAATTTGAAGTGGACAACTGGAGGGGAAAAGGGAAACTTCTGGGCTGTTCTCGTTTACTTGCTCAGCGGCGCCGGAGCAGGTGCAACAAGCACTGGGCCAGTGCTGGCCATGGGCACGCCATCCATGAATGGCCAGCACTTGTCCAGCGCTTTGCTGCACTTGCTCCGGCTGACCGCGCACAGAGCTCTCTCTCGCACTTTACTCGCAATCAAAATTAAAAAATATAACTTAACGCTGCTTAGAATCTAGAAATGGAAAATCAAGAACGCCAGCCACTAATCCTCATCCTTGTTGTCATCGATGACCTTGAGCGCGGCGAGCAGGGCGTGCTTGCGGCTGGCGACCATTTGGCCACCGCCGGTGGCGCCACTCGAGATGCTGCTGCGCTTCTTCTTGGCGGGATCGTCGCGCACATTGCCGCCCGAGCTGGGGCGACAGTGTATGTCCAAGAAGCTCTCGCGCTCCTTGTAGTCATCAGAGATTAGCTTGCGTATGCCAGACATGTTCTCCTTCATGCTCGGCGCGCGCAAATTGCCCTTTGGCTGGAAATTGGAAATTGGATGATAAAATGGCAGCTACTCCAGTTCCCGTATTCTACACTTACCAAAGCTCCTTTGGTTGGGCGTTTTGGTGATTGTTCGTCGTCCTCGTCGAAGTCATCCTCCTCCTCCATCTCCAGCATCTCGGCCAGCTCGCATTTGGTGTCCAAGTAGGGAGCATAGTCCACCAGGCTAATATCATTTGGGTTCTCCTCCTCGTCGCTGCCAGCCTCTTCGCGTTCCATCAGGCCATACTTCTTGCCATCGCCGTCATCCTCGTCGTCTTCGTCGCGCTCCGAATCCTCCTCGTAGTCGAATTCCAATGCTTTTGTCAGCGCCTCCAGCTTGTCGGCCGCCGCATCGGCGGCAGCTGTATGCTTGGAGCTGAGCTCGTTCTCACGACGCTTGCTGGCCAGGCTGCTGCGGGCATTGCTGCTGGCAATGGTGGACACGCTGCCGTTGATGAGGCCGCCGCTGCGCAGTCGTGGATTCGGCTTGGGATTGCCCGGACTGGGCTTGGTCTGGTGGAGCATCTGGCTGAGCGAGAGACGCGACGCATTCATGACATTGTTGGTCAACGGCTTGGGCTGAGTGGTGGCCGGCGGCAGCGTCAACTTGCCGCGTGTTGGCTTGTCCGGAGCGTCGGGGATTTGGTTGACGCTCTTCTCCTCGTCGACGTCGTCCTTGTCAAAGTCAAAGTTCGAATCTGTCTCCAGGACATCGGTGAGCGCATTGAACTCGCTTTGGTTGTTCTTCTCGATGGCCTTGTCCAGCAATTCCAGCGACTTCTCCAGCTTGTCGATCTTGTCCGTCTCCTCGACGGCATTCAGCTTGGTGCGCCGACCCGAGGCCAACGGATTCGCCTTGTCCACCTGCAACGGAGCGTAATCAAATATTCAAATATCGATCGGTCAGACTCAACTGTAAACTCCTCCAGCTTGCGATAGCCGCTCATCTCCAGGCGGGCCTTCTCCAGCTTCAGCATCACCTCCTTGCACTTCTTCTGCTCGTTGAGCAGCTGCTGGCGGAAGTTTTTCGACTCCAGCTGCACCTTGCGCGCCATCAGCTTCATGTCGTTATCCTTCTCCTGCAGGCGCTGCTCCAGCAGGCGCAGCTTATCCTGCAGCTTCTGGCGCTCATCCAGATTTCTGCAGGGCAAATGGAACACATTTAAATCGATGCAACTGGACCCAATTCCCGCCCGCTTACTTGTCCTTGATGAGCTGGCTGAAGTGCTTGTTCTGGTCGCTCAGCGACAGGATCTGTGCCTCCTTCTGCTTCAGCTTCTGCTCCAGCTCCTTGTTGACCGCCTGGACGTTGCGATGCTTGGTCTGCCAGACGCGCAGCTCCTCCGAGTGCGAGTGCAGCAGCTGCGGCAGCTCTGCGCCCGTATTCTCGTACTTGTTCAGCGCCATCGACTGGCGTTTGTGCATCGTGCGCAGCATGCGATTCTCGTGCGCCAGATTGGCGATCTCCGCCTGCGCATCGGCCAGCTGATTCTGGAAGGTCTTCACGCGCAGATTGCGCGCGGACATCACCCGCTGATGGATATCGCTCTGGGCATTGCTGGGCACCATCGAGGGCTGGCGGATGCCTCCGTTGGAAGCCTTCAGACCGCGCGACGTCTGCTTGCGCTGATAGATTTGACTGGCGGATTCGCGAGAACTGGCCGAATAGAGGCTCTCACAGCTCTTAGCCGGCAACCTGAGCAAGGTTATGGGGATGCGCATGGGAAATAGATAGAAATGGGAATTGGTTACTTACGACATGATGTTATTATCCCACCGAGATTCTGCACTGAAGGTGGATGCGGACTTGCGCGGCGATACCATTTAAATGCACACGATGGCGCTATATAAATTCGCTTTTATTCCGCAGAGCAGTTTCAATTTATGTAGCTATTTTTTGTTTACTGTGTAGAAATATTGTTAATGCTGGCTACGAACGTTGTTGTGTGTTGAGCAGGAAAGTGCCGGCTGTTCAGCTCTCGATTTCTAACTGAAAATTGCCTGGCTGCTGCTGTGGTTACGATTTTGTCGTTTGTTTACTTGTTTGTTTGCCCAAAAATCATTGTAAACGAAAAACCAGCCCTCGGATTCAAGCTGCAAACCGTTGCCATGGCAAAGCCAAGAGGGCAGCTGTAACGGTAATTGGCTATCGTTCAAATGATTTTCGATATGCGCGGTGCTGTCCACCTGCTGAAAAATACTATACAAAAAATACCACTTGTGCACTGATTTGGTTCACTTTGCAGCCAACTGGTTCAGTAGCGAATTGAAAGAGCCACCAATTGAACGTCGAACGCTGAACACTTGGGCGCTTTCTATTTCAATGGATTTTCATTAATTGCTCCAGTTTCTCAAGTGAAAATCAATCAATGCAATTGGGCGCATCCGGCCGTATTACGACATATGCAGCGTGCCCGCGTTAAAGTGAGTAACCGAAATGGACCAATTGGCCCGAAATAACTGCATAACTCAACAGCTGCCGCACGCATCTCGTTTTATTTGTAGGCGGAACCGTGAAGGACGTTCGTGGCCGGATTTAGGGCACACCTGACGTCAGCAGCGAAAATAAAACGTAGCAGAAACTCTCGCCATGATTCACGTGGGCGACAACTCGTGGAACCTGCGCGTGTTTATCACGGACCTGGCGCTGGAGCGGACGATGCGCGTGCGCGGCGATCAGCATCTGGGCAGCATCATGCTGCAGCTGGTCGATCCGGAGAATCCCAAGGACTGGTCTGATCATGCTCTCTACTGGCCGGCCAAGAACGTTTGGCTGACGCATACGCGCGCCACCTTGGACCGGTGCGGCGTCCAGGCGGACAGCCTGCTCCACTTCACGCCCATGCACAAGATGCTGCGCGTCCAGCTGCCGGATTTGCGCTACCTGGACTGCCGCGTCGACTACTCGGCCAAGACGTTCGGAGCCGTGGTGAGTTTGTGCAAGCAGCTGGACATCCGCTATCCGGAGGAGCTGTCACTGTGTAAGCCGCTCGAGCCGGAGCACCTGAAGAAGAACTTTGCCCAGCTGCCGCAGCTGAAGCGGGTGCCAATAGCCGAGCCGGATGGCACCACATATCTGCAACCGGCGCCGGACACCAATTCCTTTGTGCCCATCAGCTCGGGCTTTAATGGTGGCAGCAATGGCAGCCTGGACAAACCCTCTGCGCCGGGCGCGTTCTTCTGTGCGCCACTGTCGCCGCACAATGCGCCCACGCACGGCAACTGGCAGCCCAGCCAGACGGGCTACGGCACCTTTGAGTCCTCGTCTAGTTTGGGCGATTTCCAGGAGAACTTGGCCAGTTCGCCGCACGCGCCCACCGCCGAGGTGCGCGCCCGCCTGCTGCGGCCCAAGACGTTGGTGGAGAAGGCCCGCCTCAACGTGGGCTGGCTGGACAGTTCGCTGTCGCTGATGGAACAGGGCATCCGGGAGTACGACACGCTCTGCCTGCGCTTCAAGTACTACAGGTTCTTCGATGTGAATCCCAAAAGCGACCAGGTGCGCATCAATCAGCTGTACGAGCAGGCCAAGTGGTCCGTGCTGAACGAGGAGCTGGACTGCACCGAGCAGGAGACGCTCCTCTTTGCCGCCCTGCAGTTCCAGGTGAATCACCAGCTGGACATGCAGCCGCTGGCAGCCATCGAGGCGTCCAGTCAGCGCAACGATGACGATGACATTGACTCGGCGCTCAATGAGCTGCAGATCACGTTGGAGGGCAGCGCCGGCCCGGATCCGGTTAACATAACACACATACCGGAACTCTCCGACTATCTGCGCTACCTGAAGCCACAGCGCTTCACGCTGCGCGGCTACAAGCGCTACTATTTCACCTATCGCGACCTGCACCTGCATCTGTTCAAGAGCGCCGAGGAGTCGCGACGCACTGCGCCCGCGATCAGCATTAATTTGCGCGGCTGCGAGGTGACGCCGGACGTGAATCTGGCGCAGGGCAAGTACGCCATCCGGCTGGAGGTGTCGCCCGAGGACCACCGCGGACCCAACAGCGAGGTCTGGGTGCGCTGCGAGCACGAGCAGCAGTACGCCAAGTGGCTGGCCGCCTGTCGCCTCGCAGCCAAGGGTCGCTCCCTGGCCGACAGCACGTACGAGAGCGAGGTGGACGGCATCCTGTCGCTGCTGCAGATGCAGCGACCCGTGCCGGGCGTACAGCTAAACATCGATCCGCGCAGCGTCGACGCCGTCGACTATCTGTCGCCCAAGATGCTGCGCAAGCTGGCCAGCAAGGCGGTGCAGCGGATTCTGGAGGCGCATGCCAATGTGCGCGACCTGTCGCCGCTGGAGGCCAAGCTGAAGTACATCCAGGCCTGGCAGTCGCTGCCCGACTTTGGAGTCTCGCTGTTCGTCATCAAGTTCGACGGCCATCGGAAGGAGGAGCTGCTGGGCGTGGCCCACAATCGCATCATGCGCATGGACCTCAGCACCGGGGATCACATCAAGACCTGGCGCTACAACAGCATGAAGGCCTGGAACGTCAACTGGGGCATCAAGTGCATGATGATCCAGTTTAACGATGAGAACGTAGTCTTCTCCTGCCACTCCGCCGACTGCAAGGTGGTCCATGAATTCATTGGCGGCTACATTTTCATGTCCATGCGCTCCAAGGACAACAATCAGACGCTGAACGAAGAGCTCTTCCACAAGCTAACGGGCGGCTGGTCCTAAACTCTGTTGTTTCTAATTTAAATCGTTTTTGTTGTTGACAGTGGCCTCGTTTAGCGCCCATTTTTATAATCTCACGACTGTCCCTAATCAACTATTTGGACTCACAATATTAATGCAATATTTATAGAGTTTTCTAAACTAATCCCATGGATTTTAACTGATTTTAACATAAACATAATTAATCACTAGCCAAGAGCGCTTTTGCTCTCCTAACTACAATTAACTCAGCCTTAATCGTGGCCTTTATACAAACTAACTCTTAAGCGAAAATACAATTATAGTAAATTTTAACACATTTGAATTTGACTTGATTCGCGCGCCCTGCTGTTATCGATACCACGATTAAATGTGTGAAGCTGCACTTGGTATCGATAACTGTATCAGCTGTTCGCTTGTAAACAAACCGTTTGTCAATAAATGTTTTTGGTATTGATTGAGAAATGGCTAAAACGACGCACGGCAAGCGAAAACCTTGGGTTAAGAACCTCTATTCGAACCGCGAGTATCCGGACAACTACACGGACGTGAGTTTCCTCAAAGATCTGCGCACGAATCTCCACGTGCGCCTCTACACATTCGGTGAGGCTGTCTCCGGCATCACCGTGCTGAACAATCAAATCTCGTGCATTACCGGCTTTCTGATACTCTACCACATGATGCTCAGCGACAGTGTCGCCCCCACCGACATATTGGTGCCCACGTGCATCATCACCGGCATTGGCTATTTGTTTTATCGTGGCGGCAGCCTCAACATGAAACTGCTGGGCGAGGATTCCAAGACGCTGGTCACCGTGCTGCTGTTCGGCTACATCTTCTCACCGATGCTGCACACACTGACGCAGGCAATCAGCACGGACACCATATACACGACCACATTCTTTGTGATGCTCTTCAATCTGATGTTCTCCGACTACGGCCTGGATGTGGCCATGGTGTCCCAGGCCATATCGTTGAATGCGGCCATATTCGGCGCCATCTGCCTCGCGTCGCGACTGTCCACGTCGTATCACGCCTTTGTGCTGCTCGTCGAGGCGGCCATATTCTTTGTGCTGTACCCGATAATGATAGCAGCCACTTGGCATGCCCTCTGCATGGTGCCCATCTTCGTCGTGTGCTGCACGGCGCTCTATTATATATCGCGACCGGTGCTGTGTCTATATGCCTGCAGTACGCTCTTCATCAACTTTGTTTGTCCGTTCATATTTGTGCGACAACAGAGCTACAAGTTCAACATTCACGGGCCCTGGGACGAGGCGATTGTCGAGGAGAATACCGACAAGAATCTAGATGAGAATTTATAGCGCCAGCTTCGCTTCTCAGAGATGCAATGCATCGATGATGGGGAGCACCAGTCAAAGCACTAAAATCATTACTTTACACATCATTTAAGTAACTAAACAACTCATCTGAGTCACGTTTCATTTAACGATTGTGTTTAAACTTTATTTTTTATTTGAAAAATGCACACTAAACCTCAATTGTACATAGCAATATTTCCACTGTAAATAGCAACAAATCTATGTATTAAGATGTTTAATAAATTCATTAAAAATCTCATAGAATTTCGAATGTTGTGTTATTATTTACAAATGCAGAATCAATCTAATTAAAAAGCGTTTCCACTTGAAAATAAAATATATTGACTTTTGGTTCTCGTTTGTATCATTTAATTATAATCATTATTTAATTGAATTATACAATTTATAATTATGTTTGATGAAGGCATATTTACAAACATATACGCAAACATATGAAACAATTATAAAAATAATACAGCATTAATCGCATTTGTGATAAAGTTTGACGTTGCTTAAATTAAATAAAAGCCCACTCGACATTGCAGTAAAAACCTTTTTTACATTTAGCATTATGATAAACTACGAAGAATAAGAAACTAATGTTTTCTCATTTCTATTTTTATATAGAATTTGCATATGTTAATACACTAGGTATATTTATTTCACTTCAACTTTTTCGCTAAACATTCGCACTAAACGCGCCCAACGGTCACCGCCTTTAATCATTAACTATATATAACTACTAAATACAATATTTATATATATATTATTTTTGTTTCTTTTTCATGTATAAACTTTTTCAAAATGTAAAAAACGTACATATGCTTAATTGTTCTTGTTGTTTAAGTTATTAGTTGTTTTTTTTTTTATATTTGTCTTTATGCTAAAATTAACTATTTTGTTTTAGATAAACGCTATCAACATCTCATATAATTATATGATTATGACATTTTGATTTCAATTAAACTAGCATAGAAAACTAGAAAATGAAATACGGTGCGCTCATAGTGTGTAGTGTAGTGTAGTGTGGGGTCAGACGCTGGGTGGGGTGGGGGCACAAACGCACAAACACACACAAAATATACACTAAAAACTAGACTCGCCCGCGCGCGCAATAACAACAACGCTGAGAACCTGCACTCGACCACGCATCAAACCCATTTTGTTAATTCTACTAACAGTTTAAGTTTCTCAATCAAAAAACGAAAGAAAAGAAAACCCAACTGCACAGTCTCATCTTCCTCCTACTCTTCGACAGCTTCTTGTCCTCGTTTAAAGTGCCACCTCGTCACCGTTGCGGGTGCAGGCACCGCCGCTTAGCTTCACCTGCTCCTGGCACTCCTGCTCGGCGAGCAGCTGCAGTTCCCGGCGTCGTTGTGCGGTTAGCGAGAGACTTGGACTGGCATCGCTGCTGGCGATGGCTTTGGAAGTTGCTTGGTTAGTTGGCTCGTACAATATATCACGTTTTGTTGTGGTTGGGTTTGTGGCAAAGTGTACTTGGTGTTGTTGTGCTGGCTGCAGCGGCTGCTGCTGCTGCTCCCTCTGTGGCTGCGGCTGTTGTCAGACTCTTTCATTCTTTGGCGTTGGCTCCGCAGTTGCTGAGTCAGCGATTTCATTGCTAGTCGCCTGGTTGCCAATGGCGGCGGCTTCCAGCAGCAGGCCGGCCTCAACATCGCCAGCCTGACGGGCCGCATTCCGCTGACGGCACATGTACGGCGAATTTGAGGGCGAGGGCAGTTGGTTCTGTAAATATAAATAAATGCCGATTAAGTTGCTTTCGCTTAAAAGAAATTATATTTTCTTTACCGTTTTGTTGTTGTTTTGGCAGCAGGTGGCCTTCACGCAGCCCTCGTCCGTGGTGGGGCAATCGAGGGCACAGCAATCGGAGCCGCTCATGTTAATGCTGGAGGTGCCATCGGACATATTGCAGCCCTCGATCTCAATAAATTCCGGCTGTATGGTGGTCGAGTGTATGCCCTCATTGTGGAAGAACTCCTTGACCTTCTCAGCGATCTTCATATACTCTGACAAATTGCGACAGCTGCAAAAACGAATATCAAATGTTAGATAAGCGTGCACAAAGATTCGTTGACTGACTTCACCCTACCGTATATGCGCGGAGGCAATGATGCGATCGCCGGCCAATTGCCAGACGTGAAACTCGTGCACGGCCAGCACGCCGTCGACCTTCTCCAGCAGACGCTTCTGTATGGCATCCACCTGGATGTGCGTGGGCACCGTTTGCAGCAGGATCAACGCGGACTCACGCAGCAGAGGCCACACAGAGTGCAGGATGAGCGCCACTAGGACAATGGACAGAGCCGGATCGATGTACAAACGATATTCCCAATTGCTCTTCCATACCACCAGGGCACTGACCACCACAATGACACTGCCGAGGGCATCACTGAGCACGTGCAGGAAGGCGCCACGCATGTTCATCTGGCCGGGATCATGGCTGTGACCATGACTGGACTTCTTCACCTGCTTCTCCTTCTGCTTTTCATAGGCGTAAGCGGTCTGCTCCTCGTCGCCTTCGTCCATGTTGGCCAGCTCCGTGAGACGACTGTGATTGCGCGTTAAACCACCGCCATGCGAGTGTCCATGGTGACCTCCGTGCTCTAAAGGAATTTTAAATAAATAATTTTATTAATGGACCTTCGTGTGATATAAAGTATACGCACCGTATAGCAGACACAGGCCGATCAAATTTACCAGTAGGCCCAGCACGCCCACAATGAGCAGCAGCTCAGGCTGATGAATGGGCTCCTGCTCGACGAATCTGTTGAAATAAATTGAATAAAAGTTTAGTTGGAGCGGCTTTTAAAAGGAAACAATCACACATATTTGAGAAATACGCTCTATTTGTAAGTAAGAGATCGAAAAACCATAGGACAGAAATTCAACAAAAAATATTTTTTTAAGAAATTTAAACATTGAATGCAGAAGCAATCTTGGTCTCAAATCATTGCCAAAATGGCATCAATCATCAAAATCGGTTCACTTTTGGCAAACTTAGGGAGGTTTGAAGTCTATAAGGGGCCCCTAGTAGGGTATTCAAAAGTTTACAAGTGAAAATTTTCGTCATTTTTGGCATGATTTTTGACATAAAAATTAACCACCCCAAAATCTGCTTTAATGTGACTTTTTATACTAATTATGATACCCGCAATCGATTAAAAACAAAAATTGGCGATTCTAAATTTTGAAAAAAAAAAATTTCCGAAAATGAGTAAGGGGGGAGTACATGATTTTTTTTTCTTCGAAAAAAAAATAAAAAAATATTTTTTGTCAAAATGAATAGATTTTGAACGCAGAACTAATTTTGACCTCAAATCATTGCCAAAATGGCATCATTCATCAAAATCGGTTGACTTTTGGCAAAGTTATAGAAGTTTGAAGTATATAAGGGGCCTCTAGTAGGGGATTCAAAAGTTTACAAGTGAAAATTTTCGTCATTTTTGGCATGATTTTTGACATAAAAATTAACCACCCCAAAATCTGCTTTAATGTGACTTTTTATACTATATATGATACCCGCAACCGATTAAAAACAAAAATGGGCGATTCTAAATTTTGAAAAAAAAAAATTTCCGAAAATGAGTAAGGGGGGAGTACATGATTTTTTTTTCTTCGAAAAAAAAAATAAAAAAATATTTTTTGTCAAAATGAATAGATTTTGAACGCAGAACTAATTTTGACCTCAAATCATTGCCAAAATGGCATCACTCATCAAAATCGGTTGACTTTTGGCAAAGTTATAGAAGTTTGAAGTATATAAGGGGCCCCTAGTAGGGGATTCAAAAGTTTACAAGTGAAAATTTTCGTCATTTTTGGCATGATTTTTGACATAAAAATTAACAATCCCAAAATCTGCTTTAATATGACTTTTTATACTAATTATGATACCCGCAATCGATTAAAAACAAAAATGGGCAATTCTAAATTTTGAAAAAAAAAATTTCCGAAAATGTGTAAGGGGGAGTACATGATTTTTTTTTCTTCGAAAAAAAAAATAAAAAAATATTTTTTGTCAAAATGAATAGATTTTGAACGCAGAACTAATTTTGACCTCAAATCATTGCCAAAATGGCAGCAATCATCAAAATCGGATGAATTTTGGTAAAGTTAGGGAGGTTTGATGCTCTGTTTAAATCAATACTGTCAACTAATGGCGAGCTGTTATTCGCATTTATATGTTTATAAATAAAATTGGGCAGATTATAGCGGCATGAATAACATAACATAGAGACTGTTAAAATAAAAAGCGTTATCAAATGGAGTGCTTTGTAATAATATTTGCACTAGAAGATTCTCTGAAACCAACTCTGACCAAACAGGTTTAAAATTAAAGTAAATCAATTCGAGTAATGCCCAGTTTGTTGTTTGCCTGAGATGAGCGCTCAACCGCTCCCAACTTTTTAGCGCGTATCATGCCTAGCTAAGAAGAAGAAGACAACTTTGCACATTGAAACAATCGTATGGCGTATAAAAATGAGCGTCGTAAAGTGGCAAGTAATATGCACGCGGCATGCAAATTAAAATGTAGCGAAAAACAAAAGACAAAAATCGAAAAACGCAAATAAAATACGATAACGAAATCGAACATAAAACAACAACAAAAAACGGGTGACTAACAACAAAAAGCCAAAAAGCGCCAAGAAAATGTGAACACACGAAACAGTGACAAGGCGAAACGTTCGAATTGTACGCTGGGTGTGGAGGCGTTGACCACTACAGCAGCTACAAATACACACACACACACACACACAGCTATACACTCGTGCACAGGTGCCTCACCTTTTGCATGCCTCAATCGTGATGCTGAAACAGAGCGCCACCAAAAATACCGCATTGACCAGAGCGCCCAGGACCTCAGCACGTGCCCAGCCGAATGTGTTCTTTGACCATTTTTTGGGTGACATCTGTTTGGGGAATACAAAAAAATATGTAAATCAAATGGAACAAATCATATAGAGACAATATAGAGACACTGACCTTAACTGATAGGAATGATATGACGAGGGCAGCTATGTCGCCCAACATGTGAAAACTGTCCGCAACGAGAGCCATCGAATTGGTCACATAGCCGACTATGATTTCCACAAAGAAGAAGAAGGCCGTCAGCCACATCATCGAGAGCAGGCGGCATTTTTTGCCTGAATATTTGGACATCTTGGAGAAACTAGAAGAACGCAAGAAATATATAATGAACATTGATATGCATTACGAGTAGAAAATTCGAAGAGAAATATAATTGAATCAGGTATGAATTAAATATGAAATATAAAAGATCCTTTGGTAATATTTAATATACTAATAATATAATCAAATTTCTTTAAAAAAACGTGTATTATTTATTTAATTAAATATTGCAAAATAAAATCCACTTAAATTTATTTGAGTGTTAGGCACTTAGTTGCTCTCGAACATTGAATTAAAATATATAAACCACACTAACTATATTACCTGCCCTTAAAGCAGACAAATACGCCCACAAAACGCGTTCATTCACCTTTCACACAAAAAAAGTTCTCATCTACCTTTCTATGTTATTTTTCAAGTGCAAAATCGTTTGAAACAAATTCGTTTACCAAACAAATTAACGACAAATTGAGTTTATTCAATTGTCACAAAACTTTTTACGTTTGCTGTTTGGAAAAGTTTTTACCTGATTTAATTGAATGAAAATAGATAAAATTGAACAAACAATTTAAGCTACGCTTGAGTGGGCGTAGCAAACAAGCCCCCACTTCTCCCCGCCCCACCCCCTGATAGGTAGATCAATGCGCTTGGTAATTGTTTTGTTGCTTTCACATCGTTTTTATCCGCTGTTCCCTAAGTGAAAGGGAGCATATTGATTTTGTGTAATGTGCCGTCTTGTTGTCCTTATGTATAATATACATATATATATATAAAGTTTCAAGATTGTGGCGAGTTGCGAAGTCTATATATATGAATATACATTTTATTCAATATAAAATTCCACAGTTTTAGTCTTTACAGTTTTTGAACTATAGCCAAACAATTTAAGAGACCTCCTCTCGAATAGAAACAATGGCAAGCACATTCATTGTTTATATTCATATTTTAAAATCACATTTTAAAGGTCACTGATTTGTTGTTAAAATAATTAAAAAGAACGTTCGCAACTATTTGCAGCTGTTATTAACCCCCGTGAACAGAGTATTGCACCGACGTCTAACCAAAAATTTCAAGTTCTTAAATGTTTTATGGCTGACTGGACAGCACTTTTGGAATTTGTTGGATTTGCTGCAAAACTTACGCAAAGAACTGCATTTTGTTGCAGAATTTTCGAATATAGTAGAGCTTGTAGTTGAATTTTCCGTGGCTGCTGCTGCGTATCTCTGGCTTATGAATTATAAACTGGTGTGTGAAAGCTCGAATTGCTCGACGCATGGATACGGACTCCATGTACGTACATACATATATATGTTTGTTCTGACAATTTTTCTTATCCAGAAGCAGCGTACCAGCAACTGCATTTGCAGTTTTTTGTTTCGTATAAAAACACTAAATACACACAACTATTTCCACTGAAACGAATGAAGCAAAAAGAATTCAACGGAGACGACAATAAGCTTGTTGTCAAGCGGGTGGATGGGGGAGGGCAGCCAGACATTTGTTGTTATTATTCTTGTTGTATTGGTAGCTAAGAAAACAATTTGCAAAGTCGCATTTAGTTTATGCGATCGACGCTGTTGACTAAGCAACCAAACAATAACAAAAATAAATAAATAAAGACCCCCCCGCCCTGGGCACAGCTGCAGCAGGCAGCGGAAGTAAGGAAGTAAGGCCGTTGGCGTTGGCACTGCATCATCCACAAAAGAAAGAGTGATAAACCACAACAAAAAAGACTACAATTTTCCCGCGCCTCGTGTCTTTTTTTTAATCATCTTTTATAGCATTGCCTAAGCACACGAAACGCCAAAAAAAAAGGGAAAAGTGAATTTTGTATACCTTCGTTAAAAGTTGCGTTTGGCAAGTCTTGTCCGACTGTTATCTTATCTAATTGTTGGTTAATTTTTATGTGCGTTATTAGCCGGCTCACAAAAATCCAGATGACAGTCGTTTGATGTGTGTGCGCTCTGCCCCAACAAATAGATAAAAATCTGCTGCAACAGCAGCCCATACGCTCGCCACCCAGCCCGATAAGCGTTATCCATAACCAAAGTTGAACGCAACATGTGCGCAAAATAGTACAAAAAGAAGAGTTGAATTTGTGGTGCTGAAGTTTAAATACCCTCGCAAAGCAAAAAATAAATATAACACAATATATAATTTTCTATATATAATATTTCATCTTCTCCATACATCTCACTTAATGATGTTTTAGATACAACTTAACTGTTTCTAAGATACGCTTAGAGTAATATTTAAGATTATTTGCATTTCTTTTCAATCCCGAATTTTCCAAACTTTTGACTCAAATCATTTAAATTGTAATCAAAGAAATTTTTAACCTGCATGACAAACCTTATTTTAACGCTTATTTTTAGAACATACATTTTTTTTTGGCATTATCTTGTAATTGAAATGTTTGACCAAAATACCCGATCAAGATCCAGAATAAATATACTTTTTGAATACGTGGATGTCATCCATTCAATTCAATACACATTAAGTAACATATTTTGAATACTCGCTGGGTTTATACAAAAAAAAAGTCGTGTCTTATCGGGTTCGGTTCGGTTGAAAACTGTGGGTAACTGCCAGTGGAGATAGGGGATAGATTCTAACTACAATGTGATTATATTGTTGCCTACCTAATTAAGCGATAAGCATGGCACTATTATAAATATACATATACAATGTAGATATGCAAATATTGGAAAAGAACAAATGTACGGTAAATAAGCTAAAACCTTTGCTTTGAGAACATAAATTATTGGGCATTATATAGTGTACTTACAGAATTTTTAAAATGCTGCATAAAAGAGAATTTTCTAGAAGAGCTCAACTTGAATATATTTCATAATATGGCACTTTTATATAGTTTACTAATATTATTATAATATTAATTACTTTATTCATATTTTTTGAAAATGAATATATAAACTTTAAAGACAGCTTTCAATGTATTATACACAAGAATAATATCATTACATGCACATTTTGCAACCAAAAACAGAGAATCACTCGCAGAGAAATTATTATAAACAAAGAAAACACATACGAAAAGCAAAAGAGAGCGAATTCAGATGTAATAAAACAAAACAATTATAAAGACAGACGTTTCGAGGCTCTCTCTGCGACATTCATTGTCTATAGATTCTGCTTAAAAGTATACCTTCAGATATTTTACGTTTAATATTAACTCAGTGAGTAGTAAATATATGTAAAGTAATATATATGGTATATATATTAAATGGCAAGTAGCAGTCACCTTCACACTTGATTAAACACTGGCCAATAAGACAGTTTTGCTGGCCTGTTTGCCGTTGGCTTTGGCGGGTCTTACGGACGGGGCTTTAGCTGATATCGCCCTCCACTGAGCCTTTGAGCCATTGTCCGATAGCGACGTTGACAAAATATTCGATGAAAACGTGTCTGGCAAGTCAAAAGGCCGACAAACTAAGTGTTTGAGTAACTGTCGATCAAGGCGCGAACACGGCCAAGTTAAATTGCGACTCACAAGTGGACAAAGTGAATGAGGTAGGGCTTAAGTTTAAAAGGTAAACTGAAAGTGGTAGGCAACCAACATATTTGGTGTGGCGTCCATCGATGAAATTATAGTGTATTTAATCATGTATGTTTCACATTTGTATGTAGTTAGTTTCCTCATGGTTATGTCAGAGCAGAGGCGAATCAACCTGTTTTGATTCTCTTTTATTTTGTTTGGGCACGTGATTGTTTTAACTAAGCTTGAAATGTATAGAATAAACGCTGTTAACAAGCACCGATTTACATGTAATACGACTATTATACGAAAATTGTAATTACACAAGTCAAAAGTGCACTTGACCATGGCTAATAATGTAGCCTTAAAGCGGCAACCACGTGCAAATCAAACAAAGTTGTTAGATTGTATATAAATATAACATATATATATATATATATATACATATATTTATATATACGTATGTGATATATAAATATATGTATATATATATACATATATGTTATATATATATATACATATATTTATATATACGTATGTGATATATAAACACATATAGCTAATGTCACTACCATTTATTTAATACTTTATAAATTTCCGGCTTTGTTTGGCTACACACAAGGATAAAACGCTCTATACATATGTGAATACCCTTTGCAAAGGGTATACCAATTTTGTGACCAAACATAAAAGTTGAACACTTAAAGTATACATAGTATATATGTATATTCTCAAGCGAATGCAGCCTGGTTGTCAAAATAATTGTTTTTATGAAATTAGTCTCTCAGTTCTCAAGATATCTTGATGATACTTTGCTTTAGATGATTTTTTTTTGCAGCAGTAATAAAATATATTCGAGTCGGCCGGTTTGTACCACTATATCATATGGTTCTCATTGGTCCGAATATGACAATTTTTTTCATAAGATTTTATGTACGTATTCACATAGTACAGACGCTACATGATGTCTGGAAGGACATTAAATCTTCGGCACACCAACGATAAATTTATTTTTTTTTATATATATTTACTTCTATCTATAGGTATATAAATACATAAATGTAGCACGTGATGTGCCTACGCATTTATTGTGACAATTAAACATGCAGCGCACATGCAAATGCTTCCTCAAAAACAACTAAATGTTGCAAGTGGCGCAGCTCACACACACACACACACATACTTATGCAAACAAGCTGTGCACATCTAATACACTCACACACACCTGCTGTGATATAAGCCAAGCCGAGCCACAATTGGGTTGCAATATTCTAGGTCATGTTGCTTAATTGGCTGCTCTGCATTTGCATATGTGTGTGCGGGTGTGTGTGTGTGTGTGTGTGTGTGTTAACTGAGTTTTGTACATGTTGAACTTTTGGCGTATGCCATTTGTTGACTTTATGCCCCTACCGCTCCCTCACTGTGGCAACATCTGATAGGCCACATGGCAACCTGACCAGCATAATTTGCCCGGCGATAAGAATTGGGTTTTATTTTTGTTGGGTTTGTAGAGCTCAAGACATTATCCATTAACCAGTTGCTTTAACTTTTTGACCGCAATACTTGACGATAAGCAATTGGAAGCTAGATTGCAACACCTAAATACAAGAATTTGATAAACAATGGAATATTCAATATACACACATATAAATAAATATGCTGTTTTTTTTAAATAAATTAATGTGACTATGGAGGACTTTGTCTATTGAAGAGCAATGCTAGCACAGTGAACAACAGGCCAAGTGACCATAGATTAAGATTTAGGAAGAGCGTGTGTCGGCAATAAGTGACCATGGAGGACATTTTAAATTTTAATGACAGTAATTTCATAATATATATTTTTAACAAGTCTACATCCTAATATACATATGATATATGAGTGAATAAACGTATAGTTACGCATTTCTTATATATTCAAGTGACAATGGACGATATTAAAGTAGGAAAACTGTATATTAACTGATAATACAGCAAATAAAAAGGGAACATTTTTAAAAAAGATTTTAATGGATGACATACATATTTCATAAATTACAAGAAGACAACATTTAAGTGACCATGGAGAACATTAACTGCTTATATAGCAAACAATGTAAACATGGATGAGCTAATGATGAATTTTCGCTGCAAAAAGTTTGTAAATCAAGTCACCATGAAAAATATTTAATATTAACAAAACAGTTTCTTATATGCATGTAAATATTTTAAACATAAAAATGGGGGACTTTTGATAATTGTAAAAATTATGCTAACTGCCATAACAAGCACAAGTGACCATAGATGAGTTAATATTGATTTTCATAGAGATTAACTGACCATGGAGAACATATGCATCGGCAAATGAGCTCGCAATTTAAAGGTCTCTTCTCTTTTGTATATTTTACTGTAAATCCTGCTTAACTCCACGTAATCGCTGGTTCAGTTGCCATTTTGGTCTGTTGCCAAGGCAATAAGCTGGCCAAATGCGCATGGAGCACGACAATAAAAAGGCAAATCAAATAATTATTTTAATTACAAAATTGCATTTGCGGCCCAACAATGGCGGAAATTGTGCCGCCAACAAACTCTTTTTCTTTATATACATATTTTTTTTTTTTTTTTTTTTGCAAAAACACAAAAAACAAAGAAGCGCCTCCGACTGACAATTAACCCGCTTTTCTGCTGCCCCCTTAAAGGCAGAAGCGGCGGAAAAGCGCGCAGCGAAAAAAAATATGAGACAACTGAAATGGTAGCCTGCGGACAAAAGGGTGGGTGGGGAAAGTGGGTGACGGGGCAGGCGTTGGAACTGGGCTAAAGTGGGACAGGTAAGTGGGTTTTGATTTATTTATGCAAATTCTGTGGCACGTTAAAAGGGAGAGCGAAAGAGAGAGAGATAGAGGGAGCGGCACTGAATATATACTTTAGCCTGCTGACCCAATTCGCGTTAGAGTAGCCGAGTGGTTCCTGTCAACAACTGTTTGCAATGACAGCCAAAAATTTGCAAACTGCACCGATAATTTGTTTTATATATACCCTATATATAAGTCAGGGTTGTTACTACCCAAACATATGGTATAGCTGGTTTAAGAGTGTATAAAGCGAGTCTTGAGTAGCCAAAAATATGTTGGCAATAGCTTTTAGCCGAAAGTAACAATACTGTAATGTGATCAGCTGTTTAACATATGGGTATATAATTTACATACAAATCTTTTGTAACGTTTTCTATTTTTTATTTTTATTTTCCTACAAAAACTGTGCCTAAAAAATTAAGAATTCCAATTTGCTTACGACTAAAATTTAATTCTCAACATCCTTTTTTATTTATCATTATCGTACATAGAAATATGAAAGACTATGAATATATAAAATATTTAACTTTAAAGAAAAATATAAAAAACTTTAACTATTTGTTAACTGAGAAAAATCTCAGTTATGTTTTTCTAAGTTTATGTTATTTTTACTTCTCTTTCTTTTCTTAACATGAAAATAAAACTGATATTGAGGATGTCCGCTCATAAGAGCTTTCACATAAATTATGGGCCGTGGGAAAATTATATTATATACGAATTGCAGCTGTATTGTTATGGGTCGTAAATTAAAACTTATTTATTGATAAAGCAATCATCACGTTACAGTTCATGTCAAATATGATGGGTCTAAACAATCAAGAGAAAACGGATAAATATACATTTCTATATATAAAGAATTTACAGGGTTGTGCCAAATTCCGAGACATTGGTTTACTTTTCAGGGTTCTGCTAGGGAATTTAGTGTATTTGTGTGTGTTATCGCAGTCTGATTACCGGGGGCTTATCTGGTGAAACTAATAACGTGTAATACAGGGTCGCACGAAGGAAACCTAACCCAGTTAGTTTAGTCATAAATCTGGACTAGTTTATGGGCCGCTGGCAAACAAAACCCACTTTTAGTTTCACAAGTGGAACAAGCTGATTATTGGATTCAGTTTGCATAAATTAAATATTTAACTTAGTTCAATATTGATGAGCTAAGCGAAACAAATTCATAAATAAATTAAATCATATTTGCCGCGAAATTTAATTAACACGTATTGATTTTTTTGCACTCGATGTCACTCAATTGTATGGGAATAATTGACAAAGAAAAGGGGAAAGGGTGGGATTGGAAGCTGCCGCCTGAATATAGAGCGTGACCTTTAAACGTATATCAAAATGGGCCACTCAAATGTCACCCGGCGAGGCAGCAGATAATGTTAACTAATAAAAGAGTCTAGTTAGTAAAGTCAGCGAATTGGAAACAAAGCAAAAGAAAGACAAAGGATGCTCAAGAGATACACAAGAGATAAGAAAAATAAGGGAAACCTGATTTTTATTTAAAAAGGAAAACAATAATTGCCATTATCAAAATACACGGGTAAATTATGATTAAAAAAAAAAATAATAAAATAATAGAGATAAAAGACAAATAATTGAGCACAAAAAAT
Source organism: Drosophila colorata (assembly GCA_035041545.1). Classification (NCBI taxonomy): domain Eukaryota; kingdom Metazoa; phylum Arthropoda; class Insecta; order Diptera; family Drosophilidae; genus Drosophila; species Drosophila colorata. Next base: position 8,316,611 of record JAWNLD010000564.1, read on the forward strand.
TAATAGCAATAAATTAAAGAGCTGTAGTGCTTAAGAACAACCGCAAAGTTCATAAAAGTAATGCTTATATAGCAAACAGTTGATTTGAAAGATCATGCAACAATTTTTTTTATCAACTGTATTTAACTAGAGATTATTTTAAAAACAATTTAAACATGCGAATGTAGTCTGCTCGGTAAAAATGAACTTTTAAAGCTATTGATAAACACGAGCGCTTCAGTCGAGCATATCTGACTAGCACATAATCTGTAAACCAACCCACATACATTCGTCTAGACTAACATCTTAGTTTATTGTAGAATTTTTAGAAAATTAAAGCTTCTGATATACAAGAACGTATATTTCAAGCTTGTGGCACTTATAGTCTCTTTCATATGCAGCTAAATCGACTCGGCTTTAAATGCTATTCAAGATATATATATATATAGAACTTTATGGGGTTGGAGATTTCTTCTTTTGTCCATTAACTATCCAGCTCCATAGAGTAGTTACACTTAAATAAAAAGCGAAAAAGAAGACAATTAATTGCCTACAAATCACAGTCGTATAACAAAATCACCAGAAATAAAACACCAACAAAAACAACAAATGATTGTTGGATGACTCAGAATTATTTCAGATAAAGAGGCGCACGATGATTACGATAATGACTAAGACGCTGAGGCTGCGCTGGAAAGCTCCGATCGGATGTGCGGCGCAGAACCGGTTCGTAAAGCCGGCAAACATGAAAAACACAAACAGAAAACTGCAGCAGCAACAGCAAGAAAAACAAATTTAACAAGACGCCTTTGGCAGGCAAATACATATATATGTATGTACATGTATGTATATGTATGTATGCAGGTAAGATAGGTGGAGCGGGGTGTGGGTTAGAAAGGAAGACAAACGGCAAGCAAGAAGTTTTTCACGAATGTCAACAATTATTGAGGCGCACGGAAAATGTCTTCCATTTTACCTGCTGCGGTAGGCGGTCTCTATCTGTGACTAAAAGTGGGCGTGTGCGCGCAGTTCGCTGACCCAAAAAAACAACAAAAACAGTAGCAATAACAACAATAGGTTGTAGGGCTACAAGACATGTTCGCACAGGTTTCCTTTGACTTGGCCCGTTTCGGTATTTGCAATGTTCTTTATATGTATGTGTTGGCCAAACAAACAAATACACTGAAAACTCTCTCTAGCGAACGCCCGGTTTTCCAAGTTTTTCTATGGCGCATCAAGGAAGATGTCCACTTAAAGGAGATGTCGAAGAGTTAACAAAAACAAAGGAAAAACTATTATTCTACCGTTGCATAGGGTATTATAATTATGTCCCAACATTTTTTTAGGCAAAACTGAGCTTTTTACAAACAATTTTTTTGATTTTCCCGATATCCCGACCTATTTAGACAGTTAGGACCGTAACTATGTTCCGAACATATCAGTTATAACCTTATGTAGGAACAATTGGTAGAAAATCAAAATTTTCTGTGCAAAAATAGTTATCTTTAGATATCAGTATAGCGTATATCTTCCATATGTCTGCATTTATTCTCTTTTTTATATATATTTCAAAGTTTTACATATTTCTCTCTGTCCATGTAACAGTCTTGCCAACTTTTGATGAAGAAAAAAACTTGTTTTAAGTGCAAATCTCTTTAAATAAAAGTCGATATTTCCGGAAAAAAAAAATATATATATATGTATAAAAAAACAAAATGCCAAAATAAAAAAACCAACTTGGCAACACTGGTAACTATGCACATCAATTTGATATTATTTTACTAGTTGTCAATGGGATTCTGATTTGAATCTGACATTGCCTCAAGTGCGATAGAGAGGCGAAGAGCTTGTGAGAGAACTTACCGAACTTTTAAAGCTGCTTTTGAATCTCTACAATTGAGTAGAATGTTTGTATTCTTCGCTATTTGTGTCCACGACGCTGGCCGCAGGAAGTGCGGCTTTGATTTGGATCTGCGAGCACAAAGTGTAATTGCTTATTTATTATTTTAAAAAATCTAGGGCTGTGACTGTGCGTCCGTGTGCGTGCGTGTGAGTGTGGCGCTCTCAACTACATGCATACACACGCATACATGCGTATCTGTGTGTTGGCTGTGATAAAAACAAAACACGAGCCGATAAGTTGACGTCGATACGTTATTTGCGTTTGTAACGCGTGCAAAATGTTGGTGCTACAGCAAAATATGGAAACAAAAAACAAACAACATATAAACATTGTTTAAGGGTCGGGCGCAGTGTGCACAGTTATCTTGTGAAATACGCTGTAAATTCTGCACGCCACGCTCAAAAATTCCTGCGCTCTTTTGGGCTGGTGGGTGGCGAACGGTACGCCTGATTTATGTGCATACATACATACAAATATGTATATAATGTTAATATTGCACAGCGAGCGTAATAACATCGCCTCACGTTAACACAGACACACACGTACACTCCGACTCACAGTCAGCAAACACTTAGCATTTTGACAAAATTTCAACTTTTGCAGACAGCACGTGCACTTGACAAAATGTGTCAACTGCTTTTATTTCAAGCTTCGCATTACCAATTTTTATTTCTTTATTTATTTTTTATTTTACTTCCGATACAGAACAGCGAACACTTTGCACTTGCGACTTTATTAAAATTCTCAAGACGACTGACTGCACACTGACACACTGCAAAGCTGAAAATACCATCCAACCATTTAACCAGTGTGACCAAACATGCTTTTGTTAGAACAACACACTCTGTGTGTGCTCACAGCAAACATAAACGAATGCTAATCGATATATCGATATATATTGTAAGCATTCGTGACGCAAAATGGCGAGTAGCGAGTGCACCACAATAGCGAGTGCGCCAAAAGTATACATTTAAAGCTTCATTCAGTCTATAAAATTCAACCAAGTGAATAAGTTTGCTGGCATAATGTCTTTTGCATCGCATCTGGACTCCGTTTTGATCAGGCTCGAAATCTACGACAATGATCGTGCCAAATACAGTACATCACATGCAGTAGCCATCTGCAATGCGCTAATGAAAGGCTTACAAGGATCTGATGGCTTTTTCCGTAGCGCATTTTGTAATCTCATTTTTTGTCGTAAGTTTTTTCAATACTCGCTTGTTAAGTAAACTCAACTCTGTATTACTACGGCAGACAGCGATTTGGATCACGTGAAGACGCCCGACCAATTCAATGTGTACATAAAGCTCAAGTTTCCATTCCAAGTGACGCCACGAATCCATCGTTGGTACAATGCATGTCTGCAATCTCCGGTCGGAATTATCCATCCGGCAGTTGAAGGCGACAAGGTCAGCAACAAGGCAATCCAAACGTGGTTGCACAATGCGTTCCACAAGGCACTCAAGTCCTCCAATACCCTATACATTTCTGGGGAAGACTATTATCTGAAGTATGAGCAACTGGATAATGGATGGGCTCACACCATAGTTGCTACAAGTAATGTCCGAAGAATTTCTTTGGATTTTTACCCTGCTTTTGAGTACAACTACGACAAATGGCCATTGCCCGACCCATCTGTACCCTCTGTTATAAAAGAGAATTGGCCCTGGTTTGCCGTGCCAGAAAAGCAGCAACGATTCGCATTTATGGTCCGCGCACCGAACTGGGAGCGCGAAATGATGAAGAGCAAGGACAATTTGACAAACGTTTGGCGCCTGATGAAGTCCTTACTTGATGCTAATAAGGACGATCTGCCACATTTTTCCAGCTATATGCTAAAAACAGTTATTCTTCTCGAATTGGAGGACACCGAAAACACCATCTGGGAAAAGGATCTGGCTACAGTCCTCATGGCCATGTGGTCCAAATTGGTTCAATATTTGCAACGTGGAACCCTACCAAATTTGTTGTACCCTCATTACAATCATTTTGATCGTTTGAATCGAGCCGATTATCAAAAATGCAAGCGCACTGCTGAAATTTTATTGTATCAGCTCAAATCATTGGGTAGATATCCTTGTTACCAGGACGTGGCTGAACACTTTCTTGAATATGGCATTTAATTGACAATTGAGATGTATTAGTATTAAATTACATATGTATGTATGTATATGATCAATTAAAATTCTATATAATTAAAAATGCGATATTGAGAATATTTTGCAGATGCATACATAATATGTTAGAAGCATAAGGACTCATACCATTTTTTATTTATTGCACTCTAGTTACTGCAAAAATATGATTTCTAAGAAATGCACTCGCAAAATCCCCTCTTTAAATAAGAAAAGTTTAACGGAACTCGTTACTTTCTGACCAGCGAGTAAGTTGCGCGGGCGATTTAAATTTGAAATGAAAGTGCGTAACGAATTTCTGTAGTTCAGAATTGGACATTGGCTGAAAAAACAACAATTAATTCTTGCGAAAACGAGAGACCGCATATTATATCATTAGCAGGTTATGTAACCCCATATAATTCTAAATGGAGAATACTGTGGAATCCAATAGCACCAAATACAGAAGATACTAAAAATCACATTGCCGAAGTGGAAACATATATAAACGACGCAAGAAAATGTAAATTTGAAAGATCAACACTTTTCGCAGTTACGTTTGCCGCATAAGAAAATCAAATAACATATGATATAATTTCAATTTCATTCCAATTACTTACTTTGCTGATAAACTATTGCTGCAATCAAATCTTCTTTCCAAAAATCGCACCATTTACCGCCTGGGAAAAGGGCAGTCCTCTGCCAATCAGTAGTTATAACGCCAATCAGTAGTTGACTTAGGTCTTTAGATGTGAGCAGGCACAGTAGTTTCGCAATATCGACTCAGCTCACATTTAATGCGCTTGTTAGTGCCATTCTTGTTCTGTTTAGTTTTGTTAAGTTTGTCCATGAGATATTATCAGGTAATACCAGCCCATAATTTACTTCGTTATCAAGTGAGTACATAAATATATTCTCTTTTGTACTTATGCGCTATAAACTTTATTAAAATATATTTATATAAATTGCTTGCGCTTATAAATAAGTTTTTACGCTCGGAGTTAAAACAACATGTATGTATTCGTTTATGCAAGTTTGCTTACGTTTCTACGTCAAATAAATATATGTATGTATGCATATATAATATTTAGATATTTCTCATTTAAACACACACGCGTGCATTCTAAAACTACAACGAGTTGAGCAAAAGTTTGTATGCAAATTGCATGAAAAGCGAAAACATTTAAAGTACACAGTTTATATAGCATGCAAGTTAACATTTTAGTTATGTACTAGCTTTGATTGAGAAAATGATGAGAGAGTTGCTTGGGGCATGAGCTGAGCATGCCGCCAAAAATGCATCGTGCAAATGGCGCCTTGGCCTAGCTCTCCCAGACCTCGTCGCGCTGTTTGGCAGCTAAAAGTTTGCGTTCTGTGAAGCAGTAAAGATAGAAATAAATGTAGCTTGACGATTGAACAGAGTCGAACACACAAACACACACCTTTGGCTTCGCGTAGCACACGCCTTTCGTTCTCTCGCTCCTCCGGCGCTGTTGCCAGTTTAACACCCAATGCACCGGACACCAGACGACGCGCCAGCGCCGTACAAGTCTCTGGCCGTTGACGATAAGGCTGTAGAGATGTGGCGCCCGTCTTCTTGGCCTTGAGACGGGACTCGAGCGTGGCCTCGGCGAGAGGTTTCAACTTGACAAATGGATGGCCCATGGTCAACACCTCAGCAGCTATCAAATGAGATGAGCTTTATCATTAATGTTCTAAGATAAGGCTCGTGTGTTACCCACCAATGCGGGAGCTGCTAAACACGGCCAGGGCATGTGTATCATCCACCCATTTGATGTCGAAGCCGGCGCTTTTGTACTGCGAAAAGAGCATTAGCAAATCCGGCGTCTTGAACTCCACTGGGAAATTGGAGATTTCCAAAACATGCGGAAACTCCTCCTCGTTGAGCAGTGATTGTTTAATGTGGAAGACCTAAAGAAATATCACAAAATTAATGAATAAATAAAATAATTTTATCAATTATAAATTTTTTGCAAATGTTTGTTGAGTTAATCTTTTGGTTTTTTGTTTCCAATTAGTTGGCTCGGTCTAATCTTCAATTTGTCTAAAAAAAACTTTTGTTATATATATTTACATAGATATATAAAGATCTATGGAAATTCAACTGTGCCTTCTTTACACTCTTTCTCGTGAAATTTGAAATATATACTCGTGTATACTAGCGTCAGATAAAGTGTTAAGATTTTTTGTGGCAATTCGATCAAATCGATTCATCTATGTATCTATACTATGTATATATATGTATAGTATTTAAAGCTAATGTTACTCACGCTATAGTCCATCTTGGGTAATTCGATTTTGCACTTGCCCACCGATTCGGTTAGCTCCTGCAGAATCTTTGGATTCAAACAGTCGCCGTTCTCGTCGAACATATTCTCCCAGTCATCTTCATTTTCCTCATCATCATCTTCGGTGGTGCTGTCGGCAGGTGGAGTCACCGCTGCCGTTGCTGCAGCTGCAGCTGCATTTGCTGCTGCATCATTGGCCTTGGGCGCTGCTTCAATCTTTTCGGGTATCTCTAACACATCCGATACAAAAGTTTGCTTCATGATGCGACGATTGCTGCGATTGATTTCCTAATGGGAAATTTCATAAATTTTAATATATGTATATATATATGTAAATGTAAATGTATATGATACACGTACCTTGGAGGCCCGCTGAAGTTCGCGCACTTCGTTATCACATTTGTTGGCATCCTCAGTCGTTGCCACATTGCTGGCTCTTGGCAGTGCTGCATCCTCAATGCGCAGCGACTGTTGCTGCTGCTTACAGTTGCTATTGCTATTGCTATTGCTGTTGTTGTTGTTGTTATTGTTGTGGGTTTTGCCCGTCTTGGTTCGCTGGGCGCCGCCCATGGTCTGTAAAATGCGATGGTTAGCTTGCTTGGTGAGGAATTTGAGAATCTTTTGAGCATATTCAGCTACCTCCTTATCACAGTTGCTATCTGGCGATGTCGTCACCTGGTTCGGTTGCTCTTCGCTGGGCGCAATCACAAGCAGCGTATCTGGCTCAAGGGTTTTCCCGACTGTTTTCTTGACGCGCTCGCGGCGCGATCTCGATTTCTTGGGCTTTGCCTGCTGACCGTTGCCGTCGTCTGGTTTCGACGGGTTTGTTTCGACAACTGGCATTTCCAATGGCTGTGACTGTGGATTGCACGGCGCCGGCGTTGGCGTTGACGTTAGCGTCGACGTCGGCGTTGGTGTTGTTGGCATCATTGCTGTTGCTGTCGTTGTTGTTGTTGGCGGCGTTGTTTGACTGCGACGTGCCCTTGGCACATAAACGGCGCGGTCGGGACGTCGTTCGCGACGGGTTGCTGCTGCTGCTGCTGCGGCCGCTGCTGCTGCTGCTGCTTGTTGCTCTCTGCGAAACAGTTAATCAAAACAGAAGTGACAAAAACGAAAGGTAAGCGCCTAACACATACAAAAGAATTTCGTAAATGACCAGCTTACAAAGAAATGCAAAAACAATTTACAAAACGAATTGAAAAATGATTAAAATCTTTGTTGGCAACAAATTGTATGCTGAATTTAATTGAATTAAACACCTTTATGTTTTGACTTTGTTCTAAGTTTGCTGGGTTCGTTTTTTGACGTTGTACTGCACACCTATTTCTATTTTTACACGTATTTGAAAAGAAAAAAAAACGCTTTAAAAAATTGACATTTTTCGTTTTATTCTACGGTTAATGAGTATTGCGCAGTCGGTTACACTTGACTGCAACGTTTTTACTTGTTTCCAATGTCGTTTTTTACACGATTTATTTTGAGAACGTGTAACAAGAGAGTTAAAAGTATTTGTTGACAGTCAGCCTACCTGAGCGGCGACCTTTTACGAGCGGCTGAGGTAGTTGTTGGGTTAACTGCTGTTGTTGTTTTTGTTGCTGCCACAGCAGACTCTGCCAGCGTTTCGTTCGTTGCAGTTGCTGCTGCTGCCGGTGCTGCTTCCTCGCTGCTGTTGTGCCTGAGCGCGGGCGGTCTATAGAGATCCACAGAGTTCGATTTGCTTACTGGAGAGAAAGAGATATAATTAAATAGTATTATATTGGCAAACGCACACAGCCGTAGCAGGTGAAGCAACGCATTTGGCAAACAGTGTGTACACACATACATGCACACGTCAAAATTCACTAATGTTGACCCAATTTTACGTCAGTTCGCTTTGTGCGCCGCTTCGTGAATGTCAACACTAACAACAACGCTCGCTGTGACAGGGCGCAACAAGTGAGCGAACGAACGAACGAGCGAGCTGAGAGTGAGATAGTATGATGCAACCAAAAAGCAGCTCGCGAAAGAGGGCGACCTTGAATAAGCTGCGTGACCCGAACAAACAAACGAACTGGCGCCCGTACGTTCGCCGGCGTGTTTGGCTGTATTTTTAGTCGTTCGCACATACACATAACATATAATTAATTGGTTTTTGTTTTGTTGTTGTTGTTTTTTTATCTTTCGGCTTTCTTTGTTTTTGCATTGACTATTTGCAAACATTTTAAGCTTGCCAAATGTGCCAAATTCGATTACATGTATAAAAAGTGCATTTGTATGTAATATGTGTACGCATATGTACAGATTAACAGTGGTATTTCTTCAAATTAATTTGCAATTTAATCAATTTTAATTGTTATTTGTAAACAAACATGAATAAGTATATAAATACGAATAAAATTGAATTAGTCATCTATGTACAAAATAACAGTGACACTCCCTCAAATGAGTTAACTGTAGCATTTAATAAAATTAATTTTTATTGTAGAAGAAACGGGTTTGATATGGCAATAAATAAAAAAATAAATTAACACAATAATAAAGTTTTGAATACTTAACTGTAAATAAGGAAGACCACTAATATTAACTCTTACTACTTACAGGGTGTTTCGCTGATATGCTTCTTAACGCCCATTTTACAGAGTTCCGTTACGCGTTTTCTGCTGGCGCTGCTGCTTCTACCGTTGCTTCGCCAGCTCTTCACTGGCTGTTGCTGTTGTTGTTGTTGTTGCTGTTCCTGTTTGCGGCTGTCAAATACAGTTACAATGTCAGCACACATTCGTAATAGTGTGTGTGTAAAGCTAGACTCACATCTCAAAACCGTGCGGATCAATAAGCTGATTGCGAAAACAGACAACGGTGCGTCGATGCGGGCCTTGACCCACGGAGAACGTCACTAGATCGTATTGCTGGCGATAGTTCTCACATGTTTGATGTATGAGATAACGGCGATAATTGTTCACAGGTGGAAGGAGCAGTACCCTGGCAAATGAAGAGACCAAATATATGAAGTGGCCCGATATATGCGATGAATTTGTATGTCTGTATGTGTGTACGTGCGTGTCAGTCTTTGGCTCGAGTGGGAGTGAGAGAGACAGAGCTCGCTCTCTGGTTAGCTAACAAGTTGTTTTGAACCGAAGAAGAGGGCGCAATAAGAAGCACGCAAAGCTCGACTTGTAAATTACGGATTATGCAACAGAAACAACATTAACATTCAACCAATAATAATCATAATAATAATATACCAACAAAATATATATGAATATGTTTGCTACGCGGGTGCACGAACAAGCTGCCGCTGTTTTTTTTTTTGTTGTTGTTGTTTATTGCACGGCAATTAATTGTTTATTAAACGCGTCTTGCATTTTAAACGGGCACAAAAACCGTGTTAGCAGCTTCAAACACCAACGATGCAATGCGGAAAGCAAAGTTGCATGCTTCAATGTTGTTGTTTGTTTTTTGTTGTTGCTGTGGGGCAGCTGGGAAAACTCGAAATTGTGGCATTTGCAAACCGGTAATATTGCAGAGTTTGCAGACATACATTTCATTTTCTTGTTGTTGTTGTTTTTCTTATTGCATATTTCCGCGTTGTTACAGACACAATTGGAGAATGGGTTAAGGCAGGAATTGCAGGAGTTTAACGGCACTTTAGGAGTTGTATGTTGTTGTTGTTGTTAGTGCCAGCTGCTGCCGAGGCCTCCTTAACACTACACACACACACACACACAAAAACTAACACACACACACTCTCATATGTATACATAATATACACCCACACACAGACACAATTTCGTGGCAAAGATGTTCTAAGAGCTCTTACCCACTGCTCAGACGCTTTTTTAAAAACAATTCAATATCGATGCCAACATTATATACAAATTCCTGATCGATCAAGCTTAAATTAGCTGTGAACGTGTTTTTTCGTTCGCCGTTCTCCAGCTTTTTGTTAAATATGCGACAATGTCGCCACACATAAATACAGTTTAGAACTTTTTTCACGTTTCACGAAGCCAGTGTATCCACATCAACTGATTGTTGTTTGATATTTCAAATATATCGATATACGACATGGTCTTGATACGATATGCTTAATGCGATACTATATATATATTTGAAATTAAATATCGATAGCTGTTTGCCAAACTGTGTGTGAGAAAGAAACGCAAATTAGCCTGAAAATTAACGCAGTATTAAGAAAATAATTCAGCAATGTATTCCTCAATTTGCCTAAATACGCAATTATGTATAAAAAAATGCAACAAGTTTAGATTTTATTTAAGTTAAAACTCTTACTGAATTTGTCGTACACATAATAAAAATCATAATATGATCGTAGCAGCATCATAGTTTCACATAAATAATAGTTGATATGCATACATTTACGTTTTCCATTTAATTGCCTTTCATCTATTTTCATATTTACAAATAAAAAGTAAACAAAAAACAGCTGTGTGTGATTTCTGTGCAATGAACTAGCTATCGAACCATAATCGAAAAATAAATCACTCAACGTAATCGACAAAAACATCGATACTGGTTATAATCGCATAGCAAAAATTATTTTGGAAAGTGCGAAATTGCGAACAACGGTAATATACAAAGTGGTTTGCTTGGTGCTGCCTGTTTTTATTTTTTTAATATTAAAGCAAACGCAAAAGTTGTTTGATTTGGGTTTTGTCTAAATCTTTAGTGTTCTAAATTGGAAAAAAAAGAGCAGCAGCAGCTGAGCTCAAGGTAGTGGAAGCAGTAGCAACAACAATAGTAAAAAACGAACGCGTCTTAAGGAAGAGTGTGGGGGGGGCGGGTGAAAAGCAGACAACGAAGGCAACAGCAACAACAAGAGGAACAACAACTGTGCCATTGGCATAGAAAATTTTGCATATACATATATTAGTGTACATACATAGAAAGCAGGCACACGCACACGCACACACACAGACATACACATTCGATCTAATAACAATAATTTAATTGCAGACAAAACTGATACAGGGCCAGGGACGTAGACGTCGTCGTGTAAATTGGAAAGTGGCAAAAAAATAATATAAAAAAAACAACGGTAATAGCAGTAAATACACACACACACACACACACATGGAGGCGTTTGTTTGATGTACAATTTGGAGCAGCGAACAAAAGACAGACAACAACAATTATGACGACGCGTGAAAATGTTGCCAGCCGTTTGTCCAAACTGATGCTCAACAATGCCACAAGCAGCAGCAACAACAGCAGCGGCAACAATGCAAATTCCACGGCGGCAACCGTGTCCATGGTGCAATCGTCGCCAACGTCGCCAGGCGAGCAAACGGAGCTAAATCAATTGAAACGCGACGCGGATCCGCAATTCTCACGCTTTGCCGACTACTTTGTGATATGTGGCTTGGACTTGGACACGGGCCTGGAGCCGGATCGCTTTGCGGGTAAATGTCACCTCAGAATAGACATTTGAATTTTATATATTTTTTTAAATGTATCTCGTAGGTGACAATCTACACTGCTCGCCGCTGGATCGGGCGTACAAGAGCAAACCGTTGGCTCATTACCCGGAGAACGTGCCCTGGAATCCGTTCGATGCCCATGGCATTTGCATGGTAGGTGCAGCAGCCCTAACTCCTGCCTTTGCCCGCATGGGCGGGGTCTTCAATTAAGTTCAATTGCTTGCATGTTGTGCTGCACACTGAAATATATATATATACATATTTATATATATATATATATTCATGCCTCAGTGACTTGGCGCTCAATTGATCGGTGTGTGCGTGCGCGTACGCCATGCGAGCTGCTTTTAATTGATGCCACATTGGCAGACGATGGCGACGTCCGCGACGGCAGCGACGTCGAACGCGCAGCCGATAAGCAAACAGCCAGACGCTTATCATATAGAAATCTGTGCATGTGTTCGCCTTTGGAGTATCGTAAATGCCTTGCAATGGGCAGCTGGCAGCGAAACAAACCAAAACATTTGATCACTTAGTGATTTCTTTTAATTCCCAGCCATTAATTTCAAAAAAATGTTTAATGGCCACTTGTAAAAAAAACGCAGAAATGCCCAATGATATGTACATAGTTTCTTAAAGATTCTTCTCATTCAATAATTGAAGATTTTCCAAGCACCAAATTTTATAGAATAGAATCGATTGTTTGCTTGGCCACTAAATGATCGCTATTAGGAAAATTAGAAATGCTTAGAAAAAGTTTTCTATTGACTCAAATCTAATCTAATAATTAAAAAAAATGAATATCTAATAATTAGAAATTGAATATTTAATAATTAAAAAATGAATATGCATAGTGAACGGTCACTATTATAAAAGCTATAGCATAAATGCTTATATATAGTTTCATGAAGATTCAAATTGAATCTAATAATTAAAAGGCTAACCCTATTTCTATATTGTTTCATAAAGATTCATATCTAGCTATAATTAAAAATGTAATATGCACATTATATTGCTTTACAATATCTTATGAATAGAATCGATTGTTCTTTTGGTCACTGAATGCGCACTTGTTTAAATTGCACAAATGGTTGCTCTATTTCTACATAGTTTCTTAAAGATTCAAATCTAATCTGATAATTAAAAACTTAATATGCACATTTCGCTTCACAATATCTTATAAATAGATGCGATTGTTCACTTGTAAGACTCAACCAGCCCCTCTCTCTCTCTCTATCTCTCTCTTTCCGCCCACAGCTGTCGCTGCCGCAGGGTCTGCGCTTTCGCACACAGAAGCACAACATTGAGCCCAAGTTCCATTCGTTTGCCACCACGCGTGAGGATGGCAAGCGTTGCTATGGCTTCAGTCTGGTCTTCTACGAGGAGATACGCAATCGCAACATCTGCGGCGCCATCCACACGCTGCAGTCCATGTTCATAACGGAGCTATCGAATGGCCAGCAGACGCACTCTCTGAGCCGCATCAAGCAGGATGGGCCGGTTAGTCGATCGCTGCCGCGACACTTCAAGGTGGCCGGCCAGGCGCCGCAGTCTGCGCAAAGCTACTACGACATCAGCAAGGACAAGCTGTTCGTCGCCAAGAGCATCTCGCTGATCTGCCAGGCGCCGTACGCCTTTGCCGCGCAGCTTTTCCTCAAGAATTTGTACCGGTGAGTGTCGCAAGGGCTGCTTTATAATTTACTTGAATTTTTTTGTTGCTGTTTTTATGCTAATCCTGTTATCCATTTATAATATTTATAGCAATTACACACTTTTAAAATTATTTGTATTATGCACTTGGCAATTACAAGCATGCTTCGAATATTTAAAAACAAATTTCTTACTATATACTATTATATATACTATATAATATGGCTTCCATAGGAACAAGCGGTCAAAATTTCCATTTTTGTATGAAAAACTTTTTGTTTTGAAAGTTATCTTTATCAAACTCAGCAATCACAAGCTCCATTATGCTTTTAATATACAGTCGAAACCTCATCAATATCGGACTACTCTACTACATATAGCTCCCATAGGCACATTTGAGAAACAGTTCGTTTATGTATGAAAAATCATTTGGTTTTGCGAAAATTCTTAAGTGTATATTATCTTCGACATTCCAAAGATAATTGTACTTGTTATTTATATACGTCACCTCATCCTCGCCAAGGGTACTCCATGGTCACTTAGCTTTTGCTGACATGTCATTTCCGGAAGATATGAAGCATATTTCTTATAATACTTTGATCTATCTAAGACTATCTTATCGGGTGCTTGGCTTTTATTTATAAACAAATATCAAAGATCATTATAAAACAAATACAAATCAATAAATACTTATATATATATATATATATAAGAACTTATATTATTAGTTAAATATAATTAGAGACTTAGGAATTAAAATATATATTTTTTTATATTCAAATTGAACTCATATTAAATATTTTTGTCATTGTTTTTGCAGTTGTCTTCCACGACAGCCCGGCGCTGGCATTAGTCTCGAATCCTATGTGTACAATATACTGTACGAAGTGATGCTACCTCAGCCGGGCAAATCCATACGGGTCTATTTGCCGCCCACGGAGCCGCACTTGTCGGCGATTGCGTTGATCTTGCAACGTCCGTTGCTGGCCACCGAGCTGCCGCTGCTGGACTTTCCGCTGCGCCTGCTGTTTAGCTATCTGGGCGTGGAGTGCGTCATTCAGCTGTTGACCTGTGTGCTCCTCGAGAGTCAGGTGCTGCTGCGCTCAACAGGTGAGTCCCAGGGTTTCTTTTACACTTTTCGTATTTCAAAGCAAATCCTTTTTTTTCTTTGCAGACTACCAGCGGCTCATGATTGTGGGCGAGTGCATAACATCGCTGCTGTTTCCCTTCATCTGGCCGCATGTCTATGCGCCCATTTTGCCGGCGGCACTGCATCATTTTCTGGACGCCCCGGTGCCGTTTGTGATGGGTCTGCACGCCGGCTGCGAGGCAGCGCACAAAATTGGCAGCGAGGCGGCGCTGTGCTTTGTGGACATCGACAAGAAGCACATCCAGCTGCCCGAGGAGCTGCCCGTTTTTCCGCACAAAGTGGACTTTATGGCCGAGATCATCTCCGTGCTGGATAAGTTCGAAATTGAGCGCGATCGCGCCCAGGAGCCCAGCCTGAAGAACGGCTACGGATTGCGCGGCGGCGCCGATGCGATGATCTCCAGCTGCACGCTGCCCAACGGCCTGCAGGCGGCGCGACGCAGCAAGGAGCGCTTCCAGCAGCTGCAGGAGACGGTCTATACGCTGTCCGGTGCGGCCGGCTCGCCGGCACAGTCGGTGCCGGGCGTCGACTATCAGCCGCTGGTAGCGCATCCATCGAAAATAGATCATGTGCCGCGCATTGCGGACTTTCTGCGACGCAAGGGCGGCATGCGTGCCGCCCAGCCGGGCGGTTCGCCCGTGGGCAGTCCGACACTGTCGTTATCATCCTCGCCGGTGGGCATCTATCATGATCTGGACGCCGTCGATGCCACACTGCCGCCCTCGCGCATGGGCTCGCTGTCGCGGCGCGCCGAGAAGCCCACGCTGTCCGCCGTCGAGCAGTACTATCAGGATTTGCGCATTAATAATTCGCTGCGCGAGATATTTCTGAATCGGTTCGTGCACATGTTCCATGCCTACGAGTATTTTGTCATCTATCCGAACCAGGCCAAGGACGAGTGGCTCTCGAATCGCGAAACTCTCCAGAATTTTGATAAATCCTCGTTCCTGTCCGATCAGCCGGAGCATCATCGGGCGTTTCTGTCGCGCTTTCTCGAATCTCAAATGTTTGCCACACTCATCGACAACAAAATTCTAGCCATGTGGGAGCCGCTGCCGGACGAGCAACTCCAGCTGTTCGATCAGCGCATTAAGCTGTTAAGGTAGGCAATTTGGAAATTCTGTTCGATTTACAATTAAGCTGTTTCACTTGCTCCACAGACGGCGTCACGGCGAGAACATGATCTGCGCCACCAGCTACGAGCCGTGCGTGCTCAGCCAGGACTCGCAGCAGTGCTTCGAGAAGCGGCTCAACTGCATTGACATCGAGGTGACGCCGCCAAGTGAGATTCTGTCCAATCGGGCCGCCTACTTTCGCAGCTTTCCGCTGCTCGAGAAGGGCGTGCTGAATCAGGAGTGCGCCTCGAGGTAGTGTTCCATGCACTTGTACCATTTGCTTACCCAAAACCCAATTGACCCAATGATCCAAACAGAGCACGCTTCCCTGCAAAAGAAAATTGTTAGCCCCATCATTTTGCATTTCCCGCCTCCCGCCTCCCCCCTCCCGCTGTAATTTTTGATATTATCCAATTGTTAGCATTGTATTATGTATTATTTAATAGCGTTATTAGTTCAGCTGTTTACTGTTATTTACACACGCCGTGCTGTCTTCCACCTTTTGTTCCTTTGTACATTAATTTATTGCTTAACTTTTACAACAAAGAGCAACAAAAAGCAACACAAATACTTAACAAAATAAATTGCATATCTCAAACGAAAACAACACAAAAGAAACCGTTGTTAACCTTTGTTACATTTTTCGTTTCTTTTTCTTTTAAATGCATTTTTTCTCGTCTTGGTCCCTGCACCGCATGCGCACCTCCATCGCCCCCTGAACTCTGCCCTCCACGCATTTCGGCCCAAAACTCTATTTAGTTTCTTCAACTAATACCAATACAAATTTCTTATCATATCTTTTGTTCTGCTCAAAATTTCACACTAAAAAAAATATATAAAACTCATGCCGCTAACCTTCATAAAAAAATATAACAAAAACCAAAACCAATCCCTAAAAAAAAAAAAAAAAAAAATACAGAGGCAACAGCCTGCGCCGCGTCAAGAATGGCAACAAGTGGCGCGCCCGCGAAATCTCGCTGGATCAGAAGCCGGCGTCGAACAGCGGCTGCAACTCCAATTCCAACTCCAACCTGGCCATCAATCGGCTGTCGGCCAATCTGACAACGGCGGACGTGAGTCCCGCACTGATCGCCCAGGCCAACTGGACGTTTGTGGAGCGTCTGCTCAAGGTACTCCCCCAAAGAATCCAACCAAAAAAAAAAGCTTTTTGCTATTAGCTTCAATTCTGCCTCGTTTTTCACCAGGACATCAAATCGAAAACCAAACGCATGCTGCTCGAGAAGATGGGCAACGAGGCGGTGGCGCTGGGCCTCAAAGGCGACGGCATCGAGGAGAACACACTCATAGCGAGCATGTGCGATCTGCTGGAGAAGATCTGGTCGCACGGTCTGCAAAATAAACAGGGCAAATCGGCGCTCTGGTCGCATCTGCAGTCCTATCTCGAGCAGCAGGAGTCGCGCGGCAGCGTGGAGCCGGCCACGCCCGTCTCGTGCAGTCCCAGCAGCAACCGGATGAACATTGCCAGCGCCTCGCCAGCGCTCGCCTGGAATGCCATGCGCAAGCGCATGGATTGTAAGTCAAATCTTTGGCTTAACAAGCTGCTGCTGCTCCAGTTTAACTGATGTTTACCTTCTGCTCCGCAGATTTGTCCACATTCCAAACGGACTTCGAGAGTCCGCCGAGTCCGAATCGCAGCAGATCGCGCGATCGCAACAAATTTGTGGGCCTGGAGCAGCTGTGCCCGCTGCCCGAGTCGCTGGAGTTTGATGTCAAGTAGGTCAACCAGCTGGTTTGGCTTATAACTATTAATCCATATATCCCTATTCCGCCCAGAAACGTGCTGGCCATGGCGGACATCAAGACGCACATTGGGTACACACGCGCCTGGGTGCGTCTGTCGCTGGAGAAGAAGCTCCTCTCGCGCCATTTTCGCACGCTGCTCTCCGATGAGAGCCTGTTGCGGTCGCTCTATAAGCGCTCCGCTTTCCTGCGCTGCGAGGAGGAGAAGGAGCAGTTCCTCTACCATCTGCTGACCCTCAACACCGTGGACTACTTCAGCTTCACCAACATCTATCCCACAACGAGTATGTTGCGCTAGACACCACCTGCCAAAAATAAACATTTATGTTCCTTTGCCCACACCCTGCTTAGAGCTGCCCTATCGCGTGGTCATCTTCCCGTCGCGCAAACACGGCTCCTATCACACCTCCAGCAATGTGTGGATCATGGTCTCCGGCACCATGAACGAAACGCAACGCGTGCCCGTGCCCAAGGGCTCGCTGGAGTTCATCTTCCATGTGAGTGGGAATTAATATATATATATATATATTATTTTAAACTCTCTAAATTGCCTTTGCTTTTGTAGTACAAGAATCTGGGTCTGCTGACCACCATGCGCATTGGACACGACAACTCGGGCCCGAGCCACAAGTGGCTGGTGGAGCAGGTGGTGATGCGCAATGAGGTCACCGGCCACACCTACAAGTTGGTCATCCATATTACTTATACACATAATTATAAACTAATTACGTTTTCTGCTTTTTGTAGATTTCCCTGCGGTCGCTGGCTGGGCAAGGGCGTCGATGACGATTCCACGGAACGTTTGCTGGTTGGCCAGCGTGTTTCGACCAGTGTCAAGAACGCGGAGCTGGTGCCGCCCACGCGCACACCGCCGCGCACACGCAGTCCGAGCGTGCAGCGCCAGGAGTCGGTGGCGCCGTCGGAGATTCAACATCAGCTGGGCAACTGCGTCAATGTGATTGTCAAGTGGCACTACAAGCCGAGCCGGGATCGCGACGTGGGCACGCTGACGAATCTGCTGTGCGGCGACGATGGTCTGGTCAAGTGCCTGGAACAGGTCTTCCTCTGCGGCTTTCGTTCGTCGCGTTTCTTCGGCCGCAATCTGTACATCTGGGATTATTTTAGTGAGTGCTTGAATTGTGGTTTTTGGTATATTTTAATTGGATTTTCATTTGCAGCCAAAATCAAGGAGCTCTTTGAGCAGAACCTGCAGCAGGAGCTAGAGGATTCGGCGTCCAGCATGGACTCCTCGTTTAGCAACGGCAGCTGCAATAGCCTGCCGCGCCGTGAGATCGCCAGCATATGGCGCCTATATGTGCAGCTCATGGACGAGATCAATGGCACGGCCAGCACACTGGGCAAGGATGGCAAATTCCAGCTGCTCATTTGTCTCAGCCTGAGGTGATTGATTGCAAATGATTTGTGAAGTTTGTGCTTACAATGTGGCTTATCGTTTTCAGGGAGCATCTGCTCACGCGCCTCATCAAGCCCATGGCCATGACGAAGGTCACCCAGGAGCTGTACGAGGAGGAGAGTTTTCTGCGGCGTCGCAATCTTTTGACATTTCTCATACAAATACTGGAGCCGCTCGATGATTGCCACATCGTGCTGGAGAACTCCATAACCCAGGGCATACGCATTCCATCACAGTGCTGAGCTGCAGCCACCAACCGTTGCCACCAAGCCACCAGCCACCAGCCACCAATTAAAATGCACTCACCCACAGACATTTGCAACCAGTGACCTAGAATACTCATATACATATATGCCCTAAAGTACATGGAGGGAACTCGTGAGGAATCTCTGAAAAAGAACTCGAATTCATTGTTAGTGTTTATGTAAGCTAAAGACTTCGTCATCCTTTTAAGCCCAATCCTAATCACTTGCCATCCACACACGCTTGCCAAGTGTTCCAAGTCAAAGTGAAGCCAAAGTTAAACAAAGACAAAACAAAACAAAACAAGAAAAACAAAAGAAAACTGTGTGCAATTATGAAATTAATCCCAAAACCTATTCTAAAATGTTGTTCAATATGAAAGCTGCGTAGCTATTTAGCATTTAAGCATTTCAGATATTCTAATATGTATGTCATCTGATAATCTTGGTCAATTTTTCTAAGTTAGTGAATTTATTTTGTCAACCGGTAGCTTTCCATTTAGTTGATATACCAAAGAATTTTTGTTTTGTGACACGAATATTGTCAATTCTCTGATATTATTATTATTATTATTGATATTAAGTGAGACATTAAGAACCATGGTGTTTATGTTGAAAATCAAGCTTTATTTTTATATATTTCATTTATCCAAAAAAAAAAAAAAAAAAAAACATTTATGAAGTTATTGAGTGTCAATAAATATGCAAAAGACAGCAATAAAAATTGCAATTCAGTTTTGTTTTTACTATAAATATCAAATATATTTTTTTAAAATAAATTAATACTTTTAAAAAATTATAAATTAAAAAAGATCAATCAGCAGAAAAGTCTTCAGTGGAAACGCGCCATTTACCTATCGATATGTTTTCTGTGAAACCGGTGGCAATAGCCAGCAGTGTGGCAACGCCAAAATCAGTTGCTGTGAGCGCGATTTCCACTCGTTTCGCTGCGACGGACAGACGCGGACACACATTAGCTTTAAATGCAATTGCTTCAATTGCAAGCATCAAAAACAAAATATAATCAAGTGGAGCAGCGACGACCGCCAACATTTGCCACTCAGGCACAGTGCAAAATAAAACAATCTCAATTTGTGGTGCGTCATTTCGTGTGAAAAATTAAAAACAAACAAACAAATAAAAAAAATATACAACGTAGCCACGAACACTCATCGATTTTTTAGTCGAAATATTGAAGATAATTTTGAAAGAAAAAGTTGAAAGTAAGTTGGCCTGAATTTCTTAAAATATCAAGTGTATGCATACATTGTTGCTGCACCGAAAATATATGCACAACTATTTACAAACGACGCACTGTCCGCGCTGTCTGCCTATTGGCGATGACGTTGCCTCTGCCCGTGACGTGAGCACAATTCCCTCTCTCCGCTCTCAGCAGCGCACATTTGCGCAGCGTTCGCTAGACATGGATTTGGGTATCGGGAGTTGCTTTTAAAAGCGTTTTTTTTTTGGTTTTGGTTTTTTGCGTTTTAATTAGTTGCTTTCGCTGTCAAGGCTCTGATGTTTACATAATCGCCTTGCCCAGATATATATGTATAATATTTTATGCATTCGCAGCTGCCGCGGCTATCGATTTGTTCTACTATACGAACCGGCGTGGCGT
Organism: Drosophila colorata; assembly: GCA_035041545.1. Taxonomy (NCBI): domain Eukaryota; kingdom Metazoa; phylum Arthropoda; class Insecta; order Diptera; family Drosophilidae; genus Drosophila; species Drosophila colorata. Next base: position 8,337,286 of record JAWNLD010000564.1, read on the forward strand.
CGCCACAGTTCCCAGTTGTCTGCTCCCCTTTGCGGGCTTTGGCCCACACAGGCCGCCGCCACGTCATTTTTTTTTTTTTTTTTAACATCCCTCGGCATCGTATGACTTTTGTGTTTGTTGTGGCACAAACTTGCAACGCTGGTTCTGGTTCTTTTAGCTCTCACTCTCTCCCTCTCTCTCTCTGCTAGTCTGCACTTTTCTGTCTAATGTGGTAGCTCTGCTGTTAACGAACTTTGTACTGTGATCGTATGATTTTAAAGTTGGCATTCGTCATTGTTGCTTGGCATTGCGCAAAAAGAAGAAGAGGAAAAAACAGAAATCAAACTAAAAACACATTTAATAATAACCTAAGCAGTGCGCACATTACTCATGCTCGACGCTGACGTTGCTCCCGCTGTCGCATACCCTCTGCCAGCTGCGCTCGTGCTCCACTTTCCCAAGCGGCCACTCGAAACGTTTTTTACCGTTGCCTAATTTCGACTCTTGTCTCAAAACTATGAATGTTCACGCGAAAGCGCAACGAAAAGAGACGGCGTGAGAGAGGGGGAGCTGAAGAGAGTTTGATCGTGGCGTACGCATGTGAAGCTCACGCACAGTTAGTCAGCTGTTTTCGTTACTCAATGAAACTGTTTATCGGCAGTCATGTGTGGGTGACTTTGTGTGCGAGCGCGGATTTCTATGTGTGTGTTTGCGTAATTGACTGTATGTGTAACTTTGACAGTGTGTACAAACATTTAAAATCGAATTATATTCTTTAGAATTTGGCAATCGCGAAGTGGATGATTAGAAGCTTATCTTACAGGTGTGTAAATTTAATAAACAGTTTGCTCGGGCTTACTGGTTTAGAATAATACCAATAAAAGCAGCCAATAATTTTTTTTAATTTTCCCTTTTATGCAATGGTAGTTAAATTAATAGATTTCAAGTACTAAAATTCTTTTATAAGGCAAATATAATATAGTATGGTAGATCAGATTCCAATTTCAGTTTTGTGCGTCGTACATTTGTTTATTTTTTTTGGCAATTTTGAGATGATAATGTCTGGGAGGCAACTGTGAGGTTATCAATGCATATAAAGTCTATTTGTGCTATATATGTATGAATACATACATACATATACTATATAGAGTATGTAATAAGCAGCAGCTTATCAATGAATAACAACACGCCTAACTAGTGTTAACTTTAATTTAACATGTGACGACTGTACTTTGCGTTTGATGAAATGCGAAATTCCATAAAAACATAATGCCAACAAAGCAAAAAAAAAAAAATTCCATTTTTCTGCTTGGTCTTTCTACACGAATTTTTTTTGGCAAGTTGGCAAGCTCGAAAGAAACGCGAACTACGTGCATTAACCCCGTATCGCAGCTTAAAGACGTTTCCGATGACGATCATGAACTTTGGCTGTGTCTGCTATTTGGTGGGGATTTTGCAAGGTTTCATTTTTACAAACATATAGTATGTACGTGGTGTAGATCCGCCTGAGCTGTTATCTCTGTGAATTGCCGCTTATCAGCGAGCACGCTTGTGCCTGAAACAGTATTCTACATACTATATATACATATTATATATACTGAGCACAAAATACTATTTGATCTGTGTACTTAGTACATATCGTCATTTTTGGGAATTCATTAACTTATGTCCATAGTGCAGCGGAAACACTTTTCAAAAGATAAAAGTTAAATAAGAGATAAGACAACAGGTAGCCCAACGACAATCTTATCATGCGTGCGGTGAGTGGGCCATCCGTCAATTTCGGATGCGCTTTGTTCACAACATTCGCCCACACATTTTACCACGTCCCTATGTACTTACTTTTTCTTACTTTGTTTACATTCTGACTCGCATCCATTTCACTCCATTAACATATGTGTGTGCACACACTGGCATTGCTTGGTGCATATGTGTGAGTGCGTGAGTATTCGCCGATCGTACGACTGAGACCTGACGTTCGCATGTGACGTCACTGCCATCACCAACATCGCCTTTGAACACAGCGAAAAAATTGCCCGCAGCTATTAAAACGCCTTACGATTATTCTTTCTGCCTGGCAACGAAATTAGTATGCATGTTTTTTTCTGCTCAATTTCACCATTTCTTCTATGGCACGGTAAAAATAATGATTACATCATGGCCATAAAAATCCAGTTTTGTGTAAAATCAACTTGAACTTGAACGAGAGCGCACACGAGAATTTGCAGGTTTTGAGCCGGTTTTCATATGTGAGTCAGAGCTGCAGCATAAGCATTAGCAGCAGCCTTGAACGGAATACCCTTTCCGTATGTTGGTCTCTAGGCTAGTTTATTTTTATTTTTGTGTGCCTTATCATCTGTGCGATAAGCACACATGCTCTCTTAAAAAAAAAAACTTTGACGTAATATGGCAATTCAAGGCCAGGCAGCGCTGTTCTAAGCAAACTTAATAAATATTTTATGAGCGAACAAAGCGTTGGATAAATTTAAAAATCTCAAATAAAACACGCAGCAAACAGCTGACTGATCACAGTGTGTATGTGTGCTAGAGAGAGAGAGAGAGAGCGCGCGCGCAATTTTACAGTCGTTTCACGCTCACACAGCACAACTTGTATAAATATTTGTGTGCTCACGTGCGTTTTTTCATTCTTTAATTAATAAATGTATTAGTGTGTGCGTAGTGAATGTTAAAAGTCGTCATCAATAGTTTGCTTTGTTTAAAGCAAACTATAACGGTACTTATTCAACGGTGTGTGAGTGTGTCAAGTTTTACTTTCCACTTTGCTCACTCCCCCATGCACACTTGTCGCGCCCTCTCCTACTCCAACTCACACTAATTGCTATGCGCTGTCTACGTGCCAAAATGTATTGCTGCTGTTTTTGACATTCTTGCCATCGCTGTTGGATCTATTTATCTGCCGTTGCAGTTTTCTAAAGAAATTTCGTTTTTATCGAAGCGCGTGGCAAAACAAAACGGAATGGCAATTAAAACGAATTGATTTGTCCATGGCATCCGGCAGTACTTTAAACGAAATGTCACGTGTCGCAATTGTTTCTACTATTTGTATAAAATGTACCACGCCGGCAAGAAGCGCCAATTACATATATATATTACAGAGTTGCGTCGAATTGTTCTGAGCTAGTTCAACGGAACTATGTACGTTGCTGTACGATCGAAGTACGTCTCAGATTAATGTTTTATGTTTTTGTATAATACATTTAAATTACAGGCATACCATAATTTATTTACTTTTTTTTTTAATTTACCGGTAAATTTACTGGGCACTGTTCAACAGATGGTCAACAATAAATATACATTAAGCATGATTATGCTTATTGATAAATAGATTATGTAATATATGCAATTTAAAAGTATTAACTGATATTGAGACAAAGAAACACAATATGACCGATATGCAAAGTGAACGATTCGATCGTTTAATAAAAAGTGATCACTGAACTAGCTCATTAAATTGAGCTATGCTGAACAGCTCTGATGCATTTATTATAGCAATTTACATGTGTACACACTCTTTATATGTATATGCGTCTGTATTTATTTATGCATTCACTTGTTAACGTTCTTTGCAGTTTGTCGCAGCGACGAACAACGACAACAACTAAAACAACAGCAACCTAAGAGAAACAGTTCCGCTTTCGCAAACAAATTCTTAAGAGAAGAAATAAATCAGTAAAACTGCCGCGACCGTTGCAAGAGATTCGCTGCGATGGCAACTTCATCGATAATCGCCAATAGCACCAACAGCACAATAAACGCGGGCACAGCGGCAGCTGCTGCCTCGACCGCTGCCACTGCCGCCGCCGCTGCCGTCGTAGTCGCATCGACGCTGAGCACGCGCAAGCGCACCTACGAGACAGCCATTGTCATGCCAGCGATGGACGCCAAAGAACTGACGACGACAACAACGATGACGACACGCACAGCAACTACAACTGCAGCTGCTGCCACGCCCCCAGCCCGAGCGAGCAGCCCGCTGGACAGCCTCAAATCGGTGGTTGTGCTGCGCGGTGGCGACTTGGGTGAGCCGCAGGCAGCCACCACCTTGCGCGACTCAACGCGCACCATCTCACAGAGCGAGGCGGACGACGGCAACGAGGCGGCCTCCCCGGACGACACCCTACCCGCCTGCTCCAGCACAGCGGCGGCCGACTATCTCAATGGCAGCGCCGGCGTCAAGCGCAAATATAAGCCAACCTCGTTGTCGCCACCGTTGCTGCCACAGACGCAGACAGCGTCACCAACGACAGAGACGACGACGACGACGACGTCGACGCCGCTGCTGCTGACGCCCTCAGCACTGGCCACCGCTTCCTCCACCTCCAGCCTGCCAATGTATAGCAGCAGCGGCACCGCCGATCTAGCGGTAAGTTCAAAAATGAAATGTCTTTGACAAGGTCACGCGAGATTGCATCATCGCCCGCTCCACGTCGATGCAGGCGGGGTGGGGCAAAGAAAACCGTATTCTGGAATAAATTGTAAATTTTGCAATTTGCCAGAAATTATATATGAATTTGTATATAAACCTTTGTGTACAACACACTTTGTATACTAAATGTTCAGATAAGAAAATTCGTTTAGCGATCGTTCCATGTTTTATAACCAAGCAAACACTTATTAAGTCGGCAACAAAACTGATGGGATTCCAGGTTATATATAATGTATTTCACGGAAATGTTATTTAAAGCGATTAAGGCTCATGCTTTGTAATGTGATTATATGATTACATAAGAGTGCTCTGGGCGGGTGTACCCGACTAGGGGATGCCCTGTACCTAGCTGCTGGTTGCCTTAATAAACATTTGCACTTATTTTCTGCTCTATGAAAAATTATCTTTAAATAACTTTTGAATATATTATTTATAGGATATTGTTATTAACTATCAACGTAAATATTTTTTGTTTAATTAGCTGTTATATACATGCATACACCAGCCTGAGATTCGATCACGAAAATAAATAAACTATAAAATTAAAGACTAGCCAAATTTTAATACGTTAGGTCTAGCAGTTCTTGCAATAAAGTCAGGTATGGCCTCTTCCGCCTGTTACCAACACAAATGCATTATACCAGCTTTCAATCATTTTCAAAGGTAAAGGTATATAGGTATATATATAAAATAAATTAAAGTTATACGATGAAAGATATAAGGTACAGCCACCTTATTGATTAGTTTTCACCAATAATTTGATCATCAATCTATTAAAAGTCATGACGTGCAAAATTTGTAGCAAAAATGTTTGGATCATATCTTACTAATATTTTGAGTAACAGCGATATAAACTTATTTAATTTTTTTTTTTGCTTTTGCTTAACGGAACTATTATATATATATATTTTTAAACATATTTTTTTATAATATATATTTAGCCAAGAGTTGATCATTCGAGCGTGAAATGATTTTGATATATATGTACAATACGTATATATATTTATAAGCATGTCAAATGTCTGGTGTTTTTTTTTCTTAATTTATGAGCTTTTACCTTTTATATATACATTTTTGCTTTTGCTTAAAATGAGCTATTAAATTTTTAATTGCTTATATTAACGGCAAATGTTCGTTTTTTTTCTGCACATTTGCATTTTTGTAATCATTTCGTAATTAAAATTTCACACGCTCGTAACTTGGTCAATTTGAGTTGCTTAAATTAAAATTGTAACAAGGTTTTGGTTGAACAATTGCAATTTGCAAATTTTTTTATTTTTAACAAGGGTCTCTTCTTCTCCCTTTCAAATAGCTGTCCATATATAGCCATGAGATTTGGTTTTTTGGCATTCATTTTGTCTGCGATTTTGCGCTGATTGACGCTTTGATTGGCGTTGTGTTCACCATTAACTGGCTGCTGTCAGTTCACTGATTGTTCAGATATATCGCATGATATATCGCCTGATGCTGCCAGCAGCGCCTCGTGCCAAGTCGTGCGACAAGTTCTTCCCTTCGCATTGGTATATATATGAATATATGGCATAGTTGTGCGCTCTCAATTTGCGGTAATTGAAATTTGTGGCCGGCGGAACAGCGTCTGGCCGGGCCGTGACGAGCGGAGCCCGCTGCCCTCAGCCCACTGCCCTTTGTCCACTCTTTATTGTCACTGTCAATTGTATTGATTTGGAAGCAGTTGCCGCCAATTAATTGAAAGCGGCTGCGCAATTGAGTCGGTTCCAATCCTCGACAGAAACCCGGCAACAAATTGTCGCAGTGAGCCGAGCGTTTGTTGTGGCAAAGTCGAAGCAACAGCTGCCTGGAGCTCAGTTAGACAGATGAAAGCAACTCAAGCAGATCATATTTTCACTGTGATACGAAAACCTATATAAATATATATATATATATATGTATATATATAGTTCATATATTTGATAGAAGTAATAGAAAACAAAAAATAATTCAATAAAAATTTGTAAAAATGTCCGAGCCGGAAGAAGCGCCCCCGACTCCGCAAATGTTTGAGTACAAAATGTTGCCGCTGCACATGGACTTTAAGGAATTCGTAAGGGCGCCCAAATCTGGCGAAGATTAGCCATCAATAATACAAATGTGCTTATACGATATCGTTTACCCTTTACTCTTTTGCAGACTATTTGCAAGCCAGCCCCGTTCTCCTGCGATGAGGTGGCAATATTGGAGCGCGAACGCTGCGATTACACACAGCGCATCACCTATCAAATGGCACGTTCCGGGCAGACGCGTCGTCGGGTGCGCGTCTATGCGGATGGCATCTACGATCTGTTCCATCAGGGCCATGCCAGGCAGCTGATGCAGGCCAAAAACATCTTTCCCAATGTCTATCTGATTGTGGGTGTCTGCAACGATGAGCTCACGCATCGCATGAAGGGACGCACCGTCATGAACGGCTTCGAGCGCTACGAGGGTGTGCGTCATTGTCGTTACGTGGATGAGGTGTGTGCTGGCGCTCTAAAAAAAATACAACTCCCTTTACTAAATAGGCTTTCATCCCTTGCAGATTGTCCAGAATGCCCCATGGACGCTGTCGGATGAGTTCATAGCCGCGAATAAAATTGACTTTGTGGCGCACGATGACATTCCCTATGGGCACGATGGCCTGGATGATATTTATGGGCCGCTCAAGGCGCGCGGCATGTTTGTGGCCACGGAACGCACCGAGGGTGTCTCCACCTCGGATATTGTGGCGCGTATTGTCAAGGATTATGATTTGTATGTGCGTCGCAATCTCGCACGCGGCTACTCCGCCAAGGAGCTGAACGTCTCCTTCCTATCCGAGAAGAAGTTCCGCTTGCAAAACAAAATGGATGAGCTCAAATCGCGCGGCAAGCGTGAATTAACCAAAGTTAAGGGCGACATCATTACCAAATGGGAGGAGAAGTCACGTGAATTTATTGACACATTTCTGCTACTGTTCGGACGCGAGCGTCTGCATCATCTGTGGAATGAGTCTAAGGGCAAGCTCATCCAGGCGCTCAGTCCGCCCGGCAGTCCGTCGGGCTCGGTCAACGGCGATGATCTGGATGGCGATGGCAACGATTCCGATGAGTACTTGGAGCTGCCCACGGAATATAGCGGCGGCAGCACCAGCTCCCTGAATGGCAACAAACAGCGCTCGTCGCTGGCGCGACCCAGCTACCAAAGCCGTTCGGCGGCAGCATCCACGCCGGATGACTACGAGGACGACGATGATGTTGTCTACGATGCTGAGTTTGGCGAGCGGCGCAGCAATTGAATTAAACCATTTGTAGTGTGCTGCAAGCAACCGTTTTCAGATTTGGCTAGCCTAAACTTTCACTTTCTCTCTCTCTTAAAGCTATTGTATATTTATTAAATTGTTTTTTCGTGCGATAAACAACGGCATCCCATTTGTAGAGCAGGGCCAGCTCCCTAAGGCCGAGCCACGCCTCCCTCCGGTTGTCCACATGCATTGGCAATTTCCTTTAGCTCTATCTCTAAATGGTATTTGTAATCGGTTAGTTTTAGTTGCACTGCATACGCTCCTCATCCCCACTATAGACCTGTAGCCAAATTTGTATAGCCAAAATGGAGCCGCAGCTGCAAACATCGTAAAAAAGAAATCCTTCGCAATTTACAAACTTGTAATCCTTATTAAAGAGGAAAACAAACGGCATGAAAAAGCAGTAAAAAAAGATACCAACGCAAAAGACTAACTTTTTGTATTAAGCCTTAAAGATTTTGCGTGAAAGAAAGATGAAGAAAAATATATAGAATTATTTATATTAAATTATTTCGCGTAACACTCTAAATATAAGTTAAAAACAACACCAACATAAATACATATACAAAATAAATATATACAAGATACACATTCGCAAAACAGAAAACAAAAATATATACAAAATACAATTTGCAAAAAGAAAAATAAAGCTTTGTTGAATATTTTTTTGGAAAATAAAATTTGAATGAAAGCAAAATTTTAAAGAAGTTATATGTGTATTTTCATTATAAAGGGGGTTTATGGGAGGCGAACATATTAATTTTGAATATAAAGAAGAACTTTATTTAATTTGTATTAAATGTGGTCCAAATCCGATCTGAAACTCTCCCGTCAATCTTAATGCGAACAATTCAACATTTTGCTATGCTCTGCGTTTATTGGATTATATATTGTTATATAATAATGCAAAATACATATGAATATGGTTCAGTTAAATTATAAAGGGCTTTTGAAGTTTGAAAACGATTGTTATTTGTAATAACGTTGAAATAGTCTCGCGACTTTGGCGCACTTAACAAAAATTTCTTATAATAATGTGTGTTCAATTGTGTTCAATTTGATAATGCCAAGGATTCTGTTATCTGTTTGGATTTATGGAGCTCTGTTCATGCCCACCGCAAAAAGGGGCACCATTTTCTTGCCCTTAGCCTTCTTCTGCTTCTTGTTGGCAACGGCATCCACTGGAGCGGTATTCGATTTGCCACCACGCTGTTGCTTCTGCTGATCTAGGGCGCCCACAAGTAACTCGCCCAGCGCCCATGGGCCGACGGCACGCAACTCATTGTCCTCATCTACAGTGGGACGACTGGTGGCTGCCACATTCACTGGCGGTGGCGGTGCGGCGCGACCCCAGGCACCCGTATGAAACTCCGTTGGGCTGTGACGCAAGCCAGAGGAGCTGCCGGGCGAGGCGCCACCAATGCTGGGCCACAACTCCTGCTTGGGACTGGCCGCCACAGAGGAGTAACGCGGGCCGGCGCTCGGCTGACCAATGGCAATGGGCAAAGCGCCACGTGGTGCCGGCAAATCCTCCTCGAAGCCACACTGCAAATTTATAAAGACGTTTTAGTAAATATTTTGACAGAGGAAAAACTGATAAATGACGCACAGTGGGAAACTCGTGGGTGGAGCTCAGATTCAAGTTAGCTGCGCTGGCAATTAGCTTGCCCATCTGGCGATCGTTGATCTCATTGATGTGCTGCTCACGCTTGCGTTCCTCGCGCTCGCGACGCTGGCGCTCCTTCTTGCGATGCAGCAGATCATCTGCGGAATTAGGGAATTGATTAGCTCGTGTTGCATATGAATAATCTGTAAATTTACCCTTGAATAGCTTGAGTATGCTGCCCGAAATAATTGGTGACTGCAGCTCAACCTCGACGACGGCGAACTGGCAGGTCAGCGGCAAATGTCCCAGACAGGTGAACTTGCGACGCTGCTCCTCGTTCATGGAGTGATGCTCCTTCTGTAATATCTGCGCAATGATCAGCGCCGGTGCCAGGTCCAAGGTGCCGTAGCAAGCCTGCAGCATTTTAACGTTCAATGGATGCAAGTAGATGTTCTGTCCGTCATTCGATTGATAGAAATAATAGTATTTGTTGTTGTTAATGTTGATGTTGGTGCAGCTGCTGCTGCTGCAGCTCGCCTCGCCCAAGGATGAGACGGAGGCATCGTCTGGCTTCTCAATATCAATATCTGGCATTTTAGCTTGTGACTGCTCCTCTTCCAGCAGTTGCAACTGAGGGGACTGCTGTGACTGTTGTTGCTCCTCCGGCTCCAGGCCCAGTTTCTCGCAGCGCTCCTGCAGCGTGAGCAGCGCCTGCTGTATGAATATATCCTCTGGACAGGACACGTCCGACTCTGCCATGAGCTCGCGACGCTCGCGTTCAATGATGGTCGCAATATCCGCCCGCTTGGCAATCAAAAACTTGGAGAAACGCCTGGCCTCGTCCACAGCGCTCAGCAGCGGAAAACGCTCGTGCGGCTCGAGAGCAGCGACGCCTGTACCCGCATAGCGTTCAATGTAAATGGAGCCCTTGCGGCGACGCATCAACTGAAAGCTGATGGTGTCGCCCACATTCATCGCCTGCTGCTGCTCGATGGTGCAGCTCTTCAGATCGGCCGCGTGGATGGCGTCGTAGCAGATGGGACACTTGCGCCAAGTCTTGTCGCTCAGCGAGAGATAGTGCAGCAGACAGGGCCAGCAGTAGGCGTGGCCGCAGCGCGTCAACTTGGCCGCCACCGGCGGATAAAGACAGATGGGACACTGCGGCTCCTCGGTCGTATGGATGTTGATCTGCTCGATCAGATTCCAATCGATCAGCGTGTCCGGCGAGCCGTTCACCTGCGCTTTGGCGCCGCTCCGAATGACAAACTGAAAGTTCGCCTGCAGGAACTGCTCCTTGTTGTAGCGCGGCTGGCGGCGCGCCCCATTGCCGCCGTGACCGGAGGCATGCCAGTCCGCAGCGGACGACGCCTCGCGCGGCACGCAGTGAAAGTTCAGCAGATGGTTCAGATTCTGCTTCTTGCTGCCGTGCGCGTACACGGAGTTCAGCTCATAGTCAAGTTCACTACGCAGGTAGCCGGAGCCCATCGCTGCTAGTCCGGAGCCGGCATAAGCGTTATCCGTACCGGTGCATGCAAGGCCATCGCCGTTGCCAGACTCCGGACCGTAGCCGGAACTGCTCCCGCCGTTGCCACCGCGGGCACGTGGACGTTTGTCCACATTGGGACGTAGTTTTGCCGACTGTTGTTGTTGTTGTTGCTGCTGTTGTTGTTGTTGTTGTTTGGCGCTGCGCTGTTGCTGCTCGTTGCGGGGTGTGGAAAGTTGTTCGCGGCGTCGAGAATTGCGTGTTTTGTTGTTCACATACAAGTCTGGCGGAGAAGTCGAAAGATAAGAGAAGGAATTTTATTTAAGGAATGGTTACGAAAGGCTCCGAAATTTATTCCACACTGCCACATAAAGTCTACTATTGCTAAACAGAATCTCGAGACATGCAAACCTTACTTGAATTCATGCAAATCGAATAGAAAGGCAATCTTTTTTAATTTTCTCTCTCCCTCTGTCTCGCTCAGTAGCTTCTCCAATAACTCGCTTTCACTGACTCTCTCTTTCACTGACTCTTTCTCTCAGATACTCTCTCACACTGACTCTCTCACATTTGGCGTCTTTCTGAGTGTTGCTCCAAAAGCAAGAGTGGCAGAGAGAGTGATAAAGAGCAAGAGAGAGAGAGAGAGAGAGAGAGAGAGAGAGAGAAAAAGGAAGAGAGACAGAGAGAAAGAGCAAGAGAGAGAGAGAAAGAGCAAGAGAGAGAGAGAGAGAGAGAGAGTAAGAGAATGAGAGAGAGAGGGAGAGTAAGAGAATGAGAGAGAGAGGGAGAGTAAGAGAATGAGAGAGAGAGGGAGAGTAAGAGAATGAGAGAGAGAGGGAGAGTAAGAGAATGAGAGAGAGAGGGAGAGTAAGAGAATGAGAGAGGGAGAGTAAGAGAATGAGAGAGAGAGGGAGAGTAAGAGAATGAGAGAGAGAGGGAGAGTAAGAGAATGAGAGAGAGAGGGAGAGTAAGAGAATGAGAGAGAGAGTAAGAGAATGAGAGAGAAAGAGTAAGAGAATGAGAGATAAAGAGCAAGAGAGAGAGAGAAATAGCAAGAGAGAGAGAGAAATAGCAGGAGAGAGAGAGAGAAATAGCAAGCGAGAGAGAGAAATAGCAAGAGAGAGAGAGAAATAGCAAAAGAGAGAGAGAGAAATAGCAAGAGAGAGAGAGAGTAAGAGAAAGAGAAAGCAAGAGCAACAGAGATAGATAAAGAGCAAGAGAGAGTGAGAAACGGCAAGAGTGAGAGAGATAAAAAAAAAAACAAGAGAAAAAAATACCGAGTTATATGTTTAGCTTTGGCAAAAAAAAAAAAAAAAAGTCGCTAATAATACTCTACAAATAAGAAGAAAATTCTTCATGCTACTTGAGATTATGAAAATCGAATAGAAGAGCAGTTACACACATCAGCCAAGCAGAGCCAAGTTTCAATGCCATACGCCAATTTGGTGTTAAATTAATGGAAAATGAATTTAATTTAATTGGCTAGGCTCATTAGAAAGACAGACAGAAATGGATTCGACTGCATGTGCACATACATATACATATTTATTTTCTATATATATAAATATGTATGTTTTGATGATCATTTCTATAAAAAACAATGATTTTGGAGAATTCGGGTACTCACCACTAGATTTGCGTTGAGCTTCAGCAGATGATTTGTTTGAACGTTGTTGTTGCTGTTGCTGCTTCTTGCTGTTGTTGTTGTTGTTTTCCATTGTAAGTATTTTTGGCTGCGCTAAGGCCGCAGAGCTCGTTGACGAGGGGAAGGTAGGCGAAAGTGGGGGATTGTGGGTTAGATGTTTGTTGCTGCCAATTGACAGCCAACTGCGTCTCGCGTTGACGTTTGTCTCCACACGGAGTGCGTTGCGCGATTATTTTTCGTTGAGGATTCATCTTTATTGAGCCATGATTATCAACAAGTATATCTAGAAATAATACTTGCGTAATATTTCCAAAAGGGGTTATCCGTGTGGTTTTCGGTTAAGTCGAAAATCGAAGCGAATCGAAAAAGTACTCGATTCCAGTACTCGCTGCTCAATTTTCAAAAAAGACTCTTGTCTTTGCTTGACGTTTGCTTATTTGCCGTCCTCTTTTTGCTCTTTTATTTCTAAATGTATTTGTTTTTATTGGTATTGGTGTGGTGTCCAAAGGTGTGACGACTGCGTTTTTTGCAATGCGTAAATTGTCGAATTTGTGGCTCTAATTTCACTTGTCAAATGGGCGCGCACAGACTTAAAATGATTACAAACTGTTGGGGAATACTTTTTGTGTTGTGAAAGCAACTAATTTTGATATAAAAACCAAAAAAGCCTTGGTTGGAAAAATCAGCATCCGTGCTGACCTATGAAAAACAGTGTGACTGCGCACAGGAAACGTAAAAATGCCCGAAACTTACTGCGAAACATGTGAATGGCAAAATATCAAATTGGTGGCTCTAGCGACAAAATAACGTAAACGTAATTAACATGACTGCTAACAATAGTAATACCTCTCTACTACATACGTATTTACGGTAAATAAATAAGCTTCCTCATATTGTCATTTCTCTTGACCATTCACTGTCGCACGAATGGGGTGGCCACATACCGTCACTCAAAACCATGTATCGATATTGAATATCGAAGTGTGTCACGGCCGCCATTTTATTTTTGTTACTACTAGAATTGAAGTCGACTACGCCGTGTTGCTGAGAGAAAATTCACATTTTCACATAGATAAACAATAAAAATTGTCGAAATAAATATAGCGTTTGACCTAAAAACGAGCCCTTCTGTCTTTGTGCATTGGTCCACAATAAGTTTGCCTTGCGTTTTTATGGTTTGCCATTGGTAAGTAAAAGTTCATTGATAAAAGTACAAACATGCATACACACATGTATTTGCAAATGTGTGTGTACTAGTGCGACGACGAGTACAGTTGAAACACAGCGCCAGCAACGGGGATACACCAACAACAACAACAACCACTAGCAAGCAATTGCGTTTAGTTAATTAACAAGCTGCATCTCATATTGGTTACAAGGCCACAGAAAGTGCTTCGACACACTCGCGACACCTATCGATTGCAGTTTGGCGCTGCTATCGATTTATCCAGCCTGTACTTTTTGGAGATTGTGTGTGGTATATTTAGGAATACGCTCGCTTGCATACATAAATACATAACAAGTCTTAAGAACTATAGTTGATCAGTATTTTAAGCCACGCGATCGAAATGTGTTTGGACGATTGGCGCCAAACGAGTTAGTGCGATAACTGGGCCCAACATTATTCACGGGCAGCGCAGGCGGCTGCGGCGTCGGCGGGCCCCGATTGATGCCCAGACCATTGTTGCGCAGACTGGGCGCCACATACGGCCGCTGGCTGGTGGAGATGCCAGCACCTGCACCGGCACCTGCAACTCCACCTGGAGGCGGTGACTGCGTCTGCGGCGGCTGCTGCTGCTGCTGCGGCACATTGGCCCCAAGATTACCCGGCACAATGGGCGGCACAAGCGAATTAACCGTGGCGAAGTTTGGCGGCTGCTGCGGCTGTGGCTGAGCGGGTGCTGCTGGCTGTATCTGTGTGCGCTTGGCCAGCGCCGGCGCCAGATAGGGACGATTGGTGCCGCTGCTGTTGCTCTGCGGTATATCGTAGGTGCGGCCCGATGGCGTTGTCACCTGAATGCTGTTCGGCGCGCACGGCGTTCCCTTGGGCTGGCTGTAGTCGTAGCCATTGGGCAGCACCTGCACGTAGTTCTCAAAGAACTGGCTCACCGAGTGCATTGGCGTCGAGTAGTTAACATTGATGAGAGATTCACGCGTGCGCAAACGCTTGGCAGGCTCCTGCTCCTGTTCCTGCTGCTGCTGCTGCTGCTGCTTCTGTTGCCTAATTGCCAGCGCTTGCAGGCGCAGTATGTTGGCTTGTTTGATGTGCGGCAGCAGCTCGGCATCGCCCTTGATCTTCTCCACGATTGCCTCATCGCTGTCGTCCGCATCTTCGGCATGCTCGCTGGTCGCCTTTGGCGGTGCCGGCGGTGGCGGTGGCGGTGGTGGTGGCGCCTGCGCCTTTGTCGTGCTCTCCACAACTGGGGGCTTCTGCTCCTTGGTCTCCTTTGCAGCAGTGCTCTTTTTGCCATTGACAAAGTCAAAGAGATCGTCTATGTCCGGCACTTCGGGCAGTCCGCCGTAGGACTCGAAGTTATCGCGAAACGCATTGGCCCAATCCTCGTCCTTGTGCAGCTCGGGATTGATGGCCAGCTTCACTTGCCGATTGCTCGCCGCACTCGTTGAGCCCGCGCCTCTGCCGCCGCCGCCCACATTTTTGATCACGGTGATGGTCTTGACGCGCGTGCCCTCCTTGGAATCAATGTTGGTGGCCGCATAGCTCACACTCAGATCCCTCTTGGCCGGCTGCGTGCGCTCCAGGCTCTCGCCGCCCTGCGGCGGATATTTAATGCTGATTATGGTAGTGCCCTGGGCGCCGACAAGCAATAGCAGCCCAAGTGCCGACATCGCCTAGAAAATAATGTTCAATTAGGAAAAGATTTCAAAGGTTTTTTAGTCTATTTTTTTAAAAACGTTTTTAGTTTCGCGTTGAATCGTTTTCATGGTTAGTAAGGCCATTGAACGATTCTTTGTAACAATTGTCCTAGAAATGATCGCTTATATATCTGAAAAACATATAGTTGCCTTAAGAATTTGCAGTTTTACGGACTTATGACGTACTTGACTTCGGATTTAATGCAATTAGACACAAATCAGACTTGGGCTTGCGTAAATATTCATATTTGTTTCAGTTTTGGCAGACAATATCTTACATATATTTTGCCTCAAGAAGGTGTTTTTCTGTTTCAAATAATTTATTTTCGTTAGTAAACAAATATTATTTCCTATCCTATGCAATAAACATTTTTGAAATAAATCTGTTTCTCCTTGAATAGTTATAAGCTTCTAATGAAAGTTGGCAATTTATTTATAAGTATGTTTAGTAATTAATGATTGAAAATATCTTCCAATATGAAGTGTTGTGAAGTGAAGTGTACTTATCTATTTGATAAGTAGGGCTAAAGATATATAATCTATTAAGGATTGTAGGAAAACGTTGAGTCGATAAAATTTAAATTGAATTAAAAGAGCTTTAATAAAAGCATTGGCTGCCAAGGCCTTAAGCTATAGATAGAAAATGGTGTATGTGAAGCTACCTTAATAGGGAAATTATCTAAGCCTTTTAAACTGAACTGATTGGAAAAATCTGTTTGAATAAATAAAGTTTCTTCTTGAATAAAAGTATAACATTTAAGGCAAAAATTCTATTTAATGGTAGACTGGTAAAATATCATACTTTAGGTAAAGATTGGTAAATTTATAAGAAACTAAATCATTAATTGAAGAAGTAAATAATCAGTTGCATCTCTTTTTTTGTTTTAAATTTGGCTGCTCTGTCTTCGTGATCAATATTATTAGTTTTACAGTTCAGCAGGTGTTTTAATAACACGACAAATTGTCAGATATAGGACAAAAAATTCAATTGGCTGTGAGGAGATAAAATAATGTATTCCCCATGATCGTTTCTGCGATCTGTAACACAATTGCTGCGGCTCACGCGATCGCTTATACTATATATACTATATATAGTTTATTATATTTGGTATTTAGCACTCACAATTGCGAATCTCATTTCTTTGAAAATATTCAACGCACCCGCCGCTGACTGGCGATCGATGATGCTGGCGACGACAACGACGACGACGATGATGTTGACGGTAACGCGGTCAAATCTTTCGTGTAACTGCGGCCCAGATGGCCAACAATGCCTTTTTATATAGCCAAGCGGAAGGAGCCGGAGTTGCGTTTCCTGTAGTGTTTTTGGCGTTAATCAGCTGCGCCGAGCCAAAAACAAACAAAATCTGTGGACACAAACGAAACAGGCCGCGACCACCACCTCCAGCTCCTGCGTCACTTAGCGTTCGGCCTGCATGTTTATGTTTATGCTGTTGTTGTAGCTGCTGCCGTTGCCGCTCTCGTCATCGTTGTTGTTGTTGTTGTTGCTGACGATCGTACAACTTCATAATGTCCGCCAGGGACAGCGCAACACAAACAGTGGAATCAACTGGTGGCAATTGCAAACGCGAATTGAATTATAGCTGCATAATCGCTTTCCAATTACGTCCAATCTGATCAACTGGTTTAGTGCTCATTTCTTTTTGGGAAGACCGTTAACGTTTTACAGGTAATTGAGTGCGTCTAATGAGGAAATTGAAACGCTTACCACGCGCCGAACGTCATCATTATCGTCGTCTTTGGCGCGCCTAATGCTCAAGAGCCTATAGACTAGGGACATAGCCCAGTAGCATAGTTAGCTGGTAAGAGCTTATTGCGGTAAGATCATGTGCGACCTTCAAATTGACAGCGGTAAGGTCGTGGGTAAGTGAAAGACAACTGGGAAATCTTTCTAACGCCATTTACCACCCAACTTTCTTGTTGTTGTGGATTTTAAACACGTCGCCCGCAATCGTCGCGAAACTGGTCCTCTTATGCAACGGCTCAAACAGTCGCCCGACTTGCCATTTAAAGTCACACTTAGTTATGAGAATCTGGATCGTGATGAAACGTGAATGTTTTTTCAGGATTTCGAGCAGAAAATGTGTGGGCTAAACAGCAAAAATATCCATTAGTTGAATATACATACCCTAGCATATCATGTAGATTGGCATAATCTATAACTTAATCTGCTCTTAACGATCAAGTGGGAATACATATGAATTAGGATTGAAAAGAAACTGCCAAAAAAAAAAGTTGGAATTTATACATATATATGAATTAGGATTGGAATAAGAAAATCATGCCAAATAAGTTGGATTTATTCGCCATATTTGGTAAGCTTACATTTTACAATTAAGAAAACCAACATATATTCCGGATTGTTCAATATTAATCAAAAACTACACATATACGATTAAGATAAGACTTTGCCTGACGCTTGCTGTGATCGTACCAGAAATTAAGTGATTAAACATCACAAATGTGATCGTTATATTTAAGTCAACATTATCTGCTTTCTGCTGACTATAGTTTAAAATTGCTTTATTAGATAGCGCTTCTGTATAGTATTAAAACGTCGTTTCAGCCGAACCACAAAAACTTCTCTAGTATTGCATTTATTAGCTAGCTACAAATTAAATAAATATTAAATTAAAAAATAAAATTACGAGTAGTATATAAAGTAAACACAAATATATCCGAAATAAACGTTAATTTAAAATAAATAATATAATATAAATATTATAAATTAATAGTAGTTATTGCAGCTTCGGAGCGTAGTCTTTGTTCAATTAATTCCAAAACCAAAAATTCAAGTAAGTTTCGTACGGCTGTTTTGAATATCTTTTAAAAATGTTAAGTGACTCAGCCTTAATAATGAGTTAATAATAATAACAAAATAATAAAAAAAAACTGATAACATTTTATATCTTAGCAACTGATGCGCTATTTAGCAACATCTAAAAAAAAAAAAAAAAAAAAGAAAAGAGTATTCTTAAAGTACTTTATATTCAATGATTTTTTTTGGCTTAGTTATTGAATTTTTGGTAAGTTCAACTTAAACTTGTGTAAAATGAAAATACTAAGAGAACACAAAAAAATATAATAAATAATAATTGAAGAGTATATGATTATTATTACAACAATTATTATAAGTATAAGATATATAGGAACACTAATTATCTACCTAACATCTTGAAAAGCACTGGCTATGATGGCTTTCTGCTAAGAAACACTAATTTCTAACAATAAAGCCTGGTATTAAAACGTGCATGCTCGTTGTTCAGATAAAAAAAAAATATATATATATATATATATATCTAAAAAACTAGCTTAGAATTATGAAGCACTTGCGAAGGCCTTTTTAACCAGTTATTAATTATTAGCTAGTTAAAAGGGAAATTATTTTAATTAACGGAAGAATGTGGGTTCGAATCCCAAGGCCTTGGTAGCTAGTTCTATTAAAGAGTCTATAACTTATACTTATAATAATAATTGAACATAATTTATAAGGTAAGCTAGAGTAAGTGTAAAAACTTTACCTACAAGCTGTTTCTGAAATGATTAATAAAATACAGTACATACCGCTTATAAGCAACAGCGAAAATGTGTTGCATCTAAGCAACATTTTTATTAATGCGTAAATCGAGTAATTTTCTCGATATATGCCGTATGTGCTGCCACAATCCTAACTGACTTTGCAACCGATTTAAAATTTATATATTTTTATACCGAAGCTTTAACCTGATCTTACAACCGATTTAATATATATAAATATATCAAAGGTTTAAATCAGATTTTACTATTGATCTTACAACCGGTATATGTTCGTATATAGACAACTTTTAATGCGTTTTAATTATAATGTGCCTGAAGCTTATTATTTGTCTTAGGGGGATGATACGATCATCTCAATCTCTGATCGTGCCTGAACATTTTAAGAAATACCTCCCTTACTTGACCTGCAAATTTTGCTCTATATATTATATATCTATATATTTATTGTGTACAAATATTGGCGGCATATTCTCCATAAGCTTGTGATTCTCGTTTCAGATGCTCGCAACTGGTTGGGACTCGGCTAACTGGACATGCGACTATCCACATGAGGGATACCCGTGTTTAGAGAGGCTGTCAAAGGCTCTTTTTGAACTGATTGAATAACCGATCAGATCAGAATAGAACAGAACAGAAAAAAAAAACTATACTAAAAAAAAAAACAAACAAACAAACAAACAAAATAAATTGAAAAACCACCTTGAATCAAGATGAGTGTCATTATTCGTTTGCAAAACCTGCCGTGGACGGCAAATGCCCGAGACATACGAAATTTCTTCACGGGCCTCTCGATACCGGAGGGCGGTGTTCACATAATCGGTGGCGAAATGGGCGACGCATTCATCGCTTTCAGGTAGTTAGCAACAAACACTCTGAACTCTCTTTAACTCCTATATATGTATAAACGTTATTGTAGCCACTCAAGCGGAGGCAGGGCACGAGCTCTGGCTAGTCAGATCTATATAGTTAGACACAAACTCAACAGATCTGCTGTAATATATATATGATCATATATATATATATACATATATGCATATATGTATATGTAGTCTGCACTGTGCCGCACATAACTCAAACGTTATCTTTATCTTTAAGCCTTTGCCCTTATTTGTTGCTTCTCTTCTCTCTCCAAACCCACCAACAACAGCACCGACGAGGACGCCCGCTGCGCCATGCTCAAGGATCGCGAGAAACTGATGGAGGTACAGGTGCGTTTGCTGCTCTCCTCGCGCGCCGAAATGCAAAAGGTCATCGAGACGGCGCGCAAAGTGAGCGTCGCCGCGGCCGCCGTTGTCGCCGCCACGCCCACGCCTACGCCAATGCCCAAGCCTGTGCCGGCGGCGGTTTCAATGCCGCCCGTGCCACAACCGCCCATAATTGGCGGTTTGAACAGTTTTCTGCTTGGCCAGCAGCAGGCGCTGTCCAAGCAACAGCAGCAGCTGGTGACGGCGGCGGCGGCGGCGGCGGCAGCGGCAGCGGCCACGCCCTCATTCTTGGCCTATCAACAGCAGGCGGGCATTTCCCTGGCCGATGTTGGCGGCCTCAAGGCTGACAAGCCCGCACCGGAACTGGCCGGTTTTGGCGCACGCCGCCGGCTCAGCCGCAGCCACAGTCGCAGCCGTTCGAGCAGCTCCGACGACAGCGATCGCAGTCGCGATCGCGCCGCACGCGATCGTGGACGCAAGCGTCGCTCCGAGCTGCGCGGCGACAGCAGCGAGCGCGAGCTCAAAATGCTGCCCAAACCACTGCCCGTTGGTGGTGCTGCTGCTGTCTCCAATCTGCTGCCCTGGGCGCTGGGCGGCGGCTTGCCGCCAGTTAGTGCAGCAGCAGCAGCATCGCCAGCCGCTGCTGGGTCCGGCCTGCTGCAGCAGCAAATGAGCATCATGTCCGTGCTGCCGCCCGTGCTCCAGAGCTATAATACCACCAGCAATGTCACCACCAACAACTACAATCTCAGTGTGACGCCACAGCAGCAGCAGCAGCATCTCATGGCCGATGTGGGTCAGAATCAGAAGAATCAGTTGATCGGCGGCAGCGCCGCTGCCAATCCGGCACAGGAGCCGATTGCCTTTGCCAATGTCAATCCGTATGCCCAAATGTATCCGCAGCTGTTCCAGCAGCAACAGCAGCTGCTGCTGCAGCAGCAGGCAGCCAAAACCGCCTCGGGCATGGGCAGCTCACCGGGCCCAAATGCTGGCGGCGGCGGCGGTTCTGGTGGTGCTGGTGCTGCTGCTGCCGGGCCCGGTTCAGCCGCTGCTGGCGGCGGCGCCTCCTCATCGGCGGTCATACCCATTGCGGAGACGTGCTACGTCAAGATTAGCGGCATGTGCCCGAGCACCCTGTACAGCGATCTGCGCAAATACTTTGGCGGCCTCTATATACCCCACAACGGCATCAAGATCGTGAACGGCGCCAACGGCACCCGCACGGGCATCGCCTACATTGAATTCTCGCGCGTGTCGAGCGCCCAGAAGGCGCTGCTGCGCAACAACACCATGTTCCGGGATCGGCTCGTCCAAATTGTGCCCATCAGCGACGAGGAGTTCGAGCAGGCCGACGAGCGGTCCCAGCGCTCGTCGGGCGGACAGCACGGCGGTCGCGGCCGGTCCGAGGAGCGCGCCCAGCCGCTGCCGCCGCCGCCGCCGCACACCAACGTGCTCTATGTGGAGGATTTGCCGCAGCTGACCACCGAGCAGGATATCATGAAAATGTTCTCCGCCACGTGCACCATCGTGGACATCCTGCTGGCGCCCAGTCCCAACAATCGGCGCGAATTCGTTGCCTTCGTGCTGTTCGCGCGCGAAAATGAGGCGCATTCGGCGCTGGAGGATGCCTCGCGGCATTATATTGGCTTCCGGAAGTTGCGCGTGCGCGCCAGCACTCCGGCGGAGATGCAGAATGCCAAGGAGAAGATGCGGCGCGCCAGCGAGCAGCTGCAGAAGGAGGAGCAGCAGCAGCGCGAGGACGCCGAGCGCGAGCAACAGGTGAGCAAACAACAACAGCAACAACAACAACAGCAGCAGCAACTGCAGCAGCAACTGCAACTGCAGCAGCAACAACAACAACAACAACAGGAGCAAATGGCCATGGCCAAATACAACAACGATCCGCGCCGACGCAGTCACGAGGTGCAACAACAACAACAACAACAGAATGCTCACACACACAACAACAGCAACATCAACAACAACAGCAACAACATCCCAGCGTTTGTCAACACTGCCATGCATAACGGTAACATGCCCTTTGCCTTTCAGCAGCAAAACAACAACAACAACAATGGCATGCACATGAACAACAACAACATGTTGCCCTTTGCCATGCAGCACAACAACAACAATCAGCAGATGCACCCACAACAACAGCAGCAGCAGCAACAACAACAACAGCAGCAGCAGCAGGGCAATCCCCGTCGCCCGGACGTCTTCGTGCGCGTCCACAACTGCGAGTACGCGACCCGCATCAACGATCTGGGCGAGCTCTTCGTCTCGGAGAATCTGCGCATCGAGCACATCGAGATGTTGTTCAACGAGCGCAATCAGAGCGCCGGCGAATTCATTGTCGAATTCGCCGATGCGCACGATGCCAAGCTGGCCATACGCGAGTTTCACAATCGTCGCTTTCGTGGCCGTGGACTGCGCGTATCGCCCATAATGCCGCAGGACATTGCCGATCGCATGAACAAACCGTTTATGGACTTTTTGCCCGGCGGCAATGGGCCCAGACAGGCGGACACCGCTGCTGCGTTGTCGCCGCCTCTGCAGCAACAGCAGCAGCAACAATCGCGACGTCGCGGTCCGAGTCGCTTTGATGATGCCGGGAGTCGGGGCGGCGGCAGTCAGCAGCAAGCGCCGAACGACAGCGACGACAGCAGCAATTCCAAGCAGCACTTCAATCCGTTTGCCGCGCGCGTCGGCCCCGAGCCGAGCCTGGATGAGCTGCCCGCCAGTTCGCCCATGCTCGCCGCCAACCCGAACAACAGCAGCAGCAGCAATGGCGTTGGCGGCGACTGTGCGCTCGACAACGATGATGGCATACCCGACAAGTTCAATCGCGCCGGCTGCGTGGTGGCCATGCGCAACGTTCCGTTCAAGGCGGAGCTGAAGGACATACTGCGCTTCTTCAACGATTACAAGCTGAGTCCGGACGATATTATACGGCGTTTTCACGATGACGGCAAGCCGACGGGCGATGCACGCGTCGCCTTCGAATCGCCGTCGGAGGCGCGCTCCGCCTTCGAGTCGCGACGGCGCAAACAAATATTCAATCGCACCGTTTATCTAGATATTATTTAAGCCTGGCCACGCGGACTAACAATCAAATTGTAATTGTAAATAGATATTGTTAAGTTAGTTTAGATGAATGCAGATGGCTTCGTTGCCGAATGCTACCAAAGCTGTTGAATATCATTATTATTATTAAACATGTACAAGAATTCTTCAATAAATTACCATAAAAAAGATATATCTAAATACAACAAATGTTTTTTGAGCACAAAAGAGGAGCTCAAGGCTTAGGCGTAGTTTTGCAGCTGTATCACCTGCGATTTTTTCAGCGATTCGCGGCACAACGGACACTCGTCGCGCTCGTCCAGCCAGTCCAGAATGCAGCTCCAGCAGAACAGATGGCCACAAGGCGTCAGGCTGCCGTTCTGGCGCGGCTCCAGGCAGAGTATGCACTGCGGCGCATCGGATGCCGTTGGCTTTGTGCTCGTTTCACGTTGCAGGAAACTTCTGGCTGCCTGCTTGAGCGTATCCAGCTGCTGGCGCTTGTGCTCTCGCCACACCTCCCAGCCGCCAATGGCCAGCGAGACGGTGACTTGCAGGAATGTAATGATGCCGAGTATCTTATAGCCATACAGCGAGAACTCCGGCTGCAGCCAGTGTCGGATGAGCACGTAGTTGATGCCCGTGGCCCGCTTGGACAGCTGATATTTGCTAGCGTCCAAGTAAAACAGCGACTTGTGCAGCGCTTTGATATAGCTGGGCGACTGCCTCATGAGCTGGACCAACTTCTGCAGCTTTTTCTTAGCGTCGGGCACAATCTCCTCATGCTGGGCTATGTGGAGTTCCAGCTTTTGCAGCACACGCAGAAACAAGGCATCTCCGCCGAATTCGAGGATAATTGCAATCAGTTGCAGCTGCAGAGAAGTAGGTTAGGACAGATATCTATAGCTTTATTTATGTTCTTACCAATCGGCTGGGAATATGTTTATAGTTGCCATCGACCTGTATTATGCCCGTGTACTCCTCGCCCAGGGTTTGCAGGTTGTTGAGCGAGGCAAAGCCGTGGTAACTGAGCTGCGCTAGCAACTGGCACAATTGATTATATTTGATCCAGTTGCGAGGTCCACTCAATCGCAGAATATCAGACAAATCCTCGGCCAGCTCGTTGGTGTAGCGTGCATCCTTTTGCACGGAGCGCACAATTTCTGGCTGCCGTGCCCGGGCGTTGCGAAAGTCCATGTTGTTGTCCGAACAAGAAAGTTCTATTTACATTATTTAAGCTGTGGCAGCGAACTGCAGCGGGCGTCCAAAGTTCAACTCAGATAAGTAAACAATATGCGAATTTTCATTTTCCATGGTTAAATCTGATGTATATCGATAATGTAATCGCTGCCAGCTGTTGGGCAACACTGCTGATCTTAGTTTCGCAGGTGGTCACTCTTTTTCACTCATCGAAAGACGCACATCAGCTGTCAGCACGCGCACGAACCATGAAACATATCGATATTTACTTATATTATCCCTGCATGTGTCTCCTCGATTAATGTTAATACCAGAACATAATAAAACATCGATAAAGTATCAACAATCCAAGTTCGCACGCTTGCGAACGTCCAAAAATTGCTGAAATTTCGTGTGCACTAGAAATAAAAACCAGCACGTAAATAATTACCAAATAGAGCGGCGCTCGTGTGTGTTGCATTTTTATAGTGAAGGTGTTTACGTTGCCCATCTTCATAGTAGCAGACGTGCACGAAACTCAGTTCGCGTCGCAGCGACGAAGAGAGAAAGAAAAAAAAATTGAAGTAGCAGATTAAACGGAATTTTGAGCTGTGAGAAAAAAAACGCAAAAGTAAATTGTGAAAAGTTGCACTCAAAAGAGGTAATTAAGTTGCATTAAGGTGTTCGTGTGTGTGCGTATAAAAGTTGTTTTCCCTGAAATGGTCGAGTTGCAAGTAAAATACCCATTTTCGATGACGAAATTTGACGAGTATATAAGTGTGTGTGCGTGTTTTTATTTTCAACGTAGTCGTCGTCGTTATTTTTCGCATTTGATAAGCAGGTGTGAGTGGGTAATATGAATGTGTGCGTGTGTCTTGATAAGCAGCGCAGCGACAAGTCTCTCTCCTCCAACGGAAAGGTCGCATATGCTGGCATTTAAGCCTCGTATTTATTTACAGTTAATATTTTGGACACATGTTGGTGCAGCTCGAAAATCAATTGAACTGCTGAAGCAGAAGCAGAAGCCACACAAAACAAATCTGCCCCGAGGCCCACTTGGCCCAAAAATGTAATTAGCACTGGTCGAAAATGTTGTTGGTTTTGATTTCGGCCCATACTCCCACAATCCACACACGCACACACACACTAATACTAGAACACAGTGTGGTATTTTCTTGTCTGTCAAAAACGCTTCCGCGCTGCCCAGTGGAGAGTTGTGCTTGTGGAGACCTTGCTTCGTGCCAATATATATACATATATCTCTGGCTCTCTGTGTATCTTTAGCAGACAGCAACTTGTTGTTGCTTTTTTCTTCGTTTCTGCTTCAACTTTTGCTTATACGAAGTATTTCTCTCTATGCCTTGGCCATTTTGCTATTTTTTTTTAAAAACGCTTTTAACTGTTACTGCAGATTTGTTTCAGTTAACACATTTTTGCTACTCGAGTAGTTGCGTTTATTAAATGATTTGTTGTCTGGAGAGAAAACGGAAGAAAACACAGTTTGCTTAACTTCAGATTGAGTTCCAGGTTTGCATGTCTGAGTCATTTTTGTGTTATTTTTGTATTTAGCGCATTTCTTTTCTTTGTTTCTAAAAAAAAAACAACATAAGAGAGCGGTGTAATAAATTACTACTACTACTCTTTTCATAACTTGGTCTAAAATTTTGCCTAGTGCTAAACTAGTGCAAAAGCTTACACGGGAACATTTCGATCGCTTATCAGCATTTTTAATCGTAGGTCAACATCTTTTTAGTATCAGGGTTTTAAGCAGTAAACATATTTTTCTAACGAAATTTGTTGGCCTTAGTTGACTCTTAATGCTTTTCTCCGTTGATTTTTAGAGATTTTTTTGTTGCAGTTTTTAACGTTTTCAATACTGTTTTTGTAGAGTTTCAGTCAGATATTTACACTGATTTTGTAGAGATGTTGCAGTTTTTAACACTGATTTTGTAGAGTTTCAGTTAGATATTTACTTTGATTTTGCTGTTTTTAACGTATTTATTATATTTTTGTAGAGTTGCAATTGATTATCTGTGGAAAGAGCTTTCTTAAAAAAAAATTGTTTTCAATAGCAATTATTTCCTTATTTATATTTTTACGCAAGCGCAACTCTCCAAATTTGATTTGAATCTCTTCAAGCTCCATTTAAATATAAATCTTTATTATTTTCGACCGATTTCAGTTGAATGAACCAGCGCAACGATGCTTAATTTAATTGTTGCCAAGCGTATAGTATAAGTGTGCGTATAATTGGCAGTGCATACATATATAATTGCCGACGATTTGCGTCGCCATTGAGCAGGTTGGCGTGTATGCAGCTTGTTTCACACTTTTTTATTGATTGGGACACAGCTGTGTTTGCCCACATTGCATATTTGTACATAAGTCTAGTATAGAATCGATATGGAGCAGTTGGAGCTGACCCTGAGCAGGAAACTTTTCGCCCCTGAAAGTTATTGCGAGTCCATTTAATAATGTTGCGTTGCGTGTCAGTCGCTATGTTGACTGACTATCATCATGATTAAAATGCTGATGATGATCTAATGCTTGGCTCTTCACTGCTCTACATTTTGCTTTTGACCCAAATTTGGTGAGCACTGCAACTTCCACACACATTCACAAATGTAGCATGTCGGAGCTGTAAAACTTTGTCAAAAAAAGCAAATAAAGAGTAAAAATTACATATTGCTTGTGTGCTGCCAAATCATAATAATTTTCTGTTATAATTCTACCCAGCTCTGACTGACTCTGTTTGTTTCTCTTTTTGTGGCAGAATGAGCACAACGCCGGCCAGTCTCATTGAGGCGGCTTTGACTGTGAGCAGCGTTGCTGCCGCTGCTGCTGCTGCTGCGACTGGCAACGCCACAGCTGCGTCGACGACATTGAAACCAATTACGAATTACGTTGTACAAATGAAGAGT
This sequence comes from Drosophila colorata, assembly GCA_035041545.1. Lineage (NCBI taxonomy): Eukaryota > Metazoa > Arthropoda > Insecta > Diptera > Drosophilidae > Drosophila > Drosophila colorata. Next base: position 8,364,523 of record JAWNLD010000564.1, read on the forward strand.
CCGTCGAGCGTCGCACAGGAGCCACTGGATCCGCTGCTTCATGTGGGCGATGGCATATTCCTGCAAACTAAAACCGCCCAGGTGCTGGCGGGCGTATTTGTCTGGGCAGCGCTGTTTGTCACATGTCAACAGGTAGCCACAACTACTGGCCGTGAAAATAGTTCCACTAAACTTTTAATCGCATATCATTTACAGATCTATCAGCATTTACGCTGGTACACCAATCCACAGGAGCAGCGCTGGATAGTGCGTATATTGTTCATTGTGCCCATCTATGCCACCTACTCATGGATTAGTTTGTTGTTCTTCAACTCGGACAATGTTTACATTTACTTTTTCACGGTGCGCGATTGCTACGAAGGTGCGTTATGTCTATTATCTCCGGTTTAACATGCTATAATCCTTATCTACTTGGTTTTACAGCCTTTGTCATTTACAACTTTCTGTCGCTGTGCTATGAGTATCTGGGCGGCGAGGGCAACATCATGTCGGAAATACGTGGCAAGCCCATCAAGACCTCCTGTTTGTATGGCACCTGCTGTCTCAAGGGCAAGACATACACCATTGGCTTTTTGCGCTTCTGCAAGCAGGCCACGTTGCAGTTCTGCTTGGTTAAGCCCCTGGTGGCCTTCATCATCATCTTTCTGCAGGCCTTTGGACACTATCATGACGGCGATTGGAGGTTTGTGTCGAGTACATTAAGTAATTATCCTAAATGTTTGACTAACGTCTCTTTTTGTCTTACAGCGCTGACGGTGGATACATTTACATAACCATCATTTACAACATTTCCGTTTCGCTGGCTCTGTATGGTCTCTATCTGTTTTACTTTGCCACACGCGATCTGCTGACACCATTTGAGCCTGTTTTGAAATTCTGCACCATCAAGTCGGTCATATTCTTGTCATTCTGGCAGGGCGTGGGCCTGGCCATACTCGAGAAGGCGCAGGTCATATCGCCCATTGTGGACAGTGCTGGCACTGTTACCTCGGCGGGTACCGTTTCCGCTGGCTATCAGAACTTTTTCATATGCATTGAAATGCTGTTCGCTGCTATTGCGCTGCGCTATGCTTTCCCCTATCAGGTGAGTGAATTGCTTGCAAGATTTGACAGGTATTTATGTGGCAGCGATTCAGTTGGTATATAGTGATAAGATAACATCAAGTTTGCTATGCTTATCAGCGAAATGTAGTTGGCAGACCATAACAAACTAGAAAGTTTCACAATCACAGCAATTACTTGATAATTTGACTATCTGCGGTTCAGCTTTAAGTCATGCCTACCCTGTGATTCATGTGTTAGATTCCCTATTTGTGACTTTATGTTATTGTGCCGATAAACGTTCAATTTAAAAATAGATTTTTGATAAGCATAAACAAATCTAGTTCATGCGGGCTATATGGAAATATATAAGAATATCAGCTAATTATTTTAAAATATTAAATCAACAGGGCTTTATGTAGTTATATAGATTACATTTGGTTTAAATGAGATATCTTTCCTATTTTTAAATTAAAAAAGCTTCAAAACTTGCCAATGTTTCTCTAATAATTAAATTTCTACCTACCTATTTTAGGTCTATGCGCGCAGCTGCATTGGTGATGGCCATGGACGTTCGGTTACTATGCAATCCATTTCCAGCAGTCTCAAGGTAAGCCAAAAACAAATCAATGTACATGTTTTTCGAAAGAGTCAGGCACTAACACATTATTGTGTATTTCGTAGGAAACCATGAATCCCAAGGATATTATGACAGATGCTATACACAATTTCCATCCGCAGTACCAACAATACACGCAATACAGTTCAGGTATGTTGTTTCTTTTACTTTTGTGCTTTGTGTTTTTTTCGTCTCTTTTTTCTATATCTTTGAATGTTTGTTGCCTGCGCATTGTAGCTATTGTTAATCTTATCTTTTACTTTGCTTTCATTCACATTACATTATCATTATGTTTTACACTTTTGTTTTTCTTTCTGTTTCTTATCTTTTGCAGAAGTAACCTCAACTCAGCGTTACGAAAAGCTCTAAAACTCTTAATAAAATACAAAACACAACTCTAGCGATGCCCGCTACTAAACACTAATTATAATTCCAAAACGAAAGGAGGGACAAAAAAAAAACAAATATAAAAAAAAACTAAGAAGCAGTTGAAAGACAAATCAAGTGTACTTATAGCTTACCATAGGCTTACAAATCAACACCACAGTTGCCTTTTGTTGCCGCTTAAACACTTTAATAAAAAGATAGTAAAAAATTAACGATTAAAAGTTAAATAAAATTAGGCCTAGTTACTTACAAAAAGCGCGCACTCGAAACCCAAAACTGAAATTGCCTAGTTACCTTGAAGATCTTTATGTATCTGAATGATGTACTCTAAACCTTTAAAAACATGCCTTGAACATTTTTTTATACCCTTGTTTATGTTTACCGTTCCCCTCTTCTGCTGATTTTTGTGTATTTTTTGATTATGTTTACGTTACGATTTAAGCCTCTTATCAACTTATTTAAATGTTAGCTATTCTATACTATACATACTATACTATATAAAAATAATATTGTATAATATTATGTATGTGTAAACAAAGATTTTATTATTATACGTATGTAATTATTTGTATAAATGGCAATACAAACATATTAAAACAGAGCTTAGCTTGTATCAAAAATGAGCCCAGATTAACAGAATTTTCCGACTCAATAGACATACACAACCTTGGCAATTTTTGGAGAATTTTCATATTAGAATCTTCAAAAAAACGTTTAGTATCTTCAAATTTTTACACTTTATATACTTAGCTTATTATGCATTTAAATTTTAAAATACGATCTTTCGATTACAATATTACAATATCCTTTAGCTCAAAGATACCAAAAACCAAAAAAAACATTGTTTGCTTTTTGATTTTCTTTTGTGATAGACTCAAATCGAAAGCTCGTGCTTTTTAAGTTCGCGTGCATATGTTTTTTTTAAATTAACTTTTGTAAATGTTTAAACAAATTGTATAAAATATCTATAAACTATGTGTATTAAATAAATGTAAAATAAGCTTAAAAAAACTTGCCTTTCCTTTGCTTGCGATATTTATAAGCCTGCATTTTGCATGTTCTCACAGAGCATGAATTTCGATCTCTCATAATTCCAATTATCCCATATATATGTGAGCTAGTTGCAACCCATTAAGTAAATAACTGATTTGTGCAGGTGGCAAGAGTTCGCGCGGCATTCGCGTCTCCAGTTACGATCCGGATGATCCCAGCCAAGCCACCCAAACAGCCTCAATGGGCGCCACAAGTGCGAGCAGCGGCGGATACAATGCGGTGGCCACCGGAGGTGGCAACAACAGCTGTGTGGCATCCAAGACGCTTGGTAACCAGCGTAAATTTATACCAGGCGGACAGCGCGTGGCAACCATCAGCCAGAACTACAACGAGAAGACCATGCTGCTGAGCAGCGATGACGAGTATCAGTAGAGGAACAGGATCTGGAGCAGCAGCTGGAAGAGTTGGTCGAGATCCGAGTGGTTCCATGTTTTGTTTTACGAACTGTTCGTTGTAATTTTTGGAAATATTGAAACTGTTTCGTTTAGGTAACCTCAAGTGGTTTTGATTTGCTTGTACAATAATCTTAAGTAGCGCAACTGCAAGAGAACTATAGAAAATGGATGATATATTTATATACATGTAGAAACGGCAAATACTTTATATACCAGATGTGTATGTAATTTTTGACGTAATCAATTTGATTAATTTGTATTTTTACACCGTGTATGAAAGATGTTTAATGGATGACAGTTTAGTTTAGTACGATATTTTGAATCATTTCTTTTGTAAATCGTTTGGATGAATTTGTAAAAATCAAAAGAAGACAGAGAAAAAGGAAAACTTCACCTCTAGCGTCTAAAAACCGTCGTTGAGCAAATCTACAGGCTGCTTATACAATAAAACTTCAAGAAATAAATGTACTAAAAGAAAATAAAATAAATAGCAACACAAAACGAAAAAAAAACAAAATATATATTTATCAACTAAGAACATTTTTAAAAACAGCAACAATTTAATTATAGCGCGAATATGCTGGGTCCGGGTAATGCATATAAAAAATGAACTAGGTGAATAAATGTTTATGTATATGAAACTACATAGCAGAAAACTTAAATATAAATGATTTGTAGACAAGTCCCAAGCAACAGAAATGTATAAATCTTTTACCTGTACAGAGTATGATATATGTAAGAAATTTCCAAAATTCAACTCACTTTTAGTGTAATATTTCGAAATAACGTATTCGAATGGCTTCTCAAAAGAAAAAACCCCGATTATCAATTAAGTAACAAGAAACTAATATGAAATTATGCAACAGGCAATGTCAAATTATGTATGTATTATGTAATTTTATGGTTCACAGTGCAATGCGAGCCAAACTGCAAAAAAACGTTTTTATGTACATTCTTTTGTTAATCCTAAAAAACGAAAATAAAGTGCATAAATGTCATTAAATACACAAACAAAAATAAAATGGTTGTTTACGTTTTTAATTCGAACCGTGGACTGATCGCTTACCAACACTGCTTAAGGTACATGGCAAGGCTGTTATCGATATCGATAACATAACTAACGGTTACTGACGTATATGCTCAAAAAACAGTTACGTTGTTGTGGTAGCTTTCAAAAGTATCTGCTAGATACTTTTTGGGCAATGAATAAAATACATCAAATAAAATAAAAATGAGAAAATTAATACGTAAAACATGTGTGAGGGGTCTTCTTAATTACATGAGCGGTATTGGGGAATCACAAATTTAATTTTAATTTTTTTTATCGTATGTTTATATCAATTTTGTTTTTGTTCCATTTGTTATAGTTAGGTGAGTCTCCCTAAAATCAAAACAAAATGTTCCCTGTCACTAAGTCTACTTTCGTTTCTTATTCGGGGGTCCCCCATCATCAAATTCATCTGCACTGCGCTTTCGCTGGAGTCGAGTAGTCGCTACTGTTTTGCGAACTTCGTCGCGTCTGATCGGACGCTTTCGTGTGGATGGCGGCTCTGTTGACGTTGGCGTGGAAGTTAGCGTGGAAGTTAGCGTGGAAGTTAGCGTGGAAGTTAGCGTGGAAGTTGGCATGGAAGTTTGGGTCGTAGTCGGCGGCGGTGGCGGCGGCGTCGTTAGGTAAATCACTTTTTCCATAGTAATCATGATGGAATGAATCCAGCTGGAGCTTGTTTGTGTCGCAGCATTCTGGGTATTTGGCTTTTCTAGCTTTTCGGTTCTTAAATCCGCATATAGAACCTCGCTGCAGAGCTCCACGCTGTAATCGTTGCGCATGATGCACAGATCCACGCTAGCGCCGGATGATTTATCGTTCTTAATGCCGGCGGCGACGGCATCGACAATTAGCTCGCGCGCCTCGTCCTCATTTATGTCGATCTGCCAGCGATGCTCCAGTATGCCCATGGCACTATACTGGCCCGAGCCAATTGAGTTGAACAAACACTTCTCCGATGTTCCATCGAAGTGCACGCTATACAAATGGACGCCCGACTTATCTACGCCCGCAAGAATGAAGCTGGCCATAATGCGTCCCAAATTTCGCATCAGGGCTTCCTTGGTCAGTTGCTTGGCGCAGACGACGGGCACACGCCGTAGGTTGATGGTCTTATGATGCAGCTCCAGTTGGCCGGCAATCACGCCTGCTATATTGATCAGATCGCTGGCGTAGCCGCTGCCTCCGCAACTGGAAGAGGAAACGTGGCTTACATTAGACCTCCTGATGTACTCACAAAAATGGACTTACTAAATGTTGTTGTGCAGACGATGAAGCTTCTGAGTATCGTTCGAGCTGATCATGTCTTTGCACGTGGCCCTCGTGTCAGTGCCTATCATGACGCCCCCGTTAAAGTGAATGCCCACCACGGTGGTGCCACTGTTGAAGGGCAGCGGCGGCTTGAAGCCATTCTGCATTAGCTCTGCGTTGCTGCAGGCGTGCTCATTGCGATTACACATTGAACAGGTTAGCTATTTTAATGTCTCTTACCGCAGATAGTTCTCATAGTTGAAGGCGCCAAGGGATCGCTTCATATTGAAGGAATCGCGTTTAAAGTGTTTCTACAAAATATGTATTTTTGTGAATACAATCGAGTTATGCTCTATGTTATTCGTGACTAACTACTTGTATGTACACATGGATTGTGAGAAATAGGTTACTTGGTTCGTATGGATGTGTTATACAGTTGTTGACGTTGTCAAATTTGTGAATTTGACAGTGAAACTAAGAATGTTTTTCCTTCCTAATCATATCAAGTATGTATTCTATATTATATTTTATATGATTTATAAAAAACATAACAGACCATTGATGACTTTATTAATGACATGTCATGAGCTCACATGACACACCTAGTGACATGTCATGGAAGCTTTTTTTTGTAAATTAATATACTCGATGAAGTGTCAAGTTTTCAACTGTTTCAACTGAAAAGTATGGCCTAATATTTGTTGATAACTCTGCCATATATATCACTAAAATACTCAGAAGAATAAAATAAAATTAGCTAAATAGGGTAACCAGCAAGAAGGGTAAGCAACAATGTAAAATAATAATTATATAATCATAAAAAGGGTAGCAACCCTTTTACATTTTTGAAAAGCATATCCTAACCTTATGGCTACGAATGTGTTTGCCTAGTAGCAATCATACGATATGAATATCATGAGTTACAATGATATTAGCTCAAATAGACCCATTTCCATTCACACACACAAACACTGCTCATGTGCTCGACTTTTTGAAAACAGCAGCGCGCCAGGCTCCATTAAACACCCCGAAACAGTTTTGTGCGCCATCCCCAATTCCCAGCCCTGAACCCCAGCCCTAGCCCCAGCCCCAGCCCCAGCCCCACCGAATGAGGCAGGTTATTGGGTTGGTTTCGGGTCGCTGCAAGCCAAGTATAAAAGTGTCAAAACTTTCTGTTCAGAGTTTGTTGTATCCTTTTGTTATTTGTACTCGGGAGTGTATATACACAAACGCACACACACACGCACACCAAGTCACACTCAGTGGCTTATATACCACTCAGAGCAGCCCACACAAAAATCAAAGAGAGAGAGACGGGAAGAATAAAAGAAAGAGAGCGAATAGCAGCAGAAAAACCAAGCCAGGCAACAACAACGACAAAAACCATAAGCTTTTTCCTTTATTTGTTCGTCCGTTTGTATGTGTGATTTGAGTGGGGCAAAGTGGGTGTGGCGAGGGGGGCGTATTCAAGCTGCGCCCAGCCAGCGTAGCTGATGTTCGCCTGCTTTCAGCTGCTGTGCGCCCGTTCAAAACACAAACGGAATGATAATGATGTGCGTTAAAAAATACATAGACACATCAGCATAAGGAATGGAAGGGCAAAGGGCAGGGGGCAAGGGGCCAGCAGAGGGTGGGGGCTGGCAGTCGAGGGAGCGTGACGTGAGAGCGGCAACAAACATGGCGCCTGAGCCAAAGTCAAACAAGTGTCTGCTCTGTAGCTCAGTCTGCTCCCGTTCCCCACGCTCTGCCCACGATTTTTATTTATAGCTGAGCGTAAGCATTCGCTGCGAGTGTGTGTGTGCGTGGGTGCGTGTGTGTGTACGTGCGTGTAGGATATACACGGGAAATGCCTTAACACAATTACAATAACTTTGACATGAAAAGTGGAACAATAAACCAAACCAAACCAAACCGAACCGAACTGAACCAATCCAATGGCATCGTTGACACCACAGGCGGCGCCCAGTTGTCCAATTGTTCCTTTTTTCGTACACTTGGCCCCCTGCACCCGCTCCTGCTGGCTGCCGGTCCGACAACACACGCGCGCGCTGCTCACTTCCGGCTCTGCTCGCTGACTTCTGTGTGTGCCAGCGTGTGTGTGTGTTGTGGTGTGTAGGTGTGTGAAATGAAGCGACAGCCGTCGGCAAATGTTTCATAAACAACAACAAAACAGTTATTAAATGAAATTACAACAAGACGCGCAACACGAAGCAACATTTGATGCTCTACTGCCGATCGCACAGGGTAGTTGAGTTCTAAGAAAAACATAAATACAAAATTTACCAAATGTTTGAAGCAAATACCTGTTTTGAGAGAGCATACAAAATTATTTAAATATACAAACTGAAATTAGTATTTAAAGCGGAATTGTATAGCATTTGTTAATATAATTTAAATAAATAAAATTTTCAACAATTTATTTGTTTTGACTGTTTATCAAAATATTTTATTTGTCTTTTTTTAGTCATAAGAAAACGTTACAAATTATTTTAAGCTTAAAAAAAAGAATTCAGTTGGAAAATAAAATAGTATTTGAAGGAGTATTTTGTATGTATCTTGTATCTTTTGTATATAGACCAACATTTAATCAACCAAAAAACAAAAATATTGCTTTTTGAGCGCTAAAAAAATGAACTTTTGTTTTTTAACATACCCAAAAGTTTTAAATGCTAATTTAAACTCTGAGCTACATAATATAGATAAAATACATATAAGATAATTACTTAGAGATAATTACTTAGAACTAAAAAAAGGTGGTGCTAAGAAAATATTATATAAAATAAAATAAAACATATATATAAATATATATGAAATATATAAATAAATATATGTATTTTATTTATAATGAGCATATTAAATTATTCCCTAAGTTAAAGTAGAAAGCTAAGGTAATCGACTGACCAAAGCTAAGTAAAAGTCTCGCTTGCTGTAGGGCATGTCAACTTATATCCTGGGTGGCAATCACACAGGCACACACACACACACGCACACACGCAACGCACACACACGCACAGCATTCATATGGCGGTTGCGCAGCCTTTTATTAATTTAGGTTAGTGACTTAAGTTTAGCATTTGCCGCAATTAACTTAATTAGAAATGCATTTTGTGGAACCAAGAAGCAAGAAGGAGCCAACAAATAAACACTCAACTGTGCTTGGGAGAGTGTGTGTGTGTATGAATGAGTGTAACGAATGGGTGTGAGTGTGTGACTGTGAACGGTTGTGTTTGCCTGCTTCTATGTGGAAGGCAGGAGCAAGTGGGAAAAGGACTTGCCGCTGCCTGACAGGGCCATAAAACATTTGTGTCATTGCCTTTGCATTCAAGTGACTGCCAAGAGGACGCACACACACACACACACACAAGTGTGTGTGTGTGTGAGTGTGTGCTTGGTTTATTGGCTATTATGACAACAAATGTACTAAGCAACAAACATATTTATTAAAAGCATTTGCGCGATTAACTAAATGCGTTTGAACGCGGCGGCAACGTTGCGTATACGTAACGCCCATTAGTAGTGCGTGTGTGTGGGCGGGGCGGCCCACAGTGCGGGTGCAAATGCGTTAAGCAGTCGAGCGACCCAAAAGTCAAAAGTTTACAAGCCGGTTTTTTGAGTTTCAAGTTTTATTGTTTGTTTTTTTTCGAACATTTCTTGAAATAGCTAACAAATTTTTTTAGTATTTTTTTTTATGATTTTAAGCGCTTCCCACGCATAAAGCGTTGCTGCCAGACGCTGCAACCGTCAACATGTTTTTTCAGCTTATCGATTTTGTTTTCGATTTGACTTTTTGTGTTTGCCACGCGCATTTGTCATTTGGTTTATTTAACAAAAAATTAGCAAAACATCCTTATGACTATTTATCTTTAACGCTCTTATCTTGCTTTTGTTTAATAATAAAATGTTGACAACAACAACGTTTAAAGGAAAAACATAAATATGCTAAGCGGCTTGTTAAGAGTGCGAAAGACTCTCTTGAATAATTTATAATCCCATATAAATCAAAGTAATTTAACGGTACTAAAGTTTATCAAAAACATGAAAAAATATGTTAAATTTTGCTTACTATATGTATACTTGGAAAAATCTATAGATCTCCTATTTGCAGACAGATTAAAATTTACAAACATTTTGACATGTAACGCACTCGGATCCATAGTTCCCATATTTCAAGCTCCCAAAACTTTGGCATACAAACTACCAACAACTATAGCCAACAGATTCTTCGACATGGGTATATATATTATAAGAAACATTGGTAATTTATCAAGGTCCTTAAACTTCTCTGTTATTAAAATATATATATTTCTTTTGTTAACAACCTTAAATTGTGTATAAATAAATATTTTTATTTGCAGCTGCTTCACCTAAGCTACTCACAATTTTTGAACCAATAACAACACATTAGACCCAAATTCCCAGATATCTTTAAACCGAAGCAAACATCTCAAGCTGCAAATACTCTTCAGCAGTAAGAGGTTTTCATTGGATAATTATATTATGGACTGGGTCAGATGAACGTGTAGAGCTGCTCAGCGCTTCCCATGGAAGTCAAGTGGCTTATGGGGAGAGGGCAGGGGATGGTGGGGGGGGAGGGGGAGGTGTGCGCTAAACAATAGCAACTTTAGCTCCCCCGCAACGCTGCCTTATGTGTTACGTTTTGGCAGCAGTCGCTGAATTAGCATAACTTGTCATAAGTTGAAAAATCTCATTAGGCAAAGTTTTGTTGGCGAGTTTCTTGTTGTTACTGTTGCTGTCGTTGTTGTTGTTGTTGCTGTTGGCAGCCGCTTCGCTTGTTTGTCTCCACGAACGTTGATCATTTTTCGAAATTAACATTTATGGTCCATCGAGAGCGTCCGATACTCAATGCGGTACGTTTAAGATTCCCTTCACTTTCGGCTGCAGCGCTTGGCTAAAGGCCAATTAATTAGCATATATAAACAGCCAGAAGAAGCTGTATACAATTTCGATTTTGATGGCCATTTCTATGTGTAGGCCATGTTGTGCCACATTCCAATTTAATGCTCTGTGGAGATTTAACGCTCCTGCTTCCCCATAAAACATCAAATGCCACCGCATTCGGCTGGTGGGCGTCACATTAACTTAAACGATATCGATTAATTTGCATTCGCTTTTAACGAAAACTTTTGCGTTTTTGCGTAATTAAAACGCCAAAGGTGCCACGCCCAAGTCAAAACCACCCATCGCCTCCGCCCCCCCTCCCAAAGCTTTTATAAACTCGCAAACTGTAAAAAATAAACTGCTGAGAACAACAAAAGGAGCAGGGGGCGGAGGGAGGACGTTCGAGGATACGGGAATGTCTGGCAAAAGTTGGCAAGCTAAAAGCGAAATGAAAGAAGTCAACGCTGAAGAGGACAAAGTTTTATGCCAAAAGTAATAGGCATAGGCCAGGCCAGAGCCAAAAGCTCTAGACCCAAAGATTGTTTGAGTGAGCGAGTGAGAGAGAGAGACAGAGAGCGAGAGAGGCGTTGGGGTATGGTAGCTACTTGCTCTACGGAATATGAAGCAGTCGTAAGTAGCATTTAACAGTCGACTTATGGCCACCGGCAGTGGCCAGCAGTTGGCTGCCCTGGGGCCGGGCCAGACTAGAGCCAAACAAGCCAGCCATGAAACCCCACAGAAACTTTCGCAAACCCCTTCCTCTCAATCGCAGTTTTGAACTTAATTTTTAAAATCATTTTAATTTGTTATTTAAAATGGCCAAAACCTTCGCTCAAACAGCAAAAGGCTATATCGTCATTAAACTGCATAGCATCGTAATTTATTCTGTAGTCAATTATATTTTTATATTTCAAAGGCACCTTAATTTACATTGTTCTGATTTATTAAAACTTTTATAAATTTTTTTTAATATTCAAATTTTTATAAATTTGTGAACATTTAGTTAATATATAATATATAAAGTTAAACATCATTCTGGCTTTATCTAACTTATCTGACAGAGTTTTCTTTCTAATATTTTCTAAACAATTGTTTTTTTTCATTAAAAAAGAAGAAAACCTTTTGACCTTAGCCAAACATTTTGATAATAGCCATGTTTTTAATTATTTAAATACCTTTAAGTAAGTAAAATCGGTTTTTCCTATGTCAAAATTCTTATATTATATTTGCAGCTGACCACAGATTATGTAAGCTTTAGGTACAGCAAATATTATATATGCACTTGCATATGTTTTATATTTATTTAACTGCGATTCCATTTTGAAGTTTTCTTTTAAGCCCCCCTTTGAATGCAGCATGGAAATTTCATTTGGTTGCTTTGGAAAAAACTTTTGTCGTTGAAGATGCTTTCGGGTTTGCCTTTAAATTTGTCTGGATTTGTTGTTGTAATTGCTAAAGTTGTTGTTTTTGTTGTTGCGCCTGTTGGGGTCCTTTACATGGAGCAAAGCGTTGCAATCCCCGGCAGAAAGTTTGTCTGCATTCCGGCGCAGAGCACGGGTCGGGGTAGTTAGTTGCAAGGAAACTTTTGCGTTTCGTCTTGCTGCTGCTTTTTGTCATATTAACAGCAGCCACATTGGCGCCATGTAAGGCAGTGGGCGGTGGGGGGTGGGGGGGTGTGTAATAGGTTGTTTGGAAGTTGGGGATCGTCTTCAAGTATTTGCTTCTGCTTGCTTTTGCAGCATTATTGCAAAGTTTTTCATAGAAACTATTTTGCCTCTTGGAGTGTTTGCCACTTCATCAACTCGATGCGGTGCCCCAAAATTGATCACAGACGGGCATTATTGACATTTCCAACGTTGCGTGCGCCACTTGAAGGCATTGACTTGCCGGAAATCGCTGACAGCGGTCAGTAAATAGAAGAGGGGGCAGGGGGAGAGCTGCAACATACGTTGCGCCCGTTGCAAGTCTTTCTCTAGCTCCATTTAAGCCAGTGGCAGGCGCACTTAGCCGCTGCCTGCCTGCAAACCTGCTTGAGTGCATTGGCGTCTGTTGTCCTTGCTAGCACACACACACACACACACACACACACACACATGCGACTCGCAGCAGACAACTTCCTTGGCTGGCTGCTGTTCATCCCAAGACGATTTCTTTTTTGTTGCCCTGGCATGTGAATGTACTTCAAGCGTTTCCGTTGCACATTACGATGACGATGACTACGTCGCCATTGTTGCCACACACACAAGCTCACCACAGCGCGCACACACACACACACACACACACACACACACAGGCACACACACACAAACACTCACAGCGCAGTAGAGTCAACTTTTTCAGCAGCTGCAAAAAAAAAATTATCAATTTAATTTTGTAACTTAACTTCCGCTTACTGCTGCTGGCTGACACACCCACAGCACAACGCCTTTCTTCTTCCTGGCTCCTTCCTTTTCACTCTTTTTCTCGCTCGCTCTTTTGGTCTTATTCACTGTTGAACTGTTTCGCTAGCACTCGCTTTTCTCGCATTTTCCGCCATGCAAAATGTTGACACTGGAGCGCTGCCTTTTGCTTGCCGCCGCCCCTCCAGCTAACTCCGCTACCCAGCGTACCGCGGCACCCTCCAGCCCCCTCTCGTATTTTGCTTACATAAGCCATGAGAGTGTGTGTGTGTGCGAGTGTGAAGCTTGCTGCATTTTATGCCGCGCGCTGCTAACTTGCTGATGCAACGTATATGCAATATGTGCAAATTACGTATACGCCGCGTTGGCAAATATGTTTTTATTTTTCCTTCTTCTTCGTTTTTTTTTTTATGTGTCACAGCGTCTATTAAAAATGCATGGACGCATGTGACAAGTGGGTGAGGCGCTGCAACTTAAATGAAATGAAAAGAAATGTTTGCTTCTTGTCTGTGCTTCCTCTTTATCTTAGCCAAGTTCGCAGCTCACTTATGACTTAACTTGAACAAAATGTTGATAGCTCAGTGCACTATCCAGCAATATCAACTATACGATCCAAAATTGATTTATTATTAAAATCAAAAATATGAAAAAGTGATGGCAGGTCCTTTTTTTTTTGCTCATTTCACGTAGATTTTAAATTTAAGATTCTAATGATTTAAAGCAACATTATTTCTGTTTCAATCGATTAAAAATTATTCCACATCAAGGATGGGAATTGATGGAAAAAAATATACATGAATTTCGACTAAAAATGTAATTTCCAGATTTAAATGAAGGATTTATAAGAGGCCAAACCATGTCCAAAACAAATCGTATCTCATAAAAATCGGTTTAGTTTTGACCAAGTAATAAGAGTTTAAAATGTGCTTACAAGGGAATTGTTGGAAAAAAATTAAGATGAATTTGTTTCTTGTTTCATCTAAGCGCTGACAAAATTTGTATTCCATGTGTAGTACTAGTTTTTTTTTAGTATACTTCATTTCGAAATGCCGTACATTTATAAGATCAGTATAAAGATTCTTGACTTAGTTGTAAATTTATTAGCTATAAGCAGAACCTTTAACTCGTTATTATATTATTCCAGCATTATACTTTGCGTTTACGGGCCCCTTGGCATCTACGGTGTAGCCCAGTTTTTGGCCCGTACTTAAGTTCCCCGAGCGTTTTATGGCATTCGACGCTGGCCGCACTTCAAAAATCGCCCGAGCAGAGACAAGTTTCATTTTTCATTTATGGCGCTGGGTAAATTTTACTGCTGCAATTTGAACATTTTGCTATTTCAGGCGCTATACTGTTCAGTGCCTTTGGTTTCGCTTTATGTGCTCTCCAGGTGGAAGCTGTCCAACAACAACAACAGTAATAACAACAACAACAATAAGCTGCAACAACAACCAGAACAGCAACAATGGAAAGCTGCGCCACACGCAACGACATCAACGCAAGATTTTTAAAACCCACAGCATAAAACATCAGCTAGCAGCAGCCGCTCCCTGCAGCTCCACTTCCCGCTCCCCCTTCCCCCACTCTCTCTCTGTCACTCCCTCTCGCTGTACAGAAATCCCATGAAACCCCCTTCTGTCGCCCCGTTTTGGCTTCTGTTTCTGCGTCTACTTTACGAGCACTGAATACGAAATGTGTTTTTGGGAGCGCAGACGACGCCACAGCGTCCCTCCCCCCCTCCCCCCTGCCTTCTTGTTGCTGTCTCCCCGCTTGCCCTGCACGCTTGCCACTTGGCGAGTTTCGTTTGCCGCGTGAAATTGCCACTTGCTGTACGCGCTTCTCGCCTGTTCAACTTGGCCTCCGTCACCGCGTCGACGTCGCAAAAGGGCGCAGTTTGTTAACGCCCATGCCCCCTCCCACCGAACGCTGTCCTGCCCCTTTCGCTCAGCAACGGCTCAGCGACTGGCACATAAAGTTTATTTCATTTTCGCGCACGTTACGTTCGCGTTGTTGCTGTCACTGTGCCCGCTCCCTGGGCCTGTCACTGCCCCAACCATCACCCCCAACCCTTCCCCCTCAAACCGTTCGACCCCTACGTTTCCTCTTTAGTGGGAAAACAAAGCGTACGAAATGGCAGCGTCATCGTAAAAAGACTAAGAGAGAAAAAAACTGAAACTGAAATCATTTTCGCCATCAAATCCTGCAGCAGTTGCAGGCAGTGCTGGGTGAGGCAGGCTAGGGGGAGGGAGAGGGGGAGGTTACACCGTAAATAGTGTTGTGGGCGTGGCAGCTGCATAAAATGCACGGTGAGCTTACTTTTCTATTTGGTTGTGTGCGTGCTTCGTGAGTTTCGCCGTTTTTTGTAGCATACTTTTATGGGCAGCCGGAGCTGGGGCTAAAAGCAGAGGCAGCAAGAGCGCGAGGGGCGTTTATCGTGCCCGATCCCATGAAATTGCTCGCTGCCTTACTCGCAACTCTCTGGAGAGCCCCCACATTTAACCAACATGCAACCAACAATGAATGAAGCAACAAAATTATATGAAATCCATGCGGAACATACACGACAAAAAAAACATATATACTACTTATACATACATATATATATATATGTATAAAAAAGAGCTGTGCGAGACGAGTAAAAAACAAGAGTAACAAACCCGCCCGCATGCAAACAGGCGGACAGAGACAACAGACAGGCGGCAGCAGCCACGCAACGAACATAAACAAAAATAAAAACAAGGAAAAACAGTTATTTGCATAGTGCCGAAAGCTAAATACCCTTGCAGGCATATACAACTATTACGATATGTATCTATTTGTAGTCATAGCTGATATGTTTCTATATAAAATATATTGTTCTTATAGAAGCAATATAATTGAGCTTTCGGAAAAGCTATCTTGACAAACAAAATTGTTTTTTTGAATGATTATTCCAACACAGATCATTATGATATAGTCATCCGGTGCGACTGGCTGCAGTAAACACATAGATTTCGGATAAGTTTTTATTAGGATATATAGCTTAAAGTTTGACAGACAGATTGCTATATGAAATCAGCTGTTGATACTGATCAATCTGGAATAAGAGAGGCTCTATCTATGCGTTACATATTTCCTAGTGAAACTATAATACACTATGCAGGAGTTTAAGAACTCGATACAAAACATGTAAATGAGTTTCTGTTTTATTGGCCGACTTGGAGATACTCTATACCAAGCACCAAATTGTCGTATATATATGAAAACCTAAAAATTGTAGACGCGGAATCAATCTGGAGAACACAACATGACCAAAATGGTAATTTAGACAATTTTTTGCCAACAGTTTTTATAGTAACAGACCAGAATCTTACTAAGATAGCTTTTTAATTAAAATTTCGGCTTAATCAAAATAGCAAAATTCTAAACTAATATTTTTTATATATTTGTTGACAAAAAGAAAATGTTTTTTTTTTAATTTTCCAAACTTTATATTTTTTAATTAGAAATTAATTTAAAAGTTAAGGCGAACATCGGTTTAGTTTTGACAAGCTTGTGTGAATTTCAAGTTTTAAAAGAACATTTACAAGAAAATTCTTAGAGACAGGTCTATAAAGTTCTCCACTGGCTGTTAACCACAGTTTCCTATAGCCAACACAGCTTCAAAATATAAGTTCATATGTATGCTCACAGTGTGAGTGTAAAAAAACGCATCTCACTTGAAAAAAAAAATAGAATAAGAAAAAGAAAAAGAGGAAAATGTATAACAAACTGGGAAGAGAAGCCAAAGCCAAAAGCTGCGGAGGCGCAACAACAACAACAACAGCGACAACAACAATAACAAGTTGAAAAAGGCAACATTGGAGTGGCCAACAAAAGGGAAGGAGCACAGAAAATTATATATAGAGAGAGAAAGGGAGCTAGAGTGCGAGAAATATTGCTGCAAGAGGGAGACAAGAGGCACAGTCGAGAAATGTTTTTGTATGTATTGTACCACTGGGGCATTATAGCGTTATCCTTCTGGTTATGTTTCCGCTTGCCAGTCAGAGCAGCGACATGAGGGAAGGGGAGGGCGAGGGCGAGGCAATGGCGATGGGAAATACAACAACAATGCCTGACTGACTGACTGCCAAGAGGCACACACACACATAAAGACTCCCACACACAAGCACACACACACAGAGACACAAATACCAACACCCAAGCAAAGTTTTTTATAGCAAGTGGCACAAGATGAAGCAAAGAGGAGGAGAAGGAGGCGCACGAAATGCGAGAAAAGCGTGGAAAGCGTGGCACGAGTGCAACTTATTTTTATGAGCCAACACACACACAGCTACACATATACATATATACATATAGAACTGCTGCTGCTGCTGGCAAGCTCATAAAATTTATAACACAACGTCCTTGCCGCTCCTGCGGCTTTAGCTGCCTGTGTGTGTGTGTGTGTGAGCGACTTATGTTTGAGTTTATCTGTCTTTCTCGCTCTCTCCCTCTCTCTTTCTATTCGTGTGTGTGTGTTTTGGCGGCTTCGTTTGCTTTTTCATAGCGTTTTATGCGCTCGGTTCTTGTTTTTGTTCCCTTTGGCTGCGCTTGTTAAAGAAGATTTACCAAAATGTCTTAGCGAAGACCGAAGAGAGTGGGAACGGACTACACTGAGAGAAAAAGTGTTGTTTTTGATCATGATAATTTTGGTATGAAAAAGTAAACGATAATACTACAAACTGAGTATATATGAAAATATTTTATATACTTCTAGATATGTACTTTAAATACACACAAAAATCTAATTAAAATATCTTCTACAATATAAAAACTTATCTGCCAATATTGCTATTTTTTATTTTATTTCTAAAATCAGTAGAGAGTTTTTTTGGGTTTAAATAAAAAATTTGTAGTTTATTAATTGGTATAAAATAAATGTTAACGGCTATGGAAAATAAGTGTATGCATTTCGCTTTATGGTCCTATGTAAATACACCCAAAACGGAAGTATACATTAATTTTGTTTAGTGTACAGTGGTGGGCGCAACAATGCCGCCCACTTAAATGCTAAGTGGCGCATTGGGGGAGCACGGGCAGAGTGAGGTGTGGACCTCGGTGAAGGGAACTGAGCCAAGCACCTGTCGTCCCCCCAGGTATGCGTGTAAGTATGAGTGTGTGAATGTGTGTATATATACCTATATAAACATATATATGTGAGTGGTGTGTGAGGCTGTATGTTTGCTTTATAATGCAAACTTATGAATTTCTCACCCAAATAATAGAAAATCTCACAATAGACTTGAAACGTAATGCCAGAAAATATTTAAAATTTGTAAAATTATTTAGGAAATGTTTGAGCTATTCAATAAGCAACAATTGACTCAATTTTAAGAAAAAATAAAAATTGGCAGCATAACTTGAAACCAAAGTGAAATTCTGTGTTTTTTTCTGTTTTAAACTCTAAGCAAATATAATTTATCGTTTTACTAATCAAAAATGCAAAATGAAAATCAATTTGAGACGCACAAGCCGAAGGTAAGAAGTGAGAGATTATTGGTTAAGAAATACACTTCAGTGAGTTAAATTCCACAAATAAATAAGTAAGGTAAATATAGAACTCGAAATAGAATCAGCTTTAGCTTTTAAATGATGCTTTAGAAAATAATTTACATATTGAGAAGCGAAAGACGCATGAATGGATTCTTAAATATATTATAGGGTATAAGAGCATTAGATAGATGAAAGTTCCAAAATGCTTTGAATGTCGAATAATTGACTAAGCTGAAATTGTCTTTGATTATCGCTGAATATTTAAATAATTTCTAATAGATTTAGTTGTAAATATTTTCAGGTACTTTGTCAAGAAATAACTGGGCGTTAAATTAATATGCTGTCATAAAATACACATTGGGTATTTCATTCCAAAAAGCAAAGAGACAACAACACAAACACGACTACTAATGCGATATACATATACGTCCATATATATACATATATACATACGTATGCCTATGCACATGTATGTCTGTTTATAGAGGCAAATGTTAAAAATTTGCTTACAAAATGCCAGGCGAACAGAAAGCGTGTGCAGAGCTAATGGCAAACGGCATGCGATCAACAAGGCAGCATATCCTCACACACACACACACGCACACAGAGGCAAGCACACACACACACATGCACATAGGCAGTACACAGGACATGCAGAGCACATATATAGGTAGCTACATATTGTTCCCAGGCTGTTGTTGTTTTTGTTTTTTGTTTTGTTGTTGTTGCTGCCAAGAGGCTTTTGTGAGTTTTGTATGTGGATTTTGTGTGCGATTTGCGGGTCATGAGGGCAATAAAAGTTGACCCGCCCCCCGGTACCTTGACACGCCCCCCTCAGTTCTTGACTGAGCCATCAAGTAGCTGAAACAGCTGTGGAATGCCATTTGCCTAATGCTAAATACTTGTGTGTATTTGCCACTTATGTAAGACAACTGGAGGCATTAAGTTTTCAGCATAAATTGATCAGTTAGTATATAGAAAGTGTATATGGAGTTCATAGAGGACATGTGGAATTGTGTGCTATGTGGTATTAGAGGTACTTTTCTCATTAACATGCTCAATCGGATATTTAATGTATATTTCTTATTAATTTAATTCACATAACGAATGAAGCAATCATCGAACTTCTCAATCAGATGCTGCCACTTCCCCCCTCTCCTCCTTTCTGTAACCCTTCTCTTTTGCCCTTTCAACATTGTCTGCATTTGCCATGCAAATGTTTGCTGGGCGTTGTTGCTGTTGTTTTGCTGTGGGCGTGGCAACCGAGCATACCAAGCGCATTGTCAGTGTCTGTTTTACCGTTACACACACCACACACATACACACATATATACAGTGGGGCCAGATCAACATTTACATATGTGTTTGGGGCCCACAACCGTCGTCACTTTACGGGCACTGCGAAGGATACTCACTTACACACTCACTTATATACATATTGTATGCAGATGCATGTGTGTGTGGGTGTGTATGCTGTAACGCAGTTGATATACAAATTGTAACTGTCTGTTTAACACACGTGCGTTGTGTGGGGTAGCCCCAACCACCCAACCAAAGGCAATGCCCATTTTCAGTTGGCCCTCGATGCGTTGGCTTACGTGCTCATATCTCGTTCCCTCTAGAGCGCGCGCTCTCTCTCTCTCTCTCTCTCCCACGCTCTATCTCTCTCTTGCGTGTGTATGTGTGTTTCATAAATAGACAATGAGCAAACAGCTTGCACGCTGAATGATAACGTAGGAGCAACGGCAACGGCAACGGCAACCGAAACGGCAGCCCCAACAACAACAACAACAAAGCTCCATTGTGCCATGTGGCAGGCAAAACAACAACAGGAGCAGCGAGACAACACACTTACTTATACACAGCATTGCTTATATATGTATGTCACCAAGAGTTGCAGAAACCCCAATGCTATCCCCCCAAAAACTGGGGCCTAACCTCACCTAATTCAAACTTAGGTTCTGAAGGCAACTTTGGCTACCTTTGAAGGCATTGAACAGGTGTGACGACGTATAAATACCCTTGCTATACAATATATATATATAAGCACGTGATTAAATTATTATTATATTTTATCCATTAGTTAGCTTTATAGATATGCTATATTTTTTGAACTAATTTAAATAAATTCATTTAAATATTAATTTTTATACCATATTTAATTTTTATTATATTATATTTATTACAATTAGATTATTTTGCTTATTATTTAATGTAAGTAATTGAATATTGGCTAGCTGAAATATTTAAATTTTTTTAATATATATCCACTTAAGTTCATTTTCTAACAACAATTTCTAGTTTCGTATATAGTTTTCGATACTTATCACGCTAAGCTTTAAGTTGAAAACTTCTGTGTAGCATCCATTAAAATAAAATTTGACCAAAAATATGTTGGTAACGTCGGGGTAAAAAAAAAGTTATTCTACCCTTTTTTCGCTGGCATATAAAAAGCAGCAGACGCTACACCAACAAGCTCTTTCCTTTGCCCTGACTCAACCCGCCTCCCTAGCCCTCCCCTGCTGTCAGATTTGCATTGTCTTTTTTTTGCTTTAATTTTCATTTTCATAGATTTTTCTTGGGCTTTTTTTTGCAGTTGCTGCTCGCTTTTTGTGCCATTTTCTGTGTTGAATGCTGTGGAAACTTTTTGGCATTTTTGCTGCGCTGCTTAAACTTTTATGCGCTGCGTGTGTGTGTGTGTGTGTGTGTGTGTGTGTACGTATATGTATGTGTATTTCCGTGCAAAA
This sequence comes from Drosophila colorata, assembly GCA_035041545.1. Lineage (NCBI taxonomy): Eukaryota > Metazoa > Arthropoda > Insecta > Diptera > Drosophilidae > Drosophila > Drosophila colorata. The sequence continues at coordinate 8,385,873 of JAWNLD010000564.1, forward strand.
TTGTATAAATGTTTTTTGGCAGCCTCTAAACGGCAGCACAGGAAGCATCACCAGCAAAAAGGACGACGACGACGACCGAGCGGGCGAACAAACGCCTGGCACAATTTGCGCCTCTGAGCGGGTGGTTGGGCGCGTTTATAGGGCAAGGGTGTACGGGTGTACGGGTGTAGGGTTGTAGAGTGGTGACGGGCTTGAGGTTGGGAGGGGCATGGGATGAGTGCCGTTGGTAGGTTGACTGTGCTCAACGTCCTTCGCACAATGTGGCGTATGCGTAATAATTAATACGCTTGAATTCATTAGTTGAGCAGATTTTGCATGCCATGCCAAGGATGTAGACACACACGCATACATATGTTTCTGTGTGTGTGCTTTTCGGTAAATATGTACATGTGTGCAGGCATATTAATGTGTGTGTTTGAATAAAAGTTCATATAATTGTTGGGGCCAAAATTAATAATTACACAGGTAAATAGTTAATATGTATTATATATGTATATAGTCAATAGAAAATAAATAAATTAGTTAAGTAAAATTTATATAAAATACATATCAACTAGCCACCTATATCCCTTTAAAATAATTATAATCTGATATAGAAATATAGAATCGCAATATTGTTGAATTTAATTAACTTCTAAAAGGAGGCCACAAAAAAAAGTCTTAGAAAAATCTTAAAAATTGAATATATTTTATATAGTCAAAAAAACTTTTAATAAAATCATTTAAATTAAATAACATTAAATTTTTTAACGAAAGTATTGCTAATTAAAAAAGCTTTTTTTAATTTCCAGTTAACAAACACAAAAGATATTAATATTTTTTATAAATTTAAGAGACTTTTGTCATAATTTATAGCACTTAATATTTAATGGTAATTATCTCTTTGATCTAATATGCTCGCAGAATTCCAATTAGCCATAAAATAGTAGAAGAGCTTCCCACATTACGCATTCGCCATGCTTAAAACTCAAAATTTAAGTAAATAGCAGAAGGTAAACATTTCCTCATTAGCTTCAACGCGCATACCCAACAGGGATAGACGACAGTCTAGTCCTGTTTCCCTCTCGTCCTTTGCCATGGCATTCTTGTCAGTGTTTTTAATGGGGTACCCCGCACAAATCTTCATTGAAGGCGTTCGCAATGAAATTATTATTTAAATGAAAACAGCAACAGAATGACAGCAGCTAGAACAACAACGCCGTTGTGACAATGCCAGCGACAACAATAAAAACAGCAACAGCAACAACAACAACAACAACAAAAGCAGGGACTCAAAAACAACAACGCAGCATAAAAGCGAAAATGTTAATAATTACATAAATAACAACTAAAAACAAAACGTCAAGCAAAATGTTTAAGGAAATGGAAATGGGGCAGGGGCACTGGCAGGGGAAAGGGAATTTGAACTCCCTATTTATATATATTTTTATATATACAACAAATGACAAACAGCAGCAGCAGAGGTGGGCGTTTAAGGTGGGGCACTCCGATGGGTGTGGGGTGCTGATGTTGTTGTTGTTGTTGTTGTGGGCCATTGTGCGCCGTGTGGCAGCAACGAGCGACGCCAGCACCAAAAGTGACAGCGCACAATATGTAATTATGTTTCATACATAGCTACATACAAAAGTGACACACACACACACGTATAAGTATATCATCCCTACTAATACATACAGACTTACACTCAAGAAAAAAGATAGTTTTTAATTTATAAACATAACTCTTAATTTAAAAAGGATTTTTATGATTCAAAAATTAATCTATAAAACGTACTTTCATTAAGAAGATTTTATGCTTATTTCATGTATAAAAGAACCTGAACGTTTTTTATAATTATTTATAATATAACATATATAATTATTTATACTAAAAACCGTTCGACTTTATGCTTAAATTAAGTACTAAAATTCGTGTTATAAATATTTTGTACTAAATTCGAAAAAGTGTTGTGTTGATTCAAATTAAAATTAAGAATATTTAACATTTTAAAAAAAAACGCTGTATGAATTATGTGCCTTTCTTTTTCTGTAAGTGTACACTCATACATATATGTCTGTTTGTAGCAAGAAATACGGCAAAGGATGCAAAAACGTTGGCAATTTGTGTCGCGTTTTAAGCGTGCGAGCGAGACTGTTCCCCCCCCCCAGTCAAGGGAACAAAGGAGACGCAAAGAGGCGGCTGGCATTGTGAATCTGGGCGTGGACACTGTGCTGTGGGATGTGGTGGTTGCCCCGCTACGCAAAGGTGAAGCAAGCGAATGCGTGTGGCTTTTATTGCTCTCGTCAAGAGGTGGCTGGGTCAAAAGGATGGGAAACTGGCGACAGGTTGCGCGTGTTGACAGCAAATCGTATAGCCAAAAGAAACACGAGGGTAGCACTAACAAAATGGCAATTTTAAATTAAATAAAATATATTGATCATATGCATACAAAAGAATTCTGTTTTAAGTAAATTTAAATAATCAAAAGCAAAAAAAATTGATATTGATAAAAAATATTTTAGTTATATGTTAACGATATTTATAAAACCTTTCAAACAGCACCTACTACTGTTATTTTCTAAATGCGGGGGCGCCACAATATTGCAAATGAAATAGATGAGCAAATTAATTTCAAACGTTGACGTCGCTGCAAAATGTCAATTTCATTAGAATTGTGTTGCGCAACCTTTGACCTTACTTACAGCGCCCACTTCAATTGATTTCGCTGCGAAGCGCCTTTTCCTGCCGCAAAGTATGCAACAAAATGTTAAACAAACAACAAACGAAGACCAGGGTGGGCAGAGAGCTAGCTATTTTTATATATCTGTGTACTATATACCGTCTGCAGCTGTGTAAGTGTGTGTGTGGGCGCTCTAAATGCCAATCGAGGGCGCCTCCGACACAAAAGCAAATATGGACGGCTTAGTCCCTTTTCAGGCAAACCCAAAACGCTGACGTCTTTGGCGACAACGTGTGGGCATCTAGTTACGTCATGGCGCAATTGTGACGTCATGAGATTCGATTTGTGCTTAGACTCGGGAATAGCAAACCGAGCAGGTAAAATATTGAATTAAGTGCGCTGAAATATAGGCAACACTTTAGGTTTGGAAAAAGGGCCAAGCACATTTATTAACCTTCAGCAGCTTAACCTTCGCCCGTGGCAGTGCGGGCCCCTTTTAATTGGTGAGAGCCAGGCTCCAACAATCAGACGCAAATGCGAGCGCTGTCAACGAACCGAGCCTCGGAGACGACCTCGCTGCTCCGCCCACGCAGCGTTAACCTTCGCCTCTCTAACGGGCTGCGAGTAGCCTCGACCCATAAATACAGAGCCTGCCAGCCAGTCAAACGGTCTGTGTGTGTGTGTGTGCGTGTGTGTGTGTGTGTGTAGATAGTAAAACGCACCGGCAACTGAACTACCAAATAACATTTTACAGGCGCACAAAGGCCAAGCACCGCTCCCCCTCCGCCCCTCTACAACACGCACCAATTCTAGCGTAGACGGCCAAAAGTCCTTGTTGCGTTCAAGTAGAGAAGGCTGTGGCACGTACAGGGGCGCAGCGAGAGGGGTAGAATGTTACTGGCGTCTGCCCCCAACACATGCATACCATGCAAACGCCAAGGCCAACGTCGCTCTGCAGCTTGGCAGTGTCGTGAGCGTGGGGCACAGGTGTTGGCCACCTGCTGGGCGGGCCAACGGGCGGAACGTTTGCCCAACTTTGTTGCAAGTGGATGTTTGCAGCCGGTGCGACAAAGAAACAAGCGACAAATTGGAATTCATTTAGTGGACACCTGCAAAGTCCTGCAGGTACTGCACAAAAAGAGCTGAATAGGTACAAAACCGAATTTTGTGGGTTAGAGTATAATTAATAGGCGACAGTTTGATTTATTTATCTTTGTATGTGAATATTAAATATGAAATACTTTTATATCCTGGTGTAGATACACTTGGATTTACATTCTAATGAATGTTGCTCTTAATCAGTTTTCACACTTGAGGGTAGCTTTATGACATATTTAATAATAATTTAATATGTGAGAGTGCCTAATTCGGGGTGCCTGACTCTGAGATACTCTGCACCCGCTTGGAAAATTAAATAATTTAAAATCATTTTTATAGAAAATTAATTTTTAAATGTGTTTATGATTCGATAGCTATAAAAGGTTGTAAATAATCCATTAAAATATGTGCACATACCAACAATCTAGGATTCATACGGTAATATATACCATATATACCAAGTTTTTATCTTTTTGAATCTTCAAGATATTTTGAAAATTTGGGTTGCAAAATTAATACTTTTTAGTTTTTATGGAAAATTATTTATGATATTATTAATTATTTTAGAAAATAATTTTTTTGTTTAAAGTATTTCTTAAATCGGCTTTCAGGCTCGTCGTTGCCATTTGTTTTTGTTTTGTTTTCATGGCTGCGCTTATATATACATATATATAATTACAAATAAATTAAAAATTAATAAAATTTAATATTTGAGCTCAGCAGAAAATAATTTTATCAGATTCTGAATTAAAACGGCTGTAAAATTTTTCAATTCAACTCCGTAGATCATTTGTTAGATTAGATTTGTTAATAAAAATAAATACCAATCGATGGGACCCAAAACGTATTTCGGATCAATTATGTAACCGCAACAACTAATTAGAGCACATAACTGTTATTTTTTATGATTGAGATACTTAAGCAAATTGCAACGGCCAAAGCACATTGAGAAAGATAGTTTTTGACACTCGAAACGGTTTGCCCCAACTGTGGCTGCGGCTGTTTCACAGCTCCTATCTAAATTTCCAAGTGAACACGCTTATAAAACGCACAACGCTTATCGCCTCAAAGCGCACTAATTCCAATATAAATAGCCAGGCAGGCAGGCAGGCAGGCAGGCCGGCAGGCCGGCGAACCGCAGAACCACAACGACAACCGCAGCAAGAGCCACAGGCACCACCACAGCGACAGCCATAGCCACATACACATACATATCCACATTCACATTCACATCCACATCCACATCCAGAGGCAGCCGCTACACATAACAAATGCTACCCAATAAAACCAGTCCGATAACTGTTCATAGCCGATTAACCGAGCGGCACGCAAGCCAGCGCTGGCGCTGATGGTGAGCAAAGCGAACCAGACCAGAGCTGGGACCTGGGCCAGAGACAGCGACAGAGACAGAGGGACGGACAGAGCCAGAGGCAGCCGTGGTAGATGCAACAGTTGTCGCTGCTTGTTTGATGAGCGTGAAATACAACAAAGTCGAGAACAGCAACAACAAGTGCGGCAAGGTGGCAAGGCGGTCCGGTCCGGGGCGGGGCGCAGCAGGGGCCGGCGCGGTAGCCGAAGAGATGAACGACAGTTGTGTTGAAGGTGGCCAGGCCACTGGACACTCCACCGGCCGCCGTCCCTGCCGGCGTCTCTGTCTGCGTCCAGTTCTGGCCGCCGCTGCTGACAAAACGATCGTAAATAATTTTTATTTCAACTTCAAGATACGAAACTAGTCTGCGCCGACAGCGGCGCAGCCGGCGTGCAGCGCTGCGGCCGCAGCTAAAGAATTTAAGAAAGTTTTTCGCAAACAAAAGGCGATGATGCATATAAAAACAAAAGCCACTGGCGGTATATCTGGTGGTGCCAGAGCAACAGCAACAGCAACAACAGCAGCAACAGCGACTGCGACTGAGAACCGTTTGCCTCGGGCAGCCACTAATGATAGCCTTGCCTTGATCCATGGCCCCAGCCTAGTGGATGTGTTCCAGGCCCAAGTCCCGGCACAGGTGAGCGGCAAAACTTGAGCATAGATCATGCCAGCCAAGTGACGTTTTGTCTGTGGCACTGCGGAGCTGCGGACGGCGGATTAGCTCAAGCTGCGAGCCACTTCCAGCCAGGCCAGCGCTGGCTTCTGGCTGGCCTTGCCTGTACGTGTGTGACCTGTGTCAATGGCCGCGGCGCAGACGCAAACGTAGCCGCAAACGCAAACGCAGTCGCAGACGCAGACACATTGCAACCAGGCAGCCGAACTCATCCTGGAAGCCAGCCACAGTCTCAGCGCGCAATTGAAATGAAAATATTCGCAAATTGGCTGCGCCCTGCGACCGCAGCGATCTGTATTCCAACCTACCTTTTCTCGCTCGCTCTCTGGCCGAAAGCCACGCAAATCCCAACCAGCTTTGAGGTTAACTCGCCAATCGCAACTGCCTGAATGCTGAGTGGCTGCTTAGCCGGAGTCTATTGGTTACATGCACGTCAGTTGTCTAGGGTATGCTACTACAATAAAAAAAAGGATACAATTGAATTTGATTCGCAATACTACTTTAAAATTATAAAATTTATTTTAACTCTCAATTTCAGATGAAAACATTTGAAAATGCCTAAACTGAACTCTTTAATTCTTAATCAAAAAGTCTATAAAATTATAAAAATTTCTGAGGAAAGGAAATTTGAATGCTTTGTACAAAATCTATATATAATTTACTTTCATTTTTTATATGGAACTATAAAATTTCTTTTGCTTAATAAGTTTAATTACATTTACAGGGTATCACTGAGTCTTGTATGCTTTGCACAAAAGAATACATTTATTTTTATGCCCTTTACCTATTAAAAAATGGGCAAAACTGGGTATATTGTAGGTGCTCAAATGTAACGAGCAGAAATAGGCAATTCCGACCACATACAATTTATATATGTAAATTTATTTTTCTGTCTGTCTGTATGAAGATGTTGATTTCTAAGTGCTAAATAGTTCAAATGTGGAATATATGTTTTATACAAAATAAATTTAATTAAAAAAAAATTAATTAATATTCATTATTATTTTTTTTTTCGAAAATTTTCCGTTTTTGTCAAGTCAGTTATTTAATTAATAATGATAATAATAATATGCAGCAGTATTCCTTTAGCTTCTTTAATAACATAAGCAGAAGAAAAATAATTAAATTATTTAGTTGCGTAATCGATAGTTACAGGGTATCTGCTAATTGGCTACTCTTGACTGGTGCACTGCTGATTGTACTCATTGTTGTTGCCCTCACCGTGGCGTTGTCGTTGTTGTTGCTGCTGCTGCTGCTGTTGTTGTTGTTTTTCTTGTCGTTTGCTCTGTGAATGTTTTCATTTCCAGGCGACCATGTCGATTTATTTGAATTTAATCTCTGGCTTAACATGTTGCGCTCCTCGGCTCGGTTCTGTATCGGCTTTTGTTGCTGTTTCGGTTTTGATTTTGTTGCTGTTGTTGTTGTTGTTGTTGTTGTTATTGTTGTTTCTCTTTCTTCGTCGCTGTTTGCAGTTGTTTTGTTCTCGACTTTTGTTAGCTGCTGCATTTGGCATACCTCAAGTTTATTATGGCCTAGGACATCGACATCGATCGTCACTTAGGAGAAGCCAAAGCGAAATAGCGCTTTTTAAAGAGAGAGAGAGAGAGAGAGAGAAAGGGGGGGCTAGCTTAGTGTTAGCTAGTTGTGGCAGGTCAAACAGCTAAGCCAACACAGCAAAAATAATTGCGAGTTTTAACCGTTTCGGCCCTCGAACAGGAGACAGATGCAGATACCAGTTGCTGTTGTTGCTGTTGCTGTCATTGTTGCTGTTGTTGTTGTGCCCTGTCGGGCATTTACAACTAATAGATGCATTTTATGGCCAAGCAACGAGCCAAGCTCACGGTGTGCGAAGGTGTCTGCCATTTCCTGGGCCCCAATAGAGCCAGCTTCTAGTTGGCATCCGTGTAGTCGACGACCGCAGTGGAATTTGATTTATTTTATTTGGCGTTAAAAAGCAAAGTTGAATGATCATGTTTGGTGATCATCGCACTCGATACGAGCAGAACCAATGAACCCAAACCGACGACCAATGCGACGACCAGCAACATGTGTATGTATCTGGGGCTTAGCAATTGGACACGGATAGCTCAATAGACACTGCTGCAGCAGCAGCCGCAGCAGCAGCAGCAGCAGCATCAACAGCAGCAGCAGCTCTGGCAGCCGCCTTGCACCTCTCGTTGCCGCCGCCTCGCTTGGCTTATTAGATGAAGGCATATAATAAAAGTGTTGCGGCTGCCGTGGAGCTGTTAGCTGCTGAGCTAAAAAAAAAAAAAGAAGAAAAAATCTGGGAATTGCAACGGTGTGGCGTGGGGTGGAGTGGGGTGGGGTGGGGCTTGGCAATGCCAGAAACCAGTTGGTAAAAGTTGGCAAAAAAGCAAAGCAGCTTAGATGCATTTTTACAGCCAAGAGGCTGCCCCGTACCCGGGCAGGTTTACGTTTACCGTCGCATCGCCGCGCGTCGCCTCGCTTCGTTCGTTGGCTTTAATTTTTCCATTTGTTTTGGCATTTAAAAATGCGCTTCCTTGTGTGCCCATGAGAGCATTTCGCTAGAGAGTGAGAGAGAGAGAGAGAGAGAGGGAGGGAGCGAGTGCGAGAGAGGGAGACGGAAAGGCAGGCCAGCGGGCAGCAGCATCAGCAACTTCTTGTGACTTGGCCTTAGCTCTTGGCCAAATGCAAAAGCATTGAATTCCATGGATACTATTGACCCCAGAGCTCTGGCAGAGCACAGTTTTGGCAGCGGCTTCTAATGATGTTGTTGTTGTTGTTGTTGTTGTTGCTGTTGTTGCTGCTGCTGTTCTGGTGCTTGTCATCATTGTTGCTGTTGTTGCTGCTGCTGCCTGTCTTTCGTTTGTCTCATTTAAATTTATTAAATTATATTTGCTACGTTGGCGGCAACTTGTAAACACAACAACAACAACAACACACACACACACACACACACACACACACACATATGCAACAGGCAGCATTTAACATTGTTGTTATTGCTGTCCGAAAAATAAAATAAAAATAAACGCAGCAATGCGCATTTCCAAGAATTTCGAGCAGCTGCTTCCTGTGCCAACTCCATGGCATACACGCACATTTTGCGGCAGTTGTCCACAGTGCGGAGGCATGTAAATTGCAACAAAAGATACAGATACAGCTACAGCTACAGATACTCAGATACAAAAGCTCAAAAACAACGCGAACTGCGTCTGCTGCTGATCTTTACATTTAATAAGTGGAGATTGAAGATTTTTATTGGCGATGAAAGGCACAAAAAATGCCAACTAAAATTTTAAAAAATTTAAGTATTATATTGCATAGGGAGTTTTAATGTGGGGATTTAAAAGAGATGGTTCCCAATGTTTTTCTATACTATACTGTCCAAAGTTCACATTGTTTTCCCTACATTAATGAATTAAAATGTTTAAAAAAGATACTTTTCAATTTGAAATATATTCTTCGTATGGAGAGCTATTCCATATAGGGTATCTACTATTTGGGCTACTCTCGACTAGATCACTCTCACTTGTTTGATATTGAATATTTCATATCGATCTCAACTTTACTTTGACTGCTGTGAAAAACTTTTTGCCCGGATCCTGGACTGAAGTTGATGTCTTCTGAATAGCCGAATGTTGATTGTTGTGCATCTGTTTGATTGCTGTTGGGATAACACAATGTGGCATGAGTTGCATTGTGCGTATTGTTGCTCGGATGCGTCTATCTGCCTCTCACTTTTTCGCTTTGCATCTCACTTCTGTCAACAGCTGTCAGCGGACAGTTGAAAACCGGACAAAAGCGAAGATCACTGTCAAAATTTGTATTAAATAATAATATTAAATAAATAATATTAAAAAAAATAATATTCAAAAAAAATTATGTATGCGTGAGGCTTTTGTGCGCTGTCCTCGACTGGCTGTTGTTGTTGTTGTCATTGCTGTTGTTGTTTGCATTTTGAGGGCATTTAATGACTGAGCGGCAGTGCCAGGTGAAATACGAACAGTTGCCAGATACCCAGACAGAGCCTGAGACGGAGTTGGAGACAGCAACCGAAACCGAAACCGAGACGGGGACTGCGACCGAAACGGACCGAAAGGACAGACCCAAAGAGCTAAACGCAGACAGGTCCACAAAAACAGAAAAAAAAAGAAAATAAATAAAAAAAAAATAAAAATAAAAAATTTATAAAACAACAACAAGAAAAAATTATGTGTGTGCGACCATGGAGGATGCGGCCTGCGCACAAGGCGAAGGTGGAGCGCGCGCGCGCCTGGAATGTCGTACCAGTCAGAAGCGGAGACGAAGACGAAGATGGAGATGGAGATGGAAATGGAGACGCTGACAAGGGGTGGAGGGGCGGCGGTCATATGAGGCCTAAAGCCATACAGGCCTCAAGAGCCTAAGACTTTGTTTTAAATATTTAAACTTGCTGCAGGATCTGCGTCGCGTCTCGAGTCCAAGTCCGAGCCCAAGTCCAAGTCCAAGTCGAAGTCCATGTCGACGGATCTTTGATGTTTTTTGCTGCATTGCCGATTAAAAAAATTTATAATGAGCGACGACGGCAGCGGCAGCGGCAGCCGCACTCGTATTTTATATTTTTGCCTCTCGATTTTTCGTTTCGATTTCGCATTTAGAGGCCCAAGAGAACCATCGAAGCCAAAAGTCTGTCCCTGGCTTTGGCCGTGGCCCTGTCCCTTGGTACCCTTTGGCACTTAGTCAGTCATTTAGTCATTGGCCCGGCGGCCGTTGAAGTTGCCCGGCGACGTCGTCAGATTGCGTCTGTTATTATTTTATGTGCTTTTCTTTTGTCTTTTGCACCAATTTCTGCAAAATTTACTTAAATGCGCCAGATACACACACTCACACACGCAACTTGAGCCGCAAACGAGCGAACCAACTGCAGCGGCTCTTTCGGGCCAATCACAAAGATACAAAGATACAAAGATACAAATATACATATGTGCATGTATGTGCGCCCATATGCACAATGCGCATATATACCTTACTTATATATTTATATATACTTACATATATATATTTATTTATGTACCATTGCGCTCCTCATAATCCACTTTAATTTGTCTTTGACTGCCGCTTTTGTAGCTCGTTTTATTTTTTTCTCTTTGTCGTTGCTTGCACGAAGAATTTTAATTGAAACGAGTTTCTGGCAGTCTTCAACTAAACGTAGCCCAAGTACCAGACTCTGCGCCTAGACCTGGGTCAAGTTTGCCCAAACAAAACTCCCACAGTTGCCGCAGGCAACGAAACTGGTCACAACTCGCCAAAAGGTAAGGATTGGGCCTGCAAGTCTTAGGTTGAGCAAACTTTAAGAGCGGCATCTTGATTTATAGCTTCTTTTTATGGACTATATTTGAAAAAGATACAAATAAGACACGAAAAGATAGTGTGAGAAGTTCCAAGAGGTGTTCATATTTGCAAAGATTTGCAAACAAGCATTTTTTATTTATAAACTATTTACCACATATCAGCTAGAACAGAGACCACAAAAAACAAGAAGGTTAGTTTCGAAAAATAATAAAAATAAATAAATCAAATATTTTAATTACAAAACAATACAATTTCAATACAATTTGTACCCCTCCGAATCTGCTTTAATAATTTTTTTTTACTAATTGTGAGAAATACAATTGTTTAAAAATATAAATTTATCAATTCAAAATTTTGAAAAAAAAATTTTTTTTTCGACAATAATTTATTTACCAAAAATGCAAAAAAAATTATTTTCAATAATGCTTATATTTTAAATGCACAATTAATCTAGAAGACAAATAATGAATTAAATGACATCAAATATGAAAATCGGTTCAGTTTTGACTAAGCTATGGAGTTTTAAATATGGGACCTATGAAAGCTTTATGAAATTTTTTAAAAATATAAAATAAAATGAGCATATATTCCAAACTTTGGTTTTTTTATACATACTATTCTTGCCCGCTCTGATCAATTTTGAAAGCAGTTAACTAACGAACTCAGCCGGATTCCATTTATTTTGACAGTTGCGCTGCGTTCTATTGGGTCTCAGTGCAGCTCATTGGCATTTAGTGGGGCCAAACGCAAATATTGCTGACAAAACACTCAACACCTGATGGCATCTTCTTGGATTCGAGCATTGCACAGTTGGACGTGGTCCAAGCAATTTGTCTGGAGACCACGTTTCAGAGCTTACCAAACTGGTCGACTGCACGTGCACCGAGCACAAAGAGAGCGAGAGAGAAAGAGTGTGAGATAAAGAGAGAGAGAGAGCTTCTAAACTGGTCAACAGCTCAAGTGCAGGGCCAGGCACAGGGACAGGCCCAAACCTGAGCCGGTTGCTCAAAACGACAAACAACAAACAGCAATTTGCAAAAACTATTGACCTCAAAGTGGAAGTGGCCACTGGACAGCAGCAGCAGCAGCAGCAGCCGCAGCAGCAAGAAGTTGATGCCAGGCGGCATCGCTTGGTCCCTTGGCAAGAGTTAAGTGCCGTCTGCTAATTGAATTCCAATGCCAATACAATATTTTGGGCTATTATGTTATTAACCAAAGGATCGGCGCGTTCCAACGGCGTTCAGCGTTGCCGTTCACTTGCTTATTGGCAATTGGGGCGAACTTTCTTTGGCCCAACTGATGTTGGTGGTGCCGCTTGGCCTTTCCGTATCATTAAATTCACACCCGAAATATTCAGGGACTCAATTGGGAATTATGTTGTAATGCGTTGTGGTAATTACAATTTGCGGCCAGGTTAATGCGCATGTGCAACAACACGTCAACGGACACACGCACCCAGTGCGAACAGTTGCAGAGTTGCTTTCCAGAGAATGCAGCGGCTGGCAACAGAGAGCAATGGCGGGCAGCGGGGAGCAATGGCGGCAGGAATGAAATTTGAAACTGGCTACGCTTGTAAAATGGCCCAAACATGCGCCACAGTTGCCAACAGTGGCAGGCAACTGATCAAGCGACAGTTTTTGGATAACGCAACAGGAGCGCAGCGAGGTTTGAAACAGGCACGGAATAAATTTGGACACAACTTGCCAGACTCCCGCTGCAGTAGTCGACGTAAAAGATATCATGATATAAATATTATATTCATACAATTTAAAAAAAAAATATAAAGTTATAATAAAACAGAAATGTTTTTTGCAAAATTATGAAAAACTTAAAAGAAAATATGTTTTTCCAAATTATAAATAAAGCAAAACATTCGTTAGCTCTAACTAAATGTATAAAATAAATATAAATAAAACAACTTAATTAAAAATCTAAATGTATATGAAAAATACAATTTTCTAAAAGTTGGCAAACTGGCACTTCCGCTACAATACCACACCTGGTGAACAGCCCCATTGAAAGCTGAATTTGATAAATGAAGCGCTGATGACGCCGCGCCCAACGCGCTTAGCGGCCCTGTCTGCGACTGCTACGACCGGCCGAGGCGAAGGCGAAGTCGAAGCAGCTGCAGCTCCAAGTCAGCGCGCACGCAGGTGCTGAAAACTTAATTATTGTATAACGCACGACTATCGCAGTTGGAGAGCGGAGGACGGAGGACGGAGGACGTGGCTCTTGCTGAAGCGGCTGAACCGCGGGAGCAGCCACTGAAAGCATTCGAGTTAATTAATATTTTTTACTGGTTGCTCGAGTTTATGTTGTGAAAAAAAGAAAATGTTTTATTAATTTTGTTAATTAATTTTATGCCATTGAGCGTCGCTAAATGTCACAACGTTCACTCTTCCTTTCTCTGTCTATCTCGCTCGCTCTATCTCTCTCTCTCTCTCCGTCTCTATCTCTCTGTCACTCTCTATGCGTACTCTGTTTCGCTCGCACTTGCTTTCACTGCTGGCGAACTGGTTTCTGTGGCGCAGGCGCCAAAGCGCATGTTAAGGCTAATTGCAAACAGCAAAAACAACAACAACAACAACAACAACAGCAACAACAACAACAGCCACAAACAGGACACTAAACAATTAGCGCACGCGCCTAATTAATTAAGCCAGCAGTAGAAGCCGCTTTTTAGTTTGTTGCCCTACTCCAAATCGTGCCCGACGATGATTAGGATGAGCGTGAATCAATGCGCTATGAATAACCGTATGAATACCGCCTGCCTCATATTGTGCACATAACTGTCATTGAGTGTAACTATTTATGACTTAAACGACTCGCCGTTGCATATTCTCACAGTCGCTGGAACGGAGCCGTGGAGCAAGTTACCTGGAGAATGTGGCCAATGTCGTCGTCATCGTCGACGCTAAACGAGTTTCCCCCCATCGGCGAGGCTCGGTATTAAAAAACAAAAAAAATGCAATTGAATGATTGATTACTTGACTGATTGATGATTGAAGGTCTTGGCTGCGTTGTGGGCATTTCGGATTCGCTTTAAGTGACTGCCGACATGTTCACTGGGTGTTTTGGTGTTAATTACAGCGCCAACTCGACGACTGCCGCTGCCACTGCCACTGCCACTGCGCATAGCTGACATCAATTAAGCATAAATAATGCATAAATAAATAAACAAATAACCTACTAAATATGTGCATTCAGCTACAACTAAACGCCGCTTAACTGTTCTCTAAATGCAACTCATTTAGAGCTCAACGACAAGAACAGCTCTCAAGTTGTTTTTTTCTTAAGTTGATTTGACATGCAGTCTGGAGGAGTTGGATAGATAATGGGCCAGTTTTTGCACACTTCCACACGTTCAAATTAAAAACTGTGTTAAAGCTGAAGTTAGTGATCAAGAAAAATAAACTATAAACGAAATACTTAATTTACTTTGTAAATAGTATAATAATTTTTCATCTAAAAAAATGTTTCTTTTGACTGACTGATTGATTGATTGATTGACTGACTGGTGGACGCACAGCTCAAATCGTAAAAGGTAGTTAGTCTAGTTTTTTACTGTACTTACATTTTGTGATGTAATTGAGCACTAAGATGGGGCTTTGGAAAATTCCACCTGCAAGTATGGCAGGGGGAAACTGTTGGAGGTAACTATTTTGCTTTTTAGCTGAATTAAGTGACAAAATACTTATGCATAATATATAATACTTAAGAAATGCACTACCCTGTGCAGAAAATTGTGAACTAGGGTTATATGGGCTAAGTTTTCATCAAAAAGGCTTAAAATATTGTTTCCAAAGTACTACAAAAAAATTAAGGGGTACTTTTTTTTTATCGATTTTGGAAAAGCGATTGAAAAGGGCGCAGCTGATTTAAAATTAATTTAGAAAATACTTTTGCTAGGCAAAGCCGCAGAAAACTTACAAGTTTACAAAAAAACAACATATATTTATTTATATATATTATATTAGACACAAAATTCAAGGCCAAAACTATAAATAATAATTTTTTTTTACCTAAAATCCCTTAGTTTAGCTTTAATTAAGTTGAATTGAATAGGAATCGCAGGGCATTTGGCAGTCGTTAGTTTGTTCAGCTTATGTGATTATTTGTTGTTTAACGAATGCCGCTGATAAAAGCATTTGCGCATATCGAAAACACACACACTCGCACACCCCAACACTTACCCGTGCATATATATAGAGACACGTGCAGTCACCCACACAAGGACCCTGGCATCCCGACACCAACACGCAGCTGAATGTGAAATGCAAACAGAAATTGCATGATGCTCTCTGTAAGCGTCTCCCTGCACTTCCTGCTGCTGCTCCTGCTCCTGCTCCTGCTCCCGCTCCTCCTCCAACTGCTGCTCCTGCTCCACAGTGTTTACACGTATGCTGTGTATAAATACGAGTTTTATGTATGTTATTTACTCAAACGGTGCAGGCAGCATCCAGCACCACACTGCACCACCGCAGCTGTGCACGGTGGGCATCCTGGCCGGGCAACGAGAAAACTTTGTCATTTGCATAACCTTTTGGGCGAGCAGAGCGAGAGCGAGAGAGAGGTGGAAAGGAGTAGCAAGGGAGAGAGGGCCGCTAACGCTTTATTTTAAAGCAATTTAAAATATTTAGTTGCAATTACATGTCAACAAATACAAAGAGGCGGACGGCAGCAGACAGGACGACAAGTAAGGACAACGACAACTCGTTTATTTATAGACAAATACAAATACAAATGGAAATACAAATGGAAATACAAATACAAAGGAGCTGCTTTTGCATTCGAGTATCGCTGAATCTATTTGGACTACTGCGGCCTTTGAACTCGGTAAAGACAAAACAGAAAAAACAAAAAAAAATGCAACTTTGCAATTTTTTAAATGTTGCACAACGTTGCGTATGATTATTTTAAGTTTGCCCTGACCAAATATTGCGCATACGCAGCCTGGGCAACGCCAATAGACCAGAGACCCGAGACACGAGACCCGAGACTAGAGACAAGAGTCTAGACAATGACAATGGCAAACAGGGCAGACAACAGAGTGAAAAGAGGGAACGCTTAAAACACACACATTCCAGCAGGTTGAGAGAACGACGAGACGAGACGAGACGGAACGAGACGCGACGACGCCGACAAACGGACAGAAGATTTAATGGAAAAGTTGCTTCTGTTGCGGCTGCCGGGATGCAGCAAGACTGCCTGCCTGCCGGCCTAGCTGCCTGACTGGCAGGCAGGCAAACAAACCAAACCGAACCAAACGGGCAACAAATAAATGGCAAAGTAACACCGAGCACCACTCAACGAACAACGAGCACCGAACACCGAGCACCAAGCACCAAGCACCGAGCACCGAGCACCTTTAGCCCGTTGTCTGTTTTCTGTTGCCTGGTTGGCTTATGGACGCAATAACGTTGCCTTGCATATGCATATAGTCCTGTATGTGGCACATAGGCAGGCATTTACTTAATGTGCGGAGGCTCGACTTCGTGTTGCAACCACTCCCACGCCCATCCCCTACCCCTGCCCCATCTACCTTGCTGTGTGCGCTGCCAAATGGCAGGTAACAAACATTCAACGCAATTTCGCCGACAACAAAACATGAAACAAAAACCAATGAACGCCGCTTCGAGCGAGTTGTTCTCGGGAGTCTATTGCAGATGGTTGTTTGGGGCCTTCAGTTGCTGTTGTTGTTGTTGTTCATTGTTCTTGGTTCATTGTCTGCTTAAAGCTCGATACAGCTGAAACTAAACTAAAGTTAGTAACTAAAAACTTCAGACATAAATTGCCTGAATAAATATGCTTGAGCGTAACCTGTCAGAGACACGAAATTTTACACATATGCAACACAAAAATTGAGCTAAATATTTTTTAATATACCATGAAGAAAATCAGGCAAAATTTAAGCATTACTTGCATTCATGAAAATCGCATAGAAAGGCGACAAATGTCGTTAAGTTGAAAGAAAGAGAGAAAAATCAAACATGGTAAAGCAGCAATAAAGTAAGAGAGAGAGAGCGAGAAAGTGAAAGAGAGAGAGAGAGAGAGCGCGAAAGAACGAGAGAGTGACCGAGAAAGATCGAAAGGATGACAGGGGGAAGACGGAGCGCAAAAATAAATGAGAGAAATAAAGAGTGTAAGAGAAAGAGAGCAAGAAATAAAAAGAGAGTAAAAATGTGTGAGCGGGAAATCTAAAGACAGATAAAATGAGCTAGTGAGAGTTCAATTCACTAAAAAATGCAATCAACTACCTCAACTTCACAACTCTAACAACCCATTATTATGGCTACAGGGTATAATAAAGAGCTCCGAAACGCTAATTGACTCATCTGTGTCTCAAATGCTATCTGAACTTTTCATTTAGCTAGTTAATTTATTTAATTTATTATCAAAATAAGCCAATTGATAAACAAACAAATTGTGCGCTTGTGGCGAGAAGAGCAATGGAGAATCCAGCTTTGATTACACATTTAGCGAGTGTGTTATTTTAATTTATAGCCAGTAATTTACAATAAACCAACAAGCAACAACATAGCCGGCAGATGTCACAGCTATTGCTGGGTAGCAGCAGCAGCAACAACAACAGCAACAACAACAGCAACAACAACAACTAGAGTAAAACATTTACAAATTTGCAATATTTGAAACCGCAGCCAGCAACCGAGTGATGTCTGGGGCATGTTGTGATGTAGACAGTGGTCTGGCCAGGCTGCACATGTCATTACACTGCCCATTACCATTCAGCAGGAGCGGCAGACGCCACATCACCCACCGCTGCCGTTCACTTTATCCACTTCACCCACCAACTCCAATCATCAACCATATCCAACCATCAGCAGCCGCAACAAACCGACGAGCTATGTTCGAGGGTGTGTGTGTGTTGGGGCAGGCGGACGATATCGTTGTCGTTCTGCTTGTTGTTGTTGTTGTTGTTGTTGCCGCGAATCAACTCTGATAAACAACAACAGCACCAGCTGCAGAAGGCGGGGCGGCGGATAGAGCATCATCAGCCGCAGCATTCAACGTATTCAGAGATCTGCCGACACCGACACAGACTTATTATGTGAATTTATACGCTTGGGCAAACCGTTTGCAAATGGTGGGTGTGTGTGCGTGTGTGTGTCTGTGTGGGTGTGACATCCTTTGCTCTCGCATGTTTGCCCGGGCAAATGTTATGCAAATTTGCAGCGTGCGCGTGTGTAAATTGTTGTATGCATTGTTACCTTATAAAAACAGCGTAATTTTTAAATGGATTTTTCGCAAAAAGTGATTTTCATACAAATTAACAAAAAAAAAAAAAAAAAGAGCGAGAGATGCAGAAGGGTACCGTGGGTAGAGGAAGAGAGCGAGCGAGATGGCAGGCGCAGCGTGCAGCAGTGCGGAGTTAAGCGCGCACACACACATGAATATATTTATGCGAAAATTGTGGAAAGTGCAGAGAAAATGTTGCATTGTTCTATGGTGTGGAGATTTAATAAGAGCATATCGGCAATTGTATACTCTTTTTTTTAACTATTAAGGATCTACAAAATGGCATTTAAAAGCTAATAGCATATAAGGATTAACGGTAAATATAAAATAAAATAAAGAAATTTATAAGAAAAAAATCTGATTTTCGATTTTTTGCTTTAGTGTTTAATCCAACTTAAATACAATCTCTTAAAACCTGAACAAAATCCTTATCTATGTATATTTGAATCCGTTTTTTGGCAAAGCACATCAAGAAATTATATGCCCCACTTTGGGGTTGAAAGAATTATTTAAATTGTTGACTTTTACCTGGAATTGCAGCAGATTGCCAATTGCAAAGGTACATACATAAACATATAGTTCACTATCGTATATGCACATATGTACACATGATTGAGCTATTTTTATTTGCATATATTTCATTGTTTTTTATTTTATTTTTTGTGCACGCGGCAAACGTTTATTTAAGCGAGTGCATTGTAATTATTTTGAAATTTATTATTAAATTAATTTTAATTGTAATAATGTGCATGTTAAAATGGACACTTTTTACAGCACAAACACACGCACACACACACAGCTGCGCTTTTGTGGTCGACTCTTATTTTTTTTTATGTTTTTAATTTATTTATTCAACACTTTTACACACAACAAGTGTAGCCAGCGTTAATCATTTTCATTGGCAAACTGAAATGAAATTAAAAATGAATTTTATGCAAAAAGGGAATTTGCTATGTTTACGGTTAACACATACAGACACACACACACACACACGTACGCACGCACAGCAGCAGCTGACCACATTTTATGCCTCATCTAATTGCAAGTTGAGTCGCAATCAGAATTCATCTGTGTGTGTGCGAGTCTGCGTGTGTGTGTGTGCATATATTTTAATTAACCCAAAAGCCAAACAAATGTCGCACAAAGGGGCAGCGTGTGGGCGGGGCGTAGGGGCGGTGGGCGTGTCTGTGTCAATTGTTATTACGTGTGATTTGTAAACTAATACAAGCCAAAACCGGCTCAGCTGTTCGAGTGTGTGTGTGTGTGTGTGTATCTTTATTTGTGAGCTACAGAATTTTCAACAGATTTTGTTGCCTACTTTCAGGCGAGGCGAGACACCAGCAACAACAACAACAACAAGGGTAGCAGCCGCATGAGAATGGAACGTGGCTCGTTAGACCAAAACGGACGTGCTTAAAATTTCACAAGCTCACACACACAGCACACACACACGCACACTCGCACACTCGCAGGCATTTGTTATGCGTGTGTATTTGTGCTTGTGCGTATCCTTTATGGATTAAATCCGCATGCCTGCGGTGGGCCACAAGATCAACTGTTGGCAGAAGTATGTCAACACGAGAGCACGACGTCCGGCCGACGATGAGCTCACAGCAAGTGGTCATAATGGTCGACCTGTGCCAGTGTGCGTGTCTGTGTGTGTGTGCGAGTGTGTGTGTGCACTGTTGTGCTAATAATGACGCTTTAAGTGAGCCTGTGTGTGTGTGTGTGTGTGTGAGTTTTGAGTGCTACAACAACAAGGATAAGCCACAGTGCGTCATTTACACTCGTCCCGACATGCTCAACATTGTTTCGGGCTCATCTTCAGCTTCTTGTGGCCTGTTCGGGGCACATTTTGTAATTGTTAGCAACAATAACTCAATTAAAATGCAATGTCATTAAACAAATAGCAATTTGTTTGATTGTATTGCAATAAATTGCAGCAATAAGTGCGTTAAGCAATCATCATCATTGGCCTACCTGGCGTATGCGCAATTTCCATAGTCATTTAAGCATAACTCTCAAAATTTAGTAATTGGACAGAACAATACGCATTTACTTCAATTAAAATCAATCACAATTTGACGACAGCAAAGAAGTTAAAAAGTTCTTGTATCTAGAAATGGAGATAATCTCAAAATGTCAAGGAACTCAACAATTAATTTTGGTTAGGTTACAGTCTCAAAATTTGTTAGACAAGTAAACACTATATAATGTTGACATTTTAAAATGAACGAAAACACAAAAAATTGCTTATCTACAATTCTTACTCATTTCCCGACCATTTTTAATTTTTTATTTATCCGAGGAATACGTATATTTCCATTTTTATTTGTGGAATTTTACAAAAATAAGTTTAATGTCCAAAAATCCAAGAAATTTGAAACAGGGATGTGTGTGAAAATTGTGAAACAAGTTCTCAATTTATGCTGACCAAATTTGTAAAATTGACAGTCAGTCAAATGAAATTTTCCATACATTTTCCAAGCTTGCCGGAATGATTAAACAAATCCCCTCGAAAATATTAAATTACATCTCAAAGGGTAACAACAATGAAAAATTGAGCTTTGGAGCTGCACGTTAATCATCAATCAGTCAGTCGGTCAGTCAGGACAATCATTTTTATTTGTATTGATTTAATATTATGTTTATTCACTGGATTGTGTCAAGTGTTGTCAATTGCAATCCTTTTAAAATATAAATACTTAAATGTATATGTCAGGCTCATAATTTTTATGTATGTTTTCTTATTACCAATTATTGTACACAAGCACACAATATATATGTATATGTTTGTACATATATATACAATAATATATATATATAGATATATGTATATTCGCATATGTATTATCGCTGGCAACCTTTAGTGTGTTAACGGACACATTGCTGACTGCCAGTCATAATTGAGGTTGTGGGAATGATGTGCATTTCATGAATTATACAAGCAAGTGCTGCGGCCCGTACACATATAACGGTGTACGTGTGCACGTGTGTGTGTTTGTGTGTATCTGTGTGTGTATTTATGTGTCTGTCAGGACGATAAACTCGAATTCAATATGAATATGTATGGAAGTCCTTGAGCAGGAAGCAAATGCGCACAGCACACACCCTCCAAGTGCACATACACACACTTACACACGCCCCCATACACTCCCCCTCTCACACACATACACATAATGGCTGAATTGATGGTCAATGCATTGAGGCAAGTAATAAACTTATTGGCCCAACGGCTTTCCGTTGATTGTTCATATGTATGGGCACAATACGGCGTCAGTCAGTCAGTCAGTCATTCAGTCAGTCAGCCACTTGGCGTGATACGCTGACAGGCGGATAGTCCAGTCAATGTCGCCCACAACATGCCGCTGTATCCATGACCGGGCAACATGGACGCAGCGTCGTTAATGTAGAACTGTTAAACAGATAATGACCGGGCGTAGGTTATTCGGCTTGGCTAGGGCACATGGTCTGCCCGGGGAGTACAGTAGAAGCTCTACTAACGGACAGTCCATTTTTTTTATTTGTTATAAATTATACAATTAAAAATAGGTACTCGCAAAATCATCAAAATATTCAATTTTTTTAATTCTCTAAAAATAAATTTTTAAAAATACGGAAACATATTTCCTAATATTTTACTTTTTTTTTTAAGAATAAATATAAAACAAAGATTTAATATTTGTCAACAGAGTTTTTCAATATATTTTCCAAGGCTTTTATTCAATCTGCAACAATTGAACATCCGCCCTGGCAGCATAGGAAAAACACTGAAACCGCGCTTCGTCGCTCATAAGAGCTTTCACTGTACCGGCCATAAATGTGCGAGTATCAATGCTTTGCGCAGGATGATGTTAATGTTAATGTGAATGTGGATGATGTGAATGTGGATGTGGATGTGGATGATGTGAATGTGATTGTTGTTGCAAGCGTGTACGGAAACCAGACAACTGTCAGAGGCTGAAATTCTGATGCATTGAAATATAATTATTGGGAAATGTGCGATTGTCGTTCGGTTTCCGTTTACGTGCGCCACACACGCACACACATACACGCACGCACACACACTCGCATCGTAATACCCCCAACCTGGCAGTCACTGTATCGATTATGTTTGGTGTTGTTCTTGTTGTGCTGCTGCTCCTGCTGCTGTTGCCTGTTGGTGCCTGCGGATGCCAACACCCACCAGTCACCACTCACACACACACGCACACACACACATCCGTTACCTTTGCCACATAACATCATAATTTATGCAAACAAAATGACATAACAGTTGCAATATTATAAGCTCAAATGCAGATGCAGATACATGTGTACATACAGATACAGATGCAGATACAAATACGGCTATAGATACAGATACGAATACAAATGCTGATACAGATACAGATACAGATACAGCTGCATATGCATATGCAGATACATATGCAGATAAAGATAAAAATACAATACATATAAAAATTAAATTAAAAGATACAAATACAGATACCTGTATGTATATGTATATGCAGATACAGATACATTTACAGATGAAGTTACAGATATAGATCCAGATACAGATCCAAATACAAATACAGATACTCATATAGATCCAAATTCAGATACAGATAAAGATGCAGATGCAAATACATATAAAGATACAGATACAAATACAGATACAGCTACAGATACAAATATAGATAAAGATATAAATGCAGATACAGATACAGATACAGATACAGATATAGAAATAAATACAAATACGGTTAAAGATGCAGATTCAGATACATATGCAGATAAAGATACATATGGATATACACACATATTGCGATCCAAATGCACTTTCAGTTGCAAATGCAGCTCAGATTGTGGCAAGTGCAGCCAACAGAACCACGCGAACCACCAGAGAAACCACCAACAGTTGAGCCACCCAATCCGCAGGCGAAGGAGCGGGGGGCGGGGAACGAGAAGAAGAGCAAACAGTAATTCCGAAATGAATTTCATTTAACAAATATATTAACAACTTTGCACAACAACAAGAGAAGCAACAACAACAGCGGGCAAAAAGCACAGCCAACATATGGAAATGGAAATACGACGTCGCGACGCGTCGCTGCAGCCTCACACCGTTGATATGTAAATACATGCACACAATCACGCACACATACACTCTCTCATACTTGCACACATGTGTGTGTGCGTTGCGTCGTCGCCCCATCGCACTTGTAGGGCAGGCAGCGGCAGAGCATTTATGCCAGCGGCAGCGCTGCCGGCAGAGCGTACAAGCACACAAAAAAAAAAGAGTAGAAATACACAAAATAAAAACACAAAATGAAAAGCACAAAAAGCGTAACGCGACGACAGCGACGCTAGCAGTGGCAGCGGCAGCGGCAGCAGCAGCGCCACCACCAACAGCAGCAGTAACAACAGCAACAACAGCACGACAGCAGCAACAACAATCAATTGGCAATCTGTCCCACTGAAAAAACAATTGCACAGACACAAACACACACACACACACAAGCACACATACACGTGCGCCGTTACTTGTGAGAGCGGGAGAGCGAGAGCCAAGTTTGTGTTTAACGCTCCGTTTCAGTGTTGCCGTGCTGCCCACAGCAATGTTGTCGTGCTGCATGCTTGCTTATGCTCTCGGCCGCCTCTCTCTCTCTCACACACACACAGAGAGAAAATGTGGTGCGCGCTCGCTCGCTTCATGGTACGCTCTCACTCGTTCATACGCCGCCACCCGGCAACCCCGCGATAAACTCAACGCATAACAAAAAGCCAATTTTGTTACTTAAATGTTTACGCTTGTGTTTATCTTTTGTATTCGGTTTCTTATTAGGTTCTCATCTCGTTCTCATCGTTTAACAATTTGAGATATGATGGGAGCTTCGGCTCCACAACTGTCGGTGCTGGCAGCGACGCCGCTGCTCTTGTTTGAGTGTGTGCATGAGTACATTTGCCTGTGGTTTTGATTTTGATTTTTGTTCTGTTGCTGCGGCTGCGACTGCGACTGTTGTTGCCAGCAGGCGGAGGCAGAGGCAGATGCAGAGGCAGAGGAACGGCTGCGACGGGGGCTGCTGGTCTGCGTTGTTTTTGGGGGGCTTTTGCTAATGAGTGTGATTTAGACTTGTCGAGCTGGTTTATTATTTTGCGGTGTTTGCGCTCTTGTTGCTGCTCATTGCTGCTGTTGTCGCTGTCGCCGTCGCTGTTGTTGTTGTTGTGTGTGCGCGTTGGTGTGCGCTTTTGTGTTGCTCTCCTCCCGACGCTGTTGATTGATGTTGTTGCTGCTGCTGCCAGCGGCGGCGGCGGCGACGGCAGCGGCGGCAGCGGTTCGACTGCGGTTTTGTATTTAGATTAAATAGTTTTGACAGCTTCCAAATTGTTAATCTATGTATGTGAGAGCTTTTGACGCGATTTTTCGCTGATTAGCGAGTTTTGAAAGGCTGAAAAATAGTTTATTTAATTTTAGAATATTTCGTATTTATCATAATAATTAATTGGGTGGATATTTAATTTATTAATTGACTTAAATATTATTATGACACAAAAAAACATAATTATGCAGATTTATGATAAATAACAATCTTAAAATATTAAAAAAAAAAAAATTTATGCATATTTATGATAAATAATATTAAAAATATGTAAATTTGTAAGGGACTTTTTTTGAATTTCATGCATTTAAAAACAAATTAAAAAAATTAAATATTGTTTAAATCGCATTGAAAAGCATAAGTAACAATAAATTTAATTAATTTACGTAGCGCAATTAACGATAAAATTAAAACGCAAAACCTTCTCCAAAGTCAAAAGCGCCGAACAGAATCAAAGAGAACACAACACAACAACAACAACAACAAAAAAACAGAAATATTAAAGTCAATTTGCAAAATGAGAACGCTTCGCTCGTTCGGTTTGATATGTTAATGTGTACAAATGTGCATACAAACGCATGTACAAGCACACACACACGCACACATATATATAAGTACACACACACGCACACACACACTCACGCGTACTTGCGCGCATTGTAAGCTCTGTGTGAAAAACATGAATCCAGCGCTTTGCGGTCGAACGGCGCTGCTTGGGCGAAGCGGCGGGGGCGGTCGGCGTCGACGTGGAGCATATCAGGCATGAACACAAACACATCAATACTCACTCTCTCATTGTGGGTCGACGTCGTCGTCGTCGTCGTCGTCGACGGCGCCGCTGTCGCTACAGGGATTAAGCATGACAACGACAACAGCAGCAGCAACAACAAAAACAACGTCAACACAACGATGACGATTGCGATGCCGATGCCGAATGACCAGGCGAGTGTTTGAGGTGAAGTGGGGGCACAAGGTAGCATGCAAAAAGTAATTGGGAGCAGAAAGAGCAACAAAAACAGCAACAACAACGGCAGCGACGTCGACGTTGGCGCGCAAGGTGGCGGCAGCGTTCGACACGCAACAAGTTCGATGCAACCTGCTGCGACGCCGAGCTCTCGCTCTTGCACTGTCTCCTCGCTCGCTCGCTCGCTCGGCCTGTCTCAATTTGTTGCGCTCTCTTTACTTGGTGCGCTCGGTTCGCTGGTCGCGTGTTGCTTCATAATTTCTAGCTGTTTGTTTGTTTGTTTGCGGGAGCGAGCAATTGGGGGTCACACACATACATGAGCACACATGAAAACACACACACACACACATACGCACAGAGAGGCATGGCAAAGCACCAACATACTGTCAGTCATTATTTAGCGTACACGAGTGGGTGGTGAGAGAGCGAGCAGCAGAAGGGGGGAGGTATCATAAAAGCTTCGTGTCGTTGTCGTCGGCTGCTGTCGTGTGTTTAGGTCTGTGTGTGCGTGTATGTGTGTGTGTGTGTGTGTGAAACATATTGAGCAAACAAGTTCGCAGCTTCTGAGCGACGTTTGGGACCAGGGCTGAGTGGGTGGCGCGCGGGGCGGGTGGGCCGTGGGCCGATGGCAGTCATCGGAAGTCAATGTAACAACAAACATGCAAACACTCGCACACAGGCGCACACAAAGCTGCATGTGTATGAACGCTCTCGTGTGGAGTTATTTAAGCTCTCTTATTATTTCATTTGTCGCTTTTAGCTTTTGTCTTTCGTGTTGCCTTGTTGTTGTTGCTGACTGGGTGGCTGTTTGGCTGTTTAACTGCTTTGTGTGCTGGCCGGGTCGCTTGGTTGGCTACAAAAAATGTGGTAATGTGCGAAAGTCCTTTCGTCATGCTCGCCGCGCTGCCCGCTGCGGCGCTGCGCCTGTCACAGCTGCAGGGCAGCGGCGTCGTTGATGTCGACTGCGTTGGCTGCGTGCGCGCTTGTTTGTTGTTGTTGTTGTTGTTGTTTTCGTTGCTCTGCTTGTGAATTTGATTTTGCTTATAAGTTTTTTTTCGTTTTTTTCATCGTATTTTTTTTTTTTTTTGCATGGGACTTCCAAATGGGCAAATGGGAGTTGCGCCCTGCGTTTGCTTTTGTTTGTTTGCGCTTTGCGTTTTTTTTGTCGGTTGCCGGCAGCGACGGCAGCGCTGTCGGGTGCAGCGGCCGGTCGACAATTTGGCTTTGTATACAGGGCGCATAAATATGTGCATGTATGCAAGAATGTCCATGTGAGTGTGTGTGTGTGTGTGCAGGTAATGTTGGGGGCTTGAATATTTGTTAATGCTTAGATTGTTGAGCGATTTATTATGACAAAGGCTTTTAGGTTGCGGCGCTTTTGGCGTGAAAATTAAGTTATTAGCCAGCCTGTAATTTGAGTAATTTGTTAGTTATACTTTAATTGTTATATCTAAAGCAAAGATTGTGTAATATGTTAATTTTTGTATTTTACTTCGATACTAAAACCACAGCTCAATAAGGAACAACATTTTTTATTGGGCACCCTGTAATTTGAGTATTATGTGTCTTTGTGAATTTTGTTTTATTAAACTAAAACAATACATTTAAAAAAATCATACAAAATTTGGGTTGTACGGTACCCTGTATTATGAGAAATTTTTTTTCTTTGTTAATTTGATATTGATACTAAAAATGTAAAAAATATACATAGTATATATCAATTAATCATAGAAAATTTCGGGTATGTAATTTGAGTAATTTGTTAATTAATTTATTTAACTTTAATACAAAAAGTATATCTGAAATAACTATACTCTGTAATTTGAGTAATGTTACTTTTTTTTCTTTATTGAAGTTTAATGTTATTTAGCAGTTAGGATCAGAAATGTTTCAAACACCCTTTTAAAAAAAAATGTTCAACCATTTCTGTGCTATTTGTTGCTCGAATAGCAACACAGGCACCCTGTATGCAAACGCAAATCAGGTGTGATGCGGCTCGTAATGCTCCCCAAGCACAAGCAGTGTATACACATTGGCTATTTCGCCAGCACGCAACTCACCGACAACACCCAACACCCACCACACACACACACACACCCCAGTGACAGCTCAGTTGCCCCAATCCAAGCTAACCCACAAAAATCTGTCAGATACCGCAAAAAAAAAAAGAAAAGAAAAAACTGTTAGCAAAGCTTTCCACGTATTGTTAACGCATTTTATCACCAACGCGTGGCTGATTGGATTCCAAAGGGGCGGAGAAAATAACTGGGCGGCATGTGGGTGGGTGTTGGGTGTGTGTGTTTGACTGTGCGTGAATGGGTGGGTGGGTCGAAGTTGAGTGTGGGGCTTGGGTGGCATTCATTTCGATGGTTTTTGTGGGTCATTTTGTGTTGTTGCTATCAATTTCGGGCGGAGCAGGAGATATGAATACACACGACACACACACACACATATACATAGATTTGGCACATAATTTGTGCTTTAAGCTTCGCCAGCTGCCCGAACTGTTTATTGATCAATTCAGCTCCACAGCTAAGCAAAAAAAGTACAGGCTCTTAAGCGCAGCTTGGCGCTGCACTCACTCTCTCAATCGCAAACGCACTCACAGTCGCTCTCCCACTCTCCCTCTCTCTCTCTCTCTCTCTCTGTTTGGCTGGGCCAACAGGTTTTCAAACAGGTCTCTCAGGTCTTCATTGCGCTCGCTCTGCCCCCTTTGGGCTGCTGTTGGGCGAGATCAGCCGCCGATATTGTTCACACATTTGCTTGAGCTGGCGCTGCCGCTGCCGCTGTCACTGCTGCTGCCGCTGCCGCTGCTGGCTGCGTAGTCGTCGTTGCTAGTTCGCTTCTTGTTTGCTGGTGTTTACGTTGATTTTATCGCAGGCGTAGCGCGTTTCATTGTCTTAATTTGTGTGCGCGCGCGCGCTCTCTTACAGCCGAGCTTTCGCTCTCTTTGTTCTGATGTTGGCGAGCGCAAAACATTTTCTAATGGCCGAGCTGCAACAGGTTTGCGGCTCGTCTCAAATGACAAATTGCGCCCGACACTGATCATCAGATGATCTGTCTTTGTCTCTCTTCCTCTGTCTCCATAATTGGCAGCCACGCGCCGCTGCAAAGCTTATTGCTAGAGCTGCTGCTGTTGCTGCTGCTCTGCTGCTGCTGGCAGCGCTCCTTTAATCAGTTTTGACATTAATTTGAGTGGACGATTCCCTTTTTGCTGGCCATTCATCAGTCGCCTGTCTGCCAGCGGCTGCTTCTTATGCATGTCAGGCCGCCAGATTATCCACTTAAGTGCTGTCCACCCCAAGTGACAATTGTCATTGTCATTGTCTTGGCCGACGTCGTCGTCGTCGTCGGCGTCGTCGTTGTTGTCGCCGCCTTGTAAATCATTGAATTTGCTGTGTGTTTTGACAGCCCGCCGAATGCTTAATAATATTTAACAATAATTGTCTGAAATTGACTCATAAATTATACGAGACGTCGCCATGTGTCAGATTTTGTTCACTTTATGGATATAAATATATGTGCACACACACACACACACACGCAAACACTTACAAGACTTTTGCGACTGCATCTGCAAATCAAACAGACGAGTGTGGAGAGAGAGAGAGAGCGCCAGAGAATGGCAGCTTACGCTCTCATCATCCTTGGGAAAAAGTTGCCGATTGCGCTCTGACAAGGCGCTGACATCTCGCGCTCAGATTTGATTTCAATATTTCCATCCGTTGATTGATGCAAAGGCGATGGGTTGAGCTGCTGCGAAGATTGATCATACCCAGATACAATGCGAGAGAGGGAGAGGGGGACAGCGAGGGAGATGCAGAGACACAGAACTTTGGCCTCAATGGCCGATCAATCCATTAATCAGTACTTGTTGGGAAATAATACAAATTGGTGTTGACTTGCAAAAAGAAAAAAGAAAAATAATAATAATAATTGTCGTCATGCGCATTTGTTCAAATTTATACAAAGATAAAAAAAAGAAATAGGAAAGAAAAATTTGGTTTATTAACCTACGTTCCAGAATTAAATTGCTTTCCTTAAAATATTTATAATAGTTTTCTTTTTATTATTTATTAATATAGCAAAATAAAATTCAAATACAAGTTAAATAATATTTTAATACATGAACTTTGAGGACAACTATAGATAATTGAAATAAACGAAAAAATAATAATGATAAATATTGGCAATTATTTAAAAAGTAAAAGTATTTAAATATTATTAATATTTTTATAGACAACAGTTGACAGTTGACCCAAACAACAAATCTAGCAAATATAATAATTATATATACATACATGTATATGTTTATGTTATATATAACAATAAATTCGCCATAAGAATTCACAATCCAAATTGGGTATCTCTAGCTCCTCTACTACCTGAGAGCGATCGATCACTTTAAAATAAATTGGAAACAATTCGAAAACAAAGGCAAATGGCTGCTAACAACGTCAACCAAATGCCAAACGAGCATTCATTACAATTCTCAAATCTAAATTTGCAACAACAACTGTCTCGGTTCGCGTTTATTTACGAGTCGGCGCGATATTTGTTATTATCAGCAAAAAGCGAAGCGTGTGGCAAATGTAAATGACAAAAGGGAGATGACGACAACGGCGCCGACGATTAGAGATTTGTAGCACAGCAGGTCGGGGCCTTCGGAGCGGAATAGGTAACCCCACCAGGGCTGTGAGGGGGGCGGGGCGGCCATATATTATGCAAATGATCTTATGGACATGTCAGAAGTTAAACAGTTTATCGCACATTAGCGTAACAGCTGCCACGCCCACAACAAAAGTGAGGTGCCGCCAGCCTGTGGTAAATGGCATTAATTATGCGCTTTTTAATTAAGCGACAAAAAGTTTATATTAAAATAATTTACACACGACGATTCTCTTAGAAAATGCCCAAAAATATTTGTGTGAAAAAATAATTACAAATAAATGCATATATATACGGGTGTATTAACGTGTGTGTGTATGTGTGTGTGTAATATGTTAATGCGGTCAGCACTAAATCATAATTTGTCAACAATTTTATTATGCTAAATAATTTATTTTTGTAGTGCTTTGTTTGTGTGTTTTGTTGCGGTTTTGTGTAGCTCTTATTGTTTTATTTCCAATATATTACTATTATACCCTGTAATTAAGATAAATTAGAAAAGGGGTCACACAAATTTCATAATTATTTTGTTATTTGAACCAATTACTAATACTACGCTGGGTATTTTTAATTCGAATATTTTTGACTAACTCATTTATTTATATTCATTGTTTGGGTTTTCCATTCGGCTGGCTGCGTGTTGTTGGGCCGCATCTTGGTACGTTTGGTTTTTCTATTTGTTGTTTTGTTGTGGCGCTTTCATTGTTCTGTTTTGTAGTTGTCAGTTTTATAAATTGTATCTGTCAGATACGCGCTCATTAGCATTGAAATCGCATTCATTTGCCAGCTCCAAATGCAGCTCATGTATTTCAATATAGTTTCACATGATCAGCTTGTTTTCATTTAATTTTAAAAATGAAAAAACTTTTGGCAAAAAAAAACCTTCAAAACAAATTGCCAGAAATTATTTCAAATGTTATTTTGACACATTTTTCGCTTGTCACACAAATAGAGTTAATAATAAATAAATGCCAGCTACAACAACAAAAACAGCATTTAGAACAACTCGAGATACATCGAAAAAAAAAGAACAAAACAACAAAGATGAAAAATATCTACGCAGAACATTCCCCTCGCGCACAAATACCACAAGAAATTGGGACACGTCAAAATATTTCAAATCAAAAGAACTTGAGACAATAAAGAACTAAAAATGAAAGCGCCTCGTTCTTAACTATATAATATCTATGAGCTAGCTAGCACCCTAGCTGTGCCTTAAAATGTATCTGTATATGTATCTGTATCTGTATCTGTAACCATGTCCAATGCGCATTTTCAAAATGATGGCATTATTAATAAAGTGGCAGTTTAACAATTTCACAGCTTCTAAACAAATCTTCACACAACGGTGACATTATTTTTTTATATTTAACTGTTGCCCTCTCGCTCTCACACTTGTTGTTGAATAGTGCTATCGCACTCACACGTAAAGCAGCTAAAAATATTTGAATGTTTGTTTGATTTTAGTGACAAATGCGTTCTATTTAGAGTTATGGCGCGTGTGATTTGCCATGGCATAGCGATTGATATAGAACCGTTTATATGATGGATTATCACAGCAATAAACATTAAAAAATAAGTGTTCTATTATATGGGCGTGTATTGTGTAGATTTGAAAGCTAATTTCAGAATTATAGCTATAGAACTTACACAATATGGTAAAAAAGAATCTTTCAATATATTCATCATTACTATTATTAATATTGTTCTTTTCCTTCTGGTTCACTTTTCAGCATATCATTGCATTTCAGTATATTAAATATAATTTTCATATTATTCAGCTTTCTACTCAGTAGATGTTTTATTGTCAGGATTTTCAGTACTTCACAGACCGAATTAAGATTTAAGCTTTAAATACTTTTTGGGATTTATTTTAAGCACTAAAATAACAATATTCAATGGTTTTTATTGTGAGCCTTGTGCCACTTCATTGTTCAAATAAATCCCAGTCAATATTTCAATTCAACAAATCGCTCGCAAATCTAAATTCCAATCCGAAAATCACTCGGAAAATGCCCTCCAGGCGGCGCATTGAAAACATGCTACGATATTTATTTATGCCCCCAATAATCACGTGTGTGTGGGGTGGGTGGGAGTATGTGTGTGTGTGTGTGCTGTACTCTGTTCTGACATTCAACGTCTAATTCATAATAGATTCATGCGCTGTTCACCGCATTCAGTCGAATTTCTGCCTCGGCACACACGGCGTATAAGTAATAAGTTTTATTTGGCACTTGGCTGCCAACAATTGTTGTTGTCTTGTTGTTGCTGGCGTCATTTAATGGCTAACCAATACGACATGTCTATATATCAGGCTGCTGTATCCATACCCATGTATCTGTATCTGTATCTGTATCTAGATACATTTCAGTGTGTATCTGGCGATCTTTGTGCTAAAATTAATTTGTAGAAAAATGCGTGCGCTGCTTGTCGAGGCTGCAGGTTCCACCGGCAACGGCAGCAGCAGCGGCAGCGCTTGCGGTAGCAAATTACGAGAAAATTAAATGTTGATTTAATTTTGAAAAGCAATTTTTCATTTTTAGCGTCGTCGTGGCGACGCAATTGACGTATGTATCTGTATCTGTAGCTGTAGATGTAGCTGTAGCTGTTGCCATAGCTGGGCATTTGCATGTGCCTCCCTATTGCCGTGTGCTTCTGTCCCCCCGCCCCCCACTCTGTCGGTTTGTATTTGTATTTGAGTTACAATTTTGTTTCGCTTCGTTTTCGCTACGGCAATAAATTGCACTTTGCACGTCGTTGACGGGTTCGTTGCCAGCTGCAAAGCGACTAAAAAAGTATATATAAAAAATACATATACATATATATATATATAAATATATATACTTTATAAATACGTACATACATATGTACAAGAACATTCAGTTTAAATTTGCAATACTTTTATATGCCCTGCAACGGTTTTGAGATAATATTATGACCATATGCCAAAAATAAAAAATGTATCAAAACAAGTTAAGTCAATTTCAAAATGATTATACATCTTGTCAGCTTTTTAGCCACAATTGAGTTAAGCATTTGTATGCAATATTAAACAATTGTAGAGTGCTGTTAACAACAATTGTACATGTTAAACAGCTCTTGACGGACATAATTTAAAATACAAGAGAATTTTAAGGAGTTGTTAAGATAAATATTCAATTACAAGAACACAGACTAAATCGATATGATAGACAAAAAACATTTATACAATACTAATTAATTAGCAATCGTCAATGAATAAGTTCTTGTTTTTTAAGATATATATTTTCTAAATTCACCAATTGCGATCTTTTGTGTTCTCCTAATATATGAGGAAAAATCGTATTAACATTGGAATACTTTATAATGCGAACTCCAAAGTAAAGTAAAGATAGAATTTAAATGGAGTTTAATTTGTATGAAAACACTACTAAATACAGAACTTCTGTAATATATATATGCCAGCAAGGGTATTCAATCTTCGGCACTCCCAAACATAACTGTTCATTTCATGTTTGATACCTTAACTGACATTTATAATTTCGATCTTTTCACTTCGTATATTATCTTGTTTATTGACCATAATTGAAAATTGGTTGTCGCTGCTTTGCTCAAGCCTCCAAGCAATCTCTATCTATCTATTTGAACACCCAAATTGGTATCCGTGGATATCTTTTTTTTAACAACTTAGAAAAAATAGCTGAGTGTGCGTTGCCAGTTGGCAACCATCGGCATTCAAAGCTGATCTATTGCCGGCTTATGCCGTCAGACGCTGGACCATCGAATGGCTCCAGCAACAGCAGCAACAACAGAAACGGTTTTCTGGACAGGCAAACAGCAAATTCGACACGCCCACCTGTGGCTGCTTCTGCTGGTTGCCGCTGATGTTGTTGTTGTTGTTGCTGATGCTGCTGGCGGCATCCGCACGGCCAAAGTCAAAGGCCAAAAAAGGCAAAAGCAGCTCCGTTTGATCCATTGGCCGTTGCCCCCTTTTGGCTTTAATCGGTTTGGTTTTAGAACTTGTCGGCGGGCCAGGCTAATACCAATTAGTGTTTGCTGATCAAACTACAGCAACAAAAGCCGCCCCAAAAGATTTATGACACCCACGAGCGGCTCAAGGTGGTGCGGCTGGACGACGGCGACTGGAGTTAACGGCGCCAGCGCAACATGTTGCGTCTAATTGGAAACATGTTGCTGGCAACATTCAATTTGGGGCAACATCTAATGTTTAGATGTTTTCGCATTTGTATTCGTGTTTGTTTTGTTGTCGTTTTCTGCAGTGTTTCATTTCATAATGCTGTCAATTTGTCAGTGGCTACATATGGCCATATATCAATAAGTCAAAGTCAGCATTAAGTTCTTGAATGAAGCTCAACTGAACTGTGCTAACTTGGCTTATAGAATTTTTTCTGTTGTTCTGTTCTTTTTACAAATTAAATTTGGTTTTGTTATTGCTGGCAGTACAAATGCGCGAATTCTTCATTTAGCCTTTATTTTTATCATATTTTTTTTAATTTAAAAATTTTTTGTTTTATTTTTTTTTGCTTTGCCAGCACAGAAGGTGTTTGAGTTGTTTGTTATTGTTGTTGTTGGTATTGTTGCTGGTTGGTTCTGCTTCTGGGTCATCGCTCTTAAAATATTTAAATTGTTTTTGCTCACCTTTTTTTTTCGACGCTTTTGCTGTTGCTGTTTGTTTGTGTTTTATTCTTGTTGTTGTTGGTGCTTCAGCTGAAAGTTGTCTTTGGGTTTTTATGCCCCATCACATAGAAGACAAGCAGCAACAGCACAAAAAAAAAAAAAAGTTATATATTTTCGCATGTAAAAAAATGAAAAGTACAATCCACCGTTTTTTTTTTATATATATTTTTGTTGTTCTCTTGTTTGCTTAGCCGCTGGTCGTTGATCCGCCGTTAGCCGCGTTGAGACGGACGACGAATCGGCGCATTTAACTGATTTGACTGCCGCATATGGTTACAGGGCTCTCAGCGGATTATCAGCTTCTATTTTTAAGCATTTAATGAGTGAACTTAGCTCTGTGTTCTATGATGTAATGGCTGAATTGCCTAAAGCCGGCTTCTAATTTATCAAAATAGTGGGTATTGTTAATATAATAATAATAATGTTAAGGACAAGTTTTCAAAGTTGAAGTTACTTCTGCTTAAAATGTTTTTCGTTGAAAGCTGGTTGATTTGCTTAGACTAGTTCAAGAATCCTTTTTCTACATACATATTATTTGGTAGTTAATGCAAAAATTGTGTTTTGCAACATTCATGGACGTTTATAACATCAAGAATAATTTATATTTACTTTGAAAATATTCAGGAATGAAATACTTTGATAAATTTAAAAACAAATGTTGAGAATTCTGTTCTATTCAAATTTGATTTTGGAACGATCGTTTGATAATAAAAACTTATTTTCATCAAGCTTTTGATTAATATTTCAGTCTGCTTTTACTTTCTGTAAAATCGTCCTACACTCTGTATTATTCGTTATAATGCTAATTAGTTTAGTACATTTCTTTAACTTAAAATAGTAAAAATTTCGTCTAATTATGTGCGCTTTCCTTTCACTTAGCAGCTTGAATTGATGCGGAAGCATTGAATATGGCGTTGACTTCTTGGAAAAGCGATAAACTCTTGTATAGCACCTAGAATGTGCACCGGCTGTGGCAATTTGGTGTGGCTTATAGAGGAAGCAGACAACAGACAACAGGGCACTGAGAAGAGTATCCCCATGCAAGTAGATACCATATATCATGCCATGGCTGAGCGCGCCAAGTGCGTGCCCAGTTCATTAGGAGCACATGGCAATGGGCGATGGTAGATGGGCATATGGGAGGCAGTGTTGGGTCGGCAGTTGGCAGGCGGTTTTCTTGGCTGCTGCTTGGCAACTACTTTGCACTTTGCCAGATACTTAACTTGCAGTTATTTACAAGTCATG
The DNA here is from genome assembly GCA_035041545.1 of Drosophila colorata. Lineage (NCBI taxonomy): Eukaryota > Metazoa > Arthropoda > Insecta > Diptera > Drosophilidae > Drosophila > Drosophila colorata. Next base: position 8,422,164 of record JAWNLD010000564.1, read on the forward strand.
CTTGCTGCGAATTCGCTTGAGTGTGCACTGAGATACGCGCGGGGGGGAGCTGCCCCGTGCCGTGTCCGTGTCCGTGTCCGTGCCCCACGTTGAGATTTCGTCGACTTGGTTGCCGTTCATGCTGTTGATGCTCCTGATGAGGATGATGATGGGCCGCCGTCTCTGTTGCGTTGAGCAGCCAAAATCTGTTGGCGTTTTTCTGCATCTTCCACCTATTTATATTCGCATTTATAAATAAACAACGTGAACGAGTTGTCGTTGTAATAAATATTGCGACAAACAAACAGACAGGCAGACGGACAGACTGAGACTGGGAGACTGAGAGACTGCGAGACTGAGAGACTGCGAGACTGAGAGACGAGCAACAGACATGCACAAATATATTTATATTTAGCCAATTTTCAACGCTTGTTGACAAAACTGTCAACAAAATGCAATGCAAAGCGTAATAAAATTGTCCACGAAGCTGAAGCAATTGAAGCAGCAGCAGGCGAAAAGTATCTTGCGAGACGCTGTGGGGGTTGGGGGGAGATTGCTGCGTGTGTGACAGCCCGAGGGCTTGTTGGCCAGACAAAGGGAATGGCAAAGATGGTCAGATTACGTATACGTATTGATACATGTTGACATTGACATGTCCGTGCTGCTATGTTCAGACTTGTCAGAGTTTTGGAAAATAAGTTCAGATTTAAATTTACCAAATAGAATTCAATATGGCCTATTAACTTAATAAGTACTTAGAGAATAAGCAAATTTTAATTTATTTATATATGGCTATAGGTAAGAAAGAACACTTTTGAATATTTGTATTACATTTATTTATTTACTCAAAGAAATATTTACTTTCTTAATTAAGTAATGTATTTAAGCTAAGGATTTAGTTCTTCAAATAAAGATATTTCTATCATGGGAATTTTAACTATTTCTCTCAGTGTCTAATAATTTATTACAATAGTTTTGCGCAACTTTATCATTAAGTCAACGGAGATTGAAATAAATTTACATGTTAAACCCCATTCAATTACCACTTGGCCCACATTATAAAAGCTTCGCTCATTTCTAGACCAATTGGCTAACCCTAAATCACAGGCAGCTTGTTGTTTATTAACTCAACTCTCGGTCACTTGACACATTTGGCCAAAAGATCAGTCACCTTGCCAGTCGCACGGGCACATAACAAATCTTCAGCACAATAACAACAAATCTTGAAAAAAAAGTTCAAGTCAGCTAATAAATTTATATACTTATATACATGTATTTGTATATATATATATATGTATATTTTTTTCGCTCTCGCCATAAATAAACTATACAAATATTTGGCTGGGGCGGCGAACCAACGAGCTCATAAATCTGTAAATAAATAAAATAAATTTTCGTATATATCAAAATGTATCAATAAAAATGCTCAACAAGTTTTATTTGCGTGGCCGCATAGAAAAATTTACATTTATCATAACAAAATCGGCGAAACGATCGCTGGCAGCGCAGTCGACGGCGACGTCGATGGAAACGGAGACGCAAGCGGTGGCAGCAACTGAGTTGCTCGCTAATTTGGCGTGTTAATTGCCAGCGACGAGACGAGAGGCAAGTCGAGACCCCGAAGAGATCCCGAAACGAAACGAGACAGAGGCTTCCCTATAATTCTCTCTCTCTATCTCTCGTTCTCTCTCTCTATCTCTCTCACTCTCTCTCTCTCGCTGTGGTCTGAACGATTCGCTCTCCCATTTGGGGGCCATAAATTTTATGTGTTTTGTGGCAGAACGAAACGTTTAAGCCGCAAAATGACAAACAACGAATTAACAAATTAATAAATTATATTTTTCTTCGCCTTTTGGCGCCGTCAAATGAATATTTAATATTTAAATGGACGGGGCGGGCGGTTCTCTGAGCTGCCTATCGCTGTATCTGCAAGATACAGTATCTACAACTAATGCGCAGCATAAATTTGACACTCACCTCCGCCGCGCCGCCTTTTCTGCATGCTTTTGCATATTAATTCAAGTGGCAGCAGGCGTTTAATTGCCCACCAAATGGGGCGTGGCTAACAATGACGTCAACAAGTTGCCGCCCCACATCCGCATCGAATCAATTTGCACCGCCGACGATTTGATCAAGTCAAGTGGGCGCCACCAACCACCAGCCGACAAGTGCAAATTTTCCAAAGCGTTTTGCATGCAACATACTTTGTGGCCGATCGCTGGATCGCTTGCCACACACGGAAATCGCAGACAAACTCCCAAAAAAAAAAAAACTCACCGATATATAAAAATACCTCGCAGTCGATTTGGTCTAAACAAATGCATTTGCAATGAATGTATCTAAAGATACATATGTATGGCTAATTTGCTGTCAATTGCCGAACGTGAGTCCAATACGAGTGCCAGTGTGAGTGAGTATCTGACTGTGAGTGTGAGTGCGATTGTGAGTACTTGTAATAACATAAATAAGACGCCAGAGCGGAAAAACACTCGCATCATTTGTAACCCACTGTGACGGTGCAATGATCTCCCTGTGGTTGTGTGGTTGCACGGCTGTTCATGTGTGTGTGTGTGTATTTATGGCTGCATGCCAACAATAAAGGCAAACAACAACAACAAACTGGCAATTGATGCAGCAGCTTTTAAAGAGCCAACCGATAATTGTAATGGAAAAATTGAATAAATTAAGAGAAATGATTTCTCAGTTGACCAATGAAAATAAACTTCACATTTTCTATAGATAAAAACAATTTCAAACGAAATGATTTTTATATTCTAATAAAGGTCATATTAAGTGCATTGTCATAAATTATTCTATCCTAAAATATCGTGTTTCGTTTTTTCATTATTTTTTTACAATAACAAAAATGAGTAAAATTTACATGTTTTAAATTTCCATAATTCTAATAAATAGGTAAACTGAGATACTTTGTGGCTATTTTGCTTAAAATATAAAATATATATATATTTTTTTTAAATAATACAGAAATAATATAGAAACAAAGCTATGGTTAATAGGAGTTAAGGAAGCGAAAAGTCTAAATCTGATCAATTAATTTGATTTTGGGTACAACTCTTCATGGCCATCTTAATTGCCGACTATCAAACCCTATTGACGCCTAATTTAATATTAAATTTATATAACTACAAAAACAACCATACGCCATGTGTGCCCTGCTACTCAGGAAGCCGATTAAATATGGCCAAACGCCTGCATAACTGAAATGCAAAACTACGCAAAATGAAATTTAAATTAAAAAAAGGAAATTCAAAATTGCATTTTCTCGCCATAATTTTGGTCTGTTTTGCAATTTCAATTGCCTTCAAATTTGCCAAACAATCAAAGCAAACAGAAATATCATAAAAATGGCAAATCTATGGCTGCACCTACACACATATATTATATATATGTATATATAATATGGATATGGATGAGGATCAGCTTTTATAGGCGAAGGCGAGGGTAAAAATGCAAAATAGCCGCACATAAAATATAATGCAATGTGAATTTTCAATAAAATATCAAACGCACACACACATACGGCGCAAAAATGTGCAGCACCAAATAGACAAGTGGACATGCACACACGCACACACACAACAACACACTTGAAATGCAATAATCATATTAAAATCAACATCAGCTACGAAAAAAATCTCTAAAGGCAACAAAATAGTTCGTTTTTAAAGTTATTATTAGCCGCAAATGTGCGGTAATACAAACACACACACACACATACACGTATATTGATATACAAATATAAATATTTATGTATAAATGCGAGTACAATCGATATGTTGTACATCGGCTATGCACAGTTCTGTGTACCTATAGAAATGTATCTGCATCTGTACCTGTATCTGTATCTGTATCTGCACCAAATGAATGACTGACGTTTAGCGTGTGAGTTTGAACATGTATTTGTTTTTGCATTCGCATTTGTATTTGTGCTTTGTATTTCGCATTTCGTATAAATCATTTAAGCAGCCACAAAATAAAATCAAGTTGAAAATATTCAATGAACTACTTTTCTGTTTGCAAGTGGCTAAATGTATGCAATGCATATAAAAAGTACACATCGAACAAAAATATATAAACAACGAATAAATACATATATGCGTATATATAGACCATTAACAAGTGTGCGTGTGTATCAGAAATTTGTTGTTGGGCCCACAGTTGAGCAGTTGAAATAGAAATATAAACTGTGCACAATATGATCAACATATTTCCTTTTAAATAAATTATAAATAAATTGTAAGTATATAATTTAAGCGACACCATTCTTTGTAGAGTACCAAATTGAATGGAAACAATGCAAACAATATTTTTTTCATAACTAACCCCATTTAAGGTAAGCTATTAGGGAAAAACTGGGCTTAAACTAGCTTTAAACCTGGTTTAAGCAGGCTTTAAATCAGCTTTAAACAAGCTTTAAATCAATTTTAAGAAATTTTAACGAAAATATTATTTGTTAGCACCTTAATATTATTAGCCTATGGCATTTACCATATAAAGTGTCCGCCATAAAAAAATGTAGCCAAAATGAAATCTAAACAAACCAAAGAAAAGTATTTATATATAAATATCCGACATGTACACACACTCACACACACATAAACATGCACACCCATTGTATATCTCAATATTAATTTGGCATTTATAAATTTTGCAATTTAAAACGCAAATTTCAACAATTTCAGGCGTCAACGCATCGCCAAAGCAGCGCATCCCCGCCCGCCCCACATTTGGGTACGCTCCTGCGCCTCGTTGCGCATACGCCGCGTTGGCCCGTCGCATATAAATTTGCGACTCAATCGGCAGTCGTATTAGTTTGTTGCTGTATTTGTTGTTGTGGTTGGCTTGTAGTTGCTGCGGTCGCCTTTGAGGCGAGTGCCCCCGAGTGTGGCCCACACTGTGGGCTACTTTTTGGTCGATCCGCCTGCATTTTATATGCATTTAATTTGCCTCACCTTTCCCTGGACCTCAGTCGTTGCCTTGCCGCTCGCCTGTTCGCTCGAGCGCACCATGGGCAACAATTTATGCACTGTGGGTGTGTGTGTGTGTGTGTTTGTGTGTGTGCGTGTTGTTTGTTTTGCTTTTCTTAAAAATAAGTTTTTAATTGCGAGCCGACGGCAGAGGCTGAGGCAGCGGCAGATTATTCGCCAAATAATTTGGCTCTTGAGGCTAAAAACCGATCGCAAAGTTTGCAGCTTGAGCGAAAATCGTTCTGTTGGGTAAACATCTCTCGGATGATGCCCAGTGGCAATCTATGTGGTTGCTGTTGTTGTTGTTGCTGTTGTTGTTGTTGCCATGTGCCGCAGCTAATCAGAGTTCTTCCCGCTTGCTGCCTGCAACGACGTCGGCGAATAGTTGGCAAAATAAATTATCGAAATGAGCAGCAGCGTTGAAATTAAACAGGTTGGCCGAGAATGCAAGCATTTTGTGGGTGTGCATGGGAGTGCGGGCAGGTGAGGGGAAGGGGAAGGGCCGTTGTATGGGGGAATGGGTGTATTGGCTGTGACTGTGGCTGTGGCTGTGGCAGCGTCGTGTGTCTGTTTATTTGTTTGATTGCCAGTGCATTCGTGATGGCAACTCGCAGCAGTTTTGTAATTTTGCTGAACGCTCATAATTTGTATATTTGCGATTTTCAATTAAGCAGCAGCCGCCGTCGCCGCCGCTGGCCCAGTCAGCGGGGCGGTGACATATGCGCCACAAATATGCCACATGGCCTGCCGCGTGAGTCCATTGAATGCAACTTATTGAAATTTATTAATAGACAGCCGCCACCCACGCGAGAGATGGCATAAGAAGCAGGCTCCGCTTTGCTCTACTCTGCTCCTCTGCTCTGGTCATCAGGCATTGGCCATTGCCATTGAGTAGACATAATTTACAATTATTTCAAGGACACTTTGCATAGACCGGCTGTTCATTATCATGAAACGGGTTTGGCGGGCGCAAAGGCGCAGCCCAAAAATAAAGAAAAACCAAGCACCTCGACCACTTGATGGTCCTACGTGCTGGCCATGCCTAAATGACTTGAGCCAAGTCTGAGGTTTCTGGCAAGCGGCAAGCGGCATGAAGCATGAGGCATGCGGCATGCGGCATGCATGCCAGGCAATGTCTAGTGGCGTTCATCTTGCCACCACCACGCAATGTGGTTGTTGCCGGGCATTAAGTGAAAAATTGCAATTTTAACGCCCGCGTTAATTTACAGCAGTTGCCTCGTTGGCAGCATAGCCACAGATACAGATACAGGCACAGACACAGATACAGATACGGATACATGTGCAGTTGCAGTTGCAAATACATAGGATACACATGACGTTGCCCTGGGGCAGTCACAAGTATCTAGTGCCTGGGCTCTTTTTGTCTTTTTGGGGGGCTGTGCGTGGAACGTGTTGCTGTTGTTGCCGGGGGCCAAAAACAGTCAGCAACATAGCTGCTGCTGTTGTTGTTGCTGCTGATGTTATTGTTGCTGCTGTTGCTGTTGCTGCTACTTCTGACCGTCCTGAAGGTAAACCAGTGCGTTGTCATTGTTGTTGCACAGTTATTGTTGTTGTTGTTGTTGTTGTGACTGCTGCTGGTATCGAGCCTCTCTGGGTGCGTTGTCATTGCCAAGGCTCTGCCTGTCTGCCCGTCTGTCCGCTGGACACAGCCCTGACATTGGCGCGCGACTCCGCAAGGTTCTATCACATAACATTCCATATAATTTGTTAACTCGCTATGCATAAAACTCGAGTGCGGATTTATGACTTGACGCGAAATTGATCGCGACTGATCAAGTGAAGGCTTCTGCTGGCCCTAAGCGAAGCCTTAGCAAAAAAACCAAAACTATAAAAAAAAACACAAAAATAAGAAAATAAATAAAATAAGAACTCAAGAACATGACAATATAAAAAAGAAGACAAAGCAAACGAGCCGAGGAACGCGCAAAATTGCCGAGGATCGCTGGAGGATTGGCTGCGTATCGCGCTGGCTCAGCTTCACCCGTATTGAATTCCAATGTCAAATCGCAGCACATGATTCAATGCCAAAGCCAAGGTGGCCGGCCCCATATCGTATTCAAGCCTTCTACACGTTCGAGCTGTTCGCCGTTTTTGGCCCGCTGCAGGTGGAGACAGGTTAGGGTTAAGGCTTCTTGGACCGGAAGCTTACCAGTGGCGCCATTGGCATTTATTTTGATGATGCCTTCGTCATCGAGGGCCTTTGTTTTTGTGGGGTTTCAACCAGATCTGAAGAGATCAAAATATCGGCTCAATACGTATTTATAGCTGCATTCGATTGGAAATTATTCTAGACATAAAATGTCATTTCGAATGTTGTGCATTCCACTGACAGCCAATAAACTAATGCTGTGATATTTAAATAAATAAATTAAAGTTTAATTAAATATCACAAATCTGCTAACCTGTTTCCATTTAATTGGTTCGGATAGGGAATTCCAAATTTTTAAAACTCATGATCCAAAATATTTGATCAAAAATGCATCTGAACCATATTATATTATATATTTTCCGGGCTTTAAATTTACATTGCCTGGCAGCAACAATAAAAATACCGTAGAAGATATTCTATAGAATATGAAGTATACTTCCTAAAATATAAAATAAAATTTCTTTTTATATAAAACTGAAAACCTGGAAAATCAAACTGTCGAATCGAACCTAAGGACTTCGGCTTGAACTGAAGCGAACTAGCTACAAAATATTTTTGGGCTTGCAGCCTGTTATGCTTATCAAATGCATTTTTTATGGAGTTATAAATTCAAGACTAGATTTCTTTAATTATGCCAAACAGTTTGTACATTTTTATGGCACAATCATTGCTTTATTATACAAGCTAAATCATTTAAGCAATTTCCAGCTGACAGCTCGTAAGAAGTGATCTTTACACTCCATATACATGTCTCCGTTGGTTGACTACAGTTCGCTTGGACAGGGGTCTATAAAACTATATGGCTGCCAATTTGGTTTCAGATTCCCCAGTGAACTTAACAGCCGACTGACGACTGACAATAATTCGCCTCCTCCCCCCCCCAGATGATAATGGGGCGCTTAAATGACAATTTGTGGTTGGCTTTATATGCCGATCGGCAACGGCGTGTAAACAACTAACCGATTGGCAATTAAATGTTTATGTTGTTTTTCACACTTTGATTTTGTGATTGCATGCAATTTGAGAGTTGATCAAAATCAACAAAAATTAAAAAAAAAAACAAAAAAACACACACACTCACCAAAAATGAAAGAAACCCTCAGCCAGCGATCAAAACTGATCGTTATGAGCAGTTTGAGTGGCCATAAAAGGCGCGTGTGCAGCATTAACCGTTATGTCAAACAAAAATTTAACTGATTTATAGCGCTGATCCGAAAAGGGTTTTTTTTATAAGCCATGACAAAGCCGTTAAAATCTGGAACATAAATTAAGCAAAGATGCCAAAGACAAAAGCGATAAGTGCGTACACTATACAAAAGATGCAACTGAGAAAGCAAATTATATATAAAAGACATGTATATATACTTGTGGGTATATATACTCGGGGGCAGTGTGTACATAAGCTGGCAGACTGGCATCGGGAATGGAACTGGAACTGAAACTGAGTCTGGCAGGCAGTCTCTGAGCCGGGCTAATTTAAGCGAGGACAACACCTCAACTCATATTTAAGGCCGACTAAATCAGGGCCTGTGTGTGCGTGTGTGCGTGCGTGTGTGTGTGTGTGTGTGTAACTACCAGTCGCGTCCAAAGTCACCCAAAGCGACGTGGATGACGCTGACGTCGTCACCGTCGCCGACGCCGTTGTCTGTGGCTGTGGCAATGTCTGCCTGGTTTTGTCTTTGTGTCTGGGCCGCAGCGCAATAAAAAAAGAGCAAAAAAAAAGAAACAAAAATTAAACACATAAGTAAGGAGAAAAAAAAATACAATAAAATTATAAAAAATAAAGGAGAGAAGCAGCAGCAACCAAATCGATGCAGCAGCAGCCGGCAAAAGAAGCGCTGCCCAAAGCGCAGACGAAGGAGAGCAGAACGATGCGGCGGGCGGCGGCGGGGCGTATGAGTGATATCAGAGAGCGAGGCAATAAGTACAATGGACAGGGCACCAGGCACCGGGCCGAGCACAGGCGAGGGCATTGGTGCAGTGCAGTGAAATTAAGAAACCAACAAATTCATCCAGAAAAGTAGTCAATAAAGTGTCGACAATGCGCACAACAGCAACAACAACGACAGCAACAAGCAGCAGCAGCAGCAACAACAACGAACAACAACCAAGAACAAAACCAACAACAGAGCCGACAACGACGACCACAACGAAACCGTCAAAAAGCAGCAGGCAGGCCACGCCGTGAGGCAAGACCCGGACCGAGAGGTTGTCGGGCTTTGGGTTCGAGTTGAGGTTCGGCTTCGCATTCGGGTTTTTGGGTAGCAGCGGGGCATGCCCCTGCGTGCCCCTCCCCACAGCAAAAACTGGCCGCGAAGCCAAGTCAAGTCAAGTCGCTGAGCTGAGCCGAGCTGAGCCCGCAAAATCAATTGAGCGATCAAGTGTCTTGAGGCGAAACAGAAGGTGGAATAAATAAAACAATAACGATGATAATGAAGTTAAAGTGAATTTTGATGAATATGCCGACGAGGCGTGGCCCGAAGAACACAAACAGCACACAAGTGGACGGTCGACATGGGAGTTGCCTCCGCTGGCAGCGACCAACTGCTCCGGACATCCGGGCAACTGCTTGGCCACTCGAGACTGCAAGCTGACAACTGCGTCGCTGATCATTGCAATTAGTTGGGCAGCCGGCGGTAGTGGGTAAACAGGCGAATGACACTAGCTGAAAGTGCCACTTAAATATCGGATTAATGCCGTAGAGCAGCGCAAAAGGGGCGGGGCCCTATAATGGACATATGTTTGTATAATTTAAGTTTGTTTAATTCTTGAATTAGACGCGTGTGCTGACAAAGCCTTTGATTTTTATTGAAAGTTAATTGCTGTAAATCTTAAAATAAGTTTGAGATGGTTTGGATTACGGGTTAAGCCAATTTTACAAATTTTGGGGTTGTTTCCAATATGAAATGTTCGAAATTTATACAATTTAAACAAGTTTAAATGAAATGAAAATGAACTCCGTTTATTATATTTACATAATTTAATTAATCGGTACTGTGTCCTTTTACATTTTCAGTGCAGATTTAGAATGCTCAGAAACTGAAAATATACTTACTCTTAAATGATTCTTTTCATTATAAATTTAAATTCCAGTTTCGAACCGGTTCGATGCCGAACCGGTTTGCGACCATGCACACAACCAATATAAGCTGTCTCCCTTTGTGAACAGAATATAAAAGAGATAGCCTAATTGAACTAAATTAAATATATACAAAGTTAAGCCACTTACTCAAGTGACAATTTCAGATCAATAATGTCCCGAAATCAAATCTTAAATGGACACAATAGACAGCCAACAATAAGAAAACGTTGAACAAAGTTCTGTTGATAACAGTGTGGTGCAAAATAGAGAAAAGCAGCTGCAGAAGTTTCCTTTCTGTAATTTGAAAAGTCGTCTCTGACAGCGTTAAATTTTCAATAGCCCGGCACATTTGAAAGTGTCAAAAAGTTTTTACTCGAAGTTTTTGTGCTTTCATGCAGTTTCTGTTTTTGTTGTTGTTGTCCCTCAACTAACTTAATATATGCTTGTGTGGTAGGGAGTTTTAAATTGGCCGTTTAGATAAGTAATTACTGTAATGTAATGTAATAAAAATTAATTTTAAAAAATTTCCCTTTGTTGATTATTAAGTAAAATGCTTATTTTCACAGAAAAGTTTGGAGATTATTCTTTTTTAGATTCCACTGTCACAGGGTGTTTAGTAGTCGACATTTCCTCTGCTTGAACTGCCTGTTATTGCTGCTGTTTAAGTTGTTGTCATTGCATAGACTACATTCAAAGTTCACTTGGCGCATCCTTTTGTGGGTGCCAGAGGTAAAAGGGGGCCTGGGTGGGGTGCTGCTGGAAGGGTTGCTGCTTGCTGTGAGGCGTATGACTTGCGACAACTTTCATAGCTCGAGAGCGCCGTGTCGAGGTCACAGAATGCGCAGAGTCCTGACAGCGAAGGCGGCAGGAGGAGTCTGGTGCAGCGGCAAAAGAAGCAGAACAAGTGCAAAAACTAAAGGCATGCCACGATATACGACATGCCATATAAACACTATATACATCAACATATATGTTAATGTGTGTGTGTGTGTGTGTGAGTTTGATATTTCCTTTTATTGAAAATGCACTTTGGTGCCATGTAAACTTTGCAATCAAAGTCAACGGCAAACTGGCGACGCTGGTGCCAGAAGAACGAGACCGAAACGGAGATGGAGACGGCTAAAAGGTTGGATCTGGTATTAGTATTGGTTTTGGTATTGGGCATAGTCTTAGGCATGGGTATAGGTTCTGGCCTGCCTGCCAGCACTAACGTTATAATGGCAACGACCAGGGCCAGACATTAGAAGCGACTGTGAGTGCAACTGCAACTGCAACTGCAATTGCTGTTGTCGTTGCTGTTGTTGGGCAGTCTTTGGCATGGGAATGGGCACAGACACAGGCATAAATAGAGCCACCAGTGCCGCTCGTCCCTGACCAAGAGTTGGTGTCGTTTTTGGCCTGGCTTCCTATTTTTAGTTTGCATTCCAAAACGGCGTCGCCATTGCCTACCTGTTCTCCCTGTGCTCGCCCGGAATTCAGCAGTTTTGTAACTCGTTTTCGTTTTATGATTTCTGCCAGTAAACTGTACTATGCTGCTGCTGCTGCTGCTGCTATGCTGTTGCTGGCAACAGACATTGGCAGTGGGTTCTAGTGACAGCCATTGGCCTCGTCCTAGGCCTACACGTGCTGGCTGCTTAACTGATGCGCTGTCCTTGGCACTGGCCACAGTCACCGTTTGCCGCTTATTGCGATTGCCTCGATCAATGCTGGGATTTGTTATTGCTGGCTCCATGACTGGCATCGCATTTGGCTCGGGGGCGGCATGCGGTGGTGGGCGTGGCTTGCCTGACTACTAGCTGTCACTTCCTGCAACTGTAAATGCAAGTGGCACATTGTGGCACCACCTACTGCTGCACCACAATCTCTAAAACTCAAAACTCAATGAGTTGGCTTTTGTTTAGCGGGTGTTCAGCTCCTGTTCCTGGTCCCTGCTGCTGCTGCTGCTTCTGGTGAGAAAATTGTGTTGTGTTGTGGCATTTTGGTTGCGAAGGGTCGCCTGGCTTTACACACACAAACACACACACACACACACACATGCATTGCTTGCAAACAACAAAGCAACTGTGGCCCCCTTTGCTCCGCACCGCAAGACCCTCTACACTTGTGGCTGTTGGGTGCGTGGCGCATTAGCCAGTAACCAAAGCCAGACTCAGCCCTGGCCCAGCCATATTGCTGCTGCTGCTGTTGCTGCTGCTGCCGTTGTTGTTGTTGTAGCTGCTGCTGTTGTTGTTTGCATTTTACCTGCAACGTCGCTTCGCATAAAATGCAATGAACTCGCAATCGGTACTGTCAAGGATGTGTGTGTGTGAGTGTGTGTGTGTGTGTGTGTTTTGTGCTCCTGCTACTCCAACATCGCCCCACCCCCCTTGCTCACCCATCCCCGCCCCGGCTCTGTCGCTCTGTCGTTGTGCATTTTTCCCCATTTTCCGTCTATTTGGTTTTATTTTAGACCACGACTCCCGCACGTCCAAACATCCTGAATGCTCCATGTTAGTCGTTGCCTCGCCTGCCACCAAATGCATTTCCATTTAACATGCCAGCATTTGGGGGGAGGCAGCCTGAAAGGATGGCAGATGGCATGGCCATGGCCATGGGTCCGGGCCTGACTATGGGCATGGGCAAGGGCATGGGTTGTTTGGGGTTTCGTCTACAGCCCATTTTCCATTTTCATTTCCACAATCCACAGCCACTTGCGATTGAATTGTTTTTAACTGTGCAACAGTTTTGTGCAAAAATTAAGCAAACATAATTTTAATGTAAATTTAAATGAAACATTATTTTACACTTTTTATTTTATGCAGTGTTTGTAAGCACTAAAACGTTGACTAGTGTTGATTGGCACCAATTCAATTTGTGGCATCGACTGCTAGTGTTGCTAAACGCTATTCGAGTACTTGTTGAAAATAACTTTTTGATTGAATGATATTTAAATATTTTGAATCGATGTCTCTGAATGTTTGTTTACTGTTGCTGGTTAGTGTTGCTTAACAGCAATTAAATATACAGCACTGCTTGCTAATGTTGGTAACTGCAATTCAAGTGTGTGGAAGATAAGCTAATATTCCTCTATATTTTCTAAATGTTTTCAACAGCTGCTTTTGCACTTACGTTAAGTCTGTTTGGCGGATATCTTCGGCAGCAACATTTTCCATTCCAACACATTTACATGCAGTAGTTATTGTTGTGGCTGTTGTAGCCGCCTTTTGGTTAAAAACTAAGCAAAACAATAATAAAATAATAGACAAATGTGGTCGCGTGTGTGTGTGTGTGTGTATGTGGTTGTTGATGTGTGTATACATTGGAAAGTTGCTGCTGTGCGAGTTGAGTCCGCATTGCGCGCTGAGCTTCTCCAGCGGCTGTCACTTGGCCAACGTCACCTCTATGCGGCTTGTATACCCCCCTTCCCCCATCCCCACCGCCCGTGCAGCTATATGCCCCCTTTTCTCTTGGGCAGCGCGGGCGGCTTTGGCGGCTGCCTTTGAGTGATGCTTTGGTTTCATAACTAACCGTTTTTTTTTTGTTACTCAGTTACCATTTCTCGCCCTGAGACCCCCCTCCGATCGCCTCTCTGCTTTCCTCCAGCACTCGCTTCGGGCCGTGTTGCAAGTGTAGGTAAAGGTAATGTTTACCATTTCCGCTTGTCGCTCCGCAGACGTCGGCGTGGGTACAATGAAATTTTGGACGTGAACGTGAACCGAAAGACGTTGCTTAGTTTGACTATTTTTTAGGTTTTTTTTTGTTTTTTGTTTTTTTTTTTTCAGTTTTTGGGTACACGTTATATGAGATGCATGTCAACTTTTTGGTTGCTGCCACCGAAATTCATTTACCTAACGGTTTTTATTATATATTTTTGCCGCTTGTAACCAAATGCGTGCCAAGGAAATAGAAAGTAAATGGAGTATGAGGGCGATAATAAGAAAACAAACTGAAAGAAAAGACGACTACTACAAATTGGCATTATACAGAGAGAGTATAAATTAAATAAAATTCTTTTATATTTAAAGCACTTTAGAAAGCTGCTTATATAATATCATGGTAGTTACTTATCCAATGCTTGACTCTCAGTATTAATTTGGAACACAAAAATATTTGCCTAGGGCATATTATTATGTCTTAAATAGGCGAACGTATATATAGGATTATCCAAAGTGAGTAGCTTTGAGCTGAATTCGCGTTGCAACCAATATGCTTGCAATTTATTGCTGGCTGGCAACAGCAGTTGCAGCAGCAGCAGCAGCAGCAACAACAAGAGCAACAACAAACACTTTTTGTGCTATTGCTAATTGTATCAAATTTTCATTTTGATTTAGATACAGATTACGTACTGAGACTGGGCCTGCTGCTGTTGTTTCTGTTGTTGTTGTTGTTGTTGTTATTAGAGCGAATGTTGCCGTTGGCATCGTCAGCAACAGCAACCTGCAATCATTGCAGTCAGAGTTGGAGTCAGTTCGTCAGTAGACAGCAACAACAGCAACTCTGTTGGCCTCATTATGTTCAAACATATTTCATATGCCAACAACAACAAGAATGGCAACAATAACAACAACATCATCAACAACAATAAATAGGCAAAGCGACTTTGCTACGTTTTTTACTGGCAGTTGTTGTTGTGATTGTTGCTATTGTTGTAGTTGTTGCTTCCTCAGCAATCGCTTGGCTGCTGCTGCTGTTGCTGTTGTTGTTGTTGTTGTCATAACTGTGTTTTCTTGTGCTCAGACTTTGGTTGCTGTTGCTGTCCGGTGAAAGTAATCATCAACAACATTAAGCGAGGTAAACAAACTACAAAATAAAAATAAAAAAAACCAACAACAACAAAATGAGCTACACTCGCCAAAAGTCTGTTGGAGCTGCTGCGATTTTGACCGGGGCCCAGAATGCTCCATTCCAGAGAGCCATAGACCAAACGGCAGCTCTGTTGGCTCTCGTCAGTACCAGGGAATTCCGGCAGCTGCAGCCGGCACCGCACTCCCCCCGCGCCGGAAAGGTTGAAGAACCACAAAGAGATACGATTATGATGATTTCTAATTGAAAAACTCAGCGGCGCGCTCAAATGTGTCCAGCAGAGGGAGAGAAAACGAAGACGTTGAGTACAAAGAAACAAAAAAAAAATAAAAAATAAAGTACAAAAAGAAAAGAGCAGAAAAAAAATGAAACGAAATTTCATTAAAACGTTTGCACAAATAAAATAAGTGCTGCAAAAAGCAGAAAAAAGAGTAGCAACAGCAACAGCAGCAACGGCAACAGCAACAGCAACAACAACGACAGCAGCAGCAACAGCAACAGCAAAAGAAACTGAAACGAGGTCAACTGAGGTCAACACATTTTATGTACCGAACCCGAACTACTTCATACTCTACTAAATATTTGTATGACGCTGGCGACGACGGCGACAGCAGCGACGCTGGCAGAGATTCAGATTCAGTTATGGAGCGTGTGAGAGTGTGTATATGTGTGTGTGTGTGTGTGTGTGTGTGTGTGTTGGTGAATGGGCAGGGGAACTGCAGTCAGCTTTGGGCTTGGAACTTCAAGTCAGCGTCGCTCGTATGCATAAGCCAGTGTGGAGAGAGGAAGCAAGGGCTTGGTGTAATAGGGTATGGGGTAAGGGGTATGGGGCACGGGTTGCGGGTTGCGGGTTGGGGGCTTGTGGGGTGCATCAACTAAATCAAACAAAAGGCAAACAGCAAAAAGTGGAGCGACGGGGCGAGACGTTTGGGGGAAGCGCGCGCTGCGCTTCAATTGAGTTTTACATACATAGATTGCAGCTTTAGACTTGTAGTTGCTGCTGTTGTTGATGTTGTTGTTGATTTGATTTCCAACTATTTGAGGGCAGCGACGGCGACAAAATGGACACCAACAACAACAAACAGCAAAAAAAAACTCGTTCGCTGTGACGCGCATTGACTAACTGAATTGCTGTTGTTGTTGTTGCTGTTGGCAGTGTTGCTGCGGTGTCAGGGCAGCAGCAACATCGCATTCGCCTCATGACTTGGCAAATGCGCTCGCCAACATTATCGTCTTGACCATCTCGTGAACTTCATTTGCAAACGTTGGAGCAACATTTGTGTGGCTCAAGCAGCAGGCGGCCCGAGGGGCGGCCAGTGCGGGGCGAAGGCTGCTGGGCAGCCAACATAATTCATTTGTATTGCTGTTGCTGCTGCTGCGGCCGCCGTTGCTGTTGCTGTTGCTGTTGGCACAGCAAGTGTTGCCAACTTTATGGCATTTACAAATACAATTACATTAGCAGCAGAGTTGAGTTGTTGTTGTTGTTGCTGTTGCTGGCATTAGCTTTGCCGTTACTTTTGCAATTGCTGCTGCCGCTCGGGCCGTGAGTTGTGTGCTTAGAGTTGAGAGATGAGTTGCCCACAGTTAGCTGTTGGCCAAGTGCGCAACTAATTTGCATTTGTTGGGCGGCTTAAAGCTGCTGGCGAATGCCAGCTAAACGCAATTCAATGGCCAACAATAGCAACTCACATGTTTGAGCTGTTACGCTGCAAGAATTTCAGATACAATGCATTGCCAAGTAGAAGAAGTTGGCTAAAAAGTGTAGCTTACTTGTAGAATGCTTGCATAACAGGCGGAAACAATCGCACCTGCTTCAACATAAAGCTGGAGATTAAAGGAGGAATCAATGTTGCCGAAGATTCAGTTTGATTACTGAGATTTTCTATGCTATTTGCCATAATAGTCCAATATTATACATAATCAGCAAGAGGTAAAACACCCATAATGGAAAACAGAATAGCTTAATCAGGGTTAAAATTGATCTTGAATTTGGTACAAATGTTGTCAAATCCGATTTCCCGAGAGAATGCAAAGAAAAGAGAGAGAGAGAGATGGAAAGAGAGAGAGATGAAATGAAAGAGAGAGAGGGAGAGAGAGATGGGGAGAGAGAGAGATGGGGAGAGAGAGAGCTGGGGAGAGAGAGAGAGAGAGAGAGAGAGAGAGGTCGAAATAGAGCGAGAGGAAGAGAGAGATTCATCGAGAGAGAGTGGGGCGAGAGAGAGAGTGGCAAAGTCAGTCGATAAAAGCCAATGCAAAATATTATAGAGAGATAATGCACTATATACAAAACACTTTAAACACTTAACTAAAAATAATGCCAAACATATAAACCTTAACTGAACTCTTGAAAATCGCATGGAAGGGCGTTTTTGCATTTGACCAGTAAATCTTCTATCGGCTAAGAAACAAAAAGTTATAAGAGAAAATTTTGAGATTTCCGGAGAGAGGGGGGGAAGAGAGAGAGAGGGGGGGAAGGGGAGAGACAGAGAGAGAGAGAGAGAGAGGGAGAGAGGGAGAGATGGAAAGAGAGAGAGAGGACCTATGGAGAAAGAGATGGAGAGAGAGAGCGAGATATGGACAGAGGGAGAGATGGAGAGAGAGAGATGTAGAGATAGAGGGGGGAGAGAGAGTGGAAAAGTCAGTCAATAAAAGCCAAAGAAAAAAAAAAAGAAAAAAAGATATAATGCACTATATAACACTCGAAACACTTAGCTAAAAATAATGCCAAAATGTATAAACCTTACCTAAACTCTTGAAAATCGCATAGAAGGGCTTTTTTGCATTTGACCAGACGGCTCTAGTCGAGAGTGCCCGGCTAGAACCCTGCGGCGATCTGTCGTTACACTTGCCTTCTTACATACATACACAAAATCACACACATACACACACACTTTATTGAAATAACTTCTAAACTAAGAGTATGAATCGTTGCTGAATCGTATATCGTTCTGAAGCAGTTAACAAGAGCATTTAAATATATATATAAACTAGATGCTGGATGGACAGACGGACGGACGGACATACGGACAAACAGCCGGACATGACTAAATCGACTCGGCTAGTGATGCTGACCAAGAATATTTATACTTTATGGGGTCGGAGAGGCGAAGTTCTTTAAAATTTAACGAAATGTTAATTTACACATCAAGAAGGAATTATAAAAAAATTACAAATATTCTAGAAATAAATAAAATGAAATGAATAAAATGAATTTAAATGACAAAACGCTTTGAATTTTATTGTAGGTATATTATGCATAGTTCAATAACAAGGGCAAACATTCGGCTCGGCGTTGTTCAAGCGAAAAGAATGGCTAATTCAAAACTGTTATTATTTGTCCATTCTATCAGAAAGGACGCTGAAACCAATTGAAACCAACTATTTATTTATGTTGAATAGTTGTCTAAATTTCCATAGACCAACACCTAAACACACTTCAATGCCAGTTGTTTTCATCTTTTAAATAACTACCAAAATGCAGCAGCGACCGCGTTTCGGGCTCAAAACGACAGCTGATTCTTGAGCTCCACATTGGAACAATTATTGACACGTGCGCGCCTCCACAGAACCCGAAAAGGCAGGACTAATATCCTGAGCAGCAGCAACTTGGCCACAGATGCATTTCCGGCTACTTCAGCTGTTGATCCAGCCGTGTTGTTCCTGCGTCGCTCTATCCTTGCGCAGGGACTGCCGCCTGCTGCCTGCTGTTTGTTGTCGATATTATCTGCAATTAAATACTCAATGCACAACGAGCAGGACAAAACAAGTAAAAATTTCAATAACTAAAAACGCACATGTCCTGCCGGGTCAGGACGACGATCATGATGATGATGATCATGATGACACTGATGATGATGATGACGCAGGGGAGACAGCCACAGAGCAGGCACAAGCAGATGTTACTGTGACTCGCACAAAAAACTGTTGGAGCGCGTCCTCTTTAGTGTCCTGCGCAGTTTGGCTGCCTACACGCTGCGTCCTCGTCCTCGTCCGCGCCTGCGCAGTTTGTCTTTGCCTTTCTGAAAGCGTGTGTATGTGTGTTTTGTTGTTTTGGGGGGCAACCGCTACACATGCCCCGAAAATTATCCCCTAAATGCCGCTTGTCAATTGGATGTTGCTTCCTGCGCAGTTTGCGGCTCATCAGCGTCAGCCACACGGCTACGCTCGAGGATATAAGTACACTGAACAAAATCAGAGAAGTGTAGCAAAATTTGGTAATTATAAAAATTAATAATTGCATAGATTACTTGACAACTATTTTTTTATTTGATAAAGTCAAAAATATTTGGTGCTGAAAATTTCTTTGAGTGTATTTACGCGTGAATGCTTAGTGTAGTTATCAACAACCCCTATATCGAAAACACAAAAGACTGCACAGATACCGCAGAGCCTCTCTGCTAATTGGTTGCCCCTGACACGCGTCATGCTCTCAAGCGGGCAGCAACTGCAACTGCAACTGCGAAAGGTGAAAATGTATATCACTCACTCATGCCCTACCCCTCCCGCTTTCGCTCTCTCGCTGTTTTCGAGTATCTTCTGTGTTGTCTTTTGTTTGGCCCAGTTGTCGGAGCTACCTACGCAAGAACCGCTTCCTAGGCCCGCTTTTTGTGACTATTTGAAAGTGCATTGGGCACAACCTTTGCCAGTTACCGGTTACCAGTTGCCATGTAGTTCCCAGTTCCCAGTTCCCATTGCTAGTGTGTTGATTTTCCTAAGCGCTTACAATCAACAGACACACACACACACACACACTCACGCACGCGCTGAAAGAAAGGTGCCACAAAGAGAAGAAAGCAATAGAATGGCATTTTTATGAATGGTTCGACTCATTCGCCGTTGTTCTATGAGTGGCAGGGAAAACTTTTTCGATTGCCGTGAACAAACTGCGTGCAAAGTGATCATAAAAGACCGCGAACAGTCGAGGTCACATGATTAGTGTCAACCTAATGAGCGGCAATAAAGTCCTTGCCATCAGCTGCGGATCGGCTTGTGGCGGCAAAGGCGCTTAGTTCAAAGCAACAGCAACTACTTACATACATATATAGCATATTTTCATAATGAAATAAAAGCCTACACTGAAATGCAAAATGTAAGAAAAAAAACAAGCGCTAAATATATGAAAATATTTACAACGAACTTGTGATGCCCTTCGGCATATATAAATGTAGTCTAGCTTAAAATATTATGATATATTAAATTTAATATCTGAACTGATCGCACATTTCTGTTCTGCACATTAAACTTAAGTTCGATTGGCTTACTAAAAGCAAACTCGTTCTGCTCTTTAAGCCACCTTGATAACTGATTGAACCGTTGCAAACTGTATCTTAATGCGTTTATGCCACGACGCAAGTTTCTGTAAATGCCAAAAAGCTGTTTGGTGGTGCCAGTTTCAGTGGTCCTGCTAAATGTGGTTGCTGTGCGCTGTGTGCCAGTGTCCAGGAAGCAGCCGTGACAGATGTTACCGCATCGATATGCCGCACAAGCGCATTGGCAGCTTGTCGAGTGGTTTCTCGGTCTGTCGATCGTCGATGCTCGCTGTTGTCTGGAGCTACCCCTTTGGCAGACCCGCGTTGCACACAGGGTGGTTTCTACTTCAGAATTTGGTTGCAACTGGCTATCGGCTTTCCCAGAGCTAATCAATCGAATGGCATGGAAAATCAAACCACAGAACGAGATAGTAGAGTGGAAAGCATGAGAGGCCACCAAACAAGTTAGAAATCTTTCTATTTTCCGAATTGCATTGACGACGCATCATTAAAATATTTTCCATTGCTTGTTTGGCAGTTTTTGTTGTTGTTGATGTTGTTGCTGTTACTATTGTTGTTGTTGTTGTTGTTGCTGTTGCTGTTGTTTGGTGTTAAATCAAAAACCACTTGAACGAAATAAAATCTTTCTCACAGTCGGCGACGATGGCGCGAGAAAGAAAAAGAATTGGGAACGGGATTGAGTATGGGAATGAGCGTAAGGGGCAACGGGAGCGGAAGAGGGAGAGGGAGAGGGAGTAGGGGAACGAGGCAAACAAATTATGAGAACGAAAAACGAAGAGTCTCGAAGAATGTCTGGTTTTGTTCTGGTTGCTCTTATTGTTGTTGTTGTTGTTGTTGTTGTTGCTGTTGCTGTTGTTTGTTGTTGCTGTTAAATTGATGACAACAACATCAAAACGGACAAGCGTGCGCTTCAAATGTATCTGCATAGGCCGAAGATACTCACTCAGCTCCCAGAGTGTATCTTTTGCTGACCGTGACGATTTCTCGTGTACCTGGCGACGATTTCGAGCAAAAAAAAATAAAATGAAATAAAATAAAGAAATACAAAAGAAATACACACAAAATAAATGCCACAATAAGTCAATAATCAAAAAGAGAACGACAGATGGATAGACGTATGCGAGTTTATAAATACATACGTACATGTATTTAGATATACATATGTACTAGTTTGGATTGGCTCAGACTGGATGGTTGAATGGTTGGTTGGCTGAATGGATAGATGGATGGTTGGCTGGATGGTTGGATGGATGGATGGATGGAGCTGCGCTTATCATCATTATTCAAAGCGAGCCACCAACGCCGCCATAGAAATAGAAAACTAATAATAATAATAAGAACGGCAAACAGAAACGAGAAAAACAAAACAAGTTTTTGTGGGCGACTCGGCGAGTGCATGGAAAAAAGAAATATCGGCTTGAAAAAGAATTTCTAAAACTCATAAAACAACTGCGACGACAACGACTTCGACGGCTGCGACGAGTTTTGATTTCGATTTGAGCTCTCACAGTTATTGCTAGTTGTAGATCCAATCGGTTGTATATGCCCAGACACAGAACACATGTAAAAAACATTTCAATTCACACTCTGGACCAACCTTTTGATGGCTTCGGCTGAACGCTGGAACCAGACGACAAGAGGGAGAGAGAGAACGAGAGACAGGGAGGGAGGGAGGTAGGGAGCACTAACAACTCGTCATCGTCAATATCAGGTTCGGTTTTGGGTCCAGGAAAGTGGTCAGCAGTGGTTGAGCCCACGCCCGCGTTATGATTTTGTGGCCATTTTATAACTAACAACATTCCATCGTCGTCGGCGCCGCCGACGTTGTCAGGTCTCGGTCCCGGCCCAGTCCAAGTCCCACTGCCCCTGCCCGTTGCCCAGGCCACACACGTCGATTGGACGCTCTGATGATGAGGTACGGAGACACAGACACACCGACAGCCAGTCAGAGACAGAGCCAGAGCCAGAGCCAGAGTTGGAGCCAGAGTTGGAGCCAGCGTCGGAGCCAGTGCCCTGCCCAGGGGCATTCAATGCGCTGCTCTTGATGCTGCTGCTGCTGCTGCTGCTGCTTGGTGACAGAAGCGATGCGATGGATGCATCTGTATGTGGGCAGTATCGATAGGGCCCGGAGGCTGGCAGTTGGTTGAGCACATTTCTGTTCAACTGTTAACCCATTAAAGCTCTTGTCAGCACTAATGAAAACTGAATAGCAGCTTAAACACTTTAAAAGTCTGGAAATTTGTTTTCTAAAATATTTTGATTAATTATCAAAAGAGAAAAGCTGTTAAAGTTATGTTTAAAAGAATTTACCTTAAATGTATGAAGGTAGTTTTTTCTTTTAGAAGCGTAAGCAAAATAATAGCAATCTCTATAATAAGTTCACGCAGAAAATATACCATGAATCAAAATTCAATAAAGCCACAAATTAAAATAAAATTTAATTAAAAGTTAAAACATTTTTTACAAAACCCAAAATTATTCTCAAAGTATATATTTTCGTATTAACGCTGCAGCTCTAATGGCTTATTAAAAGGACTTCGGGTTGATCGGCAAATTAGACTACGATCCTCACTTTAACTCAATACTCAATTTATCCATTTATCCATTTTTCAGGGCTTATGTTTGTGTGTGTGTTTTTTTATGGCGCACCATAAACTGAAAGCGAATATACGCGATCATAAACTGAATTATAATTAGGCAAATGATTGCCAACATTTATTTGTTTGTTGCTTTTGCAAGCGTGGAGAGAGATAAACATGAAATTGATAAGCCTTTGGGCTTGACAGAATATAAACATAAAGATCGTTCACATTATTATTTAAAAGGTTATCAATTTGGTTTTTATCTGCGTTTAATCTGATAAGATTTTAAATTAAATGGCAAACGTTGCGTATTTCTCCCTATGCTGAGTTCAGTAAAAAATTCTTGAATTTTATTTGAAAAAAATAAAAAAAATTATAAAAAGCGATACGAACTTCTAGAAACTGCGAGCACTTTAATTTCTTTGAAATGTAAGTATCTAAAAAACATTTGCTTGGAAATTAAATATGTATATGTGTATGAAAATGTATGTATGTATGTGTGCTAGCCGATCTTCTTCTTCCTCCTTTCAGCAATCACTACTGCCAAGCGAGTAGAGCTAGTCGTATATTCGTGTATCTATTCTAAATGCTTATCAATTGTATTCGTAGGTAACTTTGGGGTCTCGCTCCCAAGTCTTGTGGCCAGGCACAACACAACACAAAACAATACGAAATGAAGGGGCCACATGTTTTGTATAATTATCGTGGTTAATGTCTCGACAGTGTTTTTATTTTGTATATTTCTTTTTTCTCTATTTTTTTCCCTTTTTTTTTGTATTTTTTTTTTTGTTTGCTTTGCTGATAAAAAGCATTTTATCAGTTTTTGTGTGTGAGGTTGCGTTTTTGTTTGCCTTTTAATTAAGTTGAACACAAAGTGAACAAAAATTCATGGAATGCCAGACGACTGCGACTGCGACGACAATGTACAATGTACAATTTACTATTGTTTGCCCTGTCAAATGACCTTGAAATGTCCAGCAACAACAGCAGCAACAGCAAGTTTTTTGGCCATCTTGTCTGGGCCAAAAAATCAACTTTCTTTTGCCGTAGTTGAAAGTTGTGGCTAATTTTGAGATGCGGCCATTAAATGCAGCCGAGCCTAGGTAACAATTATAAACCATGGTCCGCAGTAGCTGAGCAACAACAAACAACAAACCAAAAATGAAAGTAGACACAAATTTAGTTGCAAAATTTCGTAACGCACACAATGGCCACCCTGGCGCCCCTCACCCACACACACACACACACACACACACTCACACACAACTGCAGCAGCAACTGCTTAGATCTGCATGCTTTGGGCCATAAGCTGGCCCAAAACCCACATGGGGAGGCAGACTGGACAAATTGCATAGTGCACTGCGCTCAGGAGTTGGCCAATCTTAGCCAAGATGCCGCATAATTAGGCATAATTTATGACTAGAGCAAATATGGCTGCCGCATGCAGTTTGCAGTTGCAAGTTGCAAGTTGCAGGCCAAGTGAAAGTGCCACAGCATCTAAATCGGTATTCGGTGCATGCAAATTGCCCAATTAAGTGGAATATGTCAAAGGACAGCTAAGCGATGACAGGCACATGCACTACACTGAGATATATTTTTACTTAAATAAAGAAATTTCCAAAATTATATTTAAATAAATTAAGTTTCTCTATGGTAATATAATTTTCAAGAATTACAAATTAAAAAAAAAATCATCTAATTCTAAAATATTCATTGCTTCATTCAATTGGTATTCAAAATAAATCTGATTTTTTGAGTGTATTTAGCTAAGAAACCAACCAGCAGCATTGACCTGCATTAGGAGGCAACAACAACAACAACAACATCATCAACGTCATCGTCGACATCGTGCTCATAAAGAGATTCGACGACTGATGAATGCACAAGAATGCATTTACATATGAGCCGTATCCACGCATTTGAATCTGCGCTTGCTGCTGGTCGTGTGTATCTGACGCATTCGTGTGTGGCAGTTGCATTTACAGCTACACATGAAAAGCGTTTCACAAGTTGCCGTCTATCGTATTTGGGGCTTTTTTTTATTGCCATGGCCATGTCTAACGGTAAACGCATTTTTCCACGCCCCAATAATAGAAACTCTTCACAGATTGCATTACAATGTCGCCCAGTTTCTGCCCAAGTGGAGCTGCTCTCTGCCACCGTCAAGTACGACAATAAATCGCCGCTTAAAGAGCACAGAAAACTGACAGCTGGAGCTAAGTCGGAGACGCCCACGCAACGATTGCAACTTCATAACTCACTCAAATCAAACCAGAGGAGAGAACTGAAGACCAAACTTAACCGAAGTGTGTGTAGTGTGTGTGTGTGTGTGTGTGTGTGTGTCGAGCTTTAAAATACTTGTGCCCGTGCAGCACTTTTGTGTGCATTTAGAAATTGTGCTCAATTTGCACGCAAAAGTCACAGATATGCATACACACAATCACACACGCAGCCACACACACACGCACGCACACACGCGCGACGGAGACAGAGGCCGAGATGTAGCGGGGCCTGGGTCTTATCAACACAGAAGCATCATCTAGCACAAGATGCTTTTATCTCTCTCTCAGTTTGAGTCGTTTCAGAACAGGCGCACAGCAAACGGCAGAGCGCACTCCACTCAGCGGCGCAGCTGCTCGGACTCGGAATCGGAATCGAAATCGGCCGGGCGCAGGGTACGCAACAGCGAGTCCGACTCGTCGACTGAGGGGAGGGGTGGAGAGGGGAGGGAGGGGGAGAGGTAGGGGCTGAGCGCGCACAACTTGCCAAATATACACAATGGGCGAAATGTGCGAAAAGCGACAGCGAACAGACAGCAGCAGCAGCAGCAGCAGCGACAGCAGCACAAAACTGGAAATGGAGGAGCTAAAGAAGACATGGAAAGAACACACACACAACCACAGAGCACAACAGCAAGGAGCGAGGCGACGAGGCAGCGCTTAGAACCGAAACAGTCCAGGGCATGAGCGCTGAGAGAACTGCGACAGCAACGAGCGCAAATGAATCGAAATGAGGCGAGATGCAGTCGCCGACAACAGCTATAGCTACAGCTATACAGCTATATAGCTATATAGCTATAGCTATAGCTATAGCAACAGCCATGGTCGTATTCATAGTCATAACTATAGCCATGCCCATAGCCGGCACTTGGCAGCTGCGTGCGAGCGTCTGCCCAGCCACTTGCCGTTCCCTCTGGGCGTGCTCGGCTCTCCACGCTGCTCCTCTCTCATGGCCAAAGCTCGCTTCTAATGGGTTCCGCGACGACGGCGACGGGGCGTAATAAGCGCAGTTTCTGTTTGCTTTTTGCATATAGGTATAAAAAAATATGACAAAATATGAAAAAAAAAAAATAGAAGAAAAAAAAAACAGAGAGGCAAAGACTGAAAAGATGCAATGAGCGACAAAGGAGAGCGTTGTGCCAAACGGGCACGGCAGAGGGGCGGCAGAACTGGAAGTCGGGAGTGTGCTGTGTTGATTGCACTCAGTGCGAGAATGAATCGCAAAATGCGCTTGTTCATACTCTTCGATGTACACGAATGTGATATCATAGAATTGTCAGCAGGTTGGAATATTTACTTTGTAGGCCATTCACATTTGTGGAAATAGCAGAAAGTTAAGCGGATCAAATCCGGAAAACTTGGGGAGGGTTTTTGAAAAGTAAAAAGTTTCGTTCACTGCGTAAGATACCAGAATAATACCAAACTTGGTGGCGCTAGCTTTTATAATTTCAACGTAATGCTTAAAAAGCTAGGCTAAAATCAATATTTAGTGCCTTTGAGGTAATTGTTGGGCTTTCGCAAAAGAGGCAAAATTTCTTTTGCTTATTAAATACAAGAAACTATTCCAAGCTCCAGGCCGCTTGAAGTCTCAGATATCAAAATATACATAACATTATTCTGACTGTTACATTCATTTGCACAAATCCAATATACCCATTTTTCTTTGCCATTTTAAATGGGTACAGGGTGTACAAAGTAGACGACATGAGCTTTATTTCAGAGACAAATTGAAGACAGTTTCTTGGATTCTAATCAAATATTATTATTATGATCACATAATTAGATCAGGAATTAGAACCATTTAATTTAATTCGAAAAATCTAAAATCTATTCAGTTCATATTCAGTTTAGCTTATCCAGTTGAAGGAATATCCAAAAGTGAAGAGTAATCAAATTTCGTTGCAAGCAATCTCTGGCGTTTGTCACTGTCTGCACTCGCTTGTTGAGTGGGTGTACGTAGTAGGGATGCCGTGGGGGAGGTGGGGTGGGGTGCGGCAAGCCGGAGCACTGACAATGAAGCCATCATTGTTGGCTGCCTGTGCATCAATTGCAACCCCCAATGGAGCTGAGCTGTGGCCCAGTCCACAGCATGCACTTAACACAGTTTTACATGGCACACACACACACACACACGCACTCCCTCTCACACTTTCTCTCTGTGTATGTGTGTGTCTCTCAATGGCGCTCTCGCTACTTAGCTCTTGCTATCTGTCACTTCCACTCGCTCTCAACGGCTTTGTGTCGCGTTTTGGGGCACTGAGAATCGTATCGCTCATTTTCAATAAAAATAGCTTAAAATTCGAACAGGCGTTCAGAAATGGACGCATAGCGAATTCTCATATGCCGAATGCTCGATGTTGGCTGGAAATGTTCTGGGCTCTCGCTGCGGCGGTGGCGGTGGCGGCAGCGGCGCGGCAGCGGCAACGGCAACTGCGACGCCGGATTGGGTTTATTTTTGGGGCCAGGCAAATTCGTAGTGCGACAACGCAAAAAACCGACAACTTATTGCAAAAGTTGAGCAAGACCTGAGCTTTGCTTATTTTAAGCGAATGGAAAATGCGAACTCGAGCGGCTAGAGGCATGCACCCGCTGCCTGCCACTGTCAATGCCACTCCAGCGGGAGATGCGAAGTTTGTAAACGCCATTTTGATTGCAACAATGACGACAAGCAACATCTGTCGGCAGCCAAGAACCTGCCACCTACCGAGCAGCCAGCCAAGCAGCCAGGCAACCAACCCGGCCGGCAGCTCAGTCGAGAATCAGCCGAGAATCCAGAGACTGAGACGCACCAGCAGCTTGCAAATCGACTTGCACTTGATGCTGTTGCCCTGCTGCTGCGAGCGCCGCAGATGCAGATGCAGCAACGGCAACGGCAGCAACAACGACAGCAGCAGCAGCAGCAACAGCAGCAGCAGCAGCAACAGCAACAGCAGCAGCTAAGCAACCTTCGTATTTGTGTTTTACTTCCGGTTCGTGGCTACGGCGATGACGATAGCCGGGCAGCTCGACTGGCGGGGGTGGCGGCATGTGGCATGTGGCATATACCCAGTCGAGTGGTTTGTTTGGCTGCTGCATTTTTGGAGCGCGCTGAAGAGGGGGCCACTGCGTCGTCGTCGTCGTCGTTGTCGTTGTCGTTGCAGCAAGTTTGCGGTCGTTGGCTTCAGCTTCGACGCCGTCGCATCGTCGCATTTTTCGTTTCGTTTCATTTTGCTTTTTTTTTTGCAGTTTGTTCTGCACTAACAGCGGATGCCGTCGGCGATGGCGCTGGCGCTGCTTGCACCACCCGCCACCCGCCGCCACCACCACGCCCCGCGCTTATCTGTTGTACTTACTAACGTGATGGTCCGTGGGTGGAGCTGGAGTGTTGCAACTGTCTGAGCCGCATTCAACTCCGCCGTCTACTTATGTATAACTCGTCTCATAACTGCGAAAGTGCTGATTGAGTTCCTTGCGAGAACTTATCCTACTAGTTGGTATACTGAGATGTGTGTGTGTGTGTGTGTGTGTACCCAGTGTAGGTACTTGAGAAAAGAAACATCATGAAATTGAGCTGAAGATATTATCGAGGGGGGTGTATAAACTGCCTGCTGGGAAGAGAAGCCTTTTTACTTAGGGAATACCTCTAATCAAACACCATTGAGGAATACTATTCATGAAATTTATATTATTATTCTTGTATTATTTGTGTAAGAAAGCCAGTTAATAAGTTGAGCTGGAGGAATACTTTATATTAAATAAATATTCATTTCATTTAACTGCCTTATTTTACATTAGGTAATATCCTTAATATTTCCTTAATGATTATATTTATTTCTACTTAATATTTACTGTATTCTTTTCTGACAGCACTATTAAACTATTTTTAGATATACCAATTAAATGCCGCCTGATATCTGGCACATATCTAACTGACAGCATCGACGCTTTAAGCAATTTTCACCTCAACTAAAACTGGCTTTTGCATAAATTGAAAGCTCAATATCTCATCAGACAGAGATCTGATTTGCAGCTAATTATCAATTTGCTTAGTCAGCGTGGCAAAGTGCTTTGCATTGATTTGTTGACTGTATCTAGACAGATCACTCGGATAAGTTTGTGGCTTTGATTGATGCCAATCCGCAACTGCAGCTGCAGCACAGATCTTTGGCATTGTGTCAGGCTCTCAAGTTGGCTTTTATTAGTCATAATCGTGAGCTACTTTGATGCCATGATCTAATTTCAACTCGATGACAGGCTCGATTTGCTTTACTCGCTTCCTCGCACATGTCGTATACTTGATATGAAATATCGCATTGATTGAAGTCTTTTAAATGAAATTGTGTTGCACATAAAGGCAAACTTATGCAGTTGCTTTGGCCACAGATTGATTCTCAAAGCGATTGGTCAATGTGGCGTATGCGCAATGTGTTGTTGTTTGCTAAGCCAGTTCTTTGGATAACCAAAAGCGGTGCGGCCAAACAACATAATTAAGTATTTATTTATTTACAATTTTGGGCAATGACAACAGCAGCAACAACAGCAACAGCAACAGCATCAGCAACAACCAGCGGCAGCAATTTGAATGCAACAGCAACAACAACAACAGCAACTTTAACTATTGGCGTTGCAGCTTTGGCGCTTATGTTGTTGTTGTTGTTGTTGTTGTTGCCACAATTGCTCATTTTGCTGGTTGTTGCAACCTTGTGCTAAATTTTCCAAAACGTTGAACGCCGCCGCCGTCGCCATCACCGCTGACACCAGCAACCAGCGACGCTGTTGCAACAGCGGCCCAAACCAGCGATAAATGTCAGTCAAGCGGCGTCGCCTGCCACGCCTCCCTCAACTCCCCGCCAATGGCCGGCCAATGGCTGACGCATAACGAAATGAGAAAAATAAAAAAAAAACAGAAACGTTGACAAAGTCAACAATTTCCATTAGAGCGCATTATTGATGCTTATGAGCAAATGTATCTATGAGATACGCGCGCCTCACTCACTGCCGCTTTGTCGCCTTGCGCCGCTTTATTAACTGCCAACGGCTCGTGAGACTGACACCATTTGCTCAAACGAGCAGCTGCAGCAAACGGCAGCTCCCCGTCTCCAGAGTGGAGCACACAGTCAAAGATGACGCCACCAAAACTACTTGAAGCCGTCGCGTTTTGCGTGTCAAATGAATTCGCAGCGAGGCTAATTAAAACAATTGCTCAAAAATAAGATAAAAGAAACTAAAACAAATATAAAAAATAACAGCAAAAACAAAAACAAACCCCAAAAAACAAAACAACTGACAAATGCTAAGAGCAGCGTTCGCATCTGTTGTCTTTGGCTGGGATGGCGATTTGGCCGTTGGCATTGGATTCAGATTTAGATTGAAATTTGGGTTGCACTTGGCATATGAAATGTCGCAATTAACGCGATGGAAAACAAAACGAAAAATAAAATGAAACTTTACTCGTAACGTTTGAAGAAATGCAAAAGAAAATATATATATATATATGTATAAAAAAAAGAAACACTGGAAAACGTTGCGGTAGGAAATTACTTTAATTTGTTGCTCCCATTGTTGTTGCTGTTGCTGAAACTTGGCTAAATGAATGCCTGACTGACTGCCTGACTGGCTGACTGGCGGCCACATGTTTTCACATGATTTCCACACGATGGACAGGTGAAAAGCAAGCCCAAGTCCAAGTCGAAGTTGCCAGCGCTAAGGCAGCAGAAAAATTCACTGGAGCAAGAAAAGAAACCGTCCCAGGAGTGTGAGGGTTGGGTAAAGGGGGAGGGGGTTGTCTCTTAGCCAGGTTAACAACTGACAGGCTGAAAGTCAAGCACAAGATTTGACGTTGTCTGGGTAATTTTTAAGCGACTGAACACAAACTGGCAGCGACAACAGCTGCGGGGAAGTCCCCTGAACACACCAGCTCTCTCTCTCTCTCTCCCTCTTTCTCGCACGCTCTCTCAATGCACTCAATTGAACTATTTTACCCAGTGTTCATCCGCGTGCATATTTTCAATTTCTATCCCAGCAGCTAGCTATTTTTTTTTCCACCTCGCACAGCGCAAATTTCTTAATAGCATTTTGCACGTTTTTATTGTTTTTTGAAATGCAAACAAGAATAATTACAGTGTAGCATAATTATGGCTGCTGCTGACCACCAAATACTCTAATATGCATGGCGTTTAGTCGATAGAGAAGAGGAATATTACAAAATTGACAGTTGATAAGAATTATTTTTCTAAAATTTAAAAATAAATAAATTAGTATAATAACTAATAAAAATCATATATAATAGCTGTCAGAAATATTGGAACCATTGAATTCTTAGATATTTTGTATATTTATAAAATAAACTTAAGTAAAAGTTTCTTTTGCTATAGATACCCTCTTATTCTTGTCAATCAACACGATATATACACATTATGCGATGGGCCTGCCCTGCCTTTAGCACAATTCGCATGACCCCAGTTGCAGCGCAGTAATGAGTGTAGGGTATAGGCGAAGGATAAACTTACAACTGGTGCCCAAAAAATCGACAAACACAAAAAAAAGGCAAAAGGAAGAGTAGCAGAAAATCATACAAAAGGCGCATAAATTAGCAATGGTCTGTAATTTCGAAAGGGTCGTCAACAGCTTATAAATGTATCTTGGAGGGCGCGAAGTCGCACCGCATAGCAAGTGGCCTTAAAGGGGGCGGGGCGGGGTTCAGTCACAGTCGGCGTGGCCGCGACGCATTCATTAGTTTAATATTAAAATAGTCATAATAAAATTGTAGATAAAAGTCTGTTACTTGCGCGCCAAGTGAAACAATGTACAACAACAATAGCAACAACAGCAACAGCAGCAACAACAGCAACAACGACAACAAAGACAACAACAGCTTCAACAAACTCGAAGTCGAGCAGCCAAGTACAAAGGGCCAAGATTTATGAACTGCAGTCATCGAGGCGCGTGTGTGAATGTGAGTGAGTGTGTGTGATTGTGAGTGTGTGAATGTGAATGTGAATGTGTCTCGTAGTCGTCTCGAAATCGCCCCCTCTCAGCTGCCACTGCCCCACCCCTCCAACTGTCTCGCCAAGTCGCGCTCTAAGCGGAGCAATGAACTATTTACGAATATGCCATCTACTTGTACTACTCACACTCGCATTCGTACTCGCACTCACACTCGCACTCGCACTCGCACTCACATGCTCGTACGTCTACTTAAACTTCTACTCGTTCTCGTAGGCGTCAATGTGAATGTGAGTGCCGGGGCGGGGTTTTCATTTTGAGATAAGCAAACTACATGTAATACAATAATACTTACTTATAAGCATGCATATTTATGCACTCGACAGCCGATGAATGACCTTGAGGCGCTTCAGGGACCACAAAAGCTTGCAAGGTTCTCAGGCGCTTAGAGTAAATTGGCCAAGCAGCAGTGAATCAAATATGTGAATAAATGATGCTAATTATGTTAAGACCACCAATTTGTCTTGAATAACTACACAAATAACATGAAAAAATTATGTAATTCAGAAATCCGAATTTCTCTGGTATGTATTAAGTGCTTGTCAAGGGCTTAGCTAGGAATTTAAAGATAGTATACAAATTTAACCATCCACGTTGCGGCTCTAACAAGACGGCAAGACGGATATTGCACAAGCCCAATATACTCCTTTCACTTCGTAAATGAGTATAAAAAGTTGTTGATATATCCGCGTTTCGGGCCTCTTTCATATTTGACTGCATCTGAAGGGATGCTGTTAATGCTTATCTATTTATCACATAGCCTGCAGACCGTAGTTCACATTCAGCTGCGACTTTTCCTTGACTTGGCAGTTGTTCAGTTGCCGACTCTTAAATGGCCTCCATATATGAGTATATTATTACATTTCAACGCTGGCGCGCGCTCTATTTGTGTACAGAGCACCCTCGTGGGCACCCTCAGCTTCTTGCTTCCATCTGCTGATCAAATAGACTCGTGCGACTTGTGGCAAACGTTGGCCTCAGCACAATAACAACATCAGCAATAATATCAAGAGGAACAGAGTCTCATCTCAGCCTCTACCTCCAGCTTCGTCTCTGCCTCCTTGGCCGCCTTCTCCTCTGCTCATTGAGGGCTGTTAAATTTAGTGCCTCCACTTCAATTTTAATTACGGGCATTGTTGAATGCGCGGCCAGCCCAGACTGGAGCAGCGACTGCAGCACCCCCAACAGCAGCGGGCAAAGTGACTCTCTCCCCAAAAACAAAAACAAAAACAAAAACTGATTTCAGTGTCGGCCCGATTCCATTTCCATTCGCGTATCTGTTGCACACATGTTGGGGCCCTCGTCTCATCTCGTCCCGTCCCGTCCCGTCACGACCCGACCCGTTGCGATTCGCTTCTTTGTTTGGTAGACAATTTAACATATTTGGGAATTCATTGCACTTTCTTTTATTAATACGCACTCAAGAAGTCGAGAAGTTTCCCCTACATTGACTCACCCTCGCGCACTCTCTCTCTCCGTCTCTCTCTCTCTCTCTGGCATCTCCTATTTGTCTGAAACATGTGTAAGTGCGTGTTTCTCTTCCTCGCCCTCGCCCTCGCCTTAGCCCTAGCCCTCGCCCTTACCCTCTGCCCCAGCCTATCGCTGCCAAGTTTCGATATGTTGTAAACTTGAACAGTTCTTTAGTGTTTTGGTTTTTCTCTCGCCTAAATTTAGTCGCATTCTTGACTATTTTGGGGCCCTGTTGGCTGGCAACTGCGGGCTGCCGCTTTGCTTTTATTGCTCCAATTTTGGTATGCCATAGCCAGCCATTGATAAATATAGACGCCCCGACCGCCGAACGTTCCCTTCTTTGTTTGGTAGACAATTTAACATATTTGGGAATTCATTGCACTTTCTTTTATTAATACGCACTCAAGAAGTCGAGAAGTTTCCCCTACATTGACTCACCCTCGCGCACTCTCTCTCTCCGTCTCTCCCTCCCCAAAACATATCAATGGAAATGGAAATGAAAATGAATCTGGAGCTGCAACTGTGCAACGCAGATCTCGGGCGCGAATTGAAACTTATCTGTTAATCGGCACATCTGCTTGTCACATGAGCACTGCTTGAGCAAGGGAGACCAGGGGGAGGAGGTTTGGGGGCGCTGATGGAGTCGCAGTTTGTGTGTGCTACGTTTGAGTCACAGGCAGCTGCCACGTGTGCCGAGGCCGAGGCTGACTTTGGCCTTAAGTAGCTGCATTTAGCATTGACAGCATCTGAGCAGCCAACAACTTTTAATAGACGAGCAATTTTGCAATGAATCCGCCCGCAAAGCAAAGCCCGTTGCCCGCCGCCCGCAACGCCCCTCGCCCTTATTTATGGCATAAATTCAAGCGAAATGAGCAGCGCGCGCCAAATCAAAGCGATGACAAAAACAAATAGAAGCATGCATGCGAGGGTTGCCTCAACAGTTGTGCAGCAGCAATAAGATAGTTGAAGTCAAATAATTGAAGACCTCAAAATATACAAGAAATATTTGAAATGTTATTGTAATTTGTAGTTGTATTTACTTTTTTGATTTGAGATTTAAGCTGTCAATAAAAATGTAAATTTTAAGGCAACGGTTTGTTATCTTACAATATACACATATAATATGCAAATAAAATTCTTTTAATTTTATTAGTATTTATAATTCTTATACAAGCTAATATTTGTAGAATTTGTTAAAAGAATATATATAAACATATTTTCAAATCACTAAATATCGAACAGCCCTTGTTTATTGTTGTTAAATATTTCGCACAGTTTTGTTGACTGCCGCCGCCTCCACTCGGCCGCTGGCATCGCAAAGCAGTTACACAAATTGCGCAAATTGGTTTGAAACAAATGTAAATATTTATTAAAATTGCGCAAATGCTAAGCGCTGGGCCCCAACGTCGCCCACCCACCCACCGCCTGCCAGCCGCCTGCCAACTTGGACGGATTGCAGTCAAATGCTCAAATGATGATGAAAAAGCTCTGAGCTCGTGATCATGCACGTTCCAGCTAGCATGCTCGGCTGTTGTGACCAGAGAGGCAGATACGGTCAGGGCCGGAGGGGAGGGGAGCAGATCATGTGACGGAATCTTGAAGCTCATAACTCGCGGTTGCAGCCTCGAGTGTGCCTTTGTCTCTTCGGCTGGACTGATTAACGCCCGATGCAAAAAATATTTATGCGTATGAGTAATCGAAACGCGAAGCTGACACAAAACGTTGCCATCTTCGCATTTAGCATTCTGTTTATTATTATTTTTTTTGTGTTCTTATATTGTTTTCGGTTTTTATTCGATGTGTTTTGTTTTCGTTTGCGCGAGAGACATTTGCTGGCCAGTTTTGGTATGCATGATTGTGATTTATGTGCAAGTTCGGAATCGGAATGCTCATGAGCCGGAACATAAGCGAAAAGTTCCACAAGTGTGTGACTGACGACAAATGCGCGTTTGTCACTTTGCATTTGTATAGCCCCAACCCGCTCAGACGTCAGCAATGCAGAACAGCTTTAAATATTTTGCTTAAACAATTGTCGTGTGACTTGAATGACACTGGCTAAAAATTGCACTTGAGCTAATAATTGAAAAGCACAGTTTAATTTAGGAGATTTAAAATGACTTAAGAGAAGAGCTCTTTATTTTGAAATAAAGTAACATTTTCAGCTAGTGTCATTGCAGCAATTGGGAGTAGCTGGAAATTTCTCGTTTGTCCCTGGGCACTTTAAGTCAATTTCGATTCCCAAAAGTCTGACAGCAAAGTCGAAATGTTATTGTGTTGTCGTTGTCATTATCAGCAGCTGGCAACAGCACGAACACCAGCAACATCGGCAACAACAACGCCAGCAACATGAACTACAAGCTAAAACAAAGTCAATGTTGATGACGCTTCAGCGATTTTCACATTAGATTAAATATTTTTTCAACTTTTAGTTTTGAGGTCAAACTGAAGAAAACGCCCCAGCCATTCCAACAGCAGCAGCAGCAGCAGCAACAGCAACATCAACAAGACGAAGAAGAAGACCTTTGGAGCAACATTTTTGTTGCTAATACAATAATTGCTGCTGAGAAGCAGAAGCGCTGCGGAAGCGGATGCAAAAAAAAAAAAAAGGCAAGCGACAAGCTAAAAGCTAAACATGAAGTGCCAGTGCGAGTGACGATCGTATATAGATACGCCTGTCCAGCAGCAGCAGCAGCAGCACCAACAACAGCAACAGCAGCGACAACAATAATAATAACTGAAGCAGCTAATTTCTCAGCATAAGAGAAACGAAACAACACAACAACCTTGCCAGAAGCCACAACAACAAATGAATTTCCATTGTCTTAGGGTTTCAGGCTCCTACAGAGCTCGAGTTGTTGTTGCTGTAGTTGCTGTTGCTGTTGCTGTGGCACCCCAAAGGCCAAGATCGTCGTCATATTAGCGTCCAAAAGTCAACGTCGCTTGTCGGCGGCTTTTCAAAAGCCAAACAACTGAGAAATATGTACAAATGTGTGCGTATACGGCGTATAATGTAAATTCCGCAAAGTGCGATGGACAAGCGACGCTTGAAATTAAAATAGGGTCATTAAGCGGACGAGCGGGCAAGCGGGCAAGCGGGGCAAGCCACGACTAAAGGGCGAGAAAGAGACAACAGCCAGACAGGGGCGAACAGAGAGGTGAGAGTTATCAGCTGCTGCTGCTGCCTCGCACCGATCTGCACCGTGTCTTGGCCTGGTAATTGCGATCTGTGGCATGCCCCACTCCCCGGGCTCGCCCAAACAGCTGCTGACCAGACGAATTTCTCAACAATTATTTTGAAATGTTTTTCAATCTACAACAACATTAAGAAGCAAAAAAAGAAAAACGAGCGTCTTGCATTAGGTTTTCCATAAACAAAAAAAAGTGTGAAAAGCGAGCAACAATCGCTTGAATCTGACTCGAGGCA
Organism: Drosophila colorata; assembly: GCA_035041545.1. Lineage (NCBI taxonomy): Eukaryota > Metazoa > Arthropoda > Insecta > Diptera > Drosophilidae > Drosophila > Drosophila colorata. The sequence goes on from JAWNLD010000564.1 coordinate 8,459,174, forward strand.
GCGCTTATAATTATGATTGCTGCATTCAATGCTGTTGTTGTTGTTATTATTATTATTGTGGGCTTGGGTTTTGTGTGTGTGTGTGTGTGTGTGTGTGTATGTCCGTTTCATTGGCCTGACATTGGTTTTATTGTAAAATAATTATTGAGACAACACTTAAAAGTCAATAAGATTTAAGGCGTTGATCAACTGACGTCTCAATGTTTTTTCATTGGCCTGCAATTCTCCAGTTTTCTGTCTACTGGCAAATAGCAACAACAAACTTGGCTTCAGACTGTACCCTTATACTTATGCGATCTATAGTAAGTATTATGAAGTCTAGCTTTTGGTTACTAACAATCAACAACAATGTGGCCTTAAGCGAAGACAACACTTGAGTCCAAATAAACAAATATTTATGGTATTTTAATTCCATTCTAAAATCAAGTGTAAGCGGCACATAATTTCATGCTTAAAATTTCGAGAAAGCTATTATAAAATGTAAAGTTATTCAAGTGAATTATCTTTAAAATCTAAAATTAATCTATATACACGATTGTTCATTCATAATTCACTATTCAGCTTATCCTAAATACCTTTGGCATTATTCAAGCTATTACTCATTCGAATTACTTACAAAAAAATTCGTTTTTTTTTCGAAATCTTTTTCGAAGTTTGTTGAAATTGTCCTCAATTTGACAATGGGCAGCGCGCTGCCGTCTCGTAAAGGTGCGAAGCTGCCAAATGAGCAACATGAGGGCAACAAATTTGCAGCTGTTGTTGTTGCTGTTGTTGCTATTGCTGCTGTTGCCGTTGCTGCTGTTGCCGGTTGAATAAAAAACCAGTAAGTGATTTCACAGCCACCGCCACAAGAGAGTCGGAGTTGGAGCCGGAGTCCGAGTTCGAGTCCAACTCGAAGCTGGCACCGCCATGGAGTAAAACTAACAAACGCTGTGCAAAATTTGTAACATATTCGGCAGCGAAATATTTAAGTTGCCTTGTTGTTGCTGTTGTTCGATGCGTTGTTTTTGGTTATTGTACATAAAGGCAAAGCGACGCGGCGTCGGTTCATTGAACCATTCGGCGCTGACTCTGACTGACTTATTGAATGACTGAGACAGCAACTGCAGCCCCAACACCAACAACAACAACACCACCAACAACAACAATAAGAGCTCCAATGCTGCTGCTGCTGCTGCTGTTGCCATCGAAGGCTGCACAGATTATGTCACACATTTTGTGTATTTTGGGGGAGTGTAGGGGAGGAGGTTACTCAGCTGTCGAGAGGGGGGCGCTATGTTGCACTCGTGGTAGCCATGTTACAACATCAATTGCGCGCGCCAAACACCAACAACAACAACAGCAACAACAACAACAGCAGCAGCAACTGCGACCCGAAACCAAAACCGAAACCTAAAAGAAATCGTATCTGAAAGATTGTGCTTTAAGCTGCTGCTGCCGCTGTTTGTATCTGTTGCTGGCTGAGCCGTTGCCGAGAAGCTGTTTAGGCTAAATAACTGCGGCAACAATAACAGCGTTGAATCATTCGACGGGGCGCTGAGCTGCTTATTGAATTAAGTACTGGAATTAATTGGGTGGTGCCTAGGAACCACATGAGGGGGTGGAAGGAAATCTGCAACTCTTGACATTTATATATCTGCATAGGAAACTCCACGAATTCGAGTTGGTCATTCAAATATAAGGCCGAAAATCCTGACATTAGACAAACTTTAACATATTCGATAGTCAACAAATATGTGGCAAAACTTATTGGTTTTGGTAAATGGATGTGGAAGACTAGGAACACCAACTGAACCTTGAACCGAACCAGCGACAACTTCTTTGATTTTACAGTAGAAAAATTCGAAAATAAAAATTAAATCAAATCAATTAAATGTACTGATACTTATTGAGTAAGTTCAAAGATACATTCGAAACACATTCGGTGCTGAGGAAAGCGAGTAACTGCATTTTAAACTGAAGCTGTCGAACAGATTTGTAAATATTTGCTCGCTCAATTGCATAATGAGCTGGCAAGTTGACGACTTCGTAGACGAACTCCATTTCCATCTTTAGCTGGTAGTCCTCCAACTCTGCTAGCTTTAACAGTTAGACTGTGAAGGGGGTGGGTGTAGAGGGGGGACCTGCAATGGGTCGCATAAAATAAGTGAAAGTCAAATTGTATTGACGCATTGAGCGCATGAACAAATTAACTGCGCAATGAGCAGTCTCATGAGCCGCAGACACAGACAGATGGACGGACGGACGGACGGTCGGACAGACGGGCACGCACACGTATCTGTGTATCTTTGTATCTGTGTTGTTGTATCTGTATCTGCGCCTTTGTATCTTTGTTTGGCATCTGAAAACCAAAGCAGCAGCAACGGCAACAGCTACAATTTTCGTGGGCCTTTTGCTATTTGGTTTTTGTTAAGCGAATTAATTTAAAAAAAAAAACCAAAATTATTAAATGAGCCACAACAAATGGGCAACAAACAGCAAAACAAGTTTTGTTTGTTTGTTTGTTTTTTTTTTTTTTTGTTGCCAGATTATGCAATGCACAAACTCGCAAAGCATGCCCCAAAAAAAAAGTACGCCACTTTCAAGTGTAAAGCGAGCAGAATATTCAACTAAAAGGCAAATCAAAGTTGAGTCACAGCTATTTGACTCTTATCAGCTCTGGGCGAGATAAGCACTTGTTAACTTTTCAATAGAAATTTCGATGAGTAATTGCTTAAACGTTGCACAATGCAGCGCAATGATTGAATGATATGTTTGCCGAGACGAGTGTGAGAAGTAGCGTGTGGTGTGTGTGTGTGTGTTTGTGGTGTGTGGGGGCTACCGAAAATGCAAATTGACAGCCGAACACCTCGAGCTGCTGCTCGCTGATAATAAAAGCGTGAGACGGAGCCAATTAGTTTATCAGCGTGACAAAATCGAATTCGGCGCTGGCAGCTCGAAGCTCGCAGCTCGTTTTGAAATTCAAATGTGGCAGGTTGCAAGCTGAACGGGGCAACTTGCTGCTGGGCAACTAAATAAACAAAACGATTTGACTTTGGACATGGAGTCGGCGAGCGCAGACCAAAGTGTGAAGTGCGGTCACAGCAGGTGCCGGTGTCGATGTTGTCGATGTTGTTGTTGGTGTCGATGTCGGATTCGTTGCTGCCTGCCAAGGTTTATGGCCTGTGCTCGTCAGGTGGGCGTGGCAGAACTTTCACAAATTAATAATACTTGAAAATGGTAGCCAAGTACGAAGTAGAACCTACTCGCAAGTTGAATCTGCCGGCGAGTTCAACACACGACGTCAGCCAGATTGAAGTCCAGCTGGAGCGAACTACATTATAATTGAATTCGCGAGGTGAACAGCGAACAGAACCGACTGAACAGCGGCCAAACCGATGAAGACGGAGACGGCAGACGGCAGACAGCAGACAACAATTTCCAAGAACTTGCCACAGATGCAAATACAGGCACACGCACACACATAGATACACACATGTTTGATATACACTTCGTATATATGTATATAGCAATATATATAAACATATATAAATAAAGCATAAAGCCCGTAACCGACGACCGGCAAGCAAAAGCAAATGAAATCAGCAGCAAGACTACATAAAAAGCAAAAAGAAAAGTTACGAATCGCCTAAATAATTAGAGGCAACGCATTGCAGATCAGCAAGTGGATGGGCGGGCAGAAGTGGGCTTGGATCTTTCAAATGTGCCAGAAATTCCTTGCGCATAGCAAGGGAGCAGCTGCAACGGCGTTTTATCCAGAAAATGCGGAAGCTTTCAGCTGACCAAAATAAGTTGAACTGCTGTGGCCCAAAAGATAAATCGCTGGCACAACAGTGCGTATGATAAATATTTGATATATGCTCTATATTGACTCATCTGAGTCAAAGACATGTGTATCCTATACTGTATATCCATTACAGATATAGGTAAAAAAATATTATTTAAATTAAAAACCATTAAAATTCCACTTTTCATAAGTGAAAAACAATGTTAATCTATTAGCTGACTTAATTCTTGAAGGTATTCTTTAAAAGCTATACAAAACTGATCAAAAACTATTGAGCCAAGAACATGACGAATGGCTAGAGTAAAACAAAGTAATAAAAAAAAAAAAACGTAGTCTCAATAAAAGCGGCAAGTGGAAATGGATCCGGCAACGGGTTCGAGGTTCGTTATTTGGTCAATGGCCCGCCTAGAACGGGGCGTTGACTAAACGCGCGGCTCAGCTTGTTGCTGCTGGGATCGGGTCGCTACACCCCGACTCCGGACAGACAAACAGACAGTCGGACAGTCTGTGTGGCTTCCCAGCGTACTGTGTTACTGGTTCTTGGTTCTGGTTCTTGGGCTGTCCGCGTGCGCTGGTAATTTGTAAATTGGTTCATAATTCGGTTTCATCAGCGCAGCTCTCCATTCTTCTCGGCTTTAGTCCTCACTCTTTAAGCCGCCAGCGCGCCCACCCGCGCACCTCACTCTTCAGATTCAGCTCAAGAACTAAAGTAATTTTATATATATAGAATTTTTTCTCATTTTTGTTGTTGTTTTGTTTCTCAGTTTTTGTTTTTGTTTTTTTTTTTTTTTTGGAGACAGCGGCAATGCGTTCGTTGGCTTCTTTTGTCTGTCTGCCGTGGACGGCTTGTTCGTGGGGGAAAACAATCCAAAAGCTCACAAATGAAATGGGTACAATCAACTAACTGTAAATAGTTTTTATTTCTGCTTCTTCTTCTCTCACATCAGTTTCTGTTGCTTTTGTTTTGGACGCTGCTGTGTGCCAGTTTTGCTTATGAACCGACCGACAAACCGACAAACCGACCGACGGCGACGCGTTATAATTTTCTATTTTCTACAAGTTATGATTGCCTCTGCTTCGGCATGTTGTTGTTCGCTTAACGCGCTCCCTCCCCTCCTCCCTCGCTCTCTCCGACCCTCTTGCGAGAATTAGTCTAAGCATATTCAAAGCTGTTGGTCGAACACCAAATCCCATTTGGCATGTGCGAAATTTGCATATTTGGTCACTTGTTAATTAATAAACATTGCCAAAATAAACAAGTAGAAGTGCTCTAGCCCAAAATGATCGACTTGCTGATGCCCTGTACAAAGTACACTAGAGCTTTATTCAATGTTTTACAAAGAATTCTGGGATATACATATATTGTTTCACACATATTTGTATAGAAGCTACTGCCTATGAAATAGTTGGCAGCAAATTAAATATACCCCCTTAACGTAAATATATAGTTACAGGGTGGGCAAATATTTCTTTTAAATTTATCAAATAAATCTTAGGTGTTGACATTATCGAATCTGTTAAGTTAAGCGCATGTTTTGACAGTTTATTGGAATTCGAATTGTTGCAAATGCCAAAAGTTAAAGTTGTTTTTTATAAAAAACAGGGGATAGCAGAAATGATAGGCAAATAAATATATTTTAAAATGATTAAAAGTACGAAAAAAATGAGGCAGTCGAGTGGAATAAACCAACGTTTTTATGTGATCACAAATCTGTATGATATCATTGATCACAGAAACTATAGAAGTTGGAAGTTGTGGATTTAAATTTCAGAGCAAAATATTGGATACATTTAAAAAATAAGCATAATTTAAATATAATTGGAAATTTTAATGAATATAATATATTTGCTGAAACGATTAAATATATTAGAATATAATTAAATTAGTTAGCTCAATTTATGGGCAGCAATACAGACAATACCCATATCACAATTTGCCTCGACTGACTTTGACATTTTGTGTGACAGTTGAAAGAGCTAAATGATGTCTATATTTATATATACTAGTCAGATTTACGTACGTATATGGACACAAATACATATCTATAAACTCCAGTTACAGCCATTATTATACATTGGGAGTGGGGATGTTGGGGGCTGTTGGGGGGCAGGTCGAGTCTTGGCTTGGCTAAACAAGGGGGTCAGTGCATGAAGGTTAGCGGCAATTTGTGTCGACAACATCGTCAGATGCTGCAGCCGAAACAAAAGCAAAGCAACACCAAAAGCCAGCCTGAACCGTTGTTGCTCGACAGATCGATGAAATGGCAACAACAACGACAACGACAACAACAACAACAACAATAAGTCAATTGCATTGGCAATAATAAATAGAAGAAAAACTGCAGCGAAGTTGTTAGTTGCTAACAAAAGCAAAGAAGAACGCCTGTTACCCATACCCCCCTTCACACACACACACACACACACACACACACTGCACTCTGCTCTGCTCTCATCCAGCAAAAACCCCTCCAGTCATAGCTGGCGTCCACACGTCCAGAGATCGGCAACAAGCTAAACAAAATGCTTCCTCAACGCCGCCGTTTGGCCTAGCGGATTCACAATGGATGCGCTTTGCCTGCTCGATGCCGATAGGGGGGTGGGCCCGGAGGGGGCCTAACCAGTTAGGCGTTTGAATTGGGCGCGAGCCAGCGAGAGCGAGCGAGACAGCACTCGGTATCAGTTGACGGTCGGTGCGTGGTGGAATGCTTCGCTGCTCGGGTCCAGAAATTGGCAAACAATAAAAGCCGTCAAAAAGTGCAGCCAACAACAACAAATAGGAAAAACTACAGCCAGCAAGCGAGAAAGAAAGAGAGTGATAGAGAAAAAAAAACGAAACAAAACAAAACATTAAACGAATAGAAGAAAAGCGAATAGAAAAAAAAAACAGTTTGAAAAGTTGATTGTTTAGTTGAAGCATAAAAAAATAGAGAAAAAAAAACTGTTGGTTTGGCTCTAAAAAGTGGAGCGTCGATTGGAGCAGCCAGAGAAAATGCCCTGACTAGGGGCGAGCGGAGAGGGACGACGGGAGGAGCCGAGTTGCAGTTGCAAATGAACTGCAGCCAAGCGCCGAGTGTGCACATTCTGAATACATCATTCAGCGGCTATGCCGACTCCGAACAGAGTTCACATTCATGCAATCATACGAGCCAGAGAAAGAGAGAGATCGATTGAGACGGAGAGAAAGAGCGAGAGAGCGCGAAAGATCTTACCTGGTGAAAGATACATTTCAACTCTTGTCAAAAATGAAAATCAACTTCAAACAGACAAATGTGTTGGAAGAAAGCGCACAGGGAAAACAAAATCCGTAGAAAGGGGTGCGCATGGGGCAAGCGGCACGAGGGGTCTGCGACTGCGCAGCTGCTGCTGCTGTTGCCGTTGCTGTTGCTGCCGCTGACTGACTGACTGACTGACATTTTACGGCAGTTTTTTGACTGGAACGCAAAAGGCGCCCAAAGTGTAGCCTGACAAATGCATAAAACTTGACGCTGTCGCTGAAGCTGGAAGTTGCCAACTGCCAGTTGAAGCTGCAGGCTCCACCACCACCGAGATTTGCAGCGACGTCGTTCGGGCTGACAACAACGGCAACAACAACGAATGATGATGACGACAGCAGCGACGACGTTGACTTGTAGCAATTGAATTTTTGCACGTCGCCCATGAAGTTGTTTGTTTGCTTGGCATCGTACCCCATTACCCCCAACCAACGCTGCCCCACCCCCCTGCCCCTGCCCCTGCCCCTGCCACTCCGCCCGCTGATCATTGTTGCTGCTGCACTTGGATGAAAAATAGTGGAAACAGTTAACGAAAAAGAGGAAAATGTTTGTGTGCCTGATTGTTTGTTGTTGTTGTTGTTGCTGTTGCTGTTGTGCGCATATTTATGTTTGCTTTGACTTACCGTTAGACGGTTATATGGCGGATTACATTTGGCACTGCTGGCAAATTATCTGTGCCGAGTATCTTTTTCCAGCTCGAAGTGAAGCAAAGTGTTTGAATTTGTTGTTGTCGTTGTTGGCCAGTTACAAGCATCAAGTTGATGCTTCTTGGATAAGCCTTTATGTGCAACGAGTAGGTTCTCAGGCCCAACTACACAGCGAAAATTTGATATCTATTGATACGAATTCAAAAAAACATGTATTGAGTTTTCACAAAAGATGTAACAAAAAATTCACCATCAATGCATAGAGTTAACATACAAATTTTATAGTTATATGAATGCATAAAATATTTTCTATAACTTGTTATTTTTTATTATATTAATCCTTGTGGACATATTCCACATTTCCCACTACCATAAGGAATATATCGATACTTATGGTTAATTAATTCTGCATTTAAATTACAAAACTAAATCTTTTAAATAAATTCTGTTAAGTTTTTAAACCCTAAATGCTTACCCATAAAGGAATGGTTTTTTATGTTTTTTACAAGTCACATATTTAGTTTCGTATTTACTTTGTATTTATTAGCCGGTTTACTTTGAACTTCCTTATAATCTCCATCTCATCTCCTGTTCTACAGCATCTATGTTGATCTTCTCCGGCGTGTGAATCCATTCACTTCTGGCCAGCTAATTGTTGACGCTGCTGAGACCTCCTAGGGATTCGGGGCCTGCTAATGATGATATGCCATTGCCTTTGGGGCATTGGCTGTGTGAAATACTGTGACCCGTTGTTCAATTTACTGTTCAACTTTCAACTGGCCGGACTTTCGCAGCGAGTGACACACACAACACACACACACACACACACACACAGTACAGAGCCAAGAAATAAAATCAGAAACAACGGCAACAAATAAAAACTAAAAAAAAGAAAAAGAAAAGGAAAGGCCCCTCTGTCTGACTGCAGCTGCCCACCTGTCCTCTCGCCCAACTGCAGCCCACCTGCCCCTTCGCATTAGCTGACTTTTTGACGCTCGTTTCGCACAACTTTCAAATGGCTCCGCGATCATTGGGCTTTGAAATACGAGTATCGAGTACGAGTATTGAGTATTTGAGTATTTGTGTATTTCGGTCGTTTTGTTTTGGCCAGCTCGGACAGGGTCTTAAAGCTATTGGCGTTTGGCATAATTATTGTTGTTGTTTCTGCTGTTGTTGCTGGTAATTGTTGCTGCTTTTGGTTTGCTTTTTGTTTGACGGGGCGGCATCAGAAAAGAAGGTCGCACAAGGTGGTCCGAGTTGATCCGTTGGTTTAACTGTTGTTTCGGGCTACCCTCACTCTGGGTACTCTGCGTTGGCTATGCATTTGAACTCGATTTGAAAAAAAAGTTGAATAGTAGGCACTTCCGCTTACGCATTCGTTTCACATCAAGGGAACAGCTCTCCAAGTGTAGTTCTCCTGTATTATTCAAATTGAGTACGTGATTTTAAATTTTAATTTTATATAACGTTTCTTTTTGTCGTCCAACATGTTTGATTGGTTTTGTTCATCGACGGTTTATGGATTCTTGTTTGCCCTTTTGCCGTTGGCATACATTTTGCGTAAGACAATTCTGGTCCAGAAAGAAAAGAAACGGTTGGAGCTACGAGAAGCTCAACAAGCTCAACTAAACGCAGTGCTGGACAGAGAGGCGATTGCAAAGCCGACAAAGTCCTGCGTTCTTATCGATGATGAGCAACTGCTGCTGATGAGAGGAACCGTTGATCTGATTACCTATCGGCTATCCCTGATCGAGTCCAGTATTTACAAGGACCTCAATCCGAAGCCCCATCTAACATCGGAAGAGTATATGGCTGCAGCTGAACAGATGCGCGACGTGGTGCGTCGATTGAAGCGAATGCCCAAAATACCGTTGCCAATGCCGGTATCGATACCACCAGAACTACAAGAAATATATGACACGGAGGAATATCTACACAAGAAAAAGTAAATAAGACTTTTTAGCTGCGTTACTTTTAAGACAAAAACCAAACACTTCCTGAATATATTATATGGCTTTTATGGAATTTCATACTTACTTCATACCGAAGCACTCGCGGCTAGAGTATTCAAGCGTCGGCGAATCTTGTACTGTTTTTTCTGATTGTATTATTTTCGTTTCATTTGTCTTTGAAATTAATGTGCCAGATTTGAAAACCTGTAACGTCAGCTGGCTGCGGAGTCGGAGTCGGAGCCGAACTGTTGCGGAGAAGATCGCCCGAAGAAACAGCTGAGGAATTGCAATCTCTTTTTATGTTTTTGCTCTCTTTTCGCAACACCCCCTTACTCCGCCTCTTATTGCTGCGGCTATTGATTTTCACTTGGAGCTTTTGCGGCAATTTAATTTGCTATCCATCGTTTTTGGCAATCTACAACTCACGCAAACATGCAGCTAGATCTCCTATATATACACAATAAAAGCCATGCCCCGTTTTACTACTTGCATAGCTCATATGCCGCATTGTTGCTGCTGCTGCTGCTGCTGTTGCACGTCGCTCACTTTGCCAATTTTTTTTCTGTTTAGTTTTTTGGCGCTTTTTGGTTTGGCATTGACGTATTGCCGAGAAGGGGCGTCACACTCTGATATTTGTCGCTTTGTATTGCTAAGCAATTTTTGGCAATAGTTTTGCAGTCGATTTGGCTTCGCGTAGGTGCCCAGCGGTTTCTCTATCTCTCCGTTCCTCCGATATAATTGAATTTGCTGTCGAGGTTGCCACAGCAAAGCAGCAACAAAAATTTGCATTCAACGCTTAATAAACTGAACTTTAAAATTGCGCCATGGGCACAGAAGTTGGTCAGAGAGTTGATCGGCGCAGTTGTCAATCAAAAAGTCAAATTCCAACTGTCAAAGCAGCGCAATTTGTCTGCACAATTGAGACGAAAAGCGAATGTGACATGGGCCCGAGAATGCGACGAGTGGCCGCCAAGTATTACAATTCGCATATTGCGCATACGCCGCGTGTGCTCAAACATTTAATAAGCCAGCGAGTTACGAGCACCGAGCACGCGAATCGAATCGAAACGCCAATCGATCGACTATCGACAATCGGCTAAGGAATGCAGCCAGCGCAAAGTACATGTGACAATTTACAATTTATAATTGCAATTACAATTACAACAATATCGAGTACTTATATAGGCGTAGAGCTGGTACTATTAACCCACTGTAATTAAAGAATAGTTTATAAACGTGAGAGAAGCTTGAATTGTTGGACATATTCAAGGTCTTAAGCTGCGTTTAGTATCCGATGTGCTTTTCAGTAAAAGCTCTCTTGAGTGCCTACTCACTACTCCAGGTTTTATCCTTCTAAAATAAATATTTACATAAAAAAAAATATTAAAAAAAAAAAGTCTACTGAAAATAAAAACTAGTCAAGTTTATTTTTTTTTAAAGTGTATATGAATTTTGTATCATAAAGACTTAACCCTCGTACTACTTAGATTCCCATAGATACTCATAATTTGTACATACGTATGTAAAGCTCAGACTTATCAGCATCCATAAATTCGCTGGCTAAAGGCCATACTTTGCTTATTGTTTTAACATTATGTAAACAACAAAATCTAGTATTAAATTAAATTAAGAGTTTTCCAATTGAATCGGCCAATGCCTACCAAAAAATGACTGTGCTAACTGTCAAGAATCCCCCCATTGACTATTTCTGAAAAGCAAATCTTAATGGGTTAATCGCATTCTGTTTGACAATTACACAGCCCAAGCAAATGTTGAACAATAAGCAAATAATTTTGCACATGACATGCAAATCAAAGACCGTTAACGCAGGGGGGCAAGTGGAGGGAGCTGTTGGCAGCCGGTTTAACCATTCGTGCAACATGTTGCCATTGGTTTGGCCATTGGCTGAACGCATTTTGGCGATCGGCAACTGCATGCCAGTCGCTCCAACAACCATATATACATGTTATACACAACAGCAACAATCACAACCACAAAAGCAACAACAGCAACAATCAGCGATATCACTATATAGGTATTCGATTTCTATGCTAATCGAATAGCAACGCAGACAACTGCGTAATGAGTTTGCCGTTTGCTGCTTGACTTACATGTGTTAACTGCTTTTGTAGTCTGTATACGCTGTAAACGTAGAAATACTTCACTTGCAGAATTTCTATGAAAATCTGTAAATTCACACAGTTATTTAGCACTCTAAATTGAATGTACCTTCTGAATTTGATTCAATTAATATTTAAAATTAAACAGATTGTAGGTATTCTGAGGCGTAAATGAATTTTTTTATTCAAAAATTCTTTTTGAATTATATTAAATACTTTTTAAAATTTCTATATTATGTATTTATATTTTATATCTTTTTCAAACATATTTTTGCCTTTCTCATTATTTAATATTTTTGCCTAGGAAACTTTTTCTAAACAATTCATCTTTTTTACTTGCCTTTTACCAAAATTTTCTTCGATACAAAAATGTTCATTTCTATGTATACAACATATTGCGGTATTTCTTAAATTTCTCCATTAAGTCGAGCTTCTTACAGGGTACCTCTAATTCGAGCGCTCTCGACAAATGCACTCAAACATGTGGTTTTTGACGGGTTTAATAGGTCAACTGCAATGTGTTGGCTTTAAATGCCAACTGATCCGAGTTTGAACCCTATATAAACTATAGCTTAGATCGTATTCATAAAATAAGTAAGTGCAAGCTTCTCAGCTGCTTTTGGCGCATATTTAGGGCCAAGTTATCGCGGCAAGTGAATCGCTTGCTGCAAATTGTTGCAACAGCTACGTGTCACGATCCCAGCGCCCAGAAAGCACAGTGAGAGACACACAGACAGACGGACAGACAATCAAATGAAACGTTTTGAAAAGCTGCCGCACATGTGAGCCAAAGGTGCAGAGTTATGGTTATGGCTAAATGCATGTGAGTACATGTGACGATGACAGCGAGTAGGATTGACTATGAGATGCCCTCGAACAGCAATAAATAATATTTGTTTTACTAAACAAATGAATAGCTTAGATATAGATACAAAATATTGGTGGAAGCTGGTTCAAATCTGCTTTGTATAGTTCCTTTGGAGTCAGCCTTCAAGTTCACTACAGGGTATAGCAATAACAATAACAATAACAAAAGGCACAGATATTGCCTGGAAATCGCCGCAAATGAGCAGTGTCAAAAGCGACGACTGTCGAAATTGTTTGGCTATATAAAACTAACCACAAAGTAGCAGCCCAACTTGAGAATGGACAGACTCGCGGGCTGTCATATAAGCCGTCATTCATATGGAAGCTGCGAGCTGGGAGCTGGGAGCCGCTTGGCTGGCAGGTTGCCACAAGCTGACTCCATTTGCCGCCGAGCCCAGCAACATTTTGCGGCAATTGCAACTTTATTTTTGCCCGTTGTTTGAACCAGCACAGCAACAACAACAGCAACACAAACAGCACAAAATATTTGAACGTCGTCAAAATGTCAGCGTGGCAAAATTTAATAAACAGCAACAAAACAGACAGCGGCAACTTTTTAAGCGACGCGTGTTGGCAACATGTTGCATAAAGTACGAAAACAAAAAACTAGGTATAAGCATATGTATACGTATTTGAAAAGCAAAAAACCAAAATAAAAAAATAAAAATCGGACAACGAAAATATGTTGCACGCGTCGCTGCTCCGATTTTTGTTGAATTTTTGCAGCACATTCCCAATTTGTGAGCCGTGTTGCCTACCCAAAAAAGGGGCACTCGCTGGCGTGGCGACAGGGATGAAGGGGAGTGGCACACAAACACACACACACACACACATATATTTGTCGTGACAGACAAACACCAAAAGCGCACAAATTCCCACGTTTAGTTTTTTTTATAGTATTTCGGTTATTATGCGTGTCTTTCGAAATTTAGTTTAATTGAATTTATTTGGTTGAATGAAAATGCAAAAAAGGCAAACAAAAAAGAAACGATTTATCATCGAGTTGCCTTTGTTGTTGCCATATTTAGTCATATTTATTGGCAAAACAAATTGATTAATTGATACAGTCTTAAAGATTGTACGTCTCACCTCATCTTAATGAGCCGCAGCATTGAGAACTTTCCAAGCTCTGAATGGGCCCGCATGATCGATGATATGCTCCATATTCAGCGACTGTTCATACGGTTGAACGCTGCGTATGCGCAATGTGCAAGGACAGCGATGCGCCCAGCAGCCACACAGTCGAAAGCTGACTGCTGCGTAACTAGCCGCAGTAGCTGCGTTGGCCGCATTAACGATGTCAGGGCCAGTCGAAAGCGTTGACGAGCAAACTCACTGTTGCACCCCCCATCCTCCCTCACGCACCGTTGAGCAAACACTCATTAATCATCTGCCCAGCGATTGAACGAGTTCCTCAATGATCACCACAACTGCAGCTGAAACGGAGCCAGCGCCAACTTCATTCAAGTGCGGTCCATGCGCCAAAAGTGATTGTTTGTGTATTACATAATCGTCACAACCTACAAGAAAGTAAGGCAAACACACAAAGAAAAACAACGAATGGGTTTATACACTATGAAATTGAACAGGCACCCATACAACACATATTATAATTATTATTATTTTAAAATTTGTATTAAAAATTCAACAGTTAGTCTAGAGTTAAAATTAGGAGAATCACTAGAATATTAGAAATATGTAACTATCATAAGTATCGATTAGTGCTTTTATTTTAAAAGCATGTTTGAACACAGAGCCGCATCGAACTCGAAATACCCATTTTTGTTTGTGTGAACCGAACCAAAAAATTTAATCGAACCAAAACCAGAGAAACCTGATTTTTTCCAGATTAATTTTGAAGCTCATTAAAAGACCTCCTACCTTTAATTTGTATATAAATATTTTAAAAAATAATCATATTATTTATAATTATTTATATTCAGCTGAGATATGGCGAGGGCAGGTGTTTGCCTACTTCTGTATCTGATATTATTCAATTTGGGACGAAACTAGTTTTCTATCCAAAATCAAAGTTAATGGATGTGTTAAAGCAGATTCAACAAACTTACCTAAAGGTTAGGCATGTGTTCTTTCCGTAAACCGAACTTCCGACTTTTTTTATTATTTCTTTTTATTTGCAGTTTTGACTGTCAGTTTAATTCCGAATTTTACTAAACATTTTTAGAATTATTTTTAAAGCTCATCTCGCCTATTCGAATATTTTGCACTCTTTCCTGCCAAAAATTGCCCACAATTGTGCCCATTTCAATGACATAATCAAGCAAACCCTCTTTGAAATCTGAACAATCGTAACAATTCGTGCAAATGGTAACAACAATTGACTCTTTAGCGGCCACCGTTACGAGATGCGAATGACGTGTGTCGAGTTACGAGCTTGGAGTTTGGAGCTGAGAGCTACGAGTGCGTCGTCTTTGGATGTGGCCCCATCATCAAGAGCATCTCTCCGAGGGCGACGCTTTCGCTGTGCCATTGCTTGGTGGCCACTTGAGCGCCCAGTTGGCAAACAACACGAGGTAGTTAGAGACACCGACGCAGTCGGCAGTTGTTGTTGTTGTTATTATTGTTGTTGTTGCTTGTGGCTGCACTTGGCGCTTGTGTTTCCGGCGGCAGCTGGCTTTTGGGGGGGCGGTTTTCGTGTTACAGCTTGGAGGGTGTTCGGCCAAGGCCAGAGGAGCGCATCGCCGATCGCTCTATAAAAGCTGTCGATTCACCTGGCAATGGCATCAGTTCAGCGTTTTAGCTCAACTCAACCAGATCAACGATCGACATGAAAGTCTTCCTCTGCTTGCTGGCGCTAGGCGCTGTGGTCAATGCGGGTTACATTGGCGGTGGAGCTGGCGGTGGCTCCGGTGGCGGACATGGACACGGCGACTCCAGCGCCGGCCCCGAGGTCAAAGTCATCAAGGTGATCCATGAATCGGCACCCTCTCAGGGCGGCTGGCAGGCAGGTGGTGCTGGCGGCGGCGGTGGTTGGTCAGCAGGCGGCGGCGGCGGTGGTGGCTGGTCAGCTGGAGGCGGCGGTGGCGGCTACGGCGGCGGCTCTAGTGGCGGCTATGGTGGCGGCTCCAGTGGCGGCTATGGTGGTGGCTCTAGTGGCGGCTACGGCGGTGGCTCTCAGGGCCAAGAAGTCAAGATTATCAAGATTATCTCGCAGCAGTCTTCAGATGGTGGCTACGGAGGTGGTGCAGGCGGTGGCTGGTCAGCAGGTGGCGGCGGCGGCGGCGGCGGTGGCTCAGGTTGGTCTGCTGGCGGCGGCGGCGGTTCTTCTGGCTGGTCATCGGGTGGAAGCGACGCCAACACTGCTGTAAAGATCATAAAAATCATCTCGGAAAGCGCCTCAGATGCTGGTGATGCCTCTGGCTGGTCAGCTGGTGGTGCAGCCGGCGGTGGTTGGTCTGCTGCTGGTCCTTCAAGCGGCGGCGGTGGCGGCGGTTGGTCATCGGCTGGTCCTTCCAGCGGCGGAGGCGGTGGCTGGTCATCAGGTGGTGCTTCCAGCGATGGTTGGTCCTCGCAGGGCGGCGGCAGCGGAGGCGGCGGCTGGTCCTCGCAGGGCGGCAACGGCGGCAGCTGGTAAAACTTTCCGCAACTTGTGATAAGCCCAAATCTCATACTGCCCTCATCTCATTGCCTCATTTAATTTACTTGTTTTATCGCCTTATTTGTTGAATTAAAGTTCTTATAATTTCCACAATCGATATTTTCATTCAGCTGTCTGGGGGCCGGGGCAAGGGAAACGCGAAAAATCGTCTCAAACTTTTCCATTTAAGGCACCACAAAAAACTGCATTTGAAAGTCGGAAACAAAAGAGAAAGAACAAACTCCTTGCTCATCATGCGGAGTCCTTAGTTTATCGCTGTCCCGCTCTAACCACAGCTTTAGCTCTGCTTGCTGCTAAAAAAAAAAAACACACTTGAGCGTAAAGTAATAAAATTCAAGCAACCAAAAAATGTCGAAAAAGGCAAAAACCAAAGTAAAAAGTGGGCGAAATGAAAAAAAAAAAAAAGCGAAAATAATAAAAGACTGGCAGAAAAAATAAAAAGAAAAATATGTAAAATATCACTTTGGAGCGGCGACGCGTCGCCAACCCACCAAGTATTGAGCCAAGCAGCCAAGGATACCAAGGATACTCATACTTGCCATCAACCCACCAAAAAAAAAAAAAAAGGGCAAAGTGCAAGAAAAAGCTTTTCCAATGCCGCACAGCGGGGTCGCTGCTTGGTGGGGTCGCTGGGTGGGCTGGGTGTTCTGGCGGGTTTCTTGGATACAAATATTTTCCATATAAATCTAACAAAGAACGTGTTCGGGTTACTTGATTAGGCGCCCAAAGTGTGCAAATTGATGGGCGGCGAAGAGAGGGGGCGGGCCAGCGGCGGACCTACGATGACGCCAACAACAGTTACAGTAGCTACTACAACTACAGCAACAGAAGCAACAACAACAAGTGGAAATGGAAATGAGGGGGCGGGGATGGATGTAGAGCTCGACGACTTCTCGGTTTCCTTAACGCTTTCAAAATAAATACTTACATAGAAATAAAAGAGAGCAAAAAGAGGAGAAATAAAGTAAATAAAGGAAGGCGCAACAAATCCAATTTGTTGTTGTCGCGGTAGGCGTTGGCCTTAAAAAATCGTTGTGGATGGGCACCCAGTTTGGTTTATGTATTGATTTTTTTTATGGCTAAAGGAAGTGCGCTGTGAGTGAATATTATTTTGGGACTATTGCGCAAATTTGATTTGCTCGAAGAATTAATAAAAACAATCATTAAACAGCCGATCGTCATCCCCGCCACAGATCCCCACCCAGACATCATCAACTTGTTGCGCTATATAAACAAACAGGCTAGCGAAAAATTCTCAAAAATCCCCCCACACAGACATAGAAATTACTTAATTTTCGTACGATCTAAGAATCTGCTAAACAACAGCAAATACAATACAATCAAGTAAGAATGTTGCAGTCGGGTGTAACCGACAGCGCAATGCCCGAAAGGCTTATCAAAAAATTTTAAAAACCTTAAAACCGAAGGAATTATGTAGAATTAACACGCCCCCAGTGGTCGTAGCCAACAAATCGTAACAATTTATCTGACGCGGGTATACACGAGTATATATATTCAAGTTTCAAGTCTCTAGCTGCAAAAGCGTCGAATAGACAGCCAAACGGAAATTGCACAAACCCAATATACCCTTTTCACTTCTCGAACGAGTATATAAAAAAAAGAGAAAACGGAAAGAATATAAAATAAAATTGAAATTATTTTGACGAGTTAATGGAAAATTTTTGAATCAACGCAGTTTTTCTTCTATTTTCGAAGTTTTGCTCTTTATGGATCTGTAGCCGGGGCGGTTATTTGTGCGGTGCTTCTTTCAAATTTGTTATTATTTTAATTTTAATATTGTTGATTGAGGCTGTTCGTGTTGTTGTTATTATTGCTTCTTGCACGTGCAGCGCCAAAAATGTGGAAAATTGCGTGTTTGCCAAACAACAACAAATACAACAACAGCCGTTAAGCCAAAGTTAAGTTGTTCGCCTTGCTCGCAAACGGGGAGTCCCTTCTGGGGCGCCTTGTTGACACAGTCGCTTCGAGTTATCAGTGTGTATGTGTGTGTGTGTGCGTGTGCGTGTGTGTGCTGAGTGTGTTGACTGTGGGCGCGTGTGCTGCGGCAGCATCGAAGACACACACACTCAATGAGGCAAATGCAAACAGTTTATGCGACCCTCGCTAAAAGTGCGCGTATTCCTGCTTCATTTGCTCAGCAACCCCAGCGATCTGCGAGTACTTATTATTATGCAATTTAGATTTATCTGAGTTGACAGACAGATGAAAGAATTAGTTTCGAGTGGTTCAGGCAAAGGATTTTTAAAATAATATTTAAGTACTTTTTTGTTCTTTTAAACGTCAACTTGAAGACAAGCTTAAATTCAAATCAGGCAAAGGATTTCCAAAAAAAAAAGAGTCACTTTGTTTTTAATTGTTTTTAAATATTCAAACTTTTATAAGACTTTTAAATGGAAAGTGAAAATCTATAATTTTTATAGTTGATTTTAAAATTCATAAATCAATTTATTTTATCACAACTTTAATTTCATAGACATTATCTCAGTTGAGCAATTTTAATTCGGCATTTTCACCGAGTTAAATTCCAATTTATTTAACTGTCCCAGTACCAAAATCTCCTCAATCGCCTTTTTGGCCAGCAGCTTGTTCTTCTCATCCAGTTTGCGATAGGACGTGGCCCAGCCCTCTGCATAGATGTCAGCCTCATCACGTGAGCTGTGGCTCAGATTTGGCATCAGCGGTGGTTGAAACTGTGCCTGTGCCGGTGGCTGCGGCTGTTCCACTGGAGGCGATGAGTGCTCCAGACAAGGCTGGTTTACAGGCGACTCATGGGGCGCTGGTAGCACAGGCTCAAACTGCAAAGTGAAATGATTTATATTATAGTCTCTATCTATCCCTAATATATGCTGCGCAACACTAACAAGTTTGGTTTCACTTTCGGACCAGTCATTCTTGTCATCCTTCAGCTCAGTGTTGTTGGACTCTGCCTCGTCCATATCTTCCTCGTTCCAAAAGCTGTTCGACGTTTCCGCAACGGATGTAAACTGGGGTGTTCTGCCGTCGTCGTTACGCAGAAAGGACAACTCATCGAAGTACCACAAGTGCGGCACATAGATTTCCTCATTTTTCTGAGCCATCACTTCGCTGTGCTCCACTTTGCGCTGTTCGCGTCGGTAACAAGTCCGGATACCGTTTATTCTGCGTCGCATGCTGTCCACGTTGGCCTTCGCATCGATCTTCTGGTAGCACTCCAAAAGCCTGTCGTAGGCGGCCTTCTTGGCGCGCTGGTTTTTGTACATCTCATCCGTGACCCGCCACAGCGCAGGCAGCTGGCGGTACGTTTCGAAGAATTCGACCCAGCGATCGGTCTGCGGTATAGCGCTCATGTCGAGAAAAACACGCGTACAGTCTCACGGCTTGAAGCGCACTAAAGGCAGAGAGCGAGAGCGAGCGAGAAATGCTGGCGAATGCTGTATGTCGGTCAAACATGTTCATGTTTGACGCTCTTCGCACACAGGGCGCCTTCACACATGCATTTGTAGTTTGCCCTCGAGCAGGAGTGCAGAAAGTTGGCACACAACTGCTGCATACATACACACATGTTGCATCGAACAGTCAGCTGAGTTTTAATAGGGGCGAAGAGCAACAACTTGATTGTACTCTTCTTCGCACCTACCCCTTTCCTACCCGTGCTATCCGATATGTTTGCAACTGAGTTGAATGAGAGAGTTGGCAAGCATCGTGCGCTCAAGGCAAGCTTGTTTTAAAGAGCGTACAACCGTTTGACAACTTTGGAGTGTTGTTTGCTCCGAGCTGCTATTTGTTGTTATTGCTGTTGTTGTTGTTGGTATTGGCGTCATATTGTCGTCTATTGCCGAACTGCCATTTCGTCTGGTCGACGACACTGGCAGCGCCAGACGTGCGTCGCAGTCGACGCCATTAACGACGCGACGTCCCCCATCGATTTGGCGTCGTCGTCTTCAACTCTGCATGTTTGTCGCCTTTGTTGACTGCCAAGCACACAAACACACACACACACACACACACCCGTGCATAATTACAAGTATGGCAAAGAAAAAAGTTTGCAAAATATGCACGAAGACCAAAATGAGCGCAAAAGCACAAACAAAATATTATTACTAATTCATTTTGTTATTTTGTTCATTGCACCCTTTGCTTTTGTCGCGCTGACTGCACTGACGTTCACGTTGACGCCCACTAGCGACGCGTCGCCGCGGCGTCGCCTTTACTCTCCTCTCTCGCTCTCTCTTTCGCTCGCTCGCTCCATTTGCCCTGCCGTTTTGCACTTCATTGCATCAGCCCACACGCCGTGCTGAACGTCTCCCTCTCCCTCTTTCTCTTTGCTCATTGCAATTCATTTGGTGCGAGCTTTTTTTTTGCTGCATTTGCTTTGTTGTCGTTTATCGTTAAATGTTTTCAGGTGCGCGCTTTGCTTTTCCGATTCTTACGCCGCTACTGCGCTGCGGCTCGCCTGCACATCAAATTTGTGTCTGGCCAAGTCATAAGTAATTTATCATCATACAAAATTGAAGTGCGTCGACGCGGACGTTGACGGCGACGGCTACGGCGACAGCGACAGCGGCGTCTGTCAATGCCAATCAGTTGTAAACGATATGACTGACCGATTCTTGGGACTTTCCTTGTCGTTGTTGCTGTTGCTGTCAGGTGGTCATTGTCGGTGCCAACTGCCAGACACCAAATTAGCTGCACTACGATAATTTCGAGGGTGAAAGCAGCGGAGGCAATCGATTGCTTAAGGAAATGGTTTGTAAACAAATCAAAAGGAGCAAAAAACGGTACCCTGGGGTTATTATTTATAACTGGGGCTTAATTCGAAGCGTTTAGTTGATTTGAAAATCAGTTTGTCAATGCGTTTTGATGTGATTTATAATTCAGTTTGTATTCGTTGACACTTGATAACAACATAAACGGTTCTAAAAATGAAAATATTTTTGTTTTTTATTTTTAAGTTATTAGTTACTATTATATGTATGTACATACATATGTATTTATATGTAAATAAAAAGTTGCTTAAATCTTAAAATAATATAACACTTTTTTTATAAATATTACAGAGTGAGTACTTACACATTTGACATTTGATTTATTCCCTAATATATTTTTAATATATACTTTACATTTGTGTTTCTTATAGTTTTCATTTAACCTTTTGCATTATTAGTATTAATAAATAAAACATTTATAACGTTATTTTTATATTATTACACAAAAGAATTTAAAACCCAGCGGCGAGCTGTTACATACATTTAAGCCTCTTTGCATTCATACACACATTCACAAAGTCACACACATACACATACACAAAGGCATGCAGCAAGCTGCGCACTTTACTCAGCGGCTGCGCTTGGCCCCCACTATGGAAAATGAATTCTTGAATAATTTCATCGACTCGGCTAGTGATGCTGACCGAGAATATATATATACTTTATGGGGTCGGAGATGCATCCTTCTGCCTGTTACATACATTTGCACAAAACCATTTTTATCCATTTTCAATGGGTTCAGGGTACAAACAGTTCCATATTTTTAAAATCTTACCCCTTTTATGTTCATGTAGGACTGTAAGTCCCCGCTGACCTGGCGGCATAAATTTGCGTAATCCTTTAATTGCACTGTTCAAATTTGTTGAAAGATTCATAAAGTGCACACACACACACTTAATCACAGTCACAAACGCACACTCAATTACTGTGCAAACTACCAACAGCTCGACAATAAAATGCGATTTCCTACCAAAAATGTACACACACATACACACACACGCACACAGAGGCACACACGCATTGTAATAATTTTTGGGGCTACCTTGTGCTTTGTGTTTTGTATGTGGGTCATGTCCTTATGAAATATTCAAATGTCCTGAATTAAGCATTTATACCATTTCCATTCCTTTATTGTTTGCCCGATTTGCCAGGCTGCCCACAGTTTTCCACCTACTTTAGTCCTCTTTCTCTCCATCTCCCTCCGCAACTCCACTGAAAACCAATTGTAAATGCGTACAACGCCTGATTATGTGTGTGTGCGTGTGCATTTGTGTGTGTGTTTCCATTTCTTTATTGAAAATTGACCAAATATGCGATGCGATGAGAAGGTGCACAAAATAGGCATGCCAAGTGGGCGGGACGGCAACAAAAGCAGAGAGACAATAAAGCACAAACGCATAAAAGCAAATAAATTGGTTACATTTGGTTTACACACTCACACATTCTCGCACGCATACGCACACACATTGCTTAAATCCGCAACGGAAGTTGTGCTTTTAAATCGATTTTGATTGATTTTTCTCACAGCCAGGAAAAATGCCTTTTGGGCAGCACTCACAAAAACCAAACACACAGACACACCCACCCGCATGTTGGGTGTGCGTGTGTATAAATAAAATCAAATTGTAAATAATCGAGTCGGAATCGTCGCCTGTTTGTATTTCGCCAGCCCTTTGGCGCTTTTCACTTGAAATCCGTTTGCAAAATGAAATGAAAAAAAAAATCAAACAAAAATATTTTCACTAAAATTATTTTCAATATTTTCACCGCTGTTGTTGTCGCTGTTATTGTTGTTGTTGTTGTTGCTGTTGCTGCTGCTGGGCGTGTTTAACTTTGCCGCTCACAGCTCGTTATTTATTTATATTTATTGAATGTGTGTGTATCGCTTTATTTCAATATCATAAAAAAGTGGACACTGCCCAAAGAAAATAAACTAAAAGCCAGCACTTACATTTTTAATACAAAATCAATAAATATAAAAATATATATATAAATATATATACGTACTCTTATATTAAAATATGTTGTCGCACACTCACGCGTACACAAACACATGCAGCTCACTGTGTATTATTATTTTTTATTTTTTTGTGTTTTTGTAAGGCACTTTTTATGGCTGCGGGCTCATAAAAAGCGCATAAAGTGGCTTTAACATGGCATAAAAAATGCACCCAAGAGTGCCAATAGGCAGGCCAGCTGAAGGAACAGAGGGGCGAGGGGGGCTCAGCAGTCGGGTCAGTGAATGAACCATCTATCTGAACACTTTGGGTGGCCAGAGGCGGGCCAATAAGCGATATGTTGGCCACTAAAAGAAGGAAAGAAAAAACCAAAAAAAACATATGTGACAAAAGAACATGTGTCAGTAGGTGTGAAGGAAAGAGAAGGAGTTAGATAAAAAGAAAGGAAAATAGTGTGAGAGAGACATAAAAATGAAGGAAATCGACTTTCTCTTACATAGTGTACATAAAAGCTTCTGCTTGGGCAACAGACATACAGCTGAGCACATTCTTCAATGCTACCGATTTATTCTATTATATTAACATGTTTTATATCTGGCTAGCGAACCCTTAGGCAAATAACTTAACCCCTTGGCATACACAATTCATAAGATACAAAAGCTTTAATCAAACTTAAGCTTTTCCTGTCCCAAGAACACCTTTTTCCTTAACAATTTCCTTTTGTTTGGCATAAGTCAAGCATCAAGGCACTCAATAAAACACAGCTACATAATTTACATACCTACATCAGGTCGTAATTAAAATATCACGCCCATGCAAACAAATGCCAGACGGAAAAGCCCCCCCACAACGACGGGTCTGCACCCTGTTTGGCATCTTCGTGCTCGACAAATAATCTTTAAACCCGCTTTTTGTTTTTAATAAAAAGGACTTTACAAATATGTTAAGCCGCTCATCACTGCCTTATGCCCTATTCCAGCCATTTGCCGGCAAACTTTTGACAAGCCCACCCGATCCAACCCCCACCCGATTCCTTTGGCTCCGTCCAGACGGCCACGTCTGCAAATCAAAGAAGCGTATCGCGCACGTGTCTGAAATATGCATTAACACACCGCCGCCACCACCAACAGCAGCACCCACACCACGCAGAACAGGCCACCCGCACCACTCCTGGACGCTGCCAGCGGCAGACAGTGGCTCAGGGCCGATCACACCCCGGCCTCGAGCAGAGCATCCACCGAGAAATGATTTCATTTTTAATATTAATTGCAGCAATCGAGTGACCATGACAACAACAACCCTCAGGATCGTCTAGCAGACACTCGAAATACGGGGAAGGACAGCAACCACCCGCCCAAAATTTCCGCCCATGACGGATGTGGCAATTGAATTTGAAAGCTGGCCATAAACTGTACGCATCATTTATTACTCACAATTGCACAAAAACAATTGTCAATCTAGCGAACTCCTGAACTGCTCAGCAGCTAGACGTCGATCTCTGCCTCCATCGCTTTTTAACTAGTAATTACACTCCTTCATCAGTTCTCCTATGGCAAAGGGCAATGTTTTAGTCTTAATATATTCCAGATGCCGAACTGCCGCCTTGAATTCGTCCATGGAGAGAGGTGGCACCGGTTCGATATCGTCGTAGATTCTTGACTCAATCAGGATCAGTTGAAAGTTAATTAGGTCAACGGCTGACCTCATCTCATCGACGTCCACATCGATTTTCTTGCTATTGTCGACGGGTTTCTCCGGTGGCGTGTCCGGACTCTGTTCAGCCGCCTCAATCTTCATCAGTTGCTCCTTGACCCTCTTCTGTTTTCGCACCTTGAACAGCCTGCGCACAATATACAACACTGGCAGTATGACAAAGCACAGTCCGTATATCGAGGACAGGCCAAACCACTCAAGCATTTTGACTTTCCTCTACAAAATAAATATTACTAGCTGAGTAAAAACTATAAAAATATGCAGCCAACACTGCTTGACTAACAGTTGAAGTTAATATAATTTGCAATAATGCACAAGCCTACTAATTCGAAAAAATAATAAAAAAAATAAGATAAAAAAATAGTTAGCAAAGATTTCTACAAATGAAAAAAATGTGTAACTTGGAGCCAACTTGAAAAAAAAAAAATATAATCATAAAATATAATATTATTTCCAAAGCGTTTTGTATTATATTATTATATTATTTTATTTATAATATTTTATGTATGTTTCCTGTATTGTCGTAGTCCATGATTATTCAAATAATAATAATATTAATGATTATTTTTATATTTATACAAACTTTGCCAATTTCAATAACAAGAATGCATAAGACCGAAAGAGAAAATATGTGATATTAAACGGGTAACCCGCTGGTCGCACTTGTTTCATTCTGACACAATTCTGACTTCTCACATAACCCGCCACCCGCCCGATTTGGCCCCTGGCTTCCAGCCACTTGCCCCAGTCACTCGTTTCAGCGTCAACCCCTTGCGCGACCCGAAACCAAATCCCAGACCCATGTCCGGAACGCAAATAAACGATAAAAGCGCAGTCGTTGCGAATAACACTAACAATGACTAGCGAGAGGCGAGAGGCGCGAGACGAGAGACGAGAGACGAGAGATGAGAGACGAGAGCCGAACGACTGTCGCACTCGCTGACTTACTCACTTACTCGCTGTTGGGCCGGCTCGTCCGTCGTCTGCTCGTTGGTTGGTTCGACAAACGCGGGAGTTGCCTGGGCGCCCAGCAACGACAGCAGCACGAAACTCGAAAATTTCACAATATGCGCAAAATATGCGGCAAGGGATGACAGAGAGCCGCGTGCAGCCAAAGAGAGTAAGCGAGCGAGAGACTGGGCTAGAGAGAGAGAGAGAGCAAGTTGAAAGTTAAATTGATTTGAGTTGGGTAGCTAGCCGAAGGGTTGGCCTTGTGGGTGGTTGACGCTTTGGCTTTGAGTCCGCCGCTCAACCAAATGACTTTCAGCATGTGGAAGCCGCTGCTTAGCATGTTTCCTGCCATTAGACGGTGCCACGTGCGCAGTGAGAGAGCGAGAGAGCGACACACACACATGCACTCACACACTCAGTCGTTTACTCTCGCTCTCTCTCTACCCCTTCCCCTCTCTCACTCCGTGTTAGTTGAAAATGAGGCGCAAATTTTGTGGCAACCAAAAAAGGTTCAACAAATGGTTTGGCTCGATACCGAAACCGAAGCCGTAACCGAAACTCAGACTCGAGCCCCAACTGCTGCCCCAAATGCCACCCACTATTTAGTAATGACACAAAGTTGTAATGGGCTAGCTAGGGAAAGTGGGGGTAAGGGGTTGCTTATGGGCTGCTAGCTTTTGCTGTGTATAAAAACGTGTGGCATCATTTTTCAGGCTCGACTTTTTGTGTGCTATGTAGGCGAGCTGGCGGCGAGCAGGGTCCGAGGGGGTTCTGGGTGTTTTCTGGTTTTGGGCGCACAGCAATTGACACAGGACACGGCGACGCTGCTCGTTGGGGGCTTTTGTAATGCTCGCTCTGTTATGCTCTGGCTCGCTCTGGCGCTGTCTTGGTCGCACACACTGGCGCTTGAAAATTATGTCAACGAGCTCTGTTGATTTTCCATTTTGCCTGCTTTCATTTTAGCCTGCTTCCTGCTGCCTATTGTTGTTGTTGCTGGAGTACATTTTGTTTTTGTTGTTAATGCTGATGTTATTTGCCATTTGCTGCTGTTGTTGTTGGTGTTGTTGTTACCGCCGCCTGACGCTGGTTAATTACATTTTACAAAATTTGCTGTCAAGTAGTTAAGTTGGGTTAAGTCGAGCGCGCTGCGCTGCCGACGCCGACGTCGGCGTGGGCAGCGGCTGCGACAGTTGTTGTTGGTAATTTAATATTCGATTTTATAATTTTTATGCGCTGACCTTTTTGCATTTGTGGCATTTTCTTTTTAATTATTTATGTGCGGTTCTGCGGGGGTAAGTGTCGAGCAAGGGGCCAGGAGGGGTATGTGAGTGGGCGTGGCAGAGGACGGGGGAGGTGTACCTCGCTGGTTTTGCTGTTTCGCAGATTAAACGAAAATCGACATATTTAATTATGCAGACAGGTGCCTGTAATTCGGCATTGTAATGCCATGTTGAGGTAGCCAGCAAGGATAGCGGGACTTAAGGGTAGGGGCAAAAAGGATTAAATAGCTGATCTGTGGAATTAATACGCCCAGTTGAGTTAGCAGATTAATAATTTAATACGACACAAAATGCAGAAATCAACTTAAGAACAAAAGCACCAACCGGAGAGCAGCACAGACTTAAGAACTCAGAGCTGGAAAAGTTGCACAAACAAATACCAGACTAAATATTTATATATACATATACATATACATATTTATATATAATTCCAGCAGTACTGAAAACTTGTATATGCTTTGTATATGTGTTTCTGTGTGTGGCATAGAGGAGGAAAATTCAACAAAAATATTTTTAAAAGCTCAAGTCAGCAACACAGACATTAAGTAAAAAATTGCACTCCAGCACAAATGCGCGAAAGAGATGCAGTTAACGAGAGACAGGGACGCACAAACAGACCAAAAGGACAAAGAAAAGCTTGTAAAAAAACGAAGAAAATTGTACAAAAAATCATAGAAAACTAAGAAAAATGCATATAGACGACTTTATAATGCTCTATGGCACATCGTTTTTTTTTTTTTATTGAAGAAGAAAATTTTAAGAAAATTAAATAAAATAATTGAACTTCTAAACTTAAGTGAATATTTTAATACTAAAAACTTACTTGGTAAAAAATTAATTTTTAATATGATTAAAAGTAATGATAATAATATTATAAATTTATTTTAAGTATACATAAAATAATAGCAAATATAAATAGTTCAAATAAAATAAATGAATATACAAACAAAAATGTTTTTATTGTTTATAACTTGGAAAATTAATAAAACGTAGTATACTCTTCTCGATAGATCAATAAATTGTATTAGTAAGGTGATCTGCTTGACGGCTATGCCCGATGATCCTGTTGCGTTAGAGCATAGAAACTTGGAGAGCAAAAGACAAGCATCGAGACAAGCAAAAAATGAAAATAAAAAGAAAAGGCAAAGAAATAAAAAAAAACAAAAAAAAAACTGTAGCGCAAAATGTTACGCTTGCATTTGAGCACAAGGAGGGGGCTAGTGGTGGGGATGTGGTGTATATGGGGTAAAGTGTGGCAAGGTGGGGTTGCGATGCGGTGGGTGTTGTTGTGGGTATTCGGGGAATTGGTTCGGTGTTGCTATCTGCCAGTTTGAGAGCATGTGGCTCCTACAATGACAGCAGCCAGGCGAGTTGTTGTTGCTGCTGCTGCAGCAAGGACGACAAAGATGAGGAGCAGGTGGAGCAGCAGGAGGATGTGTAGCAGCAGTACGATGAAGGCATTAAGCTGCTCCGCACACACACAACACGCACACCCACACACACTCACACACACACACACCCACGCAGATGGCAGACATTATGGGCAGCAGAGGCGAAGGATGCGTTTGCCATGAAATACGCACAGATATACACAAGCGCACACTCGCACACACACACTGGCGGCACACTTTCCCACACACACGCGCACACACAAAAAGAACTTGGCAAGAAAATTGCGCGGCTTTTGACAAGGGAAGGGAACTGTGGGCCTCGGGACGCTTGGCATATCCATGCCAAAGCGATAGAAGAAAAAGCCAGTCAGACACTCACACACACACAAACTTATACACTCACACACACACGTACACATGCCAGGACAAAATGGCAACATAACTGTAGTGAAAATGTCAAGAGAGAGAAAAGATATTAAAACGTATTTGACTTCTGCGAGTTTGCGGATGAGGCTGAGGCTGAGGACATGAGCAGGATGTGCGCCAGTGTGGCACAATGAAAAATATATAAAGAAGCCGCATACACACACACACACACTCACAAACACACACACATGCACATACAGCTTATGACAAAAATAATAAAAATGGCTCAAGAAACGAAGCAGCTGAAAAGCAAAACGAAAACAGCGCAAAAATATAAAGCAAAGTAAAATAAAAGTGAAGAGAGAAAAAAAAAGAACGAATACGAAATACAAGTATAAAAATGAATTTTAGATGACAGTCAAAGTGCTTGGTGGGCGGCGGGGCCTGCAGCGGAGGCGGTGCGGTCCGAAGGTTTGTCTTTGCAGTTAAGCAGACGAGTAAATGTTGTCCGTATTGTTGTTGCTGCCGCTGCTGCTGCTGCTCCTCCTGACGAGGCTGTCGTGGCTGCTATTTTATGCCAAAGACGTCGGCGGCAACAGCAAAAACTGTGAAACTGGGCGATGGGTGGTGGGCGGCAACAGTGGGCGAGGCTGGGACCGAGGCAGCAGCATTGCACAGCAGCAACAGCAGCAGCAAAAAAAAGTAAAAAGAAGCGACAAAAAGTGGAAAGTTTTATGGGCAACAGCAGCAAAAATTGCAATATACCATAGCGAGGACTACGACGAGGACCCTCCTGACGTGGATTGGCCATGTGGGTGGTGGGGGGTGGCCAGTGGGCGGGACATGGCCTTCTCTCTGGGGCTGAGGTGATGAGGCTGCTGATGTTGATGGCGTTGGCAATGCTGAGACACTGACAACCCAAACAGCAGCAGCAATAGCACCAGGCAAGGGACACTGGCGTAGATAAATCTGACAAAAGGGGGCTTTACTTGAAACAAAACATAATAAATGAGAAATTGGATTGTTAATGATATGATCATTAATGATATGCAGGCACGATCTGGAGCATAGGAATAATAAGCAGAGTGTCATAATTATAAACTCTGGCTAGAAAAAAGTAAAGTGAAATGAACAAAACTCTTTTTATTTTTAATTTCATGTTTATTACTTTATATCTAAAAAATGTCTAGGATATTGTGAATATGTAAAAGGGAAAAGATTTTAGGAGATTTGTAATTGCAACCTTTAGAGAAAAATTCAGACAAGTATTTTGAAAGGATTACGACAGGTGGGTAATGAAGCCATTAGCTTGTGTGTACCTTACAGCTATTTTTCTACCAACCCACATGAATAAATCTGCTTAGCCCCAACCCTCAGATAAATATTTTTAAACATATTGAAAATGCTCCACTCTCATCCCTCTTTAAAAAACGATTAGCCTGCGCTTATGGCTTATGCTATATGTGGATGTGTATACATCGATGCCAACACTCATGCCGTCAGCCACACATAAGCTTCGGCATTCACTGTGGCAAACACTTCCCCCGCCCCTCTATCACCACCCACTATTCCGTTGGCCAAAAAAAAAAAACAAAAAGACGACAAAATGATTTCGTTTCTTGGCACGAGTTGAGCAAACTTCGACAATGCTGATGGGAAACGTTAGCAGAACAACTTACAAATTAAGGCTTAAATAAGATGCCGTCATGCCACAGCGCTGCCAGCTCTCTGGGGAGACGCTGGCAACATATGTTTGTCAAAATCCCCCAATAAGTATATTTCTCAGCTTGAATCACAACAAAAAAAAGAAAAGCAACTGAAATAGAATACAACATAAAAATAAATCATACGCCTCATCAGCCCCAGAAACGAGCCAATACCGTAACCATTACTCAGCCGCAACCCCCTGCCGCATTGCACCTTCCCTCCGTCCGTCGTGCCCAGCACTCCTCTCCGGCTCTTCGGCTCACCCAACTCGCGCTTGGCGCTAATAAATTCTTATCGAAGACGCATAAAGCGAGTAAATTCGCAGCCATTAAACGAGCATAAAACTCAATGCCCGCCCGGGCCAGCAACAGCAACAACAAAAATGGGGGGCCGACAAATCAAAGTACAAGCAAAACAGCCCCACCAACCAGACCCTGCCCCGGACGGCCCTGCGGCTCCCACTTTGACACTCCCTAAGGCCGCAAAAGCTGTGAAATAAAACCAGGCAAGAACCGACAACGGCTACAATGAAACCCAAATCGGCTCCCAGGCGATTTTAATGCGGGTTTGGCGTTTCGAGCCAGGCAGAGCACCCAAGCCACCCAACTGTCCAACCACCCAACCACCCAACGTTGACAGCATACAAAGTAACTTAAATCGAAACAATAAAGCGGCAACTTTGTTCGGGCAAAAATGCAAAAGGAGAAAGCATAAAAAATGGCGACGGAGGAAAGGGGAGCGCATAAAAGTTGCCAAAGATGGCGAGAAAAAAGACAAAAAAGAAACAAAAAAAAAACATGGAAAATGCGCAAATAAATGAATGAATAAAAGCGCACCAGCGAAGAAGCAAAGGACAGGACGAACGCAAGAGCAGGAACCAGAGCAAGAGCGTGAGTAAGAAGCCCCCACAAAAGAAATTACAAAATTTAAGAGGGACACAAAGTGAATGGAACTCCAAAGGAGCAGCAAAGGAGCTGCAGGAGAGGATCTGCAGGAAAGTAGCTGTGGAGCAACAGCATCAGCAAAAAAAATATTAATAAATCCCAGCTACTGTACGCCACACGACACTAGACACTCCCGAGTGCCCTGGGGCGCCGCAAAGTGCCCGTACAACAGGGCGTATGCGTAATATGCAAAGTGCATAAGTCGAGCTAGAAAACAAGTTTTAATTTTCGAATTGGTATTTAATAATTGCTTTCGGAATAAAAAGAAAATAATTATGGAAAATATAACACTTTAAAACATGCAATATATGTTAATATATTATGCTGATATATTTTCCGTGCCAGTTTTATCTGTTTGAAATGAAAAATGGCTGAAAAGAAAGATTGCTAAAAATAAAATACACCAACAAAATAAAAACAAATTTGTGTATTAGTAACATATCGATTTGATTAGCTGACTTAATAGCCCCAGAAGCTGATTATGTCGCCAAGCTACATAAATATTATCCTATAAAGATTTATCTCTGGCATTTTGCTCTAAAACCTAATCACCATTAAAATCATATTTGTCAGCTAATTCAAATGCAAAGATCATGTATTTCTCATGCTTCCTACCAGGGATATACAAAAGAGTTCAATGTAATTCTTGTCCATCTGTGTGAATAGTTAGAAGTGAATTGCTTGTCACTGTTTCGAGTGCTCTAAATAATTGATTCAAATTCGAACCTAATTGAAGTCGATTGAAGCACTTGAGTTTCAATTGAATTGCTGGCCATGCACTGGTTCAATACCCATGCGCAATGACCACTAATCATAAGGATAACACCTAATCAACCGCAGTTCGGTAGCCGCATCATGTCCAAAAAGCCGCCCACAAAATCGAAATCGAGAGGTTTCTGGCTAAATTAAATGAAACGTTGATAAGGCGCAAAAGGGCGCACTAAACGATTAAATCGAATGAGCGAACAAATGAGTAAGTGAGTGCCACCAGTGAATCGCCCTTCATTCATACTATATTCATGCCACCCCCAACCCTCGGCCCGTCGCCTGTCGACCCCCTAGCGCCGTGGACGTGCCCGACTGACTTTCGGCACAAGTGCGCAGCGATGGCGAAAAGTGAATTTTCCGCCGTGCGGTTGTCAGGCACGCAGCGAGAATGACACTCCTAGGCGGCGGCAGGGGGCGAGGAAGCCGGCTAGCGAAAGGTGGCTGA
The DNA here is from genome assembly GCA_035041545.1 of Drosophila colorata. Taxonomy (NCBI): domain Eukaryota; kingdom Metazoa; phylum Arthropoda; class Insecta; order Diptera; family Drosophilidae; genus Drosophila; species Drosophila colorata. The sequence goes on from JAWNLD010000564.1 coordinate 8,491,727, forward strand.
GGGTTGGGCAGGCAAACAAGTAAGAAATTGCTAGCTGAATAATTTCAACAGCAACAGCGACGGTGACGGTGACGGCGACGTCGACGTCGACAGCACAGCTATCAAGCATGGCAGGCAGCAGGCAGCATGCGAGCGTGTGAGAATGGGAGAATGCCAGAGTATGAGAGTGGGAGAGTGGGCATTGCAAAGTCAGCTTAAAGCGCGACAGAGAAAGCGAAAGAACCGAACTGAGCGAGAGCGGGACGGGGCAGTCGAACGTTGGGCTAACTCTGGTTAGCGTTGGGTGGCTGTCGTGCATTTGCTCGGCACTCGTTCGGTTTTGAGTACGACGTTCGGTCAGGCAGACAATGTTTTTCACGTGCCATTGCATGTGCACGTACACACACAAACAAACACACACACACACACACACGCACACACATACGTACGTCTTTTGGTGAGAGCAGCACGCGTTGCACTGTTTCTGAACGCCTGTTCTCCAGGCAGCGTGTTGCGTTCGTGTGTGACGTTCTGTGCGGCCAACTGATTGACGTTGACTGCGATGCCGGCGCCTCTGTTTTGGTATTTGTTGGCACTCGATGGCCAAATGAGTGCGAGAGAGGCGAGGCGAGGCGAGGCGAGGCGAGGCGAGCCGTAATTGTTGTTGTTGTCCTGTTTTGCTCTCTGTTTGCTTAACTGGACTTGATTAGGTTTTCGAGGTTAGATACATTACGAATTATTCAGCGCTCTGTGGGAGGTGACTGCGCGCCCTCACCCCGCCAACGACTTCACCTCCCCGCCACCCCCCTCCGCCCAGCGAATACCACTTGTTTCTTCGGTTTGCGCCTGCGAGGGCTGTTTATCGAATTTCTGACCAGAAATTCTTTGATTGTGTTGTAATTGTGTTATCCTTGTTGGCTCGCCGGCTGTCGCTGCCACTGCCACTGCCACTGCCACTGCGGCACGTAGCACATAATTGTTACTATTAATATTTCATTGGGTGGTTGCTTCGGGACATTTATGGACTGTTTTTCCTCGCCTTTGCGCCGCGCCCGGGGTTGGGTGTGTGTTTAATTAATCGACTTGCCGGCTCCGAGTGCCAAATGTTCTTATTGTTTTTGCTCGCTAGTCAAAATATTTGACTTGTAGATGTGCCTCTAATTGAGTCGCGCCGCCCCAGCTTCCCCAAGCCGGCCTCTGTCAATGAGAGTAAAAGTTTTTCCCGGCCAACTGTTGTTGTTTCTGCTCATGTTGCTCCTCTGTCTGCCCATCTGGCGTTAACTTCACGAAAATGATGTAAACCTAATTAAATTTCCAATAGCAAATAACGCTCACCCCCCCCTCCACCCCAGGATTAGCCAAGGAAACTTTGACGACGGCACAGATAATTGCTGGATTGCGTCATGCAAGCAAGTTTTCCACTTATCCCACCGACAGTCGACTTTTTCCGTATACTGTGTGGAATTATGTATCATTCGAGCTTGTTCCACAAAGTGGGTTGTACTACATTGGAAATCTGTCTGCGAACAGTGTAAATTAACTTTCCGAGAAAGATAATTTAATGGAATGTGATTCCCAGAATAATTCTAATATCTATTAAAAATTGGCCTTCAAACACAAATTGCGATTAAAGAAATATTGATATTCCACGAATATACAATTCCAAAAATAATTATTTTTATTTGTATCATTAAATACCTATATTTCATACATCTATGAATAATTATTGTATATTTAACAAAACTCACAACTGTTGACAACCAGGTTTCACTTGTAAGAAAATCAGCAGCAAACTGGGCGTACGATAATTATCAAAATGACAAAGGAAGGCGACAGATTCCACTCCTGGTGACACACACACACACCTACACACCCACACACACACACACTTACAGGACAAAGATGCTGGGTCATCGTCGACTGTCGACTGTCGACTGTCGACGGTCGTTATCCTCATTGTCGATATTGAGAATTCTCTACGCCCACACACACAAGCGCAAATTGAATTATCCCCAACAAATAGATCTGGCAACGTGGGCGTGGGATGTGCGCGTATGTGTGTGTGTGTGTGTGTGTACAAGTTAATGTTATTGTTGTTGTTGCTGATGTTGTTGGTGTCAATTGGGTGTCTCTGCGTTGGCATGTTGTGCTTTGTGTTGTCTTGTGCTTGGCTGTTCTGTGTGTATCTGCGAAACGTCAAAGTATCTTAATTAAATTTCATCCCTTAGCCAAAACGTAAAAATGTACAGCAATTTCACGTTGCTCGACTGACTAATAGACAATTTACGCCCACACGGCGACAACAACAACACACACACACACACACACACGCACACCAGCAAACTAGAAGTCAAGACACGATACGACACAAAACGAAACGTTGAATGAACTGTGCGACAGGGACACTCCCCACAAATGTCGGGGACGGCCCCTAACCCATTGCCCTGAGACATGAGTGCACGAAATACAATTTCACAAACAGCTACAACAAATCCAAACAAACAAACACACACACACACACAGCCAACATGCCGTTTAGCAACACTGTTGGGCAGTGTGAGGCAATGCCAGCCAACTGGCAGTCAACTGTTATGCCATTAAATAAAGTTGGCAACACTTAATGCACAGCGACAACAAAACCAACAACTGCCCGGCCAAAAGAGGTGTGTGTGGGGGGTGGGGCGGGGGCTGGGGTGTGCTGTGTGGTGTTTGTGGGGTTGTTGCTTCGGGTGTTTGGAGTCCAAAGCGTTTACCGATTTGTTGCTAATATTAAGCAGCCAGCCAAACGAAGCCTTCACTTTGAGCTCTGACATGAAACTCCAGCAAAACCTATAAAATATGTAATGCAACAACAAAAAACAAAGTTTTAGAATAGTTACGTTTATACGGCAGGCATTGAAATACCAAACGCAAAAATGTTGCATTCAAAGTATTCAAATGCATTATCAAGACTCAAAAAACATCTTTTTGAAAAATGTGTTTGTCAGTGTTTAAAAATATATTTAGTTATATTTGAATTGATATGTATTTGTTTGTTAATATAAACTATCTAAAATAAATTTATAAACATATACCTTTCAAGTTTATTAAAATTATATTTATTTATAGAGAAATCAGCGTGCAGAAAATTCTTTCAGATCAGTTTTTGCTCACATAAATAATGCTTGTATTATTTGTTTATATTAATTACAATTTTAAAAAAATGTGTTTGATATACATATATATGAAAATCAAATAAAGAAAAGCTGTTTAGCAAAGATTATTTAGATTCTTACAATTATTTATTAGATTTGCCACCTGGCAAAAACATAAGCAAAATTGCAATAAGTATCGCATAAACGAAATAATGTTGCTATATGTGTATTAGATTTGTGTGTGCATGTGTGTTCGTGTGTGTGTGTGTGTGTGTGATGTTAGCCATTTGTTTTTGTCGCTCGCCTCTGGCGTTCGTATAAACATGCCACGTTAGGCGACGTGCCAAGTTTCATGTGCAACGACGTCCCCTAAACAATAAGCCACTCATTCGACCAACTGCCCCACCAACCCATCCACCCCATCACCCAACCCGAGCCACCAATCCACCAGTTCTAGCCAACAATCTAGTACATATGCAGCGACAACAAAGCGCATGAATTTGTTGCCAGTTTGTGCCACCCGCAGCTGCGATATCCACTACACCCCCTTATAAACTCCCCCCCCCCCTCCTCTTTCCTCCTCCAGGCACACACAAACAGTGCATGGCGCCGACTGTCCATGCACCGCAATTTGCGCGCAACGACAACAAGAACAACAAAAGCAGCAGCAACATCAACAGCAAACAGCAACTGTTGGGCGACGCGTGATATCCTTTACACAGACACAAGCCACCCACCCGCCTCCACCTCGCTCCCTTCACTCCCAGCACTCGCCGCCCACGTCCCTCCTGCAGTTTTACTTATCCGTAGGAAGCCGGCACTCACAGCTACCGTTCCGAATTGAATTAAACTCAAACTTTTACCAATTTACAAAAGCAACAGCAGGCAAAAGGAAAGAAAGGCCAACGGCAGCAGCAAGAGCACGGGCTAGGGGGAAGCAGCGTGGTGCGTGGTGCGAGGGGCAGAGTGGTGCAAGTGGTGCCAAGCCAAGGAGCATAAATGACGGTAAGGAATGCTGGCAAAGTTTTACCCAAAGCCAAGTCGAAGCTTATTTTCTGGTACGCCTTTTGCCTTTTTGTTCTTTTGCCTATTTTCATTTTGCGTCGAGACTTTTCTTGGGCCCCACCTCCCACCTCCCAACTCCCACATCCCAAAAACCATACCATAGATGTTCCCCGCGCTCTACTATTTAGTTTTTTTTTTTTTGTTTTTTTTTCGCATTTGTGTTTTATACCCTGTTCCCATTGACGATGGGTATATCAGGGTATAATGTCCGTATGCAAATGTATTGAGCAGACAAAAGGCCGAATCACTCCGAATCAATAATAAATCAATTTTGGATTTGATCTCCCACTCCAAAATTTTAAACTCTCATAACTTGGTCAAACCCCAACATATTTTGATGAGGAAAGAATTTTTGTTCGCGGTTTGGCCTCTAGATTAATCCTGCATTTAAATCTGGCCAGACAATTTTTGGTCGAACTTCAAGCAAATTTTTTTCCAACCATTCCCATATAAGCACTGGTCCAATTTTTGAAGTACCATGAAATCTGAACAAATTTTGAAGAGGAATGATTTTTTGTACTTTGTTTGGCCTGCTTATTGCACTTGCACTTGCACTTAAATCTAGAAAGACGATTTGAGTCAAAATTTATTCCTATTCATACGATCGACAACTAAAAATTCAAGTTATTCCTGAATTCATTTACCGCAAGCTGAGACTGCAGAGTGTCCTTTAGTCGGGCACTTTCGATTAGAGCTCGTTGTTTTTTTTTTGTGTTTTTGTATTTTTCCTCTTGCTGAAACACAATCTGCCCCGTAAAAGAGCTTAAACCCTGTCAAGCCACCCATTAAGAGCCAGGAGCACATTTTGCGTGATGGCATACCAACACACAAAAATACACACACACAGGCACACGCACACACACAACTATGGAGCGCTGTAGCTGGATCCTTGCAAAGGACAACTATGACCGAGCTTTGGCCGCCTGGCCGCCTGGGACGCACAGACATGGCTAAGTTGTTTGTAGTTGCTGTTGCTTTTGGGATTGTTGCTTTTTTCGGTTACTTTTGTTGGTTTTGCCATGTTATTGTTGTTGCTGGAAATTATAGCATGTCCTTTGGACTAGCATTGCTATGGCTTTTGGCCACAGCACTGGGGCCAGGTGGCCACAGGCGGGCGGCGGTCAGCGGTCGGCGGGCAACGGGCAACGGGCGACGGCGGCAAATGAAAGCCCCATTCAGCAGTAGGTGGAGCAAATTGTTGTCTCGCTTGTGCTTTGACTTGGCCTGGCTCTGTGGCTGTGGCCCTGGACCATGGACCATGGCCGAAATGTATGGCCAGCAATGAGTCTCCTTGATGCTGACTGTGGCACAATGTTTGTCATCTGCTGGAATATAATCGAATAGAGCAGCCAAAAAGCGTACAATTTGCGCAAATTTAGTAGCAAACGAGGGAAAGAGATATTGAAATGAAATGACTGTGGAAACCACGAAAATGGGCAAATGTCTCTGTGCGATGAGATGAGTGGATAAGATGCGATAAACACAAGACGATGACAGTTGATAGATGCTCGAATATGCTGCCTAATGTTATGCTCTGGCATAGATCTTGATTAAACGGGTTGTGCTCAAATGGCAGCAGACTCCAATCTTGAAAGAGGTTATGCGACATAATATATATGATTGCGAATAATAAGAAATAATCAGAAGAGCATAAATAATAAGTTGGACTAGGAGTACATGTTGAGCTCTAATTTGGAATTGTGAATATACAAATAACAACTTAATTTTGTTGAATGAATGCAATCAAATTAGATTAAGTTTTTTTTTTTTTATAAAGAGGCTCCGATTATACATTATAAGTTTCTAAATATGTAAACGAGTTTCACACTTCCAGTATATTTAAATTGATTTGATTTAATTGAATTGAAAATACACTGAGACGCGAACAATGCCTGATAATACCAGCTAGTACAGTATAGGATGGAACTGATTTACAAACAACTATTTTTATAGATCTAGTGCTTATATCATTTGATAGATGATAGAGGATTGAATATTGTAAGCGTCAACAAGTAAGCTTTTCTATGGTAATCAGCATTCTATCGACTGCCCAAAATTAAATATACAAACGTCGGGCGATGAGCAGCCCTTGGCTATCATCCACAAATGTTTTTGCCACCCACCCACAGCCGCTTCAGCTCCCGCTGCCCCTTACACTCCCAACATATAATTTTCCAGCCATTTTGCTCACACTACGCAACAGCGCAAAAGCCCATTTGGGTGGTCATCATTCTGGCGACCAGGTCAGAGTCAGACTGACAGAGGGACAGGCGGACGGACGGAGGGACGGAGAGACAAAGAGACAGCGAGACAGGCAGAAGGACAAAGAAAAAGTAGCTAGAACGAAAAGTTAATAGAAAAAGCAGAAGCGACAGCAACAGAATGTGGGGCCAAGGCAACGCCAACTATGGATGGAGATTGTTGGATAAAGGGGAGTGGGGCGCTTTTGGCATCGGCCAAATGGACAGACGAGCAGACAGTCAAGGCGAAAACACACAAAAAGGTCGCATACACACTAATACAGAGGTACAGAGAAGGACAACGGACAACGGACAACGGACAGCGGACATTGGACATGGGATGTTGGACGACGGTCAGCCCCAAAGTTGAAAATGTACAAACAAATCGAGCAGACATGCGAGCAGTAGCTGTTCTGCCAGGGGTGTGCGGCGGGTGGGGGCAGTGCGGTACTGGGCTGGGCGACGACGACGACAGACATCGAGAGCAACAAACAAACAAATAGACAAACAGACGTTGACCCAAAAGTTGAAGTGCAGATCTGAAAGCACCAACAGACAAACCAACCACCAACTCCACCCCCCCCCCCTCCACGAGCCCCAGACCATCCATTCGATGCCGCCCCTCTTCTAGGCAGACCCAAAAGTTTGATTTAAGCTGTGGAACTTTTTGGGTGCGCTGCTCGAGTATATCACGCATACGCACTGTGGCCATGATAGCTGCGAGTGGCTGTGAGTGCGTATATCTCAGTGTGTATCGGTGTGTATTTATGTGTGTGTGTGTATATGTGTGGCTGCGTATTTGTTGAATTTAAACATTTTCCCAACTTTGGGCTGCTGCTAGCAAAAGCCAAAAGTTTTCCCAGCAACAAAACTTGGCCCCAAAAATAAAAAGAGTTTATTGCTGTCGGACCCGCAGAGCGGGGCAAGAGAGTTGCGGGGGGGGGGGGGTGGTTGTGCTGCGGGGTACGCTTGTGCAGCTATTGCCGCTGGCAGCATAATATTTTCTGCTAACGCAGTCACTTTTCATAAACTTTCACAAGCAACAGCAACAACAATAGCAACAACTACGGCAACAACAATGAAAACTCAAACAACAGCAACAACTTGTAGAAATGTTTGAAAAAGGCAGCCAGCAAAAAGGATTATAGAAAATTGCCAGCAATATGAGCAGAAAGTGTGGGCAGGCAGCGGCGTCTGAAGGGGCCGTTAGACGTGGCGCGCCAGGGCTGGGTTTGAGTCTGCTACTGGGCTGGGTTTGATGTGGTGGGAGGGGGTGAGGTGGGAGAATGGGCGGCAGTTTTAAGGGACGCTCGTCTGCCTGCGCATATTGTCAACCGTTGGCGTCGACGAGGAGCAGAACGCAAAACGACAACGCATCAACGTCGTCGTCATTGTTATTACAGCCCTATGGCACACCCAAGCAGCTCACCCACACACCCACCTACACACACACACACACACACACAGATGCCGACACCCATACCCACATCCACGCACATGCCTAAAAGCCGTCAACACAATGTTTGGCTTGTAGCTGAGAAGCGCTGCCAACAATGCTGCACAGTGGGCACAAAATACTACTACCAAAAGTCACTACACTCAGAAAAATAAAAACAATTGTTTACTGCAAGTCAAGTACAAACATTGTTAAAATCGAATCAAAATTTATAAACCTATAAATATATTTTTTTCATTTTTATTTAGTTATAAATAAATTAAATAAAATAAAATACATCTTTAAAAAATTTGCTGACCTAACGATAGTGAAGCATAAATTATGAGCTTTCATAAACTTATTTGTAGTATATTTTTATTATTATTTATTTATTGCATATTTTATCTACACATTCTATCGATTGGGACCACTGTGCGCTGACAGCGAAGGTCGTTTAGCGTTGATGACTTGACGGCATCTGACACAGACGAAGAGCAAGAGATTCAATGGGGGTGAAGGAGATTATGCCTTAAGGGCGCGGGCATGGCGAGCAGAAAAGGCAGAGCGCGGGTTGCGGTGGGGTTGGTCGTGGGTCTGTGCGTCGGTTGGCGTCGGAAATTTTCAGGTTTTGATTGTGTAGTCATGTCAAAATAATAGTCAACTTACATGCCACAGCCGAGGTGGCCAACCCCCAAGGAAAAGCCTCGCATTACATGCCGAAGAGCGCAAAGGATGACGAAGCTGCTGCTAAGTGGCTGGAACTTGTGAGTTCCTGTGGTTTCCTGCTCATTGCTTCTTTTCTGTTTTTTGTTCTCTGTTTTTTTCGTTTTTATATTTATTTTTTGTACTCAACGCATCCGCGCCTCATTTGCATGGCGTGGCGAACAAAATGAATTTGCGCATATTTGGCATATTATTTTACAGTTGGCCTGTGGGTGGGCAAATGCAGCCAAAGGACAAGCTCTTGACAAGCTGCTGGGATTTTGACGGGTAGCTCAAACCCGTATGTGCATACATGTGTATATAACTGTGTGTATATGTATGTATATGTGCTGCATATGTGCACAGATCTCGAGCGCTACTCAAACCCAACGATGCCCTTGTCATCGGTAGTCACTCGTCATTGCAACCCCTAGCTACGCGCTGTACGATGGGATATATATTCCTCCGGCTGCTGCCGGCTACTCGGTGCGGGGCACATCCCTCAGTCGGCCCAATCGCTTGTATTATTTTCTTTTGTCATTGTGCCTTTTTTTATATGATTTTTCCTTTTGTATATGTATAATTTTTTCTGTCGCCTGCCATCCCCTGCAAATATGCAGCCAGCACCCACCGCGCCCCACCCCACCGTACAGTGGGCAACAGAACCCAAAACGCTTGCCATTGTTTGCTCGGCATCGGCTTCGGCATCGGCTCGGCTCGGCTGAGCTCTGTTTTATTCAGTTGTATTTTCTCTTATATCTTGGCGCGTCTTTTATTTTCCTTTGCATTTCTTTTTTGTTTTGTTGCTTTCGATTTTTTTCCTTGCTGTAACTTTTGCCCAGCCTCATGCTCTCATCCTCATCCTCATACTCATGGTCATCATCATCTTCTGGCGACTGAGTCCTGTGCCTGCCGTTTTTATTGTTCTTTGCACACAACTTCATTTTAGCCCACTTTTTGGGTGGTTTATTTTTATGGCTCCATATCAGACCCTCCCCCTTCCCTCGCCGGCCCCAACAGCGTTTGGTGTCTCTCACGAGTCGTTGAATTTTTGTGCTATTTGCACGCTCACACCCACCACAAAGGGATCGCCTGCCCCCATACCACACCACACACCCCCGCCCGCTGCCCCTGCAATGTGTTTTTGGACTTGCTTTTTCTTCTTCCTCCTTTGGTTTTGACTTTGATGAGATTTTTTGAGGTTAATCCCTTGTAGTGCCAGGACCAAACGCGTCAAGTCCAAGTTCTTGCCGTGGCTTTGTCTGCACGTTTCACGTGCTGTGTGTGCGTGTGCGTGTATATGTGTGTGTGTGTGTGTGTGGACGATTATTCTTGGTGTGGAGTGGAAAATTAGTACATGTTGGAAACGCTGCGATTGTTCTTCTCTGGAGCCGCTTGCCGCGCTTGACTGGACAAGGGAGCGGCATTGTGGGCTGTGCACGGTCAATGGGCGGGGCACGTGCGCCTTTTTTTTTACCGTTTGTCTTCGCTTTGTTGTTAGATTGTATGAAAATTAATTTTGTTACCTACCAACTGCTCCTGACATCAAGATCCCAACTGTGCGGAAAGTGGAGGGCGTCTTTGTTAATGGACGCTGCGTTTGAGTCGTTCTAAAGGCGCTTTACTGTGCCGACAGAGCAAGCGGAAGTGACACCTTAAGAGTTGAAAGCAGCACAACAATCCAAAAATGTTGAATACTCGACTAAAATATGTACTATAATTTGTGCTGCGAAAGTGGGGGGAGAGGGGGGTGGGGGGATGTTGTCAAAAGTTCAGTGAGTATGTCCTTGTGAGTGGCGCGTTACATCGCACAAAAGTAATCAGCAATAAAAAGTTGCGACCCACATTCAAAAGGAGTTTTCTTTTACTTTTTTTTGAAGAGTCCTCCGGCCCAGCATTTGGAGGGGAATAACTTAAAGTCGCAGATTATAAAATAAAATCTGTGCATGGGAGAAGTGGGGTAAGGGGTGAGTAGCAGTTGCACTGATGCAAAAGACCAGCGAAACTAATGCGGCTTTTTTCACTCCATAGTCCTTAGCAAGTCAAACCCTTGAGTTGGCCTCGTGTAACGCTGCGTATGCTTAATATGCGACTACCCACGCTCAGCATGATATTTATGTCGATAAACGAGCGCTGAGCACACACGCACACGCGCGCAGCTCACACCGACCGACACACACACCCACAAGCACGCACACACATAGACATTAAATGGCAGATATCCTTTTAACACTTAAAGCGGTGAAAATATTAAAAACAAAAACCACAAAGCCAACAACAACAGCGGCGCACAACATTTTTATTGATAAATGCGCAGACATACCAACACGCGCACAAACACACATACCCACACACACTCACACACACCACACAAGCGGGGGCGCGCCACGTATGGGTGTGTGTTTGTTTGTTGGTCGTGTCCATGCCGAACCGCAACGCAGCTCAGCGCAAGTGTATAAAATTATGAAACAGCTCGCACCGTTCGCGTTGTGTCCCTTCGCACCAAAACTTTCCACCGCCTCCACGCCTAAGCCCCCGCCACAACACATAACATAGTGGGAGCTAACTGTGGCACAGTGGTGCAGTGGGTCAAATAACAGTTCAGCTACACTATGCAATAATAAAACTTGATTCTTAACAAAAAACACTTTTTCTAACTTTTATTGATTGTTTAATAGGTGTAGCACCTAACCCATGCCACGTGGACATGGTGGCTCAATGCACATCTCATTGGCAACCGCAATGATGGCGATAAGAAGGAGGGCCTTTAACTGCATCTTGTTCGTCGATTTGGATTCAACAATATTTTGCCATCTTCTGAGCCTCTTTTATAGGCAGCAAATGCATATGTGGCGTGACATAAGATCCAATAGGGATGACTAATATAATTATTCACATTATAGCTTGAGAAAAACAAACATTCATATTTTTCCGTGTCGCTTATTTAGCAAACTAAATTGTGAATTTCTTCAGACAATATGAATTTAATTGTTTATACTTATATAAATAACTATTTTTACAAATGTTCATGTTTTTTGAGACAAATTTCCTTTCGAAAAAATGTAGCTTAGCTAAAGTTGTTTTTAATATTGCCCCAACCTTTATTGGCATAATTATTGCACCCTTTTCTTGGTATGTGTCGGCCCACTGTGCTCACTCATGTTCGTCCTTGCGCTGCCCCCACACACAACACACACACACAGTGCACATACAAGTGCGCTTGTGCTGATGTGCGGTGCCTTCTGACATGGTTCCGGCTTGTTTGTTTGGTTTATTTTATGACCATAACCGACCAACCTCCCCCACCCAACCAAGCGACCAAACGGCGAGTCCCAACTATATTACACAGCCGTGCCTACTATGCAACATGGAGGCCCAACTGCTGCAGGCGCTGCGAGTAACTATGTGTGTGTGTGTGTGTGTGTGTGTGTGTGTCAAGTGTGTGTTAGTGTCTGTATATACGTGCTTGTCTGTGCTCCTGTGTGTGCGTTAGTTTAGTAGCTTTTGCCGCCTGTTTGACTCGACTGAAGTTCCAGCGCTTTGTTCCAGGCTCCACTGTGTGAGGTTGTTGCTGTTGTGTTTGCGTTTGCGTTTGCCACGCATATAAATTGCGTTGCTGTTACTGTGTCCATGTGTGTGAATGTGTACTGTGTGTGTGTGTGTGTGTGTGTGTGTACTGTGTGTGTGTGCTGCGCTTAGCTCGTTGCTCTCCCGTTTTGAAAGCCAAAACCGGCTTAAATGCCATTTGTATGCATTGAATGTTGCATGTGGCAGGAGCCAGCAACTAGGACGAGACGACGATGTCGCCGACGGTGCCGATGAGCCGAGCTGCCACAGTGGTTCTCATGGCCAAAACTGTGGAATCTCACACGGCATTTGGAGTTGCTCTGTCTGAGGGGCTGGCAAAGAAGATCAGTTTTTGCGGCCAATGTTGCCACATTTGATTTTTGGTTAGCACAGTAGCTGGCAACCCTATGCCGCAATCCCATTTTTGATGCCAACTAAAATATGTTGCATATTATTTTCCATTTTGCATTTGCATTTGCCTTTTATTTCAATTTATTTCAAATTTATTTTTTATCCCCGCTTTTAACATGGAAAAAGTTGTTGTTCCATTGTTGTTGTTGTGTGAGTAGACTCGTTCAAACTTTGTTTTTCCATTTTCCACACTTTTGCTGTGAGTGTTAGTTTGTGTGTGTGTGTGTGTGTGTGAATGCAGGACATGGGCCATGGGTCATGGGCTGCAGCAACTGCAATGACCCAACAACTGACCTCCCCTTCAACCCTGTGGCATTATTCTCGCAGTTTAGTTTATATTTTCCCAACTTGACATTTAAATACATGAAATACTCACACAGAACTCACTCACAGTCACTTACACTCACACTCATGTGGTTGAGTACAAGTGAATATATATTTACTCAGCTACAAAATGAATTTCGAATAGAAAATAAACTCATGCTTAGTTGATTTTTAGAGTTTCTTAAAAAGAAAACAGTTTTTAAAACATTTATTGATTCTTAAATGGGTGTAGCACCTAATTCCAGCCAGGTGGACATGGTGGCTCAATGCACATCTCATTGGCAACAGCAATGATGGCGATAAGAAGGAGGGCTTTTAACTGCATCTTGTTCGTCGATTTGGATCCAATAATATTTTGCCCATCTTCTGAGCCTCTTTTATAGGCAGCAAATGCATAAGTGGCGTGACATAAGATCTAATTATTCACACATTAGGATCTGGAGCCATTAAATTTGATAGTTTCATGCGTTACTTGGCATTAAGAATCGGTTTATAAGCTTGGTATTTCACATCTATGAACTGCGGTTTTAGTTTGAATCACGGTTCGTTAGCTTTCTGACTTATATTTGCCCAACTTGGCATTTAAATACATGAAAGTAACTCAGAGTTACTTACCCTCACACTCATGTGGTTAAGCACAAATATATATTTATTCATCTATAAAATGATGTTCAAATGGAAAACAAATTGTTTACTTATTTTATTGCATTTTAAAAAGAAAACAACATTTTTTAAACTTTAATTGATTGTTAAATGGGTGTAGCACCTAATCTCCACCAGGTGGACATGGTGGCTCAATGCACATCTCATTGGCAAGAAGGAGGACATTTGACTGCATCTTGTTTGCCGACTTTGATTCAATAATATTTTGCCCATCTTCTGATCCTCTTTTATTGGTATTTTAAATCTACGAACTGAGGTTTTGCTTCGAACCATGGTTCGTTACATTTCTAGCTTATATTTGTCCTACTTGACATTTAAATTGTCACTTACATTCACACTCATGTGGTTGAGTACAAATGAATATATATTTAATCAGCTACACAATGAATTTCGAATGGAAAATAAACTGCTTTATTATTTGAATGCTCTTTAAAAAGAAATCATTTTATTGAAACTCTTATAGAGGATTGTAGTAAAATTGTAAATGATCAAAGCCAGGTGGATCCATTAACATCTCATTTGCAACCGCAATGATGGCGATAAGAAGGAGGGCTTTTAACTGCATCTTGTTTGTCTATTTGGATCCAATAATATCTTTCCCATCTTTTGAGCCTCTTTTATAGGCAGCAAATGCATATGTGGCGTGACATAAGATCTAATAGGGATGACTAATATAATTATGTACATAATAGCATGAGAACATTACGTGTTATTTCGAAGAAAAAAAAAACAAACATATTTTTGTGTGTCACTGATTGTCAGCACTAAACAGCATTTTAAGATGAAGCGTTACTTTGCATTAAGAATCGGTTTATGAGCTTGGTATTTCACATATATAACTAGGTTTTGATTCGAATCATGGTTCGTTAGATTTCTGGCTTTTATTTGGCCAACTTGACATTTAACTACATAAAGAACCCACATAGAACTAACTCAGAGTCGCTTACAGTCACACTCATGTGGTTGAATATATATTTATTCAGCTATACAATGATGTTCAAATGGAAAATAAATTGTTTACTTATTTTATTCCTTTTTAAAAAGATAACATAATTTTTTTAACTTTTATTGATTGCTTCACGCACCTAATCCTAGTCAGCAAATGCATACGTGGCGTCACATAAGATCCAATAGGGATGACGCATGATAGCTTGAGAGTATTTTGTGTTCTTCTAAATAATAAACATTTTAAGAGTATTTGCATTTAAGATCTTTGGTAGTGTAAAGCATCAAGAATAAATTTTTAAGCTTGGTATTTTGCATCTATGAACTGAGGTTTTGCTTCGAACCATGGTTCGTTACATTTCTAGCTTATATTTTTCCTACTTGACATTTAAATTGTCACTTACATTCACACTCATGTGGTTGAGTACAAATGAATATATATTTAATCAGCTACACAATGAATTTCGAATGGAAAATAAACTGCTTTATTATTTGAATGCTCTTTAAAAAGAAATCATTTTATTGAAACTTTTATAGAGGATTGTGGTAAAATTGTAAATGATCAAAGCCAGGTGGATCCATTAACATCTCATTTGCAACCGCAATGATGGCGATAAGAAGGAGGGCTTTTAACTGCATCTTGTTTGTCTATTTGGATCCAATAATATCTTTCCCATCTTTTGAGCCTCTTTTATAGGCAGCAAATGCATATGTGGCGTGACATAAGATCTAATAGGGATGACTAATATAATTATGTACATAATAGCATGAGAACATTACGTGTTATTTCGAAGAAAAAAAAAACAAACATATTTTTGTGTGTCACTGATTGTCAGCACTAAACAGCATTTTAAGATGAAGCGTTACTTTGCATTAAGAATCGGTTTATGAGCTTGGTATTTCACATATATAACTAGGTTTTGATTCGAATCATGGTTCGTTAGATTTCTGGCTTTTATTTGGCCAACTTGACATTTAACTACATAAAGAACCCACATAGAACTAACTCAGAGTCGCTTACAGTCACACTCATGTGGTTAAGCACAAATATATATTTATTCATCTATAAAATGATGTTCAAATGGAAAACAAATTGTTTACTTATTTTATTGCATTTTAAAAAGAAAACAACATTTTTTAAACTTTAATTGATTGTTAAATGGGTGTAGCACCTAATCTCCACCAGGTGGACATGGTGGCTCAATGCACATCTCATTGGCAAGAAGGAGGACATTTGACTGCATCTTGTTTGCCGACTTTGATTCAATAATATTTTGCCCATCTTCTGATCCTCTTTTATTGGTATTTTAAATCTATGAACTGAGGTTTTGCTTCGAACCATGGTTCGTTACATTTCTAGCTTATATTTGTCCTACTTGACATTTAAATTGTCACTTACATTCACACTCATGTGGTTGAGTACAAATGAATATATATTTAATCAGCTACACAATGAATTTCGAATGGAAAATAAACTGCTTTATTATTTGAATGCTCTTTAAAAAGAAATCATTTTATTGAAACTCTTATAGAGGATTGTGGTAAAATTGTAAATGATCAAAGCCAGGTGGATCCATTAACATCTCATTTGCAACCGCAATGATGGCGATAAGAAGGAGGGCTTTTAACTGCATCTTGTTTGTCGATTTGGATCCAATAATATTTTTCCCATCTTTTGAGCCTCTTTTATAGGCAACAAATGCATATGTGGCGTGACATAAGATCTAATAGGGATAACTAATATAATTATGTACATAATAGCATGAGAACATTACGTGTTATTTTGAAGAAAAAAAAAACAAACATATTTTTGTGTGTCACTGATTGTCAGCACTAAACAGCATTTTAAGATGAAGCGTTACTTTGCATTAAGAATCGGTTTATGAGCTTGGTATTTCACATATATAACTAGGTTTTGATTCGAATCATGGTTCGTTAGATTTCTGGCTTTTATTTGGCCAACTTGACATTTAACTACATAAAGAACCCACATAGAACTAACTCAGAGTCGATTACAGTCACACTCATGTGGTTGAATATATATTTATTCAGCTATTCAATGATGTTCAAATGGAAAATAAATTGTTTACTTATTTTATTCCTTTTTAAAAAGATAACATAATTTTTTAACTTTTATTGATTGCTTCACGCACCTAATCCTAGTCAGCAAATGCATACGTGGCGTCACATAAGATCCAATAGGGATGACACATGATAGCTTAAGAGTATTTTGTGTTCTTCTAAATAATAAACATTTTAAGAGTATTTGCATTTAAGATCTTTGGTAGTGTAAAGCATTAAGAATAAATTTTTAAGCTTGGTATTTTGCATCTATGAACTGAGGTTTTGCTCCGAACCATGGTTCGTTACATTTCTAGCTTATATTTGTCCAACTTAACATTTAAATTACATTCACACTCATGTGGTTAAGTATAAATAAATATATATTTTATCAGCTCCACAGTAAATTTCGAATGAAAAAAAAACTTCTATATTATTTTAATGGTCTTTAAAAAGAAAAATTTGTTTGAAATGTGTATTTGTAGTTTCCTAGTAATTAATTCCAGCCAGGTGGATCATCTAACATCTCATTTGCAACCGAATTGATGGCGATAAGAAGGAGGGCCTTCAGCTGCATTTTTTCTTCGATTTTTGGCCAATAATATTTTCCACAGCTCCTATTACAGGCAGCAAAAGCACGTTACATGACATTATTTCCAATATGCATGACTAATATAAGTATTCACATTACAACATTGGATTATTACGTGTTATTTTATAGAAGATACATACATATTTTTTGTGATCCATCAAAATAATATAGTTTTTAATAATTACTTAAATGTTTTTTTTTTGTGTTTGCATTACAAACTCAAATTTAATTTAATTGTTTAAACTATTTTTAATAAGCATGATAAATTTGTATTTTAATAATTATAGTGTGAAAACTGTGGCTAATTAAAATTTACTGGTCTGATCGATACATTTCTTTAAGATTATCGATTTCAAATAAAGCCATAAAACTACAAAAATTTAACTTTCGACTTTCAATCAATATTCCTTTAAAATAAAAAATAAAAATAAAATAAATTTAAATATAAAATATGAAAGATTTTTAGTAATCTATAAAATGTTAAATCTAAATACTCAATCTTTTTATATATACATTATTTACTTGAAAATTAATGAAATATTAAATTTAAAACATTGTACAGCTACAAGACGAACTCAAAGGTCCATAACACTGGATTGTTCCGGTCTACGTTAAGATCTCATAGCTTTCCAGGTAAGCTTCAGTTTTGCACACTCAGCTCAGACCGTTGGCTGTGGTAAGTGGAACCGGTAACAGGCTCAATTGACAGGCCGACTATAGTTGGTTAAACAAGAATCCCAAAGAAAGCTGAATTATTGTTATGATTAAACTATTTTGGACATGTGTGTGTGTGCAGCAACCCCCAGAAGACCCAAAAACAATCCAATCTGTAGCCAAAAGCGTACCCGTGTCCATCTTTAACCCAACACCAAGTCAAGCAAACCAATCTCATGCGTCCCATCGACCATTGAACGGGGTGGCGGTAGATGGAACGATGGAGGGGCACCAGTTACTCGTACTACCCCACTTATTCTATATTTTACTTAATGCATTCTCTGCTTATCCTTATTTTTATTAGTGTTTCAATATTCTTTTTCACTTTGCTTGGTTGCGTTTTTCTCTGCCATCCTTTTGCTGTCTGTCGATTCTCTGTTTGCCTTCGAGTCCTGGTTTCAGCTCTGCTACTCTTCCTGCCGGGGTTGGCTCGTTTCAGCCATTAAATGGACAAATGAGGGATATAAAACAATTCGCTTTGGCTTCCTTTTTTCGGTCTCGTTGCCGTCTTCAAGTCCTTTGCCGGCTACTCTTCTCTTGTATTTTTTTTGTATTTTTTTTCGTTTTGCCAAAGTATTTTATTATTATATGTATTTCCTTTTTCTTGTAGACCTTCTGGGTTGGTCACTTTATTTGTACCTTTGCATGGGCACGGGACCGGACCAGGGACATGGGGCCGGGGCATGCAAAGTGCTTGTGCTTGGTGTATCCTTTTGGGGCCATGTCCTGCCCTGGGTTTGGTCGGGATTTATGCTCAGTTGTTGGGTGTTTCTATTTGCCTTTTGGGTGTGTTTGCTTACACGGCAAATGTCCGTTCGTCCCGCTGTCGGTACGTCCTTTCGTGTGTCCTGTTTATGTAATCGCCCACATTAGTTTCTGACGCCGACGCCGATGCCGATGCCGATGCCGGTGCCGACGTCCGCGTTGACGCTGCTCCGTTTACCATGTGTTGGTTTTGGGTGTTGGTCTTACAACATTTGCACTCACTTTGGAGACGCCAAAGGTGCCCAGTGGCCAAAGATTTGCGCTGGCACCGAGCTCATTTATACTCGCAACTGGCAGCCAAGTTGACTGCTTAGCCGTATCCTTTTCATTTTCTTATTCATTTTCATTCGACTGGCAAGTGGAAACCCCAAAAAAAAAGTTACCTTAATTTTTATTCCCACTTCTGACCACTACTTCCTTCTCTCTCTCTCTCTCTCTCTCTCTCTCTGTATCGCTCTTTCTCTCTGGCTGAGTCGATGGGTCACTTTCCGTTTACTATATTTTCTTACTTTCGTATTTTTCGGTGTCCTTCGCTAGCGCATGGAAAATGAAATGAAAATAGAATGATACTCATTAATTTGATAAATCGCGGGCACAACTGAGTGCATGTACCGTTATATTTATATACGTATACTATATATATGCTTAGATATGTATACATAAAGTCCTAGTCCACTTACATAGTACAGTCAACGCTTTTCCCGGTTGCTTTCGCTTTTCTTTCGCTTTTGTTGTTTAATAATGCTCACAGATTTTATAAATGACCGTGTTGCAAATGAAAAAGAAAATATATATACTGTTGACCTTTAGCGCAAATAGGAAGCCGCCGCCATCCTCCGCTGACCGGCTCCCCTCGGCCCCACCCCTCGCCTTTGTCTTGCATCCTTCAGCCTTCAGCAATCTCTTTGTGCGCGTTGATTTTGTTTTCATCATGATCATTATCATCATTATTGTTATCAGCATCAGCAGAATTCTGTTGAATTTTTAAGTAATTTTTCTTGGTTTGCAACGCCCACTTCACGATATTTTATAAGGTACGCCCACTCCACCCCCAGCCACCTCCCAACGCTGAGCGCCTAAAACTTGAGTTTAGCTTCGAAAATTTCGAGCAGAAAGCATTCAGTGTCGTCATGGCCATTTATTTGGAGACCCGAGCTTTTATTAGCACACATTTAATAGGGTCACGCGTGTATTTGTTACCCACCCATTGCCCCAACCTCCCCCTCGCCTCCCCATCAGTGTAGGTGTTTTCGTTCGTTTCCTCTGGCTGCTTTTTTATTATTATTAATTTTCCAGCAAGTTACATGCACACAAAACAAAATAAAGGCAGGACACAACAAGAAACAGCAGCGGAAGCAAGTTAAGAAGGGACCAACAAAAGTGAGCGAGCGCAGGGGTAAATGCGGGGAGTGGGCTACGCCTATAACACGACAACAACGCAATGCGAACGGACACTTAAATATGGAAAACTGAAACAGACTGTGCGTCCATGAAGAACGGAGCTTCTCCAAATGAGGTCACTTTTTCTCGCCGAGGTCAGGGGCAAAGACAAAGTTGGACCGAGAATGCGATAGATGGAAATGTTTGAGGCATTACCTCAATGACCTCTAGCAAGTAAATCAACTGAATACTAAAGCAAAGGATAACAGAAAATATTTATGCAAGCGTAGGATGTCAACTATGTGTGAAACAAAATAAATACGAATAATAAATATGTGTGAAACAAAATAAATCCAAGAATTCTGAGCTTAAGTCAAGCACAAGTGCAGATAATATCCGGCCAAGTAGAAATTTTGTTGTCTTAAAAACTAAATTCTTGTTTAAAAAAGATTTTATCTCAAAATTCCAAATAAGACTTATTTTGAATACAAAATTATTCCTTTCAATATTTAGTTCAAGAATGTTTTTCTTATTAAAACTTATTAAAATTGAAAGAAAAACAGTTGGGATAGAGTGTTGTATATCCCGCTTGAATTTGGATAATCAACAGCCTTTTTCACTCTAAGTGAATATTCATGGAACATAATTTGTTATAAACTCGATTAAAATAACGGAACCAATTAAATTTTAAACTTAAGTTGCTGTTTAAGCTCTCTTTATAAAGATGATTCGACGACACAAATAAAATAAATGTATTGCGCACTTAAAACCAAAGTCTAAACGGCCTTGAAAACAGTTGTGGCCATCAGTAATATCGTCTACAGGCGCAAGAGCTCTAAAGCAAGCTAGACTTGAGACTCGGCCAACTGTGCATTAGCTGGCTAGAAAATGTTCAATTGGTATTGGTATTATATGTTGTGAAAGTGTTGAGAAACTGTAAAAACAATGTCTGCACAAGATTATTTGCATAGGGATCGCATTGCAGTAAAAAGAATTCGATGCGCTTTACCAAGAAATTAAATCCGAACGGACACATGACGTATACGCAATACCCGCCATGCGGGTCCAGAGTTTTGTTTATCGTTTGGTGCCTTGCGACAGAGGCTTGAACAAGAGTTGGGGTGGAAATATGTCCAGCAGCGTCTGCACTTGATGACGTAGTTGGCGGCCAACTGCAATAACTGCTACCTGGCACCAAAACGATAGCAATATAAAAAAATATATGAAAAAAAATATATATAAAATAATCACTGCTAATGACCAACAGCTTAGACAAAGAAGTCGTCCGATTAAGCCGACTATAGCCAGTTGTCCACCTTTCAGCCAGCAGTTGTTAACGCGAAGTCATCGCGTTAAGAGCTGCCACAAATCGCTGGCTCCTCAACACCAGAAGTAGCAGCAGCAGACAACGTGGCGTATGCGTAACGCGTTCAAGTGCAAGTGCAATTTATGATGAATAAGCCCACAGCCGAGGCAGCTGCTGCAGCGTCAAATAGTGACAATGGCTCATCGAACTCATCCGACTCCTGCCTGTTCACCTTCGATGCACATCCGTACTTTAGCTTTCCCATGGACCCGTATGCCTCCTCCAAGTACGGCTCCCAAGTGCGCGAGCGCAAAATCGATCGTTGCCTCAAACAGTTGCAGGAAGCGCTTAAAATTAGCCAGTAAGTGCCAATTCTTTCTATATGTTTTTATCTACATACGATCCGAGCTGATTCACAAAATACATAATTTAAAATTTAATTTATTTAGATGTAGTCACAAAGTTGTGTGTGTAATGTTTACCAGCTTAAATAAATATGCGTTTTCTCAGAAGCCTCTTAAAAAGTATCAATGTAAAATAAGCCGTATCTAATCCTGTTGCCATTTGATGCGGGTTTATTTAATAATTAATTAATTGTTGCCATGTCAATTGCAATAGCTAAGAAAGTGCACGAACCAAGTGGCAAACAAATGAGCCCATAAATTATTTAAACAAAAACTTAATTTTTGGTTACGGCCAGCCAGGAAATGCCAGATAACAAGCACAACTACCAAGGGGAAGCTCCAAGCGGATTAGGCCAACTCAAAGATGAAATTTAGGCAACTGAAGCGCACACACACTCACACGCATCCACAACAAAACCAGGAGAGCTGCTGTCTTGTGGCTGCCTTTGGCATTAGCATTTCGAGACTGTAACTAATCACAAATGATAACATTTGCATGTGCAATCAACACACACACACACAGCCAGGCGCTGTAAGCTATGAGCGTGTGTGTGTGTGTGTGTGTGTGTGTGTGTAGGTGTTTACTATGCATTTATGATTTTCGGCTATTTGCATACTTAAGTGTGCAGTTATTACCTTGTTATTCCGATATAAATAACAATGACGTTGGCATTTCACAAGCTGTTGCACAGACTTTAAATGAGTGTGCGTGAGTGTGTGCGTGTGTTTGTGCTTGTGATTTTCTTATGACTCCTCCGAACTGTCTGCCATTGGTAATTGCATAAAGCTGCTTCAATGGTCAGCACTGAAAACATCTTGTGCATAATTAATTTCTGTTTATTTAATATGTTTTAATTCATTATTGATTTTGGACATCATAATAAACAACAACAACAACAGAAGCGAACTGAAATTTATGTATTTCCCCAGGAAGCATAGCTCGACTATCTCTGGCAGCTTAAGAAATTTATTTAAATATTCGTCTAAGAAATTCCTTTCAATTTGCATATTATAAATATCAAGCATACGTCATGTGTTACACAGCGAACGCTTCTTTAAAGATTTAAATCATAAATATCTACATGCCACGCATGCAGCAACTGTCACACATATTTGAGTTGCACATAGAAAAAGAATGCCATAAAATGCCATAAAACAAATACAACAAACACAACAAATAGTCACATTGTGGCGTTAATCATTGGCATTTAAAATGAAAACATTTAATCGCATTTGCATTAATTTTCCATATGCAAAATACGCGAAATAAGGCCACAATTCATATAAATAATAAAAAATCAGTAACAACGTATATATAATAAATTCAACAAGCGACAAATTAAATAATAAAGATTACACACACTTGCGCACACACACGCACGCACACACATATTTCCTGCATACCTTAATATCTCAAATTTTGATTGAATTATCACATTCTATGCTACAAACAAATACATAAAATTATGATTCTGTTTTTTGTTTCCTTTTTTTTTTTGTTATTTGCACATTTTATATTTCACTTTAATTATAATAACGTAAATTTGTTGCACTTTTGTGCTGCTCGCTGTTCACTTCAATTTGCAACCACAAAAAAACTATTAAATAACAGGAATACTATCGAATGCCTCAATTGCATATACCCTGCATACAGTTTTTCGGTACGGACTTTATTAATTGCAAATTTTGTATTTAAATTCAATATTTGGAAACCTTTTATTTAAAGGAGAAAATATATCAAATGGAAAAGCATTTAAAATTTCACATAAAATGTAAATGGTTAAAATACAAGCACATAATACCCTTTGCTTTGGCTTTATTCTTATCTTTATAGGGTATTGGAAAAAGCAGAAAACTGTATTTAATTAAGTCCTGTTAATGTAATATTTTATACAAAACACCAAACAAATTTGCGTACAGATAATGCATCAAATTTATGCACAGAAGTCAGCGCTAATGCTTTTAACATTTTAATATTTATACATGATTCGGTTCCCCTTCCCTGTTCCTTGCACGATTACAAATAAGTTTTTAATGCTGTTTGCGGATTGACAGAGGTTTTAAAGTTTTTATTATCATTTTAGATCTGATAAAAATGTAATGTAAATAAATATAATTACATAATGAAGCTCTGATTTCAATTAATTTAATTAAAAATAAACATGCTTTATCAAGTAATTCATAATTTCCCAGAACATCTCTTATCAACTATAGACTAACCAATGCAAATCGAAATCGTTATGCGATCCGAGCAGCTAATACTAAAGATTCCATAGAGCGTTGCGCATAAAATTAATTTACTAATTGATGAGGCCCTGATCTCAATACGCAAAATAGCTCGACGAATTATCGTCGACAATGCAAACAAGTTGAAATTCAATTACGAAGACGGCGACGACGCCGAAGACACTGGGCAAAAACTGAGAGAAATA
The DNA here is from genome assembly GCA_035041545.1 of Drosophila colorata. Taxonomy (NCBI): domain Eukaryota; kingdom Metazoa; phylum Arthropoda; class Insecta; order Diptera; family Drosophilidae; genus Drosophila; species Drosophila colorata. The sequence goes on from JAWNLD010000564.1 coordinate 8,515,846, forward strand.
ATCGTAAAGCACAGAAAGAAACAAAGCGAAAACAAAAGCAATGCAAAGGGAATTGTGAACTGAAGTGTGGTGAGGCTGGTGGAAGTGAGGCGGCCGGTGCGCAATAGCAAATATAAGTAAATAAATAAACCGAATAAACTGAAAATTTATTGAAGAAATACGCGCGCTTTTCGAACAAAAGCCAACGGTAGAGATGATGAAGCACTCGCGGAGCAGAAGAGGTGCTGCCTAGTCAGGGGGCGGGGGTGGGGAGGTGTAGGGCTTGGTTATAGGGGGCAGCTGCTACGGCGACATCGCGATACGCGACCAAAATCGGCGCGCTGTCGATAAAGTGACTTAAATCTCACACCCGCAAGCGGCAAGCGCCAAGCGCCAAGCGGCGACGATGACGCCAATGACGACGACAGTGGAAACGATGGCGACGATAACGACGATGGGCGATGGCAGCAATTAGAATAGAGTACGAGTACGAGTGCGAGTGCGAGTATAAGTATTCGTTGTCGAACCGTGCACAGACGCTCAAGGTTGGCCCAGTCCCAGTCGCAGTAGCAGTCACAGATACCCGGCCTATGCCGGTGTATCTGTATCTGTATCTCTATCGATGTATCTGTAGCTATAGCTGTAGCTGTATACACAAACGCGATTTGTGCCCATGTGCAGTGAGCGATTTCACAATATTTAATAAATAATTTCATAATTGTTTTGCTTTTGCGTAAAATTCAAATGAAAGAGGCGCTGTACAGACTGTACAGTGAAGCATCAGGGCCGAGGGGACTTTGGCCAGGCCAGGCCAGGCAAGGCAAGGCAACGCGGGCACGCACTTTGCTGTTGTTCGACGGTTGCTTCTGCCCCTCGTCGTCGTCGTCGTCTTCTTCTTCATTTTGCTTGCTTTTCAATGTATAAGCACATAATTTAAATTTAGGTTTTTTCGTTGTGTGTACTCAATTAAAAGGCAAAACAACAACAACAACAATAATAACAACAACAAGTACAGCAAAAGCAACAAAATGGAAAATTATTCCGAGAATCTTTTGGATTGCCCGCCCGACAACAAACGCCACAATTAAAAGATTTCTTTTTTTCTGTTTTGTTATATTTTTTTGGTTCTTTTTTTTTTTGTTGCTTTGGTCAAAGACAAAACGGATAAACGCGACAATTGGGGATGCTTTCGGGGTGCTCTTGTCAAAGCTAAGCGACCTCAAAATACCAAAAGCCACTAAAACGGCCCCAGGGCTAGCAAAAAATTCTCGACTTTTATCCATTTATGTCTATAATCTTTAACAGCTTGGCTGACTTTAATTATTTAATAATCATTTAAGCTCATAAGAGTTTTAGACAAATAGATATACATCTATAACATCTAAATAAGAAATTGTTGATGAAAATCCTATGGTTGTTCCTATATCAATGAAAAATTGCTTTATTATTTTAATTTTTATTTTGATCAGGATGGTAAAATTTTTATATAATATTATAATTTTTTTTATTAATATTTTGACAAAAGAAATTTGTAATATTCACAAATTTGTAGCCACCTGCGTTTTTTCAACGAAGAACTATTTCTGAAACCACCCACCAAGTTTTTTGATAATATTAGAATATTTTTTATATAAAATATTATTTCTTAATAAATTAAAATGTTGACTGAAAGAATCTAAAATATTTACCAATTCGTATCTAAACAGCCAGCTGTTAAATTTTAAGGGGCCTGTTGAATGGAAAAGTATTTCTGGAGCCACCCACCAGATTCTCCAGATACGTTCAACAACTTCTACTGCGTACTTATATTATGTTAAATTTATGTTAATCCTAAGTATTTTTACTACACCCACATACACTCACATACACGCACAGACACACGTACATACATTTTCATGGCCTAATGCCATTTGCCACTTGTTGTTGTTTTATGTGTACTTGATTGTTTTTGTTAATACCATTGTTGTTGCAATATGTACACTATATTATGGCCAATTTTTATTTACAATTTTTCCGTTTACTGAACGCATTTAATTTTTTTCGCTGCTCATCTTCCCCGGTTTTCATCTCAAGAAACGAGAATTCTTTTTTTTTTGTCTTGAAATATTTGTTGTACTCGCATGTATTATGTCTATTTTGTGGCCCCCACCAAAAAAGAAGGAGGAAATTTGTTTATGAAAATTTACTTGCGCACGCTTCGTTTTTAATTTTTCTTTTATTTGCGTCGATTTTGTTGTTTTTTGATGCCGTCTTACTTAAACTAGTTTGCATGTGAAAAAACACAAATTTATTTTTCTTTCTTTGATATGGAAAATATTTTACAAATAAATTAAAGCCATCTGGCACTAACCGTCCGGCAGGCTGGCCCAAAGAACACAACATGGCAGTCCCTATACCAATTGTATATCGATGAGGCCCCCGAATCGGGCAATGGCATATGTTTCACACGAGGAATGTCATTTAGAGGATATGGAAAAGTCGTGATTAATGTGAAAGTCGCGTAGATGCACTTCAAAATACCAAATTCGAAACCCCCATACAAAGCGGCTTCCGGCTTGGTGCGGCTTGCTGTTGTTGCTGGGCTATTTTCAATTAAATTCCAGGCGCGTAATTTAGTTAATTAAGTCATTTCAATCAGAGACGTTGAGCTGGCCCAAGTGAGTGACAAGTCGGGAACAACAACGACAACAACAACAACAACAACAGCAGCAGCAGCAGCAACAACAAATCAGACTAGTGCATTGACAAGAAAAAGAACAAAAATAAAAACGCTTGCATACCATAAATTATAGAACAAATTATGCAAATCACAAGGCAAACAAACAAAACCTCAAGACGAGGCCAAAGGCACCCAGAGATTGGCGCACGGACCGGGGGAGCCGCCCAGCCAAGAAAACCCAGCGACGACTCGTCGCCAATTGGAATTAACTGCACTTGGCAGCAACTCACAGAAAGTGTGGCCCGAGGGGGTGAGGAAGGTTGCATATTAAACAACAACAAAAATATCCAGTGGCGGAACAAAACCATAAACAAAACAGCTGAGGGCAGAGTGAGAGGGCGAAGGAGTGGGAGAGAGCGAGTGGAATAGCATTCAAAGTTACTTAAATATGGGCACGAGTGTGAGTGCAGTGTGAGTAGCTCTGAGTGCAGTGTGAGTGCATTGGCAACTGCCCAGGGTCAGTTCTTATGCATGGCGTCACCCGCTATGAGGCCTACCAGCGCACAGTCGGAGGTCTCCACTTGTCCATGGTGCAAATTATGTGTTTATTATGTTAATTAATCGTTTTAATTAAAGATCAATACAGTTGACAGCGGACGGCGCGGGGGGTAATCAGCTAATTGCATTAAAATGTGCAGCAACGGAAAAAAAAAGTGACAGATTTGAAATCATTAGTCGGGCTTCAACTGTATAATCCAATAATTCCGAAATACCTATTGGCAAACCCGAGCCAAAGAATAAAATATTAAAGTAGGTATGCATTATTTGAATTCATGAAAATTGCGTAGAAAGGCGATGTAAAAAAAGATGATAAAATGAGAGAAAAAACTCTGATAGAGCGAGAGAAAGAGAGGGACAGAGAATCAGCCATTGAGTGATAGAGAGAATACATTGAAAAATTGCAGAATTGACGAAAACAAATTTAAGAATCAGATGATTTTATATCAACTACATTGCTGTATTATAAACACATCATTCTAAAAATATTATCAATAACGTGATAGCGCCCAAGGCCTTTTCAAATCATGTAGAAGAGCAATTGTTCCATAAATGTTTAAATGATAATAAAACTAATTTTAGTAATAAACACATACTCAGTGGGAATTTAAATGCCCTTAAATGCCACTGCGACCCCTGAACCCTTTTAGTGTATGGGGTGTGTGAACTAATAGAATACGCCACTTACAAGCTGAAAAGTGTAAACATGGATGATATATAGAAGATGAACGCTCGATTGATATTTACTAATCTATAAGCTCAACCATATAATTGGCATTTCGAATGCTCGAGGCCTGTTGCTGAATGAATCGCTGGCATTTACTTAATTCTGTGTAGTTCATAAAGCGCAGAGGCAGTCAGAAAAAAAATAAAGAAAGCGGAAAAATCCATAAATAATGTTGCCAAACAATGGTGGAGGCAAACGGGAATCATATGCGTAACCCAGACACAGAACCCGAAACGAACCGCATAAATGGCAATAAATGCGCACTTAAGGGTTAGAATCTACCCAACTTACGAGTGTGTTTGGTGTGTGTGAGTGTTGTGTGTGGATAGAGTGCCGAGTGGTTCCGGCCGTACTCACAAGCAGATTGCGGCCCACAGCGGGCGGTCAGCGAAAAAACACATTAGAAATACATAAATTCAAATAGCTGCTGACGGCTATTGTTGTTGAGCTTCTAGTTGTTTGTTGCTGTTTATGTAAAACATGCAATTTCGATTTGGCATATAATTTTTTAATACTCGCACACGGCCATGTCGAGCCCCCTCCCCATTTCCGCACCTCCCAGTTTGGGCCGCCCGCTGCCATTTCGGGTGACAAAAAATGTCAAATGCGTAAATGTTAAGACAGCAGGAGCTGCCAGCCACTGCACATGCAGAGGCAGAGGCAGGGACAGGGGCAGGGGCAGGGGCAAGGTACTGGGAGCAGGCTAATGCTGACGCAAGTCAAAGCAGCTACAACATCCGACTCATAAACACTCTGTGCAGCTCCACATCCGTCTGCGTCTCAGTCTCAGTCTCAGACACAGACGCCGTCTCGGGTGGAGACTCCGCTGCGAAGGTGCGGGCGTCATCTCTCAGACAGTGGCTGCTATTTTCTTGCTAAACATTTTCATATTCATGAGGCTAAGCTTGTCGCCACCAGCCACCAGCCGCCGCTCGTTGCGTTCTCATTATCTCGGCTTGATTTTCAACATTTTTATGCGTCGAAAATGCTGCGTTGTCTCTTCAAGATGGCTGCGGTAGGGCGGCAGGGGAGGCGGGGCCAGGACAGGCAGATACCAGATAGATAGGTGGAGGCATATTTCACTGCACGTGTCAATTGAAATGAATGTCGCCAGGCGTCCCGCAGTCCATCCCCCGTCGGCGCCCACCGCCTGGCAACAATACTTTGTATGACTAATCTTTGGCGTCGTTGTTGTCGTCGCCGTCATGACAAGAAAAATGCCAGCAACATCAATAAAGAGCTGAGCAGACTTGAAGCGACTAGACTCGAAAATACCCTATATATAAGAGTCACTTTTTTAATAATAGGGCTAGTGGTTGGTTGATTGTTCGATACCCTGTATTTATTTTACTTGCCAATGCAGGGTTTTAATTACTTGCAATTGACAGCTTGGGGGCATTGCTGTGTATTGATGTGGAGAGCTTTTCAAGTAGTACACTGCTACATACCCTATATGTTCAGTTGAGATTCATGAAAAATATAAAACAATAGTTTGGCTTATGACAAAGAAAATGTGTTACAAGCATTTTTAACTCTTTAAGTGCGCACTTAAACCATTTGGGAATTATAAACACATAGGGTGATTTATTGTGCTTATTCTAAGGGTTTTTTTTACAAATAAGGTAAATAAACGCTATATATATTTTTTTTTGTGTACAAAATTATTATCACATTATTTTCATTAAAGTGATATAAATCAAAATTATTCTAACTTGATAAACTTGCTTTTCATAGTTTTTTTAAATGCTAGACACTAACCAAAAAGTTTATAAAAATGATTTTATAGTCTATGGTATAGTAGAGTATAAAATTTTACATTATGTTCTATAATTTATAGTTAATTACAATTACATATTAAAGCTGAGCTAACTTTATATAGTCAATCATGCCCTACAATGCCAGCCATTAACAGGGTAAACCCAATCATAAACTCAAATAGACTTAAGCCATATGCGAATGGTTCGCCTTCAATAAAGTCGATTGATTTTGCATGGATGCCACCGGTCAACTGCAAGCGTTCTGTGGGAAGAGTGTGTGCTGAGGGGGGGCTTTGGGGGAGGGGTGGATGGATGGTTGTAAATGTGGCAGGTTCGGTCGTGTGCAACTGCAACATGAGCTACACCTTCGCACCACCAAAGCGATGAAATTGCGTCGCAATATGAGGGCAAATAAAGCCCTAAAGACACCCTTAAGCGCCCTCAAGTATTTACATTTGAATTTCACACAAATAAACTCGTCGCTCGATAGTCCTCGGTGTAGTCCTCGTTGTAGTCCTCGCTGTAGTCTCGGCTAGGCCGTCGCATCCCTTTTTGGCAGCAAAATTAATAATAACAATAAATTGAAAATGGCAGCCGCAGTGGCAGTGGCAGTGGCTGTGGCTGTGCCAGTGCCACTAGACTTGCAACCAGCACTCCGAATCGAGCGCTCTGCCTGCCCCTTATACAATTGTATTTGTATCTCTGTCGATTGTTGTTGCTGCTGCTGCTGCAGACCGAGTGTGTCAACATTTTTAGTGGCTGGTGGTTGACGGCTTGCAATTGCAGCTACATTCAAATTGAGGGGCGGCAAAGCCCTGGCACCGTTTCCGTTGCCCACAAACCCCCCCACAGTCCCCTTTACAACTAGCACCCAAACCCCCTTCCCCTTCCCCTCACCTCACTGTCTTGTTCGTTTCGTACGTTCTGACGTTTGTCTATTTGACACTTTGTGTTTCAGTTATGCTTTTCATATTGATTTTCGTGCCTGCCTGCGTCTCTCTCCCTCTCCCTCTCCCTATCGCTCGCTCTTTCGTTGCTCGCCTCGTGTTTGTGTATTGAATTTCAAATGAATCGATTAGCTCGTTGCCTTCAGTTGTTGTGCGTGTTGTGTGTGTGTGTGTGTGTGTTGTTTTTGTTGTGCCGTGTCGTGTCGTTCTCTTTTCCGCTTCCATTTCCATGTTCGTTGTTCCATTCAGTTATTTTTGTTTGTTTTGCATTGCACTTAATTAACTTTTATGCGCTTTTTGTTTTGTGCCCACTTTTCAAGTATTTTAACTTACAGATACAATATCTTTAGACTCGCGCGTGCCCTAACGATTGTCTATCTCTATCTATGTTGTGTGTGCGCTTGTGTTTTTATGTAATGCGATAGCTGGCCTGGCTTTGATTTCAATCAGTGTGACATCATTTGGACTCAAATTACCCATCGAGCTGCTCTCACACATTCCTGAGCTGCCTAATCGGCGGCTACTGCTTGGCTGGCCCGCCCACCAGCTACCAGACACGCCCACTATGATCAGAACAATTAATTGCATTTGCTGACCCCTTAACAATTTCCGTTGTTATTACCTCAGCCCCCGCCTGGTATTCCCTGTGCTGACTCTCGACGCGCTTAATTTGTTTAGACGCAAATCGCTTCAAAATCGCGCACAAATCGCTCGCGTCAAATGCCGCCGGGCACAAAATATTCGTCAACACTTTTTGGGCGGCGGATTTTCGGCAATTTTATTAGCATGTCCTGAGGGCAAGCGCACAAACACACACACACACACACACACACAGAGAAGACACTCAGTTCGGATCTCAAGGATAAAGGCAGACAGGCGCACAGCAGCCGTGACGAGCGACTGGCAAGGACAGGGCAACCCCATCGAAGCGAGCACAGGAACTGAGTGGTTTGACATTTGTGCTGACGCGCGAACGTGTGCACGGGATGAGAGCGCAGGACGAGCGGGTTGTGAGTGCACGATGCCTGGCTGCTTGTTGTTATCCTTGTTGTGCGGCAGGGTTGAACTTGCGCCGATAATCTCGATAATGAAGTGACTTTGCCTGCATGGTCATGCATCCTTCATATCCTCACACACAAACACACTCGCGCAGTTATCCTTGCTTACTTCAACTTTGTATTTGTCTACGCTTTGATATCCGGTTCGGAGTTCGCAGCGCCTTTTTGTACCCGCCTTAAGTGGTGGGTTTTATTTTCTTCTTTCTATTTTGTTTTTTTCTCTTATATTTTTTTATTTGTTATGTATTTTTGCTTTTGTCGTCGAGACTTTTGACCATTTGCACGGAAATTGAATTTAAATTGGAAGTTTTTAACCCCAGCGTGCGATAATCTTGCCCACAGCATAGCGCGGCCTACCCGGTAAATTGTCGATAAATATACATAAGAACGAACCCAAGCAAAGCAAGGCACAACAAGGCAAACGAAAAAAAAAATATCCACCCGAAACAACAAAAGCCGTTGCGTATATTTCAACAACAAAAGCGCTGAAAATGTTCTTTTCAGATTCTATTAGCAAACAAATTCGTAGCACTCAACCTAGCATCAAAATAGCTGCGGGGAAATCTTTAGACCGGGCTCAACTGATAAACAACCAAACAACACTGCGGTCGCGCTGCCAAGAGCGTAAGAAAAGGTCCTTTACCAGCACTGATCGCTCGATAAAATGATAATGAAGCGATCCTCTAAACAGCGTTTACTGGAAGATTGTCAAACTAGTTTACAGTAGAAAGGGCTTTCCTTGGAAGATACCAAGTCACATGACTTATATGTATCTGTGCTTGCAATAATTGGTTGATTCTTTTATGATCACTACTTTATACCCTGTAATTTCCAAAATTGTATATTTTCAATAATGCATATATTTTAAATACAGAAGTAATTTTAAGGACAACTCATGACCAAAATGTCACCAAACCTGAAAATCTGTTCCGTTTTGATAAATTAATGGGAGTTTGAAATATGAAAGTTATAGATCCGAGATCTTCACATTCACACGAAAGTTTTGTACATTTTGACATGACTTTTGACAACAAATTTTACCCCCTCAGAATCACCTTTAATCTTAATTTTTATACTAACCATTTCGATTAAAAACACAAAATCAAAATTTTAAATTTTGAAAAAAAAAAAATATTGAAAATGAATAAGGGGGAAGTACATGATTTTTTTTACCAAAATATTCGAAAATTTTTATTTTTAAAAATGGATATATTTTAAATGCAGAAACAATCTAGAGGACAAATCACGACCAAAATGATCATCAAACACGAAAATCGGTTCAGTTTTGACAAAGTTATGAAGTTATTTTTGCAGCTTTTTTCCCTCTTTCCCTTCACACCATGCCCCCTTACCGATATGCCCTATGAAATCTTTCATTGCGTTTCCATATTCTCGTCTTCATGTCCTTCGAATTGTAGGGTACATTTGCGAGTCGTTGTAGCTTCAGCCGAGTTCCATATGCTCTCAGCCCCGTTCGTGCGTTTCATTTATTGCTTTTCATATTTTTTGCCATCGGTTTTTATTTTTATTTCAATTTTGTATTTTTGCCTTCACTTCGTACTTTTGTGTCGGCTTTTGCGTTTTGCGTGTTTAACCCTTTGAGGTTACATTTGGCGTGTGTTTTGGGATTCCCCCCAACCCACCTCAACGCCCCGCCTCCCTGACTCTGCCTGACAGCAATACCTTCTGCTGAGCTACGTGTTGTCTGCGAAAAGTGAGCAAAAATCAAAAAAATAAATAAATAAATAAAAGGAAAAAAGAAAAAGGTTTGCATTTTGCGTTTACGCAGAGAAACAGCCCCGGCAAATAAAAAGGATTTCATAACAACAACAGCAACAACAAGCGAAGCTGATGAAAAGTAAGAGCTCAAATAAAAATGCTCGCCCCATGAGCAAGTAAATACAGACGATACGATATATGTATACATATGTACACATATATATACTTATATATATATATATATAAATTTGTATATATATGCATACACGTTTGTATATGTATGTGGGCACGATATAGTCATCGTATGGTTGGCATATTTAATCACAAACGATGACGCAGAAAAGTTCAAAGCAGCTCAGAAGTAAGGAATTATACCCCAAGTGGCAGCCCCAGCCACCAAATAGCTACCTACCCCGTATCTCGATGCCTGCACATGTATTTTATATATATATATATAGACTATGCTCTAGTATTGTCCTTGTTTCGGGGTCTGAGGGTTGGGCAGTGTGGGTGCCCGAGCCTCAAACAAAAAAAAACAAAAAAAAAAAAAAAAAAGGATACGGTTTAACCCTTTGCACGACGATTTGTGAGTCATGTGCGTTTGTATTTGTGTCTCGTCTTATTGTTATTATGATTATGATTATTGTTAAGAGAGCTGAACTTTGAACTGGCCAAAAAAAAAAGGGTTGTGCGAATAAGGCAGCTAATGCCAAGAGCTCTTGCTGCAGTTGCTACCTGAACAGATGCAAAGTCCTTAGCCGGAAGCAGCTCAGGTAGCTGCCGATCAGCTGAGGCACCCTGTGAGACAGCGGCAGCAGCAGCGCAACAGGATGCACATTAGAACCACTAAATGTCCAATAAACGAGACACCCGACAGATCAGAGCGCACGGCAGCAACCACCCGAGTGGTTTGGCATATCGAAAGAAAACCACCACCGAAACAACCTCAAGCCCTGGCCAGGTGAGGCGAGCAACCACACAACAACAACAACAGCAACGCGAACAACATCATTATCAGAGCATTATCAACGCACAATTATCGTATGTAAAGTGATATGCTGACTACGCGACTCTCAGATACTCTCTGAGCTCCTTCGACTCTCCTCTCGCCTCGCAGGCTTTCCTTTGGTTGGGCGTTGTTTCGAGCCTCCTGTGGCATTCAATTGAAATCCTTGACATTGTCCTTGTCGCCTGTCTTGCCACAAATGTTTGCCTCGATTCTATTGAAATTGGGAGCAAATTCTTTAGCTCGCTTCGCTGGTTGCCAACGATGTTGTTCACGTTGTTGTTGTTGTATCTTTGTATCTGGCATCTGGTATCTTGTCCTCTGGGCGCTTGTGTTTGTGCAGGCACTTTAGGCTGCGGTTTATTGGTTTGTAATAAGCTCTTTGAAGTGTTTAATTGAAGCTTTTGTTGTGCAATTAGGCGCTAAAGTGAAGAGCCTCGGCAACAACTCGAGGTGTTGTCTATTGGTAATTGCTAGCGCTAAGTGACGCTGCTCACTACTGTGAATGACTGTGAATGAATCGAGGATGATTCGAGGATGACTGCGGCATGACTGTGGATGAAGCCAGTCACAAGGGCCTGCTTTGATGTTGTTGTTCACTTTGTTTATTTTGATGCGCTGCCTGTCGCAGGGGAGTGGCGAGGGAGCGCAGGGGCGGTTGTACTTAGTCATCATTATAGTTATTTAAAAGTCTAAATAATGTTGAGCGGTTAACAGGGCAACAAAAGAGGCGAATAAACGGGAGTACAGTGCGCGAGCTAAGTTAATGAACCTTCAAGAATTTTTAGTGAGTTTTGAGCGAGGGGGTTCGGTTCACGGACTAGTTTCCGGTTAACTTGAGTGGAAAATAAACAATTAAAAAGCAAATAATAATATTATATAAATATAATCAAACTGAAAATAAATAGTAAAAAATTGTTTAACAATAAAATGCTCAGTTATCAAAACTGAATACTTGATTTGGAATATGATAATTAAAAATATTAGTTTAAATACAATTTTGTTCACTCCTTGACTCGAATTTGAAAGCTTTGTATATAAATTCTATAAAAATAAAGATCTGTATTTTAAATTCCTTTAAAAGAATGTAAAATTCGTTCTCTTAACTTTATTGACTGCTAAAAAAATAAATAAAAGCTTAAGCTTAACTTAAGGGGTTTCAACAAAAAAAATGTTAATAAGGTAATCAGTCAGATATAGTTATGATACATATTGATATATATTATATATGTACGTTAAATTATTTTGATAAGTTTCTATAGTTTTGTATAATTTATTAAATTTGTATAATTGATAAATTATATTTATATAGTTATTTCATTACAAATATGCGAATTTTATTGAATTATTCGACTCTAAACAGATGATCAAAAATTTAATGATCAACTAATTAATGATGAAATAACAGTAATTAGGTAAAGTAAACTTCACTTATCCCATCGATTATCGACTATCGATTTGCCTAATCTGTGAGCTATTACTGAACTGACGAAGTTTACTGAAATAGAATATTCAATGAAAATCCTGAGCTCAAAAAAAAATAATCATTCAGTACTTTTCCTCTACTCGGAGCTGCATTCACAAAAAAAAAAAGAAAAACGTTGAGTTTCCAACATGTTTTTTGTCTTGCAGAAACGTCGCTCGTCAGAGATCGCAAATGGAATTCCTCTTTGGTAAATTGGTTGCACAAAAGTGTTGAATGTATCTGTAGCTGCATATGTATCTGTATCCGTGTGTAGTACAGAAATTGTGTTGTGTTTTCTTTGTTCTGGAAGATCATTTCCCGTTCTATATTGTTGTTGTTGTTGTTGTTGTAGCTGCTGCTGCTGCTTTGCCTACTTGCCTGCATTGTCCTATTTCTGTCTGCAGCAGCAAAATCAGAATTTTCGTATTTTCTCTACTTACTTGATGCACTGAGATACAAATGTATCTCAACATTTACACACACGCTGATGTGCAAGCGTCTCCAACTAAATGTCTGACTGTCTGCCTGGCTGTGTCTATGTGTGTGTGTGTGTGTATTATTATTTATCATAGCCGCATTTTTATTTTTGTGTATCTATGGAATGCAGGCAGGCAAAGGCAAAGGCAAAAGCAAACCCAAAGGCAGGCAGCACTCGCAATCGGACTGCAACTGCGACTGCTGGCATTCGAGTATCTTCTGGTGCTGCCGCTGCTTGACGGTCGTGTTTTGGTTACAGATACACACACTCACACACACACATAGAGAGAGAGATACTCTGAGATACACTCAGTGCAAGTCCATCGGCCGAGTGCGGCTCAACATGCAAACGCCAAACGCCATTATCATTGACCGATAATGATCATACGATCAGCAGTTGCTAATGATCAGCGTGATCAGCATGATCATTATGATCATCTTGTGGCATCTGCGCGTACTTGTAGATCTCGCTCTGTCTGTCTGTCTGTTTGTTGTTGTTGTGTGTTGTACTTGATTGTGGCATAATTTCTCGCTCTGCTCCCCCCACCCTCCCCCACACACATCACCCCCGGTCCGCTCTCTTTTTCCAACTGCTCTCCACTCCATAGCCCGACCATCAGGCAGCGCATAAATTTTTTATTTGTTTGGTATTCATCTTATTTCGTTTAATGTATTTTTATTTTCAGCTTTTGTACATATTTTTTATATATTTTTTTTCTTGTTGCCTCTGCTGCGTCTGCTTCTTCTTCGTTTTTTTTTCTCTTCATCTGTTGTTTTTATTTTTTTGTTCAGCTTGTTTGGTGTTTTTAAGGTAATTTTTTTCGTTGTTGTCTTGCGCTCTGGTTGTTGTTGCTGTACCTGATATTGTTGTTGTTGCGTATAAGTATTTTTTGTGTGTTAATTTTGTTGTTGATGTTGCTGTTGCTGTTGTTGTTGCTGCTGTGGTTGACGGGTTTGTTCAGTTCAGTTCAGTCATTCAACTATATAAAGCATTGTCGCTCGTTTGTTGTCGATGTTGTTGTTGTTGTAATTGTTGTTGTTGCCTGTATTTCGTTTATTATTCGTTTCGTTTCGATTTCATTTATGTATGTACATCGCATTGTTGTTGATGTTGTTGTTGTTGTTGCTGCTCTTTTTGGAGTGTGTGGGCATGTGGCATCCACTTTGTTGTAATTGCGTCGCCGTCGCCGTCGTCATCGGGTCGACTGCATGAATAATTATTAAGTTGTATGCAAAGCGGCAGAGGGGGCGCTGTTGTTGCTAGGGGTTAACCCGCTTGATGGGAAGGAAACGATCCCGAGACTAGCGTAAACTCATTGCGACGATTCAACGCAATTGTCGCTGGTATTTTATTTTCCATGTTTACGTTTCCACTCTCGTTTATTCTAAATTTTTTTGTTGTTTTCCGTTTCTTCTATTTTAAGCATTTTTATGAATTAAATTATTTTTAGATGGTATTGACAAGGATCGGGCTGAGTATGTTTGAAGAGAGAGATTAACAAAAAAGTACAAAAGAGAATATGTTCAAGAGCCTGAAACCTAGAAATTTCAATTACTCAGTCTTTTTTTTTATAATTATTAATAACTAATAAAAATAATTAAATGTATTTAGTAATTTTATTTACGATTCAATAATAGTTATTTCTCATAATTATATTCAAAAGTAAAGATACAAATGTATCTTGTAAAAGACTTTCTTCTTCAGAAAGAGAATGAGAAAGAGGCAGCTAGTGTGCACCTCTCCCTCTCATCTCATAGGTCTATCAAATTTCGACGCCATGGAAATGCCTCGACTCCCTCAACTGACTTAAATAATTGTGTTTAAAAAGCTTTTAACCTTATTTACCCAAAACACCAAACACACATTCATAATTAATTATACTTATCAATAGAGCACACCTTCAATTTTCAATTTTCAGACCAAATTCCGATTCATTGCCATATCAATTTACCACAGCACAAAAATCCGTTCAAAAAGGAAACAACAACAACTGCACAAATGCAACAACAGCAGAGGAAATTTTTCCACACACACACACACACACAATTCATTCATCCCAAAAAGCCAGAACGGTTTGAGCGAGAGAGTTAGAGAGGGAGAGAAAGAGAGAGGGAGAGCGCGCAAGAGAATTCCTGCTGCTTTACATTGAAACTCAGCTCTTCAGCTGCAGTCGAAACGCTTTTGGCTTCTTTCGCAGTGTTTTGTTGTTGTGTTTTGTTGTTGCCGTTGTGTGTTGCTGTGTTGTGATATTTATGTTTTCATCAAAAGGCAGCCAACAATCAAAATGCGCTGCACTTCGCTTCACCAGGCGCACAAACACAGCTACAGATACAAACTACAGATACAGATACAAAGCGCACAGGTACATAAGGCAGCCACAGCACATGCTTGCATATGTACATATGTTTGTACGTATGTTTGTATGTACAACAACAGCAACCGACAGAAGGCAACGCTTTAACCTCATATTTATCCAACAGATACTTATAGCGCAAAAAACGTTGACGACGAACACGACGGCGACGACGACGACAAATACAAAGCAGAAGAAAAAAAGCAACAGCAAGAAATGAAGGCAGTCGTCGTGTTGGCCAGCCCCCGCACCCCTCTACCAGCCCCTACCCCCCCCTCTAGTTGGCTTTGTATGGCAGGCCAAAAAAGAAAAATTGTACAAAATGTTGTTGCTGTTGAGCATTTCTTCAGAGCCCAAAAGAAAAGAAAACAAATTTCAATAAAATATTATTACGCTTACGTTTATCGAACAGGCCAGGCAGCCGGCAGGCAGGCAGGCAGGCTGGCAAGAGGGGGCAGCGCAGCGTGTATCTTACAGATACTCATAGCCAGAGTCTCGCACAGGCCAAGTGTTCATTCGATAGTCGCCAAGCGTTATAAATAAACCATATCCATCAATTGCTTAACTCAAAACAGCGCTAAAAGATACAAAGATACGAGTCTCTCAATATGTGTGTGTGTGTGTGAGATACAGATACAGATACAGATACAACGAAACAGCGGCAACAGCAACAACAAGAACAACAGCTAAACGCCAAACGGCACCCAAATAAAAACAACAGCAGCAACAACAACGCCAAGAAAATCGTCAGGCAGCTACGTCGACGCTGACGTCGCCTCGACTGATAAAATGTATGAAAGCAACAACAACAACAACAAAAACACTACCAGCAACAACAAAACGTATAAAATAAAGCATACAAAAGAAAAAATCTCAAAGTATCTGCCGACGCAAAGTCGACATCGCTGCCCCTGTAACTGAAACTGAGCGAACATCGAACATCGAACCACCGAACATCGCCTGCGTCGCGTCGCCCGTTGCCGCTGTTCGTTGATTTTCTTCTTTCGCTGCCTTTTTTTTGTGCTATGCTGCACACACACACACACACACACACACATGCACAGAGTGTGAGTGAGTCGTGGCTGCTGCTTCTTTCACTTTGTATGGGCAGGCAGCCAAAGCACTCAGCATAATTTTTTTGCACGCTCTTTTCTCCAACGTCGCTCGCTGATTATTTTGCCAAACATCTGCGGGGCAGCAGCGACGCTGACGCTGACGACGGCAGAGGCAGAGGCTGAGTTGCTCTCGGCTTGCACGTGCAAAGGTGTTTGCCTCAAACCCACCAACAAACAGACAGCAACAAGAACAACAAGCATCGTCAAGCAAAGTTCATCGTTTACTGCCGCCGCTGTCACCTCTCGCCGCGCTACGTACGCATTTTACTAGCGAAACCCACCACCACCACCACCCCACGGCAATAAAAACAACAGTTACACAGCAGCACTCCCGCTCTCGGGCTCTCCTCTCTGCGCTCGCTCTCTCTCTCTCTCTCTCACTTTTTGTGTTTTACTTGGCGAGGCAAAAATGCGCAACATATTTGCGACTGACCGACGCGACGCGTCGTAGAGAGCGTCAGGCTGGCTGACTGACTGTCTGACTCTCTGACTGGCATTGCCACCCACCACCCTGCGCCTGCTGCTGCTGCTGCTCTTACCTCTGCCAACGTCAGCGTCAGCGTTAGCGTTGTCTGCTTTTTCATTTTACTTTGCCATTTTTTTTTCACTACTATTTTCACGCTGCTGCTACCAACTGCAATTGCTGTCGCTGTTGTTGTTGCTGCTGCTGCTCTGGCTACATAATTGATTTTAGTGCTGTGCTCTCTCTGCTGCTGCCGCTGCCGCTGCATTTGCTTGTTGTTGCCGCTGCTGCTGCTGCTGGCAGTTACTTTTAGTGTAATCTCAACAGTTGCTGCTGCGGTTGTTGTAGTTGTTGTTGTTGCTGTCATTGCTTGGCCTGTGAGTGTTCTTCCAGCAGCAGCAGCAACTTCTTCCTCTTCTCCACCTTCTCATCCTCCTCCCCCGCCCCCTCCATTGCCACCCATTGCCTCCTCCTTAAGCGCTTTCGTCGCTTGTTGGTGGCTCTGGGTTTGGTTTTGTGAAAACCAGATTTTTGTCGTTTTATGCATTAAATTGTTTTTACAGCCGCGTTTTATATACAGGGTGATGCAGCGTTGCATTGTTCCTGACAGATAACCATTCGGACACCCTGTTTAATAGAGAATCTAAAATACTGCATATTGAAAGCCACATTTTCTTTGTTACTTATTGCAAGTATTTTTATGAGAAAAAAATATAAATATATAATATCAACATGTATTCTAGACACCCTGTAATTTCCAATTTATTCTCTAAAAACTTCATTTAAACAATGTATGTATGCTGCTACGATATTAAAGTCACCCTGTACATTTTCATTAGGGCTCCATTTGAACAATTTCACTATACAAACAATTGCTTCCAAGCAGACACCCTGTATGTTCAGAAACTATTAAAGACATTTCCATTTGTGCTCCATTTGAGCAATTTCACTATACAAACAACTTTGTACCCCCAAACTGACACCCTGTTTGCGCTAAAACTATTAAAGACACCCAGTATCATCTGTGCTCTACTTGGGCCACAACATTTCGACTAAGCAACGCTTTGTGCTGGTGCCCCGAGCACCCTGTATGCGCCTGCCTCGGCTCGCAGTCACAGTGACAGGAAGGCACAACAGGAACACACAACGCACAACGCATAAGCAGCCCATGACACATACACAATGACAGAGGGGCGAACGAACAGGCCAACAAGCAACAACAACTACAAAATCAGCAACAACAACAGCAGCGCATTTACACAGATACGGATACAGATACTCGAACCTCCCTCGCCCGCACACGTGCATAAAGCCGACGACGGCCTACAACGCAATACACTTCCTTTTACACACACACTCGCACACACACACACACACATACATACATATAAACCCAGAGCCATAAGAATAACCCAATGAAGCTGCCATCATCGCACAACTGTCGACGTTTATTGTTGTTGCTGTGCCGCTAGTGGTTGTTGTTGTTGTTGTTCCTTTTGCCTGGCACTCTCAAAGACTTCCTGCGCCAGGACGGCTGCGTTTCCTACTCGCATTGAAATTATGACAAGGACTGCCAAAAATCGACGTCGAGCGTCAGCAGAGAACAGAGAGGAAAAAAAAAACAGCATGTTAAATAAAATAAAACATAATTTTATGCCAAAGCAACAAACACATTAACACTGCCAGCGGCAGTGGCAGCGGCAGCGACGCCGTCGTCGACGTCATCAATAAATCGCACGACCAACCATGCGAACGACCCACCACCCACCCACCGGACAAAAGCTTACAGGCAACGCAGCGGTCTCTCTCTCACTCTCTCCGCCTCGCTGCCTCTCTTTCACGCCCTTGCGCCTGCACTCACGCTCTCTCCCTCACTCCTACTCTGTCTCTTTGCCACCTCCAACAGCGGCGCTGCGCTCGTTTGTGTTTTGAAAATTTAATCTCGATATGGCAACAAATATGCTACAATTTCATTGAGATGAACACCCGATACGGATACGCCGCTGCCAGAGCCGAAGCCGCAGACGAGAGCCGAAGCCGACAACGCAAACAAAGCCGAGCAGTAGCCGAAGCTCGGCTGCTTGGGTATGCATTTAATTCGCAGTGAATTTCTCACGCTGTGCAGCTGCTGTTGCTCTCCGTTTGTGTTAGTGTGTGCGAGAAGTGTAGTAAATACACTACTACATTTTTCTGTGCTAATTGAGTGATAAATTGGGAGTGGATTTTGGGCATGATTCGACTTTGCCGAGAGCACGACGTGAGCGTGAGCGCGTGAAATGAGAGTAACTGTGAGTGAGAGAGTGCACATATGGTTGTGTGCGTGCGTGCGTGTGTGTGTGTGTGTGGAGTGTTGTGTGCGGCAATTGATATGCTCAGATTAAATTGTTAAATGTTTTTTATTCGGGTAATTAAAGTATTTCAATTTTGCGGCCACTCGACGAAAGCACACAACGATTGCCCGAGCGAATGTGTGTGTGTGTGTTTGTTTGAGTCTCTTTGTGTGCGTGTGTGTGCGTTTGAGCATATGGAATGTTTATATATTTATTTATGCAGTGTTTATTTAGATAAATCGTTAATAAAATGCGATATCGAATAAAAGCCATAGAAGCTTAAGCTCGTAAATTGTTGAGCACAATGTCAACGTTTAAATAACAATTAATTTGCATTTTAATAATGCACTGAATTTGCATATGTGGCCAAATTGCGCCCCTGGCAGCCGTAAATCATTCAAATATCAACCACAAATCACAACAATTAAGACAAATGTGCTGAAAAATCTACTTAACGCTGCCCACACACAGATACTCACATACACGCACGCAGAGAACTCACTCTCAAACGTGTCGCAGTCGAGGCCCATTAAACGCTTTCAAAACAAACCCAATAAATGTCAGGCACCAAGAAAAGGTAGTAGATTCTACTACGCTTTTGCGTTCACGCTAAACGTAGCAATAAACGCACGCAAAGAAGTCAAACAAATTGACATACGTATAATTATTATTTTACTTAAGTGCTCGCGCGTCGTCGCCCCTTAACAGTCAAATGAATACCAAACACAGCGACCTGAAATAAATCAAGCGCGCGCGAGCGAGCGAGCGAGAGAGAGAGCGTATACACCCAGAGAGAGAGCCGTCAACTGTACCACGCGCAAAATGCTCGCAAACATGTTCGCAGACAGCGCTCTTGCCCTCTCTCGTGCGCTGTGTGCTTGTGTGTGGGTGCGAAGGTAGCGCCGCCATCGCAGTAGCGACAACAGCAGCAGCGACAGCGAACAGCAGCAGCGACAGCAGCAGCAGCAGCGGCCATCGCAGTCGACAGTTTCCCGTTCAGTCAGTTTCGAGTCGTGCCACGGTCAGCGTTGCCAGCCAGCTTCAGTTCCTTTCTGGCTGCCGTCGAATGTTGTCGTCGTTCGGTTGAAACACGCGCAAGCATTAAAACGCGGCACACGCAAAACGTTGCAAGAGAAGATCACGTCAAAATCGTTGGAATTTTACAAACAAACAAAAAAAATAACAACAACACAGGTGACAACTGAAGAAATTTTCAATTGAATTAACAATTCAACAGTGAAGTATTTGAATCGTGTATTAACAAAAAAAATAAACAACAAATTACAGTTAAAGTGACATTTAGAACAAACAAAAATTTGATTCTCAATTGAGCAAAACAACAAAGCACATTTGTTTGGATTAAGTGCTCAAAAAAAGTTCCTGTTGCAAAATCAACAACAACAAACAACAACAAACTACAGCAGCAACAACAACAACTTGGATTACTACAACAACAGTATTATCAAATAAACAAACAACAACAACTAGCACAAATTAGTTCAACAAGTGAAACAAATAAAATTCAACAAGTTTTTTTAAAAAGTGCAAAAAATTAAACAAAAATTTTGCTAGCAACCAAAAAGAAAAAAAAACAACAACAAGAAAATATCATAAACAAAGCAGACGCAAGAAATGTGAAAGCGTAACAAACAACAACAAAAGCTGAAGTTAAAACAACAAAGTGAAAGAAAAAGTGCAAAACACAAAGTTGAAATAAACTTTGCCAAAATGTCGCTGAACCTTTGAGTGAAATAAAAACAACACTCGAAAATCAAACAAAAAACAACAACAAGCAGCAGCTACACACTCACACACACACACACACACGCACGCACGCACAGTGTGTTTAGATGTATTTGTTGATGCCATGCAATTGATTGTTGACAAAATTCCCATGTATTCCAAACAAACAACGAAGCGCAATTCCAAAAAGTAAGTTCCAAAAAAATACTAAGAAGAAAAAAAAAAAGAAAAAAACAAACAAGAGATAAAAATTTAATTCAATTACAATTAAAAACGCATCAAGAGTTTTTCCAAGAAACAAGTGAAAAGTGACTGAGAAACATAAGAAAATAAAAGTTAAAACAAGAACAACGACAACAACAACAAATAGCTTGAGCTGATAAGCAAACAACAACAACAACAACAGCAGCGGCTGCGCTGCTTCTTCCTCTGCTTGCAGCGCTGCCACGCACCTGTTTACCCAAAAGCAACAACAACAACAAGTGCAGCAGCGCAACAGCAACAACAACAATTTGCACAATAAAGCAAAACTTAGGTAAAATATCTAAAAATAAATTCCATTTAAAACAACAAAAATAAGAAAGCAAATAAAACAAAACCGAGCAGAGACAGAAGTTGCAAATTAAAGAATTTTTTATACCTTACTCTTAAATTGTTCAACACAAAAGTATAGCTAAAAATACAAATTAAAAATAACTTGAAAAAATAAAATTTTTACCTCACTGTTCATTGTTCATCAATAAAACTTAGCTAAAAATAAATATTTAAAAAAAATGGTAGTGCATAAAAATAATTGCTCAAAAAAAAAATATATAAAGCATTTATACATACATACAGATTTTCTTTTATAGAAACAAAAAAAAACCAATTTAATTGTTGTGCTTTGAAAGGAATGTGCTTTTGTTTTTAGATATTTTATGTAAATTTTGTATAACATTTTTTGCTTTGTTTGTTGTAGTCATAAAAATTAGTTTTGTAAGCGCCAAAACAATATTTAGCTCTAAGTGTAAACAAAATTTAATATAACTCTAAGCCAGGCATATTTAATTTTATTTTCTTACATAAATTAAAGCTATTTTTCGTTATGGTAAATGCAGTGAAGCTTGGCTCAAGTTTCTGTTTCAAATTCAATATATTTGTCGCTTCAATTTAATTTCGCTTCAAAAACAAAACAAACTACGGTAAACATGTATATGTATGTACACACGCACTCACTCAACTTGACATCAGCTGTGACAGCCGTTATGCGTGTCTCGCCTCCCCCCGCGTTCGCACTCTCTTTGACTGCATTTTATGCTCAGCCTCTTCTTGTATTGCTCTCAGGCTCACGCACAGCTGACCCATAATTGACTCAAACACACAAACACACTCACACAAACCCACCTCAGCCAAAGAGCATATCCAGCAGGCAGAGCAGTCGCTCGCTCTCTTGTTCACCCAGCCTTAGAACACAATTTGCCATTGAGTGCACATTTTGATGCGACCTACTGCTGTTGCTTTGTTGTTGTTGCTGTTGTTGTTTTTGTTGCTTTGCGCGCATATTCTTGGAGTTTTCCATTGAACTATTTTCGTAGAAATTTTCCCAAGACGCGGCGATCCGCTTGCCTGCCTGCCTGCCCTTTCAGCTCTGCCAACAACAATAACAACAACAAAGCGATTCGATTTTTTGCCCAATTTTCTATCTTATGGTGGGGGGAGGCCCGAGAAAAAGGTCACTCGACGAAGCATTACAAACTCGTCGCAGCCGGGCTTGGACCCTGTTTCAGTTTCTATTTTTGTTGCCTACCTACGCCTTTCTTTCTTCAAGTCTCTGCGTCTCTGCTTTGCCGCTGTTTCTCTTTTTTTTTTCTCACATGCCACGCATTATTTGCCGCCCAGCAATGAAACCGAATACATTTCTCTTGGGCTCAGTTCGCTTGTAATTCATCATCCAAAAAAAGGTCTTACGGCGAGATCTTACGTTTAAAGTGCAAGCAAAAGCCGACACAGGTACGCGTCTTAACCCATTTGTAATCACAGGTAGCCGGGGGAAAATTGCTGAAAAGCAACACAAACTGCATCACTTGAATTCAGTGGAATGCACTGGAAAATTCATCAAATTGTTGCAACTACTTAGCTCAAAAATATCTTTTATCATAATAAAAAAACTCGACTTCAAATTGTTAAAATTCGCAGAAATTTAAATAAAACTAACTAACTAACTTAGTTGCAAGAATAAACTTTTATCATAATAAAACAAATTTCACCTTAAAAATGTTAAAGTTCGTTAAAATTGCCGTCAAACTTTTTGAGTTGATTTAAGATTTTTGAAGTTAGATAAACTTTTAAAAAATATACCTGAAAGTTTTACAAAATACCTTAAAAAACTTAGCCAAATATTGAAAGTAGTTCAAAAATGCTTTTTAAATATTAATAAATCTGTTGCCTTATAAACATATATATAGTTGCATAAAAATAATCTGAAGCTTTCCACAAAATTTATTTAGAAGTTTTGAATTGAGTTTTTGCCGATTAAATAATTTTAAAATTCGCTACAATTTTAGAAGAATTTTAAAATTACCTTTAGCTTTCGAATCAAAAACTTAAAAACTCCCCAAAAACCTAGTCGAATATTTTTCAATATTTTTGAAACTAGTTTAAAAAAAAGCGCAATTTGACTTAATGTAAAAATTTGCTCAAATTCAACCAAAACTTTTCCACTTGAATTAAAAGTCTAGACTTGCGCGTAAATCTGACAACAATTAACACCCTGTTAATGTCGCACACACCCCCTGTTAGCGCCCGCCAGCGAAATCGAAAAGAAGAAAACAGAAGGAAAAAAATGACCAAACAACTGCATGTATGAGTAAATACAGTAAACTATGCGACACATCAATCAACCACCAAGGCAACCAAATCACAACCCATCAACAGACGCAGAAATAGCAACAGAAACCCACAAGCAACCACCCGACGAGGTACACCAAAAAGGACGACAAAGTAGCCGTTTTTCTACCTTCGACTTCCTGTTCTCGGGTACCGCTGCCTCGGGCAATTTTCACACGGGAAATAAAAATGCGATACAATAAGTAAATAGCTGAAAAACAAAACCTAAACGCGGAAAACCATTTGCAAATCGCAAAAAAACGAAATACACATATATATGAGTAAATATGAGTATATATAAACAACCCCCCTGGGTCAAAAGTAGAGGATAGCATCGTTAGGTGCAAAAAAGAGCGAAAGATCGCAGAGAGAGCGCATTCTCGCAATTGCTCTCTCATTAACCCCGAAGAGAAACAAACATTCGATGCGTTTATTGCTTTATCGAGTCCACAAGCACTGGGAAAAGTGGCTTCCATAAGTGCGGCCCAGTATTAATAAACCCATCAGGGTTCGGGGGCTGATCCGAGCAACCCTCAAAGCAACACACTCGAGGCCATAACAATAGTTACATGTGTAAAAATAAACCACCCCTTTGGATAAAACGATGAAGGTCAACGCTTGTCTCGCATATCTAATTGCCATTTGGCTTTGATTAGGCATTAATGGGTTAAGAACTGACTTTTGACTCGACTCAACTTTAGTTGAGATGTGCATTTGGTTTCATTGGGCCTGTTATCGTGTTTACCTATACATAGATTTGTCCTCAAAACACCTTGAAGAAGTCACATGATAAAACCGCCCAAAAACAACCAAACATCAGACAACAACAGCAACAAAACCACATTTAACGACCCAATTAAAAGCAGCGCGCATTGATATCAGTCCCAAACGAACCGAACCGAACCGAAGCGAAGCGAACAACCAACACATTCGCATAGATATAGTAAAATATATGCTTAAAACGGAAAAAACAGAAACAGAAACAGTAACTGAAACCGAAACAGAAACCAAACTTTCAACTTGTCAGGCCCATAGATAGCACTCCCAGTTCCAGTTTCAGTTCTAGTCAAGCGACGATATCGCTGCCGACGCTGCACACGACAAAATCAAAGGTAACCAATTCTTATCAGCGTGCGACAACAAATACAACAACAGCAACAAATTATGTGAACAAAGTGTTGTTTTTATACCCTGTCTGCATTTTAAAAGGGTGAATTGGGCTCTAAATGGTTGCTTAATTTTAAAATTAAAATCCTAAAAATTGCACAAAAATATATTCATTACTTCACCCCAAAGTAAAGAATATCTGCAGTAAAATTACATATGAAGTACGATATTTAAAATTCTTATTCATTTTTTTTAGATAATATCTTGATTTTTCTCCTAAAAATCAAAAAATCATTAAGATAATAACTTGATTTTTGTACATGCTCATTTTGTCTATTTCCTATAAATTGCTTACCAATCGACTAATAATTATAAAAGTTACATAAGAAAATATATTACTTACTTCAAAGCAGCATATAATTTGTACATCTTATTTATATATTATTTTCTACAACTTTCTTTCCAAGCTACTATTTTCTAAAACTTTATTTTACTTCTAAACCTGCTTATATTTTTAACTACTTCTTTTTGCTGCAAACGAGTTTACAGGGTAACTGCTAGTCAAACAACCACAAGCTCGAGTTGTTTTCTTTATTGTTGACAGAAAAATAGAACAGATCGTCTAGTCTCTGTCCAACTCTGCAGTGACAATGGAAATTTTCATAAAACTCGGCACCTGCCCCTGCCCCTATGGCTTCCCTCTCCCAGCTGAGCTAAATGAAAAGCCATTTTCAATTTGTGCACACGCACTCGTACTACTCGGCCGACATATTTTTTTGTATTTTCGCTCAGGTATGCAGAAATTTTCAGTTATCGCAGCGCTTATCGCCGTCTTTGCAGGTAGTTGGCCATACCAAGAGCTGACGAATTGCTGGCCCTGTCTTCGATATGGCTCTTTGTAGCTGCTAAATACCAATCGGCGAATGGCAAATGGCAGCGTGTGTATGTGTGTGTGTGTGTGTGTGTGTGGAGATTGTCAACGTTTTTGTGAATGGAACTCGGGCAGTGGAATGGCTCTTTGTACAGCAAAGTATTTATTGCTGGCGATTACATTATGAAATGAGTGCAAATCGGAATGGAGGCGAATGTTTTGATTTACGGCAAGAAATGAATGAAATTCGCAAAGAATTGTAAACCATGTACAAACACTCGATTAACAGTGCTATAAAACAGTATCAAGATTTTAACTTGAGATTTTTAAATCAAAATCTAAATATTCACTTGAAACTGGAATTTAATAGTAAATATGTGATTTGATTAATTGAAATTTGGTCAGCTCATAAATGGAATTAAGATTAGTTGGTTTTATTGCCCCATTTTGCTTCCGTAGTAGAAACAACGTCTCTCTTTGCGCTTCTCACAGTCACTTGACTATTCAGCAATCTCTCTTGCGATTCTCACAGTTTGTGCTGTCTGTGGGCCGCTCTCTGCGCTTCTCAGCATGTTTTATCAATTGCTGTTAGACCACAATTTCCTCATGCCACAGTTTCTAGTTGCTTCTTTAGCTAATTTGTGGTTATGCTGTGCGATTTGAAGTTTTTTGGAATTTATGGCACAATTTTCGAGTTGTTTATTTTTTTAAAACATTTTTTGGGCTTGTTTTTGTTTGTTTTGCTGCAGTATCAAATTGTTGTTGTTGCTGTTTAGCTGTACTTCAGTAGACATTTTTTTTTGTTGTTGCTTGAAACTGGTTTTCAAGTACGACTTCAACGTCGGCAACGGCGTCAGCAGCGACGTCGCCGTCGTCATCATCGTCATCGTTGTCGATTTATGCGTTGAGTTTTTCGTCGTTTTTATTTTGCGCTGTTGCAATTTTCGCTTTGTTTTATTTTAAAATGTGATTTATGTATATTGTTTATGTGTTTGTTATTTGTTGTTGTTGCTGTGCAAAATACTTGAACAAAATTATTGCAGCTTCTTTTTGCTGTTGTTGCCATTTGGCTTGTCGCTGACAGCCAGCCTTCGATTTATTTTTAATGTTTATGTGTCTCTAATTGTTTATGATATTTGCGCTGGCTTTTGTTCAAGACTGAAGCTCGCCTGTTTAGCCTTTTTCTGCTTTTCGGCGATTTCGATTGGACGCTTGCATTTAATTGACGAATAGATAAAAAAAAAATGTATAAACATATTTACAAAATAAAACACAACTCTGTTGACGACGTTGACGTATTATCCAATTCGTTTAGAATTTTTCGTAAGCCACAAGGCTGCACGGCGCACACCGCGCACCTGCCCTGCAACTACAACAACAACAGCAACAACTGCGAGCTGGCATAAATTTTGTTTTAGCAAAACTGACAGATAAGATAGGCAGCGTATAACTAGAAAAAAATACAAAAAACCCAAAAAAAAAAACTAAAAAATAACAAACAAACAAAAAACACAGCTAAGTAAGGTGCGCAAAAAAACTGTTGCTGATTGATAGTTGCAGGGGGCGCAGGAAACAGGGGCGCACATTGGGGGTTAGAGGGGGTTAGGGGCAACCGGGAACTGGAACTGCTGCACACCCATTGCGGCTGTTGATTAGCGCGTGTTACAACTCAGCGACGCTTTTTATCGCCGCACGAGCAGACAGCAGCAGCAACAACGTCGACAGCGACAACCATCAAACCATTTGGGGTTACATCACAAGGACAGCAACAGCAACAGCAACTAGCAACAACAACAGCAACAACAACGAGGGAGAGCGAAATGCAATTACAAAAGTTGCGAAATGCATTGCAAATGCAGTCTTATTTTATTTATGCGTTTGAACTCTACAATATGAGACAGTTATATGCCAAACAATGCCATAATTAGTAGTTTATAGTACAGTAAGCATGGCCCAAGATGGACCGGTGAAAGCAAGCCTCGGTTGCTTAAAGAATTTTGTATACACAAAGCTTAAACAAAGATTTACTCATGCATTTATTACTGCTATATAATTATAATTTGTTTTTGTTTGATTGTTTGTTATTGGTATATAAATATAATGTTAACGCTTTTACTAGTACAGTTCTATATATAAATATTATAGTAATTTATTAAAATAAATTATAAAATAATGTATTTATATAATGTATAAAAAAACAAAACAAAAATTTGATAAAGAAAAGATTAAAGAAGTATTGTAAATATATTTTCATTAATCAAATTTTACATATTTTTTTAATAAAAACGTATCGAAAAAAATTAGTTATCAATTATATTAAATTATATATTTACAATTCTTTTACTTAATAATTTGTAATATAAATGTTATTTAGTTCCCAGAAGTATGCAACACATTTTAAATTATTATAATATAGAATTTACAAATTTAAATATTGTTATTAACCGTATAAGAGGTACAAACAATTAAACACAAATTTAACGATATATATATATTTATATAATTATATATATATATATATATATATAAGTTTATGTAGTATATGCTTAAACATATTGAAGTCAAAATTGCATTTGAAATTTGGAAATTAGAAATAAATATTTCAGCAAATCTGCACCACTGTGAATATATATATATATATATATACATATACGCAAGTGAACGCTTAAACCTGCTAATTAGTGCACCCACACACACACACAAGTGCAGACAGGCAATCACGCTCATATATTGCGTATACGCAGCGTGCAACATCAAAATTGATTTGTCTGCTCGCCCGCTGCTCTTGTTGTTGTTATTTTTATTGTTGTTGATATTATAGCCATTGTTTAAGCTGTTGTTGTTGTTGTCGTTGTAGCTGTCTACAGTTACAGGTGCCGCAAAAGCGGAGTGGGGCCAGCAGCTGGGCAATCCATTCAAATATCGCTCATACCACATGTTGGCCCGGGCCTAAATTTTGAACAAAGGCAGCTGGCAAACAAAGTTTTATGCAGCATCCCCCTACACACACAAACACACGCACACGCAGACATTTACCGCAAGCCGGCAAAACATTTATAAAAATGAATTTAAAATCGACAGGAAAATGCAACAACAAGAGAAATTTAGAGCCAATATTTTACATAACATGTGAGTGGTTGGGCAGGGGGGCTATATTTATGAATATGATTTTGCTTTGCCTGCTGTTACAGCATACCAACCAGCTACCGTTCTCTTTGCCTTCCGATGTGTTTGGTTGTTGCATTATTTGCATTGGATTTTTAATCAAAATTGTGCGGCTTTTTTGCCCATTTTATTTTTGCTTTTATTTTTCGCATTTCATCATTTTTGTTTTGCTTTTGCAGTTCGATTTTATTTGGTTGCCGACAAATTTACCCCCGACACGGCAGTCAAAATAAAAATCCACATGGCCATGTATTTGCGTTTTGAGGGTTGTTGTCTGCCCGCTGTCCGCTGCCCTCTGCTTCCACCTCTGCCTGCTGCGGTGGTTGCTGCGAGTCTATTATGTTGATTTATTTTTATTTTTATTGCAATTTATGATGAACTCTTATTGTATGCGTGCAAGTGTGTGTGAGTGTGAGTGTGTGTGCGGGCTCTCAACTCGAATCCATTGGCAAATAAATCATAAGACGATATTTATGCTATAGCCGAGAAACTTTATGCGAATATTCAACGCAGCGGGCGATTGGGCGCCAAGTAATTCAGTCAAAATGAATCCATAAAAGGGAGTAGCACATATAGAGTGAGAGGGTCAGACAGAAAGAGAGAGAGAGAGAGGGAGAAAGAGTGGAAGACACTGAGAGAAGGGGGTTTTTAGTCCTGTAACTTGAGGCGCCGTCAAGTTTTATGGCGTCTCTGCTGGCGTCATGCTGTGCCCCAAACTTTGCAGCCTTTTCAACTTTAAGTCGATATCAAAAAGAATATATATATATATATGTATATGTATATTGCTGCATACCTGCAGGCGCCGCAAGGAAATGCAAAAAGGAGACGCAAAGCAACAGCCAAGGCAACTAAAAGCCATCCACAACAATGCAGCGCCGCAGTGACATGGGAAAATTGCAAAACTCGGAGCCCCAAAAGAAAAACAAGAAAAAACTCAACAAGCAAGCGACAAACTGAAAAAGAAACAGAAAGAATAGTTTTTATCGGGCTTGTGGCAGTTAAAATACCCTGGCAGAGATAAACCGACTGGAACAAAAAATTTTGACAGATTATTTCTAAGCTATATTATATTGATGTTAGTAAAATTATTTTTTTTTTTTTAGTTTAGTAGCTTAGTAAAATTTTAAATAAAAGAGCTTTTTATATAAAAAGCCAATATTAGATAAATTGTTTCTATGTCAGCTATATAATGTAGTAGTCCGATATTGATAAGATTCTGCTTATGTATTAGGAGCATAGTACGACTTTTATTGTTAAGGATATTTTAAAAATAACAAACTCGGCTTTGAATGCCG
This sequence comes from Drosophila colorata, assembly GCA_035041545.1. NCBI lineage: Eukaryota > Metazoa > Arthropoda > Insecta > Diptera > Drosophilidae > Drosophila > Drosophila colorata. The sequence goes on from JAWNLD010000564.1 coordinate 8,545,506, forward strand.
ATCAAGAACAAAAATACTTTGTAATATCAAATGTGTCGTTTCCCATACTTTACACAAGTCGTAACAATATCATAATATGTCCACAGGGTATTAAAAACAAAATTCAGTCGCACAAATTTAAACGAAATGCAATTGGATAAGGCGAAACAGCGGACAAAGTTTGGGCTCTGGGCTCGGGACCGGGGCAGACGCGGGATGGGAATGGGATACGGTGCGATGCGGTTCGGTGGCGGCTCAGCATTAAACACCCTTGAAAACAACTGTCAAACGCATTTTGAGAGGGGTATCGAATGCAGCGCACAATGTTTGATGAACAGCAGCAACAACAGCTGGGGGTAGGAGTTGGAGGGGGTTGGTTATTGGTTATGAAATGTGGAACCAGCCGACGCGGAACTGAATGAAAAACTCATAGCAAGCGACTCCTTTTTTGTATCCTTCTCCATCTCTCTGTCGCCTGTCGCTCAACATTTTGCATGTTATTGGTTTTACACCAAATACTGGACATAACTGTGTGTACTGTTATATGAGTGTGTGTGTGTGTGTATGTGTGTGCGGGTCTTACAGTTGGCTTTTGTAATTGCCTCACAGTTGTCCTGTGGCCAGCTCTGACGGTATTCAGTTTATCCCGACTGTCGCACGGCTGTCATGTTGCATCTGAAATTTATCGAATATTGCTCATACGCAACGTGGTCGGCCCGCAACTCGCCGCTGTAAAACTATGGCGCTGAAAAAAATTATAGCTACCGTCTATTGATATCAAAACTTATGCACATTGGTCCCCCCTTTCACCTCTTTGCTGCCCCGCTGCCCTTTACTCAAGCTTTGTTTCACGCACGTGTCTGACAATTTTTTACGGCTCACTTTGTTTTTTTGTTTTCGCTTTGCTTTACACGCGCCAGCAAATGTCGTCTATAAAAAGCACTCGACACACACATAGCAACAAAATCACATCAATAAGATAAATAAAAAATAGAAAAAAATGAAATAAATACCAAAACTTTTGCACTTATTTTTCATATTTGTTTTTTCTTTGCCCACAAAACGTTTTTACTGTATTTTTTGCCGTAGACATTTGCCAATCATGAACTCGAGCCAGACACAATATACGACTATATGTTGTACAATATTGTGTATCCCCATCCTCTCCATTTGCGCTCAGTCCACTAATTCATCTAAGCCCCAACCCTGAGATGGGCATAAAAAAAACACATATTTCATTTGACTGCTGACATAATCAACCCTCTGCTCAGACAAGCCTCCAACCCCGCCAAAAAACAAAAAAGTTAAATCACAAAAAATTCGCATTTAATATTGAAAATTCACTCGGCGTAAAGAAGTCAAAAATTCCAAAAATAGTCAAATAAAAAAAGTCAGCGGATTTTGTATTTATTTTTTTTTAAATTACGTCTCGGAAAACACGCAAAGTTTTGAGCGCTTTATATGAAATACACCTAAGGCCCCGCTACACCCCTCCCCCTTTGCATCCATTAAACAACAATACGGAAATCATACAAACAAAAATTTTTATGACCGCCGCAAATTGAAGTGCGCGCAATTCACAATTAGCTGACAGTAAGCGAGCGGGTGGGGGAGAGCGGAAGGGGGGTTTCAGATCATGCACTGATTTCCATCTGTTTGCATGTTTGCAAAGAATTTGCGATTCTTTTCGTTTTTTCACGCGTACTTTTTATCTAATCAATAAAGAAATTTTATATCTAATCAAAGTACAACAAACTGAACTAAAACAAAGCGTAGCAACAACAAATGCCAACGGCGTCATCAGCTCAATACACACACTAGCGTCTTCTCTTTCTCTCTCTCTCTGTCTCTCTCTATCTCTCTCTCCCATTCTCATCATGTAATGCACATTGTAATTCACATAATGAGGCAGAACAAACGATTATATGACAAAACTATTTATGTAATACCAGCCCCTGCTCTTCCCCTTCCACCCCCTTCTCCCCCTAGACCACCCAGTCAGCCTCTCTCCCTGCACACTGCTTGCACATTGAGCATTTTGTTATTTGTTGATTGTTTTTTTTTACACCTTGCACTATTTGCGATCTCTCTCCTGCTCCCTCTCTCTTTTTAACATGCACAATGTGCCTGGTGGCTGTGAAGGTTATGTTGTTTATAAGGCAGCAGCCAACACACATTAACAGGAAGTTCCTCATACTCTGTAACTAGATAGATACATCTGAATAGATGCTTAAAACAACTTAGAACAAATTTGAATACATTTTTCATATATCGACTGCCAAAAAGCTTGAAAAATTCTCCAAAATACTTTATATTAAAAAGAAAACACTTAAAAAAAATAAATTAGAGCTTAAAAATGCATTTTAATAATAGTTAAACACAAATTTAAACAGAATTTTGTAACATTTTAACCTTAAAAAACGTTATATAAGAAACTTTTAAATCGCTTACCAAACAGTCTTTTCATTAGAATTCAAAAAGCTAAAGTAAAAAAAAAAAAACAATTTAAAATGTTTTTCACAAATTTAATCAGAATTTATCAAAGCTTAAAAAAATAAACAAACTTTACAGAGAATATTATAATACTCTTGCTCTCCAAGCGCTTCATTGGAATTTTTCCAGTAGCATCTGCAAATAAAACACGTTTCCATCTTATCTCAATTCTTATCTAAAAACGAAAAAAAAAAAACAAATCAAAGAATTTATCTACTTATAAAAAACTACAGAAAGCAAACTTTGTCATATTTTTCCATAAATTGATTCACCTAAAAAAGAACCGGTTCACTAGCTGAACCAATCTGGCAAATAAAGCGCTTAACGCAGTTTTCTAAATAACTTGTTTTGGCTAACGTTTGCCCCATTCCTCCCACCGTCGCTTTTCCACTTTTCCTCTGCTCTGTGCAATCTGTCAGTTTTTCCATTTGTGATTTGTCAGCCTTGAAGCATGCCACACGAAATCCTGTCCAGCTGCCGCTGCTCTGGCTGACCTGCTGACCCGCATTTGAAGCGCCTTAGGGGCAATTGGCCCATTGCTGCGGTCGGCTTAACCCACCCCCATCCCCCTTTCGCCCCCACTTTGCTCAACGATAAGTTGAACTCGAATGCTAATTTATCGTCACAGTAACAATCGCAGGTTCACTTGAATACCTAACTAATGCCCCACAGCCCCCGCACACATCTATGGGTGTGCCACCCCCACCCCCTCCCCCGCTAACCCCCTCGCGTCTAGCTGCTGCCGGCGAAGCGCTCGTCATGCGATTATCAGCCAATCGCTTAGTGTGCTATTTATTTACATTTGCCATTTTGTTGTTGTGGCTAAAGCGCGCATGTGTGTATGTGTGTGTGAGTGTGTGCTCTTTTTTTTTACTGTATTTTGTATTTGCTTTTGTTGTGCGGCGCTGCTTTTTGTAGATGCGCAATTATTGTGAGCGTGTTACTTTATATTTCTGTATTGTTTTCTCTTTATTTATTTTTTTATTTTTATTTTTGTTTTTTATTTTTATTTCGTACTTTTCCAATTCGCATTGCGTTTTGTGTTTGTGTTCTCGACAACGTTGTCGCTTCATATGCTCCATGCTGTTGTTGTTGTTGCTGTTGTTGGGGCTGGCAAATATGCTTAATTATTTTTACCTTAAAAGTCGCTCCATCAAAACGCGAATGTGAAAACAATTTCAATGGAACGCAACGAGACAAAGGGGGTTTTGAGAGGGAGCTGGCCAGGGGCAGCTCAAGCCCTGAGCCCATTTGACATTTTAGGCTTTTAAATGTCAAAGAGACGAATACGAAAAAGAAGAAGCACCAGCGACAAGTGAAGCGAACGAAATGCAATGCGAGGAAAACGAAATACAACTGCGCTTGAATGAATGACAATGCTAGACAATGATGAAATGTGCATGCTGATCATGATGATCATGATCATCACCAGCATGTGGTTGTTGCTAACGTTAGCATAAAGCTGACATCATCGATGAGCCACAACACTGTGCCCATTATAATCGACTTGACAATTGTTAACGTACCGCGTCTCTCAGCACGCTTCGAGAGAGATTCTCCCCAGAAACATCAAGAATTATTATTTTCAATGTGGAACACAATAAGCTGACTCACAGACCACCGATAACTGTGATATTTATAAAAATTATGCAGAAAATGTGGATAAGCCGCTAGTGTAAAACATTCGCTGAGGTACTCAGAATTATGCATAGAGTATAAACATAATCGGGCGCACGTTTATTAAGTTTTCTTTCTACATATATTTTTAATAATATGTTAATAATATTTAAATATAATAGAGATTTTATACTTAGTGAAAAGACTGAGAATTCTGAAATTAAATCAAGCGTTGCCTAAATCTGGCTAATGTGGAAATTTCTTAACTTGAGAGCCAATATCTTATTTCTAGAACGTTTATTTTTTTTTTCTAGTCCTAACAAGTAAGTTAGCTATTAATTAAGTATTGCCCGCACTTGTTGCCTTCTCTCATCTGCCCCAACCCCATCCCCTGCGCTTTCCTTCTCCTGTCCTGCCACTTTTAATTTGGCTTTTGCTCTCAAAATTTTGTTAAGTCTCTCGTAATTAATTGTAGAAAAAAAATTGCTTTCGCGTTGAGAACTCGCTTCGATCGAAAGCTAAACTGCTTCTGTCACAATTAACCTTAGATATTATACGGCTATGTTGCGGCACGCGGGAGCGGCTGCCACGCCCACTATGCTGTACCTGGCGCCTTATTATATGCCCACTAATTCGTACTGTTATGCTTGCTATGATTATTACAGAAAAAATGATGAAATGAACCAGCAGGCGGGCTCCTCAAGGGCGCCAGCCACAGGGGGCCAAATCTCACCGCCAGGTGGCAGCACTAACAGCAGCAACAGCATTGTGGATGCACAGCAGCAACAGCAGCAGCAGCAACAGCAGCAACAACAACAGTACTATAATCAACAGCAGCAGCAACAATACCAACAACAACAACGCGAAAGTTTTTTGGCCTACCAGCAACAGCAGCAACAACACCAACAGCAGCAGCAGCAGCAACAACAACAACAGCAACAACAACATCAGCAACAACAACAACGCTCGGTGGGCGGAGGCAACTTTATGCTAGGCAATGAGCTCGTCGGAGGCGACAGCCTGCGCAGCCTGAACAACACCTTCGGTCCCAACTCGGAGTTCACATCGCTGGGCGGCGGCGGCAGCGGCGGCGGCAACAGCAGCTCCTCCAGTTCTTTGGGCGCCCTGAGCAACTCCAGCAGCCAGAGCGGGCAGGCCCAAGTGAGCGGCGTCGTCGGCGGCGCTGGTTATCCTAATATGGTCGCTGCCAGCCAACAGCAGCAGCAACAGCAGCAGCAGCACCAACAGCAGCAACACATGTCCAACATGGACGCCATGAGCGGTTACAGCCAGGTACGCTGCAAATGCGCCCTTGAGACAGAATTGATGCGCCTAACAGATACTTTTCCAATCTTGCAGATGGGCGCCGGCATGCATCCGGTTGCCAATGGCGGCATGATGGGCAATGGCAATGGCCAGTATATGAATGGCGGCGGCCAGGGCGGCTATAGTGGCGCCCAAGGCGGCATGGGCATGGCCGGCATGGGCTATGGCAATGCGGCCGCACAAAGGCATCATCAGGTGAGTACGAACCGATGACTTCATGCGATGACTGCAGCTGCAGAAGCTCAGCCTTTCGCTGTCTCAGCTGCCGGCTTATGGCCAGCTGGCTGCCATTTGAAATTCATTTGTGGCCATAAACAGATTTTTTTAATGCCCGCCTCCCATTAACGTATAATCGGCGCACAAAACAGCCACGGAAAACAGAACAAGGCAGCGAGATTTTAATTGAATTTCTGATGAATTTCTCAATGACAATTTTGCGTCAAAGGGCAGTGGGTGGGGGCGGGTTGGCAGAAAGGCGAAACTCGGCTGCACTCTCGATTAGTTTTCATAGCGCGGCATTAGGCTGAATGGGCATTTAGTTGAAGGGGGCACAAAGCTCAAGAGCTACATCGGTTCAAAATATAAAATTGCAATTCTAAATTTAAAAAAAAAAAATGTTCGAAAATGAATACGGTTTTTGTACCAACAAATTCGAAATATGTTTTTTTTTTAATGTATATTTTTTAAATGCAGAATCAATCATGACAAATCATGATCAAAATGCCATCAAACATGAAAATCGGTTTAGATTTGGCAAAGTTATGGGACTTCGAAATAAGGAAGCCATGGATCCGGGAGCTTTACATGTTCAAATTTTTTTAAATTTTGGCATGATTTTTGACAAAAATTTGACCCCCTCGGAATCACTTTTAATGTTGTTTTTTATGCTAATTATGACATCCAAAATCGATTAAAAATAGAAATTCGCAATTCAAAATTCAAAAAAAAATTTTTTTTCGAAAATTAGTAAGGGGGGAGTACATGTTTTTTCTGACAAAAAAATTTCAAAAATTTTAATTTCAATAATGCATATATTTTAAATGCAGAATCAATCTAGCAGACAAATCATGACCAAAATGCCGTCAAACATGAAAATCGGTTTAGAATTGGCAAAGTTATGGGAGTTCGAAACATGGAAGCCATGGATCCGAGAGCTTTACATGTTAAAATTTTTGTAAATTTTGGCATGATTTTTGGCAAAAAATTTGACCCCCTCGGAATCACTTTTAATGTTGTTTTTTATGCTAATTATGACAGCCAAAATCGATTAAAAATAATAATTCGCAATTCTAAATTTTGAAAAAAAAAATTTTTCGAAAATTAGTAAGGGGGAGTACATGATTTTTTGACCAAAAAATTCCAAAAAATTTTAATTTCAATAATGATCATATTTTAAATGCAGAATGATTCAAGAGGACAAATCATGACCATAATGCCATCAAACATGAAAATCGGTTAAGATTTGGCAAAGTTATGGGAGTTCGAAATATAGAAGACATGGATCCCAGAGCTTTACATGTTAAAATTTTTGTGAATTTTGGCATGATTTTTGACAAAAAATTTGACCCCCTCGGAATCACTTTTAATGTTGTTTTTTATGCTAATTATGACATCCAAAATCGATTAAAAATAGAAATTCGCAATTCAAAATTCAAAAAAAAATTTTTTTTCGAAAATTAGTAAGGGGGGAGTACATGTTTTTTCTGACAAAAAAATTTCAAAAATTTTAATTTCAATAATGCATATATTTTAAATGCAGAATCAATCTAGCAGACAAATCATGACCAAAATGCCATCAAACATGAAAATCGGTTTAGAATTGGCAAAGTTATGGGAGTTCGAAACATGGAAGCCATGGATCCGAGAGCTTTACATGTTAAAATTTTTGTAAATTTTGGCATGATTTTTGGCAAAAAATTTGACCCCCTCGGAATCACTTTTAATGTTGTTTTTTATGCTAATTATGACAGCCAAAATCGATTAAAAATAATAATTCGCAATTCTAAATTTTGAAAAAAAAAATTTTTCGATAATTAGTAAGGGGGGAGTACATGATTTTTTGACCAAAAAATTCCAAAAAATTTTAATTTCAATAATGATCATATTTTAAATGCATAATGATTTAAGAGGACAAATCATGACCATAATGCCATCAAACATGAAAATCGGTTTAGATTTGGCAAAGTTATGGGAGTTCGAAATATAGAAGCCATGGATCCCAGAGCTTTACATGTTAAAATTTTTGTAAATTTTGGCATGATTTTTGCCAAAAAAATTTACCCCCTCGGAATCACTTTTAATGTTGTTTTTTATGCTAATTATGACAGCCAAAATCGATTAAAAATAATAATTCGCAATTCTAAATTTAAAAAAAAATTTTTTTCGAAAATTAGTAAGGGGGAGTACATGATTTTTCTGACAAAAAAATTTCAAAAATTTTATTTTCAATAATGCATATATTTTAAATGCAGAATTAATCTAGCAGACAAATCATGAGCAAAATGCCATCAAACATGAAAATCGGTACAGTTTTAACAAAGATATGTGAGTTTGAAATCTGAAAGCTTTCTAATATATTAATTTTTATGTTCTAAAGACACAGTCCAATATTTAAGCTACAGTAAACTTAAGTTTGCCAAAGTCTAAAATCAAGTTTGATTGTTTTTAAATGATTCTCGATTCAGCTTTATTAACACATGATCAGCCTTATATGCTCAGATCAGTTTTGTGGGCTTAAAATAGACGCAGTTAAGCGAGCTGCATAACATTGTCATAAAACCCTACCGATACAGATGTATATGCATGTATGTATGTTTGTAGGCAAGGTCATCCGAGAATATGGCATTCATATTGCGCTGCTGCCATGGGGCGGGGGGAGGGGCGTTTCAATTACGAAACTTTGTGACGACTTAACGTGCGACAGGTAAATCTCTGGCCGGATTTTAATGGCTCAGAACGGCACCGTTTGGTTCGGTTCGGCTTGGCTCGGTACGGTTCAGTTGGGCTCGGTTGGGTTTTTGGGCTGCTCGGGCGTAGCTCCATTTGGTCGCTGCGCAGTTGGCGTCGAGCGGCTTTCAATGCGCTTTCAATAACAAATTTAATTGTTTGCATGATGTGGGCAAAGTGCAGCAACTGGGCAAACGTTGCGGTAGTCAGCTGGAGGGGATTGGGCAGGGAGCGGAGCTGCTGTCTAATTACCGTCAAGCAGCTGTGTGACATGGAAATGGCAAAGTGTCGGGCAATTAGCGTCCACAAAAAACGACAAAAGCATCTCGCACGTGCGCGTCTCCCTTTCGAAATGACATATAAATAGATTAACGATAAGATCCAATCTTCACCTCCATTTGCAGCTGGCGTCAATGAACCAGATGCCGAACATGTCGATGGGTCCGGGCGGCGGCATGTCCGGCATGCAGCAGCAGATGGGCGCCATGAATCCCATGGCCAAGATGCAGGGCATGGCCAATGGCGGCTATCCGCAGCAGCAGCCGCCGCAGCAGCAGCAGCGCCGCATGGCGCCCTATCCACATCCGCAGATGCACATGGCCCAGAAGCGCGCCGGCGCTGGCGTTGGCGGCGCCGGCATGTATCCAAATCCGGCACAGCAGCAGCAGCCGCCGCAGATGTACGGCGGCCAGCAGATGCATCCGGGCGCTGGTGGCGGCGCTGGCGTACCGTTGCCCATGCAGGCGGGCGCCGGCAATGGCTATGGACGTGCCGGTCCCATGGGCGCCGCCGGCGGCGGAGGCCCTGGCGCCTACGGACGCATATCAGCCGGCGCTGGCATGGGACCCAACGGCGGCCCGGTTATGGGCCCCGGCGGTGGACCCATGATGCCCATGGGTGGCGCCGGCATGGGACCCGGTCCCGGTCCCGGCTGCATGGGCCAGCAGCGCTTTGTGCCGCAGGCGGGCGGCGCCGGTGTCGGCTATGGCGCTGGCGCCGCTGCGCACCAGGCGCAGTTCTATCCCGGCGGCAATGGCGCCGGCATGGGCGTGGGCGCTGGCCAAGGCGGCATGTGCCCGGCTGGTCCGGGCGCCGTTGCCAGCACCGGCAATCCCTACCAGAATCAAGGGTAAGCAACGAGCATATCCAACGCCAATCGAGGCACTTGCTCATCTTTGTCCATTTCTGAATTTGCAGTTTCCAGCAAAACTATCAGCACAGTCCAGTTCCTGGCAATCCGACGCCGCCGCTGACGCCTGCCTGCAGCGTGCCCTATGTCAGCCCCAATCCGGACATCAAGCCGCCTATGGACAGCAGTAAGTGCCGGAGCTGGCCAAGACTTCTCCTAAATATCAGTTAACTAACTCTGTGTTGTATCTTTCCGTGCAGGCGAAGAGATGAGACTGACATTCCCGGTGCGCGATGGCATCATTCTGCCACCGTTCCGCCTGCTCCACAATCTCTCGGTGAGCAATCATGTGTTCCATCTCAAGCAGAATGTCTACAACACGCTGATGTGCCGGTAAGTATATTCGAAAGCTGATCCCCGCTGCTCCGGCCAGTGTTTCAATTGTGCACATTTTCCGCTTGACTTTTAGCACCGATCTGGAGCTGCAGCTGAAATGCTTCCATCAGGACGACCGCCAGATGAACACCAACTGGCCGCACACCGTCACCGTCTCCGCCAATGCCACGCCGCTCAACATCGAGCGCTCCGAGAAGAACAGCACGGCGCTGCGTCCGCTCTATCTGAAGGCCGTCTGTCAGCCGGGCCGCAATACGCTCCAGCTGACCGCCAGTTCCTGTTGTTGTGTAAGCCTCCAGCATTGAGTGCTCATTGAATCCTGCCCGCTATAATCATGTCTATCCTTTGACAGTCGCATCTGTTCGTGCTGCAACTAGTCCATCGGCCATCGGTGCGCCAGGTGCTGCAGACGCTGCACAAGCGGAATCTGTTGCCGCTGGAGCACAGCGTGCAGAAGATCAAGCGCAATCTGAGCCTGCCCAGCGTTGGCGCCGACGGCGTCACCAACGGCGGCAGTCCAGACGCGGCGCAGCAGTGCGCCAAGATCTCATTGAAGTGTCCAATCACCAAGAGTCGAATACGCCTGCCGGCGCGCGGGCACGAGTGCAAGCACGTCCAGTGCTTCGATCTGGAGGCCTATCTGATGATCAACAGCGAGCGCGGCTCGTGGCGCTGTCCGGAGTGCAGCAAGTCGGCCATCACGGACACCCTGGAGATCGACCAGTACATCTGGGCCATACTCAACACGCTGAGCACCTCCGACGTGGACGAGGTCATTATCGATTCGTCGGCCAATTGGCGCGCCTTGCAGCACAATGGCGGCATGCCGAATGCGCCGCAAGCGGGCGCACCACCCGGCGTTGTGGCGCCACCAAATGGCGTCGCCGGCGGCGGCGGCGGCAGCAGCAACAACAGCAACAATGGCAACAACAACAACAACAGCAGCAGCAACACCAGCGTCAGCAGCGTCGGCAGCGTGCCGAGCGGCTTGCCCGCCATCAAGCAGGAGCTGTGCGATGACATTGCCAAGGTCATGTCACCCGGCTCCACGCAGCTGCCCACGTGGGACAACTCCCAGGCGATGAGTCCATACAACATGCACGACATGAATTCCATTGCCAACGGCAACATGATGGGCAACAACAATGCGCCCAACGGCGCCCAGCTGTAAGTAGTCGAAAGATTCCGTTTTTACACTCGTTCACCATGTGAAATGGGTATATTGGGTTTGTGCAATGTCCGTCTTGCTGTCCGTCCGTAAGAAGAGTGACTTGAAACTTGGAATATTTACTCGTCTAAGCCAGGCCGCACTTAAAATGTTTTGATTTTTTTGACTACGCCCAACAGAGGCATGGCAAATTGATAAAATGCACATATCTCCTTTAGCTTTAAAGCTAGATACATGAAATTTGTGTAGGCAGATTACTGATGAGCTGCTCTAAAGATTGTACAACATTTTTTTTTGGATACTCCCACGGGGGCGTGGCAAATCGATCAAATTTGTATATCTTTAATCCATATCACCCAACATTGCAGAGCTAAAGTCACCAAAATTTGCAGGCAGTTTTCTGATGACTTTCTCGAAAGATCGAGCCGAATAATTTCCGAATAATAATAATAAAATTAATAAAAAAAAAAAATGATAATAAGACCGTTTTCGACTGTTTTACAATGTTGTGCTTACTTGCTGTTTATAAAAACAATTACTAATTCCCGATTCCCCGCCTCTTCTTCTTGCAGTGGCAATCGCAGCAGCTACGACAGCTTCAGTGGCAGCCACAGCGACAACAACAGCCTGGCCAACAGCGATGCCGTCAACTCGCTGGATCAGCTCAATGCCATGGAGAAATCGCTCAGTGATCAGGTAAGCCAAACAGCACTCAGCCGGTTCTAGGCCTCAGCTAATCCCCGCCTGCCTCTTCCGTCTCACAGATGCCACACACGCCGCACACACCGGGCGCGGCAAGTCATCCGATGACGCCTGGTGGTCCGCCCAGCGTTAGCTCGTCGCACAATGAGCCCATTAGCGGCGGCACGCCCAATGCCTCCAATGGCAACAACAACAACAGCACTGGACACAATTCGCCACAGACGCCGGGCACGCCCAGCCGCAGCCTGGGCGGCAGCAGCACCAGCATGTCCAACGCGGACAGCCAGCAGCAGCAGCAACAGCAGCAGCAGCAACAGTCGCAGCAGGAGCAGCTGCTCAACTCCCTGATGAGCAGCCAGACGCAGCTGAAGTTCGAGAGCGATTTGAGCGCGGAGCTGCAGAACTTTGATCCCTCCGCCGCGGGCCTGGACAACAGCGGGCACGATTTGAATGTAAGTGGCAAATGGACAGTGAACTGTGAAACCGAGAAACTAATCGCAAGTTTGTGCTTACAGTTGTTGCAGGACATGGACCCAATGGAGATCCTGTCGTACCTGGATCCGCAGCCGGATTTGAATACGCCGCCCTCGAGCGGCAGCAGCAATAACAATGCCAGCGACGATTTGTTGGCCACGTTATTCGATTAAAGTAAAGTTGCCTGTGTTTGTCGTTGAGAATTATGCCCGAGCATGATTGAGAAATTCCTTAACAAAATGAAAATGAAAATGCAAACGAAAACAAGAATTAAAATGGCCTAAACCATAATTGTATATAGTATTATTAATTTTAACGAATTGTGCACTAAAAAGAGAGTCGCATACTTCAAAAAAAAAAAAAAAACATTTTCGTTTCCTCACACACACACACACACACACAACAACACAAAATCGAAGCAGCAAATGCAAAATTTGAATTTGCAGTGTTGAAAAACAATGAAATGTGATTTAAAAATTAATTAATTAAATTAATTGGCATTTAATTTAAAGCAAAAAAAAGAAAACAAACAAAAAAACAACAACTATAACAACAACAAACAGTCATTATACCATATAAATAATTCAGTTGAGAGCATAAAAAAATTCCTTCAATGAAATTTACGAATTTAAATGTTTAATTTTCGATGGCCCCACAAAAGAAGTTTATTTTTTAAATTTTTTTAATTTATTTGAGAAAATATAACAATTTTTCATGGAGCCCAAAGCGTTCTTTAAACATTTGATTTACATTTTCCTGTGTGAAATGTTTCTTGTTTATTGTACAAAGTATTAAAAGAAAGTAAAAGAAAATATTATAAAACAACAACAAAAACTACAACAACGCAGTAAATGATTAAAAGAATAAAGAAATACAAAAAGTAAAAGGGAAAATATGAGCAAACAAAAACAAAATCCCAACAATTTTATTACATTTATAAAATGAAAACATTTACATTTTAATTGTTGCATAATTTTAATTATTTTTTAAAGCCTATGTAAAATTAATTGATTTAGCGCCCTAAACTAAACAAACAAAACAAGAAAACTAAAAAAAAAAACAAAAACAACAACAAGAAATATTAATTGTAAAATAAAAGAATTGTACTTGTATTTTAAGGCAGGTTAGAGAGCGCAAACAAACTATTAAAAATTTAAATCAAATTTAACGCTAGAACTTAAATAAAATATAATTAAATAAAATAAACTTGTATATATATATATATATCGATATGTATGTTATATGCGGCAACAACAAAACACACACAAACAAAAACAAAACAAAAAATTAATTAATACATATAAATAAAAAATACATATATAAAAGAGTATTGTTTAAAAACAATTTGAGTTTCTTTTCATTTTCAATTCAGTTCCTTGATTTTTAGACTATTTTAATTTTTTGTATATTTCAGTTTTCGCTTTGGTTTCGTACGATGTGGTTAACATGGACCAATTTTTATATATATATAATACCTACACACCGAACGATTTTTGAGCAGCAGAAAAACACAAAGAAAACCTATATGATAATTATTAAAATTATGCATATAATACAAAATTTAACAAGAATTAAACAAACACAAAAATAGCAAAATTTTTAAGCGAATTAAATGCTACTCGAGCTATTCCAAGTCAACAAAACAAAAAGAAAAAAAAGCTTAAAACAATTATGCAAAATCTCGTCAATGTGGTAGTTAAATGAATCTCAACTTTTCTCAATGTTATATCAAACCATATGCTAAATTATTATATAATGCTTATCGTCGTATTCTTATTGAAAAACACACAAAAACAAAACCAAACTTAAGAAAAAGAAAACAAAAAAAAAATCGTAGTGGTTTCATTGTAAAACAATATTTCATAAATTTACGAATAGCTTCGACATTTTTCTCGCTTCTAAAAAAAATGCAACAAAAAAAAAAAACAAAATCTTAAAAAATACTAAACAGAAAAACCTAAACTCGGACAGTTTGTTTTTTGCGCAGTGCACAGTTAACGGTAAACCTGGGGCGTGCTGCCAGATCGATTCGATTCCTTAACTATGCACTGAGAGAAAACGACGACAAACGAAATTGGAACCGGTTTGGGTTCAGTTAAGGCCATGGAATATGCGCAAATGTGATTTTATTCAAAATAAAATACACATAAAAATAAAAGATACATAATTAATTATAATTAATGACATTTTTATTGAATCGGCATTGGCTGAGTGTGAATGGAGCGTGTATATACGAGTATTTACCTAACATAATATATAATGGGTATATGAATATATACATATATATATATACACATCTATATATATATATATATATATATATATTATATATTTAATGCTAGTGATTAAGTTGTAATTTTAAATGATGAAACAAAAGCAAATACACATTAAATAATATGAAATTAAACGAGGGCTGACTTTTCGATTCCGGTTTTCAGTTCCAACGGCTCTTCTTGGCCCGCTTCGCATCCTGACTGTTGTTGTTGTTGTTGCCGTTGCCGCTGGCTGAAGGTGGCGGCGGCGGCGGCGGTGCGGCAAAGACGCCCGTCTCCGGCACCGTTTGTTCCCAGGTGCGATCGCTGGAAGCACGAAACTGTGAATTGTACTGCGAGCGGAAGGCCTGCCGCATGGCCGAATAGCGATCCGTGGCGGGTCCGGCGCTCGGCTCGGCCACGGGACCTTTGCTTTTGACAGCGCCAACGCCACCACCGACACCTCCACCTCCACCTCCACCACCACCAGCACCAGCACCACCGCCCGTTCCAGTCGCACTGCCTGCTGCATTGGCCGAGCGCTCGCGATAGCCGAGGCCCATGAAATTGTTGACGGGCTTGCGGCCCTTGCCCTGCTTGAAGCGCGAGCTGCGGAACCAGGAGCTCTTCATGGCCAGATCCATGAGGTCGTCGGGCACCTCCTGATCGGCGCCCTCCAGATTGCGCACCAGATGGCCGGCGAACTCCTTGTCCTTGTCGGTGACCAGCGTGTAGGCGTTGCCCTTCTCGCCCGCACGGCCCGTGCGTCCAATTCGATGGGTGTGCGTATCGATGTCCCGGGCGATGTCGTAGTTGACCACGTTACGTATGTGGGGTATGTCCAGGCCGCGGGCGGCCACGTCGGTGGCCACCAGGATGTCGCACTCCTTGCGCTTGAACTGCATGATGACCTTGTTGCGGTCCGCCTGGTCCATGTCGCCGTGCAGCAGCAGGCAGTTGTGCTCCTTGACGAGCAGATTGTTGGCCACCGTCTCCGCGTCCGCCTTCTTGGTGACGAAGACCAGGACGGCGCCCTCGGAGAGGAACTTCACCAGATGGCACAGCAGCCAGTTCCACTTTTGCAACGGATTGGGAAAGACGTAAACGTGCTGGGTGATGTCCTGGTTGGCCTCGTTCAGATCGCCCTGGACAATGCGCACCGGATCGGTGAGAATGTCGCGGGCGAGTCGCTCGATGCGCTTCTTGAACGTGGCCGAGAAGAGCAGCGTCTGTCGGTCCGGGCGCACGTGGTTGCAAATGGAGCGCACCTGCGGCTCGAAGCCCATGTGGAACATGCGATCCGCCTCGTCCAGCACCAGGAACGTCACGCGCCTTAAGTTGGTCGCCTTCATTTTGACCATATCGATCATGCGTCCGGGCGTGGCCACCACAATTTCGCAGCCCTGCTCCAGCGCCTTGCTCTGCTCCCACTTGGAGCCGCCGCCATAGCAGCAAACCACATTGATGTTGTATACCTTGCCGAACTTCTTGGCTTCGTTGTAGATCTGCAGCGAGAGTTCGCGCGTGGGCGCCAGAATGAGGCCGATGGGTCCGTCGCCCGGGCGCAGCTCGCGCTGATCCATCAGATGGGTGAGCAGCGGCCAGATGAACGCGGCCGTCTTGCCGGAGCCCGTCTTGGCGATGCCGATAATGTCGCGACCAGACAGGGCGGCGGGCACCGCCTGCGCCTGGATGGGCGTAGGCTGTGTGTACTCGGCCTTGCGCACGGCCTTCAGCAGATGGTCATCGAAGCCGAAGTGGCCGAAAGAGCTGACCGGCTTGGGCGGCAGGGCGCCGCTCACCTTGACGCCCAGCGTGCGCCGCAGCTCGCGCACCTGCTCCTCGTCCAGCTGGGCGATATCCTCGTGCGGCGTATAAAAGTTGCGCTCGAAGGGATCATAGTCGATCTCGGAGTGGTAGATGGGCGGCAGCGGATCGATGTCCTTCTTCTTGGGCGGTGCTATCGGATTGCCATCCTCATCGTAGTCGATTTCCTGGTCGGAGCCCTCGTCACGCAGGCCCGCGTTGGGATTCTCCTCCATATAGCGATAGTAGCTCTCCTCGTCGTCCTCGTCGTCGATGTCGCCGCGCACGCCCTTCTTCTCCAGCGGCGCAGTGGCCGCCTTCTGCTGCTGGTCCGTGGCCGCGCGTACCTTCTCCTTCTCCACCTGCTGATTGATGCCCGCCATAAACTGCTCTAGCGGATCCTCATCGGAGTCCGAGTCGTTTTTGGCCGCGGCCTTTGCACCGGGTGACCCCGGCGCCGGTATATACGCCTGCTCCGGCGGCGGCCGCTGCGGCGGCTCGTCGTCGTCGTCAAAGTAATCGTCGTCCATGTGCTGCTTGCGCTTGCCCACAAAGTTCGTGGAGTTCGTGTACTGGCTGATGGATTCCAGCGTGGAGTAGCCGTGCTTGGACGTGCTGCTGCTGCTGCTGCTGGCAGCGCCCGTGGAGGCGCCAGCGGATGCGCCGCCTCTGCCCCGGCCGAAGCTGAATGCGAATCCCCCGCCTCCACGACTGTTGCTCAGAGCCGGCGGCGGGGGCACCGCACTCATATTGTTGCCGGCGCTAGGCTGCTTCTTGTACGGAAAGCCGCCACCTCCGATGCCGCGGTAGTTGCTCATGGCTGCAGTGGCTCCGGTTTCCTCGGGCTGTCTACAAGGAAGCACAAATCAATATAACATAAGCGAGAATAGAATTTGCAAGCTGTGCATTGTTGCCAACCTAGTCAGAGTGGTCGTTGTCCAGCACTAAACTAGCAGTGCCAACGAGAATGGCAGAGCTAACGATTGTTAACGATAGTTCGACTATCGGTACGATTGCCAATTTGTAAATATGATGAATTTATTAAATTTCTTTTCAAGTTGCCGTATGCTTCTATAAGCTAATATACCCTGCAACCAGTGCTGTTAAATTTAATTTCATGTCGATAAGTGCGTTATCGTTAATCGATTTCTTTTTGTTGATTTTTTTGTTGTTGGTTGCCAGCAACAGATGATAAAAATGGTTGAGCAAACCGGAAAGGATTATGCCAAAATTATACAAAGCGCCGACCTGGCGCGGGAGGTAATTCAGCTAATATAACAATGGTATTCAAGGGGTAATAATACTGTTATCAATGACAGATTAATCCGCTCTGCAACAACATTGACGACATGCTGGCGCGACTGGACGAGTTTGAAACGGTTTTGGGCTCCGTAAGTTCCCAATTTGAAAGTAACTTTAATGTAAGTGTAATTCAAATGTAAATGTAAATTTATATATATTAGGTGCGCGCCGAGTCTAACGGTATCATGGCGAATCACGTGAGCGGCATTCTCAGTTTCAGCGATAACTTTGAAGAGCTGCGCCAGCGCATTGACAACTTGGAACAGTTTGTGGCCGCGGTCAACGAGAACCTGAACGCGGTGGAGACCGCTGTGGACGTGGCCGAGCAGGAGCTGAACGTGACCGACTACAGTATCAAGGGTCTGCTACTGAAGCCGCTAAAGGCCAGGCTATATGCTGCAGACGCGTCTGAAGCGCCGCCCAAAAGCAATTTGGTTGCCGGCGAGTTTCAGCCGGTGCCCATCTTCAGGTCGGACGAGTACTTTGGTTGCGGGGCGGAGGAGGCTATTGCCAGTGCCAGAGCATAAATACATATTTAGTCAATAATTAGCAAATGAGTTTTGTAAGCGCTTTAATATTATTGTTCATTTTTATTAATTTTTTTTATGACTTTTCGTTTTGTGTTCAATTTTTTTGGAACGTGACATATCAATTAGCGAGTAATCTTGGCTTATGTAATACGAAAGTTGAGGTCGTCATTTAGGCCTTAGTTTCCTTGCTCTCCTTGCTTTCCTCGGAGCTGCCGCCGCTGGGCTGAGCTACGGACTTGGGCTTGTTGAAGAGTTCAGCGACAGGCACTGGATGATGACGCAGAGGGCTGTGGGGGTGTTCGTTGGTGTTGACGGCCGGCACATGATCGTGCAGATCCTCCACGTGCGGCTTGATCTCCTTGGGTGCTTCTGTCGTCTTCACTTCTGTGGGCACAGGAATGTCGCGCTGATGGCGTGCAGCCTTGTGATCATCGTGCTCAGCCTGAGCAACAAGGACCGCGGGCTCGGGCTTGGCATCATGGGTGTGGGAATGTCCTGTCTCGGCTGCTGGCTTTGACTGTGACTCGCGCTTCAGTTTCTTCGAATCGTGCTGCAGTGCCTCGTGACCTAAAACACTAGCTGGCTTGGAGCTGCTCACGCCACCTGCGTTCAGTTTCTGCGGATCGTGTTGTAGTGTCTCGCGAGCCGCAACACTATCTGGCTTGGGAGGAGCGGCTTCATCGCGCTTCTGGCGATGCAAGGGCTGTGTCAGCGGCACAACCTTTCCGGCCGGCTTGGGATCGCTCACGACAGCCGGGTTAATGGGGCTGGGACGAGCCAGCTCGGTTTCCTTGGGTGCTGGCGCCGCATGGCAAACGGCGCACAAGGCCACGGCAAAAATCAACTGTAAATAAAGTGGAAACGATCGTCAAATAAGACCCGCGGAGCAAATAAATCGTGCAACTTACGAATTTTCTCATTGTTCGCGGAAGTAGTTTGTCTGGACTGAAGCTGAATTTCTAGCGAACTGTTGGAGTTTCTCGACTACCGGGCCATTATATGGAGACGGGAGTATCGCTATGTTTGACGTTGACGTTAACCCGTTTGCAAATTGGTGATAATTACCTCACTAGCTGTAGAGTACCGGGCGAGTTTCTATATCAATATTATTGTATGTATATCTGTTTTCCTTGTTGATGCTTACAGCGATAGATCGAGCTAATTATAAGCTGTAAAAATCACCACAGCATCTTTTGACATATACAAGTTGCCAGCTATACTAGATGTGGATTTGAATGCGAATCAAAAGTGGCTCAAGGCGTCTGTGTGTGGAGAGCTCGGTCAGGTGGGCAGAATATATTTATATATGTCTGTCTGTCTGTCTGTCTCTTTGCTGACATTGCTCGGTGCTGGGGGTCTTGGGAACCCGGTATGTTAGTCATCTCTGTTTAGCACCTTGTTGCGAAAAGCTACCTGCGCACGTATACGACTAGAAATGAGTGCAAATACTAGGAAGGCTAATTAAAATGCACATAAATATAATTGTGAAACGCCTCTAATTACAGGCTTTACGTAAGATGACACTTTTGTTTACATTAACGCGCATAAAGTTTTACTGGCAACTGTACCTGTTTAGTCTAGCCGTTAATTCTAAATGGTTAATTATTGCGCTCAAATTGAATTGCGGCTATCGAAATAATTAATTCAAATTAACGTTCTAGTTGTGCCAATGTGTGCACAGTCTGTGAAAAACCTGTTGTAGAAAATATGATGATTACATGTACATCAAGTGTGTACACACTGTTCGTTACAGACTTTAGGTATGATGAAACTTTTGCATACTTTAAGTTTTACTGGCAGCTGTACCAACTTAGTCTAGCTGTAAATTCCAATACAAGCAGTTAATTTTTATGTACATTGAGTGTGCACACACTGTTCGAATCAAGCTATATTTAGACTTCACATCAGACTTTTGTTTACATTACGCTATTAGATTAAGTTGTACTGGCAACTTACCAGTCTATCAGCAAATGCGAATGATTAATGGTTCAACTCAAATTTAATTGCGACTTAGAAACCATAAATTTACATAAATTAAAGAACGTTCTAGTTGTGCCGGTTTGTGCACAAAGTTGCGTATAAATAAACTATGGCAAAATATGATGATTGTATGTCCATCAAGTGTGTACACACTGTTTTTTAGAATCAAGCAAAGTGGAAATATAAACAAATAATCCAGTAAATTAGCAGTAATAACAAGAAATATGCCTACAGAAATAGAGAATTTAAATCCGAGCGTCTATGGCAAGATCAAAGAGCGCGTGATAACAGCCAACGAAGAGGACGAGAGCATTGTCGACCCCTTCGACAAGCGAGAAATCTTTGGTAAGCACTTAATCAGAGAGCAAATTCAATGTAAAAACATTGCTATTAAATCCAGATCTCATACGGAATATCAATGATCCGGAGCATCCGCTGTCGCTGGAGGAGCTGCACGTGGTGCAGGAGGAGCTGATCACCATCAGCGACAAACAGAACTCGGTACACATCAACTTCACACCGACAATTCCGCACTGCTCGATGGCCACGCTGATCGGACTCTCCATCCGGGTCAAGTTGCTGCGTTCGCTGCCGCCCCGCTTCAAGGTGACCGTGGAGATAACGCCGGGAACGCATGCCTCCGAGTCTGCGGTGAACAAACAGCTGGCGGATAAGGAACGCGTTGCCGCAGCGCTGGAAAACAAACACCTGGCCGAGGTCATAAATCAGTGCATCTCGGCCAAGGGCTAACTCCGCATTGTGAACTCATATTGAACATTTTGTTAATAGAAAATATAATATTTGTAGCATATACCGATATGCAGCAACTTATGGGTCATCAAACTAAAGGCTACAGTTCTAACATTAACAAAGAGCGCACGAAGAGCCGCGCCTGACGTGGCTACTGCTCCTTGGAGGGGGGCTTCAGGTTGCTCGTGACCTGTGGCTTGTTTTGAAAGCTGTTGGCAGTTTGCGGCTTGGTGGGATCGTATTTGTACGTCTTCACCAACGGCCCTTTGCCGGCCCGTGAGAAGCGTATTTCATCCAATCGCTGGCGCTCCTCGATCTCCCTGCTGATCTTCATGTTTTCCCAAGCTGCCAAACAAGGAGAAACGCAAAATGAGATAGCTTAACGGATTTGCTAGCTTGAATACTTACACTCCTTCATGCCGCCGACGAAACCCTTTTTCTTGGTGGGCAGCACACTGGGCGGATGGGACACCATTTTCTCAATCTTGAAGTATTCCCGCACAGCGGGAATACGCAGCACGGCCACCTGGCCCAGGGAGATGAAGTTGCTGCAGGCCCAGTACGTCAGAATGGCGGCCGGGAAGTTCATGGTAAAGGGAAAGATGACAATGGGAAGGGCGCGCAGAACGTACTTCATGGTGTTCATGTTAGCCGCAGACAGACGCGCGCTGTCTGTGCCCAGTTCGATGGTCAGATACAACGTGGCGCTGGTAATTACGGGTAACAGATAGAACGGATCAGCCAGTGTCAGATCGGTGAACCAGAAAAGACCACCGTCACGCATCGACTCCACTGGGGCATTGGCCATCTGACGCAGGCCCATGAAGAAGGACAGGAAGAGCGGAGCTTGCGCAAACGGCACAATCATATTCTTCAGAGGATTGACGCCCTTCTCCTTCATAAACAGCATCATTTCCTGGGCGTAGCGCGCGGATTCTATGGCATTGCCCGACTGGCGTGCCTCTGTCATCTTCAGCTGCAGCACCTGCATCTGTGGCATGTTGTTGCTCATCTTTGCGGAGTTGCGTTGCGCCAGGATGACTAGCGGGAAGATTATGGTGCGCACGACGAGCGTGCCAATCGCAATGGTGCCCCACCAGGGAATATCCCAGGAGCAGTGCAGAAATTCCATGCAGTTTTGTACCATGCCCACGGGCGACCAGCCGCCCAGGCCGATGGAGGCAAACGTTGGCTCACCTGCCAGATTAATGGTCTCCATCAGGCTATCCGCGCCTGAGGAAACATTATCAATGGCCGGCGCTGTGGGCGCTTCAGGAATAGCGGGCAGGTCCACCAGCTCCTTGGCGGACGCCACATCAGGTGATCCATCTGTTTTCGAGCTGGCAAATCGCATTCCTCCTGATGCCGGGAGCAGGGATGCCGGAAGTGGCGCCAGCATCGCACGCCCATGCAGCTGGTGGCCCCAACGGCTGCTCAAATGCATGTCTCGACTACTGCCGCCTGCGGGAAACATCTGCAAAGGTGCTGCTATTTCAAAAGAGCTCTCAACTCATTCATAACAAACCGCGCTTTGCAGGTTATGTCATCGGGCGCTCCGCTGTTGGTGGTCGCCGGCGCTGTCAACGGCCGCTTACCTGTGTGGCAGTCTTGTTGCTTGTTGAATTTAACGTAAGCGCCGCCTGGGTCGCCCGCCATAGTTGCATTCGTTTGGCCAACATCTTGCGCTTTTGTTTTAATTTATAAATTTGTAAATTTGACGCATTCGCGTTCGTCGGGTAGAAAGAGATGGCAGCTCCGTTAACACACAGATGGTCCGCTCAAAACATCTGTTTAATGCCAGGGCTGGAAAATCAGTGGCGTTTTGGTCAATTTTAGGCGCACTTCCGATAAGACTTAAATTTTGAACACAACACAATTTATCTGGTTTTGAAATTCGTATTTCAAATGAATTCCCTGCAATCAAATTTCAAATATATTTATCAGTTCTTTTTAGCTGCTAAGTCCAGTGAGTAATGTTCCGCTTTGAAACTGAAATATACTTTAAATACCGCAATTTATTGAAATTCCAAATCGAATTCAATGCAAAATGTTGTATAACTGATTTTCGTTCAGCAAGAGTTAACAGTAGAACTGCATATTATTATGGCTAAGAGTAAATAACTATATACAAACATACTTGCGTATAGGTTACATTTTTTATCAATCAGAGTTAATCATAGTCGAACGCAATCGGGATATTCGTGTTGAGTGAGCGCAGCAGCAGAACTCACGCGCTCTTTATGATCGTAAGCAGCAAGCATCGAGCTCTCTTAACATCAGTCGTTTTTTGATACTCGAGGCGAGCAGACGTGGTGCGCACGCGCAGCACTTGCATACAAATCGGTAAACAGAAAGAAGAAGACGCACTGAGCGGCCGGTCGGGTAAATTTGAATTTCTGTGTGTGGTTCAGTTGATCGCGAGCGCTCCAGCGAATCGGTTACTGCTTTGCGGCGAAGTCGGAACCAACAAAGTTGCAATTTTGCATTGCAATTTGTTGTTGTTTGTCGTTTGTTTTTTTGCTCGGCTTTTGGTTAGCTGCTGAATCGCTGGCGCAGCTAACAAAGTTCTTTGCGCGGCCGCTGCCGTCGTCGCCTGTCGCAGTTGCGTTTTCAATAAACGCGTTTTCTTTTGGCACGTTGCGTGGGCGCCCTGCCATGCGCCCAGTCGGTGTCTCTGTGTATGTGTGTTAGTTAATGTGTTTGTATTGCTAATTAAAACAACAACAACAACAGCAGCAGCAGCAAATGCAACTAGAAACGAGAAACGATAACTTTGACGCAAGCCAAACAAAGTGCTATCGATAAATGCAATTAAGCTCATTCACAAATTGGAGCAGCAGCAACAGCAACAACAACAACAACAACAACAAGTGCAACAGGTGTTGGGCTGCCAGTCTATAATAAATTTTTGTTTTGTGTGGTAAGTTTCAATTTTTTTTTTTAATTACAAAAAATATTTATTATAGCCTGCTGGCCCCTAATACACGGAATGTAATAAATAAATAAATTATTGTTTGCCTTCTTATTAGCGATCAGCATCTGCTTGCATAAGCCGCCAGTTGAAATAATATTTATTAGCCCACCGACGCGTTAGAACTAGATCAATTACGCGGAACAATAATTCTGATAAGAAAATAGACTCCAGCCAAGTGCCCACTGCCCACTATACCCCTCCCACCCCCCAATTTCCACAAGAAAGTGCAGCTCATTAAAAGCTTAAGCTATTACAGTTGAGTTGGCTTGTGGGTGAGGGCAGATTATGTGGAGCATTGGAAAAATTAATATTCTTATCGTTAAACAGAAAGTTTTTAATTTATTTTCCATTTTGTGTCACGTTTTATCAAAATATTTTTTAAGGTAAATGGTCTAGTATATTGCATACAGAAAAATCTATTTCAAAATCTTTTATTAAATCACAAAAAAAATTTAGTTTGTTATCTTGTTCAATTTATTTATTTTTTTTTTTTTTGGTTTAAATATTAATATGACTTTTGTTGGAATAAGATATTGTTCTCTACTGTTAACCTAGTTTTTATTTTTTTTAATAAGGGCATATTGGTTTTGGCAGAAGGAAACATTTTCGATCCTATAAAGTATATATATTCTTGATCAGGATCAAGGGCCGCGTGTGTAAAACTGGCACATCCTGCGTATTCAAGGATGGTGTTCGAATCTGCAACCTCTTTATTCACTTCGTTAAATAACTGGGTCACTTAGAACTCTAACTTATTTATGTATAAATAAATTATATAATATGAATAGGAAAAAAGTTAATAATAAGTCGAACTACCAAATACTTGAGAGTTTTATCCACTGCATTCAATGGCAAGTATTTGCCAAGTGCACTTGGAACACAAATCTGTCAGCAAAACAAATTAGTAAAGAATCGCAACTGTTTTTGTTGTTGTGCGAGTGTATTGCGCAAATCTACTGTAATCGCAAGACAAACAATTAATTAACGCGACTGCCGCGAGCTGTTTGGCAAACATAATGTGAACTCCAGCTCCCTGCGAAGTTTCGTTTCTCAAGATCATAAATACGTTTATCGGTGCTCGTTGTTGCTTGATACGCACGGCATTAGAGGGCTGCGATTTTATTTTAGATCTTTGCCGATACAAATCTGATTTGGAAAAAAAACAACAACAGCCATAAGTGGGGCGGCTACCTGCCTGGCCAATTCCACGAAGTGTTTGTGCTTAAGTTTATGATATATTCCAGAGTTCCAGACGCAAAACTTCAGCACTGCCCCGGGGGCAGCAAATATCAACGCGACGGCGGCTTAATTCAAATTGATTTCATGCTTTTTGCGAGATTTTTACTTCTTTTTTCTTTACTATCATTTTTTCTGTTTTTTTTTTGTGATTTTTGGCAAACAATTTGAAGTGTCAATTTGTGTTTATAAAACTAAAATTATTTATCAAGCCACTGGCCAACGCAAGTGGGCAGCGTAAACAGTTAAAAAAAAGCACACGCATAAACATATATATACACAAATATATATGTATGATTGTATGTATGTAGCAAATGCTGTGCACAAACGCGAGCACACACAAATAGATATTTCTGACTTGGCTCAGTTGGCTGCAAAGTCAATTGCCAAATATGGCGCACTTGTTTGTGTGTGGTTTAATGTCACACACATAAACACACACGCACACACACAGCTGCACAAGTTTAACTCTCTGTCTGTCAATATCTAAGTTTTTGAAAAAGGAAATTCAACTACTTGTTTCGCCAAAAGACATCAAAAATAGTCACCAAAGCTTTGCCAGCTTCGATAAATACTCGTAGATATATTATATGTGTATATATACTATTTTTTTTCCTTTGTTGCCTGAGATTTGCATTTGGGCGCATAAATTTATTTGCTAATTGTTATCTAAGAGCTCGGGCCATGATTTGCGCTCTATAAGGCTCGGCCAATGAATGTGCATCTGCCCGGCTATCCAGCTCAATTTGGGCTAGGAACTTCCAACTATTTGGCTAGCAACGTCAGAGCTTATTGTTAGATTTTTTAGATTGTTTGAAAAAAATTTTTTTTTTTAAATTAATTTATTGCTGCTTCTGAAATTAGTATAAAATGACATTTCAAATCGCAATCTGGAGTACTTCATTTTTGGGTCAAAAATCTTGGCAAAAATAAAAATAAAAAAATGTTAACATGTAAAGTGACTTTTTTCAGATTTCAAACTCCTAGAAATTTACCAAAACTGAACCGATTTTCATGTTTGATGACATTTTGATCAAATTTAAAATGTAGATGGATTTGAAATATAACAATAATGTTTTTTTTTATACCCAATCAGTTTTTGTCATAAAAAGGTTTGCCCATTCATAAAGTTAAAGATTTATAAATACAGGCTTAAACTCGTTTTCTAGCGTTGTTTCTATTTAGGCGATGAAACTTAATGAATCGGCTGGCAAATGAATCACTGAACATCAATTGTTCACGCTGACAGATCTCACTGTACCCCTATGGATATGGCTATATATATTTCGTTGTATAGTTTTTTAAGACTCTATTCTATATATTTTGCACTTGTTATTCCAAGTTAGCTAGCTATATACCTTTTGGGTTGCCCACTTCCACTTGGCGCGTTTTCTTTGTTTTACGTCAACAAACCAAATCGAGTATACGACTTCAAAAGAAAAGAAAAAAAAATAGCAGTAGCAGCAACAACAACAATAACACTGCAAATAAAATTGCTGCCCCGCGTAATACGCTGTCCAACCTACAACGACGTTGACGATGGCGACGTTCTTTGCATTGGCGGCAGCTGCTGCCGCTTAGAAACTAACCACACAACAGCAACAATAAGCAACAACAACAACCAACACAAATGCATCGCCTCAGCCTCTGCTTCTGCTTCTGGCTCTGCCTCAGCCTCAGCCTCAACCTGAAGCCAGCCGCTTATTTAATATGCAAATGAGCGCATAAAAGCAATTCATTGCAGGGGCAGGGCGCACACACGGAGCAAGAAAGAGAGGGAGGGGGATATTTGTTAAACAATAAATAAAAATGGCAAATGCAAAAAAATAACACACGGCGAGAGAGCTATGGATATTTAAGTATATAATTGTTATTCAGCTGCTGATGAGGAGGATGCGCCGTTGGCAACTGAATTGTTACCTGATTTTCACGATTGTTGCTGGTGCTGCTGTTGCTTTTGTTTTTTGCCAACTGCCCACGCAGCAAATGATTTGATGTGGCAATAAGCGATAATTATGCGAGCGCATATGCGGCGTATGAGTAATTTGCGTGCATGCAATTAGAAGTAAGCGCCGACGCTGACGTCGACTGTGGCGTGTGTTGAAACGTTCAAATTGCGCGAATTAATCGCAGAGCAACAACACAAACAACGAGCCACAAAACAAACCACAAAAAGTAATAACAAATGCGGCCAGTAGAAAAAAAAGAACTGAAAAGAACATTTACAAAATAAAAATCCAAGCGACTTGACAAACGCTGTGGGTGTTGTGTGTAGTGCCTGTTGTTATTGTTGTTGTTACTGTGCGGTGCCCACGTTTAAAATTAATAATAAAGTACGCAGCACAAGCAACAACAACAATAAAAGAGTTGGCACTGAAACGGCAGCTGCGACGCTGACAGCGACGTCGCGTCGTTGTAAGAATTTTCGTTGTCAAGCCGATGGTTGTTGTTGTTGTGTGTGCGGCATGCGAGAAGTAAAATTTTAAAATTTTTTATAATTTTTTTTTTTTTTTGGAGCAGTAGCAGGCGGGCTGCACTCTGTTTAATGCGCTCATCAAATTGCCATAAATCAGCTCATTAAAATGTGTTGCAAGTGTTGCCCGTGAAAGGTGTATTGCCCGTAAATAACAATTGAGCAGCCAAATAAAATTAACTTCATTTAGTTGCAACACGGAAATGAAGCAGAACTCAGTCTCTTAAGTTAGTTAACTAGCCCACATGACTAGGCAATAAATTAAAGAAGTGTGCTTAGTATTCCTGTATGCTCAGTTATGCTAATGAAATCATAATAGATTGTAAGCCTGACTTGCCTTATATGCCAAAAGAGGTTCAACTGATTCTAATCGAACAACGCGTCGTATGCGTAATACAAATGCTGACCCATTGCTCACAAAAAAAAAATAAATAAAAATAAGAGAACGCCTACACCAGGCAAACAAAAAAAAAACATAAAAGACGCGCACGGAGGCGGGCTAGGAAATAGCCAAAAAGCCAAAGACGTCAGCAGCTCATAAGTTGTTATTGTTGTTTTAGTCGCTGTCATGTCCATTTAAGCCTTGCCAATTTTGGCAACTTGTCGGCCACTTGGCGATTTGCCGCTGCTGATGATTTTACGCCTTTCAGTCGCGCTTGAGACGAGCTTTTCAGCATTGAGCATTTGAGCAATCGCGAGCGTTTGATCGAGAGACCGCCCATACAAATTGTTTCCCATATTAATTTACCATTTAGAAACGATTAATGTTATATAAATTAAATTGCGCGCCCAAAACAAATTAAACTAATAATAGGAAGCGCTTTTCACGCTTTGCCATTGGCTAATTATTGACTTAGTCTTGTTTGGCTTTGTCCAAAGCCGACATATGGCCGATATACAGCTACCTGCCTGGCCAATAACTAAATACATATTTATTTTTGCACTTCCGCCATGCGGTTCGCCCTTGTTTTTGTTAAATTTTTTCGTTTTATTTCCCAACTGCTAACTTTCTAGGCGTCCATTAGGCAACTTTGGCCAATTTGTTTTCCAACAATTTCTAGGGCATCTGGCCTTATTTAGCCATCGAGCCGTCTCGCCATTGATTGCCTTGGCCCGCCTTGTCAACAGGTGAAATTTTTATGCGCCCGCCTGATTTGTTTGCCCCGCCATTTTGCATAATTTTTCAATATTCCACACACAGATTTGCATTCTTCGCAGCAAAAACGGAAAAATATCTCTAAATTCAAGCAAAAAAATATACAAAAACTACAAGAAAGATAAATAATGCCTCAATATTATGCCAAATCAGCGGCGAAGGTTGCCAAACAATTGAACGCAAATGGGGGACAAAATATATACATTATTTAATGTTATTACCCTGTCGCCTAAATACAAAAAATAAAAATATATTAAAATGTATTTTTGCATAACAGGGCAAATGTTATAAATATGTCAATTTATTTGCAAGCGTTTAGAAAGAGAACTTAGTAGAGAGACTGAAATATTGATCTACAAAAATTTCAGTAGTATAAAATAATATTTAAGAAATTTAAACTATGTGGAGAGAGCTAAACAGACGTTATTAATGAGAAATTCCGCTAACAATAAGAATAGAGTTCGCTTCTTTTAAAAGATAAGAAAATACGTAAATACAAAAAAAAAAAAGAATAGTAAATTAAAAATTTGGGACTTTTGAAAGAAAAAAATACTTTTTAAGTTATCTTAGATCTTGATACATAAAAATATAGATTAAATAAATTATCTGAGATCTTTATAAAAGCCGCAACAAATATTTTGAAAGAATTTTCGATGAATTGATCATTCAGATTAAAATAAATTATAATAAACGCTCGTTGACATATATGTTGATATAAAGATCACTTCTTTAGAATTTCGAATGCATACTGAATCATTCTAAGCAATGCAAACAGCTAAATAAATTATCTCATTGTTTTTATTTGCTTCATTAAATTAATTAAATTGATCTTAAAAGTAGAAGTTAAACTCTTCGAGATCTTTTGATACAATTTTTAATTCGCCTCGGCAGCTCACGTAGCAGTTAATTAGCGCATTAAATTACATAATTATGTGTGTGTATAGCATCATCATTATGTTATCTGCACAATTATCAATTCATTAGATTTAAGATTTGAAAAGATTTCCACTGAAGAATTTTAATTGTGGCTCCTTTCCTGCTGTGTCAATTTAAACAATTCACGTAGATGTTGGCTCATTAAATTACATAATTATGTGCATGGCTGGGGTTATATTATCTGCGGAATGATCAATTCGAGAGAGCACCAACAAATAAATAAAACCTCGCTGTGCCATGAATAGCAAATTCTGCGCATTCTTTATTGCCCAATTGTGAAGTTTTATGTTGCATAAATATTTATTTGATTCGCTAAAGACTGAGAGAGAGATAAAAAGAGAGAAGTGGGAGCGCAGCTCCACATGTTTGAATATTGTGCTCAAGGTCGCGATCAGTCAGTTCTTGGAAGATCAGCAGCATATATATATATATATATATCTATATATACATGATGTCTGACTGCATTTGGCGCTTTATTAAATTTGTGATGAATTTATGAGCAGCTGCTCCCCAAAACGGAAATTCTCAGCTAATCGCTGCCGGCGTTAGTCGCACCAACTTGTTTACCCTGCGACCCGATCTCCATCTCAATCTCAAGCCCAAACACAATCTGAATCTGTTTTCTGCGAGTGTTTTGGCTGCCGCTCAAGTGTTTGCGGCGGCGCCTTTGGGCCTGGGCCCGTTTGTCGTTGTCTGATTTGCGGTTGCGTTTGCGGTTTTTGGCTTTGGTATTGCCATTGCCTGCCTCGAGAATTCTATTAAAGCCAAAATATAAATAATACAAAAAAAATCTATCGTCTATTGATTTGCATCTATATTGCCAGGCACTTAAGCTTGCCATTTGCCGGGGAACTTGTTTCACCTACATTAATTTCATTTCCGCAGCTGCGTGTGTGCGGTTCCAAGTGCCATTTGTATCTGTATCTGTACACTCAGAGAAAATAGCCGGGAATTCTGTAATTTAATAATGAACACGCGCTACCTAAAACTGGCCAAGGTGGAAATTTGTCAGCTAGAGAACAACATTTTTATTTGCAGAACTTTTTTTTAACTCTCTCATTTTTAATTCAAATTTGGATTGCAATTTATGAAATATTGTGTTTCTATTTCAAACCTTTTAAGCCTATTTATAATGTTATAATTCTTGTTTTGTACTTAATTCAAGAATTTGGTTTATGCAACAACAAAAGATAGAATGATTCATAATTAATTAAAGAATATTTCAATTCAAAATGTACTTGAAATTAAAAAAAAAAAAAGAAACATGAAATAAATTCTATGCCACATTTCTCTGAGTGTATTTATGCCTCGTGCACGCATCTGCGTGTTGTCAGTTACACTGCTCCAAAACTGCGCGTCAAAGAATTGTAACTGAACAGCCCATAGGTTCAAGGTACAGCGGGCCAAGTGAACTTTGATACCATGGCCGAAAAGCTCTTTAACGTTCTGACGGATTTAGTGTTGCGTAGGTGATCAAAAACACTTGCGCCTCATTAGAATTGTCATCGATCATGCGGCGATCGCACAGTGTGAACCACCCGACGCCCCCACCCGCTTTTCGGGCCAACTACGGAAGCGGCTGAAGGGAGTGGGGGAATGGGGACAGCTCCAATGCAACGGTACAAATATAATTTATGCGCTTGCCCCATGCGAATTACAATAATTCAAAGTGCTGTTTAAATAATACACAACAACAATTGCTCACCATAAAGCGCTTGTGGCTTAAAAAGTGCGTACAGTTTTTGTTGTTGTTGTTGTTTCTTATTTGTTGTTTCCCCATAAATCGTCAAGTGAGAAACAAAGCAAAAATTGGCAAAGCCAATGCCGTTTTGAGAGGTGATCGTGCGTGCCTGGGATAAGTCTGGTCCCAAGACGAACAACGACAGCGACAACATTAAAAACAACAGCAGCAACAACAACTCATAAATTCATTTGTTTTCATTAAGTCAAGCATTGGGACAAAGGGCATGCGGGTGTTGTGCATAAGGCGAAAAGGGTCTTCAAACCATTCGAAACAAAACTGAAGGCTAAATTTGTTGAGTCGTAATTTCAACAACAACAACAACTGTGTAGTTTCATTTAATTGATTGTTAACATGAAAAGGTGTGAAATATGACATAAATGTTGTATTTGATCTTTAAATGGAACGACAGCAACTAAATTGATGCGCTGAAAACATATAATTAAATTCTACAGACTTTATACGAGTATTTGTTGCAGAGAAGCTTAAATGTATTCCTTTTGCCGTATAAACCATTTGGTTTCTTTGCTATTCCCGCCAGGCTTACATATTATTATTATCATTAAGATCTATTTATTTAATATTCCGCTTTAATTAATCATTATCATACTTATTACCAGTTACTAGCCACTTTGCATTGGTTAAATGTCTTTTAGTGTTATTGTTCAGGTAGAACAAGGTTTATGTGACTTGAGTATACGTGTTTTACAGATGATTTAACCAGCTTAGAGTTTATACGAGACAAGCTTTATTTCTTATTAAATATGGTATTTACGAGTTGTAATATTGAATAAATATACATTAACAAGCCTTTATAAAGGCGGCTTAAACAGCTCTATTAAAACCACGTTTTGTATGCCTTGCATTGCTTTGAAAACAACGTTTCTTTAATCTAATTTTAAATATACAAAATGGTCAATTATTATTATTATTATTATGAGCTTAGAATATAGATTTAAAAAAGTTTTTCTTACATTACTTAACATTTTTCTAATATTTAGAACGGTTTACCCGAAAATTACATTTATGTTAGATTTATTGTTTTAATTATACATTTTAAGGAAGATTTTTGATTGATTTTTTTTAAATATCTAATTGAGATATTAAAAAAAAAGTGAGTTGTATTTTGATTTTTAAGACTAAGACATGCTTAGGCATTGTATCAATACTATACCAATATCAATAAGACAATGCGATCCATTGCCTGGCTGAATCTTTTAGTCAAGCATCTACTGTGACACCCAACTCTATTGCCTAGGCGTTTATGGGTCACGCCATCCAAAAACGGGCAGTTGAGCGACAGCTGCAGCTGACGTTGAGTGCTGAGTGTTCGGTTGATGTTGTCTATGCGCAACACGTACGCGGATATCCGTGCTCAATCCGAATCCCAAATCCCCCCAATTGTAATTAAACACGCTAAGCGGCCAACAAGAGAGCGACAGAGGGCTAGAAAGAGATAGAGAGAGAGAGAGAGAGAGAGAGTGAGACCGAGATAGGTGAAGAGTAGTTGTGGGAGTCGTCACTAGCCACAGGGCAAGTCAGTTAACGGCGCCTATCAACGGTCCCATCTATCGCCTCGTGTGTGCTTCATCAAATTGAAATTATGCACAGCTGATCGACAGACCGACAGTTAGACAGATGGAGGGGGAGATCACTCGCTTATGTAATGTGCAGCGCCTCACGGGTCTGGGAATGGGAATGGAAACGGGATTGGAATTGAAATTGGAATTGGGAATCTCAACGTTGCTGACAATTGTAGACAGCTAATAACTTTGACGAACAGTGAGCAAACCACAATTGCCAGCTCAATCCCAATCCCCAAGCAGATCGCTGATCGCTGATCGTCTCTCTCCCAGACATGCAAACACTTCCTCGAGCATCCAAGTTGTCTGTTTGTCCATGTAACAGCTACGAAAATAATTTACACAAATAAATCAAAGTCATAAAATGCATGAAGCTGAAGCTGGAGCAGACGCTGACGATCGTCGACTGTTGATTGGAGTTTGAAGATCAGCGCTTTGTTGTTGCAATGTTTAAAGTTTTTTTAGTCAATGTTTTCAGTGTTTTTTTTTGTTTTTTTTTTGTTTTGCTCATTTTGCTATTTGCTATCGCATAAAAGAATTTAATGAAATTTAATGAAAAGTTACACGATCGCAGACACGATCCGATCGTTTGTCTACACTTTGTTGCAATCGCCGTTGCTGTTGCTGTTGCGATATGAATATGAATTTGTCTCTAGGACATTTTCGCAATTAATTGAATTATCGTCGTGAATGGCAAAGGCAGCCATCGATTTGCCGGACTGGATGTGCAATCAAATGTTGAGTAGCCACCGACGATCGCTGGCATCTTAATGCAGTCTTGACTGTTTGCCTGTTTGGCTCAAACGAACGATTGGCAGGTCGCCGCGGCTTGGCCCCAATGGCTGACTTATGCGCGGCACGTTTTATGGCATTTGGGGAGCTGCAAGAATACTCTTATGGCTTAGCATTTTATATGGCCAGCAATCGATCGATCGAACGTTTGCTGGGGTGTGGCACACACACACACACACACACACACATCGACACAGATCGACAGACAATTGCGATTCACTTGCCACACAGCTCGGTGTTAAGGTTAAAGCAAAACCCGTCAAAGCTATTAAATTCTGCCACGCTCCATTAGATGCGGCGGCAGCGCTGCCAGCGTCGCTGTCGGCGTCATTTACGCCTAATTAAACAAATTATTGCATGTTTATGCTGCAAGTGCCAGCAAACAACAGTAACAACAGCAACAACAACAACATTGGCAAATTGAAAATGATTCGCCTGCGAGCATTGCGCATACGCCATGTGGCCCAGGAAATCTCACAATGAAATCTTAATTGTAAGACAATCGTCATATGCTAAGAAAACACATTGTTTATAAATAGCGCAAAACGCAAACCAAAAGCCAGGCAAAAGCAACGTTAGCAAGACAATGCAAGCAAAAAGCAAAACAAAACATACGGCAAAAACAAAAAAACAGCTAAAAATATTAAGTTACAAGTTGGCTTACAAGTTCACCAACCAACAACAAACATGAATGGCGAATTACATGATTTGCTTAGCCGAGACTTAAATGCTCTGAAAGAAATTTAAAATTTTTCTAAATATGTTATTATTTTTTTTATTGTGCTATATTTATTTTTTGATATTTTTCAATACATTTTTAAATTTATATTTATTGATTTCGTAGCTAAACACAACCAATTAATTTAAGCTCGGCTTACAATTTAAAAACAGTTAGACCTTCTTAGAATAAATTAAATTTTTTTATATCTATATCAAAGGGCTCTTTTATTAATCGGTCTTGCCAATATCTACGCAATTATGAAAATCTATTTACTGTTTTTTTTTTTTTGTAAACATTGGAATTATAATTGCAATTTCAAATAATTATAAAGAGCCATTAAAGCTTCTCTGTTCAAAGTTTACTAGCCACCATATATAGATATCTTAACTGGGTTCTGTTGTTAATTTACTGGACAAGCCAAAGCCTCTTAAAGTCATAAAAATAGTTTGCTACGTTGGGAAGACAAAGTTAGCAAATAAATTAGATTTGTCTACAAGCAAATCAACTAATTAAAGTTTAATTAACAAATGGAACGCAAAAAGATGTATAATGGACATACATTATTCTCTCATATATTTCATTTTGCAAGCTGCATGATCAACTTGTGCTGCCCTCGCTGATGCTGAAGATACTTTGTAAAGACAACAAAAGCAAAGCGAACGGCGCTGTGGGCGATTCGGCTGCCTGGAGATCGCTGATCTGTTGCTGCTGTCCTCGTCTTTGTCTCCCATTTCGTTGCGTGTGTGTGTGTATATGTGTGCCCCAAAAAGCCAACAACAATGCAACGTTGGCCAACTAATTCGCACGTCACGTGGCGCTGCCTGCTCCGCACTG
Organism: Drosophila colorata; assembly: GCA_035041545.1. NCBI lineage: Eukaryota > Metazoa > Arthropoda > Insecta > Diptera > Drosophilidae > Drosophila > Drosophila colorata. The sequence goes on from JAWNLD010000564.1 coordinate 8,580,802, forward strand.
AAATGGGATCAATCCGCGCAGCTAATTTTCAATGTGCAGCTCATGTAGTTCAAGTTCGAGTTCGCACTGTGCGCATTGCGCAAGCTGTTAGCCAGGCCAAAAGGTAAAAGTAAGACACTCAAACACACACACACACAGCCACACACCTACCTCCTTGCCCAATTGAGTGCTCAAGACCTTTGGCAGCGCCTGCACTCGCTGGCCTTTAATCTCTGACTCGCTGCCATTTGGCTAACAATTTTCACGCTTGTCATTTGATATCTCATTTTTTATTCGCATTTAATTTATGCATTTGTTTGTGCTTTGTTTATTTACTTTGTGAACAACAACAAGTACAGCTTCGTTGCCGTCTACAGATCTGCAAAATGTTGAACTTACATAAAAGGCAGCTTGCTCTAACATAATTAAATATACACCTGAAGCGTTTTGCGTTTCAATGCCAGGAAAAGTTCGACTTGCAGTAAAAGCAGTTTATCACAACTGTGACCCAAAGCCCAGCGAAACTCACCGCTAAGTTCTAGCCATGATTCATTCGCCTCGTAGGCGCATTCAGCGCTTTTAATGCCCGCCTTATCGCGCAGCTAAATATAGTCACAAGATGTTTAGAGTAGATAAACTTTTAACACATGCCGAATGCCGCATGCGGAAGTACAAGTTTGGATGCGCCACAGCCCCAGCCAGAGACACAGCCAAAGCCACAGCTAAAGATACAAGATACAAATGTATCTGAAGGACAAATAGCTGAGCGTGAGTACCACGCAAAAAACAAAAAACAACAAAAAAAATCTGTGGCAAGAATCGCACCCACCAAGCAACAGCAGCAGCAGTAGCACCCAAATCCAAACTAAGCTGACTAATCAGAAACAGAGACCTGATCTCTTTGCTGAATGAAGTGAGGAAAACTATTTGCGCTCATGATGGAGGAGCCCACACACAGCAACTGGAAAACAACAGCAGCAACAAAAACGCGGCAACGGCAACGGCAACTGAAACCACAAGTCAATGTCAGCACAGTGGCGGCATCTATGGGGCTGCAGCTGAAGCTCTAGCTGCCATTCAGACTTTGGCCTAAACCAAATAATAACAATTTTATATGAATCACTTTTTTTTTTTTGTTAAGTTAAATGTTGGCATCCAAGTCGGACAGCGGCTCATTGTTTGAGCGGGCGCTTTTTGTGCTTTTGACCAGTTTTGAACTTTTGTGTGTTTTGACAATTCAAAGTTAAGGTCAACAAGGGATTTGAAATGCTGCAATGCGTGGGTTATGCTTTGGCCGGTGCATTGAACCTAAGTTTTGTATTGCTTTCAACCACAAATCATAAAACTGAACCGATCTGAACCGATCTGAGCGTAGCATAATTAGCGTTCATTGTGCGCATTTGGCCCTGAAAACCGTTTGATATTTTGTTTTGGCATACCGCAAGATTTTGGCACTCGATATTTCATTAGCCATTTGTGTGCATGGGCCAGGTGTGTGTGTGTGCCTGTAATTTGTTGGCTTGTTAGCTGTCATAAGGCCCGAACATATTTATGCACTTTACAAGAATTCCGAACAAGTCTCCAGTTATGCAGCTGTAAAGCTGCGATTTATCTCTATCTACACTCAACGAAAAATACCAAGATTTATTTTTTTTATTTTTGCTTTTAGTAGAGCGTTGTCAAAATCCGGCTAAGATGTACTCTCTTAACTTAAGAAGGAAATTCTTAGTTTTCTACTCCCATAATTCGTTTTTAGGTAAACGCTATAATTTCTAAGGCGCTGATACTTGCGTTTAGAACAGCTTTTTCTCCTAGTGTAGATCTTTATAGCCGCTTTTGTAGTTCAATATAACTTTCGCTTTTCCGTTGTGTAAGCGTGCATGAAAACTTGCCCATTAGCGCCTCATCTTTTATAGGCTTACACACAGACCCTAGACGAACCTGTTCCACTTTGCGTTTCACACTCGGTTGCCGATTGCGCAAAATTCCCAAATCCCCCCACATGAAAAACCCTAAATTCAATACCCAAAAAATAAAAATAAAAAGAAATATGATTCAGTGAAGTGAGTTTTCACACATTTCGTGGGGCTTTCGACGGTTCCAAGTTCCAAGTGCTATTTAAACCAAATGTGAGCTCATCTATGTGACCATTCATAAATTCTCATCAAGGGAGCTGCACCCCGGCCCTGTCAAATGTCAACAAGCGCCACGCGGCGCTCTGAATGAGCCCTAATGAAGAAGTCGTGGATAAAGGGACAGCATTTAAATCGCTTCTATATGCATGTGAGTGGGTCTATGTCAGAGATGACAATGTGACGAAAGCCTGTTTGGGTAGAGGCTGTTCTGTTAATTTATGTTATGGTATTTGAAAAACAGTTCTTAGCTAATCACAAAGAAAATAGTTATTTATGTTGGTCTTTAATTAAATAATTAAAATGAATTTTTACATTATTTTTAATTCAAGCTATTGAAATGCCGTTTTGATCTGTGGAAAATTAATAAAACACTAAGAGAATATTATGTTCTTTAATTTATTGTGACTGTTGAAAGACCGAAAGATCTTCATTGAGAAATGAGTTTATCAAAGTTGATCAAAGAAATGAGTTTATCAGTAGAAAATTCTTCAATTTTTCTCTAAGTGTATAACAGTTCTTGAATGTATTATTTGATAAAATGTGCTTTAGATTATTATACTATTGCTATAAGAAATTCTTTTATGTTATCTTTAATCAAATACTCTTTAATCAAAAGATCTCATAGATAGATTAAATTACCGTATCAGAAAAGTTAAGCTTATGAGGAGTAAGCTTTACGAACTGTTAGAGCTGCCATTTGAAGGTTTCCACTCACGATCCCTACACGTGCTCATCACTGCTGCATGAACCCAGGAAAAAACCTATATCGAAATGCATAATATTTATATATATACATATATTTGCTTGTAGGTATAAACACACTTACGATAGCTTGTAGCTTGGGTTTTCATGTGGAGCTGGTGACTAGCTTTTGTTAGTTTTTTGTGGTCAGTCGGGGCAGACGACAAAGTCATCGCCATCCAAATGCAAAACCTACGCATCTTATTTTATTATTTATTTTTTTTTCTTTCCTCATTTATTTTTATTTATTTCTCTCACTACTTTTGGTCCGTGGGCTGCGTTTTATTTATTTATTTTATTTTGCTGCATAATTTGTGTAGTCAAATGTTCTTTGTTAACCGCAAGAGCGTACAACAATACAACATTTAAAATTAAGTATTTGCCTTGTTGTTGTTGACTTTTGGCAGTTTGGCAGCTGTCGAAGACGCCTACGATGCAGCCCAACTAACTTGGACTGCCTGACCAGCTGTGAGCTGTGTTAATTAAGGCATTAATGGGCGTTTTGTGCCACGCCCTAAATTGCTCAATTTGCCAACAGCTTGACCTTCGTTCGGTGCAACCTCAACCTGACTGTGCAATGGAATTATCCTCAAAATTGTTGTTGTTAACTTGGCAAACTCAAGTGCAAGTGAGTGGCACAGAGTGGCTTACGAGGGGAGGGGAGGGGGGTTCAGGGGGCAGGGGGCAGGGGCAGGGGTAGAGGTGTCTCTTCTACTCATCGTTCCATGAATGAGTCGCATCGCATTGCATTGAATCGCATTGAGTATGGCAATCGCATGAAATGAAATATAAAGGCAATAAAATGTATCCCAATTTCAAGTACGCGACATCTCGACTTGGCTTTTTGTATTTTTAGCGCATATTGAAAACATATCAAAACGAACAACGTACAGCAGCAGCAGCAGCAACGGCAACAGCAATACAACTACAACAACAACAATCGCTGCCACATGGAGCTGTAAAGATGTTTTTACCGATTTTAGAAGTCATAAGGTCAATGCTGAGTGCGCCAAGCGCCAAGATCGTGTTTTGATTGCGTTTCGTTGTCGTTGTTGCTGTTGCTGTTGTAGAAGTTGTTGATGTTGTTGATGTTGCTGGCGTCGTCTGTTGTCAAGTGTTATGACTCGTCCAATGCGCCTGTCCATCTGTCTGCGTTAGTTTGAAGCTGCAGCAAACAAAGCGGCTTCTCTGTGCATTTCGCGCTTGGTTCCCAGACGAATCCAAACAATTTGTTGTTTTTGTTGATAAGACAGCATCGGCAACAACTCAACAGTGAAATAAAAATGTTCATTTATAAGTGAAGTTGTTCGTAGATTAGGCAAGCATTAATTAATGGATCGCTAAAATTGATTAAACGTAATTTAAGTACGTTTTTCAAATAATGTAATTGTACTCAAAGCACATTGAAATAATATTATACTTAAAAACACAAACTCTTTTTTCAATCCAGAAAACTATAAATTTGCTGTAAAGTAATTAACTTTAGTTTAATTTAAACACAGTATTTGGTCAGAAATTGATATGAAATATAATATAAAATAAATATATGCTCTTGCACAGAATACTATAATTTTGATACATTGTAGGCGACATCTTTAGCTCTATAGTCTAAATATCAATATTGGAAAAATATATTGTGTTGGATTTTGTACTTAATCGGCTAAAAACTTTGTTTGTGTATGGAAACTACTTTAATAGTTATTTAAATAATTACCCAAAGTGCTAACAGATCTTGAATAGTCGAGTACGTACTCCCCCCAAAGACCTTCCAGTTAATTGTAAGGGTGCCAAGTTTTTCATTGTGCCACTTAATGTTGCAGTTAACAAATTTGCATTGTTCAATCAACCGACTTCGATTTATCAGTTAACAGCCAGTTATAGCTATTGTTAAGTACAAACACTTTGCTCAATGACCATTTATTTAATGTTTTATACACATATTTGTTGTGGGCTCAAATCAAAATGCAAATTCGTTGCGGCTGCCGGCTGCAGGTCGTAAAAATTCAATAAAAGATTATGAAAATTGTGCAGTCAACAACAAAAACAAAAACGGCTACACCAACACCTGAATTTTAATAATAAGAAAAAACTTGGGACACACCCGTAGAAAATTAATAGAAAATGGGCGACGGCCACTTTGAAGAGGCTGCAGCCTCATTTGCTACAATTTGTTACAGGTGGCAGCGGGCGGCAACAACAGCAGCAGCAACAACAACAACAACAACAACAACAGCAGCAGCAGCAGCGACCTTGCGCTTAATGCGACAGTTCTGCCAGCGTCGCTGCCAACGCTGGCTTCGCTGCTGGCGTCTACTGTTTACAGATTTGTAAATTTGATCAGCATTTTTCTTGTTTATTTGTATATTTTTCTGTTGTCAAGTGTCCTACGTGGCGTATGCTTGATTTGTGGACAAGCCCAAAACTAACAAATTCAAAATACATTTTTCGAATATTTATAAATTTTTAACTGCACTTTGCACAACATTTAATCACATTAAGCAGCTGTGCGAACAGCAGTCCGTGAATTTGTTAAAGAGCCCGAGCATAATTTATACATAACATTCATTATTAAAATGTCGCTAGACATTGAAAGCGACAACACGAGACACACGAGGAACATAGAGACAGATAGACAGAGGGACAATGCGACAGACGGGCCAGACAGACAACAAATGTTCGCTGAGCATTGAAAAGTTTTGAAATTCGTGAATTATTACTTGCACTTTAACTTGGCTTCGAGCGAGGCGATGACGATGAAAATATTTTACAATCTCAGCGCCTGCCAATTTGTACGTGTGTAGCTGTGTGTGTGTGTGTGTGTAGTTGACATTTTATAGACGGGCGACGGCGACACCGAGTCGCCACCTGTCGTCTGTTTGTGGCACAGGGGGGCAGTATGTGCAGGAGGACAACTCCAGTATGACAAAGCCATTTGCGCCTGTCAACGCCCCGCAATTGTCTCCAGTCGGGCCTTAAGCCAAGATAAATGAGCCGAGGCTAAAACTCCAAAATGTAAAAAGAGAAGAAAAAAGCACCTCCGAACGGCAAACAATCCTAAAAGCAAAACCGACAAAAGAAAAGATCTTTGCACCTTTGACAAAATTCTAATTAGCCTCCGAGCTGCACAAGTTCTCGGGTTCATTAACATTTTAGTTGACATTTTGTGAATGGTTGTGCGTGTGTGTGTTTTGTGTGTGTGTGTGTTCTGTTCCCAGGCATTTCCGTCGGCTACGTGCTGCCAACTCTGTTTACATTTCAATTAAAATCGCATTTTTCGTCGCTCTGCTTTGCATAAAACAAATTGACAATAAATACTCCTGCAATATTACGACTAGCGAACTACATACATCGCTGGGCCTAATGGAACCAGTTCTACCGATAAGCATTTAATTTATCGGCCTAGCTCATTCATACCTATATATGTACATATATTTTTATATAATTTCATGTATATTTAGAGAGCATCATCTGCTGCTGATGTTGTGCGGGTGTTGTGCTAAATTGTCGTTCCTATTAGTCCATATCAAGCTAAAGCAACAGGTTGCACACACTGCGCAACAGAGATAAAGTTTAAATAAAATATACAGAAGAAACAGATTTATTAAACAATAAATAATTTTTTTTTTTTTGTACGCAAAAATTATTTAATAAATAGATTACAGCTAATTTTTCTTAATAAAACTAAAATAAAATAAATATTTACAATCCAAATCCAATAAATTCTATTGAATTTCTAAGTAAAAACTGTGTTTGCTATAACAATGAAAATAAGATAAATATATTACTCAAGCTAAATTGTTTCTAGTTTTTTTTTTAAATCATTTTATAGTCACTTAAAATGTTTTATTGCTTACATCTCTATTAAGGAATAAAGATATGACTTACTTTTCAATCTGTACATTCTAACTCAATCGGGTAGCACAGTGTATGCTTTTAAATATTCATTAGATTTCATTTCAATTAGAAAGACAGCCAAAGAATATGACAGTAAAATCGCAAAATGTTTCAGCTTTTCGATTGAGAACTCGTTTTTTCAGAATGTTGTCTGTGATTATTTTTTTGTTTTTAAGGTATTGTTGTGTATCGGATTATCGGAAACGTTCGCTGCGAGCACTTGCGGTATCAGAATGGCATATCTAAAGGATGTCATGTCCATTTATTTTATGACATTTTATTTGATTTCATTAGCGTCGCCGCTTAAAACTTGACTCGGGAACTGGGCTTACAATATAAAAAAAAAATAACGAAACAGCAACAACAATATAATAATAATAAATAAAAACATGAGCATTTAGCGCACACACAAATTATAATTTCAAATGGCGCAAAGTGCCACTTGAGATCGCAGCTCTTAACAAAAATGTTAAACATTTTATCGGCCTTTTTTGTTTTTGTTTGTTGTAATTGCTGTTGTTGTAGTATGAAAAAGTCGTTGCTGTTGTTGTTGTTGTTTAATATGCGAGAACTTAAATGGCAGGCTTTGTCGGCGATTTGCACTTTTCGACTGTATCGTTTGGCAACTAGTCGAATACGTCGCCCGCTTTAAGTGTAAACAAATTAACAAGATCATTTACCATAATTGAGATGCCGATCTCGAAGGCGGAACCCCAACTAAGATTGAGAACGGGCCGGCCGACAGCTTTGATCTTGGCTTTCGTCTCGTTTTTTTGATTTTGTTTTTTCTTCCCATTTTTTCGACCGTCAAAAGTGCAGTTGAGAAATCAAAGCAATTGTCTCGATTCAGCAGCGCCCTCTGGCGGCGCATTAACCAAAATGAATTTATGGGTCTATAGTCTGGAGGGTACACAGCCCAGAAGCCAAGATCGTAAATTAATTAAGAGCACGCTGCACGGCCAGCATTTAAAATAGACAAAATATGGGACACCGCCTGACAGGGGCCAGGGGCCAGGGGCCGGGGGTTGACCGTGCCTTAGACCCACAATTGATTACCCCATCGCAGGGTGCACCCCACAGTGTCTAATGCAATCAGAGTTCGATTTTCATGGGCAACGCTTTTCATCTACTTTACAGATTCAGCGCACGAGAGGCGTTCGGCATGACGGAAACTATTTAGGTATTCAATGCGGCGATCAGCACCCAAGTCCAAGTCCAAGTCCAAGTCCAAGACCAAGAACTGAGTACCTTTGCCGCACTAGCCGCACAAATCGATCGATCGAATTGCGTTCGGCGTGACAAACTACGAGCAGTGGTCGCGTCACAGCCCCACCCCTCCCCGATCACCCGCCAGCCCGCCCGCAACGCACCCACCGATAATAAAGCCACAAACAAAATGGACCCACGCATCGGCCTGGATTACATAGTCGAGAATCGTGACTACATTGCCAAGTTGGGCTCTGCCATAGACACGCAGAATGCGACGGTCAAGAAGCAGGTCTTCGAGCTGCTGTCCGCGCTCTGCGCCTACAGCCCCGACGGTTATGCCCGTGCCATCGAAACTCTCGAGTTTTACAAGGTATAAACATATATATATATATATATATTTTTTTTTTTAATATTTTACATATTTAACTCGCATATTTATATATTAATTTTTTATGGTTTGTCTAGAATCTCAAAAAGGAACGTTATCGCTTCAAAATTGTCATCAATGAGCTGGAACAGTCCAGTGCAGCTCCAGCGCCTCCACTCGACTATCAAGCAACTCTGCTGGCCTTCATCAACTGCGTCATCATCTCAGAACCAAAGCTGCAGGAGCGCATTCGCATACGCAACGAGTTTATAGGTGAGTTCGGTCCACAGTTCCTAAAGATACAATACATACATATACCACACTGCTTTTATAGTTATATCCGTAAAACAGGCAAAGGAAATTATGTTTATTTCTAAGTTAAGTTTTAAATTTCTAAACTAACTATTGATTCATAGTTAAAATATCTTATATATTTATCATAACTCAAAAACGGGCTCTTTAAATACTTTAAAAGAAAATATTTTTCAATAAGGTCTTATTGAAAACTTCCCAAAGTAAAAATTGATTTCAGGCAATTAGCCTTACTTGACTATCTATTACTCGGGAATTACAAGAGCTAGAATTACAAAATTTGGTATACACCTTGCTCTCTTATCTATTTTGATTTATAAATTTCCCCATTTTTCCTAAGTTTAATGAAACTTTTATGATACTTCCTAGATTGTTTAATTGTTTACGTTTTGGGTTGGGTTCTGTTTCCGTTTTACTCTTTCTGCCAAACGCTGATAACCAAAAGTCATAATGATAAACACATTAGGCCAACCGCAATAAGTCATCAGCCGACCTCCTGTTGCCCGCGGTCCCCGCTCCCCTATTCCCTCTCCCCTTTTCGAGTCAACAGTTTTGCCCCTTGCGCTTTGGGTGCTGTCTTCGATTTCATTGATTTGATTGATGTGCCCGCTGATCCGCTGACGGCGCCGTTGATCGCTGCTGCCCTTGACCATATACCATATATATATATATCCATATGCCCAGACGGAGTTGGTTAACTGCATGTCACAGCCACGCCAGTGACCCTCGGGGCTCTCGCGTCTCTGGGGGCTCTGGGGGTCGTGGATAATGATAGTTTCGGCATCGAATCCACACAAACAAATCGTCAAGTCGTCCAATCGCCAAATCGCCTTTGTCTCTTGACGCAATCGAATTGAGCAACCTTAGCACGTGCCAGCGATTAGAGGTGCGTCTTTAAAGTTGTCGACACAAAATGACAGCTACGGATTCCAGTTAACTTTCCTGGCAAATGAAAATCTACTCATGAAAAGTCCATAACTAGAATTAAACTAGTTGTGCAACGTGACGGAAGTTCAAAGAAAGGCATGAACATGACGTGATGGGAATTCAGGAGAAATACTTATTAAGACTAAAGAATTCCATGCTATTTCTTGGCTAAGAGCTTTGAAACATTTAAGCTTTTCACTAGGAAACTCTGGCATTAGATAATATCAACATAATAAAATCCTTCAGAATAAATTTAAGGAAACTGTGGGATAACAAATTTTAGATTCAGATGGATTATTATGTACTCTCTTGAAATTTACCAGCTTCACGTTTAAATTTACATCAAATCTAGAATATATTTTTTTCTTTTCATCTCTCTCTCTCTCTCTAGCTAGAGAGCTGAACTTGAATGTAATGTACATATGTATGTGTGTACATACATTTGCATGTAGTATGGTGTTAGTTAAAATTTCCAAGAGCATAAATGACAATTAAAAATATCTATTAAACATAATTTAAAATTTATTCTCATGGAAATAAAATTGATATTTACAACATGCTTAGCATTTTTATAGAATTCTCCTGCTCTGTAATTTTGGTTGTGCCTGTGTCGCTCCCAGCTGCCCCACGATCAAGGGTTGCCACTGAATTACGGCAACAAATTGTTATTTAATTCCGCCCCGTCGAGCTGTACTTAAGAGCGCTGTTATATCAACAGCATAGACGGGCAGTTAAAATGTAATAAGTCGCCTTTTCTCCAGTTGTTGACAAACAAGGGGCGCATTCACATCCTGTCCCTGACATTGCAGCAGCCCCCAGCCCCTGCCCCGCAGGCCTGTGCAAAGTTCATGAACTGTGCCCGCGCGGTTTAGAACTCCAGCTACAGCTCCAGCTGCAGCTCCAGCCTCAGCCCCATCAGCCGAGTGTTGTCTCGGCAGTCGTCAACCCGCTTCTTATGACTTTGATTGAGCGCAGTTGTGCGTGCCGCGCAGGCGCAGCAGCAGCAGCAGCAGCGAATGTTGGTGGGGAAGAGGGGTGTTTGGAGGGGAGCACTCGCTGATGCGTTGAATGATGGCTGCACTTGCCACGGCCTGTGGCTGGGCGGGGGCGGGGGCGAGTCGTCTTTTTATTGTTCTTAATTAAAATAAATTGAGCTGCGCTTTTTCAGCATTACAAGAAAATAATAAAGCAGCTGTGCAGCAAAATCTCAACAGCAAAATGTAAGTCACGCACTCCACCTCCACACTACAATGAAAAGAGGCGGGGCGAGGCGGGGCAGGGTGAGGGTGCTGGTAGGACATTTCACACATGCAGTTGCCATATCGACTATCAGCATTCCTGAACGACACATTTGACAAGCAACGGCCGCATTTTGTTCGGCAATGAGATGATATATATTCAGTTTCAAGGCTGTTGGCCCCCACGTGCCACGTCTTTGAGTTTCCAGGAACGCCCCAAACATGTTGAATATTTGCATATTTCCAATTCAAAGTATGTTTGATTGTTTGTGTGTTCTGTGAAATCTGCTAATGCCACTTAAGTGCCCAATTATCAGCTCAGTCTATCTCTCTCTCTCTCTATCTCTATCTCTGAAACTCGCTGGCTCTCTTGAGAACTGAAGATCTTGAGATCTTAAAATCTTGAGATCTTTTGAATTGAATTCCGAACGCGACCCGTTCCGAGCATTGCCATCATATCTGTTGTATGTCATCTGTCAAGTCCATCGCTGCCGGCTGTGCGGCGTTTACTGATTTATGCCCCATGATTTTCCACTTTGGCACGCAAAGTTTTTCATAGTTTGCTGCAGTTGTTGTTGTTTTTGCTGTTGCTGCATTGACCGCGCCATAAATTTATTTATTTAACAATTTTCTCATTTAGTTTGCTGGCAAATTTCAATTTCAATTGATTTATAAAGCGTCAACAGCTTAACAATATGTACATATATATTGAAATATATATATATATTCAAATCGAATTGATTTTGATTTAAATTTCTGCTTTGGTTTTTAGTTGCCTTTTTATGCTTTTTGTTCTATGGCATGTTATTAAACAATTAACTGTGGATTTTGGGCGTGTTTGGCAAATTCCTTGGCTGTAGGGCATAAAAACAATTGAAGCTGTATTTTGAGATCGCCTCTCGCTCTCTCGATTCTCTAGTTAAGACCTCGGCTTCCGAGCACCGAAAACAATGCCCGGACAAAGAAACTTTTACAGAAACACACACACACACACTCGCACACACATTTTAATTGTGCGCCTTTTATGGTTTTCAATTTCAAATAAATGAAACGACAACGAAACAAAGTCGTAAAATAAAATTATGAACGTCAAGGCGCCAAATATGGCAAGCACAGGGTGGGCTTTACAGATCAGGGTAGCAGGAAGAAGTGTGGGGGGGGGGGGGGGTGGCTGGTTTGAAGCAGCACAGAAGCTACAACGACTTTCACGAGCGTTTTGTAATTATATTTTTATTATATTTATTTACAATAAAAACACAACAAGGTACCACATATAAAAAATACACAATATGTTTGTGTTTGCTTATTGCAAGTGCGCAAATAAAAGCAGGAGGCGAAAAAAACACGCTTGGCCGGAAGAGACTTGGGACACATTGGGCGGGGAGACCCACTCCCCAATACACAATATCCAATCCCCGATACTCAGTGCCCAGTAACCCAGTCAGCGGTGGGAGTTGGTCAGTGGCACCAGTTATATCCAAAAATGAATTTATAGATTACAAATAAAAGTAGCAAAGATGACAAAAGAGAACAAGTTTCTTAAAAGCTTTCGCTTGATGAAGAAAACTTTTCCATTAGGTATCATTTTTTTAATATTTTTTAAATTACAAAAAAAAAAGTTCGTAAATAAATCAATATTATTAAATTTTTTTTATAAAAACTTAAAAATTTAATATTATTTACAATATAATGTAAATGTTGCAGATAATATACCATAATTTCATTAAATCTAAAGCAGTATGAATAAGAAACCTAATTGAGTATAGATTTCTTTTTGCTAAATTTAAAAAAAAATATTTAGGTAAAATCTATTCCTAAAGAGCTAACTTATAGTATTCTCAACTCAAGTTCTGGACAGGTAAAAAATATATGATATATGCATATAAATAAACACAGGCAAATGGGTACATTTGCGACAGCCATTTTTGTTCATAACTGAATTGATCCAGTCGATGCTATGCCAGACATCCGTATAGACCGAGGGTATTCGTTTGTGACCGCAGCCGAGGCCGTAGGTAGCCACGCCGTAAATGGTTTTGTTCATCAAGAGCGGATCGCCCGCATCGCCCGGGCAGGGAGACTCATCCTGAGACGAATTAAAATTGCCGGCACATATCATTTCCGGCATGAAGACTTGCACCAACGACTCGCAGACGTCCCTTTCCTGCAACATGACATCGATGTACAATATCCTGGAAGCGAGAGCGCCGCCCTGCAAACAACGGTTAGAAATGAGATATATCAGATGTCAGCCCAAGCCGTAGGATAATCAAATAGACCTTGTAGACGCGACCCCAGCCCAGTACTTTGTACAAAATACCGTAAATGGGTGGTTGCCTGGGCAGCTTGATGATCCCAATGCGATGATTGTTCGGGGGCAGCATGGTGCGCATCTTTATAAGCGCAATATTGTTGGTATTGTAAACGGTATAGTTTTCGGGCACATATATCCGCTTGATCGGCATTCCCAACGACTGTTTTTCAATGATCTTCAGTCGATTGGGCGTACCCACAACGACCAGCAGCAATCGGCTCCGGCGCATGACCTTCCGGTCGCTACATAAAGGAAGGATTGCTAGCATCTGTATTACCAATGAATATTATGTACCCACTCCATCACACAGGTCGCGGCAGTGAGCACAAAAATGGGCGATACTATGGTGCCGCCGCAGAAATGATTGTCGCCAAAGTATTTGCGCGGTATGCGCGACCTTATTGACACCACATACTTGGACATCGTCTCGACGACGTCTTCGCTGAAATTTGGTGTGGCCAGACGCCTCACGCGATCCTTGCCGGACAGAACCCCATCGCTAAGAACTAATGATAATTGAAGTAGAAGCAAAATACATTTTCTATATATCATGACAAGTATAAAATATATATATAAACAGACTGACGTTGATTGAAGAGGAGGTGTGAACAGAATATTAGAGATTTTCGACCCGACAATGTGTATAATCGTAATCTAAACGATGATGTATATTTTGATTGAAAGCGACTCCCTGTTGTTTACTTTTTCCATATTTATTAAGCTTCGCCTTTCTACGCGATTTTCATAAATTCAAGTTATGCTTACAGATTATGGTGCTCTTATTGTGATATTCAGTTGTTATATACACTTATACAATAAGCCACTTGTTATTCAATTGTTGTTTTTTATTTCATTGCAGGTCTCAAAGTATTGCCGCTGCTCAACAATCTAAGGTGAGTGTTAAGTCCAAAAAAAAACCCCATTATAACTCTAGAGGATGGCAAATAGTTGTCAAAGACATGGCCTTTGTACCCACACAACTACAACTGACTATAAATTTGTGCATTTTTCGCTATGTGTCTGTGTGTGTGCTGAATCGAGACAATTTATGCAATATTTGTTAACTGAAACCCTGAAACACACCCACAACAACAACAACAATATCAACTGGCAACTGACAACATAGTCCAAATGAATATCACAAACAATTTAAAAGCGTTTTGCTCGTTTGATGTGAATACACTCGTACAAGCATTCGATTTATGAAATCGAATACACACATTTTAATTTGCATGCAGCGCTCAACTAGACAAGATCAAGGCCCAACCGCGAAAAAAAATAAAACCAAATTCACATGGGCATGCGAAGTGTGCCCCCCCTGGGCAAATGGGTATACCCCTCCGGGTAGGTGCCATCATTAACGGTCGCTTAAGTGTGGTGGCCAAGTTCGACCGATTTGGACGCTTGTCAAACATCCATCAAAAACGGCAACGATCCGACAATTTTTTTTATTTTAATTTTTTTTTTACTTTTTATGCGTTTTTCTCGTTGTGTGTTTGGGGTCTTATGCTAATAATTTGCGCCGGTTTTTTTTTGTTTTTGAGTTTCTGTCAAGCAATTAATTCAATATTTAATTAGTCAACAATAAATCAATTAGTTAGCTGCCCTTCCTCCCGTACCACCGCCCTTGCCTCATATTCCAAAACTTGTTTATTAATGGGGCCTGAGCTAAAGTTGACAAAAATTTGCCGCTTCGTAGAAAACTAAAACAAATTCAATTAATTTTTAAAATAGTTTAGGCCCAAAAATGTACAATAACAATATGGCATTTAGGCATGCCAGTCAATCAGCCCCTCAACCTCTCCCCCCCTAGTTATGCGCCTCTCTTTGTCTTGAGATCAGGCAGCTTCTTCAGCTCTCGTCAGAGACAAAATGCCTAATTGATTGTTCTGTGCCATTTTTCTTGTGGCTGTGTCTGAGGCCAAGTGAAGCCCATCCATTTTATCTTATGGCAGTTGACACGGCCCCCCTGCGACTGCCCCCCGTACACACACCTACTTTTTGCCCCCTGCATGTGCCATTGTTATGAAAATTAAATGCGTAGTTTCTCGCGCTTTTTAATTTATTTCAAATTTCAAATCGCTTAAAACGTTTTCATTGAGCCGAGCAGCGCTTTGATTTCAGCGCCCCCCTTTGAGATGGAGGCGTGCGGAGAGGTGCGGTGGGGTGCTATAAATAAGCAGATATTCATTTGAGTTTTCGGACTGCGTAGCTTGGAAGCTGCTGTGTTTCTTTAAGCGGATTTTAATTGCTGTCAAATCCAATGAGTTCTAATCAATCTGAAACCCAAGTTGAGGCTATATTAAATTACAGCGATTTTCTATAAGAATAAACATCTATAATTTGTGAATATGATTTTATAGTAAATATATAAACATGAGGTATTTAAGAAGTAGGATCGACAAGAATAGAACACAATGAAACAGCATATGAGAGAATAGCACCAAATAGTATAGAATACAATAGAATGAAACAGAAACAGTTAAAAGACAATAAAATGAAAAAGAATAAAACAGAGTAGCACAATAAGAATACATTGAAATAAAAGTAAAAAATTATAAATAAAATAAATACTTAAATACAACATAAATGCAAGTTTTTCGGCAAAGGTATAAATTTCTTAACTTGACAAAGTTTTGATTTGAATAACGTTTTTTTTTAATTGCAAAAATTTATAATAAGTATTAGACTCATTCCTAGATTATAAATTATAAATAATATAATCCAATAATAACAAGCACAAAACTTTTATATTAGTTAATAATTTGCTAAAAGTTAAGGGTAGCTGTTATATCTTTTATCTTTAAAAGAATCCTATTGCCAAATGTGCGTTTGACGAAGTTTTTGAATCGTTTTTTTATGGCTTAAGCAGCTCTCAACTTTTTTGGCGTAAGTTCCATGAACCAAATTTGGCAAACCCTTAAGTTTTTTGCTTCTAATATTTTCGCTTCCGTTTTGTGTCTTTAACTTGCCTTGTTGGTTCGCACAACTTCCTCCGCGTTGCTTCGCGCAACTTCCTCAATTTTCCGATTTTTTCCTTTTTCAATTTTGGCACCCACATTTCGTGGCAGCCGGGTTAAAACTTTCGTGACGAGCCAAAATAGAAATCGCTGGCAAAACAATAACAAAACAATGGAGCATCACGTGCCGACGCTGTTGACGAAGTGTCTCGTCAAAATAAAAAAGAGTCCAAAGAGTTGGCCAACTATCGCCGTTGGCCGCTTTTGGGCTGGCTCTCCAGTTGCCAAGTCAACTTTTTGTGTGTTTCGGTTCTATGGAGAAATCAATGCGCGCGCAGCACGTGGCTGGCAAGGACAACAGCAACAACAACAGCGGCAACAGCAGCAGCAACAACAGCAGTAACAACACCAGCAACAGCAACAGCAACAACAACAATAACCGCAGCGAGTTGCTCTCTCAGTGTTTGGCTCCGTCTGGTCTGTGCTCCGTCAGCCAGTGTCCTGCCTCGTCCTCGTTATTGCCATTTGCCTTGCTGCTGGCTGTTGCCTCGTCGCGTTTCGCTCGCTACGAACACGAGAAACAATTGAAAAGCAATTAAAAAAGTGCCACTCGATTTATGGATATCAATTGACACAGCCAAATAAGGTGCAAATCAGAGCGGGCAAGGACAACAGCACGAACGAACAACTGGAACAACAAATGCTAAACTAACATCGAATATGGTTAGGACGAGCGGTTGCCCATAAACGTCGCCTCGCCTCGCCTCGCCTCGACTCGTGTCGAGCTGTGTCGCTTTCTGATTGCCAAGGCTGCTGCAAGGCAGGCAACGTGGAGTCATCAGCGTCATCCGAGTCCGTGTCCGAGACCGAGACCGAGTCCGCGTCCGCGTCGCCATTGCTGTTGCCGTTGCCCTCGCAGTTGCAGCGCCGTCGCACGTACTGCTGCTCGCTGTCCCGTTACAGCTGCGCCGCCTTGCAACTGGTGCAGAATCTCAAGTGAGTGTGTGCATGTGTGTGCGTGTGTGTGTGTCAGCCACATCTGTATACATATTTGTTTTCTTTTTGGCAACCTGCTGAGGTTACTCAATGTCAGGGCGCCGCTCACATTTTTGGCGCTGTTGCTTCATAGATTCTGTGGCCAGTTGGGCCATAAATCGGCTCTGAATAAACCATAAATCACAAATCAATTAATCCGAACAATTGTCAAGTGCAGGCAAAACAAATTGCAAATTGCAAATGGCAAATGGCAATTGAATAATGAACCGGGAGACACATTGACTGCAATTGCAATTAGCATATTAGCCCATAAGCCCATTAGCCCGCTAACCGTTAACCCATTGTTGACCATTGCAGAAAAGTCGCACAGAGTGTGGGCGATATCATCGTACAATTGGACGTATTCGTGGAGCAGCAGGAATGCGACGAGGCCCAGAGCCTGCAGGCGCCCGATGGCATCAATCTCAATTCGCATCTTGATGTCTTCTACGCGATACTGCGACAGGTGAGTCCCTTCAACACAACCTGACCAGTGGGTGTTATACGCGGCGTATACGTAATACGTTTTGCTTATACTCGATTTCAAGGCATTTGCATATGTGCACTTAATTGTGCATTAAGTATACGTACCATAAGCCCACGATGGCAATGTCTAAGTATGTTTATGTGTGTGTGTGTGTGTGTGTGTGTGTGTGTGTGTGTGTGTCTGTCATTGCTGGTGTCAAGCCAAGGCTGTGCAATGCCAAGGCGGGCATTGCACGCGAGCTGGGATAAATGTCAACTGGCATATAGGAAATGAATAACAGACGGACAGGTCGAGGCAGGTCGGGAAGTCGTTCAATTATATAAAAACCATTTTGTATTTAACTTAGAGCGAATACTTTTTAATTTTTTTCTTTAAATTTAAACAAACACATAAAAACCAGAGTGCGATTTAGATAGAAAGTTTAGTTTAGATCTGGGCTTTTATATACAACTACAAAAACTTAATAATAAATATTTATAAAAAAAAGACAACTTATTAGGAGTTGCTAATAAGAATATATCCTTAATATGTCCTTATTCAAGATAAAATTTCAACCCGGCTACAATAACAAAAAAAAAATATAATAAAAAGATCTCCAAGTCTATTTTTTCTATTTTTCGATCCGTTTCAAGTCAATTTATCCGTTAAACTCTTCAACTTCACTTGCTTAGCCATCTAGCGGCATTTTGATCAGTCCGCTTAGTACGCTTAATGGTCGCCAGAGTGCCAAGAAAAGAATTTCTGTACTAATTACAAATTTTTCAAACTAACCTATGTTGCCTTTTCCGTCCGCCAGGTGGCCGACAAGCCGCCGGAGGGGCCCTTTCTGAGCATCCTGCAACATCTGCTGCGCATCGATGCGAAGGATCCGCTGAGCGATGTCATTTGGGACACCACCGAACGGCTGGTGCATCGCGCCACCCTGCTCGAGGATCCCGAAGATGCAGTGCGTCTGCTGCGCCACCAGAGCACACAGAAGTTCACCTGCCCCACTTGTCGCACCGGCGATGCCAGCAGTCCCACACGGAAGCCCTCGCAGCCGCATCTATCGGTGGCGAAGCCACCGCCCGCACCAGCACCGCCGCCGCCGCCGCCACCCGCAGCGTTCACAGTCAATGGCGTCGCACCACCGCCACCGCCGCCGCCCGTGCCGAATGGCGCAGCGCTGCCACCGCCCTCGCTGCGTCCGATCACGCCACTGCCCGAGATGCCGGCGGCTGTGCTGCTGCCGCAGCAGGATACGCCGGCGCCCAAGGCCAAGATGAGGACGTTCAACTGGGGCAAGATTCCGGACAACAAGGTGCTGGGTAGTGAGAACATCTGGGGCCAGCTGGCCGAGGAGCACCGCGGCACCACCCGAACGTACATCGACTTCAACGAGATGGAGGGTCTCTTCTGCCAGCAGCCCACCAGCGGCGAGGGCTCGCCCAAGCCGAGCCCCAAGATCGGCAAGCCGGGCACCGTCAACGGCAAGGACACGCTGGACCGCAAGGTCAAGAAGGAGAGCACCGAGATCACGCTGCTGGACGGCAAGCGCAGCTTGAATGTCAACATCTTCCTGCGGCAGTTCCGCACCAGCAGCCAGGACATCATCCAGCTGATACGACTTGGCGCGCACGTGGAGATCGGCGCCGAGCGTCTGCTCGGCCTGCTCAAGATACTGCCCGAGGTGGACGAACTGGACATGCTGAAGAGCTTCAATGGCGACCGAGCGCGTCTGGGCAGCGCCGAAAAGTTTCTGCTGCAGCTGCTCGAGGTGCCCAAGTGAGTTTTTAGCCAACAGTCAACTATCGTCAGCTTTTAATGCCACTCTGCCGTCCACAGCTACAAGCTGCGCATTGAGAGCATGCTGCTCAAGGAGGAGTTCGCCGCCAACATGGCCTATCTGGAGCCCTGCATCAATGCCATGCTCTACGCCGGCGACAATCTGCTGAACAACAAGGCGCTGCAGGAGGTGCTCTACATGGTCCTCGTGGCCGGCAATTTCCTCAACTCCGGCGGCTATGCGGGCAACGCCGCCGGCGTTAAGCTCTCCTCGCTGCAGAAGCTTACGGATATACGGGCCAACAAGCCGGGCATGAATCTCATACACTTCGTGGCCCTCCAGGTGGAGCGCTGCAATCCGGAGCTGCTGCAGTTCACCACGCAGCTGACGACGCTCGAGAATGCCAGCAAGTAAGTGCGAATAGGAGGTACTCTCTCTCCCGCGCTCGCTCTAACAATTGCTCCTCCACAGAATCACCTCGGAGCAAATCAACAGCGAGATTGGCACCCTGGAAAATCGCATCCGAAAGATCACAAAACAAATTGAGCAGCCCGCGACGGATGCGGACATCAAGGAGCAGATGTCCGAGTTTCTGCTGGCCGCCGACTCGGAGGTGGCGGTGCTGCAGTCGGGCATGAAGCAGGTGGACGCACTGCGTCTCAAGCTGGCCGAGTTCTTTTGCGAGGACGCGGCCACGTTCAAGCTGGAGGAGTGCTTCAAGATCTTTCAGAATTTCTGTGATAAGTTCAGGCAGGCCATCAAGGAGAACGAGCGGCGCGTGCAGCAGGAGAAACTGGCCGAGGAGCGCAACAGAATCCGCATGGAGCAGCTGGCCAGGAGAGCCAGGCAAAGTGAGTATCTGTGCAAGTGCAAGCATTGGCTTGTGTGCATGTTTACACTCGTTCACGAAGTAAAAAGGGGATATTGGGTTTGTACAATGTCCGTCTGTCCGTATGAACGCAACTTTGTTACGCTTTTTTTGAAACTAAGGACTTGTAACTGGAAATATATACTCGTGAATACCCGTGTCAGATAAACTTTTAAGATTTTTAGTCTATACCCATTGGGGGCGTGGCAATTCAATAAAATCCACTTATCTCCCTCAGTTTTAAAGCTAGATGCACACAAGATTACAGACAGATTACTGATGATTTCCCCTAAAAATTGAACAAACATTTTTTTTACACTCTCATTAGAGGCATGTCAAATCGATCAATTCCGTATATTTCCCTCAGTTTTAAAGCTAGATACACTAAATTTTGCAAATATATTACTGATGACCACCTCTAAAAATAAATAAAATATTTATTTGGCACGCCCACTTGGGGGCGGATAAACCGTGTAACTCAATATCTCGCACAATTTTAGAGCTAAAGTCAGCAAATTTGGTAGCAGTTATCTGACTACCACCTTTAAATATATAGCCGAAAAATGTCAGCCCCGCCCACTCACGCCCCCCACAAATTACAAGAATCGATATTTTCCAAGAGAAAAACAATTAAAATAAAGTCCGTTATCGACTGTTTTAAGCTGTTATTATACTGTGAACGAGTACTGTGCTGTCGGTTACACCCGCCTGCAACATTCTTGCTTATTGAAACCTCTCCTTGCAGTGGGTCAAGCGGGCACGCCCGTCTCCGATTCGGACTCGTTTCTGGGCGACGGACTCTTTGATCCGCGCGCCAGCCCCGCGCTGAGCAGACGTCAGCTGGGCTCGGGTGAGATCAGCAATGGCTTCATCCGCCTGGAGCAGGAGTACAGCGCCTCGCCGGACATCACGCCCAATGGCAGCCTGCGCCGGCGCCCCAGTCGCGTCCTGGCCGGCGAAGATGAGCTCATGGACTTTCTGCGCAGCTCCACCGGACCCCACGACGGACCCGGCCACATCAGTCGCGAGCGCAAGGCCGCCTACGGCAGTCTGGGTAAGTCTCCCACTCAACCGTCGCTGCTGCTGCTCCCTCCACATAATTCCTTTGATTGATTTTCCATCAGATCGCTCGTGGGCCCGTCGCGCCCGCTCCGGCAGCTCCAGTCGCAAGCGCCCGGATCTGCTCAACATTGACTTTGGCGTCGACCGAGAGCGCGCCAGCTCGCCGGCTCCGCTGCTGCAGCAGCAACAGTCGCAGGATCGCCTGCAATCGCCGCTGGCCAGCAGCGGCGCGGCCACGCCCACAACGGCAGCCAATACGCCCATCAGCAATGGCCCAACGATCCTCCAGCAGCAGCAGCAGCAAACGCCCGCCGCGCACGAGGATGCGAAACCGAGGTGCGATTTTGAGGATATTTTTTTCTATTTTTCTTTTCCTAACATATATCCAAAATGAACTTAACAAACTTTTTAACACCCTTGCAGAGGGCACTCCTCTCATCCTCCATACCATTCCTCTCATCTCACGTGATCGATCTCGATCTGGCATATATTATATATTCTTGATCAGGCTGATGAGCTGAGTCGATGTAGCCTTTCTTTCCGTCCGTCTGTCTGCCTTTTGTAAAACTACTTAATGCAACTTGACAGACAGTATACATACAAATTTTTTATTTCTTTTAAAGTTTTTCTTAAAATTAAAAAAAAAATGTTCCTAAAATATTTTTACCAAACTTCGATTTGCTCGGCTCGTAAACTATATAATAAAAATCCAAACTGTTGAGCAAAAATTTTCGCACATCTGATAAATGTCTGCAAGGGTATTAGCTCTTCGGCAAACCGTAGATAAATATTGTTAGTTAATTATTATTTTATTACTATTTATTTTCTGTTTCGTTAATACTTTTACTCAATCTATAATAAATTGCATTTTAATACTAAAAAATAAATTCTGCAAAAATTTTCCTTTTATTATTAACAAATTAACAAACATTTAAAAAAAAAATGGTAATGCTTAGTTTAAAGTTGTTAAATTCATTTAATTAATTTGAATCAAATATTTGATCACCGATACCCACAGAATATCCCGTGAGTGGCGCCAGAAGATCGAGACCTGGCTGCAGTCCAACGAAAACGATGAGAAACAGAACGAGGAATACAAGCGGAAACGTCGCCTGGTAAATGCGAATCGGCGCTCGCTCGAAAACGAAACTGGTAAGCAGCTGCACACCATTCCTGATCCCAATGCCGATTCCCTTTCTCGTACTCATCTGACAGAAAACGAACGAAAACTGGATCCATTGCCAGAGGAAAAGATAATGCCAGCAACAACAACGACGACGCCAACGACGCCGCCAACGATCACTAATCCAACTAACAACCACAGCAGCAGCAAGGACAAGCTGCCGGCGCAGTCCAGCCAATATCAGCGCGTCTACGCCGACTGGAAGCCGTCGCAGACGCTGGAACACACAGACGTGGTGGGCAACATTGAGGCTATTGCGGATGCGACGACGACGGCGCAGGCGGCACAAGCGGCACAGGCGGCACAACCGCATCTGACCACCGCCGAGGAGCTGCGTCAATATCGCCGGCAACGCTCGCAGGAGCAGGCACAAAGTCCCAGTCAGCTGCAGTCCATTGCCGAGGAGGATCGCCGCAAGTCGATCATCCAGAAGCTGGGCGAGAGCGACGGCAGCGCCGATCGCCTGAAGATCTATGTGCGGCGTCCCTCCGCCATGGATCTGCAGCCGGAGGCGGTACTCAAGCGTAGCGTGGAGCCCAAGCCGGCCGAGATGTCGGCCACGCAGGACGACACTTTCGCCAGCCTGCTGGACCATCACAAGAGTCACAACGAGTCGCAGTACGCGTCCGGTTCCTCCAAAGAGATTGACGCGGATAACATCGAGACGCCGCCGGTCACGCGACGCGTCATTGCCACGCCCACCAGCACGGTGGTAACGGTCAGTCTGACGGACAAGCCCAAGCACGCGCCGGAGGAGAAGAGCTGTGCCGGCACAGCAGCCACAGCGGCCACGGAGGATTCACCGGGTCACTTTGATAGGTACGCGCTGGCGCGGCGCACGCGTCGCTACAAGCGGCCAACGGACTACAGCAGCGGCAACGAGGAGCTGATCTCGCCCAGCCAGGACGTCAAGCAATCGGCCGGCGCCAGTGAGATGCGCCGCCTGCAGAAGGAGGAGCAACAGCAGCAGCAGAGGGAGCAGCGGGAGCAACAGCCGGAGAAGGCACGCACCATTACCAAACTGGAGAAAGTGGGCCGGCACATCAGCTCCATCAACCAGGAGGATGTGCGCGAGGCTATACGCAACCTGAAATCGCCAACGGGCACGCCCGAGCGACCCTGGAGTCCGCCGCGCGAGCTGACGCCGAACAAACTGAAGCTAAGCGCCAGCGGGCATCACGAGCTCAACGACGAGGGCTTCGAGGAGACGCAGAGCCTCGTCTCGGACACGCCCTCGCACGGCAAGGGCGAGAGCACCAACTCCTCCTGCAACGAGGCCAACGATGCGCCCACACAGCGCTCGCGGCCGCTGTCCAAGCAGAAGACCACCACCACCAGCATCAGTGCGATGGGCAGCCGCCTGGCGGACCGACTGCAGCAGGCGCGACTGCGCGGCAGCTCAACGAGTGCCGTCCTAGCCGCCAACAAGTCACAAAACCAAATGCCAGCGTCGACGACGTCGTCGGCGTCGACAGCGGCACAGCCCAAGCGCAGCCTGTCCGCCAGCCGGCCGCTGCGCATGCCCAACGGCAGCCCGCTGCTGAGTGCCACGCCCGCCAGCGCGCGGTCGTCCTCGACGACGGGCGTGCGCCGGTCGCCCCATGAGCCGCCCCAGTTTGCGCCGCACTATGCGCTGGCCGCGCCCAAGCAGCGCGACGTGGAGCGCAGCAGTTCGCGCAACAGTCTACGTTCCTCGCGGTCCTCCATCAACAGCGGCGCCTCCACGCAGACGGTGGTGCGGCGTGTGCCGTCGGTGCAGCGCACCGCCACCGTTTCCGTGGACTCATCGCCCAGCAAACGGCCGCTCGCGGCGCTGAACACGCGTCCGGCAACGGGACGTGGCGTGCCCGCCAGTCGCAGCAGCAGCAGCGGCTCCAGCGTCGGCCACAGCGCCATTCTCGTGCGCAGCAAGCTGACGGCCGGTCAGCGCAGTGCGCAGCCTCAGGCCCTGGGCAACAGCACCAGCTTCAAGGAGAACCAAACTGCGGCCACAGCTGCGGGCGCAGCGGCAGCCTCCAGACTGACAGCGGCGCGCAGCGCGATGCTGGTGAAGAACGTGATGAATCAGCAGGCCAGGAGCAGCAGCAGCAGCAACAACAATGCGCAGCAGCAGCAGCAGCGCAGCAATCGCTCCGTGAGCAGCTTTATGCGTCCCACGGCCAGCAGTGCCACCAAGCGGCAGAAGTGAGGAGCGAGCAGGAACAGGAGGCATCGTCCAAGTTAACGTCCCAAGTTTACAAACTCACACAGAACAAAGACAAGTTACAAATCGCGAACGCATCTAATCTAAGCCGTCCAAGTAAACGACAACATCAAAATATAAGAAAACATTTCGAATTTCTAGGCAGGATTTTGCACAAACTACACCATATAATTGTTAAAGTTGCACAATTCCCAATCCTTAGCTCCCAGAGTTATTTATGAGCAGTTATATACACCACGTAGCATCTAGTTTAGAGTGGGTCCAAGCGATGGGTCCGAAGATTCCCAGCACATTCCAAAGTATACGCGTCAAATATTCCAGCAGGTAAATCCCAGAAACAGGTGCGCCGTTGGTTTTCGTCACAAATGTGTTTCAATGCGAAAGGCTTTTATGCACCTTTCATCGTTTCCAAGGACCTCTTACATTCTAATTGTTAAGCAAAAGACAAAAACTGTTGAAATTCTTAAATATATATATTTGAGCATACATAAAATGACAAAAAAAAAGAAGAAAAATACTAGTTAGTAAAACTACTCAACTCTAACTTAGCGTTAAAAGATGAAAACAAAAATTAAAAATTGTCTTTTCCATATTAACATTAACATCTAGTTTTAGGCATTATTCGATTATACATGTGTAGGAAAGTTCTTTTTATAGAAGCGCGTTATTTACAATTGTGTAGTTACATAAAAAAAATGGAAAAAACCAAAATCATAATTGATATATGTATTGATATTGATACTGATGAACAAATGACAATTACAATTCTTAAACAAACAAAAAAAAAACAAGCTTTAAAATGCATAATAAATAAAATATAATTATATAAAAGTCAGTGCATTGCCTAAAACTTAATTTAACGATCAAAAAAACTCGATCAGCATTTATGATTACCATGTGGGTACTATATATAATGACTTCTTGCTACTATTTCCTACAGCTAAGTGGCGATTTTAGTTCCTTATAATTCTTAAATAGTAAGTTATCTTCCTGGTCTGCCGTGGGGTCCACATAATTCTCCTTGTCAAACCATTCCTTATGGTTCTCCAAGTAGCTGAAAACGACAAAGAAAATTATTTCTTGCGACAAAAATAGTTGAGAGCAGAAAGTTGCAATCACTTGATGAAAGAGTTGACATGTGGCAGCAGATCCTCCAGCTTCTCGTTTGATATGGGCGAAGCATTCAGACATTCGGGCAGTAAAACTGCAGGACGAGATCAGTTTCATTATCAAGACAAACAAACAAAATAAAAGTCAGAACTCACCTAATAAGCGTGCTAAATGCGGTGCTCCAAATATCATGGATTTCTCTGGTGGCGACTCGGCGGACAGCAGGCTCCAGCTGAAGGTTTCGCAGAGAAAGCCGCGCATTTCCATTGGCAGTTTGTAGGCGGCGGTGTAGGGCGAGGTTCGCTGATCGTAGGCGTGTGCCATATTATTCTTCCCACTGTTCTTCACAATGTACAGCAGACACTTTTGCAGCTGCTTCTCGTACTCAATGCCACCTAGAATGCTGCCATCGCCGCCATTTTCGCCATTCATATTGGCATCCAGTGAGATCAGCTCGTTGTCACCGCTGGGATTGATAAACTCGTAGGATTTGTTCAGGAGTATGCTGCAGTTCTTCATGTTGTTTTCGGTGAGATAGCTCAAAGCATACTCCTTTTCCTCTCTGTACAGCAGGTGATCCTCGAGATGAAACTCAAAGTAGATGCGCAGTCCATCCACGACTTCCTTCAGCATACAGACACTGTCGAGTAAGGTAACAAGAGGCTCATTAAACGGACTATCAAATTACACTCAGTACTCACTTGGACATGACCCGATCGTACTCACGCTCCATGCGGGCATTGCGGCTCTGCGTGTTGCGCGCCCGCGAACTGTCCTGTTTGATCCCAATGGCCAGCTCGACGGCGCGCTGCTTCACAAAGTTCTCCAGGATGGTAACGATGGGCATGCGGGCGGGCAGCGCGTGCTGCTTGTCCAGCTTGCAGACCATGTTGTAGTCGTACTCCATGTACTCGCGCAGCCGCTCGCTGATGCGCAGCATCACACGATCCTCCTGATGGATGCGTTTGTCTGCGTCCGTTGTGTGCGTATCTTTGGGTGAGATATGCCGGCTAAACTGAGATTTTGCAGGCTTTCGCTCACCCTCTGCGCGCCCACCGCTGCGCGACTCCTTCATGGTGACATCGCCCCGACCTGTGTCCGATTTGTCGTGCTGGGCTTTGCGTCCGCCGCTGTTGTCCCGTGACCGATTGCCGCTGGCATCCCGCGAGCGGGCGCCGCTCTTTTGCTGTGCCGGAGGCAGTTCGTGAGGCGTTGGCGCCGGCGTCTGTGCCAGCGATATGTCCAAGGGATCTGCGGACGGCTCCTCGACGTAGCCTCCTCGGGTCAGTCGCTTCTTCTTGCTGGCTGGCAGCGTTGGCGTCTTGGTGTCCTTATACGAGTAGCCGCCACTGCTGCAAGTTGTAAACAAAAATGGTCACACACACGCACACATACACACACAGAGCAAGAGAGTTCACTCACTTTTGTAGCTGCGCGGCCTCTGCCAACTCACGCTGCAATTTGCGATTCTCTTCGTTGTCTTTTAGCAGGCCGGCGCCGCGCACATTGCGGTCCCAGGACGAGTTCCAGCCTTGAAAATGGATTTTGTAGTCAAAGTAGCGAAGATTTGCAGCGTCCTTGCGTTCGTACACGGCCAAAACCTGCGGAGAAAAACAGTTTTTGCGTTGTGAAAAATCGAAGCAACCGCCTCGTGTTTGGCATTTGTGTGTTTGACGTTTCGGCTGCCGTTGTGTGCGTAAGTCGGTCTGCATGTGTGTGTGTGTTTGCGTGGGTTACCTTACTGGCGTACAAGACCCTAGCCTTCGATTTGTCGGGCTCGTAGCACAGGACTTTCTCACCCCGGTTGAAAAGCTGCGTCTCGTTCTCACGTGCCGTCATCACTTTTGCATAAATGGCACCAACTGTCAACTTATGCCTAAATTATTGTTATTTATAATTTACATTCGTCGCGTCGTTCGCGAGGTTGCCTCTTTTGGCCATTCACACAAAAAAAGCGCTCGCACCAGGGCTGCACAAGCTATGAGCGTGAACAAACTCAACTAGTTCTATGTGTTCATTTAGTACAGTACGCTGCATTTTTTCTATTTGCATGTTGATTGCAAGATTTTAGTGTATATCAAATAATTATAAGAATAAAAACTGATGTATATTGCACAATTGTGGCAAAATGATTGATTATTTACAACTTAATACATCTTTCTTGAACAATCGAATATAGCGCTGCATTGTCAATGGTGCTCTGCGATTGTAAATTGATATCGATAACAATAATTGGCGCAAATTGAAAACATACCGTTGCTAAGGGAAAAAACCAAAACAAAGCTGACAATAAAAAATCACCTCTTAGTGTTCTTACTGCCCCTAAAGTGTATTTCCTAACGCTTCATTCTAAAAACAATAAAAATAATACAAAAATGGCTACCGCATCGGCATCCAACTGGCTGCAGGTGGACATCGGTGACGAAACGCCCCAGCTCCTTTCAACCTTGTCCAGTTGCATGACGCTCAGCGACGTGGAATGCGATGGTTACGTGCGGCTGCTGGCGGCCGACATTTCGCTGGAGGAGGACGGTGGGAGGGAGCCCAGTGCTAAGCTAAAAGTATTTCGCGGACTGAAGTTGAAGCAGGAGCAATCACTGCCCGGCATTCCAACCGCCATTGAGAGCCTCTACATAGACGAAACGGAGCCAAAAGCGCCAGGTGAGCAACGTCAAGATGCCCGATTTTAGTCAAACACAATGTAACGAAACCATTTCTCCATTCCGCAGTAATTGCCGTGGCCATAGCTGAATCGGTTCTGTTCTATCGGCATTTGAAGCCGTACTTCAAGTACAGCATTCCCATCTTGGATGCCGAGGAACTGGAGTTGGAGGTGTGGCGCAAGCTGCCCGTTATGAAACCCGAAACACACGATGGACTGCTGCAGTTGCTCAAGGATGTTGACCACGCCAAGCTGTCACGTAAAACGCAACGGCTGCTACAGCTCTCCGAGGAGGAGCGAGGCGTAAGCTACATCTCCTTTAAATAGGATTATATGTGAGGCATCTTCATTATCCCGTTGCCTTTCCAGTCATTTATCAGCACACACAAGGATTCGCCCGTGGGCCGCGTGGGCAGCATTGTGGCCATGTGTTGTCTGAAACGTGTATCCAGCAGCATCAATCCCCCGTCGCATTTGGTTCTGGCCACGGACACAGGACGTGTTCTGGTACTGGAACCACAGGGCTTCAATTTGATTTACCAGGCCAGAACCTGCAGCTATGAGACGGCCGTGCCGAGTCTAATCTCGGTGCACGGCACTTACGAGACGGACTTCTGCATTGTGGTGGGCACGCGCAACGGCGGCGTCTATCTGCTGCGCAAGTCGAACAGCGAGGGCCAGGAGATCTTTAAGCTGACCACGCCTTTGACCGGCCTGCTCCTGCTGCCCGTCGATCAGACAATCGTCATTACCGCCATGGAGCACCGATATCTGTGCTACTCGAAGCGCGGCAAGCTGCTCTACCAGGTTCATCTGGAGGCGGCGCCCGTCTGCATTTTACCCCTGACCCTCGCGCATCTGGGCATCACGCTGGTGGCCGTCGCCCTTCAGGGCGGCAAAGTGAAATTCTTCTTGCAACGCTATCTGGTGGATGAGCTTGTGGTGCCGCAGACCGTGGCGGCCATGCTGTTCGGCCGCATGGGCATGGAGGATAATGTCCTGACACTGATTACGGAATCGGACGAAATTATTATTCACATTTTGCGGCGCGTCGCACGCTTTGAGCCCGACAGCAAGGCGCTGGCATTAGCCAAAATGGGCGCGGCGACGCCGCACAAGCTGGTGGATGCCTCCATACTGGACAAGCCCAAGAAGAGCTCCATATTCGTGGAGCAGGCAGCGCGTGAAAAGCAGCAGGCCAAGTGTGAGTTGTGTGTGTGTCTGTGTCTGAGCACTTCTAATGCCCCATTCTGTGCAGCCAGTTATGG
The DNA here is from genome assembly GCA_035041545.1 of Drosophila colorata. Lineage (NCBI taxonomy): Eukaryota > Metazoa > Arthropoda > Insecta > Diptera > Drosophilidae > Drosophila > Drosophila colorata. The sequence continues at coordinate 8,610,521 of JAWNLD010000564.1, forward strand.
CAGCTTTCAGGTGGAACTGTGGCGACTGCGCCACACCGCAGCACGTGCCACAATAGATGCCATCAACTCCTCCGAAAGCACCATTTCGGGTGATTTGACACACGCGCCCGTCAAGCTCTCCGCTGAGGTCTGCGGCAGCGGACCCGCCTTTCGGCTTTACCTCACCGTGCAGAATCTGTCCACGTTCAAGATGGCCTCGAACCTGGTGGTGCTGCTGCACGCCGATCGTCGCCACTACACCATGCAGCAGTCGGTGGCTAGACTACCGAGTGTGCTGCCCGGCATACCGCTGCGCGTGGACTTTGAAGTGGTCGCCGTGCTGGATCCGGTGGACAAGCTGCCACCGGCCAGTCTTACGCCGGACAATTCTCAGATACGCGTTATGCTGCTGAAAGCGGGCCAGGCCAAGCCGCTAATTGCTGCCGTGGTGGCCATGCCGCAGTCGGAGGCGGCCTTCTAAGGACTCCCCGAGATTGAGTAGTTAACATTTGTGGTTTTGGGTAAGATTCAATATTTATTGTTTCATTTAAATTAACTGCTAATCTTGCTGCTGTTCAACGTTTAGGCGTATTTGGGCGCATACTTCTCGTAGACCTTGATGTATGCCTCCTTGGCGGCATCCTTGGACAAGCCCTTGTGCGAGCTCCACGCCTCATACATGGCCTTCTTCTTCAGATCCAGCACTCCGGGCTTATCGATGTTGACATCGCCAACGGTGGCCTGCTTGAAGAGGCCATAGAACTCCAGGAACTCGGAGTCCGTTGGCTTCTTGGCGAAGTTCTTGGCGAGTTCGGTAGCTTGCTCAAAGTTGACCATCTTGTGCGGCTAATGGATTAGAGCGGAGTGCTGTTCTCGTTTATCCAGCTAGCTTCTATTTATAGTGATCCACTTGGAAGACTTATGCAATTTAATTAATTTGGATTTGTGCCCAGCTGCATGCCTAGTTTATATATTTAGTTGGGTTATCGTTAGTGCCGCCTTAGAGGTCCGAAAATCTTAATTAATATTCTGGAAAACTACCAAAATAGATAAGAGCACTTCATTTTACGGTTGCTGCTCGTCCGATCTAAGTTAAATGTGGGCGTGAATCATTTAGCCCTTAGGCGACGTGACGTGGCTGTGAACTCTGCCCCCACCACCAGTCGTTAATTAAGTCGTCGAGTTTATCTTCAGGCCCTGACAGGATTGACTTGTTATATTATATCGATATATATATATATGAATATATATATATATATATATATATATGAATATATATATATATATATATATATATAATATGTTCGTCGAACAGTCATAAAATATTCATGCTAATCTTATCGCTTGAGTGCATAAGGTGACTACTATTCATATATCTACAAATTATATATTTGTATATACTTAGCTCTTTGATTGAAAATACATGTACAGTCAGTATTATTTCTGACAAACTGCAAGTGCAAGTATTGCCAAAAATCTGATAAGCAAACACTCGTACGAGTTTTATACCGCCTAGTAGCCGGTGGACTTTTAATCACCAGAGGTAATCAAATGAAATGATGTATGTGCCTGGAGTGAGTGGCGGCTTATCGGCAAGGGGAAAGGTTTGGGAATGGGGAAATTATAAATGCCTGTCTCCTGTTAGATAAGATTACACAAAAACAATTGATTTCTATGTTTGGCCCATTATATATAACTATGCGAAGGTGCGAGCTCCCACAATTTGTTTTCGTTCGCCAAACATAACAGACCACCAATCACCAACATGCCGTTGAGCGTAAGTAAAAGTGGAAAATAACCCAAAAAAAAAAGAGAAAATAAATAAACTGGGATATTGCCGGACTAACTTTGATCGTTTCCTATTTGCTGCAGTTTGAGGAAATCGTTGAGAAGGCTAAGAGCTTCAGCAAGACCGTCTCCAAGGAGGACTTCCTGGAGTTCTACGGCTACTACAAGCAGGCCACCGTTGGCGACTGCAACATCGAGGAGCCCGAGGATGAAGAGAAGAAGGCACGCTACAATGCCTGGAAGAGCAAGGCCGGCCAGACCGCCGAGGATGCCAAGAAATACTACATCGAGGTGTACAAGAAATACGCCGCCAAATACGAGTAAAATGTGCATTTAAAAAAGAAGTTTGGAGCCATTGTTAAAAATGTATTTATTGTATTTTTATATAAAAGTTAATAAACCCGTAAGCATATAAAAATAAAAAGCCAACATTTATAACGTATAACTAGAACTAATCTAGAAGAAGAAATGTACGAGAATAAACAAAAATGAGTGTCTTTTAAGCAGATGTAACGTCAATCCTTGCCAAATCCTAATTCACCTCAGAAACTTATAGTTTGAATTTTAAATTTATGGAAAACCAAATCATTATCAGATGTTTGATTGTTCAAGGTTTTAAGAATTGCTACGATCGGAACATAAAACATTTCAGATAGTATATTGGCTAATGTCATTAGCTCACAAATAAATTTTCGAATCGATTGTATTCGAATTATTTATGTAAATCAACATTGGGGAAAAACCTGTAACAAATTTTTCTCTATTGGGTCTTAATATAATGAAAACCCCTTAAAGTATGCCACCTCTAAATACTTGTTAGAACTTTCTTATGTATAACAGTTGACTTACGCATAATTATTATTTTTCCAATTAGGTGAAAGCTTTTATTTAATACCCTCTACTTGTTGGGAAAAAGCCATTGAGTAATACAATTTTATTACTCAATGGGAAAGACTCATGTAAGCTGCCTAAAATTATTGCTGAAGCTTTTAATAGTAAAATCTAATAGGTAAATATTATTTTTAAGTAAATCTTTTTTTTTTTACATTATAAACTAGAAAAAAAATTTATTTATACATATATTGAAGTTTTTTCAATTAGATCAAGTGTTGACGACAGCAACTACTTCCATTTCATAGATAATCCTTACTTTATAAAAAATGTATTTTAAAAACAGTTTCAGAAAGGGTCTAACTTCTTTCTCCCTTTTGTAGACATACCATACAATGAAAAAATATTTTTTTAAGAAATCTTTCCAGAAGAATATAAACTTCTACTCTTATTAACAGCTAACTAAAAGAGTTTATAAACCAAAAATCTCGTTGGAGTACACGTAAACTCTTGCCAGTTGGCAAGCTACGTGTCCATACGTCAGCCGGTGCAATTAAATCGTGTATACGCCATGTAATCGACAGGTGTTGGGCTGATAAGTGAGTAACGTAACTGGCCAACTACAACAACCACAGAGGAAATGGTGACTCCACTCGCTCGCAATCTCAATCGAATTTCATATTTTTAGCTGCAGTTGCGATTAGGAGAGTTTCGCACTTCGCACTCTGTCAACGATTAAGTGCCAATCCCAATCCCAATCCCAATCCCAATCCCTGCAGCCATCCTCAGTGCTCAAAGCTGTCGGCGTCGAATGAAGCGACAACTGAGCGAGTACGCGATTAACTTGGGAGAGCTTTGCAAATTGCTCCCAGTTCCGAAAATCGCGAGAGCTTTGGCACAGTGTCGCTCGCGATCGTCGGCGGCGAAAAGACTTAAATTGAAAGTCCAATCGTGCCGCGGATTCAGACAGTGCCGAGTTCTGCGACCGCCCAGACATCCAATCCAGCGTAAGTGCGTCCGTGCTCAGCAGATCGCCGGGAATTCAACAAGTGTTTGCCGCTTTATCACTAAATTAACAAACCACAAATACGTGTATACACACACAAACGCATTATCGATGAATACATGTGACAAACAAGAAAATCATACGTTCATGCAGATAGCGGTAAGCTGTTTTGGCACTGGCAAAGCAAGCAAAAAGGCCGCTAAGTATGACTGGCACGTACCCGGCCCACGCCCAATGCCATTTCTGGCGGGATACGCTGACTGGCGAAAATCTACAGCGACACAAAGGCCACGCAATCTGTTAGATACATTTGTATCTATCTTGCTACCGCATACGCAGCGGCATAAATTTCATAAATTTCATTAATAAATTTCTATTTTTATTATACGACTGCGGCTGCTGCGCGGTGAAAGTTGCGCTCAGCGGCGCCTCCAAAACGTTTCGACCTCAAAAGTTCTCAAATCGTCTGTTGCGTGCCAAAGTTCAACTGGCCAGACAATTTGGCGGCAGCCCATTTGCGATGCCCCCAATTAACCAAGCGCAAACTAAGTGGTTCGGAACTGGTTTTTGTCACCTCATCAGCCCATCGAGCCCAGCACCAGCCGCTATCAAGTTCATTATCAATCAAAATCATCATCACAAAGCCCGATTCATGTTGCGTCATTAACTATATAATTTCTATAACTCTTGCTTGCAGATACAAACCTAAACCGAAATGTCCCTGACCGAGGTAAGTGGCAGGAAACTACCTGTTGATGTATGATTGTGCAATACATATTGCACTGCCTGTGATAAGGCCACAGCTTATCAGCACCTTCTCAATGGCTGTTAATCCGGCAATCTGCTAATCAAAGATTAGCTAATCAATTAATCGGCTGATTGCCTAATTTGGTGTCGTTGTGTTCGTGTTTGCAGCAATTCAATGCCGCCGCCGAGAAGGTGAAGTCGCTGACCAAGCGTCCCAGCGACGATGAGTTCCTCCAGCTCTATGCTCTCTTCAAGCAGGCCACCGTCGGCGACAATGAGACCAGCAAGCCCGGCCTCCTCGATCTGAAGGGCAAGGCCAAGTGGGAGGCTTGGGGCAAGCAGAAGGGCAAGTCCACGGAGGCGGCGCAGAAGGAATACATCGCCTTCGTCGAGGGTCTGGTGGCCAAGTATGCCTAAGCTCGGCCTGAACTCAACTTTCAGCTAAACTAAATTGATTTTAAACAAACAACCAGAGAGACTCAAGCTATTTATATATAGTAGACAATACGGAACAAGATCTTTTTAATGCCTAATAAAATTTGATTGTAATCTTTTGTACACATTCGCGTGGCCCCTCTCAACCTGCTGCTCAAAGTGCATCCCACTCTTCTCTTTCTGCCATTGCTGGTCACCTCTAGTCGAACGTGGGGCTTGGTATTTGCAAGGCAAATACAAATACACTCAAATCCGGGCGGGGTGCCGGTGCCGGTGCCGGTGCCAGCTTACCCAACAAATATTGTACGATTACGAGAACGAGTCTTTTTACGAATACGTTTACAGCTCGGGTGCCGTGTTCTTTGGACGCTCGTCTGACCATTAGCGTCTAACTGTTAATAGACTCATCGAAGCACTTTCAATGTCGAGCGCCATAAGAATTAACCATAGCTGTTAGCTTTGACAACGACCTTGAGAGGCCAGCTATGGCCGGGTGCAGCTGATCAATGTCCAAAAGTGCAGCTCATAATGGATCTAGCTTATTTCCCGTTTACGAAAAAATGCCTTATTGACAGACACGGAGTTATGAATGGAATAAAACAGCAAAAGAAAACAGCGGAAGTTAATATTAGCACAGCACGATATTTAACTTCCGTATAACGTTTTACTGTTGTTAAACTACACGCAAAACATGAACAAATTTGAAAATAAATATGAAAATATTTTTTAAAAATATTTAAAAAAAGTAAACGAATTGAAAGTTTACATAACTTTATCTCCATGCCAAATTGAACACAGTTTGAGACATATATTGATTGATGCTTACCAAATATTTGAGTAATTAATTAAAAAATAATTTTTAAGATATATTTATACCCACTATTCACTATTTATAATATCCGAAATGATTTTATTTACATAAAAGCATAGTATTAGAACTTAAAAAATAAATATTCTCATGTATACACATTTAATTAATTTAATTAATGCTTATTTCTACCCTATTTAGAGGCCGTAGCAACTCTGTGAAATGTCGTTAAATTCAAAAACTGCCGATAGCAACATTTCAATTGGTGCTGGCAACACGCGCTGCTGTTGCGCCGGCTGCTCAACAGGTGAGCGCAGGTGAGCGGCAGACAGACAACAGAATAGATGTGAGCAGAGGAAAAAAACAACAATGCGCGCTGCGCTTTTTGTTTATGAATGAAAAGCGCAAAAGCAAACCGTGATAAATGTGTGTGCACGAGCAAAAAACGGGCAGCAACCACGACAAAAACAACAATGTGCCAGTTCTCGAGATCGTCAAGAGAGTGAGCGCAAGAGAGCGCGAGAGAGAGGAGCCTCGAGAGTGGCAACGAGAGTGCCGGAGAGCGAACTGGCTCGCTCCGCGGCGCTGGCTGTGGGCAACTGGGAACTGGGAGCTGGCAACTGTTGCTGGCAGTTCAGTCAACGTTTTGGCCTAAACGCGTTTGCTCGGACTTGGCCAGCGCGCATGAGCCGTCGGTTAGTCTGCGCTGTTTACCCTCTCTCTCTCCAATTGTGTGTGTGTGTGTGTGTGTGTGTGCCTGCCTGCGTGCGTGTGTGTGTTAACAAAATGTGATTAGCAAAAATACAAAAGAAGAAAAGAAGGCAGCCCGATATAAAGCATTGTGGCAAATAGAACAGCAAGCGCGAAAGTGTGTTAAAATTAACAAATAATACACAACAAAAGGAACGAAACAAAAAACACAATACTGCTTTTTTTTTGTTTTTGCATTATTTTGTATATTTTTATTATTTTTGGCCAAATACGTATACAGAAAAAGCGCAGCAATACACAAAAGCCGTATGAAAATTAAATTGGTAACAGCAATGCTGAATTTTGTGCTTTATCGGCAACGGCAGCAACAATAAAATTCATATTGAACTACACCCAAAAGCCAACGGCAACAGCAGCAGCAGCAACAACAACAACAATAATAATAACAACAACGGCGGCTGTGCGGCTGACTTGGCCGACAGCTCACCAACAGCAGCAGCAGCAGCGGCGGCAGCAACAACAACAACCAAAGTCGACGTCTACCTTTTTCGTGCCTTTTCAAGTGTTTTTTTTTTTTGTATTATTGCTGCACCCCCCCGCTCAGCAGAGCATAGAGTGAGCGAGCGAGCGAGCGAGAGAGACAGCGAGTGCTAGGCGGAGCGTGAGTGCGAGCGAGCACGCGAGTCTGGTTTGGCGCTGTATTCAGTCTCGACTTCGACCAGTTTGAGCTCCCTGATAGTATGAACCAGCTGTGTCTGCCTTGGCCTGCAATACACACAACACACATATCTACGACATAGTATGCAATTTTGGTAAGTCCAACGTTTACCGTTAAAGTGCGCTGAAAGCCGCTGGCGCAGCTTATCTACCTGTTCGTTGCCCCCTGTCCAAGAGACGCGGCTAATTAAAAACGCGCATTATATAGATACATCTACTTAAGTATGTGTGCCAAAGTGTTTGAGGATCTCTGATGTGCGTCTCATTTCTACACCTCGTTTTCTTTTCTTATTATTATAAAAAGAATTTTTTTTGTTTTTTGTATGCTGTGATTTTTGACGTTGTTGTTGTTGCTGTTGTTGTGCTAATTCGCAGCATTTCATTTGCGGCTCTTTTCATTAATAAGTTTCACGCGCCGCTCATTTTTCAACAAGCTATCCCCACGCCCCTAAAAACCCATAAAACCCCCGTCTACCTATCCTTTGCTTAGCTTGTGTCTGGCTCGGATTACCGTGTTGATGTTGTATTTACTTATGTATGTACAATCGCGTGCATATACAATACTTATATCTATACATAAAAAGCATATATGTGTAGAAACGCCAAATGAGGCAGGGGATAACATAAATTTTGTTGTTTTTTTTTTATTTTTATTTTTTGCTAATTTCTTCTTATTTGGGTTCTCACGCTGTGGCTTAATAAATTTGCCGAGCAATATGTATGGCCAGCTGTGTGTAGGTAAACGACATGGGCAAACTAAGTACTCAGCTATAGATATATAATGAGAGGTATAGGAATTTACACATAAGACTAAAGACGAAAGGTATAAGATATATAACTAAAGAAACGTAGCTACGAAATACGTTAGACTTCTAAATGAACACAAATAGTTGAAATAAAATTGAAGTTTATAAATATTGAGGTTCAAATGCAGGACTGTAATTTTTACATTAAAGCGAACCAGTTGAAAAAAAAGTACAAAGTTTTTTAATACTGAAAATGTTTTAATAAAATAATGTTTTTTTTTAATATTAAAAATTGTTTGCAACTCTTTCAACTTCTGAGATTTTACTTAACTTATAGCGATAAAAGAAAAGATGTGAATATAGTAACATTTTTTAACTCACTTTTTTTTATATAAAAGTGGATGTGGAAAACCAGCTCCGCGATCAGAACCAGATCAGCGAATTGACTCGAACCAGAGACAATTTTTTTTGGTGCTTGCGGCCATAGTAAATATACCAATCCAGGTTGAGATGAGCCCTAAAGTACCTAAAAGTAGTATGCTTGCAAAATATGCCTGATTAGGTTTAGAATATTCGAAAAGTTTGGCCACTTTGTTAAATTGAGCAGCCTTTAAGCTCCTTGGCCTTAATACTCTAGAACAATCCATTACGAGCCACGACAATGACTGTCTCTGCGCCTGCGTAGGGTAGCCATAAACCAAAGCCAGACCAGAAAACTCGTTTCTGCCAGACAACAGCAGCAGCAGCAGCAACAACAACAACCACGCAAAATACTCGATTTGTGTGTGCGCCTAACGCAAGCTAAGACCGCAACTTAACTTAAGCTATGGCTGTGGCTAAGACTATGGCTAAGACTATGACGCTATGTGAGCAGCTCAATGGCAGCTCGAAGTCGGAGAACTTGCAACTTGCAACTCGCAACTTGGCCGGGCGCACGACACTTGACGCGCCTAAGGCCAGGTATTTGCCACAACAACAACAAGAACGGCAACAGCAACAGCAACAATAACTGCAAATAACTGTGACAAGGAATGCGCAAACAAGAACAAAACACTTGCCGTGCACGCAATGCGAGTAGAAATCGAAATATTGGCATTGCAATTGCAATCGCAATACGTATACGCACCGTGTGCCGTCGCATTGGTTTATTTTGTTGGCCATGTGAGACGGCAACCGGGCACGGAAGTTGCCCATGTGTGATGATCGCATAACCAAAGCCAAAGCCTTGCCAATTCGCTGGCCACTTGACCCTGTTCAGAAGTTAGGGTTTCTGTATATTCTTTATGCAGTGAAAGCTCCCCAAATGGACAGCTTTCGAATGTGATATTAAAAATAAATTAATTTCCAGAAATCTTAAAACAATCAATAAATTGCAATGTTTTTCTTTGTAATCAGAATAGAAAAGATCTTTAGCAAAATTATTTAGCATGCATAAGCAGAGTAAAGAATTTAAAATTCAAATCAATTCATAATTTTTAAGTATGAAAAAATTGGAACACATTTTTGTTTGTGGGAATAAAGTTAATTTTAAAATATCTTAATATTTCCTAAATTAATAACAGATTTAATTTTTTTATTTAAAAATGTTCGTTGAATATCTTAATTTGTGACTTAGCAGCTGTTAGCTTAGCTGTCCGCTCGAGGGAGCTTTCACTGTATTTCCATCTCCAGCTCGCATCGCATCATCATGCAAATTAAGTCATTTGCGCATGGGCTGAAAATGTCAACTGGTTCTCATTCGCGCATTCGCTCATTCTCTCATGCTCTCATTCTCTCAGTCTGGCAATCGCGCACGCTGAACTCTGTCCTTTAGGCCAATGCAAATCAAATCGCATTGGGAATTATGTCCAGTGATCTATGTGACTGGGCGTGTGGCACAGCTTCTCTTTGAAAACTTTAAGCAGCGAGCACTACGAAATCCGTTGCTACGCCTCCTCCTCCTCCTCCTCCGTGCTGCCAAGTCTTTCTATTTGTATTTGTATTTGTATTTGTATTGGCTGACTGGGCTGGCTGCTTGTGTGTTAACCTGCCGCACCGGTTTCGGTTTATGTTTTAGTCAACGCCATCATCATCATCCATTACTTATACTTATACATACGTGTATTTCTATTTCTCTTTTAATTTTCTCTCGAGCGCGCGCAAAGTTGTTGTTGCAGTTGTTGTTGTTGTTGTTGCTGCTGCTGTTGCTGCGACTTGTTGCTGCCTCTTTATTTATTTTTTAACCAGTTTCTGTGCTGCAACCTGAGCGCGAATGAGCCATAAATAACAACAACAGCAATATACCAACAACAACAACAACAACAACAACCCAAGTGCTGCCGCTGTCCCGGTTTCCAGGAAGCAAATGTCCGTACCGATTGTCGCAGTCTGCAGAGCTCGTTGCTCGTGGCTCGCTGGCTGCCTGGTCGACTGGCCAGGCCCAGGCCTCTATGGATTATGCAACTTTTGGTTTTTATTTGAAAATTTAATAAACCGCAGCGCGTTGGCGTCGCTTCCTTGATGGGCCACAAAGCATACAAACAGACAGAGACAGAGACAGAGATAGAGAGAGAGAGAGGGAGAGGGAGTCGGCGTCAATCATGCACCGTGAAGCTTTGCAGCGCCCACAAAGCAAATTCCATTGTGTGAGCCGTCTTAAGTCCACGTCTTAAGTCTTAAGTCTTAATCCGCAACCCCGCCCGATCCCCCCCTCGCCCCTCCACCCGTTGCTTGCCACTGTGGAATTTTGCGCATCTAATCAAAATCTAATTCGCAGCCGAAGCAAAGTGCATTCCACACTTGGCCAACAATCATTTGGCTGCACTCACGTCAACAGCATTTTCGCTCGCTTTCGACGACGACGACGCGCGGCGACGTCGAGAGGTCTGTGATATCAGAGCAAACAGTTTGCCATGTGTTTATTTGCGCCGAGCACTTTGGAGTTCTCAGTTCTTGAGCAGCAGCCACTCAGGGAATCCCCACGCGAAACAGAACTCAAATATTCAAAGCAAAGCGAACTTTATTAGTTTCTGCGGAATTGCTGCAAGTGCAAAAGCTGCCGAATCAGTTAAATACACAAAACTAATACACACATATACAGACACACATATATAGATATAGTATATATTCGGTTAACCTTGACCAACAGCGGGAGTATATATTTTCCTAAGAAATTTCCATCGAACTGTCAAACAATTCGCTTGTTATATATTTTATGAATATGCCAGAAAATGTAGTTTATTTATATTTATATAAAAAAATACCGCAAAGGTCAGTTACAACGCGATAAGAACTTATGTGATAAGAGCTTACGGCCCAGTGGAGGAGTTTAATATCATTTATAGTTGGCCATAAATGTGGTAAAAAGGCATAGACGCTTTTTTTGCTGCAATAAATTCTTGATATTCCAATTTTTAGCAAGAAATTAAACTAGCCAGTCCCAACCACAAAATATATTGATAATCTACTAAAATGAGACAGTGGTTTTTTTTATACACTGTTCGGAATGTGTAAAGAGAGTATATTGGTTGTATGCAAATATATATATTTATATATATCTTACAGTTTTAGTAGGAAAGGCTGAAAAGCACGCCCAAAAAATCGATATTTCCCAAACTTACAGTTTTAAGTAACTGCTTTGTGCTAACAATAAACTTAAGTCCGTTTGCGACTGTATTAACTTTTTTCTTAACTTTTAACAGAGTAGGCGCAGTCAGTTACGCCCGACAGCAATTTTGTAACTTGTTATATACTATATTTTAGGCATAAATGTATGTATATATAGTATTCCTAAAGTCATAGTTTACAGAGTATGCGCAGTCGATTCTACCCGACCGCAGCGCTCTCTCTGGTTGTGACTGAAAAACATGAAAAGAATTTTTGGCGACACAGACTCTGGCAGATTATCTGGCAAGGAGACAATGCAACAAGTATTTAGTGGCCACAGAGAAGCTCTATTTATATAACACCAAAGAGTCAGCGGACCCAGACGCTGGGCTGGAAACGCTAGAGAAAGGGAGAGAGAAAGCCAGCGAGAGTGAGAGAGAGCGAGAGAGAGAGAGATTGAGAATGCAAAAAAAAGTTATTGCAGCAAATATTTAGTCAAGTGGAGAAATGTTAGTGGTGCACAAGGGGGAGGGATGGGGTTGGGGTTGGGGTTGGGGCCCCGTTACATTTGAGGTTGGCTGTTTAGGCTAGTTGCGCCCGGCCAAGATAAGATAAACAATCGCTGCGCGCGGCGCCTGAACTATGGCACAGTGCCAGCCACAAAGATGGCAATGAAAATGCCGCCAAACAACAACAACAATAACAACAACAACAACAACCATCCCATTGCAGGCTGCAGCCCCGAAGGAAATGATTGACTAGACCCGGAGCGAGCGCCGACCGAGATGCACGAGCTGTTTACGAAAGTGCTCGCCAAGCGCGATCTGTCGCGAGCCGGGGACCTGTTCTCGGTGCCCGATGCGGACATAGTCAACGACATCACGGAGGTGGTAAGTGCCCCCCCCCCCCCCCCCCCCAAGTAGCTGCCCCCCAGTTGGACTGCTGGTTAATCCAAGTGCATCTCTCTCGCCAGCTGTCCGAAATCAATCCCATCATCTCGCATGCGGACTACGTGAAGAACAACAATGACCAGAGCGTGGTGGAAATCTGCGTCACCCGCGTCCTCTCCTGCATACGGGAGACGCGCAGCGCGGAACGTTATTGTGCGGCTCTGGTCGATCTGCTCAAGACTTGTCTGCTGTGGAATCTGCAGCCCGTGGCGGCCACCAAGGAGGAGCCGCCACATGCCAAGATCGCCGCTGACATCATCTCCAGCATATTTCTGGTGAGTGCCCCGCGATCTCAGACCCAGTTCGACACTGACGCCCCTTTCGTAGAACTACGATAAGAAGGAACTGATGAAAATCGCGCTGCCCATCGCCGTGCAGTTCCTGCCCAAGGGCAACAAGGAGCTGTCGCGCAATCTGGCCAGCTACCTGTCCCTGGCCGCCATTGACTACGCCTACCTGCTGATTGACATCATGGAGCCCATCATGGACTCCATACTCGCCGGCAACTACGGACTGCTGCGCGTGCTCTCCCAGGTCTACGAGGTGTCGCCGGAGACGGTGACGCCGCACGCGCCGCAGCTGGTGCCGCTGCTGCCCCAGTGCGATGCCCAGGAGCGCATGGCCGTCTTCCAGCTCTACTTGCTCATCGTGCAGAAGTCGCCGGCGGTGCTGGAGGCGTGCGTGCCGCAGCTGTGCGACTTCCTGCCGGACAGCGACACCTCCAGCATCACCATGCAAATCCTGCTCAAGCTGGCGCAGCATGCTCCGCACCTGCTCGTCGACCACTTCGAGCAGCTGCGTTCGGCCGCCAAGGCCAATCCCAGCACCGTCACGCTGTGCGCCCAGATACTGACCACGTCCGGCATTGGCAGCAAGGAGACGGCCCAGCAGGCGCTCGACTTTGTGCTCGAGCATCTGCCCGCCCAGGCGCTGCTGCAGCAGGAGGCGACGCGTCTCTGCTCCGCCTATCCCGTGCTCTTCACGGACAAGGTGCTCGCCTGCGTGCGGCAGAAGAACGCGGCGCTCAGCTCCCAGCACGACGTGGGCAATGCGGCGGGCAACAAGATCTCCGGCGGCGTCACCATTGTCAGCCTCAACAGCAGCTCCAGTCCGAGTCCCAGCACCGGCACCAGCACCAGCACCAGCACCAGCACGCAGCTGAAGCCAGGTGAGTGCTTCTTCTTCCACACTTAGGCTCCCATTCAAATGCGGTTTCTTCACTCTGCAGCTGCCCCGGCGACGCCCGCCAGCAGCAGCAGCAACATTGTCCAGCAGCCGGGCGTGGTCGGTGCCACGCCCACGCCCAGCGCGGCACCAGCGCCGATTGCCAGCTCGACGCCAGCAGCAGCGTCAACGCCAGCGCCGGTGCCCATTGCCATGGCCTTGGCCACGGCCACGCCCACGCCGCCGCACACGGGCTACACGCGCCGCGTCAAGCTGGGCGATTCGCGCAGCACGGGCCGCCTGCATCCCGCGAGCAACACGCACCGCAGCGTGACGCGGCTGAACGTGGCCAGCGGCTCGGTTGGCGGCCTGCACAAGAGCATGACCCGGCTGAGCAACTCGCAGATCAATCAGCAGCCCGGCGGCAGCTCCAACGGCAACGTGGTGGTCCAGACGGGCGCCGTGCCCAAGACGCCGACGACGCCAAGCAATCCGCCGGTGACGCCGGTGCCGCCGCTGAGCAACGATGTGATCATCACCGGGCACAACAAGCACGGCATACCGGTGACCTCTGGCGGGGTCACGGTCACCACGTCGCCCACCAAGGTGCGCCCGCACTCCCAAGGCCCCTCGACGCTGCTCAACTCCAGCACGGTGCTGATGAAGTACAGCACGGATGCACTCAACCAATCGGTGGGCTCCATATCCATACCGCAAGCCGCGGCCGCCACTGCAGCGGCTCAGCAGTCGCAGAACGCCGTCTCCGTGCACCACGCCTCGCCAGCGACGCCGCAGTCCGCCAGCAATGGCAACGCCAAATCCGTCATGAAGCTACCCGTAAATGGCAATGTACCTAACATCGAGAAGCAGCTAAACTGGCCTTGGTTTTCACTGAGTTTCCCACTTCTCTTTTTCCCCCTCTCTTTTTACTCAAGCAGAGCGAGGTAATCGTCTCCGGTCCCACGACCACCACCAATGTGGCGCCGCGGCGCAGCGACAACACCAGCCGCACCCTGCTGAACGCCAACAGCGTGATGGATCAGCGTATGAGCACCTTCGAGCCGTACCAGCTGATGCGCGATCCCGTGCAGCAGTTCTGCGAGAAGAACTTCGTCTCGATCAAGTCGTACATGGACGAGGTCTCGCAGCATTTGCCGCCGCCCACGCGCTGCAGCATCGAGGGTGAGTCTTCTTCTTCCTCTGTTTTCAACTGCTTACTCTCTTACACACACACACACACCGCATACGCACACGCACACACATCACATCACACAGTTTCCAATGAATTCGCAGAGCGCCGCAAGAAGGTGGCCAAGCTGCACTTCGCCTGCCAGATCCGTGGACCCCACTGTCTCTACTCCAAGACGTGCTTCACGATGCGCACGCGCAATCCCAAGACCTGGATACACATGATATTCCTGGACTTTCAAGTGCGCCACTTTGTAAGTGCGGTAGTTGATTTCCTTACGTAGGATTTTCACTAACGGGTTTCCCCTTGCAGGTCAAGGAGAAATGTGTGCTGAGCACACGTGAGCCGGGCATCAGCAATCTGAAGAATATCTGGCAGATACTCAAGTGCGAGAATCGCAGCTTCACCGAACTGGTCACCAGTCAGTTTCCCCAGGTCAAGGTGGGTCTCCCCACAGTCCTAGCTTGCTCAGCTAATCGGTGTCTCTTTTCCAGGACCGCGAGATACTTGTGAATGAGCTGCGCCACTCGGGCTTCCTGGATGTTTTCGAGGTGTCCAAAACGGACAAGACCAATCCCAATTGCAATGAGCTGGAGTATCAGTGGGGCTGCTTTCTGTGCAATCATCCGGACAAGGCGGTCGGCTTCCTCAACGGCAGCAACCAGCCCATGATTGAGGGCCAGCTGAAGGAGAAGAAGGGCAAGTGGCGACTATTTAGGCGCTGGCGCACACGCTACTTTACGCTCTCCGGCGCGCATCTGTCCTGCAAGGGATCCGTAAGTAGCCAGACGAAGCCCTCCAAAGCCAGTTGATTGTATTCCTTTTTTTCAGAGCGGCGGCGAGAGCATCGATGTGAATCAAATACGCTCGGTTAAGGTCTCGCGTGGCGCACGCAACATACCCAAGGCATTTGAGATCTTCACTGCCGATCAGACCCTAATACTCAAGCCGAAGGATGGCAAGAACGCCGAGGAGTGGGTGCAGTGCCTCAGCATTGTGGTGGCCCATTCGCAGGCGCGCGACAATCCCACGGTGAAGACCAACAGCCTGCCCGCCCGCAGCATTGGCAGCAGCAAGCCCTCCTTTTAGCCAGGCCAAACGACCGCCCCCGCCCCCGCCACCCCCTCCCAAACTGAACCTACATTGTGAGATTATTTGTAAATGTAAAGACCACAAAACACACATAAAAGACAAAAGCGGCGGCCGCAACTTATAGCTGTCTATACATACATATATATACTATATACGAATGCATGTTATATATATACATATATATATATATAAACGTATTTATGCATATATATATGCCCATACTTATAGACTTACCTAGCGAGTACTTACCATTTCAAGGGATTTTTCAAAAATTTTGCGAATTTGTGTTTTTCTACTTTAGTTGATTTTTATACATTTAGTTTATGCTTATTTATTGTACGTGTATTATACAAACAACTTGCTAATCGAAACAGAATCAAAAAACAAATGGTATTTTAATCAGTTAGCCACCATATAAATATTAATAATACTTTGCACACAACAAAGCGCCGCCCGAAAGTAGGCAATATAATGCCTACTTGGCAAACATCATATTTTCGTTGCGCTCAAAAGTGTGCTGCATAAAATTGCAGTTTAAAATCAAATTTCTTTTTAGCCATAAAGCATTATTCTAGCGTGAAACATTAAGATTTTGATTGAAAATTGAAATTGAAAACAGTTTTGATTAGAATTTTAGGCTTTTCAATTATAAATTATATATATATATATATAATTGTTATTTAATATATATTTAAATTTGAGGCTTTTAATCTCTAGCAAATGAAATTGTTTGCTTCGGCTATTGAGTCTGCTTTTAAGTTGTTTGGACTTGCTTTCATTTGAAAATGGACGCAAACATTTGTCACTAACTACGTGAAGTTGAACAAGTTTTAAGTACTAATAGTTAACTAGATAATTAACAACAATTTGACACAATTCAAGGCCTGGACGTCGGCACCTCAGCGCCATTTGCATTGTGATCGCGCTCCTCGGCCAGCTCCAGCAGCTGCGTCCAGTTGGCGTTCAGACGCACGATTTCCATGTCCCGGCGCAGCTGCTGCAGCGGCGTATGCTCCTTCAAGTTCTGGCAGTCGTCCAGCACGCGGCTGACATGCTCCAGTTGGTTGGCATAGATGCGCAGACGCTCCACATTGTTGTTGTCCTGATGCGGCGCCGTATTGACCTGGTCATAGAATGGATTAGATTGGGTTGGAAATGTCGAATTTGTTAGAGACTCACCGTCAGCTGACCGCCGCAGAAGTTGCGCAAATAGCCGCTGATGCGCGCATCCTGCAGCTGGCCGCCCGTGTGCCACATCTTCAACAGATTCAGAATGCCCAGAACGTCGCCCTGCTCGGGCTCCTGGTTGGGCGACAGCAGCTGCATGGGCGGAAACTCTGTGGTGGGCGACAGCTTCTTGTAGCTGCTGCACAGGGTGCTCAGCGTGCAGATATCCTCATTGAGGCGCTGCCAGAGACAGCAGCAGCAGCAGGAGGCAAAAGCATGATCGGAAGCAGATGCAGAAGCAGGAGGCCGGGACAGGGACAGAGGCAGGAGCAGGAGCAGGGGCATTATGGCAATTAGTAAACGGATTTCATTTCAAACGAAAGAGTGCGCTTTTGAACTTGATTTGTGACTGTGACTGTCCATTGATGAATACGAATGTGGTTACGATAACAAATTGTTGGCATGAGAATTAAAGTACAAGAAATAATAGATGACAAAATCTGATAGATGGTAAACGAATCAACTCAATATACAAGATATATATTTGTGTATATAAAATAGGCCAAGAGTTCGGTTTATTCTAATCAAATAATACGTGTAATTGTATGACTAAAAATACGATTAACATAATATAAGATCGGCTGCGATCGCGCGTTAAACATATGATAATATATATCTGGCGATATATCTAAACGATAACGATATATATAGAAATGTCTTCGAAGGGTGCGCAACACAAAATGTCCAAAAAATGGTAAATAGTAAACGTGGCTAAAACCTTACGTCGATCTCGTTGCGATGTCGCTGCATTTCGGCCTTGGCGCCGCTCAGATCGCTGCCCTTGATCATCAGCTCCTGCGTGGCATCCATGAGCTCATCCCGCAGCTTCAGATTGACATCCTCCAAGTCTTTTAGCTTCTCCAGCATGTCCTCCTTGTGCTGCTGCAGCTTGTTTCTGCAAGAGAGTAAAGTGCGCGATCAGTGATTCAGTTGCTGCCGCCAATTGGACGCCCACTCACTTGTCCACGATCAGCTGCTGTATGCAATTGTCGTTGTCCAGCTGAACGAGTCGGAGGACCTTGAGCAGCTTGGTGACCAGCGTGTCCACCTCAATCACCTGGTCGACCACCGCCTGCGCGGTGCTGTACTCCATCAGCGAGGGCAGCTCGGCCAACGAGTCGTGGCAGCTGAGCTCCTCCGTGTTGCACTGATCGCGACTGCTGCGAAGTGAAAAACACGTTAGGCAAGTGAAAGATGGAAATGCTTTGGATGGAGCTCACTTCATGGGCAGCACGGTGAGCTTGTGCACGTGCAGCTCCATCTGCTGGCGATTGGTGATGGCCTGCGACAGCTGCTGCAGTGAATCATCGCCGTTGGCAGTCGTCTGCTGCTGCTGCTGCTGCTGTTGCTGCTGGCTGCACTGGCTGATCAGCTCCGTGGGCAGCTCGATTTGTGAGATCATGCCCGTGCAGGAGGAGACCATGTTGTGCGAGTGCGAGTCCGGCTGCACCACATCCTCCAGCACATTGTCCATCATGAGCAGGCAAGGCTGCAAGCAACAAAATCGGCTTTTAGGATCGCAGAAATATTGATTGAACTGTTGCTGCACTTACCTCCGTTTCGGAGTCCAGCATCTCCGTGGAATCGGAATCGTCTGTGAATCAAATAAACATAAAAGTGTTAGTTACTTCTGTATATTTAGAACTCAACTGACTGATTGACTGACTGATTGATTTTTTAACCCACGCTGCAAACTCATTTTCAAAGAACTTTGTTAAGGTATATTGGATACGTTTATCAGAAATTCTATCCCCTAGGTGGACAATGTGAGTTCAAGTTTGTATAAAATTTCAATTTAGAATATGGCCCATTTTCGTAGGTCTAAGTAAAATGTAATTTCGGACATGATTCACCAATTGTTGGCTCTTAGGTAAGACAAGTAGATTTTTATAAAAATACAAATAGCTAAGTATGTGGACCGGGCAAAGCCGGGTATAATCAGCCAGTATTCCATCGTATATATGGGTGCATTTTAAGGTTTCCACTTCAAAGAGAAACTCACGGGTAAAACCCGCTAATATTCTATACAGGATCTCACCTCCATTGCCATTAAGATTGGCCTGGTCGTTGCTGTTGAGCGTTGTCGTGGCGTGTGTTGCGCCTGCTCCTGCGCCTGTTCCAGCGCCTGCTGCCGGGCCGTGTCTTTTGCCCGCCTGGCGCAGCGAGAGCCGCTTGCCCGAGTGGGTGGTGGCCTGGCGAATGGCACCGATGACGGCGGCTATGAAGGACTGATTGCGTTGCGGCGACAACGAGCCGTCGCTGGTCAGGACCAGGGTGTGCAGCGCATCGCCGGCCATTGCAGGACTCAGTGGCAGGTCCAAGCCGTTGGGCTTGAGGCCGTTCTGGGCGTGCTCCGTCTCGGCGGCCAGAGACTCCGCCTGGAAGCGTATGTCCTGTGGGCACAGCAGCTGCTGCTTTAGCTTATGTTTCAGTAGGAATACTGGTCAACTCACCTCTAGATCCTGCTCGGAAATGCTGTAGGAGCACACCAGCTGCTCCACGAGATTGTCGAGCCGGGCAAGGAGACCCGACAACGCCGTCGAGGCGCCCGCCACGGCTGCGTTCTGCTGATGGATCAGCTCGCGGGATTTGTTCTCCAGCGCCGCGTATTTCGTTTGGAGCAGCCGGTTCTCCTGGCGGCGCTGCTCGTTGAGCCGCACCAGATGATGGCACTCGTCGCGCAGCACCTTCGCCTCCTCCATGCGGTTGCTCAGCTCCGCCATGGCCGCCAGGTGCTCCGTCTCCAGCTCGCGCAGCGCATCGCATTGGGCGGCCTTCTCGTGCTGCAGGAAGTCCTGCAGCTCGCTGGACTCCTGCTCGATGGCGGCCTTCTCCTGCAGCAGCAGCTGCTGCGTGGCCAGCGAGCGGCGCATTTCGTGCTGCAGCGCCCGGCAGAGGGCGCGCAGCTGGCCGATCTCCTGCTGGCGCTCGACCAGCTCGTGGCCGCTCAACTGGATCTGGGACTCCAGCATGAGCAGGCTGTCGTGGCTGCTGCCGTCGCCGCTGTCCTCGGAGGTGGGCGTGCCCGCACTGGCGCTGACCACGCGCGCCAGCTCCAGCATGCCCATGACGCGCTCCGTGTTCAGGTGCAGCTCCTGCTGCATGGCCAGCTTCTCCTCGCGCTCGCGCTGCAGCTTGCCGTTGAGCTGGCGCACCTCCAGGCGCAGCTGCTCCAGCTCGTGATCGCGCTGATCCGGCTCCGCCTGCGTGCTCTGGTCCAGCTGCTCCACGGCGTCCAAGGCACGCGTCTGCAGCACACCACCGCCCAGGACCTGCTCCAGATCCTCGCTGGTCAGCGCCGTTTGCACCGCCGTCTCGTGGTAGATGCGCGTCCTGGACGTCGCCGGCTGCTGCTGCTGCAGCTGCTGTGGGCGGCGCAGCGAATTGACCTTGGCGGCGACTGTGGCCGGCGCCAGACTACGCCGGCTGGTGGGCATCAGCATCACCGACGACGTCATGCGCGCATCCGCAACGGCTGCGCGACTGATGGAATTGCTGCGGGAGAGACGCCCCGCGCTCAGATCCTCCACGGACTGCTGCTTGCGACGGCGGGGCAGAGTGCCGCCTGTGGGGAAAAAAGGAAACCTTTATTCCAGAGACCGATAATAAAGGGAGAGTTTCTTTAACAAAAATGATAAAAAAAAAATAGTTTTCAATAATGCATATAATTTAAATGCAGAATCAAGAGGACAAATCATGATCAAAATGCCATCAAACATGAAAATCGGTTCAGTTTTGACAAAGTTATGGGAGTTTAAAACATGGGAGCTATGGATCTGAGAGCTTCACATGTCAAAATTTTTACCAATTTTGGCATGATTTTTGACAAAAAATTTGACCCCCTCAGAATCATTTTTAATGTTGTTTTTTATACTAATTATGACAACCACAATCGATTAAAAATGTAAACATGCAATTCTAAATTTTGAAAAAAAAAAATTTTCGAAAATGAGTAAGGGGGGAGTACATGATTTTTCAGACAAAAAATTCGAAAAATTGTATTTCCAAAAATGCATATAATTTAAATGCAGAATCAACCAAGAGAACAAATCATGATCAAAATGCCATCAAACATGAAAATCGGTTCAGTTTTGACAAAGTTATGGGAGTTTAAAATATGGGAGCTATGGATCCCAGATCTTGACATGTCAAAATTTTTACCAATTTTGGCATGATTTTTGACAAAAAATTTGACCCCCTCAGAATCACTTTTAATGTTGTTTTTTATACTAATTATGACAGCCACAATCGATTAAAAATGTAAAATTGCAATTCTAAATTTTGAAAAAAAAAAATTTTCGAAAATGAGTAAGGGGGGAGTACATGATTTTTCAGACAAAAAAATTCGAAAAATTTTATTTCCAAAAATTCATATAATTTAAATGCAGAATCAACCAAGAGGACAAATCATGATCAAAATGCCATCAAACATGAAAATCGGTTCAGTTTTGACAAAGTTATGGGAGTTTAAAATATGGGAGCTATGGATCCCAGATCTTGACATGTCAAAATTTTTACCAATTTTGGCATGATTTTTGACAAAAAATTTGACCCCCTCAGAATCACTTTTAATGTTGTTTTTTATACTAATTATGACAGCCACAATCGATTAAAAATGTAAAATTGCAATTCTAAATTTTGAAAAAAAAAATTTTCGAAAATGAGTAAGGGGGGAGTACATGATTTTTCAGACAAAAAAATTCGAAAAATTTTATTTCCAAAAATTCATATAATTTAAATGCAGAATCAACCAAGAGGACAAATCATGATCAAAATGCCATCAAACATGAAAATCGGTTCAGTTTTGACAAAGTTATGGGAGTTTAAAATATGGGAGCTATGGATCCCAGATCTTGACATGTCAAAATTTTTACCAATTTTGGCATGATTTTTGACAAAAAATTTGACCCCCTCAGAATCACTTTTAATGTTGTTTTTTATACTAATTATGACAACCACAATCGATTAAAAATGTAAACATGCAATTCTAAATTTTGAAAAAAAAAAATTTTCGAAAATGAGTAAGGGGGGAGTACATGATTTTTCTGACAAAAAAATTCGAAAAATTTTATTTCCAAAAATGCATATAATTTAAATGCAGAATCAATCAAGAGGACAAATCATGATCAAAATGCTATCTGACATTAAAATCAGTTAAATTTTGACAAAGTTATGAGAGTTTGAAATATGGGAAAGCTTTAACTGACGAAACTTTTGTCAGTTTTAATCTGTCAATCAAAATCTTAACACTTTATCTGACGTGGGTTATCATGAGTATATATTCCAAGTTTCAAATGTCCAGCTTGAATAGCGGCGAATAAAATGCTGTTCATACGGACGGACAGCAAGACGAACATTGCACAAACCCAAAATACTTTTTAGTTAAAAATCAAAGATAAAAGTTGAACTTTAAAATCTGAATAATAAAGTTTATTCTTTAGGAAAGCCAATTGGACTGTGTATCCTACCTGGAGCGGGACTGCCCCGCATGCGGTTGGCCAGCACATCGGGCGTCACGGACATGCCGCGCCGTGCGCCGGCCGCGCCGCGATTCGCCGGCCAGCGGGCGTCGTCGGAGGGCGTGCCGGGCGTGCGTGCGCGACTCAGCGACGGCGTGCGCTGCACCTGCGCCAGCCGCTGCACGGATTGCGCGCGATTCAGCGCGCTGGGCAGCGTGTCCGGCTTCTGGGGGCGCGGCGTGCGCAGGGGCGTGGCCGCGTTGGCCGGCACACGGAACGAGCTCGCGTTGGACACGCGCGGCTTCTCCCGCACCGGCGTTGTGGGCGCTCCGTTTCTGGGTAGGCTGGCGGCACGCTTCAAATTGGCCGCCCGGCCGCGCAGCTGCTCCTGCGTCTTAGCCTGCGACTGGGACAGCTCTGCATCCGGCTCGAACATGGCCACCTTTTTCTTGACGCTGCCGTTGGAGCGGCGCGGCGGCGTCTGCTGGGAGCACTCGCTGCTCTGCTCGCTGGCCGAGACGTGGCTTATCATCTGCAGCTCACAGCTGTCGTAGATCTCCTCGAGTCCGTTGCTGCTGGTGTAGCCGCCGCTGGTGCTGCTCAGGCCGCGCTGCAGCGTCACCCGCGACAGGCAGCAGCTGCTGCTGGGCACGTCCAGGCCGCTGTCGCTGCCATCGCAGTTGCTCTGTGTGGTGGTTGTTGTGGTGGTGGCCACCACCGTTATGGACTCGCTCCCGCCCAGCTCGAGGCTGGCCAGGCACTCGGCCAGATGTTGGTCCGCCTCGCTTGACAATTGCTGCTGCAGCCGTGGATCCTCCATTTCGAAGAGCGTGCCGGACATGGCAGCTCACTAGAGAAAGAGAGAGCGAGCGAAAAGAGAGAGAGAAAGAGTATGAGAATGCGTATGTACGAGTGATTCACGTCGAGGCGACCCAATTTTATGTTTTGCTGCATGCGCGTATTTTTGGGATGCTGGCATTTTAGTTTCACACAGCATCCCCCCTTCCCGGCCCCTGTTTGTGGCCCCAAACAAGTTGCACACGCCAACGACCTTTTGGCAAATGGGGAATGCCACATGCTTTGCCCCTCCTCTCGCCCTCGCCCCTCGGGCCGCAGCACATCCAGCACCCGTTGCAGCGCCTCGGGCTGCCTTTTTTTTTGCGGTCAAGTTGGACACACACGCAACATGCAACATTTGTGTCCCCTTGTGGCAGCTGCTGTGACGGCTCTGGACAGCTGGCCAGGCTCTTGATTGACTTAAACTAGTTCACACCTGACACCAAACACAATGGGGCCAATATGCATAAGTTATGAGCGACCCCTCGTCAAATCAGATTCTGTTGCCAACTTTTGTGACCCAAACTACGCTTGTCTTGGCCTGAAATTCATGCCGCATTCCGGGGCATCTTTTTATTTTTGGAAATTGACAAGAGAGGCAAGGTAAACAAATGAAATCTAGTTGACTTTATAAACAATAACTCCCTTCAACAACTCTTCAACAATGTTTCCGAAAAAAAAACAAGTGCAAACATTTTAAATTTCGAATTAAGATGACTAAACAGCCATCAAATATGCAGAGCAGTTCAGTTATGGGAAAGTTATGGGAATTTAAAATCTGGAAAAGACTTGTCGAATTTTGTTTTTTATTTTTAGCATGATTTTTATTAGGTGCCTGAGAATGCAATTATGTAATGCATACTTTTTTCTCGCATATATTTTATGTGTGCACATAACTCGCGATCCCTTCACTAGAGTGTTCTACTTATTTTTGTTGACTTTCCGATTCCCAGTCGCATTCGCATTCGCATTGTTGTCCCATAGATTCGTTTCACAGCCCATCATTGTGCATCATCATCCGTTGAAGAATATTTATAAGTCTGGCATGTGACATTACATTTGTGGCCACAAAGCTTATAAAGTCACAGCGGAAACTAACCCTAGTTGACTAAGCTTAAATTGTTGTGAGGTTAAAACAACTTCTTTTAAATTTGAAATTCAAAAATTCATTTTTGCATTATTTAAGACAAGACGAGACTCAATTTCTAGTTACAATTAAATTATAAATTAATAATTATATTGAGTTTAAATACATTTTTTTTTAAATTCATAAACCGAGTCTGATATATAGCCCTAAATAAGGGCATTAAAACGTCGTGGTACCGTAGTTACCGTCATCTAGTTATTATTGTTTTGTCAGTTTCCTGCACGCATCATTAGTGTCTTGTTTGTTATGCGATCTGCCAGAGATTTTGGCCAAATTTACAGATTTCATCATTCAGCTGAAAGCTGAAAGCAAACACATAATGAAGTTGTTCCAATTTGAAGTCAATTGGAATTTCATTTGCGGCTAGGCTAATTGCAATTGTAGATGGCTTGTGGCAAGCATTTTTGGGCGTGGATACAACAATGGTTGGCAGCTGAGCTATTCAGCCGAACCGGTTGCCATAGCGAGATCCTGTTAAACGACCTTGGCTAGAACATGTTAAGAGCTGGAACACGCTTTAAAGAGGCCTTTCAGCTCGTTCGCGCCATGAGGCTGATGAAGTGCGGCTGTGGATGGCAGGCGGCCAGGCAGAAGGAGTGGATAGCGGTCTAATGAAGGGCACTCCAGGCGCGCTCGGCAGAGGCGACAACGAGGCAGACGCGACAAACGAGGCAGACTTTGAGTGTCGCACAAGGCGGCGACTTTGTGCCCCCAGCGAGGCATGGCGAGGAAGCCAAGCAAGAAAAGCATAGCAATTTCCATAACCATAAAGCAGACAGGCACACACAACCACACACGCACACACACAGCTGCACTTCGTTTGTTAAGGCATTGAAAAAAGTATCTTGTAGATACAAGATGCGCACAGACAGCGCGGCAACATTTGCCATCGAACCCTTCAATTGTCTGGCGGCCTGGGCTGGAGCTGCGGCTGCGGCTGGAAATGAAGTTGTCGCTGCGAATCGATCGCCGTGGCCCATGGCCCTGACAATGGCAGATTGAGATGTGGGCTTCTTTCGATACCCTGTATATGCATAGAAAATGGATGAAACAAAGGGCATGTTGCAGGGTTTATAAAATACAAGTTTTTGTATGCCCTTATTTTTAGATCAATTTTACTTTAAATTATAGATAACATTTCAAATTTCCAGAAATATAAAAAAATAATCTTTTAGCCTGTTCAAACTAGAGCTAAGGCTAGCATATTTAGGTTGTTCCTTTTTTATATAATATTCACAAAAGAAAATACTTTTTGATGTATAAGTAAAATCTCTGCTAAGACAGCTCTCTGTGAGACACAGGGTATCCCCTAGTCGAGCACTCTAAGCAAGCACACGCTTGCTTGCTTTTGTTTTGCCAGCGCAAAACTCGTTTCGAGGCGCACTGCTAAATTCTGTGCCAGGGCATGGAATGCTTTGCATAAACCGGAACTCGAGCTGCATTCGCTGGCCAGGTTCAAGGCGCAATTGCCACCCACAGATAGACCGAGGAGCAGGTGGCCGCCGCGAAAGGGTTGCCAACATTTTCGCCGTCGTTGCGGCTCATTAACTTCAATCAATGAGCGCTGCGGCTGGGGTCAACTTGGGGTTCCTATGCTGCAGTGCGGCTAATTCGATTAAGGCGCTTCGCGGCGCAAAAATAAAGCCAGCGCAAGCAGCGCAGGTAACGCCGGCGACAATGCCAAGTTAATTAAAGCAACAACTGCGTTAAACATGGCTGAAAAGCGCGTAGATGCGAATAAAATAAGAGAGTTGCAAATGCGGCGCTCCGTTTGCCATTAATTCGCATGTCGAGCAACCGAAAGGGGGAGAGGAAGGGGAAGGGGAAGGGGCTTAATAGCAATGACACTGCCGACAGTTGACAGACTGACGCATTGCGGCAATGCGAATTGGCTTCCCAGTGCGACCAGTTCAGCGCCCAGTTAATGCAACGCACATTAGCAGCAAAAACCTATAGATTGATGTGAAAAGACATTTGAAATGTGGAAAGCTAATTTGCAAATGCGAAGACGTTTATGATATTAAAGATAGGAAATGATTAATTATAATAAAACACTGAATAACAAATTCTTTTCTTAACAAAAAAAAAAAAAAGACTAAAGAATCTACACAAGTTAAATTTTAGATAATACTCTACAAGTATATATTGTATGTATATAAAAGCATTTTCGTTTTTCCAATGTTTACTTCCTATATATGATATTTCTAAAGTCTGTTTTAAATGTGTAATGTTATTTAATAGACGTGATTAAGTAAACTGAATCTCAGCTAATTGGGTAACTTAGAAAAGAATTTTAATTGGGCAGTGTAATTCGATTTGTAACAATTTTCAAGCGGACAAAACAGTTGGAAAGGGTTTATTTATTGAAAAGCCGTTCCAAGAATGAAATGAATCATGTTTGAAACTGCCTAAAAGCATTAACATATATCATATTATATTAAAATAGGTTTCGCTTTGCAATAAAATAAACAAGCTATTCAAACAACATATATTGTAAAGAATTCAAAGCTTTCAATAAATGATCTGATAATATTTCCAGTTGAACTTCACTTAGTTGCTTACAAATATTTAAGGAATTTTTTGTATTACTTTTATTTAACCAAACTCACAGAAAAAACAAGAATTTTTACTTAAATCAAGTATAAGAGTTGTCGAAATCTGGCAAAGGTGAATATTTCTTAATTTGAAAACAAAAAATCTTATTTACAGAAAGTTTTTACTATCACAGATGTTTCTAATTTTAATACAGTACTTAAGCAACGAATAAACCTTCTTAATGGAAGTACAACGGCTTCCATTAAGAAAGTGTTACGTTTATTTTAAATACGAATAATGTGTTACTGAGAATTTCTTACTTAATTCAAGAATTTTATTTTTATATATGTAATAGTAACGTTCAATTCTAAAATTAAGAATGTTTTTTTTTAAATTAAATAATTTAACTCGCAAAACTCAACGAACTCGAAGCTAGTACTTGGTTTTAAAACAACGTTTTTCTCTTAGTGTAAGGTCTATGGCCAAGATATTAGCTCTCAAAGCCAAAAGGCAGATTTTATGAACTTCGCACAATATGCTCACAGTTCAACGTAATCAGTTCGGCTATGGAAACTTTGTTCATGCTACGATTTATATATTTATGCACTCGTTTAGCATTTTTCATGCGCTCTCATCTCCATTGTGGGGCACAAACAAATTCTGTGCCATATGTTGGGCAACTTATGTATATGAAAGAGGGAAATACGTTCACTTGCATAAATTTCTCTCAACCCACTGTTGTTGTTGCCGTTGTTGTTGTTGTTGTTGTGGCAGTTGCATTGAAAACAATTTATTTCCATGCCTCGCATTTATGGCAATTTATTTTGTGCTGTCTAGCGAGGGGCCAGTTCTCAGCGCCCCTCACCGCCCCCTGCCAGCCCCACAGAGCCAACTAATTTATTTGGCTTTCGTTCTCTTCTTCATTTTGGGTAGGTGGATGCAAATGTCGCGACTCTTTTAATTGATACTGAAATTCGACCACGTTGGCAATTCTCACGCTACGGCGAAACAGGTGGATATCTGGCTAAAGTGCGCTATTGTGTGTGTGTGCGTGCGTATGTGTGTGTGTGTGTGTGTGGAGTGTGGGGGCAGCTGCTGCCACGCCCCGCTGCGGGTCTATTGAACACTCCCACCCGGTTGCAGCACTTCCTGTGGCAGCGACAACCCACGAAACTCAAATGAAGTGAAACATTTGTGCCGCGAATTACAATCGGGGCCCCAGGCCCGCATTCGATGCCACTTGCGCCTGCCCCTGCCCCTGCCCCAACCCCGTTTCACAGTTATAATGAGTTGCAGTTGCAAGTTGCGCGCCCAGTTTGTGCCTTGCGTCTGCGCCTCTAGCTGAGGACAGCTATTGAAAACTGCGCAGAGTTTCGGCTCGGGTTGGGGTCGGGCAAACAAGGCGCACTCTTCCGGGTTCTGTTGCCCCCCTCTCTCTCTCTCTCTAACACACACACTCTCCCTCTCTCTCTCTCTCTCTCTCTCTCTCTCTCGCTTGCACTCGCTCTCTTTCACTGTTTTGGAGTTTTCGTTTGGTTGCACCTGCAGACCAGGCATGATTTCTAATTTATTTTTTTTTGACTCTAGACTCGCCTTCGTCTCCTCCTCTTTTTAGTTGTTTTGAATGTGCTGCGAGCACTCCTCATGGGGTTGTCTGGGGCGGGGGGAGGGGGGCGCAGCGCCGCCTCGTGTTTAATGAATCAAAGAGAACGCAGACGTCGCAAGGGGTGTAAAGGGGGCAAGCGGGGCAGAGGCGCGTGTCGAGGGGGCGGGCGTCTGGCATGGCCAGCTGGGCTGTCACGAACGCGGGTTTGGCTCTGGCTATTGGGCAATAACAGCAATAGCAACAACAACAACAACAACATCAACTGAACGAAACAACAACAAACCAAGCAGCAAGTAGCAGGAAGAAGCGACCAACTGAATCGCTGAGCTTTTTGAAGTTACTGTTGCTATTGTTGTTGCATTACTTGCTGTTGCTGTTGTTGTTGTAGTTGTTGTTGTTATTGCCCGGTACCATAAACTATAAACAATTTTTCGGCGGCTTCTCAGTCAACGGCGACGGCAACGGCAACAGCACGCAAAAGTTTCGTTTTGCATCTGTTGAAAGTCGAAGATTGAGCAACCGAAGCAGGCGAAACACGGGCCAAAAAGAACTGCGTTGAAATCGTCCCAAGTCATAAGAATCATGAACTGTGCCACAGATTACACCAGACAACACAACACAACAACTTGCCTAACCCTTTTCCCATATAAATAGTTAACTATTCGAGCATAACGAAATTTATAAATCAGCGTTTTTTTAGGAGCGTCTAAAAACTTGAACTATGCCCACAAAGGTATTTCAGCTAATGTATTTGTGCTAATTTATTGTTTTGTTAAGTACGGAGCGAACAGCTTCGAAATGAGCACTTTCAGAAGAGATAATCGGATGTTC
This sequence comes from Drosophila colorata, assembly GCA_035041545.1. Lineage (NCBI taxonomy): Eukaryota > Metazoa > Arthropoda > Insecta > Diptera > Drosophilidae > Drosophila > Drosophila colorata. The sequence goes on from JAWNLD010000564.1 coordinate 8,639,911, forward strand.
TTTGGTTTCTCTTTCTTTTTCAGAAATCGATCTCATTTAACTTAAATGTTGTTCAAAATATAACCTAATATTAGTAAAAAAGTTCAATTTTTCGCAAATAGAAATCATTTTTGGAACCGAAGCGTTCTAACTTGCAAGTGACCAATTTAATATATATATATGTATATATATTACTTAGGGTGCTAATGATAAAAGATTATAATGATAAATGTTGATAATAAGCTATGTACATAAACTACTCGACTGTTTCCGAGTATTTTTAGCTCTTAGCATGCATTTTTGGCTTATATTAATATACATGATATCGGATATCAGATTCTAACTTATCGATAACGAGAAAATATCAATAAAAATAAATATATAACGATTTTCATCGAAACTTTATTTAAAAGATTTAAGGAAAAGCAAAGATATAAGTTTCTACCGACAACTTTTGAATTTGAGTTTTAAAATTCAGTTTGAAATATAAATTATTAATGCCCTGAACCTTTAACTTAAAGTTAGATTAATATAAATAAATAAATAGACCATCTCTAAATATATTTGCCGAAAAAGGGAGATTACTATTGAAATTGCTAGAGAAATGTAATTTTTGGTACTCAAAAAACTGGTAGCACAGTGTGCTGTTTACTTAGCTGTTGTTGCTTTAGACCAAAAATAGGAAAAGAAATGAAAAGAAGTACGCAAAAATAAAAATGAAGAAAAAACCGTTCTGTTGCTTTAGTTTTCTTAAGCTGCTGAAGGCGGATCGTTCATTGGCCTGGCCATAGCACGGCTCGGATCAGATTGGAACGATGACTAGTGCTTTCCTCTATTTTTCTACTCCGCTGTCTGTCTGTCGGTCTGTCTATTTGATTTCATTAACAGCTCATTGCTGGTGCAATTACGCCAACAGCCGAAATTGTTTGTCATATGGCAGAGAAAGTCTTTGGTCCGCTTCATTTTTCTTTTAATGCGAGGCAAGAAAAAATAAAACTCTTTATGACATATACGATATAACGATGCTTGCACTTAGTTATTTTTCCAACACATGCTCGCATATAACTAACTATATAATCACAACAACAACTACAATGGGAAGCCCACTTCACGCTTGGAGGGGTTCCTCCGTACTTTTTTTTTCAGTTTTTCAGCGGCATGCGCCACATGACACTCTGCCAAAAGGCGTGGGGAGGGGGTGACGGGTGTGTGTGTGTGTGTGTTAGCCACGTCTACAGTTGACCATTGACCAGACTTGAAGTCTTTATGAAACAGCAGCTAAGCGAAAATAGAAAAGCATTTTTCGAGGCCAGAATCACAGCAAGCACGTCAAACTTGAAAACTTGCCTGGCAATGGAGAGGGGGTGTGTGTGTGTGTGTGAGGGGGCGCCGACTGCCAGACGCCTTCATGTCTCGCCCGAGAGCTCATTGTCAACGACAAAGAAGAAACAGCCGGAGACCCTCTTGAAATGCAATGCCAGAAATCCTTTTGTGCGACGTAATCCGAGACTCAAAAAGAAAACATTTTAAATAAACTAAAAAGATAAGCGAAACCCAAGAAAATACACTCTCAAATTCTCAGGGTCTCTTCTGCATCTGCTACAGTTTATCGGGTGTGTTAGGGTCCAGTGCTGACCTTGAAAATGGCAATCGTTTAAAAGCCAAATCAAAGCCAAAGCGAATACAGCGCTAATTTATGCACATAAATATCAGCATAAACAAATAAAATCGTTGACAAGTTTTGTCGCCTTTGTTTCTTTGGGATTTTATTTGATTGCACGCTTGATCAATGTGGGAGGGGGAGGTGGGCGAGGGGCTCAGCTGTTCGAACCTCCAATTGTTTAAATTTCGCACATTTTTTGGTAAACAAGTTTCACTGACAGCTTTAATCACAACGAAATTAACTCTCGATAATTAACGAAAGGGGTGCGGGGAAACAAGAATACAATTGGGGTAAGTGTATGTACACACAATCAAGTGTAATCGTTCATGCATATGTACACCTATATTTTTATACATGCTGTGTATTTATAAGACCTGTTATCGACGCAGATAAGGCAACAGGCCACACATTAGAATGCAGTCGGTAATTCAGCAAAAGGCTGGCGAATTTTCGACGCGCGCTGATAAAAATGTATTTTTTAGAAAATGAAAATGTGTCAGAGAAGCATTTCACTTGAAAGTACAGTGAAATCTGAAGGATCACAACTGCTGTTAAACTTAAAATTAGTTTGCTTTAAAACAAACTTGTTTTTATCTCAATTATAATCTATTTTGCAAATTGGGAGTTAATAAATCTTAAAAATACATTAAGTAAATAATTGTATTTTTAACTGTTAACATTATATTCAATTCATTCAAGTTATAGAACTATTGTTACTGATATTGAAAATTAAATAAAATTAGATTCGAATCCGAGGATAGTGTGTGGCCGTGATATTAATATATATCCTATGCTACTATATATAAATATAAAATGTGTATTTATAAACTAATAAATTATTTTGGACATGCACAAAACTGATAAAATACATTAAGCTGACTCTTTCTATTTAATAGCTAATCTTTGAGATTATTGATTATGAAAACGCCTATTCGAATCTTTTGAAAATACATATATATTATGCCAAAGTGACAAGCTTATCCTGCTGATTATTGTATTTTTAATTTATTGTGTACATCTGTTAATTAAATGAAGAAAAAACAACTCTCTAATCTCTTATTTCTTTTCATTTGATTTTATTCACTTACCAAGTTGACTCAGAGTTACTTGAGAGTTTTCTCTATCAATTCAAACGACAAACGGATTAATGAAGCTTAATTAGTATTTTCCTGAAGTTGCTGCAACTCTCTCAGCAACAACGCACGGCAGGTGCCCCTCGACCCGCCGCCCCTCGTTTAGAAGGCGCCACAAATTGTCGCGGATGCGTAATTAAAACGGTTCGAACATCCGCTCCTCATCATTAGTCCAATCATTAGCTTATGAATATGGCAAAAACGAAAAATAATCGGAGCGAATGACTGACTGACTGACTGACTGTTTGACTGATTGATTGACTGAAATTGCATTCTTCCTGATTGCTGCCGTTTGCCGTTCGCCGTTTGCTTTTTGCTTTTGAAAATCGATTATCGCTCAAGTCATGCAACACGAAATGAGTTTTGACGCTGCACAAATGAAGTGCCACCAGCTGCGGCGCCAACAACACAGCGAAAGTCATTAGGAGCGGCCGTTAATGCAAACAACGGAACTGAACCACCCACTGCCGGTTCCAGTTCCAAAGACAGCTCCAATCCCACTGCAAGCAACTGCACTAAACCACCCACTGCCGGTTCCAGTTGCAAAAACAGCTCCGATCACCGTTTAAATCCCCATTCCAATCCCAGTTTAAAACCCAGTTTCAATCTCAGTTCCAATCCCAGTTCCATTCCCAATCCCAATTCCATTCCCAATCCCAGTTCCATTCCCAATCCTAGTTGTTTTTTATTAGCCTCCATCAAATTCGACAACTTTCTACAAACAAAAAAAAAACCAAAAAAGGTTAAACAAAAATTGTTACTCACCCACAGAGCGCAGGCAGGAAAAACTGTGCCAGCGAAGACACTCAGTCAATGTGGTTGTTGTTGCTGCTGCTGCTGTCGTTCGTCTTTGCCTTTGTTGTTGTTGTTGGTGGTTCCTGCAGTTGGCGCTGATGAAAATGTCAGCGGCTCCCCCAAGGCATAGTTCGCCGTCTCTTTCGCACGCGCTCCGTTGTATCGTGAATTGTGTTTGTTTTGGAGTTGAGCAGCAAAATGGACGTCTGTTAAATTCTATTATTGCCGCGTGTGTGTGCAAAAAGCCAAAAAAAAAATAACAAAATTGGATGGCAAATTGCGTTGTTTGCGGACGGGCGATCTCTGATGGATTTGTGAATATGTTTTAATGCTTGAAAATTTTGCAAATTGAATGCACAAACAACACACGCACACAGCTACACTAACACACACACACACACGGGCACATTGAAAAGGCCAGGTGAATGGTAACGGGCATTGTTGCTCCTATTGTTGTTGTTGTTGTTGTTGTTGCTATAGCCTGGCAGCTGCAGGCCTAAGCGCAGCTGGGCAGCACTTTTCAAAGGCGCGCTGCTGTTCCAGGACCTTTGTCAGCTCGTGCTTTGTAATTATGCGCTTGTGTATGTACATGTATTTGTTAAGGTCCTCGCACACACACATACACGCTCACACACACAGTAGACGCGTTTTAAACTGCGCGAAAAATCGATGGCTTCAACGGAAATTTGTTGTCTTAGCTCAAGCACAAGCGAACTGGCAGCAAATAAAATTTAGATTGGACGGCACATCGATTGATTTGAAAACGTTGCACTTTTATTTCGGGCTGTTAGGCCAGCAGCAGCGCATTCGAAGGCTTCAAAGCAAAACCCGTTCAGCCAAAACGCCGCGACGAACAGGACAATTCCGAAACGCGCCCACACGCGCCAACAACAACGACGAAACTGTTTACAGCAGTGCTCTTGCTGTTGCAGCTAACAGAATGTCAAGCCAGTCACTTAACAGCACCGGGTAGCCGGTGATCAGTGTGGCCGTGCGTTACTTGAGCTGCAATACCAGAGATTTGGTATATGGAACAGTGCTGCCAATTAGCAAATATTTATAAATTGAGACAATTGCGCGCTTTACTACATTTCAAATATTAGTTTACAAGTGTTTTCGAAATTTTTAATTAGAGTAAAGCTTCAATTAATTTTGAACTAAATGTTTTTATTTTCTTAGTTGTACCAGTGAAACTGTAATAATTTTTAGTTGCATTTTACGAGTAACATTCTTGTTTTTAAATTGTAAAACAAGTTTTAAATCGCCTTGATCCCTTGCGGAATCTATATAAATTTGTAAAATTAAAGTTTAAAGCATGGAAGAAGGCATCTCAGCCCATAAAATATTTATAATCTTGCTCAAAACTATATATAAATTTAAAAGAAACCTATTATTGACACACTTAAATAATTTTAAGTAAAGAGAAATTTAGGCTTTTTGAACTATTTATGTACAAAAACTTTTCCGACCGTTCTGATTTGTCAATAACAGTGCGGTGCCGCGTATTTGTTTTGTTTTAATTATATTGAAAATAATTTTTAGCCATTTATTAGTGTTCGTACGATTTAGTTTCAATCTAGAAGCTACATAAAAAAACCCGGGAGAATATCACTCGGAACTCATAACTTATGAGATGCTCTTGGGGCCGCAATGAAGGTTTCCAAATAATTGCCGCAAGGTGTACAAGGGATACAAAGGGGAGTCACGCGTTCGCGCGACACTTAAAAACAAATATTTATATATATATTACTAGTACATAGATAATATGCTCGTAATGGATTAGCTGGCTGGCTGGTATGTCCAAGATCGATGCTGATCTGCCCCCCTACTGCAGATAGAGCCTGTGGTAATCGTTGGCGCCGAAGGCGCAGTTGCATTTGGGGCACTTGCGCTGCCGCGTCTCGTATCGCGTGCGCAGGCAGTCGTAGCAGAATACGTGGAAGCATTTGGAGAGGACGGCGTCCTTGCGCTTCACCTTGCAGGAGGGACACGTCAGCGTCTCCTTGTATTCGCGTATCTCCTCGATCATCACCTCGTCGATGGTTGTGCCCGACATTTCCATCTTCTTCATGCGTTCCGCCTTGCGCTTGAACTGCGCCAGCTCCTCCTGCAGCCGCTTGGTCTTGTAGGCCTCCGCCTCCAGCGAGCTGGTCTTCTCGGCGACCACCTGTTGGGCCTCCTTCATTTGCGCATGGTACTTCTCCAGATGCAGTTTGAGGTCCGCCGCCGACTGCGCCGACTCGATGGCCTTGCGCTTGTGCATCTCCATGGCCTGTTGGCGCAGCATCAGCTCCTTCTCGATGGACGCGACGGTGGCCTGCAGGCTGCGCTCCTTTTCCTCCAGCTTGCGTAGGACAATGTGCATGGCCTCGATCTGGGTCGTCGCCGTGGCCATCTGATCCTCCAGCACCGTCTTCTCCTCGCGTAGCAGCTTGTGCAGCTGGTTGGCCTTGATGCGCTCCGACATCAGCTTGAAGTTCGCGTCGTCCTTCTCGCGCAGCTGCTGGATGAGCCGTGAGTTCTGCTCCTGCATGTCCTCGAACGCCTGGCCCGTCACCTCCATCTCGTTGAGCAGCGCCTCCTCCTCGTGCGAGCCGACAAATGGGCGGGTGTAGTTGGCGCCACCGGGCCCCCCGCCCGGCGCCGCGCCCCAAGCATTCTCGGTGGGCTTGTGGTTGGCCACCTGCTTCTGTAGCTCGTACTTTTGCTCCTCCAGCTGCTTGATCTTGCGCAGCGCCTCCTCGTCGGCCAGTTTCTTGCGCTCCTCCCGCTTGCTCTCCTGCAGCTTTTTCAGCTGCTGTCGCAGCTCCTCGATTTCGGAGCGCAGCTTCTTCTCGGTGGCCATCAGCTGCACCTTGTCGCGCTGATCCTTCGAGACCCCTTTGTACATGTCCAGTAGCAGCTTCATCTCCTTCTGATCGTTCAGCGCTTTTCTGTGAAATGAAGGGAAATTGTTGTTGATATTTGTGCTAACCTGCAATCGTTGTTGGGCACCTACTTGAGTTGCGCTTTCAGATCCCGCACAGTCTCGCTCTCCACGGCCTTCAGTTCCTTGGCCTTAATGCCATCCTTGGTATCCTTTTCGGCCTTGACGGCGTTCGCTGTGGCCGCTGCTGCGGTCGTCGCGTTCGCCGGTCCCGGTGAATCCTTTTTCTCTGAACTGGCGGCTTCGCTGGCAGAGAGCTTCTCCTGCTTGATGCTGGGATCCTTGACATCTTTGCCGCTGGCTTCATCGTCTAGGTCATCCTCGGCGGAGGCCGAGTTCTCCTCTTTGATGACCATGTTGGCATCGCCGCTTCCACTCCCGGCTGTGCTCGGGCACGCAGCGCCGCCGGCCGAGGCGTTGCTGGCATTCTCCTCCTTTACATTGGCCGCTGATTCCTGTTTGACCTCCTCGCCCGCGGCCGCGGCCGCCGCCGCCGATTGCTGCTGCTGCTTGTTGCCCTCGAGCTTGGCCTGCGCCTCGTCTAGGTCCTTGCGCAGCTTCACGTTGTCCGTGGAGATGTCTTTGTACTTACGCTTGTACCGCTGCACCTCCCCCTTCAGCTGGCCGTTGTGGTTCTGCAGCGAGGTAATCAGATGCCGCATCTCCCGGTTGATGGGCGCCGTCTGCTCGTTGGCGGCCATGTTCTGCTCCAACTCGATGCGCAGCGCCTCGTACTCCTTGCGTATGAGCGCCAGCACGTCCTCCATTTGGATCATCTCGCTGCGCACCTTCTTCTGGGCAATGAGCTCCTCGCTCTCCATCACCTCGATCTGGCGCAGGTGCTGGTTCTTGCTCGTCTGCAGCTGGTTGCGCGTCTCGTCCAGCATCGTCTTGATCTGCATGGACTCGTTGTACAGCACCGAGAACTGCGACTGCAGGCACTTGTACTCCGTCGTCTCCACAATAACCGACTCGGGCAGCTGGCGTATCTATAGGGACAGAGGGGGAGAGAGCAGGATTAGTTGGCAGGTTATGGGGCTGATCTCTGCCAGGGTCTACTTACATCCATTTTCAGTTTCTCCACTTCCTTGAGCGTCTCGCGGTGCGTGGCGTGCAGCTTGTCCAGTTCCTGTAACCGATTGTTGGCCAGCTCACGATGCTCCTCCAGCTCTTTCTGCAGTTCCTCCAGATGCTGACTATTCACATTGGTGGTTGCACTGCCTCCACCGCCACCACCGCCGCCGCCGGTGCCGACGCCGCTGCTGGGCGTCTTGGTGCTGTTGCTGCTCTTATTGGGATCGCCGTAGATCTGGTGATAGGCCTTGAGCTTCTCAATGGCCTCGGCCAGGTGGTTCTCCAGCTTGTCGTTGCGGCAATGGATCTTCTCCAGGTCGTATTGCAGCTCATCGATTTGGTTCTTGAGTTCGGCGTTCTCGGTCTCCTTGGCGGTGAGCGCGTCCTGGTACTCCTTCATCTTGAGCGACATCGTGTGGAATTTCTCGTGCAGCGATGTGTTCAGATTTTGCAGGTTGTGGTTCTCCGTCATGATCTCGATGTGCGTCTTCTTCAGGGCCTCCTCGAGCGCGTGCACACCCGCCCCCGTGCCCGCTGCTGACGCATCGGACTCTGCGCCGGCGGTGACCTGCGGCTCCTCGTCACCACCACTGCCGCCAGTTGTTCCCTGCGTCCCAGCACCGGCCAGACCGTCACCTTTCAAGACATGCGTTATCTTCTCGTTACGTTGCATTAGCCTATCAATAACCTGGACGATCTTGGCCACGGCGCGCTTCGACACCTGCACCCGGTTGGCCAGCTTCTCGTCCAGCTCCTCCTTGTCCCAGGTGGACAGCTGTGTCAGGAACGAGGTGGTCACCTCGTTCTCGTTCTTGTTCTCCAGCTCATCGGCCGTCTCGGCGTCGAAGCGCTGCAAAAGCACCCGGATGTCCTCGTTCAGCTGGTTCCAGTACCGATTCACCACGTTGAGCACGGCATCGTCCTGCGTCTGGCGCTTCTCCAGCTGTTCGATGCGGTGCCGCAGCTCGGCCTCGCAGCGCATTCGCTGTTCGATGCGCTGGGCGAGCTTCTTGTTCTGGAACTCCAGCACTTTGATGTCCATCTCCTCCAGAGTCGACACCGGCCCAATTAGGTGGGGCTCGAAGTGCACCTTCTTGATGGGTGGCTGACCAGCGGCCGCCGCAGCCACCAGGCAGCTGCTACCGCTCCCACTGCCGCTGCCGGTGCCGCCGGCATCGTCGGCGCTTCGTTTTGACATAATTTCTAAACTGATACAGCGAGATAGCAACGAGAGAAATGTGCAAAAAACGATTAATTTCAGTTATGCCTTTTATTGATTTTCGAGTTTCGTGGCTGTGGCTGTACTCCATTTTGCAGTGTGCGGCCCGGTGGACGCTGCCCGCTGTAGGGGCAGATGTGAGAGGGGCGATAGCCATTGGGCGGAAGGACATGGTGTGGCTTACCTTAATTGCTGGTTTGTACACTTTTTAGCTTAACATTAATTAATAACTCAACAAAGCGGCAGAATTCTAAAGGAGTTTTCTACTAATTGCTAGCTGTGTAAAGGGTTGCATTATAAACGATACACTGTGGAGGCCAATCGATAACATTGGCTGATTCTCAATAAACAACCGGTTCGATAGCATGTTCCCGACTAATTCATTTCAAGAGCACATCGATACCAATAAGCGCAAATGTATCGTTACTAGATATTGTTGACAGGCAGCAAGAGTTTTGTATTCTTAAAATTGTAAACAAAGATGGAAGAAGTGTGTCGGGTGTGCATGAGCAGCTCTGTCACCCTGGTGGACATCTTCGCCGAACGCCAGCAGATGCAGGACGAGCCCAGCCTTTCAGTAATGCTAAATGAGATCGCCGACTGTGAGATAAAGCCAGATGATCCCTTGCCAAAGCAGATTTGCCTCTCCTGCGTGCTTGCCACCCAAAGTGCATTCAAGCTGAAGCGCACTTGCGAACAGAGCTATCAACAGTTCTGCTTGCTGCTGGGCAGAACGGCACCGGAGCAGGCTGCCAACTGTCGAAGTAAAGCCGACGATTGGAAGCTGGAAACATTTGAGAGCGTTTACTTGGGCTGCGCGAAGCAGGAGCAGCTGGAGAACAACTTATTGGACAGCTGGGAGGAGAGCCTGCACGATAAGCTTTCCGATTCCAGGGAACCACACAGCAGTAGCAGCAACGCCGCCAGTGAATGTCCGCCTGATGTTACGCCCTGTGGCTCGGAGGATCCTCAGCTCTGCGACATCTGTGGCCAGATATTCCCTGACAATGCGCTGTTGACCGGCCACGCAGCTTACCACGCCACAGAGGATTATCCATTTAAATGCTCGCACTGCCCGAAAGCATTTCATCAGCGGGGGAAACTTAAAGCTCATCTGCGCATTCACACCGGCGAACGTCCTTTCAAGTGTCCTGACTGCTCAAAAGGCTTTCGGCTCAGCCAGCAACTCAAGGGCCACATGCTGGGACACACCGGCGAACGACCTTTCAAGTGTCCCGACTGCCCGAAGGACTTTACGCTCAGTTACCATCTCAAGGCACACATGCTGGGCCACACCGGCGAACGTCGTCACGCGTGTCCACACTGTCCGAAGGCTTTCAATAAGACATCGAATTTACAGTCGCATCTTCGCGTTCACTCGGGCGAACGTCCATTCGTTTGTACCCACTGCTCGAAGAGCTTCAACCATCCCTCCAACCTGGAGAAGCACATTCGCATCCATACCGGAAAGCGTCCACATCAGTGCCCGCACTGCTCGAAGGCCTTCAGGCGGAGACGAGATGTCAACGACCACATGGCCGTCCACACGAACGAGCGCCCCCACAAGTGTGACAAGTGTCTAAGGGACTTTAAGAGCAATCCCGGTCTTCGGATGCACGTCTGCAAGCCCTCAGATAATTTAAGAACATCTAAGAGAATTAGGGCGAAATCAAAAAAGAGAAAACTCTGACTGGTTTTCATTTACATGTTTTACCTATCATAATTATAAGCTATATTTACTGTTGTAATAAACATCTGATTAAAGTAAAAGAAGGCGCCAACTTTTTAAAAACAAACATTCTAGAGTGTGACCATACATACCAAACGATATTTTTAATATTCAACCACATGGCATATCGAACTTTGCCATTTTGTTGCTGGGAATTGGTGGTTTTTACTTATGCATTTAATGATTGAGTTTTCTGCGTTTCCAACACTGTTTTACTGGTTTTGTGTAACTCACCTACAAATTTATATATATATATATTTTTTTTAAACTCATTTTCAAATACCTATTAAACATACATTTAAAACGTGTTTCATCAGTTCTGGAAAATTGACTTCTAACATTTAAATTTAAATTTATTCACTATTTGTAAGAGCAAGTCGTATAATAATTTATTCTTTTAAAATGTATTTGACTACTATAACACAAATATTTATATTGAAACATAACTTACAATGGAGGAATATGAAATTATAACAAGATATTCTTTTATACCGTTTAATTAATTAATTCAATTAATTATTAAGCTCTAGAGGCTAGAAGTAATTGGAAGTCGTACACATGAATTTGGAAAAAATACAGTAATAAATAAAGCGAAAATTCTCTAGTAACGTAAGAGACGTCTATTGATTGCCCCAATTGTGTAGAACAATTGATTTTATATAAAGTCGCCCTCGTGACAGCAATCAATAAAAACAAACCGAAATAGTGTCAAAGTTGAATAAAATCCGTGGAGAATGTTTGCATAATTCAAACTGGAGGTGAATTTCAATTTATTAATCATGTACATGTTGATAATTTTGTATTGAACGGGAAATGCACATGTAATTTAAGTTGAAATTGAAATTTGATTAAGTTGTGGTTGTGTATGGAGCCCAATAAGTGGGTGAAGATGCTCGGAGGCACTCGAGCCGGATTGTTAGGGAGTTAGAAGGATGTGTACTTGAGTGCCTGGCGCAGGGTCATGCAGTCGACCTCGTCGATCTTGCAGCTGTTCGCCTTGATGTTGATCTCCTCCTCCTGCATGACCTGGACGTGCATGAGATAGCGCATGGACGCCTTGTTCTCGTTCAGCTTCTGGTTCAGCTTGCAGACGGAGGCTTTGAGCGCCTGCAGCTCATTGTAGAGCGCATCCTGCACCATGTCGCAGGTCAGCTCCAGTCCGGGCCGATGGGCGCGATTGCTGAGCCGCGTCTGGCACAGGGTGATCGCCCGCTGCTTGTCGGACATCTCGCGCTCCAGTTCGCTCATGTTGCGCTGCACCTGGTGGATGTGGTCCATGGTGTCCTTGTGCTTGTTCTCCAGGCACTGCTTCACGTGCTTCGTCTCCGCGATGCGGCGCTCGAAGGCCTCGTTGGTGCGATCCGTCTGGTTCTGCATGTCCTCGCAGATCTGCTTCAGCAGCAGATCGATATAGGCGCGCAGCTGTCCGGCGGACACCAGAGCCTTGGCATTCGCCTCCAGATTCTCATAGGTCTGCGCCTGCCACTCGGTCAGCGAGAATTGACTGGAAATGGACACAGTTGACAGAGCCTGCATTGATCGATTGATTGATGGATGGATGGACCTACCAGTGCTGCTTGGACAAGTCCTGACCCTTGCCCAGGTCATGCTGGAACTCCTTCAGCTTCAGGTTCTTCTCATCGATAGCCAGCGACTTGTCCTTGGCAGCCAGATCCTGGTCCAGCAGATACATGGCAGCGCGCAGTTTGCGTATCTGCTCCTCGGCCTCCTTGAGCGCCGCATCGGCCAGTCCCTGGCAGCCCTTGATGACCTTCAGCTCGCGGCGCAGCGAGCGGTCCACCTCGTCGTCGCAGAGATCGACCCCGATGCGACCCTCGCGCATGATCAGGCACTGCTTGCAGATGGCCAGCGACTTCTCCTTGAGGAACTCAATGGCGCTGAGCACCCGATTGCGATACGTGTTCAGGGTCTCGTCCTCCAGCGTGGCCGTCTTCTTCTGGCGATTCAGCTCGTCGACCAGGAACCGTATCTCGCTGGTGCGCTCGCGCATATGATGCTCCACCTCGCGCTGCCAGTTCTTGGTGGTGTCCTTGGTCTCGTCGACCACACGGCGCGACTCCCTATGGGACAAGGGTGGAATACAGTTGGGCTGGTGCTGCACGTGCTCTACTTACTCGACAATGCGCTCGGCGAGCTTCTCCTGATCGCAGGTGATGCGAAACTTGATCTTGTTGTTGTAGTCCCAGTCCTCCTCGGAGTATCTGGGCGGGCACTTGGCCACCGGGCCCAGGTGCTTGCCCGCCAGCTGCATGCCCGTTATGCGACGTGTCTTCAAATTCGGCAACATTTTCACTGATGATGCACTGCCTCTCACGCTCTCACTCACTCTCTCTCTCTCACTCTTTTTGAATATGAAATATATATATTGCGTAAGGCTCACTCGAACGAATTAACTGTTACGTATGCAATTCTCTAGGCATATACACACATCTGTGTGGGTGTGTGTGGGCGAAGTGTTCAATTGAATTTTTCAGGAAGTCCTTCGACTGGCACACTTTGCTTTCGCTTCAGCTGGGGAATTGAGTGTAGCACCTGACCGAATCTGTGACGACTCCAACTGCTACTGAGCTGCCGCTGCAGCTGCTGCTGCTCCTCCTCCTCCTCGGGCTGCGGCGGGTTAGTTAAATCGATTCATGCTAAGGAATTTACGGTTGCCTAGCGGTATTTATTATTATGCTGCCACACTCGGAGAAAAACAATCTCCTTAATTAAGGAATCCGGTATATAAAATTTGTTCGTATAATTTTTTAAGCATAAAATATATAATTGAAAACATATAATTGAAATTATAATTGTAATATATTTTATTTTTAATCATTTAAAAAATTTTTTTTTAAAAACCTTGCCTCCGAAAATATTTCAAAATTTATTAAAAAATTTGCTGTTGCATAAATAAGAACGAATTTCTTTCTCTACAAGAATTTGGGTTCTCAAAGTAAGCCTAAAAAGTAATTTAAAGGAAGTACTATTCCTGTTCTATATCTTGTTATAGTACTTAATTTTTTATAAAATATACTCAGCATTTTTGGGCTTAGAAAAAACCTGCCTAAAATAAGAATTATATCTCAACGCTTTCACTTGAATTAAGTACGAAATTCTTGATTTTCTCTGGTTTCCCCGAGTGTATATGCTCCCATGTATGTGTGTGTCTGGGCTTCAATGTGTATGTGGTAGCCAGGGCCTGGTAGCCTGGTGTGCCCGTGTATGTCACCTGGCAGTCCAATTGGGCACAAGCGCAAGACGCAACCAGGCCCTGGCGGGCAGCTAGCATTCAATTGCACAGGATTCGGTGGCAGGCGCGACTCGTCCTTGCGGTCTCGCCTCACACAGCTTAAAAATAGCTGTGCATGACTTTCAAGCAGCTCCCTCGATCGATTTATGTTAACATACTTTCGCTTTTTACCTTTTTCTTTGCTGTTTTATTTTTTCTGTTTTCTGTGTTTTTGTTTCCTGCTGGTTTATTGGCAACTGTGCAAAACTTTTTGGCATTAACTTATGCTAATCAACGCCAGCTGCGTGACTCAATGGGCGTGATCCGACGGCGGTCGTGACGCCAAATAAGTCGCAATATGTGCGGAGCACAGTTTGAGAGCCATTGGAGAAATATATTTTTCGGTACCTGCATTTTAGAATAACAATTCTAAATATATCTCAAAGCAAGTACCAATAAAACAAGTACCAATTAACAAATATTTTGGAAAGTTTTACATTTATCTATTTATTAAAAGAAAGAAAAACAATCAACAAAATATTTTATCGAATTTAATAAACATTATATATATGTATATATCCAAAAATAAGTTGCTTGCGTCAGCTCACGTCTTCAGCTCTATTTGTATGAAATGAGATAAGATAAAAAAGTATAGATAGGTTTAGGATAAGTTGACAGTTGGACTTAAAGTCTTGAAAGACGCCGAAAAACTTACTTTTACCAGAAAATGTCTTCCTCGATTAATTTGAGAATTGCTTTTAAGTTTTTGTAAAATTTAGTTTGAATTTATTACGATATACATTTGTTGTTGTTGTTGTTGTTGTTGCCATCATATATGCTTGTATATATGTGTATGTATGTAGTCTGATGTATATTTATATTATGCACTGCACTTAAACCTTAATGATAAGAAAAATGTACAATTTAATTAACTAGGATCTGTTGATGTTTCTTCTTCTCGTTTGTCTTGCAAAATTAGTTGTCAGTTTAGCTTTTTGCTTTTATTTGGATTTCAGTTTGGCTTCGACAGATCCATTTTGTTTATTTGTCCCCCCGGTTGACATCTTTGCTATGGCCTCAAAATTTCAAGAACTGTTTCGCTTATGTCGTTCGACGTAGTAATTAGACTCTCTTAATTAGTTGTTAACATGTCTGGCTCTTACAAAATAACTGTTATTATGCCAGAGTTGCCAATGTGATCGCGTGTTTAGCGCAATTTTTATGAATTATTAACAGTGAACTTGTATTTCAATATTTTCGTTTTGTTTTGTTTTTTTTTTTATTATTTGTTTTATAATTCGAGTCACTCACCCAAACGGTTAATTAGTTGTGTAATTAGCTCTGTGAACTGTACAAATAGCTAGTTTTTATTCATGAAGTATGCAGATTGTAACTCTAGAATCTATGCGACGTTTCTTTTTTTTTATTTTTTTTTATTGTTTTCTAGGCAATATCTTCGCTGTGAACCTGGTATATCTCTGATCTCAGTTTGTGTGTAGGCTTTCTTCTTCGTATTTGTTTGCTGGGCTCTTGTCTCAATTGTTTAACTTGGCTATCTACGAATACAAACTGTAACTGTATTTTTTTTTTTTTAATTATTTTATTTTTCTTGTTTTATTTTGTATTTTCTGTTCTTCGTATTTGTTTTAAATTCATTTATTTGCTCTTTGTTTTATTGTTTGTAATTTGTTGCTAGTTTCTTGTTGTTTCCTTTTGTGTAGGCAGTGTTTCATCATTCTTGGGTGTTGCTTGGGTATCAATGTTTGTTTCTTCTTCATCTGTTTAACATAAACTTGTTTTTTTTTACATATTACTTAAGTTTTAGCACAATTAAATTTTTTTTTTTGGGTTTTCTTTGTTTTTCTTTTGCCGGCTACACTAACAAAGAAAATAAGACATTTCTTATTCAATTTGCAGGCGCCACAATGAAAACGGGTTTTCAATTCGTTTATTTGTTATTGTATAATAACAAAATTGAAAAGAATACAAATTACAAAAGAAATTCATAAATCATACACATAAACAAATTAGTTTTACAATCCAAAAAATATATATTTATATTATTATTTTCTTCTTTTTTTCTTTGTTTTCTTAAATCGCATACAAATATTTTTTTAGCTATATATTTGTTGCATTCTCTGTGTTTACAGTTTTTGTTTTCTTATTTTTTTTTTTAGCTCATATTATAATTTAGTTGTATTAGCTTTTTCTTTTTTTTTAACAAAAATAATTGCTTCTGAGGTATTTTCTTTTTTGTTTATATAAATATGTTTTTATACACATAACCATTATAAGTATTTAGGTTTTAGTCGTTCTCGTTTTCAATAGTTTGTTTTTGTTTTCATTTTGTATTGTAGTTGTCTTGTCTTTTTAAACAATTCAAAGCACCTTTTGATTATATTTGACATTGTATTTTCATTTATTTTTTTTCCTTTTTTTTTTTTTTTTTGCCTATTATGCGATTTTTGTTTATTTATTTATGCTTGCAAATATCAATATTTAGATAATTAAAAAAAAAACAACTGAAACAAAATATAATCAAAGTACATACACAATTATAATTGTAAAGATGAACTATATTATTATTTTTTAAATTTTACTTTGCTATTTCTTTTGTTTTTGTTTACTTTTATTGTTGTTGTGGCAGCGTTTAGCTTCTCAGTACGCGATAAATGGATTTTTAAAATATTATAGCATCATGGGGTTAAATTAATTTTTTTCTTTCATAATTTTGCTTTGTTTTGACTTTCTTTTAGTTCTTTTGCTTAGTTTTATTTTTACTCTGCTGATTGATTTAAGAAATGCCTTATTTTTGTAAACGTTTGAAATGGGCGAACAACTCTTAAGTCAAATAACATAGAAAGTTGCAGCAACTGAAAGCGAGTTTTCTTCATTAGGACAAACTATCAAATAAATAAAAAAAATTGGCTATGCAACATGCGATTTACGACTTTCACGCTGGAAACCTTTGCATTTAGCTTCATATATATATTCATTTTTATTATTATCGTTATCATTATCATTATCATAATCATAATCATTATCATTATCAATATTATTATTATTGTTTTAGTTGTTGTGGTGTTTTGTTTTTTGTCCTATACACTATGGTCACTATACACAAAGGTTCATCAAAATTACTAAATGGCTAGACAAGAATTTAAAGCTCGCATCTAAACAAAATTCTTTCCATAATCATAATCAATATTATTGGTTTTTTGTTGGTTTGTTTTTCTTTTGCTGTGCGTGCATTAAAGAATAGTTAAGACAAATTATAGAACTCAATTGGGTTTCGCTTCAACTACTCGACGAGCTCAATCAATCAACACATTGTAATTTTAATTGTTGTTGTTGTCGTCGTGTTGTGGTTAAGTATATGTTTCTATATAATTATGTATGTATGTTTAGTATATATGTATGTATATAAAAGAAATCAAAAAGTTTGAAGTGTACATTTGAACTAAATTGTGTAAACCTTTTTGCCTATAAGTATAAAACATGATCAGTAAGTGGTAAATATTTATACACGATCCGGAAGTCGCTCCAGCTAGTTACTCTCAGTGTCTCATAATCTACATACATATACATATATATATATATATCTATAACTATATGTATTTATATAGTTGTTCTATATAGTTGGCTATAGCTATAGCATATGTTATGTTGTATTATAGTATATATATATGTTATCTGTGTGTGTCTCTAACTGTAGTATTTATGTATATCCAAACAAAACGTTCATCGTAGCACGCGATCTCTCTCCATTCCTCTCTCTCTCTCTCTCTCGCTCGTCTCTCTATGTCGCTCTCCAATAACAAAAACAAATTTCGCTCCACTTCCCTAACGCTCGCTCTTCCCTTCCTCCTTTGATCCTTCCGATCCTCGCTGTACGTCATAATAGTAACCTTAGACCATGGGCAGTCCCTGCTGCACATCCATCATCTCGTCCTGCGCCGGCGATGGGCGCGGCGCAAATGTTTGCATATGATGCGGATGCGGATGTTGGTGCTGCTGATGTGGGGGCGTGGCCCGGGCAAACATCGTTGAGCGATGCATGGCCATGGGCGCATTGGCGCCCACATTCGCATTGGCGGACGGGAACTGCAATCGAAAGCTGTTGTCCGGATGCTGATGCTGTCGTGGCGTGCGCCGTGGCGAGCGCGCCGGCATCCGATTGGCCCGATGCATATCGTCCAGTATCGATGGCGCTACGTAGGTGAAACCCTGCAAAAGAGAGAGCACAATTTCGATTAGCAAATATTTCCCTCATTCGGGGCTTTTCCACCTGGCATTTCCCTGCCAACCCAACGGCTGGGCTGATCGCGTGCGCCATTGAATTTGGAGCAGCCTTGTTGCCCGGCTGGCTGCTCGGGCTACCCTGACGCATACTAATGCCCAGCGATATGGACACCAGGGATTATGCAAGCCACAGCCCCAAAGCCGACTGACCCACGAAACTGCCTATGTAACACATTTTGCATAATTTTGGTTTGCAGCGTGAGAGACACTAATTAAATTTTGACGAAATCCCCAAACCAAAACCAAAAAAAAAAAATAATATCCACAAAATAAACAGAAAGAAAATACAAACTACAAATGCAATAAAATAATTAAACAAGCCAACGGCTGGTGTGTAAATTCATCCGGCACGCCACAGCTCCATAGCCCCACAGCTCCACGGACTGGGGCAGAAGCTGCACAAACGCGTGACGCGTCGAATTGGAATTGGAATGGAATAAAACTGTACGTGAGCGCAATTGTAAATGAAACCCCAATTTGGGATCTGATCATATCATATAACATTACACTCACACACACACACACACACACCTCTCGCTGACCTACTAAAATGTGCAGGTGAGTTATGAGAAAGCTCGTTAAAAAGCATAAGGTTCTAATTGCTAGAACAATTATCCAATTAGCACATAAACTAGTCCCGGCTAAAGTTTGAGAGCCACTGCAGTGGAACAGAAGATATGTGCAGTGCACGAAGAAAACAAGACAATTAATTGGTTGCAATTTTTAGAACATAATACGTAAATGCAATGCACTCAACATTTAACTGCGGAACAGTGCTGTTCAAACTGTCAGTGACTTTCAAAAGCACATACATAATAATATTGCTGTTAAAAATTACAGCACTTCTTTAAACAATTGGCCAAAGCAAAACTCGCTATCAATAAACAAACAAAAAAAGGCCACAAAGGGCCGCCGAAAAGCAAGCGCAACGCATTTTATAAACAAATAAACCGAGCAACAACAACAGCACAGTTTTGGCTGCTCAAGAGCTGCAATTAGCTGCTCATTGGCCAAAGCCAGCAGCAGCTACAACAACAACAGTTAGCGCAGCTCTCTGCTACTTCGGCCAGGGCCACTTCTCAGCCACGTTCGTTGGCCAGTCGCAAAGAAACGCTCAAACTGTGCGCACGACGGCAGCGGACGCGACGGAACACCAAAGAAGACGAAGAAGCAGAGTAAAAAGCAACTTTCGTGCCGTGTAGAAAATTTCAAGCGCACACCTCGCTCCAACACCCTCTCTCTCCTACTCCCCCTCTCGACTGCAGACAGTCGGCGCAGTTGCCTCTTTATGCTATTGTAAGGCGCAGTCGTGACGTTTGGAGAAAGGCTTTGGTGGGATTTGCGCCGAGCTCAGCGTTCAATTTCACTAGGCAAACGCATTGACATTGATTCTCGGACGTGGACACGCCTCATTTGCCTTTTCAGGGCTATCGGGTTCGGGGCCAGACAAGAGAGCCAGGGCCCAAAACATATCAAACCAGTTCAAGTGCTCTTGCAGTCACAGTCACAGCAGCAGCAGCGGGAGCAACAGCTGAGAGAGAGAGAGAGAGAGAGAGCGCGCAAAGCGCAGGCGCACGTGCAGAAAGTGAGAGCGCAGCAGCAGAAGCAGCAGCGTTGGCGTCGGCGTCGGCGTCGCGTGCTTATAATTAGGACAAGAACCGTTTGCTGACAGCGCAGTCGCAGCAGCGCCAGCAGCAGTGCTTGTCAAACTGCGCGTGCGGAAGTTTTTCAAGACTGTGTGCTATTGCATAATTTAAGTAATAAAAAAAGTTATAAAAAAAAAAAAAAACAAGCTGCTAACAATAATAAAAAACATGTGCAAGAAATCTATAATAAAAATTGGCAAACTGTCGAATTGTGTGGAAACAGCAACAACAACAACCTCAACAACAAATAAAAGCGCAGCTTTGTTCGCACATTGTGTATGAACAAAAACAACATCAATAACATTTACAGACAAGACTGTCTTTTTTTTTTTTTTGGTTAAAATGTCCAAGCTGTTGAAAATAAATTTACTCTCGTTGCTGCTGCTGTTGGCAACGGCGCTGCCACAACAGCAACAACAACAGCAATTGCTGCCAGCAACTGTTGCTGCAACGAGCACAACAAAACCAACAACAACTAGACTTTTTAATGCAACTGGCGGCGTTGGCACTTTCATCGATAGCAACTACAGCAGCAGCAACAACGAAGCCTCCACTGTTGCCTATGATCAGCAGCAGCAACAACAAGCACAACAAACATTGCAATATGCACAAATAACGGCGTTAGATAAAGAAGTAGGTATGCATACGGTATCTATTAGCAGCAGCAGCAACAACAACACTACGAACAACAGCAACAACATAAACACCGACATCAGCTGATCAGCTGTTAGTCGTAATTTATATACCCTTACAGTGAGCGTATTGAAAACGTAACGGCGTTGCTTTGCTATTTAATAGTAAAACTTAAAAAAAAAAAATAAATAAATAAAAACATTAGTTTTTTCATTGTCAAACAATTTTTGAAAATGAAAATTTTAAATTTTGATATACTTATTTTTCTGTATCACTAGCTACTCTATTTTTACTTTTCTATTATCTCTGTTACCCACCTTTTTACTTTTGCTCACTAAATGAACATTAAAAATTGTGAGCCTTGAAACTTCAAATTATGAAAATCGCATAGAAAGGCGAGGAAGTCAGAAATAGTTTTTTGTTTAAGTAAAAGTGGATCTCATTATTTTGAAGCAAGTCGGAGTGACAATGCAGGTGCGGCAGAAAGGGTCAAAAAAAAAATTGAAATAAAATAAAAGAGTTAAAGTGCTTAAGAAAATCTTTAGATCTCTATCTAGAGCAACTTAAAGTCGCTTTGCATTGTTTACCTAGTTTATTTGTTTCTCTCAATATTGAAGTGAAATTTTCGAGTGCGTATTTATATGGAACAGCAGTAGCCAAAAGCAAAAGCAAAAACAACAACAACAGCAACAACAAACAGGGGGTTTGGCAAGTGTTTAATTTGCAAATTAGCCGCAGCAACAAAAACAACTAAGTACGACGATGTGGTTTTTGGGGAGGGGCGAGGGAAAGGGCGACAAATTGTCGGCACGGTAACTTTTTGGGTGGCCGCTTCAAGTGTGTGAAAGTGAAATTTATTACACCTGAATTAAAAAACGAACGAATTTAGAGCTAGACGTGGAGCAGCTCCCGACCAACGGCCGGTTTTCAGTGTGTGTGTTTGTGTGTGTGTACTGGGAGCTAGGTTGAGTAATTGCCAGCGCATCCGAGAGCTAATTAAAATGAAGCTAATGACATTAATTTCGTTTTTCTACCAGTTGAACGGCTGATCAAGCAATGGGCGCCGATTGTCTGGCTGGCGCCGGAGGAGAAGTTCATGCCGCTGGGCGTTGAGGAGTTTCTGCAGCACGTGCATCCCATGGACAAGGATCGCAGCTTTACGCCGGGCGTGCCCTTCAGTGAATACTCAACCAAATCGCATTTGGTGACCAACGGTGAGATGGAGGATCTGCTCAGGAACGACCAATCTTTCATCTACGGCCGTAATCCCAATGAGGCACCAGTGCCTATCTACGGCGTGGTCACATTGTGCCCAGCGTCGCCTAAGCGCGAGCCGGAAGCTTTGCCACAGCCGCCATTGTCCAGCACACGAGGTCCCTACATACCCGTGTCCATCGATCCCCTCGAGGAGCGCAACGAGACGGTGCGACGTTCGTCGCGATTGTTTCCGCTGTTCCAGCGCGTCAAGCGCGAGGTGAACAGCTTGCCGGAGTATGGGCCGCTCAGTGATTACGATCTGGTCATGGGCGAGACCCAGTTGACGGGCGCAGCGCCGCCCGAGCCCGCAACGGAGCAGGTGGAGCAGGAGTTGGACAATGGACTGCCGGTGAACAACTTTATAGCCAATCTGGCGGACAATGTCAAGTTCAGCGGCGGCGTCGATCTCGACGACAATCTGGAGGACAACAACATAGGCGCCTCGCCGGCGCACGAGACGCAGCAGACCAAGGGCCAGTTGCCCGGCTTCCATGTCACCTACTGGATGTTCTATCCCTACAGCCAGGGCAAGACGATGTGCACACTGAGTCTGGGACCCCTGGGCCGCATCCCCTTTCCGGCTGTCTACGGCTACTGCCTGGGCCACCGGCGCGACATTGGCAGCCATGTGGGCGACTGGGAGCACATGAGCTTGTACTTTAACGGCGCTGCCGAGCCGCAGGCCATGTATGTGTCGGCCCACGATGCGGGCGCCTACTATAGCTACAATCGTCTGACGGGCGCCTTCGAGTTTCGACGCCAGGAGACGCGCAAGGGCATCCTGCAGCGTCCCAATTTCCCCAAAACGGTGACCACATTCAAGAACCATCCGGTGCTCTTTGCCGCCAGAGGCTCCCATGGCCTGTGGACGGCGCCGGGCAAGCATCGATTCGTTAAGGTTGCCCGGCTCTATGACATCAATGGCTTTGGCACGCCCTGGAACACCTGGAAGGCCGTCGACATAAGCTATAAGAATCTGCGCTCCTATGGTAAGTTATACAAAAAAATAGAATAAAGATGATGCTAATCTGATAATCTCTCTTGGAACAGGTCGCTCTTTGGTGCCCGATTGGCTGACGTATCGCGGCAAGTGGGGCAATCCCAAGAGCAAGTGTCATCCCTTTCGCCGCATTGGCCTCAATTTCTGCGAGTTCACCGACGGACCCACGGGCATACCACTGAAGGAGCCGCACTTTCAGTGCGGCGCCGACTATCGCTGATTGCAGGCCGACTTTTGGATTGGCCTGCCTAGCATTAAGTTTAACTTTAGAAAAGTATTTATTGTGAAATCCCCCCTGTTGGTTACCCCGCTCTGAAAAGCATTAAAAAATGACCTAAGAAACGTGCACAAACATTGAAGGATTAGTTACTAAAGAGGAGAAGGAGGGAGAACAGTTATCATTGTCCAAGATTTTATACTGAAACTGTTTTTCTAAACTAAATTCTTTTCCCAATATAATCCTAATCTAATGACAAAGTAAGCTCACAATTGAAATCTTTTACTCCAACTCAAGTCCAAGGACCCCACTCTTATTTACCAAAATTTGCGAACACTCACTTGAAAAATTAAATTGGCACTTTCGCTGAGCGTTGTATCATCCGGTGAATCCACGGGAATTTGCCTGGTGAATCTCGTATCAAATTGGGAGACATCATCCTCACTTCGCTGTTAACGAATAGAATCGTAGAAAACCTAATGAGTCAATAGCTCAGCATTGTTATAGCGATTTTCGCCCTACCAGCAGCGGCTTTATGGGCGGCTCAAGCCGCCGGGCCACAACGTCGTTCCAGTTGACATGCTTGAAGAATGGATGTGACTGCACCGCCCCCGCATCTTCGGGCCCGCTGCCCAGTCGCTGTGGCTCCTGTCGCTTCATCAGGCGTCGCACCAGATCTCTGGCTTCGGGTGTGAGGTAGGCTGGCAGATTAAGCTTGGCTTTAAGTATGGTCTCAATGGTCTTCTTACGATTCTCAGCGGTAAAGGGCGGCTGCAAAATGAAGACCATAACGGATTAGCTTGCCACTGAAATTAATCACGATATTATAGCACTTACCACACCCGTGAGCATGTCAAACATGAGTGCGCCCAGTGACCACCAGTCGACAGCTTTGCCATGGCCACTTCTAGTTAAGATTTCGGGTGCCCTATAAAAATACAAGAGTACTCGATCAGTCCAAATTTCATTGGGAATAAGCATTTTTAAAAGGCTTGGCGGGCGCGCACGCACATGTACTCAATTGTGCCGCAGAAGGTGTGGGTGACAATACCCTCTTGTATGTGCTCCTTGCACAGACCAAAATCGGTTAGCTTGACATGTCCCTGTGCGTCCAGCAAGATGTTCTCCGGCTTCAGATCACGATAGATGATGCCCAGATTGTGTAAATGACCCAAAGCCAAAATGATTTCGCTCAAGTAAAAGCTGCAAGCAAAACATGATTGATTAGTGTTTGGACGTGGGGCCGCGAGCCGATTCGCTTACCATGTGGTATCCTCCAGAAAGATGCCCTCGCGCTCCAAATGCATAAACAACTCGCCGCCACTCAGATACTCGAGTATCAGATACAATTTACCGTCTGTTTGAAAGGCGTACACCAATTCCACAATAAACGGATGCTGCGAAGGGCGAAAACATCGTTTATTAATATTTAAAGAACATATTTATGTAGTTATAATTAGTTATTGGAATAATCAAGATAGGTGGCACTTCAATATAT
This sequence comes from Drosophila colorata, assembly GCA_035041545.1. Lineage (NCBI taxonomy): Eukaryota > Metazoa > Arthropoda > Insecta > Diptera > Drosophilidae > Drosophila > Drosophila colorata. The sequence continues at coordinate 8,664,214 of JAWNLD010000564.1, forward strand.
TGTAAGAGATCTATCGTATAAGCTTAACAGCACACTGTTAATAGCATAATGTTATTGCGAATTTGATATTTGCTTTAATGTTGTTGCAAATTCATGAGTGAAAACTGTGTGAAGTATGTGAATATGAAAAACTGAATTTTTCCAGCTTTTACTTTTACTGCTTGGAGCTTAAACGCACCTTAACTGCCTCGAGTATGTTGCGCTCGGCTCGCGTATGCGCCGTATCCTTTTGATTAGTCACAATGGATGCCTTTTTCAGCACCTTCATGGCAAAATAATTGTTAGCGTCACGTCCAGCGGTCTTGCGCACCTGTTGATACAAAAAATCAACCATCATTGAAAGGTTCAATATTGAATTTGAGTTGGGTTTTTATGCAACTCACCTGAAATACTTTGCCATATCCACCTTTGCCCAGCACTTTCTTCAGCTCAAAATCCTTGGGGCCCAATTTGATTTGGCCTGGATTGACATTCTCCTCGGAGAGCTGTATGGTTTCCTGGCCCTCATTGCTGTTGGGCGCAAGGTGGGCGAGGGCAAAAAAGAGAGAGAGAGACACAATTAGTTAGCAAATGTGCTTAGATTTGGTGTGGTGGTGCATCGGTGGTGGCGTGGGAATTGAACAGCCCACACGCATTCTATAAATAAGCTCGCTGGCAAACACGCGCCAATTGTCGCCCCCCACGCCCCAATAGCATTGCCCACCCCCTCAGCTTTAGCCTGGCCAACAACCACTGGCCCACTCCATCAGCATATCGAGTGTTTGCATACTGGCTGGCTGGCATATTGCCCACTAGACGGGACCAACAACAGCTTGTTGGTAGTCAATTGCCAGTTGTAAACACTTCTGACGCCGACACACGACAAAGCCAGTTGCGTTATCAGTCGCGGTAGCTGCCACCAGCGTCAGGTGTGCCTCCACCTCCACCTCCACTTCTACCCCTATCTCTGCCTCTGCCCATTTCACTGCTACTGGTAATGATCATTATGTGTGTGGCAACTGATACGTTGCAGCAGCTAAGCCGATTATCATCCGCCCAATACTTATGGGAATTCCCCCCGCCACATTTGTTCAGCTGTTATTCCGAGAAGAGAATTGCGACGCCGGCACAGCCTGCGGCAAAAGGCATTCGCATCTTCTGGAAGCGACATAACTTTCGCATTACTCACTCTTGGTGTAGGTTTATGCTCAATTCCGGTTCCAGATCGACCTGCAAGAGAGACGGAAAGAGGCACAGATAAGAACAGAGAATAAACAATGTATGCAAATGAGTCAGACGATAAAATAAAACTTGAACAATTAGTCAAAAGTTCGTACTAGGTGCTCAGATGTTGGCTTGTAAACAGTTTGAAAGATACAAATCCTAAATACGCTTGGAAAACTAGAAACTAAACGCAATACTTTTATGACTTTGAATATATCTGAGGCACTCAACAGGTTAAAAGAGATTAAATTTGAGATTTAAATTTAGTTATTTAAATATGCTTTTAACATTTTTTCTTTCTCGTACTTCTTTGATTTTTAAATTTATTTAAATACAGTGGGCGCACCCACGAGGTAATGTAATTTGTTATAAGAAAAAAAAGGGTGAACATGAGCGATCGAGCGATCACTGTACTTATATGTGGTGTAAAATGATCTAGTGATCACTGTATTTGTAGTAGACTAACCGGAACTCTACAATTGTTGGTACTTTTTCTATCTCTGACAAAAAATTCCAACCATATGTTGTAGGATTTCCTATACACGATCTGTGATGAAAGTTGCGACTACCTGGAACTGGGCACAGTATCTTTTAACGACAGAGAAAAATTATGAAGCGCTCTTTGTAGAGAAAGTATTTATCGTTGGGCAGAGAAATCGCTAAAAGCGGCAACGCCGACGCAGAACGAGGCGCACAAAATTCAGTTTTGCCTCGGGTGCGTTCGCTGCTGATCAGCCAAACACATACATAAATAAAACCAAATTTATATATATATATATATATATATATATATATATATAGACACAGTTCTCCACACACACTCGCGCACACCTTCTCTTTAATGACAAACTAAAATTAGAACTCGGAACAATGCCAAATACTCTGCCGGCAATTCTGCTGCGGATGCTGCTTCTACTGCCGCGACGTTTGCGTCTCCGCTTTGGCGGTTGGGGCAGGGGAATTTGGAGACTTTTAAGGCAGCTTCTCGGTTTGGATTCGTCATGTTCCATAATTTGTACAACATTTTATATCTTTTTGATACTCTGTTCATAAAGTGAAAAGGGGCATTTGGTTTGTACTTATAATAGGCGCTAACAAAGCTATTCCCTTTCCCGTCAGATTTCAAAATATAAAGTCTTAAACTAAATCTAATATTCTGTTTTAACCTAATTTTTTGCCTGTGAGTTTGGTTCGTAAACCTTGTTTTCAACATTAATAAAACATGGTTTTGGTTCTAACCTTGATTTGCCATATTTTTTTTTAAATTTTTGTAGTAATAAAAAAAAACCTATCTATTTTTAAAGAAAAAAGGGGTTTCGCTTGGGTTCAGATTTTGGATAATTTCTTCATTCAACTTGTTCGGTTTATGATTTTAAAAACAGTTTACCGGTTTCGAGCCGCTTTGGACTTGGTTTTAACATAGTGAACAGAGTATTGAATACATGGTTACACCCGACAGCAATATTTATACTTGTTTTTTAAATTCTATGCGGGCGCCAAAACTAAATCAGTTTGGATCAGAACGGCAACTGATTTAGCCTCGTCAACGCTGGCGCCGAATTTTAATTAACAAATCCATCATAATTTTTAATGTCCACATTGCGAGAGCGTGCGCCCTGAACAGCCACAATTATTTATGACATTTAACGAAACAAAATATAAAAAAGTACCCCAATTGCAATTTCAATTGCTGTTGAAAATAAAGCAAATAAGGCTGCACACGCGCCCGATTGACTCGATTTCCAAGTCATTTGGCATTGTTTTCTTCGTTTTTTCAGCCTTATCAGCAGCGCACGAAGCGTTTTTTTTTCTTTCGTTTAGTTTTCTAATTTTGTTTTATTCACTGATAAGAATTTTCGTTCCTTTTTAAGTGGGAGTTTAGCTGCCAGCGCAGAGAATGAGAATGTGTGAGTGGGTTAAGACCCTGAACCAATAGTTAGCGTGAAAAACGCACTGAAAAGCACATGCCTTTGCAACATAAGAAATAAAGATAGACGAAACAATGCCTACTTTGTGATTATCGGAAGTAAATCCAGAACATATTATTCGTTCTAAACGGTATTAATATAAGGCTATTATTAAGCAGAACCACGATCAGTCAAAATATTATAATCTAACTTAATATCGTTCTTTAATGAAAATAATTCTTTTTTTTTTTTTTGGAGCTTGATATTTTTTTAAAATTATTTCTCCAATTACAAACTAAACTAAGTGTTTTCTAACGTATTTGTGTGAATTGATCCCAATCGAACAACTATATTATAAAGCTGCCTTAGAAATTATAGAACACAATTATCTTATAAAACAAAAAACTTGAGGCATGTTGGGGTATATAATCTTCGGCAAATAAAACAGCTGTTCTTTTCTGTTTAGCCAAGATTTACATCCGTAAACATACAAATATCACAAAATATTCTTCTTGTTTTATTGAATAAATTTGCTAACTAAATGGGTTAAAATCCCCAAATTTTTTTTTCCGAGTCGTAACAGCTTAAAGTAGACGAAAACTGTCTTAATTATTATTGTTATTTTGGAAATATATAGATTTTTGTAATTTGTGGGGGTGGATATTTTGGATCGACACTTAGTATTCAACAAAATTTTTTATGCGTTCTTTAGAGCAGGTCTTCAGTAATTCCAAGTCTCTAGATTCAATAGAGGCGAACAAAATTTCGTTCATAAGGACAGGCAGACATTGCACAAACCCAATATACTATTTTCTCTTCGCGAATTTTGCGAATATATTTCATATATGATTTGCAGGTATTCAAATAATTATTTTTTTTATTAAAAAAAAAATAAGTGCGACTGGGTACTCCCAACTGTAGCTGTTGTAATTTTTAAGTGATACCGGTGTATGTGTAAGTGTGTGGCTTTTATGTGCGGGTGTGCGTAATTGTGACTGATTATTTTGAAGGACATTTGTTGCGTTCGATTGCCCAATATTTTCATCACATTTTTGTAAGAATTTATATAATTATTATATAAAGTGTAAGGAAAATGGTTTCATAAGGCTCGAGCTGAGTGGTGATGTTGAATAAAAACCAGATGACGCCACGGCGACGTAGCTGCGGCGTGGACTTTTGCGCCTCAGATGAACTGCGAGAGTTCACCGCCCAATCCAGCGAAAATGCGATTTAATTTTGGGAAGGGGGCGCCCAGACGCAGACAAAGCGAAGGTAAACAAAGAGGCACAAAGACTGCGGCTGGAGTTGAGTGCGGGGACGGGGGCAGGCACTTTTCGCTGCGCAATTGATTTTGTACTCACGTCGTCCAGCTCGATCCTGTCGTCGTCCGAGTCTCGCGCCTTGTCGTCCTCGTGCAGCTCGAGATCGAAGAGTTCACTTGTATCGCTCACGTCCGCCATTTGTCGCTGTGTTTGTCGTCACACACACACGCGCACACACAAACACACGCTCACAAGCGTAGGCAAACACTTTGGCTTTGCCTTTTCTTTGCTTTTACGTTTGCGTTTGCAGTTGAATTTGTTGCTGCTGCTGAAACAATACGGAAACAGCCCAGCGAGACGGGAGTGGGAGCGAGACGCAGCACACAGACGCACTTTCTTGGCAAGGCTGCGAGATTTGATTTTAGTTTTTGGCTAACTCGGCCGGGCGCGGCGCGGGGCGGCCCCGAAGGTTATTTGTTTATTAGTTAATAGAATATGAATGGAAAGCAGCAACGAGAGGAGTGGAGCGGAGCGGAGCGCCAATGCCACAGCCACAATGCCAATACACACACACACACGCACGCACACACACTCACACGCGACGTTTACGCGACCATGGGATGCATAGGGAGGCGCACGCAATTTGCAACACGGATGCGCGCTCACGTCTGAATGTCTCAAATTAAATTAAATGTAATTTAATAACAATTAAAATGCACTTTTTTCTTTGTTTGCAAGCAGAACACGAGGTAAGTTGGGACAGCGATTGCACTATTCGCGCTTATCGATGCTTGTCAGGCATCGAGCCAGGGCTATCGATGCTAGACGCCAAACGATGTATGCAAGTAGCATCGTTGTGACCAATCGATATATCGATAAATATGAATGCATGCTATAAAAAAATACCTTCTTTTCTTCCTTTCTTCTTGCCTGAACTGCGTATTTAAAGTTAATGAATGTTAATAATGTGCACTGGCGGCTCTCCCAGCAGCAATGACTCTCAACCCGAAGAAAGCACAGAAAATGAAGAACAACAACAGCAGCAGCAGGCAGCCACGGAGCAAGAGGGGCAGGCGCGGAGAACCGCAATTGTTTCGTCCACTTGTGAAGAGATTTTGGCTGAATATGGTGGAAACTTGAAGCTGCTCACTCTGAACTCGCAGGTGTCCGAGCTGCTGACCATCATCCGGGACAAGTAAGCGCCTGCCACGAGTTGAAACGCTCGCTAATTGAAGACTCTTTTGTGCAGAAATACCACGCGAAGTGAATTCAAGTTCTATGCGGACCGGCTAATCCGTTTGGTCATCGAGGAATCTCTCAATCAGCTGCCCTACACCGACTGCAACGTGGTCACGCCCACGGGCGCCACTTACAAGGGCCTCAAGTACCGTTCCGGTAACTGTGGCGTCTCGATCATACGCTCCGGGGAGGCCATGGAGCAGGGCCTGCGTGATTGCTGTCGTTCCATACGCATTGGCAAGATCCTGGTCGAATCGGATGCCAATACGCACGAGGCTCGCGTGGTCTACGCCCGTTTCCCCGAGGACATCGGCAGCCGCCAGGTGCTGCTCATGTACCCCATCATGTCCACGGGAAACACGGTGCTGAAGGCCGTAAACGTGCTGCTGGATCACGGCGTGCCCGAGAGCTGCATCATATTGTCGAATCTGTTCTGTACCCCTGTCGCCGCGCGCACCGTCATCAGTGCGTTCCCCAAAATGAAGATTCTCACCTCGGAGCTGCACCCAGTGGCGCCCAATCATTTTGGCCAGAAATACTTTGGTACTGACTAGATCAGCAAAGCAACAGCTACCCCAAAGACTTGACGACTGAGCTCTGCTTGGAATAGGTAGTCTGTGTGCGTGTTAGATTAGATTAGCCTGCCCGTCAACTAAACCTAATCCTGTCCAGTCCAACTAGCTATATTATTTTTTTTAGCATTTCCATGACATCTTACTAAAATCACCCTTCTCTCTCCTGCTCTAGATGACATTTAAATCGGAGGAGAAGCGCATTCATTCACTTTTTGCATTAAATCCTGTTCAAAATTGGCTTTTAATGTAAAAATAATGTAACTTATGCAAATAGCAGCAAAATAAATATGTATATCACTTAGGAGCTCATTTTGTAGTTGACCACCGTGTCGACCTTATGCAGACCGGTGGAAAAGGAGCGCAGCTGCACCGCCTGTGCGTTCTGTATGAAGACGGCGCCGGTTTCGTCCCACTGTGCCGGTATCTCGGTGTTCTGCAGCGTGTGTATCATCACGTCGAAGGTGCAAATGCAGTCGAGCAGCGGCAAGTAGCTGACGGTGGCCGATATCTGCCGCATCACGTCGCGAATCTCGTTCTGTATGCGGCTCAGCTGCTTCGAGGAGGTTTGCTTGCCGGGATCGCTGCCGTCGCCGGCCTCGGCTTGCATTTTAAAGTCCCAGCACTCGAGCACCTCCTTGGTGTGGGCGTTCGTGATGACCATGGAGATCTTGCTGATCATGTTCTTGGACAGCCAGTCTGCAATGGGGAAGGGTTCAGCTGGGCTGCGGGGGGCAACTGGTGGGACAACTGACCTTCTGTTTGCGTGAGCACGTTCTGCAAAAAGGTTGTGATCTTGGGGTCCTTGGACATGAGTATGGTCAGGCCGTACTGTTGTGTGTTGTCAAAGTTCTCCGCCGGATAAATGCCACGTTGGAACAATATCGAGTTGATGCCGTACTCTAATTGGCAATAAACAAAGGCAGGACGCCATAATGTCAAAGAGCGCGCGATTTTGAGGGCGTCGTCATTGTTCTTCTGTTTACTTACTCAAGTACTCGACGATGATTTGTGACGAGCCCTTTAGCGTAATGCAGTTTTTGGTTGCCTGAGCCGTGGACATGTTGGGCGACGTTTTACTTTTACCGTATTCGCGAGAGAAAACTTTTTAACAAATTTAAGCCGCTAGTTTTTGAAGCTGTCTTCTCAGTTCCGTTCCCAAACGAACTACTGGTTAGATTGAACGAATCAGTTCACGATATAACATGTTCAACTAGTTCATTAGCTCGATTGCTGCAAACTTATTCGATACAATGAACGCACCAAAAAATACCTAAAATCAGTGATCGACAAAAATACCAAATTGAGCACAAACCTTGGCGCCAACAGTTCAAATCGAAAGAAAACGCAGGAAAGTAAATGCAACAAATACATTAATTTTATTAGCCATTTTTTTAAACTATATCTAAGCATGAGATCCATTTACTGGCACGTACTCCTATTTGCATAATATGGAATAAACGTATTTTTCGTACTTCTTCACATCTATCGATTGTTATTGTTGTCAAAGGCCATTTCGTAGCTGGAGCCTGTCGAAAATAACCAAACGAAGATATTTTTTACCCAAGATAGTTCCATTTGTCATAAAAAGCTTACATCCCAAGACAAAAAATAATTTACTTCAAGCAGTCAACACAGGGCTCAATTTTCCAGAGCCTTTTGTTGTTTTTGTATTGGGTAAAAGTTTTCAAATATCGGGTGTAAAAAGAAAACCCAACAAAGATTCTCGCATTGTTTTTGTAATTTTAAAACATTGGATTTGTTAAGCTATAATTAATTAAAATGAACGTGGGGCGCACTTGAAAACAAAAGAAAAACAAATAATTAAAAACAATCATTTTGTAAAATGTGAAGTATTTGCAAATTTTTTAATGAAATTTTTTCTTACGCATAATTTTGTTTTTTAATTAAAATTAAGCTTTACATAGTATTTTTGGTATAAATCTTTCAAATTTTAAATTAAAAATTTTGACTTAATTTAACTAAAAATAATCTCTTCGCGTGCAAACGCCAACTACGCCTATTATAAGTACAAACTGATGTCAACATATACATATATATATATAAACTAAATTTTACATTTCATTCAACTTAGATTCAATTAGGAAAAAAAAACAAAAAATGGGAAATTAAAATTGTATTTCGAAATTAAGTAGCTGCAGTGTATGTGTGTTTATTTACGAATACTTAGCATAAAGTTTTTAATTTAATATTTCATAAAATACAAAATAAATTATGGTTAACTGGTTTTATAACTTAGTTGAAATGTACACAAAACTTATCGTGAATTATAACGAATATATAAGTAGTATATATATACATGGTTTAGAGAACTTTCGCTCTCTATATGTGTATGTATGTCTATGGTACAACAACAAAAGCGCAACAGTGTCAGTGTCAGGGTCAATCGGTATCTTTTCTTATCTCTTTTTTTTTTTTTGATTTTTTTAAGTTTTTCTTGCAATAAAAAAGTACAATAAATAAATTCAGATTTTAATTCAATACACAAATTTTTGTCGCCGTGCACAAACGCCAAAACAACGGAAAATGTCAGTCTGCATCTGGTTAATGTATTTGTTTTCAATTATTATCATTTAATATTAATAATCGTTTCATTTTTTTTGTAGTTGCAAAAATTTTGGAACAACGCCCACAAGTACCAAGTATTTGGCTTGGCGTAAGCGTTGCGGAAAATTTTTGTTTTCTTTTTAATGTTTTTGTGTAGTGCAACAAATTGTATAATTTTTTAAACATAATACTAAAAAATTACATTTGTCGGCGTTGGAGTGCAGGGAGTACTTTTATTTGCGTTTATTATTATTATTATTTTTTTGTGTTTAATAAAAATTTTATGCATTAAAATAGTCATTATTTAAGGTATGTTTTTGGCCGTAGATTGCAACAAAATATCTGTGAAGAGATTAAATCATAATAAAATTAAAAATTAGTTGGTTTTTCTTTGAGATTCAATTTTTTTATTTTTATTTTTACTTTTGTTTTTATTTTTTTGTTTTTTTGATAACTAGCTGCCCTTATACCATTTCCAAAAGGGAATTACAAGCAAAAACGAAAAATTGTAAGGAAATGCACTAGTAATATAGGGGCGCTCAAGATTTCTTCCGAAAGTTATCATGCATGATTTTTTATTGAATAAAGCTTAAGGATACTTTTGGAAACTGTTTGCCAGCTAAGCTTTATTCTCTTTTGCGTTAAATGAAAAAATAAGTAGGAGTAAAATAGTGGAACAGAGTTAACCAATTGAGAGTAAAACTGTGAGAAAACGCAAAAGATTAGTCAAAAATATAATTTTTTTTATTGATAAACAACCACCAGATAAATAAATAAAAGGAGCATATGAAATTGTTGTTTGTTTTTTTGATTTGGTTTGGTTTTGGTGTTTTCGTTTTGTCAAAATCTACAGCCAAAGTGTTAATAATGTTTCATAGTATAACAAGAAACTATAATAAAATGTATGTACGAGCTCTAAATAACTAAATTAATTGCAAGAAATAATTATTGTTATTTAATGAAGTATTATTTATTATTCATGTTATTACTTCGTATGGAGTTTTTTTTGTGTTTTTTTTTCTTTTGTTGTTGATAGTTTTGATATTTGATATTTTTGTTATTGCAAACTACAAAAAAATAGTTTTTGAAAACAAAACAAAATATTGGTTGTGGTCAGTGCTTTTTTTTGTGTGTGGTGACTGTACTTTGGCGACAGCTATTGGCTGCTAGGGTTGCCATTTGTTGCAAAAGAAATATCTAACTTAAGAGAGCCTCTGTTTAGTGTTATTGTTATTGTTACTGCTATTGTTATCGGTATCGGTATCGTAATCGTTATCGTTATCGTTATCATAATCGTTATCGTTATTGTTATAGGTATTGTAGAACGTTATCCATATGAGTGTAGGCTGCGCCAATTGAATGGTTTGAATGCACATTCGACAAGTTATTCAGTATTTGGTAGGTATTCTGTTGTGTGTGTAATTTCTGACTGTCTGAGTCTGTGAGTTGCATTATAATTTTGTTTTGTTTTTGTTGTTTTGTGTAAATGGAAAATCAAATTGTTTTTAACATTTACATTATAGAGAAATTAAATAAAAAATAGTTTTTCCTATGTAATAACTATTTAAAATAAACCTTCTATAGCACCATTTGTTTTTATTCGCATTATTAAAATTTTCATACATTTTTTGAAATGTATTTTTATTTTATTTTATTTATTATTTTATTTTATGAGTATGTATATTTAATATATAGCTTTTAATTAAAAAAGAACAAACTTGTTGTTGTTAGTTAGTTTTTAAGACTTTGCTTTGTTTCTTTTTGGAATGTGTTTTCTAATAAAAAATTCAAGTTCATGGTAATTATGCAGGAGGCGGGTGGAGCTAAAGGGGAACTTCTGAATCTTAGGCCGGGACATTTATATATATCGTTTATTACGTGCGATTTCCATGCTTCAGTTGTTGAGTTTGCCGGTATACTGTATTTGTACTTTGCGTGTTTGTGTGTGTGTGTGTGTGAGTGAGTGTGTGTATATTTTTCAGTTTTTTAGTTATCAACTATATTTGGTTTATTTCACGTTTTTATTGATATTATTAACAGATCATTCGGATTATTCAAAGTTTTTGATTGATTGATTTAAATTTGATACTCGCAGATACTTGAGTGCAGTTCATATCGATTTTGTATCTATAACGCGTAACTCGATCTTAAACAATCGATGCTATAGAAGTGCCTATTTTAGCAGTAATACCCTCCAAAATAATTTTTCTCACAATCGATTCTATTGATGTACGTACGGTTCGTAGAGGCAAACTCGCAGCGTTCGCCGTAATATGCATCCGGGCAACTGAAAGATTAAAGATAAAGTTCGTAAGTGAAAATTGTATTTAATGCGATGCAAACACTTTTCGAGATCTTCAATAAAATATATATATAAAATAAACACCACATTTAGGTGGCCATGAACCAGCATTTTCCAGCATTTCCCTCACACGCGAACCGAATACGTAAGTATAAACAGCAGGAGAAAAAAAAGAAAGAAAAGGAAAACAGAACCCAACATTTAATTAACAATTTCATCATTTTTTGAACTCTTTTTTTTTTTTTTGCAACCCGAGGCATCCAAACACACATCGAAAATGAAAATGGAAATTCACAATAATACAAAAAAAAAAAAAAAAAATTAAGAAAAAAGAGGAAAGAAAATAAAAAGAGTACAATGCGCTTTTTGGGATTGAATCGGAGGGGTTTACATACACGAGGCGATTTATGCGTCGTGCATACACACAGTACGTGGATAATGTACAAAACGAGGCGCCGAAAGACATTATTCACATTGCACACGCACATACACGGGGCTATGAGTGTATTTGAGTGCGAGTTTGTGGAGTTCTAAAATTTTCCAGTTCAGAATTTCACTCGGTCTCGTGTAATGCGATGCCAAAATTTAACAATTTCCCGTCAGTTTCTCAAGTGCTGCTCTCGGATGGTTAGTTCATGGCTCCTATTCTGTGTGTTGGGGTTGTCTTTCGGCTCCGACTTTATCAGCTGTCACACGTTTTATCACAGCGCAGCCACTTGACTTAGGGTTCGAGGCTTGCAGCTGTATCATTACCAAAATAAACTCCTATACAATCCTTTCGATTCGAGTTCAACATATACACATACATATATATATATATATGTATATATATATATAATATATATAGATATATAGCTCGATCTCAACTTACCTGCAATAGTACTGGCTCAGATCCACCAACAGAAAGCAGCTGCCGCCGTGAAAGCAAATGTCATCCATACATGGATATCCCGAGCTGTGCTCATCCGGCCGAATGGCAACTGTAACAAAAATATATTTAATCAAATTAAACAAAATTAATTTTCGCGTACAAGAAACATGTTAGAATATGTGTGCGATAAAGATACACTCAGAGAAAAACGCCAATGCATTTTGTTTACTAAATTGCAAAACCTTTTATCCTAAATTAAGCATTAATCAATCTTTGCTTGGTATAAAAAACTCAAAACGTAAAAAGTTTTAAATGAAGGTACAATGTTTGTCAGATTAAGGAATTTTTGAATTAAAAATGTATTTGAAATGAGATTTTTCTGTTCAGGTTTCTTAGATTACGTATTGTATTTAAATATTTTATTAAGAAATTGTTAAACATGTTAAGAAATTTCCTTATTATAAAAAAGAGTAGCTAAAATAATACTTCTTACACTTTAAGTTTTTGAAAAGTTTTTCGGAAAAAAATACATTTTTCTCTGGTAAGGAAATGACAACTAATGAATTTGATTTAAGTATAAAATTCTTTATTTATTTCGCTGAGTGTAAACAGTTCTTGTTGCTTTCTCTGAGTGTATTAAGATATAGATAGATGTATGTAGGTTGAGGTATGCATGGATTGTCGCCTTCAAATGTGGCCATAAATTAGAAATGAATTGGAGCGGTCTCTAAACATGGCCGCATGACAGGCGCACATCAAAGTGCGATGGAGAAAGGTAAAAGAGCTAAGGGGGGAGATGGGCTAAACATGATCTTAACGGTCTTACCTTGATAGGTATTGATCATGATGCGGCGCCTGTCGATGTTTTTGCTAGCTTTGTTCTTGGCCCGGCACTCGTATTTGCCCGCATCCGTGGAGCCGTTAAAGGAGGGCAAAATCAGCTCGGCTCGTTTTCTGCAGGGCGACAAATTGAGAGAGAGAGGGAGAGAAAGTTAGGGATTATGCTTAGAAATATTATTGAGTTGTTCTTTTGCTCACTTGCGATGTTTCAGCACATAATCGTTGTCTTTGCGATTTATCGACTTGCCGTCCTTGAACCAGGTCACCTTCGGTGGCGGCCTGCCCTCCACCTTGCATATGATGCGCAGCCTCCTCCCGTTCTGCACTGTCGAGTTGCGCGGCATTGAGAATATCTCCGTAATCGATGCGTTCTGTGCTGTAAAACAACAACAACAAGCAAACATTAGTGTGAGAAAATCACCAAAGTATATATATATAATGCATGCATATAAATAGGTATGTATAAATGGTACACAGTGTATAAAGGCTTTTTCAACTACTGGCATCTTAAATTGTAATTAATTTGGGCATTTTCATTGTTTATGCGAAAAGTAAAAATCGTTTGTGCCTCGGCGCCATAAACAAAATATCGCACTAGAAATTATTGAGATTCTTTAAGTTTTGTTTTTATTTATTTATTCATCATTTTGTTGTTGTTGTTGTTAATTTGTATTTTATGGCCGACGTGTGCGACTGCGACGTCTGCCTAAATTGCTGAACTTAATCGTAAGATGTTTATGGACTCTGCTTATACATCGATCGTAAAACAAGAATATGACATGACCTGATTTTCAAGGACTAGTCACATAGATATCTTTGTAAAAGTGTAAAATTTTAAAATTTAGTTAATATTTAGTTATTTTCAAAGAGATTTTGATTGGTGACGGATTTAGTTAAAGTCATTATTTTTAAGAGCTGCATTAAAATACAAAAATCACAAAGATACATTTTGTTTAATTAAGTTTCTGGTTAATTATTTATACTTAATTATAAACTTAAAAATAATTGTAATATTTGTCTTATGTCTCATTCAATGCACTTAAGAAAACAGAAGTCTTAACAAATGCTTGATTCGTGTGTATATTTTAAAAAATATATACATATTTACATTAAGAGTGTGCTAAATACCGTTAGCTGTTAAGGTAATCTGACAATCCAACATCCATACACTAGCCGTGGGAATCAAACCCAGATCCTTATCTTATCTTTATTTATTTCGTGTACTTCACCAAACTGATTCATAGAATCAAGCAACTGAATTGATTTCACGTGTTTGTCTTAGTGGGTTTAGATCATGTTTTAGCATTCGATTTATATTTAAGTTGCCTCTTTTTTTGCGTTTTGCAGACGGCCAATTACACATTGGCCAATCATTTGCGGGGTGTTGCCAAAAAGTCTCCCTCGCAACGGCTGCCTCTGAGTCATGTGTTTCGAGAATTTGGCAATGAAATGAATGCGCCTCGGTTAGCCACTTGCCACGCCCACTAGTCACAGTTGTTGGTTTGCTTTAATTAGCCGGCATATCACGTGTCTGGGCCAGGGGATGGAGGGGCATCACATGATAATTGTGAATTGCGTGAATGAATGAATCATCTGCATCATGTGAAACAATTGGTCAAGTATTTTAAAGTATTTTCTATTTGCTATCTTTTATCTTTTATTTTGTATATAATTCTATTTTAGATTAGGTGGGCGATTTGCCGTCTCGAGTGAAATGCAGTTAAAAAATTGCATGTGAATTGTTCGCCTGCTTATGCAATGGCATTACGCACGCGAATTTTCCAGCTTGAATTCGTATTAATATTAATATTAATAATGATAATGATATTGATAATTATAAAGTCGTCTGTATATTTATGTGCTAAAGTCGCGCAGCGCTATTTATATATTCAACGCAGTCTGCGAATTTTTGATTTAATGCTAAGCGAATGTTAATTTATGCGACTCTCGCGTGGCCCAGCCGAAAGGAAAGTGTATGTGTGTATACGATATTTATTCTATAAAATGTTACATATTAAAAGATAATTTATTGTTTATAATTTATGTTTTTTTGGCCAATGCGACGGCCCATAAAACAGCATTTTAATTGTGCGCGTCACTTTCTCACGCTCCCAAATTGTTTTCGCTGCCTTCTTTTGCTGCTGTGGAGGAGCTTCGTACCACCAAATAAAATAAGAATAAGAAACCAAAAAAAAATAAAATAAAAAACGTAAAATAAAAAGAATACAAATAATAAAACGGCAACTCACACAAGTGGCTATGGACAGAAGGCGATTAAGAATTGAAGGCAGCACGCAAACAAGTTGACAATTGTCATGCCCAAAAGCCCCAGCGAACGTAGGGGGAGGGGGTGCCCCGCCATGGGATGCGAGAGCCCCAAATTCAGCACGCAGTTGCCGGTCGAAGCCTTTTCAAGTTTTTTTTTATACTCGTTCACAAAGTTAAAAGTGTATATTAGGTTTGTGCAATGTCCGTCTTGCTGTCCTTCCGTGCCCTTTTTTGGCAAAAAACCTATATATTTTTCTTAGTTTTAAATCTATATATAGCATATGTTTATTTATTAAAATTGAGAAAAATTTTGAAATTGAATCCCATATCTTTGTCAAAACTGAACCGATTTGCATTTTTGATGGCATATTGGTCATGATTTGTCCTCTAGATTGATTACGCATTATTTAAAAAAAAAAAGTTTCAATTTTGTTGCAAAAATCATGCCCCCCTTCCCCATAATCATTTTGTCTGAGGACATTTTAGTTATGGTTTGGCCTCTTAATTAATTTTATGCTAAGGTACACGTTTTGGTTTTCTTTACACTGTGAACGAGTATTGAGCTGTTGGTTACACCCGACTGCAATGATCTTAGTTTGTTGCTTTGATTCACAATGAAATTCGAGGCATAATAATAAGATGAACATTTTATTTGCGTGTGTGCGTTCCTCTTTATTTATTTTTTTTCTTTTTTATTATTTTTTAATAATTTTTTTTTGTAGGTTTTAGCGTATCATTTCAGTCAGTTCAATTCATTGTTAATATGACTTAATTATGCGTTTAAAAGATGATTATGAGAGCACTTTGGTCATTGGATTTGTACACGAAATGATATGAGGGCAATTTAAATGGGTATGGTCATCAATTGCAGGGTATTCCTATAGCTGTCCCATAAGTCTAAGCTTTAGATCAAGTTGACGCTTAAACTGCTTGGGAATTATAAGCGAAAATGAATTAAAAGGGTTAGGTGCCGTTTGTGCTAAGAGCATGTTCTTTCACCTAAAACTTGTTTGAATCGTTCATAATAGAATTTGAAATTTGCAACTCAATGTTAAATGTTAACAAGAGCATTGCAGCGCGAAGCCTTGCCCTGAAATTTGATATACACTCGGTTATTTTTTAGAAGCGCTTTGCCGCTAGAGCTCATTGGCCCCTTATGTTTTGGGTGATGTGTGCGTCAACACTACGTCAAAGCCGCAGCTGCTGTCGCGCCGCGCTTCCGGAAAAGTCTGGCATAACAACTGCGACAACTAGGCAAAAAAAAAAAACAAGTCGAAAAAAATGAAGAAAATAAGCGGAGAGGAAACGCTGCCAAAGCAAAGGCAGGAAAACTGTCGTCGTTTTGGCTGCTGCCTGTCGCCGATTTTAGCACAGGAGATGGAGGCGATGTAGTCGCATTAAAATAACTTTTCACATATGAAATATAATAATTTTTCCTTGGTTGTTTTTTTTTAATGGTTTTTTTTTTTGCAACTCATTTTTGTGCGCTTTTCCATCGAGCGTGACGCCTCAATGATTCATGCAAATCCATCAAAAAAATAAAAGCGGAGAACAGAGAACGGAGAATGGTGAGTGAAGAGCAGAGACAGGAGCGAGGAGAGCGGTGTGAAGAGCAGAAGAGAGACAACGGCGACAACATGTGGTTTTAGCAGCGGAGCGTTGCCAGCTGAGGCGGCGGGGCATGTGCTTGGGGGTGGAGGGGGGAAATCGCTGGGAACGTTACGTTTATTAAGATTTTATTGAATTAATAAGAAAATTGCATGCGACACGCTGCTGGCGCCATCTGTCGTCCAAATTGCATGCAATTTGCATACACATTATAGCCGGCATTGCGGATATATATATATGTATATCATTGTTCTCAACTGTTGGGGTTATTCCCAATGATTTCACTTAAGCCAAATTAATGAAATGTGCAATGTGAATTGTGTTTTTTTTTTGTTTTAAAAAATATGAGTTTCCAACGTCGCCGTGCGCTGAAAGACATTTTATTTTGGCAGTGTCGCGCGCTTCCTCTCTTTCGCTCTCGCTCTTCCTTTCTCTTGCTCTCTGTCTCTCCCTGTCTCGCTGTCTCTGCTGCGCTCTCGCTCTCTGTTTGACCCACATTCGGCAGTGACAGCGAACGGAAGTTTTTCTTGTTGTTCTCCAACAATTTGACGCTGTTTTTCCAAAAAGCAAATGTTGCCGGCTCTTCTGCATTTTCTTAATTTTTGTTTTTCATTTCAGCTTGTTTTCTTTGCTTTATATTTCTTTTTGTTATTTATGATTTCGAATGCGCTCGTTATTTATTTTATAATTTTTGATTCATTTTTATTGGCGCTGGGGCGACATTGTGTCATTTCTCAATGCTTTTAAATAGAATTCGGCAAGTGATTTATTACACTGGCCATAAAGGAGCGATTGTATCACAACACTCACATTATCTTATTTGTATGGATATCTTTTACAATTGCTGGCAGCAGGCCGAGCACGCTCCCTATTAACCGGCTCAGCTGTAGGAACTAGGGGAACCAGGGAGCACTAGGTGTAGAATTTATAATATTTGCAAATATAAGATTTTATGATAGGGCAATTGCTCAGAGAAGATTTGGACGAGACACTCATGAGCCGTTTGCCATTTGGGAGCATTGAACATTGCGCATTCGCCTCGTTGGCCCTGCGAAATGTAAACAAATGACAAGCCATTGTTGCTGTTGCTGTTGCTGTTGTTACCCGCAATTGAGCTGGGCAAACAGCAATTATTATTATTTGACACGTCAGTTAGTTTCATTCCGTATAGTTGGTACAATGCCCTTTCGGCGTTGATTTGGCCACTGTTTAGACGGGTATATAAAAGACACAACTGTTTGGCATAGATTAGATAACGTTACCTGCTACCAACTTTAAAATTCACAATTTTCACATGACTGTCAGCCAATTATGGCTAAACAAACTCAACGCGAACAAGGTGTAATTTTTCTGGATTTTTTTCTGCGACCTTTTCAACTTTTTAAAGTTCAACTTTTGTTCAGCATATTCGAAATCAGTTCAGGCCAGCCGATTCGGTTTCCATGGGAAAAACTGGGCACCTGCGGACAGCAGCAACTTTGACTCCTGTGCGCAATCAAAGCATAGGCAATAGAAACAACAACAACAGCAGCAATGACAACGACAACAACATCAACAACAACAAGCAAATTATGTTGTTCTAATGCCCAAAGCAAAAACCGGAAAGCTGAAGAAAGACGGAGAGAGAGAGAGAGAGAGGGACACAGAGAACAGAGGGGCAGGCAGTCAGGCAGTCAGGCAAATTGAACAAGTTCTCTAGTTGACTGTCTGGATGCTCGGCAGCCTGGGCACTGGCACTGGCACTGGCAAATGAATGGCCGGCACGTGTGGCCAAAATGTTCGCAATGAAAATGTCTTGAAGGCGACGTTGGCAGAACTAATAAAATAGAAAACAGCAACAGAAGGGAAACAGCAGCAACAACTACGACAACAACAACAACAACAACAACAACTTAATGTATGCACGATGATTGTCGCCCGTTGAGATCTGTCGATTTTTCCATGTTTGTTTGGCGCATTTGGTTGTTTATTTGCACGTTGCGTATACGCAGTGTGATTTCCTTTGAACCAATGGCCGCACGCGCGACTTTCACATTGAGGCTGTCGTTGTTGTCTTCTGATTGCTGACACTAAAAGCAACAACAATGTTCATGTGAACATGTATAAATATTCTGCATGACATTTATATTGACTGAAGAGGAAATATTACTGCCAGATCGGCGCATTATGCAAATTGGCAACGGGCTGAACTGAAATCACAAGTAGTTAAGTTTTCCTTCTAATCTGTACGTAAGATAAGCGATAAGTAAGCAGCAGCGAAATGCAAACACACGCAAAAGATACTCGCTCTCTCCCTCTCTCTCTCTATTCGCTATCTTTCTCTCGCTGCTGTCTCTGCTGGCACTTTGCGCTGCTTTTCGCTTTGAACTTCGTCTCGTTTTTTACGCTTGCCTTCTATAGACGGCCCCATATTTACGCACATATATGTATATATTTTTATACCACTGCCTGCCCCGTTTAATTAAGTCAAGTGAGTGAGGATCGCTGCCCCATGCCAGTGCTGTTGCCGCCGTTGCCGCCGTTGCTGCCGTTGCTGCCTCTAAATGCCAAGAAATTCAGAGCAGCTGCCACCTTCTTCTGCCTGCTGCCCCCTGCTCCACCTTTGCGTCTGCCCCTTTTACGAGCTGTGCTGCACTCGTATTTGTTTTGTTTATCCGATTTGATTTGCTTTCTTTGCTTGCAGCCGCCCCCTCTTCCCCTCTCCCCCTTTTTCCCGCTCTATTTTTGCAGTGAGCTTGCAAAACCGTTCGCCCAGCTGTTGGACTCAACCACAGTCAAATCTGGTACTAACTGCTATACAGCATCATCATCATCATCATCATCATCATCATCATAGTCATGATCGTAAAATATAAACATAGCACGCTCTTGGCGTCGCTTTTCTAGCGGCTTTTTCTTATCTTGGCGCATAATTTCTCACGTTCCTCTGACTAATGCCAAGCGCTGCAGGTGGCTTATCAACATCACAGCTGCTGCAGATAAGCGTTAAACGCTGCTCTGCGTTAACGTGATTCATGAATTGCAGAGCTCCAACTTTGCAAAAGCGCAACGCAACTAACAATATTATTCATACGCTTAGCTAAGCAAACATATTTTGCATTTCTTAATATCTCTACCTAAGCAGATACAAATCGTTCTAGATACTTTTTGGCGCTGACAAACAATAAGTTAAATTCTTTTTGAACTACGGAAACATAATACTCAGTCATATGCAGAAAGTACTTTTAAAATATTTCAAAAATGTTTTGAAAAGCAAAAATATTTGAAGCACATATTGGGAAAATTGAATACTCGAGCTACAAAAGTTGTCAAAACACTTTGAATGAACATATAAATATATATATATTTCTTTTTTCAAAATTCGCAAACAAAATATAATAAAATACTTGACAGCACGTGCTGAACCACTTGAGTGTTTACAAACTTATCAGGCAAACACTTAATGCCTTTAAGCTGCGATCAGACCTGCCCTACGTTCTAATAATTAATCATACACATATATTAAAAAAAAAAAAAATAAATAAAATTCTTTCCCCGAGAGCTGGAGCTGGAATATAACAAATTTGGCATATACCTATATTGATAAGATATGCATATGTTTGTCATATATGTATACATCGGCACGTGTGAACGCAGCTAAATTTGTAGTTCTTATCAATGTCAATGGGCCTGTGACGCTGGCGCTGCAGCAAACAAACAGACAGACACACAAACAAACTGACAAACTGACAAACATAACAATTGATTTATTCCAGCTGTTTGCTGTAAACGCATTTTGATAAAAAGCAAAAACACAAAAACACAAGCCGACACAAATTTTCCGTGACGTGATTTGAAAGTCGGCAAGTGTCAGTTTCGATGACGTAGCTCCAGCAGCATTTACCGCTACTGTTTGTTGCTGTTGTTGTTTGGGCCCACCTCTTGGCATGTTTTTCACAAAACTGTCAAAATGTTATGCAAATATTTGCTGTCATTTTATGTAAATCCTGTAGATATTTCTCATACTCGTACACTTTTCTGGTGGCCAGTTAGCGCTTCGTACTAAATATCTTTTCCAGCTATTTTCTTGTTGTTGTTTGCTGAGTGTGTGTGTGCGTGTGTGTGTGTGTGTGTAGGGGGCGTGTGAATGAAAACAATGCGGCAGTGATAATGCTGATAACAGCGAAAAATAGTGCTGCTTATTCGTTTTGAGGCGAGGGCTGCACTGAAGGTCAGAAGAGTTTCGTTTAAGTGATAATCAATTAACAATTATGATGGGTTTTTTAGGTTTGTGCACAAAGTACTTAACTGATTACAAAATTAAAGTTATTATTTTAAAAAGATAATGTTAAGTATTTTTGTAATTTTGTCGCAAATAAATGAACTAAAATGAATATAATAATAAAATAATAATATTATTGTGGCTTTTCTAACAGTTTTCTGTAATTATTTTATTGATTTTGTTATTGCTGTTATTACTATCATTATTATTGCTATTGTTAAAATATACAACTTTATACTCTTTAACAAAAATTGTATTGTATAATTTTTGTTAAAAATCTAAACGCTTGAATTTCTGTTAGATTCAATGCTGTTTTAGGATTTTTCTTATATTCGTATTATTTAAGCATTTTGATTTTGATTATTAGCAGTTAAAAAGCATCTCCAAGTATTTATTGTTGTTATCTTTATTGCAATGCACCAGCCCTGAAAGAGAACGACTTCTAAGTACGTCACCAGCACACAATCGCATAAACATATGGCTTTGGAATACACGAATACACTTGCACACACACACGCACACACTCAAACAGTGAGGCACGCACTTGTTGGCCTGGCGACAGCGTGTGAAAATCTACACAAATGCATTGAATAAAATCTTT
Organism: Drosophila colorata; assembly: GCA_035041545.1. Taxonomy (NCBI): domain Eukaryota; kingdom Metazoa; phylum Arthropoda; class Insecta; order Diptera; family Drosophilidae; genus Drosophila; species Drosophila colorata. The sequence continues at coordinate 8,685,716 of JAWNLD010000564.1, forward strand.
TTTCTCTCATTTGTTCATATTTAATATTTTGTTCTTTTATTTAGTTGTTGAAAGATTTGCTCAAGGCCAAGCAGCTGTCCAGATATTGTTTTTATCTTCTTAGCTCTGGCTTTATTGTTGCTGTTGTTGTTGCTGCTGTTGTCATGAGTTTTTGGTTGATTGCATTGGCAATGCCAAAATGCAACTGGGCAAAAGTCGTTTTGTGCCAATCGCTTGCCACAATTTAAATGTCTGCGGCGTCTGCTGCTCATCAGCTTTGAGTGCATTTGTTGTTGCTGTTGTTGTTGTTGTTGTGGCTGGCGCACAAAGCGCCTGATTGCTGATAGCCATCAGCAGCAGCAGCAGCAGCAGCAACAGCGACAGCGACAGCAGGAGCAACATGGACAACGACGACGACTGCAATTGTTTGGCAATGACAGAGCGCACCTCCCAGACGGCCGTAAAGCAAACAAGCCATAATTAAGTTGCACTCGAGCCGATCCGATCCGAGCCGAGCCGAGCCAAAGCAGGGGCAGAGCAGCAGCTACTGGCCCCCTGGAATATTGAGATCTGTGCTGGCTTAGTCGTTCACTAAGTCAGTGAGTCAGGCCGAGACGCTGTTGCATTTGCCGATGATCTTAATTCCATTTAAATCGATCAATTTCCACTGACGACATTATTTTTGCATGCCCAGGCCCAGCCCAGGCCGCAGACAATCGCCGTCTTGGCCGGTTTGAGTCAGCGCTTGGGTAACGTGGTTACGTGGGTGAGCTGCCAACAAGTGGAATGACTAAGCGCTCTCTCACTCGCTGTCGCTGTCGCTGTCGCAGTCGCTGTCGCAGTCGCCGGCGAGCCTGGCAGCTTATCGGCCAGTTGTAGATCGGGACGCGCCCTTTTTGTTTGCGGCTGCTCTAAAAATAGCCACAAGGCTGTTAACTTTGCGATGATCATCATTACGATCAGCAGCAACGGCAGCCGCATTATGATCATCATAATCAAGCGCTTTTAATCTAGAGCAAGTCCATTGCCAATGGCGTAGACAAAAGCAAAGCCAAAACCAAAGTCAAACTTAACCCAATTTCCCGGCCAGCGCCGCATAAGGAAAATGAGCACATTACAAGAAACGAGCTGCACAGTTGGTGAAAAGTCTCGGCCATGTCTCACGCGCCGCTCTAGCTGATCATCTTGGACACGTTGTGGGATTTTATTTTTCTGCAACTGCAGCCTGACACTGACATTTGTCAGCCGCTTAGATATATGTTCGTTTCTGGCGCATCCTTTTGGCAAAAAAACAAATAACAACAAAAAAAATCTCGCTTTTGTTCTTAATCAGCGTGGGAAAATCAAGAAATAAAAAAACGCGCCCACAACAAAGAACTCAAAGAGCGCCGAGCTTCAGATTGGGCGAGAGTGAGAGACGCCGTGTGACCTTCAACTGGTGCGGTTCACACCCACCGCTGCTGCAAAAGCACCGCTAGGTGGCGCTGCGGCTGCAGCTGCAGCACCTGGCAACTATAAAATTTGGTGCATGTTCGCTGATTGAACACAAATGATACGGAAGTCGGTCGCTCGCTAGCTAGCTCGCTCGCTCGCTCGCCCAGCCAAGCCAAGCCAAGCCAAGCCGGGCCAAGTCAAGCCGAACCGAACCGAGCCGAACTAAACTGAGCCAAGTCGAGTTAAGCCAATGAGTAAAATTCTCACGCTTGGCCACTTGGATTACCCGCCAGATTACATGAAACGCGCCTACACAACAGCAGCAGCAGCAACAACGGCAACAACAACAGCAACAACAACAACAACAACAAAACAGCAACACCGACGACGGCGACGTCGACGAAGGCGCATAAATCAGCTGCTGGCCTGAGACGGAGACAGAGACAGAGTCAGAGCCAGAGACAGAGCTGAAGCTGGATAGCAGGGAAAAAGCCGCCAGTTGTACGCATGCCAAAAGCGGCTTAAATGTCCAAAGTGGGCAACAACAACAACAGCAGCAACAAGCAGCAACTGCAACTGCTAGTGGAAAATGTGAAAATGTGCAGTGAAAAGTCAGCTGGCCAAGTTCTGCTATGGGAAACTATTCCGGCCACTGATCATAGCGGCCTGCAATAAGTTTATAGCAACGAAAAAAAAATAATACAAAAAATTAATCATACGCCCCATTAAACGGATGACGCAATCAAGTGTTGGCCTTTTTCGCCATGATTCGTGCGCTTTTCCAACAGCAATTTCAAAAGCACTCATCGCGACTTGTCAGAGTGTTGTCTAGGCATAACACACATACACCCACAACACACACACGCACACACATCGCCACGAATGCGTTGACTTCTTGGAAATTGCGGCAATGTGCGCAAAAATAAATTTCTTTGACACGCCACATAAAATGCTCGCGCCACTGCTGAGGATTCCAGATGAAAAGCCGGCAACTGGCAGCTGGTAGCAGGCAGCAGCATTGGCTGGCACTTGGCACACACACACACACACACTCACGCACACACACATATTGCATTGCCAAAAAAATATTCGCAATTTTCGCTTTTGCATTTTAATTCACTTGCGATTATTTATTATTATTTATTTGGCTCCCTTAATGCATCCGTTTTGTCTACCGCTTCTTCTTTAAAGCCCATTACTGTTTACTGTTCTGTTCTGGCCTGGTCTGGTCTGTTTTCGTTGCCGAAATGTTTATCGCTCATATATTTTGAGCGGCTGTCAGCCAATTCTTTTTTCTTGGGTTTCCTTTTCGAATATTGCTGCTGTTGTTTCTGTTCTTATTTATTATCTTGTAATACTTATATTCATATTTTGGCCAGAAACTGCGCATGCAACTGCTGTAATAATAAATATCTGCTTTGGTTATCTCTTTTCTCAACTATTTGTAGCCAATTTTTTTAAGCTGTCTAAATACAGATTTCGTTAAATATTTAAGTACATAAAAAGGCTTATTGAGTTAACATTATTTTGAATATATTTTATTATTATATTTCTAATTGAAATAAACTTAGTTTTGACTAGAAACAAGTATGTTTATATAAAATGTATTCTCTGTTCGATTCTTCCGCAAAAGTCTTTTCTCGTTTGCGACTCTTATCGTTAGAGTTGGCCAATATTTGCTGTTCCTCTGAATAGTTTGTATAAAATGTGAAAAAACTCAGAAATATTTTGATCACTTATCACTTATTTTGATCGCTTATCTCAGCTGCTTTTCTTGGAATCGGACTGTCGCAGCACATTGCCTGCCTTCATTTCGGGTATTTCCACTTTATGCTTCTCGCTGCGTTGCTTCAAATTCGTTTCAGGCGCTTTCTTATGCCATCGGCACTGCCTGCCATTAGCTATTGATGCATTAACGATGTGTTACAAATAAAATTCAAATTGGTTCACATTTACAGTTATGTATGGCGGCGCAACTGTTACGCCTGAACGGACTCCGGTTCCGATGCCGTTTTCGATTCGGATGCCCAGAGCCAAAGGTTCGGCCGGGCCCCGTTGCCACACCCACAACACAACAATGTTGCCAGCTGCCACCAAATTGCACAACAACAACATCAATTGCCACAAAATTTGTTTAAACAACTTGTGGAACAGTTCGTCAATCAATTGACGCCGAAGTTCGAAACAAAAAAAAAAAACAAAAAAAAACATTGCGAAAAATCGCTGCCATCAATAAGAAATTGGAAAACTGTAATTCGAAATTCGAAATCCGAAATCAGAATGTTTTGCTATAGAGAGCAGAGCCATAAGCAAAATAAATAAATAGGTGCCAAACTACAGATTACAACATATGTGATGTTTATTAATACGAAATTAAGTAGCCACCGTTAACAACAACAACAACAACAACAACAACAATAACAATAACAGCAACAAACTCAATAACAATAACAACAGACAACACACAACAACACTAACAGAAACCCGCCAAGGTGTTTGGGTGGGTGGGCCAGCAGCAGCTGTGGGCGGGGCGGGGAGGCACGGCGGGTGCACAAGTAGCGCTTTCATCTTTTTGTAATTAGGTGCGCGCAGAGACTGATAGATAGTTGGTTGGATAGATACAGATGGGATTTTGAATGCGCCCAATACACATGCACCCGTATATGGGGCAAAGTGTAAGAAAGATGAAAATTAAAACAGCAGCCTCGAAATGTTTACATATTGTAATGCGGGGAGCACCCGGTAATACCCAAAAGCGGGCATAACAGTTCAACGATGCCGTTTGATACGCTTCATGGCAAATTTAAACTTATCGTTAATTTTTGTGTAGGAAAAGAATATTTTTTAGAGCGTAAAGTTTAAAACTAAAGGAAAATAATAAGTATCTGAGTCTAATTTAAAAGGAAATTTTTTTTAAGAATAATATTTCGTTTTCTTATTAAAAATTAGATATTTCATTGATTTTTCAAATTAAATGTCAATAAAATAATTTAAGAACCTAATAGATGTTTCTTATATATTTGAAATATAATGAAGAAATTAGTTAATTCTATTATTAAATTAATGGTATGTAGACAAGAAATTAAAAAATGATATAAGTATTATTATAAATTATTATAAACCATTCTTAACTTCTTTTGAAAGAGTATTACAAATGTGAGCACGTTTTGCTGGCCGTTTAATTTGTTCGAGTTAAAACGCCAGACGCAGACAACGACCAACAGCTGTCGATACACGCACACACACGCAACACACGCACACACACGCACACACACATTTGTGATACGCTGAGGCTTTTGTGGTTCAGTTGTTGGATTTCATTGCGGCCATGCCGGCGGGGGCGTTTATAATTAATTGTAATTGTCGTTGAAAGATTAATTTGGTTGCGCTTCAATGGCGCTTCATTGTCGGCCATTGCGCGGGTGGGGAAATCAATTTTATATCGTTTTCTCTTCTTCTTTCATATGCTCTTCTTTTTTTTTTTGGGCATTTTACTATTTTTTTATTTTATTTATTTTTGGTTCTTTCGTTTGTTAGCCGCAGACATAAATCTATATTTTATGCTGCGAAAAGTGCAATCAAGTGGTTAGCTGTGTGCGGCAGCCGCGCCGAAGGGGGTTGGGCCAGGGGCGATCTTCAAAGGGGCAACGGCGATGACGGCGGCGACGGCAACGGCGGCGGCGGCGGCGTGCGCCGTCTACGTCGGCCTATTGAAATGGAGCATAAAAACTGTGGCTATAAATAAGACCCTGTAGGAACTGTGTTTTTGTTGCGCTTGTTGTGCCGATGTGTGTGCGCGTGTGTGTTGTTCTTCGCTCGGCCAGGGTATGCTGCTTGTGTTTTCAAATCAAATTCAAAGTTGTTGCTGCCGAAACATTTCCGCAGATCAAAGTCACAGCTTGACAAATTCAATGGAAAGAGAGGCGGCCCTGCTGGCTGCCAGGTCGCTGCTGCTAATTGCTTTCATATCAATATCAATTCACGATCCTGATAACAGCTAACAGCTTGTAGTTTCAACACCTATAATGGCCCGGGGGCATCTTTCGCACAATCTCCATCTGATAATTATCAACAGAAGCAGCAGCAACCGCAGCTGATTGATATGCAAAAACCAGAGCACCCCCTGACAAATAAATGGTTGGAAAATACATATATAAATATATATATATACTTTTTTATTTTGTAGGTGGCGGCCTCTAGCGTTGGCTTTTTGCGCAATCGGCGTCGGCGCCGCTGAGCTGCAGGGCCCTTTGATCTCTTGCCTGCTTTTTTGGCCAACAAACATGGCGCCAGATGCTGTTGTTGTTGCTGCTGATGTTGCTGATGTTGCAGCAGCTCTAATTAGGCACACTTTATACGGGCGCATGGCTCGGTTTAGGGTGCTGCTCCCCTTCGGCCTCAGCGTCTGTCAGCGTTGTCGTCGCGACGTTGTTGTTTTTAAAAATAAATTGCACATAAATTTATGAAACATGAAAGATTTCAAATAAATATTTCGTCATTTTGTCAGAGGCAAAAAAGGGCATGTTTACCACCCGACACCCCCAACCCCTCCGCGTCCAGCCTCCTTAGCAGTTCAATTTAATTAGTGTTTGAACGCAACATTGTAGTGTCTGCCAATCATGGGCATTTTCATTCGAATGGAACGTGCTATATAAATAACCGAGTGGAATCCATAAATGCAGATAGTTTCTGTGAAAAATTTTAGGAGCACTTTAATTTAATTCAAGCTAAAAATTTCGCAGCAAAATATTTAGATAGTCCCGCAATAGGCTTCCTGCTACCATAAACAAAAACACACCCACACACACACACACACACACACACGCATGCAAACACACACACTTGCAGAGTCAACTACTTGTGGTTATAACAACAACTAATTGCCAATGACATATAAACAATCGCTGGCAACAAGTTGCCCGGACAGCCGTTTTGGCCAAGTGCAACAGCAGCAACCAAGTTGGCTCGAATGTCTGGCTAGCCAGTTTGCCACTCTGCCAGTGGCTGGCAATCATCATCATTAGCCACGGCCATTTTTGGGTAAATAGTGCAACCCTCTTTGCATAATAATGTGGACAAGGTGCGCATTTGGTGAAAAGCGCGCAACATGCAACATTTTTGTGTCTAAATAAAGATGCGATGCCGTCGAACAACAACAACGAACAGCAGCAGCAGCAGCGGCAGCAACAGTAACAATAACAACAATAACAATAACAACTTTTGGTTGCAGTTGTAGCCTGTTTGGCTGGCAACCCGGTAGTAGGCAGATACTCAGTATCGAGTACGGTACTTGTTAGTCGATGCCGATTCGATTAATGTAGTCGGTAATCGATTTTTAAATAGATCTTAATTTTTAGCAAATGTTTTTTTGCACTTATCAAAAGCGATTTGTGTCTTTGAATCTAAAGCACTTAATAGGAAATAGATCAAAAATAAAGTGCGCTGTTTATATATTGAGTTAGGTTAAGGATCGATAAGGTCAGTTATCAGGAAAATACCAATACCGATTACTGTTCAAGTTCATAATATTGTAGCTTGGAATATAACAGACGTATTCAACTTGCATATATGAATGCTTCAAGATTTGGACTGAAAGTTGTAATCATAGAATATTTTTTCGATTTCGATTAACGTAGTTGGTAATCGATATTTAAAGAGATTTTAATTTGTGGCAAATGTATTCTTGCAGTTATTAAAAACATTTTGTTTCTGCGAATCTAAATCAATTGTGATAAGAAATAGAACGAACAAAAAGAACAAGGTTTACTTATTGGGTTAGGTTAAGAATCGTTATCTCTATGAATGGGGACAGTTATCGGTAATATACCAATAACGATTGCTGTTAATGTGCCGAGTGCTACTCGAGTTCATAATTAAAGTACAGATATTTGAACATTCAGTCTAAAGGCATATATTAATAGGACCTACATATATGATTGCTGAAATCAATGAATTAAATTCGATTTTAGGTATTTTTTAAATACAATGCATATTTGCTTAGCTCACAAAATTTAATTTTAAATAAATAAGGCACATTTTGCGCACATGTCATTTTATTTATGGACTGATAAGATATTGGCTATAACTATAAAGCGACCACAGTAGAAAAATGATAGAGAAATTGTATCATAATCATTGATTGTTTATATGACTTAAAAGTTTGATTGCGTGTTTATTTTTGTTAAAAGTTGAATGGTTGATTGATTTATATACTCAATAGTTTTGATAGTTAACATTGGCTACGTGACAAACTGCTTGGCTACAACGCGAACTGGCTAAACAAGCACATTACGCATCCGCCGCATGGGATCGCCGCAAGAATAGCAAATACGTCATCGGCGTAAAGTTCGCCAGTTGAATTTCGGGTAAAAGTGAGCTTATCTAAGCGATGCAACCCGATAAGTTGGGCCAACAGAGGCTATCACGAGATCGCCGAGCATCCATCTTTCCAGGGCCATCTCTCCCCGGCCCCACTTGTCGCACTCCAACGGGCCATCTCTTTCGTTGTGGCTGTCACGCTGCTCATTTGCAGTCACGTCAGAGGCGACAGGCGTCAGACGCCGAGCAATGGCCCCCAGAAACTCAGAAAATCAGAAAGGCAAAAGCAAACGCAAACGTAAACTTTGGCGTCACATTTTGGGCCAGAAACTGTCATAGACTGGCGCAGATTTATAATGGGGCGCCTAACAACCCAAAAGCAGCGGCAACAACAACAACAGCAGCTAGAAAATTACTTGGCCGGCCATGCGGCGGCTTCAAAGTTGTTTCTTTTTTGGTATTTTTGGTTTGCTTCTTCTTTCTTTTACTTTTTGGTGGCATCATTAAAATGTACAGAGGAGCGCACAATTTTTTGAAATTTATTTCATACGCAGCGTGGGAATCGCCCCGTCAATTGTTTAAAAGGCGCCAACAGTCACAAAAATTCGTATTGCTTTTGCTGCTGTTGTTGCTGCTGCTGCTGTTGTTGTTGTTGTTGTTGTTGTTGTTGCTTCTACTTTTCGCATTATAAACGCATTAACTAATGTTGGAATTATAAGACGCTGTGACGCATAAATAAACAATTAAAATTGTTGTAAAGACGAAACACGGCGTATATAAAACTGTCGATAAATGTCGCAAAAAGCAAAAGCGCAAAACATGAGACCAAAAAACCAAAACCAAAACCAAAAAAAAAAAAAAAACATTGATAAGTGGAATTCATGAGTTTCAATTTGTGGCCGGTGACAGTTGACAAAATGCCAAGCAAATATCTAGTTTATTTCTTTTAGTTGGCGACAAACAAAACATAAAATACAAAACTAGCAAAAAATACGCTCAATATAAATTTAAAATAAATATTAAAAAAAAAATTGGAAAGCCGCAACAACTTGTGAGCACAAAGTGTCATTAAATTAAATTGTTGGGAGAGTGCCGGCAATTTTCACTATCTCATTAAAGAGCGCGGAGAGTTCTCTGCCAACTTTTGAGGTTTTTTTTTGTTTTTGTCCAAGTATGTTTATATATTTAAAGACATTGCTCATACGCACCGTTTGCCTTTTCGGCTGTCTCGCCATTTGCGGGCTTGTGAGAGCGTGGCGAGCATTGCAGCGCTTTATGGTCTATGAAACGATCAAAATTTCTACGCTTTGGGCTTAATTGCAACAGCAGAAACCGTAAAACAGTTGCCAAGCGCCGTTAACTCACTTGCCAGACACATTTCCCATTTCTTTTCAACATTTCTTTTATGCTGATGGCACGTGCAAGCGCTCAAGTGCAACCATTTGCGCTAGCTGTTAAAAAGGATTAAAAAGCAAAAACAGCAACAAAAAAAAAGAACACCAAATTTTAACCATTATCAGAAAAGTTATCAAAAAACTATCAAACGACAACAGGAGCAGCCGCAACAAGTTGCCATTTAACGACAACAACAGTTGCAACAACAACTGCAGCCAGTCCAGCTGCAGGCCAATGCAATGCAAATTGAATTGATGTTGCTGCCGTTGCCGTTGTTGCTGCCGTTGCCGTTGCCCTTGCCACAAAGCTGATCTGTGCTGCATGCCTGAAATTATAGCATAAATAGCTGAAGCCAGCATCAGCATCAGCATCAACATCAACGCTGGAGAGCAACAGGTGCCCAAGTGCCAGTTGGTAGTTAAGAGTTGCCAGTTGCCAGTCAGTTGGCAACACGTGCCCAGGGCGATGCTGCCGTGGCTAAATAATTACGTAATAAGTGGTTGGCAGCCAGGCAGGCAGGCAGGCAGGCAGCAAGGAGCCAAGTGGAGTCCAGAGCCCAGACAACAGCCAGGCAGGCAGGCAGGCAGGCAGCTTGGGCTGTCAGCCAAACTATGCCAAGAATTTCATATGAAAGCGCGCGCTGAGTGGCGGGCAAAGAAGAAGTGAAAAGTCTGTTAGTTTGCCAGACAGCCAGACGGCCAGCCGGCCGGCCAGTTGGCCATTTAGCCAGTCAGCCGGCCTGGCAGTGAGCAACATTGTGGCCAACCTACAAACTTGTTGTCCGCTCAATTTTCAGCTTTGACACGTGTGACTAATAAAGAGTTTCAGTTAGTTTCTGTTAAGTTAACTAGTTCTTTTGCAAGCGGTTACATATTAACCTTATGTAGAAAGCATCAAAATTAAATTTAAAGTGGAATTTTTAGTTTACAAAAACTTAGCTTGTTTATATTTTATTAATAAAGCATTATTTAGCTGTTTAAAATTTGGGAACTGTTCTGAAAACTTTAATTGGTATGATAATGAAATCCTCTCTATATTCTAATTTTTTAAAACTCAAATTTGTGAATTAGTCAGATGTTTTTAATATTGATATTATTATTGATCTTTAATAGTACATACTTATACATTTATTTATATATTTCACTATTTCGATATTTTAAAAATTAATTGTTATTATTATAGAATGCAAGTTTTTAGAAATATTCCCAAGTCTTTAACAAGAACACAAGTCTCTCCACAAGTCTCTCTTTCTCTATCTCTCTCATTCTGTCACTGTCTTACCCATTAACTCTCTCTCTCTCTCGCTCTCTCTCTCAGGCTCTATCCCTATATATTAAATAAGATTCATATTATGAACTAGTTCCAACTGAATCAAATGCCATAAACTGTGCAGCATTGCTGCATCTAATGCCTTGGCAACATGTTGCTAAAGCTCTGCATGTGCTGCTGTTGTTGTTGTTGTTGCTGTTGCTGTTGCTACATATCGTGTTGCTGTTGTCATTGTTGCCTTGGCTGCGCTCCAGCAACAACACAGCACACAATCAATAATCGCATCGATAAAGATCGTTAAACGAAATGTTTTTATTTTAGGCCGATGACGACGACGACGACGACGACGACGACGACGCATGTTTCGCGGCCAGCTGCAGCAGCAACAACAGCAGCAGCCGCAGCCGCAGCCGCAGTCGACGTTGGCGACTACTTGAACAATTGCAGCGGCCGCCGCATGAGTTATGACGACGTCCTCGTCCAGCTGCGCGTTCGCACGCCACACATGCGCAATGGCAATGGCTCATCTGACTGCCAGCCGGCCTGCCCGACTGCCTGCCACCAGCATGGCACCTTGCCCCCAGCCGCCCCCTTTTAGTTGTGCGTCTGGCGCGCTGTGCGGTAAATTCGCTTTATGGGCTCCCGACGACGACGACGACGACGACTGCGAACTGCTCTATGCTAATTACGTCATGGGGACGACGCTTCGTACCTAATTTTGCATTGTGGGAACCGAAAACTGGAAATCCAAGACACCCAAGACACCGCAGCGACTTTATTTTTTCTCTCTCTCTCTCTCGCTCTCTCTATCTGTCCCTGCCCCTGTCCCTGGCCTGACTGGTTGCATTTTCCAACTGCGGCAATAAAAAAAAAAAAAATTGTGCGCTGCGGCGGCGGCAGCCAAACGAGCAACAAACGGCAACAACAGCAACTGTTGCTGCTGTTGTTGTTATTTAAGCAAATGTGTCGCAGCCAAAGCCAAAGTCGCCGTCGCCGTCGACGTCGCATATAATGACTTTTTCGACTTGGACTAAGGTGGTTTTGCGCTTTTTATGCTTATGCTTTATGCGCTCGCCCGGACTGGCTGGTCAAGAGGCATGTGGCGGCCAGTGGCTAGTCGCTGCTTGCTTTGCTATTTGCTGGCGTGCCTCATCTGTGTGGAAGCAGCAAAAACAGTTGCCGTTGCTGTTGGTTTGTTTGCAGTTGCTGCTGCTGCTGCTGCTGTGTGTGGCATGCAACTTGTTGTTGCTGGTGGCAAGTTGAAATAATTTTGTGTGTGAAAATATTTTGAAATAGGCGCGCGGCAAACTCTACAGCAACATGTTGCCAACAGCAGCACAACAATACATTCAAAGTGTTGCCAAGCTGTTTTGTTTTGTTGGGCAACATGTTGCCGTGTCCTTGAATGTGGCAAGCAGCCACAATTATGTCAAACATTTGCTGTTGCTTTTCATTTATAAATGCTGTTAAGTGCTTATACAAAAAAAAAAAAATAAATAATAATAAAAACTACACAAAAAATGCGAATTAAAAGCACAAAAATTACATTTAGACACATTTAAATACCATTTAAATAGCTTTTGGTGCACAAGGTGATGCTGTTGCCGGTGGCCAGTGGTAACAACTGCAGCAGCAGCAAATTTGTTGCCAGCGGCGACGAATAGAATGCCGCACAAAAATGCTGCTAAAAATGCAACTCCAACTTGATGTGTGTGTGTGTGTGCGAGTGTGCGTGTGTGTGTGCGTGTGTGTGTGCGAGTGTGCGTGTGTGTACAAACAAAGCATGGGAACCAAAAAGACAAACACGCGCTCAGCTTGCCCCAGTGGCCGGTGGACAGCGCGCGCGCTTATTGTGCCGCAGCCAGCGGCAATTTTGGCTGCTTTTTTTTTTTGTCTTTTATTTTTTTGCGTTTTGTAGCACACGGTCAGCTTGCCGGCCGGCAGAGAACTGCAGATGATTGGACGCAATTTGGCATTTAATAATACACATTTTATATAATTTCCATAAGCGAATTTGTTGCACTTTCTGCCTGGGTTTGCCGTTGGCGTGTGGAATTTCCGCCAGTGGCCGGAAAAACCCGCCGTGCTCACGCCGCAAGTGACAGAAAAATTCATCATAAAAGGCAGGCGGCAGGGCGTGCAGGGGAATTTCCGGCCAAAAACATGTGGCACAGCATTTGCGCTGCCGTTTTGGCTGCGGCACTTGCCTTACCTGCCGCAGCTCAGCTAACAACTCAACAATTTTCCCACGCAGGTAGCGAGTGCAACGGCGGCGGCGCCCTTGACTGGCCCAACTCTGGCCGGGCTCAGAGCTTCTATCGATTCCATTAACAAGTTAAGAACTCAATTCAATCGCGCAGATTAAGCGATTTAAGTGGCAACAACATCATCATCAGCAGCAGCAGCAGCAGCCGCAGCAGCAATGCGATTATGATCGCAAAATCGACTAAATCGTCAGCTAAAAAGAAAATATTGCCTGTCAGCAGCAGCAGCACACATGTGGCATGAACAGAGAACAGAGCCAGAACTTGAATCCGTGCAACATTCAGGCGATATCAAAGGCAAATTTTTCAACTTGGCAGGCCGCAGACGATGTCGACAACGTTCACATTGATGCAGGGGCAGGTTTAATAAGCAGGGGCAGCAACAGCAGCACCAACAGCAACAGCAGCAGCAACAGCGATAGCCAAGAAGGTGTTGCTGCGCCTGAAGTAGATAGATGGGCCAGCGATGGGCCTGGACCTGGTCCTGGCCATGTCGTATTATTAATGTTTGATGTAATTAATGCGTAATTAAGATGGCCAACAACTCTTGCGACTTGCTGCTGCCGTTGCCGTTGCAGCTGCCTCAGTTCTGTTAGCCAAGTACTAGTTTTTAGCACTCTGATCAAATACGCAAGCATTTCCGCTAAATGTTGGCCAAAAAAACCAAATGGAAAAAGAAAAAAAACAACATTGGTTTGGCTAGCGTAGCTGCCACGCCCACTGCGCAAGTTCAAAGTGTCCGAGCCGCCAACGCAAATTGCAGTCTTTAGCCGAGCAATGTGGCCAATAGAACGGTTAGTTGAACCACTAATGGTACTGGCAATGTACCATGGGAAACACATAATGAACGAGCCGCAACGATTTCTCAAATATCTCATCTCAAATATCAATCAATTTCAATAAGCTGCGAGTATTTCGAATATTCATTAATCTTGGCCGCGTGCGCAACTGTTGAAGCGTTTCTCTCTCTCTCACTCTGGAAGGGGCTGTGGGGTGGGGGGTTTTAGTGGAGCAGAAGTTGGCCCAGGGCAATGCGTTTATGCGGGCAGAAATTAACAGCAAGGCAAAACAATTAGTGGCAACACAACAACAGCAGCAACAACAACAGCAACAGCAACACGCATCTTATCATTTATCTTAGCTGCTCTGGCTATTTATTTGGAATGTGCCGCAAGTGCCGCGAAAATTAACGCAAAATTTTGTCTAGCTAATTGAGCGCGGCTTTTGGCCATAACCCCAGCTCTAAGCCAAACTGGAGCTGTGGGCATAGCGCATTTGTAAGGCTTTTTGTCATAAGAAGGCAGTTACGAAAAACTTGTGTGAAGTTTGCTGATTTTAGCTTTTGAATATTATTTAAATAATTGTGTAATTATTTCAATAATTGTTTATGAAACCTTTGAAAATATTGCGAAATGTTTTATATTTTTCAGAATTCAAATAGAATCCACTGAAATCAATAGATTATCTAAAATTCCCTATTAAAAAAAATATTTAATATAAGTCTGTTATATATTTTAAAATATTTTATATATTAAAAAACGAAATGCTAAAACCCAAAATTTATATAATAAATATAATCTTAAATACTAATAACAAAAACTTTTGGCATTTTACGAAAATATAAAGTAAACATGTTTATTGCAGGTTTAGAGAGATATCAGATTTTATCTAAAGAATTAAGCTTTAAATATATAGAGGTGCAATGCAAATTTGCTTTGCTCTAATTTTCTTAAGGCATTAAAAATTCGGTGTTTCTTTAAGCGTTTCAACTTGCCAAAGCTTTAAGAGGGAGAAGCGCCACCTGTGGGGCGTTCGCTTTGGCTTTGATATCGCCGACACAGATCTGAATCTCGACTAGACCTCATGAATGGCATGCAATTTATGCATTTTGGATGCATGGATAGCCAGATAGCTGGTGGATTATGTCACATCCGCTTGGCGAGTCCAAGACGGATGCTTCACTCTGCGCTTTGAGTGCCTGGCCATTAAGATCGAGTGGTTAGCGCACTTGAGGCCAGAACAGTGGCTGCCATTGATGCGCAGAGTGTCTGTGCGAGTGTGTAAGTGTCAGTGTGTGTGTGTGTGTGCGAGTGTGCAATGCGGCTCCATTAGCGCCACTCGAGGCGAACTTAGGTGTTGTGAGAGCTGCTGCATCTCTGATTTCCAAATGCGAATTACAGACGGTCGTAAGTACCGAGGCGAGGACGGGGCAGGCGGGTTGGCTAACAAGCATAATATTTTTGGCAAGGCGGCGATGATGACGAAGGCGACGACATCGACGTCTTCCTATTCTCGAAATGCTTTTCAGCTGCCCGTTGCTGTTGTTGTTGTTGCCGTTGCTGTTGCTGCTGCTGTCGGCGGGGCCAGAAATAGCGTAAAACTCATAAACGACTGGCGGCTGGCGGCTGGCGGCGACTGTTGACTGTCGCGGGGCAAGTGGCGAGCGACGAGGGGCACCGGCGAGTGGCGAGCAGCGAGCAGCAGCCAGCAATAACATGCGATGCCATTTGAAAATTTCATTTCATTTCGTTATAATTTTCTATTTCCCGCATGCCAAACGGCCCCTAGGTACCGCTACCAATGCGGCCCCTTGAGAGAACCCCCTTAGCTGGTGCCCCCGAAGCGGCATAAGGCCCTTCCCACTCCGCCCCCTCGCTGTAGTTGTTTAGTTGTTCATTTGGTTTGCTGCGTCTAGCGCCGGCATTCATACTTAATTACCAAAAACGAAAAGTCGAAGAGTCGTCCCAGTTGTCGTCCGTTTTTGTTGTTGTTGTTGTTGTTGCTGTTGGATCTTCTCTGGCGTGACGCTAAATGAGCAGCGCCAAAAAAAAAAAACAAAAATCTTCTGACCAGGTAGCAGACACCAGGCCACAAATGATGAATTGTGGGTGCCGTTGAGTAAGTTTTGTCTCTCTGCAACGTAGGCGTTGACCTAAATAAATGGCTGTTGCTGTTGCTGTCTCTATTGTCGCTGCTGCTGTTAAATCGTTTTCCGCTTGTGCAATCGCTTGCTAAACATTCTGCGGCGACAAGTGCAACCAGAGTAGAGTGAAAATGAAACAAGCTTAGCTGCAAAGTTTTCCCCCACTTGGCTGTGTAAATGGAAACTCACAGTCAAGGTTTGTGGCAGAAGTTGCAATGAATTATATACAATAATATATCTTTCTGGCTGTATACTAGATATCGAAATGTATATTCTGGCGCTGTGACAAAACATAAAACCGCAAATTGATTTTCAATGTTGCACTGGGCATACGTATTATATAAAATTGTAAATAAATAAAAGACGGGGCCATTGTGAGCTGCACTGATTGAAGGTGTTGCTGCCGTGACAGCAGCTATTGTTGCTGTTGTTGTTGCTGCTGCTGTTGCTGTTCCGATTGCTTCTGGTCTACGCTTGGCGGCATTTCGAGCACTGCCAGTTTGTCTCCGCTTTTAACCAAAACAAACAAGCAGCAACAACAACAGGCATCGATGCTGCTGCTGGTAACGACGAGCACACAAAAGCAAATGATGTTTTATGAGCAGCTAATTTACTTAACACCTCAGCAACAACAACAACAACAATAACCACATAAATAAAGATAAAGAAGGGGGGAAAAAATTCAACTATAATAGCCCATGCCAAAAACAAAAGAAGAAGCGAGCAAAAGAATAAAACATTTATTTTTTTATATTTATTTTTCACATGGCCTTTTTTATATTTGAAGTCACATTTTTGGCTGCTGCTGGTGAGAAATGAAGCTGATGCGTGGGTGCAAATTGGACATTAATATTGACCAGTTAAGTCATGAAAATACCGATTCATTCAAGTTCGATAGCATTTTAATTAGTTTTAAGCAGAGCGGAGAGCAAAGTTGCGGCTATCATCGTCACACTGTGCGTATGATTAACGGACTCGAACCGGTTCGCATTTGCTGACCAAAAAAAAAAGAAAAAACCAAAAACAACAACACATTTTTGTCAAGCTCCTTGTAAATTGTTTATGGGCCTTAATTTTGGGTTTTATATTTTCTACCACCATTGTGTTAGATCAGCGCATGGGCCGACATTGATTGGTTTTGTTTTTTTTTTTTTTTGTTTATTGAAATCTGCTGACGATCTTCGGGCCGAGTTTGATTTGTTTGATTGATATGCAAATTGGGGCGAAAAGTGAATGCCGTTGCGTTTGGTGTTTGGCGTGGGTGGTGGCTATTCCTAGCGATTAGTATGCATTTGGTGCATGGACGGCTTTTAAGCACAATTTACTGTTCAACATTTGCCAATCAGCAACCGAAAAAAAAGCAGTGTGAGCGAGAGATAGGAGGGGGGACGGGGAAAGAAAAAGAAAAGCAGATGCAAATTTTTCGCTGCGTTGGCAAACAAAGAGCCGAACAAAAGCCGCAGCCCAAAGCAAAATAAATCAATCTCAAACGAAAAAGTAAATATCCTGTGTGTGCCCCCTCTGCCACAAACCGCGGCGCAGCGTGCCACAGCCCAGTTTCAGACTCATTCATTGATGAAGCTGAAAGGAACAATTTCAAACGCGGGGGCAGCAAAAAGTAAATAAACACAAGTTGAGAATGGCACAGCAAAGAGAGCAGACGAGACAGAGAGAGAGCGAGAGAGAGAGAGGGAGAGTGGGCGCTGGGAAGTGCTGCTGAGAGAACAGCTGATTGCAGCTGATTTCTGATTTCAAACAACAAAAAAAAAGGGCTCCGTCTCCGCTTCTGCCTGGCCGCTGTTCGCTGTGTGCGACAGGCATGACGGAAGCCAAAGAAGACGCAGCAGCAACAGCAACAACAGCAACAACAACAGCAGCAGCAGCAACAACAGCGGCAGCAGCAGCAAAAAAATGAATTAAAAATCTAATTGCGACCGCGTTGAAACAAAGCAAAGACGAGCAAAAGACAATAAAAAATAAAAATGAGACGCGACAAGCGGGGGCGGTAGGCTATCCACAGTTCAGCTTCACATACATATACATACATAAATGTATGTATATATATGCATGTGTACATATCGTTGAAGTCGGGATCTTGTTGGGCGCACTTAGTCGCGTTACAGACGCAAACGCAAACGTCATGAACCGCAACGCAACAATAATTACAACAACAACAGCAGCAGAAGCAGCAACAACAACAACAACAACAACAACAAGAACAACTTAGGGCTGGGTACGCCAACCGCAAAGGTCGACTGCAGATGCCAACGTCGACGACGAAGGCCAGAAGAAATGAGTTTTCAAAGTTTTTCCAACTTGGGGAGCAGCACAAAATTAATGCGAATTTAATTAAAATGTGCAACTAGCAACAGCAGCAGCAACAGCAACAACAATCAATTCTAGAGCTGAGCTTTTCTTGTTGCTGCCCAGCCGCCAAATTGGTGAAGAAGCAGAACCAGAAGAAGCAGCAGCAACAGCAACAACAACAGCAGCAACAGCTACCGCCTGGATGCGAACCTGGCTGGAAAATTGCAATCGTCGGCGCATGTGCGACGGCTCCAACTGAGTGTGTGTGCGAGTGTGTGTGTGTGTGTTGCATAAAATTATTTCGGTCTGGTGGATATTAGCAGAGCGTGAAGTTGGCAAATAAGAAATTCAGCATAAAAAAAGGTAAATTTTCATTAAACAGCAAAAAAAAAAAAAACAACAAAAAAAAATTGAAAAAGAGTAAAAAAAGTTGGTAGAAAGAGGCGGTTACCACTTAGAGACAGTGTTGGGTAGAGGAAGATAGAACGCAACGATAAGACAGTGGGCAATACCTATTACAATTTCTAATTTTACAGCAAAGGTCTTAAGGTATAGAAAAATACCAGACATGCTTTGAGCATATTGATTTTACAGCTTTTAAATAGTTTTTGAAATTTATTTTTTGTCGTATTATATTTAGGCAGTGTTGGGTAGAGGTTATTGAAGTGCAACGATAAGATTGTGGGCAGTATCTAAAAAATTCAGTAATGTAACATTAATATATGTATATATGCATATATATTTGTTAGCTTTTAAATATATGTTCAAAACTCTCTTACAGACTTTTCATGTGATTTTTTTGTTACATTTTATTTTGGAGAGTGTTGGGCATAGGGTTATACCATGGAAGCATACAATTTTGGGCAATACCTAATCAAATTTCTTTTTAACACAATGCAAGGATAAAATAGTGGGCTATACGTTTTTTACATATCTACTCAAGCGTAATTTGCCTAGGATCTTTAGCTTTATAATATATTTTTATGTATGATTATTTAATAGTTAATATTTAATATTTGTATATTAATTTTAGAAATTATTATAAATCATTCAACTCACCATAAGTTTCATTCACAGCCATTTGGACTGATTTCAGCACCGAGTTCGTGACACGCATGGGAAATCCCAGTATGGAGAAATTGCCGGGATTCGTTTGCTGCACAAACATCATGTAGGAAATGTCGGAGGCCTGCTCCAGATCGTTGCCGCGCACCAGACCCCGCGGCAACAGACGCTCCCTGTAGATGTCGCACTCGCCGCTGCTGTTGTGCAACGCGAACTGCAGCCGGACGAGCTGCGGCAGCTGCAGATTCCGCTGCTGCTTGTACACGTGCTGCACCTTCATGGTGGCCGAGAAGTTCACCCGCCGATCGGCCGTCATGGAGGTGAAGACGCCCATAAAAACGGTGGGCGCCACAAAGGCCAGCTGGGCGGGATCGCGGGCGGAGCAGTAGCGATCGGGTCGCTGCTTGTTCCGATGCTTGCCGCGGTGTTTTCGACGCTGCTGGTGGTGCTGCTGCTGTTGACGTGCCTGCTGCTGCTGCGGTTGGCGCTGCAGTTGGCGCTGCAGTTGGCGCTGGCGATGACCGCCACCGGCGCGATGTTCCCGCTGGCCGTTGTTGCTGTTGCTGTTGCCAAAGTCGCGGCGATTGCGCGCCGTCTGCTCCTGGCTGAGGCTGCTCTCTGGCAGCTCGTAGGACTCAATGAAATAGCGTTGCGGAGCTGGAACTGCTGCTGCTGCTGTTGCAGTTGCTTTGCTGCTGAGTTGCTGCAGCGGCAGATGCTGCTGCGGCTGTTGTTGTTGCTGCTGCTGTTGTTGCTGCTGTTGCATTTGGAGTGCATGGCGTCGCGTTTTACTGCTCGCCATGCCATTGTATAATAAATTATTTATTTGACTATTTATTAGCGTATTTGGAACTTGTTGCTGTGACTGCTGCTGCGTTGTCACCGCAGCAATATGTTGCTGCTGTTGCTGCTGCACAGCCGCATTGCTATTGCTGCCTGCGTCGAATACTGTTGCTGGCCTTAAATTAATGTTGCTAGTGCTACTAAGACTATTGCTGGGCCGTCTAAGCAGCCTACTTAAGATATTGTTGTTATTGTTGTTGTTGTTGGTGTCGATGTTGCTGACAACGCTTTCACTGCTCCCGCTGCCATTGTCCGCCTGCTGTTGCTGTTGTGGCAGCGCAATGTAGTAGCTGCTTTCTTCTGATTCCCATGATCTTTGCTGCTGCTGCAGTTGCTGCAGTTGCTGCTGCTGCTGTTTGAGTGTTGCTGCTGCCGCTGCAGCGGCCGTTGTCGCCGGCACACATGTGAATAATAGCATGTAGCTGACGTAGATTGCGAGCGTTATCAATGGCATTAGTTGCGGTTGCTTTTTTAAACTCCATTTGCGCACATGTTGCGCATACATGGCGTCCTCCAAAGTTGTTGTTGTTGTTGCCCTAGCTTTATTTACAATTCAACTATCGATTGCTGTCTATCGCTTATCGTTTTGCTTGTCGCTGCTTGCTGCCTGCTAGTTGCTGCTTGTTGCTGCTGTTGCTGCTGCTATTGCTGCTTGTCGCTGCTTGTTGCTGCCGTCTAATCCTGGCAAATGTTGCCGCCGTTGCGTCGTCGCTGTGCCTTGTCGTATTTTCGTTTATCCTGCAAATACTTTCGATAGTTTCGTAGCATTTTGAGCGACGGCAACAGAGAGACGCGACACGAGTGAGAGACAGATAGAGAGAGACAGTTAGATAGAGAGACAGAGAGAGAGAGAGTGGCACACAGAGAGAGAGTGAGAGGGGGGGAGAGACAGTCAATGTTTAACAATTTCTAGCATAATATTTATGAGCACTTTGAGAACTTTTTTGGCTGTTTGTGTTGTTGCTGTTGTTGCTGTTGCTGCTGCTGTTGTTGTTCTTGTTGCTGCTGCTGTTGCTGGTGACTCATTTTGGCCCGATCGTCTGCTTTGGCAATGCAAAAAATGTATACGTATTTCTTTAAATAAATAAATTGCTGCTTGTTTTTGTTTCTGCTTCTGTTATTGTTATTGTTGCTGTTGCTGTTGTTGTTTTGCTTGCTCGTTCGTTCGTTGTTGCTGCATTTATTTTGTTTAGAAGTATTCGATTTGATTTTATTCGCTGTTCGCTGCGTTCGCGTTTCACTTGAGCGCCTTGGAGTCGACGCACTGAGCTACGGCCACGCCCCCCTTCTGCCCCTTGAGCAGACGTAGACTTAAGGTCGTCGCGTGGCGTTTAGCTTAAAGTTTTCTGATTTTTGTTTTTGTTTTTGTTTTTTTTTGTGTGTGTGCTTCTATTTGTTGCTGTTGCTGTTGCTGCTGTTGCTTTGCGCGTTTTTCACGACGTTTTTCACGCGCGCGCGTTTCGTGCGCGGCTCGTTAGCTGTTCGGCTGCCGTCGGCTGTTGGCTTCGTTTGTTCGTTTGTTCGTGCGTGCGATGCGAGGTTCGTGTCGCTGCTGTTGTTGTTGTTTTTGTTTTTGCTGCTGCTGCTGCTGCTGTTGTAATTGTAATCCTCGCTGCGCGCGTATCTGCGAGATACACTCTTTTCTTTTCGATAATGTTAATGTTTGTCTCGCCGTATACGCGATCTGTCTATATAGACGTAGTCGTAGTCGCTGCCTGATTCACTGCCGAGTGTTTTCTGGCACACACACACACACACACACACAGGCACACAGAGACGGTGTCTCTGCTGTCGCTGATGACGATGATGATGTTGTTGATATAGCAGACACACAGACACACACGCACGTACACACACCCGACGAAGACAACACACACGTTTTCTAATTTTAGACAAAAGTAATTATAAAAGAAAAAAAGCAGAGCAGAGTGCGCCGCGCTCAGCTCATACGCATATATCTTCTACTCTGCCTAGATATATATATTTATATATATAAATAATACATATATATTTATGCACACACACACTGGTGATCGATATAACTGTATCTGTGTGCTAGTCGCAGCTAGTACATAAGTATATTGTACACGCACACACTAAATCGATCCCGATCGTTTTTTATATGCACACACAACTACTTAGACACTATATATGATGAGTATATATGTGTGTATATTTGTGTATCAGCCGTAGACAGACGATGTCAGTTGTTTGCTGGACGGAGGAGACGGTGTTGCCTATGGGTTGCAATTGCTGTTGTTGCACTTTTTGTTGTTGTTGTTATTGTTGTGGTTTGTGCAAAGTTTATTTTTCGTCACTTGACAAACTGTGCGCGGTCGCCAGCCTTATCAATCAATCGTAATTGAAACCGAAATCAAAATGGAAATCGAAAGTCCTTTCGCGATTATCGCTTTTTACGCCAACTGACGAAATTCTCGGTTCGGATTTTCACTTGCACTCACAAAACGATTTCGATCGAATGGTTGCAAAAAACAATTGTATCATTCATAAATAAAGTCGCTCGACTTCATTTATTTTTTTAATTTTTTCAATTTGCTTTATCAAATTTTGGTTTTTTTTTTTATTATTTTACGCCACCAAATAAAATCAAATTCAATTTGAAATCCACATACACACGCAGTCTCAGTGTCTCGTTCTGCAGTTGGCTCGACTCAATATTTTTATCAATGCTCCTCGGTTTCGGCCTTTGAAATGTTTTTGTATCTTTCGCCGTTTTTATTTTTTTTGTATATTTCTGCGGTTTTCCGACACGCGCGTATCTGACCCGATGCCGTTGACTGTTTGCCGCCGACTGAACCAACGCGTAACTCAACACGTAAACGCTTACGTTGCGCTGCAAATCGAACCGCCAACGCATCGAACCGAACATTCACAAGATCGTTAGCAGGTTGTGCTGCTGCTATAAATCGTTTCATTTGTGCTACCTAAGAACTAACAATTTATTTTTCTAATTTGTGCATTTAAAATTGAAAGCAATTGCAGCCATTTAAAAGGTAAATCATTAAACAAAACTTCAATAAAAATACAAAATTTAAAACTTAAAATAACATAGCTCTGTTTTACTCAAAATTGTCATGTTATGCTCGAAATGGCACTGTTAAGCATTGCATGCAAATGGCTCGAGTTCGAAGTCCGCGCTTGATGTTGCGTGCTTTTATGTTGCGCATCAGCCTCATACGTGTATAAGACCATAAAATGCTGCCAATAAATTTCAAATGCATTTTACAATTTGAACTAAATTACGCAAAACGTTTTGAAAAATCTTTTCCTGATAATTATTATAGATTATAAGTTATTTTTGTATTATAGTATAAAACATATTGTACTCCGACTCACACTTATTTGGGGAGTTATTTACATTTTATTTTAATGCTTGCAATCAAATTTTTTAAAACTAAAATAATGCAATACAGCAGCAATTTATTAAAGTGTTTATAATTGGAGAATTGAAATAAGCTTACTTGTTTATTTGAGAACTTTTAAATGTAGTTTATTCTCAGCTTATGCAAACAAGACTCAACACTTAATTTCTGCCTATTTTCAGAAAACTGCAGAGGACAACGTTCAAATCGAAGTAATCAGTATAATTATAATTGCTTGAACACTGTCAAAGTAATTAATACAACTTCACTCTCGCGATTAGACCACACACTGAATTCGCTTTTCTCTGCAAATTGAATTACTTTGCGCGAATTGGCCGTCTTTTATGCGCTGCCAAGTTGTAGCAGTCTATCTGCCGATAAGAACTTATTGTTTATCGCCTGTTTGTAGTTATATACGATCCTAGACAGTAGATATTTCTTCCGTGCTTCAAATTATATTATAGTTATTGATAATTGTTATAAATGTCATATATAACAGAAATTGAATAGGTATTTATGGTCAAAAAAATGTGATATCAATCGTAGTAAGGTTGAGTTTCTTGCCAAAAAAGACAGATTCGATTAAAAGTAAATTGGTTTAAGAATTGATTTATACCAGCTTTAGTTTTCAGGTAACGCCGAAAAAATATATAAATACACACACACACACACACACAGGTAGACAGATGTTTAGAGCGGGCTGGGAGCGCAGCTTTTTCCCATGATTATTTGCTTTATTGTCAAATGTCAGGCCCACAACGGAGGAAGGAGACCAAGTCGTCAGGTGAAGCTGTCGGCGGTTGGAAGTCGTGTAAACTTAACGTTTTTACCAGTTGCTGCTAATGCTGTTATTGTTGTTATTATAATTGTTGTTGCTGTTGTTGTTGTTGTTGTTGTCAAACAAAGCTTCCACTTGTTCTACGCAGCGCGCATAACAATAAAAGATGTGTAGGCAGGGGGAAAATAAAAAGCAAACCACAAAAAATAAAAAAAAAACAAAAAAAAAAAGTCGTCGCCCCAGCGCTGGTGACAAGTGCGGCAATTGTAAGAAAACCTGAAGTCAACGCTGGCGCTCCATAAGCTAGACCCAGAGCCTGGGTTCTGTTAAAAAAAAAAAAAGAAAAACTGCGAACCGGCCTCTGCGCTAGGGTGGCGTTCTGACCCGCCCAAGGTTATATGCAGTTGTCTAAGGTAATTGGAGTGAAGTCACCTCTAAATTTTTTGCTGCTTGGGGCAGTATTTAAAAAAAAAGTTAAAAGGCAACTTTTGAATAAACCTTTTCAACAAATTTTCTTTTTTTTTACAAACTTCGAGTAAACTTTATCTATTGATAAGACTTATCGCACATTTCTCATGTAGAACACAACTTAATAGCGCATGAATGAATTGAATTAAACGCTGAATTTGGTACGGGCCTATCTTATCGGGCATTTCATGTGACGTGCAAGTGGAGGCTCCACCTCCGTTGGGGAAATGGAATCGGAAGTGGAACTGTGACTGTGGTTGTGGTTGTGGCTGGGTAGCTTGGCAGCAGCACCTGTCGTTGCCGGGCGCAGTTCAAACAGGTAGACTGAATGAATGAATGAATAAATGAATGAATGTTTGAAAAGCTGCAAACTCTGGGCACGGCAACAATCAGAAAGCATTGTTTGTCCCGTGAGCTGGGAATCAACTGCTCTGCATCTGAAGTTGCGGAAGTGCAGGAAATACTCGAACTCTCGTGGACCTCAAATTCAAAGTCCCGACAGGGGCAGAGGCAGACAACGAGACCGGGACGGAGATGGAGACGGAACCTGGCACACAGCAGAAGGCAGTAGACAACAGCTGCCAAGCGCAGCGTCATTGCATCATCAACAAACAAACGCACACACACTCACACACACACACCAAGAAATTAGATCAACAATAACAACAGTTAAAACGCACCACTGAAAACCCACAACAATAACAAACGTACGAAAACAAATTTTCCAAAAGCAATTTTAAAATGCGCGCAGGCGCAAACGACGTCAACTGCGACGTCGACGTCGACGTCAACTAAAGAAAATAATGAAAATTAAATGGCTAAAAGCAAAACACAGTGAACAACAAGTTAAGTTCTCAACCATATATTTTTTTTTTGGTAAGTACTTGAAAGCCATAACAAAAATAAATACAGAAACTACACAAATGATTGTGTAATTTTCCTAAATGACTTTTCACACAAATACACATACACACACACACAACGCGCACACTCGTAAAGAGATAGCCGGAACCAAGCCGTAGAGGATGTGGCTGTGGGTGGCTAACATCAGAATGGGATTCAGTTGGATCGGATTACGAACTGAACTAAGTTAACAGATTCGATAGATAAGTATATTGTATATAAATAAAAAAAAATCTATAAAAATAGTTGATATGTTAGATATAATTTCTTAGCTAGATCTAACATAAAATACTTTTATAGAAATCAAGAAATACTTGTGAGACAATTTTATTATTATTACTTTTATTATTGGTATTATATTATGGTAATATGGTTATAACCTTTATTTTTATTTGAATGATTTTTTTAAAATTATTAATACTAGTTTTATTTGTATTATTATTATTTGTATGAGCAATGCAGTCCGATAAAATAATACAAATTATTTGATCTAATACCTTAGTACTAGAAGCACTAGTTATAACAAATATTTGCAATTTCGAATTCTAATTTCTTGAATATCATAAAATTGTTGACTGCTTTCTTTATGGAAACGATGATTTCATTTGCTTTCTTTTTTGGCATTCAAGTTCTAAGAAAATCTATTTTAACCGATTCTGATTAGTGTGTTTTAATCTTCTTGCCTGCTATCGTCTGATCACTTGATCATCGCCAGTTAACGCTGTGTTATTAGCTGAAACAAGTTGCGACCAGATAAGGTTGCCTCAATAATGTCTTAATAATGATATCATATGTGATGTTAGTCACCAAACCAAACAGCGATGGGATCATCAACGTGATGGACACGCGCCCAGAACAAACATTCGAATAACAATTTATATTGTTTGGAATGTTTATTGATTATCATTTAAGTTGGCTTTGATAAAGAGTGCAAAGTTTACACGCGGGAGCACTCGCTGGCTGCGTGATTGGTTACTCAACGGAAGTGCAGAAGGTGTCTGGATTTCTATCTCTATCTCTGTCTCTGTCGCTGTCTCTGTCTCTGTCTATTGCTATCTGCCCATCTCTGTTGTTGTGTGTAATTACAATGAAAGTAAATGAGATTCAAATTTGTTGCTGCTGCACTTGTTCTCGAATGCATCGCGTAACCCAAGACAGCCGAGCCGTTATAGGGTACTCTCGAGCAGCACCTCTGTCACTTTTCTTGGCTGTCTCCGGGTGCCACCCTTGCGATCATCAGCCGACACAGCCACAGCCACTAAATTGTGTTAAAAACTTTGCCAGCCAGAAGTACAGAACGCAGAAACCTCAAGATCTGAGTGAACAGATAAGCTCTGTGGCAGGGGCGCGAGAACGGAACGGATCGGCTCGGAACGAGGCCGAACTGAACCCGGCCTGGTCGGTGCAATCTTCCGCATTATGAGTAGCAGGCAGTGGCAACAGTCGCCCAAGTCAAGCCAACTCACTGGCCGAGGAAATGGAAATGAAAATGCACTTGGCTTACAGCAGCAGCAGCAACTGAGGCAGCATTTGGGGAGGGGCAGGCCATTCAGGTTGTTAGCGGCGACATGTGGCTCGGTCTGGCTTTAACTGTGGCTCTGGGCCTCGGCCTGGGCCTGGGCCTGGCCCTGGGCCTGAGACTAACACTGGGTCTGTTACTGAGCTCGGGCTCTAATTTCAATTGGGTTTCGTGGTCGTGGAAATTATTCAACAGTGCTAAGTACGCTCTGAGCTCGACTCTGAGACGGGGCACTGGGAGTGGGACTTCGACTGCGACTGCGACTGGGACTGGGACTGAAACTGCAGGGCACCCACGCGTGACGTGACTCTTTGGTTTGACTTTCTGTACCTACCTGTACCTGAGCCGCTTCCGTAAAAAGTTGCCGCCGCTTGCCCTTACCCCCTACCCCCTACCCCTTGCCGGCTTTGCGGACTAACCCCCATCCCCGTCTCTCGACCGCCCGGCTGCCGTCCACTTGCGGTTGCCGCTCTTCAAGTGCATTGAAGCAAACTGAAGGCTATTTTTCAACTTCAAATGTTTGCTAAATGACTTTTGATGATTTGTGGCGAGCTGAGCCGACGGGGGCAAAATAAATTAATGAATGTATTTGCTTAATTTCACTCGTCCCAAAGTGTTGACTTGGCGTCTAATTAGCCCATCGATGGGGCATGCCACAAGCAACCAGCTAAAGAGCGTTTCGAATTGAACAGTTGAAGCGATATTCAATCTGCAAGGCTTACAAATATAATATTTATATTAATAATAATATTAATATTAATAATGTTCTGGGAGCACAACAATTAAAGTGAGAGTGATATAAAGTGATGAAATGATTTTTAATACAGAACCATATGCTATAGTTGTTAAGATAGTTCTGATTGTACAGATTAGGAACATATACTTTCTATACTTTCTAAGGTTCAACTTTTTCTACCGTCGTTTATAAAGAACACACGCCGGAAAAGGCTACTTGAAAGCCAATCAAAATGGCATTGAATTAGTTGAAATGATTAAAATAGTCGAAACCTCTGTCCTCGTCGTGTGACGTCTTCAAAATTCGACAAAAATTGCTTGAAATTCTAGGTAAATGAATGTTTTTCGAAGAAATCGAAGAATGCTCGACAAATTTCTTATCGAGCGTCGATGGCAATGCTCGCGCATACTTTCACTCTAATCAGAATTCTGGTTCCGGTAACACCCAAGGCATTTGACAGTGACCCACGCGCGTTGGCGGCGACGCGTTCTCGACCACAGTGACTAATAAAAAATGTGTACAAGTATTTGTATTTATCAGCTGGTGGACTCAGCATGGCCGGGTTTAAATTCCGCACTGACAGCTCGCCGGGCTTGAAATCATGGTTGCCTGGTCTGATAATGAAATGTCTGACGAGTCAAATGTTTGACATTTTTGGCAAACTTTTTGTTGTTGGGCCGAAGTGAAGTCGGGACGGCGACACGTGCATTGCAGATAATCAGCATCGCGTCTAGGCCTTAAAATAAACTCCATGTAATTAGCCCCGCCAAGTGTCGGCGTTGCTGGCTCACTACCCTAAACAATTGCCAACGGGCCCAACAGCTATGTGAGACAGTGTGTAGCAGTAAAGAGACTAAAATTGCAGAGATTCAAATGAGCCAAGTGTTTGGTCTTCTAAATTTTGTGGGTTTTTATTTTAAAAAAAATTAATATTTTATTTAAAGTTTTTTTTAATAGATAACTTTTTCAATATTTACTGCCACAAAAGAGATTCTTTTAGTAATAACAAAAAATATGCTAAGAGAAATATGTTTAGTTCTTAGAAGACATTTCTTTTAGCTATATTTATGCTAGGTTCAATTATATAAAATACTTCTGTATAATAAACGCTTCAAAGAACATGTTAGTCAGCAACACCGCAGTTAACTTCCTGTATATATTAGTGTATCTCGCCCTTAGTCATAGTTAGAGCAATAATAATTTGTTGCAATATCATTTAAAGTTCGCGCTTCCAGTTGCCGTTGCCGTTGCCGTTGCCGTCTGGAGCAAAAATAGCCAAAAAGCGGCGCGAGTCGCGACAGGCGATGGATGGGCTATAAATAAGCGGGCCGCAGACTGAACCGCACAGAAGTGGGCACCAACTGCAGTTGAGACAGCGAGAGAGTCCAAAGCCAGGGCATATAGTATATATACCACATAGCATATAGCATAGAGCATATAGGTTGCGACCGGCTGACTGACTCACCAGCTGTGGAAATGCTCGACTAATATTTCAATTAGGCAAACCGCTCAGGGCGAGAACAAAAAAAAAAACACAGTCGAAAAGGCTAAAAGCAATAGCCAAGCTGATGACATGCCCAACGTTAATAAAAAGCGGCAGAAATGTGCCGGGGCCGGGTCGAAATAAATTCCAAGGGACCCTAGGTGGTCGAATATTTTAACACTACCGGGCACAGGCCGCCCGGGCCAGCGAACAGGAACAGCTTCCAGCCGCCAGCCGCCAGCCGCCAGCCGCCAACCGCCAACCGCCAGCCAACTGTAGGCTGTAGTCTCCAACCGCCAGCCGGCTGACCAAGAGACAGTGGCAATCTGTGGCGCTGGCGTCTGCCTTTTAATGTAGAAAACTAGTCGAGGCGCATAATTTACGACAGCGTCTGCCAGGGATCACTGGCAGCGGGGGCAGCGGGTCAGCGGGGGCGGTGCAGTCGCTGCTGAGCCACGGCGTTGACTTGACTTATCAATTTCACGGGAATCCAATCGATTTTTATATGAGAGCGCGCAGATAAACCGCAAAAATCAAGCAATAAAATCGCAGCAAAAAAACAAAAAAACAAAACAAAATAAAAACAAAAACAACAAAAAATCCAAAGCGGAGCAACAACAAAACAACTAAAGCGAGGCAGGGGCAGCGGCAGCGGCAACACAGTGCAAAATGAAGAGCAGCCACAGAGGCTGACACTGAGACTGAGACTGAGGCTGGGGCTGCGACTGTGGCTCTGGCTGGGACAGAGACAGAGACAGCGAGAGGCAAAAGGAAAATACCAAAACGGCAATAAATGGTGTTGATATCCCGCGAAGCGTGTGAAGACGCTAACGATGCCGCCAAAACTTGTTAACCACAAAAATTATTGCATGAGATGAAATAAATTAAGGTGGCGGCGTCGACTGCAGCAGCAGCAGCATCAGCAGCAGTCGCAGTCGCAGTCGCAACAGCAGCAGCAGCGATCGCAGTCGCAGCTAAAGTCCAGCCAAACTATTCACATTGCTTCCTATTGCTCGCATCCTTGCGCCGACGGCGTCGGCGACGGCCTATCCAGCCAGGCGTTCAGGCCGCCAGTGGCGACGTCGTCTTCACCATTTGCGTATCCAACGTTGCCAGCGTCGTCATCGTCTGCTGCTGCTGCTGCTGCTGCCCCCTTTGTTGCTGTTGTTCCTGTTGTTGCTGTTGTTGCCCGTTGTGGTGTGTGTACTTTTGGTGAAATGAAATGACAGACACGGCCCAAGATGCAAATTTACCTATGGAATGCTGATCAGACTATAAAGAATCTGGAGCACACTACCAGCCAGCGGGCAAGGCAATTAGCTGAGCTGCTTCCAAGCTGCGTCTGTAAAACAATCTCTTGGCATATTGGTATTCCCGACTTAAAGGAAAATATTATTATTACGATTTTATAGAAATGTTAAATGTCACGGGTATTTTAAGGAACTTTTATGTTTCGTTTGCTGACGTATTTTATTTAGAAAATATGAAGTCCTTTCTCTTTCCTCTAGTCATAACACTCACTTGGCCTGAACTTTAAGCATAGATTTATAAGGATCCTGCTTTCTTTGTTTTATAGGGTCACTAGATCGTAAGGATTATAAGGCAGTTAGCTTTCTTTGTCTTATACGGGCACTAGATCCTAAGAATAATAAGGAACTGTGCTTTCTTTTTCTTATGGGGTCACTAGTTCCAAAGGATCTTTACTTTATTTGCCTTATATGGTAACTAGGTCCTAAGGAACTTTGCTTTCTTCTAATTCTAATTCTTCTTCACTTAAAGCTCTTCTTTCAACTATGACTTACATTCCTATACACACACAAAATATACCCAATCCTGACTAGATCTCCAGTTGGCCTCCCGCCTCAACATTCAGGGGTAGCGCACACTTTCAGTCGCTGCAACCGGATCGCTACACATATGCGAACATTTGCACCGGCCAACGTAAAGCTCTTTCAGCACTCTGTTCTGGCTCTGCTGGGGGCCCCCCAAGCCCCCGCAGACGGCCGCCCCCTCGCGATTGCTGTTGTTGCACTCTCACAGCAGTCGCCTGTCTCTCGCTGCCGCGCCCTCCTCACCCCCTCACCCTCCTCGCCCGCCCCTTTGCCTCGGCGGCGCTGCCGTTTTAGCAACATTGCAATCATCTGAAAATTCCATTCCAATCAAATTAAAAACTGGCGTCTACCTTTTTATCATTTTCTTATCAGATCTCAAGATCTGCCGCAGCGATGCCTTCTGCTGTGCGCCTTTTATACGAGGCCGTGTGTCTGTATGTGTGTGTGTGTGTGTGTGTGTGAGTGTGAGTGTGTGTGGATGGGGTCTGCAGCTCTGGCAGCGACGCTGGCACTGGCACTGGCTCAGACTGGGTACTCGGGCGGCGGCCGCGGGCTCTGGTGCGACTCTTTTTGTTGCTGTTTTCGTTTTTTATATAATAAGCAGATCTTTGTCCCAAAGAAACCGTGGCCATAATATATCAATATAAACGCATACACACACACACACACACACACATACACAAGTACACATAAGATTGGCCCGTGAGCGCCTGGGAAGCAAAGCACATTCATGGCTCGGACTCGAAGCTGGAGCTGGAGCTGAAGCTGGACATTGACTTCAACTTCAACTTCAGCTTGAGCGCTTTGGTGGCTGTTGGACGGCTGCGGGGGCGACGCTGGCGGGGACCAGGCAAATGCGGCGGTGACGGCGACGATGCGAACGACGATGAAATCCATTAGTTTTGCACCTTTGCAACATGTTGCAGCGTCGCCGTTGCCGTTGCCGTCGCCGTCGCCGAGTCGCCAAAATGTTGTTGGCCATTGCCGGACCGCAAATTGGTAAAAATTAACACGCCGCTTTGCTCTTGACCAAAAACGGTCACCACGAAGCCCATTTTGCTTTTAGGCGTCTGTCGCCAAAATTCCTTTCATGACAAGATCTCCCCATCAGTCCAAAACCTACCCAAGCCTCCCCAGCCCGCCATCAGCTGCGTCGTCCTACTTTTTTTTTTTTTTGGTTTTTTTAACCATTGGCCATCTTATACTTCAATTTAATAAATTAATTGGCTTTGTGTCGGCTTCGGTTCGTTTTCCATTTTTGGGGACGGGGGGCGCCGTTTAGCCGAGTCGTGTGTAAGTTTTTTTTTGTTCGTAATTCATTTTTGATTTTGGGATTTGGAAGTGTGCACAATATCTGCCATGCAGAGATAGAAATCAGCTGCTGCTAGAATCGTTGCTCCTCCTAAAAACTGCCACGTCCTGACCGCAGCTTGGGTCTCACGCATTCCTTGCGCATTCAGCGCTCGTTTTAACTGGTTGCCCGTTGATTGGGGCTGCCTTTTTATTATCTTAGGTGTTAATGATTTCATTTTTGGCCACCCAATTGCCTCGGCATGCCTCGCTGATCGTTCGTTATCTGCGCCGCTGCGCATGCGCAGGTCCCATACTCAGACTCAAGCTCAGCCTCAGTCTCAGCCTCGTGCTCGTCTTCGTCTGCGTCTGCATCTTCGTTTTCGTCCTCGCCTCGGCTTATCGCTTTAATCTCTTCTGACAGTGATTATTGCTGTTTGCGGATTGTGCAATTGATGTGCGAACTTCGACACCGTCTAAAGAACGAATAAAAAAAATAAATACAAACAACAAAAAAAAAGAGGAGGCCGAATGCGATTGCGAATGTGAACGAGAACGAGAACCAGAACGAAATTGAGCTCAAGATCGAGACCTCTACCATCTTGGCTGTCAGCGCCAGGCAGCTTTTGCAGTCTCTATTTACAGCAGGGCGGCTCGCTTTTAGCACCCAAATATGATGTCATGGCCGCGGCCTGAGGGCTCAGTTGCCGTCTCAGGATCTCTCCGACTTCAACTCCCGACTCCGAC
The DNA here is from genome assembly GCA_035041545.1 of Drosophila colorata. Classification (NCBI taxonomy): domain Eukaryota; kingdom Metazoa; phylum Arthropoda; class Insecta; order Diptera; family Drosophilidae; genus Drosophila; species Drosophila colorata. Next base: position 8,718,652 of record JAWNLD010000564.1, read on the forward strand.
TTCGACTGCAACTTTGGTTCTCTGGCTCAGTGTCGCAGTCTCAGCTGGGCTGGGGCTCTGCTGTAAGTCGAAACCCCAAAAAGGGCAATTTTTGAAATCATACGCCAAACATGGCGCGACATAACTGCAGAGATGCGAGCTGGGTAGCTGGATAGCTGGGAAGCTGGGAAGCTGGTTAGCTGGGAAGCTAGCTGGCAGCCCAAGAGTCCAGGGAGCTGAGCATTGTTCTTTGCACTGTCGCTTTCGCACTTCACAAAGGGATAGAGTTCAATTTGGTTTTGCGTCTGCATTCGAAACAAAAGACTTAAGCAACGAACTTGGCTTTTGCTTTTTTTTCCATTTTTTTTTGTTTTTATATATATTTTTTTCAGCGCTTGCTAAGAAGCTGCCTGCAGCCGAACTGCTGCTGCAGTGAGAGTATTTTGGACCAAAAAGGTGTCGCTGATTGTCTTTTAAGAGACGGCATCGGCGGCGCCGCCATCGCCAGGGCGCGTTGACAGTTGTTGTGATTGTGATTGTTGTTGCCGTTTTGGCCGCGGCGACTGCGACTTTTGGCAGCGGCTTGCATTGTTGTTGCCGTCTGGAATGTGGCCGTCGCCTCCTTATGCCGGTGCATTCAATCGAATTCAATTGTTTTTGGCAGTCGCACCGAAAAACCCAGCAAAAATTGCAAAACAGCCGGCCGCATTCCCACACAGATCAACGCCGAGAGCCGAGCAGGGGCGGAGCGCTGGTTGTGGCATGGTGTTAAGCAGCCACACCAGCACCATCCACCCAGAAGTGAGAAGCATCATCTGTGTTTTCATCGTATTTTTCGTTTTTTTTATTTTTATTTATATATTTATTTATTTTTTTCTCGCTCGGTGTCTGTGTAAAATTGCGCCTGCCGCGGTAGCTGCCATAATCAGGCTGACCATCCTCCAAGCTGGCGCTAAAACCTCAAGCGATAATCGCGCATCAATTCGTTTTATAATGATGACGAGCACACAGCAGCGCACACAGACCACGACAAGCTCGACGACTCGACGACTCCACAGCAACAGCAGCAACAACAGCAGCAGCAGCAATGCTGGTGGCAAGTTTATCTAACGCTGGCGATCTCCATGCCCAGCGCCAAGTGTGAGCTGAGCCAATTGGTTGCCGCAGTTCGCAGTTTGCAGTTTTCCCCCTTTGGGGACCTTGAGCAGTTTAGAATCTTGCCTGGGCTGCCATTATACGCTCTCCTATAAAGAGCACATTCACTTTTTGTTACGGCTTTTAGCTTGATAATATTGTTCCCGCGTGAATATTAAGATTCTAAGCATCTGCTTCGTTTTAACATATATTTCAAAAAATTAAAATATATTTAAAAAACTTTAGTTTTGGCAAAAATATATTTTTCTTTGTTTTAATTCTATTCTTTAATTATGTATATATAAAAGCAAAGCCCTCGGCTTATGGTTCCAGCCAAGGCACCGCACTTAGATTCGGTTCGTGAAACTGCTTAGAAAAAGGTTTGAACCTAGAATTTTGTTAAAATCTTGGCTTGTCGCATTTTTCAATTATAAATAAAACTATTCTGTTTATTATATTTACATAATTTTATTAATTCATGTATGTGTAAATTTTCTTAATAACAAAACAAACCTCAGATGGCTCAGATGCTTTATTTTGAAGCAAACAGATCATGTCAGGCGTTTTGAAAGTTTGTAAAAACAAAAGTTTCAGTTCCGGATTTGGATATAAAAATATCTAAATCAAGTCTGAGTTTTTATTCCAAAATGATGCAGACTTAACTTCTTTTGAAAATCAAATGCCATAAAGGACAACGGCGCTTCGGTGTGCCAGGAATGAACTCTTTCCATGCTGCCTGTTGTTGTTGCGTCATTAAAAGTTGCCGGCCTCAGTGGCCAGCCAGGCAGACAGGCCGGCAACCAGTCCGCGTTCGACTCAGCATCGCGGTCCGCGCAGCAGCTCCGGCTGCCTGCCCCTGTTTCCCCGCTCCTGCCCCTCAGCGTTGGCAATAGAAATCATTAGCAGCAGCAGCAGCAGCAGCATCGGCGCAGACGGCAACTGCGGCGGTGGCGGTGGCCTCTTCACGGTGCTATCTAATCTGCGGTTTCGGGGGCTGCGCTGGCGCTTGCGTTGGCTACCTCTTGATTTCTGTTGATTTAAAGCGCTGATTACTAATTTTATTAATTTTTTCAACGACCGGCAACTTGGCTGTGGGCTATTGAATGTTTATCGTTGTTGTTGTTGTTTGGTGTTGTTGGTGTTGTTGGTGTTGTTGTTGTTGTTGTTGTTATTGCCGTGAATGCTGCGGATGCGTCCACTGTGGCCATGGCTGGCTGCGGCTCCTTAGGTGCTGTTGTCGCTTTTGATTTAGTTGATGTCTTTATGAAGCATTTGAAACACGACACTTTATTTAATTTGGGCAGCAGTCGAGCTGCAGATTCTGAAATTAAAAGTGATTTCATTTAACGGTAAGCCAAGCCAGAGGCGCCTTTTGAAGTGGCATCGAATGATTAAGACGCCGTTGCAGTCGACTTTGGACGCATTCCGAGCAGCCGAGAGCATTAAACAGCTTATAGAGCAGGCAGCTGCCAGGCCAGGCCAGGGCAGGGCAGGCCAGGCTGCCAGGGCAGGCAGACAGACGTTGAGTCTTAACCCCATGATGACCGACAAACGGTGTTAATCAGATCATTTACACAAACGACACGCACGTTCACGTTAACGTCCACATCGGCAGCAGTGGCAGCAGCAGCTGCCCTGACCCTGACCTACAAGTGGGAAGCAGCAAGAGAAAACCATCATCAACACCACCAGCTCAGGGCCTAGACGGCTAATAGAAATGCCCAAACACAAGCGCAAACACAAACACAGGCCGAGAGCTCAAACCCAATCCACAAACGCATCCACTAAATATGAATCAATGTCAGGGCGAAGCGTGCGGCACAAAGGCGCAGCTTGCTGGGCGTCCTGCCAGGACACCAGTGTCTAGGCTACCGAAACGGCACGGAGAGACAAATTGAATGCAAACAACAACAAACAACCAACTAATTCCAAGAACACACACAGCAGACGAGCAGCGGAAAGAGGAAGCAGCCCAAACTGAGACTCAATGAATGAAAATAAAGTATAAAACAAGTAAGAACATTGCAGTCGGGTGTAACCGACTGCGCAATACTCGCGAAGTCGAATTATGATTGTTATTTTGTCAGCTCGACCTTTAGAGAAGATCATCAGAAAACTGTCTGCCAAATTTGGTGCATCTAGCTTTAAAATTGAGCGAGATATACAGATTTGATCAATTTCCCACGCCCCCAGTGGACGTCTCCAAAAAATCTTAACACACTATTTGACGCGGATATAAACCAGTATATATTCCAAGTTTCAAGTCTCCAGCTTCAAAAGTGGCGGAAAAAATTGCGTTCTTACGGAAAGACGGGCGGACAGCAAGATGGACATTGAACCAACCCAATATACTCCTTTCGTTTTGCAAACGAGTATACAAAAAGAAAACCGAAATGAAAGAACTCAGATCGTGTACGCAATATCAGCGGATAATTGAGCCTAATAGGATTTTAAGTGCACACACACTCGCACACACACAGACAGTGTGTGCTCCCACTGTGCCTAAGAACAGAGAATCTTAGGAAGCTGTGTGTGTGTGTGTGTGTGTGTGCGAGGAGTTCGCGAGGATAACGGCTGACGGCTGTAGCGTTGAGGCGAAATCCGTTCCGGTCATTAAACGTACCGCCCTAGCCAAATGGTGCCAGGTTGCAGTTGCCTCGGGTCTCGGTCCTCAGGTTTCTAGGCTCCAGACAGCGCAGCCAGCGTCTGCATGAGTCAGCTGACTTTGCTTTTGTTTGTGTGCGTTGGACAGCCGCCGAGGTAAATTGTGCGTGTTGCGGCATGAAAATATCACAGAAAAGTGGAGGAGAGGTAGCCAGAGAAAGAGAGAGAGATGGAGAGAGAGCGAGAGAGATGGAGAGGGAGAGCGAGTGAGCGAGCTGGCCAGGAAGGAAGGGCGGGCGGGCGAGTGTGCGCACAGATAAACAGGAAGAATGACCTGCTGCTTGGGACACAATGAGCAGCCGCACGGCGCGTCGTCAACGGCCAGAGACCAAAGCCGTGGCCGGAGCCGGGGCCGGGGACAGGGCCAGGGCCAGGGCTCTAAGCCCAAACCGAAACTCATTGCGCCAGCAGCGACGACGTCGGCTTATGACGCTCACACAGTCAGACAATTAGCGAGGACAATGAGATTGAGATGCAGACGAGCGGCTTTGTGCCTCACCCTTAATAGCAGTCGATGTGACTGAGTGTGTGCGTGTGTGTGTGTGTGTGTGTGTGTGTGTGTGTTTGTGTGTGTTCCGGCAACGGAAGCGAGCACCACACACACAGCAGCTACTAGATAAAGTTGTCAGCTGATCTTTGGCCAGATGAAATTATGAGGCAGCACACACAAACACAATCACACACACACACACACAGACGGGGTTGGGGCGTGGCATGTGCAGTCATTACCCGACTACCGAATGATGCGGCAAACATGCAGCAAGCGATGTTAATTGAAGAACCCCACGACGACGAAGAAGAAGAAGCAGCAGCAGCGGCAGCAGCGGAGCCCCGCTCAACAGGGGCACAAGCGAGGCCCAACAATGCGCCGCCAAAGAGCAGTCGAGGGAGATTTATAGTCTAAGCTCCACAATGATCAAGTGAAATTTCAGAAATGCCCAGACAGACGTACCCAAAAAGCATGCCCGAGACATTCAATCAACGCAAAATCCATGATGAACTGCCCGGGCTAATCCAATTGAAATCGAAATCGAACTCGAAGTCAAAGTCGAGAGCCAACTTGTGGCTGAAACAAAAGAAATTCCAGACAAGTTTTGTGCTAAATTTATGCAGATGATTTATGTATAAATCATCGGCACAAACGAGCCAAATGACTCAGAACTGGTGGCCATTATCGTAGCCAATCCAATTGGATTCTAAAATGAGGCGAACTTTACGGGCCCCAGCAACACATCGACGGCAACTATGCAGATAGTTTTTACTCGTAAGCCCACAATGTAGTGCCGTTCCAAACAACTCAATTAGGCAAACACTCACTCGCCCACTCCCTGTCTCTCTCTCTCTCTCTCACTCTGTGTTTCTCTGCATGCCAAGCTCATAAAATTTAATGACAACGCTTAATTATAAAATCAATAAGAGACGCCGCACACGCCGATCACTTGACGCACAGCAGAGCCGAGGAGCCGCGGAGCAGTCAGCGGCAAAGGTTGAGATTGAGATTGAGGTAGGGAAGCGTCCCTCCGCAGATCCTCGCTGGCCATAAGTTTGTCAATTTATACGCCGGAGCCGGAGTCGAGAAAACAGAAAACAGAAATCACGTTAAGCGCAATAAAAAGCGCGAAACATTTTAACGCGTCGCGGCGATAAAGTATCTGAAAACATTGCCCCGACAATGTCCAATTGGGGCGCTAAGCCCCTCGACGCGAATTATCTTAAGTAGCGTTGTGAGTCGGCCACCCCGATGTGAGATGCGAGATGCGATCCGATGCGATAATTTGATGAAATGATGTCTCAATTAACTCAGCTCACAATAAACAATGCACATAATACATATATACACACATACATATATACATGGATACCTATATGTGTGTCTGTGAAAGGGCGGGTATTTAGGGAAAATGCGCTTGCGTGTGAATTATCGTGTGGCAAACGGTTTTTCACTTTTTCCACCCCTCGACTAATCGAATAAATTTTTGAAAAAATATTTTGCCAATTCATTATGCGTGCTGTCCAAATATTATTGAATTCAATTCAGAAAGAGAGAGAGAGAGAGAGAGGGAGAGAGGGAGAGAGGGGCAGACCTTTTTAGAGAGGGGTTGCTTAGGCAGTTGTTGGAAATTTCCATGCATAAATCGTGAACGTTAACGTAATCGTAATTAAATTAAAACGCACAACAAATGAGCGAAATCCAACAAAGGCCAAACAATAATAAATAATGACAACCAAAGGCAAAGGAAAAGAGAACGAACGAATTGAGGCACAAGACGAGCCAGGAGGCAGCAGCAGCAGCAGCAGGCACAAAGCAAAACAGGCAAAGGCAAAGACAGAGCCAAGGAATAGGGTACCGGGTACCATAAGAAGCAGCTGTCGCAATTTGTTGTGCACACACAATGGAGGACACACGGGCACACTTCCCGAGTGACCTTTTTTGGCAGGAGCCACAGCCAGCAGTCCTGGCTGACTGACTGACTGACTGAGTGACTGACTGGAGCTGGACTGGAGAACGCCACATGCGCCACGTGCTAAGTCGTTGATCCTGCCAATGCCAAGGTGAAGGCACAGGCACAGGCACAAGGCAACGAAACAGAGCCGAACAACAGCTGCCAGCTGCACATAAAAGCAAAAGACGCAGACTAAGGCAGGCGGACACAGGAGCCAGGACCTGCACAGCAAGAGTGTGTGCGCGTGTGTGTGTCTGTGTGTGTGCGTGTGTGTGTGTGTGTGTGTTTGCATTGCACCTGCTCGCTGTTTGGGGCGTGTTTACTGCGCTCTCAATCAGAATGTCGCATGGCAACAAATGCGCAACAAGGTGCCAAAAAACGAGCAGCGCCCCAAATAGAAGCGCTCGCACTCCCGCCGAACCGCTCCGAACCGGACCACCTAACTGAAGTCGACCTCTTGCGCTATCTTTCACGTGCCCCGCTGCCGGCTTGGTGTGCGGCTAATTAATGAAGGTAGCCGCTTTATCAGCAACATGTCTGAGGCCGGGGACCACACGAGCGTTTGCTTGGGCTACCAAATTCGACTCACATTCGCCTTTGGGCTGCTCGCATGACTCACAATCTGAGGAGCAACCCTTGGCTCGAACCTCACTTTTATTTCATTTTAATTCTTTTTTCTTTTTTTTTTGTATTTTTTTGTTTTTTAGCACGTGGTGCGCAAGTTTTGCTGCAGCTGCAGCCCCTGCTGCACCTGCAGTTGGCCATTAGCCGCACTGATCGATAGCTTCGCAACTTGCAACTTGCAACTGGCTGTACATGTGACTGTGAATGTGAATTCGTTTCGTATCGTATTTGTTTTAAAAAGCCGCTTTATAATTTGAAAGAACTTCGCGTCCGCCTCCTTGTCGCCGGCTAACTGCATTTAACAGTTGCGCAGCTGCCTGAGCTATTTTGGCCAAAAGCGACACGCAAGGGTTGCCAATGGGCTTAGTTGGCCACGGGCAAAGCTCACCTCACTTTAATTCAGTTAAACAGTTTGCCAAAATAATGTTCTATAGCTTTTGAGAGAAGCAAAAGCAGAGAGTCTCTACCCCGAGCGGCAGAGAGAGAGAGAGAGAGAGAGAGAGACAGAAAGAGGGACTCAGAGAAATAGGAAGATCATTTATTGATCTTGTCTCTATGTAGAATTTTTTTTAAAAACAAATAAGAGTGCTCTAGTTGAGAGTGCCCGATTAGGACAAGCCCTAAGCCCAGCTTTGAAGTTGAATTCAATAATAAATACACACATACAGACACACACACACAGAAGTGCGCAAGTGGCAAGCTGCGCACTTTGGTTGGAAACTTTCAGATCCCATAACTTGCTCAAAACTGGATCGATTTTGATGAGGGATGGCTTTTTATTTAATGTTTGGTCTCTAGAATAATCCTGCATTTAAACCTGGAAACAATATTTTTGGTCATAATTTATGTCAAAAGTCTGACTATAAAATTTCGATATAAAATAGCAATATTTTTAAATTGTCGTAACTTGGTCAAAACTGAATCGATTTTGATGAGTAATGGCTTTTTGTTCATTCTTTTCTTTTGTTCATTGGTCTCTAGATTAATCCTGCATTTAAATCTGAAAACAATATATTTGGTCAAAATTCAAGTAACAATTTTACCCAAAAATGTCAAATTAAACGAGTGAAATGTTGAAACTGCCGCAACTTGGTCAAAACTGAACCGATTTTAAAAGGGAATGGCTTTATAGCCATGGCTTGCCCTTTAGATTATTTAAACGTTTAAATCTGAAAACAAAATATTTTTTCAAAATCAATGTAAAAATTGTACCCCATAATTTCCAAATTGCATTGCTGCAAATTTCAAACTGCAATAACAAAACTGGACCAATTGACTTTCTGACAATGGAAGAAATAATAGAATAATTTTGCATTTGACTCTGCGAACACATTTTAAGGCTTAAATGAAAAACACCTAAAAACATTTAAATTACAACTTTTGACAGCTATTTGGATCTAAGTCAAGTTTCATTAAGAAAGCTTTCAAGCTGAGGGACAAGTTGGCATAGAAACAAACAGGTAGTTTATATACCTTATATGGTGACTAAATTGAAGTACTCTTTACGAGGGTACACGAAGAGCAGCTCGGTTGAGTTTCGATAGAGTTATGGTAGCTAAAAATCTAGGCTATGCAATTATTATAAACTTGAAAGCTGCGATACAGAATGATTTGCGGAGATTTCAGCTAAATACACGTTTCCACAGCCAGACAACGGACAGGGTATGAAGTAGTTAAAATTTATGGCTAAACTAAGTGATATATCTAGCTATTAATAGGCCTGGCTGGTGCTTTGGGGGCAAACCTTTGTGTGTGGATACCATTTCAGTTCATATTTGTCTACTCCACTGAGGGGAAACTAAGGCGACGTCGTTTGTCGTAGTTGTTTGTGGTGTTGCTGTTGTTCTTGTTGCTGTTGTTGTTGTTGTTGTTGTGTTTGTTGCTGCTGTTGTGGCTAACCGTGGCCAATGCCAATAAACAATAATTCCCATGACTGCGACTAAGGCGCAACGTACACAGCGACTTCCCAGACACAGCGACGACGTAGACGATGACGACGACGACGACGACGACGACGGCGGTCGACTAGACTTGTGAACTACTCACGGCAGCAGCAACAACAACAACAGCAACAACAACACCAACAACAGCAGGTGAGATGTGTTTGCTGCTGCGCCACACCGAAGCTGGTTTTTTTTCCCACTTTACGTTCATCATCATCAGACAGCAGTAGCAGCAACAGCAGCCAAGCATCAACAACATTTGCTACACACACACACACACACACACACGCACAGACGCACACACACCCAACTACACACACTTTCGCGTCTCTGTGCAGACCCGGAGCTGGGCCAGTTGATCTGCGCTTGATCTTGTCATTAAACGTAGCTCGTAATGTTGTTGCTGTTGTTGTTGTAGTTGTTGCTGCTGCTGCAAGCTGCTTACGACAAGTTGCATGACCGCCGCTAGCCACCTGGCTTATTGAAATTTGTCTGCATCATGTTGCAGCAACATATTGCAGGCAACCTGCTGCTGCTGCTGCTGCTGTTGCTAATGTTGTTATTGCCGCTGGCTACCAGTTTTTGCCGCGCACTTCCTAAACAAAATAGTTTACAATTTGCAACAGCTTTTCCCATTTTCCACGCGCGGAATGCGAGCAGCCTGCCCGCCGTCCTTGAGGCTGTGCCAGGTTGCGGGTTGCATTAACTGCAGCCCAGCCATCGTCATCGTCATCGCCATCGTCATCATCATCGTCATAGTAAATAACTTGTTATGGTCAAATATTTCAACGTTGCCAGCCATGACATGGACCAGCAACATCGGCAGCAGCAGCAGCGGCAGCTCCAGCTCCAGCTCCAGCCTCAGGCTCCATCAGTGCTTAGTCAAGTTGACAGGCGCAGACTCGAACGCAGCTTCTAAATATCTGCCTGCGGCATTTGTTGATAAGCCAGAGAGCCAACGAGCCAGACCAGACAGCCTTCAATGCAATATGAAGCTGTTGTTGCTGTTGCTGTTGCTGCTGCTGCTGCTGTTGTTATTATTGCTCTAGACTGCGCGGCGTCCGAGCACTCAGCTCCCACTTCTGGCCTGACATCTTGTGCGGATCGGATCGGATCGGAGCTGAGAAATGTCACCGCTGTCAGGCGCAGCTAAAGAACTGTCTGATCTTCAAGTGCCAGCAAATTATTTCAATTGCTGCACAGCGCAAAAAAATAAATAAATGAAAATAAAAAAGACCGCAAAACTATCAGATATTTTTATTACTCAAGCTAATCAACTGGAGCCAAAGGAATTCGTCTAGAAACTGTTGTCGAGCACTGGAATGTGAACTTCTTTAAAGCTATTATCCATATGGAGAAGTTGCTTAATCAAATTAATAAGGATGCCTGCTAAGCTCGCTGAATATAAAAGGTAACAGCATGTTAAGGAAATTTGATCAATTTGAAATTTGAAATACCACCATATTTTTTTTCTTCATTTTACTATTTTTATTATAGGATATTACCTTCGAGTAAGACAACAAAATATAAAAAACACTAGATAACCTAGGTGTCGTATTTATTCCTTGTTTAACCATATATTTTTTCACTTTCAACCTGCCTAATTACTGCCTAATTAATGGAGATTTAAGAACAAGTTTAAAGTTCATATCATGGTTTCCAATCCATTTTCTGAATTATTAAAATTCGCTTTTAGTTAGATCTTTAAAATCAAATTTATAGCTGATTTAAATATCACAATTTCTTTTAGCAATATTCTGAATGAGATCAGAAAAAAAAACAAAACAACTATAACTTATAGTTTTGCACACATTTTTCGACATTGGGCATGCAAAATTCAAATAAGTGAGTCTTAAATATTGATTTAATTTATTTTATTGATTTATGAAAGCGAGTTTCAACAGTTCAGAGTTGGACAACATATTACTAGTAAATATATATTATTACCTTCAACTAACAAAATAAAAAATTATTAATAATTAATTAAATAATAATTTGATTTATAGCTTAATCGATGTTCTACTCTACACTGGCCTTTCTATAATTCTTCAAGTACAAACACATACTTTTACTAGTTTTCCTGAAGATCAAACAAGCCCAGCGCTATGGGAATACCAATGTTATGCCAGTTTCTCAGATGCCAAAACGGAAAAAAAAAAAACGAAAATTAAACAGCAAAAAAAAGAAAAGAGCAAACTGCAAGCAAATCAACCCAATTGCCCACACACTACGCTACTGTTCGCAGTGGCCAGAAAGTGCTGCATTTCGAGATGTTGCTCATGTTGGTAACGTCTTCGGCCTGGGCCTGAACTTGGGCCAGAGTCTGGGCTCGGGTGCCGTCGCTGTGGTCCGCGGTCCGCGGTCTGCGGTCTGCAGATCGCATAGCATAACAATCTCCAGCGTCACGTTAAAGATTTCACTTGAAGCTCGCGAAAAATCACCTGATGACTAAATTAAAGTGGCGCTGGTATGCTTTGGGCAACATTTACCCGCCTGCCCGCCCCGCCCCGCCCCGTCCTGCCCTACGCCGCCCCGACGTCCCTTGCCACTTGCCACTTGCCCCTTGCCTGTTGTCGGCTTGTGAACTAATTTCGTAAATTTTTCGAGCTGCTCTCATTCCATGCACAATGTTTTTTTTGTTTTTTTTTTTTTTGTTTATTTTAGTTTGTGTTTTTTTTTTTGTTCATTCTCGTGTCGCTGCTGCAGTTGTTGCTGGATTTTCAACCGGCTTTTTGGGCAGGCGACTCTCAGGCACACACACACACACTCGCACACACACACTGTTGAATTTTTAATGAATTCCAATGAGCGGCTTCTTCGGCTGTTGGCCAAACGCGGTGTGCGGTCGCCGTCCCAGTCGCAGCCCCTAAACGGGCGGGCGAGCACTTCACTTAACTTGCTGCAAGTTGCAAGTTGCAAGTTGCGAGTTGTGACTGCGATTTGGTTAGTTAGTGGCAGCAGCAGCAACAGTTGCTGGCTGCGCTGCCAGCGTCGCTTGCATTTTGTGCGCCTTGTTAAGAATTTCATTAAAAATGAAGACCTGAGACCCAGAAGAATGTATGTTTCTGCCTCTCTCTATGTGTGTGTGTGTGTGTGTGTACAGCAAGCTGCGACCAAAAAATGCTGCTGCTGCTGTTGTTGTTGTCGCTTTTTGTTACCTTGCCACCGTGGAGGCTGTGCGCCGGCGTTGCGCCTGCGCTTGCATATCTCCAAGACAATCAACAGGCAACAGGCAGCAGCAGCAGGAACAACAACAGCAACAACAACAACAACAACAACAACCACACACACACACACACACTCGCACACCCAGTGGCGCTTTGTGGTCAGTCAATGCCCACCAGCGCAGCCACATCTTCGTTTTTGGGTGCAACGAAACATTTTTAATTGGTTTTGTTTCATTTTGCGCCGCTGCCGCCAATTGTGGAGCGCAGGGGCGGAGGCTGGCAGGGGTGGGCGCGGTCGCTGTGCGCCGCAATGCCCGCCACAGTGGCTAGCATTTTGGCATGGCCATTGGGCATTGTCTCTGAAATTGACGGACTGCCTTAAATAAGCAACTCAAGGTTGGCTGCCCAGTTTTCCCTAAAGACACCAGACAGGGGCACAGGCGAGGAGCAGGCGCAGATCGAGCAGTCGAGCTGCAGTCGATCGGTGGCCACATCAAGTCAACAAAAGATTGAAAACTCAATATAGCACCGGACCAACGGGAGACTGCAGCAGACAGTAGACAGAAGAGTGGAGAGTGAAGAGTGAAGACGGGAGACGAGCTCGTTCGGTAAATGGTAAGTGGTAGATGAAAGATGGAGATGGAGATGGAGTTGGAGATGGAGTTGGAATTGATGCTGCTGCTCAAGTTGGAGCTGAGCTGGATGGGCGAGGGCGCGCAGCTGGCAGACACGCAAAACATTCGCCAGTTCAAATCCCAAAATTGGCAATTTATCCTTTATGAACTTACAAAATAGCCGCCGTTTATACCAAAACAAGTTAATTCGTCGGCAGTTGGACTGGGACTCGAGCGGGGACTCGAACTGGGACTCGGACTCGGCATCGCAATTGGAATTGGTAGTCGCAGACGTTGTCTGCCGTGCAACCGGGCAATGACGATGACGAAGGGCCGCCAACGAAACAATGAAACCAATGAAAACAGACGAACGCAGCAGCAAAGCTGAGACTTGACTAGGCACCGAGTGTGTGTGTGTGTGTGTGGGAGCGGGCCGGTGGCAGGAGCTGAGCGGGCCTGGCAGCTGTAGAGGGAGGCCCGCTACGGCGGCGCAATGAAAGCCAAGCCGAAAATGCAACGCTTTGGGTCTATGTTGCTGCTGCTGCTACTGTTGTTGCTGTTGTTGTCGTCGACTGCTGCTGCTGCTGCTGGCGAGTCCAAGTGGAGCCGTCAGAGATGGCTTTAAATAGATGTGCCCAAGTTTAGACAATAAAGCCATAATTGTGCATAAGTGCGGCACATGTACACACACACACACACACACCCCAACACACACAGTCACATACATTGAAAAGGATTGAGGGCTAAGCACAGAAGCGATTTTAGTTCCCACAGCTTAAAGATTCGATTTTGCTAGAAAAGCCGCACATGAAAGTGAAAAAGATTTGCGAAAGTTAGCAAAGTTGTATAAATATGTATACATACATATGTATGCATGTACACTCAGAAAAATAAGCAAGAATTGTAATAACAAATAAAAAAAATAATGTTTAATAAAACAAATATGTTGAAAAATTTAAAATTAAATTTTTACAATGCGAAAATTCCTAAATATACAACTCAAATACACTCCTTAATCAAATACTGTCTTCTTTTTGCATTTCAAAATATTTAAAGCTTATTTTGAGTAGTAAAATAATATTATTTGATTATTTTGTATTTAATTTATGCAGGATTGAAGGTCGATTGGAAAATCCTGAACGATTTTAAGTGAATTGTTAAACAAATTCAAGAACGAAATATTTACGAAGTTTAAAGTGCAAAAAGCGAATAATTCTATATTACTCATATTTGTATTTTGAACGCATTTTGAACATATCATAAAAACTAGCCCTGAAATCCGCGAATAAAACGGGCTTGAACTGCGCCTGAACCAGTTCATAAAGCTGCGAACTTGAACCACATTTAACTTGAACAGAATTAGAATATATCAGTTTCGGTAGAAGAGTATTATGCATATTATATCATATAAATATATCATAAATCCAGCGTGATATTAATTAGAGTTACGCAGTCTTGTAAATTTAATTATCATAATCATAAATGATATAATTGTATTTTATTTAATTTTCTTCTTCAATTAATTAGCTGTTTCAGTAATATTTGTTTTATAATTGTCATGAATCCCTTTTGCCCAGCTCGTTTCGTGTTATTCGGCTTATCTGATGCATTCGTGGGGCGTCAAATTCTGTTCCATTTGTATAGCTGCTCGGCCCGCAATCAGCGGGGAATATCTTTATAGCACTATGCTCGACTGCGCGGCCACCTGACTGAGACAAGACGTGGCTGCTACCTAAGTATCGAAAGTCCCAATGGCATCGAGTAGCCAAGTACTCCCCATGGCCGGGGCGCTGCTCGGCTCGGATCGGCTTGGCTTGGCTTGACTTGGCTTGGCTTGGCTAATTGCGCAAATCTGTTAAGGCAACTACCAGTTGATGATGATCGGGCCGGGGCAGGCCAATCAGCCAACGAGGCGCAGACCAGCCAGACAGATAGACAGATAGACAAATAGACAGACGGAGGGACAGACAGTTGGACTGGCAGCCGCAGACGACAGGTGCCACACGAAAGCGCCAAAATGGCAGACAGAACAAACAGCCGGCGAAAACAGTCAAAGCTGCGTCCGTTTCAGCTATGGTAATGTATATTTTATGAGTTAATTCCGAGTGCTTGCAGATCGCGTGTTGCAGTTACAGTAAAGCCAGCTCCCCGAATCGACTGCCTTGGCCTGGCTTTGGCCTGGCTGGCCTGGCTTGGCCTGCCTTGCGCTCATCACGCTTCACAAATTCGCAGCTCTCATAATTCTCAGCAGATCCCAGCTGCCGTCGATGCCCCTGCTCCCTGCTCCTAGCCCTGTTGGGCCTGGTCCCTGCACCAGTGCCATTTGCAGTCCCTAACAAGCCTCATCGGCAGCTTTGTTGCGGTCTGTTTTCGGTTTGTCTCTGCTTTAGCCTCTGCCGCTGCCGCTGCTGCTGTCGCTGCCTCTGCCGCTGCCTCTCCATTTCGATTCGCTTTCGACTCTGACTCTGACTCTGGCTCTGGCTCTGAGTTTGACTCCGAATTGCGACTCCTCCAATTCGCACTTTGGTTAAATTAGTTGCGGTCTGGGAAGTTTGGCCACCATAATTTCCCGTGGCGTTTGCCGACCCGACAACTTTAACAGCAACAACAGCAACAACAAGAGCAGCAGCAGCAGCAGCAACAACAACAACAACAACACCACACTCCACTTAGCCGACAGACGCCGCCAAGTGTGTGACCGGGCGCGCTGATTGAAGCCGCCTGCATCAACGCCATCAGCAGATCGGAGATCTCAGATCTTCATCGTTGTTGTTGCTGCTGCTGTTGTTGCTGTTGTTGTTGTTGCCGCCTTCTGCTCACGTTCCAAGTGGGGGCCCCAAAAATTGCAGCAGCTAAAGGATTAACCTCAAATTTCTGCTGGCGGTGTTTGGCTTTCAACGCTTAATTGGTTGTGAAATCATCATTATCACATGGACATGCAAGACGATGACGACGAGGATGACGCTCTGGATGATGGCAACGACGGAGACGACGGGGCTGACGGGGCTGACGGCGTTGGCGGCGTTGGTGTTGCCGTTGCTGTTGCTTCATCACTTCAACTTGTTGTTGTTGCTGTTGTTGTTGTTGTTGCTGTTGCTCTTGCTGCTGATGATTGTTTATTAAGCAGCGCCAGCGCACAAGTTGCCTGCGTGTCCTGGCTGCAGCCTGCTCCCCTTCAGCTGCTCCTTCTGCTTACCAACACGGGACTGGGCATATAATTTGCGCGTGATTCATTTATGATTGAGAGCAGAGCTCAAGTTGAGACTTGTTTATACAGCGGCCGTTGCGGCACGATCGGCAGATGTCTAACCGAAGCGCCGATTGCAATCGTCTGGCAAATTATAGGCCAAGACCACCAAAGCGTTAACTGAAATATTTAGCAAGTTTGTTTCTTTGATTTCCAGGAAGCCCAGGCCGGGTCGGGCCGGGCCGGGACGGGCCAGCGACGCAGTCAAATGAGCGCCGCAATCGCAATCGCGCTCTCTTTAATTAAGCCCAGCGCCGCCAGGAAGTGCATCAAAGTGACCAAAAAAAAATAAATAAAAGCAGGGAAAGAAAAAGAAAACAAAGCCAAAAAAAAAATAAAAGCAAAACAGCTGAATCAAGTTGCCAGAAGGCTAACTCAAGCTCAGCGAAGCGTTGACAAGATCTGCCGCCCGCTCCAGCGATCTCTCTCTCTCTGCCTCCCTCCCTCTCTCTCTCTCTCTCTCTCTCTGTTGCCTACCCTGGGCAAAGCGAAAAAAAAGCTAACAAAAATTCTGCAATCTGCAGCACAACGGGAGGGTTGCCAAAAATGGTACGCGCCGATTTTCCAACAACATCTTTTTGAGCCAAGTCGCTGGCTGAGTCGTCGACATTAATCATAAATTACCAGGTCGTTGAGTTTGGCCAAAAAGAACGCAGACAGAGACGCCCCAACGTGTGGCGAGGTGTTCGCACAGCGCGTTTATAAATTTTGCCAAGCGCCAGGCTAAAGGCCGTGCTCGAACTGCGGCCCGAACCCGGCCAGAGTGCCCAATGGGGCCCGGTGCGCGCCCAAAATGATCATCTTCATCATTTGCCGACCACGTACTACAAAAAAAAAACAACAACAACAACGAGAAAAATGTGAGATATGGCGGCAGCAGGCCAAGGTTATAATTGGCCTAAAGCGGGCGCTGAGACAAACGAGAGGCGCAGCTCGTAAAAAGCAAGCGAGAGGCGGCAACCACAGTCGCAGTCGACGTCGGCGTCGGAGCTGGAGTCGGGGTCGGGGTCGAGCCGAGCAGCCACAGCTAGACGACGGAACAGCATCCAACCTGTGGGCAGCCCGTTGGAACGCACGTGCTTAACCTCTGACTTTGTTTTGGCAGCAGCGGTCGCGGCTACTTCAAGTGGCTGCCTGGCGATTAGCCGCGGACTGTTACCGGGAACTCTGAGTGGTTGTTTATGTGCCTCCCAGGACACGCCCCCCTGATGGGAGCCTGGGAATGCTAACGCTTGAGCCTAGGCTTATGCAAAGGCCGCAAAACCAGAGACAGCCCTCCTAAATGGTTGATGCTACCTAGGATCAAAGGATGGCAGAGAGTTCTGCTATATATATAGGTATCTATACATAAAGACGAGTACAGTTAATGGATTATTATCATCATGGAGAGCACTTTGGGAAAGGCACACAAATTATGCTTTAAATGTAATCAAATTGAATGTTAGCCATCATCGATTTGTCAATGTTTTATGGCTGGGATGGGAATAAATTCAAGCTACCCTGTTTAACAGCGTTATAATATAATATTAAATAAAAAAATTATTAATTGATTAAATAAACAAAATTAAATAAATAAATAAAATGTACGCATCATTCATAGATTAAAAGTTGTCGCAGGTGTGGACATAAAAATTCGAGAAAACTCCAATTGCGAATAACTGTTAGTTATTGTTTAAAATAATTATCTATCATACGATAATATTTAACGTAAGGCACAAGCCAAACTCATATGTTCGAGCAGCAAACGAAACTCAACCTTTTTTTTGGACACCCTGTTAAATTTGTCAACTCGTGCAGCTTCCGAGTTAAGCCAAACCAAAAACTAATTTGCATGCTTATTGAGTAATCGCAATCATTATCAGACTGCCATTATCATACTGATAACAGCTACATGTGTATATGCATTCGATTACATAAGCTGCGAATGACGCAACTTGCCGGCAAAAGGCGAGCTCGCAAAGTTTGCCAAGTCAGTGAACTCCAAAGCAAGCTGGCAGCAATGTTGGCACAGAGCGCTCTTCCCAGAGAAAAAGAGAGAGAGAGAGTGAGAGGGAGGAAGAGTGGCCGCCCACGCGGCCAGCGCTGTCAGGACATTTGCGGCAAGCGCGCGGAATGCAATCAATTTGGCCAGCCGTTGACAGGCAGCATTTTGTGCTATGCTGCGGGACATGGCAGGACACTGCAGGACATTGCAGGACATCGCAAAGGCAGCAGTTGCCTTGCTGGCTGCTCGCCAGGCATATTTACTGCCTTTTGAGGACAGCTCATAAAACAGTTGGGTCGTAATGTGGCCGCTTTAATTGCGCCGCAAACTGCGCTACAAATTCAATTTCAAGCGAGCTGCAATCAGTCAGGACTTCCAGGTGCTTCCAGACGACATCGGAGACAGTTTCAGTCTGTGCGTTGCATAAATACGCAAATTGAGCTCCATTGAAGCGCCTGCAAATATTTTGCCAAGACTTTTCGATTTATCCAAGCACTTGGCTCAAACCTTCGAAGAGCAACAACAACACATATGCATAAATATAAAGGACACAGCCAAGAGAAAAATCATAGAATATTTCTTTGCAGCTGGGCTAACTGGCGTCTGTGTGTGTGTGTGTGTGTGTGTGTGCGTGCGGGTTTGTCGCGTTTCAGGAACTGTGGCGCCGAAAACTACTAAAAATAAAGTTTGCATTTTGTCTATTTGTTTCCTGTCGCCTTGTCCCAGTCCCAGTGCCCACTCCCCTGGCCCGTTGCCCGTTGCCCGATCCCATTCCATTCTCAGGCTAAAAATCATCCACCATCAGCCCGAAAACGAAACTCGCATTAAGGCAGGTTGACATTTTTGTGACTCTAAGATGGAAACCCATAAAGCACAAACTCCGAGCATGGAAAAGTTGCCAAAAAAAATTAAATAAATTTAAAAGCCAAATCACGAAATATTTAGTATATACATTTATATCTGATATATATTTGTGAATTTAAATGAAATGAATATGTTATTTATTTATATTACATATTTATTTGAATATAAATATTTTTTTGTACATTAATTTCTTTTAATGTTATTTAAAATAATTGAAATTGCCTTTTAAATATAAATAAGCGTTACTTTAGCTTGAGCTGCTGACCACAAGATGTCGCTATTTGCTGGCGCCATCTCTTGTGTGCAAAAAACGCAGCAGATACTTGTCCGCTAGAGCACTAGCTGGCAACATTTTACTGATACGTTGTTCGCCGCTAGAGCGCAGCACTCGCTAGCAACATTTTAGATCTACCTTGTTTGCCGCTAGAGCGCAGCACTCCCTAGCAACATTTGATGCACAACATGTTCGCTGCTAGAACGCAGCACTAGCTAGCAACATTTGAAGTTTACTTTATTTCCCGCTAGAGCGTAGCACTTGCAGCAACATTTAATATGCACCATATTTGTCGCTAGATGGCGGCAGTTACCAATGCCAGCTGTTGCAAGCGAAAGCTAACGTTAAACGTAAGCGAAACGTAACGGAAAACACAAATTTAAACTGCAAATCGAAAAAGTTTTTGTGTATAAACAGATTTTGACGCAAATCATTGTTAGATAAACTCCTAAACGTGATGTAAATGCCAAATAACTCTTCTGCAGCAGCTCAGTTGCGATATGGAAGCGCCGAGTATATGCAATTTGGAATTAATTACGCCTGGCCACTTGCTAGCCTCGGCCAGGGAGCTTAACATTTGCCCCACGTCCCGCCCACGCTGCAGCTGTGCTCAAGTTCGACCAGCTTGTGCTGAGGTTACAAATTCTCATATGTCGTCGGGGCAGGCACCGGCGGACGAGCGGACAAACGGACGAAGGGACGCGGACAGACAGACAGGATTGGCAACAGTTGACACTGAGCATTTAACGCTTCAGCACGTTTCCAATTCAATTTACACAGGGCTGCCAAGTGGGCAGAGACTTGGCATGTGCAAGAGCGGGTTAGGGGTGAGGGGGGGACAGCGAGGTCGCCAAGGAAGTTTAGGCGTCGAAGCGTGCAAAAACTTAAGCAGACGCACAGAGCATGACAAACGAGGACAACAACAACAACAACAATGCCCGAGCATAATAATAATGAACACTAACGGTAAGCGAATTATGCGGCAGAGCCCAGAGAAGGCGTAGGCCTTCTTAAGCTGACGGGGTTGGGGTTCAAGGAATTCTAAAGTAAATGAAATCAAAGTAGAATGCACAATAAATCAACAAATTACGCGTGGCAGCAACAACAGCAGCATCAGCAGCAGCATCAGCAGCAGCATCAGGAAGGGTTTGCATTGTATCTCGCAGATACTTAGATACTTTTATGGCCGCTCGGCCATATTTATGGGCAAAAACAATAAGCGAAACGCTTAAAAATGCATAAATCAAATCGCAAACGCAGCCGAGGGAACTCAAACAAAAACAAAGAGCAGCTAAAAACAAAAAAAAAAAACCAAAACACAAACAGACAAAAGAAAAGAGCGAGAAAAGTGAAAAGCGAAACCAAAAAATGAGAAATGAGTAGCGAATGTCAAAATGATAATCGGCAACAACTGTTGAAACTGCGTGTTGACAAATGTTGTTGACGGGGGCAGTGAAGGGGAAGGGGGGGCAACTCTGACCAATATTCAATGTTTAGCAGGAGGACAGGCCGAAAAACACATTTCACTTATTAGGCAGCGGGGGTGGAGGGGTAAGGGGATACCCTTATCCCCGGCAGCAACTTGACAATAATCATAAAAACAAATGCAAAACGCAAAAGCCAACAGCCTGACAGGCGTTGCTTAGGGTTGGGTAGTAACCACCCCCGCCCCCCACTTTGTATAACCCCTTAATCCACTTGTTTCCGAGCTCGTTTTTGGTGGTTGCGCAACTCTGACCATTTGCGCAAATATTTGCGATATGTTATTGAGTGTTTGTTATTGGCGTACGACATGGCTTAAATCACACAATCTGATTATGGCCAACATGGTGTGGGAATTGTGATATTTTGAAATGGAGCGCAAATTATATGACTTTAAGTTGGGAATACTTAAAAAGTATGCAGTAAAATATCATTAAACTATATATAAATGTCAAGGAATTCAAAAATTCCATTAATATTAGTAATTAATAATTTTAGCCGATTACCAATATTTTTAATTTAATTTTTTCAGCACTATTTAATAAGAGACTAGAGTCTTGGATATATATATATATATGTATAAATGTGAAATTATTGTATACCCTTAAATCTTATTCATTTAAAGATAATAGATTAAAAATTGTTTCAAAATTCGCTTCTGAAACAGTGGACAAAGTAGACAGTTTCAGTAACATGCATTTTAAATCGCATTAACTACACATTTAACAAGATTTGAAAAACAAAGCCATAGTTAACCACAAGAACCAACAGAACCCGCTTGCCCTCAAAGAGAGCCCATTAAAAACTTTACACCATAAAATATGCGCATATGTGACAAACTGCTTAGCAACCCCCACCCTTGGCATTGGCCAATTCTTGGGCCATTTTCAAATGCCATTTAACACTTCATTCAAATGGTGACCCAGTTTAAAAGGCATTTTGCAAAAGATGCGCAAAACATTTGCAAAAGTAATTGCAAAAGTCCATTTGCGGGCGCAGCACAGAGCCAGGACACTTCGGGTGGTATCCTTTTGACTGACTCATATGCGTGAATTCTTGGCCATAATGGATGCCATAAGTGAATTGCTAATTCGGCGCTAATGTTGCAAAAATCTGCAAATGGCAACACTAACAAAAACCAACAATAAGCATGACAACAATGCGAAACTAAGCTCATAAATTACCATGACAATGGAATTATGCTCTAATCCACCCCGAAAAGGAAAAAGTTATTGAACTCCGCCACCCGAAAGCCAAGTCTAAAGCCACGAACGTAAATCTCTGAGAGCTGTCATAAATTTGGCTGTTTTCGCGTTCGATTTGGAACTCGAATTCGAATTAAATAGAATATTATTTATATGCCCGATCAGGCGGAGGGGAACGGAAAATGAAATTGCAATTGCATTTTCAGACAACGCGCTCTTCATCTCCCACTCTGCCTGCAATTTACACACTTTTTAGCAAATGTAGAGTAAATTTATTCCGCATGATTAATTCAAGATTCGATTTTCAGAAATCAACAGCAAACGGGCGAACAGCCAAAACCCAGAGGAGCTGCTGCAGTCCCCATAAAGTAAAATATTTGTTCAAGGTGTTTGAACTTGCCCGCCAAATACCAAACGAAATCAGCAGCGTCATTACATATGATAATGCCCCCCAAAAGACAACAGAAACGAAAAGAAAATAAAAAAGAAATTGGAAACGAAGGTAAAACAAATTGCAACTGAAAACTAATGATATAAAAATACGATGAACACTCAATGCCAGAGTTGCGCGAAATAAGCTGAATTTTGCCTGTTAAAGCATTTATTCGCTTTGCGGATCCATTTAACAGATTGGCCTGGAATGGATTTAATGACTGTTAAGGATAGAATGGCTGCAAACACATCAAATCAATCGTTGACACTCTCACAGGAGTTATATTTACCTCTTGAATGTCGCCTTTATATGCGATTTTCATGATTGCAAATAAGCCCTGCACATTTTTATGTTTGATCAGACGACAATTTTTACTTGAAGTTAAAGGTAAAATTATATCTTAGATATTTCCATAGCAGCTTGGGTACAAAATTTAAACAAGCATAACTTTGTCAAAAGTTCACCGATTTTGAAACGACTTTTTGTTTTTAATTTGGCCTCAAGAATAATCCTGCGTTTAAAACTAGAAACGCGATTTTTGCTCGAAATTTGTTGCAATTGTTTCCGAAATAATTCTACATAGACATGGATCTAAGTTTTAAGCTATCATAATTTAGTCAAAACTTTACCGATGTTGATGCGGAATAACTTTTTGTTTATAATTTAGCCTCTAGTTTCATCCTGGATTCAAATATGGATAAACAATTTTTTTGTCCTCTAAATAAATCCATATGATAACATTTTTAAATTATATGAACTTGGCAAAACTCTGAACCGATTTTGATAGGAAATTGATTTTTGTTCATAGTTAAGCCTCTAGATTGATTCTGCATTTAAGTCTAAAAACTCGACTTTTTTTAATTCATGAAAATTTCCTTGTAGGTTATTCAATGTGCGGGAATTGGGCAATCTTTTGAGACACTAATTTATAACTTGTAAAAAAAAGAAAGAATCGAGTTTAGATCATACAGCGGACCGAGTGCAGTTTATAAAAAAAAAGCGTTCGTTCTTATTTTGCAGTCTCCAAGAGAAATTTACCCCACTAAATACTTTCTCCATTTTAAATTCCACAAGGAATATTCCCTTCAGACAAAGACCCAGCATGCCACAATTTGTGTTGCTTCAAAGGGCAGATGCCAATCTAAAACGAAGTCAATATCGAATGGAACCAAATGGAACCGCATGGAATGGAAAAGAAAGGAATACAATGTCTCATCGCTGCAACCGCAACTGATAGATGCACAGTCGCTTAGAGCGCACTAGCTGAGGGCAGGCCCAGAATTCAGCATATGTTGATGCCACATTAGATGTACGACTCACTTGTCAGGCTGTCGCAGCCGGGCGCGCCTTATCGTTGCACCAGTTCCAATCAGAGAGTCAAAGAGCGAAAGGCACCCGCGGGAACTGCGAGTCCCAGGCCCACTAACCAGGCTCGAAGGGGGCGGGGGAAACCCGCGGCGTCGCACATTTTTCCACGCATATGTCAGCATTTTCGAATTGGAAAAGAAAAATGCTGCACTAACAGCATTTTGTGGTTTTCAGCATAATTAAAGGCAGACTGGCAAAACGAGTCCGAACTCGAACCCTGCCTCCGTCCACAGGCGCACAGCCCTCGTTCAGTACCGCCCCGGACAGATCGAAAATGTCGAAAAACGTAAGGTGCGCAGGGTTGCAATTGAGTATTGTGAAACGAGAATTGAGATTCATGAGGATATGGCGCGAGCTATTCGGCAAGTTAACAAAGCCATCAATGGACCATAAACTAAACACTTTTTAAATGCCGAGCGGGCGGGCCGCACGATCCTGTTCCTCCACTCCTGTTGCTGTTGCGCCGTCCAAAATCGCACAGATGTTTGTGTTGTGTGCGCATTGCCCAAGACAACTGCAGAGCATCGAGCATCAGGCATCGTAGTTTATTAAAGGGTAGTTTTCATCATATCCGCCGCACAGTTGGAATCGACGCAATTGGAACCGGGCCGCGTCCCACTATGCAATACTCTGATTAGATCTGATTCTGATTGCGCTGGCAGAGACAAACCCCAAACCAAATACGAAACAGGTTCGCTGGCAGGGTCAAAATTTATGGCACCAGGAAACGTATTGAACAACTTTAAATGCGGGTCAGCTGGGTCTGAGTCGGAGTCGAAGTCCTGCAGCCTGGCAACTGGTGGTAATGATGGTGTCGTCTGGTGGTGACTTGGCGGTCGCTTCATTTGTGCAGCTTCGCTGAGCATACGCTGCACATCCGCGTACCCAGGCGAAGCTGAAGCTGAAGGACCTGCACTTCACAAATGTTGCCCACTTGCTAAGAATATGCTTGGCGCAAGTAAAAAGTATTTTTATTTGCCGCCGAAATGTGAATACTCTGCAAGGGTTGCGGATATGGAAAGCCAAGAAAATATGTGACCATCGAATGACAAAGAACAGGTAAGCACAAAGGATAACACCTGTACCTATATGGTACAATCAAGTCTGAGCAGAAAAACAAATTGAATTGGGTAAGAAAATAAGCATAGGATTTATGAAAACGTGCAAAGAAAAAGATTGCAAGTGGAAAAAAATATATATCATTTATTATACATTAAGAGCTCGTTGTTGAAGCTTGCTAAATTAAAAAAAAAAAATATATATATATACTTAAAAAAAACTGTATTAGTAACTTTTGTCTCTTATATACAGTACTCTTCTTAGGTGGAAATATTTGTCAGAAAATAAGGATTGAACCCTCCATTCTGTATAAAACTATCTCAATCAAACTTTTGCGAACTTAAATCATTTTATCCCATTAAAAGCTAAGTTTGTTTGAAAAAATAATTGTATTCCAACAATTTGGTGATGGCCTAAAAACCATTAAAATGAAAATACAAAGAATGGTAATACAAAGGTATTTTTATTAAAGCCAGGCATATATTCATGCCCTACATTCAAAAATAATCACGATCGAATTATAATACCCACTTCAAAGCAGAAGTAGCTTTATCCGTTTCCCGTTCCTGCCCAGTGCCAAACTGAAGTGTCCTTGACATTCTGGCCGGGCTTCTATGTTGAATTCAAGCACTTGGCAACTGTTAACTGTTGCAAGTGTTGTTTATTATTGTGCCACGAGAATTTTGCAATACACTCGCGTGCTGCCACATGCGATGGCGGTGAACATAAATATTTATGCCCCACTCGATTGAAAGCTTCTCGAGCGTAAGCATTTTAGATAAAGCCAGGAAGCGAGTGCGAATGTGAGTGGGAGTGGGAGTGGTAGGCTGGAGGTGGCAGCAAGGGCTGACGGGACACCATGCCCAATGCAGCATTTCGGGCAGGTGCCGAGTCAGAGTCCGTATCATTCGATTGCACGCTGGCATTTTGCATATGACAGCAGAAAAACTGTCGAGCTTGATTGTGGCAACATCGCCGTGCTGATTGAACGCACACGACGGCAGCAATCGACATTCACAGCAACAACAACAAGGACAACAACAACTAGATTGTCGTCATGAGGCGATTTGGTAACCAAAACAAGGGCTCTAATCCGCATAGCTCAGCCGCTTAGGCGAGCGCACCAACTATAACTTCGGAGCGCTAAACCACAAGAGCCACCACCACCAACAGCACCACCGCTAAAGGAAATGCCAGAGAACGGCCCTCGGGCCTTGTTAGCGACCCTCGTGCTGGATTTTTAATCCGTTTAAATGAATGACAGTCTAATTGGAGGATTTGAACGAGAACAAGGACGGACCAGACGTCGTCTAAATAGTGACAAAGTCCTTGCCATATGCTTCGAAAAAACCACATGTTATTCACGGTATTTAAACAAACAGCAACAGGGAGAGAAACAACCCTCCAACCCCCATCAAATTAGGTGCTCTGCCCTGAAATCCAATTCGAATTTTTATATAATGCGCGAAAAGCACTTGATTGAACCGAGGACCGAGGACTATAAATTGGAACCAGCACATACTCCAGGGACACTTCACAGCTAGGCACAGGGGTGGCTAGCAAGTGCAGAGCAAAGTTTATGCACAGGACGAGCTGCAATCCGGAAACTTTCTAAGCAGCCAACTTCCGACTGAACGCCAGGCAGCAGGCAGCTAGAAGCTGTTCTATTCCGGCAAACAAAATCCCACAAACAACGCAGATTACGAGACAGCAGCCAAGGCATTAACATTAACAATAACCGTAAGAAAAGGTGTCTGCTGTCTCCAGGATGTACAAGTGCCAACCTCTACCTGGCTTCCTCTCCAGCCACGAGTTCAACTTGAAACAATTACCATTTACATTTTACTTATCTTTTGCGGTAATTAAAACCACCAAAGACACGGCATAAGGAGCACGTAGCTCTGTCTAAAACTTAGTCCCGAGATTGCCATCTTAGTTTTTTTCCCCCTTCATTTCCCATTTTCCCGGCCGTTGGCGGCTTGACTTAATCACACAAAGGCAATTTCACGCCTTTTTGCGCGTTGCCTGTGCCCAGACCTAGATCTAGCCTCAGATCCAGGGAATCACTTTGTCACTTGGCAGTTTGATGTATCGACAGCGGCAAAAACAACCATCCTCCCTTCCCCCACCACTCTTCAAACTGACATGTTTGAGTCGACCAGATCTTCAGGGGTAGATTAGCAATTGTTTTGGCCTTAACAAATTTTGTGCTCGATTTGTATATCCTAGATTTGCGTTAATTTCCATTGAATATATTCGAAGGAATCTGTCGAATGTGTTGGGATTTACACTTGACTGAAATTGCTGTCACGTGCCACATGTGTGTGTGGCAACAACTAAATGGGAAGGGGAAAGCAGCGATGAAGTCTTGAGAGCTGACAGAGAAATACAGTTAGATACATATGATAAAAGTAACAATAAAAATAGGGATTTAATTTAAAAAAATTAATTGTAATAACTTTGAATAGTTTGTAATTATTTGAAAAATTTTGAAAAGGGAAATTAAATATTGGACCGTAGAGGTTCTTAAGAGATGTAAAGTCTAAGAAGCTGACAGCAAAAATTCAAATAATTACGAATAACAAAAATAAAAAAATTAATTTTGTATGGTGTTATGTAAGGGCCAAGAATCAAGCTACAAAATAAATTATTAAATAATAATTATTTCTTATAATTTAAAATTGGAGAACAATTCAAAAATTTTGAAATTTATTTAAAAAATTTCAATTAACAGTAATATGTAAATCTGTAGATTTCAAATCAAAATTATTCGAAAAAAATCAATTAATTTTTACTTTTTTTAAATGATAAAACTAATTAATGTCTATATATAGATTTATATTTATTAATGATTATTATGATAGACATTAATTAATGTCTATGCTAAATCGATTTATATTTATTAATGATTATGATTATAATCATTATGGCTTCAGCTTGAATCGTTCTGCCGGCAATTAATTAATTATAAGCTAAACAATATTTTTAATGAAATGCCAATGTCGAAGGCAATCATGTGTTAAATATTAATTTTGTGCCGACAGAAAACATGGCGACCAGTCGAATTATAGGCACCAACAAATACACACACGTGCCCACACATACACACACTGAGAGACACAGTGCAGATAGTCGTAGCTATAAATTTTAATTAAAAATGCAGCTCATATGGCAAGTGGAGCAATTAGCACCTGAAAATATGCAAACATTAAATTGCCAACTGCAGACAAACAATAACAACAACAACAACAGCAACTGCAAGAACTGCAATAAAAGGCGTGGAATTTCAATAAATTGTGTGTATTGTCCATGGCTAACATAACGTGGCCATAACAGACACATATTTTGCCCTAGCAGTGGCCACATCCTGGCCAGGACTACAGTGCAGAATACCAGCCAAAAAAGCGGCTGGCAGAGCGAGATGGAAAAGCGAACGGAAAACATTGCACATTTTGTTGTAGCTGTTGTTGGGTATTGTTACTGGACAATGGTCAGTTGAGAGCTGTTTTTTTTTTGTTTTACTTCTTTTTTTATATATACATGTATAGCGACAGGCAGACGGATAAATATTTTAGTTTGCAAAATCTTTTTGCGCTCAACAGTCGCCTATATGAAACCCAACTGGAATCTGCCGCACTGTTTGTGTGTGTGTGTGTGTATTTATGTGCTCCCATACAATATGTAATGCTACACGCAGCATATATTCAAAATACTAACAACAACAACAACAACAACAACGACAACACAAAACATGAATACATATTCAGACAATCTCGCTGTTGCTGCCAAAAAATCGACAAAAACAACCTGTTCGGAAACACTTGCAACAAGGACATCAAGGATATATCGTGCAGCAGCCACAAAGCGAGAGATAGAAAGAAATATATATAGAGAGAGACAGAGAGAGAGAGAGAAAAGTGGAGAGAGGGCAATAGGTAGCGCAAGCGAAAGAGGGTAAACGAGATAGACAACAGATTGCCATGCCAGGGGAGGGCAGTGAGAGCTAGAGAGCGCAGGCAGCATCTAAGCGCCGCCTCTTTTCGAAAGTTTGCCACAACACAAGTGGCACAGTGGCCCGAAGTATGATTATAACAGCAAACAATTATAGACATATATGTAGTTTTGATAAATATAGTTTTAAATATAAATATAATGTGTGTTCATTTAATTCAAAGAAATAAAATAAATTTAAACAAGCCTAACAATGTTCTAGATAACCGGTTTAAACAAATTTAAAAAAAAAAATATTTTTTATATTGTTAGGAAAAAATAATAAATATGATTTTGATATAGTACAATATGTTGAAAATAATGTTTTGCAACAAAAAAGTAAAGTAACAGTCAGTGAAACAAAAACTAACCATTTTTGGAATTTAAATAAAAAAAATAATATATTTTGTATAAAAAAAATTCGAATACATTTTTATTTAAAAATATATGTTTATTAAAAAGAGGACTTACCCCTCTTCGAATAGCCACAACTTCGCATATATGTACACGTTTATATGTTACCTAAAAAAAATAAATGTAAATATATTATACAAAACACAAACTTGAATATAACGCCGAAATAAAATCTAATATACCAACAATATTGATTACATTATTATTGAGCAAATATTTAATGTCTATAAGACCGCTCAAAAAATAATACTAAATGCCCAAAACAGCCAAACCACTGTGCAGTATATGATATACAATGTAGAGTGTAGCAAAACATAATAGCAAAGCGTCTAACGGCCTGTCCGTGCTGCCAGCCAACCAGGAGGCGCGCCCAGGCGCTGTTCACACAATAAAACCACAGAATATGTTGGCAACTGACAAAGCAGATGGGCACGCCGAGAGAGCGGGAGAGCAATAGCCAGAGCAACAGCAACAACAACAACAATCAGAGCATAAGGGTGAAGATTCGAATTTGACTCTCTGCAAAAGAGTCCAAACAGAATCAGGACAGATGTGCGAGTGCCGCGAGTGCGGAGAGTTTCGTTTGAATGGGACAATATGAAAATTCCAAGTGGACTCGCTGCTCCGGTGGTGGCACCAGCGACTACTTAAAGAGGAACAGATTGCGTGCGGCCAGCAGTCGAAAACAGAACTTCGAATCGAACGGTGCCCCATTATACACATATATCAAATCAGAGCTCGCAAGTTGACAAGTGCCCAAGTCCAGAGAAACTCCAGTGTTCAACTCCAGTGCGATGAACTTGCTCATGGATAGCCTGCCGTCGCATGCGAATCCCGCCGTGCGGCGCACAACTCCGCCGCAACAGCAGGCCGAGCTGCGCATCTCCACCAGCCCCACAGCAGCAATGACACAGCAGCAACACCACAACAACAACAACAACAATAACAGCCACAACAACAACAACCACAATGAAACGCCCAGCGTTAAGACGACGCTGAAGCGTTCCTTCGACGTGGCCTTTCTGATGATGCCCGATGAGCGCATCAAGCAGAAGCAGGCCGAGAAGCAGGCGCGCCTGCAGGAGGCACTGCAGCAACACCAGCCGCTCCAGTTGAGTCACTATCCCACGGATCTGTCGCCACGCGCTGCGGCCTCGCAGCCGCCCTCGCCGGCTGCCTTGGAGTACATTAGCCTGCTGGAGGCGCGCCAACGGTATCCACAGCTGGCCATACGTTCGCCGCGCGTCTACGATGATCCCACGCTGGTCATACCGCTGGTGGACTCGCCGGAGGCAACGGTCTCGCCGCCACCGCCGCCGCTGCGCAGCGCCTTCACCAAGGTGGCCTCCTCGGTGTCCAGCTCGTCGTCGCCGTCAACGGTGTCGCGTCTGGAGTCGCCGGTGGATGTGAGTGCGCCACCGCTCAGCCCGGATCAGTTGAGCTGTCATTCCATGAGCCCGCCGGTGGCCACGCCCCCACCGCGCACCAGCAGCGGCGGCGGCGGCGGCGGCTGCAACGCCTCAGGACAAAACACTTTGCCCGGCGTCATGCCAACCAATCCCATTGTGTATCACAACTTTCGGCCGGAATATCAGTTCAATGGCGCCTTTCAGGCCGTGAATCCGATGCAGGCGCTGCAGGCACAGCAGCGGCTCAAGCAGCAGCTGCTGTACAGGCCGCCCACGGTGCCCAATGGCCACAGTCCGAATGGTTGCTCATCGAATCCCTCGTCGCCGCCATCGGGTCCGCCGCCGGAGTTCCTGCATGCCGCTTATCCGGGCTTTGGACACCCGCATCCGCATCCCTTTGCGGTGGCTCAGCCGCTGCAGAATCCCGCCGCAGCGGCGATACTCTCTACGCTCATACCACCGACGCTGGCGTCGACGTTTACGCTGACCGCGCAGAACGTGTGCGCCAAGTGCAACATTAGCTTCCGCATGACCAGCGATCTGGTCTATCACATGCGCTCGCACCACAAGAGCGAGGTGGCCTGTGATCCGAATCGGCGTAAGCGCGAGGAGAAGCTGCGCTGTCCCGTGTGCCAGGAGACCTTCCGCGAGCGGCATCACCTCACCCGGCACATGACGGCGCATCAGGACAAGGCCAGCGATCATCAGCCAACGGCGGAGGAGTCCAGCGACAATGAGATTATCAATGTGGTTGGCGGCACGCCGCCGGGCCGCCGAGCCGGCGGTGGCTCCAAATGATCCAAACATTTCTTCGGATACTTTTAAGCGGCAGCGTGTTTTGTTAGTCTAGTCCGTAACACTCCCCTCTACCCAGAAATGTTTCCATTGTGATATTACGTTTAGTTACAGCCCAATTTAAGTTTCTCCATTAGCCATAAATATAGTGCAATTTTTATCGCAAAGTCAACCAACTGTTTTCCCATCGGATTAGCTCTAGAAGTGGCAGAGTGTTCTTTCCAGCTGCCCGTTTTATCATTGTAAAATACTAGACCTAAGTTTCATGCTCAACCAATTTAACATTTGATGTGTGACTTAATGTTTAAATAAATATCTTATTGTTATTAAAAGCAAGTATATCAAATATATATTTTTAATGGTATGTTATATTGGCTAAGATAAAAATATTTCTTAAGGGAATTTTGAAGAAAAATTAATATTCTTTCAAAAGAATATCTATTGCAGCTGTGGGGTATATTGATTTATAAAAAATCGATTTATATTATTTTTCTAAACAACAAATATTATTGTAGGGTGAGAATATGCCACATAGAATATGTTTCAGTCTGTCCGATTTTATGTACATATAAATCAATGAATTTATAAATTTGTCATTTGCATATCTCAATGAGAATATATGTCATATATGCTTTTCTTTTTATTTCAAGTTAAACTATAATTTTGTAATATCAGACAAATAAAGCTGTGATGGGTAAGAATAAATCGCCTATTTAATTTTTTTTATTATTTAAAGAAAAATATAAAAAAATTATTTTTGTATTTAATTTGCTACCATGGTGTTGAGAAAATTTCAAGTTAGATAATTAAATAAAATAATATCAGCAATATTAAAAAAAAACTATACCAATAATCGTGCAAACTCTATAAATGTTTTTTTTTTTGAATTAAATAACTATGTATTTTTAACTTTAAATTAAAATAAAATACAAAAAAACCCTATTTCAATTATTACTATTTAAAATAAGTAAGTAAAATTCCCATTCGATCCCATTTGATATGACCCGAATTTGCAAAATATAAAACATACTTTAGCTCATAATGGCGACAGTTGTCGCCCAGTGAAAAACATAGGTTCCCAGGCTTAGAAAAACCGCCAGTTGCTCTAGAGAAACATACGCCATGTGAGTGCCCGAGAATATGTTGGCCTTGTTAGCGCAGTGAAGCCAAAATAGCGGAATGGGATGCATCCGTTTGGTCGGCCACATGCAGTCGAAAAGTCGAGCAGCGTATGCAGCAATTAGATGCGGCAACAAAAACTGCGTTGCCGACGCTAATGAGCTGACACTGAGTCTGGGAACAGAGCTGTAAACAAGATGAAGGGTAGTCCCCAGTCACGAGAAATCAGCTAGACGCTAGACGCCGCAACTAATGTGGCACAATGCTGGCGAGTTATTTGGCGAGCGCCTCTCAAGTGCTTTGGCAAAAATGATTTTCGAATTTCAATATTTCTACACTCAAATGGCAACCCTCCGACTGTGTTGGGATTCCCATGAGCCACGAATTTGTAGCGTGCCGAATGCCGACAAAGCGCAGCGAATGTCTTGGGTGGTGGGTGCCGTGGAGGATGCCTCG
Organism: Drosophila colorata; assembly: GCA_035041545.1. NCBI lineage: Eukaryota > Metazoa > Arthropoda > Insecta > Diptera > Drosophilidae > Drosophila > Drosophila colorata. Next base: position 8,751,320 of record JAWNLD010000564.1, read on the forward strand.
TTTGCTGCACTCAAATGAGCCGCGGCGAATCACGTTGATTTAGCGTGGCCAAATCCTGTTAGCCCCGTGCCAGTGCGCCACGCGATTCTCACAGGATCTCTGGCTTTATCAACTGATGTATCAATTGATGGCGTGGCTAAACGCAGCTCGCCTCAAACCAATGCTCAACGCTTGTTCGCATTGTTCCCATGATGGGATTAGCGTTTTATGGCCTTGTGTTCACTGCCACAGCCACTTGATAAACACATTTAACGGGACGTGTGGGGGAGACAAGAAAGGCAGCCTTCTTGTCAAAAGGTAAGCAAATTTAAAGAAGCGATTGGCAGTTAGTGCTAAACGATATATGCAAGATGTAAGGGAATGAACTCAGGAGTTGTTTTAAGCAGCACAATCAGCTAAAAAAAAAACAAATATATATTCTATTAAGCATGAACAGTTCCTTTTAAGATCAGCTTTCGACGTTTCAAGAGTAGACAGTAATATCAAAATATATTGTCAGTAGTTAGCTTTAGGTTAGCTTTGCAAGTCTGGAATTCTATATATATGAACGCATTATTTGGTTTGAACCTTAGTTTGGTTCCTCTTTTTTAACAAGTTTTATATGAATAAGTTTTATACTTTCCGACTTTAAATGGAAGAATTGAATTATTTTATAAAATAAATTTTCTTTTGTAGCAATAAGTTCATATCTTGTACTACGTAGAGTACAATTAATATTGTTAGCAATATTTAAGAATAGTTTCAATAGTATTTTCATTCATGAAGAAACCAAAATGTTAAACATATTTGCATCTCTTATTTAATTTACGTAATAGCTAAATTGTTTTTCAGTTTTTATCACCTAACTTAATATTGATATGATTATCGAATCGATACGATACGCATATAAAAGTATTCCACAAACCCCGCTTTAGCAGTTTTATAGTTTTTTTTATGACTTCTACACTTATTCCAATGCACTTTACAATGGGCTCCGCTTGTGGCTTGTTATGGCCATGCCACTGATTTATTTTATACATTTCCCCAATGAGCAATTTCAACTTCCTTTAAAAACAATTACAACTTCCTCTACACACACACACACACACACAGACATACACACACAAGCAAGCAGACTTTTGTTTGCGTCTCGTTAAGCCAACACATCGTCAAAATCACATTTCCTCATTTAAGCCAACAGTGCCTTGTGCCACCCGGCAACTCAGCAGCCACTCACTCAAAACGACGCCCGGAGCAACCGCAGTGGCAACTCCATAATAAGCCTCATCATGGCTGGCTATATAATAGCAGCCATAATCACATTTCATATTTATCACATTTTTACGCCCACACGCTGTCGAGCAGCAGCTCGTGGCTTCCACTTGCCGTGCGACCTGCGCATTGTTTGCCGTTCGCCGTTTGCCTTTGCCTAACCTCGCAATTTGACCGTAAATAAATTGCCTGCTCATTTGGTAAGCACTTGCCCCAAACTCAAGCACACTCCCCCCCCTCCCCTTCCTTCCGCATACCAGTGAACCCCCAAAGTGAATTTCCCACCAGTTTCCTTTCAAATGCGAGCAGGAGCTCTGCTCTACCCTGACGAACGTTGCGCGACGTCGACCTCGTGTTCAAATACGTTTAAACACAATGCAAATACCGTTATAATAGCACAACAGCAACAACAACAAAGCCGAAAACCAGACAGCTGGGATAGTCTGTGCGCCCAGAGGGCCGGCACGCCCCCTTGCCGTAATGGGGACGTGTGCGTATGAGTGATTTTTCTCAGCTGCGCTTAAAAGTATGCAAATGTTTTTTGCGGGGAGCGCCTGCGAAGGGGTTGTTGTTGTTGTTTGCCACAGGGCGGGGGGCGTGGCTGCAGCTGACTTTCAGTTTATGACATTTAGAGTGAAGTTATTATTGGTGTTGTTGCAGTTGTTGTTGTTTTGGTTGTTGGCTATTAAGCCTGGTAAAGTGTATTTAACTGCAGGCAATTTCATTTGCGCTCACCGCTGCCGGGCGTTTAATTTCGGTGTCCTTTATGCATGCTGATTAGCTATGGACAGGCCGGACAGCCTGGCCGACAGGTATGCCCAGTTGGCCAGTCGACTCGAAGTCGACTTAAAAAGTGCGGCGCAAACCGTAAAAACCGAACAACTGACAGCCAAGCCGCTTAAACTTTGAACTTTGTCATTTCAATTTTCGCCAACGGATGCGCTTTGTTTCAGGCCCCACAGGCGGTGCTCAACTCTGCTTGGCTCTGCTTGGCTGTGCTGTGCGTCCATGTGCCGCCGGAAACATTGAGCCTGACAATGCGACTTTCGTTTGGCCAAAAATTTGTAGATCTGTGGATGGTTGTTGCGGTTGCCGCCACAACGTGAGGAGCTGCCGCCATTGTTTTGCGGCCAAGGCACATGATGAAGTCCTGGCTATAGCCAGGAAGTTTTTCATGCGCCATGACACTTTTTGTGCGCTACGGCAGCCATTTTGTCAGTGTGTGTGCGTGCGTGTGTGTGTGTGTGTCGTCTACCTTTACCGTTGCTGTTGCGGTTGCCGTTGCCGTTGCCATTGCCATTGCCGGATCCCGAGACACAGACACAGAGACAAAGACAGAGACAGTCGTAGTCGTAGTCGTAGTCGCAGTCGGAGTCGGTTTTGGTTTCGGCGCTCTATTGAAATGATTTTTGGATGCATGGAAGCTGTTTGGCTTGCCGCAAGACAGCCGGCTTACTGACTGAACAGCAGCAGCCAACAGCCAGCAGCCAGCGACAGCGGCAGCAGCCAGGACAACATCCGCGTGTCCATGTCCGTTCGTCCTGTAATTTATGATGTGCGCTTCCTTTTATTTCGGGCCCCTCCTCTCGTTGCCAGTGTTTTAGTTCGGCGCAACTTTTCAGTGCCGCCCAGCGCCTGTTTTCTGCTGTCATAACTTTGCGCACATAATTAATAGTTGTGAAAGCCGCGAGCGGATTTTTAGTTGTGCCGTGCAACTTTTATGGCCGCTTGTCCGGAGTTGTTTGCTCAATTAACTTAGCAGGTAGTTAATTTTCCAAAGCCGCAGGACACCAGCTGCACTTGCTAATTGATTTACTGTCCAAGCGTGGCAGATACTCAACGAACGAGTATCTTTAAGATACTTTAAGCCATGGATATTCACTGACTATTCGAGTGTTAATTTTGAAACGCAGCCAAGCTGCAGTTGAGTGGAAAAATCGGCAATAAGTTTGCATTATATTTGATAAATCACAACTTGTTTATATCAGCAATAAATTTGCGGAATTTCACGACAGTCGCAACTGAGCAACCCCAGAGCACAGAACTACAAAGGAGCTGCCCCTGTTTGAGCACAAGATCAACTTGAAGAAGAATATAAATATGAAGAAGATAAACGCTTTATATCTATAGCTAACAGTGCGTGAAGCGATTGTTCCAATATAAGGCTAATTTAAAGCATTATAAAGTAGTTCGATCTTAGTAATATTTAGCTTATATATTATGAACATGTAGATGCTCATAGTTGACAAGTTTGGTTATTGAAAACAAAAATATATTTATTTAAAACTCATTTTTTAACCGATTGATCCTATGGAAGCTATATACTATAGGAGTTAAGTGAACCTTTCACTTAACAATTTGATCTTGATATCTTGAAAAACAAAAAGTTTTTTATACAAAAAGTTATCGTTCGATCGATTGTTCTTATGAGAGCTGCTTTCAGACTTAAAAGTCCATTCGAAAATTTGTATTTTAAAATATAGTTAATACAATTTTCGTCTTCTTCTAAATAAAGAACCCAGTTCAATAACCTAAAGAGATTCCAAGTTTGGTAATACTTAACAGATGAAGAACAATCTCTGAGTCCCTTCTGTACCTTCTGCCGATGGCTGGCTAACTTGGCGTATGCGCGCTTTCGGCTGCTTGTTCATCGTTGTTTTTATTGCATACCTGGCAAGTGCTGAAGCAACGCGCGAAATATTTAGCATGTCAAATGACATATTTGCGGCTTTTTTGTGCCTTGGCAGCAGTTAGCAAGGATATCACCCGCTCAGACACACTGCTGCCCCTTTCGCTTTCCCTCTCTCTCTTTTTGCTAAGGCATATGTGTGCGTTTGTCGTGCCGTCCCGTTCCTTGTGAATCTGTTTGCTTTGGCTGTCGCCATTTTTGCTGTTTTGTGCTTCATTTATCACTTTGCAGCATTCGGAATTTCCATATACTCAGCATATTTGCTGGCCACAGCACTCGCACATGATATATGACCGAGTCTTTAACCCAGCCAACAGGCATCAACATCATCATCATCATCATGATGCCACACTCCACTAAGCCAGGGTAGTGTGTCATATCGTTCGATGACAACGCACTGCACCCTCTCTCTCTCTCTCTATATCTCTCTCTCCCTCTCTGTCCCCCACCCACTTCATCATCTCCAATGCCACTTCTCACACATGGTGTAATTTAGATAAGTGGTCATTCTTCATATTTATAATGCTCATAATTTCATAATGTGCCACGCATATGCAGCTCTGCCTGATGCCCGCCTGCCCTCAAACTACGCTAAATTAAAATCATACATTTAAGCAGAGTGGGGGAGGTTGAAAGGGGAGCGGGGGAAGCGGTAAAGGGGCCACACTGGGAACAACATGGTCAGCGTCGAGCGCTGCCTGAGCCATTTATTTTATTTGGCGCGAGTTTTTGTTAGTCCAGCCACCTTGCAATGAATATGAATAGTCCTTTGGCCGTGGCAGAGAAACAGGAGCAGGAGCTGGAGCAGAAGCGGGAGCGGGAACAATAGGAGCATTGCCCATGAATATGGAACATGTGAAATCGCGATTGTTGTCGCTGCTATTTTTTCTCTCGATGCCCACCGTTTGTTGTTGGCCTGATTTATGAGCCACATAAAAGTTAACTTAATTAAATGGCTTTTGGCTTGTTGTGAATATTTATGCGTGTGTTGCTTTTAAAGTATAGATAGTAAAGCAGAAAGTTTGTAAATATGGGAGGATTCAATCATATTAGATCACTGTGTGTAGTTCACACCAAAGATAAAAATTACCTAAATTAGTAAAGGATATTTTTGGAAGAAATAAATAAAATACCAAATACGAATTAAATTTAAAAAGAAAATCAATTTAGAGCTCAAACCATGAACAAAATGGTAAATATTATGAAAATCGATTGAGTTTTGACAAAGTTCTGATTCTTTGAAATATAGTACATATGGATTCGGGAACTTTACATGTCTAATTTTTTGCCAATCATGACATGACTTTTGACAGAAAAATCGACTGCCGCAGAATCACTTGTAAATTTGCGCTTTTCTACATTTAAAAAAATTAAATTTCCAAAGTATGTAACAGGGGAGTAAAGAATGTTTTTGGAAAAAGTTTTTTTTATGTATATGTAAGTTTTTCACTTAGATTTCTCTATTTTTCTTTTAGCCATCAAAGTAAATTACCCAAGTATAAAGTATAATTACAAATTATATTATATTTAAGCAGACAATTCAGTTATCTCAAAACATTTACTTAAAATTTACGGTGGAAATATTTTCAGACAGTCGAAAAAAAAAAACTTTTTAATAGTTAAAATTTGCAAATTTCTTTGGCAGCGATAACAAACAGGTTCGCCAATAAATATAGACACCATTTTGAGTTTATGTAGCGGAGAAGCTGGGAAAACTGAAACTAATAGAGGCAGAGGCAGAGGCAGACAGATAACGGTAACATTATATGTACTTATATATAAAGCAGATAAAACAGAAACTTAGCAGTGGAACTGGAAACCGAAAACTAGAAACTGAAACTTTTCTTTCTTCATTTGCCAAAAAAAAAAAGTGGAGAGCGCGCAGAGCAATGCGAATCGTAAAAAATAAAATTATGCAAATTTTTATTATTTGATTATGCAAATGTTCGCGCTTGACGACCCTTGGCATAAGGACGACAATACTCGAACCCCGCACACCACAACCCCCCAACACATGCGGGCACTGAAGCTTCCGTTGTGAGTAAAAAAAAACCGTAAAGAAACAGTTAGTTGGCCACCATTTGCCCCAACTGCCGGCGGGTTCCCTACAGCGGGTAAATTTGAATTTTCGTTGGCGATTTCATTTTTTTTTCGCCATGGGGAACAACGTCGGACGGAGGCGCGGCAGAGGGTGCCACTGTGGAGCATTGTCATATGTGGTTGGAAATTTTGAATCTGTTTGCAACCCCTTCGAGCGTATCCGTTTCCTTCTGTCGCGTGCGTTTTCCCCCCTCGTCCAGCTCCCCTTAGCCGCACTTGTCGTATGCGTATTTATATTTTCTCATGTTCTGCTTTGTTATTGTCGCTCTTCCTGTTTCTCCATCTCTCTGACTCTCCACGCTTTGCGCGCGATTTGAATCTTTTAAGCGAAATATTGTTGAAATCACTTTATGCCTGACTGACTGGGGGTTTTCCGCGGTTTTGGGGGTGGTGTTGCTGACTACCAACGCTGGGGTGTGTGCGTGTGTAACGTACACCTTAAATGCTTTAATTGATATACAACACTAAGCTGTGTGGCTTCGCAGCCGAAAAAAAGTCACGCAGAAAGCGTTTAAATTATAAAGTTGCTGATAAAAAAAGAAAAGCGCGCTCGTAAAAGCCCAACTGATAAAAGTTGAGTTCAGCTTTATGGCTGTCTTCTAATCAGTTTGAATAATTACCAAAACGTGCTGCTGCAAACTACAGAAAGGAAAATGGTACAAAAGGCGCACTAAATAGAGATACTAAAATGGAAAACATAGAAAATGGCAACTACTTTGTGACTGATGCAAAGCGGAAAATGTAGAGAATCTTTTTAAAATGTAAAAAAAAATGGAAATAGAATAAAACTATTTCTTATAAGTCTAGCCCTTACGTTGTAAAGAAAATTTTAAAGGTCTTATAAAAATTAAATAAATATTTTTTCAAAATAAAATCTCAACATTTCAGTTTTACGTTAAAAAATTTGTGAGATTTTATATAATTTCTTCAAGTTTTAAAATACAAACCCTAGAATAAAGCGACATACATGTAAAAATAACACAATTAAAGCATACAAATTGAACCAATACGAAAATTTAAATGAAATGAAAATAATCTTATAAATAAAAACGCTAGGAGTTTTTAGGTATTTTCAAGCTATAGGCTTTTAAGTACGAATAGAAGATATTTTAATTATAAGCAACTAATCTATACTTTTTGATAATTGTAGATTTTTCTGTGATTAATTGACAAAAACAGTATAACAGTCTGTATGACTGCCATACTAAATCCGTAAATTGTTATATTGCCAGCTATAACCAAGCATAATTTGTAATCAGCTAAGCAAACAGCGCCCGCAGATTGGTCAGCTATGAATCTTTGCCAAAAACTGACGAGCAAACAAGCGAAGCAGCTCATCAATCACGAGGCCACAGAACATAAATCAAGCTAAGAGTCAAAACCTATAGAAAAACGGCAAAAAACTAGATAGTAAGAGAGGGCGAGCAATCTTTAGCCCCGAGGCGATAGGCTGGGCAGCATCAAGTTTGATTGAGCAACAGTCGTGCTAAACTTAAGCGCCACTTCCGGCAACGAAGCAACGCAACGCATCCAGCCATAATAAGTAAAACGCGTAATAAAACCAAAATGCTTAGAAGACACACAAAAAGACAGCCGGGCCAAGAACAACAAGAAGAAGAAGAAGTTGGCCAAGAGAGGGGCCTGGCCATATACAAAGACAGTCTGTTTATTTACGCCGCATCGTATGTAGAAGCTTACATATGGGCGCCTCCAGGCCAGCTGCATGGTTAGCGGAGGGCGGGGAAGAGGGAAAAAGGGGGGAAGGGGGTTAGCGTTAGGCAAGTGCTGGTCCGGTTGTTGCGGCGTCCATACGGCGGGGCACACATCACACATGTTGTTCCGAGTACACACGTATGTTGCCTGCAAGCGATAGCGTCAACGTCAGCGTCGACGACAGCGTCGACGTCAGTGCCGCCATTTTTTGGCAGCGCTCGCCCCAATCTTGGGCAGCAATCGCAAGCGGCACATATGTGCAATCATGTGCAGCCCACCCATTGTCCCAATCAACTGTGGAGACGCTGTGGAGACTCCATTTTGGTTTTGCCATTGGCGCGTGCCACGCGCCACGCCCACAACGGCGCCAGGCGCATGCCCAGCGCCAGTTCGAAACAGGATTCGATGTCGAATTTCGAAGAGTTTTGTCAAAGCGCAAAATTCCCTGCGCCGGCAGCTGCTTAGTGTCAACTGTGAGAAGCGGCTCAAGCGGTTGGCGGATGCTCGATTTTTAATCAAAACTAGATAAGATTTGCAACGACAACAAAACCCAGAATGACAAGTGCACTGGGGGGAGGTGGTGAGGGAGAGGGGCGGGTTTATCTGGAGTGCAGTCACGTATCTGGTTGACCACAAATCCGGTGTGTGAATCACAAGCGCGTTAAATTGAAACTTGGGATTTCACGCAGCTTAAGTTTTTTAGCAATTATGAGTGAGCGAGCTGGCAATAGCTGTGCGAGCGAGATAGCCAGTTAAATAATAATAATAAAAAAAAAGTAAAGAAAACAGGCGTTAACACTTGTCAGCCGAGACGGGAATATGTCACCTGCAACAGGAGTCGGGGCAGGGCTGGCCCAGCTCAGCTACTGATAGGCAAATTCAAACAACACCCCGCTCCGTTCACACTCTCCCCTTCCCCGTCTGCCGGCAGACACATCTATAAATCTCAGTGGCGAATTATCTCACATAAATTTATATTTATGGTCGAACATTTGAACCTTTTTGTTTGCGCACACACAGTCAACCACACACACGCACACACAATCAAAAGTCGATTAGCATGCAGCGCCCCGGGGGCAGTTGCCGAGCCCAAACTCATTGCCCGACTACAAGCTGCAAATAGGCAAACGCAGGTAATCGCATTTCAAAAACTGCCCCCACCAAAAAAACAAACCAATTTTCAACCCCTGCCCAGAGGAAACTTCGTGTTGAAAATCTGCTGAAACACAATGAAAATATTTTGCTTTCTGCACAAGGGGTGGGGCTAACAGGGGCAGGGACATGGCCAGGGTTTTGCGCTGGGTGTGGCTGTAACAAGTACAAGCCACTTGTGCGTTGATGATAATTTTTACATTTTTGGAAACAGACAGCGGCCGCAGAGAGGTGGACGGTCCAGATATCTGAAATCGGCTTATGTCGCCTGCATTGTGCTGACAATGCTGGAGGAGCTTTTGTTTCAACCATGGCCCCCAAAACGGGGCGGAGGAAGCGACGTGGGGACAACCTGTGCGGCCAGGCATTATGTGATTTATGCCCAAGTTTTAATTTAAAAGCAATCAATTTGAAATATGTAACCGAAAAGAGTTTAGACTGCAAGAAAGTTCAAGATAAGTTATGGAATTGAAAGATTTTAATTCAATATGACTGGAGAAGATATAAATTATCAAGTATATTAGAACATTTTTAAATGATTTAAATTATTCAATTTATACGTTTTTAAACTTATAAAAATGTGTTTAAAAGGAAATGGAAATTGACATAACTGAAATAAACTGAAGAAACTGAAGAAAACTCGCTCGACTTTTTGATAATTAAAATTGTCCTTGTTTTACTGATAACATGAGATTATTGTACTTATTATTACCGACTAACTTGCTAAGTCACCAATCGCAGTCTAATCAAAAAATGTGTACAAGATGTATTTAATTTAATTATTAAAGTAAGCAAAAACTTAAATATATTTATATGGACTCTCAAGTTTTTAGAATAAAATCCTCTTTTAAGACGAGTTTTATGATTGTAAAAGAGACTAAAACTTACTAAGTGCATTTTTAAACACAAAAGACCTTCTTTAAAAAATATAATTAAAAAGTGAAAAATTAATGATAGGTTTTTATTCCATTTTCATGCATAGTTATAGGTTCTAGGTTCTATAGATTACAGCTGCAGGGCAAAACTGACTGTCAGTTACGCTTCTAATGAGGCAAATGACATTAGCAGAAGTCTACAAAAAAAAAAAAAAAACCATTACAAAATTCAATTATGTCAAACATTCAGGTATTATCTTGATGCATTATCCTGGGCTAATGAGCTACACTTGGCCGCAGAGAGAACTGTAGGTTGGCCAGCGATCTTATCGCTTGAAGGAGCCTCAGCTGACGCCAACGACAAAAGTGAAATCAATTAAAATTTATCACTTTATTTTCATTAAGAGACAAAAGTCAAGCGGCGTTGCGGCTGTCCCCAAGGTGCAATTCGTTATCAATTCGAGGACAATGGCGGTCAGGATGTGGCTTAACTGTAATTTGTCCTGGCGTCGACGCAACGCTGTTGTTATCGTCGCCAAGAAGACAATAAAACGCCACAACGTTTGTCGCTTTAAATAATAAAAACATTTGATTTGCCAAACGCGGCACGTGCCAGGACGAGCCAGGACGATTCTGGATAGGCCAGGCTGGCAGTGCGCAACCAAATCGCAGATAAAGCCATCGCGTAAATTAATGGCCGGCACGTGTCCTTGACGCTGCCACAAAGAGACCAGCCAGGACATAGCTCTTGCCTCGAATTGGCTTGGGTATTGAGCTCCTTATTGGGATTGGGCAAGCTGTCCACGCTGGGTGGTCTGCGTATGTGGATGGGCTGTGAATTGGGATCAGCTTATGGACAACAAATTATCGGCTCTATATGTGGCTACTGTTTGTGCGGCGGCTGATAATTGAGGCGTAAATGTTGACACACGTCCGCACTCCGGAGCTCAACTTGGAACATTGTCGCCGCCCTTAAATAACTCCAAGTGGAGTTTATGATTGCGACAATTGCCACGGATTTACGAGTACAGTGCGCCTCGTGTGTTCCTTTTTTATAGAGCAGCCATTCGGTTTTACTGGAGATTTTGCTGGTTGACTGCTGGCAACAAAGTCGACGATAACCCTATGAAAATTTTATGCGGAATGCAAATCTCGTAAGCGCACCATTGTGGAGTGCATAAAAAGTTAATAAGCTTCCCATTGATATCGAATAGCTGAAACAAAGAAGTTCACATAAACAAAGGCTGCTTTTGATTTTCCAGCTGATGAACTGGTTTCAAAGTGCCCGACAAAACCTTTGACCATATGTGATAAAAAAAATATATATACATATATTGACAGTTGAAGGGTAACGCGCGAAATACCCTTTTAAAATTTTCCATTTGAGATTTAGTTATGTTTTTTGTGTGCCAAAATTTTGTTCGAGCAATTGTTGTACTTAAATTAATAATTAAATTATTTTAAGAATTACTAAAAGTTGAATTAATTAAGTTATGAAAACTTGGAAATGAAAATTATAAAATTCAAAATAAATTGAATAAATGTGCGCTTACTATATCTTTTTTATCTATATCTTTATTTATAAAACTATATCTAACTTAAATAAGCAGAGGCCTTCAGGCCTTTTATGTGAAACATAAAACAAATAATATATTTAGCTTCAGGAAAGTTAGGTAAATCTAACTATTATATAATTAACGGATTGATATTTGGCTTGTAAAAAATCTCTATGCTCGAATTAAATGCAATCAGAATCCGCAAACATGACACACATATATCATCCCCTATACCTTGCCAAGACATCATAGCCAACTTGTTTACCTCATGCATAAGGGTATATAACAAATATTTAAGGCAGCTCCGCACCTCACCAAGCTATGAAAATTAAAAAAAAGAAAAGAAGTCACACCACAAAAGCGATTGGAATACATGATGATGTGGGACGCCTGACATATGGCCACTTGGCAGCATTGGAAAATCAGTGAAGGATATGCTAACCAGACGAACCGGTCGCAGGACGGGCGAACAATTGTCAAATAACCACAGGACATGCACTTGAACGCATCTTGTGTGTGATTGGCACAGGATGTGTGGAAGAGTTAGAAGGTGGATGACAATGATGATGATGATGATGATAATACTGATTATTATGTGACGCTGTTTTGGCCCCAGTCCAGTTGCTTTGATCCTTGATTGGAGTTGGCTCGGCCACTCGAGGCGCAGCTGTGACACTGATTGATGAGCCAAGGGCCAGCGATTGAGTCTCCATAAGCAGCTTTGAGGATTCCGCATCAGCGATTGCTTTAATCGAATTCAACGTGGGGCGGGGGAAAGGGGCGGGGCATCTGCTGCGGTTCGTTGAAACTAAATGGTGTCAACTGTGGCCATCGTAAAAAATAATGACCACCAGAGATAAAATATTTTTTTTTATGTTATTGCTCCACTTCGGCAATTTCAGAGCAGCCGCAAACAATATTTAAATTTTAAAAGTTCCAAGTGTACCAGTTAAATGAACCAGAAGCAAGATTGTCGCCCCACAGCAAATGTTTTATGTTTTATTTTTTTTATTTTTTTTTTTGTTATTTTGCTTGTGCAGGCTCCGGCAGACGCTTACAAAATGGAAAACAATGGCAGACCAAAACAAAGAGAATATAGTGGCTGACACGCCCAACTGCGAAACGCCCCGACAATCGAATTTGCACACGGGACACATTTTGGAAATTGATACATAGAAAAGTACACACCGGACATTTCGCCCGAACTATCAAAGTATTTGGCCATAAATCATAAATCAATACAGAATGCTGCGAGGCTGAAGGGCAGCAAACGGAAGCGACTCCCTCGTGTCCTTGTTTCGGCCATTGGCTAATGATGTCTTAAAAAACGATTTTGGGCCCAGGGTGGGCAAAAGCGAGAGCGAAAATAAAAAGTGGCAATGTCACAAAACGAGGGCAATTGATGTCCTCAGGTCAAACGCATTAACAAAATTGCCGTTTCAGCTGGCGAAGCTCTATATCTAGTTTATGTGTGTGTTTAAGTGTGTGTGTGTGTGCGGCTGGGAAATTGAATTTCCTCGGCGCTAAGTGGCGACGCCAGCAGAGCAACAATATTCTTCCAAATCGGCTTTAAGTCATGAAAAATAATAGACAACCCCCGACGAGTAGTAAAAAGCAGATTGCGAGGCGCGTCAGCAGCCAAAAAGATTGTGGAACACATGCTGTGCCGCATATGATGGCTGACGTGGACGACCCGGCGTGCTTATCAACGGCGGAACACGCACGTGAAGGAGGAGGGAGGGGCCAAACGCAACATGTGAGACTCCGTGGCAAAGTTAACAGATATACATAAATACGTATACATATAGAAATATATATTGAGCTTTAACATACGACAGTTGCTGGTGGAGTTCGGCCGGGTGGAGCTGTTTAGCTTGTATCCATGTCACCGGGTATCTCCGAATCCTCAATGGTGCGTGAGGCGGGTATATACACCTTGAAGGCGAACTTGGACTTGACAAAGGAGCCGGTATTTAGCACCGTGCAGCTATGCTGAGTGCTGGCAAAGCTCTGACACGAATCGCCCATCACAATGAGATCGGGCAGTGGGTATAGCCACAGCGCTGGATCGTAATCCCAGTGCACGGGCATCGCAATCGGATGTATGGGCACTAGATGGCCCTGGCAGACGAGCGTACGTGCGAAATGCTGCTCAATGTGCGTCGTGTCCGGCGGAAAGTGCAGCGTATTGCGACAGAACTTGGCCATCAGATCTAGACGGCAGACGACAATCTGCTGCGTGCAATACTGCAGGCGGCAGGGATTGGTGGCCAGCTGGGTGCGCGGCCAGGCCTTCAGCAGGCCGGCGGCCAAACACTCGGGCAGTGGAGCGCGTGGCAAAATGTTTGGCGCCGTTGGATCCTCGGCGGCGGGCACCAGAATCAAATCGGTTTGCTTTTTAAGCTGCTCGCAGCCGGCAGCCAATGCGCCCAAAGCATCCAAGTGCTGACGCAGCTCATGGTGATTGCGCGTGCTGGCCGTAAAGGGTCCCATCAGGACAATCGCCTGCGGTGGGCACGAATCATAGCCGACAAAGAGCTGGCGCAGCTTGTCCATGACCACAGGCAGATCCAGGCGCACATCGGACAGGAAGACAAGCGTTGTTTCCGTATTAGTGCGCTCCACCTCTTGCAAACGCGGCGAGTACTTCAGCAGCTTGGCGGACTCGCCGCCCCAGCTGTTGCCAGTGCCGAAGAAGGCGCGGCTGCTGCTGGCCGGCTCAGCGGGCGGAAAGCCCAAACCATCGACTATAAAGGTAAAGTGCAAATGATTAATATACCGCATCGCCGAACATTTGGAGCAGCTTTACCCTTGAGTACGCCATTCGCATAGCTGCCCTCGGCGAGAACGAAGCATCCCTCGCAGAAGAAGCCGGCATGGAAACGTGCGCCTCTCAAATCCAACTCCACACAGCCCGTGGGATCCTCCACATAGAATTTGCCCTCCTTTAGCTGGGTGAGCAGACCCAATACCACGGCCTCCTTCAGATTGGATGTCGCCAGCAGGTTCTCTGCGAACTGCAATTTGAACTTTTTGGTCTGTGCCTCGGCGGCAACGCCGTCTTGGATGACCGCTGGCGCGAACAGATCGTGCCGCAGTGTCTTCTGCAGCAGCATAGCATAGCGCTGCTGCAGATAGTCCGACTTCATGCGCGGCTGCGGCAGCAGGCGCCGGAACTGCGTGTCCCGCTCGAATTTCTTGATCCGCGTGTTGTAGCGGTAGCGTGGCACGGTAAATGCGTCGATCAGCGAGAAGATCGTCTCGCCCTCATCCAGACCGACGCGGTTCAGTTCGTTGATAGCTTTTTCCAAAGCTTCCCGCTCTACGTGCGGCGTCGCCAGCTTCTGGCCCTGCAGATTCTCTGTTATAACTGTCATCCATTTCTCACGTTCGGCCGGCTCGAAAGGCAGCAGCTGCTCGGCGAGGTAGGTGCTGTTCTCGGAGCGTATTAGAAAACCGCTAAGCTTAAACGACGTTGTGATGCGTTTGCGCAACTGTGCCAATTCGTCCATGGCTGACAAATTAAAATAAAATAACACAAACGCAACCTGTTGCAACTTAGTTTATAATTTTCGCGCCATTTGAACTAGAGAGCGAGCGAACCGATATTGGAACTGTAGCTATATACACTTTCCAGCACTGTTGAGTTGTGGTGGCTGGTCGATATATTCAGCATTTCGAATATTAAAACTATCAATGTGTTTAATACATGTACATTCATCAGCAAAGTTTTGCTTCCGTTTTAATGAGATGCTGCCTAACATAATTGAAAGTAAATTTGATCAAAGGCGTCTGTTATTCTATGGCTTCTATTGCAATGGCTATCTTACCACTCAGTTATTTAAAACCAGTTAGCAGCTGTTAAACTTAATTTTAAGTAACACTCGCTCGTTCTTAAGGCACTGTCTGAAATAACAATTTTATTAATCTGTTACCCATAAAACTCCCAAATCGCTGAAGCCAATTACATTTATTTACTTTTTCAACAGTTTTTTCTCTAAAGAATTTGCGCGCGCTGTTAATAACATTTCGGCTAATGTAACGATTTTAGGGTGCCCATAGCTGTTCAACTCAGTGAACCAATTCATTTCTGTTCACTCCTTCACGGGCAACCCAACACTGCTAGCCAGCGCACGTGTATAAATATTGAAAGGAATTCAATCGCTGTTTATTTCACACAAAATGGATGTTGTTAAAGCAGTTTTGGAAAAGCACCAAAAGGAATTGGACAAATACAAGCCGATTACAGTAGAGAAGCATTTAGAGTGCCGCATCGACGTGGGCACGCTGCTCATCACAGACCCCAACGACTTGGAGGACCGGCAGCTAGCGTAAGCAAAGCGTGCAAATATTTTGTGGACACTTTAATATCAATTTTAACACATTTAGCAACGACAAGGAGGACTATTTGTCGGCCCTGACGCGCGAGAACACACAACTGCTTATTAATGCTATTTGGGAACTGCCGACCGAGCGAGTGGACGAGAGCATTGTGGCCAAGTTGCCCGAGCCGACGACGGTTCTTCCGCGTCTGCGCAAGCCGCCAGGTCAGCGTCCCTTGACGAAGTGGGAGAAGTTCGCCAAGGAGAAGGGCATCACAAAGAAGAAGAAGGACAAGAAAACCTACGACGATGTCCTGGACGTAAGTAGTCAAGAAATCGAAATCACAAACTCAGAAACTCAACTAATCAAACAACTATTTAGAAATGGGTTCCCACGTATGGTTTCAAACGCGCCGAGGCGGAGAAAGACAAGGACTGGGTGCTGGAGGTGCCCCAGAATGCGGATCCCAACACAGACATGTTCCAGAAGAAGATGGACTTGCGCAACGAGAAGGTGGCCAAGAACGAGATTCAGCGTATGAAGAACATTGTGCGCGCCAAGAAGATTGACATGCCACGCAGCGGCTACCTCGGCCCCGAGGCGGCATCATCGAATCAGCTGCTAACCGCCGTGACTGTAGCAAAATCTTCGACTGCATCGGTGGGCAAGTTCCAGAGTAAACTACCTAAGGAAAGGGAGGCACGCGGTCTGGGCGTCAAGGAGCTGATACCAGGCGGCAAGCGTAAGGCATCGCATATCACAGCACAGCCCGAGAGGGAGGCCAATTTGGATTTGATCAAGAGCGTGCTGAACAAGAAGCCCAAACTGGATGTGGAAAAGGCAATATCGCTGCAAAAGAACGATGAGCGATTAGAGTAAGTAAAACACAACAGCAAATAATTATTGTATTAACTCTAATATTTTGTTGTAGACGCGAGGCGGATAGCGCCAACAGACCTGCGAAAAAGGGCGGCAAGAAGGGCAAGGGCAGTCGCAAGGCGGTGGGCAAGAAGCCCAAGGGTCACCAAGGTCAACGTGCGCCAGGCAAAAAGGGTCAGGCCGGTCGCAAGCGTCGCTAAAGAGAAACCTGCCGCTTTAACTAGGACTTTTTATTAACAAAACACACTTTATATTATAAATACAACGATAATATTTAAGCCACATTGAAACTGTACAAGTCTATCTGCGCTGGAAACGCAAATTCACGGGCGCACTGTGCCGTTTCAGATACTCATAGACGAAGTTGCGGAAGACGCGATTAAAGTTGCGTATCGATGGCCAATGGAGATTGGCAGCGTTGTCTCTTGGCGTGTGCCATGTGTCCGGAAATGGTGTTGCAATCAAATGCAATATGGGCACATTCTCCTCCAGGAACGGACGATGATCGTCGTCAACCAAACCACCAGCGGCACGATTCAAAAACATTTTGTTATTACCCTCCAGCCGGCCTGCGGTCCGAAGTGTTTGCTCAATCTCCACCAGACTAGAATGCAGGCCATGCGTATTCTCATAGAAGCTGGCGAATTTCGGGTTGCGAGCACCAATCAAATCGAGCAGCACGAGCACCTCCTAAAGTTGTTGATGAAGTTGAGAACTTGATAAGCTGACAATGTAATCAACTTACAATTCGATCAATGTGACGTGGAGCCAAGTTTGCTTGACCGGACGTGGGAGAGCCGGTGCGCGTGCGCGCCAGCCGACTGGCCAAATGCCGCGAGCCGTAAACCGAGTCAGTGCTGGTCCAGTCCCTGAAGGCCTCCTCGCCGTCAAAGAAGATGAGCTAAAGAAATGTGAGTTGGATTATTCGAAATATAGCAAAGTAAATGGCTGACTCACCATTAGGCCAAGATCATTTCTGTTGCGGAACTGTTTCAGCAGATAGCCGTTCAGCGTTTTAGCCGTATTCAATAGCAGTGCGCAGGGCACAGCCGAGTCGGTGGCGCCCACGAAACCCGGATCATTGGCGAAATACTTGCTGTCGTAGTGGCAGGCGAGTGCCAAGTAATTTTGCGCTTGCGGATTGATGTAGCCCACAACATTGGCGAACGTCAGCTCGCCGAAGATTGGCACACGCTGCTTAAACTCGTCCACTTCCGTTTGGAAGCCAAGGCCATTAAGCGAGCTGACCAGGTAGTCGCGCACCTGTTGATGGCCGCGGCTGCCAACAACGCGCGGTTTTAAAATCGCATCCAGGCTGCGGTTGAAGTGCGCCTCATCGTCCGGCCAGTCCCTGATCTGCAGCTGCACAACAAAGGAATTTGAACTTAGCAACTCTTGGCGGCTAGGTGACTCACCGAGCGGGGGTTTCAACGGGGGTTTAAACTAAACTTACGTTGGCTTGTTGTGCGTGCACGTAATCAGCTGCCAGCAGCCAGATCGAGAGGAAAATCAAAAACGACGACAGCAGCAGCGACATAATTGCGACAATCTCCGTCCAGACACGCTGATGTGTGACGGCGCACTGGAACAGCTCTTTTTACGGCTGGTGTGTTAAAACAAATTACCATTGTCGTTGTCGTGGTCGGTGTCGTTGTTGTTGTTAACGATCTGTGCAGCTGCTCGGGCTTATGGCGCGCAAAACCAAACACTCACATACAAATATATCTGTGTGTGTGTGTGTGTGCCTTCCAACAGCTTTCCACCTCCGCATTTACATAGTGTTCGGAAAAAGCTTTGCCAGCGTGCAGAGAGCGTAACGGTATACACCACAAGCTCACAAGCTTAACGAAACTCCAGCTTTCATGCAGCTTTCACGCGTAAGCTTCAAAGCGCGGAGCACTGTTTGCGGTTCATTTTAAAACAGATGCTCAGTTGGCCCACTTTTTAATTGAAAACGAGATTTCCCTGTTCATACACTCAGAGAAAATATGAGCGGAATATATTTGTTCTTCAAATTTCTAGTAAATTTAATTCTTGAATTTGCTTAAATTCAGCTTAAATTATTATTCATCTAGAGTAAAAATAATTAATTTGAATTGATTAATAATAATATAGAATGCATCATTTATTTTTCATAAATAAAAAACAAACCTCTGGATGTATTAGACTGTCTTCAGATCTTATGTTTAGGAATTTTGAGACTAAAAACTAAATTTAAAAAAAATTGATAAGAATTTTCAATCTGAACTTGATATTGACAATGCATGTACTTAATGTTTCGCTGAGTGTAGAAAGTGTTATTCCAAGACTTTCAAGTCTGTTTTCAATATTAATTTAGCATGTTAGCTCTGTTAATTTTAAATAATCACCATGTTACATTTTGTAGCTCGTACAAATATAAAAATTAAAAACTTTCAAAAAATATTAGAAAGGAAAATTATTTTATATTCAATTTTTAAGTTCTTACAAACAAAAATCTTTAATCGAAGTGATATGTAACGTCATCTTCGTGCTTTTTTAAATACTCATAAACAAGATGGGTGATAATTGCGTTCATATTACGTATTGTCGGCCAATGCAGATTCGACAGATTATCAGCTGCTGTATGCCATACTTCCGGATAAGTGTGGGGCACTATGTGCATCACCGGCACGCCTAAGACCGCATTCAACAGTTCAGATTAACAGATTAATAGATTATAAGTACAGTATATTTTAAAATACGCACCCTCCTCGAGAAACGGATAGTGGTCGTCTTCGACATCGTTGTCGTGATCCTTGAGGTTGTGGATCAGCTTATGGCACTCGGCCAGTTGACCCGCTTCTCTTAGCTCCTGTTCGATATTCGCCATGCGCTGATGCAATAAAAACGTGTTCTCAAAGTGGCTCATATAAATATGGTTGGGTGCGCCGATGAGGTTTAAGGTAATAACCAACTCCTGAGGATTGCAATAAAAAAAATATATATATATATTTTATTACACCTGCTCTACCTCTGGATACTTACAATATTCTTTAATGGTATGGCCTCCACCTCGACAAAACGCCGCGAACCGTTAAGAGAATTGAAATCTTCTTCGACATTACTGAAGGACTCGTGGCCATCGAAGAAAACTAACTGCAGATATGAGAAAAAATCGTTGTTTAAAGAAAATTCCCTGTGTCAGTAAGCCCAACCTGATACTCACCACCAGACCGATGTCCTCGCGCTCGGAGAACTGTCCGCGTAAATAGGAGCTCAGTGTCTTGGCCATATTTAAGAGAATGGCACAGGAAACGGCGCCATCTGTGGCGCCCACGTAAGACTCGGCTTTTGTCAAGAATTTCGAGTCGTAATGGCAAGTGAGCAGCAGAAAATTGGATGCCTCAGTATTCATAATACCCACAACGTTGGTAAAACGTATCACATCGACCAGCTCATCGCGATGCGCAACAAACCCCATATCCTGCAGCTCTTCGACCAGAAAATCGCCAACCTTCGCATGGCCAAAGCTGCCCGGCCAACGGGGTCTTAGAATTTGCGTTAGTGTATTATTGAAATGCCGCTCATCGAAGATAAATGTAAACGATTCGCGCCAAAGCCAAACGAAGAACACATAGTTAGTGATAAATAGGACGATGCTCACGGCCGAAACAATTCGAGCTATTCGAAACATTGGATGGTGTTACACGTAGAATACCTGATTCCGGACTAAATAAAAACGTCATGTTTCTCTGTGAAATTGGCTGGAACGAAAGCGTTCGACATGGAATAACCAAATTAAACCAAACACTTGTCTTATATTTTATTTAATTTTTGTGCCCTTGCAGGGAGTATTAAACTTTGTCAACAAATTTAGAACCCCCAACTAGGCGACCTCACCTATAAAGTATTTAAATGTACATATATTCTAGATCAGTAGTAGGAAAACTATTGTCATGAAACTTAACTTAGACTCGTATTTTTGCTTCAGGCAGTAGATATGTCGATGTCGGCTGGATCGGATCACTATATCATATAGTTGCCATATGAACGAGCGGACTAAAAATTAGTTTGTGCATGAAAAACTTTTGGGTTGTTTTAAAAAAAATGGTAACCAAACCAGAAGATTAAAAGCTCCCCACATATCGCCACAACCTTATCAATAATAGTATAATATCGCTCCACTGTAACATATAGCTCCAATAGGAACGATCTGTAAAAAAATTCAGTTTTTGTGTGAAAAGCGGTTTTGTTTTCAAATATATACTAACCAAATACATAATAGAATGTTTTATTACAGGATTAATCAATCTATAATAAGGCCATCTACAGGATTAATCAATATATAATAAAACCTTCTAATGGATGACTAGATTCAAAATTGAAATTGACACAGTTAACTATAGATACATAGATAGCCCACATCTGCACTTGTCGCATTTTGTCGAATATTTGATTTTAAGCAAAAGATTGTTAATTTGTCATGTACAGTGCAAAGCACATGTCAGCTGTCATGAGGATAAATTAAAACAAGAAGAAAACGTAATTTTGCACGTAGAATTTGACTTTTAAATTAAATTTAATCAAAATACAAACCAGCTTCAAACAAACTGACATACAACAAAGTTTTAATTGGAAAATTCTCAGCAGCTGCTTTCACGAATTTAGTACTACGGGTCTCACATAGACCTATAGACTGGGGCACTGCACAAGCCTCGCCCATTTGTATTTATTTCGCATTTCGTTTTGGTGCGTCGTCTCGGAGATTTTGTACCTTTTCCAAAACCTCGGCGCCATCGCTGACATACGACGGTATCCGACTGAAGGCGCTCGCCAAGCTGCCCTTGGTGTGCAGTCTGCCCACGACCAAACGGTGCAGTTTCTTCGATCGGAACTCATCGCGCGAGAGGGTGCGCAGGCTGGAGCCCTCGTGCCAGGCGCGTCTGGTTTTTTGCGTACGCCTGGCGCCCGGTCCGCAGCAGGGCACATGCCAGATGCGCTGATCCTTGCCAAAGTTGTTGCCATCGCTGAGCGTTTGCGGCAGATCCTGGTGCAGGGTCTCCGGCAGAAACAGGGCCATCACGCCACCCACAATGCCGAGCACGCCCAATGTGTTCAGCATCAGCGAGAGCGACAAGTGCGACAAATAGATAACCGGCGGCGACAACAGCATGGCCACAAATCCGAGCGTATGTATGAAGGCCATGCCCTGGGCGCGCACCACCGTCGGCAGCACCTCGGCGGCCCACTGCAGTCCAATGTTGTAGCAAACATTGGCAAAGAAGCGACCCGCCAGCGCAGCAACTAGGGTATGATTCGGATTACTGAAATTGGCCGCCAGCAGGCTGAAGGCTCCGCTCAGCGCGGTGCAGGAGAAGGCGCACCAGCGCCGTCCGAAACGATCCAGGGTCACGATTACCAGCAGATCGCCCGGCAGCTCCATGGCGCAGGCTATGGTGAAGACGACAAAGACATTCTCCTTGTCGAGAACGGAGGCGGCGCGCACATGGCCATCGTATATCAAGGACATGGTCATCCAGATGAAAATCATGAGGATCATATAGCGGGCCAGGCGAGCACGCTTAAAGATTGAGCATACCGTGAAACTGCGACCCGCGATCTCCTCCATGTAAAACTGCTCGCAGTTCTCGCGGAACATCTTCCAGAAGCTATTTGGAATATCTCGTTTATTCCGTTCGGCGACCTTTTGCAATATACTGATGGCGTCATCGATCTTGCCCACGGAGACCAGCCAGCGTGCCGATTCAGGCAGATAACAGAATGCGCATAACGCAAAAGTTACGGGCAAACTGCCGTATAGACCGAAACTTCGCCAATCCTTCGTGTAAAATGCCAGCCAGGGTATCAGCATGGAGAAGGGCGAGTAGAACAAGGCCAGCGACATGTTGCCCACGAACGTTCGATACGTGGGTCCCACATACTCCAGTACTGCGGGTGGGGGTGGAGGCAGAAGGGTACTAAATGAAAACGATTAAAGTGTGCATGGCTGAAAGATACCCTGTACAAGGCAATGTTTACACTGAAATAGTACATAATTTTAATATTTTATCTACACATATTGAAAACAAGTAAGAACATTGCAGTCGGGTGTTACCGACTGAGTATAATAACAGCTTGAAAGAGTCTTAATTATTAGTGTTACCCTTAAAAAATGTAGATTTTTGTCAATTTTGTAAAATGTTTCGGCTCGTTCTTTAGAGAAGGTCATCAGAAAACTATCTGACAAATTTGGTGACTACCTTTTGAACTGAGGCAAATACATACATATATTTTATTGATTTGCCACTCCCCCAGTAGGCGTACCTAAAAAATCTTAGCACTTTATCTGACGCGTATTATGACGAGTATATATTCCAAATAACAAGTCTCTATATACCGTTATAAACGCGTTATAACGCGTATAAAATATCTCACTTTTCGCATGATATACTTGAACCTATCTGAACCTATCTGATTTAGAAACTAGAGAGCTTTCGTCATCTTCTAAATCCCATGCAGACAGATCAAACGAAAGAAGGACGTGGCAAGATCAACTCTGCTGCTGATCACGAATTTATATATATGTATGTATATTAAAGGTTTAAAAAGATCGCCTTCACCTTATGCATTAATTTTTGTCATTTTTTAAACAATTTTTAATTCATAATAATATGCTTACCCAGTATATAGATCATGGTGAAGCAGGTGTCATAGGAGGCACCCACAACGAAGCGTGCCAAGGCAAAGCTCACAAAGTTCTTGGTCAGCGATGTGAAAATGCTGCCGAAGAGTGCCAGGGAACAGCTGCTGACCAGGGCCGCCAGACGGCCGCAATTGTCCGCGAAATGACCATAGGCCAGGCAGCCCACAATCGAGCCCAGAAAGAAGACCATTTGGGCGTAGGTGGCATAGCCATCATCGCCGCATATCCAGCCAAACTCCATCGTTGCCGTATAGAATGGTTCGCTGCTGTCGAAGACGTAACCCTGCCTGCAGGGTATTCTGGGCAGTGAGCTATTGATAGACGCGCTGCGATTCTTGGCCTTATACACGGCCGTATAGTTGATATCGTACATTTGGCAGCGACTGTAGCTGCCATCCGACTCCTTGGGTATGGAGAGCTGTTTGCGCTCCTCCTCGCTGTCAATGAGCGCCAGCTCATGGACAAAGCAGTAATATTTCTGGGGCGGCAGCGTCATAAAGATCTGGCTTAGATACACAAAGGCGGAAATGAAGCAGAATGGTATCATTAAAACGAATAGAATTTTCTGAAAGCCGCCAAATTCGCCAATTTCCGGCAAGAGGTCATCGAAGTCAACATACGGATCGATTTCAATGAAACGTGGCGTCCTGTAACCCTTGGACTTGGAGTCGTCGTCAGACGTACTGCTGCCATAGTGCGTCCGAAAATCCCTGACATTTCCCGCATAAGAGCTTGTCTGTTGACCTCTATCCACAGTTCTTTTCAAATGGATTCTTGAGTATTTGGCCTCCACTTTGGGGCTAGGCTTCTCTGTCTGTTGGCCGGCATTCGATTTCCTTTTTTCCTCTTTTCCCGACGGTTGTGCTTTCTGTTTTTCGCTAGACATGAATTTCAGTGTCCTGGCGAGGATTACAATATGAAATCTTGAATACTCACGCATCGCTATTGCTTGGTGTTTTATATAGATCATCTTTGGAAGGCATTTTCATAACCGTCCATAGTCTGGGGCAACGGGTACTGACTGGGCAAATAACGTCTAAGTGCCGCTGCACGGCCTGTTTTGATTTGTGAAATCCTCAGCAAAGCTGAAGGATAATGCTTTGTATGTGATTCATCAGTTTTCCAGGCGGCCCCACGCCTCGTTTCCTGGCGCCTCATGGCCAACAGCCATTAGTCAAAGTCGACGCGGAGCCAAAGTCGAGTCATTACCCTAACCTAACCGAGTGGCATCGTTTAATTGCCCCATCTACCTCGGGTTGTCCTGTCGATAATCAAACTAAATGCACGACACTCAGCTCCAGAGCCAACGCTGCACATTTGCGGCTTTTAATTAAATTAAATATACGCACAGTTGGCAGCACTTGTAGCTGCTTTTGGGTCAACTGCAAACGTTGCGTATACGCCGCTTTGGACGCGGCCACCCGTTGCTTGAGCTTTGCTTCAATTCGCTTCACATGCAAATCGGCCAAATCGGCCACTGCCAATGCCAAAGCCAAAGCCAAAGCCGCCTGTTGCTCGGCGGCCAAGAGAGCGGTAAATGCGCACGCGTTGACTCCACGCGCTCCCCTGAGGCCCAACGTCGTTTCGAAGTTTCATTCATAAAAATGCCGCCGCTCGATGTGCGAATTGTTCGGTCCCGTTTCGATTGCACGGGCACAATTCGAATTAGTTCTGGCGCGTCTTTCAAAGTCAACGGTTGAGCGCGGCTAACGTGGACTTGGCCTAAAGCGAGCCACAAAAATACTATCAAACACGCCACATAAATCAGTGTCATAAATCTGCGTGCGTTGTATATGAAATTAAGTGTCACTGTCCAAAGATAAGCAGGCCAATGACAGGCCACAAAATATCCTAGAACGCAACTCCAACTAAGCCAATAAACAAAAGAAACTGTGTCGTCTGCTCAAAAAATAAAGTGAAAGTGGCGGCTGCCGTTATAGCCAAAAAGTTTCCGTTGAACACTCTTCTAATGCAGAATGTTTATCCATAAGGAGCTGTTAGAATAGGCGCCTTCACAATGGCAATACTCGAGTCCTGCTGCTTTTGGAAGAGCGTGCGAAAAGGCAGCTTTGCCTGCGCCTTTTATACTCTGGTGGGTAATCAATTACGACAGATTTGATTTGCTAAGTCCCAACATTTAGGCAAGATAAACAACAGCTTAGCTTATCTTTTTACATATACTTGAGCTAATCCTTAGTAAAGGTTGAGTCCTTTCAAGACTTGGTTAAGCTAGAAGACAACTAAGGTTATCAGCAAAGCATAAAATAAGGGAAAAAAGAATAATGAGAAAAATAAAAGACGCCGGAAGGATATCTGAAAGCGAAGCGAGAAGCATTGCGTATATTTAGATGAGAACAGAAACAAAAACTCAAGCGAGAAGCGAAGCAATACAACAAAGAGAGAAGCAATGCTAGAAGTCGAGATACAAATATTAATCAAACTTGAAGCAATAGTGGGAAGCAAGAAGCTATTGGTGAAGTAAAGGGAGAAGCATTGCGTGCAGCAAGAAACATTTCGAGAGCTTAGCGAGAAGCAACGTGTAAATCGAAGAAAATCCTAAGCATGAGAAATCAAGCGAGAAGCTTAGCAAGAAACAAAGCGAGAAGCGATGATAAGCGTACGACGAAAGAACAACCCAAGCAAAAAGCAATTGTAACTCTTTAGCTAAACGAGAACAACAAAACGGAAGCCAAGCGAGAAGCTAATTCCCTTTGTTCTTTTGTTGGAATTTGACGCCTTTCGCTTTCGCTTTCGCTGGTGTTTGTTAAGATGAATTCCCAATGGACTCCAGTTACTACAGTGACACAATGTGGAATACGAACGGCAAAACTACACAATCCAAAGGACAACAACGTGAAAGCAGAGAAGAACTAAGTGCAATCGAAAAATTAATTGAAAATCACGAGCTTCGCTCCCCGTACTTTGCTTTATTGTCATTGAAACAAAAACAACAGAATTTCTAATCAATTGTCATGCTTCCACAAAATTGAATAGATTGTGACGACGAATCCTTTCCACAAGTTAAGAGGAAAATGAAGAGATAAAGATACGAGCGAAATTGAATTCGTGTCGTTTACATAACATTTCAAGAGCTTTTGGTTCACAAATATCCTTTAATTTCATGACCAATTTCTTATTTGGCATAAAAAAACAAACATTCGAATTAAGTATAAAATTATATATAAAATAAGAAATTTCGTAAATTTATATTTAGTCTGATATTTAGGATTTTTGGCATTATAAAAAAAATATCTAGCAATAATTTTGTTTTCAACTTAAGAACTAATTTGATAATTTTCATTATGATTTTCTTCCGACCTTTCTGTGAATTTATAGATCTACTTTGGCCTGTCGACGCTCATGTTTACGTTTTACCTGAAGGAGGAGCAGGATTTTCTGCTTGGCCAGAGAACTCGGCCCCTGGGCGAGAGCATATTGGAGAAGGGTGATGTAACTATCGGTGAGAGAAGACATAAAACAATTGTTAACCCACGCACCAGATTGACGTTTTGTTATTGCAGTAACTGTGATATTCAACGTTTTGCTTTTGTTTTGCTCGGTGCTGATGGTTTTGGCCTCCCTGCTGCTAATTGTTGGACTACGGAATGTGAGTGTTGCAACCTGCGGTGGCCTTTGACATAGTTGTGGCACCAACTCTCTCTCTCTCTCTCTCTCTTTCACTCTGTTTGGCACCCCGCAGAACAAACGTCAATTGCTGTTGCCCTGGATAGGTTTAATTATCTGCGATTTGCTTATTGAAGTTGCCCACCTTGTCCACCTGACGCTGTCACGTCGTGTGATTTTCGATCCAATTGTCGGTTTCATATTCACCATAGATTTCTTCATCCTCTGCCTGAATGTGAGTGCCCAAATTTGCCTTGTGCTGCAATTTCCGTTTCCTAATGTGCTTAAATTGATTCCACTTCAAGCTCTACTGTTTGCTCTGCGTCATATCCCAGTACCAAACCTATCGAATACAACGTACCGAGCAGCAGCAACATCCTGCTCTATCGGTGAGTCCTTTGGTTTTCATATACCATCACTCGACGCTCTACCATTTACCTTATCATCCAATGCCAGCCCACGGTGGTGTTTACAGAGCCCGTGAAGTCGAGCAAATCCAAGCGTCAGCTGCTTCCAGCTCCAAATGCTGGCAAGAGCAAACGGCATTCGCATCGCCTGCTGGCCGCCAGTCCACTGATCACATCACAGCGACCGACCAACTTTTCCACCATCACCGAGGAGGAGGAGCATCAGCACAGCAAAGCAGCCGCCGCAGCAGCAAGTGAGCCAAACGTCAACAAAGGATAACGAAGGACATAAACATACGCTCTACTCGTTTCAGCTGTCAATGGCCATGGCGACTACGGCCACATCTCGGAGCAGCCCACCTGCAACTCCAGCGAAGCGGGCGCTGCCTTGAATGCCAACATACCAATTATCACATTGGACCCCAATTCGCTGCAATGATGCAGTTGTAGCACGCGTGTTTGTCATCCATCGGAGACAATGCAATGGATACAGCCAGAGATGACATATTTTTACAAGCAAGCAGAATTAAAATTGCCAGAATTCTATCAAGCACGCAGTTTGTTTTCTTCATTTAACTCACAAGGGCAACGCCCACAAAATTCATTTGCAGCTTCCGCCCGCTGTCGCATCCATTTCCGGTCCACCCGGAAGCAGCAAACGTAGCTGGGGGGCCAACTGCCTGCAGCCTCACCTGGCGATTGACAATGGTTGTCACGTTGCACAAAAATTCCATCCAATACAGTTTCGCATTGCGTTGGCATTTCTATCTTTCCAATCACTTACAAAGTTGTAAGTCAGACAGACAGCAACTTTGGTCAGGCTGCAGTCGGGTTAAATCAACCAACAACAACAACAACAGGTTTTTCCTTATGTAAGTCAAAAATAATTAAAGAAATAAAGCATATTTTGCTGCTATGGTTTTTTTTTTTTTAATTTAAAGGGAAGAAACTTATAATGAAACAAGTATGATTGTTGCAGTCGGACTGCGCAACACTCTGTTCGCAGTGTAACAAACAACATTAACTAGCAGGAAGATTCAAAGATTAGCAGGAAGATTCAAAGTGTGTGTTATTTCAAAGTGTGATTACAGGAAATATTGATAATTTTTAGTTCGATTCTTAGAGAAGGTTACTTAGTGGTGTCAAATTTGGCAAACAATAGCTTAAAAACTATTGTCATAAAAAAGTTTTGTAGTATTTTATTTGATGTTATACATAAGCATATCTTCCACGCATATATTCCACTTTTAGCTTCAAACTAATATACGCTTTTTCACTTTTAAAACAGAGTATGAAATTCTAACAATTTGTTATTCTTGGCAAGCCGATCACTTAATACTCTTGCAGCTGTACCTTATTCACAGAACACTTATATAATATAGAATATAATATAAAAAGGTAAAATAAGCCGCATTGGAATTACCTCAGGTCATCCTTGACAAATCATTTTCTATTAAAAATATTTTTAGGCGGTCGTCTAACTAAGTTAAACATTCAGTTTGACTTTTATGACAGGAGAAAGCTAACAGTTATATAAGGTCAAATGCGAACGAAGAAGTTTTTAAGCTTAATGAACTTTGCTCGACAGCTTAATTAAATTTAAATAGCTGCAGACAGGTTAAGGCCACTATCAGCGTAATTTTTTGTTATGTTTTTACCTTGAACTTAATTTAAAACGAGACTGAACCAAAGTTGGTTAGTCAAAGGTTGGGATGAAAAAGAGTCTCCCAGGTTGGCCCGAAGCACTTGATTATCCTGTCGAAAAGTGGAGTCATTAAATGCCACTTAATCACTCTTTTAGATTGGCTCCCGCTTAATTACCGCTGCACAGTGAACGTTGGTGCAATCCACCTGAAACACAGCGGGACCACAAAACCTGTGAATGACAGCACGAAAAACGAACGTTGCAACACACGCGCACAGCAAAGAAGTGGCTGTTTATTGGTGTGTGTGTGTGTGTGCGTGTGTGTGTGCGTGTGTGGGTGTGGGTGTGGGTGTACTTATCACTGCAGCAACAGATGCCAGAGCTAAAGCAGGGATAAAGACCGCGCTGGTCGCAAAGCTATGTTTGCCGAGTTTTCAACAAAGCAACCGAGCGAACCACTCAACCACATGGAAACATAGACACAGCAGCAAAAGTCACATGGACCACTTAGCTCCCAATGCTATTAGCCAATGGAAGGTTGAAATTGTGTGCCAATATCAACACAGCTGTCGAAGTAATCAAAACGTTAAGATGCTAACTCGGCGACAAATCCATCGAAACTGGACTTAATGGATTTTTAAGTGGACCCATGAAACGTGTTCGCCTTGCTGTAAAACATAAACCAAACAAATCCGAAAACTAAATACGAATTATAATGAAATGAAAAAGATAGAAATTCAATGGCTTTTTTGTGTTTTTGTTTTTTTTTCGTATGAAAAACATAGTTTGGAATGTATAGAAATGGGAAAAAATCACTTTTGATGTTTCTGGATACACCCAAAATAAAAATATGCAATCCAATTAACGTGCTCCCACATATATATATATACAAACGTGGCAAGCAAAGCACAAAAATGCTCGCCTAGAACATACCCTGTGCAGCTGGCAAGCGTGTGCGTTTTACTTTTCCCATTTTGATTGCCAATTTAAACATTTCTAAGGGTCGCAAACATTTGACAATATCTGGTTTGCTCTTCAATTGGATGTTCACAGGGTATGAAAATGGAAAAGTTTGTAAAACAGTTCAAATTAGAGATTTTTATGGTATTTTCCAATTAAAAATGTATCTTACATGTAGAAGGATTTGAAATGTATACGCAAGGCTAATATTTATGCATTGCAACAAATTGTTGATGCGTGCAGTAAATTTGCATAAAAATGTGCGCGTGCATCATGTGAAAGAGAGAGAGAGAGAGAGAGAGAGAGAGAAAGCAGACAACTGCGTAACATGAAATTATATGCATGACTTTCGACTCTATCAACAGAGATTTCATATACAGTCCCACTTGCAATTCCATTCTGGGCTGTCGTTGGGTCTAGCAGCATTTGCATTTCAAAGTGGTTAGCCGTGTGGCATTACCACAAGGCGCTTAGTGATTACTACACGTGCGCACATGCCCCCACATCAATAATTGGCGCTAAGCACACTTGCTACTTGCCGCATTTTGTGGCAGTACTCAAGTACAATACTCACACACACACACACAGGCGCGTATGTGACAGACGCGTCGTCTAATTGCTGTTATGATTGCCGCAACTCGACGCTGTGGCTATAATGAGTTTTCCATTAACGTTTAAGTGCGGCGCGTAATGACAATGTTTGCCAGACTAATATAGCCAATGCTTAAGTGAAAATTCAATTACCAAAGAACTGAATTAAGGCATCCCTTCAACCGCACGCCCACGCAGCAGCCATCAAAATTGGCCAGGGCCAAGTAGTGGCCAAAGTTTTACAGACTTGCCGCAGCGGCAAGCACAATGCCTGTCTTGCAACTTGTGTGGCAGAGACATTGTTCGCATATCACATAAGATACGAAATATTTTGCCAAGTACATTTGTTTTTTTTTTCGTAGAAAATGTAGCAGCTCATCTTGAATAACAAAGTAGCCAAGGAACTTGCATAAGTTGATTAAACTTGGGCTACCCAACTTGCGGGGTAAACTACTATACGGACAAGTCATCAAATTTATTAAGAGCCTCTTTAAATTGGGGCACACATATTAAATTTTTAACAAAATTTAAGGCATGAACTGCGAGCTGTGGGTTTTGAGTGCCGCCGGGACTTTCACTTGATTTATTGCATATGACAACTGAGCAAAGTTATATTTTAAGCCATAGCCAAGAGGCAAACAGCCTACCCCGCCATTCATACAGGCTGTTTGTCACTTGCTTTATTGCGTATACGCAGCGTGTGGCGTGCGCCCAGCAAATCGAGTTCAAGTTTACAGTACTTGGACATTTACGAGCTTGTAGATTTACGAGCTTGCATATTAGGGCATATAAATATACATATATATGTATATATACTATATACTGCCACAGAAGCCATGCACTCAATAGGAAAATTAGCATATAAAATGAGAGAGATTATCACATTTAAGTGGAAATTGCTGTCTGTAATTATAGGAATTATGGAAGCGAAACCTGCGCATATCAAGACTATATTAATTAGCAATCATAACCTAAGGTATTCAGTATACAACTTCATACGATTAAAAGGCTATGTGAATCACAAGAAAATTAAAATTCCAACAATCTTAATACTTGCACATATGTATATATTACCTTGGTACTTCATCTAAAACTTGGTACAAAGTATCTTTCAGCCTCTCTGCTATACAAAAAAAATACTTGTTTGTTAATATTTATTATTTGCTTAAGTATTTGTCGACATTTCCAGCAATTCATGAATATTCAAAAAATGCTTCTAATGGGAAAGCAACCCTCATGCACTCAAGGCTTTCTCCTTCAAACAACAAAAATAAAAGACAATGGCATTAATTTATAAAAAAGTCAACTTTGTATTCACACTTGGTAAGCCATGAAAAGTTCACTTAAAGACAAGAATTTTCTCTGAAAACAGCTTAAAGCTGCGAATAAATAGTATTTTATGTTTTCATCGAACGTTGACTACATAAATAATAACAGCTAGCTGGTCTATTTATTGCCATTAGACAGCTTACAATTGCTGACTTTTAATGCTCTGTGAAAAGCAAAATGAAATGAAATGTTTTTTTTTTATAACCATAATATGATAATAAGCGTAAACTATAAACAGCTTACGGTAATTGAGGGCTCAGAACTGTTCAGAAAACTAAGTGCTCAAAATGGTTTTAAAAATATTTGTGGAATACAAGTTGCCCAGCCAAGATGTTGTGGGATTCACATAATTCAAAAGCTTTAACTAATTAGGCATCAGTCGCAGAAGCATTAGCATTAGCATTAGCATCAGCATTAGCGTTTAATCAGACTCTCGTTGGGGCTGGCAATAAATCCTAGACTGAAATTATGTGGGTAAGTGGAAACATCAATCTTGGAGGTCAACCTTCGCAGCCTTAGCCTCTGCCTCAGCCTCCCTGCAGGTTTGTCCAATGCTGAGTGACACCTAGGGAAAAGCTGGACCAAATAATGTTAATCGTATATACAGGGAAATGAGCCACATGTTGTTATTGAGTTTCGAAAAGAAAAAAAGTCGCGTAATTCTGTGCGCTAAACACCAAAAATATGCCGAGTCAAATCATAAGTAGGGGAATACCCTTTTTAATAAACATTTAAGCTTTACAAAAAAGGTTTTCGTTCGTGTAAACAAATGAGGGTGCCTTTTGTTCAAATCATTCAATTCAATTTTCATTGTGAAGTGCACCTTTAAAGTGGCTTAAATAATAATAATTTTCTTACATTTCGTTTTCGAGCAGCTTTCAGCACAAACAAAGACCTTTGACTCAGAAATTATTATTGTTTGCCTTATGCAAAGTGCTAAGTGCTAAATGAAAATGTTCAGCTGCCAGCTCAGAAAATATGTCTCTAATTTGATGTTATAAAATTCAACCATAATATTAAAAACTTTACAAAATTGTATTCAGCTCGTTTTGTGGAGCTGAAGCTGTATTCCCAGCTGGGCTGTGGAAGTGGGTGAGAGATTCTTTAAGTATATCCAAATATACCATAAATCAATTATATATTTTTGTATCTTTTTATTTCCAAGTTTCTTTTCATAGCAAATTTCTTTTTGAGCATTTTTTTTTTTTTGTAATTGAATTTAGTATAGTTTTCTTGGCAGTTTTTCAAATTTTTCTTTTTATCTTCAATATCCGGCAGGCTTCAGGAGCTGCCAAAAGTGGCTTGCTCGGAGTAAATAAAAGTTTTCCTCGACTATTTGTATTTGAATGAAATGCAGGCATTACAATTTTCACTAAACTCATCCACGTTCAGGTTCTGCCGCCGTGGCCTACCCCTCTGTAAGACAAAAAGGGAAGGTAAGTGTCGCCGTTTGTTGATATTTCATTAGAATGTTTTCATTGTCATTTGCGATGTTGTTGTTTATTTTAATTCGCTGTCAAAACTTGCAACGGTTGAAGCTACACTTGACATTTTAGCTGCTAAAATGTAGACACCAACACACACACTCACACACACGCCCGCTCACATAACAAGCAGACTTCGTGTTACCATTAAGCCTCCCCTGCGACTGACAATCACTTTGATGGCGACATTTTTGCCATATTTTAAATGATAAATCGGCTTTTAGTGCGTCAAATCCGTCGTTTGTGCTTAAATAACATTGCCGATTGATATGTTTATAAAGGAATATTCATTCATTGTTTGTCTTTTGCTGGCAAACAGTGAAACTTGTCAACGCATTCATGAGGAATATTTATTTCCTCGCTTAGTTGTGTGCGTTTGTGTTCGCCAAAGTTCTTTCTCTGCAAATTCACCAAGTTTTGGTTGCCTAATAAATTATTTATATAGAATTATGTAAACCACGTGATATCTGATAAATAATAAGATGTATCTGCATTTTATTTGCCCAATATA
Source organism: Drosophila colorata (assembly GCA_035041545.1). Taxonomy (NCBI): domain Eukaryota; kingdom Metazoa; phylum Arthropoda; class Insecta; order Diptera; family Drosophilidae; genus Drosophila; species Drosophila colorata. Next base: position 8,785,073 of record JAWNLD010000564.1, read on the forward strand.
TTTATATATATTTATCAACAATCTCTTTAATTCAATAGCAGATGACGCTGCGTTTTCTTTTCAACTTCGCCTGGATGGACTTTCCTTCTTTTTTTTTGTCTTGTTTGGATTTTCTGTTGGGAATACAATTGATTCAGCGAATTTTTCATAATTTATGACCCTGGCGAATATCTAATGCGCTTTTCACGTCCGTTGGGTCACATTTGACGTGGCCGGGTCTTTATGGCACAATTTTGGGATCCATTAGTTTCAGTCAAATTTCATAAGCAAACATGCAAAAACCAATATACTTACTCGTATTGGATATATATTGGCATTAGTAGGCATGGCAAATAATAAACATACGAGTATTATAAATAGCATCACGCACAGCGTCTGCCATCAATCAATGCACCATGCTAAATGCCAGAGAAGGTCTTTAACCTTCATTCCTTCCCTCTATTGTGTTTCCACTGCTCATTACTCAGCACATTTGGTTGGCTGTGTAAGGGACACACAGATTTAGTTGGTCCTGGCAACAGCAAGCAAATTGGTCTCTTAAAGCCTGTTGACAGGCCATACTGTAAATGCTTATTTAAAGCCCAAAGTCCCTCAAACGTTGACCCATAATCATGATGGGCAATTGCCCGCCTTTTGTCCTGTCGACCTGTCAAAATCTTTTCATGGTTAATTAAAAGCCTATTTGATTTGCATATTTATCGAGTCGGAAATAGAGAGTGTGGTATCGCCGCTGACATGGACCAGTGCCGGTGGCCTTAACTAAATTAATTAAGTAACTTTCTGTTGTTGTTCACCTAAGCGCTGCTACAACTCCAGCAATGCGGTTGTGGCTGGCTGTGGATCTTCCTAAAATTCCAATTGTGGCAGCAGCTTTAAACAAATTGCGGCTGTAGATGTTGCTCTGTCCTCTGGCCAAAAAGTTTAATTACACAATTGTTTTATTAAAATTCCTTCATATGGTATTTTTTGTTTTTTAAGAAAATCAGCTTGTAAGAAGCAAATTTGAAAAGTTTTGTTTTGCATTGCTTAGTTGAGTAAATTTATGTGAATAAATTTGTCCGTGTCTGCGAATTAACGTGAATCGGCATTTCATATGATTCTTATACTAATACCACTACTTTTTACTACTTTATAATATTAGTAATATATTATATTTTTAATATACATAGTAAACTGTCTCTACAACCTTGGCCCATATGCGAAAGTGCTCTCGAAAATTGTTCTTTCTCACTTTAAATTTGTTTAACCTTTCGCTTTCCTCCTTATCTCTCTTTCCCTTTATTAATTTTCCTTTCTTTATCGCTTTTTTGTTAATCGCTCTCTCTCTCTCTCTCTTTTCTTCTCTCTCCGACTCACCTTTAACTTATCCCTGCCTCCCATTCTCATTCTTCTCTGTTTCTTACATTCCTTTCTCACACTCTTTTTTTTTTGCCAACCGCTTTCTCTCTCCCGCTCTTTCTGTTACTTCCCTTACAGCACAATATGTCTGTAATTTACTACGGTTTCTTTTATTATTCTTTTTCCCTTCTCCATCTCTCCTGCATTCTTTTATGCCCCATATTTTTATACCATTTTTTTCCTCATTTTTTTTCTCTATTTTTTTTACTCCCACTTATTCCCACAATCACTCATATGAATACCATTGAAATTTGTTACCAATTACTTTCATTCATGAACATCCCATTGAGAGGCAATATTTAACTTTACTTTAATCGATTGGAGAAAACTGAAAAAAAGAAATCAAAACACATGAACGGAGTCTAGAATCTAATCGAAGTTATAAAAATTCCACATTCGTGTCGAAATTAAATTGCCTTAACTTCAGAATTTATGACAGACATATTAAAACATTGGCATTTTGTGGGCTGCATTTTAATGATGTGTGTGCATACGGGCTAATAATCAAAGCAATCGATTTGCATATGGTATCCCTATGCATGGGCCAATTTCGGGACGTGTTGCCATGCCCGTGGATTGCTAGTGAAATAATTATAATAATTGCATTGCAATTGAAACAAAGTTTGCGTGAAACTCAATTTCATATCACATCATTTGCAGAAATTTCAGTTTGTTTATATTCCAAGAAAAACAGAAACAAAAATAAAAAAAAAACACACACATTATCAGAATATCAAATAATTTTTTCACTCCATTGGAATGAAATTCCAATAGAGTATAACACAATCAGAACCTATTATCAAACGCAACCAATTCATTATTTAAATGAGGAATACACAGGACGTGTGAGATAATTCCGACTTGTTTACACTTTAAAGTAAACACTGGGGGCACGCTCGCAACGTAATGCAATTGAAGTCAATTATACAAGACCAAAAAGTGGACTTAATTGAGTTTTTTGCAGCATTGTGTCTATGGCAACAACAGCGTGAAAAACAGACAAATAGCATTTAATCAGCAGTTGTGCAGTAGCAGTGGCAGTGGCAGTGGCAGTGGCAGTGGTTGTGGCAGTAACTATGGCATTGGCTATGGCGTTGGCGTGTATCGAGAATATTGCAATCAGGCTGCAGTCGGGCAAAACAAAGGGACCGCAACGATGCGTATACGCAACTTTATTGCACACAAAATACACATACGCCATGTGTTATTGTTTCTGTTAAAGCCAAGCCCAATATGAATACAGTGTATGCATATATACATCCATATGCCGGCGGCATGTTGAGTTTTCCAAGTTTCCCTGGCAATTCTGTGTCCAGTCAGTCAGTCCCATCTGGCTGTCAAATCAATGAGAATCCGCTGTGACAGCCCGCCGGAAGCAGCCGAAGTACGTGTCAAAACCCCATGCCAAGCATTGCACACAATAGCAATAACAGGCCTTTCTAACTTTCTAACTTGATTTGCGCTCACATCAAAGACGACACCGTTGAAAAGTTATCATACCCTGTACTTATTAAATTGGTTTGAACAGTGTGACATATAGTTGTGTTAGCAGCAGCAGACTTCGGTATTTTATATTTATTTATATATTCTATTTTATTTTACTGTTTTATACACTTTTTGTAGGTTTTCAGCACCTAGGATACCTTTAGGTATGTATACAGAAAATAAAAGAAAAATAAAAAATAAAAGAATTCTTCTGCGAGTCCCTTAGGTACATACATACATATATATATATATATATATATATATATATATATATAAATGCTCTTTATTGTTAGTTTGTCTGCTTTAAAGCTAAATGCAACTTTTCTTAGACGCTTTTTTTTGCAGCTAGCAATTATATATCGGAATCAATACAACAATGTTCGCAATATCTAGCCATTATTATATATTAGATTATATTGCTCCTAGAATAATTTAAGGGTTATACATTTTCGTCGGCCCTTCTTTTGTGCTGAGAACAAAACACGTATGTTTGTATTTTGACCCCAGGTTAAGAACAAACACGCACGCACACTCAACTCAAACCCAGCTGCCGCAGGCGTAATGCAAATAATATGGCCAAGAATTAAAGCCACGGCAACCCTTTTTCAGGGTCCCTAGCAAATGTTTATCTGTCTGTCTCATCTTACTGGCTGCCAGCTGCGTTCTAAATGCTGTTAAATGATGGTAACGCCTAAAAGATATAGCATACAAGCCCCAAAACACACACACAGACATGCGTAGCCACATAAAAACACTCAAAAATGGCGGCTTATCTAATCTAATGCTTTTGAGTCCACGCCAACGGGCTTCAAAGGAATCCTTCGGATTCAGCTGGTGGCCATCAATGCAAATTGTGTATAGCACAGTTGGATGTCAACAAAAAAATCTAATAAGAACGGTGCAGTCGGGTGTAACCGAGAGCGCAATACTCGTTTACAGTGTAATCACAATGACAAACATGTACCCTAGCATTATCTGTAAATGTACATGATTTTTTACTTAATTTTAATTTAGTATTAATCAGAGGCAAAATCATGATAAAGTAAGCAAAACCAAAACAGCAACACAGACATTGCACAAACCTAATATACTCTTTTCACTTCGTGAGTATAAAAGGCAAAAAAAAATAAAATGAAAAAGAAAACAAAATTCGTGGTTCGGGTTCGTTTCGTAACCCGGCCAATTGTGAAGAGTCTTCATTTTTTTTTAATGTTGACCAACAAAAATAATTAAATATAACTTAGCTTTTAGGCTGTATTTACAAACTTCATAAAGTGCATATTCGTTTTGTACAAAGGTTTTGCCAAAGTTTCGGAATATCTCAGTCATGTCCAATTTAAAGCGGGTAAGTCGCGAGAATCTAAATATGCTATTGTTTTTGTTGGCAATTAAAAAAAAAATCTCCTTTAAAGATCCAGTCATTAAAATTTTTCCCACGGCCTGCACGGTTACACCCGGCTGCCATATTGTTACAGCGGCCAGCGAGCGGCAACTCTTTAAAGTCTGACAAATTTGAATTTTTCTTAAAACTTGTTTCAATGGCTTATATAGCCAATGTACAGCTCATACACGTGCCATAATTAAAGCAAACTTTTAACCGAACAGTGCAAAAAAGCGGTGTAAAATCTACGTATGCAAATTTGTAATCAGATATTCACTTTTTGGATTTTTTCTCTTCTCGTGAAAAAGGTAATCCTATGCCTAAGCCTCACAAGTGCGAAATTTGATTACTATAATGGCTAGAATTATACCAAAATTAAAGCCATATATTTTTCTGTCAAGCCGTTTGCCAAAAAAAAAGGAAATACCTTAAGCCGTTTGTGCGAAAAGTTATAGCTTGAATTGATGTCAGGTAGTCCTTTGGGTACAATTTAACGTCAATTTCGTATGGCCTTTGAAATGTTTATTTGTCGCCTATTTTATAATTGTACTATGCTCGCTTTTAGGAATTATGACAGCCATTAAATTGACCATAAATCAATAACAAATCAATCATACGCCTTGTTGTGCGACCACAGCTTGAATGAACATTTGTGTTTTTTTTCTTTGTATACTTTAAAAATTTTCAGATCAACTTAAAGATTATATTTATAAACTTTCAGCTGACTTTGGCATAGTTCGCAGTAGAAGTTTTGCCGATGCAAGCTATACAACTTTTTAGAACTGTTGAAACTGTTATGCAAAATGTTGCACAGAACTTATTTTTCATCAAATAACAAACTTAAAATGAAACAATTCTGCTGAGAAATATTCCAGCTTAATGGACTTCAAGCTAAGTAATTAAGAGGAATCAGTAATCAGTGTCATTAAATGATTGCGATTCACTTTGATTGCCATCAATATTGTTCGAGCTGTAATGGGCACTATTATTAACCTTTAATTGAGTTCAAGTCACGTTTAATAGTAGCTGCCAAATGATTCATAAATACAAAGTGAAAACATTTGTCACGTGTTTTATTTAGCTGATTAAATTGCAATTTTCTAAATATTATTTGTGGCACAGCTTAGCGAAACGTAATGACACAGAAACAGAAATAAACAGAGGCGAAAAATCCATCAATCAACATCAAATAAAAGCAGCTGTGACCGGGCATAAAGAAAGCACCGGAAATTGGAACCAGTCCCGCTTCAAAGGCTCCAAACGCAATCCCCAAAGTAGCTTTGCGCACTCGGTACACATGGAATTTCATGCGAACTGTGCAGTTGTATAAGAGGATAAAACAGAAGTTGTAGGTACCTGGATTTGGTTAGTGAGCACTTAAATTCCTCCTTTGTTTTTTAACTTCCCGCAAATTCTCGTAATTCAAACAGCACATTTAATGCGTCTATTCAAATAAGCCGCAACGAATATACGTATAACAAATTTTACAAAAGAGAAAAAAAACGATTAACAGAACTGTAAATACAAACTTAGTGCTAAATGCAGGGGGAGCCCAAACCTTATCTTTGGCCCTGCACTGGACTTTGCATAGTTTACCCTGTTAAACTAAGTACGAATCAGCTGCAAGGGCCAATAAAGATTTCAGTTTCAATGCTGATAAAAATGAAATCTACAACGAATGTGTAGAATAGATTGCACTACGAAATGTTTGCAGAAAGTGATTAAAATCAAGTATTCAAAGTTCACAAGCTGAAAAACATTTAAACAAGCAGATATTTGTTTTGGGTTTAATACCCTGTACTAGATTTGGGTATCTGTGTACGACGCGATAAGCGCGAATTTATTTTTAAAAGTTTTTCTAGTGTATGCAAGTTGTGTTGATAAAAGCGGATTTTATCCATTTTGACAATAAATAATATAAATAAAGAAAACATAATTTGATTTGTATGGAATTTATGAATTTAACTTACTTTTTATACCCTGAACCCATTGAAAATGGTAATAAGGGTATACTAGTTTTGTGTAAATGTATGTAACAGGCAGAAGGAAGCATCTCCGACCCCATAAAGTATATATATTCTTGATCAGCATCACTAGCCGAGTCGATTTAGCCATGTCCGTCTGTCCGTCCGAATTTCAGAACGATATACTCTTAGTTTAGAAGTTATTCAAGAATTAATTTTCCATAGTGGGTGTCGAGCGCAGCCGCTAAATAAAGTGCGCAGCTTGCTGCGTGTGTTTGTGTGTGTGTGAATTTGTGTATGTATGTAAGAAGGCAAGGGGGCTGAAATGTATATACCGACAGATAGCCGCATGGTTCTAGTCGCGCACTCTCGACTAGAGCCGTTTTACTTGTTGTTTCAGAGTCTGGTCAATTGCAACAACGCCCTTCTATTCGATTTTCAAAAGTTCAAGTAAGGTTTCTATGTTTTTATTTTATTTTTTGTTAAGTGTTTATATAGTGCATTATTCCTCAAGAATATTTTTGCGTTCACTTTTCTGGACTGACTTTTTGAATTCTCGCTCTTTCTCTCCCCACTCTCTCTCTCTCTCCTCTCTCTCTCTCTCTCTCTCCCCAATCTCTCTCTTCTCCTCTCCGGAAATCTGCAAATTTTCCCCTACAAGTTTTTTTTTGTGAGCCTATAGAAAATTTACTTGTCAAATGCAAAGACGCCCTTCTATTCGATTTTCAAGAGTTCAAGTAAGGTTTATATGTTTTGGCCTTATTTTTAGTTAAGTGCTTAGAGTGTTATATAGTGTGTTATCTCTCTATCAGTTTTTTTGCATTGGCAGCTGTTGACTGACTTTTCCTCTCTCTCTCTCCCTCTCTCTCTCTTCCCAATCTCTCTCCCTCTCTCTCTCTCCCTCTCTCTCTCTCTCTTTCCATCTCTTTCTATCTCTCGCTCTCTCTCTCTCCATCTCTCCCACTATCTCTCCCACTCTCTCTCCCACTCTCTCTCCCCATCTCTCTCTCTCGCTCTATCTCTCTCTCTCCATCTCTCTTACTCTCTCTCTTTCCATCTCTCTCTCTCTCTCGTTCTCTCTCCCTCCCTCTCTCTCTCTCTCTCTCTCTCTCTCTCTCCTCCTCTCTCTCTCTCTCTCTCTCTCTCTCTCTCTCTCTCTCTCTCTCTCTCTCTCTTCCCATCTCTCTCTCTCTCTTCCCATCTCTCTCTCCATCTCTCTTTCTCTCTCTCTCTCTCCCCTCTGTCTATCTCTCTCTCTCTTGCCATCTCTCTTTCTCTCCATCTCTCTCTATTTCTCTTTCTCTTCTTCACTCTCTGGAAATACTCAAATTTGTATACCCTGAACCCATTGAAAATGGGTATATAGGGTATAATGGTTTTGTGCAAATGTATGTAACAGGCAGAAGGCGGCATCTCCGATCCCATAAAGTATAAAATATATAATTCTTGGTCTAAGAGTTGATCGATAACTCTTATTGTTTTCCGATCGATAAAAATCCCAAATATTCTTCGGTACATGCAAAATTACATGTACACTTAGAGAAAACATCAAAAATTCCAAAAATATAAGACTCAATACTTAATCGAAGAAACGTTGTACTTTAAATAAATACGTTTACGATTATATGAAGTACAAACATTCGTTTTAAGACTATTTTGTAAAAAAAATTCGATTATGAAAAAAATAATAATTAATGCGGAATTTGAAAATTTCATAGGTTCTAAAAGTATCCCACTAGTATTCGACTTTAGAGCGCTCTTTTTCTCCGAGTGTACACACAACATTAATTCACGTATTTATTCAGTTCGTTGTGTATGTAAAAACTTAGATTAAAATATATTAAAATAAACTGTAATCGAATCTTAAATATATTTAGGTTAGACGACCGTGTAAATGGTATTTTCAGGTTGCGTACTCTCGACTGTTGCCGATTGCAGTTTTATTAACGCATTGTCGTGACCATTGTCGTTGTGCTGAAATAGAAAACTGAAACAACAATGTTTCCTAGAATGTACACAAAACTGTTGTCACATGAAACGTGCAGCTCGGGCAGTGAATGTGCCACACGATAAACTCATTGGCACGTCCTGCACAACGCAGTAGTTGATTCACAACGTTCTCTGGCCGCAGTGTTGGCCATTCAATTGAATGTGGTTTACGTGCCCCACACCGCTTGCCCCAAAAAAAAAAAAAACAAAACAAACTGGCTTGTTTACTTGTTGTCGTTTTTTATTTACGTATACTTAATATTTGCGCACATCGAGATGATAAACTATGAGCTATGCGCACAGATCCTCAACGGATTCGCCTTGAAGGAGCAAACGCTGCTGTTCGTGTTTGTTTTTCTTGTTGCCAAATTTACCGCCAGAGCCGCCAGCGGCCTTGCCACGCCTACGATTTAGCACGCCATCCATGTCATCCATCATGCGCAATATTGTGGTCTGATTTATATAAATAGTCATAGTTATGTACATAAGTGCGTGCAAGATATAGCTAAGAGCTCTACCTGATCTGAGCAGTCCATGGGCGCTACTGATATATCGCGCACCGCTCGAAACTTGCCCACATTGTTGAGATGCTCGTTCTCCAGTCGAAAATAGTTCCAGATAAAGCGCCTGAATACCTCCAGCGGACTGAGTATGGTCATCATAACATCACCCTCGATGTAGCCCGCCTGGATGAGGCTCATCGAAAGCGTCCAGCTGAAACGCAATATTAAATCCTCAATTATGCCAAAATAATAGAACCACTGCAAGAAACAAGAGAACAAAGTGAGCGGCATGAGAAGAGTGGAGCTGGTCGTAGCAGGGTGGGCGGCGGGGCACTGTAATGGATGCGTTGAATGATTGTTCAACGTGCCGTTCGCTTAGCCAAATATTTATGGCTGCCATTAGCCCACACACAGGTCCGAATCGAAGACCAACTCACCGTCGATGAATAAACGATTTCCTCGCGCAAAAATCGATTGTCGCCCGCCTTCGCATCGAACAGGCCCCAGTCCATTTTGATGTCCCACGTATAGGCGTAGCAGGAGGAGAATAAAGCGGCCGTTATCCAGCAGTAGAACCAAGGATTTTCATTTGATAGCGGATAGGTATCTGTCAATTTAAAGGTAAGATTTGCGTGCTTAAATGCCAAATAAAATTAACATGAATTTGCGGTACGCCCATGAAAACAACGCTAATTGGGAGCGCAACATAAACAGAACCGGACATAATGAGCCGCCCAGCTGCATGACATATGAACATAAGTATATATGTAGCCCCCTAGTCCCAAGTGTGTCGGGTCGAAAAGCGCCGAACACGTGTCTGCCACTTCACTTACCCGTGGTGGTATGATATTTATGCGCAAAGATAACCACAAAGAAGGACGTCGCATATTTGGCCGCGTTCACCAGATGAGGAACGGCCTCCTTCGTGTCCCGATAGCGTCGTATGCATTGGGCGAAGCGAAAATAGGCGGGCAAAATGGCCACAATGGGATGCAGGATGGATACATACTGTACGCAGTGATTGCCAGCTAAAAGGACATAAAAAAATAATAAATTAATTAGAAAAAAAACAAACAGCCCTTAACAACTGAACCTGCGTAGATTAACTTTTTGTATTAAATATCAACAATTATTTTGTAGCATTTGGCATTTATAATTAAAAACGACATAACAGATAACAATTAATTTCTTTAATTTATATTATATTTCATAATTATCAATTATCATAAGAAAAAACATAATCGATTTTTATTAAATATTAACAATTAATTTCCAGCATTTATACTATGAAAACTGAGCTTTAATTATGTGTTTAAATTTTCGTGAAAATCATCATAACTGCTGCAGACAAATAAAGTTTTGAAACGAACTAAAATTTACTGACAAATAAAATAATATTTATATATGTATGTGTTCTCTATGAACGTGCAGCATAAATTAACATAATTGTGTAAGTTTAACTTTGATTTGAATATTGATGAAAAAGTTGAATTAAAAGCATAGTTTTCTCTGAACTCTTGAATGACAGAAGGGCATAAACTTACGCAAGTTGACTACAACTTTTTAGTATTGTTTATAAATGAAAGACGGATTTTCAAGTGCATTTTTCGTGCATCAAATTTAACTTTAAAAAAGTGCCAGATAAAAAGAATGCAAGAGTTAAGCTACAAAATGAAGTTGAAACGTAATTTTGTTACAACTAATATTTAAATTGCATTTTGTGTGGAATGTTTAAATTAATTTAATTTTTTAACATTCATATTTTGGTCAATTTGTGTCTTTAATTGGAAATGAAATGCAGCAAATATGACTATACAATATATATATATATATATATATTTTAATCTGAACTTCGTATAAAGCCCCTTTACTTACCCTCCCCCGCTTTGTGCCAAGTGGGATTGCGGCCAAAGAAGCACATCAAAAAGGGTATATCCAGAAATGCTGGCACCATGCTATTGAGCTGATCGGCTAGCCAGAAATCGGCAAAATTAACAAAGCAAAAGGGGGCCATGATGACGCGACTGAGGACGCGCAGCGCCCAATAGCGTGCCTCGTGATGAAATGTCCTAGTGGGATTCAGCAGAAAGGCAACCATCAGGGTGTAGAGAAACAGCGGCGCTGCATATTGTGGAATGCCCAATGGTTCGCAGAAAATATAGCACAGCACACAGCAGGCCCAAATCACGCCGAAAACGGAGGCAATTTCCATGATATTCTGCTCTGAGAGATGATTGCGGGGATCCAGCTCGAAGATGAGCACATGATTGACACCGGACGAACGCCAGCCATAGACATTGACGCCCCACAGGAAGAGGCATTCGGTGATCAGAAACGGCGCTCGGAACATGCGCAGGCCAACGCGCCAATTCTCGCCAAAGCCATAGAACATGGCGGATATGATGACGGTAAGGAAGAGCACAACAAAAGCCCCTGAAAAGAGGCCCACTTTGAATGTCGTCCAGGGACTCTGCTGCTCGCCCAGCGGCGGAACTCTTAGACGCTTCATGGCACCTGCGAACGGCAAAATAAAATACTTGACATCAAATGGAAATACAAATCTCAAACTGAGCACAAACGTTGTCTATCGCCGCCCTCGATGTCCTGGGTGACCGCCTGTTCCGTTTCCTGTATAAGTCTGTCGATGTCCTTGTTTGTATAGAAATGCGCCGCCTCCACGTGATCCGTGCGCCAGCGTGCTCCAAAGTCCACGCTGAGCAGCTTATCGTGCTTCTTGAGAATCTTGCGAAAGCCCGTAAAATTGAGATTCTGATAGTTCTGCAGCAGTATCAGACCCAAATAGAACTCGCTAAATGCCAACTTGAGATCCTGTATCTTGCGAGCGGGCACATTCTTCTTGCCCAACGGCGTGCGCCGCTTCCAGGCGGGCTGCTTCTTCACGTGACCCATTTCCAATGCCTCTGTCAGCTCGCTGCGCAGACTGCCATATTTGCGTGTCGCCTCCGCCATCTTTTCCGAGTAGAATGTGTTGATTTTGGCCAGCTCCTTGTCACAATAGTGAAAGAACTCCTCATCAAATTTGGCAAAGTAGCGTGTTAGCATCTCGCGATCCACCAGCTCAGCGGATGGGGCTTGTTCGATGGCTCCATACAGCATGGCCTTCATTTCCTGTCGTAAATAATAGAAAATAATAAAAGACCACATCTAAAAAAAATAAACAAAAAAACTAATTTTAATTTGCCGCCATAGTTGTGAAAATATGAGTTCTTTTTTTTGCCAAAAATAAAAGTAAAAAAAAATTGAAAAATATTCTCCATTTACTCAATCAATAAACGACTTTTAACTTGCCGCCATAGTTGAGAAAAAAAGTCATTTTTGATTTTGAGCTATTTTTTTTTGTCGAAAATAAAAGTACAAAAAATTTAAAAATATTCTCCATTTACTCAATCAATAAACGAATTTTAATTTGTCGCCACAGCTGTTTTTACAATTATATTAGTAGGCATGTTATCATATCAATGCGCTTCACGCGAAACTAGCCAAATTCAATGGTGCGTGCATTTACTTGTTTCATACACTGTGCTGCGGACACGCTCTTTGCATTGTTTACGTTTGAGGCGAGCACAACAAAACGGCCGCTAACTGGGCCAGCAAAGCGCATGCGCCAAATGCGCCACACGCCAAAAAGCTTTCGCTGACTTTTGACAGCTGGCCAGCCGTTTTTCACGTGACGTCACCGACGAACTGACAGCTAGGAAAAGCACACGCTTCTCAACATCTATGGGATACATATTTTTCTTCTCAGTTTTTCGCACTCGCCTTGGGAGTCTTTTACCTCATAGTTAATATACTGTTTGCGCCACTCGGGCGTTATATGCGCCGTTAAATGCTCGGCGAACTTCATATTTGACAGCTTAGCTCACTGCTCCTGCTGCACTGCATCCGCATTGGACCAAACGGACGATGGGGCGGACGGAGGCGTTCCACGTGCACGTTTTCACGTAAACAACACAACTGGGCCAACGACAAGCGAAAGTTTTTGATGATGGCCTGAATGCCATGCCAGGCAATGGTTAATGGATGTCAGGGGACTGGGGGGGCGCTGGCGGGGCAGCTGAGAAGGAGCTTTCGATATGTAAATGCTGCCGTTTCATTGTTATTGGCCTCTCCTGACATCTACCGCATCACCACATTGCCGACCAATGTCAACAAAAGCAGAAGAAAGCGCCAGCAGATGAGCTGCCAAAATATTTGCAATTGGTCGTAAAACAAATTCAAAGGCAAATTAGGGAATCGTTTAGAACGTGTTAAAAGCTTGTAAATAGAAAAGAAAACATTTTTTTTCGAATTAGCTACTTATTTAATGCATGCATCTGTATAAGGTATTCGATTGACAGGTTGATCAACTGCCTGATTGACAGCATGAATGATTCATTTTTTATCAACGCACAGACCAAATTCTTACAGCTGGAAACCGAATTACCTATTCAAATTTTATGGCGTTGGTTATCTCAAATTAGGGCCTTTTTAAAAATGTGGAAAAAGGTGGCAAAAAAAATTAATTAAAATAAAAACACTTGTATTGTTTCCAGTCGACAGAGTGTTAATATTTCAAAATAACAAGAAACACAATGCCCGACTATTGGATATCCGGCTCTAAATTGCCGTACTATGGATTTCAAAGCGCCGCACTGGGTCCATATGTTAAACTGCCTTAACTTGGTCAAAACCAAACCGATTTTTATAAGGAATGCCTTTATCTTCATGGTTTGGTATCTACATTAATTCTGCATTAAAATTTGGAAACACTATTTTTGGTCCGAATCCATGCAAAAATTCCGCTCGAAATAATTCCAAAAGAGCATGTGTCCAAATTTTAAATCATCACAACTTGGTCAAAACCAAACCGATTTCGATAAGGTGGGGCTTTTTATTCATGGTTTGTTATTTACAATAATTCTGCATTCAAATCTCGAAACATAATTTTTGGTCCAAATTCAAGTAAAAATTTTTCCGATTAAAATCGATATAGCTATTGGTAAATATTTTAAACTTGCATAACTTGGTCAAAACCAAACCGATTTCGGTAAGGAAGGGCTTTTTATTCATGGTTTGGCATTTACAATAATTCTGCACTCAAATCTGGAAACATAATTTTTGGTCCAAATTCATATAAAATTTTTCCGAATAAAATCGATATTGCTATATAAATATTTTAAACTTTCATAACTTGGTCAAAACCAAACAGATTTCGGCAAGGAAGGGCTTTTTATTCATGGTTTGGCAATTACAATATTTCTGCATTCAAATCTCGAAACATAACTTTTGGTCCAAATTCATGTAAAATTTTTCCGAATAAAATCGATATAGCTATGCGTAAATATTTTAAACTTTCATAACTTGGTCAACACCAAACCGATTTCGGTAAGGAAGGGCTTTTTATTCATGGTTTGGCATTTACAATAATTCTGCATTCAAATCTCGAAACATAATTTTTGGTCTAAATTCATGTAAAATTTTTCCGAATAAAATCGATAAAGCTATGCGTAAATATTTTCAACTTTCATAACTTGGTCAAAACCAAACCGATTTCGATAAGGAAGGGATTTTTATTCATGGTTTGTCATTTACAATAATTCTGCATTCAAATCTCGAAACCTAATTTTTGGTCCAAATTCATGTAAAATTTTTCCGAATAAAATCAATATAGCCAGTGGTCAATATTTTCAACTTTCATAACTTGGTCAAAACCAAACCGATTTCGTAAGGAAGGGTTTTTATTCATGGTTTGGCATTTACAATAATTCTGCATTCAAATCTCGAAACATAATTTTTGGTCCAAATTCATGTAAAATTTTTCCGAATAAAATCGATATAGCCAGTGGTCAATATTTTCAACTTTCATAACTTGGTCAAAACCAAACCGATTTCGATAAGGAAGGGCTTTTTATTCATGGTTTGGCATTTACAATAATTCTGCATTCAAATCTCGAAACATAATTTTTGGTCCAAATTCATGTAAAATTTTTCCGAATAAAATCGATATAGCCGGTGGTCAATATTTTAAACTTTCATAACTTGGTCAAAACCAAACCGATTTCGGTAAGGAAGGGCTTTTTATTCATGGTTTGGCATTTACAATAATTCTGCATTCAAATCTCGAAACATAATTTTTGGTCCAAATTCATGTAAAATTTTTCCGAATAAAATCGATATAGCTATGGTAAATATTTTAAACTTTCATAACTTGGTCAAAACCAAACCGATTTCGTTAAGGAAGGGCTTTTTATTCATGGTTTGGCATTTACAATAATTCTGCATTCAAATCTCGAAACATAATTTTTGGTCCAAATTCATGTAAAATTTTTCCGAATAAAATCGATATAGCTATGGTAAATATTTTAAACTTTCATAACTTGGTCAAAACCAAACCGATTTCGTTAAGGAAGGGCTTTTTATTCATGGTTTGGCATTTACAATAATTCTGCATTCAAATCTCGAAACATAATTTTTGGTCCAAATTCATGTACAATTTTTCCGAATAAAATCGATATTGCTATATAAATATTTTAAACTTTCATAACTTGGTCAAAACCAAACCGATTTCGGTAAGGAAGGGCTTTTTATTCATGGTTTGGCATTTACAATAATTCTGCATTCAAATCTCGAAACATAATTTTTGGTCTAAATTCATGTAAAATTTTTCCGAATAGAACATGGGTAAATAATTTAAACTTTCATAACTTGGTCAAAATTTAACCGATTTTGGTAAGGAATAGCTTTTTATTCATGGTTTGGCATTTACAATAATTCTGCATTCAAATCTCGAAACATAATTTTTGGTCCAAATTCATGTAAAATTTTTCCGAATAAAATCAATATAGCCAGTGGTCAATATTTTCAACTTTCATAACTTGGTCAAAACCAAACCGATTTCGATAAGGAATGGCTTTTTATTCATGGTTTGGCATTTACAATAATTCTGCATTCAAATCTCGAAACATAATTTTTGGTCCAAGTTCATGTAAAATTTTTCCGAATAGAACATGGGTAAATAATTTAAACTTTCATAACTTGGTCAAAATTTAACCGATTTTGGTAAGGAATGGCTTTTTATTCATGGTTTGGCATTTACAATAATTCTGCATTCAAATCTCGAAACATAATTTTTGGTCCAAGTTCATGTAAAATTTTTCCGAATAGAACATGGGTAAATAATTTAAACTTTCATAACTTGGTCAAAATTTAACCGATTTTGGTAAGGAATAGCTTTTTATTCATGACTTGGCATTTACAATAATTCTGCATTCAAATCTTGAAACATCATTTTTGGTCCAAATTCATGTAAAATTTTTCCGAATAAAATCGATATAGCCAGTGGTCAATATTTTTAACTTTCATAACTTGGTCAAAACCAAACCGATTTCGATAAGGAATGGCTTTTTATTCATGGTTTGGCATTTACAATAATTCTGCATTCAAATCTCGAAACATAATTTTTGGTCCAAATTCATGTAAAATTTTTCCGAATAAAATCGATATAGCTATGGGTAAAATTTTAAACTTGCATAACTTGGTCAAAAGGATAAGGAAGGGCTTTTTATTCATGGTTTGTCATTTACAATATATCTGCATTCAAATCTCGAAACCTAATTTTTGGTCCAAGTTCATGTACAATTTTTCCGAATAGAATATGGGTAAATAATTTAAACTTTCATAACTTGGTCAAAATTAAACCGCTTTTGATAAGGAATAGCTTTTTATTCATGGCTTGGCATTTACAATAATTCTGCATTCAAATCTCGAAACATAAATTTTGGTCCAAATTCATGTAAAGTTTTTCCGAATAAAATCGATATAGCTATGGAAATATATTCAACTTTCATAACTTGGTCAAAACCAAACCGATTTCGAAAAGGAAGGGCTTTTTATTCGTGGTTTGGCATTTACAATAATTCTGCATTCAAATCTCGAAACATAATTTTTGGTCCAAATTCATGCAAAATTTTTCCGAATAAAATCGATATAGCCAGTGGTCAATATTTTCAACTTTCAAAACTTGGTGAACACCAAACCGATTTTGCTAAGGATTGACTTTTTGTTCACGGTTTGGCATCTATAGTAATTCTGCATTCAAATCTGGAAACATAATTTTTTTCATTCGGCCAAAGAGTATATATATTAAATAGAGTGTATATATTATAGTGTCACAGAGGCCTTCTGCATGCTACACACATTTTGCATTATACCTTGCATACCTTGTTTGCCCCTTTTAAATGGGTACAGGGTATGAAAACAATAAATGTGCAGATTGCACAGTAATTAACTGACAGATGTGCTAATAAATGTAAAACTGAAAGCAATTAAGCGCCATCATACACAAATAATTCAAAAGATATGCTATTCAAGTTTTCTCTATTTAGGAAAATAAACTATGAAAGAAAGAAAATAATGAACCTATAAATTGTTTAAAAATTTGATCTCTATATGACCATATTTCTTATAAATTATTTTTTTAAATTTCATAAAAATAACATAGTAGTCGAAATTGTTGTCGTCATAAGTTTTCCTGGAACACGTAAGTAAAAGAACTTAAAAGTAACTTTCTACACGTAGCCATACTTCGGACACATGCACCAGTAATAACCCAAGTCAAACCCAACTAATATAACCAACTTCATGCTAGAATCACACACAAATCGGGTCTAGTTGGTCGGACTGTTCGCTCGCTCCGCTTATCGCAAACTGCCGGCCCTTCCCGCCCCACCCCGCCACTTCCTGCGCCACTTGCGGGCCCGGGTAATGTATTTGTTTTTTTTTTAGATTGATTAAAGAACAGACCGGGTTTGGCACGGCGGCCTCCCGCATCGCGTCGCTGGCATTCAAGATCGGCCCGAACCGGAGCACGCAATTACCGGAGAGCGTAACGAGCAATTGAAACGTCCCACAAATGCACAGTTTTGTGTTCGCTTGCAGCTGTTAGTTCTTGATTGGCCTGGGCACTGACAAGTCATCCAAGTTCTCCGCAGCGACAACCAACGACCCTTCATGTGACACCTCCCTCAGCGGCACTTTTTTTTTTTTTTATAACTTATCAGTGATCGTGCACAGTGGCAGCGCGATAAAAAAAAAACCTAGAGTATTTTTTGTATAAATTCAACGTATAGCAAAGCCCATCAGGCATTCTGGTTGTTAAGTAAGGCTAGTCAAAATGCCGAAAGGAGCAGAGCCCAGCGCAGAGCAGATAAATGAGGTGAAGAGCCGTTTTCTGGCCAAACTCGAGTCGGAACCACCGGCAGGTGAGCCGAGCTAAGCAAACTTTCAGCTAAATTAATTATAGCACCTGTTGACGTCATTCGTTCCAGTCGCCTTTCATCCCAGCGATCTGGCGCGTATCAATGATAACGATATCTGGATCACCCAGCTGCTCGAGGCCTACAAATTGGACGTGGAGAAGACGCTCACACGCTTGTGGGAGAACTGCGAATGGCGGCAGAGTTTCGGCGCCAACGATATCAATGAGTCCAACGTGAATCAGGAGTATCTGCACGACGGCGAGATCTATGTGCACAACCAGGATAAGGAGGGTAAGCCGCTGCTCATAGTGAACATATCGAAGCACTCGAAGAGCAAGAACCAAGACGATCTCCTGCGCCTGGTCGTCTACTGGGTGGAGCGCATCCAGCGCGAGAATTATCTACAGAAGATAACGCTCTTCATGGACATGACCGGCTCGGGCCTGAGCAACTTGGATGTGGACTTCATAAAGCGCATTATCCAGCTGTTCGAGACCAAATATCCCAATGCGCCCAACTATATTCTGGTGCACGAGCTGCCCTTCCTGCTAAATGGTAATTAAACTTAATTGAGAAACGAGCTTAATTTTTGTTATTTATTATTTAATTTCAACTATTCTTTTTTAGCGGCATTTAAAATAGTCAAGGCTTTTATGCCCGCGGAGGCATTGGAGATACTGCGTGTGACGACCAAAAAGGATATCTGCGAGTATGTGAACAAGGACAACTGCCTGAAGATCTGGGGCGGCACCGATGACTACTCGTTTAAATTTACGCCAAACTAATTTGCCAAATTTCCACAAATGTACATGCGAATGTAAATACAATATTTATTAACTGAGTAATATTTTTAAATTGAGCTTACGACACAAAGTTTGAGTGCAAGCTTTTGCTGAACTCGCTCTTTAAAGCTTTCGCTCAAAGCGAATTCATTTGCATGCAGCCCGCATGGGGCAGTCGATCACGTTCTATTGCAGCGGCGACAACTGCCCTTTTCAAGGCGTCCTCCCATTGGGTGTATTGGTGCTCCACATCGTCGCGCACGCCGATCGACTGCCAACGACGATCGCTGATCGACAGCGGCGGCGCAAGCACCGTTAGTTAGTTAGTTGCCGCTGTTCGTGTTAAACACTGGCATTCGTACGTTGTCGCTTGGCCGCCGGGCGATATAGCCTGGAAATATTGGAAGCCAAAATCTTATCGCATTATCGTGCACGTTAATGGGCTGAGAAAGTGGATTATCGATTGGACTCGCGGCGATAAGCGCTGAAATTCGAAACTTGACTGTTGTGCTCTGCGAAATTTGGTTCAATGTTTATTTAGTCTGCGCACAATTCTCGACGGCATCGAGTGCTAACAATGGGCGTAAAGGTTAAGAATCCAAGCAGCTCAGAGATTGAGCAACTGCGCCAGATATTCAACAACAAATACGCTGCCGCGCCGCCCGCAGGTGAGCCCAGATTACAGGTGGCCTTAGTTTATTCCAGCTAGTTCATTCAGCTGAGAGCTGTAAAGCTGCTTGACTAATAAGTGTTATGTACATACATATATTATTGCAAATATTGTATATATATCCACATATTTACAACATTTTTCAAATGACTCTCACATGAGTCGCATATCGAGTGCGTATGTCACCAACTGGCGAACTATTCGCAGTCATATCAAATTATTGCATACTAATCGAATGCTTATTAACGCTGTAAAAATATACGCCTTTATTTATTTTTCTTTATTACGAACCTAAAACGCCGAGCGTAGTGTAAATAGTAGATTTTTCGAATTTCGAACGTCAGGTGATTTTTTATGCATTTCTATAGATAAAGTGCTTAAGTGAATATTACAACTCATCTTGTAACTTAAGTTACGAGGTTCAAAGTTAATTTATCAAGAGAATTTTAAAATGATAACAATGTTTAAAATATAGTAATTTCCATTTCAAATATGGCCAAAAGAATTTTCTTAATTTGTATACCTTGTGCCCTTTAAAACTGGGTAAGCAAGGGTATATTTTGTGCAAATACATGTAACAGCCAGAGAAAGAAAAAATCCATCCGTCTGACACCTTAAATTTAAAAAATACCTATTTTCTCGTATACCATAAGTCGAAGTCTAATATTCGATATCTGGCACCATTTCTTAACTTAGAAGTTATTAAAGAACGAATTTCCCATAGTATGGGCTGAGGAAAGAAGAAGGCTACAGGGTATCTCCTCGTCGGGCTCTTTCTCTTCTTGTATATTTGTCAACCTTATCAAATCGGTTAAATGCGTATTCCAAAACACTTGCGATAATTGATAAAAATGTTATCATTTTTAGAAGTTAGAACTTTTACAAATGAATATTTTGATTTTCTCGATTTTATATATTTAATAGAGCCTTTTCATCCGATCGACCTCGATCGCATACGCAACGATCATGTTTGGCTGCAACGCTTTCTGGAAATGCACGACCTGGACATGGAGACGTCCTTTAACAAGCTCTGGGAGACGTGCGCTTGGCGCCAGTCGTTCGGCGCCAATGATCTGACCGAGGAGAAACTGAATCAGCAATATCTAACCGAGGGCTCGGTGTTTGTGCACAGCCAGGATGTGGATGGGAAGCCGCTGCTCATATTTCGCGTCAAATTGCACAACAAAACCAAGGATCTGGATAAGCTAATCCGCATCGTCGTCTATTGGATCGAGCGCACGCAGCGCGAGAGCCACTTGACCCAGTTGAGCATATTCTTCGACATGGCCGGCACGGGCCTGGCCACAATGGATCTGGACTTCGTGAAGCGCATCGTGGAAACCTTCAAGCTCTACTATCCGAACGCGCTCAACTACATTCTGGTATACGAGCTGTCGTGGGTCCTGAATGGTAAGCTATGCTCGGCTGAAGGCCATTGAGTAATAAGAATACTAATACTGGTATATTGTATACTTATTGCTCAACGGCTGAAGGCTTTGGCCTTTGCCCTTTGACACTGCTGATGTGCACCTGTTTGCAGCCGCGTTTAGGGTCATCAAAGCTCTGCTGCCGCCCAAGGCGGTCGAGATATTGAAAATGATAACGAAAAAGGACGTCACCCAATATGTGCCCAAGGACAACTGTCTGGCCAGCTGGGGTGGCAATGACGCCTACGAGTTCCAATTTGTGCCGGAGCCAAAACGTACGCCGCCCAAGCCAAAGGCGGCTAACGCCGGTGACGATGACCAGCCGCATCAGGATATGGATAAGAAGGTAGGCGAATAACCCAGAGGCTAAATACGTATGCTACATATATATGTGTGTGTGTGTGTGTGCGTTTGTCCAGTTCTGTGTGCTGGGCGTGTTTCATTTGAGCTGTATTTATACTCGTTCACGAAGTGAAAAGAGTATATTGGGTTGGCAATCTAGAGACTTGAAATTTTGAATATATACTCGTGTACTAGCACTCGCGTCAGATAAAGTGCTACAATTTTTTTGGCTACGCCCACTGGAAGCGGGGCCATACGTTAACATAGATATGTCTACCTTAGCTTGAAAGTTAGGTACATAAATTTTGTTCAGACAGATTACTGATGACCTCCTCTACAGATCACACTAAAATGTTTTGGATACGCTCACTGGGGGCCTGGCAAATCGATAAAAAAAAAAACTTACATGTTGGAAAATCGCGAAAGTCAATATCTGTCACAATTTTAGAGCTAGATTCACCAAATTTGTTAAACGGTGAACGAGTATTGCGCAGTCGGTTACACCCGACTGCAACGTTCTTACTTGATTTGCCCTGCGTCCGCTGGAAGTCCGTCTATTAATTGCTTTTCCTGGCCAACTGGCACGCGAGCTACTTTTGCGGCTCCTTTAATTGATTTACATTAGGAGCGTCTATTGATTTTGGGTGTGCTGACAGTTGCGTGTCCAGTTCATAAATAATAAAGCCATCGGTCTGCGCGTCCAATTTCCCCGGCAGCCATTGGTAAACACGGTTATTGCTATTTATAGTCATTTCTTTGACACATTGCAAAACTTTCGCTTTCGCTAGTTCTGGAGGGTCAGTGAAGCGTTGCAAGGCGTTGACCTGTGACAAAAAAAATAAAACAAAAAAAATATAAATTTTTTAAAACCAACTACAAAAAAATAGAACATTCATGACACACATTATAAATAATTCCCAGCGGGAGCATTATGCGTCGGGGGCGGTTTTGACGCTGTTCGTCTGAGCAACAAATTCAAATTATTTACTCTCATATTCTCCAAATTCTGTTTCTGTTCTCTCGCCCGCATTCAATGCATAATAATCAATTAGCATGAATTGCAATGAATATGCAATGCAAGCTGCCCGAAGAGGAGAATAGGCCGATCGCAGTGCGAGAGCTTTTGTGTTTGTCAGCGAGCTTTTGCTGTTTTGTCTTTTTTGCGTTTTTGTGTTGTTGCTTTTGCGGTGCTTTTAGTTGTGTTTCCACGTTTGTAGCGGAACGTCGACAAGACGTCATCAGCTGTCGAAAATATCAATGCATACGCTAAATATCTGTTAAAACTTCTGGTTCGACATTCTGCGTAATTATACAAACACACAAAAACGGCAGCTGCAAAATATATTTGCAAAAATTGAAAAGAAAGTAAAAGAAATCAGAAGACGGAAACAGTTGATATATTCGGTCTTCAGCAAACATGCCCAGGGTAGGTGTTGTGAGTGTGCGTATCTGTGTTTGTGTATTGGTGATCATGGGTGTGCTGCCTTTGCCAAGCAAAGCATAACAATGACAACGAAAATAGTGTACGAAACGAAAACGAATTCTGATTGATATTCAAGACGAACAGTCTTAATTTTAACCTTGCCTAGCTATTGGCCGAACTTCTGGTTCTATATTTGCGTAGCTGTCTTTCAATCAAATTCAATCGAACTTTGCATATTTTTGCTTTTTAAATCGTTTTGATTTTACTTACTGAACAGATGCTGCGTGCAGTCCATTGCTCGCTGCTACGTCACGATGCTAGCATTACTGTGAATGTTATCGATATATCCTCTTACTGCGTTTGAGGGCTAGTATGCTGATAACAGAAAATGCCCGCTAAATATACGTGAGTGTTATGTTGACAGTAAATAGCTTTTCTAAGTATAGATATACATTCTTAAAGCTATTAAGCTGTTAGTTACTGCTAGAAAATAGTTGTGATAAATGGCTAAAATATATTACAGCTCTTCACTAGCAAGCACGGGCTACCGTGAGGATAACATTCGTTCTGTAGTTAACAGCGCCTTAACATAACATTCGGCTCAGTTTGCAGTTGAATCTGCTAAGTAGCATTAAAGTTACAAGCTTAACAATAACAATAATTAGAATATCTGAGGATTATTATAGGCTCTATCAAAGTGTCGGTCTTTGTAACTAAGGTATGAGTTTTACAAAGAAAACAACAACAAGTATTGCAAATGAAAAGTCATCGTTTTATACGGAAAGGCAAATACCAATAATATTATTATAAAGCCGCATGTTAATTATTTCAAAGTAAATCGCATCGATTCGCAAAACGGCCTCCAACTGGGTGCTCGAGTGCTGCCAAGAGTGCGAGAATGGCACTTGCAAAAAATGGCCGAGCTCAGCATGAATCGATTGCTGGTCTCGAGTGGATGGGAAGGGTGCCGAGTTCAATTTCAAATATAATACAATCCATTGCTTTTGTGTCTCTTGCGTCGTTGCTAGGTACACTTCTCCAAGAGCGTTCTGATGAGCGTTCACGACTCGACCGTTGGGGAGCTGCACACGCCCTCGGATAAGGAGGGTAAGTCCGAAGCCGCTTTCATTCACCATCTTCCTTCTCAGTTGGCAAACGTATACAACATTGCCTTTGCAATCAGTTACATCTCACTGAAATTTGTTGAGAATTTGTTATTTCGTTTGAACAAAAATTTAAAAAAATTTTATAGTTTGATTATCAAAACGTACTATTTATTTCCCATCTGCATATATATATATATATTGTACCTGCTGCATAGTAATGTTGCAATTGGAGCCCAAAGACTTTGTCAACATTTGCCCACAAAATGGGGAGGCCAAATTAACCCTCAAGAACGTTTCCAACCAGGCGGTGGCCTATAAGGTAAGTGAAAACCGTTTCCCACTCGTTATCTCGCATCTCATCTCATTTCATTTAAAAATGCATCTTGTTTTAGATCCAAACCACGTCGCCGGAAAAGTTCCGTGTGCGTCCGCGCTGTGGCGTTGTTACCCCCAATGAAAGCGCCGAAGTGAGCATTTGGCTGAAGCCGGATCACACGCTGAGCACCGATTCCAAAGACAAATTCCTTGTGATGGCCATTTTCTCGCCAACCGCTGATTGCAACGCACAAGAAATTTCCGATCTGTGGCGCGAAAAGGCATCCAACGACCCAGAAGTGGAGAACTATCGTCTTGTCTGCCGTCTCGACGAGAAGCCGGACTGTGTTAAACCCAGCAGTAAATCAAACAGTCGCGTAAGTTGCCATGATTTGCATATTTATTATTCTGTACTCAATTTGGAAATGTTCTCGCCAGGAATTCGCAACGGACCAGTTTCAGGAGCAGGCCAAAAAAATGGAGGCTCAACTGAACTTTACCAAAAATTTGCAATACGCCACACTCGGTCTAATGTTGCTGTTATTTCTCGGTTTCGGGTTTCTTATGTATGAGCAGTTGCATCATGCTGGAGGCGGAGGTAGTAGCCAGAAGACGACGGCATATACGTGCCCCAGGCGCAAATAATATTTACTGTCTCAATGCAATCTGACCATGCAAGACGAAGCCACAGCCAGCGACCAAAACCAACCCAGCAACAATCACAATAACAACAAAAACAACAACAACCACAACAAAAATAACGACTACAAAGTGCACAAAGAGAACTGCGTTTGTGATTTGAGCCTAGGTCTGGAGTATACTGAAGACGATATCGATTGCTTGGAGGCGCTACTACTGGCTCATCTTCAGCTGTCCCTGCGCAGTGGCCAACGCATTGGCGATCAGACGGGCGGCGTCGCCAACGGCGGTCATCTGCTTGGCCTTATTGCATTCGCACGGAAAATAGCGCGCGTGCTTCTCTCGCTCTCGTTGCTGTGCTGCATTCTATTTCTAAGCTTCTATCTGGGTGGCAACTACGACAGCAACAACGATGGGGGTGCTCGACCCCAATCAGCCACAACCGACCTGTCACTGGTCGCCGCCAACAGCATCAACTCTGCGGCAGCAGCATCAGCAGCATACAACAATCACCCAGCAGAATCATATTCCATGTAGTCGGCGAATATAAATATATATACATATATTTATATTTATATATATATATATATCTATATATATATGTTGACATATATACTTGTATATATCTATGCAAAATTACTATATAGATGAGCACATAAATTTGTATCGTATTTTGAAATTGAGTAAATGGACAGCCCCCCTTTTCATATGCATTTATGTGATTCACACAATAGCCGTGGATTTCTGTATCTTTCGTAGCCGCTTGAAACAAAATGGATTTGTAGTAACTTCATGTATGATATGTGTATAAATTATAAACAATTACTATTATTAATTAAAGTTGATTAGTTTGTAAATAAATGTTTTAGTTCGTTTTATTTCACTTTACATTTGCAATAGCTTTTGATGCTATTTAATGCGAATACATACAAATTCACTACAGTTATCTATATATAGCTTTTAAACAAAATCAATTAAATAAACACTTTATTCAGTTGGCTTAGTAAGTAAATCTGCGCACATTGATGCGGCTAAAAAAACAATTGGAACGTTCAACAACGTTCCCGTTAATTCTTCTTGCGTCCTCGTTTGGCTACCGTCTTTTTTGCGGGCTTGCTGCCATCGCCCATCGTTATGGGCGTGTTGTCGACATCTGTGGCGGCAGCGTCCTCCACACTATCATCGTTCGTCGTCAGCTCCTTGGCTGCTTCGGCGACAGCAGCTGCAGCAGTAGCTGCCTTTGTCTTCTTGCTGACTGCTGGGACATTCTCCTTTTGCTTCTCCTTCACATCGGACTCGACCAGAAACACACTGTGCTGTCCACCGCCGGACGCCATCAGCATGCGTTTGTTCTGTGTGTTCTTGCTGCTGACCACAGCCGGCTGCAGCTCATCTTCGCCATCGCCCACGCCCAGCTGATGATTGGAGCCCATGCCCCAGGAATACAGTTTACCATCGCTGGTTATTGCATAGGAGCAAGCCTCACCGCAGCCCACAAATGTGGTCTTGCCGCTTAGCTCCTTGATGGGCGTTAGTTCGGCCACCACATCCTTGACATCGCCCACGCCAAGGCGTCCATAGTCGGGCCGGCCAATCGCAAAACAGCGCATGGCATTGTCTAGCACCAGAGTATGATGCTGGCCGCCAGCGATCTGCTTGACATCCTTCAAATCGGTTTTAATGGGTATTAGGACGCGTTCGGCATCCTTAGCGTGCGCCAGCTGCTTGTAGTTGTTCAGGCCCACGGCCCAGATGACCTCAGTCTGCGATTCGCGCAAGAATGTGCAGTAGTTGGTGGCCCAAATTGCTTCAAACGGCTTGGCGCGCTTTATGATCAGCTGATCAGGGCGCAAGAGGTCGCGCTTACCCCGCCGGCCTGCAGAACGGAAAACGAATTTGAATAATCTGCACGTGGGAGGCAACACTCATCCTCATACTCACCCTCGCCGCCAACCGAACGCTCAGCGATGCGTCCCAGCTGCCCCTGCTCGGCACAGCCCACGGTGAACACTTTGCCTGTCGTTGTTAGGATCACAAGATGATCGGCGCCCGAGGCAATGCTGCAGCAGACCATGCCCTCGAGCAGATTGATGGGCGTACGCTTGTTACCGTCGATGGTGAGGCCCATGTTGCCGTGCGAGTCCCGGAATGAGCCCCACGCGTAAACGCGGCCATCCTCCAGCAGGCAGGCCGAGTGCGAGTCGCCCGCCGAAATGGAGATCGCTTTGCCGGGCAAATCGATAAGGGCCGGCGACGATTCGCTGCCCTCCTCGCTGGTGTCGCGGCCCAGCGCACCCTCGTCGTTGCAGCCGAACGAATAGACATCGCCGCTTTTCGTCAGCGCCAGACAGTGCATGCCGCCGGCACAGACATCCACAGGATTTGGTACATTCTCAACCAGCGCCGGACGCTTGCGCTCCAGGACGTCCTCGCCGAGGCCCAGCTGTCCGGTGTCGCCGGTGCCGCAGACCAGAACGTTGCCAACGATTTGCCGACGCTCCGGCAATTCCAGATGGAAAACAGTTCGCGCTCTTTTTGCCTTTGTGGGCTGCATCGACTTCTCCTCCTCGGCATTGTTGTTGTTCGTGAGTGCTTTGCGTCGTGGCATCTTGGCTCTCCGTTGTCTGATAAATTCTACAATTTTATTTCACAAAACTAGAAAAACAGCACGTACATAAATAAGTATAAGTAAATATGTGTATGTATGTGAATAAACATGTTAGTGGTGCGACTGTATGTAAGGTTATGTATTGCCGCCAAAGCGAAGCAGATGCGTGCGTGTACTCACAATGGTATTTAAGTTGACGGGCGTTTGGCAGCGGCGATGCGACTGACTGCAACAGCGGTTTTTGGAAGAGTGAAAAACCCAAACAGTCGAAAAATCTATGGTGGTTGTAGCATAAATGCAAATCTAGCTAATCCAGCATGAAATGCGCGGGAAGGCGGCTAACACAGATTGTAGCAGCTGCATAGCGAAGCGTTGCACGGAGCTGTTATCGGAAACAATCGAAATCTGAATAACACTGTCGATAACTTTCAATCGTAATGTATCAATATATCAAAATGTTGGCGCCGTTATTCCTTTATTTCAAAATGTTATCACTCGACTCTTGTTGATCCGTTATTGTAATGCTTAAAGTATTCATAAACAAATCGTGTGATAATTGCGTTCATATTACGAACTGTTGGCCAATGTAAGTTCGTAAGATTATCCGCTTCCTGGAGCCAGACTTCCGGATAAGTGTGGGGCACCACATGCATAACAGGCAAGCCTATCCAACTGAAATGTTAGAAATTACTTTTAGAGATACAATTTGAGACGAACCCTTTGCCAGAAATGGATAATGATCGTCATCTATGTCGCTGTCATGATCCTTGAGCTTGTAAAACAACTGATGGCACGGGCTAAGTTGACCGGAAATGCGTAGCTCCTCCTCAATATCCGCCATGCGCTCGTGCAATTTATATGTTCGCTGATATTTGCTCATATAGATGTGGTTCGGTGCGCCAATCAAATTAAACGAGATGACCATACTCTGTGCGTTAAATAAGCTTGACTTGAGTGAATATTTTATGAACATTGGTTATTAGCTTACGATGTGCTTCAACGGTATGGTTTCCGCCTTCACAAAGCTGTTCGAGCCAAGCAGCGGATAGGTATTATCCGTAATGCCATCCAATGAGTCGTGGGCATCAAAGAAAACTAGCTGCAATATGAAAATTACTTTGAATACCTTAAAATTCCAGCCAACCACTCACCAACAGGCCTATATCGGTCAATTCGGAGCGCAGAAAGTTATTCAGATTCTTGGCCATATTCAGCAAAAGGGCACAGGAAACAGCGCCATCCGTAGCGCCCACATAATGGTCGGTTGTCTCCAGGTATTTCGAATCATAATGACAGCTCAGCAATATATAATTACTCGCTTCCGGATTGAGAACGCCCACCACATTGGTCAGTGGAATCGGATCTGAGAACTCATCCCGAATGGGCGTAAAGCCCAGCATACGCAGTTCGGCGATGAGAAAATCGCAGACCTCAGAATGGCCATCGGAACTGGGCCAACGTGGTTTTAATAATTTAGCAAGCGTGACATTGAAATAATTCTCGTCGATGGAATATAACTGCAACGATGTGCGCCGAGCCGAATGCGGCGACCACCATTTGATAAGTAGAAGGAGAAGACCGAGGCCTAAAAGAAACCAAACTGCTCGCGACATTGAAAGGTGTCTAACCAGGTGCGCGAAACTTGAAACTAACTGGTAAGCCAAGCATGAAGTTTAGCTTTGGTAGGAAATCCAATTGAAATTTGGTTAAAACGAACGCATTAGCCACACGACCTTCACAACCGTAACTTTACAATTGATAAATATGGTTAATTTTAATACCCTGCAAATCTTTGCAGTTCTTATATTAATTATACATAAACATATTTCTCATATTTTCATTTTAAATACACTTACATCTTTATTAAAAACCCTGAAAATCAATATTTGTAATACACTTTGATGAAGAGCCTTTAAATACTTAAATTGTATTTCGTTTGAATTATAATTTCAAAAAAAATTAGTAGATGCCAGTTTATTTACTTATGTTTTCTTAAATTGGCATATAGTTAAGCAC
This sequence comes from Drosophila colorata, assembly GCA_035041545.1. Classification (NCBI taxonomy): domain Eukaryota; kingdom Metazoa; phylum Arthropoda; class Insecta; order Diptera; family Drosophilidae; genus Drosophila; species Drosophila colorata. The sequence goes on from JAWNLD010000564.1 coordinate 8,814,378, forward strand.
AATCGTGGGAATTACTTTCAGCCAGTTATAATATTTTGTTGTTTTTAGCTAGAACCTAAGATAAAGTCTTAGAAAAAATGCACAAATGTCCAATCAACAATATAATTTACAACTAAATTCATTATTTAACTAAGTCAAGACTTATAAAAATGACTTCGGGGAACGTAGAAATAACAAAAGCAATTTCCGGCACACCGAATTTCAAATACCCTTGCAGACACAGCTGAGCTAGCATTTAGTTTTTTTACATCGTATAATTTAGGTATATATTTCCATCGAACATTTGTTCTTATGGCAACGCATATGGCGCTCCGAATCTAACCGGAAAAATCAAATTTATATCGAATTACATTGATGGGAACTTGGTCGAAATGAAACAGACAAACTGCAAAGTCAGATGATTTCGAAAAGTTGTGTATATACAAAAGTATATGATCTGCAAGGGAATATAGGTGCAAACAGGTAGAGTAAATAAGCTGACAAGTTGATTATTTTACATATAGTATATCAAATAAGAATGTAGATAAATTGCTGCACTAAGTAGAAAGCTTTTGAATATACAACATTTACAAGAGTGTCAACATCATTGCTGACAGCTGCCTATACGCAAGTACACACACCCACTCAACAATCACACACACGCAATCACAATCACAATTGTCCGGGTGTTCCCCAGAAACCCTGGAAAATCATAATATAAAAGAAAAACAAAACTATTCCGTCAGCAGGAAACTTAATAATCCAGCAACTCATCGCTGCATGTCGCGCCGCTTGAGCACGTCGAAAATGACATCCGATGCGTTCTGCTTGTTGCTGGCACCCGTTGGTGACTCCTCCTCGGAGTCGGTTTGTTCCAGGAGCGGCACGGTGAGTGTGGCATGCGAGCCCGCCGAGTTGCCATGGACGCCAACGATTGCGTTGCCTTTGTTGAAATCGTACTCGGCGCACAGGTCCTCGCCATCGTCTTCCAGTTCCAGCGCCAGCGCCAGCTGTTGCTTGTTCAGCTTCGCCATTGTGGAATATTTATGCACCAGGTGACAGGCGATGCCGGCAATACAGACGGCCAGGCCGACCAAATTAATGGGACTGAGCTGATCGCCTTTGATCGCCACGGCCAGGGCCAGCTGGCAGATATCCTTAAAGATGCCCGCTATGGACAGCGTCAGGCTGGATGTTTTGCACAGCACCAGAAACTCACTAACCTCCATGAAGAACGCTATAAATGCGCCGAGAGTAACACGCGCCAGGGTCCAAACGATGTCAGGCTCGGAGATGTTGTGCAGATTCTCCATCACCTTATACAGTTTAGGTCCTTGAGGGAGAAAAGTACGAGAGAGTTTTCTTAACGCTGTATTTATAAACGTTATGCAGCTGCGCACCTTCGATGAACAAGACGAGGGGCAGCAGCGATGCAATCATCCACGGCTGCATGTGGTAGATCATATCAATGGGATTGTGCAGACCCAGCTTGGACTTCTGCATGATGAACTGCGCGAAGCTCCAGCGCAACCCGCTGCTCAGCGAGGCGAAGAGTATAAAGAAGAAGCCCAGTGTGTTAAACTGCGTCGACTTGTAGGTGAACATGAACAGGCCCAGGCCAATCAGGCCCACAATCAGAACCAAAGACCAGCTCTGCAAATGGTTACATATAAATAAATAAATAAATAAATAAACGCCCAGTGCGCTACTCACCTTACGCTCCAGGCCCAGCAGGATGGCAAAGAGCAGTATAAACACAATTGTTGAGGATTTGGTCATTGTGTACAGGGAGATGGGCACCAGGGCGAGGCCCCAATTGGAGAAGCCGATGTCGATGCCGCTGGCTACGCCCGTCGGCGCCATTTTGCGCACGGCCACCCGCCAGTCCAGCTGGACGCGCGTCTTGCCCACGCGCAGCTTATAGACGTTGCGCACCAAGGCCGCTAGCAGAAACTTCAAGATCAAATGGTAGGTGACAATGGTGAGCGGAAAGGGCAGCTGTCGATTGATGTCCGTCTGGTAGAAGGTGAGCGTGATGGACAGCGTCAGGTAGAGCAGCACCGTGGCCAGTGTGCCAATGGCCATCTGCATGAAGCGCGCATCTGCCTGCCGTGTCATTCCGTCGTGTTGTTGGTGTGAATGTTGCTGCTGCTGTGCGGACGTGGCGCCGCTGTCGGCGTTGCCGTTACCGCTATATTTAAAGTTCGAATGCGACGACAGCTGACGGCGCTCTTGACTGGCGCTGGCATTTGGATGCGTCAGGTCTTGGCTTAGTTCGACTTCTTCGATGTTGTTGTCGCCATCGGCGTCGCTGCCGACGTCGCCGTCGCCGGTGTTGAGGCGTTCATATTTGGGCGCAACCATTATCTAGAGAACAAACATGTACGCCGTGCGGCACGACAGAAATAATTATGGCGATGTGCATGTACAAGACGGCAGCTTGGAGAGTATTTTACGCCGTTATCTGTAACTTTGTTAACGTGCCATATGTTTGCCACTTTGAGTATTGCGCTATTGTTGTTGCTGTTTTTTCTCTTTTGTAGAGTTGGCTAGTTGCCGTTATCTGCGCAGCTTAATGGATTGCTTCAGCGTTCGCCTGAGTCAGCAACCGGGCGCAAATTATTCTACGTTTTCATTATGCCACTCGGCCACTCTTTTTCCGTCTGGTTGGCTAGTTGTCAACTGTTTATACAGTGTTTGTTTTTTTTTGTGTTGGCCAAGTTGACGTCTTGCCAGTGCTGAAAAGTGTCGCAAGTGCAGTGCGAAGTATTTTTGTACGATGTATCGATACAAATGCGCAGAAATTGTACAATATTATTACCTTTATTTGTTTTTTATAGCATTTATTTGTTTGAAACGATTTTATTTACATTACAGGTGCAATTAGCTTAAAAGCAATTGTGTGCTTGCGTATACAACACGTATGCCCCTTTAGCTTAGTAAAACTAATTGAGCACGTGCGCTTAAATAAATGCATTTTTCTTTGTTTTTAGTAGCGCTAAAATTGTGTCGACCTCCTTCCAGTTCTATCTTGCTTTACTGCTACGCGCTTTTCAGCTGCTGCAGCACAATGGGCGCTGTTTTAATATAAGAAATGTCGCATTTGATTAAACACCTATATTTACATAAGCTTCGCACGTTCTCCACTCTTACCCAGCCGAATAGCGACGCAGAGCGCTCCAAACATAAAAAAGTTGAATCGAACCTCGGAGGCAACACGCTTTTGCTCCTCCGCTGGGTCGGGCTGTGATTGTTGCAGACGGAACATTGTTAGAACTTTAAACTTAGATGCAAAATTGGCAGAACTCTTGCTTGTGTGCAGCTGCTTGTCAGGGGGTCTTCAACGGTCATACCTGCCGCTATCAAGTATAAATGCTATCGATAAGAGATGAACGATTTCGGGAACCAGTACTGGAGTCACCCAATGTGTTATCGACTTCGTTAACTGAGGCAAGCTTCAAAAATTTGAATTTTTACCAATTAGATTAAAATATTCGATGTGATTTAAGAATTAAAGATTATTTTCAAGTGAAATCAGAATCTTTAAAAAGAATGAATCAAAGACCCTTCCTTTAATAAATAGAATTGATTTGTAGCACAAATATAGCAACCGGCCAATAAGAATTCGTTATTTTGTTTGCTTTTTTTATATTTCTGTATTTTTTGTCTCGTGGCCTTTGTTTTTTTTTGCAAATATATATATATATATATTTTTATGTTTTTAACTAAATACACAAATACATACACATTTACATATAAATACAGCTACTGCACATACATATATACACATGTATGTAAATATATACATATACATATAAGTATATAGCTTTTTGTGTATAATAATACAATATTATCGAGTCATTATTTGTTCTCTTTTTGTTTTTAAGCATTTCGCTTTGTCTCTGTATGTTGTTTTTTGTTCTTTTTCTACTTAGTTTCTCCTGCATTAATATTTTGCTTTGTTCATTTTATGTCTAAATTCTTTGCTGTTTTACGTTCAACTTGTACACACAACTATTTAAATTAGGCGCCTTAATGCTAATCTCACTACGTCTCCTATTCTGCTTTAAAATATACATACACATGTGTGTGTGGGGGGAGGGGGTTGGGGGCAGATCAGCGGGTGCCGTTTGTATGCAGAGCGAGAATCTGATAAGAATCCGATAAGGAAGCAGGTGGTAGGTCAGCTTACATTTTGATTGAAATTTACAAGTATTTGAAATCAAGTGTAATGAGATTTTGTATAAAAATGATAATTTTGAATATTATTTACTTAATTTAAAGCATCTTCAACTTGAATAAGTGAAATAAAAAGTTCACTCAAAACAATAAACTTTATATAATTTATGTATTAAATTCAACGTTTTTGATGTACTCAATTTTTAAGCCAAATAATCGTTTACTCAGTTCGCTTTATATAATTCTCAAAAAGTTCAATATCTAGTCTTCAACAATGCTCTCTTCCTCTTGCTTCTCTTCCTTTTAGCCTATACAAAACAGCAGTGAAAAGCAATGCAAAGCATTTTCCCTATTGCTGCATATGAAAATATGGAACCCGGCAATTTTGTTTTGGTTTTCATTTTGTTTATCTTCACAAAACGATCTTTAAGCGTTATTTAGAATATTATTTAGCTTGCTGCACTCTTACATTTAAGTACTACAATTATAATGTTTCTTTTCTTTTCTTTTCTTTGTATTCATTTGTTAACACTACACATTTATCAACATTTATTATTTCTTAATATGCATTTATGAACTATGTTTTTTAATATTATTCGTCGTTCTCTTACCGAATTGTTCATTGGAATTTTTCGTCTCGTATACATTGAAATTTGTATTTTTTGTTTTGTTTGGAAATTATTTATCAAAATTGTATAGGAACTTTATGCAAAAATTTAAAATTCCTTCTGCAAATTTTTAAAAACCTCGGTGTAGAGTATTCTCAAAAAAAAAGAAAGAAATGAAAATGTTTTTCAGTCGGCTATGTGGTGGGGGGGAAGATGAGATGACCAACAAGAACAACAAAAATATGCAAAATAAAATAGACAAAATTTATATTTTTAGAAAATAGTATTTTCGTATTTTTTTTTTTTTATCTCCGGCCGTCACTTTATACATACAAAATTGGAGTTGGGCTTTGTACAGAACTTGTTGCTTTCTATCGCACAATATTATATGATTAATATTAGCATTAGTAATAGTTTGTGTTTTAACTCCATTAACTAGCTTTAAAACAAAGGCTATCATTTTTTTTAATGTTTTTGTTTTGTTTTCGTAATTGCTTCTTTTCAAATTAGGCCAATTTGCAAAATATAAACTATAACGACTAAAATTATAATTAAAATTAACAAAACTCACTTTCAAGGGCCCACAAGGTGCCCGCCAAGATCTAAAAATAAGGTTTAACTAAGGCCTATAGTACGTTTATATATCGGTAGACTACGTAATTAGGTTGCTTCTGCTGCCAACTTAAGGTAATTAAAATTTCGTTTAGATGTGTATATATACGTGTGTGTGTGTGGTGTTAGGATAAGATAGGGGCTTAGATCCAAATTTAAATAATTAGGCTAGTTTTAAAAACAAATTGAATTTGTGTAAACTCTGACCCAACAAAGCAGCTCGCTTCGAGGACTCACTAAAATGGCGGCATTTACAATGATTTGCATAATTTTCTTTGTTTGACTGAAAATAGGGTTAGTTATTTTGTTTTTCGCTTTTAAAATGTAATTTTTTAAGTATTTAAAACAATGGGCAACGTTGACTATGTCAACTGTCTCTGCGAATGCAGCAGAATTCTCGCACTAAACAATTTACAACAATCTCTTAAACGTTAAATGCTAAAGAACAATTTGAAATTGAAAAATCATGATTTTCACTTTTTCGTATAGTATATAACAAATCTTTAAAACATTTCTAGTGTTTCATCTTATCTCTTGTTTTTTTTTGTTTTTGTTTTTTTTTTTTGCACTTTGTGAAGCATTTTCTCTTTTTAACTTTCAACTTAAACGAAATGACTTTTTGCTTAATCAATGATTTTAGAGTACTTAGGAGGAGTTTGCGCTACCAGTTACAGTTATTAGTTATTACGTGTTTAGGGGTAGACGGTTAAGGGGGAGCTTGCTGTAAACCTATTGCCTCGTAAGTGGTTGTGGCTATTGACGACTCTGCGTGTGTGTGTGTGAGTGTGTGTGAGCGTGTGTTTATCTGATCTCTCTCTCTCGTTTTATGGGCCGTGGAGCGCTAGATGCTGTTGGCGACGGTTTTTTTTTTAGCTACTATTGAAGCGTCTTGCTATACAGTCAGGCTTGATCGGGTCTCTATACTCTGATTCCGAATTGGCTATATTTGGAAATACTTTTGCAAGTTTTCGAAAACAGCTTGTGAATTCAAAATGAGTGAGTGGCGCCGGGCAAGCCTGATAATTCATCTCGGTAAGTTCTTAGTCACGCTTAAACCTTAACAACAACAACAACAATGTTTCGCTACAATTAAACAACTAACAACAACGTAAGCGTATACACCAACAACAACAGCAGCAACAGCAACGGCAATAGCAACAACAACCCGGCGACGAGCTAAGTTCTGTGGAACCGCTGTCGTCGCCGCCGCCGCTGCTGTTGCTCCAGCGCCACATATGCGATATCGTTCAACTCGACGGTCTCCTTGACCATTGACTCGAGGAGCAGCCCATCGACTCATCCATCGCGCTGGGCGGCAGCGGCCGCTCCGCCAATGCCATTCGTTGGCGACTCCACCTTGATGACGCCCAGATGCTGCAGCTCTTCGCTGCGCGGATGCTGTATGCGTCCGACCACAACGCCGCCCATGGTCACAAAATTGCCATCGGCCGTTACGGCGCCCAGTTGCATCGCGCTGGACAAATCACCCAAGGCGGCCACATTGAAATGATGATGCGGCGAGCTGCCATTGCCATGCGAGGGCTGTAGATGCGATTGCTGCTGCTGCTGTTGATGCTGGGCCACAGTCGTTGTGGACGGCAGCGTTGTAATAGTAACTCCCCGCTGGTGATCGATGTGGTGTTGTTGTTGCTGCTGTTGTTGTTGCTGTTGCGATGGCGTTGACGACTGTTGGTGATGATGATGCTGCTGCTGCTGCTGCTGCTGCTGTTGCTGCTGGTGGAGATGATGATGTTGCGCCAACGCCATGCGTCCTAGTCACCCCTCGTCCTCCTCCGTTTTGATCTTGACAGGAACGTAGACCTTGTCCATGACATGGATCTTTATGTGATTGTTGAGCGTGCTGGATTGCCGGAATTGTTTCTTGCATATGACGCACTCGAACGGCTTTTCACCTGCAAAGGAGGCTAGGATTAGCTGAGACCTCAACCGCCTCGAAATAATGTACGCTCACCCGTATGGATTTTGACGTGATTGGCCAACGTGCTCAGCTGACGGAAATGCTTGGGACAATAGTTGCAATTGTACGGCTTTTCGCCGGTATGAATTTTCAGATGGTTCGTCAGCGTTGACGATTGACGGAACGTCTTATCACAAACATTGCATTTGTAGGGCTTCTCGCCGGTATGGATCTTCACGTGGTTGGTCAGTGTGCTCAGCTGGCGAAATCGCCTATCGCACACGGTGCAATGGAACGGCTTCTCCGGCTCCCGGCCGCCGCTGCCGCTCGAGCCGTTGCCGTTGCCATTGGCATCGCCCGAATGCTCGTTGCTCGCGTGCCCGTTGCTGACGTAGTGCGTCTCGTTCAGCGTCGGACTGTGCGTGGCATTGGCCACCAGATGAGCCAGCGTATGACCCGAGGGTGTTGCCGGCGGCGCCGCTGGCTGCTGTTGGTCCGCGGCGGCGGCTTGCGCTGCCGCGGCCTGCGCAGCTGCCATAGCGGCCGCCTGGGCAGCACTGTGCGCCTCCGCTGAAATTCCGCTCAAATGCATGTTGAAGGGTAGGGCTATTTCTGTGGGCGCGGGCGGCTGTTGTTGCTGTTGATTGTGTTGCTGTTGCTGCTGTTGCTGCTGCTGCTGTTGTTGTTGCTGCTGTTGTTGTTGCTGCTGTTGCTGCTGTTGTTGTTGCTGCTGCTGATGATGCTGTGCGTGCGCCACGGCTGCCACATGGCTGGCATGGCTCGCCTGTGTTACGGTATCGTTGTTGTTGTTGTTGGCGCTGGTGGTCTGCGGCTGCGCGGCAACAATGACAATGTCGCAATTGCTCATTGCCGCGGCGGCCTGATGTGCGTGTGGCAGGCTCTTGATATGCATCATAGAAGCTGCCGCCTAAGCACTTAAGGACTGGACGTGAGAACTGGGCGGGTGTGTGAGTGAGTGAGTGTGTGTGTGTGTGAGTGTGAGTGTGTGTGTGTGTGTGTGTGTAGGGGTGGGGGGAGCGTGGCTCAATAACAAGAAACTTCGTGACAAGTTTTTGGCGCGCTGCTCACAAATGCCACGACATGCTGGCTGGCCTGGTTGTGGTTTCTGCTGCTGCTGCTGCTCTTGTTGTTGTATTGGTTAGTGCCTGCGCCAGATATAGAGAGAGAGAGAGCGGGAGAGAGCAAGTGATTAGTGATGAACAGTGTTGTGATTTTGGGCAGCAACAGTGATAACTGTGACTGCTTCAACATAAGTAATTAATATCGATAACTTTCTAAGGTGCAACAGCTGATTGCTGCTGTAATGTAAATAAAGCAGCAATTGCACTATATATATATATATATATATATATATATATACAAAACAAAACAAAACTTTCGTATGACCTTATCCCTTAAATATGAGTATCCTCATATTTTATTTACTACATTTTTTTTTAGATATAAATTTGAATCTACTTTTCGCAGTCACAGTGACCACCAGGCTGCGATGCCGCTCAGCTCTGGGAGAGCGCGTGAATAGTTTGGCGGCATCTTTACATGTTGTTGTTCGCTTTTTTACGTATGCAAAAATATGTGAGGAATTCCCAAAACTAACTGCGAAATGTTAAGAAATTTTAATTCCATTTAAGTTATTCATCGAATTGTTTTTGCTGCTGCCTGGGGCCCCTTTTGTTGTCGCAAAAGTTCTGCTCTCTAACGAGTGTTTAGCATAAATTATAAAAGTGATGGCGATTATGCATTTGAAAACGCGCCCAATGCATGTAATTTGAATTTTTGGCTCTGGTTTTTACGTGCGCCGACAGGTTCCACGTTCCAATTGCTGCCGTTTCCCCCACTCACTTACACACACACACACACCACACTCTCGCACACATTTACACGCAATCGGACACACACACAAACACAAACACACGCACACATTCACGCTTTGGGGCGAACTGACAGCGTGTTACTTTCTCGCGAATTACATGTGTTTTTCCATCAGCACTGCTCGTTGTTTTTTATGCTGATGCGAAAGTTTCTGAACCTGCCTTTCCTGCCATGGGCGTCCTTTTCGATTTTGCAGTATTTTTGGCGGCCGGAATGTTTCCTTTCTGCTTTTTTGGAAACGACTACAAAGTAGTTTTTCCACATTCGATCTTGTCGTTCACGTTCGCGCTCGCGCTATTCACCTTGTAGCCCGCCCCCCTTCACCCACAAGCGACAACCACTTTCAGTCGACGTCGACGTCTTCACAACGCGCCACTCGGACACACACACACACACGCAGTCATACACATATACGTGCACAGGCACACATACATAGGCACTCACATTATAACAGCAGCGAAAACCAAAACTCTTTTGAGGTTATGGGCCAACAGAAATTTTCACTATTTTTCACATGTTTAATAACACTAATACTCAGCGGACGTGCGTTATTTTATTTCGGGCATGTACACTCTGCGCTGCTGGGCGCGCTCACTCTTTGACCTACCTTTCCATTTTGTGCTGGCGCTGGCCTTTTCCTTTTCTGATTGGATTTTTCGCGGGCCAGGCAAACGTGCACCAAGCACGCGTTTTGTTAATAATGCAATTAAAACTATGCTTTAAAGCATTATTTATTGTTGTGTGTTCATTTATAAAATGTAGAAAAATAGTAAAAATTGTTTTTTTTTGCTTTTACTGTTTGCGTACCAAATAGACGCGAAAGAACTGGTACAAAAAACCCGTTGAACTGGTGCAATTTAGAGATGGTATATTCATTTACCTGCGACTTGTTACACTTGCATTGAAGTAACGACTTACCGGTGACAGATACATAGTCACATTCAGTTTTGTCAATAAATATGTTTAATATATTGGTCACACAGGTGTTTTCACAGTGCTGCTGAAAAGGAGCAGGTGGAAACTTATGCGACTGCGCCATTACTGTGATTTGACAGCCTTGTTCATTTCAGCAGCACTGTTGCCATTCACGTGTCAGCGTTGCGTGCTATCACATGTAATCGATAGTTGTTACAAATCATCGATAGATTTTAGGTTAAATCAGGCATTTCTAATGCGAAATTGAAACTGCAAGTTTATTTTAAATCAAATGCAATTGCTTATAAAAGTGTACGCTGCCCCTTAAACTGTAGTGCGTATTTTATAAAATTGTGCACACGCGTGACGACTGCTGTGCGACATTCTGGCCGTTCTGCAGGCTCAGCTCGCTGTTGACTTTGTTTTTGTTGTAGTGCGGCGGCTGCGGCTGCGACTGCGACTGCGGTGGTGGCTCATCTGCCGGCAAACGAAACGGGAGGTAAGTGCTTGCTTATATTGTATTCTATGCTGCCCTTACCTTCGATTTGTACGGCCTTCTCGTTGCGGCACGACAGCCGCATCCCGTCCAGAAACTGCTGGACAATGCCTTTGCTCTCCGTGCTCTGCCGGCGCTGCCTTTCGGTCTTGTTGTGGACGTGCGATTGGGCGCGCTGCTCCTCCAGGGCGCGCAGCTCCTCCTGCATGGCCTTCTTGCCACGCTCCACGACCGCATCGAGCGGATCCTCCTCGAAGGCGTGGCTGTTGCTGTTCATCGGCTCGAAGATATTCCCATTGCCGTTGCCATTGCCAGCGGAATTGTGATTTGAGTTCACCGATGCCGTGGTGCGTTCATCCTCCTCACCCTCACCGTCTGCCTCGCGAGAGCCCGGTGTTTCGCTACTTCTCTTTGGCCTGGCCTCTTCCGGCGTCGAAGCGGGCGTAGTCGTTGGCTGCGTCTCTTTGGCCGCTTTGATTTGAAACAGCGACGAAATGTTCTCCTTGGCGCCGTGCACTTCGCTGGATATCTTGCTGGTCACTGAGTCCATGGCCCGGCCCACGGATTCCTTTGTGTTTGCTGCCGCTTTAACCGCATTGCTGCCCGCCTGCTCCATGGACAGCCGGGCATCGCTGGCCATGCGCTGTGCACTCTTGCCAGCCGCATCGACTGCATCGCGGGCCCCATCGGCCATGCGCTGTGCGCTCTTGCCAGCCGCGTCGACCGCATCGCGAGCGCCATGCGCCACGCGCTCACCCGCAGCTTCGACAGCATCGCGTGCTCCGGTGGCCGCTCTCTGCATGGTTGATTGCACGGAGTTCCGCGTCTCCAGCAGCTTGGATTCGATGGCATCGCCGACGCCTTCAGCGGCTTTGGTGGCCTCTGATTTCTGTTCGGCGACCACTTTATCCACATGCTGCTCGAGTTCTTGTAGCATTTGCTCGCCCTCCGATTCCAGCTCCTCGACGGAATTGGCCAGCGGTGTGTCGGGCATCTGCTCCTCGACCTTGGCCGTCACATCGATGCCGTTGTTAATGAAACGTATCTCGTTGACCACCTTGCTGCTGTCCAGCGCATCCTCTGTGGTCGTTATTTCCACGGCCAGCTGCTCATCCTCCTCGCTTGGCGGCGTGGGCGTCGATATCCGTATTGCCGTATGCAGAGCACTTTCCGCCTGTGGATTCTCCTCCACGGTGTCCAGACTGTCCACGAGCTCCGGTGAGGTGCTCTCGATTTCATCGTGCTTCATGGCCGCCTCATAGGAGAAGTTGCGAATGGGCGTTTTCTTGATGGTTTGTGGCGTGCTCGCATTGCTGCTCTCCGGGTAGGGCGTGTGCGGACGCAGCTGTTTCTCCTGGCTAATATGTTGTTGTGCGGGCAGCTTCTCCTCCGATTCTGTGGGTGATTTTAAAGGGGATGGCGTCCTTACAGGGGGCGTCGGCAGCTTAGCTATGGCTTCCATAGCTGCTGTTGCGACTGTGCTTTCTGCCTGCTTAACTGGTGTCTCCACAGGTGCCGTAGGCTGCATTTGCTCCGAATCCCTTGCTGTTGACTGTTGCTCCTTTTGGGGCGTTGCTTCGCTGGCTGCAGCTGCAGGCTCCGCCTGTTGTATTTCCTCCTCTAGCAAAGACTGCTCCTTGCTGCCATTTGAGTATGCACCTTTGGACTCTGCCATGTCTTCCTTTTCTGCCATGTCTACACTTTCTTCTGCTTTTACATTCCCGTTTACTTCCTCGGCCCTTTCTTCCTGCTTCAGCTCCTGCTCCTGCTGCTGCTCTATTACTGCATTTTCCTCCTGCTCAGCTGTGGCATTTTCCTGCTCATTTGATATATGCTTCACTGCCTCCAATGTGGCCACACTCGCACCCACTGTTGCAACGCTTGCTCCCATTGCATTGAAGCCCTGCTCCTTGTCTGACTTGTCTTCGTTCTCCGTCTCCTTCAGGGCCTTCTGCTTGGTTAGACTTCTGCCGCTGGCGCTGCGCGTCTCCTCATTCTGATTCAGATCCTTCGGCTGCAGCACAAAGCTGCGACTCAAATGAGTCTGAGACTCCGCGGGCGTACCCCCTGTGGCCGAGAGCGTGGACGATCTGGGCAAGCCCTGGACGAGAATATGTTGTTCGCCAACGGCAATGTCGAGCAGACGCAGATTCTTGAACTTGGAGATCTCGCGAAACGTTTTCAGGTGATGGCCACTTTCCGAAAATGTGGTAAAGAACTTGTTGGCCTTGCTGAGCACCGCGTAGAAGGAGAAGCCCTTGAGCAGCTTCCAAATGGGGCCGTTCTCCTCGCTGTCGTAGTCGTAGAAGCGCTGAAAGACCAAACTCTTGTTGCGCAGAGATTCGAAGCTGCGATAGATGCTGCCCACGTTGGTCACGATAAAGATCTCGCTCGCCTTGGATATGTGCATGAAGATGATCTGCTCTGTCTGGGAGAGGTTCTTCTGCAGCTCCGTGAACTTGGGAAAGACGAACTCGTTGAGGCGACCCGTGAGAAACAGATTGCCGCTGCCCGTTAGCACCAGCGTGGACTCCGGGCCGCAGGCAAACTGCTGCACTGCAGCATCCAGACGTATCTCCACCGGATGGCCATCGTAGTCCGCCTCCAGATCGCCCAGCTGTTGCTTTGTATTCGAGCCGCAGCCAATTAAACGACCCTTGGCTGCAAACGGTGGAAACTAGCCGTGAGAAGTTCTCTTAGCATTTTTCTGGGTACTCACTGGTCAGCACCACGAAGTGCTCGTTGCCCGCCTGCAGCGAAATAAAGTTGTCCGTCTCCTCGTTCTTGGGCAGATAATCATCAAACTCCTCCAGCCGAAAGGGCTTTCGAATGATCGCACATGGCTGCTGCTCCACCATCGCGCTAATAAAATGCTGCGCCACGTGCGTGTCCATGGGGAATATGTTGCGACCCGTAAAAAACACCTCATTGGAAACTGTATGAAAATGTATATAGCAAATATGGCAGGAAGTACAATAGAAAAATATAATTAGAAGTTGTATGTTGAATTCAAGCTAGCCTTTTAAGAATATTTTGTAAAATTGTATCTAGTTTTTAGTTAAATTTTCAATTGGAATCCATTTTACAAATATTTATATTTTCAAATATATTCCAAACTCCTATTGTGCCAGTTTGAGTATCAGAAATTTAGGCTTACTGTTTAACGGTCAACTAACTTTTTCACGAGCCAACTGGCTTATTCCAAGAGGACTTCTTTCCACCTGTTAGCAACTGCGAACAGAGTATTACACAGTCGTTTACCTTCGATTTTTTATTTTTATTTTTATTTTCACCCAAAAATTCATTTTAAAAAATGTTTGTAACTTTCAAAACTTTGTTAAAACTCATGTGGATTAATTAATTAATCTTATTTTCTTTTATATATTTTAGTTTTGAGTACTTAGTTTATATCTTTGCAGAATTTTGCACATTCTTTGGCGCTATATAGCCCTTAAACTTGGCCCATTCCCTGTTAATACTTACGGGTCATTATCACGGCCCAATTGTTGCCAAAGGCGGCATCGCTTATCTTTAAGCCCAAAGTTTTAAGCGATTTGACGCAAGTCGGTTTGCTGACTATATCACCATTATTGCTGCTGCTGTTGTTGTTGTTGTTTTTGTTGCCATGTCCGCCGATGCCCAGCTGACCATAATGATTCTCGCCCCAAACAAAAAGACGTCCCGATTCTGTAATTGATAAGAACGTTTTGACATCAACTTTTGACCAATTTCGCTGTTGCTTTTGCTTTTGCTTTTGACTATAACTTGTGAGTTTTATTGATTGTGTGCGTGTTGGCATTGTTTATTACAGGGTGTGTGTGGGTGTGTGTGTGTGTGTGTGTGTGTGTGTGTGTGTGTGTGTGTGTGTGTGTGTGTGTCCCTGCCAATCCCCGAAATGTACAACTGTCCAAAACTTCCTTTAACTGCTTTTTACCTGACCCGCTTTACGTTTCAATTACGAACGCGCTTCGGTTTCGATTTTAGCCTTTTTGACTTTGCCTCTGTTTTCGTTGGCTGTTTATTTCTTGTATATGCTTCGTGAGTGTGCCCCATATTTATGGCAAGAACCCCCCCTTTCGGCTGACCTCATTAGATGCCCCCGCAGTGCTGGATTTGTGTAAGTCAATTTTGCTGTGATTTGAAATGTTTGGTCAGCGTTTTTTTTTTTTTTTAAGCTGGCTTATACTTGATTACTTATGTAATGTGGCCGAGAATAAGAACATATTTGGAATCCGTAAACTAAATAGCTAATAATCGTCTTCAAGTGCTGGGTCTAATTTAGCCATCTAATAGCCAACCTCTTGGGTTAACATAAAAGTGAAAGTGCGCTGCGTGTTTATTATTTAAAGAAAATTGCAGCTAACATGCAACGCGGCAAGTGACTCGGAACGTGCCACAGACACCACAAAAGACAATCGGGCGTCTTGACCACGTTGAAATATGCCGCCACTCGACTCGACTCGACTCGACTTGGGCGCAATAATTTAAGGGATATATGAAAGCAGCAGACTTGATGGACAGACAGCCAGGAAGGCAGACACTAAAATAGCTAGACAGCTAGACGGACAGACGGACAGACAGACAGACGGTCAGTCAGTTTGGTTAACTGTTTGTCGTGCGGCTTGTTAGACAAGTTTCATGGATTGGGGTCAGTTTGTGTTTAGGCCATTTACCGCATATAACCGCACTCTGATGCGGACCGGATATCAAACGTTTGACCGGATCGTTTTTGATATAGAAATAGCTTTGCGTATTCTCCGCCAAGTGCGATTTGCCCAGCGTGAATATGGCGCCGCTGCTTGGTATATCCATATCTATATTGTAGATTCTTAAAGTTCTTTTTAATAAATATTTCTTTTATTTAAATTTCCTGGTTAACTTTATCGATTTTGACATTAGGTATTTGCATCATTTGCCGGCTGCACTTAAACACTTAAAAAACTCATTTGACATTTTTTTGTATCACCAACTATATATATGTATCTATGTACATATGTATATATGCGCTGGCATATAGACACAACAAAGCCATTTGAAGTTGCGTGCTCGAAGTTCTGATATCGGCAGCAATAGAACTCGTATCGTTAGACCGAAAACCCCAATTGGCACTTGTGGTCAGTTGAACGTTTCGGCATGTACTGGTCAAGCTAGCGCAAGGGCTGCCCGGTTCTAGCCAGGAATCGAACACATACTCACACACACTCTCTCACACACACACCCACTCTTGTAGCGGCCCCTTTTTGTTAGCGCTAGCTGTCCTGGCTGACTGAATGGCTTGCCCCCCATAAATATGCTATGAAAACGTTTTGTGCTGTACGCCTGGTTGCTTAGGCGGCTTTGTCGACTTTGGCTGCCTCATTAGCTCTGCCCTGGTGCGCTCAACAGTGAGTCACCCTAACCCGAGGCACAGTTGTCGCTGCTCGTGTTAGTGTTAAGTTATTCCAATGTGGCCTCAAACTTGGCTACGGATTAATGGCATTTTCTGAGTAATGTGCGCAAATCTTCAGCTTCAAATGTTAAAAATAACAAAAATAAATATATATATATATATATATATGTATGTAAGTATATGTGTGCCAGTCCAGGCGGGGCGTAACGCCTAGGTGACCTGTTGACATTTGCATAACGAACGTTGGCAATTTTTCGCCAGAAGCACATTTGCTGGAATTTTGCCGATTTTTGCACTTCAACTTAATTAATTCGTTTACTTTTGTATGCAAAGTAGCTACCCAAAAAATGGAGAAAGTAAAACAAAGCCACACAAAATTGGGTTTAGGTCGCCCCGTTTTTATTGCCTTCAAGGCGCCTCGTCAGATGATTAATTCCTTCAGTTGGCCAACTGTAAAAAGTTGACCAAAACCCACACTTGCACTTTCGCAGACAATTTGCGTCAATTAATTGATTTCTTAGCGGCATATGAGAATTTTCCATTCAATTCTTATGCAATTGCGTGGCGTCCACATCCTCTCTTAACTTGGCCCTGAAATGTCAGAGCAATTTGCAGGCCATGAGTTTCCCAGCCAAACAGCTGCGAGCCATTAATGTTTCTATTAAAAAATTATACAATGTAGCTAAGAATGAAAATCTAGGGCTAATATTTGCACTGCCAACGAATTCGTCAAAGCCGATTGACTTTGTTTAAAGCTCTCAGCTGTTGGGGCAGGTCTTTAGTCAATTCATAAAGCAGTTATATATATGTAGTATATTATAGTAGATTCATTGTTATTATTAGGGGCAACTAATAATGCGAGCGATCAGGTTCGAATGCCAGGTCAGTGAATGGATTTAGTAATTAAATTTATCATTCGCTCGACTTTAAGTCTTTGAGATTGATATATAATGTACAAATATTTACAGATTAAATATCTGCATTTTCTTAAGCGCCACAAACACACACAAGATTTTAAAACCATCGCGAAAAACCAACAAATTTCAAATGAAATATGCAAGTAAGCTTTTAAGTATGAGTTGCATTTTCTAATCTCTTCAAAGAACAGATTATCTCTGAAGATTCGATCTGTGGCAATAACTCAGTGCGCACGCTATTTATCGCTTCTAAGTATTTATGATCTACAGGCCAATACAGGCCCGACCATATCATATGACGGGGTGTGTCCACATTTTTCACAACACGAAGGCGCAGTGGGCTACTCACATATGCACATATAGCTGGTATAATGACTATATATATGCACTCGAATGCCTGTCTGTGTTATTTATGAGTATCGTCCAACGACTTTGTGTATTCACCTGGCTAACTGCAACTGGCTGCAGTTATGGCCACAGCCGAAGGTGGTGTCAGTTGCTGCTGTTGCATGCCGCCGTATTAGATATGTGTGCCGACTGTCGGCCAATGTGCCAGTTACCGCCCCCTCCACCACCTCCACCACCTCCACCCCACCCCACCCCACAAACCCCTCAACTGCATCGAATCTTACGCGAATGTAAATTTGCACAAAAGTCGCGTTGTGTTGAACTCGCACAGAGTTCGGCTTTGGACTCCACTTAACGTATTTTTGTAGTGAAATAGCTGAAACCGAATACAATAATAACCAACTGTTTATGCAGCAGGCACCAAATTGATATAATTAATGGCAAGAAGTACATTGAACTCCATTGAACGTCTTCGGCGCTGACGTAAACCCACCTAAATGGAGACAGCTGTGCGAACTCTCAAGTCTCTCGTTAGAGGTTGACAAATCAATCGGCATTTGAGGTGCCCAAGTCAAATTGTCACTAACTGCTGCTTTTGACCGGTTGATTGAACTTGCCACTCGCTGGTTCAAAGCAATCGATTTGAACCTAGCAAATGAAAAGCCCTTGGGGTAAGATGGCAGCCAAAAATAAATAGAGTTGTTTGCTTGACCTTCAACAGCTGCCATCGAGTGTGGTATGCCCTGTAAATGGATTTCTGCACTGGCTGTGTTGAATTTGAATAAAAAGACCAAGAAGTCCGATTTGAAAAGCTTGAAGGTGCCGATCACAGAAATATATAGAGGCTATGTAAGCAAATTTAGGTTCCTTCATAAGAATAGTTTTGAAGAGGAGTTCTATGTTAATATATAAAAATTATAAAATTATTAGACAAGCAAACAAGAAAGAACATCACGTAAATTTATAGGACAAATCATGGTCAAAATGCCGTCAAACATTTTTGACAAAGTTATGAAAGTTTGAAATATGGGAGTTATGGATTCGAGAGGTTTACATTAAATTTTTTTTTTTGTAAATTTTAGCATGATTTTTTCTTAAAATTTGATGCACTCAGAATTACTTTTAAGGTTGCTTTTTATGCTAATTACGACAACCACAATATATATCAACTCATGACCAAAATGCCATCAAACAAATCAAATCCGTTCAGTTGTGACAAAGTTATGGGAGCTATGCCGAAATAAATTTCTTTCATATGGACAGCATGACGGACATTGCACCCAGCATATTCCTTCATAAACGAGTATACAAATTCAACAAAAAATTCTTAAAAATCGACTAAAAATACTTTGCAAATTTGTATAAAGTATATTTCAAAGAACTTTTCTTAAACTCTATTTCGATATTTCTTAGAATATGCAGTGCGAATCTAGTTTTCAAAATATTATATCTGATTTTCTGAAAATATGCTGAGAAATTTTAAATAGGTTTAGTCCAATGAAGAAGCTCTATATTATTCTATATTGTTCACTAAATGTATTATTTTCTGGATAATTTTGTCAACTCTTTTTACAGAGTATTTTTGAGTAACTATTGAACAATTCGAGACCTATTGTACACACACATATAGTTGCTATAAAGCGGCTTAAAGAGTATCTTTTAGTATCGCTTTGCCGGGTTTTTACCTACTCTTTGTTTTATTTTTTCTTACACAATAAAAACGGCATTTTGTTGGCCTTTTCGTGGGATTCTTTCAGTTCTTTTTTTTTGGGAAGTTTCGTGTGCTTTTCAATTCGTTTGCATTTGATTGGGTAACCCAAGCTTGACCCACACAGGACCCACAATCAACGTGCGAATTGTGTTTAATAAAAAGCAAAGCAAAAGCTGCAAACGTGTTTTTTGTTTTGTTGTTTGTTTATTTTTGTTTATTCCGATTGTTGTGGCCGTAGGTGTTGTGCTGGTAGGGTGCACAATGTCAACGTCATGAGCACGTTTCTCCAATTTATTTTGCCGTATCGCGTGGCTTTTATGATTATGTGGGCAGGAAACTCGGGAAAAATATGAAATTAGCTGGAAATTAGCTGCAAAGAACTAAACCATAGTCTACTTTTCTGCGTCGGACAGGTTTTTGTGCGACAACGCTCTATAATTACAGAAGCACAAAATGAGCGAGGAAAGTGAAAGCCAACTAAAGGATGAAGAGAATGAAGAGCAGGAAGAACAGCCCCAGGCAGCAGTTGGTAAAAGTGAAACTGCTTCGATGGAAACGTCAAACGAAAACGCAACAGCCTCCAACTCTCCAGCAGAACAGCCACCCGATAAGCCTGAAATGGAAAGCAAAACTTTAACAAACGCAACCGTCGCTGGGTCAGCAGCTGAAGCTGCCACGGAAGGTCAGGTGGCAGCCACAGGCAGCCACACAGCGGGCGACACATCGGATGAACCGGTCAAGCCGGAGACCGCGCAGCAGGACTTTGCGGCCTATGAACAGCATGTGAGCTATGCGGCCGACGGTGGCGCCATCTACACGGATCCCAGCACAAAACAAAAGTACAAATGGTGCAACACGCAAAACAATTGGCAGCCCCTGACAGCCGATGAGGCGTCCACTGTGGGTGATCTGTATGAGAACGAGCACTACAAGTGGTGCCCGGAGACGCAGCAATGGCTGCCCAAGCAGACGGGCGCCTCCAACACCGAAACGGAGCACTACAAATGGGATGCGGAGCAGCAAAAGTGGCTGCCCAAGCAACAGCAGGAGCAGCAGCAAAAGCAGCCACAGGCAGCACCTGGCCAGGATGTGGTCTACGGCGTCGATGAGAACGGCGATCGCACCTATACCGACAAGGACGGTGCCGTCTTCTTCTGGGAAGCCAGCAAATCCGCTTGGTTTCCCAAAATCGATGATGACTTCATGGCGCGCTATCAGATGAACTACGGTTTCATTGACAACACCAGCGCCGGAGAGCGCGAGAAAGCGGAACGAGAGGCAGCTGAAGCGAAACGCAAGGAGGACGAACTCAAGCGCATGACGGCCGAGGCACAGGCGGCCATGAATGCGCCTCTGTTGGGCGCAGATGGTGCCCCAACAACAACAGCAGCAACTGCGACTGGCGCTGGTGGCAAGCGCAAGGCACAGGAGCCGCCGAGTAAGTGTGTTCGCAATTTGAACTTCATTTTTATTCAATATGCTATCTTCATTTTCCAGAATGGTTCGAAATTGATCCGGCGCAGAACACCAAAGTCTATGTCTCCAATCTGCCCCTGGATATCACCATGGAGGAGTTTGCCGAGCTGATGGGCAAATGTGGTTTGGTCATGCGGGATCCGCAAACGCAAAAATACAAACTTAAATTGTATGCCGAAGCGGATGGACAAATCAAAGGCGATGGATTATGTGATTATATAAAGGTAAGTTGGAATTTGAGCTTTACTGATAAATTAAAAAAAAAAGTTCGATATGTAGAAAATAATATCAGATTAGTTAAACAATTATCAAGCTTGTGATTTCAAGGTTAATGGAACGATAAATTAGTTTTTGTTTGAACAACTTTTTTTGAGTTTGTGTGAAAATACAGTTAACTATAGATGTAGGCTATTTAATCCTAGGCACCGTTAACCGTTATTATTTTTGTAATCAAGTTATCTCATCTCAATATTCTATCAGGCAATCCGGCTATAATATTTAAATTCTCCACTTCGTTTAAAAACTCAATGTGATTTCCGCCTAATAAAAAAAAAAAACACGTCAATATTTTCTTGTTGGTTTTTCAGTGTTTTGTTTAAAACTTTATTTGTTTGTTTAACTAAATTAAAACTGCTTGCATTAATGTTATAGATATATGTTAATATGTATTATTAATGTTATTTTTTATTATCATACGATGCTCATAATATTCAGTTGTGTGTTTTCTTTATTCTTTGCTTTTCATACATTTGATAAATATTTACCTTAGTACAGCTGACTATTTCGGATCTCTGTGTTTATTTATATAATAATGATATATATATATATATTAAAATTGGTTAGTTATTTACTTGGTAATTTTTAAAATGCATTTACTTGGCTACTAAAAATTGCTTTTCGTGTTTCAATCTTTGATTTAATTTAAAACAAACAAAACACAATTCGAAAGAAAAAATACGTTACGAGTGAGACTCACTGCTACTCCTTTTTTCATTGAGGTACATATTAAAAAATACAATAAATTTACATTTAAACATACAATAATTATTAAAAATAAATTATATTTATATATAACCTAGTTAGTTAGTACAATAGTTACGCTTAGACTTAGTAATGCGTTAATTATTTTTTTTTTTAACTTTTAGGTATTTTTTAGATAGTTTATTTTTTTTTATCAAAAAGGTTTTCATATTATGTTTTTGCTTATCAATTATTGCTTCCTGCCAGTCGAAGCAACTTGTGCGGGGAGCAGGCGGAGGGGAGGTGTTCTTCTAATTAAGTTCTCGACACATCAGACTGACAAAATGAGGAGAGAGATGCGACTCACTTAAGATTAACAAGCATTTCTTTCCTGCTCTAATATTTACTCATTGTTCGGTGCACTACCATTAAAACAAACATAATAAAATAAAAAATATTCTTGCCTTCGTCTGATTTAGTTAAAATGCACTTGCTTATTGCTATTTTGGTTATTAAGGAAACGCTGTGTGTGTGCGTGTGTATGCTTGAATGTGTTTAAATGCTAGTTTTATATTATATATCATATCATCAAATTATGTGTAGTATATATATATATATATTTATATATATATATATATAGGTTAGCTGTACATTACATATTGAGTGCGCGCTTCGACTTTAGTCTGGAAATATTTCACGTTTCGAATATTTTCAAAAAAGTGCACGACTTTTGCCAATGCTCTTGTTTTTGTTTGTTTCCTCATAATGTTTGAATTAACCTTTTTTACTTTTGTTTTCTTTTATTGTAAATAATACTTTTACGTCTAACTCGAAAGCATAAAAAACAAAACTAAAAAAAAAACAAACCAAAAAAGAGAGAGAAAGAAAACTTCCAAGATATTGTTTACGATATGTTTTCTTTTCGTTTGCAGGTGTATTACTGTGTGTGCGTGTGTGTGTCCGTTGCTGTGTTTGTTGTTGGGTGCTTTACTGCATATCGTTCAGCCTGATGGCCTCCTGTATCCGCTTGAGCTTCTTTTGCTCCTGGACCTTCATCTGCTTCTCGCGCAGCTGTTTGCGCTTCTTGCGCATCTCAATGAACTTCATCTGATCCTCGGGACTGAGCGCGGCAATGCGTGCGGCGTATTTGCGTTTCTTCTCCTCCATTTGGTCGGCTACCTCGGCATCGGCAATCTGTTTGGCCGCCTCATATTTCTGCTTCTGCTCAGCCGCCTTGGCGGCGGCCGCGGCATTGTCCTCTTCTTCGCGCTGCTTGCGCTCCTGTTCGGCGCGCTTCATTTCCTCCTCCAGGTGTCGGTTGCGCGCCTTTTCCTCCTCCTGCAGCTCCTGGCGCAGGCGCTCCTCGTCCTGCGCCAATTTGCGCGCCTCCGCCTCGCGCTGGGCAATCTCCGCCTCGCGCTGGCGTTGCAGCGCCTCGCGCCGCGCGTTGTCCTCGTGCAGGCGCTTCAGTTCGCTCTGCTCGACGCGACGCGCCTCCTCCAAGCGCTCGAGATGCACCCGCTTTTCCTCCTCCTGCTGTTCGCGAAGTATTTGCTCTTGGCGCTGGCGCTCCAGCTCCTTCAGCTGCTCCTGTATGGCCTGCTCCTCGCGTCGCTGCGCCTCGCGCGCCTCCTGCAATTGACGCTCCTGCTCCGACTTGGCCTCCTGCAGTCGCTTCTCGTGCTCTTCGCGCATTAGCTTCTCCTCGGCCAGACGCTTCTCGTCATAGCGCCGATCGGCCTCCTCCTGCTCCGCCTTCTGTTTGCTCAGCAGCTCCTCGCGAGCGCGCTTCTCCGCCGCCTCGCGCTCTCGCTGCTTCTGCAGTCGCTTCTCACGCAAATACTGCGCTTCATCGTCGGCGACACGTTGACGCTCCGTCTCCGCGTGCTGTTGCTTCATGCGCTCCAGTTCGCGCTCCTGCTCCTCTCTGCGCTGCTCTTTCTGCTGCTTCTCCAGCTGCTCCAGGCGCTCGCGCTCCAGTTTCTGCTGCTCTTCCATGGCGCGTTTACGTAATTCCTCCGGCTCTTTCGCCGGCTGCTGCTCCTGCTCACGCTGCTGCTCCTCCTGCTCACGCTGCTGCTCCCTCTCCCGCTGCTGCTCCTCGCGTGCCTTCAGTTGGCGCTGCTCCTCGAGCATCTTGCGACGTCGCTCCATTCTCTCCAGGCGCTTACGCTCCTTGCGCTCGCGTCTGCGCTGCTGACGCCGCTGCTCCTTCTCACGCTCCAGCTGCAGCTTGCGATCGTAGGCGTTCATCTGTTGCTGTGTCGGACGCCTGCCCGGCTGGACAGCACTTGGCGATGGTGCCACCTCGTTGCTGACCACCAAGGTCCCGGGCGCCACAGTTGTGCTCAGACGTGGCCGGTTGCGGATACGTGGCTGCTGCTGCTTCCGGTGCGGATAGTTGACATCGTTGGGGTGCGTCGGCTGTTGGCGACTGCTTTGGGTAGGGCGACGATTGCCAGGAATCCGTTTGCGATTGGGTATAATCATTTCCTCAGCGCTGCCCTCGGCCTTGACACGGCGATTGGGTCTGCAAAGGCGAATGGGAATTAGCTTTTGCTTAGAATACAATATTAAATATTCCTTTAATCATATTAATTCCAGATATTTATCTTACTAGTTTATTAAATATCCCCTTCAATTCTCTGCTATAAATAAACCCAATTTAAATACTTCCTATTCTTGTTGTCCAGGTGGAGTCTGTTAACTTGGCCCTGGAGATACTGGATGAGTATAATCTGCGTGGCCACAAAATACGCGTGCAGCGTGCACAGTTTCAAATGCGCGGCGAATACAATCCGGCGCTGAAGCCCAAACGCAAGAAGAAGGACAAGGAAAAGTTGCAGAAAATTAAGGAAAAGTAAGAAACCGAACGAACAATTAAAACAAACAAAAAACTAGCTAAATGTATTTTCAATTCATAGATTGTTTGACTGGCGACCCGATAAAATGCGCGGCGAGCGCTCGAAGAACGAGAAAACGGTCATCATCACAAATCTCTTTACGCCAGAGTTGTTCGAAAAGGAAGTGGAGCTCATTTTGGAGTATCAAAACAATTTGCGCGAGGAGTGCGGCAAATGCGGCATGGTCCGCAAAGTGGTCATCTATGATGTGAGTGCCCAGATAATTATATATATATATATATATTAAATTACAGTATTAACTATGTTAATGTGATTGCAGCGCCATCCAGAGGGCATTGCACAGATCAACATGTCCACGCCAGAGGAAGCCGATTTAGTTATACAAATGATGCAGGGTCGTTACTTTGGACAGCGCCAGCTCAGCGCTGACCACTGGGATGGCAAGACCAAATACAAGTGAGTGACAAGGCAGATTGAAAGAAGAGGAAAGCCTAAACTGAATATTTATTATTTTGCAGAATTGATGAATCTGCCGTTGAGGCACAGGAGCGTCTGTCCAAGTGGGATGAGTTTCTGGCAGCCGAAGATGCGGCCAAGCAGGAGGCAGAGGAGGCGCCCCGCGGCAGTCCGCAGGCAACAGATGCCATTGCCTAAGGTGCGTATCCGTTTATTCCAATATTCCCACAATCATAACTTGTTTTTTTTTCAATCTTCCAGCTGCCTGGTGAGTCGAATGATATTCTTATAGTATGTGTTGTTCATGCGTACCTGCGATCCTTGCCACGTCGATCGATGACCTCCAGTACGACCTCATTGGCCAGCGCATTGGGATAGGTGACATTCCAACGATTGTAGATCTTATAGCGATTCGCCTCGCTTACCTTTGGCATCTTGTGCTGGCATATGAAACGCAACTTGTCCGGACAGGATCGCGCCGACCAACGGTACTTTAAATTCGGATCGTAGACGGCGCAATTATTGGCCAATGGCTTGCTGTTGGAGACAATTTGCAAATAGCTAAAATTCTTGCTTTATCATTAAAAGATGCACAAAATAAACTACAAAATTTGATAAAAAAAAAAAAAGGGCATACGTACGTCGGATCCAATTGGCTAAACGCATCGTAGGTCAGATTGCGGCCACCAAAGCCCCATTGCCAGATGTTGTTCAGATGATCGTGGGTAGCACCAATCCAAATGGGATCGTGTTCTGCCAGGATGCAAAATGATAGTTAATTAATTTATACTCGTCTACGAAGTGCAAAGTGTATATTAAGTTTATGCAATGTCCGTCTGTTCGTATTATCACAATCTATATCGCCGCTATTGGAGCTAGAGACTTGAAATTAGGAATATATACTTGTGTATACCCGCGTCGGATAAAGTGTAAATATTTTTTGGCTACGCCCACTGGGGGCGTGGCAAATTGATAAAATCTATATATCTTGAGTGAACTACGAAAACTCATATCCCACAATTTTAGAGCTGGATTCAGCATATTTGGCAGACAGTTTTCGAATAAGCTCCTTGAAAGATCGAGTCGAAAAATTTCAGCCACTCCCGCTTCCACAAGTACAAAATATTTTTTTTCAAAATAATAGTAATAATTAAGACCGCTTGTGACTGTTTAAGGATGTGTACTGTGACGTTCGTGCTTGTTATTTAAATACTTGATATTCATTTAATACTTACCGCCCGACAGGGAGTCCTCTTGCTGCAGGTAGGCTCTCAGCTTGCGGTCGGCATACTTGGTGGGCTCCGCCAGATTGGCGTTCTTATCCTTGCAGAAGAAATGCGCCTCCAGCCAGTTGCTGCGCTGCTGCACCAGCGAATAGCAATCGGTGCCGACGCGTCGAAATTGCGGCGGGCACATGGCGTATATGCGACGATTGTGCGCCTTTGTGGGCGGCACTGCCACGCCCACGTCCTGTGGTGGCGGCGAACCATTGGCAAAGCTGACACCAGCGCTGGCAGCGCTCATATGTAGCTGTGCTTGGCTTGTGAACGCCACTGTAAATGCAGGGAAGATGATAATATTAGCTGTTGCCAGCACAACGTGGCGTATGCGCAATTTACTTACATAAACTTAAGATAACTCCTATGCAGCAGCTCATCATGTGGCTGCTCATGTTGCAGGCTTGATGATTCCTTGCTGCGGTTGTTGTTGTAGTTGTTGTTGTTGTTGCTGCTGTTGCTGCTGTTGCTGGTTTTGCAGTTTATTTTCCTTGCTCGTTCAGCCACTTGGCCACTTTTTACATCGCAATTTTAATGCTAAAGCGCTGAAAGAGAAAAAACATAAATAAATGTTAAAGCATTTGTTATTTGCTGAACTCTGTGCAACGCTTAACTCATCTAAGGCTGTTTATCATAGCTGTATATATTTGTGGAATTGTTGATTTTATGCAAAATACAAAAAAATAGAAATAAAAAAAAGGAAACCCAACTGGCAAATGTTTCCGCTGATGGATGTGACGACGCCAACGCAAAGACAAATTGAGCTAGCGAGAGATTCTTGAACGGATTTGTGTGATTTATTAACGCTTCATTCATAAACAAATTTGACGCTCGCTTAACTGACCAAATGGCAATCGCAACTGGCACGAGCTAGCAAGAGCTCATGTCTTTGGCCAACGCTTGTTGTCTGTCAGCCGCAATTGGCTCATTTGGCTGTTTTGTCTGTCTGTGTGGAATGCCACTTAACACTTTCAGAAATTGGCTAGCTACCGTTGTTGTTGCTGCTGCTGCATTCTATTTTCAATTTGTTGATTTGTGTTTTGTAATTTACCTTGGCCCATTGGGCGTGACACATGCAGTTTAGGCTGTTGTTCAAATAACAAATGCCTTTCAAGCTCTGCATTAAATTGACAATTGTTGATTCGTTGCATGTTGTTGGCTATAAACTAAAATTGGTTGATAATTGATTGTTAAATGATCAAATAAATTAACATTGAATAGTTTGAGCATACATATTCAAATTCAATCAATCTGTGGCTTATTTAAACATAGGGAAAGCCACGATATCCCATTTGATAGTCTTCTTTCCTTTTTTTTTACTCGCTGGTTTCCTTTTTGGTTTCGCTCTTTCTCTTCTTTCTCTCTCTAGCTATCTCTTATAATTGCGCTCTCTCGCTAATTTGCCTTCTCTCTTACTCACTCGCTCTTTCTCTACCTCTATTTTACTCGGTTTCTTTTTCACTCTCTGATTTCACATTTTACTTTCTTCTCTCTTTTTTATCAACTGCTCTTTCTGTCAATCTCTCTTATTTATTCCCTCTCATTCTCTTGCACTCCATGACTAAGACTCTTACATGCTTTCTCACTCTTACAACCAAACAGTTCATGAGACTCGCATAGAAGAGCGATAATTTATAGCAAGACAGGCATAACAAGTAAAATGAATTTTATTCCTAAACCTAAACGCACGCAATGACAACAAGAATATGAATACAAATATATCACGTCATTTGCTGACTGCCGTTAAACGACGTCCCTGGCGCAGTCCGTACTCGTAGCACAGTCGCTGCCAAATGCCTTCGCACATGCGCATCAGACGCTGGTCCCGCTTTCTGTGCTCCCCACATGCGAACCGATATTGGGCACGTATCAGATACTTCGCGTGGCGCAGTTGTCCGCGCTGTATTAGGGACATGCTGTAGTAGAGCTTGCAGCGTGCCTGCAGAAAGGGATCGTCCCGCCGCAGGCCAATTGTCAGCTGTTGCAGCGAGATTTGACCCGCTGTCTGGGCGCAACGCTCGAACTGGTCGCCCAGCGCCGAGTAGCCGCCACCCAGCGTGGATAGCCAGCACATTTGGTGCTCCAGTTCGATGTGCTGCCACAACGTATGCGCCAGCAGCTCCGCCCACTTATAGTCAATGCCAAGGCGCGCCGGCGGACGCAATGCCAGCCACACCAGCTGGACACCGAGCTCATGCTGCAGCCACTGACGCAGCACCCGCTGCTGCATCAGTTCGCGCAGCACATAGTTGCCACTGACAGCATCCAGCTCCAATAGCAAACGGCGCACAGTATTTGGCTTAACAGGATTGGAGCCTTCGCCGCCGGAGAGCAGCTGGATTCGGTCTGGGATCGGGCGATTGTAGTAGTGGCGGCGTCTCCAATAATCGCAGACGCACACAATTAGCTTCATGCTGGAATCGAGCTTTAAGCAAGTATTTTTTTTTTTATAAAAATCGTCTTTATTGGGTTTGTTCTTCAGGCATATACGCTGGTAAATGCAATCTTTGCGGCATACTTTTTGGCTGCAGTGAAAATTTCAAAATTAATTTTCTGGCTGAACTTTTTTTTTTTTTGATCTACAAAAGATTTTCAAAAGCTTGCTTGAAAATTTCGGAATTTAATATTGGAAAATTGTGTATTTTTAAAAAGAACAGTTCTCTGATGGAAAAGATGTAAATCTACATAAATATCTGGTCCGCTAGTCCATTATCTAAGAGTACTTTTATCTGTGGAAATAGTTTTGTTTTCGGCTTGAGTAAAAATCTCAACTTTGTAACTAATTGAGTAAAGGTGTTTTTTTTTTTTTATTTAAATACTAAATACAAGGTTCTCAATATGAATCATTTGTGCTTTTGCGCATTTACATATCTAAGTTCGAGGAATCATGACTAGTGCTATGTTATCAACCCGGAAGCTGAGACCTTTCATCTTGCGATTATTTACACAGGTCAGTTACACAGGTAAACATTGCTAAAAAAAAAATCAGATAGACGCTACCGGGGTAAGCAAGGAAATTATATAAATTCCAAGCTAAATATATGATAAGAGCTAAATGTGACTGCTTTATCTGTAATCAAATATTTATCTTTGAATGTATAAGTAGATTGTATTGCGAAAAGGAATATAAATTATATATATAATTATTATATAATTAGTCTATGCTATTTATTCTTAAACCAGGCTACTACTACGTATTTGAAAAAACAGTTTTTAACAAATTAAGCATAAATATGATTTTTATATATATTTTCTTGTCAGCTGCGTAGTTTTTGCTTTGAAACGCGCGCTTCAAATGCCGCTTAAACCTTTGCAGTCTTCTCTCTCGTACTCTTGCACGCTCATTAGCGCACTCGCTCTTTCATTATGGTTCACTAGCCTGTGATTGTGTCACATAATTGAGCCATTTGCGACTGCTGCTCTTAGCCTGTGGCCAACTCAACGCCGCTGGCAACACGGGCCGCTGCTGTTGGCCATTCGAATTGCCATTGTGAACGCGTCATTCTCTCAATCATATATAATTTTTGTTGTAAAATAATTCATGCCTGTGCACAGCACACACACACACGCACATAGAAACACACATAAATTAAAAGTGCCGCCCGGCCCAGGTCTAAATCCCCAGTCAATTGCCACGCACAACTCGCTCGACGGCTTTGGCAGACACTGCGACTGTCGCAGCCGCTTGTAGCCACTTGGAGCCGCTTGGAGCCGCTCGGAGCACAGCTGAGCCAGCGTCGACGACAAATTCCTCAACGATGACGTCTGAGACATCGCCTGACATTGGCAATGGGCCGCCGTCTCAGTTGTAGTAGTTGTAATTGTTGCCAGTCTGTTTGTTTCGTTTTGAATGCCCGGCCATGGCGCTTGGTGGGCCCGGCGCCCAGCTAGGCCTTCGTGGCGCTGCACATTAGTGTGTGGAGCCAATAAGTAGACGCCACCCACAAGTAGTCGTAAATCCACTCGTAAAACTGTTGTGGCCCATATGAGCACAAGTGGGCGTTATTTGAGTGATTTATGGCCGCCTTTGAATGCAGTTCACTGTGGGCGGCAACATTCAAATGGCATTCGTTGACAATTCACAGATATATATCCAATTGTCTGTCTGAGTGTCTGGCTGACCTTGATCTTGAACTTGTTGGGCGTGTCTCGGGCTGGTTTACGTGTTATGTATTACAGCATCGGGGCATTTATCGTACAGCTGGGATGAAGTCACTTTTGCTTTGGGTTTTCTTCTTGTGCAGCCCCAAACGAAAATTTGTTTTTAATTTGATTCAACAAAATTCAACAAGTTCCCGGGAAGCGAAATCGTAAAGAGACCCAGTAAATGACAAAAACTCACACGAAACAAATCAATCAACAGGCCCAAAAGACTTATGGAACTTTAAGTTTTACGACCAACATGAATGAATGCGGCTAGCGGTTGTGCATGACGGTGATATACTGCATCAAAAGTTATTACTTTTATACTCAAAAGAAAAGCTAATCTTATATACATATAAACAAATTTATAAAAAAAATAATTTATAACCAAAGTAAAGTATTTTTTTTATTTGAATTTCTAAACTTTCAAAAGTTGTGCAAACTATACCCTCTTCCGACTTAAAGTCCAACTCTTACAGGGTATACAAATGATATATGTTAGCCTTTATCCTCGCAATCTGTGACGCCATACCCATTTTATTTTTATAACCTTGTGCGCATAAAACCTAAGATCGAAATTAAAGGCCCCTCAAAGCGGCAACATGCGAAGAACGCAGAACTTTAGAGGAATTTTTTAATTTCAAATACGCGCGTTTTTACTTTAAATGAAGTTGAGAAATTACCAAAAGTTGCTTTTTTGTATTGATAAATGAGTTTGGGGCGTGTTTAGACACAAACTAAGTAGTTGGTTTGAATTTGAATAAACCTTGAACAGCACTTTAAGATTTACGCAAACGTAATCATGGTTCAAAGAACTCATAAATCTCTTGCTGATCTTCAGTTTTGATGACTTTATAAATGTCTTCAAATTATGCGAGGAATGATATTTACAAATTACTAATAAATGTAAACATAGTTTTTTTTTTCGTGAAGATCACTAAATTAGCAACAAAATTAGGAAGCTAGATGAGTGTTTTCTTAAATGAGATAAACGCCCACGCATCACTCCGCACTCACTCAGCCGGTCAGTCAATCAATCAATCGGCCAATCAATTGAAAGCGAAAAGCAACATCTTTTGGTCTTAACCTCTTGACGCGGGTTCAATGCGAACAGCTGCCTCATAAATCTTCGAAATGCTTTTGGATTATTAAGTTTTTATTTTTGAGAACCTTTGCAAACCGGTTGATAGCAAACAAATTGTCGACATTATTCTTACAGCTTCACAACAAACCACAAAAAAATAAATAAATATAAAAACGTAAACAAATCAAAACAGATAAGAAAAAAGGAAAAACAAAATAACTTCCTATACTTGATATTAGGTAACTTTTGCTCCCACAATCCGCGCTCCAATCGATTCCTCGGAAACTAACCCGTTCTGGGCATAGTTAATTAAGCTGCTCGCAATTAATTGAAGTTCCTAATGCGAGATAGCAAATAATTAACATAAATGCCGGCAAAATTAACAAAACGACAAGAAATGTTAAACTAAATTCCAGTTTGCGGTTTCATTAAACAATCATGTACATATGGTATTAACTTTATAAATATTCCACTTTATATATACATATATTCGTATATTGTAGTTGTATTTCCGCTCTTAATTAATTTATGCGCATTTTATTGATCTCATGTGTTGCGTATCGAAACCGCAGCACATACCAACTGAATTTTTGCACAAAAAGACCAAAAAGCCAACAACAAATGACAACAGCCACAATGGAAAACGTAATACAAATAGTCTAAAAGATACTTTGTAACCAGAAAAGCAGTTATAGTTAAATATGCAAATTTTTGCAATTTTTGGTATTCTGAATTTTTAGCTTTATTTAAAATCAAATCATGTTGAAACCTTGAAGCTAGTTGGAAATTTATCAAGTCATTAGGGCAACGAAACATAGAGAGATAGACTTTGAGCATCCTATTTTACTACAATTTGATACATATTATCTGACACAAGCTGTCTATTTATACCCTGTGCTCTAAGTTCTGTGCTCATAAAAAAGCACTTGATTTAATTTGATTTTGAATTCATGACATAATCTAAGTGTTATTTTCGACTGCTCTTTGATAAGCCAATCGGCTATTCACAGCTGAGCTGCACTTTGAGCACTTCACGGCGCAGTCGAGCTGAAAAAAATAAAACAGTTTTCATCTTTTTGCTTTCTTCTTTTTTAGCCAGCTTTAAACGCATTTTTCCACACAAGTGCAACGCTAACTTGCCCCGTGATTGCTTCACCTCTTCAGCTGCTTAGTTTCAGTGCTCGCTCTTGGTCGTTGGCTGTCATTCACGTGCTTCAGCTGGTGCTATCAGCTGAGCTGGGCGCACGTAGTACTTACATGGCAGCTATCTCGCATCGGATATGCCGTTTGGCTGTGGCAGCTGAGTTTGTTCCGTTTGTCCCGTTTTGCCAGGTTTTCCTTTTGTGTTTTTTTTAAATTCATTTTTTTTTTTTTGTATTTTTTTTTTGCGTGGTAATCTCATTGCCCCTGGAGCGTCGTCATGACGTCGCTGACTCTTGACTGTTTCATTTGCCGTCAATATTATATCAGAGCTGGGCAATGTTCTGTTCGCATTTTGTTTGCAACAGTTGCACAGGGAACAAAAGTGAAAGTCATTTTGTTAATGTTGTGCATTCCATTGTGGCTGTTGTGGCTGTTGTTGTTATTGTTGCATGTCATTGTCTGTAGACACAATCCTTTGACAGTTCAGTTTATAACAACTATCAGATCGCATTTCGGCCCTTGGGTCGTATGCGCAACATCACGCATACGCAGCTAGCATGAGACTGCAGTTTTAATTGAATTCGAGCGAATTGAAAGTTTTGCCTGCAGATGTATTTGTTTGCTGTTGTTGTGTGCGCAAGTTTAAATTAATTTCCAGTTGAGTTTTTAAAAAAGTTGTTTAATGAGTTTAGTCGATGAATTTTAACAATCATAGTGCAAGAGCGAAAATAGCTCACACTCCCTCCCTCTCTCTCTCCCTCTCTCTCTCTATTTCTTTTGTTGTTATGCCGTAGCCAGTAAAAGCAATACCCTGCAGCTGTGTTGGACAGGATATGTCGGTTTGTTAATCAAATATTTATTTATAAACAACCATAATCCATTAACTGACTCATCTGTACAAATTGAACCCAACCCATTTTCTGGGAACTTAACTTTAGCTCTTCACACACAAAATCAACGCTTTGTATGGCAATTGTCTGTATTTTTTGGGTCATTTCATGCCTGCTTCATCACCTTTTTTTTAGTTATCAATCATTTCCGCTCCAAAACGACGCCCGACAACGCAGGTATGATATAATCATTTATTCGCTCCCCTATACGCTCTGCACTCGACTGAATATCAGCTGCATCAATCACATTAGCTTTGACTTTGACTCAAAACACGTACTCAGCGCCCAAGTATGCGCTGTGACTGACTGATATGCCCCACTTCGCCTCCTCTTGAGCTGCTATGTGCATTTCAAATTGTCAGCTCGGCGTCATCGACCAAATAGATTTGCGTATGTGGCGCAGGCGCCAGCGACGACATCAGCCTCTATAGCAGGCATACTTGAACTACAACTACAACTATCCAAGCCACAAATAACAATAACAGACACCAATGTACAACAACAATTTGCTCTCGAGTGATGTCATACATTTAAATTTATGCCGAATCGTCGCCCCAGCCTCTTTAATCTCTATTCGTTCTGCGCCGATGACGTAAATTTTGTTAACAGGCAAAATGCCTCGATCTTCGCTTCAATTACAGTTTCAGTTTCATATATGCTGAAGGTATTTTCATTTTGTCATGAAATGTGTAACGCAT
Organism: Drosophila colorata; assembly: GCA_035041545.1. Classification (NCBI taxonomy): domain Eukaryota; kingdom Metazoa; phylum Arthropoda; class Insecta; order Diptera; family Drosophilidae; genus Drosophila; species Drosophila colorata. The sequence continues at coordinate 8,848,334 of JAWNLD010000564.1, forward strand.
AGAGGGAGAATATATAGAAGATATATACAATATTTTATATATTTATTATAATACATAAAATATCCTCCAGTAGAAGCATTCGTTAAAAATTTCAATTTCGTGTAAAATATAGTTACCTTTAGATAAATATATGAGGCACATCTCCCGCATGCCTGCAAGGGTATTTATTCTTCGCCAACCCGCAAATAATTGATTTTTTTGTGAGTTTTTACTAGATATTATTTTTTATGGATTTTCTGTTTGCATTGACATCAAAATGTCACTTGAATTGTGGAAATATTTTCAATTAATTATTTGCAACGCTTGAAAAACAAAAAGAAAAAAAAACTGCTTTTAATTTATGCGCAAATATTTGCGCAAATTAATGACAGGCAAACACGCAGTAAAGTTAGCTTTCACATTTTCTTCGGTCAGGAAAATCGCCGAAACGGGCAGCTACTTGCCAAGCGCTAGAACCGACCAGGCTTTAAATTTCGTATGTTTGCAGTTGGGCCAACACAAAGTTTACGGCGCGTGTCTGTGACACAGTTGACACTTTTTCCGCAGCCCCACACGCAATCTCCTGTTGGCCATAACACTGGGCAATTTGCATTAAATGCAGCATCCTTGCCTGCCACTCCTCCTGCTTCTGCTCACGCCTTCATGTGTAGGAGGTCGCACGCATTTTTGCCTCGACGCTGCTCGACGACATGCTCTGGCCCTGTTCCATTGTTGCCATGTCTGTTGTTCATGTCAACAATAAATCAAAAGTTTTATCTTGTTTGTATGACCTAAGATCCAGAGCCAGTCAAATAGCCAGACATATTACAGCATTAGCTCTCCAGCCCATCCGCCTCATTTGCAGTGTGGACAGTTTTGCTTGGCTCCAGAACGTTTTGCATTCCATTGTGTAAAGTTCTTATATGGCAGCGACTATCGTAATGACAACAAACATTTTGCGAAGCCAGTCTTCAGAGAGCTGATGATTCATGGCAAGGATTTGCTGCAATCCTTGAGGCTGTGCCACTTCATAGTCAATCATGCCGTCAAACTGTTTGCGAACATGTTGAAAATCCGCTTGCCAGACGCAAACATAAACATCAACACGAACAAACATTTTTCAGTTTAATTTCCATTTGCATTTTGCGAGTTTTTCTGTCAGCGACACATGCATGAAAATTATTTCCGTTTAGCTGTAATTTATAGTCCTGGCTGTTGCCGGTGTTTATCCTGCATATGCGGCAGCTGCTTTGCGTTGCGCCTGCCACATTTGTTGACTTAACGGCTATGCAAAGTCTGCGTCAATTTATTGACCAACTGCCATGTGTCTGTGTGGGCGTGGCTGATTAATAAGTCTACGCTCCTATGCCTCATTTAGGCTGCATATATTTTATATACATTTTTTTTAAATTCGCCGAATTAAATGTCAAGGCAAGCATTTAATTTGTTGAGCTCGGCACAAATCAAGCGCAAATCATAAAAATCTAAATCGCAAACCAAAGCAATCAAAATGACGCTTCAAGCGACAAGTTTGGTAAGACAGATAATCAAAAAACTTGACAGCAAATTGCATGCTAATTTCAAAAATAAAAAAAATGTAAGAAAAAAAATAAATAAAAGGTGACTAATACAATTTGCCTTCTATGGAAGCTGAGTGGGTGGTTGTGTGTATGAATTGAACAGGTGAGTTAGCCACATCAAAATTGAAGCCACAGCCATTCACAATAGTCAATATATATTTCTGGATATGTTTGTGAACTAAATCATCTGTTTTTGAAAAACCTGCCCCTTATCAACCAGGCCTTTACAAAAGTAAAATATATTTTTATATACATTTTTTTTTTAATATTTGTTTAAATTGAATCATCTGTCAGATGAATGTAATGTCTGTGTGCTTGAGCTGCATCACCAGTTGTTAAAAAATATGCCTCTTATTAATCAGGTTAGCCACGTGAAAATTGAAGTTACACTCGTTTACAATATTCAAGTAGTTGCTTTGCATGTATATTTATGTACATATTTATTTAAGGTTGTGTGTGTGTGAATCATTTGTCTGAATCATCTGTTGTTGAAAAATCTGCCTGCTATCAACCATGTGAGTTAGCCACGTGAAAAGTGAAGCCACAGCCATTCACAATAGTCAAGTAGTTGCTTTGCATATATACATATACATATATTTATGCATTTATTTATTTATACATACATGCATGTATTTTCACAAAAGCTGCGACTTTGAATGTCGCAAATTGTATAAATATTTGATGGCTGCTTGCTTCGATAAATATTTGTGTGGCATTCAACAAACTGTTGTGGCTATCGTCGTTGAAATTTAAAGCCACAATGGTAATATTGGCAATTATTACGCATACGCCACGTGCACCGAATAACAGCGACCGATAAATGCAATGGTCATACGAATGTAAATGAATATTGAATGTGTTTGTATACCCTATTAACCGAAAAAGCTATCAAGTGGGTGTGCTGAACTGAAACGATATAAGTGTGCTTTATAAATCAGGTAAAAATTTGTTTATCTATACTATCTATAGTCTTAATTAATTGTGAGAGCTCTTACAATTATACAATATTGCAACACTTCACGCAAAATATCTTTATATTTTTGGCCACACCCGAGCACTTTATTTAATTATATGGCTGGGCTGTTGCGCCCACTATTGGTAATGGGTCAGCCTTATCGCTAACTGTATACCATTTCCTCTCTCTCTCTCTCTCTCGTTGTTGTTGTTGCAAATGCAATTTTTGTCAACGAATGCCGGCGCTTAAAATATGCACGTGACGATAGTGTTAAAAATAAACATAAATAAATGTGGCCAGTATCGAAGGCAAAAAGCCGACGAAAATAAATATAAATAAGTGCAAATGAAAATGGAAAACTGTAAAGAGCGTAAAGCGAAAGATGAAAACGTAAATCGCCGACTCGCATAGCGCTAAATGTGTGCGGTAAATATTGATTGGCAGACCAAACCGAGGCAAAGTAAACCAAAGATGCTGATTCTGGGGGCATGGTTGGTGCTAGGTGTGGGGTGGGGAGGGGACTGGAGGGGCTGTGTTCGAGGGGGTATTGTGGCAAATGGCTCTGGCTTAGCTGCAGGAATTTTGCATAAAGCAAGCCGTGCAGCTCATGTGGCTTTCCACAAATATTTATTTGAAATAACGAAAGCGCTGGAATTATACGCATGCACTTTATGAAATGAGGTCTTATAATCAATATCATAAAGTCAAAGATTCGTTTAAAGGTAAATTTAAGTTGTAGCTTTAGCTTTAGTTTTTCATTATTTGTATTAATTTTTTCTTATGTGAATTACCTTTTACAGAGTTGGTTTTGTGGGCAGGCCGATAATATCAGAATGGGTTTAGCTGTAAGAGAAGATATAAATATACATTAAAATATAAAATATATATATAAAATATACAATCTTTCTTTTCAATTCATAATAAGTCTATTCTCGCAATGTCCTTACAACAAAAACAGGCTACATTCTGCTTAAAGTCTCTCCCCTTGGCAACAGCTTTTTGATCACATCTTTTAACATTTTTCGCTCAGTGTAGGCTGTAATAAGTAGGCTCATTACAAATGTCAATTACCGAAACCAATTCCGAAAATCGGCGCTAACTGACACATTTTAAGCTGCACGACTTTTTGCCAGCTGATCGCTTAATGGTTAATGACAATTGTGAACAACAACAACAACAACAACATTCGATTCAATTGCGTAATAAATACTGTTACCAATGAGAGATGCCAGCTGGCAGCCAGCAGCCAGCAACCCGCTGAGCAGCAGTTGGTCAACCACTGAAACGGCCCGTGACCACTGTAACCACTGTGAATGCTGTGAAGACCACTGTAACCACAGAAGCCATGTCCAATTGGACAACAAAAGGCGCGCACTGTCAAACTGTCAAATTGTGCAAAATGTGCAAAATGACAACAGAAACAACAACAACAGCAACAACACAAGCTTGCAAAAATAGTTACGGTAAATTGTAAACAAGCTTATTTTTGCTGATTAGACAAAACGGAAAATATTAGCAGGTAAACTGATAAGCCGAACTATTCCATGTTAACATAAAAAATTATCATTGCTAATTTGCGGCTACATAGTGAATAATTTTCGTTAGTTTATAGCATTCTTAAACAATATTAAATAACAAATGTGGCTTAAATTCAAACGTCAGCTGCACGTGCAAACTTTAAGCTGCTTCCTTAGTTAAGAAGGTAAATGTTTCGAGCTATACTAAAAAGAAAATAAAAAGTTAATAAAACAAGCAAGATGGCTCTAGTTGGGAGTTCCCGACTAGGATATACCCTGAACCCAGCGGCGAGACGTTAAATACATTTAAACCTCTTTCCATTCATACACACATTCACAAAGTCACACATACACACACACACACACACAAACGCATGCAGCAAGGTGCGCACTTACAGACGGACAGACGGACTGACGGACGGACGGACAGACGAACATGGCTAATTCAACTCAGTTCGTCGTGCTGATCAAGAATATATATACTTTATGGGGTCGGAGATGCTTCCTTCTGCCTGTTACATACATTTGCACAAAACCAATTTACCCTTTTTACCATTTTGAATGGGTTCAGGGTATAAAAAGTGGCTGTATATATACAATGTAAGCGGCTTAAGGATTTTTCTGGATAATGTTTTCCCTTGTGTACACTGGCTAAAAATAGTTTAGTTAGTTACGATGGCTGACAGTGGGTTGAAAATTGTATGAATTCAACCAGCATTCACGATATAAATCCAGAACTATCAAAATACGGCCAACATATTTTAAAAAAAATTGGGCTTAAGAACAAAATGCTACGAATAATATGCTCTGGATGTAGAATATAAATATCTTAATATAAAATCGCGTACTTCAGTTTATTAATTATTAAGACAAAAAATTAAAAGTTAATTGATAGGTTGATATAGAAAATTAAATACATTTTCTCAATATATTTTGGTCAGTTCGATCGAAAGTTCCTTAACTTTTCAAATACTCTTTTCTAAGCCACTGTGCTGCACTTCTTGGTTGTTTTTACTTCCTGTATAGGTATTACTTGCGGCTCTTGCACTTTGTGCGTTTTTGTTGCCGCATTTACAACAAAGTTTTGCAAAACTTGCCGCACAACCATTTCGTTGCACCAAAGTTTCTTCGCTGTTACTTTTTATTATTGGGGCTGCTTTGGTGCCACATTTATGCAAATCGAATTGAAGATATTTTCGCGAAAACATTGTCTCAATTATGGGCACAGACAGGCGCTGCATTAGGCGTCAATTGTTTTTCGGATCTCAGACTTTCCATTTCGCGCTAAATAAGTCGCGCGTCATGAGCGGCCACGCCCAGCACATGGTTCAGGTGGCAACGCCCACAATTTTTTGATTAGTTTTAATTGCTTGAATTTGGGAGCACTGCTCTTTTTTGGGGGCACTAATTGAACTTTTTTGACTGCCAAAAAAAAGGCCAATTATGTCATATAAAATTCAATAATTTATCTTTAGTGCTTTAGTGCTTTTCATATGTATGCAAAATGACAATTAAAACGAGGACACACAAAATTAAATGAAATTCGGAATATTGGTGAAATGGCAGACAGTTCGAGAGGGAGTGGTGCGAACCACTGACTGACTTAGGAGCACATTTATTAATTCAATTTTGTTGGCTGCCACGGAACGGAATATGAATCGAAAAAACAAAGCGAATGCGGGCCAGTGCAAAATATTCGATTGAAATTTAAATTCAAATCAACTTTCCAAGCTGCCCGCAAATTTATGCAAAGATATTTATTTTTTCGATTTTTTTTCTGTTGTTTTGTGTTTCTTTTTTATTTTTTTTTTTTAGATATACGGCAAAGACTCGATTTATGTGGCCCGATACTTGAAGAATGTCAACAGCAAAACGGAACAAAATGTTCCAAATGAAATGCAAAATGTGTGCTGAAAAGAAAAAACCTTTCGTAGCATAATTACAAATTTTACTTGCATAGGCAAAACAGAAATTTCACTGCGCAAGCAAAACAAAAACCAGAAGATGCAAAAGACGATGAAGAATAACAACAACAGTGTGGGAAACTTAAGCTTAACATATCCCATATTTGATACATCATCTACAAGCGTATCGCATAACAAATGAACAAACACACACACACACACACACACACGCACAGTCAAACAAAATGAACGTGACAATGTAAAGGAACGATAAGAGACTGCAGTAGCCGAAGAGAGCGTAGAACCAGCAGCCAAGGCAAATAAGCAAATAAGCAAACAAGCAGCGGCAACTAAAACAACAGTGAGAAAAGGCAGACGCAAATTATGAAAGAGATTTCAGATGCTGCCCGTGGTGCGAAAGGGGGCCAGTGGGGCAGGCCAATGTTCATGTCACATTCAGTGACATTTTCGAGTGGCTGCCGTTTGGCTGCACTCGCTTCAAGTCCGTCCGACCGACTGTCCGTCCATCCGTCCGCATGTCCCTGTGCGGCTGCGAGACCCCCATTCCAATTGGACTTTGTATCATTCACTAGAGTTGTTGTTGTTATTTTTTATTTTGGGGCACATTTTGCAGACGTTTCAGCTGCATTCGGTTATGGCATTAACAATTTGCAAGCATTGCATTTTGATTTGTGGTCTTCAATAGCCCCAAATGGCTTTTTGCATTTCCTGAAGTGTTCAGGGAATAAACACAGATTATAGAGAGCTAAATTTATGAAACAGAGATGTGAAAAGAGTTTTACGCCAATTGCTGGTTAGTTTATAAATGAACTAAAAATATGAAATACTAGTGCTCTTCTATGCGATTTTCATGAATTCAAGTAAGACTGAATAAAGACTTTTAAGTGAGTGATTGTTAAAGTGAGAATGTGTGAACAGGCAGAGAGAAAAATGGTGATTTAGCGAAAGAGAAAGAGAGAGAGAGAGAGAAAGAGAGAGAGACAGAGACAGAGAGACAGGGAGACAGGGAGAGAGAGCGGTTCATATTTAGAGAGAAATAGAAATATTATCAGAGATAGAGAAAATAATATTTTCTTTTCTTTCTGCCGTGAAGGTCAGTTCTACAGAAAAAAAAAGAAGCATTAAGAAAGAAAGCTCGTTTTTAAAACTCGTGCGCTTTTTGGCACGTTCTTTAGCTGCAATAAGTTTAAGTTCAAACACCTGTATTAAAACGTAGATCAACCTCGTTACACAAAGACCTGTTGGATCTGCAGGATTCCAAAGTCAATTGCGACAGACTTGTGGCAGTCTAGGCTGTCTGCAGTTCCGGTATTAGCCTGTCATAGCCAAGTTAAAGCATTGACCTGCCCTTCTACACAGTACAGTTAACAGATCGTGCCACAGTTCTGGCCAAGTGCCGGGCCAACTGCGTGGGCCTAACGGTCCCAAGAGTCAAGCAGCCAATTGGCATCTGAATAGATTTATCTGCAAACGGGGCAAACTGGAACAATTTGTTGGCGCAATTTGCACCAGTTGCGGCAACATCGACAGCATCGACAACATCGACAACATCGACTTGGGGCAAGCAACTTCCAGAGTAATCTGCCGCTCAATCAATTTGGTTGCAGGTTTGCTTAGCTGTCGTTCGGCATTTGAGACTTTGAGACTGCTGACTTAAGCTGCCAGCTTATCAAATTAATCGTTTGAATTAGCCTGTTGTGGTCTGCACAGATCCGAGACAGCCGAGACAGGGACAGCGACTGGGACAGCAGCAGAGACAGCTCAATTTGTGTGTGGCTGCAACACAGCAAATTGTGGCAATTACTTTGTTTGCCAGCTCTAAAATAAACAACTTGCAACGCGAGTTGCGCATCTTGTTAATTATGAATGAAATTTATGCAACAATGGGTGCAGTGCCACACACACACACTCACACACACGGAGAGAGAACAACAACATTTGCATGAGGCAAAATGATTTAATTTTTATCATAGATATCAGCTACAAGGCAACGCCTGTGGCAGTTGCGGCTGCGCCGCGAATCGGAGCAGATTGAGACTTAAACGTTGCTGATCTTGCATCTCGATAGGCAGCCGGCACAAATGTCAGCCGCGCACGCCCACAACACACGACCTCAACGAATGTTGGGGGGAGGGCGGGCGCGGGTGCATCGGGGGGCAATTTGTTCAATTGCGGCAGCCTGTTGGGCGTCACTAATGCGAAACTCGCATCTCGACGTCTGCATCTAAAAGGCTTTGCGGTAGTTGCTGCCCTCGGCCCGCCGTGCACCGCTCCGCGGGCCTTGCGGCGCTGCTGGAGTTCAATTGACACAGTAACCTCGTCGCTGTTTCTTATGCCTCGTGAATGATTACCGCCTCCAGTTTCTACAGCAACAACAACAACAACTGCAACTACGCGACTTTTATGATGCATTGCGCTGTCTGTGCGTCCGCCCGTCCCCCCGTCCCCCCTTTCCCTCGCCCAGCGACTGCTTTGAATGTTTCTCGTGAGCGGCTTGTGAAAATTTGTCATTAGGCACAATATTCGCACATTCTCCCAGCTGCTGTAGACTTAACAAGCTGACTTGTTTGCTTTGATGGCCCCACCTGGTAAGGGTATTGGCACATTGTCTCGAGGTTTGCTAAGCAGAATAAACTATCAGAAGCTCTTGAGTCTGGAGCGTACTCTGTTTATCATTACTTAAAATATTCAGTTAAATTTCTCTTACTAATCTTTTACTACATTTTTAAGAAGTGCTCGGTTCAGGAGTTTTCTCGTTCAGGATTAAATCCAGGATGTATTGTTGTCTCAGCCGAATGCCATATAAACTTATATATATATATATAATTAATTAAATTAATATAAATTAATTCCCAAACTGTTAAGGCACACGACTTGCATAGAAGATCAGCTGCTTATTGAATTTATTGCAAATGTTATTGGGCATGAAAAAATGAGATATTTGCTCTTATCTTTAAACATATTCTATCTATATAAATTTGTAAAAACTTTCTCTTATTAGCAACATATTTTTTTGTATAGTTATTTATGATAAAAAAAAATTTTTTTTTGGCTTGAATCCTAGGTTGATGTGTGAATATATGTCTTATGAGGCCAATACTAATTAAAAGGTAGGGTCAGTAATATACAAATACTCCCTATTCTTTATTTATTTGTATTGTTATTGTTATCAAAATTTTGTTTTTCCTATTTTCATATTTATTGTTATAAATATAATAATTATTATTAATTTTTATTTTTAATACTCTTTCTCTTTAAGACTCCAATCTTTTAAAAATTCTTAGCTCTTAACAAAAATAATATCAGCTTATTCAGAGCCTTTTTTTCATGATAATATTTATGGTAAATATTCATTAATGCCATTCGCTCAATTGATAGAAATGATTTTTAAACTTTAAAAGAGTATTTATACTGCGGCTGTTAAAAACTCCAACTTTGGCGTTTTATGTCTTGTCTCTTGTCAAGATGCTGCAGCAGTTGTTGCTGTGTTTGTTTGCTGGAAAATTGATTCAGCAACAAATATTTGCATAACTCATTAAGAGCGATGCGAGAAACGTAAACCTAAAACGTTAACGTTAAACGTAAACGAATACGTTAAGTACGTTCATTGTGTGTGGTGTGTGTGCGTGTGTGTGCCAAAGCTAAGTAGTTTACAGTTTGTCGCGATCGTTGAGCGCAAATATTTTAATTAGTTTTTGGGCGTGGAAGCGTCTCGAATCGCTGGCTAATTGTTGGCATTGGCTCAGCGAGCGAAACGGGCGCTGATTGCGGATTGTGTGCAGCATAATGGAAAGATTATGCAAACATGTTAAGAGCTAAGACAAACAGCGGCCAGACGCTGGCTAGTTTTTTGGCTAGTTGTCTATGGAATGTGCTATGTTAATTGGATGGCCGAAAGTGATTGCAGAACTACGTGCAACACTGTCAGCTGACAGCCCTTCAAAGTATCGACGAGCTTGTCAAACAAATTAAATTCCTTAATTCAATTTCAGGTCGTCTCGATGAATCCGTACGAGGAGGCACTGGCCAAAGTGTTGGACCAACTGCTGCTGCAAAAGGACTGCGACACGGACCAGCAGCTGGTGCGTGATAAACTCATCATACTGATGCGCTACAGTGAGTACAGTGAGTATTGCTGCTAACCAACGACAGCTGGGCAAACTCCGGTCACTTGCAGGACTGCGCGACATTGCGGTGGGCACCTCGAACGCCGCCAGTCATGCGGGTCGCTCCACGCCCTGTTACTTTGACGTGGAGCGCACATTCGGCGTCTTGGGCATTTCGGTCGCTGACCTGCGGAATTTGCGCAACTCACGGGCGGCGTTGCCGCCGACGGTGGTGCAATTTGCCAGCCTGGAGACACGCGACGAGGACGCCCATCAGAGTCCGCAGCTGGACATGAATCAGCAGCGTGGCACGCGCAGTGGCCGGCACATACCCAAATATATGCCACCCTTTCCCGGCGTGCACACCTACAAGAACACCATGATGGACATGCTCACCGATCGCAGCTATGCCTTGGAGCGGGAACGTCGTGCGCAGCTCCAACTCAACACCCAGAAGGCACTCAACGGATTCTATTTGCGCACAATGCCAACCACGTCCCTGTTTACGGAGCCACAAAACGACACGAAGTTCATGGGTGAGTCTATCGAAGGACTCGTCTTCGATAAAGGCTAACAACTCCATTTTGATGATCTTGTAGTGCTCACCTTGAAGGTGGCCCAGAAGCCAGCCTATTTGGAGGCACTGATGCCACGCGATGAGGTCTTTGATGTGGATATCTACGAGTTCAATGAGCCGCCAAATGAAAGGGGTAAGGGGTAAGGGGTAAGGAGTATAACAAAAGACAAGTTTGAAGGGCGAAAAACCACCTGAAAAGCCACACTAGAAATTTTGCATTGCATTCAAATGTATTTTCTTTATTTGGAATGTCCTTACAATTGTAGCATCAAGCAATCCCTTTTTAAGGAAGCCAAAATATCAAAAGAAAGCCAAAGATAGTGAATTGAATTTGAATGAAACAGACGAGGATGATGAAGATGATGATGAAGATGATGACGACGACGATGATGATGAGGACGATTGGCTGCTGCCGCACATAAATGATTTGGATGAGGACGATGACATTGTTTAAAAGTTATATATATATAGAATATATATGAGTTATAGAATCGCGAATATCCCCATTTTTTTTTAACATTTTCCTACAGGCAAACACGAGAATACAATTAAAATTGTATATAAACTTATGAAATTAAAATTGATTTGACATCGAGTACTAATTATCATACACATATATGCTGCTAAGATGACATCGTTATCAATCGGTGCACTTAACGAGTGTTTTTGTGGCTGCCAACAAATATGAACTTTCTACTTGACTTTTACCGAGTGCAAATCTGTGTCCAGTTCATTTCACTTGATTCGCAGCCGCTCGTGCAGCCAAATATGCAAGTGCGAGCAATTTAATTTATTTCAATTACATTTCATTAAAAACTGACACACGTTCTCGAGGGGATGCCAGTTGCCGCAACCAACACCTCGCTCCGACCCAGAAGCGACGGGCGACGGGTTCAAAAGTTCAAAGTGCTTTACTGGAGCAAGCGCAGCAGGTCCTGGCACTGGTCCCGGTCCTGCTGGCTGCTGGCTGCTCCTGCTGCTAACGGTAACGATTCCAAAGTATTAAATAACTTTGTAATTTAATTAACTTTGACGTCGGCGTTGCCGTCGTCGTCGTCGTCGTCGTGCCGCTTAACTTTGATTAACGTTTTGCAATATTTCAACAAGTTTGAGTTGAACTTCGCCTCACGTCGCTTTAATGCCAGGTGCAAAGGGGCAAAAGGAGGGGGGGGGTGAATAGCTGGTCGTATAGCTTAAGGATTCTCGTTTATGTTTGTACTCAAGAGCTTGGATTACACGCGACTTTTGCAAGTGGCCCGGCTGCAGTCATTTGTGTCTTTCAAGTTATTTGAGCCAAGTATTTTGAAGATTTGAGCACTTGATGCTCTGCCTAAAAGTTCCGACTCAAGATGTTGTGGTCGTATGCCCTCAAAGTTTTAAAAGGATTTGGCTAACTAATGAATAACAAAGTGAAAGCACAGAAAGTCACAAAACTCGACTAAAATAATTATTTATGCTACTTTTCTAACAAGTGTTACAGATCCGATCAAAATCGCTTTCAATTATTATCTATTGTTGCAGCATTTTATGCCACAAGCTTTTGGTATTTTCGGTTCTGATAGTTGTCCTTCCGTCCCCCAGCCGCGACAAACTGATTTCAACATATTTTGGTTGATTATTTGATTTGGCAACAGCTGAAAGCATTTCACACACAATTTGACTTTGATATTGTGCCAGGGCAGAAGCTGCAGCTGCAGCTGCAAATGCTGATGCCCATGCTGATGCTGATGCTGATGCAGATGATGATGCAAACGAAGGCAGCTGCCAAGCGCCGTCTCTTGTTTTAGTTGCCAAAAAGTTTTCAATGCTCGTGTTGTTGTTGTTGTTGTTGTTGGTGCAGCATTAAAATGCATAACATAAACAATAAACAACGAGAAATACATTTTCCACATGGGTCATAAATATGCAATAATGGCGCAAATGAAAGGCCAACAACAAATGAATTGCTTAAATTGTTTAGACGCATTTGCAGTTGGCCCCATGATTTGTTGCTCCAGATTAGATGTTCTTTTTTTAGGCATATATGTTTATTTATTAAGTTTTTTTTTTGTTGGTTGGTTGTCATTTTAACCCATTTTAACCCATGTTCGCCGGCGGCTACAATTTTGTTTATTTGTGGTTAACGTTTGCGGGCCGCAGAGATAAATTGAAAATTATGACACAAGTTTGATTTTTTTTTTTTGTATCTGTGGCAAGGCCAGTGGGCGTGGCATATGCCACGTAGTTACATTTATTTATTTTAGCTGTGTTTTTTTTTTTGGGAGCAGACGCACAAAAAAATTAACATACAAACGACGGAAGTGGAAACATGCACGCAAAAAAAAGAAGAAAACGGGCCATAAAAAATATAGAAACATTCTGTTGAGGGACTGCGAGATGCCCTGTATTTAGTTGCAGATAACTTTAATATTCTCTATGAATAAATTTTAAAAAATTTGTTTACCTATCAAAATCATTTTCATATTGCAAAATGCACATAAATTTTTTTTAAATAAATTTATGGTTGACCATATTCCAAGTGGTTTGGAAAATGCTTAAATTTTGAGTTTGATGTGGTTTTGATATTCAAATGAATTTAATATCCTTTGCCCTACAGAATGCAAAAAAAAAAACTCGACTTTGTCATAAACTTTACATATTCATTTCGGTTCGCACACACACACAACATGCATGTGTATATGTTATCTTGTTTGCCTGTGACCCGCTTGGCCAAACAAAAGCCAATTTTTCATAAATCTTTTCCTACCCGCACTTCTCCACCTTGCCTCGCCCCTTATTACAATTCCCCTGTCAACTTACAGCTCACTCCACTCTGCCCCCTTTTTCGCTCTTTCTCTCTGTATTGTACGCTTGCCATTTTACGGTTGCATTTAACCTTTTTCTCTCGAAATACACTTTAAAATTTACCGCTCTGTTGTTTGGCCATAAAAATGTTGTTTGTTGCTTTCGTTGTTCATACGCCCCGTTGTCAGTGCCCAGCGATACAAATTGCTGGCTCGTTATAATTATGACGTCGTTTTTACTGTTGTCAAGGGGCGTAGCGGCACACGTATGTATGTCCCATATGCGTATGTATGTGTGTATGCATGGAAAAGTCTCTAAGCAAATCAATTCAAGTTCACGCGTCTTTCGATGGCTTAAGAATTGTGACGCGTGTCTGAATTTTACTTTACACGCCTTTTTGCTTCACTTTCCTTCTGAGACCGCCCTTTGTTAGCTGTTTTGCTCGCGTTGACTTTGACGGCGAGAAAAGAAATGCCGATGCGATCCTAAAGTTGCTTCAGCTGTTGTTGCCCTTTCGGTTTATTTGATTTTTATTTAGCTTGTGTTGGTCTTGTTTGGTGTTCTTTTTTTTTTTTTTGGCCAGTTGCCTCGTGTTATTTATGTGCATGTATTTTTATTATTTTGTATGCTTTTTAATGCATACAGGCAGTATGTAGTATGTATGAAGAAGAAGCAGCAGCAACAACAAAAGCAGAAAAACGCCAGCAAATCGCTCGCCAGACACGCGCGTGTTTAGCATAAGAATTTGCCATTGACTTTCTGCCTTTCGCTTGGGAAATACAAATTTTTTTGTTTGGCTTCGATGCCGTCTTCCCAAAAGACCAGCTTTACTCAACTAATGAAATGGGCGGTGAGAAAACCCTTTCGCCTGCATTTCGCCGAGTTGAGGTGAAGCTGACATGGCTGACAGATATTTCTGGGGCGTAAAATATAGATAGCATTTTATATAATAATATAATAAAGGTCTTAAAATATTGCGATTGACTTTATAAATTTTATTTTTAATATAATAAAGACATTTATTTTTAACTAATACACAAAAAGATAGTATTTTTAATATTGTTTTAAAACTTACTAGAGTAATATACCTCTATTTTATTTTATTGTATTTTTTCTTATTTATTATAAGTAAATTCAGCAAAAACTTTGGTTGGTGAATTCGAGGCGAATCTGATTTTTGGCACACAATAGTGCTCATAGCCAACTAGCTCGGCCCTGTTTGCCGTATTGTGTCCCTACAACTGTTCATTTGTACGTGTTATTCGCACGTTTTGCTGCTGCTTTATGGCTGCTTTATTATGTAGCCCAGACCCAGACCCAGACCCAGATCTAACTCTCTCCTGCTCCACTCTAGCCAAGTTTTCTGCTTTAGTTATGCGTGTATATCAAATGTCTGTGCGTGTTCAAGTGTGTGTCTTTGTGTGTTTGCTTGTTTGGTGTTGTTGGCGGCGTTTGTTACTCGATATTATGGCAGCTATATAAAAGTACATTTATTGTATACATATACATGATATGTATTTTTAGCATCGCTTGTGCGTTTTACGTGCGTAACGTGTTAAAATTAACACGAGGCGCCACAAGCAGCTGCCACATTGTGCATACGCCGCGTGTGCCACGATGCCAGCACCTGTATATGCGTGTGAGTGTGCAGGTGTGTGTGTGTATGTGTGTGAGTTCCTGTGTGTGTGTCTTCTACTTGATTAAATTGATTGAATTTGATTGCCGTCTGAGTTGTGTTGCCTGTGCAGAGTTGTTGTCTTGCAGCCCTGTTGCATATTTCATGGGCGACGGCAAAAGCAATTAGCTACGCCTTGAGAGCAGCTAACTTGCCTCTGTGGCAGTGTCTCGAAGAGTGCAGCATGCTCACCCGCCATTCGCTCAACTGAAATGCAAATTTGCCTAAGACACAACACAGCCGGCAATTTCCACGAAAATTCAATGCAATTGAATTAATGAGCAGTGAGACCAAGTGGATGGCAGAGTGAGAGAGGGGGGGAGAGGCAGCGAGAGACAGAAAGAGACAGAGATTGCATCCTCAGAAAATGTTTTGAATACCTAATGTCTTTATAATGATAAAGTTGCCGTTGCAGGTACCTCTCAAGCAACGCAAAGTAACAAGTTGAGCTTTGACAAATACAATATACTTGAGGATCGGCCACGATGTCTGGTCATGATGAGAATCGCTTCCGACAGCGGCCTGTCTCATTAGCCAAATGCAATTGTATGCATTCTAAGCAGTTTATTACCTTTTGTCAAAGCAAACACAAAAGCAAACACTTGCAATAATAAATATGTACAATCAAGATGATGACGATGTGATTAAGTTGCATTAAGCTGAGTTTAGCTGCGCTGGGCTGGGCTGACTAAACGGCTGTTGCCTTGTCGGCTGGGCCAAGTTTCGCATTTCATAATCATAACAAGTGCAAAGAGCAGCAGCAATGGCAACAGCTACTTTTGGCCCAGAGTCTCTGAACAATACCTTAGCCAACTCGTGGCAGGAAGTCAACAAAGTCAGCTATCTCTACAGACAGCCTTGGCAGGCAGCTGCAAGGTGACTAGAACAAAGGCACGTTGCACGGTGTCAGCGGCGCCTAACATCATGAATGAACAAGTGCCCAGGCAGCTGAAAGCGCAACTCGACCATAAGATGCTCTATAGAAGTGTGAAAAAATGTCACGTAACTTAAATACACAATACAAAAAGACTCTAAATATAATTTTTGTTAAATATATTAAATATAAATATTTAATAAAAATTAAACATAATTTTTATAAAATCCTTCAAGCCAATTTTATTGTTCAATATATATTCAGAAAGTGCTTTGAAAAATGTGCTAAGGCTAAAAATAAATTGTAATATATATTTTTTTTTTAAATTTGTACTCAAATGTAGCCAAGCCCACATACCCGACACCTGCACAGCAGCATAGGGTATATTAATCTTGCTGTGAAAGCAGCTAAAGACAGCTAATATCAAGAACAAGGGCAGCGCATGCGCAACATAGACAGAAGGTAGCATTACTGCTGCTGCTGCAGCTGCTACTGTTGCATCTCTAATGCAACTGATAAGCATCTCTTGGAGCAGCAGCTCGAATTGCAACGCTTGAAGGTGAGCAAAGCAACCAAATGCCAACTACACCACTTGAAAATGGCAACAATTCAACGCTGATTTCCGCACTGCATCTCTTCACAGTTTTAAGTGTGTGTGTGTGTGTGTGTGTGTGTGTTGGCGTTCACTTTTGAAAGTAGCCCGAAAAGCGGAGAGCACACAAATCAGGCGCTGATCTAGCCAGGAGCAGGAGAAGTAGGTTGCTCTAATGGGCTGTGACGGTATCGCTATCGCTTATCTGTCGCTGTCATAATGCCAGACCGCGCTCCGCTTGCCGCTTGCCCCACACTCAATGCTCAATGCTCGCTGCTCTAATCAATTTCAAATGGCAGTCGCTGCTCTTTTTTTCCGAGTCGTGCGCCGCTTTCAACTAATCAGCATTTGCCAATCTCTTTGTAAATATTTTTCCATATGGCCAACGCTGCATCTTGTTGAGATTAGACGCAGCCGCGTCTGTCAGCGGCAGCAGACAACAAATCGCTTGAATGTTGCAGCAACATTTCATGACAGTACTGTGCATTGGCAACATGTTGCCAAATTGGCTTGCCCGTGTAGTATAAATCACAAGTGCGCCCAGCCCAGGCCCAGGCCCATAAATTTTTATTGCCGCAGGTCATGAGCAGCCAATAAAGCAAAAAAGCAAATGCATTTTCTCCCAATTTATATAGACATATACATATATATATATACATCTATATATACGAGTATATTTATGAGTTTGCAGACAGATTTCCTCTATACGTACATAGTATATCATTTGGCTTGGTCTTTGCCCAAGAATTTGTTGTTTTTATTTTCATTTCGCTGACCTGGGCCCAGTGCAGTTCATTGGCTATGCGAATTATATCATCATTATTAACGTCATCACAATAATAATAATCATCATCATCATCATTAAAACGTCAACAGCTGGCCAAAACGATGAGTTTACTGAGTGAGTGGGCTGTCTATTGGTTTGCTTGCTTATTAGTCTTTCTGGGCTATTTCTTTTATTCTTCTTCTTCTCCTTGTAGATGCTGTGTGTGTCGTGTGCCGTTGACTATCTGTCTGTTTGTCTGTCAGTCAGTCTGTCAGCTTGTTCCCTTGTTCCCTTGTTGCCATTGCATTGTGGCATGAAATAACTTGTGTGTGTTTTTCTCTTTTAACCGCAGTGCAACTGAGACACATTGTGTGCGCGTGTGTGTGTGCGTGTGTGCGTGTGCAGCCAAATCCCAATTGTGGCTCTTCGCAGTGTTCCGTATGGTGTCCTGCAGCAGCAGCTCTCCTTCAGCTGGTCAGGACATTTAGTCTCCCGACTGCTTACCACACCAAAGTCAGCACGTTCTCGAATTTGAATTCAATTTCAGTTGCTCCCAGGGCACTTACACTCACACACACACACACACACACGCACGATGACATCGGCTTTGTCGTCCCCCTTCCACTGACCTTTTGGATTTCTATTTTAATAAAGCATTTGGTAAAAAAGAATGAACTTGAAAATGTTTTATGCTTAATGTTTTATGTCTGATTTTCCAACCCATTCGCAGTTGTCAGTTTAATTCGTTTATATATTTTTTTTTTATCTGGGCAATATGTTTTTTATACTGATAGGTCTTCTCGGAATGTTAATGTCTCGTTAATTGCTTTTATTCGGATTTATCAATATTTCAACACATTATCTTTTGTTTTTACTATATTTTTATTTATACTTTTTATTTATACTATATGCCTGTGATTTAATTTAACGAATTTTAATTTTAAACAAATTATGTGCCACATTTTATTAGTGCATTTCTGTGATGCGATTCGCATGCGGTTTTATAATTACGATTGCATTGCAATAATTGCATGAAAGCAAATGGAATGCTATGAATATTTAACATTCAATGGGGCTCTTTTTTTTCTTTTCTTTCTTATATGGACGTATATATTTATTTTTATAATTGCATACAATAAAATTAAATTGCTCAATTTAAAGTTGCAGATCTTATTTACCTCTGGCTATGCATATATTGGACATTCAACGAAGCACTCACGCATTAAAAAAAAGAATGTCGTTTTATCTTAATGTTTAGCACGCTACACCTTAAAGTGTGAGGTACACATATCAGTGTGAAATGTGAGCTGAACACAATATTCAGAATTCTTAGTTCGATTTAAAATATATGCATCGGCTGGGGATTCTTAACCTTGCCACAGAATATATGTTAAAAGTGGATAAATCGTCTCTTAAGTTTTCTTTAAACTTTTTAATCTTTAAAAGCGCATCAATCATTTCGACCACACCGGCCAGTTGGCCAGCCAATTTGTGGCCGGACTTCTTTCTGTCACATCCCAATGACAATTTTTGACAGTTGTTGCGATGTATGTCACAAAATTGCAAAAATATTTAATGCATTTTCCCACGCATTTCTCTCATCAGGTGACAAGAAATTTTGACAGAAAAAATATGCAGTCAATTGTTGGGCGATCACCGAAACAAAATATGGGCAAGCGAAAAATGAAACGTTGTTGGAATTTCAAATAAGCCACAAACTTTTCGCCCATTTATTTACGTACACAATACGTAAGTTTTGCCCGACATTTAAAGCCCAAAACGTGAATTTCAACAGGCCGTCAGTCAATCGCTAAATGAGCCTATTTTAAAGTGTCAGCACATGGCAGAAAAACATAAATAAATTACGGCATAGAAAAAAGTGATAGATAAAGTTTAACCTACATTTTAAATGAAGCTAATTAAATTGCTTTGCGGCTTGTTCTTAATAAATCAACAACAGCACAGCGAACTTATGACAAAAATGACCAAACGATGCCGACATACACATAAATTAGCTCATGGACCTTATGAAATATGCTAGAAAATACGTACTCTATGTTTTAAATTTACATATATATACATATACATATACATATTGTTTTGTCTCTATAATATATTGTGACATAATTCACTGTCACCTTTTCTACATATTTGTTATAAACTTTTGGCCTTCGGAGCTTAAGAACTTTTTGGGTTTTGTCAGTCCGCCTGACTAAGAGACAATTAATAAACAATTAGATGAAAGGAATGTCTGAACTTTTGTCTGTCCCAACAAGTGGTTGCCCTTTTTTTTTTTTTTGCTTTTAAATTGAAATTCAATGGAACAAATTCTAAAAATTCTCAAATTGCTTTTGTGCGCCAGCAGATGACTAATTTCGTGTTAAAAATAAAGGCAAAGAAAATAGCCTAGGAAAATTGCCAAGAAAATTGGCACGCTTCTCATTTCACACAACACAGACACAACAACAAATACTTTTTCTCTAGCCGACGAGCCAAAAAATAAAAGAGGCAATTCAAAGACTTTGAGAGTGTGAACCAATTAACCAACTGAATTATGGTGGAAGAGCCTTAAGCTTATCTGTTTATGCGATTCTATATAGTAGCCAGATATCCACAGTCAGCGATCTCGTAAGACAGTTTCCTTGTGCGTTTGCCAAAACAAAAAGAAAAATTTGAGAAATCTTGAAAAATTATTTTTCGCAAAATGTTTTGCAATTTGTTTGAGCATTTATTACAAATTCAAAATAGAAAGTGACGAAACTGCATAAAGCAAAATTAAAAGAATTGTACAAACCACAAAGCCATAACCATATTTAATGTATTTTCAGATTTTCACAAAATTCACTCATTTCGAATAAAAACAATTTAAATGCTACATTTGCCATTTTTATTGTCAACAATAATATAAATATGCAAACATTTCTGTATTTGTTTTTTTCTTGAATTATAGTTTCATAAACAATGTTGATATCATCAGCCACCAGCAATATATTTCGATATATTTAGACGATCTTTAATGGCATTTTTATGACAAGAAAAACCTGTGATGATCAGCGCACAGCAGTGCGAAATTAAAAACTGGTCACACTAAGAACGTTAGGCGACAAGATCTAGTATATAGATATACATACATATGTAAATATAAAACAATATTATATGTGTGAAACCGATTGTAAAATACCCTGTACCAGCTCCTTAGTGCCAAGGCAAACTTCAAACTTTATATTTCTTGGTGAAGAATATTTAAAAAATTGTACCGTTAAAATCAGATAAAATCTAAATTTAAGTCTACCATAACTTTGTCAAAACTAAACTGATTTTGATAAGTGCTGACTTTTTATGCATGGTTTGGTATCTTAATTAATTCTGAATAAAAATCTCAAAACAAAATTTTTACTCAAAATTTATGTAAAAATTTGTCCAAAAAAATCACATATAGACATGGGTCAAAATTTAAACTGCGATAACTTGAACAAAACCAAACCGATTTTAACAAGGCATGACTTTTTGATCATGGTTTGGCTTAGACATAAATTCCGCATTTAAATCTCAAAACAGCATTTTTGCTCAAAATGCATGTCAAAATTTTTCCGAAAAAATCCCATATAGGCGTGGGTAAAAATTTTAAATGGCAATAATTTTGACACAACCAAGCAGATTTTGATAAGGACTTTTTTGATTATTTGTGCATTCAAATCTTAAATCTGTGTGTTCGGTATATTTGCATAAAATCATTGTACCCTGCACTTACTCATTTTTAATGGGTACATGGAATAATAAGTAATGCGGCTCCTCCTCACCTAATGAGGCCCCTATGATGAGAACCTTTGATGAGCATCTCAAAGCAGAGCAAACACAAAAAAGAAGGAAAAAGGCCTGATAACACTGGCAAACGTTATTAACGTTAAGCGTTAAAGTCTTAGGCTAACGCAATCTTGGAGGGGGCACATGGTAGCAATAAAATAAATAACTCTGTGGCACAGAGGAGGCTGAGTTAATGTGGCCCCCTCACCCTATAAAAACCTCTGTCTGGCTGACTGACGGAGAGGAGATGTGAACTTCCGTGGCGTAGCAGGAAATGCAAATAAACAAAAAGTAGCTGCGACTACGTCAGAGTCTGGCTGAGCGCACGGCCTCACAGTAAAGTTGCAGGGCACTTTGCCCAACCGCATGTTGGCCACTTGGAATTGATTTTTATGGTCGAGCTCGTAACTATTTGATATTTATGCACGCCCGCAATTTGTATACGCATTATAATCTACACACAAATGGCGTCGAGTACATGACAGGCCCCCGTCCCTGGCCAGGGGGCAGAGTATCAGGCATGTTTATAGATAGTCGAGCTGCCAAAGCCACACACGAGGCCACGCTCGAATCCCAGATACATTTCAACTGTAAAACGGATGTCTTTAAATGCAACCATTTTAATTTTTTTTTTTTTTTTCTTTTTTGACAACCTTTTGATATAAACATTAAGACTGAAGTAGCTGGAGGCACGTTGGTTCGGCTTGTGCTTATTTTGGCTTATGCTAGCAACGTCCTCGTCGCTGCAACTTGATTATGCTTAATGGCCAGGCTAAAAAAGCTACTGGACCATGCCCAGAGGGGGCACCCACATCCCAGGAGTGCCTTAACACCCAGCAACTTTTTTCGCTGTCCCAATTTATGAATTCATTTTTTTCCATTTTACTTCGCTGCCTTTTGGGTTCTTGTTTTTACAGTGTGCTTGTGTTCGTGTGTGTGTGTGTGTATGTGTAAGTGTATGTGTATGTGCTCGGACGTCGGGTATTTTATTTTAATGCGTCAGCATTAACAGCCAAGAGTTTTGGCTTTATTATTGCTCATTTGCACAGCCGCGTCCTGGCCAACAACGACAACAACAACGAGCCAAGTTAAGATCAACATGTTGTAAAATTTATTTATGCGCTGTACAAAAAAAGACCCAAAAAAATGAATATACTGCACTTTAAAAAGGTCAAGGAACGCAGGAAACAAACTTTTAAAACATCTATTGACAGGCGCAAAAAATGAGCATTTACTGCATAAATGGAAAATGTGGAAAACTTACTTGAAATACATAAAGCAGACTGCAATTCGTTATAAAATAATAAATCATTCTTAAAGTTTTATCGAATAATCAAAAAACTTAATGAAAACTAACAGAAAATCCCTGAGAATCCATTCAAAAACAAAAGGAAAAACTTTCCTTTCCGTTACAAGACTTAGCGACCATTTGCTATCTGGCTCGATTCAGGTTTTTAGTTCTTGTGTTTTCCTTTCGGAAAAGTTCTGTTCCTTTTTGTTCAGGCTCATGAAAATTCAATAAGTTTTTTTTCCCGGCAGTCAAATGAATTTGGCTTTTAATGCATACACTTCCTTTGCAGCTCTTTTTGTGTTCTTTCATTTTCTTAAGTTTTTTGTTTTCGTTTTCGTTAATGTTGGGCTTCATAAGTTTTAATTAGCCGCATTTTATGCGAATCCATTTAAATCAACAACGGGAACAGGAACAAAAACAAGCGCAAAACAAAAGCAACAGCGATAAGCCATTAAAATTGCTAAAAAGCAAAATCGCACTTGAATGGCTAAAGGACGTACATATATTTTTAGCATAGAGTGTGAGAAAATCAATTAGCTTAAGCTTGGCAAATCGGCCCAGTGTCTATGCTCAGTTGTCCGTTGCAGTATATGGTATAGAAATCAGTTCATAACTGGTTGCAGGCTGCGCTTCCGTTTGCCGCTCGTTTCCGTTTCCTGTCTGCACTCGGACCAAGTCATTGCAGCATCGATTTGACCCCTGCCAAGCCTAGGGCAAATATTGAAACAGCTGATTAGTTTGAGAGTGCTGCAATTGTTGTCCGCCTGTGGGCCAGCTGCGGCAATTCGAATTGAACTCCCATTGAAACAATAGTTCAATTTGTCGTTAGTACACTCAAAAAATATTCCGTGTCCATTGTGAAATCGTATTGCAAAATTGAAATATTCATGGCATTTAATTGATTTAATAGGCCAGGCCAAAACATGGATGGATTTCAATTCAATTGAAAATGCAAAATTCAAATGCATTCAGTTGTGGTTACCCAAGCGTGGGTGAGTGCTCATGTGTGTGTGTGTGAAAGTGTGTGTGCTTTTGTGTGTGTGTATAAGTAGCATGTCCAAAAATGTGCCATGATTTATGAACTCTCAAGTTGCTTGCGGGCTGTTCAATAAGTTTTGGCATACAAGTAAAGACTTGTTATCTTTAAAGAAATCTATAATATACTTTTATACTATACGATTTTTAACTATCTATAAAAATATATATTTTTCATGTAAATAAATATATATATATACATATATATTATAAACACACATTTTTTGGCATAAATTGGACGCATCCACAAATTCAAATAAAATTCTGACAACATAAAGCACCCAGTGTTGCCGCCCTCGTAAGCAGCACGTTTGGCAAAATTTCCAATTTCCATTTCCATTACAATTTGCATTTGCCAGCAGTTCCACTTATTATAATTATATTGTCAATGGAAATCAGCTCAGTTCCTATTGCTGGCTTTGTCTGCTGCAGTGTCTTTGACACGTCTCACTCATAGAAATTGAGCTCGTACGCACACACGCACACACTCACACACCTCCTCACACACACATAGATGCGAGACTAAATAAATGTCACCAAAAACTTAAATGGCATTCGAGTCGCAGACGTTTTCCTAATGGAAACACAATTTCTACCACGCAGACGAAGTTAAACCAACATTTCTGTTCTTTTATTTATTTATATCTATTTTTGTTGTTGTTCAAGTTTAACTGCAAAAGTTGAGTGAAAATAAAGCGAACTCTGCTCTAGCCGGTGGGCGTGGCAGCAGAGAAAGTTGCCCAAATTGAACTTAATCAAATTGAAAGAACGTCGACAACGTTGAGCATTTTGCACGCTTCGTTTTGTTTTTGGCTGTGTCGCCATGTTGGGGCAGACATTTTGGCCCTAATGGCCAGCAGGCATTTGGTAAGAGTGAGAAAGAGAGAGAGAGAGAGAGAGTGTGTGTGAAAAAGAGAGTGGGAGAGATGGATGAGATAAACTGGCTGCCAGGCAAGTGAGCATGAAAATTGAAATGACGAATTGTTGTCTGTATTTGTTGTTTATTAAGCTATACCCTATAAAATAAGAAAAAGGAAAATTAAGCCGGAGCAACACTTGATACAGCATAACTTTTGGTCGCGCTTTGATGTACTCCAAATAATAATATTCCTTAAATAAAGTCGGCATTTACTCTTAATTGGGATACTTAGGCAGAATTTAACTTTCTTAAGCCACTTAAAACTCTTGTTTGCTTTTGAGCCTTGGCTAAATGTTGACTAAGGACTAACAGCTGCTGCAATCTGTGCAAACAAAACTCTTTTTTAATTGCATTTGAGTGCAATTTATAGTTAAGAACACTCTACTCAACTGACTGACCTACAAATTATGTGCGAAAACTGCTGCAAAGCTGCCTTTGCCCCATTTTGCTGCTAACAAACTAATTGAGTTGTTGCCCCGTGCTGCAGTTGCAGGTGCAGCGAAAACAATAACAATAAAAACAACAACAACAACAAGAACAGAGGCAAATGCAGTCAATTAAGTGGCTAAGGGCGTGCCCAAAGCCAATGCCGCAGGCAACATCTTTCAGCAATTTGAATAAGCACTAAAATGCGTTTCACGTGACCCAATTAACCAGAGCTAAAGCCGAGTTGGCCGAAGGCATGGCAGCTGCAGCAGCAACAGAGCAACAAAAGTCGCATTAAACGTTTTAATTACAAAGTGCTACAGCAATAGCAACAACAACAACAACAACAATAGCAACAACAAGAACAATATTGAGAATTGTCTTCACTTGCCACTTCCGCTGCTAACAAGCGTATCCTTGTTACCTTTTGCTTTGTTTTCTTTTTACGCGCACATCCTGCTGCTGGTGCTTGGCCCCACCTGCATCTTGGCCAAGTGCCATTGGGTGGCTTTAGGCGCCTTTGAGTCGACAACCTGTTCGGCCATTTCAACAATTTGCGATATATATATATATATTTATATATAACTGTATATATGTGTATATATAAATTTTTTATTTAAATAAGATTTTGCGTGCTTTGCTGTTGTTTTTTTTGTGTGTGCGTCGGCGGCTAGAACAGTTGTTGTATTGAGCAGTTGACCCCACACACACACACACACACACACACATTCACACAAAAGTCAGCACTGTGAACGATGACCAGCAACAGCACTTATGCCAACTGGGTCAGCCGCACACACAACTCACATAGCTGATTGTATGTGCCTTATGAATATGGTATTTGTATGCATGATATCTGTGCCGTCCATTAGCAATTGTCTAGATCATCTTTTAAGACTATATGAATACTTAACACAACGCATGAAAGCTATGCCCATCAACAAGGAAATCCACTAAAATTAAAGATGGTCTGGTGCTTAGATTTATGCACTGAGAGAAATGAGTCGTTCTAAATCAAAGTACAACGCGTCTAACAAAATTTCTGAATTAAATAAAAACTACAAATAAATGTTTTTAAAGGAACTAAAAGTTTCTTGTTTTTTTTGTATAAGTAAAATCGTTTTAAAATAACAATATAGGTTTCAAGTTAAGAAATTATTACCTTGGCCGCGTTTTGACATTTTTTGTACTTATTAATAGAATATGATATTTTCTAACTGATTGATATAAGTTCGCAAATTTGAATTTTATCAGCTCATAAACCAGCCAGTTTAATAACAATAACCAGTTTGTCATCATTCGCTGCATGCTAGAGATTACAATTAAAACAAGCGAACGCTCAAGTTTCTGAGTTAGCTAATAGGTGAATGCCATTTCGTTAGCGATAAAAGGGGGCATTTCAGCTGCATAAATTATTTTCACAGCTTGCCATATGTGCATATATGCATTTATACAAACACACACATATATATATATATTTCCCATTTATTTGTGTGAATTTGTGGTCTGTGTTCCAAACTACCCGTGCGACATGTGGCTTTTGTCTGAGCTAAACATGCGAACCAAATCGATGCGCCTAATTGGCTTTGACCAATTCTGGCGAGCCGACTGCCTGCAATTCCAACTGCCACAACAACACATGCAACAACAACGGCAACAACAAGTGCAACGACTGCAACATTTATTAATATGCGTGGGTTGATGCCGCACGACAAATAAACGCAACAACTTCATTAGTGTTACGCTGGCGGCGTTCCCGTTTGCCGGCTGATTGACTGATTATGGTCAAGTGTTTGATTTTGCCTCCGTCAAGCCCGCTCCCCTTGCAGGCGCGTTGGTTGTGCACGGTGTGCAGTTGCCGTTGTTTATTAATTATCGCGCAACTCTAAAATTTATTTATTTATTATGCACACGCCGTCGTCGAGGCTGGCAAATTAAATGTTGATGGCTTTTTTCACTTGTTTTTGGGAATTTATATTTTTTTTTAGGTTTTTTTTGAAGCTTCACGCTCACATTTTGTTTTGCTTAATTGCGCGTGCTGCACGCGGCGTATGCGTTATATGTGCTATGCATTACACATACGCAGAGTTGCGCCGTGCGTTGGCTCGAAAATCAACAAGCAAATATTTTGCCAGCCCAGGCATTGCACACAACACATTTCTGTCTGTATCAAATGTTGGAATTTTCTTCTCTATATATATATATATTTATATATGTATGTATGTCTGTTTATATCGTGTTTTTTTTTTAGTTTGCGAGCCGACAAATATGTTGGCTATTTTTCTTGTTGCTTGTTTTAGTTGTAATTGTTGTTGTTGTTGTTCTACGGAAAATTGTGCCATTTGTCTGTAAGTTTGGGGGTTGTTTTTTTATGCGCACAGATAAATTGAGTTGAGTTACGTGTGTGTGTTTGTGTGTGTGTGTGTGTGTATGTGTGTTTGGTTAGTTATCCAAGTTCCCAGAGATTTGGTTGCATGCATATATCTAGTAAGCTCACCTATAAAGAGAATAAAAAAGAAAACAGCAATTGATTAGGTCAGTTTTTCAGCTGAATGCAAATGCCTTAAGAGAGAACATCAAAACTGAAGTTGCCAATTAGCTTAGAGGAGAAGACTAAGAATGTAAGAGTTATATTCACAATAGCCCATTGCTCTGTTTTATACCCATTAACATCGGAGTAATCGTTTGCATTTTGTTTCAATTATGTCTTGCTTTGACCCAAAGTGCCTTGAGTTCAATGTCTTCAACTTGAATACTTGAATAAATGAACATTAATGTTTTTTTTTTTGTTTTTTGTTTTTTTCTATTGTGTTGTTTTTTGTTTTCTTTGCTGTCACTTTGCCAAACAAATTCAAATTAAGCGCTGCCACTCTTAAGATTCTATTTCGTTTCGTTGTATAAGTATCTCAAGTCGAGTTCCCACAGCAACAGACAACAAATGACTTTGCCAACGCAAAACAATGCGAAAATCTGCGACAAGTCAACGTACAACTCGAAAATGTCGCGTCTTTCGTACAGGATTAGCGTAGAGTAAGGGGTGTACAAGAGGGGTAATATAGGGGGGGAATGGAAATGGCCGGGAGTGCAGTTGCAGAGTAGGAACTCAGACAAAGGCAAGAAAACTGTAGCAGCTGCACAAAACAAATAAGTAAAACTAACAAAAAGCACAAAAAATGCAAAAGCGACAAATTTAAAAATAGAAAAAAAAACACCGTAGAGCGTGATGCGCTTAAATATACTCTGTGCACATAACATAAATAAAAAGTATTCCAAATAAATTAAATTAAGAGTCTTTATTTTGATTTACTTTCATTTAACAAGTATTTACAGCTGTGCTCAAAACCAATATACCATCTTAAAGCGCAGCTTACAGGGTGTACAATAAAAAAGTGAAATTTTCTCGCACATATTTCAGTTTCCTAACATTTTTATTTTCTTTTGCAGCTTCTTGTTTGTGGCATATCCTGCAGCCTCTTTGTAACTTTCCCTCTCACAGTATTTCGCTGTATTTTTGTGTGCGAGCGCGCCCACTAAGAAATTGCATTAAAAATGCAAATCTACAGCTGGGAGTGTTTAAAATGACTTAAAGCTTAAATTTCTATTATTTGAACCGGTTTGTAAATTAAAATTATTTCAATTCAATTAACTGACAAATCATTTGAAAATGTTAATCTAATTAGGGAGTCAAATAAATTTGGCATCAAATTACGTAAGAATTGCTGGCAAAATTACCAAAATGCTAATTGCAAATGGCAATAAACCACAGAAATATCTAAATGGAATTTTCAATTTGATTTTGGTCACGATATGCGTGGCAGACTGCTTTTTATTGTGTTGTGTGAAGAAAGAGGGAGATGGAAGGGGAAAAACCATAAAGCAAACCAAGAGCAGCCTATAAAACAATTTTCCCTAATGCTGGCCAAAAGATTTATGGCATGAAAACGGCACCAATATGTGCCGGAAATTTGCTCGGTATTTTAGTATTTTTTGATGTAAATTTAAAACTTATTAAATGCACATTAATTTTGTATGCCAGCATCGAAAGCTCTTGCTCAGCTTCTTACCATTCCAGTCGCCTCATTCTATAAACAGCACATCGTGACAGCTCTAAGCTAGCAGAAATTGCTGTCATATTTATAGCCTGGAGTTGGCATGTTTTTGGTTTGATATTTTCTTCAATTTCATTGATAAAATTTGAATAATTGATTTTACAAGTGAAATTTTCTCAATTTTACCCTAAAAATTGAGCTTTATTTACCTTATCTTTTCCCTTAAGAATGTAATGTTAGAGCTATTGAAATTCAGAGGCTTGACTTGTTCATCAAATTTTTTTTATTATATTTCACACTTTTGTACACATAAATTAAATTATTATACGCGCAAACAGCACACCTTAAAAAAGTGCTTTAAAAAACCCAAAATAAATTGTTTAAATTTCAAACTTAAACCATAAAATATGTTTTTATGGACACAGTTAAGCTGGCAAGATATGGTCGCATTATAATTGCGAACACACACATCAAATGAAAGCTGGCAAAAAATTTAATTTAGCATTTAAAATTCCTATGAACCATAAAACGCAGCCGCTTTTGGGTGTGCTTGAAACAAAAACTAGTGATAGCAGCCACGAAAGAGAGTAGAGATAGAGAGAGAAAGAAAGAGAGAGAGGGAAGAATCGATTGAACGATCGAAACGCGCTCAAAATGCCAAAAATATAAAATATTCGGGCTAAACCCTTCACTCCAATCAAATATTCAATTCGTGAAAGAAAAGACCATAAATGCAAAAAAAAAATGAAAAAAGAAACGGGTAAACAATCTTACGGCATCAACAGTTAAATCGAAAGCCATACAAAAAACCTTAAACTTTATGCGCCTGGAATGCGAAATTCAAGATCATGTTCATACAATAAGAAAAATAAAAACAGAAAAAACACAAACATAACTATGGCAAGCGACAACTTTTTGAAACCAGAACTGAACGAGTCCAAAGTTGCGCGGATGAACTGCGTCGCCATCGTGATAAGCGATCACGCATGAAAATTGGAGCCAAATAATAAAAACAAAATACAATAAATAAAATTTGGCACTAAAGTCGAAGTTTGTATACACGCTTTTGATGTCTAATTTAATTAGATAAATATAAAATAAATTATAAAGCTGTCTTTAAACTAATTATAAAGATATATTAAGCTAGCTTTTGCGCAGATCTAATTAAGAAATGATTGGCTGCACCCAAAAGAGCTGTTCCAAAGGCTTAACCTTATTTGGCCTGTTCTTTTGCGTATTTTTCTTAAGTCTAACATTAAAATAATTAATTATTTTTTTTTACCTCCTATAATAAAACACTTCATTGTTTTATTATTTTTTTCAGCCTCAAGGTGTTACATAAAGCGTAATAAAGTCATAATACTCTGTCGCTTTCTCTCTAATTCTAAAGTTTTTTTTAAGAACTCGAGAACTGTCGCTTGACGGGTTTCTGCAGCTACCCAATTTATAATCAACCCAAAATGCGCGCCCTGACGTCAAATGTCTGTTAACGTGTTTTTTTTTTTAGGCTCTTATGTGTGCTTTAGTTTTTTTAAGGGCAACTGGTAAAAAATGCAAAACGCGTTTATGGTTTACGATGCGTCAAAGTATTTTTGTTAATTAATCCATAGAAGTGGCCATAAAACAGTCCAAAAAAGTTTAACGGAAATTAATCAAAGA
Organism: Drosophila colorata; assembly: GCA_035041545.1. Classification (NCBI taxonomy): domain Eukaryota; kingdom Metazoa; phylum Arthropoda; class Insecta; order Diptera; family Drosophilidae; genus Drosophila; species Drosophila colorata. The sequence goes on from JAWNLD010000564.1 coordinate 8,878,847, forward strand.
CCGAGCGCCGAGTTTATCTGTTCTTCAACTGTCAGCGTGGGGCCACTTGATGAGTTTGGTTCATTGAATTAATGATGTAATGCCATATTACAAAAAAGCACATGGAGTGGAGGGTGAGGTGGTGTTAGCCGCATTATAAATTCTGATGACAGGGCTAGGCGTTAAAAATGCTATAAATATGCGAAAATGATGATTCCGACGGTGTTCATGTTTACAACGATGTTAATGATGATGGTAAAAATAAGGCTTCTCTTGGAGCTGCCGTATTTATTGAATTGACTAACTTGGTCAACAAGTTGACTCCACTTTATGTCTGTACAACTGACGATACAAAAGTGTTGCTATCAGCGTTTATCTTATCAGTTTGGCGTAGCGTGAGATTGCCGGCAGACTCGCATGCTTTTTTTATCTAGCTAAACATCAGCAGGAACAACAAAAACAATTAGTCCAGAATACTCGTATCTGAGCAACAATGACCCAGAAAGATTAACGAGTATTCAAGTGTATCTATCACTTAATTAAGTGTTGCAAAAAGCGAAAAGGAGCAAGAAAAGTAAATCAATTAATTAGCTGATCAGCTTCTAAGAAAGCACATGAAACTTTAAGAAAGGAAAGAAATATGGGAGCTTGTGTTAAGCTGTAGATAAAACGCATAATTAAGCCATTTTTCCATATGCAATTTCGCAAATTACTTCTTAGAAAATGTTGACAAATTTTATAATATTTTTAAATGATCCCCAATGAATCCAATTGACTTGGCTGTAAAGTATTCCACATAGTTATCCCAGTTACAAACCAAATTGATTTTTTTTTCAGTGTAATGCGCACTTTGCTTGCTTCGACAATTCCAAAGTAAAACACGCATATCATGCACATATTTTGAACTTTAGTTTGTTAATAAAATAAAAAGAATTTAGAAAAAAATGTATATAAAACCAAATAAGAGCTAAGTTCCCCGAATGATACTTCAGTTTAATGAACTCGCGATACGCGACAATCTTATTGCCAGACGCCAGTCTAAACAGAAATTGTCAGAGTCAGCCAAAAGCGAAAAAGAGCAAAAAAAACCACAAAAAGCCAAAAAAAAAAAATAAATAAAATAAAATAAAACAAGACGAAAACAAAACCCTAAAAGGGTGCTGCCTCATAAAGAACTTCAGTATGTTTAAAGTCTTTAGCAACTGACATATAATTAAGGGCAAAATAAAATATAACCGCCGCAAAAGCATTTGTGTTTCGATTGAAATGTCTGTCGCAGCAGTGTTGCGGTTGATTAATTAGAAAAGTTTCATACGCAAATTGCCTGACTAAATTTATCGGCACGCGAATTACAGTTGCGGGTTTTTTGTTAGCGGTTTTGGCTGCTTCCAATTGTTAGCTAACAAACTTCATTGGACCTGCAGTTGCATTTTATGAGCTTCTCGTTGCTGGTTGCCCTATAAAGTTGTAATTAACAACCGACTTTTGCAGCCAAAAACACAAAAGAAAAGCAACCACAGCGGCCAAGTTCAAGTTTACAGACAGGCAACGGGGCGTATGCGCAATGTGCGCAGTTGTTATGCCAGGCAAAAGAAGCAATAGAAGAGCGCCAGTTGCAAAGTTAAACGACTCTTAAATACTTTGCAGCAGAAACTAAAGACGCAACTGGTGGAAATTTGATAGAAATGCAAATTTTAATGCTACTCAAAGAATTATTGACTTGAAGTCAGCCTTAGCCGCCTGTCGTGACCTATGTAAATAAAAGTATTTACATAGCCAACTCGATCTAACCTTTGTGCCCACTGATTGTAGTGTATATATAGTGTAAACACTTTGGTCCATTGGCTTTGGTCTTTTCATTGCCCATGGGAGCAAAATGCTTTTTGCTTTAGTTTGATTTATTTGAATGGCGCGTGGGCCGCGGGCGGCGGCATCAAAAAGGTCAAGGACGCGTCGGAGTGTCGGGCTGGGCATTCAGGAAATGTTGTAGCACTCGACGGTAATCAAATGGCATCAAATGTCAAGCTAATCGATTAGATTGAACAGCTATTTATAAAAACGCATCACTTTCGTTGTGTTTTTTTGTTGTTTTTTCGTAAGTGTCTCGGCTGCCGTCGCTTAATCAAATGCAATTGAACATAAACATCGAACGATTCTCCTCTATATATATATATATGTGTGTATTAATGTCAGTCTTAATGTCAACAATTTGCAATGCATCAAGCGCCGACAGCGACGCATCCGTCGACGGCAGCCAGCTGCAAATGGAAACTCGTCTCATTTTTCGTGCTTCAGTCTCTTAATGGCAGGCAGTTTGTTTCAAATTAATTTTTATGGCATTATTTTAAGTGATTTACTGGAATACGCGGCACCGAGTTTGCCCAGTTTCAAAAAAAAAAAAAAAAAAAAAAATTATAATATTTAAGTGTTAATTATTAAATGCTCATAAAGTATGAAAATGTATCATTCAAGCAATGTGCAAATGACAATTCATTAAGATTTACGGTTTTTAAGAAGAAGACAATGGAAACTGATATTTGTTATATAACTTGAATATGGCTTGCTCGCACTTCGAGCACAAAAGTTTTGTATAATAAAATTCGTTCTTCTAAATTTGGCCGGGTCCAGTCACTGAGGGGTTTTTCCTTAAAAGTTCCAAACAATCGCAATAAATACATCAATATTCTTTAAATAAATAGAATTCGATTTAACTTTTTGTTTACGCAAATAATTTTCACATTTAACAGAGGCAGAGGCTCTATTCCTTTTTGTTGCTTTGTACGTACTTAGTTGATCTATTTATAAATTCTTGTTTATTAACCAAAGAAAAATTAGCACGAGAAAGCATAGAATCAAATACTTTAACTGGCTCAATTCAAGTGGAAGCATAAAATGCAAATTCCAAAATAAAATGCTTAAGCTATTAGCTCATTTCCACGTGTTTTTGGCCACAGCAGCAACTACAGCAACAACAGCAATTGTTGGTTATCTAATCGCATCTAATCTTTATCCAAACATTTCCGCAATTAGTGTGCACTAGTTGAATACGTTATGTGTATGAAGAGAAGATATGAAAAAGCAGATGACAGGTGCCGGACGACGGGGAAAGATGAAAATGCCGTGCAATTAGCAGCAATTGCAAATTAATAATCGTGTCTCGTGCGGCACTGCCAAGGACAACAAGGACTCGCGCACACACACACGCACACACACACACACACACTGGTGCTCACGCACAGAATTAGTCGACAGTCGACACCCACGCAACGTTGACAAACGCGCGGCCCACTTAATAGAAAATGAGCCACAGCAGGGCTGAACGGGCTGGGGGGGTGGGCGTGGGGGCGGTGCGGTGCGGGTAATGGGAGTGGTTGTTCGAGTTGGTTGCGTGGGTAGTAGCAAAAAAAAAACCCATAACAATTTGCAAGCGCATGAAAAATGTATGTGAAGCAAACTTTAAATTCATTACACACACGCAAAGTTAGCAAAGAGCGAGACAGCAAGCGCATGAGAGTGCCTAAAAAGAGAGAGAGAGAGAGAGAGAGAGAGAGGTGGCAAATGCTGGTGACAACTTTGCATGGACATGGGCAGGACCACGAGCGAGCCAAGTAAGTTGGCCAACAGTTTGTTTAAACTGCGGTCACTAAGCGGGATGAACATGAACATTGAAGCGCCCAACCACCCAGTTGAACTTTATGTAATGAGGTTGCAAATCGAGCGAATTTTGGTCAACGTTACTTTTTATATAAAAAAAAAAAACATAAGAAAAATCTTGATTTTATGCAGAAAAAGTCATTCGAAAAAACCAAAAATAAAAAATATGATTTATTTTAAATAGTTATGCTATGATTTCCACATGTGAAACGATTTTGAGTTAAAGTTATTTCTAACTAAGAAAAATATGCTGAGAGATGTACTTTTGCCATGCTGTCAGTTCCAACTGGGTGTATTTATGTAATTTATAGGACTGTGCGCGTGTTAGTAAGTTGACCTGCCTACTTCCGTGCACATTCACACTTTCAATACCCACACACACACACACACACACACCTCTCTCAAAGGACAGCTCAAGTCTGGCAATCTAAAATAAAACGAAAATTTCGTGCCTCGCTTCTATTTACGCTTTTATCTCTGTGCCCCACTCAGCCAAACCCCCTTTCTGCTTTACCCCGCTCCATTCAGCTTGAGCCTCTTTTTTATACAATTTGTATTTCGCCATTTTCTTCTATTTACTGGCTCTGCTTCTTGCCACTTCTTTGGCCATCATTATGTGTGTGTTTCGTGTTAACCTTGGCCCAAAGCATTAAAAGCGTGCCAAGTGCCAAACAAATGGAGGAGCATGTAGGCGCTAGTCCCCGTCCCTGCCGAGAGTCCGAACTGGACACGGACGCCATGAAACCAACATCGACATTACGGCCTGGCTCACATTTAAAATTCGACAACTGGCAACTAAAGTGCGAGCCAAGTGTAGTTGCCGGCGCAGCCAAATCCAAGCGAGGCTCCACATTCACTTTATTATTTTTTTTTTCCCGTGTGCAAATTCTTGGGCTCAGCTTCGCTTATCGCTGCTCTCCATTTCCTGTTGCTTCACGGAGCTGTTGCATTTTTTATGTCATTTCTTATTTCATTTTTATTTTTATGCTCTCTACAAAATGTTGTTTGCGACCTCTCCTCATTCTCTCCCATTCACATTCGCACACAAGTTTATCATATTGTCTTCTTGTTTCATTTTGGTTTTTTTTTTTTTTTTGTATTCTTGTTTTGTTTGGTTTAATGCCTAGCTCGTATTGTTTGTGCTTTTGCATACTCTTCTTTATTTTTGTTGGCTTGAGAGACTTGAATGTGTGGAAAGAAAGGAACTTGTGAGCATTTAAAGTTTATTGTCAAGTGTTTTTTCTAAGCAAGTTTTTTACCATAGAAGATAAGAAGTTTCTCTTGATATAATATTATAAAGATAAGATAGAAATAAGATAGTAATTTAGACATTTGCAAATGCATTAAATCTTAAAAATCATTGAAGAAAGTGTATTTAAGATTCGATTTTTGCTGTCTGTATTCCTTTCTTTTTTTTTGTGCATTCTTGTGATATCCCGAATTGTACCAAAATTTTGCCGACGAATGTTTTCAGTTTCAGCTTCGCATGCCCCCAACATTTGTGCAGGGCTTTATTTTCCTGTTTGCCCCTAAACAAAAAAAAAAAAATAATAAGAAGAAGAAAATAACAAAAAAACAGACAAAATATAAAACACACTCGAATGTATTTTTAGTGTGCTGCTAAATATCTAAATATATGCGCGTTGGGGCGAGCACCTGAACGCGGAGCCTGGCAAAGAATATGCCGTCTACTTTTTTATTTATGAGCCACCACAAAGCGACGACGTGTTCGCCATTTGGCCACGGCCCGAATCTTTGGCATAAGCCATGGATGAGGAGCTGGACGAGCTGCTGCTGCTGCCGCTGCTGTTGCTGAAGGTCACTTCGAGTTTTTTTTTTTTTTTTGGAGCTGCTATCCCCGCCAACTGCCTCTCAGCAGCGTTACTTAAATCGATTTTAACGATTTTTTCCTACCTACGAGACTCGACGCGAGCTTTGGCCACACTATGTCGACTTATGAATATGGAATGCATTTGCATGGGCAACAAGCTGGTAATAAGCAGCGCTAAATGTGCTTTTGATTGACAAAATTGTGGCAAGGACACGAGCGCAATGTAAGCGCCTTTTGTGGCCGGCGACGTTAATTGATGAGCCAAGGATTTGGGCATAAAGAGCGAAGCCACTGAAATCCACTGGAACTTCAATTCAACTGTTATGTCATCTTTGCCCACAGCTGACAGCTCATTAATAAACGGATTTTGCCTATACAGCAAACTGGAATATTGTGTTGGAAAAGGGGGTGTGGCTACCTACTACTAGCCAGAACTGTAGACAACTCCCCATCGCTGGCCTTTTGTTGACGCGGCTAATCTAGTACATAAATCTACTGTTTTATTAACTCCACTTCAAGGCGATCGAAAGCTCATAGCGAACTCAATGGGTCGTGGGGGGGCGGAGGGGTTCGGTGTAAGTGTGTTGGGTGTACGTTTCGGCAGTGTGTTTGTCAAGTGGACGTTCACACAAAGCGGAGCACATTTCGCACTTTTAATTAGAGTGTTTTTGATAGTTGCTTTCGGGCTGAGAAAATGCCAACGTGATAAGTTGGTAAAATTTGCAAAGCTCGTGTAAAAATCTTAAAATTTCCTAAGAAATTAGAGCTCAAATAAGCACAAGGAGCACATCTTATGAATATAATAGTCATATTTATAATACGATTATTTACCATTTGACAATAACATTTTGAAACACTTGAAACGTTTCAATTAACCTTAATGCGATTATGTGCAATAGAATGAACTTTTTTTTGTCATAAATTTAAGTTATTGCCGTTTAACTTTTCACTCTTATTATGTGCAGCAATAAATCAAGGATGTTTCTAATTATAGGTTCTATAAATGTTCCTGTTTTGTGACAGTTTGCATAACAAATTTTTAAGAAATAAAATTCTTTTATATTGTTATAAGTAGGAAAACTACGTCAAATATTTTGAATTTAAAAAATTGAGTATACAACTTTTGTATTTGAGTATAAAATATTTATAGAATTATGAAAATCGGAAACTAAACATGATTAAGATATATTTTAGCACATTTTATTTTTAAAAATCTTTTGCGTAAGCATAAATTTGTAGTTGTTTATTTTGATTATTAAACACATAATATAACCATTTTTTTTATGCAGCTTTTTTTTTTTTGGTTGTCTATAAATCATTTTAAGTGCTCAACAGTATTATTAACTTGTAAATATTTTATGTTTCGCTTATGGAATTTTGTTCAGGAAATTTAAAATTTATGACCCCTAGGTGATGTTTTTACAGTGCTAAAGTAATTAAAAACTGCATAAATTGTTGGGCAATTGGCTTTTGAAATTGATTGGCACTCACCTTTAGGATTCCCAATTCAATTAACTGAGCTAGCAGCTCTCCGTGTCAACAGCAATTTTCAAAACAGTCAACAGAAAACAGTTGTTTCTCTTTTTTTGGCACTACACAAAACGATTTTCGATTTCTTTTTTACCGGCAATTGGCAATTGGCAACTGGCAATTGGTCAAAATGGAGCCAAACACAATTCTCAATATTCGGACTCACACGGTAAATATTGAAACTTGATATTTATTTCGGCCAAATGCACAGATTTGGCCAATTAGCGTTGACTGGGCGCGAATTAGCGAATTAGCCACACAAGACACCAATTTGACTTAGAATTCGGACCAACGGGCTCTTTGGGCAAAGATAGCGCCGGCAGAACAATGGTGCCGATAATTTCACCTGCAGTTGTGAAATGCACTTGTCATGCGTTTCGTTAGTAGATTTTGTCGTTTTTAACGGCTCTTTCGAGGTTCGGTTTTGATTTGGTTGGCTCGTTGGCCGCGCGCACGTTCGGCAACAGCGACTGTAAAATTGCGACTGTTCGCCATGCAAACGCAAAAGCAAGCGCAAAGCCAACCAGAAATCGGAGCCAACTGCGGTATGTCGCAGATGAAATACCCTAACATGATTTGAAAACATGAAAACTTTAAAATGTCTTATTATTAAATATTATTAGTAGTGTGATCAATCTGCATTTTACAGACTAGTTAAGAACTCAAATAATTTTTTATTTTATTTTTATTTTTATATAATGAATAAACACCTATTTATTCTAGGCAAAAATTTGTTTTTGTTTCGTTTTTAAAAATAAGTCAACTCAACGATTAAAAAAAAATCCGCAATTATTTGACCTTCATAAAAATAAATTTTCTAAACACGCAACATACTTCCTAATTGACATGAACTTGGCTTAAATACACTATTAAAATACAGCTCGTTGGCGTCATCAAGAATATATATAGCTTATAAATAAGCAGATGTTTTCATTTAAATATGTTACATATTTATTCACCATGTCTTTATGCTCCGACCAAGGGCATAAAAAGCAAAAGCCGAGCAACGCCAGCCGGCTCCAATGTCGACGTTGGCAGCGCTGCTGATGATGCTGTGCTCTCTCGCTCATGCTCGCGCTCTCCCGCTCTGTCTGTGTGTTTGTGTGTGAGTTTGTTTTTGACTTCAAATATGCCGGTTCCATGCTTATCAACATGTTGCAGCTTTTACTTTATGCTTTTGGCGCGCGCTTTCAAACAAAGTTGCAGGGCTCAAATGGCAAGCATACAGTTTTCGTTTCTATTTAGTCTCTTTTGCTTCGCAGCAATTTTCGTTTGGTGCTTTAATTGGGACTGCGTGATTTATAATTTATAGGATTTATTTTGTTTTTATTTTAGTTGCGTCTGCTGCTTATTTATAAACACATTAAAATTTATAGTTGCCGACCCATTTGTGGCCGATTTTTGCATGAGATCAGCATCGGAAAAATTTATGAGTTTGCACAGGCCACGTTGTCGTGCTGCTTGTGCTAATTTATGCTTAAAACAACAAACACTTTTCAAATCTGTTGCTTCAGGGCCACAAATGTTTCTGGTTACTTTCACCCGCAATATTGCTCAGCAACAATGTTGTTGTAGAGAACGCTGTGATAATATTATTAGTCAATTAAAAGTAGTGAAATGATGCAATAACCTGCAATTGGGAATATGACGTCTGTGAATCATTTTCAATTCACTGAACAGCAGGTAATACTTACTCAACTTTATCATAAAACATTTCGTTATCTTGTCGGCTTTATCTTGTCAGATTTTATGAGCAGTTACATTGTATTCATACTGAATTTCATAGAATTATACTTCTTCCGCAAACATAGCAAAGCTTAAAATTAAACTGGCTTTTTATTTTTGCCAAACTTTGCTTCAAGTTCAGTTTGACTAATTGCAGCACTTTGCCAAGTTTCTCGCTCAACAATGTAAACAAAAGCTTTGCCAACTTTGGCAACTTTTGCAACTTGTTGCTGAAACGCGGCAAAGATGAGCAACGAAAACTGGATTAAAGCGACAAGGCACAGCAAGAACTGGCGTCCAAAAATAACAACAAAGCGACAAAATAACGACAGAACAAACAAATTCATTATAATCTAGGCATGATCACGGCAAAAAATTAATTCTCTAGAATATGCGTATATATTTATGCAAATAACATATTTGAGACAATAACAAAAAAATAAATTGTTTGGCGTAAGCAAACAGTATTTCAAAAACTCAAACATCACAGAAACAAACTAGGTATTACGAAAACACGACACTTCGAAGGCGAAAAATAAGTTTTCTAGAATGTAAGTATTGTATAGAAATGCCGATAACAAATTTGAGAAAGTAACAAAATAAACAATTTTTAATTAATTTGTAAACTCTCAAATAAATATTCTAGATGTAAAATTGTATGTTTCGTGAGCAAACAGTATTTCAAAAACATAAATATCACAAAAACATTTTTGTTTGCTTAATCAAGCCTGACCCATTTAGCTTTATTGACAGAGACATTGAAGTGACTGCTGTACGGACAAATGGATAAGTGGAAGGCTGGACATTTTCAGTTGAACGACTGCCGAGACAGTTTATTATTAATCTTTTCCATCCATGAGTCGGTAAAAAAAAAAAAAGACACCACTTGTAATGTTTACATTGTGCGGCATCGAGGCAGAGCAATGGCAACATTGTTGCGCGCATAAATGTTGCTAATGGCAAAGGCCTGTTGAAAAATGCTGATGCAAATCATCAAATGAATTTTTGTACAAAATGTAAACAGAACATTATTATTAATGAAGCGTGGCCAATTTATGCCTCGCATGCGCCACACACAAACAGCCAAGTAGTTTGGAAGTAAACAGCATTTTACTCGAGCAAATTAAAAATTAAAAAAAAAAAAAAAACAAATGATATAGATTAATTTATGAAACAGTAGCTGATGGGCCACATACAGGGTGCCTCTCGAATGAATGGCAATGCTATAAATAAATATGACAACAATAACCAGCCACGTCTACGTCATCGTAATAGCTCACACAAATAGAATATACCCAAAACCGGTGGCCAGATGACGACAAGTGGTCAATCCACCAGTTGCCCACGCCGGGGGTGGCGGCCGCATAGAACACCATCTGGGGCGTGGGCTGCCGCCATGCGCTGGCATTGGACCAATGGCGCCAACTTTAGCATAAACAACAGCATTACACGATGTTCTAATATATTCAACATTTGTTCAACCGAAAACGGCGGGCAGAACAAATTACAATTTGATAGTTTCTTAGTTTCTTTTTAGTTTCTGGTACTGTGCCGAGGTCGGCGCATTTGGTGTTTTATTTTTATTTTTTATCATGATGATGATGGCATTGATTTGCTTGAGACGAGTGCCAGCCAAAGGGCTGGCCAATTAATGTCTAACGTCGAGATGCCTTAAGAATTATTTGTACAAATTGTTTCTTTGCCACTCTGCTCTTGAACTTGCGCAACTCTCGTGTGCTTGCTGAATAATGTATGACAATCTAAAGATTTTGTGGGATGGCCCCACACGTTTTCATTCATTTCCCATTTATCAGATCAAAAGGTCAACTATGGCATATGGGTAAAGTAAGCATGTCAATACTGTCAATTACATATTAACCAGTAATCAATTATACACACGATTTAAACCCAAAAAGTATGCCTTGAATAATTTTAATTTGTTTGCTTAAGTTTCCTTATTTTGCATAAAATATCAACGATATAAAAAGTTGTTATCCAAATGTAATAATTTGTCTATTATTTGTACCCTCTTAGATATGCCCTTAAACAATTTCAATTATAGTGCATTTGTATTACGATTCCCCAGTGCGTTCGTGTGTGCCACATGTGCCAAAAGTTTCGAATTTTTTGGCACATTCCAAAAGCCCAAGAAGAACACCAACAACAACAGCCACATGTGGGGCTCTGCTCCAGTAAGAAAGAATCTTTAAGAACACCCCGCCAATAACCCCCGCAAAATTGGGTCAAATTAAGCGCTAAATTGTTGCGTACAGCAAGCCGAAAAAAAATGAGAATGAAACAAAAAGATGAAAAACTAACATAAAATGAAATGCCTGCGTTATAAATAAACAAGTATTGTATGCATGCTGGCATCGAATTTGATGGGATACGCAAACTTGCACTTGTTGCAAGACTACAACCACTAAACGTCTACGTATACACTGAAAAAAAAGTTTTTAAGTGTAGCAAAACTTAGACTGAAACCATTCGTTATTTAAATATTTTTAAGCTACGTATGATTCATCTTAGATTGCAGAAAGTTCAAAATAATAATAATGAGGTACAAAATATTTATGAATATGAATTTATGAAAATTTGTATAAAAAAATATAATATAAAATATTTGCAATGAAAAAACAATATATCTTAGATTAAGTATTTTCTTTATGACGTGTATTTCGCTATTTCTGGATTTAAAAAAAGTTCATTAACTAAAAATAACATTACCAATTGCAGCAATATAATTACTAGACTTATGTACAAAAATTCCCGTTTATTTTCTCTGAGTGTATGAAACAATATATAGCCTCCACACAACAACACCCACCGCGAGCAACAAGCATACTAGCCAGCAACAGTGAAATGCCCAAGCCATGTCCAGGCAGCTGATCCGATCTCTGATGTGCTACATTTCCCTGAATGCATGCCAAAATTGCCAAAATGCGTGCCAGACATAAACTCGCATATAAAATATGATTTAACTAATTTCTGGAACGGCATAAACATGTGTTTTTTTGTTTTTGTTTTTTTTTTTTTTTTAGCTGAAGGTCACGAAATGCATGCAGCTTTTCAGTTTGTAGTCTCAGTGATTCAGTGTCTCCGAAAATATAGAACCAGTGAGTAATATAACTTTATGGCTATGCAAATAGGCGAATGAAAATTGTAAACGACGGCTACACATATGATTAATACCATATATACAAGCCAGTGTGGCCAACATGTTTTCAATTATGCAAGAATGAAAACGAATAACATTTTGCCGCATGGCACATTTATGAAACTTTTTTTTTTGTTAATAAATTTCAATTAAAATTAAATTTGATAAGAGATGCTTGATAAAAATATTCGCAAGTTTCACTGGGAACACACAGACAGCTGGAGTTGCAGTTGGAGACGCGTCTAAACGTCACTTAATTGGTTTTCGTTGTTAATCGACGATTGGCGCTAATTGAGGGCAACTTGTTGAGCGACTTACTGGCCAAAGCGACAGACTGAAGACTCGAGATTCAAGTCGGACGCCAATGCCACCAAGCGCTGCAAATGCCAGTGGCAGTAAACAAAACTTTGTCATTGGCGTCGAGTCGATGTGGTGCGTGGTGCGTTGCGCATGGCGCCTCAAGGCCGTTGCACAAAAAATTATGCGTTCCAAAACGAACAGAGAGGCTGCATAACGGTGAACGGGAGGTGAGAGATAGGGGCACTATATCATGGTTAGGAGGAGCCTTGGTATGTGCCTCTGTCAGTGCACTGGTCTCCATTGCACTAATTGATTTTCCATATCTTTGGCATATGCATATGCAGCCTGTGGCTTTAAAACAATTCGGAAAAATATTGCATCAACCTGTGAAAAATGGTTTTGTGTTTTTTAAACCAATTTCTAGCTAGAATTATGAAAAACCTTACAAAATGTTGCTGGCTCAAAACTTAAGATATTTGTACAATCTATTCCAAATTTTTTGGAATTGAATGAAGACATCAAATTTAATTGCCACTTAACATTGGGTTCAAGTTCAATTAGACAGCATCATTTGAGCGAAGAGATTAAAAACGAATTTTAGCATTTTTTAAAAACATTTATAAGCTGCTCAATAGCATAAGAGAGAGTATAGAACGCGAGAAAAACGACTAGAATATGCCCTGCACTAAGCTCCAAACTGCGATAACATGCATTTGAACGTTAAAATAAATACGAACACATAAACTTTATAGGCACGTAGATGATTTCTAGAGAGATGAAAATTCGTACTTTTGGATTTTATATACAAATTTACGAAACCGGCGTCAGACAGTTCAAGTCCCGCAGTTAACTAGATGAAATGTGGTGTCAGGCAATTGGGAGAAAATGCAGGCAATATTATTAACCAAGAAAATCCCGACCAAAACGGCTGCTAACGTTGTTCAACACAAATCTATTTAAAAAAATCAAGCGTAAAAATAAATAATGACTAATACGCCTTGCTGTAAATGATGCATGAATATTTACCGAGAGTTTGTCACAATCACGAATGACAAAGCTGCGCAATGGAATTGAATCTACATCCTCAGAATAAGAAATACCTTGGCATGAGTCAATTTTGGTATTATCCACGGTTGTAAATATGACTCAGTTTGTTAACAGCTCAATTCACTTTAGATAAATTTATTTACTAACAGTCAATTAAAATTGATCGAGCCATCAATTATGCGCTCGCTATATAAACTGTAAAGTGTGCAAATTTAAATAATTAAACTTTCGTTTGATTAGCTAATTAATCAATAAAAGTTGTTAATTAGCTGGTGCGTCGAAAGTTGCTGACACATAAACCGATATACACATGCGTATATGGACAGGTATACAATTGGATATTGGCCACTAGCGGGCAATAACACGTATACGCCACATTGGACAGGCCTCCATTAGCCACACTCCTCCTCGTGGCCCGACGTGACTAAGCGGCAGCGAGTGAAATTCAATTTGTCAACCAAAAAAGCGAAAATTAGCTGCACTTCGCACAAAATAATTGCGTTTTGCTGTTTTTGCCTTTCGGCTGTTTGGCAGCCTGGCGGCTTTAAAATTGTGTGCAAAACGCATTAAAGATGCAAACGAAGTCGCAGCCACAAACCGTGTCAATGACACATTGTCCAAAAGACAACAATAACAGCAACAGCAACAACAACAACAACAATAACAACAAAGCCACCACAACCATCAACAGCAAGAAAACTGTCAAAGCCGCATAGCAATCGTGGCTAAAATGGAACCATAACTGCGCCTCTAGACTCTTTCCCCTTTGAGGCAATGCCTGGCTATTGGCTACCTTTCGCTCGGCCCACCCTCTTCCTCTCCCTCCACCTTGGCCCCTTACCAGCTGCAATGCCATTGCCATTCGCCTCAATGACTTGCCAATTCTTATGCATATTTAATTTTATGCTTATGCTCATTTTTGCTTTATGGAAATCGGAGATTTTTGCCAAAAATGAAAATGAAAATTTTATGTAAGTGCCGCAATGACGATGGGCGCACAGTGGGACGAGCTTGTTATCAAATGTCTGTTATTGAATATTTACCAAAGCGTATAACTATTGGAGAATGATTTTTACAAAAATGTGCAAAGCAAAACTTAAAACAAAATTATAAAAATTGTTTAAGCGTACAAAAATTATTTCGATTTCCTCCTTCCACAGTGCAAAGTGTTTTCTGTTGTTTGGGGGCATGTGTAACACATTTTTTGGCTGCACTTTGGACTTTGCTGGCGTTATGCAAATGTTTCAAAAGGTTGAAATCGGAGAAAAGGCATTTCATCCAGCCGGCAATAACTCTGAGAACCACTGAAATGAGAGAGTCCAATGAAAAGCGTATAAAAAAACGTATAGCAAAGTTCAATTGTATCAATTTGGGCGGCAGCATTTTTGTGTGAAAATAAATTAAAAGCCCGCCAGCCGCAGAGGAAGGCAGGACGGCGAGGCGGTTACTAAACACTACTATATATGTATATGGACGAACAGGCTACCAGTTGCGGCCAGCTTGTAGAGCTCATCAATCATAACCATCAATCAGACGTGAAGAACAGCCAGAAAAAAGCAACAAAAAAAGAAAAAATACACTGATGTAGGCAACTTTGAAGTTGGCGGCTTGCGCGATAAAATGCAAAAAACCGGGCAAGAGCAATTTTGTGGTCCATTTCAATTACGAGTAGCTCAAAGATATAGGCGATATATGTCTTTGGGAATGTCGTAAGCTACAACAACCGAAGATAATTTTAACATAAATTTTCTCAATCCGGCAAGAAAATACGAAAACTCTTTATTCACAATAATTTACTCAGCCCTTGAAATAATTTTACACAAATTGTGATGATCTCATGTTAATTAGATATTTTTAACTGTTGCACATATTTTGCACACATTTGCACAGATTTCAGTATCCTTTCCGAACAACTGAAACAACAATTTTACGCGGTACAAACACACATTATGCAAATTTATTGTTCTTCTTAGGAAGTGCCAACAAAAATGTACTCGATGCCGGAAATGATACAGTGCCAAAATATTTTGTGCTGCTCATAAAGTTTTCTTATCGATTCATGTTAAGCCTTTAGACTAATATTTCTACATAAATATTTGATTGGTTCTAAAAACTGAAATATAAATCAATCAAGCAAATCAAGTTCGGACCGTCAACACAAAACTACCATTATTTTGCCCCACTTTTGATTCCGAAATGCGCATAAATGAGCTTTGAAGAATTCTTAAAATTTTTGAAGGTTCTTAGCGTGTGGCCCTTAAACGATTCTGAGAACTCTACAGGCAACCCATTTGCATTCTTGGCCACACAAATTGTCCGTCACCGCGCCCGCAATTGGCACGCCCCCGTTTTATTTGTCTGGGCGCTGTCTGTTACCTCATTAATTAAAGCATTGTGTGCTGGTGTGTGTGTGTGCATGTATGTGCTTATGTGTGTTATTTCATATGCATTGCCGAGAATTGGCAAGTGTGCAATTATGTGCTCATAGCTATTTTTAGCTGATTACGGTGAAAGGTCTCTGGCAGTGTCACAGCGCGAAAAGCAGCAAAACGCGAGAATAGAAACGCCGGTAAAATGAAAAAAAAAATAAATAAACTAAACGAAAGTGAGAAAGTGAGCTAAAGGTAGTGAGGATAAAAATATAAAACACACGTTTCTGTCATGTGACAGCCCGTTAGCAACATATTAAATCTACGGTTGACACTTGAAAAAATTATGTTGTACTAGAAACTTGGAATAAATGTACCTTTTTAGTGAAAAAAGAATTCCAAAAAAATGTAACCTTCAAAACGCATTTATTTTAAATTCAGAAACAATCTAGAGCAAAAACCCTTAACTAAATGGTATCAAACATGAAAATCGGTTCAGTTTGGGCTGAGTTATGCGAATTCAAAATTTGTGATCTAAGAACTTGACATGCTACAATTTCTGTAACTTTTGGCATGATTTTTGACCAAAAAGTAACAACCTCTGAATCAGTTTTAGATGGCATTTTATACTAATGTTGATACCAGCAATCAATTAAAAATAAAAGTTCAAGTTTCTAAATTTTAGAAAAAAAAATCAAAAATAAAAAGTATACATGCTCTTTCCTCAAAAAAAAAAAAAAAACATTAATTTAGTTAATTTTTCGAAACGCATATATTTAAATTGCAGAACCAATCTATAATGAAAATCGGTTCAGTTTTGGCTGAGTTATGCGAATTCAAAATTTGTGATCTAAGAACTTGACAAGTTACAATTTTTGTTATTTTTTGACATAATTTTTTTGTCGAAAAATGAGTCACCGCAGAATCAGTTTTAAGATGGCATCTTATACTAATGTTGAGCTGTTTAAAAAAAGATCTACTGTACTTTTGCATAAAGTAAAATTTTTCGTACATTTGTTCCACATGTGGCAGCCGTGATTATATCACTTTCCGAACAATTTTTTACTAACTCTACGTATTAACTCCCTGCGTCTGACAACTGTCGGTTAGTTGCGAGCTCCCTTTTTGTCAAAATTGCTTGAAAAATGACTAGCACATGTCATAATCATTATCATGTGCAACAGTTTCTTGGCAATTTCACACGTATTTCAAAGCATGTCAAGTATTAAATAAGACACGTCATTTGTATCATTAAGACATTATTTCCGTCTATTCCAGATACCCGTTTCATTTGTCACTCGTCAAGACGATGCTGAACTTTTATTTGGCGACAGAAGACGCACGTTATGTGGCATACTATATGGCATATCAAGTGCCATTCAATGATTCTGGAGCTATCATTTGTGAAATGACATCATGGAACGACTCGTGGTCATGCATATTTAGCGCCAGATCGCATTCAATGACGACGTCGCAATTAATCACAATCGTCGTCTGCGAGACGAGCTGGGGGTAAACCTCAACGTCAACTGCAATTGGCTGTGAATGCTAGGCGAATATTTACCACCCACACATCTGTGTGTGCTTATAGAAAAAAATAAATGGAGAAGACTTGGAGCATTTTATAGTATGCACTGGCACGAGTGGGAATTTGTATATTAAAGCATTGGGTGACTGAGCGATATGGAGGCGTATAAGTCAATCACAATAATTGGGCTGACCAGGCTAACCAGAGACGATTGTTGCTAATCTAAATAGCTAAAAATATATAGAGCACTTATTATTCAGACTTTTCATTATAGCATGCTATTCAAAGTTGTCATCCTTTTTGGCACCGATATACAACACCGACCAGGACTTGTCCGGCATGTCAATATCAATTTTTTTTGAGTTCACACTGCGACAGGACATTTAATTATTTGAAACTCTTAGGAATTGTTTATGGAAGCCAAATTTCACCTGGTTTCTGAGTTGACCAAACGATGACGTTGATGCAGTGGAATGCAAGTTTGCTTGGGAGACGGCTTCAGTTCCAGGGACATTTCGCTGGTCAACGAATTGATGACTGCGGCGCCGCCGGCCGCCTCAGAGCCCTCACCGCCGCACTTCTCGACACCAAACTGTGAAGACATGATCTGGTAACACACAGGTACTGGAAGCTAACCAAAAATGTTGTTCGAATTTTCTATTTTCAATGCCCAAATATTGTTTTCTTTAAAAATTTTACTTCTTCAAAAAGACCGAAGAATGAAAGCAACTAAAGTAAAATGATTTCAATCTTTGAATTATGTTTTTTTTTTAATCGAAAGCAAAGCCTGCTTAGCATACAGAGATTCAATACGTTTCCTAGAGCTAACTAAGCTAACTAAATAAGATCCTACAAAAAATTTGTTTGCAATTCCAAAAAATCTCTTATGTGTTCGGCCTAAAAGTATGCATCACTTTACGGTTTATTTTTATAATTGCAGAGGGTTTTATCATTTGTTCACGGAATGAAGGGAACAACTATGCTCCCTAAATTATATATATTCTTGATCAGCGTGACAATTGAGTGGATGTGAAAAATATGTACGTCTATCTGTTTTTATTGCAAACCTGCTACCTTCAGTTAGTCATTGGTAGGAAAAATAGTTTTGGTTCTAAAATATTCTGTAAATATGTAACTAAACTTGGCAATTGCAAGCGTCATTCTGCTCTCAATATATTGACAAATTCTTATAAATATCAAACCCCTAACATATAGTTGCCATAGACGCGAACGGTAAACGAAAATCAGTTTTTGTATAAAATTTTTATTTTTATTTTTCAAGATATTCTCACCAAACTAGGCAAATAGAGAGGGTCTTACTATGCTGCTAACGTATTGGCACTATAAAATATTTATTTTTATATGAACAGCTTGAAAAATTTGTTTTTTTTTGTTTTCAATAATATGAAAACAAATCCTAAAGATAAATGTTTTCTTTTCTTTAGATGATTTTAAAATTGCAAATAAGCAAATATCAACTCAGGTTGAAAGTAAAAAAAAATTAAGCATATATCGAAGATATGAAGATAACATTTATGATTCCCCCCACAATTTATTCGAAAATTCACTTGATTACAATTTGCACCCAATCGATAGCCAAAGACGATCTAATGAATTAACACCTGAACGGCCAAAAGGCATTTGCCACCATCCGTCATCCGATTGACCAAATTGCCAGGCAGCGCCATCACACGATTGCTGTTGTAGATGCTCTTCAGCTTCTGGGCGGATCGGATGTTGTAGACCTCGTTCGTGTGCACCATGAGGTATTCGACAATGGGCTGGCTGCTGGTTGGCCACACGGATATGGTTCCAATAATTTTGATGTCATCGGGTCGAATGCTGGTCAGCCAAATGAGAAAGATTTCGTGATCGGGGCCAGTCGGATACGAACTGGTGCCCTGTTCGACCTTATTGTTGGAGCCAAAGAAGTCGGTTACTTGCAAGCGGGCCGACATCACGAGCACCGGAAATAGATCGGGATATTTGTCGTTATTCGTATCGATGAACTTGTCCTTGACAAAGTAGACCATATTGCATTTGGCCTTGTTTAGCAGCGTGACGCGTGTGTCCAGAAAGAAGGTCTTGGCCTTGCAGGGCGCTATGCGCTCCATGGCCAGCGAGGGATGTTCGTGAGTCAGATGATCGTTGAAATCGGAAATGAAGAACATTCGCCGGCAGTCCGCATCCGGACAGAATATGGGCGAACGGCAGACTTTCAGTGGGCGGGCCATATGCGGTTCGAGCACCTCCCGTTTCATTGAGAGCAGGCCGATCAGCTCGCTGGGATTGCAGGGCAATGTGGAGAACTGTGCCGCTGGCGGATCACGGCGCTTCATTAGCTCCGTGGTATTCAGTTTCTGTAGCAGCTCCTGCGGATCATCGGGAAAGCCGCGGAATCGGGCACGCTGCACCGTGGACACCAGCATGTGCAGCTTGCTAAGCAGCCGCTTCGGCCGCGAAATGGACGTATCCGACTCCTGAAGGTATGCCGACTGCAGGGACTCCTCCTGGTTGGTGTCGGTTTGATTTTCGCTCTGATCGACATCCGTTTGACTGGCCAGCGGCGCAGTCGGCTCAAAGCCAAAAGCCTCATCCAGTTCTTCCACTGGCGATTCCACCTGCTGTACAGTCTCCTGCAGCGTGTCCAGCATGGTCTCCAGCTTCTCATCCAGTGCATCGCCAATGGTCTTCTCGTGACTTTTCTTTCCAACGATTTCCAGCTCGTCTTCGGACTCTTGATTCGGATACGGCGGCCCGAACTGGGCTCCACCCCGCTGCCGTTCGATGACAATGGGTACATTGCGTCTGGGTCGTGCCATCTCCTTGTTCCGCTGTTGCTGCAGCTCGTCCAGCTCCGCCTTGGCCCGATCGCATTCGTTCGCGACACGGCGACGAATGCGCTCCCACTCGCCCACCAGATTCTGCTTTTCGAGCAGCTTCTGCTTGAGATCCTCCTGATCCAACGGCTCCGTTCCAGGCATGTCGCTGGCCATCTCCTTGCCGTCGAAATTTAGTGTTTTCGGCAAGCTGAAATCCATGTGGCGCTTGCGTGTCGACCTGAGGTCCTTTTTGACGCTGTTCGCCAGCAATTGATCTGTGCGCCGTTGCACCTCCTCTTGCCAGGGATTCAGCAGGTCCAGTTGCTGCATCTTGCCAATGGGCGATCTATTCTTGTAGGGCATGGGCGCGCGCGCCTCATCGATCTCATCCTCTCTGCTTAGGCGCAGCTCCAGGTCGTTGCGATGGCCGGCTTCCTCGTTGACGTTTCGCTCGTTCAGGTGGAAACGTTTATCGGGCTTCAGGCCACCCAATTTGCCAATGTTCTTGGCCAGGCAGCTGCGACCCTCCGTCTGCTGCTTGGCCATGCGCGATTGGTAAAGATGTGGCTCATTGAGCACCGACTTCGAGCGGCGTTCGGCCGTCGGATGGACGCGACGACTACGACGATCCTCGCTCAAGGAGCGCTTTTTGCGCTCCCACACAAAGCCGTGCGGCGGCTGGGTGGGCAGATTGGCCAACAGCTCCTGGCGCAATACTTTGCGTGCCTCGTGACGCATATCGCGTAGCAGTTTGCGATTTGGTGGCGCATCCAGCTCCTGACCGTGTCTGTTGGCCCTTGGCCTCTCGCGGCTGTTCTCCTGCCAGCCCTTGGCCGTCGCCTCGAGCATATAGTTGGCGAGTTTCTGCTTTGGCTGCTCCTCCAGATACTGTGTGGGGTCCTTGCCGTCGTTGGACTTGATGAAGAATCGCAGCGCCTCGCAATTGGAGCACCAGTCCGATATGCCCTCTATGTAGGCCTCCTCGTCCTGGCGGCGCCGACTGCGGAACTCAAACTCCGGATTGCTGCCCAGCGCCGACTTCTTGAATCCGCACATCGTACACGAGTACATTTTTGCAGTGGTCGTCTCGTGGTTAAGTGTGTGTAAAATGATTTATAAACAAAAAATAAAAAACTTTTTTTTGAACGACAGAAGCCCTACCTAACTACTAATACAGTCAATACAATTGAGAACTAACGCATGGAAGCTTAAAGTCAAATAGAAGTGAGAAAAAGGCGACTACAAAAGCAACTACAAGTAGTTCTCTTTAATATTATAAAGTGGAAAAGTAGGTAGTAAAGGATTTTTATTGTTTTATAATGCGCAATGAGCAGCGATCTCTTCAATCCCATAACATTCAGTACACTGCGTTCGAAAACTATGCGACACCAAAAAAATGCTCTACAAATATTCTTGATCAATATCAACTGCCGAAAAAAATATATTAATGCCCGTCTATTTATTCGTTATTATCGAGTCCAGTATCTTAGTTGAAGCAATATCCTAATTTTATATTGGATTGGCCCACTAATATAATTTAATTAACTTTCATAGAAGCTATCTTTAAAAAATTCAGATTTTCCAAGAAAAACTTTTTCGTGTTTCAATTCTTCACCAAAATCGACAATAACGAGCTTTTTTCATGCGCCTAACATAGACACAAAATGTGATTTATATTTAATTACAATATATAAATTAATAAAAAAATATAATAATAAATAATAAATGGCTCCCATAGAAAGAACCGCTTGAAAAATGTGTTTGTGTATAAAAAGTTTGTTGTTCTTTAGAATATCCTAAACACAATCAATAACGACGGGCTATTAAATCGTATAGCTTATGCTTATGATCAATTTGGGTCAACTAACTCATAAAGTACCTATAGGAAAAATGTACATATAATTAATTTTTAATACAAAAAAAATTGGTTATTTCAGATATTTAAACCAAGCTGTACTTTGATCCTAATATCTTAGTTAAAATTTGCTTATCAATATCGAATTCCTTTCTTATAAAATAAAAAAAGTCATTGAGTAATAGAATTTTTATTTTATTTTATTAAATGCATTAAGTAATAAAATGTTTATGTTTTTATTACTCAACCATTTCGCACATATAGGCAAGGGCATTTAATCTTAGGCAGCCCGAAACAACTCCCCCTTCTCATTTTCTTTTAATTTGACTGCTTAAATGTTTAATTATCTGTGATAATGTTTATTGAACAAATACAAATACAAATGTATATGCAGATTAGCTACTCTTTAAAGGCCCATTCACCTGCGAAGTGCACATCATGCTGACCATCCAGACCCACTCCCCAAGCACACACACACACACACACACGTCACTCGGGGCCCACATGTTGACCGTGAAATTTACAGCTGCGACAAGGCAAAGACAGTGCAAAAAAAAAAAAAAAATAGAAAAAAATAGAGAGAGAAATATAAAAGCCTCAAGGTGATATTGGAGCAGGCATAGCCCATGCATGCTCCAGTTGCCAAGCCGCCGGCCCGAAGATCTCGAGAGCCATTGAAATTGTCAAACGCCCGCCAGTTAAGAGGCTGCGCCGGCCAAAAATCGGCTTAAGCCGCATCCAATTCAGTTTCGGATCGGTTCACTTGTTGCCCCGGTCAGTTTTATTTCGTATTCGTGTTGACTTTGCTCGGTGATTCAGCAACGTTTGAATGTTGCTTGATAAGATGCGCAAAAGAGCGCTGAAAATGAGAAAAAGTAAAAAAAACAAAAACGTTGCAAGACAAATAACGGAACATGGCATCTAGCCAAGCCAACAATCGAAGGTCTACGGCCAGAGATCGTATAAATACTCCGAGTGCCAGCTGCTCAACTATCAAACGACACGCAGTCAAACAGCAGACAACATGGTAAGTGAACCTGGTCAACAGGTGGCCAGCCAATGGACTCATGGACTAATTCTTATGCTCGCAGAGAACCAGCTTTGTTACACTTTCGCTATGCGCCTGCTTGGCCCTGGCCGCTGCGGATGTCTCGCATCTGTCCAGCAGCTATTTGCCGCCGCCCAAGCCGGATCAGCTGGAGCACATGACCATCGAGCAGCACGAGCTGCGCGAACTGCCCGAGCAGGTGGACTATATGCTCGAGGGCGAGCAGGCCGCCATGGAGCTGGCGCCGAGCAGCCAGCTGACGCCGCCGGCCATGCCACAGGCGGAACAGATGCCCAACACTCGCTACACTGCGCCCGTCCAGGCAGCTGTGCCCGCCATGCCCGCCGTTCGCTATCTGCCACCGGCTCAGCCAGCTCAGCCAGCTCAGAACGCCATGCCTGCCACACGGTACTTGCCGCCAGCGCAGCCCATGCAAGCCGAGGCCGAGCCCGAGGTGATGATGCAGCCCGAGCCGATGCCAGCCATGGAGTACATTGCGCCAGCTGAGCCGCAGCCGCAAGCGGCACCAGCCATGCGTTACCTGCCGCCCGCACAGCAGGCGGAGCAGCCGCAGTACATCTACCAGCAGTACCAGGAGCAGCAGCCACAGGAGCAGCAGATGCCCTACATTCTGGACGTGCAACAGCCGATGGCCCCAAGCGATGCCGAGACGCTGGCCTTCCAGCCGGAGCCGGAAGTGGAGGCGGAGGCGGAGCCAGCGCACGATCTGCGCCAGGATGGCTACCATTACAGGCAGGCAGCACAGGAGCAGCGCCTGCGGCATTAACCGACCAACCGACTCGTCAGAGATCACATTGTTGTTAACTGTTTACTTAGTGCTTAAAACTTGATTAAAAACTGCTTCAACTGAATATGCAGCTTGTCAACTGAGGGGCAGAAGTTGAGGGAAATTATTATTCCATAGAAGTTATAGGAAAGTATTTGGACTCCGATAATTGGCCATGTTTATTATTCTAGAGAAGTTGTAAGAAAGTATTTGGAGTCTCGTAATTGATCATGTTTATTATACATCCGAATTTATAGAAGTTATAGGAAACTATTGAAATTCTCGTAATTGGTAATTTAAATTATTCTATAGAAGTTATAAGAAAGTATTTAGATTCATATAATTGGTCATGTTTTTATTCTATAGAAGTTATAGAAAAGTATTTAAATTCTCGTAATTGGTAATTTAAATTATTCCATAGAAGTTATAAGAAAGTTTTTGGACTCCTATAATTGGCCGTGTTTATTATAAATCCGCATTTATAGAAGTTAAAAGCAAGTATTTGAACTCCGTTAATTGGTCATGTTTATTAAAAATCCGCATTTAAAAATACCTTGTCTAATATAAAATAACTAAGTACACCAGAATGCCGCTCCTGCCCCAGCAAGTGTTCTAGTCCTCGTTCTCACACAGCATCTCCACCTTGTAGATGTTAAAGTCAATGTTGTGGTGGGGCACGTTCAGGGTGACCACGATGCAGTAGAGCAGCACCCGCATGTGCCGCGTGCGGAGCATGTACGTGGCGCCCTGTTTATCGGGGAACAGCGGCAGATCCTTCTCCTGGCAGTCGTACATGAAGTAGCCGCCGTCGTCGCCCGGTACGAAGCCAATGGCCAGTGCCCGCTTTTGCACCGTCACAATGCCGAATCGGTAGTGAGAGAAGAAGTAGTTGAGCGCCTCGGAGAGGTTCATGCGATTCAAGGTGGGCAGGCGATAGAGCTTGCCGAAGCAGACGTGCTCGATGTGGACCACGAATTTGTGACGTTCAAGCGCACAGTCAATTTTGAGATTCTCCGGGCAGAACTTGCCGTTCTTTCTTTTGTTCTGTGAGACGCTCTCCCTGAAGTATTTGTTCCCATTCACGACAATCGTGTCCAGCAGCTGGGCGCTCCAGTCCATCAGTTTGAACAAACTGGCCGCACAGCAGGCGATCACATAGATGGCAAGATATTGCCGTCCACGCAAGGATTTCTTGAAGACGGGCGCCTCGGGATGAAGATTGCCCCACAGGGACCACAGGCGATCTTCGATCTCTATGTCGAAGCCATTCAGCTTGCTCAGCTCCAGATTGCGATACTTTCCAGCTGTATTACGGTGGTATCTACGGCTCCACGGGGGCAGCTGCCTCTCCAGCTGCAGCCAGCCCATGGACTCATTTCTCGCTTTGTATGCCATTGGCTGCAGTAGATCCGAGAGCAGCTTTATTGGACTGGCGTTATGCGCTGCCTTCCTAACTGGCCAAAATTGGGGGAATACTTTCCATAAAGAGAGCAGACTCAGAAAAGATTTAAAGGTTAGTGCGATAATTTATTAGTTTATATCACAAAGTCTATGAAAGTAGTTTTTGAGTTTTAATGCGAAGGCGCCTTGATTAATAATGATAATAATCAGTTTTCGGTTCGAAACAATGTTTAGATTTTATTTAATGGTTCGTCACATTCGTTCACGATATGAAAATGAGTATATTAGGTTGGTGCAATATCCGTCTCGCTGTCCGACCGTCTGTCCTAGAGACTTGAAACTTGGAATATTTACTCGTGGGGAAAAGCTAGATACATAATAGTTTCCCGATGACCTACTCTAAAGATTGCGCAAATGCTTTGTCGGGTCAAATCGATTTAATCTATATATCTTCAGGGCGAGTATACCGCGAAAATCCATAACTCCCACAATTTTTGATGACCTCTCAACAAATGTTGATTTTTCTAAAATAACAATACTAATTAAGACCGTTTTGGACTGTTTTAAGCTGTCATACTGTGAAGAAGTATTCCGCAGTCTGTTACACCCGACTGCAACGTTCTTACATGTTCCTTAATTTCAATTAAATAATTCGGTTTTTTATATTTGCATATTTTTTGCTATCACAATCAGTTTATTTTGCCTTTTCTGAGTACTACAAAAATGTATTGTTAAAGCAATTTTTGACAATTTAAAATATTAAAATTTTATTTTTTAAACCAAACCCTTTTTTTTAAGTATCTACCGAATCAGAAAAGCAATTATCAGTTTCGTTTTTTAGCTTCAAAATCTATCTATGATAGAAATACAATATTTTAACGCAGTTCTCAGACAAGTCAAAAATAAGGCTGAGTGCTCGAAATCCAGTTAGGTATATGGCCGAGTTTTGGGTATATTTAAAAGTTATGTTGATAGTTTAGAAATATTTAAAAAGAAAAACCAAAACTTACTCAAAGCTAACATTGTTAGCCATTAGATTAGGAAACTTTCTAATGAACCACATGCGAATTTCTAGACAAATATAAAGACCCCTTTAATTGGCCATGTTTCGTGGTTACAAGTTTATTATAAAGCCGTTTTATAAAATGCCCTATCCAACAATGACTAAACACAGCACCTCACCAAGTACAAAGAACTGCTCCACTGCGCGGCTACTCGCCGCCCTCCTCCTCCTCGTTCTCAACGGTGGCGCCTTCGCGCAGCATCTCCACCTTGTGGATGCTGAAGTCAATGTTGTAGAAGGGCACGTTCAGGGTGACCACGATGCAGTAGAGCAGCACCTGCAGGTGCCGCGTGCGCAGCAGGTACGAGGCGCCCTGTTGCTTTGGGAACAGCGGCTGATCCTTCTCCTGGCAATCGTACATGAAGTAGCCGCCGTCGTGGCCCGGACAGAAGCCAATGGCCAGCGCCCGCTTGCGCACCATCACGACACCGAACTGGTAGTGGGAGAAGAAGTAGATGAGCGCCTCGGAGAGATTCATGCGATTGAAGGTGGGCACGCGATAGAGCTTGCCGTAGCAGACGTGCTCGATGTGGACCACAAAGTTGATGGTCTCCAGGGAGCAGTCGATGTTGAGATTCTCCAGTGAGAACTCGTAGTCCTCCTGCGTTATTTGGGCGATGCTGTCCTGGAAGTATTTGCTGCCACTGACGACAATCGTGTCCAGCAGCTGGGCGCTCCAGTCCATCAGATTGTAGACACTGGCCGCACAGCAGGCGACCACATAGATGGCGAGATATTGGCGGCCACGCAGCGCGTCCTCGAACACGGGCGCCTCGGGATGCAGGTTGCCCCACAGCGACCACAGGCGACCTTCGATCTCCACGTCGTATTTCTTGAGCTTGCTCAGCGGCAGGCTGCGATATTTGCCGGACGTGTTGCGTCTGTTCATGCGGCTCCACACAGGCAGGCAGTTCTCCAGCTCCAGCCAGCCGAGCGACTCGTTGGTGGCGCAAATCTCATACTCCGGCCGTCCGTATTGGCGATTGGAGCACGTCATCGGTATGGACAAATCGGTCAAAAGCTGCAGGATGCGCGCATTGGGCGCCGCCTTCTTGTAGGACAGCACATCCACGACGTAGAACATGTACTGGTTCTGCTCCTTCCAGTCCGGCTGGGCACAGCGCTTGTCAATGTAGCCGAGCATTGTGTCCTCGTCGGCGAATAGCACCCAGGAGGCGGTGTTGCGTTCCGGATAGCGTTTGGGTCCTTTGGGGCATTTGCTTTTCTTTTTCTTGCCATCGCCGCCCTCCTCATCGCCGCCAGCATCGTTCGCCTCCTCCTCCTCCTCCTCGCCGGGCTTATCCATGCTGGCATACGGATCGAACAGATGATAGAACTCGTCGTGGTACAAGGCGAAGCAACCGTTCGGGGTAAAAATCATCAGATATTTGCGTGTGTTGAGCACCTTTTGCAGCTTCTTCTTGATGATGGTGACGGCTGCCTCGGCGGTTATTGTTGGCGGCTTCGCTGCCGGCGTCCACATGCCCATCGGCTCCAAGATGCGTATCCAGATATCGAACTCGTACTCATCGATGGTCACGTGGCGCACGACGCGCTCGAACACCGAATCCAGATCGCAGACCCGGCCGGCTATCGACTTGGCGTGGGTGATCACCCGATCGATGCGATACGAGTTCCAGCGATTGAGCGGACGCAGCGAGACGCTGAGTATGGCCAGGGCGCTGGCGAAGTAGCAGGGCTTGATCTCCTTGAAGCTGCCATCTTCGCGACCCTCCAGGTTCGTGCTGCCCTGGATCTTGAAGTTGCAGTCCTTCTCGCGCATGCGATAGCCGTAAAGGATGGGCCGCGGCTTGTACGTTTTGCGTATCTCCTTGGGCAGGCGCTTGCCGGGCTTGTGCTGCAGCTCCACCTCCTCCTCGCCTTCGGCCTCCTCCTCCATGTCCATAAATTCCATTTCCTCCTCGCCCATGCCCTCGTCAATGCCCACGTCCTTGTACTCGGCTGCGAGAGAGAGCGTTGGACAATTGTGTTGTGTTCGAATTTTGACGGCAAACCCAAAGCAACTTACGTTTCTTGCCCTTTTTGCGATCCTCGTGCTCCTGCTTGGCGGCCAGATAGCTCTGAATGCGCTTGTTCTCCTTCTTCAGCTCCTCGTCGATGAAGCGCATCTTCTCCAGACGCTGTTCGCGCAGCTTCTCCTTGCGCTTCGTCTCCGCATTGAGTTCGGCATCCTCGTCCGCCTTCGCCCAGTGCCGGAAGCGACCCTTGATATTATTATCCACTATCTTAATGGCGGCCACAATGTAGTTCATCACCGTGCAGCCCTGCGGATTGCAGCCGAACTCGATGCGCCGTATCAGCGAGTCCAGCTCGATGAAGCGCATCATGCAGGCCGGGCCGGGTCCGCCCTTGCGGTAGCCAATCGCATTGCAGGGGAACCCAATGAACATGTACAGCAAATTGTAGCGCTTGATGATGACGCAGGAGAAGTGCTGGCAGACGACCAGCACGCGATTGTTGTCGATGAGCAGCTCGAGCAGGTCCTGGCGCAGCGAGGTCGATACCGTCGACTTGTACACCTCGGAGACGACCAGCGAGAAGTTGCTGTCGCCCACGGCAATGTCCGGCAGCTTGTGGCTGAGCAAGCAGGACAGGATTAGCTCATAGTTCTGATAGTCGTCGCCGAACTTGTTCACCGAATAGATGCAGAACTCAACCAGTTCGGCATTCCAGGTGGAGACCTTGTATTTGGCGGAGACGGCGGTGGCCACCAGGGCGGCCAGGACGCCGCCCAGCTTGGTCATTTCCGGATCTAGCTGCGGCAGCTTGGTGGTGCCCATAATGATGTAGGCGCCGTCGTGCAGCGTCATGTAGTTGGACTTGAGCTCCAGCTCCTCCTCGATGGTGAGCACACGCTTCAGATCCGGCTGCTCCTCCTCCTCGCCCAGCTCGTAGCCGCGCTTGATCTTCAGGCGCAGCGCGCGTAGATTCTCCTTGTCGCTGGCCACGAGCACGCGCTGTGCCTGCCTGTACAGGTGCGGACGATCGAATTTCGGCTCCGGCATGGACTTAATGATGCCGTTGATAATGCCCAGAATCAGCTCCTCAATGAACTCCTTCTCATCTTTGGCCGGAATGCGCTCCTCCTCGGGTATGCTCTCGATGCTCTTCTTCTGGGCCAGCTCGGCGCCCTCCGGCTCATCCGTAAACGTGGGCAAGCCCATTTGCAGTGCGGGAAACTTGTTCGACTGCTGCGTCATCACCTGCAGTGGGCGAATGCAGCCGGTGCGAATGCCGTGGATGAAGAACTTGCCACCGCGCCGCATCTTCAGCGCATTCTGGTAGATGATGCGCACAAAGGAATCGAATGTGGTGTGCATCTGCAGTACGGCCAGGCCCTTGATGCGATAGTCATCGGGGTCCACGACCATGCCGACGCGATTCCGGCGAAACGGATCGAACGCATAGAAGAACTCGCGATCCCGCCAAATGGCCATCACGGAGTTGTCGATCTGCAGCAGCGCCGACGGCCACTCCGGCTTCTCGAAGAGCTGCTGCAGGGCGTGGGTCAGCTGCGATTCCAGATACGATTTGCAGTCGGTCACGTGGCCGGTCAACAGGAATGGATACTTGCGCACCGTTGCCTTGAAGGCGCCCATGAGGAACATCTCCGGCAGATCGACGACATTCAATTCGGGCTTCTTGTTCTTCCAGCGTTTGCCATCCAGCCGGAACTTCTTGCGCAGCGTCTTGTAGTAGGCCACGCCGTAGCGAATGATATCGTCAATGGTCATCGGTCGCCACAACTTGGCCAGCTCGAATTCCGAGTAGATCAGCGCTATCAAGGACACCACCAAGGATGCGTTCTTCTCCGTGCCGGAAATGGGCTGCTGGATGCCGCTGTTGCCGCCCGTTTTCACGGCAAAATTCTCATTGACCACGGCCCACAGTTTGTGGTAGTGAAATTGCTTATCCTTGCGAATGGGCGGCTCCTTGAGCTTGCCGTATTGGGTCAGCGAGATCTCAAAGATGTTGAACTCATCGTCATCGGTGAGGTCGCTGAACTTGGTGATCAAATGCACCAAGTGCTCCATAAAACGTGTCGCCATCAGCGAGCACATGCCATCCTTGAAGTCCCGCTGGCAGAGCTCGTTGCGCCCGTTGGGATCGAAGATGAAGAACGAATTTATGCAGCGCTTCCAGATCAGCAGGAACATGTCACGTGAGGTGAAGATGCAGGCGGTATATTTCGAAAAGAACAGCGACAGAGCCTTGTACAAATTCGGTTCGTTCTTGAACTGGCCGGTAAAGTGTATCTTGATCTTGACGGCCGCCTGGCGTTCCATCACCTGCGGCAATATGTCAAACTCATTGTCCTCCGACTTGTAATTGAGGGCGATGCTCTTTTTGGTCAGCTTCACGCCGCGTTTAAGAATGCCGTCCATGGTGCCGGCGGTCCAGAAATCGGGATTCACCTGATATGTCTCCACAAAGGCGATAATAATGGCAGCTATTTCGCTGGGTCGATAATAGAATCTGCAGTGGATGCACCTATTAGTCCCGCCATCCCTTATCCAACAACAACAACAACAACTCACCTCTGGCGAAAAGGTTCCAGTTTCGGTTCGGGATAAATATTCCGGTTGCCGAACACGATTTCGGCCGTAAAGGTTTTCTCCAGCTGCTTGGGTATATTATAGACGGTGAGTTCGCCGTCGTGTTCTGTTTTTGGACAGGCCTGAAAATATTTAGTGGACATGCTCGGGCAAATTACTAAAGGCTAAGGGAACCCACCATATTTGGGCAAAGCAGCGGTTATGAAATCCTGATCCATTTCAATTTCGCGCCGCTGCAAGCCCATATTCCAGGTCCACAAATCTTGTGGATTGCAACCCTCGATAATATCGAAAGATCTTAGATTTTCACCCTCCAAGCCCTCTTGAATGACACGTGGATCATAGGTTGGAAATGGCAGCTCCTCCAGAGGGCCAACTTGTGTTTCGTTCAAATAAATGCGACTCTTGGGACGCTTCAACTCGAGCTAATTAGGAGAAAGGCATAATTTTGTTTATTTTAAAGAATGAGATGGCTGGCCAATATTAGCAAAATTATAAAATATATTTATTTGTACAAATATTAAACTTTAAAGTATTTTTTAGACATATATTTTAAGAACACAAAAATGGATAAAGAATATAAAAATCTTTACTCTTAATTATATATATTATTCCCTAATATTTTATTTCAAAATTCTTATTCATAATTATTCTATTGTTGACACCAAATGGGCGTGTCTTGGCAACGAAAATATTTGCGGTCAATTGCGCTTGGCATTGCTCATACGCCACGTAGGCAGTGACTAGCCTGCACTTCGGCCCTCTCAGCTGCATAGAAAACTTCGCACCAAACAAAAGCGAAGCCATAGAAAAATACACTTTGGAGACAGCTTTATGCATGGCCCTGCAAATCAGTCCATATGGCAAGTTATCGCAAATGCGTTGTGCTTTCACTTGTCCGAGTCTCTCCTGCGCTGCGCTCATAAGCTTTTTACCTGGTTTCTTTTTGCTATTCGCCCATTTGCCTGGCTCATACACATTTATGTGCGAGTTAATGCGACAAGCTGAAAATAGCACGCATACGCCACGGATGCCGGCATGAGCGCGCCTATAAATACCATACATACAAACATGTGTATGTACATGTGTACCATATAAATGTGTAGCCGTATATAGTACGTAAATAGAGCTAAATATGGAGGCCAAGCCCAGAGCCAATCCATGTCGCACTCAACGCTATTGCGGCTGACGATGAAGTTAGTAAGCGGCATAAAGTAAGCACGAAATGCCAACTAGACTGGCTAAGTATACAGTCGACTGTCTGTTGGTGGTGTGCGTGTGATGTATCTGTATCTGTGTGTGTGTGTGTGTGTGCGACTGCCTCTATGGCTGGCTGGCCACGCTGACGGCCACAAAACAGCGCACAGAGCAGTAAACAACGAACAGCGCTTAGTGCCACATCACGAATCTTATCGCAAGCGCACGAATGCCAGAAACAGCCACAGCAGCAACCAAACCAAACCAAATACCAAAAACCCGACTAACCCGAGCCGAGCGTAGGTCGGCTGCAGAACAAACAAGTCATCTAACAGAAAATACGAAAGAGTAGAAAGACAAAAAAAAAAAAAAAAAAAAAAAACAGCAACAGCAGCAGCAGCTAGCAAAAGCAACACTAGCACTGGAATTGCCAGCTATAGCCAAGCGAGCGAGCACTTATAGCATACGACGACGTCAATAAATACGAGTGCGACGTTGTGCGATACTAATACCAGCAGCAGCAGCAACAACAATAACAACAACAACAACAAAGCAACCCTCTCAACTTTAAATGCGGCTGACGCGACTGCTGGCAAAATGTCAAACCAGGTACGTGTGTGCATGACGCAAGGGCCAACAGCAGAGCAGGGCAAGGCAGGCAGGAGGCGAGTGGCAGAGGGGTGGCAGAGGGAGAGGCAGAAGCAGGCAGGTGTTGCCATTGCATTTTATTTGCTAATCGTGAGCGAGCCTGGGGCTGGCTGCACTTAAAAATTCCTCTTAAATAAATCAATTAAAATGCACAAAATCAATAAAGAGCGAACAGAACCTTACAATAAGAGTCTAGCTAAAAACACGTGGCATGCAAATGCCAAATACACAAACTTCGAAAACGCACACATGCATGCTGTCAACTGTGTGTGTGTGAGAGAGAGAGAGAGGGGGAGCGAGAGTGGGCTTTTGCTTGGCAGCTGTAGCCTGTTTTCAAGTTCAACAAGGAGCTAGAGGCAGCCACGTCAGCACAGTCGCAACTGAGTCACATATGCATCTGTGTGTGCGTGTGTGTGAGTGTATTTGCTGTTTTAGTGTGGATGCATTAAGATGCTGAAGTTGCATAAAAGCCAAGCCAAACACAAAAGAAGCCCATAGCATGCAATAAAGACTTGGGGCCAGGTGTGTTGTTGGCGTCACATTTTGCTTTTTTTTTTTGTAAGCAACCAACAAACTTGGCAAGCGAGCGGCCATAACAACATAACGCACACAGAGTCATACACGCACACACACACATACGCACACGCACAGGCCAACGACGCGGCGCGAAGTCAAACTAAAGCGCAATAGGAAAGAGCAATGGCAGCTGCAGTGGCGTAGCCAATTGAAAGCAAAAGGGGCGCAGGAGATGCAAAAGGCTGAACTAAAAACAGTAAAATAAATTATAATACATGTAAAAATGGTGCATCTTTGAATTTGCATTTCAGCAATTTTTAGATAAAAGAGTAAATATAATAATAAAACCCCTAATCAAGGATCTTAACAGCAAAACTAAACTTATATACTCGCTATTAACTTTAGGCTTCACACATTTATCTCTTTAAAAACAGGCTGTGAAGAAGCATTGATAAGGCACACATAATAAACGCCCCATAAAACATTTTAAAAAAAATATTTTTATCAATATCAATACAATTATTTCGTGCTCTAACTATAAGCGTAGAGCGTAACAGACTGAAGAGCTCACACATACTAACATTTAATCACATGTATTTTGTTTCGCCTTATCTGTACCAGTTAATTCGCCCAACAACTTGTCAAAATAGCAACATTTAATAATTATGCTAGAATACAAATTAATTGAAATGCCATTTAAAATTATATATGCGTTTAAGTTTTTATTCGATGTGTGTACTGCGTAACTTATTGCTAATTAATTTTAAGGCGGTCAGCCTACGCCCCTGACAATTGAAATATAACAAATAAAGCGCTGAAAAGGAAATCAAGAACGAAACATGTAACTAGCAATAACAGCGCAACTGAAACGAAAATTAAGAGGCAGCTACGCTGACAGCGGCGTCAGCGTCAGCGTCGCTTGGCTTTTGCATAGAAACGAATGCAATGCGCAGCAGCAGCAACTGCAAACGCTTGTCTGGCTGTATGTGTGCTGGTGTATGTGTGTAGCAGCTGCTGCGTGCTCCTCGCTTCAACGCCCGCCCCATAGAACTAGTTCAGAACTAGTTACTTGACTAGCATGTTCAGTTGAATGCGTTTCAATTGTCCTAGCAATCAAGTTGAATATTGGGAGTAAAAGAAATCGTTTAAATAAACAGTTATACGACTTCTATCCTTATCTAACACATACACACAAGCATCTATGCGAGTATTGACAACCCGTGGCTGCATTAACGCATTGCGGTTGCTACAACAACAGCAACGCAGACATTAAAACAAACACACACACACACACACACACACAGACAGCCACACGTACAGTTGAGCGACAGGCGGCCGCCTGTGCATAGCGTACCGTTTTTATTTCATATGGCCGCAGACAGCCACAGCAGAAACAACAACAACAGCAACGAACATACGGTAAACACCTGAAACCGAAAAAACAGTGCACAAGTGTTACTCAGCGACCAAGCACGCGTGTGAAAATGTCGCCCCGGCAGCAGCAACAACAACAATGCCAGTAGTAGAAGCAGCACACAAAAACAATTGAAACTAGAAGCGAGCACAATAAACAAGGCAAAACAGAGCTTAAAACCAAAACGCCAAAGTAATAGCAAACATTTAGGCTTAATTGCAATGAATTTCAAATGCAAATTGCATTAATATTTATTGTTACAAATGGCTTTTCTATTTGCGCAGCATTAAAAGGAGTCGCCACAACGAAAGAGCACGCGAAACGTGCACGTGAAGAGAGCGCCAACGCACGCTCTCTGAGAGAGGCAACAACAACAGCGCAGTTGGCTTTTTAGCAGTTTGAGCTTTCATTTTGAGGACGCTGCGCAGCTGTTGTGGCTGACGAAGAGCACACAAAGAAGAAAAGTGAAATATAACAACTGCATTTGGAGAGCAGCTCAGCAGCCATGGACACAGCCGCCGCAGCAGCAGCCACAAAGAAAGGCAACAACAACAACAACAACAACAACAAAGGGGTAAGTCAAAATGTCTCATATTGTTTGTGTTAACTTGGCCTTTAAGCTGGACGAGGGTTGATTTGTTATGCGCTTTCGTTCATGGCCCCTCACATGCGCGTTCGTAAGACAAACAGTGCAGCGCAGTGGCATAGCGAGAAATTGTATGAGGGGGATTATTATTTAAATGAAAAGAAAATCGAATATAGCTAAAATTAATTGGCGTTTCTTAATGACAGTTATTAAAATAAGTTATTCTTTGAATACATGTATGTTAAATCAAATGCTAAGTAATAAAGCAAGTGGAAAGACGTTTGAGGTGATTTATGACGTCACTTATTGTCACTGACAGCATTTAGCAGGGCAGGCAAATAAAAACCCCCATCGTGTCGGTGATATTGGAAATGTTTATAATTATAATAGGCTTAGCTTTTTTTGTGCTTATTGTTTTATTGACACTCGCTTTGTTGACGGCTTACAATAATAATAATAATCATAATAATAATATATAAAATAAATAAGACAAATTATAAAATCGATTAGCGTTTGGTTTTTAACTGATTCATTAAATATTTAAAGTCGATTTCAACTATAGATTGTTAAACTTTTTAGACACAATAAATATTAAATGGTAAATTACGATAAAAACACATAGTTTTAGTTCTTAATCCAAGAAAAAAGGTAATTTTGCATATTTTCATAGACTATCCCGCTCACATTTACAAAGGCTACGCCTCTGAACTTGTACGATTAACACCTTTTCTATATATTATTTTTTTCTGATGTAATCTGAAATACAACAAAACCCTTTCAATTCGAACTCTCTAATGCTTTCCCAAACTTTTCTTGCAGGTCAAGGGAAAAACACGTCGCAATGAACGCAACATTTTGACCTTCTACGAGAAAATTGCCGTTATACGCTACTACGACGAGACGAACATCTCGCGCAACAGCCTGGCCAAGATGTTCCACTGCTGTGCGACACAAATCCGCCGCATTCTGGAGAAGAAGCGCGAGCTGCTGCAGCAGCTGGCGACGCTAAGCGAGGCGGATGCGTCCATCATCATCGAGGAGATGACGCGCAAGCGCCGCAAGTTCGAGATGAGCGCCATCAGCTTCCTGCTGCACGAGTGGGTGGAGCGCTGTCGCCAGCTGCGCCTGGGCGTCAGCATTCGCAATTACACGCTGAAAGAGACGGCCCTCAAAATGGCCGCGGTGCTCAAGCTGCCCGCCTTTAGGCCATCCTATCGCTGGCTAAACCGCTTTCGCAGCAAGTACAAGTACGAGGAGGACGAGCTGGGCTACACGGGCGCCAGCCCGGTGGCGAGTGCGCTGCCCGTGGAACAGATCATAGTCGAGTTCAAGCACGCGCTGCCCAACTTCATGCAGAAGGAGCTCGTCGACAGCGCTGTGAGCGCCAAGATCAGCTGCACAACGCCGGAACTGGTCAACTTGTCGAGCGACAACAGCGAAATATCCGAGGGAGAGGAACTGGACGACGATGGTGTGGAAATGGTGACCTGTGAGCCCAGTGTGCTGCCCTCGCCGGCCAGCAGCTCGGATGGCGAGGAAGAGCCGCAGCAGCTGGACGAGGATCCAGGGATTAGTCTGCTGGTGAATGCGAGCACCTGCACGCTGCTGGGCAGCGTCTTTCCCCACTTGGCCATCATACACCAGTTCGCGCTGCTCAACTCGGATGTGCAGGCCCTGGAGCTGATCTCACAGCTGGGCGTGCACATGCAGCAGCAGGCCACCTCCGGCGCCTACCACGCCCTGACGCAAGCTTTGCCTGCGCCGGAGCTGCCCCCAGGCAGCATTTTTGCGGACATAGATGATATCGAGATAATTGAATAGGCTTAGCTTAAGTTGTCCCTAGCCGTAGGCCATGAAATAAAGTCACCTAGCACTTACCATGCGCTTGTCGGGTATGATGATCATGTCGGAGCTGCACTCGGGCGTGGCCAGCTGGGGCTTCACTTCCGTCTCTTCCTCGCCCTCGCCGGCGTCCTCCTCTTCCTCCTCTTCGTTCAAGTTCATTGGACTGTTGAGCGCGACGAGATCCTTGGGGCATACCTTGTCCAGGCGCGCATCGTGCTCCACCAGGCCTGGATCGGCTTTGGCCTCCAGCACACGTTCACGCATTTCGGCGTGCGTTTTTAGTTCGCCTGGTGAGCGTTGCGGTACAATGCACATGGTGAACTCGTCGTAGAGATCACAGCGCTTCTTGTATGGACGTACGAACCGAGATTCCTCGGCCTTCTGGTGCAGGCGCCGCAGCTCATCCTCGATGGTGAGGACGTGCGAGATCGTCGAGTTTGGCGGCTTCTTCAGGCAGACACGTTCACGCGGCGGACAGTTCTCGACCTTCCATTCCGTTGTGACGTTGTCGCCCATATAGGTGCGAACGGCATACGGATTAACCGAGGGACTTTCCTCCGCATTTACCTCTACAAACTTTTTCAGCATTTTTGCTAATTACGTACTACGAATTTAGCAAAAGAGAAAATTACAGTTATAAACAGAAAATTTGGTATCCGGGTTATGTATATTATCGAAAAAACCACACACGATTGATTGAAGTCAGTTTATAAACTAAACGAAGCCAGTTTAAATAATTCGCCTACTACAAATTTGGCGCGTAAAAATCATAAACGTTACCAGATGATTAAAAACACTAGAAATGTTAGATATATTGCTGTTGTTATCGGGTGGCCGCCACAGTGCATTACAAACCTATCGACTAAAAAATTTGGCAGCAAAATTAGTTTTTACATTTGTTTAGTGTGGCTAATGCATTAGTTAAAATTATTTTCAGTGCTTAAAAGTGTTCTACAGCTACAGTTATTAACAGAATTCTTTTGCCAAATGAATACTCGATAATGTTGTTTACAGCTGTCACTGTTATAGCACTGCGACTGTTTAGCAGCAGTTTAAATTGCAGCCTTGTTGCCTGTTTTTTTGCCAAGCTATTTGAGGGCCAAACTGCTTCTGACCAATGGCCTATTATTCACCACATTTTGCATGGAATTGACTTGGGAAAGCTCGTATATGTTGTTTGGAATACTGAAAAACAAATAACGGCAGTTTTTCCACAAGAAACTGCTCGCTGTTAATAACAGAGCACCTAGATGTTAAGCTTTTAGATGCCAAAACATATGAAGAAGAAGAAGAAGACGGACGAACAGTAGAACACGATTAAGAAATAAATAAAACACAGTCTAATTGGGGAGTTCTTTGGCCGCCGATGTAACGGGAAAAGCGCACACGCATTCTTCTCGCGCTTCGTGGCAGTCGGAAAATAGTTTTCACATGCGTAAACTATGAAAATTGGCCACAACTAAACTGGAAAAAATCTCAACGCCAAAATGTGGATACAACCCAAGGAGCTGTTGTTGCCATCGGCATTTTGGTAAGTAACAATGCATAAAAATAAAGCCAGTTGGTGAAGAGGTTGCCAAAATGGATGCTGCGCCGCCCCCGCTTGCGCTTTTCCAGCAGCTGATTAATTTAAAGCCCCCTCAACACTCACACACACATTAAGAGACACACAGCTGTGTAGGTGAGTGCATTTGTGTGTGTGCTTTTGTTATTGTCCGCACTAAAAGCTGATAACTAATTGAGCAGAGTTCAAGTCGACAGCTCGCTGCACTGATTCCACAAGCAGCTGTGGAGCAAAAGCGCGACGCAGGCTTCAAAATTGATTGTTCCGTTCGCACAACTGTTTTTGCTGCGTAAAAACCCCCTACACACAAACACCCACAAACCAGCACATATATACACACACACACACACACCCACACACCCACACAGAGGAAGACACACACCCACACACACACACACAATTGCGTCGTTTCTCCATTCGTTCTTCATTCTGTTTTGCTCCGTTTTGCAGGACCGCCGAAATGTACTCCAAGTACTTTGTGCTGCAGAAGCGACGCGGACACGGCGAATCCCGCGGCTTCGGCTCGATGCTGGTGGGCACCATCGACAGCGTGATGAACACTA
This sequence comes from Drosophila colorata, assembly GCA_035041545.1. Lineage (NCBI taxonomy): Eukaryota > Metazoa > Arthropoda > Insecta > Diptera > Drosophilidae > Drosophila > Drosophila colorata. Next base: position 8,917,853 of record JAWNLD010000564.1, read on the forward strand.
AGCCGGCCCCCTATCGAATACTGCACCACACGCCCTCCTCCGAGGTTTCTTACGGTAGGTTGGGTTGAAAAAAAAACGTAATTAAAACAAGAGTGCTCTAGTCAGGTGCGCCCGACTAGGAGATACCCTGACTCCAGCTCAATGAATGTTCAGTGCGTAACAAGAGCATTCAAATCGATGTATAAACCAAAGCGCAAGTCTGTGGTACTGGAATTGCATTAATATTTGGGGCAAGTGATGGAAGGTATCCAAAATTCAAAATCCAAAATATTCTTGATGTGCGTATGCTTTACGAGAACATAATAAACCAAATTTGGTGGCTATTAATCTTATAATTGCTGAGATATGCTCAAAAAACCAGGTCGAAAAACCGATAAATATCGATAGTAACAAAACCGAGAGGAGTACCGATCATTTGAAATAATCTTGATATATACTTTGTGGGATCGAAGATGGCTCCTTCTGCCTGTTACTACATTTGCACAAAACCATTATACCGTTTTTACCGATTTTCAATGGGCTTGGGGTATAAAAAACGCATCATTCCCGGCGCCTTATCAGCGTCATGTTCGTGTGCCCCAATGTGTTGGGTTGCACATCAGGGACGCGTTGGACGGGTGGGAGGGTGTCCGTCCAATCACTGACTCATCCAATCACACATATGCGGGGCGAATGTGAATTCTGCTTGCATGTGGCAGTAGGGCAATTTACTTTTGTTGGGAATGTCTAGGTATTGGCTGTGCGATAAGAAAGTTAAACAAGAAGTTAAAGAATTGGGTGTCGATCGTTTTTCTATTATAAGCCCTTACTCGCAAATCAACAAGCAAATACTCGCTCAAAAAATCAGTAAAAACATTTTAAAGCAGTTTTAAATTCTTGAAAATCGCATAGAAAGGCGAGAGAGCGTATAAGTGAGAGGGAGTAAGAGGCCAATTATAAGAGAAACTGCTTGAGAAGCAAATATAAAATCGCCTTTCTATGCGATTTTCACAAATGCTAGTAAAGTTCAAAGATTTTGATGTTGTTTAACGATTTTGTGAGAGAGTAGAAGTAAGAAATGAAAAAGAGAAACTGATGAGTTTTAAATAGGGAGATAAAGAAGTCCGAGCTAAAGCGAATAGATAAATTACGCAGCAGCTAAAAGGTCATTATTATTTATAGAACTATGCGCTCCAGAACATTTTTTGATTTCTCTAAATTTAAACTTAGTTGGAAACAGCTCTGATATCTAATGACCAGCCAATGCAGGCTATGTGTCACGCTGTTAAATAACCAATAATCATACAATGAAAGCCTAGTTGATTAATTTATTTAGTTTAGTTTCATAATATGTAATATTTTTCGTATTTTTTTTGCCCATTAATAATGCAGAAATTGCTATTGGCATAACACAAGATGAGATCGTCAAGGATTGGGAATGGCTGCAGACGCATCTGTTCAGTGTGCTCAACGAAATGGAAAACGAGGACGAAGTGACAAACTTTACAATATGCAAAATACAGTCGCTATATGCTCAAAATAATCAAGACGATCCTGGTGAAACGCCCGATTTTAAAGTGAAGACCTCACAGTTTCGACAGATCTTCAAAATGCCCGAAGAGGAGCGCCTGGTCAACTCCTACTCGGCCACGTAAGTGTCTTTAAGAGAGCTAAAGCCAAATACTGCTTGAGTATAATTCCTGACTTCTTCTACATTCTTCTACCTGCAGCTATATAAAGAATAAAATACCGCGCCAGGGCCAATTGTACATCTCGCTGAATCATGTCTGCTTCTACTCGTATATGCTGAGTCAGGTGATCAAGCGAATCATACGCTTCGCTGAGCTGGAGGACATTAGTCGGCATGGTAATACGATTTATCTGAAGACCACCAACAACATGACATACAATTTTACGCTGATGTTCAATGCGAATGAGGCGCACCTGCTGATCGAGCAGCTGAACAAAATGGCCATCCAAAAGCTAATACATGACCCGGAGAGTCCCGTTGTGGATCATGACACCTCGAATTTTGCACGTCTTGGCGCCAAGGCGTCCAAGAAGCCGGTGCTGCTGCGCGATTTGACGGCACGCCAGAAATCTGAAGAGTTTCGCGTCTATTTCCGTTTGCCGCAAACGGAAATTATCGATGGCAAGATCAAAGCCGACATTTGGACACCCTACTCGAAGCGTTTTAATGCCGGCTACATTTATCTGTCGCCCAATTTCCTTTGCTTTCGCAGCGATGTCAAGGACTTGGTCAGCGTTGTAATACCAATGAAAACTATTAAGGTGCGTGATATCTTTCAACTATATTTAACACCTGTTCTAAAATCAGATATTCACATTAATTGTATTTATGTTCTTGCAGAGCGTGGAGAAGAAGGACGACGGTCAGCAGCGTTTCGATAATCAAATTGTCATCTTTACATCGGAAAATGTGCCTTTTATGTTTGCCAAAATTCAGGATCGCGAGGTGCTCATCTCAAAGATCACGGATCTGCTCTCGCGCATTCATATGTAAGATGTCCGCCCAGTGCAATTGTCATCTATTTAACTCTCTTTCCAAATCCACTTGCAGACCGGTTAGTCGCGAACGCGCCAAGTACGACATCTCGTGGAGCAAACAGACCGCCTTGCTGAACACGTTCAAGACGAAGTTCACCGCGGACATTCAGAAGAAGCAGGAGGTTAAGCTGGCGCGCTGGGAGGAGCATTTTCGCGATTTCGGCCGTGGAATTGGAATGTTTCGCACCACGGACGTGATCAATTTAATTGTGGAGGGCATACCGGATAAGCTGAGGCAGGAGATTTGGCTGATCTTCTCGGGCGCCATACACGACAAGGAAATGAATCCGGGCCTGTACGAGGACCTGGTGGAGAAGGCCGCCTGCATTAAGGACTGTTTTGCGCACGACGAAATCGATAGGGACTTGCCGCGCTCGCTGCCCGAGCATCCGGCCTTCCAATGCACCGATGGCATCGGCGCCTTGCGCCGCGTCCTGCAGGCGTATGCGCTGCGCAATCCGCAGGTGGGCTACTGCCAGGCCATGAACATTGTGTCGTCGGTATTTCTGCTGTTTTGCGATGAGGAGAACGCCTTCTGGATGCTGGCCAGCCTCTGCGAGAACCTGTTGCCGGACTACTACAAGGACAAGGTTGTGGGCGCCCAGATCGATCAGGGCGTGCTGAATGAGTTGGTGGAGACACATCTATCCGATTTGCATGAACATCTGGAGCGTCTGGGTGTTATTAAAATGATCTCCATCTCGTGGTTCCTCACGATCTTCATCAGCGTGATCAGCTACGAGAGCTCGTTGCAGATATTGGATTGCTTCTTCTACGAGGGCGCCAAGATCATATTCATGATCTCGCTGCAGATCATCGAATGGAATCGCGACAAGCTGCTCAATTGCCAGGACGATGGAGAGGCCATGCTGGTGCTGCAGACCTATTTGGAGGGTATCTACAATCCAGAGTACCAAGTGCCGCCGTCCACGGACAAGCGCAAGCTCGAGCGCCCCCAGACACAGACGGTCCAGACTCTAATACACGAGGCGTACACAAAATTCGGCGAGGAGCTGACGCAGCAGCGCATCGAGGAGCTGCGCAACAAGCATCGTCGGCTCACCGTGCGCCAGTTCGACATCGACAACGAGAAGACCATCGTGAAGGCCCACGTGCAGAACGTGTACTTCGAGCGGGCGGAGCTGCACATGCTGCTCACGATCATACGCGAGGAGAAGCTGACACTCAAGTCGGTGCAGCAGCAGCAGCAGAAGACGCAGTGCTCCATGAGCGAGGCGCCACAGCTGTTGCCGCATCAACAACAGTCGCCCTCGCGCGGCGGAGTCGTCGATATTATGCCCGGTGGTGGCAGTGGACGCCATGAGGCCTACTGCATCAACTTTGAGGTATTCCACACGCTCTTCACGGAGCTGACGCCCTGGCGCAAGTGCGTCAGCGTTGACATTGGCGAAAAACTGTTCAGGGTAGGTCGCAACTAAACCCTGTAGTATATTAAATTAAATCGTATCTTAATTTATTTCTAGCTGACGGACAAGCGGGGCACCGGCCAATTGGACTTTGGTCAGCTAATCAACGCTTTTGGCTTGGTCTGCTCCTGCAAGTGCATGGAGAAACTGAAGCTGCTCTTTGTCTTGCATTTGCCGCCACTGCTGTCGAAGGCGGAAATTGAACGCACGCGTCGTCCGCGTCCGCGAATCAAGGATGATGCCGAGGAGGCATTCGAGGCAGAGGATTTCTTTGAGTAATCGCCGTTTTCAATTTCATTCTCGTTCACGAAGTAAAAAAAAGAGTATATTGAGTTTGTCCGTCTGTCTAGCTATTGAAACTAAATACTTATATACCCGTGTATACCCGCTTCAGATACAGTGTTCAGATTTTTTGGCTACGCCCATTTGGGGCGTGGCAATTCGATTTAATCTATATATCTTCTTCAGTTTTAAAGCTAGATACATCATATTTTTTAGAGAGATTACAGATCACCCCCTCTTAAAATCTCACACAAAAATACGCCCTCTGGGGGCGTGGCAAATTGTTCAAATCTTTATATTTTGGGGGTATTTTAGAGCCAGTAACAACAAATTTTGCTGACGGTTTTCTGATGGTCTCTGAAGATCGAGCTAAAATTTGTTTTCAAATTTACACTAATAATTTCGAGTGTTTTAAGCAATGTTCTTATGTATTTTGTAATCCGTTCCGATGTCACCTAACTAACTCTGTTGTCTACCTGCAGTGATGATGCCTCGGAATCGATTGAAGCGCTGCCGTCTCCATCGGATCACAACTTTGACGCCGATGACTTTGCGCTGATCAGCGCCACACAGCATTTGCATAATCTGGCCGGCATCTCGGGCAACACGTTCATGGACTTGTCGCGGACAACGCCGAATCTGTCGCTGAACTCGAACGCATCGTCGCTGGCGCAGGGCACGTCAACGTTCTATGTGGATCTGCCCGCTGCACTTCAGGGTACTGCAACACGCACAGAGGCTGGGCAGGAGGACGACAACGACATCGGCCTACGCCAGCAGGGACGTTACGAATCGATTGACACATTTTCAGATATTTCAGATCTGGGCGCGGCCCGCATAACGCCGCCGCAGACATCGACGACAGCAGCAGCCGCAGCTGCTGCCGAGCAAATGCTACTGAACGTTGAGACTATATCGAATTTCTCGCAGATCAGCGACCTGGTCGCGGCCACGCGCTTGGAGCGCGCCGATTCGAATGCAACGGACACACGCAGCTTGGGCAGCCTCGGCTATTTGCTGGATCAGCCGGACGAGGGCGCCTCCGGCGCCGGACAGCACCGTCATGTGCCGCACATGCGCAAGGAGAATTTCCAGCTGCTCTGGCGCAGCATTATTGAGATCATGGGCTGTGTGCAGGACGAGGAAATGCGACGTGCATGTAAGTGGACCCACAACTGGGAGCTCTCGAAGATCCACCTTTAATCCCTCTCTTTTGGCAGATGAAAATCTCATTGAGATGGGCAACAGCAACATCAAGAAAGAGCCAAGCTTGGAGAGCTTCACGCAGCTCAATTTGGGCGGCAGCGGTGATGAGGTGAGTGCAAGTAATATAAAGACCATATATATCTTACAGTTATCATTTACTATATGGCTACAGCAACCGGATAGCAATGGCAATCCCACAACACCCGCGGCGGAGCCTAGCAGCACGACACGTTTGTTTGTGGCCCTGGAGGAGGAACTGCGTCAGGCCAGAGCCGGAACTGGAGCTGCAGTTGCTGGCGCAGCAGCAACCACAGCCACAACTAACAGCAGCGGCAGCAGCAGCAGCACAAACATCTCGGATGCCTGGCACATATCCATTAACCAGTTTATAGCCACGGCACTCACTTGCGAATGCATCGTTAAAGCATTCCAGACGCGCACACAACTCGTCGAGCAGATCGAACAGCTGCAGAAGAAGCGACGCAAGTGCTTGTCCACTAATTATAACTACTAAGTGTCCCCATTCGAAATCCAATATCCGCCTAGAACCCAATGTATTAGCCATAATGAGAACCCGATAGAACTGTGCAATGCGGCTTCAGCTTTTTACCGTGTCCCGTTTTATAAATATATATATTTATATATATATATATATATGTTATCCGTTATTACCCCGATTAGTTAAGCCAATTGTTTGTGAATATAGTTCTATTATATACCTATTATATATACATAAAATGATAAAGTATAACTTATGTTGAGTGGCCGAGTCCGGCAATTTATTTCAATATATGCACAGATATATATAAATTTACAAATTCTATTACAATGCCATGTCCACATCCTCAAGCTGCTTCGAGCTACGACGAACTGTCGCCGACGCCTCCTGCCGTGCGTGCTCGGCGCTGCGCACAAGGCACTCCTCGTAGTTCCACTTGGGGAAGACACGCTTATAGAGATACATGAATGCCGTGTCGTAGGAGCGCAGCTGGCCATCGAAGTAGCACTTCATATGACCGTGCGTACCCAGCGACTCCTTGATGTGACCCATGCGACCGCATTTGGTGCGTAGCTTGACTGGCTTGAAGTACTCCACGTCCTCCTTGTAGAAGAACATGTAGCGTATGGTGGCCGACTTGCGATTAATGCGCATCGGATGACCGCTAAGCACCACGCGCTTCAGCACAATGCGATCCGGATTGCACGAGAGCAGGCGGCCGCGGGCGACCAATGCCAGCGAGGAATCGGGATTCACCTTGAAGGCGAGCACAGCAGCGGGAGGAAACTGTATGGGCGCATAGAAGGTGGCGCACACGGTCTCATACGGACGGAAGAAACGCTCAAACTGCGACGAATAATAAATTAAATAAAATATTGGTTAATGTAAGTACAAAACACGCACCTTGTGCTTGTCGCCATTGGTGTGCTGACTGTAAATGGGATTGACGACGAAGCGTCGATAGCCGCACTGGACAATCAGCTGTTCCTTGGACTTAAGGGGCACCTCCGAATCGGGAATACGTTGCAGGACAACGTTCATAACACACATCTGGTGTTCGTGTGGCAACATGCCGTAAACAATTAGATTATCCGTAAGATGAGCGGATCTGAAAGCGTTCCAGCGACTGGCGGGCACATTGCTGACATGCAGCGTAATATAAAGGCCGGGCTAGGATTTGAATTGAAGATTAGATTATGCTTAAGTCTTGTATTATATGTGATTATTTTACGTTCTCACCAGAATGCCCTCAAATTCTTTGGCCTCCGCTAGAACACGACGCTTGGTACGATCGAAATTCTGGAACTGATAGATGCGCGCATAATCACTGGGCAGATTCTCTTTGGCATCCCAGGGCGAAGTGCGAAACGATTCCAGGCCGCGATATTTCTGGAAGCGTTCGTGGGCGGGCACGTCGAGCGGCGTGTCGATCTCGTCGGGCCACATTTGATCGGTGCGCGCCTGTTGCAGTTTCTGCAGCGTTTCCCGCTCCTCCTGGAAGTCCATTTGCTGATCGTATTTTTCGTCATTGACAGCTGCCTCCGAGGAGACCGACACGCTGTCCAAATACTCTTCCGTGTCCGAGTCGCGTTTCTCGCACTCGTCCTCAAAGGATTTGTTATCGCAGGACATAAAGTCTTCGTCCCCATCCTCGTCGCTCATATCATCATCATCATCCTCGTCGTCGTCACCATCCTGGTCTTCCACCTCCTCCACATCGGGTATCCAGGCTGCCTGGTATTCGCTATAACCTTTGGGCACACGTTTGATTAGCTTTGTTTTCTTGGTTTCCTTCTGTGCGGCCTCGATTTCCTCCTCAGTTGGCCACGTTTGCTCCGCATCCATGGGGTCGGGTATATTCTCGCTTTGCAGCGACGTCTGTTTCTCGGGATTGCTGCGGTCAAGCAGACGCACTTCAGCTGCCTCTCCATCGCGACTCTTGTCCAGCTTGTAAGGATCGGGCGGCGCATCCACTTGACCCAGCTGAAAATCGCCCAGGCCGGGTATGTGCACCAGTCCGTTCACATTCAGCGACTGTCCGCGCAGATAGCCCGTCACCTTCAGCGTGCCCAGCTCGCCGTTGGGCACATATTCGACCACATCGCCAAATAAGTTCGCCCGATTGTTGACGTTGTGCAGCACACGCTTCTTCTGGCCACCTATGCGCCGCATCACGTTCAATCCCTCGGCGGCTGTGTCCAGCTGCATGATCTTCTCCTCGGGCAGCAGCTTGCTGATGAACTTCTGTGCCGCCTGCTTGGCAGCAGTGCGACGCTTCGGATTGATGGATTCCAGATCCATCAGGGCCATGACGGGCGTCGGTATGCCCTGTGCCGAAATCATGTTGAACACACGCTGTCCCCAGCGATCGAAGATCTCGTCGTCGCCAAAGGCGGCCGAGGTCAGCATCAGTGTGGTGTCGCACACCTTCAGATAGTCGAGGACGATTAGCTCGTTGCCACGCCCAACGGGCGGCGTGACAAAGGCGAAGCGTTGCTTGAAACGCGGCAGATTCACGTACAAAATGCCGCTGGGCGAGCGCTCCACAACGATCTCGCTGTCGCACCTCTCGAGTATGGCGAGCGCGGAGTTGGCATCGATCTGCTCGTGCATCGGCAGCAAACAGACCAGAAACGGGGCGGTGTTCTGGCCACCCAGCTGACGCTTTTGCTGCAGGACCTCATCGCGTTTGTTTTTGCGCAGCTGGTTCATTTGGTTGCGTCGCTGCTCCTTGCGCTGCTGCTGCTTGTGCTTGTGCGAGATGGCCTTCAGGCCCACTTTGCCTAGGGTTAACAAAAAATAAAATCATGTTAACAACTTCGCTTGCATTTGTTGTTGTTGTTGTGCACCTTTGAGAGCAGTGTCGATGGCGCCTTTGGAGCGATGGCGACCCGTTTTGTGGGACTTGTTCGTTTGCTTCAAGGGCCCAGGCCGATGAAATGCATGATCCGCCATGTTTGGCTTGTTTATTACAGCAATTTATTAATTAAATACTAATATTTTCACGCTGCTTTATTTTCAAAACGAGTTGAGCACATGTTCTCACTGAATTTATCGATTGTGAGTTATCGACAGCACAGTGCAGCCACACTAAACTGTTGCTGTTATTTAATATGCAGCAGTGTTGGTAAGGCAACGAAAAGTTTCCCGCGCGCATTCAAATTTTAAATAAAACACATTTCAAGTTCTTTTTAAACCACATTCAATGTAAATATGTATTTGTTGTTATGGTATATTTGTAGTACATTACATATGTATGCAAGCTGCTTGCTTAAACATAACGCTGTTTACTTTATATGTAGTTTAGTTTTTTTTATATGATATAAAGTTTGCGTTGGTATTCCGAATGCATCCGTAGTTGAATAGTTGTAGTGAGTAACTGCATACATGTATTGCATATAGAGCATGCCAAAGTTTACATAGAGTTTTAGCTAACTTAATTGCATAGAGTATTTAATAGTTAAATTTGGTTTTCTTTCATTGGTGTAAATAATTTAAAATAGTTGTAGTCATTTAACTTTTATGATTTTTTTGGTGTGAGGGTTTTAAAACTTAACGGTAGGCATAACACTTAACGGTACACAATAAAACAGAAGTCTCAATAAATACAATTAATAGTTTTCGTTTAGGTAAATTGAGTGATTGTTTTTCATTAATTGGGTTTGGTTCAATCTAGGTTGGTTGCTTCCGCGCAATGTCTTTATATAAGTTATCGCTTAAACGTACAGTTTTTACATTCAATTTTTGTAGTATATATACTGTTCACATATTGTATGGCCACTAACAGCGCGATTATAATAAATACGAATGACCACGCCGGGTTCGTCAACGACGTGTTGGACAAATCTCAATGTTGCATGATTTTGTTGCATCGGGTTAATCGAGGACCTCCCTGTTGTCCTTACCAAAAATAAAGTACGCACTTGTATATAGATATATATATGTATATGTATTCATGTATATATATTATTCATTATGTTTATGCTATCAAAATGCCCACAAAATGCATCCACCAAATCCTTATGCGAGCGACTCTGTAAAAAATTATACATGCCCCAAACGTGGCGTTCCCCATGCTCGTACCCACCGTTTTCCAATTTACATACAAAATGCTCTAACACTATGGCCAGGACCTTAAAAAATGTGTTGCCCCACGCATGCCCTTTCAATAACCAATTTGTTCGGTTTTGCATTATTCCTTTCAGTTTTTGTTATTTTGTGGTTATTTTTCTTCTTTTCTCTTTTTTTTTTTTTGTTGTACGAATTTGTGCTTTGTTTTGTGAGCTCTTCTTTGTTGGTTTTGTGCAAGTTTTCATTGTGCTGGGACATGAACAAATTACATGTTCCTGCATTGAGCACAAACGGATCGAGCCTTTGTATTGTCACGCACAAAATCATGCACATTGAATTTTCCATCATCGCCATGGTCGTAGCCGCGACTCTTCAGTTGTCTGTGCGGATAAATAAACCGAGAGCGAGAATGGAATATTAGTTTTTTTGTTTTTGTTTTGTTTGGAAAATATTAAATGTTTTAACAAATAGTGAACTAGGAAAGATGCTTGACTCTACTTAGTTTCATGTTACTAAATTATTTATGCCTTGAAAACTTAAGACTTAATTGAATAAGTAATTTAGCAAAGCCTTATTAATTAAAAATTTATAAATTGCAAAATCTATTGAATAATCATTTATTGAAGAAGAGCCTGCGCATTAAATTTATACGTTTTCTGTGCTAAAGTCTCTAAATGCACTCAAGAGAAAGGCATATAAATCGTCTCAGGCTTGTTAGAAACTTTAGCCAAACTCTTTCGAGTCATTTTATCTAGCGGGTTGTGTGGCTAGAAAAGTTGTTAAAGCTCTCACCTGGCCACCGCTGTGAATGCCAGCTCCACGTTGAGTCCCGTCTTGGCCGATGTCTCCATGAATGGCACATTGTGCTCACGTCCGAGTCGTTCGCCATCCTCACGCTTCACCTGCCGCTCGCTGCTGCCGCAGTCGGCCTTGTTGCCTGTGTGCGCGTGTGTGTGTGTTTGTGTGGGTGAGAGATAGAGAGAAGTGTGTGGGGCAAGAGGTGAGTGTGTTTTGAAAGCGACAAAAGTTGCAAAAGTTTTACTCGTAATTCAATTAACTGGCCAACAGTTGGCAACTGCAACTGCAACTACAACTGCAACTGCAGCTGCAGTGGAGCCTTTAATTAAATCTAATTTTTGTTTTTTATTCTAGCCTTTTTAACTGAATCTCACCTATTAAAACGATGACCACATCCTCCTGCGCGTACTCACGTATTTCGCCCAGCCAGGCGCGTATGTTGTCGTAGGTGGTCTTATTGGTCACGTCGTACAGCAGCAGCAAAGCTTTATCGTATTATGGAAATCAATGTTAATTAAATAAATTCCCAAAAGCAATCACAATCTCCATAATCAGCAGCTGTTGCCGGAGTCGGTTGCAGCGCACTCACCGTGGGCATCGCGGTAATAGGCGTGCGTCACGCTGCGGAAACGCTCCTGTCCAGCGGTGTCCCAGATTTGCAGTTTGACGCGCGTGCCATCGACAACAACCACCTTGTTCTGCAAGCCGGACAATTGAGTTATGCGCGATCCGTATTCGCATTCGCATTTGTGTTATGCAAAAAGAAAATGTTGTTGCCATGAAAACGCAATTGTTTTACACAAATGCAATTAAATTACGAAATGTGCATGCCAATGTGAACGCCAAATGTAAGAGAAATAGAGCTAAAGAGAGGAGGTGGTTGGGGGGAGGAGAGGCAGCTTGTACGCTACGCGGCGTATGATTTATTTTTTAAGGCCACATTGCGTATACGCAACATGAGCCAAACAAACATGCAGACGTCTCAAATACTAAAATACGGTAATACAATTACAGTTAACATTCAGATGCTGCAATCTTGAAGATTCAGCCAGAGAGGACCGCCCTCGATTGACCCTCAGCTAGTGGAGAGCTACTCAGACAGTCAGTCAATAAAATAAATGTGTGCAAAAATTACGACAAATGACATCAATATGGTGTGTGAGTGTGTGTGTGGCAGTCATATTGACTTGTGGGTGTTTAATTTGGCTGCAGACATATAAAACACAAATACGAATATCAGAAAAGAACAAAGTAAACGCCAAATTTCTAGCAAAGCAAACATAAAGTCAATGCACTGCGGCAGCATTGAAAAGAGTGTACTGGGAAATTCATTTGGAGGAAAACACAGTGGAAACGGTCTAAATAAATAATGTATTTAGAAATATGTGTATAAAATAAAATTAAAATCACACAAGAGTACATACATATACATACGTATCTATGTGTATTTTGTAAACGCGTATCCCAAGGTTACGAACTTAATAAGTCCATGAGCTCAATGAATAGCTCAAAGTTTCACAAATACATTTTGAATATTTTTAAATTAAATATTTGCGTATACTTTTTACTATAACTAAACAGCAAAGTTTAATTGAAATCGCTAAATTATTAAAAGATGTTAATTATTTGAATCAGGTATTTGCTGCAATTAATGCCTTCCAGCATTAGCATGAATTTGCATTACAAAAAAATAAATAGAAGTTGCATTTTTGTATTCTCTTTGTTTGTTTGAAAAGTTGTATTATTATTTTCACTAGTTAATTTAAAAATGCACAGCTATTTAACAAATTTGTGCTGATAAATTCAATGTTTAATGGCATTTAATATGCCTTCAAGGCAACAAGTTGAAAATAAAAAAATTTGGCAATGAAGATAAAAATCAGCAAAGGACGCACGGGTCCATTCAATGAGCTGGCAAAAAAAATTACCAAAGGACACAACGGGACTGTTGTATTGCTAATGGCAGACATGGCAAATACTTGTAGAATTATTGCTCTTTAATAAATTTATGTGCCATGTGAGCCCTCGGCAATTTTCACGATAATAAAGCCTCTAGAAGTTGAAACAAAAACCCCACAATAATAAGCATAATAAAAGCAACAACAGCAAGTTAAATACGAGTAACAACAAGTGAACGAGAACGAGAAATACACACACATACACACACACACACACACTTATATAGAATCACACACAAAGAGACAGAAAACCATCAACAAGTCCGTTTCAAGTTCATATGCTTTTTAATAAATAGCCCCCGAAGAACTTTGCCGCAGCAACGCCGGCAACTCTGGGGCAATAAGGTCTTTCGGTATGGGGTGGGTGGTGCCGTTGGGTTTCGGGGTGGTTGGTGCTTGGAGGTTGCTGCTTGAATACAGGCTAAGCTGGCGGGAAAATATTTTACTAAAGGGAAGCACCACAGCAGCTGGAGAATACAAAAACCACAAAATAAACAGACAAAGGAACGTACCCGCAAACAAAACAAGTTGAGTATGGCACTAGCCGACACTTAGATACCCTGCAGCGAGCATTAAACATAAACAACACATTCATATAAGTTATGTTTAACAGATTGAATATATATCGAATGTTACTCTTTGTCAAATTGTATCTTAAATATTTATTTCAACTTTAAACACTTAACAATTATATAGCTTAAACGTTGATTACAGGGTACAACATATAATCAGATGGAGTTGCTAAGCAATGGAGTTGCGGTTTGTTAGGATTGGGCACATTTAGAAGTAGGGGTATAACAGGAGTAAGATAAACTCAAATACACACACATAGATAATGGAAAAGTTGATGTGTAAGCAGGTGAAAATCGTATTCAAAGCCTTGACAACTGTTGACAGCGAACGGAAATTGTAGACAGGAAAACAGTTAACAGAGAGAGGTACGGAACGTGAAAGAGAGACAGATAGAGTGAGACAGAGAAATACAAACACACACAACAATTAGTAAATACAACAATATTAACAACAACTAGAACACAGAAAGAGCGAGAGAGAGAGAGAGAGAGAGAGAGAGCGAGAGACAGAGTGTGAGAGTGAGAAAGATATCGCTTACCCTAAAATCAATGCCAACAGTGCTTAGAAAATAGCTGGGCACATAGCGACCATCGCGAAATCGAATTAAAAGCGACGTTTTGCCCACTCCCGAATCGCCCAGCATTATGACCTGGCCAACAACAACAGCGGCAGGCGTATGTGCATTTGTGTGTGTTGTGTGTAAATGAAGATAAATACATTGAATATTATGCACAAATAATTTATGGAGTGATGCAAAGTGTTTTCTGTGTAGCAAAACGCAAACAAGCGTAATAATTTATGCGAGCTCATAATGTACAACATAATATGATATAGTACCTAATATATATTTAAGGGCTTGGCTTAGTCTAGAGACCACCAAAAATCTGAGCACACACTTGCCGTGCGTAACTCTTGCGGCTTTGTTTGATATTGCGAAACATGCTGTGTTGACTTTAGTTGGCAGCTTGGCCAAATTAGATGTTACCAGGTTCCACTTTTTGCCCGGCGCCAGGCAATTAAAACGGAAATGTTATATCAACATGGCACGCATCAAATCTCAATTCACTGCGCGCTGCGGGAAGAGTGTGTCCGGGGGCATTTCAAATCTGGTATCTGGAATGCTTTTGCGTGGTACTTAAATTCTCAGCAATTGTTTGTAATTTGTTGTTTGGCCTTGCATTCGAATATGAAAGGGTTCAGTTGCAAAACTTGCAACGAAATAGTTTCCGAATTGTGTTTTAGTTTTACGCGTAAAATTAAAAATATAATTTTACATACTAGTACATTTGTTTATATAGTTCTTTTATCTGCAACTTACATTAAACCATGTTGCATATTCAAAAATATTAATATATAGCTGTTTAAGTTAGACTCTTTATAGTGTTTAATAAGCGCGTGTAGCTATCGTCTTTTTTTTTTTATTTATTTATTTACCAATGTATGCATTTAAGAGTCAGCCACGGAAATTGTTAACTCAAGCGTAAACATCAATGATAATAAATGAAAATGTTGTTTTCTTTCTGCATTTGCCGTCGTCACTGTTGTTGGTTTTTTTTTTTTTTTTTTTTTTGCATAGTCAGGGACTTCTTGGAAATGTTGCGCTTCGGAATTGCAGAAAAGTCCGACTTAATAAGGTGTATTGACTTTAAAGTACCGAATATACAAATCCAGGTCTCTTCTTTAACCATTTCTATTTAAACAAGTCTGCACCACTTAATTAACAGTTTGTAAAAGGTTCATAATAAAACTCAACTAGGGATCCACACACCTAAGCAGACATACCTGAAGCTGGTTGTGTGCCTCAACAAATAATTCAACTAATTTGCGTATTTTCAATTGCTAAGCAGACGCAAAAGTTTTACCATTTAACGGCACACACCCGTATACGCTGCGTATACGCAACGCAACGGATAATTCTTAGCGGATGGCTGCAAACTTATGCAAATATTTATACTAACCGAAAACTCTGTTTGCCTGACGAAAAACTAAGCGAAACAGAAGCGTCAGCAGTTTATAAAAAAATATATTAATTAAATATGCAGCGGGGTTGTCTTTTCTCTTTTTTATAGTGAGCAGTGAGCTCTAGTGAACTCTAAGTTTAGCAGCTTTGAAGAGTTGGTAAATAAATTTGGTGCAGAGCACAGAGTCAAAAAGCAATTGAATAATAAATCAAAAAATTTACTTTATAATTTGCAAAATTTTACTTACAATTAAAGCTGCTTTGGATTATTATTTTGAATGGAAACAACTTAAATTTTGTAACTGTGAAAGTGCATTTCATGTTCGTTATGCTGAGCAAAACTGTTGTTCCGGTTTTTATTTCTTGTATTTATTATATAAATATATTTTTTTTTATGTCTGCAGCTGTGCGCGAGTAAGTCGCAGCCGGAACATTTGTCATAATTCAAGCGAATTGCGCTAATGAAAAGCATAAAGCAACAGCTTGGCAGCTGGGTAACCTCCATATCTGTTGTTGTGGAGGAGCGCAGCAGCGAGTGCTGAAGGACACGCGACAATTGAACTGCGCCACGGTGCCATGTTGACAAGGAAATTAAAAATTTAGTAAGTCCTGAGCCTGTGCTTTATTATTATTGTTTGTTGTTGTTGTTGTTGTTGTTATTGTTGTCGTTGCTGCTGTTCTTTAAACAGACGAGTCCATTGCTAAATTTCCTTTTGTCACTTTGCACTTGATTGAATTTTATGACTTTATTTTTGAGCTGCTTATGTAAATCAGCTTGTAAATCAGGCAATGCTATAAAACGGGACGAAATAAGGCAGTAAGGCAGTAAGGCAGTAAGGCAGACAGACAGGAGCACAAATAAAACGCAATAATACGTAAATCAATTTGCGGCTCACGTTTAGAAAAAGATTTCCCTCGGATTCAGCTGACGTTTTACCCGCTTATAAATACTTATAAATATTTTATACATCTTTTGTTGTCGCCTTTTTGAAATGCAAATTGATAAATTTCATGAGCACACACATACAATTCAAAAGGATTTAAATGCGGGAGATGTTGAGCACGTTGTAAACTTCAATTCCGTTTGAATTTCGATGCATATAGTACTATAAACTTGTGTGTATTTGATAGAGTATTAGTTAGATTTTGTGTTTATCACCTTGCCCATTATATCAAAATCCTCATCCTCATCCTGCCCCGGCGTCGAGGATATCATGCGTATAAGCGCGCGTCCTGCAGATTTGCAGAGCGTAGCGCTGGCGCCTTCATTGCCCGGACCCACAGCTGTGGCAGCCGCTTGTGCAGCACCATTGCCAGCACCTCCACCTCCGCCAGCTCCAATTCCGCCCGTATCCAAGAGCGGCTGCTGCTCGGCAGCTACAGCAATGCGCATGCTATTGAGAAATCGACTGCTGAAACCATTTCCACCTGACGGCTGCTGTTGCGGCTGCTGGGACTGCTGCTGAGCCTGTGCCTGTGCCTGTGCCAGTGCCTGGGTCTGTGACTGTTGCTGGTGCTGCTGTTGCTGCTGCTGGAGATGGTCGCGATAGAGCTGCGATGGACTCATGTATTCGGGCAGCAGCGGCTGGTGTGACAGCGACTGCTGGCGCTGATGGACAATGACGCTGGGACGGCGCTTGGGATAGCCATCGTCATCCGAATCATCCGAGGCGATGCCATTGATCTTGTCCAGCGTTTTCGGTGGCAGCTGGCCGGGCGTTATATGCTGCCAGGTGGGCTTCACCAGCGATTCGCGACGCGTGGGCGAGGCGCTGCTGCTGCTGCTGCTCATAGCAGCTGTGATCAGCGACGCTTTCCTAGTTGCCCCTGTGCTGGTGCCAGCTATGGAGTCGCTGCGATACCGTGTCTGCTGACGTCGCATCTTTGAAACCACAAATTCGACCGTGAGTTCCCAAGAATATAGCTGTCGCGTTGAGGTGCAAATGCAAATTGGCCTGATTCGATTTCAAACACGCTAACAGAGAACAAAATCAATAAACTAACTGTTACACATCATCATAATCAGCTTCATAATGATGCGTATCGACAGCCAGAAAACAACCCTCTTAACAGGAGCCCGCCCAAGCACTGAGCCAAATCCCAACTTCAACTTTAACTTCAACTCGCATTTGCAAATCGAAAACCAGGAGCAAAGTTTGCTGAGGCAGCAACGGCAAAGCAAAAGGCAAAGCTGGGCAAAACTTTTGCCCAAAACTCATTAAAAATCATAAAAATAAAAAAGCACACAAAATTGCAAAACAAATGTATATACGCCGGAAGAAGAAGAGGGAGGAGGGGAGGGCGAGGAGGATAAGTAGGAGCAGCAGCAGCAGCAGCTATATATAGTACATCATAATAATATAGCTGAAAATTTAATTAGCCTGGCAGTTATAATTTACTTTGGCCAGTTGAGAAACAAATTAAAATTACAAATTCTCGTGCGCCGAAAGGCGGAACTTTAAAGCGACCCAAAAGGCACAGGTGCACACAGGTGCAAATTGAATGTAATTGCCTTGCCAACGACAGGGTCGATGAAAACCGAAACCGCGCAAGGTTAGCAGTGCCCCCAGGGCCAGAGAGAAATGGCTGCCATTGTCGTTGACAACACCAACACCAACACCAACACACACCACACACACAAAAGCTGGCCATTAGAGCGGACAGGGTGGGGTTTATTCAGCTACAGTTGCCGGGATTAAAGTCCGGGCGGTTCTCGTTCGTGACCACGTCGCTAAATCAACAGTTGGTAGGCAAAACCACGAAAGCCAACAAACACGCGGCTCAAAGCAACATTTCGGCTAATAATGTGGAATTGAAAAGGATTCAATGTGAGGGAAGCCCACCAGTGCGCAACCACATGATTAACATAGACTAGCACACACACACACACACTTGCACACACAAACAGAAAATGTAATATTGGCGTACATTCCAAAATGTACGCTATTTTACAAAGCTTAGCATGCGATTGGGCTAGAGTTAGAGTTCTATGTTGCAGATTTAATTTAATATTTAATAGAGTGCATTCATAAGGTGATTAAGTTGTAGCCAGTTCTACAAAGTCTAAAAGTTATCTTATATTATTAATTTCATATAATTTTAAATAAAATTCTTAATTTGTTAAAACAAAGATCAGATCAAGTCTTTAAAAATACCATAGTATATTTTTGAAATTCAGTCACTAAATTGTTACGCAAGGTAACAGCATTTTTATGGGATTTGTTTATAGAAGTTGAGCTTTGAACTCGCAGTTTTTTGTTTGGGAATTTGATGCTCCGACCACTTAACCACGCGAACTCAAGGCCGCGCAGCCTGCTTAAGTATATACATATTGTAACATTGTAGTTACATATTTTTCATACAAACTTCAACCCCACATTTCCCACTTATGGCTAAAATTTTTAAAACTCACGAGTGTCTTAAATTAAACTGCTCTGTTCACATTTTAGCTCTAGTTTTTTTCGCTGCAGAGAAAGTGTAAGATTCTTATTGACATTAAAAGTGACAAAATATTGTCATGTAAGCTCTCGGATTCAAAGCTCTTATATTTAAAACTCCCATAATTTTCTCAAAACTGAACCAATTTGTATGGCTTATTGCATTTTGGTCATGGTTCGTCCTATAGATTAATTCTGCATTTCTTTTTGTCCAAGTTTGTTTGCGTCTGCACCAAAAAAAAATAAGCAAAAGTATCTTCCCTTTCAATTAGTTGAAATTAAATGACAGTCCATTTTGACAGTGATTTCATTTGGCCAATCAAAGCTTCTTTCTGCAGCGAGAAGGATTTGCAATTTTCCCGACACATTTTTTCGGTCGTAACGACTTAATTACGCCGACATATCTCCGCCGTTCGTCCAATGACATATCTCCGCGCGGAATTATATCGGCGGAAACATGTCGTTTTAAAAGGACATATTCTCGCGGTGGTCAAGGAAATTATGTCGTTGCAAAAAGATATAATTTCGCAGGAAAATAAGCGACATAATTCCGCCGTCAAAATGTAATAGGCGGAGATATGTCGGCGAAATTATGATTGTAATAAGCTTTAAATGACTCTATTTTGGTTAAATAAAGTCCGATTTCGGAAAGATACACCTCTTTCAGCTAGAGCTATGAGCCTATAGATTCGATCTGCAATCAAAATTTTTGATTTTAAAATTTTCGCAATTTTGGCAAAAAACTTGATGTTACCCCTTGCCATTTTTGTCAAAAATGGGCAAAATTTAGAATGTAGATTTTTGAATGCCAATCGATAGTCACGGCCCGTACGAGTCTAAAAAAGCGTACCATTCGAAGATATGGCCTTATTTGCGTGAGCTATGCAGGTTTTACTGATTGTAATAAGCTTTAAATGACTCTATCTTGGCTGAATAAAGTCCGATCTTGGAAAGATAGACCTCTTTAGAATTGTAAAAGTCTATAGATTCGATCTCTATTTAAAATTTTTGATTTTAAAATTTTCGCAATTTTGGCAAAAAACTTGATGTTACCCCTTGCCATTTTTGTCAAAAATGGGCAAAATTTAGAATGGGGCTTTTTGAATGCCAATCGATAGTCACGGCCCGTACGAGTCTAAAAAAGCATACTATTCGAAGATATGGCGTTATTTGACTGATTTATGCAGGTTTTACTGATTGTAATAAGCTTTAAATGACTCTATCTTGGCTGAATACAGTCCGATCTTGGAAAGATACACCTCTTTAGAATTGTTAAAGTCTATAGATTCGATCTCTATTTAAAATTTTGAATTTTAAAATTTTTGAGATTTTGTCAAAAAACGTTATGTTACCCCTTGTCATTTTTGTCAAAAATGGGCAAAATTTAGAATGGGGCTTTTTGAATGCCAATCGATAGTCACGGCCCGTACGAGTCTAAAAAAGCGTACCATTATATGGCCTTATTTGCCTGATTTATGCAGGTTTTACTGATTGTAATAAGCTTAATAATCGTAACCTCTTTATTTTTTTGTTGTTTCAAAAATGGCCAAAATTTAGAATGGGGAGTTTATATATATATACGCTATGTCCTGGACGTTAATAGCATTCGCGGTGAAAACACGTTGAAATTGTCAATACTTAATATATATGTATATTTTAAAATTCGCCCGGCCAACTCTTTGTCAAGCTTTGAAGAGAAAGCAAATTCGAGACTTGTTCGTTTTTTATTTGCAGCACAAACAGACATGCGGGCGAAATTGCTTGGCCATGGCACGTCTGCGTACCTGTTTTACCTGTGAATCGCCACCTTGGACGAGGCGCATTTCAGTGTCTTAAGCGTTCACATTAAAAACATCTTATTTGTATATATACATAGTATATATGTATAGTGGCAGCAGTGTGGCAGGCAGCCAAGCGCAGCTTTTTTGTTCGTCCTGTCTGGGCGCCACTGTCTGGGTAATTGTTTGGAAGTTAAATCTAACTGCCCGACTGCTGCTCCTTAAACGGAGTTCAACTGCCTGACCGCACGTGCACAGACTTGATTACGTTTACAGACCCAAAGCGTCCGTTATGTGATTTCCTTTAGTTGGCCAATGGATAAAAATACATGTGAAGAGTCTAGAGACAACATTGTTGCCGGGCTTAATTTGTAAACTGATATCACTTGGAGCCGACAAAGCGCCAAGGACACTTTATTAAAAACAAAAAGTGTACATTACACAATTAGAGCACAGAGTTGAAGAGGATGTCAAGAGTTCAGAGAATGCAGGCTCGAGGGTATCAAATAATTAAAATATTCCCTAGAAAAAAACTTGATACGAGCATATAAATTTTACTGAAAATATTTTATTTCATATGCATACAACTAGTTTTCCAAATTACTTTTAAATTAAATTAAATCTCTATGATATTACATTTTCAATTTTTTAACTGTGTTCTACTTGGAACTTGATACGTATCCTTTAAATAAAAGGCGACCTTTACAGAATGTGGCTCAACCTTTTTCATGCGACCATTCGACCCAGAAAATGACCTTCCCGTATTAGTTTCCTCATAAAATTAAATATTGTATAATCAACTTTACATTGGCAATCTCGTAGCTGATAACAAAAGTTTTTAATTGGGTTGCTGTCGCAACGTTTTCCACGGAAAGACTTCAAGTACAATTTTCGCCGATGAATTGAATGACATTGGCAGTGAGAGACGCTTGACTGAATCAAATGGCAGCTGGGAACATTGCTCGGCGTAATTACATCAATGTGGAGCACAAAAATAAATGGACCCTCCGATCACGGCCGATTGAGCACATTTGAAAAGCCTACGCAGCAATGGGTCATGTTCTGCCCACGTACAAAGGCATACATAAATGTATATATGTGTACACATGTATGTATATGTATGTCAAAGGCTACTTGCGGGTATACCTTTATAAGGACACAGTTTGGACTTTCACACACATACGCAGACATATTCAATCATGCGCTCAATCACGCAGCTAAAATGAAGGCAAAATGCGCAGACAATAGGCGCATCTCGCAGACAATGGCTTCCTGATTGCATGGACAGCTTTAGGGAAACACAACTACAATGTGAGTGTCTGTGTGTGTGTGTGGGCGTCTCAGTTGATTTTAACAGGAAACGGGCGAGCCGACGCTGGCCACGCCAATCGACAGGTTCACATTGATGTGCGGCTGCCGTAAAACGTTTTTATGGCATTTGTTATAAAAGCCACTCGGCAGGCTCCTTGCAGCGGCGGCAGCAGCAGCAACAGGACAGACAGAGACAGGGGACACAACAGAACAGCGCATAAGAGGCCGACAAACCCCAGATAGATTTGTGCTAGTAATCGGCTTAAATTGCATTTTCATGAAACTTCCCACGGGAAATTTTGCAATGCCTCACTCAAGCAACTTCAAGTTAATTCCCCAGTTACCCCAGCTTGCCCCCGTTGCCCCTCTTGAATGCAGTTAAAAAGTGTGTTTAATTAAGCCAGCCTTGAACTTGAGCTGCTCAAAGAGCCCTTTAAAGTCGGTGCACAATAGGTGTAGCCACAAAATAGATGCACTAGAAATTGACCTTCGGCTGTTGAATGCACTTCAACTGATGCTGATATGCGCATTCGTTTAATTAATGCGCATTTGAGTAAGATAAATGCGTCGGGCTGCAACAACAACAGCATTGAGAGGGATGTCAATCTATGAAAACAACAGCAGCAAATTCTGAGAATTGCAATTCTAAAGAACAATGCGGTAGACAAAGAGCTCTTTTTAATTATCACTAATGCAGAACATTTTCAAACTGCATATATGACAATATAAGGACTAGGGTCTTAAATCAGTTTTAGTTGCTTATAATATAAGATGTTATAAATTATATGAAATATTTTAAAAGACAACACACAAATATACAGGATTGCCTGGCTTCAGCCATAAAAAGAAGTGAGGACACTTATCAAAAATTTAAAAGGTACAACAATAAATAAAATAAAAGCCCATATGAATAATTTTTTAAATGTGTTGAAGCATTTCAACTTTAGGCAATTTACAAATGCATTTAACTCTATAATTTGAGTTTTTAAAGTCTCATTTTAACATTAGAAAAGCCATATTTAAATATATCTATATTTTTTTATGTGTATTTTGACATTGTTGAGTAATATTTAATGCAACAAAAGTGTAATACTGTCATTACATATACAGAAATGATGAACGGAGTTTTTCTAGAATTTAACAGATATTGATATTTTTGTTAATAATCCATTTTTACAAGAAATTTAATGTGAGCTCAAAACGGAAGTCAATAAATTTAGCTATCAGAGCTCAACGCAAAAGTAAAAATATTAACAAATGTTGCGCTAAACACTTCGAATATTTCAAACATGCCCGACAGAATATGATTTTCAAAATAAAGCCACACAAAATTAATTAACAAAAATCTTTAACAAACACAAAAGTCAAATTTGATTTGATGATTGCCATAAATTGTTTTCATTTATTTTTAAACGCGCAAAGAACCTTCTCAATTTAGCCAGACAGCCAAACAGAGACACACACAAATAAACTAGCTCGCACAGGCACTGCGCGAAAACATACACACACACTCAGACACACACACACACATAAACTCCATTCATACCAAAGAGAAGCCACCGAAAATAGCTGAAAAATGTTGCAAAGTGCACAAAAGTTTTTGTGTTTGACGCGGCGCGCTCAAAAGTATGCAATGGAAACTTGCAGTGCTCAATGAGCTGCCTCTGTGTGTGTTTTTGTGTGCGTGTGCGTCTGTATTAGTGCGTCAGGCCAATTATATTTTGTCAAAAGAGGTTCAAAGCGTTCGCTTTCACTTTACATTTTTCAACGAAACTCTTATTTCAAACTGTGCACAAGAACAGAAAATTTGAATGGGGAATGCTCGTGAAATGCGCGCCCGATACCAATCGAAGCGCCAGGAGCAGCGCACAAAACTAAACTGAGCACGCAGCCAGGAGCATTGGCAGCAGCAGCCGCAGCATCCAGCGCAGAGTCCTTCAGTCTATGGCCGAGTCAAGTTCGTGCAACTTCGGCTTTTTGGCTTTGCCACAGCACAGCACAGCACAGCAGAGCCCTGGCCTAGAAATGCGAGCATCCAATGTCGAGCACGCGCCAGAAGCACGCGTCCTAAGGGACGCATTGAGTAGGGGTGAGCCGAGTTTCGACGAAATGCGGAGCAGGCGGCAGGTGGCAGGTGGCAGCTAGTCGGGTAAATATAACTGTTGCACTTGAACTTCCTAGCCTTGGCGGCCATCGGTAGCTGCCACGCGTCGTGCGCTGAATGCCTGCCTTCTGCCTGCTCGCTGTGAAAGTGAAAGCCGGCAACAGGTTGCGAATGCAGGGCACACGAATTATGTGGCCTACTTAAGTAGAGGCTGACAGCAAAAATTTCTCCATTACTTTTGAAAATTGATACAAATAATTGCAATTTTCTGGGGCATAAAGTACTTTATATATTTATCTAGCAAATTTACACAGAAAATAGAAATTACGGATTTCTTAGACTTACAGCTTTTGTACAAATTTACTCAATTCCACGAAACAGTTTATGAAATCGTAGAACAGTTTATGAAAAAGATTTCTAGGTAAGATTGATTTCGTTTGCTTTTATTAGCATAGTAAAAAGAAAGAAAAAACAGTTCCACGAACGAATTATTCAATTTACCAGCAATAAAGGAATTTTACTGAATGTGAAATTAAAAAAAAAATGTAAATCCACATAAAATATAAGTACTATTCTTAAATATTAATTTTAAAAAACCAGTTTTGATAAACCTTTAAAAAAAAAAATGTTTCAGCTATCTTTTTAATTTGCAAGGCATCCAGCTGATTTTTAGCTTAATTTGTACAGTACTAATGATTATTCTTCAATTATCAAAAATGTACTTAAAACGCCACCTTTTATGTGTCAGTCCATAATCAGCTAATCAATCAATATTAACCAATATTTTTGGACAGTAGTGTTGCGTGACGTATCGTAAATATTATGATGTGCGTACACATACCCGCACACACACACACACACACACACACACACACGTACACCACAGCCTAAACGCTTCGTGGTTATGGGTTTATTTTTATGACATCGCAGCAACAAAATCAATGCGAATTCGCTGGAGAGATTTCCGAGCGATAAAAATAGACAGCATAAAGTACAGGAAATCGCGAGACAGCAGAACAATATGTTGCCTATTTAAAGGGGCGCAGGCTTGCGGCAGCTGCTCAATTACAGTTAAACACGCAAACACACAAATACATACATATCTACAAAATGGGATTATGGATTATCTATGTATTGGAAGGCCAACGAGACGTGAACTTTGGTTGGCTTGCGAACATGCACGGGAATCAAGCGTGGGTTGCAGCCGCAGACTCAGTTGCCATACATTCAATGTCATTCACTCGCCCTCGCTCTCTCTCTCTCTCTCTCTCTATTACTTGCTGATTGACTTACCGTTAGTGCAATGCCAACGGTGGCCGAGAAGGAACCCAAACGAAACTCGCCCGTATTGTATTTGACCAGAAAGGAGGTTTTGCCAACACCGGAGTCGCCCAACAGGATCGTCTTGTGATTGATGGTATCATCGAAGGGCTGCTGCTGGGCCGCTGGCAGCGCCTGATGCATGTCCACCTCATCGTACCGATACGAACGCCAGCCATCATCGTAATCCTCGGCCAGCGCGTAGTCCGCATTGCCATAGGCGTACAGCTGAAGGGCCTCGCGGGAGGGACGATATCCGGGATAGCCGGTGGCGGAGCGCTGCACGGGCGCCATAATGGCATCGTCATGATAATGATGGCTGCTCGTCAGACTCTGCTGGCTGCTGCTGTTGTTGTGATTGGTATTGGGATGATGATGATGATGGTGCTGATGCTGATGCTGTTGTTGCTGCTGCTGCTGTTGCTGTGAAACGGGCGCTGCGGGTGGATTGTAGCAGCCATCGCCGAAGGGGCGGCGACGCAGGTCCTCGACGCGTGCTTTGGTCGTTTCCGCATCCTCGAAAACATCGTCGCTCATGCTGCTCGCATCGTCGTGATGCGTTGTTGTTGTTGCCATTTTGGGTTTGTGTCCTGGCTAGGCAAAGGCAAAGCTGAGCTTTTATGCTGAGCCTGAACTAAATGTGTGGCGTGCTTTTGGGCGCTCTCAAGCACAAACGCTCTCTCTCTCTCTCTCTCTCTCTAGATGGCGCTCTCTTTATGACTTTGACATTTAGCGACGTTTGGCAGTCCGGTTTATGGCACGTTTTCTGAATGAATTTTGATTTTGTGCTTTTTTTTGTGGGGGTTCTGCGGCAGGCTCTTTATTATTTTTATATATATGTATGTATATTTGCTCTAAACTTACTTAGTAACTTGGCATAAGCTTATTAATATTGAAATTCCCTAAACGTATATTCGTTAGTTTCTTTTCAATTGAACTTTGATTTTGTTTTTTGTTTTTGGTGTTTTGGTTGCTTGGTGTTTTATTTAAAGCCACTAAATAATTGTTAGGTATAAATGGTAACTAGCTAAACATATTGACTAGTTCATCTACGGGTTATGCGCTAATTGGTGCTGTTTCCACTATGTTAATTACGGTTAATATAACTATATTAATTTTTTTAATTCTTGTTTTTTGTTTTTGTTTTTGTTGCAGCTTTGCAGGCTGCACTCTGCTTGGTGTTTTGGTTAAAGCTTTTTGTTAAGTTTGTTGTTTTTTTTTTTTGTTTACTTTGGTTTTGTCTCTCTTTCCTTCATTTATAATTTGCTTCAGCGAAAATATTGCGTTTTATTCTTGGCGTTTTTGTTAGAATTGTGTTTGGTTTTCATTTCGTTTTTGGTGTTGTTGGTATTTCACTATCACAGCATTAATAAATATATTTCGTCGTTGGCGCTGTCGCCTGCGCCGCACTAATTAGGCAGCCGCATTGAGCCCCCGGCTTCAGTTCCGCATTCCATTCCACTTCATCCGCTGCTGACGTCTTCATTTCCCTTTGTTATCTGTCAAACGCAATAACGGCAATCGCATCCTGCGCCCGAGCGCCGCAGCTAGTGCCATTCATCGACCCAATTGACAAGGACAGCAGCAACAACAACAGCAGCAGCAGCAGAAGCAGGAACAACAACAACGTATTTACTATTGGCTGCCGCAGCTCGACATCCTTTTTGGGTCATTGTGTGCGTGCGTGTGTCGATGTCGATGTGTGCGTATGTGTGAGTGTCGTAGCGGCCTGTTTTCACATTTTCGATTTCCTCCGTTTTTATTCGATTCGCACTGCGATTTTTTACTTCTACACTTTACTGTATTCTGTGTGCGTTGCTTTTCTGGAAAATGTCGGTATCACATTGTTGTCAATTTATTTGTATAAAAATCACACACACTCACGCACACAGACGATGCAAATTTGATTTATTTTGCACGCACTCGAAACAGTGGCACCGAACTCTAGCAATATTTTAAAGCCGAACTGCTTCCAATCACTGCTGCACCGGACTTATGGATTATTTATATTTCAATGCACGGTCGTACCTTACAATCCACACCATCCACAAAAACGCTTACACATCACTGTTAAGTGACCGATAAGTGTGGTGGTCTGACGATTACACCGACCGCAATTGAAAGATTTGTCTACCTCGAATAGTGCGGTCACATTGTTTGCAGTCAGTGTAAATGTCAGTCGCAATTTGTTTTTAAACTATTTTGCGTTAAAAAAGAATGCAAATTAACATTTATTGAGCAACCAAAACGTTCGGTACAAAGCCAATCAAGTATTTGCAACAACAATTTCCCTCGAGGACAAGTAAAAGCCTCAAAATTGGTAAAGTGGACGGCAACACAATGGGCAGCTCGGACGATCGCGTCTACGCTGCCGAAAAAATCATCCAGAAGCGCGTTAGAAAGGTATGTTTTAGAAAATAAACAAACGAGAGTTAAATATGCGCAGCACACACATGTACAAGGTCATATGTCCTTCGAAATTTCGAGCAGAGACTCGCGTCCATCTGCTAGCAGCTGCGCTAATGTCTCGTGCTGCAGCAGCAACCACCATTTGCGCTGCGCCTGTATGCGCGTGTGTGTGCGTGTGTGTGTTGTTGTTGTTTTTGCTGCGCTGCGCTGCGTTTCGGCATCGATGGAAAATCAATTAGTTGAATGAATGAATGAAAGATCCTGAGGAAAAATGTTGACAAGACATATCCTTTAATGTAACTAAATAAATAAATATAACCTAATGCACATTTGTGATTATTTTTAAGGAATAAAACACTAAAAAACCAAAACAACTCACACAAATTAACATTTTGCAGGGTGTTGTGGAGTACCGTGTCAAGTGGAAGGGCTGGAACCAACGCTACAACACCTGGGAGCCGGAGGTCAACATTTTGGATCGTCGCCTGATCGACATCTACGAGCAGAGCAATAAATCCTCCGGCACACCCTCAAAGCGCGGCGCAGCGCTCAAAAAGAAGGAAAAGGAACCCGACCCGGAGCCCGAATCCGAGGAGGATGAGTACACATTCACCGGCGATGATGTGCCCGATACCAATCAGGCAACTACATCGACCACTGCCGCGTCCAACGATGGCGTCGATAAGAAGGATAAGGACAAGAAGCACCATCATCACCATCACCACCACCACCATCATCAGCAGCAAAATAGCAACCAAAGTATCAAGTCCGAACGTGTTAATCGCCGCTCCGAATCGCCGCTGACCCATCATCATCACCACCACCATGAGTCGAAGCGACTGCGCATGGAGCACAGCTCCTCTTCTAACAGCAGCTCGACGCATAATGAGAACTCCTTTGTGCCGGAAGCGGACACCAATTCATCCAGCTCTGAGGATCAGCCGCTAATGGGCACCAAGCGCAAGGCTGAGGTTCTCAAGGAATCGGGAAAAATTGGCGTTACCATCAAAACCTCACCCGATGGACCCGCACCCAAGCCGCAGCAAGAGCAACAACAAATTGCAGCGGAATCGGCTGCGCAGCCAAACAAGACAGAGCTGCCGGGTGCGCCACTGGGCACCGAGCCGGAGGCGGGTGAATCATCTGCAACAGCCTATAACGAGGAGGAGGATGATGAGTCGTCGGCGACTGCGGCGCCCCCATCGGAGAACAATAACATACCAAAACTGAGTGGCGCCCTGGCGTTGAGCCAGAAACAGCCGTTGACGCCGCTGTCACCGCGTGCGTTGCCGCCACGCTTCTGGTTGCCCGCCAAGTGCAACATATCGAATCGTGTGGTAATCACCGATGTCACCGTCAACCTGGAGACGGTCACCATTCGCGAGTGCAAAACGGAGCGGGGATTCTTTCGTGAGCGCGACATGAAAGGCGATTCGTCGCCGGTGGCTTAAGCCGTTGGCTCGCTCCAAATTCAATTGTAAATAGTTTTACAAAAAAAAAACAAGAAAAGAAAAACCCATGCTAAATGTTGCGAAGCATTTTCTTTTAAGATATAACTTATTTATTGTATTTATTTATAGCCTAGAAACTAGTTTGTTGTTTTATTACAATGTTTAAAGAGCAGCTCCAGCTGTTGGGCAGCCACAAGAGTTGACTCTCCGTTGATTGATCAACTGTTGCGGCTGCACAACGCCTGCTAGTGCATCTAGTTGTATGTCTTGTAGTTTAGCAGAGTATATTACACCATATATATATTTATTTAACATATATGTATATTTTTCTATAACAACTTGAATCTGATAGAAACCAAAACACACTCATACGCAACAAATCCATGCGAAACTGAAGCAATTGCTATTACGCTTGATTATACACATTTACATTATACAAAAACCTATCCTATTATATACAAGTATATATATACATATTATTCTAAGGATGTTACAAATCAGCAGCAGCTACAATATTATTCAATTTTTTTATATATGTTTTTTTTGTAACCCCACATTGTAAAGATTATATTGTTTTAGCGCTGACTGAATTGAAGCAAACATACAAAAAAAAAAAAAAAAAAGAGATATAACATCTAAGCTGATGCATGCGGATAGATATTAGCTAATAATAATCTACGCCTGCATAATTTATTTTTAAATGTTTAACGTTAAGTTCAATTGTTGGACAATTGCTGACTCTGCGCCCAACTGTGCAGTGCACAACTGAATAACTCCAACTTCTTCAAGCGGCGTTCATAGATTCAGCACTTTTCCACAAAGCCTACAATTCCTTTTAAATCGTTCTGTACATTTTTTAACTATACATATATTTATGGCTATTTTTAATAAACAACGCACAAGATGAACTTGGCAAAAATCAATATTGATTTCTGCTTAGTTTTGAAACATATTTTATAGCCATGTGCGTAGTATTTATTGGCTAGTTTTAGTTGCGGCGCTAATTCCATAAAAGATAAAAAAAACAAACAAAAAACTACTCAAAACATTTTCAAGTTTGTAATTTACTCTAACTTTAATGTTATTGCCAGTATCAACGGTAATTAAATTAAATAGAAGCAGAAACTTGTATTTTTATTGGGTTTAACAATATCGTTACTTATGATCTAAATTCGTGAGGTCTATCATAGCACAAATCTTAATGTCGTTGTATATAATATCTATGTTGTTTATTAGATTATATCTAGCTATTTGTACAAGTCAAGGTCTCGTCTCCGACTACATCTTCTCATAAGGGTCTGCACTTGTTAATGAAGGCATTGATGAGGTGCGCCACTTTCTCGGGCTCATTGAGATGCACATGATGCGTTCCCTCAACTTCATGGTATTCGAATAGCGGATTCTGGCGCAGCACTGCCAGTGTGGCATCGTAGTATTTCTTGTCCTCGTAGTAGGGCGCCTGCAGTGCTTTGATAAACAGATGCGGCGACTTGATCCGCTGGGCCATCTCCAGCACAATGTCAATGGAGAACGTGTAGAACTGCGAGTTCTTGAGGCGATTGTCGCGTGCGAAGTAATACTTGTGCGGTTCGTGGCTGGAGGGTTTGCAGTTGCGCTGCAGCAGGTATTGGCAGGCCTCCATATCGACGGATTTGTCGGTGCCCTGATGCAGACGCTCCACCAGCTGATCCCATTCGTAGGCAGGCGGTTCACTGCCCGAACGCAGGCGACGTTCCAGTTTTAGGGAACCTTCTAGGCGTTCTGCCAGCCCATTCACAATATGTTTGGGACTCCGGATGGGCGGCTTCAGCACGTCCAGGCCAATAAACATGTCCACTTTGTCGGGGAACAGTGCGCCGAAGACGAAGCCATTTATCGAGCTCATCGAGTGACCCAATATGGATACCTTGTCCCAATTGTATTCCTCCATTATGCGTAGCACCAACTGCACATAGTCTATGGAGTGATACATGACGCCCGCCGGCAGCCAGGAGGAGAAGCCGTGTCCCGGTGCGTCAATGCTGAGAAAGGACAGGTGTGGCGGCAGCAGCGGTGCCAGAGTATCAAAGGTGCCCGCGTTGTCCTGCCAGCCGTGCATGCCCAGAATGGGACGCACATGCTTCGGGCCATACCACTTGCCAGCTACGCGGCCCCAGGGAACGACAATGCTAACCTCATCGTACTGCAAAGTGTGCACATAATGTAAATGATTCAGCGGTCAGGGTGAAAGTGTGGCAATTATGTTACCTACATGTTTTGATAGTGTCTTCAGCGAGCTGGCCGAACTTTGACCGTGCGCCAGGCGAAGGCTCTGCTGTGTTCCGGGTGCAAGCTGGCGAAGCAGGCGCACACTTCCTTGGCCCTTCATTTCCAATGAGTATATTTTGTTGAATTTTCTTTTGAGTAATATCTAAGCGGCACTGTAACGTCCAACCTGCTTATTCACCGTGATGAAATAAAATATCTGATTACATCTTTGGTGATGGAAGTATAACAAGAAGAATTGAAGAACTTAAACGCCGAAATGTGAATACTCTAATAAATGTGCATACCCATGCTTGTTTGATACCTGTTCTATGTTGGCACGTATATGAGAATTGTTTGAATAAATTTTATTTTAAAATGTACTTATAAAGATACAATGACTTAATGTCATTAAACAAAATTTTAATATATTTCTTGAAGCCTCTTTTTAAGCGTTACAAACGCTGCCATTAAATCAAAGTACAAAGGCGTATAAAACTATCGATGCTTCCTAAAATAATCGATAAAAGCAACATAGTTTGAAGCTGTAAGTGCTGATAAATGTTTTTATTAGCCATTTACTAATTACTTTGTTATTGCTTCTGGTATTGAACAGCACTTTAACTATGCTTTTTTAACAATACTCAATCCTTGCCAAGCGCTTTTGTCCATCTCTAACACTAATTCGCTCTCGCGCCCAAACTCTAATCAGCTGTTTGTTTAGTTTATTGTTCTCTAGATTTGCCACGGCTATATTTAATAAAACGTAACTAATTAGTGTGGAAACACTTCTACTACTGACTGCACAATTGATGGAAGCGTAAGTAATTAGCAGTCAGCGTGTAGAGAGTTAGCAGAAAAAAAATAAAATCAAGAGCATCAGGTAGACGATGACCTTGAACTTTGGAGCTGGTTTTCAATACTCCTGATCGAGCGTGGAGCTTGGATAATTAAATTTCGTGCTGCTCTTTATTGTTTATTTTATTGGCGTGCACCGTTTTGGGGCATGTTTCTCACGTAAACATTCCGCTCTTCAGACTGATTAAGCTAATCGCAATCGTGACGACCTAATCACGAACGCTGATAAGAATTTGTCTGCACCTTCGATTGGGCTAAACTTTGAAATTAATGCACATTCATATTTTCGTTCTATTGCAGTGAGGAATATGGAGTTCGAATTTAAGGACAATTCTAGTGCCGGCAGCAGCGCTGGCAACGTGGATCTCAATCTCAACCAGCGTTATCGACACGCTGGCGACCTCACTGGCGAGGCGCCGACGCGAACCGTAAGTGCGCACTTTGCTCTTTGGAACGCCGGTCACAATTAATTGTGTGTTAACCATTTGCTTACAGTTCTCCGAGATCACCATTAAAGTGCCATGGGGTCACATAGCTGGCAAGTGGTATGGGCCACAGAATGTGCAGCCCATACTGGGCCTGCATGGCTGGCAAGATAATGCGGGCACCTACGACTTGCTGGTGCCTTTGCTATCGCCGGATGTGGCCTTCCTTTCCGTTGATTTACCCGGTCACGGACTGTCTTCACGTCTGCCGGATGGCTGCTATTACAATTCGGTGGATAATCTATATGTGATAAGGCTTATCATGAAGCAGTATAAATGGGAGAAGGTGTCTCTGGTTGGCCATTCCATGTCTTCCATTATCTGTTTTGTTTTTGCCGCCGTCTTTCCGGACAAGGTTGATATGGTAATTGGCATCGATGCGTTGAAACCACATCAGCGTCCCTATCCCTCGGTCATACGCACCATGGAGACGCGCCTGGACGAATTTCTGCGTGAGGACGAACGCAATCGCAGCAAAAACGAGCCGCCCAGCTACACCTACGACGAGCTGATCGAGCGCGTCTACATCGGCACGTTTCATTCGGTCAAAAAGGAACTGTGCAAACATATGCTTGCGCGCAACATTCAAAAGTCCGGCAAGTATCCGGACAAATACTTCTTCCGTCGCGATCGTCGCTTAAAGTTCTACAACTATGCGATTGGCTCCCAGGAGCTGTGCGTGGAGATGGCCCAGCGCATTACGTGCCCCTATCTATTTATCAAGTGCTCGCAGTCGTCATATTTCGAGGACAAAAAGTACTACGATGAAGTACTTGATGTGCTGCTGAAGAAGCCCAACTTTGAGTACCTGGAGGCGAATGGCTCGCATCATCTGCACATAAACAATCCGGAGGCCATTATTGGGCCGGTCAACAACTTTATACAACGTTTCGGACCAGCCGCCTCGGCCGCGGCGCGTCAAAAGGCCAAGGAGGCTGCAGAGAGCAAGCTCTAAAGCTCATGACAACAGTGAACAAACTTCAGTATAAACTTGGGTCAAATGGGGCTTATTTATTGTTGCATAAACGATTCTGTGTATCGATGTCACATCTCTTATTTTTATATACTTAATTGTTGATTATACTGTTAAAAGTCTGGCTCTGGCTCTGACTCTGCCTGTGCCTCTGCTATAAATACACAATGTAAATACACGTAGACCAAAAGGTTGTTCGCTTCATTTTGCGTCTTGAAGGATAACGAGGAACTGGTTATGCGTACACGCGGCGTTGGGTTAAAAGACTTGCTTTGGACGGGGCTAACCCCTTAAGGCCGTAGTGCTAACTTATGCTGCTGCAGTTGTGGAGAATTCAGAAGTTACTGCAAGACTCTTTTTTATTACCCTAAAATAATAATCAATAAATATAGTACAATTTTTATAAATCATAAATTGTTAAATACATTTTTTTTATGCATTCTCTCACCTTGTTTTGGTGATATTTTAAAACGCATCTTAATGTTGATGGGTTAATTGGCCATTTGGGTATTACGTGCGTGCTGCAGGGCACGCATAAAGAGCCGGCAGTTGACCTACATTTTGGCCAGTAGAATACGCAGGCGCAGCGAAAGTGTTAATAACCGACAAACCCGTTTGGTACCCGGCAACGCCAGCACATTTTGGATGTTGCATCACGTTTTAGACTCTTTCTTGGTATTGTATTTTTTTTTTCTCATCTGGTTTTACCTTTTTTGGCGGTCAACTGTCGGATTTACATTGAAATGACAAATTAAATATGTATGTACATTTAGATGCGACATAAATGAAGCAAAAAGAAGAGAAAAAAAGGTGCGAAGCGTCGGAGCTGTTGGCCCTGCAGCTTCCACATTTGTCTGCATAAATTTCCGCCTGACGTAGCTTTATCTATATATATAAAATAAATATATATTTTATACTTTTCACCTCGACCAATTTGGCTAATTCCTGTGCCAGTTCGTTAAGGCAACGTCTGCTTTGCCATTTGATTAATGAGCGTCCATTAAATGTGGCTCATAGCGTATTATGCATTTTATACTTAAAGATACATATGCATATATTTAATTAATGATAGCTTCATTATGAGTTTATGTTCGCTGAATGCAGCGCAAGCTCGCAGCTCATAGGCTTCCCGATGTACATATACCCCGTAATACAGATATGTATATATTCCAGCTGGTTTGCGAATTTCCCAATGAAAATGATTTTGTTTTTGGTTCTTCAAGCTTAGCTTTTATGAATTAATAAAACTTATATTGTGATTAACTTTAGTTTTGTGGTGGATGTGTGCGGATATACTCCAACGAGCGAATTATTTGCTCTGGAATTGGTGGCGGCGTGGGCAAATGGTTGCCCTCGGGATGGAATCCGTTCTCATCGGCGGTGTATCTAACCTCGTATGTTTGGCCATCGTCAGCGACGAACTGGTAAGCGCCACTGATGCCATTGGCATTGCCGGCCTCCTGATACTGGATGCCGTTGGAGGTACCGTAGCTATATTCATAGTTGCCCTCCGCATCGGCTGGATTGTTTTGCTCGTTCAGGATTTGAGCGTCCCTGTTGATGTTATCCGCTTGGGCGCAGACCAGCACAGCGGCGATTAGGCAAAGGGTCTGCAATTGTCAAGTTAGACGATTAGTTAGCTATCCTTGTCCAGTCAGATGATCAGTCGTCGCTCTACTCACAAGCTTGAACATCTTGCTATAGTTGTCTAATTCACACTGTTTGGTTGTCTTTGAGTGTTGAAGGCTTTTTATACTCGCAGCATCTCAAAACTGAAATTAATGTAGGCGCAGTCGGCAGCGCTGCTGCGCCGTCGCTGCCGGCGTCGCCTTCGTTTCTAATCCGCCGATGAGCCGCGCTGACGACGCGTTGTACTAAATATCACTAGGCTTAAGCGGCGTACGTATGTGCATATTTTGAGCAAAGAGCAAAAAACGATTATATTAAATAAAATTCGGGGCAAAAGCAAAAAATTAATATACTATATGTATACATATTTATATTCATAGGCAACATGAAAAACGCTTCACGAAAAGCGTTTAAACTCATTCAAAGTGGTTTGGATTGGCTGATGGTTGTTGGCGGCAAACGTCACCCCGATCTGGACTTAAAAGTTTGTTGTAGTTTTTTTTTGTTTTTTTTTGTTTTAATGATAATAACGCATGTGACATTAGCTGCTGCATTTGCCGAGCGATTGAGCAACTTTTGTGTTGGGAACTTTTACGATTCAAATACACTGATTGGTTAGGCTAAATAGAAATAAAAAAAATAAAAATAAAAACAGATAATAAAAAACCAAACTATAGCTGAAACTAATTTATCATCACTTTCAATTTCGATTTGCTTGGTCATTCAGCTTTTGGACAAACCAGTTTAATTATTTAATTAGGCAAAGAAGAATTCTTCATCCAAATACGAACAAGTTCGCATTAGCATACAAATTTGTTGCATGACAATAAATTAGTTGAGCAGAGCGTCGAATGGGATCTTCCAGTTTAATCGGCATGAGCGTAAAGCGGGCCTCGCACTTTACACGCAGCCAATAAAATTGCCATTTAGTGTCGCCGAGTCCATTAGAGCGAATTCGGCTTATCACGTGCACAAGCAAAAGACTTAGAGCACAAACTTGCTGAACGGCGATTTGAATCTGGCATAAGGCAAACAATTTGAATTGCTAAAATGCCAAACTAATTTGTGTATTTGAATGTGTCTTTAGATGATGGATAGTGCATTCTGTATTTGTTTTATTTTTGCTCTGAATCACGTGGGCGGTTCAATGCCTTTTGATAGTCGATGTGAGTTGTTATAATTTATATATTTGATGTGCCTCATCAATATTTGTAAAATTGTTGTATTTTATGTTATCAATTTCCTGCTTGTCCAAATATTAAGACATCTTCTTTTATAATTGTTATCGAATAGAGTCTGAAAAATGAACACTGATACTTTTTGAACGCCCCTTTATTAGATTATTTATTCGGCTTATTCTGAATATTCTGAATATTCATACACACAATTAGCGAATGTCTTTAATATAAATACATATCTCATGTCGCACAATAAAACTAGATATAATTAATCTTATTATTAGTGCGAGCGGCGACCGAAAATAGCCACAAGTTTGTTT
Source organism: Drosophila colorata (assembly GCA_035041545.1). NCBI lineage: Eukaryota > Metazoa > Arthropoda > Insecta > Diptera > Drosophilidae > Drosophila > Drosophila colorata. The sequence goes on from JAWNLD010000564.1 coordinate 8,954,671, forward strand.
TATATTTATTTTTTTTGCTCATAAATACTTTGTATATAAAACTGTTTATTATGACTAGTTTTGTCTGCATCTTGTTTTAAATACTTTAAATATTTTGTAGCTTTGTCGACACACCAAACAACTTGTTAAATTAAAACACTATGTTTTCTGTGTTAACCAAAGGCAATTTAATTAAGATATCAAACACGAGCGCGCTAGTCTTTAAAAGTTTTAAATTTTTTATAAAAAATTTATTTACTTAAAGAGACAATTTATGTGCATAAATATGTATGTAATTATATATAAAGGGAACAAACATGTAGATAAATTATTTTCTAGATATACATATATAGCAAAAAATAATTAGACCACCGGCTTTAATTGCACGTCTTTAAGTTGCCTAATGATTTCCTTATTTAAACAATATTAGCACAATTAAACAAGTTTTTGCATTAAAGGCTAAATATATTTATGAACAATTTTTAAACATATTTAACTTGTATTTAAATGTTGAAGGTACTTGTATGTAATGAACTCAAACTTCCCCAAATAAAGTATCTAATAGTTAAAAAAAAAAAATCCCGCTCAATGCGCAACAAAAATCACACATCTAATTTATAATGGATCATCATGATCTTCATTTTCGCCGTCGGCCCCCCTCCCCTGGGCTGAGGTAGCGCATCCAAATGTTTGTTTTTTTGACGACCTTGCACATCCAAACATTTCAACAGCTTTTGAAGATAGACATTTCGCACCAAGCGGGGCACGCGCACCTGCCAACTCCAAATCGAACTCCAACTACAACTACAACTCGGAGCAGGGCGCCGTCGGCGACGTCAGTAACAAGCGTTGAAAGTTGCTAAGGTATATTTTTTTTTCATTTGTGTTTTCGGGTTTTGGAATTTTATGTGGAAGTCTGTCGGTAGGTCTGTGCGCGAGTGTGAACCACATAAAAATACACAAATAATTTAAGGTTTAGTGAGAAATAAAGAGGTGCACGAAGCAAATGCAAAACTGACACCGAATTAAAGCATGGAAATAAATTGCTGGCAAATGACTCATGCATTTTAAGGCTCCCATTTTCGATTATAGTTAAGCGCATTGCTGTTGTTAATGTTTCGATTATGATAATACGATTTTTTGGCAATTATTGCTGCCCTCTTCGATGTAGTTGCCAACTGCCATTGCCGCAAGATGCCATCAGAAACCATTAAAACCCGTTTGCCATATCGAACCCCAGACCCATTCCACAATATAAAAGCCACCACGTTGTTGAGCACAGCAATCAGTTGCAGTTCAAGCATCCGCCTTTAAACACTCAATCCCATCCACAGTCACATCCAAGTTCAAGTCAAGATGTTCAAATATGTAAGTGCCCAACCAGAGGGACTCCCAGTGTTCATTGGCTAACTCACGATCTCATTGCAGGTGCTCTGCCTCGCCCTCATCGGTTGCGCATGCGCCGATAACATCAATAAGGACGCACAGATTCGCAGCTTCCAGAACGATGCATCCGATGCGGAAGGCAATTACCAGTACGCCTACGAGACGAGCAACGGCATCCAGGTGCAGGAGGCGGGCAATCCCTCGGGTGTGCGCGGCGCCATTTCCTACGTTTCGCCCGAAGGCGAACAGATCTCGCTGAGCTACACGGCCGACGAGGAGGGCTACCACCCCACTGGTGACCATCTGCCAACACCGCCACCAGTTCCGGCTTACGTGCTGCGCGCCCTCGAATACATTCGCACACATCCACCAGCACAGAAGGACGATCAGTAAGCTGGCATTGAGCATCCACATCCGCATTCAGAACCAACCAGTCCACCATCACCACCACCAACATCCACACCACTCGAAACTGTGGCAGTCATTGTTATATAGAGACATACATTCGCATGTTTTAATTAGTTGTAGTTATCGTTAATAAAGCCCGTTCATAATTCAACGCGCACAAAAAATAGCAACAGCTCAAGACCTTTTAATTGAAGACACCGTCACAGCGGTGGGGTCGTCGGTTCTAAAGCCAGAAGCTGGCGCAATGCATTTCAAGCAGCTCTTAAATGAGTCAGCCTAAAAGTAGGCTACACTTTATATGTGTCTGTAAACTATCGCCTCTCTATGCGATTTTCACGAGTTCACGTCGTGTGAACTAGTTTCAGAGAGGGTGAGTCAGAGAGACAAGCTTAAAAAAAAGCAGCTAGTAAAAGAGAGTTAAATATAATATATAAATATAATAGAAGTACTAAGTCATGACAAGAAAAGTCGTGTTCTTTTATGATAACATATTTTTGGAAAAACTATTATCAAACCAAGCCACCAGTCCAAATATTCAAAATTACTCTAATTAAAAAAAAAGTAAACAGCCCTGCCAATAAACATTTCCCAGGGTATTAAGAACACCAAATTTTATACACTCTATGGACGACAAAGATGTGATTGACAAATTGATTGTTTAAACTACAACAAAGTGTTTTCAGGCTAAGCACTGAATGAACTGCGCAATGATTGACCCATTGACAGACAGCTGCTACAAAAGTCGAGCGGCCATAACATACTTGCGATTGTGCGCGTTTAAAACAGCGCGCAAGTCGCGTCGTTGCAATGTGGGCGTGCGACTTTTTTTCAAACATTGTTATTTAATTATTTCTGATGGGGTTTGCTTTTTTTTGCATTTATTTTTATTTTTTTATATTTTAACTCATTGACCATTATGGTCAGCTGTCAGATGTATCTCTAGACTGTTTATATGTATTTTTGCCCGGGCTTTCTTGGGGCTATGTAGCGCTCTGTGTAGGTTTATGCGGTGCTCTAGTGTTCCAGGCTGTCTCGTTTGTTATTGTTGTTTATCGCTATATTTACAATTAAACTTTACCTTAGTTGGCGTTTGCGGAAATTGCGCAAGGGCGTTCTAGATAGAATATATTTATGAATGTACGTCTAGAAAAGACTCGTTTGTCTGGGGCAGCCGTTGTCCGAGCCTCATTTAGGCCAATTTATGTTGACATTTTGAAAGGCGTTTGTTTTCGGTCTCATGCTAATTTTGTAGGCATTTTCATTGTCTGGCTAAGCCTGAAAGTAACATTTATGATATATACATTTTTATAGTATATATTATATTATTTAATACATAAAACGATTACTTGCATTATTTTTTTTGTTTTTAATAAATTAAACCTTTATTTTATTTAACTAAAAATTGTTTTGGTTAATTACAAAAAAGTCCAATAAGATTTGTTTTCTATGCAATTAAGCGCTCGTGAAAATGTATCTTAAATTAATTAAATTAATTTGTAAACCAATTGCGTTTCGTGTGCCATTCTCGGATGCTTTGCGCAAGGCAGTAAAGGAAACAACAGAAAACCAACAAAAACAAAACAACAGCTCCACGTGCTCCTGTGCCACACCTGATGCCAACATAAGTTCATGTATGTGTGTGTGTGTGTGTTAGTTCTTAATGCTCAGGTACGAGGGTCCCACTTGACGCACGTAGACGCTGCGCTCGTTGGTCAGATACGGCGGACAGCGCACGGTCAGGATGCCGTCGGAGGAGAGCTCGGATCGCACATCGTTGGGATAATAGCCGCGCGGCAGCACAAACCGCTTGACGATGTGACGACCCACAAAGCTGTCGCCGTCGCGTCGCTTCTCGTGCTTGGCCTCCACGACAATGGTGTCGCCGGTGGTCTTGACGGTAATCTCGTAGGGCTTGAACTGGTGCACATCCACATTCGCCTCGAAGCCATCCTTGCCCACCACGACGCGGCTAAGATCGGGCGCGGAGCCGACACGCGACAAACGCTTCCAATAGGGCACATCCCAATCGGCGGTCAGATCCCAATCGCGCCACAAGCGACGACGATAATCCCAATAATCCCAATCGGTGTTTGTGTTCGTAGCTGGTACCAGGGCCATCTCAACTGTGTGGGTGTGTGTGTGTTTGTTTTAGGGCAGGACGCAGCAACGCGTTGCGAATTTAACGGCTGCACGCGCTTTGACTTGAACAACTTTTCCGTTTCACGTTACGATTCGCCGCGTTTTCTGAACGTCCGCACGCGATTTTTGCGCTGAGTAAATTAAACTCGACACTGGCAGAACAGCCGCCTTATATAGAGCCGCGGCGCCACTGCGGATCGCGCTTCCAGTGGGCTAAGCCAGCAATGACAACTGTGACGTCGTCCGCGCCAGCTGACAGCAGCGGGCGCTTGCATCTGTTGTCGATCTCGATCTCGAGCTCGAGCTCTCGATGCGGCTGGTGGGCTGTGCTGCTGTGGGCTGGTCGCTCAATGGCATTTCCTTGGGGGGTAGCTAAAACTTCCGTCAGACCAGACCTGCTTAAGATCTGCTATATATGCATATATCTAGCCCTAATCAGCTGTGCCCAGTTCTTAGCTGAAATCCAAGCTCAAAAGCCAAAGCTTAGTCTCCCATAACGTTGAAGCGCGCAAACAAAAAAAGAAAAAGAATAAAAAAACACAAAGTTCGCTCAACATTTTGAACTTAATTACGCAGCATTTCCGCTGTTATGTGGACTACCCATTGATACTCATACTATATGTGTCTGGCCCAAGCTAAATTAAAAACAAAAATTTCTTTGGCGGAAATCCGAAAACAAAGATTTGAAAACGTCGCATAATTCTTTTCACTTTTTGACCAAATTTGGCATTGACTTTTTATGCGGATTTTTCATTTTCAATTAGCAAGCTACAGACACAGATACAGATACAGATACAGATACAGATACAGTATCTACAGCATGTTAAGCGCTTGGATTGAAACATTTGTAGCTGCTAGCCATAACAAAAGGCAATTTGTATAGCTGCTAAACGGCTTTTCGGCTACTGCCATCGATTTGCACCAAAGATTAGCGACAGCAACAACAACAACAACAACAAAAACAAGCGTCTACATGAACTCATCGCGAATATAACATTTATGGGCCTGACCTGCCCAACCCGCCAACCCGCCACAGCAGGCCATGTCAGCGTTTCGGGTCGGATTTCTGTGTGTGTGAGTGTGTGTGTGACCCCACCCGTTTATAATTGTATTTTATGTTCTTCTTGTTCTGTTGTGCATGTTGTTCTTGTTGTATTTGCGATAGATTTTGCTAGAGCTTGATAGTAATTATAAAGACAACGGCGACTATTTACATGACATGCCCTATAGTAAAGTGTTTATTTAGTATGTATATATACATTTACTTGCATTGGGGCAAAGAATTCGTTATATTATATTCATCATGAGTTCAATGAGTTTGTGACTTAGTCAGCAAATTGACAGCGCGGTGCAAATCAATAGATACACATGCAGCTGAATGCAGTTTGAATTTATTTGGATAAATGTGTGGGACGCTCTTACTTAAATGAAAAAGCTTACATAAATTATTTGTTTATTTAAGTAACTATCGATTGTAACAACTTGAGCTAACTTAACATCTAAGGCTGCATCAGTTGTCATAGATATTTTAAATTTAACATAAAATTAGAAGTTTGGAAATATTTTTTAAAAAAATTAAAAAATTCTTATATTTTTTACTTTTTACACATTTTAAAAAAATTGTATATTAAATACAATATTAAAAATTTTAGAAAACAAACTAATAAAAATTTATTCTTGTTATAAACTTAAACTAAAAATTTGTTGTATTTCATATTGTACAATTTTCTAATTTGTTCTTTAAATCGTTTTGTAGCACAGTGTGCCGTGAAATGCGCGCGCAAAATTCTCGTTTGGAAATCAATGAAGTGCCGCAGCAGCAACAACAACAATAACAACATCAACCATAACAACATTAACAACAACAACAACAACAATACAAACTAGTGACAATAATGCATTGTAATTATAGCTAAACAATTCTATAAAGAAAAAAACAACTATGTAATCGACTAATTTGTTTGATTTTATGGCAAAATCAAATCAAATGCGAAGCAAACGATCCCAGCGATCAATTCCAAAGGGTGTGGGTCGCGTTCAGGCACTTTCTTTGCCAGTCGCTTACACAAGACCTTGTGATATATTTGTTTTTTTCGATTTGCTTTCTATAAAACTGATCTGAGTTGATCCCAACTGATTTGGGAAGCAACCACCCACAGTTCATGTATATGTGCTGTGTTCAGCACGCGCTGCAGTTCCATGAGGCAGCTGTGGGTGGGTCTGGGTGTGGTTGTGCGATTTCTGGTTGCTTCTCTTATGGCCAAGTTTAGCTGCAGCGCGTGCTCGCTTGCAGCTAGTTTATGGCCTTTAAAGTACGCTCATTTGCTCGCCTCAAATTTGTCAGCCAGCGGGCAAAGTGCCAGCGGCAGCAACTCACATCAGCAGCAGCAGCAGCAGCAACAGCAGCCACATCTTCTATATTCGCATTAGGCGCCCGCGTTGACAACACCTTACCATAAGTCATTAATTAAGTGGGCTAATAAGCCATTTAAATTGTTTTCAACATGTGAGTTTGGTGCAACTAAAAAATATATATTTATTTTAAATAATAAACACTTAAATAAACACACAAATGCATAAGTTGCGTGGGAACATGCTGATTCCAATAAAATAATTTATTTATATATAACTAAAGCAAAGGCATCAGCAGCAATAAATATTCAATTTATGTATTATACGCGCCCGCCTAAAAGTAGGCCACAAAATTTTCATAAAATACACCAAATTACGTATACGTAATTACATGCTCGTTAGGCGTATACTTAACAAAATTGCTTGACTAAATTGTGTCAAACTAATTACAACAAATCAATAAGCTGCACAGCAACAACAATTTAAACAACAGAAGTAAACAAATTTAACTTTTTAGACGAATGCTGCCGACTGTGAAATGCTCTGTAGACAGTGGGAAATAATCTACACAATTTAGAGAAGACAATAAGAAATAAATAAGCATATTTAAAGTTCAAGCAGTGTAAAATGAACTAATAATGGGCGTGGCAAAAGAAAAGGTAAAATACTGATGGACTGATGAACAGTGCATCAGCCCGAAACAGATTTAACAAGACGTTAGGCCAGAGTCAAGTGACGTCTCTCTGGCATTGGGGCAAATTCAGTCGCTGGCAAATTGGGTGCACAACTAAATTGCGGCCAAGCAGAGTCGCCAAGGTAGTCAGCCACAAAAGGGCAACGGTTGTGTTGTATTGTGGTGCAGGCGAACCCAAGAGAAACGCGTCACAGGCTGCCGCAGTCGCAGTCGCAGTCACTGCCACTGCAATGCAGTGCCATTGCCCAAGTTGAAGACGGCGCAACTTAAACTGTAATTGGCCGTGCGAGTGAGCACCATAGACCGCCTCTTGACCCCCTCTCACTTCCTCTATATGCAGCTAAAAAAAAGAGGAAAGGAAAAGCAACAACCTCAACTCAACCAGCAACACGAATAAAGCCAGCACGTAAAAAGTTTCAGTTCTGTTTTGGGAAGACAAGAAAAACCGAAAAAAAACAAGTAAGAACGTTGCTGTCGGTTGTAGCCGACAGCGCAATGCTCGTTCGCAGTTTAATAACAACAAAAACATGTACCCTAGCATTATTCGAACACATAAAAAATCAAACAAAAAAAAACTATAAATAAGAAAAAAAATTTACAAATAAAAAATTTATTTTCGAAAATTCATATACTTTAAATGAATGTAATTATGTGTAACATTTTTTCATAATTTTTGCATGTATTTTGACAACAAATTTGACCCCCTCAGTAACAGCCTTAATGATGTTTTTGTACTAATTGTGACAACCACAATTGAAAAAAATAATTTTGGAGCAAGAGTAATTTATTATTGATTTTTACAAAAAAATATCCAAAAATGTTATTTTTAATAATGCAAATATTTTAAAAGCAGAATAAATCTAGAGAATACAATATCACCAAACCAACCAAATATGAAAATCGGTTCAGTTTTGACAAACTTATGAAAGTTTAAAATATGGGACCAATGGATCCGAGCAATTCTTATCAGTCTAAAAAATGTACCTTAACTAGATGGGCATTGCACTAACCAAATATACTCGCATAACTTTGTGAACGAGTATAAAAACACAACTAAGAATATTATAGTATAGTGTGCTCGACTGGCAAATACTCTTTAACCAGATAACTTGATCTGAATAAAAACTTTGCGGGCTTAAGCTCTGACAAACTGAAAGAGAAACACATTTGGCTAAATCATCTTAACATATGTTGATTATTATTAAGATCATATATACATTATTTCATCGCAAATGTTTGCCGCTATTATAGCTTGATCACACCCAATTTGAGCACTTTCAATGGGTACAGGGTATCACAAGGAAATGTAGCTCTATCCTTTTGTCCATTCCGGCGCCCCTGTCACGCCCACAATCTGCTTGCACTTGTTTGCATACGAAAAGAAACAGCATTTTATTTATAGGCCCAGCTTGGTGGACTCGAGCGGCAGGCGGACGATGGTACGTGCAATATTTTGACGCTCTGCCGCTCCATTAGTCTATTTCTGTGTTGTGCTATTGAACCCAATGGAGACAAAGGCGAGCCGCTGAAATGGAAAGTGAACCGAACGCGTCGCAGGTGGCACCAATGTGGTGTTGGATGCGGTCTTTGATGCGCATTGTCTGAGGGCTCGGGGGCGCTGTTTGTGGCGCAGCGAAACTGTCACTGCAGCTCATTTGGAATTCCGAAAAAAAGGTGACGTCGTATCCTTGGCATGTCCAGGGCCAGGATAGCCGCAGCCAGCAGCCAAAGCTTAGCTCATATGCATGCGAAAAGGACATGCCATTTGGCTGTCGTCCTTATTCGTAAAGGTCACAATTTTGTCTTCCGTTACGTTGCACTTGAAATTGTTGACTTGACGTTGGAAATTTGTGCGCAGTGTCCGCGCTGAAAATTAATGCAAGTGTCAAGTAAGCGTTTATATGAAGCACATGAAGGACACTCCACATGTCCTTGTCTGTACTCAAGGCTAATAATATCCAGTAAATGAGCAAATCTGTAAGGTTACAAATATTTACTTTAAGTGCGCAAAAGAAAAAACCCCCAATATATATATTTGTTACACATTCGTTTATTGAATTTCAAGTTAAATATGTATTCGATTTAGCTGGAGTTTCTTTATGATATGCGTTGCGTTTCTAAAGTATGTAGTTACGAGTTTGTAGAGTGCTTAGAAGAAGATGATATCCAAAATAATGCTAATCTATGCGGTAATAATAAAAGAAGAGCTTGCTAGCTCCACAATAGATATGAACGAGTTATGTGTTTAGAGTTCAACAAGTTTTTGTTTTTGTTTTTGTCTTTTGCTACTTTGTCATGTTTTGGGAGAGAGCTCTTAAGTTAACTATATATCGGTTATGATTGACATCAAGTAACAACTAGCTGTAAATAGGCGCGTTCCGAAGGGAATTCTGTTTAATGAGATCTGCTTGTAACACTAATTCAACATTTTTTCGTGTCATATCAAATATCATTAATCGAAATTCTCTTCTGAATACGCTGAATATGTTTCATATGCAATTATAAACTTTATGTATTTTTTCAGTTTTCGTAAAGCTATGTATGTGTGTTTTTTGTTAAATATATATATAGTTTTCCTTCATGTACTAAAAGATCGAACGAGCGTATGTAATATCAACTACATATATACGAGTATGATATATCATGTTTGTTGTTCTAATTCATACTAAACTCTGAAAGTGCAAACAGCTACGTTTATGTATTTTCTCTTTGTATATATATAAAATTCTCAATTTTTTTCGATATTGTATTTGTTTTCAACATTTAGAATAGGTTTAGAACACGAAAATATTATGTTGGGCTTATCAAACCAGTTAAAATTTAGTTATTTCTGCATTTTTCAGCTAGTTTTTGTTAGATTAGTTGCCAATAAATGTCCTTTCTCAATAAGCAGCTGCATGTGGCACAAGGTCTATAAGTGTCCTTAGTTTTACTGATTTTCGCGTTTTTTTTTTTGCTACTTCTTCTACTTGTTTCATGTAACATGTTTCACTTTCCATTGCCTCAGTTACTGAACCTGAACCCACTCCAACACTTGCCGACATTGTCGGAAGTTTCTGCCATTTTTGTTTTGTTTTTGTTGTTGTTAGTTTTTCATTTGCTGTGCTACGAAAACTTTTTTGTTTTTCTATTTTTTTTTACCCAAAATAAAAACGAGAAACTGTTCCTGTATATATATGTGTGTGTGTGTGTGTGTGTGAGAGAGCTGCTTTAAGCCGTGTGTATTTGTTGTTGTTGTTCTGGATGTGCCTTAAATTTGTCCCGTTTGTCAAGTACAATATGTATAATATAGTATATAATATATAAGTATATAAATAGTATTCTGTTTGGTTTTCTTTAGGTATCAAAAAATTCGTATAAAAAACGTTTGCTTAACAAATTCTCATTATATTCGGTATAAATCTCTGGCTTTAAAAATTGTGTCTTCGTTTATCTCGATTATTAAGAATTTCCAAAATAAAACCATTTTCGGTGTGTGTTTCGAATACCCAAATCGAATGGAAGCGGCTCTGGTTGTTGGCCCTTTCCGTTTGCCTTAGCTAAAAATAAAGCCGCCGCACGAATCCTTATGCAAATTCCTGTGCACAGCGTTGCCAGACTTTAGCAATTGTGCTGTGTGCGCACTTAAGCACAATTTCAATGCTAATTGTTGTGTGTGCGTGTTCGTGTGTATGTGTGTGTGTGTGTGTGTGTGTGTGTGTGTGTGTGTTGAGTCGCGTGTGCCACGCCCCTGCCGCTGGGCACGCCTAGTAGGTAATGCGTCCCAAACGCGTCGCAGGCAACGTCGTCGGCTCCGTGCTGGGCAGCTCGCCGCAACGCTGCAGCCAGCTCCAGGCCTGGCCGCAGAGCACACCGACTCTGGCCAACATTCAGAAGCAGTTGCTGCGCCGCTTCGACGCCGACGACGATGTCATCGACACCGATGCCGTTGTTGTTGCTGTTGTTATTGTTGCTGTTGCTGTTGTTGCTGTCGCTGCCGGCAGCAACGCGGCCGCGTTCTATGTCCTCTTCAGCTGCTCGACTGTCGACCGGCCGTGGCTGGAGCATTTGGGCGCCCGCGTCTTCTTCACCAGAAAACAGGTGAGAAACTCGATGGGCGAGGGCACCTTCTGTAGGCTCTCCTCGGAGCTGGAGCCCGACGGATGGCTCTCGGCACGCGCATTGCTGCACTTGGTGCGTCCACTGGCGCCGGGTCCGTCCATCTCCAGGGCGTGTCGATAATAGTTCTTGCAGCATTTCTTGGACAGATTATACATGCGCACAGTGCGGTCAATGTTCTCGTCATCCTCCTCCTCGCCGGCCTTCAGATTCAGGCCCAGACCGCCCACGCCCACATCATGGGAGTTCGATTTGACCATGCTGGCAGTGTGTGCTTGTTGCTGTTGTTGCTGTTGTTGTTGTTGTTGTTTCTGCTGTTGTCGTTGCTGCTGCTGGTTTTGATGGTGCTGCTGATTCATCTTGTTGTGCTCCTTCTGTTCCAGCTGCAAACTGCGCTGCTCCTCCTCCAGCTGGCGCTGCTTCTGCTTCAGCTGCTCCGCCTCCTGCTCGTCGGCCTCCTCCAGATTGTTCTCCGAATCATCGTAGAACTTATAGCTGCGATAGCGCGCATGTCGTCCCTGCCAGTCCGTGCGTCCAGTCCAGTCGGTGCTGGCCGGCAGCGATAGCTGAATGGTTGGCGTCCGATAATATTGCCGATGCGGATGGAAGCCCAGACCGAAGTCATCCAAGTAGGACTGCGTGTGGATGTTGTCCAGCTCGTCGGCCACGCTCAATAGGAATGGCAGCGTCGACATCGTCTCCTTGTAGATTGTGCTTCGTATTTTGATCAAGTCAAGCAATGGAATATCTCAATCCCCCACTCCCCAATCACAAATTTCTATTTTCAGTTATTAGCAATGGGAAATTTGCACTGGCCTGGTTTGTTTTCACTTTTTAGGCGGCTGGCTGGTGGAAAATGTGTAGGTATCTCTGTATCTATGCTACTGCGGGGGCAGACATATATACGCACGCACACATACACACACACATGCACATGCACATGCACATACAGAGAAACACACAACAAAGTGCACTTGTTTGCGTTTACTTTGCTTTGCTTGGCTTTGCTTAACTTCTGCACTCGGCCGAGGCACTGGCTCTGGCTCTGGCTCTGGCTCACTGGCGGACGATTCCGCTCGCTGGCACCTGCATGGACTCGAAACTCAAACAGAACTGAATGCCGAGTCCACGAAACCAAATGCAATTTACCAGCGCTGCACGAAGTGCGATTATGTTGCTGGAACATCATTATCGTCGTCATCATGTGTGGAAACTCCTTCGGCGCTCTCTCACTCACTCTCGCTTGCTCGCTTCGCTCTCTCTTTCGCTCGCACAGTTCGTCATTCTTGCACTCTCTCACACTCGGCAGCTGGTCACGCGCTCACGACATGGCAAAGTCCCGTCGACGATGTCGGCACGAAGTGCAGCGAAAAACCCAAATAAAAAAAAACAACCCCAACCCCGAGAGTCCCTCGCAACACACACACACACACACACACACACGCATACATACATGCCCGCAAGCCAGTGCAGCTACTAGATTTGGGGCTACGCTTGGTTTATGTTTTGATTTTGCACGTACAACGCGGCGTATGCGTGTTATTATGGTGCACCCGCGTAGCGCGCAGTTGGGGGTTTGTTTTTTTTTGGGTTTAGTTTTTGATTGCCTTGAATACGCTGCTGAGATTTTCCTAGCGCGCTTTTCGCGCCTTATTGTCATTACTTTCATTTCAGCTCTGTGTGAGTGTTTTTTAACCTTTTTTTTTTGCTGCTTCTTTTACTTATTTGGCCTCCAGCATTGCAGGCTGCATCGCGGCCCTGGGCTGCCTGCAACGAAGGACAACGACTGCCACTGTGATTGTGTGCAGCATCTGCGTGTTTGTGTTTGTGTGTGTGTGTGTGTGTGTGTGTGTGTGTGTATGTGTGTGTGTGTGTGTGTGTGTGTGTGCCTGTCTGTGTGTCCATTGCAATCCTAATGCGCAATAATTCATTCTATAAAATTATTGTGCAGGTGGCGGACGCTGACATTAAGTGCAATTCGCTGGCAAATTCAATTTCGTTTTGCGGCCGAGCCAAATGGCGATTTATGCAGTCCACTGATTAGGAAAAGTTGCGCACTTCTTAACAAAGTCTTTAACGATATTAAGAACCGAAAAGTTGTTGAAATGGAAACCAAAATTTGTTGCGTATAGAATACTGGCTGGTTTCCAGAACAATCTTGTTGGAAAATTAAAGGCAGCTTCATGAATGTATAATATTCGTGTGCCTACAGATCATTATTAAATTTTTAATGCTATGATAAACACACTCAGCGAATTAGTATCGTTTTCTTTTTACTATGTCAGGAATATTTAGGGCTGGAAAATTCTTAAATAATGTGGGAATTATTCTCGACGAAAAAAATTAATGGAATAAAATATAAAATATTTTCTTATTTAAAGTATAAAGTTTCTTAGACTGAACACAGTATTCGTGTTTTATATCTAGTTTTATATTTATATATTATATATTTTGTTGGAATACCAAAACAAGAATTTTGATTGCAATTTTAAAAACTTCCACCTTAGCCAGATTCTGACAACTTCTGAACGTTATTTTAGTTAAAGATTTCTGATTTTTTCCATTCAGTTTCTCTTCCTATAACTGCCCTTGCCTGTCGCCAAATCCCATGGGCATATAAGAGACCATAATTAGCTCAGGACAAATAAACGAATAATAAAGAATAAAATATTCACCTGCAGAATATTTGAATGTTTTACATAATTCACTTCAATTGTTTTCTACTAAGCTCAGAGTTCATTAGGGCAGCTAAGCCGGGCAGATAGACAAGAGGCCCGTCTTAGCCCAAAAAAGTGGCTACATTATTCATGGCCAGCATCAACTGTAGCAATCCGCAAATCCCAACCAATTGGCTTAGTTCAGGAGCAGAGCTCTGTGAGAGCGACTCGTTTGGGGTCAAACTGCAAAATAGTGAACGAAACGGGCCAGGCAATTATGCAGAATTGCCTTGCCGCAGGACAAAAAAGCAACAACAGCAACAACAATCAGCAGGAAATGTGAAATGAAAAACTGTAGCACACACACACCTAGACACACACACACACACACACACACACACACACATGTGTGTGCATGTGCTGTCTGGCAGTTAGAGACACTTAAGCCTGCGGTGAGCGACAGTCGTTTGTGCCACTTATTGAGAGCAAAGCGGCAGACAGGGAGACAAGTCAAACAGACAGGACATGAGGCAGGAACAGAGACAGAGTCGAGGTGCAGCAAATAAATCTTTTTGCACTCTATATGACACAGTTTTTAGCTTACTTACCAGTGCAGAAAGGGGGGAGGGGGGAGGGGGTCTCATCAATCGGTCGGTCCGCTTTGGCCCCGGCTGATGTCCCTGCACCTTGGAGTGCCCAGTCCCCAGACGATGACAGCCTGGCGATAAGCGGACAGGGCATGGGTTGAGTTGAGCTCATGTACATGTTGTGACTGCCACAGGGTGCTGTCATTGTTCTTTGGAGTGGCAGGCACACCCTGCAACACACACACTCACACCAACAACAGCAACAGCAAACAGTGGTTCGCATTGCTCATACGCCGCGTTGGCCTCATTTGCCGCTGGCAAAGGTACCTGTCGTTTAATCCATTTAATTGCATTCGAAGCATTGTGCATTCTATTTGGTGGCACGCACTCAACACCCACGCTTGGTGCTTCTATTGGCGTTCATGCCTTGAAATATTTACGGCAATTGCTGGCAATTGGCGGAGGGGGCAAGCATAATAAAAATTAGAAATGCATTCCGAATCGCGCATAAACAAACTTATGCCTCGCATGTCCTTGTGCCAGTTGGCAGCCAGCACTTTGACTCAGCGATTGACTGACTGACTGACTAACTGACTGGCTGACTGAGTGACTGACAGCCAGCTCGTATCAAATTATCTATAAATTGGAATTGCCGTCGCATGCCATCGATGAGGATATATATTTGCATTTGCGTGCCGCCGAGCTGCATTTGATTGTTTTTTATTATGCCCGTCTCTCCTACAGGCCGTCTCCTTTCGTGTGAAATTTCATACATCATTTTATCAAATGGCAGAGATTACTATAAATCTTTTCCTATATATATACACATATATATATATATAGCTCTCTTCTTTTTTTTTTTTTTGTGTAAGCACACCGGCTTGTCGTCCAGGACACATGCAATCAATTTGTAGAACACAAACTGTTTCTTTGCCTTCGGTATTTACCCGAGATTTGAATTTAATTTTCAGGTCACACAAAAGGGGGACACACTGTATGTGTGTGAGTGTGTGTGTTTGTGTGTGTTAGCGAGGATGTGCTGCTTGCTTTTGCGTTGTAGTCAAGTGGCAAGCGAGGCATAAAAAATGCAATAAATATTTAAATTACGATATCAGCGAGCTGCACGCAAATAAGAAACTGGGTTCAGGGCCCTTTAAAACTAGGCTAACTGTGGATAATGCTACGAAAATAATTAACACAAAACTCTCTTAAGTCAGCTCAAACGGGCGCAAGTGGGTGGCAATATATACAATGAGTGCCAGGAAAAAGGGGAACTAAAGAAAAGCTTTGTGAGTGACAGAATTTTAAATGTGCTCGCAAAATAAAAATAGAAAATCTAACATTTTCTTAAGGTAATATTATTTAAATATACCATATCCACAAATATATGATACACATTTTAAAAGTAACATAAAAACAAATTAAATTTGTATTTATATTGGAATACATATATTTGAAAGAAATTTTAGATGAATTAGATGAATTAAATTTATATTCTTATTTTTTAAATGGTATTATGATTAAATACTTTAATTGAGTTATTTAAAATCAAATCTAATAGACTTGGTGCAAACTCTAACAAATATGACATTAATTTTAATACATGTTAAATTTGAAATTTATTGTTTTGCGAGTTTTGCATAGATATAAATCATTTGGGCGCAAGTAACTGTTGTTGTTGAACTTGCACGCGCTTCATTGTCGACACCCAACACCCCACAAAGTCCGCACTTCACAACAAACTATTCATATGTCATATCATTCAAGCCATTCATTTCATTCGTTTAACATTTTGTGCTTGCATCTCCCGTTGGTTCAACTTAAATTTGCGGCGCGTTTTAAATTTGTTTAAAATTTAAAGCTTTACATTTTTGCACAACAACTAAAGCAACAACAACAAGCCGAGCCGCTAACGAAAAGCAATTTATATTAACAACAACAACTGTAAATTTACAACAATATAACAGCAGCAACAACAGCAATCGTGTCAAGTTCAACAAAAGCTTCACCCGATGGCGCACATTGTTGTTGTTGCTATTAATTTAATATATAAAATTCGTGGCACGCACAACACCAAAACAAAAAAGAAGAAAAAACCTGTTAATGCGCTCAGTCTTTTTTTTTGGGCTTTCGTCAAGTGCACCCACGCGGCGCTTAAAGAGAAGAGACTCAAGTGCTGCCCAGCTAAAGAGTGAGCGCCGCAAGAGCGAGCTCAAGCAAAAGTGAGTTGGCAGCACCATAAATGGAGTTGCTCTTGTGCTGGTCAGTTTGGGCGGCGAGCGGGAGAGTGCTAAAGAGCTGACCTTAAAAACTAAGCTCAAAGAAGGATAGGTAATTATTTAGTTTAACATAATTTAAATCTAAAATTATTTATTTCTATAAAATGTTTACTCTTTCATACTAAAAGCTCAGCTCATTCCGCAAGCCTTGCCTAACCCTATGCTAATGAACGTAATTATTAAATAAACTCCGAAACTTAAATATGCATAAAAACATAGAAATACGAAAGAAAAAAAAAAACAAAATAGTTGCACTAATTTGCTAATGGGTCGCCCATAATTTTTACAACCAAATTACACAAAACAGCCAACGTCTTGCTCATCAGCAGCAACAACAACTTGCAGCATCATCAAAGACCCGGGACCCGGGTCACTTGGCGCCCGCAACAAGCTCTCCGAGCTGTCAATGTGGCGCTCGCTTTGCGCTCTCTCGGCGTACAGAGCCATAAATATACGTATAGGGCGACTACCTATGCAGACTGATCGCCGGAGAGGCAGGCGAGGGGTTAAAGGGAGGCTCTAAAACTACTCACGGCTCACAAGCTCAGCTCACAAGAGTCGCGACGGACGCCGCTTCGCTCGGATCTTGTCTTGAACTTTGGCAGTCGTTTACGGTTGTTCCATGCGGCGCGTCGGCAGCGCGCGACGATCTACGAGTACCGAATTTCTGAAATTCCCGGTCATTAAGGCAAAACAATTCAATTACAAAGTGAAAATTATATTTGCCCCGTCTCTGAACGCTCGCTCGAACTGCCACATTCGCGTGCGCCAGCTAAATAAATGTGCGGCGATTTAATCGCAGCCTTTGGCACGACAAAGCGCCCAAACCGCAAAACCATATAACTATCCTGGCACCAGATACAATCTGAACTTCACAAACGTTACCTGTGCTGTCCGTGTGTGTGTGTGCGTGTGTGTGTGTGTAGAACAAATAAATATGTGCCGCTTTTATCCTGTGCTGTCAGTTCGTGGATGAGCTTCAGCGCGTCAAAGTGTTGACCCAAATAAATTAGCCAAAAAATTATTTAAAAAAATAAAAATAACAAAATTTAAATCAAAGCAAAAAAGCTTTCACCTAACAAGCAACGAGGCGCAAAAACTAGTTTTTTGCGCTTTTACTACGACAAAAAAAAGCCAGCAAAAAATAAAAGACATTATAAATTACAATATTTCTTATATGTATGGGTACATATAACACATACTTAGAGGAAAAGCAAAGCAAACAGAAAAATAAAACTAAGCCAAACCAAACGTAGCCCAAAAACTAACCCAACGAACGCATCGCAGCGCATTCAACAACTTGTTTATTTCAAAATATAAGTGTATATATAACAAAAGGCAAAACCTGAAAGCGCGTATATATCTTATAAATAGTGCGCTTTGTTTCGGCACCCGACGCTGGCGACCATCAACAACCACAGCAGTAGCAGCAGCAGCAGCAGCAACAACAACAACAAGTGGCAGCAGCTGCCGCTGTCTTGACGTAGGTCAGGCAACTCCGAGAGGCAGCCGAAAAGCCCAATAAATAAATCACAAACTATGCGCTGATTGAACTGCCGGCAAAAGTCGTAACAAACACCTGTCGCCAACCCCGCTGCCCCCCACCCCACCTCACCTAACGGCTCGTAAATTGGCTCATGTTGCCGGCTGCTCTCTAGTTAACTGGTCTAAGATTATTGCACGTGCAAAATGCTACACTGGTCACTGATTGTCAGCGCCCTGGGCGTCATGGTTGCCGTGCTGGGCGCCTACTGCGGCTGGTCGCTCTTCCCCACCATGATACACAAAAAGGTCGAGCAGGTGAGTCACAAGAAAAGAGACCCTAATTAGTGTTTTTTATCAGATGAAAGATTTGCTAGAAGTTCTCAAAGTTCGCTGAACAGTCGATTGTCTGTTGACAGTTCTGTGTATCTTAAAGATAGTTATTTATCTGTCAATTATTATATTTGTACGCATAACAAAACTGATTCACAGCTGTATATGTTTTGAAAGCCACATTCTCAAATATTCACAAATTCACAGCTTTAAGCTATAATTTCTATTGTTTACGCATAAACAAAGGTGCCTCTTGTGTGTACTCTAATTTTGGGTATTACGATTTTCTAACTAGACTATTTCGATTCTTAATTTAAGAAGCAGATACTTACTTTTTGCTTAGCACAAGTACTACAGATTGCTAATTTATTTATAAACATAATTCATTTTCAAGTACTTTTTATTATCAGAATTAAATTTCCAATGTGAATTATTAATTCATATGAAAATCTTATACATGTAAATATTTAATAAATAAGAGAAAAAGAATGAAATATTTATGAACTTATTTCCGAATAAATAGTTAATTTTATATACATTATTGACTGATTGTTAGAGTATATATTCTTTAGTATGTTGCAGTTACATCTTTTCTGATTTTTTACTTATTCTAATAAGCAAATACATGAAAAAACTTCTAAAGCTCTTTATTGTTAGTTTGCTTAGTCAGATACAGTCAGAGTTGAGTAATGTTAACTCGAAAACTGTGATTGATAGCTGTATTACACAAAGTTTATGAAGTACAGAATAAGTACATATACAAGTAAATAGTCACAATCAAAGCGGGCTCGATTCACGGGGTAGTTTATGAATTTAGTATTCTTTTCCCCAGGGCTGTTTAATAATATGTATTTAACTTTAAGAGACACCTGTCATTAAAATAATAATATACAAGATTTGTTATTATTCTAAAAAGTTCTATAAGCACAGAAGAACACTCCATTAAAATTCTTAGCCAAACTAAACTAAGTTCAGCTCACTCAGAATGATTAAAAGCACTTAAAACTTGCCGTTTGTCGGTGTCAAAGATGGCCTTCAAAAGAACATGAAGCTATTACATTAACAGGCAGCCAAAGCTCATTACAACAACCCCCAGGTGATTGCGAAATATCGCGCCGATCTACATAGTTGCGACAGCGCTTCATTATATCATTATATTATCGCCATTAATGACGTTGCAGAACATGACATATTGAAAAAAAAAAACACCGTTAACCATGCAACGCCAGTCAAATTGCTGGCTAAAACAAGTCGGATAACATCTATATATAACAATAGATATTTGTATATGCATCCATCAGATATCTGTTGTATGACAAATGCAATCAGTACACACGCTAGATAAAAAAATTAAAATGCAACGCGCAACTGCAATAAATTTCAGACAACTGCATTTTCATTCAAAAGCCAAGAGTTTAACAGGGTTCAAACGGTCGTCTTATTTACGGAATGTCTGCAAGCCTTAAATCATCGCCAGGGTTCTCAAGGCGTTTACTTGGGAGACTGACTCATTGCCAGGCCTAAGGCTGATTCAGGTGTATTGTTTATTGTAATTAGAATGTGCCGCTGTGTTTTTTAATTGCTTGTGCCCTGGCCCTGCCCATGGTAGCCACAAGTCGCATTAATTGCACGTTTAGGGTTGTCATACTTTTTCGTTGCTTGAGTTACTTGTAAAACCTTGCCGGCCAGCGCCAATGGGTGAGGTCAACTTATGTTTTGTGTGTTTTATGACCCATTGTAGTCAGTTCCGTGTGCGGCGTATCTTTAAGATGCAATCTAGAATGGCCACAAAAAAAAACACCTCAAGTTAATGGCGACGACGGGCTTAAGGCTTAAGGTTGGTGCTATCAAAAATTATGTGTCGCCTTCAAGTTGAAGGCAGCTTATAAAATATTTCTATTTGTAATTCCAAATGCAAATGAAAACCAATTGAAATTCAAAGCAATTGATGGCCAAATTGTTAGTGTTGTGCAATTGGGCCAACAGGCAATGCCAAGCAATTAACACTGAAATTTCAAGCGACATTTGCGGCTCACTGAGAAAGTGGCAACAATTAAATATTACGCATACGCCATGTTTGACCCCTTGACTGAGCACATTCTGAGACGCTGAACCCGCCGAAACCGCTGAGCCGCTCTGCTACTCCACATTTGCATATGAAAAAGTTTGTTTTCAATTTCAGTCACGTTTTGGCGCTTGTTTTGACTTTGCTTTGTAGTTGTTGTTGTTGTTGTAGTTTTTGCGCCGAACAAATTGTTCAAATTGGTCAATTTCGCAATAATTATTTTGTTATTTATTTTGTTTCTTCTTAGTTTTTATTATTATTTTGTTTGGCTGCTGAGTGAATTTTGGGCCAGTGTCAATGCGTCCAAGCTGGCTGTTGTTGTTGTTTTTGTTGTTGCTGTGTCTTGTCTTCGGCTCTCTTAGTTTTGGAGCTCTTAAGGTTAATCAAACGTTTTGTATGCTCTTTTGGTATGCTGACTGCGCTGCCGACGCCGCCGTCGCCGCGACGCCGGCTGCGTTGTGTGTGCATTGACCTTGAACAATTTTGTGGTTATTTTTATGCTTTTCGAAGATCTTTTGACAATTCCTCAATTGTATCATGTACGTGGCCCCACTATAAAATTATATTTGCTGCTCGCGTTTGTTTTTTAACGTTTATTTTTGCCAATTTTTATCATGCACTTACCTTACGAGGGTATTGTAAATATTTGTGGAGGCTTCTAGTCAAGGTGCTACTGTTTAGTGCTCCACAATTTTGAGTGTTAATTTGCTCACAGGGTCACAATTCGAAATACAAATTGTCGTGAAATTTTGGCAATAAAGAAATTTTTTAATTTAATCTCAAATGCAAATAATCTAAAAAAAAAAATGTATTTGTCTGATAGGAATTTCGGTCGTTGCACTCTGATAAAAACAAATGTAAATGCGTCTTAAAAAATGTGAAAAAATTAGAATACATTAATAAACAAATGATTAACAAATTAAACTGCAATGCGTTGTTGACATATTTTCTGTCTTGTTAAAAAAAAAAACTGGTTCACAGTCGCCAATGTGGCGACGTGCTGATGACGTTGATGCGTTTTTTATGGTCACTAATTCATCATTTTAGCCATCATTTACGGGCTAAGACGACAAGCGATAAATAAAACGCAAATTGAGAAATCATCTTTATAAAGAGTAGACAAGTCGTTAAAAAAAATATTAAAAGTAATTAAAATATCATATTTCTCTACTTTGTATTTTTTTCCCGCTAGAGCGTTATTATAGCCGATGGTTCTGAGCAGTTTAAACGTTTTGTGAACCTGCCCCAACCGCTGAACTTTAAGGTATATATATTCAATGTGACGAATCCCGATATGATACAACATGGCGCCATACCCATTGTCGAGGAAATCGGACCCTATGTTTACAAGTAAGTGAAAATAAATTAAATTAAATTATTTATCTCAACTAAATCTGAAACGATTTACCGCAGACAATATCGCCAGAAGAAGGTCAAGCATTTCTCGCGAGATGGCTCGAAGATCACCTATGTTCAGAACGTGCACTTCGACTTCGATGAGGATGCCTCGGCGCCCTACACCCAAAGCGATCGCATTGTGGCACTCAACATGCACATGAATGTGAGTATGAATATTGAGTGGGGTATATCGAGCCCGTCTGAACTGTGCTTGCATTACGTATATGATTGAATGTTAATCTTCTGACGCATCTTACAGGCCTTTTTGCAAGTATTCGAAAGAGAAATCACTGATATCTTACAGGGTTTTGCAAATAGATTGAACTCGCGATTGAATCGCACGCCCGGCGTACGAGTTTTAAAGCGTCTGATGGAGCGCATACGAGGGAAACGTAAAGTAATTTTATTTACTACTAATTCTATAGAGCCAAACATATATATACAACATATACAATACGATGGTAATGGATGGTGTGCAGTGGTGTAGACAACCCATCGACCTGCCCAAGCATGTTATTTATGGGCATAGGTCAATGTTGTTGGAATTTGGTTTAGGGTTTCGGGTTGATTGACTCAACTAATTAAACATTGACCCAATTTGTTTGCGGCCTATGTAGGGTTAAGTGTCGTGTAGTTCGTCTATGGTAATGTTTATAGATATAATCTGTGCATGCTTTTAATTTAACTATTGTATTGGGCTTTACTTTGTTCTTCCTCTTGATAGCTGATGATGGCCAGCAGATATGGCTGTATCGATTTCAGTGCTTTAATAGTTATTAATTGTGAT
The DNA here is from genome assembly GCA_035041545.1 of Drosophila colorata. Lineage (NCBI taxonomy): Eukaryota > Metazoa > Arthropoda > Insecta > Diptera > Drosophilidae > Drosophila > Drosophila colorata. Next base: position 8,977,315 of record JAWNLD010000564.1, read on the forward strand.
TTCACCCCAGGCATGCGTAAAGTAATTGAGCTTTTAATCTGATTAATTACTTAAATTTCATGAGTGTGAGTTAGGTCAAGAATGAAAAATGAAGCTGAGAGTATAAGGAATTAATTGGTTTATATGTTGGCTAGCTCTAGAAGTAATGGGATAATAATTTTTACTAACCAACGTTGACTTTTAAGCCACTGGCTAAAACTGGTGGCTTAAATGTCGGCATCTGTTAATGGTAACTAATTGATATAAACTACAACAATTATAGCGCCTTTTAGCTGGGTTAACGGCATCTTAGACACACTTATTGAAGATGTTAAAGTAAGTTGATAAATCTCGTCAGTTGTCTGGCTATCTAGCTGTCTATATGCATGCTTATTAATTACATTTTTGCTCATCAAACTCAAGAACATACACAGAACACAAATCATATTGATTGGCATGAACCTTGGTCGAAAGTATTCGCAATTGTAAATATTTTGATAAATTGAAATTGAAGTTCAAATCTCGAATCGATTCGTTGCGGCTGTCAGTCAACTACATTTGTATAAATAATATATAAATATATATAGTATTTGCTTAAAGTAATTAATTATAAACCATATATGCTCGTATATTTTGACTGCCTACTAATTTGGTCAACGCTTCGTTTAACACAATATCTAAGGCTAGTTGCCACGCCCCCTACCCAATGCTAATGCTTACCGCCTCCGCCTGGTTGCTGGCCCCCAAATTCCGCCCGTACTTATCCCATAAATTGCCCGTACCAACGCTCTTTCCAGTCCGTGTTGCAAATCAGTGAGAACGATCCGGGCCTGGCCCTGCTGCTGGTGCATCTGAATGCGAATCTGAAGGCCGTCTTCAACGATCCGCGCTCTATGTTCGTGAGCACCTCGGTGCGCGAGTACCTGTTCGATGGGGTGCGCTTCTGCATCAATCCCCAGGGCATTGCCAAGGCCATTTGCAATCAGATCAAGGAGAGCGGCTCCAAGACGATACGCGAACAAAGCGACGGCAGCTTGGCCTTCTCCTTTTTTGGACACGTGAGTAGCCAATCAATCAAACGGAATACTTCCACTCACTTCCACTCACTTCCCCCGATCCATAGAAAAACGGCTCTGGGCACGAGGTGTACGAGGTGCACACGGGCAAGGGCGATGCCATGAAGGTGCTGGAGATCCAGAAACTGGACGATTCACACAACCTGCAGGTGTGGCTCAATGGCAGCACCGAGGGCGAGACCTCGGTCTGCAACCAGATCAATGGCACCGATGCCTCCTCCTATCCACCGTTTCGCCAGCGCGGCGACTCCATGTACATCTTTAGCGCCGACATTTGTCGCTCTGTGCAGCTGTTCTACCAATCGGATATACAGTACCAGGGCATACCTGGCTTCAGGTACTCCATCGGCGAGAACTTCATCAACGACATCGGCCCCGAGCACGACAACGAATGCTTCTGCGTGGACAAGCTGGCGAATGTGATAAAGCGCAAAAATGGTTGCCTCTATGCGGGTGCACTGGACCTGACCACCTGTTTGGGTGAGTTCAAGATTTGGGTTGGGTTAGAGAAATTAGAAATTTCCTTCATAGATCTCAAGCTCTCATAACTTTGTGAAAACTCAACCGATGTTTATGTTTAATGGCATTTTGGCCATGATTTGTCCTCTTAATTGATTATGCATTAAATTATAAAAATGCATTATAGAAAATCAATATTTTTCGAATTTTTTGGTAAAAAAAAAAAACATTTTTGTAAAAAATAATTTTTTCAAAATTTTGAATTTCAAATTTTTATTTTTAAAATTTAGTATAAAAATCAATCTCAAACAAAATAATGAGATACTTGATTTTTCTGTCAAAAATCATGCTAAGAATCTAAAAAAATTGACTTGTGAAGTTCCCAAATCCATCCCCTTCCAATATTTCAGGTATTCATAACTTTTTCAAAACAGACTTGACTTTTTGAATTAATGGCATTTTGTCATAGTTTAACCTTTCCATTGATTCTTTTTGATGTACATAAACACAGCACCTTGTTTCTCAACAGAAAAATTCTATTTAATTATTAAAATATTTAAAAAAAACATGTACACATACTTATGTAAATTCGACCCCAAGCATAGACTTCTGTATCGATTTTCCTGATAGTTATGATTATAAAAATCCGATTTAATTTTATTGCCGTTTTATTTATGTGAATAAAATAGACATTTGACAGTTTTTTTTAAAGCATTTTATTTGTTATGCTAACGACTGTTATGTTCATTAATATGGGCATTAATTAGACTCCCCCAACGGAGTGGGCGATTTCAGTTAGCAAAACAAACTGCTCACTTGGCCATCTAATTGTCTACTCGCGTTTGTCACAGCCAAAATTAAACGACAGATATCAACTTTCAATTTCGTCGATTTCGGTCATAAAACATGTCAACCGACTGAGATTAGAATATATAATATATGCAAAAATAATTCCAGAAAATCCGGAAATGCTTAGCATGCTTATTTACGCCTCGACTAGAAATTAACGTGTTTGTTTAGCTGTTGATATTTTATAATGTTTCATATGCAAATCATCGACTATTTTATACTACTGTAGAATCTCCCCTCTCCCTCTCTCCACTGCACGCGAATTGCGTTTAGGTGCAGAAATATTTAGTCCTAAATCAATGTGTCCCCTTCCCCCCTCCCCCTGGTTTTTTTCTGGCCAGCAGCAGTTTCTACATTTAACAAATGCAAATTCGAACAAGTCAAGTCTTTATTTAAGACCAATACAAATTTTACGCATGCCGATTGGAGGTGCAAAGGCTCAGATCATTAAATTTAAATTATGCGCTCGACAATAATAGTTAAATTTCCGCTAACAAATTTTTCTTAAGCACCTTTAATGCCAATTTAAAGTTTTTTACGAACTCGATCATTTGCCCACGCGCAGATCTATAACGAATTGCAATAGCAATTCGAACAGCTGTTCTTTACTTATATACCCTTCTGAAAGGTATTAGCACTATGTGCTGACCAATGCATAAAGGGATTTTTAGAAAATATTATTGATATGCTACATCCGATTTTGGAATAATATAATAATAAATATTGGAGACTTTAAGTTCAAGGATCCGTCGAGATCCGACAAAGTTTTTCAAACACATAAATAAATACATAAAAAAATAAATAAATAAACAAATTAGTATATATATATATATATATATATATATATCAGTATAAATTATATATAGCTCTCGTAAAAGAGCATCCACTCCACGCTGTTGCCGCCGGTTCTTTTACATTATTATTTTCATGGCTGATGTTCTACAGCTGCGTCGTTTATTGACCCATTCCAATTCGCATTTATTGTTAATTTCTTAATTAACACTTCACAACAAGCAATTGCGAGCTGAAGAAGATGAAGTAGAAGCAGCCGCAGAAGATCATTTTTATTGCGCATTTGAAATGAAAAGTGTTGACGGCTGGTTTTATGGCTTCTGAAGTGCTCATCGGCTCATTATGATCTTCTCGAGTGCCGCTCTACAAATTGAAGCATTAAATTCCATGTGATTTTTTATTCCTCATTTATGATTTTATTATTTTACTATTTTACTATTAATTTGGTTTGGGTGTTCGCTGGCGCACGTTTCAGACTTCAGATTCTTGCCTCAATTTAATTGGCAAAACGTGAGTTAACAGTTTCAATAATGATCAGCCATTGGAAATGTTTGTCTTTGCCATTTGCTGTGCCACCAAATGAGGAAACTCTCAAGCAAATTGGTTCAATGCTAACACTAAATAAATAAATATTAAATAAATAAACGCAGACATTACTTCCGTGCTAAGGAATTTTATTGTGCCCAAGAGCTATTAAAAAATATAGCCAAGTCGTGGCTTAGGTAGCTGGCCTACAGATCCATTGAACTTCACTTGATAAGTTATGTGAATTACAGATTTTTCGACTATATATTTTAATGACAAGCCGGTCCAAAAAAAATCCTGTTTTGTATTTTGTAAACAGTTTTTAACGGCTGCATTGGCATCTTAATTATAATATGATGCAAATCGGTAAGCCTTATAATATTTATAAATGCAATTATTTTTATTACAGATGCGCCCGTCATCTTGACGCTGCCTCATATGCTGGGCGCCTCGAACGAGTACAGGAAAATGATACGCGGCCTCAACCCCGATGCCAAGAAGCACCAGACCTTTGTCGATGTGCAAACGGTGAGCGATCCTTGAACTCAAACTCAAGATTAAAATTAAGCCATAATTTGTGAATATTTTCAATACCCTGCAATAGTTGACGGGCACGCCGCTGCAGGGTGGCAAACGGGTGCAGTTCAATATGTTTCTGAAGAGCATAAATCGCATATCGATCACAGAGAATCTGACGACGGTGCTAATGCCCGCCATTTGGGTGGAGGAGGTCAGTAAACTGCCATTTGAGCCAACTGTCGAGCATACCCTACTTAAAGTTACTTTTTTACAGGGCATACAACTCAATGGTGAAATGGTGAAATTCTTCAAAAAGAAACTCATCAACACGCTCAAAACCCTGGACATTGTGCACTGGGCGGGCCTGTGCGGCGGCATAGGCGTGGCAGTTCTCAGCCTCGTCTATTACATTTACCAGCGGGGACGCCCCGTGAAGGCGCCTGTCAAGTAGGGAGCCTGTACGGCGAGTACCTAAATGTTATTAATTGTTGTAAATGTATTTTATTATTATTGAAAGAAAAGCAAAATATCATTATTATAATTGTAATATGGATGTAACACTTGACTCGCATTGTCCACGAATTTCTTGTATATAATTTATTGTTTAAATGTGATTTTATTATATTGTGATTTAGCGCGTACTAAAAACTATGTTTAAACTAAAAAAAAAAATAAAATAAAAACAAAATCCAACACAAATACAAAACCTGTTAAACAAAAATGTCGATGAAAACGAGATGAATTTGTTTTTCTTAATGGATTTTGAAATAGGTTCTGGGAAGCTGTAAGCTTCTGACAAATTTAAATCGATTTTTCTTGGTAATTTTTGACCAAAATTGAATTTGTCTAACCGCAAAAATGTTGCCAAGCTGTTAACTCTTATTAACACACTTAAGAGCCGGGATCTAAGCCAACTCAAGTTCAAGATCAGCCCATGGCGAGTGTCGAAGAAAAACATAAATTATTCATTTAGTGAATCAATCAATGGCAGTAAATACAAAAAAATAAATACTAATAATAAACAAAAAAAATGAAAAAGTTCATTAAGTTCCCTGCGCAACTGCAAATTAAAATAGAGTTGTTTGAAAAGAAAAAAAAAGACAAAAATCTGTAGATGAGAAAAGATGCTGCGAATGTGCAAAAGTGAGCTTGGGCAACGAGACGTCAGAGGATTGACCAAGTCCAATATGCAAACGAACACCCAATCGCCGGAATAAACAAAAACAACAAAAGCGCCCAAGGTGTTTGATTTCAATGCGATTGAGACACACGGTGCTTGGCTTGTTGGGGGCAAGGGGGCGAGGGGGCACTGCTGGGCCTGTCGTTTAGAGTGACAGCAGCAGCAGCAGCAACAACAACAACAACAGCAACAAAAACTGTTAACTGGGCGTGTGCGGCGCAGGCGTTTAAAAACGCGTCGAAATCGTCGCGCGCGCAAAGTCGAGCGTTCTCAACCAGTTCCATTAAAAAAAAAGAAAAAAAAACTATTTAAATGTATCTCTTGTCTAATAAATATTGTAAATTAATTTCATTAGCAAATTTCTAGCTAATGGCCAAACGAAGAACTTTCGCATCTTTAACGATCTTTTAGAGATTTCGTATTCCGGCCGTCCGCCCCGCCCCCTGCCCTTTCTTCGGGCTCTCGCGCACGTGGACACTTTAGACAAAGTGTCTGTTGACTTTGGCGAGAACCTTTCCACTCCGCTGCCATCGAGACGTGGTCAATAATAATTATGCAACGCACACTGTGTGCCCCACAACCAGTTTGCCATCGCTGTCGTCATATATGTGTATTCAAATGGGCTCAAGATGAGACCCGCTGCCACTGGCCCGATCAGTCGACGACGAAACGCGCGAACGCACGCAGCGCCCCCTAAAATCAAGAGGAGCCAGCTGAAGACGACAAAAAGCAGCGACGCGTCGAGTGTGAAAAATATCATTTAAAATTTTAATTCGTTTCGGTTCGGCTCGGATCGGCTAAGGACTGTCTCGGCCCGTCTCCCTCTCTATATAGTGTATATATAGGCCGCAGCGCGCAGTGTTCTGTGTCAGAGCATCGCAAGATGTTGTCAGTGTCGCGTCCGTTCGCAGCGCTGCTCTGCCTGCTGTCGCTGCTCGAGCTGTGCTCGGCCAGAATTTTCGAGCGCTGCGAGCTGGCCGCCCAGCTGCAGCAGCGGCACGGCATGCCGGCGTCTCAGGTGGCCACCTTGGTGTGCATTGCCCAGCACTCCAGCGAGCTAAACACGGCCGCCTTTGGCGGCGGCAGCGGCCCGGGCGGCGGCTCCCATGGCCTCTTCCAGATCAGCGACGTCTACTGGTGCTCGCCGCCCGGCCAGGGCGCCGGCTGCGGCCTGAGCTGCGACCGCCTGCGCGACGACAACATTGCCGACGATGTGCAGTGCGTGCGCAAGATCTTCGCCGAGCATCAGCGCATCTCGGGGGACGGCTTCAGCGCCTGGCAGGCGTACAATGCGTATTGTCGCCAGGATGCGGCCAACTATGTGGCCGGCTGTGGCCTGGGCTCCGGCGGCTATCAGCAGACGCAGCAGCAACAGGTGAAGGTGAGCTATCAGCAACAGCAACAACAGCAACATCAGCAACAGCAACATCAGCAACAGCAACAGCATCCGGGCAAGATCTACAGCCGCTGTGAGCTCGCCCAGGAGCTGTTCTATCAGCACAAGCTGCCCATGCAGCAGATACCCACCTGGGTGTGCATTGCCCAGCACGAGTCCTCCTACAACACGGCGGCCGTGGGTCGCCTCAATGCCGATGGCAGCGCGGATCACGGCCTGTTCCAGATCAGCGATCTCTTCTGGTGCACGCACGATCAGCGCGGCGGCAAGGGCTGCCAGGCGGCCTGCGACCAGTTCCTGGACACGAGCATTGCGGACGACGTGCAGTGCATACGGCGCATTCACCAGGAGCACACGCAGATCTCGGGCGACGGCTTCAACGCGTGGACCGTCTACAATCGGGACTGTCGCAATCAGCGCTACGAGCAGGTGGCCGCCTGCTTTGCCAAGCCGCAATTCCCGCATCCCAATGCCATTGGCGGCCAAGGCGTGGCCAAGGTCAGCTATGCGTATCCCTTCGGACAGCCGCAGCTGCAAACGCCCGCCCCGACACCTAATCCCTACTACAGGCCAGCGAACCAGCTGATCAGCTACCAAACGGCGCAGGCAACGTCCAGCTATCAGGGCAATCCCTTCCTGCGTCCGCCGCAAATTCAGCCGCATCCGAATTTAATTGGGTCGCCCGTCAAATCGCATTTCGCGAGCGTTTACGGCTCGTCAGCGGCGAATCCTTTGCTCAGCCACAAACAGCACACAACACAACACAAACAACAAGCACAGCAGCAACACTATTCATACCAACAACAACACGCACAACAACAACAACAACACTTTTACACAACACCCAAACGAGCTGGTAAAGTTTATAAACGCTGCGAATTGGCGCAAGAGTTGTATTTCTCACACAAGTTTCCCATGCAGGATTTGGCCACTTGGGTGTGCATCGCGGAGCATGAGTCGCGCCTGGACACGGCGGCGGTGGGGCGCCTGAATGCGGACGGCAGCGCGGATCACGGCCTGTTCCAGATCAGCGATCTCTACTGGTGCTCGCACGGCGGCGGCGTCGGGGGCGTCGGGGGCAAGGGCTGTCACATCGATTGCGAGCGTCTGCTGGACTCCGACATCGCGGATGATGTCAAGTGCATCCGTACCATACACGAGGAGCACACGCGCATCTCCGGCGATGGCTTCACCGCCTGGACGGTGTACAATGGGCATTGCAGGGATCGCAGCCGGGCGGAAATTGCCAGCTGCTTCGAGTCAAATGAGCTGGAAAGGGAGCCCGTTAGGCCAGCCAAGCCGGCAGCAAATGAGCTGGCGCGCCAACCCAAACCCAAACCACAGGGTAAGATCTACAAGCGCTGCGAGCTGGCCCAGGAACTCTATTACCAGCACAAGCTGCCCATGCAAGAGATACCCACCTGGGTGTGCATTGCCCAGCACGAGTCCTCCTACAACACGGCGGCCGTGGGTCGCCTCAATGCCGATGGCAGCGAGGATCACGGCCTGTTCCAGATCAGCGATCTCTTCTGGTGCACGCACGGCGAGGGTGGCGGCAAGGCGTGTCACATTGAGTGCGACCGGCTGCTGGACTCGGATATCACGGATGATGTCAAGTGCATCCGCACCATTCACGAGGAGCACACGCGACTTTCGGGCGACGGCTTCAACGCGTGGACGGTGTACAGTGGGCACTGCAGAGACCAAAGCCTGGCTCAGTTGAGCGATTGCTTTGCGGGCAACGAGATTTCCGAGGCGGAGAAGCCCAATCATTATGGAGCGCAGCCTCAGGTGCAGGCCAAGCCAGCGCAACCGGTGCTGAAGATCGCAGCTAATCATGTTTACGGCGCGAATCCTTTCCTGCAGCGCCTGAGCGCATCGCAGCCACCCAAAAAGGCAGTTCCAGCTGGGCAGGTTAAGGCGACCGTCCAACCCGCCAGCCACGTTGCAGTGGTGTCCAATCATCCCTTTGGATCGAATCCCTTTTTGCAGCAACTGCAACCGCAGCAGCAATTAAAAGCGCAGCAGCAACTGAAACCTCAGCAGCAACCCCAGGCCAGCGCATCTAAGGATCGCCCCATCACGTTCATTGATGAAGCGCCCGTGCCAAAGCCCAGCTATGATCACAATCCTTTCCTAAAGCCCTCTAACGTGCCCTCGGCCAATGCTATTCAGGCCATGGTCAAACCCACTTCCCAGTCCAATCACAGTCCAGCCCATGTGTCCAATCCCTTCCTTGGCCTGGCTAGCAAGCCAGACATTAGTAAGCCCAGCACAAATACCACTCCCAAGCCTACAGTTCCACCTAAAGCTACACAACATCCATACATAAACAGCGACAGCTTTCGACAGGAGATTATTAAATTTACGGCCACATCGTCGGCAACAACGGCATTCAACCATGGCCGACAGTCCACACAGAGCGCAAAAACAACAACAATTACAACCAAGCCATCCACAACACATAAGACAACAACTCGTCCCTTCACAACAGCTCGCCCATTTACCATAAGTGGGCCACCAACGCCTTCCAAAACAACGAGCTCGCCAGCAACCAAGATAGCAACAACAACTCGCCGAACAACAACAAAGCCAACGCAAACCACATTACAACAGCCCATAAAAGCTCAGAGTCAAATATTAACAAGGCAAACAACAAGATACACAACTCGTCAAACAACAACGAGAGCCACAACTCGTCCGACAACAACGAGAGCCACAACTCAACCCAGCACAGCCAGAATTACGACTCGCTATACAACAACGAGAGCCACAACTCGTCCGACAACAACGAGAGCTACAACTCGTTCAACAACGAGAGCCACAACTCGTCCGACAACAACGAGAGCTACAACTCGTTCAACAACAACGAGAGCCACAACTCGTTCAACAACAACGAGTGCCACAACTCGTTCAACAACAACGAGAGCCACAACTCGTTCAACAACAACGAGACCTACAACTCGTTCAACAACGAGAGCCACAGCTCGCCCTACAACAAGAGCCATAACACAGCCTACAACAACGAGACCCACCACTCGCCCTACAACAACGAGACCTACAACTCGCCCAACAACGAGACCCGCAACTCGTGCCACAACAACCTGGCATCCATTTACTTCAAGCTGGTTCTCAACAACACCCAAAACCACAACTCGTTATCCAACAAGCACAACCACAGCCCGTCCCAGAGCCCCCACCACGCACAAGACAACGACTCGCTCGCCGACAACAGCCCGCCCAAGCACCACCAAGTGGCCCCAGTCCGCCGCCTTACGCTCAAGCACATCCACAACGCCAAGACCCTATCTTTACACAACAACAACAACAACAACTCGTCGCCCCGCAACAACAGCAAAGAGTGCCATGACTGCCGATCCATTTGATCACCCATTCTTCGCGAAATTCAAAGCAACATTCTCTCCAAATCGAACACCGTTATCGGTCGCCACAAAACCCACGACGGCGCCTACTTCGTCCAACCAGTCCAAATTCACTGCCAGCCCGTATTATGCAAAGTTTCAGGAAAACAGCGCCAAAGTGGCAGCCAAAACGGTATATGCCTACGATTTTGGCCAGAATCGAACAACAACCACGATCCGCCCTTACTCCACAGTTAAAACAACAACAAAAACGTTGGACAACACAATCGATCTACGTCTGAGGAGAAGCAAGAACTAAGTTTTTTAGGTCTAACGGGAGGCGAACTTGTAAATATGCGTGTAATGCGGCTAGTTTAGTATGTAGAATGACAGAATACTCATAAATTAATAATCCTAAGACACATAATTATGATTTAGATAATAAAACTAAAATAAACCACACACAAATACGCAAAATTAATTCAATGCGTAGAGCGGAGACTGGTTGGCTCAGTCTGAAGACCTGACGACGCGCTTAATGCTGCCAACAGCGGCAGCGACACTAAGTGGATGTTTTTGATTAATTTCATTAACTTGTTTTTGGTCGGGTGTTAGCCTTGTTAACATAAACCGCAACAAAACCATACAGTCGACAACAGCGAACGGCGTGAGATAACAAGTTATCAAATTATTGGACTTTTCAAATTTAATTTCAATTAATTATTCTTCTTCTGTTCAAGCTACTTTGTGTTCTGCATTTTAAATTTTATTGAGTTGTATTGAAGTATAAATGAAGTCACTTTTTAAATATAAATAGTACTGTCAAATCTTGCCGCCCACAGCCGCTAATCTTTTGCAGCACTATTATCCATATGTGGAGGCGGCCGATTACCGATTACTGATTGGTTGTCTAAAAATCGATACCTACAGCGCTCTCGGCAAAAGAGTACATAAATACATAAATTATGAAAAAAAATTATCCATTATCACTTCTTTTTATTGCAATACCGAACCCAATACATCCCCTTATAATATACATTTTAAACCAGCATTAGTATTTGTTTTAGTATTTTGACCTTAAATTTTCCGTCGTATTTTACACCTTGCGAAAGTTGGTCACATTGATGAAAAAACTAATCTGCTTTCCGTGGACGGTTCGTAAACATTCAATTGTTGATTTTCGGCAATAAAAACGTAACGTTAAACGTTAAAAATGCGCTTCAGTGAACCGAGTTCAAATGCAAAATGAATTGAAGTGAGTGCCTTTGTCAAATAAGCCACAACTTTCGAAAAACTGCTGCAGCCTGTACCAACATCAACCGCCCGAAGATAGCGACAATCAGCGAGCGCCCTACTTAGCAACAATTGCCTGGTGCACTACATTTATAAGAAATATACAACCCGCATATATTATATTTGTTAATGCCTACGTGTAGTAGGCCAAATTTTGATACACGATAATGCGTCGGCGAAACGTGAGAGAATTCCAGGACAGAGAATGACAATTTTTTAACTTGCTTGAAGTCGGCTGCGCGCAATTTGTAACTCGCGTGAAGTTGTCTGCGCGCAACTATACACTCACACGAAGTTGGCTGCACGCACTTTTTAGCTCGCAATAAATGAGCTGTACACTGTTTTGAGCTGGCAAGGCCTGTGTGTGGGTAGCGACATCTAGCGGCACTCGCAAACATTTTCAGCGTTGCCTTTTGTCTCGCACTTTTATCGACGTCTGTGCCCCTTGCGCGTTTACTGTCGTTTTGCACGCGCATTCGTGAAAATGGCGGCGTTGTCGCTCGGTCGCTGCCAAATTTTTTGTACATCCAAAATAATCAAAATAAAGCGACAATAAATACAGTGCTAAACAAACTGTCTACGCCAGAGGCCGCGTGCGCGCGTGTGTGTAAAAATACAATAAAAGCAAAACCTTCTGGCCAACCAAAAGAATTAAATCTAACATTATTCAGCTAGCGACAAGGAGTCAACGTCGTCGCCAGCGCAGCAGCCGCGTGAATAAGCGAGTGCGAGTGCGAGTGCAAGTGCGAGCGCTTTGCTGCGGTTTCGCCTGTCAGCGGAGCACCCGCAGGCTTTGGCCAAGGTGAATACGAATACGAATATAATTATGCTAAATTAGCATCGCATAGTCTCGTTTGTCGGCTTTCACCTGCGCGCCGCCGCCCCCTATCTCGTAAACATCTGCGGCAGTTGCGAGCGAAAGCAAAAAAAAAAAGTATAAAAAAATGCTTATGACCCACAGGTTTAACTGTGCTACAGTCAGGTAGAAGCAGCAGCTGCAGCTGTAGCTCCCTGCGCCCGCGAGAGTGTACCAACAGCAACAACAATGTGTAGATGTACCGCTATAAATACTAAAGTGACAACAAATTTGCCTTGCAGCTCGCTTCAGACGTCCACGCAGCATGCGAGTGATGAACAACAACAACAACGGCAACCACAATAACAAAAACAACCACAACAACAACATGCCACAGATGCACAGTTGATCAAGAAACCAGGCGGCCAAAGAACGTCACAAGCAGAAGAGAAACTGAACGGGGCCGTGTCCAGTTCCGGTTCCGATTCCGGCTCTTCAACGCGCCAACGCTTCAGCAAAACGAAACCGCCACCAACACAGCATCCGCCACGCAATGAATACCAGCCAAACGGCGCCAACGGCCACCTCGGCCACCGGCAATCGCATCACCTTCACTACCCAACCGCTGCCCAATGGCACCATCAACATTGGTGGGCCGGGGGGCGGGGGCGTTGGGCCGACGATCATCTCAACAGCACAGCTGCCAAATACGACGACGATCAAGACCATCACGGCGGGCATGGGTGGACACGGGGTGCCGGGTCTGTCGCAGGTGCAGCATCAGGTGCATCCGCATTCGCAGCAGCAACAGCAGCAGCAACAAACGCAATCAGTAGGTGCCACCCAAACACAAACCTTAGTTATTAAATCCAATCACCATGCTGTCACCCTACCGGCGGGTCTAGTATCAAGTGCACCAGCAGGAATTGTAACAATGACCAAGACCATCAATCAGGTATCCACCATCAAGCTAAACTCCAACGTACTCGTATTGTAGCGAGGTAGCGAAGGTAGCGCCACATTCTGGCGCCGTTCAGTTCGCATCTCTGTCTCTATCTCTCTCTTTCTCTGCCTGCCTCCAATGGTTACTCCGGTTTCCAGTTCCCATCTACCCATCCACCCACACGATTTCAATTTCCACTTTGCCTCCTTCTGTTTTCCATTTAAACACGATTAGCGTGTCTTACAAAACTATGACAATCAACCAAAATCAACAGTGAACGCTCGATATACTGCCAGCCATCATTCGATTCAGTAATTAATAATTGAAAAATATTACTAGTAAACAAAATTGTGGTTAAAGCTACTCGGATCACTTTATTGAGTGTTCACTGTACCTGAAACAAAAATTTTTATGCATATCCGATGGATGTTTAGCGGCGTTATTTTTTTCTGGCCTTAGTTTTCTTCATTTATATTATTTAAAAAGAAATTCAAAATGATTTTTCTACCGTCATCCACGAATCCTTGTCTCCTGCTTCTCACTCTATGCTTCTTATATACAACCAAAAAAATCGCTTATATTTTTTGTAGAGTTTCTCTTTGATCAATATGCTTTTGAACGGTCGCTTCTTTGTAGTACAACTCGTAGACGACTTTTAAATTGGTCAGCACACATTTTTAATGCCTATTTTCAGCTCATTTTATTAGAAAAACATTCAATTCATTTTTTTTATTAATGTATTTTGAGAACAAGCACACACACACAGACACACACACATTTTCCGTGCACATTTGTTTGACTGCGATCTGTGAACGAATAAACTGTGACCCACGACACGACGTGAAATCTTGTGATCTGCTGCATGTTGTAGTGAAAACAAAACACAAAAAGAATATCCCGAAACCTATCAAAGCTTTTGTATGCCGCCTAAATAGAAACTCAATAAGCAGCCAATGATTTATTCAAGATTCGACTAATCCTTACGCTCTCCACAGACCGGGCAGCCGCTGCTTAACTCCATGCTGCCAGCCGGCGTTGTGGTCGGCATGCGTCCGCAGGCGCCGACGCAGCAGCAGCCAAAGAATATGCCCGCCAATCCGCTCAGTCGCGTGGTCATCAGCAACTCTCACATGGCCGGCGTGAGGCCGCAGAGTCCATCGGTAAGTGTGAAGTTTGAATGGATGTACATATATAATGCGTGTATCTGTAAGGAGAACTCTTGAGTTTTGTTGTTGTGGTGGGCTCTTCTCTACTAATCCACAAGGCTCCCTAATACAGCACATACACTCACACCCACACTCACACACATGCACCCAAACCCACTCACGCACACACACACACATACATATACATGCATTTATATCAGCGGGTACGCCTTGTACTATGAACTATTCTCTGTCTATTCTCTCTCTTTCTCTATTTTAGATAACTTTAGGCACACTTAATACAGGACAAACGCCTGCTCTGTTGGTGAAAACGGATAATGGATTTCAGTTGTTGCGCGTGGGCACGGCCACAACGACGGGCCCGCCGACGATGACACAGACCATATCTAACACCAGCAACAACAACAATAACAACACCACAACAACAACCACAAATCATCCCATAACCACACAGATACGTCTGCAAACTGTGCCGGCTGCAGCTGTAAGTAGATATCATGGCCAATCGTCATCACAACAACAACAACAACAACAGCAGCAACAGCAACAAACGCAGCTGCAGCAACAGCAACAACAACAGCAACAGCATCAGACAACAACACAAGCATCCTCACAAGCAACTACTGCCAGCACTAGCATTGCACTGCGCAAAACGATTGTCCGTACATCATCCACAATCCTCCCATCCAGCAATAATAATCTTATTAATAATACCACCACCAACACCACCACCACAACCACTACCAACAACAACAACAACAACAAACCCGCTACTAACCTGCAGCAGCAACAGCAGCAGAAGCTACAGCTACAACTGAAGCAGCAGCAACAGGCACAGCAGCAACATAAGCAACAGCAGCAGCAGCAGCAACAGGCCTCAGCCAGCGCCAGCAGCGCAGCCGCCGCGGCCGCCGCAGCTGCTGCGGCAAATGTCGCGGCCACAATTAAGATCAAGCAAAACGTAAAAATTAAAGCTTAACTTGTTTAGAAACGGAGATTCGCATAATTTCCAATA
Source organism: Drosophila colorata (assembly GCA_035041545.1). Taxonomy (NCBI): domain Eukaryota; kingdom Metazoa; phylum Arthropoda; class Insecta; order Diptera; family Drosophilidae; genus Drosophila; species Drosophila colorata. The sequence goes on from JAWNLD010000564.1 coordinate 8,992,665, forward strand.
TTTTTCAATTTGCTATATATATATATACTTAAATATTATTCTCTAAACACGCCTCTCTCTTGTCTGTTTATGCATTTGATCTGTTTTTATTTTTAATGCTACGCTTCAGTTTCAATTTTGTTTAGACTTTCGGCCAGACTTTGAGCAATCGACTGTCCGGCCAACTTTTTCAATTTTCATTTCAACATATCTTATATATAACACATAAATATATATAAATATAATTGTACTTTTGCTCAGTTTTGCATGCTGCGTTGTAACTGTCTGTGTATTTGACTTGACGTATTCTTTTGATTTAGTTTTACGCTGCGGAAAACGCGTTGCTGTTCGTATTTTCAAAAATCAAAAAAACAATCATAAAGAACTCTCATTGAAATCTATTTATCATTTAGACCTTAAGAAGCATTATCATGAGCAGGCACCAAAGGCTGTTTGGGCTCCTAATGGGCGTGTGTTTAAGTTAAAAAAAAAAAATAACAAAATAATTATTTTAAAATTTATTCAACATTTTTTGCATTAACCGGTAATTCGCTTCATCTGGCAAACTTGACCCACACACCAGTTGCACCACTCACACACCCATTAATCGGAGCCCGTAGCCCATGAGCGCCTCCATAAGAATCATTCAACTCTTTTCTTGTTTTAACTTATCGCTTATCGCTCTTGTTTTGCACTGACTGTACACGGTTCGCTTAATTACCTGTTTGCTAATCCGTGATGTTTGTTTCAACCACAGTCGATGACCAGCACCACCGCTTCCAGCAACATAATTGTCAACTCGGTGGCCAGCAGCAATGCGCACGGTTATAGCAGCTCCACACAGCCGCCGCATTTGGCGCAGCTCCAGCAGCAGCAGCCACAGCAGGCGCCGCACTTGCCGCAGGTAACGCAAATCCAGACGATACCGGCTGTCGGTTCGCAGTCACATTCGCAGGCCAACAATATTCAAGTGGCGTCTGCGGCGGCGGCAACGGCGGCGGCGAATGCGAACGCAACAACAACGACGACCGCTGCGCAGGGCAATACCAAAGAAAAGTGTCGCAAGTTTTTAGCCAATTTAATTGAATTGTCGACACGCGAACCGAAGCCGGTGGAGAAGAATGTGCGCACGCTCATCCAAGAGCTGGTCAATGCGAACGTCGAGCCCGAGGAGTTTTGTGATCGCCTGGAGCGTTTGCTCAACGCCAGTCCACAGCCGTGCCTCATTGGGTTTCTCAAGGTAAGCAACTACTTGGAAGTTGTCCCAGCTCCTCGGTTACTAATTTGTGCCTCTGCATCCACAGAAAAGTCTGCCACTGCTGCGCCAGGCGCTCTATACCAAGGAACTGGTCATTGAGGGTATCAAACCACCACCGCAGCATGTGCTGGGATTGGCTGGTCTGCCGCCGCAGCTGCCGGTACGTCATTCGCAACGCTCTCTCAATCAATCAAACTAATAATAATCCTTTGACAGAAAATTCAAGCGCAAATCCGTCCAATCGGACTCAGCCAGACGACGACCATTGGACAGACGCAGGTGCGCATGATAACGCCAAATGCAATGAGCACGCCGAGGCCGACCATTGGCAATACGACGATATCCAAGCAGCCGCCAAACATTCGATTGCCCACAGCGCCGCGTCTGGCCCTGCGCGGCCAAATCCCTTCGCTGTCAATGCCTGCGCAGGCGGTAAGCATACGAATGAGATCCGTTCCGGTAATCCGACCAAACATTCAATACTTCTCACATCCACACAGAATATTGTGCAAATACGCGGCCCGCATAACGCACAGCTGCAGCGCACGAGCGCGGTTCAGATACGTGCCACGCCCCGTCCGCAGAACAGTACGCCCACGAACAAAGTCACTGCCGTCAAGGTTGGCCAGACGCAGATCAAGGCCATAACGCCCAGTTTCCATCCGCCTTCGCTGGCGGCCATATCATCCAACTGTGGACCACCGCCGACGCCGACGTTATCGGTGCTATCGACAATTAATTCGGCGTCGACGACATCGCTGCCGGTGCCGTCGCTGCCGACGGTTCTTCTGCCGCCGGAGGCGTTGCGTGCTCGCGAACAGATGCAAAATTCGCTGCATCACAACAACAACAATCACTTCGAGCCAAAGCTGGTCGAGATCAAGGCACCGCAGCAGCCGCACATTGAACGCATCAACGCCTCACTAACGCCCATTTCGGCCAAGACGCTGCCGCGTGGCGCGTTGCCCATGGCCAACAAGTCGGCGAGTAAAAAGAAAAGGGATGTGCTCGACCGGGATGGCAAGGACGAGAAGGCGAATAGCGGCAGTGGATTGGCAGGTTCGGCGGCGGCCAATTCGTTTTTCCAGCAAAGCTCCATGTCATCGTCGATATATGGCGATGATGATATCAACGATGTAGCCGCCATGGGCGGTGTCAATCTGGCCGAGGAATCGCAGCGAATTCTCGGATGCACCGAGAACATTGGCACCCAGATACGCTCCTGCAAGGACGAGGTGTTTCTCAACATGCCAGCGCTGCAGGCGCGAATACGCGCGATAACCGCGGAACGTGGCTTAGATGAACCGTCGCAGGATGTGGCCGTGCTTATATCGCATGCGTGCCAGGAGCGGCTCAAGAATATTGTGGAGAAGTTGGCTGTGATAGCGGAGCACCGCATTGATGTCATCAAGGTGGGTTCGGGGTTTCCCTCTGTCGATCAGCTTAGCCTGAAATAAAATGTATATATCCCACAGTTGGATCCACGCTATGAGCCCGCGAAGGATGTGCGCGGTCAAATCAAGTTTCTGGAGGAGTTGGACAAGGCTGAGCAGAAGCGACACGAGGAGCTGGAGCGCGAGATGCTGCTGCGAGCGGCCAAGTCCAGAACGCGAGTCGAAGATCCCGAGCAGGCAAAGATGAAGGCGAGGGTAAGATCAACAAATATCACTGCAATTCCCACTGGTTGCTGAACCTATTTCACCCTTTTTCAGGCAAAGGAAATGCAGCGTGCGGAAATGGAGGAGCTGCGCCAGCGCGATGCAAATTTAACAGCACTTCAGGCAATTGGACCCCGGAAAAAACTCAAGCTGGACAGCGAGGCGGCCGGTGTGGGCGTGGTGAGTAACATTAACTTACCAGCGACCATTCGATTGCTTACTCAACGCTCTTGGCATCTGCTCTACACACACAGGGTTCCAGTAGCGGCGGCCTGCTGAGCAACACTGGCACGGCGACGACAACGTTACGGCCGCGCATCAAGCGCGTCAATCTGCGCGACATGCTCTTCTTCATGGAGCAGGAGCGCGAGTTTTGTCGCAGCTCGCTGCTGTTCAAGACATACCTCAAGTGATCGCTGCTGGCGCCGCTGTTGTTCACATACCTACGCATCTACACGTCTTCTGCTGCTCCCAATCCTACTCCAACTCCAACTCCTGCTCCGTCTACAGCTACAGCTCCAGCTGTCCTTGTTCTATCAGCGCCTAACAGCTGCGTTCATCAATTTGCAATATTATTTAGCTGTCACATTAAACTGCGTCGTCCCTTTGTTGTTTTAGTTAGGCGCCCTATTTAAATAACGTATGCGTAAAAGATACCAACTAAATTGTAATTAAAAGTTTTTTAAATCTAATTTACAAATCGTTTTCCAATTAAACAGCCAGCAACACTTAAACCAAACCAATCCAAAAAAAAAACTAAAAAAGAAAAAACCAACAAAAAAAAAAAACCGTACAGAACAAAAACAAAAACAAAAACTCAACGTGCAGTCAGCCAGCGTTTGATTTTGTGAATTTTTTAACATAATTAATTGCATTAATTGCATTGACGGCCTTATCTAAACGATATAAACATATAAACAATATGATTAAATTGTGTAGCTTAGTTTGTTAAACGAAATCGAGCGTAAATTCTAGGCTTAAGTTAGAGTGCGGCATTCAAATAGAGGATCATAAGATGGTTTTTAAAACCATAATGGCAAGCAACAAGAAGTAAGAGAGAATAAAAGTAAAAACAGAAGGGGGAATATCCACATTATGCATACATTGAACTAGTTGTAGTTGTTTAAACAAATTGATGTAATTTTAATTAGCTTATGTATAAAACAATTAACAGAAACAACAACAAACAAATAATAACAAAACATTAAACAAAATACACGTGTAAAAAGTCCAGACTAAGTTTTTTCTATAGTTTAACTAGGTAAACGCAACGTAATTAACAAATTTACGGCAAAGAACTAAAACCCGAACGTAGTTTTAGGCACTAAACATATGGTTTTTTATTAGTGGCGCGTTCGTTCAAGTAGACGGTTCAGCTAATCAATGTTATGTGCATATTATAATGTTCTAGCAGGCGATTCTTTCATTGAGCATTTGCACCAGCCACAAAATAGTTCAATTTTATACAAAAACGAAGAAAATACAAAATTGTAAAATACATTGAAATATATTTGACTACGTGCATATTAAGAAAAAAAACAAAAAAAAAAATACAAAAAATAACAAATTCAAATTCTGTGTGTGCTAAAACGTTACAATTCGATCAAGCAAAAAATTAAAAAGAAACTGACAAAAACAACAACCGTAAACAGCGCATAGTTTAGTAGTCATATAACTGAATATATTATATACATCTATAAATATATACATACATATTATGTTTTACAATTAATAAATACAAAAACCTATTGTATGTATAAATTAAGTTAAAAAATGAGAAAAATATAAAAGCAAAACACAACAAAAAAATAAAACAAACTTCAGAAAACTAAAATTTCACGAATATTTATGATTTTGATGATGTTGAGAATGTGTAACGGTATCTCAGTTAATTAGCTAGTTAATTCATTAAATTGTATGTAGTTGAATTTATAAATTTTTTTATTGCTATTTTTTTATAATCATTTTATTATTATATTAATATTATTTTTATTATTATTTTTAACACATAAATAAAACCAAATGGACATTTGGACCCAAATTATCTGCAAATTGTTAGCTGCGAATGTCGTTCAGCTTTTGCTTTCATTTTCAGTTCATAATCAAAAACCGTGTTCAGATGGAAAATCGGAATCTTTAATATATAAACCATTTAATTTATTTCAATAGTTTTTTGCCATTAACTTTATTATTGTTTCATTCATTATTATCAACATTTGCAATTACGTACTGTGACGGCTAATTAGTTCATATGTGTCTAAGTGTTTGCTTTTCTAAATTCTATGAATTTTAAGTTTCGCTTCGCTAACTACGCCCCCGATGCGGCGGCGCCTTCAGATTCATCAGCTCTGGCATATTGCACATATTCCTTTATGTCATAGCCAAACAGGTCAAAGTCGAAACTGTGGATGAGAGCCAGGTTAAGGTTAGTTTGTTCAGTTAACGTCTAGTTTGTCTTACAGGTAATATTCGTATAGCTCCATCATCTCCTGCCTGGTGAGCTGGGAATAGAACTGCTGCTGCAGCTCCTGTGTCTTTCTGCCTCCTTTGCCCATGTTGCGCCACACGGGCGCTATGACACGCTGGAGGCCAGTCTTTTCGATTAGATATAGTTGATCCTCTGCCAGCGATTCGAACTTCAATATCATGTCGAATCGTATCAGGCAGGGTGTGCAAAACGATGTGGCCGAAACAAAGTGCATGTCTATATAGTTGCCCCGCTTCACCTGATCCAGCAGCCAGTGCACAAACTCCGGAAACGACGGATACTTGGTATTGCCAGCACGTGAGATCAGCTTGGGCTGTAATTGAATGATGTAGTTAGCTGAACTTGGAATATATATTGATTGGTACTGGTAAAGCACCTTCTTGCGATATGTGCGCACAATGCTGCGGCCGAGTTTGTCATGAAAGGAATAGGGTAGCGCGAACACGATCTTGTCTCGATAGGCGCTCAGCAGTCTCTCGAAGGGGTTTCTAGCTATGATAAACGTAATTGAATCATTTTGTGCCTCGCGCAGCTAAAACCAAAACACAGACAATGTTGAGATATTCCAATTAGTGTCGCCTAAATATTAATTAGGTCTCACCTCTTGCAGCGATACGCGTGGATAACGCTCTCTGGCCAGATTGAGCAGGATCTTTTTGGTCTTAAGCAAATAGTTGGGCGTGTAGCCGGCCAGCACATTGAAATTGAACATCCAGGATGAGGATGCCGCCTTGAAGACATTGCACCTGCAATTAGAGGGCAAACATGGTCTTAACAGCCATTCTCCAGCATTTCAGCGCTGTCTTACCATATAATATGATATTTTTTATTAACCAAAAATTCCCAGGTATTGGGCGTATGCCAGGAATCCTGACCTGTAATTATGATATAAAACCATAGAATAGAATTCATATGTAGTTGCACATTCTATTTGTAAAGCCTCACCCAGCACATCCAGTCCGAACTCCGAGCACTTATCCTTCAGTCTATTGAGTCGCGCCTCCATGCGCTGCGCCCATATAAAGATAAAGCATTTATATAGACGTGTAAATACCGATACTGTGGCCTTAATGGTATCCTAAAAGCACCTACCACAGACATTTCCTGCATTTCCTCCTCTGAAAGCGTCTGCACCGCGTAGTCGGGTATGAGCGCGAGTCCAGTTTCATTGTTGATCTGTTGGAATTATATATGGTTAGGAACATGTTGATGAATGGGCCATTGATGGGTGTGGTAAACAGCACTTAATGACTATATAAGCAAATTATATTTGGAGGAGCCCAGATGGTAATGCCAAGCCCAAATCAACTGCCAATCATCATTCATTTTGCGAATGCAGAGCAGATGAAGCTAAAGAATTTCAATTCTTGCGCGCTTTTATAATGCAGCCATAAATTTGACGGTTGAATGCGTGTTGTTGTTGTTGTAGTTGTTGTTGTTTGTTTGTTTATTGTTGTTGCTGTGTTTACTTTGTCATTAATTATGCGAGTGTTAAGTTGTGTGTTTGTGTGTGTGCGTGTGTGTGTGTGTGTGTGTTAGATATTTACTTTATCAACATAGCGCCACTTATTCTTAGTCTTGCCCGTTGCGACCACAGTGAGCTCCTTGTTTTTGTTTTTGTTCAGCAGCAGCACAGGATAACGAAATGTTTGACCCGCTGACAGCGGCTGCTGCTGCCGTTGTTGTTGCTGCTGTTGTTGCTGTTGCTGATGCTGCTGCTGTAGCTGTTGCGCATTAAAAGCCTAAAAAAGCATTTGCAGTTTACATTTACGATATGCACAGAAAGAGATATATATAGAGAGAGAGAGAGGGAGAGATAAATAGAGAGAGTTACGACGAAACAGTTGGTTATATGCAAAACATGACGTGGCGTATGCGTAATATTTACAAGCATTTCGTACATGATATTGAGCAAGCGGTCTTATATAAATGTGAAGCACTGCTCAAGGCGCATCTGACACCGCTGCAACCACTGACAGCACCACGGACAGCACCACTGACAGCACCACTGACTCACGTCGCTGGCACGCCAGTGTCAAGGTAGCCTCGACGAACCCAATTAAAATCACACTGGGCAGCGCTGTCAACTGGTATCATTATAAATCTAGATGATTGTTTAGCGGATAGACAAATGTTCAGCGGTCATTGTGGCTCGTGTTGCCATACCCTACAGCTGAATTAGTCGGCAAGTTAGATTGCTTACAACACTAGGCAACAACACATTGCAGCATATTTGGTAGGCTTATAAATTGCCACTAGTTATAAAAATAATCTTAAGCAAATTTAAACAGCTTTGCTCCTTACAGATTTAATATGAACATTTAAATATTCTGGTTTTTCTTTTAAAGTTATAAACGTTTTTTTAAGCATAATATATTTTAGCTACTTTAGCGTAAGTTCTACTTTGTGCAGCTTCTGAAACTTCACATTGCCTACTTTTAAGCGCGACTAACTTAAGCAATACTTGGGCACAAGGTAACTCTTAGTCTATCACATCAGATTACAGCATAATATTCAGATATTTTTGTATTCGCAGCAAAAGTGGCGCTATGTGCATGACGTGAACCGTGGGAGGTAAATACGTTTAAATGGGAGATGTGATATGTGGGCGTGATGTGGGCGACATGTCATTTAAACAGCACTCAGTGGCTGTGTGCGTGCGTGCGTGTGTGCGTGTGTGTGTTTCGGTAGGTGAGTTTGGTGTGTTACGTGTTAGACGCTGTGCTTAATTATGCCAATGTAGAGCACAACATGGCGTATGCGTGTTTTATTTCTTTTATTTCTCGCGTTTTTTTTTTTGTTGTTCCTTATGGTTATCGGTTAGCTGCCTAACCATTTAGTCATTTAAATAATGGAACGCAAATTAGAGGCCAAATATCCGTTGATTGCGTTTGCTCTGGTCCCAGCCATCGATTTTCCTGCGCCTCTGACGTGTCCTGGCCAAGTGCGGCTCCCCGCCCAGGCAATTAAATTCAGCCCAAGCGAAAGTTCTGCACTGCGAATGGCTCAAGGCCGAATTTGCAATTTGTGGGACCGCAAGCTAAGGGTAGGGAGACGCCATTGTGTCTGGGCTGGCTAAAAGCAAAGCCTTGTTCAGGCGGGGAGGCGGGCGTGGGGGATGGTTCCTCATTTAATTGTGTATCAATTTTACATTTAAACGTCCATTGTTAATTAGCAATGAGAAAATTCGCACGCATACACAGCTGACTGTGAGCCTGAGCTAATTTTGTGCCAATTTGCACTTTTTAAGAGCGTTCCCTAACAATCAATCGCCCCCTAAACGCTCGCTAAAAGTGCAACAAGGTGTTAAAAACATTGATAAATAAACAAGCGAAATGAAATTTAAATATCGAGCAATTGAGAATCGCTCATACGTAGTATGAGTATGGCAGATACATGTGTGTGTGTGTATCTGTATCTGTATCTGTATGTGTATCTAGAATATTATAAATGTATCTTTCGAATGCCCTTCACACAGCACAATTTCCTATGCATAGCTATATAGCTATAGCAGCGATAAAGGCCCAGCGGATGCTGCCCACATACGAGTATCTGCTAAAAACTAGATTTCTGGAAATTTCATATGCTTATGAATTTAATAATAGATAGGGTGTTGAAAATATGCAAACTAATTGCAATAAATTGAGCGTAAACAATATAATTACAGGGTGTGTTCATGTGTACATCTGTATTATTTGAGGAAGTGCTCAAGTTCTCATTCGTTCAATATTGCGTCGATTAATATATGAATAATAACATCGACTATTGAAGTTATTGCAGAACATTTAACAATTGATTTCGTTGGAATTGGCATGGTGGGTATACAGGGCTATATAATGAGCTAAGTAACGGGCAATCGATTGACGGCAATTTGCTCGTTGTCAGGGGCAGCCCCTGCAAACATTTATACCATATAGAAAATCCATACTAGATATATGCACTCTGTGTTTGCAGGGCACTTAGAACCCAGCTACCAGGTACCAGCTACCAACTGGCAACAACTACAAAGCTACTTACGTCCTTGGCCAAACACTCGCACACCAGCAGACAACTCACACACACAGAGAACACACTAGATCTGATGTGTGTGGTGCATTACTACTATAAACGATATATATATACAGCATATATACCTACATAATCGTAAGCACACTCACCTCGTATCCCTTAATCTTTTGCAGCTGTTCATTCCATACCAAATAGATGAGCGATAGGGGCAGCAGTAGCAGCGATAAGGCCGTAAAGATGAGCAAATATCGCCGAACGCGACAATTTGCGTTGCTCTTGTTCAATTTCATTTAAACACAAGGCCAAATGCATAGGAACTGTTCGTAGTTTAGTTAGCCATCCGTTCGACACTCATGTTATTATTTTCATTATTATTATTTCTCGTATTCTTATAATTTATTTTGATATATTTTCCTCTGCTATTGATGTTCACGTGGTACATTTCTTTTTTATTTTTTTGCTTTGGGTTCTCTTTATTTATATTTTCTTGTTTTTTTTTTTTTTTGGTTTTGGTTTTTGGCTGTCGCTGCTACGCGGCAAATTTTGCGTGCAGTTGGCGACAGTTTTTGTACAATTTGCTCATAGCCTCTTTACGCTTGCTTGTTGTTGTTGTTGTAGCTATAGCTAAATTTAGTTGTTGTGCTATATATTGAAAATACAAAAATATTTATGTGTATGTAGTTGGTATGTGATTGTAACGTAAAGGAAGGCAAGTATTTTTACTGCCTGACATAAACTTGGCCAAAGGGTTGGCCGTGCCCCTTTTGGGGCTAACTGTAAAAATTGTGTCACTGCAGCGGAAACAACACACAATTGAATTTTCGGTGTTTTTGGGGGTGTTTTTATGACTTTTTTGTTTGTTTGATGGAGCTGCCGCTGCTGCTGCTGCTGCTGCTGCAAGAAGTCAAGATGTCAATTATTGATTTTTACGACTCTGTTGGCGCGGGGGGAGTTGGCAGTGACAGGTGCAATGCCATTACCTGGCTTTAAATGCTTGCCTTATACAGCAGCTAGTTGAATTTTATTTGCTTGCAAAGCCTTATTAAAAATATATATACAGCTATCAAATATAATTTAATTGGCGCCTTCTTCGCACATTTTTTTTGCCAACTTTTTAGGCAATGCTCCAAGTTTGGTTTGGCATTTATATAAAATTCATTCAAATTGGCGCACGACACACAGACACACACACCCACAACACACATGCAAAGAATCACAAACACGCAAACAAAACAAATGAAGGCGCGCGCGGCGTATACGTAACGCTATCAATTGCTGGCGTGCACCGCGCGACAGTTGCTACTAGTTTGTTGTTATTGTTATTGTTGTTGCTCTCGTTGCGGTTGTTGTTGTTGTTATTCGATTGTTTGCCAATTGAAAGACGCTCAATCAATATTAATTGAAGCAGAAACTGCGATTTGCGTTCCCATAGCAAAAAGCAACAAAAAAAAAAAGCGAAAACGTATTTTTAAACTAAACACTGCAAAACACTCGCAATTGATGGGCGTGCGAAACTGTAGCAGGGTGCCAGCGAGGGGAGCGGCGGCACAGTCAGCAAACATAACACAACATAGAGACCACACACCACAAACTACACACACAGCAAACAACGCACCGTTCCGAGCGACGCACATTTCACGAATGAATTCAAATGCGAAATGAGCACAGCCTGCTGCTGACTTGGCGTCTGCCCCTTCCGACTGCTCTCCCGGCTGCCCGGACTATTCGACTGTCAGTTTCAGTTTCGAATTTTGTTGTTCTTGCGCCGGCGTCGCTATGCGGCTGCTCTTGCTGCTGGCGTTCTTGGGCGGAGAGCGGGCCAGTTCGTGTGGGGAGGTGGGGCAGAGCTTGTGCCTTTGATTTGTTTATCGGCGAGCGGAGAGCTCAGTTTTTATATGCTGCCATAGGGCAAACATTTTTGTTTATAGCTGAGCAAAAGGCAAGGCCGGCAAGAGCAGAAGAGAATTTTGAATGCGCAGAGAGGCCCCGGCTGCTAAGCGAGCGCGTAAGAAGAGTATGTGGCCATGCTTAGGGTTGCTTTCAGAGCAGTGGGTTGTTTATAAAGTTTAACATTTAAATATACAAAAAATATAAATTTATAAAAAATATTTATTTATATATTTGCACTAATTTTGTTTGTTCTGACAACCTCTTAGTTAAAATATTCTCATTGCATACCATTGCATACCATAAAATATTATTCACTTGGTGATTTTTTCGATATTTTGAGGTAAAGATTTCCTTGCTAAATGCATATGTGGAAGTAATATGTCTCTTGTTCAGTACTGAATCAGGGAATGTACATTGCAGTCCAGCTTCGTACGACCGTCCAGTTCCACTAGCTCGATGACAACCAAGCTCTCTAGCACCACGCCGCCCACCTTGCGAACCAGCGCAGTGGCAGCCGACAGTGAACCACCCGTGGCCAGGAGATCATCGACAATGACCACCTTCTGGCCAGGCTTGATGGCCGTGCTCTGCAGCTCAAATGTGTCCTAAAAATATGAATTTATAGTAAAGACACAGTACGATTTGTCGGGCTACTTACGGAACCATACTCAAGCTGGTATTCAACGGCAACCACCTCGCCCGCCAGCTTGCCCTTCTTCCGAATGGGCGCACAGCCCACGCCCAGTTCGGTGGCCAGCAGCATATTAAACAGAAAACCACGCGAATCCAGACCCACTATAAGCTCCACATCTGGGTGTGCGGAACGTATGTGCTCGACCAGCAAATCCCGCAGATAAACACAAGCTTTGCCATCGGTGAGGGCGCCGAATATGTCACTGATAGGAAATGAGAGATAACAGACAAGATAACAAGTCAAATATGTGTCGTAAAATAATACATGTGTAGTTAAATAGCACTTGGCTAGCACTGATAAGCTAACTGACCCACCGAAATACAATGCCCTTTTTGGGAAAGTCTATATATTTGCCAATCTTTGACTTCACATAGTCGAGTTTATCTGCGGCGCTCACTTCACTCATGTTTCCAGCGGGTTTAAATCAGGTTTTATCTCTTTGTACTGAATAAATGCGAGAAATTTACAAAATTTTAAAGAATTCAAGATTTTACAGCCGCTACGTGAATTTCGCGTGGTTTTCTCCAAAGAGACTCTATAAGGTTGTTTTGCAACAGCTGATAAAGTAGCTGCTTATCAGCTGTGCAAGGTGGTTGCTAGTGGTGGGCTAAGCAGGGCTGCATTTACGATTAATTTATAGAACTAGGCGGGTACATTTGAATTTGGCATGTGTTAGCGGTGAAAATGAATATGAAGAAGGCACTTTAAAAGAATATTTTACATTTTATGCGAAGAATATAAATATAATTTTATTACAGACCATAAAGATCTACATTATTAATAATAATTTTCTGGTTTCCACTCTTCGTTTTTCTTCACTGTATGTATTTAAACATTGCATCTTATTCCTCTCACACATTTCTTTACAAAATCACACCAAGCTCTTCAGTTTTTCCCAGGCTGTTATTTATCCAGGTCTTTTTTTCCTAAACAAAGAAAGGAAATAAAAGAAATGTGCAGGAATTCGCCGACATCCTGCAGGTAGGCAAACCGTAGCACTCAGCGATTCTTTTCTCTCTACTCACACACACGCCATTGCACAAAAGTGATAATTGGAGAAAATTCAATAATTCTTCCAAGAAACGCATTGCAGCACATTAAGTACATCTCTACTAGGCATTTATCAGAAGTAAAAACGAAAATAATTGAAAAGAAATTCAAACAATTTACATTCCACTTATCTGAGGCGCGCCAACTGGCACGATTATGCACTGTCTCTCACATCGCCCATCTCGCTCACACATCCGCTCTCGCTCACGCGGCTGCCTGCCGTGCTCTGAGCTGAGAGCGCTGCTTACGAGGTGATTGTCTCCCAATGCCAAGCGGATCTCAAGTCTTGCACCTCAGTTCGTTTTGCAGCGCAAAACGCGACGGTTCACAGTGGAGTTTTGTGTTTTGTGTTTCGGTCGTCGTTTCAAGTCGATTTTGTCCACGGTGTTCGCGACTTTTTGAAAATTTATGCAGAACGCACGTTAAACAATAGCAACAATACAATTTAATAACGTTAAACAAAACGAGAAATATTCAACCGGTTCTTCAAGCTGATACTTCAAAATAGAATTGTAAGCCAACCACAAAAAATAAAAAAGTTGCTCAAGTTAAAATTTAACAGCAAATGTCAATTGAAGGCGACGGCAAAAACAAAAAAAACGTTGCCCCGTTTTTTGCAGTTTTGACATTAAAATAAACCGCAAGCAACCAGCAACAACAGAGTTCATGCAACATTAAAACGTGAAAACCTACGAGAAACAACAACAACAACAACAAATGCAACAATATTGCAAGCAACATTCACATTCACACACACACACATAGAACACCTTTTAGTGACCATGTTGCTACGAAGACGTGCGTTTCAAAAACTGCAACAACAACAACAGCTGCAACAACTGCAGCCAGAACAACAACAACAACAACAGGCACAGCAAAAACCGCGCCAGCAACGTGAAAAACCAGAAAAGAGGCACAATGTTTTTTTTTTGTTTTTGTTCGAAATGCGACTCTGCGACTGCGCTGTAGCGGTTGCCACAATATGCGCCCTATATGCGCCCAAAATGGGGCGCGCATAAAAACATTTATGTGCTAAGATAACTCAGAGATTGAGTAAAGTATTTTTACAATCACTTACTTTTAATTAAAAATAAAAGGACTTTAACTTGGCTAAAAAAAAGCAAAGCAATCGGTAATTTGTTAGGCAAATGAAGCGCTTTTGTGCATAAATATGTGAATTATTTACCAACACTTTTAGAACTCACTTTTAGAACTCTCTCGCTATACATATATTTAAACAATTGCCTTACAATAATAGTTTATGTTATCTCTTATAAAGTACCGCGGCCCATTAACTGTCTGCCTTGCAATCCGCGCCTGCAAAAGGTACAAAAAAAAATTGCTGAAGAATCTCGGTGTGAGTTACTATTAAGTACCTACATACATATGTATGTAAGTTTGTATGGGGCCCACATAGTTGTAGTTGTAGTTGTTGTCATCATCGCGTTTGTTGTTGTTGTTGCTTATTTGCTAGCTCGCTGGGCTGCTGGAATGCGCGAATGTTTGCCAACATTAAAATCGTGATCTAATAAAAGAAACAAAAAAAAATAATAATAAAATAGAAATAAGCAGCGAGTGAATCTACAGCGCTCTTAGCCAAGACTACCCACATCTTCAGTCCATAGAAGCTGTTGACTTGGCTTGATTGGAACCTAAATGCTGTCCATACACACTCGTATATTGTTGGATAACTGACCGCGATATCTGTGCACGGTTGCGGGTTCCGTTGCGAAAAAAGAAATCGTCTGCCATAAATATATGCAAAAAATAAAAACCAATCGAAAGGGGAGAAATGAGCGAGAAAAAAAGATACAAAATAAACGAAAAAAAAAACAAACAAACAAGCGTTGAAAAAAGCATTCTACAACTTTTGTACGCCCTGGCGAAAAAAAACAGCTTTTTAAAGACATTTCCGCATAATTCTGAAACGATGATTGTTGTTGCTTGTTGGTTGTTGTTGCGGCTCAGTCTTTTGGAACAAGTTTGGCGGTTCCAGTTTACAGCGACAACAGCAACAACAACATGGTGTAGTAACTATGGATGTGTTAATCAAGTGACCGCCAGCCCCTTTTACAAGCGTCTCAACTTGTTTAAGGTTCCGCTTTGCTGCTCAGCCCGAAAAGAAATTAACCAGCAAAAAAACCCACAAACAAACAAGTTAAGAGCTATAATAAAAACAACTTTAGCTGGCGATGCGGAACAACGCACATAAGTAGCTCTAAAGATACAACTTTTCTGCGCTTAAACCATATTAGCCGAGAAAAGCTGAGAAAAGCTGAAGAACTGCAGCGCTAAAGAGCTGAAATGTGAAAATGAATTACACGCGGGTGCCATCAAAGTCAAGAGCCAGCCTTGCCCCCCACCCCCTCCCCGCCCTGTCAGCACCAACAATTTTCCAGTTGCTTATGCCTAATGTAAAATTTATGTTTATGTTGCGGCTCGTTCAAAGTAGAAAGTCCATTTGGGCCCAGTTGTGAAAGCCGCCAAGTCAAAGCCAAAGCTGCAGTTGCATTAAGCGGTTCTTCTGGCCAAGTCTGTCAAATGTCGCAATACATTGGGCCACGTTTAGGTGGGCAAACTGCGCTCTAGCCATTACCCAACTGACCTTATTTTATGGCATATGCAACTCTCAGCACACACTTGCATTGCTGTACATTTATTTAGCCGCTTCTCAATTTGGCATTTCGAGCTAGCGCGCGTTTTGCGCTCGTCTTTTGCCGCGCCAGCATGAAAAACGCTTGGACTGCAGCTGGAACAGCATTGGATTTGTCGGACCGTTGTTATTGATGTTAATGCCAACGCTGATTTCTGTACATAAATACATATATCTTCAAGTGAAACTCTGTATTGCCAAGCTGTCCGCCGGCCGGCGGCAGCAAACACATCAACACATCAGCAACATCAACAGCAAGAGCAACAGCAGCTCCATTGGGCGAACGGATGTAGATACCGCATCTTACCAACTCGCCATCTCCATCTCTCCGTCTTAGCCATGGCCTTTAGTGCTGCGTCATGCCAATACGAGCGCCTGTACCAATATACCAGTTACAGTACTCGCAGCCTCGCCTGTTGGTCACTTTCTTTTCTTTCTCTCATGATCGATGTGAGTGCGCGAAGAATGCACTGGAGTACTGAAAAAATATATCACATGCACTGAGCGAAAATGCAGCTCAAGATAAAAACTAAAAGAATGTAACATAAAATTCTGACTTTAAATAAGAACTGAAAAGTTATTATCTGAACTCTTCAATTCTCAACACAATAAGAAAACCCAGATTAATTCAGACTGATTTTTCATGCACATTTTTTATACTTTTAATGTACTTGAAAATACTTTGGCATTGTGTTGTCTTTTTATAGTATATTTGTATATTTGACCTGATATATGATTTCTTTGATGGTGTTTTTTCATACGCAACAGAAAATATGTCATAAATGTGCTGAGGCATGAATTTTGCACGTAAAACAAGGTCTTCTATAGGTACATTTATAATAGTCTTTTTTTCACTCTCTCATTCTCTATTTTTACCAGACTTGCTCGACTTTTTCGCTCAGTGTGCGCAATATTGGGTGGCTTGTCTAGTCGAGACAGCAACCAGTTGATTGCCATCTGCAATTTGCAATTACAGCACAGAATCTGGTACCCGTACATAGACATACACACATATATACAGATACACAAACATGCCTACTATATAACTATGCATATTCACGTTCAGTTTTCATTTAAATTATACGCTGATCGGTCGCAGGAAATTATTATTTGTCTGCGGTTTGTCTGCTTCGGACCGTCTCGACTTGGCCCACTCTGAATGCAATTGACGGACACGTCGACCGCAGACCCGTTTTTCTCAGGCTTTTCAGGCGCTACGTGAGTCAGTCTCCAGACAGCGAATTGCACGCAAAAGTTTTCCCATTGTTATTGGATCGTTTTGGCCAAACGCGCGTTTTGACCAGACGCCTTTGTTAGCTCACGTGCCTTAACTTTCAATGCATTGTTTAGCAGTTGGCTATAATGTTTATGTTAATGGGTTGGTCTGCTTGTTCTAGCAGCTGGCTCTCCTTATTTTTGTCTCTCTCTCTCTCTCTCTCTCTCTCTCTCTCTTCTCTTATTAGCATTATTATGGTAATTGATTTGGTTATTCGGAGTGGGGCGCGTTTTCTTTGCCTTAATTGAGTGTCATTTACTTTTTCTTCTCTTTTATTGTTTGCTTTAATTTAGTTGAATCAACGAAATTTTGGGTCTAACGTTTTCGTAAATCTAGCTAGTTACACTTTTTCTTTTGTGCTGCTTCCGCCCAAAAAAAAAAAAAAAAACAAAAGAAAATAAAAACAAAAAAAATAAATAATAA
Organism: Drosophila colorata; assembly: GCA_035041545.1. NCBI lineage: Eukaryota > Metazoa > Arthropoda > Insecta > Diptera > Drosophilidae > Drosophila > Drosophila colorata. The sequence continues at coordinate 9,010,042 of JAWNLD010000564.1, forward strand.
AACGAAATTACGCATACGCAATGTTGTCTGTGGGATCTTTCGAGATCGTGACAAGACAATGCACCAAAAATTCACTTGCATTTTTTTTTCTCTTGTTTTTTCCAACCTTTTGTTTTGGGTTTTATTTTGTTTTTGGAATTTTTGAAGTGGCTTCAAGATGAATTGAACAGAAATTTACCACACTTTCAAAATGAAAAACATGTTTATTGATAGGCAGCTCCAAGCCTGTTGCTCAGTTGGTATTTTTGGCCATTTGCAACTTTTTGCCATGAATCACAGCTAAAATTAGACAGACTCAAGATTTGTGAACAGTGCTCTATCGTTATATCTGTCTCTTTCTGTGTCTCCGTCTCCTTCTCACTTGTTAAGCTATTATTTTTTTTTCTCATTTTGCATAACGTCGCTTGGTCTTTCTTTTGACATATGATTTTTCTTTGCCCAATCGACTGGGTTATCATTAGCTTCATAGAATTAACTGTTGGTGAAAATTAGGCAATAGCCTAGCAATTATCTTTCGGATTTACATAAGCGAAAACGATTCGTGAGTTATTGGCCAAAAGTTGGCTTTTGGCTTTTAAATTGGCATAACATTGCGTTTGATTGCAGTGAAGGGGAAAACGATATAAAATGGTTGATGATATGGAAATTATGAAGCTTTTTGAGGGAAAGGCATATGAGGAAAATATTATAAAATTATTCAAATTTTATGTGGAAATACTTTTGCAATATATGCAAAGTTTTCTTTGGCTCTCTATCTATCTATCTCTCTCTTTCGTTAAAAATATCTACGTTAACATCAATTATTTTTGACATTTTCCTTTTAGAGCATCCAATTTCAAGCTCCAATTCGTTTGTTAAAGTCATGACTTTAAATCTTCCAATAGCAAACGAGGTCAGCAAACTAAAAGCTGGCCAAATTAATAGGCTTACAACTCAAATACACAAAAGCAAATACATGACTGACAAAAATAAACAACTATTGTTGGTTGTGGTGGTTGTTGTTTCGTTCGGTTATAAATCCCAGCAGCATTGTTAACTTTTTACTTAACGTTTTTAACAGCACACAATAAACAAACACGGGCAAGTGCTGCCAGTTCATAGCTAAAATACAATCAAATTCGCAATGGGCACCAAAATTGAGTACGTCGATACGACGCATCTATACGCTTCCAAATATATACGCAACTCCAAGGCAATCGGCGTCCTCTGGGCCATATTCACAATTTGCTATGCGATCATTGGCATTGTGGCATTTGTAACACCAGGTGAGTGGGCCTGGAAGAAGCTCCATATCTCTCATTTTCTCTCTCTCTCTCTCAATTTATAGTTCCTTATAATGCCTTATAATAATTTTAACCCACTTGCAGAATGGATTGGCGATCCGGATAGCGACAGCGCTGGTCGCCTGGGTCTCTGGCAGCAGTGCCAGCGCGATGAGATCTTTGACAATTGCCGACGTCGCTGGGAGAATATATTTGCAGTGCCCACGTTTTCGTTTCAGGTGCGTTTTTTTTTTCAACACTCAAAAAAAGTTCAGCATACGAACTAAAATTATTTATATGAAATTTATAAAAACAAGTTATATACTTATGTGTTTAGAAATGATAGTACTAAATACCACAGTAAATGGTTTCTACAAGAGACAATTTAATTTAAAACAAATTTATTTATATACTATATATGAATAATTATATTCGACTTTTTATTTTATTTGATTCTTTCAGTTGGCCACATTCTTCATGATCGCCGCCGTTGGCTTGGCCTTGCTAACCATATTCTTTTTGGTGTGCTTGCTGTTCATGAAGTCGACGCGCGTCTTTCACATTTGCGGCTGGATGCAAATTATATCAGGTGTGTGGAGCTCGATTCCCAATTAACAGTTTCCAGTTTCAATTGCTGACTGCGACGGAAGTCGGTCGAGCAATGATATCGAAATTCTAGCTTATACTTTGAGCACGTTTTGATGTCTGTTTGCTGGCAATGCAATCTTATTGCGAAATTCTGTGCGATTTGTGTTGGCCCTCTGGGAATTCTTGTGCTTCGATTAGCATTTGTCACGTATTTCAAATCTATTGTCTTGGCTTGGTCTCTTTTAGCGCTCTGCATGATTGTGGCCTGCGCTGCGTTTCCCTTTGGCTGGAATTCGGATGATTTTCGCAAGATTTGCGGTCCGGAGGCGAATCGATTCGAGTTGGGCCTCTGCAGCATACGCTGGGCATATCCGTTGGCCATCATCGGATGCATAGATGGTGTCGTGCTGGCCACGTTGGCCTTCATTCTGGCCACGCGACATGTGCGCCTGCAGCCGGATCCAATTTACCAGAACTCGCTGTACAAAGGTGGGTCTGGAGCGCATTAAAAACTAATCAAACTTCTAACATTTTTTACTTTTCTTGCAGGTGAAATAAACAATGCGTATTTGACGGATGCGATTAGCTTGGCGGGCTCGCGCAAATCGAATCCGCACATAACAGGCCTGAATTTGCAGCCCATTTTGCTGGTGGCACCGCCCAACGAGGACAGCATTTCACAATTTTCGCGCTATCACTGAGAAAAGTGCGATTATTCCTGCCTCTGATGCATATTCAAATGTTTAACGGACAACAAACAGCAGAGCGCACTGGTTCTTGTACTCGCTAAGCTCAACTGTACGAAACACTAACCGGTTTGGGTTGCAGCGAGTACACAAACTCAAAATGCTTTAGCTGTGACAAAGCTCAACTGTACGAAACTCAAACCGTTTCGATTCAAGGTTTGCTGCAATTGCTTAGCATGTTCACAAACCCAAAAGGTTGAATTTCGTTAAATGCTCGTGAAGTTTCGTTTAATTTGATTTGCTTTTTGGCTGTTACAATTCAAACTTCTCTAATGTACTGCATGAATCTGTGTGTGAGTGCGGGTGTGCGTGTTTGCTTGTGTGTGAATGCTAGACTAAATGCTAATCTAAAGCCTAAGTTTAAAGTAATTAAATCATATTTGTGTATAGCTGTGCCTAAATTCAGTTAGTTTATAAGAGAAGATCGCTGCCTGTAAATTATATGCCCGTAAATATAAATCTAATGTACAAAATTATTGAACATAAAATGAATGTTTTTTGCCTATTAGAATTCAACCGCAGTCACAGCCTCAATTATGCCATCATCATCAAGCTATAAACATCAAGAAGGTCAGCAACTTTTTGCGCACTTGGACAAACAAAAATCAAATTATGCTCCACGACAACCCACCCACCCAACCATGCCGCACCACCAAAAAAAAAAAAAAACAGGCGGCACACATAAAAACCAATAACGGGCAACTTAGCGCCCAATTTGTTTGTAGCCCTCCAATAACCATTTGGCACATACTTTTCCAATAAAGTATTTACAGCAAACTTTTTGCCTGCTGGCAATTGAAATATTCCGCGCAAAGATGGAATCAAATAGCACAAAAACAAAAAGATTGAGAGAGAGAGAGGAACAGAGAGAAAGAGAGACAGAGAGAGAGAGGGAGAGACCAAGAAAGACTTCTTTTGGGCCCTGATGTTTCAGTTGTAGCTGCCAGGCTGCGCACGTTTTAATATTCTTGTATAATTCATAAGCAATTCCATCAACGCTTACAAAATGCGGCCTAAGTGGCCAAACAGCTGACGCCAAAGCAGCCAGCAGCAGACACCCCACACACACCCCACACACCCCACACACACCATCCCCCGCCTCTCTGCATTTTATTTACTTCGGCCATTTCTTTTGCAGCATCCCCCTCGCGCCTGCTGCAACACATGGCCCAAGGTTTTTGGCCCATTTCGACACGCATTGGCTACGTGGCCAACCCTCGATGAAGATCTCGCCGGGCAACGCTCTGGCACTGATTTTTTGATGTGCCAATTGTTTTTATTCGATTTGATGGCGCGTCATAAATGAATTTTTAACTTTTGTTGTCCTTGAGGTTGCTGTTGTGGGCGTGGCAGTGTGGCAACATGTGCCGCCCAGCTGTTCGGCGCTTATTAGTTTTAGCACTTGGCCAATTTTATGTGTTTGCAAGTGCTCGTGAAAATGCGGAAAAGCACAGCAAATGAGCAGCAAACACAGACAGATTTCCCACACACACATTACTTTTTCATGGCTCATTCCTGTGTGCTTGTGTGTGTGTAATTACAAAACTGGACATTAGCTGACCTTTGGCATTACATTGGCTGCTTGCCACGCCCCGTCATGCGTTGCCGCATTTAACATTTTTTTCTTTGCTACATTACGCAGCGTCGCAACAAAGTCAAAGGGTCGTCGGGCGCGCAGAGGGGTGGGGGTGGTGGGGAAAATAAATTGCGCCTTTAAGGTTTTCGTTTAAGTGAAATGTCAGTTGCAGAAATTGAATCGAAAATTGTAAAATTGGTTTTGTATAAACATTTTTGCCAAATGAAATGAAATGAAAATGCTTTTGTTATAGCTACCAAAAGCAGGCAGTTACTGCTGCCAGCGCCACCCCCCACCACCCCTCTGGCACACCTTCTGCTGCTCCTACTGCTGCCCGACTGCCTGGCAGTTTTCTTCTTTCATTCCTTTCTTCTTGCCTGACTTTTGAGCACTGAAAACATCATATTTCTTGTGCCTGTTTTTTATTTCTTGTGCAAAACAAAAGCATTGCAGCGTTTGCTGCTGCCCCCCTCGCTGCTCACCCCCTTTTTTGGCCACCACAGGCACTTGTATACATATAATTTATGGCTCATACGAGCTGTGTGTAATTTTTTTGTGTGTGTGCGTGTGTGTTGTTTGAAGTCTGAACGCAGCGCAGTGTGCAGAATTGTGCAAAAGTCAAAACTGCGTCAATCAAAAGCTTCAGCAGAAAGCTAGCAAAGCGTCTCTAATTTAGGATATACGACTAGCAGATACTCTGTGTACCTACAGAGGCTTTGAAATATTTTTAATTGGTAAGATATATTCTCTCTACTTGTCCCGCTTTCTTGAATTTTCTGAATCTGAATTAGGGCCTTAAATAGATTTTAATCCAAAGCGGATTTTCATTTATTTTTCCATGATATGGACCAAACCTCAGTTAAAAAAAAAATGAGTTAAAGCTAAGAGCTTAGCCAAACCATATTTAATATAAATAAATGTAGGTAAGGGTTAAAGATATTCTGATTCTTAAATAATTAAAATAAGTTTGTATAAAAAATCTGAAGACCGAACCAAAAATAAAAAGTTTTTTCTTATAAAAATATATGGGAGTATTTAAAATACAATTCCAACATGAATTATGACCGAAAATTGAGTTTTCAGATTTAAATGTAGAATTAATTTAAATATATCAAACAAAAAGACATTTCTTATCAAAAACGGTTCAGTTACAAAGCTTAAAATCTAGAATTTTTATTTTCATTTTGACGAAAATCTGCTTTTTCCATGTTTCACGCCTCTTCCAAGTCCTGTAAGCCCTTCATAGCCCTTTCCATAGGGTATAACAAACGAATCGCCTTTCTTTTCTTGGTTGCCTTAAATTATGTCTGGCATTTTGTGCTTCATGTAGTTCCTGGCAATCCGAGCGCTGCCTGTGATTTATCAGCCTGTAAAATCTGGGAGAATTGTTCCAACAACAATTTTTGTATGCCAAAAAAAAGTTTTACATTTATTTCATATACAAAAAATCGTATAAATTTTCGTAAGATCCGCTGCCTAAATATTCTTAGTATTTAGAATAAAAATTTAATTTAGATATTTAATTTAGCAGCTAACTAACTAACTAGACGAACTAACTACGCTAAGTAGAACTAGAAACGAGCTCGCATTTTTCACATTGTAAAAATGACTAGTGAATTATTTTGTCGCTTTAACAAATACAAATAATTACAATTATATACAAGTTACAAATGATATATGCATGTCTTATAGCTATATATGTATGTACTATGTAACTAGCAAACCCGATTTGGCTTTTGGTTGCAGATGAAATGAATTTAACACAAAGATAAAAACCCTGTAACATCGAAACCTTTGCTGTTTATCTTTTGGCAGCAGCGTATGCCACGATTTTGGCCAGAAAGTGACTAAGCCTAGGCAACAGGCACACACACATTCACACACACACTCACACACACACACACACTCACACACTCTCACACACACTCACACACACTCACACAACTATTACTATGCTTCCTGATTGCTGGCCGCACAATCAATAATCGGCTGGACATCGTCGCTGTCCCGCTCGGGATCCAGGCAGGCGGTCATGGCATGTGGCATGGTGCGCAGCAGCGCGTAGCTGTCGCGATGATGCAACAGCAGCAGCTTGTGCTGCTGGTGGGCAATGAAGCTGCTGCCGCGCCGCAGCGAACGCCGGCCCATCTCGAGTATCTCCAGCGAGGGATCGCGTGCGAACATGAAATTCTGATAGGCACGCACAAAGCTGAAAATCACCGCCGAGGCGCCGCCCACGATCATCAGATAGGAGCCAATGGGCACCGCATGCGGCGCTATGACCGTGGCCAGGTACAGCCAGCCCTTAATAGCGGGCGTCAGCTCCGAGATGCCCTGTAAAAACAAATGCCAAGAGATGTTATCTTTCGGCTTTTATGGCTGGGCAGACAATTAACCCACCTCCTCGAGCCACATGACCGGAAATACGAAGTCACGAAAATCACGCACTGGATGCACGTCCTTGGCGCGGGTCACCTTCAGGTTGAGCTGTATGCGCACCTTGCCCTCCAGCGGTACTCCAAGTTTCTAAACAGGCAATGGAATCAGCTCGACCACAACAACTCGACAACAACAACAACAACTGTGAATCTTACCGGTTGTATTTTGAAGTAGGTTTCGTGCTTCTCGCGCTGCGGCCACAGACCCTCAACAGCATCGAGCAGCTCCGGATCGGCGCCGTAGAAATGCGGATTGGATATGTAGACAGGGGCGCCGTACTGACATGGACTGATGTTCTGCAGACCCCGCACCGCATCGTAGTCGTTGGCATCGTAGCAACTGTTCTCCGGATTGCGCGCCGAGTCGCCGTACGAATTGTTGGGCAGCCGATAGAGATCCGCGGCCAGGCCATCCTTCTCCACGCGCTCCACATACTTCAGCGGTATGATGCGGCACAGATCCTTGTCGTAGATGTGCACCACGTCCGACTTGGTGATGTCGCGCGGCGGAAAAAAGGAGCCCTCAGATCCAGCGATGCTCGTGCAGGGCTCCTCGTTCCAGTGCGGCAGGTGATCCATGCCATTGAGCGAATCGATATAGCCAAACTGCTCCATGCCCTGGTAGCCGGTCTTAATGCTCGACACCTCGGTCAGCGTGCCGTTCCGTCCGAGCAGCAGGCCCATCCTCTCCATGGGCCTCATGTGCTTCGGATAGAACCTGTGCGCCAGACTGACCAGCGCGTCGTCGTAGCCAAAGACCAGCTGATCCGCCGTCACGTTGATAAATGGCTTCAGCTTGGCGGCAGTTAACACTATGGATATCGTTTTGGACAGCAGATAGCCTAGCTTGGGACTCAGACTCGTGAGCGTCTAGGGGCGGAAAAAAAAAGATTTAAAATTTAATTTTCGTGAATTTTCGTCCTTGAATAGTGATCACTAAACACCTCGCATCTCTACTCACCAGCATGGGTATGTTGGGCGTAACTATGGGCGTGTTCTTATCAATACTCAGTTCAGGAACAAATTGTAATATTTTCTTATGCTGATATGACACCGTGTAGTTGTTCTCATGGAATTTCACATTCACCTTCTCCATGTCTTCTCTGCAATGACAAAGCCAAACAAAAGAAACATTTTAACATTTTATTGTGTTACATTTTGTAATCAGTTGTTAAACTGGAAGTCGTAATCATATCGTAGGCACGTGCACCGCGCAATCACGATGGCGATGTCCAAGTTCAGGGCCGGTGGTCGTTAAACAAAAAGAGATCCAAAGCGAACAGCCCAAGCTAACTGAATGTCAAGTTCATTTGTCGCACTCGGTGAAATGTGGACAACAACAGCAGAAACCGAAAAACGACGCGAAAAAACCAAATAAGATGACAAACGCTTTGGCGTTTTTGTGGCGTTTTACTGGCGTTTTCGACAGCTACCGTTTGACGTTGTCATTTGAAGTCAGCAAAATATTTTTGTATTTGTTTTTTGCTGTTGTTGTTTTTGTTGTCTTGAACTAATCCATCAAATCATCGTAAAATTGGGGCCGCAGCTTAATTGCGTTTTAATTCAAGTAGTCAGCAATTAAATGCAATATCAATCTGCAAATTGATTTAATTCTGTTTCTGAATCTGTAAATGTATCTGTATCTGTATATGTATCTGTATCTGTATCTGTATCTGTATCTGTATCTGTATCTGTATCTGTATCTGTATCTGTATCTGTATCTGTATCTGTATCTGTATCTGTATCTGTATCTGTATCTGTATCTGTATCTGTATCCGTATCTGTATCTGTATCTGAATTTATATCTATATCTGCATTTGCATCTGTATCTGTATCTGTATCTGTATCTGTATCTGTATCTGTATCTGTATCTGTATCTGTATCTGTATCTGTATCTGTATCTGTATCTGTATCTGTATCTGTATCTGTATCTGTATCTATATCTGTATCTGTATCTGTATATGTATCTATCTGTATATGTATCTGTATCTGTATCTGTATCTGTATCTGTAACTGTATCTGTTTCTGTACCTGTATCTGCATCTGATTCTAAATCTGTATCTGTATCCCTATCCTTTTCTACATATGTATTTGTATTTGTATAAATATATATCTATATCTTTATCTACATCAATATCAATATCTATATATATTATATATATTATATTTGTATATACGACAATATCCTTATTTGTATATTTATATCCACATACATCTACTTGTTCTTATATTTGCTTTTATTTCTATGTATTTGTTTCTGTATCTGCAAGATTGATTAACGATCGCCTGCTCTTGGCACGTTATCCTTCAGTTGAACTGGTTTAATCTGTGGGCGGTCCTGCAACTTGTCAAACTTAACATATTCTCAGATACACGTATTATTCAAGCCCGCTCTCGTCGGTGATCTCGGGTGCTTTGTGTTTTATTTCTTTCGATTTGATGGCTCAATTAATGGAAACGGCGTCTCGGCAGCACTTTATTGCAAATCTCTTATGCCTGCTGCTGCTGCAGTTGCAACAATTGCTGTTGCAAGTTTTCCTATGCTCAAGATAATTCCAGTTTTTTGCTTAGTTTATTAAGTGTTAAAATTGAAAAGTTTCAAATTGTTGCAATTAATTTAGCGTTGTTGTGAATTCGATTTAAATCAAATGTGCATTAGATTGATGCGAGCTAATCAATCATGATTGGGAGCATGTTTGAAGTTCAATTAAAATTCCCAATTTGTTATATGAGATACCAGAAAATATACATGTGTATTTTAAAGATCTTTATTATTTCTCGTTTAGCTCGCTGAGCACAAAGTTCAAGTTATATTTATTAAAAGCACGCAATTATTTTTTTTTGTATTTTTGACTTGATTTTCTTTGTTAATTATTTGAGCACAGTTTAACAACGCTTTCTATATGCAGCGCAAATGGGCAGTTTGGGTTCTAAACATGAGAAATACACAATTATGGTAATTACGCCCATTAATGTCGATTTTAAACACGTATTTCCCAACGAGCCATGACCAAAGAGCACTTTGCTAAAGCTGCCATGAAAATGCTCGTGCTACTTAAATAATAAGTTTCGAAATTCTAGAATCAAAAGGCGTAACCACTTTCACCCTTTTAATGATAATAATTATTTTATATAATTAATATAAATAATTACTGTAATGTGTGCTCACCTATAGACGAACGGACCCACCTCCTGCAGCTTGGGCTTCTCGCCGCTGAGAAAGCCATCCGGATTGCTTACATTATAGATATAGACCTTGGTTAGGCGTATAACGCCGGGTCTTTGCCAATAATGATAGCTTAATGTATCATTCCACAGCCTTAAATTCTGTGTAAACACAGAGAATAATCATATTAGATATAGATGAAAATTTCAAATATATTTTTACTTGCCTTTAGTATAAAATAATCCAGCCAAGGTATGGATGATAAAACTATGCCTAAGATTAATGTAACTATACCAATAATTATCACAGCTAGTCTATCTGAAAGTACATTTTAAAATTGTAAAATTGTTAAATACAGTTAGTGCACAATAGCTGTGATTAGTCAGCAATTTTATTTTTTCATTTGAAGCATTGTTGATTTTTACACCTTAAATAAATATTTGGACCGCAAAAGTTGCCCAGTTTGTTAAGCAAATAAATTGGTGTTATATGGACGACGACAACGGCGAGACCAACGTCATTCTGTGGGATATTTTGTCATGCTTCCGTTAAAGAAATCCCAACTAGAGATGATAGCGTGACTCAAATCAAACATGAGCCACAAATTGTACGGGTTTTATTGATATTTATTTTACAACTATTTTCGTATTTAATTTACAAAGAGCATATGCACTTTTTACACTTATTGAGTTGTGGCTTTTCGTGTCACGAAAGAAAAAACACGACCTACGGTCAGTACTAAGTCCCAACCCAGTTTCCTGGAGCTTTTCACACCTCGACTCCCTGACGAATGCAGTTCGCGTTAAGTAGGAACATAAAATTGTTGCTGAACTTCATTGAATTTTGTGGTACTTCACGGCTGTCACTCGCACTTTGAGATCTTGCTCTTGGCCGACTTATCGAAATGAAACGTTGTTGTGTTTTTTTAATTTTTGTTGATTTTTTTGACATGCGTAAAAAATGTACGATGATAGTTAGCTTATCATTTAATTGAGACGCGTTTTCGATAGTCAATCCGATTGCAAATTGGTATGTTTATGGGGCTAAGCACTTAGGGGACTCGATTAACCCATCTGCCATTACCTTGTTGGCATTTTGTTACAGTGGGCGTGGCCGACAGGGGCAGCCGCATGTCGTGCGTGGTGGGCGGTGGCGCACAGACAGCCTAATGTATGTGTGCGCAATGCCAACGGGTTTCGCTCGGCGTCCGCGCCCCCCTAAAACAGTCAACGAACTGAATGCACTTCGAGCTGAAGCCACACGCGCTTCACTGGCTACCCCAAAAACACGGACGGAAAATAAAAGTGCAAGGCCCAGCATTTAAACATAAAATAAAATACGTTTTAATAAAAATATACATACATACATACATACATACATATATATATACCTATACATACATATATATTTTGATATAGAGTGCATTTTTACGGGTCAGTCGAATCAGCGTTTCGATAACGCTCATGAATTATTTCAACTTGGCGCGGATCATCAAATCGCCAGGCCAGAGATGAGCTATAGACGCGATAATTGTATTATTTTGTGCGGCGAGAAAGCGGCAAAGTTCAAGCGTTTCATTGACCCTGAATGTCTGTACTCCCCTTCCCAGCGCGCGAGTTTAAAAATCGACAACAAATTGACGCAGAGAAAGTTACGTAAAATGTCATAAAATCAAGCAGAAAATATGTTGACATTTTGGCAACGTTGTTGCTGCTGGCTTAAACCTTTATACCTATATATATATATATGTATTCAATATATATTTTTTTGTGGCAGCTGTCAAATTCAAGGTCAAGGGAGTATAGCCAACTCGTCAGCGGGACAATCTGATCGCACCATTTATTGCCGCTTTATTTTATCGGCTTTTTCGCTTTTTTTTTTTTGGTTTGTTTTAGCTCTTGGCTTCATCTGGTTGCGTTGCGTTATTAGCTGATATCGATAATTATATATCTATATATATGAATGAGTTGTTGCTGTTGTTGCTGCAACTGATTGACAACGCTTGCCTGGGCCTTTAGCTGGTCGACATGGTCAATAAACATTTGGCACACAATTGATACGTCAGCGCCTGTTGCCGTTGACAATAATGCTATATTCTCAGTTGTAGTAGTCGTAGTTGTTGTTGTTGCTATTTTTATTGCATGTAAGAAGCTGTTGTTGTTAATATTTCTATTTGTGCTTAAAGTTGTTTCAATACCCTACCCGAGTATATCAAATATTTTTTACAATATGTAGCGACATCTGATTAGCTGATGTTTTCTATATATAAATATGTTCAGATCTGATAACTTTATATCATAATAATTGTTAATGAATATTTTTTTTTTATATCGGACCTTAGATTTATCCGCAATAGATGACGATTATGAGGAATATTTATTTATGCTTTTATTGCTGCTTAATCAGTATTAATGATAATATTGCTATTGAAATTACGAGCATATCAAATATTCGGATAGATTAGGTTAGCTTTTCCTTCTTGTAAAAATATTCGCAGCGTGATTAGTTTAAGCAAAAACAGTGGCGTCGCCAAAAGGGGGCCATTAGCTATTTAGTAGCTCCTTTTTGAGCTCAATAAAACTCTTTACATAGTCTAATTCTTTCAAACATTTCTGTTAGTTAATCTGGATATAATTGAGTTGATCCCCCTTGGGCTAAGCCCCTGCCACAGACACTTAATGCTGGTGTCATATGTTCGTTTTGTTGAAAATTACAGCTGAGCATGCAATATTCTCGTTGCATAGTTTCTGGTTTCTGGTTTCCATCCGCCGCTGAACTGTCGCAATTATGTTGTGAACTTTGCAGCCACTTTGGAGAAGCTGCCAAACGGCAATTGGCTAAAACCCAAGTCCACTAAATCTAGGCTTTTATTTTCATAAATAGTTCTCTGACGCTCCATTTGGGTAATTTGGGTTCTTCCATTTCCCAAGTGAATGTTAGGTTTGGCGCTCACAATGACAAACAAAGCAAAGCCGAGCTCACATTTCTTATTTGGACAATTTCAATAGACGCGGAATTGTTTGTCGCCAACAATACAACAACAACAATAACTGCACATTTGCAACGCCTGCAGCTAAACAATTAAGCTCAGGTTTCGCTTCAGAACGTGCCCCAACTGTTCGGCGAGGGCAACAACAATGAGCTGCGGCTGCGGCTGCGGCAGCGACTGCGGCATGGGGCATGATCCGACTGCCAAGTGGCGGCGTTGGCATTTCGTTGCATTGGTGCATTGTTGCATTGTTTCTGCAGCATTGTAAACACTTTTGTTTAGGCAAATTATTGCAATTCTTGCAGGAAATGTTCACTGGCTTGGCATTGCAGTGGGAGCACTTCCTTGTGCCGCATACGCCTCACAATTAGCATCCATGTGCAGCCGATCCGCCGATGCGTAGATGCGCCGATTCGATACCAATTAGCCGGCAACACATGTTCAGAACCGGTTAACGGGGTCCTCCTTCGCGGGCCGGGACGTGCCTTCTTGGCAATTCTGCTTTTAAGTTATCGCATATCGGCCCTTAATTAAAGCACTTACAACTGATCTCAATGCGGGATAATAAAAACGGCAAGAGGCAACTGAATGCGTTCCCTGGAAAGTTTCTTTTTGCTGTTGTCTCTTATTTTCCGTTTTGGAGGTGTTCCATGAAGCAGAAACATGTAAACGAAATTGAATAGCTGTAAAATTACGAGGGCATGTTATGGAAAGTGAAAGGTCCAAAGGATCGCTGTGGGAGAAACCCATAAAAGAAACGCTAAACAAGCAATTTGGAAGCGATAAAAAACGAATAACTGAACTTGACATTGAAGAAGAGGGAGGAGTATTCAAAAGCAGACAGAAATAAGTGGCTAAATACTAGATGTTGTTGATAAATTCGTTTATATAGATAGAGCTGTTTAATTTCTTGATAATTGGATTTTCTTATTAACTTTGGGCTGACCATTAAAAAAAAATATATATATATATATTGTTTTCTCTGGTGGAAATCTGAAGACTAAGAAACGTAAATTTTCGATTGCCTAAAAATTATTAAATAATTCTGGCCTTCATTGAAGTCAGTTCGGTAATATTTGTGTTTGTATATTGTTCATCCAACTGCGTGTTTGATTGTTCTATATATTTATCATAAATTTATTCATTCAATTGTTAAATGTTTTCCAAATAAAAACAATAATATTTAAAAAAAAATAGAATCTTTAAATCTGTTTGCGCCAACCAAACTCTTGGCTTGCGCATACCATAGATTCCGCCAACATTTACACCAGCTTCTGAGAGCTAATCGAGAGAATGTGCTCAAGAGCTAGGCACGATATATTGCAGGTGGCCTAAATCAACTGAATCAACTGCACATTTGGTTATATAATCTTAAGACAGAAACTCACGCACACTGCCAAACGCTGAGTGCGACTTGTTATTGCTAAAGACTCCAATATGAGCATTTGGCCAGTGCAGTTAACCAGCTGAGACTTCTTCTTGGCAACTTGGCGGAGGTTGCTTTGCAGTAGCAGCAGCAGCAGCAGCAGCAGCAGCGACAACCGCGCCTGTTTCTGTTTGAGCAGCGCACACAAACTTTATGGCAAATACCGCGCCCCCTTTGGCGCCTCTTCGAGTCGGACTTAGAATTGGCCAAAAGCGAGGCAGCCGCTGTGATTGCTAACTTGGCTGCTTAATTGTGTTAATTTGTGTTCAACTCTCTTGATGCCGTCGAGCGCTCGCTTAGTGTCCCATGCTCGTATCCATGTCCAGAGCTGGCCAACTCAGTTTTGGCCTCACTCGCAGCTTCAGTTTTCGGTTTTTGGTATTTCACTGCTCTGGCTCGGGCTTGGGCTCGGACTCGGGCTCCAGCTCGGGCTCTATCGCATCGGCCTGTTGAGGTCTTGTATATTGATTTGGCAACATTTTCATATTTGCTTTGTATGTACGAGACTCGAGTGTGTGCTTGTATTTGTTAGTTGTAGTATTTGGCAGTTAATAGTTGCTGTTGATGTTGTTGCTGCAGTAGACAACATTGCACTGGCCAGTTAAGTACCCGCTTCGACTTTTCAATTGCGATTTTTTTATTATTATTTTTTTTTTTTGCAGTTTGCCTTTGCCTCACTTCTGTTTTGTGCTTTTAATGGCTAGTTTTTTTTTCTGTTTGCCTGTCAGCCTGTTTAGCATGGTATCAGAATTGCCTAAGCACTGTGGTGCAAAGTCATCTGGAAATGCTGCTGCTGCTGTTGGTGGCCTTTGCCTTATCAGTTGCGCGTAACTGATATGTCTTTGAGACTGCACATTTTCAATTTAAAGGCAGTTTACCCTTCTAGGCGATATTCATGGCTTCAGGCAGTATGAAGATTGGCTTAACTGCGATATATTTGGTATACTTTTCGAGAGTGATCAATTATTCCTTCCATGCTATTCCTTCTCATTATAACTAACTAACTTTCTTTCTCACTTACTCATTTAGCAAATTAATAAAATAAGTTTTAAACATAACTTAAACTTATGAAAATCGCAAAGAAATGTGTATTTGTTTAGCAGATGAAGAAAATTACATAAAAATAAAAAGTGGGAGAGCGAAAACGAGGAAGATGTACTCTCCTTCGCTCACTTGCCCGCTCTCCCACTTTCCTGAGTAACGCCTTTCTACACGATTCTCATAGATGCAAGCAAAATTGACAGAACTTTATGCTATTTTGGTAATTAACAGAGTAAAAGTGAAAGTGAAAGAGCGAGTGAAATTGCAGGTAAGCTTATATCTTCTAAGCTTCTAGCTTTTTATATTCGTTCCGCCTTGCATGACGCCTCGTATAATGCGAACTGCAACCTCCGAGCGATTAACGCGAATAAAATTTAAATCAAATGCGCAATAAACAGTCGCGCACAGCTTCGCCGGCAATCATTGCGGAGAGCATCCGTAATATCATATTGCGGACACGGCCATAAACCAACGTGCAAACAACAATTCTATAGCATATTTAACGAGCAAACCGTAAAATGGCATCATGGGAAGCATCTATCAGATCGCACGTAACAGAGAAGTCTTTAAAATGGCAAACCCAATAATAATTGGTCACATCTGGAAGCGACAAGCCGGCAGAGTCAATAGCAACAAGACATTGTCGCTTGTCACATTGTAAACGTGGCTATAAAGCAACTGTTAGCGCTGTCAAGTGCAAAACGCTTAAAAAATTATTCTAGCCAAACGTCAAATAACAACGAGAAGTTGCCCAAAATGAAGGCAATCAAAAACGAAACCGAAACCAAAACCAAAACTAAAACCGAAAGCTAAGTCAACGAAACCGAAAGCGATACGAGTTTGGGGCGATATGCCTAAGCCAAGTTCAGAGAGCAAACACAGAAAGAGAGGGAGAGTGTGAGAGAGAGAGAGAGAGAGAGAGAGAGAGAGAGAGAGAGAGCGAGAGCGAGTGCGAGAGTGTTAGTCAATGTTCTTGGCCATGGTTGTTGTTTGCACACTTGGCTGCTTCGACTCCAAGCTCGCAGCTCACTTGGCGTATACGCAATGTCGCCTATTGCACAGAACGCGGCTAACTAGGCAAGTCTCGTGTCTGTGTGTCCGTTTCCTTGATTTCAATCTCACTGCTACTTGGTTAGATAGTCGTTGTCGCAGTAGCTGATGCTGTTATAGTTGTTGTTGTTGTTGCTTTTCATTTTTTCAAGTCTGCATCAGTGGCTTGCCTTGTTGTTGCTGTTATTATTTTCGGGTTTTTTGGCCAAAGACTCGTTTTGCATTGCCGTTGCAGTTCTTGGATGACCAGTTTTGTAAATACTTTTGCGGTATTTACAGCAGCAATTGTTGTTGTTGTTGGTTTTACAATTTTATCTACATATGTATTTGTTTTATTTGTAGTTGGCTTTTAGCCCCCACAAACCATTTTTTTGTTTTTGCAAGTTTAAAGTGGCGCACAACTTGTTTGGCTTTTATTTTTGGTAAAGTAACAACTGAAAAGCAACAACAAAAAAACCAACAACAACAACAATAATGAAATGTAACCAATTTGGTAGTTGATATTGACTTTAGGCTGGCTAATTGCGCATTTAATGATAAATTTAAAAAAATATTTTAACTTTAGTGTAAAAATGAAGAAAAACTAAATTTTGTTTGAAAATATTTGAAATTGTACAAAGTTAAACAAAAATTAATAATTAATAAATAATTAACTATACAATAACAACAATAGAGTGTAGAAAAATTCCAGTTTACTATACATTTTAAAAAATCTTTCTTTCAATAATATTTTTCAATAAATTCTACAAAACTTAAGCCGTTATAATTGTACCTAATCAAAATTGAGGATATCCGACCGGTCTGAAGTAGTTCAGCATATGATTTCATAGATTATGAATAATTAATTAATAATACAGTTCGGCAACAGATTACAAACTTTCCGTTAGCTTTATAATAATAAGTTATTTAATCGTTACAACTGTAGCAAATGACTTGCATTTTAAGTTAATCATACTTACTATTGCTTATTTTTACGCCATGCGATATCAACATGGACAGCGGCGTTCCTCTGTGTGATACATGGGAGCGTGAACGCCTCCCCGTGGCAGCTGACCCTTGCGGCTGTTGCTGTTGCTGCTGCTGCTGCTGTTGTTGTTGCTGCTGTTGCTGTCGATGACCACGCCCACAGCTGGCCCAGTCAAGCAGGTGATCTCTAGCCGTGCGTCCATATCTCAAATAATGTTTTTCTAGGCCCATAATTCAAGTCTGTCAAATGAGATAAATAGAAACCGCATTTGAGTGAATTAAACTAGTACTGCTTAGTTTTAAAGTCAACAACATCTTTACGGCTAGCAATTAAAATTTAATTGGTCTTATTTCCGTTTTATGGGGTCAGTGTCTAAGGCTTCAAACTGCGCGAAACGTTTAATTACAACTTGAGGGACTTTTATACAGAAGCAGAGTTCAATAAGTGAGCTTGCGGATCATTGTGGGATTAGCAGAGAGCCAACATAGAACCTATCAAGAATGTCCGGTATTACAGGAACCCCAACAATTCATGCCATAAATTAAGCGCAACAATAACAATTAATGATATATGCTAAATGGTTTAATCAAGTTGATAATTGTTCAGTGCCTTTACAGTGGCACAAAGATAATGAAGTGATAAGAAAGTGTGATTGAACTTAAGATACCCTATAACTTAAATGCAGAAATTCAATATAAAAGTTGTAAATAATATAAATTATATTGTTACAAATTTCTCTATGATAAACAGTTTACCCCCTTTTCTATATATAGGGTATAGAAAATTACAATAAAACATTAGTCACTCGCTACTTGTTAAGCTCGTGCCGCTGTCGCGCAGCAAAATTATTTTAATTATTTGTTTTTTTACATGGGCGACAACTTATGCAAATAAAGTCAGCTTGACGCTGGCCGCTACCGTTAGGTCTGGCCATTTATTTGTTGTGAATTGGAAAATCCAATTTCGAACCTGGCAGTCGAGACTCCTTTGTAGTTTAAAATCAGGCATATTGTTAATTGAAATCCGTTTGACTGCACGAATATTCACACGAGCTAATGAGTTGTCATGACAAGCATTTTGCAGCAGTAAAAAACAAAAGACTCAGGCAACGAACTTGCCGGCCAAGTAAAAAATTAAACAAAACTTTCATAATTTATGTACCATGTCTCATATGCAGCAGCAGCAGCAGCAGCAGCAACTACGAGTGTCAGCCTAAACGATCTTCAGCTCATCTCAAAGTATGCGAAGTGAATCATCTGTCTGACATAACAGCCCGTAACTAAATGAAAAGTTTGCTTTTTGTTAAACTTTTAGCCCTTTTTTAGCTGGTCTGCTACAATTGAGCGATTTTTAAGTTATGAACACAATGTTGTGTAAAGACAAAAATAAAAATAAAAGTTGTACGAAAATTATTTAAACACAATTAATGACATTTAATTTTAGTTTTTGCGCGCCGGTTTTAATTGCCGCCTGCAGACGAAGCGTTGTCAACTGCTTTGGGCCAAGTTCAAAAGCCCTGTCTCTGCTCTGCTCTGGCATCTGACTTAATTTGCGCCAAGCCGGCTAAGGAAACCCCACAAAAAAAGAAGCTATTTTTTGGTCTTTTGGCTGCGCTTAATGAGCATAAAATAATTAAGGCCACTTTTAATTTGCCAACATTTGCGCAATGAGGAAGTAAGCAAGACGCATGCCTATGGCCAAGGATACGCAGGCTGTAGGCAATGAAGGAGGAAGCGATGAAATTTCAAGAATTTGAAGAAACCGAGAAAACAGACTAAAAAAACTGCTGTAAAATAATATTATATATAAGGGTCGAAATATCTAAGGATCTTTAAAATGATATTTGAAAACTTCCCACGCCAACCACGCAAATTTGCAAAAAAAAAAAAAAATCTGAATGACAAACACAAATTTTAAATAAACAACAAAACTGGAAAAAAGCACTTGCCAAAGGCAGCTAAGCACCCTCTTTGACTTTAACAAGTATCACATAAAATTTGCCTTTGGCTTAACTGTTTTTTTAGCAGCTGTCTAGTATATTATAGCTTGATTTATGAAGTACTAGACACAGTTATAGACTGCCCATAGACCACATTCTTATGGTGCATAAACCAAAAACCCCAAAAGATTGGCAAAACTTGAATCAGCCTTGGCCCGTCGAGCTGTCAAATTAAAAATTGAAGTGGACTCTGAGGTGTTTTTCTTGGGTGCATTTAATGTCAACGTTTCCCACTTCTCGTGCACCCCAATTAACCGAACATTAAAACAGATAACGCTTTCCCGCAATTTACAGCTCATAAGCGCCGCTCCAGCCAATCCATTAAGAAGTCCCCAACGAAATTATCAACGCCCGTCCCGCCCCGTTTCGGGTTCGAAATTGTAACTGAAACACGTTTTAACAATTTTCTGCTTATTTTCACACATTGACTCCGGCATTTTGGCCGGCTACGACTTGGTCACCTGGTCGTCTCGGCCGCCTCTCGACTTCTTTTTGGCCCGGCTCGTGTTCACTTTGCTTCTTTGGCATATTATGTAATAAAATGCAAGTGGCGCGCGCTTTGCCATTTTCTTTTTCTCTTCTCCTTCGTTTCTTAAGGAGCCACGCCACAAATAACACCAACAACAAAAAAAAAAACAAAAAGAAAAATTGTAGTTGGCCGGACCAACTGTCTAGAAATAATTAACAAATAGCCCAAACATTTGCGTAAATAAAGAAATTACAACAACATCAAAAGAAATATTGCAAAATTGCATAAATACAAAATCTATTGACCCAAATACAGTTTTATAACCAGTCGGGCACATATGGCAACCGATCCATGTTGCAATCTTGCCACAGCTCCAGCTCCAACAGCTCCAGTCACAGTTCCCAAGTCGCTGCTTTCTAACATTGCCAACAGCTGATGACGATATTGAGTCTCGCTTTTGGTCAGCTCATTGGTAATAGTAACACTTTCGATTGCACCAACAGCAACAGCAGCAGCAGCAACAGCTGAGCTCGCCAGACAGCTAACCAGACACACCAAACGGGCCATTCCAGCCAGAAGTAAGTAGGTTGCTTGGCCAACAGGCCACTAAGCCACTAAACCACTGAGCCGCTGAGCCACTGAGCCATTGTAGCTGCTTGGCATTTGCCAAAAATCTTCTTGCCTGCTTGCACCTGTTGCTGTTGTAGTTGTTGCCGCTAATGCAATCGCTTTGTGTGCATTTCAAAGCGTGAGTCAAGAGCTGCGCCTGGTTTTAGCCTTGTGCGCGGCATATGAGACACAGTCAAGCAAGTTGGCTTTAAAGTCCTTTGATAATTTACAAAGCTGAGTATTCAAATGTTGAATTACGTAAAAAATAAAATTGTATTTGATATATTTAGTCGGCTAAAACTTACTTAAAATGCCAAAGAAATTTATTTTCTGTTTTAATTCGACCTTTAAAGATACTATTTTCAATTTTTTCGTTTGATTTTATTTTCTATTTAGTTTATAAAAATATGTGTTTTTTTTATATTTTCTGAATTGGACGTAATCAAATGCATTTAAAAGTTTTAGTATGACAAACTGTGTGTGAAAGAAATTTCTTCAGTGTATGAAAGATTCGTTGCTTTTATCACATCCCAAATGGGCTGTTGGTTTTGTTGTAATTGTGGCTGTGGCTGCCACTTGGCTTACAGTAGCCACTCATTCGAGTGCCATTGTTGCTGTTGTTGCTGTTTGCTTGGCTGCTTGTTGTTGCATTTGTTTATTTTGGGCTGTTGTTGCTGTTGTTGTTGCTTTTTACCCGTTTTTTTTTTTTGATAAATTTCTCACAGCATCCAACGCTGGCTGCAGTGCGAAGGTCGCGCGCCATTTATCTTTCTCTTGTGACAGCTGTTCCACATCCAGTTTTGCTTTTGTTGTTGTTGTCGCTTTTACTTATACATTTTTGTTTTATCAATTTTTTACGCACGTCGCCTCCTCTTTATGCATTTTTAATAAATTTTTACTTAATTTTTTTGCCAACTTATTTTATGTATATATAAAATATCAATTTTTTGCAACTGCAGCGCATCGAGCTGCATTTTGGGCTGATTATAGAGAGCAGCGACTGCATCGGCACTTGAATGGCTTCATAAGCCAATGCCAAGGAAGCGCCCATAAAGGGCCCGCATATGATCAGAGCAGAGTGGGAAGGCAGCATTTCATAATTGGCATCGTTGGGGCGCGTTGATTGGCAAATTGTATGCAATTATTGAAACGGACTGGGCGCCCATAAAGGAAAAGTTTCCAAAATGTTCGAAATGTTCGTAATGACTGAAAAGTTCGTTCATCTTTTGCTCTGTTGACATTGAAACGCCCCAATACTGCGGAAGTTGCCACTATACGGGCGGACGGACAGACGGATGGACGGACGGACGGAAAGACGGGCAGCCAGCATAAGTATTTAGCTATAATTGCAGCTTACACATCACATGGGTATTCATTAGGGGCCTGAACTCTAAAAGCCGTGCATATATATATATATATATGCCATATCATATGGGCAATTTCTTTGCGTCTGCCAAAACAGCACGCAAGCCCCAAAGGCGCCTTTCATTTGCTTGGTTAGCTACCGCACCCCGCTACCCCACTACCCGGCGTTGCTCGTCATCTCAGCCATGTAAATCGTTTCGCAGCGCTCAATTAACTTAAATTGGCAACACTTCGAGCGCATCAAATCATTCTTAAAAAAACAACAACATTTCAATTGTACTAAGCAATTGAACATTAAATTTTTAACATTTTTTTTATGCAATACGCAAGTGCAAAAATATAAATATAACGAAAGACTGAGGCAACGAACTTGACACCCAGCTGGGCTAAGGTGAAAGGTTGCATTATGTGAAAGGTTGAAGTGAAGAAGCGATGTTTTGGACTGTGAGTCGTATGATATCACTTGGCTAGCTGTTGCTATAGAGAAAAATTTGAAAATTAGAGAGTAGTTTATTTAAATATAGAAATTAGTGATTTTTAATCAGATATTACAAAATAATTACACGGTGGAGCATCAAGATAACCTATCTTGTTGCTACTTTAACTGCAAGAATTATAGTAATCATAAAATTAATTATAGTGCAAGTTGTAACGGATGAACGCGCTTAATGTTCAAAGATCTCTGCTGCCAGAACGGCTCTTTGTCACTGAGTTAAGGCCAAAGTCTGAGCCATTTTAAAAAGTCTAAAAAAATTGGACAAAGTGTTATTTCAAATCTTTAACTGAAAGGAAGTAAGCAAAAAATTTAAATCAAAGTAAAAATTTAAAACTATTTCCAATTCTTGATTGCTGATTTGTAAAAATTTGCTCAAATTTAAATTGATAAATTGATTGAAGATAATAAGATACTTACAAACATGTTTTACAGATTTTTGCTAGTTCATCCTTCAAGGTCGACAAATTGGGTGGCAACTTGATTTTATACTAAATAATTAAGTCTTTAACGCTTATGTATAACAATTACTGAAGTGTTGTTAATGCCTGCTCAAACATCTGGCCAGCTACTTTATCTGTTACTTCAAGATCTGCGAAACGCCGGCAGCTCGCACGTCTCGTTTCAGAAGCCACTCTACAATTCTTGTTCAATTAGGGCCAAGTGGAATTGAGCCCTCTGACTCCACAGTGATTTGGCCGGGCAATTCTTGCTAACACAGCCAATTGCCACGCGCTCTTCTCTCGTTGTTTTCGTTGCCGTTGCGAATCGTTGAAGCGTGGCCGCTTCAGCGCATTATTGGCAAACAATTTTTCAATAGCCAGCAACAGCAACAACAACAACAACAGCAGCAGCTGCAACTGCTTGCAAAGCTGCGCTGCTGATTTTTGCGTTTTGCTGCCTGTGCGTCTAGTTAGTTGTTCGTGTGTTGTAATCTATACGTTTATTAGCTATCTCTCTTACGCTCATTCTCCACCTCTTTCTTTCTTGTACACACTCTGTGTGTATTTGCGTTTTAGCCATGCGGTTTAGCTTACGAGCCATTTTCAGTTGGTCGCTTATAACACATTTCGCTAAATGCTCTAATTACGCTGCAGAATTTTAGTTTGGCTTTAATGTTTAAACTTGGCTCAATGACTTGGCAATTCAAATCCTTTTCGCGCCAGCTTTTGATATGGGTTTCTTATGGCTATTTAGTGCATAGGCTTTTGGGTTTTTTTCTTGCCGCTCAAGAGGCTGACAGACGCGACGCGACGCGACGAAGGCCGCCAGCAAAGCGTGGCCACAACAACAACAGCAACAACGTCAATCCTAACCCAATCCTGACCTAAGTCACAGCGCTTTTGATTGCCGTTGTTTGGCTGTCTCTCTGGGTACCTGGGGATTGATGGGTTTCTGTCCGAAATTGCGCGCTTATCAATAGGCAAATCAATTTGCTATTAAAAAGCGTGCCGCGTATTATATAAACGTATCTTTAAGCATGTTTCATATTCAGGTTATTAGCAAATGTGCCGCTGGCAGCAACAACAACAGCAACATGTGGCAACATTGCCAAAAAAAAAAAAACAGCAGTGAATCACATGCTTATGTCAATATATCAATTTAACGGCTAAGAAAACGCCAAAAAATACCCAGCAACAACAACAACAGAGCGGGTACTTTGTCTTGTTATTGTTGTTGTTTTTTTTCTTTTGGTGACGTCTATTGCACTTAACTATTTTGCAGTTTGCGGTTAATTAAGACGACTTCTGTGCCGAGGCATGGCCAATTGGTGTATTGGTGGGCGTTTGCCAGGCTGAATGGATGGGTAGATGTGCTGGTAGTTGGCTTTTGGCCTATAGCTGTAAAGTTAAGTGGTCAAAAGAGCGCTGACAAAATGGAAATTGCTGTCTGCGGTGTTTGAAAGCGAAACTAAACTGTGGAATTTTTATTTTTTTTTTTTGGTAAGAGTAAAGATTGATGTGCCAAGTTAAGCGACAAGGTGAGTTAATGGGGACAATTAAATATATTATAACTTTATTAAGCACAGCTCAAAAAGCTTGCAATTGTTGGGAAACTGAAACTAATTTAATTAGAGAAAACCCAATTCAATAAAAAATAAATAATAAATAATAAGAAAAACAAATAAATAAAATCACAGAATTATACTTGTAAGTTCTGCATTTAAATCTCAGTTCAATGTCAATGCCACGTCGTGCATTGAACTGCAAACGAGACGCGTAAACAACGAGTATTTGGGGCCCAACCTTCGAGCGTTTTTGGTACTTTCGACACACCCCAACTGAAACTAGCATTTCTTTGCGTTGCTTACATACAATTTTTCACACTTTTTTTATGATTTCTTATTTCATGTGCTGAACGCCAACACAGAAAACTATTATTTTTCATGCACAACTTGACATTGACTTACATATTTTCAGTAATTTCTTGACCATTTTTGGAAATTTTTGGAACTGTGTATTTTATGGCTACAAAGTTTACTTTTCTAGCTCGAACTGTGGGTCTCAATTAAGTTATTTAAACGTTAGCCCCAGCTCGAGACCCTAAATGAGAGCCGGCACATTAATGAAGCAGGCTGTGTAAAGAGTAAAGAGCTCTATTAAAACCAGACACCCATCACAGGTTTCAATTGCCCACTTCACCTTAACATTGACCCGACCTTTGGACATATGCCAAACACTTTCGAAAATGTAGGACAAGCGGGGGGCAAATAACATCATCATCGTGATCATGATCAACATCAATGCTACGTGTTTGCGGTTGCATATTTGCACAAAAACCCAGCGACAGATTAAAAAGCGACAAATATGCATGTAACTACGACTCTGAAAGCGACTTCATTTATAAGAAATAACCACACATAGCAACCTCTCATGACAGTGGCAATAGCAAAACAAAAATTAAAAAAAACAATTTTGCACAAAAAAAATGTTTTAATTAAAGTGTGGCGCAAAAAAATTTAAACATTTAAAGTGCAAAGAAACAAAAGTCAGGTTTTAAATAAGACTTTGCTTTTAGATAAGACACTTCAATCAAATTATGACAAGCCAGCATCTATAGAATCAGCAATAAATTTGAAATTGTGCCAATCAGTTTTCAAGTTTATATATACACCATAGTCGCACTTATAAGTCGATTTAACTGATTAGTTTATGCAATGCGCAAATTATTCTTTATTTATTTGGTTTTCTAAAGGTTTGTTAGCTTTGACATAAGTCTGATTAAATAGATTTAAAGGGCTCGATCACTCATAAAGTTGACATAAGCACTTATAATGAATTACAGGGTTTCTAAGTACAATCAAAGTCTATTTATTTGCTATTAATACATAGACATAAATGGTTTAATTTTTTTTTTATTTATATTTAACTTTAAGAAATAATATTATTATATAAATGAAATTTATTTTTATTGTGTTTATGGATAACAATAACTACTTCTGGATATATATTATTTTTATTTCAGGCTTACACTTCACATAACACGCATATTACTCATACGCACTGTATACCACTTATTATCATTTCAACTTACTTTTTACTTTTAAATTCTTTTGCTCCGCTGCTAATCCAAAATTTGGGATTTTTCCACTAAATAATTTGGGTGGTTAATTTCGATTCTTTTGGGATCGTTTTAGTTTGCCTTTTCAGCTATCAAACAGCCCGCATGTTCATGTATTTTTGATTTTCCTTTGGTTTGCTGACAATTTTAAAAGAATTCGCATATATCCTTAACAGCTTTTGGCGCACACACGGTGCCACATTTTCGAATGTATTCGTTAAGCTTTGCTTTTGCATGCAATTATTCAAAATCAAACACCCCACAACAAAACTGAAACTGAAATCGAAATCGAAACCAAAACTGAATCAGAGACTGAGAAGCACAAGACGCGATCGCGCACTGCTCCCGAGCATGTGTCGTGTGTCGTTTTAAAGTTGAAGTCGACGCGTCGAAATGAAAAGCTCGCATGAATGGACGAACGGCGTCGCAAGACGTTTTTGTTCAAAACGCAAGACTTAAGTCGGCGTCGTAGCTCGGCGCCAGCGGCGGCAGCGACGCCGACTAAGTATCGTTACAGCTGAGCCGAGCAGCGCAAAGCCGCCTCGGCTGCTGAGCTGCCCTGTGTGTGTATGTGTGTGTGTGTGCAAATCTCAGCTTGAGTCGGCAAGCTGCGCTTGTGCATGTGTATGTGTGTGCGTGCGTGTGCGGCTATCACTTGGCGCAATCCTCGCTGCGCCGCGACGCTGCATTTGTTGATATAAAAATTTGGCAATTTACACATCAGCTGACGTCAGCGTCGCTGCGCTACGTTCTCAGCTGAGAGTGTTTAAGACTCTCCACTTGGCGCAATCCTCGCAGTGCAGCTACTCTTTGCTATAAATAAAAAATAAATAACAAAAAATTTGGCAAATTTTGCTGCTGCGCCTGCGCGTCAAGCCTACTCTGCCCGCCATTGACGTCGGCAGCGACGCGACGTTCTCAGCGCCTGCGCTGTGGTGAATTTGCATTAAGCATGCTGTGTTGAGTTTTCCTTTTGTTGATTTGCACTCGTTTCGTGCAGAACTGCGCGGGGATTTTTTGCTGTTGTTGTTATTGTTGTTGTTGCATTTAACATGCTGAGTCACTTTGCGTTTTAATGTCTGGTTTGTAGTTCTAGTTTAGTGGCCGTAAACAGATCTTGACTTAAGAGCCATGCGTTGAGTGCCGCAATTGCTTCCTACATTGTTTACTTTAGTCCATAATCGTTAAGGGTTTTTCTGAAGGATATGTGATGCGACGGATACCGACAGTTATTGGAATGTTTCCTTTTACTTTTACTATGTAACTTGAGGTGTAAAATTTACCCCAAGGCTGAGACAAGCCTGCGTCAGTAGCTTTGTTTGGAGAAAAAGCTTTATCTGGAAACTTCTCATATTGCTACAGTTCGAAAAGTACGAAGGGCAAAACTCTACGCATTGCGAAAATTCTTTGCTGTAAGTACTTAACAACAAGCCTTCAATCTAAAGTGGAAAATTTTTCAAGCTTTAACAGCGCAATTGTTTTTATTATATTATTTTTTATTGGCCGGTATAAACGATCAGACGCTCGGTCGCGCTCAGTTAGCCACATTAGACCCCTCAAGATGTTGTACTAACTGATTGCACAAATCTATAGCCAGTATTACGCACTTTATAAATAACAACTTTAATTTGTTTACAAACACGAATCAATAATTAACGCCGCTTGACGTTACTTAAATAGTTTTCGATATTAAAGCTCTAACCATCAAGCGATGGATATTAGGCCCAACTGTTATGAACTGACACATAAAACACTATTATTCATAATTGATTGTCATAATAATAGCTATGATTGACTTCCTACATGTCGGCTATGCCTGATGATTACAGTTTACTGGAAATTCTTTACAGCCAGCTTATAAGTTTTATGTATGGGTTGAAAATATGCAATGGAAATGAATTAAAAATCAGCTTTAAACGATCTGTTGACTGATTAGCATATAGCTGCGCTTGGGACAAGCTTCTGTGCAGCTTTATTTTATTACATAGCTCGTCGCATAGTTGAGGCTTTGCTTGTCTAAGCTCTCAGCACGTTAAATAGCATGACAAAACGGACGGAAACATGCTTTTGGCCAATTGCCGACAGTGAAACAAAAACAGGAGAATTAAACACTTGAAGAAGCTAGACAACAAACTCTTAACTCTAAGATAAACTCAATTTGAGAAGCATAAGTCAAATCAAGCGTTAAGAAGTATTTCCCCTGTTTATGAAAGTTCATTAGAGTCAATGCGAACCAGCTCAAACTGAACTCGGAACTGACTTAGGACCGTTATGGCTGAAGATTGCACAATTACGAGTATATATACGTATATATGCGGCACAAGGATGTTGTTGCACTTACTGCAAAGGCCTTAATCTAATAAGCCAACGAAGGTTGCAATTTTTTTTTGTATTTTTTGGTATTTTTTTTTTTTGGTTTGACAAGAACGACTTAATTGCAGTCGTGAAACGAATTTACATATTTGGACATGTTGTGCACAACCACAGGCATAAAAATTAAATGTATTTTATAATTATAATTGTTAGCGTATATTTTTTTAAGCAGAAAAGGTCACATTGCACATTAAAAAAAATGTCGCTATGGGCAGCTGCCAAACAAAATATAGTTTAAATAAAACTCAGCTCGAGTTGAATGAGGGCAGTCCAAGGCGGGAAGGGGACGGGTAGTGCAGGGAAGGGCCTCATTTTAATAGCTCAGCTATTGCAGATGACCAAGCCCCATAACACAGACAAGTTCAAGTTTGTGTAGCACTAAAAACAATAAGAGAGACTCAAAATAATGCCTAAATGGGTGATTAGTTAACGGCATATTTAATTTAACAGCCGCCTGTTAAAAGTACAAGTACATGTTACACCAAATAAAAGCGTATTCTTGTATGAAGCAAGAAGTGTGATTTGAATATGTATTTGAAGTTGAAGATTTATCGAAATGTGGGCCTTAAGTGAATTACTTATTGTTAAAAGTCTGCTGGTAATTATTTCCATATCAACGCCTTTATTATGCGCCACGTTAACGACGAAAACTTTTCAAATATTTTGCATATCAGACGCAGGCATTAATGCAAAGACGCTAATCCCGCACAACACCCACACACACAAGCACACCAGGCAAGGCAAAAAAAAAGAAAAAACAAAAGCTATATTAAATTTGTGTCCTTCGTATAGTAATTGAAAACAACAAAAGCAAAAATAAAGTGAAGAAATCGACGTAAATGCTGTGTAAACTCTTCTAAGCCAGCCGTCTGTGAATAACGACCGCATAAGACCAGGTCGAATTTAACGTTGACTATTGTTGTAGCGTGCCGACTGTCTGCCGTGTAAACCCGTTTACGTTTGAGTAATTGAAATACATGTAAAAATTATTGCACTTCATGCCATATTTTTTGGCAATATTTTTATACAATATTTAATATACATATATCACACATATATTTTGCTAGGTCATATATCATGTGTTGCTTGCCTGATTTCCGATTCGCTTGGCAATGAGATGCCATTTGATCTTACGATCTTTAGTAGGCTATGTACCCAGACCCGCTTTGTTCAGGTGATTCAACTCTCAGAGTGAAGGATGGTTTAAGTTTCTGTTGTATTGGTGTGTTGTTATTTTCTACTTGACATTCTGGCCGCACCCTTTTTTTTTAAAGCTGGGCCTCACTATCTGTCGTATCTGTTTACACATTCAAATTTATTTATATTACTTCACCACAAACATCTTATAACCTTGTTTTTTTGTTGGTTAATGTTTAAATTCGTTTTCAAGAGTCAGGTACATTTTGCAGTAGAATTTTTGTATATCCCCTTCGGTAATATTTGAAAGAATTGTGCATTCAGTTCAAATTAACATAGCTGTTATCGTTATGTTCGCCTGCATGTTAACTATGCGCTATTATGTTGATTAGCAGCTGTTCAAAATGTTGCATACCTTTCGGCTGTAATTATATGTTTTTGTTTACACAAATAATAAATCTACAAATATTATTACTATTGTGTAATTGCCGCACATAAATCCATTTAATTAGTATATACCCATTAAATATATAATTCGCATTTAAAATTATACAAAACTAACGATTTACAGTATGAGCTGGATATCTAATTGTGATCTACAATTTTCTAGTGCCTTGTTTGTTTGTTTTTCCAACACAAGTTTTCCAGTATTTGTTATTGTTTTGCCCTGGGATAATAAGCTAATCATCATAAGTGGCTAGTCAGCTTGGACCTATAATAATTAAACAGCTGACGTAGGTAATGCCTATTTTCCTGGGAGTACTTCACTATTACTAAAAGACTTGTATTACTGCAGTTGAAGTTACTAATCCAGTATAAGCCCTGAAGACCGCCTTCTATGCTAAACGACTTCTGTTTATGTAATTGGCACGTTACAAAATATAAAGGACAGATTTGAAGAGCATGGAATATTCTGTCGCCACAGACAAAAGAAAAAAACTTGATAAACTTGGCTGTTAAAGCCAATATCAAAACTTAATGATACCCTTTTAAATCACTTATGGCCACATGGTGTAAATGCATCAATAATTAATTAGAGTTTCTGTTTAACGGGTTTGAATTACAAGATTTATGTCAGACTGTATAAAATTGTGCATACGTAAATAAAAATTATAAGAAATGTAAATAAAACCACTAACAACCCTCTGCCCTTTAAGGTCAGAAGCCAATCTGACCAGCGCCGCCAGTGTGGGTCATAAAACGTAGCAAAGTGCGCGTTAACAAACCCGTTTTATTTATTGCACTTTTTGCACTTTTGCTGCCACTCAATCACACATGCAATTGCCACACACACACTACACACACTCACCCATCCTGCGCTTGATATAATTAACTCTCTCAGCGCTTCCCACGTGGCCGTCATTTAATTATGCTTCAATTGTTATTTAATTATTGCATAATAGTGTTTGGGTTTTTGCACATGCTACACCCCAATTGTTTATTAAATTTTTATTTGTATTGTAATTGAGTGGGACACATTTTCCAATAAATTTGCATTTTGAATACGAGCTGCGTTTAACATTACCACGGGCTGGCATAAATGTTTGACATGATCTCACGACTTCTCATTTTCAACTGTTGTATAGAGCGCTCCAGTTCAAATTCAGATTTCTTTGCCGCAAGAAATTCAGCTTAAGTGCCTTGAACAGGAGCGGAGTGCAGTGAATATTGGCTGCAGAATACACAAGATTCGAAAAAACAATTGCGTAGTTTGTTATGTAAATCTTTATATAAATATAATAATCATAATAAAAATAAATATAAATATACAATATTTATAAAATGAATTGTAAAAAATTAAAAAAAAAAAAAAATGTATAATAATAACTTTTGAACGTTTATTTGCATATTGAAGCGCTCGAAGCGCTCCTGAACTTTATTACATTTAATATGCTTTAATTGAACTATGCGACTGACCTGCTGATATTCGTACACATAGCTATGTATTTATGTGTGTATCTGTATATATGTTCAGTTATGTGTAGAGTACTCTCGCTATAGTTATAGCTATGATAAGCGCAAGTAATAAATATATGTTGAATATGTGTGTTCTAATTGGACCAAATAATTAAAGTTTATGGCAAGAAGTCAAGCTTAAGATGTTTTTTCCCTAGTTATGCTGGCAGTTACTTTATATTATATCAAACATATCAGAAACTTATCCCAAGCAAATATCAATTAATTTCGGACTCCCTATTTATTAATTATGTAAATGAAACCCTTTTTTTTCGTCTCTCCCTCCATTAAAATGTCAATCAAATGAAAACAAACAAACAAATATTTTGCATGAATGTAAATAATAACAAAAAGAATATATACATATATGTATAACAGCATCTATACAAATAGAAAAGAAATATAATGTAAAATCTAATTAAATTGTGCAATCAAAAATTTTTGCGTTTGCTGCAAAAACCCAACTGCCTGATGCGCTTTGAAGGCTGATAGATGCTGCAGCGCCGATGTTGCTGCCGTTCAGAAACAGACGCCGAGTGTCCATCAGAAATGCAGCCATTGGACAGCAGATGGAAAGTGGGCGCGAACCATTTACGGGATTAATTAAAAATGTAGCTCCTCAGGCCGCCGTCTTTCACTCCAAAGTTCTGGCAGTTAGTTAATTACAAATTTAACATGTTCTCAAATTTTTATTGATTTTTTTTTTAATTTGCCTTAAATTTGCAATTTAGTTTTGTATTCATGCCATGAATAATCTATTCATATTTTCCGTTTTGTCTTTTTTAAGCCCATTTAAGCAGCGTCCAACACGTGACCATAACGAATTTTATTTTCATTTTCATTTCTATTGCGCCAGCTAATCGCATTTAGACTGCAGCTCTATTGCTCTATATATCTAATATTATGGCCCACATATGACATGTTGTGCCACCCTTTCGCTATTTCCGAGGCGCATCTAAATGAAAGGCATCCCCTAAATCAGTTTCATTTTCATTACTGTCCTTTGTCCTGCCTTCAGTCTTTGCATACGATACATTTCAGCGCAATCTGTTACCTAACTAAGCGTTACATTTATGCTACTTCCAAGAGGAGGGGGTGGGGGACGGGGGAGGGTTGAGCGGGTGCGTCACATGGCACTCCATACGCTCATAAGCTGTGACAACTTGTTATGAAATTATTCCTATAACGCTAACTACCAGAATGAGAGTTGACAAGGCATTTAGCTTAGTGAATTATATTGGGGATTGTTTCGAAATGTGATCAATCAAGTCCTTGCTTATTAATAAATCTATCTAAATAAAGTCTAGTTATCATTGAAATTGGATGTTATGGATATATTTTAAATGCAGTTTCAATTTAAAGGACAACCATGACAAAAATGCCACCCAACAAGAAAAGGAGTTATGGGCGTTTGAAATATGAAAGCTATGTATGCAATATACTCTTTTCACTCTTTTCGTTCTTGATTAGATAAAGAATAAAATGTAGAATAAAATGTCTTCGACAAATTATTCTTCAAAGTAATTTTGATAGATTCCATTTGCTAACCAAGGGAAGCGCCTTTAGACTTCCTTTTATCAGCTCTACAACTCTTTTTCTCTAGAGTCCATAAATTAAATGTAATTTTGACTAATTACTTAGCAGAATTCAACAGTTATGCCCGGTTATGTGTGTGACATTATAAAACACTACATAAATTGTCAACTTACTTACGCCTGACCACGTAGAACTGGGAACTGCGGAGCCGTTTGGCCGTTGCACTTCACAATGCGGCCAAAGCCCACAGCGAGTCACATAACTCAAGCCCATACAAAGGGGCAACAACAGACGACAGCAAACATAAAAATTAATTAAAGTCTCGCCTCAAGATGCCTACCCTCGCTGCCCCTCTGGCGCGACGAGTCAAGTATCGGCAATGTCTTCTTTTGCCCAAATTGTTCACACGTTGCCGTCGCGTCGCCTTGCAACATCTTGTGGCAACTTACGCCTTAAAGGCTGCAACAAACGAACGCCAGTGGCCGTGTCTAGCCGGGCGCAGCTAAGCCCCGATCCTTGTGTCCTTTTTCGCTGCCGCTGTCGCTGTCGCTGTCTTTGCCTGCGCCTTGTTCCTGCCACATTTAGCAGCCGCGGCGTCAAGTGATGCGCCTTTTTATTTAACGCCCAAATTTGCCGGAGCATACAAAAGGTAACAACAGCAACCCTTAGCGAGTGTCTACTGTTGTCGTTGTTGCTGCTGGGTTGTTGTTATTGTTTCGAGCTGTCAAATTTGACTGTATGTTGCCCTTGTTGTTGCTGTTGCTGCTGCTGCTGTTGCTGTGATTTCGTGTAATTTTATTAATCACAACAACACATTCGTCTGCTTGCGTCAGCCAACCCACTTCCCCCCGCCTCCTTGGCTCAATCTATGGCCCCTTTAATGTGCGCATCCCTTTCAATTTGGAATTCCTTCGGCCTGTCATTTAATTTTGACTAATTATGCAATTTGTATGCAATAAAAATATTAATTGCTAACAACTACTGGGTCCGCACAGTATTATTATTATTATTCTTTTTATTAACAATTATGCAACTCTCTCTTGCTCTTCCTTGTGTTTTCATTAAAGCTGCCGTGGGGCTTGTTTATTTATTTGATGCTCTCCTGCCTGTAATTGTTGTTGCTCTTGGTCAGCAGGGGACGGCAGAGGCACAAAAAATGGGAATAGCGGCATGCAAATTTTCCGCTTGGTTTATTCTGCGCCTTCATGCGAACATCAATGCAAAAATCTGCGTTGCTTTTAAACAAAAAAAAAAACAAACAAAAAAATCAAAAAAATAAATATTGTAAAATGTAACCTTTATATGTTTATTCATAGGTCACGAGCAGAAAAATTCTACTAAAAAAAAATACCACTGACATTTTAAAAAAAAATTTATCAAATTCTTTATAATTAAATATGGAACAAATGCAGCTCCATAAAATGCTTTACTTTGTACTGAAATTTAATTATTTCTGGCACCAAAAAAGAAAAATTAGGGCAAGTACAAAGGATCTTGGTTTTTTATTGGTCACATTGTTAAATATCTTTTGTATTTTTAAATATTTTTAATAAATGAAGTAGTTATTAGTACTCATATCTGCTAAGCTAAGCATACAAATTCTATGTTAGAGAAAATTTGTTATTAATTTATATGCATATATTTATGCGCAATTAATATTTAAGAAAAATACCTGCTTATTATTAAGAACTTATTTTGAAGCAGCTATTCATAAATCTTTGCCGACTTTCAGTTCCATTTTACATGCCACTCAACTGCCCACATTATCATATTAACAACACTTTAAATAATGTACGAAACCACTTCGGAAACCACAACCGAAACCACACACAGGCCATAAATAAATATGAATGCATTGTGTAATATTCATAAATTAAGCAATTAAATGCGCAATTATTTCAATACAAGCGTCTGTTTATTGTCCACTTTTGACAAATTGTAAACATAAAAGTAAAAAAGTAAAAAATATATATGTATGCAGTAAGCAAAATAAAATGAAATCAAATTAAATTTTCATGGAGTGAAGTCATGAACTTGCCGCAGTTTCGAGAAAACTTTTTTGAAATCAAAATAAAAATAAAATGAAAAGGGAGAAAAAACTTGCCGAACTTTTGCGTCGCTGGCAACTAAAAATCGCTTCATTCTAATTACTTCCTTTTGGCCAGAGAGGCTCAGGGAGCTTCAGCTGGGCAGCGCGAGCCGCAGAAGGACTTCCTGCCAGCGTGGCAGGACACGTCTAGTTTAAGTAGTGACTGGAGAGCTGGGCCACTGTGCGCCGGGGCACATAAAACAATCGTTTCGTAATAAAGATGAAAATTTTATTAAAAGATGTCGGAAACAGATGT
This sequence comes from Drosophila colorata, assembly GCA_035041545.1. Lineage (NCBI taxonomy): Eukaryota > Metazoa > Arthropoda > Insecta > Diptera > Drosophilidae > Drosophila > Drosophila colorata. The sequence continues at coordinate 9,045,134 of JAWNLD010000564.1, forward strand.
CGCCGCCAAAGCGAGTAGCACCGCCCCCGGCACCCGCTGACAGGCTGTGCCAAAGGCATAGCCAGAGAATCCAGTGTATCCTGTGAATCCAGCTATCCAGGGCCAACCGACCAACCAACACACACTTTATAATCTTTTATCGCATTTTTTCTACTTGGTTGACACAAAGAGCGTATTTATGCGACTGTTAACGTTATGAAAAGCCCATAATTTGCCAGCCACCCTACGTATTTGCCATATAATAAAAATAATAAACGTTCTGCTGAAAATCGATAGCAAACAGAATTCGCATTCATTTCGTGGCACGCAGGGGAGAGGCGTGGGGGGCGGTTGAAGCACTGCCCTGCAGCAGCTGATATCGACAGTTGACTTGGCGGCGGTTGTCGTGGCTCATGAACTGCTCCGCTCCGCTCTGCTCCGCATCTGCTTTGCTATATCGTTCCCATCGAGTGTCGTGTATAAATGTTTGCGCTTTATTATATTGCCCGTCCACGCCCTCAACCAAACATATATGCTCTTTCCCGCTCCGGCCCGGCTCCGCTCCTACGCCGGCTTGTCTGCTACACCCGCGTGCAGCATCTTGTGACATTTAACCTTCTTTTTTTTGCGACTCTGCGTGCAATCGGCATCCATTGTAGTCGTTCTCGTGCCGATACACACGATACGAGTACACGATAATGATATCCATATAATGATGCGGCTGTCAATTCCATTCCATTGGCATTTCCACCAGTCTCCGTTGCCTGCAGCCGGAGTGGCATCCACCCACCCATCCTGGCCTTTGACAAGCCCTAAGTTGACAAAGTCTTTGAGCCAGCCTGAAATGAAAATGCTTTCGAGGTGGCCCACCTGGTAAGGATGTAGAGCTGCAGAGATATCAATAAGTACTTAGTTCGAAAGCTTTAAGTGAAGTTGAACTGAGCACAGATTTTAATCCCTAAGAACTTCACAAGTTTTTAAATAAATCAAATTTTAATGTCAAATTAATTTCGATGACAGCAAAGAATTCCACAGGAAAATCACAAAGTTTTGGTGCAGCTTTAAAAGATGGAAATCTAGAATGGCTTTGTCAATAATGCAAGAAATAAAATATATTCATAAATTATATAAAGTTCCTCACATATTTTCTTATTAATTAAAATGTATTATGCTTGAAAATTCACTATATTTTACAAAATGTATGCCATTTGCTAGAAATATGTTACTTTAGCATATTCTCCACATTTCATAAAAACAATATTAAAATACATACATAAATTCTTTAATTAAAGTATTATCTAATAAATGGCTTAATATATATTATAATGCCAAAACGCCCCTATAACCAAAAATGGCAACAATGAGCTACACACACACACACACAATACCCAACACAAAAGCCTCAAAATCTCAAACAAAATTTAAACAGAGCACACAATTTAAATAATTTACATATTTCCAATTCAGCAAACACTTTGCCAGAATAAAAAAAAAAATACAACAAAACTCAAATATGCGCCGAAAAAAACAATTAAAACTTTGTCTTTAACACTTGGTCGACTGTGGTTTGGGGTTCGGTGAACCCCAAGCGCCAGAACAGAATGTGAATTGTGAGCCCTTTCATTTGTCAAGGAGCGCGACAGGAGCATTTGAGCTGCTGCACATTCAGCCCACTTATCAAATAATTGTCCTCATATTATGGCAGCACACACACACACACACACACACACACACACCCATGTGTGGGTTAAGCATTCGCAGTGACAACTGGCAAAGTACCAAATCGTAGAAAATTGAAATCATCTGCTTAAGCGCTATCTGGCGAGCACCCAAAGCCACCCACATAGTCAAGCAGAAGGCAACGCATAGCTTTGGTGCCAAATAAAAATGTAAGGACACACACAACACACACACATACAGAGCGAGAGATACAGATACGTATACGTATACAGGGCACATGGTGGAAATCCTTTGCATAAATGATGATGGCTTGGCATGATGAGAACTTTTAATCATTATTATCACATATTTATACGCTTATATGAGCATGTTTTATGTACTCGCTGGCAGCAGCAGCAGCAGCAGCAGCAGCAGCGGTGGCAGCGGCAGGATGCGGTGTAATCCTTTTGAAAGCAAAAACCCACAAATGGCAGCGCAAAAAGGCTGGCAAAACAATGCCAGGATAACACACACACACACATATCTATATAGTACTTACATATATGACTGTGCTTTGTTATCCTTATTCTTATTGTTGGCGCTGAGAGTGCTCCGCGCCGTTGATGATGAGTTTCCAATTCGAGTGAGGCCACGCCCACAGCGTAGCATGGCAGGGGCAACAGGACGGCCACTTGCACTTTTCGTTTGCTGCTCAGCAAAGCCACAACAAGGGTTGCTTTTCTCTATGTCTCTCTGTATAGGTGTGTGTGTGTGCTAGTGTGTGTGTGTGTGTGTGTGTGTGTGTGTGTGTGTGTGCTAGGCTTGTGCATGTATTGTACAATAGAGTGGCGCACACATAAAAGTCAAAAGGACAAGCACAGCCAGTTTCTAAGCTTATATAAGCCAAGCAGACGCAGAGCAGGACGAGAAGCCTGTCACTTGGCCAACTCTGCTCTATGTACTTGCCAACAATGCTGTTGTTGTTCTTGTTGTTGTTGTTGTTGTTGTTGTTGTTGTTGTTGTTGCTGTTGACTCCCCGTCTAGTAAATAAGTCATCATTGTCGATTGTCGTCATCAACGCGCCGAGGACAACTAATTTGCGGTCATAATAAAAGTTAATCTACTGACTCCTGGCGCTTGTTTGCCAAGCGTTGTTGTCAACTGCTGCAACAAATTGCGTGTGGACGCGGACAACTTCTGGCCGAGTTTGGTTGGCTAAATGATTCAGCATTTTTCATCTGGCTAACTTGCACTTGCTGCAGCTGCAGCTTATATTAACAATTTACAAAATGAAGAAGTTAATTTAAGTGTTTGAATTTATTAAATCAAATAATTATTCTTTGTAGAAAAAACAAAACTTCTGCACTCTCAGTGATATAAAGAAAGCAATGGAGATCAAATTAAATAGCAATAAATTATCCAAGTATTTTTATTTCGGAATACAATGATCATTTCATGAATTTTTTATTTTATTTTTATTTTTTAAAATTCAAAATTCTATTCTTTGAGATTTTATATTATATATAATTTTGTTTACATTTGTCAATTATTTTTTATTTTATAGATCCCTATAGTAAGACTCCTCGTAATATTGAGGTTATTTTTAGGAACTTATGGACAGCATGGTCTGCATTCGTGTTGTCCTTTTTCTAGTATAGCATGCCCTAAAATAATTGGTTGTAGAACTTTTACATAAAAAAATTTATTATCTGGGACTATAGTAATACAAATAATGGAGATATACTAAGGAAATTTAGTGCTTAAAAATTTGTATCCTCTAAACTCTCTTTCTCATTTAATACTTTACTACTTTCCTCTCTTTTGCTCTCTCTTACTTTCTTTCTCGCATAACTTTATGTTTTAATTGTTATATAACAATCTAAAACTTAATATTATTAATAATTACATTTATTTTATTAATATCTTTATATTTTTTCGTTTAGTGTAGAAAATAGTCGTATAAAAAATAATAACATATAAACATTTATTTTCTCCTTTAAGCCCTAGCATGAAACCATGCCTAGCCCACTGTGCGTATATCACAGTGTGCTCAGATTGCCAGCACATAGCCAAGGATCAACTGAAGAGAGCAGAGCCAGGACAGCAGCAACAAAATGGAGGCCAAGAAAAACAACAACAACAAACACGAGTGGAGTTCAGGGCAGGCAACAAAACAAGAAAATTAAATTTTTATTGTTTTCACACAAATAAAATCAAATAAAAAGCGTACAACAATAACGGAACAGAAGAGCCAGCCAAGGCGCCACAGGCCACAAAGGCACATACAAAGAGAGCCAAGAGCAGGGATATGTATATGTATATACACATACATAAGGAGGCCGTCACGTGCCACATAAACGGACTGCGCGCTGCGCGCTGCGAGCAGCGACTGGGCAGGAGAAACAGACCAACCACCGTAGAGCAACCCCTAAATTGTGGCGCTGCTGCGACGCCCGGCAGGAACAGGAGCCAGACTGTCGGTCCTGTGAATCAGTACGCATCGAGCACTCGACGGTTACGCGGCGCGCACAGCACTGGCCAAGCGTATATATACAGACGGTAGTCATTGTAGATAGTCCTTCGACCGAACGGCACGTGATGTCGACGGCGTTTCTCGTGGACAGCTTACTGCATGCCCAGCGCGCCCAGAGCTACAGTGAGAGCCAGCTAAAGTCGAGCATCAGCGAGATGCTCCTGAGCCGCGGCCAGGGCGAGCCAGCGCCGGAGGAGCGCTCCTCCGCCGAATTGTTATGCAATTGCAACTGTGCCAAACGTGGCTATAAATGTGATAAGTGCCGTGAGAATCGTGCGGAAAGTGTTGACAGCATCGAGGAAATGGACATGGACATGGAGGATGACGAGGACGATGACGACGAGGATGAAATTGTCGCTGACATCGACAGCGTGGAGACGCCGCATTTGGATGAGGAGGAGCTGGACGATGAACTGGAGCTGCAGCCGCCACGTGAGGCAATCAAATTGCCCAAAGTGGAGCCCAAGGAGACCAGCAACAGCACCGCCAGCGGCACCACCATACTCAAGGATAACAACAGCAAGCCCATACTCAAGTTCAGCGTATCCGCCATTCTGGGCGACACACGGGAAGGAGTCCGCGTCCGAAACGGTAAGGGGCAACGCAATAAACGCGGCTTGGCAATTAATTTGCCGTAGCTAATGCCAAACATCAACAGCAGAAGAATACAAAAATGCCAAATACAAAATACAGAAATCTAAATACAATTGCAATATGAAAAGCCAAAAGAATAACAACTTTGGCACAAATGGAAAAAACGAGAGAAAAGTTTCACACAAAGGGTCGCCTCGATTTTGATGCGCCAGCAAGGGGGATCAGTGAGGCGGCCTCGATTCCTTTTTTATCTATCTATTTTATTGTGCTCTTTAAGCCCTTGAGGCGGCCTTGCACAACTGTAAAAACACAACCAGACCTAATCATGTTTAAATTATTGTAGCTGAGCCTCAGCAAATCCGTCGGTAGCCGCCGCCCGAACCAAATGCGCATAAACCAGTTCCGAGTTCCGTTGCTCACATCCTGGCGCGTCCTTTTGCGGCTGCGCGTGCTACTTACCAGCACGAGGGTTGCGTTTTTTTTTCTTGTTTTTTGTAGTTGCCTCACCAAAAAGTAGGCGTGCCTAATTGTCTATCAGTCAATGTAACTGCGCCGCATTTTGTCCAATTTTTTAGCATGTGAATTGGCAAATTCTTTGGCTTTGTTGCCAGGTTCGCCGTTTAGGCTTGTGGGATTTTATGTGTCTTTCATTATTAATGAGTGGGCCGATTCGCTTTTTATTGTATTTTATCGCCTTTTTTTTATCTGATTATGTGATTTTATGTGTCAACTGTTTTTTGGGGTATTTTCGTTTGAATTTTATGACAGAAGCGTGGCAAAGATTGCCTAATAATGTTTGTGGGTATATCAAGTGTTAGGAAGACAATAAAGGCTATGAGGGCACCATAAATATATTAGAAAATATAATAGTCAAATAATAATAACGTATTTTAAGAAGATTCAGACATGTTAACATTCAAATTAAAAAATTGTATAATATCCGCTGCTCTTAAATTTTTAAATTACAAAAAAATCTAAAAATTCTTGATGTATGAAAACCCTTTCTCATTTCCTAACAAATTCAACGCAAGTTTCAGATCTTCTTATAGGAAAACAAAGTCCACTGATCACCTTATTCTCATTCTAATCCAATCTTAGACAATCAATCGCATGGCTTCTACAAGCTCTTTAGTTTTCATGGCCCAAGTAATTGACCCGAGCCTAATTGGGAATAAATGTTATCACAGCATAATTACATTTAGCATAGCCACAAATTAACTTTTTGTGACATAAACCAAATGCGGCAAACTTTTTGCCAACAATAATTTTTGATATTTGCCGTTGGCACAGATGCAAAAGTGCCGAAAACCGCCGAAAAGCCCAAACAAACAATGCGAACAATTATAACTTAATTTGTGCGCTCATTAGGCACACATGTGGCTAACACACACACACACCCGACACACTCTCACACACACGTACAATGCAAATGGCCGACGCATACCAAAACTTTCGCCATAAGATTTCAACTGGGCGCACAGCAGCAAATTAAACGCGCACACAACACACGCAGGCACATTCACACACACACACACACACGCACACACACAAATACACAAACAAAGCGAACTAAAGAGGCGTTAATACGTTAATTGTTTCAGTCGCTCTAATCGAATTAAAAACATATCCTGCAGCGCCTGTCTGTGTGTGTGTGTGTGTGTGTGGGTGTGTGTGCGTATGCGTGTGGCGTCTGCTGCTTTTCGGTGTTTAATTAGAAATTGAAATGCCGCCACAAAGCGCCAAAATCTTTCCCCAGGCTCTGCCCCAGCTGTAGAATCAAAGGCGCAAAACTTTTGTTTGCTTTCCACATGAACTCAAATCGCAAAATGGAGGCGTTGGCGGTGTCTGCTCTCAAGGTGTGCGTTGTGTGTGTGTGTGTGTGTGCGTGTGTGTGAGTGGGAGTGTGTTCAAAGTTTTCAATGTGTTGGCAGCTATGTGGGGCAAGAGGGAGGCAGATTGCTTGCTGGCATTGGGAGCTGGGAGCTGTTTAATTATGCCAGTTTGACACTTCAAAGCAGCATCTGCTGTGGAGCCAAGTCAAGACACACACACACACACACACACACACGCACACACATGAAGGGTTGATTTCGTGAGACCATGTTTGGGGCTGATAATATGGGAATGTGTGTGAATCTTTAACGGCTTGCGGGGTTTGTTTTGAAGTGCTCGTTGATAGGCCTGAGACCAGACACTTTGAAGTGGCTGTAAACTTTTATCTGATCTTTAAATACGAATGTTAAATACTCATTTAACTATTGTTATAATTATTGTTATGATTACAATTATTACTCGTATTATTATTATTATTATTATTCTATTATATATGTATATATTTTCTTATATAGAATATAGCTAAGGGCATTCAACCTTTCCAGTCGACCTCGAATCCTCTTGTAGAAATATTTGTATAAACGTGGAATCCATTGATAATTAAATATATCTCGTTCTTTTTTATAAATTAAACTTTTAGCTATTAGAAAAAATAGTACTTGAGACTTAAAAACATGCTATAAATATATTTTATAAGAACTTGCTTGAAAGATCCCATGCTTTATAATAATATATAATATTCTTTATACGAGAACCAATTTTATATTTTTAAAACCTACCATCTTTTTAAATTTTCCAATTTTCTTTTAAATCCTTTATCCATTGCCAACTCTTAAGACATCATTATTCAAAATAAATTATATATAATTATATTTTACATTATACTCTTTAACAAATCAATTCTTAACCTGTTCTCACACTTGTTTCCCTTGCACAGAGTTTATGCAACCGCAGCATATATGGCCTTATCTACAACAAAACTTCATGCAACATCACACACATCAATACCACCAGCACCATCACCATGCGCAGCAGCAGCAGCAACAGTCGCTGCCGCCAACGCATCATCACCATCCGCATCATCAACATCAGCAACACCATCAGGCATTGGTGGGGCAGGCGCCACTGGCATTGTCCCATCCGCTGCACCATCATGCCCATGCACACTTTCCGCATCCCGCATTTCTAACGCATCAGCAGCAGCAGCAGCATCAGCAGCAACACCACGGCAATAGTTGTCAACCGCAAACCACAGCAACGACGGCCGCATCCTCGTCGTCACCTGGCAGCACAATTAGTGATAGCGACAACAATCACAGCAACGGCAACAGCAATTCCAACAACAACAACAGCGGTGTCCTCGATGGCCGACCGCATGAAATCGGCAACGGCAACGGTAACGGCAACGACACCAACGAGGACAACAACAATCGAAGATTAACGCAAGAAAAGCTGCAACAACAACAGCAGCAACAGCAGCAACAACTGTTGAGTGGACAAGCAACAGGAGGGCCACCAACGGCGCATCCGACACCGCCGCCAGCACCCATACATCCGGTCATTGCCAAGCCCATGCCCAGCAGGCCGACGCCCTTTCTGCCCCACACACTCAACCATCCGCATTTGCATTCGCTGCTGGCGCACTGTCGCAATCCCTACATGAGTGGTAAGTGTTGCGAGTGCTGCAAGGGTGGTGCCACGCCCCCCTCCCCCTCGCCCTGCCACATTCTAATGCCCCATAATTACTGACTAACAGTTCGGCACCCCATGGCGCTCATTAACAAGTGTTTGCTGACCAGGCTCCAAAAATGCAACTCCCCGGCCCCAAACGCCCCCCACGCCTAATGCTTTTTCACCCCAAAACATGTTTAATTGCAGTTGGTGCCCAAGTGTTTCCCCTGCCGCCGGGCCAGGGCTTCCCCTGGGCGCATTCGACACGTGGCAAGCCACGCAGAGGCATGATGCGGCGTGCCGTCTTCTCAGGTGCGTAGTGTGGGCTCCTTGTGGCTGGTCGACATTTATAACCGTTGCTCTTTTGATGCAGATTCCCAGCGCAAGGGTCTGGAGAAGCGCTTCCAGCAGCAGAAATATATCAGCAAGCCAGATCGCAAGAAACTGGCGGAGAGATTGGGCTTAAAGGATTCTCAGGTGAGTTCAATATTTGAATGAAGTGCTCTATGGGTATACAGAGTTGAGGAGCTCTTGCCTAAGAATCCAAATATTAATTCCAGCTAACCTTTATAAGCCAGTTTTACCTATTTCAAATTCTTTAAACACTCAATTATTATCATAAAATATCTAGCTTCTATAATCGAAGGCCCTAGCTTTTTTTTTAGAATACAATCTCTCCCATATCTCTAAAATCGAAAATCTCTGTTGTGAGACTCCCTCACAAATAATAATAATAATAATCTCTCCTATATAATCTTCCTTTTTCCCTACTCTAAAACTCCTTTCCTGTTCAAACCCCATTAAAAACAAAAAACTTCATCCGGGTTTCAACTATCTTTCAATCACTTCAAAAATCACTTTAAAAAAAACTTCCTGTTGCCAAAACTTTTGCCCCTTAACTGTGCCAATTTGGTGTAACCAATCCGTTAGCCATAAACAAGCGTCACATCAAAATCAATAAACTGCTCGGAGACGAGCTCATAATAAACTTAAAATTATGCCATTATAAAAATTATTTTTAACCGCGCATAAACAATTTTTAAAAACTTTTCAAATCAGCTTAAATCAGCAAAAGCAACAACAAAAATAAAAACAAACAAAAACAACAACAATAATAATAAGCAGAACAACAACAAAAGCGACGGCATATAAAAAAAATAAAAGCCATAAAGCAGGGATAAATAAAACTCCGCCCTTAAAATGCCAAAAGCCGAAAAGCTCTCAGCAATGGCTGCGCAGAGCAAAATGGAAGCCCGTGCAAGCATAACAGGTCGCCAGGGGGATGGGGGATGGGGGATGGGGGGTAGATGGGAGGGAGGGGGTGTCTGGGCGTGCTTCCTTTAAATGCGCAGTCGCTTGTCTTGGCCGTGTGTATATAGAGAGGTCGCTTGTTGTTGCCACCGAAATACATATAATGAAATTATAACGAGCCATAAGAAATTCATTTCGGCTTGCCAGGCGAACGGGCGGGATGTAGGGAGCTCGCTTTTATTGATTGTGCCAAACCGGCATAATTAAATTAACTTTTTTTTATCTCTTTTCATATTCGTAAAAAATTTAAAGTGAGTTAAGAGAGGGAAATAACAGTATAAAGAAATTGGTTAGCATCTTTTGAATTCAAAATATTGATTGTTCCCTATTTAATACATTATGTTATCGAAAGATATCAGAAGTTATCTGATACTTAACAAATTATTTTTAAAAATTAGGACTAGTATTTGATTTGATTCTCAGATTTTACAAAATCAAGATTCTGTACATAATCAAGGGCCTAAAAAAACGGAAGAGAGGAAATGCAATTGGAACACATTTTCGCAGCGACATTTTCACATGGCTGCTGCCGCTGAAAATTTGGCATGACCAATTTGGCCTTGTCAAAATGTAATCGATCACAACTCAATCAATGGGCCAACTGCGAGTTGTCAGCAGCCGGCGGTGAGCGGTAAACGGTAAACGGGTGGCAGGGCCAACAGCCGTCGGCAATGATGATGCTGACAATCTCATGCCAAATTAGTGCAGCTCTTTTTTTCTTTCTGCTTTGTTATTGTTGCTGCTGTTGCATTCAATGCAATGCCAAACTGCATATAATTCATAAAAATTTCATAATTACGCAATAAGCGTGTCCAGTTGCATTTATCGGAGACCGAGACATGAATTCATCAACTGCATCATCAGCATCATTGTCACGCCCATTTTTTACAGGCCGCTGCCTGCTGCCGATCGATCATATTATTAGATTAATGATCATATAATGCCCAGCCAGATGATGACGACAGAACGCAAATGTGATATATATATATATATATATAAATATATATATATATATCCATATCTATTTAACAACACGAGCGTTGGGCCTTGCTCTGACTTTTAGTTTGAGCGTAAAACGCGAAATTACCTAGATAATTATAGGTAAAGTGTGGGTTATTGGAAATGGGATATATGATTATAAAGGTATATATTTAACCAGAGTAACTGGCTCAGTTATTTTTCCTATAGCAATTGATTTGAAATTAGTTAACAAGCGGACAAGTTATGACAACATTTTAGAAATAATTAGAAAAGTTCCGTTAGACGGTTTAGACACAAATTTAGGTATTTTATATATATATAAAAAGTTTACTTATTACAGCAGCTCAACTTATAATTAAAAAAAATTAATGATAAGCACAGTAATATATCATACCAAGTTAATTAATCCTCAAGACAAATTATGCAGCAATGTCATTCTTTGTGTTTAGAAATGAATAAAAAGTTGATATTATATATGATGTAGGTGAGGCATGTAAATATGTATACTAATGTAAGTGTCGGCTTCATTTTAAGAAACAAATTTTTTTTTGTATTAATGTGATTCTTCTAATATTTTCTAATTTAGGCAAACTTTTCCTTTTTTAAAGCTGATATTTTGGGAGCAACTTTGAGTGTAGCTATAACTAGATTTTAATAAAGTAATTTTAAAATTATTTAAGTTATAAATTTCGTTCAGTCAGGCAACTCAAAATTTTGGATTGGAAATGGGTAGAAAATTTCCATAAATTTTCTATTGTTTTTCTGCCCAGTGTAGAGCTTGTGGACTAACTATTATTTTATGATTATTGCCCACTCCTCAGCCATAAATCTTTGAACTAAAAAAAATAGCAGCAGCAGCCGATTACTCTTTGGAACTATGCGGCTAGAGCAGCCGAGTAATAGAGAATGAGAGAGAATCAAAGCATTTATCAATTGCACTTTGTCAAATGGGAAAATGAAAATGTCGACGGGACGGCGTCAAAAAACAAAGCCAAAGAATCGAAAAGAGAAACGTTGAAAAAATGTGCAAAAATGTCAGAAAAATTCGCAGTCAAATCGCAGCAGTTGGTCCGGGGTCCTGGGTCTGAGGTTTTTGGTGCCTGGTCACTGGCCGGCACAAAGGACAAAGTGTTGTCCAGCCGCCGGCAATGGCGACACCGGCTCCATTAACAGCTACGTGAGTGTGACGAGGGGGCTTGTGGTTGAGTGTGTGTGTGTAGGTGTGGGTGTGGGTGATGAACGAGTGCGGATATTCACACTCAAGTGACACTCACACTGAAGGTTGAGTGTGTGTGCGAGTTTGAGGATTGCATTGCAGCGCGTGTCCTGGCGCCTAGTTGTATGCAACATGATTTAAGAGCTTCGTCCAGCGTCCTTTGTCGTGCTGCACTTTTTGTTGGCCATTTGTTGTTGTTCATTTGCTGCACGCTGCTGTCCCACACTCACCGCCATAAATATACGGCCAGTGCAGTGCGCCTAGAATGCTGCAGCTTCGTCGGCTGCGTCGCGTGCCTTGCGGTTGACAAACGGTTGCATTGATGCCAACCGCTCAGGTGATTCATCATTTCGAGTGTTGTTCCCTGCAACGTTTATTGCGATTTTAACAAACGCACTCGAAAACTCTGCCCAAATAGGTTGAGTTAAAACGCGCGCGTTTATTGCCGCGCACAGAACGCGGCGCGATTTATGTGCGTTTAATTGTGATTGTTGTTGGTCACGTGCAAAGCTTTGAGCATGTGCTAATGCACTTCAGATGTGCTGAGTTTGTAGGGTATCATAGATTTTGAGCCTTTGCATACGTTTTGTTCCCACAGTCTGAAGAGAACCCCCCCATAAAATAACTGGCGACTGCAATTGACAGTGACCAGCCTCATAATCCGCCTGCTATAAATTTAATTGCCATTAATGACACTTCAAATGCCAAGCCAGCTGAAAGCAGCAACAACAACAATAACAACTGCCAAGCACAGAAAGCGGAAATGAAAACATCTTGAGGCCAAATTCTATAAACTGATTTGCATTTTTAAATCAATGCACAAAGCAAAGCTCAAGGAATCGCGATGATATCCGCAGCGTTCGCTAAACGAGTTGGCTCTTTAGCAACCCCCACATAGACACACTCACACACACACACACACACACAAACACACACGTGTCAGCGTTGTGCCGGCAGCAACTTTTTAAGTGTCATGTCCAAAACAAATTCGTCTGTTTTTGATTTGTCGAAAAATGGGGGAAAGCCCGGCAAATAGAAAACGGAGAAAAAAAAAAATACTCACACAGACAGTGGAAAATCCTTGCAATCAACTGTGAAAACTCTGTGTGCTTCAGCATTTGGTACTCTTTTGAGCACTTTTGGCATTTTTCACGTTATAAATATTTTTATCTTTATTTCATTTGTCTGTCGCGAGCAGCCTGTGTGCGTGTGTGTGTGTGTGTGTGTGAGGGGGTGACTTACTGCAGACATTGGCGGCATTTCCTTTTTTTATTTGGATTTTCATTTGTTTGTCATTTCGATTTTGCTGCTTTTTATTTACTCGAACTGCGAGCGCTTTAAATCAAATTGTATGATAAATAATCTGTGAATACACGAGGGTTAATATGCTTACATACTTATGTACGATACATACAGCAGACCCTGACGTTAGTCTTTTCTGTCTGCTTAACTTGTTTTTTATGACTCTTGTTAGCGACTTAATGGTTCTGGGCGTTGCTTATAATTGTGGGCGGTTTTCAGGAACTCTGCAAATGATTTAAGTTTCTTTTTTGGCCAGTTTCTCCAGAAGAACAATAATATTCCAGCTCATTGAAGTTAACATACGGAATTTTCTTTAGCTCAAACCACATTTGAGGCTATCAAAAAGCACTTGAGCATAACATAACTCGAATTTCATTTCTCGACTCTGGGCAAAAACGATTGAGAAACATTACAAACCATCATTTGCAGCTTTGGTTACAAAATAAATTCATGACAAATTGCTAAATAAATGCAAGAGACCAAGAAAGGGGGGGAAGCTGATACGGAGGGGGAGTGGTACCTAAAACAATAACCACAGCCAGGACAGTAGCAAATTTGTTGGTAACCCAAAACGTAAATGAAATGACTTGAAATGACTTTGGCAAATAGTAGCAGACTATTTAATACGCTATTACGCAGCATATCGAATGACATGCCGGGCTCTCTACAGCAGCACCACACAAATGGGTTGTCAAAGCCACCCCACAGCTGGCAACTGCCTCATTAGTTAACATGTGTTGCCGCACCCAGACCCAGACTCCGACTCAGACTCCGACTCCGGCTCAAAGCCACACTCCTCTGCAGCCGGAGTCGCCCACACAAACGACAGCTTGTGCTCATTGCCAAAGTCAATTTTCGGCAAAAGGGACGCCGTCACTTGGACGAAGCCGTAGCCAAAGCAATTTGTAGCCAAACTCACTGAGCTAACCATTTCCCACAAACCCTCCGCCTGACCCTGCTCCGTCCCAGCCCACTTCAACTCCATTTGCCGCTTGGCTTTGCTTGGTTTATAAAAACTTCAAACAAATGCCATGCACGTTATGCAGGCGGCGTGTCAGAAAAATCTGTTACTCTTACTTACCAATGGGGCTGAAACTGGTTCAGGATAATGTGACGACTCCTTCCTGAGCGGCAATAGCAAAAGGGCGGCAACAAAATATAAGCTGATGGCAATCATTTAAACGCTTGATTTGATTACAAAAGTTAAAAGCAGCCAGAGGAAACTGTTTCTTCGGGTAGCCGAAGATTAAGTGGACTTGTAGACATTTTGCAGATTTTTGGTGTATTTCTATGCTTCTCATGAACTTATTTCTATATAAAAAATCCAATTTTCATTCGATTATTTCTATGGGAGCTATTAAATATGGGTGTCCAACGAGGCTCTGATTTTAAGTATATTGGGAACATAAAACTTGCATTTTATGAGTTTGGCTAAGATATCATAAGACAAAAATTGTTTTTATTAATTAGCTTAAATAGCTAAAGAAATTATTTTCCTTCTAAAATGCTTGAGGTGAGAATACATATCAGGCCTTATATAAAAACAAATAGTGCCAACAAATTAGTTAGGTGGCAACAAATGTGGACTAGGCCAGAACGCTGATAAAAACAATTTATACGCATTTTCTAATGCACAAACATTTAACGCCATAATTATCACAAACAAATGCAATTGAATTGTGCATAAATTATAATTATAAAATGGCAATAAAAAGCCAACTGATGTATTACATTAATAATATGCTAGACAAAACACGCGCAATATTTGTAAACATGCTAAAACCGCATTAATGTCCATACATATAATTGCCACTAATTGGGCGAGAGCTCAATTAAATGCAGTTCAAATTTACATATCACAGAATTCACTTGTATTGGTAGTTGGACTTAATTTAATTTAGAAACAAGTTGAATACAACTAATTTATGTGTGTATATACTATATGTGTAGCTTATGCAGGCCTTGGCCTGTTAGGGCCCAGAGCCAAATTGAACCTATTAAAAGCCGAAGCAAACATCATAATTTCAAGCTCATTAAACTTGGACGCAAGGATTTAAGGTTGGGAGCAGGGGTCCAGTTTAAGGTCCATTTTCCAGTCGACTTTTTGCACTGTGGCGCCCACCCGTAGACGCATACTAAATTGCACGCTTTATAATTAATTTCCATCAAAAACAGACGACGACAAGGACGAGAGCGAAAACGAGCGCCAGCACGGAGCAGGACGAAGGCTGCTCTATGGATTCGGGTTGGGCCATAATCATTAATCTTATCGCCGCCTGAGCTTATTATTTCAATTGCTGCTGCTGTTGTTGTTTCTCTGTGGGGGTGGGCTCGTGGGTTGGGTGCGTCAGACGCTGCAAAATCCAATGACCGGAAGTAAGTAAAACAGCAAACCCTGCCGAAAATAAAGAAAAATCCGGCACGTGGCCGAGGCGGAGGGGGAGGCTGTGGCAAAGACCGAAGCGGGCAAGTTCTTCACAGCAAATCTCTGCGGTTAATCGCTTGTTTAACATGTCAGCACTTTTCAACACTGCTCTTGTTGTAAATGTTGTTGTTGTTGTTGTAACTGTTGTTTATTTATTTATATGCCTGCAGATTATACCGATAAACGGGTGTGGGGCTTATTCCATGCCGTTGACTACAAGTCAATTTTACGCATCAATTTGCTTTCTAAAAAATGTTATAACTAATTATGTATTGGGGGCAAGTGGGTTGAGTTTGGGGTCGGGTGGCAGCCCTATAAACTGTTGCAAATTGTTTGTGGCTTTGCAACAAAGTGCGAGTCGCCCGCTGCGTCCCAGACAGAGCTGTGCAACTGTAACACAACGGAGGTAAACACCCATTGAATAATAACTCAAAAACAGTCGCAGAAGTTCGCAGCGGCCAGGGTTGCCAGGGTGGCTGCAATTTGCTTTGAGTGTTTGCGTCCTACTTGTCTCGTGCTGTCCCTGTCAAATGCAGCAATACATAAACACAAACACACACACAGACACACACACACACACAAACAAACACACATAAGCCAGGCGCTGACAGCACTTTTGCCGGACCAACTTTTGGGCTGCACAGTGTGACAAAAGCGCGCCGAAAATGTTAACCTAAACTAATTAAAAGAAAAAACCAAGAATTTGTTGCTATATTCATGGTCAAGCGTTATTTTCCAAGCTAAAATTTCTGCCATGCTTCAATGTTCTTTAACTCAGAACAAAATTAGAACAAGAATATTTTTTATCATTCCTAAATTTCTAAATATAGGATTCTAATAAGTATTTTAAATACTTTATCTAAGAAACGTTGTTATTCAATCAAATGCGTTTCACGCTTTATCCAAGTAGCAAATATTCTTATAATGAGTATTTTGCACCTACTTTGTTTCAATTTAATTGTTTAATTTAATAGTTAAATCAAGACAAAAATCATAATAAAAATATTTAAAAAAAACAAAACCTACAAAACGCACTTATAAATAAATTTATAACAGCGTTTTCTCTGAGTGCAGCCGGGCTTCATTTTGAGTTCATTCTCAGCGCATTTGGCGTCACTGTGCAGCCTCTAATCAATTTGTAGCCGCTTAGCAAATGTCTCTCATTTGCATTTATTATGGATATGCCAGCGTCTGCTGTTGGCACTGCAGTTCAAACTTTTAGCCCACGACCACGCCCACACACACGCCAAGCCAACAGAAAGACCAACGCCCAGCAAGCCCAGCCCCTCCACAGCCACCGCAAATGCTCACCCCTTGTTAGGGTCCCATTTTGCCTTTTGCCACAGAAACTTTTCATGCCGCATTTGCCCAAAAAGTTGGATTTGACCATGAATTTATCTACGCCTGTGGTCATGAAAGTTTTTTGGGGGCCATCAGCTCCTTGGGTACTGCTGCGGCGGACAGGCATCCATCCGCTGTTGGACACAATTCAATTTACAATTTACCCATTTCATTTGCGTTTGCAGGTAAAAATTTGGTTTCAAAATCGCCGCATGAAGTGGCGCAACTCGAAGGAGCGCGAACTGCTGGCCAATGGCGGCTCGCGCGACCAGACGCTGCCCAATAAGAACAATCCCAATCCGGACCTGTCCGATGCCAAATGCGATCGCCCGCTCACGCCGCTGTCGCCGTCGCTGCTGTCGCCCAGCGGCAGCGTCACGCCGCCGCCAACGGCAGCGACAGCTGCTGCCAAGGATGAGCCGGGAGCAGCAGCAGCAGCAGCAGCAGCAGCAGCAGGAGTAGTAGCTTCAGCAGCTGTCACACCCAAATCACCGCAATCTGCCAGCAGCAGCTCGCCAGTGGAGGGCGCACCGACGCCGACGTCCATCAGCCACCCAACAGGGGCTGGTTATGGCATGCAAATCAGCTCGCCGCCGCCGCTGCTGACCAGCATCAAGATGAGCGATCAATCGGCCACGCCCACGCCAACGCCGACCGTCTCGTCGGCGGCCTCATCGCCGCCAAGCGTTGCCAGCGCCGCCGAGTTTCAGGCCAAGATCAATGCCGAGATGCAAAAGCAGCTGGTGGCGGCTGATCTGAAGTTCAAGCTGGAGAGCAGCATCCAGGAGGCCAAGCAGCGGCGCTTCGAGCAGCTGCAGCAGCTGCACCACTCGCCCCACTTTACGGCCATGCGCGAGGTGGAGCTGGCCGCTGCGGCAGCTGCTGCGCAACTGCATCATCATCACCAGCAACAGCAGCAACAGCAACAACAACAACAACAACAACAGCAGCAGCAGCAGCAGCAGCAGCAACAACAACACCACCACCAATCGGCGCCAAGTGGCACGCCCACATCCGCCGCCCACTTCCAAAACGCAGAGTTCATGAAGCTCTACTACGACGACTACGACGACTCCAACTCGGACAGCGACGAGGAAATAAGCGTAACGTGATTGCCAGGACGTGCTGAGCGGGAAAAGGATATTGTACATATATGTTTAGCGTTTTTAAGTGTACATTTTGCGTAATTATCATTATACTTACTTTTAAAGCTAATTAATTATTACGAATTAATTAATTATTGTACTTATTGTGTGCATATTTTTTCGAATTTAAATTCCAACACAAAATAAAGGTCTTTGAACAATTCACAACAAACAAATATGCTCAACTAAATCTGGGAAGGGAGGTAAAGTACAGAGATAATTTAATATATTATTATATTCCCAATTATTAATCAAATTTATTAAACTTTTTCCAATAAGTATTGAAGTTTCTCAATTGTAAACAAAACAAAAATGCAATTAGCTGGGCAGCATTGGCTAGCAGCACTCAACGATGAACCTTCGTTAAGTTTTGCTATGCAGCAACCACAACAGCAACTGGTTTGTGTCGCTACTAAGTGTGTGATCTCGCTAACAGTGCCGGCCAAAATCAGTGCACAGCTGCCATTCAATATACATTTACAGTTTTATTATGAACGCAAAGAACAGCGTTATAATGAGCTAGAGCTAAGACAATGCAACACACACATAAATAAAAATATTAAAATTAGTAAAATACTGTCTATGGTTAGATGTGGCCATAGATATGCACTTACAAGCTAAAAATCACTCATTCGTCTAAGCTTAAAACAGTTAAGATTGCGACTCGAATTGGCTACAAACTAGGACAGCTTTGTACATGGAGGTTACAGTTAAACCAGGAATATATTTGTGGTTCCGCTAGCAGGAAACTATTTCGTATTGTCTTCGTCGTCTAGGCGTATGGCCAGATTCACATGACCCTCGGCGCTGCTCGGCTCAACGGGCCGCATTGTCGTAAACTGCACGGGATTGTCGCTCTTGAAAACGTCCTCGGAGACGGCGGGATTGTCGATGCCCTTGCCGGTGATCCTCAGCACACTGCGTCGCTGCAGTGCATCGATAATAATCGAAATGAGCCAGCCCAGAAAGACGGTCAGCAGGCAGCCGATCATGCTGAACCACATGTAGCTCAGGCGGAAAATGGCCCAGGAGCTGTGGAAGGCAGAAGGATGAACTATGTAGCTAACTTTTCTATAAGCACCACCTTTTCTTGGTACTCACGTAAAGCCCGGCTCTTCCACGGGCAGCAGGCTCTCGCTGAGCAGATCCTCGATGATGCCCGTCACATTCACGTGGCAATCGCAGTGCTCGACGGATGTGGGCAACGCGGGTGTTTCCACGTTGCCCAGTTGCGCGACCACGCCCACGAAGATGACCGCACCCAGTGACAACAGGCCGCCGTAGAAGGCGCCCTTCGTATTCGCCTGCTTGCACGCAATGCCCAGCACGAAGAGGCCCAGGGTGACGCCGCCAATCAGCCCGTTGAGCGTCAGCGTCGCCTGCAGCACACCACCCAGATGCTCCACAATGAAGACCAGCCCGAAGGAGCCCACGCCGAAGCCCAGCGACATCCACTTGGCATAGGTGGCGCCCTTCTCGGGCGAAATCTTTATGTTCATCCCGTTGATGAGCAGATCCTCGCAGGTTACAGCCGAAAGCGAGTTCAAAGCGGAGGCAACAGTGCTGCAAAGAGTGTTGGAAAGTTACAAATAGTATGGGAAATGTTTAAATGCATATGTAACACTGTTTGTCCTAACTGATTGATTGATTGACTGATTGATGATCAGCACACAGCTCAATCCGAAAGAGCTGGGAAGCTAATTTTTTCATACTTGCTAACATTTATGCTAATTTATTTTCAAATAAGTATTTATTACACGTATTTCACAAATTTTGGGTAACTTACCCCAGTTTCGGAAAATTTTTATAATATGTATATATATATATATTATGTGATATATAAATTTGTTTACTTTTTTTACCGATTCGCTTGTAAATACTTAAAATATCCATATACAAATTCATTAAACACGTTGTTTTATTGTCTTGAAATGTGTGTTTTTACGATCTTCAAAATTCCACACAATTTAAAACACAAAAAAATATATATTTCGCCCGCGCAAAGCCGGGTAGCACCACAATTATCTATTGGGCCTCACCTCACTAGTAAACTAGCATAACTTGAATTTTAAACCTACCCCAAGCTGGCCGCAAAGATGCCAGCCACAAAGATGCCCGCAATGGTGAAGACGTGCTCGTAGGTGTTGATCACATAGTAGGGCAACAGCTGATCCGGGGCTGTGATGCGGGCCACGCTCAAAGGATCGCAGTCCGCGTAATGCGTGAACACCAAAAGGCCCGTATAGAAGTTGAGCAGAAACACGACAACCAGTCCGATTATGGCAAAGCCCAAGGCAATCTTGGCCAGCTTCAAGGACTTGAGCGACATGCACTTCTGCACGGACGCCTGATTGGTGCAAAAGAGCGAAGTCCAGTAGAAGAAGCCGCCGATGACCACCGACCAGACAGTGTGACGAGTGGTGGGATTGGGATCAAAGCTGTTGAGGATACAGAAAGATTCGAGTTGTGGTGGGGTAATGTGGAAGTGCATCTAGAAACCTACTTGAAGAACTCCAGACGACCGCGCTCAGCTGCGATTTGGAAGACCTGCACAGGACTGCCGCTATAGAAGCAGCCCAGAAAGATGATTAGCACCAGCGAGACGGCCAGGACAGCTGCCTATAGGAATACGATAGTTATAACAAAATTAATCCTTAATAATCCTAGTACATTAACAACAATAATAAATATGAATTATAGTCTATAGACTTCAAACTCCCACTTCTTTGTCAAAACTGAACCGATTTGTGTGTTTGAGCGCATTTTAGTCATAATTTGCCCTCTAGATTGATTCTGCATTTAAAATATATGCATTATTTAACATAAAACTTTTAGAATTTTTTTTACAAAAATTATGGGGGTACCCTTATTAATTTTCGTAAAAATTTCAAAAATTTAGATTTGCAAATTTATATTTTTAATCGAATGTGGATGTCATAATTAGTATAAAAACAAGGATAAAAGTGTTTCTGAGGTGAATTGTTTCTTCATTTAAATTATTTGCATTTTATTTTAATTTTGAAGTCTGAAAATACAAATTTCAAAACTAGCTGGATTGCTTAAATTTATATCAATCCCTGCAGCTTACCTGAAATGAATCTGCTATGACACACGCCTTGATGCCACCCATCGAGGAGTAAAAGACGCAGACCACATAAATGAGGACTACGGCAATTTTGGTATCCAAGCCCGTTGCCTTGGACAGTGCAATGGCTGGCGCAAGGACAGCAACAGCGGTGTAGAAGCACATCTGCAAGCGGCAAAAGGATAAGCAAAACCAAAGCCAGAATCGAAACCAAATACAATTTACCTGAATGACATAGAGCAGTGCGCCCAGGATGCGTATCTCCTTGCCAAAGCGAATGCCCAGATACTCATAGCAGCTGGTCAGCTCCATTTTGAAGTAGATGGGATAGAAGACCTTGACGGCCACCGGTATGACCAGCACCATGGGTATCACAATGAGCACAAACTGTGTGCCCTGGAAGTACATCTCCGATGGATTGCCGAGCAGCTCAATGGCGGTTATAAAGCTGGTGGTCAGGCTGAGCGTTACGGGCAGCAGACTCATGCCGGAGCCAAGCAGAAACTCATCGGAGGAGCTGCCGCCCGTCTGGAAGAAGCCATAGAAGATGCCAATGCCCAGGGAGACGACCAGCATGGACAGCAAAATGAAGTAATCGATGGCCGAGAAGCTGGCCTTGTGACTGGGCTCACTGCACTCCTCCAAGCCAAGGCCAGCATCCAGCTGTTGCGCCTTGAAGGCCGACAGCAGCAACGTGGCAGCATCATTGAACTGGACATGCTCCTCGGATCCAGCAGATGCGGCAGGTGTCTCGCCGCGCACAATCAGATACTTTTGCTCAGGTGTTACGGGCAGCTGCTGCGGCAGCTTCAGCGTATGGGCGCTTATAGAATGCGCCAGGGCGCACAGGGTCAACAGTTTCAAAATGGTGGCAAACATATTGCGAGGAGCAGTTAAAATTAGCGAGTGATAGCTGAAGAGATTTGGCCGATAATTGTTTGTTTGTTTGTGTATGAAACAACCTTTTATTTACATCTCACAACCACAAGATACAAACTGTAATGGAAGGAATTGGAAAGCAATAGATAAGCATATAATATATATAGTATAGCATTATAGATATGTATCGTGGGCAAGTTCAAGGTTTACATGGTAGAAATTGCGCCAGGGCGGCAATTACAAAGCTCTCCGGCTGTAGGCGTCGTTAATCAATTAAGTTCTGCAATTGTATCTGTAAGATACATTCAACTCGTGCCTCTGTATCCAATGCCCGCAGCTTCATGTTCAAGTACGAATTTATCATTTCCTTACATAAACAATTTGATTAAACTGAGTTTATTACAGTTTTATTGTTTCAAATTTATTATTTTTTTTGTATATACTGGCATTTTTGGCTTAAACGAAACTTGTGCAAGGACAAACAACTTTCATTGGAATGACTTGTAATATCGCTAACATCGGCTCAGTTGCGTTGGAGAAAATTTATTTATTTATTAAATATTATTGTCAGATATTTGACAAAATTGTGAATGAACTTGAAATTGGAATGTAGTAAAAAAAATATTAATTTTTTAATTCCCAAGTAGAAGTAATCTAGTGGAGAAATCATGCATAAGAATGCATTCCATATGAAAATTGGTTCAGCTTTGGCAAAGTTATGGCTGTGGGAAATGTTGACATATTATAATATAGGATGGTTAATTGATGTGTATATATTTGAGAACTCATTTTAGCTCGTGTTCCGGTATATAAGTGACTAAGGGCAACAGCTGTATGTTTAAGTGTAAAGTAATTATTTCCTTTTATTATTATATGAATAAGATGTGACTATTCATTGTTCATTGCATCAAGATTATTATGTTCAAGACCAAGGAACTGACTTTCGGGTTCTTTGTGTTACCATGTAAAACTATATGGGAAGAGCAGTTCCTGGCCTATAGGCACAAGTGAGAAATGTGCGCGCAGCAATGAGATTTAAGCGAATTTAACTGGTTTTTATTGGAAATGCTGAAATGTGCCGGCTTGCGCCAGTTTTGGCTAGAAATTCAACTTGGACTGAAGACCCAAGAACAAAGAGGCAGGCCATAGCGGCCCAAAGGGTGTCCCACGCTAAAGGCGAAGACAAGCTACTCTGGCAAAGAGTGCCCTTTACTCTCTCCCTCTCTCTTTTGCACACTTTCTGTATTTCTCTCTCATCTCTCCAGCTGTGTGTAGCACGCGCCTCCATCTTCAGATCTTTCTGATCCGATGGACTCAATTAATATGCGCGTAACATTTCGCTCGTTGTCTGCTCTCTGGCCATTAATAATAATAATAATAATAATAATATTACTTGATAATAATAATAATAATGAACACAAACTGACAAGTTGTACGCAATTCCATTTGACATCTTGGAAATTTGCTGCTGTGTGCACAGAACTTTATTATAATTTACGAGTATTGCAAAACAAACTCTGTAGATATCGTCTGACAGACTGACTTATATTTTCAGCGCAGATGCTTTATATATATGTGCATTATATATACCTCAGAATAATAATAACTTTAGTTTTTGTAACGTCTGGCCAATACCATATATCGTTTTTGCCGATCTTTCAATTGCTCTACTTGAAATATGTTGCCATTTCTTAATTTTTTTCCACTTTTTTTTTTGTACTTTTTCGCATTTGTAAAGTTTTTACTTGACATTTTTATGGACCTAGAAATTTAACTGCTTTAGTTACGTTGACGCTAATTTATACAAATTTGTACAAGCATTAAGTCCATGGTGTTTTGATATCTAATGAAAAGCTGTTGCCAGCATCTGGTGAAATAAAATTTAACTATTGAATTTATATATATTATTGTATTTAATAATAATGTTTTAAGCAGCTCACTATATTATAATGTTGTGTTATTTAATCTTAATTATATATTTCATTTTGTTTTGTTACTTTATTCTATACAATTATTTAAAAAATTGTTGGCTAATATCAACAATGCTTTAGTATCTCTAGGTCTTTTGTTTATTAATTAGCTGTGCATGGTTATATAACATAAAAGGCTGTACTAACCAGGTCAATTAAAAATTGCGATAAGCTCACTTATTTACAACTTTTTAATTAATGCATTTTAAATTAATTACATTTTAGTAGCTCTCACTTACCTTAACAAATGTTCTTTTATCCTTTCGCTTAAAATCCTTTGGGTTCGCTTGAGTTGTCGTTTTGATTTCGCATTCATTAAAATTGAACACAAAATTAACGTAAAAATGTTCTAAATTGTATTTGCAAAATTGTTCCGCGATTATTTTTATATTTCATTAAGTTCCGTTAGTTCAGTTAAGTAACAAGGCACAGAATTTTAAAGTTTATTGAAATTATTTCAAAAAAATTTTTTTTTTCACTTTAGCACTACGATTTGTAGGTCTCCAAAAATGTGTATTAGGTTTTGAATTATTATTAATAAAATCTTCACTTTGTTAGTTTTGGGGCACTTGTTATAAATAAATTGAACGTACTTTATTTATATTTTCTCGTTGTTCGAACGTATTGACAGTTTTCAAATGAATGACTTTGTCTGGGGACCGTTAGGCGTTTTTATATGGCCAGCAGCCAGTCGCTTCAGCTCCAACGCTCAGTTTCTGGAGAGCGTAACAAACGCCAATAAAGAGCACGAGTATAAGGCTAACAAATAACAACCGATCGAGATAGAGATCGCTGGCAGTGAGAGCAGAGTGTAGCGCACCAAGAGGAAACCTGAGCGCAGCCTTAATTGATATCTTTGAAGAAATGTATAAAGTGCATTTTGTAATTTTTATACATTGTTTCATTCATTTATTTATTAATAAACTGAATGTTTGTTACTTTTACAGTCGATACAAAATAAGTAAATCTATAAACACTACTTATATCAAATGTTATTAATATTTAATTTGAAATCCCTATTTAAAATATTTAATCGTAACGCATCTTTCAATTAATTTGCCTAGTTGAAAATGGCGTCTTGGGAAAACTGTCGCTTAATAGTTCTGGCAAAGGGATTTGCGGAAAATACCGGCGACAACTTCTTCTAAGCGGACACTCGAGACGTAAACAACATCAATTGAACACGCACCCAAAAGCTAATCGGAGCCGCCTTCTCCACACGCGATTTGCGATCTTTCTGAGTATAAACAAAATACAACAGTTTAATTATTAAGCAATAAACGTTAACTTTTTGGGTTTCGAGTAATGACGCCCTTTGTGAATTTGAAATGTTTAAATAACTTAAATAAGTCGCAAAGAAAAAAAAAGTGCGCCAATTAATATTTGAGCGTCCGTACGATTTGTATCTCAATGGTCGGTTCAATTGGTGCGGGGGCTTACGTCTCCGGTTATGCATATTTGGCGTCTCATGCTTGGATAACGATAACGAGTTCGATCTGGTACCGATTTACATCGCACAACGGGCAATGAGCTAGCGTTCTTGTTAATAGAAAATTATTTGTTTACAATTATTTTTATGGTGTTTGCTATTCTTGCAAAATGTTGTGTGTGTTTAATTTTAATTGAAATGTATTAGAAATTCGAATTGAAAGCATTTGTCACAGCCGCCGTATAGTAGTAAAATAAAATACAGCAAAAAAAATATATATACATACACGCCAATAAATTTATATTATAGTTAAGGAATTGTAACAAGGGTTTAACTTTTGCACATATACGCCCCATGTGTTTAGCAATAAATTAGAGGTGTCGCATAATTGGTAAATTATGATTTAATAAATAGAATGAATAAATATTGCAATAGGTGCTGTAAGAGATGTTATGTGAGCACAGCTTTAATGAGCGGTTCTTCCCCAAATAGACTGCAATATATTTTACTTTCATGATATTTAGCTTAAGATGTGCAGCTATAAATTAGCCTTTCGAATGCACAAACAAAAGTGCCGCCAAATCACAGACTAATGCATAATGCGCCGATGAAATGTTGAACCGACCAAATGCAGTTCAAAGCAGTTTCGGAAAATGAATGCCCTAAGCAACAAAAGTTGGGAACTGAAAATGTTGCATACGCACCACGAAACTGGTTGAAAGCCTCTCAAAATGATGACCACGTGCTGAGTCAGATTTACATACAAAAGTGACGTATTGCAGCCACATGACATGTTTAATGAATACTGCAAGTCTAGAAAAACAAATGAGACAGTACTCACATATATTAAATATATTAAAGAATTTTCAGTTGACATTTGGCCTAGGTGTCTATCCGCCCCTGAACATAACAAAAAGAAAGCGTATAAGTCAATTCTTAATTGCTTTCATTAATGAAAGTGGGCGTTGAAATTGCTAAAATTGTCGGCACGTTACATAAACAGCATTAATTATTGAGTGCTCGTCAATTGGAAGGCGACTTCATCTAATGTAGAGTGAGTCATTGCACGTCCATCGACAGGTAACGAAAAATAAATAAGAAACTAGCACATGTAAACTCTTCTTATATATTTAAACTTAACAGAACGCGCCAATGTTACTACTGTAAACATTAAAGGTAAACTCAAAATGGCACTGTTTAATCAATAACGATATTAGCGCTGTACGACAATCGATAGTATCGAATGTAGTAAAACAGCTCTAACAAAAACAAAACTGGTAAATCTTGCAAAAATATAAAAACTTAATTAAAAACCGTGATATTTTGAGAAAATTGTAAATATAATGAGCGCTCCAGCTGGCCCAACGGGAATACAGTGCACCGCGGGTGCGGTGCCCGTGCGTAATGAAAAGGGTAAGCTACCAAAAAATCCTCGTGCAAGCAGCTGAATAAAAGATTGCTTTGCCTTGTTCCAGGCGAGATTTCCATGCAAAAGGTGAAGGTGCAGCGTTATATATCTGGCAAGCGACCTGATTATGCACGCGCCGACTCCAGTTCGGATGAGAGCGATGACGATGACTTCGTGGACAATCGGAAGCGCTTGGAGCGCCATAAAGCGGAGCGCCACAAACTCGAACTTTCCCGCCGCGGCAGCGGCGATGAGAAGGCGGCGCAGGAGGACGATGAGGCTGAGGTGGATGATCCGCGGCTGCGCCGACTGCGTGCGCGCCCCGTCGATATGGAAGACTTGGAACGCGAACGTCGCGAACGCCACAGGCATATTCACGAACCCGAAATGGTCGAGAGCGCCAGCGAAGATGAAGAGCCACTGCAGGACGAGAACAGTGAACAGCAGCGCCGCATTGAACGCGCCACCAACAAAATTACGCTGGCCTCTGAGTCCGACACAGACTCGGAGCTAAGTGACACAGAGCTGGAGAAGCGTCGTACCAAGCTGCGTGCGCGTATGTTGCAGCAACAACGTGAGGAGGAAGTGCTGCAAAAGGAAGACGAAAAGCAGTCAGAGTCATCGGAGTCGGAGAGTTCCGAATATGAGGAGGAAACGGAGAGCGAGGAAGAAAACGAGCCACGACTCAAGCCGCTGTTTGTGCGCAAGCGCGATCGTGCCACCATACAAGAAAAGGAACGCGAAGCCCAGAAACAGAAACAATTGGAGGCCGAGGCCAAACGAGCGGCCAAGGAGCGAAGGCGCGCCACACTGCGCATGGTGGAGGATAGCGTGAAAAAGGACTTAGAGAAAATCAAGCCTGAGACCAACGAAGCGTCCATAGACGATGTGTGCACGGCAGATGAGAACGACGAGGTGGAGTACGAGGCCTGGAAATTGCGTGAACTGAAACGCATGAAGCGCGATCGCGAGGAGCGTGACAAGTTAGTTACCCACACATAGCATTTAACATAACTAAATAAAATCATATAAAAATCTATTAACAATTTGCAGCGCTGAACGTGATAAACTGGAAATCGAACGCATGCGCAATCTCACCGAAGAGGAGCGACGCCAGGAGCTGCGCTCGAATCCCAAGCTGGTAACCAACAAGGCAACCAAAGGCAAATATAAATTCCTGCAGAAATACTATCATCGCGGTGCCTTCTACCTGGACGAGGAGAACGATGTGCTGAAACGAGACTTTGCCCAGGCCACGCTCGAGGATCACTTTGATAAGACCATTCTGCCCAAGGTGATGCAGGTGAAAAACTTTGGACGCTGCGGTCGCACCAAGTACACGCATTTAGTGGACCAGGATACGACCAAATTCGATTCACCCTGGTACGCCGAAACGTCCAATAATATGAAATTTCACAATGAGCGCGCCGGCGGCATGAGGCAGCAATTCGACAAGCCAACAGGTTCCAAACGCAAGAAGTTAGAATAGTAAAAAGTGACATTTGTAAAGTTCAAAAGTAATTACAAATTAGAATATATTATCTTAATACATAATCGGGATAAATTGTTGAACATTTTAATGTAGCTCTTTTCAGTAACAAAACATCATCACGAGCGTCCATAGGAAAGCGGGTGGTAAGTATCCTCTTTTTTTAAATTACATATGCCTGTTCCAAAGTTTTTATGCCGGTCTTTACCGGCCGACTACAAGTACTTCGGCGCTAACGATAGTTAACGCTAATCTCACAAAAATTAGTTATAAATTTCTACAATTTTGCCGATTGCGCAAAAAAATCTATTACAGCTATTAGCTTATACCTACAAAACTGGAACAAATTGGTGTTAAAATCTAGAATTTGAGTTTGTGCTCATCCAGCAGCTCTGTCTTTTGCTGCACCAAGGCTTGCATAACGCCTTCAGTTTTAATGTATTGTACTTTCGCGTAGTTTCTGAGCAGCTGCCAAATGTGTTTGTCCTGCTTGCAAGCAACTACATACAGATGAACGTTACTTGCAATAGAAGGCGGTTTACTGTGGACTGTTCCTCCGGCGCATTCAATAATGGCTGTAGAACACAAAAGAATTCTTAGATAAAGTGCTAATACACAGGCCTGTCTTAAATTAGTTACCTTTCATATGATTGGCATTCGGCTGTATCTCACCGCCAAGCATAAAATCTCGACCTTTTAGTAAACTGGGGTTTTCTAATACAGATAATGGATTAAACTTGAATATCTCTTCGAATTTGTCATCCTTAAATATATGTTCCGATTCTACATGAATGGAATGCGTTTCCTTGATGGCGTGTAGCCACTTAGTTGACAAAATGGGTTTATTCCCCGCAATTCCAACCAAAAACTTATAAGTGCGTTCGCCCTTATCCATGATGAGCACATCACAGTCCAGTGGATTCGCAGTGATTTCAATAATATCTATAAAATATAAATGATAAAATTCATAATTTAAATGTAATTAATTTACAAACTTACTTTTCAAAAACTTAAAAACAGGGGCCAGCTCGACATAATTGCACATAGATAGTGCTAATCGAATTTTTCGGCCTGAATATTTTATTTTCTTCATGTACTCGTTTATGTCTGGAAATTAAAGAAATTAATATAAAATTTGTTTGGATTTGAATGTTAAGTAACCACCTTTTAGAGGATCTCGACTAGGCAACTTGCTTCTGCGGGCACCTTTACAGAAATAAGTGAGTGTTATTTAAAAAATTTACCAGCTTAAGCAGCATATTACTATTGCTATACATACTTTTTGTTCGGGAATTAGAACTAGTCGTTGGCTCCTCCTCCATGGAATTTGCCGAAGCTTGCTGCAATGTTCTGCAGCTGCTTGCAGCTTTGCCTACTGCGGCTGTTCCGTTAACTATTTTCTTGGTATTTGCATCAGATTCATCGTTCGATTTTTTTTCAGCCACTGTAAATAGTTAGGTTTGAATATTTAAGCATTTTCCACTAGAATAAACTCACCTTCAGCTTTGCTAGTTGGCTTCCGGGTAATTTTAAGATTAGCCGCAGCCTTGGCTTCCCTTCTGACTCTGGTTAGATCATCCGTCGCCTCAACAGCATGTTCGCTTTCTGAAGACAGTGTTTCTTCTTTGGCTACACTTTTTTGATTTGTGGGATTTTCTTTGCCATTTTCTTCAATAACTGTATCAACTAAATGGGATTGTTTTTTTGCTTTGCGGCGTACTGATTCTCTTTTCTCTATAATGGCTGGATTATCAACTTTCGAGTCTTTGGTTTTTTGGATTTTCTTTCTTTACTTTCTTTGCTGCAACTCGGAGCATCATTATCTTTCTTTGATTGCCGTTGGCTACGGTCTGCTGCAACTTTTAGTTGACTGACAGACTTTACGCTTTGATGCGTTAATTTAGTCTTCGCATCTTTTATGGACACCGCTAATTCTTGTGATTTGGAACGATTTTCGCATAGTTCCTTGGAATCTTTCCTATCAGCAGACTTATCTTTGTTAACTTTTACGTCTGCAGTGCTGTCAGGTGTTGACCGGGCTACTTTGGCGCGTGTCTTTTTCGGAGCTATAAATAAATGAGATAGCGTCATAACTTGCTAAACAAAAACAGAAAATTAGAGCTTACGCGCTGTTGGCTCCGCATTTGCCACTAAGGACCGCTTTCGCCGCGTTTTTGTAGAATTTGTCGGAGATTCAAGTTCAGCCGCTGCTGTTTTTGATGATGGTTCTGAGAGCTGTTGAGTGCGGCTTTTTTTGTTTGCTGAGAAAGAATTATGCTCATGGAACTGTTGGATATAATATTTTTTAAGCTTACGTGACGTTTGTGGTGAGACTGAGCGAGTAGTTAAACGTTTACGGCCCGAATTTCGGACTGCTTTTTCTTGGTCTTCGTGTTTGCTGTCCGTTTTATTTGGGAGCTCCGTAAATTGACATATCTGCGAAAAATGTGAATTTACATTACGTGGTAACAAATTTGTGGGACAGTTGACCGACTAAAGATTTGTGTAGGCATAGTTTACAACTCAGCTAAAGCGAAAATTTTAAAATACCTTTTTTTCACAATTTGTATCTTTGCTGACGAGTTGTTTAACAGACTTATTCAGTTCACTTTCTACTATCGGAGAATCCGGCATTGCAGATAGAGCAATCAGCTGGCTGAGCTCATGATCCAATTCATCTCCACTTTTTAAGGAACCGGAAATTTTGAGAAAGCCATCATCTGTTTCATCATCTAAAACAGATATCAGCGTTAAGATTTTTACCATAAATATACAAAATGATTTACATTAATATTAATACCTGCAGATTTATCGGCAATGTTGGTGGAAGGAATAAACAATTGTGTTTCTATAAAATCTCCAGGGTTATTATGAATTTTGGCAGTGTTATTCAAGTTTGTGTCTCCCATTTCAGTCTGCTTTGGCACAGCTGATTGTCGAGGTCGAATAAATGTCTGTGTGGCAATAAAGTCCTCTAAGTTGTCTTGAGTTGCACTCAGTCTGGCGTTTGCTGAAGGCGCTGGAAATGATGTTCTTATGGGAAATGCTTGCGTTTCAATAAAGTTCTCATTATGACTATGAATTTGGGCTGTAATACTCAATCTTGTGCCCTTCGTTTCATTTCCTTTTTGCACAGATTTTGCAGGTGTGATAAATGCTTGTGTGGCTATAAAGTCTTCCGAATTATCAGAACTTTCATTTTGCTCTGAATATGATACACGTTTAGGGAAAGCCTGAGTTGCAATGAAGTCTTCATTATCGTCGTCAGTACAAGAAAGCCGCAAATGCTTAGACTGGTTAAATGCTTGTGTAGCAATAGAGTCCTGCAGGTTAGCATCGCTTTTAGCGGATTCCGCCAGCGCTAAAGGTGCGTTTCGTCTCGGAAACGCTTGCGTTTCAATTAAATCTTGTGAGTTATCTTGCAGCTCCGCTGGAGTAGAATCCGGCGTCTCAATAATGGCAACCGCTGGCTGCTTTGCACTGCAAAGCTTCTGGTTGTCATCAGCTTGATTCGATGTGTCAGAGAGTACAGATACAGGCAGATTTAATTCAGGCGTGCAGGAGCCCAATCGTTCATTTGGCTCAACATCCAGCAAATCGAATAAATCTGGAGTGCAAGGGACATCAATTGGCTCTTCTGCTCTTTGTCCGGCAAGTGACAGATCTGGTGTTAGGCAGATATCGCCACGCGCGGACACATCGTCAGCCTTGGTGCTATTTAAGGCAGTGCATTTTGAGTTGGATGCGGACCAATTCAAGGCACTCATATCCAAGTCAGCACCAGCGTTATCTAAAAGACAGAAATAATATATTAATAAATCATTTGTATATACTTGTACCGATTGAATTACTCTCTGGCTGCCTGGAGGGTGGAAACACCGTCAGTCCGCCATCCCCAAGTAAAAGGGATGAGTCGAAATCATCAATGGCATCTTCATTGAACTCATTGAATTCCTGTGTGCAAATACGTATTTGGGTGCCCAGCTCCGAGCCATCGTCGTCGCTGGGAAGGTCCTGATCTTGATTCGTCAGAACAGGATTATTTATATTTAGCAGAACATCCTGAGTTTCGGGTATCAAAAAGTCATCGCCCAATGAAATCTTAGACTCTTCCTGAACCCTTGATGGTCGGTTGAAGCAAACAGCCTGCGTCTCGGGAATGATGAAACTCTCCACATCTCCCGTCGTGTTTGCCGCTTGGGGCTCCGTCTCAGGAATGTTAAGGCTATCAGAAGTTATATTGGCCGACTTATCTCTCGTTACCTCCTCAAAGCCGCTCGTATCGTTTGCCTGCAACAAATTTATATTAATATTAATTTTAAATACTCTTCTGACCGAGGCTATTACCGTTTCGCTGCCCAAGTGGTTGTCAACGTTAAAGCGCAGCTGGGCAGGCACATTACCAAAGCGCAAATCAACGGGGCCATCGCTGGCATCGGATTCGCCAATGCACTTTATTTCCAATCCCGTTTCCAGGCCATTCACAAGCACCTTGCCAGCAACAGCTGATAGACGCACAATTCCGCCGGCTAGCAGAGCAATTGTAGCGTGCGCGAGCTCAACGGACTGAAAATTGAAGCAGACATTAAAGGAAGTGCAAAGGAAGAAGTCGTCCTTCTCACCTCATCGTCAATATAGAACTCAAGGCCCACTCTGCGCCCGATGCGATATATGATATCAGGTTCTAGCTGTATCGCCGATTTGTTGATACCTTCTATGCTTAAGGCCACCTTCACCATAATGCGAATTAATAATAATACAAAAATGGCGCGGGCGCGAAAATATGATAATATGATAGCGTCAAATCCAAGATGAACTACAGTTGCACTGGTTTAACTATTCTATCCCTCGGCAGCAATACGTAACAAAGTGAATAACAAACGCTTAACATTAATATAAACAAATCAAAACAAAAAAAAAGAAAACAACAAACGATTTTGCATCACAATGCACAATTCCAAAAAGATGCAACAACAAAACCGCGCAACAACGTCCCTTCTGCTGCCTGCAGCCGAAAAGCCAGTGTGACCGGTTCGACGCAGCAATGGAAGCACCAAAAAACGAAAACTCGCTGTAAATAACATTCTAGCTCCTGTTATGCTAATCACACTCTGTGCGCTTTGACAGGGACGTCAGTCGTCGTGACAAAAACATAAAAAAAGAGCACTGGAAAACTACATTTATTTGTAGTTTAATTGTAAATAATTTTTCACATGTGTAAATTTGCTAAGTAACAACTAAAAAAACATGTCCGCACGAATGCTAAAAAAGATGCAGGGTGGCTCCGACATTCTACCACCGCCGCCCGATGATGAACTGGACAACGAGCACTTAACTGACAACGACGAACTGGACACGGTTAGGGGCAAATCGCATTTAAATCCCTTTGATTTGGTAAGTAAACGTTGTACGTGGTCGGTGTGCATTTGTTGACGTCAACACGGTGGAATTTGCAGCTCAATCAGCAGAGTCTCTCGGAGAGTGAATTTAAAGAGGACGACAACGAGACCGAACATCCTTCGGCGGCCTTACAGGCAAACAGCGCTGCCAAGAAGAAGAAGAAGAAACGCAAGAAGAAGGTGAAGTCCCGGGGCAATCACATCAGTAGCGAGGACAACGAGCGCCAGGACAAATACTTTGAGAAGGTGGATCCACTCTTGGGCAAAGTATACGATGCCGTGCCCAAACAGCTGGAGAAGTCGCCAGCCGGAGCAGTGGGCGGAAAACTGGCCAGTGAGAAGCTATTGACGGTGGAGCTAAAGCACCTGAATCAACAGAACGAAATGCGACGCACCTTTGGCAGGCGTGTGGTCAAAGTTGAGTAAGTTTATAGCCCCAACAACTGGCTTGGCAATACAATTAATAAATGTCTCTGCCTTCTGTTAGAAATAAGCGCGGTCGCCAGAAGCCTACATTGAAATCCGTCTATATGGTGACTGCCAAGGATTCGTGGCCGGCAATGACCAAAAACATCATCACGATGAAGTTGCTGCCCACGCCCGATTCGCCGGGCACATCGTCCAGTCCGAAAATCCAAATAAACGATGAGGAGAATGTGCAATGGTTTAGCTTCCAGCATAGTCAGTACTATCAGGGCGTGCAGCACATGTTTCTGTCTGCGTTGGAACGCATCGATTCGGAGTTTCTGATCACGTTAATTAAACGTTGCCCCTACCACGTTGACTCTCTGGTGCAGCTGAGTGAGGTGTGCAAGATGACAGAGGACTTTGCGCTAGCCTCTGAGCTGATTGAGCGTGCGCTGCTGCTGCTAGAGTCCTCGCTGCACATCAACTTCAGCTTGACGTCGGGCAACTCGCGATTGGATTATCGTCGCCAGGAGAATCGCGCCTTTTTTATTGTGCTGTTTAAACACGCCCAGTACTTGGAGGAGCGTGCCTGTTGCCGCACAGCATTTGAGATCTCCAAGCTGGTATTGAGTCTGCAGCCCGATGTTGATCCATTGGCCATGATACTAGTCATTGATTACTACGCCTTGCGCAGCAAACAATTTAGCTGGCTAGTCGATTTCTATGAACTGTACAATGCATCACGCAATCTTGCACAGCTGCCCAACATGGCCTACTCTTATGCCCTGGCGCTCTACACGCTCCACGGCAAATGCGAGCGTGCCGATGATGCTCTGCAGTATGCGCTGCTCATGTTTCCGGGCGTGCTGCGCCCCCTCTTGGAAGAGATGTCCGTGCAAACTGATAAACGCGTGCTAGCTTCATCATATTTCTTTGCCGATGTATCTGGCAAGTGAGTCATCGATCATATTATCAACGAAGGCTCGTCCAATCTAATCGCTAAACCCCACTCTATTTCTCTATTTTGTAGTCAATCACCAGCGCTGCATCAGCTTGTTTGCCTGTATGTCTGCCGCGCAAAGATTGTGTGGCGTCGAAACGATGTTCTTTTCTGGCTGGAGAGCAATGTGAATACTGTAGTGGATCGCATTGACGGCAAGGATCCGATAATCAATGATTACAAAGAGAAACGTTCACTTCGCTACGGCGGCACACCGCCGCGTCCGATCTTACGTCATGTTATACTCTCCGACTACAAGGAGAAGGTTCCGCTGGCCGTATTTGTTTCAAAAGAGAAGCAGGCAATCATGACTTACGATCCGCTGCCGCCCGTTGACAGTGTCAATTGCTACCAACGGTTAGTTGAAGAAACTGCCCACGACTAGATTCTAGAGGATTTTCCTTCTTAACTTTTTGAATTCACAGAAAATCCTCGTCGAGCAGCAGTCCCACAACCAACACGAACAACTCGGTATCCATGTTTTTCCAATCGTTGTTACCATCATTCAATCTGAACACTGCGGCCGCACAGCAACAACCAGACGCCGCTGCCGAGGCCGGCGCCGCTTTACCAGAAATTTACGAGTTTCCACCGCTCGAGCCCAGAGCCCAAGGCGAAGCTGAAGGTTAAATTTTGATTTGGTTTTGTTTTGTTTGTAAATGTTAATTAGAACTTTTTTGGTTGCAACAATTATGTTATTATTCTTACACATGTTTGTTGATTTATTCCTGTAGAAGCTGGCATTCAGCAGTCGTTGACACTAATGATGGATGCAATGCGCGACTTTCTGCAAAACTTTCGCATTGCTGAGCATTTGCGCTCACCGGAAACAGCAGCCGCCCAGTCGAGCAGCAGCGATGACGACGAGGAAGGATCCAGCGACTATGTGGATTAAATCAGTCTAATGTCAATTAATATTATTATTGATATAATATATAATATTCCTCACAGCCACTTAAAGTCAAACATGCACGATATTTATATCTATCAGAGAGTTTACTAATTGCATCGCTTAGTGTGCAGCATCCCAGAGTAGGGCTCGCGTCAAGTGTTTTTAAAAAACACATTTGCTTACTGTTGCTTAGGCGCAGCTGTCACAAAGATTATATATTAGCAAATTTTTAATACACATGTGTATTTATGCATCAATAAAATTTCTTTAGAACAAATACCGTGAGATCTTTTACTATTTGGGTTAGTGGGCAAATGATTGTAGACTTGAATGTATGTCACCTTGAGCTTAAAGAATGTTTTATTGATTTAATGAATGCCTTTTTCAGTTACGCTTATCAATATAACAAACAGATTTCTCATCAATATTAGTTTTCATCTTTTTCTCTTTTACATATAAACCTTTTGCAGTTATTGCAATATATAAATATTACTATGACAAGTACAATTTCATGTATAATTGTGTTAAGAGCGGGATTCAATGGAGCGCCGTTTGGTGTGTGTTTGTTTGTTGATTGTGTGGAGTGTGTGTGTGTGTGTGTTTGTGTTTAGGTCATAAAAAGTTACACATATACAATTATATAATCTTGTAGAAGTAATGCACCTTATAAAAAGTTTAACTGGCAGACATTGTTGTTTAAAGATCTTTTAGCTTAATTCAAAATTAGAATCACACAAGAAATAAACATTTGGCCAAATATGATTTACGCGTATTGCTGATATACAAACATTTTAGACAACTTTAGAGCTTAACACATAGAAAATCATTACTAACGGCTAAGCAATACTATAGCGTGGAATACGTGATCGCATATAGAATATAGAAAACGAAATCAAAACGAAAATAATAAGTAATAATAACGCGGCGTTTGACAGGCAGGCACGCACTTTAAAGGATTATGATTATGTCATGGTACCAAAAACGGGATTATGACGGCAAATGCTGGGACCGTACTCCTCATAGGCAGCCTTTGTGTGACACACCTGATAGAACTCGGGCTGCAAAGTGCAAAGCATAACAATATTAGTTTCCCAATGTGCATGTTATCTCTTTTCAGCACTTACCGTTGAGGCCAACATGCTGCCTCCAAACCAGACGGCATAGCGCTGCATATGATGCGTAATCACCTGAACATCGATTGGTTTTGGCTGACAAGCAATAAAAAAGGAAACATATATTCATTTATGACTCATCAATGATTTAGGCCATCAGCATAGCTACCGTAATGCGTCCCTCCGACAAATTCTCACTAATGCGCAAGCGCGTGTCCACCGATCGCTTAATGTCGCGTTGCAAGCGTCGACCAAAGTCCTTGAACATGGTCGAGCCACCGCTCAGTACAATGTTGTTATAAAGCGGACGACGTACATCGATTGGGCAGTTTTGTATGACATTGTCAACGATCTCCGAGAGCGGTATGGTGAAGTCTGGATTTGAGAACTCGGGATGAAAGAATATTTCCGGTCCGAGGAAACGCTCATAGCCCACATCGACGCTAAACGGCTGTTTTGTAACCGTGTTAAGACCCGTAAAATTGCGTATCCATTTGTTTGGCTCCGTATCGTACTTGGCGAACTCTTTGGCAATGTCTGGACATATGTAGCAATGCTTCTCCTTAATCGCTTTGGCAGTCTCGAGGCTTTGTTCCGGCGGTATGCCCACCTCACGTTCACGCAATAAGCTCTGAATAAATGACGTAATGTTGCGACCGGCAATCGGTATATGCTTGATGCACGATCCAATCACGTAGCCCTCCGCCTGTCAACGATGGAGTGGGGGGTGGTGAGAAGCAGCGATAAGATATGCAAGCCAAATAAATAATGTAACACACTTACCACAGGAATTACATGCGTCACACCATCACCGCTGTCTACCACGATGCCGGTTAGTGTGCGCTCCTCCGCGGATCTGGATGCCCAACTGGCGGCCAAAGCTAGCACGGCCTGAACCGCAATATAAAGACCAGGAACATTGAACGTCTCGAACATAATTTCAGCGGTGTATTCTCGATTCTCTGGCGTATTTAGTGGAGGCTCGGTCAGCAGAAAATAATGATCCTCAGGTTCGGCACGCAAATACTTGAAAACGCATTGCTCCAAAAAGCGCTCCATTAGATCCCAGTCCTCAACCAGGCCATGACGAACAGGATACTGTAAAATAAACAACTTTAAACTCTGCTAAACAACAACAATAAAGTTTTTATCTTTCTTTTAACTCTTTTGCCACACAGCACTTTTTAAACAGCTGTTCTCATATCTTGCATTTTTCATAAGAAGCGATAAAATTATAAATTCTTGCGCATAGATAATGTTGCCCACTCACTTTAATGGAGTAGCCCGTGGCGTCAAACGCCTCGTCGCCAATGAAAAAGTCCAGATCTTCGATGCCTTTTGTTATACGTCGCTTGTTGGTGTCGCCCACGCCCGCCGACTCCTTGATGGCAATAGCCGAGGGTATGATGAATTGTGGCTCCTTGTTGCCAGCATAGCCCAATTTCGAGTAGCTGCAAAGGTAAACATTGAATTACATATGATACAGGCTGCTTTGCTGCCTCTAGACCACCTCCCAGTGCCCCTCGCAGACGCCTTTAAACTACCACACAGGAAACTTACCCGGTGCCCACATCGATTACGCATGCCGGTAGCCTGCCTGTCATGTTGACTGCGGATTTGATGAATATTGCTATTTAACGGGTTAAATTGCACTTCAATCTTGAGTTTCGCAGCACTTTCAATTGGATAGCCTCTCTGATAAACAGCAAACTTTGTAAATTTTCAACCACACCTCCTCCAGCGACGATGTGTCATTTAGGAAAACTTCGCTCTTTGTCACTCGCACACACACACACGCATAGTCACAACATCTACAGCGGACAGCGTTGCATTTGCCGTTGGCGTTTCGCAACACTGTCGGAGCACAATCGAAACCGAACAGTGTCAACATCGATAAAATATCACACGCTTCGTTCGGACTCGCAAATTTCGGCGGTGTGTGTGTGGCTGTGACAGCCTTTTTCCACGTTTTTCCTATTAGCGTATAGTTTTGCAATTGGCCTTGCCAGTGCGCCATTCGTATCGATCATTTAGCGAAAGTTTAGCGAATCGCGGGTGCTTAGTGGGCGCTTCTTTGTTTGTGCAGCAATCACAGCAAAACCGGCGAATTGGACAAACCACTTACACGAAAATGGAGGCACAAAAACTGACGGAACTGTTGCG
Source organism: Drosophila colorata (assembly GCA_035041545.1). NCBI lineage: Eukaryota > Metazoa > Arthropoda > Insecta > Diptera > Drosophilidae > Drosophila > Drosophila colorata. The sequence goes on from JAWNLD010000564.1 coordinate 9,084,358, forward strand.
CGCAACCATTGATCCAAATCCGGAGCAAAGGAAGGCGGCCGAGGATCAATTGGCACAAGTAAGTAACCAGCCAACAACAATGCAAAGTGCCATGACACGACCCTCTTTCTGCCAACCCAGTGGCGCCCTCGCCAAAGCCAGAAGAAAACCATGTGCTTTTTTAATTGTTCGCTTTTAACCTCCCTCCCTGCCTATATCTCTGTGTGTGAGTGTGTGTGTGGGAGAGTGTGTATGTGTGCCTATGCGGGCGTGCTAGTGTCAATAGTAAATTGATATTGGCCGAAAACAGCAGAAGGCAGCGACTATTTCTTGTTTGCAATACATTTTGCTGTGGCAAACAATTTGGCCCGGCGGCAACAAGTAATGCAGATGGGAGACGCGCGGGTGGTGCGCTTACAAATGCACCCAACGAATCCACATTTATTCGGATGTGTGTGTGTGCGTGTGTTTGTATGTGTCTGCATGTGCACTGTGTCTTGGAATTTATTTGAAGGCATGTGAATTTGTACACTTAGGATTGTTGTTGGTATTTTTAAACAGTTGAACTTCGATTATGTGGACCTCCATTAAGCGATAACATCTGTACCTCTATTAACTGTGACTTACCTCATTTATCCGTATCTTTATATGTATGTTCACATAATAAAATTCATACTACCTTAAAAGAATTTTTCAAATACATGTATTTCATAGCACAGAATAAGATATATATATATATACTATAAATTATTCCATATTTTGCCCAAGTAATTCAAGAGCTTGTTAATTGACAGTAATTAAGTTCTGCTTGAAAGCCCCAATTACACACATGTCATTTAATTTGCTTCAATTAGCCTAGCATCTTGCACCACTGTTCAAGAGGCTCTTGTTTTGTGGCTGAGTCAGCTTCTAACAATTTCCATGCCCCTCCTTATTCAATCGGTTAATTAACTTTATCAGCGTATATTGCAAATTACTGCCACCGCCGCCACGGCTAGGGCACACTGTCCGGAGCTTCTTTAATGGGCAAACGCATGCCATTTAAATATATAGCATACACATACATATATGTATAGGAATTGTGCTTAGAATTTTAAGTGTTACGAATTGGGAGAAGCCTCATGGCTGGAGCTACATGTGTTGCTATTGTTTTATCAATAAAATTTGTTCAATTTTAATTTTTGGATTGGCATGCGAAATGTTATCCATTGTGTGTGCCACTGGAACGCATTACTCATACGCCATGTTATGCGGCAGCTGTGTAAACAAATCGACAGCCGGAAAAACTGAAAACTACACATGTTCTCTCATATTCTCCCGCTTAGATACACAAAATCATTGGTTTTGTTCCCACCATACTGCAAATCGTTATGCAAACGACGCTGGAGCAGCCGGTCCGACAGGCGGGCGCTGTCTATCTCAAGAATCTGATCAACAGCAGCTGGTCGGATCACGAGACCAAGCCCGGCGAGCCCATACCGTTCTCCATACATGAACAGGATCGCGCCATGATACGCACCACCATTGTGGACGCTATTGTGCATGCTCCCGAGCTTATCAGGTGAGCTGCAGTCACATTTTTTAGTGCTCATTTTTCGAATATAATCATGCTCGTGTTGCCCTCTGCAGAGTTCAGCTCTCTGTCTGTGTAAATCATATCATCAAGAGCGATTTTCCCGGCCGTTGGCCCCAGGTGGTGGACAACATAAGCATCTACTTGCAAAATCCGGATGTAAATGGGTGGAATGGCGCCTTGGTCACCATGTATCAACTGGTCAAGACTTACGAGTATAAGCGCTTCGAGGAGCGCACGCCGCTCAATGAGGCAATGAATTTGCTGTTGCCAATGATTTATCAGCTCATGATGACGTTGCTCAATGATCAGTCGGAGCAATCGGTGCTGTTGCAAAAACAAATACTCAAGATTTACTATGCACTGACGCAGTACACCCTGCCGCTAGATCTCATCACTAAGGAGATCTTTTCGCAGTGGATGGAAATCTGTCGCCAAATTGCGGATCGCGCTGTGCCCGATTGCTCGCATTTGGACGACGATGAGCGCACCGAATTTCCCTACTGGAAGACCAAGAAATGGGCGCTGCACATTATGGTGCGCATGTTTGAGCGGTAAGTTTCAGAGTCTGTATAATTTGCATATATAAGGCTGCAACATTTGAATTTGCTTACAGCTATGGCAGTCCCAGCAGCGTGGTTAGCGAAAAGTATCAGAAGTTCGCCGAATGGTATCTGCCCACCTTCAGCTCTGGCGTTTTGGAGGTGCTGCTCAAAATTCTGGACCAATATCGCAATCGTGTCTATGTATCGCCGCGTGTTCTTACGGATGTGTTAAACTATCTAAAGATTGCGTATGTTTTAAATACCTAACATTTGGTTAGTGCAAATGTTTAATATATAAATTTACCTTTCAGTGTGAGCCATGCCTATACCTGGAAACTGATTAAACCGCATATGGTGGCTGTTATTCAGGACGTCATATTTCCGATCATGTCATTTACAGACTCAGATCAGGAGCTGTGGGAGAGCGATCCCTACGAATACATTCGCCTCAAGTTTGGTAGGCAATGAAACTCTCAGTTCAGTATTATTCTCATACTCATGCACATCTAATCGACTCCTTAGATATCTTTGAGGATTATGCCACGCCCGTGCCGGCTGCTCAGTCGCTGCTGCATTCCGTCTGCAAGAAACGCAAGGGCATTCTGCCCAAGGCGATGAGCACCATTATGCAAATCATTACCTCGCCCAATGCGGACAACAAGCAGAAGGATGGCGCACTACACATGATTGGCACACTGGCGGATGTTCTGCTGAAGAAGGCGCTGTATCGGGATCAGGTTGAGTCCATGCTGACCACATATGTGTTTCCGGAATTCCAGAATCCGGCCGGTCATATGCGTGCGCGTGCCTGTTGGGTATTGCACTATTTCTGCGATGTGCAAATCAAGAATCCTCAGGTGTTGGCCGAAACAATGCGCCTGACAACGAACGCCTTGCTGACGGATAAAGAGCTGCCGGTCAAGGTGGAGGCCGCCATTGGCCTGCAAATGTTCCTATCGTCGCAGGATGAGGCACCGCAATACGTGGAGACTCAAATCAAAGAGATTACCAAGGAGCTGTTAACCATCATACGCGAAACTGAAAACGAAGACTTGACAAATGTCATGCAGAAGATTGTGTGCACATTTACGGAGCAACTGCTGCCGGTTGCAACGGAAATTTGTCAGCATTTAGCAACGACATTTAGCCAAGTCCTTGAGTCGGAGGAGGGCTCCGATGAGAAGGCCATCACGGCCATGGGTCTGCTAAATACGATAGAAACGCTGCTCAGCGTCATGGAGGAACATCCGGACGTGTTGCTCAACTTGCATCCGATTGTGATTAACGTTGTGGGTCACATATTCCAGCACAACATTACCGGTAAATTAATCGCCATATAAAAATCAAAGATTGTGTAATTTTATATTGAGCTCACAGATTTCTATGAGGAAACGTTCTCGCTGGTCTACGATTTGACGTCCAAGACAATTTCAGCTGAAATGTGGCAAATGCTCGAGCTGATCTATCAGGTCTTTAAGAAGGATGGTGTTGATTACTTTATTGACATTATGCCGGCGCTGCATAACTATGTGACCGTCGATACGCCGGCTTTCCTTTCTAATCCGAATCGTCTGCTGGCCATACTGGACATGTGCAAAACTGTAAGCTGGACTAAGGATGCTCCTGACATGTTTAGTCATATTTAATTTGATTATTTTGTGTAGATGCTCACTGGCAATCCTGGCGAGGATCCTGAATGTCATGCCGCCAAATTGATGGAGGTGATTATACTGCAGTGCAAGGGCCAAATTGATTCAGTGATACACATGTTTGTGGAGCTTGCGCTGTCGCGTTTGACACGCGAGGTGCAATCATCCGAGCTGCGCACCATGTGCCTGCAAGTAGTCATTGCGGCGCTGTACTACAATCCACAGCTGCTGCTCTCCATTCTGGACAAGATGTCTCAACCAAACAACGAACCAATTAGCTCGCATTTCATTAAGCAATGGCTGCACGACACAGACTGTTTCCTTGGGTAAGTCAACTGCTTGACAAGATTTAATTGTTAGCTAATCAATATATTTGTTTAGCATTCACGATCGCAAGCTGTGCGTCTTGGGTCTATGTACTCTAATCTCACTGGGCGATGCCAAGCCTCAGGTGCTGAGCGAGGTGGCGGGCAAGATCGTGCCATCGCTGATATTGCTTTTCGATGGTCTCAAGCGGGCTTATGAATCGCGAGCACAGGAGGAGGAAGAGGAAGAAGAGGAGGAGGATGGCGATGATTGCGAGGGTAAGGCCTGACTCTTCAGCAAAATTCAAATTGAGCTGGTTGTAACTTAACAATTTCTGTCTCACAGAGGCTCTGTCGAGCGATGAGGATGAGATGGACGATATGGCACCCAACTACTTGGACAAACTGGCCGATTTCACCAAAACGAAAGGTGCTGCGGCTGGTTTTGAGGTGAAAGCCGAACTCAAGGATGAAGATGAAGATTCGGACGATGAAGCCGAGGAATCAGTTGGTGATTTGAATGAAACTGGCCTAGAAACATTTACCACGCCCATCGACGACGAAGAAAACGAGAGCGCTATTGATGAATATTGGACGTTTAAGGAAGTTATTACAGGTAAGATTCCATAAAGTCCAAAATATTTATATTGTTACTCATTGCAATCATTTACTGCAGCACTTTCCGCACAAGATCAGGCCTGGTACTCGCTGCTAACTTCGAACCTAACGCCCGAACAGGCCAAAGCGCTGCAGGAAGTGGTCGTGACCGCTGACCAGCGCAAGGCGGCCAAGGAATCGAAACTGATTGAGAAGCAGGGTGGATTTGCCTTCCCTCAGACCACCGTGCCCACATCGTTTAAGTTTGGCTCTTAATTGACTGTGGGACATCGACCTAGCACGATTTATACTGACTTCATTGTTTCTCATATTCTTTCCATAACGAAAACAAAAAAGAAAAACAAAAACTAGTGGCTGGCACTTGATATGATGGCTGTTGAGGCAATCCCTAGATTCTCGTACATATTTTGTGTACACACATTTACACATACACGTGTTGCATGCATCGGTTCAGCGATGGGTGGGGAGATCGCTTTATATTTATTGTAGATTTATATTTTAAATTTCTATCTTGGCAACTCCATGCCAACTAAATTATAATAACTTAAGTTGAAAGTCTAATGTATATCATTGTATGTAACTAAAAAAAAGAAAAAACTACTTAGAAGTCGTCTCATGGAATGAGATCGCGCCCAGCTAAGCAGGATCATACACACTCCAGCGTAAAGTGGTCAGAGAATGAGAACTCGATGTAAAACATTTCACTTACATTGTCTTTACACACACACACGTATATAACGTAATAGATGGAGCGATATTTTTGAAAAATAAAAGCATTTTTAACGTTTGAATTAAACTGTTTGCATTTTTAAAGATTTTGCTTATATTCCGAGAGGCCTGTTATCGTAATTGGTTATTTAAAATTTGGCTCGTAAGTCCAGTGTTGTGCAGCGCTGCAGGAGCACATGTTGATTTTAGATATGAGTATATTGTGGCGGCACACTGATAGGAATCGTATCGATTTTTGCCATTCACAGAAGTTAAAGTGTTGTCGCATTTGTTTATATTTTCTGAAACTTAGTTAATAAACCGCGAACATGAAAATTGCCATCGAAGGCTGTGCCCACGGCGAACTGGAGCGCATATACGATACCATAGAAGGCATCGAAAAGGAGCGCAACATCAAAATCGACCTGCTTCTCTGCTGCGGCGACTTTCAATCGACGCGAAATGTTACGGACTTACAAACAATGGCCGTTCCAAGGAAGTACATGGATATGTGCACCTTTTACAAGTAAGTAGCCCTACCCGAACCGAGTCAAATTCTTAGTAAAGTCTCATCGTTGCAGATATTACAGCGGCGAGCGCGTCGCGCCCATTCTGACCATCTTCATTGGTGGCAATCACGAGGCCTCCAACTATTTGCAGGAGCTACCTTATGGCGGCTGGGTTGCACCGAATATCTACTACCTGGGATATGCTGGCGTGGTCACTGTGAATGGCGTCCGTATTGCGGGTATTAGCGGCATCTACAAAGGCCACGACTTTTTGCGCGGCCATCACGAATTCCCGCCGTATTCGGACAAAACGTGTCGCAGCGTCTACCATGTGCGGCAATTGGAGGTTTTTCGCATGAAGCAGCTATCCGGCAAAGTGGACATCTTCATGTCCCACGACTGGCCTAGGGGTATTCAAGAGTATGGCAACAAGGCGCAACTGCTTCGGTTTAAGCCACATTTTACGGAGGATATAGAGAGCGGACAGCTGGGCAGTCGACCACTGGAGGAGTTGCTAAAAGCTGTGCAGCCCACATATTGGTTTGCTGCGCATTTGCATTGCAAATTTGCTGCGCTCGTGCCGCACAATAGGAACTTTAAAAAGGCACTGGATGCGGCTGATTCGAGCAGCAGCGATAGCGAGGATGAAATTGCGCACGATGATGAGGATGACAGCAGCAGCAGCTTAAAACCAGACCCTGCAGCACCAGTGCCTGTCACCAAGTTCCTTGCGCTAGACAAATGTTTGCCCAAGCGACGTTTTCTACAGGTGCTCGACATGCCCGCCACTGAGGGAAAATTAACGCTGGAATATGATGCCGAATGGCTATCCATATTGCGCACGACGAATCATCTGGTTTCGGTGAAGGATAACAATTACTATTTGCCTGGCAAGAAGGCAGGCAACATTGAGGAGCGTTGCAATTTCACACCCACCGCCGAGGAGCTTTCGCACATACGCACCAAATTCGAGAGCCTCAAGGTGCCGGAGAACTTTTATCGCACGGTGCCGGCGTTCGATCCAGATGAGGAGCAGAATTACAAGCAAATGCACGTTGAGCAGCCAAAAGCACAGCTGAATCCACAGTGCAACGAGTTCTGTGCCATTTTGGGCATAGACGATCCACTCTGCTTGGCCATGCTGGCCAATGGCAAGGATCTGCCTCAAACTTCCAGTTCACTGGACAGCTCTACGTATGTCAAGCCACAGAACAGCTCTATGAAGGAGCCTATAGACGAGTCTTTCACGTTTACCGAGCCGTTGCCTACGCCGGCTAAACGTAAATTAAATCTATCGTTGCCAGCGCCGACTGCAGCTGCAGAGCTGGACAAGAATGTCATCGAGCTGCCAGATGAAGTAGACGAAGAAGAGCCGGCGCCGCCTATCAAAGCGATTGGCGACTTAAAAGTCGAATCGAGTACTGAAAATACTTCTATTTGCGCGAGTCCTAATCTCAAGACGCTCAAGCGACGAAATCAAAGCATATACCAAGCCGAAGATAATGACGAATGATTAAAATAAAGCTCTATGTGTTGCCAGCATAGCGACAATCTCAATGTTAGATTATAAGTTTTGGTTGTCTTTTTACGTCTACTTTTCAAGCTATAGTTTATCTTTTACAATCCAGTGAAAACTGCATTGTGCTCGTACATTAAAAAAAGAGGCAATTTTATTTAAATAACACAGAAAATGCTTGATGCTGCCGCTCCTGGCAATGCAGCAAGTGATGTTGAGTGGAAATAAATTAAGGTTACGTGTACGTTTTAAAGATACTTCACTGCACATCGGTGACATTGGCGCCGTAAGCTTCGGCGGCGCATATGAAGCCGCACTGCAGCACCGAGTCGGGCGTTTGGGTCAGATCACAATAATAGCTGGCTGGTGAGGGAATGCACTGCAGCTGCAGTTGCTCACCATCGGACTTGGGGCGATAGAAACGGCAATGGCGAGGACCATATGTCGGCATATTGGCATCGTAGGGTGGACTCAGTATATCGAAGAAAGCGGCAATGCCATTTCCGGCTTGCGTTATCTGGTGATAGTTACGTTTGCGTGGCGTGAGCAATGCGCTCGCTGTCTCGACCGACACCAGGCAGGGCTCCTCGGCGGTCACCGTGACCAGTGTCGGATTCTTCTCATACAAGAGTGTCTCATCCGGGGCCAGCTGCTGTGAGTAGCTCTGCACGTGCAGCTTACCCCAGATACAGCGCAGCAGACCATACATCATGGGATGGTCGTGCAGGGGAATCGAATTGTTGCCGCGCACAATGAACAGGCTCATGGAGAAGCGTTCGTCCTCAAAGATGTGCATGTAGCTGCAGGGCGCACGGGCGACGCTGGTGACATCGTCGCGAAACAGCTCCTCCTTGATGTGCAGATCACGATAGGTCAACTCATCAGTTAGCTGCTTGAGATGCTGCAGATTGGCATTGAAGCTGGCAAGATTGGCTCGGTCGAATGTTTTGAAGGCCTGGCGCAGCACGCTCATAAAATGGCTCGTCATTGCCAAAAACTGGCGATTTGTGTCGCGTTATCAGTAATGCACCGACCACGGACGCGAACGCGAACTCTCACTTACGTCAGGTGTATTTTTAATGGCCAGTTGGGTACGAACCGTCGTTAATTTAGCTGCAGAGCAATTGCGGCCAACAAAAATTATAGATAAACAAATCGTCAGCTGTTCGAGAGTGTTGTAAAATGCAAAAACATATAATAGTAAAAACAATTGAAAAAGCAAAACTTTGTTTTTAAAATGATTTCTTTTAAGATATTCCCAAGCCACCTGTCATTCTTAATGTATGTACAACTGGCATATTCACAGGTTTTTTTTTAAACAAAACTTAATCTGCAGAATGTATAATTCAAGATTTTATTTAAGTCAACAAAATGCAATTGACTATTTACATATGTAAACGTAATTTTAAACAACAAAAAATTAACTAGTAGCCCCTTTCCTTGGACTGTGTAGCGTGTGTCAAAATCCAGGACTTGTAGTCACGTTTCTTCATGGACATTTGCTTGTGGCGTGGGTGCGTTGGACAGATGACATAACCGCGCTCCTGACGCACCACTATATAGCAGTCCTTGCAGCGGCGCTTTAGGCGCCCCTTCACCTTGAATCCTGCCACTTGCTGAACGAGCGCATTGAAGGGTGCCAGCAGTGAGGCCAGACTTGTTGTGGGCACCAATTGCTGGCCAATTATGCTGAGAGCCGGTGTGCTTGCAGCAAAGGCCGTGGGACGCATTAGCATGTGGAAGCCACGTGTGGCGTTGATGCCATTCCAAAGTCGTGCACTGTTTTGCAGTAATTTACTCGTAATCGACATCTGAAAAGTGTATTTTTAATTAATATTTTATAATAATTACACAAACACGCACCTTTCACAACATTAGGGTTGCCAGAGTTGAAAAAGAGTTGGCTGCGCTGCCAACCATTCACACTTTTTGCACTGGCAGTTTGAACAGGAAATCATTTTCAAAATTGAACTAGATCTGTTCTTGTGTAAAGTAAATGTATAAAAAACTTAATAGTTTGCTGTTTTTTTCAGTTTATTTCACTTTTGAGAATTGCATGGGTTGCCTGTGTTTGTATTAGTCGATACTGATAACTTCGCCCACTACTGGTTCCTCCAGCTTCGAGCGCTTTCTTTTAGTTGGACCTACATCTTCCTCATCCGAAGAGTCGAGTATTTCGGTTATATCTTCTTCATCGTCCGTTACTTTGCTGGGTTTTCGTTTGGCGGCTGTTTTCGGCGGGCTCTGCACAGTAAGCTTATCTGTTGCCGCCGTAACTACCTCTTCAACGTCGTCATCGTCATCATCCTCCTCAACCACAAGGCAATCATCATCGTCGTCGTCGTCCTCGATTTCAGTTGGTCGACTGCGTTTTGAGGTCGAGGGCCCATCGTCGGTCCCATCATTACCATTGGCCGCACGCTTTCGGGAGCTGGGCTCCGTTTCGGGCTTCTTCGGCTCCTCCTTGGGCTGCAGCTGACTCTTATCGGCAATCACCTCAAAGAGGACATCGTCACGTTCGGCATCGAAGTGTGCAATGATAATGCTAAGCTCGTAGCTCTGGAAGAAGTCATCGCATTTGAGAATAACGCCATCCACGATGTTCATCTCGCTTAGCAACTTCTGTTCATTGCATTCGGTTTCACCCTCCTCCGAGGATATGACAATGGAGCCAGTGGACTCCACGGTCACATCTGGATTGACCATGTTCAACGTTTTGATGAGCACCTCATCGCGGAATGCTTTAATTTGGATACGCTTTGTATCGATGCGTAATGTTATGGCCGGATCACTGGCGCACACATAACAATTGGGATTCGGCGCCGGAAAGAAGGCGTCCGGCACCAGAAACTGATTGCGCCCATTGAGACGCAGTCGGGCATAGACAGCCTTGCACTGCTCCCATTTGGCCTGCAGCACGCTGAACGTGCGCATCACCGAGATCCCGGCCGTAATCGCATTGGTGGTGGCAATAGCCGGAATAATATTTCCAGCCATTGATTTGATTTCGAACCGGGACTTGCGCTCAATGTCAAAGATGTGGGAACGCACATTGGCACAGGCGGCCACAAAGTCCATTGCTGGCTGATCATCCTTATCCCACACCAGAGTATCATCGCCCTCCAGTTTCAGATAGGCAGCGCTCAGCTCTTTCAGCGCATTGGCAAAGACATGGGCGCATTCCTCCACTGTCCACACCTTGTGATGCTGACGCGCAAGCTCGGGCGCCTCAGAGCCGGTGCCATCGGGCAATAGGGTATCCCATTGCACCGGCACGGGTGCCTTGCGCGATTTCCAGAGATTCGACATTCGCAGCAAGTAGTTGATGTCCTCGTTGAAGAACTTGTTGAACAATTTGGCCGCATCGTAACTGCAATCCTTCGCCCATTGGCGCGTATTGATGCGCACCACGTTGCCATTGGAATTGGACGACTCCGGCTCTTTCTCCTTATCCACTTCAGCAGCGTCGCCGGCACCACCCGCTTCTTTTGCCTCAGCTGCGGCTTCCTGCGCCTCCGGATCAGCGGCATCGGGTGAAATGTCCTCATCCTCAACAGATTCGCCAAAGAGCTGACTACAAATGTTATAGATATAGTTAACAAGTTATATTAAGAAAACTCGAGCTCACTTGAACAGATGCTTCGCCCAGACAATGCAGTGTATGGGCTCCGAAGGCGTGTTACGTATGGTGCAGCCAGGAAAGCTTCGCTGTTTCTCCTTGGGTGTGCATTCGTAGCACTGGGTCAGGCCGCGCTTGATCAGCTCCACCTGCCCATTGTAGCCGGAGGTGCCGCTCTCAATCAGCGGCACGTCTGCGTTCAAGCACATGCGATTCACATGATTCCGAGCAGCTCGATTGTCCAAGGCGCTGAGCACTACATCGAATTTCTTAAAGAAATTGACGCCGTAGTCAGTGCTGCAAAGGGCGTATGGAATTGAGCACACGTTGGATCATGGATAAGTCTTACTTACGATGTAACGCTGTCGTGATAGGCCGTGATGTTTGCATCCGGATTGAAGCTGAGGGCGCTTTCGCGTGCTACGCGCGCTTTTGACTTGCCCACATGCTCGCGATGGAAGAGGAACTGCCGGTTCAGATTGCTCAGGTCAATGGTATCCAAATCGATCTATACGGCGAAGAGAGAAAAACATAAGTATGTGAAGATATAAGATTCGAAGCTGAACTTACAATTTCAATTTCCGTGAAGCCGCTAAGCACAAGGTTTTTGAGCACTTCGCACCCGATGCCGCCAGCGCCCACAACCAGCACTTTGGACTTTTTAACCAATTCCTGAAGTGTTGCAGGCAGAACGCCGTCAATTGCTGCAGCCATTATTTATTTTTTGTTTGATTCTTTCCCACTTAACGCTATCCAAAAAATATACAATTTGCAAATGACGCCGGCAGTCACACACACACATACATTTGTTAAAAAGAGTGCTGCAAAACGTAAGCTGATATCGAGCGCAAGTTGTCATCGCATTTTTTTTTATCGATACAGCTGTTGATAAAATATCACATTTGAAACATTTGTATACTCGGTCACACTGCTTTAATTGATTGTAGTTTTAGCCCGTGCGTGTGTTGTGTGCGAGCGGAAAACGGACGATTTATTTTCGAAGCGCTTGTCTGTGCAGCACAACTGCGCGTCAACTGCAATTAAAAAACACACTGTATTTAAATAAATTGTGGAGCTCACTGAAGCATAAACATGGCCGAAGTGCGACGCAGAAAGGCAGAAAACGAGGCTGAAGAGGCTGCAGCCAATACCGCCGGGAGCAGCGCAGCTGATTCCTCAGATCATGTAAGTTTCGCTGGGCAATTGAAATGAAAAACAACTGCATTGATTGAGGGGGGATATATGTATACATAAAGGTCCAATCCTGTGTCTCGCCTCCAAAATATGCATTATGCATTGAAGCGTAAAAACGAAGCAAAATGTGTGTATACCAATACAACAAGATATCTACTATACACGTATGTCTGTACGTGTATCTTGCAGTGTTTTTGTTATTCTCTGGCGCACAAGCAGGTGGTAAAAGAGCACCATCCAGAAAGGCACGAGAGCGCGAGTCAGAGAGAGAGAGGAGAAAAACCAATAACAAAAGTACTGTATACACAAATCCAACTGCGACATGGACACACACACACACGTGCATAAATGCATATATATATACAACGGTGACAATAACAAAGACCCCGGTGTGTTACAAACAAATCCAATTAAGCGACCATTACGGAAGCGTCCCAAGTAACCAACCACCAACTATTAACTCAGCGGCGTGCTTCCTCTTTTAAGACGCGCGGTCTGTCTGCGCGTCTATCTATGCTTGTGATAAGGGCCAAACTAATTCCTTTTCGCCACTTTCTTATCAGACCCCCGCCAATATTTGGCAACCCAATACAACACGCCACCCAAACAACCAACCAGAGGCAAACAAAGTTGTGGACGTGTGCCCCGAGCTTGGATAAAATCGCTAAATGTTTCGTATCATTCCGATTATACAGCGTACTCTATAGCAGCAGTAGACGAGATTGGACTTTGATTTTGCCCACATTTCTATGTTTATATATCGCTTTAATAATTGAATGGCGTTTCGCTTGTTTATTAAATTGCTTCTAGGTCGATTCCGAGGAGGAGAAAATACCAGAGGAGAAATTCGTTGAGGAGCTGGCCAAGAATTTACCCCAAGGCACCGACAAAACACCAGAGATATTGGACTCTGCTCTCAAGGATTTGCCCGATCGGTATGTGCATATGAATATTTACATACATATATACATATATATAAATAGCGTGAGTGAAATTCCAAAAATATTCCAACACAGCTGCATACATGCGGCGCGCAAAATAACACCAAGTAACAAAATAAAGCAAAGCTAAATGGACGGCCTCATTCTTAAACTTGTTCAAGAGGTGAAAAGAGCACATATATTGCGTTTGGGCAATGTCCGCCCGCTATTGAAGCTAGAGACTTGAAACTTGAAATATATACTCGTGTATACGCACGTCAAAAAAATTCGTAAGATTTTTTAGCTACGCCCACTGGAGACGTGGCAAATCGATAAAATCGATATATCTCCCTCAGTTTTAAAGCTAGATGCATGCAATTTTGTAGACAGCTTACTGATGACCTCCTCTAAAGATCGCACACAAAATTTCATTTTAGCTATTTCGTCACCTGAACACGTAGTTTAGGTGTTAATTTTGCGGTAGGTCCTAGGTCAAGACCGCACAGGGTCAAATTTTTTTTTGATTTTTTATACAGACAGATGTACACATCAGCATTATTATATCTTGAGATTATATTAGCTAGAGCAAACAAATTTTGTTCTCGTGAAGAATAACCAGATCAAAAATATTTAACCTTTTTGATGCGCTCATTTGCTATAAATATGAAAAAAACGTATTTCAAGCACTAGAGCCTTGCGCTTAACTTGTACATTTATGTTGATCTTTTTAAGTTCAGAAATGTTCAGAACATTTGGTTTTGGAATTTGGTTAAAATGTATATAACACCAGCTTGCATCTGGTATCAGGGTATCTACTTGTCGAGCACTCTCGACTAGAGCACTTTTGTTGTTCTAAAGCTTATGAAACTTGAATTAGATATAGATTACGAATAATCGCCATGAAAATAGCAGCTATATTCGCTTTAAACGAAAATAAAGAAATACCTATATAAACACAATTGAGAATATTTATTTAATATGTGTCCGTATATTGTAGCACAGTGTAATTTATAGCCATATTGATTTTCTATGCAATTTTGTTTATTTGGATTGTTTATGTATATATTATTTCAGATGGAAGAACTGGGTCATTCGCGGCATATTCACATGGATTATGATTTGTGGATTTGCATTAATCATATACGGCGGACCATTGGCTTTGATGATTACGGTGCGTGTGCTCAGGGGAGGGTACACTCTTTGATGGACACAACTAACCAATTACCTACATTTATAGACGCTGCTTGTGCAGGTGAAGTGCTTTCAGGAGATTATATCAATTGGCTATCAAGTGTATCGCATACATGGCCTGCCCTGGTTTCGTAGTCTCTCCTGGTATTTCTTGCTTACCTCCAACTATTTCTTCTATGGCGAACATCTAGTTGACTACTTTGGTGTGGTCATCAATCGTGTGGTGAGTGTTTACATTGTCCCACATCTTAAAATGCAACTAATCAGCTATTATATTTTGGTTTCGTTTGTGCTGTACAGGAATACCTAAAGTTCTTAGTTACCTATCATCGTTTCCTATCGTTCACCTTATATATCGTTGGGTTTGTCTGGTTCGTGCTCTCGCTTGTGAAGAAATACTATATCAAGCAGTTCAGCCTATTCGCCTGGACACACGTCTCGCTGCTGATTGTCGTCACACAAAGCTATCTAATTATACAAAACATATTCGAGGGACTTATTTGGTTTATAGTGCCCGTTTCGATGATTGTTTGCAATGATGTCATGGCATATGTGTTTGGTTTCTTCTTTGGACGCACGCCCCTCATCAAGCTGAGCCCCAAGAAGACCTGGGAGGGCTTTGTCGGTGGTGGTTTTGCCACCGTTCTCTTTGGCATATTATTCTCATATATCTTATGCAATTACCAATACTTTATCTGCCCCATACAATACTCCGAGGAACTGGGTCGCATGACAATGTCCTGTGTGCCCAGCTATCTGTTTACGCCACAGGATTACAGCTTAAAATTGGTAAGCAAACACACACACACAGAGTAGGGCTTCCCTAATGACTATTAATTTGTATTCAAATAATATACAATTTCAGTTCGGCATTGGCAAAACATTGAACGTTTATCCATTCATATGGCATTCGATTTCGCTGAGCCTGTTCAGCTCTATAATTGGACCCTTTGGCGGCTTCTTTGCCTCGGGCTTCAAGCGCGCATTTAAAATTAAGGTGAGTCCGCTTTTGCCCGCTACATTTGTGTATCCTTAAGCGTTCTATGTTTGCTTAGGACTTTGGTGACATGATTCCTGGCCATGGCGGCATTATGGATCGCTTTGACTGTCAGTTTTTGATGGCCACCTTTGTCAACGTTTACATCTCAAGTTTCATTAGAACTCCATCGCCGTCAAAGCTCTTGACGCAGGTTTGTTGCCTTATTGACAATTTATATATATCAAATGCTCATTTAAAATCTGTTTTGCAGATTTATAATCTTAAACCGGATCAACAATACCAAATCTATCAGTCGTTAAAGGACTCACTTGGCGACATGCTAAATTAAAATATTAGACAACAACAACTGTTTGCTTTAGTCGTACGTCTCTATTTATATATATATATATTCATTATAAAAAAGAAATTTATATATATATATTTATATCTGTATATGAAAATATGGAAAACACTACTCGTATGCAGTAAGGGCCCCTAAAAACGATTCAACTGAATCACACACTAAAAGGAATAGTTTTCAGCATAATTTTTGTTATGTTTTTAGTTATAGTTTAGATTTTGTTGTTATTACAATTTTTAAGTTATTTCAGTTACGATTACTATTATGATTAATACTTATGATACTGATACTGGCATTATGTAGTGCAATTACAATCCGTTTACCGGTGATTTGTTGTTAAGCGATTCCATTAATTTTAATGAACATATGATTGCGTTATGCAAATGACCATTTACCAAATCGAATTAAACACTGCAAAAATGCAAAGCGAAAGCCGGGAAATGGCAAAGCAAAACCAATTAGAATGATCCAATGAATTTAATGTTTATATGTCTCCGTGTGTGAATTTATAATACATATATATCTAGTATATATACATACATGTGTACTACTTTTACTATTAATTGAGAAAACTCTACGTCTCCTAGCCGCGATTAGTCATGCCAGAGAGGCACGCCTAGTTTAGATTGTGAAATGTTCTCTAGCTAATTATTTAACTTTAAAAATCATTTTTGAATGAGCATTTTAGTTTGTTAACTAAACAATATACGTATGATCAAGTATCTAAAGACTTTAAATTTGTGTTATGGCTATTATTTCTAGTGCAATATTATACATAGAAGTAGAAGATTGTTTTTATTTTTCAGTTTTTAAATCAAGAACTTGATGTATCAAGTTTGATATACATTAAATATTGTGTTGGCATACAAAATTTATACTTAGTCCTTTCGGGAATGTAATATCATTTAATCAAGATATTCCGTTGAGTCATTCAATTCAATTTAGAGTCGAGCAAAAGTTTTAGACGTAAGGCAAGTCTCTATTGATGTTACAAAACAAAATTAAACTTGATATTGACAAAAAACTTATATATACGTGAGTTGCAAATGAATAACAAAATGTGTTTCAGGTAAAACACCTGCTTCAAACGGCTTATAACAAACAAATGTAAGTATATATGTATATATATATATATATATATATGTATATATATATATGTATATATGTATAAGTTTTGGCACTTGAGTGGTAATTGATGACAATAGCAAATATCAATTGCTATCATCTACAATTTCAATTGGCTTAACTAAAATTTTGCTGATTAGAGATCTGTGCAAATCATCAACATCGCTGCGCCCCAGATCAAAGTAGACTCCTCGATTGTGCGCATCGTCCAGCAAATGACGCCATATCTTTACAGCCTGTTGAAGTACACAAGTGTTTACCAGTTATCAGCAAGTCTTTGGCTTAAATGCTTACCTGGAGGTCATCAAAGTTGCCGCAGATGATTAGGCAGCGTTTCGGTCTGGTGATGGCCACATTAAGACGTTGATAGTTGGTGAGAAAGCCCACGCCGCGTGTTCGTGCATTAGACAGTATGATGACGTCCCGCTCCTGGCCCTGATATGCATCAACTGTCTGCGGCATAATCTTCATGTAGCTGGGTATCACCTGACTAAGCGTATAGCAGTGGTTGCTATAGGGCGTAATCAGTCCATATCGATAGCGCTTGGTGGGCATCTCCTTGTCCATCTCGACCAGCAGCTTGGCCACAAATAGTGCCTCCTCATCGTTGCTAATGCTGCGACTGCTAGCGTCGTTGGTGTCCCGCGTATAACTTAGATTGATGACACAGTACGGAATGAAGGGTGAGATCAGTTTCTGGGTGCAGTCGGCATTGACCAGATGATTGTCGTAGAAGTAGCTATTGGGCCATCTGCAAATCTCTGGATGCATGCGATACTGCATGCTTAGCTTGAATACCTTGGTGTGCACAAAATGATGGCCTCGCGGATTGTCCAGATGCTGTGTTAGGTTGCGCTGTATGCGATCGAACATGGAATTGCCCAGACCAAAGTCAATTGCCTTCTGGGACAGAACGGTGGCGGGCAGTTGCTGTGTATCGCCCACCAGCACTAGACCGCGTACACCAAAGCGCAACGGCAGCAGGGTCCAGGGCTCTGTGCACTGTGTAGCCTCATCAATGATGCACGCGTCGAAGTAGTCGATATAGCCGGCCAGCTTGACGCAGCTGGAGAGTGTGGTGCAGACAATGTGAGCGCGCTGCAGGAACGACATGGTGAACTCGTGCTCTTCGCGTGGCGTCAGCGGCGGCTTCAATTGCTCCATAACCAGTCGCAATTGTCGCTCCTTGGCATTCAGCTGCTGCTGCTTATAATTGATTTGAGCCGAAAACTTTTTCAGCTCAGCAATTTCCGTTTCCAGCTGCTCTTGCTGTTTCGTAAGAGTCTCGATATTTTCGGCCGATAAACGCTTGCGTTTCTCGGCGAGCTTCTTGCCCAGATAGGCATCCAGCGACACGTCGCGCACATTCGGATCCATTTTCTCAAAGAAACCAAAGCGCACCAGCTCGAATTGTGAGTGATTCATCGCCTGGCGCGCACCCTTCAAATACAGCGCTATGTTATCCACAGCAGCATTGCTATGCGCGCATATGAGAATCTTGCGATCAAGCATGTGGTTGCTGCTGCCGTACATGCACTGCAGAGCCAGATTCGAGATGACCACGGACTTGCCCGTGCCCGGTGGACCCTGTATTAACGTAATACTGGGCGTGGAATCGTCAATCAATCGACTCCAGGTGCGCTTGCAAATGTCCAGCTGATGGTCATTTAGTCTCTGGAAGCCCTTGTATGCCGCCTGCTGCAATAGTCTGTTGTCATAGGACAGCACATTCTCGCTGGGCTGCAGTATGCGCTGGAACAGCGGCGAGCGACCCAGCAAGTAAATGGCATTAAAAGCTCCCATTTCCACGCGTATATTATCCACCACGGGGCGCACAGTTAAAGTTTTGCAAGAATTCAGCGTTTCCAAGCTGATGTTCTCTTGCAATATCTCAAAGCAGATCTCATAAATGTCGCCTGCAAGCGTATAAAAATTACATTATGTCTCATAGATCGTATATAGCCCATTGCCTACCAGCTATGCGCTGAACGCGTGCAATAGATGCAAACGTCTCCTTCAGCTTAATACCGCTGCTTAAGGTGTACAAATCAAATCTCTTGATGATCTTGTTATTGTCTGAAAATATAAATTGAAATGTTCAAGAAATGCGTTTGCAAAACGAACATTTTTGCTTACATCTGGTGTTCAACACGTAGCGAGGTCGGTGTCTGGAGCTTGAATTGGATACAGTCTTCAGACTAACCTCAAAAGTACTTTTGGAGATTTTATAGTCACGCTCGATGGTGCTCAGCAGCTCCAGTTTCATCAGTGGTATAATGATGCTAAATGTATATATATATAAATAATATGTATTGCTTAAACGTATTTCTAGTTACATCCACAACTTACTCTTTGTACTCCTTGTAGCTCTTGAACTCATTTGGAATGGGTATTAGAACTTCAGATTCGGCCACCGCGTCGCTACTGCGCAGCTTTAGCCACTGATTGGCCCAGCTTAGAATGTTGCCCATAATCAAATCGGTAAAGTTCTCCAATCTGCCCTGTGCCTGCGACCAAGCGCGACGCTCTGCGAACGTGCTAAGTGCAATCTTTTTGGTATCCTTAATATTGCCCACTTTTTTGCAGGCGCCGTCAATCCGTTCGATTATTTTAATTTGTACATTGTCATTGAATCGGACACGACGACTGTTTTTAAGACGCTTATCGCGCTCCTGGCGCAATTCAAAGTCGCGGTCCATAGCAGCGAAGGTAACGCGATTGCAGGTTCTTTTGCTGCGTGCCTGCTCCGCATCTTTTCGCGCCGGCGGACGGCTATAGTGGGTGGGCGGACTCTTTACTAAATCCGCGGCAATCAACTGCTGGGAGAATGACTCTATGGTGGCGCGACGCTTCGGTTTTGGTTTTTCAGCCTTGGCCGGAGCCTTATCCAGTTTGGGTTTCTTTGTTGCTGGCGGCTGCACGTCCTTGGTGAGGAATTCTCCACGATTGCAATTGCCCAGCGTGGGCACGTTCGTTGGCTTACGTTTGCGATCATCGGCGTGAACGGTTGTGTGTTCCGGCTTTGGCTTTTCGGATAGTTTTTTGAGCTGCTCGCGACGCTTTTCCTTGATCTCCTCGCACTCGCGTTTCTTGTCCTTTGGCTTTTGGTACCATTTAGCTTTCATCTCTGCTTTGTAGTCCACTGAGCGTTGCCTCTGTAGAATTCGATCTTTGCGCTCATTTTCCTTGCTTACAGCTGAAACGCCGCGCAGTTTTCCACGGCATTTCGGCAATTGTGGAGCTTCAATCACTATAGGCCCACGATTATTCTCCCCATTCTTTGGGGATACTGTAAATGGCGGGTTAGCCTTGCTTGACTTCGTCTCATTTTTCGCAGCCTCAGATTTTTCTGGCGAGTTCAAGGGCCGATCCATGTAACACGATTTGGATCTGTTTGAGAGGCGGGCGCTGATTGGTTTTTTGCTAGGCATTTCAGGTTCTGGTGCGGGTAAAATATCTGCTGGTTTTGTTGGCAACTCTTTCGTTTTATCTACAGTTGGTGTCTTTGATGAGGCCACGGGACTTTCTATATAACAAGATTTGGATCTGTTCAGCAAGCGTGGACTGCATTTTTTCGTAGGTGTTTTGGTCTCAGGTGCAGGCACCTCTTTTTTCCCTGCAGCTTTAATCGGGGGTAGCTTTTTTGGGGCCGTCAAAGGACTCTCCATATAACAAGATTTGGATCTGTTTTGCAAGCGTGGGCTGCGTTGTTTTACGGGTGTTTTTTGCTCGGCTGGAGGCGTAATTTCTGCTGCCAGCTCCTTGGATTTATTTTCGCCCATTGTTGTAGTTTTTTCTGGCGAAGACAAAGGACCTTCTACATAACAAGATTTGGATCTGTTCAGCAAACGTGAGCTAAGTTTCTTAACGGGGACTTTGGACTCTGGAACAGGAACTGTTTTTGGTGGCTTCACTGGCAGCTCCTTTCGCTCAGAACGTTCCGAAACAGTTTTACGACGCTTGCGCGTTGCAGTCTTTTTCTTAGGTTCATTTTCGCTGGTTTTCGTAGGTTCAAGCAACAAAATCACTTCCAATTCCTGTTGATTATTCTGATCCAATAGTTCGGAACGGTCAGCCATAGACTTGCTTCTGTCGCGCATTCTTGTCAATTCGTCCGTACTAGAGCTCACATCACAATCCTTTGGTTGCCACTGCGCCATTTCAATCGATTTTAGTCTCACGCTGCATCTACGCAGATTGGATTTCTGCGGCGTAGTGCTGTCAGCTAAAAGAATTGGTTAAGTAATGTTTATGGATATGATACAATATTTTATTTTTTTTACCTGAGCAAATGCCCGGCGCATCATCTTCGCTCGCACTGCTGTCAATGCGCAACGTTTTGGGTCTCCGTTTCATTAAAATAGGCAGATCTGATAGATCATTGTCATTATCTGGCGTGGGATCATTAAACAATTTCAGAGCCTGTCCCTCGACATTTTCCTCGTCAGCCGAGTGTTCTTCCTTGTCCAATGGATAGACCTGCGACAATACACTCTGAGAGAACAGCTTGAATGACCAGTCGGCCACTTTGCTATAGAGCTCGTCGTCGTCGTCCTCAATAAGTATAATTTCATCGTCATCCATTTGTGTGGCTATTTCCGTTTTAATCCATGATGTAGGAGCCCGAAAATCGTCTACCTCATGGCTGTCGTGATCCCCATCACTGAGATCCACCGGCGAATCGGCCATTTCATCTTTCATTTCACGTAGCACAGCTTGCGACAGGGCGAAGTTCTCGTCATAGTCGTCATCGTTATCATCCACGAGTATCTCGACTTCTGCTGTTGAAGTGGGTTTCGGTGGCGGTGGTATTTCCGGCTTGTCAGCTTCTTTAGGCGGCTCCATTTCCGGGTTGACTTCCTTGGGCAACTCTTCTTCCGGCTTGTTAAGCTCCTCGGGCAGTTCAATAACGTCGCCATCGCATATTTTCTCGCCAGCTGTAGCAATGTTGTTGTTATTGAGCTGCTTGTAAACATAGGGATTGATTTGGAAAACCGATTCCAGCAGCTCCTCATCCGGCTCCCCGAATATGTTTTCAATCTCTTTGGTGGCCTGCGATAGGAGTTCCTGCTTCACTTCAGGCAGCTTTGGCAAGTGTATTGGGCGCTGTGCATTTGAACTTGTGGGGCTCTTATCAGCTGCACTGTCAACCGGGCTGACCTCGGTCACTTCCCGTTTGACAGCGTCTTTGCTGCTCTCATCGGCAACTATTGCAATTCTGGGCTGTGTGTTGTCCTCGCCGTCGTCATCGGATATGACGACAATGTCCTTGTCATTGGGACACATTTGCTTCAACTGAAATATGGCATAATTTGGTGGCACTGCCGAGTCCAGTACTTCAACTTGAACGCCAAGCCCGATTTTATCACCGCATTGTAGCGGCTGTTTATTTGTTTGGAGTTTTAACTCGTTGATATATACGCCATTTAAAGCACTCTGTAAAAAATGAGTGAAACATGAATATAAACATTTCTTTGTTAATGAAATATGCAACTTACCAGCTCCTCCAGGCTCACGATATTTTCATTGTTTACAAAAAACTTGGCATGCTGCCGGGACAGAAAGTCGTAGTCCTTTAGGACAAATTTGCAGCACGAGTGCCGACCCACCGTATTCTCGCCAGCCTGCAGAATCAGTTTTTTACCGGTGCTGACATGCTCCAAGTACCAATAACTGCCTTGCGCGTCCATTACGGAAGTGCATTGAACAACAATTGTGAAATAGACCCCCTAGTCAGGTTTGAACCAAAATGGGAAATTGCTGCGCTAAACAATATCAAAACTGTGCAATGCCTGTGTGACCATATGCAACAAATTATCAGGAAATACGTTTGTCGATTTTCTCACAAAAAATATCGGCTAGAATATCGAAAAAGTTATTATTGTTACAATGCTTGCTTTGTGAGGCATAGTTAATAAATATCATTGCATTTTGTATTACTTTTGCGCTTTCCAAATAAACCAAAACATGATATTCAAATAAAATACCACAAAATACTGATACTGCATATGACAGACTACAGTGGCATCCCTAACATTTGTAAAGTCAGCTGTTATGCAGTTTTTGGCGCGTTGCATTTGAGTTATGTTTTGTGTACATCATGTCGAGAAAACAAGTTAGAAACAGAGGCTCGTCATCTGCACAAAATGTCAATGCTAAACGCATTTGTGTCGAGCGCAATAAGCCTGCCGCTGGCAGTGCGGGCGTCATGCAGATGAGCGAGAGCATCTTCTGGCCGGACAACGATGCTAGTTTTTTTTCACATGCCAAGCTGGAGGAATTGTTTAGCGGACAGGATGCTGTGGTGTCTGCACCTTTCAACAGTCAAACCAGCAACAAATTTCACCAGAGCCAGTCGGATGATAGTCTGTTTGGGGATATATCGCTGCCCAGCACTGGAGAGGCGGCCCCCAAGGATGAAACTGCCCAGAACAGCCCGAAACAGCATAGTTTTACGGAAATTGACATGGAAGACTTGAACATGGCTGAAATGGAGGATATTTTCCACGGCGCTGATGATTACAGTGATCCTGTTATACAGAACACTCAACTCTTCATGGATGCGATGGCCCTTAAGGTACCCAAATCGCCAGAGAGGACGCAAATGCCGGCCATACAAACCAAAGAGGAATCCATGTCCATGTCGACGTCAATGTCGTTCATATCCAAGTCCATTTTAGAAGGCATCATGCTGGGCACACAATACGAGACATATGAAGCGCTACAAAATCGATCTATGCTGCAGGCACAGCAAGAGCTGGCGGCGCTCGACCAACTGGACTGGCAGACGCAGGCGTTTGCCGAGTTCGAAAGCGCCAAGGAAGAGGGCAACCACAACTTTCCCAGCAAGGGTGAATTCTATGACCTGCCGGATAAGGTGAAGAATTTAATATTCGAGCACAAGGGCATCAAGAGTTTATATGGTCGGTGAGCTGTACGTGGCACACTTAAGCTTATACTAATATGAAACCCTTTTAGAGTGGCAGGATGAGTGCCTGAATCTGCCTGCCATACGCCGGCGGAAGAATTTGATATATGCGCTGCCCACCAGCGGCGGCAAAACTTTGGTTGCCGAAATCCTAATGCTGCGCGAGCTTCTCTGCCGGGAACGGAACGTGCTCTTCATATTGCCGTATGTGTCCATAGTGCAGGAGAAGGTCAGCGCCATGTCGCCGTTTGCCATTGCTCTAGATTTTATTGTGGATGAGTATACGGCGGGCAAGGGCAAATGTCCGCCACAGCCGCAACGCAAGCGACGCAGCCTGTTCGTTGCATCGATTGAAAAGGGCGCCGTGCTCATGGATAGCCTGATTGATGCCCAACGACCACACGAGATCGGTCTGGTCGTTGTGGATGAACTGCACTTGATTGGCGAACGCGGACGCGGCGCCACATTGGAGGCTTTCCTGACCAAAGTCATGTTCTTAAATGGTATCTATGTTGTCCAGTATACAGACCTCCACAAATGCTAATTGATTCACCTTTCATTATAGCCAACATACAAATTGTGGGCATGAGCGCCACCATTGGCAACCTGAACGAAATTTCGGCTTTCCTTAATGCGGATGTTTACACGCGTGGCTTTCGCCCGGTGGAGTTAAAGGAGTACATCAAATGCGGACATGATTTGCTGGAAATCAATGCAGCTGGGCAAACGCTCGATGAGATTTTTGTGCCCAACCGCACAGTTAGCTACAATGTGAGTCGGACTTTAGTTTAGTTTTCCAGGATGAAGCTTACTTTACTCCTCTACAGTACAGCGCCGCTGTGGAGCGTGCTGATCCGGATCATTTGGCTGGTTTGGTAAGCGAGTGTGCGCCCGAGCATTGCTGCCTGGTGTTTTGTCCCACGCGCAAGAACTGTGAGAACGTGGCAATGCTGCTAAGTCGCATTGTGCCCAAGCAGAAGTTCTTTGAGCATCGTCAGAGCGAGAAAACCGATCTAATGAATGCTCTGGACCAGATGTGTGGCATTCTGAGTCCCGTGCTAGCCAAAACGCTGCCCTACGGCATTGCCTACCATCACTCCGGGCTGACCACGGACGAGCGCAAGTATATTGAGACCGCCTATCGCTTCGGCGTCATCACGGTCATTTGCTGCACCTCCACGCTGGCTGCGGGCGTTAATCTGCCCGCTAAGCGTGTGATTATACGTGCTCCCTATGTGGGTCAAGACTTCATGACCTTGTGCAAGTACAAGCAAATGGTTGGGCGTGCTGGACGTGCGGGTCTAGGCGAAGCGGGCGAGAGTATTCTCATAACGCAGAGCAAGGACAATGCACTGGTGGGTCAGATGCTCTTCTCACCCATGGACAAGGCGCTAAGCTCGCTGGATCAGCTGGATGCCGTTGGCTTGCAGGTAAGATCGTGCGCTCCGAGGATGCCACTTCAGCAATAAGAGCTTGGCCTATTTGCAGTCCCTCATACTGAGCGTCATTGGCTTAAATCTGGCCGACTGCCGACGCGATCTCAACCGCCTGGTGAACAGCACACTGCTGGCCGTGCAGGCTGGCGCCTTGGAAGTGGCCGTTGACGAGCTGGTGCTGCGCATTCTGCGTGATATGTTCAAGAACAAGGTGCTGCAACTGAAGGAAACTGCGCCCAAGGGCAAGCCAAACAGCTCGGATATTATGACCACACAGGATATCAATCAGAGTCGCGCTGCCGCCGATCGCCGCCTGCTCATCAGCCAATCGACGCGCTTTCAGCTGACCAGCATCGGTCGCGCCGCCTTCAAGGCGGGCATTGACTACAAACGCGCCTTTGCCATACACAAGGAGCTGAAGTTGGCGCAGCAGCAGCTCATTCTCACCAGCTATGTGCATCTGCTCTATCTGGTTGTCTGCTTCAACTCCAATGAGCGTGGCGATGAGCTGTTCCCAGCTGATGCCAGCATACTCTTTCGCGAATACACCTCGCTGTCTGGACAGACGCAGGCTCTGTTTAGGCAGTTGGGCTTCACGGAAGCGCATGCCGCCCGGCTGGCCAAGACGCAGTCGGTGCAGGGTCCGATGGCCTTGCAATTGAATCGCTTGTACAAGGTGCTCATTTTAGCGGATGTGCTGGCGCTGCTGCCGCTGCCCAACGTGGCCAACAAGTATAATGTGGAGCGCGGCACGCTGCAGCAGCTCATCAGTCAGTGCACGGCGGCAGCCAGCGCCATTGTGCGCCTGTGCGAGCAATTGGATGAATTCTGGTGCTATAAGCCGCTCTTCGAGCGCATCAATCACAAAATGGATCGCTGCGGCACGCTGGAACTGGAGCCACTGCTCGAGCTGCCCGCTGTCAAGATTGTGAGTGTTTGAACTTAATTAATTACATCAAGATTTATAATATAATTCTACATTTCAGAATCGCGCCAAGCAGCTTTATGCGGCTGGCTTCCGAACCATTGAGGACGTGGCCAAGACGCGTCCCATGGCGCTGGTCAAGGCCGTGGAATTTATGCCGCTCAAAGTGGCCACTGAAATGATATCTGCTGCCAAGGTATATCTATATATCTTCGTGTGTATTTATTACAGCTTTCTGAATTGCTTTTGTTCTTTTGTTCAGATAATTCTAATGAAAAAACTGGATCATCTGGAGGAGGAAACGGAGGCTCTAAAGAGCTGTCTGTGCACAAACGAAACGCAATCAAGTTAAATGTAAATAAAAGTTAAGAGTTGTGGTTTGTTTTTTTTAGTTGTTTTGTATCGTATTTTAAATTTTGTTTAAGCACTCGACTTGAGCCTAGAATACAGCTTAAATATTACGCGCACACAAAATGTTTTTGCATACTTAATTTAAATTAATTTGTTTTCTTTTTTGTTTTTGTTGTTTTTCAATTTGTTTACCGCATTCAAGTATTTAGCTAAGCACAGCGGCTGTTGTTGTTTGTTGTTGTTGTTGTTGGTTGTTGATCTTGTTGTTGTTGTTGTTTGTGTACTACATAAAAATTAGCAGACAAAACTTGAAAGTTACACTTGTCTCGGCTACTATCACGACAATTGAGTATTATACAATGTATATATGATTAATTTTTTTTTTTTAGACGTTAATCGCAAGTTTGTTTTTTTTTCTATAAAAATGTTGCCTGCTTGAACTTTAACTAAAGAAAAATATTATAATTAGCTTGCGGCTAGAGGACTAAAGTATATAAAAAAAGGATAGTGTAGAATAGCAGTTGCCTCCGGCATCCTGTACGCCTTCTAGTTGTTGAAAAGTTATTTACAGCTGAAGAAACTGCAAGACAACAATACATGTATATATATTTTCTGTACATTATTAATTAAATGATATATTTACCTTGATCTTTCACAGACTTGTAACCGCGACTAATATGCAAACTCATCGTAGAAATGCTGGGCAAGTCGTGCGCCCATTGGAGCGCTGCTCACTGCTCCTCCGGCAGCGTATTCGTGTCTATGTGCACGCGGGACCTGCGCCGGGACGACCGCTCGCCGGCGTATATCTGTCGATGAGAAATAGGAATCACTATGATAGCTCGCTGGCGACTGTGACTGTGACTGAGACTGTGATTGCGATTGCGAAGCGGATGCAATGGATGATTGCGGCGAATGATTCTGATTCTGATTCTGACTCTGATAGATGGATGCCGGCTGATAGTTGCTGTTGTGGTTGGCAAATGGATTATACGCCCCGCTGGCTGGAGCGGGTGCAGCATACGCACTGGCATAGGGCCGACTCTGATAGCTAGCATGCTGATGCTGTTGCTGATGCTGTTGCTGATGCTGTTGCTGATGGGGATGCAGTGGCGTAAGCGGTTTAAGCGTGGGATCGAGCGCATCGTTCAGCGTCACATCGTAGTCGTTCTCATAGAGTTCGTCCAGATTGAGCTTGACCGGCTGTGGCTCGGGTCGCCGTGGCGTTACCGATGTGGGCAGCGCGCTGCGTGGCGGCAGCGTGGTGCGCGGTGGGCTGGGCGATGGTGCCGGCAGCTCATCACTGTCACTGTCACTGTCAACGTCGCCGTCGACGTCGCCGTCGCCGTCACTGCTCGGCTGTTCGCCGCGCAGCAGCGGGGCTCCGTGCTCCAGCAGGCGCACGCCCGATATGGTCGAGCCCATGTCGATGGGCGTGCTGTCTGTGGTGCGTGCATCGCTGGTCAGCTGCGGCCTCACTGCCACGCCCACCGGCTGCAGGCCACGCGGCAGATAGGGACTGCCGCCACGCGAGGGCAGGAAGGGTCGCTTAACCACACGTACCGAAGCGGGTCGCAGCGGTTTGGCCGGTGCTGCTGGTGCCAGCGGCTCGTCGGCCTCGTCTGGCTCCGCCTGCTCCGGCTGCAGTGGCTCCTCATCGGCCGGCTCCTCCTCCAGTGCGGGCGCCGCCGTTGTCTTCGACGTGGGCTGCGCCCGTTGCCGGCTGGCCAGCGCCAGTTTTTGGTTGCGTCGCGCCGGGCTTACGCCCACCAGCGAGTTGAGCTTCGTGCGCGCCGGCGGCACACGTGGCTGTTCCGGCTGCTCCTCGCTGGCGGGCTCGGCGTGCTCCTCTGCCACCTCCTGCACGATCGGCTGTCGTGGACGCGGCGCGGGTTTGCGTGGTGCTGGCACAGCCGTCTTGGGGCGCACACGTTGTGCCCGTGCCGGCGCTGGCCGCTCTTCGTAGTCCGCATCGTCCACGAAGTCCACGTCCGCCGCCGGCGCACGCGCTCTGCTGGCCTGGGGACGCTTGCGGCGTGGCGCTTCATGTCGCTCCACCTCGTAGTCATCCTCCTCGTCCAGCAGCGCCTTCTTGTCCGTCACGGGCTTGCGCAGCGTCGAGCGCGTGGGCTTCTGCTCCTTGGGCGCTGCAGTGCGTCGGCGTGCCGCATTGCGTGCTGGCTGTGCCGGCTGAGCCGGCGCCTCGTAGTCATCCTCCTGCTGTTCACGATCCTGATAGTAATCCTCATCCTCCTGCTCGCCGGCGGCGGAGGCCGGCGTCGTGGCCGTGTTCTTCTGCACGGGATAGGAAAACTTTTTCTTCTCAGTGATGGGCACGGGACGTGCGATGCGCGGCGGGGCACGTGGACGCGCGTAGACGGAGGCAGCCGCCGCCTTGGGCGTAATGAATTCGGTCAATGGCCTGGGCGTTGTCTTCACCTTCTGTGGTGTTTGCTCCTCGGCTGCCTCCTCCTGGTCCAGCCCATAGGGCTTCTCATACTCATCCAGCTCGTCCAGCACCGCCGCCGTGGACGGTGTGGTGCGCTTCTCGCTGCTGCGTCGCCTGCCGGCCGCACGTCGCGGCTCCTCCGCGGCGCGTTCCTCGTTGAAGCTGCGACGCTCCTCCACGCGTCCCGGCTTGCGAGCCGCCGCCTTGCCACGTCCGCCAGCTGCCGGCTGGGGCTTGCCACGACGTGCGCCGGGTCGATTGCGCCTGTCGTCGTAGTCCTCGTCAACGAGGTCATCCTCGTCCCTGTAGCGATTGCGATTGCGTCGCAGCGGCTTCTCCTCAACGCGCTTATCGTCGTACTCGTCGTCGTAGTCCAGCTGCAGCTGTGGCTTGCGCGGACGCGGACGCGGCTTGCGCCGGCTCAAGCGCTCCTCGTAGTAATCATCCTCGAGCTCGTCCTCGTAGTAGTAGTCGTCCACGGGTCGGCGGTTGTAGGGACGATGGTAGGGACGCTGCGGCCGGCGCCTGGCCTGCGTTGGTGGTGGTTCCGTCGTGGTGGTGCTCGTCGAGGACGTCGTGGTGGCCATATACAGTTCATCGTTTCTGCGGCGCAAGAATTTGTATTAATTTCCCTCTGCTTCAGATCGATTTCGATTTGCTCACCTGTTCCAATACTTTTGGGAGCCCTCGCAGTCCACATCGGAGGCAAAGTGACAGATGAACGTGCGCTGATCGAAGGCCGTGAAATTGGCGCAGAGGAAATCGTGCCTGATGCCATAGACGCAATGATGATAAATCTGCAATAGTCGAAAGAGCCGCTTAGTACAACGTGTAGCTGGCCTGGCTAAAACCTTTTTACGACTTGGCCTAATGCAGGTGTGAACAACGTCTGTTTAACGTCTCTTCGCCAGGCAAATAAAATCCAATTTGAGGTCAAGATCGACACGCAGACAAGTTTTTTTTTTTTTTTTTAATGGTTTTTTCTTTTTGGCTTCGCCTTTGGGCACGTAAGCCGCAAGACGGCGGCAAAAAGAGAAATTACTGGATATGAATTACGTGGTAGCTCATTTTGCGCGCTGTTCAACTTGACCAATTGGATAACGACCCCCTCCCCACTCTCCCCCATCTTCATATTTCCCGTTGCGCTGTTGCGCACAAGGTCAACACACACAGCACGCAAATATCTATGATTTGCCCGGCTCAAGTGATCCTCCCCTTGGGCCATCCGAGAGTGAGGTAGGTAGGTTATTATATGAATAAATGAGAAATGTTTAAACTTTACTATTATTTGAACACATCACTTAAAAAACACCTAAAGTCATGAAAATTGCGAAAAGTAGAGTTTGAGCAAGTGAGAGTGTGAGGGGAATACCTTAACTGGCGCCTCTCTATGCGATTTTCAATTTGACTTGATGGACAAACAGAAAGAGAGAGAAATAGAAAAAGGGATAGCGAAAAATATATCGAGAGTGATTCGCAAAGAGAGAGAGAGAGAGAGGGTGCTATTAAAAGACAGATAGCAAGAGATAGAGGGAGAACAAATATAACGAAATTCATGTAGATATTGAGCGATAATGAGAGGGCGTTTATATATTAAAAGACAGACATAAAGTCGACTAGGAGAGCTAGTTACAAAAGAACGAAAGAGGGTGCGTGACAGTAAGAGGAAGGGAGAGAGAGGCAGGTGCTAAATAAAACTATGACAAAAGCACAGTTCTCTCCAATAAATAATTGGATAAATAAAATAAATTGTAAAATTTACTAACCTGACATTTGTACTCAATGGAGGCATAGAAACCATCGTGGAGACCCTCGCATTTGAAATGAATCTCATCCATGGGTGGAACGGTAGACAAGAAGGGATAGGTCGAGAGGTTGAAGCTGTGTAAAAGTTAAAATAAAGTTGATGAAGAATTATAAATGTTTTAAATTTCAACATAAATGTATATATATTTGTAAATAGATTCCTTCTTATCACTTACCCTCTCAGCTCACGTGGCAAATTCGGATCCCAGATATAATCAATTTGCGGAATGCCCGTCAATTTAGAGTTTTTCGTCAGCGTTCCATTGTCCGACTAAAAATTTTAGGTGATATATAAGAAATCGTAACTATAAAAAACACTTAAAGCACTCACCTTGCTCTCCTCTGCCTCGCCCGTGGGGTGTGGCAGATCTTCCTTTTCTGTGGCAGGTTCTGAGCCTTCGGTGGTCGTTGTGCTTGTGCTGCTTGTAGAGGCGGGTGTTTTGGCAATGGAGACCTTCTTGAAGGGCAGCGCTGCATCCGCGGAGCCCAGCAGACCCAACAACAGCACTGTCAGCGGAGGAGAAGGAGCAGAAGGAGGGAATATTTATTTTAAAAAAATGTTAAAATTGTATCTGGTTTTTGTTTAATTGCATAATCGCAGCAAAAAGTTTTGCGCTCGACTGTCGGTCTGCATCGGACACCATTGCATTATATCACAGCCCAAGCAGCAGCAACTGGTAGCCGTGTTTGTTTTTTCGGGTCTTTGTTGTTGTTGCTTTTCGTTTAGCCCCATAATCCAGTTCGGAACAAGTGCAGAGCAACGATTAAGTTATTGCAGTGCCCGACTAACCTTTCCTTAAGCATTTGTAAGGGGAAAGGGGAGCTCAACTCACCTGTCGCTGTTATGAACAGCCAGCGTTTGGCTCTTTTCATTATGACGACTCTTCAGTTGCTGTTGTATTTATATTTCCCCTTTGGTTTGCTTCAAAGACAAAGAAATAATAAATATGTTATGCAAATTTCTGAAAAAAAATGGGAAACAAGTTTAAAAAAAATGTTGTAACAAACGCGAGAATTCGCCAGTAAACACACCCCGGCGAGCACTGACAAAGATTTATGCTCTTTGGGGCGCTACCAAGTGAAAAAGTCACTGAACGCTGAATAAGAAATGTCTTTGGTCTGTTGTATTCTTCACTTAACATTTTCGGCACGCAGGCCGCAATCCACAAGCTGTTTTTTGGAGCTACACCTAACTGCACCTCACACATTGCCTGATTAACGTTACTTTTTTCCAGCTGGCAATCAGTCATTCAATCAACTGTTGTTGTTATTGAGGGAAAAGAAATGCATAGCATATGTGTGTGTGAGCATACCCTATCTAGATATGGCTGTAGAAAGTGTTCTAGACATTAATTCGAATGCTTTTCTAAGCTATAATTATGGCTAAGTGATAAATGTGCAAGAAGTGAAATTGCTTTTACTTCAGGTAGAGTTAGGGCATGCATTTGTTATTTTTATTTAAAAAAATAAATTTGTTATTCAAGTTATTAAAAATTTATCCAATATTTTTTTTAATATTAAAAATATAATTTAAAAGTTAAATGTAATATCAAAATGTAAGTCTGCTATGAGATAGTTTTATTAATACTAAACTGTCTTTATTGCGCCATTTATAGCTTTAGCCAAAAGCAAACTGAAAATATATATTTGACAATAAAACATAAATGCCTATAAATAATACAAATAACAAAAATTTGCTGCTCGATTTATGTATGTGGATATAAGAAAAAAGAAAAATAATGGTAAAAGCTTTGAATGTTTTGCCAGCTTTTTATGTACAACAGCTTTGTACAATGAATTTCCGTTGAATTTCCGTTAATTTAAAGACTTGATTCAGTTGAAGTAGTAATTGCATAATTAGCCGCTGCCTTCAATGTCACTTACGTAAAGCGCAGCGAAAGGGCAACAAAAACATACACATACACACACACACACACAGACAGATAGTCGGACAATGCATAACTATATCAAATTGAAAAGTGAACAATAGATTACAATTACAATGCGGCAACACTTTCATTTTCAATGCGTTTTAATTGACTGTGCAAATATCAAAAGAAAAACCAAAATTAAAAAAAAAATACAAAAAAAATACAAAAGCAAAAATCAAAATCAAAAGTGGCAGATACCATAAAAAGTAAGTGCTTTAATTATTTATATTGATATCATTTAAACATAGTATACTTAATATTGGCGTGGTTGCAAATTCCAAGCTGCCAAACACTTGCAGTTGATTTATTGCAAAACAGAGACAGAGAAAGAGAGACACAGAGAGAGAGAGAGAAAGAGAGAGAGGAAAGGAGCACTGAAACTCTCAGCTCAGTGAAGCGTTTAAGTTGTATTAGTTATACAAATGAAAGACAATGCACAATTGCAAAAGGTTCATTGGAGCATTGTAATTCGGCAGCTTGGCATTGTTTATTGATCGATAGATGTGTATGTACATATATCAGATAACAGTTTTATTATGCATTGTTTATTGGTTTTCCTTGAATTCGATTATGCAGCCAAACATACTCGTACCACAGGGCGTATGCGCAATGCTCATTTCAAAATGTCAGACGGCGCGCCGTCAATTGCACGTGCTTGTTGTTGGTTTTTCATTAATATTTGTGTATATGTGTTTTTTTTTTAAATTTTGCCAAGGAGGAAACTTCAATTGAATTGCTCTTGGTAATGGTTTTTGGACTCCAAGTTGCTTCAATTTATGCCCAGCTCCGAGCAGCTCATCGCCTGCCTTTCATTTATTCATGGCACAATTTTTCGTAAGCTCTGTTAGCTGCATTTTGTATGACGAAGGCGTTTCGTCTTTGTGGGCTTTATGGAGTTCAAAGATTCGCCGTTCACACCCCGCTCCACAAAATGAAAAAAAAAAAAAAAAAAATTACAAAAATGTGTGTCGCGCATTTTAAGTAGATATT
The DNA here is from genome assembly GCA_035041545.1 of Drosophila colorata. NCBI lineage: Eukaryota > Metazoa > Arthropoda > Insecta > Diptera > Drosophilidae > Drosophila > Drosophila colorata. Next base: position 9,117,965 of record JAWNLD010000564.1, read on the forward strand.
TTTTCTCGATTTGTTTTTGTTTACTCTTTTGTAAGCGTGTGCGTTAATATGATGAAGCTTGTCTCAAGCTGTGTGCAGTTTCTGACATTTTGAGCCAGACTTTAGATAAATATGTGACAAAATATGATAATCGTCTGTTCAGTTTATAGCATTTAGCATTCGCTGCAGCCAACTGGTTCTATTCATGCGACCTCAAATATATAAAATGCCAAAGGGTTCTACAACGCATCCGATAAATATATAGTCCTATAAATACTCATGGGCATTTGAGTTAAATTTATATATAAATAAATTAAGATACAAGATTGTACGAGCAGATATTAAAGAAAAACAGTGCTTAACAAGCAGGCAGTTAGGCTTAAATCTTTTTTTCTCTCTTTACTCTGCCCACACTCTATGAAAAATATTGTCTTTTAATGGTGTTTTTTTCTTATTAAGCTCCCTCTGCCATAAATCTTCTAAAAATGTTTCCATATATGTAATAAGTACTACATGTGCTTCAACTTTTATATCTCAGCCATTATTTCAAATATCTAAGGTCAAGCTTAGGCGTTTTTTTGTTTTTGTTTTTGTTTTTTATGATTTATGGCTATACTAAACAAGTTAAATTTATGGTTCAGCTTTATATATTATTTCCCTTATATTGGTGCATTTTGCATTGTCATAAACAAAAGCGACCACACAATAAGCGTGTGTATTAATATATTAATTTGGCTGTTGCTTGGGCCGTATAACAATATAATAATATAAGCATCTAATTTTTTACGGCCCACCACTGAGCGGAGGAGCGGGAGGGATGAGCTGGCTGACTAAATGTCTACATGTCTCTGACATGTATCGATGCCTCGAAGCTTCGATGTTGTTAAATTGCCTTAGCCAAGTTCAAATTCAAGGCTAAGCACGACGGCTTACAAACACACGAATACCGGTAAACTGTTGTTGTTGTTGCTATTGTTTTTGTCTTTGTATTTGTTTGTCGTCGTCTATTTAAAAAGAAAAAATTATTGATGATGGGCAAACGAGTCACAGTCACAATCACAGTCACAGCTGAAGTCACAGTCACAGTCACCGGTTCGTCAATTTATTTCAGTTGAATAAAAAAACGGAAATATCAAACAAATTTATGTATCACAGGAAGGCTTTTTAATGTGAATTTAATTTAATTATTTATTTTTTCTATTTATTAAATTTGTTTATTTGCAAATTTAATAGTTTTCTTTGGAGTTTTTTATGAGCCCAAAAGCCTTGAAACTTTGCAAATTTGCTAGAAAAAAAATCACAAACTCAAATTTGTTGAATTTTTCACATAATTTAGCAATAAAATCGCTGATTGTGCGTGTGTGGGTTTTTTTTTCAAGTTGATTTTGGCAAATGACGTTAGCTAATTAAAATATTAGCCGGGCTTAGACAATAAGCAGCAGTTTAGAATCAGAGATGGAGATGGGAGTAGCTTAAGGTCATTCGCAGTCACAGTCATAGATCTCTAGACAATGCACAATTAGAATAAAGTTTGAAAACGTTTTATTTGATTTTTGGCATGGGTTATGTATTCGAAAAGGTCGCAACGTCTCGAATTTCGTCTAGAGTAATCACTTAGTAACCAGTTTGAATTGATGCTATCTTGAACAAGAAAAAACTCTCGATTTCATTTACATTTCTAATGCGAGCAGTCGAATTTCTGTGAAATGTGTCGTCGCAACGACGTCAGCAACTGGTTTCGCCAGATAGTTTTTCCTTTTTATTTTGACTTGATAATATTTTTAATTTATACACCAAGTCGCATCAACCGGTTGCTTCTCCGGGCGATGGAGCGACCGAGGACCGTTGCTGATCTTCAGTAGATGCCGGTTCCAAGACTCGAGTGCTGCGTTGTCACTAAAAATTAGCATCTCTGGGGCAAAGCCGTTCAATTTTGGACTTTTCTTTTCTTTTTTTTTTCTTTCTTGATTTTTGTATTTTTTTTTTTTGTGTGCTTTTTCAAGGTCGCCCCAGCTGTTGTGGTTTTGAGTTTCTGCTGAATTTTGTGGTGCAGTTTTTTTTTCGGCTGTTTCTTGTTGTTGTTTTGTTTAGCATGTTATTATACAATATAATGTGGGCTTAGCTAATTGCCCTTTGTAGAGTTATTTGTCTGCTTGAATGGATTTTGCCGATTTGGAAGATTATGTAGCCAATTATCTAAGCGGTTTAGCTGTCATTCAGTTTTCGCATTTGGGCGTAAAACTTTTTGAGTGGGACAATTTTCATAATTTAAAAAATTGCTCTTAATTAGCTTTTTTGACATATTACCGTTTGGTTTCTCAGTTATTTTTGACAAGTTTACATATTGATATAAATAAATAAATAAATTAAATTACTATTTGTTTTTTATTGTTCAAATGAATTTATTAATAAAATCAGTTTAACGGAAGTACAAGCATTACGGTATGCCTATCCAGCAAGATTTTTAATGAGACCTTGTAGTTTTAAGAACTTCGGCTTTAATAATCTGACCTTAAGCACAAGTAGCGTGACTAATGCTCATTACCGCGACTTCTTGGTTTACTTTATTTCCCTAATATCTAGAATAACTAATTCAATGCTTGTTTTTATCACTTCCCACGGAAGTATTTTAGTCACTAGCGTGAACTTAATAAACTTAAAATAATTTAAGGAAAAATGCATTTTAATTCTAAATTAAAAGCTGGCAGATTTATTGAAATATTAAAAGCCTATTTAATCTATATTATTCTCTATATCTACATTTATCTATAGTTTCTATTAATTTAGCTATATTTTCATTATTTCATTATAATCGTAATTTTCTTTGCTTGAATTTATTTTCAAGCTTTTCACAGCTCGCATCTTCGCAACTTTGGATGCCTTTTTCTGAAGCGTCGCTTGAATGGCAAGTGAAAACGAAGTTTCCTTTTGGAAAATCGTTTTCAGTTTCAATTTGTGTGCTTGTTATATGTTGTTTTTACTTTTTGTTATAGCCGTTTGCTGTGCGGCAAATAAGTTAATCGCCGATTCCGGTTGCGATTTATTTGAGTTCGGTTCGGTTTGGCGAGTTGTGAGAAGTCGCTGCTAATATGCAAAAAAAAAAGAAGAGAAAAAGAGAGCAGCATCTCCATGAGAAATCTCAGTTTCACACGCATTAAACAGACATTTAAGGTGTTTCCCAGTAATTAACAAATTTAAATGTTTTCTTTAAGTGTGAGGAAAACACGAAATCAGCAGCCAAAATGGAAAAATTAGCAGTAAAATGTTTAAAGAAATTAAAAAATAAAAAATAAATAAAATAAAACAAAACCAAAAATAAGATGCACATACGTTCGTCGCAGATGGATGAAAGTAAAATTTAAAAATATTGTTGTAACTGTAGTTGCTGTTGTTGTTGTTACCGTTGCTGATGATGAAAGTAAAATCGGCGCAGTTTTGTTTGGGCGCTTTGGCAAAGATGCGCATGCCAAAAGATACAAAGCTACAAATGATGTATAAACAAATTATGGCAATTGTTTGTGTTTTTCAGCAAGTAATGCCAGCCAACAACAAAACAACAGATTTCAGCATGTTGTTTGTATGTCTTATGTAGCAGCAAATAACAACAACAACTACAGAAAAACAACAACAAGTTGTACATGGCAAATAATTAGCAACGCTTGAGATAATTTTGCAAAATTTTGCCCAGAGATTTGGCCCTGAGTTTTGAAGAGGCTGCAGCAGCAATTTGTTTGAGAGTATACGAAAACCGAAAAAACATGGCTTACCTTAAAATCAGCTACAAATTTTTATGTTTTTTGAATAATCCGCAAAAGTCTTCTGCTTTTTTTCAAAATATGTTTTGTTATTGCTAAAAATGCAGCAACAAACGAAAAATTCATACAATAAAACTGCACATATACACGCACACATGCGCAGACAGGTACCGCAAGCGAGAGAGAGAGAGAGAGGCTAATATATATGGCTATGTGTGTGTGTGTGTATGTTGCAGTTTGTTTGCCTGGTGTGCGTGAACTTGTGAAAATTTTATGGTTGTTTTTTTAATGTTTTTTTTTCTTCAAATTTAACACACATGGTTTTTTTTAATGTTTTTTTTAAATATTTTTTAAATCTTAACATAATTTTCTGCAGCTAGCTTAAAACGTCTTAATAGCATTTAAATGGAAAACTCTTTGAGGGTATTACGACACTTGTGCATTAGTTTTTCACACCAATACAGCTGCGCATTAGCGCATTTAACACTTTTGGCCTGGCAATTTTGGAAAGATATTTGACTGAGCTTGATTTTGGCCACTAATTAACATTAACATAAACAATTTGCATGCAAAACTTTTGTTGGCCATATAAATTTTATATAATTTTTTACAACACAAAGCTAAACGCACACAAAAACACACACACACACACACACACACACACACCATATATATATATAAACACTTGTGCGAACGCAGCGCATGCGCAGCGCCTGTTTTTTTTTCTGTTGCTTTTTTATCGAGTGTAACCACGCCCACTTACTGTTGCCAACCTGTCTTGGCTGCCGTTCACCTGGCTGACCGTTTGCAGACTGAAATTGCAGATTGTTGGCCAACTTTGCGTTGGCATAAAATCGTCTTTTGGTAACGAGTCGAAGCTTTAGCTCGCTAATTTGGTTTCCAGTCGCATGTCTTGGAAACTGGTTTCTTGCCGCTTCGCCGCAACGGCTTTGCGCATGCGCTCGGCTTAAAAGAGAGCAGGAGAGCGCAAGCAAGTCAGCGAGAGCGAGAGCGAGAGAAGTAGCTGCCTTTGAGAGCTTCAATTTGAGCTTTTCTTTGTGTAGCAGTTTTTGTTACAGTTTTTCCTCTGCTCACATTCTGCAATAGCTTTAGTTTGTTTTTGTTTTTGTGTTTTTGTTATTGTTGTGGTTTTGATTTTTGCTTTGCTTTTACTCTGACTTTGCAGCATTTGCTGTTTAGTCGCTCGTTTCTAACTTATAAGCAGCTCAACAGGTTTGCTGATTAAGATTTTAGTTGGTTTTTTTTTTAAAATTTATTTATTGAATTTCTTGCAAAATCTATTAAGTAAAATAATTTAAAACTGAAATTTATTATTAGTTTTCTGTTGACTATTAAAAGTTGCTTAAGCATTTCTTGATTTTGTTGTTGTTTTATTTAAATTTATAATTTATATTCTTAAATGTATTTGTTTATATATATTTAAATAAATATGCATGTATGTAAATATATATATATCCAGAAGAGAGCTTTTTTTATATGTTTTCCAAATTTCTTGCATTTAAATACCTCTGCTACAATTGCTTTTTAAGTGTTTCCTAATTTCCGCATTGCTCTGTACGTTTTCTGTGCATACATGTATATATATCATATTGTCTGATCTATTAACAATACACAATTGATATTCATGTGCACGTTAATTTATTTTGAATGCTTAACGTTTGATTTGCTGACTGACCGCAATGACATAATAACAATAACACAACAAATTGCTGCAGCAGCAACAACAACAGCGTCAGGCATTTCAATTAATGAACCAACGTAGGCCAAAACCATCTGCCATTAGTCACACACACGCACACACACACTCGCGCACACACAGCAAACAACCGTAACACAATAAGCAGTGGCCGCTGTCCAAAGACACATAAATTACTTAAACGGCTCATGAATTATTGCGCATACGCCGCGTGGTGCGGAGCACAATTAAATTTTAGTTAGGCATTTCATATACAAACTACACGCAAACACACACACACACTCGCATTAAATGACTAAATCTAAAATCGACTGAATGCAAAATAATGCGAAGCATTTCAAGCGGCTCATAATGAAATCAATCAGCGGTCACAACAACTGATCCCCATTATCGTTGCTATTGTTGTTGTTGCTGCGCTAACTGCGGATTATGGCATATTTTTTTTTCTTTAACTGCCAAACGACTTGAGGCTGTGTCTGCAGTTAGTTTAGATGTGTATGTGTGTGTGTGTGTGTGTGTGTGTGTTTATTACGTCACATGGCTAAAGTACTTGGAGTGTGTTGCACTGCATCTGCGCATGTGAAAGTTGAATTTGATTTTTGTGGCGACTGTCGTTGCCTGTATTCAAATTGGAGCAGCAGCAGGCACAGCCGCAGTTAACACACACTCGCACACACAGACAGCCACAAATCGTCGAGTGTTTATCGCTGACGGCGTGTGCCTCAAATCCACGCCACATTAATAGCACCTACTCATATTCATACAATTGTTTCCTATGCTCTATTATCTATCTATGTGTGTGTATCTGTGTGTTTACGATCTGTCTATGTGTGCCTGTGGGCCTGCCGCTGAGAACGAGAGCAATGTGTCGGAGAGACTGTGTGTGTGTGTGTGTGTGTGTGTGTGTGTGTGTGTGTGGGTCGCCTAGTCGAACCGGTATGCCGCATACTACCCAAGTTGCAGTTTTTAGTACATGTTGTAACTGTTAAACAGCTCTTGCCAGCTGCCAATCGCCAGCTGTTTTATTTGGTCTGATAAAAAATTTGTAACATTTTGGCATGTAGAAAATTGCAAATCACATTTGATATGATAGCATATTTAATGGAAAAACTTAACATTTTTTTAATGAGTTGCTGTTAAATTTATTTTTAATTTTCGCTGCTAAATGGTAGTTATTGTTATCTCAGATAATGCAATGACATTTTAATTATTTTAACACCCTTTTTAATATATCTCGTTGCTACTTGATTTATGGAAACTTTATTGCAAGCGCATAATAAATCTGGAAACTAGAGAAATTTCTAACACAGGGTATTCTTGGCCTGACTGCTGGGTAACTTCCAGTCGAATACTCTTGCGACAGTTTATTATAACTTATTTAAGTTGTCGCCAATTCCTTAAAACTCAATTAATTTTTTTATTTTAATTTTATTTTATTTAACTTTTTTTTTATTTTTTGTCAACATTTTTGCAATTCAAATTTTATTTGCGAATTGCCGGCAGCTTTTTAATCAGCCCAAGTTATAAGCTAAGCAGTTAAGAAATCAAAACTAATTTATTAAATATAATCCACACATTATACTTTGTATATTATCAATTTAAATTAGGAAATTAAGGCATAGCGCAATTTATAAAATTTATAACTGAAATTCGAACCTTGATTGCCTGAGTTCAAAGTATTTCTTACCGTTACATTTGTGCTGAAACCCAATTTCCAAAATGTGAGTTTTTTTTAATGTTTTTTGGGACAGCGAAAACCCCACCCATAAAAACTTCAATTTGACTCCTTTGTTGAGAGCTAAAAAAAAAGAACAAAATGCATGCAAAAATGTGTTTTATTTTTTATTGTTATTGTTACAATCGAAAAGTCGTTCAACTCGTTTGTTTGTTGTTGCTACGTAATTACATGGAAAAGAATGTATTTGTTGTTGTTATATGGTTATTGTGTTGCTTTTGTTTTGTTTTGCTTTTTTTTTTTTACTTATGACAACTGGTTGGGTTTTACATTCTCTTGCAGGCCTTGGCGGTTTAATCGAACAAAACAAAACAAAAGGCGCGAAGCGAATTGCAATTCCGCAATAATTTCGAATTCGAATTCGAGTTTGAGCTTCGAGTGGAGTTCATACACACACAAACACACGCAGTTGACCTTGCGTTTGTAGGAGTGTATCAGGTGGTTTATCTAGTTCTCAGATGATAAAGAAGTTCAACACGAAACGAAAGACTTTGTTTAGCGTACTATTCGAGGCCGGACGCTCATGGGCCGGTACTTGGGCATCCAGTTGATCCTCCAGCTCTTGGCCATAGCGCACTATATACCACTCGGCTATAAAGTAAATGACCAGCGTGATAAACGCGAATTTCAGATAAATTTTGAATATGTAAACAAAATTGAGGCACAGCTGATGCAGCAGCTCCAACGGGTCCATGCTGTCGTCTGACGGCCGACGTTGCGTATGCGTAATGCAAATATGTTAGTTGTTGTTCGGCAAAAAAAAAAAATTATAGCTGTTACCCGTAACGTACCGTGTAGGGTCGACTAGCTGGGCAAAGATTGCGATTTGCTCAAAATGAGGTCGCTCGAGGCGCCGTTTTGGAGTCTGCTGCAAAGTTGCTTTGGTGTCGCTCAGCAAAGCGTCGATTTGTTGCTTATGCAATTCTTGTGGCTTTTGTTGTTGTTGGTGCGGCTATTGTTGTTGTTGTTTTGTATCGATTGTGTGGAGCAGCGCATTAGTACAGCGTTAAAGATGCACATTTCGCTTTCGTGCCTGAGTGATGCCTTCGACTTTGCTGTTGTTATTGCTATTGTTGTTGTTGCTGTTGTCGTTGTCGCCTCATTTGAATTTTATAGTGTTGATGATCCCTCGCTTCGAATTTTCGTGTCTCGCTATTTCGGCCTTTTACACTCGTAATAATTGTTGTTGCTGTTGTTGTTCGGCTGCCGCTTTCAGTTTTCAAGAGTCCATTTTTTTTTGGTATCTCTCACGTTGTCATTTTGATCATTATGCGCGCACCTTAATTATGTTAATTTGTGGAGCAGCTTTGAACAATTTTTGTGTATTTATTTTATATACAATATAAATAGTTTTTTTTCAGCAGTTTTCGGTTAGGCTCAGCTCTTTTGTTGCTGTTATTGTATTTAACTTGCTCTGTAAAAATTGAATAGAAAAAACAAATATTCAGCGCATTTTAATTTGATTGAAAATTAATTTGTTTCGTTGCGGGGCATCTAATAATGATGAAGATAAATGATTCAGTAATAAACAGCACCATTAATAACGGCATCAATAAACAAATTGGATTGCGAAAATGAAGTTGTGAAGATTTTGTTATTAACCAAAACTGGAGCAGAGGGCGTTTGATTTGTGGTACTGGGGCAGGTTTATGAAGTAAATTTAATATGGTGCCGAAATGTCGTAAACAATTTGTTTAATATTTGTGATAAATCGATGGGTAGTCAATAATTAGGTGAAGGGCTGTCGATTGGTAAGCCAAAAGCTTGGCAAGCAAGGCAGCAAAGCTTTAAGTTTCGGTAGTAGTACGCTTGAGCTTTAATTATAAAAACCAAAAATAGATTGTTGTATAAATACTGGTAATATCTATAATTTTTCTTGTCAATATAACTACTAACTTTTAATTGAGCTTCAGTAATTGGTTCGTATTGCATTCTCTATGCGTCAATCTTTTTAATTACCTGAATAACTAAAATCTATTTATAGCTAACAACTAACAGCTTAAGGCATAATTAAACCTAATCAATGACCTTGACAGTAACCTTCTGCTTAAATATATTACTAAAAAAAAGCCCCTTTTAGCCACGCCACTGGCTCTTAGCCAAGTTGGACAAACTAAAGCGTGCAGCGAGTCACAAACTCGATTGCATCTCTTCAATACACTTGACAATCGCTTACCAAAATCTACTTAACCTTACGATTTGTATCTTTTGCCCGACAGCGCCTCCAACTTGAGCTGCATCTTCAGCGCCGCAACCAACCCCACTCCGCCGTAAGCAGTTGATAAATGCAGCAATTATTTAAAGCACACAAATCAACTTCAACTTGGATGGGTCTATGGCTGACCGGTGCTGTGCCTGAGTCGTCTTGCAGTTTCGAAAATGCGGCGCATAAAAAAGCCAAAACAAAGTATATTACATTAATTTAAAATGTACGCGCAAAAAACCCGCAGTTGCAGCAATGCACAAAAAAAAAAAAACGGAAAAAATAAATAAATAAAACAGAAACCAGTATCCAAATGGACAAAAGTGGATTGCCTTCGTTGCCTTGGGACTTGGCACTTGGGGGCTGCTGTGCGTCTGCTGGCAAATCGAATTCTTCCTGACTATGCACAAAAAATGAAGTAAATGAAAAAAAAAATAAAATAAAATTGTAAATGCTGAAGTTGAACTGTCGCATAAAGTGAGCCACAGCCGCAGACAAAGACGCATCCCAGCCCCAGGCCCAGTCCCAGTCCCAGTCCCAGTCGAAGCCGCCTGCCAAGCTGTCAGCTTGTCAACCCACAGAGGCGAACCAAACTAGACACTAGATTCAAGATGCGACTTCAGACTTAAAGATTCACAGAGACGCAGCGCTTAAATAAATTTATTTTTTGCGATTTGTTTTTGTGCTTTGGTTTTTGCCAAGGCAGTTGTTTCAGTCTCCGATAAGTGCGAGTACTCGTCTATATCTGCGCTTACCGGTTTCGACGGCAACTGGTAGACCCTCTGACATTCTCACCTTATTCGAAAATATATTCAATTTTGGTTTAGTTTTTGATACCCTGTAGTCAAACATATGCTCAAAAAGGGTATAATAAAGAGGACAACAGATGGAATGGGGGTAAATGTTAACCTATGAAGCTTTCTTTGTGAATCTAATATAGTTTTTGATTCTTTTGATATATAGTTTAAGTTTATAGTTTAATAGCTGATATTTATAAGATCAATTGATATTAAATATAAGTATAAGTATAAGTATAAGTATATTTAATTAATAAAATACAGCTCTAAAATGTTCTGAAAATTGTCTTAAAAATTATTCAAGAATAAATTGTCTCTAGTGGGGCAGCATCTTTTGGGTTTGAGTTCCAGCTAATGAGTATCTACCAGTCAGGAAGTTAACATTCTGACTTGTTAAAATTTGAAAAAGTTGCTTGTGTCTCATATATAGTAATATAATTATTTCCTTTTCTTCGCTACATGACATTTGCGTCACATTGTAAATTATTTAGCTGCATATTAATTGGTGAACACTTCCACAAGCCGTAACAACGATAAACGGTGTCTCTTTCTTAAAATAATTTGCACTTATGTAATGCACATGGCGTTAATTTGTGCTTGTAGTTGTTGTCTTTTTTGTGGTTTTGGCTACTTGACAATAACCCATTAAAATGTGGGTGACCAGTCGGGCCAAGAAAACGCGTCGAAAACAACGAATGCGACACGCACGCAGAGGGGGCCAACATTTGGTAGATGTGGTCATAGATACGTATGTATGTATGTATCTGCCGGGGCTTGTCTAGGGCCGGTGCTTAGGATTACAGAGCGTGGAGTGGGGCTAATCGGGGGCAGACTGACACGCATTTCTACTCGCTAATTGCACAAATTGTGTCACTTGGCTGCCTAATGGCCAAAACAATTGACAATTGACTTATAATTAGGTAGGTCCGATGAAGTTCGAGTAGATTACCGGTATTGTCGCATATAACCGGTCTTTTACTCATGGTTTTGGTCTATTAGGTTCCGTGTGCTGTTAGCTGTTTGTTATTGTTAGCGGGTGTGTAAAGGTTTTTGTGACTTTTAAGTTGAACTTTTCTGGGAACTACTTCGATTTGTTGTTACAAATTTGTTTTTCGACTAAATTCTAGGAAAAACTTGAGTGCCACACATTTTTTTAATTAAATCATTAATTATGTATTCCAAAAACTTTAATCAGTTTAGTTTCAGTTAGAAAAAGCTAACAAGCCAATCTAATTTACAAGTTTAAAGCTGCTACCCAAAAACCAAATTAAGCAAACTCCAAAATAACATTCTAAACACATTCAATATTCAGCACTTGCTGCTGCTCCACGTTGCTGCTTTATTCTTGAGCTTTACTTCGCTCTTACCACAAAAACATGTTGCCGAAAAACGCTTTCAGTCTTCCATTGTAGAGCACAAGTTGGCTTTCTCTCAATAAATCTTTAAAAAACATATTTCATCAAATAATTATACTTATATTTAAATGGCTTTTTGGACACGCTTATCTTACTTTTGAAATTTACCTCATTGTTATCTATTCGTGCACATTTTGCTGACAAGTAAACAAAAAACAAACAAAAAACACCGAATACACGCAGTTAACTTTGACAATTGGAAGCTGGAAGCGCAGCATTTCCAATGGTTCGTCCAAAAGCTTACAGACATATGATCAGCAGCTGATCTCACAAGCAGAGCTTTACAAGTAAACAGATAGCTATGCAGATGTGTGGAAAAGAGATGTCTATAATGTGCGGCTGTTGCATAAGCAGCTGAAAGCTTGAATTTTATAGCAGTCAGCTTTATAAAATTACAAAGCCTAAAAGTATGCTACATAAAATACGATTTATTTTTATAAACATTTTATTTTACATTTTTCATCCAGGTACATAAATTTATAATATGAAATGTGTATAGATCAATTACAGGCAATATATATATATATACAATATTTAAATTGGGAAACGTGCCAACTGGTGAGGGTATACAATAAAAGGTAAACAAAGTAGCGCCAATTTGCAGCACATCCATTTGACAGCAACAACTACAAAGCTTTTATGAGATGTTCTTTATTGATTGAACTTGAATTTGTAACGTCTGCAGATTCACTCAATGGCCTCGATTATTTCATATTCTTCATCCAAAGAATGATCATAATCGATGTTGTATTTATTTTTGATTTTACTCTTATAATCTTTGAGTTCATCGTCGTTTTCGAATTTATTCAAATTGTAGCGCTGAGCGCCGCGTTGCTTGCTGTTGTAGCTGTTGCTGCTGCCACTGCTGCTGCCAAAGTTGCTGCCACTGCTGCTGCTGCTGCTGCTGTGTGGTGTGCTTGAGGTGCGATTTCTATGCCCGACGGGCGTGCTGCCTATGCTAAATTGATTACTTTTATTTCTACTGCTATTTCTACTGCTCTGCTTACGGCTACTGCTGCTATTTTGCCTACTTTGATATTCGCTATATTTACTAGAATTATACTGTTGCTGCTGCTTCTGTGATGATGAGTATGACAATTGAGTTTGATTGGTTGTGTATCTCATGCTGCCTCTAAAACTATTTTTGGTCATTTTATTGTAGTTGGTTGATGCGGTGCTATCTACGATGCTGTTGTTGCTGCTGTGCTTGATTTTATCTATGTTGCTGCTGCTGCTGCTGTTGCTTTTGTTTTGTGCCAGAAATTGTCGCTGTCTGCCGCCTCGTTGCCGATTTGCCGCCTCCACTGTTGTGTGCGCTGTCCCAATCTTATACTCATCATCAGCCTTATATCATACCTCATCCTGCTGCTGTTGCTGGCTGCGCTCTGGTATGCGATACAGCTCATCGTTGTTCTGGTACAGCTGCTCGGAGCCGGCGCAGTTCACGTTCGACCACCAGTCGCAGACGCGTACAGCCTGATTGAAGACGGTGCCATTGGGACAGAGGAAGGAGTACTGATGGCCCGAGTGCAAACACCAGTGCCAGACCTTGGAAAATGACAACAGTATGTTTAGCTTATGATTTACCAGGAATTTTATACTAATGTAGAAACCAGCAATATGGTAAAAAATAAAAAAAAATTTCCAAAATATTAAATATTTGAAAATGCATATGTTTTAAATGCAGAACCAATTTAGGGCAAAAACCTTGAGCAAACTGGTATCAAACATGGAAATTGGTTTAGTTTTGGCTGAATGTATCTAATAATTTCATTCATTCGATTTTCCTTTCATCATTTACGCCTTGTTAGCTTCGGTTCTCCTTTTCCTTATTCTTACCTGACACCTCGTCTCGGTATCCGCATAGTAGCCTGGCTGACGTCCCTGGCAGTTGAATGACAAGCCCTTGGGCACCGCATCGTAGATTGGATAATCCTCGCCAGCTATGTAGCCATCAATTTGCTGCAATGGAGGCCAAAATGAGATGCGGCTTTCAAGTACAAAATATTGTATGGGAATGTGAATTATCTCATCGAGTGCAGTTGCAGTGACCTTCGTTGGGTGTTGTTGCCTTTTTTTCTATTTTTTTTTTTGGGCCTGCTGATTGCCCAAGCAGTGCACATTTAAATCATGGCAAAACAACAGCAAAATGATGTCTAAACAATAACAAATTACGAGCCTGAAACAATTGCCACACAAATTTACTACACGCGAAAAAAAGAGAAACAGAAACACAACCGAAAATTTGAAATGCAAATGCATCAACCGAAAAATCTGTCGAAAAGCCAGCAAAACAAAAAAACAACAAAAAAAAAATAACTGAGTAGAGATCAACAAAAGAATCAGTGAGTGCTGAAAATGTGCAATTGTGGGTGGCTGCCTCTGTCTGTGTGCGTGTGTGTGTGTGTGTGAGTGTGTGTGTGTGTGTGACAATAAAACCTCTTTAAAAACCAACCGAGAGCTGTCAATCTCATGCGTATGAAACCATGAAAAGCCGACACAGCAACAAAGCGTGGCCAAGTGGCAAATCCATCACACACACACTCGCACACACACTCGCACACACACATTCCCATGACAGACATTCGACAGCTGCGCTCAGCGCTCTGTTCTTTTGTTTAACCCTTTTCCACATGCCAAAATGATGCCACTAAAGTTTCAGATTATTCCTGCGGCTTTGGCTGTGACTGCTGTGCAACATGTTGCATGTCATTGGTCTATCTTTCAGCTATCTTGATCTTGCCTCAATTCCAATCTAAATACAATTTTTCCACAGCAACCTTTTCATTGTTGCTGTTGTTGTTGCTGCTGCTGCTGCTGATGCGTTACGCTTAAATAAATTCATTTGCAAGGCGTGTGAAGAAAATCTTCTCGTATGGATCCCAACTCTATAGATGTCAAAATGCATGTTTTATTGTTATTCTTTAATTTGAGGTTAATGGTTGGTTTATGCTGATGAGCAGTGTTGCAAAATGTGAACATTTTGGGATGTAACTACAATTAACAGTACTTCAATAAACAAAGAAAACCTTTAGAGCTTTAAAACTGTTACTTAAAAGCTTACAAACAATTTCTTGTACGCCAGCTCGAAATAAATCGATAGATAAGAAAGCTTTTATAAAGATATATGGGAAATTTTAATATTTTTTCGTAAAGAAGCCCTAACAAAATCTGTTGATAAGAAAGCTAAAAAGATATTTAATTATTCAACTAAATATCATATCATAAACTGTAGATAAGAAAACTAGCGCTTTATGATATCAATAAAAACTGTCAAAATTTTGAAATCAGTCAGCAGTGATCGATAGCTGTCAATAACTATTCGTTTACATTTTAATTACTTGTCGATAACTGCTCGTTGAATTGTCGATTAACTATCGATAACTATTCTCACCTATTACCAAACCATTTGAACAGCTCTTTTTTATTGCCTCTGCGATTTCCTGCAGCACGCTAATAACTTTCCTGAGGTTTTAACATTTTCAACTGCAGCAACAACAACAACAACAACAAGAAGGCCCAGTGCCTCAGTAACCCAACTGCCAAGCCTCCCGCTCCCAGCCCCCAACCCTCGTATCAGTAAGTACTTGGGCTGTTTAAATACCAGACGACGTCGACGATGACTCCAAAGCAACAACAAAAGCAACAACAACAACAAAAACAAAGCGGGCAATTTTCCTTTCTTTCGTGTTGTTTTTGTGCCTTTGTTGTTGCTTTTGTTAATGCTCCGGTTGTTGTTGCTGTCTAGAGCAGGGCACCAAGGCTAATTGATAAAAGAAGAAGAGAAAAAGCAAACGATGACGACACCTTGAGCCCCAGTCTTAAAGCAATGGGAAATGGGGGAATGTGGCATGGGGAATGGGCGCTGGGGACTTAGCAGCAGTTGAGAGCGCTGCAGTTCGCGTGTGGTGTTCGTGTGTGTGTGTGTGTGTGTGTGTGTGGTGTTGTGGCGTTGCGGACGTGAGAAGATGTCTAACACTTTGCAGACAGGTCGACGTCGTTGTCGTTGCACTTGCAAAATCGCATGCAGCCACGGCTAGAAAAAAAAACAGTCTTTTTTGGTTCACTTTTTTTGTGGCAACAATTGCATTGTTGTTGTTGCCACCGAGGCGACTGCGGCTGCAACTTTGCGTGGGAGTTTGTTGTTGTTAGCTGTGTGTAGATCGCTATCAGACAAGAGACAAATGGTGTGCGCAATCTTTTACTTGAATGAGTATAGAAATTATCTGAGATGACACTTTTTTATGCCACAGTGCCTGCCACTGCCAGCTGCCGCTGCTGCTGCTCATGATACTGCCTGTTCTACGCTTATATAGCGGCTAATGAAGTGATCAAATTTAATGCGACTGCCGTACAATTTTTTAATTTCTGACGCGATTCCATTCCCGTTCCCAGGCCCATAAAGTTTTATGAGCATGGAAATATTCAACGATAAATGCAAGATAATTGACAGAGAGCTATAAATAGACAAATCGACAAGGAGAGGCGGTCGGGCAGCTTGGAAAGGGTCCAGGCTCGCAAATAAGCAGTTACAGCTTGGCGGCATATTGCGCCCTCGCCCCGAACTTACCCCATTGACACAGTTTCCTGCCAGCAGCACAGCGAACACGACAATAAAAACGATGGACATGCAGGAGGCAAAGAAGTTGCTGCAGGGGGCGGTGCTGTTGCCGCTGCTGCTGCTGCTGCTGATGTTGCTGCTGCTGCTGACTGCCAGATGAAGATGCTGCTGTCTGCTGTGTTTTTGTTGCTGTGGTGATTTGTTCGCTGTTGTTGCGGCTGCCATGATGTCTGTGATTTTGGGTTTACGGCTACGCGGCGTATACGTAATTTAAATGTGATTTTGTGTTTGTTTCGCTGTTGTTGTTGTTGTTTGCTATCTAAAATACAAAATCGAAAGAGAGAAGAAAAAAAGACGAGCTAAGCTAAGTGCTATTAGATGTTATATACATGCACAACAACCACTTAATGTGTAATTGTGTGTCTGTGTGTGTCAGTGTGTGTGTGTGCGCGCGCATTTTTAGAAAGGAAGCTGCAATTGGAAAATTGCATTTGGCCCAAGCAGAAGCGCGATGTCTTCTGTAGTTTTTGGTTATTTTGTATTTGTTTTTTTTTTTTTTGGTTTGGCATGTAATTAGATTTCATTTTTATATTTTTATTATTTTCTGATGCATGCTTGGCTGTTTTGGAATTTCATGCTTGCCGCAAATGGTAATGGGCATTTGTGGTTACAGCGGAGTTTTTTTTTATATGTTTGCCTTGCCAGGAGTTGCTGCTGACGAGTTCATAACATTCACTTCTTGGCACTTGGCCGTTAGCCTTTTGAATACAGTTTGTATCGTTTTTTGATTACGTTTAATGGTTTATTCACTTGGCATGTGCAGCGCTTGTGGGTGATAATTATATCAAGCTTCATTCGGCATTATTTAATTAAGAGATTGTGTTTGTTAAGAAATATTCAGATTGAGTGGATTTTGATTTGAAGAAGCAATGAATGAACTAAGAATCTTGGAATCAGGTCAAATATAGGTAAGTATAGACAAAGTTCTTAATAAAAATATATAATTATTATATAAAATATTTTGTTTAATTTAAATGCGAGTCTAATTATTAAGTAGATATAAAATCATAATTCAAACTTTTTATATAAAATATTTGAATGCTTTGTTCCTTTCCATGCATGATAATGAGAATTTAATATTCCTTTAGATTCTTCAGTTATAATCGAAACTGGTTTTATTTTCCTTCTCAAAACATAACTGTTTCAGTTTTGATTTTATAAAATATTTAAAAATATTTTGTACAGTTTTTCTATAGATTTTTAGATTTTTTCAATTTATGTATTAAAAATTCTTTATAAATTAAGAATCCCTTGTAATATATTCTGTAAATTTATTCCATTATTTCATTTCAAAAATTTTTTCCGTTAGGTTATATATTTTTTTCAAGAATTTACGTAATTAATCTCTCAGCTTGAGAGACACGCACTTAACCGCACACTTGAAAAACTCGTGATATGTTTGTTGATATTTATTTGAAAAAATGTTTTTGGTCGTACGTTTTTGGGTCGCGAGCTGCGAGCTGCACGTGTTGCCGCGTTTGGAGTTGATGCAAAAGTTAGAAAAAATTTCGCATCAATTTTAGTTTTATACTCAAGAGCAGGTCGAGCGCGGCGCCGTTACCAGTCGGCTGGGGGCCAATAGATGAGCGAGCTCCACACAGAAAATGCACAGCGTCATCGTCATTGCTGGGTCCACATCCACAGTCGCAGCCAAAGCCAAAGCGGCCGCCGCCACCGCCGCCGCAATTGCCAAAGAGCAAACTCATCGTCAGCGGCATCGCCATCGTCATCGTCATCGTCAGCCCGACGAGCAGCAGCCGAAACTGAAACTAAATCATCGTGCAATTGGCGCTCATTCGGCTCTCCAGTTGGGTCGCCTCTTAACTCGCATTCATCGCTAAATAGTTGGCGCTGTGGCAGATGCCGCAGCTCCGCCACATTGCAGCATTGTTGGGGGCTTTGTTTTGTTTACGGCTTTTGTTTGTTTATGTTTTTGGCATATATTGTGTCGCAAAGAAACGAAAATAGCAAAGTAGTACTAAAATTAGTGCAAATTTTCATTTGGCTTGTGAGCTATTGATGAAAGCCAAACAAAAGACTTAGGCAACGAACTTATAAAGCAGTAACAGTGTTTAATTGCGGCGCTGCAGCGAAAAGATTGCAATTAGCAGCGTTTAAGTGTGATAAAAACGAAAGACTTAGGCAACGAACTTGCCAGTTGATTGCTATCAAATCCAATCTGCAAAAAAATGTGGCTTGTTATCAAATTTGGGAGTCGATTGTGCAACGGTAAAGGGTTAGATGAATAAATTAGCCCTGTAAAAGATTATAAGATTCTGGGTAGAAGTTTAGAAATTGCTATTAACAAAAAAACAAAAGACTTAGGCAACGAACTTGACAATGGACTTCTATTAAGCAAGAAATTCGATATAATTATTTTTTAACAAACTTGGAAGTTGCTTACTTAGAGGAAAAGCGGTAAATCAATTATAGAGTAGAATAGAAACTGGAGAAAATTATCAAGAAAGAAAAGAGGTTAGGTAATTATAGCATAAACAAAAACCTTTGGCATAAACTTAAAAACAAATTAAATTTGAGTTATTTAAAAATATTTATTAATTAATTTTTAATGTAGACCTAGTTTATTAATAATTTGTAATACATAAATATATTTGAAATAAATAAAAAAAAAATTTTATCCCATTTAATAAACCTTTCAAGAAAAAAAAACCTAGACATGTATTTTTATGCGTTCTTTAATATTATTGAAAGCAAAAGCTTGAGCAACTAAACGATTAACCGGATGCCACTGAATGCGGTTAAGCGCTTTAATTACGCAAATCCCTAATGTTAAAAACCCACGCCGCACATTAATTTTCATTATAAATTACCATAAATTAAACTAATTAAAATCAAATGCGGCAATAAATTTACAGCGAGACATTCGCTCTAGAATTGATGCTGGCTGCCACAGCGGCTGCCAGCAGCTAGCAGCCAGCGACAGCCGCTCACTTTCAAAAGATGTGCAGTGGCAATCCGGTTAAAGCAATTGAGCCAAGGAATATCTATCGACGGCCACTGCCGAGTTTCAGATGGCTTTCAATGCGCTTCAATTGAAGCGCATGCAGAGACGAATCTTGTGACTGAGATTGAGACTGCGACGGCGACTCCGTCGGAGGCTGAGTCTGAGACTGAGACTCATTCTGGTTCACCTTCGAGAAAAGCATTGCGGCAGCTACAAGTAATAACAGCAACAACAACAATAATAACAACAACAACAAAATACGTTTGGCAATGCGGCTGCTGCTGCTGTTGCTTTAGTTTTCCAGTTATTTATTTATTTGTTGTTTTTATGTCTGTGAGAAATTCCCTTAATCAGCGCAGTCATTGCAACTGCCACCGCGGTTGCAAACAAGAAAAGTCTAAATATGCTGTGACTGGCAGCTCAAAATGGCAGCAGGTACGTTCGGCTTGATTTCATACATATAGACCCATTATCATTAGGCGTTGGTGCTGGCATTTCATAATGGACCTCAAACGAACTGAACTCAACTGAACTGAACTAAACTGAACTAAAGTGAGCTGAACTGAGCTGATGTGATGTGTAATTAATATAGCTCTCGAGCTACCTCAGCCCGCACACAGATTCCATTGACTTGTGGCCATATTTTATTAGAGTTTAGCACTTGATTCACACGCTGTGGCGGATTATGTTTCTGATTTTGTTTTTCTTTTATTTTTTTTCGAACCGTTGAAAATTGAGTTGGGTTTGCCCTTGAACGGGGCAGACTGGAGTCGACACAACATGTGCCATCATCTTGAACGTCCGGATAATTTGGCTGGCCGCATTAACCTTGACTTTTAGCCATGCGGTGGTGGCACCAACAGCAGCTGCTTCTTCAAAATTGTTTTAAATACGTGACGAAAACAATGATAAAGTAATTACATATACACATGTACGGTTTATGTATATGTAAATGTATATTTTTATTTATGTGACTGACTTGGCGCGACTTTCATTGTTGTTGACACTTGCTGTGCCTCAAAAGGTTTTCTGTGTGCGTCGCTTTATTCTGCTGTCAGCTTTACGGCGCATTAGCGCTCTTAAATGGTTTTTTCTTTGCTATGCTGAGTTTTTGTTTTGGCCCTTTGCTAATGGGTCCAAGAGGTGGCCAGTTTCTTTCTTAACGCTAAAACTTATTAAGTTTGTTGCGAAATGGTTTTTTAATATCGGCCTGGGAGCGGGTAAATTATATTAAAGTGCCACAAATTATTTGTAATTTAAAAACTAACTAAGAACAAAGAGGATGCGGGATTTGAGAATACTGAGAACACAGTTCTAATTAGGAAAATCCGAGCGGTAGTTTATGACTATATTCTACAATACTAGAGCTGCAATAAATAATAATAATTATAGTAATAATGAGAAGAGTGGGGAATAATAAAAATTGATATGTATAAATGTTTAAAGTGAATTCTATGAAAAGCATTCTTATTGTCTCTCTTGGACAGATTACAAACCAAAAAAACTGTTTGAAAACAAATCATAATCTATTTTATATACGAGAAGGGGCTTTAGTAAATTAATAAAAACACTATTAGCAATAATCGATCTAACTGAAGTCGATTATAATTTAAATTGTATTTAGGTAGTTGCACTAAAGATTTTTCAAGTCTATTTTATGTACATGATGTTGCAACGTCAGCTAGTTCCTATTCCTAATTCATGCCATATCATTAATTCACTTGGAGTGCACATTATTCAAGCCAAAATCCTAATCAGAAAAAAATAAAAACAAAAAAACAAAAACCTTCTCCCAAACAGACCGCAACTTGATAAACGCATTTCAGCAGCCGTTTTAGGTTCTCATTGTGTTTGTTTTTTTCTTCCATTTTTGGCTGCTTTTTTGTAGTTTTTGCTCCTTTCAATGGTTTTGGCATTGCACAAACACAATGCAGCTGCAGTTAGCTGATTATTGTGCAAATAAAAGTTCTAATGATGATTTCGGCAACAACAATGCAATTATGCAGCAGCAGCAACAACAAAAAGAGGAAGGTAATTAAAGGCAGCCCACAAAAAAAAAAAAATCAAAAACCAAAAACAAGAATAAAACGAGGAATTATAATTATCATGGCGCTGCAATCAACAATGAATATGCTAAACAGTCGAGCAGAGAACATCCTATGATGCCGCCCAACGAGGCACATGCCACATCCGCCACAACAACAGCAGCAACAACAACAAACGAGTCTGGGGGCTGCATCTCAGGTAGCCAGGTTTTGCGCAATGCGGCAAACCCAAAACCGAAATCAAAGCAAATATCATACATCATCGCAAAGGTTGCCAAATTATATCGGATCGCAGCGCTTCTCCCTTTCTCTCTCTCTGCCTTCTCCCTCTCCCTCTCTCACTCTTTCGCTCATTCAAATTGTAGCAAATTGTCGAAGTTTTGTAATCAAACTCGAGCCACTCGTTTATTGTTTTTTTTTTTTTGTACTCGGCTCTTCTTTGCGGCCCAGCAATTTCACACACGCTGACTTTTCGACTAAACTGCACTTCTTCTTCTTCATTGTATCAGTTTCTTCTGCCGCTTGGAATTGGGCGCCTTTTGCCTTGGCTCACTTCATCAGCGCCCACAACTTGCCAGTTTTTTTCTTCTTCATTTTATTTTTGCCCATTTCAAATTGAAATCAAAGACTTTTGCCAAATATTTTGTCACATTTGTTTGCGCCATTTGTTGAGGATTAAGCGAAAGTGTTGACATACCAAGTCTGGCTACAGAGGGGGAGGCTTATTGGGTTACTGTAACACAGCCCCTTGCAATTTGCAATTTGGTACTTTGATTGATTTTCAGTCGCCTCAATTGTAGTCATTAGTCCAAGTGACTTTTAAATTATGTCAAGCCGGGGGGTTTTTTCTATCAGAGAATGGCTGGGAATTAGTGTATAAGTATTGCGTATGAGCTTGTCGGGGCTTGAAAGGCTTGCAAAAGTGTTTATTAGCAAATTGGGTTGCAAAAAATAAAGGAGCTAATCTGGTATTATGAAACCAAAATGTGCAGAAATCTTAGAAAATTCGCTTAGCTGTCGAAAAAATAAACTTTTAATTCAAATTCTCTACCCAGTATTTTTATAAAATTATATAGTAAAGTTTGAACATTCTCTAGTAAACTTCTCCGATTCTAAAAAGTTAATAAGCATATTTGATTTCCATTAAAATTTAAGATTATCTTAGATTTTACTCTAAACCTTATTTCATATTTTTTTTATACCGCAATCCTAAACATTTATACATTTTTATAGCTCTGGGAATGCCCAATTACTGCTCAGCTTGCAGCTGTCATAAGTTTTTTTCAATAAAAATTTATTTTATAACAAATTTGTCAATCCTTTAAAATTGTTCAAAAAGCCAAAAATGAATTATGAACTGCGGCTCGACAAAAAAAAAACTAAGAAAGATTCAAGAAAAATGCCAAAAACAATTGTATTGAATTGCAGAGCGATGAATGCTGCGATGATGGACAGCTGTGACAACAATAGCAAAAACAACAACAGCCCAAACAACAGCAAAATTGTAGATGATTGAAACGACTCGCAGCGAACTCATCGAAAAAACTTTGGAAGGCCAAAAAGTACCGAAAACAATCGAAGGGAGCTGAGCGGGGCAATGCAGCGAAGCGGCTACCAAATCCATTGAAAAAATCGAACAGCAACAAAGGCCCAATAAAAATTGAAAAATGAAGAAAAATAGTTGGACAAGTACAAATGATAATCATGACGCGTTAGCGCAGACGATGATAGACAAACGCTTTCGGCGAAATTTAACACAAAATGCCAGCAAAGAGCGAAGAAAAATAATTTAACAAAAACTGATTACAGCACAAATTGAGACTGGCGGAATATTGAAAATGCCAGCTGAAGAATCGGCTAACCAGTTGGACAGCATGGTCATGGGAGCCAGCGGGCAGGGGGCACAACAAGATATAGAAACTGTAACGAGGCGCGAACAGGGTCAATGCAGCAGCGAGTTGGTCGAAAAAACTGCTGGCCAGCTTTTTGAGTGCGGCACTCAATAAATTGTTGGCGACAAAAAAAAAGAACAGGACAGAATGGTTATCTTTGTCATGCCGAAGATTAAATACCCTTGCGGGCATAAAACATACAGGCAATATATTTATAAAAGGTGTCATATAAAAACGGTTTAAATTCCTTGACAAATAGAATATCTTCAAAAGCAAAAAAGTATTTCATCCAAAAACTTATTTTCCATGCGCAAAATTTCAACAAAATTGTTTAAAAAAAAATATATATATATATATATTCTTCTTTTTATATATACCTATGTACCACATACATACATTCTATGCGTTACACATTTCACGACGAAAGTAAAATACTCCGTGAAAGTGTATAAAAACGAGCTGATGATGCTGCAGCAGCATCAACAGCAGCAGCTGTAACTGCAACATTTGTGGCACTTGCCAAATATTCAGCATACGCCATGTGTTGCACACCGAGTTCGCCATGTTGCAGCGCCAGTTTTAGCCACAATTTGTAGCTGCTTTTCATTTAAATCGAACTCAGTGCGAGGCACAATTAAATTTCGGCAAGGTCAGCTGACCGGACAAACGGTTTTCGGCTGATGTTCTGAGGCGCACACGTAATTGGGTTCGTAAATATTTAATACACGTTAAAACGAGCTCAGGCAGCAGGCCCGTCATAAGAGAAACGCTTCAACGGTCGTTTCCAATGCTGTTTCGTGTGAATATCGTAGTTGAATTGGAGTCGAGAAGCGGCTGCTGTTGCTGCTGCTGCCAGTGCCAGCTTCCCGAGGTGGAATGGGGTACGACCTTTGCCGTTGGACTTGGACGCCTCCCAATCACGAGCGCTGATCGAAGATGACACCTTCAAGTTAGTCCATGAGCGTTGTTGTTGTTGTTGTTGTTGGTTTTCCCATTGTTGCTGTTGTTGTTGCGCATGACTCAGCTGGCGATGTTGCAACTGCCCATTGTTGTTGTTGTTTTTTGTCCATTTGTCTTGGCCATAAACGATTTTCAGCTCATTCCGCGGCTTTGGCTTGCTCTGCGAGATTTTTATTGAACTGCCATTTGTCTACTTATCATTATTTGCCCTTATTGTCTTTTTTTCGGTACGCCAAAGTGGCTTCTACTTGTATTTTTGGCAATGGCATTCGATTTGTTATTGTTTTTTATTGCCGTGGGATAATTAGCGCAAAGATAATATATTTCACCTTTGGACGATTTGACTGATTTATTGTTGAGTTTATTTGCCTTTGTTGAAGGTAAAAGTATTTGATATTTTGTTGTTGAAAATTGTTGAATAACTTTTTATACATTTTTTATATCAGCTCCTTTTCGACAACTCTCCAATTATATTTAGTCCTTTGATATAAAATAGTTACAGGAGCGTTAGCCTTTATACTCATAATTATGGCTAAGCTAAATTTAAACATTTACCCAGCTTGCCATAGATATAAATTACCAAGTTTCGTGCTTGCCATAAATTCTGCAGCTTCAAGCTTTGTCGAAAAGCTTTGGATTGAAACTTGACTAGGCGCGAAAGCTTAAGCTTCGCATGTTTAAGTAGTTTCATGAACCATTGGCTCTTTTTCTCTCAATATTTGTGTTGCTCGCCATAAAACGAAATATGAAAATGCAAAACAAAGAAATAGTGGGTTTTGAAATTAAACAATTTAGGAATATTATTTAAAAATATCTCCAAATACTGATAGATTGAAAGCCCGCCGTTAAAACTTAAAATGTCAAGTGATCGGATAACATATGTGTGTCAAGATTCAAATGGGAAATGGGAAATGTTATGGAAATGTAAAGTGTAGGGTAACCATTTTTTCTTAAACCAACTAAGAACGACTAAGTTTCGAAAAGTAAAATAAATTAAATTTAGGTTTAATAATTAGATTATCTAGAACAAATAATGAATAATAAAGTGGTTTAATTTTGGACAATTTCGTCGACGAGGGAAGAAGGTCTCCGAGCAGGGCACAGGGTATCTCCTTGTCTGGCACTCTTGATAAGAGTACTCCAACTGGTTTTCATTATTCTCATCATGCCTTATCTCATATTTGCTAACCTACTTTTAAATATTTGATGTTTGTAAACACAACGCGCAGCCAAAGAGCAATTGCCATTTGACCTGTGCCTGCTGTTGGCCCGCCCAACTGAAGCCCCACACAGTCGAGTTCAGGGGTCACACAAACTGCTAACATTTCAATTGCAATAAATTGTATGACAATGTGCTTTGTGTATTGCTTTTTGTTGTGCCCCTGCCCCCGAACTGTTGTCTAAACATCTTTATTTCATTCTGCTTTCTATTGACACCTCAGACTTGTGTTCTTGTCTGTGTGCGAGTGTGTGTGTATGTGTGTATGTGTGTGTGTGTGTGAGTGTGACAGCTGGCCTTTTGCCGTTGATAGCTCGAATCAAATGAAAAATTCACAGCTGTCGATTTGATGGACAGAAACAAATGAATAATAAATTTGAGTAAATTGTCTGACCAACGGCTGAGCAACAGGCGTCTTGGCCAGCTCAAGCAACTTGGCCAACTGTGAGCCGCGTGAGCAGCGAAAAGGCGGCGAATCCTTGTGCGCTGCAGCTGCCTGTTAAATGGCCTGTGTAATTGCATTGGACGCCACGCGGCGTTCGTTGGCTGCCCGCTGTGCAGTTGACTTTTACAACTAATCTTCCCCACCCCACCGCACCCTACAATTTCCCCTATATTTTCCCCTCCCGCCCTTGCCATAATGAGCACAGCTATTGCAAAAGCAGGCGACAGCATCGCTTGCAGATTGTCAACTTCTGTTGTAGTTGGTTTTTATGTGCCACAGATTTGCGGCATTTGAAGTTGCGGCTGTTTATGCTGCCTCAGCGCAGCGAGGATAATGCCAGCTAACGATTATGCTTAATGAATACAGTCAGCATTTGAATATTAACCAAATTATCAATTGGCCCATCGACTGAGCGGCGGGCCCAAAACACCAACGTACAAAATGTGCGCAAGTGCCGGTTCGGAATTTCTTTTGAGATGTGAGATGAGCGCGTGTTGAATTTAGTCAGAAGGACGACACGACATGAGCACGAATCAGAATTTACAAACACGCACGGTCAAAAGCTCACACACAGCTCTCGATATGCACGTGTTTTTTTAAAGCATTTATTTACATTTTTATATTGTATTAAATTATAACACGAAATATGATAAGAAACACATATAAAATTGAACACGAAATTAAGTTACATATAGCTCTGTCTATCTGTTTTTCTGTTTCTATGCAAACTAGTCCTTCAGTCTTAAAACTATATATAAGTATTTTTAAAATCAATGTTAAACTTAATTTTATTCAACTTAACTTTCTTAGCTCAATTTTTACCATATATATCTCAAATTTGAGTGTTATTGCTCCTAACACACACACACACACACACACACACACACACACACACACACACACACACACACACACACACACACACACACACACACACACACACACACACACGCATAAATGTTATTTTTTGAACACGAAAAATAAAACACGACAGACGCCCAACTCTAGGCGTAATCAATAAACTTTAAATGACGCACTGAATTAATGTGACTGCCAGTCAGTCAGACAGACAGACAGACCAGCAGAGAGGCACATACATTCTGTCTGTACACCCAGCCCCAGCGCACCCATGGTAAGCCACTCGAATGCGCAAGGACTCGGCCCGAATGTCACATTTTGCATGATTTTGCTGACAGAAAGTTTGCTGACTGTTGACATGCGGAGCTCAGGCGAGGTGGGTGGGGTTAGCTAAACTTGATTGCCGTTTAAATTACGAAATCATGCATGTCAATGACAGGCACTAGAATGCCTAAGGGGGGGAGGAGGGGGGGGGGCCGGTTGTTGGTTTGATTTTGAAATTATGGAGCATTTGTGTTTTGTAATTAGAGCCCAAATTCTCGACTACCTACAAAACAGCTGGTGTACGTTTTTATCTGTGTGTCCGTGTGTGTGCGTGTGTGCGTGTGTGAGTGTGTGCGTGTGTGTGTGTGTGTTGTTGTACAGCTTAATGAGGCAATACTTTGAACACTGGCCACTGCCTCATCCAGAAAAAGCCATCCACATGCCGCAGTGTTGGCACACAAATTGTAAAATGATCCTCACAAAGCACTCAAGAGTTGCCCGAAGAGCAGCAGCCTGTCTGTGGGTGTGTGTGTGTGTGTGTGTGTGTGTGTGTTGTGTGTGAGCGTGTCTGCCAACTGTGAAATATAATCGCTCAAAATGGATGCGGTGATTACTTACCAAACACACCTTTGAGTGTGCGTCTGCATTAGCACACTGTTGGCCATGTTAAAGGCGGCGCTTGAAGCCGTTTCGCATTTGTCAATTGAGCAAGTGAATAATGCGAAAAGCGGCTTAAACTGTTGGCCAAATTATGCAGAAATTCGAGCTATAGTCACTAATATAATTGTAACTGTTTTTTTTAAAGATATATATGTTTGAAAAGAACTATATTATATTGATATTCCTTTCAAAGTATCAGTTTAATAATATTAATAATAATAATAATCAGTAAATACGCTCCGGAACGAATAGCCAAGGTCTTAAATCATTTTTGTGCTCAAAGAATTAGTAAAAATTTGCCAATAATAAAGCCTGCCTATACATTTATTCAAAATGATTTCTGTGTATTCTAAATACAAATTTCTATTTATCTTAGTAATGAATAAATTAATATTTTAGAACTTTTTTATTCCGTTTCGATAAATTCGCGTAATGGCGAATTTCGCAAGACGTGCCATTTTTGCTGCTATTTAATTTGTAAGTCTAATTTTTCGCATAATTTTCTTTTATTACAAAGTTTTTTTGCTGCTTCGTTTTGTAAAAAATAAATATTATTCAAATGTTATTGCTAAAGATTGGGATTTAAGGAAGTTGAAATAAATGTTTGTCAAGCGAACTGTTCGTTAGTATAGCTTTCACTGTACCTTGTTTTAATTTAACAACTGCTCTAATTTTCTGATAATTCACATAACGAATGTTACGTCTTTATTATTCTTTTGTCATTTGCAAGTTTCCATTCCATTCTGACAATTTCTAATGAATATCTATAAAACTGTTTTGTAATTCTGTGTAACCTTTTTCCACTCTAATAAGTTTTATTTTTTTGTTATTAATTTATCGCTTGTATTTCTAATTAAATTATTTTCCTATTACACATGTTATTTCCATTCCGATTATAAATGTTATAATTCGATTTTATTTCCAAGAATAATTTTCAATTAAAGGCACACACATCAAATGCGAATCTAGTGTGTGTGTGTGTGTGTGTATCTTTTTCACTTAGTTGCATAAGCAGAAAAATCGCCAGAGCTGCAATTGAATGAAATTCCCACTCGCACACACACATAACACACACACACACACACTTGCACAACCACTTGACTAATGATATTTATATATAGTTATAGTTATAGTTGTAGTTGTAGTTGTAGTTGTTGTTATATGCACTTGCGATGCTCTACTTATAGTCGGTGTGGTTGAGCCGCTTAAACGATTGAAAATTGTAGCACGGATTGATGGATTTTATTAGTTTTCAGTCGTGCAACTGTGCGGCCTGTGCGGCATGCGGCCAATGCAAATTGACATATGAGCTGACACATTTGGGGTCTGCCACGCCCTTTGGCAAACTTCAATTGATTTGTGTGGATGAAATCGCCGGCTGCCGAGTCCTTGTGTTATCCCCGGCTTGTGTGTGCGTCAAGGACCGCATTTACACACACACACACACACAACAATACAAAAAAACAACACACACACACGCAACCGAAAAGTGGACAGCAACAACAGCAGCAGCAACAACAACAACAACAACAACAATGCGGCACACATGTAATGCTACTTTTGACAAGGACACATACGCACACACGCACACACGCACACTCGCACACACACATATCGAGGGGCATTCACAGTGTCGATGATGATGCGTCAATGCATGCAAATTTTGCTTGCCACAAATAAGTTGGCAAAGTGGTTTTTGGGTTTTTGGTTTTCGGTTTTCGGTTTTCTGCTTGTTGCTGCACTTTGTCATTGTTGTTGTTGTTGTGGTTGTTGACTGTGCTTAACTCAGCTCAATAGCTGTGATTTGCATAATATGGCAACGCCATGCAACAATTTCCTGCTGCCGGCCCTCGACAAAACAACAACAGGAACGCACAAAACACAAAAAATGGACAAAAATACAACTTATTAGGATTGCATATCAAAAATCAAACTAAATTGCCAATTGGCAATCCTGTTTCCTCGCACACCCGCCCCTCCAGTCTGTGCGGCTGCTGCTGTTGTGTTTATTTTTTGGGCACTCAATCAAACAAACATTTCATTATTTTGCAGGCAGCCAAAACTAAACCAATATTTTGTCAGTCGTTGAGTGGACAGCCAAGTGGCCTGGACAGCCGTTCCCCACCCCTGGCTGTACATTGACAACGTCAATATTCAGGCTCTTAGTTAATAGGATTTTCTATCGATTGTTGTTGCTGTTTTTATAGGCCTGCTCTCTGTGTGCGTGTGTGTGTGCGTGTGTGTGTGCGTGCGTGCGGAAATTGCGTGCTCAGCTTTTGTGCGGCAAGCGCTGGTCATAATTTTTGCATTTCATTGTGGTAAATCAAATGATTGTCAAGCAGCCGACACTAAATCGAGTTAAATAAGTCAATAAATTAAATTAAATAATTAATTCGGCTGCTGCAGCTGCAGCATGCAAATTCCAATTGGAGTTCAGCTGCCGCACGGACGTTGCCTGTGGCTAAAGATTTGTTGCATACGCACAGGCGTCGCCTTGCAATTGGTGACATGACACAAACCCACACGCAAAGTGTGTGTGTGTGTGGTGTGTGTGTGTGTGTTGCCATGTTATGGTCATTTATGCATTTGCTTGTTCTACAGCATTGCGGCGACTGTGAATTGTGCCCCAAATTGACAAGTGTTTTAGTGGGTGTGGCAGCATGTGACAAGACCGAACGGAAAACTTGACAGTTTCTCCAGCCTGCCGGCCAAAGTAACTGCTACTGTTCATATTGCTATTACTGTGACTGCAACTGGCCAAGTGGTTGCAGCCACAATATTTGAATTCACGTTGGAAACATTGGGGCTTTGGCCAAAGGGTGCTCAAGTGTGTGAGCCATAAACAGGCTGCAAACATCATTTCCTATTGGCATGCAGTGCGGCCTCTCTCAACGCCGGCCAAAATGTGTGAACTGCCACATTATTTGATTTATTTGGTAATTACGGCTAGAAGAGAAACGGAGCTGTGAACAATATTGGTTAATGAAGTATATATACTATAATTTAATATTAATATTAATATTTTATTAGAGACAAAATGTGCGACCTTTTCAAAATAACTATAATTTGTATTGGCATATAATTTATTTTCATAACATTTATTTTTAGATTTAAATGCAATATTATTAGAGAGCTCACACCTTGAATAAAAAAATATTCCGCATAAAAATCGGTTCAGTTTTGGCAAAGTTATAGAGGTGGGAAATCTTGGCCTATGCCAATATTAAAAAATATTTAAGAAAAATTTAATAAATTTTGACTAAAAATTTTAGATTTAAATGCAGAATTATTTAAGATGACAAACCATGAATAAAAAGCTATTCCGCATGCAAATCGGTTAAGTTTTGGCAAAGTTATGATGATGGGAAATCTTGACCTATGACCAAATGGGAACATTACGGAACATATTAAAAAAAAATTACATAAATTGTGACCAAAAATTTCATTTTTACATTTAAATGCAGAATCAATCTAGATGACAAACCATGATTAAAAAGCTATTCCGCATGAAAATCGGTTAAGTTTTGGCAAAGTTATGATGATGGGAAAACTTGACCTATGACCAAATGGGAACATTACGGAACATATTAAAAAAAAATTTTACAAAAATTGCGACCAAAAATTTAATTTTAGATTTAAATGCAGAATCAATCTAGATGACAAACCAAAAATATAAAGCTATTCCGCATGAAAATCGGTTCAGTTTTGCCAAAGTTATGATGATGGGAAATCTTGACCTATGACCAAATGGGCACACTACGGAACATCAAAAAATATTTTACATATTTTATGACCAAAAATTTCATTTTTAGATTTAAATGCAGAATCAATCTAGATGACAAACCATGAATAAAAAGCTATTCCGCATGAAAATCGGTTAAGTTTTGGCAAAGTTATGATGATGGAAAATCTTGACCTATGACCAAATGGGCACATTACGGAACATATTAAAAAAAATTTACATAAATTGTGACCAAAAATTTTAATTTTAGATTTAAATGCAGAATCAATCTAGATGACAAACCAAAAATATAAAGCTATTCCGCATGAAAATCGGTTAAGTTTTGGCAAAGTTATGATGATGGGAAATCTTGACCTATGACCAAATGGGAACATTACGGAACATATTAAAAAAAAATTACATAAATTGTGACCAAAAATTTCATTTTTACATTTAAATGCAGAATCAATCTAGATGACAAACCAAAAATATAAAGCTATTCCGCTTGAAAATCGGTTCAGTTTTGGCAAAGTTATGATTATGGAAAATCTTGACCTATGACCAAATCGGCACATTACGGAACATATTAAAAAAAAATTTACATAAATTGTGACCAAAAATTTTAATTTTAGATTTAAATGCAGAATCAATCTAGATGACAAACCAAAAATATAAAGCTATTCCGCATGAAAATCGGTTAAGTTTTGGCAAAGTTATGATGATGGGAAATCTTGACCTATGACCAAATGGGCACATTACGGAACATATTAAAAGAAAATGTACATAAATTGTGACCAAAAATTTCAATTTTAGATTTAAATGCAGAATCAATCTAGATGACAAACCATGAATAAAAAGCTATTCCGCATGAAAATCTGTTAAGTTTTGGCAAAGTTATGATGATGGGAAATCTTGACCTATGACCAAATGGAACACTACGGAACATCAAAAAAAATTTTACAAAAAATTTGACCACAAATTTCATTTTTAGATTTAAATGCAGAATCAATCTAGATGACAAACCAAAAATATAAAGCTATTCCGCATGAAAATCGGTTAAGTTTTGGCAAAGTTATGATGATGGGAAATCTTGACCTATGACCAAATGGGCACATTACGGAACACATTAAAAAAAAATTTACATAAATTGTGACCAAAAATTTCATTTTTAGATTTAAATGCAGAATCAATCTAGATGACAAACTATGAATAAAAAGCTATTCCGCATGAAAATCGGTTAAGTTTTGGCAAAGTTATGATGATGGAAAATCTTGACCTATGACCAAATGGGCACACTACGGAACATCAAAAAATATTTTACATAAATTGTGACCAAAAATTTCATTTTTAGATTTAAATGCAGAATCAATCTAGATGACAAACTATGAATAAAAAGCTATTCCGCTTGAAAATCGGTTAAGTTTTGGCAAAGTTATGATGATGGAAAATCTTGACCTATGACCAAATGGGCACACTACGGAACACATTAAAAAAAAATTTACATAAATTGTGACCAAAAATTTCATTTTTAGATTTAAATGCAGAATCAATCTAGATGACAAACTATGAATAAAAAGCTATTCCGCATGAAAATCGGTTAAGTTTTGGCAAAGTTATGATGATGGAAAATCTTGACCTATGACCAAATGGGCACATTACGGAACATATTAAAAAAAAATTTACATAAATTGTGACCAAAAATTTCATTTTTAGATTTAAATGCAGAATCAATCTAGATGACAAACTATGAATAGAAAGCTATTCCGCATGAAAATCGGTTAAGTTTTGGCAAAGTTATGATGATGGAAAATCTTGACCTATGACCAAATGGGCACATTACGGAACATATTAAAAAAAAATGTACATAAATTGTGACCAAAAATTTTAATTTTAGATTTAAATGCAGAATCAATCTAGATGACAAACCAAAAATATAAAGCTATTCCGCATGAAAATCGGTTAAGTTTTGGCAAAGTTATGATGATGGGAAATCTTGACCTATGACCAAATGGGCACATTACGGAACATATTAAAAGAAAATGTACATAAATTGTGACCAAAAATTTCAATTTTAGATTTAAATGCAGAATCAATCTAGATGACAAACCATGAATAAAAAGCTATTCCGCATGAAAATCTGTTAAGTTTTGGCAAAGTTATGATGATGGGAAATCTTGACCTATGACCAAATGGAACACTACGGAACATCAAAAAAAATTTTACAAAAAATTTGACCACAAATTTCATTTTTAGATTTAAATGCAGAATCAATCTAGATGACAAACCAAAAATATAAAGCTATTCCGCATGAAAATCGGTTAAGTTTTGGCAAAGTTATG
The DNA here is from genome assembly GCA_035041545.1 of Drosophila colorata. Classification (NCBI taxonomy): domain Eukaryota; kingdom Metazoa; phylum Arthropoda; class Insecta; order Diptera; family Drosophilidae; genus Drosophila; species Drosophila colorata. Next base: position 9,151,555 of record JAWNLD010000564.1, read on the forward strand.
ATGATGGGAAATCTTGACCTATGACCAAATGGGCACATTACGGAACACATTAAAAAAAAATTTACATAAATTGTGACCAAAAATTTCATTTTTAGATTTAAATGCAGAATCAATCTAGATGACAAACTATGAATAAAAAGCTATTCCGCATGAAAATCGGTTAAGTTTTGGCAAAGTTATGATGATGGAAAATCTTGACCTATGACCAAATGGGCACACTACGGAACATCAAAAAATATTTTACATAAATTGTGACCAAAAATTTCATTTTTAGATTTAAATGCAGAATCAATCTAGATGACAAACTATGAATAAAAAGCTATTCCGCTTGAAAATCGGTTAAGTTTTGGCAAAGTTATGATGATGGAAAATCTTGACCTATGACCAAATGGGCACACTACGGAACATCAAAAAATATTTTACATAAATTGTGACCAAAAATTTCATTTTTAGATTTAAATGCAGAATCAATCTAGATGACAAACTATGAATAAAAAGCTATTCCGCATGAAAATCGGTTAAGTTTTGGCAAAGTTATGATGATGGGAAATCTTGACCTATGACCAAATGGGCACATTACGGAACACATTAAAAAAAAATTTACATAAATTGTGACCAAAAATTTCATTTTTAGATTTAAATGCAGAATCAATCTAGATGACAAACTATGAATAAAAAGCTATTCCGCATGAAAATCGGTTAAGTTTTGGCAAAGTTATGATGATGGAAAATCTTGACCTATGACCAAATGGGCACACTACGGAACATCAAAAAATATTTTACATAAATTGTGACCAAAAATTTCATTTTTAGATTTAAATGCAGAATCAATCTAGATGACAAACTATGAATAAAAAGCTATTCCGCTTGAAAATCGGTTAAGTTTTGGCAAAGTTATGATGATGGAAAATCTTGACCTATGACCAAATGGGCACACTACGGAACATCAAAAAATATTTTACATAAATTGTGACCAAAAATTTCATTTTTAGATTTAAATGCAGAATCAATCTAGATGACAAACTATGAATAAAAAGCTATTCCGCTTGAAAATCGGTTCAGTTTTGGCAAAGTTATGATGATGGAAAATCTTGACCTATGACCAAATGGTCACATTACGGAACATATTAAAAAAAAATGTACATAAATTGTGACCAAAAATTTTAATTTTAGATTTAAATGCAGAATTTTTTTAGATGACAAACCATGAATAAAAAGCTATTCCGCATGAAAATCGGTTCAGTTTTGGCAAAGTTATGATGATGGAAAATCTTGACCTATGACCAAATGGTCACATTACGGAACATATTAAAAAAAAATGTACATAAATTGTGACCAAAAATTTTAATTTTAGATTTAAATGCAGAATTTTTTTAGATGACAAACCATGAATAAAAAGCTATTCCGCATGAAAATCGGTTCAGTTTTGGCAAAGTTATGATAATGGGAAATCTTGACCTATAACCAAAAAAATATTACGGAACATATTAAAAAAAAATTTACATAAAATGTGACCAAAAATTTTAATTTTAGATTTAAATTTTAGATGACAAACCATGAATAAAAAGCTATTCCGCATGAAAATCGGTTCAGTTTTGGCAAAGTTATGATGATGGAAAATCTTGACCTATGACCAAATGGTCACATTACGGAACATATTAAAAAAAAATGTACATCAATTGTGACCAAAAATTTTTATTTTAGATTTAAATGCAGAATTATTTAAGATGACAAACCATGAATAAAAAGCTATTCCGCATGAAAATCGGATCAGTTTTGGCAAAGTTATGATGATGGGAAATCTTGACCTATAACCAAAAAAATATTACGGAACATATTAAAAAAAAATTTACATAAATTGTGACCAAAAATGTCATTTTTAGATTTAAATGCAGAATCAATCTAGATGACAAACCATGAGAATAAAGCTATTCCACATAAGAATCGGTTCAGTTTTGGCAAAGTTATGAGAGTGGGAATATAAATGCAAATAATGCACCCAATTTCTTTAAAGGACAAACCACAACCAGAAGGCTCTGCTGCGTACCAGGCTGTTTGGTATTCACTTGGCCACTCATCAAAGTTCCATTTGCGAGCCAGTTTAGCAAATAAGATTGGCAAAGCAGCTGCAACCGGGTTATAATCAGTAAATCAGCAACAGGCATTTAGCAATTTTAGCTGCTGCATGCACCAAAATTTGGGGGCAAGCAAGCGAGTAAGCTGAAAACCATGCAATGTACCGCTGTAGCAGCAGCTCTATTAGGCCTAATCAGAGCTAATTCAGCTACCGCACACACACACACACACACATATACACAGGGAATAGCATATGCGCTCGAAACGTTTGGGGCGTTACTGTGGCATGTGGCAAGTGGCAGCGAAACAGGAGACGCAATCATAAAATCTGTGCGCTGCACAAGCAAGTTAAGCTTTGGAGGAGGGACCCAGGGCTGTATGTGGGGTGTGTGCATCCAAATCTTTGCTGATGACAAATGTTGCAAATGTTTTGGAATTGCAGTTGGCAGCTGGGCAAAGCGGTCGGGCGTAGGTCAGCTCAAGTTGCAACTGCAACTGCATCGGTCACTTATTCTTATTGAAATGCACTGCCACACACGCACACAGACACACATGCACAAACTTGGTCAAGTGCTGGAAGTACTCATAAATGCAGCCCAGTCGAGCTAGAGACTCGCCCTGACTCGACTCGACTCGACTCGACTGCAGTGGTCGCTTTTGGACATGCGTAATTAGGTTTGTTGTTGCCACTAAATATGCGTGTCAAGTTCTAAATGTACTTGCTGTGCGTGCGTGTGTGTGGCTGGCTAATAACTGCCCCGGCAGTCGGCAAATGTTAATGTCTACGTCTTCTTGCCTGCATAAATCATAATTGAAACCTCATTTCCGTTGCAGGCACATTTCACACGCCGACAAGAGCGGCCGCCATGCCCAGGGCACATAATTCGGGTTTGCTTTAATAATAATAAACTGTCATCGTCAATACGAGCAATTGACAGCTGCTGCTGTGGTCCGTTCTAGCCAAAGTTTTCAAACTAGCACAGAGTGTAGAATTATCTCTGTGTGTGTGTGTGTGTGTGCGTTAACGTGTTGGGAATTACAATGAGGCAGAAAAGTGCTGCTGCCTCTGTTGCTGTTGGCAAGCAAATGCAATTATCTGCATACTTTCTGGGAAGGGGGTGCGCAAGTGAAACTCTGTCAGAAAGTAGCGCAAGCAACTAGGTTGGCATTTTGTGCAGCCCCTTTCGAAATGGAATTTAATGAGTTTGCATGCATTTTGCCAGCCCGCCTTTGCTGTTGGGCAACAGACAGCCATTGAAGCACTCAGAGCACTCGCATTCACACATTCAAGCCAGTTGGTATTTAGCTGCTGTCGTTTGTTGTACTTGTTGCTGGCTTTTTTTGCGTTTTGAATTCAATGGCGCAGCTGTCGCAATTTTCGACAAGCGCCGCAAAATAGGCAACAGTCGTTTATGCGCCAAATGCGAGCTGCCATTTCCCATTTGTTGCTCACTTTCGTCAAGCAGTGCTGACTGCAGCTACTCTTTGCCCGTCGCTTCCAATAAGAGCGAGCCCTGCACTTTGCTCTCGCATCGCTCGCTCTCTCTCGCTCTCTCTCTCTCTCTCTCTCTTGTTTGTTTCATTCCACTGCATTCCCGTGCGCTTAAGAGCGCAAGAGCTCTGCTGCTGCGTTCAACTGGCTTCAACTGTTGCGCTCTTCGCTTCAACTTGCAGTCAATTGCGCTCTTTGCTTCAATCTGCAGTTCGCCTGAGCCGAACCCTGACCCTTGGCAACATTAATTCCATTGTGTATTTGAACTTTTTGTACTTCGCACTTGCAATTGTCTTCGCGCGGCCGGAGAGCAACGGGAAAAAGGTCCACATCGAATTAGTTAATTGCATAAAGCAACGCGGGCCGATAGAGCAGACAGTTTGGCGGACAAAGTAGCGCGAATGCGTTCACTAAAAACACAGGTCTGACCATAAACAATGCCAGCAAGTGGGCGGGGGGGAGTGGCAGGGAGTGAGGGAGGTGGGGGACGGAAGGGTGTCTTGGCGGAAGTTACTTGCAGTTAGCAACTTTGCTGCTCTGCAAGTTAAAGTAAATGACCATTCGTTATGCACTGGCACAGGGTGTTTTCACTTTGTCAGGAGAGATGCTTTACTTTTGTATACCAAATAGTACAACTTATTTGATATATCAAACTGCCTCTCTATATGCCTGTCTACCTTTCTCTCCACAAAAACTAATTAAATTTCCCACAACTGCTTGTGTTTTTTACAGCCGTTGGCTACATATGTCAGAATCGGTAGACTTTATACATGTACATACCAAACTATATATGTATATATATTATTTTTATAATTATTTTAAAGTACAAATCTTGGTTACACATTTATCTATTTTTAAAATCAAAAACAAACTCTCTAATTGGGTAAAATCTTAATCAATTTAAAATTAACTCCGCAGAAGTTTTTGAATATTTCGTTTTAGATTATCTTACCATATTATCTGTAAAAAAATATATGTTACTTAGGTCAGCCAAACTTCAAGAGAAATTGCACTGAACAAATTCAAATTTGATCTTTTAATTTAGCTTGCGGACAAAAGAGCAATGGAAAAATATATTTTTGTGTGAACCTTTTCTTTTTTATTATGATATCTTAACGAAACTTAGTCAGATAATTGCTTACTTCTTCTAACACGAACAGACTTCTATATCATACGCTACCCTATATACAGTGTCAAAGATTAAATCCCCTTTCCTAAGAGATTTTCAGATTTAATAAAGGGTATTTAATCTTTGCCACTTCATAGATAATCCTTCTTGCTTGCTTTATTTGTTTGTTGTCTGTAGTTGTTGTTGTTGTTGTTGTTGGACACTTTGGCAAAGCGCCCCATCGCAGAATAAATGAGTTGAAATTTATGTACTTGGAATGAGCAATGCCACGGACAAACATGTTGCACCTATGTAGCGACAAGCAAGCCAACAACAAACAGCCAAGAGGCAGCAGCCAACGGCCAAGGGCCAAGAGCTAACAACCAACAGCTAACAACTTACGGCCAAGAGCCAACAACTAACTTGTTATTGTCAGTCGAATCACTTGAATGTGCGCATTGTTCGTATGTCATTATTGTCGCTGCTGAAGCCGCTGCACACCGGAAATGTCCTGGCGATTGCTGGCAAGGACAATGCATTGCAATGGCGCCAATGGTGCAAACTGTGCGGGAGGTATGGTGAAAGAGAAGGGGGTGGGCGGGCTGTGTGCTAATCTCTTGCAGTAAACACAGTACTAAACTGTTTTCGAAAGATGTTACATGAAGTGAAGATCAATACTCTAATTGGCTGCAAGCTTTAATTGTTATTAGAGCGTGCTTAAGATGCGAAAGATAAATGTGAAAAGTAGAGAGTACACTTAGCGAAAAGCCGCACTTAATCTCAAAGTATTGGAGGGATTGAAATCGTACCGTTTTATAAAAAAAAGTAATTAATTTAACATTAATGAAACATAAGATTTCTTAGATTTTGAGTCATATATTAAAGAATTTTGAACTTATACTTGGCTTAAGTATAATATTCTACGTTATTTCTTTAAGAGTATCTAAGGAAATTGAGCAATAAAATTGTAAACAATTTAGCCATGTCCCTAATTTAACTTCAAAAACAAATTCCACACAAATGTGTTTAGCATACTCTTGGGCTCTAAAAAAAACCGAAATGAAAACCCCAAACTGTAATCGAATTTTCCAATTTCAAAGCAACACTAGTTTCAATTGTGGTTTTATAAACAAAATATTTATATGCTTTTTGTATGTTTGTTAAATTGAATTACTCAATCAGTCGAATCTCGTTTGCAGGCACTGTCTGTATAATTTCTAACGAAAATATTATTAAATTATTTTGCTCGCACGCTCATTCAATTATTTTCCCAGTACATTTTTTCGTTTATTTTTGCAAATTAATATCGCAAACATTTCCTACAAAATAATCAACAAAATAAAAATAAAAAATTTAACAAATTACAAAAAATACAGAAAATATAGGAAAACCAATTGGCTTGCGAGCATTTCCATGTGAAAATCAGTGAAGCGTCAAAACAATTTGAAAAACACGCACAAATAAACGCGTGACAGCAAAATAGAGAAAAAAATAAAAAAAAATAATAAGAAATGAGACAAATAAAATAATGAAGCGAAAGCAGAAAAAAATGTGAAGAATTAAATGAAAAAAGATAATAATTGTGAAATTAACTCAAATAGGAGCAGCGCATAAATCATATGTGGCATGACATGTGTGAAATTACTTAATTAAATTAATTTTTGGACCGCGCACAGCACGCGCCTATGTGTGTGAGTGTGTGTGTGTGTGAGAAAATGGCAGGGAATTGATGTGATGTATAAAAAAAATGCTGACAAATGCGCATAATTTATGGCATGTCAATGCCTGAGCAATTTCGTTAGCTAATTAAACAGCAGCCAATTAGCGGAAGCAGGGTATTAAATAAAATGTAAGGATTTAAATTGAAAATAGCCTATACAAATTGTACAAACAGATAATACCCTTGCCGAGAGCTAACTAACAGAGAATGAATTTTAAAAGGAATGTATTGAATAAAGAAGCCTAAACTTATTCTGACACGATAAAAATTATCATATTATTTCTTGGTCTAGAATATCTTTAATAATAATATACTTACAAATATGGCAAATTATATATGTAGAGAAACACAAATCTAACTTGGCACAGAATTGGCTTAGCTAATAACTAAATAAATCTCCCAGTCTAACATATCCTCACAATAATATTAACTCATTTTATGTAATATAAAAACTGGTTTATTCCCAGCTGCGTGTCGATTTCTATGCAAACTGGCGTCAATTAATTGCGTAGCCTACTTTTTTGGGCGCACATTCACATTTGTTTTAGCCATATTTCATCAAGTTTTTGTTGGCAATTTGCACAGTTCTTTAGCCGAAAAATAACAAAAAGGCTTTAAAACACAACACGTCGCGTTGACTGCAATGTTGTTGCCTAAACAACAATACGTTGCACTGTTTGTTGTAGCCCCTTGAACCACACCCACACACACACACACACAGCCGCACAGACACACTCAGGCTGTGGCATGCATGTCACAATGCGGCAAACAGTGCCAACAATAACAACAACAACAACAACAACAGCACCAGCAACAACAAAACATTTAAATCAAAATGATAAAGTTGCATACTTGAGTAGAGTTATGCGAGGGCGTGGGCGGGGGCGTGTCAAGGATGAGAAGCTGAGCGAATGAGTTGCAACTGGGTCTGGGGCTGGAGCTGAGGCGCACAGAGCGCGGCAAATAAATATGAAAACATTTTTTCTCGTTGCGGTTAGCTTGTGCGTTGCTGTTGCTGTTGCTGCTGTTGTTGTTGCTGCTGCTGGTTGTTCGTTGTTGCAGCGTGCCTCAACGAGCGTGCAAAATAATATGCCAACAACAATGGCAGTTGAAACACAAACAACGCAACGGCAACAGCAGCGGCAGCAGCGAAGTTGAAAGCAAAAATAATAATGGCTAGACCCCGTTGTATTGTTGTGTAGCAACAACAGAAACAACAACAGCAACAGCGACAGCAACGACAACAACATTGTTGCATGCCACATGTAAAACGCAATGACAACAACAAGCAGCAACAACAACAATTTGATGCCAGCCGACACCGCACTCACAGATACTCGCTGTTGCAGCTATTTTCATTTTGTTGCCGCTCCGCTTTCTCCATGCCCGACTGTCCGTCCGTCCAGCTGTCCGTCTATTTAGCTGTCCTCCACATAGCTGCTTTGCTTAAGCCCTGCCACGAACTAAATGCTCACAACTGGCCAACAAAGTGCTGCAAATTAATATAAATTACTTGAATTTCGCTGAACTAATTTGTTATTAACCTACTTTGCTTACTGAAACACAAAATTAAAATGTGACAAACGCGGGGTCAAACTTTGGTTAATTTATGTGCAAAGACAAGGCAAGGAACGAAATCAGGGACAATAAACTTACTTTCTTTAGCCATTTCGCAAATCTGAAATAAACTAAAAAGAAACGTACTTAATTTTCCGTACTTTTAAGCAATTTCAATGCATTTAGTAATATTTATAATAAACAGTCTTTAGTCTAAAGATTTGAAATCTTAGCTGCAAAAACCTCTTACACAATATGTTTTATGAACAACATTTTAAAAGCTAAAGAGCATTGATATGTCTTAACAATATGGTCTCATTTTTTGCAGACGATCCATTAAATCTGCCTCGCGTAGCACTCAGACCCCTTTGACCCGACCCGCATTTCCATTCTATCATTCAGCTGTAGACAATTTCTAATGTATTCCAATCACAATTTTGGTTTTCGGTTTCTTTATTTACGCCCCATTTTGTTAAAAATGTTTTGTTGACAGTTGCGATGCCCCGCCCCCACCCTAAACATGCACGCACACGGCGACAAGTTGCCTTCTGTGCAGTGTCAGTGTTGTTGTTGTTTTTGTTGTTGTCATAGTTGTTGTCACTCTTGTTGTTGCTGCTGCTGCAATTCTTTGCTGTTTGTTGTTTCTATTGTTGTCATAACTGTTTTTGTTTATGCTGCATTTTTACTCGCATTTTTCCATGTTTTGTTGTTGTTGTGTGCATTTACTTTTTTGGCAGAGTGTTAGTAGATTCCAGTCATATGTGTGTGTATGTGTGTGTGTGTGCATGTTCTGCCATTTTGTTATTGTTATTGTTGTTGCAACATAAATTTCAGAGTGACATTTAGACACTCTACGGCGCCCAGGCGCTTCGCACAAGTGCCGGCAACATCATGAAATGGGCATGAGAATTGTGTCTGCTTGATCTCTCTTTAAACTTGAAGCCAAAGACATCATACTCTCAAAATTGATAGTCAAATGATCTATAAACTTGAATTGGAAGAAGCTGAGTGCAAAATCTAGTAAAAAATCACTTAGAACCACAATTCAAAACAAAATATGCTTATAATTCGCAAATAGTTCTAGCATCAGCTGCCTAATATACTATGTTAAAAATGGCATTTAAAAGAAAATAGTGTTGTATAACATTGGTTGGCTGCTTTATATAAAGAAATCCCATATAAATACACACAAAACGCCATTTGAAGTCATTTTTGCTTATAATTCTCAAACAGCTTAAGCATTAGACTCCCCAAAACAATTCGTGACATGACATTTATGGACAGCGGTTGCTGTTGAGCAACAGCTCGACTACTTTTGCAATAGCTGACCAAGCTGGCAGCTAACTTCCTTATATTCTAAGCGAAAAATGCACAATAAAACTCAAATTCCGGAAAATTTCTGCACCAAATTTTGTACCATAAACTTCATTTACACATGCCCATGATCTGTGCCACTGGCTTAAAGCTTTAAAATTTGCATTGCGCTCGTGGTGCAGCATAGTTATATCTCGACTCTGGCTTTTTGTTGAAACTTACTTAAGCGACCTTCACTTGAAAACTCTTGAAACTCTTGCATATATATTTCCCTTATGAATAGCAAGCTCTTTGCTGCCATGACTGCTATCATAAGGCGCGCACACCCATGCCACACACAAACAAACACACACATGGCTGGGCGCCCGCTATACGGTGCGTATGATAAACGCAAGTAAAATTCGTTGGCTCGTTGCGCATACGTCACGGTGTACGGCGCCACGCTATGCGATTCAGCTGCCGCTTATCTGGCCAAGTTTGGAGCGCTCTCAAGTGCACTTAACTAAAACTGAGCGTTGCTTAAAACAACAACAGTAGCAGTAACAGCAACAGCAACAGCAATAACAGCAACAACAACAGCAGCAAGTAAAGTGTGCGCCATTTTATTAAAGTCGATGCAGTTGCAAGACCTTAGCGCAACTTAAAATGCATTTAAGCGCCCAAAGTTGCACAATTCGGCGACTATCAAACAAAACTTTGAGTCAAAGCAACAGCAGCAACAACCAAAAGTGTCATCATGACCAGCAGCAGCAGCAACAGCAGCAACAGCAACAACAGCAACTGGCTCACATGAGTTATTGCATTGTCGCCGGCGTCGTTGTCCTGGTTGCTGCTGTTGTGGCTGGCAGCCTTATTCAGATCCTGCTGCCTGCCTCCTGACTCTAGCTGTTGTTGTCGCGACAGACGGATTTAGTGGCGCTTAGCACACAAAAAAGGGAAGAAGAACAAGGAAGAGAACTCCAGTCGGGCACGCCCGACTACGAGATACCCTGAACCCAGCTGTAAGCTGTCGTTACAAACATTAAAACCCCTTTTGCATTCATAAATACATACCGAAAATCACACATACACACACAAACGCACGCCGCATGCTGGGCACTTAACTTAGCGGCTGCTCTTGGAAATTTAACAAACTCCATACTATCGCATATCCATTTTTATCGATTTAAGGAAAACGGTATGAATTATGGATCATTTAAAAGAACTTGATCTGCGTGTGGTATATACAAACTTAAAAAGTCCAACGGACGAACAGACGGACATGGCTAGATCGACTCGGCTGTTGTTCCTGATCAAGAATATATATACATTATGGGGTCGGAGATGCCTTCTTCTGCCTGTTACATACATTTGGTCAAAAACCATTATACCCTTTTTAACCGTTTTCAATGGGTTTAGGGTATAAAAGGAAAAAGTACAAGAAGTGCAAACGCAATGCAAGAAATGCAAACGCCAACTGACCCCCGCAAGCCGCCTCTCCTCGCCTCCCTCCAGCCACAGCTACTTCAGCTTAGCCTTCAAAAAGTGCGGACACACATTGACTGCCCCTGGGAACGCCCCTTGCGCTGCAAGTCTTTGTCTCGCGTTATTTGTTAGCACTTCAAAAGGATTTTAATCAAAGTTTTCAAGTGGCACAATGTCTTGCTCTCCCACTCGCTCTCTCCCTCTTGCTGTCTCGCTCTTTTTGTCCAAGTTTTTTGGTTTATCTGAGTGCACTCATTGCCTGCCTCTTTGCTTGGAGATTTATATGCCATCACTCACTGTGATTTAATTATCTTTTGTGTTTTTCCCTTTTCTGTTTTTTTTTCATTCGTTAGTTTTCTTTTTATTTTGTTCTTTGCCACGCATAAAATTTATGCGACCAGTTGAAATAGATTCGTGGATAGATTTGTTCTTAAGTGCGTTGATGTCCATTATCCTGGCTTATGTTACGAATGCATTTTGTGGGCTGAGAAGGGGGCGTGAGGGATCGAGGAGCAGTTCGAAACTTTCAATTGATTTAATTAAATGCAACAGCAGCAAAGCCGCAAAAACTACTCTAGAACTCGAAATATTCATTTTGCGCACATTTTAACTTTCCACTTTTGCTGCGGCTGACACCATGTTCCAACAGTCCTGCTGACCCCCCCACCCCAGCCTCCATCTGCTGTTCCGGCTCATGCTGTGTCTGCTGTACCTCCTGCTGGTCAGAGGCGTTTGTGTCCTGTGGCCACTTGTGGCACTTAACAATTTTGGCAGCGCGACGTTTTCAAGTTGTCTCGTCGCTGGCGCATTTTTTGACGAGCACTACACCAAGCCCCCTACACCCCTCCCCCCCCTTCGCTGCTCCATCCCTTTGCCTTTGATTGACTGGCGGCGTGTTTTTGACGCAAGCCAAGTGCTTAGGCTGTTGTCAAAGCGCCATCCGAATGGATATGAGTACTTAGCCCACTCGTCATCTCTTCGCAACTTGGAACTAGAACCACAAGTGCTTGTCACTGAGCTGCGCCGAAGGTGGCTTTTAACGTTGATGGCCAACAGCAGGAAAAACCTACGGTTATGGCTTTTAACAGGGCTACAGACTTCTTTATTGGATATCAAAATGATTTGTCAATTCAAGTAGTTGAAAAAACTAACAATTTTTGAGCACTCTAAATTTGTTTTTAAATGATATCTTTAAAGCAATTTTGTTGCATTTTATTTCATAAATAGTATGTTAACAGTTTAACTTATGTTATAAAATATAGCATAATCAACCAATCACAATTCACAGCACTGCCATCTTATTAACATATTTTCTGCAGCGTTGCCACCTCGCTAAGATGGAGATTTCCATTGACTGCCATAGTTAACTTCGAAATTCGCATATTTTTAATATTCGCATTTGTGGTATAAAATCGCAACTATTTGCAGCCCTGCACAAATACCGGACATACACATAACGCTTGAAATATAAACTTCCATAATTGTTAGCACCTTTTTTTTGGCGTGCATTTCAAATGCCGGCAAGATAAAAAACCAAATGCCCAGGGAATGGCGCGCCATTAAAGGGGAATTTATGGGGGAGCGTAAAAGTATGCAATACTTTTTGCTCGCATGCGAATTACAAGCGATTGGCGCCTGCTGCTGTGCTAATAGTTGTTGTTGTTCTTGTTGTTGTTGAAGTATTTTGATTCATTTAAAGCCAAAAAAATATGTGCACAAATTTTGTCAATGCAAATTACAAAAGCCAAAAATGGCCAAAGGCAAAAGCCTAAAAAACTTTGTTGTAGCTGAATAACTTTTGACGCTGTTAACTGTGCGTATAAATGACTATGTGTGTGTGTGTGTGTGTGTCTGTGTGCATGAAATGAGGTTCAAGCGTAAACGTAATTAAAATAGCTGAATATACGAATCAATAAACAAATTGATTATGCAAATTTACTGTTTATTTGCTTGCCAGTTGCCATTGTTTATGTGTGTGTGTCTCTGTGGGTGTCACCGTGTGTGAGTATGCAATTTATCTATGTGTTGTTGTTGAGCGTGTGTGTGAGTGTGTGTTTGTTAGGCATTAATCGCTTTTGTTGCAGTTGCCAAATTGTTTGCTTGCTTTATTTTAGTAAAATTTATATGCATTTAATGCTCAATCGGAGCGGAAATAAAAACTTGGCTGTTAATATATTTCTTTTTTTTTGGCAGACTGAAAAATCAACTGTAAAAGCGGAAACGGAAAGCAACTGCTTTCCAGAGTGCGGAAGGGGTGCAAAGTGTTGACTGTTTTCGTAATTGAGTTATTTTTGTAATTTACAAAGCGCTGCATGATTGCAATAATGAAGTGGTGTGTGTGTGCCTGTGTGTGTGTGCTGGCATCAAATGTGTTTTTAATTAAACATGAGCAACAAAATGCAAATATAACAATTCGTAACAACATAAACAAATGAAAATCAAATTAGCGTAGAAATAACCAAATTGAAAGCCCATTTGCATTCCGTTTCCAGCCCCACAGTTGATGCTGCAGATTGATAAAGATAAATTGCAGCATGAATTGGTTGAAGATTTGCCAGTTTTTGCACAACAATAGTTCATTTATCAATGGCCTTTACATAATTTTGTTGCGAGACAAATTGCAACATGGCATCTGATTAAACCAGTATGAAAATCCTGCCCAATTTAAGCTGTCGAGTGGAAATTTGTATGCCAAAAGATCAACCTAATAACAGATTGATTGATAGCTGGAGTTTATAGATACTTAAAATGTATATATATAAGTTGAGAAGGGCGAAAACTGAAAAGAGCTGGCGTATAATCAAATTTTAAATTGGAACAATCAAAACATTTATATAAATAGCAAAATATAGGAAGTATGTATTAATGTCTTGTAAATATTAACATTTAGACAACAGTGAACCTCTGTTATTAACAGCTCTAAGCCTAACTTTGTTGGTCATGTTAATTGATGGTAGCTAACAGTGAGCACTATATGTTCACTATTAAAATTAAGAAAATGACTATGATTTCTCTGACCAAAATTGATTTAAAATGTTATTTATAATGCGTAATCAATCTAGAAGACAAAATGCCATCAAACATGAAAATCGGTGCAGTTTTGACAAAGTTATGCGAGTTTGAAATGTGGGAGTTATAGATTTGAAAGCTTTACTTGTCAAAATATTTGTCAATTTTAATCTGTCTGTATAAATTTGGTCTAACTAGATTTAAAACAGAGGGAGATATAAAGATTTTCTGGAATTGCCACGCGCCAAGCCAATAAATCTTAGCACTTTATCAGACTCGTGTATACAAAAATATGTATACCAAGTTTCAGCTTTTGTAGTTGCTCTAGCTTTAATAGTATAATACAAATATTACCATTTCCAAGGAAATAGTGTCATGTACCGATTTAAAAAGTAAGCCCATAATTTCCAACAACTGTTAGGTAGTTGACTGCTCTAGAGATCTTTATGCTCAATTTTTACTGATTTGCTGCTATTGTTTCTGCCACTTTCTGTTCATATCCTGTGCTCTCTGTCCTCATCATCAGCTGCCTCCCCACTCATCTATGGCTGCCACGTTGTGTGACTTTCAAATCGCTTAAATTGCCTGTAGAAAGTCGAGCGAAGACTTACATTCACATTGGCATAAGCTGCCTCCCTGTTGCACATGGCGCTTCCGTCGCTGCGCCCAGCGGCAGTGTCAAGATGTCGTGGTTCAAGCCACTGTCTTCCTGGCCTGCATCTGGATGCTCAACGGCAAATTGTTGCATCCGTTTTCTTTTGGCTTTTCAAACGCACAAACACACATGCACTTAGCACGACAAGTGCAGTGTGGGTGGGGGTAGGCTGAGCGGCCACCTTGCATTCACATTTGCATGTGCGGTGGTTGCTTCAGCTCCCATTGCTGCTGCTGTTGTTGCTCCTCGAGCAGTTCCTGCAATGACTGTTTCCTGTAATACACACACACACACACACACACACACACACATACACTAGCTCGCATAGAGCCGCTTATGTTGTTTGCTTTCGTTTTGCATTGTGTTGTTGTTGCTGTTTTGCACCGCAAATTGCCTTTAATTCATTTTCCGCAATTACTGCAGGCGCCACTGTGGCCACTGGGCAACATTTGGCAATGGGCGTGGCATTCTCATTATCATGCATGTCAACCAGTACAGCCAATGACAGCCCCAAACCGAATCCCTCCCTTTCCCCGTGCTTTGCAGCTTATTCTGTCAGCATTTTTCACATTTGAAGCGCATTCCATTTGCATGCCTTGAGGGCCAGTTTAAGTTCGATTCGCATCTCCATATAAATGAGACCTGTTCACTACCTCGCCCCACCCCCCTGCCCGGCCCATTGTCCATCGCTTTAAGCGCATTAAGTGCCCGACAGTTGTGTGGCTCGCTTCGAGTGCTCCCTGTTAAGGTCAACGCTGATCAATGTCAATCGGTGCACGTAGCCCAGTTGCAGTCAGCGTTCTCGTTGGGTAACTCCCGAAACGCACCTAGTTCCCAGCTCCCACCGGCCATCACAGTCGCACACAATTAACGAGCCAACGTAAACAGACAGGCTGCAACAACAATGAAGTCTGTCGGGGCACAGGCAGCTCAGCAAGCCAAAGTGAGTGCGATTTGGTGGTGGTTCCATGCAGTTCCAGCCCTACTTACGACTTTGAACAACTTAATTTGATCTGGATGGCTTAAAGGTGATTTATAATCTGGCAAATCTGTGTAATGCTTGTCTTTTATATATTTATTTTTTTTATTTGATTTAATTTATTCAGCAACCAGGGTGCAGAATACGCATTTATCTGCCTTTCTGCTATTTTTTGGCACCATTAATATATATAATAATTAATTAAACAAAATTTCTCAGTCTTATATTGAAATTATCAAGCTTAAATTAAGTTGTTGTCCTTTATTAATAAATATTATCCAACAAAAACATTTTTGGGAGTGGCGAGAGAATAGAGAAATGTATAGACAGGTAAAGAGGAAGAGAGTAAACTGTGGGAATAGCAAGAAAACCAACTAACATAAAATAATTATAATCAGTGAAGAAATAAAGGTCAAAAGACTTTCATAAATTTCACTTCAAATGTGAATTCTAAGGCTATCTTGATGTTTTGCTTATTTATTTATTTATTAACCAATAGGCATTCTGGTAAACTTATATTAGAAGTAGAAAAATACTATATTGATATACATATATAACAAAAGTATGTACATATATATGTAGATTAATTTTGTTTGTCGCAGAGAGTTCAATTGTGACAAGCGACCAACTGGGAATTAAATCATATAGCTCCCATAGATACTATTGGTTACAATCAGCGTTTTTTTTATAAAAATGTATAGTGCTTTTTAATAAATTGTTCTATGCACGTAACATATGAGTACAATTTCGTCAAGATCGGACTACTATATCATTGAGTTCCTATCAGATGAAGCGGTGGAGATGGGGATTAATATAATGGAAAATATCGAACATAAGCTGTTTGTTGTATTTATATATTTGTATATAGTCTTCGGCACCCCGAGGTTTATTTTTGTCTGCCCTTCTCCACAATTTATTCATTTATATACGAAATATTTTTTCTGTAATTATACCAAACAAAGCCTGGCTGTTCATTTTCAAGGTTAGCTGCCCAGCTTGAGATCAGTGCACGATGCAGTTCATCTCCGCATGGCAAGGCACAGACCATGTGAACAAAGCGAGGACGCGCTCAAGTACGTTTGTAGCCCGGTAATAGTCGGAACAGTGACAATGTCAGCGGCAAGCGTGCAGCGTGTAACGGGAATTGCAAATGGTTGCGAATGCACCCGGAACTAGAGCCGTTATTCGGGCAACTCGGAGCTGGTTAGTCGTAACGCCTGCCAGCACATTTTGGTTGCCTCGCTGCGCGCCATTTTCAATTTACTGACGCTGTCATGGCCGGAAGACAAATATATGCGTGTGTGTGTGTATGTGGGAGTGTGTGTGTGTGTGTGTGTGCGCGCTGGCATGTTGTGATTGCGGACTGTTGCTTCACTTGAGTGGCGCCAAGTCGCTGACCCGCTCCCGAATGCAAACGTGGCAGGACATAGGGCCGGGCACGGGCACGGACACGGACACGGACACGAATCCGGTGTACAGGGTGCTCCTATTTTTCTTGCGCCACTTTTCTCAACTGTTGCGAGCAGTTTGTATTTTTATTTCGTCCTCTTTCCATCTATTCTGTGTTTTTTTTTTTGTTCTCTTACATTGCCGTCTGTTGTAATTGTTGCTAAAGCAGCGCCAGGCAGCAGAAATTGCAGCAACTGTAATAACAAAATGGCCCCCGGAGTTGTTGCTGTTGCCACACACAGTCGCACACACACACACACACACACACACACACACACACATACGCACACTGACAGCATGGGGGGTGTGGAAGTGTGCGCATGTAACATATTTCCAGCTTGACTTATTTTGACTTTGTATGTTTCCCCTTTAGCCAGAGTCAGAGTCAGTCTTCAAGTACGCCTCCCCCCTCCTCCCGCACACTCCGCCACCCACAGCCACGCCCACTTTATTGTAGTTTGCTGCAGTAAATGGCAAAGTTTATTCAACGCAAAATGTGCAATGAGAATGTGCGGCGTGTGCTTTACTTCCTATTGCCAGGGCCTGTCTGTGTGGGCGTGGGACTTGGACTTGGGGCGCGTGGAGCGGGGAGCGGGGAGCGGGGAGCGGGGCGTGGCTGCACTAACGTTGCACACTGATTTCCTGTTGCATTTCCGACCTCAAAATATATGTGAGTGTGTGTGCTAGCTACTCTGCTGCAACGTAATAAAATTAAATCGAATTTGGGGCACCCTTAACGGAAATTTGAAATTAACCTGCAAAAATAGATTTTCAACAGCTGCTTTCCAAAATTGATTTAACAAAATTTATTGAATTTTATTTAGGGCAAACTTCAAGTCCCGCCTCTTGTTTTGCAATCGTTGTTGCCCAAACTGAAAGTGTTTAGTGCTGGAATTTAATAAAGCCGAACACTCGAACAAGCCTGAAATGCTTGTTAAGGCAAGCAAAAATGTGCTAATGAAGAGTGCTCGACTAGGAGTTGCCCTGTATGTACATTTTTGCTCTTAAGTGCGGAACGTTTTGAGATTTTTAGCTCTAAGCTCAAACTGTTC
Source organism: Drosophila colorata (assembly GCA_035041545.1). Lineage (NCBI taxonomy): Eukaryota > Metazoa > Arthropoda > Insecta > Diptera > Drosophilidae > Drosophila > Drosophila colorata. Next base: position 9,169,430 of record JAWNLD010000564.1, read on the forward strand.
GGGCAGAAACTGTTTTATTAGTTAAGAAAAGCCCACATGAAACTCAAACGATACTTTTGGCAGTCAGTGTTTGAAATGATAGTCAACAAACTACTATAGTGCTTATCTCTTCTTTGTTTAACAGGGTATTAAAGCCTTGGGTAAGTATTTATTCCTGCGTTTATTTATCGACTTCAGCACTCAAATAAAAACTAAAATGGAAATTCCAGCACGTTCGTACGAATATATCAATATATGTATTATACATGTATTGCGCATTAAAAGTTATTTGACATACTTTTGTTATATCTGCAAGCGGCTTTGGCACCTATTTTCACTTATATTTTGCACCTAATTTCTTTGATCAATTTATGCAATTTACTTAAGCTTTTCATGGCGCATAGTTTGAGTTCCATTTGCAATTGCTATGCGAAAAACCTTTCAGTTCTGTTTTGAGTCGCTTGGCAATTGGGTCAGGTCAGGCAGCTGCCGGGTAGCAGGGTAGCCGGGTAGCAGGGTTGTCGTGTTTCAGCTGTTGCCGCTGCCGCTGCCGCTGCACTTGGTTCAACTGTTGACATTGTGATGAAATTTCATCTTTTTCGCATTGGCAGATTTTTGAATGCTCCAGAAATCAATTTCAATAGCGCCAGCCAACAATGGAAATGATTGAAGGAGAGGCGACGCATTTAAATGTTTTATACAATTTGCGACTCTCACACTCTGGCACTCTCCCTCTCGCTTGCACACTTTCTCTGGCCGCTGCGCTGCGGTTGTCTATTGTCTTTTTTTGTTTTTTGTGAACAATGGCAGGTGTCATGCAGCCATTGCCACGAAAGGACTGCCTGCCCAGGTTAAGATCCCTTTGTGCATTTTACGCGGAATTACACAGCGTAAGCAGCTGGCACTGTGTGGTGACACACACACACACACACACACACACACACACACACACACACACCGACTCCCTCCACGTAGCCTACTTAACCGCAGTCCCACTCGCACCATGCGGCAAACGCCAGCAGGCGACTTGTCTGCTTTGTTGTGCCCACGTAGCGAGCGAACCTTGCAACCCATTGTGGCCAAAGGCAAACACAAGGCAACGGCAACCAATTGCCTGCACGCCCCCGCCCCTGCCCCCGCCCCCGTCCACGCCCCCGTCCACCCACAGTTGATTTAAGCTGCACAAAAAACTAAACAACGAACAGCGCGACGGCGTCTGCACAAAATGAGAAAGGGGGGCAGATGGGAAGGCAACTAAGAAAATGCATGCACAAAAGTAACTCATAATTAAGGCAAGCCAGCCAAGCAGGCCACGGGATGCAGAGGTAGCCAAGCCGGCGAACCTACTCCTTGGCTGACAGTGGCCGGAGGGGGCTGTGGCAGGAGGGCGGGCCGGCAGCTCCTTCTGTTCATATGGCAAATGCCAGAGTATTGTTGCCTACTTTTTGGCTATGCTACTAAGTAGTTCGCATTAGAGATGGATCTTCTGATTTAAGAGCAGCTGCGACTTAACGAACCAGTTCCGTTGTTCGCTTTTAAGACTTTGAAATGGGTCAGGTAATAAAATCGGGTTGGGTCTCAAATGTGGACATACTTTTAAATAACATTAGGAACAGAAACGAATATAATTTTATGCTTTTCTATTCCACTTCAAGCCGTTTAATTCAAGTCATTTCATTTCGCGAAGTTTACTGCATTTAGATTGATTAAATAAAGACAGTTTTGGAACTAGTTGGGAACTAGTAAACTTGAATTTGTTTAAGATGGATTTTGGAAAGTTGAAAAGTTTGCTAGTTTGCTTACAGCTGGTTTTCGTAAATAGTTTAGTGAACTAGTTGTTGCTATTTATTAAACAACTCCTTGAACTACTTGTTGATATTATCTAAACAGTTCTGTGAACCAGCTCCTGCGCTCTAATAAACAATTTCCTGAACTAGCTATTGCACTTTATTAAACAGTTCTTTGAACGTGCTCTTGCACTTTATTAAACATTTCCGTGAACTAGTTCACGCCGTCTAGCATCCTTGGGCTCATCCTGGCTCGTTTGCCACTTGCCATAGACTCGTATAGTCGTAGTCGTAGTCGTATATATTTTTGATATGCTTCAGCAAACACCTGCAACGTCTCAACAACAATGAGAAATATTGTTAAGTAAACTGCACAAAGGAGCGCAGCCTTATGGAAAGAGTCTGCGGGGGGGTGGTTGAGGGGTGGTTGGGAGTGTTGGGCGACGAGGGCGCAGTTTTTGGTGCATTAGCAGCAAGTGCGTTGCGCCCCGCACAGCGCAGCTCCGCTCGCCGACGAGCTAAGGTGCACTCTTTATTGTTTATGTTTGGCTTTAGCGCTGCATTGTTGTGTCTCTCTATGTGTGTGTGTGTGTGTGTGTGTGTGTGTGCGTTGTTAATGCATTGCAATGCCTTGGCCAGGACATGCAATCTGCATTTGCGACGAGTCAGAGTGCGCCCGCCCGCACCTGCACCTGCACCTGCACCTGCATCGGCCTCAGGCTGAGCCTCATCCACGGCTTGAGCCTTGACTTTTGGTAGTCAGCGGATGCGAAATTCATGGAAGCTGCAAATCATGGCAATTGCCGTTGGCCAACTCGGGCAGCGCGCTTTCTTTCATTGTTCGCCCGTGGCACTTGGCTGATATATGAATGCCCGATATTGAAATTACGAAATGAATATTAATAATGTGGAGCTGGCGCTGCCGCTGGCGCTGGAGCTTGCTGAATGCCAAGCGACTCATGGCCTGTTCATTGCCTGTCGCTGCCGACATGGCGTATGCACAATATTTCCATTAGGGGCCGCATTCGTTTGTCAATTTGCTGGCCACATAAATCACTTGGCTGCGACGGAGGCAATGAGTCGCCTTAAACCCAATTAACCCATTAGGAGCGCGCTCGTCTTAGCCATTTGATGCGGCTGCCTAGAATGCAATTAAAAGATGCATCCACCGAGGAAGACATCGCCTTCGAGTCTTGCGCCTCACTCGCATTTAATTTTTATGTGGCCAAGGACGAGACGCTCGTCCAGGAAGAAGATGCACAAGTGCCAGAAGTGGAAGAAGCAGCAGAAAGTAATAACTGCGCATTGCCATTATTTATGTTTATGTCCGCACTACATCATCTTCAAATGTCCAGAGCCGGGCAACCCGCCTTCGCCTCCCTTTGGGCCATAAAAAACAAGTGCCGGCGGACAAGTTGTGTGCAGTTGTACAGCGGGCAAATGTCTAGATCGTCGCTGTGTTGCGGCTCAGGCTGTCTGTCCGCCCTCGTGCGGGTGCCTTCTTCTGGGTGGCTGAGCTGGGCGCCGTTTAACTGCCGCAGTTTGAGTGCCGTTGAACTAATTTCCGCCGGCATCTACAGTGCAATGGATCCCACTGCTGCCGGAGGATGCACTGTAGCACAACTTCGACCGCTGCCCCTGCCCCTGCCTGTGCCAGTGCCCGTGCCTGTGCCTGGCTGCAATTGCGGCATTTCTATGGCACTCGCATTTGTCATTGAGGCGCTCGCTAATTTGACATAAATTTTAAATGCTCTGATGCAGAATGCGGTAAGCCAAAGGCAATGCCTAAGATCTTAACTGCTCCAAGATGAGTAATCCGACAGAGCGGCCACATGGCCAGATGATGTGATGCTCTGCAGCTTTTGCGAAATGGGCAAAAGAGGCCAGCCCTAATGTATACAAATTAGTTGAGAATTTGGCCTTTGGATATGCTAAGCTTGAAATGGATTATAAATTGACAGACTGATCAGATTGCACTTGAACCGTTCTATATCAAAACAAAAATGTGTAGAGGATTTGTGGAACTCACACCTCTCAGGAAAAATATCAAAATATTTCCGTAGGTCTCTTTACGGTCAAACCAACGTCAGCATATGCCAAAATCAATAAACTTTCTGAAAAGCAAACCAATAAAGTGAACAACTGTCAAAACTGTCAACACCTCAAGTGACCTCTCGTACCGCTCGCTCCTCCCCGCCCGCGCACCTACAACTCGAACATCAAACTAAAAGTTTGCTCTACGAATGCCGTACTCCAAAAGAAACACAAAAATCAACTCAAGAAATGCATAAAAATACATGATTTCAAATTGATATAAGTACATGTATAGAACATGAATATTTGCAAATAAAAATTGAGATGAGAATATAAAATGAAATTGGGCAATCGTTAAGGCTTTTGTTGCCTGTCTGCCGGCAGGGGTGGGGACAGCCAATGAAGTGAATTGAACTGAAGTGGAGCGTTCACGGTGACGGGGACGGTGACTGTGACTCTTGTTAGTCTTTGACTTTGACAGTTTGCCGGGCGTTGGTCAGCCTTTTCGTTTATCGTTATGGTTATTTTTATTGTTGTCAAATTGGCAACACGAAACGATTGAAAGAAAACTTTTTTTAAGCAGAGTTGGACATAAGAAATATGGTCGGCACATAAAAGTCACGGCTGGGCAGGTATTTCAAATTAGTTCGCTATTAGCCCTTTTAAAAAACTGACGACGTGATTAGCGAACCTGTTTTTTGGGCCCATTGTCTGGGGCATTACACGTGCGAAGTGCTGAAGGGCGTTCAATGGACACCCCAATTACTAGAAAAAAGCACCGTTCGTTGAGTTCGTTGCCATAGCTAATGCAATTTTTTTTTTGATAGCATTAGGGAAAACTATTTTGATTTCTTTTTTTCGTTTTTGCGTTTTTGGCAAGCTCGGCTCTTTAATCTTACAAGTCACGCACTGATTTTGCAATTTGCATGCAGCGACCGCTAGATGGCGCCGGCAACGGCACGTGTCTGGCGCACTCGAACAGCAACAATCAATATTTGAATTTGCATTCGAATTTTCAATGCAGTTGGTAAGAAATTTACGCAAAAATTTACGCAAACACAAATTTCATAATTTGCTCAGCATTTGTAGAAAATGTACAATTGGCAATTTTATCCAGCTATTTTCTTCAAGTGGCATTTTTAATAATGCTGCAATCCCCAATGCTAGCTACTCACATGTCGTATGCGTAATATTTATTACCCATACGCACTTTTAATTGCATTTCAAATGGCAAAAGCCAATTGATATTAAACATGACCAATTGACATTGCTATGGCTATTGATGGTGATATTAATTTTGATATGGTCAGCAAAGGATTTAAATGGAAATTCTGCATTTGGAAATTAAACATTTTAACTTTCAATTTCGCATGCAGACAAATGCCAAAATATAGAATTCGCAAAACGAATGAATGCACTTTCCCTTTGGCACTCTGATTTGCATGTAAACGGAGACTCCTTACTGGAAGAAATGCGGCGTATGCAGAGGAGATGAAAGAGATAGCGACAGAGACAGAGCGGTCCCTTAAAAAGGGGTTGCTTGGAAATTCAAAAATACAGATTTTTGCCTAAATGTGATAAAATTAAGAGTTATCCTGAGTATATCGAATATACAATCTAATTTAACATAACATAGTATATAAAATATATATATATAATTAAAACCTAGGTTCACAGCACTAATAATCAAGTATACAAACGTTAAGTTATGCCACTTTACACCCTCTAATAAAATAATAAAATACAAAATTCAATTGTGTTTTTTACTTCCGATCAGTTTACAATAGCAAACTGTGCTCTTCTTAACAGCTGCATTACAAAATAAATGACCATTATTAATCCCGCCAATAAACTTGCTTTTCGTTTGCTTCTCCTTTGCCATTGTTTGAGCCCCTTTTGTTGCCTGTCACTGTCAACGCATTGATATCGATAACATTCACCCACGTTGGGCGCTTTAAATGCATGCATGCCCGCACACACACACACACACACACACGCACACACACACACGCACACACTTGCACATAAGATACTTGCATGCATACATTCATTGCATAAAGCCCCGAACAACTTTTTCATGCTCCATTGTGTTATAAATATTCATAAAAGCGCGCCATTTTTTCTGCTTTTGTGGGCGCCCGCCCACAACTAAAGCCTTGATTTCTTGCATTTCGCTTTGTTGTGCTCTGCTGTGCTATGCTCATGCCAAATACCTAGCCAATATGCCACGCCCCCCTCCCCACCACTGCCAGCTCTTCTTACTCCTTTCTCCCCCATGAGCGCCTTCTGTAACCGCAAACTATGCTTCTAATGCCGCGCTGGCATAAATTTAAAGCAGCAGCTGCGGTTTTTCACTGCTCCCACTGCTCGCTCGATATTTGTACGTTGAATGCGGGGGCAAGGCGGAATCCAGGGGGCAGGGTATGTTTACATGCCACACTGATACCAGCAACAGCAGCAGCGGTAGCAACATAGTAGCTGGGTTTCAGGCTTTAAGCCAAAGCATTTTATGCTGCTAATTGATTTTTCAAAACTCATCTTTGTTTTTGTTGCATTGCTGTTGTTGCTGCTGATGCTGATGCTGCTGCCAGCAGCTTCTGCGCTTTTGTTTGGCGTTCAATTAACGGGAATTTGCATTTTATCTAAAAACACACCATATGAATACACACACACACACACGCACACACAGCTGCTTACACTAAGCCACCGCATTGAGCACATTCTGATCACAAGTTCGACGAAAATTCTTTATAAGCTGCTAACTTTTGCCTCTGGCATAATTAAGCTGCATATTTGCCATTGCCGAGAGCCAAGTCAACAAACGGCCAGGTAAAAATAGTATTTAGTGAGCAGTGTGAACAGTTTTGTTTTACAACAACACTTAGCAACACTTGACTTTGATCTTTGAAATCAATCAATGCTGTTTACTAGCTGCAAACAATTCGCCGCACAAGTCGAATGAAACAAGAATTAAATGCAGCTAAAATTATATTTAGTAGCTGTGACTTATGAGTTAAAGCTATAAACCCAGATTTTCAATGATATTACTCATATGTATGCCATTGGTTGTTTTTCAGTAAAACAAATTTGAAAACATATTGGATTTGCTTTTGCAATTATGGAAAGAATGTATTAAAACGCTAATTGAATTATTTTTAAATGATGTAATTTATATTTTATTTATCTATATATATAGGTAAGATAAATCATACAATTCTTTCCTATGCACGCCCCTTTAGCTGTAATGCAATAGAACTCAAAGTCAAAGGTGTTAACATGAACTTAACCTCAACTGCTCTTGAGCTGCTCGCTGTTAATAACTGCAATAACAACAGAGCAATGTTAAGGCTGCTGCTAATTAGCAGCGTCTGCCATATGCCGATCGTGCTTCAATCAAGCGGAAAAATGCAACACGCCCACATCGTTTAGATCGTTTAGATCGTCTGGTCGAGGCTGGAAGACGATTATGGTGCTGCGGCTACATAATATTGTATATTTATTATAAATAAAATATTATTATAGTATGGCAGGCAGCATCATAAAACTTGATGAGCCGCGGCCGCATACGGCATGAGCTTGACCACAGAAGTGACCACAGACAAGGCGCAATTGCAGTTGCCAACAGGTTTCAAGGTCAGGCGGCCGCAGCCGCAGCCGCAGCCGCAGCCTAAAAGTAACATTGAAACTGCAGTTGGTTACATGGCTCAAACCGGTTACAAATAGCCGACAGTTTTTGCTGCCGCAGCTGCTTCTTCTTCTTAAGCTTGGCAATTTCGAAATATTCAGCATAAAAAAAGAAAAGAAAAAAAAACAATACAATGACATTGAATTGTAAATGCAGGCGATAAAAACCAAACACATAAAACACCAAAAAAAACAAAAATAAAAATAAATAAAAAAATGAAAGAAACCAGCAAAAAGAAGACAAACCAGCAGAAGTAAATAAATGTAAGCCGCAGTCGGACGTACGTTGCATGTGCAATTTGTGTGTGTTTGCAAAAAAAATAACAACAGCAGCAACACTGACAACACACAGATTACGTATACGCAGCGATGTCTGCCAATGTCCATATCAATGGTCAGTGTTTGGTAGCTGTTGCTGTTGCTGCTGCTGCTGTCGTTGCTTCTTCTTTCTCCGCTTCCGCTGCTGTTAAAGACATTGACATTTTTTCTTTACTTTGTTGTCGCCGTTTAATGCTTTTATTTTCTACTTCTTTTTGTATATTTTACCATTTCCAACGCCGCATTACGTCACTTTCACTGTACTTTGCGGCTTAAGAGCCGCCCTCCCCACCCTCTGTTTAACATTCATTGTTGTTGCTGTCGACTTTGTTGTTGCTGCTGCTGCTGCTGCTGCTTCTGCTTCAGCTGCTGTCGTTGAGCGTTGTTTGTACTGGTTATTTGTTGGTACAAACAAGCGAATTGCAATAAAAATACTCGTACTTTAATTTATGACCGCTTGCATGCGACTCTCTTTGGGCTATGATTTATCTCAGATATATTTTCGGGTTCGCGCTTGTTTGCCCCGTTTTCTGTTTGCTTCGCATAATTTATACGCGTTTACCAAGCCGAACTGTGTTTTTAGTTCAAGTTCATCAGCCAATTTCAGATATCTTCTGTGCAAATTACATGCGTACACTTGCTCAAGTTGTACCAAAAAAAAATAAAGGTATAAAATAAACTGAATAATGGTTTAAGCTTCCAAATGCTACACTTTGTAGATTTATCTTTTTAAGTTCAGGCAAAACGGGCATTATGGTCCTGGGAGGTCAACGGAATTTCTAACTCTTATATGTAATGCATATATACTATATATCTTGTAATATAATAAGTATTAGATGTATATAAGTAATTTAATTTTAAATTTTAAGTCTGATTTTACACATAACAAATATATGTTTTAGTAAAAATATTAAATATATATACACAAAATCACAAATACCTATCAGAGCATATACATTAACGCTTGAAATTTTCGAAGCTGCCATCCGCGTTGCTCTCGTCCTTGCTTGAGTCTTCCTTTTCGCTGTCCAACTCCGCCTGCGATGTTTTCTTGCTGACCTTTAGCTTGCAGTTTAATAATCTGGTTACCTCCTCGTAGACCTGCACCAGCTCGAATTGCGCAAGGTATCTGCCATCGTTGATGCGCCAAGGCAACATACTCACATCGAAATGGCCGCGTTCCATATAGTAGAAGCCCGGCGTCAACGGGCAGGATATTAGGAAGTTCGGCGGCATTAGGGTCTCGCCCTGAAAATCATCTATGGTCATGTTGCGCAGCGATTCGAGTGACTTGCAGAAGTCTAAGTTCTTCAGTTTGAGCATTTCGAAGGTGTTCGGACCGCCCGGCACATCGTCCAGCTTGCGCACAAAGATTTGCATCAGCAGCTTGCCGGGAAAGTGCTCCCGCACGGTTAAATTGTAGTTGAGAGTAACCACATCCTCCAAGCTGTAGCTGATGAATATATTTTTGGGCACAAACGACTTGGAGTAGAACTCATCAATATGCATATGGAGCTGAAGAGGTGACCATAAAAATATAATGAAGTTGAATAGATATTATGAAAACCTTCACCATTTAGGACTTACGCCACAGACTTGAGCTGCCAGCCAGGCCAGAGCCAGGAGTTCTCGATACGGGCTCATAATCGTGTAGCTTGGGCAAACTGCGGTTTATGTTTTACATTTTAGACTCGTTTGACTTCAGTTTAGTCACGCCACGTCGCCTGACCTAATGGATTTGTTTGCCAACCACGGCGGGCATATTGAATAACCCTCCCGACGCCCTCCCAGATTCTTATCGGCTCATTTGTATTTCGGGCTAAACAAAGCCGTGAACGGGGGGCGTATGCGTGATGTGTTTCGCTTTAACAGCTAAACAATTGACCAACAAACTGTTTGTATTTAACAGGTGTTCTACTATTCAGGCAAAGGTCAACAGAGCTGTGACCCACATGTCGAATTACCTGCGTAAATATGTTTGTATGTCTTTTATGGCCATCATAGCTGTCAAAAGTGAAATGAATATTGCGCACTTTTATAACTAATTCCCAGGCACTTGCGACAGCTTTACAATCTTCAAATTGTCAACCTGTGCGAAATACACGTGTTTATAGAGAGGGGCAACATAAATGAATTGCCTTCTCGTAGTTTACACATCTCCACTCACAATGCCCACGCCCATAATATACGAGCTAATTGAAATGCCCATGGGCAACGGGCACCAAACGGGTTAACAAAGGCGTCGAGCGGTACTCACAGACAGCCCGACGACGCATGACGACGTCGAACATTTGATCACGATGACTTGATCACAAAGCATTCCGACAATTTGTTGTCTAATCAGACCGAGCGTCAAACAAGCTGCAACGAGTGTATTTTTGGTTTCATTTGCATAAATACTTGTATCCAAATGTTGGATTTACATCTTTTGGATATTTGCTCGAATGTGCTTAGTCATGTCTGCTCTATGCTAATTCACTTAACAGCCACCGCTCGAGATCTGCATTTGTTTCCGCTGCTCGAACTGCACCACATTTGTCACTTATAAAAATAATAAAAAACAAAAATGTAAATGCGGCACGACTTTGACTTTGACTGGCTCCAGTCAACAAGTCCCAAAAATATAATAAATATATATGTATTTGAAATCAAATGTTGACCTCTATCTAACTTTTTGAGTTGTTTATTTATTTATTTTTTGCTCTATGAACAACGCCCAGTCCAAGAGTTTAGCCGTTTATTCTGTTTCGGTTTATGTTTTCAGCTAGTGTTGATTTAACTCTTGAATCTTTCAGCTTGATGGCTTTTAGAAGTGCCAAATATTTATTGATCTCTTTTATGTTTTATTGCCAAATTGATTTTAATTGCCATGTCGCATGAGCGCTTTATCTGAGCTGTGAGTTGTGCAGGTTAAATTCTATGCCGGATACGTAGGCGCTGCTAGAAACAAATAGAAGGGATAAATAAAATGTTAATCTTTCAATTTCAATTTCATTAGCGCTTTATAGCCAATACTTATGGAGCCGACAGCTAAAACACAACTTCCGCATTGAGCAAATAATTGTTTTAAAATAATGTCACGCTGCCATATTGACCGATTTCTGAATAAGTTGTATTTTGATAACCTTGAGTCACATATGTAAATCTGAAAATGCTTAACTATACTTGCCGTAAAGATTATTTGAGCAGTGTCTAAAACTTCTTCAGGTGCACAAACAGTTCGCTTGGCTCTTGGCTCTGACCTAACCAATGCAAACAGTGGCAGGCGTGTCTCGGCTCATCGTGGTTGTTGTTGCATTGGTGTCTTATAAATATATGCTTTATTTGCGAACCGGCCAGAAGAGTGCCACCGGCAGGTGCCCAGCAGGGCCCAGAGACTGTGCACGTCCAAGCAATTTGCAATTTTTGTCAGTTTTTCTTTACCTTTTTGCCTTTGGCTGATGTTGTTGCTGTTGTTGTTTTTTTATTGACCAGACTCGTTTATTTATGCGCCTTTGTTTATGTATCGCCATTTCTGGCCACTTGTCCAAACCGGCAATGTAATATGTGCAGTTTACATATGACATTATCATCGCTTGATGGGTTTCTTTTTCGGGGCGCCATCCTCGTGGGGTATAAAAGCCACCAGCACTGCGGCCACCAAGTGCAGTCAATTTTTGGATTAACCAGCTCAACAGTTGCCTTCGCATATCAGCAAAAAAAAAAAAAAAAATCATCAGAATGAAGTACATTGCTTTGGTGAGTCTGCTCAATAAATGCCTTCAAGGGTCTATCAATTTAAAGGACAATCATCTCTTGCAGGCCCTTTTCGTTTGCCTGCTGGCCGTGGCTCTGGTGGCCGCTGTGCCCGTCGACGAGACGCTCCAGGGCGATAACATCTATGGCCAGTCGGATGTGCACAATCCCCACGATCCTCAGGCCATCTTCAAGCTGAAGAAACTGAAGAAGCTGCTGCTCGGTTGAGGCCAACACGCCGACCGCCAATGCCCGTTGACTCTAGTCCATGTACAAACAAGAAACAACAAACAACAACCGCACACACACACACATACACACACAACAAACTGGGAACGTAACCTCACCGCTTGGGCTTAGGCACTGCGCTGCATTTAACCCTTCGCTTAGAGATAAACACAAATTATTCGCAGCTTATTCATAAACGTAACTAAATAAAATAAAAATAAAAAACAAAAATAAAAAAACAAAACCTTTAACGAATTTCTCTTTATGCAATGGGGCTTCATTTGGAACTCTTTAAAGGAGCTCTTTAAGGAGCTAATGACTGGAAACGTGTTGTCTGGCTCTGGCTTTGGATATGGGCCACAAGACCTGACGGCCGTTATGTGAATTAGTGTAAAAGTGTGAACAAGCTGTTTCCCCTTTGCCCAAACGTGCAACAAGTTTTCAGACACTTCAGCACATATCTAAATACTCTTTATAGGCTTTGAACTTATTATACTGCAGTCAGAACTATATATAGTATGATATGTTTGCATATACTTGTTATATATATTTGACATTGACCTACATTCACGTATATAGTATGTAATAAATCACTGTGAGCTATTGTCATGCATATAAGTTTGTATTTAGCGATTGGCAGCTAAAAGAAATGAAATCTATAAACTTCAAAGCAGTTAACAAGCGACTTAGCTTCAACATAAAATCTTAATTAATGTGTATTCAAATCAAACAAAACAGATGTTTTGCCTTTATAAAATTGGTTCTTGACTTATCCTAATCGTTGCTCGTCAGTTATTTACCGTCGACATTTAATAAATAATCCATGACTTTACTCAACTATTTAAACAGTGAAAACCAATAGAAAATACTTTTAAAATTCTTTTCTTTTATTATCATGCTTAAAAACTAGTTACAAAATACGCTAAAAGTCCATGCAAGCTGCGGCAATTAACCCAGGAAGAGCAGTTTCTTGAGCAGCTTCAGCTTGAGCAGGAACGACTGATCGTCGGTGGGGTTGACGGTCTCGCTGCCAGGACCCTCAAGGCCCTCAGGTATGGCCTCCTCCACGGGCACAGCGCTGGTCACCATGAAGCACACAGCCAGGCACAAGAACACGGTCTGCAAAAAGGCAATACATAATCCACAATTAGTTGAATGTTATCCAAAGAATCTGCCGTCAGGTGGACGCACCAAAAGCAAGAATTTCATTGTGATTGAGTTGTGAGTTGGGGACTCCTTGACTGAGCACTTGAGAGTTGATTGATGATCTCGCGTTTTGCGTTGACAGACTTGTACTGAGCATAGACCCCGCTGTCCATCTATTTATATGGGAGTTTCGAGCTGCTCTGCGCTGCGCGGTTGCGCGCTCGTCATTCATAGAGATTAAAACAACACATCGTCACAATGGAAGCTCTAAAATTTCGTGTATCTCCGAACACGGAGTGGGACCAACAACAAATTTTGTTTGGACTATTAAATGTGATTTTAGTGTACCACGCAAGGCGTTTGGATGTGTGGAAAAAACATTTTTTTTTTCAAATAAAATAAAGCAAACCAAACTATTTTGTTGAGGCCGCTTTTGTTGTTATTGGCCCCATTGTTGGGCTAGTCGAACGGCAATTTGTTTTGTTGACTGACATCTCGCTGTGGATTTTCGCTAATATATGTTTCCTTGGTTCTGAAGTTCTATTTGATTTGACCATTAGCTAATCGCTACCCCAGCCCCCGCTCTCACTAAACACTTATTAGCGGGTTTTATACTCGCTTAACCTGAGCTCTAGGTGAGCATGTTTGATTCACTTGCCGTTTTCGTTGAAAATTAACTTTTATCACCTCAACTGATTAGCCGAAACTTAGGCGTATATGGTAAGCTTTTGCTTTGATCTCAACTTGACATCGGATGGGCACCGAAAGAATTGTTTGCTAAAGGCAAATATTCTTTATGTAAATTCCACCGGTTCAAGGTCGTAGCAATGCATACCATTCGTTCTGGAATGAATTTCACAACTTGCCTAAATGCTAATTGTTTTACTTTGCCAGCTATTAGAAATTTTGCAAAATCATTTCACAAATAGTTGTGTGTACCAACAACAAACATGTGAGATAACAAATTTAAATTCAAATTTTACCCGCCGTTTAATTGCGCCCTGGGATTTTTTAGTGCATTTTATTTTCAGATAAATGTATTTATGTGAAGGTCTTGCCGCGTATTGCGGTAGCACAGGCAACAGAGTGGCAACGCCGAATCAAGCGTGTGCGATAAAATACCTCATGTCAGCCATCTCTATCGCGTATTAAACAATAAGCAAAAGAACGATAAAAAAAAATTATTAGACAATAAAAACACTTGACCAAATCAAGACATAATTCCACATACACTAACTTGAAAATTTATAAAAAAAAAAATACCCACAAAAATTTTCGGCAAACAGAAGGAAAGCTAAAATCGGAAGTATGACTGGTTCGTTCAGTGTGAAGCTAAAATCGAAAAAAGGTCAATTCATTGTTAACGACCTGAACGAGAACACTACAATAGCTGAGCTGAAAGCGCGGATATCCCAAGCGACGGCAATCGGAGAGCCACAGCTGCACGTGCTCGTCGGTTTCCCGCCACGCCCGCTGGACCTCAACGAACAGCAGCAGCGAAATTTGCGCTCAATCGGCATCCAAAGCGGGGAGACGCTGATTGTGGAAGAGAAGGCGGCGACGCCGTTGGTCAACTCCGCAACCATTGAGGATGACGAGGCGCTGGCGCGTCGTCTGCAGGCGGAGGAGGATGCGGAGCACTTGCGTCAGGTGACAATCTCAGGCACTGCCGAGCTGGACGACGCCCCGGGCGTCGGTGCTCAGAGCAGCAGCAGTAGCAGCGAGAGCGCGCCCCTGTCCGCGCCCACGGAAGCTGGCCCCAATGGCGATTTCAATGGGATCCTGTTGAAAAAAGTGGTGCCAGCGGATAATTCGTGCCTCTTCACAAGCATACGCTTCGTGCTCAACGGAAAGGTGGACAACGAGGGCAGCGAGATGATGCGTCACATTATCGCGCAGGAGGTGGCCGCCGATCCGCAGCAGTACAACGATGCCGTCCTGGGCAAATCGAATGCCGAGTACTGTGCCTGGATACAAAAGGCGGACTCGTGGGGCGGCGCCATCGAGGTGTCCATATTGTCCAATTATTATGGCATCGAAATCGATGTGGTTGACATACAAAACGCGATCATCAATCGGTTCGGTGAGGACAAGAACTTCGGTCTGCGCGTCTTCCTGCTGTTCGACGGCATACACTACGATCCACTCTACATGGAGACCTCCCAGAGCGCCGCACCAGCGACCATCTTTCCCGTTGAGGAGCTGGGCGTCTATCAGCAGGCCGAGCAGCTTGCCAACGAAGCCAAGTCCTCGCGCCAGTTCACAAACGTGGACAAGTTCAATCTTCGCTGCCTGCAGTGCGATCTGTTGCTGGTGGGCCAGGCCCAGGCCCAGCAGCACGCCAAAGCCACCGGTCATGCGAACTTCGGAGAGATTTAATACGTACTGATCTTTGGTACCATTTACATTTTGGCTTTTATTCTGTTTGCCTATTACATACTCACCACATAGAGTTCTGAACCACGAGAATCACAGCTAGAGCCAACTACAATTTAATTTTAATTCTTTAGCTAAATTTTTACAAACTTCTGTGGTTAATTTATTTAATTCTTTCTCTACACCCATGCAACTGTCATTTGATTTTTGGAGAATAATAAAGTTCCACTCATTGAACTAGCAGAAGAACAATACAATATTTCTTTCTTCTATGTTACGAGGCCCACGGCGGCGTCATGGCAGCCGGATTTTGCAGATACGACATGACCACAGCACTCACGCTCAACATGAAGGAAGACAGCACCTAGAAAATTGGATTTAATATGGGGTTTTCCATTGTGGATTACTAAGACTGACCTGTTTGGCATCGTCGCTGGCACGCGAGCTGGAGAAACTGATGCAGGAGCAGTAGAGCGCAAACCAGGCGCACCATTTGAGCTGTTCAAAAGCAGGTATTTCAATTCAGATAAGATTGATAAAAGTTGAGACGTGGTATTACCTTCATCATCAGACCGCACATGGAGAAAATCATTCCCAGAATATTCATATAGTCGGGCATCATGTCCTCGTTGGCGCCGCCGCCTTGTCCTTGGTTCTTGGGTGCCTTGTAGCGATTTATTTTCTCCTTGCGACGTGGGTCCACGGTGTAACTCATTTTGAATTGAATTTAATTTAGGTCTGATAAATTAGTTGAAAAATTCAGAAATTTGCTTGTTAAGTGCAAAGGGAATGTCAGCGTTGCCACAGCGTTACAAAACAGCTGTCAAATATTCACAGACAACGTTACAGAATGTGAATGACAATGCTTCTTCTTGCACGGTGTCTATAATTTCTATTCAGCGGCATGCACATTTAAAAACTTGTTAACTTACATAAAAATAAAAGATAATTGCAACACACAATAATGGCGTTGCGATTTCTTAGCTTATCGTTGACACCGCACATACTCCGCTTGCATCAATACGCTCCAAAGCGTGCCTTACATCTGAACAAAGCACTCTGCCTCCAAACGAAATTTCCCAATTGGGAGCAAAGCCGCCTACTGCACGTGCGTATTACTGATCGGGATGCCGACCTGCAAACGAAACGTGAGGCAAACAGAGATGCAAACCCATTTCAATACCGTGTTCGGGATAAGGAGCCGCGCTTCCGCAACAGATTTAGAAGATCCGACCATAATAAAATCGAGACAGCAAAGCCGGATAAAGTAGAATCCAAAAAAGAAACAGTGACCGACTTTGGTGATCCGGATACCTTTGGCGACGCCAAGTTCAGCGCCACGCAAACGGAAGACCCCGGTGACGTGCAGGAGGAGGAGTTTACAAGCAGGCCCACGCGACACTCGAGAAAACTGCGCACCAAGGAGTACGCCAGTATGATCAAGGAGAACTTGAACGCGCACCGCATCAACGATGCCATTGCCGTTCTGGAGGTGCGCATGTTGCGGGAGGATCGCGTGAAGCCCGAGAACTATATTTACAATCTGCTGATCAGCGGCTGCGCCAAGGCGGGCTACGCCCGCAAGGCGTTCAGTCTGTACACCAAGATGCGACAACGTGGTCTCAAAGTCACCGGCGGCACCTACACCTCGCTCTTTAACGCGTGCGCCAATGCGCCCACCCCGATTGACGGCCTGGGCAAGGCGCGGCAACTGCGCGAGAACATGCTGGAGAAGGGCTACGAGCCGAACGTGAAGAACTACAATGCCATGATCAAGGCCTACGGGCGCTGCGGGGACATAGAGACAGCTTACACGCTGGCCGACGAGATGGAGGAGCGCCAGCTGCCGCTGAACGCGGAGACCTTCAACTTTCTGCTGCAAGCCTGCGCCAGCGATGGGCAGCACGGCTTCCGCCACGCTCTGCTCACGTGGCACAAGATGCTGCAGCGCGGCCTTGCGCCGGACTTTTACAGCTTCAATGCCATGCTGCGCTGTGTGCGGGACTGCAGCTTTGGCGATCTCGAGGCCATGCAACAGGTGCTGGAGCAGATAGCGCCGGGCGTGGCCAGCGGGCAACTGCTGCCAGGCAAACAGGAGAAGATTGAAACGCCTCCAGCCGATAGCTTAGCGATTGCGCCCAGCTCTGCTGAGGCTAACCAACTAGAATTGGCCACGGCACCCACAGAGCAGCTAGAGTTGCCCAACTTGCTGCTGCCATGCCCCCAACTGGGCAGCTTGGTTGCCCTGGCTGAGGTGACGCGTCCCCACGAGCGTTTTCTACTGCTGGGCGGCATCACCGGTTACCTGGAGCTGATGAAGGCGCACAATGTAACGCCGAATATTGAATGCTTTACCACCATGCTGGAAGTTATACCGCCCACTAACGCAGCGGAGAAGCAGCTGCTGAGCTTTGTGCGCAAAATCGGCCTTAAGGCGGACATCGACTTCTTCAACATACTCATCAAAAAGCGCTCGCTGCGCTTCGACTACGAAAGTGCCCGCGAGGTGTTGTCCATGATACGCACGGCACGATTGCAGCCGGATATTGTGACATATGGCGTGCTGGCGCTGGGCTGTCGCACCCAGGAGCAGGCCCGTGAG
This sequence comes from Drosophila colorata, assembly GCA_035041545.1. Lineage (NCBI taxonomy): Eukaryota > Metazoa > Arthropoda > Insecta > Diptera > Drosophilidae > Drosophila > Drosophila colorata. Next base: position 9,187,319 of record JAWNLD010000564.1, read on the forward strand.
CTGCTGCAGCAAATGCAAGCGGCGGGCATACGCATGAATATGCCCATACTGGGCGCCATGTTGCGGCAGGGTTGTGGCCAGAAATCCTTTGCGTACATCAACGAGATCATGCAGCTGAGTCTGGAGGAGAACATCAAGCCGAATGAGGCGTTCCTGCGGCACTTGCATAACTTCCACAGAGGCTGCGCCAGGGCCATTGATGCCAGGGTGAGTAAGCGGTCAAATACCCATTGATTAATTGAGAGATTAACTGGTCACTTCTTGCAGCATCCGTCAACCACAAGTGAAGCCTTCAAAAAGGGTCACTCGAAGTTCTGTGATAAATATCGCCTGTTTTACGAGGAGCATGGCCTGACCGGCCTAAAGATAGAAGATGCCATTGAAAAGCTCAAGGAACGTCCGTATGCGCAGTATAAGACGAATCCTGTCGCCGGCCGGGAGCCAACAAAGCACGAGCAAGTGAAGCGCAAGACCAAAATACGCAAATATATTAAGAAAATCAAAATAGATGAGCTGCAGGACGATCCTCCGGTGGCAGAGCCAGTCAAAAAAATAGAATAGTCATTATATGTAAGTTTAACATGGTTTATTAAAGTATTTGTTGTATATATAAGGCTAGCCGATCATTGTGCGCTTGCGTCCACGTGCGCGCACCTCCTCGAACTTGGCCAGGACGGCCTGTTCGTCCTTGCCGAACTCCTTGCGATAGGCCGCCAGCATGTGCTCGAACAGATACGGCTGCTCGCTGTGCGTGCTCAGCAGTGCTCGTTCCAGCACATACAGATCCACGCCCTTATCCTCCGTCGTCTGATTATAGTGGCTCAGTCCGAAATCAATGAAGACGACGTCGTAGCCATTGCTTGCACTGGGATTCGGATTGATAAGCACATTCGATGTGGTCAGGTCGCCGTGTATTATGTTATTCGCATGCATCTGGCCAATAATGCCGCCAATGCGCGTGCACAGCTCCTCCAGCTGCTGCTTTGTCTGCTCCTCGCTCGATTCGGCGACCGTTTGCTGTATAAACTGCTTGGCTGTCCGGGCGCTGCTAAAGTACTCCACGTACAGCTTGTGCGTGTTCAGGTCGGAGTGGAGAATGCGCGGTGCCAGGATGCCGGCAGCCAGGCAACGGCCGGAAGCCTTCACCTCGGCCTTCATGCGCTGCCGCGTGATTTGTGTGTCCAACTCCGGATGGCGGTACTTCTTGACAAAGCGTTCCTTGATCAGACACGATTCACCCTTGAATTCACCAAGGTAAAGACGCCCCTCGGCGCCTTGTTTCAGTATTTCTAATGTCATAACGTAAACACCGCAGAAATGCGGGCGCGAGTTCACACTTTAATTATTTGCCATTCCACTCAAGTTTAGCCATTCACCGGGCAGCGCCAACAGCTGACACGGCAACAGCTGATTTTGTTTTGATATTTACACTCACCAATCGCCAGCTTCAATAGTGATTCATCTTTTCGAAAAGGGCAGTAAAAATTTCAAAAAAAAAATGTTTAACAACATGTTTGGCAAAAAACCCACCGTCAAGGAGCAGCAACGCGAAAATGATCGCAGCCTGCGCAAAGCCACCCGCGACATTGAACGAGAGCGTCGCAAAATGGAGGAGGAGGAAAAGAAACTGGAAGCTGAGATCAGACGCAATGCAGCCGCTGGCAACAATGACGCCTGCCGCATTCTGGCCAAACAACTGGTGGAGGTGCGCAAGCAGAAATCACGCAGCTACGCCGCTGCCGGCAAAATACAATCGATAGGCTACCAGAACAAGAACATGGGCGCCAACATTGCGCTGGGCGAGGCGATGGGCACCACGGCCAAGACGATGGCCAGCATGAACAAGGTGATGCGGCCGGAGGCCATTGCAGGCACTGTGCGCGACTTCCAGCAGGCGAACATGCGCATGGAAATGACAGACGAGATGGTTAACGACACGCTGGACGACATGTTGACCGAGTCCGGTGATGAGGAGGAGTCCAACGATGTGGTCAACAAGGTGCTCGACGAAATTGGCATCGAAATCTCTGGCAAAATGGCCAGCATACCAGCAACGGGAGCCGGAGAGTTCGAGACTGCCGGCAAACGCACCGAAAAAGACATTGCGGATCAACTGGCCAAGCTGCGATCTTCCTAGTTATTCCATTGTTTCATTTTATCTGTGCTTATTCCCTCCCACAACTGTAGCTGGAGTAATTTTGTAAACACATTTGTTATTCATAGGCCATAAGACATAAAAATATAAGTATATGTACACATGCATCACTCTAAAGACGCGCGTTCATGCCGCCAGAGGCAACCACAGACTCGCCTGTTATGTAGCTAGCATCGTCAGACACCAGGAAGGACACAACGCCGGCCATTTCCTCACTCGTGCCCAGACGACCCATGGGAATCTTGCTGAGCGCCGCCTCATTGGCGGCCTCGCTCTCGTACAGCGCTTTGGAGAACTTTGTGCGGATGATGCCAGGTGCCAGGCAGTTGACGCGTATGCCCTCGGGCGCCAAGTCCTTGGCCGCCGCCTTGGTCAGTCCGATCAATGCCGTCTTACTCACGGAGTAGGCGCCCAGCAGCTTTAGATAAGTTACAGATTAAGATAAGGGCGGGCTTAACCAATAACCCACTAACCTCGAATGCATCGTAGCCGGCAATGGAGGAGACAAACACAATGCTGGAGCCCTTCTCCTGTCGCAGATAGGGCAACGCCTCCTTGGCCAACAGATAAGAGCTCTTCACGTTCACATCGAAGATCTTGTCCCACACCTTCTCGTCGCACTCCAGCACACCGCCCACGGCGGGATTGGTGGCGGCATTGCTGACCAAAATGTTGAGTTTGCCATACTTACCGATGGTCTCCTCGAAGAGCTGTTTGCGATCTTGCGCCTCGCTCACGTGGCACTTGAGTCCGTGCACGTTCAGGTTCAACTTTCGCAGCTCGGCCAGCGCATTGTCCACATTCTTCTGCTTGCGACTGCTGATCACGACGGCGGCCCCGTCCTCGGCCAAGCGCTTGGCAATGGCAAAGCCAATGCTGCAGGTTGAACATCATCAACATTAAAAAAAAAAAAACATGATCATAAACGGAACTCACCCTTCTGTGGAGGCTGTAACCACCGCAACTTTGCCCGCTAGACGCTTCATGCTGGTAACGCTCGAACTTTGACTGCCGCTGGACAAACGTTTGTGGCACAGATTGTGGCTAACAACTTTCTTACTGTTATGTTGATTAAGATTTCTAATCGATGTTGTGTTTTCCGTAGTACTTTGGACTTTGCTTCCGGCCAAACTAGCTGCAGCGGTCAAATTAAGCTTTGGCGTCTTGCTGGCCAATTGCTTGCCCAGATGCAACATGTTAGAGCCGTGTTTTCAATGAGATTGCAGTTGGCAATATGTAATAATTGATTTTTCCCGCTTCTGCTATATGTACGATTCTTTTGCGATTAAGCTATATAGTTCCAGTTGGAAGATTTGTTTTTTCCACATCTGGTTGCCATTCACCGCGAACTTAAAAGCTCTTTTGAGCGCACTTTTCGAATTACATTTCAGACATATTTATTTTTCCTCATACTCGTTGATTAAAGTAATTAACTAATATTTCTAATTCATAGCATTATTCTTTTTGCTTCTGTATTTATTTTGTAATTAATAACAATTACTACTAGTGTCACCTTTTATGCTTGCCATCGCCTGGTTCGTAGACATCAATTGGTAGATAAGAATTTCTGAAATGAAAATCTCCAACAACTTAAGTAAACACTGCTTGCACGCATTAAATATGATCGCGATGTCGTAAGACGATAAACAAAGATAAACATGAAAATAAAAAACAAGTAGCAACCACACTGGAAGTGAATAAGAATCGTTGGCGACAACAAAAACACAAATCATTTCTAGATATAACAACAACAGCCGCAAATATTTACTCTCAGCGGAAAGTGCGAATTAATAGGTCGGCGGAGCGGCTTCGACTCCATTCCCAGCCCATCGACGAAAAGCGCACTATCGCCAGTTAGTCGCTCCGTGTCGTTCCGAGCGTGCAAGCCGCTTTTCGAGAGCTCTGGAACTGGGTCTACGCCGCACGCGGTTAACGGTTTTCGCATTCGCATTTGCCACAAATCATGTGACATAAGAACTAAGACACTCTGCCAGTACAGTTCACAAGATTAGGGAGATGAGCAGCCAAGCTAACGAAATTGCGCCAGTTGCGCCCGCGCCACAGGACTTCAAGGCACCCGTCTTCCAGGACGACAAACTAGTGCTCTACTTCCACCCATACAACTTCTACTCGCAAAAAGTGAGTTCACAATGTAAATCATGTGATTTTTGAAAAAACAAAAAAAAAAATGATAAAATGATTAGAGCTTGAAAATTGAGTGCTTCTCTGAGCAAATGGCGCGAAATTACAAATGTAATCGTAATAATTGACGTTATTATTCAATGATATTTACATAGCTATGACTATGTAGGAGTTTTTCAATACCCCCCACTTAGTTCCCCATCACTTGGAAATGCAATCGTGTCTGACGGGGGCGTATGAGTAATATCTACTGGGCTCCCAGCACAAGTGGCCATTAATTAGTTTCGCTTTTTGATCTTCTTTTGTGTCTGACAGCATCAATAAATAATATTATTTAACTGTTTACCTTGATGCAGGTGCTAATGAAGCGTTTCACACACCATGAAACGAGTTTGGGCGGCAAATAAACAAAAGCTGAGAAATTGTATAAATACGTGCGTACAACTAAACAATTAGGGAAATATAGTACATTAGTATACATTATTGCATATTATTCGCGAGTTTGCGGTTAGCCATTAAGATACTGAGTAATTAGAAGTACAAGATGGCGTCTGACTCCGAGCTTTTATAACCGTTACTATTTCATTACTAAATAGCGGTTAGCTACGAATTTTTTTTTTTTTTCTTTTTCTGATTAGTGTTTTGAACTTGATTTCTTACGTTATTTTTAGGTCTTGCTGGTACTTTATGAGAAAAATATTGAGTTTACTCCCTACGTAGTCGACCTGTGCAACGGCGAGCAGTATTCCAGCTGGTTCCTCAATCTGAACCCCAAAGGCGACGTGCCCGTGCTGCAGGATGGCGCCTTCATCATACCCAACTCGCCGCATATCATCAGCTACGTGGAGAACAAGTTTCGCGGAGGTTAGTGCTTTACTTTGACACGATCACTGATAACTAATCTACGAAATGTTGCCATGCAAACAGAGCAGCATCCGCTGCTGAAGCCCTTCAGACCCGATTCCCTGCAGTATGATCAGATGATGGTCTTTGAGCGCGCTGTGTCTCGCCTGCCCGTGGGCGCACTAAGTCTGGGCTCGTTTATCCACGACGACCTCAGGCTGGTTCCCAAGGCGCCCTTCATTGGACCCGTGCGGCAATCTTGCCTGAGTGAGCAGTATAAATTAGCCCAAGAGCTGTTCCTCTTGTAATATTCGTTGTCTTCTAACCCGCAGAGAACAATGATAAGGTCATGGATTTGCTGCGTCGCTCCGTGGACGAGGTGGACGCGAATAGCGCTGCACTGCAGCAGAAGCTGGCGGTTCAGGTGCGTCGCAGAGATCTTGTCGCCTCGCGGGTAGACTTCCAGCGTGTGCTGGATGCGGTGCGCCAGGTGCTGCTGTTCGTGGAGCAGGAACTGTCCAAGCAGACGCCACGCAACGAGTGGCTGACAGGCGACGAGCTCACGCTGGCCGACGTCAGCCTGGGCCTGCTGCTGCAGCGTCTCTACCAGCTGGGCTTCGAGAACTATTACTGGGGCTACGGCAAGCTGCCGCAGGTGGAGGGCTACTTTCTGCGGTTCAAGCAGCGCGCCTCGTACCACAAGCTGATGCCGAGCACCAATTTTGAAATACTGAAGGAGATGTGGAGCATGACGCCGACGAATTATAAGCTGGGCGCCACCGCCGGTTTCTTGGGTATGGCCATGTTCGCAGCCTTTGCGCATAAGTAGGCGGCAAGATTTGTTAACAATCGTTTTATTGTTATTGTTAAAGTTGGGCACATATAAACACAAACAAAAGAACGCTTAAGACTACGTGGTAACAATGCAAAGTGTGGATAGAAGGAATCGCAAGACGCGCCAGGCAGAGGGAGAGAGAGAGAGAGAGAAAGCGGAGCGTCGACCGCCCTATGAACCCTGAACAGCGCACAGTGCCAAAGTGCGAGCCTCAAGCTGCTGATATCATTGTACATACGAGATTATAAAATATCGTTTGGTATTAAGTTCTATTCGGTACAAAAGTTTTTGCTAGCCACTACCGGTTAAAAATGATTCGCCTATCCATAAAATTAAATTCCTGTTTTCTGTTGCTGGGTTAGTCCGAGGCCTTGGGTTCAGCTCTCCAAGCCTGCCGCAGCCTGCTGCTGCTGTTCCCGCCTCTGTTGCTCCGCCTGCAGCAAGCTGGCCGCTGCACTGGCCGCCTTCGCGCTGGTAAACAAGGGCATGCCCACGAATTTGGGTATCTGTTGCTGTTGCGACGTCCACTGACCATTGCCGTTGGAGTTCGCTTTCAATCCAGTGGCGGACGCCTGGCCACCAGCCGATGGCGTGCAGGTGTGGAAATGCGCGGGTCGCTTTAGCGGGTAGCTCTCGCGCTGGTAGTAGAAGACGCCATTGCCGGGCGCATCGGGAAGCAGCCCGTTGGTTGGATACCAGAAGCGATACGTAAAGTACCACGTAAGAATGGCAATGATGCCGCTGACGACTTTCTCAATCATGCGATGATAGTACAACATGGTGCCCACGAGCATAATGTCCCAGAGCAGCTGCAGCGCCGCCATGCCAATGAACAAGGTGCGGATGATGGGCGTCAGACGCGTATAGAGAAACTGCAGACTGCGCATTTGTTCCTCGTTCAGGCCGCGCAGCGGATTGCTGCTGGTCTTCTCCGAAACGCTGCGATCGTGCAGTTCGTTGCGCAGGTGCTCCTTGATGGTCTCCCACTTGATGATGGGACGCGCCTCCTCGATCAGCACCAGACTAGAGTGAATAAGTATGAACGCATGACCTGAGATGTCAAAGCCCTGCCACAGATGGCCCGCCTTCAAGCAGCTGGACTTGCTCTGGAAGCCTGCAAGCAAAAGAAGATTAAGTGGCAATTTCAATAGGATTACTAACTCCCAATCTAACCCTTGGTGGTGCATCGACCATAGGAGGTCTCCACAACATTGAAGAGCTTCGTCCAGAAGAACCAAAAGAACGTGGCTATCACAATTCGCGGGAAGTGGTGCCTCAGCATGCGCTTCATGTTGCCGCAGGTGATCGTGTAGGCGGAGAGAACCATAAACGGTACCGCGAACAACAACGTCCAGCCCCAGCCGACCTTAACGAAGTACAGATTGAACAGGTTGTCGGAGCGGGCGAAGTACGTCTTGGGAAATGGCAAGAAGTCGCCTATGAGGGAGATGATGAACAGGCTGCCCAAGTAGAGCGCCACCTTCAGATCCGTGTTGAAGAATATCGTCTTTTTGCACAGATGGATGACGCCCATGACTAGAATCTCGCGTATGCTGGTGGGCGCGGCCGTTGGACGCGTACCCCGCGCCTCCGATCGGGTAATGTCCGGCCCGCCAGGTCGAAAGTTCATGTTGGAGCCGCTGGCTGGTCCGGTGGCAAGATTTGGACGCAGTGGACGCCGTTTCGTAGCCATGTTGATATATCGTTTTTGTTTAGTTCGTTGCTTTATAAGCTGTTTGCACTTTGCCAATGCGGTTTGTACTACGTCGTTTTATTGTTGCCGTTTTTGGTTATGCCTAAAGGTTCGGGAAAAGTGAAAGCGGAACCGAAACGAAAGGTGTCAAAGTTCAAATTTGATCATTTCTATTAGCACTTAATTTAGCTTCACCGAAAAGTTAATTTTTTTGTATTTATTTTATTGATATTTCGAGAATTTTTCACTCAGCACAAGGCAATTTTCGTTGTTCTTTTGCTCGTCTTGTTCGTGGCATATTTTAATCAAAATATGCAGCTGTTGCTTCAGCCAGAAAATAGAACAGTAATTACGGGCGCTCAACTGCGAATGGCTGCGTTCACACGCGAACAGCTATTCTGATCAGCTGTGCACGATTTTGATCCGATTCGGTTGTTTAATTACCGGCTCAGCTGTGCTCGCATGTAATTAAGACCGCAATTTAATTGGCATGTACAACTCGGCCAAAAAGCTGCAGCGTGTGCTCACGGCACGCGAGATACGCAAAACATTCATCGACTACTTTACGGTCAACCATGAACACAAATTCGTGCGCTCCAGTCCCGTAGTGCCCTTCTGCGATCCCACCGTCGCCTTTGTCAATGCGGGCATGAACCAGGTGAGCCCTAGGCGTATTAACTTCATTAATCAATTAATCAATCATTCTCTCAGTTCAAGTCCGTCTTCCTGGGCACAGCAGCAGCGCCGCACAAACGCGTCGTCAATTCGCAGAAATGTGTGCGAGTTGGAGGCAAGCACAACGATCTGTCCGTGGTGGGTCAGGATGGCTACCACCATACGTTCTTCGAGATGCTGGGCAACTGGTCGTTTGGCGACTACTTCAAGGTGAGTACACTGGCCTCAGCTCCGACTTGTTACATCGACCTGTTCCTTGCAGCGTGAAGCCTGTGCCATGGCGCTGGAGCTGCTGCGGGGTCCCTACAACATTGATCCGGAGCGTTTGTACGTCACCTACTTTGCCGGCGATAAGCTGCTTGGCATACCCGCCGATCTGGAGTGCTTTGAGATTTGGCGCAGCCTGGGGTAAGCGATAATTGGTTACATAATGCTTTCAGAGAATTTATCAATTGCTTTTGCCTTGTAGCTTTCCTGCTGGACGTATCCTGCCTTTCGGCTGTAAGGACAACTTTTGGGAAATGGGTGCAACAGGGCCTTGTGGACCGTGCACCGAAATACACATAGACCACAGACCTGGCTCCGGACCTGACAGCGTGGAGCAGCGCGCAAAGCTGGTGAATGCGGGGCGAGCAGATCTGACAGAGCTCTGGAACCTGGTGTTCATACAGTACACTCGGTAGGCAGCTTAGGCTGATGCAATTAGAAATCCAATAGCTTAATTCAATACCCGTCACTTAATGTGCAGCAATGCAGATGACAGCATAACTCAGCTACCCGCCCAGCATGTGGACACGGGCATGGGCTTTGAGCGTCTAGCCGCGTTGCTGCAAAACAAGTCTTCCAATTACGATACGGATCTCTTTACGCCGCTCTTCGATGGCATACACAGCGTAAGTTAATACTGGGAACAATTCATTAGCTCGAATTTAACTTGTGCTTCTCAATTAGCTCTCCAAAGCACCTGTGTATGCTGGCAGCTTTCCCAATGCCCAGAACTCTGCCCTGCTAGACACAAACTACAGAATACTTGCCGATCACGCGCGAATGGTCACCGCTTGCTTAGCGGATGGCATGCTGCCGGATCAGAAGTAAGCTTGAGATTCATCTAAATGGATTCATGTCTTAATCAAAATTGTACACAGCCAAAAACTGCGCCGCGTGCTGCGAAAAGCACTTAGCATCTCGGAGCAAGTGTTTGCACACGAGAAGCTGCTTTCACAGCTCGTGCCCATTGTGGTGGAGACGCTGGGCGAAGCCTATCCGGAGATGTCGGCCAAGCAGCAGGCAGTTATTGAGCTAATCGCGCACGAGCAGGAGGTGTACAAAAATCTGCGCGAGAGCTCATCCAAGGCCTTTGCTGAGGTGCTCACCGAATTTCCCAAGCTGGATGACATCGATCTGATGGAATGTCCAGGCTTTGTGCCCGCCTATCGCGAGTTTCAGGTGCAGCGCTCGAACTTCCCCAACAACACGATACCTGGCGACTTCCTGTACAAACTGACGGACACCTACGGCCTGACCGAGGAGAGCTTCCTTAAGCTGGCCGAGCTGGAAAACATGAACTGTGATTTGGAGCGCTATCGCGCCGAGCTGGCTCTAGCCAAGCTGAGAACCAAGGAGCCGCAGCGCAGCACTGGCAACCACGACCTGGCACTGCAGCAGCGCATCGCAGAAGCTCAAGCGCGGCTCACCAAGCGACTGGCGCCCACGGACAACAGCCACAAGTATGCTTACAGCTATGATGCACAAAATGAGACCTATGCGATTCCCACGCTGACAAGCCGCGTGCTGGGCATGCTGCAAAACGATGCGGAGGTGTCACGCACTCGCTTAGAAGAGTCCTTCGATACGCTATCCATTGTCACAGCTGCCAGCAATTTCTACTTCGAGTCCGGCGGTCAGCAATCGGATCTTGGCAAGCTGCTGGTGCGAAACAAACACAAACCAGAGGAGCCTCATCAGCTGGAAGTGGTGGGCGTCAAGCAGCTCAACGATTGTGTCGTACACGTTTGCCGCCTGACCACGCCCACCGCCGACTTTGAGCTGGCTGTTGGGGATGAGCTACAGCTACAAGTGGACGTCAAGCAGCGACAGCTAAACACTTGCCATCACACGGGTTAGTACTACAAACAAGAAATAGCACAATAGTCTATATTCCTCTATATGCCTCTGACAGCCACCCACCTGCTGAATGCCGCCATACGATCTCTGTTTAACAAGGTGACATATCAGGTTTCCAGCGCGGTCAGCAGTGAGCAGTGCAAGCTGGAACTGGGCCTCTTGGGCAAGCGCATACTCAAGGCCGATGTGCAGCACATCGAGGATCTGATCAAGTGAGCTCTACAATACGTTCAGTCTTCCTATATATATATACATACAATTATATTGCTTCAGCCGCGCCATTTGCTCTGCCACGCCCGTCCAAGTGCAGCAGCTGAGCGCCGCCGAAGTGCTGCAGCAAAATGACATAACGATGGTGCCCGGCGAGGTATATCCTGAGCAAGGACTGCGTTTAATTAATGTACAATGCCCGGAGTTAAATCTGAGCTCCAAGGAACTGTGCTGCGGCACACATGTGACCAACACCAAGGAACTCTCCTGCTTCTGCATTGTTAATCTCAAGCAAACGAATCGGGCGCGCTTCGCCTTTACTGCTGTGGCTGGGCCGGCGGCAGAGAACGTAAGCGAGAGCATCTACCATATATCCTAGTGTTAGTCATATTCACTTCATTTCCGCGCCGATAGGTCCTTAAAACAGCAGCGCTGATGCGCCACCGTGTGGACATGCTGGAGAAACAGTTTCAAACGGACAAGCTGACCAATGCCACAGAAACTGAGCTGCAGACCATACGCCACAACATGCTGCACTCGGACATTAAGCTGCCCTACGCTTTTAAGATGGACACACTTGACCGCATCAATGATATGCTGCGGAAACTCAAGGAGACATCGCGCACAACTCTGAAGTGGGTTTCATATATTAAAAATTCTTTGCCAGCAGCTAACTTGTGATTGTTTGCAGAGAGTTTGTCGAGGTCGAAATGCGAAATGTATTGCTGGAAAAACCACTTGACACGCATCCCTACATTCTGCACTACATTACCAGCTCGGCGTTGGTGGAGGAGATTCCCTTGCAGCGTGCCACAAAACTGTGCACAGATCGTCCCATTCTGGTCGTTAGCATGTGTGACAACGTTGTCAAAGCGCGCTGCTGTGTGCCGCAGGTGAGGCAATCAACATAGCTGCAAGTTAACTCGTGTTAATCCTCGTCTCTTTACGCTGCAGGACTGCATCAGCGAACATTTTAATGCCACGCTTTGGCTGCAATCCTTTGCAAGCACATTTGCCGGCCAAGTGGCCACGCCCAAGGGTCAGAGCGCCGAGATCGTCTGCAACATGAAGGGACGCAAGGTGAACAATCAGTTTGAGGAGCAACTGGAGCAGGCGATGTGCAATGCTCAGCTCTACGCTAAACGCCATTTGGAGTTCTAATTGGCCGTGCCACGCTCCACGCGCCTCTAACAAAACAAAAGCTAAGCTTAAGTTTGCCATTGTGAGCGATAATTTATTGCAGACTATTAGATGTACATAAAAGAGAACCCTAATCGCTGTCGCTAATTACCACTAAGTCCTGTTGCGAGTGCAGCAAACTGGACTCCATCAACTGCTCGAAGGCGTCGGCACCGTCAACGCTTTGATTGAAGAAGTAGCTCACATTAGCTGTTGATTTTGGCGACGCCAGCGTTGGTGTTTTAGTTGACTCTTTCGCTGTGGACAGACGATGCTGCTGCTTGAAACGCTCCACGGGCGTCCTGACCAGATGGGGCACCTTCTTTAGATCGCCCTTGACCAGCAGATCGAAACTGTCGTCCAGCGAGTAGCGTTTGCTCAAAGGCACGCACTCAGCCTGCATGGAGATATCACGACGCTTCTGCATCAGCAAATCCCCATCATCCATCAGCTGTCTTTGCCGCTGTGGCTCGTCATCGTTGCGCAAACTCAGCTGCGCCAGGCGCATGCTCAAATCCTCCGCCAACGGCTCATAGTGGAGCACATGTCCGGCGTGATTTGTCACAGCAGGTTTGGCTTGCGGATTGGAAACAATGCCGTTGATAATGTCGGACATGTCAAACTCGCCGTCGCTCTCCAAATCGGAGGGCAAACGCTTGTTAATAGGCGTGGAGCATTGGTTAACCAGCTGACGGGCTGGCTGCTTGAATGGTGAGTTCTCTTTTTGCTTGAGAAATTGCTTCATAGTTATTTGTCCCTGTTTTGGCGGCTCAATTGGCGCCTTCTTTTTACCCCGCTTGGGCTTGGTGACAATCGCAGCTGTTGCGGCAGCCATATCTGAAAGATTCTCAAGCGCACTCAGTGGTGCCGCCGAGGTAGCCTTCTTTTTGCGCGTTGCTGCTTTCTTGGGTGGCTTCTCCTTGGATTTCATAAAGGCTGCCACCATTTCTGGGTAGGCCGCCTGCAACATGTCCAATGGCTCGACAGTATAGAAGAGTTCCTCCACACCCTTTGGATGCTCCAGCTCGAATTCGGCAATTTGATCGTCCGGCAAAAGTCCCCTGAAACTGCCGCGGGTGTCTTCCCAACGTAACTCAAGGCTGGCTACACCTTTCACGGTGCGCTTCTTGATGATCTCCTGTGGCTGGACAAGGCAAATATCTTGGTTTGGCTGCTGCACCTGCCAGCGCGTCAGAATGGGAAAGAATTTTTGAAAGCAATAGATTTCTGGCCACTGCAAAAGGTGTCCAATTTGTTTGATGAATTTAACAATGTTGGGTTGTCGCCAGTCGAGCCGCAAAGTGGGCAGTGTGGCTGGTTCCGTCAGGAACTCGGATATGATCTCTTCGTTGGGAAAGGCGTCATCTACGAGTGCCTTCTTTCGCAAAGTCAGCTCCGCCTTGATCGAAAGCCGTTGTTCTCTATGCAGAAAGAGTTCAAGATTTAGTTGCAGGATTGCATCCAGATAGCCTACTTACTTCCATAGGCTTTCGTCGCATCCGCGATGGGTGCGACAGACGCCACAGCCGCTTTTGGTGTGGCTTTGCGTGCGTCCAATGTGGCCACAGTTGCTGCAAATGGATTTGTCGTCGACACGCAGCTCCATGGCGTTATATTTATCCGTCTCAGAGCGCCAGCAGCGTAATCTAAGGAATTGAATTGAACTTATGATATATACTGCAATATTATTCCGTTTTACCGATCGAGTATTTCCGATTCCTGGTACTTGTTAAACAACTTGAGTACGCCGTCCTTGCCAATGCCGCCGATGCCGTCGGGACAATAATCGCAGCCACAGAGCAGCGCCATGACGATGATCTTATTCCGGCCAAAGTCCATGCGGCTGCAAATCTCTCTCATATCATAAATATCTACGGCACCGCCGGCAGCCGCCTGAGTGCCCTGCGTGGACACCGAGAAGTTGCGATAGACGCGCAGCGCGCCATACGCAAAGCAGTCCGAGTCTTGGCTTATGACACCATCTACTAACTTGAATAACGATGAGTTTAAGCATTAATAAATTTACCATTTACTCACGCCATGCTTGTTGAGGAAGGCGGCATAGGCCTCGGCCTCGCCTGGTCCCTGCACACACTGTATGCCCATGGACAGCAGTAGATTCTCGCACTGCTTGAGCACATGATTGAACCGTGTGCGTCCCTTGTCGCCTTTGGCTGCTGCTTGTGTTGGTGCCGCTGGTGCATCCTTATCCTTGGGCCGCACGCCACGAAATTGGAGCTCGTTGCGTTTGGCTATCACTTGACTTTTCAGCTTGGGTGCAACTCCTTCCAGCACGAACACTGGCGTCACCTGCTCCCAGATGAGATAACATGTGCGAAAGAATAGATTTCTGCGGAACGTATTAAATAATTAATAATGATTAATATTAATTCCGCAAAACTTACTTCAAATGATGACGCGGATGAACGAAATAATCGACTACATTGAGACTTTCGCATACCCATCCGGCCAGATCGATGGCCACCTTCTTGCCGCGAAGCTCGCATATGGGCTTGCGCTCTGCATGTGGTGTTAAAATTGTCCACAGTTCCTTAACGCCCATTTATTTAGTAACTTTTTGAGCGCGTTAATTTCAAAGCAGCATATCTGACAGTCACAGGGAGCGCATGCAGCTGACTGGCAAATGTTGGGCACTCAGCTGAATGGCATTGTTTTGACAGCTGCACGTGTCCCTTTGACTGTCAGTCGTCGCTTCTTCTTTGTGTTCGACATTTGACGTGTCAGAGAAAATCAAAAGTTAACTCGTCTTCAATTCGCATGTTTTGTTTTGCAAATAAGGCAACCAAATTCAACCGCACGCCGCTGCAAAACAGTTAACGTACCACACACAACGCCAAGATGGTTTTAGCAGATCTGGGACGGAAGATAACCACGGCGCTGCACTCGCTCAGCAAAGCCACGGTGATCAATGAGGAAGCCCTCAGCGCTATGCTGAAGGAGATCTGCGCCGCCCTGCTGGAGGCCGATGTCAACATACGGCAGGTGAAGCAGCTGCGCGAGAACGTGCGCGCCGTCATCGACTTCGATGAGATGGCCGGGGGACTCAACAAACGCCGCATGATCCAGTCCGCAGTGTTCAAGGAGCTGATCAAGCTGGTGGATCCGGGCGTGAAGCCCTACCAGCCGATCAAGGGCAAGGCCAACGTCATCATGTTCGTGGGCCTGCAAGGCTCCGGCAAGACGACCACATGCACGAAGCTAGCCTATCACTACCAGAAGCGCAACTGGAAGTCGTGTCTCGTGTGCGCGGACACGTTCCGAGCGGGCGCCTACGACCAGATCAAGCAGAACGCGACGAAGGCACGCATTCCGTTCTACGGCAGCTATACGGAAATCGATCCGGTGGTTATCGCCCAGGAGGGCGTGGACATGTTCAAGCGCGAGGGCTTCGAGATGATCATCGTGGATACATCGGGCAGGCACAAGCAGGAGGAGTCGCTGTTCGAGGAGATGTTGGCGGTGTCCAATGCCGTCAGCCCCGACAATATCATCTTCGTGATGGATGCCACCATTGGACAGGCTTGCGAGGCCCAAGCCAAAGCCTTCAAGGATAAAGTCGACATTGGCTCCGTGATCATCACAAAGCTGGACGGACACGCCAAGGGCGGTGGTGCGCTCTCGGCTGTGGCTGCCACGCAGTCGCCCATCATCTTTATTGGCACTGGCGAGCACATCGACGACTTGGAGCCTTTCAAGACGAAACCTTTCGTGAGCAAGCTGCTGGGAATGGGCGATATCGAGGGCCTGATAGATAAGGTAGGTTGTGTGGCAAATCTTGAAATCTTGAATGTCGACTAAGAATCCGATGTGTTAGGTGAATGAACTGAAGCTGGACGGCAACGAGGAACTGCTGGAGAAGATCAAGCACGGCCACTTCACCATTCGCGACATGTACGAACAGTTCCAGAACATCATGAAAATGGGACCCTTCTCACAGATAATGAACATGATACCCGGCTTCTCGCAGGACTTCATGACCAAGGGCGGCGAGCAGGAGTCGATGGCGCGCATCAAGCGCATGATGACGATGATGGACAGCATGTCCGACAGCGAATTGGACAATCGCGATGGCGCCAAGCTGTTCAGCAAGCAGCCGACCCGCTGCATCCGAGTGGCCCATGGCGCGGGCGTCATTGAGCGCGAGGTGAAGGAGCTGATTGCCCACTACACGAAGTTCGCAGCGGTCGTCAAGAAAATGGGCGGCGTGAAGGGCCTGTTCAAGCAGGGCGACATGACGAAAAATGTGAATCCCACGCAGATGGCCAAGCTCAACCAGCAGATGGCCAAGATGATCGATCCGCGGATGCTGCAGCAGATGGGCGGCGTTGGGGGCCTGCAAAATATGATGCGACAGCTGCAGCAGGGCGCGGCGGGCGGTCTGGGCGGACTGGGGAATCTGATGGGCGGCTTTGGTGGCAAGTGAGAGGTCGGCCGTCGTATGTGTAATGATTTTTGTATGATTTTGTTTTAAAATAGTTCGGTTCTTAGCATTAATTTGTTAACGGTTGGCAAGCGCGACAATTAACCTCGTTTCGTGGCGATATCCTCTTGTTCAACCAAATTCAATTACAATTCGTGGCAATAGCGGTAAACAGTGAAACGAAATCTATGTAAAACAGTTAACAATTACGGTTAGCGGTCTTAAGTTTTTGTACGGTTTTGGCAAACGGTGCGCTGCGTACGCATTATTTGGCCAGTTTTCCATTGTTTCAAACAGTTTACTGTCAACGAACAATTAAAATGCATGCATAAGAGTACGTACGGAAATGAAATAAATAAACAATAAATAGAATTTCAAAAAGTTTAGTTGGTTGTTTTTCAATTCTGCTTTGATTTGTTTTTGATTTAAATTTTTTGTTATTTCGTGGCGCCATCTATTAGTCATTTATCCAGAGTTGAGCCGAGCTGCCAGACTATCATTAAATGTGACTGTCGCTTGCTGCAAGTGAATGGCAAAAAGTGAACGCGTGTTTTCGAAAGACATATTTGAAAATTAGTCAAGTATAAAACAATATTATTATATTATATGGAAATGGAAAAGATGACGTGAAAGTGTGTAGCTAGCTAAGGAGTCGAGTAATATGTTATTCTCTGTGGGCTGTATCTGGCCATGGCTTACAATTCACTATGCGTCGTCACACAT
The DNA here is from genome assembly GCA_035041545.1 of Drosophila colorata. Lineage (NCBI taxonomy): Eukaryota > Metazoa > Arthropoda > Insecta > Diptera > Drosophilidae > Drosophila > Drosophila colorata. The sequence goes on from JAWNLD010000564.1 coordinate 9,204,339, forward strand.
ACAAACAACTACAACAAAAAACAACAAGCGAACAGGTGCACAGAAACTTGCAAAAGCGCGCAGCAAAGGCGAGACACACAACGAAATAACGGTAAGCAAGTAAACAACCAGGCGAGTAAGCACAAAAAGTGCCAGTGTGTTCGTGTGTCGTTGTTGTTTTTATTGCTTTGTCATAATGGAGGGGAACAGGCGCCGGCAGCCAGTTTTGCGTCTGTATCAGCATAAACACACAAACAAACATACATGAACGTACATGGGCATGTGCGTATAAAGCGTATCGTATGTATGTTTGTTTGTATAGATGGTGTGGGGTAGCGGGAGCTTTGCTGGAGGGTCTCGCAGCATCCCTTGCGTGTTGTGCGTGGGTTTGTGTGTCTGCATGCTGTGGCATGTCAAGTTCAGACCCACCCACACACAAATACACACACACACACACATACACTTGCTTACATGTTACAGTCACCCTCTCATTGCAATAACAATGAAAGTGCGATTGCTGCCATAAAAACGTCTATTAAGCTGTCAAGTTTTGACACTCATAAAACCATCAAACAAGTCAAACGAACAGGTTCGCAGCAAAAACTGTACGTTGAACTGCTGTCAACATTTTTGGGTTCATCCTTGCGGTTTTACGCACACTCACACACACACACACACACATATATATATATATATATATATATATATACATATACATATATATATTTTCGTTTAAGGTTGTGTTGTAGGCTTTCATATTTTGCCCCTGTTGGGTATTTTAGGGGAGTTCCGGCCTGCTGTGATTCCGGTCCAGCATGAAAGGCTGGGAGCTGTGCGAAGTTATCCGTGTGGCCATCAACACATAGTCCTTAATTGTTGGGTCGCTTTGTGGGCGTGAAGGCAACAACCCCCAACTGATGCGTAAAGTGCAAAAACTCGTTTGTACCTCGCAAGTATTGATCCAAGGCTTTGTAATATTGGCCGCTATAAAAACCATAATTTGGACTTTATGAGTCGCGACCCGTTCGAAAGAAAAACGCTTATCAATTTTGTTTTCTTACAGAAAATCAATTTGTCTTTTATTGATTCAGAAAAAGTTCAGTTTCTTTTTGTTTTTTTTGTTTTTTGTTTTGGATGACAGCATTTGCTCTTTAGTGTTTTTAAAGAGACATTTTACTTTGTATGTTCTTCATGTTTCATTTCTTTTCTTTTCTTTTCTTTTTTTTTAATCTTTTGCTATTTTCTGTTTAATGCTTTGCTGCTCTGCACCTCTTTGCCGCACTTCCGCAATGTATTCTCGGTTCTGCACTTTCATTTCATTTTACTTACAATTAGATTTAATTTTTTCTTTTTTTCAACTAGTCTTACTTTTCTTAAGCGAAATAAGCACAAAAGCTGCAAAATGTTTTGCTTAAACTAATCTTCGGTTTTTTTTTTTCATTTAATAATTTTTTTTTTTTTTTTTTTTTAACTTTATCTCCTTAGCTCCAATTTTTTTAATGTATGATTTTTTGCATTAAAGTTGAGCGCACAAAAAGTACGCATATAAATTTGAAAGTTTTAGCAAAGTTGTTGCATTGTTTCTTATATTCTTATTCTTCTTTTTTTTGGTTTTCTTTTTTGTTGTTTTCTGTTAGCTTTTTACTAGTTTTAAATACAATTCTTTCCCATATGCATATAAAAAATGCTTAAAAGCGTCACATTGATGCAAAAAATAATACGTTAAAAAATACACAGAGATTCGAAAGGGTTTTGTTTTTGTTTTTTTGTGGAGAGTTACAAAGAGAGATATAGTTGCCAGTTAACGCGTCTAAGCGTTTCACGTTTATCGTTTACAAGAAAAATGAATAAAGTTCTTTAAAAGACTTTGATTTAAAACTTAAAAATAGCAACAAGCGAAATTTACATTACTTTGCGCCCGGCTGACCGCTGATCATTTGTTAAGTTTATTTCTTTTGTTTTCTATAGTTTTTATTTTATTTGCTTTTTTTTTGTTTTCTTCTAAGTTTAATTAGCTGCTTTCTCTGTGCTAGCTTTTTTACGTTTACTTACAGCTACTTTTATGCTTTTGTCGTCGGTTTTTTTTTTTGCTTTTTGTTTTGGTTTTTAAATTTAATGAGCTTGTTCTTTTGACCTTTTACTACGTTCGCTACACCTGCAACGACGTTGTTTTTGTTCTCGTCCGATTTGCCTAACGTGCTGCATTTATCAGATCTCTTTTTAAATTTCATGTTGTTTCTTTTATATATATTTTTTTTTTGTGTTTTTATGCAATTATTTATGTGTTTCTTTATTTTTTTGGTTTCGTCAAAAAAGTTTCAAAAAAATATATATATATTCATCATTTCCTTAAATTGGCTTAATTAAAAAATGTTTTTCTCATTTATGCTTTTCCATTTTCACTTTGCTTCCAGCCGCGCTTAACAACGACTTAGATGTCTAAGTTTTGCCCTTTGTTTAAAACACAATTCAATTAATTTAAAATTTGTTATTGGAAACTATTTGGTGTAAGGTGAGTGTTAATTAAGCTTACTCTCAAATTTATATATAGCAAACATTTAACTACTAAGAAATCACACACGAATCGAAAAAAACAAACAAACAAACAAGCAAATTATGCCAAACATAAAACTTAAATGAAAAACAGTTTACATTTTTTATTATTTTTTTTTGTAGGTTTTTTATTCAAAGTTTTTTTTTTGTTTAGTTTTTAATTTTACGCACTAGACATTTTACTTTAAAAATTACTTCAACACATTCATCAATTTTAATTTCTGTTCCGTTTTGCTCTGTTTCTGCCAAATTTCAGATTGAGAGCAACAGGCAAACTTCAAGGGTTTTCCATTTAATGTGGATGATGTTGTTGCTTTTCTCTTTAAGACAAATAATAAATTAACTACTTAAAATTAGTTAAAAAACTAAAGTAAAACGCATTAAATTAAAACAAAATACAGACGCAAAACAAACAAGTGTTAAGTTTGGTTTGTCAAAGTAGATGTAAAATTTCCAAAAAAAAAAAACCTCTGCTCGCAGCGACAGCTCTTTTGTAACTGCAGCACTGCCTGCTAATTCAACCGATCGATCGATTAATCGATCGTTCGCTTAACGACTGTATATGCAAAATTAAAACTAATCCGAACTTGACGACGCTCTTCGTTTACCAACACTGCGTACGCATGCGTGCGTCTCCCTTTTTTCGCTTTTGCTTTTGCTTTTGCTTTCGCTTTCCTCGTTCTAACTACACAAAAACTACAAATTTCTAGCTGTCCCTTCGTCGTCCAGGTCGCCTCTCTCTTTTATTCTAACCAACTAATTTAAACGCTTGCGCATTTCTACCAATTAAAAATCATATTTCCTACATCAACTACTCTCCATTCTACTGTTTCTTCTCTCTTCTTCTTCATCTTGCTGTTCTTAATCAACGCAACGCTTCTTGTCAAATCTATACTTAGTTCTGCTAAACTTAAACGCTAGTGCTTTGATCTTAGTTACTAAGTTGTTGTTGTCTCTCCTACTACTTCTACTCCTACTCCTAAGCCACAATCTTCTTCATCTTTATCTTCTTTTCATATTCATTTTACTCATCTACAACATGTGTTTTATTCTTTGGGGGTTTTTAGTCTGCCCCGTTCTTGGCTTAAAACTAAAGTTACTAAACTCTTGCAGCTAAGATTTAAATTTCTTGCTTTTGTTTTTTTTTCTACTTCCTTTTCTCATGTTCTTTCGTTATAAATAACTTAAAGTTTAATATTTTTCTGCCTAAAAACAGCGCAAAAATGTTGCTTAAGTTATGTTTGCTAAATGTTAAAACAAAACAAATTTTACGTGTGATACAAATTAAAAAAATAAATATATTAAATAAAAAAAAAATCGAAAATTGCACTTTGTGTAGAGATACAGAGTATAGAAGAAGGATGGGGTGGGAGGGTCTAAGAAAAGATAAAAGTGAGCATGAAAACTCAAAACAAAACTCTTCAAATTTCTTGTATTTGTGATTTTTTCAGGCGTTGTGTTTCGGTTTTTGTTCTGTTTTGCTTTGCAGAGGCGTCTCTAGCTTTTTTCTTCTTCTTCTATTAAAAAATATCAATTTGTATACAAAATTTGCTTAGTACTTTTTGCTTTTGGAATGTTTTTGCAAAATATTTGCCCCATTTGCTGAGTTCTGTTTGCTTTTTTTTTTCTCTTTCTCTGACGCTTGCAATTTTTGATGATGTGTGTGTTGGTGTGTGTGCGAGTGTGTGTATGTTTGTGAAGTTTGTCAATCCTGCATTTTATTTCCATTGAATTTTCTTTTTTTTATTGTTTTAATTTTCTATTTCGGTTTTCAGTCTAAAGCAAATTACATATTGTACAAATAAAAAAAGAAATAGAAACGTTCATTATAAATCATGTATGACAGTTGTTATTTTTTTTTTTTTTTTAATGTGTATAATATTGATAGAAAACATGCACTGCACTTTTATTTTGGTTTAGGCTTAGGAAGACTTTTGGCGTTGTGTTTTCATTTTGTATTTATATATGTAGATCATATAGATTGTTAGCGTATAGGCATTTTGACTTGGCAATCTATATAAATCGAAATCATACATGTAGTTAATATACATACATATGAAAATCAAAGACTTTGCTCAGGAATGTTTGTTTGTGTGTGTGTGTTCGAGTGTGTTGTCTCTGTGCGAGTGTGTGTGTGTGTAGGTGTATGAGTGGAAATGAGTGCGAACTATGAAATGATAAATCCCTGCTGGAATCTAGCTGAACCTCAACATTCAAAATGCTCTGACTTTCTTCCACTTTCTTGCTATCTGCCTTTCCTTGAGATTCTCAAAGCCACCCAATTCACCTTAAATGTGTCATCTATCAATATTTTATTCAGTTAAATCACAAATACAATGTGTGTGCTCAGGCGTGTTGTGTTGAGAGTGTTTGTGTGTGTGTTTGTCTGAATTTTGTCAAAGAAAATAAATACGCTAGGCTTTAATTTCAAACACTGTGCTGTCTATTGATCTATTGATCCAACGATCTGTCAACCCATCGACTAATTTTGTAAGACTTATAATTAGAGACTAAAGAAATCATCGCTGCTGCATTTTATTTTACTATTGTTTTGTTTTTTTTTTCTTTTCTTTCTTATTGCTACTTCACTAAACGTAGTTATTTTTTTATTTTGTTTTTTAACATTAATTTGCTTTGTTTTTTTGCTTTCATTTCTGCTACTGCTGTGCCTTGACCGTCTCTACTCTTGCTTGTTGTTGCTCATTCCTTTCCATGCTATTAAAAAACATTTCGCATCCTTTTTCACTTACAAATTCACTACGTTTTCACGTGCCACAATGCTAAACTACAATGCTACAATTTCATATCTGCTTTTCTTTTCTACTTGTTTGTTTTCCATCCTTTTATAAAGTGTTTTCGTGTATGCCTCATTGTTTGCCTTGCACTTGCCATTCCTATTCCTATGCCTATGCCGTCTCTCAACAACATCTTTATCATAATCGCAATCATCATCATTCATTTTCGACTCGTTGCTAAACTCTGCTACAGTTTTTCATTTGTTTGCAGACAAAAAATACGCTATGCTATCTTCTATCTTGCTGTTGTTGTTGTTATTCTTCTTATTCCATTTATATATCTTAGTTGTAGCTAGAAAAAAACACACAGTTAAACGTAAAAAACTGTAGACAGCTACAAAAAATTCATTAAATCGACTGATGAGCACAAAAATATGCTAAAAACTAGTACAAGATTTCTTTTTAATTTTTTTTTTTTTTTCATTTTCTTATTACTCCATTATTTCAATCATCGTCGGTTGTTTTCCTTATTCACTTTCATCGTTTACTTTCTTCATATTCATCATCTTTTTGTTAGACTCTATAACTACTAAATTTGCTGCTTACTGCATTTTTGCTAGTACTTAAACCTAGTTTTGTCCCCTTCTGTAGGGCGAGTTTTTTTTTCATTTAATTTTTTTTCTCTGCTGCATTTTTTAGGTTTAGGAAATAAAAGCAAATTTTTGAAATGTGTGAAACGTTTGCAATTAACGACAAATAAAATTTTAAATATTTGCATTTTCCTTTGCTTTATACAATTTGCAGATTAAAAAACAAAAACAATGTCATCTCTTTTGTTGCTTTTTATGCTCTCGCGAGTGAGAAAACCTCGATCTCTTTGCTTTGTGCTTTACACACTTGACTCTTAAAAATCGCAGCTTTTAATTCAATATATAGCAAATGGAAAATATTCCAAAATTAAAATTACAAATTAAAAAAAAAAACATGAAAAACTAAAATGGTTTTCGTTTGTTTTTTTTCTTTTCTTACGACAATAAAAAATAAATTTATTTGCTTTTGCTTGACTTTACTTGATGTTGTTTTCATTTAATTCTTTCTTTTTATTAATATTTTTTTGTAAATCATCAAATTGTGTTTATTTGCTTTCTTGTTTGTTTTTGTTATTTTGTTAATTTTAACATACATTGCACACATTTTTGGGTTCTTCGGTTTTCATTTGTTTTGCTTTATTTCTTCGCAAAATCGCAAATAGCTAAATTTTGGTGTTTTTTGTTTTTTAACATTTACATGCGCTTGCTTTAATTCCCTTTTTTTTATTTCAATTCAAGTTTTCTGTTGTTTTTTTCTTTTATTCCTTATATAAATTTACTTAACTAGAGTTTTGCGTTTTTTCTCATTGCAAATTGTTGTTGCTTCAAGTGTTTGGTTGCAGTTTTGCCGTTTTTATTTGTTTCATTCTCTTTAAAGAGAATGTTGCCCCCTTCTGGTGTTTTTCCTGCTTTCTATGAAAATTTCGACCCCTTTCTACTACTACATTCTCGTTTTCTATTTTTCTTTTGCTGTTGTTTAAGCATTTTATTTAGTGTATAACTAATTTCTATTATTTAAGTTTAGTCTTTGCTTTTCTTCACTTTTTTACGCTCTCTCTCAACTCCGTTTCAATCGCTCTTACACTTTATTTATGTATTTTTCTTTTCTTTGTTGCTGTTTCTCCTTTTTATACATAACTCTTAACTCTCTTTTCCTTTGTTTTCTTTATTGTTGTTTTTAACATTATTTGAAGGGAACAGCATGTTTCGACTGTTATCAAACAGCTTCCGGTCTGATGTGGCCTCCTATTCTTGTTGTTGGTTGTTTTTTCTTGTTGTTATTGCTGCTGTTTCCTCCACAGCCATTGCTGCTGTTGATGTTGTAGGTGTAGATGTTGTTATTGTTGTTGTTGTTGTTATTCCAGTGCTTAAAGCTTCCAATTCTTGCCCTCGTTCGCGTCCATTAGAAAGTACTCAAATTGGGTACTAAAATATTATATCTGTAATAATAATCGCCAGTTAATTTATATGAAATAATTGATTAAGAGTGAGGTTTGGGAAAGGAAAGCTGGCATTAAAAATATATGCCATTATATAAGAAAGATTTTATTATGGTAGGTAAAATGACTTAAAAATCTTTCCATTTGGTAAAAATGTTCTTTAAAATATTTTTCATTAAGATCATAAGATCATCATATGATAAATATTTTAGGAAACGCTTTCTTCTCAATCTTAAGAGATTTGCAAGGATTGGCAGGTTCAGCATGTAGGCATAGGTTCCTTAATGTATAAGCATGATATGTATGGATGATATTTACCTAGTATGTATTACCAGTGTTTAGGCTGCTTAGTAACTATACTAAGTATGTAAAAAAGAACGTTTGTTGTAGTTGTTGTTGTAGTTGTGGACGCAGGAATCAAAAAGAACAAGAAGAAGAAAATAAAAGAATTGCGTTTAGTTATGAGAGAGTTCTTGTCAAAAAGTCATGAACAGATTTTTTTTGTAAGCAAACAGGCAAGCAACAACAAGCAGCACACAAAACGAATGTAGAAAAGTGTGTGTTCGAACAAAAAGTGTGTGCAAGGAAGATAATGATAATAAATAACATCACTAATGATCGTTGAAAGCGAAGAAAAAAGAGTGTTGTAAAACGCGAAATGAAATGAGGCGAGTGAGTGTTGAAAAAGTGTCAGTGAGGAGATGGCAAAGCTGAAAGCTGATGGCGGAAAGCACACAGCACATGCAAAACAGTGTTGGCAAACGTAAGAAAGCAACAGCGCTCTAGGTGAGTGACCAGGCACAGTGTGTGCCCGCTATAAAGCGCAATTCAAGCAAATGAATGAAGACTCTACGTCAAGGAAGAGCTCAGAAAGCGTTTCAAAACGATGGAATAAGCCGCAGCTCATCAAAATAACAGACGGAAGAGACATTCAGATAGAGACAGTAGGGAATAGAGAGACAAAGAGAGAGAGAATTTGAGAGAGAGACAGAGAGACATCACTCACCTCGCGAAGACCTATTTGGGAGCGGCTTGATGTGGATACTGTGTGTATGCCTCGTCGGGTGATGCAGCTGTGCTAGCCTGTTCGGAATCTGTCATTGGCATTGTTGGTATAATAGTTGGTGGTGCATAATATGGATAAGTTGGACTAATATACTGTAACGATGGAGAAAAATTCTATAAAGGAACCGAAAAGAGAACGGAAAAAATAATGGAAAAAAAAGAACAGATATAGAATACAAATTATATATCAAATATCATTCAACTTTCAAATTCAATAGCAAAAACACGCACACGCACGCAACACACGCACTCTTAATATTGAATATAGATGATCAACAAGCTGAAGAGCGAACGCATCTTCAATGTTTTCTACATCTATTCAATAATGATGGTCGATAATACTCAAACATATGGTCATATATCAGAGCCAAAAACCTATTTGCATTGCTCGCTTCGAAATTGTGTCGCGTTTTTTAGAAATCAGAATCGTGATTTTTGAAAACGTAGGACATATTTAATATTATTCTTATTTCTTATTTAAAAATTTTTTTTAATGTTTTATGCACTTTTGAATATTGCAATTTTAAATAATTGCAATTGTGGATAAAATAAATGTAAAATATAGGTTATATATTTTTCTATTCATTAATATAATTTGGGGCGAAGTCAATACCCCTACTGCGCTGACCATTAAGATCGATAAATATTAATCGAGTCTTTTCAGCTCTGATATATGTATGTATATGAGTATTTTTCAAGGGTTATAAATGGGAAGATCTGTTCAAAGCGGACACCCTTTAGCACTTACAGAGTTGCCAATCTGCAGGGTGGCCAACTGTGGCATCATTGTTCCATATGGCACAGCCGTATCGCCACTGACCATCATCGAAATGCCGCGTGGTTGCACCTGGTTAACAGCCTCCGGTTTGTACGAGGTGACGCCCAACTGGGGAGCGGCAGCCATTTGCATGTACTGCAGGGCAGAGGAGGAATACTGATAAATGTTGGGCATATGCCGGCATTATATGATATTCTGCAGCACTCACCTGATCATCTACCTGAGTGATCGGCTGGGTCATCATATAGCCGGGTATCCATTGCGAGCCAGCGACCGGATAGCCACCGACTTGGGGTGCACCGAAGCGCGAGTACGGCACTCCGATGGGTGTGCCCACGTTGACGCTGACGCCGTTCTGCTGCATAGTTGGATCGTAGGTAACGGGTATGCCCTCGGCGGAGACATCGCGCCACGCACGCGCATTCGGATCGGGCGTCTTGAAGAGATTCTTCTTTTTGGGACCGCCATCGGCGAATTTGACCAATAGCGGATCTTTGGCACCCGGTATTGTGTTACCGTTAAACATTTGTATAATTTGTTCGCATTTCTCGCGGCTCTCCATGCGTGCAAAGCCAACGCCTAGCCAAAAAAAAAAAAAAAAAAAAAATTCATAGGTCAACACGGAATATATGTATGTTGAGTATTATTATTATTGACTTACCCTTTGAGTTCATTTGCTGATCACGCAATATTCTAGTGGACACGACTTGGCCATATTTCGCTAGCATTGCCTCCAGATCGGTTTCTTTGAAGTGTGGTGGCAAATTTGCTATATACAAATTTGTGGGATCCTGTTCCTGTTGCTGTGTAGTTGTTGTGTGCATAGGACAGCAGCGTGTGTGTTGTTGATTGTTGTTGTTGTTGATGTTGTTGTTGTTGTTGTTGTTGATGTTGTTGTTGTTGTTGGAGGATCAATCGAATCAGTGTTAGTTGGTTTTGTTTTGTTTGTTTGAAAAATTGTACAGAAAATTTTTAACATACACAAACAAAAGCAGTTTTGGCAGAAGCGTATGTTGTATGTATATGTGTGTTTGTGTGTGTTAATGAAGTGTGAGTGTGTGAATGAGCGACACAGACGACGCGTTTCGAAAGAGAGAGAGAGAGAGAGAGAGAGAGAGAGGAGGAAAGAAAATTAAGACGTAGAAATTTTGTCATTAGTAAAAATTTTAGTTACATTCAAGTATTTGTTGTTATTGGTAACTGGTTCTGTAAGTGTTTCTGTTGAGTGAGTGTTGGTGTGTGTGTGTTGTTGTGTGCCTCACTTAATGTTTATGTCGAATGTTGTATGTTGTGTATGTTATGCCTCAATGCAAGACCTAAAATTTTGCTTAATTACAAAAAGACCTAAAACACAAAAATAGCGAATTTTTGCCTTGAAAAAACGCTTATAGACCTAAGCAAGATATTTTTATTGATGTATATATACAAATATATATATATAAGTTGAATCGGCACATTAAGTGTTAGCTGTATGCATGAATGTATGGTTGTATGCTTGTACAATTGCCTAGTTATGCACTTAATTAAGTTAAATACCTGATCACTTATGTATGTCTTAGCTTTAAGATGAGTTTTCTTTTTTATACTTAGAGTTTAGATTTTTGTTTGTTTTTTTTTGTATATTTTTTGTTTTGTTTTATATCTTAGTTAGTTTTTGGCCGGCGCAGGTTTGTAGCATTTTGCGTACTCAAACAACAAACTTGGTAGGTTGATTATATGGCTGGCTATAACTTCAAATATACGATTACAATTTATACAGTTTTTGAGAGATACATGTAATGTAGAGTATAAAGAATTTAGATATATATAGAGATTAAATGATCATCAATTCTAAGTATGTTTTTAGCTAAGATATTACGTTACGTTAGGTATGTTACGTTACGTTACGTTACACTTCATACTAACTTTTTTTTACAAAAGAAGAAAAAAAAAATAAATCTTCAATGAGCTCCTAAATGCCATCGGTTATTTACTAATCTATATCTATGGATGGTTATATAGAGTAAACTATATGTTTTGATTTGTTTACAAAGTTATTCATTTCTCCATTTCTCTCTTTATACTATCTATCTGTTACGATATATATCTAATATACTTGTACTGATGGCAGCTATACAATTCGGATAATTGGATTCGTCTATTCAAATAATTCAATTATTTACCAACGTAATTTTACTACTTCGAACCAAAAATGTTTAATGAAATATAACCAGGGACTTGTTTATGTGTTTATAATTCAATACACAACAAAGAAAAAATATATCAAGTATTTATTATAATCAATGCGAGATTGAAGCAAAATTTGCCTTTAAATGATTTCTTGTAGCTAATACTGTATAATTTGCTATTATTCTTTTTTTTTATGTATTACCAATAAATAAATAGTTATTAAACTATTTAATATAATAATAATGAATATACATGGTAGGCGCAGTTCTTATATCATAGCATATTTGAATATCCTTGCAGAAGCTTTCTTACAGGATTAACGATATCTCCGATTTCGTGAAGTATAAATGTATATATTATATATATACAAATTATTTATATTTGTCTATTATATATACTGCCTGTTTTAATTTTAAAATACAAAGCCCTATCTTAGCAGGGATAATTTGAATTATAAGCGGAGTCGGAATAACTAATGTACACATCTTGCCACCTTTAAACTCTGAAATTAATTTATTTGTTTTTATACTAAGCTAGAGACCCGCTTCAGATAAAGTGTTAAGATTTGTTGGCTACGCTGAGGGCGTGGCAATTCGCGAAAATCGATACGTCCATTTTGCTGCACTAAAGTTTAATTTTATTTAGCGATTCTGCAAGGTTATTTAATCCACGGCATACCGAAGTCAGGGTTTTTTAATATTGTTCTAAGATAACACCTTGATGAACTGGGTTTACGAGTTGTTTTTATACTATTAAAATGTAAACTAGCTATACGATACGTAACTACTGCTTATAAAGATTGGTATGTTACATTAATCGAGTACCTAGCGACTATTAAACCAAAATTGTTTGAGAATTTGTTGAAAATTAAAAATTGCTTTAAATGCAATTAATTTACCAACAATCCGCTAAATGCTAGTAAAGGTTTTCTTTTTTAGGGGAGTTTTTGTTATTTTTTTAGTCAAGTCAGATACGTATTTGTATTTCTGCTAAAGGAAGATTAAAAAGAAGGATTATAAATGGGCGTATTAACGGTTTTTTTTTGTTTGTTTAAATAAATACTAGAGAGAGGAGCGAGTACAACGAAATCGGAATTAATGAATGACATTAATAAATGCATTTGCCTTCAATTATTATTTAATGTACACTAAATTGGAACGCATAATAAATACGTATTTAATTGAACATTTTTGCTTGTATACTCGATGATTGTATGAGAAAATATCTACGAGTAAATTTTAAATAATTTCGTGTGTGGCTGCATTAGATATATCAAAATTTTCAATTATGAATTATTAAACATGTTTAAACTACGCTAAGAATGATGTATCGATGATTACTAAATTGGGTAAATATGTACTAGAATATAATTTGTGTATGTGGGGGGGTAGGATTTAGTATTATGGGGGTAGTATATAGTACAATATACGATATACAAGAGTCATTTATATAGTTTAACAACACTACAAACTAGGGGTTCGGCTAAGGTTTGGGGGCTTGGGTTCGTTCTGGGTAATGCGTTGGATTTGAATTGAAATCAAAAGAAATATAAAATTAAAGATGAGATTTATAAAAATAACTTGGCAATCTATTTTGCCCACGTAAACATATTCCGTGTGAGAGTCACAGAAAGTTCAGTCAGCATCGCGAATCAATATAAATTTGCCCGCAATTCCAAAATCCAGCTGCCAAATGCGACCGGCTCCTTGGCAACCTGACAACACAAATGTGCAAACTTTGTGAATTGGAAATGCAAAAGGGCGACGACAAAGGATAAAAAAGAAAACGCCCCACAGCTGAATTTGCAGCTCTGGCGAAATGCTTCAGCTTCACAAGCGTGGGCATATTGACCTTTACGGGTCGCGCGTGAATAGCTTTGAGGGCTGTATGGAATGCAAAGCGAATTCTGGATTCTTTTCTGGGGTAGTATAGTTGAGAAATTTTTAGAGCGAGTGCCTTTATTTGAGAAACAAAAAAGACTTTGAAGTCTGCTTTAAACTTAAATGGAATCTTGTAATTTACATACAGCACTCAACATTTTTTTGGTGACTTGGATCTGAAGTTTAAAGATAACTTCCGTTAAGAAAATGTGTTCCAAGTTAACTTAAAAGTAAGATCAGCTGAACTGTTTTCATTTACCGAGAATTCAAAGCTCTTTAATACATAAATAAAATATAATAAGAAAAATACCAATAATAATATTTATAATAATAATAATCATAAGCTAAAATAAACTTAAAAACAAAAGCAATTGAAAGCACAGTGTAAACGAAGAGTAATGATAGGTTTTGTTGGATTTTGTCAAATGGGTTTTAGTTCAAGGTTAGGCATGGATTACGGATAGCGGATTAAAGAGGGTTGGTCTTGGGGCTCGTTGGGTGGGTAGGATAGTTTGCGGTGTGAGGGGTGAGTATTACTTGCATGCAAACAAACGTACAATGGCCGGCCTATGAAGCACCCAGATACCCACTTTGGCCATCTGAGCTTGCACGCCCTTCGCCTGCAGTCCCTTGACGGCGCCCTCAGCGAAGGCTGGCTGCTCGAAGTCGACGAAGCCGTAACCTGTAAGAAACATATTTTGTTTTTGTTTTGTTTTTGTTTTTCGTTTTTTGTTTCGTTTTGTTTCGTGTGTGTTTTGTTTTACAGGGGGCGGAGGTGGAATTTTTTTAATTGCATGTTGAAATATATATAAATATATATATAATTGTATAAATAGATAGGTTTATTATTTGATTTTTTTTTTGCACACATTTAAAAAAGGTTTATAAAAAAAATTCAGCAATTTTTGCACGTGCAAAATAAATTTATAAGTTGAAAAACAATCAAAACAAAAACAAAATATATTCGAAACGTGTTTCGAATTCCGTTAGAAATAGAGTAAACGAGAGAGAGAAAGGTGGGAAGAAAGAGAAAACGGTGAAAAATAAATTAATAATTTGTTTGGCACATATTTTGGCTGTAACTTAAAAAAGAGCAACGGGAAGTGTTACGTAAATAAGTAAAAATATATTATTTATATCAGGAGAAACAAAAAAAAATCAAATTACGGAGAAGGTAAAGCCTTTCACATACACACACATTTTTACAGCTCGTTATTTATGGCACAGTTTATATATATATTTATAAGAGTGGGTATTATTATTATATTTATCATTAGCAGTAGTAATAATAATAGTAGTTATAGGTAATACAAGGGGTATTAGGGTGCAGTAGTAGAGAAGTGAATGCATGGATGATACGATTGCGAAATGAGAAATATACGAAACTATAAAATCAATAGTAGAATTAATCAAATGAAAGCCGAAGAAGTTGAAACATAGAAAAATAGATATATTTAGCGGCCAATCGATAATATTTTTTTCTTTTCAATAAATACATCAAAGTACCAGACACAAATAACGAGAACGAGCAATAAGATTTGAGAATAATATTTTTGAAAAACTATATTCGCAAGTAGTAAAAGTAAATTTAATGTTAAATATGCATAGTACTCATTGGATTGAAAGAAAACATAAGATAAATGTAATAAAAACATTTTCTACATATATATTTGATTATAGAATAGATAAATTAAAATATAGTTTTATACAAATTATGGCGATATTTGTCCAGTTTTGTATTATTTAAATGAAGAGTTTGCTAGACAATATATAAAAGTATATTTGATCTTTTTTGACCTTTGAGTACTGCGCATATTTATAAACTAATAAAGTACAAAATATAAAAAAAGAGAAAAGAAAAACTTGAAAGAAATAATAGATTTTTTTTTGTATTTGTATTTTTTTCTTTTATCTTTTTTGATTACATAACACATACTAATAATACATATACGAAAAACACACATAAATAAAATAATGATGAGAATGGTGAAGAAAAAAATACCTTTACATTTGTTTGTTGTTTTATCTAAAATAGCCTTGGTTGATATTATTGTTCCGTATCTGTAAGGGAGAAATAGAGTGAAAACGGTAAACCAGTGAATTAGTGAGCGAAACAAACATATGTAAGAGACGTATAAATATACGTAAAAGGACTAATTGCGTGTGGGTGGGTGGGTGTGTGCAAGAGTTAAACAGTTGTTTATAAACACACAAGGATATCTAATGTCTGTCTTGCTGTTTGATTGTCATAAGCTGTGCGTGTGAGGTTTTAGCTGGCTTTCTATTTTCAGTTTGTTTTTTGTTTTGTTGGTTTTGTTTAAGCGTCACGGCAGAAAAGGAATAATTTTCGGTTTCAGGACGGATGTCTACGCTGCCAATGGATACTTTACTTTAAGCAATTAAATAGTCATTAAAATGCAATATTAATGGCGCGCGCTGAAAAGTAGGCAACGAATTATTTTTCGTTGAATTCGTTTCGCTGGAAATTGCTCAATTTGGCTTGGGCCAGGCGAGTCCTGTTAGGCAAATTAAATCGATATCAGCATAGTTACAGACATTGATAACACACACACACATAAAAAATATATATATATTTATATATATATATATATATACGTATACGAATAAACGTTTATATGTAGTTATAATAACATTAAAGCTGCCCGGCAAATAAGCCGCTTATTTTGATTGCGCCGCAGTCAAGCAGCAGCAAAAAATATATAAAAAAAAAAATAAGAAAGGGTGGGCTTAGTGGTGGGAATGGTCTGGGCTTCCAGCCCCAACTCATCCTAGAGAAAAACAAATTAACCTTCAATTTAATTACTTGACTTATTAAGCGAGCGGCCCCTTCCTTTGAGACTGGACTCGTGTAAGCTCTCTATCTACCCCTAGCATCTACCCCTCCTGTTGCTTTTTTGGCTTTTTTGATGTTGTTTTTCATTATTTTTTTTATGTGCGTGGCATCTAATAGTTTCATATAAATATATATATTTTATGCATATTTTGGTGCTGGCCCTAATAAAGTGCGCAACGTTGCGTATGCGCAATATACCACATCATAATAATTTCCAAGTGGTTGTAGTTAAAGTAATAACATTTGTTTATTTTTCGTGACCATTGATGAAGCCTGCGCTCTAATTAGTGGATTTTGTTTAGTTTTGCAGAAACTTGTTTCCTGTCTGGTAGAAAGGGAAAAGGGCATACAAAAATGGTTTTTGGGGGTTGCTTGCCCCCAGGATCGGATAGTAAGTATTTTGGGGGGAGTCTATTGAGTTGTGTGTGGCCTTTGTAGAAGTTCAACGAAGCGGAATGAGCTGAGGATAAGCTGCTCATTAAGAGCGGGAATGGGAAACGAATTGAAATTTAGCTTTGGGCCATGCTCGCAACTTATTTTTATACACGGCTGGCTATGGCTAAGGGTTATCACCACCCCGAAAATATTTGAGCGGGCATAGTTTTAGTTGATGTACGGCAGACATTTTAAATGTCAATCGATAGTCCATAGTTCTACTTAAAAAAATATATATATTATATTTTTTATGTGGGCGCAGCTGCGATTCTGTATTCGTTTTGAAGCCGCAGGCGATGGTTGCCAGATTTATATTTTAGATTTGGTGGAATAAAGGTTGATTCTTTTTATTGGAAGCCGAGTGAGTCGAGTGATACTTTAACTGAACTGAACTATAATATAAATGTAGCTTTGGCAATGGCCAGTATTTATCTTTATTTATTGTTGAGCTGAATTAAATGCGCATAATTAAAATATATCTTGCAAGGAAATCTTTCAAAATGTTATTGTTCGCAGCAGCAGCTGAAACAGATAATTAGCATAGTTCTGCCCTACGCGTTTGTTTGCAATTAGCCCACAGCCTCTCGCAACTTTGTAACTAAAAGCCAAACTTAAATTAAAGGAAAATAAATGTAGATTTTTATGAAACAAAACCCAGGTGTTAAAAAAGCTTGACATCTTCAAACAGTTATTTTAACGATTTTGCTTAAGTTGTTTTTTTTTTGCCGTTTTAGAAAATTGTTAGACTTTGTGAATAATTTTATCTATTGACTTACTTTAATTACTTTAACTTTACTTTTAATGCTGTGTATATTTACAAACTCCAAATTTAAATTACACAATATCCCATAGACAAATTTAGCTATAATTATTCCACGTTAAAAAATCGTTTGAGTTTCTTAGTCTTCTTCCTTTTTGCTGCGTTTCCTTTAGCCAGTACATATTTTTAGTTAAAATTATAAACTCTTCTGAAAATTTAAATCTAAAAGCTAGGAATGCTACGATTTCAGATTAGAATTGGAAGTTTCAATAACATTACAAGTATTTTCTTATTTTTAACTTAATACTTATGCTAATCTAATCATAGTTCAAAAAGATATACTCACTGTGCACACATATTAACTAGATCCTTATCGGTTGTGCCTTGCTGCAGTCCGCGTATATAGAGATTTGTCTTTGACAACTGCTCGCCGCCCTGTTGATTTTGATTCTGTGCCGTACCGTTGGGACCCATTGTGGTGTTTGTATTTGTCGTGTTGCTCAGACTGGTGCTCAGTGTGCCGCTCTGGGAGCCCGTGTTCGATGAGCTGCTCGAGTTCGTGTTGCTCGGTGAGGCTGCAGTTGGCACACGCTGACCGTACTAGAGTTTAATGGAATAGAGGGAGAGATAGAGTGTGAGTATGAAGCGCATTACAGTTAGATTGACAACAAACTGTCCACAATATGCACACGCAAAATATTCAATGTTTCCCCAATAATATTAAGCGATATTTTCAATCTGTCTGCTTGTCTCTGTGTGTGATAAAGTATTTTTATTGAAATTCCAGTCAGGCATGCGAAGTTATTGAATGGCTCAGCTCGACTCAATGCCACACACAAACACACACACACATATATATATATATACATAATATACACATACAATGCGCATACCATATGCCGTGGGTAGTCGAGGTACAGTTGGCAAGGGATACACAGAAGGATATGCAGAGAAAGGCATGTATGGACCAAAGCTGTGATGATGGCGTTTTTCACTTAAAATGCCACAAAACAGTGCAAGTGCTGTGTGTGTGTGTGTGCATGTGCATATAGCACAGCGCTGTAGGATATTTGGCAGCATTGCAAGCCAGGCGTTGAAAATCTATAAAATTTGTATGCAACAAACAAAAGCACACACATTCGCACATATCAACATACACACACACACACACACACAGCTTTTGATACACTTTTATTTTTGGAAATTTGCCAAAAATAAAAAGCTAGCAGCATTATTTTGCACTAGCAGAAAATGCAAATATTTATTATAAAAAAAAATAAAAAAAGTGATACAAGAAAAAATGTAATTGCTAAATTCCTCTAAGAGAAATATAAAATGAAATAATAATAATAAAAAATCAGGTACAAACAAGACAACAACAGAAAAATAAGCTCCAAGCACAGCCAACAGCAATTGTGTTTTTGTTTGAGCTGATTGCAACAGACTGCGCCCTGGGCGCTACCTGCCACGCCCCTTTTGTATGCTTCACTAATTTTGAAGCGCTTGCAGTTTTCTAATTGTTTTTATTATCGATTTCAGACGCTGTTCGATAGCTAATGCACACCAGTCTTATCGTGGCATGTCTGTTGTCATGTTAGCTGCCACATTTTGTGGCATTCAATTCGGCTCACTGCTGCCGCAGGCCACAGCGATAAGCACAATAATTAAATACCACATCAAAAATAAGGGGAAAAAACAATTTGATATATTTTATATTTTTAGAATCAACCGCAAAAGTTCCACGAAAAAAAACATGATTTAAGTAAATATTTCAATTAAATTAAAATTAAATGTGTTGTTTTTGTTGCTGTCAGTTAGTTTATTTTATTAATATTATTGTGTGTGGTTACCATTTTTAATGCCTATCAACAATTTTCATACAGTTATGGTGGTCGTTATATTTGACGCAATTAGACGTATTTTATTATAGGGCGTAGCCGGGCAACGCCCAGCTGCATTTCTAGGAAATTTTAGCTTCCGGGAGTGCTTGCTTGAAGGTGCCCTAACTCGCATTCGTAATGACTTATTATACCTACGAATGTGTTAAATATGTCGAACCAATTCACAACTCAAAACTCAAGAGTAAAATAATAAGATAAGCCATTTATGTTCTCTCTCAGTCTTTCTCTCTCTCACACTTTACCATTTCTCTTTGTGAGAATAAAAAGTGAAAGTAGGTAATAGAAAAGGTTAAAGATTATAATACACACTTTTCAATTTCATCTCCAACATGTAAGTACTATATCAATTCATGAAAATCGTATAGAAAGGCATTTCGTATAGAAGCAATAAATAAGAACATTTAAAGCCTTATCATTTCAACTTAAGAAAAAACAATATATGTGGGTGTTTAGCAACGCTTTGCTTTTAAGCATGTGTGCGAAATTTGATTGACACTCCAGTTGTTGTTGTTATTAGTATTATTGCAGCTGCTGATGCTGCGTGATTTAGTTTAGTGTTCAACTCGAAGGAGAAGAGATGGCCGTCGCTCAGTGTTAGTGTCAGACAGACAGAGATAGCGAACAGTTGAAATTTGCTTTATCAGCAGGCAAAGTACAAGTACCAAAGGGCGTGAGAATGCAGGAGGATTAGGGGGGATAGGGTTTGACATGGTAAGAAGGCAACTCTGCAGCATGCTGTCACCTACACGCTTCACACACTTTTCCGCTTTTATTTATTTTATTTCCTTTTTTGTTGTTTTTTCTTTTTGACAATTTCCTACAGCGTGTGTTGAGGCATTGAAGCGCGAATGTAACAGAGCAAATATTGCGAATGCTGATAAAATATTTGATACAAGAAGCACAAGGCAGAGCAAAGCTGAGACAAGCAGAGAGAGAGAGAGAGAGACAGAAAGATTGAAAGGGAGACAGAGAGAAATGTGGAAAAATGCAAAGAGCTGAGACGAGACGAGACGAGTTCAAGTGCGAGTTCATTTCTTTTGCACAGCTTTGTTATCTTTTCTGCCAGCGTAAGTACTTCCATACACATACGCACTTACACTCACACATGCACTGGAACAACTAAAGCTCGCAAACATCTCTCTAGATAGATACAAATTTCGGGCCTTGTCAGTTGCCTTGTTCTCGCTGTCTCGTAATTAAATAATAAATTCAACTGAAAATTTTTGTATGCTGGCTCAAGTGTGATGACTATTTGCATATACTATGTGTGTGTGTGTGCGCGTGTGTACGTTTGTATGTATACAGTCATACGCCCCGTATGCCAATGAACTGAACGACGTTCAGTTCTGCTGTCTGATAATGAAATTATATCGTTCGCATAATTTAATGCGCACAGCAACAGAAGCACCAACAAATGGCATGAACTACAAACTCAGACAAACAAACACTGTATACACCATATATACGTACATGTATGTATACCTATGTGTGTCATTCCAAAAATGGGCGAGCGTCGTGTTGGCTGCCGTTTTATAAAAAAATAAGTTTCTTTACTTTTTTTTTTATTATTTGCAGAATTGCGTCATTTGCAAAATATTTCACGCTACAGCAGCAAAAGCAACAACAGCAAAAGTAACAACGACAACACGCATCAAACTCTACTCTCTTTTTTGTCAGTTGCTTTTCTTAAATATCTTTAGCTTCCTAACGCCTTGTTCTTTTTCTTTTCTTCCGCTCTATTGCTTCCCGTTCGTAGCAAACACGTGTGCAGACTTTTAGTTAATTTTTTTTGCCAGTTTATTACACTCTTCCTCATCTTGTTTTAGTGCATATTTATAGTAGCTTTTATTGTTATTTATGTGCATAGTTTCTTTTAACTTATAGTTATAGTTTTAGTTAACATTAACCTTTTGCTATTATTTATGTGACTTTCATTTGTTTACCCAAAACGTTTACCGACTTTTCGAGACGGAGCGAAAGAGAAAAGACAATCGCAGCGTTGATGATAAAAATACAATTTAATGACATAAGCTAAACATTTTGATTGCCTCCCCATCCATATAACAATGTTCATAATCATGTTGATAATGACGATAATGATAATGCTGATGATATGGCAAACGGATGCCAATCACGCAAGTGCAAACAGGCTAAAGACTCTCTACCCAACAGGGGTAAGTTGCGAAAATTAGCTAAAGGTAAAAAGCCAGTTAGCAAACATGTTTAACGAGTCAAGTATGTGACGGAGCTACATAGAGTTAGGAGGTGTGGCTATCCATATGGTTAACTTTAACAAAAATAGTGCATCGAGTCGTACTCTTATATTACTTAAATTCCATTAAGATCAAATTAAGTGTTCGTTTTTTTTTTCTGGTCAGTCTTTGGAAGAGTTCTGAAATGGACGCTGCTGTCTCGAGTCACGTGCCAAAAATGCCCCGAGTGAGAAACCAAAATCAACAACAATAACAATAAGAACAGAGCACAACACATACCAAATACAAATGGACTTTTGTGTGATTTATGATGTCGCCAACATGAGCGCCATATAATTCATTTAAGCAGCGCCCGTTGATGTCTTCCCCTCCCACTCTGCTGGTCTTTCTCTCAGGGATCTCACTCGTTCGCTCTCTTTCTGGATGTCTTTGCTAATAAATCAAAGGGGGCAGCCGAAGAACCGAGTCGCATTGCACTTGTGCCAAAAATGAAACCATAAATCCACTCTATCACGATTAGCGACAGTTATTATTTGTCCCAGTGTCAACCCGTTGCTGAATTGTGTCTTAAAGTTGAGCTACAACTCTCTCCCTCTCTCTCTTTCTCTGATTCTTTAGTTAAATATATGTAGGATGACTTTAGGAAGCTATGGGCTGCTGTTTGCTTTAAGACTAAACAAATCTCTTGCTGACTGCCAAAGTCATCAAATCAAGAAGCAGTCAGCTAAATCCGGCACGCTTCGTCTTTCCGACTGATTGCGATTCTTGTGGAGCGGGGGGTATAAAGTTGGTGGCGTGGGAGCGTTGTGTGTGCATAAAAAATGCCGCTCACGTGACTTCTATAAATTAAATGCGTATGTGAAGGGTAGAAACTGGTATCTGGCACGCAGCTGATAGATGGGCAATACAGGAAGGAAACCTTGGCAGTCTCGGCTAAGAGATACGACAGGACTGATTCCCAGGCCAAAAATTCCCGTCCCAGCGGCTAGTCCTGCCACAGGGAGACCAGAATTTACCATTGGCAAAACGCATAATTGACGCAAGTCATGTGCAAAAGGTGGGGGTGTGCCGGGTTGCAGGGGCAAAGGAAACGCGCCTGGCAAATAATTCAAATGCCTGCCGTGGAACGCGAAATTCGGATTATCAGCCCATGACGCGGCAGGTGGTAACTGAACTGGGCTGAGGCGGGGGATTGGAAAGGCGCTGTAATTTTTCAAATTGTTTTTTTTTCTTTTTTTTTTAACATAATCCGCACAAAATGATTTGACTCTCAAATCTGGCGTGTCAGCAATCAATAAAAAAAAAAAAATAAAAAAAAACCTAAGCTCTCATTAATTATAAGACCCGACCTAAACAGGGGAAATTTCAAAAATTCGTACGTGAAATATTTGAGCTTTTCAGTATACTATAAACATTTCAATTTATAGTCGTCTTGTCCTTCCGGAATAAACTAATTCCAGTAAATTCAACTTATAATCCAAATTAACCCAAGTAGGCACAGTTCAAGGAAAGTCGCATTTTTTTTGTTTTTAACTTTTCACTTTTGCTAAATAAAAACAAACATTTCATTTTATTATACAGATATGTAGTACACCATATATATTGGCTATATTTTTAGTCTGAACAAAGAAGAGTTCATTGCACTTGACCTTGAATTGATTGCTTGCCTTGCATTTATGGTATTTATCGTTAAACCTTGGAAAGGGTAATTTGATTTTTTCATCAAGTGTGTAACACATTTATTTACTATGTATTCAACGTATAACTGTCTTGGTTATGCTATGTGCAGAGTATTTAAACTTCGGCCCGCCTAACAAAGCTGTTTTCATGTTTTATTATATTTTTCGCCAATATGCACAATAATTGATAAGCATTTTTGAAGAGTTTAAAAATCTGATTGCTTATCGATTGGGTTCAATGGAATTCTAAGTACTTCTTTTTAAAAGCCGAAAAACGTAAATTTATGAGTGTCGCTTACTTATCGAATTCGAAGACTATTCAAGCAGCACTTTGATGCAATATAATACTTACAATATTATATTTATTGAGAAACTCAATTATTTACCCAACCCTAATGTAAGTAGTTGTAAGGCTTACCTGCAAAGATACAAAAAAGAAGAGACAAATATTAAGAAATAAGTCAACAAATATATTTAACTTGTTTTAAAATACTTTAGATAACAAATTAAAAAGTATAAAATTTGTGTAGTAAAAGAAAAGAAATGTTAATGTCAGCATTCCACGGTCTGCTTTCACTCAAAATAGTCAAAGATACTCGCCGCATATTTTTAAACATTTTTTTATTTTGTGCTTCTTTTTTCATTTCAATTGTGCCAAATTCCAAATATTTACATAGACAACACACATTTCAGCTATTAATAACGCAATTGTGCGGAAAAATGCTATAAAAACAATGCAGTTATTTTAAATCACGCATAAATTTAATTAAAATTACTTTGCGCAGTGAACAAATTCTTGTTTTTTGAGCATTTTAATTTTTAAAAAATGATTTATTTTTTGTGGCCTTAGTTGAGATTTAATGTTGGCCCTTTGTTAGTTGCAGGTTAAACAAATTTCCATTAAAATATTATTAATGTGACGGATTTACTATTTTATTTCTGCATAATTTAACATTCTCAGCTTTTGTTCACATAAATTTGTATTTGAGTTGATTTTATATATATTATTTTCATATTGTGCAAAATGTGCAAGTTTTTTTCGCTTGACACAAATACTTTTGCTTTCTTTATTATTTTATTGTTGTTTTTGTTGTTGAAATAATAAATGCGCATAAATAAAGCAACAACAATAATATTTATATTGAAATATAAATAACAATAGCAATGCCGACGGCGGAATTTTCAATCTAGCTGCAAAAAGAATAAAACCCGCTAAAAGTGTGAGTTGCCTGCTAATCCCTGGCACTTGCCCATAACGCAGAGCACAGCCCACACCTTTTGGCCCAACAACAACAATTTGCATAATTTATAAGCCTCAAAATGAACATTTTTTTGCCAAATCATAAGCAAATTTTGCATTGCTTGGGCGAGGGCGAGAAACCCTGGCATAAATATAGAGCTAGAATAAACCCCTTTAATCAGCGCAAAAAAAAAAAAGGTTTAAGCAGCTGATTGGGTCTGAGGGTTCTGTTTGTTTAAGACGCTTTGGGATATTGATTGGTTTGGGTTTAACGGGCTAATCAAACTACTGTTGATTTTGCTTCTCATTGTGTTTTAATGATTAACAAGGAGTTTTCTTCAAGCCTTAAATTTACTTTACCCTTTGTTAGACCGCCTTTATCATACTGCAAATGATTCTGCACTCGCATTTGATTGATTTGGGTTGGGGCAAACATTTCCAACAACAGGGAACTGGAAAGCGCTTTCAACAATATTATCATCATAATAATCTTAAAGAATGTCACAATCATAAAAGCCCCATTGTTAGTCATAATGTATATGTATATATGGAAAACCACATGCCAGACTTTCCCTCACGCAAGTTGAATAAACGCTGCGCAAACAGCAAAAGAATCTGTCAGATGGAAAAGCAATGTCTGCGTCTGGTTAAAGATGTTTATGAGGAGGAGGCGATAGGGACGGCTGGAAGCGAGGGTATGTAACCCTTGGCTGGCATTTAAAAAGATATGTAAAAGCGACAGCAGTTTAAATTTCATGCCAACTGCAGATACAGATACTTATTACAGATTCAGATACAAATACAAATACTGGGCAGAGCGGAGCGGAAGCAGCGGCCGCTACTGGCTCAAAGTACTTGAACTTGTCGTGATACGCAAATATGTGGGATGTAGACATAAATACAAATACGGCGGCAGGAAAAAGGGGCGGCGGACAGGCGGACGGGGGCGGTGCTAGCCACTTGGCGTCTGTCGCAACAATAAAATGCAATAATTTTTATTGAATTAAAGACGATAACTCAATTGAGTGGGCGACCGGCTCAACTTGACTGGCAGCGACTAAAGTGAGCGAAAAGGGGAGAGAAAATGGGAAAGAGAGAAAGAAAGAGCGAGCACAAAGTAGAAGAAGAAGAAAAACCACTCAGATAAAATGAGCGATGAGTCAAGAGTGCACAAAGGAAATGGGCAAAACGAGGCGGCTCAAGCAGCTATTGAACCCAACTGGGGACTACGTCTGCCAAAGAGAGAGAGAGGGGGCTAGGGGTAGAGACAGGACAGGACAGGAGCAGGAACAGGAACAGGGTCAGAAGCAGCGGTAGGTTACTGACTAAAACTCTCAGGGGAGCTGTTGGTGACGAATATAAATTAAATTAAAAGCCAGGAAAACGATATATTCTCAGTTAGATATATAGAGTTATCGATTACTCAACGATAACTTATAGCCTTAATCGTTTACTATAAAAATTGCTCGCTTTTCTCTATCACTTTTTATCAGTTAACTCATTTATCTGTGATTTGTTGGCACTACCTGTCGACCATATAGATAGCCACAACAACGATAAACATCCGAGTGGATAGTTAGAGCGAGACGGCTAGCGTGTGTGCGAGCGAGTGAGCGGCATGCAACAATTTATCGTTAATGAAACACTGAAAACATTTTAGCCCGATTAGCTGGGAGCTCAAATATTAAACGAGGTCAAGAGTGGGCCACAAATTGAACAGATCCCAACTACAACCCCACCCCTCCCTCTCTCCCTCTCCCTCTCTCTCTCTCTCTCTCTGACAAGGGCCTAAAGTAGCAGAGCTTCTGCTGCATGTTTCTGCATTGTTTCTCTTGGCTGGCATAATAAATTTTTAGAATTGATAAGTTTATGTGTGTGTTTGTAGGTGTTTGCAGAAGAAGAGTTGCAACAACAACCCAACTGGCCGGCAAATGCACGTAAATAAGATTTTAATTGAAGCTTTTAGCAGGAAATAGAATATTAATAGAAACTGCTGATGAGAACCTGACGAGCTGACAATGTCTGCTGCCTGCCTGCCTATAAGTGTAAACTGGACAAAGTCCTGGCCTCAACTGCAGCCGGGGGGTAGAGGACCATCAGTTAACGGGAATTGTCGAGTGGGCAACTAACGCTTCGTTACGTCGCTCAACGTTCAAAGGTCAAAAGTCGTCAGTTCGACTGCGACTGCCGCTGGCATTTGCATTTTTTTCCTTCCTCTGCTTCTTCCACTTTTTAATACCCAGTTGATGAGTTGGATTAATTAGCTAAAAGGCGATTGCAGCGCAAACGAGCGCGGGGCAGTGGATTGGGGGCGTGTCTACTTATTAGATACCTGGCTTTATGCTAACGGTATCAATCCCTGTCTCTGATGGCCGCCATAATTGAGCCTGTCCAATTAACAAGTCGTTGCCGTAGTTCGCCCATAAAAGGTTAAGCGAATGATTGGCAGCCAATTAGCAAAATGTACGAGTGTGTGTGTGTGTATGTATGTGTATGTTGTGAGTAGAACAGTTTTAGAAATTGATATTATTTTTGTTTTTTTTAGAAAGAACAAAATTTATCTAAACTCATGGATATGAAAAACGTGAATTTTAAAATAATTAAATTTGATTTCTAATAAAAATTAGAAACTATGTATATTAAAATAGCATAAAAAGCAAATAAATATAATTCCGAATAAGTTCAAGGCCGTAATAAAACAAAATAATTAAATATTGAAAAATATCTGAAAGTGTATTATCTAAAAACTAACAGACAGACAGCTAATGGCTTGTATATCGATAAACTCGTTTATAAATTGACTCAAACAACTCTCTTTGGGCTTTAAACCTATATAAATGGGCTACAAGAAAATATTTTTTGGAACATGTTTTTAATAATATATTACAAATACCATAGTAAAGCTTCGGGTATCAAAGTTCTTGTTTGGCAAAAGATCGATTTTGGGTTAATATGCAACATTTGTAAAAAGAAAACTGCAAAATATTTTTTATCTTATATATACTTTACTTTAGCCATGAGTATAATTGTCACAAGTCTTTAAATATGAGCACAAACTATGCGTTGCCACTCATAAGGCAAACTATCTAATTTGTTATTATTGCCCCACCTCAACGCCCATTAAACTCACCCTAAAAAGCAATAAAAATCAGCTCTCATGACTGGCGCACACAATATACAATATGCAATATATATGTGTTGTATATATATTGTATTTTTTCGATTTGGTACCTTTTCGTTAGATTTCGTTACGCTCTGACCCACACACTGATGATATAAGTGTGTTGCTGGGGGAGGCGCTTATTATATATTGCAAAAATATACGAACATAAATACAGATGTATTTATATGATGATAATATATGGCGCGTGATATTTAACATCGCTGCCACATTAGCAATGACCACTAATCACGGCGAGAGGATTTCTGCACTGGGCGGATAATTTATGTGACAACGTGCAAAACTTCGAGAGACCAGTTAAAGAACGAGAAAGAGAGGGAGCGAGCGGATGAGAGAGAGAGAGCGCTGCACAATAACTGAAAAGCAGTTGGAAATAAATCAAATAAAGCTGCAGAACGTGATCGGAAACCGCGTCAAGCTGGAAACTGTTTGGTTTAGGGATTCAAGAGGGGGCTCTGGCTGATAAAGTCAGGGGGTTGGGGGAGCAAACCGTTATTAGCTGCAAATTGAAAACGTCGCAACCAGTTTTGACAATTAAACACGAGATATTTCAATAACTTGATTAAGGTCAAACTAAAATGTATATATTATTTTAAATATATATTTAGCTGAAACTGATTTGATGACACCTTTCTGTTGTATCTTCTATGCTTTGCCAATGCCTCATTCTACTTTATGCTCCTCTTCTGCGCGCCATTCTTTATGTTTGAATAATAAATGGATGCGAATGAATGACTCGTGAATGCGTGCAGAGCGGAAGTAACACTTAACTCAAAAGCATGAGCACATGAGGGGAAGGGGGTGAGTGGGGAATATGGCCGGCACGCGGGCTTTGGCTGGGCTGTAGGGCACTCAACACACACCAGCAGCACACACGCACACACTCACACAATGGCTGCTTTGGCAAAGTGACAAAGACAACACGTTTTTGTGTGCACAACAACAAAAGCAGCGACAACAACAACAGCGCGAATACAAAGTAACAGTAGCCTCTTAAATACAATATACCAACCTTCCCCTCCCCCCATCTCCCGCTCTACTAACACTCCCTCTGCCCTTTCTGACACAGCTATGAAAATGCGGGTATTTAAATTTAATTTGCAAGCTGACAAAAAAGAAAGCAAACGCTTTTCTTGACACATACCATATGTGTGTGCGTGTGTGTGTGACAGGAAGTAGCACCACCAAACCACCCAATACACCCCACCCCATCCCGGCCCCACTCGTTGCTAAGTTATTTGAAAGCAAGTCAAGTCAAGCACAAAACCAACCGAAATGCTGCTGGCGCTCTCTAAGTGGTTTTCTTGGCCAGCCACAGCGCAGCGGGGGGCGGGGGGCGAGGCGGGAGCGGGTGGGTGTGTGTATATGTATGTGTCTGTGTGCCAGGCAGTGTATGTGTACTGTCGGGAAAAGTTACACACTCAAATACACACATAGAACCATTGTATTAATACGTTTGTATGAGTATTTACTGTGTGTCAATGTCTAAAGTAGTTGTTGTTGCAAATGTTGTTGTTGTTGTTGTTGCTGTCGTTGTTGTTGTGCTGCTGAGTGCAACATTGGCATTAGTGGCACAACATTTGTCAGGTGGTTGCCCAAAGCCCTGAAAGCTTCGAATTTTAATTGAATTGTTACGACTAAAGTGAACAGCCAGGGGTTGCCAAGGGGGGTCACAGGCGAGTGGGGGGGTTGGAGGGCAAAAAGGGCAAAACCAAGAGCTGTCAATTTGAGGCAATAGTCAGACCTACAACAAAAAAACACCAAGTGAAAGCTGGAGAAAACTTGAAAGCGATGCCAAAAAAGGTTGAAAGAGTTCAAACAAAATGTAAAGCATGAATATTCATTCAAAAATACTTCAAGAGTTCTCAGCGCAACAACTAATATAATTAATACGCCATAGAAGTCCTAAGGGTTTCACAATGCAGACTTATAGCCCAATTCCACTATCAACATTTCTTATAATTTTTGCAAATGTGAAATATGTTGCCTGTACTTTTTCCCATCAGAAACAACGTATCTCACATATTCAACATATGGAAAAAACTTCGATTCGCCCGAGAAGTTCGTGTTTTTTACAGTGATTTTTCGAATTTTTTATCGATGTTATGAAATATATGAAAATATCACAGCACAAACAGCTAATATTTAAAGATGGGCAAATCCCCAAAGGAGTCGGTTAAATGGGGCCCCTATTACTATTCGACCTGTGCGAAGAGAATTTGTTTCGCAAAGATGATGCAAAGCAGCTGTTTTAGTTAATGCAAGTGGTAATTTTGCCACTCACATGTTACCGACAACGGACACTTGCTAATGGAATCGCAAAATGTAAAATATGTAAATGTATGATATGTTAAGGTAGTATATTTAAGCACGGAATTTCGAAGATAAAATGCCATATATTTCTTAACTTAGCCACAAAATCTAGTTCCTAAAAATCTAGTTTGTGTAGAAACATGCGAACGTACACACAAACATGAGTATGACTTATCGGCTCTATATACTGATGAGGAATAAATATACAATTGATAACGATGCAAATATCCAGATTTCATTACAAGATTATTAATTATAATGCCGTCTGCCAGGGTATATAAAGTTAATGCTCTAACAAGAGAGAGAGAGAGAGAGAGACAGACAGAGAGAGCAAATACAAAAGAGAATTATATTGTGTTTACTTGAAATCGCATGCATCACATCATTTTCCACAGAAATTTTAGTGTGAAGAAAAAATTATACAGAAATAAGCACAGATAACTAAAAAATCAAACATGTTTTTTATTCAAATGTTTTCATGTGTATTTAATCTGACATTTTTCCTTATTCTCGCTGCTTGACATTTGTTGCATCTGTGCAATTCAATCAGTGCAAGTCACAAAAAACAACATGCAAAGCCATTAAAACAATTAGCCAAATGCACTGCAAATGGAACAAGCTATCCAGCTATTTAGATATTCAGCTGTTTCAGCTGGGAACATAAAACGTTGTTGCTGAACAACAACAGCAACAACAACAACCAGAACAACTGCAAGTGGCTAATACCCAAATGGACAAAAGTCCACAGCAACAACAGCAGCAGCAGCAGCGATAACAAATGGGCTAAGGGGAAAGCACACAAAATGTTTTTATCACTCATACGCCGCATGTGCCACGGCAACAAATGCGTCCCCAGAGCGGCGATATGAACGCTAAATAGGCGAGCACAGGGAGAGGGCGGGTCACACAAAACGCCTACGTTAATTACACTGCAGCAGCGACAACAACAACAACTGAAGCCGCAAGTGTAATCTAAGCTAAATATGCTTACGTCTATATGTATATGTGTGTGTGAGTGTGTAATTGAAAATGACTCATTTGAAAATACAGCAAATGAAATGAAAACGCAAGCAGACACGCACACACATACACCTGTGTTAACCTTTAGATTTTTTATGCATCTCTAAAACCAAAGTTTCACAATTTCCCTGCGTTTTAATCCGTTAAATCTGCTTCACAGAGGGGTCACTTGAGGTGTGGCAGAAGGAAGTTGGGGAGGGAGGGGCAAGCTGCGCTAAGTGCACTAAAAACAAAAAGTTCCATAAAAACCACCTGCAAGCGCTGGTAACAGCAGCATTTTGGATAAGAGGGGCGGGCAGAACGCGTGAATCATAGCAAAGCAAAAGTAAAAAGTCGTCAAAGCAACAACATTTGAATACCCTGCAATTGCACATAAAACAAAATAGTTAATCTAACTTATTGTGAAAAACCATATATATATTTTAAACGAAAACTACTCTATTTCAACATATTACATTTTTGGCTATATTTCGCGGTGAGATTTTATGGTATATATTTTAAGATTCATGTTTCAAATTAAAATTTGTTGCTCAATTTATTGGATTTTAAAAGAATATACCAATAATATGGGCATATAGAAAATAATATTAAAAATAAAGAAATATTGAAAAAAATAAATCAATTTAAAGAAATTAAATTTGTAAGCCAAAAAAAAAAATAATGTCAAAATGTATTAGCCAAACTTTATGGAGATTATTTATATATTTTAACTATGTTAAAGATTTTCCAACAATTCTTATGATTTTTTACTACTGCGAATTCCCCATTCGTTTTCTCTGAAGTTATTCTAGCGAAACAAGTTCTCAAATGTGTGTTAAAAATTGACCAAATTGCTGACATCACCACAATGACAACTTTCAATTGTGTCAGTACCTACAAAACTCACTTCTATGTTTCTGTTGCTTCTTGTTGCGACTTTTGCTTTTCTAATCGATAATATACATATGTAGTGCTTATTGAAATTCCACATTGTTGAATCATCGTCCCCCCGCACTTCGTTGCTCTACTTCTACAGAAAGCGAAAATAAAGCTCGATTCTATGACGCTGCGTTACTTGATTGCCGGATCGTTGCGACGCGACGATCGTATGGCCGCGATGCCTGTGCCTGGCAGTCGTCGATTTGATTTCAATTTATTGTCTTACAAACGCATGACGAATACACTCAGCAAAAACTAAATAAAAAATAGTAAAACAAAAAAAAAACAGTTGACATAATTTCTTTTGTTCTTGTGTTTTTGCCCAAACTGATAAGAAAACGCGCTCTAGAAACACAGTCAACATTCGGGTTTTGTTTATGGAACTTGTGGAAGTACTTTTATCGTATACTTAGTGTCTGCCCAGGCCTGCCAACTTGTTGTTGTTGCTGTTAAGCGAACGTGACGGGAGCTGCAATATGTGTGTGCTGATAAGAGTTGCCATTAGGGTGTGTGTGTAACTGAATTCTGGGAATTCACAACTATTATTTAAAAGGCCTCTGGTTTGTGTTTAGAGATTGACAAGTGCAACAGCCATTAAAAAGTCTTGACGTGTTTATATATGCATATAGTATATAGACCTGGGTAACGACGTGCCAATCGATTTACTTTATAGTGAGAGTCATATGTATATCAAGTTTTAATCTATTGAGAGGAAATAATTAGACATTAGCTTGTTTTTAAGTATTGTCAAGAAAAAGCAACTCATCTACAAACATATGTATATAAAGTATGTATAGTATATATAGTATTTATGTAACATTGTAAGAATTTACTGTCTTCTTTTTCTTTAAACAAAATCTTTATATTGAAAAAAAATAAAAATAAAAAAAAAACCAATCCTATTGAAATGACTAAAATTTCACATTACCAAACCTTACACCAGCGTGGCTTCATTGTAGCTATTTTATTCCACAAAAGCAACCTTTGCAAACAATTTAAGAGTCCATTTTGTTCAAAAACTGTTGACTTAAATTTGATATTTTAGCTAATGCGCCTTTTTCAATTAGCCTAAAATATTGGGTTACCAAGTTGGGCAATCTATAAACTGTTTTTAAATGTAGATTGAATGAAGCATATATTTCCCGAGGTCATGTCTTGACAACATTTTCAATAAAACTAATGAAAATTATATTTTAAGGAAATGAAAAATAAAAAGAAGCTTTCATGTTGTGACAGGCCTTTGTTGATATTTGTTTTATTTTTTTTTTCATATTTATTTTATGAAAATCTGCGAGAAATTTGCGTCGTATGTGATTTGAACATTTTTCAGCAATATTTTTGTTATGGCTGCGTTTTCCATGTTGTTTTTGTTGTTGTTTGTTTTTTGTGTTGGATTTGCATTTTTAAGCACGTTCAGAACAAGAAAAGATGAGGAACAACAACAACAAAACAGAATTCGTTGACGGCATAAGCAACCCCCAAAGGGGTGGGGTGGGAGCTAGGGGTAAGGGGTAACTTTGCTAACAAATTGCTGTGTTGTGTTCGTATCCTGGCAAGTCCAGGAAGTTGCCGACGCCGCGCGATAAGTGCAGGCAGTGAACCACAGATGGGAGCGGCGGGTAGTATTGTAAAGCTGCCCAAATAAAAAAAAAAAAAAAATTCGCAAGAAAACGGGAATATGTAAATCAAAAATTGCAAACAAACCATAAAAGCGTCGGCCAGGACATAAAACGTGAAAGCCAAAGCGTTAAAAAGATGAGCAAAGCATAAGAAGAAGCAGCTGAAGCCGCCTTATTTTTGTTTTTGGTCATGTCCCTCCCTCTCTTTCTCACTTCCCATCCCTTTGCACTCGACCGTTTTGCACGTTTTGTGTTTTTACAACTTTTACTTTGTTACCGAAATAAAACAAAGGCGGTCGCCCTAAGGGGGTTGTTGTTGTTGCTGCTGTTATTTGCCCAGGCAGGTTAACGATGTCTGTTAGGTGAGACAAGTGCACAAGAGAAGGGCGGGAAGCAGAGCGAGAGAGAGATAGAGGGCAATTGAGAGAGCCTCCGCAGCAGCAGCAACTACAAAGTTGAGGAGGGTGCAATGACTGCAACTTTGCATTGTGTGTGTGTGTGTGTGTGTGTGTAAAGGAGAAAGTTCCGTCGAAGCTGCCCCGCACCCGCCCCCCTACTACTACTACTGCATAGCAATTTTAGCAAGGGTTGCGAGCAGACAAAGATACAAAGTAAATAATAAGAGTGCTAAAAAAAGGGAAGCAGTTGAAGAAGAAGAAGTCGAGAGGGAGTCTACGTGACACCGAAAATTCGCGTCAAATACATTGCCCTCACAAAAGGGTTTAACCTTGGACTTAAGCAACGAGAGGGGAGGGCAGGAAGGCGTTGAGCCGGAGCTCTGCTGGCTGCACTCTCTCGTGGGGCTGACTAATCGCCGCAAAACAGCTCGTGATAAGTCCAAAATAAAAAAAAATAAAAATAAAAATAACAAATAAATTTCAACGAAAACATTTTAAAATGTTTGTAGAAAAATGAAACAAAACAATTACGAACGTACCAGTCGGGTGTAGCCGACTGTTCAATACTCGTTCACCATATAATAACAGTTTAAAGCAGACGCAAACAGTCTTAAATATTATTATTTTTAATAAATACAAATTTTTGAAATTTGTGGGCGTCAGGCAAAAGTTTTTGTGTTCATACGGACGGACGGACATTGCACAAACCCAATATACTCTCTTTGCTTCGTGAACAAGTATAAAAATTGGAAAAAAATAAACATAAGTCGCGATAAAGCGGGAAGCAAGACCATATAGAATATATATATATATATGTATATAGAGATAAAAAGAATTAAAACAAAAGCCTGCTGTTGTTGGAATTGTAATAGTACTAACCTCCAAAGTGCTGAGCTGATTAACCCACTGGTAAGCCTAGAAACAAATGCAAATCGTACAGACATATCAGACAAATGACAGAGACAGAGACAGTTGTAGTTGTAGAAGAGAACAGCGCACCATTCAAAAGAATACTTAAGAAATGATAAGTATTTGTATATTTAAAACAAATCAAAACAAAAACTTGTTTAATATATGAAATTTATATTTATATTTTATAATATTCTGTTTATATTTAATAGTTAGTTAGGTATATATAAAATTGCATACGTGACAATTTGATTATGTTTAAGCACAAAAAAAATGACAAATAGGGTTGCCCTGTTCAAACAAACTCACGCATACGCACACGCACACACATAAACCTACTGAACAAATCAGCTGATTTACCAACACTCAACTTTAATTTTAAAGCCAAAATCAACCGCAATACAATTTGCTTTTAAATTAAGAGAGGAAATGTGTGTGTGTGTGACTCTCAACGTATCCTACACACACACATATACACTCTCTCTCCCCATCTCTCTCTCTCTCGCTTGTCTTATTCTTGACGCTTGACATTTGAGCAACGGTTAAAATTATAGAAACAACTAAAAGCGACTAATCTTTAATCGCAAAAAAAGTTAAATAAAAGCCGCTATGAAATTTTCTGCACACGCACACATAGACAAAAGCTGACGGCTGTGGCTCATTTAATTTTTCACACAAAAACAAAAAACAGCAACAAAAGCAGGGCAATAAATTTTATTTAAACGAAATTCGGCAAAAATGTTTTGCTTTGCTGTTGCTTTTGTTGTTGTTGCGGCAGACATTGAACTTTATTATGGCCGTTGTTTTTTACGGCGAATTTCTGTGTGTGGGCGCAAAACGACGAAAGAGAAAAATACAATAAATATAAATAGTAAAAAAGAAAAACAGACAATTGAGAGCGACACACGCACACGAAGAGGACACAACAAGAGCAAAACATAAATAGTCGGCTTCTTTTTTGTTATTAATTATGCCAGAGAGAGAGGGCGAGAGAAAGGAGACATTTTGAGAGTCTGCTTAAAATGATGCCCTTTGGGCAATTGCGTTTATTTACTTTGTTTTGTGTTTGACAGCTGCTGCTGCGACGACGGCGGCGACGTTGATGGCGTTTGCTTTTTGCCGCTGCTTCCTCACTTTTCTATTGCACACGCACACACACACGCGCAAATTCGCAAAGGCACACGCACACACACAGCTGCACAAAGCTTTCTGCTGTTTACAAACTTTTGCGACGTTTTCAAGTGCGCCCCGAAACGTAGACGGCGACGGCGACGCTGGCAGCGACGTAAGGAGTGAGCTAGCGAGAGCGAGGGAGAGAGAGCGCGCGATGGCGATGTCGGAGCGGCAACGTAAGCTTTAACTATTTTTCTTGACTTTGCTTCTTTTACTTTTGTTTTTGATGTGTGTATAAAAAATATGTATGTATTTTTTTTTGCTTGCTTTTGCTCACTGCTGCTGCGGCTTTTTCCTTTTCTTCTGCCTTTTTTTTTGCAAAACGCTTTAATAACTTTCTATTGCTATTTTTATATTTTTAATGCCGTTTCGCACACAGACACACACATACATACATATATACAATGACAGACAGAGACGACGACGAAGGCAATGCAGAGGAAACAATGAAAAAACCGCACATACGATAATATTTCACTACCTTATTTTTATAATTTATAATTTTTGCAATAATTTTTAGTTGCTGCTCTCTTGCTTCTGTTGTTGTTGTTGACGTTGAGGATGATGACGAGACGACGTCAGCTTTAAGTTAAGCACACGCAATACACACACATACACATGCACGGAAAGAGAAAGAGAGAGAGACGAGAAACTGTATGCACAAACACAGTTAGCTAGAGTTGTTTTTGCTGTTGTTGTCGTCGGCGCGTACACGTAGCAAAAATTTGGCGAGCTTTGAACAAACAGAACGAACGCACATACGAACGAACGAACAAACAGTGACAGTGACAGTGTCCAGTCCAGCTGATTTCAAAATTTGTTTGAATTTCTTCGCTTGAACCACGCGCACAACGAACTGGCCACGACAAAAATTAAAATGAAACTGAACGCAAAGACGGGCGACGACAAACACAAATCCAGAAACCGGTGGAGAGCGATCCATGCGCAGTGCCCGAACAGCAGAGAGCGCACAGGAGAGACTGACACACTGAGAGACTGAGACGTGCGCGCGCTCTGCTTCAAGTGCGAGCGAGTGCGCCTAATGTGAATGAATGGGCGACCGTCTGGCGCAACTGGCTGTGAGAGCGGAGCGGCAGAATAGAAATATGTAATAGAAAAAGCGCCGGTATGCGGCGATGTCTCTGGCACAAACGGAACTATTCGCAGCGCTGCTGCTGCTCGCTGTTCACGAGGCGCTCTGTAACCCCCGCTTAGAACAACAAACTCTGCCACCGGAAAAAAGCAATTGTGGCGGGGGTGCCTTTTTCTTTTTTTTTCGGCTTTTTCGTATCGGCGAGAGCGCCAACAGACACAAAGAGAGTGGGTGAGAGAGAGTGAGAGCAAGGGAGCTGCGTTGACGTCAACGACGTCGTCGTCGTCGACGTCGTCTGACTCAACCGCAGCGCCACCACCCAAATTCGCACAGTGGAGCAGAAGTCGAGCATATTGAGGCAATTATTACTTCATTCATCAATTTTTCAGCCGTTCGCTTTTGGCAGTTTTCGTTCGCCGTTCGCGTGTAAAACGACGTTAATTGCCATCGGCGTCGGCGCTGGCGTCACTTTTGTCATGATTTCGACCGAAAGCCGTCGCCATCGCCGCTGCCTTCCACTTGTGTTCGCCAAAAAACTCAAAACAAGTGGTTTTTTGGCATTTGGCGAACGCGTGAGAAACAAATTTGAACGCTCGGCAGCCCAGCAATTGGCAACTGCGGCGGAGCAGTCGACGTCGACGTCAGCGTCAACGCGCGCATGAGACGCTCATATCTCCCCTGTAATTTTTGTCAGTAGCATCAGCTGGCGGCTTGGCGCATCGCCTGGCGTTGGCAGCGCTGCTGACGTTGGCGTCGTTTCGGGACTTGACCGTTTTTTCTATGATGACTTTTCAAGCCAATTTTCGTGTGAATGTTTGTATTTTTTTTTATTTATTTAATTTTTTTTTGCCGTTTGGCTTTTGTGTGTTTGCAGCTCGTAAACATAAATCATATAAAATATAATGCGTTATTTGGTCGTGTTGTTGTTGTTACTTTTAGACTATAGACTCGGAAAAATAGTTGCAGTCGCGACGTCTCCGCCTTTGGCCACGTCCAATCAACATGATCATTAAATGGAATTTATTATAGTGGGCAACTCCAAAGTGGCCATAAAGATAGGCAAAAAAAAAAAAAAAATGCTTGGCAGTGGAAATGTCAAAAGGAACTGCAACATTTGACAGTTGATGGGCGAGTTTTCTGCATTTTCCTCGCCTGAACAACTGTTAAATGCGCTGTCATATAACACTTACTGAGAAACGCAGAGAAAGGCTTCAACTTATCAATTAAGTTCATAAATTTATTAATTATGTCTATAACAGAAGGTGCGACATTTATCGGAATTGTTTTACTAATTGAATCGGTTTAGGACTGCCAGCATATTTAAAAATGTTTTTTATTATTTTTCAAAGAGCTGCCAAACCGTTTATATTGATTAACCCTTTTGGACCTTTTCAAACAAAACACGTCACGAAAGCTAAGCAAATATCTGCGGATCTTCTGTGCATACAGAAACCAGTTTCTAGGCGAATATTAGAAATTCCCATAAATCAAAAGCGACACATTGGCTTTTAGATTGTTTACCTGCGCTTAAGTGATTGATGCTTTCTATAAATAGACAATCAGACCGTGTATTATATAACAATTGGGGAGTTACCAACGGTTAAGCAGTTATTTGTAAAAAAAAATTCAACAAAAAAAAATTATTTCCCCTTAAATGTTGTGGTTTCCCTTAAAGCAGAGCTCATCAAAATTGTTGTGATATACATATGTATGTACATATGTACTATATACATACATATACATATATAAGATGGATAAGACAAGTAATCACAGTAACAACAACAATTTCGCTGTTATCAATGATAACAGCTCTTTGGTCATGAAAATTGGAAAAGCTTTGAAATTGCAAAGCAAATCAGGCAAATTTGATCAAGATAAACTAATACAAATACAAAAAAAATGTAAAAGGGACAAACAAATAGCAATTTTCAATGGAAAATAACAAGTTTATATGGCTTGCATTTGCTGCGAAAAATCCAAGAGCAGGGCACAAAAAAATAATATCAGTTGATAAAAAGACAGCAGCAGCAACAACAACAACAACAAATGATAAATTCCATAAGCAAAGCCAGCAAGAAAATCGCAAATGGAACGCTAGGAAATGAGCGGGCAGCGGGCACAAGAGCCGCAAGAGCAAAGCAAAAGCAACGATAATAGCAAAACAAACGACCGACTGACAGTGGGACGAGGGCGCGGGCTTGCCAAGCGGAATTTTCAATTGAAAACGAATGCGTATAAATGCGCCCATATGGAAAACACAAGCCAAGGGATGAGGCCCTGTATTGTGTGCTTGTGTGTGTGCGTGTGTTGGGGGGGCGCTGCACGCAGAAAATTGCTGCGACGTCGCGCTGCCTACGTCACTCGCTTATCGGCCGCTTTTCGCTTGCAATTTTTATGCTGGTGCGAGGCGACGTTAGCGTCGCAGTCGGCGCTCTTGTCGCCGGGGTGTAAATGCGTTAAAATAATCAGCCGCAGTCGCAGCGACGCGACGCGTCGCAGCTGAGCCACCCGCGCTCTCTTGTGTTGGCTTTAGCTGCTGATAGCAGCCGCAGGCAGCGACGCGTACGTCAACGTCAACGCAGCATCTTTGGCATCTTTGTTTGTTCAACTGTTACGCAAAGCGACTGTTGGACTTCTGTTGCTTTCCACTCGCAACGCACAGTTGGCATTTAATGTTTGCCCACACTTCAACTGTGCTCTCACCCACCAACACACTCGCACTCGCATACGTGTGTACACACTTCATGCCATTCTTTTCTATTCTCCCAGTTTATCTTGTGTGCATAACTTTGTTCATTTCGCCTCATTTCATTTCGTTTACAGGTTGTCAAGAAATTAAATGCTCGTTATTAGTTTTTTTTTCTTTGCCTCATCATTCGTATTCCTTATCAGTTGTGCGCTCTCTCGCTCTAGCTCCCGCTCGCGCTTTGACGCGCTCTCCTTCACTCGCTCACTTGGTGCTCTCTCACACTCCTTTTGCCGTTTCGCTGCAGCTGCGACGCAACGTCGCTGCCAGCATCGCCAAATGCTTTGACGACTCATCAATTTGTGCGGCTTCTTTGCCAAAGGCGACTAGCGCTGACCATTTGCTGGCTTAACGCGCACAGCCCCTGCCTCCATCCCTGCGCCTGCACGACCCGCAGCAGCCCACATAACGGCACACCAATACACTCTATCACACACACACATACTTGTATAAACAAACATTTATTGCATGTTGCTTGTCAATCGTCAATTCTTGCTGTTGCTGTTGTTGTTGTCGATGTCGTCGCACGACGACAAAATTATCGCAAAAAGGGAAAATAAATATAAATGTGTATCCAAATAAATGAGTAAACATGTGTGTGTGTGTCTGTCTGTTGGTGTGCGTGTGTGCGCTGTATAAATAAGCGATTTTTATTAGAGTCACAGATAAAACGGTTAATGACAAACACATTTGTGCAATGTTTTTATGTTTTGTTATGATTTTTTTTTTTTTTTTTATCTCACTCCCTGCCTAGTCTTCTATTTTTGTGGGGCAAAACAACGTGCATTAAAAGGGGGCGTAGATCATTGGAGGAGCGCATTACAAGCCATTAAATCATCAGGCAAAGTTATTTGATTGGATTGTACATACATATTACATAAAAGTGAATACCCAGAATACATACATACATATAAGCTCTATTATTTTTATTAGCTTATATTTTCTATAGTACTGTGTATTTATCAGGCTTCTTTTCTGCAAAATCACATTTTTTGTGATTTTTTCAAATCAGCTTCAACAGATATTATCACAAACATCCGCAGTAACTCCTGCGTAGTATCAAAATGAGCTCATTGGATTAGAAGACGCCGCTTCACGTTCCCCGTCGTGTAAAAAAAAAAAAAGTATACAACCAGACTTCACGATACCCTGTCAATTACATATAATTCGGACTAACAACCATAATACAACAAATGCTTTTTTAAAATTTTAAACATATCTAAAAATAGGAAAACAAAATTTAAAATAAACACAAATTTTAGTCCCAGAATGCGAAAAACAACTTGAAATTAAGATAATACATAAAATAAATCCTAGCTTAATAATATATATAAATATATTAAAAGAGTAACAAATTTTAATACCGAAATAAATCATTTTGACTTCCAAAATTTATAGCTTATTTTTTTTAGCTTCACTTACAGGGTATCTACAGCAAAGAGCCATGTATCCGTTTCGACTGAAACGGAACTGGGGCTAATGCTTTCACCTGACGTCAGTGGACGTGGACGTTAGCGGCAACGTCGACGTCGACGTTGTCGTCGACGCTGACGTTTACGCCCAACATTTGCATTTAATGCGAAGCAGCAGCAAAAGGCAATTGGCTAAAAATAAATACACGTATGTAAAGTCGTTATCATTCGCGGGACTAACAAAACCCACAAAAACCCCTCCTCCCAAAAAACAAGAGATATTGCAAGAAATAGAGAAGAGACAGGCCGCAATATGGAAATCAGTGGAGTTGTTTATCGAAACGATGTTTTGGGCACAAGGGTATGGGGCATACATAAATATCTAAGTATTTATCGGACTGTTTCCTAGATATCTGCAAAAACAAAAAACAACAACAAAAACAACCATTGGAAAAGTCGCATTTTGTGGGCGTTTTGTCGCTTATCGATTTTTGGGTAATGTTTTTTTTTTTGTAGTTTTTTGAAAATGATGGTAAACTATTTGGTATTTCATACGTACGTAACGGCATTTGACATTGGCTGGCGATAAGACAGCGTGAGTCGACAGGAAACCGAAAAGCCCGATTAATGTTATGGTACGTCAGTTGAACATTTACGGGGTGTTGCCAATGCGATAAGGCAGAGGATGTGCACATTAATAATAATTTAATTTCTTGGAAATGTGTGGAAACTGTTAATAATAATAACAAGAAATACGAAGAATACGGTGCTCTTTTTGATTTTAAATCTTGTTATTGCTCTTTTTAATATTTGAGAAGCGCAGAGAAAGGCTTTCAATGCAAAAATGTGGTAAACAAATTAATTAATTATATGTAAGAAATTCCTTTTAAATTTTTGCTTTAATGAACTCATTATAAACTGAAAACCTGAAAGAAAACTTATTCCGAGCGCCGCCTTGAGGTAAGTAACAGAAGAATGTGGCAAGGAATTTCACAGTTGGGGAAAATACTAAGAAAAATGTGCGGAAAATGCTAGTCGAGGCAAGACAGCACAGCTGGGGCTTTGGATAAGGGTGGGCGTGGCTGCCTGGTGGCTAGAAATAAACGGAATTGCATTAAGTGCATCCGTTTTGAGGTTTGGAACGAGGCACGGGACAGG
The DNA here is from genome assembly GCA_035041545.1 of Drosophila colorata. Taxonomy (NCBI): domain Eukaryota; kingdom Metazoa; phylum Arthropoda; class Insecta; order Diptera; family Drosophilidae; genus Drosophila; species Drosophila colorata. The sequence continues at coordinate 9,246,549 of JAWNLD010000564.1, forward strand.
TCAGAGGGGAGGGGGCAGCGGTGACTGCCTGGCATCCTGTCGTGCTGTCACCTTGAGACAGTTGCTTGGCTTGTGCCAGGCATTCAAGGTTATGTCACAGATGGAATTAGTTTAGTTACAGCGACATTTAAGACAGTTAACTTGTAAATTGAAGAATGGCAAAGGGGGGCTGACTAGAAGAGGGGGGTGAGAAGTAGGCGAAGGCCACAAGAAATCTGTTCGCTCGCTTATCAAGCTTCACTTTAGCTGAGACAATTTAAGTGTTAATATCAACACGATTAGAGTGTGTGCGTGTGTGTGTGTGTTTGTGTGGGTGGGTGCCCATTTTAATGATATCATAAGCATCGACAACATGGTCATTAATGGACATCAAACATAATGAACACCGAATGGCGCAAACACACAAACAATGAAGTGAGGCATATGATATGCGGGCTCAGGACTTTTGCTAGACATGGTCTGACTTGGCTTAAATTAGGCCTACACACACATAAGCACACACATAAACACACACTGGGAGATTAAACCGTGTCCAGTTTACTTCTGATACGCCTGCCCATAAACTTTCTATGTAATGGTAATATATAATTTGAATGCGGTCAGTAAATTGATACAGCGGCGAACTCCAAGGAGTTGGGGGCGTCAATAGGGGCGTGGGGGCAGTTGTGTGCATGCATAAAATTGATATCTTAATGGGGAGTAGAATAAACGGGCAGCGTTTGAGGGCGTACGCTCCCAAAAGCACACATGTTATATTTAAAGGTATAACTAGATAGATTAGATGGATATCGTAAAAAACAATATTTTGAGAATACTTAAGCTCAGGTTTTTTTTTAAAGTTATCTCTTAAAGTTTAGAGAAATTTAAAAATACATAAGACTATATGCGGATTTATAAAGGGATGATTTTTTATATCTATATATTATATTTTTACTAAGAACTTTAGAACTTAGACATTGACAAAATGTGAAATTTAAATGTTTGGATTTAAATCCGATTTTTTGTTGCTGTGTGCTGTCTTTCCTGTTTTTTAGAACACAAGAGCGTTGGTTAAAATGTTTGAAAAAACAGAGACCTGTACGCTGTAACAAAAGCTTTTTTTTACCAGCTATACCCACCCCTAACTTTCCTGCCCCCTTTACAACAGCTCTATGAAACCTCACAGGTCCACACTAAATCCGATTACAAAAAAAAATTACACAACCAAACGTTACCCTAGAGATATTTCTTGACCAATTTTTAGTTAGCTACTCAATTTACTGGCTTTCCAGAAAAAAAGAAAAAATAAATAAAAATATAAAAAGAGAGAGAGAAACGAAAAAGAAGTAGAAGTAGAATCAAATCCATTAAATTCGGTTCAGTTGGGCAGCTCATTAAAATGGGTTCTGGCTTGGCCTGCTGCTGGCGCAGCCCATAAATCATCTCAGTTTTCGTTTGATATGCGCTGCATTTTCATAAATTTAATGAGCATTAAGTGTGAGAACAAGTAGAAGAAGCAGAGGAGGTGAAGGGAAAGGAAGACGAGGCAGTGAAGCTGGCGCTAACAAAAGCTGGCGAAAAGCGAAACCAATACGTGGTCATCAGTCAGCCGTAATTCAATGTAAACCGATACGAATTCACACACATGGGAACTGGGTCTGGGTGTGAGTGTGGGTGTGGACAGGGCGCTGCCTTGGATGACGCGCAACTTGGGGCAACATTTCACACATGGCGGGCAGTTTTGGTTGACAGCAAATCTGAATTTGATCAGAGCGCAAACATTAAAAGCGCAATTTAAAAAGCCAGCGACGACGAGCAAAAAAAAAGTGATTTATGAACGCCCACATGGAGCCAACGCCCTTCGACCCGCACTGCCCCGCCGCTTAATTTCGCCTGGCTAAAATTACACAAAAAAAGGAAAAGAAAAAACAAACAAAAACATTTAAGTGTGATTAGCCGAAGTTTGAATGCTCTTGCAGAATTTTAGTTAGAATTGCTGTAGATTTTCGAAAAATGTTTATACTATAATACAATATATAAAAGTGATCCAATGTTTAAATTATTTTCGTATCCCTTAGAAACATAATAAAGCTTGTGCTTGTTGGCATTGGCTAAGATTTCCTTAAAAATACAATAGGTTGTTATTGTGGCTATCAAATATATTGCTTGATGTTCTTAAATTTTTACCCCATATAAAATGAGCTTAATGAAGCCTATAATGGCTGACTTTGGTAAATATTACTTAAAAAACTAACAGGTTTTTCATGTAAAAACTTAATATTTGTTTAAGAGTATCTAAGGAAACTATATGATATAGGGATTAGATCAGGTTGCCTTTGACATATGAAATATATAAGGAATATTTGCAAAGTTTTATTAAGATCACTTTTAAACTTTTAAGAAATAGACGGACAAACTAAGCTCGTTGTTCTGATCAAAAATAGATAACATTTATGGTTTTTTTTATGGTTTCAGAGTTGCCTTTTTCAATGCATGGCCGAGTGATAATGCTTACCGCCAGAGTATTCACAAAATGAAATGCAGGAAATGAGCAAAGCTGATAACGTGGCGTATGCGCAATATACGCGCTTAGTCATGCTGATGTCGGCGCATGTGGCACGGACAGGGAGAAAGGGCACAATCGCGCTGAGGATTTGCTAAAATATTGACATTTAGTTGTTGTTCTTGTTGTTGCTGCTGGTCGCAACTTTTCTAATTTCTAAACACGCTTCAAACTGCAGCGAAAAATGAAAAGGTGAATAACGACAAAAGCTAACAACAAAAAAATAAATTAAAGCAGAAAATGTCGAGCAACGCGTATATTGGCAAACGTACGCGTTAACATTGGGGGCAGTAGGGGGTAGATGGCGGGGGCGGGGGCGCTGAAATGGCAGCCCTTTGTTTGGCTTTTGACTAACCGGGACGCCACTTAACGGCAGTTTCAGCGCGTCCTGCCGCCATTTCGGGTTAAACCCCTCAACACGATATTTATTTTTTTTGCCCTTCTCTCGACTTGTTAAAAGTGTCAATTTTCGCTTTACGACGCGTGGGCGCCCCAAAAAGGTAGCGGGCGGGCCCGAGCGTCGAGAGACAAGTGGCTGCTCTGTTTGTTTATGCTCACACGAGGCGGGCGAGGAGCGCGGGGACAACAAGGCGCTGAAAGGCGCAAGGTACAAACAGGATCGAGGACGAGAACAAGAACACAGCTGCTCCCGCTGCGTACGGGCAGCGTCCTGAACGGGGACTAGACTGAAGCGGGGCGAGGAGCAAAGAGGACTCAGGGGGGCGGGGCGGTTTGGGTTTCATTTCCGTGTCGCGAGAGCTGTGACAACGTCGGGGGCTTATTGTGTTACACACTCACACACACACATACACACAGGAGCTGCTGTCGCTGCTGGAGCTGGTTGTCAGCTACTTTTTAGTCCTCTGACAAAATTGCCAATTAAAACATGCCACAAGCTCGGGGCATGCAGCGTGCCACGTAAATTCGACTGCCTGCCAGCCTGCTTGTTATTTCTCTTTTTTCCATCATCTTCTGTTCTTTTTTGTTTTTTTTTTAGTTAACTTTGAGCCGATTAAGTGGCGGGCAAACAACGATATGCGACAGGGTTGCCGCCTTTATTGCAGCTCCTTTAGCTAATAGTTATGCAAAGGCAGCAAAACCCTAAATAATTAAGCACAAAATTGCAGCGTTTCGTGGATCTCTTTAGCTATATTTATTTTTAGCTTAAGAGTCTTGGCTTTTGATTAAAGACCAAAAAATTGTTGCGTGACAGCTCTGGCACGGTTTTAGGTGGTAATACTGGCAAGCCAAGTGCAATTCGTTTAAGCCTTTACTTACCCACAAGTTAGCTTGCTTTGGGTTCGCAATTAAATTGATTGTGAAACTTACCTGTAAAAAAAGAAAAGGAAAAATTTTATTTGTTTTGTTGAAAGTTTTTAGAAGTGGAGAGTATGGAAGGCAGTTCTTAAGCAGAGCTTAAGTACAGCCTGTGAGAATTGAATAGAAAGGCAGCTTAGTTAAAGAATTTTACTTATGTTTAGCAGTTTTTGCAGATGCCTTTAGAATTTATTACTAGCTATGCTAATCAAAGTTATATCTACTACATACATTTTTTATACATATATGTATGTATACATACTTTAAAGCTATATACTACACTTCTGTCTTTATTTCTTAATATGTTAACTTCATTTCGTTTGCATATACCTTAAAATTTTCTCTGCTTTTACCTAAGCTTTCAAGTAAATAGGTTTCTATTCTATGTAAGTCAGTGGCAGTTTTTGGTTTTATTTTTGTATATACTACATCTATTATAGCTCATCTATCAAACTCAAATATTTTTAGCCATAATTGACAAGCTGCTAAACGTGAGCTTCACCTCACGAGTAGCCCACAAACATTTTTCGGGCCTGCTCATTTGTTTTGGTCAACATTAAAAAAAAAAACAATTTGTCAAACAAATAAGCAAAAGGCATCGAATGGAAACAAAACAAAAGTTGAGAAAAAAAAAAATATAAAAAAAACAAAAGCCAAATCTCAGTTCAATTTGAAGAGGATGATGCTCCAGTTTTTGGCACATGACAAAAGTAGTGAGAAGAGCGGGACACAGGGCATCCAATTGCGGGTGTAGGTAGAATATATAGAAATGCAAATATTGATTGATGTGCGTTTGGGGCAAAAGGGGGCCAACAGCAAACACTAAGATTGATGATTGATAGTGTCGCATAAATATTAACAATTCATGACGCACAATCCGGTCAAACAAATCACAGTCCCTAGCAAATTGAGTGGCAAGAGGCGTTGCGAGAGGGGCGGGCAACAGGGGCGGCTGAGCTCAGCTGAAGAGAGCGTGCAGAAAGTTGACAAGTCGTTCGAGAAAAATGAATGAGAAGAAAAAGATAACAAAAAAAAAAAAAATCGAAAAATCTCACACCAAAGTCATAGAATATTAATGAGATCGTCGAGACTTTTGTGCGTCGCAGAGAGTTGCCTCCAGAAAGGTGTTGAATGCCACCGAAATGCAACAACAAACATTGCCAATCGCCTACGAAACTCACTGGACACGCATTGCATTCCACACCAGACAATGGCAAATAGAACTGGACCCGGTGAGACGCTTAAGCTGGCCAAGAATCGGAACTCTCGGAACGCCTCGCTGCATACATTGAAGCGCTTTGTTTGCCTAGCGGGCGGGGTGGGCTGAGTGGGCGTGGCAGGTAAGGGCACGACAATGGCATTGGTGTTAAATGTAGAACGCTAAAAAAATTTAAGAGTGCTCTAGTCGAGAGTACCCGGATAAACGATACCCTGTAGCCTGCTTCAAACTGTTAAAAGGTAGACATGGTTAATATTTGATATAATCATATAGAAAGACCAACGCACATGGCGGATCAGGAATAAATACTTTATGGGTTGTAAGACACCTTCTACAGTCTCTTACATTTGCACAACTGCAATATACCGCTTATTACAAATTTTCAAGAGTTACAGGGTATTCGAAAAAAAAACCCATAATTGAAACTGAGAACTCGCCCATAGACAATTTCTGGAAAGTGTAAACGAGGGGGATTTTGAGAATGGTACAGCGTTTTTTTTTTGGGCACAAAAAACAGAAACGAGACGAGATGAATTTTTTGTTTTCTTGTGATTTTGTTGCTGTTTCGCTTTCTGCATTTCAGTCACGTTTGACATTCATATTTGTTTTGAAATTACGAGCGTTGAGTTGTTGTTGTTGTAGTTGCTGTTTCTGTTGTCGCTGCAGCAGTGCCACAAAAGGAGGCAAGCGACAAGCAGCGAACGGAAATGCGAACAAAAACGGCGCGTGGGCGCTGCAATCCCAATGAGGGATCAGGGAAGGGTCGACGCAGGGGCTCGAGTTTGGGCTAGGGGCGGGCCAGGCAATGCGTTACGTTGCGTTGCGTGCACCGAGGGTATTATAGCGTATTCCTTTGGTTGTCGTGCAGCAGTTTCTCGTTTAACTTTGTTGACACTTCGTTTGATGAAGTGTCCTCTTAGCTCTCAACTCCGTTGAACTCGATTCTCTAGTTTTCTTCTTTTTTTTTTTTTTTTTTTTTTTTTAGCTGCGGGAAATGTCATAATTGAATATGTCTGCGTCTTCGTTTCGGTCTCTTGAGTGAGTTTTATGCAGAACGTTTTGAATTTCTATCGTCAGGGCAAAGTGCAAAGCGCCAATTCGATTGGGACTTTGCCAGCGTTTCGTTTTGGGCATTAAGGAAAATTGAAAACGAACCGACAGATGATTGAGAGAGCGAGAGGGAGATAGAGATAGAGAGAAAGAGTAAAGGAAAGAGAAGGAGCGAGCTGCGGACGACGAGCTGCCTAGGGAATTGTTGACAGTTGATTGTAAGCTATAACGAGACCCTACACAGCTCAATAACATTCATAAAGTGTGAACTACGCAAATGAAAGATATTCAACGCCAGTGCAGACAGCAAAAACAACAACAACAGCAGCAGCAAAAACTATAAATTTGCAATATGGTTCGCACACTGAAACATGGCTTATATAGGAGAATTTCATTATAAGCTTAAATTTTTCTTGCAGCGGTAAACAAAATGTAATTTCTTTGTCAAAACCCAACCAATTTTTATGTTTGATGCTATTTTGGTCATGGCTTGGCCTTTATATTTATTCTGCATCTAAAATATAATAACTTTGTCAAAACTTAATGGATTTTAATGTGGGATAAAATTTTGGTCACATCTGGACATCTTAATTAACTCTGCATTTTAAATTTAAGCATTAAAAAAATATAATTTTTTGTATATAATTTCTTTATTTTTTTAATTTTACTTTAATTTACTCATTTTTGAAAATAAATTCAAAATAAAGAAACTTGAATTCCTCTTCTAAATCGATAACAAGGGTTCCAATTTGTAAAAAAAAAGTTTATTTTTTAATATTCTTGGAAAAAAACCGTGTTCCACGTATTTAAAAGCCATATTTTTCGGGCTTTTTGTAATTTAAGGGCTTAACCAAAAAATATGTATTCCGTTTCTTTTCTTTGCCAGCAGCAAATATTTCGAATTGCAGCTGCCAACACCTTTGGCAACATCTAGGAACCTCCCCTATTTGCCACACCACCCGAAGCACTCGCAATTCCAACTGAAACGCGCAAAACATTTAATTTCAATTTGGCCCAAAACGCAGCAGCCATAAAAACAAAAAAATATATGTACATAAAAGAAAAGAAAAGAAAAGAAGAGGAAAGAATGAAGCGGGCAGTGAAGACTGAAAAATAAAACCCAACAACGAATGAGCACTAGAAACTTGCACTTTATGCATTAATTCAAAAATCGTGTTCAACTGGCAACCGCAGCAAACGAAAGCCCTCGCCCCTAAGAACCCGCGGGTGCAACCAAGTCACATATAAGAAAAAGTTGGCAACACTGGCGCTGGCATGTGTGTTGCCAACCAGCCAAGCGAGTGAGCGAGCCCAAAAAACTTGCAGAAAACAAAACCCAAACCGAAAAACCCGAAACCCTGTAAGCCCCACCGTTCGCCCCTTAGGGTTAACGAATGCACATGAGAAGTTCAGGCCCAGCGGCTGTTGCTGCACCTGCCCCAAATAATGGCAACAACAAGAAGAGCGTAAGCAACGCATGGTCTATGTTGGTGAACATACAAAACTGCCCTCGGGGCGTGCCAAAAGTTGGCAGCAACTTTAAGAAGCTGAGCAAAAAACTTTGCCCGTCGTCTCTCACGCAGTTTCAATATTATGTGCGAAAATATTTGCGCCGAATTAAAAAAAGAGGGAGAAAAACAAAGAGAGAGAGAGAGAGGGATAGAGGAAGACGTTGGCATAGCGAAACTCTCTGCACGTATGCAGCGCACGCGACGCAATTATCCTGCAGGAATTTCTTAATTTTTTTTTGTGCGACCGACGCCTTGAGTATCCCTAAAACAAAAAAAAAAAAATGAGTTTGGCAATGCGGCGCGTCCAGAACAGGAAGAGAGTTGGCAGAGTTCCTTGAGCTGGAACTCCTGTGGCAGGACGACGTGTCAGCAGCTTTTGTTGTAAATACCATTAAGTTGGCGCGTACGTGCCAAATGGCTGTTTAATTATGGCCAACAAAATTCCCAGAGACGTCGACTCTCGTCGAAACTCTAAGAGACTCCACAAATAACTGAAGACCCAAGTCTGGAGTTGCCTGTGCTTATAACTATATATGCTATTAAAATAATAAAAAGAAAAATTTAAAAAAAAAAAAAATTGTTAAATAAAATATCAAAAACTAGAGACGAACAAAAAATTAGAGTGCACAAAAAATTTGCGCTTGGCTGCGTTTTAATGAGCCACGCGGGGAGTGGGAGGGCTTGGCGCAACGTGAAACGTGTGAGTTATTAGACTGAAAGTTAATGAAGCAATCGCTGGCGAGGAGCAACATGGCGCCGGGCGAGTGGAGGCGGGTGTGGAAATGGCGGCAGGTGGCTAGGTAGACAGCGCTGAGAGCAGTCAGCATTAGCGCAAAGTTGGCAAACATATTTAAGCTTTTGGCTTTAGCTCTTCCATGAGGAAGTTTGTTTGAAAAGTTGATTGGCCCTGTGAGAAATTTTCAAGTGGATGAAAATGATGAAAATTAACAGAAAAAACAAGTTATATAATTATTTTTATGGACCATTCTACCGTTACAAAAAAGTTCAAAAAGGGCATTTTAATATTAAAAGAAAAAAATAAAAACCAAATGGTGAAAAAGCTAATAACAAAGTTCTGTTAAAGTTTGAACAGCCAGAAGGAAGCGAATTCCATCGCATAGCTAAGGCGTCTATTTCTGAGATTATAGCTTCTATCATAAGCAAACTTTTTTTTAAAGTTAAATTTTAGTTTTCTACCAGATTTAGTTAATGGACTGCTATTCAAATGTCTACTTTTTAATGCAGATCTATTTTACATTGTAGGTTATTACGTATAATTTGATGTGACGAGCTATTGCTCTTTGACTCTTTCCGAAAGTCTCTCTCTCACTCTCTCGCTGTTCTCCCTTTAACCATTCTGTTTTTGTCGCATTCTTATTCCAATTTTCACCCAGCTGCTCTTTCAATATCATCATTAATCTTACTTACACTTTCACTAAAACACTAAAACACCCTTAAGATCGTTAACTCTTATTTGAATTCATGAGAATCGCGGAGAGGTGCAACTTTTTATTTAACAAGCTTTATGCATATCTTGAGGGAATTTTCAACTTTTGCGCTTCTCTGGCGCGACAAATGTTGCTCAACTTTAGCATTATTTGTTATTTTCACACTTGCCATCGTATTATACAACACTGGCGTCCTCTAATCACCCCTACTCCCTTGTTGTTTAGGGTCTCTGACCGGGCGCATTTACAAAAACTTTTGCCGCACTGCAAACTGGCAACTGGCAACTTTCAACTATTACCAACAATTATTTTGTCTAGTTAACTGTTCGAAAGGAGTTGAAGTGCGACATGGTTGGCACCTCATCAGGCAACGCCCTGCAATGGGCCACCTGCTGCCCCCTAGCTGAAACGCCCACACACACACAATATGCAATTTGCGTAAACATTTATTACGCACTCAAAACTGCTGCAAAAGTTGCAACTTTTTGTAGCAAGCTTTCTTTTTTTTTTTGTATTTTTTTTTTGTATTTTTTTCTTGCTGTAAGGGGCGTGGCAGCCACACAGACGGCAGGCACTCTGCATAATTTTATGATGACAATTAATTTCAGTTTTGGGTTTGCAACAAACAAGCAGCATTTACCCTTCCCCTTTCACACCCCGCCCTTTTATGCCCTTACGTTGTTCGTTGTTCGTTGCAAATTGTGGAAAATGTCTTAATCATTGCGGAAATGCTCGCAAATTACTTGAAGAGCGTGCACTTGAAACTTAGCACCCCTCGCCGCAGCACAGCTCCCCTGCCCCCTTCACCCCTTGTGCCGAATTCGCCCTTGCACATCTTAGAATTTCTGTCCGCCCCATTTTGTAGCTGCAACAATGGCAACTAGTTGTGTGCGGCTTTACATTTTGTGGTTGCAGCCGCTTGCTGCTGGGGGTATTTTTCTTTCTGTGTGGGGTTTGGGGCTGTGTGTTTGCGTCTACTGCTTAGATCCCCACCCCTCTGCCGGCCCTCTGAAAACTTTGGTCGTTTCATAAACTGCCTCTGCCTGTGTTTAACGCACTCGCATTCCCCCTCATCCGGCCATAATCTCCATTTTATCTCGGCCTGCGGCACTATTTGCATTTTAGCCCATTTGGCTGCCACGCCCACACGCAGCTTGTCGCGTCGCCTTTTCGCTCTTTTTTTATCGTTCAATGCTCATTATTTTTGTTGCCGTTGCTTTTGCTGTTTTCGTTATTGTTGTTGCCAAAGTATTTGCAACTATTTGCAAAGTAATTTCACGAGTTTTGCTGTTCGATTCTCGGCAAACTTTTTCAACCCCTCATAAGCGTTTAGGGAGGGGAGTTTCGTTTGGGATTTTGCTCATGTTTTTGGGCCTTTTGTATTTTACTTTTGGTTTTTGCTTCCGTTTTGCAGTTGCTATTGTTATTGTTATTGTTTTTGCCGCCGACTGTTGCAATATTTGAAGTTTTGTCTTCTGCGGTTTCAGTTTTGACTGCTTTCCATTTTTTTCAGGGCCATTTTATTTAGATTGGATAGAGCTAGCGTTTTTGGGATTTCTTCGGTAGCGCCTTGATCAGTTACAAATGCGGAAAAGGGTAGGGCAGGGATGTTTATTTCATTATTCTAATGGCAGCAATATACACAGTGATTTCTAGAAAATGGGGGAAAAATGTCTGAACTTTGAAAGAAGAATTGAAGAGAAGATGGAGTAGGGTATGATAAAGGAATTAAATTGGGAATTTAAATAAAAGTAGTATAATAAAAGGAAGCGTAGTATACTAATCATTGAAGTTGTTCTACCATAAAGAGGACAATAAAAAGGGACAATAAAATAATGATTAGGATGACTTATGACTGTTTACATCATAAAACATTTATTAACATTAAAAATGATTGCTCCATAATTATAATTTCCAGAAATTATTTATTTATGTTAACTAAATTTGTTGTATTTTCTCATTTTAAGCTTATTAAATATTTAAAATTTGTTAGCCCGAACAAAACAAGTTAAAGTAAAATCGTTAAAATTAAAATGATTAAATTTATTCAAACAGTAAAAATATAAATATTTTTGAAAATAAGAAAAGAAATTAACTCAAGTAAAAGTATTGCGAACGAACACAGTATTTGATTAAAGAACATTAAATGTATTTTCGTTTCATTTTAAATCTTACGTGGATGAAAAACAGCATAAAGGAATATGGTAAGAGTGATTTTCAAATAAAAATCCCATAAAGCGCCAAAAATATATCTTAATTATAGCAAATACAAAACCTTTTTAACGATACCCAATCTATTTTTAGCAACGGAAGCAGATGACAGCAGCTTCAACTAGACAACTAGGGATATATTCGCACTCTCACACACGCACACACAGCCAAATACAAGCACACACAGCCTCGCCTATTCGCTGGGGGGCTTCAATGTCAAGCAGCTGGTGCGAACGCGTGGGCAACGGGTGTTTGAAAAAAATGTTGCGTGCCCCACACACACACACACTCGCACATGCTTACACACAAAAGCGGCAACAGCATATGGCCAGTCGAGGGTCGTGTAGCTTTAAATTACTCATACACATACATAAATATTTGTGTATACATACATATACTATATCAAAGATCAAGAGCGAAAGCGATTGAAAAGCTGAATGGAGGCAAACGCTGGGACAACATGTTGAGGCGTTGTAAAAATGAAAAATAAATAACAATCACACAAAAATCAATATTGACAAGGATAGCAGCAGGCAGCAGGTGCCAGGATACAACACAAAAAAACAAAAAAATCAAAAAGGAATAACAAAAAAAAAAAAACAAACATGCACAGCGAAAGCGCCCCCAAAGACTGGGGCTATACAACTAAAGCTGAACTAAAGCCAATGCCATATGGTGCCAGCGCACATTAAAAAAAGTTTTCTTACAGCTCTCGTTGTTGTGGTATATATATATATATTTGTATATATAGACGTATATATACATTTATTTATGACAAAGTTTTTTAATCAACTGTCAAAGCGTGTGAATTTTTCGATAAAAATAAAACATTTGTCCAACACTTTTTTCTATTTTTTGCGCGATGTCATTCACATTTGCGCTGTTGTTCCGCGTGTCCTGCGTGTCCTGTGGCTGTTGCAATGACAAGTTTATTTATATTGTTGCTGCTGCTTGCAAACAGCTGTTGCACACACACACATAAACACACACACACACACAATAACTCTCGCGTTTGCCTTGCGCGTATGCAAAATGCGTTCGTCTAAAGTTGAGTTTGTTTTTGGACTCGCTTGGCTATGGCGTTGACTTTGTCAGGCTAGCGCACGCACATTCTGCTCCGCACGGTGTCAGATGCTAACTGAGCTATAGAAAGCGTCGGCCGAGAGCAGCAGGACAACGTCGGCGACGATGGCGACGCTGCTGCCAGCGTTGATGATTGAAAGCCGGCAATAGAAAAAAACAGAAGTTCTCTAGTTGAAAATTGCCCACAAGGCAATACCCTGTACCCAGCCATCTGTTTGAACATTCGAATTTGTTCTAATATTCGAAGTTTATTTTTTATACAATTGACCCAATAAAATAGCCAATATATACCAAAAGTGGAAGAATGTGTGTAAGAAGTTTCTTAAAAATGACAAATTCTTGATCTGTATATATATATATATGTACTCGTACTTATGCAGACAAAAATTAATAGACGAATTTTGTCAGATCGACTTGGTTCTTTATTCTGATTAGGAATATATATACTTTATGTGATGAAACATGCCTCCTTCTGTCTGTAACACATATTTGAAACACTGCAATATACCCTTTTCTACTTATTTTCAATGGGTATAAGGTAGCCACTGCAGCTGCTGTGCGAGGTAGGCGGGCTGCGGCGCGGCAGGAGGGGTAGTTCTTGGAAGTCAACAACAAGCGTATATTCAGCTGGACTGCCAACCTGTTGAGCAACAAGTTGAGAAGCACCAAGGACTTGGCATAGCCTGCGCTGCGCTCCCCTTCCCTCTTGCGCTCCCTCTCTCGCTCTCTCTTGGTCCGCGTGTCGTTGTCAATGTCATTGAAAAGGACTTTGCTGCCCGAAGCGGGCATGAATGAACACGCACCATGCACACACACACACACACACAGACACACACATACAGGCACTCACAGGCACAGGCTGTAATTGGTGCGCCCATAAGTATGCAGCCGAGTTGAGCAGCTGTCGCCATATTCCTTTGGGTAGCCGCTTCTGTCCACTTCCAGATTGGTGACGTCTTCTTCCTCTGGTTTTTGTGCCATTTCTGTGCCGGATATGGCGCTGACAGTCAATTAATAAAACGTTCAGAGCTTGCACAGCCAAAGGGCGTTTTCACTTTTTTTCTCGTATTTTTTCTTTTTCTTTCTGTTGTCGCATCCATTTCTATTGTTCGACTGACTGCGTTGTTGTGCGAGTGTGTGTGTGTAGGCGTCAAATGCGTCATCGAAGCTGTCAGCAAGTTTGTGTGTGTGTAGATGTGTGTGTGTGTGTGTGTGTATATGGTGCTTCCCTAATTAACATGAAGAGGCGTGCTAAACTTTACGGTATTTACATTTTTTTGCTTCTCTACTTTGATGAGTTTTTCTGCGCGTGCTTTTGAAGAGCTAGGGAAAATGCGTGGGTTTATGACTTGGCAAATACTAGCAAGTGTGTGCAGCAGAATTATTAATAACTGCATAACTTGGATGCCTGCTACAACAATAAAAATAAAAAAATTAAAACGAATAAAAACTTTGCAAAATTTGAAACTAATTTAATTTTAGGAATTAATAATATGTAAAGGAGCTTATTATATAATATAATATGTAAGGAGCTTATTTACAAATATAATAGAGTTTCGTGTCAGCAACTGATTTAAAAACTAACTTTTAATAGTTTATATTTACCGTTACCATTTTTAAGAAAATTTTATATTTTAAAATGTTTTAAATTGCACAAAATAATAAAAGAAGATTCTAACAAAATGTTTCTTACTTGAGTTTTAACAACCAAATGAGATTAATATATATAAACAAAAAATGGTTATTCCTTGTGCAATAAATCATATTAATATCTTCCCAAATCCAAAATTTACTGCATTAGCCCAGAGGAATATATGTAATTCCCTCCTTAAATAACACACTTCACAGAATTTGCCAACACACACATTTGTCCCACACATTTATATTAAATTATAATCTCCTGATGCAAAACCACGAAAAGTCTCGTAATACAAAATCATTTGCAAATTCCCCTGGCCGTCAAATGGAGTGCCGTAGCCCCCCTCCCGAGGCAGTCATTATCATTAGCTCAGTATTCCCAAAACATATGCCAAATAATACAATAAAAGGCAATCAGCAACAGCTGCGACGCATTAACACACACGCACACACACACACACAGAGAGACCAAAGCCAATGTCAAAGTAAAAATGCAAAATTAGTTTTTGGGGCAAATGAGCAAAATCACATTTCATCTGTGACCACAAGAAATGTACCACTGTGCGGGTGGCGTGTTGCTGTGTGCGTTTGTGTGGGAGTTGGAGCAACAACTGTGGCGCCTGTAGCTACAGCTCACCGCATTTGGCGCTCTTGCCAAATAAAGTTCTCTTTTGGCAAGGCAACACCCAACATTCCGCCCACACCCCTCTGCCCGTTGCCCGCCGCACCACACGAAAATACCCAAGTGAAACAAGCTGCCTGCGGCGGCGACATTTTTGTCGCCACCACCAAAAAAAAAGGAAAAAAAAAGAGCAGCTACGAAACTAGCTGCGAGCAAAGAGTTTTGCTCAATTCTCGCTCTCTTGTTCGTTTGCCGGGGCTAAGAATTCACTTCCGGTTGGGCGAGTGGGCCCCGAAGCGATGCGAAGCGTGGCGCTTGCTAAATGTCAAGGATACAACAACAAGAATTTCAACAACAACAACAACAGCAACAACAGTTGCAAACAGCAGCTTCCACAAGGACAGCGACGCCATTGAATGCTGTAATTAATTATAGTGTAGCATACATTGCGCCGCTGCCGAATACAAAATGGCTGCATTGCTAGCGATAAGTGAGGGGGGGGGGGGAAGTGATACTTGTTGGGTTAACACAGCAAGCAATACATCGCATGAGCATTTGAAAGTAGCTCTCTATTTGCCTACTATTAAACACATTCGCAATTGAATTTCAACTGTGCGAGAAAGGATTAAACCAAAGGTAACTGAAGGTTTTGGTTAGTTATGTAATTAAATAATATATAAAGCTGATATAGTATATATATAGTATAGTCGTTTTCGTTCAAACTGGTTGAGAATTAAAAAAAAGGCTTAAGAAATTAATGCTTTTTATTTGTACTTAATAATTGTTTATGCAACTACTAGATTATTTATACAAATGAAGTACTAAGCCTTTACATTATTAAAAGCGTTTTAAAAAAATTTCCACCAGCTCTCAAATTAACACAGGCTGTAGATTTAACTTTCATGCTCTAAGTATTTTGTTCGGTTGAGACTAGACAACTTTTAGCAAAATTCGTGTTATTTTTGCAATAATATATTTTTGTATAATCTCGTAATCGCAATTGGAGAATTCGTTGGGGTTGCGCTTTTTGACGTCAGCCTTAACACTTGGAGAAATGTGTTTCTATTTATAAATTTGGAAATAATAAGTATATATATATATATATATGTATGTATAAAGGCCCGATATACGCAGCGTGGCGCCAAAATGCTATCAATCAAGCGGGTAAGAGGAAAACACCAAAAGAAATAAACCCCACAAAAACCGGAGACAACAAAACCTAAAAGAAATAAATGCAAATAACAGAAATAGCAAAAAGGGTAGACAAAAAAAAAAAGAAAACAAAAACCCAAAAGAACAAAAAAAAAGTGAGGAAAACGCGCAGCGAATCGCCTGACAATTCATGTCAGGGTTCCAGTCACAGTTTTCAGTGCCACAAAACGCTTAGAAAAAAGGGCGTGGGAGTAGAAGCACTGCCAGTGGCTGTGGCAGGGGCATGGACAGGGGGCAGGAGGCAGCTTGGAGTCGAAAATTAAATTAAAAACGTTTAGCATTCGTGTTGCATACTTTTCGGCTGCCTGTACAAAATGATGAAAGCCGAAAAATGAGACGAGAGTGGAAGACGCCCAAGAACTTGTCAGGAAGCTGCTGAGTTGGCATTTAACAGCAACCGACAAGGGGCGTGCCACACAAAATGTGTGTGAGTGTGTGTGTGTGAGTGTATGGGGCGTCTGTCTGTGTGTGAGAGTGTTGCCAGCTTTGCTTGTTGCACGCAGCTACAGAGCACACAGTTTGTGGTTATGTTCGTGCCATGCTGTGGCATACATGGGCAACATGTGGCACTGCCACTGGCAGCATAAACAACTACAACAACAATAGCAGCAACAACTCATGTAGGCGGCAAAGTTTCTGTGCCTTTGTCTCGTTGCGTTTCATTTGGTTCGTTAAGCGCCTTTGCCGCTACTCAAATTGTGGCAAAGTTAAGTAAAAAATCTGACAGGCGGCTCGCAAATGTGTCGCTCATTAAGGCAGTGAGGAGCAGCAGCCCGGAGCATTCAGGCGCACTCTGGATCCCCAGACAGACACACACACACACACACATGTGCTTAAGTTGTCACAGCAAAGCACAAAACTCGTAACTGAAACAGTTGGCGCCAGGACCACCCGCAAGTTGGTACCGCCGACCTATTCCAACAGCCTCCACCTACCAGAACTTACTCCTTACTCCTACCAAAATCGTGGCGTAGTCGCAGCCGTGCTTTGAGTTAATTGAATTCGGCGTAGTTTAAGTTATACGGCAAAGTCATAAACGTGCGCATATGCGTAAAACTCAGCTCGCAGCGAGCAACTCTTAACTCTGCGGCTGTGGCTGTCATATATACTATATGCATCGTTATTTATATACTGCCACCACGCATATATATATATACACATAGTCACACACACATGTGAGCTGGAGGCTTTTAGCGCCGCCTTTTGGTTCGCCTTGCATCAAAACTCGTGCCGCGGCACTTAAAGTGCTTTATTATTTGCGGAGCGAGCGGAATTTGAGCAGCCAGCAACAACCATTACTTATGGTTATATTATAAACGGAAATACCTCTCTACCATCGCCAAACCCTCCCCTATTGCCATCATCAGCCCAGCCATAAAGGAAGTTGCATGCAAAATGGCAACATGAAGTTTTGGAAGCTTAGAAGAGAAAGAAAGGGAGAGAGAGAGAGAGCAAGCGGCAGACACGTCAAATAAATGTCTAAATTACAAATATAAAATAGGTTGTTTAAAATTTAATAAATGATTTTAAAAAAAAATTATTGTCATAAAATAAAAAATAGTTCCTAAGATATAAACTTTTTAAAAGTATGATTAAACTAAAGCGAAGAGAAAGAAAAATATTAAATTTAATAAAAAATATAATAATAAAATAATAAAGCTAGTTTCTGTAGATATAAACTTTATGAAAGTGTGATACCATTAAAGTTGGTAGAAACTCTTTTTTTGGGCATTTCGTTCTTGGGTTCTTGGACTATTTTTTGAAAATGCAACCAAAAGCAAGTTTTGAAAAATATTTTTGACAATTGTTAAAAGTCTTGTAAGATAAGAAGTTGAATTTCAAGAGAGGAGCCAGAGTTCTTAATTCTAAACCTCGATTCCACATATAAAACGAACTGTCTCTTGAAGATATCTAACCAAGAGCTATTTTAATACCATGTACTAACTGAAATTGTAAAATAAAATTAAAATTCTGCTTGCATTTTTATTTCAGCCAAGTCTCAAATAGCTCTGCTAACTTCAACTTAAGCAAACTTTACTTAGAACAAGAAAAGTTCTTATAAAGCGGAACCATGTATCATACTTACATTTCACTTCCTCTTCAAAAACTCAGCTAACTTACTGTTTGCTATGGAACTTCAGACATCATAGAGTCAATAGCTGACAGCTTTTGATAGAGTGCAAAATGAGGCAGCGAGAAGAAAAAGAATAAGTGCGAAAAAAGGCAGCACTTGCGCGTGTATTTGGCTGAGAAGCGACAGTTGCCACAGTTGTTGCTATGTGCATATGACTTATATACAATGTACGCAGTCTGCGTGTGTGAGTGTGTGTGTTTAGCACTATAAGTGCGGCACTTCCGCTACAAGTCACCCACAGCAACAACAGCAACAACTTAATGGGAGTCATCTTCATGTGGCAGCCACAACTTAATACCACTTTAAATTACTTTCATTTCCGTTTTTGTTATTCCAAGCGCGTCCTCAGAGGCTGCCACATTGCTTCAGTTGTTGTTTGCCACAGTCGCAGCAACTTGATGCCTGCTACCAACCCCGCCCCCTCCCACCCCACTCGACATCGCCCTCATTGCGTTGCCTGTTTCAGTTTCATTTCGAGTTTTGAAGCATTGCTTATTCTTAATTAAGTTGTGCGCCACAGAAATACTTACGAGCATTTCTTTTAGCCTCTAAAAAGTTGCTGCTGTTCAACAACAACAGCAGCAACAAAAGAGTACAACAACAACAATGTAACAGCAACAACAATTTGCGCCGCGACTTTGTTTGGCGTTGAACTTTACACTTGACATGTCTATGAGGTGCGTGACGCCGCCTGCCTACAGCTACAGCCAGAGGCCTCTAGCCTCCCACTCGACTCCAACGTTGCCCAAAAAGTATGCCCTGAAAAATTCATAACTGTAAAAATAAGCAGTGTGTAAGCTGCGGGGGCGGTGTGGCTTGGCAGGCGTGGCTTAAAGTTGATTAGCTGGCTTAGCGTAAGACGCTGTGCGGCGTCTCCTAAATACAAGTTAAGACTCTGGCGTCGGTTAATTAAATTAAAAAATTAAATTGTTAATTAAATTACAAGTCAATATCTTTTTATTGGCAGACTGAGGCCCCTCTACACCCCGCACCCACAACTAATAGCTCTTAGTTAAGAGCGCGTTGTGTTCTCTTAAGTTCGCTGGCGGCTGCGCAGAACACGCCGATGTTGCAGCGCTTTGTTGCTGCTGCTGCTGTTGCTGCTACAGTGTTGTACAACAACAAAATATTCGAGGTTAACATGCCGGCAATTAATTTGTGCGGCCATTTGCAGTTGAAATTCAATTAAGCAGCCATAAAAAACGCGCTGGGGTTTCCTCATGCAGCTGCAGTTTGGCGAAATGAAGCATTGGCAAATTGAAGATGGGCAGATTGCATTTTAAATCGGCTTAAAAAAAACGGCAAAAACTGCACCAGCAACAATTACGACAAGTCCAACAACTGGCTGAACTTTGTGATGCATTCGCTGGTCAGCCAATTAAAAAGGGAGTACAAACGGCAGATGGCACAAGCTCTTAATGAACAACGGCTAGATACCCAGCAATAAGTAGAACTGTGTATAGGAGCTGTTAAAAAGCCAGAGTGGCTTTTTAAATTTTTTTTCATCAGACAATTTATTTACAAGGAACTGCAATTAACTATTTATGTATAACTAGCTTAAAAAATAGAAATAAAAATAAATTCGTTATTATTTGTATTATTCTGTACTTAAACTTGGCAGCTAAGCAATTGCTTTCAACTTAATCAGTTATCTGATTAATGCTAAAAAGTTAGATATTTATCAGTCGCTTTGCTAATCAACTCCGCATGCTAAGACACCCAAGATATAAACATATTAACATGACTTATTACAGGGTATACCCAAGAACGCACAAAGAGCTTATAAACGGGAAAAGTTGGAGCCAGAAGCTGCAGCAGAAACTGAACTATACCCCAAGGCAACTACAAAGTTGTCTTAAAAAAACTTTATACATATATATAAATAAATTAGTACGCACATATATACGTCAAATAGTGGGTTGCATTGTGGCCAGTTCGAAGCTGTTGCTGCTGCTGCTGTTATAGTGACATAAATAGATTTAAGCGCCGCAGGGATTTATATTTTCTTATTGGACTTTGGTGCAACTTTTAAATTACGAGATGTAATTGAAAAGTTTCTGTAATGCTGTTTGCTCTTATTCAGGCTAGTTTACTGAGTGCCACGCCCGTTGGATATATGTATTTATAACGCATATACACACAATATATATATATATATATATATATATATATATATATATATATATATATATATATATATATATATATATACATAAATATAAATATATTTATATCTTATATAAAGCAATTGTCTCTATCATAACTTTGGTGGTTTGGTTGAAAGTTTCAGCTTTTTGTTTAGGGTTACTTTAGCTTAGCTTCGTTTTCTTTGGACTTTGTTTTGATATTTGCATGAGATATAATTTTGATATGTCAAGGCTTTCATTTGGATTGCCAGCTGTCAGCTGTGAACCAACTTATTTGTTTGTTTGCTTTAGCATTTGACTGACAGTGTTGGAAAAGCCCAAGAGCAAGCAATATGCAAAATCAAATCAAAACAAGGTAAGCTAGATAGATTTTATCTGCTCTTGGTAGGGTAGCTGGAGCTATAGTGAGGTAGTTATTCTACATTTTCGTATAAATTTGATGACTTTGATAATCTAGCTTTAAATTCATCCATTTCTATATTTTTAGTCATTTATTTACTGTGCAACATATAAATTTGGCTCGGGTTGAAGTTTAAGCTTACCCTATTTTTATAAAATTGAAGACTTGATTGCATCAACTTACCTAAAATGAAAAGATATTAATGTTAATTAGATTTATTAGACATTTTTCAAATGTTTTCATGATAAACTTAAAATGTGTTATTAACTATTGAATTAAGTAAAAGGCAAAATACATATACGTTTTTCTGTTAGGTATTTAAAGGCTCCGAAAAGTATGCTATATTAATTATTGAAGAGATTTTTTCATGTTTTTCTTTGCCACAGGCGAGTTTTGAATGTATAAAATAACCCAGAGACCGTCTTCAATAGCTGACAAATTTGTTGGGCACAAGCTTCATCAGTCAAGTTGCAAGAGCTTGTTAAGCTCAGCTGAATTTGATTAGTTGCTGCCGCCTGACAATGGCCAAAACCAAATAGAGTGTTATACAGCTAGTTAGTTGGGCCACTTGTCGTATCCCTGGATGAAACAGTTATCCGCCATCTGAGTTGGGCAATCAACTGCAATTGAAACTTCGTTAGGCGGCGACTATGCGTACAGCTGCAGCAAGCTGCAACTAATCAAATTAGGCATTGGGACGACACTTATACTCTACACTCAAGCGAAGCTCAACAGCTCAAGGGCTGTAGGAAGGACAATTCCTACGCAATCAACAGCTGCGCAGGGTTATAATCAAAATTTTGCCCAAGGATTGAAAGCTTTTATGTAAATGCTATCTGACCGTGCGGGGTTGCTATGAAGTTTGGGGGTTCTGTGGGTTTTGAGCAAGTATTTTACTTATTATGCGCAATAATTTCATTTAAATGCAAACTAAACAAACTGCTAAGCACACACGCATACGCACAGTAACTGTTGCAGATGCAGATACATTTGTATCTAGATACATTCCATTTGGCAATTGCTATTTGTGGTGGTCAATCTGTAGTGGAGGAGGAGAGCCAGTTGGTATTTGGTTATGTGTGGCAACGTTTAGTTTGATTTATGCACGTTGCGTTGCTAACGCATTTTGATGGGCGTGGCCAAAATGGGCGAGGGTCGCTATGCAACAATTTAATTGCCAACTGAATGTTTATTGATTTATGCGAAATGCACATTAATGCAACAACGACCTCTAAGGATGGACAACAGAATATATTTCGGAAAACCAAGCGGCTAGCTTGGCTATGACCTCGAGTTGAATAAATGGAATATATATGTACGTTTATTTATGTGTGTGGGAAATCAGCATCCAAATTTACCAGTATTATTATAATAACTATAAATTTACAGTGTGCACAATACACTCGCATATTTGTGAATGTATATGCCGAATTGCTTATGGCTACGAATAGATTTACAACAACAAGGCAATATTTAATGCACATTGTGCCACTTGGCGTATGCTTAATTAAAAAATGTTCATTTGAAAAAATAAAAATAAACAAATAATAATAAAACCTTTCTTGAAACAAGTTTAAAAAGTATTTATTATGATTTTATTTTATGCATTTAATATTTTGTATTTTAAAATAAGACTTCACGGAAATCACTTGTATAAAACCACTAGTAAAAACTCTTTGACTTTAAATGGAAGGCTCTTAGAAAAAACACTCGAATTGTAAATTTTTATGAAATCCTATACAAATCTTTTTACATTCCTAAATATTCTAAAAATAATGAATAAATATTGAAATATTTTCGACTATATTTACTTTTTTGTTCCATTTTTGGTTCTTAGCCGCAGGGTATATACTATCCTAACACTTTTAACTAAAGCTATACCACTATAAGAACTCCCCATTTTTTTATTACTCATCTCTTTCAATAGGGACAACTACAGCTTGAATAAATTATTTTGTTAGCTATTTATT
Organism: Drosophila colorata; assembly: GCA_035041545.1. NCBI lineage: Eukaryota > Metazoa > Arthropoda > Insecta > Diptera > Drosophilidae > Drosophila > Drosophila colorata. The sequence goes on from JAWNLD010000564.1 coordinate 9,269,053, forward strand.
TACTTAAAGTTAATAAACAAAATTTATTGCTGCATAGTTTTCGTTTTGCATAATATTTAAATTAGGTGTGATTTGTTGATCAACTTGTGGCTCACGTTTTATTTGATTATGCATTTTAAATTTTTATAGATTTTTTTTTGCTGTTGTCATTGCATTTATTTTGACACAAAGTTGCGATAAATTGTTGCAACAAAGTTTTGGCGAATGCAGCAAAAAATGCCCTAGAGAGCCACGCCCACCGCACACAGTGCGGTTCTGGCTGTGACAGGGGACAGCAACAGTCCGCGGTGTGTGTGTGAATGTGAGTGTATGAGTGTATGTGAAAATCAAAACTTTTTACCCGCATGACTGTTGTAAAATGTTAAATTCTAAAATCGCACACTGGTTGGGGTGCTATGAGATTATACGTGAAATTTTGAATAAAACAATAAATTACATATAAGTGAGTATATTGCGAAAATAATAATATCTCTTAATGTTCAATTTGTTTTGGAGATTAATTAATGTTTAAAGGTGAGCAGGGAAATTTTTACCATACAAAATAGTACATATTTCACATAGTTAAATTAAATATTTAATACAGTTCACTTTAATTATGCGCACAAATTCAATACCTTTGCCACACTGTGGCTATGCACAATGTTGCAATGCAACAAACTCAGAATAACTTCGGGCAATGACGCTGCCTGACAAAACCAACTAACCGACAAATGAACAGACAGACAATGGGCCACAAAACTGTGAAGCGTGCCCTTAGGCCATGTAGCAGTTACTCCACCTAACACCTCGCCCTACGCCAGCGTCCCTCCCCATATCAGCAGCCCCAGCCCCTTCTGAGCCCCGTCGAACTAAGCAGATTTGCGTTGGCGCGTCGCATGAATAATTTGCCAAATTAATAAATAATCACGGATTTTCTGGTTTGTTAGCTTTACGTTTGCATCTCTCTAACGCTTGTTTGCCATCCCCGCCGCTTCCCCACCCCCTGATGTTGATGCCTAACGCGTTTTGAGTTCCCAGTTGGGAAAGTAAATTGTTTAGTGGATCCACCGAATGGCGTTCCATGGGGAAAAACTGGTGACCAGTCACGCATGTAGTTGGCATATATAATGGATTGTTTACCATTTACTATGAGGCCCCCGGGCAGTGTCAATCTAGCTCTAGCTCTATCTAAATCTCTATCTCCATCTCTCTTTTTCTTTGTCGCTCACTCGGACAATTGCTATGAAAAAAATGTGATTTACATGCGAAATTTGCATTTGGAATGTTGCCACAAAATGATATTCATTCGTGAAAATTACGACAAATTGTGAAAAATGAAAAATGATGAAAATTGCGCAAATTAAATATACATTTAGTGCCTGCTTATTTGATGGGCGCCCCAAAGCGACTTAGTTTGGCCTAATTGGTAGTTACATTTGGCACTTGCAGCCTCTCGATGGCTTCAATTAAAATGCCAATTAAGAAATTTTCAACTTCCGAAACATGAATTCCACACACACACACACACTTCATCCTTTGTTCGCTGAGTCTCTCAGCTAGCATACACACACACATACACTCCCACATGCCGTCTGTCATATTAACGGAAATTAATTTCTGTGTTGCATTATTTTTTATACATTTTCTCTCTTTTTCTTCCTTTTAATTTTCCATTACTTTCATATTTTATACATATATATATATGTATGTATACGTATTTTTCTACAACAATGCCGCAATTTTTATAATTTTCACTCTCTTTGCAGCTGCTGTTCATTTCCTTTTGAATGCACAAAATGTGCCATGCCATATGAAAATTGCAGGCAAAAGCCAAAGAACTAAAGGAAAAATAGAGAAAAAACAAATGGGAAAATGGGGGGAAAAAACTGACAAGCGGCAAACTGCAAACTGAATGCATTCAATGCGTCCATCCGTTAGGTCTGTCCATCAATCCCGTGCCCGTTGCCTGCCTCCTTTTCGCTCCACTGTGCTCGCATTGTATTGAATGCGTCGTCATATGCATGACTGACTGACTGACTGACTGAACGACTGTGTGAATGAATGAATGCGAGTGTGAGCGTAGTCAGTTTAATGCTGCGAATGATGAATTTCAGTTCAATTCCAAATTAAATACATTCATTTATCTAACTAGTATGATAACCAAAAGAATATGCTACGGTTAAATCATATAGAAATGGCTGCAATGCTTACAGGAGCGAAATATTAATATTCAACTACGTTTTAAAAAAGAACTCTTTCCGAGTCTTACAATTCGAATTTTGTTTATTTATTTATTACATCAAATGATTTTCCTATGTTAAACTCGCTTTTCAATTCAGTCTTTAGTTTAAACTCAACTGCAAAATTTTTATATAATCTTCAATTTGTTTAGCTTTTATGTAAGTATTTATAAAAGAGAAAAAAGTCGTCTTTTTTGTTTTGCGATTCCGCGAACAGCAAAGCTGTACACAGCTTTACACACTAAAACAGTGGTATTATATAAACAATTTACTTTTTCAGCACTGGTACTGAGTATTTACTGTGCTTAGCCTCAGCATTTCATCCCTTATTCCATGAAATATGCCCAGCTTATGAAAATTCACCATCATATCCTTACTTTTGCCGTTCTAGAGCTAAAACACAATTGTACAGTGAACACTTGGCCTCAATTACACAACGTTTTTCGCTGAATTGACATTTTTTCGCGCAACATTTCATTACATATTCAATTTGTGTCAAATTGTGCGCTCCTCACTCTATCTCTTGCTGTTTTTCTTTAATGCTGACTTTCATATTTCTGTTGTCTGATTGGTTTGGCATATTAAAGCACGCCGAATGCCTGTCAAAGCCAAAACAATTTTCGCTGATTGTGCGGGCGGCGGGTCCTCGTTGCTGTCCTAGCTGTCGAGCGCTTCATCATTCATTTTGCATGAGGCGTAGCGAGTGTTGCTTGGCCCTGTTCATGTCTAGAAATGCAAATTGCAGGCAATCAATGACCACAACAGCAACAATGAACAGCCGCACACACACACATACGCACACACAGACACAGATACCAGACACACATGCACGGCTAAGCAGCATGGCAATTGCATATGTCACAATGCAAGCCACAGGCTCGCCAGCACGTTTGTCCCTGCTCGGGCGCCAATGTACAAGCGGGTCCCTGCTCGGGCGCCAGTGGGTTTGAATGTTTGTGTGCGTTTACCTGTTTAAGGGGGGTATTGTCCTTTGCCTAAACTCCGCCGTCTGCCAACAATTGGTAATGCATGCTGCTGCTGCAAAGTCTGTCTGCCGCTCGTTTACTTCGGCTCATGACACCTGAATACCTGCCACCTGCTTTAGGTGTTGAGCCAATGGGTATTTTGTGCCTGATTTATGCTTAGGCCCATTCGAATTGTTTGTTAAGACCCGACAGCAGCAACTCACTTGACTTGTCAGGCAATTAAAGCGCCGCCTAGCTGCGTTTAAATTACATATAATTAATGCTACTCATAGTATTCCAATTCTCATTGGAGTCTTCTCTCTCTCTCTGTCTCTCGCTCACTCACTCTTTCTTGCTCTGCGGCACTTGAAAAGCATAGAGCAGCCTCTAACCTAATTAGGAGTCTTGTCGCAGCTGAAAGCCATTGTTGTGCGCTTTTGTTGTTTGGCCCGGACACAACTCGGACTTGACTTGGCTCGATGGCTCGTTTTGGGGTTTTGTCGGTTTTTGTTATGGGTTTGCAGTTTGGTCAGTCACTTCGTTAGCTAGTCCTTGAGACCCCATGAGGTGGCATTCGAAGTTGTGAGAGCACTTTATGGCTCAAGTTGTGTGACAACAAGCCAAAGGTGAAAGGTTGCTGGTGCATACGAGTCCAAAGTGCTATCCTTCGGAGAAGCAATTAAAAACCTGGCATCTCCTTTGTATATGTTGGAAACAAACAGCTTACTGCTGCTTAGCTCAATGCAAATGCTAACTACAAGGTCAGGACGTATTAACCTGTCTAAGCTCCGGTAAGAGCAACATATATTTACATATTTACATCAAAGTGCCATAAAATATTTAAGTAACATGAGTGCAGGAGGAGCAAGGGCTGTTGTGTATTTGCTCTTGTGGCTCCAAGCCACATCCGCTTCAAGTTTAAGCGCACAACTTCCGCCAGCCATAGAACTTGACCAGCTGCTGTGCGCAAGCGAACTTTCAAATTTAACAATGAAAAACGCTGGGGAAAATTTAAAAGGCAACAACAAGAACTCGCAACAAGCTGCAACTTAAGCTGTAAAAACTTTTGTAATAACTCTTGTGCGGCTGGGTCGAAAAATCTGCGCGCATCCATAAAAAAAATTGTTGAGACTTTTGTTGTTGTCGCTGGGATATAAAAGCAAAATTAACGCAACGCATCGACATTCGAGGTGAACTCTCGTCGGAGCCGGTGGAGCAAACAACGGGTAGCCCAGCGCCATGTCCGAGTCGTAAGTCCATGTCGGAGCGCCAAAATAGGGTGTACGTACCTCCCACAAAAGGGCGTGAAAACCGCGTAATAATAAAATATGATATGAAAACCTTGTAAAGCGCCTTTCAGACAATTTATAACAGCAAAGGCAGCAGCAACACCAGCACCAGCAGTTGGAACAGTCAACAGGAGCGGAGAAGAGGGAGCGAGGGGTGGGTGCGGTGTGGTGTGGTGTAGTGGTAGTCGAAAGCATTGTTGTTGTTGATGCTGGCTGGCTAGCTGGCATCGCAGTTGGCAGCTGGACCATGGACTGCTCGGTATTCGATTAAAAATAAAAGGCAAATAAATGCTGTAAATATTGGATTGCGTTGGCTTTGCTGTATGTGGCACGCCCATTCAAGCACAAGCAGTGGGCGGCACAGTGGGTGTACAGTCAATAGCAAATCTAGTTAATATTTTATGATGTTTGTGAAAAGTTCAAATACAATTTATTTGAATTTAAACTCAAAATTGAAGGTTATTGGAGTTTTAAATAAATTGGTTGGGTTAACATCAATATTTAAGGAAATAATATTACTGTACCGTGGGAAGGGGTGTAATAACCTTGTCACGAAATGTGTGTCGTATGGAAGGGAATATCTTCGGGCACATGAAGTACAGACAGTCTTGATTGGAATTTTCACCCGAGTCAATAGAGCCATGTTTGTCTGTTTCTTGGGTCTAAATAAATGAAACTTTAAACAACTGCATGTATTTATTGTAGCTGTATAAATATACATCTGGCATAGAAACTTTCAGGTGAAAATGGTGTTTTTTTTTTAATGAAAAACATTTCATTTTCTCAAGATATCTAAACTCAGCCACATTGAGATTAATTATGCTTCAGCAATATGCCATATGCAGATATGGAAAGCCCTACTAAGTTAAATTATTATATTTGCCTACTGTAAAATATATATAAATATCTCAACTAAATAGCTTTATATAATTGATTTAACTTAAATAATTTAACCATGTTACAGTCAACTATTTTGTTCCACTGTGCAATGTCAAGATTTGTTCACCACGCGAATGCGTTGCAATCAAATTTATTGCGCGTCGAAATGCTGCCAACAACAACAACAATGAAAGGGGAAATAACAACAACAACAACAACAAGGACAACAACAATTGCAGCCGACACAGAATCGACAGCAACCAAACGGAAGGAACGCAGCAACAGGAAGGCCCCAAAGTGGATAATATTACAACCCAATGCTGGACCCAGTTGGTTGTTGGATATTGAAGCGATATGCCGGCCGTCGTTGGCTTAGCATTTGACTGCAGGCGAACGGACAGAACAGGACAGGAGGGGACAGGACAGGAACAGGAACCAGGAGGTTGAGACGGAAGTGTTACCAACCCGCAGCTGCGGTGGCATTTTTTTTTATTTTTTTATTTCTTTTCCTTGTGCTTTTTATTGAAATATGAGCGCCGGCAAGAGCGTTGGCTGTCAGCTGCCGTCAGCTGTTGCTGCACTCGCTGAGGTCGGGGCAAATGTCAAGTGTCAGGCGACGGGCAGCAAATTGGGTGGATGGGTCTAAGAGTTCGCTGCTTGTGGGCCGCCAAATGTCATAATGTGCATCCTTTTGATGGCAACTTCATGTCACTTGCAGTTGCTGTCCACATTAACCAGCAGCAGCTGCAGCAGTTGCTGCACTAGCTCTAGCTTGTTGTTGCTGTCACAGTTTTTGGGTTGTTGGGCCAGTTTAAAGCCGCATGTTTTTGGTCACTTGCATTTCAGCCACTGCGCCTGACAATGTCGCGGCTGTTTGGCCCAACGGCGCGTATACGTGATGTGCCTTTTTGTCAGACTACGTTGCTGCTGCTGTTTATTTGCATTGTGATGCTGCTGTTGCTGCACACTTTGTCACTTTTGTTTTTACGCTTTCGCTTTATTGAGTTAATCGCTTTATGTGGCCCCCGTTGGACAGCAGAGTGGCAGCAAACGGTAGCTGCTGTGTGGGAAACAGGATCAGATATAGGTGCCCGCCCCTAGTTGGGCGTCGATGGCACTCGGTATTTGCCATTCGACCATGTTTGCCTTTCTGCACTTGCTGCCAGCTCAACACTTTTAATTAATCTGCATCAGATAGTTGGAACAGCTACCCAATCTTTTCTTCACCCCGCTATCTCTCTCTCTCTCTCTCTCTTCACGTGCCTTTTGCTGCTCTTAATCGCTGCTGGGATTTTTTTTTGTTCCTTTTTGGTCTTTTTTCCAAACAAAGTTTAATGTGTTTTTATTGATTGCGTCAATATGCGGCCCTTTTGTGTATTCACATTTTATTGTGGCCGCTGTATAAACATATACCCCACCCTATTGCGCCCTTCTACCTACCACCTATGCGTGTGTACAGCTGGAATTTTGATTGAGCGCGCGTTTGTTGATTTATGTGCAGCAGTTCTGGAATTTATGTGCGGTCGTTGGAAAATGCAAAAAACCGGGCACAAAAATATAACAAAAAAAAAAAAACAGAGAGAGAGAAAGAAAATTCCATTTGAATGTTCGAAAAAAATTGGAGTATAATTAAAGGTAAGTGCACACATATATTAATTTTAAATTAAAATATGCGTGTAAAGTGTACCAGGAAGTATGCTATGAATTTTGTGAAGTGTATAACGAGTTGAATTGCTTTGACAGCACTTTGATTAATAAATTAATGACACGATTTTTATATTAGTTCACGAAATGATGAGGGCAATGCCTAGCTTAGTTTTAAAGCTGGTTCTGGTTCTGCAATTAAAATATATGCATGTTTAATAATTAAATTTGTAAAATTTTTTTGGTAAAAAAAAAATAAATTTAATTAAATGTGTGGCACAGTTTGTAAAAAAAAAAATCATGTACTCATGCAGAATTCTACTTAAATTGCACATAAATCTGAGGAGCACCTTTCGTTGCTAATTTTAGATAGCTCAAATGCACGGAAACAAAATAAAAATTTTAAAAACAAACAACTTGAAAGACCACAAAGCAAGATCTTCACATAAAAATATGCAATTGATAAGAAACTTGAATAGAATTCATAAAAAAACTCATCCAATAACTAAAAATATGCATGGAAGAGCCACTATTATCTAGAGTTCTTATTATCTCATCTCTTTGCTCAGTGTTTCTAAAGAAAATCCTTGCAATTTGTATTTGCTTTCATAATTCGCCAGAGGGGCTCGCTTTTTTTTCTCTGTATGGCATTGTTGCAGCGTCCACATAATGTTGCATTATCTGCAATACATTTGCATAACACTCATACGCCCCATGAGCATTAAGTCAGTCAGCACAGACAAAGAATAATAGAGGGAGCTGGAGCGAAAGAGAGGGAGTCAAGCTAAATATGTAAATAATATTTCAACAATAATTGCTTTTGAAACTCAAGTGCCAGAGCCAAGACAAGTCCATCCAACCGTTCAGGCTGTCTTTCCTCCTGTTTGTCTGTCTGTCAGCCAGCCTCATCTCTGGCCACGCCCACACACAACTCAGCACCGCTTTCTTGGTAGCTAGAAACAAAAGGAAGTAGCCAAGTGCTGCTGCTGCTGATGCCGCTGCTAAGAATAATTAAAATTTAAAACAGAATAAATGCACAAGAATAACATTTACATTTATGCGTTTCAAATGTCCTTGCCGTGGGACTCGGCTCCTCAGCTGCAGCTCGTTGCCTAACAAATAAATTCAAATTCAACAAGTTGAGTGCAGAGGGTTGGGCTGAGTTGTGGTTGGGTGGATGCATTCACTCGAGAGAATAGAAAACGTATTTAAAATTAAACTAATGTTTATAGTTATTGCAAAACTATGGCGAACTCAAATGCCAGTGCACATTGAATTGCAATGAGGCAAACTTGTCTTCAATTGATGCGAAATGACAACTGAAATGTCGTGACAGTTATGCAGCTGGCAACAAGGAGGGGCGCAGAGGCGGTGGGGCAAGGGTAAAGAGTGCTATTTTACCAACTTGCTGCAGCTGGCAGCAAGACAGCCTGCCTGCTCCATTTGATGATTATCTTCTGTGTGTCCAGGCCACGACCGCAATTGAAAAGCAACTACAAAGTTACCCAGAAGTGCCTGGCCTGGGATGAGTTTTAGTTGGCCAAGCTGCTGACAATGCTCGCAAGCAATTGAATTTGCGTTGAGCTGAGTTGAGTTGCGTTTTGTTCACATGCTGTTTTAATGCCCAGCGAGTATGTGTGTGTGAGAGACAGAGAGAGAGAGAGAACAGTTTAATATTAATATATTAGTCTTTGATAATGGCATAGAACTTGACTCCAAAGTGGATATCAGGGAGCAATGGGAGTTGCCAGCTAGAAATACTAAGTGCAGTGAGATAAGCAAAATGAAAGATAAGGGAAATGACATTTAAGCTTAGCATGCATAAGTAGCAAGCGTTGCCATGTTACTCACTTGGCTTTTGAACTTAATACATGCTATTAATATTAAGCTTACTTTTCATTCAGCTGCGAGCTAAGTATTAAAATGGTTTTAAGCTAAGCCCTTAACGGTTTTAAATTGCTACAACAGTCGACACATATCAAATATTTAGCTAATAAAGAGTTTAAAGCACTTCTAAATCATTTCTTAGTTAAACAGCTGAATCAATTTTGTCATTGATATTTTGAGTATACTAAGTTTTTTTTTATATGTGATAAGAATTTTACTATTCTACTTATTTTTTCGACCTTGACTAGTGAAATTTCCGATATATCCCGAAATACATCTCAAATAAATTCGAACGAATTAAATTTTGCAAAACACTGTCTTTGCTTTCACTTACTTTTTTCAAGGTTATTATAATTAAATTCAGCTTCCGAGCTTTCATGGTTATAATTTGCTGTTCTTGTAACCCATAATATATCAACAAGCGTTTCATATAAACTCTTCATATTTATTAAGTACTCACAATTAAGTACTCGCTTCACCTAAATTCTAATCTACCTTTAAGTCAAGCATATTTTACCTTTGCAAAAGACAAAGCCAAAATGCAATCAACGCGTCCTTGACAAACAAATTTGCCAGCCACTTTTAAGCTTTTCAGGCAACAGTCGAGAGAGCACTTCAAGCTAAAAGAAAAGCCAATTATAATTAAAACAAATTCCATTTTGCCTTATCAGTGTCGAGTTATCAAGCGCGATAGAAGCCCAGGGGAAAAGCTTGCACAGTGTGTGGGCTGGCACCAGACGAGATGGAATGGGGTGGGGTGGGGTGGGATGGGAGTGGGCAGTGGCAACGAGGGCTACACAATATACAAAATGTATTTTATTTCTCTAGTTGCCGCAGGGCTGCGTACCAACGACACTCAAATCAAATGCGATAATCTATGACCCGGAGGGTAGTCAGGACGCAACGCGGAGCACTGGCAGAAAATGCTGTCTTGAAACAGAAAAAAAAAACAAAATAAAAAAATCTGAAAAAGAGAAAAATAAGTAGCCGCACTTTATATTTATGAGTAGCATTCGCATGCAGCTTTAATGACCAAGTGGCTGGCCAACTTAACGACAAAAAAAAGCCAAATATAAGCTGCACAAGTGCTTGACTTGAAGATACCCTAAAGTGTATAAAATAAAATAGTTTATTGAATAACTTGAATAATAAAAATTTTTAACTATATCTCTGTCAAAATCAAAAGATTTACAAAAAAAAAAAAAAAAAAATTTAATTATATCTGTAAAAATATATTTGACATAGAATTTAGTACTGAACCCTCTCTTATCTATTCCTATGAATACAGGGTATATAAAAACGCAAAGGAAAAGCCACGAGTAATGGAAAAATGAGTGACCGGCCGCAGGGCCAGGGGCCAGGTGGCAGGTGGAGAGCTGATGACGCCCACAAAAATACATTTCCTTGGATTATTTAACTACTATTGATGGCGGCGACGGCAACCGGCAGGACATTGAGAAGGCGGCAGGACAAAGGACGTGGAAACGTCGGAACGTTGTTGTTGAATGAATGACTGAGTGAAAGGCAAACGAACGAACGAATGGAGATGGCGAGAAACGAAGCGAATGGCGGGGCAAAGCAAATAAAATAAAACGCAAAAGGTGCCCCGCGGCTCCAAATAGGGAATAGAGGGAGCGACGGGGTGAGAGGTTGTGTGCGACGACTCGAACCACAGAAGCCACGGAAAACCAATGCAAAGGAATCGACAATCGGCTAAAAGAGAAGAAGTAGAAGCGTTTTGGTTACCTGCGGGCACACAAATATATAAAAAGAAGAAGACGAGTGAAGTAAGGGTAGGCCGGTTCGGTTATTTATTTGCTCGTTTATTTTCAGCACTTTTCGGCGCATTTATTAGAAGTTGTTGCCGTAAGCATTGAACAAAATAACAGCAATAACAACAACAACAACAACAATGCGAAGGCGCAGGAGTGGAACAAGAAGGGGGCAGATTGCTTGAAGCAGGAGTCTTGAGGGGTTTGCGTAATGGGCTGCTTAAGCAAAAAAAAAAAATAATAATAATAATATAAAGACAGAAAAAATAAATATAAGGTTAGACACGCACGCATAGAAAAGTAGAAAAGAAACGAGAGGAAAAAGCAAAGAAAAAAGACGGCTGCTAAAAAATTGTCGACAGCAACGCCATCTAGTGCTGGCAATTTGAACTCGCTGACATGTTGTCAGCTTCAGACGCTTCGTGGCGAATTGAAAATCATTTGTAAATCAAATTTGAAAATGCTGCCTGAAAAGCAGATAAAAAGATGCACATAACGAGGTGTATGGGGTTGGGGTTAACAGGCGGCTGCTTTTAACCGGGGCACTCTCTCAAGGGGGTTAGGGGGGAAGGGGGTTTTGTGAATTTGTTACTGTGGCAACGTGAAATTTGTCAAATTCAGCGAACATCATTCGTCATGACTTTGCTCCATGCGCTGATTCCGATTCAATTGGGTTTTGTGGAAAGATAGAAAGATATGCCACACCAAACCATCGACTACCGCAACCCCCACCCCGCCCTCCCTCAGTGTGGCTCAGTGGGTTTTTCGTAGGATTATTGGCAGCGAGCTTTCGAGCGGTCTGACACTGGAGCTTTGTCAGGATAAGCAGTGCAGAATGCTGACTGGCGGCTCATGCTCCTGCTCCTCCTGCTGTTGGATGATGATGCGGTCTTGCTGGACAGACAGACAGAGCGACAGACAGAGCTTAGCTTGACTCTCGACTGTCATTCACGAACTTCTTAATTGTTTGTTATTAATGATGCCATTGTTGCTTTTGCTGTTGCTTTTGCTTTTGCTGTTGACTGTCAAATTGAAAATGACAAAAATGAATGGCCAGACGCAGTCAGTTAAGCTTTGGGCTGACTTTGATGAATGCCGCCTGGCAACAGCCACAACAAAACTAATTGATTGCCCCGGCCTACATAGATAGCCACAGTCCCCCCTTCTGTCCACACTACAGCTACGCACAGTCCACAAAAAGCAATCGCAGCAAATTAATACAAGCACTTTTCACGCCAATCACACACACAAACTTGGAGAAACGCCAATCGAACTTGAGCAGCTGAGAATCGCATAGAGAGGGACTGTAGCACAGTGCGTGCTATAAATAAAATGACGCTCAAGCAATTTTCAATAAATTGCAGCACTTGTCTTTGGCAGTGTCGGCCAATCCAAACTGCGCTTGACAATCAATAAGGCAAAGCTAAAAGGAGAGTGTACTAGGGAGAGGGGGCTAGTGGTTGGTCGTCTATTATTCGAGTTAATAGAGGTAGTTTTTTGAAGTGTAAAACGCTTGAAAACCATTTGGCTTCTTGATGGGCGCACATAAATTTACGATTATGCGGTTCATTACATAACGAAGAGCTCTCATCTTTGTAACGGCCACATTTTACAGACTTTTCCAGAAACTTGGCCCTGCTTCGATTTATGCCAAAGCCTGGGCAAATATTTGTTTATGCGTTTGAAGTCGGCGTGACTTGTCGAGTTTTGAGTTGGAAATGTTTTATAAGAATTGCGGGCACACAAAATAGTATGAAGTTAAACAGTTAACAGTTGCATTAGAATTTACTTGACTAGTGTTTAATTTGAACTTATTCTATCAGAGATGTCAGTAATATCAAGGTAAGCTTAGCTTAGTTTGAATCCCAGTTTATATTACGGATATTGTTAGGTCTAAGCTGAAATATAGTATATATCAATTTATTTTTATTAATGAATTCTTTGCCTGTTAACGATTTTAAGTCCAATGGAAAATTTGTATATAGCAACATTATTTTAGTTTAAATCTAGTATAAGCTGAAATTTTCAGTATTGCCGCACAGTAATATCAGCCATGTTCCGATTCACCCTTTTTCCAAATACATAAACAACTTTAATTACCGATGACGTGTGTACTAAGCCCACTGTTAACAATCCCTTGTGGTATATCTAATTCCCACAGCCCACTCGCATATGGCCATGTGAAATGCGCCCACTGTGAAATCAGAACCAGCCCAGGTACTCACCGTGGTTGTGGCCGGCGTGGTGGCCGTGTGCGGCGTATAGGCGGCGTATGCCGGTTGGGGCAGTGGCGCCGTATAGCGATAGGCCTGCTGGGCGACCGCAGCGGCGGCAGCGGCAGCAGCGGGTGCATAGCCCTGCGGTGTCCAGCTGGTGGCACCGCGATATGGGGCGCCCGCTGCTAGAGCGGCGCCAGCAGCAGCAGCAGCTGGGCTGGTCATGGCCGGTGGACGCTGTGGGATGGCGCCTTTAAGTGCTACGGCTGAGGCGGTCAACGGTGCGCCGGGAAAAGCGCTGCGCGGCGTTGGCGGTGCGGCTGCGACGCTAGCGGCACTGGACGAGCCCTGCAAAAAACACGAGAAGAGCAGAGTGTGTGTGTGAGAAAGAGAGAGAGAGAGAAAGTGAGATATGTAGTAGTAGGATTTGTGTGCATGCATAAATAATGCAGCGCATGGATTTTGGTTTTTGTTGTCATAAATAGAAACCGCAGCACAGCAGCTGCGTCTAACGGTTGGCAAAGCTTTGCTTACCGCTAGCAAAAACCGCCATGACATCCGCCATGACACACCCAAAACATACACACACACACACAGACACACATACACACAAGCACAAATACAGATACAGGCTGCAGGAATTTTGTTTTATTGAGTGCCAGTTGCGCCAGTTCGTCACAAAAACAACAACTATAACAAAAGAGTAAACAACAAAGCGTTGGCCATAAATAAATTTTTGCACTGCGCTGAGTTTGGGGGCGTTTTGGAGTTGGCTGTTGGCTGTCGCAGATGCAACAGTCGCGTGTATGTGTGTATGTATGTGTGTCCTCGCTGCCTCGTCGCGCTTCCTGTGCTCCAATTTTGCATTGCAAATGCATTGGGCTCTCGCACGACCTTTTGGGCCATTTCTTGCCCTATTCGTTTTTTGTTAGCAGCAGGTTATAAACACAAATAACTGCAGGTTTTTCTCTATATTTTTTTGTATGTTATTTTTCTTTTTTGTTTTTTATGTATCAGCTGATATATTTGAATGCGCTGAACTGTGCACACATTTTTTGCACTGCAGTTTACAAGGTGAATAATTTCATGTTGTGAATTCGCATTTCTTTTCACCTCTATTTTTTTTGATTTTGATTGCAACCACAGCTTACAAATTTGTTGCTAACAAAAAAAAAAAAAAAAACCCTAAAACCGGAAACAACAAAACGCCATTTTGTTTGGTTGATTGGCTCAGCGGATGCGAGTCATTCTCATAGCTCGCTGCAGCTCGCAACTCGCAACGAGTAACTTGCAACTTGCGTGTTGTTTGATTTTTTCCGAACTGCAAAATATACGACCAATGTTTGGATTTGGTTTTGCGTTTTGTATACTTCGACGTCGCCGCTGGCATTCAACATTTCCAGTTAATTTTTGTGTGCATGCAATTTGAATGCGGTTGCGCCGCTGTCGAAACGCAGAGCGAGGGGTGGCCATGTAATTTGGCAGCCAAATGACAGAGTCAAAAAAAGGTACAGCTACGCTTTCAATTTGAGGTGCTGCAATTTGTGGCAGTCGTAAGTCAAGTTCTAGTTGCCACATAAAAGTAAACATGCAACTTTAAGTTGGTTTTGCGTTTAGGGTAAGGCAGTTGGCATGAAATGAGGCAAGTAATGGTATATGTTATATTTTGGCAGGTGGTTGATCGGGGTGGGTATATTGAAAGCATTGCTGAATTAATTTGATAATTGACTGACAAATGAAATAGACGACACGATGTCGATTTGATGAAAATTGATTGAGATATTACTTGAGTTACTTTAGTGTTGGTAATTTTTTAAATCAAGGTAGATTTATTGTGACAAGTCATCCCTGTGTTCGTTTAAAACATACTGCAACGGTTCTGTCTGTGATTATTATTCCTGCTACAGCTTTCTCTCTTTTCTCTCGCTCTCTTTTCTCTTTCTAATTTTTTGGCTTTGGAATCTCTCTCTTTCTCACTTTCTTACTTCCTGTCTCTATCTTTCCTCATTTAAATATATTATACTCAATCTTTCGTTCATCTTATTCCCATTGTTGTCTCTCTTTTTTCTCGACCCTCTTTCTATTGCTCCTTTCTGCTTACACACTATTAATCCCAGGAGTCTGTATTTTTCTCTGTCCCTTTTCACATCCCTGTCTTATTCACACACTCGTAGTTTTTCCCAATCTCTCTCACCTTCTCACTCTTCTATATATTTTTCTCGTGGCTATAGATTACTTCATATTGGGATATAGTTAAGAATTTAATCTAGAACTTTCTCCACAGATACCTGTCATATTTGGAACTTTTCATACAATTTGTAGAACCTCCAAAAACTTACTTAACAAAAATTTCTTTAAAAATGTTCACAGTTTATGCTCTTGTATAATACATTCTAAGCCATATTATTACCGCCCCTCAAAGTTGCAACCTGAGAAGTTTTACGGTTATGCGCATATCCCCAACTTCCTAACTCCCATCAATTGCTTCAATTTTGGGCCATAAAAACGAAACTGGCAAACATTTTAAGCGCACAAATGCAATAAATTTAAGCCGCTAAATTAGACACGTTTGGCACATTGTGGGGACCGACGACCACCCACCCACCCTTTGCCCTCCCCCGGCCCTTCCCATTTGCACATACATACATATATACTCGTACAATTGCTATCGTTCGTTTCACGACCGCCGCAGCCCCCGAGAATCACCCCCACGCCTGGCAAAAATAATCATAAAGGTAATTATTTTATCGTTCGTTGAAATTCGCTTAATTTCGACGTCGGCTTGAAAAAAAAAAAGAAAGGCGAGCAAGAAAAAAAAACAGTCAACGACAGCGTCGACTAATGGAAAATATGAAGCTCAAGCGCCTAGTTGGGTTGCCTAGCCAAAAGGGACGTGGGCATGGGCGCAGAGAGATTGGGGCAGAAGAGGGGATGGGGAAAGGTAGCAGGGCAGCTGTGGCACCGCAGCAGACAGCACGAAGCGACAACGAGGGGAGGCACCAAGGAATGAGGACGTGATTAATTATCAAATTGGGAGCCATTATCGCGTGCACTTCGTGGAGGGTGTTATAAAGTTTGCGGCACACGCACACACAAACACCCATATATATATATATATATATGTATATATATACACACACACACGAACACCAAAAAGGGACTCTAGTTGCCGCCGCTCGCCCTTCGTCTCGTCTCGGTTCCGATTCGGCTTTATTTTTGGTAATTTCATCGCGTTTTGAACATTTTGTAGACGCTTTTGTTCTATTCTATTAGATATTTTCATTCGCCATTTTTATGCAAAGAACGTTGCGTGCCACGCCCTCGATTTTTTGGAGGATACGACGGCAGCTGATAGTCGTCCTGCCTGCTCGCCATCTTCCTGCATGTCTGCGTGTCTGGCTAGGGCAAACAGCGTCCCAGCCAAAATCAAGCGCAAAATATTAATGATAATAATTTATTACGAACTGACAGGTAGACAGGGGCAAGGGTAGTGGCAATGCCAGGGTATAGAGGTGTCGCTGTCACGCCTTGCTCGTGGGCACTGATAAACGTTTCGTGATTAGCGCTGCCAATGCTCCAATTGTTGTTGTTGTTGCTATTGTTGTTGCTGGCTGCTACTGCTGCTGCTCGACAGCCATTGTCATTTTTATTGTCATTTCGCAAATTTATGCGCAAATTCGAGTTTGGTTTTTTTTTTCGAAGTACGTGAGCTTGGATAATTGGCTGGTTAGAGTCTGGCGTGAGTTTGCATAAGCCAGAAAGCCATTTCAGGCAGCAGAAACATAAAAATATTCCCACTTCTAAGTAAGTCTCTTTAAATTGTTTAACATTTTGTTCAAATATTTAAAGTTTTGCAGGAAAAATAGAATGAAAATTTGTGATGATGATAGTGTAAATTTGTGTAAATAATGTATGAATAATTTTAAGCCTTTGCAGTTTTTAGCATCCCTGATAATATTCCTTACTTAAATTTATGTTTTTATAAACTTTCTCAACACACATTTGAGTGTTCCCATATATAGTCCTATTATTCTTAAGCTCGTATAAACCGCTGTGCTCCAAGTTGTGGCTGTACGCTTTTAAAGCTAAATCTTTCTTAATTCCTATTCAACTTTTCAGTCATATCATGGTCTTTTTAATTCTATCTTCTCCACATTCATCTTTCGATTCATATATTATCGCAAATATTGTCAACTTTTAAGCTAATCGTTCTTAACGTCCACTCCTCCCATAAATCTCAAGTGCTTTTTGTTGCGCTATTCGAGTTGTTTCCTTTCTTTTTTGCAATTCTTTAAACTGCACTTAGGTATTTTAAAAATTTGTTGGCTCAAAATTTCAAATTACTTAATGCAAAACTAGTTGAAAAGAAAGCAAAAGCTGCGCTGCGAACGACTCACTTGGCAATGCAAAGAGCAAAACAAGAGCGCAAAAGTAGAATGCATAATATTTGCATTTTGCTTAAGAAACGTCTGCACACACACCCTCACACTCACACACACACACATACACTTTCACATAGTATATATACATTGGCAGGCTGTGTGACTCTTTGCATAATTCATATTTTCCAACCACTTATTGTTTAAACTAAATAAAGCAAAAACTTTTTCCATAATTAAAACCAACGGCAAAGCTGCAGAAAATCGCTTGGGGGTTGGCGGGTTGAGATTGGGTTGGGTATGCGACCGTCCCATATGCCCAGCGGAAGAGGCGCAAGAGCAGAAACAAAAGAATTTTCCTTTTCAGGCGCAAAATTTTCCCTTTTTGGACACCCTGCAGCAGAAAACACTTTCATTAAGGGTATATTGAATTTGAGTATGCAACGGTAAGAGCAAGTATCTATGGTTACAGGGTATATGCAGGTCTATTTCTTAGTTATTGTAATAGATGCTTGCCTATTTAAATTCTATGCGGTAAATTAAATTTTGTATTGTCCTCGCATTGGGCATGAAAATTCACGAGTGAAAATGCGCCACATAATAATGAAGGGTACTGAGGAGGGCGGTGGATAGGCGTGGCACGGTCTAAAAATAGCATCAACTAAAATCGGCAAAACAAAAGCGCGACAGGAGGTGCGGCTAAAAATGAAAATGAGCGAGCGGCACAAGAAAAAAATCCTTCTCTGTTGTTGCTTTTCTTTTTGTTTTTCTATGCAAATGCACATGTGTGTGTGTGTGTGTGGGTGTGCGTTGCATATATGCAACTTTTTTCAGCCTATTTTGCATATTTTCTCTGACTTTTTGTATAGACCTTTATGCCATGCCCAACGGGCAGAAAGGGAAAGCAGCCAAGTTGAGATTTTTTCGCAATTATTTTATTTCCATTTTGAGTTTGCACTACTTGTTGGTATTTTTCATTTTGGTGTGTGTGTGGGTTTGTGTGTGTGTGTGTGCATCCACTCAGCTCGAATATGAATATGCATATGAAAAGTTTTTTTTTTTTTTTTTTTGGTTTTTTTGGTGAATGTCGGAGCAGTTGTTTATTTACATATTTGTAGTCATTTATTTGGTTTATGCATAGAACTGCTGAATGAATACAGGGTATTTAAAGAAGGAGGTGAAATTCAAAAATGTTTCATATAATGCAATGAAACTCGGTCTATGTCAAGGTCTAGTTAATATTAGTCTTTATTTTTGTACTTATAACAGATCCAAAATCCTTCAATTGCTGTCATAATTTTGAAGCTACTATTAACCCTCTAAGCCAGCTAAAACTTAAGCCCTGATCTATTAGCATTACTGACTGCTCCATTAACGTAATTTGTGTTGTTTTATTTTCTGCCACGTAAAATAAACTCTCAGCATACCAGGCAATAACACATAATTCATTTCACAAATTCTTCAAAATGAGGCAATAAAAAAGTGTTTTATATAGGGGCATTTGATATGTACATTCCCAACCAAACTAAAATGTCTATAAAAAGGGCTCAAATGTCTACGAATTTCCATTATGCAAAGATAAAAGGACGAAAACCGGCTTCAGATTGCTTCACTGATTCCACACTGGGCAATTCATCTCACTGCGTTTATTTTATGGGCACGTCTTAGCCCGAGCCAAGTGAGGCATAAAAGTGGATGCTTTCCGGGCAGGCACCCTCACCAAAGCCCTAACCCTATGCCGTAGGCAGCCCGCAGGCAGCCTCTGTATGCACACCTTTAAAGGCAACAGGGACAATCTGCGTGCGTCAACGACGCGTGCAAGTTTTATGTTTCCATCATAAACGATAATATATAACAGTACTGAGCACATTAAACAGAGCCAAAATAAGAAGCAGAAGCAGAAACAGTGAAGAACAACAACTGAAACAGAGAATTCATGCGGCGAAACTCTACTGGAGACCTCAAAGAAGCCGGCTCTCTTTTGTAAGGTGCGGTGGGTATTTGAGAGGAGCGGGGGTGGGACGCTATAGCACCCGTCTGTGCGATAATCAATTTAAAATTTTGCACGCCCTGCCTGACAGGAGGACATTCAACAAATTTTCATTAAATGTAACAGCTAAAAACAACAACAACACGAACACAAAACATTGCACGGGCGAAATCCAATAAAATGAACGAGTTGAAATGTCGCAGTGAGGCGAGACGTCTGACTAGAGGGTTAGGGCGTGTCGGGGCGTGGCTCACCTTCAGTCGTTTTGATTTGAAGATATTTTTCTTTTTTTGGCAACAACAGCAGCAGCTACAACAATAACAATTGCAGTCGGCGTTGGAAAAAAAAAACAAAAAAATAAAATAAAACATAAAAAATGACATTTACGACAAAATTACATTTCCAAAAGCAAACGAATCGCTTGCGAATGCTTGTTTCTGTTTAGGTAGGAGCCAAACTTGGCAAGGGGTTACATCTTAAGCCTTTTAACGCCCGCTGGGGGCAGCAGTCAAAACTTTGCTGCTGCAAAGATTTCCAGAGCCGTTTGAAAACTGAACAGCTGCTTGTTATTTATGTTTTGGACAGCGAAGGCGTGAAAAAGAAATCAGCGTAAAATATATTGGGTATGACTGGAGATTAGACGAATTGGTAATGCGCTGCCAAAAGCAGAAAAAGTATAAGAACAGTAAAGTAGAAGCTAACTAGTACGATATTTGAAGCGTTAATTTGATTGATATAGTACAAGAACTAAGACAGCAGTACTATGTAAATAATTTTTTAATAAACTTTTAGTTTTTATATACTAACTTTAAAAAAATAATGAATAGATGTTTTTAATAACTTGACGCAGCTTGTTTTGATCGATTTTCAGCTTGTTTTTAATATTTATCGGCAATGCTTTGGTTAAGTTTCCAATCAATATAAAGCAAAAACTTAAAAAAAATCAATTTTTTAGTAGAATTTTATTATCTATTTGAGAATATTTTATCAAAAGCTTTCAGTAGTTTAACAATCTTCAAAATAAGCTGAATTTTTAGGCACTATCTCATTTCCTTTGCGAGATTATGAAATCGTTATAAAAAGTGAGAATAGTCCTGAACTTTTTTTCCAGCTTACTCAGCGCTTTCTTTGTCGAAAAGCAGTACTGTTATACTCTAACGACCTTAGACTCTCCTTGAAATAATAGAATGGTATATTCAAATAATTTTCAACTTTTCGCGCATTTTTCCTACCCTGCCTCCTTCCTCTACCCTTACGCCTTGAATCGCTAGAGCTACTGTTATTTATGCCACGTATTTATTTTAGGCACAACATAAAATTACATTTCAGCGCCGTTGCAATTGCATTTTCTACGTTTTTTTTTCTTTTGGCATTTTGTTTTTGGTCTTTTCGCCGTTGTTGCGGGCCAACTTTTTTTTAGGGGGATAGCCTGAAAATTATTTTGTTAATAAATTCAAATGCAGATGCTAAGTGCAGTTGGGAGTGTCGGCAGCTGGCCAAAAGCACGACTCATTTAAGCCATCATTTAAGCTCGTTTCCTGTGGCAGTCACGTGCGCATCATAAATTCAACGCTCGACAAAAATTACAATTTTAGTTTTAATGAAAATTGTGCACTGTAATTGTAAATGTTGCCCTAACTCTGCCTCTACCCACTACTGCATTTATATTTACTGCTCATTTTTATTGAATTTTTAATGCGCTCTCTTTGGGCACAGTTAGTTCCCTGCGGCTCCCAAAAGTAGGCTATGAATTTTTATTACCACACAAAAAATGCCAATTAAATGAGCAAATGACAAAACATTATTGGGCATTATATAATTATGCGAAAAGTTTCCAAATCTAATTAAAACACATTTTATGCACTCACTGGAGGTGTGTCCCATGCTAAAAGAAATGCTCTTCTTTTTAATAAAAAATTACTAAAAAATACCTTACAGCTGAACCAAGGGGTAATTTGATATTTAATTTAATATATTAGACATTCGTTTCTGGAAACTCAATATAAAATATCAACTATTAAATAAAAAAAAATAAATCAAACATAATAGGCCTCGGTTTCATATTCCCTGAACGACACGTTCATGTAGGTCTATACAGAATATACCCTGTATATAGTTGCTGCTGCTTATTACATACGCTTCCTAACATCTATTACACCCCTTTCAACACATTTTTGTGGTCACATGGTATAAAAACTGAACAAAAACCCAATTATTCGACAAGACAAGACACCGTACCTCGCTCCCTTCCCCCTTTATGGACGATGTGTGTGTGTGTGGGTGTCTCTGTCTCGTTGTGCGTGTTCATTCGTCAGCGCGGGCGACGCTTAAATTAAAATCTTTAAGCGGCTTTATGGTAACAAGGCGCCCATTTTGTTGGCCATGTAATCCATGCAAGGCAATAAATCTTTGTGCCCAGGCAAAACGGAAACCAGCTGCAGCTTTTCTTTAGCCATTTCATTCGGGGTTTTCTTTTATTTTTATTTTTTTTCTCCTTTTTTTGCGTTTTTGTTTTGTTGGCCTTTTGTTCGAAGGGAGAAGCGTCTGAGTTTCGCTTAGCTCAACATTCAAACCGCAGACACTGCAGCGGCTACATTTGTGTAGCGGCTTAGCCGAGCGCGCAAGGCTCGGCCGCCTACTCGAGGAGGCTAATACAAAACGCAAAATTTAATTATAATTTCTGGTTTGGTTTTGCACGCTTTTCAATTGCGTTCCCTTTTGGGTTTGCCCAGAATGAAAATTTATGGAATTGCTGGTGTGCGCCCGCTGCCTATCTATAACGTTGTTATGCGATCTGTTGCTGGGCTATGTGAGGCCAGACTCTGACTAAATGTCTGCCTGCAAGCATATATATGTATACATACGTATATATTTGTGAAGGGCCAGAGGCCTAAAGGTATTTAAATTTCAAATTTGAATTCTAATTAAATGTTGCTTAGGGTGTTAAGTGGGTAAAGTGTTTAATATTGGGCTAGATAATTAAAGTGATTTATTTCTCAGTTTAGTTGTCAAAGGTTGAGTCGCTTATATAACAAATTTCAAAGAAAAGTTAACATAATATAATACATTTCACATTTTAAATAAATTTGAGCAATCCATCCATTAATAAAAAAAAAAAAAAAAAAAAACAGGGGCCAACCCTTGCTATTTGGCGCTTCAAAGTCTAAATAAAGATGTTTGGTAATATTGACTTATATTACAAATAGCTGTGTTAAAGAACAGAGTCGGGTTTCTGGTATTTTTAACTACTCCATAAGTTGTTCTACATTTCTTGATACAACCCCTTCTTGGAGCACTCTAAAATTCCTCAACAATTGCCTTATAAATGTTACACTTCAATAATTTCACGCAACTTATTCCCTGTGGATTTTAAAATTCTCGCAATTTTTTTAGCAGTTGCTTTTTTTGGTGGTGAAATTTGATAAGCATTGAAAACGTTTTTAAAATGCGAAACACGTTTAACGGCTGTTGTAACACGGCAGGTTGGCAGTCTAAACAAATGGTTATCGTTAAATGTCAACAAATTCGAATGCAGGCAAACAGAACGTTTCCCGGAAAGGGCAACAACAACAACATCTTAGCAGCGAATTTGATATTGTTACGATAACTGTTTAGTTTATGATAGGGCAAGGAATCACATTTCAAAGCTGGCAAACAGGTTGGCGCAAGCAACGAGCTCGGCGGCATTGTCCTGGCATTTCTAGCGGCTTAGCTACCTTTTTGCTGCTGTGGCCTCTTAGCTCTTACGGTCTGTTAAACCGCAAAAAAGTAAACACCCAGCAAAAGAAGCTGAAGATGAAAACAACATTTTTCGTATTTCAATTGCCGACTTGAGGCTGGCAAATGTTGTTGACGGCATCGTTAGCGTGTAATTAAAAGCATAGACCCAGATTGAGAAGTGTGCAATTCGCGTGTATTTTTTTTTTCCTGTGCCGCATTCTTCCTTTTCTTAGCCTTGTTTTTGTGCCAGGCAAATGTTGTTTTAATTAAAAATAATCGAGTTTTGTGCGCAAATTGCAACAAAATGAGTTGACAAAAAGTTTTGGCGCGTTGCATGCAAGGCCAGAAGTATACACAAAGACACACGTACATACACACGCACACACACACACACGTGAGATAAGCTCAGCCGCCATTTTGTTCATTTTGTAAGACATGCGGCTGCTACGTGTTGGCATCTGTGTGAATGTGTGTTTGTGTAAAGCCAAACAAAATGAAAATGTCACTGCATATAAAGGCAGGAAAAGCGTACGTGACTCGCATTGCCGGAAATTAAGCGGTGTCCCAACACGTCCAATGCATACACACTTACAAAAACACACACACACATACACACTGAGCACAGCCTGGCAATAGGGGTGCGAAAGGGAGTTTGAGTTGAAGCCTGAGGCAGCTCGCAGACGACAATTGCAGCCGCAAAATGTCGCTTGTTTGTCAATAACAATGAAAATTCGACGAAAATGCAAAAAGATGGCGACGAGACGAGAGGAAATTTAAATAACGTTGCGTACTTTTAAGCGTGAGAATTTTCGCAACAATTCAATAATTAAATTGTGGTTAAAACAATTGAAGCATAAGCCATGCAAAGTGCTTAATGTTTATTTGTTTGGGAATTTAAAGAGGATATTATAATTTTCTCACGAACTGTGAAATGCGTCGAATAAGGCATCTTCGGTATATAATGTATATAAACACAAATATAGAGTTTATATTTACCATGTTCGCCATTCGAACTATCGGATAATAACTTTTTTGTTTTCCATAATATTCACATTAACATATAAGCAAGACTTTATCAATATTTGACTACAATTTCATTTAGCTCCCATAGAAACGAACGGCCAGAAATTAATTGTTTGTACGAAAACATCTTTGTCTGACTTAGTAAAGATATATAAACATATATATATATATATATATATACACTGCAATATGATTGCAAGAGTATTTGATTCTCGGCACCCCGTTGATAATTGTTCTCACATATTTAGTTTTGTTTTAGTTGTTATTTGTTGTTGCTGTCATGTTGCCAGCTCGTGTCAGCAACAGCAGCAGCAGCAGCTGAAGAAACTTTTTGGGCAGTTTAATTTTTGGCCAGTTGCAGTTGCTGTTGGCAATTAACCAACTCGACAACTGGCCAGCTCCCCTTGCCCCACAAAAACCACTCACATATTGTCGCAAATCAGTGTCCTGGCTAGGACTCGCCACGCCCAGCCTCTGTGGCACAAATTGATTGTAATTGCGATGCTCATCACTCGAACTAGGCAAATTGAAATGCAATCGCAGCAAAGAGATGCGTTGCAAACGGTCCCGAGTATTTTTGATGTTGTTGCTGCTGCTGATGTTGATGTTGTTGTTGCCTTTGTTTGTCATTATTTTTGTAAACACACGCGTGGCAAAGTGCTGGAGCGTTGAACACGCACTGGCAATGCCAGGGCATTGGCATTTGCGTTCATCAAGCGGCTGCCTGCTGTAGCAGAGTTCCTCTTAAAAAAAAATGACGTAAACGAGACAATCGCAACAGACTAAACAAATGTAGCAAGTAAACAAAACAGACAGCGGGCAGCGAATGAAATGAAATACGCATCGATTGAAACAAGTTAAGATAAACACTTGATAGAATGTCAGTTTGCTTGAAAAAATATGATATGACACAATTACGAAGCAGCGGTATATACATATAAATTTCAAATAAAAATGCAGTTGTAGCAACTGCTACGAAAGAGGAGAATAACATGTAGTTTGCGCTCGTCGGATATTAAATAAATCTCCGAAGGGAAACTCTACACATAAATATAAAAAATATATTTTTAGATATTTGAGATTTTTTGCTTCTTAGAATGAATAATTAAAATTATATTTTATCTATATTGTATTCTTTTTAATCTATTATATTCTATGCCTAACTATTCTAAATATAATTAATTAATACAATAAATAGACAAGTTTATTCTTATTAATGATATCTTAAGTTCAATCCAATATTTTCTATTTATACTAATGTATTTCCTAATGGTGTAATTTATATTGTTTAATTTGGTACATTGCTCACATCTAATACCTTATCCTTGTGCATTATCAATATATAATGCATTAACGATGCATGCCAAATTTCAAAACAGCAAACATTTTGCATGCATTAAATTATGCATGGGATATCTGGTGGCAGGAGAGTAACTTATAAAGCACTTAACAACCCATAATTCAAGAGAACTGCCCCTTTGTTAATTTCCACATATTTACATATTTTGTACAATAGCCAGTCGAGCAGAAGTATAAGTTTAAAGCTCCTGGGATAAAACCTAAGCTATTTGTTGGACAAGATTTGAAAAAGGTTTCAAGTAACTTAATAGAGCAGAGCGAACTAAAAGATAAGTTGAAAAAGGTTTTGCAGTTTGCATATAATAAAAAAAACAAAAAATAAAAAAATAAAAAAAATTTAAACACTAGAGAAAACACTTTTTCTTCTGCTTTTTTTCGGGCACACTGTAATAAAATGTGGGCAATTATTTAGGCTTTTAACATGTCAGCCACGTGGCGCACGCAACACAAATCGGAAACGGAAGCAGAGGCGCACACACATATGGACCATTTACGAATTGAATTTTGATTTGGGTTGCCATTTAAGAGAATTGCCAACAAAATGAAAGACATAATTTTGCTCGAATGACTCAAAGTAGCCCCATTCAAGTAACGTTTAACGCTACATATGTTTGAAATGGCTTAAAGGCGAGCTGGGGGGGTTGGCCCTCCGGTGTGACCAGCCCTCCGGTGTGAAATCAAATGTCAAATTCAAGTAGAGGTTAACATTTGTCTGATTGGAAACTCAAGACTTTTAATGAGTTTTATGAGTGGGCAGCAAAAAAGAAAGCAGCTTGAGAAAAAAAGGTTTGGGTTCCAGATACAAACTTTTTTTTTAATGAGTTCCTCAAATCAGCGACTGCGTCTCCGTGAAAAGGTCGCGCAAATACTTGAGCATATAAATTACAGCTTGTTGGATTTTATTTACTTGAACAACGCACAAAAAGCAACTGAAAATGTCTAATATACAATTGATTCGATTGGATGTAAATGTCCAGTAACCATAAAACCAGCAAAAGAAGAGCCATTACAAAACTTAAAAAGTTCTTGTAAAAAGCAGAAAGAAATGTTTTTGAATCCCATTTATGTTTATGACCTGTGCTTAATATATTCATATATTCAGGCATTATTTTTTAGCTGTGCAGCTTAAAGGGTATTCGCTAGTCGCTACCACTTGAGTTTTTACATATTTTTACTTCTATTTTGGTTAGCTAGGCATCAATTATGCCGTGAGGCCCAAGACCCATTTTCAGTTGCTGTTTGATCAAGTCAATCAACGGTCTGATTGCTGAACTCGAACTAATTTGCTAAATTTAACAAAGCGCCGCCACCCCGTATTTGAGTGTGTTTTTGTGTATGTGTGTGAGTGTGAGTTGCCAATGGGTCTGGGCCAAGTTAATTACAATAATGAAGCTAATTTCGTTGTACGTTAAAAGGCAAAAAGGAAAACCACAAATTAGTGCAAGAATAACGAAGGACATTACACAGACTCGATGCGGTGCCGAGTGGGTCTGGTTTGAGGCTAGAGCGGCGAGCGAGTGGGGTTTGGAGGTTTTGGCCAACTTATCTCCATCTAAGACGCATTTTTCAGCGTTTTCTGTTTTTTGTCACAGGCAAAGGTGGATGCTGCGGTTTCTGTTGCCGTTGCGGTTTTTCAGGTCAACTAAAAATACTTTTGGTTTCTTGTTTTTCTTGCATAATTTATAGTCAAAGCTCGACCTTTTTACGCACCGCCTCCTCCGCCACACCCACCGCTCACCGCAGCAACGATTCGCCGACCGCCTTTGCGTCATTTTCACTTTGTATTTAATTAAGAGTGCGTGCTGGCGGCGTCTGCAGTTTGAGTTTTGAGTTAATGCCAACGCCACGCCCACAAGCAAGCAGGCGCTTTAGTGTCTGGCTCGAGGGGCAGGTGGTGCTGCGTGAGAGTTTGCCAAAGTTATTAACTGCCACTAATTACACATTTTGCCCCGGCTACGCATTTATATTCCATGGCAGTTACTTTTCATTTTTATATATCGCCAGATCCAAATGTAAAACCAGAACATGAATCCTTCATAATACTCCTTATTGCTGTTGTTGTTGTGCTTGTTGGCTATGCCATAAAAATGCTGGTAATTATTGCTACGTTTTTTGCTCGCGACTCTTGTGGTGCTTGGCTTGTGGCTCTTGTCTTAATTACAGTGGATTATAAATATTAAAAAACGGAAGTCGTTGCTGGCAATCAGACATAGGACCAGCAGTGGCAGCCATGTTTTTTTGTTGTTGTTGTTGGTAGCAGTAAGAAATTGAGAAATGGCTGCTTAATGAGCAAGGGAAGTGGTGGGCAGAAAGAAGGGGTTATATTGGTGCATGTAGCGGGAAACAGGTACACCGGAAGAGATATATTGGATGAAGGTAAGAGTGAGACAAGGTATAGACAAAGGGAATGAGAGAGAGAGGGATTGACAGAGAAAGAGAACGGACAAAAAGAACAAAAGAGAAAAAAGAAAGTAAGAGAATGTAAACTACCCATAGGTCACTTGAGATATACATATTAGAGGATTTAACACTCTTTGAATTTCACACTTCACTCTATCATTAATTTACTTAATAATATATGTTTAGATATAGACGTTTAAATTGCTTTTACTGACCTTAGTCTAGGCAAAATTTCCGGATTGAATTACCTTGTGTGTTAACTTATTTAAAATTTATTAACACAATTTTTTCGTTAACCTTCTTTCGTTGCAAACCATTCTTATAATCTGTTCAACAAACAAAAAGTAGCACAACTAATTGGTATGTATTTATTGGTTTACATTTACTTTATTTTAACTTCCAGATTAGATTTCAAACTTTTCTTTCTTGAGAATTGTTATTCAAACATTTAGATCAACTTGAACGTGAAACGTTTTGAGGCAGCATATTTTTAATAAAATTCCCCTGTATCAAAATCCGAATTGTAAATGAAAAATTCTAAAATGTAAAATATGTCAAAAATTTAATATAAAAAGAAAAGTTTGATTAATACAACAGCTGCTGTCGAGTGGCATCGAAAAGCAGAGTCACGTCAAAGCCAAGCTACTTCAAAATTTAGCAATATTTTTTAGTTAAAGTCATGGCTATGCTGTTATACTTATATGTGTGTAAATAACAGAGCCAGCGCACGCTCTGCTGTGCCATTTCCAAACACTTACAACATTTTACACATATGGCAGCGTCACGCTTACATCAAAATCTCATGTTGCCAAACACAATGCTGCCGACGCCCCCGCCTCTTTTTCCCTCCTCCCCTTTCTAGCTAACCACTCAACAGCAGCCGGTTCGCAATTGAGTGCTAGAAATTGTAAACCCTGGCAGCAGTAACTATAAAAAGTAACAAGAACCAGGCATAAGATCAAGAACTATAAAACCAAAGTATACAAAAATACATATGTATATACAATATATGTATTTATATAACAATAGCCATAGCGAAAATAAAATCATGTCTAAAAATAACAAGATGTATTAAGAATAGCAAAAAATAAGACCAAAAATAAAAAATAAAAAAAACAAAATAACGAGAAAATGAAAAGGCGACCGTATATGTAATAAGAGCTGGCACACACACTGACACACACACACATTGTCAGGCTGCCAAGCAGTTGCTCACTTGATTGAAAATAAAAATATGATGATAATGATGATAATAGAAAAAGAAGCGCGTAATAGCTAGAGCAGAAGCCAAAGCAGCAGAAAGCTGAAGCATGAACAAAATGCAGCAGCTTTTGTCCAGGTATAGCTAAAGCCCAGTCCTGACTTATGTCCTGCCACAGCCAAAGTGTGCAGCCATGTCCTGTGCTCAGCTGAAGCACTGAGCAAGCAGAACATGACAAGCTGCGACCAACAACAACAGCAACAGCAACAACAGCAAAAGCAACAACAACTTGTGAACTCAACTTTGACATTTCTGCATGTAACTCAAACAGACGCCGCCCACTTCAAATGCCTAACAAAAGACAGCTGGCTGGGGTTGGGCGTAGGCGGATGGGCGTGTCCAACTTCCATACAACTTGTTTGCCGCAAAATGATTTATGACAATGCGTTGAAAGTTTTCAAAGTGTGTAGCTGCTGCTACTGCTGCTACTGCTGCTATTCCTGCTGCTGCTGCTGCTGGCTAGCTGTCAATGCCAGCCACATCCACAAGCCACACACATCGCACTCACACCCACATACACACACACACACACTCCCACGCACATATCACTCACACACTCAAGCATTGACAGCGTCTATTAAAGGCAGCATCCGCTGCTCACACATTTATCTGATTTTCAATTTTCAGCGTTCGCTGGGAATTGTTTAAAAGTGTAAAAAGTACAAGCGCCAGTGCCAATAAGTTGTCAGGCAAAACGACGTCGCACATGTCCTGCCAAAACAGGACAACAGCTGCCACAGCAGCAGCAGCAGCGTGAAACATCCTTAGGCCACTTACACGTACTTAAGAATTGCCAATCTTCAGCTGCGGCTGCCTCCCATTTACACATTATTCAAGATGCAAGCGGCGTCTGCTCCACAGGATATGCGCCTGAGTGGGCGTGCCCGCGTGTGTGTGGGTGGGGGGCGTGGCCTGAGCACGTCTCTCATATGTGGCATGCTGATGCCGTCGCTGCACGTTGACGTTAATGTCCGCAAATGTTACCTGGCTGTCAGAAGAGCCAGAGCCAGAACCAGAACCAGACCTAAGCCCCCTGCCCTGCTCGTGTGTGGGTGGGTGGCGCAGTATATCTGGGTAACAGGCATGTCCTGGCACTCACACCATTGCCATTGTCGTATTTGTCTTATGAACTGTCAAACTGACATTCATTGACGCTTGACATGTAATAAACGAAACGCAACGCAACGAAATGAAATGAAACGCAATGAAACGAAATAAAATGAAAATGCAGCAGAATGAGCAAGAGAAAGACTGAGAGAGAGAGAACAGAGAGGGAGCTGTGCGAGGGACACAGCAGGGCAAAACAATTTCGTCCTGTCCGTTGTTAATATAATATTTCCAACAATTTTACGTAAATAAAAATAAATGATTTCATTTATTTTTTGCGGGAGACAAACGTTAATAAAATTTCAACTAAAAATGGAACGTAAAACCTGTTATTAATTGACCCAAAGAAATATGACCATTGTTAAGTGAAAATGTCAAATTGGCCTAAGTATGCACGGAAATGAGTGCCAAAAATTAATCAAGCTGCCAAATGAATAAATGCTTGAAGGTGAATTTTTGGTTCTAGCATTTTAAAAATGCATAAGAAATATTAATAACATTGCAACATTTTCACACTGAAGCGTAAACTTCTTCATTTATCGAATTTCTTGTAGTTAAATTTATTTATCATAACAAACAAAAAATTAATTACAATATGTTATTTTATTTATATTAAAAGTACACAAGAGCTGCTACTACCAATTCGAGTTATTTTAAGCCACTTCTGCAATTAATATCAATTTCAAGCCAAGTGAAGCCCAAAAGATTGATAGTATTTGCCAATCAGCTTATTAATTTTTGTTGTTGTAACAAGTTATGAACTGAATGCCACACTAAATCCCCAATTGGAACAACTTGCCAATTGCAATTTCAATTTCAAGTCCAAGTCCACATCCAATCAAGAATTTAAGCAACATTGCAACCGCATTAAATCAGCGTCGTGCTAAACACAAAAGCATTTTGGCATTTTTGAACTGCCCAGAGAAATGGCAAAACAGAATAGAAGCAGGTGGCCAAGAGCACAGACCACAATCAGAGCCGGAGTCGGAGTCAGCGGCAATGGCAGCGCCAGCGCCAGAGTTGAAGCAAATTTTACAATGCAAACATAATGAGTTTGGGGAAATGCAAATAATTCGCAATGGAAATCATTATTGAGCACTGAGCCAGACACGACAGCTCGACCAGAGCAGCGGGCACCGGGGTTGGGTACAGCACTATAGTCAGGTTGGTGTGCCTGTCGAAGGGCTCTAAGAGGCTGCTGCTGCTGCTAGTAACATTTGTGAAAATTCATGAGCAAAGCCCTAAATGGAAGTGCACTTTTGTTGCAGCAAAAAAAAAAAAAGAAATAAAAAAAAAATTGTTCAGCAGCGCTGTCAGGGGAATTGCCCAGCAAAAATATAAGTAAAGAAAATGGGGAAAACTCTGACGCCATTGGGCAGTGGGCAGCAGCACTTGGCGCACTTGGGATACTTGCTGGTTACAGGCAAAGAAATCACACTCACACATATACACACAGACACCCATCCATACACAGCCAGCGCCTTGTCGTGGGCGATAATCGTTAAGCGCTTTCATTTCATTTCAATTCGTTTCGTGTTTTTGGCGCTGTTAAATGAAGTGTTTAAAATTTACGATTTTGTGTAAATTTATTGCACAATGCAAAAGCCAACGAGTGGCCAAGCCGGCTAAGCAAATGGTCCGCATGTAGCCGGAAAACAGCTAAGACAGCAGCAAATAAATTGAAAAGAAAGAAATCAGAAACACAAAAAAAAAAAAAAACGAAGCGACTAAACAAAAATGAAGTCGAAAACGGCTGTGATGGTAGCTCGGGGAATCAATCTGCACATGTGACTGAAGTACCTCGTATCGCGACTGATTGGATGACACGAAATAAAAACCCAACACACACACATGAAATTGTTAATAGCAATGGCTGACTGCACGTTGCACAGCCCTAACGCCCCGCCCCGCCCCGTTGCTCGATGCTCGCTCACTGACTAAGCCAATTACGTGGCTGGCAGCCAAAAACAAAAGGACAATAAAGTGTCAGCTCGTAAAGGAAAGGGGGGACAGTGGGGTGGAAACGGGTGTGGTGCGGGCCGCAGCACAATCTCAACAGTGTTAGCTGGCAAAGCAGCTTACCTAAGCAGAGTTGCCAGCCATTGACAGCACGTTACGTATACGCAGCGTTTGGCTTCGTTTTCAATAAACCGCAAAAATAAACAACAAAACATCTTTTGCATACTTCTGTGCGCAGTTGAAGTGGCAGCAACAACCACCGACAACAACAACAACAACAGCGACGACAACGAGCAGCCACAACGGCACTTGATGAGCTTTCCAATTACATTTAACTGTTGTCTCGTTTTATCTGGCCTGGCTGTTAACTGTTAGTTGCCACTGTGCGCCACTGTTGCGCTAAGAAATTAACTTCCCTTCGTCGTAAAACTCAAAGCTCACACAATTTTTCTCTCTAGTCTGTGGGTAAGTATTCCCCCGTACTTTCCTCTTCACCAACTTTCCTAAAATTATCATAAGTACGCCATACGTATGCGGTAAATGAAATTTTTGTTGTGATTCAGCGTAATTTGTGTAATGAAAACAAGTGCCAGCAGGCACTGTATTGCACAGCTCACAGGAATTTGATGAGTAGACGGCGTACAGGTGTTGGGGCCAGCGGCAGGTGGTGCAGGCCATAGACCTGAATAGCTGACGAATCATTTGCACACACCAGATAAATGAGATTTTAGCAAAATTTGCCAGCGGTGGCAACTCTGGCTGCCTGGTTTTAAGACAGTTTTTAATTAAATTATGTTATTATAATTACATTTTGTATAAGCATAACTTAAAAGATCGTATACAACGTATACATACTCTGTGTGTATTTTACATTCTTACTTTTAAATGTTGACCAAAAATTGTGTGTTTAGACTTAAATGCAGAAATGGTTAAGAGCCCAAACTATGAACAAAAATATATTCACTTTTAAAATTGGTTCAGTTTTGTCAAAGTTATGTTAGTTTTAAATTTGGATCCATACCATACATGGGAATTTTTGACTACCAAATTAATTTTACTAAAGGTTTTTTATAATTTACTGAAAAATTTTTTATATGCGCATCAATGTAGGAACATATTTATAATAATACTGAGATACCCCTTATATATGTTTTACCCAAGATTCCTTAGATTTAGCTGCATACGTAAAGTCAGTTTAGGTTTTCCCAATGTTTTTCAGCTAAAAGTAGGCTATGAAAATTCATAAACTATTATTTAGTTGCCTTGTAAGCAGTTGAACGTGCTTGAAAATTTGGTTGTGCATCAAATTGAGAATAAGTAAAATTTTCAAAGTAAGTTCTCGCGATGTCAAACAAGAAGCGCTGTAAAGGAGGTGCCTGCTGTGAACCAGCACCAAAACCCATACGCTGCGAACCCACGTGAGCCAAAAATCAAAAGTACAAGGCGTTAAACATATATATATATATATAACTATTTGCCTAAATTTGCAGCTTCTCGAGATCGGTTGGGTACTATGAACGGGATCCGTGTTGTCATGAGCATTGCCGCATCTATGGCGTCCACGATGAGCCCTATATACGACCCTTTGATCCCAAGGAATGCTCGCGCACACGTCGCACATTTATTGACAAATCCTTGGGCTTTCCACTGGGCACCATATTCGGCTCGATTGCCACAAAGGCGGGCACACCG
Source organism: Drosophila colorata (assembly GCA_035041545.1). Taxonomy (NCBI): domain Eukaryota; kingdom Metazoa; phylum Arthropoda; class Insecta; order Diptera; family Drosophilidae; genus Drosophila; species Drosophila colorata. The sequence continues at coordinate 9,302,814 of JAWNLD010000564.1, forward strand.
AACGCGGAGTCCATACGCTATGCAGGCAATCTGAAGGCATTTGCCGCAACGTATTTCACCAGGCGCACCGAGTGGACACCGGAGCTAATCGATCAGATTGTCGTCGAGGGTGAGGTGCTGTTCAGCGACTCGGAGAACATGGAGGAGCCCAATGCGAACCTCTATCCGGAGGTGTACGATGAGAATGAGCAGACGGTTACGCGCCACTTTAAAATCAATGACATTGAATTTGCCGTCGAGTTGGATGCACCCTTCGAGCTGTACGGAATAAAGAATAGAATGGGACGTTTGCGCCGCATTCTTACCGCCTACTTTAAGCGACACAAGTCGGGGGTATTCTGGACTCCGGGCTGGTATTTGCTGATATGGAAGGATACGGGGGTGTGGTTGGTGCTCGATTTGAATGGTCGCGACAAGGATACATTCAAATCGAATCAAGACGGCGGCTTTCCCGTGCTGCTGGCCATGCGCTCAATTGATAATGTCATCCATTTGATAAGGGAAGAGAGTAATTTCGAAAGGACAGACAAGTTTGTTTTGCGCGATATTTTGGTTATAAAGCTGGTCACTCCCGGTCCGCTAGGACGCAATCAGGAGCGTGAGTTTGGACCGCGCATGAGCGAGTTTGATGTGATTGCCTCCGACTATGGTTATCTCAAGTCAAATCTGCACTTGACGCTCAATCCGAAGGATGCGCTGCGTAATCGCAGCGCCTTGCCGGTGGCTGTGGCCACCGCATTGGCATCCAAAATCGATCATCCGGCCACATGGGATATGAAGACCTACGATAAGGTCATCTGCTATGGCGTCAACATGTGCAAAAACTGCTGGGAACCGTGCACAGATATTAATCAGCCGATGGATTTGGATACGTTTCCACGCCAGGTGCGCATGGGCCAATTTGTGGCCGAGGTGCTGCTCACGCCGAACGCCTACGAGGGCTGGTGGAAGTGTGTGCCCATGTACAAGTACAACGATTTCCATTTGATGCTGGAGAAGGCGCTTGACGAGAACGATTACATCATCTTCCAGATCAACAATCAAATGTACTCGATGTGGAAGAAGGGTGACTTTATCTATCTTATGGATCCCTACCGCCATCACATTGTGGGCCGCATCCTCGAGGAGGGCGAGGATCCGAAGAGCGCCTCGGTGCGCATGTTTGGCAATATTGATCGGCTGCTGAGCGTCTTTCATCAGGTGCTGCTCGAATCAAATCGTTCGGCCATCTTTCACATACACACGCTGAGAATACGCAATATCACAGAGTGTCCAGCGGGCTCGGCGCCGATGCTGCTGCCACCTGACCAGGATGTGGAGGTGGCCTCGCTCAATGAGACCATACGCTTCGATGAGAACTACGACAAGTGTCTGGAGGAGCTGGGCGCAATTAGTGATTTCGAGGAGGATTTGGCTTCCGAAATCGAGCCCATCGAGGAGGTCAGCTCATCCGAGGAGATGGTCGAGGAGGAAGAAGGCGGCGAAGCTGGACCCGGCGAGGGTGGCGAAGATGATGACGAGGATGAGGACTAAGTCATATCATCATATCTTTCATATCTTTTTGGGTTTCCCGTTTTGATTAATAAATTTTAGTAAAGTAATTGTTTTTGCTAAAATCATGAATATGTGGGGGCGAAAGCCGAGTTATATTCGATACAATGGTTAATGTTATCGCTTAAATTAGTTTTTAATATTAACAAATTTTGCGACAATCAGTTTTACAGCAATATCAATAGTAATTAATTCTTGAAAAAAAAAAAATCGCTAAAATTGTGATGAATTTTCCTTTCCTTTTTTACATTTTTAACCGGTAGATGCAGCTGCATTATTGCGTCACTTGCGTTTATTTGGAAACGATCCAATCCAAAGTTGGCGCATGTTATTTATCTGATGGCAATTAACTTGGATATAATATCCGTGTGTATGCCAAAGGCCGACGTCCATGCATCTTACATTTTTTATCTTTTATTTTAAGCGCAAAATTATCACTAACAGCAGCTCGCATGACGCCCCCTTTGCTACCCTCTGTCCGCCAGTCAACCGGTTCGCTGGGTATCTGTTTTTTTTTTTTCGTATTTTTTCTCTCTTTGTTAACAAGCGCAAAAAACATTTTGAATTAAATGTCACGTTGTCGTGTAAGTTCGCTTGTTCAGCATCAAGTGAAGGCGACTAAAATAGTACTACGCTCCTTGACGGAAGACTCTATGATATGGCCACCTAACGGTTGGTCGGGAAGGGTAAAGGCGCTGCGGGGCGGAGGCATAAGTGTTCTAGCAGACTCAAGTCCACGCCTTGTTCATGTATGTCATTAAAAAGGCAAAAAAAAAAACAAAAAAAAAAACAAACGGAGAAAAAAGGAAAGGAAAAGAAAGAATCGTTTGTTAGTTGCTGCCGGTTTTGCCTGATGCCTGGAGGCTCGCTGTCTGGCTAGGGCCAGGCAAGTGCAGTGGCAGGTGCCATTGCAGGCACTCCACACACACGCACACACTCGCACACACACATCAGTCAGTCAGTCAGTCACTTAGTTGGTGGCATCTTCTACAGCCTGCGCCTGGGCAACGTTATTCGCATCGTTGCGAGCATTGTTGTTGTTGTTGTTATTTCTGCTGGTCGCTTGCGTTTTCCATAGCCTGCACAACAATAACAGGCAAGTGCCACGCCTTCAGCTGTCGCTGCCCGCCTCTTGCTGCTGCTGGCTGCTTTCAATGCAACGTTTTGAATTCACAAGTGACATTTTACAAAAGTCGACAGCGCGAAATTAATGGAAATTTAAAAATTGCATTTTTCGACATCAACAAATGCGTGTTTGCAGGTGTGTGTGTTTGTGTGTGTGTGTGTGTGTGTGTGTGTGGCAAGCGTAAGCTCTGATAATATGGTCTTGTCGGTACTGCGCTGGCTGCCACCTGCCAGGCCTGCATAAGATAATAGAGACGACAACTTGGGCGATGCTAAAGACATGACACGGAAAACGATAGACGCGACGCGATTTAAAAAATGTTTTCCCGTTATTTGTTACTTTTGCTCTTGTTGGACGTAAAATTTGTGGGACATCAAGTTAAGATATTAACTTGTTTGTTTTACTGATCTAAGTTTAGAGTGCAATGAGTGCATAGAGTTTCTTTGAGAATTTATTTAATTTAATTCATTATATGAATTATCCATAAGCAGAAAGATTAAAAGCATTTGCCAGGCGAGCTTTTCTAAAGCTTTGAAAGCACATTTATGTATTAAATGATGTTTGTACTATTGCAAAAATGAGAATTAAGCTGAAGAATATAGCTATAAATGTTTTTGTAATCACATTCATATTATTAAATTTCACATTTATAGATAAACTTGCTCATTAATTAAATAGTTAATCGCAACATGATCAAAAATGATAATGTTTATATGTGCCCAAAGTTGAATTGTTTGATCTAGTTTATCTCTCAATTTTAGCTAGTTTTATTCTAATTTTTACTTTCTCAGCAGTCACTTAATTTTAATTTATTATTAAACATTCACTTTATTTATCATCCAATCACAATTGCTTTATTTGCAGAATCATTGGAATTACTAAAGTTCTGCGTAAATGCATTTAAGTTCCCATTTTTAATTTTTTTCTCAATCCACCTATTTTTTTCAAAGCTTTTAAGCGCAGTCAATTGTTATATCGCTTACCCATTGCATCAACTTACCTGCAATGAAACCAGAAAAGAGAGAAAAATGTAGTTAAACGTTAAATCACAAAACAAAAACAAAAATCAAAGAATATTTTATAAACGCTTATAACAAGCAATGCGAATTCCATTATGCAATTTTAAATGTGTGCATTTTTTCGCTGCCCCGCACAGCAAATTACATAATTAAAATTTAATCAAAATGCACATTTAAAAAATAGCAATGAAAAAAAAAAGGAAAAGGAATTTCAAACGTGTTTGTTCGCCGCTTTTTTGCGTTTGCTTCGTTCTGCTTTATTAATTTTTAATTTTTGTGTAAATAACGCCATGCTGGTAAAGTGTTGGACCAATTAATTTGTAGTTTTTAAGTATTTAATGCATATTTGTGCCACGCCTACGCTGTCAGGCACATAGTGGCTGACCAGTGTGCGGTAATTACAGTGGGGCAGGACGAGAATGTCAATTTGATTGGTTTGGTTAGCGCAGCGCAGTGCGATTGCATGACTAGGACGAGCTGCCAGGACGGCGTCACATGTCAACAGCAGTGGCAACAACAACAACAACAGCAGCAACAAGATGGAGGGAAACCAAATGAAACCTAGAAAAAGCAGCAGACCAAACCACGAACGAGGCAAACAAAAGGACATAGGACACTGGTCACTGCACCTGCTACACAGACACAAACACACAGCGGATAGAATAGGTACACACCAGGAGGGAGCGATAGGGGAAGTCGACCCGTGGGGGCGTGTTTCTGTATTTGTAGTTGGCGCAATTTTCGTGCTAAGTGCACATGATAAATTAATGATTGACGGGGTGGTGCAGGGAAAGGTGGCCGCATGGGGTGGACGTATGACAAAGTGATTAATTGTCAGCCAACGTTGGGCTGGCTGGCTGCCTGCCACATTCCTGAATTGGAGCCTATCGTCCTGGCTGCCACATATGAGTAATGGTCAGTTTTGAGTGCCTAACTAGCCCTAGAACCGATTGTCGGGCCCATGCGCGCAGTGGGACTTCGAGTAGGCATGTTAATAAAACAAACGACAAGCGAAGCGATGCCAGGCTACCGATGCCAGTCATAATAGAGACCCCCCCCCCTCACAAACACACACCCCATACAGTGGCACAACCCCCGCACAACTACCAAAGCAGCTCAAAGTCAAATTAGTGCACTTGGGCGTAAAATATGAACTTTTGACTAATTGATTGAGCGGCTTTACGCCCACACACACACACACATGTGGGCGTGGCACGGCTTATGTTTGCCTTTGTTGCATGTGAAATGCAAGCCAAGAGCTAAAAATGCAAATCGATAGCAAACTGCAATTTCATTTGCATCTAAGGCAACAGCAATTTCGAGTTGATTTCTGCAAAATATTACGCATACGCAGTGTGTGAGGCATTGCAGCTGCTTGGCAACTAGAAGTGGCAGCGGGGGGAGAGATAGCGGTAGTTGGGTTTTAGCAGGAAATAATTTCTAAAGCGTGGCAGTTGTGCGATATTTGATTTCTGTGCTATATTTAGAAGGTAGAAATGAAATGAATTTAGCTTGAAACAATAAAGAAAATTATGGTGAAAATTAATTTATAAAACTCCTAGAATCATAAAATATAAAGTATTTAAATGTTTGATTTCAAATAATGCCAATAATGCTGGGATCGATTCACAAATTGAAGTCAATTTCTTTTTGAACACCTGGAACTAGGAAACATACATATAAATACACTTATATAAAGGTTCAACCTAAATAACCTGTTCGCACAACTAACATGATTTTCATTTGAAAAATCATTTTGTGATTGATCGAAATTCATTGTTTGGTAATTAGATGTACGACAAACCATCAATTAAGTAATTATGTTGAATATCTACATATTATATACATATTGTGCTTTAATAAAGTATATATAAAGAGGGCTGTTAGAGCTCATTCATATGCGCTTAGCGCTCTAGATATTTTGATTTGTTTGTATAATTTCAGACCCAACTTGAAATGGCAATCCAATTTGCAGTTGCTGCCAACGAAGGCCAAAAACTAAATGACAACAATGTGAAAACAGTTGCAAATGCAAATCCCCTTACCCGGCCGACAGCAAGGGATAACAACAGCAATAACAACTATGAAGAACATCTCGTGGCTGGCAAATAAACAACTTTGTGATTTTGTGGCAAAATCAAAGTTTATACAAAACTTGCCGCCAGTCACGCCCCCCTCTGGGATTCACAGTGGGGCTGGCATAGACGGCTAACGATGTGCACTCAACCAAATGAACTACAATGCCAACAACAACAATTTGTGGCCCATTGCAAGCCATATTTGTCTTGAAAAATGCATGAAAATTAACAATTAGTTTAATATAAAAGCCACAGCTGCCGCGCTGTTTGCTGCTATCTATTATCTATAAATAAATATTTTTTAAACTCATCGAAGATAAATAATAAAAACATGACATATTTTGGATGGTGAACGACAAAAAAGAATTTTAAATTTTACTTAATTTTATTTCTTGCCCTGGCAAAGCCAGTTGAAACATTTAAAATGAAATTCTATTTTAATTTGTACTACATTTTTTATGTTTATTTCTAGTTTGCAAATATTTGTGTAAATGCGGGAGTTAAACAAACCAAAAACAAAATAAACTCACGTGTTTTTTCTATCAACAACAACAACTACAGTCAAACAAAACAAGCGACTGGGCCATGTCTAGTGGACTAAGCAAGGAAACAACAATAACAGAACAGAATTCTCACATTGTCCTGCACAGAACACAAGGGACTCACACACACATACAGCTATACACACACATATACTAACAGTTAACGGTATTTGCATGTAATTAAATTTTCCACTTGGCAACTGGCAACTGCAACTGCAGCTGCTTTTCTCTATTTGCCCAAGCGCAACTTTGGATTCGCCCGCTTTTGGTCATTCAGCTGGACACAGAACACAGAACAGAAGTTGGGGTGAGGGGAATTGAAGAGGCGCAGGGGGTGTGGCAACAGTTACATATGCAAGCAGGATATGCAGGACTCTATATACGTATATACGAGTGGCACATGCCATTGTCCAGCAGCAGTGCTCATTGTGTTGTACTGTTCATCAAACAGTCATCGTTGCCGTTGTCGTGATGCTTCCCATTGTTGTTGTCGCTGTTGTTACTGTCGTTGTTGTTGTTGTTGTTGTCGTTGTGAGTGTCCTCATCGCCTGCATCGGTTTTGGTCAATCATTCGCTGTGCTGCACTCGAAAGCGGAGACGCTGCACAAGTTTTGTCATTAACTTTGTAATGCCCGCAAAATGATGCAAATGAGCAGACGGACACTGCACAGAAACTCCACGAATGACAGCATGTGATTGCGGATTGCTTTCGAGTGTCATTGTGAGTGTTGTGAATGCTTAACTGTTCTCTAGCTGCTCTGACAGTATCAGCAGCATAATGGTAAAGGTAGATGTGGGTTGCTTTAAAGAGAATGCAAAATATGAAAGAGAAAAGTCGACTACTTTTACACTAATCAGAGATTGGCAGACATTTTGTTATAAAATTAAGTAAAAATCCGTTCAAAAACTTTCCACTTTAAAACCCAATTATTACTTCAAGAATTTTATTTTTATGAACTTAATTTGAGAACTTTGTTTTATTTATAAAATATTATTTTTAATTTTATTAAATCAAAAATATTTACATCTAATTTAAGATTATTTAAAAAAGATATTCGATTCCTTTTCGCTCATGAATTGAAAAAGGATTACCTCATTTAATTTATGTCTTCGTCTCAGAGATTATTCTGTGTATCAGTATCAGAAACATACATAAGGTATGAATGTAACAAATGCTGAACAGAGATAAAGAAAGGGGGAGCAATAGTGAGAGAGAAAATAAACCATTATAATTATAACACAGATAGAATTACATTTAATAGCTAAAAGCATTTACACAATTTGTATTTCTTCCTATTAATCTTAGATAACTCCGTGTGTGAGGGTTATAAACGGTAATTAAAATGGAGAAGAAAGGTAGAAAAAATTGATGAAGAAATACAATACAAACTTAAAGCAATTAGCCAGTTGGAATTTCATTAAATTATTAGGTTTGTACATATATCTTTTTATTATTTATGAATAATCAGTTCGGAAGCAGCTAAGATATTTATATTTATACACCATAAGCCCTAAAGATTATTTCACAAATTTCATGCGTTTTTTGTTTGACCCGCTTTAGTTTTCACACTTTTCTCAATGAGAGAAAACTTCCTTAATAAGAATGAACAATGCGAGGGGAAAACTTGATTATTAAGCTGTAGCTGCTATTGCAGTAACTTTTTGTATGGCTTGAATATAGATCCCTGACCAACTGAACCCTTATTTCATTTTGGGTTGAAGTGCAAACACATACAATTTTCAATTATCGAAAGATCTGCAATTTTTTGTACAATACTCAGACAACAAAAACTGGGACAACAACAGCAACAAATGCAAATCAATTTAACCAAGGCAGGCAATCAAAGAAAACAGCTAAAGCTAAACAATGCCAAAAGGCAACAACAATAACAACAGCTAAAGGAGCCACAGCAGCAGCACAGAGCAGCCAATAATAAAAATAAGCCAAAATATAAACAAAATTGAAGCGGCAACCGCAAAACAAGCACAACCCACACACAAACATACACACACATGAGTTGAGTTTGTGGGTGTTTGGGCGGTGCAGGGGCAGTGGCTAGTTCGCTAGGTCAGCAAGCAACCACATTTGCCATTTAGCGAATGAACTTTTTACGATGCCAAAGCCAAAGCAGTGGAGCTAATATAAGCTAAACAATTTTTGCCAACTGCCAACCACCAATTGAAGTGGGCGAGCCTTTAGGGGCGGGTAGGGGTGACAGCATCGAGTGGGTTGTGCAGCAGCACTGTGCTGACCTGAAATCGAATTCAATTCCAAGCGAAATCATTTACCAAAACTCATTGAAATAAAGCAAAAATTTCTATTAAGCCAAATTGTTGCAAGCGCATCATAAAAACCAAATGTGGGCGAAAAAACCACGAAAATAAACGAATAATGTATGCTCTTTGCACAAGTTGTGAGCAGAATTTGAAAATGTTGAAGGAAGGAAGAAGGCAGTTGAAAATTATTTATAATAAAAGTTCGCCGATTTCAACAGTAAACTTATTTATCGATAAGTTACCGATTTTCAACTAATGAAAAATTACTTGACAGACGTAAAAAAAGTTTTTTTTTAGTTTAATAAATTATTAATATTCAGGCGGTTACACTTCTTTACTTAATATTTATATTTAAAAGGGATCTGAATTAAAAATATAGATCCGTAATATAAATGACAAAAATCAATAAAAATTCAAATTTATGTTTTTTGAAATATTTCTAATTCACATTAACCATTTTTTGGGGATCAATAACATTATATTCAATATCCTACTTAGAGTCTTTTCACAGCTCTTAAGGCTACCATTGTCAAGAGTATTCAACTATTTATGAGATAGAGTATGCGGAGTGAAGGCGATTGTCGACATTTGTGGCTGACTCGTTGAGTGGCAGCTGTGGGCAGTACGCACTGGTGGCACACACACCCCACACATAAGCACATGACAAGAAATTCATACACACACATATAGACACAACGCACTTAATGAATGAGGTGTAGAAAGAAATGTAAACAGATACTTAACCTCCAACGAAGAAAGGCTGCAAATGAAATAAAAATCAACACGAGTAGCGAAGTCGAATGGGTGGGGCTAGGCAAACGTTGAATATGTATGAGAAATGTACAAATACACACGCACACATACACACACAAATGGAGAAAAAACATAAAGTAAGCCAAATAAAAAGGAGAAAAATGTAAGCAAATAATAAAAAGAAAACAGCTAAGCGGGTTTTTTGCGTTCTTTGCCTGGACAAGGTGTGTTTATTTATCAATTCGTGTGTGTGTGAGTGTGTGCGTGCGTGTGTCTGGCCGCGAGTGTGTGTGGAATATATATGTATATATATAATTAAGTGCCTGGCAAGCGCAACAAAGTCACGTAATTCTATTTAAGATTATTAAATAAAAGCACATGAAGAGTACGGTTAATTAACATTCTTTTTATATTATTTCGCGTACAACGCGGCGTATGCGCAATGTACAGCTCTGAAGCTTTGTGATGCTCTATCTGTTTGTCTGTCTCTTTGTCTCTCCGTGTTTGTGTAAGTGTGTGTGTGTTTGTGTAAATTTGGTTTATTTATTTGTGCAGGCGAGCGCGAATTTACCTGAGCTCATTTCAGCGAATGTTTGTACAAAACTATGAATTAATTAAGTTGCCATTTTAATAATTGTACAGCCACAACAAAATTGTTTTAATTGAAAGACAAAAAAAAAAAGCAAATAATAAAATGACAATGTATTTGCAATGAAAAACCTATAAAAAGAAAATTGAAAAAATCCACACATAAAATTAACAAACATTTAACGGGTGATTAACGAGAATTAAAATTGAATTAATTGTGTAAAGATCTTTATAATTGCTTAATAGAATTTCATTTGAGAAAGAATAAAATATATTGGCAGTTTTTTTTTATTTATTTTTACTGCTTAATAGAATTGGAATTTAAAAATAATTCAGTTGTTCCTAAGAGTTAAACTTATATTAAAGGTATAAATTAATTTATGAATGGTTTTAATAAATAAAATTAATGATAACTAATAATAAATAATTTATAGTAAAGCTATTTAAAAACTGAAAACTTAAAGTTGAAGAAGATTCAAATATTTTTCAAAGCTTAAAAGCTTTTTTGCTCATGTTACGGATTTTATCCATGTTTTACTGTCCATTTAAATATGCATATTTTTGTTATTGATATTATAATCTTACATCAACACACAGTCTAATCCAAAACGGAAATACACACATAGCTGCATTTCTCCCCTCTACGCTTATTACATTTAAAATTTAAAAAATGGGAAAATTCTCTATTTTTCATGCATATCAGTTGATAATCTTTATGCATATATCATAATTTATGCTTACATGTATGGCCAAAAACTTTGCGCCATTTCCTGGCGGCCAATTACAAAAATAAATGAAAAATATGCAAATTTTTTCTAGGTACTAAAAAAAGGTTAAAGAAAATAAAAAAAAGAATAATAAAACCAAATAAAATGTTTCGCATTGCGACCGCAAAACGCCAAATGGCAATTTATATGCATAAAATATGTGCAAATTTTTAATGATGTCGCGCAAATATTTAATGGACGCTTTTAAAAGTCAAACAAATAAAAGCGACACGCCCAGACGCCCTCAACCACACCCACAACGATATAAATAACTGCAATAAATGAAATGCGAGTTAAGCGCAACAAACATTAATCAAATAGTTAAAAATTAATGCCACAAACAATTTATGTGCGTACTTTTTGGGGGTTATGTTGAGGCGATGTGTTGCAGCGTGTTGCTTCTTCTGTTTCTGGTGGGCGGTTGCATACAAATTATTCGCGGGGCGTGGCCAATTGAATTAGCTTAAGGCATTACAAGAATGCGAATGCCGTTGAAGCCAAAACAATGCGTCAGCTAGACTGGGCCAAGTCAAGCGGCAAGTGACCAAAACTTGGCCAAGTCAAGATGGAGCGAGAAGCAGGGGGAGCGGGGTGAGGCTGCCACGAATCAACCAGCCAAAGCAACAATAAAGCAAAAGACACTAGAAAACTTTATGTTTGATTGGCAATTTGCTAAAAATAAAACAAATATTGGTGCAGTGTATGTATTTATATATCTATGAGTATATAAATATACATATAAATATTTATCTATAGCTAGATGTGTGTGTGTGTGTCTATTGGTTTGTTTGCCACTTGATCGCGGTTTTAGACTTTTCCACTTGTTAAGTTTCATTTCGCAGACGAGTTTCTGGCGAGTCAAGTCGCGTCGAGTCGAGTCGAGGCGCCTCTTCAGGCTTTAATTTAGAACGATGAACGAAGCGGACTTCATGCAGCAAACAGCAACAACAACAACATGCAACATGGCAGAAATGAAAAATAAGTGACTTTTGACTTAGAGATACCCTGTAATCTGCTCATTTGTCTTACATTCATATATGTATATAATCTTCTAATTAAGGGAAGAAGAGGGTTAGGTTTTTAGAAGAAAAAAGTCTTCTTAATCTCAATACTCAAAAAACTGGCATGGAATTCGATTTATTAAAAAGAATTATTGATAATTTGTATTAAATTCGATATACGTATGGTATACGTAATTACAGTCCAAATTTGACCTTCTTCTGTCTTTTACAAACATGTGCACAATTTCAGAATACCCTATTTTATTCATTTATAGTGGGTAAAGGGTATAAAAAAGAAAAGATAGATAGTTAGACGGCGCTCGATAGGCAGCCAGACAAACAGACAGCTAGACGGACGGACAGACAGACAGACAGGCGGGCTGTGCGGCGAGGCAGGCAATGAGCTTATAAAACAAATTGCATATCGCTGCAGAGAACCAAGCTACAAAAACAACAGCAACAACAACAGGCAGCAATAAAATAAATGAAAATGCGCTTGGAAAAAGCATTTCAAGTGCATTTGTTGTTGCTGCTGTTATTGCTGTGGTTGCTTTTGCCGTTTTCTGGCTGCAACACATTGAGGCATGGCCCAGACCCAGACAACTGTCTATTTAAACAGTTTGGAATGAGGGGAGGGGGCATATTCGGCCCAAAAGCCAGCGAGCCATGCAATTGTTTTTAGGCCTTAAATAACTGTATTCGCTGTACAGGTCCGTTTGCCATGGGCGCTAAGTGGGGGGAGTTGCCTGCTATTAACATGAATTGACAGCAGTGGGGGGAGGGGAGCGGGAGAGCTGGGTAGTAACTGCAAAATTGTGCATGCAAAATGTTATGGCATGTAATTGTTGTCAATGCAGCGGACACGCATTCGCATTGATCACGCGCGCCGTGATTTATGGTTGGGCGGACTCAAAAAAGGGCTCATCGCATAAACAGGCCGAGGGGTTGGCCAGAGAGGGAGAGAGAGATAAAGAGGGAGAGATAGAGAGAGAGAGAATGAGGTGACAATAGAATAAGTGGCTTGCCTTTTCGATTGTAACGGAAATTGATGCACATTATTATGGTCATAATTGTGCCCGTTGATTGAGGGTTTGAGAAGTAGCTTAATGTGTCAAGATTTATGCGCGGTCGAATTGTGAAATTATATTGAGTTTTGCGCGTGCCGGAGAAAGCGGTGGAGTGTAAAAGAGCAGTCAGCTTGAATTAATCGAAACAGTTGGCAATAAAACTTGATAAATTAAATACGTACAATCGAAATATGATACATATAAAAATGTGATTATTAAAAGATTAAGTATGTTACCCATTCATTGCTATCGAACAATCGATTAATTCGATAAGCTTTACATCGAATATATGAAACGAACATTTGTGTGTTAAATGATCAAATTGTAATCGATTAAGACATGAAACGATATATTTATTATAATTATCGATTACCAGAATTGATTATCGATCGATATACTTCAACTTTGACCACGAAAACACGTTTATAAATAAATTGCTGATGATATCGGTACACCTAATTATCGAAATCAAATACACATAAGACTTGAAATCATAAAACTGACAATTTGAAAGTAAAAACCCTCAGAAAGCGCCCACATATCCTTTTTATTCGCCTACAACAACATCATTTTCGATGCCCAAATACAGCCAAAGCCAATGAGCACGCCATAAAAAGCGCACGAAATTACAGCATCCAATGGGCAACTTCCTCCTCGAAAAACTCCCCCACAATTTATGTCAATTGCAGCGCTAAAAAAGCGAGCAACGAAATTCGCGATTGCGACAAAATGAATCACGCGCATGGAATGTGAAATCAATTAAATGGAAATCAGCTGTAATGAGAGAAAAAGAAAGAGAGAACAAGAAAAAATAATAATAATAGAAACAGCAACAGAAACGATTACGAGTTTTTGGAGAGCGACAGAGCGATAAACAGCGGTACCAGGCATAAAGCGATAGTGCCATTAAATGCCAGACAACAGAGACACAAAGCGAAAAAAGTCAAAGAATAAAACTGCAGGGGAAAGAGAGAGAGAGAGAGAGACTGCGAGAGCCAGAGAGGAGTGGATGGTGTGAGCCACGTCCGTTTGTGCAGGTGCAGGTGCATTGACTAGCTGGCTGTCTGGCCAACTGGCTAACTGGCCAAAACTGGCACAAAGGCCAGTCTCAAATGCATTCCAAATGGGAATCTCGACTGCGTTAACTGGCTTAGCCAGCATTGAGAGCCCGCAGCGGCTAAGCGGATGCATTTGACGATGCCACCAAAATGGAAAAAAAAAAAAAAAAAAATACAACAAAAAATGTACAAAAAACTAGCAAAGAGTCGCGATGGTGTTGGAAAAACGCACGCTAAGAAATGCAGAAAAGTGAAATTGTGGCAAACTGCAAAGATATGGGGACAGAGGGAGAGGGACAATTTCCGAGGCAAAGCCAATGGAGCGAGCCAAAGTCGTTTGTGGCCAACGGTGCAGCTGTGCTTATGTATATATATATATGTATGTGTGTTAGTGTGTGTTTGAGTATCATCATCTGACCAAACTGCGGGCTGGTTTTGCAGAGAGACCGCAAAACAAGATTCCCTAACAATTGCCATTAGCCATGTTCGACTCTTGCTGTTGGATATGGCAACAGCAGCAGTTACAACAACAACAACTACAACCATTACAACAGCAAAGATCAAGCGACAACACAATGTACAAAAAAAAAAAAAAAACATTAAAAAAATAAAAAAAAAAGTTGTCGAGACGTTTGTAATGTTTGCCTGCAATGTCTGCGCCAGACTCCGGCAAACGTTGTCTGCCTTGTCGCACCACGGGGCGTATGAGTGTGTGCCATTAGCCTTGTCTGTCCGCCCGTCTGTCTGGGCGGCACACGCACCGCCATGCCACGCTCCACTCCGCTTCCTGGGCGCGGCCTGGCAATTTCATTTGATTTGATGCGTAAGCGAATGTTCAAGTTTTTCCAAAAGATATTTTCTTTTCATTTTTTCAGTATTTTTTTGTTGTTTTTTTTTTAAAGTTTTTTATTTTGCAGGGCGTTTGTGCGGGTGGTTGGGAAAATGAGGTTGTCGGGTCAGCTTTAGACAGTGAAATTGTAAAAGTTACTTGAAACTGGGTAAAGTGATTATTGCGAGAATTATGGTTACTCGAAACTGCGACAATTGCTATTAGAGTTTAAGGTCGACAAGGCTATGTGCTGCTGGTGTCGAAAATCGTTAGAATAAAATAGATAAAGTTCGTTTGAATATACAGTAGACTTGTAATAATTGTATGCTATTATCAGAGCTATAGAAAGTACAGCAGTTTAAAATTTGTTAACGGAAGTTAGGTAGGTTATGGTATATTCTACCCCAGAACTTTGTTTCTAGGTCTAACGGTCCATTAATAGAGCTGAGATTGCTGCTGCTATTAACATATGTATAGTGTGTTATTAAAATTAAAGATTTCCAAAATTCCAAAATTTTTTCAAAATTATTTTATTTTATTTTCTGTATGATTATGATTCCAGATTATGATTATGTTTGCAAATTGTAATCAACTTTCAAACCATAGCGTACTTTACGAGCGACTACTGTATTTCCACAGCTGTATGTAATTAAAGGTACACCTGGTATTCTCATTCATATTTTCAATCAACATTAACTTTTATGTGAGTAACTTTTTAAGCTTGCCAGCATGGGTGCGGAAACTTCTTATCTTATCTTGTGATGCGCAGCCTCTTGCCAAATTAAGCATGTTATAAATATAAACAGTGAGTTTTAGAATTTCAAATGAAACATCAAACTCAGCAGCTTGTCAAGGCAAAGAGGAGAAACTATAACGCCAACCACTGTATAAATTTACGAGTATTTCTCATACAAAACCACAATGCTTTAGCGAGTGAGGTAAATTCGGCATGTACTATATTTTAATTAACTAACTTGGCAAAGACAATCAACGCGCGTGAGCGACAGGATGTGCTGCAAGTCAAGCAAGGCTTGGGGCTAATCAGTGAAGCGACGAATTTCATTTCATGACGTCAAATACGTTGATAATAATTCAATTAAAAATTTAACAAACATTAAATTAACGGCATAATTAGCGCAATTCACGAAATATTTAATGGGATTATGAAAGCAAAATTTAATTTTAGACAACTGCAGGCAGGCTGGCTGCTTTTAGGCTTTCGCAGCGGTGATAACAGGGCGTGGGAGCTTTGTCAGCTGCGCACATCAGGAAATGACAAGTGAAATCGTGCACGACTAGGCAATGCCCTGGAAAATTGGCTAGAAATAGTATATTTAAACAGCTGAAATATTTAAAGCTTAAAGACCAGCATCCACCTTATAGCTGCGTATACCCTATCATATAAAAGAAGCTTCCTTTCTCTATTATACTCGTTCACGGTGTGAAAAGAGTATATTGGTTTTGTGCTAGTCGGTTACTCTCGACCGCATTGTTCTTACTTGTTTACATTTTACTATACCCTGCTTAGCCATTTTATGCTTACAGGGTATATCAATGCTGGCGAGGAGGGGGGCCAACGCGACAGACAAATTATGAAGCTGGCAATAAACTTCCGCACAAAATTAGCGCAACTTCCTGGCAAGCCCAAGAGTTGCCCACGACGTCGCGGTGCGAGTGAGATAGCGAGAGAGTAGGCGATGCTTGCTGCTGGGAGATGGCATCTCTAGCGCTGCGCCTGGCGTTGCCAGCTGGTTTCGTTTTTCTTTTCTGTTTTATTTTTGTTCTTTGTTTTTTGGCCAATACAACTAAATATTTACCTTAAATTTGTGCTTGACGTCTTTTCCGTGTTTTACTTGCAGCACGCGTTGGGGCGCGGGCGTCGCTGGGAGTGGCGCACACACAAATATCTATTGCAAAAATAGGTGGCAAGGCTGGCAGACGACCTCAAACACGGCACAGCAGGCACAATCACACACTCAGGCACACACACACACACACACACAGAAAGCACAGCACACAAACAATCTCTTTAGCTTTATGCAAAAGCAAAACTTTTATTTTTATGCAATATATTTTTTCTTCTCCTCTTCTTGTTTAGCTGCAATTAATGCAATGGCGAATCTATTTTTAGATTTTGATTGGTTCGCATAGAAAAAAGTAGTCAAATGAACAAAATTGCAAATACAACAGCAAGAGCAACAACAACAACAGCTACAAAAGCTGCAGCAACGACAACAACAAAGCTGTGCGAACGGCTGAAAAAATCGATAAATTTGTCGACGCTGACAGCGCAGCCGGCGAACAGTGGGAGCGCGGGGCGCTTTTGCTGCCAGACATTGCCGGTTACTCTATTGTTGTTGTTGTTGCTGTTGTTATTATTATTGCTGTTGCTGTTGTTGCTATTGCTATTGCTGTCGCAGTCGTGCAGCTCAAATTAAATCAAAGTTCAAAGCTGCGAAAAGTTCAATTCACTTTGCACTGCAAACATTTTTAACAAATTATTGTTGGTATAAATTATTACTGTTAACTAATTTTATATTTTTTTTTTGCTTGTGATTTACGCGCCAGCCGCAACTGCGCTCTCGCTCTCTCTCACGTGTTGTTATTGCTGACGGGGGGAGTTGTAAAGCGAGATAAAAAGCACCGAAAACAGTTGCGCGCCCGTTAAGTTTGTTGTTTGGCTTACGTCTCGTTGGGTTCGTCTCGTCGGCACGAGCAACGAAGTTCAACTAATTGCCGAACGTGCCATGCCGGCTGAAACTGAACGAAGCTGCTGCTGAAGTTGTCGAGTCTCTGTCTGGCGTCGCAGTCGCTGCCTCTGCCGCTGCCACTGCCGTTGTCGTTGTCGCTCTCAATGCCCTGCAGGCATTGCATGCATGTGCGACTGAGGCCTCCTCTACTAGCATTTTACTGTTATTGTTGGAGCGACGCTGCGCTGCTCTCTGGCTGGACGCAGCAACTCCAAAAGCAACGGCAGCAGCAGGTTTGCTAGTGTGTCTAGCTAGACAAAGCAGACTTCGCTGCTGGCGTCGAAGTTGCCATGCAAGTTGCGCTCTTGTGCGAATTTATTTTGCCGGTTGCAGTCGGCGTCGCAGTCACTGCTGACGTCGTTGGCTCTGTGAAGCGTGCATGTTGTTGCTGCTGTTGTTGTTGTTGTTGTCGTTGCTGTTGTTGTTGTTGTTGTCGTTGTTAGTCATATTGCTCCACACGTATTGTAAAATGCCAGTTATCTGTTCTGTCTGCTGGTTGTTTGTAGTCTGTGCAAGTTGCCAGAGCGCAAAACTTTGAGATAGGCCCAGGAACCGACAGCAAACGGAGAAGCTCTCTGAAAAGTTCTGCGGTTTCCATAATATATCGCAGCAAGTGTGCACGAGTGTGTGTGAGTGTGTGTGTGTGTGTGTGAGTGTGAGGTTGCATCATGCAGCGCTTCTCAGTACTGGAACTACACATTATCAATCTCAAAAGGTTTTTGCGTTAAAATAATGGTTAATGCGGTTGTTACATGCTCTATATGGCTATTAAATACAACATGATTAGGTTTGGGGTGGGCAAGAGCTTGGAACAACGGTTATAAAAGGTAACTAACAGGAAACACAATGTGTGTTGAGTAACCACATATCCATGTTTGAGAGCTTAAAAGTATAACTAGATGAACATCTGCGAAAGCTACGTGATCATTGAACCCATCGTAAAACACAAATAAATTCATTTATTACTAAAACCATGTGATTAAAATATCACCATTATTCACTACACTAACAACAAAATGTCCGAAATTATCAATTTCCAGTAGAATTCATGAAATTCACATAGAAGGGCGATTTTTAAAAGGCATTGGAGGGAGAGAAGTTAGCGAGAGAGATTGAGGGAGAGCAAGTGAGAGAGAGCTACTGTGCGTGAGAGAGAATAAGAGAGAGATAGAGAAGGAGGGAAAGAGCAAAAATGAATAAACGAATGCGAGAAAAGGGACGACTAATAAATAAAAAAGGAAGTATGAGTATAAAATAAAGAGAGATACCGAAAGATTCAGATAGAGAGAAAGGAGAGCGATCGAAAGAGAGCGTAGAAGCGCGTAAGAAAGTAAACTGTCTTACCCGATAACAAAATATTACTTAAACAAAACTTTAAATATAATTTTTGTATACTCAATTCAAACACACCAAATAGCTTTTTGGCTATGACCATCGCATCGATGGGCGATCTTCAAAACTGAAGTTTTTATATCTTTTCACCGAAACGGAGAACATTAGCTCCAACTTCTTTACTTTCCATAAAAATTCTCAGTCAGACAATGTCCGTATTATAACCATTATGACGCTTCAGTTGTGAATAATCATAAGCCCATTGCTTTAAAAGCAAATTAATGCTTTAGTGTTTTTTAATTCTATTGATAAACTATAAAAGGTGACAACTTTCTGATATATTTATATATATAAGTGTGTTTAAGCCTGAAACTGACCACAAACTCCCACGAAACAAGTTGTGGGAACAACGAAAAACGAAGAAGAAGAAGATGGTCATGATGACGAAGAAGAAGAAGTAGAATACTTGTACAACAGTTTTATTGTGGCACTCAAGTGGTGGCATAAAAAACTTTTTGGCCCGATCGCAGACTCTTGGCCATTAGTTATTAACAACTGCTTAGAAGTCTTGTAAAGCACCATGAAAATCAGTTGTAAGCAGTCGATTACATTTAGCTTGTGGTTGTTGTTGTTGCAGTTGTCGTTGTTGTTGCGTATACAATAAAAATCTTCAACATTTGAGACAAGAGAGTAAAATACAAAAAAGCAGCGAAAACTTGTTGACGGGCCCAAAACTCAACAAAGTTTCGAAAGGAGGCTTGAGGGGGGTGGGGCCAGGTAGCGGGGAATTACTGCATTGCTTTTGGCATTTCGAGAGTTGCGGTTTAATTGTAGAAAACTTTGTTTGTTTGTTTGTTGGCCAAATTTTCGTGAGTGCAGTGTGACGCTGAGGAGCTTAGTGCATTATTAATTAAGCATGAAAATGGAAATGAAAGAAAACGAAAAGGAAAAACTCATTGAGTTTTTTTTTGGTCTTTTTTGTCGGGTTTTCCCTTAACTCAGGCAAAGGTCGGACATGTCAACAGCAGTTGGAAGTTGAAAAAAAAAAGAAGAAGGAAAAACGAAACTAAAAAAACAACACATGGAATATCTGTGAGATAAAAGCTCTGAGCAGCTCAAAAGCCACAAAACTTACAAAGTCCCCATTTTGGCTTCATTTTCATACGAACAAGAAAATCAAGGCAAAAATTAATGCGCGTGTAAACGTAGCAGGAAAAGCCAAGTTGATACAAACTTGCTGAAGGAAAAACTAATTCCAAAATACAAAAAAAAAATAATATGAAACCCCAAAACAAAGGACAAAGGCAACCAAACAGAAAACCAAACCAAAAGCAGCAAAAAACAAAAAAAAAAAAAAAAAAACGAATGCAAGGCAAATGTAGCTAACGAGTAGATAAAATAAATAAAAGACAACAAAGAAAACTCAGTGGCAAGGCGGGCAGTGGGGCCAGCGGGCGGGGGTCGTGTATTGCAAAGGCAAACAACTTTTTAGCCAAATGCCAGCGAAGGCCGTTTCCCCAAGCTGGCAGCTAACAAAAGTACCGTAAAGGCGCTGCGAAATGGCCAGAGCGCATAGTTTGAAGTGCGCCCCACCCCACCATCTCCAGGCCACCAAGTCGCCGCTCCCTCCCTTCCTCCCCTCTATTTTCCTGCCCTATGTCTAGCTATCACTCTCTTTGCACAGCGCCTCGGAGATACATTTGTATCTTCTAGCTGCAAAAACCTGACTGCGACTGTGACTTCGACAACAACGACAACAACAATTGGAATGCTGCTTGACAAGTGGCAGCGTCACAGCAGCGCCAAGCAGCCACACTGGGTTGGGGGTTGGGGTGGCGGGTTGCGGGGTGCAGCTTGCAGCATCGCTGGCGAAGCGTGGCGAAAGCTCTTCCAACCAAGAATCTGAATCGGAATCTGGATTTGTCCGTTGGCAATTTTGCCAGTGCGAGTGTGCCAACGTGTGTGTGTGTGTGTGCGTGTGTGTGTCTGTGTGTATCTCATGTTATGCGCTATGATTTCTAAACTTTTAACGCTGCAGATAGTTGTACACACAGCTACATTTTATGCACTTTGCAGATACTTTTTAGAGCACTTTTTGGCCATGTTTATGGCCAGTTAGGTCAGCTGCCTCAGCCGCTGTCGCCGTCGCTGTTCATGCCACATGCGGGCAGCTCTCATGTAAATCAGCCAGATCCAAAAAGCTGCCGCCTTGTCGCAAATTCTCAGCCAAAGGCAACACCAAAGAGCCCTCATTTCACAAACACACACACACACACACACACACACACACGAAGAGGGCATCCTCAAAGCATTTGCTAAAATTGCTCCGCCAGCAGCAGCACTTCCCCTTCCGGCGCCGACCGACGCATGTCCCGCCTGTCTGTTCGCCTTTTGCCTATAAAGTCAGCGGCGTAATCCACATGGGCCGTTGGCTGGCAGCGCCTACGGCGAAGAGCATCGAGCGACGCGTTTTATGAGCCTACCTACTAACATCAAGGTTAGCACACTTATATATACACACACACACATACGTGCGCTGTTATTACTTCCGGAGGTGGCATTTTTGCCCCCTGCTCTTGCTGCTGCGCTTAAGCGTAAGCCAGTGGCTTAGTTGGCAGGGGGTCGCTTTGCCGCGCCTCCGAATTGCAAGTTGAGAAAAGTTTTTCTTACTTGTTCTTTTTTTTTTTTAAATAACTTTTCAAATCTCGCATGATAAATGATGAAATAATCTATGTGGCAACCATTGAAGATAAATGAAAAATTGCAAAAAAACAAATAACAAATCGTGTTCTTTGTAAATTAAAAAAAAATTTCTTTGATCCAAGAGTTTGTTAAATAAAGAAAGCACTAACATAATGATAAAATGTTCACATGATAAATAAAAGTTTTTTATGTATATTCTAAGATATATATGGGAACAATCTAAAAAAAAAACTCTAGAAGCATAATCATGAGATAAGAGATAAAATTGAAATAATTAAGTATCTGACGAATTCAAAAACTGGTAAAAGAATTATGTGACCATAAAATCAGTCGGAAGAAAATTAGAAACCATTGGGGACTTTTCAATTGTATGACAAAATCAAACCAAAAAGGCTTTATACTTAAAAATGCTGAAGCAAAAGTTAAATTAAATTAAGTTAAAAGTTAAATTTATATTTTTAAAACTAACTCAAGTTCCACAAAGTCTCTACAGCCCCTATATAAATAACAAACACTGCTGTGTGCCACAAACCTGAGCGCACCCTGGCGGCCTAAACATATATGCACACATATATATATGTATATAGCCCAAGTATGTATGTAAAGGTCACGTAAATATGTTTCGCTACGCACATAAACTCATTTCGTGCAATTTCACCTTTCCTAATTTTCATGTTTAATGGTTTTGCGGGGCATGCAGCGGGTCGTCCAGCGGGCGGCGTTGCAGCCACATCAGTGGTAGGCTAAGCTAAGCTAAGCAATGTTGCCACAACAGCAGCGGCAGCAGCAGCACCAGCAGCAGCAGTTGCCGCACATTTCCAAAAATGGCGACATTGTTGAGCGCTGACAGCAAAGAGCCGAAGACGGAGAAAGCAAGGAGGCAGCTAGGGGGGCAGCGGCCGAAACTGTGGCATGCATGGCACGCTCAATCATGCTCAGCCATGTGGCATCCACACCAGCTAACTGTAAGGCAGCTAGTAAAATGGCCGGCCCAAGCCCAATGTCATCATCAACATCAACGTTGTTGGCCAAAACAAAAGCCTTCGGGCCAAAAAGCAACGGCTCCAAGTGGCCAATGAAAAATATCAACAAGCAAAGGCAAAATCCACAAGACCAAAAGGATTTAACACATGCACGCACACACACACACGCAAGCAAAAAAGGAAAACTATTAGACACAACACAGGAGAGTGTGTGTGTGTGTGTGTGTGTGTGCGTGTGTGTGTGTATAAATAGCTGCCTCGAGGCGGGCAGGAAACACTTGCAGCGCACTAGTTGCCCCTAATAAATGGATTTTGGGCCCAAGTCTCAGAGGTGTGTGTGCGTGTGTGTTGTGCATGTTGCTATACCGTGCAGCCATTAAAAATATGCAAAACAGGGTATACTAAATTCGTGCAAATGTTGTATTCATAATCAGTCATGAATACTCTCTGCCAGTTCTGTATATTTATTTTTATTGAATATCATAAGCAGATGATTTTTAAAATATAAAAACTCAACAAACATTACTAAAAATCAATTAATATCGTTTTGAGCATATTTTTTTCAAACATATCTAGGATATTAAATGAGCTAGAAAAAATCGAGTTAATATGTTCTTAATAAGTAAGCACAGATCGCGAAATTAGACTTTATATATTAACACATATTGAAATCTTTTTTGAATTCCCTTAAATGTAGCGCAATAAATACAGAAGTTAAATGGGTATCTCTTAGTCAAACACTCTCGACTTGCTGTTGTTGCTGCTGCGGCTAAGCAAAGCAAAACTTTAAACATGATTAATGTCGTCAGCGTGGGCCAAAGTTTTGCCTGATATATATTTCCTTGGCTTGCATTAAAAATGCATGAAATTACATGCAGGCAAAAACCAAAGCCAGACAGCCAGATAGACAGCGAGACAGACAGGACACGCAGGAGTTGGAGCAAAAAGCTCAGCATCGATTTTTCCCAAGTTATGAGCACAATTTCAATCCGTATATGAAAATCGGAATGTGTGTGAGTATACGAAATACTTTATCCAATTGGCTTAGGGGGCTACAGTTTCCCCAACCATTAAAAATCCAAGCGTGCCCCGTTTTTGAAGAGCGCCTGCCTCTGAGTGCGTGTGCTGAGTGTCCTGCTGCGAATGTGTGCAGGCTCTCATTCAAATTGTTGTTGCTGTTGTTGTTGTTGTTGTAGGTGTAGGCAGCGTGTCGGCTCCAAGGGTGCCTGGCAATTAGCTTTGACAAATGTGCGGTTGGCAGTCGGTTTAATGGATAATGGACCTGGACATGGATATCAAGAGCCTTTGGCTTCACTCTCTCTGCCCCGAAACCTTCACAGCCCTGCCCACTCTTTGTTTTTACAACACACTCAAAAACAGCTGAATGTGAGTTTTATGCTTTAAATATTGCATTGGACACAGAGGTATTTCAGTTTGAGCCATTTTCGAAATATTTATTTGCCAAATGAAAAAGATGAATGGCAATTGATAGGCTTCAGTGCTGCATGGAATGGGAGAATTGAGTATCAATGGATATTTGTACTTAATTTTTGGTACATCGATTTGGAATTTGAAATGGTGCAATATTAAGGCTGAGAGTTGCAATGAAAACTCTTAGACTAATTGGCACAAAGGGTGCTCTGGAAATAATATCTCTGCGACAATAGCCAATAGGAGAGCTATGTGGTTATGAGGCTTGCTTTACAAATTAATTGATTTTTCTTTTGAAGTATATTTATTGCTATAGACATAGTTTATCTCAAAACGTAAAATACATATGCATATGCAAGCAAATTTTTATAAAAGTGAGTTTTTCTCAATTTCTTCTACTCTTGTTTTCCTTTATACTGGTTTTATTCTTTTTGTTTATACTACTTGTTATATCTTATAGTTTCTTTCTGCCAGTATTTTCTTTCCTCTCTCTCCCTCTCTCATTCAGTCTCTCTCTTTTCTCTTTTTTAGCCACTCTAACTATTTCTCCTCATTTTTATGTTTCTCTTTCACTTTTAATCTCTTTATCTTTGAGACTTCCTCTTCCTGTCTCTGTCTTTGTCTGACTCCATCTCTTTCTTTATCTCTGAGAGTAGCTTCTGATTCCATTGGTCCGCACTTGACATGTAGCTTCTCCACTCTCTTTCTCTCTAACCTCTGTGTCTTGCCCTTTTTTTCTCACTTTATATCTATGCTTGTCAATATTCATTATTATTATTATTTCAACTTCTTTATATCACAAGTTTAATATCTGGTTTATTTCTAGAATCTAGGCCAAAGCGGAAGATCCATACCAAGCGCGGATAAGGACACGCCTCTGTCCATTCGAGTGAAGGTTCAAAGACTTCAAAAATTAATTAAAGTCAAAATTTCTGATTATAGCTTACCCCAAGTTTAAGAACTTTTACAATACATCAACGCAAGAACTTACCTGAAAAGAAAGAAAACATTAAGCATAAGTAAACAATTTAAAAATACATAAAATTTTGGATTGTTTCTGGAGTGCTTTAATATTTAAGCTAACATCTGTTAGCGAAAATCTCGAAATCAAGAACTTAAATCAGGCAAGTCGTACAAAGAAAACATTACGCATAAAAAAAGCAAACGAATCAGTAACAATTTTGTGGCATAAGCGATGACATTAAAAACAGAAGGAAATACACACACCCACACATACACCCACGCAGACATAAAGACACACTCGATAACATTATGCATGTGGGAGACCACAAAGTGTCCAAGAGTCTTTCGCTAAAAAACAACAGCAGCTCTTGGACTCATTAAACTTTCATGGCCAAAAGCTCATCTGTTGGTTTTACAAGCAACCATATGAAATGTGAGAACGAAAAGTGTGAGATATGTGTATGTGTGTGTGTGTTTGTGTGTGTGTGCCTCTTATATACAAGAGTTTATGTAGCAATGCGGCAGGCAAATGGAAAGCAATTGCCAATTGCTGTATAACTCAACAAAGCAGCTTGAGACTTGGGCTAGGGTTGACAAGACAGTGGCAGAGGGTGGCCGGGGGGTTGCGGGGTTTGTCTAAGGGCAGCTCATGTAAAAATGCCAATCGAAGTATAACAAAATGGCCCACAGCAGCCGCAAAGATATGCCCAGTGCGAGAGCCAAAGATATGGCCAAAGATACAGATACAACTACAGCAGCAGCTAAAGATACAGATACAGTTACAGTTACAGTTACAGTTACAGCTACGGCTACGGCTACAGCTACAAATGCGAATTGAGTTGAGGACGCATTTGAAAAAAAAAATAAGAAAGGCGCACATTTTTACGACCTGACTGGCGCCCAGTGTCTTTTGAGCATTTGCGGATTTTACGAGCGCACACACAGAGTCAAGCATGAAATGTGGGTGTGTCCCTTTAACTGTCAGCACGTGTCTGCCTCTGTGTGTGTGTGTGTGTGTGTGTTGTCTTTCGACATCAGCTCGTTAGAAAGTTTGCCTGCCTTGGCTCAAGCAACGAATTTAAAGACAAACTTTATCCATGCAATTTATGCCAAAAACGCCTTCGACTACAAATTAGAGGCGAAACCGTTTTTAATTGATTTTGCACCAAAACTTTTGCCCCACGCCCCCAAAGTATGCAACATATTTTACACTGGTCACACGGCTCGAACTCAAGCAACAGGCTGTTAAAGTTTTGCGACTGCATTTCAATGCAATTGCATTTTTAATGGGCCTCAACGCTTTGACCACAAACACATGCCCCCAACTAAATGCAGAACATGTTCGCGGTGGCCTGAATTCTGCGGCCCATTTTGTGGGTGGAGTCCAGAGCGAAGGGGTCTGTAGAAAGAACATTATCATGCTCATCAGGCGGCGATAAAAAGTTTTCCCTTTAAGTGCATTTCGCCTGACAAGTGTAAATTTTATTATCCTCAATTGTCAATTTGCAGTCTCCCTCACCGCCAGGCAGTTAATATATGGAATTTAAACGAGTCCAATGCAGCTGCGAGCAGCAAATCCAATTTCCATCCCAGCTATTGCCGGTGGTTCTCAATAATGAGAACAAGTCGCGTTGAATGAATAAATGAATGCTAGAATATATTAAAAAATGGAACGGAGATAACTCTGAAACAGTCGGCGATAAATTTCTTTTATATTGTTACATCAATTACGCATAATGCAGGTTTAATCTTGGCAATAAGCCATTGTCAAAATGACAAAGTTATGGAAGTTTCAAGTGGCGGTTAAAAACTGAACAAGTGAAAATTTTTGAAAATGTTTAACAGCAAAATTAATCACCTCGGAATTACTTTTAAGATGACGTTAAACTAATTGTGACACCCGCAATCGATTAATAATATAAATTCTAGATTCTAAATTTTGAAAAAGAATAATTTTTTTAAAAATGAGTAAGGGGGGTAAATGTGTTTTTTTTTTTAAATGGAAGAAAATTTGGTTGTTAAAATTTATAAATTTTAGATACAGAATTAATGTAAATGTCAAGCCATCGACAAAATGACATCAAACATTAAAATGGGCTATGTTTTGGCAAAACTGTCGAAGTTATACAATTTGACAGAATGGTTTTTGTGAAATACGTAAATATCCGCATCAACAAGATATCTAGTGAAGAGAGGAAACTTTGAAAATGATTTAATATAAATATTTGGAATGCTTTGAAGTCGAAAACCAAATACAATTTCAATTTCAATTCCATTAGCTGTTCGAAAATACAATTGATAATGCAGCGGCTGCCAAACAAGTAAAGCTTCAAAAGAAGCTGCAATCGCAACACACACACACACACACACACACATAGAGGGGGTGCGGGGGAGAGTCTACTGTGTGCCAGCTGGCACACGAAAAATCAACAAACCAAGTCGCTGGACTGCTGCACCATTCGCACCAAATGACGGAAGTGTTGATAAAAGAGTCACAAAGGCAGCGAAAAAAGAAGAAGATAAAAATAAAAAAGAATACCCGGAGGGGAGAGGCAATAGAAAAAGAGAAAAGAAAATGAAATAGAGCAAAAGACCATATATGACATGACACGAGCAAATGTTTCCGGCACAAAATGTGCGACGGGACGACAGGATAAATAGCGCAGCGGGCAAGCTGATCGAATGAACAGGACAAAGGTGTTCAAGCACACACACACACGCACACACGTACATATACATTTGTAGATATAGATTTATATATACACATAGAGTGCCATTTCATAATCAGTTATTGGTCTATTGGGTCAGCCTCAAAACTCATAAAGTTTTAATACTATTGTACAATTATCGTTAGTAGCAGAGTTTTGGGTCTAGGTCCAACATCCGCTAGGCGGACATATCCTCGATAATACCCTGTTTTAAACACTTCAGTTCATACAGCGTTGCCCTTTCTTATCTCAAATGGCATGTGAGTCACAAAAAGTAGTAAAGTTTATGCACTTCTTGCACTTTATGCCCCGACGATGATGACGATGATGATGATGGCACTGGGATTGTCATCGCTGATTGTTAGCTTTGTGCAGAGCTCCCCTCCCAGCGTCCTACGCTTATCCCAACAAAGGTTGAAATTATTCAATTGAAATACTGTTTGTTCTGTGTGTGTTCAGCTTTTGCTTCTAAAATTTCTAGTACGCCTTCAGTTTGCTTTTTGTGCCCAGGCGTCAGCTGGCTGGCCACATAACAAACAGAACCGTTCCAAGCCCGAACCCAAACCGAATCCAACAACTGCTCCTCATCGCAACCGGCTGGAAACCTGTTCTCCTGTATAAACATTGTCAAAGTACAAAAGTACAGTAAAAAAAAGCGTAGTTGGAAAAAAAACTCAAATTACACACAGATACACAATATGGGCGGCAAATAGGGAGGCGTGGCAACTGCTGACTTTGCTGCTGCTGCTGCTGCTGCCACTGCTGCTGCCACTGCTGCTGCTGCTGTTTGTTTTTCGTGTTGTACGTGGCAAATGCATTGGCTCGGAATTGACAACTCGGTTAAGCTAACAATATTTGAATAGCAGAGACCAGGATAATGCATGGCTGGCCAGACGCTGGTTACCTCTGCAAATCTGGCTAATGGCAAGCCCAAAGATAGATAGAGCAAGCGACAGAGCGAGTGACAGAGAGAGGAAGAGAGCGGAGTAGAGCGATTGCAGTGGTGCAATTATTTTTTGACATGCCCTGAAGGTCTGATTGTTTGCGCAGGTGTGCAGCGGAAATGGAAAATCAAATGCTAGAATTTCAAAAATGTGCACAAACAACAATGGCAATCAAAAGGTATGCAAACTTTTGTGCCATATTTAACAGTCATCGATAAGAATTAGTCAGAAAGTTGGCTAAAAAGAAAAGAACTATTAAGAAAAACAAACAATATATTTCCTCAATGAAATATTCAACTGATTAGAGCGAGTTAAGTAGACTAGAAAGCAATATTGGCAAATCATCTTGTATCCCTTTAAAGTTTTTTAATTAACGTGACTAAAACATATTTTTGCTCTGTAAACAATGTAAAAGAAAAACCACAAGAAAATCATGTCGTATATTAAATTGTTCTGTTTTGTTTTTAATAAAACCTCTTTAGCTACTTCGAATACTAAGAATTTTCAACAAAGCACATGCACGGAAAATGTAAATATCAAAGTTAACTTAAAAAACCTTGAAAAATAGTGGCCAGAATTTCTCAGAATTTCAATAAGGCAACCTGCCAAGTCTCAAGATAAGCGCTCACCTGCAACAAATGCGACTCAAGGCAAGACACAAAAAAATTAAATAATACCCGTGAAAGTCAAACAGAAATGCGATGGTAAATTATTTCCACGAAAAGAAAATAATTTACAGTGGCCGCAAATCAGAAATTCAGTGACAAAATGATAAAAACCCCCGCAGAAAATATGCGAATTTCAAGCTGATTAAATAATTCAGCATTTTTATGAATTGCTTAGTGACAAAAAAAAGTATATAAAAAAGAAAGAAGATATAAAAGTAAAAACAAGCTGTCACAATCCAAATACTGACAGCAGCTGCGTTTGATGAGCCACAAAGCAGTAAAAAAATGCCAATAAAAATGAAAAAAAAAACAAAAAATTTTGTCATATTAAAATCGGGTTTTGGTTTTCAACCAAATGCACATAAAAGAGAAAAATATTCACCGGACGTTCAATATTAAAACAGCATTGTCATTAAAAATTAACGTTTATTTAAAAAGGCAAAAAGCTGCCGCCGCAATCGGCTTTAATACAACGAACAACCAGAAGAAAAAACAAAAAACAAAAACATAAAAAAGACTACTTGCCAACGAGCTGAAAATAAATAAAATGAAATGCGAAAAAAGGCCAATGCGGTTTTTCAGTTCTTGAGTTTGAGGACAGAAAAAGGGGTATACGATAGCAGCTTGTGACAAATGAGCGGCGAGTATCTGTCACCCGCCGCCACCTTTTAGCAACTTGGGTTACGGTTCGTGCCATTAAACGTGGGTCAAAAGGTCAATGCATAATTTCTGCGATTTTTCGAAACCAAAGTGGACTTCCAAAAGTACAACAAAAGCAGCTGATTAAATTAATTAGTGCCTTTTATGAACAATGAACACAATGTGTTACAAAGAAGTGTCTTTTTAAATAAACAAGATCCAATTCATTTTAAATTCAACTCAAAGTTTGAAAAGCGAAAAAATGAGGAGCCAGAGCCGTAATAAAATTAAAACTTTCATGTGCAAAAACTTAAGGATAAAATTCTATTCAATAAAGTAAGGCAAAACATTGAAACTAAACAAATTCACAGCAAAAAATGTTCGAAGAGTACTTTCCGTTAGTAGGTCTTTTATTGTAATTCAATCTTGATTCATTAAACGCATTATATTATAAATTGTACATTCACTTCATTATTTTCTATTTATAATTTCGTTTTCATTTCATGCCAATTAATTAAGGCTTATATTATGTTATACCATTTCCTTTGTAGCATACTTTTGCGCTTGCGTTAACTGCAGGTCAACTCATAGTCATGAATTCTTTGCATCGCCTTTTCACTTTGTTTCTGCTTTGTGTTTTTGCATTAATTTTTACACAAATTTGCATTTCATTAACAACTAAAAAGAAATTTGCTGTTTACGCGTATACAGGAGCCAATGCAGGAGAGGGCCTGAGGGTAGAAGAAGGGGGTGGGGTGGTGTGGGGAGGTAGCATGGCATGGGAACGTATTTTGCCTGGCTGCCGACACGCATTATAAGCAAGTTTTTTTTTCAGTTATAGTTGAATGAAAAGTAAATTTACAAAACGTGCTGCCACCTCTGGTATCCCTTAAGGGTTGAAAGGCTGCCAGACAGGAATATACAACAACAGCAACAAAATGGAAAACAACGCCAAATGAAAAGCGGTGCAAAGTCGAGTAGCAAAGATGACAACATGTGGAAGGAACACCAGTAGAGGCAGCTTCTAACTGCACAACAAGTCGTGAAGCCGAAGCTGCAAAGAGAGGCAGTTGACAGGATTGTCAGGCTTTGCCGTGTGCGCACAAAAGCGCGCTTCATTATTTTGTTTCCGTTGCCTTTTGTGGCACACACACACACACACACACACACATATGGATATACATACGCACGCGAAGCCTCGAGCTTTGTAGCCGCCTCAGTTGTGCGTATGTAATTTAGTGTAAATTACTTTGAGAGACCCGCACAATTTTAGTTTTTGACAGTAATTGACACACACACACTGAGTCAAGTTAACCACACACACTAGCGCGTCTTCGTCTGGTAGCATAATTTTTAATTGTATTTGTGCGCCGTGTTAAAAAGGACGCGCTTCCATTTTACTTTCTATAGGCAAAAAGGTTTCTTTGTCGCCCATCTAGGCTTTTACCTCTGCCTCTTGGTCTTCTTCTTCACATTACGCTCTTGCTTCTTAAGAATATTTTGTGAACCGGAAATGGCAGAACTGCCTTTTTTTGCCTTTGCTTTTGTTGCGCCTTTCATATATTTTCTTATATTTTTTCTTTTTCCATCTTGGGCAGCGCCTAACAAGAATTCATTACATTTTCGGTTGATATTTGCTCTAGTGAGCATGAATTGTAGCGGGGAATGGAATGAAAATGGAACATGATGAGCATAATTCATGGATTGAAGTATGAGGTAATTTGTAAGAGAAATGAACAATTTTCAAGACGAGCGCTCAAGGGGGGTTTTTTCTCTTTTACTATACCAAATATCTTATGAATAAAATAAGTTAAGCTTTGGTTGAAGAGGCTGCTTAAAATCTTGTTCAAAAATTAAAAAACTATACACAAATAAATAAAATACTGCATTTTTTGACCGATTCTTTCTATGGAAGATATATAATATATAGTTGTCCGATATTGATAGCATATTTTTTATATAATTTGAACAGAGCTAAGCTCGAAAATTGTTAATGGCGATAGGGCGAAGAAAAAGTATGTATATTTACTTAATGATATTGAGTCATTTTCTTCGAACTTTACACAATTTAAGATAAAATAAAAATTACATTCGGAAAGTGTATAAAAATTAAACTCCAACTAAAAACTTGTTAAATGTTTTGCTGCTATTTAAATAACAATTGCATGTGGCAAGCAATTTGCAGTTATTTGCTTTAATTTAAACTAAGTGGGCAACCAACTTTCATTACTCGCATAATCAACTGCAAAATGTTGTTGTTGTTGTTGTTGTTACTGTTACTGTTGTCGAGTCATGTGCATAATTTAAGCCAAAAACACACAGCAAAATAAACACACAAAAATAACTTGCAAATAAACGCGAGCAGCTGCTAACAGCGAAAAACTAAAACAAACAAGAACCAAGCAAATAATCCATTAATGCGTCTAATCCAGGCAATTCAGCTTACGTATTTTCATTTTTAACCAATTTTTTTTTACTCATTCCTTTTTTGAATTTCTGTTTCGTTGCGCTGCGACTGAGTTGCATAGCCGTGCAGCCGGCAGCCTCGTGTGCAGTTAGAAGCGCAATAAAAAATTAAGCACATGTATTCCAGTTATGGGTTAATAACCCGACGGACGGCAGCAGGAGGAGAACACAGAGATGCAGCAGCAACAACAGCAGCAGGGGTACGGGGGGAAGCCTAAAGTCGCCACTTAATATTACTAGCAGCACTCGATGCAGCTGCTGTTACCCTCAGAGAGAGAGAGAGAGAGGGGGTAAGAGCGAGAGAGAGCGCAAGAGCGAAGGCTGACTGCAATGGCGGCAAATGCAAAATGGCGGCTGCCACATGATGCACGAAGCAGGACGATGGCAACAGCAATGTTGAGCGTTGAGCATATGCATTGCATGCATATTAATAACACTAAAAACTACAGCAGCAGCAGCGGCAGCGCCCACTCAGACAGTGGGACAGACGGACAGGCGGACCGAGAGACGGACAGGCGGACCGAGAGACGGACAGTGGAACAGTTGAGCGGACGAGCCGTTCACTTTTATGCAGGGCCGTTGAGTGTGTGTGAGAATTGAATTGCTTCAAGTGCCCTTAAATTGCCCTCATTACATAGACAAACACACACGCACGCACACACACTCACACTCGCATGCTGGCACATGCCTGACAGACACTTGAAAAGTGTTGCCACAGCTGCGCTTTTACAAATAGCCACGCCCACATGACCATAGCCGCCCACAAATGCTGCACTCACATACATGCCACTTTTCATTTCCGGCTTGGGCACCGTTGCTATATTCTTTTTTTTTTCAGTTACAGCCCCCTTTTGCACCGCTCTGCCCGCTTACTAAACAGGGCCACTCATCTATCTACTTATGTTTTATATTTTATCTTCTCGCTCGGCCTGGCTTGCTTCTCGCTTTGCTTGCTTCTCGCTTCTGCTTTATGTGCCTGTTTTTTGCAGCCAGTCGGCATATATTAAGCATACGCCTTACAGCCCCGCCCCTCCTGTAACGTCTGACCCCCAAAAACACTTGAGCTTGTTGCCACCTAGCGAGGAATTTTTAACTTTTTACTCTTACAGAGGGGGGAGCTGTTTAATTTTGATATGCAGTTGGGCAGGCAAAATTTTGCAATAATTTTTTTTATGTTAACCTCAATAAAATGATTAAAATGAGGAAATAGATTCCTAACGCAGATTATCAATGATTTAATCTTATTTATGTAAATATATTTTAATTTGAGTTGAATTTGATTTGTCTCATTTGGCAAAAAGTGTAACTACAATTCGTTGCATTCAAGAAACCAAATTCACGTATTCAAATTAGCTTTGCACACACTGATTATGAAATGAAGTGGAGCGTATTGGTTTCTTAACGTCTGACTGGCTGTCTGTTCGTAGGTATGTTCAGTTTCATTTTATTTATTTGGAAGCTAAATAAAAAATATATTCAATTATTTACTGCCTTGAAGTTACAGTTTAAGATTACCAAACCCATAATAAAGAACTCTTATTTTAGCTTTTATAACAGAACAGAGTATTACGCTGCCGTTAACAGCCGTCTTCAAAGTTCTTACTGCCTTTTTTTCTTTTGTTATGCTTTTAGAGAATTATTCTTTTTTTCGCCGAGCACTTTTGCTCCACTTGGTTTTTCGTTCGTCGTTTTCGCAACATTAACTTCGTTCTAGGCTCCTGCTGATGCTGATGCTGTTCCTGCTGCTGCTGCTCCTGCTGACGCTGAGGTCCTGTGAGCCAACTAAAAGCTCAGCTGTTGGGCAACAGCATTTATGTTGATTTAATTTTTGTTCCATTTTCTAAGCATTTGCCAAATTAAAAGCAACACAGGCGACAACAGGAGCTAAGCTCAGAGCCGAACAGAGAGAGCAGTAGTTGAGCCATTCTAGCCATAGCCTTTCGCCTGGCTTTTAATTTGGCCCGGAATGCGGTCAGCGCTAGAGCGAGCGGAGAGCGAGTGCCTGAAGCAATTTGCTATGTTGTTGCTGTTGTTGTTTTCGGAAATGCACATTTATAATTTTATTACTCGGCTTTTAATTATTTTGCTGGAAATGCCGCAGCTCAAATGCAGCTAGTAAAAACGGATATACAACTTTAAGCTTGAAGCGCTGACTTTTGGAATTCTAATAAAAATAGCTAAGCTATCTAAAAATGTCGACACTCGGGCAAAGAAATGCAGAAAAAAAAAAACGAAAAAATGCAAGCAGATGACGTCACAAATGCTGCAAGCACAAGAGTTCAATTTAACGTAAATACTTTTCGATGTCCTGAGATTGCGAGGAGTTGTGGATATTGTGGCGGGTGGTTGAGTGAGCGGGTTGGGTAGTCTGGTGGTTGGCAGACAGCTGCCAAACTAGCTACAGGCAGCGAACTCCTGTCCGCAGATGCTTAAAAGCAAATACCACGATGTTCTATAGTAAAATGCCATTGGGCTAAAACTACTTAAGGGCATGCCGCGGCCGAGCTTGGCATATGCAAAGAGAGCGAGAGAGAGAGAGGGAGAGGTAGAGAGGCGACTTGACAGGGCCAGGATGTGGGCAAGGCAACGCTGGGCAGGGCAAAGGAAACGTGTAACTGACAACACGAGTGCCAGGAATGTCGAATATGAAATGTGGCCAGATGATGCGCCAAAGTCGGAAACAGCCAAAGGAGCAGCTGCCGGCGCCGACAACGATGACGACGACGTCGCTTTCAAGTGCATTCGAGTGCAATGGTTGAGCGGGCGGCGAGGCGAACGGGAAATATCGAAACATAGCTAAATATGAGGAAATATGGGATATAAAGAAAATTTGAAGTAGCATTCGGCGGCCACGCCCACTTCAAAACTAAAATAAGAGCTATGATTGTGTTGCTACCAAAATGCGTTTGCCGTTCGCCATCGTTCAGAAGTGCGGGCAGCGGGGTTCGCCATAAAACAGGGTATAAAGAAAAGAAAGCGGCAACAAAAACCAAAACTACAACTCTGAAATTTATTATCATTATTGCCAAAGCTAAAATATGTGCTAAGAAAACAAAACAACCAAACAAAATGGAGTGGAGTGAAGTGAAAAGCCAAAAAGTTCTGGTATAAACAAGGATTTGCAAGACTATGAAATCTGAGTTGACAAAAGAATGGCTTGACTTGCGGAGTTCTTTAAGTTTTTCTTTTAGAGTGTTTCTAAAATAAAAAAAAGGCTTAAAGCAATTAATAATGCACATCAAATTATTTCTAACTCTAAAAAACTTAAACGAACAATTGTTTATATGTCATGCTATAAAAACATATTGAATACACAAATTTGTTTTTTTACGATTGTTTAGTGCTAAAAAATATACTAAAACTAGTTCCTAGTATTTTATATTCATTTATATTATATAAATTATTATTATATAAAATTTAACAAACATTTGTTCTAAGTTCAGCACACAAAAAACTTAGATTTATATAGTTAGGTAGATAGAATATCATTCGTATTGTACAAAAAACGAACTTCAAATTGTAACTGGCTTTCAACAAGTCATAGTTTATATTAAAGACCAACAAAATATGTATGTACAGTGACTTTGAGAAGGGTTATCAAAAGAGGATGCTATATATGCTCAAACATACGATCATCCTGCTTTTAGTTACTTATCCCAGTCACAAGTTGAAAGCCATTGAACT
This sequence comes from Drosophila colorata, assembly GCA_035041545.1. NCBI lineage: Eukaryota > Metazoa > Arthropoda > Insecta > Diptera > Drosophilidae > Drosophila > Drosophila colorata. Next base: position 9,338,741 of record JAWNLD010000564.1, read on the forward strand.
AACAAAGCGCAATGTTAGCGACAACGTGTACATTGTCTGACCCTATCGACTGTTAAAGTGTGGGTGGATGGTATAATCAAGAGAGAGAAAGAGAGAGACTGAACGAAAGATAGAGACGGAACGGCAGCAAGACAGACTAAGCATATTTCCGTCAAACACAATAAGTCGATAAAAAAGAAAACGGAAAAACTATTTTCCAATTTTCCCAAAAATGTAGCCAAACGAAAAATGAAACGAATAAAAAAATAGGGATGCAACACGAAGAGTTGCACATGGGGCCACAATAGCAAAAGAAGTTGCAAGCTGCACAAACACAGATATGAGAAATAACCCCCTACCAAAAAAAAAAAAAGAATGCAAAAAGAAAAAAAAAATTGAAATTTGTAATGGCAGCTGAGGCAGCAAAAGTTGCGCCAAAAACCAGTAAAAGCGAGGCAGGGGGTAGCAACGAGTAAGGGCAATGAAAAAAGCAAAGCAAAAAAGAAGCAACGGAACATGAAGATGAATTATTAGAAAAGTATGCAAAATGGCGCATATGCATTAGGAAAAGTGCAGCTGTGTGTGTGTGTGTGTGTGTGAGTGGCGAATAAATCAAATGTTGCAAATGTGGAAAAGGCGCTCGTCCATTTTCTGACCAAGAAACACAGCGCCAAAGATAACATATAGGAGGAGCAGCGGTTGAAGGGGGCTACGCCAAGAGACTTTGAGACATAAAATGTGAGTGTAGCTGTTTGCGCGTGCGTGTGTGTGTGTGTGTGTGCGTGTGCATCTTGGCTGGCACGTACGCCTTGCGTGAAAGTCACAGCTGCACTTGGCTATGTTTTTAATATGCTAAGCACTTTTTTATGCATTTTACAACACTATCAATGTGCATGCCAGTGCTCGATGCAGCGACAAGTCACAAATGTGCATATCAATGGATGTGTCAAAAAACGTTGCCGAGAGTTAATAATATACTATGTGTATATAAAAGAGGGGTGTGCGAGTGTGAGGAGGGGGAGGCGAGCGTGACAGTCAGCTTGCAAAATCCACTTTGACATCTCACACGCTACCAGGCAAAGTCCCAAAGAAGCTGCCGCTACTGCAGTTTTGTGTGCTCAAAATCAAATGCGACCGAGTGACTTTTCACTGTCTATCTCTTTTCAGTATCTCTGTCTCTATGGCTGCCTTCGCTACCCATCTCTGGCATACTGATTATGACGCACAGACACACGGGCACACTGTTCTCTGTTCTTTGTTTGCCATTGACTGTGCAAGCTGCAGCTTAAGTTGATGCATTGCCAAACGGAAAATTCCAATACAAAATCAAAAGAGGAAAAATTGCAGTCGGTGGAGCTGAGCTCTCGCCTACGTGAGCGAATGTCAGGAATTTTTAATGCAACTGCCGGGCAAAATACCAAAACAAAATACTTGTGAAAATAGTTGTGATCAAAATACCAAAGTTTTTGAGCATATATAATAAAAAAAATGAAGCATAAAATAAAGCCAGAGTACTTTGTGTTGCGGGACAAAGCTTAAAAGCGGGAAATAAACGGCTTTACCGCTGCAATTCTCAACGTGTGCTAGCTATAGCTGATGTCAGTGATGGAAAACACAGAAAATCATTGAAGAAAATTGTCAGCTTCAAACTTGTGAACCTTCAGTTCAGTTTAAAATCAAATATTTAAATCAATTATCTAAAAATTTTTTAGTTTCCTAATGAAATTCTTCTAAATTCTTCTTATATATAATTTTTAAGTAATCTATGAATCCCTTTAAGTATATCCTATTTTATTCTATTTATATATAAGTATAATTCACTCAACGCTTAACTAAAGTATTATCAACAAAAGTAACTAAGAATTAACTGAAAATTTTTGTATCTGTTTCGCAATTTTCTTTGAACATAAGCTAAGACTACATTTATAGCTATACTTTTGCCAAATCCCCAAGCACAACACTGTGACAACACTGAAAATACTTTTAGAGCCATATACAATAACCATCTAATGCGACCAGAACATGAGGCAATAACAAACTGTGAAATCTTCCCAATTGTGTGGGTGTATTTATATCTGTGTGCGTGTGTATGATTGTGCGTTAGATGGAGGTCAAAATGTATTGTACATAAGGCAGCCCGCAACCCGAAACCCGCTACCCCTTTAATCGTACTAGACGATTTATGCGGAGCACGTTTCATGTGAAAGTCGTCAGCACGTTACACTCAAGAAAATCAGCTAGAAGCTAGCAACACCGTCAACAGTGTTGTTAAACGCCAAATGCAATAATAGCAAACTTCCGTTGGCAGCAGCCGACGGGAGCAAAAACCCCGGACCAAGGTAATGCAACAAAGGCAAAGCACTTAGCGGTTTACGTTGGCGGTTTGGTTTGTACGGTTAACGGTACGTAGGAAGCCCGTTGAAAAACCACCCAAGCCCGGTTACTGTTCGACGGTTCAACGGTTCTGACTGTCTGTCTGGAGCTGTAGGAATGCTTTTCGGCTGTCGGTGTACGCTCGCTGGGCTTGTACCGTGCCCATGTTAGGATTATGCAGCTTTTCGAACAAAAATACACACGCACGCACACATACAGTACACACACATGCACACGTGTGTCGAACGTGACAATTTTCGGACAAAGCTAATGATGTGAACATGCAATTTGTATAGAAACCGAGTAGACAGACAGCTTGGGGTGTAATTGAACTGAGCCAAGCCGAAGGTTAAATGTCCTAGTCTGAAGTCTGGACAGCTGCCAGATATATCAAGTTGAATTGTTAATGTGTCATAGATAGCTGAGAACGAAACTCAAGTAAACAGACCGAAAAGTATGCAATGGAATACAAATGTACTCGGTTAATGACATGCCTAGAAACTTACCTGCAAAGGGAAAGAGAGAGAGAGCGAGAGAGCGAGAGAGAGAGAGAGAGAGAGAGAGTGGTGAGTGCGAGACGAGCTTGACACAAAATTATTAGTCAAAATGTCAAAGTTCAACGAGCAAAGGAAACTTTTTAATAAACATTGATTGGAAACAAGCGACAAAAAGGGCAAGAACAAAAAACTGTAAAAAAAAACATAAAAAACGAAAGAAAGGCAAATCGAAAATGAAAATGAAGAATCTTTGCGACAAAAGGCAACAAAAAAAACTATGATTATCAGCAGAAGCATCCGAAAGATGAAGAACAAGCAGAACAATGTGACAAGGTCGCTAAAAGCGATGGGAAAGGGACTTCATCTGCAGGCGTGTCCAAAGGGCGGTACGTGGCTGAGCGTGTAATAAATTAATGAAAAGTTGATGGAGACTGTCAAAGGCGTTGCCGGCATAACAAAATCACAAAGTCGAAAAAAAGAGAGAGAGACGGAGAGAGAGAGAGCAAGAAAAAAATAAACGAAAATAATGTTGAGCAATTCAAAGCAGAATGAATGAAACGAAAAAAAACTTTTTTCATTAACAAAACAAAATCGAGAAAAAGTTGATGTTGGGCCATACACAAAAATACATATAAAGAATATATCTCGGCTTGTTGTCCAATGATTTTTCACACACACACACACATACACACACGCAAAGAGGGTGAAATGTCAACTAAAGTGTTGAAAGTTGTTTTAATGTTAATGACATTTACAAACGCACAAATTGGGGTGTGGAGGGTGCGGGGTGGTAACTTTGTATGCGGCCTGTTGACAAATTGCTGAACATATTTTATGCCCGGCTGGCACTAAGGGTAACCGGACAATATAGCAACACTCGCCGGCAAATTGAATAAATAAATAACGCATTACGCATACGCAGTGTGGCGCAGCAAAAATAACAGAATTTAAGCCACAGTTTCGCCAGTTTACAGTTATAGCACTGCACCACTAGTCAGCGAATTTCTTGTCCTGATGCTGGCCCAAAACGCTCTACACATATTTCTCTGGGGCATCCACTTGAATTTGAAGTCTCGTCGTCGTGGCAGGCATTTCTCTATGCAGCGCTATTTTTACGATTTTAGGTTAAAATACTTAAGCCAAGTGGCAGGCAGCGCGTCATGCAAGGCATGACAGCAAGAACAAGCACACACCAGCACGTACACATTGACAGACACACCGACACCGCAGGAGCCTGTTTTTAGGTGGCTTGGAGAGAGGGAGCCAAGGAGCTGGCAAGGTAAACAAGCAGCTAAGGCGCACAGCGTAGCGCATCTCAAAATGCTGCTTGATGCCAAAAATAATGCGAATGAAGCGAAGAATGGCTGTGCAATTGGAGCAAAACGAAGCGCGAATACACTGGATAATATTATTCTGTATAATCAAGGAAATGTTCTATAGAAGATGAAATAACCATAAAGCTTGTATGTTTTTTCTTTTTCTAATTTGAAAGTTTTATTAAAAAATAAAAATCTCTCCACATTTTCAAGCATATTGTTAAAACCATATAAAAATCTCATTAAAAAAATGCTTTTTGATAGTGTAACACACGTGAATATGTAAAATGTTTTTATTTTAGAAAATGTGTAAATATTTATGTTTTATAAAACAATGGGGAAAATCAGCCCGTATTGAAAAATTAACATAGGAAGTTAGATGTTCAAAGCCAGATTAATGAACCAAACCTTCAGGTAAGGGATTTGTTTAAAACACGCTACGAACCATCCAACAACTTTGTTTACAGTTTCCTGCCAAACATTTACACAATATTAAAAGCCCCCAAAAAGGTAAGTGTAGTGCGGCTTTGAAAGTCACTCAGCTGACATCTGAAGTGCATGGCAGCTCGCATAAAAACCCCAACTGTGCGCTAAGTACCCAGCAAAAGGCAACAAAGTAATACACAAATAATTCTTCACACACTAATTAACATGATGTTGGAATACATATTGCTCTGGCAAATTGGGAACAGGTAAAAGAAAGGAGGTCAAATTAAAAAAAATCCAATTGCCAGAAGTACTTGACTTCAAATAGAATTTGAGTTATTTAATTATTAAATGAACATAATGCCAAAATCAATTCAGTTAAGATATTATTTCGCAGTAATTTTCCAGTTAGCTGGAAATGCACAGAATTATTGATAAATAAATGGCTCGATGCTAATCTAATATCAATACAAACTACGCAAATTGCTTGACAGCAGCCCAAAGGACTTAATATATTGCAAATGTGTATTTGCAAGAGTTTTGTAATTTAATAAATATTTAATTGGAAACCAGCATTTAAGCAGTTTTAATAAATAAATACATTAAGGATTACGGCAAACTGCTGAAATAAATTAAATTAAAATAAACTTTGAAATAGTTGAAATGACATCAACCTTGGTGCTAGCTTTTTATGCGAAATGACTTTTCCCTAAGCTCTTTAAGCTTTTCACAATTATTTTGTTGCTTTATTTGTATAGTTTCCAATTAGAAACATGCAAGTCGTGCACATATAGAACTGTAATATTAAAGTAAAAGGTAACTGAACGCTTTTGTGTGCCTTTGACCCCAAATATTTCTATAAAATTCGTAAAGTTTAATGCCATTTTAGACATCTTGATTAGTTATTTGGACAGCTGCTGTTGTTTTTCTTGATGTTGTTACGTTTGAGCTCCAATTCGTACAAAATAATTACATAGCATGAAATTGAATTGAATGAAATGCCGGTTCTGGCATTGCTCGTACAACTTTTTTACACAATTTTCCTCTTTACCAAAAAAAAAAAATAAAATAAAATAAACCCCAAACTTTGTCGCACTCGTATGTGGGTGGGTGGGTAACTGTAAGTGTGTGTGTGTCTGTTGGTGTGTGTCCGGCAGTTGCAACTTTTTTTCGTTGGAAAATTAATTAAATGTTCGCTGGCATTAAATTGCACGGCTGTGAACATGCATGGAATTAGTTATCAACTAGAAAATTCAGGGCACAAACTGGGTTTTCATGGGTGGCTGTTCAACTCTGGCCCCAGATGACGTATGGGCGGCGCAAATCACAGCAAATGTTACATTATTTAATATAAAGTATTTACTACCATATACATACACACATATATATATATATATATATATATATACATTTATATTTATATATATTATATTATATTTATATATATACACAATGTTTGCTAAGCCGAAAAACATTTGTGAAAACTGTTTGCACTTTGTTTTTTGAACTGTGGGCGAGGGAACGGCATACCCCAGTATTTTCGTAGATTTCAACAGTTTTTATGTTGTTAAATTTGCTGGAAACTCGGCTGAAACACTGGACAGAGCCATGCTTGGGGGTCACAGTAAATTGCAAATGATGAAAACTTTGCCCATCATAAACGCCATTTTATGTTAGCCAATATGGCGTCCTACACGTTTCCGCCCAAGCTTTACCTCTCCCGTCCTCCCGCTGGGCCACAACCCACTCGAACAAATGTGCCTGGCGTAAATTTTCACTTTTTAGTTTGGAAACTTTTCGGCCATAACGAGACGACAGCGGGGTTGATGATGTGAGTGGGCGCAGGGGGGGGGGTTTTGATCATTTGAGCGGTACGCAACGAAAACGGTTTTATAGGCTAGCTACACTAATCGCCATATTTCTGCATCAATAACAATTACCAGCGCTCTCATTTGTTATGCAAAATTGAGAGTGAACACAACAACAACAACTTTGAACACAATTTTTCCACACAATTTGTTCGGTTCAACTTTGAACTTTTTGGCACTGAAGTGGCTTTAAATTCACCACTTGGCTATCAGCTGGGTAGCTGGATTGGGCCACTTAACCTCGTCACAAGCGAGAACAACAACCAACAACACCAACTGAGGTGCCCAAATGTATGTCAGCTGTTAATTAGCCGCACTTCAGTGGCCGCAGAGAAAAACAAAAAAATTATAATGCATATTCATAGACCAGCCAGTGGTGTGCATGTGTGCGTCTGCGACACGTGATGGCTGCAAAATATTAAAAAAAAAAAAGTAAAGAGAAAAAACGCTATGTGACCATGTCACGCATACGCCACGTGAGCCGCGACACGCTCTTTCACTTGAAAAAGTCCTTGAAACATGGCCAACATCAAAGTGTGGGGGTATCGTTAGGGGGATGGGGGCCAGCGTTGAGCTCTGGGCGTCACCAGACTTGACTTAATATTACCCTTTGCGTTTCATGTCACAATATACACAACATTCAACTATATTAATGGATGTTTTGTGCTCAAGATCGACAGACTGCGATTACGCGCTGATCCCAAAGTGAAAGTTGTTGTTCCCATTTGCATAATACAAAATTATTGGATTGCTAGTGGCAAGTGTAAGTGTTTCATTTAGATTAGATTAAAAAAAATATAATTAATAGTGATTTATAATAGAAAGGAATGAATTTTTAGTACCTTAAGCTTTATTATGTTGGGTTTCTTAAAAGAAAAGAGGAATTTATAGAACTTTTAGATTGAAAATGTGAATATAACATTATAAGAACTGTAGCTTTTTCGTAAAACTTATTGAAACTCAATATTTTTTTTTATTATAATACATATAATTAAGAATTTTAAAAAATTATATTTTAGTTTCTTTACGAATATTTTTGCATTAAACATTTTTTGCTTTAAACATTTTTTGCTCACAACTGAAAAGAAACCGAGATAAATCAATACATTTCCCATATTCTAACTCATTTCATTACAGTTTCAATCATTATATTGTGCATTTGTTTCAAAAAACCTAAGCCAGAAAGCCCCAAAAACCGCTCGACCATAACTATCAATAACTGTTTGGCAAATATATATTTTTTTTCAGTTCTTTTCTTTACTTTTTAATTATCTTGAAAGTACGACTAACAATCAGCATAAATTTACCCAAGCAGCGCACACAAAATTGCAGTTTGGAAATATGTGAAAAATACACAAGTGTTGCGCAGAGGCGCACGAGGGGAAATGTTTATACGAGATGGTTGGCTGGTTACTTGGGCTTTGGTGGGTTGTTTGGTTGGTTTGTTGTGTTGTTCTTGGATCTTGTACTCGGCCAGCTTATTTGTGTTGGGGCATTTTGCCAATTCATTTTCGCTTCGAGTAAAATTAATTAGAAATCAACAAAATGAGCATAAAGCGAAAAAGGAAAACGAAAACACACAGAGCCCAGAGCCGAGCGCTACCATACATAAATCTCGACGAGCCTGAAATGGCAAAATTAAGAACATATACACAGACAGAAATGGGAGAAAATAATACAACAACAAAAATACAATTTTTCACTTGGCAGGGACAACAAAATAAACAGCAAGGAAAAAAGCTACTAAGTACAAAAAAAAAGAAGAGAAAAGCGAAAATAACTAAAAAAAAAAATATAAAAAAAAGAAAAAACCTCAGCAAACAATGAAAATGAATGAATAATTTGTAGAATTGCTCAGCTGCAATGTTGCTGCTGGTCATTGCTTTGTATTGTAGTTATTGTTGTTTTTCTACTTGCTGAGCTGGGTTTGCTGAACCTGGACATAAAGTAAACTGCTCCACAGAGCCAATAATCATTATAATAAATTTATTTTGCCTTCATAGCCGAAATTTCCATGTAATTACTCAAATTTGCTGCAGCTGAGACTGAAACTAAGACTTAGCCGAGGTTTTGGCAACTGTTCCAATGATTTCTTCTACTTGTTGTTGTATTTATAATGAAATATATATCCTGCACTAGCTTGACAGGGTATCATTATCAACGTCTGTCTCCGGTATGCCCCAATATTTGTATAATTTGTCTTTATTGTCATTGACATTAGGCACATTTGTTGCGGCGATTATCTGGACAATCTTTAAGTGGGCAAACAGCTGACGCTGCTAATGGCAGTTAGGGGAATTGAGGGTGAACAAAAGGTGGAGGGTGAGAAGTGGGGAGTGGAATGTGGCCACTGCTGGCCAGGATGTTAGATTGTGCCTGACATTTCTGGTGCCTTGCTTTGGTCGCGTGCTGTGTAATTTGTTTTGGCTGGCCGGCAAATGAATGCAAATTGTTTCTTGTGCTGGATTTTTAATGAGAAACACCAGGGAGAACTACGGTATGGTGCATAAGAGGGGAAACAGAGGTTCGTAATAAAGCAACACTCGACAAAATTGATACAAGAAAAAAACAAAACAGCAAACATGGGTATATAATTTCCTTAAGTTACTTAATAACTTTATTAGTGTTCGATACAGATAATTATTTATACTTGCACATATAGTTTTGTCATGTTTTTTTTTTTTTTAATTTTAGGCCGTCGAAAAATTAAAAATTGAATTTCCACACAAATAATTGGATTTTCACACATAAAAATTATACAGATAAGAAAATTGCAAACCACAGATTTTCCGTTTCTCCAGTGACAAATACAATTTCCCAAAAAAAAAAAAAAAAACACATTTTATTGTGCGGTTTTATCACAAAGTTTAGTCTTACAGATCTAATGATAAGAGCTTTTTATGTGAGCATATGTTATTGATAGTATAGATAGTATATTCGATTTTTTAAGCTTGAAAACACTCAAAGCTATAAGCTAAAACATACAAAATATATTCAATTTTTGTAAAACCTTCCCAATTCTCCTGTTTTGCTTCCTTCACTTTAAAATCCTAAGCTCTAAAATTCATATACCCATAAATTCGCTGAAAGACTTTTTTTATAATTCCACCTAATTTCCACCCTAAGCGTCACACTTAAAACACAAAGTTCGTAAATAAAATCTAACACCTTAACAATGGATAATAAATGATAATGAGCTGGCGACTAGGTGAACGCGAATATATTTGGATATTCACTCCCCCAAAACCCTAGAAATACGACAAGTGGATGAGCGTCGGCGTCCCCTAAGCTAAGGACAATGCGCCAGGATACGCGTAATTATTTTAATATTTAATGACTGTGAAAAATCAAAAGAAATAGAAAGCAAAAGCGAATGCGAAACGAAGGGAAGCAACGAGTGCTTATGCAAATAAATGGGGGAAAACCGGAAAGCGGGCTTAGGGCTAAGAGGATTGTAGGGGACGAGGGACGAGAGGGGGAGGGGGTTGGGGCACTTACCACTGGTACGGGTATCACACAGTAGACACAGGGATGGCCAACAGCAGCGGCGGCAGCGACAGTTGGCAGACCGTAGGCGGCAGCGGTGGCGGCGTTAACGCACAGATGATCCGTTTTAAATATCTTTGTTGGCGGCGGCTGGGCAATCAGCGAGGATGAGGCGCTGGAGCACGTGTACAGCGTCGATGTGGACGACGTCGTGGCGGCGTTAACTGTGGCGCCTCTTAAAGTTGTTGTCGTTGCTGCTGTTGTTTTCGCTTGCTTTGGCTTGGCAGCGCTTGTTGCTGTTGCCTCGTTTGTGGGTGGTGGCGGCGGCGGAGGCGCTGTTAGGCACAAGGAGCTGCTGTTGTTGCTGTTGTTGTTGTCTACGCTGACCGAGGCGTTAGCCTTAGAATTTGTTAAAAAACTTTCTGTTGTTGTTGCTGCTGTTGCTGTTGTTGTTCCTGTTGCTGCTGCTGTTGCCGCCGCTGCTGCTGCTGCTGCTGTTGTTGTTGCTGTGGTTGCTGCTGCTGTTGCTGTTGTGGCTTCTTGCTGACGCTCTGTTTGCACAACTGTTGCCAACTGTTGACTTGCAGCTGTTGCCTCGCTCTGCTGTTGTTGTTGCTGCTGCTGCTGCTGCTGTTGTTGCTGGTGCTGCTGCTGTTGTTGCTGCTGTAGCTGCTCTTGCTGATTGAAATTAGTTAGCGTCAATGTTGTTGTGGGCAGCGGTGAGGTTTTTCTCTTGATTGACGCAATTTTAATGGCTATTGATGTGCACGTTGATTGTGAATTAATTTTTTAGCTACTTTTTGTGCTCTTTACACACACTCTCTCTCTCCCTCTCTCTATTTCTTTAGCTATTGCCGACGACTGTCAGGTTGTTTGTTTGTCGCCTGTTTACTTCTTTTCCTATGCCTTTTGCCTCTTGGTTTTAGCCTATTTGCTATTAACTTTAGTATTACAACGACCAGAGAATAATTCAATTTGCGCTAAGTCTTTAATTTGTTTTTTTTTGTTTTTATTTTTTTAATTATGTTTTAAAAACATTTACTAATTATTTTGTTTTTTTTATTAATTTTTTTTGCTAACACTGAACACTTAAGAGTTTTGCAAGTTGAGAAATTTGTTTAACAATTACAGTTACTAAAGCACACAGAGACTTAAATATGCAAGTTATTTATTTTTTTATTAATTATTTTTTAAGCTAAGCTTTTTCTTTTGCTAATTCAAATTTAATTTTTTTGTAATAAATTTTCTAGCTTCTTCCTGCTTATAAATTTAATAGTTTTTTTAATATCTTTTAATTTCTTTTAATATTCACTCACAATTTGCGTTATTTTTAAACAATTTATAGTATTTTTATTTATTAATTTTTTTAAATTTATTGTCTCTTTTTACGCACAAAATTGCTTAACACGTGAATCTTGATTTATTTTTGATCCTTTTTTTATTAACTGCCAAAATAGTTTTTGTTTTTATTTATATTAATGTTTAATATTTTACTTTAATATTTGTATTAAAATAATACTGTAGTTTATTTTGTTGTTGTTTGGTTTTATTTTATTAATTGTATTAAATTGTTTTTATATTTTGAATTCAATAGAGTTTTTTTCAGTGACTTTTTTATTATTTTTTACTTTTTGGTTGAGTTTAAAACTCGCTGTTTATTTTTATCAATTTTATCTTTAAAAGACAAGTTTGGGTTTTTTTTATCTGCACTTTAACTTGTATTTGAAATACAATTAACCTTCTCTATAGTGACTTTAGACCTTTAGCCGATATTTTGTTGCTAGCTTTGAGCAGTTGTTGTTGTTGGTGTTTGTTTGTTTGTTTTTACGCTAATTAGTTGTAGCACCGTCTCGTGTAAATAATACTGGTTTGGTTTGTTGTTGAATTTGTTTTGTGGATTGCCCGGACAACGGTAAACACTCTTGAGTGCATTCACTTCACTTAAAACACCCACTCTTCTATATGGACAGAATGTACTCACAATAGTAACAACGCTTGGAATATATATTTATGAATATTACGTATACGCACGATAATTAATTTAAATTGAAATTAAATTAACTTTTTAATATTTATAATTTTTTTTTTATTTTAATTTTTTTTTTTTTGGGAAGGCGCAACACAAAATGGCGACAACTTGTCGGAACTTCACTTGATGCTTTGTGGTTAACGGCTGGGAACTGCTGGGATCAGTTGGGTCTGCTTGGATTGGCTTGACTTGACTGGCTTGGCTTGGCTTGGCTTGGCTTGGCTAGGCTTTGGCTAGGCTTTGGCTTTGGCTTGGCTTGGCTTCAGCTTCGGCTCGGCTTTGCTTGGCTTGGCTTGGCTGCTGGTCGTGCTGGCTGGTCGCTTTCCGTTTGCGAAAATGAGGAAAAGGCGTTTAACTTAACTTGACAATCGTCGAATGGATTCTGAATTTCTCATTGAGTAAGGTTGCATGCTCAACTTGAGGCCAGCACTTGGCAGCCAGTCGGCGCCAGCGTTCGGCTCTGCCACGATGACGCATTCGTGCGAGCCGGCAAAACACGTATTCGAGCACTTTGCAGGATCCACAAGCCGGCGCATGCGTTGCACGCAAGGCGTGTTGCAGGACACACGCGGCTGTTTGGCCACATTCAGCGCTGCACACGGCGTCCTTAGCGACGCACACAATGTGCTGGCAGGGTGTGCGAGGCGTGTGAAGAGCTGCGGGGACTGTGTTGCTGCCGCGTTCAGGCAACACGTTTTTTGGTTTCCTTAACGGGCACATCCAGCCCTGTGGGGCGTAACCAATTGAAATGCATCTCAGCCTACGCGAGCCGCAATTACCTTAACAACTTTGCGTTTGGTAATTGTCAACATTGAATTTAATCAGAAATTACGACGTGCCCTACAGCTAGCCCAGGCTGCTCTTAACTACCCAATTTACTGGTTACCTAGCTGCCCAATCAAATATAAATATATTTTATATGTATTTTCTTGCAACGTCTTAAAAGTCAAATATCCCAACTTTACAATGAAGTTGGAGCAGCAACAGTTTTGCTTGCCAACTTAAACAAGAGTCGCGCAACGAAAACGAGGCAAGCAAGAAAGAAAATCAAAAAGGCATGCAACACGGTGGCTAGTTGGTAAATGAAAAACAAGCTTCCCAGAGTTTTGGTCAGTTCTTGGACAAACATTTTTAAACAAACTCTAAAAATAAGAGTAAGTTTAATAGAATATAAAAAAATGATGAAGAAATTGTTTGTGTAATTAAAATAATTTTCAAATAGCGTAGGAAAAATCATTTTCATACGATCTTTTTTCTGATTTAAGCTCTTCAATAAAGTCTCAAGGTGTATTTAATATTTTCTAATATTGTCTCTTTTTAGTAATATTTTTTTTTATATCTATTTATAGAGAAAAACAGATTATCTCAATTATAATTTCTGATATTCGTTCCAAATTTGTTTTTCGGAATTTTTCAATGATAATTACCTAACATTATCCTTCAAGCATCATTTTTTTTAATCTGTAATATTAAGTTGTAATGCAATATATTAATAAGAACTAAGGTAAAAAACTGTTCGAAACCCGGATGTTTTTTTTTGTTTTTTGTTTTTTAGAAAATATGTGACGAACCACAGTTCGAATCAAAAACCTCACATAAACATATTTAATGAATGTGAAAACCAAGCTTACAAACAGAACCAAAAGGCGAAAAGTTTTTTATATTCTGTACTTTATTCTCAAATTTCTATAAGACAGTTTCGTTAGAATGAAAGAAAAACTTTTGTAATATAAGTTGAACTACTCCATGAATAAATATAGAATTATTAGATTCCAAATAAACTATATTATATTATATTATATTATATATAGTATATAACACACTAATGCCAAAGAAAGTTCATAGAAAATTGTTTAAAGTTTTTGATATATATAAACATTCTTCGCAGCAACTATAGATAATTTCTAGCTATAAATACTGTAAGGTCTGAAGCTTTCAGAACTCAATTTATAGAATCGCACAGAATGATAAATATATATAGAAAATGCTTGTGCCAGGCAAAAACTTCAGCGCTGACTAAGCGGGAATGTTTACAATTTTGTATTTCATTTTTTTTTATTCCTTCTTGTTTTTTGCAGTTTTACATTTTTATTTTGATGTGGTCGTCATTGTTGTTGTTGTTGCGAGTGTGCTGAAAGCTATTTAAATGGAACGCTCGTGAAAAGCAAAAGCAACGCCGTGCGGCCATTAGAGGATGCCAAATAGACGTCGCCACAAAGCGAGGCAAGCAGCAGAGCTGAGCTGAGATGAGAACATGGCCAGTGGAAAGTGGGGGGGCCGTCTAAAGGGAGTGAGGCATTGCCCAAAACGCAGCCACAGTTGCCCGCCGCATTGTGCGGCAAACATCAGTGAATAGTTTATTATACAGATATACGCAGGTAAGTAGTAGAAGTAGTTGATAAATAGAGGGCTACAGAAGGGTGGGGCGGGTCTAAAAATGCACAGCTTACAAATGTAAAACTGCCTTTGTGCGTTTTATCCATTTGTGTGTGCGATTTTTATTTAGAAGGCGACGCTAATGCATAAAATATGCCAGCATTATGTAATGAAATCTGCACCAACATTCGGCGAAGAGCAACAAAATATAAAAGGAGTGCCCGACAAACAGTCACCCTGTAGCTTAAAGCTGGCTAGATCGAATAGCCTGTTGTTGCCAATCAAGAATATATATACTTAATGGGGTCGAAAGTGCCTGCTGACAACTTTAATGGTTGCAGGGTATAAAAAAGCAGTTAAGAGCCTTTTAGATTTATTTGAGTAATGATTGCAGGTAAGTGCCAGCTGGTTAAGATTAGGCAGGTTGTGGCCTGCAAGTGTCAGGTATTGATATGCTAGGTGTGTGGGCGGGGAGGGGGAGCGGGGATAGCAGCGAATAGAAATGCGTATCATTGCCATAGCAAGCGGCAGCAGCAATTTTCCACTCAAATGGGCCAACGCTGCGTATGACACATGTCGATTGCAGTGGCGCCCCCTTGCGACCGGTAGCGCGACCCAGACCCAGACTGAAGCTGAGGCCAAAACGAGGCGGGGCAGGACGGCGAGCCCTATCAGAAGTCTGAAATCAGTTAAAGGCGAAAGCAGAAGGGTGCCGAACCGATTTGAATGAATGAGTTTTGCGAGTGAATGAATGAGTGACTGCGCGGTTGCCAGCTTGATTGCTTGATTGATGCACTGATGCATTTGATTGATCGATTGATTGATTCATTGTGGCGCTGATTGCGTACAAGCTGGCATTTTCTGCGTATGTATGTATGCTTTAGCTTTAAATAGTTCGGGATTTTAAATTATGACAAAATTATGAATAAGTGAACTCCTTTTTTAATCAATGTTGGGGTTTGAGGGCTAATGAGGAGAGCCCTTGATAAGAGCGGTAGTTTATTGAAAGAATACTTAAACAAAAATTAAATGGAATGGTAATAATCGATAGTCGATCGATTGTAAAAAATAGTACAAAATAATATTTATTAAGATATTCATTTTGCTCTTGACAATGTCTAAATTAAATCGAAAGAACAATCTAGACATTTTATAAAGAAGCAGCAAGCTACAGAATTCAAGGAATTAAGAAACAGGGTTTTCCGTTGTTTTTATATCTTGTTGCCTTTTCAACATAATTTTTCATTTTCTTAAAGAGTTCGCAAATCATGTTAAAAGTGATCACAACGAGAATTTCTCAAAACGTAAAGAAATAGTAAAACTAGTACTATCGATCATCAATACATCGATAACATCATAAATAGCAACCTTATTCTTAAACTTTTTATGTATATAAACTTGTTTCGCATCACTTACATTTGCATAATTCTGTGATCGCGGCATCTGCGGCGGCAATTGCTGCGAATTTGGTGGCGCCCTCATGTGGCCAGTAGCGCCGGCTCCACCGCCGCCTGTCTGCTGCTGTTGGGGCCCGCCCATTTGCTGCTGCTGCTGTTGCTGCTGCTGGTGCGCAGGCGGCGCTGGACTATAGCGTGGATGCATATCAAATGCTGCTGCTGCTTCCTCTTCTTCTATGAAATACACTCGCGACGAATCAACTGAAAAGCAAAAATGGCAAGAAAATGATAGGTTTAATTGATGATTAATGATTAGAGAAAGGGAAAGGCGCAAAGCAAAACGAGAAACAACAATAATGGCTACGTATGACAGTTGATAACTGTTGTTGCTAATGCGGCTGCAGATCGGCCACACTGCCTGATTAAAATAAGCTTAAACTTGTGCTTAATAAATGTGATATTTAAAGTAAGTGTATTTATGTACTTGTTTATTTTTCAATAATTTCCTTCAATTTAACTTAGTCGTATAACTACATTTTTAGCCATATTTCATCAGCAGTTCTGCTTGCACATCGGCAACATTGTCTGATTGAAAAATATTTAGTAAGTATGATAATTAAGGTTAGGGTACTAAAGTACGTTTTCGTATGTATTTGTTGGTTAATTTCTTTAATTTAATTACGCTTTTCCGTTACTAAAATTTTGTAAACAGTTTGTTTAGCCAACAACGGCAATTAGTAGTCAATTCTGCTTGCGCATCGGCAACACTGTATTGGCCGCTAGCTGTTATATTTTACTGCACTTTACACTCTCTTCTGCCGGCTGCTATGCTTCAGTTGCCAGGCCCATAAAAAAGAGAACTTGTGTCCAGATCATTTGTTCTTTTTCTAATTTGCAATTAATTGCAGTCGCGGCAACTATGTTGCCAGACATGTTTTGCATGCGGCATGTGTAGAATTTTATAATGCATATCATCTGTTGTTGTTGTTATACATATAGCACCTCACTGCACAGACACACACACACATAATATAGTTGCGTAGGCTTAAAAATAGCGCACAGCCAAGTTGTATTTTTATGGGGCCAGACTCACACACGCACAAACATATAAGCAGACGTTGACCGAAAAAAAAACAAATATTTTTATTGATGTACACAGTGCAAAAATCTATTTAATATTCCGCATGGTAGTTTATATTAATTTGTTGCTTACAGTATGCGACACTTTCGTTGTTTGTTATTATTGTTGTTGCTTAATAAAGTACGAATTGCAGTGCGCCAAAAGGACAATGACAGCTACGCAGCGAAAACGAGAGAGCGCGAGTGAGCGTTAGAGCAAGAGCAAGCGAGACAGAGCGCCAGTCGTTTTCTGACAGCTGCAGCTGACTGAACGCCGAGAGAGAGAGAGCGAGTGCGAGAGCGTCGTGTGAGCATGCGAATGAGCGCGATATGCCGGCAAAAGCAAAAGCAAAAAACGTCAAAGCACGCACAACAAGTGAGCAAAAATAAAACACACGCCTGACTTTGCTGTGCTTTATGGTTATTTGATTAGATTTCTGCGCTAAAAATAGCCAACAGATTTTGGCAAAGCATATTGCCAAACATTTTTCAAAATGCACAAACATATTCTCATACACACGCACTCACTCACATGTGCTGCAAACAAATTTGCATGAGTGTCAAGCAGTCGGACAGTGTATGCATCCCCAATCAAGCAGCTAAAAGCGTCCCTGTGTTTTGTTATTGCTTTTCATTGTCTGCTTTATTTTCGCCGCTGATTTTCACTGCTTATTATGTGTTTTTATGCAATTTCTAATTAAAAATGAAAACAAAAAAACCCTAAACTAACTATTGCTGTCGAGTGCATTGACATGCGATAGCAACAAATTCGAATTCGCTTTCAATTAGCTGCAAGATGTAAATTTGCTTTTGACGCAGAGAAATTGTTACGACAGCGAAGTTGCTGGGGTAGGGTATTGTGAGGTATGCTTACTATTGAATGTCAGCTGTGAGCTGTTGTTGCACGGTAGAAGTTGATTACGATAACGAGACTGAGATTTTGCGCACACAAACTAATACACTCACACACACACACACACACACGCACACTGACAGAAGCTGAGAAGTGACAAACAGAACGCACTTTGTACTTGACACTTCTTAGCTGTTGCTCTGCTTGTTGATTCTGGTTGCTGTTGTTGTTGTTGCTGCCTTTTGTGGTTGCAGTTTTTTGTGTTTTGTTTTCGGTGCGGGTGCGTAATGAATTTTTATTTATGCAAAACTTACAACGACAAAATACCTTGCGCAGCGAGCGAGCGAAAAAAGCGCAACACACACAAACCGACGGCGAAACGAAATGTACGCGAAACGGTGGTGGATGAGAAATGGCAAAAGCACACAGCAGACGGAGCAACAGAGAGCGCAACACTGAATGAAACGGTGAGCGCGGACAAAAACAAAATTGTATTTGCGTGCCCACTCTTTTTGCATGTTTGCTCACTATCTGTTGGCGCACTCTCGCGTGCGCTCTCGCACTCTCTCTGTCACTCTTGCGGGCACGCCACAGCTGTGGGGCCCGGCACCCGGCAAAAGCGGCAGTTTTGCTTTTGCTTGGCCGCTGTGCACTTGTTGTTGTTGTTTTGAAAAGGCAGTCGGTGCAAATAGAAATTTAAATAATTCAACAAATAGAAATAGAAACTTGCAGCGCTGCGCTGATTAAGTGCACATGTGTTTGTATGTACCAATTGAGTATGTGTGTATGTGCATAGATAAATGTGCATGGGTGGTGCTCTTGCTCGATAGTGCAGCTGGGAGGCGACGCGTGACGCAGCATTGAGCTTTTTGTCAGTGCCCAAACACTTGGCGGCTGTGTGCAGAATATTTAAATGGATCGAGCATATTAAATGATTATTTTAAGATACAAAAAAATTATAGATATAAAGTACATATATTTTAACTGTCGCTTTTATAGTTCCTAGAAAGTAATTAAAATGTTTCTAGAGTTTCTAGAGAATATACGGAACGAATTAAATTAGTATTTTACGATGATTTAAAAATAAATGATAGACGTAGCCATTTTAATTGTAAAGCATAACAAATATTTGAAATGTTCCGAATATTAAAATAGATTGGAGCATATTAAAATAATATTTTAAGATAAAAATAAGTAATAGATTTGCACTTATTTTAGTTTAAAATCGTTTAATTTTTGTTATTCTGAAAAATAGTTGAAAAGTTCAAATGTCAAACTAACCTAAAAGAAGTACTTTTCAATACAACCGTATTTTCTTTCTTATTACAATTCTATGCACATCTTTTGGTATTTTCCAACACACTGACATATCACTGTCAATCATCTGCAGCTATAATTGGGTAGGCTTTTCTCATTTGGCTTTCATTGTTTGTACCGTTGGCTCCTTCGTTGCCATCTGTTTGCCCATTACGTAAATACAGGCCCAATAAAAAGGACAAGCCCCTCGCATCACTCAGCCACCCCTCCCCTACATTTTCACGAAACTGTTGAGCCAGCAGCAGCTCGGTGACATTTTGAAATATTTAAATAAAATTAATATTCTCAACAAGTGCGCGACATAAAAGTGCGACACCCACACATGAACATTATCCCGGTTTCGTATAGGGGTCCCTAACTCCCAACACCCCTCTCCATCGCCCGCACCGACGGCACATAACAAAGGACTAAAGGACTAAACAAATGATGCATGACGACAACAAGCAGAAAAAAGTGACACCCACTCGCACACTCACACACACGCACACGCATTCGCACAGTGTGTAAACAATGCTCTCTACATATGCCTACAACAATAAATTACAACAACAATGGCGGCAACAGCAACAAAGTCAAGCTAAATTTGAAGAATGAGCAAAACGAGCAAACAGCAGCCAAGAAGAAGAAGCAGGCATGGGAGAGAGCAAGAGAGGCATGCAAGGAATTTAAATTTATCCAAAATATGCAAATTTAATGACACTATCTTGATATGCAAATGCCAAACGGCAGCAAAATACAAGAAAAATGGCGCACAACCGAAAAGCGAAGTGCCAGAAGAATAGAAAAAATGGAGCAAGAAATCAAAAATGCCAATACAAACACACACACACACACACAGCTTCTCACGAACACAATGGAAACACTTTCGCTAAAACGTATGAAAAATAACATATTATGGAAATGCAAGGGGGGGGGGGGGGGCACGGAAGTGGGCTGAACTGCGCCTCTGCGGCCAAAATGGCGACGCGTTGGCATTTTCATTAAGTTTGGCACCATTTTTTTGTTTGCCTTCCCTTTTTCCGTCCACATTCTTGTCGCGCTGCGAGAGAGAGTGAGAGAGAGAGAGAGACAGGAGGCAGCTTGGTACGTGACCGTAAGCAATTTACAGGCAGCAAAGCAAAGCCCCCTCTCCATCACACACACACACACACACACACACACACTGTGACAGACAGACAACAAGCGGCCGCTGCGTAATCGCATCAGAAAAGTGAAATGTCAGCTGTTCTGCCGCATCGCGTTTCCATCATCCTTCTTCTTTTGCAGCAAAGAGAAGAAGAAGATGCTAAGGCGACTGCCTGGAATGCCAGCTAGTTAAAAAAATAGTTTCCTAAACAACGGAACGCACGGCCGGAATGCAGCGTCCAAGCGGACAGCGGGTCTCATGATGGCGCGTGATCTAACTACAGTTTATGGCTGCGACTTGACTCGAGCGCCAGCGAGAGCGTGACAGCGAGAGAGTTGGAGTAAATAAAAAAGTGCACACTCAGCGGAAAATAGGAGAGCGTGAGCGGCAGAGCTGCACCACTTACCTGGCCACCTTGTTAATGTCCAAAATGGCGCATAAAACAGTTTTTTGGGCAAATGTAGCTGTATTTTGTTTTTATATTCAACCAATGGGAATTTAAAAGGCAACAAAATCGTGGAAGATCGACAAGTCTGAAGGTAAGATAAATGATAAATAAATTGTTGCATAGTTCGTAACCTTAAAAATGAGAAAAAGTATATAATATAGTTGTGGATGTGCATGATGCAGGTCGAAGAATATATCATTAATTCAAATCATACAAATTATTATGCAGGCACTTAATAACTTAACAATAGTAGTAGAAATTGCTTGATGCACTTACAGCTTATCAACAATGGTATAATTATTTGCAGAAAATACCATCAAGGCATCTCGGCTTCATCAAATAATATGGTATAATTATGCGTTTACATTTGTGAAATGCAGCTGGCTGCTCATGCATTATTTCCCAAGCTAATTCCCATGCATTACTCAAATAAACGTTGAATGTTAGTGTAAAATTAATTTGCTCATATAGAAAATGACTTGGATATCATATGGGGAAGAGACGGAGAAGAGAGAGAGAGAGAAAGAGGGTGGGGGGGGCATATTGATGTTGATGTTTCATATGCCAATGGCTTCCGCAACATTTCCCTCGTCGCGCATTCACGCATAATTACCTCAACAGCAGCAAGTGTAAGAAGAAGAAGAAGAAGAAGCAGAGCCAACAGCAGCAACACCAAGGATAAGCAGCAACAGGACTTAGAAGCTGCTGGCGGCGGGACGAAAGCCAAAATGGGGTCGTCGCCAAGACATCGTTAAATTAAATCTATTGTCGGCGCATTCAATGTGCATATAAATCATTTATGGCCTTTTCAGGCGATGCAGACACGCAGAAATTACCAGCGGAAGAAAGGAGGGTGGGTGCGGGGGCGGTGGGGCGGTTGAGTGTGGATGAAGAGTGTGCGAAATGTAGACATTACAACAATTTATTATTTAATTATCTATGCCGCAAAATTTTCATTCACAGCACCGCAGAAATCCGAACAGCGATAACTCAACCCACAGACAACAACAACAACAACAATAACAACAGCAACAACAAACACGAACCACAGAAAATACATTAAAGTACAAGCACAATAAGGGGGGGACGACGGGAAAAAGCATCCACAGAGCATTTTCATAAAATTTGATTACAGTGAATGCGTAAAGTTTACGACCAAGTAAAGGGAATTAACTCGCAAGTGGCAACCAGCAAACTCTTAGGCCACATATGTATGCCAGCTGCTGTGGCTTCTCATGCCGGAAAGACGCCAACCAACCCCTAAGCATCCCCCCACCACACATAATAATCCATTAGGAGTAAAATTTTTGGCCAACGCCTCTGCGACTGATCATAATTTGGTTTTATTAAAGCCTCAAGTTGATGATTATGATACATATATGCACATATTTATTTGGAATTTAATAAGTCATGGGCGTGGTCAGCGCCCAATAGATTTCCAGCTGACTTGCCTTGACGCAAATCTTTTCAATATTAAATTAAAATAAAGAAAGAAAAAAAAGAAGCGAAAAAACTGTTGCGCTTTTTTGTTGGACAAGTTTTCTGCTGGGCTTTGATTGATGGCTGACGGGTTGCGGCCAGCGGGCGTGGGGCAAGTGAAAACTCTGCACAAATGTTGCCACAACAAACTGCAGGGCCAAAATAAACAAGTTGCTGCTGTTGTTGTAGCGGTTGCTTTTCTTTTTCGCCATAACGCTGATGGGCCAAGAATTTCTGCTGTTCGCCTGGACAAAGTTTTGCCCCAAAATCAAAGCCCCTGAGTGAGTGATTGGTCTAGGAAGGAGCGGCAACAAAACAGCTACAGACATGGCTATAATATCTAAACTTATAGCAAGTAAGGGCTACAATTTCAAGTAATTGAGTGGCTGCAGGCAGGAGTTGAGACTAGGGCAGACTGGGGGTGGGGGTGTCGAATTACTGAGGGCCAACAAGTTGACGGGCCTTGCATATTTTATTCAATTTGACTGCAGAGAGTTCATTAAATTTCAACATGAATTTGAATGTACATCGATCATTCAACAGGACAGCGAAGAATGTCTAAAGATAATAAGTGAGCACACAAAAGGAGCAGCTGAAACAAAAGGATTGCACATTTAAATTTGACAAAGTTATACTAAAGCAGATTTCGTAATGAAGTCATTAAATGGGGTTTATTCACAATAAGAATCATAATCATATTATATAGTCGCTAATTAAACCTTGGAGTCGAGCAGTAACAGCTTTATGATTGATTTAAATAAAAAATATTATGTAAGTAATCTGACGTTTTCAGTCAAACATTATACATAATCATGTTGAAGCTTTTACTCGCATTTACTGCATTTAACGACTAATTCCACTTGTTCCACAGTTGTCCGAACATTTTAATTAAGCGTCCTTATTCGTGACTAAATCAGAAGCAAAGCCGCTTAATACTTTATCCCGCTGCAGGGTATTCATATTTTTTTACGACCTATGTAACGTTTTGATGAGTGAGAAGAAATATAAACTAATAAATATTTTCTTTGATTGCACATATAATATGTAATGAGTCTTATGTTTAGGAATTTTGGAAATATACAAAATATTTGTAATATAAAAATGTTGTTCGCAAGGTGAGAAGTTTTCACCTTGACCGGATTTTTATACTTGATTAAAGTAACAAATTCTTGTTTTTTTGTTCCAAGTGCATTTATGTTTAATTATGAATATTAAAGGGTATTTAAAGTACGGCACAACGCGGTTTGGTATCTTTTCTAGCTCTCGCATTGCATTTTGCTGCAGTTGCAACAGTTCCAATGTTGATTATGTTATGGCCCGCACTGGCAAGCCCCCCCAAAACCCTCTTGCCATCAGCCCCTGCAATAGCATGCAGTTGTAAGTTAAAGGCCCAAAAACAACGGCCAAGCTGTCGCATTTGACAATCTAATCAGCTTTGGTATTAATCCTTGGCCACAGCAGCCGCCGCAGCCACAAGCCGCAATCATTCGCTGAGGCAACCAATATTTTCCCTTGCCACCCACTATCACCCCGTACGTACCCCTACGCTCTCTCTGTAGCTGGGCAATATTTGCGGTCGTATTTCTATTATCTTTTGAGTTCGAGAGTCGCACAGAACGACTTTGAAATTGCCGCACCAGTGGCGCCCGTCGGAGACCCAAAATGTTGCTCCAGTGTCGACCGCAGTGCTGAGTACCAGCGATGCCGCAACAGGACCAGCGCTAACGAGCTTTAAACCGCGCCAACAGCTGTGCGAACAAAGGCCGCCATTGTCCTTTTGCCAGCCCGCACCGTCGAGCAGCCTGCCTGCCAGCCGGGCTCGCTGCCTTGCGCTGCGTCCGCTCAGATAAGCAGTGCAAAATAAAACCCTTTTCTTTTTATTTCGTTTTTGGTCCTTTGATAGAAACAACAAGTACTCAAGTGTCTACAGTTGTCCTTTTTTTGTTGTTTTTTTTTTTTTGGGTGCGTACAAGTAGGTCCTGAAATTGAATAATACTTGCAGACGGCTTTGATTTCAACGGCGGGCGTCCATTGAGCTGTGGCATAAAGTGTAGCATACTTTTATGGGCCCGCGACCGGATCGGCAAAAAGATATCTATCAGCCTGTTTCCGAGCTGCTTCAACTTAATCGGATTATTAATAAGCATTCATTAGGCGAACGATTCAGTCGCAGGACATAAATAAAATGCCATCTATTATACACAAACGATTGCATTCTCGCAACCCACGCGCCCGCCTCCACTTGATCGCTTGATTTATTAAATTTATCAAAAAAAAATACAAAAAAAAAAAAATGAAGCAGCCGAGCAAAGGATACGGCAGCCACTTAGCTTCAGGGAATTGGGCCGGCCGTTGGGTGGAGCATATTTAAAGCCAACTGCGTTTATCACGCACCACAGGACATTGCCCATTCACCTTGGCGCCGACCACCGACCCCTGCACCAAAGACGTTCGCTTGGCTGCACAGCAAATGTTCCATGTCAGAAAACGCTTCACATAATAATGCCGGCCCCAAAAGACAAGAGGCTCAGCGCCAAACTCCGGGACCTGCTGCCACTCCCACTGGCCATCAATGGGGCCACCAATATCTGCGTTATAAATAATGACAGTTTAAAGCCAGTCCGGTATGAAACTAACCAAGTTCAAGTGGTTAGTTGGCCTCTGTCATAGCTCGTTTTTCTGCTGGTTTTTTTTTTTTTTGCTCTGTATTTTGGGACCATCTTTGTCTTTGGGTTTATTTAGGGAGCTGTCATTTACAAGCCGCTATCCCACAGGACGCAGCAGCTACTACTTAAGGGTGTTAAGCATTTTTGACAGCACATTCGTGTAATTCAAAGCCTCAGCTGCAACAACAACAAGAACTACAACTGTAATAAGCCCTACGATGTTGTGTGTATTCCCAAACCATTTAGTTGTCGGCTTTGTCAGTGCTTAACGCAATTCTCGTGCATGTGTCCAGTGACAGGACAGCGTGGTCGTCCCTCTAGTTACTCAAATTAAAGATTGCGTTGTGTAAAAATGGGGCGAGTTGTGTAAATTAATTGAGCGTCCGTAATTGAAGAGCGTCGTTCGCAACCAGGTGAAAGCTTATTTTTAAAATAACTGGTTTTAAGAGTTTAACAAAAAAAAAAAAAAAAGAAACAGAGAAGAAGATGAACTTATCTGATTTGAACAAAGAAGAAGATGAACTTATCTAAGATTTGCCATCTGCTTTGTAATTATTGAACAATCTGGTCACTCTGAAAAAAGAAACTAATTAAAAGTGAATTTTAAATAAGTTAGTTTTGGTATTTGGTCAGCAGTTTTATACGGCTAACTTTTGAACGTATTTTTAGTTTGACCGTATTCTCTAAATAAATAACTTCAAGGAAAGAAATACTTTTGGAATTTGCCAAATCGCTTATATTTCTAAAAATTAACTTGAAATAATATTTTTTAAAAATTTGCATAAGGTCAAAGGGACCTTAATTGACTGTGACCATATTAAAATGAACATGATTTCCATTAAATAATTTATTAATCCAGAATTATATTATTTATTTACTATTATATTATATTTATTTATTAATTACAATATTCATTTATATTAATTTACAATAGTTCTTTCTATATATGTATAAGTTTTAAAATTGATATTTACACCCGCAACTATTTCGCCATTAACTTCACCTGACAGTCGTGATATGCAATCTTTCGCCAAAAGTCTGCGGCAATAATTTTTGTGGTTTTCCCGGGCACTTATCAACACGTTAGCAGAGCGCAAAACGTTCGCAATTAGCAGCAGAAGCGAAGCAAAGAGAAAAATAACAATTAATGATGAAATATTAAACAGTCAAGCAGCAGGCGGCAAAAACAACAACACTGATATAAATGATGCAACATGGCCAAGAAAAAAGCAACAACAACTACAACAGCAACGACGACAACAAGGACAACAGAACGTTGCTCGTAATTCAGCAAAACTGAAATTTCGTTCGATAACAATTGCAGCAGCAACAACAACAACAGCAACAACGAGAATAAATTGCAACAACAACAAATAGCAAATAGTCATTGCATGTACTCGCAATGTTGTCGCCGACGTCGTCGTTGACGTCAGCGTCGGCAGCGCCGTTGACGTCGTTTAGTTGAGTTTCATTTTACAGTTGTTGGCTGCATTTTCCGCCATTTGGTTGCTGCCGATAACAACTGCAATTGCAAACAGTATTTAGGCGGTTAAATATATATGAACTACAAGCAACAACAACATAAACAGAGACAGAGAATACTCGACTAGATGATATGCCTCTAGTAACCTATAAATCATAAAATATACGCCGTCTCAAGCAATCCATTAGAAGAAGAATATATGTTTGTGTATATAATAGATTTGACATTTATTTAAATTAATCCATTAATTATAATATATTTGTAGAGCTAGCCTAGTAATTTAAATTGAAAGCTAGCTTAGAATTATGAAGCTGTGGCAGCAGAGACCTGTTGCTTCTTAAATGAATTTTATTTCAATCAAAATATACAAAATAATTAATACCTAAAAAAATATAAGATGATAAAATACACATACAACAATATATAAATTTGTATAATTATAAAATCATATTTAAGTCAAAAACTCTCCTCCTGTCGTTATTTTCCTACTGGCTTTTTCTTTAAAAATATTTTGGTCAATTTCAGAAAGAACTTTTGTACAGAAAAAGATAGTTTGTTTTTTTTTTTTTTTGAGCAAAAGAAAGGGAAAAATACAATTGGCCAGCAATTTGAAATTTTCACATATTTTCCCAGCTTTATCATACCATTTTCACTTCGTTTTATAGGGTATAACAAGCGATACAATGCGATCTACAAAATTTTGTGCACGAGGCCAAACAAATTGAAACTTTTCCTACTTAAGAGAACGCTGCACATTCGTTACTCGCAGCACAGCGTTTTCCCGCGCAGCCCGCAGTCCATGTTGCCACAGTGGCAGCCAAAAATTTATATATTAAATGAATTGCACAATTTTGTGCAACGTTGCGCGGCTGTGGCAGCTGATTTGAAGCGATGTCGTCGAAATCGAGCCAAAGAACCAGCAGCAGCAGCAGCAGCAACAACAGGCAACAGGCCCCAGGGGAAACGGGAAGCGGGGTGCATTTTACTGGGTTTGAGTACGTGGGCGACATTTGAAACAGAAACCGGAAATTGGAACTGCAATTTATGCTCATCGCATCGTAGGCGCCATGTTGCACATTTTGAGCTGGCAGCGGATTTGCTGCTGCTGCTGCTGCAGCAGTTGCTGCCGCTGCTGCATAATCTATTTCGGGGTCATTTGCAAAAGGTCAACACATGCCATTACTT
The DNA here is from genome assembly GCA_035041545.1 of Drosophila colorata. Taxonomy (NCBI): domain Eukaryota; kingdom Metazoa; phylum Arthropoda; class Insecta; order Diptera; family Drosophilidae; genus Drosophila; species Drosophila colorata. The sequence goes on from JAWNLD010000564.1 coordinate 9,366,164, forward strand.
TCAATGAGCGACCGCCCAGAAGGCCTTTGTAATTAGCTGCTGCTAGGGCGGTACGACGACGGCGTAGGCGCGGCCAGAGCCAAATGTTTTCGGATAACATTTTAAATGGGTCAACGCATGGAATTTTATTTATTGTGAACGCCAAGTGGCAATTTATGGGCCAATAGCTGGTCACCGGCATGGCGGCGGGTGTTAGGGGCAGGGGCTTTTCCATGGACGGATATTAATGCGCATTGTGCGAGCCATTTGCTATTCAAAGAGAAACATTCACTGATCTATTTATGGCCAACAAGGGGAAATTGAAATTTGCGCCAGGCGCGATTAAATTTTCCATATACTTCATGTACAAACGCGGGCGACATAACGCCCACTAAAAAGTTAATGGGCAGCAATTTCAGTTATTTGAATTACACAAAAAAAATTAGACTTAAAAATGGTGGGTAAGCGCGAGCAGACAAAAGAAAAACATTTGAAAATGGCAAATATTGAGAAATTTCATGTGAAATTTATGCAATGGAAAATTGTATGGAAATTGTGTTCGCAAAGTCGGCAAAGGTTTTAATGGAATGTAGGTTTTAAATATTTATTTGAATAATTAAAGAGTTTCTAAATATATATGCCTGAATCAACTAAAAGCTGTATTTTTTATACCCTGAACCCATTGTAAATGGGTAAAAAGGGTATAATGATTTTGTGCAAATGTATGTAACAGGCAGAAGGAGGCATCTCCGACCCCATAAGGTATATATATTCTTGATCACCACCTTACTTGTTTTTTATATATATTAATAGGAAATACAAAATAAGAGTTTGAAAGAAATTTTAATAAGTCTAGCTCTTAAGGCCTCTTTGAATTGTGAAGTAGAGAGAGAAGCTTAACTCCGGCATTTAAAAATATAACAAATACTAAAGTGAATTAAAACACTGGAAAACATTAAAAAAATTTATTTGCATATGTGCATAGAAAATATTGTATATAAAAGCACTAAAGAAAATACCAAAAATGTTGGAAAGTTTTGGAATACAGCGGAATTGTAGACTGTGAAGACAAGAATAAAAAAAATATAAAAAAATGTATAGAGAAAATTGTTATGTATAACCAAATAAAGAAATTTGTAACATAAACAATGTAAAAGAAAAAAAAAGATTCCTTGACAGTAGAAAATATATCTACATGTTAGCAAAACTACCGTTTTAGGGCATTTGACTTTTTGGGTGGAGCCTCCAAGCAATTCTCTATGAGTTCAGTAACCAAAAACTAATAAACAAGAAAACAATTTACATCCATTGTGAAAGTCTAACCACGCTCCGTCCCACGCCGCCAACGCTTGCCATTTTCTACGCGTTTTTCAACTTATTTGATGCGCTGCGCATGATTAATCTTCAAAAGTATTATGCCAAGAGACACACACATGCGCACACATACACAAAGCAAGCTTTAACAAGTGTGTGAATGTAAAGGATGCCAAGGCGAAAGTAGAAGCAGAGAAACGAAAACTGTGTTTTTTGTGTGTTGACTGAAAAATGATTAAAAACTTAACTTTCAAAGAAGTTGCCAATGCAACAACAACAAACGTTGCATGTATGTATTTGCCCAATCCTGACCCCCTCTCCCCGTCCTTTGCCCCCGCGCTATGCTCATGCTAGCGGGTAATCCTTTAATGCTTGCAACGCGTATGTCACAGCAGCTGCAACTATTTCTCATTTCTCATCACTGCAGACGACGGCAATGGTGACAGGGAAGTTTCCCTTTCCTTTTGCCACAGCCCCTCCACACTCTCAACCCCCCCCCCCCCACACACAGACGCACCCTTGTCAGTTCCACCAGGCTTTTGGGGCCCACATCAACTTACTTATGCCTGCTAAAGTGACATTTTCCACTCGTCGTTGTTGTCCCTGTTGCTGTTGTTGCTGTCGTTTTAGCTACTTACTTACTTTACTTAAAATATTTTTACCCACTTGCGTTTTATTTCTCGTTTATCCCTTCTTTTTTTTTGACTACCTCTCAGCTCAACGGCGTGCGTCTCTTTCAAATCCCGGCAAAAATATTTTCACAAGTTTTACCTGAAACTTCTTTAGTTCATTTTTTTTGTTGTGCTCTTTTTGCTGCTTGTTTTATTGTTGTTGTTGTTGCTGCTGTTGATGCGTTTTGCCAAAGATTTTGACGCGGCGGCATAATAAATTGCGGGAAAACACCTGTATAAACACACCTGTACACCTACATGTGTATATGTATGCGCGTGTGTGTGTTTGCGTGTATGTTAGTTGCTGCTTAAGTTGTTTAGTGCTTTGGGGTGATATGCAAAACTTTTCAACGTGTTTAGTGATTTTGAATTGTAACCGCTTTCTAATTTTATGCCTCTTTTTTCTATCTCTCTTACTGGATATCTCTTTGTCTTTCATATCTCTCTCTCGTTCTATATATAATGATATATCTATTTGTATCTGCTGATGGATCGAGCAGATATGTATCCTTATCTTTAGCTTCAAGTGAACGTCAATCTCGTTTTCCATCTCTTTTATATTAATTTCTTCCTATTTATTCATATAATATTTTCTCCATTTCCATCTCTTTATACCCTATAAATAAATATACCTGTAGCTCTATAAATCTCACTCGCACTCACTCCCCTCTCACCCTCTCGTTCACTCTCCCTCTCCACTTTATTTCAGTGATTGTTCCAGTTGCTTGGCGATTTTTCGCAACAATTTTCCGCAACATTAATTGCTTGTCATTGTCAACGCTGTGCGCCTCTTCAAACGGCCGAGATCGTCAGTCCACCTCAGCCCACTTACCCGGCCACATTTAATGACGCCTCGAGACGCGTTCATAAACTTTTCCACGCGCAAATTGTAAAATTTTCATTGCATACTTTCGTGCGTCAGCCAAAGACGCGCCAACGCACAAAAATCCCCTTTGTATTCTTCTCAAAACCCCCAACAAACACCAAAAAAAAAAGTGCGTTCAGCTCAAGCTTTGTTGTTGTTGTTATAATTGTCGTTGTTGCTGCTGCCTTTGCCATTAACATTTTTGCCTTGGGCAAACTGCAAATTAACGTGTGAAATTGAAGTTTAGCCGAGAAGTACGGGTGCGCGGGGGAGAGGTGGCAAGGGAGTGGGTGGGCAACGCCCTTTTTGGTGCATAATAATTTTGACCAAAAGTTTGTACTGTTTATGAGTGCTGAATACTTATTGGGAAGGCTTTAATTAAGGCTTAGTCGAGTGGAAGTTCAGAAAAGTTATTCAAAATAGAAATAGAAAGAGAAAAGTGAGAAAACGAGAGACAGAGATAGCTAAAAAACATAAAAAGAAAAGTGAAAAGTGAAAAATCAACTGTAAATTGAAGTTATATTCAGAGTTGAGCAAATGTTGCAATAAGTTAAGATAGGACAGAGCACACATTTAAAAACGATAATAATGTAGAATTTGTATTTACTTTAATAATTATGTTGTATATTGTCATTCTTTTTGGTATTAAATAAATCAAAGAGAATCAGTTTTAATATTCATATAAATAATGTATGTATTATGAAGCGTAGCTATTAATTTGGCACTTTACGGCTTTTTCCGAAACACTGAAAATGAGTATTATTCATAATGAATAAATAAGAGAGGCTTCCACATTGACCTGATGCACACACGCTCGCACAGTCAGTTCGTCTCTCAATATGGACAAGCTTCAATATCAATAGCAATAAATATGAAAGCATTGCAGCCGCTTGATAAACAACTCATTATACCCTGTACACATCAAACGGTGGGAAAAGCTTATACTGATTATGTGAAGTGGTATGCAACAGGAGGAAAGTAATATACTTCTGCACAGCAAGGGGTGTTAAAGGCGTAAAAGTTTCCTTAGATTTAGTTATATACTCGTTTGTGTTTACTTAACTTACTGTTGCCTAGAAATGTCTAAAAAATTACACATTCCTGAAGAAGACAAATAATTAATAAGTAAATGTAATAATTATACTTTATATTTTCACTATTAACTTTATAGCTAGCTACAGGGTAGCTGCGAGTCGTGCCTTCTAGTCTAAAGCATTCCAACTTGTTTTCTCTGGCACGTTGGCATATTAAATGATGGCTAAGCTCAAAAGGCGAAAAGCAAAAACCATTTGCAATTCATAAACCCAACGGATTCCCAATCCATGACGAAGTTTTTTAGCTTTGCATTGAATGCGGCAGCAGGTGGCGCGGCTTAAAAAGGAGGTGAAGGATAGGCGGAAAGCCTGGAAAATTGCAGACAACGCGCGACTATTAATAAAAATATGCGAACAATGCAAAGCGAAGCGCCCAACATTGATTTTAATATGGCGGCTAGCACACACACACTCGAACAAACACACACACACACACACACTTAGGGACTTGCCAGGCAGGCACAATGAATGACGAACATCGTCGTGCGGCACTGAAATGAATGAAATAGCAAAACAAAAACTTTAAATCCTTTAGTTAAACAAAAGGAGTCGGCACAATGGCAGCTCTCTGGCCCCAAGGACCGCGCATAGTAACTGCATATATCCTGGCGCTGGCTGCATTTACTGGCATTGTTTACGCGACGGATTAGCGACGTCTAAACATGAAAATATTGGCAGTAAGTATACAACTGCTACCGAAAACAACCCACAACCCCTTCGCCCCTTACTCTCCGCTCTCAAAACAATGCTGACCGCATTTCTAATGGGCGCCTAAAAGTCTGCGCCCAAAAAAAAAAATATAATAACCAGTAAGAGAAAAGAGTTTAGCATAAGCGATTAACTACAGCTTTAAATGCGACTTAAAATCTAGCGACAGTTGCTCATCCATTTTCGTCCGCCCCTTTGGACCTTCCTTCCTTCCGCCACTGGCAACTATCTTGCTGATGAAATCACACAAGACGAACCCTGGCCCCTGCCCCGAATGTACGTGACCTTTGCGCTAAATTCTTTTATAGAATGTAACTCACAGATACGACGAGGAGGAAGAGGAAGACGAAGACGACGATGGCTGAAACCCAATATGCTTGAAATGAAATTGTAACAATGAACTGCACGATGGCGTCTATAGGAACAAACGCCCGCAAACCCTTACAAACACTGACAACCCCATACACACACACACATACACTTGTAACATATTCTACACACATCCGGCATGGCCTAAAACGGGTGAGCCAAAAACAAATACATTGCTCTAGCTCGCCTTCTCACTCAAGCCTACTCGTGGCTATCGCTCTCTCATTCTCTTCCTCTCTCTCTCTCCCCCTCACTCGCTGTCTGTCTCACACTTTGGCTGCATAATTCTTGATATTGTTGTCGGCGTCAGAAATCTTTGCTCATTATTATTGGCAGGCACTTCAGAAACCAACGCAAATTTTTGCCCAGTTTCAGAGTTTTTGCCATTTTCAATATTTCATAAATGTCAGAAAACGCTCACACTGTGATTGCCTCTTTTGTGTGTGTGTCATAAAATCTTGCAGCGTGGGAAAATTGTATATATTATTTGTTATAAATTTGTGTTGCTAACTTAAACTTTACTTTTTCGTTACGCATTTTAATCAACTTTATGGGCTAATCAAAAGGGTTCAAGAGCTCAAACAATAACCTGCGCATCCAGCTAATATACAGCTAATTATCATAAAAAGGCCTTGGCAACAGGCCCAAACAAAACTTTACCCATAAACAATGGCTAATTCGTAGAGAGTAACATGAAATTCAACCCAAGTGCCCAGCAGCAGCAACAACAACAACAACTATCAACTCAGCCACTCACCCACTAAAGTGGCTCATAAAAACGGCCAATGAACAATCTGAAGTGCTTCGCCTGGCTTAACCAAGTGCCTGCCAAGGCTAATTTGCTGGTAATCAAATTTGAGTGACTATTGCGTCCAGAAAGTTGTCTAATTGAGCGTAGTCTGTGTACTATTGCCTGCACATAAAAGTTTCGAAAAAAGTACAATATTTAAACTAAGTAAAATCAAAGCAATTTAAGCTAAAGTTCAAACCAAAACGAAAATTATATAAGTCTTAAAAATGGCTCAGTTTTGACTATGTTATATAAATTTAAAGTCTAGAGAAAGCATTAAATATCAATAAGGAAAATTTTGCAATCAAAATTGTTGTCAGTTTCTATAAATAAATGTAAAATCGATAGTAATGAATATTATGAGATTTTTATAGTATTTTATTTAACAAAATCATATGATTTTGACAAACTTTTAAATGCCAGTAACCTAGAAATAATTTTCTTATTTAAATTCAAAGCTCAACTGTCCAAAATTCCAGTCAATGATTTTCTATCGCCATTGCCAGAAACTGTTTTCATAAATTTTCCACAATTACTAAATCTTTAAACGAATAACCCCAAAGTATAAGTAATATTTATTGTATTTAAGGAACATGTTGCCAAACAATATAAATAAATTTGCGAAGAATGAACGTTTGCCCGCTATTGGCGAGGACGAAATGTGGCTGCTTGGGAACAGCCAGTGAAAACTGTGAAAACTGCGAAAACGGCGAAGGCAGCTGCAAAATTTATTATGGCCGAAAATTCATTGAATGCGGCAGCAACTTGTTTTCGATATTCTTGTTGTAATTGCTTTTGTTGTTGTTGCTGCTGTTGCAAGTGCAGATGCAACAAACAAACCCAAAAATTGTGGCTATAAAATTGTATTTATTACATTTCTTTATTTGAAGTTTTGCAACATGAAAAATGAGCGGGCGGGAAAGAGAAAGAGAGAGAGAATGAGCAGATCATTAATATTTTTTCCAATTAAATCTTGATTTTAAGTAAAACTTGGTTTTGAAATTTTTGGTGTTTAATTTTTTTTTTTTTTTTTTAGCTGCAATAGTTGGTGGTGCTGGGAATTTAATTGAGGCCAAGCCGAGTGCTATTAAAAGTCGAGGCAACCAAAAAGCACTTAAAAGATTGCATTTAAAAATCGTTTCTGCGCTGGCAAAAACTAAAAAAAAACTACAAAAATACCAAAGAACAAAAAAGAGAAACCTAAACCCAAACTGAAACCAAAACCAAACATGACGAGCGTCGAGCACTTTGCTTCAAAACTAACTAACTTTTTGTGCGGCAAGCAGACGCGACTCGCCCACGCTTCACCAAAGTGCCACGCCCAACGCCCAATGCCCAACACACAACAGAGAGCCGTAGACGTAGCCGTAGCCGTTGCCTTTGCCGTTGCCGTAGCTGGCTAATGGATAACGTTATCAACGCCGTCGCGACGCTTAGGACACAACGCAGAGCGGAGACCGGAAGAATGAGGGGAAAACAAGGTGGCAACGCCGCTCACATGTTGATAGGCGCATTTTGGGGGCGTGGGCTTGCCGCGCTGTTCTGTTAACCAAGTTAAAATTCAATTTTGGACACTCGGCTGCGTGCACAAAAACCGACAAAGTAAACAAATTGCGGTGGCAACACATGAGCGACCGGGCCAAAAGTTTTTTTTAGGGTGTGGCATGACAAATATCCTGCCTAGATCTGTACGCGACACAAAAACAGTAAAAAAAAATACAACAAAAAACCAAAAAGAGTGCAGCCTGAAAATATTAAATTAATATGTATGCAAACCCGATATGCCGTCAGGTGTTTGGTCTGCCTTGATTCGAGCAGTTGTCGGCATTGCTTTGGAATTCACAACTTAAATATTTAGTTGGCAAATAGAACCGAGGCTAGCGCCAGCCCCATGGAACTAAACTGGTCGCCGGGGCAATTCGTATTTCGAAATTAGAAACAGGCCGGGGTTTGCCTTTGCAAATATTTGATAGCGCTCCTAGTTGGGATGCTTTAAACTTTACCGGCTCCCCGCAACGCCTGGCAAAGCGCCAAAGTGCATTACAAACAAGGAAATGCCCTGCAGATGTCTTTAGTTTTCAGCTGAGTTCAATATAATTATGAATTACTAGCAAAGGGCAAAAGGATGGAAGGATGGGCGAGGTGGTTGTGGTGCTGGTGCGCCTGCCACTCTTTGAGCAGCTTTCCGAGTTATTTATTAAGTAAATATTTGTTGAGGCAAAAACCTTTGATAAGTGAAGAGCTGGTTCTGAGAGAAATTTTCATAAGGTAAAGTTGGCAAATTAAGAAAACTATATTATAAATATGTATTTTATGTAAAAGTTTCAATAACATTAACTTTACAGCTTACATATATTTAATAGTTATATTTCAAATTAAATTTATCATATTCTTAACACTCAACCATGCTTTAAAAAAACTTTTAGAAATGTTTTTATCTTCAAGGCTGCTACAAATTTGGCTCGTTTTAAATATTGTTTTTTTAAGAATCACTTTTTGGGCTTATGAGTTTAATGAAAATATTTTATTTGCTGTATTTGTAACCATAAAAAACTTCGTTTATGCTAAATAAACACAAATAATGTGCAATTGAATTCTGTCACAGATAATTTAACGCACAAAAACCAAAAGCAGCGCTCAGAATTGAAAATGTTGGCCAGTAGCTAAAAATAATAAAAATAATAATAGAAATAGCAATAAAAACAAGTAAGGGGACTTTAGGCGAAAGCGCCTGACTAAGAGATACTCTGTAAAGTACACAAACGGATTTTGTTTTCATGCTTAAAATGTGTTTATTTGAATTATAAGAGAACGTGGATGCTTACTATGAATAAAAATACTTTAAGGATTCGGAGATGCTTCCTACTGCCCGTTGCATACATTTGCGCAAAACCAATAAAACCTTTTCTTATCAATTTTCGTTTGGGTACAGGGTATAAATGTATCTCTTGCTCTCGATAGTCAAAAATCACAAAGCAGCCGAAAGACGCAACTTAAGTGCAATTTCGTGTAACGTTATAACGCCTCAGTCTCTATCTCAATCTCAATCTCAATCTCTAGCTGTGCCTCTGTCTTTGTCTCCGTCTCCGTTTCCTGCGCAGCTTGAGTGTCAATCTCAGTTACAGTTGCTTATCAAAGCGGTAGTTTTTATTATGGGTTTTCGTTGTTGTTGCCTTTGGCAGCACCGCAATAAGGCAAAACTATGCCGCCAGCTGGGTGCGTCGTCGGGGTAAGCGAGTAATTTTGTCTCACACAAAAAAAAAGGCGGCACTAGGATGTGCCACACCTCGAGCAGACTTTCATCAGTCTGGCGTCTATCTCAATTTGCGTGTTCGCTTCGTATTTGGCCCAGGATGCGGATGTGCGGCACAAACAGAGTCCTGAACTTGCCAGTGATTTGGTGATTTATTGAGCACCGCTTGATGCCACAAGTGCTGGCAAATCATTGAAATGTTTGGTCCTCCTCGTCCAGTTTGCTGGGTCCGGTCTATTCGGCTGCAGTTGCCGATAAGCGCCTTTGGGCCACGCCAATTTGATAAGAATTAAAGCCCTCTGACATATGAAAAGTTGAAAGAAAACCTGCACAATTGTAAATCACTGCCAAGTAAAGTCCATCAAGAGCTTAGCCACCACACTCGGCCAGGCCGAGCCTTCCCACTTGGCTAGAGCTCAGCCCGCTCAACAGTCTCGTTAGGAAATCCTTTTAAGAGCTTTAAATTGAGTTGCCAAACAAATGGGGCATTCGACTCGGTGTATAAAGATTCAATACAAGTTTTTACATAATTGAAGTCCTTTTCTTCTGTCACACCCCTTAAATATCTGACCAAGAACCAGAACCACAACAAGCGTGAGTTTTCAGACCCATTTCATTTTTATAATTCGTATTTTTTCTCTCTTTTTTTTCTTAATTGTTCTCTTCGGTTAGATGTTATAAGCGCGCACACACATAAAAAAGTTGTTTGAAAAACTAACACAAGATTTGCGCCATGCAAATCCCGGTAAAAAAAAAGTTGAGAGACAACCAAAACCTGCAAAAAACGAATCTGAAAAAAAGCAACAAGGCTGGTCAGGAAAAAACGGTACGAACTATTGAACGGGGTATTTGGGTCGCTAGGTAACAACAGCGAGAACAAAAGTCTATAAAACAAAGTTATCAACAGCAGCAGCCGCAAAAAAAAAGGAAAAAACGATAACAAAAAAACATTTCGAACATAACAACGAATGTTGCATATTCTGCTCGGGCTATGCGCCCGAAAAAAATGCTAGATTATAAATAACTTTTGATTGCCGACTATATAAATTAAGTATTTGTAAGTTCTGGACGTATAATACGAGAGACTTAAGAAATTTGCTTGACTAATAAAAACGAAAAGAAAATAAAATATTTAACAATATAAATCAACAGTTTTCAATACTTCTCCTAGAGAAGTATATAAACTTTTTTATAGTAGTTTTTTTAAAGTTGCCTCGCCAGCTGCATGCTATAGCCGATGTAACCCTTAAACGGGTTATAAAACACAGAAGCCAACGAAGAAACAACAAGTAAAACGGCAAACTAGAAAAAAGAGCAGTGCAAAAGAATTGAAGATACATGGCACAAGGCTAAAACGGCTGCAATTCAGCTGCATGAGTGAAGTGAGTGTACTCGAGGGCACGTGAGTGTGTGTGTGTGTGTGTGTGTAAGTGTAGGGCATTATGTGAACATGAAACTAACGAAGCTGCAGCCGCAGAAGCGTCCAATGGCAAATTTTCCAAGTATTTCTTCTGGCCAGGACAACAACAGAAAATGGAAACAGCTAAAAAAAAATCAAAACAAAAAAATAGAATAAAGGTAAACGCAACGGATAATAAACGACAATGGTTTTGGTATTAATTATTGGTTTCAGCTTCGCTACGTACGTACCAAAAGCAAAGCAAAATAAAGAATAAAGAATGAAAGGATGAAAGAATGATGAGGGGGGAGTGGGGTGGGGGAATTGTTCAGAATTTAAAGTTGTGCTTTTCTAGCGCTTGTTGTGAAATTCAAAACTTATTAAAACACAAAAGAGCCGCGCACACAATAAAGCAACGAGGCGTCTGTCTAAAAATAGTCGTCCTGGCAGCAGGCGTCACCGCTTGTTGAATAATTTCGGCATCTTTTGTTTTAGCTACAGAGCAGCCTCAGTGCAATTGTTGTCAGCTGCACTTAGCGGGCCTTTCTTTTGTCTCTACCTCTCATTAACTCGCGCGACCTCCCTTTCCCACGCTCCCTCGCTGACGTTTGAATAAAAAGAACATTTCGCATTTTAGTTTTAATTATGGGCAAAGTTTTGCGCTGGCCTGTTAAATGTGTTAAATGTGGCAGCCAGAGCTAAAATAATTATAAATGGCAGTCGCCAAGAAATCCAAACTGAGGCTTGTAAGACCATTTAAGCCATTAAGCCATGTTGGAGCCAAAATTTTTTTTTTTTGTACCCCAAAGCGAAACTATTGAATTTGTTATAACTAAGAACAAAAATTTTTTAACTACGGGTAAAGTCATTTGATTAGATTTACTTTTGAGCAGCTGCTGCACTTAAGCCAAATTTCATATCTGAATGGGAATATATGTATATATATATATATTCATACGCCATGTGGCACGAATCTTGCGCCTGGGACAGGCCATAAAAATGTTGTTGTATTTTTAATTAAAATTATATTCAAAGTTGGCCACTCGACTGGACACGCATGCCTTTAATTGCTCTTCATGTGGATTAATTTTTTTTGTTGTTTTGTACCAGGGCAGCTGCTGTCAAAAGTTGACATTATACGAGCGTATGCAACGGGAACCGCAAGCACAAGAAATGTTATATAGAGATGGCGAGCTGCAGTTGGTGGAGAGTGGGGAGTGTGGAGGGAGGAGTGGGGACAAGCCACACGCGACTGAAGGCTAACCAAAATCCTGAGCGCAATACACAGTCATCAGGCAACCGGCAGCCGGCAATGTCGACACATCAAGGCTTCAACTTGGGCTGGGGGCTTGAATTCGCTTGCATCGCTAACAAAACCAACAACCAACCGACCAACTGACATTGACAATTCACAAGAACATGACATCAGTTGGCCACCAGCCTTAGCCTCAGCCTCAGCCTCAGCTTCAGCCAACCCTCGCCTGGGTGTGTGTGTGTGATAATTAAATTTTCCAGTTGTACTTCCGCACTGCATTGGTCTACACAGGGCTTTTCGGGTTGTCTCCTCTGGTTTTGGCTGGGAGTTTTTTTGATTGCTTGCCTGCCGCTGCTCGATTCAACTGGCATTTGTCCGAACTGTCCGAGCCGTCTGTCGTCGCTGCAGCAGTTGATTTGGCTCCAACCAACTCGAAAATAGTCCCCCTTGGCCTTTGACTTGAAACCGAAAGTGCCAAATGGTCATTGATGAACGTTTCCGTTATCGGCAGGAAATTGAGTTTGAGTCGGTGATGGACGCAGCAGTCAAAGTGATCTAAACCTAATTGGTGTAATGGCTAAATTGTGGACCATCTCTTGAGTAGCAAGGCAAGCGTTGCCTTGTCCCATTTTGGGTACTTTTTCGAGGGTTGGTGCGTGGAAGTTGTTGAAACTCTCGTAATGTTAGCCTTGAGTTCATAACTTGCAATTGAAATTAGTTACGAAAGTTCTCAGTTTCGCTTCACAGTGCGAAACGGTACGGAAGCTGTAATTATCTTTAATGGCAATTAAAGTTTAACCTTTGCAATCACTTAAGAAATACGCAAGGAGGTGTAAAATTCATATCGATTAAATGCTAAGCAATAAGATAATTGTGTGTGTAATCTGCGAAACTGAGAATACTGCCAACTTTGTTGAACAATTAAAATAAATTATTCGCTTTAATCTAAATCCTCGGTAGTTGAGTAGAGGATACAGATCAGTTAAGAAATGTTTGTCTTAGTCCTAAAATATCCTATACTATCCAATCCAATATAATAATAATTATAGTTATAAACTATCAGACTAACTATTTTTATTTCTCTGTGTTTATGCATGTGAAAAACCTTAATACGTTGGTCGTTGGTTTAAGCCGTAAGCAAATACTTTTTTTGGGTTATCAGCTACGACAATTACAAAAGTTAATTTTCAGGATCTAACATTTTTGGTGTAAATACTATTTAGTTTCAGAATTTTCAATTAAGCTTTGAAATGCCTTCATGCCTCGATGTTTGCTCAAGGATATTTATACGTACACATATATTATGCACATGTCCTTGATGAAATTACCAAAACGTGTTAAACTTTGAAATGCGCCTCGCAATTTGTCCCTTTTGTGTGGACTGCTAAGCCCAACACCCTGCCCCCTTCCCTCCCCCCCCCTCCCCCCGCCGCTTTCTAATGGCGCCGAATTGTTTGCCAGCAGAAACAAAAAAACAAAAAAGCAAAAAAAGGAAGGAGTAAAAAGACAGAAGCGGACATTTTGTAAATATTTTTCATGTGTACTTTGGCGCAACAATTGGGGAGGGGCGTGCTGGCTGCGACCGAGGATAGTCGCATGGCAACAGTCAGACACACTCACACACACACACAGGCATTAAAGGACTTTACGTAGTAGTTGTTATTGTTGTTGCTTTAAGCAAATATGGCCGCCGACCCGCAGCTTTTGGCTCATTTTGCGCCCGGCAAGCATAAATAAGGCCATCTGCGTTCGAGCAGCATCATCCACATAGCAATTTGGCCAAAAGAGCCCAAATGCCCAACCCAGAAAACAGACAGGCAGGCAGGCGGGCGGGCAGGCAGGCTAGCAAGGACCTCAGCTAGACGGCCAGTCATTCGTTCAATCATTCATGTTGTCATTCAAACATTGACGCCAGCTGTTTTGAGCCGAACGAATACCCTTTGTTGTTGTTGATGTTTTAAACAGCATCAGAGTGATAAAGAAAATGTGTTTGTTTTTCATTTTCTAGTTTCTTTGGCTGCCAAAATACATACGAGCGAGCGTTGGCGAGTGTGGCACATGCGACATACCACATGCCACACACACATACACACACACACACACCTACACTCTCTCATGCCAGTCCAGGCCAAAACCCTAACATAGGAGCCATGCCATAAGCCTTTTTTAAGTAGTTTTTAATAATGTTGCCGCTGCCACACACGCGGAAAATAAAGGACGCAGCCAAAAATGCTCAACAGCTGTTGCCAGTTAAGGCCAAAAGAGAGAGAGAGAGAAAAATAAAAAAAAGACAACAACAAAAACGTGGAAAATAAAAAAAGGTGGCCAAAACGGCAAGCCAGCATAAATAAGACGCTGGATAATCATACATACCCTTCACTGCACTCCAACCTACTGCCCATCGCCATGGCCCAGAGATAATCGACGACTCCTTGCAGTGGCCTCCACAATTTGTGGCCTGTTGCGGCTGCCTGAGGTTGTGGGGTGATTGCTGTTCGAGGGTGGGGGTTGCGCTTTCTATTGTTGCACGGCAAGCAAACAAATTGAATTTAAATGGTTGTCAGCAACAGAAATTAGTTTTGCCTTTTGAGTGCCTGAAATAGATAGAAAGAGAGCGCGCAGGGGCTATAGCTGGGGGGCTGCACAAAGATAGAGCGAACAAGTGGCTGCAAAGGAAAAAATAAAAAGCACAGTTCAGAAAATTATGAAACGAAATGGCGGCAAATTTAAAAAAAAAAAAACACAGAAAGCACTTCCAGTCAGCCTTGAAGTTGTTCCGGCAATGCAGCTCTAATTAAAAGATGACAACCAAAGATTGGCAACCTGTCGTTTCTCGTATCTGTGTTTAAAGTGGAAAAAAAATATAATAATTAACTGACATCAGCATGTTGAGATTCTGATTAGAAAACTTGATTTGTGTTGGCTATGGATAAGATTTAAACTGTTGCGATAATACCAATTCAATTGGTGAGAACTCTTTCTGCTCTTCAGCTTTGATTTTGCTAAAGCGAAAAACTCTTACTTAAAACCAAGAAGATTTCTCAAGTGGAAGACACCCTGTACCCAGTTCAGCAATATAGTTGTATATATATATAAATATATATATCGAATTTGAGGCCATGTGGAAGCTATTAATAATTTAAAATAAACATTTTGCTTATATGCAAATACCTACTTGCATATTTGTACAACTGAATCATAATCTTTGTTACCCATAAGTTAATGGTAACGGGGTATAAAAAAATTACACTTTGCAAATTTAAATTGCTGAATATATTATAATTGTATATTGTATGATATGTTATTTTACAAAAGATGCAGTTGCTCTGACCTTAAAATGGCGGCTCCACTATATATTTATATTGTTCATACACAAAGCAAAAAGCACAGCTGCCGAGCCGCAACAAAGCAAAGTCTACTTTAAATCACTTTTCGGGCCGTGTGAATGACAAAAAGAGACAAGAGCAGGGCAGGCGGGCAGGCGGGCAGACAGACAGGCAACTGGGCGGGCCAGCCGACAGGCAGGCAAACAAGGCGAAACAACAAGTGCAAGAAGTACAATGATAATGATGATGGGCATCCTGAGGGCTGAGGCTGTTGATGAGTGAATAATGCGGCACACGTTGAGTGCCCGGCTACAGCTAACATATGAGCATCATATATTTTGACAAAAGCTGCCAGAGCATGTACACTCCAACTGTGTGTGCGTGTGTGTGTGTGTGCACAGCAAAAAGGACTCAACATGGGCAGGCAGCATAGCTGAAAGTAGCTCCATGTTCACATCTTCAACGCAGTCGCCTGTCAGAGCAAACAGCCGGAGAGAAATGGCGCCAGGTACCGCCGCGTAGAAATGCGGGCTAGCTCATATCGTCTTATGCAAATATAATAAAAATTGTAATAAGGCCTTATTAAATTTATAGAATTAACAAATGTTGCCAGTCGCACTCAGCTAGATTTTAACGCTGTGTAAATATTATTTTTGCGGTAATGTTTTTAATTTCAACCAGTTTTTAATTTATGTGGCAACCTGGCGTATGTGTTATATTTGCATATGCTGACCCAAAGGGGCAGCAGCGAGACCAAAAGAGAGAGAGAGAGAGAGAGAGAGCAAGTTGATAATGCCGAAAAAATTATAATAAAATGCCACAGGTGCAGGAAATTGCAAATGCCACAAAGCAAATGAATTTTGTCAACATGATAGTGCTAAATAAATGAATTTTTAAATAAATAAAAAAAAAGATTATACTTTTGAATGCGCTTGATGAAGTTGAAAAACAATTGGTAGACTGGAAAATTAATTGATTGAATGCAGGTGTAGCTCAGGTGGGAAAAATATACGATATTGTTATCGTTTCAGTTACTTTTATTTAAATGTAAAGAAAGATTTTTTTTGTAGTATACAGACAGCCCGAAAAACGATAGACATATATGTTCTTGATCAGAATAAAAACAGCGAGTCAATTTATAAATATAAAGTGCCATAGGAACTATTGGTCGAAAATGGAGTTCAGCGCTGAGAAACTTTTTTGTTCTTTTGGAATATATTTCACAAACTTGGCTATTACGAGCATCATTATGCTGATAGTTACTGTTATGTGATTTTCTCGCTTAACTAGCAAACATGGCAGTAGTTAAGATTTTCTTTTCGCGTTTTCCCACCTTTTCAAGCACTTAAAATTCACCCAACCTGCGCAACGGCCAAAGTCGCAAGTAAATGGGCCTGTTAAGAGTACTTTTCAAGTTAATGATTTTCGTAGTAGTTGGCCAATTGCTGCGCTTTTCTTTCTTTTTTTTTTAGAGATTCAACATAGTTTTAAAGCCACGTTTATTACGTTTTGGCCCACGCACCTGAAGCGAGCAAATAATGAAATGCAAATTAGCCTCCAAGTGGCTCCACGTGGCACAAAGTGCTGGCGAGTGAAGCGTTTGCAGCCACTGTGTGCAGCGGCTGCTCATAAAGTCATATGAACTCATTAGGCGGTAGCTAGTGCAGACTTGAAGGAGTGGAAAGTGTGCGTGTGTGTGCGTGTGTTGATCGCCGCAAATCACTTTGAATAATTGGCTGCTATTGAGTGCTTGTTGCAGGATAATGCTAATGCACCAGTCATAAAAATGAGAAACAGCGCGAAGCTGAGCAAATGTGGCACAGCCAAACTGATGGACAGTCATTTTTAAGCACTACTTATACCACATCTGTCAGGCCACCCCTGTTTCGCTGTCTCTGTCGCACTGTCTCTGCCCCTCTCTCTTTATGCTTTTCAATTGTCAAAGCCACTGCAGCATCATCCTTGGCAGAAACAACAACAATGTGCAATCCGCATGCCTTGAAGGCAACTTCCGACACACTTATTTATTTTTGCTTTGTTTGCATGTGTGTGTATGTGTGTGTGTGTGTTTGTGTGTGTGTGTGAATGGTTCGTCCACACACCGTCACACTTTCAATAGCGCTTTCCATTGACACCAAAACCGAGCTACCCCCCCGCTATCACCACCCCCAGCAAAACGAGCAAAAATGGTAACGACAACATCTCTCGGCCTGGTCCTGCTGCTCGTCCTCGTGCTGGTCCTGGTCCTGGTGACGGGGCAAACTGAAAGCAACTGAGTGCGAGTGAGAGTTAACAGCAATTTGTAACGATAATTGTGTGTATTTTTCAGTGACAATAACGTTGAATGTTGATGAGTTTGCTTGGCGACGAACGGTCCATCTACCCTAGTAGTATTCCCGCTCTTAGTACTTGGTCCTTGGTCCGTGGCATGGACGTCATTCTCGTATCGTGATGCCATATGAGAGATACGACCTAGGACTATGCTGGACAGTGTCTACATTGCTGATGCTTTTGTTGCTTTTGCAGTTCTCGTTGTTTTTGTTGTTGCAGTGTGAGTGCCTAAACGACAAACATTTTTAAGCTGAGTGCTGCGCTTTTTACAAGCCGTGCAGCCAACAAAAAAATAAAGGAAAAAAAACAAAATTTGCTCTGTATAATCGGCGCCAAAAACCGGACATCGAGTCATTGTCAAATATGTTCCTGGTGCATGGGACCTAAGTGCAAACACCATTTAAGGCCAGAAAATTGCTGTAATTGTGTTTCAAGCAAAAGCGAAAGAAAAATAATAGCCGATAGCGAGATAATAAAAGCAGGCATTGGCGAGTCGACGACTGAATACACTAGCCAAGAGATTTCTGTTTAAGCTGCAGCTAAATAACTAAGTAGGATGACTCAATAAGAACTACTATTAATTCAAATTAAGTAGAAAACAGTTTTTGTTTATGATTCTCTAGATTATTGTTGTATTTAAGCCTAGAAACGAAATTTTGACGAAAGTTCATTTAAATATTCTATTAAGTAAATCTAATTTTAAGTCAAATGATTTATATGTAAAACTCAATTATGAGCTTATACAAATAAATTATGTATATTTCCTTAAAGTACAAAAAGTGTTGCATACCCAAAGGGGCCTTTATTCAAAGTTGCTTTAAAATATATGCCTAGGTGAAACAAATGCCGCAGTAAATGAGAAACACACGCGCACACACACGCTTACACACACATATATATACACACACGCACTTGGCATTATATGCCACGTGTACTGGCAATTAAATTCAATTTGTCATTTAGTTGAAATTGACTTTGTGCATAATTGATTTCATTTGATTTTGCCTTTGCCCCTGTCTGTTAAAGTATATTTATGGGTGTGTGTGTTTGAGTGTGTGTGCTGTGGGTGTGTATTGTTTTACCGCTGTCATTATAATTATTGTTGTTGTTGTTGCTGTTGTCGTCATTATTGGGGCGCACGTTCAATTGTTTCTGACAATTAATAAATTTTGCGCATAATTAATTTATGTGCCTTTACGCAAACAATAGGCCCCAATCGCAGGTTGTCAATGTTTTTGTCTATGTTACTAATAAATTTGCTAGTTTACTAACTGTAATTAAATCACATTATTTCATATTTTTGCGCTGTTCAACAACCAGCAAAAAACCAATAAAATTATAAATAAAACAAAATGTATTCCAATTAATATTTAATAGAAGAATTGGTTAAAGCTGCAATTTTATTTAACGTGGCATGAGAGCAATGAATTAGAATCTATTTGTTTTGAATTCTTAAATCATTAGCTTTTACGATCAGCTCACATTTTTCTATAACAATTTTGGATATTTGTTCAAATACTAACTTAAATTTTCTGTGTAAAAACACTTTCACTTTAAGCAGCTGTAAAAGTACTAGCATATCAAGCCTTGGCAACTTAACTTTGAAATTTTGTGTAACTTTTGTTGGAAGTGCTGCGTTACACCTCTGTATCCCTCTTCACCTGGCGCTGTATACACCTACAAGTTGGCACAAATAAAACCCATTTCAAATAACTCTCGCCTTTTGCCTTTCGGGCATTTTTAAATACAGCAACAAGGCAAACAAAACGCCTGCGTACAGTACTTGGATCTGTGACGGTTCTATGGCCAGGACTGGCAGCGGTTTTTGGAATGCGTTAACATCTTCCACACCAAACAGGCACACACATTATACAACCAACACACACACACATTTGTACAACTTTCGCCTTTATGCTTTTTTATGAGGCTGAAATATGAGACGCGTGTTTCGTGTGTTTGTTTGTGTGTGTTAACGGCTTACGTGTTGCTGTGCGGGTGTGTGTGTGTGTGTGCGTTGCTTGGTATGTAGTTTGTGTTTAGTAAAAGGATTTTCAACACCGTGCGCGGTTACTCGTATTTTTCTATGCAAACACAGACGCGCGCTGTGGCACGAACACGTATTTTGTATAACGGTATTTATGACATGTTTACTCAATAACAAAACACTTGAGCTTCTAACCCAAATACCCATAAACAAGTGAGCCACACACACACACACCCCAACTCTCAGCTGAGTGTGTGTGTTTGTGTGTGGCACACCAACAGAATTTTGTTTCGCTTTCAAATGCGACTCGACGCTGGCGCGCATTTTCCATGCCGCGTGTTTTTCAGCAATTTTAGCACAAATAATTTTGTAAAATTACTTCGAGTTAGCAATGCGTGCCTTAATTTGTTAGCCAGGCCTACACAAGTGTGCCTGTGGCTCAGCGTGTGTAAGAGTAAAGGCATTTTGAAAGCGCTAACCATTGTCTATTCCGTATTGTTTTTAGCTGGTGCTTTTGTTACCACGCAGAGAGAAAATTAAAACCTGTTTCTAAGAAAACCTTGTCAGCATTTTTTATATTTTTTATTTGTTGCCAGTGGATTTGGTTGCAGAAAATAGCAAATATAAACTTGAGAGAACAGTTAAAGAACAGAGATGAAAAAGCAAATTTAAAAAAAAAAAACAAAAAAATTCTTTAGTAGAAGATTGAAATACTATATAGTAATCATATGGCTGCCATATGTAAAATAGTCTGATTCTTATGTATTTAACATACATATGTTTGAATTAAATCTATATAAGTAAAACATTTTCCACAAATTTATAAACTAAATTAAACCACACAGAAAATAGCACAAATGATAAATTTAATAAAACCTGGAATTACCTTAAGGTCAAAAAATATTAATATAAAAATGTATATAAGAGATAGACATGATTTATTTAATAATTCATTCTAAAATATATAATGTAAAGTAATCAAGTAGGAAATATTTCCTAATTTGCAAATTGTATCACTAAGTTATAATGTCCTTTGCCCTTGTCCACCAGCATACAACTTTTATGTCAGGATGGTCAGGAATGTCAGGATGGGAATTTCGGGTGAAATAAGTTTTAATTTAATAACAAACAAAAAATAAAATAACTAAAAGTAAAAAGTTTTTTTTGCTTATTTTCGTAGATTTGCTGGCAATTGGAAGCTAACATGAATTCCACTTGGACATTCTGCAGACCACATTACTTATGTGGCAAATAATGATGTTTAATACCCTCAAGTTGCCCAAAAGGTATTGCAATTTGCATGGGAAATTCTCTGCGGAAATTGAACACATTGAACGTTGTACGAAATACCTGGGAAAAGTTGTTGCCCAGATGCATATTTGGCTCAGGTCGCCAAACCGAAATTTGTTAACAAAAATGAATGCGGCGCACAACTTTGTGTGTGTGTAAGAGAGTGTACGGATTGTGTGTGTGTGTGTGTGTGGAGTGCATACCATAAACAAGAGTCAAATAAATCAACGTCATCATCATCATCAGCATCGGCGGGGCCCACATGAGTGCGTCCTGTGCCAAAGGACGAGGACATCGGCAGACATGGCAGCAGGCAGCAGGCAGTCGGCAACAAAGTATCAGGACATACGCGAGAAAATCTCCTGCAGGGCAGCCATAAAGCAGCCAGCGAAATATAAATGCAATAAAATATTTTTAATGGCTCGTAAATGTAAAAATTACGCCAAATATAAAAAAAACAAAAAAATGAATGAAAAATAACCAGAGCAGCTCAAAGATGGGGTTTATACAAAAAAAAAAAAAAAACGTATGAATGGGCTGCAAATTGCCGCAAGAGCCAAACAAAATTCGCAGCTGCAAAATGATTACAAATGTTTTACGCATTGCAATAGAATTGTTTAAAATTTACAGATTAGCATATTAGTGCCTAAATTAATGGAGGCGCCACAGGAGAGCAAAACTTGCTAATTGAATACAACTACTAAATGGACCACAACAACACTAAAACAACAAAAATGAAAATGAATACAAAAACATTGTACATTGAGTTTCGTGCACAAAACATTGTTAAGCCAATTACGACAAATGTCAAATTGTCAAGGCGAAGCTAACGGAATTACGTAAAATCGAAAAAGAAGAAGCGTTTAGTTGTCTTCTGAGTGCCGACGATAAAATACCCTTATATGTTTGAAAGATTTGTAATATATTTCTATACCTGCCCACAACTCTTCTTTATATAAAATATTTTATACTATAGGATTAAAATACTTCAACTGT
Organism: Drosophila colorata; assembly: GCA_035041545.1. NCBI lineage: Eukaryota > Metazoa > Arthropoda > Insecta > Diptera > Drosophilidae > Drosophila > Drosophila colorata. The sequence continues at coordinate 9,387,788 of JAWNLD010000564.1, forward strand.
ATTTAGTACATACTGTACATATAAGTTATAGTTAGTGTGATAATAAATAAAAAAAACTTTTCCTATTAAGATTTCATGGAAAACATATATTTAAATATATACGAAGGAACATGTATTAAGAAACTTAAATAAAATATGTCGTTAAAAGCTTTGGCTAGACCATTCAAAGTTTGCAAATTGATAAATCGATATTGGAATGTGTCCATTTATTGAAATCAAAATACAATTTATGTGCATCAAAGATGACAACAAACATTATAACAAAGTTATAAAGAGAATTGAGCTAACTACATAAGCACACAACAACAACAAAACATTCTCCGCATCATGTGTGTGTGTGTGCGTGTGTGTGTTTGCGCGTGCTTATGTGTTGATAAAATTAAACTGCATTGTTGAAAATCACAGCAGTGGCGATAGAGATAATAAACAAAGGAGCGCGGCAGAGCAGAAGAGCAGGACGAAGTGGCCACACCGCAGGATAGGACAGGCCAGGACACTGGCGCAAATTTGTTTCTGTGGCTGCGCATTTAAATATTTTAAAATATTTATTGTTGAAAATGGCAAAATATTTATAAGCAAAATATGCACAAGATCTCAGAGCCCTTCCTTCGTAAGGTATATATTTAATACTTATGTGTGCGAGTTTGCTGTGTGTATGTGTGTGTGTATTTGTGAAAATAAAGCCCGAGGGCCGAGTAAACGGCATGTCCATATGCATTTATGCATGCCAAAGTGCTAGACAGGGAGACTGGCAGACGGCCAGACTGTCGGACAGCCAAACAAGCAGGCCGTTGGCTATGGCCACTGGGACAAAGGACACACATTGCATTGACCACACACACACACACACACACATGCACACAGATAGACAGACAGGTGATGTGCTGGATTGAGAGCAACATATGCTGGCCATGCGTACGCTTTATCCATTTTAAATATGCAGATCAGGCAAAGGTTGTGCGACAAGCAAAAGGTTAAGACAAACACGAATATGGCTGAAACATTCTAGCCAAAATATGCACTGGCCCGCAAGAAAAGCAAACGTGAGAAAGAAAGTTGGAGAGAGTAAGAAAGATTGAGTCAGGCTGAGCTGGGTCTACCGACTACAGCTAATGTCTTCTCTTGTTTGCCAGCTATATATCTAACTCCATTGAGACATACATATACATACACACATACATTTATCTATACTAAATAGTGCCTTGGGGCTTCGCAAATTTCCATAGAAAAATTTGCACATTATTAGCATTAGGTTAAATTTTATTTTTATTTTTTCTATTCTCTTTCTGGCAACTGAAAATTGCCCTGTCGCACAGCAACTGTTCCTCCGCCCCCACTCCTCCGCCCACCCCTCTCGTTGTTGAGTTGGGTGCAAATCCGTAACAAATCTTTCGAAATTGTTTTACTGACTGCATTGAAATTCATTTAATGGCAAATCTTTTGTGATTTTACCATGCACACTTCCATGTCAAGTGTGTGTGTGTGCGTGTGTGCGTGTGTATCTGTGTGTAAAGCAATGGCAAACTGTGGCATTTCATTTAATATCAATTGATTTAAATGGCTTAATATCTTGGGCAATAATGTTTTAAAAGAAGTGCAGAAATTCTTGATAGAGGCACGATTGATTGGATGAGGCTAATAAATTGTAGAAATAAAAGGATTTAGAAAATATTTTAAGGTTTTCTGAGAAATTAAATAGCCTTTACAAAACGTATTTTTGGCTTAAAAATTTTTAGAGCTGACATTGTAAATACAAGAGTAGTTTTAAAAATGTAAAGTAACTTACTTATGTTTTACTCATTTAATGTTTATAAACTTATCTGCATTTACTGATAGCCTTCGCATTACATTTGCCTTCAACTAAATAAAGAGGAAATTCTTCTAATTTATTATGCATCGATGTAATTAGTTTTATGAGCCAGCATTGTAATAAACCATATTTTATAACCTAAATAGCCTCCGTTAAATTACATAAAATGCAATCTTAATAAATATTCTAGCGGACAACTCAGCTCTCATAAGTCAAAGAACGCCTTGCAATAGCCCGATTGTTTGTTATGTATTTTTGAAATTTGTATTATTCTCGCATGTTATATATAGTACCATATATCTGTGTGTGTGTGTGTACATAGAATAGTCGCAGTGCTGCCGTTTTCAAGTGGTTTTGCCACTGACCAAAGCCAATTGCCTTTCAGTGACTAAGATTTATTTGCATTTCCGTTTGAATGCATTCGAGTTTTATTTCTATAGCTGCTGCTTGTAGTTTACTTTGTGTGTGTGTGTGTGTGTGTGTGGATCTCACTCGAACGAGCTAAACACGCACATGCAGACATACACACCAATACACACACACACACAACAAATGCTTTGGATTTGGCAACAAAGTTGACTGCGTATTTGGCAACTTGAACGTGGCCTCTAACACTGGCCATGTCCCACTCTATAGCTATATTTCTCTCTCTTTCTCATACTCTGCACGCTCTCCGCATCTCTTTCGCTCCCTGCATAAAACTTATAATGGCGCATTTTTTAGCTACAGCTCGAAGCATTTGGCCCTATTAACAAACTCAATTTGTGAGCAATTTCGAGCGCTACCTCTGAACAATGGGACAGCGCACGGTTTAAGGATATGCTTTACGTCTAACGGTTTATCGTCTCTGACCAGTGCAACACGTACCACGCTGCCTTGCCTTTGCCTTTGCCTAACCTCCTGACCAGGGCCCAGGCAATGGCAACGGAACTCGCGTTCTAACAACGACACCAACAACGATGCCGCGTGCCATTCTGGCAGCCGACAGGAGGACCCCTTACCCAACATCTCTCTACCCCCTCTCTCTCCCTCTCTCTCTCAATCCCTCTCTCTAGTGCGCTGTCTCTATGCAGAGCAGCAATTTAAAAATCGCTTACGGCCACGCCACTGTCATAAAATCAAGCATCATCATCATCAGCGGCAGGAGTAAAAGCCGGAGCAGCAAGCAGTTGGCATGGCTGAAGCAGAAGAAGCAGCAGCAGGCGCAGCAGTAGGAGCTGTAGGAACTGTAGGTGCTGTAGGAGCAGCAAAAACGGGACCGGGAGCAGCACTTTTTCTACCTGCCGCTTCGTGTCTTTTATGCGTTTTGCCATTTTTAGTATCATTTCAGCTTTTTATACTCTGTTTTACACTGTGAAAGCGGGTATATTGAGCTTTTGTAATGCAGTCTCGCCATTTAAGTCTAATTATAACGTCCACTTCTTGCTTTTACAACTGGCAAACACAAATTTAGTTTATATGTCGGTCAGATCAATCTTTGTCGCGTTCGCTTCCTCCCAAAATGTATGGCCAACAAAGTACATTTTATACCATTTCACCCAGGGCTAGAGTATCTATCAGTCGTTACCTCGCTTGGGCTACATTTTGATTTGCTCTTTTTGCATTTTTGTCTGCTCTTTTGTAGTAAATGTTCGGTACGTGACAGATTTGTTATAATTAACATGATTGACGAGCTTGCGACGCCAAAACTGATAACTGTATTTTAAACTTTGGTCTGCTCCATAAGTCTAGATGGACGTGGTTTTTCTTTTTTTTTCCTTTTTTTTTGTATTTTAGAGCAAAGATATGCAACTTGTGGCCAGTTGTCAGTCATGATTAGTTGACTGTCTGCCGCTCGTATGCATTAAATGCATAAATTTCAATGTTTCGGCTATGCTCTACACACACACACACACACTCGCACACACACACAGTTGGCTGCATTGTGCACGCTTCGATTGAAATCTAAATTGCATTGCATTCCAACGGGGGGCAGCTACAAATTCAACTGTAAAAATTGCTGCAGTTAAATACTGCACTTGATAACAACTGCAACAACAACAGCAGCAACTACAAATGCGTTACGTGTTAGACGCCAACGCCGTCGCTTTTGGCTAACAAGCAGCCCAGAAAGACACAAAAACAACAACAACAACGACAACAATGAGCAACGAACAAAAACAAACAGGATATGGGCGGGCAAGCACGATATGTCTATCTGTGTGGGTGTGTGTGTGTGTGTGTGTGTCTGTGAGTGTGTGCGTGGGTGTGCTTGCCATACACATACATTACATTGCACTACAGTTTTTGCAACTGTAAAAGGCTACTGCCTGCAACAGCAGCAGCAGCAGCCGCCACAGCAAACGAACAGCAACTGCAGCAGCGACAGCAGCAACTACAAATAACGACACTCCAATACCCTAACTCTCACATAATAAAGGTAATTAGGGTTTTCTAACTAAAAGAGACTCGTTAAACTCAAAGAGTTTGTGGCTTTTTATTGAGAAACAGAATACAATTTCTCCGGAAATGGAAAAGCTGGCAAATACAGTGTAGTGACAGTTATAGGACATTAACAGTTGTGCAATATACTCTTATACTTTTGTCAGTTCATCAATCGGTTAAATGAGTTGCGTATGTAAGCCAGTTACTGATAAAGATAAAACTATATTTTTAACTTAAGTTAATAATCTAAAAATAAATCTTTGATGCAGTCCAACTAGCCAGTTCTATTCAGAGACGTTAGATTGATAGCTTATAACCAATAATAAAAACAAAAATATTTTAATATATTGATATACAATTCACAAATTTTACATGAATTTAAATGAATCAATTCAAGTTCAAATTTTTAACAAATTTTTCACAATTCAAAAGTAAAAGTTTTATCTTATTATTTATAACGAATCTTTCCTTCAGTTTGTGTTTGTTTAGCAAAAACTAAAATGTCGAAAACTTGTTTGCTAATTTCAATTTTCTTTGAATTAAAGTTTACAGACAAATTGACAATTGAAAAGCAAGTTATTTAAACTTTGAGCTGACTTCGATTTCCTTTTAATTGTTTTTAAGTTAACAAAAATGTACACATTCAAGCACACAATATAGCTAATCAAAATATGAATGTATCCCTTGGGAGAGGGTAGCGGCAACCCACGAATCATTTGGCAAGGCAACTGCCAAAGTGGCTGCTGGCCACGCGTTTATTCAAAAGGATATTACGAGTACTCGCTGCACAGTCGCTGCCAATTCGCAGTCGCTGGCCGCTGTCGACGTCGCTGCTGCTGCTGCCGCTGTTCTTGTCATTTACAAGTGCAACAATTGCAGCAAAAACAACAACAGCAATAACCGCAGGCAGAAGGCAGGCAGGCAGCAGGCATCAGGAATTGTAACCGCAAAACGGAGATCAGAATTGCATATGCAAAAATGTAACTGAAATTCGTAAAATGCGCCAAACGGGTAACAGAGCTGAATGGAACCGAGCGAAAAAGAGAGGGAGCAGAGAGAGAGAGAGAGTCAGAGGAGTGCCAGGTCAGGCCAGGCCAGGCCAGAACAGGCCAGAACAGGCTGAGCCCAAAACGAGCACCAGTCCAAGTTCAGCTCCTGGTTATGCGATGGCCAATCGAATAAAAAGTGCATGAAATATGTTTACTGTTATGTGTTGGCGTTTATGTTCGCATTGTTGTTGTTGCTGCCATTTGCTGTTGTCTGTGCAGAAGGTCAATAAAAGGTCATTGAGAAGGTTATATCAGTGGCCACAGCATGTATATGTGCCCGCATGTGTGTGGGTGAGAGTTTGCTCATGCGTGTGTATCTGTTTGAGTGTGTGGGCAGTTCAGTTCAGCTATTGCCTCCATGCCTGTGTGTGTGTTTGTGTGTGTTTGTGGGTGGGTGTGGGTGTGTGTGTGGCCTAAGCAAATGTCTGACCAGACTGCAAGTCAATAGGTAACCCAAATACCTAGTTGCCTTTGGCAAATGCCAAAAAGTTAACGGATTAGAATGAAGTGCTAAGAACGAAGTTTCACTGCGAATGCCAACAAAAGTCCAACCAAATGGGGCCAATTGAATTTTATTCGCTGTGGTTCAGCTGGAGAATCGAGATTGGAGTTATGTTCGGTACAATTGATTTGAATTGCTAAAATTTAGGAGCAGAAACAGTTTAACATGTAAATGAGGAGCCTTTAGAAAAGTTATATACAAATACCATCTACCATGGCTGAACCGTATTTATAATATATATATATATTCAATTTTGTAGTATATTCAGCACTTTTAGCTTGGATTTAGAAAATGCTTTTAGAACAAAACGTTGGAAAGGTTTTAAAAAATAAAAGAACAGCAATCAATTTAAACTTGAAGTTTTTTAAAAAAATTAGAGAAAAAGATTTAAATTTTATTTTATTAAAATATTTTTATTTAAAATCTATCTAGGATCATGACAATAAATAACATATATAATGGTGTATATACATATATAAGCTAGTTAAGAAGTGTCTGTATATATGAATATTGAACAGCGTATAATGGTGGGTAGAAAATGTTGTTGGGGAGGAGTAAGGCAATGGGAATGATTAAACGGATAAAAAACTCATTTAAATTATAGACGAATTCTTAAATCAACAAATAATTTATTCTTCAGTATTATATTGGTATCCCATCTATCTTTATTAAAGTGGAAAGTTTTTCATTATTATCAGTATTATTATTAGTATTATTATGGATAGTATTTCATAAAGAGAGAGTGTACCTTGCTTTTTCATGACGCACTGATAATGAGAAGGCATCAATCTCAACTTCTTTTGCAGCACTTCCGCAGCGTTCTTTGCAATCAAGGCAGACGATTCTATGCGGCTCATCAGTAGGAAGCTACAGCTAAGCAACAAACACACACAGACTTTTGCTGAAACAAAAACAGACAAGAGGAAAACAGCAAATGAAATTGAAAAATGTTGAGCAAGTTGCGCTTATTAAGGCAGCCAAACGGAAGAAGCTGCCAACGAAAAACCATAAAAATATCAATTTTATGTTTGAACAATGCACCATAAAGTGTTGTCAGCGGCGCTGGGCTTGGGACGGCGGTGCCGATGGTGCGGCACGGACTGAGCTAAGTTGAGATTGCGATAAACGGGCGCCCCAGCAAATCTTTGGCCAGCCGCAACCGCAACCCCATCAGCAGCAGCGCTGATGCCTTTCAATAATAATAAAGCTGATGAGGGCGCCACATGGACTTCCAATGGGTGCAGAGCATCAAGCAAGCCACCATCGTCGTCATCGTCATCCTCATCCTCATCGACATCGTCATCGTCATCATCATCAGAAATTGCTCAATCAGTGTGGTAAAGTATGCTAAAATGCACAACAACCCGCTCGCAAAACACACATAGTCGTAACTACCGTTATAAGATATGAAAATGATGGCGCACCTAGTCGGACTTTTTGCCGGGCCGGCCATGTCGGTGGTTGCCAGCGGTTGTCGGTGGTTGCTAGCGCCGTAAACTACATGGCAACGCCTTGCAGCAAACTTTTCAAGTAGCTGCATAGCCTTTAAATTTACGATGCGCTCCGGCCGACCCCCAAAAATACAAAAAACTGAAGAAGCAACGCAACGGCAAGAAAAGCAAAGGCAAAGAAAAGAAAAGCCCAAAAACCAAAACAGAAACAGAATCAGAGGCCAGCCCAAGCGTATCTGAGAGCGCAGCAGGAAATGGTCCTGAGGCCGGCAACGGGCCAGGCGGGCGGGCTGGCAGTGTGCAGATACATTTGCTAACTGCCAGCGGCGGCCGGAAACAGTGCACTGCATGGAAGAAGAAGAGCCAGAAGAAGTAGCAACAGCGGCAGCGGCAGCAGTTGTTGAAGAAGCAGCCGCAGCACTAGAAGAAGCAGGCGCCTTGCCACCATTTGCCGTTTGCCTTTAATTTAGCGAACCACCAGCGACCCCCGCCGGTCCACAGCTGTGCTTGCGCTTGACACGCCCACACACACAGCGTTTACACACACACACACACACACACACACCCATACACACAGAGAGAGCCACTTGCCGGCGGCGTAATTTTAATAGACTGCAACAGTCTCAAGTTGCAAAGTTGATTTGCCAGTGGTCGTCGCCTCGTCCTGCCAGCGTCCTGCACAAACTTTATGTGCTTGGCCCAGCTCCGCTCAGCGCCGGTCAGAGCTCCTCTCTGCTCTGCCCGTTGGCGCAGTTTTCGTCTTGGTTTTACGTTTTTAATACGCTGTTTATGAAGTTAGAAAGGGTATATTGGCTTGTCCGATTTGCTGTGTGCTTCTTTGTTTCGACGCTTATAATCTAAAGACTCCAAACTATTTATATACACTCTTTTCTTTAAATATCGAGCTAAAAGAATACTTTGCCACCTGTTTTAAGCTCTTATTAAACAGCGAATAGTGCATTATGCAGTCGGCGAAGCCTAACTGCAACGTTTCTGCGTTGTTTTCTATTTTATTTTATATAGTTTGCTATTTGGCCGGCTTTTTCTTGCTTGTGACCGGGCAGTTTTCTTGCCCTGCGCCTATGCCAATCCCTCAGGGTCTGGTAACACTAAACTGCATGCGAGCAGAGCTGGGCAAAGGGTTGATGAAGACTGAAGGGGTGGCTGGGGTAAGTGCTGGGTAGAGTATACTACTGTACAGTGGGTGTATAGTTGTGCCAGGCTTTGCACTTTGGTCTTGTTTCGTTCATTGGAATTTATGTTCAAATTTCATGAAAAGAACTTGTTTTCCTGCCTTTGGAGGTTTCCCTAAATGTTTGCCAGCCCAAGCATGTGTGTGTGTGTGTGTGTGGCTTGGCTTATTAGACATCAACAGCAAACGCCTCTGGGGACGGCAGCTTGTTGGTCCGCTGTTTGCTAGTTTTCAGTGGCTCAGTTTTTACTAAAATTATAAAATTACCATAATTAGTGTGTTGATATACGATGAAAGTTTTATAAGCTGATTTATATGATACGCTTAGAAAATTTTCATTTTAGTTGTAAGCGGATTTCTTGACTCACTTCAACCCAAACCCCTAACTAGCTGTCCGGCACAACGCATCTGTTTGCCACTTGATAAGGGGGCCATAGATAACTGCCAGGTTGAGAAATATAAAACTATTTTGCATACTAATGAGATTGGCCAACTGCAGTTGGCCAATTAAAAGGTAGATATCTTGAATGTGAATGAATTTCAGTGCAATAATGTTGAGAAAGTTACAGAAGTATCACATAGATACAATTAGAATAACGCAGATATCAAAATCTTCACTTCAGAATTATTTATTCTTTTTAAATTTATTAGTAGAGAACACTACAAAAATCTTTTCATTCAAATAAAAAGTAAAACTTTAAGATTCATTGACCTCAAATTTATCTAGAAGACGCATACAAGGATATTCACATATATTACATTTAAATCTGATTTACATCAGCTTTGTTACATTTATCAACGTAAAAATGTAGCATACTTTTGCGGGCATTTAAAATACTCATACATTACAACTTTGTAGGACTATACACACGCACCCTCACACTCGTATAGATTGCTATTCCGCATACTCTACCTAATTTACACTTCAACTCACGTAATTACCAACGCCCCCAACAAGTTGTGTGTGTTCAGCAACAACAGAACGTGGTAAATTATTTTTGCACTCCAATTAACGCGCCCCCTCCAACTCACCCCTCGCAGCTGTTGAAATGACACATGGCATTCAGTTGTGTCCCCCACCCGCCGCCTGCTGCACGCCTCTGTCCAACTATGAAATGATCAAATTAATAAATGACATTATATACTTTTTTTTTTGCCACGCATTTGGCGTAACTTTTTGCAGTAATTGCCGACTTGATTTTTCACCTGTTTACTGATTTGACGAATGGCCCCGCCCCCTTTGCCGCACACCCTTCATGGAGCCAATAAATAGTCAAGTTTCTGCGGACTGATATATATATATAAATATATATATATATATTCTTACTTACTTTTAATTAATATGTATGCGCAAAGTTTTGCCTGTCGCGGTTATACCTTACCCTTCCCTTCCCCCTCATCCCTTCTGGGTATAATGAAGCGAAATAGATCTTTAATGCAATTGCACAAAGTTTACTATCATACTTGTAGTTCTGTGTACCCCCACCATCAACCCCAGCCCCGCCCAACTTTTGCTTGATTTTTAATGACTACTTAAGAAGTTGTCGTCACATGCGCTGGCGGGGGAGGGGCGGGCGTTGGCGTTGCGTGACGTAGGCGCTGCACACACCAAAACTGTATCTCAAAATTTGTATCTGTGTCGGCTCGTATCTGTCACAAAAGTTAAATGTACTTAAACTTATTTGTTGTCGAGTTTTGCCCGAGTTTCAACTCGTTTGGGGCCAAAGCAACGCAACGCAGCGCTACGCAAATGATTTGTATGCCAACTTCTGAGAGATTTAATAAGTTGAGAGAAGTTTCGGGTCGCTACACGCTCAAGGGCCGCATTTGCGTACGCGCACAAGTACGAGTACGCTTCGAGTATCTGCATGAGTGGCATGAGTAGTTTACCAGCCTGTTTGTCTTGGGCAAGCATAAATACAGTTTTAATTGAATATTACCAGCGGCTGCAATGAATGTCAAAAACTTGACAGCAACTTTACGGATTTGCTTTTAACTATTTGCTAAGCGGAAAGGCAAACAAGTCGGTTGATACATATATTTAAATAGATACCAATGCTATCAAAATGTTTCAAATACCCACATAGTTAAATCTGCTAGGGCGAAAAAAAAATTTTAAAATTTGCACTTTAGCTGCATTTTATGTTGAGATAAAAATGTACAAATTCTTATACCTCATATCACGGTCAAACAAGGTCACCATCAAATGATATATCTTTTTAGACTCATACGGATCGGGGCTATCGATTGGCATTCTCAATTTTGACAAAAAATAGCAAGGTGTTACATCACATTTTTTGCCAAAATTGCGAAAATTCCAAAATCAAAAACTTTGAATAGAGATCGAAGCTATAGACTTTAACTAATCGAAAGAGGTGTATCTTACCGAGATCGGACTTCATTTAACCAAGATAGAGTCATTTAAAGCTTATTACAAGAGGTAAAACCTGCACAACTCAGGCGAATAAGGTCATATCATCGCATACACTTTAACTAATCGAAAGAGGTGTATCTTACCGAGATCGGACTTCATTTAACCAAGATAGAGTCACTTAAAGCTTTTTACAAGAGGTAAAACCTGCACAACTCAGGCAAATAAGGTCATATCTTCGCATACACTTTAACTAATCGAAAGAGGTGTATCTTACCGAGATCGGACTTCATTTAACCAAGATAGAGTCACTTAAAGCTTTTTACAAGAGGTAAAACCTGCATAACTCAGGCAAAAAATGTCATATATTCGAATGATATGCGTTTCTAGACTCGCACGGATCGGGACTACTGAATGGCATTCAAAAATCCCCATTCTAAATTTTGACCAATTTTGACAAAAATAGCAAGGGGTTACATCACATTTTTTGTCAAAATTGCGAAAATTCCAAAATCAAAAACTTTGAATAGAGAACGAAGCTATAGACTTTAACTAATCGAAAGAGGTGTATCTTACCGAGATCGGACTTCATTTAACCAAGATAGAGTCACTTAAAGCTTATTACAACAGGTTAAACCTGCACAACTCAGGCGAATAAGGTCATATCTTCGCATACACTTTAACTAATCGAAAGAGGTGTATCTTACCGAGATCGGACTTCATTTAACCAAGATAGAGTCACTTAAAGCTTTTTACAAGAGGTAAAACCTGCACAACTCAGGCAAATAAGGTCATATCTTCGCATAGACTTTAACTAATCGAAAGAGGTGTATCTTACCGAGATCGGACTTCATTTAACTAAGATAGAGTCACTTAAAGCTTTTTACAAGAGGTAAAACCTGCACAACTCAGGCAAATAAGGTCATATCTTCGCATAGACTTTAACTAATCGAAAGAGGTGTATCTTACCGAGATCGGACTTCATTTAACCAAGATAGAGTCACTTAAAGCTTTTTACAAGAGGTAAAACCTGCATAACTCAGGCAAAAAATGTCATATATTCGAATGATATGCGTTTCTAGACTCGCACGGATCGGGACTACTGAATGGCATTCAAAAATCCCCATTCTAAATTTTGACCAATTTTGACAAAAATAGCAAGGGGTTACATCACATTTTTTGTCAAAATTGCGAAAATTCCAAAATCAAAAACTTTGAATAGAGATCGAAGCTATAGACTTTAACTAATCGAAAGAGGTGTATCTTACCGAGATCGGACTTTATTTAACCAAGATAGAGTCACTTAAAGCTTATTACAACAGGTTAAACCTGCACAACTCAGGCGAATAAGGTCATATCTTCGCATACACTTTAACTAATCGAAAGAGGTGTATTTTACCGAGATCGAAATACATTTGGTCGAGGTATAGTCGTTTGAAACGGTTTACTAAATTGAAACCTGTAGTGTGAAAAAACAAAATGTTTAGCTCTTATTGTTATATTGCAGGCTGGGATGGAATTTGTACACACTAATATTATTTATTATTATAATATAAATTTTAATTTATAATTATGTTCATTAAGGTAACCTATCTAAATTACAGCTAATTACAACTGATTAGTATATCTGACAGCTACCAAAGGACTCTATTCACTTTGCAGTAGCCCAAATATATCTTGTTGTTTGTCTTGCTTAAGCCCTGGCTATTTAGTACAGGTAAACCCAGCTGAAATCTAATTAAATTCTTACAACATTTTCTGTGCAGTTATATATTTAAGGACTGATTTTCTCTCCTCTTTTTTTTTAGTGCTTGCAGTATATAAAACAACACAGTAAATTCTTTTTTCACACTTTTGTTGCAGATTTTTTTCGCAACATTAACTGCTGTCTGTTGCCATTAGAGCCAAACTAGCAACCAATTGCACTGAGACCGGGCCAAACAGAGAGCACTCGGTGGCATCTCAGTGGCTGCTCAAACGCTTGTAGCTGTCGTAGCTGGGCAAATGGCAACTAAAATGCCAAGTTGCAACTGCAGCAGCAGCAGAGGAGCAAAGCATAGGCGAAGTCAATGCAGCAGAAGGACTGGCAGGACTGTCAGGACATACGGGGAGAGGCGGGACAGGCAGCTGCTGTAGTCTTTCAAATGTTAAATGATGCAGTTACAACAAATTACGCAAGAATGCCAAAAGCTGCTTCAAACAGGGCAAAGGTATGCGCGACGAGATTGCAGCTAACAGCCAAATAGACAAGAGCGGTCTAGGTGGTAAAGTGGGGGGTGTGTGTGGGCTTATGGTGGATAGGGTGCAGCAGTTGCAAATATTTGGCGGGTTTGATAGTTAGCAAACTGTTGGGCATCAAATGAAGTTGTTTGCAGTTTCAATTTTGCACTGCTTGAGTATGTGTGTGTGTGTGTGTGTGTGTGTGTGTGTGTGAGTGTATTTGTGTGTGCGCACTTTCAATATCCGTTGATGTTGCTGTTGAAGCTGGGCGCGCAATTAGGAAATGTCTGCTTCGCAGAGGGTGCTTGCCACTGGGTTAGGGGCTTAGGAGAGAGGGGTTAGGCGGTGACAGGTGCACAACTTGTCAGCAGACATGTCGCGGGGCTTACTGCAACATAAACCGGAGAAATGACTGCACATAAAGTTGCTTTAATTGAGTTTTATGCTTTCAATTTGGGCGCTATTATGGCGCCGATGAAGACAACTCACACACACACACACAGGCAGCGGCGCGGAGTGCAACGCAGCACAAGCGCAAAACCCATAAAACTCATCTGTCAAACACTGAAACGCTGCCTATCAACATTCATGTTCACTAATCCTTGGCATATATGCGCAAACGGATATAACGATGCCATATATGACAGACACTGTGCCCCGTGTGTACGTGTGTGTGTGTATGTGTGTGTATATGTGTGCGTGTGTGTGTGTGTATGCTGTGTAACTGTGTGTGCGAGAGTGTGTGCCTGTCGAGCTGCCATTATCAAGGTTTTTTGTTTGACTGCACGAATGTGCGAGCGAGCAAGCAAGTGTGCATAAAGGATTAAGAGCAACGAAATGCGTTCCAGGACAACAGCCAGCAGCCAGCAGACAGCGGCAGGCTGTGTCCTGAAAGCCTCAGCAATAAGCGAAAGACAAGAAAGAGAATTAATATAACAGACAAGTCGCTTGTAGTATTCCCTCAGTTGAAACGCAAGCATTTAAGTTACGCCAAATTAAATATAAAATAATGTAAATAATAAATGTAAGTGCTACATGAGTGTTGAATAAACGTTTTATAAATACATTTGTGTAAACAGTAAGAAAAGTAAATGAAAGTCAACGAAACTTGGTTAAAAATAACTATAAATGAGTTAGCTTACATTCATTTAAATGTCATCCCTACGGAATAAATTCCATTATTTTTTAAATTAAATCCGTATCTTTATTTAATATAATTCTATAACAAGATGAACTATCCAAGAAAAAGTAATATTTAAATCATTATTAAATGTTATTTCTGAAATTTATGTTTCTTTGCTTCAGAAAAACTTTTATGCAAATCGATTTAAATGAAATATTTATTAAATCAGTATTAAGCAGGTTTCTTCACTGTTTTGAAATTTTCCAAACACCTTTAGGACACATTGGCTTTTACTGATAAAGCTCTTAAAGCCCAAATTTAATTTAGCTGAAGCTAGTTGTATGTATTGTCCTTCATGTTACTCAAAGCTACAAGAGTCATAAAATATTTAAGCTGCCCCACATTCAGAGTGTATTAGGCACTAAATGACCGTAAGGTTGATCGTGTTTTTTTGTGTAATTTTTGTTTTTGTTGCTTGTTACAGCATTTTCCATCCCTGTGGTGTCAATATACATGACAAACGAGCATTTCGAATGCTGGCAGTGGCATCCTGACAACAGGCATTAAACATTTTTTTTATTATTTCTCTAATTTTTTTTTTGCCTATGTGCCAACTGTACCGCATAGATAAAGACGTTCATCTAGTGATGTGAGCATTTAACTAAAACTTAAATGAACGCCAGCGCGTGTATCACAAATGAAGTTAAAGGAAACTTTCATGGCAAACCTCATACCTAGAGCTCTCCTTCTTAGTCCTTGGACAACCGCATAGTGGGGTATTCCATAAGAAAATCCTTTTCGTAGCCGAAATTTGTAGCTGGTTCTTTGGCCTCTGCATCATTTCGTATATGCGACGCGTCTCAGCTGCCAGGACATATTTAATTAGACGCTTGTCAGGACTATTAATTGATGGATTACATATATGTACATGCATACATACATACATATGTATATTCCAAGTATAAGAATCAGTATATAAGAATGTCCAGCCAGGGCTTTGGGGTCCACATAGCAAAGTTTTTACGCTTAAGCTGCTGGCTAACCAGCTGCAACAACAACAACATCAGCAACAACTATGTGTATATGGTCATAATCTGGCTGTTGACATTTGTGCCCGCACACAAACAGCAACAGACCAAAACTGTCAGCCAAGCCGCCCACCTACAACGCCCACAATATGCAACCAAACTTGGCATACACACATGAATACACACACACACACAGACGCGCGCATACATAGAAAACCCAACGTTTTCGGTTGCTTTGGCTTCTGTTGCTGAGGGTTCTTGTTTATAGTTTGTGCCCAAAAATAGTTAAAAAGAGTAGCACAAAATTGTGCATATCATATGTAACCGACTTAAGTAGACGGCTGACTTTTTTATAAAAGATTCTCGGAAAAACAAAAGATTTTTGTACTTAAATCAAGTATTAGCATTTTTGAAATCCAGCCTGGGATAAAATTTGAAATTCTTTTTTGCAAAACTTTTAAGTAAACCCAAAAAATTCGAAGTTGAGTGTTAAAACACAATATTTATTATTAATAACCTTTTAAACCAATTACAAATAAATATTTTTGTTTTATGATAATTGTATTAACGAAATTATACCGCCTTACTTATTATTTATATTGTATTTATTGGGTTTTTTAGCTCTTATTATTATGCACATAAAAGTCACATATAATTTAATTTGCATTGTTTCTTTCTTTTTATTAACATATAAATTACTTTTTTTATTGCATTTTTAATGATATTTCACATATTTTTATTTAAATTTATTTTCCGCAAAATATTCACATTATTATTATATTACATTATCTAACTATAAAGATCGTGTTTATTAATGCTTAAGGCATAGGGCAATCCCAACTCGACTCGAACTCGCTTTGTGGTTTTTGGTATTGTTGCTTTTTCACCTCAGAGTTATTTCCGTATAATTTTCATGCACGCAAAGAAATTTGACAAACAGTTGCTGTAACGAACCGAAACCCGCACCGGGACTTGCAGACCCAACTCAGCTCAGATACTTTTGGCCACATTGTGACGGTGTAGACGAAATTTTAATGCATTTGCCATGATTTGGCGCATAATAAATTACGCCAGGGCGCACACACATGTCTGTCAACTGTCTGTCCGGGTGTGTGTGTGTGTGTTTGTCCTTGTGTGTGTGCTGCTGCCAAACCGAGAAATATATATCTAAAAACACCTGACGGATTTAAATTTTACCATGGAACCCTCACGGCCGTTCCCGCTGTGCTTAGCTGGTTTTGTGTCTGCAGTAAATAGTTTTCTTTGGTTATGTCCTGGAATGCTGTAATGTGGGTATGCAAGTATGTGCGTGTGTGTGAGTGTGTGTTAATGTTTTAAGTCTTTAAGCTTTTAATGCTCAACATTCTTGGCTCCGACAGCCGCAGCTGTGGCTCCATATCTCTCCATGTGGGCGCTTTACCAAAGGGCGCGATTGTATTATGTCAGGATATGCTCAAAGCGAAGGCCACAAGGCACAGTGGGAGTTGAAAGTGAATTTAATATGATAATAATGAATTTGTTTAGGATCTTTTCACACATCCTCAAGCTATCACATATAATTGAAATAACTACTTGAGTTCATATAATTGTAATAAACGAAAAAAGTTCCAGGTTTCTAGATAATGAATAATTAGCAGGTAAAAGTATTTGTTGTGAATTGGTGAGGTCTTAGTTTATATGGGAGTTAAGAGTTTTCATAAAAAACATGTTTCCATTTTAATAAAATTTAAATTAACAACTTCCACATATTGATATAGATTTAACAAGTTTTCATTTGTATAATTAAATGAAACTATTTTCTTAAAATATCTCAATATATTGATACACATACCTATATCTTGACAAATATTATCGATGTACACATCAATAGTTTTACAAATTTCAGACAAATCAAAAAATGTTTGAGCTTTCTTGACAACTAAATAAAAATGAAACTGAATTTATCAAATAAAATGGAATCTTTTGATTTTGATAATGGCTCGAATTTTAAATTGTGAAAATGAGAAATATTTTAAATAAAAGGCAGGCAAAGCAATTGTCAGACTAAATATAAATTCTGGCAGAAGGCTAATGGCCCAAAAGGCAGCAGCGATGACAAGGATGAGCGCCGAAGGATACATTAGCAACAAAAAAAAAATAACTTCGTTGGTCAGTCTGTGCACTGTGTATGTCGTCGTACCCACACCCCCCTTAACCCCCGACTGGTAATTAATCACAATTTGCGGATACACAAATTGTCGCAGTAAAAGTCACATTTCTTTAAAATGGCCGCCCGTTCCGCGCACCCTTAAAAATAGGAGAGGAGGCAGACAGACAAACAGCAAATAAAGCAGCCGCCAAATGTTAGCAAAAAGCGGGCCAAAAAGAAGACAACAAAAAGTGGAAGAAGCAGCAGCAGCAGCAGAGCTGGCTGCACTTCCGTTGCAGCGTTTCCGCTTTCGGGGAGGCTGCTTCAAACTTTTCTTCTTCTTCCTTGTGCCGCAGTCAAATAAATTTCGCTCTCAAATGGAAATGCAAGCCAAACCCCACGAATCCCCCCACCCCACACTCTGCTCATTTCCCCTCGCCCATTCGGCAGCTGGCTGTATTTGTCTCACTAAAAATGGCGCGACCATTTGACTGCATTACTTTGCTTTCGCTGCCATCCTTCATTCATGTCCGAGGGCTGTGAAATATCTCCAAAAGGATGTCGTCGCCCAACTCTACTCGCCATACCGACCCGTTCCGACCCCAGCCCGCAGTCTTCCATAGCATTGTTTGCCTTTGACTGCGCTGTTTTTTGTGCATTCCCCATGCAATCTTAGCCAAAAGTCAATGGCAATTAAGCAGCCGCATCTCTGCCGGCTGCAGCTGACGCAGTTTTGTCCACTTTTCGCTGCGTCTTCCGCTCCCTGGTCAAACTTTGTCGTAAGTTTGTCGCTAGGCAAGGCCAATTACTATGCCATGCCCGGACGGGACGGACACACTGGGCGTATGCGTAACGATCAAAATTATTATACCAATATATTAAGAGCTGCAGCGTACAAAACATAAACATAAACATGCATATAATATATAAAGAGGGTTTTTGCCTGAAATAATTACAGTGTAGTGTAGAGATAGAGATGAACGCAGGCGGTAATAAAGACTTCGGAACAGATTTTAGTGGGTTTACTTTGTACACGGTAAACGATTTATGATCGCTTAGTGATACTTCTTACAGTTTTTGAAAGATAGAGAGGCAAAAATTAAAACTGAACTTCTCAAATTCACAAAAGCAACAAGAAAAGCTATAAAATGTGTCAGCATAGAAAAATAAGAGGAAAAGAGAGAGCATTAGTAACTGTGAGAAAGCAAGCCAGGCTTAGAACAAAAAGAAATTTAAGGGTAAAAGACAGAGAAAGACAGAGATAACGAATGAAAATGAGAAGAAGAGACAAGTGAAGTGTTACGGAAGCTTTATTGTTAGAGAGAAAGGCGGCCAGAAAAATGAGAGAAGAAATGTAAATTAAGTAAAGAGAGATATCGAATACAAGAGGGAATAATAGATTCAAAAAGGAAAAATATAAAAAAAAAAAAACGACAAAAAATACATTTATTATTTATATATAAGAGCATCGAATGTTTTAATAAAAAAGCTGACTGGCAATCACACGGACAAGTTCTCTAGCTGTTGCTTAACTTGGTTAAAGAAAAGTCCCCGCGATACATTTAAAGCTACAAAACAAAAGTAATAATATGCCTTAAATTTATATAATAAGGCACTGTATCGGGTTGGAGCAGACAGTTAAATGTTTCCCGTGAAACCGGATGTGTGTATGTGCTGTGGTTTCATTTTAAACAATGAATTTCTGCACTTGGCTGCGTGTGAGAGTGTGTTTGTGTGAGTTTCCCTTAACCTTTTTATGACTGACCCAGGCAAAACCGCTGGACAAAATGTGGACGATGGGGAGCGAAGCGTTGCACGAAAAATTAGAATTGCTAATGTTTGCGGTAAAAATTTTAGTATATATATATATACACATATACATATATGTGTGTATGTGTCTGTGTGATATGTGTAAATGTGTGTATGTCGCGCTGTTCTCCCCTCGCCCGTCTGGCGCTGCTGGACGGCTGGTTGTGTTGGCCAGTTTTAGTTGCTCGACTTGCAGAAGCATGAAATTAATTTAAATTTTGCGCACTTGGCTAATTTCGCCTGCCAAAAAGCGCAAGAGCGGAAAAAAAGAAACTGGAGTGGGAGAAAAGCAGAGAAAAGCGCTAGAAAACGGAAAGCACAAGAGAACGTATGTCAGCAGGGAGTCGCTGGGGGCATTGTGGCGAGGGGGCAGGGGCTGAATATGTTAACCCCCACTCAGATAATAGTTTTAATAGTCTCCTGGGCGATTTTAAAAATGCATACCGTTATGAGCAATGGAAGCAATGGCAGCGATAACAAACGGAACTTTCGAGAACCGTTAGCTGGACCACTCGGCTCGTTAGCATAGAAATCGCTTTAGGTTTTATGTAACTGCCTTCGGGCATTGGGGACACAACAGCAGACAACAGGTAGAGCAGCAGAATATGCAAAATCTATGATTAACTCAAATGTAGCGAAAGGTAAACTCTCAAAGGAATCCGGCGGCTTAAAAAAAAACTTTGTCAGTTGCAAAAATTGTAAAGTCAAATAGTTCAAAGTAACCTATCATGAACGCTCGTTATTTATAATATTTAAGCTGATTTCATGGGATCTAAGACGAAACTAAATGCGAGGCATGCGTTCGAACCGTAAACCGAACCACCGAATTTTTAGGGCTTTCCAGCCATTATCTAAACACTAGATTTCTCTACTTTCTTACCTTTCCCAACCGCACAACAGCAAAATCTGAAATCAGGTCTTAATTGCCCATTAAATAATCTGCCCTTAGCAAACGCCCTCCATGTTTTAATACCCATAATGACGCCCTGAACCTGCCAAGAGCTCCCTGCACCCTTCATTCTGCACCTTTAATTCCATACGGTTGAACACTTTTGGCACTTTCGAGCACATTAAAGCCCGCAGGTCCAAGCTGAACTCAAACGGCACTCCAATTAATCAAAACCCAAACGGCATACAGTGCCTGCAAGTTGTATGCCGAACACACACACACACACACACACACACACACATCTACATATCGTTGGGAATGTGTGCATTGGGAACCATTTGGGAGCCTCACATTTGGGTTTTGATTACGGGTTTTTGGGCTTGTGTCGCCTGGTCATGTCCCGCCCCCTCCCATCCCTTGAAAGCCCAGGCTAAGGCAGTCGCAGGCCGCGCATTAAGTATGCGTTTTAATTAACTTTTGATGCCGGCCCCAAAGCAGCAGGCGGAGGCGCCAGATGGCGCCACTGTGCAGCGCCAGCAACAGTCGACGATGCCAACTTGGATAAAAAAAAGAACAACAACAACAATAAAAGCAAGCACATATATCGCTTATTAAATATGAATGCTGTTTGAGAGCCCAAAAGCCGGCAAGCGTCTCAGAAATTCTCTCTTGCTCCATCTCTCTCACTCGCTCCCGCTCTCGCCCTCTCTCTCTCTCGCCATCTCTCTCTCGCTCGTTCCGCTCTCTCCCTCTCACTTTGCAGATGCAGCGCAGCATTTGTGGATGGTAAGTGTGAAGGCGCCTGCGTGGGAGAGCAACTGCTGTGGGCCACTGTAGACGCCTGCGCCCGACCAAATGCCGGGAGTCGCCGGGAGTCGTCGGGAGCTGTTGTCTACTACGAGGAGGCTCAACAACTGAAATGCGTATACATGCACACAGCGCACACAGAGCAAGGCCGGCGGGTGAGAGAGGGGGGAGGGGCTGAGCAGAGACGTAGCTGAATTTCTGCTGGGCGGGACTGCATTTTGAACAGCTGTTGCCGTTTTGGGCTGCGCGTCTTTGTCGTCCGTGACGTCAAGTGCTTCAGCTGCCTTTAATTAGCCCCCGACCGAAACAGGGCCAAAACAAGCGGCCGTCCGACTTGGCCGCCCGCTGTGCGTGTGTGCCATTATCGTTATTTGAGCCGCCATTAATAAGCCAGCCACAATATTTGTCTATTCATGGCTCCGGCATTGGACAAATCAAAATCGGGAAGCCGAGCTGGCCAAGCTCGCGTATGGCATACATATCTGGCATCTACGACCATGATGATGGCGGCACGCCGCGAGAACAGCTATTAACACACACACACACACACACACACACACACACACACACACACACACACACACACGCACACACACATACACACAATGCACATCACACACACCAGGAAGATTCAGCTCAATTTCAATTAAATGCGGTTGCCATGGCATAAATCACGCATACGCCACGTGGCCAACTCAAGAGCCACTGGCAGCGTACTAAAGTCGAGGTGCTCTATTAATTTTAGCACTGTCACTTGCCACGGTCTGCCATGGTCCATTAATACACCACACTCACTCACACACGCACGCACACTCGCTCAGTGCCTTGAAGATGAGGCATGGCCATGTTACACATGACCGAGAATACTTGAGGTTGCATGGAAGTTTTTAAAAGCACCTTAACTGTGCAACTGGAAAATATATTTATATGAATATATATTTAAAAGTATTTTAGAATTCTAAGAAAATCTCACTTCAAACTCTCAAAAAAGAGCACGACCTCTGGGAAAACATGTTCTATAGCAGTCCTTAACCCAACGAAAGAATGCAAGGGAATCGAAGGTTTTAATGAAATGATGTGCTCAGGTTCAGAAAGGTGTACAAAAACCTGCGGCTAAAAGTCCACAGCAATGCCAGGAATGTAAGGGTAAAAGTTCGGTTGAAGATGGCTACACACAGGAAAAAAAATGTGACGAAAATTTTAAACAAAAACATAAATGTAAATAAATAAAATAATTAAATGAAGATAAAATGTATAATTAGTATTTTTTACTTAATTCAAGAATGTTGTTGTTACTTATGCAATATTAACTGCAGTTGTCTCAATTTTAGAAAATTAAAAAACGAACTATGTATTTGAACTCTATGAACAAAACGGTACGGCATTTTTTCTCTCAGTGCATATGCATGGTTAAATGACTTCAGTCAGATGCTTTGCAGCCTTGAAGTCAACAGCATGAACAACAAAAGCCGATTGACCAACAAGTTCCACCTAAGCCACAATGTAATGCTCTTCTAAGAATAATTTCCCAACAAAAATTGGCTGCTCCTCGTAACAAGTTTTTAAATACTTGCTGCCTCTCCTACAACAGCCTCTTCGATTTGCTAATAGTTCAACGAAATGACTTGAAATTGCTATATGACCGCATAAATTAAATGGAACAGCTCGTACGCTCGACATCTTCATTTATTTGACATATTTGGGCAAACAAATCAGAGACTGAGGCCAAAGCACTCAATGCGAAAAGCCTGAATAGAAGAAAGGCAAACCAATTGCAAAATCTTTGCTTCAAATACAGATGGAAATGTAGCTGCAGAATGAAGCGAATGATGCGAATGATGCGAATGATGATGATGTTGCGACTGCTGATGATGATTTATGCACAAACTCTAATTAAACTGTTGACTCAGGCAAATGAAACATGCGCTGATGTGTTATTAACACCAAAAGCACTTAAAATGTTTAAATAGCAATTTAGCAGGCTAACACTAAAGAGGGAGAGGCGAGGCGTGGCCACGATTTATGTGCCATAATTACAACAACCACACACACACACACAGGGAGAGAGACAGATAGAGAGGGAGATAGAGATAGATGTGTGTATCTGTAGGCAAGCAATTTAATGACAAGTCAAATAGAAGACAGCACTTTGGTAGATGTAAATATTTAAGCTGCTAAATAGTGATTTCTAGACGACAATCCCCCCACCCCCCTGCACGCCCCTTGCATATTTAATTAAACGATTTTAATTTATCGGTAATTGCACACATTAAGCAGAAACAGCAGCAGCACCAGCAGCTGAATTTCCATCTCAGTTCAAGTCCAGCAAAATAATTAAGTACCCAAGTTTAAAGAGTAAGAAAAAAACTCGGAACTTGGTCATACTCGGCCGTCTGGCAGCTTTATTCCGAATGCGTATTACGCATACGCCATGGTGTAATGCGTTTTTGCTGCGTTTCTCTCTCTCTCCCTCTCTCTCTCGCTCTCTCTTTCTGATTATATTGAATGGCGCGCAAATTGCAGGCGGGCAGTCAGCCAAAGTCTGAATCGCAGGCCAAAGTGCGGCTTTTATTCATGCAAAAATGAAATGAAATTAATTGCAAATATGAAAACTTTATTAAGCAAATTTATAGTCCCAGCCACGTTTCACAGACCGACCGACTGACTGACTGACTGACTGTCCGACACTGATTGACTGCCGCCAAACGGCGTTTAAGCTGGCCTTCTCTCCATCCCTCCCTCCTTATCTTCAGCGTATTTTTTGTTTGTTAGCCATTGCATATTAAAAGCTGAAATCCCATAAACAAGCTACGTTAAGTGCATTGCAATGCCGGATAAGACGACCTTAAGCTGATCATAAAACGGGCGGTTACTTTGCTGTTTATCTTTCGGCGGTATTACAACACACAAATTTATGATTAAAACTAAGTAATAACCTCCGCATCCAAATGCCACCCTCCTAACACAATGGTCGCCAATCAGGAAACAAAAGGGTGTGTATGTAGCCACAGGCGCTGGCATTTGCCAATAAAAAATCCAAAATGAGAAACTGCAAATTATATTGAAGCGTTGCTTTTATAGCAAATTTGTTGAGATACCATCATAATATTTGATGAGATAAGATGATATACTATGGTGTTTGCTTTTTTTTTTTGTGTCTGGTTAAGATTATATAAGAAAGAAAAGATTATCGCTAAAAGGCATACGAGAGCCCACAAATACTTAATAAAGTTGTAACAATTTCAATAGGTTGACGTAATAATCAGGCAAGAGAAAGGATATCGGATATCGGTTAAGAAATACAAATATTTGAATATTTAATACTTTATTTTATTACTTATACAAATTAATTTCCTACAAAAATACAAATCATCCAAGGATTCATTATATTTTTGTACTAAATTAGAAGCTGAAAATTCCCTTAAAAATATTTTTTTGCTGTCTTTTAAATAAGAAAAATAAAATGAACCGCCATGACTCATAAGTAGTTCAAATATCTTAAGCCAGTATTTGCTGCAGCTCTTAAGTTGCCGTTAAGTAGCTGCTAAGCTGCTGTTTGCTTTCATATAATTACCGTTATCGTTCATTCAACTGCATGGCGTTGCCACATTAAGCTGCAAGTAGCAAGTTGCAACGCCAAGTTGCGTATCTCGCTGGCTGATAAGGAGCAACTTGCAACGGCATGACAAATTATTTGTGGCCTCATAAAAACGAGCAATTATGTTGAGCAAAAGCGCAAATCAGTGGGGGGTGCGGGCTGGTGGGAGTGGGGGCTGCCATGACTATTAGCGCAAGTGAAATCTTTGTCATCTCGAAAAGTGCAAAGTATGCGACACCACGAGATAACGAACTATACACACAGATACATTTCTACACGCACACACACGCACGCACCCACACACACACAGATGCATAGAGAAATGTCCGCACACAAATTGTGGTCTGCGTCGTTGGCCCGATTGCCAAAAGCCATTGGGACCATAGAGATGTGGACCAGAGCTGGACCCAACGCTTGACACTTTCAAATGGCATTGCAGGAAGCGGGCGGGCGGCGGCGTGCGATAGCGGACGACGGCTGGCGGCAGCAGCATCAAGTTGCAAGTTGACTTCTGCTGACCTTAATTACGCTCAAAATGTATGCGACAAGTCGCCAATGCCGCCTTCGTATCCATTCCATGACATGCGAAAAATGCAGTTAATTAGCTATGAAGGACTTGCCAACTGATAGACAGGCGCCCAATGGCCAATGGCCAATGGCCAATGCCCAATGCCCAATGACAGGGCCAAATGGAGCGCATATGCCGCATGGCTAATAGCAAATGGCAAATAACGAATGTCGACCAAACAATACCGGGTACTCATACAAAATTTATGTGCATTCAATTCAATTGCAGTTGAGCCATTTGTGAAATATGCCAAAAACACGCGAGCCACAGCTCACAAAGGGCGCAGGCCATAAAAATTCACTCAATTGCAATTAAGTCTGGCTATCGGCAGCGTTGATTGTGGCCAAAATCAGGCGAGAGCTAGCCAAAAAAAAAAAAAAACAACAACAACAACAAATAAAGGCAAGCAAAAAACGAATTGGTTGACAACAGCGCCATCTCAGCATTATGAGTCTTGGCCAACTGCCAAACAAGTAACCAGAATCCGAGCTAGAAACCAAATCACCCAAGCAACCAACCAGTCAACCGGACAGTTGGTCAGATATTTTTTTTTAACCTTCCATTTTCTTTGCTGCAAAGAAGAAACTAAGGCTAATGTGCCATAATGAAGCAAACCAGCAGCAGCAACAACAACAACAAAGTCGGTGCTTGAAATAAGTGGAAACATAAAGTAGATAAGCTCAAGTGTTCTTCAAGCCTCATTCTATTTAAATTAAACTCATTTGCCTAAGCATGCTTCTATGAAGCATACTTGGAAATATGCATTTATAAAAATGGCGTAGCTAAAAAGTAGCGTTCTAATATTGAATTTGAAAAATTGCGAAATTTCAACATATGTAATCTATGAACTTCAAAAAATAAAAATAAAAATTTATGTAAGTTATAAAAAAAACCTAGTATACCAAAGCATTGAGTATTTAATATAATCCCCTTACTTAAAGCATACACCAAAAATATTTCACCTATTAAATTAATTATTTAAATTCATTAAATTACTAAATTAAAGAAATTGTATGCCTTCAGACAACCCATTTTATGCTTTTTTGAAGAACATACAAAAGTTTAGAAATTTGTATTTAATTAAGTAATTTTGTTTTTAAATATCCAACAAACAAAATGTTTTTTAAAATTAAAATCCAAAAACGGTAAGAATTCCTTTTTCTGAGTGTACAAACTCTTTTATACAGAAAAAACAAAATGAAATTTTAGAAATACGGCAAAAGTTTTGCCTTTATTAAAATTAAGTGCGGATTTATTGGAAACCACTTTCAAAAATAAAAGGCAGTCGAGCATTCTCAGACAAACCGCACAATATATAGCAAACTACAATTTATTTTTAAAGTAAAAGACAAACAGCCAAGGTAAACAATATATGTCGTACAGGGTGCTCTCTCTAACCTCAAGTCCTTGCCGCAGTCTCAACCTTAAATTCAACCTGCAGCTCAGGCGCAGCTGCATGGCAATTGGCAATTGGCATTGGCCAACTGAAATGGCAGCGCACTTTTGGCCACATGGTCAACGTCGCCCACGATAAAATATCGCAAATCTATGAAGTGCTCCAAAAAGTCAAAAACGAGAAGCAGTCGACCAGCCGCCCAGCCCTTTTTTTTGGCCCAAAAGTGCATTTGCGAAAAACGAAATTGAAAAAAAAAAGAAAGAAGAAATTGCATTGACGCCATAAATCAAATGGTTATGTGTCAAAGCACATCATAGTGTGGGTTCACTGCGGTTGCTCAGTCTATAACTTCCAATTTGATTTATTGGCGAGTACTAAGCCAAGGCACCCCAAATGGCGGGTGATTTTAATAAGCTAAAGCTAAATTAATAGTTCATAGCGAAATGCAGTAAAAATTTAAGAAAAAAAATATATGCAAACAACGAAATGCTGCAAACGGCTTAAAGGCTTATTGTGATTATATAATGCTCGATTATACAATTCCATGCTGTTTCTTCGATAAATAATGCAATATTTGGCTTACCATTCACATGTTAAATAAATTAAAACAAAATTTTACAACATTTGCATTTTGCGTTAAACGCACAAACGACACAAATTATAATATAAATAGATGTATGTACACATTTAAGGAGCTGCACACAAACATTTGGCCACGCTGAGCGCACACAGAGCTGCCAACTTGTTGCAGTCGCAATTTGTTATGCGCATATCAAAATATGTACATATAAAAAAAAAAATATAAGCAAGTATTAAACTGTTGTTAAAATATTTTTGCATACTTTTCAATTAAATGAAAGAACTTTTACCCCATAAATAATTCAACAAGGTAAACGAAATGAGAATGAAAGACCAGAAAGAGAACTTGAAGTAAATGCAAAGCTTTCTGTTTGGCAAAACGAAAACCAGTTAGATGTATATTTAATTTAAATGCTTGCTGCAGTTCATTTAACAACTGAACATAAATAAAAACTAAAAAGACCAAAATCTATATAAACTCAAGTGACATTAAAAACATGGCACTTAAATGAACTCGCTCGACTTTAACTTAACTAAGTGACCTTTTTATAGTGCGCTATAAACGTAATCTCAGTCAATTGTGATAACTACAATCAGCTACAGCTGCAGCACCCAAGTGGACCATAAAAAACCAACAGCTTCTACGAAAAAAAAACTACAACAACAACGACAACAAAAGCAGCATTAACAAGCAACAAAACGTACTGAAGATTGCATAAGATGTTGGCTCTTAAAAAGGAAATTTTAAATGAAGCTCAATGCATTTATTTTTTTTTAGCTTTTTATACTCTATCTCCCTCACTCCCCCTCACTCTCTCTCTGTGTCCACCTCACTGTTCGACAAGATGCTTTAAGGATTACAATTGCATTGAGCAACGCGCATCAGATACAATAGAAATGAACAGGATGAGCGGCTATGCACAATGGAAACTTGTCTCGCAATGCGCACTGGTTTTATTTTTTGTATTAAGCAAAAGTTGTACGAAATTAAAAAAAAAAATAAAAAATATATTGCAACGAGATGTGTCCCAAATTTTTTAATGGCTCAAATTGGCTGAAATAAGAGTGAAAAAGCAGCTCTCTGTGCCACAACAATGGCCAATAATAATAACAAATGTCGACAATAATTAGCTGACAGCTTTGTACAATGCAACGCCAACTAATCAAACACGGACAGCAGCCTTGTGCACTTGTCGGAGTGTGTGTGTGAGTGTCTAAATCCGTGACAACCAACACACGACAGGCGACAACCGCAGCATTGACCAAGTGGCCAACACGTTCTGTCGCTGCCACCACTCACACGCGCTGTTGGCCCAAACCGCCGTCACTAATTTGTTAACATTTAACAGCAATGGCAGCTGCTAATGCCCAACCAGCAAATCCAACAACAACAACATCAGCCGCTGCTCGTGCTGCTAATGCCAAAACCAGCAGCAGCAACAACATTTGCGAAAATTGCAGCTGACGAATTTTGGGTGCTGCACGCTCTAAAATTTTATCAAATGACAGATGTGCAACAATTAAAAGCCATATAAACATAATTATATTAAATAAATATTGGAATACACTTCGAACATCACCATTACGCTTAGCTCTTACCAAATTTAACACAAATAAATTACTATGTAATGTAATTTTCATGAATGCATAAGCTTTAAATACAGAATTTGAATTAATACAGAAAATTATCTAAATGTCATGTCATGGCCGAAACGCAATCAAACATTTAGATCAGTTGAGTTTTGACAATGTTAGAAAGGATTTTGATAACTTTACAAGTTAAAATTTTTGTAAATTTTGTCATTCGTCAGAATTAATTTTTAATTGGCCTTTTATACTAATTATGAGCCCCGGAATCAATCAAAAATATACATTCATGATTCAAAATTTTGAAGAAAAAACTTTTCAAAAATGAGTAAAATTCAAAAATTCGAAAAATCATATTTTGTAAAATGCATAAATTTTAGATGGAGAAATAATGTAAAAGTCAAGACATGGCCAAAATGCCACCAAACATTAAGTTTTGGCAAAGTTATGGAACTTTGAAGCCGTGGTTAAAAACTTTACAAATGAACATTTTTGTCAATGCCAAAATGAAAATCAGTTCTGACAAAGTTAAAGTGTTTGAACCGCATTAGGGCGTATTTGACAGCATGCTGAAAATACTAATTAGCCCAAAGTAAGCAACAGCAACAACAACAGCTTGGCACAAATTACATGCTAATCACCTTAAACATTTTCCAAATTAAATGGTTTGCCCATATACCATGTCCTATATCATAATTTGCTTTTTGTGTGCCAACAAATGGAATCAGGGAAACCTAAAAACAAGTCATTTGCAAAATTGTGTTGCCTGGGTTTTCATATAGAAAATCAGTTCGTAATTTGCATAATTTCATTTAAATGCAACAAATGCGAAATCTCTGATGTCGGTTCATGTTTTGCTCTACTGACCCGGCTGACCTTTCCCTGCCCCCCTCAACCCCACTGTCTCCCTCTCTCTCCCGAAATCCTGAGTTAAAAGCAACGTGTTCCGATTGTCAAGCAACCTGACACATTTCCTGACTTCAAACATGAAATGTATTTACATATAAATATAAAGGCTATATACACAAATTGAAGTTAAGAAAAATTCTTGCTAGATGGCTGCGTCGTTAAGTCAAATTGACATTTAAGCCGAGGCCAATGGGTCAACTCTTGGAATTTGCATAATAAATATAAATTTATGTTTCCATTCGCTTTTGTGTCTCTCTGTACGCATAACTGTAACTGAATTATAATTACAATTCAAGAATATGAGTGTAAAAGCATTAAAACATAAACATAGCACACAAAAGTCAACAGCATAAACAACGTGCTGAGAGAGCGGCTTGGCAGGCCAAAAGGTGCCGAATAGCGGGGAGGGGGGAGGGGGGAGGTGCGGGGCAAGGCGAATGTTGAGCGCACTTAGCACTTTGAGGCACTGGGAACAAAGTTAAATGCACTTACTTCAAAGCCCCTAACAACAACAAATGCTGGGCGACGAGTTGAGCCAAAAAGTGCGGCCACACACACACATACACACACACACATACTCGCACACCCATACATAACTGGCAACAAGGGAAACCACTTAAAAGTAAAGGAAAAGCAGCCATGTAAATTTCTTTAACTTTTTTTCCACTCATATTTATTTAACACATTTTGCACTAAACGCGCGCCAAAGCAATTGTGTGTGCGTGTGTGAGTGTGTGAGTGTGTGTATGCCACGCCTTTAAATTAAACGCTGCCTTGTGTGTGTCTCTCTGTATCCTTGTACTTCTGCAATTGGATTACATGCACTGCTTTTCCATTTTGCTTATGCTTTCCAACTCGCTTTATACTTGTCTTCCGAGCGAGAGAAAATCGTTCCTCTTATGAATTCTTCTCGTTAGCTGTAAAAAAAGAAAAAGGAAATGCGTATTGCGTATTGCGAGGTGCTTGACATCTCAAAGAGCTACCGACACGGGAAGAGGGCAGCGACAGACAATGGGATCAACTTATGTGTTTGTTGTCAATTCAAGAAAGTTCATGAACAGGTTCTTTGTAGTTTACAGTTTTACACATCAATTACATTTCCAGTTACTGTGAGTTTTTCATTTGCATATGAAAATCAATTTACTTTAAAGCCTTAAATATAGATATTTTTAATTTCAGAAATTGTGCTTAAAATTTGTTAAATGTTTTTATAATATAATTTGTTCCCTCTTCATTTCTTCGTTTCATACTCTAATTATAATTTCTAACAACTGCCCGAGGTCATAAAATCAATTAGCTGTGCTCCAAAAAATATGTTACTTCTTTCAACTTAAATTCTCTTTAAAGTGCTCTTTAAAACATTTAGCAGCCTGAGCGAATTCAAAACAGAAAATGCCACAACAGCAATTTAAGTTGCAACCAGAGCTTGCTGCAAGTTAAAAGCGACAGGTTGCAAAGTGAAAGAAAACCCCAGGAAAATATTTTTCTTATAATTTTGCCAACTCGATTAAATAAATTTCTATAAATATTTTTGGCATCATATACATATAGATAGGTAACTTGTGAAACATATATGCCACGCCCACAATGCTGTCAAAACGCCCGTTCTTTTGATTATTTATTTAATAAAATTTTGCATTTTCCTACGAAAAATTTATGCTTGAGTGGGCAGCGCAGCAAGGTGAAATTGAAGCTCTTTCAAAGTGCCGAAATCATATTGAACAAATGACAGTTGGACAAATTGAGAGAGTGTTAGAGAGCAGCAGTTGGCTTTTGTTTGACGCAGAAATTGTTTTTTTTGTACAAAAGTAATTAAAATTTGAGAGTAAAAATGTGCAAAGCGCTCGTTAAAATAAAAACTTTATTTGATAATTTATGACATTTTGGGTGCGCCGCTGTTGGAAAACTATGTAAAGCGTAGCCGTGAGGGGTGTGTGGTGAGTGGCCAATGGAGGGCGGGGGCAATGGAATGGTAGTTAGCGGGTTGGACAACAGGACACGCACAAGATGCCGACGATGTCGTCGGAAGCGCACACAAAAAATTCAATTAAATGCTCAAGTGCTAACCACGAAATCTACAACGTTGTCGCTGTCAGTATCACACACACACACACACATTAGCACACATACAAACACCGACACACACTCAGCTACTTGCCAAGATGCCACCACAGAGACATTCATTGTGCGTTTTTGGGCGCTCTGCTGGCATCAAGGACGCAACGCCCAAGGCGGAAATGTGGACGAAGAGGGCCGTTTGGCCGTTTGGGGGGTAACTCAGCTGGCGGCCCAAACTGCTGGTACTTGCGTTAAGGAATTTAATTACCTTGCGGTTGGACCATAATTTTGAAGAGCTGTGACCGCGCCAACGTCTATGGACATATTTTCCACTTTTCTACCTTTCTCGTTTTTCTTTTCGTTATATTTTCATCACATTACCTTAGATTACATTGACACTTAGCCACGTTAGCAGCCTGCTGTCAGTTTATATTAAAGGAAAAAAAAAAGAGAAAAAAAATTATATGCCTGCCTGCCCGCTTTGTTGTTGTTACAGCTGCGAGAGGGAGAGCCATAATTCTATATAAAGAAATTACGGCGATTGCTGGGGCATAAATCTTGTAAATATATTCTTAGAAAGCAGCCAAACGTATTCTCAATACATTCAAGTGGCTAATTAATAATGTGGGTAGGGGAAAACCTATTTATATAAATATATTTAAAGTCTAAGGCTTGTGCTGTGAACAGTTTAACTAATAAGACAATTTAGCGTGCTGACAAATTCCGTTTTGAATACAATTTTCAAATAAGTAGGTAAATATTTGTATTATGCACTTCTTCAAACAGCCAGAAACTTGATGCAGAATTTTAGTTAGAAATTTTTCTGCGGTTTTCCATCTTATTGCAGTTTCGGTAACTTTTGACAAAAGCGTAATGCACATTCTAAAATACCACTAACTTAGTAAGCCATTTAGACCACTTTTCAATAGTTGCACACACACGCACACACACACACACACACACTCACACACCCATGCAGGCAATCACCCTGTACCCCATTCAGTTGAGCCCCTAATGCTCTTGGCAATCGCTCAAAATGCTGTTTGCAAATGTAACCAAAAAGACGAACCGCCAACGCGCTTTTACTTTTACCAAGTTTACCAAAACGCCCCCCACAGCTCCCGCAGCCCCAGAGACTCGCTGCACAGTGCATTCTGTCAACACGCAAGATGAGGAACGCACCATCGCATGGCAAATTGGTTGATAACAATGAGGAGCCAGGCAAACAGCAGCCAGCCGGAGCAACCAGAGCAACCAAACCAACAAACCATTCAAAATCAAACTAACTAAGTTTTCCACTAGCTACGGCTAAAGGTTGAGGGCGGCGGGGTGTGCCTGCTGCCTGTCCAAATGTTGTGGCAGCTGCCTGCCGGGTACTGAGGCAGCAGCAGCGGCAGCAGCGACAGCGGCAGCAGTGGCAGCGGCACGTGCCAAAAGTGGCGGCAAAGTGGCAAAGTCGTTTGCTAAAGGAGCACCCACCGCTCTTGAACGCATCGTCTGCAGCTCACAAATTTATATTTTCTTTTGATACCCTGGTACCAGGAAAATGATGAAAGATGCGAGAAGGAAATCCCGAATATATATATTTTCTTAATGTAATAAAATTATAATACACGCTGTAAGTGAATTTTTAATACAATGCAAAAGGAATTTTCAACTTATAACATTATATATTCTTGCTTAGCAAGAATTCGGATTAATCTAGCTATGTGCATGTATATATTCTATAAGATATTTGGCAATTTTATTAAGCTGAATTTTTTGTTTGTTTCTCTTTTTTATATAAATATAGCCAAGTTTTATAAAAGTCACCTAAATACAAAAACCAAAAACCAAGCCAAAATGTCTTATTTTGTTTTAAACCTACATATAGGGTATCTATTAGTCGCGCACGCAGCACTTACAGCACATTTGCTTGTTAAAATTTGCATCGGGCCAAATTGAGGATTGAGAAGTAGTTGATTTGGATGATCTGCTGCCCACTTTTTGCCCCACGATTGTCAGAGGGAGTCATCAAAACGCATGAAAATGTTTAAAGTTTGTTTTTTTTTTAGTTAGTTTCGCCTCGATTCGTTTGCTGGTGAATGTGGGTTGTGTGGGTTGTGGCATAAATCCTTCGGCTTTGAACTTTTTGTTTAAAACTTGTTAATAACAATTCGAGCGTCGAAACTTTCTACACTTTTTTTCTATTTTGCTCCGCTTTCCTCGGTTTTTTTTGTTTTTGTTTTTTGAACGTTATACGGAGAAAAAATTGTTCAGCCATTTGGGTTGTTATTGTTGTCGATAGTGTTGTTGTTGCTGTTGTCCTTGTTGCTATTGTCGCTCTCGGCGCACAACATCCAAAGCTCATTTATCACAATGATGAAGTTGCAGAAGCGTGCGCCGTGTAGCAGGATACGAGCATGGCAGGATGACGCCTTGTCATGCCAAGTATTCGATATTCAGGCTTTTACTTTAATCATAAACTGATACACACTGTCGCACACACACGCACACACAAGTGCAGATACTTCAAAAATGCAAAACATGTTGCCTTGAGAGTCCCTTTGATTTGCCCCTCTCCCGAGTGGGGGGTGAGTACCCCCCACCTTTCTGCATTTGCCTGCAGTTAACAACTTCAATTGCGTTGATGATTTTGTTTTTAAGTGCTTGTTCCATGTGCCCTGTTTTGCCTGTCATCTTGGTTTGTCACAGTTTTCCAACGCTTTTCAAATCATTTACTTATTTTTGCATCCTTATGCCAGTGCCTCTCCGAGTGGGTTTGGCATATTTTTATTGTTTTGCGGCTTGTTTTGCTCGACTGCAGCTCAGAAGACTTGAAGTAGCTGCAACTGGGACTTGACTACCTCTGTTTATTGGCGTTGGAGTTTCTTTGAGCTGCAGCTTTCAGTTGTTGAGTAACTTCTCCGAAGTTATTAACTTGTTTTGATGCATTAAGTCTGCAGGAAATATTTCATACCAAATATTATTATATACATATACACCATAATATTATTTAGAGGTAAGTTTATCTCTTACTTATTGATTAATTGACAAAGATCAAAACTCAAATTAAAATTTTCGCTGCCCTTCAATTTTACTGCACTCAAAACTCATTTATCACGAGCAACTATTTTGCCATTTTGTCCCAAAAATAAAAAATTGATAAAACGTCCATTAATAAACGACAATTAAAAGGCAGCGCCGGGTTCAGGGATCTTGGTCCAAATGTTGCTTTGATGGTGCCCGCAGCCGCCATGCGACGCTGTCGCCAAGGCTCTTTTTTTTATTAATTCGCAATCGTGAAAGCAGCGCAAGCTGTGCCAGTTTTCGAAATTGATGACCCCATGACCTAGCCAAAAAAAAAAGACCATATATAAAAGAAAAAGAGAACCCCCCACAAAATAATGTGCAACAGACTCAATGTGTGGCAGGGCAAAGGGGTCGCATTGTCTGGCCCATTGTTTGGCACTTGGGTTGAGATGTTTCAGTATTTATTTGGGCAAATTCTTTAAAGTCAGAGCGTGCTTATCACGGGCTGCCCAACGGTAAGGACCCTACCAAAGGGCCGTTGCCTTATCATTGTTGTTGCAGCTAAGCTTTACAAATTCGTTATTAAGATGTTTAACCAAACGTTGTGGATTTGTGTGCCTTCGAGGGCAGCTTTTGGCCTTTAACAAAAATTGCCTCAAATAAATGAGCAAATATATAAATTGATCCCAGGCGCATCCTTTGTGTGCCATTGGCCGCGGGGCAGCCACACTGTGGCAGGCATAAAGAGCGGTACAGAAAGCGGGGCATGGAGGAGAGAGACTGTGCTACATATGTACAATAATCAGAATTTGAATCTGGGCCGGGGGTGCGCAAATCTAACAATTTGTTCATAAGCCCAAACAGCGCACAAATATCGAAAACTAATTTCATCAAATATTTACGGCTCATAATAAATCAATTTGCACTTTGCTGCCAAATAAGCCTCACAAAAGGTTCAGACGAAGCTGCGATACGCTAACTAAAATTAAATTTTATAGTGAATAACTATATTAAAGTAGGATTAATAAATTTCCTATCACAGAAAAATTAAGTATATATATATTTTAAAATTTTAAAATAGTAAAATATGATAAAAAGACTCTACTAGTAGCAAATAATCATCAAAAAAATAAATAAAAAATGAATAACACATTTATATACCCATTAATGATTAGGCCAATCGAATATACCTATTATCTTAACATACTTAGCATTAAACCCAATAGCACCCATTATCAAATTAGAGTATGCAGTCCATTCGCACGCACATAATTAAATGAAGCATACGCGCCGGGGCAAATGCTCATATGTTACGTATACGCCGCGTTTGACGTCGAAAAACGCTGGTCGCTCGCTGCGCTTTGGGCCATAAATCAAATGGCCAATGCCAACAATGCGAACACCTGCAGCTGCAGCTAAACTTTGCTGAAAAAAAAAAAAAACGAATACAATTATAAATCAGTGTGGGCGGGGGCGGGAGTTGGGGCAGCTAAACGCCGCTTGACCTGCGGCTATTTGCACTGCGCTGACGCACTAATTTACACCTTTGGCCTATTGATATATCAATAACAGCATTAAGCGGCGGGTATATATTTATATTCGTGTGGCTGACAACGCCATCAACCGAATCATTAGCATCAAAGTAAATTTACGTTTATTGATATTAGCCGCGGGCCAACAAGCTGGCCCATAACTCAGCAAGTGGAAGGTGGCAAGCACTAGTGGGCCAACCATATATACGATATATATATTGTAATTTCTATAAAAGCCTTTGCAACGCCTTTGCCGTTGGCCAAAGTCAGTGGATGTGCTTTGGGCCCAATGTATGCAAAATACTTGCCCGTAATTCCTTTTGCGCTTGCTGCACAACTTATGCAAATGCCGGACACGGAGTTTGAGTTCGACTTTGCCATCGTCTTTGTCAAGCAGAAGGCAAAGCAGTTGCTTTTACGGTGCACTGCATATTATACAATATACTATATAGAGTACTAGTCCGAATACAAGTGTATCTCTGGCCCCTTCTCACTGTGTGTGTGTGTGTGTTTGTGTGTGGGTAAAGCTCGAAGTTTGCTCTTCTTAGATATATGTATATATAGGAAAATTGCATGTTTCACTGCAATGAAAACAAATCGCAAAATTACCATAATCAAAGCATAAAAGGGGATTTTTCTTTCTTTCCACAGATGCCGCTCTTATTCTCCTTATATCTTACCCACTCTTTCACACTTCCTCTCTCTGTCTCTGTCGCTCCTCATCTCGTGGCTTTCTTGCTACTTTGAATGTTGCATTCACAATTGTCTTGTTGTCGTACAAATAGTTAGACAAAGGAAAATTTCCTATAAAGTTTCGCGAAGTTTTCGACAAAATATCTTAAAGTAATTGGCCTCGTTTGTCGTCAGTAGAAGAATATAGCAAATTCAATTTAGAAATAGATATACCCGATGGCATAGCAATTGATGCGAACATTTTACGAATTGTTTACAAAAAGTTTTTTTTTTTGTTCGCTGCGGTTATTGGCCAAGTGAATGCAATGAGTGGTAATTTATTTCGAAATGTGAATAATGAATGCGCAATTTTTGAAGAGCCCTTGCCGGAAAAACATAGGGTATTTTAAAAAAAAAAATTAAAAACTTGAGAATGCAGCTTAGACTAGATAGGACTTCAAATTTCAATTATTTTAAGTAGAGTGAAAATATGTTATTAAAAAGTTAATTTGGGTAGTGCAATGAGAAATGCCTCTTCAAAAGTCTATAAAATAATTAATTATGTACATATGTTTATATATCAAAATATATATTTCCTTCAATAGGAGCTCTCTAATATCAAAAAGCTCCGAACACTAAACTGACCGTTCAAATCAAATGCATTCCACACAAAATCCAACGCAAAATCCACACACAGCACAAAAGCACTAGCAATAGCTTAACCCTAGCTGCCGCTAGATGGCGCTTTACAATTTACACACCTGCC
This sequence comes from Drosophila colorata, assembly GCA_035041545.1. Classification (NCBI taxonomy): domain Eukaryota; kingdom Metazoa; phylum Arthropoda; class Insecta; order Diptera; family Drosophilidae; genus Drosophila; species Drosophila colorata. Next base: position 9,425,268 of record JAWNLD010000564.1, read on the forward strand.
GCAATTGTCAGTACCAGCAAAAGCTTTTTAACGTACTTTTCAAAATTTGACTTAGCAAAAATAAATACAATCTTTATTGGTTTGAGTTTGTTCTTGTTTCATTTCGTATATAAAAATTTCTATTATTAGCTAAAATTTGAGACTACAGATGTTACAAATTGTTTTAAAAAACATTTACATATATCAACTGGAAGACAATAATTGACATTGATATGTTACGGGCACGACTACGATTTATGACTATGGACGCAACACGATTGACTTCTACGTACGACAGTTTACCAGCTAGGAACACACAAAAGACGAATCTAAAATTACGTATCTAGGGACAATTATTGCTTCGCAGTTGTTGTCGGTTGTGAAATTCGATTGGGAATTGTTTCTATTGCGATGTATGTGAAAACTCCAGAGAACAGTTTCCAGAAGCCAAACAGCTTTGAAGATTACCAGGCCCACTTGGGTGACACCTTGTCAAAGTTCCACTCGTCGGGATGACCCTCGTGATTGCCATCGTCCACGCTCGCCATGGCGGACCATTTGAACGGACCGCTGCCGATCTTTCTCATGGCGATGGCGCGCATATCATTGCGCACCGGCCGCCGCTCCGTGATCAGCTCCAGCTCCGCCAGACTGGCTGCATCGTCTATGGTCACACTGAGACGCTCGTCGCCAATGGCGGCGGGCGCTACCTGATCCGCCTGATCCGCCTGATTCGCCGCCACCTGGACGTGGGGATCCTCAAGCGATCTGGCCTGCGCATGCTGCAGTCTGAGAAAGATCGGTCCGGCAAAGGCGTGATAGTCGCTCATGCCCAGGCGCGCATTGTAGGAGAACAGCTTGAGGTCGATGTTGCCATAGGCAATGGACTCCTCGCCCAGCAGATCGCCGCGAAAGCCGTGCTTGCGCAGGTACTTATCCACTGCCTCCAGATTGGTCAGTTCCGCTTCGTCGGCAGGCGTCAGATCCTGATCCTCGCTGTAGTTGTCGCGCGAGATGCCGCTGGCCACGAGAATCTCATCGAAATAGGGCACACCGTTGGCCAGCCAGGTGGAGTTGCCGGCCAACAGGAAGTTCTCGGTGACATCCTTGCTGAGCATGCGTCCCGGCAGCTGTTCCGCAATCCAGACCATGTTCTTCAGCTGATCGTGGCGCTCACTGATGGCCGCATTATCCTTCTCGTTCAACGGCACCGGAGCATCATCATGCTTCTCATCCGCACTGAGGGCATTATAGAGATTATCCTGCGCGCCCAGCTTATTCAGATCAACGGTGATCCATTGCTTGGCGCCAGTGGCCGGATGACGGGCCATGGCTCGCGACCAGGTGCGTCGGTTCTGCGCAATGCGATTGGCGGCCATCACACGTGCCACAAGTGGCACCATATTCTCCACAGAGGCGTTCTGCCACAGCGCCAGATTCTCGTTCTTGATGCTCACGCCGCCCACAATGGACTGGACCTGCCGTCCCTTGACCACGTAGAAGTCATCCGTGGAGCCAATGATGCCCGGATAGCCAGTGAAGGTGATGTCCGCCCCAGGCACCGTATTCGTGCGCTGATCGGGCGCGAAATGGTAGTGGAACTTGTAGCGCTTCTGGATGCGCAACATGGACGAATAGCTGCCGGCGGTGCTGTGGCCAAAGAGCAGCTGCAGCGACTGCGGCGACTGGGGCGTCGGCTCCTGGCGCATTATCCGCGTCAGCATCGATGCGCTGGGCAGAAAGAAGTTCTTGTTGCCCGTCTCGGCGGTGCCATTGGGCAGCACATAGTTCTCATAGTAGATTTTCAGATCCTGTATGTCAGCTGCCGCATTCATCAGCAGGAAATCGGATAGTGGAATTTCCTCCTCCAAGTCGGAGCGTGCCCGCGTCGCTCCACGTATGTAGCCCGTCTCCATGCCCTCCAGCTGGTTGAGTATTAAATGCAACTGATGCCAATAGTGATCGTGTGCGGCCTTAGCCTTTGCCTCTTCCTTCAGATGATCGTAGTTCCGGGTTAGGAGTTCGCGCAGCCACTCGCAGAACTTTTGCGAGCTCTCATCCCGATCGCACGAGGATGAAATGGTGCTAGGAGAGAAAAAGAGAAAATGAACAATGAGCATATCTGAGCTGGAGCAGAGTTGTTCAGGTCTTCACTTACTTGGCCCACTGATTGTAGATGTTCTTCCAGGTCAGCGAACCCTCGAGAATGCCAGCGGCATAGGCCTGCACCCAGTCCGGATAACTGCGCTGCGTCTCCACCTCAATTTGTGCCCAACTGGAGAGGAAAATTGTATTAGCCTATGGCAATCAAAAATCCAGGAATAGCAGTCAAAACTTACCCATTCTCATAGACCGAATCCTTGTAGCATATTCTGGCCACACCCTTGGGAATGTTTACCAAATCGTTTTGCTGTTTCCAATTCTCAATTTGAAAGCCGACCTTCTTGGTCCAGAATGCGGTGGCACAGTAGGTGCCATCGTATTCGGGTCGCTCCATATAGCCGATGAAGAACGCACCGATCACCAGTAAACCGGCACCGATCAGTATATACGTTCCTATCCGCGTTTTTTGCCATGATGCACCGACGACTTTCAGCATGGTTCCGTCCGTCTTGAGGCCGCTGCAGACTAGTTAAGGCAGCAAATAAAACAATTCGGTTATCCCTTGGCACTCGGAAACGGACTTTGGTTCACCCCACTTCACTTCACTCGCCCAGCGGCTGCTGTTGCCAATAGTTGAGATCGGCGCGAGCGGCGTAGGAGTGGCCCAGTTTGCTGGCAATCAGTTGGCCAGGATGTAGTTGGTGCTGCCTGCTGCTGCTGCTGCTGTTGCTGCTGCTGCTGCTGATAATCACGGGGGCCGCGCTGTCAAGCGAAACGGCCGTTAGGTTCATCGATGTGGACTCTGCTCTTGGGCAGTGTTTCAAGCGGTTCCCAATTAAAAATCCAATTCAATTTGTAGACTATAAATGATCTGTGGAGGTGGTTGGTGGTTGCTATTGTGGTTTCGATGGGTTAGGATGTTGTTCTCTTGCCGCTATGCCCAGTAGCAGCTAAGCTGTGTCTGTGTGTCTTTTGCTATATGGTGGATTTACATAGGTTCGAAATGTATCCCTAGAATATATAGAAAGAAACAGAGATATATTTAATAAAAATTCGTTTTCTTTGCATACAAATTGTGTACAAGTATTATATTATTTTGCTAGCATTTCTTTGACGTCTCGGCTGCTCGTGTATTTAAATGAAAAGAACGCCCATTATTGTTCCATTAGTCTAAATATTTATACAATGCGCATTCCCTGTCCAATAATAATAAACATTTGCCCCATTTAAATTCGTTTGTAATTCATGTTAATTAGATTTATGTAGATGCGGCCCGAAAACAAAAACCTGATCTGTAATTCATATTCATCAAAAGCTAAGAAATTCCATATAAATGTTCGAAAACTATTATATATGTACATTTATATTGCCCAACTAACCCTAATGCTTGATTTGAAAAACTTTCGCACCTCTTTTTGGTGCATGGGTAAACAAATTTTTGAGCATTTTTAAAATTTATCAAATAATTTTATGGCCCAAGTGGCTTTTGAGTAGCTAATTTTTATAGCGCCAACAGCCCGGTAAGCATTAAAAGCCCCCACCTGTTCTATGTACATAAAAGCGAAATATCTAGACCGCAGTGGGGTTAGATCAGAGAAGTCTAGCTTTAGATATCCGTATAATTTATTCACTAACACCGCATATTGCTCTAATTAAGATAATTACAAAACACATGCCCCACTTTTAATATCTGGTTAAGTATCTCAAGGCTTTGCATTAGCATGTGCTACCTCTCAGTATGTAAAAATAAAAAGGGAAAAATATAAAGGCATGTAAATAGAATTTCCAATGGAAATTTCAACTTGTAGAACAAGTCGACAAGATAAACAAATTGAAAACAAGAAATTGCACATACGCCCCGTTGTCTGTTCGGTTTTTATATATTGAACAAATCTCCGCGCACGTGTAATATCATAATATTGAAATTAAAATCAAACAAGCGGATTAATGCACCTAATTTCGAAGCTGTTTTACATTGAGTATCTGTGTATCTGTCAGATACAAAATGCCATTTGGCAAATCTGAGCATCAATCAGTCAACAAACAAATATAATTAAAGCTCTGGGATAAATGGAAAAGAGCCATTGATTGGAAATTATTGATTTTTTAAAGAAACAAACAACGGAAATATAGCACATAAGAAAAATAGCTTAAAGTAGCAAAAGGTATTTCTAATTTACATATATCTAGTAGAAGATGTTCACTTGCTTACCTTTTTGTTTCCCGGGTCCAGGAAGCTTAAATATCACAAGTCAACCCATTTGAAGTACTGCAAAGAAAGAGAGAGGGTAAATAATATTATTGTTTAGTTTGGCTTAAATAACCCTTATAAAGCCGCGCATAAAACCCAAATAAAACTCAATTCACTCGGTCAACGCAAGTTTGTTTGTTGTTTCAATTGCACGCGTCTCGTGATATATCGACGTTTTTAAGGCACCAAGCACCCACGACACATACCGCACAAGTGATGTCCAGACAGTATTCACCCAGTCGCAGGCATTGTTTATCCAAAACATTTAGGAAGACGCTGCGCACGCGCACGCGTTCAATTCTTTTTCTTCTGTTTGGTTTGCAATCATTTATCTCATGACTGTTCAATTTGAGATGAAATATGAGCAACATAATTGATTGGTGGTCCCATGTTGCTGACGTCTTGTTAAGTGGGGCTGGCGACACTTAAATTGGAGCACTGGCCAGCTGATGTTCCAATGGGTTTGAATAATGGGCCGCACTATGAACTGCAATCAACTAGCTACTGCTGACAGTTCCTCTAACAACTACAGAGGTGAGTCAGCAATCAGGGGGACATTTTTAATACAACACCATCAAAGTCAGTTGAGTCTTGCTTCAGCAGCTATTTTACATAGAAAACCTCTCGAATTTAATGCTTAAACAACTTGTAAATTATTAACAAATTTAAAAACTGCTGGAAAACTTAATTCTTAAAAGTACAAAAAATTATAAATTAATTTTAACGCTTAGCTCTGCATTGATAGGATTAAAATGTATTCTTATTGGCGGCAAAGTTCCCCGAAGTCAGAGCTCTCCGATACCAACGAATTGATCAGCTGACCAGCATTATAGATACGCCGAATAACGAAAACATCGCTTGTATTCATATATTTAGATGAACTCGTTCTGAATTAATAATCGCCGCCACTTCATTCAATTCGCTAGAAATCATTAACAATATAATTAATAAGCAATTGAAAAGCTCAACTTTAAGCTTATAATAGCTGTTTTTATATTAATTATTGAATCACGAGGGGTTTATTATTATTATTATTTTTTTTTTTTAAAACAAAATCATTGGTACTTTTACTGAATCATGAGACTGTACTTTTCAATGATTGTTTGCCTTGCAATGAACCAAAATGAAATAAATTTCATTTTCGTTTCACTTGTGAAAATAAACAAGTGAAAAGTAGATGCAGGCCGTGAAAATCACAGCACCATCCCCCCCTTGCCTTATAAGATTGTTACTTCTGTTTATGTTTTATAAACTGAATTGACTCGCATTGTAAACGAAAGATTGTCCGAAGAGCTTCAAGGCTAGAAGAAGCCGTCAATCATATAGCTGCCTCACGACCTGCCAATTGGCTGACAAACTACGCAAAACTCAGCGCGAAGCGTGCTCCACGGCAAATCTAGCCGTAAAGTTGCCAATGACGTCAATAACGAAGAGTTGTTTAATAGCTAAAAGATAAAAGCTAAAAACAAACTGATTTAAATATAGAGGTAAGTAAGCCGGTAATCCCAGCCAAGCCGTTGACGTATTTTTTTGCCGCCAACTGTACTTAATTCAGTTTTATTATCGTTATCATCTTGTGTTTATGCAGTACACAAAGTTGGTTTTGCTTAGATGTTGACAGCGTACCTTGCTTGATTTATTGAGTTCAATGTGCGCACTGCAGCAATTCAAATTCAACGAGCCTGCACCCCAACTGATCCACTAAACTAGATATTAATACTTATCACAGTAAACCACCCGTTGCCAACTATAATTTTTTTCAATGTTTTGTCAGCTAATCAATCAACCAAGTCTAGTGTAAATAATTGACTAAGTCGATGGCAAAGTCTGCTCACATAAACTTTCGCTCTAAATATGTCGCGCTGTGTTTCCAACTGGATTCCATATTGATAAGATTGCATATTGTGGAAATATTACGAAAACATATAGACACTGTCTAGAAGCAGCTGTTAGTAACATATATATTTACTATCAAATTTAATACAGTTGATTTAATACCCCTTTACCAAGGAATTTTTAAAGATAAACAATATCTATTCATGATTTATGTGACCATTCAAAATATCAGAGCTCCATTTCAGCTTTCGGGCAGACTGTACCCTATTAGCAGTAAATTCCGAACTATTTACCATTATGCTAAACGATTCCTTCAGCAAATCATATTATATACGCCTCGCTAATGACTTCTTTGATAAACAGCAATAAATTAAATACGCATATTCATATGTGAAAAATATATACAAAATAAATTTGAGAAAAACCCAACATAAATACAAATTTATGAACTTGTGCTCGAAAAAAGTTGAACTTAAACCCACATACTTGGCATTTACTGCGAATATTTATTATATATATATATATTTGTTTCGAAAAATCGGAACACATAACGCCACATGAGGCGATTTTGAAATGTGTAGGGAATATTACGAAGCAGCACTTCATGTGCCCGACACGTGATCAAACTATGGAGCCGCTAGCCGCTAACGCTTCGTTCGGATTCATAAAAAAACAGGCAGGCAGATATAATCTAAAGAGACCCCTATCATACATAATTCAATATACCGGCCAGGTTATTCACTTGGCAACGGTTGCCTAAAAATCGGCTACCTGTCGCTGACGTGGGAACCTCAATTTATACTGAATGAAAAGAGCAAAGCTAGCAAAAAAAAAATTAAATTAAAAAAATATATATATGCAAATTTATGGATTATATTGTAATACAACTAAATATTTGCATGGTCAATCAATTACGAACTCAGAGCCAATCGCTCGATCACAGTTATACGATCCATTAAAATTTTTTTAAAAAAACTGCTAACTGGGCCGCTGCCACGCGTCGTCAGCGCCAACTGATAAAGCCAAGCGAAATCGTAAACGGAGACCAGCAACAATATGGCAGACAGATAACCAAAGGGCCAACAGAATAATAAGAAAAACTGTAATCAAAAACTGCAACTGCGCTTATATCGTAATCATAATTATGATTATTGTTTATATGGGCAACCCAGACGTCGCGACGTCTGGAGGGTTCTCAACGTTCTACACGTGGCTGGCAGTAGCCACCGTTATTCAACACTTGGCACTACTGAGTTCTCATCTATGTGGCATGCATTCGGGGAACGCATGCGCTGGCAGATAGACATTTTGTCGTGTGATTGGCACCTTATATATATTTCTGGATGCTATAAAACACGCAAATAACAGCTGAAACAAACGCATTTAAATATTAACAGAGCTCAGCTGATGTGAATACTTAACGAAACGTTAATCAGCTTAATGAGGGGCTGAGAAAAAGTTATGTTAAAACAATAGATTTGATTATAATCAATAAATATATCAGATAGAGAGAAATGGAAAATTTTATGAAATAAAGATTTTCTGCAGATAGAAAATAATAATCTCTGACAATCTAAAATCAATTCATTTTTTTAATTTAACTGTATTTGTATTTCCATTAAACTGATTATCACATTTACCTACAATATTAACATTTTCATTGTTATTTTTGTTTTCTATTCTAACGATTACATTTGCACTCAATTCACACCTCAATTACGGTCCGCGTTTCCGCTAAAAAAAAAGTTGCAATAATTTGCAAGTTGTATTTCTGGATCTAAACAATACCAGTGAAAACGTAAGTTTATATATTAATTTCATTAGTATTTCTATTGCTTAACATTTTTCACTGATCAGCTGTTTTTCTTTATCTGTTTTTGCCATTTTCTTTTTATATGTTTTGGTTTTTATTATAGTATAAATGTCAATAACCATTTGTTTTGTTTTTTTTTTTTATCTGTCTATTACATATCTATATACTTGATTATATATACACAAATTACAGCAGAGATAGGACATATTTAGCTTTTATATAAACCACCAACAGATCACTTGATTTCTATTAGATCAACTATTTTGTTAGCTAGTGAGTTCATTTACCTTTTCTAAAGAAGCTGTCCACATCTATTAAAAATATCTTTTGGATACAATCAGCTGTTGTCCACAAAATATTTGTCAATTTTATTTCGTTATTTTTTCCAAAATGTTCAAGTTATTTTTAGATGTCCAACACTTCTGTCGTTTAAATAGATTGTCGAAAACCGGAAAAATCTGCACTAATACAACAATTCAACGTGCCTACAACAATTCAACGTGACCGCCAAATGTATATATTTTAGATATATTCACATAATATCTTTAAGATAAAACCCCGTTTACGTCAATCCTCTGGCCGCAACAAAATTTTCAAAAATACAAACAAAATTTTATTTTCGCGCACCACTCAACGATCTCGTCCGATTGCCTTGACGCTTCCACCAAAACTGCGGGCGTGTTGAAATTGGCGAGCGGAAAATTCGACAGTGCCGACAACTGCGATTGTGCCATTTGCGTTGTTGAAAAACGAAATTTTCAGAGCATGGCCAGAGCAGAGCGTTCTATTGAACTTGAACGTTTGGGTTTGCCCCTCAAACAAGATCAATCTGCGGCCTGTCAAGAGTTCGAAATACACTCGTGCTCTAGCCACGTGGCAGGTGTGCGCTCTTCATAACAACTCTGAGCTAATGCAGTTGGGCTGATGAACAGTCCGAGAATATTTATGACCAACTGCTTATGACAAGTTATTTATGACAACCTATGCATTTATCAGTTGTGACTTGTAGCTGGCTCGAGGCTGAAAGACGCACGTGACAATCTGCCAACTATGGAAAATTCACATTTTCGTGCTACAGCAGGTTTTCAATGAAGCGCTCAGTTATATACCCGTACACACAGCAGAAAGAGCTTACAATTTTTAATTGGTGTTTTAACTTTAAGAAATCACAACTAACATATCTAAATACATTTAAAAATGCGGATCACATATGCTTTCAATATGATATAACATGGTTAAAAATCAATCGAAATATAATTAGTTCAAAAGAAATTTATAAATGCTTTAAAGCAGATAGACAATTTTTTTAAAATTTGTTGAAGTGTGTTTTACCACAGTTTGAAGGTGATTTAAACACTGTGGTTTACTCACAGTTTGGAGGTGCTGTGAAAGCGGTTGAATAAAGTTTAACGGTTGGAATATAATTAAAAACATTTGACCAAAACGCAAAAACTACGCCCCATTTAAGCCATATTTTAACTGTTCACAAATGGTTTACATATTGAATATATATGCCAAAGAGTTGATTGCTGTTTGAAAATCACTCTAAACCCTTCATAAAACCATTTAGAAACCGGTTTAACATCGAAAAGCAAAGACGGCACAAATTTCTCTAAATGTTAGTTAATAAGAGAAAAAACCAGGTACATTATAATAGAGCACTTACAACAGCCATTGTTAGTGTTTATTTTCAAACGATCGTTTTAATTTTACATTTCATTATGCACAGCGTCATTTATTTATCATCATTTCCATATAAATCCGCTGACAATTGACTTTGAATGCGATCGCTTTTCCGCATAGTTCGAAACTAGAAGTCGCTAGAACTTAAATTCAATTGAAATTGACATTCAGTTAAATGCGCAGCTAGGGAATAAATTATTTAAAATTTTCCCATCAAATTTCTACTTTCTTTGGGTACAACAAATTTAACCTACTTAAAGGGGTCAATGATGCAGCTCGTTAATTGACATGGAATTTCCGGCCGTCTTCAATAAACAACTAATTAAAACAACCATAGGGCTTGTTGATGAATTGCCAGGCATTTACATAAATTCTAAATGAAATTGTGTCTGCAACAAAGTCATCATATATAATATATATAAGTATCTATATGTTCTAGATATGACAAGTGTCTGGGAAGGCTTGAGCTGGTTAATTGATTGACAATTGTCGCTCAATATCACAGACGTAATGAGAGACACACGCACACACACAGCTACAATAAGAGAAGGGGAGCCTAAGAGTGACCCTCTTCAGTCATGCTCTTCAGTTTTTTAAACCGACTTCTCTTTGCCCCGTTTCGTCGCATCAGAAGGACAAGAACCTCAAGGATTTTGACCTCATTTGTCTGCGTATCTTTGAGATACAATAGCTGCCCCGATCGCCGGCTCCGCTTACCGTCTGTCTGACTGTCTTCCTGTCCGCGCGTCTGCTCAAGCAGCCTGGCAACTTCTACAAAGACCTGCCCCCGTCAGCATGTGATAGAAGCTGTTGTTGCCTCGCTTGCCCCTTCCTGTCATCCCCTCCTGCAGCTGCTGTTGTTCTTGTTGGCATAGAAGTGCTTTTATAGTTTTTTGTTATTGCCTTTTATTTGTTTGCTTTGGTCACAGGCGAACAACAACCACAACAACAACAACTGAGAATCTTGAGATCTTAGGCTCCCGACTTGAGCTGTCCGTTGCTAGGCGGCTTTGTGTACGATCATTGCCTTCTCCCCTCGATCATGTTCGAGTCGAGGTAATTTAAAACGATTTATTGTTGGCTTTGTTTTTTGTATTTATTTTGTATTCTAGGCCATTGGCTTTTGGATCACCACTTAACTTTTACTTTTGCTGAATGCAAAATGTAAGATAAGGACTTTTAAATTAAAAAAAACTTTACCCAAATTTTAAATTTTCCATCATTAAAAAATAATTTTATTTTCTCAAAAAGTCTTAGTTAATTCTTGAGCTGTTGTATCTTCAATCTTAGCAACTGCAACGCGGAAACTAAACTGACTGCCAAGCATTTAAATATTTTTGTGCCATCCACATCCACTCCAAAATCTTATCAGCTTACGCAGATAAAGAATTTTCGCTGAAAGGAAAAACAACAACAACACCATACAGCTGTTTGCGCAAATACTTCATTTATTTTTGGATGCCCACTGTGTTTTTTTTGTAGCTAACATCATATACCTGCCGCTTTGCATACATATTTGCATAAGATAAGCCCCGGATGCATTGGGAACTGTCTGATCCGTCTCTGTTCGTGACACATGTCAACACACACAGGCACACACCTACACTCACCTACACCTACACCTACACCTACACCTACACATGTCATGTGACCCCGTTCACTTGTCCCGACTTGTTGGCAAACGCCGGCGAGCTTAACATCTGCAGCAACAAAGAGGAAAACTCTGGAAGTCAAGGTTCGCTTCGCTCTTAAGGAACTGCTGAATGAAAATAAAGAAAAACTAGTAAGAACGTTGCAGTTGGGTGTAACCGACAACGCAATACTCGTTCACAGTGTAATAATAACCAAAATACACATTAATAAATGCGGAATATGGGAGCTACAGTTCCGTAGGGGTAAATCCTTATCAACATTTTTGTCAATTTTAGTCAGTCAATAAAAAGCATAACATTTTATGCAATCCAGGTTATCAGAGGTATATATTCCAAGTTTCAAGTCTCTAGACAGACAGCAGCAAGCCCAATATGCTCTTTTTACTTAATGAACGAGTATAACAACCCCTGTAAAAGTGTCCAGTCATGTCTGCTGTTGTGTCCACAGATCTTAACAATCCTGTTCTGTAATCACTTCTCTGACAATTTGCGCATTTGCATTTACCGTCGGGGCAAACGTACAAAAATAGACAACAAAATGATTCTAAAGAAGTGCGAATTATATATGAAAATATTGACCTGATTTCTGGACAGACAGCAGCTACGACGTAGTGCAGCACGGAGTGTGTGGGGTTTTCCCTCAAGGCGAGATCAATATTTGCTAAGTGCACACGCTCGTGTTGACGAGCCCCTTTAAAAATTGCACTAATTGTGGTATTTAGTGACTATTCTTAGTTGCCTATATAAACTATAGACATGTGTGTATATGTGTATGTCACCGATCCATTGATCATAAAACTAAAAAACTTACCGGAAAATTTGTGTGGCGGTGACTCACGTAAAATACGCGCTGTTTATTGTTAGAAATTTACTCGGGTTTTTGTTGATGAATCGTTATTTGTTGTATTTGCGCTACTATCTGCCACTTTTTGACTTTGATTTAACACGAAACGGCTATATAGTCACACAACGGGCTCGTGTTAATTAACCATGAAGGGCTACATTGGAACCGCACGAGATAATTTGGCTTCTTGCTTTTCGTTGCCTCTCTCTCTCTCTGTTTCTCGTTTAATATTTTGCGCAAAAGACGCTCTTTAAAATCGAATAATTAATTTTTTCTTGAAGAAAGTGCGTATAGATTTGTGATTTTGTTTGTGGGTTGAGAAATTTCCGGCTGTTGCTATGCGAAGCGTCGAAATGTATCAGCGGCAAGTAACTAATTATGTATATGTTGTGTTCTGTTTGTACATAGACAAGTATTTGTAGAGCACGAGAACGTGGCGTTTCTTTTGATTTGATTTTATTTAACTTTTTGAGTGCACTCACGCTCTTATGTCTTTTACACTTTGTTTTATATATTTATTTCTGGTTGCACATTAAAGTGAAATTAAAAGACGACAACAACACGAACGATTCACGATTTACGAATTAACAAAATAAAAACTCAAATTGATTTTCCGTCTTGCGCTGCGAAGAGATGGGCACGTTTGACGATCAGCGTTAACGAATATCAACTGAACCGCAACACGTCGTGCGGTGTAAAGCCAACCAAATCCCCAATGAGGTCCGACCAACATGTTGCACAGCCAACCAACTCGCTGAGCAAATGTGCGAGAGCAACGCTCCACTCAATAACACTCGAATACTAGGCTAAAGATCGAATGGGATCGTGTGTACAAAGCCAATATATTTAAACAAAATTAAACAATTTTGATGAGACTTAAGAAATAAGAACGTTTTTTTTTGTAATATATAAACTACAAATTTTTTTGGATTTTCACATTTTTACCAACAATTAATTATCTGTTAAATTTTTTAATATATGGAATTTCAATTAAGCTGCATTATGTAAGTTAGTTTGTTAACTTTTAAATACATTTCAAACAAATTAAAGGGTACAAATCATTTTTAAAATACATATCAGTTGATTTATAAAATAGCTACAGTCAGTAACATAATTATGCTATGCAGTGTAAAACGCTCTCTCGTTACGCTCAATTGGCTGCCGACTGAGCAACATTTCTGACTCAATGGCTGTACCGCCATGAGAGCCGATCATCGGACGTTCATTGTCATAGCAACAGCAGGCTGCTCTCCAGACTTCACAGTGCATATGTAAATTAAACTGTTATTCGTGACGTCAGCATACAAACTGATAACACACTTGACACGGAAAGAGAAAGAGAGAGAGAGAGAACAACGTATTGAGTGTAACTCCCAGCCATGTGTACGCCCCTTTGATTTTGGCAAAAGCAAAAATATAATTCCCCCAATCCACGACGTGTGCAAATAAAACGTGCCTTGATAAAAAAGTCTTCGTGGCAATGCGTACGATAAACATAGTTGTAATATATAACAGGAAAAGTAAGTACAGTTGACGGGTGTTATCAGCTCTGATACAGGCATTTAGAAACAAACAACCACAATGAGCCATGGAAGACAAAAATAGCATTAAGATTCATAACGAATAAGCAAACGAAGTCGTATAACCGTTGCAAGGTATTTAATTTATGTCTTGCTTTTTACCCTATTGCTGCTTGCCTAGTTTAAAGTAAAATAATATATATTAAATTTGTACTTTATTTTACTAACCAAAATCATCAACTGAAATTGCAACATGAAAATACGTCGCAAGCATATTAAAATTCTATCTAACAGCCTATAAAGGAACTTAGACACACGCTGCCCAGCTGGTTCCATAGTGTAGCGGTTATCACGTCTGCTTTACACGCAGAAGGTCTCCGGTTCGATCCCGGATGGAACCATGTGGCATTCTTTTTGTACAAATTTATTTTTAAATTTTCTAAAAATAAATGTATGAAATTCAAAGACATTACAAATGTTTTATGAAAAAAGTTTACATCATTTTTAAATATTTATAGATGTTTACTGAAAAATAAATTCTAAAATATAGTTTAACACATTTTGTTTTACCTTGACATTTTTTCTTATTTTCAAGTCGTCTAATAGATCAAAACTAATGCAAAAAAAACTTACAAATTTCCAATTTGAGAAAATAAAAAAATTATTCACCATGGTTCCATCCGGGATCGAACCGGAGACCTTCTGCGTGTAAAGCAGACGTGATAACCGCTACACTATGGAACCAGTTGTGCTATTGTGAGCTAAATTTCAGTTTTGTTACGCAATTCAAATGGAGGAAATTTCCTTAGCACACTTCAGAGCGCTGCAAGAGGGGAATTTTCAGTTATTCAACAACAAAAATAACAACAACAACATTTATTGCTACAATTTTTGAGTATTAAGTAATTTTATTTAAAAAGCCAAAAGCACGTATTTGCCTTATGCAACTAGCGGCTATTTATAAAAGTGTTATGCTTAGTGAGATACAATAAATTAGAATTATTTCAACTAAATATAGAGACATAAACATATTGCACCATTTTGTTTAAACTAAAAGTTATGAAACTATTGCAGACACCTATTGAATAAATTAACAACAAATTAAATTATACAGTTCAATATGGGCCAAGAACTGAAATTCGCTGAGCAAAAGTATTTCAAGCCATAGAAGAGTACAAGCAACAACAAAAGAAACCAAAACTGTGCACGAAGTCCGCCCAGATGATGATGCACTGGCCCAGGAATTGGAGATGGGATTGGGATTGGGACTGGGACTGGGATAGGGACTAGAGATTGACGGCTTCAGTAGCGCCGCGCCGTTGTCGGTCGCGGTACGCCGGAGGTGCGTGGACGCGCTGACTTGGCGCGCATGGGATTGGAGACGCCGTCCGTGTTGTAGCTGAGATAGACGTGGGAGAGATCAACGAACTCGGGCTCCTTGCCGCCGGACTTGTGCTCGATGTGCTTGCGCATATTGTTGCCGGTGTAGGCGACGCATTTGAGCTGCCACTCGCCGATGTCCTCGTTCCAGTGCGTGTACTGGTTAATCATCGACTGGTACTCTTTGGGCACGTACGAGTTGAGCACCAGCTCGCAGAGCGCCAGCTCCCGGGAGAGGCTGCGTATGTTCTCGTAGATGCCCTCCTTCTCGCGCTGGTGCTCCTGCTGCTGATCGGCCAGCTCCGACTTGACGCCCATCAGCATCTGCATGACGCGATGGATCTTCTTGGTTATGCCGGTGCTGGCATCCTGGAGCGTCGAGTAGCGCTCCTCGATGTCGATGCGCTCGGTGGCCTTCTGCTGCAGCGTTTGGCGCAACGCCTGCTCGGATTTCTCGCGCTCCTCCAGCTCGGCGATGGACTGCTCTAGTAGCTTCTCCTGGGTTTGGGCTTTCTCCAACAGATTCTCGCCGCCCACCAGAATCTTGCCCTCCAGCGAGACGAGCTTGTTGCGCAGCAGCTCCTGCTCTGTCTTGGCGTGCTCGATCTCGCGCAGATGCTCGCTCTTGCGCATGGCGAGCTCCTCCTTCTCCTCGTCCGTTTTCTCGCGCTTCTTGCGCATCTTCTTGCCGCTGGGACTAACCGCAGTCGGAGCAGTGGACTCCTCAATTTCTAGGGGCGTCTCCAGGTCATCGTCACCAGTGTCTTCCTCGTCCTCGCCCTCGCCCTCGCCATCACCGCTTGGCAGCTGCTCGTCCTCAAAGCTGCCTTCCTCGAGCTGTTTGCGCAGCCGCGCGATCTCCTCCTGGAAGTGGCGCAGCAGCGCATCCTTCGGCTCCTCGTTGATGTGCATCCGATTCTGAATGTTCTTGGCGCGACTCGCGTAGCGCAGCGTGGAGATCGTCTCCATGTAGTTGCAGTCGGCGGGGCTGATGGTGGCGCACATGACCGTCTTGGAGTTGCCGCCCAGCGAGTCCTGCAACAGGCGCGTCAGCTTCGAGTTGCGATAGGGAATGTGCGTGCTCTTGCCATCCACCAGGGCGCTGATCACGTTGCCCAGCACCGAGAGCGACAGATTGATCTTGGTGGCCTCCTTAAGGCGCTGGCCGGTCGCCTGCGTCTTCGACTGGCGCTCCGAGCCGGCCAGATCCACCAGCTGCAGCTTGCCCATGCGCACGTGCTGCATTCCGCCCTCCACCAGCTCGCTGCTCTCCACTGTTATGGAGAAGATGGCGTGCGAGCGTGACGATTCCTGGTTCATTTTGGTGGCGCCAACGGCGCGATTCTTGTTGCCCAGCCGCATAATGTTCTCCAGGTCGTCGGCGTTGTGAACCACATACCCACTGAGATCCTTGACAAAGACACCAATGTCCGGCCGCTCCTTGACCTCCAGGCTCTTGCTCACGTCCTTCCCAAGCAGATCGCGCACCTCCTCGTTGTAGATCTCCATGTAGCTGACGCGCACCAAAAACTTCTGGTTCTCGCGTGCCTTCGCGATGTGCCCGAAGATGTGAGCGAACGCGTTCGGAATGATGCCCTTGGTCTGCGGCGAATCCGCATTGCCAGACATCGTGTACGTCTTGCCGGTGCCCGTCTGGCCGTACGCCAGAATGGTGCCATTGTACCCCTCCAGCACCTTGTCCACGATGGGTCGGGCGGTATCCACGTACAAGTCCAGCTGATTGGAGCCCCCGTCAAAGACGTTGTCGAAATAGTATGTTTTCGGCGGCTCGTTTGCGGTGGCATTCGGCTTGATAACGGTAATGGCCCGATTGATCTTATCCACCTGGATGGCGCCCAGGGCGCCAATGGACAACTCGTTCTTGTCCATGGGCCGGGAGCGCACCACAACGCGAACATTTTCGATTTCGTCATCGAGCTGCTGTGACGAGGTCGCCGTTGCCGTTGGCTGCTCCTGCGGCATGTTTTTGGGCTCTGGCCGAACGGCTAACAACTTTTCGTTTATGGGAAATCGATGAAAAGCGCTTTTCTTTGCATTTGTTTATGCACCCGTTGCTATGATTCGTCTGCCAATAATTATTGCAAAATAAACCCAGTGTGGCCGCACTTGGTGCAGCTATGTGGAGTGGGCTCTGTTAAGTGCGAGGGCGTGCACAGCTGTTGTAACGATAACACTATGTTAATTGAGGAGTAAGTGCTGTTTCAAGCAGTATAAAATGTTAAATGCTGTTAAGCAAGCAGCACAACATGTTAATTGGGCAGTAAAATCTGTTAAATATATGTAAAAGCAAAACTCTGCCATGTTAGCAGAGGAGCAGCGGCTGATGTTAAATGTGGAGCAACTGCGTGGGTGTCCGCACTGTGAAGAGTGGAGCGAATTCGCCTATTGTGGAGCAAGATTCCTTAAGTTCAACGACAGAACAACAGCGAGTAAACATCTGCCAGCGAGCAGCGAGCGACCTAGTGCCAGTGGAATAGATAGATTCGCGCTGCCCTTTAAGTTTCCTTACACGACCAGACGCAGAAAATTTTACTCCGGCCAGCATGGCAGCGACATTGCGAAGATTCAATGGCTTGAGATTGCTAAAATCTACGCCAGCACTGAATCTGCAACAGGTAAAAACCCCGCCGCCCTCAACATCATACGCAACATTTTTCCCCGACACAATCACCCAGTGTTTCCATCTATTACAACATTAATTTTGCATATAATGGTCATGTTTTAAGTGAAATCACGCATAATGTCGTTCAAACTCATCATCATCTGTGATGATTAGTGGGCAAAAGACAAAGTGCAACTGCAGATTACGCCTGACCCACAATTATGTAACTCCTCGCAAAAATCGTACGCGCAGCTTTTGTGGGGCTGTAAAACCTAATGAATTTTCGTTTGCTTGCAGGCGAAGAACCTGTCCACGGCTTCGAGCTGGGCCAATGGCAACAAAAAGGTAAGTAGTAGTCACCAAAGCGGACACCGAGCATTTCATAATAGCCAAGCGGACCTAACCTCAAATCGCGTTTACTTTTCCATCGCCCGTCGATCGACGCTCGTTGTGTGCGTGTCGCGAACAGCTGATCGGCGCCATCGGTGCTGTGACCGGCGGCGTCGGTGCTCTGCTGTTCGCCCTGGAGCAGTCTGTGGAGGCCTCCGGCACCGAGGTGCACTCGCCCGCCCAGCTCTGGAACCACAAGGGTCTCTTGTCCTCGCTGGATCACCAGAGGTGAAATCAGCCGGAATCCCAGTGCAAGTTTCTAGTTATTTTATATGTGAAATATTTGTTTCGCAGCGTGCGACGCGGCTACGAGGTGTACAAGCAGGTGTGCTCCGCCTGCCACTCGATGCAATACATTGCCTACCGCAATCTGATCGGCGTCAGCCATACCGAAGCTGAGGCCAAGGCCGAGGCCGAGCAGATCACGGTGAGAATTTTGTCTATAACTAAGTTCCATTTGAATATTTGTTTGACATTTGCTTCGGTCTAGGTGAGAGACGGTCCCGATGACAGTGGCAATTACTTCGATCGTCCCGGCAAGCTGTCGGACTACTTCCCATCGCCGTATCCCAATGAGGAGGCGGCTCGTGCTGCCAACAACGGTGCCTATCCACCGGATTTGAGCTACATCGTGTCGGCACGCAAGGGCGGCGAGGATTACATCTTCTCGCTGTTAACTGGCTACCATGAAGCGCCAGCTGGCGTGGTGCTGCGCGAGGGTCAGTACTTCAATCCGTACTTCCCTGGCGGTGCCATTTCCATGGCCCAGGTCTTGTACAACGAGGTGGGCACACATAAGAACAATAACCTAAGCTAGGTAGCTCACCTAATATTCTATTTATTTTCTTGCTGATCAGGTAATTGAGTATGAGGATGGCACACCGCCAACACAGAGTCAATTGGCCAAGGATGTGGCGACGTTCCTCAAGTGGACTTCGGAGCCGGAGCACGATGATCGCAAGCAGTTGCTGATTAAAGTAATTGCCATTTTCGGCTTCCTCACTGCCATCGCGTATTACATTAAGCGGCACCAGTGGTCCTCGCTCAAGTCCCGAAAGATCGTCTTCGTGCCCAAAAAGAAGTAGATATGTTTGAATTTGATTTGGCGTCAAGAATTGCAGTGTTATCGCGGCTATACCGACTAATAAAATAAATCAATTTTAAGCATAAACAGCCCAAAATTCAATTAACAATTCAGAAAACAGCTAAAAACAATATAATGCCAGAACAGAGAAGAAACCAAAATGCATAAAAACGTTGCACGAAGAAGAGATCAATGGACAACATCAGGAAAAATGGGGAGTTAAACAAAAGCAAAGAGCCTAGACAAAATGAACGATGGATAATATTACATGTATTGTGTATAAATCTATAATTCAAATTATGTATTTAAATAAACAATTGAAAACAAAAAGCCGAAAGCTATTTTGAATGTTTTTTTTTTTAATTAATCTAGAAATCAACTTCGTGGAAAAGAAACACAAAAAATACGATAACAGAACCGGAATTTGTTCCTCTTTCATAGACATAGATGCTCTGTAAATTCATCTTCACTTTCTAATATGACATCAGTGAAACATTAAGAATTCTCTGGTGGATCAGTCGACATTGGTTCAAAGCCAGCTTTTGGAATTTTGGATTTATCTACATAATATCGAATTAAATTCAAACCTATTACGACTGATGCGCACACATAACGCGATTTGGCTTTTCTTTTTATTGGATTATTAATTGTTTTATTTAGAAGCTTAAATTAAAATATTATTTTAATCATTTTTTCATCGTTCTGCCCGTTCGACTTCTTCATCAGTTTAGTGTGTATGTGTGTGTGTGTGTATAATTGTTTATATATTTACCGCAATTTTCAAGGATTATAAATCGTGTCTCACGTCCCATTAGAAGAAGGAAAACTAATTAAATTGTTACAATTGCCTCGGTTCATTGTTTGTTTTGTTTTTTTTTTTCGTTTTTTGTTTTTACTACAAAAAATTTCTCTTAAATTTGTATATATATATATATAATTAATAAATTTTTAGTTATGCAAAACAATAATTACGGTTCATCTTCTTTGCTGCAACGAAAATAGATCTTGCGGAATTTTTTATCTTATAATGTGATTTTTAGTTTTTAGTTTGCTTTTCTTTTACTTTTTTGTTTTGTTGATTTTTGTTGTTTGTTGTAAATTGCGTGAGTAAAATTATAAATGTAACTTTTTGCATGCTGTAGGCTTTTCTCCTATTCAATTTTACTTGAGTTTGCATTTGTTTTATTTCTTAGTGAAGAAAGTGATAACCAAACATGATGACATTCGTACGACGCTCGATGACGGAAGGGACGACGATCATTTATATTAGTGACGTTTGCTCTGGCTGTTCTTCTTATTCTTCCTCTTCTTCTTGTTGCTGTTGTTGTTGTTACACTTATAGTATATTTGCTTTAGTTCTTGTTGCTGCTGCACACACACACATTCAACAATATCAACAACAATGCAGCTCCTCTCTGCTCCTCCATTTGCTCTCCTCTCACTGCCCTGCCCACACTCCCTCTACACTCTCTCTGGCACAACAACCACACACACAACTCTCGAGGATTGGAGACGACTTACCATTACGGGCACGCGCTCTTTCACGCTCTCGCACTCGGCTGAGTGCAGGTGTTGTTGAGGTTGTTGTTGTGTGTTGTGTTGTTGCTGCTGCTGCTGTTGTTGTTGCTGTTGTTGCGGTTGTAGGTTCTTGTTGTTGTTGCCGACTAAAAACAGCTACCTTCTGGCGGTTGTGCCAATTTCAAGTTCTCTTTCATGGTCATAATCCTACGTATTTCCTGAAGCATCGTTTTAATGGTATACTCGCGACTCCATCTGGACAACATGGGCACTGATCTATGATCAACCTGTCGATAATCAAAGTCAACAATTAGCAATTGTTACATATAGGCTTGATTGTTCGATACTCACCACGCCATTATTCTGATTAATGCAATTTATATTAACTTTTGTTAAAAATCTGAGCGTCGGTGGCTCATCCGGATAACGCTCGCCGCACTCAATCTTTAGTGAGTACATTCGATTCTCGAATGGCGTCTAGAAAGCAAAAAGAGCGAGTCATGTGAATAAGTGAATAACTGCATTAGAAATTGGCATTTAATGAGCTGTCGATTATACAAATATGTGCATAAGTGCGAGGCAGTATCTCCCTGTTGCAGGCCCCTCCCCTGCGAATAATTACCGCGGCAGGCTACAATAGTTGGTGGGTTCATCTGGTGACTCAGCGGGCGCTGCCACTGCAACTAACCGTGGTGAATGCATATGATTCATGCCGCATGCGGCGCACGCAATGCGAATTTCTATTATTGCTTATTTAAATAAATCAAGTGCCTTTTTCTAAAGTTTTTATTGCCTTTTGTTTGACACTAACGACTAAAAAATATTATTTTTAGAATAGATGCACTAAGCTTATCTTTTAATTTGTTATCAACATTTCGAAGGGAATATGTTTGTAATCTATTTTATATAACAGAACTCGAACGCAACAAAACAAATCTATATCGTTAAATGTCAAAAATATGTTTTCTTAATAATTCCTCAATATGCTAGATTTTATTTTTTAATAATTCGGAGAGTAAAAACAAAGACTACAAGTTTTGAACCTAACTGCTTCAAACCCGGAACTACAATATTTTTAAAGTCAAAATATTCCAGCTCTTAATTATGATTAATAACTTTTAGTATCAACTGTTTTTTTTTATTACTATTTTTGTATCACAATAAAAAACTCTTCCCGTTAAGTAAAATTGTTAAAAAGGTTTCGGCGTTCATTCAGCATTAATATAAACTTTTAGCGCCGCCCACTTTCAAATGTTTACTGCCTAAATAAACAAACAGCCTAGCTACGTTTTCAAGTCTGTTATTAAATCAACTTTCAATTCTGCATAATTTACACTCTCATTTTATTGCGGGTCTCGAGTTTACGCAATCGATTAGATAAAATAGCTATAATCCCAGCTGATAAGGCTGCCAGACCATTCGATACGCGGCTCATTTGAATGGCGTAGAAGTTGGACAATGACAGGAGAGGGGCAGCAACTTACTCTAGGGGGGCCAATGATCATGCCAATCCAGTAGGTAAGTGTCATATCATCGTCGTTCTCCAGACCCCACGAAATGGTGCCATCGCCCACACCCTTCTGGCCCTGATCCAGCTCCTCCAGTAAGCGGAAATTTCGTGGCACCACTGAAACGAGAAAATTTGGCCAACTATAAATTTCCATTTAAAAGGTTTTACAAGTACGCGGGGAGGGGGAATAGAGGAGAAATGCTGGCAGAAGGCTGTAATTAAGACATAAAGCGTGTTTAGCGCGGGGTCATGTGGTTGCTTCTTTCTCCTCTTCTTCTTGTTGTTGTTGTTATTATTTGGCGTGTGTCTTGCGTTGTTTTTCCTTCGTTCGTGCGGCTATGCACGCATTTTCGCAAGTTCGAAGTGGGGAAAAATGAATACGAATGCCGGACGGAAGGGTGTGGTATTGGCTAGTTGGTTGCCTGGTTAGTTCTTGTAGTCCGCTACCCCCCACCACCCACTCCCCCACACACACACATACACGGGAGACATAAATTATGGGCAAACTGGAGCTGAAGATATATGCGCAAAATGAATTCGCAACTAATTTAATTAGAAATTAAAGAAGCACTTTGGCCAGAAAAGGCAGAGAGCATAAACCAAGTGGCTGAGCGAAAAAAAAACACACACACAACTGAAAAAGGGACACATGCAACGACAGAGGGCGGGGGGTACGTGTGGGGGTGAGGGCCCCACCGAAATTGTCAAGTCACGAAGAAAATTTGCTGAAACTGCAACAGACAAACGCAACGTTGTGGCTGGCTGCTCGATTTCCAATATGAATTAATATGCTCAATTTTATCGTCCGTTCGTCGTTTTGCCATTTGCTTTCTTTTCCATTTTCACACGGCGAGCTGCGGGACAGTGGCAGCGCTGCGGCAGCGGCCCGTCATCGTTCAATAAAAAAAACGTCGTTTTGCGCACACGTTTTATGCCGCACTTTCGCACATTTCGCTGGCCCACGATATGGCCTACGCCTTGGCCGTGCTCGCGGGCACGTGCTTTTCAATCAAATTCCTTGCCAAATTGTTAATTTTACAAATTAAATTCTTACCAACGCCGGTACTAGATGTATGCGCCATTGTGGTTTATCCTAGAGTGTGTGTGTGTTTTGGCTTATTTTAGCGCATTCTTTGGTCGCACACTTAGGTAAGGCCTTAATTAGCACATTTCGTTGCAACAGCGTTGCCAGACCCATGCGTCGGCAGGTGATACTCAGTATCGGTAATCGATAAATCGATGCGATAACAACGCACCTAGACAATTGGACTAATTTGCAACGCGTCAGCTTTTTGAAACGAATTCATTTTACGTGTTTTATTTTTTTTGTAGCTAATCAACTAATTGGCAAGCGATTGCCACGCATGTGTGTACAATGGACACACTGTACCATCAAACCAACAGCACGCTCAAGGAAATTGAGCAGTGCTTTCAGCGCCTCGGGCAGATTGGACCGCAAGAGGCGCTTGACGTGGAGAACACAATACAAGTGAAAATAACCCAGGCTAATTCGTGAGTCAAACCCACCCACCCCACCCGCCAGCAGCTGCTTGATTTACATTTCACAATTTCCACAGCAACTGCGACCGACTCGATGTGCTGCTGTTCAAGGTACCGCCTTCGCAGCGTCAGAGCTCCAAGCTGCGCATAGACCAGCTGAAGTACGACCTGAGGCATCTGCAGACATCGCTGCAGCACGCGCGCGATCGTCGCCAGCGCCGCCAGCAGGAGATCAGCGAACGGGAGCAGCTGCTGAACCATCGTTTTGCCGCGAACAGCGCAGCGCCGTCCGAGACGTGCCTGCAGCTGGACTACGAGCTGCAGCACCACACACAGATGGGCAATGCCCATCGGGGCGTGGACGACATGATCGCCTCGGGCAGCGGCATCTTGGAGAGTCTAATGTCGCAGCGCATGACTCTGGGCGGTGCTCACAAACGCATCCAGGCCATTGGCAGCACGCTTGGCCTGTCCAATCACACAATGAAGTTGATCGAGCGAAGGCTAGTCGAGGATCGGCGCGTCTTTCTGGGTGGCATGGTGGTTACGATGTTGATAATCGGACTGATAATATACTTTTTAGTGCTGTAGTAAAACGAAAATATCTTGATCGGGCTTTAAATTAAATGTACTCTATTTTAATGTAGCAGTTTCACTTGATGATCTAGTCGTCGTTTTCCAGGGAGATGTTGCTGCCAAAACGCTGATAGAGATGCGCCTTCAGTTCGTCCATCTCTGCTTTGATCACCTTTGCTTTGGCCTCGATGCTGGCGATCTCCTTGAGCGCCTGATCCTTGGTCTCAGCGAGCAGCTCCTGTGTCTTGCCTAGCTTATGCGAGAGAAACACTTCGCCAATTAGGAAAGGAATGTCTTCCTCCTCGTCGAAAAGCTCGATTTCCTCCAATGCCTCCTCCACGCACTTGAGATCATTCTTCTTCATCTCCAGCTCCATCTTTAAGTCATCCATGCGCACATTGTGCTTGGCAAAACGATTGATGCGCTGCTGATCCTCGAAAGAGATGTGCACATCATCGTGCTGTAAATAGAAAACCGATTGGGATTAGTCAACGCCCAGACCATGATGAGTTGAGGAGCAGGTGAGAGCAAAGTGAGGTTACTCAGGGATAGCCCACTTGGACTTACATTCTGGAACACTTTGCTCGGAGTGCTAGCTACTTTAGCGGCCATTTCTGTTGGATTTTATGCGCTTTTCGTTAATAAATCAAAGGTTTTTCAAACAGTTGGCGTTTGCAGCTATTTTGTTGCTCTTGCTGAAAAGTAGTATGCTGTGGAGGCCGGCCGATATACATTTATCGAAAATTTAACAGTTTACGTCAACTTAACAGATGTTAGATGTTAACACTGTCAGAAACAGCAGCTGAGGCGAACGGACGTCATAGGAATTTTTTTCTAATTTAAGGCACGAATTCTGATTTGTCAAGGTAAATATTAGCCGTAATAAATGCCAAAAAATCTGCCAAGTGCTGGGCACTATAAATATGACCAATTATTGGCTAGCAAAGGTGCAGCGAACTGGCCGCGGTCGCATACGTTCCCAGTGCAAAAATTACATAACCTCTTTGAGGCTAAGTGCAGAATGTTTATAATAACTATATGTGTCTTTATACAAATACTCGTTGCCTTCATATGTGCTTTGTAATAAAACCTCTACTCTCCTGCCCGCAGCTTAAAAGATGCGTCTAACCTCGATCCTTAACGGCGCCCACTTCGGCAACCTCGCCAAGGTGCACGGCATTGTCACCTACAAGCTGTCGCCCTTCGAGCAGCGCGCCTTCGCCGGTGCCATCAGCAAGGGTCTGCCCAACATTTTGCGCCGCATCCGCTCCAACATCTTCCGAGTGACGCCACGTACGTAAAAGTGTTATTTTCCCCTTGTCTTTCTCTCGATATCATAAACGCTCTTGCAGCCTTCATCGTGGGTTATTTGATCTACGATTTGACCGAACGCAAGCACACAGCATTGGCACGCAAGAATCCCGCTGATTTTGCGAATGACGAATAAACGAACTGTCTGCAGGTCGGCGCACTTTAGCAAATAGTGATGTTAAGCTAAATAATAAAACAAAACCCACAGTTCAATTGAGTGCAATTTGTGTGTTCTGCTTTGCATGGCCATTGAAATGAGTCTTGTTTGGGAATAGGCTCATAATGTGAGCTGGAAATGAGGGAAACGCTAACAATATTTAGTTAGCAGAGGTGTGCTAGTATTATTAATTTTGTAATCAGTAAATATTTAAATTGTATACATTCAATATTACTAACAGCTAACAGATGTTAAAAGCGTTGCCATATGGCTTACGCATTGCTACACCTTTTTGAACACTACACTTTTTATGCTTTTGCCAACACTAGCGCCCAGAACAGCTGTTCGTCAGCAAAAAAAAAACAAAAGCAGACTTGAATTTTATATACATATAACCCGAGGATAGCTGTAAATTTTGGTTCTCTAAAAAAAAAATCGTCGTACATAATATTAGTTATCAATATATGGACTGCTGTGGTAGTGAGGTGCGCAGCGAAAGCATCTACAACATGCTGCAGGCCCTGGTCGACTCCAAAGTAATCAACGTGCAGTTGTTTACCATCGCTGTGGGCATATTCTTTGTGGTGCTGCTGATGAAAAACAATTTCCGTAGCTTCTCGGGCACATAAAAGCGTTGATCCCGATCCTGATGCGTTTAGTGATTAATTTATATATACACATATACGAATGTAATGTACGCAATTTAGTTAAGCATTAATAATAACCATTTGAAGCAAATATAACTTTGTTCATTATTCTTATTCTTAGAACGGAACACCTTGGCAATGACGTCACACGCAATATTCATGTTACAAAATCGGTTCAGGGTCGTCGTCGTCATCGCGAGGCATGAAATACGCATACGTATATACGCTTAAAGCAAACATAATGCATACTAATTGTAAATGAAGGCTAATTCAACTGGTTTCTGGCCTCCTTAGGGCTGTCCAACAGAGTGCCAAAAATAGATAAACATTTGGTAAATTGTCTATTTCATCACTAGATGGTGATTCACTGCCTAATCAAAGATAAGATTGTAAATCAAGTAAATTGCGATGCAGTTGATTTCATTTTAATATGACCGTCTCGGCCTTTGTGAACTTTTGGCCTAGTTCTTGATTCCCCCTCACTTTATAACATGCCCATAAGTTGCGCATAACTACACCTAATCATTTTCAATTGGCATTTGGTTTATGTTTGCCACAAATAACTTCAATTGACCAACGATCGATCGCTGCACGCACTTCCTGGTGCAGTCGCATTAGAATTCAATAGACGTTCTGAGGCGTGACCTACGCCATTTCTGACTCACTGCGAGCTATGTACGCAGTTAGCTGCAGGGCGTATTTATGGGAAATATGCTACGTGCCTTTTTGCACAAATTTTGCATTAGGACACGAATGCACTGCACAAGCAAACGCAACTATTCCATGTCTTTTATAGCTGTCAGCGTCCAATCGAAAGACCAAAACGTGACATTTCTACCACTTATTTGGCTGAAAGTAAGATGAAAAGTGTTTCGTATTTGATCAAAATTTAAACTACTTGTGTGATGCTATGCGATCATTCCATTCAAAAATGTTATTATTATTTAAAGTATAGGATATATGTAGTTAATAACTTATGTGCAATGCTTCTGCTGTTACACAATATAAACATATTTTCTTGGCTTGCAACGCAATAACCGAACGCCTACTTTTCGTTCAACATTGTCAATGAACTTGAAGGGAGACAATTCTAAGAAATCAACAACAAATTGCTGACCGAAGTTCCGCCAAATCAGACGTTTTATTAATGAAAAATACAATATAAGTACAAAAGGTTCGAATGAATTGACAAACTTCTTATATAAACATTGAGCCAACTATGTGTAAACGTTATTATACCCTAGCCAAGGCTGCTTTGGCTTTGTTGCGAAATTTGTAACGCTTAGTAGAAGACATCTTTGACTCCATAAAGTATATATTTTTATTACTGAACAGCCAAATCGATTGGTAAAAAAATATGTTTTCGGTATTCTTATAAATTTGATCTATTACAAACAGAAATATTTCATTAACATCGGAATTTTATATCATTTAGTTACCATAAAAAAAGGGCTAAATTAATATTTTTGTTAAAAAACTATTTCTTTTTTTTTTTTTTTAAATAGCATGCTCAATTATGAGCCTCTTTGTTTCTAACACATTTTTTTTATATCTTAAGATACCTCAAGAAAATATAAAAATGCCATTGTAGGGCTTAGTATCAAAAAAATATCGCAAATCTACTATAAATATCTGCTAGATTATTTAATCGTGGACAATTGATTACGCATTTACTTTTAATAGAATTTTACTAAAAAAAATTTAAAAAAAGGTCATACAAAAATATTTAGATTGAACAATTGCCATTTGCTGTGAATCGTTGGATCCTTTGAATGAAAATCTATTTTCGGATCAGTCTATTTCTAAGTGCTGTGCCCAGACAGGAAAAGTTAATAGATTGGCCAGGCTTGTACCTCGAGCTTATATCAGAAGCTTTCCTGTCCCCGTCACAACCGATGGACTCAATAGAAACCGATTTAGCAAGATCTTTGAACTGTTTTGCGGCATTCTGTTCATGAAATGACTTCTGGTCCAAATTATTGATGAGTCCTAAGAAGGCAGCATGTTGTTCATTATAGCGGGCAATGATCATGTCCCGGCGTTCTAATTTGGACTTTAAAACCTTAACACTGTTCTGAAGCCTGTCCACCTGCTGTGCCCTGGCGCTGATGCAGCTCATCTCCTGGCGCACACTCTGCAGCTTCGTCTCCAACAGGCTAGCGCTCAACTTGACATCGCCCATTTGCTTTTTGTACTTGAGGCGTGTCCTCTGTATCTGTTCCTCCAAATATGCTATATACAAATCCTGATTTGTCGCCTTGTCTGTCTTCTTGGCATCCACATTCGAGTTCTTGCAGCATTCATCGCCGGCACAGCGCTTAAAGTGGGAGGCATGTTTCCGGCACAATTCTTCGCGGTCGGATCGCATGATGGCCAGCTCCTGGCGCAGAAGTAGTATCTCCTGTTCTAAACGCGAACACTTTGACATTATCCCAGCTCAATGTTTTAATAATAAAAAACGAAATGTTTGCGTGCCTTTCAGTCAAAGAAAATTTTGTTTACACTTCTTGTGAATTTGGTTACGTAAAAAGGAACTTTAAAGACTGGAGAATTTTATAACTTAAGCGTTGGTTACAGAATAATTGAAACTTAAGGCAAGGCAGCTAAAGTATATCTAAAAATTGTTTAAAAATGTTATGTGGAAAATCCATCAATATTAATGCCAGCGCGTGTTCACATAATTATTTGCCCACTTGGCTGGGTAAATAAATTAAATGAAATGTCTGTCAGCCTTAAAATTCATTTGTGTAGACAGCTACCAAAATATTATATATTTATTTATTATTATGATTATTTTTCGTTTTTTTTTTTTTTTTCTTTTTTGGTAACTTCGAGTGAAAAAATGCTCAATTTCATGAGCATTACTTCTTGGGTAAATTACTGCAATTTGAACGGGGGCTTTTTTCAATATATCGCGAAATTTGCATCACACAAAATGTGCGTTTGGGCTTTTAGTGTGGGGCGTACTGGATTTAAACGCGTCACGCCCACAGCTCTGACGGTGGCCCAGAGGGCGAATCCAGTCCATTGCCAATACCAAACCAACCAAGTCCCAGTGGCAATGCAAACATACACACACACACAGTCGCACACACAGTTGCGCTTTGTATACTTTGGTATTTCGTTGTTTCTTTCTTTTTAGTTTGTAAGCATAATTTGTATTTTTCGCCGCGAGATGCCGCACATTTGATAAGGGTTATCGATACCCGGACCCGGGACCGAGCCCAGTTGCTTATTATGATTTTTTGTTGTTGTTTTTATACCCTGTTTCCATTAAATTTTGGCAAAATGGGTATAATCAGATTGTGCATGTGTATGTAACAGAAGATACGTCAAGTTGAAACGATATTGGCTATATATAAAAATGGCTATATTCTCACAAATTTATCTAATATATTCTACTGGTTTACTATTCATATTAAATACAATTTAATATTATGTTTGGTATCTTCCATTTGAATTTTGTATGAATTTTATTTATATATGTATGTATCTGTATCTGGACACAGAGTATCTTTTAGTTGATCCCTTTAGAAAAAGCTCTTATAGCACATTTTTTTGGTTTTGTAAGTTATGCGTAAGTTGTAATTCATTTGCGATGTGGCATATGTATGTGTATAGCGAGTATATGCATAAGGTTTGTGGTATGTGAGTTTTTTTTATTGGAGTGAAAGAAGAATCAATATTGCACTTAACGTGGGGTTTCATGTGTCGCAGTTAATGCATATATATTGCTGAAGATGCTGCGTAAAGGCAAAGTTAAGAAATCATTTGTTAAAAGTTTTCAGATGACTTCTCTGGGAAGTATAAAAGTGTATTTTTTATACATATACTCCATATACAAAGCTGCAAGTTTCCTTATAAACTGTGCTATAAATCTTTCTAACCGCGATGATATCACATAATAATAACAGTCGAGCCCTTTGGCAGCTCAATGTCAAGGTCTTTTCGAATTAAATGTGGTGTATGTGTTTTTTTTTATTTTTGCTCTTTTTTTTTGGTTGATTTCTCAATTTGACAAAGTTGTTCCCACTTGAGCAATTTGCATAAATTCAAGGTCAGTCGCACAATAAAAATCCAGACATGATTTGTGATACGTGTGGTATAAGTGTGTGTGTGTGTGTGTGGTGTGTGTGTGGTGTGTGTCTGGCGATGTTTTTTGGCAATTTATGTGCCACATTGTGTGGCAAGTTCGAACTACGCGAAATGTAGATAAACATGTTGAAAAGAAGCTGAAACTAGTACTAAATCATTATTATTATTAATAAATAAATATTAATAAAATTAATTTACATTTTAACTATTGTTATGTTAAAGGTAATATCTATATTATTATTTAATTATTATTGTAGAATGTAGTTATAAGACTATTAACCTAATTAAAAGTAAACACGAGACAAAAAACATCCACACAATAGCCTGGGATAGTTGACAGATCACATATAACTTTACGCACTTCAGATTCGAATAAGTGTGTGCTATAAACAGGCCCGACATGTCCAAGGCAGACGGGCCATGTGCCGAAAACTGATATCAAATGCGAAATCCAAACAATAAACCCGAAAAAGCCGCTTGCCCTGGCAACCTAAAAAAGTCCGAAAAATAATAAAAGCAAAAACTTGACTAACATCTATAAAAAAAAAAATAAAAAGAATGGATAAGGACAGCAGCCGCAGACAAAATGCAGACAAGGCGAACCCAATTTCCAGACGCAGACAAGAACCAAGAGCCAAAAGGGAGAGGTGGGAGCGGGAGCTAAAAACTTGAGGCTGCGTCTGGGTTTTGGGTCCGTCGACGACGTAGACGTAATCTAGACGCCTTTTGTTTGCACAAAACAAGAAAAAACAAAAACAAATACAAAAGCATAATAAAGGGCAGCAGCAGGAAGGCTGTCTGCTTGTAGAGGGACAAGGGAGGGAAGGGAGAGGGAGCGGGGGGTCTGATCAAGTGCACTACTTAGTAGAAGCAGCAGTTGAAGGAGCTCTTCAGCTCTTTAGCTCCCAGTTCTTCAGGTTGTTTCCATCAATTCTTACTTTAATTGCGCTTAATTTAAACTGCAGACTAAGGCAAAGACTTTGCTCTGGTTATTAAGGTTTTCTTTATATGTATATATATATTTTTTTTATGTCGCTTGCATTTGATTTAATTCGATTGCTAGACGCCAGACATAACGCAACAAATGTCGCCAATTTTGGACCACTTTGCTGGCCTCAAAATTGCAATTTGTTGGACAGACAAAATTGATTGGATTTCATTTAAACAGGTTACTCTTTTCAAGTGTGTTGAAATTTTTATAAAAAAAACTCAAATTATTAGTTAGAAACTGTTTGAAATATATGCACAGTGTGACGTAGTCGCACACTGGTACTCGCTAAGCAAATCAATCAACATCAAATTGACTTTAAAAGTTCTTTTTAAGAAATAAATGAAATATGCAACAGTTCTTAGAATGCCCCAGACTCCTTAAGTGGCACAAGCGTCCCTGCTACGCCCCCTCCTCCACCCTTCCATACATTAGCTTTGCAAATTTTGCACTTTTGGCGACATTTTACATTCACGAATTGGGCAACAGACATCCGCTCCGCATCACAACATTTGCAAATTCCAAACTGCGAGTTAAAACATATATATGAAAAAGAAAAACCATCCAATTATTTCTTATTTGTATAACCGAACACACATGACGACGATATCACATTAAAAAAAAAACGAATCATAACTCAAAAAATGCAAACTTCAATTTCCGACAGGCACCAAAGGCTGGGTCCGCCGTAGCCCCCTCTCGCCCCTTGAGAGGGGAGTTATTAAAACTGCACAAGGAAATGCATATAAAAGAAACAAACACAAAGTTTGTTATGTTGCGCAGGCGCAGCCCAAGTAACGCCCTCAACAACTGGAGAGAGGGGGAGGGGGGCCCAGGCACACAGGCTGAAAATGTTATTGACCCGCTGCACGGATCCGTTAGCGAGCCACAGCCCCGGCCAGGAATTCTTATTAAGATCAATCAGCTAAATGTCGGTTTTATGCTTAATGCTCATGATTCACACGCGCAAAAGCACCAAAATCGAAAAAACCGAAACAACGTAACAAAAAAACAACAGTTTTATTTAAGACTTGTGGACGGCTGGATATCCTTGCCAAATGCAGGTGTTTTTAGTGGAGTCTGGTTAAAAAATTGGTGTCATGCTATAAGAATCGTAAAAAATATTCTTTAATAAAAATTGATTTAAAATATTAAAGAATGATTTTATTATTAAAGTTTATGCTATTTATTGGAAATGGTTTTTGGGTAGTTAAAATTCAGTGATATGCGTTTATAGTGAAAAAGAGATTTGTTTTCTTAATATGATAATATGTTGTTGAGTTTTTCAGAATGTTGATACATTTTTTAAATTATATTATATACACACGGTTCGAAGAGCATTTAGAAATATATTTTTCTTTACTACAAACCACATTTTGTAATGTTTGATGATATCTTAAACTTACCTGAAACTTAACTTAAATCTCTTTACCGTTAACTAGAATATCCCCATCATTTATGATAATACTCTTCAAACTGTTCAGTTTGCTACAAACTTCATGTAAAAGTGAAAAGACTCGGTTTATGCTCTAACACATATCCAAAAGATGCGCAACAAACTTTTTGGCAATCCTTTTACAAAGTTGTCGG
Source organism: Drosophila colorata (assembly GCA_035041545.1). Lineage (NCBI taxonomy): Eukaryota > Metazoa > Arthropoda > Insecta > Diptera > Drosophilidae > Drosophila > Drosophila colorata. Next base: position 9,458,318 of record JAWNLD010000564.1, read on the forward strand.
CGAGTTTTTATGCTGAGAAATTGAGTTTTGCTTGGTTAATTAGTCATGGCAACGGTCATATATGAAAGTTAGGAGGAGTTGAACAGAAATGCTTAAGTGTAGATGCCTACATATGTATGTGAGTATGAATATGTGTGTATGTGTATTAATAATTATATAAAAGGCAATTCTAAAGCCTTATCAGAATTGACACACATTGTGGGCCAGCTGATAAGAAGACTATGCAGCTTCAGCACACTTACTCGCTTTATCTTACTCTCTCTCTCTCTCTCTCTTTCTCTCTCTCTCTCTCTTTCTCTCTCTCGATCTCTCTTTTCTTGAGTCTAGCCTGTTAACGCTTGGGATATGTAAAGTGCTGATTAAAAAGTCGTCGCCGGAACTGGAGTTGAGAGTTGCGCTCGCGTTGCCTACGTGAGAAATTCTGATCAATTTTTATGAATAAGTATTTTTTCTTGTATTTTCGTTTTGGATATTCAGAAATATGTTAACGTTTACACATTAAATAAACTGACTGCAGATAAGTCCAGCGATGTTGTCAATACAATAAACAACAATTTTTGGAATTTCTTTTATTATTTGCTTGACGTTTGTTTACAAGCTGGAAACAGTTACACAAATACACACACAAACACACGCACACACGCTCGCACACACAGCCCATACAAACTTACAGATACACTTGCTGATAGAGGGAAGAGTGCGGGGGAGGGGGCCGTGCTGGTTGCATGCCCCAATCAGCAATTGTTTTATGTTATATTTTAATCGAAATCCAATACAAATAGAGTTCGGGCTCATCAATTATAGTACTGAAAGCCTATCAGCGAATGCGTGTGTTTGTTTTTTATTTTTTTTTAAAGCCTCACAAAAGTTCAATGAACACTTCGAGGTGAATGCAATTGCAATTGCATTCGTCGATCGCGATCAAAGCATGTTTAACTCGTTTACGCCGCTGACATGTCACGTAATTAACTTTGCCCGCATTGCCAATACTTTAATCATAGATATAGAGAAACTACTCTTAGTCGTAGTCAGACTTCGTAGTCGTAGTCAGCATTGCATTCAATTCGTTTTTGATCATTCATTAATGCAATCAAATACATCGCATGTCTGTCCATTTGTCCATTCGACTGTCTGTCTGCCTGTCTTCTGGGCGGCCTTGCGCTCAATGTGTAATTGATATACGAGTATTTACATGCTTGTATCTATATAAATGGTATACATGTATGAAATTGTGATAAATTTATTAATTAAAAATCAACTTTGATTATTAAAAACAAATTTACAAATATGCAAGCTTTTTTAATTCAGAGCCTACAAATTAAATTTATTTTATATCTTATCTAATTCACATTTAGCTTTAAAAATGCGCTCAAAAATCCTGTTTCATATTTTGTTTTTAAAATATATGTTGCCCCTTTTTAGCTTCCTTTGCTCCGTCAAATTTAAACTAATGACTGAGAATTTAGATTAATGTGCGCCATAAGACTTTGTTGCATGTCTTCATCATTCTATGTTTAGCACTCAGTGTGGTATACATCATCAAAAGCTCATCACGCTACTAGTCTTGAAAGTGGGCAGCAAAGGGTTTATTGCTCTTAAAGCTTATATATCTTAATGATCTGTGGGAATTTTGTTTTTGTTTTGTTTTTGTTTTCTTAGCTATTCGCTTGAAGATGACGTCAGTAATGAAAGCAAAAGCTGCACATTGCAAGCTTTTTGTCATGCGCAACGCCAACTAACCCAATTAGGAAAATTAATAAGCTGCCGCCGCACAACAGCTGACAGGCGCATGCAGATAATCACAACAATCAGAAAAAAAATGTTAGCTCAAGTGCCTAAGAACTCCCTAGAGCCTGCTCGCCCCCAACCATAACAGTGGCGAGAGCTTTAACAGAGCGGTAACAGCGGCGCGGTCGCTGTTAAGCTTTTGACAACAGCCAGTCAAATGCAGAGGAGCGTTAAGAGCTCCAACGGCGCTGGCGCGCTGTCGCCGTCGCTGCCGCAGCTGACTCGAACGGCAGCAGCAGCTGTTGGGTTCGAGTATATTTTTCGAGTATATTTCAGTTTGGACTTGCCTTTGACCGCGTGCGGACGGCGACGCCAGCGAGTTGTTGTTTGGTCGGCTTGAACTGACTCTCTGTGCATGTGTCTCTCTGTGTGTGAGTGTGCGTGTGCGTGTGCGTGTGTCTCCCCTACGTTTAGCTGCTGTGTGAGTGCGGGCGCCACTGAGCGTCTCTGCCTACATGTATGTGTGTGCGGGGGACCAGCAGCGGCAGATAGCCAGCAACAGCAACAGCGGCAGCAACAGCGGCAGCGGTACTTATGTACACTTGGTGTGTTTTTATTTATATGCGCGCTGTGCGGCTTCGTCTGCTCTGCGGCGCTCTGCGGTCTGTTGTGCTGTGTGCTGTTTTGTATATTTTGTGTGGCTGTAGCTGTATCTGTATCTTTATATGTATCTGTACCTTATAATACTTATTTTCGTTTTTGTTTGTGCGCCGCTCGTCGAAAAACAACAATGTAGGTCGTGCATATTTAATATATGCAAATAAAACAACCTATTGAAACAGGCGAGCAGTCGCCACAAACGCGGCTGCCCAAAGCAACTACGCTTTTCGCCTGCATCTACTACTATTTTGTAACAAATACAAAACACAAACATTCACACACACAAACGCACACATATACACATTTGTAGGCAGAGACGCCGGCGTATGGTGCCTACGGCAGCGATAACAGCAACAGCGCCGCCGCCACCCCCTCAGGCAGCGAAGAGAGCGCACAACTTTAATGCCCAAAATTCACTCTCGCTGCGCTGCCCGCTGCTTGCGCTCTCTTTTTAGGCGCTGCCAGCTGAGGCAGTGTTCATTTGGCAGAGTTCTAATTGCGTGCGCGTCGCTGTTTCTGTTAGCGGCGACGCCGCTGTTATCTCTTGTTGGCTGCCGATCGTGTGTATCTTTAAGATACACCAACACTAACACCAATACCAATACCAAACGGCAACAGCGGCAGCGCCGCATTCGTGTGTATCTTCTTGTTGTCTGTTTGTCGTATAAATTGAGCCGCACTTTGCTTATTCTCGAGTTTTTGCCGCTCAGACGTCGTCGTTGTAACTGCATGCGCTGCGCTGCGAACGCGTCGCGTTTTTCTTATTATATATGTACATATATAAACACTCAGAAACGCTAAATAAAAAGTGATTTCAAAAAATTCTTTTGCTGCGGCAACCCAAACACACAACCAAACACATAAACTCGCTATATGTATCTGAAAGATACAAGTGCAACACTGACGCGCCTCAAAAAACAGCTAAAAAAAAAAAAAACAAAAACAAATACAACACACAATATTTCAAAGCGAAAATTTGTCTATTTTTAAACGAAACCCAAAAAATACGCCGCGCACAAAATAAATATTTGAGAATTCATTAAAAAAAATTATTGGAAATTAACCAGAAAATGCAATTTTAATTTATGTTATTTTGTTAAAATTTGAGCGGTTCTAAGTGAAATTCGAAAATTAAAATAATACAAAAATTTCAGTTACCTGTGTGCGTGTTTTTATTGCCCCTTCAACCACAGCATTTAATTTTTTACCCCCATTATGTGTGCAATTACTAAATAAATTATAATCAAAAAAAAAATAAATATATAAAATTAAATTGTGTGAATAAAACAAAAATAAAAAACAACAACAACAGATCGTACAATATTGTGGGCAGCAGAACAGAAAGAGCGAGAGAACAAGAGAGGGAATCGGCAGAATTACACGCATATATTGCGTAGCAAAGTTCTGAATGAAAAAGTCGAGGCATACGGGCGGACAGTACAACTGGCGATAAATGTAAGTACAGCTGGAACTGTATATAAGCAATAAACACATAGATATAACATATATACACATGTTTATATACATAAGTGTGCATATAAACATATGTAGCTATAATTCTACAGCGTGTAATCGAATTAGCGTAGCCATATGGCAAGGAAACTGAAATTATCTGAAACTGGTTTAATGGGTAGAGCTGGGAAGCATGAATTAAAATTATAAATTATAGAAAAACACTTTTAGTTTTTTTTACAATGGACATTTAAAACAAAAATTGAGTTAACGAGCTATAAATCGAATGCCGAGTGTTTTTAACTCGTGTTAGGATATTATTCGTAAAATAAAACTGTCTAAAATGGTCGCATAAACATATATATTTTATGGTAGAAATTACAAAAAAATGATTTTCATTCATCAAAGGGTATTTTTTCATATAATTTAATAGTAAACAAAATTATAAAAAAATTTTCCATAAAAAAATACTTATTGTAGGCCATGTAGAACTCTTAACATTTCGTTTGTGGATATTTTGCGGGATTGTTTTTGTTTCTGCTGTTGTTTCGGGGTTTTTTCAGGCGCCAGAGAAAGTGAAACATGTAATTTTTGTGTGTGGTGGATCGCAGATGCCGACGGCCTACAAACAAATTATACGCCGTATTGAGTGAAATCGTAATGAGTTAAGAAATTTCTTAAATGCGCGACTGTCCCTTTTCGAACAGCTTAAAGCGCACAGCACAAAATAATGATAAGAAAAATATAAGAAAAAAACAACACAGACCAAAATTCGAAAAGCAAACCAAAGCAGCAGCAGCAGCAACAGAACATAAAATACATTCCGTTTTCGTTTTCTGTTTTTTTTTTTTTTTTACATTTTTTGCCTCATTTTTTGTGTAATTACATGCCGGCGCAAGCTGCTAAGAAAAAATAAGAAAACAACCATGTAAAAGGCAAAATAAATACGCACAGATAAAGATACAGATACAGCAGAGGCAACAAGATGCAGATATAGCACCAGAGAATTACGCGCCCATATGTACATCTATATATAAGTGTATATGTACACATGTCTGTGTATATATGCACTTTTGAATGCGACAAGACAAAAGCGAAATGAAAACCCAAAAATTTGTAAATTTAAAACCAAAAAAAAAAGCAACACAAAAATGCATAAATAAAAGCTAAAGTACAACATTTAAAAAAATGGACCACAATGCAGCCAGACTGGCGGTCAGGCAGGCAAAATCAATAAAAATGCATTTAATTAATGTAAATGTTTATATTGCAGCTCTCTTAAATGTTCAGGGAGTTGGTTAGACCATGTTTATCTTTGGCATTGTCGAGTTTCACTTTTAAGCAATTTGGCAAAAAAGTAAAATAATATTTTAATGAAAAGAAAGCCAGAGATTAAACGCTTACAAGTTTATTCTTTCGGCAGCGCGCTAAGCCGCAGCACAAATATGACCCATATTGAGGGCATTCTCATTTAATTTGTTTAAAGATAAAAATTTCAATTGATCCGAAAGATGCATTTCAACCGGGTATACTAAATATCAATTTTAATTTCAATTTTATATTTTAGTATATCCCTCACATATTCGTAGAGAAAGTAAATGTACAAATAGCTAATCGAATGTATACGCTGCATACAAATATAGCTCATTATTTTATGGGTTTTTTATTTTAATAGAGAAATTTCAAATACAATACCATTCCAATATTCCAAGTGAGCTCTGCCTGGAATGATCAATGCTTCAGCATTTCCTTTTCCTACAAACTGGAATTTATTTTTATGTCTATAATTTTTGTTGTATATTTTTATTTTGGCCATAACGAAAAGCGCCAAGCGTTCTAAGCCCAGTTTTTTTTGTTTGTGTTAAGAGTGAAGAGCACACAAAGCCAACAAAAAGATAACAACAACAACAGAAACAGCAACAGTAGAGCAGAATTCCACCTGTAATAACGTCGCAGAAAAGAGCAGCCAAGCTGAAGAAACACAGAACTCAAGAGTTGAGCAGCAGACAGAACCCGAAATCAAAAACAAAAAAAAACCAGATTTACTACTAATTTAAATTCTTGGCATACAAAAATGCTAAAAACAACAAAAATGTAAAAAACAACAGCAACAACAACGACAAAGCAACGAAAACAAATTAAAATTGAGTTTGGAAACGCAGCGAAATGGCTTTATTGGCAAAATATTGGCTGGCCATAATACGGCTCACTCTTTCGCTCCTATTTGCCAACTGACTCTATCTCGCACTCTCTTTTTCTATCGTTCTCACTCTCTCGCTCGTGCTTTGTGTTTCTTTATTTGTGCGTGTCAAACGCCGCGAATTTCCGCTCGGTTAGCAGGCGCTTCCTTTCTTTTTATTTATTTTTTTTGGCGCTGATAAATGGCCAAATACTACATATATATAATTTTGTCTTGGCTCGAAGCAATATTCAACCAAAGAACCATTTAGTCACTATTTACATAACGCCAGAATAAAAATAAAATGGTTAAAAAAAAAACCCAAACGAAAAATTAAACTATATCGCTAAGTTATTGTTATATTTTTAATGCCCATATTTACATCAGTTTTTGGCTTATCTCCAAGCCAAGTTAACGACTCAGCCAGTTTGTACGAGCACGTGCATTTAAAATTCTTGTTGCCCAGGGCTTTTGATATCAACCAATAAAACAAATAAAACAAACTACATTGTGCATGGCATCGTGGTAATATGTTAATTTGTGAATTAAAAAACCAAAAAAGAAACACACAAAAATAAAACGAAGAAGAAAATAGAAAAATAAAATAAAATGCGGCATTAATTATGCATTTATTTAAAAGCGTATCAAGCGCCGCGGGCTATGACCAAATTTTATCATGAGCGCAGATCGTATATATACGCCAGATGTATGCGAAAACCTCGATTCGATTTGAAAACTGAAAGTTGGCCTAAAAACACGGTTCCAATTAGTTTTTTTTTTCGTTTTTGATTTTGTTAAGCTATGCATTTGGATTCGGTTTAGATAGCGTTTAAATTGGGCGCACTCGTATCAAGAATAGATTGGTTAGTGTATATATTTGAAAAATTATAACATATATATGTATATATATATTTACAATAAAATTGATGTTGAGTGAACTCTGCAGTTTTATCCTGCTAATAAAAAATTACAACAGCAGAGGAAAATATATAAAAAAAAAATCTAAATTTAACTATAATAAAGGTTCACAATTTTTCATTCATATTTTATATATTTATGTATAATAAATATCATTAATATTTTAAAAGTTATTATTTTTATTTTGTTCTAACAATTTTGATTCAAAGAAAATCGCTAACTCCTTTTTTTAACATTTTGTAGTCAAGTTTTCGTCGAATTTTTTCCGTTAGAAGAGATGTACGTCCCTTTTAAGGACACAAAAAAAGGTATCCGCTTCCGGTTAAGAGAGCGTCAACCCAACAAAATTAACTTTGTTCGGCTGAATAAAATGACCGCTTTAGTTAGCTGACATTAAGCTGCTCAATTCAAGCTAAAAACCTAATCGAATCCTTTTGTGAAAGTTAAAAAGAACATAGCTGGGCTAATATTCATAAATTAAACTGAAAAGCAGATGTTAAGCAATATTTCAATTCCACATCTACGTCTATGTTAGAGGTAATTAGGTAAGGATCTCATGGCCAGGCCAATACTTATAGATAACCAGCAAACAGGCCGCACTAGCCCTGCCATTTTCTTGCCTTACCATTTCCAGGAGTTGTGCAGAAGATGTTCAAGAGATATCATCATCACAATTGTCGACCTGCAACTGCGCAGCATTCGCCTGGTCGCAAATAGCAGCGAAATGTAAACGAGGCTGCGTGCGGAAAGCAACTACTGTTCAGTTAAAGTCTAAATTTCATTAGCTAAGCACGAATTTATTTTATCAGGAGCAATTTTTTAATCCCAAATAAATAAATATAAAAAACAAGACCTTCACATAAATAATACGTATTTTCAGCTTCTATAAACAACGTTTAACGCTCATCTCAAGTACGTACACTTTTGTTATAAGTATTTAGTACTTAATTATCGGATTGTTTTGAAATTCACAATGTTTTATACCAAATTTAAGAATATTCAAGAACGAAATGAAAAGCAAATTTCAGAATAAAATTGGTAACAGATCTATTTCAGTCATGCCAGCATGTAAAACACTTTGTTTCCCTCAGTGTATATTTATAAATGTAGATAAATGTATGTTTATGCGTATGTGTGTATTGCGTGCTCTAAGTGATTTCAAAATAAGCCACAAGAAGAGCAACTTGAAGTCGCCGGCCCATCGACAGCTGCCACACCCGTCGCATCCCCCTCCGCCTCCGCGTCCGCCTCCCCCCTTCACCACTGCCTCTCTTCGCTCTTCAGTGTTCACTCGCACTCATCTGTATCTTGTTTTGCTCGCGTCGCGTCTTTAGCAAGTGATTTCAATTTAATTGACAGTCCTTGAACTTGACTTAAACGCAACCATAACACAAACAACAACAAGAGCGACAACAGCAACAACAACTACGACAACAACATCAGCAGCGGCAACAGCAACAGCAACCGGCATTTCAATATGCCACACAGCCTCCTCCATCTTCTCGCAGAACTCTTCGGATTTGGAGAACGCTCTGGCAAATGTCAAAAGTTTAAGTTTTCTACTCTACCCATTGTTGTTGCTGTTGTTGTTGTTGTTGTGGTTGCTGCTGTTGTTTTCTGCGGTTCTATGAATCTGTACGCTCTATACATTATTCAAAAACTTAGTGCTAAAATAAAAAAAATAAGAAAAGAATAACAAAATGTTTTTGTGCGTGCGCTACGCGGTTTTTTCCCTGTCTTTTGTTCATTTATACGAACTGAAAGGATTTCGCAGGCTTTCCGATACCCTACTCTGAATAGAGACAACAGAAATTATAGAAATATTATTAAACATAGTACTTAACACTGTTAAGTGACAACAATTTGTTTTTACCTAATTTAAAATCAATGTAGAGCATTCAGTTGTCTGCTCGTGTCGTGTCTTAAGTAGTCTCTTTTTGGGTTCTCATGTTTTGCTATTAGTTGACGAACTTGAAAAGCAAATAATAAAGGCAGGCACAGCAGGGGTAGAGAAAACAAAAAAGACAAAGAGAAAGAGAGAAAGAGAGAAAGAGAGAGAGCGAGATAGAGAGAGAGAAAGAGAGGCAGAACAAGGCGGGGCAGCTGCTTTATTAACGACTTTTAACGAAAAAAAAACAATTTATTAATCTTTTTGTCGTCATATTTTCGACAAAATAAATCTTAAGAGCACATTGGATAGACTTCTGAGCATATAGCATATATAATTTATTTTGAAAGCATACGTACGCCACACATTTTCTAACGACATGGATCATATATGTGCATATAGATGGATATGAATATAATTGTACAGATATACTATAAATGCGAATAAGTATCTTACATGCGGCCACTTCATTCAGTGCGCGTCAATGAACGTATTTGAGTGTTTGTGTGTGTGTGTGTGTGTGTGTATGAGATATGAATGGTTAATACTAGGCATGGGCCATAAGAAAGAGGTTGGCCACCTAACCCGCTGCGCGCCCCTCCAGCTTGAGCAGGCTTATAAAAATTCAATTATGACTCGGCAAGTTGGCAACACGTGTCGGTTTTTCAATGCTTTCGGTTTTCTATTTCGATTTAGTTTTTTATTTCTTTTTGTAGATTTTTTTTTTATTTACTTTTTTTGTGTATGGATGCCTGAAGAAAAACACGAATACTGGGTTTTGCTCTTGAAGCGCACAGGTATTGTTGTGCCAGTGTGTGTGTAAGTGGTGTGTGTGTTGAGTATACGCCCCGTGGGATGGTAAAAACAAAGCGCACGCAGCGAGAAGATAAATAGCCACAGGTGACAAAACAATATTCAAATGCATAACTTGATATTCAATAGATAAGCTGATCCCGAGCTCGAATAATAAAAGTAAATGAAACCTAAACACCAACACACAGATACTCACACACACACACACACATACATATGTACAATTTTCGAGCGAGTTGAAAAAAACTTTCACCCGCAAATGATCTATGGACACAAAAGTCAGACCCACACACACACTCACACACACACACACACACACTCAAGACTTTCGCATTCAAATCGATGAAGCCAGAAGCCAAATGCGTTGAAGTACGCACATCTAATTACAGCACTTAAGAACCCCAAAATATAGCAACAACAAAAAATAAAAGCAAAATCTGATTAGAAATCAGTTCTCGTCTAGTGCTGCCCCCAGCCACATACGTATGTAGGTAAATAAGAATTTAGTTTCACATGGCATTTACTTTCACAAAAACAAAAATAATAATAAATAAATAAAAATGAATTTCAAGTTCACAGCAAAAGATTGGCAATCGTTGAGGGCCCCGCATAATTTCAAATTTATGCATTCGACAAGTACTGATATCTCTGGCTCCGTATAGTATACAATGTATAGGGTATTCTTGATGACGTTGCTATCAAACATCGATAAGTAAAAGTGAACAAATCAAGATTGTGCGTGTGTGCGTATTTTCTGCATAGACTGTTAAAAGCAAGTAGGAATATTGCTGGCAGGTGCCAGCGACTGCGCAATACTCTGTGCATATTGCTGTAGTTAAATACAGTTTGAAATAGTCTTTTTAACACCACTGTAACACCATAAAAGTACCTGTTAAACTGTAACTTTGGAAGAATAGATTTAAATAAATATTTGTAGCACATTATAAATTTAGATGGGGTCACAAATATAATATAATTTTGGTAGCACTAGCTCAAAAAATGTAGAAAATACAGTTTTTCTCAATTGGCCACAGCCCAATGGGCGTAATCAAGAAAATTTTCTATATTCTATATTCCAATTTTCAAGACTCTAGATGCAGGCAGAAGCACACTTAGACAATTACTGAACACTACAAATATACCCCTTTTTACTTTATAAACAGAGTATAATAAATGCGTGTGCGTGTGCGGCCACAGATACGCTGAGATTGTGGGCGCTTATAAGTAAAAAAAATCGTCCACCGTCCATAATATTTTGATTTCTTTTTGTGTGTCAATGAACTCGGTTGAACTAAATTCTTTTTTATGATTTTAGGTTTTTATTAGCTTTTGTTTTATACCCATTTAATTTTCGGTTTTTTTCTGCCCGATTTTTTTTTGTGTGTGTCCATTATCTCGAAAAAAATTGCGTAGGCCGATGCCGCCGAAGCCGTCTTGAATGCGTTTAAAAAAGAAAAGTTATGACAATTTCGCTATGAGCTGAAAAGTACTTACAATCATAATAATTGTGCTGATAATGAAGAGATTTGGTTAGTGAATCAGGTCAAGAGGTCGCTTTTGATTTCAAATATGTCAAAAAATATTAAGTAGAGATGAACGGATAGAGAAATCTAGCTGGGACCCTAAAAAGAGGCCAATCAAATAAAAGCACCTTACGAAAACGACTTTTGAAGGATGCTAAAAAAAAATTATTCTACCAAGATAAAAATTTCTTAACTTAACTCATATGAATTAAATGCAGTACTTAATCTAAGAAAATTCTGTTATGCCAATTTTTTTTACACTTATTTTAAGTACATCATTTCATGTAATAGGTATTTTATATTTAATTTACAAAGTTTGTTGTAATTATAATTTAAAGTTCTGTTCTTTCTTACAAAATTTAATTTCTAAATAAAATTAGGTTTACACAACTTGTTCTTGACTTTATAATGGCGTTTTTCTCCGAGTGTATTTTGCTTAAAAGTAAACTTTTCTTAAATACTTCATTTTACAAACTCTCTGTTTAGGATCCCTTGGGCTTATCAACATCTCGTAATTGCAGGCACAGCATGTATATAGAATATTTAATATATATATTTTCCGCACAAATTACTTTATTTTTATTTGCGCCTGCATTGCTGATAAGAACCTAGGCGGGGATGTACGGCCCGAGAAAAAGCACCGCTTGTAAGTCACCTCATCTGGTCACAGAGATAAGTTTAGTCCGCTCGGCTATAAAAGCCCCGTGTTAGTCTCTAATGGGACACAGTTGAATTTTACGAATCCAAGTATTACCATCTACAGCAAAGATGTCCTCCAAGCGGTGTTATACTCTGTTCCTGCTGGTCTGCTGCCTGGCCGCTCTCATTGCGGCCTCGCCTCAGCCGCAGCACGGCTCTGTGGTCTTATCGGGTAGCAAGGATCCGTCGGGACGTCAGGCGGGCGTGCAATACAATCACAACCTCTATACCAGCCGGGATGGGCGTGGCAGCATCGATGCCTACGCCAATGCCAATCGGAATTTCGATCATAATCGCAACGATTTCGGTGGCGGCGTTCAGGGACGCTGGCGTTTCTAATTAACGAATCGAACTTTGTAATATATGCGAATTCTTGTGGTTTAATAAAGTGTAAATAGGAAGAAAAGAAATGCCGTGACTTTTTACTTAATAGACTAAATTCGAGCGAAAAGTTGTGCTTGGTGGCAGATTTCTATTTCTGTTGCTTAAGAAACTTGGAACTGCCAATATCTTAGTAAATCTCAAGCTTATGCTCTTGGGTCACCTAACAAACGCCTTCTGATAAGAAAGTCGGGGATGCAATGGCCATAAGAAATCGATCTTATATACATATATGACACATATATGATAGATAAGACACAAAAGTCTCTGTTGAAATGAATCGATTTCTATTGTCTCGTCTTGTCCAGACAAAAGCCATTTAATTTGGCTGGTCATGCAGCTAATGCATCTAAGAGAAGAGTCATATAAGAATAATGTACATGCATATAATATATATATATATATATATATATATATGTTTATATATATCTCAATAAAATGCATGGACTATATACTTGAAGCAGTTGCCAACAGCAACAAAAACAAGGCAACACACAAAAAAGGGGAAGCTACAAAAAACATAAAAAATAACTTTGCAATTGAATGTTAACGACTACGCAATACTCTATTCACAGTACAAAAATAGTGTAAGCTTTTATTAATTATTGGGCTGCTAGGAATATTTGTTGCCTAATTTGTAAAGCACGTAAAATGTTAGCTTTCAAATTCTGTGACTCTAGCTCTAAAACTGTGGAAAATATAGAATTTAGCGTTTTTCACGCCCCTTATTAGGTGGGGCCTACCAATTTTAAAATTTTAACAGTTTTTTTTGGTACAGACATACATGAATATATATTCCACATTTTAAGTTTCTAGCTCCCAAAGCCCTGTTAAAATTGTTTTTATACAGACAAAAGATGGACACTGCGGAAAACCAATATACTTTTTATTACTTTGTAAACAGAGTATTAAAAGAACTTACTTTGGCAGGCAGTCGAATTAATACACTACACAGAGCGTGTAAAATTTGCTTAACTTGAATGAAATTGGCAGCACTGTCAGCTCAATCCGCATTAAGTTGGCTGCGCCTGCCAGTTGCATAGATTGCAGCTGATTTTATCAAATGAGTTGCGGCAGCCAGATTCTTTAGCAACGTATATATTTTGTTGTTAAGAGCAATTAAGACAAATGCTCGGCAAGTGAATTAAATAGCTGATGTGCCCCACAGCAGCTGGCACTTACCAAGTGTGCGAAGAAGTACTAAAAGTCATGAGTCGTTGGGTTCAATGCACTCCGCACTGGCGCTGACGGCGTTGTGTAACCAATAAAAATTGATTCTGTTGCGTGCGGGCGGCCAACAGGGGAAGCAACAGCAACAACAATACACTGTGAGAAAGTCGTTATGGTAGTAGCCTGCACTTTGGGGTTGCATTTAAAGCATTCGCTTTTATCGAATGTTTCTGGCAGTGCACACAGGGAGCGAAAGAAAGAGAGAGAGAGAGGGGAACTTATCTAGAAAGAAGCAAAAGTATGCAGGAAGGGGCAGGGGGCTGGCATCTGCTGTTTGATTGCATGACTAAGTGTAATTACTTTCGCTTTCCGTTTGCTCAGCTGGCAAATCAATAAAAAAACGAAATGTTCATTCAAGAATTTCAGAATTTAAATGCTTGACCCTCAACCCCCCTCGCACTGCCCCCACCACAGACCAGGTAATGCACATTTGAGTCACAAATTCCGTGCATTATTTTTGGGAAAGTGCGCCAGCTAAAAGGTGTGTGTGTGCAGGGGAGGGTAAGGGGAACCCACGAAAAAGAGGCAGCTGCATAGAAAATGACTTTCCATTTTCATTTAACAATAAGCAATCAATTGCAGCAGCAACAACAACAACAACAACAACAATCAGCAGCAGCAGCTCAGGCTGCAAGTTCAAAGCAAAGCTAACGATCTATTAGAAGAAAGTAAAAACAACTAACGAAACACAATGAAAAGACAAAAGAGACGCCTCCTACACACGGTCGGCCGCCAGGTGAGCCAGGTGAGCAGCCAGCAGCTGTCAGCTGATGCCAATCAGAGGCAAAGAGAGTGTGCGAGCGGGGGAGAGCGCGAATGAGCAAATGGGAAAATCCGTGTGCCGTTAACTGGTTTTCATTTTCGGCTTGGAAAAACCAATGCTCGTTGCCATTTTTAGTGGCAAAAAGCGACTGCATCATAATGAAAGTGAAATGCATTGCGCAGATGGCAGCGATGGCAGTTACCAGATACAGATACAAGCACAGATACAACTGCACTTACAGATACAGATTCAAGGCAAGAGAGAAGGAGAGAGAGAGAGATACTCACACACAGCGCACAGCGGCAAGTAAGTCAAGTGCAGTTGCCGTTTGTTGCAGCATGAAGTGCCACAGACACGCACTTCACACACACACGCACACACACACACACACGCACACTCAGAGCAACTGCAACTGCATCTCAATCTGTTTATGGTCAGAAACTTGTGTGGAATGCAAGCTTGGGCGCAGGCGCGTCATCGACTGACTTATTTGGCATTTTGCGTTAATTGGCAAGAAAAGCGTTGCCAGCGATTTGCATACGCATTGATGAATTATGTCAACCCACTGACAACAACAGTAAATACATTTTAAAGATACATATGTATCTTAAATGCGGTTACTTGGGTGTCGTGCAGAGCCACTTCAATGTCAGATCAGCATTGAAGGCCGCCGCTGTGCCTTCTGCAGTTTTCTCTGCACTTGAGGTTTTATCTGCCCCAACTGCATCTCACAGCACAAAGATACAAATGTACTCATGTATCTTTATGTGTATGATGCTGTGTGTTATTGGTTCAATAACTTGGTCGCAACTTGACATTGAGACTGGCGTTCGTTTGCTTCGCTTGGCTTTGCGATAGGGCCAAAGACGAGTCGAGTAACTGTAGACGGTTTGATTAAAATGCACATTTGTGCTGCTGTGAAAAGACCTTGGCATTCAAATATGAACCTGATTGTGCAACACTGGCTAGCTTAGTTCATGGCAAATATAATTTAGAAATCCAGTTCGATTTGGAGTTGGTGTTGATTAGATCAAAATCACGTAAGCTGTGTAACTAGGAGGCAACGCTGCCTATGTAAACTGCTCAAAAATGTAAATTATGGAATAAACAAATTTAGGCATAGAAATAAGCATAACTTGCCGGCTTCACCTTTCCAAAAACAACAGCAAATAGAAACATTTCTCTTTGCATTTTTGTGTGCGACTCATTTCGATCGAGCCACAATAAATTAACCTCTATTTGTAAGCCAAATGAATAATGTGCATAACTAAAGCAACAACAGTGAGAGAACAGCAACAACAACAACAACAACAACAAAAACAATGCAACACCGATTCAGCACTTGGTTGTTTTTTTGTCGGTTACATTTCACTGATTTTGAAAGTGAACGTTTGCGCAGGCGGAATCGGAATCGGAATCACGACTCGCAGACATTGTGGGCCTGCACAGTGGGGCAAATGCAATGCAAAATGCAAATAGTTGCGTGTTTTTTGAAACCACATGATTTGTTGTTATCATTTGCACACAATGTTGTTGTAGCTGTTGCTGTTGTTGTCGCGTGTCTGCCTAACCGTTGTTGTTGTTGTTGTTGCTGCTGCTGCTGTTGATAAGACGGTGAATGCGATTACCAAAACGCAATGGCAAATGCAATGCACACGAAAAATCCGGCCAAAAACAAGTTGTAACTTGACCCACGTTGTTGGTGCTACAGTTGTTGTTGTTGTTGTTGTCGAATCAACGTCGGCGTGGGTGAAATCCAAGAGATACATAAATTTTTGGCGTCGTGTTGCTGCTGTTTTTACTTTTCCAACGCGCCTACAAATGATTTATAATATATTTTTCATGCAATTTTTCGCAGCTATCTTTTGCAATACCCTGTAAAGTGTGTAAACATAATAAAGTGCAACTGGGAAGGGAAACTATGCGTTTTCATCTTAAAATTTATAGCACGTATTCAATAAATAAATCATAAATACCAATCTGATTATAACTTTAAAACGTATTAAATTTATGGGCACATGCAACGAAAACTATGATAAAGGGTATCTCGCAATTGCCTATTCTCCTACCTTGGCTTGATTTAGTTTAGGTTTTTCATTTTTTGGCGCAGATACAGATACAATTTTGGCTTGCATATCTCTTGAGTTACATATTTGTAGCGTCTGCGTCTGCGTCTGCGGCCGGATAGACAGCGACGACGACGTCCGTTCGCTGCGTAGGCAGCTGCATCATCATGACCTAGTTTTCGCTTTTCATAGTGAGGCATTCAGGCAGCCAGCGAGTGGGTCTCCGTCTCCGTCTCTGTATCTCTTTGGCTGTATCTGATGTGGAATCGTCTTGTTTGATTTTTGTGAAAATTATACGAAATGCATTTTTAAGTAGACTTGTTTTATGCCTGTGCATTAATTTATGGCATTTCGGTGCTGGCTCGTAAATCGCTCAACGACGCTCAATCAATTTAACACACATTTTGCACACACGCACACCCCAACCCGGGCACTTATTCAATTGAATGCCACGTAACCCGCGCCGGAGACAAACAAAAATTCCTACTAAACTAGTTTTGCCGCTGGCTTTTGAGTGCGTTCTTCGTGCCTCGTTTGCCAGCCCAGCGTTGACAATTTGCAACAATTTCCATACATGTGCATGCCACATTGTTGCACAAACTGCCACTTTGAATGCAACCGCCAATTAGCAACACAATGGGGCAAATCAGGCGCGACGAAAATGCCGCGCGCGTGGAGCTCCCAAAAGTGCAGTAAACCGCACTAACGTTCATGAAAGTGTTTTACTTTTTGATTACATGCATTATTTGCTATTATTATTTATGCACTTGCGTACAACTAGACGTATACGTGATATTGGCGAATATTGCGCATACGCCAAGTTGAAATGTTGGCAAACGACTCTGTAATTGCAAATGATTTACAATTGGGCAGCTTTGAAGGCATATAAATTACAGCATACATATTTAAAGTGCATTTTGCTAAAATATATATACTTAAATATATGCATGCATACTCAATGAGTAAGAAAAGAAATAAATCTCAGCAATTGTATTTTACTACACCATATTAATATTGTGAAAAGTAAACTGCTTGCATCAAACATACTTATATGTAAGTAAATACACACACACACCCACTCGAAATCCCAAATAGCACAAAATGTTTGCAGTACTTGTGTCATTTGCATTTAACAATAAATAAACAGCAACAAAATGCAGCAGACAGCACTTGAAAATACAAATTGGCCACGGCAATGTGGGTTGCTCTCATGCCACACACATTCAATCACATACACAAACTCACACACACACACACACTCGCAGCCAAGGTAGGCTCGTCAATAAGCAGGCAAAGTCAATGCACTTTTCACACACACACACACACACATACGCACACAATTGCATTCGTAGCGCCTGTTGCCTGTCCATGTGCGTGTTTAAGTTTTGCAATATTTTCATTTTCATTTCGAATTTTAATTTCATTTTCATTTCGCTGCGCGCACTCTCTCAATGCGTCAACGTCGACGGCAACGTCAGCGGCGACGCCGGCGTCACGCTGCGCTGCTTTTTTAGTCTATGCAACAGCAGCTGAGCGGCTAAAAATACCAAATGCTGCTGCTGCTGCTGCTGCTGCCGTTGCTGCTGCTGCACTTTGCTGATCAATTTCACTTTCACTAATTATGTCACAAGAAAAGCAGATGGCAACGCGCCTCAATGATCATTGGCGCATTATTGAGCGCACTTCATGATGAACCTGCTCATCAGTTCAAGCCCCTTCTCCATCAGCCCACCTGCTGAGCTTTGTATGTCTAGACAATTGTCTGCTATTTTATTTTTGGCAATTGCGCAATATTCTTTGCGTTGTGTATGGAATGTAATCCAAGGCACGCCCTCTTTCATGTTGGAGAGATAAAAAAGAAAAAGCTTTAAGCTTTTAGGGGTTGAAGTTTTGTAGGGCGCGTGTGTCGTTTGCAACGCTAGCTTCTCAGCGTACTATTTATTTTGTTGTCGTAGGTCCCAGCTTGCAAGCAAATACAAACACACATGGCTTAAACACTTAAAAACACCCTATAGAACAAAATAAATGTATTTTATGGTGTATATATTACATTTAAAAATGAAAATTGTACATGCTTTCATTTACAATTTCTTTAAAAATTCCCAATTTTAAGCACAATATTCAAATTTTACTGCCAAATGCAAAAAAAAAATCTACTACTCTTTATGTTATTGCAATGTTAACAGCCCAAAAGTGCAGCAGAAAGTGCAAGTTCGCGACTGCGCTGCTCTCAGCGTCTGCCATTGAGCTTTTTTGTATATTTCTTATGCTCGCGCTCTCCTGGCTGTCACTCGCGCTCTCTCTCTCCCTCTCTCTCTGCCTTGCTCTCGCTCACTCCGGCAAAATTATTGAAATTGCACAAAGAAAAGTGAATCGTTGAGCGGGAAGCTCAACCACAGATGCTTTTGTATTTGTGTGCGTGCGTGCGCTGCGGCGATTGTGTAAGTTTTTACATTGGGGCAGCCGCAGCAGCAGCGGCAGCGGCAGTGACAGTGGCGGCGGCAGCAGAGTCTGCGGCTGAAACTGAAATTGAGACTGAGATTAACTCAAAAACTTGTTTTATGCTGTTAGCTGTTGTGTTGTAGTTGTTATTGTTGATGCAACGCTTGGCAACACTGGAATGGGTCGACTGCAGCTGTTGGGCAGCTGCGGTAGGGTGTAGGGGGGTGTGGAGGAGGGGGGGCACCCCCCTAGCAACGATTTACGGCCAGAGTAATTAGAGCAGTTGACGTCGCCGCTGGCGTTGACGTTGACGTTATCGCTGGCGTCGCTGCGGCAGCGCTGCAGCTTCAACTGCATATTAAGCTTTGGCAGCGAGTGCAGCGTTGCATTCGCGTGAGTCTGTGTGTGTGTGTGTGTGTGTGTGTGCTTTTGTGTGTGACTGACCTATCTCAATGCAATGCGACTTGAGCTGTTGCGCACACACACAGAGAGGCACACAAATACACACATGGCAGAGCGACCGAAACAGACGGAAGGACGGACAGACGGACAGACAGTTGCGCTCATTTATCTTTTATTTTTATACAGTTGATTGTTGTTGTTGTCGTCATTTGTAGTTGTTGCTGGCGTGCAGCCATTGTCGCTGCCCGTCCACATCGATTTTAGTTGCTGCTGTTGTCGTTGTTGTAGACAACATTTGCATTCATTGTACACTTTGCCCCCTTGTAATGCGTTTTTTATTGCATATTATTTTTGTTGCAATGCATGGCAAAAAAAACAACAAAAAAACATTGTTTAAATGCTCGTTCATAAATTGTTTTCACACGCAATGCAGCGACGAACTTGTTTTGCTGATCAGCTCAAGTTGTTGTTGCTGTTGTTGCTCCGATTCTTGTTGTCGTTGTTTTATAGCTGTTAATCACTTTTGCTGTAATTGTTATGAGCCAACTAAACGTGCAGTCCGTAATGGTTGTTGCTTTTGTTGTTCTTTTTTTATGGCCAGCATTTTGCATTTAAATTGTGCTGCTCTGCGGGGAACCAGTTAATTAAAATTGCAAAAGAAGCCCTAAAAAAACGTAATTCTCAATATACAAGCAGAGTTTTTAATTGGACTTATTATTAAGTAGCTAGAAAATAAACATATTTTTAGATTAAAATGGCACAGTTCTGTTTTATGTACTTAAAGTAAAAGACCCAGGACGTCAAGTTTACAAAACTGATATTTTCTCAAACATAAAATTAAGAAATTAAGAAAATATATTCATTTTATGTAACACCAAAATAATTCTTAGCTATAAATGACCTTGTTTTGTCAACTTTAAAACACATAACTTATCCCTGTTATTTATCTATTTTTTTTGCAGTTACCAATCCCAAGCTACACATGCCAACTTCAACTAAAGTAAACAATAAGTAAGTAAATGACTTTTAAAGTCAACAAAATACCCGAACACATATCCGTGTAGGGCCCAGCCTTAAATAAACACTTCATTTAAAATGTAACGCCAAAAAAAGCCACTTGGCGCTTAGTAAAAATTCACAAAAGAGTCACAAGACAACTTTAACAAAAACAATATCCCGAAAAATAAAAAAAATATCAACTCACGCACACAAAAAATTATGCACAGAATTTTAAACAATTGAAAATATTGTTCAAGTCTTGGCAATGGGCAGAGAGCTGGGACAAAAAAAAAAGGAGGGGGGGGGGATTGGCAGCCAAAAAATGCGGCGCAAAAACTGCTAAGTACTTTCATAAACAAATAATAATGATGAATAAGAGACCACAAACCGAACTGTGACTAGTGAACAGATTCTATGTATAACCCATGCCCAAGCCCAACGCCAATCCCGAAGCCATTCCTCTCGGCGAAGCACTTGACACTTTGAGTGTAGTTCTTAGAGATACAAATAGATTTCATAGTACGCTGCTGAATATTATGCAAATGGGCGAAACTCTAACGCATGACTAAGAGCTATACAAATGGGTGTGTGCGTGTGTGTGTGCATGTGTACTTCCATCTAATTGGGCGTTAATTGCAAAAATCAATGCACATCATCCACTACAATTTACGAGTTGTATTTTGCTAAATTAGCCGCAGCAGCCAAAAAGAAGGAAAATAAAAGAAGGAGGTGGGGAAAAAAAAACTCGGAGCAGCCAAACAATTTATAAGACTTCAATTAGCGTTATAACGGTACTGTGGCCTGAACATTTAAGGCAAGTTAACACCTCAACGCACCTTGTTGGCAGCTTCGCGGCCCAGGACCTGCACAAAAAGCGGCTTAAATCAGCAGCTCAATCAATCAGACGAAAAGTTCTGTTTAAATTAAGAATTTTTTTTTTGGGGTTTTTTTTTATAAATGGCAGCCGCAACGCATTTTGGCATTGACGATGACAACGATGACTCCTTCGTGCGCTGCACAGTGGTGCAAAAGTGCTGTAAAGATGACTACAAATCATTTTGCAAAAAAAAAAATTAGTTAGATGTCACAAATTGCGATGTTGGATTTTGAACTGCAATCTGCAATTTTATTGAAAAGTTTTTAATTTAGTTGGTCAAATTCTAAATTTAGAGTTAATTGGGTAGAATATAGCCCAGTATTCAATAAACTCCTGCAACTTGCCACACTGTGCGTAGAAATGACAAATGTAAATTGTGGCGGGAAAGCAAAAGGCAATCGCTTGAATTTATTTTACTTTTTTATTTGTTTTTATTTTCTTAATTTTTTCTCCATTTTTTGTTTGCAATATGCTTAAATAAATTTGAACATCTTGGTTTTTTTCGGCTGCCACTGCGCACGTCAGCGCCATGTTCTGATCTGCGCGGCAGATACTGAAAACCAAATGCGAACGCTTCAGTTGGCCAGGTAAATGGTGCAGGGCGGGATAGCGTGGCAGGGCGGGGCGGGGCGGGGCCGTGCAGCAGGCACAAGTTGGCAGCCATAACCGCAGCTCCCGACTTAATGCAGTGCTCTTAAAATGCATTTTTGATTGCATTTCATTAGGTTTGCTCTTTTTTGTGTTTCTTTTCTTTTTTTGTATCTTTATTTTTATTTTTTGGCTGCTGTCGCTTCGCTTGTTGCGGACATTTCAAAAATTTATGCACACTTCGCTGCCATTTTGAGGTTGTTAATTTTTTTTCGAATATTTTTATTTTGTATTTTTTTTTTTGTTTGTTTATTTTTTCTGACTTTCGTTTCGTTTCTCGGCTGCTGTTCTTTTACATAATTTCTTACCTTTTTGGCATTTTTAACAAGCGCCGTCAAAAAGGAAGTTTGTTTTTTCTTATTTTTTGCTCTTTTTCTTTTTTGTCTTTTTGTTGAAAGTGTGCATAAAGAAAAGCAGCCGCGGCGCACAAAATAAATAAAATATATACACTTAAGCCATGTGCAAAAACGGTTCAACATATTGTTTACACTTTGGAAAGAGCATAGCAAGTGTGGCATGTGCTTAGCTACATTATTTTATACATATTATATAAACACATATAATATAATTAAATTATAATTTATATAAAATGTATTTTGATTGAAACTGGTTTATTAAATTGTCTATATTTTAATTAAGCTTAAC
Organism: Drosophila colorata; assembly: GCA_035041545.1. Lineage (NCBI taxonomy): Eukaryota > Metazoa > Arthropoda > Insecta > Diptera > Drosophilidae > Drosophila > Drosophila colorata. The sequence goes on from JAWNLD010000564.1 coordinate 9,480,631, forward strand.
TGTAAGAAATTGTATAAAGACTTGTTTCTACATTAAAAAATTGGAAAAAACCAAGCAAAATATAAAAAAAAAACAATATTAATATAACAAAAATAATAAAAGTATATAAAATATTTTAAAAAAACTTCTTATTTCAATTTTAAAGTGTATAAAAATGCTCCATTTAATGAAATAAATATTTTCTTGCATGTTTATTTTTTGTTGTTTCGTTTATTGTTTGTTGTTGTTGTTGGATTCTTGTTGCCGCACCTTTGTCATCGTGCCATGAATCATGTATACATGTAAATACAATGCGCAGACCATATAAACATGCGTGTTCCACTTTAAAAACCAAATGTACTTATAAGCAAGTCTGATAATCGTCGGCGTAATCGTAATCGTACATTTCCGAACAGCTCGAATTTAACTTTTTTATAATCCGTATTTTCTGATTTTGGCCACATAATCGCGACATTTTCATGTTTTGCCATAATAGGATTACAAAAAAAAAATAAGTAAAAAACAGTTTAAAAAATTACAATCAAATTCGGAACACAACAAAAAAACAGCACAACAATAGCTCTAAAAAAAACTGCAATGAATCACTCTGTAAAGAAATAACAAATAAAAATAAATAAAATTAAAAATACACAGCTCAGATAATTTTTGACACTTTCGGCTTAAAAGCGCGGCTTCAATTAGATTCATATACATATTAATACATCCGAGATGCATATATCTACATACGAATGTATATAATGTATGTATTTAATCTATATGTAAATGTGGTAAACACAACTTTTTGTTATTCCCTTCGTCTGACTGTCTAAAAATTTGTTTATAAATAAACAACACAAAAAAAAACATTCGCAACAAAATATAACGCTGGACTTTTTGTTGTGTTTGGATTGGACTTAATTTCGGCTTTCAGTGTGAAGGTCAAAGTCAAGGCGACAAAGCAAGAAAAAAATGGCACAAAAAATTAAATCAACAACGAAAACTGCTGATTTCGATAGCTACTCAAATGCGAGCAAAAGCCGAGAATGTGACGCATTTTGAAGCAACTCTACTCGATGACTACCCGAAGTCTCAGCTCAAGCGCTAAGCAACTGATTCAAGTGATTCAATTTACTGAAACTAAAGACAAAATGTACTCAAAGCAGCTTCCCTTTCAAAACTTTCAAATTCGCTAACTCCATCACAACTCAACCGATTTTGGTCCTTAGAACAATTCTGCAATTAAAATTTATGTACATTTTCAAAATTTTAGAATCTGGAATTTATATTTTTAATCGATTGCGGGGCTCACAATTGTTGTTAGTTTTTCTGTAAAAAATCATACTAAAATTTACAAACAAAATTTGTGCTTTAAACTTCTTAACTTTGCCAAAACTCAGCCGATTTTAATGTTTGATGACATTTTAGCTATGGTTTATCCTTTTGTTTGTTTGTGAACTTAATTTTAATTTTTCCATAATTTTTCTTATGCGTTTATGTATACCCCAGCTACCTATATTATAATTTCCGCCACAGTCATCTCATTGTCAAGTTGTGAATACACTGAAACTTGGTGAACTTCTTGACTAATAAACGACAACATAAAGCAAGAGTTGCAGACAAGTTCTAAATTATTTCTATGCTAAAAGTGAAATGTGGCCAAACCACTTTTTTGCTAGCTCATTATGAAGATGGCAACACGATAATGGCGGCCGGGGCTGGGGCTGGAGCTGGAGCTGGGACTGGGCCGGGTTGTGGCTATCGCTACCAACTGTGCCTCCAACTGCGACTTCGACTGTATCGTTGTGATCATCATCAACTGTTGTGGCCATTTCTTGTGCTAGTCTGCAATTTACTTTCAATGCTGTTTCTAAGCATTGTTGTTGCTGTTGTTGTTGTTGTTGTAGCTTTCTTCTGCGGCTTTTGCACTTGCTGCTGCTGTCAGCGTTTAGTCAACACTTGGCCATGTTGCCTGTGTGTCTGGTTTGTTGCATGTTGGCATGCAGCAGCAGCAGCAGCAGCAGCAGCAGCAGTGGCAGCAACTGAGCTGCTTGGTATGCAATTTGCAATAGTTGCGCTTGCGCAATTCAAATGCACACACACACACACACACTCACACGCACACACACCTGAGCCAAACAAGATCGCGTAATAACTTAGTCAGCCACAACAACAACAACAGCAGCAGCAGCCGCAGCAGTTACGTCGCCTTTGTCGACTTGGCCAAGACGGAAGACGGAAGATGTGGCAAGCGCTGGCAACTTGGCCGAAAAACCGGAAAAACGACACGCATTGAGAGTCACACACAAAGCCAACCGCCAACCGCCAGCCGCCAACCGCCACCCGCCCCTCTTCCTGCTCCGCCCCATCTTCCGCAACTTCCTTTGCACATCGATTCTGGGCATCGATAACTTTTGGTTTTTTGTCAATATTTATTACCATAAACGAGTGTGGCACAATTGAAATGGAAACTGCTCGGATCTGCTGCTAGTTTCGTAAACGCTTTAATTGCATTTATTATGATTGACACTGATAAATCAGCCTAAGATCAAATGGAAATACAAGCACAAAGAAAAGACCACATTGTAGCAGCAATCGCGAAGTGTCATTTTATGTAAGCAACAAATTGAGGAACAATTAACAATCTATTAAACCAAATTTAAAACAATATCAATAGACACACACACACGCATACACACTCGCACACACACACACACACACACACACACGATGCGTTGTGACTGAAGAAGAAGCGGAAAAAATAAAGGAAAAGCAAGACCAACTGGCCGTTCAGTGACCAGGGTGGTGGGTTCAATGTGCTTTACCTGTCCTCATCGGTCAGGTACTTAGAGGCAGCATTCTCTAAACTCTAGAACTGGTAACTGGGCAGCCAACCAGTCAGCCCTTGGCCAAGTGCATAGGCCAACTAGCATTGAAATCTGCTTTGCATATTTGCCAACTGCGCATTGAAAACAGGCACCAAACGTATGGGGCATTCGTATCTATAAATGTTTGCCATCAAGTGTAATCAACAAATTGTAGTTACTGCCAGTTATATTCAGCATTAAAAGTGTTGTAAATTAACTCACAATATGCGCTGGTGTAGCGTGCTAACATTGTAGAATGAGTTTTCATTTAGAATTCCCAAATGGTTTTAGCGCGCATTTCATTAATTCAATTGCATGCTTACTACCAGTTATTTTAAGCTTAAAGTTCTTGTAAATAAGTTCCAATATACCATTTAAGATACAGTTTAGTATGCTAACATTTAGTAGAAAGTGCTTTCATTTACAATTCTTAAACGGATTTAGGCGCCAATTTCATTACTTGACATTGTGTTCACGCCTGTTGATAAACAGATTAATAATTGCAACTTATTTTGATTGATTAAATCTTATCAACACGTGCCAATTTAAAATGAAAAGCTAAAAAAATAAAAATTCTGCGAAATTCATTTTACTAATTAGTAAATGTTAGAAAATTTGCTCATTTCCAATGAAATTTTCCTTAAACCAAAACAACTTGCGTAAAATGCGCAATAAATATAAGCGAATAACAAATGCGCTATGAATGAACAACTAAGCGCATACCCTGCAAAGACTATAGACACGTATTCTTTTATATCTCTAGGGATATTCTATATTATAGTACATACATTCCATTTGCTATTGCATTCCTGCAAGTGTGTGCTTGGCGTTGCTTTTGTCTCTTTCGCACACAAACGTAGCAAATTTCACTTTCATTATCAGCGAGTTTGCCCAGTTATTTTGATAAGATTCGCTACTGCAGCAACTGCGTTTGCAATTGCGCACAGCGAGAGAGACAGAGAAAGGGGATGTTGGTGAGTGTGGAGCATACGAAAATTCCACATTTGTATTGTGCCATCACTTTTTATACTTTTTATAATACTTGCTCGTATACTATATTCTATTTGCCGCATGGAAGTGGCGCCATAAAATCTTGAGACTCTCTGCAAATAACAAAACAAAATTAAAAATAGAGGAATCAAAAATTAAACACCCCAAAAATGAAATGAGTACAAGCCTGCAAATATTTTGGCTGACATTGAAAAGGTTGACAGCAAAAAAAGAATAAAATTTTAACATAATAAAGACAAGCTACAGATACGAACCAAATGGGATTTGGACAAACTGTTTTAATATTTGCGTTTGCTTTCCCCCGAGTACAAAATTTTATTTTGCGAGATCATCATTAAAAAATGTAAGCCCCAGGCACAAGCATTTTAATCTTGGGATTTATTTAACAATAAATTAACTGTATCTTTTATTTATATCTAATTTTCTGTAATTCTTCTAAATTCGATCTATATCCTATACAAAGTTAAAACAGACTTTTTTCGGAACAATTTCAAATATTTTTAGAATAACATTCCTTTTCTTATTTACTGTATTTTATTTTTAAAACCCATACCCAAAAAAACTTCTAATCAATTAACCTTGAATACTTATCAATTTAGCAAAAAATTATTGCCAAAAAAAAGCATTTGCTTGCAACGATTTTATATTATTCTGATACGTGCTGTACAAAGTATATATGCATATATGTATCTGTATTTGTAGGCTGCGTTTTGTTGACGCTCTGCCTGTGAGTGTGTGTATGTGTGTGTGTGTGTGTGTACATGAGCTGATAAGCCGCTGTCTCTGCCGCTGCGGCTGCTGCTGCTGCCTTCCAGTATTTACTTTGTACGCGCTTTTAATTGGTTTTTTGTGCTACAATTTTTCTTTTTTTTTTTGTGTTGCGCTTTTTGCAGTCTGCGATTCAATTTCTTCGCTTAGTTTGATTTTTCTGCTCGTAGACAACGTGCGCAGTTTGTTGTTTTTCAAAAAATATTTTAGAATCAGTTACCCAACATATTCATAATGTTTGTGACAGCTTTGAAAAACAGAATATATACATTCAATTAACAAAATTTCAAAACAATTCTTTTTATAAGTCATACGAATGGCATATAGTATTAAAAGTGTGGATGTGTATGTAAGTTTGTATAAAACGTAAATATTTTGTTGCATATCCAAAAGGCGCGCGGGTTATGCAAAGTTTTATTGCCCCTCTATGTGATTCTCAGGAATATATGTAGATTAGAGTAAGAGAGGAAACGATAAAGATAGGGAGATTAGTAGGGAAATTAAAAAAGTAATGTAACAATTGTGAAAAATATAGTAACAGAATGGACAAGTAATTGACAAATATGAAAAATTGCATGAAGGAATATGAAATATGAGAAATAATTATATTATTATTATAATAAAGGATATTATATATAGTTACAAACTATCAACACAACTATCTTTAAATAGCACACCTGTTTATTATACATATAGTATATTTATATAGAAACGATTTGTATATTTTTTTGTGTTCTTTCTTTTTTATATTTTGATAAAAACGATATTTTATTAATTTATTATGTTTGTTCGCTGCTTCCCTTAGATAACACTGCCATATTGCAACAAAGAAGTAACTGACAACAAGAACAACAACCAAAACTACCTCGTTGCTGGCCAAGCACAAAAAAAAGGCACACACACACACACACGCACACGCACGCACAACTCAAGGCACCGTCTTAATTAAAACCGATTGCTGTTTGGCCAACGACAGCAGCAAAAGTCGCAATTGCAATCAAACGAAAATGGAACAACAAATATCCCAGCAGCAGCAGCACTAAGAACAAGAAGAAGAAGAAGAACCAGCAGGGAGCAGCAACAAGCAACAGCAGCAGCAGCAGCAGCAGCAGCAACAACCAGCGGGCACACATCACGTATACGCAACGTGCAACAGAATGAAGAGCTTAAGCGATATCGAGGCGCCAACAGCAGCAACAAATGGCCAACAGAAGCAGCAGCAGCAGCAGCAGCAACAGCTGCTGCAGCAGAAGCCCAGCAATGGCCACGCCCACGGCCAGGGCAAGCCCACACAGCAGCACAGCAATGGGAATGGCAGTGGGACTGGCAATGGGACTGGGAATGGGAATGGGAACGGGAATGCCTATCATCAGAATGGAGGCGGGAGGCGTGACTCGACGCAGGCGTTTACGCCGCTGCTGGCGCATGGGGAGGGGGACACGGGAACGGCGACGACGCCCACAACGATGCTCTACGAGTGCACGCCGAGCAACAACAACGAGTGGAAGGCGTCGGAGGACATCAACAATCTGAAGAACGGGCTGCTCAGCAACAACAACGGCAACGGGCACAGTCTGCGCGAGAAGTATGCGCACGAACAGGCGCCGCTAACCGGTGGCTACAAACTGGCTGGCGGTGGCGTCGGCGGCGGCGGCGGCGGTGGTGGTGGTGGTGCCGGTGGTGGTGGTGCTGTCGATGGTGTGGGCACAGCACGTGCTCGAGGCAGCGAGTCCGAGGAGTCCGATTTCGATTCGGATCTGAATGGCGGCGGCGATGAGGGCTCCAATTGCGGCCTCTTCGGCTGTCGGCCGCGTTGGGCGCGTCGCTTTGCGTCCACGAAGGTGTTCATGGTGGTGTTCCTGCTGGCCTACATACTGCAGGGCATGTACATGACCTACTTTGTGTCCGTGATCACCACCATTGAGAAGCTCTTCCAGATCAAGTCCAAGACGACGGGCTTTCTGCTCAGCGCCAGCGAGATGGGCCAGATCAGCACCGCCATGCTGCTCACCTATTTCGCGGGGCGTGGCCATCGCCCACGCTGGATTGCGTGCGGCATGGTGCTCTTCTCGATAGCGGCCTTCGCCTGCGCCCTGCCGCACTTCATCTTCGGCGAGCAGCTGATGCAGTCGAGCGTCTTTCTGCAGCCGCAGTCGCCACTGGCCGCATCCTCATCCTCGCCGTGGAGCAATGTCACCGATCCGAATCTCTGCCAGCTGGGCGGCAATGGCACACTGGCGGGCAGCGAGTGCAACGAGCAGCGCCAGCTGGAGCAGGCATCGCACTCCAAGATCACGGTCATCGTGCTCTGCATCTTCTTTGGCAGTCTGCTCAGCTCGGGCATCGGGCAGACGGCCGTGGCGACGTTGGGCATACCCTACATTGACGACAACGTGGGCAGCAAACAGTCGCCAATGTACATGGCGGTCACCATTGGCATGCGCATCCTGGGCCCCGCCTCGGGCTTCATTGTGGGCAGCTTCTGCACCCGCTGGTATGTGAACTTTGCCAATCCCGGCTTCGATGCCAGCGATCCGCGCTGGATTGGCGCCTGGTGGCTGGGACCCGTCGCCATCGGCAGCCTCATGCTGCTCGCCTCCATTGCCATGTTCTCCATTCCCAAGCAGCTGCGCGGCAAGCACCAGACGCAGACGCAGGCAGCCGCCGCAGCGACGCCCGAGCTGGAGGAGAAGCCCAAGCTGAAGGGTGAGTGGGGGGAGGGGGGGGAGAAACGGAATTAAAGTCTGATTTCTATATTCATGTCTTTCTTGAAATCCTTTTTTAGATTTCCCCAAGACCGTGCGCCGCCAGCTGAGCAACGATATACTCATGTTCCGCACGGCCTCGTGCGTCTTCCATCTGCTGCCCATTGCCGGACTGTACACGTTCCTGCCCAAGTATCTGGAGACGCAGTTCCGGCTGGCCACCTACGATGCGAACTTGATAGCCGCCTTCTGCGGCATCCTGGTAATGGGCATTGGCATTGTAATCTCAGGTCTATTCATATTGAAGCGCAAGCCGACGGCGCGTGGCGTCGCCGCCTGGATCGCATTCACGGCACTTGTCTACTCCGCCGGCATGATCATACTGATGTTCATTGGCTGCAGCACCAACGATTTCGCCGGCTACAAGGCGGGCGATGCCAGCAGGTGGGTTGGCAATAACTGATTGCGAATTTTTTTTTCTTTAAATATATACTAATAATAATAACCTTAACTGATTGAGAATTTTAAGAGATTTTCTTAAAATATATACTAATAATAATAACAATAACTGATTGGGAATTTTAAGAGTTTTCCTTAAAATATATACTAATAATAACCTTAACTGATTGAGAATTTTAAGAGATTTTCTTAAAATATATACTAATAATAATAACAATAACTGATTGGGAATTTTAAAAGTTTTCCTTAAAATATATACTAATTATAATACCAATAACTGATTACGAATTTGAAGACTTTTTCTTAAAATACATAACAATAACTGATTGGGAATTTTAATTTATTTAATTTTTGATACCATTGCAGTCCCGCCATGATAGAGCCCGCTTGCAGCGCTGTGGCCAACTGCACCTGTGATAAGGAGAACTTTGCGCCCATCTGCGGCACCGACGGCAAGATGTACATCTCGGCCTGCCACGCCGGCTGCAGCAGCTCTATGCTGCGCGCCAGCGACAATCGCACACTATACTCCGACTGTGCATGCATTCCAAATGGTGAGCACGGGAAAACTGGTCTTATTGTGGCAGGGAATTCACATGGGTATCTCATATCCTTTCAGTTGCTGAGGCGGTCAATGGTTACTGTGATAATAACTGCAAGAATTTCATCTACTTTATACTGATTTTTGCCATTTGCGTATTTATGCATTCCACCTCTGAGGTGGGCAGCATGCTGCTCGTCATGCGCTGCACACATCCTAAAGGTAACTCAGGGATTACCCACTTCTTGAAGTAGGTCAACTAAAACCGTTTTCTGGTCAACAGATAAGGCCATGGCCATGGGTGTCATTCAGTCGGCCATTGGCCTGTTTGGTAATGTTCCTTGTCCGATCATCTATGGCGCTGTGGTGGACTCGGCCTGCCTCATCTGGAAGTCGGTTTGCGGCAAGCACGGCGCCTGTTCGCTCTACGATGCGGACACCTTCAGGCAATACTTTTTGGGTAGGTTTTCCCTTAAACACGATCTGTTTTTACTATAGCACAATTTCCTCCTACCCCGCTCCTACGCAGGCATTACCGCTGGCATCATGTTTCTGGCCTTTCTCATGGATCTGGTCGTCTGGCGCAAGGCGCATCGCATTGACATCGCGCCGGATCAGCCGGAAGGTGCAGCGAACGCGACTGCCACGCGCTTGGATGTGTCTGAGTCCAAGCAGCCCATAGCGCCGCCACCGGACACGACGGTCTAATCGAAAAGAAAAGAAAAAAATATCAGAAAAAAACAACAAAAACAAATCCGAAGCAAAAACAAATCAACATTGCAAGATTTCCAATAAATGTTTACCTTAATTGTTAATTAGTTATCATTTTGTCTAGTTTTTTAGCCTAGTGCAAGAGTTATGTATTTAGTTAAGCGGCATTTTCACGACTCAATCTAGAGCCGGAAAACCTCATTTAAAATTATGAAAAGCTCATACATCAAATACGTGCGTACATATAAATATATATAAATATATATACGTATATATACTTATATGTAAATGCAATATCGACGTGTATTCTTCGTGTAAATCTCAACGTTATAGAATTATATATACATAGAAATTGTCAAACTACAAATGTAGAGCTAATTTACATATGCGATCATAATATACAAGTAAATATATGCAATAAATATATATAAAATGGCGAAAACATTTATTATACAATATACAATACGAAATCTAAACAACTATGTATGTTTTTATGTATGTATTTATACATATATATATATATATATATATATTATATATATACATTTAATATATAATTGCAACCTATCTGTGGTAGTTAAATTTTAGTTAAAATTCAAAATAAATATCTAAGTTTGTCATATAAAAGAAATACGAAAAGAAATTAATGGAAATATAAATTATGTTTAAAGTGTAACTGTTTGAATGTTTATTATGGGGCAAGAAAAAGTGAAGCAAAAATGAGTTGAGAGTTTAAGTTGATTTGAATTTGAATTTAAATTTAAATAGGCAGCTAAGCTTATCGTTATCGCAACTTATCGATAACTTGTGCGCGAAGTTTTCCTTAACAGACTGTTAGCAGATCATTTAGCATTAACATAGCACTACTGTTAAGTGTCAAAAGCTTAATTTGTTGACAAATTCAGTGCAAAAAATAAGTTTCTCTCGTAAATAATATATCGTTTACAAACTACAAATTGGTTGTAAGACGGAGCTTAACAATAGACTAGTAAATGCTATACGGCGCTGGCCAGTAAAGCAGCGAAATATGAGCATACCGCTGAAGCACTTTAAGAAAGGTGAGTTGCGTTCCCAATGTCACCTCGAAGCCCTTGAAGAGAATCAAGTTTTAGATAAGAATCTTAGAATAGCCTTGTCGGATATTTAGTTCGTAGTTGGTAGTATCCATTGACGTCACAGCCCACTCACTGACTGCATGCGTCACCAACAGGTACGCCCAAGCCGGAGCTGCCCGAGGATGGAGTCTTGCGCTTCTACCTCATGCGCTTTTGTCCCTACTCGGAACGGGCCTCTTTGGTGCTGGCTGCTAAGAAGATTCCGCACCACAAGATTTACATTGACCTGAGCGAGAAGCCCGATTGGTATACGGACTATAGCCCGCTGGGCAAGGTGCCAGCCATTCAGTTGACCGCCGTGGAAGGCCAGCCGGCGCTGGTTGAGTCGCTGGTCATTGCCGAGTTCTTGGATGAACAGTATCCGGGTCGCACCCTCCTGCCCACCGATCCCTTGCAGAAGGCTCAGGACAAAATACTCATCGAGCGCCTGGCGCCGGCCGTTAGCGCCGTTTATCCGGTTCTATTCACCAAGAATCCGCCAGCGGATGCATTGTCGAACTTTGAGAAGGCCCTGGATGTGTTCGAGCAAGAGATAGCCAAGCGGGGAACGCCCTATTTCGGTGGCCAGCAAATCGGCATGGTGGACTACATGCTCTGGCCCTGGTTCGAGCGTTTCCCAGCGCTCAAGCTTGTGCTGGCCGAGAAATACGAGCTGGACAAAGCGCGCTATGCGAAACTCTTGCAGTGGAACCAGCTGGCGGCCCAGGATGAGGCCATCAAGCAAACGGCGCTGGACAGCCAGGTGCACGCCAGGTTCATGGCCAGCCGCCAGGCCGGCGAGCCCAACTACGATGTGGCCTTTGAGGCCGTCTAATGCTTGTAGAAACTCTAATTAAGATTCTTGTTGGAATTAAACAGGGCAGAAAATAAATCTAAACGGAAACGGGCAGTATTTATAGGTTTCTCTTTAACAGGTGCTGCTCGAGGATGGAGTTCGGCGAGTTCGCGCTACTTTGGTGGCCAGGAGACGGGCATTGTGGACTACATGCTCTGGCCATAATTCGAGCGCTTGCCCAGCCTCAAGTACACCACGGAGCAGCGCTATGAGCAACTGGGAGGTGCTAAACCCAATCAGACTCCATAGGAATATTTGAATCCGACGCCAACTGCATCTCAAATGCCGCCAGTCAAAGCGACTATGTTGCCTTCAAGGATTAGCTTAAGCACTTTATTGAGGCCCATAAATGATGTGTGAATAAAATGCAGCTCAGGCGTCCTTCACGAGCAGATTGTAGTTGGGTTTGCCGGCGCTGCGCGTGCGCAGAAACTCCGCCTGCACCTCGGCCTCCATGTAGAAGGCCATCACAGCGGGATCACGCTTCATGCGCTCCAGCCAGTGCGTCTGCAAGGGATTGATGGGCATTAGGGATCAGAGTGTGGCTAGCTGTGCACTCACCAGCTGCGGGAAGCGCTGCTCGTCGTAGTTGTAGTCCTCGCTACGCTGCAGCTGGAGCAGCTCGAGGCGCTCGCACCAGGGCCAGATCATGTAGTCGAGTATGCCCGTCTGTTCGCCGCCAAAGAAGGGCGTGCCGCGTCTGCTCAGCTCTCGCTCGTAGGTGTCCAGGCCGCTCCAAAACGGCTCCAGCTCGCCGCCGTCGGATGCCCTGAAGAAGGCGCCCAGCACGGCGCCAAAGCGCTCAATGAGCAGCTTCTCCTGCACCTTCTTGAGCGGATCGCGCGGATAGAGCGGCCGCAGCGGATACTGCTCGTCCAGGTACTCGCAGATGAGCAGCGACTCGGTCAGCACGGGCGGACCCGGCTCGCGCACCAACTCCAGCGCCGGCACCTTGCCCAGCGGATTCTTGTCGAACAGCCAGTCCGGCTTCTCTGTGAGATTTATGTAAATGCTGTGATAGGCTATCTGCTTGGCGTCCAGCACCAGATGCACGCGCTGCGCGAACGGACAAAAGCGCATAGAGTACAGCCGCAGTATGCCATCCTCGGGCACATCGGGTGTCGACGAGCCTGCGAAGCGGATTTCTTGAGAGGCTCAGGCCAACATTGAGCGCCGCTTACCTTTAGCCAAGTGCCTGCCGCTGCTCATGATGGGTGCGTCGCAACTGGTGCCCCCATCAACGGCTGCCAGCCATTAAATAAACTGATGCTGCTCCAGCTGCCGCCCTTCGCCGGCCGGCGTTCATTACCCGATTGAACTTGGTGTCAACGATAACCTTGCGGCGTGTGTGGCTGGTGCCACATAAAATAGAAGCAGCAAGTATTCAACCCGTTGAATAAAAGAGCCAATTGTGTTTACAAAAATTATTTACAACAAAATACAGTGAGACCTCGCTAAGTGAATTTGCAACTGAGATTTTCCTATTAAAGGTAGCACATAGTATTTATATCAGAGCTGCAAACCCGAATCAAATATCGGGGGCTTACGATTATAATTTCTGTCTCTTTCAGCATCGATTTTTACCCCACACTCATGAGTCCTCGGTTCAGGTTCGAACCTTGGCACGTTTTTCCACACCAAATTATTTATTTTTATACCCGCGCCAAATAAAGTGTTAATATTTGTTGGCAATTCGATATAGTCTATATATCTCCCTCAGTTCTAAATCTAGATACATTTAATTTTTCCAAATAAGCTAATTGTTTGGATACGGCCAGTAGGGATGTGTCAATCAATCAATGTCAATCAAATATATATGTATTTCTCACTCAGTTTTAAACTAGATACACCAAGCTTTGCAGACAGATTTCTGATCAAAGAATTTATAAAAAGAGAGAGCATTCTCATAATGTAATTGAGTCTTGCCAGTTAGTGAGTCCGTCCAGTTAGTCCCTGGTTCTTCACATTATTCCACACTTTAAATTAAACAGTAAATTTTCAATGTGATTCCGGCTAAGAATCCCTGGTTTGTCTTAGCCAAAGGCCATAGTAGCTAATGCCATTTAAACATTGTATTAATATTTGTAACTGAATCCTATACTAATAATATTAATAGCTTTAGTAATAACAATTTAATTTAATATTCGTAACAAAGTATTCTTATCAATGTCGCCTTTAAGGTTTCAGAATATTAATTTAAATTTCGAAATAAATAAATAAGCAAAAAATTACTAAATTTAAGCCCGTATAAAACAGAAGCTAAGATATTTTTTTGTTAATCGTAAGGCCATTTTTGATTGAAAGATTCCGTCTTCAACTTTATTTTAAGCAACTTCTCGACTCTACGAACATTCAACTACTAATTGATAAATTTAATAAACTCCTTCAACTGCTGCATGTAATTCCTTTTAGAAGGTATAAAGCTCCTCATCGACTTGAAATTCTGATTTGTCCTTTAACTGCTTTATATAATATAATATTCAAACACCAAAAGCAATTAAATAAATATTAAGATGATTTCACAATTTTTTGTAAATTTTTTCAAGCACCGAAAGCGATTATATCAAAATGATGAGTTGACAATTTATTGCTGTGTCAGCAGAATAGTACATTTTTTTTTATTGATTAGAAAATCAATTTCTCCCTTACTACATAGATATGGGCATGACGTAGACAGTTGAACATTGAGATTTAGGCCAGCAGATCGTAGTTAGCCTTGCCTGCTTTGCGGGTGCGCCAAAACTCCTCATGCTGCTCGGGCGTGGCAATGAAGGATTGCACCACCTCGTCCTTGAGCATGAGATCGATCCAGGCGCTCAGCTTGCCATAGCGCTGGCTGTTGAAGATGAAGCGCTCCTTGAGCATGAACTTGAGCACACTCAGACGCTCGAACCAGGGCCAGATCATGTAGTCCACATAGCCCGGCTTGTCGCCACCAAAATAGGACGTGCCGCGATTGGCCAGCTCCGTTTCAAATACATCAAAGGCGGTCCACAGCTCCTCGGTATACTCATCGAGCAGCATAATCTTCATGTAGCCACTGGTGATCCCACTGAAACGCTCCAACAGTATCTTGTCCAGAGCACGCTGCAGTGCGTCCTTGGGCAGCAGCGGGCTCTGCGGATACTTCTCATCCAGATATTCGGCAATGACGAGCGACTCGATGAGCGAGGGCTCATCTTTCTCGGCCACCAAATGCAGGGCTGGCACCTTGAGCAGAGGACTCACCTCCACCAGCCACTCGGGCTTCTCAGTGAGATTTATGTAGATGCTATGATGCGGCACCTTCTTGGCATTCAGCACCAGGTGGGCGCGCTGTGCGTATGGGCAGAAGCGCATGGAGTAGAGGCGTGGCACTCCATCATCCGGCAGCACAGGCCTTGGGGCACCTAAGGCGGCAAAAATGCAAAGTTATTGTGATTCAGCATTAAAAAAATGTAAACTGTGACGATAATTTGCGGCCTGTGGTAGATTTATCGTAAACTTGTTTCGCCCGGTTCAAGGCCGTTGGCACGCGGCAAGTGCGTGTTTATGCGGGGCGCATTCGCACTTACCTTTCGCTAAATGTTTGCCGGAACTCATTGCTAATACTTGAAGTTTAATGCGGCCGAATAAATTCGTTTTGAAAATTGATGTCACTTTTCTTCGTGGTCTTTAAACCAGAAATGCGTCGCTTGCTTGTGAATGACAAAAGGCAACTAACAACAGGCACCTGTCTCTCACTCAATCGCTCGCTTAAAGCTCCGCGAGTTTGCAAAGAGCGCAAGCTTTTGCTCTCAACGCTCAGCTCTCTTTAATTTGGCGCGCTTTTTGTGCTTATTTTAAAAACGTTTTCTCATGTTTGTTTATTTTGCGATTAAAACGCTTTTGCTACATATTCGATTTTTAATTGTGCATATATATATATGCGACGTGTTGTTTGTATTCACACACACACATAAACATACACACATTGGTTTACTTAGCACGTTAAGAATCACGCTGATTTGTAAATATATATATATATGTATATATATTAATGTACGTTTGTTTGTATATATTGGGGGAGTTATTCTTTACAATTTTTCGAATTTAATTGAATTGCCAACTACTAAGTACACACATTTAGATAAGTAGTTTGTTTTTTTTTCACAAAAAAAATGTTCTTCGGCGGCCTTTAAAAAAAATTGAACTTATCCTATTTACAAAAAGGCTTAAAAGTTCTATTTCAAAATTAAGTGTTTTTATAAAAATATAAAAATATACGTACAATGTGCAGCGGCAATTATTTAAATATATTTAAGAATAAAAATACTCTAACAATAAATAAATCTAACATTAAATTAAAAATTAAGAGCTGCAATTATTTTTTAAATTACAAAAAAGACAAATTATTTGACATAAAAATCTGTAGAACACTAAGATTGGCGATTGATAGAACCTTCAAAATTAGTTAGATAATCTTTGTGTTTATCACTAAGCAAAATGTTTGCCAGAATCTTACATTTGATATTCGCTTAGTTTGTAAATTGTTCAATTTTAATTGCGCCTTGTCCGCGAGTGGGGAATAAATGGTTTTTTAAAACTACATAGATTTAAAAATACTACAGAGTTAAATTGCTAATCGTATGGTTTTTTTTTTTTGGTTTTTGTTTCTTCTTTTGCATCGTTGCCTGACGATTCCCATTCTAAGTTTCGTTTAAAGTTTCGTTTTTTAGTTGTAGTTTCATAATTTTTTTTTGTTTAGCTTTTTGTTTTTGTTAGTTTTACACTTGTTGCTCTATAAAATATGCTGTGTTTGCTGCATTTTGATCACGGTTCTTGCTGTTTCGTATAAATATTTTCCTTTTTTTTTTTTTTTTTTTTGATTACTGGAACGACTTGATTTTTTCAAAAAATGTTCATCTTATTGCTTCTCTCACTCGTGGCCTGACTGATGGTGGTCTTGTTGTTGTTGTTCGAACTGGAGGTGTTGCAGGAGCATCTGCTGCTGTTATGGTGCCGCTTGAGCCTGTGCTCCATCTGGCAGCAGCATTCATGCCGGCGACGAGCTGTCCACCACCGCCGCCAGGCCCGGCGACGCTGCTGCGGCGCCAATGCCATTGTTCATGGCGATGACGTTGCCCCTGCTGCTGAGGGTTTGGGCCCCCTGCCGGCTGGCGTTGATGTACTTTTTATGCGTTTGCACAGCGGCCGCTGGACTGGCAGCTGAGCTGGCGACTGTGTGCTGCATTTGGCTGGCGGGGGCAGTCGAAGAATTGTTGTTGCTGCTGTGAACAAGTGAACAGAGTTCAACATATGCTTCGGTTAGGCAGGGCTTTAGGACACACACCCCTTCTGTTCGCCATCCTTTTTGCTGTTGAACATGGCCAGCTCGATTTCCGTGTGTTGGCTGTTCATATGGCGCACCCATTCCGCGGGTGTTTCAAAGGAGCTGCAATTGATGCACAAAAACTTGAAATATTTCTGGCAGCGGAACTGCGCACAGGAGATCTTACGTGGAGCAGAGATCGCAGAGCAGTGTCACATGATCCATGTTGTTCTCCTGTTGCTGTGAATGCGAATGAGGGATGGGTAGAGATAAGGGCTTGCCCAATACAGCAGCTCCAACGGCACTCACCGACACTCTGCGTCGCTTCTTTGGCACATAGGTTTTTAGCGCTCTAAGGGCCAGATTGCTGTTGGCTGTGGCGCTGCTGCTGCTCCCTGTGCCGCTGCCACCGCTCGCCATCACGTTGCCGGCTGGCTCGGCGGCATGGGTGCCCAGGTGGCGCACCAGCATCTTGGTATCCTCGAACGATTTCTGGCATATCTCACAGACGAGCAGCTTGAAGTTGTTGTAGTCGCGCAGCGTGTGCTCCTCTGAGTCGTCCTGTGGCGTCACACTGGCTTCCAGCTTGACGGCGTTCATCTTGAAGTCCAGCGGCTGCTTTGGCGACAGCTCCGCCTCCTGGCTGAGCTCGTGGTTGTTGTCGATTGGCAATGCGGCCGGTGGATTATTCGACCAATCCGTTGGCTCCTGTTTGATGGTCAGAAAACTGTGCGGATGTGGCGGTGTGGCCAGGCGCGGCGCCACTGCAGCCGGCACTTCATAGGATTTCACCACATGCTCATAGTGCGGCCCATCGAAGTACTCATGAGGCGGAGCTAAAAATATACAAAGATGCTATTATAAAACAGTTGTTTTCGGGGCACACAAAATATTACCTCGCTCACAGGAGCGCTCGCGACGTAGGCGCCGCTCGTAGACCAAGCCCACCTCATCGCGTTCCCGCTCACAAAGCGCTTCCTCTACAAGACGCTCTCGATCTGCATAGTCGGATCTACGCAGGGATGACTCCGCTGGCTCGTTGGACGGCGCAGCCAGCGGGCAGCTGTTGCAGCCGACTTCTGTGCAGATGGACATTGGCGGTGGTGGTGGCGGTGGTGCAGTCGCTGTTGTTGCTGCTGTTGGCGGTAGACTCTCCACTTGACTGGCGGCCGCATAGCAGCACTTTTCCTCGGGATCGATGGCCACCTCCTTGTTTACGGATATGCCGCCGGCGAGCAGCTTGCTGCTGCTTGCCACGCTCAATAGACCCGTGTGGCTGGCCATTTTGGGAGACTTCACAATCACTGGACTGTCTTTTGGCATTACGGAAGCGCCCAAGCCACGAAACTGCTGCTGCTGTTGGTGATGATGATGCTGATGTGGATGCTGTTGCTGATGCGGATGCGAGTGCGTATGGAGATGATCAAGGGAGTAGCGCGCCGAGCTGCTGTTGCTGCTGCCGCTGCTGCTGGTGGCCTTGTTGCTGTACAGATCACCGGGAAGCTGTGCTGACATGGGTGGTGGCGGTGGGGGCGCCAGCGAGGAACGCGTGCCATTTGAGACATACAGAGCGCTCGGCTCGCGCTGGTGGTGCAGGTGGTGTCCATGTGCACCACTGGCGCTGACACTGCCGCTGGCACCGCTGGAAGCGCTGGTGCGACAAAGACCGCGTATCTTCAAGATCTCGCCGCCACGCAGCACTTCGTTCAATATATCATTGGAGACGGTGGCCTCGCCGCTGTACATGTACTGCACGAGGATTTGTATGGCGCGATGACTCAGATCGGGCGGAAGAACGATGTAGAGGACGCCGTTGGGCGCCGTAATTGGCGCTGTCTCGAACATGGTGGCAAAGAACTGGCTGCAGGAGCTCAAAATGAATTTGTGCGCCGATATACCCACCGTAGGTATATCCGAATTGATGCCACTATTGCTATACGAACTATACAGCATAACGTCCGCAAATTTCTCATTCCTGCAAGTTAGCACAGGTTTAAATTGAAGTAGTTAGCGAATTATATAGTTACTTACTTGTAGAGCGTGGCTATGGAAGTGTTCAAATAGGACAAATGTGAGTCCCATTTCAGATGATAGTTTTCAGCGGCCATTTTTGCGGCCGGGGAAGGCAACTGTTGTCTCCTGACGTTGCCGTTGTTATTATTCTTGTTGCTGCCTGAAAACAATCAATAATCAAATCGATAAGTGGCGCGCCAAAAATAATTTTTAAATATTCGTTGGGCAATACTGAGTGCGCATACATATCAAACGCTTATCGACCTGTCGAAATTGAGTGTTGTTTTTGGTTTAAATTAGTGATGTTAATTCGAAATGAACATCGATTTTGTGCATCGGATTAGAAAATCGAGTTGATAATAATCGATGAGTCGATATATCGAGAGAAAAATAAGATTATCGAGTTAAAGTTGGAAAACATCACATCCGAAAAGTTCTCGTTTTTTTTTGGCGTCTCCCGCTTTAGCTTAAATATGCCAAACACGCCGATTTATTTGTAAGAATCGATCGAGGTATAACAAAATATCGTAAAAAAGAAAAACGAGTTGAAATTTAAAAAAATCGCTGCTATTAACATCGAAAAATTCAAATTTTAAATTTATTTTAACATCACTAGTTTTAATGCACTTCACGTTTGTATAAAAATTACGACAATTTGGCATTTTAACTTGACACACATCCGTATTTTTAGTTTTTAGCACATATATCAAAATCGTACCAACAGTGCACAATAATAATCGGATAAAAAATTACATTTCCTTCAATTTTCAAGATATTTTAATCCAGCTTACAAATTTGGACCTTCATTTTACCCCCCCATCATGTCGAAAACCTAGAAATTAACTAGCTGGCAAACAATTCATAAGCTAGCACAAGCCGAAATTGTGACGTCACATTTTTAAATCGCACTCTTTCGATAAAGCAGCTAACACCACCCACCTTCAGATTCAAATGCAATCGTGCTGCGTGCAGTCAAAATCAGTTCTTTGTTTTGTGTAAAATGTCGACCATAGACGAATTTGATAAACGCCTGCTTGAACTTGTGCGCGCCAATCCCATCTTGAACAAAGAGGAACGGCGCAAAGCACCCTACGATTCGCACAGACACAAAAACACGGAAATATGGCGCAGCATTGCAACTTCCCTCAGAACTGACGGTGAATATATATATATATATGTATATATATAAATATATATAAATATGATTAAAATGAATAATTATTTGCAATAACTGTAGTCAACACCTGTATAAGACGCTGGAAACGTGTGAGAGCTCTACAGCGCCAGGAGCTTCGCGACGGACAGCAGAAAACCACAAGCGCAAATTGGGGCTCACTCAGAGCCGAGCAGCCCATCGAGCACCACGAGGACGACACGCTGCCAGAGCCAATGGACGAGCAGCCAGTGTCCGATCCAGTTGTCCGATCAACGACAGCCGCGCCCGACAGCGAAGACACCATGAAGCTCATCGAGGTGTTGCTAAAGGGCTTGGACGCCAATCGCGTCAAGGCGGAGCGCAAAATTCTGGCCTATTTATGCGTCTGCTATCTGCGCGTACTCAACAACGAGCAAATCGATGATTTAGTTGTTTAGTCGGCCTGTGCTTAAATAATACTAAATTGTAATGTATATATGTGTCGAAGACGACACCCCCACACCAAAGTGGAACTCCTACTATGACGCAGTTTGCTGGTCAAAGAGTGCGCGCGCAAGCAATAACATGTCCAATCGCCATGTCTGGCTGGTTTGGGTGGGTGGATGGGTTGGTTTCGCCTCTGGTGTGGATAGGGTAGACGACGCCAAACAAGCATTTAGTTTATTAATTTGGATGGCTGTCCCGCATGGCACATAAGCGAAGCGACAATATTATGAGCAATTCCAGCCCACCACCCCCCGATGCGATCCAACCCCAACGTGCCCAACTACTGCTAATAAGAGCAACTAAGCGCCCGCCACCTTTCTAAAGTTGAATGTGGTGTTGTAGGCAGCGCATTAACACCACATTATCGATTGATTTGGGCAAAAGCACGCACAAAAATCGATAAGCGTGCAAAGCCAATGGTGAACAATGTACAGTTCAATTGTTAAACGCCGTTTTGACTGGCGACAGTATTGTACGTTCTTTTTATTTTCAATAAATGTTTTTAAAAACTACGCGCCTAAATCTCAAATTTATGTGAATGGGTGTGTGTGTGTGTGTGTGTATATTTAATATATGTATTTTATATGATTCACCTTGCGCTTTGATTTTCTTGTTTCATTTACATGTAACGGTTAAATCAAATTCAGTAGACGCTGCTGCTGCACCTTGTCTGTTATTTGTTATTGTTATTCTCCTTTTACAACATTTATGTAGGCACACGGACACACACGACGACGACGTTAACTGCGCAGCGCGTCCAAAGCTCTCGCTTGTCAGCGTACTAATGGCCACAGAATAGGACTTTCAAGCTGGTCCTGGCTACAAAAAGAGCGCCAGACAAAAGGCCAGAGAGCACTAAAAAAAAGAGAGCATGAGCGTGAGCATGCGAGAGAGCGCGCGCCCCTGCACTCACGTGCGCATTGTTATTGTTGTGGATGGTTTGAAGTTACACAGAGCCAAACACACACACGCACACACACACATTAATACACACAAGCCAACGCGCGTAAATTGATTTTCCTTATCGATTTTGTTGGGCAGACTGAACATTATATTCAAATTGGTTGCGGCTGCGCCTCGTCTGGAATTGTGGGCGCTTCCTGTGCCAATTTCCTAATGATTTGCTCCTGTTCCAGCTGCATTTGTGAGGCCGTCGAGGTATCCTGCTTGAACAGCTCACGCAGGAACATTGTGGCATAAACAGCGCTGGGCAATGTGAACTCCAGCACCAGGGCCGTGTACGCGCCCTCCGGCTCAGCGGGTTCGGGTGTGACTTCAATGCTTTTCAGCTGCTCCCAGTCGGAAGCGATCAGCGTGTCCTCGTGAGTGCTGTACCGACGAAAGGTCCATTCCAAATCGTTGGTCTGTATAAGCAGCTTGCGATAGGCACCAGCCAGCGCGTAGGTTTTCTCCTTGTGCCGCAGCTGCTCCGAGGATAGGCCCACTTCGGCGAGCATTTCCCCGTACCAGGCGGCACACTCGTTGTTCGGATAGGTTATGTCGTAGCCGGGCAGCGGCAGCACCACATCCGACAGCTTATAGTTACCGCTGGCAATGTCCTCGGCGCTAAGTGGCCTCACTTTGCGTTTGAATATGGACTCCTCTTCCAGCAAGCTGTTGCCATCGAGTTCCAAATCATCCTCGACGATTTCGTCAGTTTCAGTTGGCAGCACAGGCTCCGCTTCCTGACCGTTGTCATCCTCAGCGTACACCAGGTCCCCGGGTATTAGCTTCAGGCCAAACTCTTTGATACGCCGCGACGCAATGCGATTGAAGATGAGACTCTGGTACGCATGCGGATACAGGAGCAGCATGTTGCGCGGTATGCGACGCAGAGCTGCCGCATAATCGTTTTCGCCGTAGGCGGCCAGGCCGTCCAGCAGTTTCTTCTCGATGAATTTGTTGCCATAGAACTTGGCAGCGGCGGCAGCCGAATCCCGATCCGCCCACCAAGTCTCGCGTATTTCTCGCATGAACTCCACATCGTTGTCGCGCGGTTTCAATATCAGCTCGCAGGCCAGCTTGTAGTCGCGTTTTAGCAGCGCCACGCCCACCTCATACGTGGGCACGCTGGCGCTGTTGCCAAATCGCTGCAGGCCGTAATAGTTGATGAAGCCGCGCTCCTTTAGCGACTGCAGCGCCTGCTCAATGTGCTCCCGCGGCTGTGTAATGTGACGCAGGGCAATGCGAAAGCGATTGCCTTGCAGATCGCCCAGCTTAAGTGTGTCCGGCCTAAAGCTAAAGTTGCCAATGTAGACATTGCCCATGCCACGAGCCGCATTGGCAATGGCCTCCGGCGTACGCCGTTTGATGCAGAAGCGTTGTGTGGTCTTGGCGCGCTTGTCCTTGGTGCCGCAGTAGTTCACCTGGGAGGCACGCAATCTGTTGATATAATAATAATTGGCAATTTTGTCGGATTAAACTCGCTTCTCGATTGAGAGAGCCACAGGTTGTGCAAAGAATTCTGAGCTCTTAAAACCGTGACGTCACTATATCGAAATTTCGAAAACCCGACAATATCGCTTTTAAAGTACATACATATAACAAAATTGTGTCCCTAACCGATATTGTAACGTCAAGCTCTCTTAAATTGCGCTGTTTCGTTTCAGCGCCGAATAAAGGAACTGTCTATTGCGAAACCTTTGAATCTCTCAATCGTGGTTTGGGAACACTCACGTTAAGCGATTGGCGATCGTGGCGGCCACCTCACTCGTGTCCATGTTCACCTTGTGCACCAGAAAGCTGACGAAGTCGTGAGGAAAGCTCCAGCGATTGTCCGCTGTGTGTACGAGCAAAATATTTAAACTGAATTCAAGGTCTTTGTGGTTATTTGATCTTTCTTACAGCGTCCCGGCTTGGGCTTTGCGATGCGTATGATCTTCTGCTCCTGCTGCTGCTGATCCAGCGTCTTGGATATTAGTTTGTTCTTGTACAGCTGCTTGACCAGGTGATGGATTTGCGTGCGCTGCTCCTTGTCAAGGCAACCAACATTAATGTCTACCTGCTGCTCACACTTGCCATCATATTTGGCCGTGGCCAAGTCGGCTATCTGCTGCCACACGCTATCGTCAATAACTGTTGCCAGTTTTTGACGCCATTCCTCCAGCAGGGCGGGTTCCACAGCTGCAAGGCATAAACTTTTTAGACTATCAAACTAATTTTGTTTAACTGCAGCTACAAACGTTCGATTTCCATTTTCGGCACATTCGTATCGTTCAGCTGCTCCACGTGTCCCTCGGTGTCGATTTCGTTCACATGGAAGTCGGAGAATCGGGATTTCAGTATGCCCGTGAAGCCGGGTATGTCGGCGTTTGTGAATTCCGTGATGCCCACCTGATTCTCGCGCAGCGTGCACTTCTGCTGTGGACCCCTGTAATTATAATAAATATTAAAATAAAATTATAAAAAATTATTAAAATTGACGTATTCACCTGTTGCGAGGCTGTGCGGCTCCGTTGCCATTATTATGCCTGGCATGCTCCTTCTTTTGACCACGCCAGTTGTTCTTGATGTACGGTTTGGATTGAAAATTCCGACGTCCTCGTCCGCGGTCCTTACCCATTTTCAACGAATTTTTGCTACTCTTGTTCTTTGCCACTTTATCGATATATCTTCAAATGCACGTTTCAATTACTTTGCCATTCACATGAGTACGTACCGAATCGATAGTTTAATCGATAGTTAAGTAGTTTCAATGACGATGGCTTTGTTGCAAAAGTTTATTATCAAATAAAACATAGCACCGCAAAAAACGTCGTTTAAAATCAAATAAAAACAAGTACAACAATTGTGATAAAAGAGAAAACACACACAAATATGCTGCCACACATAAGTGCTGAGGAAAACATACCGCCCGTGGGCCGCAAGGTGTATATTAATCCGAATTTTCACAGCCAAGTGCCTACTTCGCTGCAGCTCCAAGGTCGAGCCAACAATATTGCGCTCCCACCGTGGGATCGCCCAGCCATACACATAAATCCCACCTTTCTGCAGCGCCAGCAGGAGTATCAGCTCCAGCAGATGCAACAGCTGCAACAGCTGCAACAGCAACAACAACAACTGCAACAACAACAGCAACATGTTACGTATTATCAGCAAACTGTTGCTGCGGAGCCGACGCCGCCGCCTGCGAAGATCATCAGCAAGGCCAGTACTTGCCTGGTACGCAAGCAGCCCATCAAGACCGTGCCCGTCCGCGTGCCCGTTCCCACTTCCGCTGGCCCCGTGCGCGTGCAGCCGCCCCTGGTCAGCATATCCAAACGCAAGCTCGTCAGACAAGGCGCCAGCCTGGTGAAACCCGTGTCCGCTGCCACTGCCACGCCCACACGCACCACAACAGCTCCGGCCGCGAAGCGCACCAAATACAAGCTGGTGCGCGCCATTTCCCTGACCGCCAACAGCAGCACGCCGCTCGTCAAGAAGCGTCGCTCGAAAGACTTTGTGGCCCGCTACGCCCTAAGGCGCACCAACAATCCCAGCACAGGCAAAAAGTCCATGTAAGTAACGTGAAAAGTTGCGTCAACTGTTGCGCTAAATAACTAACTTAACTTGCAGTTCGAAGTCGCCCATGTTGAAGCCGAGCGTCAACAAATCCCTGAGCATGGTCAGCATACACGGCGTCATGTACAAAAAGACGGCCAAGAATAAGCTGACCAAGCTGGACGCCAGCGCACCAGCGAAAGCAGCGCCGCAGCCAGCGGCAACCTGCTCCACCGGACGCACGCTGTTCGTGCGCGGCACCAAGTTCGTGCTGGATCCCTCCGGCTGTCGGTTGACACGCGTGCCCGCCCACAGCCCGCAGCTGAGCATCAGCAAGAGCCTGCGTCTGCGCATCGACATTGGCGGCCTGACTTATGTGTCCTCGCCGAAGACACAGAACGTGTTCATACGCACCACGGATCACGTGTCACGCGCGCATCTCATGACCGCCAAGCATCGTAGCCTGCAGCTGCTCAATCGCTCGCTGGTGAAGACCAACGTGCCCTGCGCAATCTACCAGCGGCTGGGCAAGTGTGCCGCCCACAGTCGCGGCAAGTGCCGGCGGCTGCACGACAAACGCCAAGTGGCCATCTGCCCGAGGTGAGTGCCTTGCTCCGACCTGACATGTCCTTTAACTCCCCAACGTTTGCTTGCAGTTTTCTGCGCGGAGAGTGCAACAAAGCCGACTGCCTGCTCTCGCACAACGTGACGCTGGAGAAGATGCCCGTGTGCCGTTACTATTTACGCGGCGTCTGTGTGCGCGAGGATTGTCCGTATCTGCACAAGAAGCTGAGTCGCAAGGCGGAGATCTGCATTGACTTTCTGCGCGGCTATTGCGCACGCGCCGCTGATGTAAGTTGTGTACCAAGTTGGCTGCGATTCTTATTAACTCCTTTGCCATTTCAAGTGCAATATGCGCCATGAGTTTGTGTGTCCGGAGTACGCGCGCAGCGGCAAATGCGAGCTGACCAACTGCGTCTACTGCAAGCAGATGAAGCAGCAAAAGTTTGCCGCGGTCCGAAGTAAACCCAAGCCTAAATCCAAGGCCAAAGTGTCCGTTGCCAAGGCGCCAGCCGTTGTTGGGGCTGCCGAGGAATTGCCCAGCAGCTCGCGTTATTTCAAGTGCGAAAGTGATAAGTTCCAGGTAGAGCAGGAGCACGCACAGGAGGATGATGCCGGTGGAAGCGGCCTGCGTCAGCGACCAAAACTGGGCACGCTGCCCGCATTTATACCACTCGGCGGCGGCGGCGTCGAGGAGTGATCCGTCTGACGACTGCCTTGGACAAACGTTTCAGGTACAAATTAATTCTCTTAAGTATGTACATAAGCTTGCATAAGTTTTAATTTCCTTAGTGCTTAGGTTCAAAATAATTCAAATAAAGTTCGCTATATGCAAAAGAAAAAATCATTTCAGTCACAAAACCAAAACATGTATCTATTTGGGAAAGGGAATAGTTGATAGCACACTTTACAAAAGTGTATTTTCAATTGATGGAAAGTATTAAGCTAAATCGAGACATCCTCCTCGTCGTCAGCGTCATCATTGTCATCCTCCTCCTCCTCTTCGTTCTCACCATCGTCACCCTGCACATTGCCGTACAACTCGATTTTGCTGTCTAGAAAACGGAAATCCTTCAGTATATGCAGCTTGTTGCTGAAGCCACCAATGGACATGAATTTAAAGGGATTAATTTGCCACACGGTCGAGTAGCTGGCCGTGTGCTCCACGGCTATGTTCGCCTGCAGTATGCCGTTGAGCGTGTAGAACTGCACGTGGTTGTACTCGCCGCCAATGAGCACCGAATCGTCCACAAAATCGCACACGTGCACGCGACCAGGATACTCGAAGACGCGAGTGCATTCCATGGAGCGCAGGTGCCAAATGGCCGGTCGCGGACCGCCGCCACAAATCAGCCAATCATCGTTGACGGACACGGCGCCAATCCATTTTCCCCAATCCGGACGCAGAAGTTGCGGATTCTTGTGCGGCTCTAAGATCGCTGTAGCTTCCTTTTGCTTGTCAGACCAGAAGCGCACGGTGCCATCCTCGCCACTGGAGAAGATGCGTCCGTCCGGATGTCCAGCCACACAGTGCACGTAGTCCGTGTGACCACGATATTCGCGCTGTATTTGTCCATCCTCCAGATCGATTTGATAGACGACCCCATCGCCACAGCCAGCGTACAGGGTGTCTGTTTCGGTGCAGAGCCAGAAGGAGTTCACATCCGGCACTTCCACGGCATCCACCTGTAGGGGTATTTTGATCTCCCATTTGTGCTTGGTGGCCAATGTTTGCTCCTCCTCGTCCCACTGCAGGCCATAGATGACGCCAATGGCGCCGACTATCAGGCAGTCACGATGGAAGGCCAGACAGTTGACGTCCACATCACTGCCCTGTGGGAACACCTTCAGCTTGTTGGGCGGCTCCTCTGTGTTTTTATCCAATTCCTTTAGGCTGCCAAATAAACAATTGTAAGTCAAAGACAATTAATTCAACTGCTAAGTCCTACCTGAGTACGAAAATATCGCCAAAAAGGTTGCCTGCGAACAGGAACTGCTGTGACGTTGAAATAGCTTGAGCCAAAACATTGTTATAAGCACGTTTCAAGTCTCTTTCCTTCATTTTAATTTGTTTACAATTGCCGAACAAAAAACCAAAACGCGTTGTTTACGCCGGCTGATTAAAATAATATCGAATGCGGCCATAATATCGATAGTTGTATTGACTAGACGCGTTCTCTCAATTTATCGATAGTTTGGTACTTTTAGCAGAGTGGCAACGTTTCTATATCAACATACTGAGTTGGGAAATAAATTTAAAAATATAATATATTCATTTCATTTCAAATAACAACTGGTTTAACATACATTCCGTGTAAGTCAGTGCACTTGACGCGCAATAAAAATTTAAGAAATGCCCAAAATATGTTTACAATCGCTGCACTTTAAGTACTGTTTTAGGATATTACCATAAATTAAAAAATCCAGTTCCGAAAAATGCGTTTCTGCTTTAAGCCAAGTTCACTGACATGCCAACAAAAAAAACGTGTGCAAAGGTGAGCTGCTGCCCAACGCTGAAGCAGACGCACAGTAGCTCGAGGAAGTTTATTCAACTAATTATATATTTTGTTTTGTAAACAAGACATTTGAGCTAATGATTTAATAACCCCCCAACTACCCTTTTTTTTAAACGGGCGCAGTCTATAATTCATTATTTTGTTGTTGTTCATAAGCTGAATAATTTAATTTGCTAATTTGGATTCTGGCTGATTGTGTTGTTTTTATTCTATTGGCAGCTTTGTCGATTATTGTGACAGTTCTAATTTAAATGCAAATTTATAATTGGCATATTCATTACGATCGATAATTAATTAGATTGATCCCTTTTAAGCGGCGCCAATTTGCCGTTGACGCCACAAAATCCAAATAAACGAGAACAAAGCTTACGACGAAATTCCAAATTCCACAAAAGCCGTAAACCATAAAAATTTGCTTTACTAGCGCACACGTTTAAAGCCAAATGCGGTTTTCCAACTTTAACTATTGACACCAAATATCAAGTTTTCGATGTGGTCACAGCTGCTCTTCATTTGATAAGATTTCCAGTCGAGAACTCGACTTATACAACAAATAAACAAAAACCGACTAGACGCGAAATGAATTTAAATGATTTGTATTAACGACTTTCTTTTCAGTTAAGCAATTCGCACATGGAAATACCAATCGAAAAACAATAACTGCAGCCGTCTGGCGCCAATCAATTTCTTTGGCTTCGGGCCAGATTTATCATCCGCTTTGCTTTGACTAATGATAAACGCCGCTCAAACCGACGGCCGCCGGTAAATAAATTGTTTGTTACACTCAAACAAAGCGGATCGTCATGGGAGTTTGTTATTATGGTTGCCTCTTGGCCCAGTATTTTAGAATTTTGTTTTTTTTTTTTGGGAATTCCCAAGCGCTTTAGATTTCTTCCACGACTTGTTTGTTGGCGAGTTCTTTCTTCTTTCCCTTTTTTTTCAGTTTTTTTTTTTTGTTTTTGTTTTTAGAATTTGATTAGCTTCGGGGTCTTGAGCATAAAATGAAACCAACCCAACCGGATCTAGTTTGCCAAATCGTTTTTAAACATTCTCTTCGAAAGCCTTCATCTTCGGATTGGAGGAGAGGGGAGCATCCAAAATTGCTGTTACTCTCGACTACTGGTTCTACGCTTTGCATGTTTCCATAGATTTGCTTAGCTTATATCAAATTTAAATCGCTGCGGGGCTGACGTCAACGTTCGATTCGTTTTGGTCATTTTGTGGGCGGGTCCGGCAAAAACAGTTAATCGATTGCAACGGTCGGGGTTAATGCACCGCCAATGCCAGTAGTTCTACATGTATTTGCACAGAAGGTGTTCCACTTTGTTCCCCCTTTTTTGGCCCGGAATTTCCAAAGCTTTCGTCAAGGCCAACTACTTTCTCGCGCAAGGTAAACAACATTTTGGCGCCAGTCTCGAGCCGCTGAACTTTTGTTGACAAAACAAAATAACAACAAATTTCGTTTCGGGTGTTTCCCTGATAAGACATTTGCATATATTTACATAAAATTTAAATCAAATTTCATATAAATCTTTTGGCTTCTGTCTGAGGAATTTTGGCAAAACAATTGCCTTTTAAATCAGTTATGCCATTAGTTAAAGTACTTAATTCAAATTGGTTTAAATCGTTAAGGCTTAAATGAAATTTATTTTTTGTTTTATTGCTGCTCGATCAACCAGTTTGCAGCTGGAAATGAATAATGTGTGCAAATCAAGAGCCATATATTTTTTATGATGTGCCGAAAACTAATTGATGGCTGAGTTGGGTCGACATTCTCTATAGAACGGGAAATGAAATTCCAAATTTAAGATTCTAGACCTAGAAACTATGCTAACATTTTTGCATATTTTTAACAAATGCTGATTGCATAATCAATGCTAAATGAAAAGGCCAAAGGTTTTCCGTTTCCGAATTTTCACACTTAATGCTCAATTAATTTTTTTAAATTTTGGATATTTTAGAAATGGATGCCTTTTAGCTGTTTACTTAGCAGAGGTGTGAAATTGTTTTAAGAGTTTTATAGAGTGTTCACAAGTTTGTATCTTCCCACAATGACATTTAATAATTTTTTGTTTTAAAGCCGAATTTTCTCCGCCTCCTTAAGCGTTACATTTTTGTATTTTTATTTATTTTATATTTGTTTATTTAGTACATTTAATTAATGCTATAGACGTCGACGCCTCTCTCATTAACAACATTCCAGCTTGGCGCCAAATCAATTAGCTTCCATTTCAATTTGATTATTGGTTTTGATTTTTGTTTTGTTTTTTTCCTTTGTTTTTTGCGCAGCTAAGCAACAAACTGGAAAACTTACTGAAAATACAAAAAAAGCAAAACAAAAACATTTTTTGAGTCAACTTCCAAGTTGCTCATAAAAACTAGAACTTAATTTGCATATTAATTTGTTTATAATACGCGCAAAAAACAAAATCACAAAATAACAAAACCAAATATTGATTCATCTTTTAATTCCACTTAAATTCGCATGAAAGTTGCGCCCGAAATTAACAACATTTCTCGGCGACTCCGACTCAGACTGAGACGTAAATTAATAAATTATTAACAAACAAAAAACTCAATGGCGCCACATAAAAAAAGGGGAAAAAAGCACAACTAATAATACTAAACGGAGTCCCCGTTGTTTTTTAGCGAAAAAATGCGCAAAAGCAGCCACTTTCAATAAAAACAAAAATAATAATAATAAGAATAGTAAAAGAGAAAAAAAACCAAAGTTCGAAAACAAAAATAAAACTATCATATTTTGCTTTGAATAAAAACTGTATGGAATACCAAACTCAACATTATGCATAATTAAAAGCGTATTCCTCAGCAAATTCTCCGGCTATGCGGCACCAGCTGTGAGACCTGTTCCCTGGTCCCCACTCTCGTGCCCTTTTCTTATCAAAAATATGTTTTCATTTTGGAATTTCTGAATCTTACGCACAATTCAACGACAAATAAATATATATACAGGAAAGCACTTGAACCCTGGGCCTGGGCGATAAGAGCTGAGTTCTGATACAAAATCGACTTTAGAACAAGATTCTATGACTTGTTTGCTGTCATCATAACAAGCTACCGCAGAAGACGACGACGACGTCGTCGTCATCAGCGGCGCTCGCAACATGACGGAGAGCGGAGCTGTTGGGGACGCTGATGCTGACGCTGACGCTGAATGTGAATGTGAATCGGAATCTGAGACTCAGTCTGGGGACTGGGGACCGGGTCTGATCTCTCAGCGCGCGCAGCGGCTCAGACAGATAACCGGCAAAAAAAGAAAAAACAACAACAAAATTGTTGATTCGACGACGTATAAAATATCACGACATCGTCAGAATGGATTTAAACTGAAGCGAGCGTTTGAAGCGTGCAGAAGCAAAAGTCCGCAAGGCGTCTAAGAAAAATCGAGAAGTGAATATTACGCATACGACGAGTGCAAGTGACAACAACAACAACTGTAACAACAACAACAACCACAAGTGACAACAAAATGCCTTTAAAGAAACAAACATTGTGTGTCAGTGTTCTGGGCTCTGGGCTCAGTCTCATCCTGCTGCTCGTGCTGTGCCTGCCCGACTCCGGCGCTGGATATGCCATTGGCCAGGCCAAGTTCGGCACTATCGAAAAGTTCCCCTACCAAGTGATGCTCATCGGCAAGCAGCTGTGGCGCAAGCGCATCCTCTGCGGCGGCACGCTGCTGGACAAGCGCTGGGTGCTCACCGCCGGCCACTGCACCATGGGCGTCACCCATTTCGATGTGTATCTGGGCACGAGGAGCGTCGACGCCACAGAACAGCTGGGCGGCCTGGTGCTCCGATCCAATAAGTTTATAGTGCACGAAAGCTTCAATCCCGAGACGGCGGCGAATGACATTGCGCTGGTCAAGCTGCCCGTGGATGTGAGCTTCACGGCGCGCATTCGTCCGGCTGCGCTGCCCAGCCGACAGCGTCTGGAGCAGTTCACCGGCCAGAGTGTGGTGGCCAGCGGCTGGGGTGCCATGGTCGAGATGACCAACTCGGACGCCATGCAGTATACGGAGCTGAAAGTGATTGGCAACGCCGAATGTGCCGAGGAGTACGACGTGGTCACAGCAGGCGTGCTGTGCGCCAAGGGTCTCAAGGATGAGACGGTCTGCACGGGCGACTCGGGCGGCCCCCTCGTGCTCAAAGGCACCCAGCTGCTGGTGGGCATCACGAGCTTTGGACCCGCCGATGGCGAAGCTGGCGGCGGCTGTGAGCGCACCAATATACCCGGCGGCTTCACCCGCGTCACCCACTACCTGAACTGGATCGAGAGCAAAATTGGCAGCCACACACATCAGCAGCATCAGCAACAGCAGCAGCAGCAACAGCAGCAGCAGCAACAGCAGCAGCAACAGCAGCAGCAGCAGCAGCAGCAACAACATCCACATCACATCTATCGCGATGATAATCTCATTTAGACTGGCGTTTTTATCGCTTAGGGATCTTTAACTTTGACTGAATCGTCTAGCTTTATAATTTATATTTATATCAAAAGCATATTTTGAACGTGTGATATTTTGTAAATACTCCTCTCACTTAGCTAATTTCCAAATTATTCATGAATTTGTTTTAGTTGATAACTATTTAAATATCTATTATTTATTCTAATTGTAAGCCCAAAGTTTTGCCTACGATCTTCGAGGTTTCGAAAAAAAAGCAAAAAGAAAGCAAACAAAAAAGTATGCAAAAAAAAAACAAAAATAAAAAAAAAGTTGAATACCTTTTTAACAACAATAACAAAAACAAAACTCTCCGTTTGTTGTATTTTTTTCTGCTTTCAGCTGTTTTATTTTAGTCATGCTGACTTTTTAAACAATCGGAATTCCCGCGAGATCAGCGATCGCAAGATAAAAAAAACTTTTACGTTAATTTTCACCAGTTAACTGTTTAGTTTATGGGCTTTACATAACTTCTCTTTTTTTTTTTTGGAGGAGCTACTGCTGTATTTTACATAAAAAGTTCAGCTGTTGACTTTACACTCGTGATCTTCGGCTAGAACTTCAACGAGGCCCACTCCAGTTGCGCCCACTTGAGCCGATGACGCAGTTCCGTGATAAAAAGCCAGATGATTCCATTCGCTTTAAAGCTGGGAGTACAAAAACAACTGCTTCTACTATGACTTTCGGTTTTGTTTTTGTTTTCAACTCTTTTTTCTTCTTCTTATTTTTCGATCGTGTTATTGTTCTGTCATAAATTATGTCAATTCAATTCTACGTTTAAACTCAAGCACTGATTCGGGATTTATTTAAAAGATGACGTACACTGATTTATCAATTGATATCAATCACAAAACATCTATATTTATATAGATTACTACTTTCAAATAAATCTTTTGTGCTTTGTCATTTTGCTGCGGGGAATTTCGAGTTTTTATGATGCACTATATCCTATTGGAGAGTACGGAATTTAAAGTACATATAATATATATGCTAGCCCTCTATTTAAAATAAAACAGTTTTAAAAAAAAACTGGTTCTCTCTTTTTCACTAGCTAATTTGGCTTTTATGGCTTAGCGTTTCCTAAAAAGCGCGTGGTGACTACAAGTCAAGGTAATTGAAGCTGATGTTCTCTACCAAAAATGCCCTTGAGTTTTCTATTAAACCTTACATATAACAAGCTAATTAGCTAACTGAACACAAAACGTGAACTCTAGCTTAACCGATTTGCATTTTATTAATTAATGATCTATACTAAAAAAAAGTTCCATTAAATTGAATTGCTAAGGCATAATATAAGTATACAAAAAACAATGGAAAATTTCTTCAAATTTTTTCACATCAACTTTATTGTCGTGTATATAAATAACTTAGAATTTGAGTTGTTTTTTTGTTTAGGTGTATTTCCTTTTTTTAAATATAATTGTGTAAATTTATGATTAGTTAAAGCACTTGACCGATAAATGCGGTCATTTCTTCAGATAAAATTGAAGCTAAAGCTCTTGGCATAGCATAATCATGCCTTTCAATTAGATAACAATAGATATTTGACTAATATAGTATTATATTTGGTGTTAAGCTTTCATCTGTGCGGATTTTGTGCGTTTAGATTCTAAAGAGTGCTATCAAAAATTTGCTATGGTTGCAGTAGGACATTGGACATGGTGGTTAACAAACTTTGGCAGCTCTCTGCTTCTTGTGGAGCACACAATCGATGGCGTCCACCACCTCCATGAAGATATCATCGACATCACGTTCGGCATTGATCTGGAAAATGAGTGGAAATTTATTAGTTAGCAATTGTTTTTAAGGCAGTGTGTATACATTTTGCTAGCAGTTACCCGGCTTTGCTCGGGCCGAGTCTTTACATTTTCAGGCTGTGGAAAAATTCAAATTGAAACTTTCCAACTTGAACTGCCACGTTAATAATTATATTTTACATATTATTGTTATTTTGGAAAAAATATCGAGTTTTGTAGTTTGTGGTGGGAGTGGGGTTGGCCGAAATTTAGTTGCCAAATTTGGTGATTCTATCTCTAAAATTTTTTGAGATACGGATTTTTGCTGTTCATCCGACCCCAATATATATAGGTTTTATCGATTTGCCACGCCCCCAGTGGGTGTAACCAAAAAATCTTAATACTTTATCTGCCGCGTGTGTACATGAGTATATATTCCATCTTTGAAGTCAATAGCTTTAATAGGTGCGAAAGAAATAGCGTTCATACGGACGGACAGCAGGACTAAGTTAGTTTTGACAAAAGCGCTGACTGAGGTATATATAGTTGCTTATATAGTTGTATATATATATACCGTTAGGGTTTTATCAGAATATAGCTCCAGTATAGCGCTGGTGTTCTGCTTGAAGGTCTGCAGACGCGAACGGATCGTCGCCTCGTTGTCATCGGCGCGCTTCACCGGCGCAGCTGCTGCGCGTGCCAGGATGCGCTTCAGCATTGTCTCCTCGGAGCAATCAAAGTACAGGGCCAAATCGGCAGGCGCAATTTGCTCCTCGAATGCGATGCCCTGGTTCTTCTCGCGCGGATAACCATCGATGAGGAAGCCCTTGGAGCTGCCTTTGGCGCGGGTGACGGCCGCATTCAGCAGCGAGAGGACCTCCGCATTGGGCACCAGACCGCCGCTGGTCATGATGTCCTGCAATTGACGACCCTTGTCCGAGCCGGAGGCTACCTGTTCGATGAAAGAGAGAAGATTTAGCATGTCTGCTGGGAACGTATTCCATGGCTCACCTCATCGCGCAAGAGATCGCCGCTGCTGAGATGTGTGAAACCGTATTTCTCCACAATTTTGGCGCATTGTGTGCCCTTGCCACAGCCGGGTCCGCCCAGAATCCAGATGATGGGTATATCAGACTGTAAGAGAGCAGCAAAAGCGGGGCTGATTAGTAGGGCAACGATAGCTAAACAGGCACAACTACAATTAGCCAAGTTAGTGTTCACGGGTTTGACGAAAGCCTTAGTGGAGTTAGATGGAGCAAAGGTTCAAGAATTTTTTACAATTTTTTTTTTAATTTCTTTCTTTTTTTCTTTTGTTTTTTTTTTTTGTATTTTGCAGCCGCCACAGTGCATGCCATATACATCAATATAATCGTGATATCGGAGTCGCCGGGGGCTACTTACAGCGGCTTGTGCCTTACGCAGCTGCTCCGCTTTGAGTTTCTCTTGGGCCTCCTTCTTCATGGCCATTTGGTGACACATAAACAACTACACAAACGGAATGTGAATAGAGACACAAGAGACACAACACGAATCAATTGCATGGGGTTTAGGTTTGGAAAGCTTCAGGATTTTATTAATTTTAGTTAATCCAATTTTAATTGGAGATTTGAGAATGATAAAGGTTTATATCGAAAGAATATAATATCTCTTAAAAACCAAATTTATCTATAAGAATTCTTTATGTGTAGATTTAAAAATAATCTAGACAAACCCAGAGCAATAAGACATTTCCTATTAAAATCCGCGTAGTTTTGATAATGTTAAACAAGTTTTAGAAGAGAGGAGAATTGATGGGTTTGTGATTTTTACAAAAACAGAAAATATAATGTGTTATATAACTTTAAAAAAAAATTTGATCATCCATATCATGAATAAGATGTTGATCAAAATAAATCATTTTTGTTGTGCGAATTTTTAATTTAAGAACAAATTTATTTCAGATTGTGTAGGAGGATCCGGGAATTATAATTTTTTTCATATTTATACAATTTAAATGTTAAGTCAAGGGCATAAGCCGAACATATAAGATATTTCTTGTTAAAATAGCTTAATTTTAAGCAAGATATAGACCTTTTTGTAAATTAAACACATTATAAAAATGAGACTTTTACGCCTATTTATTTATTAAAAATAATTTGTATGTTATTTATTTATAAAAAAAAGTTTGGTTAAGTAATCATGGGTTTGAAAATGTTTGAAATGCGAAAAAACGTAAAATGTACAATGTTTTTACACTATAATTAAATTATATATTGTAAATTCTCTATAGTTAAAATGTATGTAGTTATTAGTTTTGTTGGCCTGACGCCAATTGCCGAAATGTTTACCGCCAACTTTAAAATACGCAATTAGTACAGCCTTCAAAATATTCTATATATACACATATATAGATACATGTATATATACTCAATAGATGTTTATACTATGTAGTGTAACTGTGAGTGTGCGTGTGTTCATAAATTGTAAGCTGCCAAATGACATTGATCTTGAACGCATTCAACTATATTCGTGCCGGGGGGTATATTCAATTTAAGCCCATTATTAATCCAATCTAGATTGCGCCTCAATTAACACCCCATAGAATAAATACGATGCGATATATTGTACTTGTTGTGCTTTCTGGTATAAATCGTAATACTTTTGTTCAGATTTAGCAAACAAATCAAATTTGATAAACAAATAAAAATGGGTTTTACTGCTGCTTCCCTAAAGGCTCGTGTGAGTTTTAGTTTGTGTCGGTGTTTTTCTTTTTTTGCGCTCGGTTAATTCTAGTATTTGCGTATATTATTTCTAGCTCTATATAGATACATCTATTATATATGGCCCCCCTGTTGTCGTTTCGACTGTTCCGCA
Source organism: Drosophila colorata (assembly GCA_035041545.1). NCBI lineage: Eukaryota > Metazoa > Arthropoda > Insecta > Diptera > Drosophilidae > Drosophila > Drosophila colorata. The sequence goes on from JAWNLD010000564.1 coordinate 9,517,171, forward strand.
TTGTCGCACCTAACGAACGATTCGTTGAGAAATTGAAAAAAAATTTAGAGTATATATAAATACTTGCAGAAAAAAAGAAAAACCACATGAATGAATTTGAGGCTGTTTTGATATTGGGCAGATTGTTTTTTCCTCATAAATTTTAACACTTATTGTTTTTTTTTTTTTTACCGCATAAATTTTATTGCTTCTAATCTTGCACGAGTTCTTTTCGCATTTTTCCCACATTTTCAGCGCAGTGTGAGAAAATTATGTTTTCAATGGCATATCATTTACGTAATTTGTTCAGATTTGTTTTTTTTTTTTTGAGACAGTTGGTTCAGTGACCTATGAATGACATTTGCAAGGATACGAGTAGTTTTTTTTTTAGTATTTACCAAGTATTTCTTTTTTAAACTAAATATTTAATGAAACAGTTGTAAAAGTTCCCAACGGGCTAAAAATTAATAACTAACGCACACACATATAGCTATATATATATATATACATACATATAGCACATTTAAACCCAAACGGAACTAAAGGAATTTTTATTATAGCCGGCTATTTTGTTGATTTAAGTATCTTCAGTGCAAAAATTCCATGCGTCGCGACACTGTGTCGTCGCCGATGTTTAAACAATATTTAACTAACCAAAACTTAGCTGACAAACAAAACAAAAACCACAAAAAAAAAATAAGACCGTTCCAGTCGGGTGTAACTAACTGCGCAATACTCGTTCACAATAAAATACCAGTGGGCGTAGCCAAAAAATCCTAACACTTTATCTTCACGAGCATATTTTCCAAATTTCAAGTCTCTAGCATTTATGCGGACAGACGGACGGACGTACAGCATGACGGACACTGCACAAACCCAATAAGCTCTTTTCACTTCGTGAACTAGTATGAGAAACTCCGGCATTGAGTCGCCGTAATGATGACTGACTAGTTCGGGTAGCGCCAATAAACACATTTTCGAGCGCTCGCTAATGAATCAAGCCCCGCCAGAAATTCCTGTGCCACCAGCTTCAACCTGTCGTTCAATTTATGCAAATCTTTGGACTTTGACGTCAAAATTTGCTAGCTTGGAATGTGAAATTTCGGCTGTTTTTTTTTTTTTTGGATTCATCTCTGGGCCAGTTATTCTGGCCGTTGTTGTTGTGGGAATTTCACAGGCACCGGTTACCGGTTCGTCTTCATTCGTATTTATAGCGAACAGCTGATGCTGAGCAAACCCAAAACAAAAGATACATACATACATATGTATGCCTGTGTGTGTGTGAGTGTAACTTTGTTAGTAAGAATGTAAGTGCAATATGCTGAGTAGAAATTGCACAAGGTCAAGTGGGCAGCAATGCACCAGAAGAGCTTTTATAAGGGGTCCGAAGGTCAGTCGTGGCGAGGATTGCCTTACGCTAATCTCACTTCAAACAACAAAACACTTACGCTATTTGTGTTAACGCAAATTGAAAATCAAAGTGAAAGCCATAAATTGTTTATAGCTAAAAAAAACTAGTACACACACACACACTCACACAGACGCACTCACCATGATGATGTAGATGAAGTATATGCGAAGCTGCTGCGGGCCTTTTGTTGAACAAATCGCGAAATGCTTCTAGCTTGTTGATGTTAATTTTGTTGTTGCTTTTATAGTTTCCTTTTGGGCCGCGTCTTCTCTCCGTTGTGGCGAATTTCCACCCTTAATGCAGCGTGTGTCGTGAGCAACTGACCACAAAGCTTTTGCAACTGTGGCTAACGGTTTCAGAAAGCTAATGTCATGCAGCTTTGCGCGAGCTTTTTTGCTTATCGTTGCCGTGCGTATAAAAATATAAATAAAAACATAAATAAACAAACAAAATCTTCTCAATGAGTTTCCTTATGAATCTATTTTGCTCAAGCTATAATTTTGATTGATTTCTCAAAGTATGTAGAATAACGTGATTTGTATGCGTCTCATTCGCGATTCTTGTTCAGCGTCTCCATGTTGGGCATGACATCCACGAAGACGGCGTGGGCATCACGACCGCCATCGATTTGCATGGTCCTGCCCGCATATTGTTCCAGCACGGACTGCACATCGTTGGTGAATGTGCTGGCGGTTGGGATGGCACGTGCTCCTTGGGCGGATCGACGTGTGTCCAGCGTCTCCTGGCCAACATCCAGGGAAATTATCAAATCGGGCGCTCCAACGCTTGTCTCAAGAACATCGGCATCGGCTTGATTATGCGGATAGCTGTTGAATATGGACGCTTTATAGGGGGGATTTAGGCTAGATTATGTTCAATTTACCCATCAATGACAAGCCCGATTTGGTTGCCTATAAGCTCCTGCTCCACGAGGGGTATTAGATCAGCTAGGGGCACCACTTGACCCTCATTGATCTTAGCAGCAAACTGATTGCCCCTTTCGGATTTGCTCTCAATCTGCGTGGAGTTCCATGTTAAGATAGCAATATATTTATTGATTATTTACGCTTGCCTCCTGTTCGACCATCGCGTTGAGATCTACGTGTTTGTAGCCGTATTCCTTCGTAATGTTCTCCGATAGCGTGGTCTTGCCGCTGCTTGGACCCCCGATAACCCATACAATTGGCACATTCTGTAATTATATGGAAAAGCAGCTCCAGAAAGGGTTCACGTACTCTTAAATAACATATTTACCATGATTTAATATAAATGGTTTTTTTTACGAAAATTTTGAAATAATTTGTAGTTATTCGGAAAAAGGTTGAATGAAATATGACAAGTATCTGATATTTTAAGCTTGAGCACCTCAATTGAATATTTATGACGCATTTAATTCACTCGCATACAAATTAGCAACAATTGATTGAGCTATCTGAGCACTCATCAGCTGATATAATAAAGAAACGCCTGTATTTGTTTAGATTCGCTAACGGAAACGACGAGCACCGGCGCCGCGTTTGCCAGCTGCTGGCGCTGACATTTGAGCATCTCATCGTGTGTGGGAAATGGTTCATCGGGTGGCAGAATAACCACGCTAAAAGTGGGCGCCTTGGGCGCACTGCGCTTGAAGCCCTCGTTGTGCAGATGTAAATCAAAGCTGATCTTAAAACTACGCAATGTATTGTCTATATCGCTGTTGTGGTTGCCACGTTGCAGCTGCACTATGTCCAACTTTTCGAAGGTTTGCTGAAATCGCTTATAGGTCGCTTCGGCTTTTAGATTATCCACCAGGCTCTTGGTTGTTTGAGTGTTTGCTCTTTTACTGGCTGCCTCGTCATGTGGATTCGACTCCGCTTTGCGTTTGCGCGTATCGAATTTAAAGTTAGTTTGCAAATCAATCTCCGTGCTTGCCGTAGTCTGGCTCACAATCTGCTGTTTAAGGTCAGTCATGCGCGCCTGCGCAGCAGAGAAAAAGGTCGAGGCTTTAATGTGTGCTGGGACAGGTTTATTGCCCAGTGCCGCATCCAACAACGCCCAAATGCAAGACTCGCTGGTTACCAAGCTGGTGGAGGCAGTCTGCTGCGCCTGACAGGCAGCCTCATGCTTCACAACTATGTAGCCAGCGCGTGACAGCGTCGAGTAGACCAAATAGTTGTTGTACTTCTCGCTAGCTGCCTCCCCGAGCAGCAGCACATAGGCCTGCTCCACGGAGACAATCATTTCGCAATACTCCAGTTGAAGGCGGTTCTGCAGAGACAACAGTTGGCATTTTCAGAAAATCAATACATATTGCATAATATACACACTAATTGCAGCAAAAAAAGAGCCTCGTAATACTCCAAATAGAATTTGCCCCGTTTGCTGTGGCCAAAACTCTCGAATTTGCCATCTTTGCGCACAACTTCGGCAGCCTGTTGATCCTCGCGCCAAATAGCAATGGCGCGGCCGGCCTGACGCTCGATGCGCCTGGCAGATAACTGTTGACGCAACTTAGCTGTAATATTAAAAAGAAATTCATGTTTAAAATGTAACTTCAATATGGAAGCCATTCTCACCATAGACACTTGTCAGCTCCTCCTGCTCGGCGGCACTGCCCTCAATACTGGTGCGTTTAAGGCCAACACGTTGCGTTTCCGGATCAGCATGGCGTTGCGTTATGAGCTCTGCAGCACTATAATTATTATTGTTATTATATTAAGCATAATGCCATTCATAACTCACCTTAAATACTTGGTTTTTGGTTTAATTTCAATTAATTTTGCTGGCGCGCCGCTCATTTTACAAACCTCGAACAGCTGTGTGCCACAGCGTTGCCAGATCAAGAGCAAAAGACCATGCGTGGGCTGGAGCTAGTTCGCCCGCGGAATAACTCATAGTTCGCTTGACTTCGCTGCCGTTGCAATATCTACGAATTAAGGTAATTTTCCGTTGATAATTGTGCATTTAAAGGAAACTCAATATATATTTGCAAGCCTGTAACTGCCGTTAGCTGGCGTTACGTGTAAATAAGAGAAAACGCGTGCAACTGCCTTAGCGCGAGCACTTTGCTTCCATGCACGTTTTTTGATGTTTTCCATGGTCGTCAGGCCTCCCCCTACCACAAAAACCTCCATTTTGCTGATAATAACGAAACGTTTGCGACATTACTATCGTAACATGGACTGCCCGGAGCTGCGGCCGCCCGATTCTGTGCGTGGCATGACCGAGCTGCAGCGCGCGGAATTTCAAAAGCGCGTGCAGATCCCGCGGCTTCGTCTAGCCGAGTCCCAGGTGCAGCTGGTGCTTCCGCTGGTGAAGAAGCTGCTGCTCAAAATGGAGCATCTGCAGCCGGTGCGTGCATGCGAGACGGGTCGCGAAATCCTGCTGCATCCGCTGCCCATCAAGGGCTGGCAATCGCTGCCCACCGCCGAGCTGGAGCAGCGCCAGGTGACGCAGGCGGATTTCTGCCACGCGGAGCTCGAGCTGCGGTACGAGAATTGGGGCGCAAGCGAAATACTGAAAAGCGTGCTGCCGGCGAATGAGGATGGCCTCTCCTCCTATTCGCGCATTGGCCACATTGTGCACCTGAATCTGCGCGACCATCTGCTGCCCTACAAACAGCTTATTGGAGAGGTGCTGCGGGATAAGCTGCCCCACTGTCGCACCGTGGTCAACAAGGCGGCCTCCATTGACAATACGTATCGCAACTTTCAGCTGGAGCTGATATGCGGCGAGCCGGAGTACCAAGTGGAGACACGGGAGAACGGTGTGCCCTTCGAGTTTGATTTCTCCAAGGTCTATTGGAATCCCCGCCTGTCCACCGAACACGAGCGCATCGTCAAGCTGCTGCAGCCGGGCGATGTCCTGTACGATGTATTCGCCGGCGTTGGACCCTTCAGCGTGCCGGCGGCCAAGAAGCGCTGCCATGTGCTGGCCAACGATCTGAATCCCGTCAGCTACCACTGGCTGCAGCACAATGCCAAGCGCAACAAGTGCCTGACCCACATCAAGATGTTCAACAAGGACGGGCGCGCATTTATTCAGCAGGAGCTGCGCGAGGATTTGCTGGCACGTTGGCGGGCGCCCGCAGCCACGCCTTATGGCATCCACATCACCATGAATCTGCCTGCATTGGCTGTGGAGTTTCTCGATGCATTTCGCGGCCTGTACACGGAAGCAGAGCTGCCGGAGAGTTCCAACTATCCGCAAGTGCATGTTTACTCCTTTGCCAAGGGCGAGGACACCAAGAAGCTGGTGCAGCAGCTGGTGGAAAGCAATCTGGGTGCGGAACTGGGCGACGTGCTGCTGGGCATCAGCTTTGTGCGCAACGTGGCGCCCAACAAGGACATGTACAGGGTGTCCTTCAGGTTAAGTCGCGAGCTGTTGACAACGCCAAAGCAGATTTTTCGCAAGCGTCCCGCTGAGGAAGAGGAGCAGGAGCAGCAGCCCGTGGCAGTAGCCGCAAAAGTGAAATGTGTTTGACCAAGTTAACAATAAAGTTTCCATAACATAAAAAAACTTTTAGACGCGTCTCTTTGTACTTGCAGCCACACCATGGGTCGCAACAAGGCCAATGCCAAGAAGGGAGCGGGAGCGGCTGCGGCTGCGGGCGCTGGAGCAGCTGGCGGCAAGGCATCGGCCAAGCCGGCTCTGAACAAATCGAAAAAGTCCAAAAACGTTTTCAAGGTGGCCAACAACAAGGGCAAAAAGAAGCCCAAGGAGGTGCAGGGCAAGCTAAAGCAGGTGAGCCAGGTGCAGCACCGATCCCCTCCTGGCAATCCCATTGCAATTGCCATTTCTTCCAGATCAAGGAGACCGTCAAGTCCAAGCAGGAGAAGGCAGACGCCACGCTCAAGGTGCTGCACAAGGACTTGGTCGTCAAGAAGCCCAAGCCGGCAGCCACGCCCATTAGGAACAGCAAAAAACCAGCGGCCAACGCCACCAAAGTGTCGGACACGCTGGGCAAGCTCAAGTTCTGATCGGCGCTTGGCCAAATAAATTCAAACTATTTACTCTGTTAGTTCAAAGATTAAACAAATATATAGTAGATATATTGACAAGGTAGAAACCCTAAAGGATCAGTGCGTTGTCAGGTGCCACCACAGCGCCGACAGTGGGCGTGGGCGTGGTCGTAGTTCCATTCGTTGCATTCCAGTTAAACAGCTCGCGCACGATCGCGTCCAGCTGGACAATGTCTATGCCCTCCGCCTGCAGCTGGCCGAGCACCGACTGCGTGGCGGGCAGCGCCAGCCAACGTTCGTAGACCACCTGCAAGGCGCCCAGACGCTGATAGAACTGGGCAAAGATGCCCTGCAGCTGCACCTTGGCCTGGATGTGGGCGCTGATGGCATACCGTGGGAAGTACATCTCCAGTTCGTTGAGGAATCCCTGCCAGCCGTAGACGGTGCCCGACAAGTACGGATAGCGATTGAACAGCATCGTGCAGAGCTCCATCTCCTCCACCTCGAATTGGCCGCCCGAGGTCAGGAGCTGCTGGCCAACCCACTGGCGGAACAGCACCACCTCCGGCTGGGCGAGCAGGCGCCAACGGGCCATGAAGCCCGCATTGCTGTTCACGATGCGCACAAAGGCCTGGAACTGAGCATCATTGAGCAGATAGCGCACAAACAGCTGATTCATCGGCTTGAACTGTATCAGGCTGTAGATATCCACCAGATCCTGAGCCAGGTTCGGTGGCGGTCCAACGGGCACAACCGGGCCTTTGCCATTGGCGGCGCCAGCTCCTTCTACAGCTGGTGGCACGGCAGCGGCGCACAGGCCAGCGCCCAGGCAGAGCATCAAGAGCCAGGTGTATGTGGTAGCCATGACGGGATTCGTTCGATTGTAAACTGGGAACGGCAGCATCTGCTTTTATACTTCAGACCTGTTTGAGCCTATTTACGCATCAGATAAGACGAAAAGAATTTTGGCGCATCAGCTTCTGTTGACACAAGAACCGACGTCGGCAGTTGGTTGGTCCCTGATAAGAAAAGTCACCCGATTCGATCTGTTTATAGCTGGATATATGCATATATATATATAATCTTGTGTTTCACCGGAACTAACTGATGACGGGGCCAATTGTTTTTGTGTGCTTTATTTCTCAAGTAAATGACCAACAATCCAGAAGACCGACAAAAAAAACCGCAAACAAACACGAATATCATATTAGGCCTAGACCCCGCGGGCGCAGAGTACCACAACACACACCAAGGGGGTGCTTAAATTTAATAATAGCTTTATATAGAAAACCGATTCTTAGCAGGCAGTCATATGACATTGAAACGATCCCTTAAATATCTATCTTTAAAATACGTTAAGAACAGTAACAGAAAATTGGACGAGCTTCAGCTTCTCTTAGGATAATAATAGCAATGAACAATAGTTCATAAGACCTCAAGAGTAGTATAGGAAAAGAGCTTAAGTTCGCATAAAAATATAAGTAGCAAGAATTTCGAAAAATAAAGGTTTTTCAATAATTAATTAGGGTGATATTAATTTAAAGACCAGATATTCCTTTAAGCGATATATGAGAAACAATAAATATTTAAGAAGAATTTTACTCGAGAGTAAGAGAAGAGATGAGCTAAAGATCTCAACAGACTAAGAGAATCATCAATTTCCTATAGAGTATTTAGTATTTAGTAGAGTATAAGCTATAAGAAAGTTTCTTCAGTTAAATACCTAATTCAAGAGTAGGTTAAGAAGAACACTAAAAACCTCTTCACACGATCGATTGAAGTTTTATAAATGCCTGTAAGACATATAAGAAATTTCCTAAAACTATTAAACTTGAGCGAAGAATAAGAATTGAGAAATCTAAGGGACACTAAAGAACGATTAGAGAATTAAAGTTTTTAATAGAGTATTTTCAACTATAAAAATTGCTGGCATGTTCAGAAATCTGAAAATCTCAACAGACAATTCATTATGGGGTTATAAATTCCTTTGAATAGTAGTATGACATATAAGAAATTTTCTGGAAGAATCGATTTAAAGATAAAAAAATAAATAATAAATTTCAAAAAGAGTGAGGCAGACAATTGATAAAAGGATTAGAAAATCCTTTAAAGAACCCTACTAGGTTTTTCTATCAGACAAACTACACAATTACTGAAAGACTTACTAATAATATATATATATATATAAATCTGCACTATCTGTAAGATCGGTTGACTATATCTTTGGCAAGAGCGTATACGTATATGGGGGTATTCATAGGAAGTTCGCTTCAGGTCCGAACTTGTTGAGCTTAAGTTATGATACAAACGAGCGTACGAGTCGAGACATTGCTAAGAGCTAACTTAACTGATAAACGCATGACGAACCGGGGGCTGCGTCCGTGCTAGGCGCCGCCGTCGGCGCCCTTGTGGCGCAGCCAGCTGGGCATGTAGCCGCTCAGGGCCTCGCCCAGCTGGCGGTAGATCAGGAGCGCCAGGATGGGCAGCACGAGGCGTGTGTCCTTGAACAGATATACGTAGCAGGCGACCAGGAAGAGCACCAGATCCGTGGAGTAGCTCAGCGCCGAGCGCACCTTCTCGTGTGCCCGCTCCTCGGAGCGGCTCTGCAGCAGCGCCAACGCGGCCGCCTTCTCCAACAGTTGGCGATCGGCGGCGGACAGCAGCAGCGACGTCTGCGAAGCGCGCTCCAGGGCTCCGGCCGGGCCATTGGCATTGGCATTGGCGCTGGCGGGCGGCCTGCTCAGCGAGGCGTCGCGGGAGCGCGTGCTGGAGGGCACACGCCGCCGGATCACCCGCTTGACTTTCACTAGGCGCGTGCGTCCGCGTGCATCGGGACGCGCCTCGACTATCTCGCTTGGGGCGCTCTCGCTGCACTCCTCCGCGTCCTTTTTGTTCTTGGACTTGGGCGGCGGCACCACCAGCACTGTGGGGTATTCCGGCTCCTGCTCCTCCTCCGGATCCAGCTCTGAGCTGGTCTGTGCTTCGGGCGCCTTGTGCATGGCATGACTGCTGGCCACGTTCCGAACATGCACGAGCTGCTCCCGCTCCGAGATGGACAGACGACGCTCGCGATTGGCCATCGGCGGCGTTAGCAGCTGCAGCTGATCCCGATCGGGACTGCGTGCCCGACGCTGTTGATGCTCCTCGGCGGCGCCGGCGTCGTCGTCCTCGTCATCATCCTCGTGGACGCCTGCACGGGCGGCGGCACGTTTCAGCTCGTCGCGGTCGAGGTAGAGGGGCTTGTGGTATTTGTGGGTGCTGCTCACCTGGCGCACCAGGTCGCTGTAGTGGTCCACGGCGGCGTGCGCCTCCTCCTGCATCAGGCGCTCCTCCTCCTGGCGTCGCAGCTCCTCCTCCTCCTTGACCTTGCGCTTCGTCTCGAGCTCCGCCGCAATGGCGGCCGCATTGGTCTTCTCCAGCGGATTCGAGATTTCCTCATTGGCCTCGGTGTTCTTCTCGGTGGCGCTGCGCTTGTCCCGACTGAAGAAGGATTTAATGCCCTTGGCCAGGTCCAGTTTGAGATTGCTCGGAGTTGGAGCTGGCGCCGGGATGGGTGCGCTGCTGGGCACGCTCGCGGCGTCATTGGACCCATTGTCCAGCTCCTGGCTGGTATTCGCGCCCGGACTGCTCGGCTGGCTGGCAGTTTGCTCCACATGCTCGTTGGACGAGCGCTTCAGTATGGGCTTGGGCACAAAGTCCGGACTGGGCAGCGGCATCGGCCGGTTGAGCACCACGGCCGCCTGCTCCGGCGTGGGCGCACGATACGGCGTGAAGGTGCCGGCGGTCATGGTGCGCGGATGATATGTCTCCAGGTCGCGCGGACTGGGCGAACGCGTGCGTGCCAGCAGCTCCATTTTGAACTTCTCAATGGAGTCCTGTTCGGAGGTGGCCGTGCTTTCGGTGTAGTCCGAGCCCAGATCGAGCCCGTAGCCCTGCTGCTGTTCCTCGTCCATCTCGAGATCCTCGCTGTCTTCGGCCGTGCTCTCCGTGCGCTCCTCCTCCTCGTCCTCATCCGCCATATCCTCCTCCCGATCCGCGCCGTCTCTCGCCTGCCGATTGAGCAGCAGCTCCGTCGTAGCACGCGTCAAATTCTTCAGATCAACAATGTTCACGTTCTCCCGCGAGTCCCATTTGCGGCCCATGGGCACCATGTCCGCCGACTGGCGTCTCAGCTCGCTGCGCCGCTCGAACGAGGCGCGCTCCGCCTCCGTCATGGAGCCCAGACGCTTGCGGAACGTCGTCGGCGCCGCTGCACTCACAGGTGGCGCCACTTTCTCCGGAGCAGGCTTCTTTACCTTGGCCTTGGCTGCCTGTTCCAGTTCCACGGCCTCATAGAAGCGCGCCATGGCGCGCTCGTAGAGCAGCTCCGTGGAGCTGACCGAGCGGCGCAGCGGGAACGTCGTGTGCAAATTGGTGTACTCCAGGAAGGCCAAATCCGGCGCGGATATGGATATCGGTGGCGGCTGTATGGCGTCCTCCAGTTCCAGCTCAAAGGAATCTTGCTCTGATCAAAAGAAAAACAAGTGAGACCGTTGAAGTCGGATGCAACCGACTGCGCAATACTCGTTCACAGTGCAAAATCAAGCAATGGTTTTAGAGGATGTTATCACAATTGATTGAAAACACAAACATGCAATTCAAAATTTGTAAGAAAACTAATTTTTCTAAAATAAGTCTGAATTTGTTTTTATACAAAAATAATAAAAATGTTAAGTGCATATATTAGAAATGCAGGTTCAATCTAGATGACAAACCATGATCAAAATGCCCTCAAACATAAAATTCGGTTCAGTTTTGACAAAGTTATGGGAGTATGAAATATGGGAGCTATGGATCCAAAAGTTTTACATGTCATATTTTTTTTAAATTTTGGCATGATTTTTGACAAAAAAAATTTCCCCCTCAGAATCAGTTTAAATGTTGTTTTTTATACCAATAGTGGCAACCACAATCGAATAAAAATATAAATTTGAAATTCTAAATTTGAAAAAAAAAAATTTTCGAAAATAAGTAAGGGGGGAGTACATGATTTTTTTTCGAAAAAATTTCAAAAAATTTAATTTTTAATAATGCATGTATTTTAAATGCAGAATCAATCTAGATGACAAACCCTGACCAAAATGCCCTCAAACATAAAAATCGGTTCAGTTTTGACAAAGTTATGGGAGTATGAAATATGGGAGCTATGGATCCAAAAGTTTTACTTGTCATATTTTTTTAAAATTTTGGCATGATTTTTGACAAAAAAATTTTCCCCCTCAGAATCAATTTTAATGTTGTTTTTTATACCAATAGTGGCAACCACAATCGAATAAAAATATAAATTTGAAATTCTAAATTTGAAAAAAAAAAATTTTCGAAAATAAGTAAGGGGGGAGTACATGATTTTTTTCGAAAAAATTTCAAATAATTTAATTTTTAATAATGCATGTATTTTAAATGCAGAATCAATCAAGATGACAAACCATGACCAAAATGCTCTCAAACATAAAATTCGGTTCAGTTTTGACAAAGTTATGGGAGTATGAAATATGGGAGCTATGGATCCAAAAGTTTTACTTGTCATATTTTTTTAAAATTTTGGCATGATTTTTGACAAAAAAATTTTCCCCCTCAGAATCAGTTTAAATGTTGTTTTTTATATCAATAGTGGCAACCACAATCGAATAAAAATATAAATTTGAAATTCTAAATTTGAAAAAAAAAATTTTTCGAAAATAAGTAAGGGGGGAGTACATGATTTTTTTTCGAAAAAATTTCCAAAAATTGATTTTTTAATAATGCATGTATTTTAAATGCAGAATCAACTGAGAGGAGAAATCATGATTAAAATGCCCTCAAACATAAAAATCGGTTCACTTTTGACAAAGTTATGGGAGTATGAAATATTGGAGATACGGATCCAAAAGTTTTACTTGTCATATTTTTTTAAAATTTTTGGCATGATTTTTGACAAAAAAAATTTCCCCCTCAGAATCAGTTTAAATGTTGTTTTTTATACCAATAGTGGCAACCACAATCGAATAAAAATATAAATTTGAAATTCTAAATTTGAAAAAAAAAATTTTTCGAAAATAAGTAAGGGGGGAGTACATGATTTTTTTTCGAAAAAATTTCCAAAAATTGATTTTTTAATAATGCATGTATTTTAAATGCAGAATCAACTAAGAGGAGAAATCATGATCAAAATGCCCTCAAACATAAAAATCGGTTCACTTTTGACAAAGTTATGGGACTATGAAATATGGGAGATACGTCTCCGAGAGCTTAGTAAAAATGTTGATCAATTTTAATGTCTGCAAAAATCTGACTCGGGTATACACGCGTATATATTCCAAGTTTCAAGTCTCAGCTGGACGGACATTGCACAAACCAATATACTCTTCTCACTTCGTGAACGAGTATAAAAAGGAAAATATGAACAGGGTATTGGGGCTTGGAATTTACACCTACTGTCTTTATCCTTGACCTTGCTGTTCTTATCGAAGACCACCAGCATGAACTCGTTGCTGGTGTGGACCTCGTCATGTTTGTCTGCTGGCTTCTGGGGACGCATCTTGGCCACCGGCGGCGTCGACTCCGACGTGGGTGTTTCGGGAACGGGCACAGGCGCGGGCGCGGGCAACGCGTCTGGTGCTGGTGAAGGCGGCGCACTGATCTCAATGATGGGCAGCTTCTCGCCAATGTTAGCGCTGGTGGCGATCGCAATAGCCAGGGCGGGCACGTGCTTGGCCGGGCTCAGGGCATGGCCGGAGAAGCGACGCACGTTCTGATTGACGCCCAGCTGGACGGGCTCAGCGCTGCGTTGCAGCGCGGGCGTCGACTTGATGGGCTCCGGCGGCGTTGGGCTCTTGCGTAGACGCGGACCCTCTTGAGTGGCCAGCGGTGCGAGTGGTGCTAGCGGTGCCAGCGGCAGTGGCTGTGGCTGTGCCTTCTGTGCTGGCGACTTGTCCTTGGTTTTGGCAACGGGCTTGGGATTGAAGAGCTTCAGAGGTGACACGGCTGTCGGGGATTTAGGCGACTTGGGCTCCTGCTTATCCACCAGAGCCGTTGTCGTTATCAACGTCAGATTGAGCTTGGGATTGGAGCCGGGTCGGCTCCCGGCCTGCGCCTGTGCAGCTGCCGAGTCGGCGCTGCTGAGCGAGGGGCTCTTGCGGACGTTCATCTTGAGCGCCTGGTCGGAGGTGCCATAGGCCATCTCCTGGCGCAGCTCCTCGCTGTCCACCAGCTGCGGCGCCGGCTTGCGTGCGCCGCGTGGCGACTGCTTGGGCGAGGCCGACATGCTGGTCGCCGCATCCGCGTGCGGACGTGGCGGAGAGAGCGTCTTACGACGCGGCGGCACCGGCTTCGATGGATCCCTATCCTTGTGTCCACTCCCGCTGCCATTGCCATTGCCATTGCCCTCCTCGCCGGCAATTTTGGTGGCCGACTTGGGCTTGGTGATGCCACGTTTGGGATCGGGTATGAAGAGCAGCTCCGACTCCGGCGAGGGCTCGCTCAGGCCGTAGGGATTCTCGGCCTTGACGCGGAACTTGTACTCGGACCCCTCGATCAGGTCGTGCAGCGTGGTGCTCAGGGCGCGCGTCGTGGCCGCCTTCAGCCAGACGTTCCACCCGATGCGAAAGTACTCCACAATGTAGTTGCCAATTTTGCAGCCGCCGTCGTCCAGCGGCGCCGTCCACGACAGCGTCGCCGACTTGCCAAAGGACATGTTGAGGCGAGGAGCACCTGGAGCATTCGGACGGGCCGTAACCGTGACCAGAAACGAGGTCACGTCCTCGCCCAGCTTGTTCCAGGCGCGCACCATATACTCGCCGCGATCCGCGCGCTGCACGTTGTCGATCTTCAGCAGGGAGTTCTTCTCCGTGTTGGTCACCTCGAAGCGGTTGCCGGGCAGGATCACCTCGCCCTCGTGCAGCCAGGTGATGGCCGGCGGCGGTTGCCCGGCCACGCCCACCTTCAGGCGCACCACCTCCTCCGCCTCCACGATGAGGCCATCCTCGTAGGTGCGCGGCAGCCGGATCTTGGGTGGCGCCTGCACTTGGAGCCGGCTCTTGGTGACCACATGGCCGGCTCGATTGGTGGCCGAGCACTTGATCTCGCCCTCATCGGTCAGCGCCACCTGGTGTATGATCAGTACACTAACGTCGTTCTCGTTGACGATCTTCGTGCGGCGGCTGCTAAAGATCTCGTAGCCATCCTTGAACCAATTGATCTCCGGCGGCGGCTCGCCCAAGATGCGCACACGGAACTCGATGCGCTCATCCTCCACGGCATCCGTGTCCACCAGCTCCTCGATGAAGCGCGGCACACTGATCGCGTTCCGCTGCAGCGTGACGGTCAGCGCATCGGACAGCTCGCTGGCGTCCGAGCGGCCGACAATGTTCTCGGCAAAGCAACGGAACTCGTAACGCCAGCCCGGCTCTAGGCCACTAATCTGGATCTCGCAGCCGGAGATGGGCGTGGGCGTGGCGCGCACCCAATGCGGCGAGCCAACGCGACGCTGCTCCACCGTATATCCCGTAATGGGCGAGCCGCCGTCCAGCAGCGGCCGCTCCCAGCGCAAATTGAACACATCGGGCTGCTGCTCGGAGAGCGCCAGCGGCGTCAGTATGGGACGACCCGGCGGAGAGGGCCGTTCTGCAATTAAACAGAATGCGCACAAATCACAGGTAAATAACACTCTCAAAAGACTCAGTAAACACTAACGCGCCTGCCCCTGTCGCATTTAAAAAACCGTTTCGAAAACATTACTTTGCCGTCTTTAGATTTAGGCCAAATAAAAAGAAATGAGCAACGACGGGCAGCTTCGGCGTGCCGAAAATTAAATACCCTTGATGGAAGATGTGAGCTATATATCTTAAGAAATCTATTTTTGCACACCAAAACTTGATTTTTGAACAATTATTTCTATATGGACTTTATTATATAGTAGTTCGAAGCTATAGGCTACAGTAGTCCCATATTAATGATATTTTAAAGCTTTGTAAGGATCATAGTGCTAGTCTTAAATGTCAAGTTTAGTCCTAACATCTTAAAAAACAGAAAAGTTTTCATACAAAAACTCATTTTTAAGATCTCTATAGGGGACTGATCCGAACGATTCCAACATATAAACAGCCCTCAACAAAACTGAGAGATTTGTTTGCTTGTTTGCAGGTGCAGACGAACAGACGAAAATGGGTATATCAACTGCCTATATACTATATCCTCTACCTTATAGGATTGGAGACGTCGCCTTCTGTGCGTTGCACATTTCGTGACAAAATAATAACACCCTCTGCGAAGGTATACAAAAGCAAACAAGAAACGGAAAGCGGACCGACGGACGCCGTCGCGTCAATGGACGGCCACGGCAACCACTTGAGTCTGCGAGGGGCTAAAAATAGCCAAATTTATCTAGCGCTCCCACCAACTATGTGGACTGGGTGTGTGCTCTCACAGCCAATTAGAAAACTTTTCTTGCGATGTGGGAGCTCGGGAATATTTTTGTATAATTGAGTTGAATTTGGTTTTTATGGAATTTGGAGAACTTGCCTGCCGATTTCCAGTGCACATTCTTCTTGGGCCGTCCGCTCTGTGCCGTCTGCAGTTTGCCCGGTTGATTGCCCATTTCGAATACTAAATATTTAACCTATTTGCAATTATTTGAGCATATATAGAAGTTTCTATATATAGGCGGCCGCCTTAAACTTCACGCACACTCACAATTCGCGTGCACACGTCGTTACAATTCGTTGTCAATGCTTTCGAATGCGTTTTCCAAATGTATAACTACTTTTTAACAGTGCAATTTTCGTAATTTGCAATTTTGATTCGCAATCGTAGCCATTTTTACGGAGCGTTAAATAATCCGTTCGCCAGTATAGCCAGGCATTCGCACACAAATAAGCTTTGGGCGCTAAGAAATGTCAACGGCGACTAACGCGCAGTGTTGCCAGTAGTTGAAAATATTCGGAACAGCTGCATGTTAATCGCGTCAGTGAAGTTGTTACTAGTTCGATAAGCAATCGATAAGCATGCGAAATGTGTTTACATAGGCAGCAGAGTGAGAATTTATTGTTTTCCTTGCTTAACCATTTAAATTTCATTTGCGAATCTTTACTTTTGTCCTAACACCAATTTTTGGCTTTAACGATATTCTGCGTATATCGATATATTAATGTATCAATGTATCATGTACTTAGCACATCCCTAGCTGTTTATTTCTTACATCCCCAATTTACAGCAAGCGCAACGCAGGTGTTTCGCCAAAAAAAAAAATAACAGCAGATAATCGCTTGTGTATGTTAAACAACTAAACTTCTACGCTTATCCGCCTTGCACATCTTACACAAAAACAATTATTTACAATTTGTTCGTGTTCTCTGTGTTTGTTATTGGCCTGCTGTAAACTGTGTATATGCGCCCGTGTGTGTGTGAGTGTGTGTGTTTGTGTTTGCAAGTGTAATGATTTGGAGGCTGTGAAGCTGTCGCGGCGGCAATTGAATTAGAAACAAAGAGCCCTGTCGCCAGTGCAGTTGCATTGACGATTGCGGCGGGTGCAGGTGCAGGTGCAGCAGACGCACGCACGCACGCACACACACACGCGCACTCACAAACAGTGAGAAAACAGCAGCAGCAATAACAACAATGGCTGGCACGGCAACCGCAACACCAATGGAAATTGACGAATTCATAAATGGAGCCCTCGTCTCTTGGGTGAGTGAGTGGACATGCTCGACATGCTCATACCAGGGCAGCCGAGCAACAACGTGATTGCCATACAAATATTCAGGTGTTCAATTTACATGCGCCCGCACACAACACCCATACATATGTTCGTATGTGTGGGCATATATTGAGCCACATAGAATTTCCGCAGCGTAGCCCCCAAGGTCATTGTAACTGTGGCTTTAGTTGGGACGGCTTTTGCTACCGTTTGCAGCACAGCTTAAACAACAACAACAACAACGCTTTTATGTCGCCATTAGCAAGCGGCGGCCCCTTGGTCGCCTTTTGTTTGCCTATTGCGAGAACCGAGAGTTTTGCTCGACCGGCTCTTTATACCCTTTATAAATGTAGTTAATTAAATAGGGTATATTCAATTTTATGCAGCAGTCGTTTGACTATTTTAGTATAATGTTATAAGAGAATCCTCTATCTGACATAGCTTCTTTGTATTAGACCTTTATCTGTCTCTCTCGCTCTCTTAATTTCTTACTTCTTTATACATTCTTATCAATTCAACGCATAGAAAGGCAATATTAAGGAGTTATTCTTTGTCTTTTACTCGCTAGCTCTTTCTCTATGTCTTATTCTCCATCTGTTGCTCTGACTTACTTACTTTTTTCTAACCCTTTCTTTGCTTAAACTCTGTTTCTCTCCGTCTCTCTCCCTCTCTCTCTCTTTCTCTCTCAGACTTACTTTCTCTTTCTCACTTTTGAATACATTGTACATATGTATATAAATGTACATATGTATATAAACATATGTATAGGTAAAGACGTGTGAGGGCAATCCACAGCTCAGTACAGGATATCTCTCAGTCATACCCAATTGAACCCCTTTACCTGTTGCGCTTGTGCTAGCCACAAGTTCAGTGCACCTTTTTAAAAGGAAATGCTGCGTTGTTGTTGTTAATTAAGCTGGCAATGGGAACAGCTCGAAAGTCGTGAACGTCGTTGGTGTTGTTCTTCTTCTTGTTGAAGTCCGTCAGCTGCCAACGCATCATAATCTCGTGTTGCTCTTTCGCTTTCAGTTGGAGTCGTGCCTGCCACGTGCCGAGCTGCTCGCTGGCTACACCTCGTTGCTGGATGGCCTCATCATACACAGCGTTTGGCTGCAGATCGACCCGGAGCCCCAGAACAATCCCAGCGAGCTGCTGAGCGATCTCAGCGGCAGCTCGCTGAGTATCGCACGTGCGAAGAACTTCGAGTGCATCGTGCGGAATCTCAAAGCCCTGTTCGAGGAGGAGCTGGGCCAAACGATTCTGGTGCTGCCCGACGCGTACATGCTGGGCTATTATCCGGAGAGCAAGCATGGCCTGGAGCAGATGAAGACGCTGCTCACGCTGCTGCTGGGCGCGGCGGTGCAGTGTCCCAACAAGGAGCTGTTCATAGCGCGCATCAAGGAGCTGGACCTGGAGACGCAGCACGGCATTGTGGCGCTCATCAAACAGGTCACGGATAGCCACAGTCTGGTGCTCACCGAAGATTCAATAGAGCGCCTGACGCCCGCCAACATGTATGGCCACATTATGCGCCTTACCAAGGAGCGCGATCACATGTACTTGAAGTGGATCGAGACGGTGTGCGTAGAGCCGGAGCTAAGTGCCGCCGATGGCGCCGAATGCGGCCAAGGCGTCAGTGTGCCACGTTCACCGTCCAGCGGCACGGCCACCTCGACGCCCTCGTCGTCTTCCAATTCGGACAGCAATCATTTGGCCGTCGAGTGCGCCGATCTGAGGTCTAAGAATCGCAAGTTGCGTCAGGAGCTGTGAGTATTTTATTCCTATTACGAAACAGAAGTTTCTGAATTTTCTATTTGCAGTGAGGAGAAATCGGAGAATCTGCTGGAGCTGCGCGAGGAGCTGGATGACAAAAAACAACGCTTCGACAAGCTGCGCCAAGAGGTAAGTAGCTCCAGATACCTCAGCTATAAACTCACAGAATAATATTTCTATCCACTTGCAGAGCCAGGAATGGTTTACCGAGGCCAAGCGTGCGTCTGCCTATCGGGATGAGGTGGACATATTGCGGGAGCGTGCCGAACGCGCCGATCGCCTAGAGATTGAAGTGCAGAAATACCGTGAAAAGTTGGGCGATTCCGACTTTTACAAATCGCGCGTGGAAGAGCTGCGCGAGGATAATCGCGTGCTACTGGAATCCAAGTAGATATTATATATTATAAATATAAACGATTTACTTACATACTTCTCCATGCCACAGAGAAATGCTGGAGGAGCAACTTCAACGTTCACGCAAGCGTTCAGAGCATGCCATCACCTTGGAGTCGGAGATCATCAAATACAAGCAGAAGCTAAATGATATGGCACTGGAGCGTGATGTAGACAGATCCAAGCTGGAGGAGCTGCTTGAGGAGAACGCGCAACTGCAACTGGTGGCAAAGAATCTCAATTCCAGCCAGGAGATTGACAAATCCTTCTCCGACAACGAGGATGAATGCAATTCGGGTGACAACAGTTTATCCGAGCAGCTCACAAACAACGCACAGACGCGTGCTCTGAAACTGGAGCTAGAAAACCGGCGACTGACCGCTGCACTGGAACAGTTAAAGGAGAGCAGCTTCCACGAGTCCACCAGCAAAATGCTAGAGCTCGAAAAAGAGAAGAAGAAACTGTCGCTGAAGATTGAGCAAATGCAGGAGAACATTCAAAGATTGACGCAGCAGAATATCGAACTGGAGAGCGTATTCAAGAACGCACTCGAGGAGAACAAGAAGCTGCAGGATGCCGTCGACAATCGCCAGAAGAGCTACGATCGCCAGAGTCTAGAACGAGATGCAGATCGCCAGAAACTCTCCGACGCTGAACAGCACGTGGAGACGCTGAACAAGGAGAAGCAGCGCATTCAAACGCTTAACGAGAGCATCCAGCGGAGAGCCGATGACTTAGAGCGCCTGGCTGAGAGCAAAACCAAGGAGCTGGAACAGTATGCGGAGAAAACACAGCAGTTTGAGCAGACCAAGCAGAAGCTCTACGAGATCGAGGCCAAGGTGTGCACGTACGAGCGAGAGAACGCCAGCCTGCTCAAGGAGGTGGTCAAGCTCAAGGAGAGCAGCGAACAGAAGTCTGTGCAGCTGGACGAGAGCATCAATCGGCTGGACACGCAGGCCAAGGAGCTGGTGCGGCTGGCCAAGGTGCAGGACGAGGCTGAGCAGGTGCAGCAAAAGCTCGTCGAGCTGGAGAAACAGAATCAGGATCTCAGCTCGCAGCGCAACATCGATCGGGAAATGATCAGCACGTTGCGCAACGATCTGGTTAACGGCACGCTAGTCACCAAAAAGGTACGCCACAATCTGGAGAAGCTCGGCCTGGACGTCAACCAGGTCGACGGCGAACCGGCCGAGCTGAACGTCGAGCACGTAGTCGAAAAGCTGGTGCGCAATCCGGAGACCTTCAAAACGGTGCGCGAAATCATGCTCAATGTCCATCGTGAGCAGCTGCAGCAGCAGCAGCAGCAGACGGGCGTCAAGTCGGACATGTGTGTGCTCTGCCATCGCCAGGAGATCTTCACCGTCGAAAAGAACATCGAGCTGTCCGCCGCCGCCAGTGCGCCGTCTGCGCAGGAGCTGCGTTTCGAGCACAAGCTGCGCCCGAGTCCGGCGCGCGATACGGCGGAAATGACCCGGCTGCAGGACAGCAACACCCAGCTACAAACGGAGAATGCGCGGCTCAGTGTGGACGTGGCCGCGCTGGGCTCACAGATTACGTCGCTCAACACGCAGCACGTGGCGCTGCAATTAGCCAACTCGCAGCTGGCCGCGGAGAAGGATACGCTGCTGAAGGACATTGATGCACTGCAGCAGGAGCACAAGCACGCGCTACAGGATCAGGTGACACTGCAATGTCTGCACGATCAACTGTCCGCCGAATACGAGTCGCTCAACAAGGACAAGGAACAGCTGAAGGCGGCCGTGCGCGATCTGCGCCAGGAGACGCGCGATGCACGCGAGACAATCCAATCGCAGGAGCAACGCATCGAGGATTTGACCACACAGACCAACAGCATGAAGACCTGCCACGAGGATCTGTCCATACTGCGCACCGAGCACTCCAAGCTGACCGACGACTTCCGGAATCTCTTCGCGACTAGCGATCGCTTCAAGAACGAGTACAAGAACATTCAGGAACAGTACAAGATGATACGCGTGGAGCACAGCAGCCTCAAATTGCAAAATACCGAGCTAACCGGCGAGCTGAATGCCAAGCAGGATCAGGTGCGTCTGCTCCAGATTGAGTACTCGAAGGTGCAGCAGCGTTGCGAGGTGAGTTTCAGCGTATTTTTTTTCTCCTTTTGTATCTGTCTAAGCTTCCCTTTCCTCCGCACAGATGCTGATACAGAACAATGCCGACTTGGACTCTGAACGCAAGGCTCTAATGGATAATGTGTCACAGTTGCTTTCGCAGTATCAGGAACTGTTGGCCATTTCGTTGGAAGACAAAAAGCACTTTCACGAGGAGGAAAAAAACTATACGGAACGTGTGCACAGTCTAAAGCGTCAAAAGGAGAAGCTGGAAGAGAAAATAATGGAGCACTACAAGAAATCGGAGACCACGGTGCAAAAGAAGTAGGTGAAAGCAATGTGTTCATGAATAGATCCCAATTAACCCGCAATATTCTACAGAAAACCGTTTGCCAGCAGCCTGGTGCGGCGTGTAAAAAAAGCTAGCTCCGATTTGATGAACAAAGTGCCCAGCAGGGTAAGGGTTTGCCAAAGACATACGCACATAAGTTACCCTCTAATGCTTGGCTTATTGCAGAATCGTCGCTCTTGGGTGGATGATGCGCGCACCAATTCACAGTTTGTCATTGGCTCCGAATCTGGCGGCAATGAGTCGGACAATAGCAATGAGGAGCCGCTGTCCATTGCCTCCGATACGCATCTGCTGCAGCGTAATATGCCTTTGCGCCAGAGCCTGCAGCGGTAAGCTTAAACTAAGTTTTGCTTAACGTATATCATTTAATCCGAATTTAATGCAAATTTGTCACACAAAAACAAATCTTAAGTATCTTGTCTGTCTATTGCATAGCATAAGAAAACTCAATATAAGGAATCATTCATTTGTTAATCATACAAAAATATTTAAGCTTTGGCATGCCGAATGCATTTGCTTTCTTGGTTCAACAATGTATTTAGTTTGGTTTATGGTTCTCGTTCTCGTTCTTGTTCTATTTACATGTATATACACAACAACAACTATACACGCACAACGCAAACACACACGCACACACTGTATATGTATTGTTTATGTACCATATATAGAGATTTACTGGATAGCTCCATACAACGCGGTGGCACTGTGCGAAGTAGCCTGCAGGCACAGAAACGTACGGATTTGAGTAACTCACGTAGAAATAGCGTGCACGGGTATGCGCTTTTAAATGTGTAACATACATTAAATCCTATATAAAACCAAATATGCCAACCCCTCCCAACCACCCCAACTCCTTGAATGCAGCGCTATGTCTATATGTGTTTGTGTTCCATGGATATCGCTCTTCCCCTAACTAGCTTTTGCACAACTTTCGCTGGCTTTATTTTTATTCCAACTAATGGATCTTTGCTTGCAGCAGCCTGGAAGCGCCTGATGTAACTGGCAGTAGCTTGACGCTCGGCACCGCCGGCTCGCGACGCACCGTTTATTTGATTGACGAGCATCAGAAGCTGCCCGATGGCTCCAGCGGCGCAGCGCCGCAAACGCAACAGCCTCAGGCAACTTCAACGCCCACGCCCAGCAACAATGCAGCAGCAACAGCAGCAACAGCAGCTGCCGCCGCCGCCGCAGCCGAGCCGCAAACACCGCTTAAGAATGAGAATCAGCCAGCCACGTTTCTCATGTACAATCGCATCAATACAACCATTGGCGGAGCATCCACCACCAGCGATCAGAGTCCGCTGCTGCAGGCCAGCGGCAGTGGCGGCAGTGTCGCCGGCACCGCCACCCAGGACGATAAAACGTTGCGTAAACGCAACGAGGATAAGAGCAATAGCATTTGGTATGAATACGGCTGCGTTTAGAGCTTTCGTTTACCATGTGGCCCTGAACTATCCAGTTCCAGTCCACGGAAACACAATTAACTGCATTTGCTGACGACGAAGTATTATTTCGTTTTAGAAAGTAACGAATTTATGCCTTTAGCTTAGACAGAAATGAAAATACTAAGTGCTTCTTAAATGCTATGATTTGCCTTAAGCTGCAGACAAACGCGTCTGCAGTTTATATACGTAGCGATTACATAAATATATATATTACTATATATTTAATGTTTATGTATGTTGTTTTTTACATTTAGATATAGTTTAGATAATAGATATACAATTTGTAGTTGTATTTATGTAACTAAACGAAGACTATAACGGCAACTGTGCGAATTCATAACTACCTAGCAGTAGTAAATATCCACACATATATGTAACTACGTACTTATATATATTGTGTATACCAATACCGAAATGTATGTTCATTACGTCCACAAGATAAGGCTGCCCCCCATAGGAGCAACAGATCAAAAGTTTATTATTATATTGTATTTATGCATTTTACACTCGAATACATTTATATTCCTACACATTTTGTATACTACAGCCTACAGCTGACGAATGCGCCTTCAATTTGTGAATATATTTTTCTAAGAATTAAAGTAAAATCTAAGCAGCAATAATTAAAAGTAAAAGTAATGGTCTTTAATTTATTGACAAAAGCCTATATACGCAATAAAACAACAAACGCAAACATAAAGTGCAAAAAAAAGCTTCTCTTAAATCCATTGAGATAACCCATACAACACTATATATACATATATAAAGATACCTTCCTCTGCTCAGCATTTTAGTTTGAAATTCAAAAGAAGAAGCGAGATCGTAAAAAGTGTGGCTGAAACTGCTGCTATCTCTGGGGGTCGAGCTGGATAGCTGGTAAGTTGGCAGTTATATTCTATACTTATGTTAATAAACATTTTTATACTCGTTCATGGAGTGAAACTAGTATATTGGGTTTATGCAATGTCCGGCATGCTGTCCGTCCGTCTGTCCGTATCAACGCAATTTTTTTCGCCGGTATTGAAACTAGAGAAATTTTGGATATATACTCGTGTATAAAATGTTACGGGTTTCGGGATGCGCCCACTGGGGGCGTAGCAATTCGATTAAATCTATATATCTTCCTCACTTTTATAGCTAGATGCATAAAATGTACACCGACAGATTGCTGATGACCTCCTCTAAAGATAGCATCAAAACTTTTTTAGCTACGCCCACTACCGCGCCCAGAATGTCCAAAACTCGATATCTGCACAACACCAATGATGCCAGTGCAATACTGCTAGCGCCATCTATGGCATATTTTCGGTAATTATTTTTGTTTGGTTGTCACTGCTTACAAAGGCTGACTGCTACACTATTTCAAATTGTTAGAATTTGCTTGCGGTTGATTGCTGATTCATTTTGCACTTGTCGTTCAGTAACTTGAGTTGAGTTTTGTCACAACGTGATCAACTAGTAGTGCAGTGGTGCAGTATAAAATGCAGCTAAACACATAAATATACATATATTTAATACTTAACATAAATTGTTAACATAACAATTCCATAACAGTACCATAACATAAACAGATGATTTTAACATAAGTAGTGTTTATCATATGCACCAACCGCAGCGGTCTGTATGCACTTTTCGGCGCTAGCCACAGACTTCTGTTATACTCGTTCAGTTTCAATTGGAATTATATGTTGATGCTTATTGGATAGGTTCGGTTATTAGATAACTGAACGTGCATTTCGGCAAAAACAAAATGGTTGGTGTCGATGATGACTAACACGCTGTTAAGGTGACAGTTGTGATCGCGCAGAGGCAAACGTTTTTTTTTGTATTTTATACTTGTATACTATTATTATTATTAATATACATAGTGCTAGGGTACATGTTTTGGTTGTTATTACACTGTGAACGAGAAATCCGCAGACGGCTACACCCGACTGCAACGTTCTCACTTATTTATTTTTGAATTCTGTTTCAGTTTCAGTTTCATTTATTGCGTTCAAAATTAAATAGAGGGTTCCATAAAGACGGGAATCTATGAATGTAGCCAGAAGAAGCCCAACTTTTCTTAAACTCTTATTCCAACAGCCTGTATATCTTGTTATTCTATTAAGATAAATTAAAGTAATTTTTCTACAAATTTAACCAAAAAGACCCAAACAAATAATTCATTTAATAAAATTCATAATCATGAATTTCTGGCTAAGATAGTATGTTTATCAGCGATAAAAACTGGCACATAATACGCACAAATTAGGCGCAAAGCATTTTAGTTGGAATCGTGAACGAGATGTGGTCAAAACTGCTTATAATAACTCTGGTAACTAGACGCATTTAGCATGCAGTCAACAAGATGCATAAATAATTTCAAAATAGGTATTGGTGCAGCATTTGGATGCCACCTGCGATGTGTGTCAAGCCGGAAAGGCAGCCTGTCATAGCCAGAACACCTACTCGATATGCTTGAATGGTGAGTATGGGAATGGGTTTCATTCAATATGTGAAATGGGTTCGAACCCCTCTGTCCAGTTTATTTCTTTGTCTCAAAATTTAGCCTGATAGTTTACCACTATATTCTATACTAATACTAAAGATAATCTGAATACACATAAAAGGTGAGCCAACTAACGATGCTATAACCTGTCCCACGGACTATATATGTACCGGCGAAAAGTATATTTGCTATCCGAAAACGGACTTTCAACCCATCTGTACGCCAATTGTGGATCTGGACGCGTTCTGTGCCAATTCGGGTCAAGCGGGGAGTTATGTAAACTCGCAGGATCCGACATGTAAAACGTAGGCAACCCATCAATATCTATTACATTTAGATATATATTTTAATATATGCATTTTTTCAGTTTCATCGATTGTGTCCAACAAAATGGTCCAATGAAAGGCTATATTTATACCTGCACATCGAAAAAGCCATATTTCAATGGTATAAATTGTCAGGCCGAGAAACCGGTTGGTTGTACCTAAATACGATTATCTATGATTTAAGAACAACTCGTTTATGTTCATAAAAAAAACAACAATAAATGTAAAGTATGCAAATTGTCTGCTTTGATGTTTAACCAAGATAATGAACATAACGATAATCGCCGACTGCGAACAAACTTAGCTTGAAATTTTCGTTTATGGCCTCGTCAAGGTTTATGGCAAGTCCCATAAAATACTGCCAAAACTCATATGAGTTGGCCAAGGTGATACTCCTTATCTGTGATATAGGGATAGGCATATAAATCAAGACGCACATCAATTTTCGCCAGTTAATCATAATAGGTGCTCGTCCGCACAACAGCTTTATCCGGCAATGTTACAGTTATCAAAGATCGTAGGTAGTTGCGTAGGCTCCTTTGGTTCTACTTACAAACTGTGGTGCTCTAATATGCTAGGCAGTTGTGCTTTTGGTTGTCCTGGCGCTACCATCCAATCTCATGGGTCAGTGCGATGTCTGCCAAACGGCGGTTCGAGCCGCTTGCCACAGTGAAACCACATACTCCATTTGCATCGATGGTGAGCGTGTCAAATCCTTACATTTTCTATTTTCCATATAAATATCGAAATATTCAGGCATACCGACGGACGATTTCATAGAATGTCCCAATGGCTTTCACTGCACGGGTGGTAAATACATATGCTATCCAAACACAATAGGAGCTCCTAACTGTATAACTGGAGAAACTGGTTCAACGACCCCTACATCGACCACAAGAGCCCCACGAGATCCGGATACCCTTTGCAAGGAAATTCAAAAAAACGGCCTATATGCAAATGAAATTGATCCAACATGCACCACGTAAATATGCATATAAATACCAATGTGTACAAGAATACATATACCTCCTTCATATATTATTTATCTTATAGGTATGTGGACTGCAGCCTAAGCAACGGCGTTTGGGAAGCCACCCAACTATCATGTTCAACTGGCTGGTTTAACGGCGGCTACTGTAATAAAAATAAGCCAGATGGCTGTACATGAAAAACCAAACTAGTCTCCTATATGCGTGTCTATAGCTCCGATCTGCTTCGTCAAAATTCTATTTTTTTCCTCTTTACTCAAAAGTATATATAAATTCATGGAACTAACTGAAATCAGTATTTTTTTTCAAATATAAAAAAGAACGAAAACTTTTAAGTTTGTATCTCATCGTGTACAAAGATTTTAATCATTAGTCTTTTATTTATCAAAAACAGTCGCCAGAGCGAGTGTCACAAAAGTAAATAAGTAAAAAAAATAAAATTAAAACAAGTTAGGTGGCTCAAGTCGGGCGTGTCCGACTTTTTTTTATATATGTGGGGCGAATGGGACTGGTATCCAAAATCCGAAATATTCATAATCTATATTAAACCAAATTTGGTGGTGGCTCTAGCTCTTAAAGTTTCCGAGATGTGCTCCAAAAACCGGGTAAAAAATCGATAAATACTTAATATAAGAAAACGAAGCGAGTTATCGATCATTTGAATTAAACTCGATCTGCGTATGGTATACACGAACTTAAAAGGTCCCAGTTCAGCTCTCTAGCTCTTGTAGTCTCTGAAATCGAAGCGTTCATACAGACAGACGGACGGACAGACAGACGGACATGGCTAGATCGACTCGGCTATTGCTTCCGACCAAGAATATATATACTTTATTGGTCGGAGATGCCTCCTTCTGCCTGTTACATACATTTGCACAAACCAATTTACCCTTTTTACCCATTTTCAACGGGCTCAGGTTACAAAAACATAATAAAAGCTAAAAGCCTTAACGAATTATAAGGATTTCTAATAACATCACGATGGGGGTATTGTATTTGTCCTTCCGGCTAATTGTTGTCAGTGGCGTTATTTTATAGAGCCTACAGCAAAATAGGAAGGTGTTGAGGTAGTAGAAATGTGTTCTTATATGTAAAAGTATTCTAAATGAAATACAAAATATTCAGAAAAAATAAATCAAGAAATTTCATTAAAACATATAAACATTTTAAAATTATTATTATTATTATACTGCTTGTACACAGATTTTATGCTTGATAAATACAGCTTGATATATAGATATACATCACATTACATATAAAACGGCCTTCATATTTAGCAGTTAGCAGGTCGTTCAGTTTCACAGACAGTCGTCTCGGAGTTAAAATATGTGCTGGTGTTGCAATGGTAGAGCCATCCAAGGTATTCTCCCGATAGTTTGTAACAGAGCACATAACTGTTAAAACATGATTGTAATGAATATTGTTAGATTCTTTAGAGATTGGCTGACAACTTACTCTTTGCAAGTGGAATCACTCTCGATTCTGAAATAACCTTCTCTCTTGAGACCTGCGCAATATACATCCGCGTCAAATACTGGGACCACTGTTGTTGTTGTTGGTGTAGTTGTTGGTGTTGTTGTTGTTGTTGTTGTTGTTGTTGGTGTTGTTGTTGTTGTTGTTGTCGTGGTAGAAGAATCTGTGGATGAACCTGTTGTCGATTGAATAGGCTGTGAGGTGGACGATACAGTGGACGCAACTGTAGTCGATTCTGTGGACAGTGAGCTGGATGAATCTGTAAATGCAACTGTAGTCGATTCTGTGGGCTGCGAGGTGGATGAACCTGTAGATGCAACTGTTGTCGATTCTGTGGGCTGCGCGGTGGACGATACAGTGGACGCAACTGTAGTCGATTCTGTGGGCAGCGAGGTGGACGATACAGTGGACGCAACTGTAGTCGATTCTGTGGGCTTTGAAGTGGATGAATCTGTAGATGCAACTGTTGTCGATTCTGTGGGCTGCGAGGTGGATGAACCTGTAGATGCAACGGTTGTCGATTCTGTGGGCTGTGAGGTGGATGAACCTGTAGATGCAACTGTTGTCGATTCTGTGGGCTGCGCGGTGGACGATACAGTGGACGCAACTGTAGTCGATTCTGTGGGCTTTGAAGTGGATGAACCTGTAGATGCAGCTGTTGTCGATTCTGTGGGCTGCGAGGTGGACGATAGAGTGGACGCAACTGTAGTCGATTCTGTGGGCAGCGAGGTGGACGATACAGTGGACGCAACTGTAGTCGATTCTGTGGGCTGCGAGGTGGATGAACCTGTATATGCAACTGTTGTCGATTCTGTGGGCTGCGAGGTGGACGATACAGTGGACGCAATTGTAGTCGATTCTGTGGGCAGCGAGGTGGATGAACCTGTAGATGCAACTGTAGTCGATTCTGTGGGTGGGCTGCGAGGTGGACGATACAGTGGACGCAACTGTAGTCGATTCTGTGGGCTTTGAAGTGGATGAACCTGTAGATGCAGCTGTTGTCGATTCTGTGGGCTGCGAGGTGGACGATAGAGTGGACGCAACTGTAGTCGATTCTGTGGGCAGCGAGGTGGACGATACAGTGGACGCAACTGTAGTCGATTCTGTGGGCTGCGCGGTGGACGATACAGTGGACGCAACTGTAGTCGATTCTGTGGGCTGCGAGGTGGACGATACAGTGGACGCAACTGTAGTCGATTCTGTGGGCTGCGAGGTGGACGATACAGTGGACGCAACTGTAGTCGATTCTGTGGACAGTGAGGTGGATGAACCTGTAGATGCAACTGTAGTCGATTCTGTGGGCTGAGAGGTGGACGATACAGTGGACGCAACTGTAGTCGATTCTGTGGGCTGCGCGGTGGACGATACAGTGGACGCAACTGTAGTCGATTCTGTGGGCTTTGAAGTGGATGAACCTGTAGATGCAGCTGTTGTCGATTCTGTGGGCTGCGAGGTGGACGATAGAGTGGACGCAACTGTAGTCGATTCTGTGGGCAGCGAGGTGGACGATACAGTGGACGCAACTGTAGTCGATTCTGTGGGCTGCGCGGTGGACGATACAGTGGACGCAACTGTAGTCGATTCTGTGGGCTTTGAAGTGGATGAATCTGTAGATGCAGCTGTTGTCGATTCTGTGGGCTGCGAGGTGGACGATACAGTGGACGCAACTGTAGTCGATTCTGTGGGCTGCGAGGTGGACGATACAGTGGACGCAACTGTAGTCGATTCTGTGGGCAGCGAGGTGGACGATACAGTGGACGCAACTGTAGTCGATTCTGTGGGCTGCGAGGTGGACGATACAGTGGACGCAACTGTAGTCGATTCTGTGGACAGTGAGCTGGATGAATCTGTAGATGCAACTGTTGTCGATTCTGTGGGCTGCGAGGTGGATGAACCTGTAGATGCAACTGTTGTCGATTCTGTGGGCTTTGAAGTGGATGAATCTGTAGATGCAGCTGTTGTCGATTCTGTGGGCTGCGAGGTGGACGATACAGTGGACGCAACTGTAGTCGATTCTGTGGGCTTTGAAGTGGATGAACCTGTAGATGCAGCTGTTGTCGATTCTGTGGGCTGCGAGGTGGATGAACCTGTAGATGCAACTGTTGTCGATTCTGTGGGCTTTGAAGTGGATGAATCTGTAGATGCAGCTGTTGTCGATTCTGTGGGCTGCGAGGTGGACGATACAGTGGACGCAACTGTAGTCGATTCTGTGGGCTTTGAAGTGGATGAACCTGTAGATGCAACTGTTGTCGATTCTGTGGGCTGCGAGGTGGATGAACCTGTAGATGCAACTGTTGTCGATTCTGTGGGCTTTGAAGTGGATGAATCTGTAGATGCAGCTGTTGTCGATTCTGTGGGCTGCGCGGTGGACGATACAGTGGACGCAACTGTAGTCGATTCTGTGGGCTTTGAAGTGGATGAACCTGTAGATGCAACTGTTGTCGATTCTGTGGGCTGCGAGGTGGATGAACCTGTAGATGCAACTGTTGTCGATTCTGTGGGCTTTGAAGTGGATGAACCTGTAGATGCAGCTGTTGTCGATTCTGTGGGCTGCGAGGTGGACGATAGAGTGGACGCAACTGTAGTCGATTCTGTGGGCTTTGAAGTGGATGACCCTGTAGATGCAACTGTTGTCGATTCTGTGGGCTGCGAGGTGGATGAACCTGTAGATGCAACTGTTGTCGATTCTGTGGGCTTTGAAGTGGATGAATCTGTAGATGCAGCTGTTGTCGATTCTGTGGGCTGCGCGGTGGACGATACAGTGGACGCAACTGTAGTCGATTCTGTGGGCTTTGAAGTGGATGAATCTGTAGATGCAGCTGTTGTCGATTCTGTGGGCTTTGAAGTGGATGAACCTGTAGATGCAGCTGTTGTCGATTCTGTGGGCTGCGAGGTGGACGATACAGTGGACGCAACTGTAGTCGATTCTGTGGGCTTTGAAGTGGATGAACCTGTAGATGCAACTGTTGTCGATTCTGTGGGCTGCGAGGTGGATGAACCTGTAGATGCAGCTGTTGTCGATTCTGTGGGCTGCGCGGTGGACGATACAGTGGACGCAACTGTAGTCGATTCTGTGGGCTTTGAAGTGGATGAACCTGTAGATGCAGCTGTTGTCGATTCTGTGGGCTGCGAGGTGGATGAACCTGTAGATGCAACTGTAGTCGATTCTGTGGGCTGCGCGGTGGACGATACAGTGGACGCAACTGTAGTCGATTCTGTGGGCTTTGAAGTGGATGAACCTGTAGATGCAGCTGTTGTCGATTCTGTGGGCCTGCGAGGTGGACGCATACAGTGGACGCAACTGTAGTCGATTCTGTGGGCGCGAGGTGGATGAACCTGTAGATGCAACTGTTGTCGATTCTGTGGGCTGCGAGGTGGACGATACAGTGGACGCAATTGTAGTCGATTCTGTGGGCAGCGAGGTGGATGAACCTGTAGATGCAACTGTAGTCGATTCTGTGGGCTGCGAGGTGGACGATACAGTGGACGCAACTGTAGTCGATTCTGTGGGCTTTGAAGTGGATGAACCTGTAGATGCAGCTGTTGTCGATTCTGTGGGCTGCGAGGTGGACGATAGAGTGGACGCAACTGTAGTCGATTCTGTGGGCAGCGAGGTGGACGATACAGTGGACGCAACTGTAGTCGATTCTGTGGGCTGCGCGGTGGACGATACAGTGGACGCAACTGTAGTCGATTCTGTGGGCAGCGAGGTGGACGATACAGTGGACGCAACTGTAGTCGATTCTGTGGGCTGCGAGGTGGACGATACAGTGGACGCAACTGTAGTCGATTCTGTGGGCATGCCGTGCGCACGTGCGCGTGGGCGCGAGGTGGACGATACAGTGGACGCAACTGTAGTCGATTCTGTGGGCTTTGAAGTGGATGAACCTGTAGATGCAGCTGTTGTCGATTCTGTGGGCTGCGAGGTGGACGATAGAGTGGACGCAACTGTAGTCGATTCTGTGGGCAGCGAGGTGGACGATACAGTGGACGCAACTGTAGTCGATTCTGTGGGCTGCGCGGTGGACGATACAGTGGACGCAACTGTAGTCGATTCTGTGGGCTTTGAAGTGGATGAATCTGTAGATGCAGCTGTTGTCGATTCTGTGGGCTGCGAGGTGGACGATACAGTGGACGCAACTGTAGTCGATTCTGTGGGCTGCGAGGTGGACGATACAGTGGACGCAACTGTAGTCGATTCTGTGGGCAGCGAGGTGGACGATACAGTGGACGCAACTGTAGTCGATTCTGTGGGCTGCGAGGTGGACGATACAGTGGACGCAACTGTAGTCGATTCGTGGTGGCGATTCTGTGGGCATGCGAGGTGGATGAACCTGTAGATGCAACTGTTGTCGATTCTGTGGGCTGCGAGGTGGATGAACCTGTAGATGCAACTGTTGTCGATTCTGTGGGCTTTGAAGTGGATGAATCTGTAGATGCAGCTGTTGTCGATTCTGTGGGCTGCGAGGTGGACGATACAGTGGACGCAACTGTAGTCGATTCTGTGGGCTTTGAAGTGGATGAACCTGTAGATGCAACTGTTGTCGATTCTGTGGGCTGCGAGGTGGATGAACCTGTAGATGCAACTGTTGTCGATTCTGTGGGCTTTGAAGTGGATGAATCTGTAGATGCAGCTGTTGTCGATTCTGTGGGCTGCGAGGTGGACGATACAGTGGACGCAACTGTAGTCGATTCTGTGGGCTTTGAAGTGGATGAACCTGTAGATGCAACTGTTGTCGATTCTGTGGGCTGCGAGGTGGATGAACCTGTAGATGCAACTGTTGTCGATTCTGTGGGCTTTGAAGTGGATGAATCTGTAGATGCAGCTGTTGTCGATTCTGTGGGCTGCGAGGTGGACGATACAGTGGACGCAACTGTAGTCGATTCTGTGGGCTTTGAAGTGGATGAACCTGTAGATGCAACTGTTGTCGATTCTGTGGGCTGCGAGGTGGATGAACCTGTAGATGCAACTGTTGTCGATTCTGTGGGCTTTGAAGTGGATGAATCTGTAGATGCAGCTGTTGTCGATTCTGTGGGCTGCGCGGTGGACGATACAGTGGACGCAACTGTAGTCGATTCTGTGGGCTTTGAAGTGGATGAACCTGTAGATGCAACTGTTGTCGATTCTGTGGGCTGCGAGGTGGATGAACCTGTAGATGCAACTGTTGTCGATTCTGTGGGCTTTGAAGTGGATGAACCTGTAGATGCAGCTGTTGTCGATTCTGTGGGCTGCGAGGTGGACGATAGAGTGGACGCAACTGTAGTCGATTCTGTGGGCTTTGAAGTGGATGACCCTGTAGATGCAACTGTTGTCGATTCTGTGGGCTGCGAGGTGGATGAACCTGTAGATGCAACTGTTGTCGATTCTGTGGGCTTTGAAGTGGATGAATCTGTAGATGCAGCTGTTGTCGATTCTGTGGGCTGCGCGGTGGACGATACAGTGGACGCAACTGTAGTCGATTCTGTGGGCTTTGAAGTGGATGAATCTGTAGATGCAGCTGTTGTCGATTCTGTGGGCTTTGAAGTGGATGAACCTGTAGATGCAGCTGTTGTCGATTCTGTGAGCTGCGAGGTGGACGATACAGTGGACGCAACTGTAGTCGATTCTGTGGGCTTTGAAGTGGATGAACCTGTAGATGCAACTGTTGTCGTTTCTGTGGGCTGCGAGGTGGATGAACCTGTAGATGCAGCTGTTGTCGATTCTGTGGGCTGCGCGGTGGACGATACAGTGGACGCAACTGTAGTCGATTCTGTGGACTTTGAAGTGGATGAACCTGTAGATGCAACTGTTGTCGATTCTGTGGGCTGCGAGGTGGATGAACCTGTAGATGCAGCTGTTGTCGATTCTGTGGGCTGCGCGGTGGACGATACAGTGGACGCAACTGTAGTCGATTCTGTGGACTTTGAAGTGGATGAACCTGTAGATGCAACTGTTGTCGATTCTGTGGGCTGCGAGGTGGATGAACCTGTAGATGCAACTGTTGTCGATTCTGTGGGCTTTGAAGTGGATGAACCTGTAGATGCAACTGTTGTCGATTCTGTGGGCTTTGAAGTGGATGAACCTGTAGATGCAACTGTTGTCGATTCTGTGGGCTGCGAGGTGGATGAACCTGTAGATGCAACTGTTGTCGATTCTGTAGGCTGCGAGGTGGACGATACAGTGGACGCAACTGTTGTTGATTGAGTGGGCAGCAAGGTTGACGACCCAGTGGACACAACTGTTGTCGATTGACTGGGCTGCGGGGTAGACGATGCAGTGGACGCACCTGTTGTCGTGGAAGTAACGCAGGATGGCTGCAATAAAAGGATGCGAAGTTAAAAATAAGCAAACGAAGACATTTTTAAAACTTACAGAACTGGTTTCGATTGCAGAACAAAACGAGCCATCGACATTGCAGTAATAGCCAGTTTTACAAGTACGAATTGAATCGGGATCAACTACACCCTGATTATAGCAGACTCCGTAGTTGTATTCATCCACGCAGGCGTACACCCCGTCCGTGAGAGCGCAATCTGAGCAGGTTTGTGAGGAGTGTGAATTTGTGGTCGATTCTGTAGACTGCGTGGTGGAGGACTGCGTGGATGCAACTGTTGTCGTGGAAGTAACACAGGATGGCTGCAATAGAAGGATGCGAAATTAAAAAAAAAAGGAAACGACAGAGATCTTTATGGAACTTACAGACGAGGTCTCGATTGCTGAACAAAACGAGCCATCGACATTGCAGTAATAGCCAGTTTTACAAGTACGAATCGAATCGGGATCGACAGATCCCTGATTATAGCAAACTCCGTAGTTGTATTCATCAACGCAGGCGTACACCCCGTCCGTGAGAGAGCAATCTGAGCAGGTTTGGCAGTTCCCCATTTCAAAGAATGGAATCAGCACCATTATCTGCAAACAAAAGAAATGTTAGGGTATATGTTTTTTTATTGAAGCACTTTGTTCCTTTACTTACTGCTGCAATTTTTAGACAAGGACTCATTTTGAAGTCTGTGTTTGGCGTGTCTTCTCGGCTGTGATTCCGAAATAGCTTTGACGCGTGTTAATTTCACCAAATCGCATTTTATATATGGGCCTAGAGCATGGATTATGATCATAAAGATTGGCATGGCTAAATAAATAATCTCTTCTGCTTAAATGACAATTGAATTCGACATTGGTGCCAAAAAGACGAACATCAAATTTAGAGCGAGATTTTCTTATATACACCTAAATAAAGATAACGGGCAATGTAAACAGTGCTGATGAAAGACGACTCCAGGTCCTCATTTTGGTCGGCGGCATCACTAGATTATGTTTATATTGTCGTATATAAAATGTTCTCTATGGGCTTTCGTCGTCGCCGGCGTTTGGAGCAGCTGCGTCGTCCAGCCAGCTGCGTGTCATCCGCAAAGAGGGCAGCCGGAAGCGCCACTCGTCGCAGCAGTGCGTGTAGACGTCCTCGCCCAGCTGCAGCAGCTCCTTGGCGAAGTCGCGTTCGTCATGCTTCCATGGCCGCTCGGCGCCGCCAAACATTTCCATGCGCACGAGCGCTGCCATCGTTGGACCCAGATACTTTTTAATCCCATTATATAGCTGTGGCTTGGTTAATTGTGGCGCGGATGAGGAGGAGCAGGTGGAGGCGGAGGCGGAGGCATTGCTCTTTAACGCTTCCAGTTTCATCACAGTTTCCTTTAGAGCGGCATATTCCGAAGAGAGCTGATCATGGTTAGCTCTCAATTCGTCATATTTTATCTGCAGATCTTCGGGGATCTCTTCGGACGGCGGCGTTGGCATAGCCGGAAATTCTTCTTCGCTCTTGGGTTCTGTTGATTTCTTCAAGTCAACTGCTTGCCTCAGCTCCGGCTCCAGTTTGTCAGTGATCAGGTCAACAAAGTCTGACGCCTCAGGCTTGTTTGACGCCTCAGGCTTGTTTGACGCCTCTTGGGCCAACTTTTGTTTCTTATTTGGTTCCATGGCCAAAGGCTTTGGCGGCGTTCGCCTTCTCGCCGCGTATTTGCGTCCAAACCGCGTGTCCTCGGTGAAGCCCAGCGGACACTCGAAGTCTTCGGGTGGTATCAGGTGCGCCAGCGTTGGCGTGGGAAGCTTGACCATTGTGGCTTCGCCGTTCTCATCGAGGTGCTCCAGGTCCCAGGCCAGTTCCTTGCTGACGCGCGCCAGCGTCGGCGTCTGATTGGGCATAAGTCGATCCAATTTGTAGTTCATAAAGCATTCGTAGCGAAAGTGGCGCGCGCAAACAACGCGATTTGATAGCTTCTCCCGTGCAACGTTCAAAATGTTGGCGTTGTCACAGTTTTTTAGCCAGGTTTCCAGTCGAGCGGGATCACGCACTGGCAGTTTGAAGAAATGCATTTTCGGGTTGCGTTGTGTTGTGACTTGGCAGTCGCGAAAAACGCATCGAGTGCCGCCCATTTTAACATATAATTACTTTGCTTATTTTCAACTTTAAGCAAGGCATAAACAAATAACGCGTAGCCAGTTTAGCACTAAAACAAACACATAAGCAAAACGTTGGGCACATTTTGTCGTGTACCAATTATGGTCACCCAAAAACCAGCGAAAAGTATATACCAAATCCAAGCAAAAAATACGTTAAAGTTGTTGGAAAATATTAAATGAAGTATTAATTTTTTTTATTTAACGCAAATATTATAAAGCTGAAGTTGAATGGCGAATGCATTTAATTTTCATGATTGTTTACATTTTATAAAATAATAGTGATAGGTCTAATAAATCTAATGAGAATAGAGGCTCGTAAATTTTTTCTAGAACTTTACATATCCAGCAGCCTACAACACTGCCAGCTTATTTTGTGCAACTCTGTGTTGACAACCGGAAGAGGTAGCCCTGCGAACCAGAAGTCTCTAGAAGCATCTAGAAGTTTCGTATCATTTTGCTCATCCCCTATAAAAGCAGCAGTAAGCAGTTGCCGGCTTGTCAGTATTGAGAAAAAATTCGTGCGGTGAGCACTGAAGCGTCTGCTTGAAAGCAAAGCGAAATAAAAATTGAATTTCATTTTCTGCCCAAAGAAAACTGAAAAGAGTGTATTGTTTTAAAGTTTATTCTGTGAAACAAAGACATACAAGGTAAGCATAGCATAATTAAAAGTGCAACATTTCATTTACTTTCGGTGAGAAAATTGTGCATCACAGTGACTGCAATTAAATGCAAAGTGTGTGTGTGTGTGTATATGTGCAGAAAGCGCTCTTGACACAATTCATTATATCGATTGCCGAAAGCTCTAGAAATTTCGGGGTCGAAATCATAGATTTTCATTTATAATTAATAATTTTCACAGTTCAACGTGCTTACTCACACTTCAGTTAATTCAAAGAGCGTGCTTTGAGCTGAGTCACTTGCGGATAATGCCGGCTAAAAGAAACTGCAGAACTTTCTCGAATGCTGTTTGCAGAGAGTTACTATATAATTCATATAAGCAATACCAAAAAATATTAATGTTTAAATTGATATGCATACATTTAAGTATGCACGTGCTTGCATTTTTCTTTGTCTCATTCGCTCTCACGCATGCATGCGTGTATTTGCGTACTCATTTTTCGTACCTTTTTCGAAATGTTCTAGAATAATGCCTTGAAATTGGTATTTATCAATGAAAGTGTAAATATGTATGTATGTATGTATATAAGGGTTGCATTTCTAGAAAAAAGCAGTTATGCCAATGTATATTGGCAAGGCAACGCTTCCAGATTTTTCCAATTCAATGCATACATACTAACTTATCTATGAATAGGCAGTGTGTTGTACATCGCTTACATGCATATGTACATGAGTGAGTGAGAGGGCAAGCATACGCGAATATTCTCATAAGGGACAGTTTTAAAGTTTGTTTAATTTAACTGAATATATTACAATAAAGCAACAATAACACATTTGCATACATATATATATATATGCATATACTTATTTTTAATATCACGTGCTGTTGAATGCATTGATTTTTTATTTTATTTAATTTTTTTTTTTTATTTGCAGATGCCCGAAGAAACGGAGACTTTCGCATTCCAGGCTGAGATTGCTCAGCTCATGTCATTGATCATCAACACATTCTACTCGAACAAGGAGATCTTCTTGCGTGAATTGATTTCCAATGCGTCTGATGCGCTCGACAAGATCCGCTATGAATCGCTGACGGATCCCAGCAAGCTTGACTTCGGCAAGGAGCTGTACATCAAGCTGATACCGAACAAGACCGCTGGTACACTGACCATCATCGATACCGGCATCGGTATGACCAAGTCCGACTTGGTTAATAACTTGGGCACGATTGCCAAGTCGGGCACCAAGGCGTTCATGGAGGCATTGCAAGCTGGCGCCGACATTTCCATGATTGGCCAGTTCGGTGTGGGTTTCTACTCGGCCTACCTGGTGGCCGATAAGGTCACGGTCACCTCGAAGAACAACGATGACGAGCAGTACATCTGGGAGTCGTCCGCAGGTGGATCCTTCACTGTCCGTGCTGATAACTCTGAGCCCCTGGGCCGTGGCACCAAGATCGTGCTGTTCATCAAGGAAGATCAGACCGATTACCTGGAGGAGAGCAAGATCAAGGAGATCGTGAACAAGCACTCGCAGTTCATTGGTTACCCCATCAAGTTGTTGGTGGAGAAGGAACGCGAGAAGGAGGTCAGCGACGATGAGGCTGAGGATGAGAAGAAGGAGGGTGACGAGAAGAAAGAGATGGACACCGATGAGCCCAAGATCGAGGATGTTGGCGAGGACGAAGATGCCGACAAGAAGGATAAGGATGCCAAGAAAAAGAAGACCATCAAGGAGAAGTACACCGAAGATGAGGAACTGAACAAGACTAAGCCCATCTGGACACGCAACCCCGATGATATCTCCCAGGAGGAATACGGAGAGTTCTACAAGTCGTTGACCAACGACTGGGAGGACCATTTGGCTGTCAAGCACTTCTCCGTCGAGGGTCAGCTGGAGTTCCGCGCTCTGCTCTTCATCCCACGCCGCACGCCCTTCGATCTGTTCGAGAACCAGAAGAAGCGCAACAACATCAAGCTGTACGTGCGCCGTGTCTTCATCATGGACAACTGCGAGGATCTCATTCCCGAGTACTTAAACTTCATCAAGGGTGTGGTCGACTCCGAGGATTTGCCACTCAACATTTCTCGCGAGATGTTGCAGCAGAACAAGGTGCTGAAGGTCATCCGTAAGAATCTAGTCAAGAAGACCATGGAGCTGATCGAGGAGCTCACCGAAGACAAGGAGAACTACAAGAAGTTCTACGACCAGTTCAGCAAGAACCTGAAGCTAGGCGTCCACGAGGACAGCAACAATCGCGCCAAGCTGGCCGATTTCTTGCGCTTCCACACCTCGGCCTCCGGCGATGACTTCTGCTCGCTGTCCGACTACGTGTCCAGGATGAAGGAGAGCCAGAAGCACATCTACTTCATTACTGGCGAGTCCAAGGACCAGGTCACCAACTCTGCCTTCGTGGAGCGCGTCAAGGCACGCGGCTTCGAGGTGGTCTACATGACCGAACCCATCGATGAGTACGTCATCCAGCACTTGAAGGAATACAAGGGCAAGCAGCTGGTCTCTGTCACCAAGGAGGGTCTCGAGTTGCCCGAGGATGAGGCCGAGAAGAAGAAGCGCGAGGAGGACAAGGCCAAGTTCGAGGGCCTGTGCAAGCTGATGAAGTCGATTTTGGACAACAAAGTCGAGAAGGTTGTCGTATCCAACCGTCTGGTCGACTCGCCCTGCTGCATCGTCACCTCGCAGTTCGGTTGGTCAGCCAACATGGAGCGCATCATGAAGGCCCAGGCATTGCGTGACACCTCCACCATGGGCTACATGGCCGGCAAGAAGCACTTGGAAATCAATCCCGATCATCCAATTGTAGAGACGCTGCGCCAGAAGGCCGATGCCGATAAGAACGACAAGGCAGTCAAGGATTTGGTCATTCTGCTGTTTGAGACATCGCTCTTGTCATCTGGTTTCTCGCTGGACAGCCCCCAGGTGCATGCCAGCCGCATCTATCGCATGATCAAGCTGGGTCTTGGCATCGATGAGGATGAGCCCATGACCACCGAGGACGCCCAGAGCGCTGGTGATGCTCCCTCTCTGGTTGAGGACACCGAGGATGCTTCCCACATGGAGGAGGTCGATTAAACAGCCTGCACAACCCCCACCCCGCCAATCACACATCATGCACCAACACTCAACCCCCACCCCCACGCAAACCATTCATTTGCATACAAAATTACTAAAGTTGATCACATTTAATTTCCTTTGTTGGAACCGCTTCTTGTGTTGACCTGACAACAGAGTTAATTTAATGTTCAGTTTACATTGTAATTTGTATTTACGTTTTGTCGCGTTATAGGCGACAATAATACGCTTAAACTCACTCAAAAAACCATGCAAAATATGTAATGTTAGGATTTAAACATTCACTTTTAAGAGCAGTTGTCGTTCATAAGAAACCTCTAATTTAGAATCCAAGTAACTTATGTAATGAAAGAAAGAAATACAAAGACTACATATGCGTTAGCTATAAAACGGAATATCTAATAAGGTTGGATGATCGGATCGATGATTAAACTACAATAAACAAGCAAATGTGTTTAAAAAAATATCGTTTTTTATTTGCCAAGTACAACGCGGGCTTTTCTAGGATTCGCATTCCTTTCGCAGCAGCTGCTCTACGGCCTCCACAGTGGACACGCCTTTGCTGATGAGTATTATTTTGTTCCGCGAACGAGAGCCCCTGTCTAGCGAGACGTCGCTTTTGCGCAGTCCCAGCACTTTCGACAGGAATTTGACCAGTTCCGCGTTGGCTTCGCCCTCGCTGGGCGGCGCTGCAATCTGGACGCCAACGCCTTCCAGGTTAATGTCGGTGATGCCATTCTGCTTGGCGCCGGGTTTGGCTAGTATTTTGATGGCAATGTTGCCGCTCTTGTCCAGTGTGACCGGCGTGTTGACGGCAGCCGGTGTGGCTGTCGCATTGGCACTGGCCGCCGCCTTCGCTTTTCCCTTGTTTTTCGACATAATGTGTGCGTGGGTCGATGTATAAATGCGTCGCATTAGTTTCTTATTTTTATGAATTGCTTTTCACGTTCATTTTTAATAAAATACTTGCTTACTTATCGAAAAAGCACTCGCGTCCAAGGCGAGCAGCTGCTTGAGTTTTGTGAGGTGCACACACGTTACGATTTGTTAGCCCTCTTGTTAATTTATTCTTGAAAATTAATCGAACCCTAATTTATTTGGTCGCATTTTAATATATTATGGTTTTTTATGGACTGTTTTGCTATCTTATAGTCAATTTAAGCTTTGGATCAGAAATGCCAACTTGATTGGACCGTGTGTGGACTTTACGAGAATGACAGCTTCCAGGGCTGCATACAATAAAAAACTTAATACTCTCCGTGCGAGCAACTACATGCTCGGGTATATTTAATTTTTGGAATACAAGGTAA
Organism: Drosophila colorata; assembly: GCA_035041545.1. Classification (NCBI taxonomy): domain Eukaryota; kingdom Metazoa; phylum Arthropoda; class Insecta; order Diptera; family Drosophilidae; genus Drosophila; species Drosophila colorata. The sequence continues at coordinate 9,559,002 of JAWNLD010000564.1, forward strand.
CACCCCATTAAGCACTGACTCAAAAAACACATATGTTCCATATTTAATAAATCTGCTTCATAATGCGCCCAAAAAAAAAAATTGAAACAGAAATTTAGTTTTAGGTAAAAAATTAATATATATATTCATCATTGTATTTACTCATAGTTTCTTTTTCTCTTCTAATCGTCCGCGTATGCGAAAACAACGTTTAAACTATTTAAATTGCTGCAGAAGCATTGACAAATGCAGTTATCTATTAATTTGTGCATGCCTTTTGCACAATCAGCAAATAAGTAATTTTTAAGTGCGCGAAGCGGTTCGCAGGAATGCTTTACAATATGGGCGCACATAATGTTTCGGTTTGTAGGCTTAATAATTAATAGAAATACAAATATGGACCTAAATTTTGCACGTGTATAGAAATACATATTGCATACAATTCAATGAACCGGAAAATCAAGTTGTCGTGGAGCTCAATCGCTGCGGACGTTGCACATAATGTCGGGATAGTTCAGTTACGAAGTGTTTTTGAGAAAAGACGTCAGAGCCGCTGCTGTTTTTGTTTTTCTTCATGTTTATGTTAGTGTGTGTGTGTGTGTGCTGAGCTTAGGGATATATCATTAAATTTTGTTGTTGTAGCTGGCGAGGTTTACGCAGCTCGAATCGACTGTATGATTTGGAAAATCGCTGATCCGCACACAACAAAGATGAACAGTGCCAGGAGCCAGGGTCCCACGGGGTATTGTCCTTCTTTCGTTTTCTGAAAAACACCAGGGGAAGCAAGCAAGAGAATTAACACTTGGAAACAATATTGCAGTACAGATAAACATTAGGAAGAAAGAGAGAGAGATCAAAGCAATTCCAGAAGCAGCGATAACATTCGATTGAACTCTCCCTAGCACACACACACATGAACACGCACACGCACACTTACATGCACACATGCAACAACAATAAAATCAATGACGGCGTGGCACTTTTTGCTATTGGTTTTAATTTCAGCTGGCGCGTGCAGGTGCCTTATTTCCATTGTTGTTGTTGTGTTTGCAGCAGCAGACGTATTTATTGACTGCTACCAATTTGAACATAAAACTATGCCAAATTGTTTAGATTTGAAAGACCTACCGAGGATTTGGGCACATTGCCACGCATTGTCACATATTTGCTGGCCTTTTCGTTGGCGACGCGCATTCTCTGTGGTGGAGCCATTTTGTGTGTTTGTGACGCTGTTGCACTGCAAAATACCAAATAAAATGCAATTTGTAAATCCAATATTGCCACACACACTCAGCGGACGCGAGCGTACCTGTGTTCAGAGCGAAAATAACAAAACGAATGTGAAAGTACGTAGTACGACACGTATAAAGAAGCCGAGGGCTGTCACTGACAATTCGTGCGCTGTGTGACAGCTATGCACAGGGCTGCATGAGCAGCCGTTTATCGGTGCTCGATGACGATAACAGGCTTACGTACAGCTACAGCTGATTGCGAACTGCATTTTCTCTGGGCGGCGTTTATTTACATCCTATACCGTAAAATTTGCTGGCATTTTGGCGATATCAGCTCACCGTACACGAAAATCAATGTGCCGCGTACGCCTAATGCATTGAAAGCATTGCAAACGCGAAATTCACGCGCAGTAATTCACCAGGCCTTGAAGCAGTGTTTGTCAGCAGGGTGCGGGGAGGGAAATAACATATATTACACACACCTAAAACTATGACGATTGATGCCACCACTCTGCCGTCAGAGCTGCTCGTCGTACCCCAACCGCTGATAGGTTTCTGTGGCTTGGATATTGCACACCAGAGTGTTCACAAAGCCATTTGGGATGCCTTCAGCGGCACACTCCAGCGAAAACCAGCGGACAGGGACAGGGACCGAGCAGCCGTGCAATACAAGCTACTGCCTCCGAACTATGAGTTTCCGGTCGCGAAGCCGAAGCGCACCTCCTACGAGTGGTACCAGGCGAAGGGTATACTCAAGCGCAACTGGATGCTGAAGCACCTCCATGTACTGCCATCAGTGGTGGTGCTTTTCCAGGACATCGAATGGAACGACAGCCAGTGGACAGAGAAGCAGGTGCAGTGCGCTGCACTTGTGCAGGGCTTGAAGAATGCGCTGCAGGAACGTAATACAAGGCTGTGCCTGGTTCTACTCCAGAAGGCTGCGCCACTGCCTCCCGGCGAGGATATGCTGGCGGCCGAGCGTGCGGCCAGTCTAACTTCCGCCTGTGGCATTACCAGTAAGATGTTGTTCATATTGCCGCACACGGAGCATCTGATGGGCTACACGTTGCGCCTGGAATCGGCATTCCTGGACATGGCCCAGTCCTACTACGCACTCATGTCGAAACGAATACGCACGCATCGCGATCAGCTCTCGCTGGCGCACGCAAAACTCAAGATACGCCACCAGTTCAAGCTGGGATTTGTGGCCGAGGTGCGGCAGGACTTCAGCACCGCACAAAAGTAAGAAGGCCACACAAAGCGGGCCAATCAATAATATTTTCTCTGCTTACAGGCACTATTTTCAAGCCTACGCAAACTTGGATGAGATACGAATGACGGATGCCGATTGCATGGAGATCAAAACTGTGGCCGGCTATCTCAACTACAAGATGTGTCGGCTTATGTTTAAGTTGAAAACGCCGAGAGATTCCATCAATCAGTTTATTATACACATTGAGAAATACAAAAACTGCGTGGGCTTCAAGGATCTGGCCTTTGAGCATTTCGCCTGGCTAAGTACGCAGTAAGCTGCCCATGTTATCAACACTTTCAAAGGACCTTAAGATAATATACATACATCAAATTCACGCTTGCAGGCACTCCGTTTTCGCGGACCTCTTCTGTGAAGCTATCAAGAATGGTTTGCCAGCGCTGCAAACGCAGCATCCGGGCATTTACTACCAGAAGGCTGCGGAGTATGTGATCAAGCGCCGCGAAGCCGCTCAACAGGCCAGCGCCACGCTTCTTAGCTTGAGCTCAACGGATGCGCCGTCGGGTCAAACGCAGTCCAATTTGTATACGGAGTTCTTTGGCATGCGTGCCGTCAAGACGGGTGATCCGGTTGCCGAGCAGCAAGCAAATATGCAGCTCTGCGCGCTGGAGCGCAACTTTAATTACTCGGCGTCAATTATAGCGCTGCTTAGCCAGGCAATGGCCCAGTTTAAGATCTACAAGTGCTTGAGATTCCGCAAGAAACTGGCCGTCGATATGGCCGAGGAGTATCTGCGCAGTGGCGACCATGCCAAGGCCCTAACGTGAGTAGCTGCTGCTTCTTGAATGTTAAATGTTAAATTAGCTGCTCCTTCTGCCTTTCAGTCTGTACTCGCTTATGCTGCCCGACTACCGCCAGGAGAAATGGTCGACCATTTTTAGTGATGTGCTGCTGAAGACGCTGCGCTGTGCACTGCTTTCCGCTTCGGTGGCTGATTATATTGCGTGCAGCATTGAGGCGCTGTCGCTGCGCCATCATGGCGAGCAAAAGGAACGCGTGCTGCTGTTAGAAAACCTTTTTCAAGTGTTCCAAAGCGTGCCCCCCATTCCGCAAACTCAACTGACCGCCGAGATTCAAGAGCGGTGGAGCAATGGGCTGGCCAGCGTGAAATCGCCAATACAAATCGATTTAGATAAGGTCAGCGATGTGCTGGAGCTGTGCGCCACATTCCAACAAGTGCAGCTGAACAACAATGATGTCCTGCAGCTGCATCTGATAGTGCGGTAAGCTGGAAACACTGTCTATATATGCATTATGTATACTAATTACATTACCTTATCTTTGCAGGGTTCTCACCGACATCCCGCTGCGCATACGCAGCTTTCATGTGCTTCTCGCCGATGCCAGTAATCCGCAAAACAGCTACAAGTTGGAGGTGCTCAAGTATTTGTGCTTTCCCAGTCTGATGCAGCTGCGTACCCAGTCGCAAAATCAGGAGCACCTGGAGCTGAAAACGTACGAGAAGAACATGCGCTTGCAGCCCGACTGTTACTATCAGCTTTTGTGCAGCACGGAGGCGCATCAGTTCAATGAGAACACGCAACTGCGCATTGTGCGCCTGGAGGCGCTGATGGGCACCGATATAATGGGCGCACTGCTCACGTGCAGCGCCAACTACACACGCCAGCCATTCCGGCATCACACGCGCAGTCGGGATCTGGATGATAATGTGACAATCAATCCCATTTGCTATATTGCTCCCACGTAGGTCAAAACGCTTCGTACCGGAAGCCATAAACGTTTCACGATTGCATGCAAACCTCCATTTAACGCTCTGTTGAACTTTCATTGCAGCTTCCATTTGAGCACGCAAACGAACCTTGGTCACATGCTGAACGACGCCCCGGCAAGCGGCGCAGCAACAACGATGCTTGTCAACGAATATTATCCAGTGGTGACCACCATTAGCAATGCCTATAATGTTTATCTCCAGAATGTGGGCGTGCACATTAGCGTGCCGATGGAGCTGCGCAATAGCGGTAAGTTGCATATCCAATAAACTGATTTTGATTGTTCATATGATTGCATAATTGGGAGCTATGTTTAAGAACTATTTGTATCCTTTGTGGTTCTGGTTACATCAGTTGTCAGGACCGTAAACTATTTTAGCCAACTAAACAACGTTTTAGATTAGTTCTGCATTTAAGGTATATGCATTTTAAAAAATACAAACTTGTCTCATTTTTGAAAATTATTTATTTTTTATTTATTTCTTTTTTTATTTATTTTTTTTTTAAATTTACAATCTTAAAATTTTATTTTTAATCGATTGCTGGTATCAACATTAGTATAAAATGTTATCTAAAAACTTTGAGGCTTTTCATTTTTTGGTCAAAAATCATGCCAAAAATTTCTCAGATCCCAAAATTGTAATTCGCATAACTCAGCCAAAACTGAACTAATTTTTATGTTTGATACCACTTAGCTCATGGTTTTTGGCTCTAGATTGGTTCTGCACTTAAACTTTATTAATATTGAAAAATAAATTTGTTTTTTTTTTAAAGAATAGGCATGCCCCTTCTTACTCATTTGGAAAACAATATTTTTTTAAAAATTTGCAATCTTGAAATTTTATTTTTAATCGACGACTGCTGTCAACTTTTGTATAAAATGCCACTCATTCATTTCATTTAATTTTTCGGTATAAAATAATGCTAAAAATTTTAAAAAAATTTCCTAAATAACTTCAGTGTTTCTTAACGATTCACTTAATTAGAGAAATTTTTGCCGTAATATTGCTCTAACTGCTCTAATCACCCAAGCAGTTCTTGTGCTGTTAATTAACATAAGCTTTAACAGCATCATATTAACATTTGCTCTGATACAAATGTTAGAACTTTGGGAAATATAAAATAAAAAAATGCATATCAAACATTTTTATTGAGCACTGTTCGGCTGGCCTACATGCCTAAGGCCTTATCGATAAAGTCCCTTACAGTCTTGACACTTGTATAAACACCGGGATAGTTGCGTCTGCCGCAGCCCAAACCCCAGGACACAATGCCGCAGAGTTGATTCTGATAGACAGCCGGGCCGCCAGAGTCGCCTTCACAGGCGTCCCTGACGCCCGGCACCGAGGCACAGAACATGGTGCTGCTGATGGTGCCGCGCAGCTTGTACTGGCTGATGCAGCTCTTGCGCGTGATCAGCGCCACGTCGACGCTGCGCACGTGCTGCGAGACGCGTTTGCTGCTCTCCGTGGTCTTGCCCCAGCCGGAGACCTTGATCAGGTCGCCAGCCTGCCAGCTGGAGTTGCACAGCTCAATGGTCGCGATGTTGCGACCCTCCAGCGGCGACTTCAGCTTCAGCACGGCGACATCCGAGTGCAGGGTGCGCGCATTGAAGGCTTTGGGCGTGTACACCTTGGCCACGCTGCCTCGCACACCTGTCGCATCCGTTAGCAGCGTGGCGCCGCCCACCACCTGCAGCCTGCTGGCGGGCACGCCCTTCACACAATGGGCTGCGGTCACGACGTGCGTGGGCGTGACCAGGCTGCCGCCACAAATGAAATTGCCGCCGACGCGCAAATTGACCAAATAGGGCACACTGCTGATATCCACCGGCGTGCCGCCAATAATGCGCGCGCCCGCCTCGTTCACGGCCTTGCCGGTGGCTATCCGGAGCAGGAGCATGAGCATGAGCGGTGGCAGCAGCAGCAGCACCAGAGGCAGCGACGACGGCAGCGGCAGCAGCGACGCCGTTCGCATTGGTTGTCAGCAACAGCAGACGTTGCCGCGCATTGCGCTAAATATTTGCTCGCTAGCAGATCACTTGTGCAAACAGAGCCGCGAAGTCGCAACCACACTAAACCACACTAAACCACACTAAACACCAATCGGTTGCAGATCCGAGTCGGCTCGCGCGTTTGTTTGCACGGCTTTATATGCGCCCCCTTTGAGGAAATATAATTGTAACATTGTTTTATTGTGCAAATAATAATTATTTTTAATAAACCATTTTGTCGCTCTATCGTGCGCGGCCCATCGAAAGTGTAACAGAGCCATTCAAATGGAGCCAGATAATGTACCCAAATACGACTTGTTCTGCTATCTGACCTTGATCCTATTATAACTTTCATTGCCCCCTCGCTAGACGATTTGTCTCAGTCGGTCAGGCAGCTAACAGAGCAATGAGCAAAACTTGAAACCATACTTTTAATAACAACAGTAATGATCCCTTTTATAATTGACAATTTTTAAATGTCTATATTGAATAGGTTTGTCTGATTTTAAAGCTTGATATAAAGTATTAGCTTTAATTTCACACAATAATCGATCATGCCGCATTACTAGCTATATTTAAAGTCAATGACTGGTAAAGTTTAAAATAGTATGTTATTGTTTTCACTCTACAATCATTATTATAATAATGATAACAAACATAGTAAAAAATGTATCATCGCTGACATATATATTTCCAATCAAGTTATTAAGTACAGTTCAAACAAGTAGAGCGCTTCAGTCGGGCACGCCCGACTACGAGATAGCCGGAACCCAGCTGCAAGCTGTCATTATAAGAGAGAGAGATAGAGAGAGTGAGAGAGAGGGGGGAGAGAGAGAGAGAGAGAGAGAGAGAGAGAGAGAGAGAGAGGGGGAGAGAGAGAGAGAGAGAGAGAGAGAGAGAGAGAGAGAGAGAGAGAGAGAGGGAAGAGAGAGAGAGAGAGAGAGAGGGAAGAGAGAGAGAGGGAAGAGAGAGAGAGAGAGAGAGGGAGAGAGAGAGAGAGAGGGAGAGAGAGAGAGAGAGAGGGGAGAGAGAGAGAGAGAGGGAGAGAGAGAGAGAGGGAGAGAGAGAGAGAGAGGGGAGAGAGAGAGAGAGAGGGAGAGAGAGAGAGAGAGTGAGGAGAGAGAGGGGAGAAAGAGAGAGGGAGAGAGAGAGAGAGAGAGTGAGAGAGAGAGAGGGAGAAAGAGAGAGGGAGAGAGAGAGAGAAACAGTGAGGGGAGAGAGGGGGAAAGAGAGAAACAGAGAGAGAGATGGAAAGAGAGAGGGAGATAGAGAGAGAAAGATTGAGGAGAGAGATAGAGTGGAAAAGTCAGTAAATAAAAACTAAAGCAAAAAAAAATTATAGAGACGCACTATATAACACTGTAAGCACTTAACTAAAAATAATGCCACAAGATATAAACCTTATCTGAACTCTTGAAAATCGCATAGAAGGGCATTTTTGCATTTGACCAGTAAATTTTTTATAGGCTCACAAACAAAAACTTATAGGAGAAATTTTGCAGATTTCCGGGGAGGGGGAGAGAGTGAGGAAGAGACAGAGAGAGGGGGGAGGGAGAGAAAGAGTGGGGAGAGAGAGAGAGAGTGGGGAGAGGGGGGGGTAGCGAGAATTGAAAAAGTCAGTCCATAAAAGCGAACGCAAACAAATTATTTAGAGATAATGGACTATAAACACAATAAACACAACTAAAAATAAAAGAAAAATATGAAAACCTTACCTGAACTCTTGAAAATCGCATAGAAGGACGTAGTTGCAATTGACCTGCAGCTGAAACAACTAAAAAGACGACTCTAGTGGAGAGTGCCCGACTAGTTTAATTTTATTTAGAATATTTCATTCAGCCGAATAAGTTTTTCGTTTCAAATAAGAGCAGCCGAGAGTTTCTCGTCATTCTTAATTATACCATTTTATTTAATTTAATTATGAAACCCGAATTTAATTACAAATATCAAGTATTTAGGACTGAAATTAAGAAGAGATTGATTTGACGATTCAATCCAGAATCAAACTTGATTGAAGAAATACAAATCGTACTTAAATTTTCAAGTATGAATTTAAGTATTTTGAACTTAATTTAGAGTGAAATATTGTTTTTCAGTGTACATTTTTTTAAAACTATATTTAAAATTAATTTATCTGCCGAAAGCAGTGAAATTCTTTAGAATATTGCACTCAAATCAAGATTCAATTAGCAGCACACGGAACAAGTTTTACCTCTAAATCATGATCAATGTTTGCGCTATAAAACTTCGGACACGCGCGCTGGCCACACTGGTGTACACGCCCGGATAGGCGGCGCGCGCACAACCGAATCCCCACGAGACAATGCCGCAGACCTCGCCGCGATAGACCAACGGACCGCCAGAGTCGCCGGAACAGGAGTCCCTGAGGCCGCGCACGGCGGCGCAGAGCATGGAATCGCTGAGCTGCGCCTGGCCAGCGTAGGCCAGCTGACACTCCGGCTGGGACAGCACGCGCACCACGGCTGTGCGCACCTGAGCCGCTGGCTGGCGACTGCCCTCCCGTTTGACGCCCCAGCCGCTGATCCGGACGTACGCGTTGCTGGCGGGCGGCGTGCGGCAGAGTGCAATGGTGGCCACCTGACCGGCTGAGAGCGGCACGGGCGACACCAGCTGCAGAATGGCCACGTCCATGTCGAAGTTGGCCGGCGCATAGTTCGCAGCGATGTGAAAGCGGGCGACAGCACGCACCACGGGCGCCGTCTCCTCCAGTCGACTGGCGCCCGCATGGACAGTGTAGTCCTGCGCCTTGGCGCCATAGACGCAATGCGCGGCACTCAGCACAGAGCTGGTCGTGAGCAGAGAACCGCCGCAGATAAAGCTGCCACTTTGACGGAGATTCACCAAATAGGGCACCTGTCCGATGGTCGTCTGCTGGCCTCCAATAATGCGTTGACCGGCGGCAGCGTGGAGCAGGCAAAACAGCGAACACAACCCTAAACAGCCCATGGCGTGTTCCAGACTGGGCTGACAAAAGTGACATGAAAACAGGGCAACAGTTTGAAAGTTGGTCCAATTTATTGAACGCTGTTCAAATCTGTCATTAAATGCAACTAACTATTTCAATGGATCTCACCTCGACAACATGAATCTATTGTGTGCCTTTTCACGGTAAAATAATTGGGGGTGAAATAGAACGGATTTATAAAAGAGTTGAAATGGAATTGAAGCTTAAATTGGTTGAGATTGAATGCTGTCAACTGAACTGGCTGAAGACGGATTAAAAACCATTTGAAAAATGTTAAGGAAATTAAGAAGATTTACGATCATGACGGCAAACCAGAAAAGATATTGTCAAAGGTTCGGATTTGAAGCCAATACTTTACGTTGAGGTGCGCTGAATGAACTTGCCTTAAAACAGATTTTGGATCAGACCAAACTCAGATCTCATAGGAGAAATTAATATTATTTTAATTGCTCGTATTTAAACAATTGTTATAGTTATTGGAATCGGCTTTCCCTCGCATATTACATTTAATTACAAAACTTAAATTTATATATTTATGGATAATGGGCATTTGAACTATTCAATTAACAGCTCTAAATTGATAAAAAGAACTTGAATGCAATGAGGAATACGTAAAAGCGAATTAAACATACGCTCAAGGACGAGTTCTGGTCCATTAGCAGTGCCGCTCCATGAAGCTCTTCAGGTACCACATCATCGCCGAGCTGCTCAGGCGTGTGTAGACGCCGGGCAAGCCGCTGCCACAGCCGTAGCCCCAGGAGACGATGCCCACGGAGCGACCCGCATACAGGATGGGACCACCGGAATCGCCGGGACAGGCGTCGGTGGCGTTCGCGCCCAAGGCGCAGAACATGTTATTCGTAATGGCTTGAAATTTGCTCATACGCCGGACGCATTCCGGGCGCGGCACCAGACGCACACTGGCCGCCTGCAGGCACTGGTTCCAGTGGTGGCCCCGACCGCCAGTCAAGCCCCAGCCAATTATCGTGAGATTGGCGTGCTCCGGCAGCTCATTGAAGTCGATGGGAACGGTGCTCGCATTGCCCGCTATGTCGAAGGGCTGGCGCAGCTTGATCACGGCCAGATCCAGGTCCAGGCCACACTTGTGGCAGTACTGCGGCGGCACCCAGGCGAACCAGGCCTGGCGCACATGCGGCTCTGGCGACGGATCGCCCAGGCACTGTTGCTGGGCGTGCACAAACAGATCCTGGACGTGCTGATGCCGCTTCTCCAGGCAGTGGGCGGCCGTTAGCACGCAGCTGGGCGAGATGAGTGTGCCGCCGCATCTGAAGATCCGGCCACGTCGCAGATTCACCAGAAACGGATAGTCCCCAATTGGCGCCGTCTGCCCGCCAAAGATTTTGCCCAACAGCTCATTGGGTGCGCCCGCCAGCAGCTGGAGCAGAGCCAGCCAAGTCGCCAGCTTTAGCCACATGACGCGGAAGTACTTTACCGAGCTGCGGCAGGAATTCGCGCTTATATAGCCGCCCGCCAGCGACATTCCCCGGCTAATTGACTGGCGATAAGCGTAATCTTAAACTAGTTTATTGGGTCTACGAGCTAAAACAACGAATGTGGCAACAACTTAGGAATACACTGTGACGATGTCCATGAACCATCTTCTTATCGCTGGCACGCTGGTGTAGACGCCGGGCAGGGCGCTCGCGCAGTCGTAGCCGAAGGACACGATGCCCACCAGTTCGCCGTGATAGACCATCGGCCCGCCGGAGTCGCCGTCGCAGGAGTCGCGCCTGTACGGCTTCGCCGCGCAGACCATGGTGCGGGTTATGTGCTGCATACCCTGGTAGGCCGAGCGACAGGCCGCAAGCGACCACACGGGCATTACGACGCTGTGCACACGACGCGCCGTCTGCGAGGAGTTCGGATCGAGGGTGCCCCAGCCGGACACCTTCACCAGCCTGCCCGGCGGCACGGGCTGCGTGGCCAGCGGAATAGTCGCCACATTTGTGCCAGTCATGTCCTGATTGAGGTACAGCGCCGCCACGTCCATGTTCATGGTCTTCAAGCTGAACTCCGGCGGAATGGCCACCATGTCCACCAAACGCAGGATGCCATTTTTACCACCCTGATCGGACGTGCCCCCATAGACGCGCAAATCGGCCAGACGCACCCGCTGCACACAGTGGGCGGCTGTGATGACCCAGCGAGCCGTTATCAACGAGCCACCGCAGATCTCATCGGCCGTGGACACCTGCACCAGGTACTTGAGATCCCGAATGTTGGCCACATAGCCGCCGATAATGCGGGGCTCAATCTCTTCGCTTCCATCGACCAGGAAGAAAACACTGGCCAAGAGCAGTGTGAGGAGCTGTGTTGGCCGCATGTCTGTAATCAGGAAAAACTAATTCTAGTAGGGAAGTGGGCTAACTGCTTTTATACCTTGGCTGTGATAACAACAAATCTGAGCTGAGCACGCTGATCAACATTTGCACAATTGTTTTTCGTTCCTAACGATATTTATGCTGGCTTCAATGTTGACTTTAAAAAACTAAAATTAGCTTATTTTGTTGATCATTCAAGCGTATGTATTGATATACTAATTTTAGAAGAGTTGACAAAATTCAGCTCTTATAATTGGATTACTCGCTCACGGACTGAAGAGAGTATATTGGGTTTGTGCCCTAGAGAGTGCTAGAGACTTGAAACTTGGAATGTATACGCGTATATACCCGCGTCAGATACGCCTACTGGAGGCGTGTCAAACCAATCAAATGGATATGCCTCCCTCGGTTTTAAAGCTAGATGCACCAACTTTTGCAGACAGATTACTAAGAACCCCCTCTAAAGATGAAGAAAAAAATGATTTGGCACGCCCACTTGGGGGCGGCTAAAAGGCAAACATCCATATCTCGCACAGTTTCAGAGACGGAGTCACCAAATTTGAAAGACAGTTCTCTGATAACCTCCTCCAAAGATCAGGCACCACAAATAACAAAAATTGGCGCCACTTTCATCAGTTTGTCTAAATAAGGAATACCTTCGTCATAACAAATCTACTTTATTTACGTGTACATCAGTTATTTGCCATGGTGTTGTTTATCCAACTGCGCAACTTGCTCACTCGGGTGTAGACGCCCGGATAGTTGGCTCGGGCACAGCCCGTGCCGAAGGACACAATGCCCACCAGTCGATTGTTTCGCACAGCGCCGCCGCCGGAGTCGCCGCTGCAGGAGTCCTTGTTTCTCCCCTGGGCACAGAACATGTTGTCGGTAATGGTGGCCGATCCCCGATAGTCGCGTTTGCAAACCTTCTGCTTGACCACTCGCAGCTGCACAGCTCTCAATCTTGAGACAGAATCACCGCCCTCCTGGGTGGCACCCCAGCCCCCGATGCGCACCCGGCTGCCCGCTCGTGGCATTCGCCGGGCCAAAGCGATAGTTCCAATATTTGTGCCCGACATGGTCGCATTTAGCTTCAGCAGCGCCGCGTCCTTGTTCATGGTACTTCTGGTGAATCCGGGCGCCACAAAGGATTGGGTAACGCTGCGCACTACGCCATCCGTGCCGTTCTGCGTGGACGTGCCGCCGGTCACATACATGTTGGCGACGCTGTAGCCAGAGACACAGTGCGCAGCAGTCAGCACCCACAGTGGGTCGATCAGCGTACCGCCGCACAGGCTGCTGTCCCGACTCAGCTGCACCAGGTACTTCATCGAGCTAATCAAGGCTGTGGAGCCGCCCACAATGCGCGGCTGGATGCCACCAGCAATACGAGCGGAGGCGCTATTTGCGCTCGCTCGACTCGTGCTGCTTCTTCTATTGTTGCTGGCTCGCCTCCTGGTGCCGCTCGCAATGCGCGATTGTGGCCGGGATCGTCGCGTGGCAGCGCTGGTCGCCGTTCTCTTTGTGGCTCCGCTGGCAATGCGCGATTGTGGCCGGGATCGTCGCGTGGCCGCGCTGACAGCCGTTTTCTTGGCGCTGACAATGCGCGACTGGACCTTACTCCTGGCGCGAGCAGCGGACGTCCTCAGTCCTTTGGTCGCCTTTTTAGTGCGACGTTGCGCCGTTGCCAGGTGCGCCAGCAGCAGCACGAGAAAGACCAGATAGACCCAACGGAAACGCATCTCGATGTGGAATGTGTGCGGATTAACCTTGGTGCGGCTTTTATGCTCTGCTAAATTGGCGAAAACACGAGCCGCACAACTGTGCAAACAGTTGGCCGCAAAGCGAGCTCGGCTTTGGGCCTTGTGCTGGTGACGCGCTGCACTGCGTCAACAACGTCTGCATTCCAAATTTAGATCAAACAAAACATAATCAGGGCTGTAGCGGCATAGTTCTCATTATATTTAATTATAGCACTCATAATACTCAACGGCTTGACTTCTTCCCACTGCCAAGTGGCGGTCAATAGCAGTGTCTGCTCATCGTCTCCACGATCCAGTCGTACAGGTGCGCCACGCTGCTGTACACGCCGGGGCTGTCGTCGCGCGCGCAACGGTTCGCCCTGCCCCAGGAGACGATGCCCGCCAGCTGGCCGACAGCGTTGACCGCCGGTCCGCCGGAGTCCGCATCGCAGGCATCTTTGAAGCCGGCCACCGAGGCACAGTACATGCTGTCCGTCAGATTCCGGTAGCCCTCGTACAGCTGCTGGCACTTCGGGCGCGAGAGCACCTGCACCTGGACGCTGTGCAGCTGGTTGGGCAACTGCAGCGAGCGCTCGTCGGTCAGGCCCCAGCCGGAGACGCGCACATAGCTGCCTGGCCGTGGCGGCTGCCTGGCCAGGCTAATGGGCGCAATGTGCGCGCCCTGCAGCGGATTTTGCAGCTGCAGCAGCGCCACGTCGTGATCCAGCGTGGTGCGATTGTAGGCGCTGGGCAGCAGCAGGCGTTTCACAAAGCGCGCGTTGCGCATGTCCCGCAAATAGGAGACGCCCCCACGCACCACATAGTCTGTCGGCTTGGCTCCTGGCTCCTGCAGGCAGTGGGCGGCGGTGAGCACGCAACGTGGCGTCACCAGGGAGCCGCCGCACTGAAAGTCACCGCGTCGTCGTATGTTCACCATATGCGGCTGTGCGTTCACCTCGATCCGTTGGCCGCCAACCACGCGCGGCACACGCCGCAGATTCCGCTCCTCCAGGCCAAGGGCCGCCCAGTTTCCCAGTAGCAGCAGCAGCAAACTGATCCGCATCTCGAACATGTCGTGGTTGTAATGTGCACACTGTGAATCAACTGTCGCACGCGACCTACCTTCAGCTATTTATACGGGCCTTCTCAGGGAAAACCAGCACATGTACCGCGAAAGGCCGCCAGGCCGCGTAACTTACCTCGCCCAACAACGGCGGTTCCATGTTACAGCGGCTAGTAAAACACCTGTGCCCACTGTTTACACACATCATTGAACTTGCCCAGACACGGCATCCACTCTGTGGCACTTGTGTTTATAGTCTGTCTCGCTCGCCACTTCGCTTTACCTTACGATATTTATTCTTTGTGCCCAAATGTGCTCAAGTTGTGGACTCTAGTGGCATACGATCTAAAAGCATAAAATCGAAAAGCCAGAGCATTACTCTCCTACTTTCATTCTCTCTGTCTTTTACTCTTACTTTAATTTTGGGTCTCTCTTTTACTCTTACTTTCATTCTCTCTCTCTTTAATTCTCTCTCTCCGTTTTTTATTCCCATTCTCTTAGTCCCACTAAATCTCTTTCTATCTCTTTCTTACAACCATTGCCTCTCTTTCTCTCTCTTACTCCCATTGTCTCTCGTCTCTCTCTCCCTCACTCCCATTCTCTCTATTTTTACGACTTTCTTTCTCTTTCTCTCTCTCTGTCTTAGTCCCACTCTCTCTCTCTCTTACTTTCACTCTCTCTCTCTCTTACTTTCACTCTCTCTCTCTCTCTCTCATACTCCTACTCTCTCTCTTTCTCTCATACTCCTACTCTCTCTCTCTTTCTCTCACTCTCTCTCTCTTATTCCCACTTTTTCTCTCTCTCTCTCCCACTTTCTCTCTTTCTATCTTACTTCCATTCTCTCTCTCTCATACTCTCACTCTCTTACTCCCATTTCTCATACTCCCACTGCCTCTCTCTTTCTCTTGTTACTCCCACTTTTTCGCTCTCTCTGTCTTTCACTCTCTCATACTCCCACTTTCTCTCACTCCTTATTATCGCCTTTATATGCGATTTTCATGACTAAGTAATAAATTTGTATAACTTGTTTTTTTACAGTTTTTCTCACCACAGACGTCTCCGCCGGTCGCCAAAAGCTGCACGCCCAGATCCAGATCGACGTGGGTGAACTGTCCGCCCACGGCAGCAACACGGCCACCTACTACATCTTCAGTCTGGTGGAGACGGAGATCAAACTGCAGCAAAGACTCAGCTACACGTTGGATGTGGACCGCAGCGCGGGAGCCGGCAGCGCAGCGGTCAATGTCGGCCACAGCACAACGCCCAACAGCTCGGAGACGACGCCCGAGCACGTGAAGATTGTCAGCAACAGCCTGGCGGCCATATCGCCCGTACAGATCGAGTACCTGGACGAGACGAGGTTGCGCAAGTCGCGCGAGGATACGCTGACCGTGCGCTGTGCGGGCGACTTCAAGTTCAGTGCGCGCTTCTACACGCTCAACCGGCGGCCCCTGGGCCAGGTTTACCGTGGCGAGAACTTTCTGCTGCGCGCCAACACGGAGGTGCTGGCCGCGGACGAGATAGAGATCCTGGACAGCTTCTTCATATGTGTAAGTGGACGCCTGCTAGCTGCTAGCCAGTTCAGTCCTAATGCTCCTTTCCATTCCTTCGCCTCCTCTCGGCAGGATCACAATTTAGTGCAATCGAACTACAGTTTTAAGCGAAAGAAGTACACCAACGCGTACCGAGCCGGCGACCAGCTGGAGAATGTGATTGTGCTGCGCACAAATGCCACGCTCCAGGACTGGACGACCGCACGCGACTTGGAGCGCTCCAAGTCCGAGGAGGCGGTGCCCAATAAATTCATCAGTCGCCAGCAAAAGACACCGATCGCGGCGGGCAACGTGGGCGAGGCGCCGCCCCAGGCGCCAAATGCTGCGCTGAATGCCTACATGAGCAAAAGCCTGCTGGCCAAGATACCCACAACCATGACCATCATCAACAACAGTCCGGCCATGAGCAACGTCCTGCAGCTGTCCAATGCGAGCGCCATGAGCAACTCGCTACATTCCGACGATGGCAAGCTGACGGCCAACCCCGGCGCCGACGATGGCGCTGCGTTGCCGGCCACGGGCCAGGATGCGCCCAAGAGCATGCGCGTCATCTACAACAAAGCGCTGGAGGCGGTGCAGGCCACCGGCCATTGTCGCGGCTTCATCAGGGGCGTCTATACGCTGAATGCTGCTGCGTCAGCAACGCCCCGTTTTGGTGTCTTTTGCATACGCTGGCGACGCGCGGGCGCCAAGGAGGAGAACGAATCCAAGTTTATTATAAGTGGCCTTGATATAGCGGAGCCGCCGCTAAACATATACTGCACCATCGAGGAGAAGATGTTCGTAAAAATGCCCATGGCCTTCAAGGTGGTGCTCAAGAATCCCACAATGCATGTGCTGCACCTGATTACCACCTTGTCCATTAGCAAATCGGACAACTTTATATGCTCCGGTCACAAGCAGGTGGGTTGCGCTGCACCTGCTCCATCTGGCTCGTGTATTTTGAATGTGTTTGATTTGCTCTTTCCGCAGCTGGATGTGTCCATAATGGCGTACGACGAGAAGGAGCTGGTCTACAATTTGTATCCGCTGCAGGTGGGCTGGCAGGAGCTGCCCGTGCTGACCCTGGAGTACAATACGAAGGCCGATCCGCAAAAGAACGATAGCCAGAACGTGCTGCTCGACGAGCTGGTGCAGCGAGCGCTGCCCAAGCGCGTCTTTGTGCTGGTCAGTGTGCAGTGGAGTGTCCTTAAATGCCCGATTTAACTGAAGACCCTTTTGTTTTTGTTTTGCAGCCACCGTTGAAGCAGCTGACCAAGTAAATGTTATCCTTTATCGTTTAGTTAAAGCGTTAACAGTAGCAAGTGCATATAGTTAATTTAAGTGTTTTAAAGTCTTAATATATCATTGTGGTATGTAAAAATGCAACTATCTCTAAACTGCTATTCTCCGTTTATTTGCTAAAGTTAAACAAAAGCCGTTTACAATAATAACATATAGTTGAACAGACCGACAGATGGACAGACAGACAGACACATGCATACATAGTTATATTTATAGAGTTATATAGCGTAATACTTGAGTGTAGGTGTGTGTTTGCGTGTGTATGTTGTGTTGTTTGAATGCGTGTGATTGTATTGTAGTATGTAACCATTAAAAAAGGGGCTCGATATTCTTGTTAAAACGTTTTTGGGCAAGTTTACAATTCGGCCTGGCCCGCTGCGAGTTTCACATCGTTCAAAAGTACCGTAATAAATTATGCCTACAGACATATGTTAACATATGTATATATATAAATCTATATATATATGTATATATATATAAATAAATATGATTTAAACACAGCTTTTAAGTGCCGAAATTAATCCGATCTCTTGCCGCTCGATGGAAACTTGAAAACGCCGCCGCCTTTTCTTTGGTTGCGATTCTCGTTCTGCGAACAAAGAGTGGGAGAGAGAGAATTGATCATTTATTTATCCAGCTAAAATCCTGTGCGGTCAATCAACTCACCAGCAAACGATTGCCAAAGAGCATTTTGGCCTTATCCTCCTCCTGGGGCGTGGCGCGCTCACCAGCCGACAGCACCGGCTGGCGTCGATGGATCTGCAGCTTCTGCTTGATGGCCTGCGAGACGATGACGCGCCTGCTCACAGACTTCATGGCCAGCAGCAGATCCAGCCAGGTCCAGGTCACATTGTGATACTCCAGCGTCGGTATGACCAGTGAATAGTCTGTGATGTCCTCCAGATTCTTCTCCTTGTTGCCCTTGTAGCTAACGCGCACCGGCACCTCGGGTATTTTGATATAGATGAACAGTTTGTTCTTCTCGGCGCGCTCCTTCATCTTTTCGACATCGTCTTTCTCGATTTTCACATAGAACTCGGAGTCCTTGGCGCTCTTCTTGCTCTTGGCCGAACGTTTGGACGACGACGATGATTTCGACTGCAGATTCGTTGTGGACGCGGAACTGGTGGAGGCATTGTCATCCAGCTCATCGCTGACCTCGGTTTCGGAGGCATCGCGATCCGGAAAGCAGAACTTCAACATGGTGCTATAGAACTTCTTGGTGATTGCGATGGTTATGGGCGCCACATTAATCTCAAAGTGATCCTTAACGGAAATGCCGCCCACGGGCGGCTTCTCGCGACAAAAGATGCGCAGGACGCGCTTGTGCGTGTCCACGGGCATATCCTTTTGTATTTCCGTGGCCAGCAGCACGTCGCGATAGATCTCGCGTGGCAGCAGATTCTCCATGCGTATGTTGCCCAGCTCCAGCAGATGCTCGACAGAATCATCGCTCTTGGACTTCTTGGTATAGAGAAAGGCGCTGAGCACCAAATCGGCAATGCCAATCTGACCGTCCGTCTCCGTGAGCCGCCACTGGGCGCGCTTAAAGCAAATCTCATTGGCGCGCACCATTGTCACCGATTTGTCCGAGCGCACGTTGGAGATTTTGCTGAGCTGGGACAGCTGGGTCTCCTTGTAGCACAGCAGCATCATGTCCAGCTCCTCGCTGTACGTGTTCAGCTCCTCCTTGCTCTCGCGTATCTGCTGCTGGACGCGATCGAAGTCATCGCGCAGCTCCAGCGTGTCGCCATCCTCGAAGCGCTCCTTGCTGATCAGGTGTATGTCCTTCTCCAGCGAGCGTATC
Organism: Drosophila colorata; assembly: GCA_035041545.1. Classification (NCBI taxonomy): domain Eukaryota; kingdom Metazoa; phylum Arthropoda; class Insecta; order Diptera; family Drosophilidae; genus Drosophila; species Drosophila colorata. Next base: position 9,577,986 of record JAWNLD010000564.1, read on the forward strand.
TTCATCAGCAGGCTGCGTATGACCGTCTGCTTCTGTTGTATGGGCCGCTTCTGATCCTCCGTGGAGTGCAGCTGCAGCTGGAAGCGCATTCGGGCTAGCTTCTCGGCCGCCTGTTTGCGCTGCGGCTCCACGTAGAGCAGCAGATTGTTGACAATGTCCAGGATCATGGCGTACTGCAGCGAATTGGTGCACACGTCCAGATCGTGATGCATCAGCGTGAAGGCGTCCACGGGATCGTCCTGTTTCTCCCACGGTGACAGCGACTCCTCCGATGGCGGCGGCGGCACCTCCGTGATGCTGTTGGGATCGATGGCATCGCCATAGCTCACGTAGAAGAATTCGCATTTACATTTGGAGACGATGCGCTGCAGCTGCACCGGCTGTGCCTGGCCAGAGTTGTCGCTGAGGAAGGCGCCCACAGTTTCGGAAACAACGCCGCCGACACTGCGTCCACTGCCCACCAGATGCGAAATGTCCTCGGGCAGATGATTGTTGATCACCGTCTCATCTTTGTCCTGTATGTTGTCCACCGTCAGCCACATGATCTCCTTCTCCAGCAGCGAATCGTTGTCCCCCGCACTGACTGTCGCATAGTACTGCATGCACTCGAGCAGGCCCTTCCACGTCGTCTTCGAGATGAGCGAACGATCCCGCCAGACGGGCCGATGCTCGCGCTGCAATATCTCCGCCTTGGCGGCACTGATGATCACATAGCCGGACGTCTCGCAGCCCTTGAGCAGCACCTGAGAGTTGACTAGACTTATGGACCAGTTCTCGTGTATAATATCCTGCACGGAGCACGCCTGCAATCCCTGCAGCTGCAATTCCCTGGACTGTGTGCTGTGGTCATCGCTGTACACGTTGAACTTGTGATCCGCCTCCGCGATGAGCTGCTGCAGCATGGCGGTGGCATGGATCTGACCCGGCGCCTTCTTCAGCGACGCATTCGCATTGGCGACTGCAAGAGAAACGGAATCTGAGCGGGCTAACAAGGGGCAAATTGAACATCCACTTACTTGGCAGCACCTCGTTGCTGGTGCTGGACAGCGTTATGGTGCTGTCGCTGCGCTTGTGCTTCAGCATGGCCGAGCTGGCCGCCTCCTTGCGATAGCTTTTGACCGCCTCCGTGGACAGATTGTTCTTCAGCTTCTGCGACTTCATGAAGGAGTCGAACAGCGCGAAGGCCACGTCCCGATTGCTCTTGGTCCAGGCACCCTTCAGATCGTAGACGACCAGCTTGTGCGTGGGCGTTGTGCACTTGGTCTTGGCATCCTCCTCCGCATTGCTCGCCGTCGTGGGCATCAGTGCCTCCCTTCCGTAGGACACCTTGGCCACGCTCAGGAAATAGAAACGCACAATTTTGAAGGCGTCAGCGGCGCTGGCCAAATTTTCCGAGCTGCTGTCCAGCTTTTCGGTGACAATGCTCTTCAGCCAGATCTCTGCGTCGTTTAGCTCACAATTCATGTAGACCGTGGACCAATCCGCACGTGGTCTATGTATTAGGCCATCGTCGATGGGATTCAGTGTCAGGCTGTACTCGGAGCTGAAGGAGACGCGCCGCCCGTTCAGCTGGAAGCCCTTGTGCAGGGCATGCGACATCCAGTAGAGCACCTGGAACTTGTGCAGGCACATCTGCAGATTGGCCTTCTTGTAGTGCCGGCTCAGCTGCTTCTTGCGCGGCCGCACATTGTTGAAGACCGGTCCGCGCCGTGTGGGCCGCGTCACGCCCGACAGGATGAGCTTGAGGCTCTCGAACCAGCGCAACGTGCTGCCGTAGAGCACCAGGCTGGGTATGTCGAACTCCACCTCCTCGGCCACCTTGGGCTTCGTTTCGAACGATGCCCAAATGTTGAGATTGACCGAGCGGAACGCGCGAAAGGAATCGTGCACCTGGTTGCTTGAGTATTCGGGCAGCTTGTCGGGCGCACAGGGCATGACGGCGTGATGATCATTGGGATTGGCCAGGCAAACCCAGTTCAGCTTAAACGTCAGCTTCAGATTGGGAAAGTGCAGCAGCCGGCAATCATCGTAGCGGGACGCAGTTCGCACTGTCACCTGGAGGATTCGCGGGTTACAGCATTAAAGCCGAAATGTAGCCGGTGAAAGGTAAATCACACTCACATTGAGCTCGCCCTTGAACATAATCTTGGCATTAGTCCAGACAATGCCGCAATTGTTCCACGTCAGCTCCATTTCCTCCGTGGTATTGTACGGATCCAGCGAGGCGTGCAGCAGCACCGTAAACTGCTTGGCAATCAGCGTCAAGCGGCCATGCAGGAGTAGACGCATCTTGTCCCAGAATGGTAGCGGTGGACTAGGATCCTTGGAGGGCGCTGAGATTTTCTCAAAGCTCAAATTGCACTGGGCCATGACGGGCTCCCAGCAGGGGCCGAAGGCATAGCTGCAGCTCTCCAGCTCGCAGTCAAAGTCGTGATAGAACTTAATCGAGGGCATGCTGCGCTGCACCACATCCGTCTGGAAGGGTTCACCCACCTCCACAAAGACGTCGCGCTTGGCGCGCTTTGAGGCCATTTGCTCGGCGCCGCAGAGATTGCCGTAGAGTCGCATGCTCTTCACATAGAACATGGGCTGCGGGAAGTCTCTGTGTGTGAAGGAAACTTGATTAAATGCGAACTGAGAAAACTAATTGATGCTCACCGCAGCATAAACTTCCATTCGGAGCAGCTGATGTTGACGCCGCGACACCAGAGCGTCGTAAATTGCAAGCCCTCCTCCGGCCAGGGGCTCTCCGAGTCGATTTCGCGCATGGTGCGTGTCACATTCTCGTAGCCGTGTATGGAGGTGTCTGCCATGGCCAGGATCTCCACATCGGTCATAATCCAGGCGAGCAGACGGGTGCGCACTGGCCCACTTTCGCGTATCTTCTTCGAGCGCTGTATGTAAATCTCAGAGTTTTTCTTGACCAGATTCGCATAGAGGCTGTCAATGGTGCCCGCGGGCACCAGCAGCCGCTCCGAGCACAGCTCGGCAATCTTCTTGTCGAACAGCGCCTTGCGCTTGAGACTCTCCAGGTATTCGTCCACCAGCAGCACATAATTGTCGCGCAGCTTCACCTCGAACGGATCATCGCTAATCTCGAGCAGAAACTCCTTGATCTTGATCACCCAATCGCTGGGCAGCGGCGACTGCACCGTGAACGGCTTCTTCTTGTAGTTGTGCACCAGTTTGAGCCACTTAAAGTGCGTCACGAACTCATTGTTGATGGCATCATAGAAATCGTGATCGTACGGAAAAATGGCCTTGAAGGAGCCAATGGTCGTCACCCACACCTTGTTGGAGGGCAGCACAAAGCCGGGAAAGTTGAGGCGTTCGTGGCTGAGCAGCTCGAGATGCTGCAGGGACTGCATGTCCAGTTGCTTGACCGTAAAGATGTGCTGGTCGTCGATCCGGACAAAGACATTCTCCGCATAGATAATATTGCGCTCCTTGTGGCTAAAGAAGAGATTCTCCACAAAGAACTGTATGGAATGGCGCTCCGATAGCTTCAGCTCACAAATGGTGCTACGCTCCGCGGACAACTCGATGATAAGCGAACGTTTGGGCTTCTGGGCGTCCAGCTTGCTGGGTGCAGGCACCGCCAGCTCCGCCTTGAGGTCCTGCATGTCGCGCACGAGCGTCAGCAAATGCATGTGCAAGTTGGAGTTCCACATGGCCTCCGTGTTGAAGGGTATATAGATGGTTAGCTTGCCGAGCGAACCCTCTGTCGCCGGCTGATGCTCCAGGCGTATCGTCTTGCAATTGGCAAACACATCCGAGAAGTCCGTAAGGCACAGCGACGAGGCCGTCATCGAACGCATGATGGCCATTTGGAACTCCTCGAGTATGAGCGTGGCACCGCCGTGACCTCGGGTCAGATTGATCTCTGAGAAGCTCAGCAGCATATAAACATTGTGATGGTTCACAAAGTACGCCGTGATATCCTTGACCTTCACAGAAACTCGCAACGCCGTGCCCGGCTGCTCGCCGGAGGTGCTGCTCAGGCGATGCTGTGATTGCTTGGGACGCTTTGTGCCCAGTCCACCGTACTGCTTCACGCACAACATTGACTTGACAATGAACTCGGCCAGCTGCATGCTGTACTCGGTGCGGAACGTGTGTATGGAGATGTCCAGCTTGGTGGTGTTCGCATACGAGCACAGCTTGACCAAACTGACGCCCAGGAAAAACGGTGAACCGGGCGAGTGCGTCTTTTTCAGATTGTTTGTGTCGTTGTTCGAGTTGCCCAGATTCGACCACAATGTTTCGACCATCAGTTCCATGCTCCACTGGCGCTGGTTGAGCAACAGATTGAGAAACTTGTTGCGATACAGCGAGCTGCGCTTCTCCTCAATCTGCTCCAGCAGAAAGCGCGTGTGGCTGACGCTCATGGCGATGTGTTCGTCATCGAGCTTCATCAACAGCGAAACGTTCCACAGTTCCGCACAGCCCTTGACGACGATGCGCTGCATGATCCACTCCAGGATGCCGCCATCGCGACGTTCCTTGGCTGGCGAGACTGAAGGCGTGATCGCATCCAAGCACAAATGATCCGGCAGCGACTTTTGCCTGTGGCCCAGGTGCAGCAGTTGATGGTTGCTGGAGGCACGCTGGCGTGCCAAAAAATTATTGTTTACAAAATCATAGATCTCGCTGTGATTGTAAATAATTTGGAATGTCTTCAGCTTGACATACAGATTGAAAATGTCCTTCTCCAGCTGTAAATGTGAAAGCAATTAATAATTGATAGATAGTTTTGTTAAGTGGTTTGTTAACTTACCACCGAGTCAATGGTAAACTGTTCCACAAAGAGCAGCTTTTCATATTTGGTATCAATGTCCAGATGCTGAAAGATCAGCTTGGCTAACATGGAGGGCAGCAGCGTCTTTTCATCCACAATTTTTGAATTAAATTTGCCCGTTATCTACAAATAAAAAATAATTATTATTTATAAACATTTACATCTTTTTCTGCTTACGGTAAACTGCTGTAATTTGGCGCTAAAATCATTCTGCGAATTCTCCTTGACTGCTGAGAATGTCGCTGCCTTCAAGCTGAAGTTAAAGTTCTTTGGTATAATGGGCGCCAGTTTCTCATAGTTGTCGTTGTCGTAGCCGCTCGCGTTGGGCACAAGCGCCTGCTGCAAGCTTTTCGACTCCTGGCCGGGATTGGTGCGTTGCTTAGCTTCGCTGAGGAACTCGTACAGACCTCCGTGGATGACCGACTTGCAATTGTTGATGACCAAGCTGAGCGACTAAAGCAGAAAAAACAACAGTATATAAACAGTTAACTCAAAGTCGAGCCTCAACTTACATCCATGGAGAGTGGTCCGTGTGCAAAGAGTGATGCATCCAGCGCCACATCGAAGCTAACTTCACCGAGACATGGACGTATTTTATTTAGATTCTCCAGCGACTGTCGCCGAGCATTGCAATGCCGCAGCATTTTGGCCTGCGCCTCGGTCAGCGCCGCATTGACCAGCAGGACACGCGCATTTTGCACCAGGCTGCCATCCAGATGCAGCTCCTTGGCGGTGGCGTGTATAAACCAACCCGGATCGAAGTCATTGTTCATCAGCACCACCGATATGTTGTTCACATGCACGGCCATAAACTGGGCAAACTTCGTAATGCTGGCGGGCACCTTGGTCTGGCGAAAATCGGGTACACTCCTGGCCTCCGGCTTCTGTTTGCGCGGCTTGTAGTCATCCTGACGATTGCTATGGATGTCCTTATTGATGCGTATGTCGCGCACATAAATGGACAATATCTTTGTGACCTCAGCCGTAAAGCAACGGCTGCGTATGCACACCTCCTCGATTTGCTGTGGGCATCATACATTATAGACTTATATATGGGGGCGGAATATTTCGGGTCAATTAACTCGCACTTACGACAGAGAAACCGCTTTTGCTGATGTGGACATTCTTGAGCGACAAATAAGGCAGTGAGATGCGTCCAATGCGCACTTTGACCCGAAAACGCTTAATCAAATACCAGCTTATGCCCGTGGGCAATATCCTAATTGGACGATAAGACAGCAGCGTTAATTTTACGCAGCTTTCATTTCTGATTGGGCCGGTGCGGCTGCACTTACCAATAAATGAAGAGGAAAATAAGCAAGGTAATAACTATCAGCAACTGTAACATGTTCACGACTTAAATATCATTGCAGCCCACAACGTTTATAGGGTATTCGAAACGGAATTTTTATATTTATAAATTTTGAATAAATAGTGTTTTCTTCCCTTCTTCTACTTTTAGCGTCTGTTGCTTGGGCTGGTTTTTGCCCAACAAACAGCTGTTTGTGTTTATGTCACTTTCTGTGTGGCCAACTAATGCGCTTGTATGCTTGTTTTGGCACATTATGCTCGTATCGATAACATATGTCGATGGCATCGATACTTTCGTCGGTGCTGCAAATACTTTCCGGCTTCTCTTCGCCAAAATATTAAAAACAAACTCACTTTTTAGCAAGGAAGCAGCTATGTCGTTTCACCTAAGCACCAAAGAGCGCTTACTTCTGCTAATTGATGACATCGAAATGATCTCCAAGGAACTCATCGAACAAGCACATCAGAAAATCTCCAGTACCGAACTTGCCGATTTGCTCGACTTGTTGGTTTCCAAAGATGAGGAGTTCAGAAAAATGTTGGAGTTGGCAGAGGAGCAGGCGAAAGTGGAGGAAGCAATGGATAAATTGCGCGCCAAGGTGGAGATTCATGTAAGAACTATTAATGCAAGTGATGCACGTTTTACGTCTACTCTCTATTTTTGTTCAGGATCGAGAAATTCAAAAACTGCAAAAATCTCTAAAGGATGCCGAGCTCATACTCTCCACGGCCATATTTCAGGCACGCCAGAAGCTGGCAAGCATTAATCAGGCCAACAAACGACCGGTCTCCTCCGAGGAGCTCATCAAATACGCACACCGCATAAGCTCGGCAAATGCGGTCAGCGCTCCATTAACTTGGTGCATTGGCGACCTTAGACGACCGTATCCCACAGATATTGAGATGCGCAATGGCCTCTTGGGCAAATCTGAGCAGAACATTAATGGTGGACTTGTGACACATCAAAATAGCGCCATTCAGTCAGATGCCCAGCGAAATTTAAGCGGTGCTGGCAGCGGCAGCGGCAGTGGCGGTGGCGGAGGCGAAGTGCCAAATGCATTCCAAAACCAATTCAGCTGGAACTTGGGAGAATTGCACATGATGGGTGCTTCTGGCAACTCGGTGGCACTGGAAACGCGTGCACACAAAGAATCCTCGGCGCAGGACGATGTGGAAGTCATGTCCACGGACAGCTCAAGTTCCAGTTCAAGTGATTCGCAATAGAGATACTTAGTTGGGCGATCTAATAATAGTCATAGTGTAGCAAGTAAGACAGAATCTAATATATATCTATACTTAGAAAAAAAAAACAATAAACATGGTTTAGAAGTTATTTAAAAATTGTCCTGGCACGATAACGATACCAACGATAGATGTTATTGACATTCACACGTCGATGCCGGGAGAATGGCACTACTTAGCTGGCATCGCCATTCACACGGAAATAATTCGACTAATTTTAGTTTTTAATGCAAACGAATAGGCCATAAATTTCGCGTTTAGATCATATATATAACTCGCTTTACTCTAAAACTGTCGATTTTGTAATGTGTGCGTGTGTGAGTGTGTGTGTGCGGAAAAGCTAATGCAAAGGCCTTGAAAATTGTTACGAAAAACTCACTGACGTACCGAGTGCCGTAGTACGTGCTGCAAGAAGAAGAGAAGCCTCGCCAGCGCAATATTAGAAGTGGTGGCCAGGGAGACGCAGCAGAAGCAGCGCCAGCACACCCCGCATTTAAGTTACCCACACACGACACTTTTTTCGTACGCCTGATTGCTGGAAAATTGCACAGCGTGCGGAGTCAGTGCAGCATGATCCATTGCATGTTTTCGGTTTGCGTATGTGAAGCATAGAAGGGCCCCCCACCAGAAAACTGAAACTGACCCCGAAACCGGATTAAAAGTGCAGCTCTAATAGCACCGATTGTAACTGGGGCGTCTTGGCGTCGTGGCGTCGGAACGGAACGGATTCAACTGAGTTTCGACAGGCAGTTTGACATCAAACTCAAAAGCAATGATGATACAAGAGCCCGTGCAGGTAAATCGATAGCAAACACTAAAAAAAAGCCTTTTTTACATATATGTGTGTACATACTTCAATCCGCTCTCTCCTTCTTTCGTCCACATAGGCCGCCATATGGCACTGCCTAAACCACTATGATCATAGAGATGCTGTTTTTCTGGCGGAACGCCTCTGCTCGGAAGGTAAGTGAATACACCGTATATAGGGCATAGAACAAATATTGACTGTACCAACTTTTTCACTTTATTTGTTGCAGTGGAAAGCGACGAGACAATATTTTTGTTGGCCACCAGCTATTACCGTTCAAATCTATTGCACCAGGCCTACTGGCTGCTGTTGGAGAAGTCGCGTCGTTCTCCCCAATGCCGCTTCTTGCAGGCCAAATGCGCCTACGAGCTGAAGAAATATGCGGAGGCAGAAAGTGCGCTGATTTCCAGTGGCTTTGTGGACAACAAACACTTTGATGAGCTGCAGCGCGAGTTTGGCGAGCTCGCCTGCTTTGCCTACCAGCTGATGGCGGAGATCTGCGTGCGGACAGAGCGCCAGAAGCTGGCGGTGAGTGCATTTCGGCGTGCACTTAAACTGAACCCGTTTATGTGGCATACGTTTACCGATTTATGCCTGCTGGGTCAGGATACGGATACAGCGGCAGTATTCCAAATTCACAGCACTGATGTGTTCAACACCTGCCAAGGCAGCAGCGCCAATGCCAATTCCATGGTTCTGTTCGGCGCTAACGGCGGCGGCGAGCAGCAGCAGCATCAGATGGAAAATCTGCTGTTGAACAATATAAGCAATAGCATCAATTACAACACGCCAGTGGAGCAGCAGCAACAGCAGCAGCATCTGCAGCAGCAGAACAACAACAGCAGCTTGGCCACGCTGCAGAATCTAATAACGCCCAACAACAACATCAACAATAATATCAACAACAACAATCTCAACAGCTCCATCACGATGCTGCGCGGAGGCGTCCAACAGCAGAACACCAATAGCAACACCAACAACATTTCAAGTATGATGCTGCTTGAGGACACGCCCATGGGTTATGCAACCCTTGAAACGCCCGCACTGCAGCACCAGCAGCAGCTGTATGATGGCACCCCGTTCCGAAAGCAATTCAAATATCTGTCTACAATATCCCCGTTGACGCCCAGCTTTGGCATCATGCCGCTAACTAGTCCCTGCGATGGCGGCTCCGTCGTTTTGCAGGCCAATTTAAGCATGTCCGCGTATTCGCCCTTGCCACAAATGCTCGTGGAGGTCAATCAGGAGCCAAAAATTATTGGGAAGAAGTTGAAGACGCATGTGGGCGGCCTCATCAATCGCCAGGAGAAGAGTAAACCCACCGTTTTTGCACAGGCCGGGAATATTACGCCCCGCACGCCCAACAATGTGGTCGGCAATGTACCTCCCAATCCCAATGCGGCAGTGCGTCGCAGCTCGCGACTGTTCAGCAACTCGGCGTACTCGGTCAAGGAGAACAACAAGTCGCCCAACATAACGAACAACAATAAGTTTTTGCAGCCGCGATCGCCGCCGCGAAAGACCAAAACGTCACGCATGTCCAAGATCTGTCTAAACAACGAGCTAATTGACGAAAAGACGCATCACCATCTCGCCGAGAAGCTGAGCGAGAAGCAGTCGCGCAAGGAGAAGGAGAAGGTGGAGACAATCACATCGGCGGCCACCACCGGCAACAGTCAATCTGCAGTGAACAATCGCAGCGCCGAGGACGCCAAGGTGCTGCTCAACAACAGCCTCAACAACGCCCAGACGCTGGCGCATCAGTTGCTGAGCATGAAGAAGCAGTCGGCGGACGGGTTAATGCTGCTGCTGCGCGATCTGGCCGAGGCCTACAAGCTGTTGTCGACGTTTCAGTGCAAGGCGGCCGTCAAGCAGCTGGAGGCGACGATACCAAAGCATCATTTGAGCTCCAGTTGGGTGCAATCGCTGATTGGGCTGTGCCGCTACGAGCAGCGGAACTACGAGGCCGCCGTGCTCATATTCAAGCGGATACACGAGACGGAGCCGTGTCGCCTCGACTTTATGGAAATCTACTCCACATCGTTGTGGCACTTACAGAAGGAGGTGGCGCTTTCGGCGCTCGCCCAGGACCTCATCGGCCAGGATAAGCGCAGTCCGGTGACGTGGTGCGTGGCCGGCAATTGTTTCTCGCTGCACAAGGAGCACGAGACGGCCATCAAGTTCTTCAAGCGCGCCGTGCAAGTCGATCCCGATTTTGTGTACAGCTACACGCTCCTGGGCCATGAGCTGGTACTTACGGAGGAGTTTGACAAGGCCATGGACTATTTTCGGGCGGCGGTTGTGCGCGATCCGCGGCATTATAATGCCTGGTTCGGCATCGGCACCATCTACTCCAAGCAGGAGAAATACGAGCTGGCCGAGCTGCACTACGTGAAGGCGCTGAAAATCAATCCGCAGAACTCGGTCATACTGGTGCACATTGGGGCCATGCAGTTCTTCATGCAGAAGAAGGATCAGGCCCTGCAGACGCTTAATACGGCAGCTATGTTGGATCCGAAAAATCCGCTGGCGCGTTTTCATCGCGGATCCATATATTTCTCGCTGGGCAAGTACCAGGAGGCGCTGCGAGAGCTGGAGGAGCTCAAGGAGATAGTGCCAAAGGAGTCGGTTGTGTTTTATCTGATCGGTAAAATACACAAGACGCTGGGCAACATGGATCTGGCCCTGATGCACTTCAGCTGGGCGACCGATCTTGATCCCAAGGGCGCCAACAATCAAATCAAAGATGCCTTCGATTCAATGGCGCATCCCAACTGCTGTCCGGCCAACGACAATGCTCTGGATGTGGACTTTGATCCAACGTCGGAGCGTTCCGACGATTCAACGCAGGCGCAGCAGGATGTTAGCTACGACAGCGACTACTAGAAAGGTCTCCCAAGTCTGAGCGCTTGTATATAATTACATGATTAATACACATATTGAATGATAAAACAAAACCAATTATGAATTATATTGAAGTTTAGATAACGTTTAGCATTAGGTTATTTATAACAACAACAACAAAAAATAAGATGATGAAGGTTTAAACAATTCTCTCTGTCTCTGTGCACTCTGAAAGTCTTAGGCAACAAACAAAAACAACAAACAATATACATTATATACCAATTACCATCTAAATTATACTAAATACAAAATTTAAATCGCTTAAGTTTAAAAAAAACAAGTTTAACTTCAAGTACAGCGCACAGTGGCGCCGCCCAGCGGCGATTCTCACTTGAAATCGATACCAGTTAGTGATGTGCAGATCGATATGAATCCCGAGTCAATCTGTTTCAATCGCTGCCATCCAAAAATACATGATTCAATCACATAATGCAATCAACCCGAGACACCGCTCGGCTGTCCCACTGCCTGCTGTCCGACGCGATAAGAAACGACAACAGAATAATATACAAATTAACCTAAAGTTTGACAATACTTTGTTGTCAGGTTTTCATTGTTCATGGCTTCATTTTCTCTCCATCGCTGGATGAGTGTAGGCTTATCAGCTCGTCCGATCTCTGCTCCATTACATCCAAGACGTCGCGCAGGCGCTCCAGCCCCACGCCCAGGATGGCAGCTAGTTCGGGCAGATGGAATTCCTGCAGCTGATATGTGCGTGGCGCCTCAATGTTGAGTGCGTCTCGTATGTTCTTGGTGCCAAACACCTCGGCAAGCGATTCGCTCAGCGAAGGCGTCCTGGAGCCCACAGATACTACATACGGCGGCGATGGGGAACACGTTTCATGTGCCTCAATGGGCGTGGAGCACATGGCACGAGAATGAAGAACGCCTCCAGAGCTGACGCGATGCAATTCACCTGGTATTATGGCGCACGTATTGTATTTGGGCTCCGGCGGCAACTGATGTATAAAATGCGCCGGATAACGCGCCGGCAACACGGTTTGAGTCAAGTTCAAACACTGATAAGAGTACTTTTGGCTGGTGTTGGCAATCATTGGGGTTACGAGCGATTGCTGACCATTACTGGGCTGCAGGATGCGTGGCGCAATGGCAGACAGCTCCCCGGTTGGCTCTGATTCTCTTGGTGGCATCTGCACAGCTTTTGCCGCTCTTTTGGCACGTCTTCGCTTAATGCCCGCTGGAGTTGCATTGCGTGCCCTGCGCTTGGCTGGACGATGCTCCATGTTCGTGTTGTGCCCAGGCTGCACCTCCGACTGCGATGCCAACGTTATTGGAACAGCTTCTGACTGAATTTTCGAGCCACAGCTTTTTGTGCCTGTCTCACAATCTGCCGCATCCCTTTCCAGAGTTGAGTTAGGAGCTTGTTTGCTGTAGTTAACGTCGGGCAGCAATTGAGCCAGCTGGCTGCATTCCCCATCTGACTCGGCAAACAGTTGAGGTGAGCCAACACCAGCTCCTGCAGCTGCTGCTGCGACGGCGTCGAACTTTGATGTTGTGGCCGCGTCCTTGGCAGTTTGCTTCTTCTCACGCAAACGCTGGGATCGCCGCAGCTGGGAGCCACCCGCCTCTTCTGACTGAAGTGCAATCAGGTATTCCAGCTCAGAGCAATATGTGGGAGCTGGGCTAACGTTAAGCGTTTCAGGCTGCGTAGCCATTTTAAATTAAATTTAAAATTAAGAAGAGCCCTTAAAAGCAACCGTTACAGTTAATCGCCCGCACTATGCGTGTCACAACACTCAGCTTTTGTACGCACGCATCCAGCAACAGTCTGGCAACTCCTTAATTTTTTTTCTCTTTTTAGTTTGTTTTCACCCATCATTTGCTGTGCTTGCTACCAATATATTTTGGTATTTTCAATTTCAATTCAATTCCAAAACAAACTCGAACTGCATGATGCATCTCTTGGATCTGCCGGATACTGTGCTAATGGACATATTAGAGCTGCTCACATACGACGAAGTGGCCAGAAAGCGTGAGGTAAATAAAGATCTAAGAAAATGAATAATCACCCATAACTAAGTCGAATTGCGTCCACAAATTTCTAGGTTTGCGCTCGCTTCAACTACATTTGCCAACAGGTGCTGAACACGGGCTTCAACAAGGTCGTGCAGGAGCATGCCAGGAATTTCAAACGCATTAAATCCCTCCTGCCACGTCGCGAATCGGAGCGTCGGTAAGTGGGCCCACCAAGGTCTCCTATGGTAATGATTACGCCAAGTCTTTGCTTTGCAGCAATCATATGCTGGCACGCCACTCGGACATCCTTACGTCAATTGAGACGCGCATTTCCATGCTGACAATGACCTACTCCAAGTTCATAGACCTTAACATATGCTGCTTTATACCGGGCCGAGTGCTGGACGAAATCAACGGGATCTTGAAGCTCCTGGGCAGCACAACGAAACCCCTGCGTCCGCACGAAGTGTTGCAGGAACTGCGAGACATCTCCTCAATGGCCATTGAGCACTTCGATGAGAAGATCGCGATCAACTTTAAGACAGCCATCAAACTGACAGACGCCTCGTCCTCGGGCAGCGCACGCGTCGTTGTCTGTGGCGCCCTGGGCGACATCAGTTTCAATGGCGTAAAGGTCAACCCGTTGAAGAAGATCCAAGCACCACAGCAGCAGCAGTCGCAATGCCACAATTTGCTCTGCATGAATCAGAAGAATGACGCAATGATGCAGCAGGCCCTTCTGCTAGCCAAAACACTGCCCGCCAACGCTGCCGGCCAACGCAATTGCAATCGGGATCGTCTAACCAAACAGTTACAGCGCCAATGGCAGGCACAGAAAATGCTGTCCACAAGAGTGCGCTATCTGGAGGGATCGCGCAAGGCGCAGGAGCGTCGTCTGCAGGAGGCACATGGCAGTATCACAGAGCTGGCCACACAGGTGTCCGAGCTGAAGCGTCAGCTGGAGGATGTGTTGGCCAAGGGCAAAAACCTGGACACGAGCAGCGCAGCAAACGTTGCCAGCGGTACCGGCGCCGTCAAGCGTACAACAGTGGCTGCCGACTGTATGCCGCCCAGCAAGAAACCAAAGGCTTAGTGTCGCCTCATGTAACCTCCAGATCGTACTTAAGCTGGCCATAGGTTAAGCACTGTACTTTCGGAATATATATAAACGCAAATAGATCTAAGTGATAGCGAGACAGCGCGATTAGGTAAGATAACGTAGTCTCGAAAACTCTGCTGCCGCTTATTAGCATTAAAATAAATACTAATTAAAATAAACTAAATGTATATAACATTTACATATATAGTTTATACATATACACATGCGAATAACTTCAACGTGCGTCGTGTAATATTTCGAGTTAAGATTTATTGTTGCACTTGTTATTTAAATATTGTATTACAACTTTACAACTATATAAATACATAGAACATCTAAATTAAAGTTCTCATTTATACCCCATTTCTAATTGTCAATGGACTGCCTTGTTGTGGTAGGTTTTGGTGTGTCAAGAATTGTGAGTTTATCCGGTTACTATAGCACTGGTTGATACATACATACTATATATTTAAAAGTACATTACATCGAACTGGAACACCTACAAAAATGTTATTCTACATCAGCTGCACAATTTCTGCCAGGCGCTTAGGAAATAACATCTGCTTCAGTAGTTAGTTTGTTACGGCTCTCGGCCAATTGCTATTGCTATTGTAATGCTGTCTAAGACTACGACTCCTATTGACATTAGGTTTCTATACGCCTATAGTAAATTGTAAATCGTTAATCGTATTTTGTATAAAAAGGTAGTAGAAATTGCCACTTGTTAGCAGTGTGTGTCTAAATCTTTAAATCTTTGTATTAACTGAGGAGACTTAATCGAAGGCTAACTAATTACTAAGTTAATTTTTTTTAAATATATATATACAATCAATAACACACACGATATATATATATACTCAGTAATAACAAAAGAAAATGGAAAACAAAATTCATTGCAAACGTGTTACTTAAACATATTAGTTGCTTTATATACACACATATATAGATGTATATATATATACGTATATCTGTATAAACTAGTCAAATTGCAAGCATTGCCACGCTGAAAAACCTACATATATGTATACTACTATATTTATAAATACATTTATGCATATATGTAGCGTATATGTACACAGATTATGCGCTTCGTTTCAGAAACGCTGTCGTTTAAATCGTTCAGATCGTTTATCTTTAGTCTTTATGGCGCTGGTTTAGTAGCGACGCCGACGATGCTACTTTTTCTTAACGGCCGCCTTGTGGTGAATCTTCTCCTGTAGCTGCCGTATCAGCTGCTGTATGTCGTCCACATTGTACGCATAGATCAGCTTGCACTGCTTGGCCTGAATATTGCCGTTGTTGAGATTTTTGAGCGCATGCTGCAGACAGTAGACGTTGCCCTCCTCGGTGCGCACCATCGATATGTACAGATTGGCGCGGCACAGATCGCATTCGCTCTCAATTGATTTATATGGCGGCTGCTGTTGCTTCTTGGCCTTTTGACCCTTCTCCGCCTGCACCTTCTCGGTGGATGTGACGCCAGCGGCCTGAAAATAAACAGTTGTTTTTATTAGCATATATTTCAATTATCTTTTTTCAATCGTAACATACTCTGAGCTGCTCTCGTGCCGCCGATTCCTTCTCACAGACCTCGTTCAGCATGGGCAGCATCTGCTGCAATGTGTCCGAATTGACGCGCTGATCATAGCCCAAGGCGAACAGCAGCTGCTCCAGCGAGAACATGGCCGGTTCACAGCTCTCATGAATGTCCTGCAAATATAAGACTCAGTTATAGTGTTTGCTAAACGGAATCAAGACTGAGACTCACCCTGAAGTCATCCTTGGCCAAATCCAGCCAGGACATGGTAGCGAAATATACGCTCTCGGAGACCACATAGCCCGTGGCCAGGCTGGAGGTGTAGGCGCGCGGAAAGACCACAATGAACTCGCCGGGCTTCTGCTCGATGCGGCACAGCGAGACGCCGCGATCGGTGAGCATGTGCGGCGGCACCATCACCGTATCACAGGGCAGCCAGATTGTCTTGTTCTGGCAGTGCGTCGGTATCAACGACGTCAGCGCCGATCGGAAATTGGCGCTCTGGTCGTCGGGTATGCCATACCAGAGCTTCGAGGCGCCCGTGTGCAGATACTCGATCCAGGAGAGGCCGTGCGGATCACGGTACCAACAGCAGGCGGAGAAGAGCATGCCCACGTGGAGTGTGGGCACCGTGACGCCCATCACAGGTCCCAGCGAGCGCAGCACCGAGCCCGCATTGTTGGTCAGCACCTTAAGGTTCCATGGATGGCGCGCATAATTCGAGCCCTTGCCCTTCGGTCCCGGACTGGGAAAACCGTAGCCCCAACCGGAGCTGTCAATGGACCCGGAATGCACGCACACATGACTGTCGCGGACGGCCACATGACGCCAGAATTCCGCCTCCACTTCGTTGACCGTGGGATCGGTGCTCTTGAACCACAGCGCCATCGTGTTGCGCGCTATGCGATAGAACTGGCTGAGCGCCATGCTGCGTCCCTTGACGATGCACTCCATGGAGACGCCGTCGATCTCCTCCTCCGACTCCTCGTCCTCGTCCGTGGACACATCGTCCTCCTCGTTCGACACGCTCTCCGTGCTGTTCACAAAACGATCCGCGTTGCGACGAGCGCGCGCCTCCCGCTTCGCCCAATCCGCCTCCACCTCGTCGAAGAGCTTCTGGCGTTCCGCCGGCGACAGCGTGTCGTAGGGCAGCAAGTACTTGCAGTAGATGTCGTCCAGTTTGGTCACGCGATCTTGGGCCAGCTTCGGTATGCACATCTCCTCGGCGACGCGCGCCCACTTCTTCTTCTCGATGACCTCCTTGAGGCCGCCGAGCTCCTGCACTGTGTGATAGAGGCGCGGCAGGTCGACCTCCATGCCGCCAATCCAGGGCGCATGGTTCATCACAATGCTCTGCGTGGCCAAGTACTTTTTGATCGCGCTCAGCTCCTTGGCGCTGGGTCCCCAGCGATGCAGCATCTTGTGCACGTACTGATTGTAGGCCGTGAAGCGCATCTCGTCCGAGATGCGGCACTCGGGCTTGAAGCTCGCCGGCGGTATGATCTTGCAGATGCCGAAGCGTGCGGCAATCGGCGTGATGCGCTCAATGAACTCAATGGGATCGGCGAACTCCTTCTCGGTGGGCTTGAAAATGGGCGCCTCGACCATTTGCGTGGGATCGTCGTGTCGCGGGAACGCCGTGTTGTTGGCCATCTTGATGGGCGTGTCGTCTTTGTACTTCTTGGCCAGGGCTGTGGTCGCAGCCGCCGCCGCCGCCGTGCGCGACTTGGCGGAGCCGGAGAAAAGCGACGAATTGGAATTGACGCGCACGAGGCTGGTCGCAGTTGCTGCTGCTGCAGCTGCCGCTGCCGCCGCCGCTGCTGCTGCTGAGGTGCTCGCTTTGAGGCTGTTGCTGGCCGCTGTTGCGTTCGCGTTGGCTTCGCTCGTCGTGGCCGCGTTGAGCAGCGTTTTGACCAGCTCGTTATCCGGCAGCGGCTTCGAGTTGGTGTCCATCTGCGCCTTGGTCACCAGCGTCGCCTGCATGACCACCTTCTGGTTGGGCCCGTCGGGGCCCTCGCGTCCCAGCTTAACGGCCACGCCTTGAATGCCGCCCTCGCCGCCGCTGGCGCCCTGCAGCAGCGGTATGTAGAAAGTGGCGCCCTCCGCATCCGAATCTCCGCCTGCGCTGGCGGCAGCTGCGGCGGCTGCCTGTTTCTGCTGCTGCTGCTGCTGTTGCTGCTGCTTTTTGCGCGCCGCTGCTGCTGCCGCCTTGGGCTTCTCCAGCTTGTCCGTCGGACTGAGTGTCAGCTGCACCGCCGTAGCCGCCGCTGTGGCTGCCGCGCGCTTCTTCGTCGGCGAACGCTCGCTCAGCGCGGGCGCCGCTTCCGTTTCTGCGTTGCGTCGCCGATTTGTGGCCTTGCCCGCAGCAGCAACAGTTGCTGCGGCTGCGACTGCTACTGCTTTTGTCGTTGCTGCGGCCGCTGCTGTTGTCTCCTCATCCTTGCCAAAGGCATAGATGGACGTCTTCTCGGCCGCTTTAGCCGATTGCAGCTGCTGCTTGTGCTCCGCCTGCGTCTGGGCTTTGCCCTTGCCTTGGCTCTGGTAGACGGGCGTGCGCTTGGCTGGCGATGTTGTTGGTGTTGTTGTGGTTGTTGGTGGCGTCGTGCTGCTGTTGCTGTGGGGTGGCGGCGTGGCCAGCTTTGGCTGCTTCCTGTTGCCCGCCTTCTGCTTGCTGGGCGGCGGTGGCGGCGGCGTTGGCGTCGCACTCGCCGTCGTCGTCGGCGTCGCTGCGGCAGCGCTCCGCTTGTTGCCCGACGCTGCTGCTGTGGTAGGCAGCGCTGCTGTCGCCTTGGCCGTATTCTTGAGCTTCTTCTCGCCAGACTTCTTCTCGCCGGCAGCCGCCTCCAGCTGCGCCTTCTGCGTGAGATTCACGGGCGTCACGCACTTGTCAAAGTCGAGCGTTTCCGACTCCATTTCGGCGTCCTTGCGATTGCTGGCGGCCGCCGCCGCCGAGCTGACCAGGACGGGCGTGGCCTTCAGCGAGGGTCCCTTGGCTGACCAGGCGCTCTCGCTCTTGCCGAGCTCGCCGCGCGTGTTCTTCGAGGAGCTGCTGAAGCTGGTGCTCTCCTTGTCGTCGCGCGTTGGACCCGGCGGCGTTTGCGCCTGCTGCGGCCGCAGGCTATCATCGTAGTCATCGTCCAGGTCGTCCTGAATCTCGTCCGGATTCGAGCTGCACTCGATGAGCCACTTCTGGATCTGTTCGTGCGTCATGTTCACCTTGGCCTTGCGGCGCTCCTTGCTGGTCAGCTGGTCGCCAAAGTAGATCTCGGTGGGCACCACCGGACCCAGCACCGGCTTGTGTATCGAGCCGCACTTGCCCAGCGTGCACTTGGTGTTGTCCGGCCCGGAACTCTGCGCGAGGCTAACGCTGGCGATGCCGAAGATCTTGCCCGACTCCTCCTTGCTGGGCATGAGCGTGGCCTGCGCCAGAATGCTGCCGATCTCGTCTTTCAGCGGATCCGCATTGTTATTGTTGCTGGGCGTTGCAGTGGGCGTGGTCGTGGCTGTGGGCGTGTTCGCTGCCGATGTCTGCTGCTGCTGCTGTTGTTGTTGCTGTTGTTGTTGCTGCTGCTGTTGTTGCTGATGTTGTTGCTGATGTTGCTGCTGATGTTGCTGCTGATGTTGTTGCTGTGCCGCCGCAGCTGCTGCTGATGTGGATGCCACGGCGGACGGTGTTGCCGTCAAACTGAGATTAAGACTTTGATTTTGGCCAATTGCGGGACTTTTGGGCGGCACCGCGCTGACGGTGGGCGTGGCCAGGCTGCTGAGCGTCGTGCGCGCGGTCGTCGGCGCCGTAAAGCTGTTGATGTTGTTGTTGCTGCTGTTGTTGTTGTTGCTGATGTTGTTGCTGATGATGATGTTGTTGTTGTTGGCGCGCGGCAAGACGCTGCTGCGATCGTATTTGGGTGTTAAAAAATTGGGATTGATTTTGGGACACTGATAGGCCTCAATGGGCGGCGGATAGGTCGTGGGCGGCGTCTGATACTTGAGCGGGGAAGCCACCGCGCTCGCCGTGGCCAGCTGTTGCTGCTGCTGCGGCGTCTTGTTGCCCACAGCAGCAGCAGCGGCGGCGGCGGCGGCAACACCAAACGTGGGCGGACGCACGTAGGAGGTGTGATAATGCGGCGATGCTTGCGGCAGGTAGGACGACGTCTTGGCGAAGCCCACGGCGCTAGTGGACACGCCCACGCCGGAGCCGGGCAGCGCATAGGTGGCGGGCACATTCAGTATCTTCGACGTGGGCACCGGCGACTTCTTCTCCATGGCCTTGAGGGTGGCGGCGGCGGGCCCGTAGCTGGGCGGCGATATGGAGTAGGGCGTGGCCTTGGCGGTCAGCGGCAGCATCGTCAGCTGCGTGGTGCCGGGCAACTGGGGCTTGACAGTTACTGCAGCAGCGGCTGCTGCAGCTGCAACTGTTGTTGCTGCGACTGTTGTTGCGGCAATTGGTGTTGTTGCTGCTGTAATTGTTGCTGCTGCATTTTCCGCTGTGCTGCTGTTGCTGGCTTTGGCTGTTGTTGTTGCTGTTGCTGCAGCTGTTGTTGTTGCTGCTGCTGTTGTTGCTACTGATGCTGGTGCTGCTGTTGTTGTTGTTGCTGCTGCCGCTGGCACTTTAATGGCCAGCGGCTCATCGTCGGAGTCGCTGAAACTCTTCTCCAGCTTGCGCTTCGTTTCGTTTAGCTCCTCGTTGATTAAAAAATCCTCCTCCGCATCGGAGTCGACTTTTTGTTGCTGCTGTTGTTGTTGTTGTTGTTGTTGCTGTTCGGACTTGGCTTTGGCCAGCGCCAGTGCACCCTTTTTTACCAGCATGCCCTCAATTTGTGGCTTGACTGTGGCTGCCGCTCCTGCTCCTGCTGCCACTCCCGCTGATGTGCCCGCTCCCCTTTTGCCTGCTTGGGCGGTCTTCCCCGTCTGGGCGCCGGCGGCGCTGATGCTGCTGCTGCCGCTATAATTTCAGGCGGCGGCTGCGGCTGTTCGGCAACTGGCGCTGCAGCTGCTTCCGCACCTGCTCCCGCTTCAGTTGCTGCTGCTGCTGCTGCTGCTCCCTTTTTTGCTGCTTCCGTTGCGCTCGTTTTGCCCGCCGCATTTTTCTTGATCTCCTTCTCCATTTTCTCCATCTGCTTGACGTTGGGTATGTCCGGAAAACTGCTTAGTGACAGGTCGTCATCCTCGTCGTCGGCCAGCTGCAGCTTGTGCCCGATGATGCCCATGTAGATAGCCGCCGCCTCCTTTGTTTTCCGCGACGGTCGCTGGCTGCGCTGCGGACTCGGACTGGCCGAGCGCTCCACTTTGTTGGCTTTCAACTGCGCCTGGCGACGCGCCGGACGCGCATTGTTATTGCTCTGCTTCTTGGGCGACGGCGGCGCTGACTCCGACTCCCGCTCGTCGTCCTCTTCGTCTTTTTTTTTGGACGCTGCTTTGCCGCGCTTTGCTTTGGGCGCTTCTTCGACTTTGCTGGGCGTGGCAGGCTTCACAGCTGCTTCCGCTTTCTCCTCCTCGCGCTGCTGCTGTTGCTTCTTAGCCGAGCCGCCCGCTGATTTGCGTCCACGTGCGCTGGCTGTGCCCGCGGCTGCTGCAGTTGCTCCCGCGCCCGCTGCACCCTTTTTGCCGCCCTTTTTCAGCTTGATGGCCTTGGCCAGCGGCTGCTCATCGTCCGAGCTGAAGTCGAAGACGTTGAGACCCTTCTGCTGCTCGGCAGCTGCAGCTGTTGCTGTGGCAGTTGGGGTGCCTCCATTCTCCAGCTGCTGCTGCTGCTTGGCCGCGTCTTTGGCATAAATGCTGGAGTTGGTTTTCTCCTTGGTGATCTGCTGTTGTTTCTTAGGCTCTGCCGCTGCAGCTGGCTGCTTCTGCTCCACGTGCTCATCCTTCTCCTTCTCCTCCTTTGGCGGCACCTTGACGGGCTCGAAAAAGCCCGCTGTCGCGTCATGCGCCCAGAGGATTCGGGTGAGGGTATAAATATGGGCGATTCACGTTGCCGCACACGCTTCACGGGCGCCTTATCCTTCTCCTTCTCCTTATGCGTCTCTGTGGACGCTGGCGAATCAGCTGCTGGCACAGCTGCTTTTCTGCCTGCTTGGCTGCGTCCGCGCTTGATGTTCGAGTGCGTTGTTTCCGACTTGGACTCATCGGCGCCGCCGTTGCGTGAGCTGGCATCGTGCGCCGAAAAGAACTCGTCATCGTCATCCTCCACCTCCCCATCCCCATCCTGCTCGACTGCATCAGACTTGTGCTGCGCTGGCTCTTCTTCCTTTTCCCTGTTGCTGGCGCGATTCGAGCGGCGTTTTAAGGTCTCGGCGCGTCGTCCGCCGCGTCTGTTGCCCTCGGCTATCACTTCGGCGCGTTTGCGCACTGCGCCCGCCAGCAGCAGAGGTGCGGCTGGCGGGGGCGCGGGCGGCGGCGTTGCTGCCTCTATTTTATCACTAGCTGTTTTATCAGTTGCTGCCAACTGCTGCTGCTGCTGTTGTTGTTGCTGCTGCTGCTGCTGCTGCTGCTGCTGCTGTAGTTGCTCAGCGCCAGCTTTTGCTGTTGCTTGCTGCTGTTTAGCGGGTCTGCCGCGTTTCTTTTTGCTGTTGCTGCTGCTGTTATTCTGCTTCTTCTTGCTGTTGTTGTTGTTGCTGGTGTCGCTGCTTGGCGGCGCATCGTTGGCCTTGGACTTGCCCTGATTCAGGTAGTCCAGGTGGGCGGGCAGCGCGGATGTGCCGCGGAAGCAGAGAAACGTCAAGAAATCCTGCGGCTTCGGACACTTGTTGGGCAATATCTCAATCGGTGGCTGGTGGCTCTCTGCGGATGTGCTTGGTCCAGAGGCTGCCGTCACCGCTGCTGCCGCCGCCGCTGCTGCAGCGGCTGCTGCGACGCTGGCAGCACTGAATGCGCCCGCTGTGTTGGGCGCGCTTTGGCCTTGCGCGAATTTACGCTGTGCCTGCACCTTCGTCCTGCAAGAGAGTGGGCGGATAAGACCAGGGGGCGGAGGCAAAAAGGCAAGATAATAGTATGAGTGAATTTTAATTGGCAACAAATGCAATTGGATACAAATTAAGACGAAAACAACAATAGCAACGCATTGAATCACCACACACGCACACACATACACCTGCTCTACCCCAAAGCAACGGCGAATCAGCCCTTGGCCCGTACAACAACAAAGCCACGACGCTTGTTTAGCAGTGCTGCCAAGTTTGGCATTTTTATGGCTAAATCTAAGTTAGCTTTATTTTGGCTGTTTTTGATTTTCTGTTAACCAACACTAAACTAACTTTAGCTCGCTTTAGCCTTTTTTCTTACTCTTGCCAACAATGCTGCTTATACAATGGAGCGCACCTCACTTCACGTTTGAGTGGGAGAGTGGGCAGAACGCTGTTGCTGTCAAAGTAACATTGCCAACATTAAACTTTGTTGCTGCTGCGTCGTCATGTCTATACAAGTTACACACATATAGGTATTTTCGATCTACCAGATAGACAGGGGCTCACCTTTTAGGCATCTCGGGTGATGACTCCACAGCCAAAGCGGCCGCCGCCGACGATGACGTTGGCGGTGTCTCTGTCTCCTTACGGCGACGCTTGTTGTCTTTGGAGACAACCATTTTGTTGCGAATTTTTCGCGCCTCTTTTTCCCCAATATGAACTGAGGCGTTTGCGCTTGTTAATACACAGTCAATACAATGCGCTTGATTCTCGGCTGGCAATTGCAATTTGTTTTTATCGCCTCGTACTCTGCATTTACATAAACGTACGCAATTGCCAATTTTCCACTGACACTACAAACACTGATTTTGTTGGTGGCGCTGCCTGCACGAAGTTGAAATCATATTTTCGCGTCATATTTTCATTGCTTCAGCTGGCCGAATGCATCACAAATGTTACACTAAAATATACATTATTGTCTCGCTGTTATTGTAGTCGTACACATAATTAGTTTACATTTCACTGGCTGCAGAAAATATTATTTTTTTTTACGTGAGATTTTTCATTCTGCTTGCGCATAATTTTTTTTCCCCACCGCTTTGCTTTGTGTCCGCCATGACATTAGCGATGTGCAG
This sequence comes from Drosophila colorata, assembly GCA_035041545.1. Lineage (NCBI taxonomy): Eukaryota > Metazoa > Arthropoda > Insecta > Diptera > Drosophilidae > Drosophila > Drosophila colorata. Next base: position 9,601,697 of record JAWNLD010000564.1, read on the forward strand.
CAACGCTGAAACATCGTTAAATATATGCAGTATTGACAATCGCAATGCAGCTGTGTATGCAGTTAACAGTCAAATTCTATGCAGTTAAAACTGCTTAAATCAATTGTAAACTTTAGTAATTTTTAAAAAACAAAAAAGTTCAAAGAATAATTAACGGCATAATTGGTATGATTGTCCATAATTTACTAAATTGAACATGTGTTGCATATCGATAATATCGCCTTATCATATCGATATTATGTGAACAAATATCGTACAAAAATATCGTCTTTTTATATATCGTTACAATATGAACATCCCTATCATTAATCGTGTAGCTTGTGAGTTGACAAAAAAGTTTTTTTTAGTGGCAAATTTTGCAATTTAAGCAAACGACAACAAGCTGCACACAATGAGCGAAGGAGCAGGCAACTGGTGTCTCATCGAAAGTGATCCGGGCGTATTCACGGAACTGATACGTGAATTTGGTAAGCTTATAAACCGGGCGCGCGCGCTTTTTTCATTTTTGCAAGAAGACGCGGACGCCAATGCCGGCATCGAAGGGTCTTTTTTTCAATAAAATGTTTTATTCTCTGTTGTGTAGGCTGCGATGGCGCTCAGGTGGAAGAGATTTGGAGCCTGGACAGTGAATCGTTCAAGGACTTGGAGCCGATACACGGGCTAATCTTTCTGTTTAAGTGGGTGCAGGAGGACGAACCGGCGGGCAAAGTGGTCTTAGACCGGGATCACATATTCTTCGCCAAGCAGGTGATTAACAACGCCTGTGCGACCCAAGCTATACTTAGCTTGCTGCTGAACCTGAATCACGAGGACATCAAGCTGGGTGACACGCTGACCAACTTCAAGGAGTTCTGCCAGTGCTTCGATCCCTACAACAAGGGCCTGACGCTGAGCAACGCCTCCCAGATACGTACCGTGCACAACTCGTTTGCGCGGCAAACGCTCTTTGAGCTGGACATGAAGAACCCGAACAAGGACGAGGACGTATATCACTTTGTTGGATATATGCCAATTGCCGGTCGCCTGTACGAGCTGGATGGACTGCGCGAGGGACCCATCGATCTGGGCGAGATCAAGCCGGAGCAGAATTGGATCGATGTGGTGCGGCCGATTATCGAGAAGCGCATGCAGCGGTACAGTGACGGTGAAATCCATTTCAATCTTATGGCCCTGATCTCGGACAGGCAGCGCATCTACGAGCAGCAGATTGACAAGCTGCTCAATCCGGCTGCCAATGCCATGGACACGGCGGACGATCGACAGACTGAAATCAATAGCCTGCGCTCCTACATACAGTATGAAATCGAGAAGAAGAAACGATACAAGGCACATTTATTAATTATATATATATACTATAATCATGTGTTAATTGCAATCTGTTGCCTTTTGCAGGTGGAGAACGTGCGACGCAAACACAACTATTTGCCGTTCATTGTGGAACTGCTGAAAATGCTGGGCGAGACCGGACAACTGCTGCCCATCTATGAGAAGGCCAAGCAGCGGGCGCTGGAGCGTGAGCAGAAGATGAGCAAAAAGGAGTCCAATTAGATTGCATTTACACTATATCCAACATCTATCGATATCGCGGACACTAACGGCAATTCAAAATTGCTTCCAGTTGGAAAATATACATGAAACATATTCTTATTGCTATAATTAAGTAAAACAAATCTTTTTTGGCAAGGAGTCTGTCGCGTGTGTCTGTTAGTTAAGTCGCCCATATAACGAACTGCCTTGTATTGTATTTTACTTCTTTTGTACCCAATGCCTCCAAATTGCTGCAAGTTAATAATCCTACAGTATATAGTGAAAGAAAAAAAGCAAAGTGAAACATTTTTGAATCAAAAAATAAAAAATTTCCGTACAGTTAAAAAGAACAAAGAAAGTCTTTGGCGTTTTTAGTATATAATATATTTGTTAATGTTATTTAAATATATATATATATATATATGTATATATATATAGATTCATGTATGTATATTGAATTTACAATTGCTATGCTTGGTATTTGATTTTGCGTTTCCGTTTATAATCTTTTATGTATCTATATATTGTTTGTTGTATATAAGTATTGTATATAGGAATAATTGTTTTGTTAAACTTTTATGTTGTTTGCCATACGGTTTCCTAAGTGTTTTGATGTCATGTCTGTGTGTGCGTGTGTATGTGTGTGTTGCTAATATAAATGTAAACTTTTTATTTGATAGCTTACAGACTATATGCTATAGTTGATGTATATTTATGCATAGTAGGGAACTTTCTTGGGAGGTCTTTGATTTATTTTTTGAATTTTGGTGTTGCGCTTAACATCTAACTTAGCTCTAAATACTGTATATAGATATATGTGTATATTTATGCCTGTTTAACTTTTGGAAAACAAATGGAGAATGAATTTTGGAAACCGAAGCACGAGCTACAAATATATATGTATATAGAATCGATTAGGCGTGGATCTGGCCAAGGATTTCCATGTGGAAATACAGCTCTAGAAGCACTATATGAACTGCATTCTTATTAGACTTCCATTTTTTGTTCGCTAGTTGGAATTTCATTCACATATTATTATTATGTTAATTTATTTAAATTTGTTAGACTAATTTTCACTAATTTCTCGTATTTTCTTTTTGTTAATAATTTAGCACTTAGTTTTCAATTGAATTATTTAGCAACATTTTGCTTAACAATTCTCCCATTTTTCGTATAATTTTGTTTTTTGTTTTGTTTCTTTTTCGTTTTGAAGACACAACAGTTACTGGTCCAGTTCCAGGAAGTATATGTAATATGTATGCATGTGTGGGTGTGTGTTTGTCAGTGTTGTGCAACGCCCGCGCAGGCGCCAACGTTAGATCTTACCGCGGCGCATAACTGTATTGCGCCAGTTCGCCGCGACCTTCGCCGTGCTGGGTGGCCGCTGTAAGCGCAGCGAAGGCGTGCTGTTGTGGGCGTGGCACTTGTGTTGCCAAAGGATGGGCCGCTTGGGCTGAATCGAAGGTTGTTAGATCGACACTTGTTGCTGCAAAAAGGGGAGAGTACATTAAAGTTAACTTTACATATATTTTAAATGTCATTTAAAACAATAATCAATAACAAGAAAAGGGTTAAATTACATAACCTAACTTAATGTGAAAACATGATCAATTAAATGAATTTTGAATTAGGCATCGAGGATATTTAAATAAACAAACATGATTTACCAGCTGCATGCAGGCGATTGTAGAGGTTCTTGCGCTTCTTCTTCAAGAGTACGTCTAAATTGTAGCTGTCCGGTCCAGATCTGTGAAATAGAAAAGTTAAGTTCCGGGATCTAAGATTAGGCTCTCCATTGGCTCACTTTTCGGGTCGTCCGTTGCCCAGCAGCTCCTTGAACGCCACATAGATCTTGTTTAGCGTCAAATTGGATAGCCCCTGGCCCAGATATCGTACAAATTTAAGTTGTTCACATTTGGATAAAGCGCTCTCGTGGAAGTCCAAAAAGGGTCGATGATCGGATATCTGATATTCCTGCGTAAGTGATCAAGACAAAAATGTGGAATCAGTTATAAAAGCTCTACTTCAAGAGACGGCAAGAGTTTTGTTCTACGTGGGGGGAGGGGATGATGGTGAAATTTTGAGTTCTACAATGAATAATGCCAATAGTGTGTATTATATATATGCATATATAATCATAGCCAATTGCTTTTGGGGGAGTATTAAGAACAAAGCTCCGCTGCGCAATCGCCTCCTGCCTGGGCAGGCTCTCTCTTTCTCTTTTCTCTCTCGCGTGCTGGGGCTGAGCACACGTCGATACACAATTGCTCACATTGCAAAACTTGATGAAGTTCTCGATGAGTATGCACTTTTCATAATTGCTCAGACATTGCTGACTACTACTCTGTATACCGAACTGTTTCAATAGCTCCTGCTTCTTGGGCGGCAGGCGGCTGAGGTGCGTGCAGACGCCGTCTTCGATGCGGTGCGTTTCGTGCACATTGAAGTTCTCATAGATGATCAGCTGTTCCAGTGAACGCGGCGGCGGCGGACCAAGCGCGGCCAGCGGCAGCGACGGTGGCGGTAACAGTGGCAGCGACGTCGACGTCGCTACGCAGCCATAGCGTGCGTCCAATGGTTGAGTGGATGCGGCTGTTACATAGTTGTTAACAGTGCTGGCGCTGTTACTGCTGCTGCTGCTGTTGCTGTTAATGCTGCTGCTGCTGTTATTGTTAATGTTGTTGTTGCTAGTGCTGCTGCTGCTGCTATTGCTGGCAAACTCGAGCGTGCCGTCATTCGCGGCCGCCATGTTCTTGAGGTCTACAAGAGAGAGTTGCATTTTTTTAAAGAGAGCGCGGCCAAATGCAAATGCTAGCACAAATGCAGAGAAACGCGAGAACAGGCATAATATAAATGTACACGTAAGAAAGAAGCCATTTTTTTGTATTTTTTTTTTTTTTTGCTATGTATGTATATTTGTTGTTGCAAACAAAGTTTCTCTTTATATGTTTGTATATATATATATGTATATGTATTTGTATATGTAGATGTTGTGTATATAGTTAGGATTGGTTTTGCACATACATAATAATTTGTTCCTGGCTTACTAAAATATATATGTATATGGTCATATATATGCATATTTAAATATTACTTTCAATAGCTTGATTTTCTATACTGATGTTGACAGTTTACATGTGTGTGTGTGTGTGTGTGTAATTGTAATAATCTCTTTTCAAGGAATAACATTGCATAGTTCAGGGCGCGATCATCGTCCAACAATTTTTAGTTGTTTAACATAATACATATTTAAAAAAATTTGGCAATAAGCTTGTAAAATTAGACTACAAACGAAATATACGCTAAGAGCAAAACAGAAGACTCAATAAACGTGGACAAAGACAACGTGATAAAAACCAAATGATGTAAATAAAAGGAGTTAGAGCTAATAATAGTAGTAGGGTTTTTTCCTTTATTTATTTATTTTTTTTTTTTGGGTAGGTAGCTGAAGCAGCCTACGATTGTCAACAGGTGGCGCCACTGCCGCCGTATTTGGCGCCACGCCGACGCCAGTCTCACATGTTGGGGGGCTGCGGCGGCTGTGCTGCAGTTGGGGGCGCCGTTGGTGGCGCCACCTGTTGGCCGTAGCCCATGGCAGCGGCCATGTGAGCGTGCGGATGTGGAAGCGGCTGCGAGTGCGGATGTTGGTGCGTATGCTGATGCGGATGTGGCGGCAGGCCGTAGTGCGGGTGATGCGGATGTGCGTAGGCAAAATGATGCGGATGCGCGTGTGGATGTGGATGCGAATGTGGATGCTGTGGATGTTGCTGTGGATGTTGCTGAGGATGCTGCGGATGTGGATGCGGGTGCGTATAATGATGTGGATGTTGCTGCTGATGTGGATGCTGTTGCTGATGATGCTGATGCGAATGCTGTTGCGGCGTCAGGGGCGGGCCGCGCGTGGGCGTGGACGCTTGTTGCAGTTGTTGTTGCTGCTGCGACTGGAGATGATGCGGCTGCATCATGTGCGGATGTTGCGGATGCGGCGTCGTTGGCGTCGCTGCCGCTGTCAACGCGGCTGGCGTTGTGGGCGTGCCCGGCCTAGGCATGGGCGTGCCCGTGGGCGCCATTGTGCGTGCTGTTGCCACCGGCTGCGGCTGTGGCTGCTGCTGCGGCTGCTGCTGCGACTGCGCTGCTTGCTGCGTGTGTAAGTGTGTGCTGCTGTTGCCTGTTGCATGTGTGTGGTTGTTGTGGTTGTTGTTGCTGTTGGGTGTGGGCATTGTAGCTGCAGTTGTTGCTGCTGCTGCTGCTGCTGCTGTTGTTGTTGCTGCTGCTGCTGGAGAGGCGGGCGACGATTCGCTGTGCTCTTGTGTTTGTTTGAGCGGTGTGGATGTTGTTGTTGTTGTGTTGTTGGGCTTGTTACTGTTGTTGTTATTGTTGTTGGTATTTTCGCCTAGTGATTTAAAGCGTATGCGTGGAAAAAGAAGAAGAACACAAACAAATTGAAGTCAAAAATTAAAATGTTTTTTTTGCACAGTGAAAATTTTCTTGATTTTTCGAGCGCAAAAATAGGCAGCCAATTTTTGTAGTATATATAAATTTTGGTTCATTTTTCGTTTTGAGAGCGAACAGAAAGTGCATGTGAAAATAAAATATATATATAGAGCAAATGAGAAATGAAAGAAATGCAAAAATAGTGGAAATCATAAAAGAGAAAATAACAAGAGGAAAAAAAGTCTGCTTTTTGTGTATATTTTTAAAATTTAGCACATTTCGCTTGAAGCTATTTCAACGTGATAATTTTTTCTATTGGGTTATTTTATTTTTTTTCATTTTTAGTTTTGCCTGTTTATTTTTTCGTTGCTGCATTTGCACTATACATAAAAATTCGCGTATGGAATGGGAACGGGGGGCTCAAGGGCTGTGGACTTACCAGCTGTTGTGTTGGCCAGGAAGCGCTTGGTTTTATCGAGTATATAAGGCAGATTGTAGCCATCCTTGGTATAGCTGGCAAAGGGATGCACGAGTGTACTTGTGAGATATAGAACTGCCCTCTTTATATTGATTTATACTTACATTTCTGTGCGTTTGGTGCAGAATAGATTCTTAAAATTGCTATAAATGCAAAACAGCGTAAACGTTGGCAACCCTTGGCCCAAATAACGCGCAAATTTGATTTGTTCGGGTTTGTTGAGGCCACACTGATTTAAGGACAGCCACGGCCGATGATCCTTAATGTCGTACTCCTGGAAGACGAAGACAAAAACATGTTAAACATTTTCAAAACCTTTAAGAACTTAGCGAATGCTGTTATTTTATTGTGCAACTTTTGCGCTAAAAAGTATGCTATGCATTTCTCATGAAATACATCCTGTTTATATACCTCTGCAAGGGGTTTAAGAATTTCGTTATGAAATTTGTAGCGCATAGTAGGTGACGCCTCCGACCCTGTAAGTATTCTTAATCAGTATTAAGAGCTGTCTGTTTCTAGGCAAACTAGTCCCGCAGCTATAAAGCTACCGTCTTGAAATTTCGCATAGCTCCGTCTTTTTGTTGTAGACAGCACAGAGAAATCGCTTTAAAATGTTTTTTTGTATGACAAATATTTTTGTTTTTAAAATATCCCAGCTAAACTTGGCGATTGAGTGTCATTACGCTCCCAAAATAGTTGCAGAATATTGTCCATATTGTATCACTATAGCATATTTTCTCATAAGAACAATTGTTAAAAAAAAATAAAAAAAATGGGTTTTTGTATGAAATAATTTATGCTTTTAAAGATATTTTAACCAAACTTGGCCATTTCAAGCGTACGTATTTTCTTTTCACAGGAATACAAAATATCATCAACATCGAACTACTATATTATAATAAAGCTTAATATAGAAACAGTCGATCTAAAATCAAGTTTTCATGTGCAAACACAGTTAACTCTAGAAGATTGCCAAATCTTTGACACCTCAAAGATAACCATTCTTGCTCTTTAATCTTAAAAAGGGGGAACAAATATTACTGAAAATCCTTTTTAAGCTATACATTAAAAACAAGACAATTTCAAAAGTTTGTTTTTACATAAATACAAATTCATGTATTCAGAGGAAGTCCAAAAGTCCTGCCCAACTAGCAAATAAACCGGCTTGCCCATGGCTGAAACCCCATTTGAGGCTATTATAATGCTGGAACTCATTTCCTGCATACATACGTACATATGTATGTAAGTATAGTATGTAGTTATATATTAGTTATTACATATGCATGCACCCATTATATATGTATATATACGCCCGTAACTATATGCCAAACACCAAGCTAACCCTGAGAAACACACAAGCACACACACACACACACAAACACACATGTGCAAATGAAAACTTTGCCCACTACTAATCAAAACTTATAATTCGTGTACAACGAAAAGTTTAAAACGAAAATTTTACAAAAGCCAAAAACTTGCAGACCCCAAAATGCAAACACAATCATAGAAAGGACTCCTGCGCCTAAAAGCATACCACACACACACACACACACACTCTAAAACACACAATGTATATTTTATAGTGTAAAAATATAAAATAAAGCAAGCAAGAGAAAAGGGAAAGGCGGCAAAAGCAAACCCAAATAGAAAAGCAAACAACATTTTCAATGAAGCCATTTTCAACAATGAAGACGGAGGAGGGGTGGGGGTGAGTGGAACTAAGAGCTTGTGGGGCTAAAAGGGTTGTCGCCTGCCCATGTGCTCGTTTGTAAGTGAGCCTGTGTGTGTGTGTGTTTAAAATAGGCGCAGCAGCTTGACGGACGTCTGTGTTTGTGTCTGTGTGTGTGCCTGTGTGTGTATGTGTGCTTTGAGAGAGAGAGTCAACAAGCATCACCGACAGCGTCGTCAGCGTTCGTCGCTCGTTCGGTCGTCGTCAAAAACTTATCAACATCCTCATAATCAGCGCGACGCCAACGTTGCCACCCAAAACAACGGCCCACCGCAACCAGCCAGCCACCTTCTAAGCATATATGGCAACGCTGTCAAAAATGCCTCCATGTGGTGTGTGTGTGCATGTGCTTATAAATGTATGCACATGTGTGTGTGTGTGTGCATACATTTTGGGTTTTGATTATGTTAAAAATCAATAGAGCAAAAAGGAGTGACGGCGACGCCCCGCCCCAGTGGATACTAATGTGCAGCAGTAGCAAAAGGAGAAGTCAAATTTATCAAAATACTTAAAGCTTGACTTTGTGTGTGTGTGTGTGTGTGTGCGTTTCAAATTATGAGAGAGCGAGAGAGCGGACAAGCAATTCAACGCCTTTTCAATGATGACAGGCCCCTTCAGAGGTGTTACCTGTGAAGAGGGCAGCTCATTAACAGCAGCATGCGTGCGTGAGAGCGCGGAAGAGATGCAAAGTGGGAGAGCTGCAGATGAGAGAGCCCAGCTTGACAAGTGTTGCTGTCGCCGCTTGATTGTTTTGGCTGCCACTGCGGGTGGGAGTGCGAGTGGGTGGGGTGCATACTGTGTGTTTACATTCCCATAGCCGCTTAACTGTTTCATAGCCAAAAAAAAAAAAAAAAGGAAAAGAAACGAAAGAAAGAAGGCAAAAATGGCAATGTGTTGCGGCATTGTGTTCTTGCTTTTCCTTTTATTGTTTTGCTCTGATGCTGTTGTTTTTGTTGTTTTTTGCAACTTATTGGCAGCACGCAGACTTTGTGCTTGTGTGTGTGCCTGCCTGTGCGTGACGTATCCTGTTCTCTCTATGTGTGCGTGCGTGTTTGTGTGTGGCGGCCTGCGGTTGTTGTCTGTGGTGTGCGTGTTGTTGTTTTTATTGAGACAAGTGTGAATTGTTTTTCTTTCTGTTTCTGTTTTGCTGCTTGTGCGTGCAGCAACAACAACAGTTGTTCGTGTCGCTGCCGCCTGGCAATGATTTTTTGATTTTTGAGGGTTGCGTGTGCGCCCCAGTCCCACTTTGTTTGCGTGTGTGTTGTGTGTGTGCGTGTGTGTGTGTGGGCAGGCAACAATTTTCACACTTTCACTCTTTGCGTTTAACAGGTTTTTAACAACAATTTGAGTGGCGCACGTGTGAAAAAGGGGTGTGAAAAAGGGGTTAATTATTACCCCTTTCATTTTGTTAGAACTTCTTTAGATCTTCATTTATGAGCATTAAACCTAACCTCATATTTGGCTCAGCCAATGAGCGCAAATAACAACAAATGGAAGGTACATACAACAATATTTTATATCTATATATTTTACACTTTTTGGCAACAATCTGCATGAATGCCCAGACCCTTGTAACAACACACACACACCCCCCCCCCCCCTCCGTTTTCCATGCCACCTTGTGCTCGTTATACAACACTAATTTAATGCGGCCCCAAAGGCGGCAAAAACGACGCATAAAAGCTAAATATTTGATGTCCATGTGTGTGTTGACAGTATATATACACACATATATATATAGAGTCATCATATAAGTTTGGCAAGTACAGTTATACGTATATATGTATTTACATGGTTATTTATGTCTGTATGTGTATGTGTTTGTGTGTACGTGCGCATATAATTTAAAATTATAATCAATGTGCATGTGTTTCTGTGCGAGCGCGTAAATTGTGCGAACCCGAGACATTTTACCTGCGCCCACCCACTTTCAGCCACAGTTAAGCTGTCCCTTACACACACACACACACACGCACACAGATTGGCAAACTTAATGCATATGTGTATTGGTGACTGCTGTTGCTGCATGCGCATTTAGTAGCCTTCAACGACGCCGCTAGGGTCCCACACACCAAAACATATATCGCACACATGCACACGAAAGGACATACGAAGGCAGCTCAATGGACAGTCCGACAAACGCCCCAAGTAACTTGATGATTGTACGTATGTACGTACAAGAGAGAACCTGAGTGTGTGTGTGAGAGCGAGAAAGAGAGAGAGAAAGAAGGGGCGCATATACAATTACTCAATAGCGCCCGCTTGAGCTTTTTGCTTTTTGGGGGTTGGCAGACCCACATAACTACACACACATACAAGACTTTGTAGTTTGAGCAGCCCTGCAAGCAAAGTTTTCGCAAGGCAAAGGAGTGAGCGGGTGTGCGTGTGAGAGAGAGAGCGTGCAACAATTTTGAACTGAACTGGAAGGAAGAGCGAGCAGGCAACGTCAAAGCTAGGCATCTTAAAACTAAAATGTTGTAATAGCAGCGGCCGAAGGGCCGAGAAAGCAGCCATGTTGAAATAAGGTTAGGCTCTAGCTGCTGCTTGTTGTTGTAGTAGTTGTTGTTGTAGCTGTTGTAGTTGTTGCTGTTGTAGTTGTTCCTGTATTATGCCATCAATGCCGTTTCGTATGTAGTTTGAGTGTGTGGGTTATGTGGGTGCTGCTGCTGCGGGCTCGACCAAATCTAGTTGTTTGTGTGTGTGTGTGTGCGTTCCGATAAAGCTGAGCGTAATGAGCATGTGTTGGTGTGAGAGTTGGGCGGTTGGCCTGGCATAGTGTTGAAAAGGCGCCAAATGTGTGTTTGTGTGTGTGTGTACATACAAATGTATGTATGTTTGCATGTACGTAGGTGTTTAGAATACACACACATTGGTGCCCCACACACATGATTACAGTTGTATTTGTATGCTGAATTTGTGGTTGTGGGTTTTGTGTTGCTGTGCCGCTCAGTCGACGGCGGCGTCGCTGCTGCTGTTATTACAATTTATAATGACATTCGCTGGCTGAGTGTGTGTGTGTTTGGGTGTATGGGTGCGATATGTGTGGGCGGCATATAATAGAGTGAGAAATGCGCTTGTGTAAAGGATATGAACGGTGTAGCCGCGTTATGAATATATATACATACATATGTACACATCTATGTAAGTGTCATATATATTTATATATATGTATACATACATATGTGCATGGGTATATGTTAGCGAAAATCAAATTCCATTCATTTATATATGCAGCATATGTGATCTAATGATAGGGCAAATGTTGGAAATTGAAACTGGAAAAATCATTTTCAAATAGTTAGAATTTGTATAATTGGGCTTTTCTTTGACTTCCGGTACAGTCGATTCTTTGGCTTTCTTTTTTTCACAGCTTATATTTTAGCCTTGAAAAGTGCTTTTCTTTATTGCAGCTTCATTTCCTTTCAATTTTAAATAAATTGTGTGCATAGATATATACATACATAATAATACACATTATTTGTACACTCTGTTTAAAAGGTGAAACAGAGTTTATTGGTAAACTGGAATACATAGTCGTGTATACCCGCTTCAGTGCTGAAATGTTTGGCGACGCCCATCAGACGAACAAATGGCAACAATACATATTCTCCATTCTCTTATTTATTAAATTCTATAGCTTATGTGAACAATTTTCAATTACAGACAATGCCTGAAAAGCTTGAGCTAAATGTATTCCCGTGATGCTCATTACCGCCTTTTAAAATTGCAGTTTAAAAGTCACCGCCATAGGATTACAGTTTTAAAGTCTAAAATTCCATAATGTAAAAGACTCTGTTTTAGCACTGCCAGTAGAGTATTGTGTCGGACTTAGGCTCCATATTATACAATTAGTATGTGCGTATATACAGAACAGGTTTTTTCGATAAGAGCTTTCGATTTACTTATAATCGATAAAAATCGATTTCCAGTTTCGGGTTTTCAAAAATAGTTTTAGATTTCAAAAGCTAGAGCATATAAATTTGCCATTTAGATAAAGCTTTTTGAAAACCTTTCACACTCCTATATAATATCGATAAATATCGATTTTCAGATTTTTTTTTTGCAAATCTCGAAGATGAAGCCACCAAATCTGGTATGTTCCCGAATGGCATTAGATCAAAATTAGTAAATTTTTTGGAAACCTACCCAGTAGCCTTTTTAATCTGAGTAAATAATATCTCTCGGTCGAGCATTACATGTTTTTATAGTTTCTAAACTCACCTCGCAAAACCGGATAAAGTTCTCGACCACAATCGACTTGTCCGTAAGCGTCATCTGGCCCGTGAAGCGGACGCCCAACTGCTTGAGCGTGTCCTTCTTCTTGGAAGGCAGCTTGTTCATGTGCTGGAAAATGCCCTCCTCCACCTTGTGCGAGGGATGCACCTCGAAGTTCTCCTTGATCACAAAGCTTCCCAACAGTTTGGGCGCCCCGGCAGCGCCCGCGGCAGCCGCCGCCGCCGCGGCAGAGCAGCCGGCGCCGCCGAGGAGGCCGCCAAATTCGGCCGCGCTGCCGCAATGCTCCTCGGAGGAGGTGTTCGAGTTGGAGGCGTTCAGATGGGAGCTTGGGAAGGCGAGCAGCTCCAGCGAGGACTCGTTCGAGTTGGAGCCCTGCGAGCCGTTCGAGGTGCTCGTCAGGTGCTGCAGCTCGAAGAGCGTCTGCTTCGCGTCGTGCTCGAAGACGGCGTCCAGCGTCGCAGTGTTGGCCGCGTCCAGGCTGTTCGAGCAGCGCGACACGGACGAGAGCAGCGCGGCCACTTTGCGCGACGCCGAGCGCGACTTTTGCGAGACGCTCGTCGAGTCGAGATCCAGGAGGCCGGCGCCCACCGGCGACGCGGCCAGCGGCGGCGGCGTCGTTGTCACCCGACCCACAGCGCCACCTGCCGTCAGTTTGCTGCACTTGTCAACTGCGACTGGCGATGCTGCTGCTGCGGCCGCTGCTGCGCTGTCGCAGGCGTCGCTGCTGGTAGCGCTGCCGCTGCTGCTGCTGCTGTTGGGCGTAAAGTCCGTGGAGTGGCGCAGATATTTAATAAACTCGAAGGAACCATCGAAGTGCTGCGCGCCCGCGTTGCCGTTTGACGTTGCCACCGCGGTCGGCCAACGGTTGTTGGGCAGCGTCGCTGTCGGCGTCTCGGCCGCCTCGCGCTGCGACTGCAACGTCGCTGTCTCATAGCTCAGCTCAGCGCTGCCGACGCCATTTGTGTATGAATACTGTTGTTGTTGCTGCTGCAGTTGCTGCGGCTGCTGTTGTTGTTGCTGCTGCGCAAACACTTGAAATTCCTCGAAATTGGTGCATTTCAGCTCGCCATTGCTCAAGTACTTGGAAAACTCTGAAGGATCGTTCAAGGAGTTGAGAAAGAATGAGCTAAAATTGCTCGATATGCAGGACATTTTTATATTTATGCTGTTGTTGCTAATACTGTATACAATAACGCTTATAAATATGTGTGTATATATTTATTTATTATATTTTGTTTAAAGCTGCTCCTTTTGCTTAATTATAGTAGTTGTTGTTGTTGAAAACGATGGCACATTGAATGTTGTTGTTTCACTTTTATTCTTTGCTGCTACTTTGCTTCATTCGCAGCCTAACTGTTAATAATTCACACACACGCACACAGCTGCATAGCTGCGCTGCCGCCGTTTCGAAATTTACTTTTAGTTTTTCATTTCCAGCGTTTTTCGTGCGTTCATATTTTATTACAATTTTTCCCCCACACACGCACACACAGAAGCATTGCACATGTGTGTGTGCATATAAATTTTTCTTCTTATTATAGCAAAAGCAAAGTGTAATTTATTATTCTTATAGCTCGCTCCGCTGCCGCTGCGCTGCCTCTGCCTCTGCTTTTGCCGTTGCCTCTCTCTCACTGCCTTTCGCTCCTTGAGACGGCGACGCGGCCTTTTCACCGTATGTGGTCGCCTCTTCTTCTTCTTCCACTTTTTGTTGTTGTTGTAGCGCTGTCTTGGCTAGCATGTGCACATGTGTGTGTGTGTGTACGTTCAATTGCCTTCCCTCTGCTCCACACTCAAAACTATCGCCTGCTCTTTCGCACACATAGAAACACATAGCACATGCACTGCTTCTGCCAACGGAGACGGCGATTGCCCTGCAAATAGGCGGCGATTTCAAACTGGTCTCTGCTCTGTGGCCTGGGCCTGTCTTTTGGCTATCTTATTATTATAATTTTTTTTTTGTTTTTCTTTTTGTTTTTGCACTATTTTCACTTGACTTTGCTTCCTTTTTCGCCAGATATTCGCTCTCACACACAATCACAAACAAATGTTATTTAGCGAGGTGCGGTCGCGACGTTAGTTTATATATATTTCGTTTTTTTTTGTGCCTCTTACTTTGCTTTCAAAACAAATGCCGCCGCCTAGCGGAAAGCGGAAAACGGAAAATCTTGTGTGTGTTGTTTATTTTCACCGCCGCCTTGTGGAGCAATGCGACGTAACCGTACCGCACTCGAACGAGAACTGAGCCCAAAACTGAGCGCGCGCTAGTTAATCTGTGCATGCTCTCTCACTAGCACATTTACGTTCGCTCCCTCGCTCGCTCTCATTCATTTGGTGAGCGCAAGTCGCGTACGTGTGTGTACGTTTTTCCGTTTGTGTGTGTAGCGCGCGCTCCTTGTAGTTGTAATCAAAATCAGTTGTTCGTTGTTGTTGGTCTTGCTGTTGTTGTAGATGTGCCTCAGCGACTAGGAAACGTGTATTTCTTCCTGTGACAGGCTGCTTTTGCTCTTTTTAACCCTTCCATATAAACCTGATTTAATCTTTGATTATTATGCCTGCGTTGTTGTAGCTGCTGCTGCCGCTGCTGCTGCTGCTCTTGAGGATTATGGTTGCCTTTCCTTTGCTATTTTCGAAAATTCCACTAAATTATCCGTTGTGACTGCGCGCTTGTATGTGTGCAGGTAAAAACAGTTCATTTGCCTAGAGTTGCCACATCGTCACATTTTCCGAGACCACCTGGAAAGCGAAAAACATCATTTAATTTTATTAGTTTTTGAGTTTTTCTGTTCTACAAGTTTTCATTTGCGACATTCGCTGCGCGCTGCAGGCTATTGCTTAATGCAACATAAACAGCATGCAACGAGCAGGTAGCGACTAGCAAAAATACCCAAGGCCGTAAGAAGAACATAAACAGAAATGACTGCAACTTGCGCATGTTGACAACCCTGGCCGAGTCACTAAATAGGATAAGCACCCACACATCCCTCTGGCCACACAACCACACATCGCACACAGTAACAGCCCGCAAAAATACTTAAGCCGCAACGCGACTTTTAGCACAATTTATGGCCATTTAAAATTTTGTGCAAAGAATTTTTATAGTGGTTTTATGCATACAGAATAAATATATAATATATATATATATGTACATACTCTTGTAGATACATTTTATACATATAAGCACATTCGCCTTTTGTTCAATAAATATAATTGCCATTGCAGACGCTTTTAATTATAAATAGAGCGCGGCAGGGAAGTCATCAATTAGGCAAGCAGAGAGAAAGAAGAAAAAATAAACGTACAATTGGGCTATTATAATTACCTTTTTGATATTTTTGGCACAATTTCGTGTTTAAATTTTTAACGTGCTTTCATTCCATTTTAATAGACACAGGCACTTAATTTCCGATGTTACAACACTCGCGCCACTTTACATATTCGTATGTACCGTGTACATTTGTATGTATGTGGGTAATTTTTCAATTAATTTTAATTATAAACTTAATTAGGAAATCAATGAACGAACGCGAACGGAACAAACAGACACAATTGGGGAAAAGTCTGTGTGGCTAAGTGCGAGCGAGCGCGCAAATGCTAAATTAGAACGGTGCAGCAACAAAAACAATGACAACAACTCTCAAGTGCGCTGCGCATACAACAAAAACATCATCAGCGTTACGTGCGCCCAGTAAGCTTACTGTTTGAATAACAAAAAACAGAACGGATGCTAAAGCAGAAATGTAATTTAACATAAGCTGTTATAAGCAGGGAGTAGTTACCAATATGCGGGTACACTGTCATTAAGAGTAACAGTTACTGCGGTCATGACAGTGTGGCAACGCCACTGCATTCAATGTTGGCGCCAAATTACAAAAATAAACAATGAATAAAAATAAAAGTACTTAATTGTATGATAATTTGATATTTTAAGCACATATACCTTATTTCGTGCTAATAATTTGTCTTTAAAATTAGCAAGTGCCAGCTGATGTTTTTATCGATAACAGACTATCGATATATTTATACCATTACCCGCAAAACGTGCGCGAATGACAATAAAAACAAACCATGAAGTTCGTGATAAAAAGTATTAGTAAAAACTCCGGCCGCCTGGGCCAGCTGCGCATCAAGGAGAGCCGGGAGCTGCAGACGCCGCTGCTGCTGCAGACAACTAAAGGCGGCAGCATTCCCTACCTCAGTGGCGACGTCTTCGATACGGTCAGCCAGGAGCAGCAGCAGCTGCTGCAGCTCACACTTTCCACCATGGACCAAATGGCCGAGTCCCTGGCCCAGTGGCCGCGCGGCCTTAGCGACTATGTGGGCTATCCGGGTCACAACACTCTACTGCTGCTCCGAGATCCCTGCGAAACGACGCCAGCCGGCGGTAACGATCGGGACATCGTTCCCCTCTACACGCGACGCGGCAAGGATTCGCTGACAGCCGCACGTTACCTGGAAATTGTGGCCAGTTTTGCGCCGGACGTGTATCAGGGCCTGTGCGATGCGGACACGAATCCCGACAGCACCAAGAAGCGGATGCAAAAATCAGTGGATCGCACCGAGCGTTTTATGGAGCACTGCTACAAGCAGAGCGGCAAGCTAGAGCGACTGAAGCACTCGACGCTTCTGGCGCCCATTGTGGGCGGCTACAGTACATTCGCCCGCACGCAGTCCATCAGACACGCACGGGAACAGCCCGCCGGCAGCTACGGCGGCTACATACTCGAGGGATTCCATACGAACGGCTTGGCTGCCACGGCCCTGAACGCAGCCCAGCTGCTGCCTATCGTAGAGCACTGTGTGCAGCAGCTGGAGGAGGAGCAGCCGCGTCTCATGCCCGGCGCGTACACGCCTTTGATGATGCTGGAGCTGATTCGCCTGGGCATCGATCTGTTCGACACTTCCTATGCGTACTGTGCGGCCGTTAACTACAAGGCGTTGACATTCAGCTATGTGAAGGATAAAGCCGAGCATGCAGCCTTCCTGGATGTCACGGACGAGGCCATCAAGGAGGAGTTCACGCCACTGATCGCCGGCTGCAGCTGCCTGGCCTGCCAGAAGCACACTCGTGCCTACGTCCATCACCTGTTCAAGACGCACGAGCTGCTCGGCCCCATCCTGCTGATGATGTGAGTGCGAATGGGTTATGGATAGCATATCTAGTATTACAGATTGGAAATTCCTAATACTTCTGCTCGGATCTGCAAAAGTAAATTGGCTGCGTAATTTGGAAGAATCATTAGCATGGTTCTAAAATAGAAATAAAGGGAATATTAATTAGCATGCAAGTATTAGTATTCCAGTTATAAGCCCGGAGGGTAATGAGGATAAGTTGGTTTTGTATATTCAATTGTATCCTGATGAGCTTTGTATCAAGTCAAGAATTGGACAAACAAGTGAAGTGTATAGAGTTTCAGTAACGTAAGGAGCGTCAGATCTTAATAAATCCCAGGACATAAAATGCTCGATTACCAACAGAAGAAATATTCTTGTCAAACTTAAGTTGAGATCTAACTAAGATCAAGTGACTTATCATTAATACCTATAAAAATATTTTAAATAATAATTTATAATTAACATTTTATTTGTCCAACAGCCACAATTTACATCATTACATGTCCTTTTTTGATGCCATACGCGCCAGCATCGCGGCGGACCAGCTGCCGGAGCTGCTGGAGCATGTGCGAATGCAGAATACGGCAGCCGAAATCGATTATCGCATCGAGCCGAACACCAAGGTGGTGGGCAAGGCGGCCATGGGCAAGGGATTCATCGCGGCAGCCGTTTAGCTTGTAATTTCTATATAGGAACACCTAAAATAAAAACTGTCCACAAAGCCTCCCTATAATCGTAAATATTGTTAATTTATACTAGAAAAGGCTGCCACGACATCGACCCGCTTGCGCCATTGACAATAAGCTTGACCTGCGCATAGACGGACTCGTACGCATTGCCCGTGATGTCCCGGATGCGCTCGATCACCATTTGCTCCGTCAGGTTCTGCAACTTGTCGGCATCTGCGGGGATATATTTAGTATATATATATATGGTATATATAAATTAGTTATTACCACTTAGCGGCAGAAAGCCGACCAGCTCGCAGAAGCCCACGTTGAATGTGGTCAGATCTTTGGTCACGCAGTATTTGGAGCGCACAAAGACGAACACACGGAGATCGCCGTTGTGGCGCACCTGCGTTATGAAGAGATTGTGGGGCAGCTGTTTCTCGCACAGCCATTCGGTCAGATTGTGGATGTGGCTGATCTTCTCGCGCACCTCCTCCTCCCCGTCAGTGGGCGCAATGACAAAGCATATGGCCTCCGTGGCCGACTCCGGCTTCAGGCGGTAAACGTAATTGCTCTCTAGCGGCTGCAGCTGCACGTTGTCGATGTACAGGTTCTGCGGCAGGTGCAGCAGATGAAAGTGCAGATGATTGACCGAAGCGAGTGCGCCCGGACTATTGTAGCCCAGGCGGACGGCCGGATCGCTGATGCCCAGCATAAAGTTGATGCAGAAATTGAGCGCGGAGAAGGTGACGCGTTGCACCAAATTGCTTTTGACCTCGGGACAGATGAGCGTGTGGAACTGCGTAATTGGACTCTTGTTGATTATCATCTGCACCTCGGCGTTGTCCTTCACATTGTCGATGGTCAGCATCACCTCCAGCTCATTGACTTTGTTGAAATTGAATTGCTCAGGCTTAAATGTGGGATCGAGGCTCTCGATAGTTTGGGGCGCACGGCGTTTCAAGCTGCGATCCACATTAAACTGGGAGTGGCAAAGGTTAAGGCAACAGGAGTGATATATATGACCTATGGGCACGCACCTCTACCAGAAAACCGTTTTTGCCGGGCAGCCTGCGGCTCGGGCGGGGTTCCTGCAGCTGATAGGCAAACAGGCCGGGTATTTCCTGTAGCTCCAGCCAGCGCACTTTGAGTGCATTCAGCAGATGCTGCGCCTTCGATTCCAGGGTCAGGTTGTATTTGGCCTTGCTGACGGTTCGCGTCCGTTTTCTTGGCTCCATTGCGCCCATAACAAGCGCAAACTGCAGCAGGGTTGCCAGGCTGTACAAATGCCGGTTGCTGGCGGAAATTTGAAATTTTTTGAAACTCTTATACAGCATGTGCGAAACATAGCGATTTTGTCTTAAAATTTGCCTAAACATACGCGTAAACAACGTCATAATGGTAGCTGAAGAGGCCTAAATGTTAGGTACCGAAATTTTAAAAATTATTTAAGTCAAATTTAAAGCTGGCGACAACACTGCCGGCGCCAGCTGTTTTTTGTTGTGCTTTGCAGTTGAACAAATTGTTCCAGGCGAAAGAATAATGGAAAATCATGGCCATGTGCGCGGCTCCTGCGAGAGCTTTTGCCCCGCAGGCGAGGCAAAAATGTGAGTATTAAATTAACTGAGATGCCAACAATCCTTTTGCTATTTCTGTCACACAGGCGAATTCGCGAGAAATTGCTCAACTACTTTGAGTACAAGGACGGACAGAAGCATGTACCTGGCGTCCTGGTGAAGGAGTTCACGCGTTCCGCCGCCGATGTCAAAGTGCCCAAGGCGAAGGACATGCGCACTGAGCTCTGCCTGACGAAAACTGTTGAATATCTGCTCAAAGAGTAAGTGTACCTGTAGAGCGTTTCTAACATGGATATACCTAATCACAACCGTGTACCTATTGCAGCATTGTGCTGGATGCACGCAAGCCCTACCACCTGGTGTATGACTTTATATTCGATCGCCTGCGCATGGTGCGAAGGGAGATCGTTATACAGCAATTCGATGCACGGCAGACCATTCGACTCCTCGAGCCAATGATAATGTTCATGGCGTACAGTCGCTATCGGCTGTGCGCGGAGCCAATTGAGAAATTCGATCCCAAGATATGCAATCAGCATTTGCAGGAATGTTTGAATATGGCGCTCTGCTGCTACAACGAACTGGATGAGCAGCAGGATCAGAAAAATACCACAATACGTGATGAGCAGCGACGCTGCTTTATCGAGGCGTTATATCAAATATTCAACCTGGGCACACCCGAAGCTCTGGTGCGCGGCCTCACGTTGCCCGCTCAGGTGCGAGAGGATGGGACTTTTAAGCTGGCCTTTGGCATATGCATGAACTATCACCAGGGCAATCTGTACCGTGTAATCAAAGGGCTGCCACAGTTGCCGCACATCATTTGCGCTGTGGCTGCCACAAAGCTGCAGACGATACGACGGTAAATTCTAGCATAAATTTGTATGAATACTAATTGTTTATATTTATTTTCTAAGCAGACGCTTGCTGGAAATCTTTACGCATGCCTACAACAACAAACAACTCACAGTGCCGACAGCGTACTTGTTGCGTTTGACCTTAGTTGAGCCCCGGGCCTTGTCGGAGCTGTGTCGGCATTATAATATATCCCTAACTCCCGATCGCAAGGCAGTTCATTTTAGTAAGACTGATTTTAAAAGTACCACTGAGCCGATGAAAGCGCAACAAGAACCTTTTATTGAGGCGAAATTGGCGCGCATTCATTTGCCTGAGGTTTTGCTGCTGAGAAAGTTGTGGTTATAGATCTCTGTTAGCCGTAGGTAAAAAGAATAAATTAATAAAATTGTATATGTACTTTTTTGTATTGAGAGATCTAGAAAAACCGGGCGGGCAACCCTGTTGTCAGGCTTATCGGTATCGATAATAAGAATGCGTTATTAAAAAAATAAATTATTAACGCTTCGCAGTTGCTACGGCGCATATTAATAATTCAAAAATATTGCGTAAGGCGAATTAATTATGCATATATTTACTGGATTGTATTTGCAGCCCCCGGTTGGACGCTAGGCGCGCACACACATATGTATACATAAAGCGCGCGCAGGGTTGCATTCGATGACATCGGTCCGCTGTCAAACACTAACACCAACAAAAGTTGTACGCAAGAGAAAGTGCTTGAGCCATTTTGGAAAATACAATTCCGCCATATTTACCGGCAAAATTCAAAATATTTACATTGCCAGCAAACATTTAGCGGCACACACACATAATTGTGCAATAATCGGGCCCGGCGGCAACGCGAGGCGAACAAAAACGCGCAACATTCGACAGACAACGTCTGCCACAGCCGCTGCTGCCGTCGACGCAGCGCCCCACGCACCGATGTCAATAGGACAGCAGCAGTAGAGGAGAAGGCAAAAACAACAACTTTCAGCGCAATTGGCCAGTGGGTATGTTTATTGATATTCTCAAATGGTTAGCTCTCTAATTGGCAATTTTCCACAGACGTATATACACACGAGCGCGCGCGCCTACACATACACAGACAGACAGACACACACACACTCACACGGGGGCACACTTGAACGCAACGACGATGACAAGTCATCCTCAAGGTGGCAACTTTCCGGGTCGAGAGACGCCCATTGTTAAGAATCCATATTTGGGCGCTGCCGTTCCGTTGCCACTGCCGCTGCCCCTACCGCTGTCCCTGCCCATGTCCATGCCCTCGTCGTCGGTGCAAAATCACAACACAAACACAACGTCGCCGCTGTACTTCACGCACGTTCTGCCGCGCATTGTGGAACATCAGCATCCGTACAGCTCCGAGCTGGATGGCACGGAACACGGCATGGGCGGCGCGGCGGACAACGAGAGTTTCCTCATCGAGGAGATCATCGATGATTATGAGGATGATGCCAACATTGTGGTCGATACCGGCGAATTCTTCATATCCGGCGATGTCTATGAGTACTATCCGGTGGATCGTATGGATAGACTGGGCATGGCCACAGCGGATGCCCTGCCGCCGCCAATAATTATGCAGCAGCAGGAGCAGGACAGCGATGACGATGACGATGATGTGGACGACGATGAGGGGCAGCAAATGGATGGCGACATGCGTCTGTCCTCCGGCGACGAAGAGGATGAGGAGACGCCGATCATGCAACGCGATGCAAATGCCTTTGAAATCGCCTCCGAGATGTTGACCACCATTGAGTCCACGGCGGCGACCATTAAAGAGGAGCAGCTGGAGAGCGACTTTTATATGAAATCGACAGATGATTCCAATAGTGGGCACGTCCAGGATTTTAAGCCCTTTGGCAGAGCGCAACGCCAGAGCAACAACAGCAACAACAACGGCAGCAACAATAGCAGCAGCAATGGGAACGTCACAGCCAAGCGTTGGAAGCAGACCAAAGTGCCCATTCGCATCACACAGGATCAGTTCAATGTGACGCTGTGGTCGTCGCTCAACTCGGAGGACGAAGACGAGGAGGAACTGGACCTGGATGACCAGCAGCATGTCGCTGATCAGCAACTAGTACCTCAGTTGGCTGTCGGCACGGCGAGCAGAACGCACGAGA
Organism: Drosophila colorata; assembly: GCA_035041545.1. Classification (NCBI taxonomy): domain Eukaryota; kingdom Metazoa; phylum Arthropoda; class Insecta; order Diptera; family Drosophilidae; genus Drosophila; species Drosophila colorata. Next base: position 9,624,451 of record JAWNLD010000564.1, read on the forward strand.
TGCCCAAGCTGATCATCGACGAGCACATGATGCACCACGATGTGCTCAGCGATGGCATTGGCAACGAATACGTCATCTTGCCGGATCCGTTCAGCGCGGCGGCCGTTTCCGATGTGGAAGAGGTGGTGAATGCATTTATACGCGACAACGATGCGGACGATGTCAAGTCGCCGGACGAGGAGGACGACGAAGAGGAGGAGGACAGCCAATCGCTGAGCGAGCAATATCAGTTGGACGAGGCATACGGCAGCATCGAGCTGATTGAGAATATGCCGCAGCCAGTGGAGCTGATGGCTGCGCCCGCACAAACAACAATAACAGCAGCAGCAGCAGCTGCTGCTGCATCAGCAGCCGCAACAAAAGCGCTGCCCAAGCTCGTCCTGCAGAACAGCAGCACCAATGTGCGGCTGAAAGCAAGCAACAATCACGTGGCCAACAAAGCGACCAAGCGGCAATTGGCCGCCCAGCCGCCGCCTTTGGTGCCTGCAACTAGCAGCAGCAGCAGTAACAGCAGCAACAGCAACAGCAGCCACGCCCTCCCGCAGCAACAGCAACCACATCAACAACGTGGCAATCAAACGGCAGCAACAATGAACGCAGCACCCGCGGCCGAGGACGATGAGGAGCCGAAGTTCCGGTGCACACATCGCGGCTGCAACAAGGAGTTCCGCAATCACTCCGCCATGCGCAAGCACATGCACACGCACGGACCGCGCGGTCATGTGTGCAACGTGTGCGGCAAGAGCTTTGTGGAGAGCTCGAAGCTGAAGCGCCACCAGCTGGTGCACACCGGCGAGAAGCCCTTCGAGTGCACATTCGAGGGCTGCGGCAAGCGTTTCTCACTGGACTTCAATTTGCGCACGCACGTGCGCATCCACACCGGCGACCGGCCCTATCATTGCCCCATCGACGGGTGCTCCAAGTGCTTCGCCCAGTCCACCAATCTCAAGTCGCATATGTTGACGCACACAAAACCGAAACGGAAGTGGCCGCGGGCGCCGCAGGTGAGCAGCAAATCGCCACTGGTGGCGCGCTACGGGCGTTTGGAGTTCGGCGAGGATCCGACGCTGGTGTACGTGGAGCCCAACGAGGAGCTGGCGTCGGTGCTGCTGGATAGCACGTCGACGCCGTCCTAACAAGCAATGCCCCTGGCCGTTGTGATCTGAATCGGGAAGCTTCTTCTGTCTGTACAGTTAGTTGTAAGAGCCTCCTAGTTCACTAAGCGGGCGCTGGCGCGGCACGTGGCCGGGTCAGTGCCGGCACCTGGTGCCGCCTGTCCCGTGCTTCGCGGCCGCCGCTTGGCCCACAACAAAGTAGCTGCTAAGTTTTACGCTAATGAGAATTATAAGTTTTGAAGTTGGATTGATTGGAATGCCCGGCACGATGGTCAAAAGTTGTAGAGTTTAGTTTTTTCTTACGATATTTAAGTATACAGTATGTAAAACCAATACACCCCTTCCCTTCCCTCCCCTCCCTCCTGGCAAGTATGTCCCCGCAACTACACGCAGCTGTGAAATGCTGGTTTTTAGCGTTTTGATCCTGATCGAACTCTGATCTGTGCGGCCACTCGAATAACAAAAGGCTGCGCACTTTTTCTATAAATCTTACAGATTACAATTACTATTTAATACACACGTAAACATCTAATAACAATAGGCTATATTTTTGTAATGAAATTGTAACATTTAGTGCATTGAAGTGCGAAAGTAAAGTATATATATATAAAAACAAATAACAAAACAAAACAACAAGAAAACAGAGTGTCAAACTGAGATAAAGTCAATTATTATCCCAACAGTTTTATCGTAGATTCCATTAGCAAAGATTGTAGACGGAACAGTTCTTTTGGTTATATAAAGTTCTACTTATCGGGGCTTTCAGAACTATTTAAAACAAGAAAAAATACCCTTGCATACGTACATATGTAAGATGCGCACAAAAAAAAACTAGATTTTTAACCGATTGTTTTTATATAAAGCTTTATTATATAGTAATTCAATGTTGATGATATTTCGCTGATATGTAGGGAGCATAGGAACGCTCTTAAATGCAAACTTTGCTTAAGATATTTTTGAAAACAAAAAAGTTGTTCATGCAAAAACATTTTTTTCGACCAGTTGTTCCTATGGCAGCTATATACTATAGTCTGCCGATTCAGCCGAAAAGTTTCATATCGATAGCTTTGAAATTGAGGGACTAAATGCATAGAAACAGATGAACAGATGGATCTACTGGTGAAGAATATATTCATTATACCATCAGAGACGTCTCCATAAAAACTGGCCTGGTTTCTAATATTTAACACTGGAAAGCTTTATTGAAACGTGCAAAACGATAATCTTAAATCTACATTTGCCTAGATACTGTGAAATGAGAGCTACAGAAACGGATGAAAGACCCACTCGGGGAGGAATACATATGTATCGTATATATATAAATATATATATATATATTCTTAGTCACATTTACAGATAGATAAGCTTATGCCAGAGATAATAACGAATATTGCGAGTTACTGAGTTTGAACATCGTGCAGTATATTCGAACTATAACTAAACGGAATTTTAGAAAGAAAGCTAGTTAAAATTATTTGCGGCAAAATAAATGAAGACGATCCGTTGGATTATGTGATCTTGACGCCAGATCCTTGCGGCACAGCTGGCAAAATGCTCGCAATGGGTGTAAATCCGAAAATATTGCCCGTCAGCGACAGCAGCACGGAATAGTTGAAGTACCAGAACACACAGAAGAGGACCATAAAGATGACGTCTGTGAAACGAAGGCGATAAGGGCAAACGCCAATTAATAATTACCATGAATAAAGCATGACGAATGGCGGTATCAATTTACAACTTACGTATCGTTACACGTTCCCATTTCTCGACCACATATAGCTCTGTTACCTGGTGGAAATCAGAAACGTGCAGATAACAATTAAAATACATATATGTATATATATATATATATATGTATATATACAGTTGCACATATTAGCATCATATCGGGTTTAGTTCAATTTTAATTTAAATACTCACCATTAGGTAGCGAAACCACCAGTAATTGGCGAAATTAATTATGTTATTCAGCATATTGAAATTTAGGCACACGAACACTTCACAAGCGCAGCAACAACAGCGAACAGCTCTAATTGGCTGCTAGTGCCTATTAATTGTTTAATCTTAATACTAAATGGCTTAGTGTTGACAGCGGCCGCTGCGCAATCAGTGCTGCAAATGTCGCTGGCAGGCACACACAATCGTTATCGTCATTGTTATTGTTATCGGAATCAGCTGATTTGATAGACAATCACAGATATTGTTTGAATTTAAAAAAATGGAGCATTTCGTTAAAGTTTTACAGCGCACCCAGCTGAGCCACAGCCAGTCGGATGTGAAGCACTTTATTTACGTGCACAGCAAGTGGCTGGAGGATGTCACCGAGCTGGAACTGTTGCTGACAAGCAGTAATACGACCTACAAAGCCACACTGAAACATGATGAAATTCGGAGCGCCGCCGAAGAATTGGAGGCGCCCTACAGCGAGTTCTATGCGGAGTCTAAGAAGGCGCTCACCACGCAAATGGGACTGGCCGGTTTCGACTACGAGCTGGACGAGCAACTAGCGCGATTTAAGCTCATCAAATGCACTGGCTTTGAGACGATCTACGTGGACGTGGCCCTGCGTAAAGTGTCCAACTGCTACCAGTTGCTGGACGCGGCCATCGAATGCGCCCAATCCCGGCCAGCGGTCGCTGCTGGTGCTGCCGAGAGTACTGGCCTGGGCGATGCGGGCGCCACCCAATCCAATGAATTGCTCACCGAGTACGAGCAGTATATCAAAGAGACGAAGCTGGCAGAGAAGAAACTGCTGAAGAAATTCCTATTGCTCATTAATAGCAAAAAACAGCGTATTGACGAGCTGGAGCGCAAGCTGGAACAGCGTCAAGCTGCCGCAGAAGATACAGACACCGACGTGGAGGAGCAGCCGGCTGAGGTTAGCGAGGAGGACGATGATGTCTATGGCGGCGCCACGCAAGCCCTGACGCAGAACGAACAAATGCTGGATTGATGTCTAAATAAAAGATATATATGTTCTTCATATATAATAACATATTTCATAGAAATTAACTGTCCAAAAAATAGACTTAAATTTCTCGGTTGGGGTTTAGTTTTCAAGCTTTTGAATTGTTTATAAATTGTAATCTTAATTTAATTTTTACTAAATGCTTTGCTAGAAACAAATTCCAATAATATTACCAAGTGGAATTTCTATTTTAGTTTGCTTTGCCAAAATTCTTAAAATATCCTTAATAACAAACACCTGTACATTTACCATTCCTGTGATTTGTTTTTTGTTTTCTTTAATAAATTAACTTTATAAGGTATATATGTGTATATGTATAAATAAACAACAAATAGATTTTTTTTAACATAATATACATTACAATTACAATCAATGTGTGTGTGTGTTATCTGCATAGCTTAGAATTAGAGCAAAATAAGATTGCGTTTTGGAATAAGTTACAATTGTCGTTGCAGTTATTTTGGAATTTCTGATAAACAGAATGATTAAGAGATTAAAAGAAACGAAAACCAATTGAAAAAAATAAAAGCATTTTACATAATTGTTATATGTATGCTATTTATATGTATACTAGGTATGAATATACGTTATGTATATATATATATGTTAGGCGTGTGTAACATTTGAAAGAGTAAACAATGAGCGCTGCGAAAATGATCTCACACTCAAAGGGCGAGCAGATCTTCGTCAGCGCCTGGTTTCTTTGGTGTCTTTCGTAAGCTGCTATCGGGTACCAATCCTGTCGTGGCACTGGCGGCGGAGTTCGATGCATTGATCGTTGGAAGATTTTCAGCGGCAGCGGCACGTTCCTCAAGGAATTTATCAAACTCGGAGCTGGTCAGTTCTTCAATGCCATCAATGTCTTTCTGTTGGAACAAATGCAAGCCAAACATCAGTTAAAATTTGAATTTAGTTGAAACAGAAACGTACAAAAAGCAAAAGCAATTGATGTTTAAATTGAACAACTGAAAAGTGTGTGTGCCATTGTTGAGTAGATGGGAAAAGGACAAGTGTGTGTGGATTGTGGTTTGATATTTGCTGTTGCTGCTTTGCTACTTACTGAGCTGCCCAGCCACGCCTCCATTTCGTCGATCTCGTTCTCTTTCGTCGACTATGTGGGCGCCGTCAACAGAAGACAAAAGAGACGAACCCAAACAAAACGAACCAAATTGCAATTTGCAGTAAGAACATAAAAGAAACCAAATAAAACAAATGCAAATTTAAGTACATTCAAATCAAATGTTAACAAATAAAATATTAGAGCGCCATTAGTTTACATCGGTTCTAGGCGGCTGCATTACTCACTTTACTTACCACCGGCGGATCGCCGGCTGCACGTTGCGGTTGCGGTTGCTGCGGCGTTGCTGCCGGCTTTGGTTGCTTGTACGGCGAGGAGACGCTGCCAGCTGCCGCGTCCACGATGGGTATGTCGCGCAGCAAATCGGTTTTGCTAAGATAAACAAAATTAGTAACTGATTTGTGACATTTTTGTTGATTGCTCACTGGTTGCCATCGGTACGCGACTGCGCCAGCATATCAAACTCATCCGCAGCGCCTGTTGGGACAGCCGCTGCGGCTGCGACTGCGGCTGTTCCACCACTAGCGCCCAGCTGCAACTGTCCAAAGCTCTGCGGCAGATGCTGCTCCTCGCTGCTCTCGATCAAATCAATAAGCAGCTGATCGCTTTGCGGCGTATTGCTGACAGCAGTTGCGACTGCTGGGACAGCTGCTGCTGCTGCTGTTGCCACGCCTGCGCCCGGCACACCCAGGGCGGCGCCCAGCACGGCGGATGGAGAAGTGACCGCAGCTGCTCCAGCGCTTGTCTGGGCGCGACTCTTCTCGTAGCGCTGGTGGCGCAAGAACAAATTGTTGAGCTCATCGTTGATGCGCAGAAATTCGGCCGTCAGCTCATCGTCCTGGACGCGACCAATGAGATCGACAATACGCGACTGCATCTCCTTGCAGGTGGCGGTCAGCTCGTTGAGCAGTGCATAGTCATCGGGCTGCTCCTGGCCCGGCTTCATAACGCTCAGCATCTCAGCCAGAATGGACATGTTGTTGCTCACGATTTCCAGTTCGGAGCGCAGTTTGGCCCCCTGTTCGGGCGTTAAATGCAGCGGTCCAGTGGCTGGAGAAGCGGCAGCGGCGGCGGCGGCGGCTGCAGCGGCATGCTGAGGCGATATGGTGTGCTGTCCAGCCATGAGCTGTGGATGCGGCAAGGGATGCACTTCCGGAACGCTCTGTAAAGATGTCAGCTTTAGCATATTTTTGGATAATCGTTAAGTTGGATACTTACGCGTTGTGGCGTGTATATAGGCGCCATGGCATCCAGATCGGTGGGCGGGAACTCAATGCCCTTGTTCTTCAGCTCCATGTACATCTGGGTGACGCCATTGAGATCGGGCTGGTTCTTGAACGCATCCGCCCAGATTTGTATCAGGCTGAGCACCTTCTCCTGCATTATGGCGGGCGGATCGTTCTTTGGCCCAATCAGCTTGACCAGCTCGTTGATGAAATCCTTCTGGGCCACCAGTACATGGAACGCCTTGCCGCAGTTCTTCACGCACGTCTCCAGCACAGTCAGCGTGTACATGATCACCTGATTGTTCTTGCCCGCGTTCTGTGAGAGGCGCTTGCGTATGGCGCGCATCGCATCCCGGGCCGTATCCGAGGATTCGTTGATCATGTCGCAGATTTCCATATTAGCTGCCCAGTTCTCCGAGGCCAGGCTGGCATCGGTGGCGGCCTCTACAAAGAGCGGGACATGGAATGTTTTGTTTATTTTCAAGCTTTGTTGGCCGTAAAACAATTTGTTCAAATATTTAATGTGCCATTTGGCAGTCAAGTGCATGTTTTTGTTTTTTATTCGCGTTTTGTTTAAGCGAGGAAAATCAACAACAACAAAAATCAGGCGACAGTAATACAAATTTTTATTGCAGAACAGATTATACATTATACATTTATAAGGTAACATGGTCATTGGCGATCATAAATATCTTGTAGACCAATTTCAAAAACTTATCGTGACACTTGGCCCGTGTAAACGGATCTCAATGTTTGCGTGGGCGAGCGGCAAAATTTATTGAGAGAGCGCAAAAGCGAAGAGAGAGCTTGTTGTTTTTGAGTGCAACGCACTCGCGCCTAAATAAAACGCAATAAGCAACAACAACTGCATTCATAATATAGCAGAACCATATCGAAAAATAACATAAAAGCCAAATTGGAGCGAAAAAGAAATATGAAGCAACAAATTAGTGAAGCATTGGAAATTAGCACTAATGCACACACAAATATACACATGCACGCTAGTAAGTGACTACGAAAATTGAGCAGAAAACAGACGCGAATAAATTAACACATTTATGTAACTAACAATAAAGGCAGCGGCAACATTTGATGACTAATTACGTGCAGCGCACTTTGAGGTGGTCAAGGAGTTGACTAAAGCGCTGCGTGCGCCAATTTATTGCTGTTTTTTTTTATTGTTTTTTTTGTTTGTTTGTAGTTTGGGGCTATTGAGCCACAATTGATGAGTAATAAATAATAATAAATAGTAAATGTATCTGCTTATTTTTCGTGTGTCACATTCGTCAATATATATGCATACACACAAGTATATATACATATAAGATGTGCGTGTGTATGTGTAAGTTGTGTAGCTGTAATCTTATCAAGCAATTGGCAAAGCCAGCGACTAGAACTGAAATTGAGACAGAAAAATGTTGCGGGGAGGGGTGAATGTGTACTGGCGTGATAGCGGTTTTTTTTGTCATAGTAATCAGATGGCAACAACAAATCTCACTTTGCGGTGGGCGATGCGGGTGGTGCCTGCGCGTGTGTGTGTGTGTCACATACAATAAGAAAACGACAAACGCCCAAAAGAAAGTTGAGAAAATTCAATTTTCCATTGGCTTTGCTTTGCATAGAGCTTCCGCCTTGATCGTGTCATATTTAAAGCGCAATGCAAGTGCGCAAATAAACATAAACACAAACACATCAACATATGCACATTTGAAAAGTGATACAATTTAATAATGTATATTACACCTACACACACACACACGCACTCACACAGATTTGGCTGCCCGCGATTTGGTCATTTACTCACCGATGCGCTGTCCAATGGGCGTTGAGAAAACATTGCCCAGAGCGCCCACATTGAAGAATGAAGCCATTTTGGTGCACTGACTTTTATTTTATACGCGTTTGCTTTATTTATTTCTCCCACTACCAACGAGCGCAAATGTTTATGCGTTTACATCTGCTGCACTTGTCCTGCAGAGTGACCGCCATCGATGAAGCAAAAAATCTCAAACAATTCAAGTGAGCAGCAGCCAACTTCATGTACGTGGCAAAATTGCGCGCGGCCAACATAACGTCGGGGCTGCCAACTGTGTACGCAAAGTGGGCAGTCTCGTTTGGCGAAAGGCGACGCAAAAGAGAATCGACAGTCGGAAGAAACACGAGGGAAGGAATTGTCATTATTTTCGAAAATCAAATATTCGCTCGCAAAATATGCAAACGCGAACGAGCTAAGCGTAATGAATAAATTTAACCTTAAATACGATCGCCGTTTACGTGTTTCCAAGCAGGCAGAGCTCCCAACCTGTGCCGCACATTAAAACCGAAGCGTAAAGCGAAAAAAGCGTGTGCAATTGTGTTAGTGTGTGTGCGTCGGCTGTGGCTGGTGTGTTGGCCGAAAGCGCAGCGAAACGAAAAACTGAAGAAACTACAAGAAAAAAGCACAGAAGCGCAGCAGTAATTGTGATTGAAGGACGAAGAGCGGTCGCTGAACGGACGCTGAAAAACGTGAATGCGACCGGGCGGAGAATCCTGAAGATTGCGCAAATGTACAACAGCTAGCTGTGTAGCGTGCGTGCGCGTGTGTGTGTGCCTGTGTGTGTGCGAGTGTGTGTGTGTCTGGGTCCGAGTCCGCGCAACACGCCCGCCTACCTCACAACAACAACAACAACAGCAGCCGAATCGAATGCTTTCATTTCCTTTTCGCGCCACCGCCTTTCCGCTCCCCGCCGTCCCGCTGCTTCATATATACAACTGATAAAGTTTTAGGCGCTCTCGCCCCACCCACAACCCCGCCCCGCTGCACGTGCATTATCAGTTGCGAAAGGCAGGCAGCGGCAAATCCTTCAAAATTCCACCACAAACGCCCACAAGTGCGAGCGCCATGCCCGTCTCGTTGGCCGTGTGCGAAACGGCGAACGTCGTCAACGCTGCGCTGCGGGAATCGCTTGGCGGCTGCGTTGCGGCCGCAGCTGGGCGCTCCGGTTCGGATGAGGCAAGGACCGGTGAGGCTGCGTCCACGGACAACTTGCAGAGCCAGATTGTGGCCAATGCCAAGCGTGTCCTGCTTGCCAAAATCGAATACGAAGAGGTGGAGAACTACGATGAGTCCGTGTTGACGACATACAAATCAAAATACACGGTCATCAAGCCGGACAACAATGGCGCCACCAACGGCAGTTTCGGCAACAACAAAATAAACGGCAATAGTGCTGCAAAAGTTGTGGGCTCCAATGGACATGGTAAGTGGTTATCGGTTATCGTCATCGGTTGTTCATTTTTTTGTTTTGTTAATTTTGTGCGAGATTTATCGCCTGTTTTGGCTATGTGTGTGCACAACAATTACATAAAGATGCATATGCTGCTGTTTACATTTATGCTTTATATTTATTTTGCTAAATTTGGGTCCAAATCACGTGTGGACAACCCGAAATAATTGTCTGGTCTGTATGTGTGTGTGTGTACATGGTGGTCGCATATAAACAGAATGCATAGAATAGGCACAGCAAGCAAAACAAGTATACGATCGTAAAGAGTGAGTTGGACAGGCAGCGACGTCGACCGCAGCAGCGGCAGCGAGCCCACTACAAATTTTTACTACCGTCTACTTCTGAATCACATTGCACACAGCAGAGACAGAAAGAAGGAAAAAAAAAACGTGCGGCAAACATTTTACACGCGGTCGCCCTCTCTCTCACTCACGTACAGATGCGCCTGCTCGCTCGCTCGCACGCACGCACTTTAAGTACCTAAGTTGGCGCTGAAAATTGTATTTGGAAACCGCATTTTTTTGCCTTCTTCATTTGCTCGATTTTTAGCGATTGTTGCGGCGCATTTAGCTGTGTTGTGAATGGGCATATAAAAGAGTACTGGCGAATGTATGTGATTCATATGTACACACACACACATTGTGAGCTTTGTGCTCAAAACAGGAAGTAAACCAAAGGCGCAAGACAATGCAGAGAAATGGTCAAAGACTCCTCTGGTTGGGCCAACACCAACAACAATAACATGACGCCTACACCAACAGCAACAACACAGTCACTGTTAGACCGCGCCAAAGTTGTGCCATTTGTACAGCGAACAGTCAAAAATTCAGTTGGCAACACTTAAATTCAACGCAGCACATCTAATTTGCATGTGCCAGAGCGAGACGGCCATAGATATAAGCGCAGTGTGCGCTGGTCGTACCGTTTCTTTTCTCTTTTTGTGAACACAACGAGTGCGGCAACGAAACGCTCGCTGTTATCAACACAACACAGAAACACACAAAGGCACAGGTGAACACACACACACACATATATATATATACATATAGGTGCGTGTGTGTTGTGGCTGCCTCTGGCAGTATCTGTGTCCGTCATATTCGCTTTTAATTTTAGTATTCAAGCCAATTTTTGTGCAACAACTTGGGACTGCTCCAATGTATTTTAGCCATGCCTGTGATAATTGCGGACAGCAGCTACGCATTGTGGCTGCTCTATAAATTGCTACTTCAGCCCTGCCTTCTGCTGTTGGCGCGCCTCTTTCGACATGTGCTAATGCCCAGGCGCAAATTTGCTGTTTCATTCGCAGACAATATTAACGGCACTGTGAATGGCAATCGCAAGCAGACGACAGCGGAGCAATCCAATCAGAACTCCAATGCGAGTCCCAACGAACTGCCCAAGCCGAAGCGGGTGCTCTACCAGCGCGAGAACGTTCGCATCGGCTGGAAGCAGTCGGATCGCAAGTGGCAGGTGGGCACGGGCCTGCTCAACGTGGGCAACACTTGTTACCTCAACTCGACGCTGCAGGCGCTCTTTCACATACCCGCGCTGGCCAATTGGCTCGTCTCGGAGACGTCGCACCTGGAGAACTGCAACGTTAGCGAGTCCTGCGGCGGCGGTGGTGGCGGCGGCTGCATCATCTGTGCAATGGCCAAAACCCTGCAGACCACACAGGCCAATCAGTCGGCGGTGCGGCCGTTTCTTATCTACACCAAGCTCCGGCAGATCTGCAAGCACATGGTCGTCGGGCGGCAGGAGGATGCGCACGAGTTTCTGCGCTTCCTGGTCGAGGCCATGGAGAAGGCGTATCTAATGCGCTTTCGCAACTACAAGGAGCTCGATCAGCTGGTGAAGGAGACGACGCCGCTGAACCAAATCTTTGGTGGCTATCTGCGCAGCGAGGTGCGCTGCCTGAGCTGCAACCACGTCTCGATTACGTTTCAACATTTCCAAGATCTGTTGCTGGACATACGCAAGGCGGACACCCTGGAGGAGGCCTTCGACGGTTACTTTTCGCGCGAACGCCTCGAGGACATGGGCTACAAGTGCGAGGGCTGCAAGAAAAAGGTGAGTCCGTGGGCTGGGGGACAACCAAACTTTCAATTGAACTTGGCCGAGTAACCAAAAAGCTTGGACAAATGCGTTAAATGCGTTAACCAAAGAGCTTTGGGGCGGCAATAAAATCAATAATAGGTGGTTAGCTATCTTTATTTTATGAAGGTAGATATTAGACTGTAAATTTTTAATGTCATGCTATTGTAATTAGTTGGTTGACTCAAAAGAACTGTAAAATCTAGTTTAAAGGCACTAAAAAGCTTTTATTGGTGTTTTGATTAATATAAAAAGGCTTATCTAAGCGTTAAATCTTTTATTTTGCTGCTAGTTAAGTCTTTTTTTTTTAACTTATTATTGATTTAAATGGTAAACTACTTAATTGTAGTTATTAAAGTTTTAAGGCAACAAATATATAAAGTCATTTAATTTTGATTATATTTAAGGCAAACACAAAGCTTATTCTTTAAGTTAAAGCTCTAGGCTATAGCTATAGGGTGCTTCTTATGGTCATCTTTTGTATGGCTTTGTCACTTTTAAGCCAGTTTTAAAAGCTTTAATAAAATTCAACCAATATAATTAAGCAGAAAGTTTAAATCAAAGTATGGTATTTTCGAATTTAAATAACTTTATAATGTTTTTTAGGTATCCGCGACCAAACAGTTCAGCCTGGAGCGTGCCCCAATCACGCTCTGTATACAACTGAAGCGCTTCTCGATGATGGGCAACAAGCTGACCAAACAGATTAGCTTTAAGCCACGCATTGACCTCAGCCGTTTCGCAGCGCGCAGCCCGACGGCCGCTGCACAGCCTTTAAGCTATCGCCTGGTGTCGATGGTCACACACCTGGGCGTCTCGCAGAACTGCGGCCACTACACGGCCATCGGCCTGACCGAGGCGGGCAGCTACTACAACTTTGATGACAGCTACGTGCGGCCCATTGCCATGCAGAGTGTCTGCAACACGAACGCTTACATTATGTTCTACGAGCTGGACGTGCCCAGCTGCAGCATTAGCAGCAACAGCAGCGGCGGCAGCGTCGCGCCCAAGCTGAACGGACTGCGTCTGACCAATGGACAGCACAGCCCGGCGGCAGCTACTGTGGCCGTCGCAGCGACGGCAACGTCAACCTCCGCCTCCGCCGTTTCTCCGCGTTTTATTGGCCCGCAGCTGCCGAATGGCTATGCCAACAGCAATGGGCATCCACTGGGCGGTGGGGCCAAGACGGCCATTCAGTTCAAGACGACGCCACAGAAGCAGCAAAACGGTCACCTGTTGGGGGCCAGTAAGTTTCAGGAGTCTTCGCCATCGAAGCATTCTCTGGCTGGGGCATTGCATAAGGGAGAAGCTGCTGCAAATGCAAATGCTAACAAGAGTTCCTGCAGCAATAATCTAGCCAGCGCTAGCCAACACCAGCAACAACATATTCTGCCAACATCATCCGACGACGAGGACGAGGAGGACAGCGATGATGATCATGTTAAATCCAACACAGCGCCCCAGCTGCCCAGCATGCCCAAAATGTTTGAGGACAGCGAAGGCGTTGCGCAAACTGCCAAGTTGAAGCCAAAGACGCCACTCAAGAGCCTGGTGCCGTACGAGTCCGCCTCCGAGGAGGAGGAACAGCAGCAGTTGCCACAATTGGCAGCAGCGAATCCGCGCAAGCGACGCAGTGGTGTCGACTCCAGCGAATCGGAGGAAGAACCACCGCCGCCGCTGCGCAATGGACACGCCAAGACCAATGGCAATCTGTCCAACACAAGCAGCAGCAGCTGCAGCAACAACAGCAAAGCCAAGTCCGCCTCAAATGCCTCGTCGGGTAATGTTAACAGTAGAAAACAAAAGACTGATGAAATAGACGAGATATTCAAAAGTCTAAACAACTATAAAAACAAACACAGAAACCCATCGGCTGGCGCTGATAGCAACGATGATGATGAGGATGAGCAGCAGGGCACAAAGCTGAGCTCAGGCTCCGCGGTCAGCAACGGGTGGCAGTCACAAAATGGCAAAGCGCCGGCCTCGCCAAAGACGCCGCCATCGCCAGCGGTGATCAAGTCCAAAACTGGAATTTGGCAAGTCACGCGCAGCGATGATAACGACGATGAGGACGATGCGGACGCGGATGCTGACGACGATGATGAGGAAGATGACGATGAGGTGGTCATTGTAGAAGAGCCACCAACCAGCGCAACGCCGAAGAATCACAAGAATCCTTTTGCCGCCAACAAAGCGGCGGCCACAGCGGCTGATGGCAACGCAACGCCAGGAGCCAAGCGCCAGAAGCTGCTCAATGGCAGTGCCAAGCCGCCGCAGACACCGCGAATCGGCAATGGATACCAGAGTGAATCTGTGGCCAATGGCACCGCCGTCAGCGAGCTGCTGAAGCAAAGCCATCGTGGCTACGGCAGCTCTGTGCTCAGCTGGAACGGCAAGCCGTCCGAGCTGGACAAGGAGGTAGGTGCTTGAGCAGAGATTTAGACTTATGCATCATGGGGACGTAGTTGATCTTTAATAAAATGCGACGTTCTCACTGCCTTGAATATGGAAGTAAAAGATGGAAACAGCTCAAATGAAAGTTGCCAAGAAAATACGCTTTTAAATAACAAATATTAAATGCGCCCAATACTTAAATAATTATATTGTAAACAAATTGCAGAGCAATGAGAACTACGCATATATATACTATTTAAAAATTTACGCATTCTTTGTGGGCTGTTTTCTGGCTAACTCTTTTTATTTTGTTTTTTATTGTATGTGTTGTATGTATTCATTGCATGTTGGTTTGTTTTGTTTAACTTTCATTTCTTTCGAAAATTGTTTTGTAATTTTTTTGCATTTGTTTCCACATTATTCCCCCCCATTCATATAGACTTTTGATTTGGTTTGTGCGAAACGGATAGCTGGTTACGGCGATGCGGATGGGCATAGCGACGTCAACAGCAGCAGTAACATTAACAGTAACAGTAGCAGTCACAATAACAGTAACAATAACAGTAACAGTAGCTGCAACGGCAGCAGAAACCCGACGGCTGCACACGATCTATTGTTGTAGCCGCTGCTGCAAGTACTTGCAGCATATCTCAATTTCCCCTCAATTTGCCTCAAACTGTGATTGCGTTGAAGTCTCCATGCAGCGTGTGGATACTTCAATGCGCCCTCTCTCCACAAAAATCCCGTTTAAAGAACGCCGTCGAAATCCTAGTGCCCAAATAGGTAAAACACTGCTGTTGTAGTACTTTGTATCCAATCAAATGAAGCTTATGATTTGACTGCCAGTTTGATTCTCGTTGTCATCATAAATTCAACCGTACCCGTTACCGTTTTGCCAAATTAACTGTTAGATTTGAGCTGGAAAACTCTGTATAGCTAATCCAGCAAAAGAAGACGATAATCTAACTATCAAAACATATTTTAAACATAATTGTAAAAAATTAAAAAATATTTCTGCTATATGATAGATGTTAGATAGCTTCACAGATTGTTTTCCAGCTTTAATTTGTAAATCGCATGCAAAATGTGCTCGTTAACTCATCTGCATAAGCTTCATTACCAACCACCCACCCAGCCAAGAGCCAAGAGCCAAGCCGTCCATTTGCCTCTGAAACTGAATTATATTAACTGTGAAAATCTATTTGCATAATCCATTTCTACAGCTGCTGGCGGAGTCGCGTGAGCAGCGCAAGCGGGATGAGGAGGATGAAGAGGAGAACGAAATGGATCGTGGACGCCAGCGCAAGATTAAATCGGCGTCGGTCAAGTGTGGCAACAACAGCACACCCGGCTACAATCCGTTTCAGGAGTACGAGAGCCAGAAGCGCTGGCACAACAACAAGTCCGGCAGTTTCCCCCGCTTCTATCATCAGAATTATCGCCCCAACTTTCAGCAGCGCAACAAATTCAAATACAATCGCTTTGGCGGCGGCGCCAAATTCCAGCAGCAGCGCGCCTTGCAGCGCCATCTGGCGGCTGGCGGCGGCTTCACGCGTCGCCACAATCAGACAACGGGCCAGCAGCAGCAGCAACAACAATCCTAACTGGATGCCGCGGACTGCCTTGTTGTCAGCCCATTGATGAGAGAGCTCGCTGCCCTCGTTGTTGTTGGCCAGCAACTAGCGAACGGGTTCGCTTGGATTTTGCATGAGTTTTGTAAACATTTTTTAACTGCTGATGAATATATTAGGACTAGGACATGTAAGCTATAAGCTAGAGCATTATTGTTGCGCCCCCCTTCGATACCACCCCCCTAATAGTCCCACACATTTTAAGTTTAAGTTGTAAGCGTGTTTGGCATTTTATTTATTGTGTTTATTTTACATGATTTCAACAAATTGTCAGTGGGATGTATACATTTTCAAAAAATGTTACTACCCCATTTATAGAAGAAGAGAAGAGAAGAAAAGAAAGAAAAACATGCCTAGAAACCAAACAACAAAAGAGAAATACAAAAAAAAAACACGTAACACATAGAAATTAGAAATGCAAACCACACAAGAAATGCAAATAAAGCAAAAACGGAAACAATATTTTTTAAGAAACTAACGAGAAAAGATTCTGTACATATTATATATTAAAAACATGAGAGAGTAGATTAAACTTCGGTCTAAGTTAAATGGCGAACAAACAGATATTTCATTTGAGCGCCAATTTTATATTTATAGCATTACTAAGCTGCGGCTGCGGCTGCGGCAATAATCGATTGCTAGTGTTAATATAACCCAAAAATAAAACATGTTGGATATACTAGACATAAACACCCACACAAACATATATATACATATACATATATTATGGAATATGAACAATTAAATGTGCAAGAAAACGGCCGGCGCCGGCGAATTAGCAAAATTATATATACAGTTTATTTCGATCAACTAGTGTAATAGTAAATAAACCGTGAAACAAAACTAAAGAATACAATTAATATATGCTAAATTAGATTGTCGACGTTTTCTGGCAAACGCTAATCGCCGCCGCCTCCGCCACGCTTGCGTCGCATCTCCTTCTTGTTCATCAGGCGGCCCTTACGATAGCGCGTCTGCCCGCTGGGTGGCTGGCCCTGCTTCAGCTTCTTGCGCTGATGCTTGGGCACGCTCTTGATGGTGTTGTTGCGGTCACGTTTCGCCCTCTTCTGGTTGACCTTGTTGTCGATGCGTTCCTTCATCTTGAACAGTTTGCTCTTTTTCATTTTCTTCAGCGTCTTGGTTTTCATCAGTTTGTCCAGTTCCTTTTTGCTCTTAATGTCGACATCTGCAGCGTGCTTTTTGGCTGCTTTGGCGTCCGTTTCCTCGTCGTCTGCGTTCGTTTTGCGCTTGCGCTTTGCATTCACATCGAAGTCCATGCCGGGAATAAGATTGGTTTGTTGCTCCTCGTCCTCGCTCTTTGCCTGCGCCTCGTCCTCATCCTCGCTGTCTTCAGCTACGTTGGCGCCCAGCATGTTGCGTTGCGCAGCCAACTCATTTGTGGACAGCTCCACGATTTTGACTTGGACCTCTTCATCTTCATAGGCCTCTTGTTGGCCTTCCACCTTGTCTTCTTCGGTGAGCTCGCGCAGTGGCTCGTAGGATTTCTTCAGATGCTTGAAGCCATCTTTTACCTCCTGTCGGATGCGCTTGTGTTCCTCCTTGAGATTGCGATCCAAATCCGCCTTTGCCCGTGACCGTCGCTCGTTTTTTCGCTTGCGAAATCCAGTCAGAAATTCCCTGTGGGATTGCACCGAGGTATTAGAGCTGCTGCGGCATATATTCTAAGTTACTCACTTGCGCTTTTGTGGATCAAATACAACCTCCACTTTTGCCTTCTTCGTGCGAGCCATTTTAATTTAGAATTTATGAAAAACCTCGTTGTTTATGTTTGGCCAGAACACATGTTGGCAAATAACGCGCAATGTTAAGCTCGCGTTAACGCAATGTTGCGACTCTGCAAACTATATGTTGACTCAAATGCAGGCTGTTGATTCTGGTTTGCCTAATTGCTGTACACTGCTGTAAATGTTAACACAATGTTAAACTGCTGTTTTGGAATTGCCAAAATTCAAAATCAATTCGAAATATAAGTGTATTTATTGTCTATATTCAGTGTGCGTTCGTTATAAGTTTATTATTTATTGCAATTGAATTGGAATTTTACGGTAATTTTTTTTTATTTTATAATTTTGGCTTTTTCAAATCGCATTTCGTATATATATCACATGCTTATATTATTTATCTTTTACAATTCGGATTACTTTATAAAAACAAAGTTCTTTCAACAACAAGTTCTTCTAAAGAAGCGTTAACATTACACAATCGTTGGGCCTTAATTCTACGGATATCCACGAAACTTCAACTTAATTCTAAATATGTATATAACGATATATTTGTTGCCATATGTATGGGGTTTCTAACTGATATATATATATATATTGTTCGTATCAAGAAATGCCTACCAACGCAGCCTACTCCTCATCGCTGTCCATTGAAAACAATTTTTTACGCCGAAACGAAGACGTGTCCAATACTTTGGGCATGGAAGCATTGGCGCGCGAGCCACTGGCCTGAATACCCAGTAAATTACTATTGTCCGCTTCAGATTTATGTGCTAACCGAGAACTGCAAAAGAACCTTGTTAAATTGTTGTCACATATAGGTATTTAGCAGATTGCTACTACTTGCTTTCTTTGACGATTTGACTGAATGTGATTATGATTCAGTGGCGTCGAATTGACCACGGTCTCTCGCCCGCAGCTTGGTGGAGTGCCCTGCTGCGACAGCCCCGACGTGTCCATGGCCAATAGGAAATCTGAGACATAGCAGTCCCGATTCCCGATGGGCGTAGAGCCCACCAGCTGAAACTCCACGCGCGGCACACCAGCAACCGATGCGGTTGGCGATGCCGGCGCTACTGCACTTTTTCCATTCTGCGTAGCCGTCCGCGACGTCGTCAGGGGCTTGTACAAGTGCAATATTTCCAGTATGTAGAAAAGGCAACGGTACGCAGCCGTTTTGAGATTGCACATTTTAATCCAGAATGCGCGACGCGAGCGGCGAAAGCACTTTGACTGCCAGAATGCGATAAATAGTAATTGAATTGGAGTAACTTCTGGACGGAATAGCCTACCAGCAGCTTTAATGTAACCATGGTTTTCTCCTCCTTCTGCATTCTCAAGAGCCGGGGATGCGCTAGCAACTGATCCGCCGTTGGCCGTAGTCGCGGTTCCGGTGACATCATGCACTTAATGACCTGCTGCAGTTCCACGGAAATTGCTGCAAGCGGAGATTGTTGATTTATTGTTGTTGGATATCTCAATTAAAGTGCTTACTGTTTATAAACTCTTCGGGCAGTTTGCCCTGGCGCAGCTCATGCCAGAGTGGTCCATTTGAGGGCAAGTCCATAAAACAGGCCAGCTCCAGCATGGCAATGCCCAGGCTGAATATGTCGGCGGCCCTTGAGAATTGGCCCTGGAGTATTTCGGGCGCCATGTAGCGTGAATCGCCCTCCGTCGCCTGATGGTTGTTCGCTTTGTCCACATCGATGACCAGCCCAAAGTCCGCCAGCTTGCACGTGTCATCGTCGTCGATCAGTACGTTATCCAGCTTAATATCTAAATGGATGAGATTGCGATCGTGCAGCGACTTTAAGCCGCGCAGCAGATCCAGCAATATATGCCAGATGCGCTCTTCGGGAATGTGCCGACACCGATATAAATACTGCTCGAGGCTCTCCCGGCACAGCTCCATCTGCATAAACAGGCGATCGTACTGCTCCCAGGCGCGTATGAAGCGGATGCAGTTTTCGTGGCCGGAGAATTCCTCGTAGCGACGTACCTCCTCCAGTCGCTCCGCCCGATACTGTTCGCCGCGGAACAGTTGCTTGGAGATTTTCACCGCATACAGCCGGCTGTCGGAGCGATCTCGCACCTGGAACACCTCACCGAAGGAGCCCTCGCCCAGCTTGGCGAGCCGCTCGAAACACTGCTCGAAGTGGCTCTCATTGCAGGACATGGACGTGATCGAGGCGGCGACACTTGACGACGCCGGCAATAAGCCGGCATCCGAGCACTCGGATCCGCCGCGGAACGAGATTGCGTGCGCCATTTGCGAGTTGTTCGCACTGCAGTTGCCGGACGAGTGGCTGCGATTCAAATTGTTGTTCTCGACGGCAATATAGCGCGTTTTGTACTTGGGCGGTCGAAATCGGTTGCTGTCGATGTGCACATTAAACTGCGACAACAAAGGGATTTGTTAAGTGAGTATTCCGGAACGTTGTTGGGGCGTGCGAAGGCATTGTGGGTCCTTGCTGTGGCCGCCTACCCACCTGTTTGCGCCTGTGTTTGTCATCGTTCATCTCTGGCAGCGGCAAACGTTGCTTGTCCATGTTGTTTCCTCTGTTTTATTGAATTGTTTTTCTTATATTGTAGTTGAACAATTCGGGAACTGGGTTGTGAACAAGTTCGTTTGCACGAGGAGCTGAAGTTCAGTTTATACGTGTCAAAATATTTTATTCATTATGAAATGCAATGCATTAAATTACGGGTCTTTGATTTAATGCTGAACAAGACTAGCAATATATATATTTACATTTACATAGCATTAATTTAAAGGAGCTACAGATTCAAATTAGCGTTGCCATCTGATGAAGATTGTTATTTCGATTGGTTGAGGCGGTATGTTGATTGACGACCGATGTGTTTCGATTGTTTCGACCGATGCCAAATATTATCGTTTCGCTTAGCCCATAAATACAACGCGTAGTTATAGTCTTAAAAACAAATGCAGCAAAATGCTTAGCAAAAGCATTGATAGGTAAATATTCGTGACCAATAGAAACAGGTAAAAGCAGCAAAGAGCTCTTCAAAAATATAGTCGCAAACACAGCAAAGTTATGCAATTTGCGATGCGGTTTCGATCTGTGTATAAGTATGTCGTTGTATTGCAATACGTATGTATGCACATCTGCGTGCGAGTGTGACCGCACGCCAAACACACAAAAATCCTAATTGAACACAATCGAATTCCGGTAACATTTAGTATTTGAATATTCTTTGTTAAGATGTGAACTAAGAAATGCAATAGATGATAACTTCATATGTAAATGCTTAAATACTTTATTGTTTTTTACAGTACAGGCAAGCAGCCAACATTTCATGTTATACGTGAAGTCTACGATAGTTCAAATGCGCACGAACGCTTTGAAGCGGAGCTGGATAAGGCGCTTGAGGCCAAGGTAGACTTTATAATCATTGAGCCACCTCGTTTAGGCGACGAAACAGGTAAGCGGATTCTATTCCCCAAAAATCGAATAATCTTAACAATAACTTGACTAGGTCGCTGGATATGGGTGGGTAATTGCCTGCACAAAACTGCCGTGGCCACTGGAGTTGTGTCCTTGATATCCAGTTTGTTGTGGTACGACCGGCCAGTGATTGCGGCTCCCGTCTGTGCAATGTCAATGTTCTGCACCGGCTTGTACACAGTATCATGGAACTATGACCCCTGCTGCCAGTATCAGGTAGTAGTCCAGTTGGTTATTGGATTGTTATTAACTTGAGTGTATTGTGTGTTGCAGGTGGAGGAAAATAATGAAGTCGCATTGAACAAGCTGCCGCTGACAGATGTGTCCTCTCCTGTGATCCTGGGCTATGCGCCCAATACTCAAACCAAATACTTGCATCGCGGCATCACGTTTCTATCGGCAGCATTGTGTGCCTGGCAGATTTGGCAATCTTACAAGTAGATGGAACAATCTGCGATTAGTCTACAGCCTACGGCGCGTAATCTTGAACTTGACTCAAGTATTTGGCATTTAAGTTTAGTTGAATGCCATTGCGCATGCATTTCTTTTAGAATTTCGAGCGTTTCGTTTTCCCTAGTTAAATTTTAAAGTGGTTCGCAAGTCCGCAATGTCTATGAATGTTTGTATAGTTGTTTATTTCGGCAGCTATTAACTCGCGCCTGCATTATTTGAAACAACATATTTATGTTTTTAGTATTTAACGCCAAGAAGTCTTAAGTTAAACGGGTTTTAGTTATTGTTCAAGAAAAGCACTGTACAAATAATTAAGCAAAATTACTTTCTGTGTATAAAAAATAGTGATTGTTATTAGTATAGAAATTAAAGACAGTGCAAGAAAGTAAAGAAACTCTAATCCAAATCTCTTATAAGTACTTAAAGATAATACAATTGCCATAGTATCTGTACCGCATGCTTTTGATGATGAAAGCACTTGCCGCCAGCAGCTCTTGCAATGAAAGCAACTACACGCAAACTGTATCTATGTAATATATAAGCATTTATGTACATAATGTACTGCAAAACAGCTGTAATGAGACGTTATGCGGGCTGCGGCTGCAGCCGATGCATCAGTAGGCTTGTCGGCTCAATCGCAGCAGCTATGCTCGTCGCGGCTTTGTGGCAATCGTGAAACCGCGTGAATCTGTCCCGATCAACTGACGAATTCCAGTGCGAACCAGCGCCAAGCGCTGCATTTAAAAAAGAGGCGTCGAGGTGGCAAAGTTAAGGCTGCTGCTGCTGCTGCTGCTATTGTTGATGTTATTGTGGAGTGTTTTGGAATATGGAAATCGCTCACAACGTGGGTAGGTGATGGCCAAATCCAAATGGCATGAATGAATGCTGTGCGCCTTGATAAGATAGCCAAGATCGGTACAGTTGACTTCGTTCTGGCACCCAGCTACGAATGCGACACAATTTGTGCCACTTTGGCTTATCGTTTCGCGTGTTTTTATCATAGGCAGCACAAATATAACATGTGTTATTTGCTTAATATTTTGCAAAAACTAGCACATGCGACTTTGAGCGTCGGCGGCGACGACACCAGCTACACATCAACATCCTCATGTGGTAGCCTCCCCAGCACCACCGAGATTTGCATTGAGCCCAACGAGCGCACTCCACTGCTGGCCAGAGCCAGTTCATCGCCGGACTCAGCTCGGGATAGTTTGAGTGCGCCGGCAATCTACACAAAAGACTGCCTCAATTGGCGCATCATTGGGCTGCTCTTGATGTTCATTGTCGGCCTGGTGCTGGCCACATATCTGCTCTGGAGACAAAGTAAGTCATGCCCCTGAGAGACTCCCACTCACGACCCATCATGTGCCCAAGTTCTGTTTGATTGAAACAATTTGCTTTGTGCCAGTAAATAAATACGAATACAATACAAGATCTGGAAGTGATTTCCTGCCTTTTACAAATGCATCTCTGAGGGAAGCAAACACGAATACGTCATCTAGCTTGTGGCAGCTTCTATTGGTGTTTTAGGGTTAGCTATTAATAGATTCTTGATATTCAAACTACTCAGCTAAGCTGTTTGCTTTTGAACGCAACAAGTAAATTGAACTTGATAAACTTTTGCGGTCTCTGTAGGGTTTGCTTGTTTTATAGTTGTTCCTATTCCTTTGCTCCCACTCCATAAGGTATACATTTATATATATATATTCTTGATTGTAAAACAGCCTTATCGATATTGCCAAAGATAATATAAATACCACAAGTACTTGTTTAATAAAATAGAATAATCGGTCGAAAAATTAGATTTTGTATGACAACTTTTTTGTTTCTCAAGATATTCTGATAAAATTGTGGAAATAAAAAGCGTCACTTATCTCCTTATCTTTAAAATATTATTAACATCGGACAACTATAATGTATAGCTCCCAAAGGAATAACGGAATTGAAAAATAAGTTTTTGCATGAAAAAATTTTAGCTTTTTGAGATATCCCGACCAAACTTGATAACTGTGGGCGTCACTAGTCTCTTTCTCTATCTGCAAAATATTATTAACATCGGACAACTATAGAGTATAGCCATAGGAACGATCAGTCAGAAAATGAGTTTTTGTGTGAAAACTTTTTTTGTTTTTCAGAATAATCTGAGAAAACCTGGTGATTGAAAGTGCCACTATGCTTCTAATATATCTGCAAAATATGATCAATGTTGGACCACTATAGCTTATAGCATATTTGTATGAAAAACATTTTTGTTTTTCAAGATATCTTTTCAAAATGAACTTATTTAAAGCGTTTCTATGCTCTAAAATAATTGGCAAAAATCTTATTAATTTTGCACTATTTTTTAGATCCAAAAGAAATGAATAGTTGAATTTTCTTTGGCTTAGTATAGAAATTTAGATAATTGTACTTCCAGCTGCAGCTATGCCGGATAAGGGCTACAAACTGAACCTGATAAGGCACGATATATGGAGCACCGCCCACTTACATGGTCAGGCGCTGCTGGAGTCGGGGCAACTGGTCAATGTTTTCGTTACGCACACGGCCAGCGTCGAGTGCAGCGAGAACTGTGCGAATCTGCTGCACAGCTTACAGGTGAGTCACAGTGGGAGTCACAACGCATTATCCGATTGATGAATGATTCACAGGGTGACCAGCTGAGGGAGCTGCCCTTTAATTTCCTCATGGCTGGCGACTGTGAGACATACGAGGCGCGCGGCTGGCGCTACGCGAGCAGCTTCGAGACGCTGCCGCAGGATAGCTCCTTGGTGCTGGCCTTTGTGGGGGACTTTAGCTGGCGGCTGCCGAGCACTTGTCAGCTGCAGATGGCTCGGGCGCTGCTCTGGGAATCGCAGAGGCGCCGGAAGCTGCAGTCACGTTATCAGCTCTATGCGCTGCGCAATGTGAGCCGCGGGGCACGGGATGCGGATGCACTGCAGCGCCAGCTGCAGCTGTGGCCGCTCTATGCGGGCCAGCGGCAAGTGAAATAAAAGTGCCTGTGTCCAGGTAGTTCCTCTCGGTTTTATTGTACTCCACACATGAACATTGTTTACAAAAGAAGCGCAGGATTATTAAAGCGGGGTGCCACCGAAAAGCGAAGCGAGTGCCCGCTCCCAGCCCAGCGGAACGTTGCTGCCAGCCGGGAAGATGAGCCAGCAAAGCGTAGCGCTGCGTGTGCCATTACAAGTTAAGGATAATGCCTAATGCTAAAGCTTATACACTATGCCCGATAGCCTAGTCGAACTCCAGTTTCCGAAAACTGCCCTCGATGGACTCGATCTGTGAGACGAAATTGGTGCCCGTGCTGGTCTTCTCGGAATTGTAGCTACTGCGGCGCTGAATGCCGCGATCCGAGAGCAGCGTGCTCTGATCCAGCGCCAGCACCTGGTCCCGTTTGGCCGCCAGCTCCTGTTTCCACAGCTCAATCATCTCGCGCATGGGCATCGAGCCGCCCATCTCCTGGGGCAGGCAGTCGGCATCGATGCCCTTCATCAGCTCCTTGTCGCTGCCGTAGATGATGAGGCGGTTTTTCATCTTGGAGCTGACGCGATTCTTGACAAAGTCAATCAGCCATTTCAGCGTGGAGGGCACATTGATCAGATGGATCTCCTTGTGGCGCATTGGCAGCGACTGTTCGCCCCATTTGAAGATGCGCGCGAATTCCGTGGGATTCCAGTTGGTCACATGCGACGTGGTGACGCCGGCAAAGTCGCCGACATGGCTCAGGCCCGTTATTTGCGTCTCCTGATCCTCCATCAGGCACTCGTAGGTGAGAAAGTGGGCCTTCGCCTGGTCGCAGCTTGTGTGAAACTTTGGATTCAAACCTTTGGCATTGATGATCACCACACGCCTGCCGTGCTTGTCCCTCTTCGGCGCCGCAAATATGTAGCCCTGTTCGATGAGGTCGCCCAGTCGCGGCTCCAGAAAGTCCAGCTTGGTGGCCATGTGCGGGAAGGTGCGTCGAACGTTCAGATACTTGAGCAGCGTCTGCTCCGCCATCGGCACACTGAACTTTTTGGCGCGCAGGAAGCGCAACAGGAACGTCTCGTCACAGCGCACATTCTGCAGATCCTCGTTCTTCAGCACCCAGTTGCGCAGCTGCTCCAGACTCTGCTCCCGCGTGCACTTGTCCTCGCGCAGCTCCCGCTTGGCTATCTTCAGCAGTGATTCGGACAGCGTCGAGACATCGCCATCCTCCAGTACCTTGGTCTCCTTCATTGTTATCACTGTATTTAGGCCTCAGCTGCTGTTCCACGTGGCGTATGCGCAATTTCAGACGACTGTGTGCGGGGAAAGGGAAAGGAAATGGTGTCTATTAGTAAGCACTTAATTAGCTCTTTTTAGAACTACATAAAAATATTTTAGTGCCAAATAAAAACTATCTAAACTTAACTTGAAAAACTTGAATTTCATTTAATTATTTTTTTTTTTATTTAATAGAAATTGAAATAATTTTAATTGTGCCACTTTCAATATTCTGTCCGGTCCACTCCGCTAGCCAGCTTAATCAGCTAATCAACGCTAAACAATGTTTTATCTAAAACAATTCATGATCATTCACGACAAAACACTTAGAAATTAGTTCAAGGTCTCAGCTCAAGGTAAATCCGCGACGCGCTTTAATTTGCAAATATTTGCTAATTATGCTCAATAATAAATTGAAAAAAAAAAAATAGAAACAATCGCATATTATTTAAGGCAGAAAAGAAACTGCCCCGAAAAGTGCCAACAAAACTGCGCGTGATTCAGCTGAGTTCAAATGTGTCTTTACATATGTAAATTATTTTCTTGCCACCTTTTTTGCTGCTGTTGGCCGGACAATAAATTCAAATGTTGTGTTGAACACACAATAGATGCGAAAAAACGACCAAATAACAAAACTGCGAATTGGTTCAAGTTCAAAAACTGTTGACTGAAAGCGGGTCAAGCCATAAATATCACTGCGGATGGCAGTTCACGATATTGACGAATTTTCACGAAGTGTAAAGGATTTTTTGGTAAAAAGGATTCAGTCAATCTACAGGTCAATACATGATCAAAATGGCATAAAGTTATGGGACTTTGAAATCTAGCCAGTATGGATCCGAAACCTTTAGATATCTACATTTTTTGTTAAATTTTGCATGTTTTTCGACAGAAAAATCGAAGCACCTTTAAAGTTGTGTTTTATACTAATTTTGGCACTCGCAATCGTTTCAAAATTAAATGTTGTGATTTTAAATAGTAATAGAGTTAGAGAAAATGTATTTTTAAATACGAAGTTTTTTTTTTCTTTCAAGAAGATGGAGCTTCTATGTTGTTCAAACCGACGCAGAACAAAAATATAAAAATATTGTAAGCCGTAGCTTTCCACTCAAGAGAGCTTTCACTGTACAGACTGAAGTCGTTTCCCCCGCCAGCAGAAGCAGCTGACTTTGTTGGCCAACAGAAAGAGTTCAACTGTTTGTCTAGTTTCAAGTTTGTTTTCAACTTTAACTTAAGCTTAGTTTTTAAATGCATTGCATAAGCGTTTTCCGGCAGCGGCTTTTAAAACTTCATATGTGTATCTATAGAAAGCCAGACAGAGAGTTCGCTTCAGCCAGTTTTGGGTAGGCAAATTCCTGCAGACACTAAGCTAAGCTTGTTTTTTTGTTTAAATTTAAATAAAATAAACAATAAGCTGCACACAGAGCAAAACAATACAAAAATCAATTGAGTTATTTGCTTGTTAACTTCATGTTTGTTTGTTTTTGTTATTATTATTTTTTTTTGTCGTGTTTTATATGCAAATCAATTGGTTCGGCAAATGCAAATGCTGTTCCATTTAATTGATTTATGTTTATTTGCTTGATTTGATGTATATGCAAGTATATACATACATATATATTTGTGCAACATTTAAACGGCAAATGCATTTTCGAATTTATACAAAATTAGCATTTTCTCGCATTTTTCTTTGGCTGAAAATGCGATTTCGAAAATGTCATTAAGCAATGGCGCCCACCAAATTCAGCGTCTGCTTTGGCCAGAGCCGCAGTTCAATCCCCGGTTCCAGCTGTATGCATGGGAGAGCTCTATTGGAGTTTCAACATGTTTATTAGGCGCTCGGGGCTTGTCAAGTGGCCGTTGCTTTGGCTGCGGCTGTTGCCACTGCGGTTGCGTGGCTTTGTGTGTGCTCAACTGGCCAGGCTAATAATGCAACAAAGACTTCGGTTGCAGTTTGGTAATTTTTTATAGATGTTACTTTTCAATTTTTGATTTAAAATTTCTCAATATTTTGCACAAAAATAATTTTCATATTTTTTTTTAGATTGATAAACCAGTTTTAAACTAAATGTTAGAATACATTTTTATTTTTTTATTATTTTGATCAACCTCAAGATCTTATATTTTTTTTTATTTGGTAGAGACTACAATGGACTGCAGAACTGCTTTCGAAAAAACACATTTGCAACGTTTCCATAGCTTTTTTAAGCTTGCTTTATTTGGCTTACAAAACCAGTTAATAAATATAAAGATTTTGTTGACACACACTTACACAATTGAAAGGCAGGATTTTAATCCTTGCGCTGATTATTTAATTTTATTTTTAATGTCTGCCTATATATAGTCGAACTATGGCTAAAATATGAATATATCCAGGCGTAGCAGCTGTGAACGCGACGCGCAGCGGGTCGACTGAGCAGCGCGAGCTCTGAACAACGAATGATGCAAAGCAACAAAAAGCTGGTTCGAAAAAATGTTAAAGAAATTAACTGGATTATATAATGACCACACAGCGACACACTAAGAGCAGCAGCAGCAGAGACGGCCCAAAACCGAATCCGAATGCAATCTGATCGGTTTCGGGCTGCTGCTGCTGCTGTTGCTGTTGTTGCTGTTGTTGCTGCTGCTGCATGGAAGCGAACAAGTTTTTTATTCGAAAACCGAAAGTGCGCAGTGGTCAGGCGAACCTTTTGGCCAGGCTGTTAGCCTGCTCCAAGACCAAGCGACAGCCATCAAAGGTAGCGATTCAAGCCAGTGTTGCTGCTGTTGAGTAATCCCAGTTAGTCACTCGGTCAGCCAGTTGGTCAGTTTGTCAGTTGGCCAGTTGTGTAGCCACTCAGTCAGTTGGTTAGTTGGTCAGTTGTCTGAAATCGGGCTGCTTGGCGGTTTTGCCTTTTCATGCCTATTTCACTTTGTTTATTTCACTGATTTGTCGAGCTGTAAACATTAATGATTAGGCTCATTGAAAACAAAGACGTCGAAACTCATTGCTCGTGGCAAAAATTTGCATTTTCATGGCGCCCATTTCCAGCTGCCGCTGCCACTCAAGCCAACAACAACAAAAACAACAGCAACATCAACAGCAACACCTTGCAGTCCAGTTCGAACCTTGAAAATGCATTCCCCCCGCCCTCGTGCGGCCACTGCTGTTGATAGATATTACACCTAATGATCTTGTTGATGCACAAGCTGGGATTTCAGTTTCGAGTTTGAGACGTCATCCGCTTGGAAACATGTTTGTTTTGCTCTCCGTCTTGGCAACGATATTTGGCCGATTGAAATTTGATTTTTGTCGGATGTTAGACAATTGCAGTAACTGGGCGTTGAGGTCGTTTTTATTTCTATTTTTATTTTTCAGTTGTTTTTTTTTGTTGTTTTTTGTTGTCGAAAAAAGAAAAGCGTTGGCTATTTGATTGTCGTGAGCTTTTGTCTCAGGGCCGCCCGCAGTGCGGGCCCTGCCAGATGCGTTGCGTGTTGCCCAATTTTGTTGA
Organism: Drosophila colorata; assembly: GCA_035041545.1. Taxonomy (NCBI): domain Eukaryota; kingdom Metazoa; phylum Arthropoda; class Insecta; order Diptera; family Drosophilidae; genus Drosophila; species Drosophila colorata. The sequence continues at coordinate 9,653,618 of JAWNLD010000564.1, forward strand.
TTTAGCATAGGGCGTAGGTCTGTAAATCGGTTTTAAGAGCCCTTCATCGTTTCTATGCAAAGTCTAATGAAATTAACATAAAAAAAATCTAAAAAATATCTTATCAAACCTATTTTGTTGCAGTGTAAAATGTTGGTATTAAAGTGTTAATTATAAGGGATTTCAATGTCAATTGCTGAACTTTGGTAATTTCGATTTAATTAAAAGATCATGCATTAAAACAAGATATCTTTTTAGATCACGGATGCCGTCCGTAACGAGTTTTATATATAATTTATATAAAGATTTAATTTACTTAATTTTCACCACGTTTTTTGACATTCCCACTGTTTGGCTTTTGTTTGGTTATTCGCCCGTTTAGCGGTTTCCCCACTTTACAGCCTTCGACCTTCAAGGCAGGTTCGGACCAGCTGATCGACCTACTCAACGACTTATAAACATTTTTTAACACACTTGTGCGCCTTGTGTAATGTGCGCACTCAGCGTTGGCACGTTTTTAAATGTATATGCACAGACAAATATATTTTATACTTATGTGTATATCTATTTCTTTATATTCATATTTTTGGCGCTCATAACTAGTTTACAACAGAGACGCCGTCCAATTGCTCCACATGGCCATAAAGAAGCCGCCGTCAAAAATGTACAATAATAATTTTTAATAAACACATTACAGCGCACTAAGAAACTGAAACCGTAAGAGGGCCAACTGAAAGATAGACAATAGCGATTCGCAACGACTTCAATAAGCCGTAAACTTCGTTTGGGTTTCGTTTTGGGGAAACCTTTTCGAAACGCCATCACACGGCTCGAGTTGCCCAGCAGCAGCAGCAGCAGCAGCAGCAACGGCAGTTTTTGTGGCTGTCGTGATTTTGGTCTTAACCATAATTAACGGCAAAGAAATTCAGCTGTGTAGCTTAATTACATTTATACCCAAAAATGGACCCATCATAGTTTTCTTTGCGTTGGCGCTTCCCCTTATTTTATTTGTGTTGGCTTCTAGCTATAGGTAGCTACAAATGGAAGTTGAACTGAAGTTTGGTTGAGCAAAGTTGATTTGACCAAAAAACCAGCCCTTGAGGCAACAAATTTGGCCAACAAATTTTGCATAGCTTTTTGAGCATGTACGATATAAGAACATTATTTATCACCGTCTTTACGGAATCAATGGAGGCGTTATAAACATGCCATCTTCCACAGCAATAGGAACAGCAACAAATCAACGCTGACAAGCAATTTGAGTTTTGTTTACTTAAGGCGTAAAAGATCAATTTGGCGGTACACAATATAGTTAGTGTACACGGGCAAACAGTTTTTGGTTTACTTGTTGACATTAGCACTTGCCACTGCCCTGTTTAAGTGTTATTGTTGAGTTTCAACAACGGTGGCTATAATTGCACAAGATAATACCACAGCTCTTAGTTTTATTTCCTTTTTTTTGTGTCTGCAAGGCAGTAATTATCTTTTAGCAAGTTGAAGCTTACCTAATTGATTTTGGCTTGGCTGCCACCAAACTTCGATTTTCCGTTAACGCTGAAGTTCGGCAAAAATTCACTAAAAAAAACACGCGAAACTGCTTTTAAAACGTCCGCAGCTTACAAAGGTTCGACGCAGAATCAAACAAAAGCGAACAAATCGCGACTTAAAGTACAACAAACCTGGTTTGAAAACACGCTTGCGGTGAACGAAGTTGGTTGCTTTATGTCTTTAATATATAAACAGCGCGGTTATTAAATATTAAAAAAATAAAATGATAGCAAATAATTTTGTATTGAATTAACAATATCATAGATGAGATTCAATGTTTAAATTTAAATTAGCGCAAAACGGAGCGATAACAATTAAAGCGATAAGTCGTGCCTTGGTTATCGAAATCATTTGAGATCATTGAGTCACGTGATTAAGCATTTTGGGCTGCTTTACAGCACTGTTATTTGAAAAAGAAAAGCAAAGTCCAATTAAATTTGTCTGAGTTGGTGTATTTTCTGTATTTTCTTATAAATAATTTATTATTATAATATACGTTTAAAGCTGATTTGTCTGCATTTAAATATAATCTAATATTTTACAATTAATTTCGCTTATATAATAATATTAAGTATACGAAATCACAGTTGGTAAAGGAAACTCTTTTTTTGAGAATTAATACTCCCTAGAAGAGTGAGGAGCTGGCCATGTTCATGTTTTCCGACAAAATCATTTGCTGAACATCGCTGAAAACATCCCGAATACAGCGAGTATCGGTGGCCACGGTAAAGTGATAATAGCACTCCCGTTCCGAGAAGCTGAAGTCGCACTGGTTGCGGGAATTGCGCTTGAACTGTTCCTGGGTGATATCGATCATCTTCTGCTTGATGAACATCTTGGTCCAGTCGCACTCATCGAAGCAGCTCTCCTGCTGTTGTGGCCGCTTGCTGAACTCCTCGAATTCCGGAAAATAGTCGACGATGTGCTTGCCGGCGCGTATTTTGCGCTCCATAATATCATACTTGTTGAGGAATACTATCAGGCCGGCGGAGGCAAGGAATCGATTCTGCCAAACGGCGCGAAACAGATTGAGCGCCTCCTGTAGACGATTCTGGTTGGCATCCTCGCGCAGATTCTGATCGAACTCGCTGCAGGAGATCAGAAACAGCACCGCCTGAATGCCCTCAAAGACTTGTATCCACTTGTTGCGCTCGTCCCGCTGACCGCCCACATCGTACATGCGGAACTCCTGCTCGCCACCACCCAGGCTCTTGGGTATGGGCACACGGAAGGTGATTTTCGAGATGCCAGTGGTTACCTTTCTGCTGTGCAGAATATCCTCAGTGTAGGGTATATAATCGCTCTCACAAATTCTCGCAAAGTTATCGAGGAAGCTGCAGAAACACAAAGAATACCATAGTTAGCGGGCAATTCCATTTGAAGATCAGTTCGAGGCACTTACTATTTGGCGCTGTCCAACAGCGGGAACTCATTCGAGCGATCGTAGCAGGCACGTATGCCAACATCGTTCCATAGGGTCATTACATGGTCGCAGTACTCCTGAAATTAAAATAAACAAATTAAAATAAAATAAAGATCATGCGATCAGATTATGTTGCGAATATGAGTCATTTTCGGAGAGGGGAGAAAACCCAAATCCGAACCGGCCAGCGTTTATCTTATCGTATCGGCCGTACAGTACCTACATATATAATGATCAACCGGCTGCCTAAGACCCGCGCATTAAATGACTAAGTTCGGTGCCGATCGGCGATTGTTCAAAGTTCCCGATTTCAGCCCAGGAAGTGTTCGGTATGTTCGAACACACACAAAACACTTGTCGGAAAGTTTTTAGACAACCCATTAAGTTAATGGCAATGCAATCAATCAAATCGAACGATGATAACAAATTGCGATCGCCGCTGATTTGCTCCGCGTTGCATATAAAGCGAAATATCGGTAGCAGTGGCTGTACCTTCATATGTATCTGTATCTGTAGCGTTGTATGTATATGTATCTGTAGCTTTATATGTATCTGCATCTGAAGTTTTATATGTATCTGTATCTGCACCTTTATATGTATCTGTATCTGCACCTTTATATGTATCTGTATCTGCACCTTTACATGTATCTGTATCTACACCTTTATATGTATCTGTATCTGCACCTTTACATGTATCTGTATCCGTATCCGTATCTGTGTTTTGTTTTTTTTGTGCTTGAAACGTGCGGCGGCTCTGACGCAAGTCTCGAGTATTTAAAATCGGTTTTTGTCGTCTGTCCCGCTCAAAATTTCTAACTGCGACAGCGTTTGAAGTGTGTGTTGCGTAGGATAAGATACTGGCCGAGCCGTGGGCTACATGTGGGATTAACTGACAAGACGGTGTCGTCACTCACCTCTGTAAAGTACTCGGGCGCCTCGGGCGGCTGCGACAGGATGAAGTTGGCGCTGCGCTCGCTCGTCCCGCTGCCGAAGTGCAGGCCCAAGGGTTCCATCTGCAGCACCAGCTGAGTGATGGAATCGTGGATATTCTGATAGATTTCGGGTATCTTTTCGCGCCGTTCACTGAAAAAGAACAACAAAAAAAAGGACATTATAGCTAGGCGCAGCAGGTGATCGGCAGAGATCGAACTTACTCGTCGGTAAATCCGTTGATGTGGAGAATGCGCATCTGTTTGATGATTGTCGTCTTGCCGGACTCGGCGGTGCCCAGGAGCAGTATCTTGACGGTGGTGTCCTTGAAATTCGGCTGCAGATCCTTGATCATGGGATGATGCGACTGCAGCTCCTCCCGCTGATTCTGCTTCGCTGATTGCTTTGGATTGCGCAAACAGCGTAAAAGTCTGCAATGCAAACAAATGGGAATATTTGCTTAGACTCGGCTATGACTTCTAAGGAAAAACATACGTGGGCGACAAGGCCCAATGGCTCTATTTATAGAAATGGGCAAATGTTTGCCAACTCGATACGCTGGCTAAATTAAAGAGCACACATTTATTTAGCCATGATGTATGTTTAATTAAAAGCACACAGAAACACACACACACACCACCTCACAATAGATACAGAATACGCAATAGATAAAGCCAAACACCAATCGGAGTACAGTCATAAGCCTGAAAGGTGGCCAAGGGGTTGTCCGGAGGGCGGGGCGGGGCGAGGGTGTGGGCTGTTGCGCCGGTAACACGCATCTAACACGAATTGGCAATTTTCCAAGTACAAACATTAATTAGAGGCAACTATTTGCGCTGCTAATTGGCCCCTAGATCGTGCCAGACACGTGTCTTCTGCTTGTCAGAGACATGAAACCATCTCCGTTAATTGAAAGTGGGCCAAAGTCGGAGTGCCATTATCAATATAATTTCCTTTGCCAAATATCTTGCACTTTGCACTTGACAGGAATTTTTATCGTTATTCGTGTGGAAATCATTCACAGAATGAATGAATGATGGACTTGGGGCAAGGGGCAAGGGCGAAGGCGGGCCAGGGGGGTTTGCAAATTTATAGCCGTAATTTGAATTGGTGCTTGTTAAAATTATCGTGTGACTGCTTGTTGTTGTCGCCATGGCCAATGGCGGACCACGGCACGCCCACTGGCCCGCCCCCGCTTATCGGCTGTCGGGCGCCGCGGCACTCAAGATAGGCCACATCAAATGAAAGAGCTTATCAGGTAACTGGCATCTTTAATTGACGGCGCTCAGCTGGCCCGTTAACTAGCGTCGATAATGATGCAACCTCTCCTTGTCTTTCGTGGCAGTCGGGCCTGTCAATATCAATACCAATATCTATGTCTATGTTTATTATTTTGCCTGAACCATAACCTAGCCCCGATTCATTCAGTGGAAAACTGACGTTTATGGCTTCTATGCTAAACGCCAGATTGGCTGACTCATAGAATATCAGATGCCAAGTCTTTTGTTTTTGGAGCCGGAAAGTATTTTGTGTGCGCTATCTTTACGGCCTGTAATTGGTTATTTGATTTTAACTAGCCTTAATAAATGGTCATATGCCTCGCATTTACGACCGTATTTACAAAACCGAATCAAATACTGTCCATTGACCTCCATTTCGATTCTGGGGCCTAGCAACAGTTTTGTTATTGTCATTGTCCAGTCGGTTATCAGCTGTATTTAGCTACTTTTACAGACTTTGGCTTGCAATTTGCTTCCTTAACTTGTCGAGTTGGCTTCTAATCTACAGGCCATAAAACTGTAAGGTTTATTTAACTATTTGGATGTGCAAATAATTCATAATAGTTCTGGAAAATGTCCAAATCGATGAAGTTCTGAAGGTCGTTGCCTAAATTTCGAATCCAACATAAGCCAGCAATACCGTTATGAACTATATCGAACTGATAGGAACTTGGCTAATTTGACTTATCATGCTGATTAAGTACTAGAGGCTAATACTTCAACTCTGGGCAAATTAATGATTCTTATTTGTTCGTCTCAATGGCTTTCGGAGTAAAAGTAATTCAGCTAAATAATCTATAGCCCATAATCAAAATCACACGTTTGCTCACCTTAGTTTCATGTTGATTAATGTTGTTTCAATTTTGGATTGCTTAAGTTTTCTTCTTTGTTGATTAATTATTGTTGTTTTTGTTTTTGTTGTTGTTGTTGCTGTTGTTGTTTTAGCACACAATTCACTGAATACTTTGAATTCCTTAGCTTGTTTACAGTTTATGTTTATGCCGGAGCTGGCCTTTGTTTTGCTAGCACTTGACGGATGCTCTTCAAAAATCTGTCCATTTGCCTGACTTTTTTCACTTTCTTTGAGCGCGTCGAGAGCTGCTTCGCACGACACGTCTAACGTTCTTTTCTGGTATCACAGTACTGAAATGCCCAGCGAGCGAAGCGTTTCGCTTAAATACTTATCAGCGGGACGAGCCTGGCCGAGAATGCGTGCGAGGCGAGCGACGGCAGCGGGCAGCGGGCAGCCGGCAGCGAGAACTGGGCCGTAATCATGGCAGCCTGAATCGTTTGTTAATTGCTTGTACGGGTGTACGAAGTAAGAATGTACAATATCTGCGATAAGATAGCCGGGCCAATATATTGGCCCCACTCTGCGGCGGGTGGGTTGCGAGACAAGCGCACAGCAGAGCGGCTTTATCGTTAGAGAGAGACAACTACAGGCAAGGAGAGCGAGAGTGAGCTCCAGCTCAGCTAGTCATAATGTAAACGACTGATCTTGACTAAAATTCGCAACTAGTTCTAGCTCCAAAATTGGAACATTTTGCCAGCTGTCGATTGTCGCCGCCTTTGTTGATGTTTTCAAGTGCTGGCGTTTAAATTTGAAGCAGCAACTGCTCCGCAGGCCAGCTCATGCCCTCTCTTTCCCACTTACCCGCTCACATTGCCGGCCACTTGCCAGTGGAATTCTACCTAGTCAACTTGCATACAAATGTAGGTGCCTATGCAGATGCACTCGAAACGCTGCCCAGGGATTACGAGTTACTCACGGAAACGAGGCGCTCCGTTTGGCGGGGTGACAAGCCGATGGACTGTTGCCTGATAGGCGAGTCCACTGTTTACATTCGCGCTTTACTCTGTGCTTATGTGGCTTGTAACCAGTTTGAATTGCGGGTACACAACAATAAGTGGCGCCCCCCTCTGCGAAGCCCGCAGCTCCGAAAATGCCAAACACTTCAGAGTGCAGGTAATTAAAATACCAGCCCCTAAACCTATTACCGGCCCAAGCACATGATATCACACGCTGCGTTGCCGTGCAGCAACACCCAGAGAAATATGCCAGAGTTTTGTACGCAAATCGGGTGCAAACGTTGACAAAATGGAGGTCAACAAATATTTAACTAAGAATTCAATTTTTACTTAACTTAGGAAATGTTTATCTGCCATAGCTAACGTTTTGTATTTATTTTATCAAGTATGCAAATTCTTCGGAAAATATCTTTTACTCAATTTAAGCCAATTCATTTTTATTTTCTAATCAGTATTTATTTGACCGTAAATTTTGAGATCAATTATGCTTCAGTATTCATTTTAGAATATTCAAGAACGGTTTGTGCCCACAATTTATAGTAGGAAACAGTAAGAATTCTTTCTCTGTCATACTACAAATGAAGACAGCATATTTCTTCGAGTGTAGTCACTTGCTGGAGGTTTTCACTTTACAAATCCACTCTGGCAGCTCCGTTAAACGTGATCGACCGAAACGTATTGCCAGCTTACGTGGCGTATGCGCAATTGGTTCACGGGCGTTCGCAATGCTGCTGAATGTCAATGGCAGGCGCAATCTGTGCTATGCTTCGCAATGTCATCTTTTGTTGGTATTCTTGAGACAACAAATCAATGAACCCACTCCAAGTGGGTGGTTCGGTGCGTGGCGATGGCGCGGGATGCCAGAGGCGCAAGGTCGCAGGCCCTGGGATGGCCCAGTGAATGCTTGCCGTGATTGGGGGTATTCCGTCAATTGGACGCCATAAAGCAATTGGCATATTTATTTGTTTGTTTGCATTGCGTCTGGAATTGAAATCTGTGCTGTCTTTGGGCCTGGGCTGGGCCAATAAAACAATTATTATCTGTTTGCGGAAATTTTCCCTCAAGTCGTAAAGCGTTTATGGCCGTGCACGACACCCAAAACGTGCCCAGTCGTGGATATGTTTTTCATTTTAAACAACAACAACAACCACAAAGCAGCTGAATTTGCGCCTCCTGCTGCTTATCATTAAACTCAAATTTCACAATAATTTGACTAATCACTAACAAGACCAGTTGGGTGTCATGTGGAGTGATAATTACGTGGAATCGCTCGGAATGCCAACTATTTGGTTGCATTCCAATGCTCGAAGGAAAATACGAAAATACGTACCCGAAAAAACAAGACGCCATTCATTTCCCAGTATCAATCGCGTCCACTCGAACGCAATTGTTGCGCCAGATCAGCTCGAGGATTCCGCCAGACAAGTCGCAATTCTCCGGAAACTCAACTGAAACACGCGTGATTTGAAAGTTGACTTCGCTGCGTATAGCCACAAATAATAATTGTTCAGCTTTTCAAAAGGCAGGGGAGAAAGAGTGCCAAAAAAAACAAGAACATTGCAGTCGGGTGTAACCGACTGCGCAATACACGTTCTCAGTATAACAGCGTAGAACACTTAAAAAGGGTCTTAATTATTGTTCAAGTCTCTAGCTTCAATAGCGGCGAAAAGAATTGCGTTCATACGGACAGACGGACGGACAGACTGACGGACGGACGGACAGCAAAACGGACATTGCACACACCCAATATAGTCTCTTCACTTCGTGAACGAGTGTAAGAACTGTCGATTCGAGGGCTATATATCATGCGAACATGTGTTTACGTTTTATAAATCTGATTCGAGACGTAGCCGTAAATCTTAACGATTTCGATCTTGGCGCAGTGAGAGGCGGCCATGGCGCTAATCGCTAATCGGTCAGATAAAGCTCTATGCATTCCTTCGTGCAAAACCTCTTGACAAGTCGTTGCTTTAATATACAAAAAAACATATACTATCTGCATCTACAATTTCCGCGCTAACTTGGCTAAGCAGCAAGCTTAAGATATTGGCTGACTGTTGACCAAACAAGCATATTTTAAAATCATCAATAATCATAATAATAACAGTATTTTTTCGTAATCCAATTGATTTCCACATTTAACTCAACATTTTTCGTGGCAACCTAACCTCACATAATCTTCATTTATACCGTTAGGCAGCAATTAGGTTAGTGTATTTTAGATAGTGGGATGCACCCTAAATAACAACTATTTCCAGTTTCAATTATAATTGGCGAGCCCCTGGCTTCGGCTACAGCCAAACCCGAGAAGAGTCACGTAATCAGCAGGTTACGTCGCTTCTAAATTGGTATATGGCCGCGTAAAGAGCCCTAGAAAGAAACGTGATCCAAACGATCCATAAACAATGTGTGACAGCTGCCCAAAATGAACATTTCGCCGTGTGTTTTGACATATCCATATCAGCCTGCAGCCGCATGTGCCTGATAAAGCTCCACTCTCGTTCTGTCTCCCTCTCTCCGTCGCCTCCTTTCTCACTTGCCTGTTTGCCTAATTCGACAAACAGTGCGAAAACAAGGCGCTGATTATCAGCCACCGGCACTGGGAACTCCGCTGCTGGAGTGGGGGGCAAGCCGGTATTTTTGCAATGTTGACAAGCATTTGATTAAAGAGCAGCTAACACGTATGAAGTTCATGTGTGGCAGCTGCCGATGATGATGAATGGAGCTGCCCTCGGCTCCCCAACTGAGTGATAACGGAAGCGATTAGAACAACAACTGAATCATCAGGTCAGGACGTCTTCTCTGCCAGCAGACGTTCCAAACTCGTAGATTAAGGCAATTCTGCGCAGTATCGAACGGAGCGCCAGTAATCTCCCAAAACCAACATGGTGGAGAGCTCAGTCTGATAAGTCTAAAGTGCTATGGCCATAAAATACAAGTATCGTTCCATAACGAAATCCCATAAGCTCTGAGAACCCATAAAGTGTTTGGCAAAACCTTGAACTAGCTGACCATTACAAAAATACATTTATTTGATTTTGTTGGCCATCTCTCCGTATATATATATATCAGGTAAGGCGCCATTTACCAGACAAATGCAACCCTTTTCTACGTCGTCCAAATTCGGAATAGACTTTATAAGCCCCCTTAATAAAGATGTTGAGATTAAAAACTAATCACGTTATAATGGAAGCATTAACTTCGATCAAGTGCCAGTTTTAGTGCCCATACTCGGCATATTTAATAGGTGCCTTTAAAGTAACTGTAAACTATCTTGAAACATTCAAAGTAATCTTTGTTTTTGTTGGTTATTGATTTTTTGTATAGTTTAGCTAATATTTAAATCTATTATTACACATTATTAAGTATTGAATGCACTAGGTCTTTTAAAAGTATTATTGTAAGCTTTGTATAAAAAGATTACTTTCGTGGGGCAATTCGTGGCTCTACCAATTTGTATACCCTGAACCCATGGAACATGGTTAAAAAGGGTATAATGGCTTTGTGCAAATGTCCGTCAGTCCGCCTGTACGAACGCGTCGAACTCTGAAGCTTTACAAGCTAGAGACTTCAACTTTTCAAATACTTATAGCAAATTATGGGAGCTAGAGACACCAAATTATTGTATAATAAGATATTGAATAAGAACTAGAGCGTTGAAGTTTGGTTTAAGTTTAAGTTCGTGTATACCATACACAGATCAAGTTAATTTCGAATTATGAATAGGACGGCCTATCCGTTTTCTTATTATCGATATCAATCGATTTTAAACTTGGTTTTTTGAGCATATCTCAGAATTTATACGAGCAAGTGCTACGCAATTCGGTTTAATATGTTTTCGTAAAGCATACGCAGATGAGGAATATTTCGGATTTTGGATATTCAAATGCAGGATACCTCCTAGGAACAGGGCATTCATCTTGAACTTGAACTTGAACAGAAACTGCATAACTTCCACTTCAAGTTTAATTTCTTGTAATTTGCAATTTCTTTATTACTACACATAGAAAACTTTATTGTAATTAACCATTTTAGAGCTTACTTGTAGTCTTTTAAAGCGCTTGTACCTCTATTTTACTCATGCATTGGTATACAGCAAACTTTCTTTGATGCGCGAAACAAACAACATTGTCTCCAGTTAAATATATGTATGTGTGTGTATATTAATATGTACTCTAGGCGAATTTTATAAAAATAAATCGAATGTATTGCGATTTCATGCTTGGCTTCCTCCGCGACCCCGACCTCATTTCAATATGGACCACTTGAGCTGCTCGCGCGCTGACTGCAGAACCTGAAATCAAATCAACATTATCAAACAATTAGCTAATGAATTGATAAATGATAAAGAAAATGCATACTGCAAATGAGAAAATAATAATGTGCACATCGTTTATTTAAACATTCGGAAATAATACAACTAATTGGAGCAACCAGTTAACGTCAAGTTAATTGAAATCAAACTTACAACATAACATATATTAAATTGTACTACATTGGCAAATACATGTTGTACATTAGAAAAGTAGTTCTTGCTTGATCGAGAGTTTGATATGCCTACATTTGTTCGTGGTCGGTTTAGGATACAGATTGTGATAGTACTACCAAAAAAGGCCATTTAGTGTGTTAGTTACCTGAGCAACGGTCTGTTCGGCAATGGGTATGTCCTCGTTGCGCAGATCGACACGTTTCACCACTGACGACGGATCCGCGTCCAGAATGATGCTGCAATACCAATCCGCATTAGCTGAGCCCCAACTTGGTTTGGCAATCCCACTCCCACACTCACCCGCCGTCGCAGATCTCATCGAAGGCCAGCATGATGATCTCCAAGTTCTCAAGCACCAGACGCTTCTCCACGTTTTTCTTCAGTATGAGGCTAATCGAGTCGTAGAGACAGTTGAGCACCGACAGCAATATCAGCTCGTTCTCGTAGGCATTGCCCATCACGTAAAAGAACAAGTCCACGTTGCTTTTGTAAACACACGTCAGACCATCCAGCATGATAATTTCAGTGTTGGAGCGATGCGTCTTGTTGAACAAATTTTTCTCGAAAGCCTTCTGCTCTTTCAACGTGGACAGTATGTTTTTGTCGTAGTACTTGGCCAGAATGCGGTTGCCGTCGTTGTCCATTATGCTAATGCCCTTGATAATGTCCTACCAAGCGAATATGTGTTTTGAATTCGCGATACATTGTAAAGTAAACATTCAAATTAACTATTACCATCATAAATCCGTTCATGTTGTTGCCAGCAAAACACAATTTTTCACCGCTGTATCATATTAGTCAACACTGGTTTTAGTGTAATATGTGATTCAATACAACTGCCAACTCGTTTTTTTAATATTTAGTATTTTTCGTATGGAAATATCGATGTATCGATGTTGGTGTACGTTAGAGGTGTTAACAGCAGCGGCGATTTTTGTCGATTTTCTCATCTATGTACATTTCGGATAAACTTCACTAGTTTGTAGCCTTTTTCTACAACGAGCAGTGTCCAAAAATGTACGAACGTACGTCCAAACCATATGCAATTAGTGTAAAAATGTTACGTTAACATGGAGGGGAAATAGTAGCGTTCAACATGAATGCGGACTCTGTCAACTCTTTTTAATATATTTAGTATTTTTCGGAGATGTTAACTCAGTTTTGATAATGTTAACGCATTCAAATAGACAAAAATTAGCCCGCCAACATGGAATCAAAAGGCAAGTAGAACTATTGAAAATAATAATAGAAATAATAATTTATCTTAAGTAAATACTATGGCAAGGCGAATAGCTTGTGTTCCTGGATTATGGTTTAGTAACCAAATTATATTATATAACTGAGAAAAGCCTGGACGCTTCTTGAAGTATACTTTTTGCACTTTCAATAATGCTCGCTTAGAACTTTGATTTGTATATTGAGCAATATTTTTTTAGTTTACAAATACACAGATAGTTTTGACGTAGGACGTGGAAGTGAACTCATATGGAAATACCAGTTGGGTGTTTTTTTTTTTGACAGATTGTGGACGCTAACTATTATTTGCTTTTCGTAAAGCGTTATGTGATGTAACAAAAGTTCCAAAAAATTATAGAACATATATAGAACGTTCCAAATTGTGAAATTAAAACACGCACACACACATTTCTGCAAACGCTTGCAAACGAAATTATTACCCTTACCAATTTATATTTATTATATTGTTGAAAACTCGATGTAATGGATATTCTGCCAGAAGAGGGCACGGATCAAGAGATTAAAGAGGTTAAGGAAATCAAAGAGGACAACGACAAGGTGAAGGAGACTCGGAAGCCGTCTCGGCGCAAGCACGAACATGACAAGTCGGAAGTTCATGTGGTTGTCGGCACAACAGCCGTGAGGCCAAAGGTGGTCAAAGTGGAGGGCAAGAAGCTGCGCAAGAAACTCATTGAGTTCGAGCAGGAGAACCAAACGCTGGCCAAGACCATAACTGACAAAAACCAAGAAATCTGTGCACTCAAGCGCTCGGTGGACTCGCTGAACGAAGTGCTCAACTCGGTGCCCATCGACGAGTTGCGCTGCAATTCCTCCATAGCCGGCTCCAAGATACTGGAGCTGAGCAAAAAGAATCGCCAGATGCGCGCCGAGTTGGAACAGTTCAAGAATCGCGTCCACAAGAAGGACGTGCACATCGAGAAACTGGAAAAGGAACTGAAAGTCAACGAGGAGAAGCTGCTGCAAAACGGCGAGCTCCTCAAAAAGGGCAACGCCACCGACGAGCTGAACGCCAAGATCAACAGCATGCAGCAGAAGCTCTTCGAGACGCGCAACAAGAACACCGAGCTGCAGAACCAGCTGAAGCTGGCGCAAAAGTGCCTGCAGCACGAGGTCGGCGAGACAGTCAACATCAATTTGCTGGCCAACAATCTGAACCAGGCCAATTGGCGGGGACGCGCGCAGCAGATTCTGGCACTGCAGCAGAAGCTGCAAGAGCTCAAGGCACGCCTCGACACCTATGAGAGCGGCATTTCCGATCGCGGCGACTACATGCCCATTCCGCTGGGCTCCGAGCTGGATCTGGGCAGCACCAACAGCATTAAATTGACGCCACGCAGCATCTGCAAGCAACTGCACTCGCCGGGCCGAAACAGTTCTTCGGTCAGCCTGGGTGCCGGCGATGGCGGCGGCGCCACCTTTGACCGCTTTACGCCGGGCGTGCGCAAGAGCGAGATCCTGCACCGGGCCAAGGTGGAGACGATGGAGAAGGAGATTGCGGCACTGCAGGCACAGCTGGACGAGCAGCGCAATCGCACCCTGGCCCTCAAGGTGCGCAACAAGACCCTCAACGACGAGATGCTCAAGTACAAGATGCGCTCCAACGAGTTGGAGGAGCATTCCGACTACAGCGGCATGAACGTGTCCACTATGAACGAGAAGATGAGCCGCCAGCGGACTCAGTACGAGAGCCGTCTGGAGGAAATGCGCAACGATATGATTCGCATGACCGAGGAGCGCGACATTGCCAAGCGCCAGATGGAAGAGCTAAGCGGCATGAACCTGGAGCTGGAGACCGAGCTCAAGCAGAAGGATTGCTGCGTGCAGGGACTCCAGGATATGATCAAGAAACTGGAGACCGATTTGCGGGCAGTCACCGGTGGATTTCTGTTCTCCTGTCGCGAGTTTCGTAAGGTAAAGTGAGAAACTACTCGTAGATTTGTTTACAAATACATAATCCTTTGGACAGGAAGAGTTTGTGGGCATACTGGATGCTTTGGAGGTGGAGAAGAATCAGATGATGCTATTGAACAAAACCCTGGACGAGCGCCTGGAAGCGGAGCGCGTCAAGAACGACGCATCCACCGATCAAATATCCAAGCAGAAGACACGCATCGCCCGCATGGAGACCAAGATTCGCGATCTCGAGAAGGAGCTGGATGTGCAATCGGATCGCAAGAAGCGCACCCAGCGCATAACCGAATACGCCAATTCCCTGGGACGCACTCCGCTGACTGGGTCCATTAGTTCGTTCAGCTTCGACAATCAGTCGCAGTGCCCGTCGGTGACCTCGCTGAACTCCCTGATGGGATCCGAGCCCAAGATCGAGGACATGAAGAATCAGTAAGCAAAGATTGAGCCTTAAGTAACCTTTGTATAAGCCCAAATGTCACGCAGATTGGAGCTGGCCAACGAGAAGATCACCATGCTGACGGAGAAGCTGGATTATTTAGCCGCCGAGAAGCGCGCCGATGCCAAGTTCTTTGAGGAAACCATGCTCAACTCCAAGAACATTATATTGGACACCATACTGGGCTCACGTGATGGCGGTGGCACTACCGACGATCACAAATCGGATTTACAATCCGATTTGCCAGTCAATGACAGTGCCTGAATATACAAAAAATGTTTTATGCCAGTTTTGTTACTTAGTTTTAATATATTTCTATGTGCCGGAACAAACAAATGATATTTTTTGTCTGCAATTCATTTGAAAGAAATAAGGTAATTGTTTTCTTTTTTTGTAGTTTTGCATTTTATTTGTAACACATTGAAAACGAAGCCTTTGGCGCTGCTTCACTCGTTTCTTGTTATTTTATCAGTTATTGTTTGTAATTATAGAATTGTTTATTATATTTAGGCATATTTCATAATACAATTGCAAGTGGCTTGTTTATGTTAATGTGTGAATATTCATATTTACTTTAATTCATTATTGCAAACTTGCAAGTGTGTGTGTGTGTGTAAGTGTGTGAGTGCGTAATACCATTTATTGGCTATAAACTATGCGTGCTATCATCAGCTACTGCCTCCTGCTGCTGCTCCATAAACACCCATCACATATATTTATTATTCATATTGTTTGCAGTGTATGTATATGTTATGTATATATATATGTATATCAAAGAACAAATTGTGTATCAATCAGTTTTTTAGGCTTGCTTGAAATTCGTTTCGATCTGTTAGTCATATATCAATTATGGATATCTCTCTATATATTTATGTATATTGTTATTTGATAAGCCTAGTAAATGGTTTATCTAAAAAACACGTTTAGCAAATTAAAGGCACTTCAAGGATTTTGTGAAACGAAACAAATTGTCAAATACACACTAGATTTATTGAAACGAAAACAATTATATGTTCACTTATGTACCTATCAATGTTTATATAGACTAAACAAAAAGAAAAAATATTAAAAAAAATAAACACATTGCGTCAGGTGGGCAATTAAATTGTTAATTACAATTATTTGCCTACCTGTGCTTAGCTTAGGCAACAAGAAAACTATTTTTCTTTAGTACGTTTTTAAGTTAAATTGACAAAATTGTAGGGATACATCCAAACTTGGATCTAAACGCTGCAAAGCTTTTAAAAAGCACAAGTTTCGCTTAGGTTGGCTAACTACATATATAAGTTGATATATGCATATACACAGATAGCTGCCGATCTGAACATATAGCTGCCGATCTGAACGTATTATACTAACTATGCTGCATTATTTCACTGTAATTATATATCAAGTATTCTCTTTATGTCTTACAAATACTAGACTCTAATTCAATTAGAAGCTATTGCTGCTGGTTCCGTTCGAATCGTATCGAATTCTGTGACAATTATTTATTTATTTATTTATTTTTTTGTTAAAAACTTTAGCTAGGCATATATGTGGAACCCAATTGGTTAGCTGGCGTATTAACTGTTTATATAGATATAGTTCAATAAATATTTCTAAATTTACGGCCTGACCCTCGCGTTGTCTTGTAGATAAATGCAGATTTTGGCTGGGTTAGCTTGGTCGCTTAATTGGAAACTGTTTGTTTTTTCGAATACAGCTTGTAAAATTACAAAATTGCCGTTGTTTTTGTTGTTGTTATTGATTTGTTTTTGTTGTTGCTGCTGTGGCTTGTTTATTATTATTGTAAATTGTATATGGTATATGGATATATTTTTATAAATGGCTTATGGTTCTGGTTTCATGTTTCGATTTCACATTATTCTATGCTATAAATTTTACAATTGTTTTCTTCACTTTTCTTGTTTGCTTGTTAGTTTTTCCTTTTTTTACATATTGGCATTGGCCAGCCGACTATATATACTTACATATATATGTGTGTGGGGGTTTTTTTCTTTTTATCGCCGCCTAAATACGTGGTTGAAATAGTAGTAAATGTCCTGTTCCGCCTGCTGCTGATTGGGTGTTTTTCGCGTCGCCTGCTGCTGCTGCTTGGGATCCACTTGCGGATGGTAGTTGTTGTAATGATGATAGCCGTGCATATCGTACGGATTGTGGTGGCCCGGATGCATGCCAGGATGTATGCCAGCACCGCCGACACCACCGCCGCCGCCACCACCGACACCCACCATCGGGTTGCCAGGGCGCATCAGGTTTGTGTGCATATTGCGATCCGCCAGAAAGACGTTGATGAAGAAGATGAGCACGAGGAGTATGTACAGCAGGCAGACCAGTATGACCACAAACTGCTGGCGGCAGCAGCAGTAGTAGCACATTCCCTATTATATAACCGCCTGCTCCACATAGTTGGCGGGCAGCATGCCGGTCTTGCCGGTCCGCTCCACGCGCCCGGTCATCCAGCCGGAGTCGATGGATTCCACCTCAAAGATGACATCGCCCTCGCGAAAACTCACCTCGTCCACATCCTGCGCCTCGTAGTCGTAAATGGCGCGATAGACCCGCTGCGCACAAAATGAACAAGAAGGAATTCCATAAGTAAATTATCTCTTAGGAATATTAGGGAGGGAATTAGTTACCAGGCCCTGGCGCGACTGTTTCTCCTGCAGCGCAGCGGGCTGCTGGCGCACTTGCTGCTCCTGTTGCTGCATCATTTGCACCTGCTGATAGTATTGCTGCTGCTTCTGGGCCTGCGCCTGCTCGGCGCTGCTCAGCGAGCCGTAAATGCCATTGGCCGGGTCTATGTCCGTGACGGAGCCAATGCGCTTGGGATAGACGCTGTTACCTGCGGAAGAGCGAAGCGTTCGTTAGGCTAAAAGAGTTGGATTCTATTACGACTCTACAGCACACACGGGGTGGGGGACAAGGACAAGATGACGTTGATGCACATCGAGCTGAGCTGAGCGCTACCGAACTACCAGCTAGCCTGTTAGAACCCTGCTGCACTCGGCTACTTACCCACGCCGGCGGAGCCGCGCTGCTCGGAGCTGTAGACGAGCGTTGTGCTCGACCGTCCGGTGCTGGGCATGGGCCGTGGTCCGTCCGTCAGCGGATCGTAGTCGGCTATTTTGCCAATGTTGTTGCTGCTCTGCGCCGCGCTCACCACGATCGGAACGTGGCCATTGCTTGCCTGCAGCTTGGCACCCAACGCGTTCTCCGATGGCGTCACCGGGCTGTAGTTGGGCGCCACATAAAGTTGCTGCACATTGGTGTTGCTCTGGTGCTGTTGCTGCTGCTGCACGTTGGTGTTGCTCTGGTGCTGCTGCTGCTGCAGCTGTTGTTGTTGTTGTTGCAGTTGTTGTTGCTGTTGCAGCTGTTGTTGTTGCTGTTGCAGCTGTTGTTGCTGCTGCTGCAGCTGATGTTTGCTGCCATTGTTGCTGTGCAGGCTGGCCTGGGAGCGTGTCTGCTGTGGATAGCTGAGGCTGGCCGGATGCGGATGTCCCGGGCCGCCATTGTTGTTGTTGTTGCCGCTGCTGTTGCTGCTGTGAATGGTGCCGTTGCTGGCATTGTTGTTCAGCAGGCTGCTGTGCGAATGTTGCTGCTGCGGTGCCTGCTGCACCAGCAACTGCTGCTGTTGTTGCTGCAACTGCTGTTGCAGCTGTTGCTGCTGCAGCGCCGTTGCCGAGTTCTGACTGTGATCAAACTGATCAGCAGCATTGCCACTGGGATGATGCGAATTGTGCAAAATGGCCGAGCGCAACTGATTGTAGCTATTAACCGCCTGCGGCTGTTGCTGCTGTTGTTGCTGTGTGGGCTGCTGCATTTGTGGCTGCGATGTTGCTGTGGGATACAGATGTGAGGCTTGTTTAATGGCATGTTGCTGCTGTTGCTGCTGCTGCTGCTGCAGCAACTGTTGCTGGCGCAGCGCCTGCGGTTGTTGATAGTGTGCGTAAGGATCGTGCAGCGGCTGTTGCTGCTGCTGCTGTCTGTGATTGCTGCTATGTTGCAGTTGCTGCAGCTGCTGCTGCTGGCTCTGCTGCTGCTGCTGTGGTAGCTGCTGGTGTTGATATGTGGGCGTTATTGCCGCCGTGTTGTATTGCTGGTGTTGTATGGGTGGCGGTGGCAGTGTTTGTTGCTGCTGTTGCACATAGTGTTGGTGTTGTTGTTGATGTTGTTGTTGTTGTTGGTGGTGGTGGTGGTGCTGTTGCTGGTACTGTTGTTGATGTTGCTGCTGCAGGGTTGCTGGCGGTATGGGCGAGGCTGTGGGTGCATATTGCGAGAATTGTTCAGCTGCCAATTGCTCAGAGAAATATTCCGATTCGTCTTCATGAACAAGTTTTTTTTTACCCCAGTTAGTATTATGTGTTGGGTATTGTGTTTGTTGTGTTGTATGTGGAACAAGTGTTGTGTAACGTTAGGTTAACGGTAGTTCAGAAAGCACACACAAATTATGAGCATAGTTTTTGTTGTTGTTGTTGATGAATGAGCAACAAATGATAAACAAATCCATAAGCAAAAACGATATAAAAAAAATGTAGGAATTAATAAACAATATTAATAACAATGTGCGACAGATGTGTGAGAGAGATAGCAAGATATATGTATGTACGTAAGCGACATATGGCAATGCACAGTGGTGCACAGCTTATTTGTTTTAGTGATGATGCGATGAAAGTTGAAGTGTCTGGTGTGTGTTGGGTAACCAGTGTTGATAATTACATAAAAATGCCTTAATTAATAAGTTTTATGCATTTTAGCTTTAAAATATACAAGTATTTAATTTTTCAAACCAAACAAACAAGCCTTGCGCCACTGTGCATACGTAATATGCTCTAATGAGCATAATAAATGACTATTTAATCAGTTTAGTCACTTTTAATGCATGTGATTGATGACAATTGCGATAGTAATAGTTTTCAAACAAATTAATTTACTAAATAAATAGCAAATTAACTCAACAAAGCAAAATAAACGTATTTTAGCCAAGCTTCAACTGGCCAACAACAATTGCTGACAGCAGGCAATTACGAGTCACAGATGAGACGAATAGAGATAGATAGGTAGACAGGGAGAGAGCTGGAAAATTGGCTACTCACTGCTGCTGTCGGAGACCTCGGCGGAGCCGCGCTGCTTCTCCATGGCGGCCTTCTTCTCCAGATCGCCGTGATATGCCACATTCGATATGTGCTTCGTGTTTTGCTTGATGCGAAGCGTTTCCGGGTCATCTGCCACCTGTCGAGGAATCAATGTTAATTATGATGTTGGTGATAATCACGCTCGCACACACTGTAAAGCAGACACACACACTCACACGCATTGATGTGCGGATAACTGACCTGTGTAAATTTGCCTTTGGCCTTCTCAAAGTCTGCGTGGTATTTCACATTCGACTGGATTTTCGTATTTTCCGCGATGCGCTTCAGTTCGGGCGTATCCGCAATTGCCGTTGCCTTGGCCTTGGGTATGTGCCTGCAACATGAAGAGGAAGAATTTACAAACTGAATGAATATGAAAATGCTGCCACAAATGTCGGCATAAAGTTCAAGTTGCCGCCGGTCAATTTTCTCGCACAGCAATTTTCAAATGCTACAGCATTGCGGAAACATCTACAAAAATCTGTTGCTGCTTTTGGTATAGTTGTTGTTGTTGTTGTTTTGTAGTTGCGGGTGCTCCGCCCACCCTGATGCCTCTGGGGTCAGCATATCATTTTGCCAGCACTTGAACGCATGTTCGTCCGTCTCGTCTTTGGTTTCGTGTGAAAACCTCTGACCCCTCACCTCGCTGTCTGCCCTCATGCTTGTTGTTTTTATCAATTAAAACAGCATTTGTGGCATTTTGATACGGGTTCGCATTTCTCTTCTCCGCTGATTTGACTGCACTTCCCCTCACATCCCTGTTAGCCCAGCGGCAGCTAACGGTTAATGCATGTTGCAGTGAGTGAATTATGCGGTTTAAAGCGCAGCTAAATGCAATTTTCGACCACAGTCAACGAAAAGTTTTGCGGCATCAACTTAATTTTCACAGCATTTATTTTTGCTTCGCGGGTTTGGCAGGTTTATAAGGGGCAAAAATTAACATAAGATTGAAGATAATTTGCCAGCGCATGGTCGAAAAATCTCTTGATTATAATCTGTAAGCCTAACTAAAATTTGTGAAAATCACATAGAAAGGCGAGTAAGACGGAGTAAGAGCCAGTAAAAATGAGAGAGAAAGAGGGTGCGAGTAAAGTACAGAGACAATATGTTAAAGGAATAGTGTGTGTGTGAGAGAGAGAGCGAATGATAAATGAAAAAGAGAAAAATAATTTGAGAAAGGAAGATAGAGAAAATAATAAAATATATCAGCCATTAGCCATTAAAACAGCTCTAAATATTACAAATACGTACTGTTATATGCAGTATACATCGTTTGTTTTCATTAATCATAAGAGTGATAGTTATGTAATTTCTATGTTATCAAAATGTGTACTTATGTGCAAAACTGTTAGACTGATAGGGAAATGGTGTTGAACAACAATACCAAGAAAATGCAATAGCAATATGATTAATACTCCCAATGGACTAATACATCAATTTAATTATGAAGAAAAAATGGTGGAAAAAGAGGAAACCAAAGCCAAACAAACAACGTTGTTCTGCACACAAGCGCAATGTATAATCATAAAGTACACACACACACACACACACACACACACACACACACACACACAGTGACTGTGAAATATATCGTGTGTTTGTTTATGCTGTCGAGTATTTTAACCTATCAGTTGGCTAATCGATCGATTGATTGCAACTCGCGATGCCAGCAACTGATAACCACAGCAACAGCAACAGTCACTGCAACAACAACAGCAACTTGCAAAAGGTTGATAAACCCATTGCTGGTCATTCTTTAGGTTCCATCACCAGCCCATCCCCTCCCTCATTTTGCAACCCTTCCCCAGTCTGCCCCATTCACATTGTAATTGTAATTGCGTGGAACTAAATTGGCTTATAGAATATTTATGGACATATCGTACAAATCGAACGCAGCTGTCGCCATGTGTTGTATTTAGAATTTAAAAGGGGGTGGGTGAGGAGCTTCAAGAATGGATTTTCCCTTGCAATTATTTAGTTTAATAAATATCAGTGCAAATTCCATTGCAGCAACTGTTAATTTAGTTTAGACTACAACGATAGCTGACCCACGATATGTCGTTGCGCACCCTCAATTCCAATTTGTGGTCAGGTGGGGGTTGGGGATAGGGGTAGAAGGCGGAGCAGTGGCGCAAGGCCGTTTAATGACCAATGACCGGTCGCTCATGCATGTGGGTCTGCACCAAGCTTTGCTTTAATGCTGCAACAAAGGCGAAGCGCATTGCCCACGTTGTTGTTGCTGGCACACATTGCAGCTGCTGTTGTTGTCGTTGTTGTTGCTGTTAGCTGGCAATGATGACATAACAATGCTTAAGCGCCAGCGGCGGCATTGGCCAGAGCAAACGGCGGATGTCTCGGCACGTTCCCAATAGATCAACAACAGCAGCAGCAACGGCAGCAACACGCACGCCAGCAACAGCAACCAAAGCAGCTGCTGTGCGTGACAAGCAACTATTGTTGTAGTTGTTGTTGCTGTTCTTGTTTACGCTGCTTTACTTTTTACTATCAAAGAATTTTAATTTATCTGTAAACAATATACACCCAGCAACCACAACAACAACGACAACAACAACAACAACTGCAACTGTTGCAACGAGCGCCGCACAGCGCAAACAGTTTTGTTGTCATTGTCTTTTATTATCCTGTAAACAATGTTTGTATATAAAAAATGATATGTACTATACGATATCCAGTTAACGTAAAATAAATATCCCACAAATAAATCAAAGCAATAGCTATAAATATATCAAATAGTATTTCCACAACTAAACAATTAACATATCTTTTATCAATATTAACATATTTTAGGGAATCAAATTACACTGAAAGCGCGCTTGTACTAACATGATTATGTTAAGATAGCGCTGTTAATATTTTTATGTTATCTACAAGTCACTTATGCCAGAACTGTTATTTATAGCATAATCCTCTATAGACACTGGTATTGTGGCGTGCTTTTACAAATAAGTTTTTATTTAACAGCTGTACAAAAATT
The DNA here is from genome assembly GCA_035041545.1 of Drosophila colorata. Classification (NCBI taxonomy): domain Eukaryota; kingdom Metazoa; phylum Arthropoda; class Insecta; order Diptera; family Drosophilidae; genus Drosophila; species Drosophila colorata. The sequence continues at coordinate 9,676,813 of JAWNLD010000564.1, forward strand.
AAGCACTTGTGTTAACATCTTTGTGGTTTGCTTTAACCTTTTTTACGGACACTTTTAATGTTACTATAACCGTAATGTCTCTTTTAAACATAGCAAACTCGCTTGAGCAAGTTGCAGAGCATCTCTTAGTCGTTCAATTTGTAAGACAGCACTCGCATGTCATGTTGTATACTGTTCATAAGTTGAACGTAAATTGCTGTTGATGTGGGGACCTGGATAGCAGCCGGACAGTGTGCCTGAAACTAGACTACAACGCACTGACCAACACCAACAGCAACAGCAGCGCACAATCCACAAACGAACAAAAAAGAAACCAACAAAAAGGGAAAAGAGACGGGACATTCATTGATGTCAACATTTTTGCATGTGATTTGTGGATTGCTGTGGAATTTCCCTGTGACAAGCCCTTTTGTTGGTTAACATTTTGCGCAATGGATCAATGGTTGATAGAGCAACGGGGAAGGGAGAGGTGGCAGGCACAGGGTATGCACTGATAAGGCACTGACACAAAGGACATGCGGAAATGACGAGAAACTGCTAGAGTAGAGCAGGAAAAATAACACGAATTGTGCATTATGCGTTAAATTGTGTTTAATTAACTGATAATTAAAATTGCAAAAGCTGTTAAAGCAAGGTATAGTACAATTGTCCTAGTTAACAAAAAGATAAAGAGAATTTTAAAATTGGGGAAGCTCTATTATGACGGACCAGAGAATTGAATGCCTGTTAAAGAGCGAGATAAAAATTGGGATATGCATAATTCAGTCATTTTTCATACAAAGCTTCTCAAGCGCCCATAAGAGGGGGGAGGAGCGAGAGGTGGGGGGTGGGGGCACATGCGATTATGCATAATTGCCAGGTCAGAGCGTAAAAATGAATTCAAATGCGATTAAACGCACAGATTGGCAGCATAATAAGCTGACGCATTATAAACGGGGTGCTGGCAGGAGGTGAAGAGTAAGTCAATAATGGGGCCAAAAGATTCGAAAATTCAAAATTTCAGTTTGGGGAAGGGGTCTTGGAGATTCATTATCGGATTTGGGTGGTATCGGGTTGCTTGGCTTAGTGCGTGTTGATGTTTAAATTCCATATGCAAAGCAGTTGAACGGAGAATTGGGGGATTGGACGAATGGGGTTTCAACTTGGGGCACTGTGTGACACGCCCAGCTCATTTAAGCCATGAAACGGGGCGCGGTTTGTGTTGTGCTCATTGTGTGTGTGTTGTTTAGCATAAAAAAGAGGCAAAGCCAAGTGGCCAACAGCTATTTTCCTATTTTTTATTTTGGTAATTGAAAAGGTTTTTTGTTTTCCATTGTAGGCGGCTTAAGTAATCAAACAACGACTAATGGGGCACACACATATGTATTTATATATATATATATATACGGAGAGACCTATAGAAACACACATAGATGATTTTTAAGCCGCGCTACCAAATGAAAGTGAACGGAAAAATATTTATAAAAAAAATAAACAAAAACATTGATGTGCAAAACGAAATGAGAAGAACTTTCGAATACAAAAAGCATAACGAACGGAATTGCTGAGGAATGTGGAACACACATTGAAGGAATTGGGGAAACTGGGGAATTTGGTTACCGAGGGCATGGCCATGGTTCACTGGCTTTTTATGTTAATAAATAAATGTACAGATGCGAATATAATACGAAGTATGTGCATATAGTATATGTGAGTTGTTCATTCGTTGTGGGCTGCCAGTGCAGATGTTATCAGTCATCTTTACGTTTTCCTTTTTCAGATGAAAAATGGACACAAAACTATACAAAATTGCAACGAATATCACACATATAAGTGTGCATGTGTACATATAAATAAATAAAATAAATGTGAAAACTGCCAACGGGCCGACAAACATTGTAAACAACTCGTTTTCTAGTTCAATTCCAACTAAATGGAAAAAACCTGGTAATGTAATGGATACACGAGTTGAATAAGCCTCAGCTTGAGTGTGTGTGTGCGCTTTGTTGTCCTGTGCCTGCCTGTGCATGTTTACTTGAAGACACAATTGGGTTAGAACCATAAAAGAGAGAAAGTCGCTGGGCAGCAGAAAAACTGTTTGCCCTTTAAAGCAATTTCTACGCTTAGAAACTTGAACAATGTGCACTTTGAGAGGAACTACTACCAATTCCAATTAGTTTTCGATCTAAGTTCAACTGCCCCTTATCCTTAAGAAAACCAAGTCTCTGCACTTGCATCCCTTACACACTCGCTCGCGGCTACTCAAAAATTACTATCTTTTACCCTCGAGTATTTGACTGCACACAGAGAAAAAATATCTTAAGATTAACACTTCAATTTAAGAATTTTTAAATCAAGGTTTTAAACGAAATCAGAAATCAATTTAAAAGATAATATCAAGCAAATGTTGAAATAGAAAATATATAATTCAAAGTCACTTTAATTTAACAGCAAACTACTTGATTCAAATTTTTAGACTGTTGGTTTTAAACATTTATACTTATTATTTATATTATATATTATAAATGTTATATTTCAATAAATATATTAGGTTTATATTTTTTATAGGGCATATTTAAATTATCCATGTTCTTATTTATTATTCATCGCTTTTTTTTTCAGTGTTAGGGTGCAGTTCTGTCCCTTGACTTGACTTATCCAATTAAAATCACAATTGCGAGTGGCGCTCCACATGTGGCTGATATAATTGCATGTCTCCGGCGTTTTAAATCTCTTTAGTGTATACTTCATAATTTATTACAATCGTTATTCCATTGAGGGCAGCTCCGGCAAAACTTTTGCTGACCCTAAAGTGGCTGAGAAACTTGCCAAGTCAGAAGCAGAAAAGTGGAGAAACACTTCTCAAGCAATTATAAAATCCAACAGGAGAATAGAAAACCAACGGCAGTTGTATTCCGGCGTACGTGACGTCACGTAACGCGCTGCAAATCGGCCCAAGGGGCGGCTGGCGAAATGGGCAAAAGGTGCAAATGGCCAAGGCGATGACTGCAGTGAAAGTGCTAAAACGGAAGGCTTGCCACGCCCCGAGATCGGTCGAAATACTAGTGCAGAATTTATGCACACATGACATCATCGGCTGGCGGGGATTGGCAACGGCAACTGGGTTCTGGCCACTGCGTCATAGTGGAGCTAACGGACGCATAACTCAATCCGCATGGAATTTTTATTCCCGCAGCGGTGGCATCCACAATAAATCTGCATTAGAGCCGTGGCCCATTGGCTGTTGTAGTTGTAGTTGTTGCTGTTGCAGCTCGCATCCCGCTTGGCTCAAGGCCAACAAATGGCGCACGCACTGCAGTGGCGACTGTGGGCTAACTCTGGGAACTCTAGTAACCACCAGGCACCATCCAGGCACACTGGTCACAATATGACAACACAAGATGGCGTAATTTTTTTTTTTTTTTTGGGTGTCGAATATTTAATACCCTTACAAATATTGTCATACCATACAAAATATTAAATTTCCAAGAAATTTTTCATATAAAAGCTATAAAATATATTGTTCCGATGGTGATGGAACTTTGCTCATATATACGGAAAGCTCGTAAGTGCCAAGTTTGGTCAAGAAAAAAAATTTTTCATACTAAAATTAATTTTTTTTTTTCTATTTTCATTTACAGAGCTTTAAAACCGGACAGATGTGCATAGCTATATACTTTATAACGTCGTAGAGGCCTTTTTTTATGCGTTACAAAATTTGTTACAAATTCATAATACTAAAGGGTAATCAAGGGTATGAAAACGATTGCTCCAATGAGCTGTGCAACACACTCTAGAACAATAACATTGGGGCGTGGCAGTGGCAGTGGCACTGACTGCCCCCCTACTGCACCCTCCCCACATGACACACAGGATGAGCGCACAAAGAAAACTGAAATCGCGATTCAAACGGGGTTAAAGTTGCTGCAATGCTGCAGGGCAATTGCAACTAACTGTCTTTCTGTGTCTGTGTGTGTGTGTTTGTTGTGCTGCGAGTGTGTATGTGTGTGTGAGAATCTCACTAAAGTGTCGCCGCATTTCCGCACCTTTTTAACAGCTGCACTCCAGCAGTTCGTGCGGCAACAGCACGTGACAAGTGCCCACTCCCCCCTCGCCCGCGCCCCCCTAGCCCCATTAAGAGTCAAACGCGCGGCGACCTGGGCAGCTGTTGCTGTGATTTCAATAGAACTGGACAAACAGCTGCTATTGCCGCGGGCTGCTTATCTGTTCCGGGACAGGGCGATAAGATAAACGACGCTAATGAAGATTGCACGTCAAGGTTAGTAAAGCACCTACGTACCGCGGGCCCTCCCACTCCTACCCACCCTCAACATTCCGATTTGAATGCGTTGATCCACTGCAAATTCAAGTGTTTGATTGTCATGGTTAGGGTATTGAGACGGCTGGTTGGTTAATACTTACGCCTCGCAGTATGGCATTTTGTTGTAGCCCTTGTAAGTTTTCATATTGAGCGCCATTCCGCATTCTGTGCATTTGAAACACGTTTTGTGCCATGTCTGTAACGGAAAAGAGCAAAAGAAGGCATAAGAAGAAGAATAAGAGAAAATTGTTAGCAAATTGTTCGCCAGTCAAATGGGAAAAATAAGAAATTGTTGTACTATACCCTAGACAAATAAAAATCTTTTAGATGTGAGCATATAAAATGTAGGTAAAAGAAACAAAAACCTAATAGTTACAAAATTGCTGTAAAATCGTATAAAAGGAATAAAACACAACAATAATAATAATTAAAGCTCCCAGTTCTTTCTCGCAATTTAAAAAAAAAACTATTCGTTCTTGATTTTAGATTCTACTGTATTTCATTACAGGATATCTGTTAGTCACACAATCTTAAAGATCTTTGTTAGTGCTTAAAGTTTCATTGCTTTGTTTTCTTATTGTTCTTTGCCCTGTTAAATTGGCGCAATGCAACTAAAACTAAAACTAAAACCAAAAACCAAGATGAGCATAAAAAACTTGAAAAGATTTTTGGCTTTACGAGCATTCTACTGGTAGTTACTTATGTTCTGGCCAACTAATTGGTCTGCGGTAGCTGGTGGGTGCGGCGAAGGGCGTAGGCTAAGGGTAAGGACTGGCCAAATTGGTAGATAAGTACTTATAAGTTGGGGCTAAAGTTTTTTACAACTTGTTCGCAATTTTAAATTCTCGGTGCTTCACTTTACAATACCCTGCAATAAATATGATTCATTATTCTTCATTGAACTGCTTGTTCTAGGAAAAGATTGCCAAGCCCACTTTATGGGCCAACTTTATAAACAGACTTCAACTGCCAGAGAGCTATCAGATCAGTTAGTTTTTATTGATAAGCTTTAAGTTGGCCAAAAGCAACTTCTCTACTCCTTAGCCGTCTAATTTGAGTGGATTGCAAATTCTCAGCAGACAGGCGACTCATCCGGCAGGAGATGACAAAGGGGAGAGAAGAAGGCAGGGACAATTGTCATTGGTGGCTGCAACCAAAGGCGGCAGACGGCATAGCGTGTTATGCAAATTTGCGAGTTTTTCCTGCCCCACAGCCCGGCTCTATCCACAGTTTCTCTTCTCAGCCAGGCCGGAGACTTGGATGTGGAGGTCAACAAACGATTAACTTGTCTGCGGATTAGCGAGCGGCACCACAGCGCGAAATATGCGAGAAAAATGCGTTAATTGGTTTCACACAGTGCAGCAGGGACACAAGCCACAACAGCGTAGACGCGAACCAGACGCTAAGTGATGAACTGATTGCGATTTCATCACAAAAGCGAGCTGATCCGAGGAGAGCGTGGAGGAGGGAAGGGAGGTTGGTTGGTAAACCAGTTTAGCCAAAACACACGCATTCAATGCCAGCCCAGTGGGCTGTGGTAGCAAAAGGCAACCACATTCCAATGCCATTGAAATTGGTACGAAAAGCCGTAAGCCACGAGGGTCCAAGAAAAGTTTTCATAAATCAACGGATTTAACTTGATGTTGTTGATGACTTGAAAGTTTTCAACTTCAACTCGAAAAGTTGAGACAGTCAAGCGCGCCGAGATACCCTTGCTGAGAGTATTTAAATTATGGCACTGCATTTGTAAAGATCATCGAGCGCATATTTAATAAATATAGTTTTCTAGTTTTCACAGTCGAAGAGTTCATCAGCTATCATGATAAGCCTGGGCGTATATATTTCGTTTTCGTTCTGTATCCAGAGTTTTTGCATACAAAATATGTGTTGTTTTTTTCAGAGCTCTGATCAAATTCTTCAAGTTTTACAATACTTCTTAATATACATCGCACAACTGTTGTAGATTCGCCAGGGTATTTTATTTTCGGCTAGCCTAGTTTCTTCGTATGCTTCGTGGCGCATGCGTAGCCAGTAGACGAGTCAATGAGCGAAAGAGAGAGAGAGAGAGAGACAGGGTATAAGAAATAGGTTGTGTCAGCCACTCTCATAATTCGGGTGTTTCTAGCTGCACTTTGATGAGGTTTTGATGACCGCCACAAAAATTCAATTTCACTTTCACAACAAAATGCAGTTGTTGTCGCTGTGTGAGTATGAGGTAATCGTTTGTCGAGCGGACTGCATTTAATTTTCTATGCTCGCTTTAACCCACTTTTCATTTGCCGCTCGCTTCTCGTCTTGGTTTTCAATTTGCGGCTCAATTTCCAAAAAAAAAAAACGAAAAAACCTTAAGTGTTTCACATTGTTCCGCTGGTTGTTGTTATTGTTTTTGCCGTTGTTGGTATTTTTTTTTTTGTCAACCACATCGGGAGGTGTTGAATTTGCATTCGAATTTGCACGCTTTCAACATTTTAAACGGCGACAATAAAAAACTAACAATTGGCATGAGCCACAGCCGACAGAGACCTATAAAGCACCCAACTGGATTGGAATTGGGCTTGGGTTTGAGTTTGAATTTGGGATTTGGCATGGTTAGCTGCGAACACGAACGCAGCTCTCTTCGCTGCGGATTGGATTACAAGAGTCAAGCGACCAGCGAAATGACAAATGAGGGCAACATCACACAACAACAACAACAACATAAGCAACAACAGCAAAAACAATGGTGAAATAAACACGAACCAACAACTAAAATGGTAACAAAACCAAATATATTTATAAGCTGAGGCAGGGGAAGAAAGTGAAGTGTCAAATGATTTTGCGCCAACGATGCGACTGGCTTTAATACGAAAAGTAAACGCACAAAAAAAGCCAGAGTTGTGAAATTACTTAAAGGTGCCTAAAGTTCAATAAAAAATCTAAATAAACCGTTAACTTTAATAAGTATTGCAATAAAATGAAAAAAGAAAGCTGATTTCTCAAAGAGAATTTTAAGATTTTTAACGCAAAGCTAGCTCAGTAAAAAATAAAGGTAGAAGTTGGAATCAGTTTACATATCTTGAAACTATAAGGAAGCTAAGAAATAATCTATTCATAGCATAGTGCCTGAATATTAAATCTTAGAAATCGCCATATGGCATAAAAATCACATCAACTTACTTAAAATCGAAGGTAAAATTTTTAAACACATTTCACAGTAATCTTAACCTAATACTGACAAGATATATCAAAACATTTCTCTTTAAACTAAACGCCTTTTTTGCTTTTTCTTGGAACTCACAAGGTGTTTATTCGCAGAGCCCTGGCCACAAATAACTTTCTAATAGCACAATTCACACGTACGAAATCGAAATGCAATTCCCGTAAGGCAGCTCTGGCCAGATGGCATATGGTTATCATCTGCCGTTGACTTAGACAATGCTTCACAGATGCCAAAAGGAAACATATATCAAATGTTAAATGTTGGTTTTAGTGAAACCAATTTAAATATCAGACAGGCAGACGTGCAAGGGCAAGCAGCAGTCAGATTTCAGAGTGCATCAAGAGCAACTAGAGGAGGAGGAGGAGGACGTGGAGGTGGGGAAAGTGGGAAGTGGAGCACACTTGTGCGACCCACGTGTTTTGTCTGTGTTGTAAGCGAAACCCACTTGCGCTGGCAGCTGCTCAACATGATAATGATGAAGAGCTGTTGATGATAATCGTGGTAGGCGGTGTGTGTGCACATGATAATGCGGGAGCAGCAGCAGCAACAGCAGCAGCTGATGAAGCGGAAGTGAAAGCGACAAACGCAGAATTCAACTACTTCCTCTGCTTCCTATTGGCACAGTATAACACACACACTGCAACCTAAACTTCCAACTTTCAACTCAGATTCAAACAACAAAATACAGCAGAAAAATCCGTTTTTGGCAGCTTCCTCAACGTCGTCGTTAGCGTCGTGCGGGCTCCCCCAAAGCGAGCGCCAAATTAAGTTCAAGTTTGCTGCGTCGCGTTTTGGTCAATTTAACACGGCTTCGTCTGCCCTCCCTCCTCCCGTCCAAAGCCACCATAGCCCATGCCTCCACACAAGCAACGGTTTGCGCCCACCAAAAAGCGCTCAGGTTTAGGCATATATTTTGCACGCTCTGTTTCATTTACAACCGTTTGCAATTGTTGCTGCTGTTGTTGTCGTTTGTTGCTGTTAGTGTACAGTGGGCTGAAGAATTTTGTCATCAGCTATGCTGTGGAATGTGAAGATACTATCTTGAACATGTTGAAAAAACGTAATCCTATCAAGATGAGCTTAAATTTAAGAAATGTGATCTCGGTTTTACAAATAAATTGTAAGAAATGTATCTCGTTTGTTTATTTAACTTATTTTCAAATACGAATAAAATGTAAATGCAGAATCAATTTAGATCAAAATGGTAAACATCATGAAAATCGGATGAGCTTAGCAGTCTAGCAAGTATGAAATCGGTAACTTTATATGTCTAAATTTTTGTCAATTCTAGTAGAGCATTCGTCGCATTAATATTTTGTTGTCACCCACTGTATTGGGGTTATTTGTTGACGGTATCTCTCAATTTTTGCATTTGCATTTTGGGTGTACGTCGCACTCGATTGGGGTCAAGGTGGTTGCAGCAGTCGCTGTTATTTCAATTGGAAGTGCCATACATGGATATAAGAATCATGTGAGACGTGCGTTGAGTCATTGTGATCAGATACCTGATCGCCCCAACAACAGCAACCAAAGCAACAACGTAAGCCCCAAGCTCTTCGATTACGAGTTGGATGCCGTTACGCGTCGCACACGCTGACAATTGTCGCCTCTCGTCTGCGCCGTGGACTGTCCTTATATGGGGTGGTCGCCGGATCGGTACGGCCTAGTCGTATATGAAACAATATATAAAAAAAAAAAACCTTGTTTATGTCTATCTCTATTGCCTGCTCGCTCTCGCACACGTTCATGACATAATTGTCATTATCAGCTGCTGATGAACGTTAAGTAAGCCCGCAAATAGTTTTAATTGTTGCCCCATTGGCGTGACTGGACTGTTGATCAGTTGATCGCCAGCAGTGGGAACTGTCCCAACTTGGTAATGTTATAATTAAATGTCTAAACAATGTTTCCATTGATTGGTCGCCACCCACCCCCCTTTTGCGCTTCCCCCATTCCGTGCATGTTTTCTTATGCAATTCTCACTTTACTTTGCTCACTTTTTCTTTCAATTGTATTTGTTTTCCCTCACTTTTTTCACACGCCAACAGTTTTCCATGCCCGTTGATTTGTCAGCTTTAGGCCCGGGCTTTATATCTATTTGGAAGATCTTCATATCGCCAGCCATCGACAAGTTTCTAATTTGTTTGGGGCAGCTGCCGTTTTCAATTTCAGTTAATTGAGTTTTTTATTTTCCTGTTTATTTCCAACTTATGGCTAATTAAAATCACTTTGTTCATATTGAGATAGACGGGAGGAAAGGGGGAGGCGATTGTCATATAAATAAGTTGCCATTGCTCAAGCGACTTTACTCAAAGTGGCTAACTATCTAACGGCCGACTTAATTTGGATTTGCTTTGTTCGAGAAACTGGAACTGCTCTCAGTTGAGTTTTGCAATTATTATTACTATATAATATGCACGTATATATGTATGTTGGTTTGTCTGTGTGTGGAGTCTGTTGTTATTTTGTATCTGCACAATCAAAATGTTGTCTACAGTTCCACAGCTGACAGACCCCGAATGACGTAATCGGGCCGCAGCAACTGTCTCGGAAATTAGATACTCAAAACTCTCGAAATATACAGCGCACAGTAGCCGGGGCAAGAAGAAAAACACAAACAGCAAACGTTAAATATGCGAATATGCACATATATGAATTGTGATAAAAAGTGACTGTGTTGAGATAGTTTATCTTCAAAATGATATATTGGAATAACATTGCATTCCAATATATTTACGTGAGCCACATAGGCATTTTCCAGCGGTTAGGAGTCAAGTTGACTGTTGTAATAATTAATCAGAATCATAAAGTCAGGTAAGGTTTAGTTAGGCACTTGAATTAGAAGATATATGACCGTTAGATCCACGGAGTCTGTCAAAAGTATTTCGTGTATTCCACCGAATTTATTTAGCAATGTTCTTAAATTTTAACTGCCGCCTGACTATTACGATTTATTAATAATATTATGTAAATTTACAGTTTATGAAAACTGTAAAATTGTTTAATTTATGATACAAAATTCAAAATATTTAACTGTATAAAGTTGATCAAAATGTTATCCGTTGTAAAATTGTATTTAAATCTACATCTACTTATATCTTTCTAATATTTAAGTTTTTGATCAAACTCATCAATCATAAAATATTAATATATGCAAGAAAGAAGTTTTAATTTTTGTTTTGCTCGATAAAAAACTTAACAAATGTTAATTAAGAATATGATCTGAGTATCGAGCCTGAAGTTATTTGTGTTACAGAAGTAGCTATTGACAATTTTGTATCCATATTTCAATCAATTCCAAAATAACACTACCATTATACGATATTTTTTGCTAAGCTATAAATGTCTTTCTCTGTTTCCATCTACTCGTAAACACACCCATTCACAATTATTTGATTTGCTTTATTCCACGAATTGTGTCTTTCCGCCCCTTGCCTTTTCGATTTGTTGATCATATTTCATTAATTTGAACATTTCGTATACAATACCATTTGCGATACTTTAGCAAACACTTTTGCTGCGCAGACCCCACACACTTAGCCAGCATTTGCATTTGTATCTGACAGATACACAGATACAGAGCACTAACAGCAACATTGCATCCATCTAACGCTTGTTTTTCTGGCTTGCAAGCGGCACGTAGCCGACTGATCGCAAACTACAGCAACAACAATCGATTAGAATCGTCTGCGTCTCTTGTGCTTATAAGTTCAATTTCGACGCATATTTGCACGTTCGCATCCAATAGATGCGAGTATTATTGTGTGTTGAGCAGATACATGCCGCATAATTTGTTTATTAATTGTTTCCCCCCTTCGATTGCTTTAGCGATTCCAGTGCAAAAAGCGGCCACCAACTGAGGCGCTGATGGAGCAGCTGCCTTTTGCTTGGCGTTCTCCGCTTTACGTATCCCGTTTTGTATCTTTGTATTTTAATACTCGTTCACGAAGAGAAAAGTGTATATTGGGTTTGTGCAGTGTTCGTCTGTCCGAATGAACGCACTTTTGTCCCGGTTTGAAGCTAGACTCTTGAAATTTAGAATATATACTCGCGTATACCCGCGTCAGCTTTTTGGCTATGAGAAAGCCATTTAATCTAGATATCTCCATCAACTTTAAAGATAGATGACAAAAGTCGATATTTTTCCAAAAAAAAAATAATTAAGAGCGTTTTTGACTGTTCTAAGCTGTGAACGAGTAATACCTAGTCGGTTACACCCGACCTTACTGGTTTTTTATATTTTAGTTTATTCTTTTTTTTTTTTTTGCGTCAACAATAAAAAAGCATTACATCAACCTCAGCGTTTGAGCCAGTGACTCACTCCGGAGCAATGCCAAGCGCTGCGCAGGAGGCGACATTCGCATTGAGCTAAACCAACTGCTGGCTGCAGAATGACCCTGGAACTGGGAAGTCAAACGATGGAGTCTTTTTTTATTTATTTGTTTTTTTTATCTAGTGGCTGTGCGTGGAGTGTTGCGAGCGTTTCATAAACTGGTGGATGCTTTTTTGTTGTTGCTTTGCATGCTGCATGCTACATACGCATCGGGAACGGGTCGGGTCGAATAGTAAATCATCATGGAGTATCTCTGTTATGAGAAGTGTTTTTTTTTCTCTCTGTTTTTACTCGGCTGAATAGCACTCATAACGGTATCGCCAGTTAAAAGATACATAACAGCATTTAAAGACGGGTTAGTCCCCCTTCCCCCTGCAGACCAACTTGTCAGCCTCAGCACCATCATCATCATCATTCAGTTTGTGCTGGAATTGGTGATGCTGTTTTTGTTGTTGTTGTATGTAAATGGTCAAACGTTTCTCTCTATGCTCAAGATTGTAGTGCTAGACAATGAAAATATCTTCCTACTGTTCAGTGTCCCGCTGTTGTTCAATTCTTTTAAGCTCGTCCAACCACAAGCCGTCGTGTTGGCCCACATTGAATGGCCATAGAATTTGTTGTCGGTTCTGCCAAAACAAAGCCATCAACAATGTGCATTTTTTGGTGTCTCGTTCCTTGCTGTTTGTTTTCTTTTTTATTTTTTGTGTTTGCGGATTGCCGTTTGAAGTGCGTTGTGCCAAAGTTTTGACAATTGAAATTGGGCGGCGCATTCTTGTAAAATGGTTAAAAATTGGTGCACAAGTGTATTTAACAAATGCACTTCAAGAACAAAGTGCAAAAGCAGCTTAAATGGTGTCAAAAACTAAGCTGATGATTATGTATTTAACAGAGTTAGGCTGCCATATCATAATTAAAACATTTATCTTAGTTACCATCTTTTGTTTATATGAGAGGATTAAATTTAATTATTCAAATTTAACAGAGGTTAAATATTTAGTTTGTAATAGCATTGAGTTCACCTAGTGTGTATGCATAGTCAAAAAGGAGTATTGCATCGACTAAGACTAGTTATCGACAAGACATATACATATATTTTCGCTAAGTTTCCAATTTTTCCGTAGAGCTCACGTGTTTGTCTTTTACTATTTGTCTCTATTTCTCTAGCTTGCACTATGCTCACATTCCTAAATTTGCAAATTGAAACGACGCATGCAAATGGGTGTCTTTGTGGGTGTGTGTGTGTTTGCTGCTCTCATCAATTTGTCGCTAGACACCTCCTTCATGCACTCTCTTTTTCTCTCTTCCGCTCCGTCTAGTGAGCAGCTCCAGTCAATTAGCAAAGTCAATAGCATGCCATTTTTCCCGCACTTCCCCCTGGGCTGCACGCTGACATTTTTGCATTTTATTTGTTTAATTTATAACGGCTCAAAAGCTCACACACACGCACATGTAGAGAGCGGAGTTGTGTTCGTTTGTGACAAGTTTTATTTGAATTCGCGTTCCCCAAACTCTGTTCTCTGTTCTATATGTAAAACTCTGTTCTCTGTTCTATATGTAAATATATGCCAAAGTCCGATTGCAAATATGCACGCAATCAGTTAGCCAACTTTTGCCGCCCACAGCCCTCCCACCAGTGGGTATGTGTGTGTGTGTGAGTGTATCTTGTGGGAGCCTCTTATTGTGTTTTGTATATAATTAGCGTTGCCTGCAACGTAAATTGTATTAGCCTGCCTCAAACGCTTAAGGCCACAGGCTGCTAATGGAAGAGGTGCAACCCAAGGGAGGGAGAGGTGGGTGTTGCAGCATCTTAGGAGCTTGCAAATTAGCTTAAAGCTTCTAAGGGCACCAGCTCAAACTTACACATGACGCTCTATTAATATTTGAACAGAGCTGGTGGCGAGGGGAGCTCGGCAGGGGAGGGGAGCTCACACAAGGCAAAGAGACACAATGAGAAAACTTTTGGATTTGGAGCACAATGCGGCTGAAACTAATGTGGAGCAGCTGCTTGCGACTGTCTCTGTTGGAGAGGCGGAGAGGGGTGTATGGGAGCAGGCGGCAGTTTGAATAATGTACGAGATTTGCAAAGCTATGAGACCGAAAAATAGAAAAACGAAAAACCGAATTCGAGACGATTAATTTTTGCTGATGAAGTGACAAATGGCAGTGGCGGGGTAAAAGGGATAGACAAAAACTGGAGCAAAGCAAACAGCGAAAGCAAAAGATCTAAAGCTGAATTTCATGATTGACAATGGAGATGGAGAGGCAGATGGAGATGAAGATGGAGTGAGAGCAGGAGGCGAGAAAACCCTCAAGTGATGGACAGAGTCAAGTCAACCACTTGAACTGAAGAGCCAAAGAGCTGGAAATTGGTCGAGCTATGCAAGCATACACATTACACATGTATATATATAAATATCTGGCTATATATAGCACTCACACAGATGCAAGCAATACAAAACAAGAGCCCTAAACATAGATGCGGGGATCAATTGGACGATGAGGAGGCAGCAAGTCATGCAAATGCTTCAAAAAAGAAGAAAATAAAAGAGCCGCAACCAGGGGTCGCCAGGGTTGCCACTTTACACGAGCCGCGCCGAGTTAATAAAGATCAATTGAATTTAAACAAAGAAATAAATGGGGGGGGGGAGTTTGTGAGGGGAGAGGGGGGAGGCGAGGTCAAGTAAATGCAACGACGACAATTGTTTTGCCCCGTCGCCAAAGATGGGCGTGGCATAACAAATTACAACCAAATGCGCATTAACATAAATTCTACAACAAAAGCGATGTGAAAACTAAGGGGAGGGAGTGCGGGGGGCCCAAAAACAATTAAAAGACGACAACAGACGACAGAAGAAATGACAGGAAACAAGCGACAGCGCAACTAAGAAGGGGCCAGCTGGATAGAAGAAGCTGAATCTGCGTAACTAAAAGACAAAGCCAATACATTGACGGAAGGGGAGAAACAACCGCCATGTAGCCCAGTGTAGAGCCAGTGAACTGACCCACATATCAATGGCCGGAAACAGTTAGCACACAGAGAAAGGGGGTGGGTGGGGGAATTGCAGACAGGTAGCCAAAATACATAAAAGACACGAATTCTTCAAACAGACACTTCATCATTTTTGATCATTAGTCAAAATTGTTGTGCCTGAAAACGAACAATGGGAAATATTTAATTGGGGGAAAGCCCCCTCAGAAAAGCTCAATGCCCAAAGCGAATAGCTGAAAGTCCGTGCCCAAAGCTTGCGCAGCAGCAATTTCAACTTCGTCTTCGACTTCCACTTCAGCTTCCACTTTCAGAGTTGAACAACAAATTCAGTTTTTATTTCGTTTTTTTTTTGTACATTTTCAATGCAAAAATTGGGCCACAAAAGCAAAGCAAATCGAAGTAAAGCAAAATAGTAAAAAAAGAAAACAAAATACATAAAAAACTTGCTGGCCATAATCTAATATGTATATTTGTATACTTGAGAAGCCACAAACTTATAATACGCCAATAATATTTTCCCTTTAAAAGTGATTTTCAAGTATCTATAATATGAAATAAGATTAGAATAATATAATATATTTGTAGATATAGTACATCAAGTGTTTGGATGAACTATAAAATGAATCAAAAACAAAATACATTATAATAAGTTTAAAATTTATTTAAATTAGCATACGTTTATCTAATGCAAAATTAATCCAGAGAACAAACTACGGCCGAATAATCATGTTATATATTAAATTATTTATTTCAACTTAAGCGCTCATAAAAAGAGATTAAAAAGCTTAAAAACCCAATTTTATATTTAAGTAACCTGAAGCTCGATATATATTATATATTCAGAATCAAAGCATATCAAACCCCAACTATAATGCAATCAATCATAAAATTTGAGTTCAGTTTCGAGAAAGTTAAGAAAGTTGAAAAATCAAATAAGGCATTCCGAATAATTTTAGGAGCTTTAAAAAATGTTTTTAAAGTACTCATTTAAGTATAAAAAAATCTCCGTTCTGGCAAACGTAAATTATTGTCATTTTTTTCATTTGGCAACCGGAGCCCAAATTTGTTTTTTGTCAAACGTGAAATTGGCAAGCGCCAAATGGGTTGCAAAAAGTTGTAAGAAAGCGGCTAATTGGAAGAAAGGCAACAGAAATTGGAGCAGAACTGATGAGCTAAATGCTCGGCTTTAGACCTTGATTGCGTTGCACCGAAAGTGAGTTCCAAGAGGGAGAGATGAAATGGTAGACAAAGGAGTTAAGGTAAAAGCTGCCACATCAATTGCATAATATCGCAAAAAGTTCTCACAGCAAAAAAGAAAACAAAGCCCAAAGTGAAATGACAAATATATATGTGAGTGTAGGCATGAGAAAGGAAACGAAGATAAGGAGATGCAAAGCAGCGATAAGTCAAAGTCGGCGCTGCCGCTGCCGCTGCTTGACCACTTTTATTTTCATGCCTGAATTGCTTATGAAATTGCAGCGCCCTTCTTTGAGCTGTTGCTTGTACATACATATATCTTGTATATAGATGGAGAGGAGGGAGAGGCGAGAGCACTCAGAAAATGGTTTGTCATGCAAAAGTGAACTTCGCTTTCAGAGTTGAGAGCTCAGTCAAGAGTGGAAAAAATAAATAAAAACTATTGTCATTGTCAATGTGGTTGTCGATGTTGGTTTGTCTGAGCAACAGTGCTGCCAGTTTTGTTTTTTTCCCGATAAATCCGGCTATTTTTTAAAAGCCAGAAATGTAGAAAACAGTGAGCAGGGACTTGCTTAAGTTGTAAATGGCCATAAAACTATTTTAAATGGCTTTGCAGCCAGTGAAGATAAAATAAAATTAATAAATTTACTGCCAAAGTAGATAATTTTAATTTTTTTTTTTAAATAAATAAAATAAGCTTTTGTTAACCTAATTCTGCCCCTAAACTAGGTTTTTTTTGTTTGTTTTATTAGCCAAAAGTTGGCAACACTGCTGTGCAACACAAAAGCGTTGCATTCTTTTGCTGCTGCTTCTTGTTATTGCTGTTTGTAGAGAGCGGAAACGATTCTCGAGTGTCGCACGTGGTGCCACAGCGTCAAACGGACACAGAGCCCGAAAATGATTTGCAAAGACATTTCTCTCGTCCAAGTTTGTCGCTGTAGTCATTTGTCATGGTGCAAATGCAAAAATTAAAACATTCAGGCCGAAAAGTGTGCCACGGCAGTGAGGGGCAGCGACTCCGGTGGGGCTCCTCCAACGATTCCAGCTGTGGCCGTAGCCACATCTACTACCACGGCCGGTAAGTGCCAAACGGAGTCAACGGCAAATGGAGGACGCTTGAATTTGACGCTGCGCTTCGTTGCGCTGCCTGTCGCCTGTCGCTACTGCCCCTGCACCCCTCTAGCTGCTAACTGTCGACTCGTGCCACGCTGCACGAATTGGCCAAAATGTTAAGCCCGCTTCCTGCCTGCCAGCCCAGCCCTGCCCCCCTGGGCTGACAACAAAGAGGTCATTTACTTTCGTTGCGAGCATAAAATAATCGTCTGTCGTGGCAGCCGCCGCAGCCAAGCAAAACAGCAGCAGCAGCAGCAAACAGTGTGCTTGACTAGGAGTTACCCAGTATTTAAAGATTTACATTCTTCGGTTTCTTCTCTTACAAGCGTAACAAAATACACCTAATTCTCTTTTTACACGAATTTTTATCTACACGGCTTTGAAATAACCAGCGTTAAAGCGTTAAATTTTTTTTTTTATCTTTTTACACGAATTCTTTTATAAATTCTATCTAAGCATTTTTTTTTAATTTTGTTTTTTTCAGTCCTCATAAATTATTAATTTTAATTTCTCATTAATTTGTTCTCATTCATCGATTATATGCAAATTTTCTTTTTATTTTTTTCATTTTAATTTGCAGTAAATAAGGAGAGTGTTCTTGATGTGTGATGCTATACGACAATCTGTATATTAAATTAGACTTCTCTAGCTTCAAAAATCTTCAAGATATGCTAAAATAACTGGGGATGCATATTGATATTTACCCACCATATAATATTAAAAAAGCCTACTGTTACACAGTGATGTAATTATATACCCAAGTTAGGGTTAATTCAAATTTGTACAGGGTATATGGCAAGCAGGCAAAACTAAAACTCACACATTCGTGTATTTGCCAAATATAAAGTCAGATAAATGAAATTGGCAACAGCAGCAGCGACGGCGACGGCGACAACGGCGACAAGTTGAGTGAAGTTTGGTATCAAAAATCGATTAACAAAGCGCCGGCAGCGACGCGAGCAGCGCTGCACAACTTTAACGGCATTTAAAAAGCATTTCTTCATTTACAAGACAAACTTTCCAGTGTGTGTGCGAGTGTGAATGTGTGCTGTGTGTTTGCACAGATAATTGGTATAAAATGCCCGTTTATTGCCTGTCACGAGTATCGATTTCTATATCAGGATATGTCACGTGCAGAGCAGAGAACGCCAGAACCGCAAAGGAAATGGCACAAACGTTTTCACTGGGAAATTAGGCTGCGTCGTTGCTGCTGTCAACTACATTTAAAGTTTAGAAAAAATTCAACAAGAAACCCTGTGAAAAACACGTACATTTTGAATGATTTTACTTTGCGACAGATCAAGAAACATACAAATAAAATCCCACAATGATTTAGAATTATTTTTTTTTTATTTATCTAACTCTTTTTAAATTTCATAAACAATTAAATTCGATTTGTTGTGAAATTCGCATTTAAATGATGCGTCATAAAACTTAACTAGTAAATTTTTAGTGTCGCTGTAAAGCATTCCCATTGTTTAATAAATAATGAGCCCCGTTTCCAACCCTGCGTAGCCTGTCTATGAGTCAATTTGTTCATTATCTAAGAATTGTTGTGAGGCACAGTTGTTAATAATAATCAGCAGGCAGGCAGGCAGTATTCATTCTTGCACACAGCAATCCCCCAATGCCCCAAGGCAGATGAAAACTTATGCAACGGGCGTAAAGTAAAGCTAACCCTATTTGTCTGGCCCACATAGTGCATAAATTTGTCTGCTTCTTGGCTGTCAGTTTCCTCAAGTTTCAAATCTTTCGGTTTATTTTATTTACACATTTCAACATTTCCATTAGGCCTCATGCATATTTTATAACTGACTTCATTCCGTAGACTTTAAATAGTTTTCATTACTCCACAGCTAAAATTAGACATACAGAGAGAGAGAGAGAGAAAGAGAGAGAGCGGAGAACATCTTTACTATAATTAGACAAACGCTTAAGCGTAGCGTTGCAGACGTGGGGCGAGATAGAAGTGATGTGGAACACGTAACATCTGCTGATAGTTGTAGCTGAATACGACAAGGTTTTTAAATGGAATGCGACGAGTGATGAAATGACAATTGTCACTCTATTTACCTCTTATCAGCCATGCTCAGCATGTTTTTATATTTATTTCCTGCACATCTTACACAGCATTCAGTGAGAACGCGAATAAAACTATTTAAACAGAAACATCGCTTGAGCAAAAGTTCTGCTCTACCTATTTTAAGCAAGGGCAAAAATAGATACAAGGCAAAAGCAAAAGACAAACACTCAGCTCGGCTCAGACGGTCGGACGGTCAATAAAAATAAACTGGAATTAAGCATAAACCAATAAGCACAAGAAGAAAGCGACGCAATGACCGCAAAGCCAGCATGCGTGCGTGCGAGCGAGAATGCAAAACTGGAATCGAAATATGCGCTCAAGGTCAGTCAACGGATTGTTTCTTTTTCGTTGTTGTTGCTTAAGAACCAACAAAGAGCAAGCAGAGATCAAAAGCTGCGCTGCAAGTTTGCAACGGTTCGTTGCCGCTGCTCATACGCAAAATTTACGCAAATTGACGCAGACAATGCGAAAGAAGAACGGGAGGCAGAGAAATGTAGCGGAAACAGCGGCGACGCAAATTAAAAGCAATTTTCAATTTCCTGAGTTGGCGAAAATTGAAAAATTTGTAGCACAAGCAGCAACAGCAACCACCCGCACAATCACACACACACAAACACATTCGAGCGAATGAAATTTGTGTGCCGTTATTTAGCTGAACAAAATTCCAAGAAGCACATACACAAATGCTGCGCAGTCGCAGTCGCCGTCACGGCAAACTAGCCGAACGACTTTTTATTTTTGCTCACGTTTGTTGTTAGTAATTACGATTAAAACGCTGCGCCCACAACAACAGCAGCAACAACAACAACGGGCCACGAATTGCGTAGGATAATAAACAGCAACAACAAACAAGCGACACGGACACACGAGAGCAAACGGTACGCATGATCAATGAGAGCAGCGGCCATGTGACCAGATAGCCGTCTCGCTCTAACGCGCGCGCACAACAAGTGCGAAGCAGCGGCATAAAACAAAGGAGCAAAATTGAGGAAAAAAATTCCAATGCATATATACTTTTGTATGCACACAACAAATTGGGTTTATTCAGCTTAGTTTCCCAACGAATTTAGTTAATAATGCTATTCACACTCACCTTATCCAGGCATTTGAGCTCCTCGATGGGATAAACCACCTTTTGGCAACGCGCACAGGTTTTATTCATCTTGCTTCCGCTTTATACCGATTCAGTACACACTCTCCGGAGGGGGATGGGGGACACACACAAATTTTGGAATTTTGCAACACTTTCAACAGTCTAAATTAGCTTCGCATAGCGAAAAACTGTTAGCCAAGAATTGGAAACGATTTGAACTATTGTCGGGAATATGTGTGTGTGGCCGGATTTAACATTTAACACTGCAAAGCTACTGAGATTGCCACAAAAATGTATTACAACTGGATGCTGGAAGGCAACCAACTGGTTTGCTTTGTCGCCTATTTTCGTATATATGAATGTGTGTATATACACACAGTTAACACTTTTTCTCACTAATTGCAAGCGGGCAAACTTTTAAATATTCAACTGCGACGGCTGCAAAGCGACGCGCGCACGAATCCTGCTCGAGAAAAACACAATTGGGA
Source organism: Drosophila colorata (assembly GCA_035041545.1). Classification (NCBI taxonomy): domain Eukaryota; kingdom Metazoa; phylum Arthropoda; class Insecta; order Diptera; family Drosophilidae; genus Drosophila; species Drosophila colorata. The sequence continues at coordinate 9,697,608 of JAWNLD010000564.1, forward strand.
CGTCGACGACAGGTGGCTTTTTAATTGCAGCGTAACGGAATTTCCAATGCTCTTCAACAGTAAATAGCAGCGAAATTTATGATTTTTTAAATAGTTGACTGTTCAATTGAAAATATGATCACGTTGCGCACCCGCATCAACACGTCCGTACTTCGCCGAAACAACAACAATTATGACGCATAACATTCTGTAATCGCGATTGGGGCCTGGGGTCTGTTCTGCTCGAATGGTCATGTTGCAGCGCAACTGGAGAGAGAATTGAGCAAAATGTTGCCAAACATTATGTTGATAACATTTGGCTGTTAACTCGTCATCGGGCAGTGTTGTACAGCACTGCAAGTACTCGATTGCACATATGCCGGCTAGCACAGGGTGTCGGGCGTAAAAAGCACCCCACTTTTTGGTATCCTTGGGCTGACTATCGAGATTTTTTTATGGTGTCCATCTCGTGCTCCGTGGGCGTATATATAAATATTCATGAAAATCACTTAAATAGTAAAATTTAATAGATAAATCAATGTCAAAAGGCTTCCCAAGTGCAGTGTGCATAAACGACTGTGGGTTTTTAACTAAAAACACGTTAACTTAAAGCAATAAATGATAGAAAGTAGAAAGTATTTGTAATTAAAGAAGAATATACGCAACTTATTGATTAATCCAATGTTGCATATTTAAAGGCGTCGATTGTGTACTTTAAGACGCTAAAAAGTAGGCAAATCACAAAGTAGACAACACACACACGCATACGCACACGCACACAGATGCGTCGAGTGAAAAATCGATATTCTTGGCGTGAGTATTTGTGTTTGTATTTGTAATGCCGGCGCGTAGTATCGACCGCAACAACAACAACTGCAAGGAGTAGGACACGAAGGAGCAACAAAGAGGAGAGGCCAACAAAGACAAGTGTAAACAAGGATTCACCGTTCAGCGTTTAAATGTCAAAAGTCAGCGATTATGTGGACTGAGCGAGCCACCCTGTGTGCTACATAATCACGCTGTGACCGGTTTCGAAAAGGCAAACTCCACCCCCGCCCCCCGTTCAGAGCTGCCCCGCGCGAAGGCAGCAAAGCGCAGCCATTAGACGTTACACGAATGCCAACCCGTTCATAATAGCCACCATGCAAACGCTGCGCAAGAAAACGAGTCCTTGTAAATGTGAGTTCATTGGGAATTGCTTGAAATCCCGTTTTAAAATATAAATTACGTTTAACATTTATCGATACCTGCGCATGACATGCTGTCTGATCGTGGCTAGGCCACTTAACAGACAGCTGCTGCGCCGGCGTCGCTGCTGCCAGCGCTGCTGTCGTTGTCGGCAGGTGGTGCAGCTGCGTTAGGATTTTAGCAAACAAGAGCAGCGCGCTCTCTATCTCTCTCTCTCTCTGTCGCACACAATTAAGTTGTTGTTTGCTTTATTTTGCATTGTAGTGAAATTCCAGTGCTCATGCACGTGTGTGTGTGTTTTTTGTTTGCCCCACTCCCACAGCAGAGGGCGCAGCATCGCATTAAGAGAGAGACAGAGAGAGAGAGAGAGAACGAGAGAGCGAGCGTAGCGCAGTTGTTGTCATTTGTCGCTGTCGTCATTCATTCATTCCCCGAGCGCGAATCGTTGCGGCTGCGGGTGCGCTGCCTCGCATATTCGACATTTTCCGCAAGCGTTTTTTTTTTTTTTTTATTCATTTTTTAATTAAAGTACACAAAATACGTCGCGCAAATCGTTTTTATTTGTTATTATTGTTTGCTTGTGCGCATTGTTTGGCCTTTGTCCGTGCCATGGAAATGGCCTGAATGTCTGAATGAGATACAGATACAAACGCACACACAGATACAAAGATACACACGGATACAGCATGTTCTGAGCTGAGTCTGGGACAACAAGATGGTCAAGTCGCTGGTGTCCAAGCTGCAGGCATCCTCGAATCTGTCGCTGGCGCAGACTTTCGGCCTTGGCGGTGCCGAGGAAACAAATTACGCAAAACGTTCGTTTTCCAGATACACACACACATACACACACACACACACACACACGCACACATTTGGTATACCGAATATTGATTTGCATAACTTTGCCCTTAGACCGCAACGATCCCGGCCGCTTCTTCGGCGATGGCGTCCAGTTCAAGGCCAAGCTGATCGGCATCCTGGAGGTGGGCGAGGCGCGCGGCGATCGGATGTGCCAGGAGGCGCTGCAGGACCTCAAGATGGCCATCCGCGCCGCCGGCGAACACAAGCAGCGCATCATCATCCACGTGACCATCGACGGTCTGCGCCTGCGCGACGAGAAGACGAGCGACTCGCTCTACCACCATCCGGTGCACAAGATCTCGTTCATCGCCCAGGACATGACGGACTCGCGGGCGTTTGGTTACATCTTTGGTTCGCCGGACAGCGGGCATCGGTTCTTTGGCATCAAGACGGACAAGGCGGCCAGCCAGGTGGTGCTGGCCATGCGCGATCTCTTCCAGGTGGTCTTCGAGCTAAAGAAGAAGGAGATCGAGATGGCGCGCCAGCAGATCCAGGGCAAGGCGCTCCACGATCACGCCAGCCAGCTGGCCGCCCTGTCCTCGTTGAAAAGCGGCCACGGCGAGCTCGCCTCCGGCTCCTCATCCGCCGCCGCAGCGCATGCGGCCGGGCTGAGCATGCTGGGCGCCGGCTCCTCGAACGGCGTCGGCCTCACACGACTCGGCGTCAATCTGGACGTCAACAAGGCAACGGGCGGTGCGGCCAAGGAGGTAAGGAGGCTTCTTTTCTCCTGTATCAATTTTCCCTAATTTATTTAATTTGCTGCCTTAGATTTCGCCGGAGTCCGTGGCCGATCTGGTGGATCTCGAGCAGGAGCTGACCTCGCTGCAGCGCGGCATCAGCCAAATGGAGCGCATCACGCCCAACGAGCCGGCTTCGGCGCAGCATCCCCTTGGCCTGGCCAAGTCGGCCAGCGAGGACGATCCCTTCGGCGACTCCTTCATCTATGTGCCCTCGTACAACATCTTACCGCCGCCGCCCGAGTCCGGGCGCACGCGCCACAAGCAGCAGCCCAGCAAGACGCCCGAGAACGTGGCTGGTGGCGTCGCCCTGGATGCCATATCCACGCTGTCGCCGGCCACGCTGCAGCCGGAGGACGAGGACAGCTGGCTGCACGAGCTGCAGCAGCAGAGCGATGTCTTCGACACCACCAGGGTGACGGCCACGCCCACACCCATGTCGGCGGCCGCCGTGCTGGGCAGCCTGCCGATGGCGCCACTCGCGGCCAGGGAATCCTCGGCCACGCCCACGCAGCAAATCAGCGAAATCGCAACAACATCAACACAAGCAACATCAGCAGCAGCAACAACAGCAGCAGCAACCATCGAGGTGGGGTTAAGTGCTTTGACCAGCCTGACGGCGGCTGCGGAGACAGAGGCGACGGCGGCGGGAGGAGCGGGTGCAGCAGCGACGGCGGTCATGTCGGGTGAGTTGCTGACTAAGTGAAGTTCGTTAATAAATGATTGCCACAGGCAACACCCATCAGAGAGCTGCCATTCACGATGGATGCGAGGGGGCACAGAGAGGGGGCGGGGGGCGGGTTCGACAATTGCTTGGTTGAGACCCAGCAGACGAGCTCAACGAGGCGCAGTCAATTGGGCGCATTCTCACTTGTAGGCAAAATACTAGAATAAATAGCAAAATTATATCAAAGCAAGAGATGGGAGGGAGGGCGGTTGGGCTCAAGTACAGTTAACATTTAATGTCACAAATAAAGCAAATCTGTTGAGCACTTGTGTCAAAGCAAAATGTTAATGTGACTGTTCAAGTAACTGCTTGCAGTTCGATCGTTAACATTGACTGTTAATGTCTATGATTCTGTTATTCTGTTGAAATTATTACTAATTACTTACTTTATACAAATTAGAAATGTCATTTTCGCATTATGAATAACCTCTTGAATTTTAGTGCAGTTACTGTACGGCCGAACAAAACATAGCTTATTAAATATGTTATATCTTAAGTCTACTTAATATGAATATGAATATGACATTCGAGAATTTATTTATATTAGTGTGCAAGTGTTGCCAATATTGCGTTATTGCTGCTTGTCTTGACTGTTTTGAGCCTTACTTAGATGGTATATACCATAATATATATTCTAAGTTAAGCATAAGTTACTTAACAGTGGCTTTGATCTTAAATTTAACAGCAGCTTTACCCGACATGCAAATGTTAATAACAGCGCGCCATTGCTGCTTGAATTAACATTTGCGAACTCGACAGGACTGCCAAGAGGGCAATTTATGTTAATTTAACTCTATAAAATTGGGTTGGAATGGAAATCTGTTAGTTAAATTGTTCTTAGATTAATGGAGTCTATTTTAAGCCCCACTATCGTGATTGCAGTTCTCTCATAAAGATTATTTTGATATTTGTATAGCTTATTTAAACATTTAACCACACACTAACCTCTTAAGCACCGCTCCTTCAGTTGTTTTGTTGTTGTTTTTAGCGCTTCTGTTCAGAGTTGTTGAGTTGATTTTTCTTGAGTCTCGTTTTCTTGAGTTCCTCGCACAATTGCACGCTTTTTACTTGGAGTCTCCGTTAAGAGCGACTCTCTCATTCTCTATCTCTCTCTCTCTCTCTGTCTCTATCCGAAATTGTTGTTCGTGGCTCGCCAGATGCGTTTACAGATCTGGATCCGCTGGGCATCGGGCGCACCCGGCCGTATGTTGATAAGAAATATTTCTTCCAAGAGCTCAAGAATCCGCCCAAGAAGCTGCTCAAGGAGCTGGGCGCCAGTCAGGGCGAGAATTTCGATGATTTTCTGGGTGGCCGCGAAAGTTCTCTGTTCGAGGAGAACGGCGCCGCAACAACAACAGCAGCAGCAGCGGCAGCAACAACACTAACAACAACGGCAGCGGCAGCAACAACAACTACTAACACAGCTGACACAGGCTCAGGTACTGACCACGCCCACCCATCAGCCCCGTTAACTAACACGGCTAACATTTGCACTTGCACAGGAAACGCCGCCAGTTGCAGCAACAGCAGCAGCAGCAGCACCACAACTAACCCACTAATAACCACCGCCAGCCTCGGGCCGCACCACCTGCTACTAACAAACAGCTCCCAGCTTAGTCCCACGCCCCAGCACCACAGCCACGCCCACAGCCACGCCCATAGCCACAGCCACAGCCACTCCCAGACCCAGACCCCAACTCTTTACCAAGTCGAAGACTTTTCGGCTGCCAAACTGAAACTAATGCTACGTCAGAGCGCAGCCTTGTCCAAGCCAACTAATCCAGCCGTCAACTATTATACCACAGAGCCCATCAACACCGTCAACACCGCCATCGCCGCCGCCACCACCACCACCACCAATCCCCTGGAGGAGGATGCCAATCCGGTGCTGCTGCCACGCGACACGGATCCGTTTTCGCCCACGCGCAAGAAGAGCGATCCGGATCCGTTTCAGGAGGGCGATCTGTTCGCCAAGCTGGACGCCTTCGAGTTCGATGCGCCGCAGGCCGCCACAGCAGCTGCGAATGTCTTCAACGGGCCGCTGCAGGTGCAGCTGCCGCCCGAGCAGCAGCAGCAGCAGCAGCAGCCATTGGACGGCTGGCAGGCGGACATTTCGCGCCTGGAGCCCGCTCCGCTGGCGCTCAACAGCAGCGTGCGCCATCGGCCGACGCCCGTGGCCAGCGTGGTCAACGTGGGCGGCCCCCTCGACGTCATCTCCAGCATCAGCAACAAGAAGATGCCGCATCTGTTCGGGCAGGCGCGCTTCTCCAAGCGCGGCGACTCCTCCTCCGGCGTCGGCTCCAGCGTGAACATGCGCCGCCTGCAGGAGAGCGACTCCCTCAGCGAGAACGAGGCGGCGCCCGAGCCGCCGCCGCGCCCGGACTCCACGCCCTACGCGGAGCCGCCGCCGCTGCCGCCAAAGAAACAGTTCAGCGACCTGGTCATCCGGCCCACGCCCGCAGCGCCGCCTGTCGGCCGCTACGAGTACTTGAACCACGCCAGCAATCAGCTGCGCCGCAGCGCCGACGCGCCGCCCATTCCGCTGCCGTCGCGGCGCGTGGGCCGCTCCGATGGCTGCTTCCCTGGGCCGGGACGGCCTCGCAAGCCCGGCCACACCGAGGACGACTATTTGGCGCCGTTGGGCGGCACGCCGACGCCGCCGCCGCCGCCGCTGCTGCCGCCGCCGACGCAGAGCGGCAGCGGACGGGCGCGTCCGCAGCGCCAGGCATCGCTGGGCCGGCCGCAGGACATTTACGAGAACAAGGCGGAGATCCTGCAAGCGCAGGCGGCCCAGGCGCAGTGGCAGTCGCAGAAGGAGGCGACCGGCGCCCTGGCGCCGGACATCACGCTGACGCAGCTGCTCACGCTGGGCATGGACGAGCTGGCGCTGAAGCTGAACGTGCCCGCCAGCAAGCTGAGCACCATGACCCTCGTCCAGCTGACCGCCTACCTGTCCGACTATCTGCAGGCGAGTGGCGACCAAACCCAGCCCCGTTCCCGGGCGAGTCCCGCTGCGCCCCTACAGTCGCCGGGCGCGGCGGTATTCAAGGTCAACTTCGATCAGCAGACCTCGTTTGTGGCCAAATTCGATGACACCTTCGGCGAGGATGTGGCCCAGGATGCGTTCGTGGCCAACTTTGCCAACTTCAACGAGGCGCCCGCTTTGACGACGCCCGCCGTGCCGCCCGCGGATCGCTATGCGGTGTTCCGCGAGATCATCGACCAGGAGCTGCAGCAGCAGCAGCAGGAGACCGATCTGATGGGCGACCTGACGCCGCCGCCCGCGGACGAAGCGCAGCAGGAGCAGCAGGCGTCGCACTCGCAGCTGGACTTGGATGTGCCCGAGCTGGAGTTGGAGCCGCCACCGCCCAAGATAGACACCAAGATCACCGAAGTGGTCGCCCAGGCCAAGGATCGCTACGCCGCGCTGCGCGACATTATTCTTGTCGAGAATCTCTTCGACAAGCCGCCGAGCGTTGTGCCCGCCGTTGTCGAGAAGGATCTGCTGCAGGATCTGTTCAGCGACGAGTTCAACGAGGATCAGGACATACGCCAGATCATGGACAGCAGCCACGACAGACGTGGGCTCGTCGACAGTCGCGGCCTGCCGGCGGAGCCCTCCTCCTCGGCGCTGACCGTGGCCGACGACGACGACGACGATGACGAGGACGCCGGCGGCGAGAGCAGCATGGACAGCAACGAGAAGGATGCGGAGCCGGTCAGCGCACAGGATCAGTACGAGAAGCTGTCGACCAGCGCCGAGAAGCCCGAGTTCAAGTCGGAGGAGCAGCTGCCGCCCAAGCAGGACAACAAGTTCCTCACGGTGCTCAGCGGACCGAGCTGCGTCCTCGCCGCGGGCCGCGACGACATCGAGATCGACGAGCTGATGCAGCGCGCCATCTCCAATCTGTCGCTGGACTCGCGGGATCGCATCTCGCCGGCCACTTCGTCGGCGGCGCCGTCGCGCGGTCCGCCGCACAGCCTGCACACGCCTTCGCAGTTCAACGATGTGAGCACCTCGCCCATTCCGCTCCAGAAATCGCCGGTGCCGCCACTCGGCCAGGCGGCTCCATCGCCCGTGCCCTCGCAGCTGTCCGCCGTATCGCAGCTGATCGACACGGCCACCAAGCAGATGCAGAGCGAACGCGACAGAGAACGGGAGAAGCCCTCCTGGGCCACCTTCGATTCGCCGAAGGTGGCGCCAGTGTTCGGCAAGGGCAAGGCGCGGCTGACGCTGCCGCCGCCGCCCGCGTCGAATACGTCGCAGCAGGACACGGCCGACTCGCCGTGCAGCTCGGATCCGCGCGACGATGCCGGCGGGTGGACCAAGCAGCAGCAGCAGCGCCGCTGGGCCAAGAAGGAGCGCCAGCAGACGTCCTCCTCGTCGCGCGATCTCAGCCCCTGGGACGACGACACGCCCGAGTATCTCAAGCAGCAGCGGCGCGGCCTGCCGCCGCCCCCGCAGCTGGGCCCCCATCCGCACGCCCATGGCTACTACATGCGCCACGCCCGGCGCCTCAACTCCTGCGACGAGGATTACGAGTAAGTGCAGCAGATAGTTGCTAGCTCCTTTTTCTTGACGCTCATTTACATATTTTACCTGCAGCTACGATGCCGAGTTCTGCGCCCGGCGCGATCGCGAGCAGCCGCAGCGCAAGTTCAAGCACGGACTCTCCCGCAGCAGGGACAACTTTGATCTGGGTAAGTCCAAAATAACTACAATGGATCTCTCCTAAATACCAAACTTAGATAGAGATATAAATACGAATACGTACGATACAAATATTAGCTCTACTTCTTTCATTAAACTTTTCTTAAAAATAGATCCTCTAATTCTATTTTCTTTTTAATTTACTGTTCTTAACTTTTCTTAAAAATAGATTCTCTAATTCTATTTTCTTTTTAATTTACTGCTCTTAACTTTTCTTAAAAATAGATCCTCTTATTCTCTTTTATTTTTAATTTTCTTTAAACTTTCTTTCTTTACGATTTATCTGCTTGCAAAAGATACTTTTTATGCCCTAAAAATACTCATTGGAAATAGGCAGGTTTTTTGTTCCTTAAAGGTATATACATACATATATATTCTAGAACAGCCAATTCGATCCAGGCATATCTATTTGCCTGTCTGTTCCTCCATTCATCTCTATCAAAGCTAGAAACACAGATTGATATCAGATTTATACAGGTTGAGATTAATATAAGTTCTTATAAACCATATGCAAATCAATCTTATATTTATTACCGATTGAAAGGTTAAAAAAAAAACTGGGTTAGAATATTATTGTTTATCGTTCCTCCCTAAATCTATAAGCAATAATATTTTACCGCAGTTTTATTTTTTTAAACTTTTTTCGGAGACTGATAAGACTTCAAATTTCGAACGTTGGCTCTTGCATAATTCAAGGATACTTGACTACCTTCCCCGAACCCCTTAATAATATTATCTTGGCTTTCCCTTAAATTAAATTAATATTAAACCTTTATTTCTAATATATGCAAATATATCTTGCCTACTTTTGATCTTGTTTCTTCAAATGCTCCTCATCATCCATTTCTCAAATTCTGTTTGCCCACAAATTCTTCCTTTTGGCCCTTTTCTCAACATTGTTTTCTCTAAGATTCGAATCTCGCAGTGCAATTCCTTCTGTAGTCCGTGGTCCTAAGCTCTTTTCGCACATTAACTGACCGCGATTCTTTACTCCAGATTCTCCCAGCTGGTATCACCACTCGACACATCACACCTGGTCGCCGCAGGAGATGGAGCAGGCGGTGCGCACGCGCTCTTTCGAGCGCAGCGCCTACGAGCGCTCCAGCTACGGTCCGCCGGCGCCGATGTACGACAAGCGCGGGCAGCCGCTGCCGCGGGAGCGCCCCAAGTACCGGGATCGCGAGTACCGGGACTATGTGCGTCCCGGCTACGACTTTGACTACGAGAACGTCTACGAGGAGCGACGCTCGCCCATGGGCTACAAGACGCGGCCCGACTATCTGTACGAGCGGGACAGGGAGCGGGAGCGCGAGCGGGAGCGGGACAGGGAGCGCAAGTCGTTCGATCGCGAGAGCGTCGAGTCCTTCGAGAGCTCGACGCGCCGGCGACGCAGCTTCGGCAGCGGCGGCGACGTCTACGGCAGCCTGGACAGCCGCGACGAGTACCGCGAACGGGATCGCGAGCTGAAGACGCGCTCGCTGCGCAAGCCGGCCACGTCGGCCGCCAAGCTGCGCGTCACCGGCGACATTGACTACGAACAGGACTCGGAGCAGGACTTCCAGCAGCGGCAGCGCAGCCTGCAGCGACCGAGCCAACTGGGCGGCGACGTGGTGCCCGGCGCACCACAGCGCCTGCGCAAGAGCAGCGGCTCCAGTCCCTGGGATGGTGAGGGTAAGTCCAACGAATTCGGGAATAATCAACTCAAGCTAAGTCCAACTCGTGCAGAGCCCACGCTGCCGGGCCAGAAGTCCTGGAAGCGGCCGGCCAGCGCGGCCGAAACGGAGCGTCGTCTGGCCGAGAGCCGGCGTGCCGCGGCGCTGGCGCAGACGCCCTCTGATGGCGAAAAGGATCGCAGGTGAGTTGGCCGGAGTAACCACCTTTAAAGGCACTCCAAGCTCACCTCGAATTGCCGTTGCAGATTCCGCAAGAAGACGCGCGCACGCAGCGCCAAGGATCTGGCCACGGTGGGCGGGCGCTATGGCAGTGGGCGTGGCGTGCGCGACAACTACGACTACATCAGCTGCGGGCGCAACGATGACGACGACGACGACGAGGACTACGTGGACGATGAGCCGCCCACGGACGAGGACAAGTTCGAGCGCCTGAATCGCCGGCGCCACGAGATGCACCAGCGCATGCTGGAGAGCGAGCGCCGGCAGCAGGAGCGGCACGCGCCCACGCTGGCCAAGCTGCCCGGCCAGAATCGGCCACGCGGCGGCGGCGTCAACAGCGACTATGGCTTCGTGGACAGCTACGAGCAGACGCCCACGCCCAGATCGAATGCCAGCAGCACTGCGGTCATGATGAGCGGCGGCGAATCCTCTGCCGGCGTTGTCGCCGGCGGCGGCAGCAAATTCAACTTCGACGATGGCTTCGAATCGGACTTCAATCAGAGCTCGCCGCCGCCGGCGCCGGCCGGCACGGCATCCAGCTGCAACTCCACGCCCGCTGGCCTCATCTCGGCCAGCAGCACGGTCGGCTCCAAGACGCTGTTTCGCTTCTCCAACGACTTCTCCGAGCGCGAGAAGCTGCAGCAGCAGCAACAGCAGCGGGATGCGAACTTTGAGATGGAGACGGCGCCCAGCTCGACGCCGCCCATAACGCAGAAGCTGCGCTTCGACGACAACGTGAAGGTGTCGCAGTTCGACGACGCCGCCTTCGAGGATGACTTTGCCAAGGCCTCGTTCGACTTTGACAAGGAGCAGGCCTCGCCGGCGGCGGCAGCGCCCACGGTCTCCAGCCGAAAGCAGAACATGCGCAGCAGCAAGCTGCAGCAGCGCCAGGAGCTGATCAAGAAGTCCGAGTCGGTCAACATATTCGCCAAGAAGCAGGAGGATCCCTTCGAGGACGATGAGTTCTTCAAGTCGCCCGACGAACAGCCGCTGCCCGGCAAGGAGGACGACGACGGCAACGGCAACGGCGATGCCAACAAGTTCCAGTGGAACGAGGACAGCAACTTTGCCAAGTTCGATGAAAACATGTGATTTGACCAACTGTTCGCCAAGGCATCCACGGCGTCCGAGCAGCCGGAGAGCGATGGCGGCAACTACGCCGAAATCGATGTCATCAACGATGGCGACTTCTTCTACTTGACCAATCTCAATCACTACTACCAGGAGCAGCGGCTGCAGGCGCTGCAGCAGATCCGCCAGCACGACTACATCAATGTGCCGCACCAGCAGACGAAGTCCACATCCACCACGACCAGTCCCTGGCACGAGCCCAGCAAGCCCAAGTGCCGCATCAAGCTCCAGTCGCTGCAGCTGCTCCGCAAGCCGCGCAAATGGAAATTGAAGCGCAGCTTCGATGAGTTCGTCAAGTGCCTGATAATCGCCTCGTCCGAGCATGTGCACGATTACGATGTCCTTTGGTAGAGTCGCCTCCGAGCACAAGTCGGAGAGCAAGCCCAACTTCCTCCTCTCTGCCCAATAATTGTCTGTCTGTTTGTCTAGTCAAATTAATTGCCATATATGATTCTAAACTAAACAATAGACTGTGATTTTATGTACATGTTTTAACCTCTGACCTTGATTTGGTGAAACACTCTACCCTCTACCCTCTGCACTCATGCTCTCCGATCTTGTTCCGAGGCCAGCCAACGCTAGAGGGCGCTGCATAACATCATGTGATGCTACTAGCTATTAATTCAAGTCAAATTTGTATATAAATTGAGAGATTTGCAACTATCCAACAACCAACTAACCTAGTTATTTATGCTAAACTTAATTCGATAACAGTAACGATAACGATAACGATTACTACATACAATAGAGCGTTTGTTAATGGTACACCCACGTACATTCTTTCAATCCAAATACTCATCCTCTAAGTAACGAAAGCAACTAATTAATGCCTATGCTAAATGTCGTCTAGCTTAGTGTTTATTATCATTGTCATAATCAGTATCCAAAGTGCATACTATATACAACTCGTAATATCTAACATACCATATAAACTGTAACTAGCTTAAAGAGTTTATTATTTAACTACATATATAGACATCTATAATACACTGTATTGAAATGCCTAACAACAAACGAACAACTGAACGATCAACAGGTAACAAGTAACCAAGCAGCTATGCAACATTGAGATATATACATACTAAACATATATATGCCAGATATATATATATATATATATATATATATATACATATACATACAAATTATATGATTTCAATTTATACGATACGACTACGAATACAATAGTTATTATTATTATATTTGTTCCATCAATTAAAACGTGAACCGAGCATACAAATTTCAAGTTTTTTATTATACGCTGATCACTTTGAAAATGGTAAAAATGGTATATGGTTTTGTTTAAATATATATAACTGAGGAAGGATTATCAAGGCTATGGGCGTCGATTAGAATCCAACGGATTGGGAATTTTTCGTCTGGAGGCTTAGCGGATTTGTCTTAACCCAAAACCCAATTTCAAATTCCAGATTAATAATCAGATTAATCCCAACAAATTAACAAATAGTTAAGTGTTAAAAATAAATTAAATGCAGTTTACTTTATAAACAACAACTCCCTTGAAAACGCCTTCAACTTATTAGATTATTATTATTATTTAAAATATAGGATATAGTTATAAACTATCAACCTAACTATTTTAAATAGCACTGGCTGCGATTGCCTTCGGCTAAGACAAACACTACAACCATACACTAGCCTGGGATTCGAACCCGGATCCCCGTTGTTATTAGATTAGAAAAGAGTATAACTCGATCAAATTAAGACCGATCTTGAAAAATTATAACTAAATTATTTCAGGATCGGCCCCATTTTGGAAAAAAATTGTGATGTTACCCCTTGGCATTTTTGTCAAATTCGACAAAAATTTAGAACGGAAATTTTTTAATGTCAATTGGTAGTCCCGATCCTTACGAGTCTAAAAAGGTATATCATTCGAATATATGACCTTATTTACCAGAGATATACAGGATTGATCGACTATATTGAAGTTTTAAGCTAACTGGGATTATTCAGAGCAAAATTTCGTTGGCCAGAATTAAATGCAATTTTATTCTAGACGCAAAACCATAAATAGAATGTCATTCGTTATGAAAATCAATTTAATTTTGAGATATACTATATCATATAGTAACCATATGATTTGTTGTTATCTCCTAACTTAGGCAGGCCAATATCAATTAATTTTTAGCACTACCTCAAAAGTTGAGTTCTTTATTTCAATTATAATCGAGTTTAATTGGAGCAGCAGTCGAAGCCATCCAAAAATCCGCCCGAGCCCTCAGTCAGAGGCTGTCCAAAAGGCGCCTACGCCATGTCGTAACCACATCAATTGTCTCCGCGTCTTTGATATCGTATCTTATGCAAATTCGACAACCCATGCAATTTGGCTAATTGTGCATCCAAATGCGTGACAATTGGAAGCTGCCAAGTTGAGGAACTGCAACGCCTATCGATGTGCAGCTACGTAGTATAAAAGCCGGCCACATCGCCAGGTCTGAGCATATTCAGCTCTAGGCTTCAGTCGCAAGAAAATCCACCACAAAATGCAGCAAATGGTGAGTAAAGAATTTGAAATGAAAATCTTTATATATACTTATTCTTTATATATAGTTCGTCATTTTATCGCTGGCTCTGTTGGCTTCTGTGGCTGCCCAGCCCGCCCTGTTGCCCGCTCCTGCCTTCGCCGCGGCGCCCGCTCCTTTTACTGCCTTTCCAGCGGCTGTGGCGTCTCCTTTTGTCGCCGCACCAGCAGCTACTCCTTTGGCCATCTCAAGCAGCCAGCGCTTGGATTACTTTAATCAGTTCAATGCCGCGTTTGCGCCGCCCGCCCGCTTGGTGGCCACTCCAGCTGGCCTGGCCGCTTTTCCCACCATCTTTGGCTTTCCAGCTGCACCGCGCTTCGGACAGTCGGCACGCCTCATTGGGGCAGCTCCAGCCAACGCGCCCTTTTTCTATTAAGCTCTTCATATTATAAGTTTCATTAAAATATCATTAGCAATAAAAGCAAAAGTTGGTTAACCAAAAGTCAAAGTCAGTTTGAGTAACCCAAATGCAAGTTGGGCTGGCTGAAAGCCAACAACAGGCAGGGACAGCTATACAGCGACACTTGAAGCTATAAAAACTATCGGTAACTAATGAAAGCAGCTTAATCTAGAAAAAATTGGATGGCTTTTAGGCTTCATGCATATACAGTGAAAGCTCTTTTAAGCGGACCAATTTTTTTTTTTATTTTTTTGTTATTGGAGATGTTTTGCTTAAAAAAACATCTTAGCATCAACATCAATTTCTTATTTATTTTTTATTATTTATATTTATTTATTATTTCGCTTTCAGAGGGTATAAACAAAATTTTCAGTTTTTTTATAACTGAAAATTTGTACAGGCATTTTTTACACGTATAGTAAAATTTTCGAATAATAATACGTATTTATGTAATGGGAAAAGCTAACCTTTCTTTTATATTGCAATGACATTTCTAAAATTTGAAATTGTAAGTACTTTATTATAGTATTCTTTTTATTTACTTGTATAATATGCATATAATACTTTATCAGATTGATAATATATATTTAGTTATTATACACAGAACTGAACTTGAATAAGATTTGGTAAAGTTGTTCATCATTATCACAATAATATATGTATATATAATTATATTGTATATTCCCATTTTACCAGACACTTTTATAGCCATAGCCGTAGTTATAGCTGGGATAGTAGGGATAGCGATAGGGATAGCTGTAGGGATAGGTGTAGGTGGGATAGCCTCCACTGTATTTATAGTAGGTGTTCGGGTAAGGCGCCACAGCTGGCCAAGCTGTGCTCGTCGTCGGCACATAGTAGCCGTTGTAGTTGCGGGCAACAAACTGGTGGCTCCCAGCCACGGGCACCAGGCCTGGCCCCGGAATAGCCACACCAGTGCTGGCAGGTATAAAGCTGGCCTGGCACAGTGCAAAGGCCAGCAGAAGCCAGCTGACGAGGAGCTGCAAGTGAACCTTTGCATAAAAGTTGCTTTCAAGAAATGTTTTTTCAACTTACGAGCTTCATGTTTGTGTTTTCTGGCGGGGATTAGCTTGCACCACTTGCCTGCTGGCCACTGTTCCATTGCTCAGCTGCCCAGCTTATTATATACCAGTCCGTTTGGCTGTGGAACTGCATTTGCTTTTCAAATGCAGGCGCCCATTTTGGGTGGGCTGCCCTTTTCGGGTCGTTCGGCCGCCCATTTGAGAGCTGGAGCCGAGTGCAGTCCAAGGGCAGCGAATTTGCATTGCTTAAGCTTGGCTCGTTGACGCAAGACTCTTTTGCTGGGGTCATCATATACATATGTATAGAAGGCAGCTGCGTCAACAAAGCGTCAATCGGTTTTTTATCTCATCAAATTTTTCAATTTATATATGTACACTTGGAAGAAAAAATTATTATTTTTATTTTAAGGAATACAATATGGTTATAAATAATCATTCGAACTATTATACTACTATATACCATATAGATAAACACTACATACACTACCCTCGGATTCCTGTTTTTAACTAAAGTACAAGAGCTGTCAAAGTCCGGATAAGCTCGAAAATTCTTAACCTGAAACTATATATTATTTTTTGACAACTTTTTTAAGTCCTCAAGATCTCAAATACAAAACTTATATACAGTACTTAATCTAAGAAATATTCTACTTCTATTAAAAATCGATTTACGTCCAATTTGCAAATTCTTGTTATAAGTATTTTGTATTTAATCGAAGCATTATTTTATTAGTTGTTACTTTTTTTACTAATTATTATTTTCATAACATTAACGCTTTATACTCAAAATCAAGGATTTTCCTAGCCAATTCGAAGGTTTTTCGAAAAAAAAGTATGATAATTTAGAAGGGAGTTATTTCTCTGAGTGTGTGTGCAATAAAAGATTAATTACATATTCGTATGCATAAATATTATATTATTTATTGTTCTACTATTTTGTATTCCACTAAACAGTAATTCTCACTGCAGCTAATCTCGAACCTAAATCTGTTTCCAGTGCGGCCAGGTCTTGATCTCGCTGAAGAGCGCCGTGCCGGGACAGGCGGTCGCCTTGGTCTGGCGATGGCCCAGCAGGGTGTAGTCGCTCTTCAAATATCCACCCAGATGTGCCTTGTCAATCAGGTCCTTGGCATTCTGCAGCATCTGTGCCGAGGGCGCGTTGCTCTCAAAGTTGCCCAGGAAGACGATGCCGATGCTCTTGCGATTGTAACTGGGCGCATGCGAGCCCTGCAGCCCAAAGCCACGCCCCTCGTACACCTTGCCGTCGCCGGCAATAATGAAATTGTAGCCAATGTCGCTGAAGCTGCGCCTGCTCTTGTGGTCCGACTGTATGGCCTTGATCATGCGCTGGCACTGCTGTGACGTAGTGCATCCATTCGGATTGTCCGAGTGGTGGATGATCACATACTCGACTGGGCCGCTTATACGCGAGGGCGAGCGCGCACTCGCAGCTCCCCAACTGCTGCGGGGTTCAATGGTCAACGCCTGCGTCGCTGTGGCGAGTGCTATTTTCAAAGTTGCGCTGATTAGGGACCAGTTGTATAAGCTGACTTATTGCTTGATTAATTACCTATGACGCCGAGGGCGAGCATCGCCAGAAACTTGAATGCTGCTGTGTTCATCGTTGGCCGTTTTGCTTTTGAGATTCGCTGCGGCAAGCGAGCTGCTTAAATAGCCCGATAAGGCGAGGGAACTTAGGCTAGTGGCTAGGGTATGCGATTTTGTTGAACAGGTTTGCAACAAAGAATCGGCTATATAAAAAAAAGTATAATAAATATTTCAATTCAGTCAACAGATGAGCTGGCTAAGTGATCGGGTTCGAACCTGAGGCTAGTGTAGGCTCGAATCTCAGGTTATTGTCTTAGCCGAAGAGGAGTTTGTAATACCAATAGTAATAATATAAAAGTAAGATTTAAGTTTTTTATAAGATTAAATCCCCAGTCTAATCGAAATAATTAATTTATTGGCTCTGCTATCGAGAGAAAATACTTTAAAATTAAAAAATTATTAGTTTAAAAAGGTATTTAAACAATTCCAGCAGTAAAGCGAGCTATTTAGTCACATAACCACCTTTTTGAAGCTCCGTTAAAAGGGCATGCACAATTCGTTGTGCTGTCACACGATTCCTGGTATGTTTTCGGTGATGTACCCATGGGGGAATCACTTGGCCTGGCCCGGTGATAAGACAAACATCAATTAAACGCACACATAATATATTTCAATATGTATTTTAACTTATATTAAACAAACTCTGGTGTTTACCCAAGTTCCAAAGCGGGCGAAATGTGTTTAATTTCTGATCTCTTTGCGCTTTGGCTTTTTAGGGCGTTTGGCTGAGGACTCCTGCTTTGGCGTCGGCTCCTTCGCCTTTGGCTTATTCCCCTTGGGCAGTACCTCTATGGCCGCCTTGAGCTGCAGCTTCTCCATCAGCGTCATCTCGCCGCCGGCAGCCGCGGTCTTGTGCAGCATTGCCTTTCGTGTGAGGCGCAGCTTCTGCACCTTCTTCTCGCTCTGCTGTTTCTCTTGGCGCACGCGCAGCTCGTTCAAGGCGCTCTTGTAGATGTTCGCGTGCTCCGCCTCAATGTCGGGCGAGACTGTGATCTCCTCGCCCATCGATTTGCCCACCTCGTAGAGCATCTTTTTGAATTGCGCCTGATCCTTTTCCGTGAGCAGCGTTATGGCCGTGCCTTTGTGGCCGGCACGCGCCGTTCGACCCACGCGATGTATGTAGGTCTTGATGTGGCGCGGCGCCTCGTAGGACACCACAATGTCCACGTTCGGCACATCGATGCCGCGCGCCAGTGCATCCGAGCAGATTAGGCCCTGAAAGCTGCCACGCGCGAAATCGCCCAGACGCTGAGCGCGTTTATTCGCCGACATATTCGCCGACAGCTGCTCGATCCAGATGGGCGTGCCATGGAACAGCTGCTTGAGCACAAAGGCCAGACGATCGGCGGTGTCGGCGCTATTGGTGAAGCACAAGAACCGCTTCCAGCCGTGCATCAGCACCATGGCGTACAAGGTGAGCGGCTTCAGGCGCATCTCCGTCACGCAGTACTGCTCCGTCAATTCCGCGGGCGTGGTGTATTTTCCAATAAACTGACTGCTCTGCTCCGTGCTCTGCTCGGGCAACTCGCCTCCAGACACAGCTGGCTGGAGATCTGGCATGGTCAGCACCGTGGTGAAGAGTTTGGGCTGGAACAAACGCAAATTCTGCAGCTTCTCGGGATCCTGTGAGAGCGTGGCCGAGAAGAGCAGCTTGTGCGGCTGTTTGCCGTAGCTGTTGAGCAGCTCCTGGTAGCAGAGCGGAGCCTGCACGCCCGTCAGCAGCTGATCCGTTGTAGTGCGCACATGCGTGTCCAGGTGATAGAGCCAGTTTTGGAAGACAGCGTCCATGATGCGATCCGCCTCGTCGATGACCAGAAACTGCAGCGACTTCAGGCAGAAGCCCTTGGTGGCATGCAAATGATCCACCAGGCGGCCTGCAGAAAATCGGAAATGAATGAAATATAAGTTTATATCAGCAGAGTTTTTCGCTTACCTGGCGTGGTGACCACAATGTCCACCTTGGAGTAGTAGACGCCCTTATACTGCTCCAGCAGCTTGTCCTGCTCATCCTCCAGGCGATGCTGCTTGGACAGCAGGCACACCTCCAGCTCCGTTTTGCTGCACAGCGCGCTAAACACCTTGTACACCTGCAGCGCCAGCTCCGCCACGGGTAGTACTACCAAGGCGCGCACCTTGCACTGCACGCGATCGGCCAGCAGCTGGACAATGGGTATGGCAAAGGCCAGCGTCTTGCCGCTTCCTGTGGGCGCCGAGACGCAGATATCGCGCGGTCGAAACGGCGCCGGCTTGGCTTGTGCCTCCAGTATCCAGGGTATCACGGCACGCTGCACTGGGAACAGGCGCTTGATCTTCATCTGCTTGAGTGCAGTGCACGTGAACTTCTCCAGGTAGGGCAGCTGTTTGATGGACGTCTCCTCGGTCGCCGCAGATTCGCTGGCAGATTCCTCCGCTTCCAGGCTTCCGCCGTCGATGATAGTGGGATGTGCCAGCCAAGCGGGTAGTACCATTTCTACTTTTTGGCGCTTGGGCGCCGAGGCATCTAATCCCACCACTTGGAAATCATTTGAAGTCGTTTCCTTGGGCTCTTCCGCTTCTTCTGGCGGTGGCTCTGCTGCAGCTTCTGTATGTTCCTCGGTTGCCTCATCTTTCTCGGGCTGCTCGGCGGCAGGAGCTTCCTCTTTGGTTATTGTTGTCTCGCTGCTTTTTTGTTTTCTTTTGCGTTTCTCTGCTTTCTGCAGCAGTTTCTGTAAAATTTCATCTTCATTTGCATCCTTGCCGCTGCCTTTTGATGCCTTATTGTGGTCCTCGGTGTAGCTGTGTGATTTGTAAATTCATTTATTTACTTTTATTGCATATTTCATATTGATTAATTACCGATTTACTGTGAATAATTCCATTTTTTAATCACAATTTTGTAAAAGCCGCGCACGTGTTGTCAATTGTTTACGTTTTTACAAGAACAAGCATCGATGCCTCTATCGATACTCCAAAGCGCGATTAAAAGACCCAACTGGCATCGATATTTTGTTCGACATTTCGATATGTTTTAATTGTAGCGGGCATTTTGAATTCTCATTAAATCAAAGGGAATGCACATATCAAATTAGTTGCGGTTTAGACAGAGAAGCGCAAACATGTTAATCATGCAATATTTCTATTTGTAGCTAAGCATTTAATTTAAATAGCTCATTTGTCAGCGGAAATACAGATGTAATTAGTTCATTTGCTAAACTCCTGGGGATTTTTTTTGTTTTTCTTGTGCACCGTTGACGTCTTTACTGCGTTTATGCGTGTACCTCACTGCCTCGAATTCAAGCTTTCTGGATTTTTTGCAAATGATGACTAATTTATTCCACACTAATTCAGTTCCACGTGAGCAATACAAATAAAAACAATAAACGTTTCGACGACGTTGGCTTAACAAATGATCAACTTAGTAAACCGGTTAAATGCGTCTGCCACTGGCACAAAATTCATGTCTAGGCCAAATTATCATATATCATTGCAGCAGATTTAAGTATAATATTCAAATCAGAGAAATTTTTAAATTATTCACATGTATTTGCACAAATTTTGTCGCCAAAAGGAAGGTTTTGATTGAAACGAAATTTTATTTCCGACATTATATTAAATTTAAATGCACGTTTAAGTGTTTGTGGCTGTTAATTTGGTATATTAAATCAAAAAGACGACTGCAAAAATTGGGCGTGGAACACGGATATCGCTCTTACAGCGATTTCAGCTTTCATCCCTAAAATCTTGTTTCGAAGCTTTTAAAAAGCCAAGCTGAACAAAAATTTGTTAAGTTCAATAAATTGCGGAAATAAAAAGCCTCAAAAGAGTGCGTTATTTGTGACAACGATACAAAAGATTATTGACTCGAGCAGTGCGGTTTTTTAAGTCACTCGCTTGCGTTTTGGGTTAAGCCTTGGGTTTGGGGAAAGACCTGCCAAGACAGGTTATTGGTTAGCAAAGCTCTGCAGAATCAGTTCGTTTAATGAATAGATTGCCTATTTTATCGAATCTGTTTTGTTTTCGTTTTGTCTTTGTAACTGATAAGCAAAGCATGTATGTATCCAATGTAGAAGGAAGTTTCTTGATTGAATTGCTTTCAGACATGTTCTCCATAAGCATTTAGATGTTTTCTCGCTCATTCGCACGGGCTTTCTGTCTTTCTTATCATTTCAACTTGTTGGCATCTGCAGTTGTTTAAACAGAAGTTTGTATTTTATTTACTGAGAAAAAATACAAAATTAACTAAAAAGTGGAAAACACGCGAAAACTTGTGCATTGTGCCAACGTTTATGAGAATATCATTAATTCGCGATCCCTAACGTTCATATTCAAATCGCGTTGAATATCCAGCAGTCAATGTGAATTAATTGTAAATTAAATATAATCTAATTTATTATACAACGGCAACTTGTCGTTTATTTATATTTGCCAGCACGCCACTGCCTCAGCGCATCAAACTTAAAGAAGGAAAAAAACCAGATGATGACAAACTTTAATGTTTCCTATGGAAACGTAACGCCCATTGCGTGAAACGTCATAACGGGGATTTCTCGCCCGCTCCATGCAACCCACCATTCGACCGGCGAAAAGCAACAAAAAAAACAAAAACATAAACAATAACAACAACAATGGCAGCGCACCTGTTGCCGCCGAGCAAAACTCGTTCAGAGGTGAGTTTTGACGATCGTCTGAAATTCTCACAGCGTTCGCAACGCTTTAAAATGCTAGGATATAAAAGCAGCAGCGTTCATTTGCAAGCGTTTCGCGGCGAGCTCCAAACGCTCGCAATTAACTTAAGAAGAAATAAAAACGCACGCAAAACGCGCGAAAAGTGCCAACAAAAAAGAAGTCAGCGAATTCAGCGCTGAAGTTGCTTAAGTTGTGCTAGCTGTCGCCCGAAAGGATTAAGCAAAGTCTTGTTAAAAAGGACAAGTGTGAAATATAGTGATATATATATATATATACAAATATATATAGCAAATTTATAGCAGTTTATATAGAGTTAACATGTTACAAATGCTGTTCAAAATCGCGCTGCTGGCGCTGCTGCTGGTGCAAAGCAATCGCTGTGATGCCGCCGCGTAAGTGTTTTAGAAGAAGCAACTACACTCAGAGAAAAACCAAGCACGAGCTGCAAAGAACACCGATTCTTTATTCTTTGAATTTCGTATATATTTAGTTTGAATTTTATTTTGGTTTTTAACATCGTTTTTTTTTTTTTAAATTTCAAATAAATTGAGTTTGAATTTATGCTGTAGAATTCAAAACAAAGTTATTATTATGCAAATATTCTCATTAACAAAAATTGTCGAAATTGAAATCAGCGTACAACGTTCTTAATGAAAGTTCAAAGATTTTTAAATTATTCACTGTGCTTAAGTTTTAAATTTAGAGTTTTTGAGATCGTAAAAAACCTGTTTGACGTAAGAAATTTTTGCTCAAGTTAAAAAATTTCCGCCTTAGCCGCAATTTGTCAAATCTTGTACTTGATTTAAGTACAAAATTTCCTAACCATTTTTCGCTGAGTGTTGCCACGATTTGGCCATAATGAATTAGTCAAGCAAATTGACAAATAACCAAATGCCTTGAGCTGCCAAGCTGAGCTAGAGGATTAGGCCAAGGCTAATTTGAATGCGTTGCGATCTTGGCCATTGTCCGTGCTTTGGTTCTTTTGGCATTTTGAACTTGCACAAGATGATGACCTTGTCTGGCTGCCCAAACTTGATGCTTATCTTCCAGCTACACACATCTAAAGTCATAAAATGCAATTGTTTAAATATAAATTTAGAAATAAAACTGGTAGCGTACATAATTTATTTTGATTTTTTTTTCCACAATTTCGAATGACAATTTTGTTTGGCTGGTTTCTTATTTCCAACAATTAGCACGCATGCGAGTTTCTTGTTTTTGTCACACTTAACAGCTTCTTGCTGAATATTGCCGCAACTTGAACTTCATGCATTCATTTACGTATATGTATATTTATTTATCAATATTTTTCCTTGATCTTGTTTCATTAACAGCACCTTGGGCAATCCGACGAGCAACTCACGACACTTTCCCAATGATTTTCTGTGGGGCGTCGGTTCGTCCTCCTACCAAATTGAGGGTGGCTGGAACGCGGATGATAAGGGCGAGTCCATTTGGGATTATATGACACACAAGAGTCCCGAGAAGATTGCCGATCAATCCAATGCAGATATTTCAGCCGATAGCTATCATCAGGTAAGTTTGAGTTATTAAGCTACTGTAAGGATTTATAGTAGGAACATCTTTCTTTAGATAAAAAACGCTAATTAGAAATTTGATTTATTCAAGTTAATTTATTTGTCAGTTTTGGGGCAGTTTTTTAACTTAAAGGGTCATTTTTTTAACCTTTTTATGAGTGTATTAATTCACATACGTAATCCAACCGATTTATGGGTCATAAAAAACAAAATTTTATAATTAGGCAGTCGCATCATGTGCAGGGGTCACAGTTCGAAGACGCTGAGGTAATCGAACTGGTATTAGACTGATAGAATCTGACCGCTAGGCCCTTGCATACGCCTACACTTAATATTCTTTAGCCATTCTATTCATTAATTATACGCAATCAGGTTCATTAATCACCGTCATATAATCTATAAACTTTGTGCTGACAAACAAAACTCTGTTCGACAATTCCACCCCCCACCCCTTGTCCACTTACTGGCAACAGGTGTCTTTTCAGGTGGGTCACTGTTTCAGATTTATGCGTTTTTACGGCCAGAACTATGCAAATTTATAAATGCCTCGATTGGTGGCCTGCACTCAAGTCAACTTTTGTCAGCTGCGCATTTGATGCAAGCATCTGGTGCTACCAGTTGTATACTGATCGAATTATCTTTAACCACTCTGACTAATGATCACTAATTGTCATACTTCATTGATAAGTACGCGATAATTGCCTGTATCATTGCTCAGCTCTTGAAGATTAAGCATCTGAATTGGTTTATGAAGTGCTTTATTATGAATGAGCATTGATAATCAATATGTACATTGATACAAATCAGCTTTAAAAGCAGTTAAAGTTAAAGCAAAACTCGATTGAATGTGTTAAAGTGTTAAGTCTTTGGTATTTGCTTACGGCAGCATAAGCACACTCAGAAAAATAAACTTTGAAGTTTTCAAAACTACCCTGAAGTTAAGATTTGGTTGCAGTTCTAAGAGCTATTCTGATCAAAATGCTAACTGAAAATAGCTTGAGGGTATAAAAACGATTCTACTGATGGAACTTAAGGTTCCAAGAATTATGTTCGAATCCCAGACTCTTTTATTACTGTAGCATTGATTTAATTGTATTCTTCTATACTTACAAAAACTTTAATAAATACTAAAGATACCCATATTCAGGAAAAAGCACTCAGAAAACTCAAAAAGATACTTTAGATAAGATACTTTTGAAAGTTCTATGTGAACCAGTTATTCAGGCAAACTAAACAGCAAGGTTCCGGATTCGAATGACAGACTAGAATATCTATGTTGAATTATCAAAGCTGAAGGCCAGGGCTATTCAAAAGTAAGATTCGTAGTTGACAACTATATCATATACCAAAAATAATAATTTAAATAACAGAAATAAATATAATAAAAATTCCAATAAAAACTCAAGATACCTTAGCAGTTCTCAGAAATGGTTATGGAGGAAACTCGATAAGATACTAAAGATAAATAGCCTGCGTATTTTAAAATAGAGTTGTTTAAAAACTTATAAAACAAATTCCATGACTAGTTACTTGAAAGCATTTTTGAGTATAGTTTTTGTGCAGTCTTGAAAATACGAACAGAAAATAAAATTCCTATGTGTATATTAAATATATTCTTATAGGAATAACGCCCTGCTTAGCTTGATCTGTGGACAATTAATTGTCTCTGACAATGTCCACGGCCATGTTATGAGCATTATAGATTGCATTTCAAGTCAGCTAACTAATATTTAATTGTTGATAAATTGATTTAGCATAAGACATGAATGCGATATATGTTTATTAGCCGATCTTAATGGCGTGGCATAATACGCCAGCCAATTGCCAGCTTAGCGGCCAGCTAGCGTGTCCGCAGGTGTCTCGGCATTGTGGCCATTGTCAGCCGAAAGGTGGACGCCCCCTATGTCACTTGGCCAGGCCAAGCCAGAGGCAATGGCTAACAACGAGCGTGTCAAATTGTTGTCTCAAAGCAAGGCACAAAATTAGCCGTAAATAGAGAGAAACAAAATCAGACAAGATAAATAAAATCAAATACAAATGACATAAAATGTAACGAAACTAAGGTATACGTGACCGTGTTGTGCTTGTGCCGCATGTGTCGCCAACTGTTTTTGGGGGCAACTGGTTTTTCCGAAATGCTTGGCATTCTTGGCCAAAGTGAATGCGGCTAAGATTGTGTTCTAAGAATTTTCCGTTCCATTGCAGTGGCGTCGCGATGTGGAAATGGTGAGGGAGCTGCACGTGACCACGTACCGTTTCTCGATCTCCTGGCCCAGGATCCTGCCCGGCGGCTACATGAACCACGTGAGCACCGCTGGCATCAAGTACTACAGCAATCTGATCGACGAGCTGCTCAAGTACAACATCACGCCCATGGTGACCATCTATCACTGGGAGATGCCGCAGCGGCTGCAGGAGCTGGGCGGCTGGACCAATCCAGAGATAATCCCCCTGTTCAAGGACTACGCCCGCCTCGTGCTCGAGATGTACGGCGACCGCGTCAAACTGTGGACCACCATCAACGAGCCGTGGCATGTCTGCGAGCACGGCTACGGCGTCGACTACATGGCGCCCTCGTACAACAATCCCGGCATTCCCGCCTACCTCTGCGGCCACAATCTGCTCAAGGCCCACGCGGAGGTGGTGCACATGTACCGTGAGTCCTTCCAGCAGCGTCAAGGCGGACGCATCGGCATCACGCTGGACACGTCCTGGATGGAGCCCAGGAATCCCGACGCACCAGAGGATCGCGAGGCATCCGAGCGTGCCATGCAGTTCTTTGTGGGCTGGTTCGGCCATCCCATCTTCTCCAAGCACGGCAACTATCCCAAGGTGATGATCGAGCGCATCCGCAATCTCAGCAAGCAGCAGGGCTTCGGCGGACGTTCCCGCCTGCCCGAGTTCACCCAGGAGGAGATTCATCGCATCCGCGGCACAGCCGATTTCTTTGGCATCAACACGTACACAACGAACTTGGTAACACCGAATGGCCACAACAACACCGGCAACTTTCCCATACCGTCGTTCGGTCACGACATGGGCGTCGTTCCCAGCCAAGTGGGCGTGGACTGGCCCGGCTCGGGATCCGTCTGGCTTAAGGTAAGTCAACTCCGACTATTCACAATGCAAAAATACAATTAAGTGGCCGGCCGATTGTAGTCCGGCGGGGTGGGCGGTCACGAGCGGACTCGCTAATAAGCTGAGATGAGCTAATATCCGAGCAGGTGGGGGGCGCCATGATTGTGGGGAGTGTGTGTGGGGGGGGAGGAGGCGACCACAAGTGGATTTAGCTCGAGAGCTCGTGGCAGTAAGTGAATAATGACTAGCTGCTGGAGTCGTCAAACATCGGAGGGTGGCTCGAACTACTTAGCCAAGATTAAATTGGGGGATGACTCAACCGGTTGGGCGTAATTGCCTTTGCGTCGAGGGTTGCGCCGGGACAGGTGCGAGTTCAATGAACCCCAAAACAGATGCTTAACACCACTCCCTTTCTTCTCCCCCCACTTGCAGGTCTATCCCAAGGGCATGTACAATCTGCTCATGTGGTTACATCGCGAGTACAACGGACCCGAGATTATTGTCACGGAGAACGGCGTGAGCGATCGCGGCGGCCTGGAGGATTACGCCCGTGTGGACTACTACAATATGTATTTGTCCGCCGTGCTGGATGCCATTGAGGATGGCGCCAATGTCAGCGGCTACATTGCCTGGAGTCTGATGGACAGCTACGAGTGGAAGGCCGGCTTCACGGAAAAGTTCGGCCTCTACCACGTAGACTTTAGCTCGCCGGAGCGCACACGCACGCCAAAGATCTCGGCGAAGGTGTTCGCCAACATCTGCAAGACCAACTCCATCGACTGGAGCTATCGGCCCGCGTTGGACAAGCACCAGCTGGTGGTCGCCGCCCGAATGCCCGCCGAGCAGGCGGCCCTAAACTCGGCAGCCACGTGCAGCTGGAGCCTAGCGCTCCTTTTGGCCGCTCTGCTCGCGTGGCGTTGCTAGGCTGCCAGCCACATGCCATATCCAAACGACTTGTGCGCTCTTTCTACATATTGTTGCAAAGTATTTTTACTTATTAGCTCTAAGTTCGTCTAACGGAACGTATTGTGTATAAATGTATTGTATAGATATGTATAATTTCTAATTCTATTAACAAATAGAAAAACAACTCAAAATCAATAAAAACAAAAAAGATTTGTGATATATTCATTTTGTGAAATAATTAATTTTAACGATTTTTAATGATATCTAAAAGGAAAAGGAGAAAAAACTTACTTTTTTATCTTTTGTAGCATTAATTGAGATAAAGAAGAAACTGAAGAAGAAATGATGAGTGAACAAAAATTTAATTATGATGGGAAAAAATATACAAATTTAATTGATGATCTCAGTCTGGCAAACAACGTCTTCTTTCATTCCCTTGCAGAGGGTAATATAGTTTTGTCACAAGAAGTATATATTTCAGTGTGTTTGTTTATATGCAAACTTTCTCTTAGTTGTAAAGTATTCATCATAAAACTAATAGTAGAATCCGGTCGAATCGGACCACTATAGCATATAGCTACAATAGGAACGATCGGTTGTAATATGAGTTTTTGTATGAACAGCTTTTTTTGTATTTAACATTCGGCACTTAAAATAGATTTTGGTTTTTGTTATTTTAATAAAGAACATACACTTAGTTTTAGAGTGAACTTAACTTACTTAAAAAGAGAAGCGCTTTAGTTACTGTTCAACTGTTTAAGTTATTTTAAAGTGCCAAGAACTTAAGCCCCAAGGACAAACTGCTCTCTAGAATACAAATATAAAAACACGTTCCAGATGCGGTGTGGCTAATCGATTGTTAACAAGTTAACGAGCTGGGCTTAAAGTCACGGGTATAACATGATTATTTACTAGGTGGTTCACTTGATCCAATTAACATTTACATATCAAAGTCAAAGACATTTCCACTGGCTCATTAAGCAAAGAATCCAAATGTCTCAAAGTGTTTCCGCAACTAAATCAAAATCAGAGTCTGAGACAAAATTGGCCAGCCTTTTGTCTGTCACGAACAAAAGAGCATTATGAGCATTAAGTGTTATCCACAGCACAATGCGCCCCGATAAAAGCCAATCGACGTTTATGTAAGATCAGACCAGCTGCTCTCTGATGCTCAGGCATTCCATTGTCGATCGCAACTATTTAATTGTAGGGGTGGTAAACTTGTAGCATGAACCTGAATATTAATAAACAGACATTTTAGCAATGATTAAATTATTGTCTGTGCTTATGCATATGAAGGCATATTGTCTAAATGCTCACTGATCCCGAGCTCGTGTTCTGGGCTAATTCTTGAATCGTTTTGACGTACATACACTTGAAGAAACTAACCAAGGAATTTGTTGTTAAATCAAGTATAAGTAAGCATAAACAATTAATTAAAATTCCAAAATTCCCAAATATTATGCATAGGTAAATGCAGTACTTAATTGAAGACACGTTTTACTATTATTTAAAAGTTTAATGCTGTTTTTATGCAAACATTTTTATTAATGGTAACCTTCTACTTAATTCCAAAATGTTTTTCTTACGCAATAATAACGATCTATTGCAAATTTGTCAATGATTCATAGCTAGCTTAGAGAGCATTCAAAATCGAGTTGATCTTTAAATTTAGAAGGTCGTTTTTCGCTAAGTGTACATATGTCACATCCGCCTGCAGCATTCAACAAATCGACAGATTTTGCTTTCGCATGACAATACCTTTATGTGAGTGTATCCGTGTACGTATGTGTGTTTGTTGTGTTTGTTCCTAGTTGACTTTCAAAGCGTTTCAAGTGACCAGAAATAGACACAAAGTTCGAGACGGAACCAGAACCAGTTGCCTTTCATTTGGGCAGCGCCTACAGCATTTTATTAGCATTTACGTAGATTTATTGTTTTGGTGTTAAAGTCACACGAAAAATTGGCATTAATTATTTATGTACTGCAATTGAAATTGAAACTAGGAAAACCGCATAGCGACCGTTGCAGCCAATGCCAATGCCAGACGGCAATATTTCCTATCCAAGAGGGGCGAACAGCAGGCAGGCCAAAGGTCCCCCTCCAGGTCGAGCGGGCGTGCGCTCGCTGCACCTGTTGGAGCGACAGTCACGAGCGAGAGGCGCCTGCTATTTACAAGTCTAAGTACATGAATATACATTTATACATATATATGTATATGCATTTACATGATGTATAAGTTTGCAGTCTGGAGCATTGTTTGTCTGAAGTGTTTACAGGTGAATAGTCTGTGCAGGGGCGTTGTGCTGCAGGGGGGTGTGGCTGAGTGTTAAAGCCTATTCAAAACCGTTTGCCTGTTAATCAATTTATTAATTAAGATAAATGATGCACAATCAAGAGCAATAGTTAAACTTGTTTGTTATTCTCAGCTTTTGTTGCTCTATTATAACTATATATATTTCTGTATATGTATATGTGGGCTTTATCACTCTTTTTTATCATTATAAAAAAAATTAAATGCACGTGCAAAAACAACTGGTAACAAAATTCGTAAAACAAAACTATACATATACTTAACTCGAGCTCTACACTGGTGTTCATTGTAATGTGTCCAAAAAAAAATATATTTATATATATTATGCATGTATTTATTATTTAGTTTTAATTCTAAATAAATATAAGCAAAAAAAACATTTTAAAAATTTTAAAAATTAATTGAAATGTCTGTAAGATAGTTATATTTAATAATAATATATCTATCTACATGAAGCCTATAATATACATGTTTCTATACAATAAGTTTGTTTAGTTTAATTTAATACTACAACATACATTCTATATAAAAATATATATGTATTTAAAATAAATAAGAATGCTGCAATTGAGTATAACCGCAAGCGCAATACTCGTTCACAGCGTAAGAACAGCCAAAATATCGTAGTATGATTTGTACACATAAATAAAATACAAGATCCCAGAGCTTCTCATGTCAAACTTGTTGTCAATAAAATCTTTGTAAGTTCTTATCTAATTTGTATACTTGTTTATGACGCAAATGCATACGAATATCTAAAATAAACACAAAAATCACACAAAACATGTTTAGAAATGTCTAAAAATGAGATATGTTGAAGTCTTTCTTGCGACAAAATTGCCATCATAGGTTGATAACATTTATAGGCCAAAGTCAAAGTATCTCATTTCCTCTATCTCTTATCAACTGGCACGTTAGAACAGTTACTCAACCGTTTTCAACTGAGGTTTTAATTAAAGACCGCAGTTAAGCGAATTTGTTGCTGTTGTTGCTGCTGCAATTGCAGTTACGTCGAAGCCCCATTACAATGCCGGCAACCCCTAACTGAAGTGCGGCCCTAAACTTTGTTAAAACAAATGCATATAAACAACACAAACACTTTTAAGGCCAACAAACATGACCGACAATGAGATGACACGAGTTGGAAGTTTGCAAACTTTTGCTGCTGATGTAATTTTACAAACTGCATTACATCAGCCGTTTTTGCTGCACGAATTTCTCGAAAAATATGTGTGTGTGCGTGTGTGTAAATTACAAATCAACAAAGTGAGGCCGAGCAATAAACTGTGGAAAACTTATAGGAGAATGGAGAATACTGTTGCAAAATGGGGTGATATTTATAGGGCCTAGGAAGATTTTGTTATTCAACTTTTGCATTAATTTCTGGCATCTGTTTCAGTTGAATGTTTAAAATGAATTGTCTGCTAGGTTTTAAATTTGCCTGTTAAGCTGGTGCTATGTTATATAAATATGTTATTACGCTAGTCAAGAAGCAGTTAGCTGCTGCCTAGCTAACTTAACATTTCGAATACCCAGGAAAGTATGCAATTAAAATGTATTTTTCGGCTTTTAATGTAGCCCTAAACGTATGCTTTAGATATACAGTTAACATAATTATGACCGTTTTACCTCAAATTCGATACGTAAAGTCAGCCAGTTTAAATTATCTGTGGAAAATACAACTACCCAAAAGCAGCTGCTGTCTTCTCCGACATTTTTTACAAACAAATAAAAAATACAGGAAGGCAGAGCACTGCATTTCGGGTTGTTAACTTTCCACCTTGCCAGCAGCTGTTTTCGAGGAGAGCAATCCACGAATTCAGAGTCACGATGCCGCTGTCAAGTCACGTGCTTGGATTGTGGCTGGTTCGCAGTCATTTATCAAACATTTATAGACCTCATTGCACTTATTGAAAATTAATACGGATTAAATGCCACAATTGTGCAAAAATCAGCACACATGCTGAATTCAACCACCCGCCACGCCCCCCGCACCGTCGCAACCCACATCAATTGTTAACGCTAATCCTGCGAACAAGGCATTTGAGCCTCAGTCAAACATCTGCCCAAGCAGAACGTGCGGGGAGTTGAAAAACTAGTGGCACTAAAAAAGGATTAAATAACAATAAATGATAAACTGCAGACATTCGATTTGCAACCACCGGTGAAAACTGCAAGCAGCAACTGCTGTCAGTTATCATTGCTTCAATATAGAAAAATTGTTTTTCAATAGAAACAACAAATAATACAATAATAATAATAATAATGTATACACTGATTGCGCCTGTGGCTAATTTGATTAACATTAACACCCAAAATGCAATCAGAGCGCTGAGGTTTTCCATGTCGATGCGGGCGCACATGAAAAGCATTTGTTTATCATATACATACACATATACAAAACGAATACCAGGCCATTGATTACCCTTTTTCAATAGTCAATCAGACATTTAATTGCACAATTTTCAACACCAAAATCCCATAAAGAATTTCCAGCTGTGAACACTTTTGGCGCTGATTGAAACATTTTTTCAAACGACGCTTCGGAAGTGTTGCCCTCATGTGGACGTAAATTGCCCCGGTCTACGTCCGCCCCCCACTGCCCCACCATGTCCAAGAACATTACATTAAAGCACTTAGTTGTTGAGCCAGGGCCCGCACCCTCCGTAGATACAATTTTGTCGATAAGCACCCATAAAGTATCTTTGGACTGCATTTATTGAGTTGTGCTTTTGTGCACTCGTTAAAAGTTATCCATGTCAATGGAACTCTGTCCCGCTGTCGCCGTCGTTTAGTAATTGGCGTGGACAACAAAGCTTGGGGGTGCAGCGTGGGGCAATAGGAAGCTCGGCTTTATGGCGTTACAGCTACAGATATGTCCATAAAAGATATCAATGTTCTTAGCATATAAACGGCTATCATCGTAAATCTTGATGAGAACTTTGCTCGGAGCATGGGAAATTTTGTAACACATACACTCAGAATAACACGTAAAAGCGCTCCAGTCGGGCACGCATTATGTAATAAAAAATTTAAAGAACATAACTTTCAAAATTATTTTTCTATTTTATTTGGATTTATAAATATTTTTTCTTTGACTGTACGCATTGAAAGCAGTGCTTGTTGAAAATTAAACTGGATATAAAATCCTTGGGCAATCTACATTAATTACGAATAAAAGAATAATTTATTATAAAGAGGAAGAGGAGAGAGAACTGAAAATTCTATGGAACAAAGGGCCAACTCAATCGTCAGCTGTATTTTGATCGTCGCAAAAGCAAAGCCATAAATTATCGGCAAAGGTATCGTTAGGCACAAGTAAAAGGTGCCAAGGGTAGGTCATCAAAATAGGGCCAAGAACGTGCCAAGATCGCAAAGGGCAGCTGAAAAGTAAACTAAAAACCGCGCACGGAGAGTTCAATGAACTCTGCAACAATCTCAGCGGAGCTGTCTCCCAGCCTAATGACAAACCGATTAACCGGGCGCAAGACGTGGGCCACATTGCCAGTTGCTGGCTTAAATGGGCAGCACGGGCAGCGGATCGATGATTGCGCAACAAATTGCACAAACGAGCTGTTGTCACCCCTTTTCGGGCCGAACAGTTAGCGGCCTGACAGTGACGAGAGAACCTGGCGAATGTGCTACTGTAACTGTACCAAACTTGGCTGGCACGAAATAGAAAAAAAAAAAAGAAGAGAGAGAAAACCACCACCAATTGAAGCTGCCGACTGTGGCGCCTGCGCAGCTGTCCCGGATCTCGGCCAATGTGCCGGGAGGAGCTCCGTTGGCAACGTCGCGCGCCGCTTTGTCTGAAATTTCACGCAATGCCTGCCCATCATCAGCCATGTCCAGGGGATTGTGTGCGACTGTGTGTACACACTGAGAGAAAAACTCGAAAGTGTTGTACTCAAAACAAGTGGAGCCCAAAATTCGTAATTATGGAACTTGTTTTTTATTTCCAATTGTCCTAAAAGCAACCCTCAAGTACTTAATACTTAAATAAGCTACAGGATGAGATAAGAATGTATAAAAACGAGAACATTTTCACCAGATATTCAAATACTATATATACAAATCAAATATAATCACTATAAATAGTATTTAATCAAATTCTTGTTATAATTTTTGTAATGATAACAAATAATTTGTACATCAATATCAAACTCATTGATTTATACCTAAGCTAACTTCAAATACTGAGCACTAAAAATAATTTCTATTTATAGTTTAAATTATAAATAAAAGTTTGAAAATTCTATGCCAGTTATGCCAGAATTTCAAATGAACTTTTTCTCACAGTGTATGTTAGTATTTATTGATCGATCGTCTCGATATCGCATTTTTATTGTTGTTTGTCACTGCAAAATGCGCCACCATTGCACGGCGCATTGTACGCCCTGTGAAAGTGCCCGGGGGCAGCGCTTCTTAGGGGTTGTTGTTGTTGTTGCATGCAGTGCAGTTGCAGTTTTTGGTTCATAGGGTTCCGCAGAGGGTAGCTTTTTTTTGTTATCTTCAACCCTTAGCATTGGGCGCTGGGAATGCATAAAATGCTCTGGGATTGCGTTTCGGGTTTCGTTTTCGGGGTTTATTTGGTGCGTGGTCTGCGCATCTTGTCACAAATTTCCATTATTTGTATATTTTGATGGCCAGAGATTCAAGTTCATTGATTTTAGCATGTTTCACTTTTGTTTTTATAGCTCAACTGCAGTTTGTTGTTTCGATTTATTGGCTCAGACTGCATTAACAGTAAAAGTTATGAGAGGGCGAAGGACTACGAATGGGAGAGTTGTATATAGGATTTATATGAAAACTACTTGGCGGTACATTAGTTGCATTGGGAACCTGAATTATGTATGTATATTCTAGTTACCAAATTGGAAATTGTGCATTTAAAAGCTTAAGTCTTGAGCAAAACCTCCTTAAGTATATATTTATTGGCTTATCAATTAATGGGATATGCAATATAAAGTAAAATAAATTATCCAGTTAACTTACCTCAACTCTTTTGCTACATAATCTCCTTGAATTGCCAATATTCAACTCCTTCTTTTATCACCACCGAGTAAACACAACATCCATTAAGATTAACGATCGCTCGTTTGTCCAACTATCATTTTCAGGCCCATTATCTGGCTGGGGCGATCTCACGCAATTGCCACTGAACGATTGGGCTCCGATCGCCGTTCTCACATCTGCAACATGCAACGGTTAATTGTTTTCCATTTGTTTGGTGGGCATTTATGGCCAGTCACCGCCCACAGAGCACTGAGCAGTGGACACAGCGAACTCTACAGACTGGCCGGTGTTAATTTATAGCATTGCCGCCAACGCCCCAGGTGGGAGGGCTCCATGGCCTCATGGCACATATATCTATCAGAATGATCTATCGTTAGAACAGCCAACATATCACACTTGCCAGCTGGCCGCAGTGCCCGAGCCAAGCTTTGTCGTGCCTGGCCTGGCCCGGACCAGCCCATTGTCTGTCATTGTAGTCACATTATTAGATGCGCATCGTTGACCAAATTAATTGTCGCCCATGTTTGGCTCATTGCACAGCGGCTGGGCTGCGGGGGCGACTGCAACTGGGCAAACTGCAACGTCGATTCATAATGTGCCACATAATGATCGTTAATGAGAGCTGGAAGCGATTTCTATCGGGCACTCCCGATATTCACGTTCTGAGGCAACGTGCTATGGAACCAGTTGACAGACTGTCTGTCAGACTGCATGTCTGACAGTCCAGAGACATGGTTCTGGCCTAACGCGTTTGCCGCTCTCAATTCCACAAGTTTATAGCCGGAAATTCTAATTGTTGAGGTTTGTTTGGGTTTTGTTTTTAGCTAAAAAAGAGTTTATGATTCCAAGTATGAGTCATGTAGTGGGCCATAAATTGTGTTGTGGCTTACCTGCATGCAGCAAATGCAGCGAGAGCGGGCTCTCTCTCATCCACGCCTGGAAGGCCGTGTCCAGGCAAACAAACATTCCAGCAACGCCACAAGGATCGACAACCTGCAGCGGGGGTGGCACAAGCTATCGATTTTTAGTGCCAGGCGGCAGCAGCTGCAGCGCCCCTTTGGCCAGTGCGGCATTGGGGTAGTCTCAAGTTCGTCTGCCAATTATTTGCCGCTTATTAGTGACGGCGACGCAGTTGCAGTTCGGATTGTGCTCCGTTTTTGGTGGTGTTGGCGGCACGTGACTTCTGGCGTCTCGGCGCTCCCTTTGTTTGCATTAACGGAAACAGGGGACGGGGGAGGAGTGCGCGGAGACGATGCTGACTTTGACAAGCAACACAAAATTCAAACTCAAGTGTCGCCCTAATACTAATACTTGGCCATTACGCCTGCAGTGCGGACTGCATTGAACACATTCTGTGTGTGTGTGTGTGTGTGTGAAATTGCCACCCTCTGAACGTAAATCAGAGCTACCCCTCAGCATGGGGGCGCTGACCAGGCGGCGGTGAAGTTGTGCCTGGCGGATGAGTTGGCCAGCCAGTGGGCAGCCAAACCGGTTTCTAATCCTTTCAGCATGCAAATGCAAACAAGAAATGCAAACGCAAATAATTTCCCTTTATTTGCTTGGTCAGCAAAAAGTTCTGCAAAACCGGGGTTGAAAAGAGTGGCCACGGAGCTGTTGTTGTTTCTGTTATTGCAGCGAGTTGTTAAAAATTGTAAACTTTATTAGCAGTGCAACACTGGCACGATCAAGAAGAAGAGCTAACAGGCGATTTGCATGCCCATCACTCACATACACTCACACACAGGCAGACACGCGCGTTCACTCTCTTCATCTCTCACTCTGCCTGTCGTGTTATTTTGCGACTGTTGTTTTGTATCTTCGTTTTATTCGTTTTGTACTTGGCAACGCTGCAAGTTCAGTTTTTTTCGCGTCGCGAAGCAAGTGCGCAATTGAATTGTTTTGCATTGAGTTTGTTTAAATAACACACACGTAAAAAGATTATGCAAAATGCTGTTGTTTTAGGCAGCGATAATCTCGATTTGCAACAGAAAGTCGGTCTGTGAATGTGCATAAGTGTTGGTTTTTTTTGTGTCCAAAGAAGAAAGGAAGCGAGCGCATCAGTGTTAAACAGCACAGGTTAGTAATTATATTTCAACTGGCATTAATGTGACCAAT
This sequence comes from Drosophila colorata, assembly GCA_035041545.1. NCBI lineage: Eukaryota > Metazoa > Arthropoda > Insecta > Diptera > Drosophilidae > Drosophila > Drosophila colorata. The sequence continues at coordinate 9,734,063 of JAWNLD010000564.1, forward strand.
TATAAGCATCGATCTTTTGCGAAGTGAAGATCGTCAACTCATGCCCACTCAAAGGTTTAAATCAATCGAATCATCTGCAATTACATAAACACAATACACAGTAAAAGTTGCTGCATAAATAGAATTGGCAAACAAAAGGCAAACCGGCGGCAATATCTACTTCCCCCCACACACTTGCAGCTCCTGTGCCAAAGCGAAGAATGACAGCAGTGTTGGGCAATGGGGGAAATAACAAACAATTGTGCGCACCCCAGTTGAGGGCTTCTGTCTTACTTCACGCTTGCCTGGGCAGCGGCAAAAGCGAGTGGCAGCGCCAGAAATCGAATGTATTATCCTCGCAGCAGCAACAAAAACAAAAGGCGAACATTTTGCGCTTTGTTGCAGTGCCAAAGAAAGGCCACAATGCTGGGCCAACATGTGCAGAGCTCATCGGGGTCTGCCAATTTGGGCGCCCGCTGCTCCCACGGGGATGCAATGACAATGCCGTTGACAACGACAATAACAGCTCAATGCGATGTCGCATGGGCAACCAACAAAAAAAGTTGGCAGTGAAAAATGTTTGTCAAAATCAAATTTACAAGTTGGGCGGCCGCCCCTTTTTTTTGGGCCCATTATTGAACGTTTTGAATGTTATTGCATTGTAATGGGTTGCATATTTTCCCTTCTTTTAAAATTTGTTGTTGTTTTTCTTGCATTATGCACAACTCCCCAAAGTGCCGTTAGTTTGCCCAGTGGGCGGTCTATGTTAGATCTTCGGTAACCCCTGGCAACCGTGCGCGGCACAACTATGTAACGTTTGTTTGTAATTTAATGAAGTTAGTTACAGCATAGCTGGCAGTAAATTTCATTACCTGGCAACTTTCCCGGTAAGCAACAAATGAACTCTTCCGAGAATCAAATTTCATGCGCACTTTGGTAACCCCCACCGGAGCTGGGGCTGGGGCTGAGACTGGGTCTGAGTCTGGAGTTGGGGCAATGCTGACGAGCGAAAACTTTAACGGACCTGGAAAATGGACAGTCGGACGCGTCCGACTCATTGTTGTACAATATTTAATTGTTGTTTCTAGTTTTTTGTTGTTTTCTGCTTTTCTCTCTCTACGTTTTTTATGCTGCTGACTCTGTTGCAATTCATTGCAGTGGGAAGTGGATGCACTCAAGCGGCGCAGCTGTTGCTCTCCGGTTTTCTTTCTATCTCTGGCCTCGTATCAAAGTTAATTGTTAACCGCCGTCGGGAGCTGTTTTTAAGTGCAAAGAATACGAACTTAATGAAGTTTTATGCGTTTCTAATGTCCAGCCAATTTGCTTTCGATGATATTTCAATTGTGATCCGGCCTATATCACAAATTAAATAGGCCCCAATTGATGATAGACTACAAACTGGTGATTAGTCGATTTCTAAGCTTTTGCTCATCCAAAGGCAGTTCTTGAACCTTGTCTGATCTTCAGCATCAACTGCAGCCACAACTCCTAACTCTTTGTCAACTGCACGCACATGCTAATCAAATTACGCAGCCAATTGGACTGGATGTCAAGTGCATGGCACTCAATTTGCGTCCAGTCGGACTATTTAAACATGCATGTTCATAGGCGCAACTACATAGTATATGATGCTATTCGTGCTGTGCCCTCCCCTCCCCTCCCCTCTCTGTCTCTCGCTGCTGTTGCATTAATTGACCAGCGGAGCTCGCGTGTCACTTTGTCAACTCTTCGCTGGCAGCTCAACTTAACATTATTTAATTACAAGAGCAACAAATGCGGCGACAACAATAGCAACAACAACAACGACATCAACAACCGCGACAAGAACTTTCCGTGTCATAAAAAATTATTTTACGCGCGTTCTGCTAGAAGAAGACAGCGGTGGGGGGCAATGGTCGGGCAAATACATACACATATACATATATATATGTACATACATATATCTGTAGCTTTAACTTCAACTGGTTTTTTTTAGTTGTAGCTTTTGTTTTTGTTGTGACTCCCGTCGCTGAGCTCCAATTTGCAACATTATAATTTCGCTTTGAATTACACACACATACACACACACACACACGCTGCACACACCAGCTGAAACGAGAATAGTTCATTGAACTTGGCAAAGCAAATGCAACTACAACAACTACTGCTACAACAGCAACAACAATAGGCCAAAGCACAATCATTGGGAGCTTGCATAAAGCAAGCGATTATTTTTGCACTTATTAAATTTTAGCACACTGCAACAGCAAAGTACATCATAATCGTAATCATCGTCATCAGCAGCTGAAGTAGATTTTAAGTTCGAACAGCAGCTGCTGCTGCTCCAGTCTCCACTCGATCACACTTGAGATCGGCGCTGTCAGAGATGAGCGCACAAGTCACAGTATTGGTTGATCAGTGACTGATCAATGATTCATCAATGCTTATCACAACAGTTTAAGTTTGGACACACTGTAAAAGGCAAACAGATTTGATATAAGTCGAACAGAATTGATTAATTGCTTAAATTGTTATTTAACACTATATATTATGTGCTTACCACTTTGTTTAACAGTTTGAGCATTTCTTAACACTATAAGAATCGATCAAATTAAAGATCTGTACCAACAATTGAACAGCATCGACTTTAAATTTGACAAATTGTTAATTACTTTCAGTAGCAGTACGCATAACAATTTGTGCATTTTTCAACACTAGTAGAATCAATAATATTAGAGATCACTATTGCAGTCACCGTATTGATCACAGACATTTGCATACCGCATTCGACAGCCCAGCTCTGTGAAGCGTTTGCTGTAAAGCCTCCTGCTACTCTGTTAAATGCGTCCATCCGCTCGCCTGTCCAATGCCCGGCAGCTATTTTACACGCCATTGAGTTACAAATGGGCGCTCCTATGTTGTGTGTTGTATGTTGTGTGTTGGCGTTTGGCTGTTGTGCAGCTTGGCTGCTGCTTTGCTACTTGGCGGCATGTGTTGAGGTGCTTCAGTCTGCCCCCAAGTGCCCGAGTCTGCTCTCCAGCTGCAGCAGCTTCGCACGTCTCTATCAATTTCGATCGCAAATCTGCAGCTTTCTTGGCGTATTATTTGCGCTCTGTTGAGCGTTGTTTCTTCTATTGATTGTGGATTAAGGCAGACGCGACGCGGCACAGTTCCTGTTGCCTGTTCCCAGTTGCCAGTTGCCCGCTGTTTGTACCATGTTGTCTATTGTGGCTCGTTTCCTGCTGCCGCTTTGTTCGGGCCCTGGTGGCTCCCCGTGTCTGTGTGTCTCTCTCTCTCTCTTTATGTGTGTGTGTGTGTCTGGCCTGTTGTCGTTGTGGCCTCGTTTTGCGCTTCTGCGCTTCCTTTCACAGGGAGCTGGCAACATCATCATTACCTGTGGGCTAGGCCCAGGGAAAAGTAAAAAAAAAGTAATCCATTTTTCAACACTGGCACAGCCGTTGCAGCTGGCAGCTTCAGCAGCACTCGCGGAGTTCATTCAACTGGCGCCGCCTGTTGAGATTTTCGCTACGTTTTAGTTTTCTTATACTCTGTGCACAAAGTAAAAGCGGTTATATCGGTTATGTGAGGATTTTTTTTTTAAATTTATATACTAGAGCTATATTTATTATAATCACTTGTCAGATTGCGACTTTTCTTAGCTTGGGGTAAAAGTCTTAAAGTTAACCATAAAAGAAAAAAATAAATAAAAAGCAGAATTTATTTGACCTGCTTTAAGCTTTTATTACACGGTGAACAGAGTATTGCGCAGTCGTTTGCGCCCGACTGCAACGTTCTTACTTACTTTTTTTCGCCAATGCTTTGCTTCCTAGTTGAAAGTTTGTTGACAACTGCGAAAGCAAAGTAAGGGCGCTCCAGATGATGGATGCAGTTGTTGTTGTTGCTGCTGTTGTTGTTGTGGTTTGTGAATAATCCTGCATTAAAAAGTTGCCTGGCGGGTTTTTCATTTGGGCCTTACTCCGCACCGCCTCTGCCCGGGGTGAAAATCGTGAGTTTGCGCTACACTGAAAATGTGCCACGTTGCACTTGTTCGGCAGAGGGAATTGCCAAAGGAGAAGATTGCTAAAGTGCTTCGGCTGGCTGCGCGTTTACCGTTGCCTGCAGATAATTTACTTTTGCCCCAACCAAAGAAAGCAAACTGTGAAAATGGCCCCGAAGTGGCATAAACAAGCGCTGCGACTCGCTTTTGGGCCCACAGAACATCGCCTGAGACTGCCAATGGCCAGGGGAGAGGAGCTGCAGCTACAGCTGCAGCTGAAGCTGGGGCTGAGGCCAGTGGAGCAGCTGCCTGGTCGATGGCTGCGGCTGTTGCTCATGGTGCTTATGGTTTATGTAATGGCCAGGCTAGAAACGTGCACAGCCTGCAACATTAAAGCGTGGAAATGCAGCCAGACTGCATCCATTGTTATTGCTGCTGTTGCTGCTCATTGTTGCCGCTGCTGCTGTTGTGGAAAATGCAATTAAATAGCTCGTTGGGGCTGGACGTGGTATAAATATTATCAGCACCTCCGCCATCGGCTTGGTTAAGTCAATCAATTAGGTATATCGCAGCGAATGTTATAATTGAAATACCAAATACCAGATGCCGACTCAGGCATTTGACCATGGCCATGGCCATGGCCCGAGCAATTAAAACTTCCATTTGCTGCCATACGAGATGAGCTGTGCAGGCATCTCAAATGTTTTAATCCTGCGCTTTCAGTTGATCAAGAGTTGTCAGGCTCTGTGCCAGGCCCTGTCTCTGACGTACTCCAAGTTCAAACTAAGCTTGACGGTCTCAGCTGAGATTTATTCAGCTGTCAGTTTTAGGCCCACAGAATCTCTTTATCAATTGCCCAGGGAGTGTGTTTATCACTTGCAAATTTTGTGTTGCCACAAATTATCAAATTTTCTGGCCTCCACAGCTTTAACATGATACATAATTCATATTCCAACAGCTCTCATTTAATATGTGAGCAGCTCTTCTGCTTCTGCTTGTTTTGCATGAACGCACCATATAGCAAAAGTTCTATGCGACTAAAGACAGTTGTTGCGATTGCTGCACTATGAAATACCCTGCTATGCCACTTAAAACATATAGGAATATCTTAAAATTTTTAAATTTTAATAATATTTCTCAATTGATAACGATTTATCCTTTCTTTTACTATAAAACTTAGGCTAAATTGTAAAGTTTTGAGTACTAAAATTTTAACTCCAAAACAATTGTATTTTTATTGGTAAAAAATTCACCTTTTCCCCAGATATCAATTGAAACTTAAGTTTATTTGTTAGTTTGTAATGAAACAATTTTTTTTGTAAAGAAATAAAAATAAATAAAATAAACTACTTACCCTAATTTTATTAAAACTTACAGGTTACAAATCATATTCCAAATATTTGTTAAGGATTCTTAAAAAATGAAGATGCAAAGTCAAAGTCAAATTGAAGCGCCCTGTTGTTCATTAAAGCACATCAACTTCAACTACCGCTGCCAGCTTTATTACAGGGTATAAAATGAAAAGAAACAACAAAATCTGCGTACGCAATAAATTTATTTACAATTCATGCGCGCTGTTTCCCTGCTGCGACTCCTGCGCATATATCATGATGGTTTTCCAAAGCCCGACACTAATTTGCATATTCATGAAATTTGACACCCCCTCATTGCCGGCCGGCCGACTGGCTGACGGCCTGCGGCGTGCAGGGTGCAGCGGCAGCAAAAAATTTGAATTTAAATTCAAATTTGAATTTTTATTTATTTTGCCCAGGCACGGCCACTTGCCACTTACTAGTTGCCCGTGCCACATAAAGGCCTAGGCCTAGGCCTAGACCCGTTCATTTGGCGTTTGGTTGGGAGCACGTGCTGTGCTTGCCCATAATGACGTCATTAGTGAGTGGGCTACCTAACTGAAGCGCAATAATCCGCGAGGCACCGCACGATCATTAATCTGGCGCACAAAGCCTTGCCGTCGTCTCCTCCTTCGCCCCACCGTCGGCCCCGGCGATGCGATCTTTGACATTTTTATACATTGCACATTTTCCATGTGCAATTTTGCCAGCCAATTTATCCTAATGGAAAGTCCGGCAAAGTGGCGCGATCAGATTTCGCCCCTGAACATGACCGTCGGTTATTGGTGGGTGAATTATGAGCCGCGCTGGCAACTGGCAGCCAAAAGCATTAGCCAAAGCCAAAAAAGATGCAAAGATTAGTGCCTAGAAAAATTGTTAATGGTCGTTTGGTACGGGCAAATAAATTTGTTCCACTTGCAGGCAGCATTCAGTTGATGGGTCGGATGGCGGGGGGATATGCCCGGGTATTTGGCTACAAGAAAAAGTCGTGAAAACTCTTGGCTGGGTAATTGCTGATAATGCAAGGATCGAGGCAAATTGACTTCCAGCTGACCCACAATCTGAACTTGAAGATTACTTCAATCTAGGCTAAATGCCTAGCCGAGATTGGTTTTTCGCTCAAGTGGGGACCAGGCGGAAAGTCAAGCGTTCGCAATTAAGCATCATTAAAACTGGCAAAGTATAGACGAAGTCACGTCAAGTGGAAACTGTGGGGGAGCAGCAGCAGCAACAGCTCCAGCTCCAGCAGCGTGTGACAAAATGTCCACATTGGCAACAGGAGCGGACTGAAGTGGGGTCGCGGCGGCCGGGGCTTGACATGCCTCTTGACATTTCGGGTGCTAATGATGACGTTGAGCGGCTTTCAACTGCACATAATTTCCTACCCCTACCACCTCTCTTTACATTTAACATTCATTTGAAAATTTGTCATAATTGCCCATTTCATTGTTGAGATCGTTTTTTTTTTTAACCATTTCCCAGCACTGGCACTTGACATTCCCCATTCCGAATTAAATAACGTTTCGACCAGTTGTCATATCATAACCTGTCCCAGTCCCAGTCCCAGTCCCAGTTCATTCCCATACCATTCCATTCCCAGATTTCTGTGTCGAGGTATTTTTTTTTACATCTTTCACTTTGTGTTTTGTTTCTGTTTCTTTGGCTTTCCGGCTGCCAATTAAATGTGGAACTCTCGCTGGCTCCCCCAATTTTCTGTTGCTGTGTGCTAAATTCACATCCTCACGCGCTCAGCTTTGTTTTGTTTTCATTTCAATTCCACTGAATTCCTTTGAGGGGGGGATCAACAAAAATTAAATGTTATTTTTAGTCAGCGCAAAATTCTTGCGTTTTGGTAGAACATCAATCCGGTTGGTCTTCTGAATTGCTTTGCTTTATGAGTTCTTTGATTTCATATAGAAGTCATTTATGAATGAAATATTCAAATATAGCACATACTAACAAGTAAGAACGTTACAGTCAGGTGTGACCAACAGCGCAATTATCGTAAATGAAGGTGTATCAATAATGCATATATATTAAATGCAGAATCAATCTAAATGAGAAATCATGGCTAAAATGACATCAAACACGAAAATCCGTTTGGTTTTGACAAAATTATGGGAGTTTAAAATATGGCAGCTACAGATCCGAGAGCTTTACATGTCAAAATTTTTGTCAATTTTGGCATGATTTTTTACCAAAAATTTTACCGCCTCAGAATCGGTTTTAATGTTGTTTTTTATACTAATTGTGATGACCATAATCGATGAAAACTATAAATTTGCAATTCTAAATTTCAAAAAAAAAATTTTTTCGAAAATGAGTAAGGGGGGAGTACATGATTTAAAAAAAATAAATCCAAAAATTTTTATTTTTAATAATGCATATATATTAAATGCAGAATCAATCTAGATGAGAAAACATGACTAAAATGCCATCAAACACGAAAATCGGTTCAGTTTTGACAGAATTATGGGAGTTTAAAATATGGCAGCTTCAGATCCGAGAGCTTTACATGTCAAAATTTTTGTCAATTTTGGCATGATTTTTTACCAAAAATTTTACCGCCTCAGAATCGGTTTTAATGTTGTTTTTTATACTTATTGTGATGACCATAATCGATGAAAACTATAAATTTGCAATTCTAAATTTCAAAAAAAAAATTTTTTCGAAAATGAGTAAGGGGGGAGTACATGATTTAAAAAAAAATATCCAAAAATTTTTATTTTTAATAATGCATATATATTAAATGCAGAATCAATCTAGATGAGAAAACATGACTAAAATGCCATCAAACACGAAAATCGGTTCAGTTTTGACAGAATTATGGGAGTTTAAAATATGGCAGCTTCAGATCCGAGAGCTTTACCTGTCAAAATTGTCATAATGTTATATATAGGCTACAAACCAAAGAACTCACCTAGCTCATTATATTAGCTTGATTAATTTTATGTTTACAACCTAACATAACAGATAGTTATGTATTTATTTATATATAAAAACATAATGCTGCATTGCTGAGGCATACCCCGGCATTTGCCGCTCAACTGCCGCCCAGTTCGTGACCAGACAGAGACAGGGCCAGACAGACAGACGGATAGACGGACTCAACATAAATCGCGTGGCGGCTCCTGCGGCATGCATGACCCGACATGAAGTTCTTCGACTCTCTTTAAACGGTAGCCGCAGAGACAACTAGTATTACGATGAGTGCTCGTTGCGGACTCCTGCGTTATCTCGACTATTTCCCTGATTGATTGATTGCTTGCAGCGTCACTCAGACCGGGACTGAGACCCAGTGCTGGCTGCCTGGTCCTCCTGCTGCCAGATCAATCGAAACAGAAACAGCGCAATTTCAATAATTCACAAAAGGCAACGTCAAATGGGAAGCGACAACGGGGGACCCCAAAGAGTTATAGTCCCCGACATTTAAACTGCAGCGACCCCAAAAAGCCTTGCAGCGGCTGTTGCTGCTGCTGTTGCAGTTGCACTCATTGTTTTTGTTTTTGTTGTTGTTGTTGTTGTTGCCCACTTTTCGCCTTTGATTTTCAGTGCGCGATTAAAATGCGCCTGGCCAAAAAAGGCAATGACAATTTTAGCTGGGAAACGAAAATGTATTGGGCCTGTACTTGGACTTGGACCTGGACTTGATGCCTGCCCATAGAGCACCCCCAACAGCAATTGCTGTCATTGCTATCTCTATCTTGTTCCCTCTCTCTCTCTCTCTCTCTCTCATACTCCCTCTGTTTATTTTTTATGCCGATGCCGATTTTAATAAACGCATCGCTGCGCATTCGCACAAAAAAATGCCACAAAACAATGAGAAACGTCTAAAAATTGCAATGTGCTGCGTCCGCCGCAACACGCCTCCCCCTTCCCCTCCCCTCCACACCATCGCCCGCTGCCTGCACCCCCTCATTGTGCATCAACGAGCGGGGCGCACGTCAAGAGCTGCTCGCTGGCTTTGTCGACGCTCTGCTCCCATTTAAGGCGCAATGACGCGCCGCTCATGCGCATCACGCACATTGCCTTGTTCCTTGTCTCATGCTCAAGCAACTCCCCACACCCCGAGCCACGCTGCACCACTGCCTGTTACTGTTTTGTCATCCTTTCTAATCGTCACTCGGCCGAGTCAGTGACAGCGCAAAATATGCAACTTGAAGCTGCCGCCATCCGTTGGGCCAATTGGTGGGCGCATTATCAAAGCCATCGCAACGTCACGAATCGGCCAAAGCAAGCACCTTGGGCGGTACCCAAACTGGGCTATGCTGATGCAGCCAAACAGTTGGGGGCTCCTCGTCTAGTAAGAGTTGTAATGAAATGCGATTGAGCATTTGTGATTGCAGCTGGTGCCACAAAGCACTCACATTGTGGCCTCTGCGAAGGCGCTGCTCACTCCATTCAGATTTTAATGCAACTTCTCAGCTATCATGTTATTTTAGAAAAAAAAAACTGAGTTTAACTTTAAAATATAATAGAAGTTTGAATTAAAGTTGAAACTCAATAAACAATAGCCATTTACTAATTTTTAAAATACATTTTTCAAGTTCTCTTAAGTTTGTTACTTACATTTTCAGATACATTTTATTTTTTGTAGTATATTTTTTTTATAAATTATAAATTCATTTGTTTGCCTCAACTTGTTCGTCTTTACATATTTATATAAAGATTTTGAATTATTGATCTTTTCTGATTTCTGATTTTGCTTTGCAGCTAACCCAAATATTGTAGGGCATTAATGGGTTCTGCCTGGCCGAAAATCATGTTGTTTTCGAGGGCATGTTGGGATTGTTTTTGTTTTGCTTTTTGCTGTGCTGTTCATCGATGCAGTTGCTCCTCTCGCTGCAGTTGTTGTTGCTGTTGTTGTTGGTGACATGCAGCTATTTTTAAACGTTGCTGTTATTGTTGCTGTCGCTGCATCTGCGATTTAAAAATTGCATGTTGCTGGCCCATTTGTTGTTGTTGTCGCTGCTGCCGCCGCTGCTGCAGTATGTTGCACTGTTCCATTTGGCAACTGCTTCAATTTGCTTGTTAACTTTGGACAGCTTTGCGCTTGAATTGCCCTCGAACTTGCCGCGATTTCCAATGCAGCTGCACTTTATGCCCGTTCGATTTGCGCCATCCGCTGTGTGGGAGTTGCCCGGAGCCAAGGCAATCAATTCCGCCAAGACACGCCAAAGCTGGTGAGGCCAATGCCATCATTAACTGCTCCCTCTCTGAATTTGTCTCTCTCTATCTCTCTCTCTTTTGGGCTTTGTTTCAGGTGTTGTTTGGCAGTCCGCACAGGTAACTTAGCTGGCTGCGTTTCCGGCCATCAAACGTCCACTTACGGATGTGTTCACCCAATTCGAAAAGCGCTAACGAAGTTCAGGGCAGCAGCAGCAACAGCAACAACAAAAACAACATTTTGTTAGTTTTCTCGCACGCTTCAGCGACAACTCGACTCGCAACTCCAAGCAGACCCCGAGGCGACAACTCGCTAATGACATTCAGCACTTGAGCTGCCCGCTTGGCGCTGGGAACAGCTAGGGTATTGCCTGCACGTGTGTGTGTGAGAGTGAGTGTGTGTGCGAGTGAGTGTGTTGGCCAGTCGGCGAAATTAGCATTTAAATGCGCCCATTGGGCCACTTATTGGAACGGTTCTTTTGGCCATTACGCAGATAAGACGATGCTGCACATCCGCTCAAAATATACCCCTTTTTTTTGTGTTAATAAAAAACCAAATCAAACAAAATTTCAACGCTCACATTCGAGCGGCTTTATCCTCCAGGCTGGCAGGCTGGCGAGCCACCCACGCAGACGCTCGTTTGGCAATTTAATTAAACGCGACCACCCGGGCCGAAGTCCGCGGAGGAGCCGCAAGCGCGCCTCAGCGCGTTCCCAGCACTTAGAGCTGCCGCATCGGCAGTAATATGAAACATAATTTTCAAGCGCTATCGAATCATTCTTGGTTTGTTGTGAATTTCGCTCATTTGATCTAGGCAACCCGCAATTACAGCGAAAATAAAAGATACTTTTGTATCTTTTGCAGCTGGCCGAGTGTGGAGGGGGCCATAATGAGAAAATCAATTTCCGGCACATTGTCAAGTGCAAAACGTCAAATACAGCTGCTGGCTGCAAAAGATACTCTAGTATCTGCAGGCTGCTCAAGTATCTGAGAGATACAAAAGTATCTTTTATTATTTTTTTTGCTGGCAAAGTTCAATAGCACGCGCTGCTTGTGTCCGTATGTATTTGTGTGGGTTTTTTTTTCGTAATTATTTATCGTTTTTACGGCTGTCCCTCTTGCTCAGCTGTCGGCTCAACGACAATCCGTCAGATACTTCTGTCTGCCTCTTGGCTCTTAATTTGATTTACGCTGCATCATCATGCCACTGCAGCAGCAGCAGCAGCAACAGTCGTTGCGGCAGCTTCATTAGAGCTGCAACGCAGTATCTGTGTATCTTGATGAAAAACCAATTGTTTCTAGCCGACGTCCATTAAATTGGGAAATGTGTTTTCCGCACGGTGTCAGTTGGAGAATTGATGCCGCGGCGAAAGCGCTTAATTATGTCGGGCAGCCGGTCGGGCTTGGCAGCCAGTCAGTCAGCTAGCCGCTCGGTCGCCCAGTAACTTGTGACTCAATTGTATCTTAAAGATACTTTGCCCATTGCTGCACTGGCCCGAACACGTTAAGCGGATAATTGTCGCTAGCCCGATGTCATGTAGAAAATAAAGCAAACAAAACTTTGAAGGGCTTCCTTGAAAATGAAATTGCCGCCCACACACAAACACACAAAGATACATAGATACACAATTACAAAAAGTATCTGCAGTGAGTGACGTTTAACTGCAGCAGCGAAAATCGATAAATTGGCGGCTGCTGTTGTTGTAATGCAAACGAAAGTATCTGTATCTATATCCATAGCTATAGCTATAGCTATAGCTGTAGCTGTGTCTCTCGTGTGCTGTTCCCAGGCAGTCAGTTGTATCTGAAAGATACACACACACGCACAGCTTGTTAATCAAATCAGTGTTGAATCGAGCGCATGCATAATGAAACCTGAATAGGACGCGCTTTGTGCATCAATTATGTCGCATTAAAGCCAACATTTTGGGCTCGCATCTTTAAGATACAATTTACGCATTCAAATTGTAGGAAGTTTCATATTATTTATAAACCGAGCGCAACGTTGGGAGCGAGCGAGACGGCGCATATGGCTGCTGTGGCGACAATGTTCTGCTTGCCGCCCACACACACACACACACAGAGAGAAAAAGTGCATGCAACCGGGAGACGTTGCCTGCTGCTGGCTGCTTGCGGCTGGCTGCATGTCAATGTCAGGCCGAACCCCTGTCGCCGTATCTGGCAACTGCAACTTGCCTCAATTTCGTGTGTTAATCTGGCGCTGCCTCAATTGAAGCTTCGCCCTCCAATCGCAGCGCGTACAGTTTGCCCCAAGGGACCCGAGTGGGTGTTTCGAGTGCTGGCAACACTTTAAAAGTGCAACGACTGTGTTGCATCTGCACCCAGCCCCATCATCAGCATGTCCAGAGCTGCAGCTGCAACTGGATTGTCAATTATTAACCGTTTGTCAAGTTGCTTTCGCACTTTGGAGGCGACTCAGCCGTAGGTAACTGCAGGCAGTTTGTTGCATGTTCTATTGTCTGTCTTCGTTGTCTGCGTTTGGATTCTTTCCACACACTTGAGCGGACACACTGTGCAACATCAATTGTTGTACAATTTTAAGTAACTTTTAATGGTCTTTGTCGCTTGTCGCTTGACGCTTGTTGCTGTTGTCGCGCTATTCACGACCATCATTTTCGTTCGTTTTCCTCAACGTTTGCAGCTCTTGATGCATCTCTCTTTTGTGACTTTTGATGGTCTTTTGTTGAGAGTACTTACTTGCATGTATCTGTCAGATGCTCGATCTTTGCCCAGGCAATGAACCCACAGACGAACCAACTGCAACAATGCTGCCCATTTTGATTGCAGGCGTTGCCACGCATTTGACCCTTGTGTGTGTGTGTATGGTGAAAGGAAAAGCCTGAAAACTACTTAGGGCCAGTCGAATCGCTGTTAAGTTATCGATTAACAATTGTTTTATTCATGATTCATTTTCGAAGCGAAGAAAAAGTTAACCAGTCGTGGCCAGCATTTGCTCTAGCCTTTCCACCCTTTTACTTTGCTTTCTCCGGGCTCACTTTGAGGTGTTTAACCTCACTTAAAATGGTCTCAAACATGAAACTCCTAATGCAACTCCCGTGCACCCACAGCCCACAACAAGAACAACAACAACTATGACACCACTTGCTGTTCCATGTTCGTCGTGTCCACATAGAGCTCATGTTTATGTCCCCGTCCATGTTCGTGTCCCTGTCCAAGTTTCTGCCTTGTCCTCAGCTCAGTAAATAAAACAGTAAATTATGGGTGTGTGTGTCCTGTGGTTGCCTTTGTCAAGTGGGTGGTGGGGCCCATAAAACTACCGCAACCGCAGGGATGTCGTTGAAAGTTTTTTATGATGTTTCGCAAATTCACAAAATGCCTTGCCAAAACTTTTTATGCTTTGAATTTAACGCATTTGTAGTTGCGCTCTCTTTTTTATGGCCTACTTCAAAGCGCTTAGGCCAAGAATCACTTACGGCGGGGGAGTTGCAGACACAGACAGACAGACAGACAGCGAGACAGACGAAAAAGCCATATAATTGAGCTTAAAAATTAAGCGGCTTTCGGGGTTTTATTCTTATTTTGGCAGTGCGCTTTAGAAGGGGAGCACAAGCCTCTGACAAATTTGTGGCTTAAATTACGAGCGGGGCAGGGCTGAGCACTCTCTTGCTTTAGGAATACGTATAAGACGAACAAACTCAATTCACTTCCTGTTACCCACGCGCGCGGATCCAAATTTAAATTAAACATGAACTTGTTAATTACCCACACAGCCCACATGACAAGAACAACAATAACAAGAGCTAGCAACATGCCACATGTGTTCCTACGGTTGCCTCAAATTGCGCTTCCTTTCCGCTGGGCACGCCCCCGTTGCGGCAGTTGGCGGGTTTCCTCGATCGCATGGAGGATCAGTCCCAAAGCCAACGTGATAGGCATACGTCATGCTGTCGAACTGCGTAACTCAATACGCATTCCATGCCAACTTTTTAGGGTCTTCATGCGGTGCAGCTGCCGCTAACAATGTTCAAATGAATTGCTTCGGTAGCTAACAAACTGTCAACAATTTATGTAATTTTCGAGTATTTGGGGAAACCCCTATGTGAGCAGGAGCTAGACGTGAAAATTGCCGACATGTGGGCTGGCGGGTGACACGCGGGTAAGGTAGGACCAGCAGAAGCTGTCGGGATTTCCATGAGCATCATGTAAAATTAGTTTTGATTAATTAGGTTGTAATCTGCGCTGTAAAAGCTTAAACGCTTAAAATTCCCAAGCAGTTTAAGCGACTGAGACTGACTTCTGCCTTCAGCACTTTCGCTACGCATCAGAATTTTCAGCTGGGAAAAGTTGACATGAAAAATGTGCATAACAAATAAGTTTTTTTTCTCAGGGGTAGTCACAAAAGGAAAACAAAGGGGTTAAACAGCAGCAGCGAACAGGGGAAGTAGGGTGTAAGGGGGGTAAGTTGTTATGACGCATCAATTGCGTGATTTTCTTGCGACAGATGTTTTTCCGGAACGCCAAACTGCGCCTCATCCACATCCTAGCAGGCAGCACTCACTACTCAGCACTTGTGCCATTAGAGGTGAATCTCAAACGGAATCCGAATGAACCACCAACCGGTTGCCCCTCATCCCCGCTTGGGCGACGCAATTCACAATAATCTGAGCAGAGAGCATATACAATGTATTTTGCATTTACTGTACAGCACAAAAACAAAACAACTAAAATAATAAAACAGAAACGGAGAAGAAAACCTCAACGAAGCCGTCGCCATGTGCCGCAGTTGTTGTTGTTGTTGTCGTTGCCGTTTGCTGCTCGCAACGGACTATGCACAATCCCTGCAGCAGGGCGCGAGAGTGTGAAAGAGTGTGAGCGAGAGAGACAGCGAGGCAGTGAACAGAGCGCCCTGCTGCGTTTATTCCATAGGCAACCCCTATGACCGGCAGTTTATGTTTTGTTCTGCCTTCCAGTGAGCGAGCGCCAACACAGAAACTGAGAGCGCGCCAGATGAAGAGAGAGCGAGAGAGAGACACTTCCAGTTTGGCTGAAGTTTTCGTTCGTTCTGCCGCCGACGGCGTCTGTTAGCGCTGGCCGCCAGTTTGAGCCACGCTCTGCTAGACGCCGCACGCTTTCGGTTCCTCTGCTTCAGTTAACGCGCACGCGACGAGCACTTTTCCAGCTCTTCATTTCCATTTGCCCAAACACAAAACACAAAACAAAAAAAACCTACGACCGGCTTTGTTAAGGATATCTTCTTATATTCCTTTTGCCAGACCCGTGTCAAAAACAAGTGAAAGAAAAACCAAAAAAAAAAAACGGCAAACAAAACAAAAGGAAAAGAATTTTGTGTGCATAGCGAAAAGTTATTTGTTGCATTTTATTGTTGCTGGCCTATAAGAGGAAATCTGTGCGTGTTATACACACCTAAGTGTCCTGCAGGACTCGCCACAGAATCGTATAGATGCGCGCTGTGTGCTGTACACTCGGATTATTTACACTTGCCATATTTTGCCATCATTTTGCATAAGGCGAAACAAGTAAGAAATGAAAATCATAAATAATGCACAATATGTTAAGTTTGAAAAATGTTCAATTAGAATATTTATATAAAATATTAAATCGGATAAAAATATATGTATTTGCATATATATAATAAAAGATTTGTAATATATGAGGAATTTATGACAAATATAAACTATTGGGATTTATGACAAATAATGTTGCAGTTTTAAAACAAATATAAATAGTTTTCTTTAAAAGATTATCATTTATTTAATATCTTCTTATTTAATATTGTATACTATAAATAAATTGGAAGACCATAAAAACTTTTTTCACAATAAATATAGGATGTAATTCATGGCTTCTACTCTATTTTATCTTTTAGTTTATTTCATAATTTTTTTAAGTTTTCTCTTTTCCTTTTTTAAGAGATGATCTTCAAGTTAAACACCAATTTTGAAATACATAAATATTCTTAGCATCCCATGTGTAAGCTCCCCTCCATAGCCATAAGCATCTCCAAACTAATAGCTCGTGTCATTGCTCCCCCCACAATAATTTTTAGCCCTTTTCCCCGACATCCCTTTTTTCACCGCTCTGCGACTCGTGTCGGAAACATTTCCATTAGCAGCACATTTATCACAGCTGTGGAAATGCATTCGAAATCCTTTAAAGATTTCATAAACATAACGCGCTAAGCCCACAAATGTCATTGAAGTATTTCAATCCATCGGCCCCAATATAAATTTCAATAGCTTCCATAAAAATAAGCTCGAATTTCTTGCCCCTTTTGCGGCAGTGGCCAAAAATAGCTGCCTCATGGGCTCATTAATATGCAAGCCAGCGAAATAAATCCCGAACTGAGATGATAAACAAAGGGACGCCTTGGACTTAAAGCCTCCAATTCGACAATAATTCAATAATAAATTAATAGGCGCTGGCAATTAAGAAACAGAAAAATCTCCAACGCAGGCGAATTCCGGGCAGCTGTGCTCCAAAAACAACAAAAACAATGAGTAAAGGCGCCCAAATGACTTCCGGGAATTATTTGAGAGAATACAAAAAGCTGCCGCCTGCTCTGAAAAACCAACAAAATCAAAGAAAACTTGGTAAAAATCACACACAAGAAAAAGAAGAAATGAAAACTTGACAGCTAGGGGAAAATACACTAAAGAAACAACATTTGCATTTCCATGCGCTCAAGATTTATTGGGTCGAAACAGTTCCAGTGTGCAGCTCCCGCCCCAACTGCGGCCCCTTTCACTCCCCCACCCCATCGCCAGCCCAATTGTTTTGCCAGCTTTCAAAGACAAAAGCCGCTATTAGTTTTCACTCGCTGGGTTTTCCGTTTCCACTGCGTAATCACAAAAAATTGAATTGAAATGTCTTATGTAATGGGCGGCGTGGGGGCGTGGCAGGGTCCCATGTTTGCTATGTTTTCTGGGGGAAGGGGGCGGCGCGGCTTTCACTTCGAATGTAAACAACAATTAGAGACTTTAATTTTTCCAACTGGCAAAAGGGTCGGGGTGACGGGGGAGCCGGGCTGTTGTTTGGGGGAGAGGGAAAAACTAAACAACATTTTCAACACTTTCCAATGCTAGGTAAACAAAATGAAGCGCTCAACAGTTGTGCCCCTCCCCCCTAACCCATGCTCAACTCCATTTGCCGCTTTTCACGGGTTCATGGTCAAATGTTTCATTTCAATTGGCTTTTCCGGCGCACCGTAAATCCCTCAACGATCCCAGCCAGCACTTACCGCAGATCTCGCTCGCCACTCGACTCCGCTATTGACACTGACTAATGAGGCAGCCATTGGAACAACTCATAAATTTCTGGGTCCCACTGTTGACACACAACGTAAACAATCCGAAGCAGAAGAAAAAATAATGAAAAATAAAATAGGAGAACACACATCGATTCCAATGGCTCCTAACTCAAAAAGCAGACAACGCTCGTAAACTAACATTTTGAGTATCCTGCGGTGCCCTTCAGCTCACACACACACACACACACAGTTCTGTCCCTACTGCTTCATATCTCGCAAGCCCAATCTTTGCCTTATCGTTGGCTCATAAAAAATAACCAACACATCCTTAAGGGCGAGCTAAGGACAGAGAGGGATAGAGCGATACTTGGAAATCCGAAACGCTATCTTGTTTGTTCAAAATGCGCAATAAAATCTTACATTGATCCGTTTTTTAAAGATAAGAGCGCAACATTTGCCATGAGCATTACAATAAAAAACAAAACAAATAACGCTAAAGAGTGCTCAACTATAATATACCCTGGCAAAGTAAAAAAAAACATAGAAAAAACATTTCTTAAAGTCATTGGCTTATAGATCTTTTGACGATCAATTTATGTAATTTATTTATATTTATATTTACAAAATATATTTATAATATGAGTGATGTTCGATAGTTGGATAAAGCCTTGTTGCTTGATGCTCTTTTACAGATCAGTTTACTAAAAAACATGTTTTTAAAAACTTTTAAAATGCGCAGCAAATTTTTCTTCTAGCTGTCAGTTATACCCAATATCTAATAACTAATATTTTATTACAATTTACTAGAATTTATATATTTTATTGTACGTATAATATCTTATATCAGATATCTACCATTTTATATATGATATCTTATACATTATCTGCGTATGTAAAGAGTATTCCTTGGCATAACTTTAAGTTATTTCGTTTCATTTTTTGACTATCCCTTGAGCGCAATTAAAAATTCATCAAAATTTGAGTTGTTTTGATTCCCTAGTGAAATGGCGCCCAAGTTTCATGTATCCTTTGAGCATTTCAACCCCTTATGAGTGTCGTCCGCTCTACCTGGACCCGAGATTGTCATCTATCAGACCGTCAGCTTGTGCACGTGTGCCTCTTGTGGTTTTGGACTTGGGTTGGGGATTATTTGTTTTACATTTTATGCTTGGATGGGCGGCAACTGCTCTCACACACACATCCCGTGAGGACACGTGCAGGCAAATGAGCTTCAATGTAAACAATTCGCAAATGGCGCAAGTTCATTAGCAGCCACTCTCCCTGCTTCTTCTGCTGCTGCTTCTTCTTCTTTTCATGTTTGATAAATCGCCATGAAATTAACAGCAACAGCAAGAACAACATTTACAGGTAACACGGCCGCTGATGGCTATTAAAAGTTAATTTCGAGCGGGCGGACCGTTTAATAAATTGTATCTCTCAGATACACAGCAAAAGCGCCGCAAGGCATTTGCACTTGAACTCTCGGAGCAGCGCTAATGCTGTAGCTGTTTTTGTTGTTGTTCCCGTAGCTTGTTAGCCAAGCTTAGCGCTTGGGCCCTTCATTGGAGCCGCTTGTCCGGTGTCCGGATGACAAATTGACTTCGTTAGAGGCTCGCGCGCGCTTTTGAAATATGAGTTGCAAATTGAAAAATGCTTTGCCGCAGGTTGTTGAATGTGCCGCTGATTGCTTTGTGGTGTCGCTGCTGTTGCACTGCAATTTACTGCAAGCTAGCCAAATGGCGCCTAAATTCTCCACCTTGCAATTTTCCACCCACGGCGCCTACGAAATTTCGAAATTTGTGCCCGCCGCCGCGTGTTAATTGCATTTGCTGCTCCTGCCAATATAATTTTTTTTGATTGTAGTTGTTGCTATTATTGCTGCTGCTGTCTAGACAAATTTCCTCGTATATAATCAAAACTTATATACACTTACTGTGGACTTGAGGGGTGAGGGCGTTTGTTTGAACGCTTGAAATTTGATCACAATCATGATTTTTAATGGGCCCGTCCACTGGGCGCCTGCAGTTCTTTTCTAATATCCTGTTTAATTGTCCAGGACGGCCCATGTTTATATTTATTTCTTTTTTGTACTGTTTACCTGTCGCCTGTGGCGAGTGACAACCCTGCCACCGCGGTGTTGTCTCAAAAACTTACTGCGTGTCAGCACGCACATGCAACGCCATCTGGCGGTGGGAGTTGGCAACGGCAATTTTTCAATTCACTTTTGCGTGAGTTAGTCAACAACAGCACTAATCATAACAATAACAACGACAACTGGAGTTCTGTAACCCCCCCCCCCTCGCCTGCCCCACCCCTTACTACTCCCTTTTTACACCCACTGCAATCTGCTGTCATTTCCTACTTCAATTTTAGTTCATGCTTGGTTGGCTATAACGGTACAGCACCAGGGTTCAACACACACACACACACACACACACATACATACCCAGGTTGCGCCTTTGTTGGCAATTAAATCAACATCATTTTTTGGTAGCAGTTGCCAGAGTTCTCACTGTACCCACCGATCGGTCACTCCAGTGGTGTGCACAACAATTGCATTTTTATGCGTTTCAAAGTGTTTTTTGGACATGTTAAAGATATGCCCAAAATTTATTAGCTGATTAAAGTTCGAGCATTAGTCGTCGGCTCTTTGGCTAAGTGTTTTAGTGTTGTTTCTTTCTGCTTGGGGGTTGGATTAGTTTTAGTGTGTGGTTTGGCTTTTATGTTGCATGCTTTTTAGCGTCGCACAGTGGTCTAAAGCTAAAAAGGGGAATATCAAAATAACAATGATGGTTGTCATTAAAAAATTAAAACTAAAAAGGAAGAGATAGCCTTGGTCAGTCACAGATTTTCATTGATTATACATGATTCAACTTGTTTTGATGATAAACTTATGTATATGGTCTCATCTTGTGCCAAAATTGCAAAATTGTAACCTTTAATTTTAAATTATACCAATTTGTTTAATCAATTTTACATCCACGCAGAGGGATATAATATAATAATGTAAATAGTATTCTTATTTTCTCATAAAAAGGAAGTTTATAAATTTCGGCTCCTAAAAACTTTTTATGCTAGACTCAAACATAAACCTTACACCACGGTGCCTAAGCCCGAAAAAAAAATTTTGTTTGCAGCATTTGTCGACGCAAAACTTTTATGTTTTAACGGCAATTTTCGTGTGCGGCACGAAAAAAGAAAACAAAAGAAAGCAAACCGAAAAAAAAAACTGTACAGGAAAAGGGAATCGCATGTCAAACGCAAGTTTCGAATTGTGATTTAATTTATGAGCCAAGACAAATTATAAACCGCGCACACATGTGGACATACCATCGACTATTTACTTGTAGACAGTCCGATATATTGCCCATATATCTGCCGGGGACATGCGTGACGATGGGCGCGTCAACTTTGGCCCCTTTGTCTGCGGCTGGTCAACAGACTTTCAACACATTTCTCAGCTAATTAACAATGATGACTGTTTGGAATTGAGCAGCACAACTTTGTAGACTCTTTTTTTTCGCAATTGCAATAAAGATGCCGCACAGACATAGATACAGATACAGATGCAGCTGCAGTTGCTCAGATACAGATACAGATACATCAGCTATGCGTTTGCTTAGTTCTGTGGAAGTCGCTTGGAGTGCGCTATAATTACTTTGACCTGCTTCTGTTAACGAGTCTGTAACGGACAGACCCCCCGCCCACTCTCCTCCCCCTTCCTGGACTGCTGCTAATGCCCTGAAATCCGCTTCAATTGGATTTCCATTGCTTTGTCCGTTGTTGCACTGTTGCGCGTGTTTTCTTGTGCCACAAGTGACACTTTTTTCACTTTCGATACGCAACATTTGTTGCGTTCTATTCGATTTGTTGTGTTCCATTTTTCAGTTCAGTTCGGTTCGGTTTTCCCTCTCGCTTTCCACCGCACTGCACAATTTCCATGCAGTTGACCAAACATCGCACACTCTTTGTGATAATGATAATGATAATGTCTACAGATTATGTCACGCAACGATTTGAACTTTAAGTTCACATTTTAATGGAATTTCGTTTGATTTACATGGACAGAGTTCACGACTTGGCATCGTTTTCCATTCCCTCCCTCATCCCTTTCGCCCTTCTCAATGGCTGGTGCGTAGGTTCTCGAAGTATTTGTTGAGGCTTCTTTGCTTTTCATACTTTGTAGTGGATGAAAACTGAAACTACTTTCTGTTTTCAAAGAACACTTTGCTGTCTTAGACAAGTCTTGAGCTTTATCAGCTAACAGCTGAGCTATCAATGAAATGTTCTTCCATTAAAATTCTGATTTTTATTGTTAAGTAGCATGGAAGAATACACTAACTAAATAGTTGAAAAAGCTTAGAAAACTGCAGTACAGTAAGCATTTAACAGACAAAAACTATTTATTTCATATATAAATATTTAACAAGGCAACTAAATAAGCAGTTTACGGGTTCAGCTCTCAGCATTGCCAATAGAAATATCTAAAATCGCAAAAGGTTTAGATTTTTGGTAAAGTCCCAGTAAATGAAGTTGTTTTTTGCAAATAATATTAATTATATTTTTGGAATGAAAGTGTTTAATTTGCAAAACACTCTAAAAATAAAAGAAATATCTAAATATTATTGTTTCTTAATAAAAATATATACTATTTACCTATAACTATATAGAATAATTGTGTCTAAATCTAACTAATACATTAATACAGCTAATAATGGACACTTACTTAAACAAACCCCAATTTTTGGCAGTCCCATCCAATGTTGTATCCACAACTAATGACTTTTTAACGAGCTTCCTTGCTAAGCTCTCAGAATTCTCATATTGTCGTTGCTTCCAAATGCAGTTAAATTCAATAAAAAAAAATAAACCCACTGAGTTAATTGCTGCTCGTTTTTTGAGACGGCTTTCTCATGACTTCTCTCGCCCGAGCTGTGGTCAATTAGCCAAACTCGAATCCAGGACGTGTCATTGTCGCAATAATAGCTGGAAATTTCGCAGCCGGCGTCGCTCTTAATGATTAAGGCCAAGTCGGGTCCTTGCTGTCCTTGGACAGCAGCAGAATTTGCCTAAACAGCAAACGTTGCGTTCGAAGTTTTCCGCTAATTAAAAGGCGACTGCGTTTTTCCTTATGGAAATGTGTGAAATGCACTAAAGCGCACGTAGTTCAGGGTAGGGGCAGGGACAGCGACAGGGACAAGCGCAGGGACAGGGGCAGGCAGCGGGTTGGTTTTTGCCTGAAATGATATGAGCGCAGCTGGCTGCTTAATAAATTTGCGGTCTTCCCGCCCCGAAAATGCCATGCGGCTGCCATGTCCGAGACAAGCGAATTTCCACGCTTACCTGAGACGCTTTTCCAGGTAGGCGAACGGGCAAGACGATCACTTCCAGGTAGCCGAAAAATGCGCAAGCATTCGAGATCGAACAAAGAACAGGCGCAGCCGGCTTTGACATTTGGCCCAAGCAGCTCAGCTGCGTCCTCTGCTCGGCATTTTCCACGGCCGTATATAAAATCGAGCGCCGGACGCAGCGGCAGCTAGAAGCAAATCAGCACGCGATCGTGATAGATCCTAGATCCTTAGCCGCCTAGCAACTACAAACCGAAGCCAAAGTTTAACCTAGTTAACAACAAAATAAATATAAATCCCACTAAGTCCAGGTTAGCTGCACAGCAGGAGAAGATCTCCATAATTGCAATCAACTAATTCCGCTCAATTCTCCGCTTCGCTTGCAGAATTCGCATAGAGTTCTCTAAAGTTGGCCAGGAACCACAGCGAACGCGACTCTTCTTCACACAGCAACCACTCAAAGATGGGCGAGCTCGAGGAGAAGGAAACCCCACAGACTGAAACGACGACGACGGCGGACGAGTCCAAGGAGACAGACAAAATGCTGGAGAGCAAGAAGGACGAATCGAAAGAGAAGTCGCCCAGTCCACAGACATCGAAGCCGGCGTCGCCGAATGCGGACAAAAAGTCGCCGGTGCCACAGGCAGATGCCAAAAATCCGGCCGGGAAACCGGCCGATGGCAACGGCGAGGAGATCATTGACATACCCACGGAGAATGGCAACAAGCCGAACGGTGCCGCCGACTCCGACGAGAAGAAGATCAGCAAGGAGGAGCGCGAGGTGAAGCCCAAGAAGATACCGATTGGCGGGCTCAAGCTGCCCGGCTTCTTCATGAAGAACAAGCCGAAGGCGGAGGGCGACGGCGCCGAGGGCGAGCTGCTCGAGGAGGACAAGGAGCAGAAGGAGAAGGAGGCCAACGGCGATGCCGCCGCAGCGGCCCCCAAAGACGAGCAGAAGCCACGCGCCGGTCTCGGCCAGCGTCTGCGCAACTTTTTCGTACGCAAACCGGCGGCGGACAAGGAGCAGCAAAAGAAGCAGCTGACCAACGGCGATGCGGATGCCAAGTCGGGTAAGTTGAGAGTCCATTATCAACCTGATCTATTGACCAACAATCTCCTCCACGCAGAAGCCACAGCTGAAGCAGCTGCTGCTGAGGACGCAGATCCGCCGCCGAAGCGTGGCCTGCTCAATGCCATCAAGTTGCCGATTGCCAACATGATGCCCAAGAAGAAGGCCGGCGACGATGTGGAACTGGGCCTGGGCAAGGCCGGTCTGGCCTCCATGGAAACTCTCGATGATTCGCTCAAGGATCAGGACACCGTCGATCGTGCGCCGCTCAAGAGCAACGGCGCCGACGAGCTGAAGAGCGACCTCAAGGCGGACAAGCTGGCCGCCGAGCAGAAGTTGGCCGCCGCCGAGGAGGAGGAGCGCGAGCGCCCCGTCTCGCTGTGGTGCCGCCTGCGCGGCTACAAGTGCAGCGTGGACGACGCGCTCATCATGTTCGGCATCCTGCTGTTCATGCTGCTGCTGGCCGTGATTGGCTACGTGCTCACCCACGAGACGCTCACGTCGCCGCCGCTGCGCGAGGGCCGCTACATTTCGGCCGTGACCAGCTGCGGCCTGGTCGAGGGCGAAAAGGAGGACGGCGCCTTTGCGTTCCGCGGCATTCCCTACGCCAAGGCGCCGCTGGGCAATCTGCGCTGGCGTCCGGCCGAGCTGATCCAACAGATCGAGGGCTGCTGGAATGGAACACTGCAGACGCACAACGGCACCACGGTCTGCACGCAACGCTTGGGCAACGGCACCACCATTGGCGACGAGGATTGCCTCTACCTGGACGTGGTTACGCCCCACGTCCGCTACACGAATCCCCTGCCCGTGGTGGTGCTCATCGGTGCCGAGTCGCTGGCCGGTCCCTCGCCGGGCATCTTGCGTCCATCGGCGCGCTATTCGCGCTCCCACGATGTGATCTTTGTGCGTCCCAATTTCCGGCTGGGCGTCTTCGGTTTCCTGGCTTTGGACGCGCTCACCAAGGAGTCGCGGCCGCACACCTCGGGCAACTACGCGCTCACCGACATCATTGCCGTGCTCAAGTGGATCCAGCTGAACATTGCGCACTTTGGCGGCGATCCCAAGTCCGTCACCCTGCTGGGCCATCGGGCGGGCGCCACGCTCGTCTCGGCGCTGGTCAGCTCGCCCCAGCTGGAGGGCCTCTATACGCGCGCCTGGGCCTCGTCCTCGTCGGCCATCTTTCCGGGCAAGTCGCTGCAGGAGTCGGAGCGCCTGAATGTCCAGCTCATGGCCACGCTGGACTGCCAGGATGCCGAGTGCCTGCGCGCGGCCTCCAGCGAGAAATTGTGGGCAGCCACGCCCGACACCTGGTTCCACTTCCCCGCCACCGTGCCGCAGGCCCAGGAGCTGGACAATGCCAATCGTCACGAGTGGCTGGTGCTGGATGGCCAGATACTCTATCAGCATCCCTCCGAGTCCTGGAAGAAGGTGCCGTCGGCCCAGCAATTGCAGCAGCCACGCCTCGTCATGGGCGCCACCGGGCACGAGGCGCACACACTGAAGCTGCGTGAACTGCACGCCAACTGGACCGCCGAGGAGGTGCGCTCATATCTGCAGGACTCGCAGCTGGGCGCCCTGGGCCTGACCGATGAGATCATCCAGCGCTACAATGCCACCAACTACGCTGCGCTCGTGGCCATCATCACAGACATACGCACCGTTTGCCCGCTGCTCACGAACGCGCGCCTGCAGCCGAGCGTGCCCTTCTACGTGGTCACCCAGGGCGAGGGCGACGATCAGCTGGCCACCGTGGACGCCGACGTGCAGGCCATACTGGGCCGCTACGAGCCCCACACCGTCGAGCAGCGACGCTTTGTGTCGGCGATGCAGCAGCTCTTCTACTACTACGTTTCCCACGGCACGGTGCAGTCCTTCGATACGCGCCGCCGAGTCATCATCGTTGGCCAGGATGCGCAGGCACAGGAGGATCACGAGCACTGCAACTACTGGATCAGCAAGGACATCGTGCCACGTTATGCGCGCGTCGACTAAGTTGAATCCGCTCTCGATCTATGACAAAGTTCGGCGGTTTATTAACCTCTTCGTTTATCCTTTCTATTCACGCTTCCTCTCTCTCTCTCTCTCTCTCTCTCTCTCTCTCTCTGTCTGTCTGTAGCTTTGCATCTTTTCCCCCATTTCATTATGAGTTTAGTTTAGCCTAAGTGAATCTAGTGTTTATATACGAATTACATAACTCTGTACATTTAGTTCTTTTTGCGTGTAAGTGCGACAATTATTTAAGTTGTAAGTTCTTTAAGTGTAACGCGTAACTCCACAGCAGCATATACATCTAAGTATGTCTCCACTAAACATAAACATAAACATAAACATAAACATAAACCTAAACATATATATATATACATACATGCATCTATGATAGTGTATTCTTTAATCTTAATACACAGACACATACACCACAAACAGCAAACACAAATAAAACACAACAAAATATATATTGCAAATATACTTGAAAAGTATAGGCAAAATTGGCGTCTTTCAACTATCCTATATCTGTCTATCTATATACACACACTCTATAACTCGATATACTAATTATATATATACCATTTAGCTGAGCGGTTAGTAAAACCTTTGACCAACGATCTTTTTTGATACAATTTTTACATAGACATGGGCCGCTATAGACAAGACTCGAAATCAAACAATTAGTTTTAGTGAGGCAACAAACAGGAGAACGCATCAAAAAAAACAACAAAAAAAGAAAATCAAAGAAAAACAAACTATATTAACGTGTGTTTAACATTTGAGACTGTCCCGTGGGGCTACAATTTACATACACATATATGTATTTACTAGATAAAGTCGTGCTTGAATTTATTTCATTTCGTAAATTCGTAATGGAGTCCAAAACAAATATGAATAAAACATTTTCTATAGCTTTATACTATGTATATTTAAAATAACATTTATCAACTTATGTCAAACGCTGCATTTTTACATTTCAACCTTTTTTTTCCTTAATATACTTAAAATACGAAAATGATTTCTATATATATATATATGTATGTAATCGTACATGTTCGCAGAGTTAAGAGCCCACACATGACAAAAATAACAAAATTCAAACACTAGAATCAAAAGAGCTCTTCAAACATATACCATTTATGCATTATGGTCAAGATCTGTGTGTGTGTGTAAAGTGATACAATAATAAAGAACGAAAAGTAAAAGAAAAATATACTTATATTTCAAGTTTGTGTGTGAAGCAGGAGAATGTTTAAATAAAATGCCACAAAGAAACAAAACGCAACTTTTTAACTATTTCACTAGTTACTAACTTAATTATCGGTGAGCGCAGCCACAAATGATTCAGTTCCTGCTGCTGTTCAGCTTGTAGACGCGACACTTGTTGTCCGTCAGGGCGGCCAGGTAGGAGCCAGCCGGCGTGCTCACCGGGCAGATGTCGTAGACCACCTCGTTGACGGGCATCGTTTGGACGCGTTCCTCGCGCCGCACGTCGTACATCATCAGCTGCTTGTTGTCCTGCAAATAGCCGATGACTAGCGTATTGTCATCCACGCCCAGCTGCGTGGGCCGTGTCATGAAGGGCGTGGCAGTTGAGCCAAATATTGTCGCCTTAATCTTGAGCACTGGAATACCATCGATTTTGTCCAGCTTGGCGAGTATGAAGCGCGACTGCGGATACTGGGCATTGGAGCGTGCCGAGAACAGCACCGTTTCCTGCAGCACATCGTACTGCATGGACAGAAACGGACCGTCCACGTTGAGGCGGGTGGGCACGGCCGTATCGTTGGCATACTCGTAGAACTTCACTACGCTCAGCTGGCAGACCAGAAAGCCGCCGTTGCCGAACACCTTGCCAGCGGGCACGGCAGCAATATTTATCACAGGACTAAAGTTATCTGCAACGGGAAAAGGATCAGCTTTTGTGGAGAAAGTGAAGCACACTCACCTTCAGAGGGAAACTCGCTGAGGATCGTCTCCGGGAAGCGCATATCGAATACGTAGACGCCGCCGCGTAAATCACCGGCGTATAGGAAATGCTCACGCTCGTTGCGATCAACGCCGCAGGACCACAGCGGCTTGTCGTTGGCCGTGAACACGCTGCTGCAGAGACGGGTGCGTATATCGAAGGTCTTGATGCGCGTCTCCCGGCTGGCCACCGTCAGCAGATGCTGGCTCTCGCTGAAGCCAATGTCGCGCACCAGCAGCGCCGAGGTGTGCAGAAAGTGGAGGGGCTTGAAGCTGGGCGGATCGATGAAGCGCACCCCAAACCCGGGAAACAGATTCTGTGCACTCTTCTGCGACGCAATCAGCGTGGCGTGTGGCGCCGAGTAGAGCAGCACCCGGCAGCCGGGCTCCCGTGTTATCTCGAAGTTCTTCTCCATGTACAGTCGA
Source organism: Drosophila colorata (assembly GCA_035041545.1). NCBI lineage: Eukaryota > Metazoa > Arthropoda > Insecta > Diptera > Drosophilidae > Drosophila > Drosophila colorata. The sequence goes on from JAWNLD010000564.1 coordinate 9,762,586, forward strand.
TGACTGGCCAGCTGGCTGAGCGTCTTGAGGGAGCTGCCGGTGCCGAGATCGTCGCCGAAAGCGCCGTGACCGCCGCCACCCGCGCGCACCACCTGGCGCAGCCGTTCGTTGTCAAGCTGCATTGAGTTCAGCTTGGTGATGGCCATCGAGTGCGCCATCTTAGCCGTGGCCAGCTCCGTGGTCAGGGCTTGGACACGGCGACGCTCCACATCCAGCTCCCTGCGCATGTCGTGCTCCTCCGTGCGATCGATGGCCCGCAAACGCTTCGCGTAGAGGCAGCGTATGTCCCGGTTGGCGGCCTTCGACTTGCACTGGGGACACACCTTCACGGCCGACTGGCGCTGGCTTTCGATGAGCCAGCGGCGAATGCAAGAGTCACCGAACAGGTGGCCGCAGCGCAGCGAGACCAAGCGATGCTCGCCGCTCATCTCCCAGGACTCCAGGCAAATGGGACACGTCATGCCGTCGTCTTCCTCGTCGTTGTCGTTCGAGGAGGGCCTGGCCACCGGTGTGCCCATCTCTTTGCTGCCCACATGGGACAGACGCTTGCGCTTCTTTGGTGGGGACGGTGAATCCAGGCTGATTATGTCATTCTGCGGCTGTTGCGCTCGGCGGGATGTTGACGGTTGCTCCACATCGGGTTCTACCAGAACAACTTCCTCAGGTTCAACGTCTTCAGCTGCCTCGGGATTTGCTGCCTCAGGATCTGCTGCCTCGGGATCTGCTGCCTCGGGATCAGCTATCTCAGGATCTGCTGCCTCAGGATCTGCTGCCTCGGGATCTGCTGCCGCGGGATCTGCTATATCAGGATCTGCTGCCTCGGGATCTGCTGCCTCGGGATCTCCTGCCTCATCGTCTTCATCGTCATCTTCCACAGGCAGCACATCCACACTGCGTCGCTGCGCTGCTGCTGGCGGCTCTACTTCAGCCCGCACTGCCTCGGCCACTTCCTCACGCAGATCCTGCTCCAGCACCTCGTCGAATGCATTGAGATGTGGATCTTGTGTGGGCCCCATGCGTTGAAACCGGCGCGAAGCCCGCCGCATCACCGGCTGAAAGTCCTCGCTCTCCGCGTCCTGCTCCGATGCATCCGAGTCGCTGTCGCTCATGACTCAGATCTTGTAAAATTGCTTAGGTTATAAAAGTCCACAATGTTGATACTAAAAATTAATATTTAAATACTTTTATGGGCTAAGCATTTTGTTGCATTTGTTTGATTGAAGGCCAATAAAACAAATTGATAAAGCGCGTTGTTTTTATAGACTTTAAGATGCGACATCTAGCAGCGCTTCATATCATCTGGCAACGCTGTACATAATCGGACAGCACTATCACGAAAAACTAATCGAGTATCTTTGGAAAAGTATCGATAATATTCGAGCTATTTCGACGCCGCCGACGCCATTCATTTTTGGTTGTGGAAAGAAAAGCACAATTGCGTTTGTTTGCTTATACGAAAATAACGCGGAAATATTAACAAGTGTAATCTTGGTGAATGCCAAGCTAATATCAAATTATAAAACAGCCGCGCGTTATTCTAAAAAAGCTACTTTGCCGGCACACGCACATTGCGCATTCCGGCAAATAAATTGCATCAGTATTGGTGACTGGATGTGAATTGCAAATTGCCCAGGCCCCAACCCCCCCTCCTCACTGCAGCAGATATTTACCGCAAGTTTGCGTAAATTTTGGTGAGCGACATTCGTTTTTTTTTTCAAGCGCAACGCAATTTGCTGACTAACCGCTCTGTCCTTGAACCCGACAGACTTGGCTGCTGTCCATTTCGGCGGGAGACTGAAACACGCGCGAGGCAAGCGAAAGCCGCTGCCACTGCCGCTGCCGCTGCCGCTGCCGCTGCCACTGCCACTGCCACTGCCACTGCCAGTACAAAAGTGCCGTTACAAAATTAACTTTAATACTTACCTCGTTCCCCCCTGCCTGCCTAACACCGCTTGAAAGGAAGAAACTTTTGCAATGGCCGAGGCAAAAACACCCGAAAAGATGCTGTCCGCCAAGCCGCCAATCTACCATCAAAATAGCCACAGTCCAAACGCCACGCTGCAGCTGCCGAGCCCCATCATCACGCGGCGCACACGCACGGCCTCGACGTAAGTCGTCCCTCCCACCCGGCCACCCACTCGCGACCCTCATCTCTGCCATTGATTTAATTGTCTGCTTCTCCTCCTACTTTTTTCTCTTCTCCATTTGCTTGGGCACTAACACGCACACACACACACACAACCGTAGTTCGGCGCGCGCCATGGAAAATCCAGTTGTGAGCGGCATTGTGAAATCCTTTAGCCGCACCAAAGGACACGGCTTTATTACGCCCCATATCGGCGGCGAGGACGTTTTTTGCCACGTTTCCGAGTAAGTTTTCGTATAATGCACTTGTCCTTCACACACACACACGCACACAAACACGGAATAAACGTTGACTCATTTCCCGAAACAGCATCGAAGGCGAATATGTGCCCATGCCCGGCGACGAGGTCAAGTATCGTCTGTGCGCCATTCCGCCCAAGTTCGAGAAGCACCAGGCCGTGCACGTGCAGATAAGCAACTTGACGCCCGAGGTGCACCACAAGTGGGAGGAGTCCGTCTTCTGCGGCTCGCCCGCCAAATAGAAACCATTTGCAACGGCCTTCCAACAACTTAATTAACTGGAGCAGCACGCCATGCGGCCAGCAAATGAGAAACAATAAAAACCAAAAACCGATAGAAAGACGTCGCGACGATCAAAAACAAAACCAAACAAAACAAAACAAAACAATAAGCGCAAATGGAAAGCATGCAAAGCGACTTTATCAATCGTACGCCACACAGCCAGCCTGTTTCAATTAAAATCTTTATTATTTAAGCTAAGCGAAAAAATTAATGAACTCTCACAGCCACAATTGTGTTTGACTTTTTTTACAAAAAAGAAAAAAATAGCGAAACCTGTTTTGAAAATGTATGAATATGTCTTGAAATGGAAATGAAATTGATATTTAAGCAGATTTGGAGCCTGTTACAGTATATGCGATATGAATACTTAATTTTGAAATACCTTATATGCAATCGCAAATGGAAATGCAAATGCAAAGCAAAAGCCCGATTCACTTACAAAAAATATAAAAAACATCTAAAAATAAAGCATGTTGTTTGCTTTTGGGTTAAAAAAATATTTGTGTATACACATGGGTTGATTGCCTTATCAGCTGTGGCACGGGAAGCTGAACATGCTGCGTGCTGCGTGCATATATATTCTATGTGTAGGTCAATAAATTCTAATAGCTGAAAGTTTATTCGCAATGAATTGAACTCGAAAAGCCGTTACGAAAGAAGCTTTGAATGTAAGTATCGATATATGGATACTGCTGCCAGCTGTTCGATAAATCGGGAATCGTCGCACTAAATACGAAAAGTACTTGCATTTAGCGAAACGCAAACGTCAACAAACCGTCGCCACATCGTCGCAATATGAAATAAAACGATTAAATTAGTTTGTCAAACATTGATTGGAGATAGGTTTAGCGGCCAAAAAGACATACACACACACACATTCGAAACTGGTTGCGAACACTCGACGCCGTTACACTGACGTGGACCTGCAGGTGTTGTTGTTATTGCTGTGCTCGTTGTTGTTGTTGCGCTGATTAAAGCAGCTGCGGGTGAGGTGAGGCAAATCGAACCACATTTCGAATCACATTTAATTCGTTCGATTCGCAGGCAGCAACATGTCCGCACGCCGTCGCGGTCAAACAAAAGACGGGCGGGAGCTCGTCGAGTCCATGGCCGATGCAGGCGATGAGGTGGAGAAGCCCGATTTGCGCGGCGACAAGAGCAACATTGCCCTGCTCCTGTTCCTGTACGTGCTGCAGGGCATACCCATCGGCCTGATCGCCGCCGTGCCCATGCTGCTGCAGAATCGCGGCGCCAGCTACAAACAGCAGGCGGAGTTCTCCTTCGCCTACTGGCCCTTCAGCATCAAGCTGTTGTGGGCACCCATTGTGGACTCGCTGTACGTGCGACGCTTCGGACGCCGCAAGTCGTGGCTGGTGCCCGTGCAGTACCTGCTGGGCGCCTTCATGCTGCTGCTGTCGGCGCACGTAGATCGCTGGCTGGGCGGAGATGGACTCGAACCGAATGTGCCGCTGCTGACGCTGCTGTTCTTCGTCCTCAACTTCCTGGCCGCCACGCAGGACATCGCCGTCGATGGCTGGGCCCTCACCATGCTGAAGCGCTGCAACGTGAGCTACGCGTCCACCTGCAACAGCGTGGGCCAAACCGCCGGCTACTTCTTCGGCTACGTGGTGTTCATTGCGCTCGAGTCGAAGGACTTCTGCAACTCGTATCTGCGCTCGGTGCCGGCAGATGAGGGCATGATAACGCTGCCGCGTTTCCTCTGGTTCTGGGGCATCACGTTCATGGTGGCCACCACGCTGGTGGCACTGTTCAAGCGCGAGAACGACGTCGAGGATGCGCACACCGAGGCGCGCTACCAGGTGGAGCACGAGCTGAACATCCACGAAAGCTACAAAGTCCTGTGGGACATGGTGCGCAAGCGACCCGTGCAAATCCTGGCCGGTATTCTGCTTACCGTTAAAGTGACGTTCGCTGCCTCCGATGCGGTCACTTCCCTGAAACTTATCGATGCCGGTGTGCCGAAGGAGAAGCTGGCATTGCTGGCCATACCCGTGATTCCACTGCAGCTCATACTTCCTATCTTAGTCGGCAAATACACCAACGGACCGCGTCCCATGGACGTGTATTTGAAGGCGATACCATACCGCATTCTGCTGGCCAGCGTGGCCACGCTGATCGCCTACGCCACGCCCTATTTGATTTCCGGCGGCGAGGTGCCCGTCTACTACTATGTGCTTCTGGTCGTTAGCTATGGCTGCTATCAAGTATTCCTCTACTGCATGTTTGTGGCCGCCATGGCGTTCTTCGCCAAAATATCCGATCCCGCCGTCGGCGGCACCTACATGACATTCCTAAACACCCTATGCAATCTCGGCGGCAACTGGCCCAACACGGTGGTGCTCTGGCTGGTGGACGTGTTTACCCTGAAGCAGTGCACCACCCAGACCGACAATCTGTGCGTCGACAAGGAGGGACAGCAGGCAAGTGGCTCCAGCAACATCCACAGCATGAATGAATTTCCCTAATTTGATCAATCTCTTTCAGGCCTGTACCACGGCTGCGGGCAAGTGTGAAATCATCTTCGATGGCTACTACCTGGAGGCGATGGTGTGCGTGGTCTACGGCATCATTTGGCTGCTGGTGGTGCGCAAGTGGATAGTCTATCTGCAGGATCTGCCCACGCGCGCCTGGATGGTGGTCAAACCGTCCGCGGCCAAGGACAAATTGCGGTAGCAATTAATCGTATGATCTTCGCTCGGCGCCCGGCGCACAGTCATTGGTACAAGAATCTAGACATAGACAACTAGGACTAGGACTAGGACTAGAACCTTTTGCATTATAGGCTAGACAAATTGTAAATTTTTGTAATAGCCGCGGCTACAATCCGCCTTCGTATTGTTTTGTAACTTATTTTTCCATACGGAAGTAAAAATAAAATTCAATGTTGAGCATGAAAGACAGCTGTTGTTATACTCTATACACATACGTATTACAAGTGGGGTATTCAGGCTGCGTATAGAGATGTTGTTTTATTCGCGCCATGCGACTTTTGTTTACAATTGGCATTGCCAACGGATTGAAATACAAAAAATGTTTATCTTATGCCTAATAGTACTTCCAGGAGTCGATCGATTCTTGATTCTTTTGTTTGCTCTTGCGCTCAATCAGACCAGCCAGATGCTCCGAGCGCATCGACAGCGAGTCAATCTTCTCCACCAGCTGCTGGTAGGGACTCAGTGGCTGCGTGCCCATCACCACATGGCCCAGCTTCGAGTCGATCTTGGCATTCAGACGTGCGTTGCGTATCAGGTTGACAATCCAGCACTCGGCCTCGTTGGGCTTCATGTTCAGCTTGTCGGCCAGCATGCTGATCGTGATGCACTGATGGATGCGACAGAACGTCTCGAAGATCATCAGACGGGCATCCTCCACGAACTCGTTGAGGCAGGCGACAATGAAGAAGTCGTTCAAAATGACCGTTTGGCACTCGTGCAGTTTGAGGCGGGCGCCCTCAAAGTCAAAGTTCACGTAGAGGCACTCGAGGAACTCGGTGATGGGGTCACGGTACGTGTACGACTCCTGCTGTATGACCTTAATCAGATCCTTGAGCGCATTGCGACGCGTGCGATTGATGACCACAGCGGTGGCCAAATAGCGCATGATGTGCGGGCACATCGTCTGAATGGCGTTCAGATAGAGCGGCTTGTACAGGAACATCTCGATGATGAGATCACGTCCCTTGGGATGGTTGAAGAACACCAGCACGGACCAGTGGATCAGCCAGGTGCGCTGCTGCAGGGCCTGGATGGTCGAGAAGTTGGCGCTGTCAATGTAGTCGCGCAGACGCGTCAAATCCTCCAGGGCCGTGTTCCAGTTCAGAGTCAGAATCTCGGCAGCCAGCTTGCCCCACAGAACGTTCAAGTAGTTCTGCAACAAGACAAAAATAAGACACCAATCTTGGCCGCAATGTGAGGCGACTCACCTTATCGTTGGGCGACATGACAATGAGGCAGAAGTACAGATACGAGGTGGACTCCTGGTAGTTGCCGCACTCGTACAAGTACTTGGCCAGCTTGTAGGCGCTCTCCAGGTGCTCCACTTTGAAGTTGTAGTCCTTCTGCAGGGCATTGACGAAAGTCTTCGAATCCTTCATGCTCTCACCGTTCTTCAGGATGTCGGTGGCCTTCATGATGGGTGCCACCTCGTTCTGCAGCTGCTTCAGTGTGGCCAGCACCTCGGCTTTCCGTTGCACCAGCTCGTCCGGCATCTCCTGGCTGAGATTGAGGCGCTTGCGCGTGTCCATGGTGTAATCGATCATGTTCGTCTTGTTTACCGTCTCCAGGATGTACTCCAGCAGCTCCTGCTGATTGTAGATCTGCAAAACGAACATTAAACATTGTTCGGCATTTTTGCCATTTTTTGGGTGGTGACGATGACACGAAGCAATGAATTTTTCTAACCTCCTTGCCGCACAAAAACTCCAGCAGTGGAAAGGTCAAATGTCTGTCCAGATACTGACAATTGATGCGTGTTAGATCAAATTGGGCCATGATGCAGCTGTATTTTTACTATTTTCACAACAAATAACTATGAATTTCCACACAAAATCTGCACAAAAATACGCGTGCGAAGAACGCACAGTGCTGCCCTATGGCGAAAAGAAATGTTGTTTTTATGTTTTCAGCACGTACACACTGACAAGCGGCAACATCGTTTAAAGTTAGTCGATTGCCTGTAAAGTAAGCGATACTTCGCTTGTTTCGATATATCGACTAGTGATGTAGCAGTCAGCTTTTCAGCGGCTCAACTTTGGGGCGCAAAATGAAAAGCTCTTTGAAATTTTGCTTGCAACACTTTAATATATTGAATACTTCACCATTTTATTTCACATATATGTTTGTATATAGAAGGTATATATATATATATATTGTAATGAATAATTTGGTTGTTAAACGTATACGTATATTAATAAAGGTAGCTTGCCAAAGGGACATTTAACATGTGGCTACTAAAATATCAATATTTATAATACATATTGTAAATAGTTTCTAGGTACTTTTGCAATTAACGATCAGTTGTAGCTCAAAAAACAAACAACATCTACAAATGCAATTCGATATAGGCTGAGACGATTACATATTTGTTCAGTGCTATAAATAATTGTATTAATTGGGGAATTCAGCATACCAATTTTCAAACAACTCTCGAAACTCTAAATAATATATGTAAGTACAATATTAATATATCAATGAACAGAAAAGCATATCTATTATGTGATAGTAGTTTTATCGTTTTTTTTAAATAACGCGGTAACGGTTAATTTCTAGTTATTGTCCTTGAATTTGGATATATGTGTGTTTTTTAGACCCAGAGTTTTGGGATTTCTTAAACGTTCGTTTGCACTCATAATTGACTCGTTCTGCATCAAGATTTTGGAGGGCATCGCGACAGCTAGCCTCGCCAGCAGCGCCGTATGGGCGTGGCGTCGCAAAAGCAATAAAACCAAAAACGAAAACGTGTTTAATAGTGTAAAAAACTCAAGTCTTTTTTTTTAGTGTTAACTAAACTAAAATCGCGAAAATAAAAATCACAAATTGCAATCGGTTTTCCAGCGAAAACCCACGAATTTTTCTATGCTAAGGACGACGCACGCACACAGACAGACTCCTCGCACAAGCAACCCCATCATCAGGTACTTAGTTCCTGGGTCCAGTGGGATCAATGACCCCGCCGGGTCCGGGCAAGCCGCTGGGATGACCGGTCAGATAAGAGTCCACTTGACGCGCCGCCTGACGACCCTCCGTAATGGCCCAAACCACCAACGACTGGCCGCGCCGACAATCTGTAAGGCAGAATTTCTTAAGAGCTGCTTTTAATTTACTCCACCTGGTCGACTTACCGCCCGCTGCGAACACCTTGGGATTCGAGGTGCCATACTGTCCATTGCAGGCCTTGATGTTGCCGCGCGGATCGAGCTCTAGGCCCAGCTCGCTGGGCACCGTCTTCTCCGGGCCGAGGAAGCCCATGGCCAGTAGTATCAGATCGGCGGCAAAGTATTTCTCCGAGCCGGCCACCTCCTGCATGCGCCACTGGCCCGTCTCCGTCTTGGTCCACTCCACCTCGACGGTGTGGACGCCCTTGATGTGGCCATTCTCGCCAACAAACTCCTTGGTTGTGGTGCAGTACTGGCGTGGATCCTTGCCCCACTTGACGCGCACCTCCTCGTGGCCATAGTCCACGCGGAAAACCTTGGGCCACTGCGGCCAGGGGTTGTCATCGGCGCGCTTCACCGGCGGCTCCGGCAATATCTCAAAGGTGGTTATGCTCTTGGCGCCCTGGCGCAGCGAGGTGGCAATGCAATCGCAGCCGGTGTCGCCACCGCCAATGATGATCACATCCTTGCCGGCGGCCGAGATGATTTCCTTTTTGCCGCCCAGCTGCTTCTTCTGCTGCGCCTCGAGGAACTCCATGGCAAAGTGAATGCCCTGCAGATCGCGATTGGCCAAGGGCAGATCACGTGGCCAGGTGGAGCCAGTGGTCAGCAGCACGGCGTCATAGCTGTGTACGATTAAAGAGGAGGATTAGCAAGGATTTCGATTGTTTGATCTGAGTTCGGAGCTTACCCCTGCACCAGCTTCTCGGCGCTGGTGTCCTTGCCAATGTGCACATTGGTGCGGAATTCGATGCCCTCGTCGGCCATGAGATCCACACGCCGCTTGACCACATCCTTGGACAGCTTCATGGTTGGAATGCCGTACTGCAGCAGACCGCCGACGCGATCGTTGCGCTCGAAGACCGTCACAAAGTGTCCGGCACGGTTGAGCTGCTGGGCAGCAGCGAGGCCGGATGGACCGGAGCCAACGATGGCCACACGCTTGCCGGTGCGCGTCTCTGGAATCTCGGGCTTGATCCAGCCCTGCTCGAAGGCATGATCGATGATGGCGCACTCAATATTCTTGATGGTCACCGCCGGCTCCGAGATGCCCAGCACGCAGGAGCCCTCGCAGGGCGCGGGGCAGACGCGGCCGGTGAACTCGGGGAAGTTGTTCGTTTGCAGCAGCTGACGCAGTGCCTCCTGCCATTCGCCGTGGAAGATCAGGTCGTTCCACTTGGGTATGATGTTGCCCAGCGGACAGCCCGTCGAGTTGGACTGACAGAAGGGCACGCCGCACTCCATGCAGCGGGCGGCCTGCATCTTGAGGTTCTTGCGCACGTGCGGGAAGTTGTAGACCTCGTTCCAGTCCTGTTGCCGTTCGACGGCATCGCGATACGGCGCCGACTCGCGCTTGTACTTGACGAAGCCGCGCGTCTTGTCCAGGACACGATCGGCGCGCTTCTGTTCGAGGGCCACGTCCTGGATGGCTTCCTCGATGTCCTTGATGTGCGGCTCGTGCTTGCCGTTGCCATTCTCGACGGCGGCCACCTTGGCGGGCTGTTGCACCGCCTCCTGCTCGGCCATGTCCTTCAGCGCCTTCTGGTATTCGTAGGGGAAGACCTTGACGAATTTGGCCTGCTCCTGGGCCCAGTTGTCGAGCAGCTCGCGGGCCACCTTCGAGTCGGTCTTCTCGATGAAGTCGGCCAGCAGCTGCTTGACCAGCGCCACATCCTCGTCCAGCTGCAGCGGCAACAGTTCCACAGACTCCGGATTGACCTTGGGCTTGAACGAACCATCTATGTCGTAGACGTAGGCGATACCGCCGGACATGCCCGCCGCAAAGTTGCGTCCGGTCAAGCCCAGGATGACAACCAATCCGCCAGTCATGTACTCGCAGCCATGATCCCCGACACCCTCGACCACGGCGGTCACACCCGAGTTGCGCACACAGAAGCGTTCGGCGGCAATGCCCCGGAAGTAGGCGTTGCCCTCGGTGGCACCATAGAGGCACACGTTGCCCACGATCACGTTCAGGTGCGACTCGAACGGGGCGGTGTCCTGGGGGGTGATGACCACGTTGCCGCCGCACAGGCCCTTGCCCACGTAGTCGTTGGCATCGCCCTTCAGGGTGACATTGACGCCGCGCGCCAGGAAGGCGCAGAAACTCTGCCCGGCCGAGCCCTCCAGGTAGATGTCGATGCTCTTGCCGCTGGGCAGACCCGCCTCGCCGTATTTGCAGGCAATGTGATAGCTGAGGGTGGAGCCGAAGGCGCGCTCCTCGTTGTGGATGGGCATCTTGATGGTGACATTGTCCTCGGCGCCGTTGAAGATCTGCTGAGCCTGGGCGATCAGCTGGTTGTCGGCGCGCTTCTCCAGCTGGAAGTCCTGCTTGACCGAGCCGCCGACAATGTTGACGCCCGGACGCAGCTCCAGCGCCGGCTGCAGCAGCAGCTTGAGATCCAGATTGCTGGCCTTGTTGTCCCGCTGGCTGGCAATGCGCAGCAGATCGGTGCGTCCGATCAGGTCCTGGAACTTGCGTATGCCCAGATTGGCCATGATTTGACGGATCTGAGGGGAGTTGAGAATGGGTTAATAAGTGGGAGTTGATTTTTTTTAAGGGTCTATCACTTACGTCCTCTGCCAGCATGAAGAAGAAGTTGATGACGTGCTCCGGCTTGCCGGTGAATTTCTTGCGCAGCACCGGATCCTGCGTGGCAATGCCCACGGGACAGGTGTTCAAATGACACTTGCGCATCATGGTGCAGCCTAAGGGGCACAGATGAGTGTTGAAGCCGGAGAAGCTCTGGAGGCAACTACTTACCCATGACAATCAGGGGAGCTGTGCTGAAGCCGAACTCATCGGCGCCCAGCAGAGCGGCCACAACCACATCGAAGCCCGTGCGCAGCTGTCCGTCCGCCTGCACGACGACCCTGCGGAGCCACAAGCGATCCGAGATGGAGGAAGAGATGACATAGAAAGGAATGCAATGTTAAAAGATGATTCCAAGTGGAGGCCAAAGTAATGAGTAGAAATTACGAATGGAGCACAGCGCGGCGCGACGAGCGTGCGAGCGAGCAAGTGAGCAAGATGGCACCGATCGGTTCGGTTCGGTTCGGTTTGGTTCGGTTTGGTTCGGTTCGGATTGGATCGGTTCGATTCGGATCTTTATCGATTGGTTTGTTTATTGTCTGAATTTGAGTGAGTTGTGTTGATGAACCTTGATTGGGCGCAAGTGAAAGCAATCAGGCTATATCGATGCGCACGATGCTCAGCGATCTGGCGATCGTTAACTGAACTCGGCGCTTCAAACAGAGATCGATCTCATCGAGCTATATATATATATATATATATATATATATATATGTAGGCATATGTGTGAGAGTGTGTGTGTGTGTGTGAGGAATATTGATCACTTTCCTTTGTCCAACTGCCACACAGATCGGTCGATCCCGCTTCAAATCTCAATCTCAATCCCAATCTCAAACTCAATTCATGCACTTTATCAATGAGTTAATCTCAACACGTTTTCCAACGCTGTCATCTGGATAACCAGGCTCTTCAGTAATATGTTTCGTTCATATGATTAGTAACAAGTAGGGGGATTGGGGGTTTGGGGTCCCAGGGGTCCGCTGGTCGAACACTTACCTTGAGCGTAGATTATTCAAAACAAGTACTTGATGGGTCTCAGCAATGCCCAGCTCCCAGGGCAGACCGGCGTTCTTGATGCCCGTCCAGGAGCTGGCGCCGGTGCCGCCATCATGCCCAGAGATGACAATGTGCTCGGCCTTGCCCTGCACAAGGAAACAAAGCACACATATTTTAGTGAAGATCTCGCCAGCTGGTTAGGAGCTGTGTGAACCCACCTTGGCCACGCCGGAGGCGACCACGCCCACGCCCACTTCGGAGACCAGCTTGACGCTGATGCGCGCATTGGGATTGGAGCACTTGAGATCGTAGATCAGCTCGGCCAGATCCTCAATGGAGTAGATGTCGTGGTGAGGTGGTGGCGATATAAGACCCACGCCCGGCACCGATTTGCGCGTCTTGGCAATGTCCTTGGTCACCTTGTAGCCGGGCAGCTCGCCGCCCTCGCCCGGCTTGGCGCCCTGCGCCATCTTGATCTGCAGATCGTCCGCATTGGCCAGATACGAGGCAGTCACTCCGAAGCGACCCGAGGCCACCTGCTTGATGGCCGAGCGCCGGCTGTTGTTCGGATCTTGATCTGCGCGAGAAAAGCATAAAGAGAAATTAGTAAAAATGAAGACAGTTCCTTGGAGCTGCCCAGACATACTCAGATAACGATCGGAGTCTTCGCCGCCCTCGCCGGTGTTGCTCTTGCCGCCAATGCGATTCATGGTTATGGAGAGCGTCTGATGCGCCTCCAGCGAGATGCTGCCAAAGCTCATGGCGCCAGTGGCGAAGCTAGAGAAGAGAGGAAGGCGTGAATTAGGAAACTCCTGGCATATAGAACCACATAGAACCACCTACCGCTTGACAATCTCGCTGGCCGGCTCCACATCGGCCAGGTCGATCTTCTGTCGATCGGTGACAAACTCCAGCTGGCCACGGAGCGCGCACTGCTTCACGCTCTCCAGGGTGGTCTTCTTGAAGGCCTCGAAGGCGCTCAGGTTCTTGTTGATGGCCGCCTCCTGCAGGCTGCCAATGGAGGAGGGCTCGTTGATGTGCGCCTCGCCGCCGTGGCGCCAGTGATACTGGCCGGGATTGCGCAGGATGCGCGTGTCCGGCGACACCTTGCCGTAGGTGAGCTGAAAGCGTTCGAGACCCTCCTTGGCCAGTATCTCCAATGTGACGCCGCCAATGCGACTCTGTGTGCCGCGGAAGCACTTGTCGATCACCTCGTTGCCCAGGCCCACCGCCTCGAAGATCTGGGCGCTCTTGTAGGACTGCAGCGTGCTGATGCCCATCTTGGCCATGACCTTGGCGATGCCCGTGTCGATGGCCTGGGCGTAGGCGGCATAGATCTGCTTGTCGGTGACCTCCGGGCCGATGACGCCGTCGTCGCGCAGCGCCTGGGCCAGCTCGAAGGCCAAATAGGGACAGATGGCGTCGGCGCCGTAGCCGAGCAGGACGCAAACGTGGTGGACTTCGCGCGCCTCGGCCGTCTCCACGATGATGCCGACCTTCATGCGCTGCAGCGTCTCGATCAGATGATGATGCAGTGCACCCAGCGCCAGCAGAGCGGAGACCGCAACGTGCTCGTTCACGCCGGCCTCGCGATCGGAGAGCACCAGCAGCTGGTAGCCCGCCTGGGCGGCGTTGGCGCCCTCGCGGCAGATGCGATCGATGCAGTCGAGATAGCCCCGATAGCCGTCGCAGTACTGGAATGTGATGTCCAGGACCTTGGTCTTCCAGCCGCGGTGCGTGTTGCGCTTGAGCAGCTGGGTATCTGGAATGCTCAGTATGGGATTCGGCAGCCAAATGCGATGCACCTGCTGGGCCGACGGCTGCAGCAGATTCGCCTCCGGCCCAATGGGGCACTGCATGGACATGACGACCTTCTCGCGGAATGGATCGATCGGTGGATTGGTCACCTGTGCGAACAGCTGCTTGAAGTATTCGTACGGAATGGGCTGGAAGCCGGAGAGGCAGGCCAGCGGAGCATCGTTGCCCATGGACCCAAGGGCCTCCTTTCTGCACGGGGCGTAGGAGGAGCAGGAGGATTAGTCTGTGCGGGGAATTGGTGTTAGATGAAGCACCTACTTGTTCTTGAACATGGGTATCAGCAGCATGTTGACCGTCTCCGTGGTGTAGCCAAAGAGCGAGAGACGCGGATCGAAGATGCCGCGCTGGGAGGCTGGCGCCTTCACGGGCTCCACCTCGGGCGTGTTGAGCACGTTCGCATTGCGAATCTCGTCCAGCGTGATCTGAGTGGGGGTTAAACAGGTTGCGAAATGGATTAGTGGCACAGTTGGAGCAGCTTGTGGAACAAGGACATGCGATGCAACTCAACGGAAAGCAACACAAATATCTACAACGACTACGACTCGGAGACTCGAGACCCGTTCACTCACCATCTGGATGCGTCCACATTATCACACATATATATGTATATCACATTGTGAGCATGGCAGAGAAAGGGACAAACAATTACGAATAAACACATAAATATATATCTAAACATAGACCTAATCCTATTGCGTGTCGGTTGGTGCTTGGTGTAGCGAGTGAGGTGGACAGGATTCGGGCTGGTCTCGGCCAGCAACTCACCTTCTGCTGCAGCCAGTCGGAGTGGGGACGCGACTTGGCGATGCGCGCCTTCAGCTCGATGTCCTGGATGAGCTTCTGCTCCTTGGTGTCGACCAGCAGCATGCGGCCGGGCTTGAGGCGGCTCTTGAGCGCCACCTGCGACGGATCCACATCGTAGACGCCCACCTCGCTGGCCATCACCAGCACGTTCTCCTTGGTCACATAGAAGCGGGACGGACGCAGCCCATTGCGGTCCAGCACGGCGCCGATGTAGCGGCCATCGGTGAAGCTGATCAGGGCGGGGCCATCCCAGGGCTCCATGACGCAGGCGGCCCATTGATAGAAGTCGCGCTTCTCCTGAGGCATGGTGCGATCGTTCTGCCAGGCCTCCGGCACCATGGTCATCACGGACTCGGGCAGCGAGCGATCGCTGGCCATGGTGATGAACTCCAGCACACAGTCGAAGGAGCCCGAATCGGAGAGATTGGGCTCCACCACCGGATACAGCTTCTTCAGCTGATCCCCAAACAGCTCCGACTGCATGACGCCCTCGCGGGCCTTCATCAGATTCACGTTGCCGCGCAGCGTGTTGATCTCGCCGTTGTGGGCAAGGACACGCAGCGGATGAGCCCGCTCCCAGCTGGGGAAGGTGTTCGTAGAGAAGCGCGTGTGGACCAGCGCCATGTACGTCTCGAACTCGGGATTCTTCAGGTCCGTATAGTAGTCCCACAGCTGGTCCGAGGTGAACAGACCCTTGTAGACCACCGTGCGGTCCGACAGCGAGCAGATGTAGAAGCGCCTGCCCTGCTTGGCCAGCTCGTGGCTGGCCCGCTTGCGCAGCACGAACACCTGCCGCTCGAAGGACTTCTCGTCGACGCCCTCGGGACGTGCGACGAACACCTGGCGCGACAACGGCTCCGACTTGCGTGCCACGCCGCCAATGGCCTGCTGATTGGCCGGCACGGTGCGCCAGCCGAGCACCGACAGGCCCACTCTCTTGGCCAGCTCATCGAACTCCGACTCGGCGGCGGCGTGCTGAGCCTCGTCCAAGTAGAAGATGCCCGTGGCATAGTTGCCCAGCTCCGGCAAGGTTACGCCCTGTGCAGCGCTGCAGCGAGGAAGAAGGTTACAATTGAGGATTATACACTACACTGAGAGAAAATAATCTTAAATTGGGTGTTCAAGAGGAGGATCTTAAATGGTATGCTGAATTCCTTGAACTTTTGTTGAATTTAAGGGGCTGGTACGCTGTGTACTATACTCAAGCAAAATAAAGGTACAATTTAAACAGAATTAATTGGACTACGATAAAGTTTTAATTGTTATAATAAACAATAAATTGTAATACAAGCACGAGAAACAAATGAGGTAAATTACATCTAATACACTAAGAGAAATCAATCAATTTGACTGAGGATCTAAGTAATTTTGAGTTTAAATTTCTATCTTATACTGAGTTTTGGTCGAAAAGAATTCAAAATATTCCCCATGTTTGCTTCAGTGCTCGTTGTATATTTAATTGGAGCTATTTACTTTCATTGAGTTTTGATAGGTTTTTAAAGCAAATTAAAAAATCTCAGAGAATGCTATTTTTACTCGTGGCAATTTACTGAAAGAAATCATGTTTAATTGAACTCGTTAGATTGAATTAATAGATAATTCTTTTTACGTTCATTGTGTGGTGGGAATATACAATTCTAAATGTCAATACAAGTGAATGCTCCGCACTATATTCAATCAAATACACTTACAGAACTCAAGCCAAAATTAACATAAATTGAATCGTAGTCAGTATGCTCAACTCATGAGGTTTTGCAAGAAATAAGTTCTATGCACACTTTTCTCGCAGTGTACGCCCTGTCATTATAAATTATTGCAGGGCTATTAAAAATGCGCGGGCTTTCATTTACAATTGAATTAAAAGCAGGCACGATAATTGCCCACCTCGTCGGATCAGCTGCCATTCACATTTATCGCCATTCATCGCCAGTGCGATTCCATTGCGTCAAAATGACGAAACAAGTGGCGCCTTATCAGCATCGGCCGTTCGTCCGTTTGTCATTCAAATGCGAATTAAGCTCTCGGGATCTGATTTTCTATTACGCCGCCCCCAATGGAGGCGACTGATATCGCGTAACATGTGCCCGCGTCTGACCCAAAACGTTTCCTGAACTTGACATTTGCAAACTTGTTGTTCCACAACATCCAAACAGCTGGGAACGCCTAACACTCCCAATCACAATCCCAATCAGAGCCCCCTACCCAATCACTCAGCACGTGCGTGACTAGTGCGAATACTAACTTATTTTCAGTGTATTTAACACGTTTCCAGACGGCGTTCAAGTTATTTCCGTCGTGAGTCCAAAAAAAAAAAACGTTTGGACATGTCAATTAGGCCGGCGGCTAGGCGCTAATTAAGCACGATTTACGGCCTTTATAGTTGACGTTTTGTTATTATTATTATTTAGATAGTAATCAAAAAATCATATGCACTCATCATTTGGTAATCAAAGGGTATTATCAGTTTAGGTACCTTATATACAATCGAATAAGCCCAACAATAAATTAATCTCATACCTCGGTTAACGGCCTCGAAACCAGCTGCTCTCAAGTTCAAACTTTTTTTTGCTTTCCAATATAAGTAAGGGAAGTTCAGTTAACAAATTAAAAAAAAAATTAAAAGAAATTTAACTGAGCGTACTCAGACACAATCTTGAGTATAAACCGTTTTTTCTTTGTTTAAGTTTATTTCACTACGAACTTTAAATGCTCTGCTTCCCATCTCTTAATATACTAACATGTAAATATAAAAAAAGTATTTTTAAAAACAAACAAGATTTAAATCAAAAATGTTTTAATTTTTGTTGTTTTTTTATAGTGCCGTATTTTTCAGCCTTTAATCGAGCTAGAGGTACGATATTATCTAGCTTATCTCAAGTAATCTGAATCACTTTCGCTCATGATTATTATTATAGGGCTTCTGTTTGAGTATATCTTATCTTTAATGTCTGTTTTATAGGCACTCATGAAAAGTACCTAAGAACACAAACTGTAAGTACAGAGATGTATATAAATATACATGTATGTATATGTAAACATACCGTTAAAAAGAAAAAAAAAAGTCGAGAGCTTATTATTATTCATGTGTCATATTTGGAAGACCTTTTTTGTGTTTGCTTTTGGGTTTTGTTCGCGCATCTATGTTAAAGCGTATATTGGAACAATTTGTGCAAAAGTAATTACCTGCAAATTGTACAACCCCCCTCCCCCGGCTGTAACCCCCCGCCTAAACTTTCTACAAATAACCAGAAACTGTCTGATATTTTGCATATGTATGTGTATTTGGATAATACAAGCTGAGCGTGACGAGAACTCAAAAACCGTATCGTGCCATACGCCGACAAAAACGAAAAACGTAGATGGAATTAAAAACTATAAACAAGCGCACAGAGAGAAATTTTAGTTACATTCAATAGATGTATTGAATGGATTTGCGGAAAGTGCCTCATTTTTGCAAACTATTTTTGACGCGCTCGCCTGATGTGCAACTGTTTTATTTCTCTATTTGTTATTATTATTTCTGTGTCGAGACCGAGCCAATGAAGCAAACAACGATGGCAAATACACATACCTGTACACATGTGTGTACATGTAAATAACAGAGTAGCATGAAGAACATTTTTATATTTCGCTATGGCGATGTTGAAATGCTCTTTTTTATATGCCAGCAAAAAATAAACATAAAGAAATTATATAGTTTTAAATTTCAATTTAAAACTAACCAAATCACAAAAAAAAATATATAAATATAAATATTTATATGAGATTATATATTGCTAATCTATTTAAATTGAAAATGTCTTCTATTTAAATCTATTTTTAATATTGAATGTACTTAATTAGCAGCTTTATCGCTAGGTTAATTTCATTGTTTTCTTTTCTAAGAAACTAAAAGATTAGATAACTTCTATCAGAGCGAAACCAAATAGACTTTTAATTATTGTAGCTATTCTGCTAGCTTGAATACCCCCAACGGCTGTAAGGGCATAAAACACTGATAGACAGCTTTGCATTTATTTTTGTATTTCGCGCACGAGATCGGCGCGATATCGGCGACATTACGCGACATCGTCAACATAGTTGACGAATGCACCGCGCCGTGTGTACGACATCATTCATTGATGGCGGCCGGCAAAGCTGTAACATTGCCAAGTGCATGTGCCCTGCCTAGGATAGTGAACTTACAGAGCCTTGGCATAGAGTCCGTGCGGAATGGAAGCCAGCACACCAGCGCCATCGCCGGTGTCGTTGTCGCAGGCGCAGGCGCCGCGATGATTCATCCGTTCTGACAGGGTCTGGGCATCACGTAGAATCTGCATCAAATTCAATATAAGATCATATATCAAAGGGCTTAATTAGCGGTAAATTTACCTTGTGAGAGCGTTTGCCATCGATGGCCACAATGAAGCCCACGCCGCACGCCTCGTGCTCGTTCTGGGGATCGTAGAGTCCCTGTTTGCCAGGTGCCTCCCATGGCATCTGCTGCTGCTTCTGCTCCTGCTCCTGCTCCTCCTGCTCTGCGACATGGTCTTCAGCTTGAACTTGGCTCAAATCCGACACATTCGATTGTTCGTTACTGCGCGACGCAATGTTATCGATATCGATATCGTTTTCAAAGTTATTGTTGTTGTTGCCGCTGATGCTGCTTTCAACACTTGTTGCACATTCAAATTCGCAATTGTCAGTGGTTATTGGTGCCATTATACGTTGTTACCGTTGCACTTGCTGAAACTTTTCACTTTGCGTTGCTCTTCAAAAATTAAATGACTTTTATTTTTTTTATTTATGTTTTTGTTGTTGTTTTCTGTGTGTTTTTAAGTTTTCACTTGCACTTTGTTAAACAGTTTAATTAGCACAGAAAACTCGGTTGAATTTGCTGTAAAGGAAAAAAAAACAATTTATTTATTTATTTTATGACTTGAATTTGAATTAACACAAATTTTGCATTACAGCTTTTTGATTTGCACTATTTTTGCATGCACGCACACAACTACACAGCCACACATACACACACGCACGCATTTAGAAATTCTGCTTGCCTCAACTTATTTATTCCACACAACGCTTATTTGGGCACACGCGACACTGACGGCTGCTCACAAGCGAATGAGCTCCGACAGCGGAGCACATCGTTGTCTAACCCCCAACAGCGCCTCTTAGCTGAGAGAGCAACAGCAGCAGCGACGTCAGGAGCAGAGCAGCAGCAGCAACCACGATTGAGCGATAGTGCCTGAGAGAGCAGCAGCAGCAGTAGCAGCGACGTCAGGAGCAGAGCAGAACAGCAGCAGCAACCACGATTGAGAGATCGTGACTGTGAGAGCAGTAGCAGCAGCGACGTTAGGAGCAGAGCAGCAGCAGCAACCACGATTAAGAGATAGTGGCTGAGAGAGCAGCAGCAGCAGTAGCAGCGACGCCAGGAGCAGAGCAGCAGCAGCAACCACGATTAAGAGATAGTGGATGAGAAAGCAACAGCAGCAGCGACGTCAGGAGCAGAGCAGAGCAGCAGCTGCAACCACGATTAAGAGATAGTGGATGAGAAAGCAACAGCAGCAGCGACGTCAGGAGCAGAGCAGAGCAGCAGCAGCAACCACGATAGAGCGATCGTGGCAGCAACTATCGATGGCCGCTCACAAATTGCTCTCAGTCGCTCACCCCCTGCAATTTTTTGTTTTTGCATGCGTTGGGAGGCCTTCACTGCGATTGTTTTTGTATTCGCATTCGCATTTGCAATTGCTTCTGCCTATCGAAAATTCACAATCAGAAGGGGAGAAAAACTGCTGCTGCGTAAAAAAACATTGTGCACTTGAAGCAATTTCGCCCATATTGACACAATTCTACCATATAGAGAAGATAGTTCTATCGATCCACACGGTTTAGCCTATCTATTTAAGGGGCGCTCGCTTCGTTGGGGCTGTCATTTCCCTTTATCAATGTAGAAACCCATGTTTCCCATGAACGTTATCAAATTCTGAAATACTTGTAATTTATAAATATTTATAATTTTTTTATTGTACATATATTTTTTGCTCAGTTATAGCACATGTACTTTTACGAGCACAACGGATCGGGTGCATTTCAAACTGATATTCCCGTATACGCTTCAATTATACATGAGTACCCCTCGGAACGAGAAACAACAAAAGGCACAGACAACAATTCCAACAAATACGTGAATACCGCAATAACAACAACGTAAAATGCATAATTTAGGATTGTGAAAAAATAAATAAAAATATTTGCAAAAATAAAATAACATGAGTTACATTCAAAAACAAGACAAATTTTAATTATTATTTTTGTTTTTATTGACAAGCGAAATAACGCAAATTATTTGTTTTAAACTTTTTTTTATAATTATAAATACTGACATTTGTCAGGTTCAACTATATATATATATAGTGTATTCTTCTTTGCTGTCAAGAATTTTTTTGATGGGTTTAACAACCCCAAATGTTAAATTCATTAGCTATGAAATGCAATTAAATATTCAATATATTTTCTTGTAGCATGAATTTATAAACATCTCTATATATAGATTTTATCTATTCTTAACGAAATGCAAATTTGCTTGTCCCATACAAAAAATTCGCCACAATAAAATGGCACAAAATTTTCCATGACACGCGCCCCATGTTAGAGAAAGAGAAACGAAATCGGCTCCAACCAGAACGGGACCAGGAGGGAGACGTGATAGATGTGTATACATATATATTTGTATATAAACATATGTATACATATGTGTAGATATATGTTAATGAATGCTGCACAAATTAATCAATCAATGCTGGGCACCTAATAAAGGTCTATGATAAGCGGCCAAGTTCAGCGCTAGAATAAAACACGCGTAAAATTGCTTTCCGTGCTTTAATACTCACATATGTATATATAGTTGTCTATATTATCAGGCAATCTGCTGGCCTGCCATACAGCACTCACATTCATATACATATATGTATATATACAATGTATGTTCAAAGTCCCAGCCGGCCGGCAAGAGAACGATCTAACTTATCTGCCGGAGGACTACGTCACGCAGCACCGCGGAGACGCAAGAGGGTGACACATTGGTGAAGTAGACCCGTAGCACAAAACTCTCCAGACGGCTTAGTTGTTGCAGTAGCCAGGGGAGAGACCTAACGACTATATAAACACAGACCCAGAATTGTTTTTTTCATAGGAAGCCGAAAATAATTCTTAAGCGATAATATTCATGAGATTGTTGTTTGTGTTATTTGGGGGTCTGCTGCGATTAGTATCAGGTGTCTAACATGTGGCTGGCGAATGTCTGAGGCTGAGGAGGAGCCAGAAGAGTGGCTCATTAATACCCTCTAGCATGTCGTCTTAAAGGGTATATACAGTCATTAACTTTTAGAGATCTTTACCATTTCAGACTTTCTCTTGTCAACCAATTTGGCTATATTGGCCGTATGTAGGGTATCTCCTGGTCGAATAATTCCATCATTATGATATTACGTGTTTGCTTTGTTTAATTTATATTTATTTTTCGTCACACCTTCGTCGCTGACTCTCCCATTTTTAAGATAAGAGCCATTCTGAACACGGGTTCGACGGGTTTTTTGGCACACTGAACTTTTGTCGGAAAGTGCGCAATAAGCGATAGAAGAATTTAGCAAAGATTGATTGGCGTCCAATTGGAACTGCAAGCCAATCGTTGATCGTATCGATCAATTTATAATACTACACGATTTTCCTGCGTGATAGGCGGGCCTGCAAACGGGGAAGCTGTATTTTAGCTAAATATAAATCATGTTTATGAATGAGCATTTTGTAGAGTTTCTGTTTAGGTTTCAGATAAGCTTTTGGCTGCAACGCGTGTAGCCGTTGTAGACGTGATGTAGGTCGGACCATGTACCGAGTCCAAAACCGAAGAACCAAACACAGTGGAAAAGTTTAACGAAATTTTAAGTGCCAGAGATTTATAAAAGCGACAAGCAACCGCATCCGTTCAGCACAATTGCCTAAAATTGGCACAAGATTATTATGGGGGGTATATAAATGATTATAATCATGACTGGGATATATATTTTTATGATTATTAGGTGATTTGATAAATATATATATGGTTGTTATAATTTGTACTTTCTTTTTTATTATTATAATTATAATTATTATTTAAATACACCAGTTTGAGGTTCGAACCCGAATTTCCCATTGCATATTATTATCTAAACAGTTTAAGATTTTATAAAGATGCTCTATAAGAGATGCTTAAAATCCACTTGCTTCTGAAAACCCCCTTACATAACTTTGACAGGCGCGTGACGCCGAAAACAAATATGTTCTATTTTAAAACATAAAAACAATATCTAGCTCTGTGATATATCTACATACATACAATGAGATGACGTCTGAAATAGCGCAGCGTCCGAACGGAAAATATGTCCAAGATCTAATAGCTTATAATCATAAAATCAGCGTATATTCTCAAATATCTAAAATGCGACAAATGCAAAAAGCGAAAGGAACAACAAATTTTGTTTTGAAAATTTGTATATCATTATGTAAATGCGGACCCAAGCAAAAAGGCGAACAAATGCACAGACGGGAATAGCTACACGATCGGGCATACAGAAAAAAGACGCAATACACCCGTGGGGCACAGGGGGTATAGACGGGTGGGGGAGGTTATGTGTAGTGGCGCACTTCCAGTGCGTCGGTTCAGAGTCCCAGCCAGCCGTCTATGGCGGCATCTAAGACCACATATATAGTCTATATTTATACATGTAAGCACATAATGATATACATATATCTGGCCTATGATATATTTATAAGGTCAACAAACAAACGGTGCGATTACCAGGAATGCAACAAGTTTCAATAACCTCCCAGCGAATTCATGTTAAACAATCAAGAAAATATCATTTGCGATGAACAAAAAACTGTCTTCAATTCCCAGTGATGGGGGGCGGGAAGTGGGGATAGCCGGAGAATGTTGCGTGTCCATTAGCAGGGTTTCGTGTTGCGTACAATTAAAAATAGACGACCACAGGAGTTGGGTAAATGTTTTTACAAGGAAACGCACACAAAGAGGCTTTCCGCCGTTAAAACTTAACTTACAATCTAATATTGTAAATCTCGTCTATGCTTATACGGATTTCGAATGCTATAAAATTGCAGTTTTAACTATTTACGATAAGGCATTAGTAAATGCGCACTATCTGAAAAAGATGGGGCTACCGTTTTCGTTATCAGACGCATGTTTCAAGTAGTCATTAATTTGATTGGACCTGGTAATACACACTATATATATGTGTATATACGTTACAAATAGACGAGTATACCTGAGCAAGTTTTATGCCTGCACTTTGTGCACTTTGCAGTCATCAGCTGAGCAAACAAATGAGGGAGGTAGGCAAGGGGGCTAGCAGAGATCGCGCCAATTAAGCGTAAGTCCACAATACTTAAAAATAGTAACAATTTGTTTTCATTATCGCGATAATATGGCACACTGTCCGCCTTTAATTAGCCAAAGCATTGTAATCCATTGAGAAAGCAACCTTATGGTTACACAATGCCTCACGCTTAGGGACTTTTATTGCGCTTTACAATTACAGTAACCGCTCGAAAAGAAGAACTTTTAGTTATTCGCTAAATTGGATTAAAAATCGAACCGTTTAGAACAAATTGTTTTGCTTTAATTATATAAATTAATGCAAAAATCAATAAAAAGTTATAAAATTCATAGTAAATACATTTTTGCTGCTGTAAACTTCTCTAACTTTTCCAAAGCTTAAGATTAATTCTGAATTTGAAATTTGATCACTTATAAAAATAAAATTTTTTGCGATTTTCTTGGAAAACCCATATACTTCACCCTTACTCATTTTCGACAAAAATTGTTCTCAATATTTGTTGAATTTTAATCAATTGCGGGGGTCAGACTTTGTGAGTGATCACTGTACCTTGAATGAATTATTGCATGTACTTCTCTTACCCAGTACAACATTCCGGGCAAAGACGAGTTGCTCAACTTTAAGATGCCTATTTGAAAAAACTCGTTTATTTGTGTTAATTTTTAATATATAGCTGTGTAAGTACTTATGTAGACTATCTGTGTATGTATGCAGAAATCTATTTAGTGCTGTGCTAATAGAATGTCGAACAGGGCTAGAAGCACGATTCGCGTTCAATTACAAAGTACTGAAGAGATATAGCAGATCCAGTCGCAGCTAACCTTGGGTATATAATAAATGCTCCAGGTACTCTAAAAGCCCTATAGCTAATTTAAAATCTTGTATCTATTGAATTTCTCTCAGTGCTTGTCGGTTCGATATCCACAGACTGCTTTCAGAGCCAGTTGCGCCCACTGGCATCGCATTTGTCCAGATAATATACAGCTCTATTGCTATTTATAGTCGGCCAGAACAAGGTGCGGCTCCTCCCCGGCTCGCTGCGACCGCCAATTAGGCAATGGCAACTGCACTTGTCAGTCAATAAACAAACGTCGCAGTTTTCTCGCTGCCCATTTGCATGCCACGACACGGGCGAGGCGACTCCCGATGTGGCATCATCATCAATTCACCAGCCTTGGGGTTGCTTTCAGAGCTCTTTTTAACCGCAGAGCTTGGTTCTGGCTTATGCCATGTAACCATTGCGTAAGTGGAGCAAACCAAATGTATTGTTGAGCAGAGTGGGGTGGGTGGGGGGAGCGGGCGCCACTTCAATACTGCTCAACAGCTGACGTCACATGATTCGTTTTTCTTGGCATGCTTATCAGTGTGTTTCTATAATCCTAGCGACAACGAATCGATCAGGCGCGCCACTGTCCGTTCTCCATTGTTATACAATATCGGCGCCCTGACGACATATAGAAGAAAAACATAATGCCATATAAATCAAAGGGCATTAAATGCAACGTAGAATGCAATTAAGGAAATACACCTCAGTCAACAACAACAACAACCACAACAACAATCGCACATAATAATAAACAATTTGTTATCTTAAGTATTTGTTGCTGCTGTTGTTGTTATTGCATTTGGCATAACTTTAGCAGATGCCCTGCTTACGACGCAATTGGAGCAACATTTGCACAGTTTTCCGCTGAAAAATCAGTGAGCCATGCAGCTGCCTGTGGCGACTCTGGCGCCTGTCGCCTGACCACAAAATGTATCCAATTTCTGTCTCAATTCCCCAACCAATCAAGACTTGTTAGTCGATTATTCGCAGTTGCAAATTAAATGAAATAAATGAATTTGTTTGTGCAGGAACGAATGGGTAGGTGGGGAGAGCTGCAACAACACCTGTCTCTACAATTACATTTTACAAATTGGAAGTGCGCAGACAGAATTGCCATAAACAATTTTACATTGTTTAGAGCTAAGTGCAGGGTATTTCCTAGTCGGACACCTCCGACCACGGGGTGTTTTACTTATTTTTCTTCTTTTTGAACAACGAATTTTGAAATAAAAGCCCATTAAGCTAAGTAATACAGTTTAATTATTGAACTTTCATTTATGGGGGTTTCCAGAATTGTTTACAAATTGGAAACAGTTAAAATGCTTATATAATATATATATAAACTTATATACTGCAAATCTGCATTCCAGCTGGTTTTCGTATGAATCCCCCTGCTGTTTCAGACTTAATAAGGAATGAAAAATTTAACCAATTAGGGCCATTTTCTTAAGTCGCAGCCAAGCGCCAAGAGACACAAGCTTTTAAATGGCTTTTATGTCGTTACCGAGCAAATGGCTGTAAAACAACGACAACATTGTTATCCTTTCGATTGAAGTGCACTTGCAAAATCCTTTGGCAGCGTAAAAAAGAACTAGGAGAGTGCGTTAAGCCCCGCAGCTGATTATGTAAGCTCATGTGAAGAGAGCAAGCGCTGGGAAGAGCGAGAGATGCTGTGGCGCAAGCAAGCGAGCGAGAGGGATATATAGATGAGAAGCCACTTCCATTTACTTGTGTTGTGTGTGTATGTATTTGTGCTATGCTATGTACAGTTGTTTATATAACAGATAAATGTCAAAGGGCAAATGGAAGCTGTGACGTAGAAAGGTATTTATACACCCCCACTAAAAACACACACACACACACACACAGGCTACATTTTGACGCCTACGTCACGTACGCAAACCGCAGTCGGCGTCGCCGTCGCCGTCGATTCGCTGTGGGAGGCTGCTGCGGCATAAAAAACAAATTAAATTGAGAAAGGCGCACACAAGGGAATGTCAAAATACTTGACGAAGGATAAGCCAGTAAATATGTATTAATATGTGCGTATGTGTGTACATACACTGGTTCGTTTACATGCTGGTCACACACATTCCTCGAGAGTGCCAGCCCCCATTGCTGTCTACAAACAACAACAAAAACATTGACAACGAGTAGCGACCAACGCGCAGAGTTAGCAGCAGAATCAAAATCACTGCCACGGCCTGCGCGACGCAATTGCAGAGCTAACCTTACACTGACCTTGAAGCGGAGCAGTAGAGCAGGCTGGCTGTCTGCTCGGGAACAGCTTTGGCGCGCACATGGCAAGATAGCAAAACAAGCTGTAGTTATTATTATCGTCGTCGTCGTCGCGTGCAAAGAAACTGAGAAAGCAGGAATAAAAAAAAAAATAATAAAAAAATAGTCAAGCGAAGCGTATAGCGAATAAGCTAGCAACTGAGGAAGGGGTGGAGCAGCATAAACATTGTCAAATACATACAGAATAACGCACAAACACACGCACACAGATAGAGCACAACTTCAGTTAGCCAACGACAAGGGGGGTTGACTTGCGGCAGGACGGGGCAAAGGGAGAGCTTTGCCTGTGCCAACACAGCGCCGGCCATTAATGGAGAAACAGAAATCACATAATAGCCCAATTTTCATATAAACACAACAAAATGCAGTCTGATTTATAAATAGAATTAGATAAGTTTCTAATTTTATGCGCAGCAGTGTAAGCAGAGGCTTCTACTTTCTGCTCTCCTAATTTCCTCCGTTCCACTCCAGCTTGTAAATACATATTTATATGCAACTGTGTGTGTGTGTGTGCTTTTATGTAAAATGTATCGATTTTTGCAACCGCAAACTCCTATGGGATTCAGAGGAAACAAGCATGCGGGTATCCCAACTTTATTTATTATTATTTTTGAGTTTTTTAATTCACTTTTGCTTTTTAATTAAACTAAACATGTTTTGCATTACTTTTCCGACACACACACTTTCCGTTGTTGTTGCTGCAGTTAAACTGTTTTCACATTGAGCACGAAATGAAGAACTTTTTCAGTATATCCGTTTGCTTTTAGCACTTCGAGATATTCAGCGATTTTGTCAACGACCGATGGGCTCAGAATGCGACTGATTCCTTCAAAAGACCGAATGAGAATGAACGAGCGCCTAGGACGAAAGTCAGATTTTCATACATGTCAAAGAGAGCGGCTGAGTGCGAGAATGCGAGAGCGCGACGGAAACTAAGAGCTTTTGTGCCTCGAAAAAAATTGCGTGTGAAGAGACTATCGCAATTTAAGCGGCGTTTTGTATTGCACTCTTCGAATTATGAAATGCCTAAAAGCATATTTTAATAAAATGTTTTATTGGCCTTTACTTATGCAGCAATATTTTCCGTTAGAGTTACACGTTACGCTGTTAAAGGCTGATTGATATGCTTAACAATCGTGTGTGACCGATATCGCATACGACTATCGATGTTTAGTAAATAAGTTGACTATTATGGTAGCACTGGCCAAAAAACAAAGGCTGTGAATAGGATTTTTGTTTAAAACGCAGTTGTCTTAAGCAGCAATGCTATTAATATTATACGCTTAATAGAGAATTATTTGTCAGAGTCTTTATTCATAAAATTCTTATTCGTGTGGCGATTATTTTTACCTTTTGTCAAGTCGGTCACACTGGCAGTCACCGGCACACAAGTCAACTCGGAATCGAATTGAATTCGGAAATTTCCAGAAGACTAACAAAATAGAGTAGATTAATAGAAACAGCAATTTGTTAAATATCAATTTGAACACAATGTCCGCTGACGAAGCACAGTTCGACAACATACTGCTGGCTCTTGCCGAGAAGCATCGAGGCGGCGTGCCCGACGTGAGTATTCCCAATGTGACAGCATGGTCCAAAGAAACATTCGCATGGTCCCCCAAACGAGGTTTTAAATATGTGCCATGTGCTTTGTGGCCACTAATAACAACAACAACAGATGCAAATTCTCAATCCTTTTTATTTGTAGTTTTTGCAAACTTTGGCCAGCTTTTTGCGACGCAAAACCGATTTTTATACGGGCGCCAAACAGGCCGAGTGGGAGAAAATGCTCCTGGACGTATTTCGCAAGGAGTCCAAGCTGGCCATGTCCGCCCATGAGGAGAAAGTGAAGGCGCGCGAAGCGGCCCAGCGTCTGAAGGATGAAAAGGAACGCGCAGAGCGCGAGTCGCGCCAAAAGGAAATCAGTGACAATAAGATTTGTGATATCAGCGATGAGGAAGCCGCGGCCATCATTAAAGAGGAGGAGGACAAGTGCGTAGTACTGCGATATAAAAAATATACCCCAAATTACATAGATTTTGCCTTGCTAGGAAACGACAGCAGCTGCTGGATGGTGCTGGAGGCGACGCAGCGAAAGTGACGGCCACCAACGAGGATCTCTCCAAGCCCATCGAGAAGGTGGACGACGAGAGCGAAAAGGATGAAGTGGGCAAACTGCAGCCAAATGCCGGCAACGGCTGCACCCTAGACAAATACATGTGGACACAAACGCTGCAGGAGTTGGAGGTAAGTTCCGAGATTTTCAAAGGGGCGATATTAGGGCTCGGCACAAATTTTTTATTTTATTAACTTTGCTATGGTAGCACTTTTTCATGTGTAAATGGGAAAAGCTGTTAAAAATGTGGAACCGGGAGGTACTTGCAGTGTCGATACACTAAAATATTTAAAGCTTTTTACATTGTTGTTGGATTAATAAAAGAACGTCGATCTAGAGCCAGCCAGCTTACCTCTACACTATCTTCCAAAAAAGTCACTAAATAAACCACTTACAAACTTGAACTAATGCTAAACCTAAGGCGCGATTCCTGAACCTGGTTTTCCTCATCAATGAACCCTAGTTTTGGCTCGAACCTTGGTTTGTCATATTCTACTAGATTTTAAATCAAATAATATATATTATTTTTAGAAAATATATTTAATGAAGAGGTAGAATATCTTCTAGCGAAAAAGGGTATGATCTATAAATGCCTGTTCACCAGCATATGTGAATAGGAAATTGTCACAAAAAATGATTATTAAGGGAAAGAGCAATGTGAATATAACTGTACAGCCGTTTATTAAAATCATCATTTAGATTATGCATTTCGTAATGTAAAAAGAAAAGAAAAAGATTTTCCTGTAAATGCCCATTGGTTGTTGACCAGGTGCTGTTGTCAACGCTTCAGTGACTTTGTTGTTGTTGCTAGGGTAATATGCATAATCGTTACGTGTTTCTGGACAGGTGGTGCTTAACATGTCGTCGGCTCAGTTATTGACCCCAGCAACAGTCAGAAAAGCGTGACTAGTCGATGACTCATAAACGAAAAGAGTTCTCAGCGTGTTTTGCTAATAATTTCCATACAATTTTAATTCTGTTTATTTGACATATCACAGGGCTAAATAACTTAATTCTTTAACAGAAGAATACATTCGCATGTCTGAATACATATACAGATGTATGATATTTTTGCTATACAATTATATATAGTATATGCTTGTACGCTTGTGTTTATACTATCTACGGCATTCACTTCAGTTTCTCGCACTGTCCAGGGCTTTGCTGTGATACAATTTGTTGATTGGTATCCATTCATTAAACGCTAATTAGATATAATTCGCTTAATACTAGTATGACGCTGGCCACACACAAAATTTCGCTTCTCAACTGGCGCACAAAACAATTGTCTTTATAATAAATAACTTAACAACTAGCACAAAGACGATGACGACGCATATAACAATAATTGACACGGAAATACAATAAATAATAAACTAAGAAGCCAAAAAGGGAACGCCCCAGGCCCCAGGCTCCTCAATAGCGTTAGCTCTTGGGCATGTCACGAGCGCGCACTGCAAAAGATCAAGAGAAAATGTTAGAGATTTAGTGAAAAATGTCTCAATTTGATACTTACTCTCTAGTGCATAGACCATGCCCATGATGAGCAGCATAAAGATGGTGCTCATGCTGACAATCAGCACCGTCACCTGCCGTCCACGGTCGCAGAGTCCGCGCTTGGGCTTCTTGGCGCCGCCGGGCTCGCCATTGACCATGGTGAAGTGCATGGAACTGGCAATGGACACAGTGTCCAGGTCTTTGGTTCGTATGTACTGCAAATTGGGATCACCGTCGATGGGTATGACGGCATCCTTGGCACTAGTGGCCAATGCAAGATTTGCATTGTAATTGGCCGACGAGGAGCTGTGGCCATGCACGCTGGGCAGCTGCTCCGATAGCAGCATTTTGTGCTGACGCTCCTGACTCTTGTGTATCTCGGCAAAGCGTTCCAGATTCGCTGCCGTCAGCAGCAATGAGCCGGAAGCGGCGCTCTGTGAAAGCAATAAAAAAAAAAAAACATGAGTCAGTTATAGTTAAAGTTAAAGCTTGATCTGCTTACTCACCCTTGTGCTGTTGTTGCTATCGCTGGAGCCCTGTGATGAGCGCGATCCGCGCTTGGCAGCCGCCAGCACGGCAGCCGCAGCTGCAGCCGTCACAGCCGCGCTGGTCGTATTCGAATTGGCCGAAACGATGCTGCGCTGCGCCAGCGTTGGTGGATTCGAATTGGATTTGTTTGAGGATTTCGAAGAGCTGGCCGAGCTGATGGCCGAGCTGCTGGAGGAGACGAGCGAGGCGCGTGGTATGTGCCAGTAGTCCTGCATCTGCAATAGGGCGACAAATATTTGGGTTAGTTAAAAAGGATTAAATTTTATAATAGCTAGAATGTATATCAATAATAAGCTAGAATATATATCAGTCTTTAAATGATGACAAAAGCAGCAAAAGTTGATTATATAAGATCAGTTTTATTATAAATGATGGCAATAGGAATTGAAGTTTAGTCTTTGGCATCAATTTTGTTCATAGAGTTGAAGGTGCATTGTTTTAAATATTTTATATTAACAATTAAAGTCCAATTTGATCTTTTTATTTTATAAAAAAAACCTGGCTTTTAAAAAATAAATGTTTTTTATATATTCTGTAATCATATATTAACAAGCAATAAAGAAACTTTGTTAATATATGATTTCTTTATTCCTTAAAAAATCCCATGCATACGTTTTTATACAAGTTCTTATATAATCTCCTTAATTCGGCTTTTATATTTCACCTTTCTCTTCTACAGCTTTCAAAATATATATTTTTCCCCAAAATGTTGCCCTTTTTGTATATTTTGTCAAATGCCAATTTATGCAGCAACATTTAAGATACGCCAGGCCCAAAGGGGCTAGCCAGTAGCCCGAATTAGCGCTGGAAACCCTCGACTTAAGTCTGTTAAGGTTTTTTTCTCTTACTTTATTTTATTTAATTTTTTTCCTGTATTTTGTTCATTTTGGTTTGAACATAAAAAGTGAACTTTCGAGTCTGCTGGCAACCCGTTTGATATTTATGGTCTGATATTTGCCTGGCACTGTTTAAAAAGGCAGATTTGTATTCTATTATTTATTCGGCTAGTTTGTTGTTATTGTTATTAATGGGACTCCTCTGGGTTGGTTTGGTTTGCTTTTTTTAAAATATTTTTTCTTGATTGTTGCCTTTCTCATTTTATTGGCAAGCACTTTGGCTGTTGGAAATGCAAATGTCATTTTATTGTTGTAGGTTTTTTTAATTGTTGCAATTAATTCTAAATTTGTTGCACACACACAGAAAATACACACATTATTGTCAAGTTCGTTGCCTAAGTCTTTTGTTTGCTGCGTGCACGTATATTGGAATTTTGCGTTGTGTCTTATTTATTGTATTTAAGCATATTGTGTAAATATCATTTTAAGCATGCGGAAGTCTTATCAGCGCTCACAAATTTTTTGTGTGTGTGTTTTTTGTATTCTTTCTTAACTCGCTTGGCCAGTTTGCAACTGATCAGCAGCTGTGTAATTTTTTTTCGTTACTTACTTTGTATTCTTTTATATATGTATTTTTTTGGCAAGTGTACTTAGTGTATCTAAGTATTTATCACACACAATTAACTTATTTGTAATATCACAATATGTAATGTTTTTTTTTTTTGTGCTGTTGTCAGTCTTGGATTTGGCTTCTTTTTTATAATTTGATTTTTTGCTTTTGGTTTTTCGGTTTTTTTTTTTTGGCTCAAAACACTCAACTGGGGCACTGTGCAGCAGTCGCTGTTTTGGACCGTTTTGCCTGATTGTTGGTAGAGCCTTTTGCTTGCCAGCGACTTTTACGTCTGCAATCTCTTGTTTCTTCTTATTTTCTGTAGCTGTTGTTTTAGCACGCGCCAAACAGAACCGATCTAAACGGCGTCAAGAATCAAACTGAAGCAAACGGCGCGCGCCGAGCAGCTAACTGCCCAGAGAAAACATCGGCTGCTGCGAACGTCGCGACGCGTCGCTGCTTGCGCTGACGTTGACGTTGAAGCTGACGTTAACGCTGTCGACAGGTTGTTTGCTTCGATGCGCAAACTTTTTTGCTGTTTGGTGTTTGTTGTTGCTGCTGCTGTTCTCTAGGCAACTTTCTTGCCGGATTTTGCATGCCATAACCGTTTGTTAAGGCTGCCTCACTCATTGTGCTATATTTATAAAAAAAAAAATAAGATTCTCTGATCAATTGCCGGTCGTGGCGTGGGCAGCCAACCCCAAACCCGTCGCCCCTCCACAGGCTTTGATTCGGTATTTGCCGCGCTGTCACTTTGATGTTCTCGCCTCGGCTACTTTCGTTTCGTATCTGGACACTCTATAAATAGTATCGTCGGCTCTGTTTGCCTGCCCTTTTGCTTGGGTTACGCCCCGGGGCAAACACTCTGTTTGTTGTTGTTGTTGCCAAATTGAGCTGCAACTTTTGTGTTTGTGTTTGGCTGTTGGTTAATCGCTTTTTGAGCGCTGCTTGTAAATTGGGCACGAATCCCACGGCGCAGCAATACATGAGCTGAAGGGCACTCAGCGTGGGCGTCTTTTTTGCGGGTTTCCCAGATCCGGCTCCAAGTGAAGAAGACTAGTGTGAGTGTGTGTGTGTGCAAGATTAAATATTAAATAAATATTTTTTTTCTCTTTTAATTGTTAAGGCTGCATAACACGCCCTTTTGTTGTTAGCTGACTGATTGGCACAGTTTCCAAAAAATAACGATAGCTCATTAATTCAGTTGGTTTTATTGTGTTTATTTATTTTCTTAACTTGGCCATATTTAAGCGCATTTATTGAACATTGGTGTTCTTATTTGGAATACTAATATCAGCATTTAGCGTCACAGATTCGCACAAAAGCGGTAGATCATGCGAGGAGACAGCGGAACGCGCAGCAGACAAAATTGATTGGGCATAGAAATTGTGAATTAATATTGTACTGTGGTACAACTAAGCAAAAATTGCGAAATTTCTGCTAAATTATTGGAAAAAGCTTGTGATTTAATATCAAGTATTTATTAGCGACATTATCAAACAAGATCTCACAGTTTGCTTCTAACATCATTTTGCTTGCATCACAATTTAAGTTTAGCTGTGTTAATTACATTTCATGAGATCATTAACCAATTAGTAAACAATATATAATTGTTGTTGAACATTTGCAACTTTTGTCACACTGTGCCAATTGTTATAACAAATAAATTGTTACAATTTTATTTATTTAGCTGGCGGTAGCAGACCCAACAACAATCATAAATTTGTCTTCATTTGAAAACACATTTTTTTTTGTTGTGTACCCCTTGATCAAGCATCTTGTTATCACCTTTTAAGTGAGACAAGTGAGTGGTCCCCAGATGCCAGTGCCTCTCTATATATATTGTAAGTGTATACACATGTATTTGTGCGTTTTAATCAACTGAGTTGACAAAGATTTACCTGACACTGCCAGTTACCAGCAGAGCACAAACGAAACAAGCCGAGAGAATGGAGGCAGCCAACACTTTAGCCAAATAGAATTGAGCTGAGTTGAAGCTGAGCCGAGACGCTTCAGATGCTACACACTTGAGCAGGCAGCAGCTACACTAGCTACACATCCAAGCAACATCAAAAGAACAACAACGAGCCGAGGCAGTCCAATTCGAAGCAATCTACAGTCACAGCCAATACGTTAAATCAACAACATTCACCAAACGTTCGTTGTGGCTACGGTGGCTTCTTCGCTTAGCCAAAACAAACAGCCAACAGTTGTTGTTGCTGCTGCTCTTGTTGTTGTTTTTTTTTATTCTGCTTTTGCATATAATTAAGCATGCAAAAACAATTTATGGCCATAGGTTCTATTGACGCGCGTTTCGCCGTCAAAAACGCTCCCAACTGGCATTTCGAATGTTGACTGCATGAAAACGTTCATTTAATGGCAGTATTTTTTTTTTGGTGACAATGGTTAATAATTTGATGCCGTTTGTGGCACGGGGAAACCCCCACTACACACTGTGCGACCATTGATGCGCGTCACAGCTTACTTGTTTTCCCAATGGACCAGCACACAGAATGGGACAAGACATTATCATAAGATAAAAAGCCAATACAGTGGCTCAAAATTTGTATACTCTTTATTTAGGGCAATCAAATGATTCCTGTACCACTAATAGTCAAATTTAAATCTGGTATTACAAATTACCTGTATCAATCTAATGCTATCGATAGCTTTTTAATTGAATCTATAGCAATTAAAAGCTTTTAGTGTTAGTAAAAGGTTTCCTAATTTCCCCTCTCTGAATATCACATCCAAATCGATCTTAATAATATCGATAACATAATTTTAATGCTCAACAAACTATTGCCTTTTAGAATATATATTTTTAATATGTCCCTGGACTAGTTGGCTGTATATAAAATAAATCCGCAGCAGCCATATTAATGTTATCAATAACTTGTACATTTCTTCACTAAGACATTATCTCCTTTGCTAGTAGTTAACTGTATAATCCAAATATTTTCAACTCAATATACCCAGTGTATAAATGCTTATGTATTTCTTTTAAAATTTTCTTCGCCTTCTCTGCGTAACGAACAGCGAGTCATTATCATAATACCCTCAGCGAGTAGGTGGCTGTATAACAGCATTTGTCGTGGCTAATTTCGGCGATTAGCGCTTTAGAGAAAATTTGCCTACGGGGTCTACGCGAGCGACAACACGAGCCAAGCGGCGATCAATGATGCTGAACACTAAGCGTTCCACGGGTTGAGTCATCCAGCTGGTAAACGGAAATACTACGCGTAAATTCTTAATGACGTCAGTTTAGTGTTTTTGGTTAATAAATTGTGGGTTTTTCCTGCTAATTACGCAAAAATATCAAGATAATAGAGAAATGAAACTTCGTTTACGATTAGTTCTTTATGGCGAACATAAAGTTTGTTGGTTAGCACTACTTGTGAATTAAAATTGTCAACAGAGCTGAAGAATAATACAAGCAGAAGAAAAAGTCATACAAAGCGATCTTAAACAATGACAAACAATTGCCAGCGGGGGGTCCGATCCTCTACCAGAACTTGCCCAAATGGGTAAATGAACTTTAGAGTATGCTCTGTTATTGCTTTTTTTTTTCTGTTTCTGCCGGAGATCCGTTTTAGCGCGAATTTCCCCTTCAGATTCCTGGTACACATAACGTGGCTTTAATTGGTTTTAAATGCTAGATTGTTATCAATTTATTTTTGTGTGTATGTTCTGTAATCCTGAGCTATCGATCAATCAGCTGAGTAATGAATAGCGTTCGCTTATGCTAATTTGTCGCCAAGTAGGCCAATAAGCTGTCGCATTCTGACTTATTCAGCTGTTCTGGCTGACTTATGCGAACCGTTTATAGGGGTCTTAACTGCTACCGGATCTCGGCGAAGCACCTCGAAGCTCACAAATTTCAATTGGCGCATACACAAAGCACTTGAGCTACGCTTATGGCGGGTATTATTCCAATAGAACTAGTTTGCAGCTCCGTCGCCATTCTAATCAGATTTAAGCCATTCAATTGATGCTTTGGCTGTTAAGTGGCGACGACACCGATCTACTCCAATATACTATGGGAGACGATCGTTTCTTTTATTCAGGTTTTTCTTCGGAGTTTTGCTTTCTGATAATGTGTTATCGACGCAGTCGAGCCACTCACTCGACTAGCTTGGTGTTTCTCCGGCTAGTTTTGAATTGATTTTTTTTTGTTTTTTTTTTTTGGCATTTTTGATTGTTTCCACGCTGGTTTGGAGATCGGGGTTTCGTGCCAGGCACCGTGCCGCTTCTTTCAGCATAAATTATACGTCACACACACATATGTATTTTTAGTTGTTGTTGTTCGATTTTGTTTCGAAATTCGAAGAATCAAGCAAATTGGGCAAAACAAAGCGCGACAACAAAAACAGTTGAACCGTTTTATTTGAAAAACGGCAGCAGCAACAAATCGCGTGAATTTCAAATTTCTTTCACTTTAGCTAATTTGCATGCCCAGAGCGTATTAAAAAACAAAAAAATAAATCCACCCTAAACGTAGAAATCCAGCGCGAATTTTATTTTTAGTTGAGGAACTGGTGCACAGATGATCGATTAGCTGGCTATCGATAACTGCAGGCCGACGACGCCATTTGCATAATCGGCAACTGTCAGACTTTGTGTCTGCTGAGCGTCTGATAGATTTCTACTCGCCTCTCACTCTCAGTGTCTGTCTCTCTTTCTCGCTCGCTCGATCGCTGTGGCTGCTCATAAGTGTGCCAAAGGTTCGTCATTATCGTTGTTGTTATTCATTAATTCAAACGCGACACCTTTTCCGTATGCTTTGAACTTTGACAGACGACTAAATTGTTGCCAATGTTTTTTTTGTTGTTGATCTTGGTTTCAGTCGCATCATGTTTGCGCTTTGTTGTTGGTTTTCTTAGCTTTCAGCACGCCCATTTGCATGAAGCATTGTTTGCCTTTAATTTTGATGCCGTGATTTAATGTGCCCCTTTGTGCGCCAGGTGTCGCTGTGATTTGTGTAAATTTCCTGCTTGTAAAGCTAGCAGCAAGAATTAGAACTGTTGTTTGCATAACCTTCGCAACACTGTGAAAGCTTTTGGTGTTCGAAAATTCCCTTTCAAATTCCCAGCACACGCCGTAAGGCCATTAACCGATATCGGTAGCCGTTTCGATTGGCAATTACACACACATTTCGATAAATGTACGCAGGTGTTGCATAATGCAGCAGCTGCTTAACAGCACACTGTTAATAGCAGCCATATCGAGTGCTGTTGTTCTTGCTAATTGCCATTGCCGCCCACGCATTTGCTGTCGCCTCGTTTACATCCGCGTCGCACTGCTTCAGAAATCCCAATTGACATCCGCTTCAGTTTCAGTTTTGACACATTTCTAAAACCAATATGTCAAAAATGTGAGCG
The DNA here is from genome assembly GCA_035041545.1 of Drosophila colorata. Lineage (NCBI taxonomy): Eukaryota > Metazoa > Arthropoda > Insecta > Diptera > Drosophilidae > Drosophila > Drosophila colorata. The sequence continues at coordinate 9,800,844 of JAWNLD010000564.1, forward strand.
ACGCGTCGGCGACAAGTTGCTGTTGAAGCGGCAACCACATTGTATTTTTTTTTTATTATTTTTTTTGTTGCAACGTGCGCTTTAGAGATGAGCTTTTGTGTGGGGTGTTGACAAAATATCGTTTAGAATTTGTGCACGCTTGAAGTGTTTATATATGTATATAAAAGCAATAAAAAAAACCAATTGTTTAAATGGCACTTGCATTGGAATATCCATAAAATGTTAAACAAATGCAAACTACAGCGTGTCCGAACAAATTGCTTAACATTAACTGGAATGTGCTTGGAATGTTTTAGCTATGGCTGGAATGCCCCTTACTGAGACTCACGCTCATCTCTAGCGCTTGTTGCTGTTGACACGACCGCCTGTTGTGATTGCTACTGTTGCTTCGCTTCTGCTTGTTGTTGGGGCACCTTGGCTACCCACACTCACACACACACAGAAACACATTCACACACACTCGCACGCAGATCTTGAAGCGAAGATGCGCACGCACGAGTCTTGTCGTGCTGCGACTCGGTTTGTGGCAGCGCCGCTGACTTTGTCTTCTTGAACGAACGAAAGCGTCCTTGGCGCGCAGCGGTTGCTTTGTCTGATTTTTAATTAAAGAGCCCGCGAGAGCCGCTAACACATTGTTTGCCAGTCGACTGACTGCGACTCCACATGCGACTGCGGCAAGTGGGTCGCTCGTTGTCGTCGCTGCTAATTGATTGCAATGTTCTCAGCTGGCTGAGTGTCTAATAACTTAGGCTTTAATTATGCTGCCGCTGCGCTATGTTTTTTTTTTTTTTTTTTTTCTCACACACAAATCGCATTATTAATTTTTATTTAAATTAATAGAAAAGGTGCTAATGTATGTTTGTGGCCTGGCACATAATTAATGCGCAGGCCGGCACAATATTATAGACGCCACTGTAATTGCTTTGAACTTGGACAGGCATCACTCAGTTGGCCCCGTTCCCCGCTGCATTCTGGTGCTTGGGTCCAGGCGCAGGCGTTGGCAACCTGCTGAGCTGCATTCCTCTGGCTGCTGCTGCTGCTGCAACCGGATCTGCTGTTCGATATGCATAAACAACCGCTGTGCGTCCTTGAACTCTGTCGGCCAGGCAGTTAAACTAAATTCCCGTTGATTGCAGACCTAGCCCGGCCACATTGGTCCTTGAGCCAGGCTGGTGAAGGGCAGCAATGCAGCTCCAGTTTGCCAGATTGCAGCTGCTGATACAAGACGTGCCTCTTGGCCAACTGTGTGTTTTCGTTTATTTATAGATCGTTTCTTTTTGTTATTAGCTGCTACAAGGTTGCCCAAAGCACTGGGCATCATCATCAGCCACATCGGCAATTGCTGTTACTGTTGACTTTGTTACGTGGCCACTAGAATGTCTAAGGGGGCCGGATCATTAATCAAAAATTACATGAGCCGGAGACGTTTGCCTCCGTTACGTGCTCATAATTGTTTGCAATTGGAATTGGAATTGCTCTGCTCGGCGGAGATCTTGATCAGCAAACATTCGACAACTGGTTAGCTAACGCGTATTCTCCATTCTAATTGCAGCTAAAGATTCCCTTCAACGTGCCATTCGCTTTGCGTGCTCGCGACATTGTGGTCAGCATCGGCAAGAAAACATTGAAAGTGGGCCTCAAAGGTCAAGAGCCGATCATCGATGGTGAGCTCTGCGGCGAGGTCAAGCAGGAGGAATCGGTCTGGGTGCTGCAAGACAGCAAAACGGTGCTCATCACTCTCGAGAAGATCAATCGCATGAACTGGTGGAGTCGTCTGGTCAACACCGATCCGGAAATATCCACGCGCAAAATCAATCCGGAGCCGTCGAAGCTATCCGATCTGGATGGCGAGACGCGCAGCATGGTGGAGAAAATGATGTACGATCAGCGCCAGAAGGAGATGGGTCTGCCCACCAGTGACGATCGCAAGAAACAGGATATACTCGAAAAGTGAGTGAAAATTGACTCGACCCATAATAAGTAAGTTTAAAACTCATTTTTCAATGGCAGGTTCAAGCAGCAGCATCCCGAAATGGACTTCTCCAAGTGCAAGTTCAATTAAAGTACAATTACAGGACATTCACATACCATAGATTTCCTCGATTTCAGTATAAAACACACACACAAACACTCACACACGCACACATTTGAATTACGTTTCTGCATTTTTCTTACACTTACGAATAAATTAGCAACAATTTGTTCAACATGAAAATAAAGAGAATAAAATAAATGTGAACAAACGCCGATTCCGTTTTACATATGTTAATCGTAATTGGTCGGGTTGGGGTTTTTAGTGAAAGCGATTAAGTTTCTATGATAGATCACAGGTCGCCGTCCGGTCTACGCTACAAATTAAAAACCCCAAAAAAAGAGAACTTAACAAAACTCGGTTGAAATTTGGTGGGAGCGACCCAAAGACACGATCTTAACTGTGCGATAAAAGTAATTTTTCATTTTTATGGCTGCTTAAATGCAATTAATTTCGTGCTAATTTGTTATCTTTCAGCCGATTCCCAGCCAGTTTTGTTTATTTCTTTTGTCTCCCTGTAAACGATATGGCCATGGAAGTGGAATTTTAAATCAGATCAGAGACTAATCAAGTTCTCAGTCTTTGATTAGAATGTGCTCGAACAAGATCGAGATACAGATAGATCGATAGATCGATAGAGGGCGCTGTTTTTGGCAAACCCTCAGTGCCAGGTGCTGCTTTAGCCGGTATTCAGTAGTTCTCTGGGTCATTGGCTCGATCTGTATACGCGTTGAACCCGTTTCGTCGCTGGGCCATAAATTCACCAGCTGGCTCATGTTCTTTGTTTTTTATAGCTGTAAAGTGCTAAGCAATTTTATATTTTTTTTAAATTTTGTTGACTGCCTAATTTGTTGCTCTGCTATCAGCTACAAATCAAGCGATTCGCAGTTATTTGAAGCCGCCACGCGCCACATTTCGTCTTTTATTGACAGATGAACTTGTGATCGTGTCACGCCTATCGAGTATCGATTAAACAAATCGATCACCGTACTGAGGCTGCATTTAAATACTGCTCTGAAATAATGCATTTCCACTGGCATTTCATTTACTTAAAGTGAACAATAAAAAAATGGACTAAAAAAAGCGCATTAAAAGTATGTGAAATGCCGCAAAATAAAGCAAAATGCAATCGTTTTTTTGTGCCAGTTTTTTTTGGTTTAGTTTAATTAGGTTGAGCAAATGTTGCAGAGTGGAAAAGTTTTGATTACATCAGCATAACATTCGGCTTGCAGAGCAAAAGTCTCAGATCTGTTAATTTGTACAATAAAAAGATATGTGTTTATATTTGGACGACACGCGTTTGACCAAACATTTAGCCTTTTAGAGCGTAGCCAAGGCTAATTTAACTATTTGGAAATAATTTCCGATTGCCTTCTGTTCCGCTTCGTTGTCCATCTCCAGATCACAGCCCAAGTCCCAAAAATAGATACGCCCAGCAGTTGTATTATTTCTTTTGTCTTTTCCTCTGCGTACATGCGAAATACGTAGTTTAATAGCCCATTAACTTAGCAGAAATTTATTTAAAGCTGTGTTTAACAAGCCGCAAAAAAGCGCTAATTGATAAATGGATTCCTGTGCGCTGGGATTGGAGCAAGCGAAAACAAAAGATTTCGCTGGCGACTAAAAATAAAGCGCAACATTAGCCTGGCGCCTTTTTTTTGCGTGTGGGAGTATTTGCTGCGAGCGCTGGCATCAATGAATTAATAATTTAAATAATTAATTTAATTCTGACAAATTTTGCACAGCAGGCTATTTGGAAAGAGAGAGATTGAGCTAAAAACAAAATGTAACAATTATTGTTTGAACAAAATGCGATCCTAAGTCCAAACATGCCGAGTCGAGAACCGGAGGCTCAACCGGATTTACTTTAGATTTTGCGTGGCTGCGATGTTTAAATCAAATTGGACTTTGTTTATTTTTTTTATTGTTTGAAATTTGAAAGTACAAGATGCTTTCATATTAAGTATCCGCTTTTTGTTTTTTATTTTTTTTTTGGGAATTTGGCAGCAGATTAACCGGTTGATGCTACTGATAGGGGTAGACAGAAAGAAAGAGTGAGTGAGTGAGACAGAGACAGAGAAAGCCATTGAAATATCATTAAAGAAGCCAAAAACATGTTTACTTGGCAAATAAGTCAAATGCAGCTCAAGATCAGATCAGAACTGATTGAAAACACGTAAAGGCAACAGCTTAAAAAAATGGAATAAAAATTGATGGATCGCAGCGAGCCATAAAAATAACAAATGCACAAGTACAATTTACCGTTAGTTGACCTTCAGCTCATTAGGCTGTGGCGACGCCTGCCCCACACACCGCGCCCCCAAATATCGAGAACGCTCGAGCTGCAAAAAACGATTGAACGATGAACTGTTAAATGACGCACGTGATGAATTGTGTCTGGCAGGCAAACCCAATAAATATATGCCCGCCATAAATAACGAATCCGGGTGCCGGCTGAGACTGTGGCTGTGACTGTTGAGTGGCAGTTGCGCGCCCCCGCCCCCCCTGCCTGCCACCCCCCTGCTTGAGGTTTTGCTTGTTCTTGTTTGTTATTTGTGCTAATAACTATATTTTTTTTTTTTTTGGTTATTTCGAGTGTTTCCCACATCATCAAATCACAAGATTTATATGTGTATGCGGCTATGGGGCGTACTCGGTCTGGCTGGTCGCGTGGGTTATTTCACAGATCGTCGTCGAGTCACTGTCTCCGTGTCCGTCTCCATCTCCGTCTCCGTCTGGGTCTGGCTGTGGCTGTGGCTCTGGGTCGGGCATGGGGCCTCGTAATTGCTTCTCATTTGTTATTTTTAGCATTAAATCTTGTTAATGCCGTCGCGCGTAGCCACTGCGGCCCATTAACTATAACAGGCGACCGACTTGGATGTTTATTTTTGTGCCCGCGTCATGCTGACCGTCCCCCTAAACAAAAGACTTAGGCAACGAACTTTAGTTAGAAAACTGTTTTTACTTTTTGTCTTCCATTTAATGTCTGCAGCCAACAGCGAAGTGGTGCGTAAAAACGGAAATGCCAGCTAACATTTTGAAGGTCAACTCCCCCCACCCCAGCTTCGCCCTTACTCCAGTTAAGTGACCACGAGCCATATAATTAACTTAATTTACAATTTTACAAGCCCGAAAAAGCTGCCACTGTAAATAAAACCAGGTTGGCCGCAATTGCGGCAGTTAACGTCTGAATCACTTTGTGCTGGGCGTGTTTCCGTCGGCAGCGCTCTTATTGAGCTGTTGCCAGCCGGGCCACAGCTAGAGCCGAAACTGAAGCTGAAGCTGAAGCTGAAATGCCGTTGGAGGCTCGAGCTGTGTCTGCGCCGAGTCTGTTGCCGGGTGCCGCCGTCTGTTGGTGGGCTTGTCACGGCGCCAACGAACTGTCGAGTGTCAGCGGCCGCTGCTACCGTTGCTGCCGCTGATTGGCATGCAAATGCTGCCACCAATGCCATGTGGCAGATGCGCCAAGATTAATGCCATTGCAGGTCTTTGGCTTTGGCTTATGTGCCCAGACGCTGGCAATTTCATCAGCCAAATGTTCTACTCCGTGTCAGCCGCATTGATTTGCATGCCAATACACATCCGGCTGTGACTGCGACTTCGACTGAGACTCCCGGACCTCTCACGAGCAGTCGCCCACACAGGCGTGTCGCTGGGGCTGCCGCCAATCGCATTCACTTTGCTTAGCTGCCTGCCTGCAGGAATTTCGCAATTAGTTTCGGTTATCGCCTGCTGCATTTGCAATGCTAATGCGTTTAGGTGAAGGCGAATACCAGGCTGGCAACGCTGGAGGAGAGCGTGTATAACAGTTGAGCATGAGCCCCAAACTGTTATCCACAGAAACAGGCTCGAAATCAACTTGAGAAGGATGTAAGCCAGTTAATGGAATTAGTATAACAGCATTTGAGAGCCTTAAACATATTTAATTATTGGAATCTACGGAATTATACATATAAAAAGTGTTATACAATCAAAACAAGCCATGTTTACCCTTTTTTAACTGCCATAAAGTATTCATAAATTGTATTATGAGAACTCTAAAGCTGGAAAATATACTTAAAATGTTATAAAAGCTCTTAGGCAGAGCAGTTTTGTGTCTTAAGCTATTATTTGAACGTTAACTGTTGTACATTAACAACCTATGCAAAACTAAGTAAAAGTGTTATACAAACTCATTTGGATTAATAATTCTATGATTTTTTTTAATCTTTAATGATTATTTGAGCTGTTATACATTGCCACAAGCCATGCAAAACTCCGCAGAACTGTTATACAAACTCATGGATTATTACAAGTGGTTTAAAGTTATAACAGAGAATTATTAAAGTCTTTCCAATTCATGTATTGCTTATTTGAGCGATTGTTTTTATTAAATTTATTTGTGTATTAATTATTATTTATTTTAACTTAGAGCTGTTCTAAAAACTGTTATACCAAGTAGTAGGTTTGCGTGTGCCGCTCATTCCCGCCAGCAACCTGGCCTAAACTCCGCTTTAAGCGCTTTCAAGCAGCTGCCTCCGAGACCCGCTACTGTGAGATTTATCTAGAGATTGGTCAATTTTGGCGTGGCTGTTGCTGGCCGCTGTTTTATCTGAACTATGACTAATCTGGTGGTATTTAGAGTGCCGGTGACTGTTTATTGTTATTGGCTATTATGGGCGATAAGCCGGGCGAAGACAAATGCTTGTTGTTTAGAAAGCTCGTGGGTGGCAGAAAAATTGGCTTGCAGCAGGCGATTCTTAAACCAGATAAACGCCGTTATTAATAACTATGCAAAAATTAAAATAATAGCCAAATATCATTGCTGTTGTTCTTTATGTTGGCGTTAATCGTCTGAGAATGTTGTGAAAGGCAGGGTAATCGAGCCGTCGATGATGCCGATGATGCATCGGATTCGATTGAGTGTGAGTCTAAATATGAATGCTAATGAAGATGCGATTACTAATGTGCTCAAGCATGGTTCGTCAGAACTACTCATATCAAATGAAATGAATAATCGGCAAATAATCACAATTATGCAATACTTGCGGAAGAAAAGTTGACTAAACTGTTGAAACGATCGAAGGTATTTGAAAGGGGAAGTTATTCAAATACATATAAGATTCAAATACATGCATCGAAAATTTGCTAAAGGGGAGTTCTTCTCAAATATATTCATGATAAACCTTGAAATAGTAAATACCTATTAGCTTTGGGGATTTTTTGCCAATTTTAAATCCATAAAAGATGCTCGTAATTTACCCAAAATAACTCAACTTTTAATGTTCTACAGCAGATTACACTCAACCCTTATGTGAATTACTGATCGCAATAGCTGCCTCAACAATTCATGTTGTCCATTATTTAACATTTCTAAGCGCTTTTGTTTACATTCGCTTATTCATTGACTAATTGATGTGCGAGCTCGAACGAGACCCCCAATTAGACTCTGAATAACTTACTTAACACATTGCCTTATAGACCTCACCACTCCCAGCTCATTTGCTCGATGCTCGTTTAATTCAACAAATCGAATTAACTCGAGTGCTTTGCTTTCATAACCAATAAATAAATATATGTATATGTATAACCCAGAGTTGACCCATGTTTACGCCAAAGTGTTATGAGAAATTCATAAACTTGACACGGGAAATGCCCCCAAAGGGCTGCCACACGCAGACACGAGTCCAAACTGTCGCTTAATGGCTGTGCTAACATAGCGAGTAAATACTGTGGCTGTTCCAGCGGGCATAATTACACACATTACTAGCGGGTGTACGGGTACGTTAACTGTGTAAGGCAGCTTATGAGGCCATTTAGACAGAGTTGCAAATTGCTCTTGACTGACTGATGAATTTACAAACTAGTTACTTCAGCTTCAGAAAAGTGTGGGATAAATTTCTTTTAGAAACATTTAAAAAAAAAAATGGTGTTTCTAGATTTCAATTCAAAAATAATAAAGTGACAAAACCATGAACAAAAAGTCATTCCGCGTCAAAATCGGTTTGGTTTTGACCAAGCTATGACAACTTGAAATTTTGACCCTTGCATTTATAGAAATTTCTGGGTAAAGTTTTTACATGAATTTTGACGAAAAATTGCATTTCTAGATTTAAACGCAGAAGAAGTCAAGAGGTCAAACCATTCACAAAAAGTCAATTCCCATCAAAATCGGTTCAGTTTTAACCAAGTTATGGTCATTTTTAATTTGGAACATGTCACCAAGGGAATTTCTGAGTAAAATTTTTACATGAATTTTGAGGAAAAATTGTGTTTTCAGATTTGAATGCAGAATTAATCTAGACGTCAAACCATGAGGAAAAAGGCATCCCGCATCAAAATCGGTTCAGTTTTAACCAAGTTATGTTAATTTTTAATTTGGAACATGTCACCAAGGGGAATTTCTGAGTAAAATTTTTACATGAATTTTGAGGAAAAATTGTGTTTTCAGATTTGAATGCAGAATTAATCTAGACGTCAAACCATGAGGAAAAAGGCATCCCGCATCAAAATCGGTCGAATTTTGACCAATTTATGAGAATTTAAAATTTTGACCTGTGTTTCAATATAAGTTTATATTTTTCTCCTTTTGAATTTGATCAATGGAAAAGAGTGTATGTACGAATTCGGTTTGACAAATACGTTTTTTCTCTAGTTTCTATTTGTTGTTACAACAGTTTTCTATTTGCTTTGACACCTTTTCTGACTGTCCGTCCGTCAGTTTTATGCTCTCCGTTGCGCTGTCTCGACATTTGCATAGCAAACAGCGTGGAAAAGAGCGCGCCCGACTATTTGCAAAGCGCTGGCAGAACAGCTGAGAGCTGCGCCAGGGGCAGCAACAGCGGCGGCAGCAACAATCGGCTGCCCCCCTCCACAACGCCCCCTTTGACAGACGGCAACGTCGCCGGCGCTTAGCGTGTTCATGTAAATTTGACCTTGACACAATTTCGTTTCATAACAGAGAAGCAAACAAATGAGGCGGGGGCGACGCCAAGCAATGGGGCACGGGAAGGGGGGGGGGGGGTCAGGGGGCAGCAGGCGTGAGCATGTGTGACGACGACAACAATACAGACAGAGACACAAAGAGTGTGAAGAGAGAAGAGAGCGCGCGACAAAGACTCGAGTAATAATTCAACTCAAGTGCGGGGCCAACTAAAAAAAACAACAAAAACAAAACAACAACGAAAACGCCGTCAGCTGCGCAGTCCGCGGCGCCACTGACGCTGGCAGCGCAGCAATTCAAGCGACGAATCCAAGAATCGCACGCTCTGAACTTTAGCTATGTCTACAAGCAAATATGTGCATACATTTATTGCACAACCAGGTAAATAATAATAAAACCGAAAATGCTAATAAAAGTCGCGAGAATTTAATAAATCAAATATTTAACCGCACTTCACTATGCACATATAGGAACTGCAAGGAATTCGCATTATGATGCCAGCCCCCGCTGATCAAAGTCGATTTGCCGAACATTTGACTCAATTACAGACCGGGCCAAGACGGTCCACGTCGGACCCGAGCCAAGCTGGCTGCCAGATCTTTGGCACACACAATGCCAGCCTAATTAATTTCCATTTCGCTTTTGTCTTCCGACAATTTCAATTTCTATTATTAATTTGTTAACACATTTGGCAACGGCACGTGGCGATTATTCATAAATATGCATAGGCCACTAAAGTCCGCTACTGCTCTCTCTGTCTCACAGTCCTAATGACACGATCTTAGTGGGAATGTCACGCTTCATTTCATTACCAGAGAAAACACTTAAGAAGTGATCATTAATTTGCATATATTTGGTCTCTAATGAAACGGCAAGGATTATAAAGCTGGTTTATGGCCAATTAAAATTTTAAGAATTTTGGAATCTGACTAGAAGCACGTTTCAAACTAATCGAAGACGGTGTTATGACTCACCCGGAGTGTAACTAACTGAACTGTGAAAAATAGATTTAGAGGATTTTGCCAGATATTGGCATTTTATAATGGTAATATATCTATTTAGGATGCATATAGATTAAAAGCTGAACATTTTGACATTAATATGCATATTAATTGTTATTTGTATATTTATATTTATCCTTATCCATCGATATTTGTATCCATATCAATTTATATATATATATGCATCTTAGTAATATTGCTTTATTAATCCACATCTGTAGTTATCTATATAAAGATTTGTTTAACAGCTTCTCCTTTTCTGTTCTCGCCACTTACTGCAATAATATAATTATAACTTCTCATTCAAACAAAAGACTTAAGACACAAACTTGTGCCTTTTTGTCTCGCCAAAAAAAAAGACAATAAATTGTTTAATTGGATTTTGAAAGTGAAAAGCGACAGATACGGATTCCGATCTCAGATTTCAGCATCAGCTGCACAAAAAAGGTGCCCGCCAGACCCTTCAAAATGTTTATTTGTGTATCTCTTACAGTTTACTTTATATTCATTTTTTTAAAATTTTTTTTCTCATCCTAAATTGGATTCTGTTTGGCTGCCGCATTCTGATTTTTGAGTCGCGCATTTGTCAATGCTTCTTCCCCATTCTCGGTTTGATGTGCCTCATTTCCACTCTGGCCAAAAAGTTGTATAAAACAGTGGGCGGTGTGTGTGTGAAGGTGTTGTTGTTCTGTCTGTCAATTTTAAAGTGGCAACAACGTCTGCTTTTGATTGGCAAAGTGAAGGGAGAACCAGCTGTCTGGGAATGCGATCAAATTTGGAGACACGTGTAATTCCGCCTGTGAGTTTTTTTCCAACATTTTTTTTGGTTTTGCCAATTGATAAAAATGTCAAAGCAAATTGAGGAACTGAACAATTCATAATTATGTACTGCCAATTGAATTGTTATTAAATGCCAGACGGCAACAACAACAACAATATCGAATCGCCCGCCGCCATTGTGGGGCATACAATATGAAAAATACTTAGCCAAAATTGCCCAACATTTAACATTTACTTTGGCCGCATAATTTTTTTTGTTGTGTTTTTTTTTTTATTTGTGGGCTTGTGAATTGTGCACAAGGTTATCAAACAGCAATAACAACAACCACAACAGAATTAAATTGAATGCAATTAAAGTTTGCATTGAAAGCCAAAGCCTTAAACACTTTTTGGGGCCTTTTGTTCAACGATTTTAATAATCGAATGCAATTTTGTGTATTTAATTCATTTTGCACTCTGGGCAGAAATCTATTTGGGTGTGCTTCAATTTTAATAGAATCGTTGCCCAAAGCCGTCAAGTGCTTATTAACCAAGCACCTATTCTAAATTTTATAATGAGATAATTGGACTATCGTTAAAGTTCATGCTTGAGTATAATTTAAGTGGTTTATTCGATTTTGTATAGGCTGTATCTATTAATATATTTTTCAATATATTCTTTCTTTCTTAAGTGCCGACCTCTCTTCTGTGCAATTTGCATTGGTTCATTTACTATCAGGCTTCTCTCTCCCACTCGCATTATATCTCTCTCTCTCTCAGTTCCTCTTTCTTTTATTTTTCTCGTTTTCCTCACCCACTGACTGAATTAATATTAACATTATGTGCTGTTACCCTTAATTAAACTAATGAGAATCGGATAGAAGGGCGACGTCAAGGCAATAAGCCAAAATTGAAGTGTTTAGTGAATTAGTTATACGCTGCAGATATACATATACGTATATTCGTAGCCCTCTTCCTTTTTCCTCCTCGCCCAATTACTTATGCTGAAAATGCAAGTGAAGAGGAGACAACAACAACCACATGATGATGTTGATAATGATGATGTTCATTAAGTGCCTGCGGCTTGAGCAAAACAAACAAATTGTAAACAAGTTTAGTGAGCCGGCCCACAGGGGCGCGGGGCGTGGCAGGGAGCAGCCACAAATTAATGTCCAACAACTTGTCACGCACTTTTAATGCCAGCTGTTGTTGTTGTTACTTAGCCTAGTTAACTTGTCAAACAAAAATACAAAAACCAACTTTTTGCCAAATTTATTTTGGAATATTTGTTGTGAGGCGTGTTTTTTTGTTGTTGTTGTTTTTTGTTTTTACCTGTTTTGCAGGCGCATCCATCGTTGACAAATATGTGTGTATAGAGATGTGGGGAGATATATGTGGATAGATAGCTAGAGTCACTTATTGAACACTTTGGAGTCTTTACACTTTTCGTTTTCGTGCTATTTTGTGGGTGTGTGTTTATGTTTTATTTTTATGAATTTTTGAGGTTTTATTGTCAACTTTGTTTTGGGGTTTATTTTGCTGTTTGTAATCTTTAGTTGTAATTTTGGTTTGAAGGGCAAACACGATTGGCCACTTGTCTTGTTATTGTTGTTGTTGATGTCATTTATGTGTGTCACTTGTCGTAATTTTTTTTAAACATTTTTTTCGTTGTTTGATTTTCGTATTTTTTGTTTGCTCAAAATTTGCAATAAATTGTTTTTTTTTATGTTTTTTCGCTCTTTGCGAAACTTGCGGGCAGAAACAACTTTGACTTGGCTGCAACTTGTTCTTGTTACCGTTATAAATTCACGCTGATGCACTTTAGCTTTTGGGCAACTCTTGAGCCGCGGCAAGCAACTTGGACAATTTTTCGCATTCCCAGCCGGATAAATAAACTTGTTGGGATTTCTCGAATAAATTGCTCGTGTGCGTTTTCTCAGCTGCTCTGCTAACTGCTGACTGGCCAACTGTCTGCGGCTGATAACTACAACTGACTGACTGACTGAATGGCTAACTGACTAACTGGCTGCTGCTGCTGCTGCTGCTGTTGCTGCTGCTCCGCGTGCACACTCCGTTGCGGCTGTGCTGAGACTAACTGAGACACCAGCCGCCCGACGGCTCAAGTATTAAAAAGCATTAAACATTACCGTGCATTGTTGTTGCTGGGCATATTGTGGCTGTTGTTGTTGCTGTTTCTGTTGCTGTTGTAGTATGTGCAGGCACTAGCGTAGACCCAGACCAGCGGCAGACCCCACACAGCCGACTTCAGATCTGAACTTTGTGTTTTAATGCCAAAAAGCAAACGTAGCAAATTTTCAATACAAATTTGCTGTTTTTTTTGTCCGTTTGCACTTGAAGTGGGGAAGTGGAAGTGGCGGCGGTTGGTTGGTGGGTGCCTGCTTGGCGGTTGAGTGGTTTATTCTGTGGCAGCCGGCATCGCGCTGGTGGGTGGTGTTGGCCCAGCAGCAGCAGCAACAGCAGCTGCAGCTGATTTCACAGTCTTCATGCAGAACAAAAGCGGCTGGCAAGGTCATCTTTATTGGTTTCCGTTTTTGGTTTTTTTTTCCAGTTTCAATTTTTTTTTTTTTTGTGTGCGGCTTTATTTGATTTATGCGCCGCAATTGCGTAATGCATTTTTAATTGTCGGAGCTACCCCGTTGGGGCAGAAGCTTTGCGCCAGAGATGCGCAGCTTTGTGCCTTTCGTTGTGAAATTGTCAGCTGTCGTTGAGCACGTACGCAGCAGCAGCAGCAGCAGCGGGAGAGATGCGACAGCAGAGTAAAAAGCAAATACGACCTTGACACATTTCCCAGGTAAAGTCAACGACCCAGCTGAAAGCTGTTGCCGTGCGCAGCGTGCGGCTTTAGAGGCGTGAATTAAATTACAAACAAAAGACTCAGGCAACGAACTTGAACCATTTTTGATATATATGTGTAGATATGACAATGTTTGTCGATAGGAGCTAAGAAGGAATACATGTGTAAATTATAGGTTTAAAGAAGTTAATGTCAGTTAGATTTTAGAATTTATAAAATATTAGCTACCAATTGTACAATCTTCACATATTGTTTTGAATTAAAAAAAAGTCTAAGAAAAAATAAATAAATAATCTAAATAAATAATAAAAATAAATAAAACATCATAAGAACTTTGATAACGCAAAAAGTTGTACACAGTGTAAGGTTTCTTGAGCTTAAAAAATGTATCAAAGAAATCTGAAAAAATATAGGAAAAATAAATATATATAAAGAATCGGGAAAAGGAGATATCGACGCAAGGAAGCTTTTCGCTATTAGAGTTTTACTGTAGTTGAACTGTATATATATTGTATTATATAAAGCTGACTTCACATGAGTTCAATTTAGGCATTATATAAGTACACCTTATAAATATGGAACATACACTCACGCAGCTAACCCAATTCAATGCTGAATCTCCTATTTCGCACATTTGCCCAACCCAAACAATGCATTAACAGAGGCAATCGGTATAAATATCCCATGGTGCGAATTTCATAATATGAGCCGAGTGGCTTCAATCGGATAATGCTGCATGGGAAATCCCAGCGACTGCCTGAGTTCTCTGCTCCCCGGCATTCGTTTTGTCAACTTAGCCAAAATGTTGTTGTTGTTGTTGGTGTTGTCGTATTTTTTGTTGTTGATGGTCAGTTTTGTTTTGTTTGCCGATGACACAGCGCATTTTCCAGGGCGAACCTGTCGCCCGGCCACTGCCCACTTTGCGTTCAGCTTTATTAAATATTTAATTTAAGCTGCTCGACTCCAAAAACTTCAGTGCGAGTTTAATTTTCCCCAACTTGTTTATGGCCACATCTTTAACGGCTCGGTTAACGCTTGGCTGTAAATTGCTGCTAATTTTTGCACGCGACTCGAAATTGCTTACTTAAATATTTGCGGCACTAAGTGGAGCAGCAGCCGCAGCCGCAGCCGCAGCAGTGGCAGTCGTGCTGACGGCCATCAAATTTGCCAAATGGCCAATGCCAGGCACAATCGCAAAGCCAACGGCACGAGCTGCCCAGACCCAGACCCCCTTCGAGGCGAGGGAGAACCTTGAGTCCAACTGCAGTAAATGCAAATTAAAAATTATATTTTCCTTTGGGCGGCGCATTAATGCTGCAGTCAACGCTGGACAAGATTACCATACCCTGGCATCGTGCTGTTGTGAGGCGCTTTTCGCTTTTCGCTTTTCATAAAATGCCAGCGGCCTTGCCGGCGGCTTACCGAGTGGGCTCAGCCGTTCGGCCAGTAACCAGCGAGTCAACGGTGATGGTGGCTTTAATTACAGTTATTCTGGTTAACGGTGTCGCGCCTGTGACTGACATTTGCATAGATCAACAAAAGCGTCCAAGTTCGTTGCCTAAGTCATTTGATTGACTAATGAGCACGACAATCTTAAAAACTGTTATACTCAGCAGTAAATGCTCTTAAGCACACTTATACTTGTGCTATGAATTGTTATACATAGAAGTGTTATACTGAATTCATGTATGCTTTACATCTGGTATACAAACCCTATTTTTAATACTAATCGAAATGTAATTGCTATACAGCTTTACTAACTGTTATACTATTTATTTGATTGAGAGACATTTAAATTGTAAATGTTTTATTAAATCTGATTAGTTTATCCTTCAATCAGTTCGTTGTCTCTGCCCTCAAACAGTGTGGCTTTCGCTCGCCCAAAAGCATTTGCTGGCCACCTTTGAAGGACAGGCCATTAAAAAAATATACACAAAAAACCAAAAACAAAAAGAAGCGAATTCAACGTAAATGCTAACCACAGTTGAAGGCAATTTTATGCATATCAATGTAAATAATTTGCATGCCTGTTATACAAACTTAATTGTTATGGCCAGCTTGAGTTTTGCTCATAATTCAGTTTGCGCTACCGAACTACAAAAAAAAAAAACCAAAAAAAAAATGAAGCATGGCGCTAGCTGTCTGAAGTGTCTCTTCCTTCTTCTGCTTCTTCTAGGCAGCTGCATGTCATGTTGTTCATTTTCATGCATGCCAACGATAAAAATGTTTTGTTATTAATTTATTATTTATTGTGTTATTTTATTGCTGTGCGAGCGTCGCAAATCGATTTGAAAATTTGCAATCAAAACGCGCGTTCAATAACCGATAAGCGATGCGACATTGATATTGTTAGATGCCAAACACCCCCCGCTCACAGCCCATTGTCAGGCTTAATCTCTGCTAATTTCACGTTGCTTAATTAATGCTTCAAGCGATCTTTTTTTTTGGCCATGTTACAATTTGCTGGCATTTGAATTAAAAATGTTTTGTTTTTCGTTTAACACTTTCAGCATTTGTTATTAATTTTCAATTTGTTGTTCCTGCTCTTTGTTGGAGAGCCACTTTTGCGGCTCTGAGCTAATGCTCAATTTTTATTAAGCATTAGCAAAAACAAGAAAAAGAGCTTCAGTGCCCGCTTAATGGCGTTCTTCATACGTATACTTAATATTTTGCGCTTGGCGACCTTCGCGAGTAGTTGGCAGCGAGTGGTGGGGACGGGGAGGGGGTGTACTGGCTTTAGATGAGTGCAAGTTTCAGTCGGCTGGACACGCACTTAATGCGGAATACTGGAAGAGCCGGCCTGCCCTCGATGTACACACGTATTTGGCTTTGTCTTTGGGCCCGGCCATTTGATTAATTACAAATTGTGTTAGTTAATGGCGCCTAATGTAATCCACTTCCACTTCTAGGCAGTTCCGCTTCCTAGTTGCAATTAGACTTCAATTGTGCAACGAAGCGTTGGAGCTGTCATCATTAACATTAACATTAACATCTGCATCAAGTATTCCAATTTCCATTCCATAACCGATTATTAATACGATTTTCAATTGGATTCCCACGAGTTTTTGCATTTAATTACCGAGGGCTTTTGCTTATCCAATCCCACTTGACATGCCACCAAATCGGCATTTCGCATGGTTTATAAATAAACATCAGGCAGCCTCCAGTTCGTAATTGCTAAAGCCGAGTTCTACAATTCCGACAATTCCAACAAATCAGCAGCTCTGCAGTTCTACATCATTTCCATTTGTGGAACATCTGGCAGGCAATCAGCCGGCCAGTCAATCAGCCGGATCCCAATTCCCTGTTGCCAATCCCAATTCCCATTCCCAATCCCCAATCCCCGCGAGCGCAGCAATTAGACACAGATTGCCAATCTTATGCAGCGTTTAGGAAAAGGGCCACTGGATGATGTGATGTGTGTGGGGATTGCAATGCAAATACTGCAAATCACGGCAATTACGTGCGGGCCACGGCCATTCGAACCGCTCGTCACCTAATCAAAAATGCTGCAAAATTAGTTGGCTACGTGCATTAATTATTTAATCTCACAAAGAGAGCTGTGAACTTGCCTAGGGAGACTATTACTTATATTAAACAGGTGTAGGCTAGGACTGCAGCTGCTGCGATTAATGCCGCTGCTGTTGCTACTGCAACTGTTGCCGCTGTTGCTAGCTGAGCTCATTTACACTGCGCTGCAAGCAATGCGATTATTGGCAGAAGAAAGTACTCGAAAAAAATTTAAAGAAAAGCATCTTTTTTAAAACAAATTCTAAGAGTCTCGCACACTTTAAAAAGCAAATATAGTAGTTACTAATGTCTCTTCCAATAAGAGTAAGTTAATATATTGCTAAGATAATAAATAAACAAATAAATATTATAAATATTATATAAATATAAAAAAATGTGGCACCTCTTTCTGGTTATTTTCAGTTTAAAGGTATAATATATTTTGTTAGATTATAAAGAACCCGGAACTTGCTATTTTTTTTAAATTAAAAATCTATTTTTAAACCAAACAGCCTTAACCAAAATATTGTTTGATTTACGCTTAGGTTCGGCAAATTTTTTCTGTAACTGGTTTAGTTCAAAGTTCGGATTTAATTTAGAATAAAATTGGTTTCGGGTTCGAACTTTTAAAAAGCTCGCCAAGAGAGTTTAGTAGACAGGTGATGTGCCCACCTTCATATGGTTTAAATAAATACATTGTTGCCAATGCACAAATCTTGTTGTTCAGCGTACTCGCCGTGTAATTTGTAACTAATTCGAAATTCAAATATGTGCCATTTGGCCAACGCAACAATTTTGTTGTACTTTTTTTTATTTTGTTGGTTTTTTTTAATGTTTATTTTTTGTTGTTGCATCTGTTGAGTTATGAATGCAAATGTGCAATGCAGCTATAGCCGACAGTTGGCAGTATCTATCGATGTAGTGCATCAGCAACAGATGTGCCCCCGACAGCAACAGCAGCAGCAGCAACAACAACAACAAATTAGACACGATTGTAGCCAAACACGATTCGAGGCAGAAAACTGAGCGCAGATCTAAGCCGAGCATTACGAGTATATGGTAAGAATATATATATATATATATATATTTATATATATATATATCTCATATGAACGCTCGAGATGACGGCGCACAGTTTGTATTCATTAAGCGACGGGGGCGAAGTGCAGGCGGCTGCCATTTGAATGATATTCATCAGTTACCCTTTTTGTGCTAATTGGTCTTAAATTGCAGTTAGTTAAAAGCGCAGGAAGGGAGGGGGGGGGAAGGGGGGCTTTGCTTGTCTAGGGCACAGCTGTGCACATTTCGAATAAGATTTATATTTATTGAGCTGTGCAAATGTGAGCGCAACAGCTGGCAGCATTTATCACACAGACGCCCCCTCAGCCGCATGCCGTCGCCGCCCCCTCCCCCTGCCACTGTCACACTAGTCAAACACACACAAATTATATATCAATCATGGCAAAGAGTCAAGAATTCAGCGCGCAGCTCGCTTTTACTCGGCTCGGCCTTGAGCTCCAGTCGAGTTGTGTAATGAAATTTCAATTGCAAGTGCAGACAGCAACTGGACAGCGACTCCTCACCTCCCTCTTCCTGCTACTATTCCCCACGTGAAGTTGACGTCTCGTATTGATTGCGATGAATCAGTAAAATGCAAATTCGCACAAATATTTTGAGGTTTTTTGCTTGAGTTGTTTTTTGTTTTGTTCTGTGTTTTTCTGTGGAATTCTTCTGCGCATTCTTAGGAAATCTCGCATATAAAAACGCAGCTGGCGCCAACGAATTAAAAAAAAACACAGCTTAAAATGAATTTATCAAAGTTAATTCAAATATGCTTTAGACAAAAAGTCTATTGACTTTGTTACGCGCTTAAGTAAAAAACTAGCAGAGAATTCTTTGCTTTCCAAGAAAACATTTTTTAAGCGTTTAGATGTCAAAAAAAATTTGTGTTGCAAATAAAAATTTTATATGCCATTCAAAAATCATGTGATTTGGCAGCTAATAAATAAAATTAGTTGTTTTAAGTGTATATAAACTTCGGTGGCTTCAAAGAAAACTTTTGACTCTTGTTTGAATAAAATTTTATTTATTTATTTATTTTTTTTGTTGTTGCGTTTCTTGTTAGAGTCGAGCGTGACGTAGTTGTTGTTAGATTTTTTTGGTCAATGAACGCGTTTGTTTATCATTTAATTTCCAGTTTTTCTATTTGGATTTCGCACAACGCTGCGTATGCTTAATAATATTTTTGCGTAAAGTTGCCTATTTAACAGCATATAATTAAATTATGAATAGTTTTTTTTATTATTTATAAATACGCATAAATTGCTACTAATAAACGTTAAGTTCAAGTTTCAAACTTCAAATTTTGACTGTTTTATTGCTAAATTATTATTATTGTATTCTTTTGGATTGTTTTTGTTTCTTCAGATTTTTTACTTGCCTTGTTAGCTGTTGCTGTTGTTGAAATAAAACTACACTCGAATCAAGTTTGTTTTTATTTTGCTGAATTTAGCAACAAATTTGCAAGATTGCTTCATGCACTTCAGAGAGTCACGCCTTGTAAAAAAGGGTTTTTTATGTGTCTTTATTTGTTTTATGCTTGGGATTTCGTTATACGGTTAACAACATTGCGCGAAAACTGATGAGCCGCCGCAGCCGGGCAACGACAATCGACAACTGTCATTCAATGGGACGACACTCGACGCGTTTAATGGCCAAATAAACGCGACAAGCTTCGAAATTTGCGTCGGCAACGGCAGCGCTGCTTCTGCCCCTCCTCCCTCCCCTCACCCCCTGCAGGTGCACGCCCCGCGGCAGCTCATCAATTTTTCATTTAATTTAAATTTAGCTAGGTACGTGCACCGAGCTGCTTTATTGGTCGATCGCGAGGCTCAGCGGTACACGGTCCGCCGTCTAGGCGAGGGACAGCCGCCGAGCGCGACGAATTCTTCTCGCCTTGCATTCCGCTGGCGATGACGTGCACCCCGGTGACGTGGCTCCGTAGGGTCTGCCTTGTCACGTACCGTCGAAATTCTCAGTCCATTTCATGTGCTTCGATTTGGGAGTACGTGCCAAAGCTGTCAATGCGCGTGGCAGACGAGTGGTTGCTGGGGTTGAGGGGGTGTGTAGGCTTAGCTACCAAAATACACTTGAAGCTTCCAGCTGCTGTTTGTATGCATTGTGAGCTGAGCTCAGAGGTCAGCAAATTGTCAGCAATGCCTAGAACCGAGCGGCAAGTTCGTTGCCTAAGTCTTTTGTTTAACGTGTGTGTGCGATGAATGATGCATTACCGGAAGTTATTCGCCTTAGATGGGATGTATTTTCGCTCTCGAACTATGCGACAATAAATTAATTTTGTATTTTGACGCTTAATAATAAATTTCGAAAATGTATAGTCGAGCTGAACGAGGTAAGAGAGCTCTAGTCGAATAAGGTATACTCTGTACTACATTCGCCATATATCTATGTACATATATACACATTCTTCTAATAACCCTTTATTTTTAAAAATCATTTTAAAATAACTTCCCTTTTCCAATTTGTACAACATTTTCAGCTGTGTGAAAAATTAAATATTGTTTACTTTTGTAATTTGTAATGTGATCTTGATCAACTTATTTATATTGTGGTTCTGAAACGAATGTCTACATATACTATGTAATGCTTCCCCTCTGTTGCATAAATTTTGATAGATTGAATATACCCTTTTAACTTACTTTTTTTGGCATAAGTTATAAGCATATTACTAAAATTGATTAGAAATAAAGACTATACTAAATCAAACTAGATGCCAAAACATGATCGAAATATCATTTTATGTGAACATCGGCGAAGCTTTTAACAAATTTATATAGTTTGATAAACTAACCGACCAGCATTTTGTATTTAAATATTTAACACATGTATTTAAATAATTTCTGTGCTGGTTTGGCTTTAAATTCACAAGCTTGTGAACTGCGCTCAAATGTCTCTTCCAATTTGCTGGTTGAGCGGCCGTTGACAGAAGTCGCCTCTCCAAAAATGCTTGATAATAAAATCAACTCAATAAAAAAAAGCATTTACAATGCAAAATGTTTGTTATATAAACCAGAGCTGTCTGAGTTTCTGTGTGTGTGTGTGTGTGTGGGTGTGCATTTCGATGTTGATTTGTAATTCCGTGCACGACTATTAAAAAAGTCTCAGCGATTGGAACTAGAAACTGCAAATGATCATTCATAAATTTCAATGTTAATGATCTGTGCGCAGATATCGCAAATGAAATCGCAGCTGAAACCAAAGTCGAAACATTTCAAAGTTTGTTTTTTTGCTATAATTAATTAGGCTTTTATGCGAATTATAACAGAAGCATGAACACAAAACAGTAGCAGAAACAAATTCGATTCTCGACTCGAACGGAGACATTGATATACTTGCTGGGCTATTGATAAGCGGGCCAGGCAGTGATAAGGCGGCCAGGGTTGACTGGCCAACCTCTTGACTCAGTTAAGAGCTGGCCGCAGTGCTTCCTGTAGCTGGCATGGCTGACATTGAACTTCTTCGAGCACGTAGCCTCAACAAAGGCAACGCAAACATTAAACAAAATATGGGTAATTGTGTCCGATGTTGTTGTTGCTGCTGCTGCTGCTGCTTTTATCATTATGCTGACAATTATTGTTCAGTTAATAACAAATTGCTACGAGTTCTAGAAACAACAGCCCATGCCCAGAGGCCCAGCCGAAGGTTCCACAGCTCATTAGAAATTCTAAAACATTAAACCAAACGCGACGCGTCGCCAGCGGCACCGCCATTGTCAGAGTCGTATACTTTATGCTCCATTTGGAGGCACCTTGCGTAACAAATTTGGAGAGTATTTGAAAAAAAAAACAACTTTAAGACATATATTATTTTGCTAGAAAATGATGTATGTTCATGCACTCAGAGAAAAGAAACCCAAGAACATTGTGCCAATTTCAGTCAAGTAAAATACTTCAGTTGAGTAAGAGGTCCTTAATTTAGGAACTCAAGTACTGAACTTAGTCTACGAAATGTAAAAGCACAATTGGGAGTATGTTAAGTATGGAAATTACTTGTAATTTTTAATAATTAGTAAAGTTTTATACCTCTCATGCCCTCAAAGAAAAATCTTAGGCATTTCGCAATCAAATCCTACAAGAAAATTTAATTCTTAAATACAAAACTAAAATTAAGCACTATTAAATACAAGACTCAAATGGTGTTCTTTTAGAAAACATTTAAGGTATGTAAATTCATGGTATAATTATTTTGTACTCAATTCAATCCTTTTTTTTAGTTTTTTAATTGAAGACATTGCGTATTTAATTTAAGTGCATTGAAGAATACAAACTCTAAGAACAAAACGGTTTATATAATAGCAATGTTACATTGAAATTTAAAACAATATTTTTCTCTAAGTGTATGCTATGGCAACTACGGCTAATCGTTATTTTGTACATCCGTGGGTGGTCCGTGCCCGTGCCCATGTTCCTGCTCCTGCCTCTGCCTGGAGAGATGCCTTCGCAGTGTGCCATGCGGCATTCAGCTATCAACCGATCGAAGCATTCATTATTTATTGATTGACAGCAATGCGGAACCAGAGATTACCGCTTGCCGCAGCTCGTATGTGCCGCCAAAGATAAAGAGTACGGCGCCCGGAGCATCAACGCCCCATTTGCCAGTTCGAAGCACACGTTCGGCGTTGAGTCTCTCCCTCTCCCTCTCTCTATCTCTCTCTCTCTCTATCTTATTTTGCATTCCCGAATGATGACAGCAAATGCCGTCAACAATTAAGGCTAATTCGACAATACGCATTGAATCTTCGCTTGGCCTGCTGCCGAAATGTATTTAAAAAATTAAACAATCATTAATCACATTTTTGTTTTTTTGTTAGCGCGGGACGGCCGCGCGAGCGCGCGGGTGGGCGAACTCTCCAGCTAAACAAATTATTTGTCACACTGTGCGCATCGCAGGCAAAACAAAGCAATTAACTAACGAACACTTATCGCCGTTCAGCGGGTCCAAACACACACGCGACCCGAAGCCGTAGGCACTTTGCGCCGCCCGCCCAAAAATCCAAAAGGCAGTTGACCCGGAAGTGCGCTGCCTGCACTAACGGAGCAGTTCCATTTCCATTGAGGCTAAGACTTTTATTGACAAACATTTTGACACGTAAAGCTCTCGAATTCGTGGCTCTCATGTTTCAAACGTCCATAACTTTGTCAAAACTGAACCGATTTTCGTGTTTGATGGCAGTTTGGTCATAACTCGTCTTCTGCATTTGAAAAATATGCATTTTAAAAAATCCTAAATTTTTTTAAAATTTTTTTGGGAAAATATATAAAATACCCAGTTTTGAAATTTTATTTTTTTCAAAATTTAGAATTGCCAGTTTATATTTTTAATCGATGGTGTTTGTCACAATTTTTATAAAAAACAATATTAAAGCCGATTCTGAGGGTCAAATTTTTGTCAAAAAATATGCATTAATAAAAACACAAATTTTCCGAAGTTAACTTCAGGGTAAGGGTATTAAATCTTCGGCACCCCGCTTTGTATATGTTACTCATAAAATTGAAAACATATTTCTGAATGACTTTTGTGCGGATCTTTTCTATTTCCAGCTGCGTTTGTATATTTTTTTTCTTTCTTCATTTAATCGCTGCAAAATGATGTTGGCAGGTTTTATAAAATTATTGTCATAGTTGTTGTTGTTTTGCTCTTTGTTGTTAATGATATTGTCAGTGGCATCGACACCGCGTCAGCCTCAGCATCAGCATCGGCGCCAGCATCAGGTGTATTTATTATTTATTCTGGTTCCTCGATTTTTACTTTTTGTTATTGAAGTAAGAAATTGGGCATAGTACGCAGTGCCTTTTGTTGGCCTTTGTATAGGTCTTGTTTTGTCTTTAACAGATAATACCAGATAATTAAATAACATTACAAAGTCATTTTTGATACACATTTCGCACTTTGACTTCCGCATATCTATAACAACAGATCACTGGAGCGGGTCGCTGTTTGTGTTTTTTTTTTTATTTATTTTTTATTTGCATGCTATGTACCTAAAGGAACGGCAGTTAGTGGAAAAACTTAAATTGATTTTCTAATTGAATGCGTCATTACAGGTTTAAAGTTGTTCAATTAAATTTAATGCACAGGTTTATTAGCAAAATAAACATTCAATTCCATTATCTTTAGTTGTTCATCAGTTGATGCTTCTTCTACTTCTTATTCTTCTTCTAATTCAATGTGCCATTAGCGTATTTTTAGAAATTCAATATACAGACCTGGGTATACGAAGTACAAATCTATTTTTAAAATAATTCTCCACACCGAATTAAGGCTTCTATTTATAAATGTAAAAACACAAAAAACCAAAACAATATAATGGCTAACAATTAGCTAACTCCAAGTTAAAGTTTGCTTCACACTTCCGCAACTGTGGGAAGTCGAAATAAAAATAGTACTCAAAAGATAAACTACAACAAAAAAAAATAAGTATATAGAACTAACCTGGGTCCGTTTAGAACTCGACTCGAACCTCGCATAGCCTTTAAAATGGGCATGAAATGTTTGGGTCAAGTGTGCACACGATTTGGTTGTTTATGGCTAACGACAGTCCATTAATTCTGTAAACGCTTAAGTGTATTAATTGAATTTATTACGTAAACGCAGCATTTAATGTCACTGCCTGCTAAGCAATTAATCAAATCGTGTCGTATCGATTCCAGGTGACAAAATCGCTCACCTTGTGGGAATCGAAGCCGAACGTTTAACTGTAACTCCTTGGGTTTTTGGGGTCTACTGTTTCTGTTTCAGTATTCTCTTCAAGAATCTTCTTGAATATGTTTGGGATTGGATTGAGCAGTCGTGAGTGTTCCAAAGTTCTGGCCCTATGCTAATGAACTTCTACAAAGGGAAATATGCCAAAGGCGTTTCCACCCGTCAAGTTTACAGCTATTGTCAGGTTGACAAGTTGGTCAATGGGTTATTATGATAATGAACTCAATTACGGCACAAAAGCTCTAACCATAGCCGGACGACCGCCAGCCGCTGTTGTAATTTGCTTGGCCTTGAGGCCGCCGTCGCCGTCGCCGCCGCCGCTTGGCAGATTTCGGATTTCACAGCTAGAGAAACTCCGTTTCGGTTTCTATTTCGGTTTCCATTAGAGTAGATTCTGCCTGACACAATGCCAACCGCAGCACAAAGCAGAAGACGAAGAAGGCAAAGCCACAGCTGGCCGGGGCTGGAGGTCAGCGCGGCTCTGATCGGGTTAACCAAATCAAGTTTACAAAGCCCACTCAACAGGCAGCAGGGCATTAATCCGGCACAAAATATAATCAAAATCATAAGAATCGCCCAGTTGTTAATTAAGTGCGCCCAGTTGTGCGGGATCCTCCTTTCTCGCGGCCAGCGCATGAGTAACCAGCTACCAGGTGATTTATAAAAATACACTCAAAAAAAATATACGATTCTAAAACCAAGTACAAGCAAGTACCAAGCAAAAATAATCGTTCTCAAGTAAAGCTCCCGATTTACTAAAAATGAGTACGAAAACTGTTAATATACGTTGGAAGTTCGACCTGAAAAATTTAATAAAAAAAAATTCATTGCATTTTTTTGTGTTTTGGTTTTTAAAAATACTTAATGTAATAAATTTTGTATTAAAATAAAATACTCATTACTTGAATTTTTGTATTTAAAATTTGCATAAAAAGGCTTTTTAAAAACAACGTTGCTTACATTACTTTAAATTATATTTAGTTATTTAAGGCATATAAAAACGTATCCAAAATAAGAATATTGTGTTCAAGTTGAGTAAAAATCCCAACTTACTTTGACAACACTTGCACATGATTTGGGCACAAAATGCTGGGTTTTTTCGCCGAGTGTACGCAGGTACTTGCCAACGTGTGCGATCCCAAATGAATTCGTTTCTAAATTGAACTTCAAAAGCTGCGCAATGAGTTCAAGTACAAACCCAGACCGAGGGCAAACTAACTGCACGGATGAAGCCGCTGCAAAAGTTGAATTCCTTAAAGCAATTACGCGTGAAATAAGTACGCGAAATTATGTTTCTTCAATGGCCAATTGAAGGCGGCAAAGTCTTCGAATACCCTGCAAATGCCCTGCTCAAAGCGGATACCTCTTGAATTATAGTGTATATGCCATGCTGGGGAGAGGGCAAATGGCAGTAGCCACTGTAAAGTGGCGCTCACTTGTTTATTGATTGCGCTTGCCAGAAATCAATCAATAAATTGCTGCTGGGTATTAGGAACGAGCATTGTCATTTGACCTTCATTGAAATTAAAAAAATTGTGTGCGAACTTGAGACATTCGGACGTAATTACTGTCAAGCGGAATCGGAATCGGAATTCCATGCCAAAAATGCAAATGGAGACCGAGAAATTACCTCGAAAAGTCCAACGACTCTCGTGCCAAGTGCCAAATGCCAACAAATGTGGCGACAATTAGGCTTAACGATTGGCCGAGCAACTGGCCCAGAGATAAGCTTCTGCATTTACTGGCACGTTTCGGTTTTTTAATTGAAATGGTAACAAAGTACGGCTGCCCCCGAGGCAGCTCAGGCGAACGGGTTAATTTAAGGTAAACGCTGATCAGGGGCGGCTCAATGCGATTAACCAACAATTGTTGGGTATTGTTTTGTGGCTGTCATCATATACAAATCAGCGAATATCGATAGGTGTTGAGCAGCGATTGACAATTTTTGCCGCCACAACCTTAATCGACTAGCAAGCAGTGCACATATCGATTGCGCAGCCCTGGCCAACCCTACGCTGCCATTCAACAGTGTGACCAGACAGCGGCAGGTCATATTGGTTCAGAGAAACGTGCTGCCCCAATTTAAAGAGTTTTAGACTTGGGTCAAAATGAGCGACAATACGAAAAAGGGGCTAATCCTTTGCGATTATTGTAAAATAGAAAAAGATGGCAATCAGATATACACAGCCCGCAAGCAATTCGCAGGCTGCAAAATCATTGACATCCTACAAACTGTCACACAACGCGCCGTAAGTACAGTCGATGAAATGGAAATATGCAAATGCCACACTTGTCTTTCTTATACAAAACTGATCTTATAGATACCGCTCGCAACGCCGATAAAATTGTGCAGCCTGTGCGCCTCCACGCTGCATGCCACAACAGGCACCATCGCCAGAGCCGTCGAAGTGGTTTCCAAACTGCTGCCGCCCGAGAAGAAGCAGCCAAATGGAAGCGCCCTTGAAACGGGACAAACAGCAGCCCTGTTAGAGTCGGAGGCAAAGCCGGCCACAAACAGGACAAAGACAACGTCAATTAGCACGCCAGACAAACCTCCATCCAAGCTGGCTGTCAAGGAGCCAAATGGAGTACAGTCGAGTCCCCGGAAGCAGGCCGCCAGGGTGAAGCAGCCGCAGACAAGCGCGCCCGCGGTGCCAGCTGCTCCGCCCACGCCAAAGAAACAGCAGAGCCTCAAGGAAAACCTTGAGGACAGTCTGCGCAATGCCATTAAAGTGACGCCGGCCAAGGATGTGCCGCAAATGAAGAAAGACTTCATTCAGCTCTTCGGTACCGGCGTGGACAATGCCACGGACACCGAGGAGGAGGACGACGACGATGTCGTCGAAACGGCGATCGAAAAGACAGATGTCAAGAATATTGCAATCGGCTTCGAGTGCAAACTTTGCGATTTTGTTTCGACATATCCGAATCCGATGAAGCAACACTTAAAGGAGCTGCACGATCAAAAACGTCCGCGCATCTTCAACTGTCTGAAGTGCACCAAAGCGTTCGGTGTGCTCAAATCCCTGAAGGCGCATCTTCTGACGCACGGCATTACCGAGCAGAAAGAAGAGAAGCCCGCAGCCGAGCCGTGTCTGGCCGTGTTGACTGCGCTGAAGCCAAAGCCGAAACCGGAAAACGTACTCAACAGTGAGTACACCTTCGCCATCAAGGACAGCAACTCGTCCACACCGAAGCCCAACGGAACGGGGGAGCAGCACCTGCCCACATACCCGTGCGAGATCTGCCAGCTGGATTTCAAGACAGTGCGAAGCATCAAGGAGCACATGATAAAGGTGCATAACATTGAGCGCCCCAAGATCTTCAAGTGCGATGCCTGCGATGCCCACTTCATGCACAAGACCACCTTGGATCGCCACTACACCAAGAAGCACGGCTCGGAGGAGGGCAACGAGACGGCGCCGGCAAAGATCAAAGGCAGACGCAAAACCATTGCGATTGATGCGTCCGATGCCAAGGAACTGGCCGGCAAGAAAACCGAGGCCACCACACAGTGCAGCTCGCCAGTGAAGATCATAGCCAGACGCAAAACTGTATCAACTGAGCAGCCGCTAAAGAAAGTGAGAAATAAATCGCCACTGAAGGAGACGAAGAAGTTGCCGAAGCACATCTCGGAAGCCAACGAGGACGTCATTGAGGTGCCCATTGAGGTAAAAATTGAGCTATTGGCCTCGCCAGGCAAGAACCTATCGAAAGCTGAGAAGTTGGCAGAGAGCCCAGCCGTTGAAATAGTCGCAGACTCGCCCAAGAAGCCAAAGAACCCCATTCAGGTGCTCAAAGCATCCTTTGAACCCAAGTTGGACTCGCCCAGCAATAACAAAACTCAAGAAAATGACAAACGAGAGGGAGCCACGCCCACCAAACCGAAAAGCAAAGTTGCCGAAGACCTCAAAGAAGACAAACCCAAAAAGAATACAGAGACAGATGCACTGGACTCAACAGAGATAATGAGCATTGACACACCCGGCAAAAGAGACAAATCCAAAACAGATAGTGCTACACTAGACTCATCACAGATTTCGACCGTCGCGAACGGCTCACCAAAGAAGTCGGGCAAACGCAAGGCGGACAAGCATCAGGAGCAGGAAACATCACAAGCGGACACAGCCGAGGAGAGTGAGCTGGCGGAGGCATCGTTTAACCTCGCGCAGCTGAAGCCTGTCAAGAAATCCAAGTCCGACAAGCGCATGCGTGTCGACTCTGATGTCATTGAGCTGCTCGACGAGGTCAATCCCAATGTGAAGCCGCATAAGCGCGTCAAGCTCGACTCCATGGAGCTCTCCGAGTCGGAGCTGAGCTGCAGCATGTGCAGCAAGGTGGTCGGCACGCGCAAGCGCCTCGACTCGCACATGCTCAAGAAGCACGCCGCACAGCTGAAGTGCCCCATCTGCAATGTGATATACACCGAAAACATGGACTACATCCGTCACTTTGCCAAGTGCGATTCCGATGGCGGTCTCCCGTGCGGCATTAAGAAATGCACGAAAGTCTTCGCGGCTGCCAATTTTCTGTGCAACCACTTGAACAAGAAGCACAACAGCACAAAATAATGTAAGTTACATCTTATATATATCTTAAATGTGTATGCCTAATCCTAATCCAAGTCCATGAAGTTTATATATGCATATTTGATCTGTCGAGTCCTTATGTAGATGGTCTGATATAGAAAGTCTCTTCATTTTTTAGTAAAACATGGCATAGATAAGAATTATTTATCGTTGACAGCTCATATCAGCCAGATCGGCTTGCTATATCAAAGCTGACATGTAAAAAATAGAAAGTACTTCTTTGTCTTTGAAGATATTTTAACCAAATTTATTAGTAATTTTTATAATTCATCCAAAATATTTACCAACACCTTTCAGCATCAGCGTACTTTATGATAGCTACCATAGGAACAATCGGTGGTTAATTAAGTTCTTCTATAAAAAAACATATTTGTCTTTTAAGAGATGTTGGTCATGATAAGATTTCGTAAAATTTGAGCAAAAGCTTATCAGAGTTAAACTACTTTATTATATTCTTCCCTTAGGAAATAAAAACCACCATTTAGCTAAACTAAGAATAATATATCATATGTCTGCAAGGGATTCAAATGTCAACAACTCAAAATTACTATATCTTTTCTTTTAAAAAAGTTAAAATAAATAATTTCCCTTTTTTTCGACTCTTTCAGATATCAACAGAGCAATTCAGCAGGATGCCACGACTGAATTTTTACCTTTTATTTTTTTTTTATAAAAAAGAAAACTATTTGTAAACAGTACAAAACTTAAAAACTTAAATGACCGCAAACTAAAACGGGAATGGAACCCGTTTTCATTTCCATTTGAAAAGCAAATATTTTTAGTTCTCAATTAGATATATTGTTTGCCTTCCATAAAATATACAAACAAAAATCGAAATGTAATTTACAAAAAGGAAACCAACAACAATTTGAGAGCAGTTTGTCTAGTAGAGCACGTTTTTATGTTTTTTGTAGAATATATTCTATATGCGTTGCAA
Organism: Drosophila colorata; assembly: GCA_035041545.1. Classification (NCBI taxonomy): domain Eukaryota; kingdom Metazoa; phylum Arthropoda; class Insecta; order Diptera; family Drosophilidae; genus Drosophila; species Drosophila colorata. Next base: position 9,831,188 of record JAWNLD010000564.1, read on the forward strand.
TATGATTCATGAGTAGCCCTAAGACAGACCCATAAAATGATTTACGCAGAACCAGCGCGTAACCAAACAAATAATGAAAACAATTTAAACTATTTCAACTTTTCTACTTAATGCGTACTCTTGAATGAATGATGGTGATGATTGGGGTGATGGACAGCCTGCTGCTGTAGCTGCTGTCTCAGGAGCCCACCTTGCTGTGAATCTCGGCCTGGGCCACCTTCATCACGTCGAGGGCGCCCTTCTTGATCAGATGCTCGGCCAGTGTCTGGCCCAGCCGATTGGCCTTCACGTAGATGTCCCTGCTGTGGCAGGCGTGCTGATAGAGGCCGCAGAACAGATTGTCCACGTCCTCGATGAGCACGGGCAGTTTGAGCTGCTGCGGCTGCGGTTGCTCCTCGTCGGCATAGTCGAACATCTGCACCGTCTTCTGCAGGAAGGGGCATTTGGCGCGGCCCGGCTTTTCCTGATTAGCCTCGAGGCCGCTGCCCTGGTGCATGGCAGCAAATGGGCACTTGGAAGACGTCGTCGCCTTGTCCGGCTCGTCGCCATTGCTGCGCGGTGGCGTTGGCAGCGTGGCCATGCGCGAGACCGGATACTTGCCCGCACTGGCAAACGAAATCTTCGTCTCGTTGCTGACGAACGGGCACTCGCCCATGACGTCCTGGCCGACGTGCATCTGCAGCGGGCAGTGGGGCGCTGTTGTGTTGGCATTGGTGGTGTCAGCATCGCCCCCGCCGCCGCCGGCATCACCGCCAGCGCCGACCACTGGGCATTGGCGAGCCAAATCGATGTGCCGCTCGAGCAGCTCCTCCATGCTGTAGCCAGTAACACCGGCGTCCTCGCATATGACCGGCGGACTGCCCTGTTGGCGTGGACTATTCGAGCTGGAATCGGAGCCAGAGGCCGAGCCCGAACCGGAACCGGAGCCAGCGTCAGGCGAGCTGTTGCCGTTCCTGGCGCGTTTCGTTGCTGGCGGCGAGTCGCAGTTGTTGTTGTTGTTGTTGTTCCCGTTCCCATTGGTCATTTCCTGCTGCTGCTGCTGCGTCCCGCTAGCGGCACGCTTGCGCCCCTGCACCTCCGTTTCGCATTCGTTCAGGGCACAGTCCAAATGCTCGCGTATTTCAATGGCACCATCCAGACTCCAAACGGCGCCGGTCAGCGACAAGCCCACCTCCTCTTGCTGCCTGTTGGCATTGATGTTGCTCGGCTCACCGTTCAGATTGCTCCAGACAGCGACGGGCGCAGAGCAGCCGCCGCCGAGCGTCTTCAGGAAGCTGCGTTCGGCCAAAATGCGACACGTGGTGTTCAGGCAGAGGAGCTTCTGCAGCATGGCTAGCACGTGAACGTCGTTGGCACGACACTCGACGGCCAGGGCACCCTGGCCGACGGCATAAAGCAGATCGGCGGGCTCCAGCACCTGGCTGATGCGGCTCATCCAGCCCATGCGGACCAGACCCGCCTGCGCCAGTATGATGCCCGCGAATTTGGAGTCCGTGGCGTCCAGCTTGGCCAGGCGTGTATTCAAATTGCCGCGAATGTCGCACACAATCAAATTTGGATACAGGCGACGGATCTGCGCCGTGCGTCGCAGCGAGGAGGTGCCTGCGATCAGAGAAAAGGAGTCGGTTAGCTTGTTAACTTGGAGCTGCATAGGTCGCTGGACTTACCAATGACACTGCCCTTGGGCAGCGTGGAAATGGAGTGACCCTTGAGCTCTTCGCGCAGCACCAAGGCATCTCGAGCATCCTCACGCTCCAGCACCGCGCCCACAGCCATGCCCGTCGGCAGCGCTGTGGGCAAATCTTTGAGCGAGTGCACCACAAAATCAACGCCACCATTGCGCAGCGCATCCTCTAAATCCCGAGTGAAGAGGCTCTTCTCGCCAATCTTCGGCAGTGAAACGTTCAGCACACGATCCCCAAAGGTCGACATGGTATCTGCAAAATCAATAAAGAAATGCAAATGAAAATTTTAGTCTGTTGGGGAGTTGCCCATCATCATCATCATCATCAGAGATAGGAATGTGCCACTGCAACTAAACAAAACAAGCACGCGAATTGAGTTTCCCCCCTTCCGCCTAGAACAGAACACGGAACACGATAGCGAATTTGCTTCTTTTTTTTTATTTTTTATCAGCACGCAATGGAGGAACTCTACAACTTATCAGACACTGAATTTGCCTAACAGTTGCCACTATTTAAATACCCACTTTATTTACCCTGCATTTGAATGTATGTGGATATCTAAACGGGATGTTGCGTGTGGCACAAGGCCTTCAGTTGGTCACCAAATGCGGCTTCAATTGATTAACAATTAGCTTTCTATAAATAGATTGTGAGATAAAAGTGGAGATAAGCTGGACAGCTTGGACAATTATGCTGGCAAAGAGAAGCCATTTGAAATTCCCAAGCAATAAACTAATTGGAATGGCCAATGCTTGCTTGTTATATATAATGTATAAGAAATTTAAATATTGCACGACATAATTGAGAATATTTGTTTTGGGAAGTTGGTTTAGATAACTAAACAAATAAAAATTTTAAATGCATTCAAAAACAAAGCTGTATATATATTTATTTATATATAAATATATCATAAATGGGCAACATCCGGGCTACGCACGTGATAATTGCACGACTTCGACTGCGCGAAAAACAAAAACAATTTTAAATGTGGGCTTTACTTAATGGATTATATTTCAGATAGAACTCTAGTAGCAACATTTTAAGTTTAATCTAAGTGGAATCTGTCGAGAACATGGCTTGACGATATATGCAAATATATGATACGTAACGCAAATTATAACTAGTTTTCATTTCTATCTATATAAACGCAAAAGTCTGTGTTAAGCGCCAGAGTAAATATTTGTTATCATCTGGCAAATTGATATTTTAAAATAATAATTTTTTAAAATATTCTTTAGTTTAATTTTTTATACAAAACACAGAATTATACGTTACGTGGCGTATTTTTGCTCAAATGTTTACTTAATAACAATTTTGTATCTGAACTTAAATTATGCATCAAAATGACCACCAACCAATTAATTTGTTTGCTTTCCTTGCCCTCTGTTACTTAAAATTTTTATTATCATTTTAATTGCTATTTAAAAAGCTTTTGTTAAATTTAACATAAAAGCTATTTGTTAATGAACTCTAGGTACAACGAAACAATTATTAAAATTTTTAAATAAATTTAAATTTAGCTTAAATTCCGTTTTTAAGAGAATACTTCACTCAAATCGTTTAAAAGTTAAAACTAAAATTCCATTTTGCTGCTTTTTTTATATTTTGACTAATTATATACTTTATAGTTTATTTATTATATTATATTATATATACTTATATTGGATATATACGTTATAATAAAATTAACTGAATACTTTTTTTCATGAGAAAAGAAAGCTAACTATTTAAGTATTTGCTTTTGGTAGAGATTTGCCTGTATTTAATCAAAAATCAACTTAATCGCACTGCATTTATTATCAATAAAAGATAACGAAAAATAAATTTCAATATATGCTCATATTATGTCAGCAGCACGTTTAACCAAGCTAATATAGCTATAATAACGATAAGCGGGTAAGGTATGCTCTTTATCTATATGAAAAAAAAATAAACGTTAAACAAAAGCAACAACGACAGACATTGACATTGAGCGAAATTTGGCAAAAGGCACGCGAAAAAGCCGCGGAATAAACAACAAAAACAAAATTTACAAATTCAGACGCGCCTCTTCAAATACATACATATATATTTAGCTATCTTAAGATGTTAACCTGTGGGGTATTCCTCTTGTAATAAACTATGTAATCTTATTTAATTTCACGCAAGTAACGTTTTCTAAATTGATAAGACGTTTTTAGCTGGGCCGAAGTTTTGCCAGATCATGCTAGCTTGGCTTTTGAATACTGATGAGTCATGGTGAAACATAAAAGTATTGATTACAGTTGAATATTTCAATCTTGCGTAAACAATAATAATATGGAAAATGTGTGCATAAGTATAGAAACAACTTTCACTTACGTATCTCGAACTTCTGCTTGGGATACAGTTTCTGCAGGCGTCCAATGACATGTTTGGTTTGAATGAGCGCCAACTGGAAGAGAGAGGAGAAAATCAGGAGTAGAAGGAAACGGAGATAATGAGTAAACGGTGTCAGGTGCACATTTAAATGCTAAATGTAAACGAACTGAAAGACAGTGAGAGTGAGGTGCAGAGCGAGTTTGAGTTACAGACGCCTCCAATTAGATATGCTGTCGTGTTGTTGTTGTTACCAATTGGCATTTTTTTTTTTATATTAATTAGCAAAGTAATTTCAAAGGCAATTGTGGCCTTGATAAACCCGGACCAGGCCAAGCCAAGCCTGTCAAGCCAATCGGCGCTTAGCACGACTCAAGTGGCTTCAAAAAATATGGTCAGCGTACTATAAAAATATAAAAACTCACAAATCACGCGTTGGCCGGCGGACGGGGGGAGAGAGTGGGACGCACATTGACAGATGAATACTGTGAGCAACGAGAGCAGCAGCAACACCAGCATAGGCCAACAGCAGTGCGTGAGAGCCGAGCGAATTTGAGCTGCGATTGTATAACATTAACCAACAAAAAAAAAAAAAACACACACACACACAGTAACAACAAGCAGCAGCGGTATTTATTTTTTTGGGTGAGCAACAAGTCTTGGTCTTGCATAAATGTGTGAAGGGAGCGGAAGCGGTAGACACTGCACGAATGAACGTACGACATGTTTGAAATTCAAATGAAAGTTGAGTAAATCGAATGCACATATATATGCATATATGCATAAATACATATGTACATACAGGTATTTAGCTTACCTCGCTTTTGCGTGAACCGACACGGATGATTTTTTCCTTTTCCTGTGTAGACATCACAAATTTCTGTTATTATTGCACAATTATTTCTAGTAGGTGTGTGTTGTTCAGTGAAAGCGTGTGGCGAGGACAAACGGACAGGCAGGCAGCAGCTTTTGGGGTCGCGACGATAAATGAAAATTTCAATGCACTGGCCACTAAACATCCATTCTCGTATTATTGTCACGTTGACTTTGTACTAAAAGGTTAGAAAGCAACAAAAACAAAAAAACCTTTTATTTGGGTTTTTTGCTGGGCGATACTACGTCCGAGCAAGCGCAAAAGTGTAAAGTGATTGGCATGCGACAGGGGCCTTGGCACGTTGCTTACTCGATAGGTCTCGGGCAATCGACCCAGAGATGGGACTGCATATCGATAACTAAATACCGAACTTGCCATACGCACGAATCGATGAACAGCTGATTAGCAACAAAAAATTGTTGTCATGTTTCTGGTAAGTTATTAACAATTTCAGAAAGCATTTGTTTAACAAATTTATGAACTTACTCCTTTAGTTCATCAGTCGTCCCATGGGGACACTGGGCAATCGGATGCGAGTGGTGCGCGATCGCTTGGGAGGCGACTTTGCGGACAAGCTCGATGAACTGCATCTGAATGCACTGCGCACCGGGCTGGTGTCCACGGCGGATCTGCAGGAGGCGTATCGCAAGGCGCGCGACTTGAACACGAGTCAGAACCGGCTTAATCTGCTGTGGCTGCTCGGCATCATATTCTTCATATTGGTTGCGACGCCCGTTTTCTACGAGATCATCTCGTTTTTGCTGGGCGTGCGCTGCTTCCTGCCCAACAACCATCTTGTGTGGGAGGCGACAAGACCGATCAGCGACTGCGAATTCTGCAAGGGCATTGTGGCGCCGCTGATTCTGCCGAATCTGACGCGCGAGGACTTTGGCCGCTACGCCTACTCCTCACGGCCTATTATTGTGAAAAAGGCCGTTTCGCATTGGCCAGCCCAGCACAGTCTGAACTATACCTACATCAAGGAGCTGTATGCCAGCGTGCCCGGCTCATTAGAATCTGTTTGCCAGTTTCAGCATTTCAATTCCGATCTCAAGTCGCTGCGGGAGGTTTTCAGGATGTCCCCGAAACGCGCCAATCTAAGCGAGGGTGCGCCCTGGTTCGTCGGCTGGAGCGTTTGTCAGCCCACGGTGCTGGCAGAGCTGCGCAAGCTGTATCCAAGGCCACACTTTCTGCCCGTCGACGCAGAAATGCCGAGCTCGGACTTCATTCTGATGGGCTACGAGCAAGGCGCCGTCATGCACGTAATTAACACTGAGCACAAGCTTTATATAAGATATTTAAGCGTTTCCGTCTCCCCCCACAGCTGGAGTATATTCCGCGCCTCATGTGGCAGGCGCAGCTGCAGGGCAACAAAAGCTGGTTTCTATCGCCTGCGCCGGAGTGTGATCATCAGTGCCAGTCGTTCTTCTTCTACGTGGAACCAGGTGATGCAGTTCTGGTGGATACACGTATCTGGTATCACGCCAATACCATACCCAGAGGTCAATTCTCGCTCACCGTGCAATCAGAATATGGCTAAAACGTATTTCTCCATTCAACAAAAGTCTGATATTAGATTTAAGCGGGCAGTCAATAAATTTAAATTTTCCCTCCAATTAAAAGGTAATCTGTAAATTTTGATGGGCGATATTTGACAAGTGTATCGATAACTACACAATGTTGGTTAATTTATCGAGATGCAAAGTTGTTTATGCTTTTTTACATTGACGCGCGCTTACAATGTTCTTATTTTTGTAAACGTTTTGAAAGCATCAATAAATAAGAAATGGGTTCGAGCGACGCCGGATTTAATTTTAGTGCGTTTTCTGCAAAATGCAGCGAATACTTCGACCAAAATCCAATCAACCTGCGGGAGCTATGCGTAACTAAATCGGTTATAAAGCCCACCGACTTCTTTAAAAGTCTCGAGAAGAACATGGAAGTCGCTGCGCCGCCTACCTCATCTCTTAAGGAGCTTAGCACCGTAGAAGAATATGCGGAGCTCTTCAAAGTATTCGACACATATCCCAGCAATCTGCAGCGACTGCCGAAGAAACGCGAGCTGCAGCGCACAAACTCCGTGGCCAGTAAAGTAAATGATGCTTGGCAGGATCAGACAGCCGTTAACACCTCAAGTGCTTCTTTGGCGCTCAGCATCAGCCGCTTGGAGGAGCAGCAGAGCGCTGCGAAAGCCTACAACGACTATAAGAAGTTTCAGCAGCAGCTGCGCCAGGTCTACGAGGAGACGTCTGCGCTGGACAAGGAAAGATCTGCTTACCTGAACCAGCTCGCACAGCTGGAGAACTTTGCGCGCCAGCTGGGCAAGCTGCTGCCCGGCGAGCGCGAGGTACCAGATGCTTACAATCTCGAAGAGCACGAGCTGTTGAATGCCATTGCCGACAACATGAAGCAATTGAACTATATGAGGGCGCACAGTCTCTCGGATCTGTCTGTAGTCCACTCGGCGGACAACGTCGAGGCGCGCCTGGAGATTTTGGTGGATGTGCTCAACTACACGCTTATGCAAATCAGCTGCTACAATTCGGCTTAATGCTATATGTTTATTTAGTTATTGTTCTCTTAAATATATATTTATGTGGTCTTCGCATCTATGTTCTCTTTCTCGTCATCGCTGAGCAGCTCCTGCTGCTGCTGCTGCTCCTGCTTCAGCTGAGCCATTGTGCCGTAGAGTGCCACCAGCTTGCGCGCACTGCTTCGAAGGTTCTCCACGCGCTGTCGCGTAACCAGACAGCAATCCATGGCGCTTTGGCCGCCCGCGTTGCCATCGCTGTCCACCGTCTGTTGCATGAGCTGCTGAAATTGCGCCAATATCTTGGTGTGCGCCAGCTCGGCAGCCGCACTGAAATTGTAGACATCGTTCGTCGTCGTCGTCAAAGTCTGTTTGTTGTCTTGTGTCTCTATTTGCAGAAGGACGTTGTTGGACTTCTCCATGATTTCGCCGATCTTGTTTACCTGGTTGTGCATGGTCTTTCGCGATGTGGCTGCAGTGCAAGTTGTTGTTGGAGTGGACAATTAGCTAAGCTAACTCCAATTTTGTTATTAATAATTACCTAGACCCGCCAATAATTCGTCTATTATTTCCGACATTTTGAATCTGCTTTTTTTCTGATTGAGCACAGCTGTCAAAGTTATCGTTATCGTTAATGCTCGATATGGTGCGATCATCGAGTGGGGCCTTATCGATTTAAATTCTGTTTAACGTTTTTATTCAATTTTTATATATTGTTCAAATTAAATTTGACGCTTTTCATTTAAAATTAGTGTAATCTTTTAATGGTTTTGCATTACATTTACTCATAGACGTCCTCCTTGTCGGCGACGTATTTAATGATGTCGGCAGGTTTCAGCAGCTTCTCAGCGTCCGAATCGGGAATCTCGAAGCCAAACTCATCCTCCATGGCCATGATGACCTCAACGTGATCCAGCGAATCTAAGCCCAGATCATTGATGAAGTGCGAGTCCACGTTGAGCTAAAACGAAAGCAATACAATAAACACAGCTTTTTATAGTTAAGGCAGCTTTGTTCGCTTCTTTTGACGGCACAATATATAAATTCAGCTGGCAAAGGCAATTGGGGCATGAGCTTGATCTTTACCTTGCTGGGATCGATCTTATCGTACAGCTTCAACACAAGCAAGACGCGCTCGTTGATAAGCTTCAGCGACAGTGGCGGCTTGGCCGAGTACCTGCGCACCGATTGCGTTTGCCAGCGACATCTGCTGTCCTGTGGATTGTGCGCGCCCAAAAAAGAAAAGAACAAAACGGGCCAAGTTAGTGGATTCTCGAATTGATTCGGATACCTTGTCGGCCGTCACTTTGTCGTAGGCGGAAACGACTTTCAACACACGGTGCTCAATCTCTTCCATGGTGCTCCTAACCGAGTAGCTGCGCAGTGTGAACTTCTGCAAGAAGGCGAGAATTAATTTTGATCAGCGGGTTCGAACCTTGGAGCATTGCCCCCGCAATTGCATTGCCGGCGCTCATTTCCATATGCATGAAATCGAGCTTGTTTTTGTGGAAAATTGTGATGCAATATGGCTGTTGTTAGACGTCACGTCTTACTTTAACCACGGGTACGCCAAATAGCCCTGCGGCTGACAAAATCTCCCCCGTAGTTTTTCACAATGAGGTTAGGGCGCAATAAATAACTATTCAAAAACGCCGACGCATTGTGCAAATCTATAAAGAGTATGATAAGGCGCTTACTTGGGTGAGCTGGGTGCCCACGGCAGGCACGGCGATCCGGTGCAACATCCTCGACTGCGTCTGCATCACGGCACTGGCGATGCGAACTGTGCTCAGGGCAGCCGCAAATCGGCCGCAACTGCGTGCGACTTGTGTGAACGACATGTCTTGTTTTACCTGCAATGCAAGTGAAATATATTAAATTCGGGTGGTCCCCAATGCAGTGGGCACACGCTATAAACAATATTTACACCGAGTTTCTGGCAAAACGGGGGCTCAGATTATGTAAAAGTTCTGGAGGAGCAAAGGCAGCACAGATGTTGAATAAAGTATCGATGCCGATTATGCACGAAAGAATCGATGAATTTTTGTGTAGCCGGTTCGTTCTGAACGCTTAAAATGCAAAAGCTGTCAGTCAGTAGGCATTTATTTCATAATCATTTTTCTGTTTCCTTCAAATAAGCTTAATACTCAATTAATTTGTTTCTTTTTTATAATATTGACAACGTAATCGATTAGCTCCCGGACAGTGTTGAAAAACACAAAATTTGTATTTAACTGACAGTCGCGAGTAGTTAGTTTTGATTACAAATATCGATCGATATGCGAATGAGCTGCCAACAAGAAGAAGAGAATGTTATCGAGTTTGACAGCAAGTTAGGGTGCCTGTTAGTTTTAAATATGAGCGCGAAATAGAGGTTTTTAAATTGCAATATTTGTATTGAAATAGAAAATAGATAAGATATCAATGCCACGCCCGTGATTGCGTAATCGTGCAATAAACATAGGAGCGCAATCAGACAAATTCCAATTATAAGCTTTCATATATATTTACGAGTTATATAAACAATATGCATATAGTATATTTGATTGGGAACATAAGTACATATAATAAAAATTACACGCCTCGTCGCAAGTAACAAAATACAAAAATACAGTACATAAATTACACGAATAGTATAACAAAACAATTGTCGTTTGATTTAAAGCCATTTTGGTAGTTATTTGTTTTAAATTCCTTATTGACCAGCAATCTGCAAGGAATAAAAAAGTTAAGTTATGCAGATGGGAAATGGTAAATGTTTACTTACAATAACAAGATGGCCGCTCTTATCACGCACAACGCCGGGTTCAGCGCCCGTCTGGAGCTCTATGACGCCGCCCTTGCCCTTGACCACATTGTGCTCCAGCCTGAAAAGGAACAAGAAGGTTTCAAATTAAAATCCAATTAGATTTTTAATCCGTGCGCCACTTACGAAGCTCTGTCCACGATGGAAACGATGTCGGCGGTGCCCACGGTATCGATGATGTAGGTGCTGAACTCGATGATGTGCGGAATGATCAAGATCAGATCGCCCTTGTCCTTTTTGAGTTCCAGCGGTATCCGGATGACCATCAAGTCGTCGTTGTGGTTCGTCAGCGTGAAGTCGATCTTCTCCAGCGGCAGGCGATGCTTCTGCTTGTAGCTCTTTCCGTCCAGCACGTAGACGGCCTTGTTGCTGAGCAGAATGAAGCGTTCGCGCGACTTGTAGCCATGTCGATCGAACTTGGTGCAGGCTGATTGGTATTTGAGTTGCTCGCTGCCGAAGCTGCTGGCCACAAAGTCGTTGACCCGCTGTATGTGCTCCTGGGGGATGCGATCGTTCTGGAACCAGGCGGGCACACTGCCCGCATAGTTGTTCTTCTTGTTCTTGAACACCTTCTCGGCGAGCACCTTCAGCTCGAACTGGCGCTTGCGCTGCGGCGTCAATTTCTGGCGATAGATGCGCGCCAGATGCAGGCGGTGCAAGCGGTGCAGATACGTGGACGCCTCCTGGCAGTGGCCCGGCGCCGATGGCCAGCTCTTGTCGAGCACCTTGCTGGGCAGCTCCTTGGCCAGTCGCAGGAGCCACATCCGCTTGGCGTTCGCAATGAAGTCATCGTTGAAGCCGTTGGGCGCATCGTTCCGCGTTATGAAGCCCTTGATGAAGGCGCGTATCTTGTCCGCCGCCTCGCGACGCTGCTTGGCCGCCTGTTGGGCGAGACGCCGCCGGCAATAGCTCTGCAGCACAATCACCTGGGCGCGCAGCTTCAGGTACTTGCGGCGCTGCAGAATACCCTTCCAGTGGGCCTGGATGATGGCCGCGATGTCGTGCTTTTTCGCCTGGTAGGCGTCCTCCGTGTCGAAGAGTGTACGCGGCCAGCGTATGAAGAGCTTCGTCTCGCCCAGCCGGAACTGTTCGCTGTCGTAGCCCAAATCGCGGACGAGCAGCTGGACGCCGGCCTTTGGGCCGCCGGCGCCCTTGTAGTTCGGCCAGGTGGACTTGCTCAGGCACTTGTAGCGCTCCAGGAAGAGATCGTAGCTGCGCCGATAGGCGAAGCCGGCACGGCGCACACGCAGATTCTCCATGAGGCCCAGGTACTTGACCTGGTGCAGCACCAGCTGATCGTCGAAGATGCCCGGCGACTGCAGGTCGTTGGGCTTGATGCAGCGTATGTAGCTGGGCTCCTTGCACATCAGTATGTCCATCAGGTTGTTCAGGGAGGTGCGGAACTGGGTGATGGCCGTGTCAGGGCGCTTCTTGCTGCGCAGCTCCTGCTCGGGGAAGCAGGAGCGCACAATGTGATTGCCCGCCTTGCTCAGCGTCTCCTTGAGGTCGCGGAAGAGCAGATCGTTGTTCTTGTCCAGGAACCCGTTGACGCTGTAGGTCACCTCGCCGGCATAGTGCACCAGGCGGAACTCGTCGCGTCCCATCACCTTTTGGACATGGATCGGCGCCTTCTCGTGGCACACGTAATGATGATGCTCGGCCAGCTTCTGGGTGAGCTTCTCGAGGAAGGTGCGATCGGTGGGCTCGCCGGGACGCAGACACTCCTCGTCCAGTATGGAAATAATGCCCTTGTGCTTCTCCTCGATCAGATTGCAGATGACCTTGTTGTCGAAATACTCCACGGGAATCCACTCGATGCCCTCGCGCCGGTACTCGTCCTGCTCCGACTTCAGCGTCAGCTCGATGAACAGCTGCTGCAGCTTCTCGTTGCAGAAATTGATGCAGAACTGCTCGAAATTGTTCCGCTTGAAGATCTCAAAGCCGTAGATGTCCAGGATGCCCATCACATTGTTGCGCGCGCTGCGCGTCTCCTTCGCCTGCAGCGAGATGTTCAGGCGCTGCACCAGCCAGGAGAACAGCCTATCGTAGATGGCCTTGGCCAGCGCATCCCTCGCATAGACGGCCAGCTCCTGGTTGAGTGGCGACGTGACCACATCTCCGCGGGCATCGATGGTGCGATGCGTCAGCGCCGCGCCCAGTTCGCTGGCATTGACGCCCAGCAGCCGGGAGACGGTGACCACCAGATCACGACTGTTCACCTGGGCATTGCCCTCCACCTCGTTGAAGCCAATGTTGCCCAGGTGGAGAATGCTCGCCACAATGGCGAAGATCTCGCGCTGCTCCTCGGCACTGAAATCGATGACGCTTAACGCCTGCTGCACCTGCCTGAAGTTCTCCACATCGTCGATGCTGCTCACGCTGCCTTTGAGCTGCCAAGTGGAGACAATTAGTTGGGACTCTATTTTCAATTGGTTTTAGGCGCCCACTCACCCCATCGGTCAGGTAGTTGTAGCTGTTCAGGGTGCGCTCCAGGTGCAGTTCCTGCAGCAGCTTCGCATCGGCGCCCGCCAGCAGCTGGTAGAAGATGTGGAAGTTGCGCTCGCCGCCCGTCTGGGCCACCACGCGCGACTTCTCCAGCAGGTAGTTGAGTATGTTGCCACCGATGGGTGCGCCCTTGAAGTCGAACTGGATGTCCATGTACTTGCCGAAGCGGGAGGAGTTGTCGTTGCGATTGGTCTTCGCATTGCCGAAAGCCTCCAGCACGGGATTGCTCTTGAGCAGCTTGTCCTTGACGCCCTCCACGGTGGTCTGGTGGCCGGAGCAGGCGGCAATATACTGGAGCACCTTCTTGGAGGCCTCCGTCTTGCCGGAACCACTCTCGCCCGAGATGAGCACGCACTGGCCGCGATTCTCCTCGATCAGCGAGCGGAACGCATTGTCCGTCACGGCAAAACTGAAGATCAAGCGAACTATAAACCCATGAACTATGGGGAGTTAAGAGTTTTCCGACTTACACATGTGGCGGCATCTCGTAGAAGTGCTTATTCCGGTACTCCTTGATGTGTGCATCCGAATAGATGGGCAGCTGCTTGTAGGGATTCACCGAGATCAGCACCTGGCCAATGTAGGTCTGCAATGAGAAGTCAAAGTTTTAGTAAAGCAAGAAATTTTGGATGCCTATAGCATAGCATAGCATAGCAGGAGCTTACACAGATCCAGCATCCGGTCTAAATATTGAGTACAATATGTTAGAGGATGCATGGTGAAAGTTAAGTAGGGAAAGAAATAGAGACAGAGACAGAGACAGAGACAGAACACAAAGAGTAATTGTGCAATCAACAATTGCATTTCCAATACTCACATAGATGAGGTTCTCCTGGAAGCGCTTCTTCAGATTGCCAATGAACGCATCCTCGCTCTCATAGTTCTCGAGCAGCACAAAGTCCTGAACGCCGGCACGATCGCGTTCGTGCAAACCCGTCTCCATGTTGGGTAAAGGTTTGTAGCTATAAAGTGGAAAAGTTTTTGTACCGGTAGAAATAAATCAAAAATAACTGATAACATATGTAAATTTCTGGGAAACACTTTGAAGTGCCCTCGCATTTAAGTGTGTTTTTCCAGCTAAGCGAAAAAGAGGTCTTTAATCGCCTGGTGTCGTTAGGCGCGATTATAAAAGCCTCATACCCAATACAATCAAAGACGCATACACCCCGATTGATAAGATTTTTGTTAGCAAATAATTTATAGCTTTTAGCCAATAAGGAAATAAAGCTAAGGCCTATGAAAATCAGAAATAAAGAAGTAAGAACAAATTTGACTGTACATAGTAATAGCTTAAAAGAGTCGAAAGCGGTTTTAATAAATTTGTCTTAAATTATGGGCGTGGCCGAGGAGGTCTTCTCCAGAGGAGGTCATCAGAAAAAATTGTCTGCCAAATTTGGGAGCTCCAGATCTAAAAATGTGGAAGATATGGATTTTGGGGGATTACCCGCCCCCGAGATATATAGATTTGATTGATCTGCCACGCCCCCACTGGGCGTATAACAAATTTTTTGTGCGAGCTTTGGAGAAGGTCATTGGTAATCTGTCTGGAAATTTTGATGCATCTAGCTTTAAAACTGTGGCAGATATATAGTTTAAATCGATTTGCCTCGCCCCCAGTGGGCGTAGCCAACAAATCTTAGCACTTTATCGGACGCGGGTAAACGCAAATACATATTTCAAGTTTCAAGTTCGTTCACACGGACGGACGGACGGACGGATAGCAAGATGGACATTGCACAAACCCAATATGTTATATTCAGTTCGCGAACGAGTATAAATAGATATCAATTTCTAATTGAAGAATTTAACAGCTTAGTTAATTAGTTGGGTCAGGCGGAATAGAGGCCTTACGAAGCATTTAATGAAAGCATTTCTAATATATTATTATTAGAACTCAAAGTTGGGCAGGTGCAATTCGCATTCCCGCTTATCAATGTCATATTCCATATCAGTGGAAATGCCTGGGTTATTGGGTGTATAGTTTATTGAAGCGTTGCTGTTGCTGTTGTTGTTCCCACTCCGATATGAAGCTAACAAATCCAAAAACGTCGATTACGCAATGACTTTTTCATTTTGTGCTTTCATGGCCGGATTATGTGGAACCTCCCATAAATATAAATGGAACAGCTGCTGGCACTGGCCGGAAATTGTGGAACGACTCCTGATATTGTTAGCCTGATGTAAGCACTTCAAATTGACAAACTGACACTCGAGTGTCTCTTAACCAAACAATGAAACTCATTAGAAACAGGCGCGATAATTGGCCTTCGATAAGTTTCGAGCTGTTCTACCTGGCCATGTTGTCGCTGTTGTTGTAGTGTTTGTTTACGGTTTGTCCTTATGGGCTGGCAGGCACTTTACACTGTTCACACTATGCAACTGGATTCTGGCAGTTTCTTGCACATATTCTGCACGTCAGCGACAGCGTTGGCAAACTAACTCGATCCGTAGTTGGCAATAGCGTTTTAACCATCAATATTCAATTGGCATAGTTGTCGTCGTCGCTGTCGGCACCGTTGTTGTCAGTTATCAACGATTTAGCTCCGCGGAGAGCACTCCCGACGAGCCGCAATGGCCCAATCAGCCCCCGATTAGATAGTGCGTTGGGCTCTGCTCGCATTCACGCAAGTGCTGCCTGTACCTAGCCGTATATGTTGTGTACATACATATATATATATATGTGTATATATATAGATAGATATTTAGTTGAATCCGCTGAGAGCAGAGCCGTGACGCAGGCGCTAAAGATCGCCGACAGATGACTCAGTTCCTAATGATCCCTAATCAAAACGCACTCCGGATAAGATAATAAGTCTATTTAAATATTTTTGCAATCAGTCGATCACTCAAACGCTTCGCTGTGATCACGTTTCGACTGCTGCAGGCGTACTGCGCCTCTCCAGTCCAATCGCAAGTGCACATTTAGTTATTAGCTTTGAAGCTTTAGGCGCCATTAGAGAACTGCGGCTCGACATTCGGTCCATTTAGCGCTCTTATCAGTGAACCAAACACAGTTATTGAGTACATATTGTACTACATTCAATTTGCTCAATGGCGCTGCTTATATTATTTTACTATATATGCGCATATACAATATGTATGTGTATGTATGTTAGTGTATTTGGTTGGGAAAGTGTTTGCTTGTTACTTGTGAGCTGGGAGCTGCATGTTTAACTAATTACACAATGTGCTCGATATGCCTCACATACATACATACATACATATGTACATCTGCTCATATTCCATGTTCAGGCTGACAACATCCACGTCCATGCCCATGCCCAACAAATGCGATATCAATTGTCCATTTGTCACATACTTTTTTAATGCACGTAATTGCCATAGCTTCTTCTATCTATTTAAAACCTTTGAAAAGCTCATTTTCGGCTTAAGCTGGGCTATCTCTAGTAAAACAGTGGAGAGCCAACAGGCTGGCCTGGTATTTCATTTGTATTTGCGGAAATAGCCAAGTATTGTTTACTCGTACAAAGAGCTCAGAAAATGCTATCAGAAAATGCTGCTACACTCATAGTATGAAAATTCATTGGTTCAAATTTCAAATTGCAAATTTATATTTTTAATCGATTTTGGCTGCCACAATTAGTATAAAACACAACATTTAAACAGATTCCAAGGTAGTCAAATTTTTGTTATAAGAAATCATCCCAAAATTGTGACATCCTGAGTTACAAAAAACTCAATTTCTTAATGTGAGAGTGAAATTCTAATTTCAACATTTTTTTCTTTATTCCAATGAAGAGTATAGCATTAAAGACGCACCAGTCTGGTCTTATATGCTAAAACTGTTCTTGCTGGTTTTTTGTTTTTTATGTTAACTATCTTCCATTTCAAGCATAAAACTATATGAATTCAATTCCACTCGATGTCTGAGTGGTTATCATTCTAGTTGTTTTAATCTCGTTTTGCTGTCTCTCTCGCAAAAGACCTCTTGATATTCTGCGATCAATTCTTGTCATCGCTAAGCACCTTTAACTAACTTTATCAGTTCTTTTGATTATAATCAGACAATTTATTCGCTTCAATTCGATGGCTGCCTAAGGTTATGCCGCACTTTTATGCCAAATTCTTGATGTCAATGACACTTGCTTGGGTTTGCCCAATATTCCAACAGGCCTGCTCCTTACGCAAATGATGTAGAACTCTGGACTGGTTTGTGCTGTGCGAGCTTTACAAACAGACTTCAGCTCGTATTGACCTCAGACGGGAAAACGCAACGGCGGGGGTCAATTACATAAAAATAAAGCAAAATGTGAACCTGCTCAGAAAAAAAAAACCAGTCAAGAAACTGAGCTGAAAGGGTCCACGCGAGCCAGTCAAATGACGTAATTTCTCAAGCGACACTCAGACACGATTATGGGCTATTGAACTCTATGGAGCATACGCTCTGGGCAATCGATTGATGAACGGGCCGAGATTACCGAATGCATTCAGCTCCAAATTGACTGCCCGGCATAATGGAGACAAAAGCCAGCCCAACAAGATTCAACATTTGTATGGAAATTAAGCAGCGATCTTTTTAGCTACATCTACTAAAAAAGCGCTCGAGAGTTGACTAAAAATAGAGTCAAGGTGGAGAAAGCCAACGGCGACAAATGGTGGGCAGCTCGGATTTAAGGTCTGCTCGATTGGAAAATGAAAATGGAGAATTGGGTGCATCAAATATTCTAATGAGAAAACCGTTAGCATAGAAAATCGATAAAGAATAGAATAAGAAAATAACAAGATGCACTCTGCAGCTGCTGTCTGGGTGGGAGCTCATGCAGTCAGTATATAAAGGTCGTCCGGCTGCAGCAGTAGCATATTCCTCAACCAGTCATGGAACACGGAGCATCTGTACTCTGGATAGGTGAGTACGGCGAAAACACTGAGAAGGGAGAATCCGTTTGCTGATCCCGAACAAATACACTTTGCAGTGCTGCTCTCGTTGCTGGGCAGCGGCCTGAGCTTCCAGGAGAAGGCGCCGCTGCAGTCGAGCCTGGTGCAGGCTCAGGTCCAGGCACGCAGCGACAGCCTGCAGCAGTCGCAACAGCAGTTGCTCGGTGGCGGTGGCGGTGGCGGCGGCGGCGGCGGCAACGTGGAGGAGACAATCGGAACGACCCGCAACATCGACGATAATCTTCTGTCATCGATCGGTAAGGCTGGCTTCAAACACTTTGTGGGCACCAGCTCGAAGACTACAGCCAAACCGCCAGTACAACATCAACACCATTACTATTATCCTTCAGAGGGCAACGGACATCCGCGCCAGCACGGCGCCATTGCGCCAGCCGGTTATCCCTGGCCGGGTTATCCGTCAATACCGGCGCCGCCACCGCAGCGTCCGTATGTGCCGCCGTATAATCCCTGGCCCTATGGCTGGGGTCATTGGGGTGGTGGTGGTGGCGGTGGTGGTGGTGGTGGCTATCCTGGCTATCCTGGCAATCCTGGCTACCCTGGCTATCCTGGTTACCCTGGTCCCGGTTATCCTGGCTCTGGTTATCCTGGCTACCCATATCCCGGCTTTCCACGCTACCCCGGCTATCCCAACTATCCTGGCTACCCCAACTATCCCGGCTATCCTGGCTATCCCGGCTTTCCTTGGTATCGCTCCTCAGAAAACGAAGAAATTGACGATGGCAGTGCTCAGCCAGAGCTCGCACAACGCTCCATTCCCGGCAGCTATCAGGCACGCGTCCTGGCCTCCGCCAGCAAGTCCAACAGCAACGTATTGCCGCTCTATCAGCTGCTCAATGTGGCCAGGGTCTAGACCCCATGGCGTAATACTGGACTAAGAATATGAACTATGCAACGAGAATATACACAATTTAAATGTAGCTTTGGCTGTTTTTGACTCTCCATTAGACATTAGACATCAAGTATTTCAAGACATTGACACCTTCAGATATGCAGTAACAAAATAGAGTATTTTGTATACACAAAATTATTAAACATATCACAAGGGTTATTCGCACGCTTGAAACTCCAACGATCCTCAAAGAACTTGGAATGTTGCGAAAATGAGTATAATAACAAATCGATAAGGCCAAGCCGGTATTCCAGCAACAAAATCGCGTCAATGGCCGCCGCTTGAATCGCTCTCATCTTAATGATCATTAACTTGACCGCTCTTGAATTAAAAAATAACAAATAAAAAAATTGAAATGCCTTCATTTGATTTCGAGGCGATGTATGCAAAAAAAAAAAAAAAAAAAAAAAAAAGGCAAACAAACCGAAAACAAACACAACAAATCGGGAAACAATCTCGGGCTGCTGAGTCATATTTGTCCAGTGATCGCTACGTCTGACGCATTGGATCGACGTGAAATATACATGTATATAATAAGAAAACAACGAACAACTGATTTTCGAACATATCCGTTGCGCGATTTTTGTTGCCGCTTGATGACAGATCTTTAACGCAATTTCAATTGCAAAAAGCTGTTTCGAGTTTACCTCTTTAATGTGCCAAAAACCAGACCTTTTTGAAAACACACAAATACACGAGTAATACGATTTTGCTGCAGTGTTTCTTTGCTTTTATTTCTTCTTTTATGAGCTGCCACGAAAAGCCCTTAGTTGACACTTTGCGACGCCGATTCGGTAATCATAAGACCCGGCAACATACGTTCTCGTTCGACCGACTGCCGTTTCAACAATGGATCGCAAGTTCTTTAACAATAAATTCTTTAAAACAAAATATATTTATATATATACATATATATATATATGTATATACTTAAGTGCATGACAGTGCCGTCCAGCAGTGTGTACGTGGTAGTTGTTGCCCTGTGTCGGAGTAATCAACTTTGTTTATAACTGGGGTTTTTTTTATTGTCTTCCATATAACATGGTAAGTTCTGCGAAATTTGTAATTTATTTTTAGGTTTTATGGGTGTATCTTGGGGAATATAGGATCTAGAGCCATTTGAGCAATTTGGTACACATGGTATAGCATATGTAGATAAAAAATTAATCTAGATGACAAACCATGAATCTTATCAAAATCGGGTAAGTTTTGACCAAGTTATGGTTATATTTAAAGTACAATTTAAACATGAATTAAAAAAAAAAAAAAATTAAACCAGATATATTATATTAAATGCCAACCCATGAACAAAAAGTCATTCCATATCAAAATCGGTTCAGTTTTGGTCGAGTTATGATAGTTTCACATATCAACCCAAGTCTCTGTAAGATTTTTTTTGGTACAATTTATTAAAATTTTAACAAAAAATTGTCTTTGCAGATTTAAATGCAGAGTTAATCTAAAAAAAAAACCATGCACAAAATGTCATCCCAAATCAAAATCGGTTCAGTTTTGACAAAGTTATATAATTTAATTTAATTTATTTAAAAGAGTAGTACATGTAGCCACAGGCAATCTCTTAGTAGACCAATTTGCGATACTTTTAAATTGTTAATTCAATTTTGGGGATCAGTTTTAAAGATCACTTTCCGTTTTCATTAGCCAGATCACAAGATAAGGAGACAAGCAAAGTAAATCACGTTTCTACTAAAAATTTTTTTTTTCTTTTCTTTTTTTTTTTTAGAGTGTATAACATTTGTCGCGTTGACCTCGATCACGAACACGTTCGAGTCTGTCGGCACAGCTTAATGCCTGAGTCACCATATGGACAGACCCCATGCATTATCTTATCAACTGTGTTTGCTCGGCGCGAATAAAAGACAAACCCAAAGCCATAAAATGCATTGCCTCAAGTGCTAAGATTATGCAAAGAATGGTTCAATAGTGCGTAACACCCTGTAGAAAATAGCACCACACACTTAGAAATGTAAACTAAAAAAAGACATTTCGTGCCGTATCAGAAACATTATAATTAAAGTCGGCCAGAGATAAGGCTGCACTGTGTCGATAAGTGGACGCCTAACTTGTTTTTTGGTCATAAAACAAAAATGTTGAATTCGTAATAAACACAGAAATCAACGTCTGATAAATCGAAGAAACCACCCACACACGCACACACACACACACCTGTGAGAGGTGCACATGACAAAACTCGTTAATAATCAAAGTCGTATCGCAATTAACCAAACTAAAATGCGTGCAATTTTGAGGGCTCACTTTATAAAACGGGTTTGTTTCTTTTATTTAATTATATTTTTCTTTACTTTTTGCGCTTTTCTTATTTTTGGGCCTCGCTCATTGTTCAGATTTCTATGCAAGAATTACATCATTTCCATTAGAAGCGCCGGCCCAAACCGCTTTGGTTGCTGTTTTTCTTAGCTCCCAAGTCGCTTAAAATGAGCCACTGACATTGAAGGTAACGCTCCGCAGGCTACAGAGCGGGAGGGCGGGACAGGGGCTGAATGTGTGCACAACTGTGCTGAAGTGTGTATATTTGGCAAACCGTTGAGAGAGGGGAGGGAGGGGAGCGGCGGGGACTTGCCAGACGATCGCTGTGCAGTTGGCCACCGAACGAAACTAAGCGGCTTAGCGTCTTATTGCCACAGATACAATTGAAAATGGGTCAAATCAATAGACGCCATTGAAATTGAAATTGAAATGAAATTCGATACAATTGCAATTGGGCGTTGATAACAAGGGCGAGCGGGCGGGTGACAAAACATAACATTCGTAATTACAATATTATGTATGTACTATATATAATATATAATATTATAGTTAGATTGCAAAACCTGCGGGTTGGGTGTCGATTAAACTATGACTTTGACTTGTACACTCGGAGAAAAAAATATAATGAATTTGGAGTTTACAATTTCGAGTTTTAAAAAATTATCCTGAAATTTTGTTTTCAAAAAATTTGATTTTAAAAATCAAAATTTAAAATAGAGTAGAAGTTCCAGGTACTTCCTTTAAGAATGATTTTATATTTATTCAAAGTACTGAAATACTTGGAATCACTAATTTCGTGGCTAGTTTAAGAGCTTTGTTCTAATATAAACAATGAATGCAATGCATATTATAATATATTACATAATCAAGGATGATTCATGCATGTTCATGAAATTTAAGGAATAAAATAATACGTGGCTCATACTTGGGATATTTCTCTTATATTTGATTTCGATTTTAAGAAGAGTTCTTTTCAATTTATGTAACTTTAAGGCTCTCATTTAAAATCAAAGATGATTGTAATTAAATTGAGGCATATTAAAAGCGACAATGCTTCAGTCTGGATTGAATTTCTTTCTCCGATTGTAGGCACCCCAACAACACGCACATACGTACATGTATTTGTATATATAAGTATGTATGTTTATGCATATCAAAGTTGACCCGCTTTGTTTGTGTTTGTTCCTGCTGTAAAACTGAGCAAACATTATTAAACCAAACCAGACAAAACACAAAAAAAAAAAAACCAAGTGGGAAGTGGCATCCACAGCGAAACTGGGCAAATTGAGTGTGTTGTGCGTGTGTGCGTTGTGTGTGTGGGCAAAGGAAGTGTCCAGGAAGCGAAGCAGTCGCTTGAAAGCAAATGGAAGATAGTTTGCGCTCGAGGTTAAGGTGTTGCTGCCACCAACCACCACCAAGAGAGCTGCCACAGGCGGCACATGGTTTTAGTTGTTGTCGTAAATGCCGCTTTATTAGACGCATATAAACATATAAACCAGATTTGTGCTTGTTGTCGTTTGGTGTCCAAGTTCAAATTGTGTGCAAAGGAAAGAAAGTCGCTGCCAGCGAAGCCGGACGGACAGACGGACGGATCACGACCTGGGCAAACCGGCAGAACCGCTTTTTGCTTCGATCTTTATAACATTTATTTTTTTTTCGTTGGTCTTCTTCACAGCTTGCAGCACATTTGTCGCTCGCGAGCGCTAAGGATGCCCACGAGACGAGATCTCAATTCAGCAATTCATATGCAAAAATGTGTTTGATGGCCGGTTGCGTCGCCCAATCTGTGACATCCGTAATGGCCAATTAGCGGCTGGGCGACAAGCAGATGGGGGCTCAATAAATATGCATGCGCCGTTCAATAAATGAAAGCAAGTACATAATTTCACTCACTGTCTGCGCTGCCTGTTTGAATTTCTTTTTCAACTGGATACCGTTAGGTTGACCCGCCAAGCGGCCAAAAATTACAAAACGATCGAATAGACACTTGTTGCTTGTGCGGCCGCGACACTTGTTATTTCTTTTATTCAGCTTTGGCACGCGCTTAGCATTTAAATTAACGTATAGCCAAAATGTTCTTGAGTCGCACAATAACTGCCAGCTGGTTGAAACGCTAACTTATTGGAACAAGCAAAGCCCGGCGACAGCAAGCGCACCTTGCAAATGTTAAAACCTAACTGAAGTGCGGCGCTCGTTGCCGCCATATTTCGCATGGCTACAACAACAAAAACGGCGCTGAGTAATAGCGATGTGCTGTTTGCTGCTATCGCTTATCGATAAGTTTTGCTTGCTGTGGATAATTTAAACTAAGGCGGCAACTCCGGCTAATGTAAAGTGATCAGAATGAAATGGAGAGTGCAGTTTATAAAGCTGTAATAGGAACGATCAGTTAAAAACTTAAATTGCTTTTATGATGTTTCATTAAAATGCAAAAAATTTCATATGTATTTTTATTGTTAGTTCACCAGTTTATACGTATAACAATATGTTAAATATACTAAAATCTTTTTACTAAAGCTTTAACACAATAATAGTTCAGTTGATTTGATCTCTGAAAAAATGTGTTTTATCTTTCTTTCATTTGTTTTTTATTCCCCCCTTTTTTTTACTCACAATCCAAGGCAAATGCGAAATGTGTTTTAGAAAAATAAAAAATGAAAGCTGCACTCAACAACGCTTGATAAAATGATTAGATCAGACTAAAGCCCTGAGTTTGCTGTATCGCCTGCTGCAGCTTATACTTGAGTCGTTCCTTGGTCTTATACCGTGGCAGGTCCAACAGATTGAAGCACGTGTGTGCAACGGGCAGAAAGCGCTCGTCAGGCGTGGGTTGTATGACAATCTGAGAGGGAAGTTTAGAAAAAAACCTGTTGAATTACTTTACAATCACTTTACCTTTATGGCTTTCATGCCCTGTATGGGTATACGATCACTGCCCGTCAAGTAGAGCAGGAACTTTTTCTTTTCCGACTCGGACAGATCGTGAAACACTTCCCAAAACCATTTGACCTAAAGAAAATATATAAAATACCATCAGTTTCGCACGATTGTTGGTGGGCTCAAAGGATTACCGTTTCGTCACCGGACGTGTAGCTTTCCTTGTACTCGCAGTTGTCCTCCAGCGCCTGCCAATCGTATTCCTCATTGCCCACCACAACAGCCATCAGCTCCTCGGGCTGGAAAATCTGCAGCACACGTCCGGAACAAACCTTCATGAAACCCTCGTGAAAGGCGCGATAATGAATCTCCACGGATTTGTTGAATATGAAATCAACATAGAGGTTCACAAACTCCTGCCTGAAAGCACAATACAATTAGCCAGAATTGGCAATTACATTAAATCCAAACCTGTTGTCCAATGTGACGGCAATGCTGCTTCCATTGGACTTCAGATCCTGGGTCTCGGATTCCCCGTATATGTCGCGCGATATCACAAAGTTCAAATCGAAGGTCTCTGTGAAGTCATCGCCATCGTAGTCAAGCAGCGACTGCATGGAGTTGGCCTCCGTCGGCGACATCTCGCGCAGATCGGTAAGATCGACCGGCTTCTTCAGCAGTTTCTTGTACAGCGCCAGCGGGAAGGGCAGGTTGATGATGGTGAAATTGTATATGGCCAGGCCACAGAGCACGCCGATAAGGAAATACATGTTCTCCGTCTCGAAGGTGACGTCGGCGAACCACATGGCGCGCGAGTCCTCAAACTCTTTGAACATGCCGTACTTGGGATCGATTAGATCCTTGAGCAACAGCATAAAGAACTCCTTGCGCACGCCGCCCGCATCCTCGGCCTCCTCGCCCTGAAACTTGATTTTCAGCGGCTTCTTGAGATCACTTGGGCTATATCGCTGCAGCTCACGCAGCGAATCCTGCACCAGATTCTCTCGCGTCACGTTCAAAACGATGTACTGCGAGACATGTCCATAATTGAGCAGATTGTAAAATGCCTAGAAGTGGATGAGTAGCGTTAATATAATCAGAATCAGCTGTATTTCGAATAGCTGCCTACATTGGAGATTGCGTTCGACATGGCCGAATGCATTTGGAGTGCCTGATCCGCCTGGAGCAGCGACGTTTTTGCGGACGCATCGAATAGGAATGGGAAGTTGCAAATGTTGAACTCGGCTGCCGTGTCCGACATTATCCAGCGCAGGTACTCCTGCTGCACGTCCACATAGTCCGCCAGATCTGGCCAATGGAACAGCTGATAGTTGAGGCGATCATCGCGTTTGTCATTGACCCGACAGAGATTTTCCAATAGGCGCAGCACGGCTTCCAGATCGCTGTTGTACGGCAACAGCTAAGAGGCGCATGAGGCGTCGATTAATTGGACAATTGGACAGGATCGAGAAATGCTTACCTTTTTCTGGCGCGGCTCGTTGTGATTGATTACCTCAATGCCCATCTTAAAGCTGATGATGTGCATCGTGACGTGCAGAAAGTTGTTGACCATCTGCTCGTAGTAATCGGAGGGCGTCTGTCCCCACCACTTCTCCAGCACCTTGCGGGGATTCTCAGTCAGCTTGAAGGTGGCGTTGGCAAAGGGAACATGCAGTGTCTTGTAGTGCTTGGAGTTGACAAACTCGTGGTATAATGGCAGCAATAGATAGAGACGCATGCTCTCCACATCCGCGGGCGAGGCGACCAGCGAGCCAAGCAGCTCCTTCGTTAAATTGTCCCAGATCTTAAATGAAGGTCGATTAATAAGTTACTGGAGGCGATTGGAATTCCAGTGATGACACTCACCACCTGCTTGATGCTCTGGTTCTCCACTTTGCGTAAATTATCGAACGCCAGCTGGGCAGCCTTTAGGTCCAGGCCGTAGTTGCGTGCAGAGCAGCCAAAATGCTTGTCCTGGTCCAACAGAAAGGAGCCGTTCAGGCAGGCCTGGCTCTTGAAGATCAACTCCATGGAGTTCAATAGATCCAGATCGCTTTGATCGCCCTCCTTGAAGCGCGCACATTGCCTGGTCGCATCCGCGGTCAGCACCAGAATCTGCGACTTCGGTCTGCAAGGAAAATAATTATAAATAAATAAGAATATGTAAATAGGAAGTTAAAACTTTTACTCGTAGGTGCGACAATCGGTCGGCGGCGTTTTGTCCACAAATAGCGAGGTGGTCACAATCGACTGATCGCCTCCCGAGAAGATCTGGTGAATGACCACGGCGATCTGCGCATCGCTGGACTCCAACAGCGCAGAGCCACTTGGCGACACCCACGGACCGATGACCACCTGTGGCAGATTTAAGCTCTTGGTGTTGCGCGTGCCCAGCTGCCCAGAGCTGCCCAGCCCAAAGCCATAGATGCGACCACGCGACGGCACCAGCGCCAGCGTGTGCCGATTGCCACAGGCCACCTGGGATATGGTGCTGCCCATCAGCTCCATAACCATGCGCGGCAGCATCTCGTTGGAGCTGAAGCCATGACCCAGTTGCCCATAGGCGCCGGCACCGCAGGTGAACACGCCGCCCTCGTTCGTCAGGAAAACGGAAAACTCATCGCCGCAGGCCACAAAGCGCACGCCGAGCGTACGCAGGGTTTTCAGCTGCGTAGGATAGGCACGATTCGTCTCATCGTTGAGGCCCAACTGGCCGCAGTTGTTGCGGCCCCAGCCGAATACGGCGCTCGACTTGGAGATGAGGAAGGAGTGATTGCCGCCGCAGGCAATGGCCGCCACGGGTATGCCCAGCAGCGTGGTTAGACGCATGGGATAGTTGCACTGGTCGAGCTCGCTGGGCGACTTGACGCCCATCTGGCCATACAGGTTAGAGCCCCACGAATACAGCTCGCCGCCTGCAATGGCAAACCTTTATAAACAAAGGAATATTCAAGAATCAGGCGTACCTACAGCAGGTCAGAGCCAAGCTGTGATTGTTGCCGCAAGCAATCTGCACCACCGTCTTGGACACCAGATAGCGCACAATCTTGGGCAGTTGGACAACGTCCTGCTCGCTGGCATGGCCCAGCTGGCCGCACTCGTTGTCGCCCCAGCTGAGCACCTGTCCCCACTCGGTCAGCGCCATCGAATGCCGACTCCCACATGCGATTTGCGTGATCACATAATCCAGGAGCTCCGGTATCTGTACTGCAAGTAACACGTAAATGGGCAACAATCAATGGCAACAGAGGCGAGGCTGACGCGGAACATGCAACATGTGGGCAATGTGATGGGAGTGGGGTGTGATGCGTGTACAAACAAGAATGGAAGATCTGTACATACGAAATGGCGACATACGTGGCCTTTTGGTGGGCAACTCGTGCCCCAGCTGGGAGTAGTCGTTGCTGCCGCATGCGTACACCTTCCCGCTGGCCGTCAGGAAGAGCGTGTGACGAAGACCGCAGGCTATCTGACTGACCACCGAATCCGGCAACCAGGGTATCTTGCTGGGCGTCAATATCTAACAAAAGGAAGGAATATTAAATAAATATTAAGTTTTCTGGTGTTGCCCACTCACCTGCTCCTCCTCTATGCCGCCGAGGCCTAGTTGACCGTGCGCTGCGTTGCCCCAGCAAAACAATTCCATGTCGCCTCTGCCCCCTCCTGGCTGCCGATGTCCTTGTGTATGTTCCTTATGGGTGGTTCTTTGGGATACGCTATTTTCTTCGTCCTCTCTTGTCTATTCGATTTGCCAATTCGCTACGGTATCAGAGAATATTCGAGAAGGCCCCAGGGTAGCGGCAACATTCTCTGCGGCCGTGCAATCTTTTTTACTTTGTCGATTTTATATTAGCTTTACACGCACACAAATGCATTGGCCGTTCTATTTGGTTGTCGTCCGTCCTGGGCTGTGTCTGAGAATGTGGCTGTGATCGTTTTTTTTTATAGCGCATTGAGTGTGCTTCTAACCGGAATATAGCCTAAAATTTCGACAGCAATTTCTATTCGGTGAAAAATAACAAATTATAACAAATCAAAACCGCAACAACAACAAAAGAAACCAACAAATAATGACGGCGCTGCCAACTGATTGCGAGCTTTAAGCCCATTCATACCGAATGCAACTGCACACAGTGTTATCGATAAAAAAGAAGAAATTAAAGTGCGAAATATGCCATGATATTTAGCCCCTGACTTGCATTCTTGAAAGAAAACTTTATTAATGTTTGCTAATATTAATACATACTGCTTACCAAATAAATGGGCACCATTTTGTTATGTTAAGAATTGCGCATTATGCATGCAAAAATGTTGCAAGTGTTAACAATGTTATCGGAGAGTGGATATGCCCGCTTCCACAGTGGCGAATTATGCCGGCAACTGAATCTGACGACTGAACTCTGCCCTTTTGTGCAATTAGAGCTCGGTTAAGAAGAATAAAGCAAAGCATAGACGTAATTCAACGATTATAATACTGAATAAAGCGCGCAATTGAAAATTCAAAACCGTCTAACGGCTGTTCAGCGAGAAAGCGCCAGCAGAAAACCGGTTGCTTCAAATTGTGTTGGAGTTGGAGCTGAGAAAGTGGAAAATCATTGCTGCCACGCCAACACAATGCAGGAGGCGTTCGTGAACCTGAACGGCATACCCACCCACATCATCACATGGGGCAAGTGGATCGAGGAGTCGCTGAAGGACGTCCGGGAGCTCGTGGTCTGCATAACGGGCAATCCGGGTCTGCCCGGCTTCTACACGGAGTTTGGCGGAGCACTACAGCAGGAGCTGAGCACCGATGGACACAGTCTGCCCGTCTGGGTGATAGGTGGGTGCATCGTTATAAAATTAAAATACCCAAACTCACGGCTGCTCTTTAAGGTCACGCTGGACACGATGATCCGCCCGAGGCGAGCATCAGGGAGGTGCCGCAGCTCAGCGGCAACGAGGAGCTCTTCAATCTGGACGCACAGATCGCGCACAAGATAGACTTCATCACGAAGTACGTACCCAGTCATGTGAAAATACATCTCATTGGGCACTCGATCGGCGCCTGGATGATACTGCAGCTGCTCAAGGAGCCGGAGATACGGCATCGAGTCAAGAAGTGCTATATGCTGTTCCCCACCGTGGAGCGCATGATTGAGTCGCCCAACGGCTGGATATTTACCAAAATTGGTATGCCCATGTACTCCGTTTTCGGCTACATTTTCTTCAACGCATTTAATCGGCTGCCCCTCTGGATACGCATCTTTCTCATCCAAATCTACTTCTGGATCTTCGCCATACCCAATCACTTTATTGGCAGCGCTCTCAAGTACACCAAGCCCTCGGTGGCGGAGAAAGTTGTGTTTCTGGCAGACGACGAGATGGCGCGGGTGCGCGGACTGCAGCGTGAGCTGGTCGCCGAGCATTTGCACCTGCTGAAGTTTTACTATGGCACCACCGACGGCTGGGTGCCGATCTCCTACTACAACCAGCTGAAGTTGGACTTCCCCCAGGTTGATGCACAGCTGGACAGCAAAAAGATCGCGCATGCCTTCGTGCTGCGCCATTCCAAGCCCATGGCCCTCATTGTCAGCAACATGATACAGCAGCACCTGGATTGAGACGTGACGTAACGGCGTGAGCGCAGTTAGCCAATTGTTGCCTAATCCTAATGTAAGCGAAAAGTTGTAGACTATGGCTAGTTTCTTTGCTATTACCTCTAATGGTACACTGGATAAATAGGATAAGCTGAAAATGCTCTAGCAGAATATGCATTACTTGCCTGAATAAAGAAAGGTTTTTATGAATATATATATTGTTGCAACACATTTTATATTTGCATAAGGGTTAAGTGAAAATTGGGTTTGATGACCTGCTCCACGTGGCGTTGCATGCGCTTAATTGCTGGCCGCTGATCCGGAACGGGAGCGGGAGCGGCTGCGTGATGGCGAACGCGAGCCGGAACCCGAACGGGAACGGGAGCGGGAACGTGACTTGGACTTGGAGTGCGAACGTGAGCGCGAACGTGAACGGGATGGTGATTTTGATTTCGATTTGGACTTTGAGCGGCTGCCGGAGCAGGAACGCGAACGGGAAGCAGACTTCGAGCGCGAGCGTGAGCCGGACTTGGAGCGTGAGCGTGAACGTGAGGCCGAACGTGAGCGGGATCGGGATCGGGATCGCGACTTGTCTGATTCGCCGCCCGATTCGATGCGGTTCTTGGCCCGTTTGGGCTGTGCAACGCCGTCGCTTTCGCTGCCGCTGCGGCTCCGGCTGCGCTTGCGTCCGCGATCGCTGCCGCTGGCGCTGCCCGAGCGGCTGCCGCTGCGACTGCGACTACGACTGCCGCTCTTACGGCTTCTGCTGCGGCTGCGATCGGTGCCACTGGCGGTGCCGGAACGACTGCTGCGGCCGGATTTGCTTCGGCTTCTGCTCCGGCTGCGGCTACGTTTGCCATCGCTCTCCGATTCGCTGGTGGATATCGTTTCCTTGGAGACGATCTTGAGCCGCTGCTTGGCGGACAGCTTCTCCTTGGACTCCTTGGCGTTCTTTTGCGATTGCTTCTTCTTCTTTTGCTTTTTGTCCTGGCCACCCGATTCCTCTCCGCTGTCGCTCTCGTACTTTTCGGTTTTGCGCTTGCGTCCGCTGCCCTTCTTGCGCTCCCCCTTGCTCTTCTTCTTGCTGGACCGCTCGACGCCCTCGCGCGGTGCTCCGTCGCCGCTGTCCGTGCCGGAGATATAGTCATCCTTGCGCGGCCGTCCGCTGCCCTTCTTGCGCTCCTTTTCGGTCGGTGCGTCTGCGATGATGAGCAAGTTCTTGGTCTTCTCCACGTACTCCTGCCGCTTGGCCAGCAGCTGGTCGCGCGATGTCTTGGCCTCCTCTTCGCGTCGCTTCCGCTGCTCCATCACCTTCAGCTTGAAGGCTTCGCGTTCCTCCTCCTGACGGCGGCGCAGCGTGCGCTCCTCCTCGTCAATGCGACGCGCACGTCCCACGTGGTACTGCGCCTGCGACAGCAGATCCTGACAGGTATTGGCCTCCACGGCGGCCACCTCAATGTTGAAGCGCGTCTTGTCACCGTGCACGGCCAGGTATTGGAAGTACCTAAGTGGCGTATAAGTCTCTATAGATAAAAGAGTATTTGGAATTCGGGGCAACTCACTTGTGCGCCAGCTCCAGTTCGTGCACCGCCTGCAGCACCACCTCCAGCGTAGACTTCTCGTCCTTGAGTATGGCCATGGCCAGTCGGGAGAGCACCACGGCAATGTTGAACAGCAGCACCGTGTCCTGGGGCGCGACACGGCGTGCCTTGAGCAGCACGGACTTGGCCTCGACCAGCTTGTTGGCGCGCAGATAGGCGCGGGCGAGGTACTGCATCACCTCGACGTTGTTGTGCTTGTAGAACTTCTTCATGCAGTTCTCGTACATCTGTATGGCGCTGATATACTGCTTCTGCTCCACGTAGACATGGGCGATGTTCAGCCACACGTCGCAGAAATCGGCGGTGGCCTCGCGCACCTGGGCGAATATGTCGCGCGCCTCGATGACGCAGCCCTTGTGGGCGAGCACGGCGCCAATGCCATTGGTGGCCCAAATGTTGCGCGGATCCGTGCGCAGCACCTGGAAGAGGAGTTTTTAATTGGTCGCAAGTTCTCATTATAGTTGCTCGCCTTAGTTTACCTGCTTGAAAATGGCCAGTGCCTTCTCCTGGTGCTTGCGCTCCTTTTCCTTGTCGCGACTGGGCTGATGCAGTGTCTGCAGCGAAAAGTTGCCCAGGGCTATCAGTGAATAGGCATCCGAGGCCGTCGCCGGATTCTTCAATATGGTCTCAAAGTTCTTTTGGCCCAGCGCGAATTGCATTTTGGCCAAATGCAGATTGCCCAGCAGAGATCTGGCGTCCGGATTGTCGTTGTTAATGTTGAGCGCATCCTTGAAGAAATCAGATGCGACAAAGATCAGGCCCTTGTCAC
Organism: Drosophila colorata; assembly: GCA_035041545.1. NCBI lineage: Eukaryota > Metazoa > Arthropoda > Insecta > Diptera > Drosophilidae > Drosophila > Drosophila colorata. The sequence goes on from JAWNLD010000564.1 coordinate 9,862,846, forward strand.
GGGCCATGCAGCCCAGCCGCAGATAGCAATCGATGTAGTTGGGATGCTCCTTGAGTATTTCCTTGTACAGCTTGTCGGCCACATCGAAGCTGCTCATGGCCTCGTTCAGGCGCGCCAGATTGTACTTCATGGTGACCTGTATGGACTCGTAGTATTTGACATCCTTGTCCATCTCGGAGCTGGCGTGCAGCAGCGCCGACTCCAGCGTGTCCTTGGCCTTTCTCAGATTGCCCAGGCGATAATGCAGCGAGGCGACATTATTCTGAATCTCCGCCGGAATCTCGTACTTGGCCTTGTCCCGCAAAATGCTCGAGGCAGTGCCGTAGGCATTCAGCGAGGCCTGCAAATCGTTTTGCTCCAGTATCTGGGCCAGCTCGATCCAGGCCTCAATGTCCTCGGGAAACTGCTCGGTGACCTTTTTCAGGTGTGTCTTGGCCATGTCGCGCTTGGTCTGCGAATTCGAGTGCGCATAGAGAGAGCCGAGGATTTTCATAGTCTCGTAGTTGCCCGGCTGAATCTTTAGCACCTTCTCAAAGCACTGCGCCGCCTGTCAATAGGAAGCAACGAGAGATATTCATTGTGTATTATATTTAAATTCGATCAGGAAGTAAAAAAAGTATATTGGGACTATTATATAAATAATAAATATAAAATGTTGTACTTTTTCAAACATCTATAGTAATATATTTGAATATATACATATTAGGAGATATAGGAGAGCTGTTCATCCTTTAGTTGTCCTAGTTATTTTGTTTAGTACTTACGTTCTCTGTATCCCCGCGATAGATGTACATCTGGCCGAGTCCGTAGTGCGGCAGCACAAAGTTAGCCGGTGCTATTTGGGTGGACTGATAGTAGTATTGGAAGGCCTGATCGTAGTCGCTCTGGGCATGGAAGCTTCTGGCCAACTGGTAGCAGCTCTCGGCGCGCATCGCCTCGTTTTCGGTGTTGTGGAAGGCGTGCAGCGCCAGATGATGCACCTTCTGGTAGTCCTTCTTGAAAAAGAAATGATTGGCCAAGTGGTTCAGGACCATCGGATTGGCATTGTCGATGGTGTACGCCTTGGAGAGCATCTGCACGCCCAGCTTATTCGATTCCGGCTCCAGTTGATTAAGCTTGAGCACGGCGAGGCCAATTAGCGCACCCACGCACTGCTGGTCCAGCTGCAGGGCACGCTCAAAGGCCAGCTTTGCTTTCTCCGCATTGCCCATCTTTAGGAAACAGTGCGCCATGCCGATGCGCACATTGGCCGGGCAATTGGGATTCGTGCGCAGCGCCTTTTTGTAAAAGGCCATGGCACCGCGATAATCCTTGCGATTGAACGCAATGCACGCCTTGCCCAGCAGCGATGGTATATTGGATGGCGACTGATTCAGCACAAAGTTGAATTGTGCGTCCGCCTGGTCCATTTTGTCGCCCTCGAGCAGGCAGAAGTAGGCGCGTCCCAGCAAATGGCTCTGATCGTACATAATGATCTTGTCAGCATTGGTGTACAGATTGGTGGCCTTCATGAACAGCTCGCGCTTCTTGTCCTTGGACTTTTCCCGGTACGCTTCCTGCACATAGTGGGCGGCGAGCATGTCCAAAGCGCGCATTTGGTCCGTCTTAAAGTCGCGATAGTCGGTGGTGCCCTTCTCGCGAGCTGCCTCCAGCAGCATGATGAAGTCATCCGTTTTCTTCTGCTTGTAGTACGCCAGCTGCGGAATAAATAATATATATATATATAGAGATAGGTAATCCCTAATTGGAGTTATTTTGAGGTATTTCCACTTACCGCCACATTGACCCAGACGTGTAGCGGCGCACGCTCCTGCAGCAATATGCTGAACACCTCGGAGCATTCTGGCAGTTGATCCGGGTCTACCTCGATGACCTGTAAGCATTTTTTTTTTAATAATTTTTTTTTACGAACACGTTTAGCCTTAGACTTAGCAGGCTCACCTCATCGGTGTCCTGCAGCGGAATTTCGATGCACGTGGACATGATTGCAACTGGCGCGGCTCACAGGCCAAACACTTGGTGACTTTTGCGGCGTTTTTTTTACACGAAAACCACAATTTATGTTGTTAACGCTAAAAAATAAAACATTGACACAATCGATATATCGATACGCAGCGTTGCTTCAGCGACTATACGATATTTGTTTCGATACAAAAGAAAATCGAAAATCGAATGTGCCATCGATGTTGTGAGCTGGCATTGTTTATGCACAAAACGATGTAGTAAAATGAATAAAGTTTAGTAAAATTTTTAAATAGATAATGTATTAGGTGACAGCAAAATGCACGGGGCCGTTTGGCGAGTGAGCGTCCTGCAAGTGGCGTCCAATGCGCGCGCGATAACAACAACAGCAGCAGCGGCAACAATACTCCAATTGAAATACAAACAATCTCAAACAGATGTTCGCTGCGAATTACGTAAGCGCTGTCTGAGTAGGGCACAACATTTGGCGCTAAATTCTACACGTGAACAGCTGTGCAGGCACACGCACACGCACACACAGCCAAGCACAAGAGCAGCACAATACTCACGATACTCGGCCAGCACGATCATGAACTCGTACTGCAAGGAGCTGGAGCTGCGGGACTATGACATCGTGGGCTTCGATCTGGACGGCACGCTGCTGCGCTACAATCTGCAAGAGATGACCACGCTCATCTACAACGTGCTCAAGCAGTTTCTGGTGGACAAGAAGGGCTACTCGCCGGCGCTGTTGGCCAAAGAGCTGGACATGGATTTCATGCAGAAGGGTCTCATGCTGGACGGGCCGCGGGGCAATCTGCTCAAGCTGAGCAACGAGGCGACCATTCTACGCGCCTCGCACGGCACACGGCTGCTGAGCGATGCAGAGATCGAGGCGGCCTACGGCGAGGAGCGACGCTGGGACGTAGCCACGGCCTTCTACAACGATCCGCTGTCCACGTGGAACGGTCCGGCTGCCAAGCAGATGCGCACGCTTCTCGACTACTTTGACATGCCCAGCGCGCTGGTGTTTGCTCAAGCCGTGGATATGGTGGACCAGGACAGCTGTCCCGACGAGTACAGCGTCTGGCTGGACCTGCAGGATGCCCTAATGCACATCTACAGTCGCGACAACTTCGCCAACGATAAGAGTCTCTACTTTCAGGCCATGCGCGCCGAACCGGAGCGCTATGTGCTGTCCAGCAGCAGCAAGCTGCTCTCCTGGCTGCAGCAACTGCGCGACACGGGCAAAAAACTGTTCCTGCTGACCGGCTCGAACATTGACTTCGCCAATCTGACGGCTACACAGGCGCTGGGTCCCGACTGGCAGCAGCATTTCGACTTCATCGTGACATATGCGAAGAAACCAGGTTTCTTTACCATGCAGCGACCGTTCCTGTGCGTGGATAAGGCGGCACTGCGGGAGTTGCCCGACACAGAGTTGAGTCTGCAGGCGAACCTCAAGTCGGACGAGGTCTACTCTCAGGGCAACTGGCATCAGCTGCACCAGGCGATGGCCAAGCTGCTAAATAAGGACACCGGGGAGGCGCGTGCCCTCTACTTTGGCGATAACATTATACAGGATGTGTATACACCCGTCAAGCATCGGGACTTTGATACCGTGGCTATAGCCGAGGAGCTGTTTCTAATGGAGCAGAGCAACTATGCTTTTGCGCCTGTGGTGGCCTCCGAGTTCTGGGATTCGTATTTCATGTGCAATGAGACACCGACGCTTTGGGCCGGCTTCATAGCCAACTATGCTCAGATCTGTGTGTCTTCCATGGAGCAGATGGCGCAAACGGCGCCCACGGAACGCCTCGTGTGCACCAATGTCAATGGCTTCTATCCGGAGCTGCCCAAGCAGCTCGAGTGCAGTAACCTGACGAGCTGCTGGCACGGCGGCGGAGTCTGATAAGACCCCCTTGAAAACACAATCTTCAGATTGCACCGAAATTGAACTACATGCAAATTGTGGCTATAAAAATTATTCTCGTACAATGAGACAACAATAAACAAATGCGCAGCGATTTAATTGAGTGGGATTAATTCACACTTTAAACAATATATAATTCCACAACTCAGGCTAGCTTTATCTCGTATTTTGTAGAGTATTCAAATGTTCGTAAACTAATCTAATCGTAACTTTAAAAACAGCGTGTTGCCTACAATATTTACGAATGTACAAACCTTTAATCTTAAGGCTAGTTTATGAGCGCCAACTAAGTGGGTTGTGTCTCTAAACGATAAAGGGATATAAAGCTTACATATTTTGACAACGCCAATTATTTTCAGTAATCTGTTTTTCGAGCGAGGCTATTGTAGTATTTTCTGAAATAGTTACAAATTAAATATTTACATAGAAATAATTTTTATAAATTGCCCTTTTTAATAAACTGTTTTCCGAGCTAAGAGTTCCAAGTATTTCCTTTTTTACTAACTGTTAAAAACTTTAATTAAATAAAGCCATGTTGCCCTAAAGTTTTTGCTTAATTCATTCTATGTTTGTTTTTATATAAACTAGTTTTTTAATTTTCAAGCTATCTTGATGTAACTTGACAGGAATACATATGTCAAAATTGCCAGGATCGCATCGCTATACCATATTGCTGCCGTAGTAACAATCGGTCGAAAAATAAGTTCTTACATAAAAAGCTTTTTTGGTTTCTCAAATAAATTAAACAAAATCTTCCAATTACAAGCATTCAAATGCTTCTAAAGTATGAACAACATCTTAGTAACATTGGACTACTATATCATAAAGCTTCCATAGAAACAATAGGTTGAGAATTTTTATATGAACACCTTTTTGTATTTCAAGATAGCAACAAGCGATCAAAATTTAAGTATACAAAATATATCCCATATCGACTTTATGTCTGCAAGGGTGCCTATAATTACAGAAACAGGAAATTTATTTAATTTAGTACAAGCCATTTATATAAATACACATAAAAATACAAACAGTTCAAGTTAGTTTCAGACTAACCTAATATTTGTGACCAAGTATAATACCAAAAGAAATCAACAATACATATTTCAACTACACCAAGTGCAACAACGAAAGCTGCTCAATGCGATAATAATTAGGTGGACAATTGACTACTAATTTAGATAATGCGCTCGACGGCCAGGGCGATGCCCATGCCGCCGCCAATGCACAGCGAGGCGATGCCGCGACGACCGCTGGTGCGTTCGAGCGCGTAGAGCAACGTGACCAAGACACGTGCGCCCGAGGCGCCAATGGGATGGCCTAGAGCAATGGCGCCGCCATGCACATTCACCTTGCTGGCATCCAGTTGCAGGCACTCGAGCACGGCCAGGGACTGAGCGGCAAAGGCCTCGTTCAGCTCGTAAAGATCAACTTCCTCGCGGCTCCAGCCAATTTTGGTCAGCTGCAAGTGCGGGGATTATAAAGGAACTAGAGGAACATAAGCACAAGTGCTTACCAGTGTCTCCACAGCGGTAACTGGACCCAAGCCCATGACTTTGGGCTCAATTCCGGTCTGGGACCAGCCCACGATTTTGGCCAGCGGCTTGAGGCCGCGCTTGTTCACCTCGTCGCCGGACATGAGCAGCAGCGCCGCAGCGGAATCATTCACGCCCGACGCATTGCCTGCGGTGACGGTGCCGCCCTCCTTGAAGGCCGCGCGCAGCTTTTGCAAAGCCTCCACTTTGCTGCCGCTCTTGATGTACTCATCCTTGCTGAATGTCTGTGTGCCCTTGCGATCCTTGATCTCGACGGGCACAATCTCGCCGTCGAAGTAGCCTTTTTGCTGAGCCAGCTCGGCGCGCTGCTGCGATTGCACGGCGTAGGCATCCTGGGCCTCGCGACTTATTTGATACTTCTCGGCGAGATTCTCGGCCGTGATGCCCATGTGAATGCTCTCCATGGCATCGGTCAAGCCATCGTTGAGCATAGAGTCCAGCAGGGTGCCGGCGCCCATTTTGACGCCCTGGCGCAGATGCATCACATGCGGCGCCAGGGACATGCTCTCCTGGCCGCCGGCAATGACGATCTTAGCATCCCCGGCCCTTATGGCCTGGTAGCCCAGCGCAACGGTTCTGGAAGTGTACTTAAGAGTTGCATTGTTGTTGCAAGGCAAGCTAGGAACTGATATACCCACTTTAGACCGGAGCCGCAGAGCATATTAATGCCGTAGGCGGGCACCTCGATGGGCAGGCCGGCCTTCAGCGCCGCCTGGCGTGCGGGATTCTGGCCCTGGCCCGCTGTCAGCGCCTGTCAACGAGCACAAATGAGTTCTGGCCATTTACATAACAATTTAAGCTAATTTATGCCGACGATAAAATACTTGAGCAATTATCAGCGATAAGCGACAACTGGGAGTATTTTCTATTATACCTGCCCCATGATGACTTCGTTGACTTGGGGCGCCTCGACATGGGCGCGCCTCAGCACCTCCTCGATGACCACGCCGCCCAGGTCGGACGCCTTCAGTTTAGAAAGTGTGCCATTGAAGCTGCCTAAGCATATGCAAAAAGAGAAAGTTTCAGATTTGGGTTCCATATTACATCAGCTACTGCGCGGGTCTAATTACCAATGGGCGTACGCGCTGCAGATACAATGTACACGTCAGACATGGCTGGCAACGGTATTTTTAGCGAGTGTTTACAGTTTAATTGATTAATTGACAATAACTTTCGCACGTACGAACGACCGAGCGTTGTGGCCGAGGTGGGCGCGCTGAAACAAATGCATTCGCCGCGGCAGGCCGCTGGTTCACAATTGTATTTGCCGCCGCGATGATAAGCTGCTCTCAATATATCGATATTATCGGTTGCAACTAAAAACGGTGAACTTAAAAAAACCAAATAATACTAAAATGTTGCTAATAAAAAAGTATTTGTTTATGCCATGCAAGCCAAGGTCCGCATGATATAGCTGAAATAGCTATACAGACAACCTACTCCCTGGCTTTATACAGACATAGAGCTTGACAGTACACTATAACATATTTATCTTAATTTTTCACATAGCCTTTTCATTGGCTACTATGACGTATGAGAGTCTCAATTTATTTCTTCAAATTTTTCTTTTGTTTCAGGTATGAAAAATACTGCTAAATTTTTTATTATTACTGTTTGCTGATTAATTTAAGATGTTTCAAAATCAAAAATGGAATGCCACTATGCACTGTAAATCCAAACGAAACTATCGATGCTCATAACTCTGCTGTATGCCATCGATATTAAGCGATAGTTGCAATTACTAATTCGCTTAAGTTATCGATGGGCTATTATATCGATACAGTATCTCAGTACACAGAAAATTATTTTTTGCTGGAAAAAAAACGCACAAAACGCGCTTTGCAAACGCAATAAGAACGTAACGCGCCCATCCCGCGACGCCTGGACAGGTCTCCAGCCACTGAACTTGCACAGAATCCAGGAGCCGACAGAGAGTTGCAGTTGTAGTTGTAGCAGCAGCAACAGCCCCAGCCCTCGCCCAACAGCAGCAACAACAACAACGCCAACACCACCCCAACCAAGACAACAACAAGAACAACTACAACAACAGCCGCACAATCACACAAAGCAGCAAACGCAACAAATATGCAGGCGATTAAGTGTGTCGTGGTGGGCGACGGAGCTGTGGGCAAGACCTGCCTGCTCATCAGCTACACGACAAACGCGTTTCCCGGCGAGTATATACCCACCGTGTTCGACAATTACTCCGCCAATGTGATGGTCGATGCGAAGCCCATTAATTTGGGCTTGTGGGATACGGCCGGACAGGAGGATTACGATCGGTTGCGTCCATTGTCTTATCCACAGACGGACGTCTTCCTCATTTGCTTCTCGCTGGTGAATCCGGCCTCGTTTGAGAACGTGCGCGCCAAGTGGTATCCGGAGGTGCGTCATCATTGCCCCAGCACGCCCATCATACTAGTGGGCACCAAGCTTGACTTGCGCGACGACAAGAACACGATCGAGAAGCTGCGCGACAAGAAGCTGGCGCCCATCACATACCCCCAGGGCCTGGCCATGGCCAAGGAGATTGGGGCTGTTAAATATCTGGAGTGCTCGGCGCTGACGCAAAAGGGCCTCAAGACGGTCTTCGACGAGGCTATACGATCGGTGCTCTGTCCCGTTCTGCAGCCCAAGTCCAAGCGCAAATGCACACTGCTCTAATTTTAAGACGCACATACAACACACACACACATTCACACTCACACACATACACACACACACACCACAGGAACACCCACGAAGCATTGTATTTGTATTTGTCGTCAAGTCTATTTAATAACGTAATATTATTAACTAATAACAATTATGTAACTTAAGCAGCAGCCAGGGAGCTGATCCGTTTGGTGTCCAGCAACTGCAGCTGGAGCCGATCAGCCCGCCGGGACGATGTATTTTCTGCTTCGTTGTCCAACTTGCCCATTGGGAAACCGAATTTTCTACTAACTTTTCTCGTTCTGTTAATCGTCCTTGTCGTTTCGTTACGTTTCGTGTGTTTTTGCTTTGTTTATGCTTTCAATTCGAACTAATTTCAACCATGTGCATTAATTTGAACTAAAAGTTAATTAAAAATTAATGTTGTAAAACCAAAAAAACAAAAAAAAAAAACTAAAACTAAAGAAAAACTTTGTAGAATGCAAATTGTAAGGCAAAAAGTTAGTCTTGACCAGGAGTTGAGTAATGAACGAATGATGATGCAGTGCAGCAGCCAGTTAAGCGTTCCATTATCACACACAATGTATTTAGATGTTGATTGAGTATCAAAGGAAGCTAGGGAAGGGCAGAGATTAGGCAGAAATTGCAGCTAAACAAATACATATACATAGAAGAGAAGAGAAAAGTAAATAAAGATAAACAATGCGTTTCCTAGAGGCATCCGAGCGCGACTCTCCACATATGTGAAAACAAGAACTTTTTAATTGCTCGATCCAGGAGCTGAATACATATAAGATAATGTCCTTCGTATACTATGTACATGTACTGATTTAAAATACACAACAAGAAAACACAAGATAAACGCAACTTTGAATACTTTGTATTTGAAATGTTCAAAAAAAAAAAAAGCGAAAGCGAAGCAAATTAATTACATACATATACATAAATGTGTCAATGGAAGTCAAATAAAGCATAAAAAACAAAAAATTAAATAGATTTCTGCGAACTCGAGTAGCCCCCTTGCAAGCATTATATGTGCCAAATATGCATATACATATGTCGCTACATATCATGTATATGTATATATATATATATATATATATATATGTGCATATATAGGCTTGGGCAATTTGCAGCGACCTCAACAGGTCTTTTTGGTTTTCAATTTCAGCGTTGACGGGGTATTAATGACAAAATGCTTATCACAGCGAAAGAAACAAATGTACATATATGTAAATGGAAAACTAAAAAAGAATGAAATCAGCGCTGGGTCACAGAGATTCGAAATTGTGTGTTGGTGTTGGAATGTTCTCGCAGCTGGAAATTAATCGGGCACAGCGGCACAACAACAAAAGCACTTTATGTTTATGTTATAGAGTCGGACGCGCTCCACATGTGTGTGTAGTGTGTGTGTGTGTGTATGTGTGTGTGTGTGTGTGCGTGTGTCTCTGCCCATGACGTGTCCATAAACAGAGATATTATGAATGCGACCCCATGGACCAATCATTAAGAGTCTGTGCGGCTGACGTGTATGTTTTTGGACGCATATCAATTAAATCTGAAATCAAATCAATTGAATATGGCGCGTTTGGGCTGGGTGTTATTCTTTAAGTTAAGTCTGTTATAATGCACGTTCGAGTTTTGGCTTAATGTCTAAATGTATTACAATTTATTTGGCATTTCGAGTTGCAGTTGACTTAAAAGCTAAGAGACTTGCAGTTTTCCCACGAAGCCTTTAATCTCGGGCACTTAGAATTCGTCGTGGCGGGCCAGGGCCTCGCCAAAGTCGGTGGCTTGGGAGCCAACGAATACGTCATACTTGTCCAGCACTTCCTCCTTGGTTAGCTTCTCGTCTTGATCCACATCGGCCTCGAATATCAGATGCCTGGCCTCGCTCTCGGCATGATCAAAGTCATTGGGCACGATCCATTGGCGGATTTCCTCTGCGTCCAGGTAGCCATCGTTGTCCAGGTCGCGATGCTTGGAGAATGCCTCACGCTCGCTAAGCACCCACTCGGGCTCCTCCTCGTTGGCGTCCGAGGGGCGGTACATGTCACCAATATATTCGTCCACAGAGATTTTTCCATCGTTGTCCTTGTCCAAATCCTCGGTGGTCTCCTGCAGCACCACAGCGCGCATAGTTGGATGCTCCTCGGGATGCAGAAAGGCTGTGAACTCCTCGCGGGTCAGGCTATCGTCCAGATCCTGATCGGCCACAGCCCAGCGACGGCGATCGCGTTTCAGCATGCTCTTGTAGGAGATGCCTGCCAGAAATTTATAAAAATATATATGTATATATATATAAATATAGTAAATGGATGCTTACCATGCTCCTCCTGCTCCAGTTCCTCCTTGTCCAGCGCATCCATGAAACCGTAGATGCTCTTGCGGTACACCTCCCAGCTGATGGTGTTGTTGTTGTCCGGATTGTGCTGGCGCCACAGGCGACCCACGTCCTCGTCAATGTAGCGACGCTGCGTGTACTGGATCCAGGCTTTCAGCTCGGCCTGTGTTATGAAACCGTCCTTATCTTCGTCGATGCGATCCACAATCAGGCCCAGGCGCCGTTTGCTCTCTTCCGGCGTGAGTTCGTCGAACTTTTTGGCCTCATCCGCGCCTAGGAAGGCTTCGTGATCGAATTGGGAATTGTGTTCGCCGGCATCGAAGTGCTTGGCGTGCAGGGAGTCGTGCTCCAGCGGATTGTGTGGCAGTTCACCGGTTGCCGGTATGCTCGAAGCGGCGGCCAGGCTTATCGCTGCGGCAGCAACAAGTAGAAAAGTTTCCGTAGTCATTTTGGTCATTCGTCCGGTGCGACGTCTGCTCGCGTTGAGTATTCAAACAAAAGTAATTCGAGTTAGAACAAATTCATCAAACGATGCCTAAAGCATCGATGTGTGTGTAAGCGATAGTTTTTGAATTCAGCACGAAGTTATTTATCGAGTACGCATCGATACCATGCGTTAGGAATCGTCTTCGTAACGTCTTTTAGTCAAATGTTTAAGTTTATTTAGTGAAATTCTTAAAATAAGCTTCTTTTTCTATATAAATACATATGTGCAATTACATCAAGCGCTATTTACACGTGAGCAGTACATTTATTTGTTGCCTTGAATTGACAGCACAGGTTCGTTTACATCCTGATTGAGGGAACTGAAGTCGCCGGTGTTGCAGGAAATACTTGGAATATCAAAATTAGAGAATCCGCGATAGTTGGCCACCTCCGGCTTGAGGGGCGATGGCAGCAGCACGCTCGTCACCGGCACCTCGCTGTCTATCAAACTGTCCATTGTGTTGTCCAGTAGGCTGGTCTCGGGTAGCGTATTTGTGTTGTCGCGTTGGGCGAGCGGATCAAATTCATCGAGATTTAGTTTGGACTCATCAGCGACGCTGTTGTCGCCGCTCTGATCGGACAAATCGAAGTCGTAGTTAATGTTCGTCAGGCCGCCCTGAAATTCCGAGCCCAGCATCAGCACGTCGCCATTTTCGGAGGATTCCTCCAGCAGGGAGACTGCGTCGAAGGGCGTGTAATTAAATATGGGCGAGGCGAAGAGCTGATCTGGTTGCGGCAAATGCGGATGCAGCGGCGACAGGCGTCCCACCGAGCCGCTGATGCTGGTGTCCTTTAGCGCCAGGGTGTGTGCCGCCTCAACGTGGGCATCCTCCGGCGCCTTTTCCTTGCCCTTGGCTGTCAACGAGCGCTGATTCAGCCCGCCGCTAAGCAGATTGGACTGATAGTGGCCAACGGCGGCTTCAACGCCATCCTGTGCCAAATGGGCGCGCGCCTGGCTAATCAGAAACGGCGGCGTTTTGATGGGCAGCACCGTTAGCGGCGCCTTGGCCATCACCGTGTCCACCTTCTCGGTCACCTCGTGGTGGAACTCAATGAGCTCGCGCTCAAAGTCTTTGATGCCCGTGCTTATCACCGAGTTCCGTTTCTGCAGTTGCTCCATGCACTTCATGTTCTTGGAGATCAAATGCAGACTCTCGCAAGCCAACAGGGCGCTCTCCCACGGAGTGCTGAATGCCTGTTCGCCCGACATGAGCGCATCGAACTCCTCCGCATCGATGCTCAGGCTCTCCCCGTTCAGGTTCTCAATGAAGGCAATGGCCGAGCAAAGATTGGTGAAATAGTAGCCGCCCTCGCCGCTCATGACGCGCGAGGCGTTGGTGAATCGATTGACGAAATTTATGTTGCTGTGCAGACGCACGGGATTTGCCTTGAGTACCACAAAGATGAGCGCCGGTAGGAAGTCATCGGCACTGGCCGGTCCGCCCGTTGAGCGTTTGAGCAGCTCGAAAATGTGACGACAGCAGCGCACGGTGCAGAGCAGCTTCTCCTGCGGAGAGTAGTAGGAGTCGATGCCCACCAGCTCCGAGATGGCATTGTAGACCAGGTCGCGCGCCTCCGCGTTGACCTCATCGATGCTGCAGTCCAGATGCTTGGCCGTTATCCAGCTCAGCTGGCGTATGCGCTTCTGCACTTTAATGTCGCTCTCCTCGTCCGTAGTGAAGTACGGACTAAACAGAAAGCTGCAGGAGAAGATATTATATGAGAGATTGCAGAAGCACGGCCAGCTTGTGACTCACTTGTGGTTCTGCGTCATCACGACCTTCTCGAAGAAGTCGATGGCACTGTCGCGGTCCTCGTTCGTGGCAATTTCGAAGAGGCCATCGTTGTGCACCACATCCGCGAATCTCGTGTACGCATTCTGCACGAGATCGGACAGCTCGTCCACGTTCTTGCTGGCGCTGTTGTTCATGTACTTGCGTATCTCGAGGTCCAGTCGCTGGATCTCGCTCTTCAGCTTGCGCTTGGCATCGTCCGGAATGCGCAGCTGACGCAGCTGCAGCATGAACTGGTTCTCGGTGGCACTCGGCACTCGAGGTGGTGGCAGTTGAGGTGGCGCCACCGACGATGCCGGCTTGCCCTTGAGCGTTTTCTTTAGCACAGCGGGCACGTTGAACTTCTTCCGGGGCATTGTGCTGGCCGCTGTTCCGCTGGGGTCCGCTGGGATCTCCAGCTCCTGCTTCTTTGTTTTCGCACGGCCTAGCGAGAGCGAATGCTGCGGTGATTTGCGCTCCATGGTTCCGCCAGCGGAACTGGCGGCGGCAACATCCTCGCTGGCTTTCACTGCAAAATGGGAACCACGAGCATGACTAACTGTCACGGAAGAGATAAATTACAGCGTCTATATTGCTTACGCTTTTTCCGCTGCTTATCGTTGCGCTCGCGAAAACATTTCGAGCAGAGTCCATCGAACTGTGTGTTGCCGTAGTAGCCACAGCCCTGGCGGCACTTCAGGTCTTGCTGTCCGATTCGCAGCATGGGCGCACGGTTCGCCATCGTTGGGCGTGGCTCTTGCACAATTTTCCTAGCTGTGAGGTATTTTTAACAACTATGCGTCTTGATTTCCAGCGAAATTTTATTTATTGTCAGAGCAGCCAATCGATTGGAGATAAACAGCTGATAGAAGGACTATCGCAGAAATATTTCGATGCTAATGATGTATTTAGCGATATTTCGATAAATGGCAGAAACGATAAATATTAAAATTGGCGGAATTTTAAAATTAATTTTTAGCAATTTGCAGGACGAGGAATTTAGTTCTGAATTGCTTTAACTGCATTCTTATTAACTAATACGTATGTATTACACACATAAATATACTCATAAATATACACAGGGAATGTGCTTATTATTATTACTTACCCGCCCCTGTCAATCGTGTTCTCATTTTGTTTTGTTTTTTACTCAGTCAATTAGCATTAAAATCATGTAAGCATTACTTGAATTCATGAGAATCGAATAGAAGGATGGTTGGCATTTAGTAGCAGTCTCATTCAATCGCACAGCTTGGTAACGTTACATGCATTTGCACAACTGCATTATACCTAACAGCCCCATCAGTATTTAAAAAATTTTGAAAATTAATTAAATGTGTCATTGAATTGTACTAAAATTGTATTTTAGTATATTTTTATTGAAATGAAAAACACTTAATTTGCAACTGAGGGCACAATTTGTTGTTTTTTTTTTGGGTACATTTAGTAAAATTGTAGTGCCTTAGCAAACAGTTCACAAATATCTTAAATCGTATGCATAAAACATGTTGTCTTAAATCAAGAGTTTGCAAGCTGCGACATAGTTTTAGATTTAGGACGGTTATACACATAGAATGCAAGTTCTGGTATGTATAGGCAAAATGGGTAGATTTCAAAAAGGTGTACAAGAGAAGTGAAATTGGTAAGCTAAATGGTTCACAACAACAATTCGAAAAAGCTCAGAAAACACATAACTATGTATGTATGTAGACATAACTCTACGACTAGACTACAAATTTTCAAGTTGGCCTAACTGCTCTAAATGTCGAATCATTTACTAACACGTTTCTGTTGTTCCCAATAACAAATTCATATTTGCAGGCGTAAAATAAAATCCCCACAAGACGCTTACCACACGTATAATATCCGGCTTAATTGACGCGCTGCCCAAATGCATTAAACACTACTCAATTCTAAAAACTTCGATTAACGCTACTCTAAACTCTCTCTCTACGTTAGTTGCTTGTTAGCCGTACAAAGATTTGGGAAAAAACCACTTGTTCTTGTGTTTTAATTAGTCTCACAATTGCTAATACATATTTATCGAAATGCAACCTTCTATTCGTGTGCTCAGCTACCGTTAGTTACGTATACTTATCGTGATCTGTTCAGTTGTCCAACTGGCCTAACTCGTGCTCCAATTCAACCGTTTCAAAAAGTCTCGTGAATAGTTTTTTCTTTTTTAACTTAGATCTAAGCTACTTATGATGGATGTCTTTGGCTTCCTTTACTTTTTGCTTTTTTCTTCCTTTTTTGTTTGTATCAAGTTTTGAACTCTATTAGCTATAAAATTTAGTTATAGATAACACGTTTTCAACAGTTATGCCGCTTTGGTTATAGTTTTTGATTAAACGTTCTTTTCTTTTGATTAATTGATGTACTTTTTGTGTGTCTGTTTTTTTTTGTTTTTTTTTTTTTGTCACTAGTTACAATTCTCTACAAAAGATTTGCTTTGGTAAAAAAATTCAAGTCTAACAATTTACTTCAATAAATTCCTTATATTCCAACTGAGCTGCAGTGAAATTTGTTGGCTGAAGAAACTTGTTCTTGCTTGGATTAAATAGTTAAACAGTGTACCCTGTGTGTTCGAACTGAATAGATCCGTGTTTTACATATTAGATAACATTAAAATATGAGTACTTAGTGCTACAAACGCTTTCTTAGAGCTCTATAAATGGCTGTTAAAAAGTCAGCAAAGTTTGTTTGTCCAGTGGTATTATCAGTGGAGTATATCTAGCCCGGATCTATATCATCCATGTTAACTGAAGTATTTCAGGCCCGCAATCAACATAAACTTCTCAATGAACAGCTCCGAGTCCAGCACCTAGAAAAGGTAGAATAAAACAAGTGAGAACTTTGCAGTCGGGTGTAACCGAAAGCTTTACACTCGATCACAGTGTAATGATTTTTTACAAAAAAATCCAAAAAATTGTATTTACAATAATGCATATATTTGAAATGCATAATCAATCTAGATGTCAAATCATGACTAAAATGCCATCAAACACGAAAATCGGTTCAGTTTTGACAAAATTATGGGAGTTTTAAATATGGGAGCTCGAGATCCGAGAGCTTTACATGTCAAAATTTTTGTAAATTTTGGCATGATTTTTAACCAAAAATTTGACCCCCTCAGAATCCGTTTTAATGTTGTTTTTTATACTAATTATGATAATCACAATTGATTAAAAATATAAATTTGCAATTTTAAATTTAAAAAAATTTTTTTTTTCGTAAATGAGTAAGGGGGAGTACATGATTTAAAAAAAAAAACAGTCAAAAATTTTATTTTCAATAATGCATATATTTGAAATGCAGAATCAATCTAGATGAAAAATCATGACTAAAATGCCATCAAACACGAAAATCGGTTCAGTTTTGACAAAATTATGGGAGTTTTAAATATGGGAGCTAGAGATCCGAGAGCTTTACATGTCAAAATTTTTGTAAATTTTGGCATGATTTTTAACCAAAAATTTGACCCCTCAGAATCCGTTTTAATGTTGTTTTTTATACTAATTGTGACGATCACAATTGATTAAAAATAATAATTTGCAATTTTAAATTTAAAAAAAAAAAAATTTTCGTAAATGAGTAAGGGGGGAGTACATGATTTTTTTGTACAAAAATTTCTAAAAATTTAATATTCAATAATCCATGTATTTTAAATGCAGAATGAATCTGGCGGACAATTCATGACCAAAATGCCTTGAAACCTGGAAATCGGATTAGTTTTGACAAAGATATGCGGGTTCGAAAAATGAGAACTATGGATCCGTGGGCTACATTTTTGTCAATTTGAATTTGTCTGCAAAAATTTGCTCTACCTTGCTGAGAGATATATACATATATTAAATCGATTTGCCACACTTCCAAGCGGGCGTTGCCAAAAAATCTGATTGCACAAACCCAATATTCTGATTTCACTAAGTGAACGAGTATAAAAATGATAAAAATGTTTCATAAATTTAAAAAATAGTACCGCAATGTGTGCCGCTCTTCCGATCAGCGTGTTGGCCGTGTGGGGCAGGGCGTGATGGACATCGTAGCGGGCGAGGGTCAGCTCCGGTCGGGCCAGAATGGGTGCGATGACATTGTGAACCATTTCCCTGCAAGAATGAGAAAGATCTAGCAGATCTAGAAAAAGCTAGACTGTTAAGCCAACTACCTGTAGATGGTGCCCAGTGAGGAGGTGTCCCGCATGGCCGCCTTGCACAGCTCCAGGCGAGCCGAGTGCGCCGGCACATAGCGATCCTGGCTGGAGCCGCACAACAGAATGTTGCTAAAATGATGCAAAGTGCTGCGCTGGCTGAGCCTGTACAGGAAGCTGTTGCGCATGTCCGTGGTGTCGCGCATGCACAGCTGCAGCAGGGAGCCGGACTTCTTCCACTTCTGCATGAACCACATGCCTGCGAGAGGGAGCGAGTCAGCAGTATATATATAATTGTTGTTGTTTCTGGCCAGGCATAGACAGGTCTCTTACCCATGTTGACCAAGCCGCTGGTGTTGTAGAGCGTGCCCAGATGCGGCCCGGAGAGCGAGAGGAACGTGTGCAGGCGCGGGAGCAGCGGACGCATCTGAGGACGCGCCAAGGCGCTGCGTACGATGATGGTGCCCAGGGAATGCGCCACGAAGGAGATGCGCGCGGGGTTGAGGCCGCAGCTGTCGATATGGTAAAGGATCTCGGCCACCAGCCTGCGAAGTAAACCAAGTAAGAACGTTGCAGTCGGGTGCATAATAACAGCTTAAAACAGTCGAAAACGGCCTTAAATACGATTTTAATTTTGGGAAAGAATCGATTTTTGAATTTTCTGTAGGGATGGTGGTGGGCGTGTCCAAAATTTGTTGGCTCGATCTTTAGAGGAGGTCATCAGAAATATGGATATGGATATGGATATGGATTTTTGTGGTCATCATAGATATTTATCGATTTGCCACGCCTCCAGTAGGCGTTTTAAAAAACTTTTTGTACGATCTGTAGAGAAGATCATCAGTAACCTGTCTGTAAAATCTTGATGTATCTAGCTTAAAAACTGAGAGAGATATATAGATTAAATCGAAATGTCATTCGAGTATATTTCAAAGTTTCAAATCTCTCAGCCAGACGGACGGACATTGCACAAACCCAATATACTGAACGAGTATTACGAATGTAATATAAATGTAATAATATAATATAGTGGTTGAGCACCCACCGATCAGTCATGGTATCGAAGTCGGAGAAGGTGTCGCCCTGGTTGCGCTCCGACATGAGAAACTCGAGATTGACGCCGGGCAGACCCAGCTCCAGATAGGTGCGCACGAGGCGCAGATCCGCCGAATTGCCGTCCAGGCCGTGGACGCAGATGACCAGGTGCATGCCATTGGGCGAGAAGGCGCGATACTCGTCGCTGATGTAGAAATAGGGCAGCTCCGAGGCCAGCTGCACGTAGTCGGAGTAGATGCTGCCCTGGTATTTGATCTGCTTGCGGAACTCCTCGCGGCACTTCTCGAACTCCAGCAGCGAGATGCTGGGACTGGCCTCCTGTCCACCTGCTCCTCCCGGCTGGCCCTTGCGCTTGTGCTTGTTGACGGACCCGTTGGATTGCTTGCCACGGACGAGGACCTGACCATTGGCGTTCTCCTTGTTCTCGTCCGCTTGCTCGGCGTCGAGGCCGTTCTCCTGGGCGGACAGCTTGCACTGGTGGTGCGGTGGTCGCTTCAGCTCCGCCAGGCTGTGCGACTTGAGTACCGGCTTGTTGCTGAAGATCGCCGGCGTGGACATGGGACGCAGCGACTCGTAGATGTGGTACACCGGATTGTCAATGGCTCCAATGGGCTGGCGTTCCTTGAGCGGCGGCGCGTGCACCACATGGCAGGGCACCGGCTTGACCTTGGACTTGGGCACCGCTGCAGCGGGAATGGGAGCTGGAGCGGGAGCAGGAGCTGCAGCAGGAGTTGGCGCGGGAGCGGGAGCGGGGGCTGGAGCAGGTGCCGGTGCCGGTTCTGGCGGTGGATCGCGAAACTCGTCGGGTGGCGGTGGTGCAACGACCTGCTCCTGCTCCAGCACTTGATCCTGAAACTCTTGCGGCGGCGGCAGGCACACGGCGTCCAGTGGCTGCATATCCTTCAGGCTGGTTATGTCAAAGTCCGACTTGGACTTCTCGCACTTGGCAGCGGCGCCTTTGTGCCGGCTGCGTCGCGGCGGCGGACACTCCAGTTCCTCCATTTCGGTGGACTCGCCGTTGGGCAGCTGGCGCAGGCGATCCAGCTGGTAACGCGAGCGCTCCTTCTTGATCGTCACGGTGACGGATGAGATCTTCTTGTGCAGCTCCTTGTCCTTCTCGGCCAGCTGCTGGCGCGCGGGCGTCCGGCTCTGGCTGGATCCCGCCGACTGGCGCTTCCTGGTGGGCTTGTGCGGCTGCTGCTGCTGCTGGTCGAGTAGCTTCTGCAGGCGCAGGCGCAGCTGCTCGCCGTTGAGACGCGTCTCCAGGCCCATGCCCATGCCCAGGCTGAGCTGCGTGTGCCGCTGGCGCTGCGGCTGCTGCTGCTGCTGCCCGGTGCTGGTGATCGTGTCCGGACTGGAGATGGCCAGCGAGCTGCGCCGGCTGCTCACCCAGCCGCTCTCCTCGCTTAGCGACGACGTCGAATTGCTGCGCTGCCGCCGCACGTCCGAGTCGAACTCCGGCGGCGGCGCCAGATTGGGCAGCGATTCGCTGAAGCCGCTCGTGTTGGGATCGCTGCTGTTCGTGTTGTTGTTGCTGTTGGCCGTCGTCGTCGTGGCGTCCAGCCGGAAGGGCACGCTGCTGGAGCTGAGCAGCTGCAGCTTCTGCATCATGTCGCTCTCCGAGCTGCTCGACTCCTTGCGCAGCGTGCCCGGGCACGGGCCCGTGCCCGTCACCTGACCCAGACCCTGGCTCTGGCCCTGGCGCAGCATCTCCTTGATGTCGGAGACGCGAACGCGCGCGATCTCCACGGCTCTGGGTATCTGGGTGCTGCTGCTGCGCGGCATGGTCGTGTACTGGCTGGGCGGCGGCGGCGGATACGAGTTTCGCGGCGGCACCATGCTCTTGGGCAGCGAGTTGTAGGCGCCCTGCTGCGCCGGCTGCTGCCTGGGCGGATTGAGCAGCTTGATCTCGTGCAGATAGTCGAACTTGCTGGCATGGCCGTAGCGCTGCCGGAACTCGCAGATGTTGCGCATCAGGTCGTCGGCTTGCAGCCGGGCCAGGCCCGCCGGCAGTGTGTTGTAGCTCACCTGGCGCGGATTACGGCTGGGCTCGAGCACGTGCGTCGCGGCCGTCGTCTGGCAGCCATCGAGCTGGTCCAGGGATTTGCTGTGCCGCGTCGGCAGCGTCGTCTCCGGGCCGTCCACGCCGAGATCCTCGAGCAGGCCGGTCACCGAGTGCCTGGACAGATTGTGGCGCAGGGCAATCGGCTGCGCCTCCTTGCTGCTGGGCGCTATGGTGAGGCTGGCCTGGAGCACCTCGCCGCCGAGCGCGAAACGGGGCGTGATCACGCACTTGGCGTGCGGATGCGCCGGCCCCGTGCCGTTGCTCGGCGGATAGTCGTAGTCGAAGTGGCAGGCGAGGCAATCCTTGGTGCCGTTCAGGCTGCTGCTCGACTGCGTCTTGTCCGGCGCCAGCGTCTTCTTCTTTCCCGCCGCCGCCGTCGTCGTCGTCGTCGTCGCCTCCTCCAGCTGCGTATCGCTGCCGGAGCGACGTCGCGCATAGCCAGCGCCGGGCACCACATACCGATCCTCGAAGATCAGCGGCAGCGACGCCGCATCCCCATCGATGGGCGTGCAGTGCACGGGCAGCGGCGGCAGCGACTGCAGATAGCGACTGCGCCGCGCCAGCTCCGCAATGCCCGCATACGCCTGACAGTGGCCGGGACTGCTGTTGATCTCCTGGCAGCCGGCGGCCGCGTGACGCGGCTGCTCCAGCACAAAGAAGCCCTCGGCGAAGCGGCGCACGCGCAAAATGTGATGCTTGCGGGCGAGCAGCGTGTGCACAGCCGTCGAGGATCGGGAGGCGAGCAGCACACGGCGCCACCAGAAGATGCTCTCCGCGCACAGCTGGGCAATGTCCGAATTCGCGTGCGTGGCAAAGTCATCCTCCGCCTCGAGCAGCTGCAGCAACAAGACGTCAATAAGACAACAACCGACCGCGAATTGAATCGACCGCTTACCTTGGCCTGATCCATCAGCTGCTGGAGCCGCTCGCCGGTGTCGTTCTCGCGCAGCGGCGGCGACCCAATCTGCGCATTGATGCTCGGCGGCAGCACCGAGCTGAACTCGTTGAGCGTCGCCTTCAGCTGCTCGATGGCGCCGAGCAGCAGGCAGCAGATGTCGCGATGGATTTGGCGCGACTGCAGCAGACGGCCGTTGGCACCGCCGCTACACTTGGTGGTGCCGCCGATTTGCGGGCCAAAGAAGACCGCCTCCAGCGGACCGGGCGAGGTATTCCCCCGACAGCTCAGCTTGCCGGCGCTCCAGGGCTTCGAGCTGCGTGGCGCGCTGCAAGAAAGTTCAGCCCCGATCAGAATGGATATACAATATATGTTGAGCAACTACACTTGATTGAACAACCAAGATACACACACACACACACACACACACACACACACACGCACACACATAGAAAGCGCTGCAAAACTGGCGACTACACCAACTACAAGTGGAGGAAAGTAGTTACCGAATCGGATGTCAATCTTACCATAACTTGATATATGAGAACATGCTTTTCCTGTACCGGATACCCAGGAACGTATCGAAGTCCATTTGTTAGTTTGTTTTTTTTTGGTTTTTTGTTTTTTTTTATATGTGGGATTATACGATTTTGATATTGATATTGATTCGTTTACATGTTGAGATTAAAATGATGATTATTGTGATGAATTGCGGTTTTTTTTGGAAATTAAAAATGCTTTGATTCTTTAATTTTGATATCTACTTATGGTTTAGGGATCAAATGGTGCTTAAAGCTAAGATACCTTAAAGAACAAAAAAAGAATACTTAGCTTCGGGCTGCCGAAGATTGAATACCCTTGCATATATTATATGTTAGATAAATGCGTTCAATTTTTATAATTTATTCTGATTTTACAGGAAAACTCTATTTCTGCCTGATTTTTTCCATGGCATCTTTTTGATGTAATATTGACCGATTGTTCCTATGGGAGCTATATGATATAGTAGTTCAATAATGAAGTAATTTTGCTGATATACTAGAAGCATAGTAAAGTTCTGAATTATATATCTAATTTAGGATATTTTTAAAAACAAAAAGTTTTTCATATGAAAACCTAATTTCTATATAATTAGCTATATGATATAGCTGTGCGATAGTGATATTATTTTGTTGATATGTAACAATTATAATTACGTTCTTAATTGCAAAGTTTAGTGTATATCTGAAAAAACAAAAAGTTTTTCATACAAAAATTTAATTTCAGACAGATAGTTCCTATGACAGCTATATAATATAGTGGTCCAATAATGAAATAAATTTTCTTATATATTAGAAGCACACTCACGTTCTGAATTGTAGAGTTTAGTTAGGATATTTAAAAACACAAAAAAGTTGTTCATATAAAAACCTAATTTTCTGTCAGATTCTTCCTATGGCAGCTATATGATATAGTGTGCCGATACGGTCGACCTCAACATAAGGTACATTTGCAACAAAAAAACATACTGCTTAAGAATATATATAATTAATGCGGACGAGCATTAATTATCCTTTAACGCATTACATAATTTGCGATAAAGTTATTGCATGCTCTGCAAGGGTATAAAAACGAAATGTTATTTAAAGCTAATATACTAATAAAAGGATAAAATATTAAAAAGCGATTGACAAGATGTATTTTTAAAGGACATATGCTGCAGATGCGGCCAAAAGCAGCTGCAACATTTAACTTACACTTTAAATAAAACTTCAGGGCAACTTAATGTGTTCGAGCTGTTCTCGGAGTCTGTTTTACGTTCGAGCGGGCCAGGGAGTTAATCAGGCAATTTACAGTTCCCAGCTGATGTAGCGGCTAAATGTAATCAACATCGAAATCCCGAGCAGACGGGGGCCAAGGTCAACGAGGAATTCCAATTGCAATGGGCTAATCTATTATTCATTTGCTGGCAGGCACGTTGAGCTTCAGTGATTTTGCGCTCACGCAATTTCTGATTTAAATTAATATTTGGTAAGCCTGGCAATACTTGTATATATATACTATGCAGTGGCGTGGACAGAATTTTTTGGAGGGGGTTTCAAACTAAATATTTTTGACTAGAGTATTTGGAACATTTCCGCTTTTTACAAAGTTTCAAATAAATTTTTAGGGGGGTTAACCCCCTGCCTACGCCACTGATAATATTATATGTGGCAGGTGAGGGCACTTTAGCGACAAGTTTTAGCGATACAAAACAGATTAAAGAGTTGTTTCAAATAACTTTGCCACAGACGCCACCCCCAACTTATGAGGGGGAGGGGGGTGGGAAGGGAGGCGTTGTGGCATATACAAACTTTTGCTGAATCAAACGGCGTAAAAATTGACTGCGCCAGGGCTGAAGCAAGTTATGTGCTGTTGGCAGTAGTGGCAAGGATGCCACGCCCCTGCCATGAATGCCGCCCAAATGCGGCAGTCTGTTGTTGTTGTTGCAGTTGTTGCAGTTGTCGCCAAGTTTGTTCGGATAAGAAGAGGAAGACAATTGAAATACGAGAGTCATTAAAATATATGCACACAAGAACAGCCAAGAGCTGGGAAAGGGACCAGCTGCAGTACCAGCAATAGGGGAAGGCGCTGTGGGCGGGTGTAAGTGGGCGTGGCTTTTGTATAATACTGTTGCCAGCCAGCCGAGGGTTTGCGACGGTGTTGTGTGCAATTTTAATGAGTTGGAAATGATTTGTGCGGGTAACTGGCCCAGGACGGCTCCTGTCGGAGCAGGAGCAGGAGCAGGAGTCGGAGCTGCTGCTCCAATCAAGCGCAGCAGGACACGCAGGACACAAAACAAAAACAAAAACAAACAAAAAAAACGAAAAGAAAAGAAATATGACTATCAACGTTGACATTAGAGATCATGTTGTCAACTCTACTTTGCATGCCGCCTGCCCAGACACATTCGGCCCCGCCCCTGCCCCCGACCCAACCACCGCGCCACTCACTTGATGTATGGCTGATGCAGAGCCACGAGGCTGGCGTGAATGCCCACACTGATGGCCGCCAAGTGGAAGTAGTCGAACAGCACCGGCAGATGATAATGAAGACCGCGTCCCGGATGAAAGTTGAGCTGCAGGTTCCGTGTGGAGGCCAGCGCCAAGTTGCTGGTGCCGTTCTGCTCGCCGAACCACAGTTCCAGCTGCAGCGAGAACTCGGCTCGTTCGATGGACTCCTTCAGGTGACGGCTGTCAACTGCAAGCACACAAAGAGACACAGAGAGAGAGGGAGAGAGAGTGTGAGTGAAAAAAGATAGGGCTAAACAAAGTCAGGTAAGGTGCCTTGTGGCTTTATGATACCCCGTACACATTGAAAAGGGGCATATTGGTTTTGTGCTGGTGTAAGTAATATGAATCTTCAACTTTTAAGCCCAGGTTTTTTGGGCATCTGTCGGAGGTTATAAGACGAAGAATGAAATATTTGAAAAATACGATTAAGATTAAGATAAAGTTTTTTTTTGTATTGCATCAAAAAAATAATATTTTTTATGACAGCACATGCGTCTAAGATTAATTTTGGACATGGGTATACACTTAAATTCTCTGAAATTATCATTAAAAGTTTTTCATAAATACATTTTCCATACTATGGAGCTTTTGTATTTTTGCATATATACATATAGAAAGAAGTTCAAATGCTTGACGCGATAGCTCCAAGCAAAATACAGGGCATCGGCCAGTCGTGAACACTTCTCACTGCCGCAATGTAGTCCTGTGTTCAACTCGAGTGCCAAATCCGCAGCACAAATAGTCGAGGCACTCGCAAATCTTGCGTGCCAGCATGTTTCAAGTTCTTGCCACGCATTGTTTGGGGCTTGATAATCATTACCTGGTGGCATGCCTCATGCCTCATGCCACGTCAACATTGATTATCGGTTTTCGGTTAAGCTAACGTCATGGTGGCCACAAAACTAGCTCCAAATGGGTTAAGGCAGTTAATGTTGTGCGATTTGTGACTATTTCTATCTATATCTGCGTGCGTATATATAATACATAAATCTATCATTGAATAAGCAGAAACTAACGGTAAATCTCAATACTAATACACTTTAATCTTAGCTGTCCGCAAGCCAAGTCCAAGTCCAAGTCCAAGTCCTGGCTGTCATTTAATCAAATTCAATTCACTTCACACCTCGATGCGCCTTTATGGCCAGCTATAAGGCAGTCAATACACACACGCAACCCACCTCCCCCTCCACCCACTCCCCTGGCCCCCAGCAGACGTCATCCCCCTCAAACCGCCAAGTGCATCAAACTCTTCTGTGTGTTACATAAAATTCATTTGTTTTCATAAAAAGGGGATTTGCGCGGCTAAAGCTAAAGCTGACTTCAGTCGCATTCAATGGCAATATATAAAGGAAAGTTGCGCCCATCACCCACTGGTAGTTGTCTGAGATTTGTTTGGCCTTCTTGGGCATTACTCATACGCCTCGTGTGACAATCGCTTGACAGTTTTTGTGTTTTTTGTTGGATTTTCGTTTTGCCGCTTTTTATTTTCATTTCATTTTATTTGTTGTGAAATATTTTAAACGTTGAGCTCTTTGAGTTGAGTGCGTGTGCGCCCCTGTGTGTGTGTGTGTGTGTGGCAAATCCCCTGGCTCAGCTCTTGTGGCATAGTTTATCAAGCTGCTTTATACAGTTGCCAGTGACAATTTGCAACAAGCTGCAGTTGCTGCAACTCACACCTGTGCTGAGACACGTGTAAAAGAGATAAATTGCATAGCTACTCAAAGCTTACGTAGTCTCGGTGTGTGTGCACGGAGTGCCTAAGGGGGCGGGGCTGCGGCACGTCTTAGGCACCCTGCAAACATCAACAACAGCAACAGCAACAACAGCAACAGCAACAACAGCAGCAGCAACAAAAACGCTGTCAAGTAAAAGTAACTTTTTTGTTTTCCTGCGGCTTTGTTGCCGCCACTTCACATGGTTCTGCTAGCTGTTGTTTATGTTGAAGGACCCGCACTCACAAGCCGGCAAAACTTGTCCAAATGAATTAATCACTTTACCCAACAGCCGAGTGGATGATGTTGCTGCCACTGCTCACTTGTTGTTGCCGGCCAACAAAGGCAGCAACAACAACGCTCCGCTGTGCACACGAGCACGAACACATCCAAAAGGCAGCCCCGGCGCTCGGGTATCTGATGAAGTCTGCCAAGTGCTCATCAGCAGCGCATCAGCGTGCCTTGGAAATAAGTGTGCGGCAAAGGCAGCCGGCCAGCCGGGCAGCCTGGAGGGGCACACAATAAGATTGAAATATAAAAAGTAATCACTAAGCCGCACCTTGATAACGCTCAGCTTTTATGGCTTAAAAGCATATCGATTAAAATATTATGTTGGTGCCTTCAATTATAAACTTCTCATCAAAAATTCCCATTACTATGAAAGTTTTTCATTTTTGAATTTTTTACAGAATATAATCTTTTATAAAATCAAGTAATGTAAGTTATATTAAATGTCTAAATGCTAAAAGTTTCTCATTAATGCCTCTAAGAACTGCGAAAAGAAGCTGTTTACATTTTTTTTAACACATAATCAACAGATAATAATCTTTACATAAATCATGTGATATGTATATAATTCATGTCTTAATGACATTATAAAACATATTCTTAATTTTATATTGCTTCTTTGAAGTTTTTCATGTAGCTCTGTTGGAGCTTATTAAATATATATTTTTCTTTGAAAAAATCTTTCAAAACTATTAAGAACTATTTTAATTCAATTAGGTTTCACTTGCTTTTTGAAAAACATACTAGAAATTTTATAGTACAACCGTTTAGATTCCATTTAAATTATTATTTGAATGTTATTTCTAATGCTGCATAAATTGAGCATATTATAAATATTTACACCTACAGGCACATAATATAAACGCTATGCTACATTTTAGTTCTTATTTTATTCTTCTTTTTATCACACAAGGCACACATGCATAAAAACGAATATAAGTATAATAAAAAACAAAATAAATAAATATATTCATATAAAAATGTGCTATTTGGCGCGTATATATTTTTATTTTCGTAGATTGCGAACAAAACATTTTGCCATCGTTTATTTTGTTGTTGTTGTTGTTGTGTATTTTTATTATTTGTATTTATATTTTGTTTTTTATTGCCATGCCCCCATTTATGAGCGCCTGCGGCGGCGCCCAGCCACAGTGCCGCCCTTCCATGCGACCCCTGAAATTGACTTTCAATTTGTTTTCCATTTTTGCGCCTGGTTAGCTTTTTATGCCATTTTCATATTGTCTGTTGGTTTTCTTCTTTCCTGTATTTCATTTTTCATTTTGCTATCTGAGTTTTTTTTTTCTTCTTCTTTGATGTTTTAACTATTGTTGGGCGTGAAGCTGGCAAAAGCCTTCAAATCAGGTCGATGCAGAGGCCAAGTTCTTTGTGTCCTTTGCTCGCAAATTGAATTTCGCAGCAACAAAGTAACGAGACGAAGAAAACTATTTGGAAAAGGGCTGCCAACTTGGCTAACTAATTGCCTTGGGGTGTGTCTATGTGTGCGTCTTAGGTGGCACTTAAATGGTGGGCGTGGCTGTGCATTCAACGCTGTTCGGGGCTGGTAATGCAGTAAATGCAATTAGATCGATCCGATGCCAAAACTAAAGTTCCAGTTGAAACAGCCTTTATATACTTGGAGCATCCATATATACTATATACTATATACTATATACTATATACATACTATATAACAGCTGGTGGTCAGCATTTTGGACGGTTTCAGACAGGCACATTTCGCATTTCCCACAGCTCAAAGTTTTTGGCCTGTTGACACGCGACAGGGCCAAAAAGTTCGAGCAGCGTCAGGCATTTGATTTATATATCCAATTGAGAAGTGAACTTTATCTTTGGCCAAAACTTTGCCGCCCACTGAGCGCTGAGCACTGGGACTCTTGGCAACGCCGTGTGTTTTCTCTATTTTCTATTTTATCTTTTTTTTATTTTTTGATTACCGTGCCCCGTTAGCAATGCGGCAGTTGCGTCTTGGCATTCGTGCCACATGCCGCAAGTGCAAAAGCGCAAATTATTGGGCGGCTACTCACCCAGCAGATGACTGCGAAAGTGTATGACATCGCGCAGCGGCACCTCCTCGTTGCGATAGAGTATCTGAAAAATGCGCGAGGCGCCGCTGCCATTGATTATGGTCGCGGATGTGCAACTGCCGCTGCCAGGCGCCGCCGATGCATCCTCCGGCGAGGCGAGTTCACGCTCGCGCTCGCTATCGCTGGCCTGCTCGATTCCGGCTCCGGCACCGGCTCCGTGTCCGTTCGCATTCGGTTTGCTGCTGGCGTCGGGTATGCTTGTCTCCACCTGGACGGGCAGGCGTGGTGATACGCGCAGGCCGCAGCGCACCTGATACAGTCTGCAAAGGGCGGAAAAGAGACACAAATTAATCACCCATTGATACCGACTTGCATATAAATAACGCATACGCAGCGTGCAACGCTTGCAATATGCTCTTATAGTATGTTTTATGTGCCTGTTCTGAATAAGCTCATATAATAAATGATATTTCGTTTATTTAAAATCTTGTGTATTTACCGCAGCATTGCATAATTATTGTTTAAATTGTTTACAAACTACACATGAATAATATTCAAATATTTTAAGATCACATTCCCATTATTTTCACCTTGTGCAGCGCCAGAAAAAAACCAAATAAAATATAAAAAATTGCATCACACAATTGTTTTAAATTTATTCGGTTTTTTCTCGTTCCCTCTCAGCCGTGATATCTCTTTCTCTCTGTGGGATTGTTTATATTTTTGCGCAAATTTCATGCGAGCTTCGGTTTTTTTTAAATTTTTTTTTATGTATTTTTAACACATGAGCTGCCCGGCAATTGCGGCCCCGCCCACCGCCCCCGTTGCGTATTGCGTCGGTTATTCGTTCATCTTCAAGGGCTGTCGTCAACAGCAGCACAAAAAACAGAAAAAAATGTTTTCTATGGCGTGCCGAAGATGAAATACCCTTCCATGAGTTGCAATATGAATTTAATTTACTCAGATTTCATTCAAAAGCTGAATTTCAGTTAAATAGATAAATTGACTTGGCTGTATCAACTTTATATATATATATATACTTTTTTTTTTATTGGTTATTTAATTACACATTTAATGACAAACTTGTCGTACATCTGCAAGGCTATAAATAGGGTACAACGACAACTACAAAGGCAACTGCATGAAATTGAAATCGCATAAACACTTTGCTGACAATTAGTGAGTGCTACGGCCACTGCCATGCCACGCCCCTTTGTAAATTGCCTTTGCACTCGCTATTTGTGTTTCCTATATTTGTGTTTCTTTATTGCATTTCGTTACGTCTGTTTGCCCAACACTTCGAGGGAGTAAAATCGATGTGTTTGTACGCAATTTTAAAACTTTAAGCAACAACTAGCAATTTATGTTTTAAGCACATTTACTGAATACATGAATATATAAAACGCATACGTGTACATATATAAATCGGAATGGTGTTGAGCAAGTGTAGCTCTTAAGAGGTCACTCATATAGTTGTGCATGCTGCCATTTGCCATTTGCCATTTGCCATTTGCGCTAACAGGTAATATTGAATATTGACCCAGTTTATTTTCCGAGATATTTGGCATTCTTGCCAACATATGTGCGAGTAATAGGTTTATTGCGCCGCTTAACGTTGCTAAAATGCATTTATATTCAAATGAACAAGGAAATATTTCAGGTATTTCAAACCATTAAATTGTTTGTCATGCATAAAATTCGAAGACCATTTAAATATATTATTGGGATTAGAAATTGTATACTTCTAACCGTATCAATATTTAACGTATAATAAATCAAATGCATAACTGTGCTTAAACCAAAGCATTTGGTCGTCTGATAACAGATTTCCTTTGCATAAATATTTGAAAATGTTTCTATCAAGTTTTCGTTCTCCAAATTTACGAAAAAATTCCATAGAAAACTTATTTTAGCTCTTCCTTAGTAGTTTTTAGACTCTCATAACTTTGCCAAAACTAACCCGATTTGCATGTTTGATGTCATTTTGGTAATTTTTGTGCATCCTTATATATTCTGCATCTAAAGTTTTTTCTGTTTTTAAAAAATAATTTTTTACATTTTTTTTCGAAAAAAGCATATACTCCCAATCATTTTTGAAATTTTTTTTTCTTCAAAATTTAGAATTTCGAAATTTTATTTTTTATTGATTGCTGTGGTCACAATTAGTATAAAACGATGTCTTAAAATTGATTCTGAGATAGTTTATTTTTCTGTAAAAAATCATGCTAAAATTGGCCAAAAATGTCACTTGTAAAATTTTTAAATGCGACTTTAAACATCTATAACTTTTCCAGAACTCAGTCGATTCTAGTGTTTGATGGTATTTTGGACACGGCTTCATATTTGGATTAATTCTACATTCAAAATTATGCATTATAAAAAATTTAATTTTTTTGAAAAAAATCATGTATCATCCTAGATTCATAGTAAATATCGTTCCAAAACTTTAGACGTCCAAATCTTTGCCAAAACTCAACCGATTTTGATGTTTGATGGCATTTAGAAAAATTCCGCTTTTTAAATTTGTTAATTTTTAGATTGTCGACTTCATTTTGAGATAAAAGTCAAGGTTTTGGCTTACTTACCCGCGTTGAAAGAGATCCACATTGAAGAATTTGTGCAGCTCAACGGAGAATTCGATGGTTGCCTGTAGATCGCCCATGGCTAGGGCCGCAGCTGCTCCTGCTCCTGCGCCTGCTGTTTATGCCCCGGTGGCAGAATCCTGGACAACTGCCGCTCAAGATGTCATTCAGTGCGTTGGCCTCTCACTTGGGCGGTTTGCTGAAAAGTGTGGCAGAAATGCGAATGTGAACGAGATTAAGAGTGAATTTGTGGTAAGTAGCAAGTGTTTAAGTTGCAGCCAATGAGTTGGCACCGGCCTCAGGGGCACTTGCGAGCCAAGTTCGATTAGGTTGCACAAATCGCGCTCTCAATATTTATTGCACACTATTGGCAGCTTGAGCAATTGATTGGCTTGAAAATTGTGCAGAAACTGTGCCAAGTGGGACTCATTTGGGATGGGTGCTCGGGGGCGGGGGCTGGGGGTGTAAGCTAACTGCCAGTTGCCAGCGGCTGAGGTTAGCAGGTCAGCCACAGTGAAGAGCAGCAGCAACAACAGAGAACAGACAACAACAACGGACAACACGGTGTCAGCTGGGAAGAGAACCCCGCGACTGTGTCATAAGAATGAGGCCAAAAGCGAAGGAACACAAAAACCCCGACGACAACGACGGATAAAACTTTTAATCGTCCAAACAACAAAAGCGACGCTCGTGTTGCTGTTGTTGTTGTTGCTGTTGCTGCTGTTGTTGTTGTTGTTGTTGTTGTGCTTGTTGTCAGTCAAGCGCAAAACCCACGCAGCGACGCCCACAATAACATTAATGTGCTGCAGTTAATGCCGCAGTCAGTTGTTCTGCATGCCCCATCTCTACCTACCTACCTCTCTCTCTCTCTCTCTCTCTCTCGCACGCTCTGTCTCACTCTCCTTCAGTACAGTGGGTCACAGGCTGCCCTCGCTTGTTGACACAATGGTAACGGCAAAGTAAAAGACGTTGATGAAAGAGGCGCCGGTTGAATTGTGTGCGCCAGCCCCATTGTCAATGTGGGTTAACCAGACTGCGCCATTTTCCAAATGAAGTATATTATAAGGAGCAAGGCAGGCAGAAGAAGAAGCAGCCGCAGTTGTGGCAACGAAACTAGTGAAAGTGTCGAAGAAGAGCGTATGACAAATTGGCTGCTGTTGCCTCAATTTTTGGTTAAGTTCGTCATTAGTTTCGCCTATGTGAATATTTATTTAACATGAATATAAAATTTCATGCCAAGTTTACGGAATTGCGAATTTCGCAAATTCGCTGTGTTGCCAAATTAAAAGCAAATTTTCGGATGCAAGTTGAAAGTTTTTGTCAACGTTGCGCGTCGCGCATGTTTTTCTCTTTCAAATGACACTTTTAGCTTTTAGCTCGAGCTCAAAGCAAACATTACCCATACGCAGCGTTGTCTGTTTGGATGGGAAATGTGCATAAACTTTGTAACTGGGTCAACTAAAGTTCCATGCGCCAAAAAAAAAAAAAACAAGAAAAACAGGAAGAAGCATAACAAAATACACGCAACATTATATAAAATGTATATAATATATTAGCGCGACTAGAAGATACTCTATACCCTATTCCAAATTTAAAGATTCTAGATCCAATATGTTATATACGCATGAAAAAAATATATATCCCTTAAGAGCTTGAAGTGAAACTCTTCAGCCTGTTGCAAACATTTGCAACACTTTACATTATACCCCACTAACAAACCTGATACAGGGTATGTCAAGATAACAAGGGGAAACTTTTTAAAAGCCCATCCTGCACTTTGTAATGGGCAGCGAGCTGAGTTTTTGGGATTTGTGTGAGCATTTTGCCAACAATTGAATACTTTTTAGAGGCTTAGCGGTGCGGCCCGAGCGAAATGTGGATTTTGGGCAAGTAAGTATGCCACAAAGCTTATAATGTAGATAGTTTCAAGTGATTTGCAAACTTTTTAATTGCACAATGAGCTCAAAGTTGCGAAATCACATAAAAAACTGCTCTTTTGTGGACAATTTTGTAGAGTTTTTTAATAGATATTTTGTGTTTTTATGTGATAAACATATTGAATGGGTATCGAAGTATATTATCTTAATTTTCTCAACTGTTTGAGGTGATTTTTTTTTAATATTTATTTAAGTAGACGCAAACTGAAGCACTTCTTTCCAACAAGTTCGGATAAAATGCCACTTGAATCAATGGATCAAAATAAAGGAAAATATTGCTACAAAAATACAACAGGAACCAATATACCATATCGGCCAGGATAAAAGAAAGTCTGCACTTGATGGGAATGAACAATGATAACGTTTATGCGAATGACAACGATAATGATGATGTTTATAATGATAATCATGACTAAGACGTTGACTTCAATTGATGCAGAAGCCTCGCGCTGGGTTCTCTAATGCCCTGTCGCTGACAACGACCCCAATAAACGGGAAAAATCAAACCGTTCGTGCTTATCATCATAATGATTATACTTAATGTCTTTGGCTGGCACGGCATCCAGTGCCAAAAGTGGCCATGGCCATCAGCATTCCACTCATTTATCCCCTGTCTCGCCAGCTGCTGCTTCTCTCTCTCGCTCTCTCTCTCTCTCTGTGTCTCTCGTTCCCTCCCTCTCTCTGTTCTACTTGCGGCTGTCCTTTCACGTTTCGTGCGGCCCAAATTATCGCCTTTTTTTTGTTGCTGTCTGGCCCCCGCCTGAATGGGAGTCCTGCGTGGGTAGTTGAGGTGGGGTCTACGTATGGCCCGTCGATGGCGGGGGCTGGGTGAGTGAGTGCTCGGTGTGGTCTGGCCCATAGATGCTGATAAGTTGTGATTCGGTCCGTTGCCTCGTTTTGTGGCACGTTTGTTTTCTTTATTCTCCCAAAGTTTTTTGTTAATAGTGTCATGGAGCCCACCCACTCAAACACACACACACACTCACACTCACACAGAGATTCTATGTGTGAATGTTTTAATGTCTAAGGTCATCTTCGTCGACGTCGTCCTCGTCGTCGGTGTCGATGGGCTCTTGATAAATGAAAAGCTTTCATGTTCATATTTCAATTTAATTCTGTGCGTCAGCCCATTTCCTATCAGGATTCATGGCGCTCTTTCATTTGCGCTAACCAAAAGCTCTGGGCTATAAATTCAATTAAATTTCAACTGATTTCTTTTTTTTATTGTTATTTTAATTAAAATTTCATTTAAATTTTCATAGCTTCTGCTGCCAAAACTGTGTATACATCAATTCTAATCAGTTTAATGGAAAATTGTTTACATATTGTTTGATTGTGAATTTTCCAACAATGGCCAAAATCAAGATCAAAGAATCGCGCGTAAAACGAAACTGAGAACGAGACGGAGAATGCGTTGTAAAATAAAAATTATATATGTATCTATACTATGTACTGAATGAATGATTGACTGATTGAAGATCCATGCACAGCGAAAGCTGTAAGAGCTAGGAAGCTGAGCTTTGGACAGGAAATACATTTTAAATAAGACTAAAGTGATTGCAAAAATTGGCTTGGCTCGGACAAAGTCAGTTAATACCAGCTGTTATGTATGTATATATATATAATTTTGTTGCGTTCAAAGCAGTATTACATTTCTGAAAGAATGTAGCTGCCCTGTGCTTAGAATCAAGTTGGGTTCGTGGAATTTCTATGGCATTTCCTGGTAAATTGTACAACATTAAAATCTCTTTTATTCTTGTTTTTTGTAATTTGAAACACGATTGTCAACTTTACTTGCTATTTTTTTTTAGCTTGCCGTACGTAAGGAAGCCCTCTTGCGATTCCTGTGAAACCTGGGCAATCACGCCCCTTGATCGCCCCTTTTGCCATGACAACGGGCAGCCAGACAAACAGGAAATAGACAATTTTGTATCAACTGTATTTCAACGGCCCAGCTCTGTGGCAGTGGCAATAGCTAGGCTAGGCTGCAGCAAGAATCAGAAATGGAAACGCTTTAAATTATTTAAAAAGCCAGAAAGTTATCCAAAGCTCTTGCATTTTGCATGCTCCGGCTATGCCAGCGCAGACATTTTCCCAGGCATGTCATAAAGAATGCCCTCAAGTGCCGCCGTCCGTGAGCATGAAAATAATTTCCTCGTGCCACACAACTCAAGCCCTTGCCCCCCGCACCTCGTCCCCCCCTTTACAGCCGTTTGTGCACAATGAAAATTGCCAACAGTTGCAGCTGTCGGCGGCAAAGGGTGCACGGCGCGTCTTGGCCAAGTGCATCGCGTGCTTATGGCCATGCCAAAGGGTAGCTCGGCGCCAAAGCTCACGTGCGCGCTGTCCAAAGAGGCCAAAGCCAGAACAAAATAACAACAGTAAAGGGCGCACAACTCAAGTGTGGCGGCAACAACAACAACAACAACCAACGGAACAACAGCAACAAGAGCTAACCGAATAAAATCGGGTGCGGGAACCAGACCAAGTGCACGCCGGGAATGGGCCAACGCTGACGTGTCACATTACATGTCGGGTAAATGTCTAGTCACGTGGTCATTGGGATAACAGGGCGAGGGAGGAGGGGTAGGAGGAGGAACTTTATATGTGAGCGAAATTTTAACTTATTTATGGAATGGTTACTCCGGCAGATACATCAAAGTTACGAGGAAGCTGCGAAAGGGGGCTGAGTTGTGGAGACTTTTTCTAAAGATTACATTAGCGGATCTCTGGGTGTTGTAGAATGTTTGAAGTTAAGGATAAATTAAATTTACAACTCTGGCTAGTATGGGATATAGTTATAAACAAACAATTATTGTTAGTATAATAATATAAACGACTGTCAGAAAGATTCTTGTCCCGTTCACTAGCCCGTCTTAAAAACATAGATAGATTCAATTGATCTTCAACCCAAGTTCTACAACCCCAGACATAATTAGCTGCATGACAGACCTTAAAGGGTTGCAAGCAGCGCACACTCCCATCCGACTCCCTTTAACCCGCCCACAGTTCCCGGCATCACAAAGCACGCCAAGTTGGCATTGTGCGGACCGTGCTAGGATGGGGGGGTTGGAGGGACGGGGGCTGCCAACTGGTTGAAGGTGCAACTCGAATTGGCAGCAGACCGAAAGGCGGAACGGGGCACAAAATTGAATTGCGACTTTTTATGCTACCTGACATCTATATAGCGACGGGAAGGGGCTTATAATGGCAACGGGATATTTCATTACATTTGTGCATGCATGAGTGCCGAGTGCCGCCTAGTAGGTAGGGGCGGAACACGCCCACACACACACACAGACACACACAGGCACATGCACATATGCAAAAAAAAAAGGCTACATTGTTGAAATGTGCAAATATTGGCTCAAGTGGCGGCAATAAAAGAGTCGCTGAGTCTACTCCGGCCGGCTGTGCGCAGGGGGAGCCTGAGGGGGGTTGCCCGTGCTCGTGTTTCCATTATGAGATGTCCTCCACTGTGTGTGCGTTTTGCTGCTGGCTCTTGGGATTCTTGAACTCGACAAGGACGAGCGTTCTTTCTCCGTGCTGCGCACAATTTAACATTAAATTAGTCATGAATGTCGCAACAGCAAATTTCAATTTCCATTGATTGACAGTCGAATTGGGGCCCGCACGGCTGGTGACCTTTGACCAGCCACACCCAACCGGCGAACGCCCCCTTTTTGCATAATTGCAAGCTGTCCATGTCATCGCCATATTTCACTGGCTGTCATGGATTTGGATGGATGCGCATAAAAATACGACATAATATTACATGCTTAACCCATGGCTGCCCGGCGGGGAGTGGGGCAGGGGTGGCGCTGTTGGCCGGTCGGCTCTTGCGGTTTGTGTGGCAGTTAACTTTGCCGTGACATGTGGCAAGCATAAAAGAACCGTAGAATGTCATGTTTGTTGTGGGCCGAACATGACGTCGAGTGGACAACGAAACGCCGACGACGACGACGACGACGACGACGACGGCTATGACAGCTACATGTGACTCACACTGTTGGTGGGGGTAGCACGGCAGCATAGGCGGGGGTGGGGGTGGGCGTGGGGATAGACAGGCAGGAAGGTGGCTGTGTCAACACATTGGTAAATTACACTATGCTACAACAGTTGTAGCTGCGGTGAGGTTGAGTTGGGTTGGGTTGGGTTAGGTTAAGGTTCTTTAATATTCATCCCTTCAATTTTTGGCTGACAACAAATACATTTGCTTGATTATTTTTGAATGCTGGTTGTCTTTGATTAAATGCCCTTGTAAAGCGCTTCAAATATGTTGTGTTTTGATAAAAAAAAAAGTATAAATAATGGTTAGCTAATAAATAGCTAATAAAAATACAAATAAAATGTAAAAAAATATATACATATATAAAAATGATCGATTTTTTATATCGTAACTATATAATATACTAGACAAATGTTGTTTTACTAAGATATTTTAAAAACTAAAATGTTCTCTAGTTTTCATAGAAACACACAGAAGCACAGATTAATTATCAATCAATTATCGAATCAGCTCGGCGTCCTGATCAGGAATATACATATATACCTTTTTGGTGTGATTAGTATCTTTATCAATACAAAAATGCCCTTTGCATGGATTAAAAATAGTTGCGATAACATAGAATATCTTTTTATAAGTAAGTTAAAAGCAGCTATACGCAAAGGCAAATATCTCAAAAAAATAAATGTTGCTTTGTCGTTTTAATTGGTCTCAAATTTCTAAAAAAAAATCTAAAAGGTAGATTAAATTAATAACCAACATGCCCAAGCTAATGAATTTGGGTGTGTCTCATTAGGATTTGAGTCCTTAATTTTGCTGTTCAGTGTTTTGGGGGGGATTGATCGGTTGACCGGCAACAAATTTTCCAAATGACGGTCAGTTGGGTGACCTTTGTGTGTGCTCCTTTGTTTGTCCATTAAATGTGAACTTTTAATTAAATGTTGCATAGAGTTTAACGTTTATATTTAAAGGCACTTCAGCACATTTCACATTTCACAAAATGTGAAAATTTTCATTTTTCATTACATTCACTTTGCGTTCGCTTTTACATTTTGGTTTTTTATTTGTATTTCTGTCCTACACATTTTATTTGCGACGATTTTGCTTGGCAATGAAAATGTGGAAAATGTATTTTTAAAAAGTCACAACAACAAACGCGGCGGGTTATCTGTTCTCTCTCCTCTGTGGCCGCTTGGTTCTTCTTCTCGCTTTGTTCTTGCTGCGTATTTATATTAAATATTTAATTTTTGTATTTTATTTGTGCACGTTTTGTGTTTCTGCGATTGCAAATAATTTCAAAATAATTGAAGCCGTCTAGCGAGAGCAACGTTTTTAATGATTTATTTATGTGCTGTTGATGAATTTAATTCGGAATTTAAATTTGAAACGCGTAGCTGCTGTTTTCGCACAGGCGAGCGGGTTACGAGTACTCGACGCCCATTGAATTAATTAGGCTGCGATGAGGACGACACTTTAAGCGCGGCCGTGCCAGCTGTGGGAGTGAATGGCCCCAACAGGAGTCGCACACACACACACATACACACACACACACACAGGCACACTCGCACTCGCACTCGAAAAGGGCATCCTCTCGCTCACGAATTGACTTGTTCTCCTCCTCGCTGCTTGCAGAAGCATTTTGCCCTAATTTTACTTTCTGCGATGTTATCAGGACACGCCACACAGACACGGACAGAGCCACAGAGACAGCGACAAACCCACACACAAAGAGCACACGAGCAACGAGGCGATTTCCTTTCCTTTTTTGTTATTTTATGTTATTTTTTTTAAATTGTGCCCGCCCACAGTGGCCGTATATACTCGTATATGGCATATACTCTACCCGACAACAATGTCATAATTTACGCACTTTTTCATTTGTTTGGTCGGTTTGAAATGCGCTGGCTGGTTAACATTTTGTGTGGTCCATGCTCGCGTCCTGTTTGCGGTCGCCTAATGAAATTCGAGTGGCAACCTCAACCGAAACTGTGGCAAAGCCAAACCAAACTCCGTTCGCTGCCTCGACTGTTATCCGCCTGAATGTGGAGCGCGCGTCCGTGCCCGGAAAATGTCTACAATGAACTGGCGACACGCTGCTCGGCAACGGCAACGGCTACGGCTACGGCTGTCTTGCGCCGGACACTGAGCACGAGGCACGGAATGCGTCGTCGTCGGCAGCGTCGGTGAGTTCGTGCGTCGTGCGTCGCTGTCTATATGATGACTGTGGCTATGTTTTGGTTAGGTCGCTGCCTTTTGTAAAGTTCTACAGCCAAAGAGATCGAAGAGTGAGCGAGACAAGTGTGGACTCTCTTTGGAAATGTACAGTGGCATTCAATGCAGCACATTCTGGTAAATATATGCGTTGTTGTAATATAAAGCTAATAATTTAGTAGAGCAATATTATTGGACATTTGTTATTATATAGTTATAAACTACTTACTAACTATATAAAATAAATATATTTATATGAGACAGTAACTAATAATATTTATAATAATAATATAATATAAATTTGGACAACATTTGATACCTGTGGTATTTGGTTTAAGACTGGGACTCTGGAGGCACAGTTTGTTTTAAATACTTGTCTGAATATATGTAGACTCTAAAACGCTTGTTTAAATTTTTAAACACAGTACAATCTCGATTGTTCAAGTATTTACGTTACAAATGTTACATTTTTTTTATTAAATACTTAGTAATTTATTACCATGCTCGTATGTGTTAAAAAATATTGAATAGTTCTTTATATTTTTTATATATTCGGAGATATATATGCTAAGTCTCGTCTTTGTAATTTTCATCAAATGTTAAACAAAAGCATCGGTTGACCATTAATAAAAGTTTGCCTACTTCATAAAATATATATTAATTTCCATTTTTAAAATATATATTTATTAGTCCGGTATTTTTAAGTTTTAAGTTTTTTTACCTGCTGAAACTTTAATATCTCGGCACTGCTCAATTGTTGTACTCTTAAAATATGCTCTTTTTCTGGCGCATGCGTCTCTCTCTCTTTCACATTTCTCTCTCTTCTTCCTTCTCTTCCACGTTGTCTTTGTTAATCAGCCCTTTTGGGCGCATAAACAACAAACAGCAGCTTTTGAAGGCGGCCCGTTGCACGTTTCGCATTGTCTGCTCCCAGGAGGGTCGTGGCTAGCCCTTGCCGGCGGCGTGCAGTTGGACAGCTCAACAGCTGGACAAGTGGAGAGATAAACAGACAGTTCCCTAATGCATTAACTCGCAGTCTCTCTCTCCCTCTCACTTTCTCTCTCTCTCTCTTTGCCTATCTATCTGTACAGCTTGACTTGGTAAATCTTGGAGCATTGTCGAGCAGCTTCGGAAGATTATAACTTATATCAGCATTAGTTTTATTTAGTTAGCTAGCTGACGACAGGTGGCTGCATTCAGAGCAAAAAAGAAGAGAGAAAAGAGAGAGGGGGCTGAGTGTATAAAATGTAGAGCACGAGAGTGCTGAAGAGAGTGAAGGGTGGGCTGCCGGGGCTGTCTGTCGACAGGCACTTTCAATTTTATTTGCGCGCATTATGGCCAATATGATTATTGAGCGTTGCTCATACGCACCGTTGCGCCGCTTGAAAATTCCATATAAGCCTCTTGGGTTTTGCCCATGATTATAGATTATAAATCACACTTAACAGTATAAAGATATGTATTTTTTGGGTTTATTTTTTATTTTTTTTAATATTTTTTATTTTAATTTTATTTTTACATGAGTAAATACAAATGCCTACGATTTACACGAGCGTATAATTTAATTTGTTTACTAGCTAAACATCAACATGAACTTAACCAATTTGTTAAATTATGTAAATAATTTTTTTGAAATTTTGGATTCGTATGAAAATTAGATTAACACATACACAGCACAGCAAAAGTCAGATGCCTTCACATACTTATCAACTAGTACACTACACATATAAACTAAATTTGTTCATTTGCCTGCTAAATTATTTGCTTTGTGTGCCGTATGTCGTATGTTCGATATCCTATATAGTAGTATATATATATATATGTTTATGTAAGTATATGTAGATGTGGTTACTACTCCAATCAGACGGGCTGCACCTCGCAGACAAAGTAGGTCTCGAAACTGCAGGGTGAATCGTTCCATTTGAGTCCTTTGCCATCGCGATTCCACAATTCGAGGCAATTCTCCTCCTCGCCATTCTCATAGCGGAAATTGTTGGGCTCGCCGGCATTCCAGTTGGTAAACGTGATGGGCCGGCCCGTGGCCATCCAAAAGTAGTTGCCCTCATCGGCCAGATCTGTGCCAGATATCCAGAAATGCTCGTGGCCCAAACCTGTGAACGAGTGCAGTCACAAAAAAAACAGACAGCGAGAGTTATAAGTTATGCGCACTTTTAGCGGATTAAGCCATAACAGACACTAGGGGGCGTGGCCCAACTGGCCAAATGCCCAACTGCCCAGCTGCCCACCTGTCCACCCGTCCACACCGTCGCACACATTCACTTTTGTGCGCTGCGGCCCATGTATTTATGTTGATGCCGTGGAAAGTGCATCGAAATTGAATGCCTGCCATTTTGCTGCATTCGCTGCTCTCGCTGGCCAACGGCCATTGGCCAACAAAGCGACTGCCGCTCGTTTATTGTTCGTTGTTCATGCCTCCCTTTGTCAGAGTTTTAAGAGTTTTGGGTTACCAACTTCCGCGTATTATGCACGCTAGAAAGTCAAAGCAGCCTACTCCCCCCACCTACCACCTCGCACCTCGCACCTCGATTAACGAGCAGTGCAAGTACTTGGCCCAGTACCAGTTGCCATTGCAGGGCATTCCACGAGTTCAGCTGCCGCTTATCGCACATTTACTCACCAAAGTCGCGTATGTGTTTCTCCAGTCTATCGTTCTCTTCCTGTGATGAAATGCTAGCCAAGTGCATGCCATGGTAGCGGCAGTATTGTGTGGCTTTGAACCAATTTGCCTGCAAGTGGAAGGAATCGCAGTGGGAAATAGTGAGTGCCAAGTTGGAAGCCAAAAAGTCATAACAATTACACTTCGGTGCACCGAAGCGAAAATACTCTTAAATAATTGGTTTTATAACAAGTAAATGTTTAAATGGGGAATTATGGGGAATAATGGAATCAATCAATATTTATTAAAAATATATATTAAATATAATATAGGAATCATATGTATAATCTATTTTTCAAAGTATTTAAAATATGGTTTGACAAAAACTTATTGCAAATATTTTTTGGGAAAAAAGGTTTTGGTATAAGTAAAAAAAATAATAAGTAAATAATAAACAAATTATGGAAAAATAATATTACAATAATAAACAAATAATAAATTTCGATCAAAAGGTTTATAAAGCAGGTTTACAATGCCGCAAGCCTACACAAGAAAGCCCATTTAAAGGGTATCAAAGTAAGTGAAAAGATTTTTTATGGCAGCTTGAAAGAACTTGAATTTGAATCAGGTAAACAGAACCCTTAGCACGTGGCCTGCCATTGAGGCAGCTGCTTCTCACACCTCTGAAGTGTCACGGACAGTGGAGAAATAGTGAGAGAGAGAGAGAGAGAGGGGGGGGGGGGCTACTGCTTTCTTTTGCTCATATGGCAAACTAATTGACTTCTTGGCGTCAGTGGAGCGTCCTTTTACAGCCCAATAAACACTTTCAGTGAGCGCGCCACAGCACAAAAACAACAACAACAAGAACTTTCTCCTCGTCATGGGGATGCCGCAGACAGGATGCCTCGGCCAGGATGCTGCGTCAGTTTGCGCTTTATTCGCGCACAATTACGGCTAATACAATTAAAGCAAAGTTAATGACGACGTCGATGTCGACATGGGCGGTAGACCGCAGACCAAAGCATGACGAGCTCCTGGCATAGGCCATAGGGCACAGGGCAGAGGGCACAGGGCACAAGCAAATGTATATGTCGAGCAGCAGCCAGGGCAGAGGAGAGCACTGTCTGCACGGTAGTTGCGTAATCGATTTAGGTGCGCATCACCTGTTCGTTGAAAAGCACTCACACGAACTGGCAAAAGTTGAGAACAAATTAAAAAAATAAAATAAAAATATTTGGTTCCAGAGAGAATCAACAGGCAACAGGCGGGCAGGATGCGGGGCATTCAATGGTTTGGCTAATTACCCGCAGGTGGGCTAGGGAAGCTGATGTAACCAGAAGCCATTAGTGTTAATCGAATATCAAATTGCAGCTATTGATATATTGATGTATGGTTAGGCTGAATATTGCGAAAGTGTTGCCAAGCCCAAATCAACTGCCTGATGATGGCCAACATCAACAGTTTTGGCCACAACAACATCGCGATTGGCTGTCCGCTCGTAAGGCCGGAATTTCTAATGCGTGGGTGGGTGCCACAACAAATAGCCCTAAAACCTCAACTCACCATCGACCCGCGCCCCTTCGCTACTGGGGCACGTTGCATTGCCTGCTAAATAATTCAAAATAAAACATAAAACGCTGTCGACTTTTATTGACGCTCGTCGGTCGTAAACGGAGATTTGCAGCCAGGTGAGAGGCCAAGCCAACTAGAGAGCGGGTAGTGTAGAGTAAGGGAGTGGGGGCCATTGGACAGGTATGAATGCGGCAGCTGACATGCCGCTTAAGATCTGTATCAGTCATGCAATCGAATGTGGATTGTTGAGTGTGCAACTCGTGACATGTGCCACATGTGGGCAGCTGTGGCAGCAGCAGTTGATGAAAGCATTGCAGCAGAATGATTGTTAGGAGAGTTCGATAGTTATTATGTAATCATGCATTACGAAAGAGAGCGTTGAAATTATTGAGAAAAACTGTGCCAGCTGCATGAAAATAAATGATGATGATGGAATATGAGAAACTTATATAAATGTCATTAAAGTATATATAAATATAAAAAATGAAAAACAAATTTATTAATTAAAAAAATAATTTAGTACATAAATTTAAAAACAAATTAATAAATAATTTGAAGACTATTAAACATAGGAAATATTAAAAGAACATAGTATAATTTTTAATATATATTCAACAAAGTGAGAAGTAAGACATAAAGAATGAAATTTTTTTTATAAAAATATACAAATTAAAATAATTAAAAAACTAGATAAATAAATTTGGTAAAAACCAATTTATATAAGACCACTGATATATAAATGGAATAAATGATATGAAAAATAAGTAGCATCGTTTAACCATCAGAAGATCTGTCGAATTTACAAGATATGTTAAATTGACAGCTTCTAATTTATCACCTAAACGTTCTTGTTCCACAAATGCCACTGAATTCAATTTACAGCAACTCAATTAAGTGGCAACAAAATGTTTGACAACATTTCTGTAAATGTCATTAACGCGTTGAATAGTAAATCGAATGAGTTGCTCAATCGAATATTACCCCGACCGTAGGCCCGCCTCTTCCTTACCCCCGCCCATTCATCCAGCGAATAATCAACTGCAATTAGTGTCGCATTAAAATCCATCGACAGTGTCCAAATCCATTTGCTGACTGGCCAGTTAGTTGCCAGCTGTCTACAATATGATTTTTCTTGGGCTGTTCGTGCCGCGGGCAAATTTACAATTTTTTTTTTGGCTTGCAAGATTTGCATTTTTCCACACGATTCGATGTTTATAGCGATTGCGTAATACACGAAGAAACAGAAACTTAAATATGCTAATTTATTCATGAGGCTTACAGCGATTCTTAATTGAGGCTAGTCCAATAAATAAATGGAACATTTCTAAAGAAGTCAAAAGTTATGCATTCAAAATGTTTGAGAACTTTATTAATTTATGCATGAATTGAACTATTTAGACTTAGAGCGCGACAGAGACAGCTCGAGTGTTGATTTTACCGTTATAAAGCGGGTGTTTTTTTTTTTTGGTAACATGTTTTGCGTATCGTGACAAATTGCCACCTAATCAGCTGTGCCACCTGCTCTTAATTAATGTTCGAATAATGAATACAATTCACAATCTATTTGTCGGCATGGCTCACAATAGAAATGTTTTATTTGCGGAACCCCCCGTCTGTCGTTGCCCTCCCCAGCCACAGTAATCATAAA
Source organism: Drosophila colorata (assembly GCA_035041545.1). NCBI lineage: Eukaryota > Metazoa > Arthropoda > Insecta > Diptera > Drosophilidae > Drosophila > Drosophila colorata. The sequence continues at coordinate 9,907,364 of JAWNLD010000564.1, forward strand.
CAATGTGTACACAAAAGTTAATTACTTTTTTGTTGCCTTTGTCGTCGCATTGTGGTTGTTGGCCTGGTTTTGCTCTGGGACTAAAAAGTACATTATTTTCGAGCACTGATTTAATAGACATCGTTTAAATTCTGATACTTGCAATCATTTTGAAGATTGAAGGGTTTCGACTTAAGAAATTTTAATACAAATAATTTAAATGTATAACAACGGTTCTGACTAATTGAAATTTCGCTTACCTCATTGCCCGTTATTAACTATTCCACATTTATCTGTACGAGTAATTAATCGTTTGGCAATTAAGAGCTATGTTTTGTTTTATTCAATTTGTGTGGGTTTTAAACACCTGTTGCTCGGAATTAATAGCCTCATTGAACTGCTGAATTTGTGGTACAAATTCCTTAAAACTCAAATCATGAGAAAAAAGTTTCAACCATCAATCTTTCCCCGCAGACAGCTGACCTTTGCGTTTCGTTTTTAACGGTCACTGACTGAAAATCGGCTGTTATCCGTGATTTGACAAGTACCTTATCCAACAAGAAAAAAAAATACTTCCTCTACAAGCTCCCATGGGTACTTCCCCCTCAACAGCTGTATTTTGACAAACTTTTGTTTATAAATGTTGTTTAATTTCAATTTGCCTTTGTTGATTTACAATGACGATTTCAGTTTATTAAATTAGCTTTTGGCGTGGCTTTAAAGTTCAAGGAGAACGCTTTATATGGCATAGAAGAAAATTTATTGATTTTATATGAATTCACAACCGTTGTGGGACATTTGCATACCCGTCTCTCTCTCATCGCACGTAGTCGAAATCGCGCCAGAGTCGCGTCGCACACGCTCGCGTTCGGGCGCGTTTTGGGCCTTTGACTAATATGTTTTTAATATGAATAGCTGAATAAATTATGAAAAAAAGAAATAATAATAAAATGCCGTAACTGCGTCAACGCATTCACGCAGCTGTTGATGCGTGTCCAAGCACGTTACGTCTTCTTCTGGCCGGAACATCACGGCCGTAGGGCGGCTATTTACTTAATGATCCATTGGCATTGACTTCGGTTCTGAGGCTAAAGACATCAGAAGTCAATGATAACATTGATATCAAGAAGGTTGCCTTAATAAAGGTGTGGCGTATTACAATTGCTAAGAAGACCGAAATTTGGCTTAAGAACTTAGTTGTGATCGTATATTGAACTTTGTATTACTTTAAATGCCTTTTTGCATATTCTGTTGTAAGCGTCTTGAATTTTGCCAATAAAATGCATATGCACATGTGCAATAACGCGGCTCAACTTTATGGCAAAAGACGAACCGGACTGGGACCGTTGAACCGTTACACAGATGCAGTTAAATGGTTATATGCGGAATGCGGCTTACCTTGAAGAAGATGCCCAGGTAGTAGCGCTTCTCGCCCAGCTTCAGCAGCGGCATCGTCCACTTATTCGGCGTGTACTGTGACTCGTCCACGCAGTTGGGGCAGTCTAAAAATAACAATCGAGGAAGCGCATCAATAAAATGTCAGAAGAGAAACGCAAAAAAATGTATACCGATTTTTTGTAAATTTTTGTACAGGCAACGGCATCGAAATACCAAGGTCGCCGAACAAATTTGCATAAAAGAAATAAAATTAATAAGCAACAGTTATAAAGAGAGATCTTCAAATATACCAGTTATGTTATGCCAATAAATATAGCATAAACAAACACGATTATGGCCGATAAAATCAAGTATCCATAAAGCTTTACTTTATGACAATTACAGATCGGTTACAACAACCGCAGCATCTCCGAGAATATCAGAATATCTCGTTTGTTGAGCTCTTTCAACTGATTTATTACTTGGCCCGAAGTTCAGCAATAAAAATCACATAAAAATTTAAAAAAATTTAATTTAAACGCTGCTCGCTCATAAATCAAATTGCGCACATTTAAACAGATCTTAAGTAAAGAAATTATATTTAAAGATAAAAGCCTTTTAACTAAATGAGTATTTTTTGAATTATGATAGTTCATCTGGATAAATTTTTAATCGAGTGGGGCAGCCAAAGTAGCATCAAAATTCCAAGTTAAGGAACTGGTTCGCTCAGCTCGCTAGATCCGAAACAAGTTCAACCTGTTCAAGTCCATACAGCATAATCAGAAAAGCTCACATTGATATGAGTCGTTGGCAGAATATTTGACAATGGCTTTGATGTGCTGCTGGAGATCTACAAATGAAATACAAATGAAATAAAAACTAAATCAAGGTCAACGCCTTTTGCGTCGATGGCTCCACAATGCGTTCTGAGTATGTGAAGGTCATTACGGCGCTATGGGAAATATATTTGTGTGTGTGTGTGTGTGTGTGTGTAGGGCAGCGTTCTTTCAAATAAGCCAACATGTGTTAGCCAAGTTAACGGCGTTTCTTTTGTTATGCGAACAAACACAAAAGACAATAAAACGACACCCAAATATGGCAAGTGAGCAAAATATTCGCGATTGTTGTTAATTAATCATCCGAAATGGACGCCATTACCAGCCAAGGCCCTGCAGAAGGCGGCACTAATGATAATTATAGTGTTGAATAATGGTTGCTGCTGCTATTGTTGTTGTTGTTGCTGTTGTTGTCATTTTGGTTGCTTGTGAAGCGCCATTGAAGTATTTACATGAATTTACAATGAACAAATGGCAAACATTTTGACTACATCATACAAAAATATAATTTATTTTAATAATAAAATAAAAATAAATGTATGCCAAATGTTGCAGTGACGCCAATGGAGGAGGAGGGACGATTAATGAAAAAAGTTGCTATTTACATACAATACTTAGCATAACAGTTATGGTTAATTTAAGTCCACATAAAAATATTTAGACTGGGGTATAAGAATAATGGTAATAAAAGAAAAAGAGTACTTGTTAAAAAACACTTTTTTAAACAACATACAAAATATTATTTATTTTAGTAAAAAAATAAAAAATCTCATTTTTATATTCTAGTATGAGTATGATTATGACGAGAATTCAAATGGTTTGGGCTTTAAAGTATAAAGAACATTTCGTTCTTGAGAATTTTACAATTAAGTATGATTAATTTTTGATTTTATGAACGCTTGCAAAAATAAAAGCAGAATTCTGGATTAGAGCTAAAAACTAAAAGAAATTTATTACTTGAATTTTAAAGAACCTTTTCTATGAATAATTCAAATTATTTGATTTGTGCAACAATATTGTAACACTTAACATATTTAACATATATCTGTAAACATTTTCTGTCTGTTTTTATTTCACATTTACATTTCTCATTTTCTGACTTTCATTTCAAAAACTAATTTAAAAAAATAACAAAAATTGCATTTGGTCTTTTAATTATCAACTTGCCATCAATTGCATCATCGAATTTAACACGGATTGTTAATTATCTCAACTCGCGAAGCCCCATAGTGACTGACCGGTCCCCAATCGACATCGCTTGAGACAGGCCACAAATTACAGGTGCCAATTGATTAAGTTTCAGCCAAACTAAATTTATTTGTTAGCATTTTTGTTTGTGTTTAAAACAAAAGTTTGCCAGAAAAAACAAACTGTTATTTAATAATAAATAAAGTCAATATTTATTATAGTTTCTTATGGTTTATTATTTATTGCTTGATTATAGTTCAGTTTTTTGCCGGCAATTAATCTGAATTTCGTATAAAAGAAAACCAGTTTTAATTTAAGGCAAAACTTTGCAGTTTTCGCCTGTCAGGGGCGGGGCGGGGTGTGGCAAAGCAGGCTCAAAGTCATTGCCAATGCTTGGAAGTTTTTGTCAAATAAATGATCGTAATTAAAATTGAAATTTGCAAGGTTGTATGGATTTTGCGTACAAGCTGCGACCTTCAGTAGCTCGTTAACTAGTTAAAGAGACGTAAGTTGTCTGCCAAAAGGTGGTAACAACTTTAAAAACCTGGCCACGCCTTTAAGCAGTCCGTTTTAATTCATATTTTTAACTAAGCCGTTAACACAAATTGGTGGCAACAACTATGCAACAGGTCGCTTAACACTTTATGGGCATATCTAAGACTTGATTGAAGACTCTGACAAACTTCCTGCATTATAAATATTTAGTGTGTGTTTCTTTCTTATTGTTTTAATATTTTTAACACAACATTTGTTTGGTTGAGAACAAAAGAATCGTTTGATATAAATTTTAATAAGTTTTTTTTTACTATTTCAACCAGTTTTTAGTCACTTTTATGACTGCTTTTTTTGGGAGTGCTTGTTTAAGAACTTTGCCTTTTATTTTTTCCTTTTTTTTTAGATAGCAATATTTATAATTTTAGTTAGATTGGGTAGATAAATATAAATGTTATTAAAATTATAAATAAAATGACTTGTAAGCCTAGCATTAAAAATTTGTCAATCATTGTACTTGATTTATTTTAGTATAAGCTCTGATATTGCGCATACGACCTGTTGTTTAAAATTCTTTTAGCTCTTGTTTAGCTTAAAATTTCTTCGACTTGTTCGTGCGGAAACGTGTCAAATTCGGCAGATTGCTCTATTTATTTTATCCAACTGACCCTGGCCTTCACTTCTCTTTACATTTCACATTTGTAACCAAATTTATGCCCTCCTTTCACGTGATTTATTGTCGCAGGTTTATCGCTGCTTTTTGTAGACTGAACTTTTGTGACAATCAATTTGCTTTTATTACAAATATTTCAACAGCTGCCGCAGCCAAAAGCAACAACAGGTGTAACAACAACAGCAACAACAACAAACACTCGACTAATTTCATTGATTGCTCAAAGCAAACCTTAATAAAAATAAAAACAAAAACAGAAACAGAAATTGGAGCGAGCCACATTAATCAATGAATAAACTCAACACGGCAGCTGCCAGCCTACAACAAGCTAAAGCAAATACACACACAAACACACACACAGCCGCATTATATGTAAACATCTCCTTAATTAAACGTTCAAAGTAAATACCAATAAAAAATGAAACAAAAAAAAATACTTTTCTGCTAAATTGGGAAAGTGAAAGTGAATTTAAAATGCGCTCTCCGCAACGACAGCCCGACAGGATGTCCAGCCATGTGTTATGCAATCGAGCCGCCTTGTGTTGAGCAGCTGCATAAGTGTCGGATTCAACCTACCAGCGACAGGACCGGCGACAGGACTTGTTGCCTTATTCGGCGACGCCAGCGTCCTGTCCAAGCTGCACAGCAGCTGCACGCCGATTATCACAGACAAAATGAAATATTTTTGCATTTTTGCGTTGTTTGATGTTAGTTTTTTGTTATTTACCGAGCTGCGTATTTTTGATTTTTATGATGTTATTTTGTATAATTTGTTGTATATTTATTTATTTATTTTGCTTTTCCAAAATATTTCTTATCCAGTTATGCAAATTTGCATTTCCGTAAAGATAGCAAAACCGACACAAAAAATTTCGCTGCTTTTGAATTTTTCAACGCATTTTCGTTTAATTTATGATACGGCTGCAGATGCACGGATTTACATATGAATTTATGAATGCGCGTTCCGCTTTTGTATGTTGTATTGTAATCGCTGTCGTTATCGCGATGCGTGAAACGAAATCGAAAGTTGCCAAAAATATATATATATATATATATATATATATATAACACAGATTGGAGAGCAGGCTAAATATGTTTAGTATAAAGACCAAGACGAAGACACCGTGCGCATGCGCGCCCAAACTGACCGTCGGCTGTCGAAGAACTAACAATTTTGGACCGCTTGGGCGCCAACTTACGCAGAATGCCAGGCGTAGCTGAGCAAACCGCGGCGAGAGAGACTGAGAGTCGGAGAGAGCCGGTTCAACTGGTTGGCCAGAGAGTGGCAGTCGCTGCCAACTTGTTTGTTGGGAATTTTTTTATTCACTTTTTTCGTTCATTTTTCGGTGTGAAACGAAACGCTCTGAGAGATTAGCATCCGTTGAGATGCGGCCCTCCATGTTCGGACAGCGGCACACTTGTTGCTGGCGACTGTCGACTGCAGCTGACTGGCTTGTCAAACACTTGACGTTGTAGCCGCTGGCACTGCTGCTGCTGCTGCTGCTGTTGCTGACCAAGGTAACATCAGTGGAGCGTGCGTTGATTTTGGACATGCCCACGAAGCTGAGCTCGAGCGTGAAACAAAAACACCCCAGCCGCCGAAGTTAGCATTTCAAAATTCTGGTTATGCGGTCTCGCATTGCAAGCTCCCTGACGTCGTTGCCGACAGCGACGTTCTCAGATTTTGCAATTTCACTGTGAAACTGAATTTGTATCTGTCTCAAAGTCAGCTGAACTGCGTCAATCTATACACATCCATTTGTGGCTGATGCTTTCGATTTCTTTTCAATCGCATGAGATGTTGTTGCTAGCTGCGGTTCTTGAGTGACCTTGAAAACTGCTACAGTGCGTATACGTCATGTGGCCACAAAGCAGCTTTAGAAATGGCAGCTCTTAAATAATCTAAGATGACAACATCTTGTTTCAAAACTCAATTAATATTACTTTTCAACTCGTCAGCATTTACACTTGCCTTTAATGTCACCCATTAAATTTCGATTGGAACAACTTATTATTCAAAAAATAAAGAAATGGAGCATGAAGAATCATTTTATAAAGATGAAATCATCACCATAAATGAAGTAAAACTCTGGACGCCGCTTATTGAATTTCTTGCAACTTCGCTCTTGATCTGTGGCTCAGTTCGCATACTTTTCGATTACATCGCTTGAAGCAATAAAATATATGTAAGAGTTTTTAAAATAAGGTATTACTCAGTCAGTGATATTGTGGCATCTTTTTAGCTGGTTATCAATGATTATTTTGTTTTTCGTCTTAGATCGTATAACTAAACAAAAAACCAGCCAACAGAAACAAGTCTCAAGCTATTAAACTATGTTTTGTGTATCTAATTCGATTAGCATTTGCCATTGAAATTAGATCAGAGACGCTGCTATACAAATATCGAACATAATGGGCAATAGGCGAGTTCATTGCTACCTGGCCAGCGAGTCAGGGCTGGCATTCTTTTGTAATAAAATTCAATCTGTGCGTATCTTAGGGCGAGTTCATTCAAGGCATTTGCCAGAGAAGTCGGAAGTTGGTGGCTTCAAAATTGACAGCTTATAATTGGTTATACATAAATAAATATTTACATTTCTTACAACTTATCAAATTGTTTCACTAATTAGTGCATTTTTTTATTAAACTAATGATAGGCTATTTGAATGGAATTTCTTAGAATCGCCTGAAGGCGATGGCTTTTTTGTTAGGATGGCTTTTTTTTACCAAATAAATTTTTTTAAATTCTTGGAAACGTGTTTTATTACGCCTAGTTGGCGGGCAAACCTTTGTTTTGACTATCTTTATAGCAACACGCTTAAATCTTAAAAAAATGTTTGCCGATTTTATTGATTTCTTTTGATGGACAGCTAATGTATCAAACGCTACAAAATTTGTTTGTTTAATATGCAAATTTTATCTTAAAATGTTGCCATATTTTTGTTTGCTAATTTGTTGCTAGGCTTTTAAATTTTTATAACTCGCATTTTAGCTTAAAATATTTTGTATTTTTATATATGTATATACATTTATACAGATATTTTGATAATGTCGGATTCTATATCCTAGCCATCTTTTTGTAGTTATATATTCAACGGCGATTTTGCTGTTACCATCGAAAGATGTACATAAATATATATATTTTATTGACTATGATACCTCAAAAAACTATTATCTTCATTGTATTTTTGTTTGCGATGTTTTTCTAAGAAAACTATTATCTAATAATCCTCTTTGCACTTGTGTTTCCATCGGGGATTTTTTAAACGTATTAAATAATATTATTAAAAATGAGATCTCAAAAACTATTATTTAACAATCTTTTCTGCAACGGGGACTTTTTTAAAATATTTTTATAATGGTCTTTAAGCAAATTATTATTTAACAATTTATATTGTACTTTTTAATGCATTTCTTGTTTTTCTAAATATTATTTTTCTTTCTTATACAAATGACATTTAACCCAAAGCAAATCTAGAATGACATAAGCGAGATGCAGCTTTGCAAGATTTATTAGTCCATGTTATCTCAAGCGATTGTCACAGTTAATTTGACCAATACTAAAACTCATCTGCTTATAAAAACAATTTCGATTTGTATAAGAAAACAATAAGCTGCATTGAAACGAGTTTCCAAATCAAAACGAAAGATTTCTGCTGGGCGAGGAAGTGTGAATTCATCGGGCAAATCTTTCGATTTGAAGGTACATACAATCGAAATCAGTTAAACGAGTTTCTGTTGACAATTTAAATAAGATACAAGTCTCAATATAGTCATAAATTCAAAGTTCAATATTGTTAAAGTGCTGGAGACCGAAAGCGAGCTAAATAACGCATGGCCCTGGTCATCATTGCAAATGAAGTAGGCTAATAAAAAAGCGCATAAAGCTTAAATTGCGTAAATATGCTGAGAAAACAAGGCATAAATTAAATACACAAACACGCACACGACACTACGCAGAAGCTGCAAATGGCATAAAAAACTTGCATTCATCATACGCCGCGTGGGCCATGAACCGAAACGGCGTGAAAACGACATTTACCACAGACCAAAGCTCTGTTGTATGCAAATAAATGACTCGAATAGTGGCAGAAAATAGCAAGAACAGCTTGGGCAGAAGATTTAATACACTCACTACGACAGCTATGTGATAGAGTAATGGGTCCTTAGAAATGAACATAAAAAAAGATTTTGTTTTCAAACTGAGCGCCTTAAACATCTACATTAATTCAGCCTATTTTCCCAAATCACGAATATAGTGTTGTAATAATTTAAGAGCATACAAATGTGTGTGAACTGAAGATTACTTGATGCTACTTGAACTACTTAAGAAACTAAAAGCAAGGTTATTAACTGTAATACTGTTGATATGGTTGTTGTAGCTTCTACCCAGTTGTAATTTGATTGATAGAGGGCTTTGTAAGTAACGTCAACTGAATGGAGCTGCCCAGCGGCAGTCCAGTCGGTTCAATTTCATGGCTGACGTCTTTATCGCACTTGATTAATGGTTTTCGTGGCATTTTCCAACACTTACCGCTGTCGATTTCATTCTCGCTGGGATCCCGCTGAAAGATATTGCCATAGTACTGATCGTGTTGCTCCGATTCGACGCTCTGCAGCGACTCCTGAACATCATCGTCGTATTCGTCGTGTGGATTGCTATTCGCCTGCGACTGCTGATCCGCCACATCCTCGTCCTCATCCTCGTAGCGCAATCGCTGGCCGCTGGAGCTCGTCAGCCGCTTGGCCGCCGCCGCAGCTGCCAGGCGATTGCGTTGGGCGCCGCCGCCGCTTTTCTTGAAGCCATCGCTGTCTGCGGCGAAGCCACGCGGACGCGGACGAGGCGAGGGCCTCGGCTTGGGCAGTATATCCGCTATGGTGGGTATTTTCTGGCTACCGCTGCGATTCGGAAACAAGCGGCGCTCCAGAAAGTTGGCAAATATCTGCTGCGTTATCTGATTCTGGCGCGCCAGCTCGCTCTGGTCCAGCTGAAAGTGATTGTTGCCACTGCCGCTGCCACTGCCGCTGCTGCTGTTGCTGGTACCTGCAATTGGATTGATGCACGATTAATCAGTGTAATCACACGTGGGCCGCGGCAATTGAGCAACCCCAACAGGTGGCTGCCGCTCTGGGGCAATTACATAAGCGCCGGGCGGCCCACGTTCAGCCTGAAGATGAGTTGCAGAAAATGGAGTAATTAACAATTAAGAGTGGTCAATGGAGTGAGCTCTACTGAAAAAATAACCTGTAACTAAAAGTGAATCTATGGTGTACGAGCATCGAGTTCTGTAAGCTCTATTTTAATTTGTGAAAATCGCATAGAAGGGCAATATTTCAAAGAAGTGTAAATTAACAATTTAATTGAAATGTATATCGGAGGAGAGGGATGGTGAGAGTAAAAGAGAGAGAGAGAAAGAGAAAGTGACAGAAGTGACAGTGACAGACGGTGAGAAAGAGAGGAAGAAAGAAGAAGTTAAAAAATAGAATAAAATAGAAAGAAAGTGAGAGAGAGGGGGAGAGTGAGAGGGAAAGGGAGACAGGGTACTGAAATGCTGCCTGTTACATAGGCTATCACCACTTCATTGTACCTTTTCAACATAATTACTTTGAGTATAGGGTATAAAAACACGTACATACACGCATATCTTACATGCTCTTACTTATCTTATACTCGTACATAAGTACAAATAAATCTTCAGCAAAATCTGAGGGTCAAGTGCTGATCAATTGCTTTAACTTAAAAAAAAAAACAGAAACTGAAGCAAACAGGCTTGCTAAAAAAAGTTATGTTTTGGCTTTTTTGCAGCAGGTTTTTTTGGAAGCCTGTGTAAAGCAAGAAGTAATTTGATGTATCAAAATTATATATTCTTTACTTAAACGACCCATGAGCTGTAAATGACTGCAATACATTTTAATTGACGGTAGCTGAAGTGACACACATCAATCAAATGCGTGACCCACTGAGAGACTGAGACGGGGATGCCCGCAGACGCCTTTGCCTCAGGGTCGCATACTCTGCGCAGCGTTCGTGATCATTAGCTGGGCTACAGCTGATCAATTTGCATTTTTTGTGGCTCTTCCCGTTTTTTTGTTGTTTGTTTTAATGACGAATTGATCATTTGCCATTTGACTTGGGTCTCTCTATCCCCAGCTGCAACTGTGTCAAGGCTTTAAGAGTTTTAACTGCCCAGCAGTTAAGCGGATTGCGAGCAGTTGTTGTTACAGTAACATTTCCAGTTACAGTTCCAGTTCCAGTTTCGGTGGCCATCTCCCTTTTAGTTAATGACTTCAAATTGCCAAATAATTGATATAAAGCGACATAAAAGCCTTAACTGCTGTTTAACAGCCCGCTTGATGCATTAGCCCCAAACTCACCCAACAAAATTACAAAAATTAAATAAACAAACAAAAACAAAAACAAAATTGTCGTACGCCCGACAATTTTTTGATTACCCAGCCATTTCGGGCTTGTTTCACTTTATGCCTGGTATTTTTGCAACGCCTTTACAAATGTGTTTACCTTCATTAAAGTGTGTAAAATGAAGTAAAATTTATTACGCAATTTACTGTCGTTTTTGCCTGGCGCAACAATGTTTTTCAATTTTTTTTCTCTTTATTTTTATATTATTTTGACTTGAGAGCCATCATTTATAACTCGTAGTGAATATCAACCAGATGCCCAAAAGTTCAAACTGACATTTGTCTGTGATGAGGGCAAATAAAATTGGAAATATAGCCACATCTTAAGGTACTCAAGTGGGCTATATTGAAATTGGGAGCGTCAAGTTGAGTGTGTAATAAATCTTATCGTTTCATGTGCACAGACCCTAAATGAGAGATGTTAAGGAGCAGTAGATACGAAATTTTCTATATATGGCTTTTAAGCTATGCCAAATACTTTTATTATTCCCATCAGACCCTTGTGGAATAAATATCTAGAAATACCCAATTTTCTCCTTTTTATATTGGAATTAAAACATTTTAAATTTTAAATCCAATAATTTAATGCTTATAAGATTTGGTATAAATACAATTTTAAAACTTTTTTAAATAAATTTCATATAATACTGACAGTCAAAACAAGCATTATATAACATGATGATGGCTAATAATCAGAAAGTCTCCTTCTAAAATAATTTCGATGCTCGACCATTTATGATACATTTTGAAACTAAGTGCAACACTCAAAACCAATTGACAGCTGAGTTTTACTGAAGTTTTCAAAGAGCAAGTCATCGACGTTTTTTATTATTTTGGTTTTCCTGGCATTAATTATCGATTTCAACTCCAATTGCTGGGCACCCATATTGGATAATTGTGCGTCGCAGAGGTCACAGACTTGGGCACTCGACAAACCGACAAAATCGCCCTAACAATGGGCTCTAATGGCAGTCACATTATGGGTCCATTGTTAACACGCTGTTCCGCTGGCGTCTAATTGTTCTCAACGAGCCAACAAATCAAGCTGAATAATCCTTGAGATATTATGAGTATTTGTCGCTCATTAAGAGCCACATTTCAATTGCTGCCGCTGCCGATGTTGTTGCCGTTGTTGTTGTTGTAGTTGTAGTTGTTGCTGGCGCAATTTACATGCCATTGTTCGGGCAGTTGACCAATTGACCAATTGAAAATCGGTCCAAGTCGTGATGGCCCAAATGCACAATCTAATCCAGTTCCCGATCTGCGATCGCCGTTTAACACGCAGTTTTCGAATGCCTTTTGCATTTTTATTTGTCGCTCGATTGGAGTTTATTAATTTCGTGCAACGTGCAACGTGCAATCATGCAGCAGCCGTAAAGCCATAACGTAACCCAGTTCTGTTTGAATTGATGTGTATCTCTATCGCACAGATACACGGCACAGACCACATTGGCTAATTGTCGTTTGCCAGGCACATAAATCATGGAGACTCGTCGAGGATGTTGACTGCAACGGCAACTGCCTTGAAAATGCAACAACAGCAACCAAATCAAACAGTAAATCATTTTGACTTGCATCTGTTGCAAATACCCGCCAGCCTCACCAGCAGCAGCAGCAGCAGCAGCAGCGACAGCGACAGCGGATAATGTATCTGTATCTTAAAAACAGCCACTGCTGCAAAGAATCGAGGGCCGTGTAATTGCCGCTTGGCTGAAAAGAGGTCAATTAGCAGCAGCATCTACAAGTACAGCAGTGCCCATTTACCAAACCCCCCTCCCACCCAACAAATAGAGTTTGTTTAGCTGTTGTGCAATCCGTCATGGAAAACGGAAAAAAAGAAATATGTGCGAAAAATATGTATTCCAAAAATGTATCCGACTCCGACTTTAACAAGACAAGACTTGCACATTCCGTCCAACAAAAAATGTGCATTATTTTTCGTCTCATTTTCGGATAAAGTTTTTCCTCTTTTTTTTGCAATTGCGCAATCGGTGCACTCGTAATTAGCCACAAGTCTGTCATACGCGGCGTATACGTAACGCAACACCAAAGCGCATACGCCCCGTTGGCCGTGTTGCTGTGCGGTTTGATTTGTTTGATTGACGCACAGATATACGATACTCTATTGCAGACAATACGCATATTCCAACTGTCTTTCAATGTCAGACAAGATTTTATACCAGCCGACAGCTAATTGATGATCTTGAGTTTAGTTTAAGTTTTTCAATTCATGTAGCTGACTGAGCAGATTTTCAAAATGATAATTAACACAGCACTCAAGAGTAGATTTAGCATTGTTAATGCGTAGAACTATAAATTATTAATCAACATTTGCATAACTGATGTAAAAACTTTCGGCCCAAGATCTTGCCGAGCAACTCGAATTAATATTCCCATTAAAAATGACAAATTTATCTATAGAAATAGCTACCAAATGATGTCTCATTATTGGCGATTGCAAAGCAGGTGCTTGAACTCGACAGGAGAAGAAAATAAAAATAAAGAAATAGTTAACTATATGCGCCCAGCATCTTCTACATTCAAGTCAATGAACGGGCCATTAATCTTTGAGCCAACTTTGGGTATGTTTATCGCACGCGTTGCCTTTCGTCGTGGTCTGTTCGAAAATGTCACAAGGTGAAGAAACGACAACAACAAGAACAATAAACTTATAAGTAGATATAAGTGCTGGCTAAAAGACAAGTTTCATAATTCTTTCAATATGAATTTGTGCATATTTTTTGACTGAAATTAGCTTAGTGGCAGTTTGTGAGGTCATCAGCATACCAAATCCAACTGCAACACCTAAATAAAAAAAATAAATAAAACTCTAAGCTAAGAATAACTATCAGATAAAATAATATTAAAATGAGTTTGTTTTTTTATTCAAACACATTTTTTCTACTCTTGTTGAATATTTAATAGGCTAACATATAAAGATGCCAATGACATTAATAATATTATCGGCTTGCTTTGGCTTTTATATAACAGTTTCGTCGAGTAAATTAGACAGAGCTGGTTTTCGGATTATGGAGAAAAGACTCGACATGAGAAATTCAGAAAGAAATGTGAGCAAAAGCTTGCATTAATTTTGGTGATTAGCCTATGCGTTTGGCTGTTAATTAAACGTGAGATCAGCTGAATGTTAAAATGTAAAAGACTATGAAATTGATTAGGTTGAATATCGTATTTGTTGCTTATTTATTTTAACACATAATTCTTTACTTTGGCTATTATTTGGTAAACATATTTAATTCACTCGGTAAACCAACTAAAATGTGATGCTTAGCCTCACTTCTGAGGTCAAATTCATTCAACAGCTTTCGTCAAGGCATTCAAGACGGCCCACTGATGCATAATAAAAACTATATAACAATCTCTTGCGGCCCCTCTCCCACTCTCTTTCGCTCTCTAAGTGCAATCTTAAATATTTGCACAGCTATTGAGGCAGCCTCATTAACGTATATCGATGGGACGACCTTGGCATGGATTTAGGCACTCGTTGCCACTTGGCACAATCAATGGTGAACGAGGCGGTGGGAAAGCTTCACAAGTACTTACCTCTTTTGTCGCGGCCATTTGTGGCTGCCACCGCCTTCACGTCCACCTCCACCTGCGCCCTTTCATGGACGGCATTCGGCTGAGCAACTGCAATTGGAACATTTCCTCTTTTGGTGGCAATGCTGCTGTTGCTGGGCGCATGGAAACCGCGTGGCACGTTGCGCAGTGCGGCTGTTTGGGGCACGGTTAGGGGCACAGTTGACGGCACATTTTGTGGCGCGTTTTTACCGGAATCGACACTGGCCAGCGATAAGAGCACTGTGAAGAGCGTCAGACGTTGCATTATCATCGCGCTTGGGCTTTAATTAGCGAGCCAAATCCACTTGTGTAAAAGCTGTAAAGGCTTCGAGTTGAAGCTGAAGATCGCGACGGCGACGGCGACACAGACACGACTGACGGAGAAAGCAAGGTGCAGGCGGCGCTCGGTGTCCACCGATCGTGTTTAAGGTGAATGGCTCCAATAATGCTACGATCTAGCCGGATTGTTATGTTATGCTTTGGCGCTTTCTAAATTACCAATGCACAGATGCCTTGGCGACAGATCTGTAAGTTATGAATATTTGCTGTGTTCACAATGGGTCGGATCGGCGATCGGGGCGTCGATCGTTATGTTTTTGTTTTTGGTTTATTTTCTGAATTTGTAACGTGTTTGGTCTCAGTGCTTCTGTTTTCTCCTCCTAAATTTCATGGCGTTGTGGAACAAAGAGCGCCAGGCCATTAATCTGCGCCTTCAACTTCAGCTGGAAGCCGGATTAGGTAATCGAGCGATCTTGTCTCGGCTCGTTTACTTTCTTTCCGTGTTGTTGTTGTTGTTGGAGCTGATGCTGCTGCTGCTGCGGGAGAGCGCTTGTATACACTCTCACTTTTGCGCACGGCGACTCTTGAGCTGACCGATCTCAAAAGTTGCTCGCATTTGGCGCTGAGCTTTCGAACCGTCCAGAGCCTCGCTCGTTGCTCCGTTTAGGCCTTATTTTTTTGCTGCTGTTGCTGTTGCGTTAGCTTTCGGCTTGCTTACTTACAGACTAAAGCGTTTGAACGCAACTGAGATACGTTGCGCGCTCGATTCCTCTCTGGAGCCGATCGGTTTTTACTTTTTGATATCAGCTCAGCCGCGGTCAGCTGCTTCGTTTAGCGCTCCTCTCTTGGCCATTGTCGCTCCCTCGCTGCCTCGCTGTCTCGCTGCCTCGCTGTCTCGCTGCCTCGCTCTCTAGCTCTCCCACTCTCGCAACTTGTTTACATTCGCTGTGCTCTTCTCAGGCATTTTCGCTGCATCGGCTGGCCACTCGTTCCTCCTCAGCATTTATGGCCTTTGCATCGCAGCCATCTTCAGTTGGCAATAAGCGGGTTTTTAATTACAGTTGACCAGGTGCTGGATGGGGCGCGGTTCTTGCGTAGTCGCTGACTTTACTTGTAAACTGATCTTTTCTCAGCCAGGTTTTGTTGGTTGAAACCAGCTCCAAGAATTGCCAACATGCGACGATCGTTTGCCCTTTGCCAGGGTTGTAGGCAATAAATAACTTAATAATCCCACTAATATGCGCTGATTATAATTGCATGCACCTGGGTTAAAAATAAATAAGATGAGTTGTCTTTAGGGCCACTGTAAACCAAAAACACGTAAAAACATTTAGCAGATATGTGATATTCTTTATTTTTATTTCTTTACTAATACACACAAAAGCCCAATTTCTAGCCGGTCGTTCCTATAACTATACGCTATAGTAGTCTAATGTTAAGATTTTTCTTATTGGTTAGGAGCACTGTGAGGCTAACTGAGTTTGGCTTAAATATCTTTAACAAGAAAACGCTTTTATAACCGATTATTCCTATGGGAGCTGTATGATATAGAAGAATAAAGTAAAACTTGTACCTGCCGAGTTTGGTCAATATATCATAAAAAATAAAAGATTTTCATACATAAACTTATTTTTCGACCGATCATTTCTATGGCAGCTTTATGATATATTTGTCCGATATTAATATAAAGTGCTCAATATGTTAAGATAATATATATATATATATATATAAATATATATATGTACAGCTATAGCTTGGGGTCTATAATAATAATATATATATTCAATATATTAGTTTTACATACTTTATGGCATCGTCGATGCCTTCTTCGACAAAATTAAAATTACCTGTGCAAAGAATAAAACATTTATATTTCAATATCCATCAATTATTTATGGATCATAAATATTTTTAAGTTTTCTGCGCAACAATATCAACTTAAATGCAAATATGAATAGCTTAATCGGGGGTTTCCCAGAGCTCAAGCACTGGATAGTGATTGCCTTGTAGATACCCTGCACTTTTCTAGCACTTGTATACGCTAGAAATGCGAATTGAAAAACAAGTTTTGCGTTGATCCAAAGTGTGATATTTATTGTACAATTGTATTTCCTTATTCCGGTTGTTGGCTAAATGACCTAAAAACTATAAAAATTTCGAATCCAGATGTTATGTTGCAGTACGTCAAGTGATCGCTTTTCTCAGAGCAGGCTAGATATGGGCAATAGCAGTGGAAGGCTTCCTTAACTTGCCCTTCGTTAGCTGCTGTCTACTTCTTCTTCTTGCCTTTGCCTTTGCCCTTGCCCTTCTTGCCCTTGCCCTTACCCTTGGCCTTGCCACCCTTCTTGCTGGCGTCCAGCAGTGCCTCAGTCACATACGTCTCGGTGGTCACCTTGCTCATGGGCAACGTTGACGGCTGCTTCGGAGTGCGCAGCTCGATCTCAATGGTGTTCTTCTTGTGCTGCGACTTGGACTTGCTGCCCAGCCGAACGAGGAACACATCGCTGTCGGTCTCCTCGCACGTTTTGTAGCAAACCTAACCGAGAGTTGGGAGCAATACATAACAAATGAGAATGAATCAAACGAACACGTCTTAATTGTTGTTATTTTTAAAAATATAAATTTTTGTAATTTGTGTGGGCAGTAGGCGTGGCCGAAATTTTCTTGGTCGGTATTTAGAAGTCTTTATAAAATCTGTCTGTCAAATTTGGCGACTCTAGCTCTAAAATTGTGGGAGATATGAATTTACTCGCATTACCCGTTCCCAAGGTATATGGATCTTACCAATTTGCCACGCCCCTCCCGTCGGCATATACAAAATACTGTTTGTGCGCTCTTTAGAAGAGGTCATCAGAAATCTGTCTAAAAAATGTTTCTGTTTTTAGCTTTAAAACTGAGGAAGATACATTGATTCTATTGAATTGCCACGCCCCCAGTGGGCGTAGCCAACAGATCTTAACACTTTATCTGACACGGATATAAACGAGTATATATTCCAAATTTGATGTCTCCTGCTTCAATACCGGCAAAAAAAAAATGGAGTTCAACAGACAGACGGACGGACAGCAAGACGGACATTGCACAAACCCAATATGCTCATTTCACTTCGTGAATGCGTATAGAAATTGGCATGTAGAGAGCGATGCTGGCAGATTTACAACCGCTGTGAATACGAATTGTGGTTGCCACATATTTGGAGCTCTTGGCTAAGCTTATGCAACAGACGTGCAGCGCAGCTCGAGCAATTGAAAGCGTTTAGCCGCAGACTGCGGCACCAAGTCACGGAACAATTGGACCGTTCGAGTCGACTGTGGTATTCCGCATTCCAGCGTGTGGCATGCAACTGAGGCTGGCCAGAGCTGACGGGCGGACAAGTTTACAGGCTGCCTGCAGCTAGTTGTGGCTGGCGCTTACCTCGATGCCCTTCTTTCTGGTGTCCAAGTTGACGCCCTTCATGGTGTCCTTGATGTCCTTGGCATCCACCTGCATGCAGCAGTTGCGCTGATTCTGCGACGGCGGTATCGCTGGTATCACGGGCAGCCCGCCGCCGCCGCACAAGCGCCGGCGATAGCACTCGACCTTGGCCTCCCGCTGATCGCAGACCTGCGACCGATAGCAATCGACCTTGGCGTCCTCCTTCTCGCACGCCTCCTTGATCTTCGAGAAGGGCACGTAGTAGTTGTCCGTTTCGCAGGTATCGTTGCCGGAGTACTTGATGTTGGCGCGCACTTTCGGTATGTTGGGATGATTCACAATCTTGCCGCAGGTGCGTCGCTGCAGATGCTTCCTGGCGAAGTCGCTGCGCTGCAGTATATCGTTGAGGCATTTGTTCGATGGGCAGTCCTCCAGGTTGGATTTATAGCAGGGATCATCGTCGGCGCCAAGGTTCGCATCGGCGCCATCGTCAACGCTCTGGACTCTGTGCGTATTCTTCAAGACCCGTATAGTTAGACCGCTGCCATTGAGGCAGGCCTCGAACTCATCGTAGGCCTCGGGACCCGGATCCGGACGCGTCGGCTGTATAAAGCATGGAGCTATCTCCGGACTGCAGTCACATTCGCATTGGCACTGACAGCACTCGTCGCATTCAGGGACCACTGAAGATCACCGGAGTGATTGGGAACAGGTATTACTACGATTGAACCTTCTGAAGTTGTGGGGCTTAGGGTTTACCTCTTGGCATCATTGGTCTTAGCATGTCATCATTGATGGGGACTGGACAGCTGATTCCACCTTTCTTCTTGCCCTTCTTGCCCTTCTTACCCTTCTTCTTGGCCATTTTAGCTGGATATGTTTATGCGGACGTATGTGAGCTCAAAATTTAATTTAGATATAGTTTGAATTAGTCAATTTGGATATTGCACTTGACCAGTAAATGGCGCAATTTCCCTATAGCTCGTCTGCGCTCTAAACTTAATTGAAACAGAACGAAACGAAAAATAATCGAGTTTAGAATATCTATTCGTAATTCGTAAAAAAGGCCAAAACCAAAAGAATTGCCCTTGCCACGCCCTTGGGGGGCTGCTTATAGAGCAATTGGTTTGGTTATCCGTCTGTTCTCTAAATAATCAGAGATCAGCTCAATTCGCAAACTTTAACTACAAAAAAAAATTACGAGAGAATTTTTTTCTTTTAGACGATAGAAAATTCCGAATTGATTGTTGAAAATAAAATGAAATTTGTACCCTGGATAATTTTGTTATGACTGTTGAAGCGTCGATACAATTTTGATTTTCTTTGCCTAAACTATTCTCAACGATTGCTGAGGTTTGACACGTGATACGTGTACACACAGATGTGTGTATAATGGGCGTGTGTGTGGGGTCTTAAATAATCGATGGTGTCAGAACAGGTTGAGAATTATAGTTGATTACAGAACGCTTTCTAAAGTGAGAATATATGTCAAGATATTACTCAGATAAAACAAAAAAATAAATCGAATGCATATAAAATAATATATGAAAATATTGATAATATATATTTGAATTAGTAAAAAATTGTACATTTAATTAAATTGATATTACAAAATTTATTATTGCTGATATAGATAACATTAATTCGTTATACGTATACGTGTTGATATGAAATTCATGTATGCTTTTGTAGCTCGATTATAGAACTGACGCCAACTATGTGTTCTTCTTGTTATTATCCTGCTTTTGATGGCTCCGTTTTTTATCCAACAAGACTGAACGATGCAAGGGGCTGAAGTGTACGTAACGAAAGCTCGCAGCTGGGTTCAGGGCATCTGCTAGAGCATAAGAGTGCTTGTTTTTATATACAATTAATTCTTCATTGACATTTTTGTTTCAGGCAGATTCGATATCTTCAGTATACAATAACAGATATGACGCCTGAGAGAAACGCCTATTTTTTTTGTTTCTTTCCCAGCAAGTTCTCATATGATAGAAAAGTGGGATACGGGTTTAGACCGACACAGTCAGGGCAAGGAATTCGGTACTTGACAATTCGCTTACACTGTTTTTTACACGGTACAGTGGGACAATCTGTGGTAATACGGCAATTAGCTGGGTTTGTTCAGTTAGTTTATCAGGTGGCAAGAACTTACCGCGATCAAATTCATCCTCACATTTATAACAGGGGCATAATTTATCCGCATTGCAGGCGAAGTAACGGAAACCCATTCTAGGACATTCCTCATCCCTCCCCAGTCGGGGTACATAGGAAGGATTCTTCTCTGGTGTCTGTGGCACGGGCACATATTTATTGCCCACCTTGTTGAATGTTGATACGATCGACGTTCCATGACAGAGCAGGCGCAATATGAGCACTATATTGCCGGTTTGTTCTTGGCACAGATTGAACAGTGGCAGCAATCTTTTGGCCGTCACTAAGCCTGGACCCAATTGCTCCTCGCGTTCCAATCCGACTTCACGGAACACGCACTTGTCCAACACGTCCCTGTTGGAGCCCGTAAATGTCGGAGTTAGTTCCACTTGTTCCAGTATCCTTCCCCACCAGCCACGGTTTTCTTCGCTAAATTCCTCATTGATATCATCAAAGAGCGACTTTACCTTCATTTCGGTCAATCCAATCAGAAATTTGCAGCGATCTGAACGTTTCTTATAGACATGAATCAAGAGTCGGTCTTTCTTTGTGACCGGCGATTCCAGCGCAAATATACAGCACTTGCCACACTGTGGCTGCCCCGGCTCCAAGCAGCTGCCGTACTCACGATCGCAAATATTCACGTACACGCTGGAACGGAACGTGAGCTCCACGCAGGTTGAATACTCCTCGGGTGCACAGTAATTTTTGCGTGTAATCACCAGATCATCGACCACAAAATCGAACATGTACAGTAAATGTGGAACGAAGGTCATTTTCTGTGAATATATTTTAGATGGTTATCTGTGAAATCGGAATAGAAATGTAAAAAAAAAGTCTGAATTAGAAATTTTGAGTTATTGTTTTGTTCGGGAAGTTAAAACTAAAATTGATTTGTTAGCACTAACTGTCGTAGTTAAGGTCGCCTGATAACAAATTTTTGGTATACCCTGAATCCATTGAAAATGGGAGGAAGGGTACGATAGTTATGGGCAAATGTATGTAACAAGCAGATGGAGGCATCTCCGACCCCATAAAGTAAATATACCCTTGATCAAAACGACGAGCTGAGTCGATTTGTCCATGCCCGTCTGTCCTTCTGTCCTAAAATTAAAATTGTTTTTTCTGATGTCTAACTCCGTTTCATTATTATCGATAAAAATCGATTTTAAGTCTTAGTTTTCTTAGCATATCTCGTAGTCTATAAGATCTAGGTTCGTAGAATTTGGTTTTTTATGTTCTCGTAAAGCAGACGCAGATCAGAAATATTTCGGATTTCAGATTT
The DNA here is from genome assembly GCA_035041545.1 of Drosophila colorata. NCBI lineage: Eukaryota > Metazoa > Arthropoda > Insecta > Diptera > Drosophilidae > Drosophila > Drosophila colorata. The sequence continues at coordinate 9,929,040 of JAWNLD010000564.1, forward strand.
TAAATGTGAATGCTCTTATTAAGTCCTGAACATTTCATAAAGAGCATACTTTGAGTTTAGGAGTTAAGTCAAGAATTCAGTTTCTTTAGTGGGGACGAATCGCAGCCGCTGAGTAAAGTGCGCAGCTTGCTGCGTGTGTTTGTGATTTTGTGTAAATGTATGTATATGAATAAATGCAACGATAGATATTGCTGGGTTCAGGGTATCTCCAATTTGGACACTCCCGACTAGAGACTCTTACTTGTTTAAATAGACATTAAATCCTTCATTGATATTTTTGCTTCGGGCAGATTCGATTTCTACAGTACACAATTACAGAACTGGAGCCACCAAATGAAAGTTCTGAGTTTTTTTCTTTCCCAGCAAGTCGTCATATGATATATAATCGGGAAACAGGTTTACACCGACACAGTCAGGGCAAGGAATTCGGTACTTGACAGTTCGCTTACACTGTTTTTTACACGGTACAGTGGGACAATCTGTGGTAATACGGCAATTAGCTGGGTTCGTTCAGTTAGTTTATCAGGTGGCAAGAACTTACCGCGATCAAATTCATCCTCACATTTATAACAAGGGCATAATTTATCCGCATTGCAGGCGAAGTAACGGAAACCCATTCTTGGACGTTCCACATCCCTCCCCTCTTCGGTTACATAGGTAGGATTCATCTCTGGTGTCTGTGGCACGGGCACATATTTATTGCCCACCTTGTTGAATGTTGATACGATCGACGTTCCATGACAGAGCAGGCGCAATATGAGCACTATATTGCCGGTTTGTTCTTGGCACAGATTGAACAGTGGCAGCAATCTTTTGGCCGTCACTAAGCTGGGACTCAATTGCTCCTCGCGTTCCAATCCGACTTCACGGAACACGCACTTGTCCAACACGTCCCTGTTGGAGCCCGTAAATGTCGGAGTTAGTTCCACTTGTTCCAGTATCCTTCCCCACCAGCCACGGTTTACTTCGATAAACTCCTCCTTGATATCATCAAAGAGCGACTTTACCTTCATTTCGGTCAATCCAATCAGAAATTTGCAGCGATCTGAACGTTTCTTATAGACATGAATCAAGAGTCGGTCTTTCTTTGTGACCGGCGATTCCAGCGCAAATATACAGCACTTGCCACACTGTGGCTGCCCCGGCTCCAAGCAGCTGCCGTACTCACGATCGCAAATATTCACGTACACGCTGGAACGGAACGTGAGCTCCACGCAGGTTGAATACTCCTCGGGTGCACAGTAATTTTTGCGTGTAATCACCAGATCATCGACCACAAAATCGAACATGTACAGTAAATGTGGAACGAAGGTCATTTTCTGTGAATATATTTTAGATGGTTATCTGCGAAACCAGAATGGAAATGTAAAAAAAAAGTTTGAACTGGAAATTTAATTTTGAGTTATTGTTTTGTTCGAGAGTTTAAAGCAACTGAAATTTGTTTGCTATATAGCACTAACTGTCATAGTTAAGGATATAGGTTTTTTACATATGTAAGCATATGTAATTAAATGTAAATTATTGTTATTAATTTGTTCATAAGAAGTTTATGAGTTAGTTTTGCCATTTGCAAAAAAAACTTGGTTTATAAGAGCTATGGCAATTAGACCTTAAGCTCACTGTTGCTAAAGACCTACCGATTTATGTGTGCTATAAATGTATGTATTACAATTAGATAAAAAAAGCATATATTTTTTTTAATTTATTTATTTTTCTTATTTTTATTATATTTTATATTAAGTGGAGCATTACTTTAAAAGTATTTACTTTTCGGAAATTTATTAGAGTCCAGTTTGTAAGTAAACGTTACTAATACTAGTATTGGAATAGGTACATGATTTTAATATGTGGATTATATAAATTTGTTGCCTGTTTTGATTTGTTTTGTTTTGATATAGATGCCAAATTTTAACTTGGCATATTGATTTTGTTTTTTTTTTTTTGTGGAATAAATATTTTTCTATAGTGATCATTGATTGATTAATACAAATTAAAAAAATAAAATAAAAATTGAGATAGCAATTCTGATATGAGAGTTGTGTTTGTTTGACATAGAACACCTATTAACCCATCCTTAGCAGTGCCCACAGATTGAACACACCCACTAGCCGCCCGATTTGCAATTAAGTTCAATAAATGCTGCCCAAAATAAAAGTCTGCAATGGTTATTGATTAAAACGAGTGTCTTCGAATGAAGTGAAAAATATCTAAGTAGTTCAAAAAGTTGAGAAACACTGAGAATAAAATGTAGCCATCTGTAAGGCTCCAATAAAATACAGTTTAGTTGGCCAAGGCGCTGCGCTGCAGCATATCCCGTTGGGGAATTTATTGAAATCACAATCCTCCAGGCTGCCCAATCAAGCTACATTATCCTCGCTACCAAAGTCTGCATCGGCACCCATCATACGTATTATTGTGATACACCATTTTTTCTTTTCAATTCTTAGGGTGGTCAGCAAGCTGCGGAGATCGAGAGACGATCGCTTTGGCTAAGTAGAACACAAACTGCATTCGCATTGGCATTGACAACACTCGCAACACTCGTCACAACCATCGAGCACTGCCAGGAAACGGAAGGATTACTGCGGATATTCCGGCGGAAATTCAGAGATTGCCTACCTCTTGGTTTTATCATAAATATCACCGATATTCTTTGAACGTTTGACCTTTTCGCTTCCCGTTTCATGAGCATTTGTGGTCGTGAGCGCAGGTTTGAACTTGAATTTGGATGGGACCTAGTCGACTTGGATGTTGTACTTGAGCAGCAGGTGACGCAGTTGCCGTATAGCTCGATTGCGCGCTAAAACGAAATGGCGGAATTATAGTTAAGCACATGTGTACGCAGTATAGATCACGCCTCCCGTTACACCCACCCAGGTCGCAGCAACTGGCGTACTCGGGACAGCAGTGGCTGCAGGGATCGGCATAGCCACCGCCGGGCGTTGGCCGTGAATGGTCACAGAAGAGTCCGCCCGCGGGCGTTGCGGGCGCCGAATTGTCACAGAATAGCCCACCACCCGACTGGCGGCCCTTGTTCTTTTTCTTCTCCTTCTCCTTTTCCTTGTCCTGTTGCTGTTTGTCCTTTCGCGCGGTGTCCGCGTCCTTCTGCTTCTGCGTTTGCACGTATCGGGGGTGGGCGGGAACGCCGCCGCATGGACCACATGGCTCCAGGCGCTGCTCAATGACGGACTTGCAACGCCGCTTGGTCGGCACAGTGGGACACTCTGTGATCACAGTTGATGCGATTAGATAATCAGAGAAAGCTGCTGATGAACTTACCGCGATCGAACTCATCCTCGCAGTATTCGCAGGGGCACATCTTGTCCAAATTGCAGGCGAAGTAGCGCAAACACTTTTTGGGCTCCGGTGGTGGGACATAGCAAGGATCCGGCTGCACACACGTTGGCAGCGGGCAGGGTGGACACTTGCCCTTGCAGCATTTCTTGCCAGTGTCCATGGGGCCGCCGGTAGCGCTTGCGGCCCCACCGCCGCAGCAGGGATCGCACGGATCTTCTGGACACCGTTCGGGCTCGCATGGAACCTTGATTTTGCCACAAGATGGACAGGATGGACACGCCGGCGGTGGACAGGGCGGCGGTCCAACTGGATTACGTGAACAGATCGAATTGTTCAGCGAGAAGGAGGACACGATTGCCGGTCCGTTGCAGAGCAGACGCATTATGAGCACCATATTGCCGGTCTGCTGCTTGCAGAGATTGAAGAGGGGCAGCAGCCGCTTGGTCTGCTCCGAGGTGGGGCACAACTGCTCGCGACGCTCGTTGCCGGGATCATAGCAGGCGCAATTGTCGAGAACATCCTTGTTGGGGCCCTTCATTTTGGGCAGGTTCTGCAGCTGGTCCTGCCATATCTTCTCCCAGTTAACGTTCTCGGCATCAAAGGATTCCCGGACACGATCGAAAATGGGCTTCATCGGCAGCTCGGTCAGTCCAATTAGAAACTTGCAGCGATTCGTTCGCTTCTTGTAAACGTGAATCAGGAGCCGATCCTTGTCCGTAATCGGCGATTCCAGTGCGAATATGCAGCACTTGCCGCATTTGGGCTGCTTGGGATTCACGCAGGTGCCGTACTCGCGATCGCAGATGCTCAGGAAGACGCTCGAGCGGAACGTGAACTCCACACAGGTCGGATACTCCTCGGGCGCGCACAAATTCTGCCGTGTTATCAACAGGTCGTCAATGACAAATTCAAGCATATAAATTAAGCTTCGGGCCAATGCCATAATGCAAACTGTTTCCAATTGCAATTTGCGAGTGCAGAGAATAAACTCGAAATTTTGTAACTAAAAATTGTTTGTTTTAATTTGGGCCGAGGCGAGATACTGAGCTGGGATAGACATTTCGATCTTCTATAGCATGGGCAACACAACAAATGCCTGCTGAGTGACTTTTTTTCAACGAGTCTGTTGCTTTCATTCGAAATGTTTGAGTCCTCTCTTTGCAAAGTAATTGCAAGCTTTTCATATCCTGTTCACAAAAGGAATTAGGGCATAATTAAGACCGGCGTCGACGGTTTTCAGCTGATAATATACTGTGAACGAGTAGTGGGCAGTCGGTTACACCCGACTGCAATGTTCTTGTTTCGTTTATTTTTTTCTACGTTGAAGCTCTTTCAGTTACCTTGTTTTGCATTGTTATTTTATGACAGAGTATTTAATAGTCAAATATTCATAAATATATATTATTTAGATATAAATAAATATTATTTAGAGGCAAAAAATTTAGTTTTTGTTTCCCAATCAAATAAAATTATCTATATTATAATATTATTATCATAATTAATATATAATATTATAATTAATTAATTTAGTTTAATTAAGTTTAGTTGAATTCAGGTCTCAGTTTCACAAACCTTCACAAAAGGGACACAAGTATTTTTTTATTTTAATTCGTTTCTGCTTTATTTTCTAGTAATGCATAAAATGCTTTATTCAATTTCCGAAATTGTTCTACAAAATTGATTGAGCTACTCGTAAACGTAATTTGAAGTGGCGCTGCAACGATCACTGCCTCTGGTTGTTAATCCCCGCAAGCTGCTGCAGCAGGAAGCATTTGGACAAGACAAACTCCATCTATAAATAAGCTGGGATAGCTGGTGGGCGAGGGCAACGTGTTGGACACAAAAATACAGAATGGGGTCGAATTGGATACAGGAATTTTGTGAAGTATATTTGTTGTTTTCGTGCAGTGTTCTTAACTGATGGTAGTAAAGCAGGCGGACTTCGAGGCTGGGCTCCATCGGTTATCAATTAGACGACACTAATGTCAGGCGGATTGAAACGGCATGAGAGGAAAAAGCCGTGGCCATTGAACGAACTCGACGCCGTAGTGCAGAATGCCAGTGGCGCTGACCGCAATCATTGCGCCCCAGAAGAGCATAAATAGCAGATTCTCTGTGTTGAATTCGGCTGGATATGTCATGGTGACGACGAACATGGCCACAGCGATTAGCAGCACCGACGGGAAGGCAAAGTAGCGCCAGCCATGTGGCGCCATCAGGGGCGATGGCAGGATGCTGCCCTCGTTTTCATTGATCAGATAGTTGCCCAGGAACAAATCGATGCCATCCTGACGCATCCCATCCGCAAAATTGTTCAAATAGTAGCGCATCAGCGAGTTCTTGCCATCGTTCATGGCACCCGCCTTGGTGCGCTTGCCGGTGCGTGTGAAGTCCGTTTTGAGGGCGCCAGTGCCGGAATACTGTAGCGAGACCAGATCCGCGTTGTCCGCCCAAACGCCCTTAAACAGCGCCTCAAAGCTGCTAGACGCTTGCTCGACCCGTTGGGTCAGATAGAGCACGCCCAGCTTTTGGAGCACTGCAGTGAGGGAGCGGCGGGCCAGCATGCTCTGCACTACATTCGTCCTGTCCAGGCAGTCAATGCAGTTGGTGCGGAAGACGCCCGTCTGCGTGCACACCACGCTGCCGTTGTCGTAGGCGTGATAGAAACCTAAGTTGTCCTGCTCGTGGGCGAGTCGATCGATCAGAATGTTCAGTCGGTCCCACCGCATTTTCCGGCACTCGTGATGAAAATCGAAGGCCTCGTAGCGCACATTCGGGTCCCCCAAGATGCCCACCAGGCGCGCAAACGTGGCCTCCAGTTCGCCCTCGGCGCCCTTCTGGTCCACCAAATTGACGGCCACCTGCTGGCCATAGATTTTCAGCTGCGCATTAAAGTGCGCCGTGCATGCGGCCAAGTAATCCTTGCCGGGTATTAGCCGCGGCCGGGGCTTGTACCGCAAATTGGGCAGCTGCTGCCATTGGAAGGGCATGCTGCCGCGCGTCTGCACAAAGCTGGTATGCTGTCCATTGAACTCGACAATCTGTTCCGTTTCCACAAAGTTCGCCACCTGGCCGTGATCGTTGCTGCCGCGGCAGAAGAGCCGCGTGCCCGCACGCTCCACGGATCTGCGCGTCACAATGCTCCAGAAGAAGGTCTGTCCGTTGATCTGCACCTGGTTGACCGAGACAAAGCCCAGCACAAGCGGCAGCTGAAAGCGCTGCATTTTGTCGCACTTGAACTGCTCCAGCACATGACCGTTCCACACGAATCGTCTGTCCGCCCGCTGCAGCAGGCCCTGGCCGGACTTCTGTGCGCGGTTCTCCAGCTGCCGCTGCAGCGTCTGCGTCAGATCGTAGCGGTACGAGAAGTAATAAAACTTCGTGTCCAGTGTCTTGCGCAACATGCTGAGGTACGCCTGATTCTCGGAGCGCTGGATCACGTTGGGAATGTAGGGTAGAATATCGTAGCCGGCCAGGCGCCACACGATCGCATTGTTCAGCACGCCGACGAAAAGGCGATGCGTGGCCACCAGCAGATAGTCGCAGCTGAGCAGCCGTATCGTGCCCAGAATGCCGCAAATGCGTCTCGTCGGCCTCAGATTGGTCAGCTGGGTGGTCTTCGCCTGCACGCGCGTCACCTTGTCGAGCCGGCCAATAATCAATAGCTCCTGCCCGTTCGGCTCCACGATGAAGCTCTCCTGCGTTACGTACAGATTCATGTCATCGTACACGTCGTTCTCGCCCTCCATGCTGCTGGCCAAGTAGTCTCTGCAACATACACAAATGTGTGATTACGGCTGGCACTGGTTAGGTGGCGCTCTCTTACTGCTCTTTTATCAATAGTTCTTCCTCCCACCGATGGGGGCGCACACACGCAACACACACGCACACAAACTCAAGCACCGGCTGAGGCAGCGGCAGCAGCAGCAAAAGGAACAACAACGACTCTGATTGCAGTGTATGTGTCTTGCAAAGCGCTCACGCTCACTTTGTGTGCGGTGCGGTCGTTCAGGCGGCAGCAGCTAATTTAATTTCTGATAATGTTAAGCAGCTGCAAACATAGCAACTTTTACAAAACTAAAAACTACTTAACGAGGTGACGAACGCACCAGCACTCATAAACACACACACCAACGCAGCGAAGCAATCGATACTATCGATACTTTCGGTTGGCGCCATCTGGCGTTACTTTTCGGAGGCGTAAATCAGCTAGAAAAACATAAAAACAAATATATAGATAAATGTATATATAATAAAATAATTTATTTGGACATATTTAGTTATATTATTACAGACTTTTTCCCTCTCTTGTGGGATGTATCAGAGTTGTATACAAACCTCTACTTATCGATATAACAGGCTTATCGCATTCAAATTCAAATTCAATTTTTTTCATATCTACAAATATATATAAAAGTAACATAGATATACTTGAAAATATGAGTGAAAAAATGTTTTTATCACCCATGTTCACATCTTAAACGAAAGCGAAACAAAATCAGCCTTACCAGTGTGTGCACATGTCTGACATAAAAATAATAGCCTGTTCAGTGTGTACACATCGCGCGAGCTAAACATTTTTCGCATCATTCAAAATTGAACGGACGACGCGATCGGCAAAGCGGCGGCTTGTAATATTTTGTCATATTGCATCGAAAAACTGACTAAAACTATCGCTGAACATAAAGTAAATATAGAGTAAAATCCGCCAGCGCGTGACCAGTGCAGTGTGCAAACCACACACATCCATTACACACACCCACACGCACAGCAACTACAGTTATTTGTAGAGGCAGCAAAGGGCGGGCTTGGCGTCATTTATGGAGATGAATCTGACATCGGGTGCGAACGCCTCGCGCCAGCAGCTGCAGCTGCAGCAGCAGCGCAAATCGAACCAAAACATTCAGGTCTACGTGCGCGTCAGGTGAGCTCTATATACAAATAGTGGCTATTCTGTTTTGTGATCTTTGATGTTCCTGCAGACCTCTGAATTCGCGGGAACGCTGCATCCGTTCTACGGAGGTGGTGGATGTGATGCCGCCGCGGGAAATTGTCACACGGCACACGCACGACTCCAAGCTGACCAAGAAGTTCACGTTCGATCGCACCTTCGGGCCGGAGTCGCGCCAGTGCGATGTCTACAGCACCGTCGTGGCGCCGCTTATCGAGGAGGTGCTCTCCGGCTACAACTGCACGGTGTTTGCCTACGGCCAGACGGGCACGGGCAAAACCCACACGATGGTGGGCAACGAGTGCGCCGAGCTGAAGTCCTCCTGGGATGATGTAAGTGAGCCCGCAGTTTATTTCAACTCTTGGTACAGTTGTGCTCCATTAGAACCCTTTTTGTTTTTGACCTGCGAAAACAAGTTTTTCTGCTTTGCTTTGAATTCTGAGAATTTGAGACCTTTATCTAATTTGGACACGCCTCTTCTGGCCTTGTAGGACTCGGACATTGGCATTATTCCGCGCGCGCTGAGTCATTTGTTCGACGAGCTGCGCATGATGGAGCTGGAGTACACGATGCGCATCTCCTACCTGGAGCTGTACAACGAGGAACTGTGCGATCTGCTCTCCACCGATGACAACACCAAGATACGCATATTTGATGACACCACCAAGAAGGGCTCGGTGATTATACAGGGCCTCGAGGAGATACCCGTGCACAGCAAGGACGATGTGTACAAGCTGCTGGAGAAGGGCAAGGAGCGACGCAAAACGGCCACCACACTAATGAATGCGCAATCTTCGCGCTCCCACACCGTCTTCTCCATTGTGGTGCACATACGCGAGAACGGCATCGATGGCGAGGAGATGCTCAAAATTGGAAAACTTAATCTGGTGGATTTGGCGGGCAGCGAGAACGTCTCCAAGGCGGGCAATGAGAAGGGCATTCGCGTACGCGAAACAGTCAACATTAACCAGAGCCTGCTGACCCTGGGACGTGTAATCACAGCGCTCGTAGATCGGGCACCCCATGTGCCCTATCGCGAGTCCAAGCTGACTCGCCTGCTGCAGGAGTCGCTGGGCGGACGCACGAAGACTTCGATTATAGCGACGATCTCGCCGGGCCACAAGGACATTGAGGAGACACTCAGCACGCTGGAGTATGCGCACCGCGCCAAGAACATCCAGAACAAGCCAGAGGTCAACCAAAAGCTGACCAAGAAGACGGTACTCAAGGAGTACACCGAAGAGATTGATAAGCTGAAGCGGGATCTGATGGCGGCCCGCGACAAGAATGGCATCTACCTGGCCGAGGAGACCTACAACGAGATGACGCTCAAGATGGACTCGCAGACGCGCGAGCTAAACGAAAAGATGCTGCTGCTCAAGGCGCTCAAGGACGAGCTGCAAAACAAAGAGAAGATCTTCAACGAGGTCAGCATGAGCCTCGTGAAGAAGACCCAGAAACTCACACGCACCGAACAGCATCTAACCGAGACCAAGGGCTCGCTGCTGCTCACCAAGAAAGTGCTCAACAAGACGAAGCGGCGCTACAAGGAGAAGAAGCAGCTGGTCGAGTCGCACGTCAAGACCGAGCAGGAGCTGACCACGCAGGCCCACCAAATACTGGAGGCAGCGGACTCGGCGGCAGACGACACGCACCAGCTGCACGGCACCATCGAGCGGCGGCGTCATGTGGATGAGAAAATACGCAGCACGTGTGCACAGTTCACGGAGCGCATGCGGGATAACCTGGAGGTGCTCGACGGCAGCCTCAGTCAGTACCAGGAACAGCAGGCGGGCTCCACGCAGCAGCTGACCGAGGAGCTGGGTAAGTTTTATCTCTGCCTAATACCTTACCCTTGACTCATGTTGTTCCTCTCCTGCTCAGCCAATTGCACCAGTGTGCATCAGCGTTTGGTGGCCAGCGCCACCAAGAGTATCGACAATTTGCGTGCTATGTGCACGGAAGCTTTGACGGCACATGGGCAGCTGCAGGCACAGTTTGCGGCGGCTGTGGCCAGCACTGGAGATGGCCATTGCCAGGCGCTGGTGGCGCAGCTGTTGGAGCACATGCAGCTGCGAAAGGAGCAGCTGAGCGAGGATATTCTGGCCAATCTGCAGGAGCTGGAGGCGAATAATGAGCGCCACAAGGCGGCGCTGGATAGCATGCGTGATGCCTTCTCCCCGATTATTGAGCGCAACGCCAAAGCGCTGCAGCAGCACGTGGAGCAGGTGCAGCAGCAGCTGCAACAGCTGACGGCGCTGAGTGCGCCCGATGCGGAGCAACTGCAGCAGCTGCAGGCCGAGCTGGCCTACGAGGAGGAAATGGCCCAGCAGGAGGAGGCTCTGCTTCGCCAACTGGAGCAGCTGCAGCAGCAGCGTGCCAAGAACACAATCAGCATGGGCACACGCGTCAGCCAGCTGAAGCGCAGCCATGTGGCCGCCAACGAGCAGACCCAGTTGGCCGGCAACAGCATGCAGGCCTATGCCATGGAGGGTTCTGTGGCCGCCCAGGCGGCCCGCGACGAGCTGTGCGGCCAGCTGCAGGCTGCAATTCTCTGCGTGGATCAGGGCGTGGCCAAGTGCTCCACGCTGCAGGTGCAGCTGGACAACCTGACCAAGGAGAGCGCCAAGCAGGCCGACCTCAGCGTGCAGACGGTTCGCAGTCATGAGCAGCAGCTGCGCCAGATGTGCGCGACCAGCGAGGAGCGCGCCCAGCAATTAGTTCACGAGCAGCAGAAGCAGCTTATGTCCTCCACCGAGCAAATCCATCAGATTATCAAGGACAATGTACAGCTGGGCACCGGCCATGCGGTCATCACTGCCGATCTCGTTGACAAGCTCTCCGGGCAGACCAGACAGCATGCGACCCAGCAGCGGCAACAGCTGCAGGTTTGCCACGAGGAGCTCTCGCATTTCCATCAGAGCGAATTGAAGACGTATGCGCCCACTGGCGCAACGCCATCCAAGCGCGACTTCGTCTATCCACGTGCTCTGGCGGCCACATCGCCCCATCAGGATATTGTGCGTCGCTATCGGCAGGAGCAGGACTGGTCGGACTTGGACACCACGGCCACCATCGATGAGGTGGGTCTTTGGCCTATTGGATATACCATCCGTATCTTTAAACGTTCTATTGATATTCCAGTGCAGCGAGGGTGAACCGGAGGAATCGTTGCAGTCCGTGCAGGAGCTATCGGAGACGGAGACCATTATGAACTCCACGCCCATTGAGCCGGCCGAGGGTGTCAACTTCAAGCAGCGCAGCTCGGCGCGCGGCTCCAACACGCTGAAGCCGGCGCTTGCCGGAATGCGCAGCAATTCCCTGTCCCGCTCGCTGACGCCGAGCAAACACTCGCCTCGCAATTCGCCGCTCAGTTCGCCTGCCTTTAAAAGGGTGAGTTAAAAATAGAAGCCGTTAAATGACGCAGCAATCACAAATCGTATTCCCCTTTCCTCTAACCCGCCCAGCACAACAAAGAGAACGTGGCCTGAGACGCGCTTTCAGCATCCCAGTAATATATATACATATATAAGTCGCCAATTGGAGCATTTCTTTTCTGTTTGCCTGTTCCTTTTTAAATGTATTTCTACTTTTGTATCAATTCTTGAAACTCTTATTCAATATGCACATATTTTCTCTCTGAATAAACACAGCTGTACTACAGTAAACGGTCGATATAGTCAAATATTTGTGGAATAAGTGAATCCTTCAATAGTACGCAGTGCATTTGCATGAACACTTGGTTCGTTTTATTGAGCTCTGACTGTAGGCACTGCAGGTGGGCCAGACTCAGTCCTCCTGTTGCTCATCGTCGTCATCCTTGAGTATGCCGAGGCGTCGGGCCACTTCCTTAACATTGGCTATAAACTCCTCCTGCACCAGGTTGAAGCTCATGGCCAGCAATGCAATGCCAAAGAGCAGATACAGCGAACAGTAGGCGATCGACTGCTCCGACTCGTCCTTGACGCCCTTGGCGGGCACAAAGTCGCCAAAGCCTTAAACGAAACAAGTTAGTATGTTGCAGTCGGGTGTAACCGACGGATCAGATCAGCCGGAGACACTCACCGATTGTGGTCAGCGTAATGAAGCAGAAGTAGGCCGAGTCCAGGAAGGACCACTGCTCCCAGAAGGCAAAGAGCGCCGCTCCGCCCAGTATATAGCTGACGACCAGGAAGACGCACAGCCAAATGGGCACCGGCCGGTCCTTGGGCACCAGCTCGAACCGGTCGCCGTAGTCGTCGCCGTACATGGAATCCTCGTCTTCGTAATCAAAGCTGGGCCGTCGCCTGATCTGGCGCTGCACCGGAAAGCCCATGGGCGACATGATGCGCGGCGAGGGCGGCAGGCGGCGTTCGCGTCGACGCTCGCGGCGCGGCTCCCGGCTGCGCGAGCCGTGTCGCACCGGATACTCCTCGTACAGGCCGTTGTCGTCGCACATCGACAGCTCGTCGAAGCTCTCCTCCACGTAGTCGTCGTAGCGCGGCGAGCGTCCGCGTCGATGGCGCTGCGGCGGCGGCGCTGCATCGTAGTCCGGCGGCTCCAGATGGTTGCCATAGCGCGAGGATTGGCGGCCCAGACTGCCGTCACGCCGTCCATTGGCGCGTTGATGGTGCTGCTGCTGCGGCGGCGGCTGCGGCGAACGCTCCCGCTCCAGTTCCCGTTGGCGTTGGCGTTGCCGGTGCGCGGACCTGGGCATCGATTGGCTGCGCGGCGCGTTGCGGGCGTGGTGGCCGCTGTGGGCCAAGTCGTCGTCGTCCAGCGCATAGCGATTGGGTATAATGGGCGTTTTGCGCACCACATCCTCGTCCACGTCCTCGTAGTGCGACGAGACGTGTCCGTGCCGCGGATCCACGCTCTTTGCACGCCCCCGGCCCGGCGCCGAGTGCAGCCGATGCAGTTCCCGCGAGGCGCGCGTCTCCTGGCGCTGCGGCGAGCGCACGGAGCGCACACTGGCCGCCCGTTTCGCCGGCGGCTGCATGTCGCCGAAGTCGTCAATGGAGCCGTGCATATGCGACCTGGAGTGGCCCAGGTAGCGCTCGCGCTCCACCGTGTGCCGATCGCGCATTCTGTCCCGCTGTCGCTGCCGGCTGCTGTAGCGGTTGGCGCGATTCAAGGTCTGGTTCTCGTACTCATCGCCGTAAATGGTGTGCCGCTGGCGGGGCTCGTGCTGCAGCGGCTGGTGGTACTGCTGGTGGCGACGCTGGCGTCCGCCGTTGCCCCGATAGCCGCCGCCAAAGTCGCGATCGCGATCGCGATCGTCGTAGCCGCGCCCAAACGTGCGCAGCTCCGGATCCGAATAGGCGTGACCCATGGAAGGTCCCAGTCCGGAGTCATTGTTGGAGCGCTGCGTCATCTTCATGGACCGCCGGAACGACGGCGGCGGCTGCGAGCGCGACGTGACACGCTGCGGGCGCATGCGCATCGATCGCTGGCGGGAGCGCTGGTTTCTCGGCCGCTTGGCCGAGCGGGTGCACACGTAGCAGCAGATGCGCCAGTAGAGGAACCTGCGCGACAGATTAACAATGCGCGAACACGCGACCAACAACGGGCCAACTCACCGAAACGACGTGGCCATCACGTCCCCAATGTTGGACAGACAGAGCAGCATCAGGGGAATGCCAACGATGGCGTAAAAGATCGTTGTCACCTTGCCCCAGTCGGTGCGCGGCGATATATGGCCATAGCCTGTCCAGCGTCGGAGTCGGAGTCGGCGTTGTAGTGGGAGTGGGAGTGAGAGCGTAGGCAGGTGATGTCGCATGTGAATGAGATTTCAGAACGATAAGTTTAGAAGTTATTCAAGAATTCATTTTCCCTAGTGGGGTCCAAGCGCAGCCGCTGAGTAAAGTGCGCAGCTTGCTGCTTTGTATGTGGGTGTGTGTGTGTGATTTTGTGTATGTTTGTAAGACGGCAAGGGGGTTGAAAAGTGTGTAACGACAGATCGCCGCGGGCATTTATGAAATGCATGTAACGAGAGCGCCCGACTACAGCCGTCCTACTTGTTGTTTCAGAGTCTGGTCAAATGAAAAAACGCCCTACTATGCGATTTTCAAGAAGTCAAGTAAGGCTTATATGTTTTGGCAATATTTTTAGTTAAGTGTTATATAGTGTTATATAGTGCGTTATCTCTCTATACTTTTTTGTGCATTGGCTTTTATTCACTGACTTTTGCACTCTCTCTCTCTCCCCAATCTTTCTCTCTCTCTCTCCACTCTCTCTCTCCCTCCCCATTCTCTCTATCTCTCTTTCCATCTCCCTATCTCTCTCTCTCCCTCTCTCGTTCTATCTCTCTCCCCATCTCTCTCTCTCTCCCTCTCTCGTTCTCTCTCTCTCTCTCCCCATCTCTCTCTTCCCCCATCTCTCTCCCCACCTCTCTCTCTCTCTCCCCACCTCTCGCTCTCTCTCTTTCTATCTATCTCTCCCTCTCTCTCTTTCTCTCTCTCTCTCTCTCTCTCTCTCTCCATCTCTACCTCTCTCTCTTCCCCCTCTCTCTCTTCCCACTCACTCTCTCATCCTCTCAGAAAATCAGCAAATTTCTCCTATAAGTTTTTGTTTATGAGCCTACAGAAAATTTACTGGTCAAGTAAAAAAAACGCCCTACTATGCGATTTTCAATAGTTCAGGTAAGGTTTATATGTTTTGGCATTATTTTTAGTTAAGTGTTATATAGTGTTATATAGTGCGTTATCTCTCTATACTTTTTTGTGCATTGGCTTTTATTGACTGACTTTTGCACTCTCTCTCTCTCCCCAATCTTTCTCTCTCTCTCCACTCTCTCTCTCTCCCTCCCCATTCTCTCTATCTCTCTTTCCATCTCCCTATCTCTCTCTCTCTCTCTCTCTCCCTCTCCCTCTCTCTCTCCCCATCTCTCTCCCCATCTCTCTCCCCATCTCTCTCCCTCTCTCGTTCTCTCTCTCTCTCTGCCCATCTCTCTCTCTCCCTCTCTCGTTCTCTTTCTCTCTCCCTCTCTCGTTCTCTCTCTCTCTCTCCCTCTCTCGTTCTCTCTCTCTCTCTCTCCCCATCTCGCTCTTCCCCCATCTCTCTCTCCCCACCTCTCTCTCTCTCTCCCCACCGCTCTCTCTCTCTCCCCACCTATCTCTCTCTCTCTCTCTATCTATCTCTCCCTCTCTCTCTTTCTCTCTCTCCCTCTCTCTCTCTCCATCTCTTCCTCTCTCTCTCTCTTTCCATATCTCACTCTCTCCATATATCTCTCTCTCTCCATCTCTACCTCTCTCTCTTCCCCCTCTCTCTCTCTCCGGAAATCTGCAAAATTTATCCTATATATTTTTGTTTATGAGCCTACAGAAAATGTACTGGTCAAGTAAAAAAACGCCCTACTATGCGATTTTCAATAGTTCAGGTAAGGTTTATATGTTTTGGCATTATTTTTAGTTAAGTGTTATATAGTGCGTTATCTCTCTATACTTTTTTGTGCATTGGCTTCCCTCTCTCTTTCTCTCTCTCTTCGCTCTTCTGGAAATCGGCAAATTTGTATACCCTGAATCCATTGAAAGTGGGTATATAGGGTATAATGGTTTTGTGCAAATGGATGTAACAGGCAGAAGGCGGCATCTCCGACCCCATAAATTATTAAACACATATATTCTTGGTCAGGAGGAGTCGATCTAGCCATGTCCGTCTGTTCGTCCGTTGGTCTGTCTAATGCCTTCACATTTTTTTTAAATTCTTTTAAAAATCTTATTCATTTTTGAAAATTATTTTTTTCAAAGTTTTGATTCCCGATATTTTAATTTTAATCAATTGCAGGGATCGCAATTAGTATAAAAAACCATCTTAAAACTTATTCTGAGGTAGTAGAATTTAAAAAAATGTTTCCGAAAATTTCAATTCTTATGGATGTTTACATTAAATAACATTTGAATGTGTTAGGCTGAACCTTGAATTGTAGATAATATGTGCCAGCTTGCAAATTGGCAATTTTCTTGAAATACTAATGGATTCGACGTGCCTAATCGCCCTTGTGGCAAGAAGCTAATCTATTATCGTCTCCTACGCGCAAATTACAATTACGAAAAAGGCGTTTCAAGTTTTGCCGGCAAAAACGTATTGCGGAAATGCGGAAGTGTTTGCATTCGCATGAAGTCCACGGCTGATGATAATGGGTGTGTGCCTCTGATTGTGGGTGTGTGTGTGTGTGTGAGTTTAGGTATTGGCACAGAGCAAACAAACGGCGGTCGTTAAACCCGCAGCTAAATAAACCAAATAACAAGCCAAGTCATTTTATACTATATCCATATTGGGAAATAGTCCAAAAAGTTCCCATCATCAATCTAAAAATCTAAAACTAAAAACTCATCTTCGGCCAGTCGCGTTTGACCTTGCGTTTGTTTTGAATGTATAAAAGTAATTCCAACTTTTGATTTCGTTGGACGCTTCCTGCCCCCCTCGGGTCGGACTGAGCCCGAATCCGTACCCGTATTAGAGGTCATTCTCGCGGGCGCTCAGTGGGCCAATCAACTTGTGTGCAACAAACTGTATCCAAAAAAAAAAAAATAAATAAAAAAAAACTAACTGACCTATGTGCTGCACGATCTGAGTGATAAGGCAAATGTATGACAATTGCTGCAGTATATATATGTGTGTGTATGTATGTATGTGTGTGTGTGCTTATCTGCAGTTGATCAGTTAATGGACAGCAATTATACACTACTAACTGGGCCTGTAAAACCTGTAAACTCATCTGAAGTTCCAGGAAAGCGTTTTGTAATCAGAATCGCTACCCTTCATGGACTCTAACGATCGATTACAAAACGATCGTGAGGGAGCGCAATATTTATGCGTTTACGACGTGATCATTGTCCACTTGTCCAAACCGATTGCAGCAGCAGTTGCTGGGCGGCGTTGCATGAATCGATCACTGATCACAGAACACAGATCGTTGATCATGCTCTGTTTTTTTTGTTGTTGTTGTTGCGGTTTCTGAAATTTCTTTGGCATGGATGAATCAAAGCTAAGTACGTGGGCTGCGTGCCCGGCGATCAAACTGATCACTGATCGTTGCTTGCTGATTGCTGTTAAATCTGGCGTGTCTTGTCTGCGACTTGTCCGTCCGTCCGTCCGTCCGTCTGTCTGACTTGTTTGCGTTGATTCATGGGCTGTTTACGCAGCGGCACAGTGGAGCCAATTTGCGTCTGCCTGCTGACATTTCGTGCTCGTACCACAGTGCCACACCTGCCGTCCTCGGCGAGCCACACTCGAGTGATTTTTGTGCGTCGTCGTCGTCGTCGTCGTCGTCGTCGTCGTCGGCGTCGTCCCATTGTTGTATAAGTAGCGTGTGCCGCTCGCATTGCCGAATTATTCTGTTGGCGTCGCTGTCCACGATCACAGTCGCGAGTTCGTCGAGCGGCCAAGCGAGAAATACGGGTCAGTGTGTGAGCCAGCCACGAAGAGGAAGAGCCCAGCGCCCAGTGCAGCTCGATAAACTGCAAAATCATGCGAAAACATTGCCTCATCGCGTCGCTGGCGCTGCTCTGCCAGCTGGCGCTGGTCTCGGCCAGGTCGGGCGAAGATCAGTGGGTGTGGCGCAGCTACAACAGGCGGGAGCGCGCCTTCCATGACAAGGATATCGAGCGCGGCACGCACGAGCACCAGCTGAAACGGGAGCCGACCACGCGGCGACCGCTGCCGGGCGAGCCGGAGAACGATGAGATCGAGGATTACGTAGATGTGCTGCCCTCAACAACTACGGCGCCCAGCGTGGGCACGCGGCAGTACAATCCGTATGCCAACCTCAATCCCTATGGTGGGTTTGGACCACAGTCCGGCAGTGGAGGTCAGTTTGCGGGCGGCTTTGGCGGCGGAGTGGGAGTTGGAGGGCCGGGTCAGGCCAACAATTTTGGCGGACAGCCTTTGTATCCCAATGGCTATCAGCCGGGCAACATTGGATTTGCGGGTGCACCGAATGGACTGGGAGCAGGTGGCTATCCAGGCTTCTATGGCGGAGCGGCTGCAGTTGCGGGCTACCCAGGCGTGGGTGCCGGCGTGGGCACAGCTTATCCTGGCACCCAGTCCGGTTTCGGCACAGCTTATCCTGGCAGTCAGCCCGGTTTCGGCACAGCTTATCCCGGTGGCCAGCCCGGCGTCGGTGTAGGCTATCCCGGCGGCCAGTCAAGCGCTGGTGCGGGCTATCCCGGCGGGCAGCCTGGCCTTGGACTGGGCCCAGCTCAGTTTCCCGGCGCCGGCAACCAATATCCATTCGGATCCTATGCGGGCGCGGGCACCAACTACAACAGCAATCAGTTTGCAGCGCCTGGCGCACAGTATCCCGGCCTAGGACAGTATCCGTCGAATCAGTACGCCGGACCAAACTACCCAGAGGGATACGGCCTAGGTGGCTACGGCCTAGGCCAGCCTGGCCTGGCGCCCACCGGCTACGGCGCCTACTTCGGAGCCGGCGGCATTGGCTACGACGCGAAGTCGGCGACGATGGCCGAGGGCAAGAGTGCCAAGACTACGGCCGTGAACGACAAGATCAGCAAGAAGATTTAGTCGTGGCAGAGCCCAACTCCTCCATTAGCTTTCCTTAGTGTTTAGAACTTAGGCTTAGACGTATGTTTAGCGCGAATAAAATGCCCCCGAACTGTTGATCTTTTGAAACACTCACCGATCGTGGTTATGACTATGATGGAGTAGAAGAGCGAGCCGGCGAAGGTCCACTGGGACTTGCGCACGTCCTCGTCGCCATCCCAGCCGTCCGCCTTGATGGCCGTCAGGATCTGCTTCTCGAAGTTGGCCAGGTGCTTGCTCACGTTCGCCATCCAATCGTTCTCGCGCAGCACGAGAGCATCGTCCGAGAGCAGCCAGATGCGCTCGGTGAGATTGAAGCGCAGGTGCTGAATGTCCCGCTTGACCTGGCCGCAAATGGACAAACATACAGATGCGGTTGCATTTCGTTGGCTCCGATCTCACCTCAATCTCGTGCGGTCGCTCGAGATGCTGGAACAGGTAGGCGCCGCCCACGCAATAGGAGACCACGAGCAGCACGAGCAGCACATGGGACACGACGCAGGTGAGCACCTTCCACGAGAAACAGATGGCGGCCACGCAGCGGCCGCGCTCCGGCTTCGCCGGCTCCAACATGTGCGCCGGCAGGGATTGCGCCCGCCTGCCCGACATGGCCGTGCTTCCTCCCCTTGGCCAATTTCGCGGTTCGCTGCGCACAAATTATGAAAAGGCGAGGCGAAGTGGCAAGCGCGCTCAGCGAAATAGTCGACTCTTCAATACCCTGTAATACGATGTGCATGAGCTGTGATCGAAATGAGGCAGCATATGTCCCCAGAAATGCGCAGGTGTCTTTATGGCTGTGGGAAACCCCGATCCTCACACATGCCCATTAAAATTTGTCTAAATATTTATTCAGTCGCCTCGGCCGGCTGGCAAGGTCGGGCAAGCGGCCGGGGGGAGCGGGCGTGCCGCTTTGTGGAAACTATTTTTGGGGCACATCATCCATCTCGTCATCAGTCCGCACAGGCCGCCAGGCGGACAGACACAACGGAGCAGACGGCGCACCCCGCCGCGCTCGAGGCTAGCCACAAGAGATTTTTACTTTTCATAGTCTAAATACTGCCCAGAATGGCACAACAAATAACGGACGGACGGACTGAGCACATATATGCGCGGACTGTAGTAGAGATTCTGCTGCATAACATGCCCAAATCATTATTGTCTTTGATTTCATTCGATTTCTAAACGGGCAATTATCTCTGATCAGTTTATGAACTGATGGCATAATTTACATTTACGTTCGTCGATCTAGCTATAAAATGGCTTTTCTTTGAGTATTTTTCCAAATTCAATACATGCGTGTGTATTTTTACCGTTACGGATGGCGACGGCACATGGACCGATCCCGAGCACTCTCCAAAGATTACTGAACATTTCTCCGATCGGCGATCGGCGTTCGTCGAGTGGTTTATTTCTGTTGTTGGCTAGGTGGCTAGTTGCTTGTAGTTTCCCATGCTAAAACATTTTGGAATATTTTTTTGTTTACTTTTTGCATCTCCGCTGGCATTTCTCTCTCGAGCACAAGCGATCCGATCCGAGCAGCTGCTGCTGCTCTCTCCGGATTTCATAGTAATGTGTAATATCTTTTTACCACAGAAATCTTAAATACATATTATATTCTTCTGTATATATCACAAAAACATTATCAAAACTTGATTACTGGGCTGATTAGAAAACGCTAATTGGGTGAAATGGAATACTTAAGATATGGATAAGGCACGCTTTATATAGCCTAATCAACATTGAGCTGTCTGAACGAACCCTCCAGTCCGAACATATTCTCGAAGTCGACGGGCTTTCCGGGTCGCAGTCGCTCATCCGTGCCGTAGTTCTGCTCCTCCGTCCAGTAATTCCTGTAGGCGCAAATGCGTTCCTCCCAATCCTTGAGTAATTCCGGTATGGAACCATTGGCTCCGCCGTACTCCACGGGCAAATACTTTTGGGGTATTTGCGTGTACAGTGACTCCAAATTGTTGCCGTGCACGTAAAGCTATGCGGAAAATGAGAAAATTTCGAGAAAATATTATTTAGGAATTGTCTCCACAAACTGATTTGGACTTACGCGTCCCTGCTGCTTCTTGGACATGATGGGCTTGAACATGTTGAACAACTTGTCGAATCCGCCGGGCACGTTGATGAAATGCGTGCCCTTCGTGCGCATGGGCAGGGCCTCCTCCTGAAATACGGTCATCTTCTTGGCGAAGGCCGGCGTCATCTGCAAATAATGTCCGGCCCGCACGGAGCTCAGGTCCAGGATGTTTATGACCCCGTTGACGATGGCATCGTCGTCCTCATCCAGCATTATCTGATGCATCAATCCCCCGGCGCGATTGATGTCAACAAAGTTGTACTCGTCGGGATTGTAGGCACCCATGCGGATGAGCAGGATTCGTGGCCCGTTATCATGCAGTGGGCGTGGCAGCGCTATGGCAGTGCTACAAAGGGTCTTAGACCTTCTGAATAAAATATACAAAAATATACCTTACCCGTATCGGAACAGGGCCAGCAGCTTGTCCACGTCCACATTGTGGCCAATGAAGTACTCCGGGTATTTGGTGCGCAGCGTGTAGAACCGATCGATTTTCGACTTGGTCTTCTCCAGGCTGAACTTGCAGCCGCGCAGGAAGTTCGCCAGGAACTGATCGTCGCTGCGTGCCTTCAAGTGCGGCTGCTGCTCGATCCACAGGCGCAGTGCGGCTATATCCGCATCCAGGCGTTCCGGAATCTCGTTCAGCTGCTCGATGGCAATTTGCTGCAACTCGGCGCTGAGCGGACGTATGGACGGCATGTTGACCGGGTTTGGCAGTCAGTTAACAAATGAAGGTCTTTGTTCGTGGCCGATCAATGGGCTATAATAAAAGCTGAGATAAGATAGGGAGCTACGTATTGGCGAGAGGCAGAGAAAGAGCGTAGTGCAAATGAAAAATCACTTTATTGGCTGCTTTTAGTTTTTACATGGCTTGTTGCCCTCAGTCGATGTCCAACTGGCGGAATGAGCCGTCCAGGCCGAAGTAGCTCTGGCAGTCGATGTTGGCCGCGTTCTCCTCCCGCAGCTTTTCGTTGATGCCAAAGTGACGCGACTGCTCGAAGTACTCGCGGTAGTTCGACATCTGGGCCTCCATTTGGGCTGAAATGTCCTGCATGGTGCCCTTGCTGCCGCCGTATTCCTCGGGCAAATACTCGCGACGCACACGCTCAAAAATCGCCTCCGGATCGGAGCTGACGGAGACCTGCAGAGCACCCATATAATAAACGCTGGCTAAACTTAACGGGCTGACTCACGCGCTGCTTGATCTTGTCCGGAAAGAAGGCGCGCAGCGAGTTGAAGCCGCTTTCGAAGGAGGCGGGCACGTTTATGAAATGTATTCCCTTTTGGCGCGTGGGCATGGCCTCATCCGCGAAGGCCGAGAACTTGCTCAGCAGCTGGGGCTGCAGGGCAAACAGATTGGCGGCCGTCACCCCGGTCATGTCCAGTATCTCAATGTAGCCGCTGACATTGGCATTGTCGTCCTCCAACATCATGATCTCGCCAAACATGGAGCCCACCCGGATGATGTCCTGGAACTTGAACTTGCGCGTGTCGTAGGAACCAGCTCGTATGATGGTCACCGCCGGACCCGTGTCAGACTCGTCCAAGGCTATGCGCAGAATAATGCTGGAAAGACAATAGTTGAGCAGGGAGCATGGAGTAAGGAATATGGAGAGGTTTCTATGATCGCTACCCCATGCGAATGATCTCCAGCACCTGGGCATCGTCGGCCAGGCGGTGCTCGTTGAATACCTCGGGAATGGCCGACTGCAGCGTGTAGTAGCGATCGATCTTCTGCTTGGCCTTCTCCAGGCTGAACTTGCTGCCCCGCAGGAAGCCCAGCAGGAACTGATCCGTGAGGCAGCAGCAGAGATGCGGCTGCCTCTGCAGCCACTCCCGCAGCGCACAAATATCGGAGGCAACCCGATCCGGCACCTCGTTCAGCTCCTCGATGGCAATGCGCTGCAGGCCCGCCGGCAGCGGACGCACGCCGGACTCCAAGTTGCCGTGGCTCATTGCGGTTCTCAGATCGCAGACTGGCAAACCGATCGACCGTAAATCGGTCACAATGCAATTTAAGCAGGCAAACTCTATTTATTTGAGTGGCTACGATAAGAAGCATGGTCAAGTATTCGGGCTAATCTGCGAAGCGATTAGTACCTGCTTAGAAAAGTTTAATATTCACGAATCTATATTATATAATAATTATATACATGCGTATGCTTGACGTGTGTTTATATCTAGATATCTTTTGTTTTAAAAAACCTATTTATCTTAAAAGTAATATAATGTTATATGCCT
Organism: Drosophila colorata; assembly: GCA_035041545.1. Classification (NCBI taxonomy): domain Eukaryota; kingdom Metazoa; phylum Arthropoda; class Insecta; order Diptera; family Drosophilidae; genus Drosophila; species Drosophila colorata. The sequence goes on from JAWNLD010000564.1 coordinate 9,952,139, forward strand.
CAAAAATGTTAATTTAATTAATGTGATTATTATTTTTTATACATTTGCAATTTATATAAAACTAATTTAAGCTAATTTAACCCTATCGCGCTACATAAGGGTTAACACTGCTAAGCTTTGGGAATGTTAATTAACAGGAGCAACAAAATGCGTCTGTTTCTGTTAGGCGTCAACATGCTGCTGTGCATGAATAACTGCTACTGTTACTAAACATATTTATGACGCACATTAGCATTAAATAAAATGTCCTTTATAAAGATCATATTTTCTGTTACATTATTATATATACAAATGTGACTCGTTACAATCAAGTACATATCAATGCTAACAGTTACATGCAAATATCGCACATCTCTAGCGTATAGCAACAACAGCGGCACACTGTAAGCCAACAGCGCCACACAGTGAGTTAACAGCGCCTTTTAGCAGACACACAATTAATACAAATAGAATAAATAAAATATATCAAAATTAAAAAGCGCTAATTTGGTCAAACATCTAGCGCGCGTTTTCAATAATATACGACAAATCTAAATTAAATTGAGCACAACGTTCAGCCCGCTTCCAGCAGCGACTTTAATGCGCCTGCAAATCCGCAATTTCGAGGCGTAAATTGCATTGCAATTCCATACGGCGGCCGCATTGCTGAATAAAAGGCTAAAACAATGTAAGTTGTGTCAAAAAACGCGTGTGAAAGAGAGAGGGGCAGCAAGTAATGGCAGCCGCATTCAAATAAAGGCCAGCCAAAGGGCGTTGCAAATGCCACCCGCGGCAGCGGCAGTCCGGTGGGTGGCAGCCGCCCAGTGGGCGCTTGGGTCATGCGACCCCCCTCAAGGGCACGCTAACCGCTGCAAGGTGTCGTAAGTGCCGCGAACTGTGCGATTGCCATTCCCCAATTAGGCGCATTTAGAGACTTTATTGCCTCGTGATTCATCAGAGAGCCGCAAATCACGTTATTGACGTAATGTGCATATTTAAATTATTTGTTGTTGCAGCCAACGTGTATCCGATCGGAGGCGATTTACAAGATGCAAAACAATCCCAGTCCACAGTTACCATGCAAGGGCATTTTAAAGACTTCGCGCAGCTTTGACAAGTCGGGTGCCAGGTGAGCGCAGTCAACTTTGATCTTTCCAGATTAAACTAGGGCTAATAACCGTTTCGCATTGCAGCTTTCGCAAAAGTGCCAAGTTCGATGAGCTGAACGTGCTGCAAACGTTTCATCCGGCCGATAAGGACTACGGCCATATGAAAATCGACGAGCCAAAAACGCCGTACAACTACACGGAGCCATTTAACGATAACAGAGACGAGCTGGACACCGAGCTGCTGGTGGAGAAGTATAAAAGACATTTACCTTGACCCCAAGCAGCTGCTAAGCTTAATCATTTGTGTTTCTCACGCACAGACTACGCATCGCGGCCAGCTCACAACAGTCTTCCCAAAGCATTGACGACGAAGGTTCTTCCGGCGATGATCAGCCCATTAGCGAAGAGGAGCGACGTAAGCTTACAAATGCATCAAGCGTATCCATATGTAACTCGTGTCTTGTGTTGCAGAGCGACGTCGCGAATTTGAGCTGCGTCGCAAGGCGCATTATCGTGAGTTTGAGGCGGTCAAGTTGGCGCGCAAGCTGATACAGGAGGAGGACGACGATGATGATGATAATGACGCAGCTGCTGCTTCTGGGTCAGCAAAAGGCGCCGCCTCCAGTTCCAGCAGCTATGCCAGCGGCTCAAAACAAAAGGCGAGTCCGAAAGCAACCACATCCGCCTCGACCAGTGCCCGCAGCAGCAGCAACATGGACCTGGAGCCATCTCACAATTAAAAGCAATATGTAACACAATATATTCAGGGCTCTAACTGACGTTGTTTGTTGATGTTAATGTTGTCCGCGTAGGCGGCTCATCCGAAACTTAATTTATTGCTACGAAGCGCTGTTGTGATGAATTGAATTTACATTTACCTAGCGTATCAGGTAAGGTTCGTATATTTCAAAAAGCAGCCGGCGCCAAATGCGCTTACCATCAATGAAAAACACAACAGATAAGATACAAATGTATGGAAATTGTAGCTGCATGATATTTTACAACAAAGTGCACATGATATGAAGAATAATATACGAGTAAATATGGAAATTTGTAGCGTTATTTGTAGCTAATGTTTTTTGATCTGATTTTCCAATTGAAAAATAACTTAACTAATCTTTTAGTCCAACCTCCAAGCATAACGCATTCGTTTGCATTTAATTTTCAATAAGTGGAAATATAATTTCTCAACACACACAAAAGTGCCACAAAAATAAATATAAAGAAAATGAAGAAGTAAGCCTAACGAGAAAGTTCCAATGAGGAAAAGCGCATGGAAAACTTGTATTTTGAAATTGAGCATAAAATTGATTTGGCCTTACTTTTAGTTAATTATTAAAACCAATACGTACTATTACTATTAATAATATAATTACGATTACGATTATTATTGTGAATATGAAAAAGTTTCAATAAAGAGCAATTTGAAAAACTTTTGTAAAAACCGAAAACGCCAACCAGCCCATAAAGAAAACACAAATGCCGCACTTCTCTCGTCGCGAGTATTCAAAAACTTGCCATTTATTTGTATTTTATTTCTCATTGCTCTCATTGTTACACAACAATTGTAAACATAGCGTAAATCCATTTTATTATTTTTCGACATTGCTGGTTATTAGTGGTTTGGGTAAGTCTGAGAGTGTTTTGGGAGTCATCCAGGCGGCAGCTCAGGGCGCGCACGAAACCCGGCCTCCCGCGTGCAACAGGCAACGGCATCCTCATACTAATATTGCCTGCCGGCAGGGGGCAAGTTGCAGTGCGGTCCTGACCATGTCGCCCGGAGACAGTTACACGTTTTGGCGTATGCGTATCTTTGTACGTATGATCCGATAAACTCACTAAATTGCCATATAACTAACTTAACGGTCCATTGACATTTTTTTTTTAAATATGCTCGTTAACAATAAATTCGTAAATATACATATATGTATATATATAGAATAAAATATAGACAAAAATAAATCATGCAAACTCAAACTATTTTAACATTGAGACACGTTCCAAAGCAGCCCCCAGAAAACCAGCCCTGAGCAGGTCCAGAACTGGGACTATATGTGGGCTCTATCGATTCAATTTACAGTTAACAAGCGCAAGCATATAGTCCCAGGTCAGGGCGCCATGGGCGGGATTCCAGGCGTTACTGCCAGCACGGTCTGTAAAGTAAAACATTGCGAATAAATATATATAATAGACAGATAGATATGTTAGTTCGTTTTCTTTTTTCTTGTTTTTTTTCTTTTACCTATTTAAGCATAACAAAGTTTCATTTTCCATATCATATCCATTTCATTTGCTAGGTCTCGTTGTTGCTAGTTTCATTAATTCTCGCCTTAAATATATAATTGGCAAACATAAAGGTATACTTTAGAAGTATATATGTGTATTTATGTTATGCATATGCTCCAATATATGTGCAGCATATCAAAATCAAATCCTACTAAGTTTCGCCCATATATCACAGCATTCATTATCATTTGTCTGTTCTGTGATATATGAGTAAGAAGTATTTATAGAAGTAATGGGCGTATTTCGTACCCTGATAATCGTTTCGTTTGGCATAATTATATAAATAATGATAAATAGATAGATAGACAGATACGTATATAGAGTGGCCTTGTTAGTAACGTTTAAAATTAGTATAACAATATACATATATGGGTTTTATAGTGGTATATAGTTTCATTCGTTAGTCGTCGTTTAGTAACATATACATGATCGTTTTTAGTATTATGTGAAGTGGGTTCCATTGATATATTTTTCCATTTGCTGCTCGAGCTCTTGGCTTTCCATTCTTTAACTGGCCACAGCTTGTGACCTAGCTTAAAGTCCAAACATGTGCTGAGTGCCTGGAGGCACCTTGTAGCTGGGATAGGCGCTGTTCAGCTGATGCTGGGCAAAGAAGGAAGTGTAGTCCTGCGGATGGCAAGGAGAGAAGTTGAGAATTTTTAAAATTACAAAATATTTTTTTGAGAAAAAAAAGAAAGAATAATGTGATTTACGATGTTCTTGTTCTAAGAACTGACGAAGCTTTTTTTTTCTTCTCTTAAAAAACACCTTTCGTTCTAAGTCTTATCTTTTAAAATAACCTTATCTTACCCTGTAGCTTGAACATAGTTTCGAATTTTTTAATTTCCTAAATAACTGGGTCATATGGGCAACTAATTTTTATTAATATCAATTATGATAGCCCTGAAGCCAAATTATAACTCAAAATCTTAACCATACAATTTTTTCAAATTTATATAAACCCTATTTTTTCTGTTTTTTTGGGCACTACTTACACGATTGACTTTACGGGGACGGCAGACGGGGCCCAACGCCAAGAGGCGACGTTCCTCGTTTTCGCGCACAGCCGCCTCCTTGTACTCCGGTGGTGGCCACTTCAAATCTCCGCGCAATTTGCTGCCTCCTGCAATGGGATAATAGGGTAAATAGTAAAAATTGCGGTTGCAATGCTGCGTCAGCTGTTGTCCCAGTGCTGCTCACCCTGATAGCTGACGGCGGCTGGCTGCGAAGTGTAGACTGGCGCAGGCTTCTGCGAGACGGGCGTCTCCTTGCGCAGCGTGATGATGCCGGGACTGGCGCCACGGTAACTATGCTGCTGATCGGTCTGATCCTGCGAGTAGGGCAGCTGTTGCAGTGGCTGCTGCTGAGGCTGCGAATAAGAATTATATTGCGGTTGAGCATAGTTAGTGCCACCATTTTGCTGTGGATAATTTTGTTGTTGTTGTTGTTGTTGTTGTGGCTGTGGCTGTTGGTAAGCCGACGTCTGGTATGGAGCCTGATATTGCTGCTGAGCCTGTGGCAGTTGCTGCTGTGGCTGTTGCTGTTGCTGCTGCCAGTGCTGTGGAGCTGGCTGCTGCTGCTGCGGCTGTTGCTGCTGATAGTTATAGGACGGCGCCCCATATTGCTGCTGTGGCTGTAGTTGTTGTTGTCGTTGTTGTTGAGGTTGTTGTTGTTGTTGGTGGTTGGTGCAAACATGCGAGTCAGGTGCCAAGAGACGGGTTATGGATATGTTGGTGGTGGTGGTGGTGGTGGTGGGTGCAAGTGCAACAGATGAAACAGATACGGTAACAGACACACAAACGAGCAGAGATATGTCGGAGTAGAGAGAGAAGAAAGACAATTGTACAGTTACAGGTATAAAGAACACAATTGGATTAATTAGTCAGTTAGGCTCGGCTAAAGGGGGAGGGGCGTTTTTTTTAGTTAATTCAATCGATAAGCATTAGCAGCGTGTCGCAGTTTACAGCTAAGATGTGCATAGAGTAAGCAGAGCAGAAGAGAGAGAACGAGAGAGAGAGAGAGAACTTTGGTTAATGGCAACTAAATGTTGTAGCTACAATGTATGCATAGGTATATGTATGTATGTACATATGTATAATTGGATTGGATAAAGCCTACGAAGCATGCACAACTTAAGGGGTACAAAGTTGTACATCAACTAATCGGGGCATAAAAGTTTACACGTGGCGCAATTAACCTTAGCTGACAGTCAAAAATTCAAATCAAAAATTAACTCTTCAAAAAATAGGTAATTAAAAAACAAAAATATGCAAGTAAAAATTTAAATAAAATATATATAGATAAAATAAAAATATTTGATATCCCTTGAATTCTACCAGTTGCAGTTACTCTGTCAGTTCGTGCATTTGCACCACGCGTAAACGCATTAATGAACAACTTTTTAGTTGGATTAGTGCCTAGAAAGGGTTTAACAACTTTCTTCAGTAGATAGACAGCAGCAGCAAAAGTTTCTTGCATCGGGGCCAATGCCAAAAGCCAGGCTATAAATCCATTCAGCCAAACGGTACCTGCTGTTGATATTGTTGCTGCTGCTGTTGCTGCTGCGGCTGCTGCTGTTGCTGCTGTTGCTGGTAGGGCGCATAGGCGGCTGCTGGTGCAGCGCCGCCAGCATTGAAATCGCTGCGCGTCTTGGGCAAAGGTGCGCGTATGTGCTTCCAGCCGCCGCCCACATTGTCTACGTCGTGAAGGGGCTGCTGTTGGTAAGCCGGCTGATATTGTTGTTGCTGCGCCGGCAACTGTTGTTGCTGTTGCTGTGGGTACGGTGCGTACTGGGCATCAGGCTCCCTCGAGGGTTGTCTATTGAACTGGGCCTGTGTGTATTGGATAGGTTGTTGTGGATAGTTATTGTTATTGGCTGGGACTGGGGCTGCAGCAGCAGCAACTGTTGCTGGTGCGTAACCATTTGACGCATAGTTAGTGGCTGGACCATATGCATTTTGTGCGGGTTGCTGGTGTTGGTATTGTTGTTGTGGTTGTTGGTATTGCTGTGGTTGTTGTTGAGGTTGTTGTTGAGGTTGTTGCTGAGGTTGTTGCTGAGGCTGGGTTCGTGGCTGAACGTTGTTATAAATGGGACCCTGCAAGTTGGCAGTGAGTTTTCTTTGTTAGCTGTGTGGGTGGGTGGGTTGGTGTTCGTATGTGTGTGTGGGTGTGTGTGTGTTTTAGGAGGTGTGTGGTCTTATATACAGGTGTGCCTCACCAGATACCCAATGACAATGGCAGATACGATAACAAGTATATTTACAGTTTACACGGTATTTACAAGACTATCAAACTAACTAAATAAATAAATATATATTATATGTTTATATATATATATATATATATATATATATATATAGGTAAATGTGGATATGTACAATCAAGACTTTGACTTAGGCTGGCAGCAGGGCTGGCACAATTACCTGAGCTGGAGCAGCATTGCCGCTGGCGGGCTGGGCGGCTGGCTGTGGGTGTGGCTGTGGCTGTGGATAGTAGCCACCGCTACCCGGCGCCGGGCTCTGCGTCTGCGGCTGCGGCGTAAACTCGCGCACGATGCGCTCCTCGGAGGCTGGCGGCCAGGCGACCCGTTTGTAGCCTGCGAGGTATTCGAGAAAATGCATTAACAACTGTGTCTATTAAATGTGTGTGCGTGTGTGTGTGTGTGTGTGTGCTGCCAAAAGAAAGGAGAAAAGAGACCCCATTCGGCATTCAACAAAATGCGGCCAACACGCGCACAGACGTGGGCGTTGTTGGCCTTGGTGGGAAATATTAAAGCATTCTGATGATTCTCGGTGCAAGACAAACAATTTGAAAATGATTTAAGCCAATTAAAAATGTGCACAATATACAATATACAATATACAAAGCGAATCATATTAAAGACGAGCCGAAGAGTGCGGGACTTTTCGAATTTCAAATTGCAAATCATACGCTGTTGTCATTGTGTCTAAATTTAGCTGACGATTCAAACAACAAGAATTTGCAGCAGCAGCAGCAACAGCAACAGCAGCAGCAACAGCAGCAGCAACAATGATGATGATGACAGCATTGACACATTGCTTATATGCAGACAGCACAATAAGGGCATGAGTGGGTGCTGTTCATGCAACATGTTGCACACTGTTTTCGAGTATTGCCAAGCGTTGCTGAGAGTCGTTTATTGTGAATATTGTAAATGGTAACAAAATGCAATATGTTTACCCTCCATATTTTTATAGTTTTGGTTGATAAGTCTCCACTGTGCGCCCATTTTCTATTTGCTTTGTGCTTTCTTTGCTTTGTCTATATAAATTTTCTTTTTCTTTTGAGCCGTATATGCTGGCTACTTTATTTATGATCGAGCGCCGCGCGTAAAAATAAAATTTTATTTTATGATTTTGTTTTTGGGTATAAAATAACAAAAAATATATATGTGGGTGTGTGTGTGAGTGGGTGTGTGAATTTTCACACAAAGATTATGATTCCTCTTATAACACACACGTCGAAAAATAACAACAACAAAACTGAAAATAACAACACAGACCGTTATGTAATGCAAATTAATTAATTGATACGTTTGATTACTGAAGGTTGTCGAAACAAAAAATTTTCAGTTGGAACACCACAAGAAATTCGTTTGGCGAAAATTATGTGCGAAATAAAATTTAATTGGCAACAAATTTTTGCTGGCGCGCGTTTCGTTGTTTTTATTTTTTCTTGCTTTCTATTTTTTCTTTTTTTTTTTGTATTTTTTGTCTAATTTCGGTATTGATCGTTGAAAAAATTTGGAAATCAATTTCAATTAAATTTCTATTTCTATTTTCTATTTCTATTGCTAATTCGTTCTTCGTTCGCGTTGGCCGCGCGATATCTTTGTGCCTTCGATGTATGCTACTAAGTGAGGAGCAGCCGAGATGCTAAGGAAATAATTCAAAGCCAGCCGATCCGAAAGATAATCCCCATTGGTATGGGTGCGTGTGTGTGCAGAGAGAAAGAGCGACAGAGAGTGTGAAAAATGTGTGTGCTTGTGTTTTTTTCGCGAAAGAAAATTACTTGTGGCGAATGGTGAAAATCGAGGCGCGCTAAATACGTGCAAATTAAATTGCTGTTAATGATGCTTCGGCTGGCCCCCTTCTGTCCCCCTCCTGTCACCCAGTAGCCGCTGCCGAGACGCTCTGCTTCTGCATTGTTTACACCTTCGATTTTTGATTTGTGCCGCACCTTGAAAATGCTGCACAAGGGTGTGTGCCGACTCATATATAAGTCGGTGTACATATTTATCCTATATATCACTCACACCTATATGGTTAGGTGTTGGCGTGCATATATATATGTGCTACCTATCTTTTGCCCACATCTTTTTGTTTGTTCAGTTTAATTATATAAATCGCTTAGCAATACGCGCACAGCCAGATGCCACATTATAGATTCTCTAGATCGCAGATCAGAAGTACTTGGCATAATGGTTAATGTTCGTCGCTGCCCACTCGCAAATCAAGTGGGCGGCCAGGCTATACGACTTGTCGCCAAATCCACTGCGTCCGTGACTCAAGTGGCTGGTGTATATAGCCGATGGGGCACGGCATTGTCTGGGACTGTATACCCTATCCTGGTGACTAGATTGTGGCTAAAATTAAACGGCTGTCGCTTTGGCTAACAATAAGTAAAATAAATCTGTTTTTAAACGTATTCTCACAGGTGTACGACAAATGTTGGCTCATTAAAATTATTAGCAGTCTTGTAAATATATTTTCCTAAATATATATTCGATGTGAATACGATCTAAGCTGTAAAACATTGAATAAGTGTAAACAAATAGGCGTCTATACGCTTGTTAAACATGAAATATGTTCCGACGGCTGCCAAGGATCATAGATAAATCTGAATCCGAAGAACACGACATGCACATACATTAGTTGATTAATACTGCATGCGTGGCGCATTTTTTTCTACATCTTTCAAGTATAAGGAATTTTCACTTTAATTTAGGAATCTTCTCAATTCCCATTGATCTCATTTGGCTAACTGATTACCTGCTCAAGATCTCAACATAATATGATTTGTACAATTTCAATACCCATTGACGCGCTGAGGCACCTTGTGCGAGCGGCGTTTGGGCGAACCTCGTCGGTTCCTTGAAACCACCTGGCTAAATATTTGAAATTTGTCGCTTTGCTTTGACATTTTCGCTATCATCTTTTTTCTGTCACTTGCCGTTCTCGAAATAACAAAGAATAATTAGTTATCTCTGCGACAATTGGGTTGCATCGACACATACTGAATTATGTGCTATGCGGTGGCATGATTTTTAGATGGGGATTTTTGGCAGATAAAGCTAAAGAACTGAACCGACTTTATACCCTGTAAACAAACATTTCTAGTCAAATGTGTGTAACAGGCTTCAAATTTCTATTGATTAGCATTGATGATTGAAATATCGTGTATTTATTATTGATCATTGATCATTGAATTGTATATTGATCAGCATTGAGAGCACAGTCGGTCCGTTTATGTGTCGGTCAATTGTATGAACTATAAGAGCATAAGACATCAAATTTGGTTTACAAGTTTTTGTGTACCTGATAAAGCATATATAAAATACCCTATATTTGTTCCAAAATCGATAAACATTGATGATATATGATATATGATTTGATATTATTTCTTTCAGCTTACACATCTCAAGTTAATTAAATATTTTGAATACCTTTTCCCATGTTGCCCCAAATTTAAATAATTTGAATAGGCATATTTATGATTTTTGGGTAGATCGCGCTTTTGACAAAGTTAACACAAAGTTTTTAAATAATGAAAATACAAAATGCAGCACAGATGGAAGATGCGAAACAAACACAGATATTACAAATGTCAGTTACGCCTGTTGGCAACTGGCTGCAGGGTATCTACCAGTCGGGCACTCCCTAGCATACTCAAGTTCAAGTTCAAGTTTAAGAGGAGATTCGCCTCGCAAATCAAACTGTAATACAGTTTTGCATGCACCGCATTAGACACTTCACATGAACCGCTTGCCAGGACGCAGGTCCTGCCACGAACACAAGGACACAAGCTGGGGGTCTGGCACGCACCTTCAATGCCCAGGTAGGGGCGTGGCGACACGTTGTCGAAGGAGCGACTGACGCTGAACTCGCGCGCTGCGTGGGGCAGCTCCTCGCTGCTCGCCAGCGACTGGAAGCCCAGCTCCGGTTGGGGCTCCGCCTGCGGGCCGAGGCCGTGCTGCACGAGGAAGTCGAAGGGCGGCGGCTGCGAGTTGCAGCGGGGCGTGGCCGGCGGAGTGGCGGCCAGCAGCGACGACGAGGCGGACATGGACAGCTGCAGCGGCTCCGTGGCCGTGCGCACCAGCAGGCCAATGTTGTGGCCCTCCAGCTGGGACACGTGCGCGAACTTGGCCTCCAGAGGAGCAGGAGTCGGTGTGGGCGTGGTCGAGCGCGACTTCAGCTGCACCGCGTTCAGGCCGAAGGGCGAGCTGCAGCGCTGCGCGGTGTCTATCAACGGCGCCGGATACCTGCGCAGCGGCTGCGGACTGGGCGAGCGGCTCAGCTGCCACTCCTTGGACTCAGCCGGAGCAGCTGCATCTGCAGTTGGAGCTGGATCTGGAGCTGGTGTGGTCACAATCTCAACCACGCTGCGCTGCCGCTGCAGCGGCTCCTTGGGCTGCTCCTTCGACGGCAGCTGCTGCTGCTGCTGCTGCGTGTCCTCCCAGGAGATTTGCCGGGACACGTAGGGACTGCGTATCTCGTAGGTGGACTTGTAGTTGGCCAGCGGCTCGTTCTGCAGATTGTCGAAGCGCCACTGATCCGCCTTGCTGAGCTTGCCCCAGCCGTGCGGCGAGCCGCGAGACTCGCCGCACACGGCGCACCAGCTGCCCAGCAGATCCTGCCCGGGATGGCCTCCTCCAGTTTGCTCGTGTAAGCAGCCAGCCAGCTGCTGCTCCTGCTGCTGCTGCTGCTCCTGCTCCTGTTCCACCTTCTTCTTTGGTACCTCCTCCTGCTCGGTAGCTTCTGTTAGCTTTGCCTCCTGCTGCTCCGGGACTTCTCTGCTGCTTTCCTGCACTTCCTGCGGCCTTCCTTCGCCTTTTTTGTCTGGGCTTTTGCCCGTGGCCAGCTGCTCGTAGTTGGCAATCACATCGGACACGTGCCTGTAGTCCAGGCTGTACTCCTCCTCTGCTGCCGTCTCTTGTTCCTGCTCCCTCTCCTGTTGCCTCTCCCGCTCCTGTTCCGGCTCCTCCTCGATGAGCACGTGCTGCGCCTTGGCCGCCGTCGGCGTCGTCCTGTGCTCGACGTGCAGCAGCGCTCGCTCCTCGCTGTCCAGCGCGGCGGCTATCCTGTGCAGATCCTCCAGCGCGCGCTCCACAATCGGCACATTCTCGGCGGGCACGGCGGGCGGCGGGGCCGTCTCGGTCGGCGCCTGCTCGTTGGGCGCCAGCTGAATGCCCGCTGCGCGGCAGTAAATTTGTCGCAGGATCGCCTGCAGAGGACTCTCCACGGCCAGAATGGGCGACTGCCGCGAGGCGAACATGTCCCACAGCTCGTTGTTGTTGTTGTTGTTGTTGCTGCTGCTGCTGACTGGCTGCTTTTTAGGCTCTGGCGGGGGCGGGGGCGGGGGCGGGGGTGGCGTGGCCTGCACCGTGCGCTGCAGCGCAGTCTTTGCGTTCTCCATGTACGCATCGATCTGACGCAGGTGCTCCGCTATGGACTGCTGGATGTGCGCGTACTTCGCCTCGAGCTGGGCAATCTCCACGTGCGCCTCGTGCTGCGCGTAGATGCCGCCCTGGCGACGCGTCTTCATATCCCTGTCCTTGTCCGTGTCCTTGTTCCTGTTCCTGGCATGCTCGCGCAGCAGCAGCGCCGGCGGCGGCAGCGGTGGCGGCGTCGGAATACCGCCCGTATTGCTGGCCGGGATTACGGCTTTCGACTTGGATGCACTCTCCTGGCGCTGCAGCTTGATGCCGCTCGTGGCGCTCACGTAGGTGGCGGGCGGCGCGCCCTCGTCCGTCATGGCGCCGTGTGGCTGATCCTGGCGCAGGTAGCTGACGGCGTCCTCGTAGATTTGCTGCACACTCGCCTGCCGCTGGCCGGGATGGGCTGCTGGCGACGTCTCGGCGCTGACTGTGACTGGTATAATGCGTCCGCCGGCCGAGCGAGTCTCGGCCGGGGCCGTGCCCAGCGCCGCCGTGGCCAGGGCCAGCGCCATCTGCTGCTGCTGCTTAAGTGCCAGGCTGTCAATTACCGCGGAGGCCTTTCTTGGCAGGCCGCCCTGTGGCTTGGTCATCAACTGGGCTGCAGCTGTGGCCGCCTTTTCGACGGGCGTCGCTGGCAGCGGCAACGTCTCCAAATCGATGTCACTGCGCAGGGTTTGGGGGTTGCTGTGGGGATCGGGATTGGCCTTGGGCTCCTCCTCGCTGTCGCCGTCGTTGGCCGCGTCCGTGTCGTAGCGGATCTTCAGCTCCGTGGCCAGCTTGATGCTGCGCCGCTCCACCTTGGGCGTTCCGTTGCGCGGCTTCTGTGGCGGCAGCTCCGTGGCTCCGCCCAAGGCCACGGCCCGTTTTCGGGCGCGTCCGCGGTCCAGCGAATACGATTGCCGCTTCAGGCGCGGCCGGCAGGCCTTGCTTGGCTTCGCGGTGGGCGTGGCCGGGCGCGGGTGCGTCAGCTGTTCGTAGTACTCGCACTTGGGCGCCACCAGGCCAAGGTCAGCGTCCGCCGCCTTCGTCTCGGGCGCCGAGAAGCCCTTGGCCTGGGGCGTTTGTGGGCAAATGTCGCTCACGGGAGTATCCTGCGCCTGTTTTTGCTTTTGGGCAGCTTTGGCGGGCATCTTGGGCGGCTCCAGCTGTTGACGCTGCTGGCGCAGCTCGCGAGGATTGGGCTCCACGATGCGCGTGGGACTGTTGAACTTCTCGCGCAACACGTCGATGCTGTGCGTCGGCGAGGGCGTGACGCTGTGCACGGCGACCGCCGCCGACTCCACGGGCGGCCAGCTGTGATCCCGCTTGAGCAGATGGCGGCGCGTGGACAGCCGGTTGATGCGCAGCACCGTGTCCCGGTCGATGACCACATCGTTCTGGTGGCTCAGATACTGGCTCTTGATCTGGTCCAGCAGCTGCTGGTGCAGCGCATGGTGCGGCGGCTCGGAGGCATTGGCGGCGTCCGCTTCGCGCTGGCGCGAGCGACTTTGCCGCAGACGCGGGTAAAAGTCGCCTGCGTTGGGGGCGGCGGGTCAAGCAAATGGGATATTTGGTGCAAATAAAGCAGTTAATAGGATTTTCGGACCCAGAAACATTTAACTGGTTGGTCACAAGGTCACTGTGGGTGGGCGTGGCAGTTTCTGTTGAATGTTGCACAAGGTTTCTCTTTGTTGTTCGTGTGTGGACAAACAACACTCACACACACAAATATACATATACATACATATACGTACATATACGTACATATATATACATAGCTCTAATTGCACCTACCGCATTTGATTTGTTGCTCCTCCTCCTCGACAGCTCGCAGAACGGCCGAGTTGGCCAAGTTCAGTGGCTTTGAGATTTGGTCGTCGATTTCGATCCTGAAAACCGAGAAACAATCAGGAGTTCATTAAATTAAAGCTAAATACAAATTATAATATAAATATAATATAAACAATGGGTTAACAAGTTTTCCTTATCAGAATGCTGCTCTAATTGGACTTAGGTTGGGAACACAAAATGCCAGCCAGATTATATTTCGTCTATATGCACACAAATATGTGTGATAAGGTTCTCAGAGCCCAGCGAGAAGCTGACGTATAAAAAGATAAGCAAAACACATAACAGTTTTCGACAATGTTTTCAATTGAATTTTGATGAATATAATTTAAATTTATATATAGAAAAATTAATATTTTAAGCTATTTAACTATTTTATTTAATTTAATAAATATGTATTTAATCCATAAAAATTAAGAATTTTTCTAGCGAACAAAATTCGATCAAATTATGGTCATAAATAAATTCTAAGCAGCAGTTATTGTATTTATTTAAAATTGTTTGCAGTCAAAATTCTAAAATTTAAACATAAACAGCCTCCAGCTGGTACTTAGCGTCGATACTTAGGTGCTAAAAGTAGTTCCTAATTTATATATATTTGTATATGTAAAATATTCATGTCAATGTTTATAAATAGAAATGCTGCTGTCAGCACAGTTGTCGAGTCACTGTGTACAGTTTGAGTGACTCGAAAACTGCTTGCTGCATTGTGTTAGCACTGCTTGGTTGACAGACTACGCAAACTGTATACAAAAATAAAACATTTTCGCGCGTTCTACACCGCTTTACTACACGATTAGACGAATCATTTCAACAAGACCGTGTGGCCTAATGGATAAGGCGTCGGACTTCGGATCCGAAGATTGCAGGTTCGAGTCCTGTCACGGTCGAAGATAAGTAACTTTTTTGTTTATTTTTTAAATTTTAGAAATATGTTTTGCTGCTTCTTCTGTATATTCAGTATGTATATTTTTATATTTTTTACCTGTTGTTTATTCTAATTATATGTTTTGCTTGTAACAGAATGTCGTCTTGGGCATAAATTAATATGGCAACAGAGACGACGCGTCCTCTAGCTAGTCCACCTATTTTCAGGTATTTGCAAATTGCGTGCACAGCAGCGCACAGCCCACGTTTGACCCAAAACCCCGTGGCCAGGGAGAATTAATTGAGACTGACAGGCGAACGCCAGCAGCAGCTGATATAAAAGCCTTTGCCACGGTTCGCCACTGCATCACATCCTGTGCAGCGTCTAAACAGGCACAATATCCACACTCGATAAAATTCCAGGCTTTAACCGGGCTGCACAAAATGGCGAAAACCAAAATCACGCAGCTGCAATCCCCGCTGATGTTGCTGCTGCTGTTGCTGATGGGCGTTTATGGGGTCAAGGCATCGCCCAGCATTCAGTTGTGCGGCGACAAGCTGACCGACACCCTTATCATCGTCTGCAGGGGTAATTTCGCCTCCTATCAACATCAGAAGCGCGGCTCATGTGAGTATCTCTGTGGCAGCAACTGTTGCTGTTGCTGTTCGCTTTGATGCGAGCAGCAGCAAAAAAAAAAAAAACAACAACAACAACAAAATCATGGGAATTTACATTCACGCATTTCTGCATTGCAGTAGATCTCTTGGACTACGTGGATCAGCAGAACGAGGTGAACGGTTTCGACGAGCTGGACCCCCTCTGGAGACTGCAGCCCAAGAGCCACAGCTCCATGATGGCCACCAGGCGACTGCTGCGCGGCGTCGTCGACGAATGTTGCAACAAGCCCTGCTCGGTACCTGAATTGAAACAGTATTGCGCTAACTGAACTCGAACTGCCTGAACTAGCCACTTATGTATTCCAAATCATAATCTATTCATATGTATATGCAAGTTGTCTTAATAAAGCACACGTTAAAAAAACTGGTTCTAGTTGTAGACCAAGGCGGAAGTCTGCTGGCATTGAGGAACTGGGATGCCTTTTATCGGACTGTCTGAGCTACAACTAGATACTAGTTGTTTTGAGTGTAATCGCAACTATTGTAAATCTATATCTTATCTGTCACAATAATCGCTGGGTATTTATATGCCCAGAGCAAGGTGGTCTAGTACAAAGATTAGAGCTAAATTTGGAAATTATTTCAAATCCCTTTGTTTCAGTTCAGAGTTCACTTTATAAGGTATTGCGAGAATCTTTTGAATTTATTTGATTTTAATTTTGTTAGAGATTCAGAAAATTAATAGCTATATGACTCAGTTCAGAGATTACTTCCTATGGTGAATAAAAAATCTCTGATTTCTTATGGCAAAGTGTTTGCTCAGTTTTGCGCTTTTATAAGTTCTGATTTGTACACCTTTTTCACTTTTTATTACTTTAACGCACAGGATCGCCTTTGCATTCGCTTTAGCAGTGCTTTACTGTAATTTTTAGGTACCTACTATGAGTCACACTTGCAATGGCAGCCAGTCAAAAGATGCATCACAACTTTTTTGGCTAGGCGCCTGCATTGTGTTTGTTGACATTGTTGTTGCTGTTGCTGTTGTTGTTCTTGTTGCTGTGAATCTCCCCCACCGGCCCCCCGCTCTACGGCACCCGCTCTCCTAATTTGTGCGTGTGACTCATCGATCGTTAGTGAATTGTTCAACACTTATATAAAGTTTTGCAAGTATCTCGCAGATGCGAGGCACGTTATTAACATACATTGTGCAAACGCCGCTGGAGATTGTTGGCAAGTGTTTTGGCCCAAAACGGCAAAACTTGATAACTTGTGTGTGCACACGCGAACGCGTTTAAAGTCTGTCTGAACCGACTGTTGCTTTTGTTTGCTTTGGGCGCTTTGATTTTCTCTGGCCGTATAATTAAACTGTTAGATACTTTTGTATCTTTCGTGAATTTTTTGCTTTTTTGCTTTGCCGCTGCTGCACACGTTTTGTCGCACGCATAGACACCGAATAACTGAAAAGCTACTTAGAGTGTGTGGCGCAGTTTAGGCCGGTTTAATGCAAACAACAATTGCTAACAACAATGCTAGAGATAATGTTGTTGCCGTTGCCCATTTTGGCGGCGACAGCAGCAGCAGCAGCAACAGCAACAGCTACAATTTTCAAGTCCACAGCATCTTTGAGATACGCGCTGATGTTGTTGTTGTTGTTGCTGCTGCTACTTATGTGTAGCATTTGGTAATTACAATTAAAAGTCAAGCGCTTTTAATTGTGCGCTGTCTGTGTGCGTGCGCGTGTGTGTGTGTGTTGTGTGTGAGATACAAATTGAAAGCAACTGCAACTACAAATCGCCAACAGTTGTCGCTGGCAGCGCTGCTGCTGCTGCTGTTGACGGCGCAGTTGCCGTCGCGCTGCACTGCACAAAGTGCGCCTCGCAGTTGCGCTATATCATACGCTATATACACGGATATACATATATTAATGTACAGCTATATATACTATGTAAGTCTATACATTAATGTGTTTTCATGTGCACCTGTGCAGTAGCCAGCAGCTAACCTTAGATAGAAGATATAATAGCTAGGTAGATATATAGAATGACTTATTTCTTTTCCCTTTATAATGCTACCTTATGATGGAATACGGGGGGCGGGGGCGGTGGCGGTGGCTAACTAATGCCGACTTTTGCACCCTTTTTTTAATGGGGCGCCCTTTCATCTTTCACTTTCGCCCATTTCTATGAAATTATGCATTTAAATGTGTTTGGAATCATTTCGTTTAACTTACCCGTCGGCCCCGAAGGCCTTCAGCTCGCGATTCAGCGTGGCCTTTACGTTCTCCTGGGAGTACAGGCCCATGGGTGAATTGAATTGCTTGTGCACAAGTTTCCGTTGTACGGCAGCCATTTTGTTGTTGCTGTTTTAGTTGTTGTTGTGGATGTTGTTGCTGTTCGTGTTGTTTGGCTTGTCTTCACTTGAGCCTTGCTTCCAGAGCTGCTGTTGCTGCTGCTTGTTTATTCACTTGCTTTTGCTTTTGCTTTTAGCTTTGGCTCTATGCTGCTGCTGCTGCTGTTGCTTCTTCTTGCTGTTTGCTGTCCGGCTTGTCTTCGAAAACTTTTAAATTATTGTTGATAAAAAATATTTTAAAATTTCGCTTCAGCTCGGTTTTTGCTATGCAAGTTTTAAGAGACTAGGCCGCTTATCGACTTAACAATAGGTCTTTAAATCTTGTTGTTGTTGTTGTTGTTGTGATTCTAAACAATTTGCCCAGCTTCAATTAATCTGCAATTTGTAAGTAGCTTAATTTAAATCGTTAATCGTAGTTCGTTGTTCGTTCTGTAATTAAAATTTAAATGTCAAATACAATAAACGTTAGTTAAACATATTGGTAATATTTTACGCATATATGATGGTATGTACATAAGTTCATATATCTGATGAATTACTTATTATTTATGGCTGTCATACAGTTGATTACATATGCCTACATAGTATGCCAAAAGACTCATTTCCGGCTCATCAGGTTCCGTTTTCGCAATTTTAAATATTCATGTCATCTGCAACATGCACAAGTTAAACATCGAATCCCCGTTGACAGCTTAATCCCATATTACGCATACTTATATCTGCAAAATGTATTGTCATGACCTCTTCCACCCACAGAATTCACTTTTAAAAAAAAGTTTTTTATTTCATTTCATATTCATTATAAGTAATGCTCGGCGTGTGAGTAAACTTCTTTGAGCTTATAGGCCATTTAATTGTTATTGCTATTGACTCAGGCTTAATTAATAATTCCCTTAATCGAACCCCTCATTTACCAAATAATTCCTTTAATCGAAACCCTCATTTAACTCTTATTTTATTTCATTATAATTGTTTTTTAAATGTAGCTATGGAGTGTTATTTGTTATTTGTTTGTTTGCCCCCTCAATTGCAGCTATTCTCACACATTTATAATTAAGAACAAATTTTTTGACTAAATAATTGTTCAAAACGCATCTAAAATGTGCGCATAAAATTTTATTGGGCAAACACAAAATCATGTAATCAAAATTCATTCAAAAAATAAAATTGTTTAAACATTGCAGCAGAGAATCAATATAGAAACCATTATTCGCTTTGATATAAAAAGTATATACACATATGATGTATGTATTAATTTTCCAAATGTTTCCAATCGGCAGCAACTGCTTCAATGTCAGTGTTGCGTATAGAAAAAATGAATATATACTATTGAGCTGTATATATTCATTTTTTCCTTACATAAGATATATAAATCTGTTATATATATTCATATATATTCACTGGAAGCATTATCAATCACATAATTATATATTGATATGCATGTTTAACACTATGTGTATATATCAAATATATTTATATATTAATGCTTTTCATATTCAAATTTCGCTTGGCGACACAAATCTTTTGTAATTATTTTAATTTCATTATTTGTGTTGTTTTACAGCTGCTGCAAACAAATTACAAAATTTTATGAATTTTCGCCTGTTTTGTGTTTTTCCAATGCCTACAGAGACACTCACTACTGTCACATTTAAAAATGTATCTTAAACTAATTTGAGCAGCACTTTTTGGCTGCTGAAATATTATTATATTTATATGTTAAATTTTGTGTTTGTTTTTTTTTACGTTAAAAATAGATGCGACAACGTCGTTATATTGAAATATGCTCGGCTTTTTGCTATTCTACAATAATAATTTTCACACGCACACAAATGCCTGAAATTCTCATTTTCTTAGATTTAGTTCTGCAGTCTCTCCATTTCTCCCTCTCCCTCGCTCTCTCTCGTTTCTCATGTAGAAGCAAATTCCCGCCTTGTGTGTCACCTCAAATAAAATTAGCAACTTTGAGCAAATGGCATTATACAGATTTGCGTCATTTCTGCTGCCTGTCCGTCCGTCTATCTCTCTGTCTGTCCGCCTGTCCATGTGTCAGCGCTTTTGTGTGTGTGTCGGACAGCATGAGGAAATAGCAGACTGTTAACGAACATAATTCCAATTCCAATTCTTGTTGTGCTCATTGCTGCAGCTCAAATTGTTGCAGCTCAAAGGAAAATAAATAAAAAAAAAAGTTTATGTTGGGGCAAATGACGCACGAGAACGTGCTGAAGTTTAAAATATCATATGCTGAGTGACATATATATTTTAATATATTAAAATTGGACCACTCGTATCGTATCTTGGCAGAAAATCCACGGAAGCTATTTAAGTGATATTATTTTTAAAACCTAATGCTATTAAATGTGCTTTAATCCGCAATCAGAATCCTTTAAATATCACAAAAACTACTTTTTTAAATTAAAATTATAAAAAACTATGTGTCCAGTTTTGTGCTTTTAAAAAACTCTACATATAATCCACAAAAAATTGTGATAACATATAAAAAGCTGTACTGTTAACATTTCAATCAATATGATCTGTTTTTGTTAGCATTTATTTAAAAGAAACACATTTTTCTCTCTCTCCTCTCTCTGTTATATGACTCTTCAATCATGTTAATTGAAATTAACAGCACCGGACTTAATGTTAATGCGAGTCAATTCGTAAATACTTATTAAATATTTATTTAAAGTTGAAGACTTTTTTTTTACTTTATAAATTAAATATAAATTGTGTTCACATGTGTCAAGGAATGAGCGCCAGACAATTGCACACTTTAATTGTCTGTGTGTAAGTAACTTAAGGAAAAGCAATTTATCGTGCAAGATCCAATAAATGTGGCAGCATTCCCATATGTAGACGCACAAGTATATACCTAATGTGCGCCTCAGATGTGGAGCAAGCAAAAACTGGCAGCAAAATGCAACAAAACGCAATAAAATGCTTAGCTCTCTGGCCAAAATACTTGAAATGACGTACGTTATATATATGCACGTGTGTGTGCACTTTTGTGTGTGCATGTGTGTGTTTTATGTGTGTTCGTTGATTCGCAATTTGTGCGTTTTAATTGAGCCGAACGCAGCTGTGGCCTGCAGCTGTTCAAATGGCCAAGTTATGAGCTATTTTTGCATACGTATTGGTGCGCCGAAAAGCACGCAACACTTTTTGCCACTCGCCGATGGCCGTGCAAATTAATCAGAATTTAATAAAATATTATGAAAATTGCACACAAAGCTGCAAGCAAGCGGCAGCCACTACAATGCATGCCGGCCACTTGATGTCCCAATTAAAGTTTTACACTTCTACTCACACACACTCGCATACACACAAAGCAGGTGTACTTAGCCTGGTATTAAAGTGCGCATGAATTGTGCGAGAATTCGCATAAAAAATGCAGGCGCAAAAAAATATTGTTTCAAAAAGTTTGTGAGCTGCGTGCCTGCGCATACTGTGGGCGTGGCCGCCCACTGAGCATACGCTGCAGCTGCCATATGCAGCGGGTTGTGCGTGGGTGTGTGTGTGTGTGTGAGAGACTATTTTTGTTCGGGTTTGGCTCCATGACGCCTATGTGTATATGTGTGTGTGGCAGTAGAAACAATATACGAGAATTGCATTGAAATCAGGTGCAAATATTGTTGCATTTGCATTGAAGCGCAACAATTTCGCAGAATCGTGTACCCATGTGAGTACCTGTGTGTGTGTATCTATGGCAATGCGGTGTGCTTAACGCTTGCCTTAATGCTTGCCAGGCATTTGCCGAGCGCTGTTTGATTTAATTATTACCCAGCAGCGCTGGCTTTGGTTTGTTTTTAGTTGAATTGCTTAAATATTTCATGGCACATATAATTTGTTTACAGTTTTCTTTTTGCGCGCCCCCGGGCCAGCCCCAAATTATAATTAATGCATATTATTAAATTTGCTTGTGTGCGTGTCTGAGTGTGTGTGAGCGAGTGTGAGTGTGAGTGTGTGTACTTACCGTCTGTTGCAATTTGGCGCTGCTTAATCCAAAAATAATGCCACCAAATTGCAAAAGTTCGTATCGTGTCCGTGTCGCGTCTTCGCCTTTCCCTCTGGCCTCTGGCCTTTCGCCTCTCGTCTTTCGACTTGCAATTTCATTGCAGATATGAACACGCAAGTGGCGCTATCGGAAAAACTGGAGCACCCGGACACATATTTTGGGCTAGCGGGCCCGCAGCCCGTTTACGGCCACGTTCTTCCGCGGCCGTTACGGCCAACCGGCGTTTTGTAAGCGCACCATAGACGAACTGACGGAAACAACACGGCGCTGAACTCAACACGTCGCATGCGGCTGCGGCTGCCATTGTGGCAGCCACTGCGGCTGCGATACCGATTGTAAGAAAGGAAAATGAAAATGAAAAACTTTACGCAATGATCATGCGTTTCGCTATTCCTCGTTTTTCATCATTCTACAGTTTCACATCCTCAGCAGCTGAACAACTGTGTGCGTGAGCGAGCGTTCACAGTGGCGTCCACAAATAAAGTGCATGGCAATTGAAGGCAGCTGATAAGAAACAAACTTGTTTTCGAGTGAGTTAATACACTACCAATATCTATATTTATTCTAGTCAATTCTATGTAAGTAAAGACATTCGGTGATAATGTGACTATTTTCGACTGCAGAGATACCACACATTGGACCTGCCTTTCAGGCCTCCCCAGTAAGGGTATCAATGATGCACTCGCATTCTCTGTCCTTTCCACAATCACACCATTTACTCAGTATTAAATGTGATCCTAAAATTGTGTAAATATTTGTGTTTCCTCTAAAATGTGGTGGCTAAAGTTTTAATAATTTTCTTCTAAATTATGATTATATTTTTATAATATTTATTTAGGCAAATATGTTATATTACATACATTAATTTTTATATATTTAACTTATTTTGTATTATTGTATTTATTCCTGTTGTGTTTTGTTGTTAATAAAAACAACATAAAATATTGTATTTGGCATGTTGTCAAAAAAATCTTGATTAATGTTCCTAGATAAAAGAGTCTGCTACATTTGAAAGGTGACTCAATTCGATTGTCAAAAGAAGATTAGCTGATGAGTTGCTTTCTGCATCCTTAGTGACTAATAAGTCCTATAGATATATACGAGTTGATTTCTTCGCCTAGCTTTATGCGGTGCAACTTTTGGGGTACGCCACTGTAGCTTTGCCATACACACATACATATATGTATGTATAAATATATTTTCGCCACTCTCTATACAAACACTTCGACAGCAACAACAACAATAACAAGAGCTAAAACAACATTTGAGACACTCAAAGTAGTTTTGGGAATAGCCCACATAATAAATACAAAAAAAAGCACAAATGAAATATGAAAGAAAAATATGTTTGAAGAAAAAAAAAGAAGAACCGAAGAAGAGGAGGAAAGGCTGTCCGTCGATGGACCTGAGGCAGGGACAGTGCATTCAGCGACAGTCAAAAGAAAGATATATAGATACACATGTATCTATAGCTATGGATGCGTGTCTCTGTGTGCGTGTGCATGTGTGTGTGTGTGTGTGTGTTTGTGTTTGTGTGCCAGTCTGTATATGCTTTGGCCTCGTGGACTATTACAGAATTTTTACTGCTGCGCCTCGACAGCTCCACGAAACAAACACGTCTCTAATATTCTATTTTTGAGTTCAATTCTTTATTTTTGCGTTTCTGCTTTTTCTGGTCCACGTTCACGACGTTGATGTCAGCGCGACGTTTTCTAACGCGTCCGTCCACAAAAAAGAAGCACCAAATTTTTTATTTATTTCTTGTTTTGTTGCGTTTGCAGCTTTTCTTTAACATAAATAGAACAAAAATCGAGAAAATGTCATTTAATTGTTGCAGTTTTCAGCGTTTGCTTTTTATTTTTTTTATATACTTTTCAGATTTTCTTTCAGCATTCAGTTGTTGTTTTTGATTTTTGCTTGAGCTGTTGGCCAATTTGTATTCAACTGCTAATTGCGCTTTAAATGCTAATTAGCTGTGTGGCCAATTTTATGACTGAAAGTATTTCGGTTTGGGTCGGTTTTTTAATATCATATGTGCTTTTCCTTCTTATTTTCATTTTCATTTTCATTTTCAATTTAATTAAATTTTGATTGCACGCACGCGCATTTTGCTATCTCATCTCATATCAAATAAATTTTGGCTTGTTGGCAGCGTCAGATTTTCACGTTCGCCCCAATAATAACAATGCACAAATGCACTCGCACACACACGTGCACACAGAGTGACACACTGACACACACACGCACACACACACACGCACACACACCTGCAATTGTGGCGCACTGTGCACTGTCAGCGACTACGGATACGACTACGGATTCTGACAGCCTGTTGGTTGAGGTGACCACGTTCGCGATGCGAATTATAATTGTTACTCGCCGCTCGCTGTTCACCGTTCGCTTTTCAGATGCCAGTTCTCAGCGGCAGCAGCAGCAGCAACAACAACAACAATAACAACACAATGTTCAACACTTGCCGCAAGTCGTTTCATCCAAAAAGTTCGCAAAAGCAGCGAAAAGTGGCTGCTGCTGCTGTTGCTCTTGTGGCTTCATGGAAAATGGAAAACGACGACACACACACACACACACACGCACTTAAGATACATATTCAGCTACAAAATATATCTTAGTACTTATACCTATGGAACATCGCCCACACACAAGCTTATAAATTAGTTTGTCTGAATGGCTAATCATGTATTTTGATACAACCTCCTAGTAAAGAGGCTGCACAAGGCAATAAATATTAGACATAGACATACACACACTCACGCACACACACACACACACACACACACACACACACACATTCGTAGTCATTGTATAGCGCTCTGTTAATTAACTACACTATACATGTACCTATTTTTATATGCGTTCTTTTTTAAATATTCAATATTTATTTTTGGCCTTTGGAAAGCCATTTGAAAACTGATTTTTATACACTCTTTGGTAGAGTTGGGTTCAATCGACTAATAGAAACAGTTGCATATTGAATATATTTTTTTATAAATTTTAGTTTATCCATAAGTATCTATCTATATATAGTGTAATACAAGCTTTCACTAAAGATAGTTTCTTTAACAAAAGATAATGAATTAAAGTTTATTGGGAAGATATGATCACGGTGACCTATATATAAGACGTATAAGATCTGGCCAGCTATCATCCCTCTTTGTTGTCCAGAGCAGTTTCAGGGGTATTTGCTATTCGTGCTTGCCTCAAGCTTTTACTCAGCTTTTCTCCCTTCCCCCCATTAAGTTTTATGTGTTTATATTTTTGGAATTTTGTATTTTGGCTGCCCGTGAACAAATACAACTTGTAATTGTTGTTGTTATGGCTTAATGAAGCGGATTTCACACAGACATTTTTCAGGTTTATGGCTCTTATGCAGTGCGCTCAAGCGCAGCAATTAGTGCATTCAAAATGCCTGATATACCTGTCCGAGTTGCCAGTTAGAGCACTCTCCCTACCTCTCCCTCTCCCTCTCTCTCTATCTCTCTCTGTGCAGTGCGAATTCATGGCTGGCACTCAATAGCTTGTCAGGTGATCAATCCGCCTAGCAGAGCCAACCGAAAAAAGGCTATTCACAGAGCACCTGACAGCCAACTAAGCTGCTTGAAATTTCATTTTTGTATTTCACGCTAGAAAGCCAGGTGAAAACATATTAAAAAAATACATATAAAACCAAAAAAAAAGAAAAAACATTTATATGCTTAATGTTTGTGAATGATTAATGGGACATTAGAATTGAAATTGTTTTGCTCATGTGGCAGCAGCAGCAGAGGCCAAAGCAGTGGCCGAGGCAGGTGCAGAAGCCAACTCTTGCCAAGCGCAGCAGCAAGCAGCTAAAGCAGAATATATATTCCCATAATGTACAAATATTTATATGCCTTTTTTCACATGCCCAGTCGCAGTCGCAGTCTTTTACCCGTTCCCCTGCCCCTGCCCCTGCCCCTGCCCAGCCCCATTTCTAGTCTTGTGCCCGATCCCATTGCAAATGGATGTGGCCTTCTATGAGCATACTGAGCAGCTGGCAGCTACCTGCTGGCAGAGCCACAGCCAAACAGGTGAGTGTTTATAATATGCATGCCAAAGTGTGGAAGCTGAAAAAATCTAGAGAAAATACAAACACCCGAGCACAGCAAACACACACACACACACGCACACACACACACACACACACACACAGACAACCTATGCACCATATACACTTATGGATATACTATGTGCTTATTATCCATCCTAATAGTTATTGTATTCTTATACCCTGTAGGCAAAGAAAATATTGGGGGAGTATTATAAAGTAAGGCAAACGTTTGCAACAGAAAGGCGTATATATTATTAACCCAATTTTGTGGATATATATTCTTGATCAGGTTTATATATATTTTTTTTAGTCTATAAAAGAATATAAGATATATGGATACTTTATAGAAAAAATGATTATATTAAATTAATATATATTTCAGCACGACATCTCCAACAATATGGGAAACTAACAAAAATTAACTCGAGAACTCCTTTTTCAGTAGAAATACTTACCATTTCCATTTAGAGGGTATCTGTGAGCCACGCAGTTGCCGCCAAACAGCTCTAAATAGTTGTTTATGCGTATGTGTAAAGTTGTATGTACATTAGAAGTATTTGCTTAGTTTTTTTGAGCGTTTTATTTTTTTGGCTCCCACTGTGCGCAGAAGCCAAATTAAAGGGTAAATATGTTGGGGAAACCATAGCGAGCTGGAAAAGCGAAACCAATCTCAACTGCTGTGGGAACTTTTGGCAAATTGCAGAAGCCGCAAAAACCGAAAACAGTTTGTCGACCAGGCGCCGTATACGAATTGTCAAGGGGTTCCAATCTAAGATTGACTAAGACTTTCTCAAATTTCTTAATAAACTTTAATGACTGCGGGTGGTGCAGTGTCAGCTGCAGTTGTTGTTGTTGTTGCCGCCCTTGTTGTTGCTGCTGCTGCTGCTGCTGCTGCTGGCTGCAACTTTGATGGACTTGATAAACCGAAACGCCCGAAAGTATGCAACGGCGGTAGCATGTTGTCAGGACAGCAGCGCAATAAACCAGAACCTCCTCCCATATAAACAGCAGGTGAAGGGGTTGCGGTTGAATGAGAAGGGTGGAGGGAAGGGGGAGGGGGCTGGGGGGTTGTAGTAAAAGCAGGCTGAACAATTTCACCAATATCAAATGCTAGCGTAGATTTCACCAATAATTTACTTGGGCAGCACGTAGCGAGTGTCACGCATGCAGCAGTGGGGTAAATTGAGGCGGAGGCTGAGCCTGAGACTGTGGCATGCAACAAGCTTGGGGTACATTTTCGGTGGCGACTCATGCATTACTCATGATGTGTATGTCAGCGGCCTGCCCGGCTTGGCTTCGACTTGTCTTTGCCCCCCATTCGCAGCTTGCCACACTTGCCACACTTGCCGCATGGCCACTGTTTTAATATGGACGCTGCGGCTTTTGCAGTTTAATGGAGTTGCCCATAAAAAAAACGGCAGAAGAAGCAGGGAAAAAACGTTTATTTAACTGCCGACTTGTTTGCGCAAATTAACACATTTATTTATGCCACAATTTGTTGCTTAAATATTTATCGAAAATAAAGCCGAATTAACATTACAAATTTGCGTTTATTTTCATATACATACATTCAATCATATTTGTATTTGTATTTGTATTTATATATATATATATGTATATATATTAAGTAATAATAGACGAATCGTATCACACACACATATGATATGGCTGGCACACAGGCGCACACATGCACACACGTACACGAACACAGACACACACACGTACAGCATAAGTTGAGAATTAAATAGCGCGATATTTCGATAGGAAGAGTGCGCCTGCACGCAGCTGAAGTGAAGGGGCCAAGTGCCAAAGGTCAGCCCGTCTAGCTAAACTCGTATTTCTTCGATTTCAATTATAAATTCGCTGGGTTCGTGGGCGCGGGCCGACTGTGCTGCCAGCTGCAGGGGAAGCTCAGCGCGACGAGCAGCGAGAGGAGGGAGAGGAGCGCAGAGCAGGTGCTGAGCACGGCAACCGCCGCCCGGCTCTGCAACGGCAGCTGCTCCGACTCCCGGCACAGCCGGTACTCGTCGTAGTCCAGCCGCGTGATGGCGCAATAATGATTGAGCATGCACCGGCCCTGGCAGGCGGAGCCCGACTGAAATCGCACAGCATTGGCGCGATGATATCTGCGGGTGCATAATAAAATAACATATAAATCAAATATATACATATGTGCACGTGCAGCAGGTGAGGTAGACGGCTACCTGCTGAACCAGGACGCGTCCTTGCCCGTGAAACGCTCCGCGAAATTGTGCAGCGCTATGGCGGAGATCTCGGCCAGGCCGTAATAGTGCGTCAGATTGTACTCGGGCTGCCAGAGCGGCTCTTGGGCGCGATTGGCCAGCGGCAGATCCAGCCAGTACTGCGTGTAATCCAGCACCTGGCCGCTGCCCGTGTCAAACTTGTAGAGCCGCAGCGCCGGATTGTTGGAGGCGCCAATGCCCTCCTTGCGCGGCGCCACCGACGGCGCTATCATCAGCCAGGAAATGGGCGTGCCTGCAGGCGAACCAGAATTAAAATCCACTGAGAGATTAGTTGATATCGCGATAAAGTACCTTGATCGTCGTAGATGAGCCGAAAGGTGTCCGAGTGCAGGTGCCCAAAGAACTGGCCCTGAATGACCGAGGCGTACTTGCGCACAATCTCCAGATAGCGCCTGTTGTTGCGCTCCGTGAAGATCAGCTGGCCGTGGTGCTGCGCTCCCAGGTGACGCTCGTCCACGCCCGGCGGCATGTGGCCCACGATGTAGACCTGCATTGCGAAAAGGTTGGCAAACATAAATAAATAAAATACATATGTAAAGCCTGGTAAGTCCAATATAAATCTGACCTAGGTAGAGCAATAGAAAACGGAAATATGGTAATAAATATATTATGTACGGCGTGCTCAGCTTATATGTAGTACATATTATGAACATGTTAAGCAGCAATGAAATGCCTAATATGTCAAGGTGCTTCAGTCGAGAGTACCTGCCTGAAAGATATCACGAATTCAGCTTATCAAAAATAATGAAGTAAAGTATTTGAAAGGCAAAATATATTCTTGACTAGATATGGTTATGCCCTATAGAGCACTTATACCAAATACATATTATTATCAATATAGAATAAAAATAGAAATTGATTTAAATCGCTTTTGATAAGAATAAAAGAAGCTATAGCAAAATATTATAAATTTGTTCCGCACATAATGCGAATTGTAAATCTCAACTTGTTGATAGGCGACAGCCAGACATAATTATTTATTATTATTATTAATTTTTCTAATTAGAATTAGTATTATTATTATTCTTATTATAAGTATTATTGATATTTTTATCATCATTATTATTATTATTATTAATATTATTTTCTCTGAGTCTATTATCTCTCTCTCTCTCTCTACTTAACTATAGCTCTTTATCCATGGTTGGCTAGAATGCGAAGATTTTCCTTCGTTTGAGAGCTCTAATTTCGCTCGCACTGAATGTCTGGCCCTCAGCTGAGATATACCTGACTATATTGACTAAGTTTATTGAACCGATCACAAGTATATATTCATGCACTTGTATTATATATATGTAGGTATAAGTATATCCCAAAGATAGATTCCCAGAGAAAATATTATTATATTATAAAGGGTATCTTATGACATACACTATGCGTATGACTGTTGCCTACCGTTTCTTGTTTGTCCCTCGACTTGGTTAGCACCTCATCCAGCCAGATCCACTGCTGCTCCGCCTGCAGCTGATCCTGCGCGGACACGGACGATTTGGATTCCGCGTAATATTCGCCCGGCCAGCGCAGGCTGTGATGGGACTGCATCACCTCCGGCACGAAGTTGTGCCGCATGAAGTTCGTGTTGAGGGCAACGATGCGCAGTCGGCTGCGGGTCTGCTCGATGGAGTAGTAGCCGCCCTGTTCGAACGTGACGAGCGCCTCGGTGGGCAGCCAGTGGCGCCAGAGTTCGCCCATTAGCCGGTATTTGTGGGGCCCGCTGCTGCCGTCCTCATGGCCCAGCACGGGAAAGATGAACGGCGAGGAGAAGCTGCGGCCGAGCAGTTCGGTGATGTTGCGCAAGGTCTCCTGTTGCTTCTGCTCGGACAGCGCCTGGGCGGAGTGCGAGAGGGCGTCGCCGGTCCAGAGCACAAACTCCACATTGTCGCCCTGCTTGGCCTTCATGGTCTTCACCGCCGACTCGACGAGACTCCAGGGACTGTCGCAGTTGTAGTTGCCGAAGGCACCCGGCGCCTCCGTCTCCGGCTGCCCATTCGAGGGTCCGTTGCGGGCCAGCTGCCAGCAGCTTTTATAGATGTCGCCCTGTGTGGAGTAGAATGTGTCCAGATGCAGGTCGCTGATGTGCCAGAAGTAGCCTGTAAATGCAGCAGAGAGAGAGCAGAGGGTCAGTCGGAGACAGGATTAAGAATCGGGCAGCCCGCTCGGGCAATTCCTAACCGGGAAAGGCCTCGCGACGCGGCATTTGCTCGCCGGCTGGCTGTGAAAACCCCGCCTAAAACTTTTCTGCCAGACTGCCGATTTGACACCTGGCCCAGCGTCCGGCTACCTGGCCGGGAGTCAAGAAGTCACTTGAGGGCCAGTGCGAGGCAACGAGGCGATCGACGACGCGACAGGAAATCAGTTGGCGTTGGCATGCGCACTGATCAATTGGTTGACGAGAGCGTGAGTCGAGCAGCGAGTCGAGCAGACAGAGGACACAGGATACACAGGATATCGTTGGTTAGTCAGTGAGTGGACTGGAGGAGCCATAGCGATTTGTATGACAGCAAGATGAGCTTGCGCTACAGTCTGGCGCTGCTGCTGGTGGTCGCCATGTCGCAGCTGATGCAGCAGGTCGACGGCAGGAAGAAGCTATGCGGCGATGCCCTCAACGAGGCGCTTGATCTGATTTGTGTTAATGGATTTTCACGCAGACTCAAGCGCGATTGTAAGTAGACCACACACCGACCAACCTGTCCCAAAGCGCGACTAACACCCAGCCTTCCCAGCGGACAGAAGCACCCGGACACCCTCGCCGGAGCAGGCGCTGCGACGCAAGTGGCAGCTGGTGGCGCTGAGGCAACAACTAGACGGCGACGAGCTGCCGCCGGAGCAGGAGCGGGTGCGGGAGCAGGCGCTGCGACGTCCACGGCGCAGGATAACGCATGAGTGCTGCCGCGACGGCTGCTCCTACGAGAACATCCTGGCATACTGCGCCTAGCGGGGCAATCCAACGATTGGACTTTGATACGACGCACCAAACGCAAATCGCATTTTGCAATTCATTCAACTACACTTAGCCCCCCTCCCCCCTACCAAAAAATATACTTTTAATTATAATTCGCAATGTTTTATTGTAATATTTCATGGAAGCAATAAAGTTACTCGATAACAATAGCAACAAACAAAAGGCGTCTTTTGGCTCCAAAGGCCCCAAGCTCGCCCTCTCTATCTCTATCTCTCCCTCTATCTCTCTCTCTCTCTCGCACAATTGGCACACGGAGAGTGAGTCCCCCGGCTGCCACCCCGAACTTTCCACGTCAATGGAAATGCTTTCCCTTGCATTCTCAGAACAATAATGAAAATTTTGAATTTTTAATTAGATGACGTTGTTTTTTGCGAGCACAACAAGTAGGCAAAGGGATTGCGTCGAACTCTGTCTGCTCTTTTAATAAATACTCTATTTTATTTACTTTTCATTAGAAATAATTTAACGCAGAGCCATGATAATTTAAGCTAATTGCTGTGTTGATAAGAGGCAGTAGCTTGGGAGCAATTGATAATAATTTTGTTAACAGAACAGAAGATAGAAATAGTCTTTTATATTCATATTCAAGTATTATTATTAAATCTGCATTAGCAAAAATGGATTTATTTTTTATTTAAATTCATTTATAGCAGATTGCAGACTATAGCAGACTATACAAAATAAAATTAGATTCAAGAAATTATGGATTGAAACATTTATATTAATTTAGCCAATCTTGAATGGATTTCTTTCCTTAGGAGCTGTATTATCCAAATGAATTTGTTTGTTATTTAAGCTGATTGTTATGTCAATAACAGATACCCCTTTATAACCGGCTATTAATGAATTTTATTACATAAAACTTAAGATAGATAGAGACTTTTATGTACATATAAATTTGTTATCCTAGGATCTATTAAGCTACCATTTACGAGTTTTCGAACAGATCTTTGCTAAGTTGAAATTATTGTTTTGCTACTGACAAGGTATATTTTCCGAGTGACTCTCAGCCAATTTATGTAGATGGTACTTCAGATACTTCAGATAGGTATAGGCTTTTTTATACACCGCATAGCCAATTATCTTTTGTTTGTTTACTTGGGATCTCCATTAGCCACATAGTCAGTGGCCTCATTTCCAGAGAAACTCTGGCACTCAGTAAACAACATTACTGCGAGAACGGGGCAAGGCAACGGGGCAGCATTTTACTTTGTTGTTCCAGCAGTGGCGATTTGTGCGTATTTATTATTTTGCACGGAAAAACATAAACAAAGACGTCAGCTGATATGAGTAAGAGCCACCCACTCGCACCTAGCCGGCCAAGGCTGTGGCTAGTGCCCAGGCGAACTGACACGTCGCCTAACGCAGCCTGACACGGCCGAGGGCTTTGGCCATCCTATAAAAGGCTGCTGTGCCGCTCGGCGTGCCACAGTTGCGACTTGTTTAGTTGCACAGCCGATTCGAGTGGCGTTAACTGGATTCCAGGATTCGCAATGAACTTCGAGCGCGCCAAAGTGCAGTGGGTGCTCTGCGTCCTCGTGCTTCTCGTGCTGCGCGTGCAGTCGATGCGCCTGTGCGGCGACGAGCTGTCCGAGATGCTGCAGAAGATGTGTGCGAATGGCTACAATACCGAGCTCAAGCGTGCCTCAGGTAAGTGCGCCCATTGCCCGACATTTGAACCTAATCCTCACAAGCTTTTGGCTTTCCATTTGGCAGTGCCGCTGGAATTCAGTGGCAGCGACAACGATGATGCCGACATGGATTTGGATAGCTACGAAGCTTCTGTCGAGCGGCAGCCCCTACTGCTAGCTCTACTAGGTAATAATGCCAATCAGCTGGTGAAAACCCGACGCCGTCGTTACGACATTTACGACGAATGCTGCCTCAAGTCGTGCACCTACACGGAACTCTCCTACTACTGCAAATAATAATCACCAATAAACCCAGGATATAAAAAACAAAAAAACAGATCTAGATATGGATTTAATTGCGGATTAGCTTAAGACTAGCTCATGTTTGTTCCCAACTGTAAAAATACCTTTAATCTGAGCATGAGCTTACATACAAATGTTAGAAAATACAAAATTAATTATTCAGATGTATATATGTGTGTGGTGCAAGGAATACTACATTGTTTATTAATAAAAGTGATTAAAATTGTTATTTCAATTTTGTAAATTACAAGTTTTAGAGCTGAGATAGAAATGAAAATATTAATGAAATATTTTTTTGCAGTTTCCCAAATCTAAAATGTTGTATTTGAAAAACCGTTCAACGCTTCCAATTGGATTGACAAGTTTTAAGCGATTTACAACTGAATCCCCATTTTGATCGGTTTATGAAGGTCACAAGGAATGATTTAATTGTAGTCAATTCCAAGGCTGCCAACCAGCTTGGAGCCGAACCGAATTCAATACAAAATAAATTTTTGTTGAATCAAACAGTTGCTTAAATTATTTTAGTAATATATTTTTAATTGTTTAAATTGTGTAATCATTATTTTATAACATTTTTATAATATTTAATTAAAATAAATTATAAAGTCTTTAAAGACCATGAAACCAACTTGCCTGACTAAAAATAAGATTTTTTGAAGAGTAAAATGCTTAGAAAAAAAACGTAGTTCAAAAAACCATCTTTATGCTTTTAAAAATGGTTTTAAATTGCAAGGAATATCGAAATAATTTTATTTATATATTCCATACAGTATATCAAATTTAATAAAGAATGGGCAATTGTTACGGAAATGAATACCTTTGAGCAGCTTGTAAATTTAAAAGGAATTTTCAAACGACAAAGTTTTCCCATCTTTCCAATCGAATGCAAATAACAAATTCAGACCCATCCCACATGTATATCTATAAATAGTTTGCGGGAATCCCCAATACTCTCACTTGGAATTTGTTTATGCAGTTGGCTTTTATTTAAAGTATTTATAATAGCAATACACTTCGTGTAGTAAATACAGTACACAGTGGGTAAAAGTTCAAGGTTCTATCGTATATATAAGTTCCAAAGTGTACTCTGATCGCGGTGCTTGAAGGGTAGCTGTGTGCCGAGGATCTAGGCGGCGCAGTAGGCGGTCAGTTCGGAGAGCTTGCACGACCGACTGCAGCACTCGTCGACGATACCTTGACGGGTGCGACGGCGCGTGGCGGTCAGGGAGTTGAGCACGTTCTCCTGGTAGAAGTTGCGCAGGCGGCCATTGGTCATGGGATAGGTGAGCAGTTCGGCGGATGCCGAGGGCGTTTCCTTCTCCTCAATGTACTGAATGGGATCGAGTGGGTCCAGGTCCATGAGAGCTGCAGCCAGCCCAAAACAAGGCGAAAGATTAGGCAGTGTTGCAGCCAAACGGGAGCGACTACTTACGCGAGTTGCGCTTCTGGATGATGCGATTGAATCCGGTGCTCCGGCACAGCCTGCTCAGCATGTCGTTCAGCCGAACGCTGCACAAGCGCATCTCGGAGGGCGAACTGGCAACTGCCACAACGCACAGGGCGAACAGGAATGCCAGCGACACGGAAATTGACTTGCACATTGTACTGGGATTAGTTTATGCTGCGGAACTGATGCTCTAACACTCGCTGCCACACGCTTATATACCGTTGCTCGACACTGGCTGATGGCATTTGGTGTGTGTGGTGTGTGTGGTGTGTGTGTGTGTGGTGTGTGCGGCGCGTGGCGAGGGGTGGTTTAGTGTAGTGTTCAGAGTCTGTGGCAAGTCCAACTACATCGGTGTCAAATTGTGTTAAAGGTTATTGGGACAAGTTGAGTGCATTTTCGAGTAGCTACTTGCTAAATTCGTTCAATGTCAGCGTTCACTTTTCGTTGGCTTATGCAAATTTCGCCCATTGTCGTGGGCGGCATAGCTATGCGTGGGCGGAACTCACAAAATGTGTGTGTGTGTGTGTGCGTGAGGGGGGGGGGGTCGTGTTTTCGTCTTTGTCAGCCAATTAAACAATTTGGGTGTAAAAGGACAACGTAAGGTTCTGGCGTGTGCGAAACAGGGCCTGGCCTGCATTTATGAATACCAAATGAGTTGTTTCAGCAGCTATACCCTGCAGTCCTGCAGATGAAGGGCCGGCATATTGTAAGTATTAATGATTTATTTTTATTTAGCTTAGCTCCTACGAGAATTTAAACTCACAGCCTGGCGGCTCTTGTGAATTCCTGAAACTTAAAGCTTTGCAGCTTAGGGAAGTGCCATAAGTTTCTATTCTCAACAAGCTGGTGGAAATTTGCTAATCCCCTCCTTCTCCACACGTTGTTCTGAACCTCTGTCGCAGCATCTTCTTAAAACAAGTCACCAATCTTACGCACAATCCAATGTGCCCATTATCGCAAAATTTAATGATTGTCCCTCTGGGGAGAGATTTAACAAAAAGCAAAAAAATTGTTTTTCTCAATCTGGTTGAAAAAACATGCAGCAGCTTTCCTTTTCTTACTTAAACGTATGTGTACACTCAGAGAAAAAAGGTCCAAAAACGTTGTACTTAAATCAAGAACAACAGTAGAAAAATTCATTTTTTAAAAACGTTTTTGTTAATTCCAAAACGCCTTAAGATAAGACTCAAATGTCGTACTCAATCTAAGAAACGTTTAATAAATATAAAGAACATTTTACGCTTATTTCAAGTACAAAAATTATTCTCACAGGAATTTTACTCGTTCAAGAAGTGAAAAGCGTATATTGGGATTGTCCGTCTTGCTGTCCGTCCGTATTATTTCAATTTATTTACCCCGCTATAGTAGCTAGAAGTCTATATATCTCCCTCAGTTTAAAAAAAAAACAGACAGAATAAAATATACAAAAATTTGGACATATACATATTTAGATCTCGGAACCATATTGCAAACTCCTCTAACTTTATCAAAACTGAACCGAAATTCATGTTTAACGGCATTTTGGTCATGTTTTGACCTCTAGGTTGATTCTGCATTTAAAGTATTTGCATTGTTAAAAATACAATTTTTTTGATTTTTTTTTTAAATCATGTACTCCCCCTTACTTATTTTCGAAATTTTTTTTTTCAAAATTTAGAATTTAAAATTTGTCTTTTTAATTGATAGTAGTTGTCACAATTAGTATAAAAAACAATATTAAAACCGATTCTGAGGGGGTGAAATTTTTTGTCAAAAATCATGTCAAAATAGACAAAAATTTTGACAAGTACAGCTCGCGGATCCATAGCTCCGATATTTCAAACTGCCACAAGTTTGTCAAAAATTAACCGATTTTCGTGTTTAATGGCATTTTGGTCATGTTTTGACCTCTTGGTTGATTCTGCATTTAAAGCATTTGCATTGTAAAAAATACAATTTTTTTGATTTTTTTTTTTAAATCATGTACTCCCTTACTTATTTTCGAAAAAATTTTTTTTTCAAAATTTAGAATTTAAAATTTTTCCTTTTAATTGATAGTAGTTGTTACAAATAGTATAAAAAACAATATTAAAACCGATTCTGAGTGGGTGAAATTTGTTGTCAAAAATCATGTCAAAATAGACAAAAATTTTGACAAGTACAGCTCGCGGATCCAAGGCTCCAATATTTAAAAATTCCACAAGTTTGTCAAAACTGAACCGAAATTCATGTTTGATGGCATTTTGGTCATGTTTTGACCTCTAGGTTGATTCTGCATTTAAAGTATTTGCATTATTAAAAATAAAATTTTTTTTATTTTTTTTTTTATCATGTACTCCCCCTTACTTATTTTCGAAAAAATTTTTTTTCAAAATTTAGAATTTAAAATTTGTCTTTTTAATTGATAGTAGTTGTCACAAATATTATAAAAAACAATATTAAAACCGATTCTGAGTGGGTGAAATTTTTTGTCAAAAATCATGTCAAAATAGACAAAAATTTTGACAAGTACAGCTCGCGGATCCAAGGCTCCAATATTTAAAAATTCCACAAGTTTGTCAAAACTGAACCGAAATTCATGTTTGATGGCATTTTGGTCATGTTTTGGCCTCAAGATTGATTATTATTATGAATGGCACAACATTTAATAGCATAACTTCAGAATGTTGTAATCAGCATATATATTAAACATAAGAAATAACAGGGTAGCCTATAGTCGTGCAGCCAAGCGCTTGGCAGTCTCCTTGGCCTGTCATCACTTACCGATGCGGGCGTTTGCCTCATCTGGCATCCAGAGAAGCGGTAGAAGCGCGGCTAACAACCAGCTGAAGCTAAAGTTAGTCATTTAGCTGCTGTTGCTGGAGTGGAAGGGGGCGTGGGTGTGGAAGGAGCAGGAGGTGTGGCTGGAGGAGCTGGTCCTGGAGCGGGAGGTGGGGCCTTTGTACAGTACTTTGTACTGTGTGCTGGAATGGTAATTTCTTAGTAACTTTTGCCTTAGCTTTTGCTGAGCCGTCAAAGTTTTTGCACAGTTTTACTTTTATTCATTAGCTAAATTTCGTGCTGCATAAATAAGTGATTACGATTACGATTACGATTGCGAGTACGGTTATGATTACGATTACGATTACGAATACGAATACGAATACGAATACGTTTGCGAGTACAAATAAATATATATGTGAGTACAGAGTATGGGCATGTGCGTGTGTATGTGCGTGTGGGTGTGTGTGGGTGTCCATTACTGGCGACAGTAGGCCAGGAGTTCCGGATAGGTGCACGAATTGAGGCAGCACTCATCGTAGATGCCGCCCCCCTGTCGCCGCAGGCGTCGCGTCTTGATGAGCACCTCGGTGCCGTAAATGCCGGACAGCAGCGGACTCAGCGCGTAGCCAGCGCCGTGCGGCTGCAGTTGGGCCGGCTCCGTTTCGAGGGCCAGCTCGAGGCCGGCCACGTTGCCGTCCGTCCGCTTTTTGGGGATGGTGTTGTAGCCGTTGACACAGACCCGCTCCATGGCATCGTTCAGCGACTGGCCGCACAGCTTGTGCTTGCCCTCACGCAGCAGATGGGCGATGTTGCTGGCGTCGGCGGTGCAGCAGCCGCCGCCGAGGGCTATCAGCAGCAGCAGCAGCAGCAGCAATTGCCGGCCGGTGGCAGGTGCCACATGAAATGCGCGTCTGTCCAACATTTTGCGGGCGGGCTGTTGCGAGCGTTTGGCTGACTGTTGCAGGCAACGGGCGCTATTTATACAAGTGCTGCCCCATGCAACAGCGGCAACAGCGGCAACAGTGGCAACAATGGCCGGTTCAATGCACTTTTTGGGTGCACACACATTCGGCATGCATATGCAGACATGTGTGTGTGTGTGTGTGTGTGAGTGTGTGTGTGTGTGTGTGTGTGTGTTTGCTTGTGTATGTGTGTGTTACAGTCAAAGCTGTCGTCCTGCCTACCAGCCGGCTGCAGCCTAGGCATAACAACAACAACAGCTCACACCCCACACACACACACACACACACACCCTCGCACACCCAGCTGCCTGCGAGTTAACACTAAAAGGCACTGACTGCTGTCTCTGAGGATTACGTTTGCTGCCACTGACGCACGCACAGCCAGCCCGTGTGTGTGGCAGCTTCATTAGCATATATCAAACATCCGTGTGTGTGTGTGTGTGTGCGAGTGTGTGTGTGTGGCCAACAGGTAAAAAGTATGCTTCATTTTAGCTGGCGGCGCCAGTGTGCGAAAACGCCTCGTTTGGCTGCCAATCGATAGTTGGAACGCCAAAGATAAACTTCGATTGGGGCAGCTATCGGGGCAACAGTTGGTCACAGTTGGCCACAGCCGCAGCGCGGAGTACCCATTGTTATTTAAGAGTTCTCGCCAGCAACGTTCGTGCGCAGCAAAAAAAAAAATCAAAACCAAAATAAAATGGTGATCGATATTAAAATGTGTCGCTTTGATAATGTGCCTTGGGGCTTTCGGCTGGTCGGTGGCGCCGACTACGAGTATCCACTGACCGTGGTTAAGGTTAGCCACGTTCAGCATAACAATAGTAATCAGCGTCATCAGCGTCATCATCGCCATCATCATCATCATCATTGTCATCATCATCGTTGTCAGCTGCCGCACCTTTGTGGCAGTTGCCACCTGTCGGTGGCTGTTGGCTACCTGTGCGATTGTGCCGAACTGACCGCAACAAAGGCAGCCAGCTGCCTGCCGCATTACGATTATTGTTGCATTAACTTTTTGCAACAATGTGCCGCAAATTAATTGCAAATATTTCAACGTTCGAGCCAATTATGTAACTCAGTGCGTGTGTTTATTTATTGGCATTTGTTGTGCGGATTATTTGCGAATTTTGTTAATTAAAGTAAACGCGGCACAGAAATCGGCTCGACTATTTGCCTAATCGTCGTTCGGAGAATGCATTTTTCTGCTAATGAGCCGCATAATGCGAATGCAATAAATTTATTCAAATTTTAATTGTGCCTCATCTGCGATTCATCAGTAGCCGACGAATTAGCAAATGTGTTGAAAACAGACAACAACAACGGCGACGGCGGCAGCAACAACAACAACAACATTATTTAAGTGTTTGCGAAAATAGCAACAAATTGCAATTTTTTAATTGGCAAACTGTGCGCGACACACAGATACAAACTCACACACACACACACACACACACATTGAAGCGCCTGCGAGGGTAGATTTATAAAAGAGCTAACACTAAAATTAATATTGGGATTATTTCGATTATGCCTTGAACATGAACTAGTCAAACTAAATCCATTTTAAGTTGAAATAAAAATAAAATCAATATTTTACTAGCTTTTTTTTATTACTACCTATTACTGCACAGTTTATTTAAATATTATCCAAGAACAAGTTCAAGCAAATATTATTACTTTATGAAAGCAAAGCATCCTATTTAATTCTGACAGCGTATTTTGCTTTTCAGCTTTCTTTATTTTTAATAAAAGGCTTGGGGGCCCCACAATATTATTATTGCTTTTTTAGATAAAAAACAAAAAATTCGAAACAACTTTTCAAAACTAAATTTTAGTTAGATTTTTTTTCAGCCAAACATGATCAAAACTCTAAAGTCTATTAAAACATTTTTCTTATACAACAAAACTTTCAGCAGGCTTTCAATCTTTTATGGCCATAATAAAATTCCATAATAAATTAATATGTATTATGATATACTAAATATACAAAACTTAAGAAATTCTCCAATTTTTTTTATTGTTTTTTTACTTACAAAATAAATATGATAAATAGGTAATACTAAATTTCTGTTAATTTTTCACTGGGCATTAATTACTCTACCTAAATTTGATCTAATTAAAAATTTCGTTTGAAGAAATATAAATCGTTTTTTTTTCAAATATTACCAAAGAGATTTTACCAAGGCTTTTAATCTCCTAAAGTCACCAAAATAATCTAATGTTTGCGAACGTTTAAGCTTTCCTCAAACATTTTCTACCTAACACCTCAACTATTAATTGTGTAAAGCCCTGAAGCCTAGTTAATAACCAAGATTTACAGCAGAGTTTAATTAACTATTAAGACTATTAAAATTAAATTTTCCAACACTGAAAACAAACTCCATTAAACAATTTTCAGTTTGGTCTAAAAATTATAAAACGCAAAAAACTTTCTAGAGTTAACTCAGGCATGCCTAAGGAGTGGGTGGTGGGTGGGAGGGGGAATACAACTTCCGCTTTAAATTGATTTTAAGAAACTTTTATTATTCCTATGCTGTTGTTGTTGTTGTTGTGAATTTATGAAGCAACCCTCACGCGCAGCGTTCCACATGCCGTGGCATTGTCTTGGTCTGTGCAGCTGCCACGCCCCGCCGCTGCCCCGACTTAACCCATATGTGTGTGCGTTTTTTGTTGACATTTTGCGCGCATTTTATTTATATTCACATTGCGCGCGACGCGAGATAATTGATTCTGTATCTGCAACGCTTTCCGTATCTTTGTCTTTTTCCTCCTCTCTCTCTCTCTTTGTCCCTCTCCTTCTCTCTCTCTCGGTCAGGTCGCGGAGGGCAGCATCGCCGAGGAGGCGGGCCTGTGCGTCGAGGATGTGATTGTGCGTATCAACGATACGGCTGCCACGCCCCTCACCCATGACGAGGCTCATCGCCTAATCATGAGCAGCGGCAGCGTCTTCTACTTTGGCGTCCATCGGTAAGTCGATGGCCCATTTGCCCATTGGGCCATTCATCATGGCCATAACCCTTGCGCTGACACTTTTGGCCCGCAGCGAGCACGAGGAGGAGGAGGTCTACCGGGGTCCGAAGCGGTTCCCAGTGAGTGCGAGTTCAATGACCAAGTCGCCAACGCCTGAGCAGTCGCCAACCGCAGCCGCATCCGCATCCGCATTCGCATCCGCATCGCCGTTGCCGTTGCCGTCGTTAACGGAAGCCACAAAAGCGTTCATTCCGGAACAGGAACAGGTCGAGGTTGCGCAACTGGAGGCGAATGTGCAGCTGGAATGTCGCAGCGCGATGACGGAAATGCATTCGCATGGCAACGACTACGGCGGGGAGCCGGACCAGGAGCTGGAGCTGGAGCTGGAGCAGGAGCTGAGGCGGGGGCAGGAGAATGGGGTCAACGTGGACAGGCTTTATTTGCCCGATTTGCCCGATCGGCCGTGCTCAGCGATGTCGGAGCAGACGGAAATTAAGCTGGTAGAGGAGGAAATTGCCGCTGTGCTGTCCGGCGAGTCGGAGGTCCTGAAGGAGCACAATGTGCTTGGGTGCGTTGACAGAGCTGCCTGCCTGCCTGTCTGCCTGTCAACAGCAGCAGCAGCAGCAGCAGCAGCAGCAGCTGCCACAGCGAGCGACCTTAACCTGTTTCTATATCGTAGCGTTAATTTCTATAGAATCTTTCCCAAGCCGGGCGTCTGCATGACCAGCGACGTGCTGCGCTCCCTCAACGAGGAGGTGACGAAGACCAAGCTCGAGAAGGACAAGGAGAACCGCAAATGGTCGACGTTCCTCCAGCGACCCGATCGCCCGGTGCCCAAGAGCAAACAGCAGCTGGAGGCGGAACGGCGGGCGGCCAATGCCTACAAGGTGAAGATTGTCAAGTCCGCGCCGCGCGACAAATCGCCCATGGTGAGTAGCGTTCCACGAACAACAAATACACAAGAGACACTGAACAGGCACCAATTCAAGTCCGTGACAGCCGGAAGCTAAGCCAGCGCCAAAGGAAGCCACCCCGCCGCCCAAAGAGGCCACTCCGCCGCCAACCGACGTGGGGCCGGAGGGGGCACAGGTCGAGTCCGTGGACGAGGACGAGCCGCTGCCCACGGACAGCGAAGTGCCGAATTTGGAACAATTGCCAGACAATGGCAACAAGGACTTGCCCGAGGAGCCGGAAGGCGAGCAGTTGGAGAAAGCGGATGCGTCCAAAGAGCAGCCCGAAGAGGAGCAGACAGAAGCGACGGGGGCCGAACAACAAACAGCCCCAGCTGAGCCTAACGAGCTGCCGGCCGAGGGCGGCCCCGCAACTCCGCCCAAAACCGATGAGGAGCTGGCACTGGAAAAACAACTGGCCGATGTGCAAAAACAGCTCGCGGCGCTCTCCTCGCTGCCATCCACCATACAGTCGACACTGGACGCGGTGACCAAGCAGCTGGCCGAATTGCTGCCCACATTTAAGCTGCAACAGCAGCAGCAGCAGCCACAAATCGATGGGACGGAGGGGGAGCAGGAGCAGGCGCAGCCGGAGGGAGCTCAACCTGGCGAGTATGAAGGTGCAGGCTCGAGAGTTATGGCCGAGGTTACAGTAATTAAATTTTTC
Source organism: Drosophila colorata (assembly GCA_035041545.1). Taxonomy (NCBI): domain Eukaryota; kingdom Metazoa; phylum Arthropoda; class Insecta; order Diptera; family Drosophilidae; genus Drosophila; species Drosophila colorata. The sequence continues at coordinate 9,994,851 of JAWNLD010000564.1, forward strand.
TAATGGCGCACTTTGCATATGCCCCTTCCCCCACCCCCTTTGGCCCCTCTCTCGAACTCTCTCTACAGCCATGTCCAATTCTGTGGTCGGCGAGCGGGCGCCGGCGGTTGAGGAGGAGCCGACAGCATGTGAAAATAATGAGGATAAATGCGGTGACGCCAATGACCTGGAAGTGGCGGAAATTTCGCTCTCAAATGGCGACAATCGCCAGCTGGAGGAGCAGCTCAACGAGGAGCAGTGCTTCAAGAGGCAAAAGGTAAGCGTCTCCAAAACGAGAACTCTACAGGCACGCGACCCCACTTGAATGCTAGCCAGGTTGGGTCTTCATAGGCAGGCCGGACTGTCTGCCTGTCCGACTGAAAACCCCCTTAAACAGAGACTGAACAGCTCGAGCTTAGTTCTACAGCAAATTCAATTTTTTCAATTAGTGGCATTTTATTTTCTTGCACAACAAACACAGTTTTATATAAAGCAAATAAAACTTTAACATCTACACTCGGAGAAAATATAAAAAGCTTAAAGCAAGTTCAAGTGCCGAGATAGAAACATTTTCACTTGCACAGAAAAGTTCTTTTTCAAGAATATTTTTTATAAATACACAAATTGCTAAATATAAGACTTGAATACAATAATTGTTCAATAAAATGTTATACTGTTATTGAAAACATTTTATGCTTATTTCAAGTACGAACATTCTTCTATTTTACTTAGTTAAAGAATTTTTACTTGGACAAAAATAATTCATATTAAATTTGAAAATACTTTAGAAAGAAATATTCTTGGAAATTTGGTATTTTAAGTTCTAAGCGGATTGCAATTGAATTTGGAAATTTAAAATCCAAAATTTTCCTAAGCTGTATATACTGCATAACTCATAGTCGTTCAGCTCAACTGAAGCCTTCAGTTAGTGTAAATTTTGTTTGTTTTTTTTTTGCTGGCCAGCTGTGCCCCATCTAAGTCTCAGCCTTTGTCTGCAGCACAGTCTCCGCCTCCGTTTCCGTCTCCATTTTGAACATGCCTCAGTTATTGTTGTTTTTTTACTGTATTTTTTTTTTTGGGCTCTTTCCTGGCCATTTCCCTTGCCCATCTCCACAAATCAAATTAACTAAAATGCCATTTGGTTTTTGTCTTTTTCTACTTGCAGCATAATGTGCGCTTCCAAGAGTAGTTAGCTTAGTTAGCTTAAATCGAGTTTAAATTTTGATAAATTGCCACCAAACTGTTGTTGCACATACTTGTGTACACATAAGCTGCCAGTTAAATAAATGAGTCAAAAAAAAAAAAAACAACAACAAACAAAAGAAAGAAAAAAGAAAACAGAAAGAAAACCTGAATCACAGTCTCAGTCAGAGAGCGGGGGCGTGCGGCAGAAAAAGGCAGAAACCAAAAGACAATTAGTAGGCAGCGTGACAGCCGAAAAACCAACGCATATAAACCGAAACCGAAACCGAAACCACTGCAAATTTTCACTCTACTACAAACCTCCCAAACCTCTTTCCCTTTCGCACACTGTTTCTCTCTCTCTGTCCCTCTCTCTCTTTCTCTGTGTGTGTCTCTGTCTCTGGCTGTATAAACTGAAATCTCTTAACGTCTTCTCTGTGCACCGCTGGGCTGGTTGCTGTGCGTGCTTTTTTTGGGCATGTGATGACATGCCAGAAACACAATGTCATTGAAGAGCTCGAGGAGCATTTGGTGCGCAAAAACAATCCCAGGCGTTCGAAGCGCGCCTTTGGTCCCCTAACGCCATCGTCGGAGCGTCCTTTGGTGCTGCCCGGCGGCAGGCGCTGGTACCGACCCAAGGATGCCTACAATGATGAATTCATAGCCGAAACGCTCAGCGCCCAGGCGGAGCTTATAACTGGCAGCACTCTGGGGTGGGTACACACGCACACCCGCACACCCACTCAAATAATGAATTGTTCAACTGTTTGCCTTTTGCTTTAGAACGCATCCACCGCTCCCCCATCCACCCGCCTGTCCACTCGCTATCTCGCTGTGATCATCGGCAACAGCATTGCAATTGACATTGCTAAGACCATATTGTGTCCCGGCATTGCCTTGGTCATATTGCCATCATAATGCCATATTGCCATGGTCACAGTCAGTTGCTCATCCCGCTCATCTCCTCATCGCACTTATATGCTCATATGCTCATACTCGCACTCATTTCTCATTTCTCATTTTCCATTTTCCATTTTCCATGGCACGCACAACACTCGGCTTCATAATTTTGCGCATTAGCAGCTGCCCTTACGAGAGCCCGTTGCTGGGCTACGATGCCAGGTATTATTGCCGGAGTGGAGCCGTGTCGGCGTCCTCAAGGCTGCAGTTTCATTAACATTATCATATTGAACGACCGTCTGTCAGCCTGTCTTTCTGTCCGTCCTTCTTTTTGTCTGTCTGCCTGCCTGTCTGTCTGTCTGCCTGTCGTTTAGTTCATTTTTGTGTGCCGCTTTTGGCTTGCAGTTTGATTTGACTTTTGCCAGCTCTGGTTGCACGTTGCTGTTGCATTATGCCGCTTCCTCTACAGCTGTTTTGGCTTTTTCTGATTTTGTTGTTGGCATTTTCTTTATATGCATGCTTACGTGGCTTTCGTTTCATCTCGTCTCTTTCGTAGATTGCATTTTGGAATCGTTTATTCAATGGCGAGCACATGACACGCCAGCGCTTCAGGTAAGTTTTAAGTTGCCAAGCTACGACTCCGACTCCAGCTCTGACTGCGACTGCGACTGCGACTGCAACTTTGACTGCGACTTTGACTCCTACTGCTAATAAGGCTAACAAAGTTTGCCTGCGTTTTTGGCCCGCCCTTGTCTTGTACTTAACCGCTGGGGGCAATGCATACACTTCAATTTCGGTTACGTTTACGTTTTTTTTTTCTTGGTTACGTTTTTTGCCTCGTTTACGGTTCGATTCATCGCCCGCAGGGAGCTGCAGAGCCTCAGCGTGGCCCGGGCAGCGCACAGGTTAGTTTGTCACATGGTTCATTGCATGGCTTTGGCAACGCTGGAGCTCGAGAGCTTCAACGTGACCAGCAGCACTTATTTAAATGCACATGCATGTCCACTCCTCTGCGGTCCCTCTCCCTTCTCTCCTCTCTCTCTCTCTCTCTCTCTGTCTCTCTGCCGTGCACACACTCGCTTATGCTGGCTTTGCTTGTGCCTTTCCGCAGGGTCAACTTTATGAAGTACCAGAAGCCGGAGCGCAAAATCGACCTCAATCGCAGCGAGGTATACAAAGTCATACATCATCTGGATCGGGCGCCAGTGCGTGGCATCGAGGTGCGTGCAGCCCTCGTGGCTGCCGAATCGGATATACGCCAGTCGTTGCAGTCATAGAATATCCTTCCCCCCCTGGCCCACAAAACAAATACTTAAACCATAAGCAGCTCGAGAAATATATAAAACTATGAATATGTTACGCATACGAATTTTGTTTGAGCAGAAGTCAGCGGGTGTCAAAGGTCAACATCATTATCGCTGTCATTGTCATTGTTGTTGCTGTTGCTGTTGCTGCCACTAAGGCGCCTAATGTGTTATTACATAATTTGTGTATGTGCAACATGGCGTATAGGTAATACGCCAAGTGTCAGGCGAGGCTGCGAGTCGTGCAAGTCGACAGCCGCAGGGCGCTGCTCTTGCAATTTTCTTTTGCATAAACACGCGGCACCCACTGTGTGCGCGAGTGTGTCTGTGTGTGTGTGTGTGTGTGTGTGTGTGTGTGTGTGTGTGTGTGTGCTTGTGGGTGTTGTGTGTTGTTGTGTGTGCTTGGAATTTGCATATGTTAAAGCAAATGAATTGGCCTGTAAACGAAATGAAACCAAATTGCAAAATGACAGCCAGCAGCACAATATAACAATAAACTCGTATTTAGTTATGGGCACACACACACACACGCACACACACACAACACATTAAATTCAGATTCTGAATGGTTGTCACGTTATGCCGGGTCGTAGGTTGCGCACATTTCACTTGCCCTCGGTCACGGGCACGAATACGGACACGGATACAAAATTATTAGCCATTTTCGTCCAAGTTAAGAGTCCTCGCTTGTTGGCCATAAAAAAACGCGCCAACTTCACGTCCTGCTGCTTGCGGCTTATTGTTTATCAAATTTCGTAGTTCTGCACGGGAATGCGCGACAAAGCGTTCGCAACGGGAGACGAGGCGACGTTGATGGCGTCTCGTCCTGAACTGTCACTGTCACAATATGTTGGCATTTTGACTTCGCATTATCAGTGCTGTCCCAGTCCCCACACAACATGTTGGCATCGTCCTTTGAGTGGAGTTGAATTGCGGGCCACTCGCGCGTCTTGGGACAGCTTTTTTTGGCCACGGCGAGCTTTCGCTTGCAACGAGCTTGAGCCAAATTTGTAGTCGCCTCGAGCTTTGCCAGTGCCACCTGATAAGCAGCACAGCCCGCGTTAGTTTTGGCCCAGCTTCGGAGTGAGCAGGTTGCTGGCAGTAACAAATTTGTGGGGGAAAAAGGTATGTGACAATTAACATTTTATTTTTTAAATAATAAATTTAATTTAATTACAGCCCACAATAAGCAAGTAAGAGTACTCTGGAGGAGGGAACTCGATTAACTCAACTCTCATTTTGGAATTTTGTTAAAAAAAATCTTACTCATTAAAAAAATTATTTTTTTTTCAATATTTAGAATGTTGAAATTTTATTTTTAATTGATGGCTGGTATAAAAAAAAAGTCGGATTCTGAGATGGTTCATTTTTCCGTCAAAAACCATGGCAAATATTAAAATAAATTGTAAGATGTCAAGTTTTCAGCTCTAAACTTGAAAATTTTCTTTTAAGCAGCCAACTTCACATATTTGCTAATATGTCCTTGTATTCCTTATTCCTGTTAAGTGAAATCTTATCAATCTAAATAAAACGCATTGAGTTTGATATAATTTTGTATTTTATTTGAATTTGAATAAAACAAACTAGACAACAACTACTTAAGAGTAAGTACAAGTACATGCAAGTTACATAAAAATAGTTTGGGTTCGCAGCGTGAACCGCTCCGAACAGATATTGTTGAAACGGATATACGACTATACAATAAGTATACAATGGGATAATTCCAAAAAAGGCAAAACTTACAGCGGCTACGTCACAACGGAGCATTCACTTTAGAAGTGTGCGCTAAGCGAAGTACGCAAATATATAATTTTAATTTTCTTTAAATTTAATATAGTTAGATTTTTAGTTTTTTATAGATTTTTGTTATTTGTTAGATCTGTGATTTTGGGATTGGTTTTTGTGTGTGTTTGACACTAATTATCACTACGCCAGTTGAAGCTAAATAGTTTATGATTTTGTTTCTAAGAATATTTCTTCGTGTTCATTGCTCTTTCGATGAGACTAAATCGAGTTTATTATTGTAAATATATATACATCTATATATTTATGTATGTTATATATGTATATGCAAAATTATTGCTAATAATACGCGCGACACGAAAAATTAATCAACGAGAAAAACCAAATAAATATGTGTGTTTTTTGTGTGTGATGCATAGTTTTTTGTTTGTTTTTATAAATATGTTTTTTTATTTCGCTAAGCAAACATCCTGTCATAAGGCATAAATGAAGGTCCTAAGTGCACAGCTAATGCCTAACGAAGTAGAGTCTTTTTTGTTTTTTTTTGTTCAATCAGAAACGGAAACAGAAACGCTCAATGGTTATCGTTTATCGTTATCGTTAATCGTTAATCGTTTATCGGTAATTTAGCTAAAGTGCTTTACAAGTAGTTAATTTATTAATTTGTATTTTAGCTTCATACTTGATCAGCTAGTTTTGATCTAAACATGCCATGTTTCATTTTAGGTACAACGTTTTCTTTTGCTCTTGAGTTTCAGCTCTGGCACCCACCGACCGGGCCCTAATCAACAGATGTCTGCGGCCAGCTGCTACCTTTAAAATCTAATAGGTATTCAGGTGTGTGTGGTTTTGTTTTACGTTAAATACTAATGCAGGTAGTTCGTTAACACGATCACCACAATTTTGTCACAAACATGTTCGTTATGCGTTTGTATTATTATTATTATTATTATTGTTTTTTGTTTTTTGTTTTGTTTTGTATGGTTGGGACGCGGCTTGGCTTTAATACTTGGAATACTTATAAAACGACTAATTTAGTTAAATTTGGCCTAAACCCGAGCCCGGCTTGTTAGCCGACTCCAGTTGCTGCTAAGTCACTAGGCAGGTAAATTGGTCTGCTCATAGAAATCGGGCTCATCCTCATTGTGCTTCACCTCGCTGCCATCCAACTGAAAAGCAAAGAATATATAATAGTATTATTATAAATATAATACGCATATATTATTTGTATTTACCGCTTGCAATTCCTCCGGATTATAGAGCTTATCCAGGCAAAAGCGCACGGGCACCATCATTATAAGGAAGAAGGGAAAGGCCAGCGATATTTTGGATGATTTGACCGCCCATAAAACTGCCAGACACATCACCTGAATGGTGGTAAACAGATGCAGCTTCCACGGCCGCACGCGCTTCACATAGTTGGTGGGCGGATAATGCTTGACCGGCATGAAATACAGCCGTATGCTGGAATATAGAAAATAAAAATGAAATTCAAATTCCAATTAAAATTGAGTTTGATTTCCATAGAGATTTCTAGGTAGCTAACCGTTCAAACAGCTGCACGCCGCTCATGGAGGCCACGCCCATATAGAGAAAGACGCCAAAGAGCACGGCCATGGGTATGAGGCGCAGCAGCGGCGACATCAGCACCGACAGCCCAATCATGACGCAGACAAAGAAGCCGGACAAGCGCTGCTCCTTCACGTCGATAATGCGCGGCGATTCGCCAGGTGCGTGGGTGCTGCAAAGAGTGGGAGCGAGAGGGGGATATACTCCAAACTGATCTATTATAATTATATCAAAATATAAAGAACCTACCGCGACATCACCGTGACGGAGGACACGTGGGTCACCGAGCGCACGGTGGCCGCACAATGCCAGGGCATGCCGAAGAGGCCGCAGAAGGTGTTCAGCAGGCAGAGCAGCACGATGTCCCAGTGCAGGCCGGAGCCCTTCTTGAGGCCGCGCTCCGGCTTGTCCACAATCAGCTCGGATATCTGCGACTCCATGAAGATCAGTATGTAGACGAGCAGGGCGGGCACCACACAGGCGAACGGCACCCACGTGCTGAAGGTGTTGAAGCCGATGAACCAGCCGCGTCGCGTCGGATCGCTGGGCGAGAGGCCCTCGGGCACCACCAGTTTCTCGGTGTAGACCGACGGCACCAGGTAATCCACGAGCACGAATATGGCTATGGAAATGGGCACACCAAAGTCGCCGAGAGCGCGTCGCGCATTGCGGCCCAGAAAGTGCGAGTTGCGGAAGAGTTTCAGATAGTAGGCGACCACAAAGGTGGCCAGCGTGAGTATGGTGCAGAAGAGCGCCGTGTTGGGCTGGTTGGTGGGCAGCTTGGGCAGGGCTGGTGGCGCCAGCGTTGAGCTGGCATTCACCAGGCTGACGCTCAGGTTGTAGTGTGTGCCATTGGCGATCTCGTGCTCGACGAGCGTCGGCGGCGGCAGATTGTAGTCGGCCAGCAGGGGATTGAGCTTGTAGATGGACACCAGCTTCATCATGGTCTCCACAATGTAGATGAGCGTGATCAGGGCCGAGAAGATCTCCTGCGTGAAGCGCGTCAGCAGGCGGACGTAGACGCTGCCCTCGAAGGCGGACACGCACAGCGCTATGATGATCAGCCAGACGCCGACGTAGACGCGCAGCGACAGAAAGTCCAAATTGTATTCGGTGCAGAAGACTATCAGGGCCTCGTCGAAGAGTAGCAGCGGGCCGGTGGTGCCAATGATGACCAGCGGCTGGCAGGACAGGCTGTGAAAGACGATGCCCACCAGGGAGCAGGCAATCAGCGTTTCCGAGATGCCGATCCAGCTGTCCGTCTTGGCCGAGGCCAGGCCGCCGAAGGTGATGGCCGTCGAGAGGCAGGCGAAGTACATGAAGACGGTGGCCGCCAGCGTCTCCGTGTTGAGTCCGTCGAGTATGTCGCTCTTGTACATGGGCATGCGGCGCTTCAGGTCGTTGCGCAGACCGCCCCAGAGCCTGTGCGTTTTGTCCATCGGGCTGGGCTTTTTCTTTTTGCCATCGTCGGCATCGTCGTCGCCGCCATCGCCGCCGGGACCGCCGGGGCCAACGATGGTGCCGAGCGCCTGCTTCTCGAGCAGCGCCTTCTCCTCGTCCCGGCCGATTTTGATCATTTCGCTGTCGCGCTTCACCTGCAGCGCCTTAATCTTGCGCGTGCGTATCCAGTCTTTCTTCGCCTTCAGCTCCTCGAAGGGCAGCAGATCGTGACGATCCCAGTTGCCCGGCGGCAGCACAATGGAGTCATCCAGGAACTCATTGATGGCCGACAGCAGATCCCGACGATCGTCCGCCTTGTAGGCTATCGCATGGAAGTGCTCGTTCGCCATCAGCGTCGAGATGGAGCGACCCACCTCATGGTAGTCCAGGTCAAAGTTGCGCGGTCCCAGCAGCACGAACATGAAGCGCACCGGCACCGGCACCTCCGTCAGCGTCGGCATCAGCACGCCCTCCGACAGGCGCACGAAGGCGATTGTGGGCTGCTCCAGGAACTCCACGGCGCCCACCTAAGGAAGGCAGTTTAAGTAAGTAATTGTGTTTTGTAGGATTTATGAGTGGAAACCTAGTAAGATAATCAATCTATGCACTCAGAGAAAAACACTGTTCTGAGTCCTGGATAAAAACTTTTCGATTTCAAAATTTTAACATCATTTGAATCTAGAGTATTTTTAAATTAAGCTTATTTTTGATTCCATGTACCAAAGACTGCATAAATAAATATAATTCCTAAATGAAGTACAAAATACTTTGGACAAATATTCGTTCTTAAAAAAGCGTAAATAACTTTTACTGAACTGAATTCTGAATTGAGTATAATACTTAAGTTTTATATTTAGAGCCTGTATCTTCTTGAAATAAGAATCTAATTTGATATTATTATTTTAAACATTTTTGCATTTGATTTCAGCATAAAATGCTTGGGTTTTCTCCAAGTGTTTCAATCTGCGAGTGGGGTGAACCTACCAGAACTGTGGTGGCCTCAGCGCCAGCCGGTATGCGCTTGAGTATGGTATCGTTCTGCAGCTTCTTGAGGTCCTCCTGCGACGAGGAGTACAGGTCGTCCTTCATGTCAATCTTGAGCTCGTTGCTGCGCTTGCTGCCGCCAATCTCGCTAGCCGGCATTATCCTGATCTTCTTGTCATCGGTGCTGCCCGAGAGGTTCTGTGAAGGCGAGCCGAGGAGCTTAGTAATGGGGTACGGCGAGCACTGGTACAGTGGGTGTTAACAGTATACAACAGGCACAACATGCAGAACATTGAACAGGCGTGCACTTAAGGGTTAAAGGCTGATTTGGTGCATTTATTAACGTTAATTTTTTCATTTCTTTTTTTTTTTTTGTGGTTAAGGAGGGGCTAACTTACGAGTAAGTTTGGTAAATAAACAACACAATTGAGAACTTGCCAATCGTGTGGTTGAGTTTTGGAGTTTGGAGAGCATTTAAAGTGGTACTAAGAGGGGGGGCTACGTGGTGGGTGGTGGCTAGGTGGGCTAAAAAAGAAAACGGCTCGAATTCTAAAGCATTTTAGCTGAGCAGGGAATGAAACCTCTCCATAAAGAATGCGTTTTGGATCAGGGCTGCAAACTGGCTTTAAAACGAACCGGTTCGTATTCGAAGTTGTAATTTTTTTTTTTTATCAAAAAATCAACTGAAAATTTTTTTAATAGGAACCCAAAATTATATATTGCCTGACGTCGGAAGCAACATACATGAGAATTCGTTAATAAAAAAAATAAAAAGGAATTTGTTTTTCATATAAAAAGAAAAATATATATAAATTAATTCGGAGGTAGCGTTTTTGAGAATTTATTAAAAGATATTATACCTCTTAATTGAAAATAAATAATAGTTAAAAATTAAAAATAAACCAATTCGAAGGCAGCATTTATGAGAATTTGCCACAATTTCTTCGTAATTGAAAAGATTTAGTTTTCTTGGTAAAAAACAATAAAAAATAAAATGATTTAAATTTCTGCATTTAAAATTGAGAAAACTTGGATTTATGAATGTCCAAAACCAGGTTCAAAATACAAATTAGTTTCATTTGACAGTCATTTTTTATGCGTTTGCAGTCATGATTTCCACTCATAAAGTTTCATTCCCCGATCTTTGGGATTTTTTTTGCGTTTGGGCAACTAGGGCTATAAACTTATTACACCCAGATACGATGTCGTCGAGTGTCGTCGATGATCTATGGCACCCACATTGAGCATGGCCGCCGGCGGCGCACTGGAGGTCACACAGATGCTGCGTCTCGCCTTGGCCGATCGTTGTAGGTACTGTTGTTGTAGCTGTTGTTGCTGTAGCTGTTGTTGTTGTTGGAACTGCTGTGACGCCTCGGCGCCCATCCAAAGTAGCTTTTTGGTGTGGTGCGCAATTGTGAGACAAAGTGTGTTCAGTGTTCAGATATATATATATATATATGTATATAAATATATATATATATATACAGTTATATATGTATACATACGAATGTGGGCAAACAAAAGAGAGGCAGAAACGTAAGAAAAGTAGAGTCAAAAGAAACACAGAACGTTGTGGACAAAAGCAGCTTGTTAGGTATGTCTGTTTACTATATATATGTATATATATATATGTAATATATGTCTATATACATTAGCCGTTTATTACCGATTTGGGTAGTAGATGCTGTAGGTGTTGTTGTTGTAGTTATTGTAGTAGTAGTTGTTGTTGGTGTACGATAACGAATATGGTTGATGAAAAATGTAGCACAGTTATGGGCGCATCGATGCAGAAATAGACAAGAGCATATGTTGAACACGATCATAATGATTAACAAATTTGGAAACACAATATACTTAAAGCCAATTTATAGCGAATACGAACACGCACTGAATGAATGCAAGTTGTTAAGTTGTGATTGGGGGCTATGTTCTTTTATTTTTATTTTTTTTATTTTTTATTTTGGCAGATCATTGAGGATCGGTGGGGATCGCTGTCTCACCTGCAGACTCGTGTAGCTGTTGTACTTGCGCTTGGTGAAGGGCAGCACGCCCTGGTGCTCGTTCACGTGGCGATGGCGCAGCAGCAGCGATCGCATGACCGAAGGCTTATCATTGATGTTGATAAGATCGTCGACCACCATCTGCAACAGTCAGAAAAGAAGGACGCAAGTTAGGCACAGGTGAGATAGAGAGAGAGAGAGGGAGATAATCTTTGAATTGAATTTGAATTTGAGTACTTTACCTGCTCGACCACACGATAGGCAACCGCGGGCAGGTCCTTCTCGTTGAGGTCCAGCAGGACAACGCCCGTTTCCAGGCAGCGACGCAAATTGAGCAGCGAGTGGAATGAGAGGGAGGCAACATGCGGTTTGCCCCAGCGATCGGAGCCCTCCTCCACATCCTCCTCATACTTGATCCAGCGCGCCGTCTCCTTCCACTCGCGATCCTCGCCCACACCCGTGAGCTCGTCCAGCTGCACGAAGATCTGAAGCAGACAAGACAAGCTATATTTATGGCCCAATTTTCTGAGATGGTCCTTACCTCATGTGGGCTGTGATCGACCTCGGGCTTCTTGTTTTGAAAGGGTGAAATCGTTATCTGCGGCAGCTCGCGCAGTTTGATGGAGGAGTGATGAATCTTGTGGCGTCGCAGGGCGCGCGGATCATCCGAACGATGTGATCTCAGCTCATTGAGATCAGCTTCCTGTGCGGCCGCAATTCGAACATGTGGGAGAGACAAGAAGTCGCTTTAGTAATGCCGGAAACAAACGAAAGAACGGGCTCTAAGCTAGAGGACATTCAGCTGGGGGGTTGTGGTCAACCTGAGTAGCAGCCGGCGCTTGGGCCTTTGTCTACAGGTGGATGTGAATCCGAGCGTGGGAGGCAGCAAGAAAAGCAATGATAACGAGAGGTATTTGACTGGTTTAGTTTTAATGCGGTTTTTTTTTTTTTTTTTTTTTTTTGGTAACTAAAACCAAGGCCAAGGTTAGTTAAGAGGAGTTAAGAGGTTCGTTTTGTGAATATTAGCTAGAGTTACGGCTGGCCTACCTCCAATGCCGTATCCTCAGGCTGCACAGAGATCCTACGCGCACCTGCATCACCGTTCTCCTCGAGTGTCTTTTTGGGTTCCACGCTGTCCTGATGTGAGAATTTACGTTGTCTATAATACTGATGGCGGCTGTTAAGTGCAAGAAGAATTGTGGGAATTAGTTGAGGAGCTTTCTCTAGGATTTTTCGCGTGGCAACCTTTTTCTGCGTTTGCGTTCGTGCGATTGGTCCGTGGGCTGTTCATCATAGCTCAGACTGGGCGGTGTGATGACAATTTTCTTCTTGGCATCACCGAACTGCACGTGCTTCTCGTCAACCGAGTTGTCCGAGTGATCGCCGTGGCCAGCCCGCTCCGAGACTAGTGGAAAATCTTCGGGTATATCATCATAGTTTTGTGCATTATTCAGGGGCTCAGTTTGGCTCTCGTATTCGGAGTCTTCCTCTATGTTAAGATCATTTGTGCGAACTGAAAGCGTTGCAAAATGATCAGTAGCGATCAATTTTGGATTAGATAGACTACTCACTGCTCTTCTTTCGCGAACCAATTGGCTGCTGGCTGTTGTCCTGGAAAGTGTTCACATCGAACTTATCTTTGCGCGCATTTGAGCCGGCAAAGACCTTTTCCATTTCCGAGTCCAGCAGCACTTCATCGGGATCCTCATTGCCGGACTGCAAGAGAGAGGGAATGAAGAGGGTTAAACAACTGATTACTCAATGCCCTATTCATCTTTTAGTGGTCACGTTACGTGACTCAAGACAACAACAGCGCAAAAATACTTTTCAATTAAAAATCTATAAAAAATAAAAAGAATAACAAATAAGAATTACAGCAAATGCAGTCATGTGACTTGGCAGCGACAACACTCAGCATCACGCCGCTCATTGTTGTTCTTGTTGTTGTTGTTGTTGTGATTGGCGCGTGACGTCGTCTACTGTCATGTGTAAATATAATTCTGTAAATATTGACACAACTCCGGGGAGACGTGCAGACACAGTCCGCAAATTCATCATCAAGTATCAATATACCCCCGTCCACCCGAAACCCCTTCCCCTACTCCTGACCAGTCGAGCGATCATGCTGCCACGCATCAGAATACACTTCAAATTGTTCGATCATATATCACACAATCGTAGCATGGATCGTTTTGTAAATGTATATTTATTTTTAATGGCGTTATTGTTAATTGTTTTTAATCGAAATCAATTGATTTTCATAGTGACGAAGGCATTGATTGCGCTATTTCAAATTGTCGCTCTTTTGCAGTTGTTGTTGTTGTCGTTGTTGAAGTTGTTTGCTTGTGAAATATTTGCTCTATGTTGCTTTATACATATCAATCAGCTTTTTAAATAGAATGCTCGTCTATTTAAAAATCAGTGCGAAGGCTAAAGACATCAAACAGATGCGTAGCGCACTTTCATTGCCAGTCTAATCGAGTTATAATTATGATGTATCAACAATTTATACTTGTATAAAAAATACATAGGCAACACAGATGTTAAATGAACGTATGCCAAGTTTCCCTTTTGAAAACACAAGTTTGTTGTACTTTGTATGAATTACTACGAATTGAAACCAAATTCAATGAGACAGCATCCCTCAGTGAATAAGTCTTTCCCTTTCCCTTCAGGAGCTTTAGTCGTATAGCTTTAGCAGATATAAAAAATAATAATTAAAATCATTGACTATTAATTTATTAATATTATTATATTAATATTATTATACCTATGCTCACTCAGCCTAGTAAGTGATATCATATAAAATACATTACATAACATTGACCTAGTCCTATAATTTAAGTTGAATTTGAAATTTAAAGATTCTATTCAATCTGTTAAATTAAAGCACCCACATCACATACTTTTGACACATGTAAATTATGTTCGTCAAACTGTAAACGCATATATTATATTATGCGCCATTAGCTACCTGTTAAAGCCAATGTTTTCCACCTGTTTGGCTTGGCTTGTAATACAACTTTATGGCTGTTTGGCCGTGCTCTGCGTATCCGCAATAACATGAAATCCATCTTACACTAAGCACACACATAAATGAAAATGAGAATGAAATTAACTTTATGCGGCTGCCCGACCACCGCCTCCCTTTTGCCTGTCTCGGTCTCGTCCTGTTTCAACATTGTGCACACAATGACACAAAAGCACCTGCACCAACCACAACAGCCACGCCCATATATTAAGCAGAACGCCCACATCAGCCACCCACTCCCTTCGATATTTTATGCTAAATTTCCCTAATAACTTTATGATATCGTGCAACGTATCCTTGACAATTGCTTTCCTGATAAGCAGAGGAGATAAGCGCCGGCAAACAAAAAAATAATATATAGAAGTGGAAAACAATAGACAGCAAAAAAAAAAAAAATAGGAAAAAACAAGCAAGAAAAGTAATTATAGGGTTGCTGTTGATTAAATACCCTTGCAATCATACTTATGTATAGCTCGATATATTTCTGTATTTGGCCATAAGTTCAGATACTTTTCTTAAAGTAATTAAATATCTGTCCACACTTATCCATAATCAATTACATTCGCACACTTGCAAATATACCCCATTTAAAGCATTTTGCGATGCGTACAGGGTATTAAAAAGTACAGAGTTTCAGTTCAATTAAGTTATGTTCCCAGTTTATAAATAGCAATTTAATAACGCTGAGAGCCTGCACGTGGGAATATCAAATGTGTTCGCAACGTTAAATTGTCCTGTCTGTTTCCTAGTGTGTGCGTGTGTGTGTATGTGCGTGTGTGTGTGTGTGTGTGTGTGTGTGTGTGTGTGTGTGTGTGTGTGTGTGTGTGTGTGTGTGTGTGTGTGTGTGTGTGTGTGTGTGTGTGTGTGTGTGTGTGTGTGTGTGTGGGCGATAAGTCAAAGCGTAACGCGCCCCGTTACGTTAATTAATCGATAACAGCGCACCGAAGTAGAGGAGCGCGAGGCGTATAAGAAAATTATAATGGCGATGATGATATTGATCATAATGATGTCGATGTTGTTGCCATTTCTGATTAGCAGACAGACATAGAGTGCCGAGCCGCACCAAAAGTATTTTATCATGTAGCCATTAGCCAAGGCCATCATTATGAGTTAACCGCTTGCACCACCCACAAAGCCCACCCACCCACCGCCCAACCGCCCATCGCTGATAGCTGATAGCGCACAGGTAGAGAGCGCACTTTGGCTAAGCGAACTGTGCAGCAATGTCAGCGTCGCTTATCAAAATAATCGATGATGTGCTTGTTTTAATACTATTCCGGTGCCCACCTGCAACGCCCACGCCGGAGCCGCCTCCAACCTGCCCCGCCCACAGCTGTCTGAGCTGTCAATTTTCGTTTGTTGCTGTTTGCTTTGCGTTTTGCTAAATTAATATGAAATTGCCGACGTTGTTTCAGACAACATCGCAAGTCGCTTGAATGACAACAGCAACAAAGTTGCAACAGCCCAAAATACGCAAATCACTTAAAAATTGATTCTTTAAAATATGTACATCACATGCTTTCGTTATTTTGGTAAATTTTTCAAAATATACTTGACGAACTTCTGACAGTAAGTCGCTATTTATTTACAGCTCTTTTAAGTGTAGCCAAAAATTGTGGCTATATTTAAAATAGCTTAAACCTTTAGATAAAATATTAGTGCTATAGTTTTCTTTAAACAAAAATAATATTAAAAATAAATATATAATATACAAAATATACACATAGACATTTCGAATATATTAAATGCAAATGATTCTTAAGATATTAAAGATTCTTAAAACTATATATTTTTCCTGATTTTTAAATGAACATTATTTTTAGTTTTTTTTTAAAACTTGGGACTCGAATCCGTTTAACAGTTAGTAAGTTTGTCACTTAGCCAACTCATCTAACAAAAAAAAATATTTCTCTCCGTTCACCCTCAAAAGTCTTAAGTTTTCCATTTCAACAACTTCGCATATTAACAAGTTTATCTGAGAAAACTTGGTCGACGAACAACTTCAATTATCTATTGATTCAAAACTTCTGCAAAGACATAAAAAGTTGTAAAAAATTTGAAATTGTGTTATTTGTGTCCCTGCTCAGGTGTGCAGCATTGCGTAAATACTCACAAATACGCACACTCACACTCAGACTCAGACTCACACTGGAACTCGAACTCGAAGTCGAACTCGACTCAAACTGATGCACGAACTCGTATTTAGCTGCTCGTCTGCTTAAAAAGTTAGTCATGTGTGTGGCAGTTGGTTGTTGAATGTTTCTGATTAGGTTTGACAACATTTAACTGTTAAGGGGAAGGGGCGCCCCTGAAGGGGCATGGTGGAACGGAGAGCGGAGAAGCAGTGAACGGCACGTGACTCATAAGTCATAAGCAAGTTATGCGGTCGTGGGCTAAACAAGTTTTTGTTGCCATGTTGCATGTTGTCAGCCAAATTGAATCAAATTGTGGCAAACAACTTGAACAGATTTGAGTGTTTGCAGTGGTTTTTGTTGTTGTTGTTGTTGTTCTTGTTGTTGCTGCTGCCACAAGTTTATATAGGCAGCAGCTGAGACCAATAAGTTTTCAAGTCAAGTTTGGCCGTTCGTGCTTAACTTTTCATCACCTCTCCGCAATAAAACGCCACCGTCTCAAGTTTCGTGGCACTTTCCACGACATGTCCATGTCATGTCCTTCCTGGTCCCCCAACTCCCTTCCCCAGTCTTCTCGCCCTTAAGCTTGTGCACAAATTTTCCGCCTAAAACGGCTTGTTCTGCCGAAAAAGTGTCGAGTGAAAATGAATGCAAGGGTAAAGACTGTGCCATACCCTGTAAATATTGTCAGTATATTCGAAAAGTATTTGCAGAGTAATTACAGAACAATTGCATAGTTATTGAAGAGTGTTTGTAAAGTAAATAACAAGTATTTGCAAAAGAATTGTAAAGTAATTGAAGAGTAATTATGCAAAAATATGAACACAAGAGTGAAAATGCATAAGTTTAAAAATTGAAAAGTATAGAATAAAAGAGTAAAAACTGAAAGGTAATTACATTGTAATTGTCAAGTAGTTAGAATGTAATTGCATGTAATTTAAAAATTTAAAAAAATATTTACCATTAACAGATAACCTCTAGAAAATGAACAATTTATAGTCTTTCTACATGTGTACATTATATATAACACAAATTATATTCACACAAATTCCAATATATTCAACTCACTTGCAAGTAAATCCCATTAATATACCCCTTCAGCTGCTACTACATTTGAAGGAGCAGAAAAGTAAGCAGAAGAAAAAAAAAAATAATTTCCAGGACATGAACCAACCTCGTTAAACTTTACATTTCACTTTTGACTTGCAGCCATCTAACGAAATCGTACAAACAAAAAACAATAGCTGAAAGGAAAACAAACGGAAAATATTTCCACGCGTTGCGCATAATTTTCTTCGATTCTTTGACTCGTTTTAGCCACAAGTATTTCGGATATTTGTTTGCACAAATTAACGATGCTCCACTTCGTTTGTATCTGTCCGTGTGTCCACTGTGTGTGTGTGTGTGTGTGTGTGTATGTCCGTGTATGTGTTAATTTGATGGGACTTTTCGTAGCGGAAATGCTTGCTGAAGGACAGGAAGGGCATGAGACATGTGAGAGGTGGGGCGGGCGGGCTAGGCCTAGGGTGGTGCGGGGCGGCAGAACCACTGACACGTGCAAAGGTTAAAGTGTTCATTGTGCTCTTAAAGGCGTTAAAACATAACGTAATTTTGCTGACAATGTTCTATAGTATTCGCTGTTCTCGTAATAGCCAGAAAAGTGTTGCATACTTCAAGGTCAACGTGTTGTCATTGTGTGTCCGGGTGTGTGCGTGTAAGTGTGTGTGTGTGTGTGTGAGATGAACAAATGATACTGAAATTGAGATTAGTTTCTACTTGGGTGGCTGCTGTGTGAATTATGCTCGAAATGTGAATGTATTCAAAGCACACACACAGGCATACATTATACATTATACATTCACACACACAGTCGCACCCACATTTATAGCTTTACAGTTACGACCGCAAAAGTGTGCAAAGATGAGCCATAAAAGATGCTGTGTCCGCGGCCGCGCCCCGTGTCTCAGTTGCCCGTTATTTGCGCCCATGTGCCATTTTATTATTACATGACATTGTGTGAGTGCCCGAAATAGTATGCAGCATTTCAGGGTGTCCGTGAGTATGTATGTGTCTGTGGGGGTGTGTGGTTGTGTGTGTGTGTGTGTGTGTGTGTGTGTGTAGGTGTGGCGCATAGAAGCTGGCCAAGTGGCCAGGCTGCTCGCTCACTTGTTGTGCCACAATTCTGGCAATCATTTTTATCAAAATATCTTTGAGTGGGTGTGTGTGTGTGAGTGTTGTTTGTGTGTGTATCCGTGTACGTTTGGGCACGTTTTTAATATTTTTCAAGGTTGTGCGCTCTTGAAAATTTCGCAGGTGTTTCGCGTGTGAGTGTTAAGCAAGTTTTGTGCCAAGCAAATTCAGTTTTATAGATCAAACAATCGGCGTGCTTTTACCTTGAACGCTTCAAGTGTTTATTCGAAAGACGCGACAAAGTTTTCACATTTAATTTTCATGCGCTGCAGCCTGAGCGCACAATTTCCAAAGGCTGATTGTTGTTGCTGTTGCTGCTGTTGTCGTTGTTACTGTTGTTGTTGGGGCTTTCGTAACAGTTGCTTGCCTGTTGCACTTTGACCCGCGAGCTGCTTAACAGTTCACTGTGGCAGCAACAACAAGCTAAAGACACAAGAAACACAATACCCAGCGCGCACACAGACGCACGCACGGACGCACGCACGCACACACGCACGCACACAATGGTAAAGCAAAACGCGCGGACGAGGAGCAGCGTGCGCTCTCAAGCCTAAAAATGTTGTGGCGTCTGGGAAGGCTTCCCAGCAAATGTCGTGGCAGCGGCTGCTGCTGCTGCTGCTGCTGTCACCTCTGCGACTGCGACACACATGTTACCTGCGCAGGCGCACAATGAAGGCGCGCGTATAACTGTAGCATAGTTAACAGCTGCTGGCTGCGCTGCCGGCTGCGCTGCAGCGCACACAGCTGTTTGCACGGCCATGGCGGCCGCTGGCGCTGACCGAGACTTTTACAACTGCTGCTGACGTAAATCAAATGCACTTTACGTGCGCCCAAAAGCTTCGCTCAAAGCTCGCTGGCATTTTGGCAGCGAGTGCATTTACGCACAGCTGCATACACATACATATATTGAACAAGTGCCAAAAGCTCTCGAAAGAAAGAGAGAGAGAGGGACACTTAAAGTAGGTGCGAAAGCGAGCCTTGCACACGGTCAAGGTCAAAACGCCTGCTTGTGCAGCTTGCGGCTGTACGGCTGGAAGGGGCGGTTGGCCTGGCAAAGCTTTTAGTCAAAAAGCTTGTGCTTTTACCCTAAAAATATTCAAATTATGAACTCTCCATTGCACAAGGACGCAGGCAGACGGCAACAATTTAACATTTTATTAAGAAAATATTTTTATAGCATAGAATATTATTAGATCTGATTTTACTATTTATACTAAATATTTGTTGGCATACCTCAATACCTAATATTTTATGTATACTGCAAGTGTTCTTTCTTTTAATAAAATTTAAATTATTATTTTATTTATTATATAGCTTGCGTCTGCCGTAGGTATAAAATATGAATAAGCGACGGATATATTTAATTAAAAGACCTAAAAGTTAATCAAGATTGACCTATTTATAGTTTATATAGTATATTTCTTAATAAACTTTCCCATTTAATTCAACATTTTTTTAATAGACGAAAAAGAAAACTTTAAGATAGATATCTGATATTTAAAAAATGCTCAGTCAATTCGAAATTAATTCACAGCTCATTAGCTAAAGATGTTGTATAGTATTTAAATTTCAAATGTGTTGCAACCAGTGTGCTCCGTTTGGGGCCTCGTGAATGGTACTTAAGACTGTGCGTGCTTAGACCGTCAACGGTAATTATGAATGATAACAGGTAGCTAAGTGCTCATCGTATTCATTCATATGACACCGTGACACGGCGACACCCGCCAGGGGGCCAAACTAACTAACGAATAATTGAAATGTTGAGCGCCTAAATCATTGCCTACTTGGCGGAGGCGAACCGAGGTGCGCTGCCTTGGCAATTAACTTAATAGCCAGAGTAAGTGTTGTGCGGCTTTCACTCAGGTGTCAACGATTTCATTACGCGCACTTTGTGACCAATGCCAATGCCAACAGCAGTTGTTGTTACTACTTGCTGTTGTTGTTGCTGCCGTTTGCTGCCTTTATTATTATTGCAGTTGCAGTTCCAGCCTTGACCACGAATATTGATTTCCTGTTGTTGACTGTGTCTCACTCTCGTTGTGTGTGTGTAAGCGTGCGTGTGTGTGTGTGTGTCTGACCGCTCGCCCATTTTGAATGTCTAACTAGCTTCCTGAGCCCCCTTAACTGTTTCTCGACGCACAATTAAAAATTCGTTTTTGTTTTTTGCTTTTGTGCCTTGTTCTCGCGCCCGCTTTAAGCTGTTGTTGTTGTTGCTTTTCCATTTGGGTTTGGCCTTAAAGCCGCCCTCGTCGCTATGTGCCACGCTGCGTATACGTAATGTACCCGATTTTTGTCTGGTCTAGTTTATAGACACATCTAAGTGCACGGGGGGCAGCGTTAACTGTAAGTGTCGTCTATGGGCTGGCGTGTGTGGTGTTTTGAATGAATGAATACGTGATTATGCCAAAACCTCCCCCGCACACCCCGCCCCACTCACGCCAGCGCAGTCGCAGCCAAGTCTAGGGTATTGGCACACTGAAAGCGAAACTGTAAATGAAATCGAAACCAAAACTCAGATTCAATCCAAATCCGCAAAAAAAAAAGCGAAACTGGTTTCTAAATTGTGTCACTGACTGGCTGGCGGGCATCGGGCTAACTAATGACAACAACAACAGCAACAACATCACTAACAAGTGCGGAAATGTATAAAAAAAGCAACAAAAATTGCGATAGCAACAACAAAAAAATCAATAACAATTACTTGACATTACTTGCGCGTAGAAAAAAATAGCAAACACAATAAAAATCACAAACAAAATAAACAAAAATAATAAAAAAATGTTTAAAAATATAAAAAAAAGGCTGAAACGAATTTATAAAAAAAAATGCATAACAAATGTACACACTCTATTTTTTTGTGGAAAATTACTGGGCTAATCTCTTGCCCAATACGAGAGAGACATATAAATATAAAAGCGCACAACTAACTGAACATTAGAAGCACTTTCAAAGCCGTTTCTCATACCATTGCTCGATGACAACATATGACAAATCGATTTTACAGTCTGCTTGTTTAGAACTCGCATTCATTGCGACTTTTATGTGCAGTCAGGTTAATTAATAATTTAGGCAGATCAGTTGCGAAAGTTGACTTCCATAAATATGCAAATTTGCAATTTTCAATGTTTACTCCTAAGTATTTAAATGCTTTTTAACTTTAAATAATATATCTTTTTTGCAGTATTTAACTTTTTTAATAATTTTAGTTTTTCAGTTGGGAAATATATATAAGCTGTTTTTTGAAATTTTGTGATTTTGATAATTATTATATTTCTAATTTATTACTTTTATTTTTCAACTACTTTCAGGCTACTTTCTTTTAATTGCTAAAATATCTGGTTCACTAAAAAAATGTATTTATAGAGAATTATTTAGATGGCTATTTTTTTCCCCTACAAAGGATGTAAACTTTTAAATTTTAATAGAATAATTTAAAATACTTGAAGGGTTTTAAATATTTCTGTACTTAAGAAATTTACTATAGAAGACTTAATAATACTTGAGGAATTTTAAAAATATCCTTATCCAATGTATTCCTTTTCAGGCAACCTGAGATTAAAAGAAATTTGCTTCTACTATTATATCATTATCTACTTGTATATCCTTAAATTTTTGTTGTCACTTCATTAGTTAATTTAATTAAATATATATATGTATTGGGGACTCACCTTTTTCTTGGTATTGAAGCCCAAGAAGGACAACTTGCGAACATTGTTCTCACGGCCGCTGGCCGAACTGAAGCTCATTTTGGCGGCGTATTCGGGTTATAGTGCCTAAAGGATTGCCAGTTTCTGGGCAGGATTTGTTGGGGGTTCGCTTTGGGGCTGCTTATTTGATGATCTGCAGGCGCCTGTACCAGCGCACTTGCATCGAGCTGTGGGTGAATTGACGCGTCCACTGCGGCAGCTCCAAGAATCTCGGCATTCGGTGCGACGGCTTCGAGCTGTAGGCCAGACCAAACGGGCTGCAATTGTGGACAGAGGATACACTTAGAACGCAATTTCATTAATAAACAATAAAGTTATGACTCTGACTGGTAAAAACGAGGGGCCAATTGAGGCACACACACAAACACACACACACACACACAACATAAAACTCGAGCAATCAAATTGCGCGATGCGACTCAATTAAAGTCAAATGCCAGCAACACGCACAGGGAAAATGCGAAGGGGTAGGGACCGAGGGAGTGGAGCAGGCGAGCACGCGACTTTTAGTTGATCAATTGCGAGGGGTTTAATTTTTGTTTTCTTTTTTTCAGAACATTGGAACGCGCCGAGTCTGAACGAAGTCTTATTGGTGGGAATAATGCCAGCGGCTTCTCTCTGATCGCCACTTAATGACAACATTAGAGCCTCCATTTTGGGAGCACACAGCAGCTGAATATATAGCTGCTCTTTTATTTATTTATTTTTATTATCAGTTCCATAATTAATCGTTGAGCGCAGTGCGCGACTGACTCACTGAAACTCAAACGGGCAACTGGCGAGCAGCTGACAGTGCGAATAATATGCAAAACTCAGATGTGAATAGGCGAGCGAGTGTTGTGAGTGGCTCACAAATAGGACCGAAGTCGAGCGGTGCGTGTTGGCGGCTCCTTAAAACTCTTTAGGGCACCTTTTTTATGTTGTTGTTTTCTCTCCCTCCTATTGGCACGAAAATTGAATTATGGTAAGCGAATGCGAAATGGACGCGGACACACGGGTTCCGTGGGCGTATCTATAGGATACCAGATGTGAGCTACGAGCTACGAGATACGAGATACGAGACGCAAGCGCGAGGCGCGCTCAATGACAAACGAAAGCCGTGTGAACCTGTTGCGGTTGCGATGGCGCTGATTTATGCGGCTCCCAGAACATTGACAGCCGAGCCGAACAGCCGAGCGTTCTTCGTGCCGCACTGAACTGGGTGCTAATGGAGCGGGACGGTTCGGGGCGAGGAAATCCACCTTGAGTCTCGTGCTTAGATAGGGCCTAGGTCTATAGCCTAGTACGTTGCAGCTATTCCAGGCGATTTATTTTCGTTTTGGCCAAATTCGCTAGTCGCTCGTTTGGTTATGCAAGAAAAATGTGACCAACATTTTGTTTGCCTACCTGCGATAAAATTGATGAGCGTGCGCGGGTGTGTGTGTGTATGCGCGAGTGTGTGTTTGTCTAAAGTTGGCCCCGGATTAAACTTGAGCTATTGAACACACAAAACTTGGGCATTGTTAACCTTGACAACAGTATTGTGAACTGCATTAGTTATAAACTCGTGTGGCATGATTTGGCAGCAGTTATTTACTTGTAGACACGCTTGATAGATTGAGCAAATAATGAAAAGCGGAAAAGCGTTTAGTGACTTAAGAATGACTTCGTGGTTTGGACGGGTTTGCGTTTGGTGTTTAACCAAAAGAAAATTTTTTTTAAAAAATGGTTTAAGGGATTTTTGGTGGTATTAAAGGTCTTAAGATCTTTAGGAATTGCAGAATACTTTGATTTCACAATTCATTCAGCAGTCATGTTTGGAAAGTGATTATAATTATACCTAGGATCATATAGTATGCCATATTGTATGAACACATACTTATTCAAGTTCTTATCTTATTTATTTCTGCTTCTAGCCAGTTTACTTTAATTTTAATTTACAAGTCATGAATATTGTTACATATTTTAGAAAATTTCTTCCGCAAGGATGGAAAATTCGTGGAAAACGGTCGAATCAAATTTTTGCCAGTGAGCTTCACACATAGATAATTGCGAAAATTCAGTCATTCGGAAAATTTAACATCCTTGGGAGAGAGAAATCTTGTAAGATTGTCTGGACAAAAAATAATGTTTGCCAATAACTTAAAATTAATTGTAAAGGAATGTTTGCTTCACTGGTTACCCGGAAAATCCACCCTCAAGGTCTAAAAACTGTTGGATAAGTTTGTTTTTATTTTGCATTAATTCATCACGTGAAAATTTATTCAAGGCGTGATTTTCTAGAAATCCTCTCTCTTTGTTCAAATTAATTTTTTAGTTCACTTTGTTTTTAATAAAAATGTTTAGCTTTGTTATATACCGAATTTAATTAACATAATAATTTATTTCATTTTTATACATGCGATGAAACTGATCAACACAGAAACAAAAAAAAACCCCAAAAAAAAAGTAAATAAATATGACAATCAAATTTGTAAATTTTGATTAGTCCAAAAATAATGCTCTATTTCCAAACTTAAATCAAGACATAACTCAGAGCACTTATGATTCTAAGAATATTCTGCAATGCATCAATCACACTAGACACACACACACACACACACGCAGACATCACTTTAAAGTGGTTTATTTATAAATTCGCTCAACTGATCAAATCGATCGCGTGACTCTCCAGACTGGCCAATTTGGTGCACGTAGCAGCCGAACGGACTACAAATTTACACGTTTTATGGAGCCACAAAATGGGCGCATGTTATCAAAAACACAAGTAATATAAATAAATAAGAAAATCAAAATTAGACACAAATTTTAAGAACAGTACGAGGGCTTGCTGCGGGGGCGAAGGTAATGAAGGCAAACAAACAAACGGAAGGTCTAACGCACAATGACCATAAAACAAAGGTGTTATAGTTTAAATCAAAAGCAAATAAATTCACACCGGCACAAAAACAAATACAAATCCGACCGAGGAGTACGTGCAAGAGGAAGAGCCCAAATTAACGTGGTGATCAATTTTATGGGTTCATTAGCAGGCGCTGGCGAAACCGAAACAAACAGACACAAACGATCGATCGTTCAAGGGTCCGACTTAAGTTTGATTTAAATTATTGTTTGTATTTGAATTGTGACGGCATTAGGCAACTGTCTAGAGTGCGGCCTTATCACAGGGCTACAGTAAACATCCATTAGCCGCGACTATAAAAGATCGCCTTATCGATGCGAATCGATATGCTCGCAAAAAAAAGTAATTTAAGCAATTGACAGTAATGTATGGCGTTTAGGCCCAACCATAAATTAACTGCATTATTGTCTATAATATGACGTGTACTCAAATTGATTTCATTTGCCATAAACACACACCTACGAATATCGAAATAAGTACATAACTAATTTGATAATATGGCCAGCATGATTACTGTTTTAATAATGGACTTATCAGCTGGCATTTCTTGACAGATTTTCAAGTGGAATATCTTCGGCATACATATACCACGTGCACTGCTTATCGAGTACGAAAAAAAGAAAACGCTGAGTAACTCTGGATCCAGCCGGTTCTGTACATCATTTCATAATAGACGCGGCTCAAACAGCTGCCACGCCAGTCGCTGATCATGACCGACTCCGGGTGCACCGCCAGTTGCCCGGCGTCGTCGAACCGGTTTACGAATTGCAACAGTTAACAACAGGCCGCCGGCAGCTGCCACAACAACTGCCACTGCAACAGCCACTGCAACTGACATTGAACTTGATTCACTCGAGAGCAGCGCACAGAGGGAAGGGGGAGGGGGAGAGCGTACGTATTTCCTGTTTCGCCTACCGCCAAAACGTAATAAACACTCGAACGTAAAAACGTCAGTTTAGAACATTTGAATTACAATGTACTCCGACCAACTGAGCCATTAATGTTGACGCCGTCAATTATTTGTATTGAAGTGTGTCCATATATAATTCTAATAAAGCCAATAATTTTCCATAATTTGACTGGTATTACCGGAGAGTAGCCCTAAATTTGCGGTTGAAAGTAAACGCGATTAGACGATATTTTATTTGCGGCTTCACAAAACCAACAAGTATTTGTTGCCCACCAGACAGCGCGTCTTATCAATATGAATTGCAAGCAAAATAATAAAATAAAAGTAAATGGAGCCGTAGTAGCGAGGGCTGTTCTATGATCAGCTATAAGCACTGCATAGAGAGAACTTATGGTTACTTTAAGTTTATAAAATTAGCGAGGCATAGGTAGATATTATATATATTACATATATTTGTAATATTGAATTTTATGTATTTTTAAAATTATATACTATATATATTTTTTAACTTTACGTAGTTAAAATTTGTTCTTAAAATTCTCATTTTCAAGGTTTTACATAAATGGTGTTTTTGAAATATTTTAATGTTAAATTTTTAATATTTCAAATATTTACTACTTTAATCTAACTTGTATATTCATTTAATGGCAACACGTATAAAGTATTTTTGTTTCCCTAATAAACGTCTATTTCTCAAACAGCCCTCGCACTTCCACCAACACCAGTTCCATAAATTATGCAATAGAATTGCATTTTGTTGTTGTTGACCTAGCCATAAGCCGTTGAAAGTAGTTTCCATTTCCACTTGAACGGCAACTGAAGGATTTATAATCGCCTAGCTGAATGTGGGTAAAGGTTCAAAGCACTTAAGAGCCAACTACACTCAAATTGATCAAATAAAAACTTAAATAAAGCAAAAACATAAAAATACGTTAAAATAAAGAACCTTACGCTTCAACGATTTGCCAGCGAATATGTATGTATATTGAAAACGGAAAATATAGAAAACTAATTGCGGTTCGACAACAACCCAACTGCAAATAAACAAAGTAACAAGAAGAAGAAGAACAACTAAGTGAACAGAAAACTCTAATTGGACTACTGGCAACCGAGTAATGACCAACTGATACAACGGCCAAACGAGCGACGGATCGGTGGATTGTCGGATCGACGGCTCTGACTAACGGCAAATGTAGGCGTAATCAATACGCCGGCGAAGTACGTTAGTTACGATATTGCTGCCACTGCTTCTTCCATTAAGATAACGAATTTCACAGCTGTGATCTGACTGAAACAACTGCAAATAGACATACATATATATATATATACACTACTATTTTATGAATATGAATAATAATTTCAGGAAATTCTTGGCACATTGCACAATGGCGTTTGGGGTTTTGTTTCAGTGCTTCACTGGAGAAAAGGAATAGAAGAGATGCGAGCAAAGTCCAATGCGCCAATATGACTAATTGCCAGCTGATAAAAATTGTAGTTATGATTAAACAACAATTGAAATGCTTGCTAAATACGACAGATCGAGTTATCTGAAGGAAATTGAATATGTGGCAATTAATTTTTACCTTAACAGCTTTGGCAAATGTTTTATAAAACAAGTACGAACGTTGCAGTCGGGTGTAACCGACTTCGCAATACTCGTTCAAGGTATAATAACAGTTTAAGACAGTCGAAAACGGTCTTCATTATTATCAATTTTTGTAATTTGTGGGAACTGAAGTGGTCGTGGCCGAAACGTTTATTTTCGATATTTAAAGGAGGTCATCAGTAAACTGACTGCCAAATTTAGTGAGAGATATGTAATTTCTCGGGTTGCCCTTTCCCAAGATCCAAACGACGGACAGCAAGATGGACATTGCTCAAACGCAATATACTCATTTCACTTCGGGAACGCGTATAGAAATTTCAGGAACTGCTGTGTTTAAAATGTTGTTTTAAAACTTGCGTCTGTTTGTTATGATTGTGTGCCTAGGCTAACTAGAAAGTTATTTCCATTTATTTACAAGCTGAAAATGAATAAATCTCCTATTATACACATGATTTACACTGTATTGCCTTACAGTATACGTAGCTGCTCTTGCCCAGTACTAAGTACTTGGGGGCGCTCTCATTTGTTATAACAAACTCGCACATACTTTAAATTGCAGCCGTTGCAAATTCCGTGAACCGTGCACAGGAACAATAAATACTGGTCTGGAAAACAAAACATGAGCTGCCCCCACAACTTGTGTAAACAAAACTGCAAAAACCAGCAACAACAACAATAGCTACAATCAACTTTAGGCGTCATGATACATTTTGGTTAAATATCAGGAAAGAACAAAAAACTACACACAAGTCAAGATAAACAAATTCTAGTTACTATTGTTGTGTTGTATCGTTTAACGTACGCGGGCAGCGGAAGGGTTAAAAGGGAGTCGGCAGAGCGAGGGCTCGAGGGAGAGGCAGCCAAATTATTGAGCCATTACTCACACAGCTGTGACCGCAGCGCGAGAAAGAGAGAGATAGCGCTAAGAAGGGTGCGCCCTGTCTAAACACACAAGAATTTGCATGCCGCGGGGGGCGTAACAACAACAACAAAAACAACAATGCAAGCCGCGATATTCACGTGCAGCGGCGGTTGCCCGTGCCCGAGAGCTTAAAGCGCTGCAAAACTTTAACGGTGTTGATAGCGTCGACGTTGACGTCGCTGCGGCACAAAAGAGCTGCTGCTGCTGTTGTTGTTATTGCTGTTGCTGTTGCTGTTGCTATTGTTACAGTATTTTGCATAAAACAGCAGAAGAGTTTGACTTAGCGCAAAAGAGAGTGAGCAGGAGTAAAGAGAACAACGCAAACTATGTTTTTCTTTGCGTGCGAAACAAACAGAAAAAAAAACTGTGGACTGAAAGAAATGTAAGAAATGAATGGTGAATGGGCAGTCGAACGGGCAAACTATGCAGAACCAGTTTCAAAGAGATAGAATCAAAGAGTCAAAACCAAAAACAGCAAACAGGCGAGTCCGATTCCGAGTCGGTGAGTTGAGCAATCGTAATCTCATGCTGCATTTGCGATCGCAAATTTTTTTATATGTTATATTTTTTTTTTTTTGGATTTTAAGACAATTTAGCAAATTGTCGGCCGATATTGAGCTTTATTTTTATACTCGTTTACGAAGTGAAAAGAGTATATTGGGTTTGTGCAATTTCCGTCTCTATGGGTCCGTCTGTCTATATGAACGCCGCTATTAAAGCTAGAGAAACTTGGAACCTATACTCGTGTATAACCGCATCAGATAAATTGTTCAAATTTTTTGGCTTTTTCCACTGGGGGCGTGATAATTTGATAAGATCCATAAACATATCTTCCTCAGTTTTAAAACCAAATACACATGCTTTTTTCAGATAGATTACTGAGAATCTTTTCTAAAAATCTCCCAATGGAAGAGGGTAACCCGAGATATTTCATATCTCCACCAATTTTAGAGCTAGAGTCACCAAATTTTGCTCTAAATATCGAGCAGTGAAATATCGACCACAACCACTCCCTTCACGCCTTCACAAATTACAAATATTTATACTAAAAAAAACCACAATAATACTTAAGATCGTTTTTGACTGTTTTCATGTGTGTTTTAGAATGTGAACGAGTATTGGGTAGTCGGTTACATCCGACTGAACATTCTTACTTGTTATTTCACTTGTTTTCAATATATAAATTGCTTTTTGACATTTTTGTTTTTATTTTTTTTGTTTCGGGCACGCGTTTCTCAATTGTACTCGAAAAAACAAAAAAAAACAAAAGCATATCAGCGTCATAGCTGCCCCAAGAGTCGAAAAAAAAGTTGAAAATATTCAAATTTTAAAAATTGGCACAAAAATAGCAGCTACAACAACAAGAACAAGCGTTCGCCCAGCCAGAGACGGCGCAGAGTCGTAAATGTACAAAAGTACGTACACACATACACACACATAAACGTACACACGCATACACATGGGTAATAATTGACACGTACTTTAAGAGCTCTTTTCTCTTACCTACGACTTTGTTGATGATGGCTGCAGCCAATTTTACAGCTGCTCCTCACTGCTGTGTTTCCAAAATTTTCCACTGTGTGCGGCACAACTTCATTGACCGATCTTGAACGGGGCAGCGAGGGAGGGGGGCGGTTGTCAGTGTGTAACAACAAACAAATCGGTTTTCGTATAAATCGCGGCGGCTGCGTCACATGTACAAAAAAAAAGAAGGCAACCGAAACCGAAAGAAACGCGTCGATAAAAACAACAGACAGACGACAAAAACGACAACCGGAGATGTCGGCAACGGGAACGGTTGAGAGAAGGCAACCACCAACAACAACACACACACTCACAGAAAATGGGCAACAATAATAGCAACAACAACACAGCGTATTTGGTCCGTATATCTTTTACAATATCTTTTTTTAATTTTATTTTTAATGATCTTTTTTTAATACTTTTTAGGACTTTGATAGCAAACTTGAACTTGGCGAACGGTTTCTGGTTTTGGACTCGATCGGCGCTGTCTTTCCGGACGCACGTTTCTGAGCGTAATGATTTACTGTTCCTGTGGCAGCACGTTTTTAAACAGAGAGCAATCGCAATCGCAAACAGCAGCACCAGCAAGTACAACAACAACATGTTTTGGAACAGTGCGAGAGCGTTGTTTATGTTAAAGCGATAAAGTCGATTGGACGGTACCCTGTAGCATGCGTCAGGGTATGTAAAATGTTGGAAAAAAATATTTTTTTTCTAACAGGTTTCTTGTATTTAAAAATCTAAAAATTATATTAATATATAATATATTAAGACTTCACAATTTATTATATTTCCCTTGACTTTCCATAGCATGCAGGGCTGGGCTCTTCCCAGTGGCTTAGAAATTATTCCTCTCCATGCTTTCTCTACTCATCTCATTAATATTTTATTTTTCCTTGTTACTGGTTATTTATTTATCAATATTTAAATCAATATTTAAATCAAACTTCAAGTTCGCCTTAAGTATACTCTTTATATTCACTGTCGGTACAGGGTATAGCAAAAGCCATGCAACGGCTGTTGTGGAGAGCACGTGAGCACACAAGAGCGAGCATTACTGGCGAGAGCCACCCTCATTGCTGATCGGCTCTCACTGCTCTCCTCTGCTTCGCTCTATCTATGTGTGCCTCTCTCACCCTTCGCCGTCTCATTTATGCTGTGGGTTGAGCTGCTCTGACCGGGAAACAGGAGGATATGCTGTCAGCCTGAGACGCCGAAGCACCGTTAGCGCCAACAGAAACCTGCTAATAGGGAGAGCTGCAGGTTGTAACTGCCACTGAATACAATCTGCATAATGCGCTTATCTATCAATAACAACAGAATCACGTTAACGGCACCAAAGTGAACCAAATCATTAGGGGCTGGGCCTGGGAATAGGGTAGGAACTGGAGCTGGGGGCGCGTTTGTGTAGCAATTGATGAAATGCAAATTGGCTGATTTTGAAGCTCTAATTGATTGATTTGCGCTCAACGGTAATTTCGTACGGCAAGGTGTGAAGTTGTGCGGCATTCGATCATTTTACCGCCGTATACATGTCGAATTATTTCCCAAATGATTTTTAACTATTAATTGCTTCTAACAATGACTTAACATCAGCCAATTGTGGGCGTGGCCCCGAGTTGGGAACGTTTTAGGGTGCTGTAAATTGCTCATGTTTTACTGATAAGGTACATAAAGTTGAAAATAATTCCGAAAAAAAACCACAGCTGTTCATAGTTTGCTCTTTACATTTATACATGTATACATTTTCCGATTAGCTGCGATCAATGACGTCAAAACTTGATAAATATATTTATATATTTACACATATCAGGTCAAATTCGATGGCCTGTTGATGGAAAGAATTGGTATCGAATCGATAATTGTTGCTAAATTCGTGGTGACAATGAATTGTGAATGAAATGGGCTGCGAAATATTTTCTGATAATTCTCTAATAAATAAACAATTTTATTTTTGACATCTATTTTGATCGAGCGCTAATTTGTGTGTGATAATTGCGTTTGGGTAACTTTTTTTTTTACTAGTGTCTGATTATGGCAACAAAGCATATAAAATTCACATAAATAGGCAACACGCGTATTTAACCAATTAAAATTCTATTAACTGATAAGAGAGAAGAAAAAACGAACTCAATTAGTCAGCTAAAGTTTTGCAGGCGCTAATTAGGCACAGGCACAAGGGTTAATTGGGCACCAGCCCAAAAGCATGCTACGTTTCTTCTAACTTCGCTGGCTGAAAGTATGTGAGTGCAAAAAATACAAGAATTAAAGTTTCTTTTTATACCATGGACCATGGATTGACAATGCATAAAATAGGTTTAATGGTTTTGTGCAAATGTAACAGGCAAACGACCACATTAAGTATAGAAATTCTTAGTCAGAAATAGAAATAGAAAACACGGTTTTTTTTAAATATCAAAATATTACATTTTCCAAAATGCATATTCAGTTTGGTTTTATATTTTGGGATCTGAGATCTTGACATGTTGAAATTTCTTTAGTGTTTGACATGATTTTTGACCGAAAAATGCTTAGGATGACATTTTATACTAAAGTTGATACCAGCACAATATTAAAAATTAAATTGAAAGATTCTAAAATGAATAAAAAGGTTTAAAAATAAATAAGTAATAATCTAGAGCAAAAAAATTAAAATTTGACAAGCGAATTGGCAGCAAGCGCAATCAATTTTGAATGCACGTGCACATAAAGCAGGGTTCAGGGTATCTCCCATTCGAGTCCCCTCGACTAGGGCATTCTTACAT
Organism: Drosophila colorata; assembly: GCA_035041545.1. Lineage (NCBI taxonomy): Eukaryota > Metazoa > Arthropoda > Insecta > Diptera > Drosophilidae > Drosophila > Drosophila colorata. The sequence goes on from JAWNLD010000564.1 coordinate 10,027,620, forward strand.
GTTTTGCATTTTTTTGTTTGTTTATTGACAGCTTAAAAAAGAGATCTGCAATGACACTGGCCAATTATGATAACAGCCGAGCGAAAATCCAAAGTCAAAACAGCGCGCAGAGCATTCAGACTTTGAGTGTTTTCTTTTTGAGTGAAAAGCTGTGTCGTGGTGAAAAGCTCGCCGGAGTGTCCCAAGGTTGTTTTGGCAGCGGCAGCGACAGAGCTCCTGTTGCTGCTGGCTATTGGTGTCCTGTTGTTGTTTGGTTCGCGGTCGCGCACTAAAGGACTACAACTTCATTTTATCATTTGATTTACCTGCTCAACTTGTACAAAGCGCACTTCCGTCGCCCAAACGGAATTTTTCTTACCTTTGTAACGTTTCATGGTGCCCTTTTTTTCACGCCAAGGGGCAGTCGGGAACGGGGAGGGGTGGGAAGGGGAGGGGAGGGGAGGCGGTCTTGTTGCCGTCTAGTGGGTTGCCATTTGGTTCATCTAACTATGTGCAACTATCTTTTTTCAATTTCCCCGCATGGCTGATGCTGTGTAGTAAGGGGGTTGGGGAGTATAGGGTTGATGGCACTGTCAGTTGGGGTAGAGGGACTTAAAGAGGGGCTGAGGGGCTTACCCAGCGAGCCCATATAAAACGGAAATGGAAGTTTTGTAAATGTTTTCCTTTGTGTTTCTTTTTAGTTCTCTATGTACACACGTAACTATGTTCGCGCGTGTCGAGGGGTGTGTGTGTGTATGTGTGTGTGTGTGTGTGTGCATAGCAATAACAGCAAACACTAACACTTACGCAATACGACGCCTTTGAAAGATGAGCGCTCAGCCAAATGGGTGGCAACAACGGGATAGCATGGCAATGGCCCACATGGCAAAGACCTGCACTTTAGTTTTTGGGTTGCAAGTGTTGCTTTTTATGGCACTTGACGCTCTGCCAAGCCAAGCCAAGTCCTGGCCACGGCCGGCCCGGTCAGGCCAAGCCAAGCCAAGCCATTTGGCGGGCAACTAGTTCCCGGCTGCTGCTGGCCATCGCTTTACTGTATTTATGGTTGGGTTTTAGGTTTAGCACCTTTTGCCAGTTCATCGTCTTGAATTTCATTCGGTTTGGCCATACGCTGATAGGGAAAATCCGTTTTAATAGCTGCAGCAGTTATGCATATTGATCAAGAGAGCAAACCGATTTTGAGCATGAATCTCGTTTTTTTTTTTTTGCCTTGAACCCATTGAAAATGAGTAAAAAGGGTATAATGGTTTTGTGCAAATGTATGTAACAGACAGAAGGAAGCATCTCCCCATAAAGTATATATATATTCTTGATCAGCACGACGAACTGAGTTGAATTAGTCATGTGCGTCTGTATGAACGCAGCGATATCGGAAACTACAAAGGCTAAAAACCTAAACTAAACGACTATAGATTCTCCTAATCCATACGCAGTACAAGTTTATCATTTTTTTTCGATATCTTGCTCCGTTTCATTGTTATTGATAAAAATCGATCTTAAGACTTCGTTAATTTAGTTTATGTGCTCGTAAAGGATTCGCAGATTATAAATATTTCGGATTTTAGATACCTCCCCCCATTCGCCCCCATATAAAAAAAAACCCAAATCAAATACTAAAGATTTGGTTGTATATAGATTTGGATGCTTTTATTAAACCCTGAAAGTTTCATAGCGATCATACTCTTAGTTTAGAAGTTATTCAAGAATTTATTTGCAAGTACATTTTTTTCCAACCATCAACTGAGCCACCCATCATATTTCTTTATTTATTTTTGGTTTGTTAGTTTGTGATTATATGTGCTTACTTTTCATAGCTACTGTAGAAGACGCACTCACAAACAGTGGCATTATCAGCTTAGCTACCAAAAAAAAAGCACCCGCTCTCAAGCTCAAGACAAAGCTTGCCGCTCAGCTGCTCACTCGCTCACTCACACACCTGCTGCCCGAAGCTTTCGCGCGAGCTTTCTCACATGGCTTCACGATCGATTCTAAGGTGCTCGCGACATGCGTAGCTCCCAGTCAGTTGGTGTTGACGCTTTTGGCTAATAATAATAACAAATATGACGCCAGCGCGAGTCAGTTGACTGGAAAAAGAGTTATAAAACGCCGATAGAAAAAATAATGCCTGAGGCCTTAATCAAGGTCAGACGCAGAAAGAAAAGTGTAGTTTGGTTAAAGAACGAAAAGAGCACACAGAAACAGATACAGCTACAGCTACAGCTGCAGTTAAAGTTCAAGATACAGATACAAAGTGCAGTTGGCTGCGAGTCGCACTCGACAAATTCCAAAATACACTCGCGAATCGCAATTTAATTACGCACAAAAAAACAACCAAGAGCAAACTAAGTGCCAGTGATAAGATAAGCGTGCACAGAAAGCAGCCAAAAGGTGGGTTGCTTCACATCATTTGCATCTCTCGTACTCGCAAATAATTTCCCAAAAGCAGAGCAACTGATACCGCAAGCTCTGCCAGCTAAGCAGCTCGTGTTTGGGATCTAGAGCACAAACACAACATCTATACATATGTACATATATACGTATATATTCGTACATGCACCCACACATATTTTATACCTATTTTAATGGCTAGTGTCGATTTCGTTGTTGTTGCTGTTTGCTGTTGTTGTCGTCATTGTTGCATTCGGTACGGGTTCGCGCTTCAGTTGACGCGTGCACATATACACATTTCCCGCACTGTTATATCGCACGGTTATGCATATTAAATATCTGGGCGGTCTTTCATGCCAGTTATGTGCCCGTAATACCCAAAACAATATAGCGGCTAAGCAGCAACAGCATTTGCATGCCAAGGCGCTTGCCAAACGTGGCTCAATCATGTTGGCCAAGTGAATGGCATCTAATTGTATAAAATAAGAATGCGAGCAAACGCCGCGCGGCCATACAAATGGGGCTAAGCAGCCTAATATCGAGCATACGACGTGTATGCCAGCTAGAAGCAGGAAATTAGCAAACACTTTAAGAAATTTGTAAACACACTTAAGACAAGAATTTTAAACTGTTTAAAAAGTTAAGAACAGTCTATTGGTTTAATGCAAAGCTGTATACAGATATTACGTATACGCAATGTTATTATTTGCCGCAATGTTATTATTCAAAAAATTGCTGCAAAATTGCTGAGATCTAGTCTTTTTGATTAAGAAAATGTTTTTTAAACTATTTAAAACTTTGCTTACACTATGAACAGAGTATTTAGTATTCGGTTACTCCCGACTGCAGCGTTCTTACTTTATTATATATAAAATTATTCATAAATGTAAAATATGTTTGGACTTTAATCTTCAACTTATTCGACTTCAGAGCTCCTAAGCTCTTGTACTGAGTGTTTGAATATGTGTGTATTTATCTATCCGTAATTCCACATCGCAATTCGGTCGCTTTTTCAACTTCTGCAAAACAAACTAAACAATTTGTCTAATGCATATGTGAAAATCTAGTCAATTTCTGCCGGCCATAATTATGATTTATGTGGCTTATGTGATTTATAAATTATTAAAAAGTAGTCAAAATATATGTGATTTGTGTATTGATTTGTTCCGGCTGCAAACAAAAATATGAAAATAAATTGAGTGCTTAATAAAGGCTTTCGTTTGTGTAAAATAAATAAATGAAATAAATAAGTGTAAAATAATTTGCAAAAAACTTTAAAATTTAAATTCCAAACGGGCTTTAAATCCGTTGAAAACAGTATCATGAATATTAACAAGTCGGAGCTGTCAATCTGCACAAAGACCTGGGCTAGAGAGTGTAAAAGGAAGCGTTTGGAACGGAGAGATGGCCGAGGGGGCGCTGTCAATTGCGTAATTATGATGTGTATGTACACATATATGGCCTGCTGATGTTGTTTATATAAAGAACTTTCAAAGTACGCAAATGGGCAAAGCAAGCAGCGTCTGTAGTTTGGCTTTAAAGAGAGCTGCGACAACAGCAACAACAACAACAACAACAATTTTCAATTATGCGGCTTGATTACCAGCTTGTCAATTGCGTGTAGTTTGCACGCTCTGCTGGCGAGTCGTAAACAAAAAGCCTTTAACATTACCAAAGACCACAGCAGCAGCAGCAGCAGCAGCAGCGGCGGCAACAATAAAAGCCAAGTAATAATTAAGTAAACGCAACTGAAATATGAAAAGGTCTCACACACACTCACACACACGCACACACACACCCGAACACTGAGCAGCTTTTGGGCTACTTGCATTCATATATGTACATTCATTACTTGGCCACTCGACTACTTGGCTACTCACTTATTCACAGCATGTAAATGAAGCGTCAGTTGTTAATTTTAACCATGGCCGGAAGTTCAGATGGCAGTTGCTTCTGGAAATGATAATTACTAAGTGCACTCGACTAAATACGTTTATTTCAACTCAATTGTCAGCTGCAAGCAGTTTTCCAATTTACAAATCAAAGCCTTAAGAACCGAAATATGTACTTGAAAATTTACATATCAGCACACACGCAGTTAACTCACATAGCTGCAAGCTCAACAACAATTTGACAAATTTCAGTAATTGTTATGACATCATTTGGAATTATTTGCTATTAATCTATTCATAGAAAAATGCCACCAAAAAATAACTTCAAATTATAGTATGTGCAAAGAAGAGACGGCAAATTGAAGATAACACTGCAAAAAAAAGTATGCTCGCCACTCAGGTCTGATTTGAATTTACTTAGAAAAACATAAAAGCATGTGCTAAAGAGGGACTGCACTATGTTATTATTTTATTTCATCATTTTAAAAAAAATATATGAGAGTAACGGACCGTAAAAAAGCGATTCCACTAAATACATACATTTATCAAATACCTAAAAGTAATTTAAAAATTGTATAAATGTTGCTTGTAACATAAAAAGGGGGAATAAATTAAAATTCTGTTCCTTTGCATGCAAATCACAACGAAACTGATAAAAGAAAGTCTCTCTCTTGAAGCTTAATTCTTAGCACAGAACTTTACAATTTATATAGATATTGATAGGTGCTGCATATATCAAGGGACCTGCAACACATTAGGATGATTCATTGATCGATCAATGGCATTCAATTCGCCTGGCTGTCCTCATTCATATTCGCATCGAATGCGCTCGAGCTCATCAGCATGCATTCATCTCTCGGCACTTGAATGCAGTTTTGGCCACTTGCCTGCAGACGTTGCGCATACGCCGCATGTGCCGCTCTGCCATATCCTTTGGCGCTGGCTGGCGTTGCCTTTGGCTTCCAACTGCAGCTGCACTGAGAAACTGCTTTTTGCTATTAACGTGCTCATTTTCGCATTTCCAAACGAAGCTGTTTCCTTGTTGCGCCCGATTCAAAGTCAGAGTCCGAATAGACAACAACAGAAAGTGGGAGGGGGAGGGGGCTAAGAAAAAATATGAAAATTTATGATGACAAACCCGTCGACAAAACTTTCAACGCCAGCTGCAAAGATTTGCTGGCCAAAAAAGGCAAAAAAAAGAAAAAGAAACACAAAATGCAATGTAAAAATATACATTTTTTATGCGATGAGTTTATCGCAGCCTCGTGCATGTGCACACACCCATATGAGCAGCGCTTTTATATGGCGTCTATGGATGCCGATGCCAATGCCGATGCCCATGCAGAAGTAGGGAGCAGGAGTAGGGAACAGTGGGCGGGAGTACCCTCTATGATGAGAGCGGCGCGTTCGGCAGCTTTCAATATTCGCACAGCTTTGAGCTTACTTTTTCCATTTCCCAGTGTCATTTTTGAAAAATTGATTTATGGCCAATAGTGCGCGGGCGTTGCTTTGTTCGGCGGCGTCTGCGGGCTGCGGCCTGCGGAGTGCGGGGCAACAGCACGACAATCCCAAAGCGGCACAAAAACCTATCAAGTGTCCGACTTTGTTGTTGTTTATGCTGTGTGTGTGTTTGTGTGTGTGCGTGGAGAAATATTTTCACTGAGGCTTTTGGTCCATCGGCCATTTATACTGAAAGTTTCTCAATAGCGGAAATAGATCAGCTTTTAACTAGGCAGCACTTAAAGCCAGCCCGAGAATGGCTTTAAGCAATACATTTGCGCAATTCTTGGTCGAAATGTGTCTGCGCAGGGCCAAAATGAGCCGTCAATTAAAACGCATCAAGCGCACACACAACACACGACGAACCGCAAAGCGAATTGAGCGACACGCAGATATCCTGTAACGTTTGTGGGAATTGCTGCAGACACCTTTCACCTTTTCTTCAGTAATTCCTTCCTCCATACTCACTTTATAAAATATGAATAATATAATAAAATATATTTTGTAGATGGTTTTTATTTAATTTTTTTGATTTTTTTTATCTGAAATTTTTTCTACATTTTGATCTTCCTTCAAGAGTAAAGTAACCTTTACTTATGCCAATGGCCGTCCCTTAAAAGGTGCTCTTAACTTTATTAAAATGTGTTCCAAGGTTCCAGGTTTTTTACTTTACTAAAATTCCATGTCCAAGGTTCTCCATGTTCCCTTGAATTTACTTTAATTAAATTGTTTACTTTAATTAAATTTAAATTTCCACCAACTCGTTCTCCATGTTCACTTTATTCACTCCTCTTTAGTTTATTTTAATTCCCACCAAAAACTTCTCCATGTTCACTTTAATTGAGCCCGTTTAATTTATTTGAACTCCCATCTGCCGCACTTGCATATACCCTTCACAGCTCAGGCATTGGGTATAATGACAGCAACAGAGACCACAACATGTGCGGCCCAACAAAAAACAACAACAACAACAGCAGCCACAGCAACAACAAGAACAACCACTGGAAAAAGAAAACAGAACAAACGTTTACAAAAGCAATTGCTCATTTTTGCACATTTTCTGCGCGAGGGAAATGTATTTTTACCCCCACCCCCAACGGGCGTGAATAAATGAGAATTCTCGTTCGACTCGCCGGTTCAACTGTTGCCACAAATGCAGCGCCTCATGCCACGCTTTGCGGCAGGCAGCCAGACAGTTATGGTTGCTTTTCAGTGTAGTACAATAATTAAGCGTTGACTTGTTCAATTACCAAAATGCAATTGCTTTTAGCCACGCAACGTCCGACGGCGCGCTGGCACCTTGAGCGCATTTCTGCGCCAATGAGTGTTTACTGTAGTTGTTGTTGTTGCTATTGTTGTCAATTTGCATGCGAAATGCAAAAAGTTGGCGTTCATCTTGGCCGCCGTTGGGAAACTTTTGTTTTGACGCCTTGTATTAAAACTGTCAGCAACTGTTGGCCGCGTGTTTTAATCATGGCAAACTTTGGCCGACAGCTAAGTCCTTTTTGCCTTTTTTTTTGTTTTTTGTTTTGCATTTATTACAGCTGCCACGTGGACGCCAGTGTAGTCGCAGCCATTTAGGCCACAATTGAAATGCATGGCCAAGTTGTGTAAGCTGTGCAGCTGTTGCATGCCACATCGATTTGGTACAAGCATCCGAATAGTAATGGTAATGGTAATGGGCATTGTTATGCTTATGCATGAGCTACGTGCCACATCCTCAGCCAGGTAGCCAGGCAGCCAGGCAGCCAGGCAGGTTGCCTGTTATCTGTCGCATCCACGTCGATTAAGCCGGCGCCGAAGTTGCAGGTTGAAGTTGGAGGCACGCTTACGCTTATTTATGCGCATAATTACTCGACGCTCGATTTACATATGCGACCAATCGCTGGCTCAAGGATTTGCTCGCATACAAAGTGCGGCATTAAAGCTTCAATTGCAATTGCAACTGCAACTGCAATGGCGGCAGCGGCAGCAACTGCTCAACTGCTCAACTGCGCCGCGGCAAAGTGCAAAGTCGCGCAGACAAAACCAACTACAGAATTGCCTCATTATGTTGAATGGGACGCAGCGAATAAAAACTTGGCACTTAATACAAAGGGGCCACGTACTCACTGGGCCATCGAATGCACTGCGGCAGCGGGGGCATGCAGCGAGCCAGCCAAAAGGGGCGTGCCGCTGAAATTTATGCAGCACAAAGCCGCGTGGCAAATGTGAGTAAGCCAAACGACATAAGCAGGCATAAATAGTGCAACAGCGGCAGTGGTAGAATTCCCCCCCGAAAACGCCAGGCAAACAACCCGCCACGCTGCCCTGTCCACCCGCCGCACCACTGACAGCAACTGCTGGGGGTGTAAATTTTGTTATGCGGCAAATGCGCCATAAAGCTAGCAGCCAGGATCAGGATGCGCCCTCCCAAAGGCATCTACTTACATTTGTGCGCAATGTGTGCGTGCGTGTATCTGTGTGTGTGTGTGTGTGTGTTTATGTTGTTGCTGTTGTGGTGTGCTTTTGGGAGCTGCTTCTGCTGCTGCAGCTTCTGTTCGTGTGCATGCGCCACTCTAATAAAATTTAATAAAAAACGTGTTGCCTCGCATAATGCATCGACAAAGAGCTGCGCGGCGGAGCGGCGGCTGTAAAGCGCGCGCTTTTACATTTCGAAAAAAAAATGTTGGTAAAAAAATTTAGCAAAGCTTAAAATTGATTACAACATAATATAGCTGCGCTCGAGATTGCCAATAACTGCACCAAGGGCAAATTTTGTAGCTCTAAAAAAGATTTGACAACAACAAATTCTTATAAATTTAAGACTTAAAAGGCAGAACATAATTTATTCAGTTGATCATTTTTAGCAACATTATAAAATATGTGCCCAAAATTGGCAATAACTTTATATAAGTGAAAATCTAGATTTAATTAATTTAATTAATTTTAAATTACGAACATTTTGATATTGTTTTTTTATGAATTCTCAAACATTTCACAGAAGACCAAATCTAAAAAAACAGCATTAACAATAAAATATTTAAAAGTATTATTGCTATTATTAATTGTATTATTATATTATATTAATTCAGATTTAAATGCACAACAGTCACCAACATTTCGCTCAGTGTAGACAGCACCTAGCGGCTAACCGCGTGGCAGCTACGCTCCCAGCATATCAATATGCAGCAGTGGCTACCAAGCAGCTAATATGATAACCCACTCACTCATGCGTTTACGACTAATTTTGACAGGCGGTGCAAGTGGAGCAAGTGCAACGGGGAGGCGCCACAAACAAGCAGGCAAACAGACACATCGAGTGGCGGAAGTCAGCACATTAGGCATTAGCTGTCGGGCGCGGAACGTGCGAGCATTGCAATCAAAATCAACGCCAAGTTATCGGCAATCCCCGCCCGCAATCCGCCAATGCAGAAACTCAGCCAGGAGCCGGCTCGATGGGCAAGTGTGTCTCCCGGCAGTCGACGTGCCCGAGCCCCGCACATCATCAATCTGTGCTGACAATTGCCCTGTCCCAACAAGATTTGGCCCAGGCCCACAAAATATGGCAACAGTTGACAGCGAGTAATGAATATATAGCCACAACAGCGCCAGCAGATGAGCCGTCATTTTATTACCACATAAACCGCAAAGAGGCGCAGTCGGAGCAGGGTGAGGAGCGGGCGGAGGAGCTGCTCGCAGCTGCTGTGCTGCACATTGAGTCGGTCCATAGTCATTTGGATGCGGATGTGAATGGGGATGGGCATGTTATTGGCAGTGCGCTGACAGGCAGCGCTTTTGCCACTTGCCAGGAATTTCTGCTGCAGGAGCTGGCCCAAACACTCGAGGAGCATCAGGCGCTAGCCATAACTCCACTGCCAACGGATAACAGCTGGAGTGGCATCAGGCCAGCAGCCTGGCACCAGTCGACCGATAGCGATTGCGATAGCGAGGACGAAAACGAGAACGAGAACGAACAACAACACTTTCACGAGCTGCATGAGGTGAGTGCTTCTGCTCTGCTACATACTATAATAATATACGGTGCCATGGAGAGTACGGATCAATGTGCACTTAGGACTATCCAGGTAGAGGTGTCATTAATCTTGGATTAATCGAAAGCTTGGGAAAGGCTCTTGAGCTAAATAAAATTGTAGTTGGATTTTCTTTTTTAAACAATTTCTTACCCTGACGAGAGAAGCGAAAATGTTTGTATGTTCGATTAAAAGATGTGTCAAAAAATCGTTGTGCTGATTGATTGATTGATTGACTGACTGACTCGCTGACTGATTTATTGACTAATTGACTCAATTATTCATTGGCGGACTGATCGTTTGTCCGACTGACTGATTAACTGACTGATTGACCAACTTTCTGATTGACTAACTGACCGACTGACTGATTCGCAGACTGATTACAGGTTGACTGACTGACTGATTGATTGACTGACTGACTGATTAACTGAATGGTTGACTGACTGACTAACTGATAGACTGCTTAAGTGATCGAATGATTGAGAGAGACTGATTTATTGATTGACTCAGGTAGAACTAGAGAATATCCGCTAGTTTATACCCATTACCATATTAGTTATATATAAATATTTTACACGATTGTATTTTAAATGCTCGCTGGCTAAAATCTTTGTTTAGGGTATGTGCTAGTCGGGCACTCGTTCGCTTGTTTTCAGTCTCGTTTACCTCCACTGCACCAGTTCATCATATTAAGAAACCCTTTGCCAAGCACTAACCCTTACCGTATTATCCTGTTCACCGTCTAATGCAAGCGCGCACGAACTCTAGATGGCGCCACCGAAAACCACCCTCAGTTTAGCTTGGGCAAACACTTGTTTTGTGTGGTTCTGCGCATGATCGCACCACGCTCCGCACCAGCGAGCAACGCATACACTCAATCGAGAAATCCGCTGCCAGCTAGAATTTTCGGGCAGTCCATTCAATTTTCCGTGTGCTGCTGTTTCACAAGTGAAAAAACTCAAGAAATTTAATTAACAAGAAATTTATATAAAAAAAACTGCAAAGAAAATTGCAAGAAAAAGCATAGAAACTTAATTGGAAAATTTGTTGCATACTTTGAGGCAGTGCAGCAAAAGCTGGTGGCAGCAGTTGAGCAAAGGCAGTTTTCCAGCATTGAAAACTTTTTTCAAGGACCTTCAGAACTTGCCGTACGGCCAATACCAAGTGTGTGTGTGTGTGTAATTGTGAGAGTGTAGGTGTAGCTGTGAGTGTAACTGTAACTGTAACTGTATTTGTATCTGTATCTGTATCTGTATCTGTATCTGTATCTGTATCTGTGTACCTGCCTCAAGTGCAATTATAAATGGCGTAATTTGTGCGCGGCCGTGTGATGAACATTGCTTTGAGCTCGACGCAATTTGTGGCAACATTTGCGAAGGCATTTGCGGCAAGTATCAAAACGGCGACCGAGCGGAATTCAAGTAGCGCCAAAACGCAGCAGGAGACTCGCGGCAACAGCGAGTGCCCCTGCAGCCGACGTGCAACATGGATGAATGCGACAACCTCGTCGTCGTCACATTAGCCGCACACGAGGTAGCCGACACCGACACCGAAACCGAAACCGAAATCGAAACTGAGAACGCAGCCGAGCAGCAGATAAGGAAAACGCACAAAGGAATCGTTGCCATCGATGACAACGCGTCCGCATTAGAGGAGCAGCAGCAGCAGCAGCAGCAACAACAACAATCCAGAGACAGTTCCCGCAGCCGTGCAACAGCCGAGGAGGACGCAGCAGTCGACGCGGAAGTCGAGGCAGTCATTATGGTAAAGGACCCTGCCACACACACGAGATACACTATTTCGTTAAATACTTGTAGATACTTGTATCTGTTAGATAGTTTTGTGCAGCCGCATGAGTCATGCATTCGCGTAGCTAGATTTGCATATAGATACATTGAACCACTGCACCACCCACCCACTATTCAGCCATCTCGTGATTGTTTTGCTTTGTGTGGCAGCCACAGGCTGTGCCCCATTGTCTGTGGTGCTCATCTGTTGACCCCTTTTCGCATACGTTTTAATCGCTGGCTTAGCCTGCTTTCACAACCAACCCACTCTGCTCCTCCATTTCGAATCAGGGCCAGACGGAGAGCAAGAAGCATGGCGGCAAGGCGAGCCGACGCAACAATGGCAACGGCTGCCCGCAGCTGGAGCTGGCCGAGCAGCAGCAGCAGCAGACCAAAGGCACCGCCATGTCCTTTGGCTTTCGCAAGAAGCTCAACGGTACGCCCAAGAAGTTCAAGAAACTGCTCGAGGGCCACGACAGAAACGAGGCGCACAAGCCGCAGACAGACACAAAGGACGACAACGGCAATGCAGGTGTGTAATGAGCGCTCGCCGGCAAGTGTTATGGCTTTTTAATTCGAGCCAATTTGCCGAGCTGCCTAATAACAAGTCAACATGCCAGCTACATTCTGACCCTGTCCCTTGCCCCCTCTCTTCCACTCCAGCTGCGCCCGTTCAGTTTGAGAAAGTGGGCGTTGCCGCCCAGAAGACAAATGCGTCCAATCGCACAGGTGCGGCTGGCAAGCGTTTTGGCTATCGCGGCGCCGTGCCACGCCCCGCATCCACGGGCCTCGCAACAACAACAAGCGCCGAAGAAGCGGCGGCCAATGCTCAAAACAACAACAACAACAACAGCAACGGCAACAACACGGCCAACGTGCTGGTGAGCAATCGTAAGTAGCAACAACAAATGGAGGCAACTCTTTGACACATCTCTCAATGCAACCCCGCCCACCCCCTTATCCACCCCTTCGCTAACTCCCAGTGAAACGGCGCTCCAAGAGCGCACACGCCGGCCGCACAATTGATGGGGAGCCCAAAATAGCCCAGCCAAAGACGCTGACGTTCAATCTGAACCAGAACACAACCATCGAGTATCAGCGCCGGCAGTTCTTTGGCGAGATTCCGGATGAGCCAACGGCAACGGGCAACACGCGGCCGCGCTACAACTACAACAATCTGGCCAATATGCACGCGAACGTCATGTGAGTAGCAATCGAATCCAACTATCTCCAATTCCCTTAACTAAATGCTGAGAAATACGAGAATCAAATATTTTCTACTCAAATGCAAATTTCATCGAATTCCGGCCAAGGTCAACTGATTTCTTTATAGAACCTTCTTTTTCATCTGAAAATTTTAATTTTATAAATTTGAGACGCAAGTGCAGTTCTTAATTTTTAAAATGTTTGGTTTTCGCTGCAAAGGTTTTTTTCTTGTGATAAGTTAAATAAACATAAAATATTAATGCAATTGTTAATTAAAGAACATTTTTACTTTACCTCAAACTGTTTTTTTATCTGGTTATAAAGAGTATTTCACATTTTCGTAATTTTTGTAACAAAAATTGTTAATTTTTAAATCAAAATTTTTTGTGAGTTTTTAAATAAAAAATTATGAATTCTTAAATAAAAAATATATTATAACTTTTTATAAGTATTCAAAAATTAAATGAATTTTAAATTTTGACATAAATCAGTATAAATTCTCTCCTGCTATAAGTTGTTCAACTTTCAAGAATATTTCGTTCCTGAATGTTTTTGAACTTAGTATGAATCAGTTTTGATTTAAAAATATACCCTTAATGTTGCATGAATAGGAACAAAACTTTATAAATGAAATTAAGTAGAAAATACTTAATAAAATAATTACTTGCAATAAGAATATACTTAGATTAAGTATTAAGAATCTTATAATTAGAAATTTTGGGATTATAAGAAAAATGCTATTGAAAAAGAAAATTTGTTTTTAAAATGTCGAAATTTTCGATTTGGCCAGATATTTAAGTGCACAATTCCTCATTTTTTCTATGTAAAATTTTTGTTAAAAAAAAGTTCGCACCTGATAAGAGAATTTTCCCAATTTTATTAACGGTCAGAATCAAGAACACTTAATTAGAACCTAAAATAAAATTATTCAAGCAAGAAATTGACTAAACAATTTCAAGCAGAAGTTTGTCTTAATTCCCGATCATCAAGAAATTGAAATATATCCAATATATCCAATATAATTTCCGCTCTTCTTTCCGCCGCAGCGTTCGACCCACGCCGCGAGCGGCGCCCCCGAGCTTCGCCAAGTTTACGCTGCAGACAGTCAGCTTGCCGCGTCCGGAGTACCCGGTGGCCATTAGCCTGACTGCCACCACGCCCACCACGCCCAGCAGCAGCGTGCAGTCGCCGGTGCCGGCACACGCGACGGGCGCGCGTGCCAAGGACGTGGCCAGCACGACGCGACAGCATCCACATCCGCTGACCTCGATCCACGTGCAGCCCAGCCGGCAGCTGGACCAGAAGAGCGTCAAGCAGCTGACCAACAATTCGACGCGTCGCGGCTTCTCGGGCAGCCGCGAGATCAGCGCCGACTCGGGCATAGCCAGCATGGACATGGCCGTCGACTCCGGCAGCAGCTCCGGCGGCAGTGCGTCCAGCTCCAAGCGCAGTCGCAGCCGGCCACGCAATCTGCAGATGGTGATGAGCGGCCGGCACACGTTCGAGGTGCGCGACGTGGACGATCCGCCATCGAGCGAGTCCAACTCGTTCGTGGAGACCCTGGCGCTGCCCCAGCTGCCAACGGACAACAGCCAGACGACGCCGCTGCCGCTGGTGGGTCTGGTGCGCTCCAACACGGTGCTCAGCCGCGAGAGCTACGAGCGCCGACTGGCGACGGCGGGCGGGCAGGAACTGGGCGCGAATGGCATGCAAACGCCGGAGACACCGCCCAAGCCGAAGGCCCAAAGCGGCTCCGATGACAGCGAAAGCGTGGACGAGGAGAAGCTGTACCTGGACTCATCCACCTCCGAGAAGAGTGCCAAACACCAGAGCCACAGCCAATCGTCGTCCGTGTCCTGGCGCTGCCAGGACGGCGAATCCCTCGCGGCCAAGGACTGCAGCAGCATGAGCATCACCAGCAGCGACAACCAGGCGCCAGCCAAGGCCGAGGACAAGGAGGAGGACATGTCCCTGGGCCTGGACGACATGAGCCTAATCAACACGGAAATGCAATTCAGCACTCTTTGTAAGTGGAAAGCTTTTCAGTTGAACAAGGCAACAAGTAGGGCTGTTTGAGTTTGTGGAGTGCACGACTACAAGATACTCTGTAATCAATTTTGTAACCAAGTCAATATAAATTAGAACAATTTGTAAGGGGAACAAAGTTTCTCAGTAACAAGTAGGAGTGTTTGAGAATCAGCAGTGCACGACTAGAAGATACTCTGTAAATAAATTTGTAACCAGCTCAACATAAATTTGGACACTTTGTAAGTGGGAAGCTTTTGACAGTTTCAGATCTCAGTTGGACAGGAAAACAAGTGGGGGAGAAGATACCCTATAACTGGATTTCTACCAGAAATGTGTAGTCTCTTTCATCTAAACGTATACATATTTGATGTACTTATGAAAAATGCATTCCTACAAAGTCTTGTGCTCATATATTTTGCAAATTTTAATAATATTTATAGGTTTTTGCGAAATTAAAGTAGGAAATTTAAAAAAAATAAAATTTAAAAATTAAAAATTTCCTCTCTCCCTGCAGCTTCAATGACAGAAGCTCCACCCAAGCCCGGCAGCTGCTCGGCTGTCGAGGAACACTTGCTCAACATGCACCTGGTGGACAATCGAGAGGCCGTTGTGGTGCAGCTGCCCAGCCAGCGGCCGCGCTCGTTCAACAATGCGCTCAACGAGTCCAAGTTTGCCGAGCTGGCGCTGGCCAACAGCAGCTGCCTGCTGCTGGACGACGAGACCTCGCCCACGGACAGCCTGGTCAGCAGCACCGAGGAGTCGGAGGAGGCGGGCGGCAAGCTCAAGAAGCACAAGCTCAACGCGGAGCTGCAGCAGAAGGACAACGACGTGGACATTGATGACATTTCTCCGGTGCTGGAGCTGGAACTGGATCCGGGCAGCCACAGTCCCAACTCGCCGGGCACGCCCACGCACGCCTCCCACTCGCTGTCGCTGGGCTCGGACTGCGGCAATCTGATCGACGACGAGATCGCCGATCAGCCGGCGCTGCTGTGCAACAGCGAGGCCCCGGAGCTGGCCACCGACACGCCCACGCTGATGGAGACCCACACGCACACCCAGACGGGATCGCTGCGTTCGCTCAAGGGCCAGTCGAAGGCGCGCACGGCGCTCCAGCAGGCCATCGAGCTCAGCCTGCGGACGCCGGCGGCGGTGCGACGAGCGGTGCTCGAGAGCGCCGAATCGCTGGACACTCTCTCACCATGCGAGTCCATCTGCTCCGACGATCTGATGATGGACTTTGACCTGAACAGCAGCGTCGACTCCATCGATCGCACGGCCTCGATGCGCAGCCGCAGCGGCTCCGATCTGCACAAGCTGGCCGCCGATCTCGAAGCCGACCAGGCCGAGACCGAGGCGGAGCTGCTCTCCCAGCTGGAGTGCAAGGGCAGCGACGTCATGAAGGAGCTGAACAGCCTGCTCCGCGTGCGCATGCAGCGCAGCGCACCCAGCCCCAGGGAGCGCATCAGGTGAGTTCGATGAGTACACGCGTCCACACCTTGACCACTCACCGCCCAACCACTGCCGGCCCAACCCATTTCCATTATCCAACTAATTGAATTGGCCGCGTCAGGCTGTCAGGCTGGCCGTGGCGGGCAGTCTGCCAATATGCCCAAATGCGGCGGCCTGCTTTTCACTTTTCCTTTGATTGCGTTTTATTAGCTCGCTGGCACATGGCCAGCTATTGCAGTCCCAATCCCATTCCCACTCCCAATCCCACTCCCAACACCACTCCCTGGCACTTGAAAGTAATACAACTTCTGCCTAATCAATCAGCCTCGGACCGAACTCTCGCCCCTCCCTTCGCACTCGGCCTATTTTGGTCTGTATTTCAATTTAACACCAGAAAAACTTTGGCTTTTTTCTTAAATCGAAGTTAAAGATATTTTACAGTTGGGTTGGTTTTAATAAATCCAATTACACAAATTTGTTGGGTAGAAAATCCAATAAACTATTTATACATTCTATTTTCGAACATTCAACTGCTTTAAGAGTCGAATATGCTATATATAAACTAAATTTATAAAATATACGTAGTTCTATATAAATAATAAAAAAAAACTCAATTGGCACATTTGAATCTTAAGTTGCTTTTAGTCTAATCTAAAATTATCTATAAAATCCCTGCTCAGCTTACATAAAAAATTAAAAGATTAAAATTGACAGATCTAAAATAATTTATACATAAAAAGATTATAAAGATCGTAAGAAATAGTTCGCTATTTGTAGGATTTGTCTGAATGTATCTATCTAGAAAGAAATATAGAAAAGATACTTTTGGTGAGAACAAAAACAAAACTCAGCTAATATAAAAATTAAATTTATGGAATTTCAAAAGCTAAATTTGCTTTTATAAAAAATCTGTTTTTGAACTCTAAGCGTTTGGCATATTGAATTCGAATTGAAATCTGAAAGTTTTCTTTTAAAACATTTTTCAAATTAAGCAATAACTGAGGTATTATAACACGTAGAAATTGCACAAGAATTATTATTAAAAATAGTGCTTGTGGTAAGCATAAGAAATATTAAAATAGATCAAATTCTGCAACTCTTTAAATTTCTTCTGCCTTCTTTCCATAGCTAATAAAATTAATTTTCATATACAATCTGAGTTATTTTCCCAAATACCCTGCCCTTGTTAAATAGCTGGCATTTCTAGTGTTAACGCTGGCACTGTGTTAGCTTTGCCAGCGCAGAGATTAGGAATTGCACGTCTTGGCCACATCCACGCTGTGGATTGCAAATTGAAATTAGCCCAAAATTAGACAGACAGCGTTGGGACAGGTTGAAACCTAAAACTTTTGTTGCTGTTGTTGCTACCATTTATTTGTTGTTGCTGTGTTGGCCAAAAGGTCGTTCCCATTGCCGTTGCCAATTGCCGCTCTCAATTGCAATGTTTAAGCGCCTGCTACCACGAAACGTGGCTCGGAGGGCCCCAGGGGGGCGCACTCCCATGTACAGGGGCTTCTGGCCAAAAACAGCGCCAAAGCCAAAGCGCCAAAGAGGCAACGGCACTTGGCATTTGCCAAAGCCTGTGCCTGTGCCTGTGCCAGTGCCTGGTCGGGGTCTGGCCGGGTCTGGGCCGGCCTGGCCTGGCCAAATCGTGGCCGTAGTTAAGATAACATTTTGACTTTGGACTGAGACTTGATGGCGAGTGCCGCATTCTTTTGTCATGGCAACGACAACAGCAACAACAACCGGCAACGGCACGACAACGTCAGCAACATTGACAACAACAACAACAGCAACAACAACAACAGCAGCAGCGAAAAGCCGTTTCTTGTTCCAGCCAAAGTTAAAAAAGTTTGTTGTGGCTGCGGCTTGGCGCTGTCGCATTTTTATTGCATTGGCAAGGAAAAATCAATTGTCTGCCCATGTGAACCTGTTTCGACCTGCCACAGCTAGGAAAAGCAGCAGAAATAACTGCAAAATGCCGCTGGCCTCCACGGCCTGTTGTTGTTGCTGTTGTTGTCGGACCAAGTCGTGGCTATACGCATGCGCCTGGGGATTGCCTTTCATAGTGTATTGGTGAATGTCCCCATAAATTGTACACGAAAATGTCCAAAGCCAACCAACGGCCCACAGCTGCGGCCAATCTTTAAATCTTTTAATCGTTTGAAAAGCCATAATTCATATGCAAAGCAAACACAGACGGCCCACACTTGTGGCTTAACCTTGGGCCAGCTAAACGAGTACCCACTTATGGGCCATAAGCCATGAGTCACAGCAGTCGCAGCAGTCGCAGCAATCACAGCATTCACAGTTGGCCCGGCTAAAGTGCCGCCTCACTTGTTGGCCAATTGGCCCATGCCAATTGCGACTGCCAGTGCATTGTGATCTTTGGCTTAATTCATCGCGGCTCAAATATTGTGGGCATTTGCCTATCAGTTATGCTGGAAAGCTTTCTATTCTAACGGCAAAGCCACACACAAAGCTCCAATACAATAACAACAGCAACTCCAATGCAAAACATTCTTAGCGCTGTTTGTTGCTGTGGCTGCCACGTTTTGGAATTGAAACCTGGAATGCGCACACTGGCACAAAATCGATGGCAAAATATGTACCTGACAACTAATAAAAGACAGCGTATAATGAATACATTATTCTAATGAGTATTTATTATATAAAGAAATTTTGGCAATGACAGCTAGTTGAAAAATATATATAATCAATATAACAGCAACAAAGAACAAATTTAGAAAATATATATATATATATATATTCTTACATATATATCATTGTCCTCAGTCTCTTATTCATAATAACGAGCTTTACTGCTAGTTTCTATTTGGAGATACAATTCAAAATGTTATACATTTTAAGGAATACAAAATAGTTACTAAATAATACAAATTTAATTATATTTTTTGCTTAAAAGTAGCTAAACACTTTTAAACCTTGGTTCCCATTTTGGCACTAAATTTAAGAAAATATCTAAATAAATCAAATGTAAAATTTTATTATTTATATATTTTATATATGAGTTATAAAATTTGAATTTTTTATACAACTATATAAAATTTTACATTTTATATATTAACAATTTAAAATTGTTTTGTAATGTTTATACAAATGCAACAATTAAGCTTCGAAAATAATTATAAATATTTGCATATGCACAACAATTGAGCTGTTAGTGCCATGCTCTCAAACAAAATGTAGAATAACATATTTTACTCAGTTGCTCGCACTTCGCGGCCCACTGTGCCGTTCCATTCCCACGTTCACGCAGCCTTGGCGCTCGCTTCCAACTTCAAAAACTTCAGCAACTTCAGTATTAAACAAGATCTCAAAGCGTTCGCTACGGTTCGATTCGAGTTGGTTCGCTGGCCGTGGGTAGCTCCACGATATAAATGTTCACTGTGCGCTTCTAGATTAAAGAATAGCATAATCAGCCGCCTGGCAGCTAATCAGCGCGCGGCGTTGTGCAAGTGCTCGGCTGCGTGGGAGTTGCCCAACCCATGGCCAAGTTAATTGCGTTGTTAATAACCAAAAAGACCCATAAAAAATAGAAGAAGAAAAAAGCCGAAATAGAAAACAAAAGCAAGAGCCAGTGACCGAATAGACCGCCCTCGCTGACGCCGCTGTCGATACGCACTGTTGCCTTTTCCATGCCACAAATACAACGCCGACACCAACGGCAACAACAACAACACTCAAAAAACAGGCAACGTTTATTATAAAGAAAAACAAGTGTCAATGCTTTTTGTGTGAATTTTGTGCAGAAAATAAAACAACATAACAAAAAAAAACTTAAAAAAAAAAAAGAAGATCTCAACAAAAACAAACTGCGGGCTGGCAACTGGTTTGCTCAAAATGTGAGTAGCAAAAGTTGAAACAAATACGAAAAAATGTAAAAATGATGAACCGACTGCGTAATGCGCAAACCCGAACCAAAACCAAAACCACAAAATGCTCTTTTGGTAACTTCCCCTCAAGGCCCGGGCAAAGTGGGTGCCGATTTCCGTCCGACCGCAGGCCCTTTGCGTTTGCGTAATGTGATATGCAGCGGCGAGCGGATCGGAAAACAATAGGAAAAACAATGCCAAGCGGAAAGTGTGTCACATGCAAATGCATTTTGGACACAAATCGCTGGAATTTGATGCCCATAAGCATAAGCAGCAATTGCAACAAATATGAGAGGAGTGAAAAACAAGCAGACGGAAACATAATCAGCCGCAAGTGCTGGCCAAGTCAGTCGAGCTCCATCTATGGGCCCAAAGCTGTTGACGCTTCAAGTTCAGCTGCAGTTGCTGCCTTTTGTGGCGTTCTTGCCATCCATCTGGGGGGAATGCTGGGCAGGCTTCTAAGTGCGCTGGCAGTATTTAGAGGTCTCCGCTCTAGACATGCATAATTCAACAGAATGTCAGACCGTTGACCACAAAATGCCATTGAGTGCAAATACAGATACAGATACAGAAACAGATACAGATACGGATACGCTTACATGTACACTGAGCAAAAAAAAAGCAAGCAGCTTGTACTCAAATCAAGTACAAATAAATATAGTTAAAAGGCAGTTGAAAGTTGTTAAACTGGCAATTAAATTCTTAGTTCAGTATAAATTTCTTGTGAACACAAAATTTCTAAATATTAGAAAATTTCCTAGTTTGAAAATTATTATTATTTTTTTTATTTAATTATTTGGTAGTTACTTCACATTTTATTTTAAATTATTGATTTTAAAATCGGGAACTTGATTATGGCTTATTGGAAAATAAAATGTACTCAATTCAAGAATTTGAAGCATGGGAATTCCTGCAAACAGCATTTTTACCTAATACCTATTTTTAAAAGAATTTCGAAATCCTCCAGCATAATTTATGTATTAATATTTAAGAAGTAAATGTTATAGAAAAAACTAAATGGTATCAGTTCTAATCCGCTCATGCTTGAATTTGGTACGTCGTTTTTCGCTGAGTGTATGCATGCAGCTACCAATCTACCTACCTTCCTATCTGTCTGTCTTGCCGTCTGTCGTCATTGCCGCCTCTTCCTCTGTCTACCTGGCAGCCAACGTTGATCAGCGCCAGCCTCATCGTCATCGTCATTCTCATCCTCCTCATCGCCATCCTCCTCATCATAATCATCATCAGCTTCAGCTGCGCAGACAAAACTATTCTGGCATGCCACAAGATACAAGCCACAAGCCACAAGCTACAAGATACATACAACAACACCGGATTCGGATTCTCAGCGCAGATTTGCGTTGTTCAAGTGTCGAGTGTGCGTGTGTGCAAGTGTGTGAGAATGTTGTGTATGCTGTTTTTTTTTGTTCATGGTTATTAACATGACGACAGCCAGTCGCCAGTTCTCAGTTGCCAGTCTCCCAATCTTCGTAGCGTCTCTAATGAAGCGCCCTTTGCTACATTTGCTTACCCCCTCAAAACCCCCCCCCCCCCTCGAGATTTGTGCACTTCCGTGCCTATGACAAATGACGTTTCACCATACAAATTGATAAGTGCCGTTAGGCTCCACATGGAGCTCGTCGACGCCTCTGCAGCACCTCCGATTGTGGACTGCGATTGCTTGTCATCGCTGCCAGTTGCCGGTTAACAGTTAACGGTGGCAGTTGCAACTGCCACCGCGGCCCCAGCAGCGACACTTGCCGCTGGCATTGGCCCGCGGTGCAGCTACAAATGGGCCTCGACTAAATAGGCGACTCCACACACAGCTCCGACTCGGCGGCTATATGGCAAATAGTTAAACTGAAGTGTTGCAGCTCTGCGGTAATTCCCAAACTCCATTAGCTGCAACTGTTGCAATGACGAACGTTTTGTCGTTCATCATGACACACACACACACGTACACTCTTTCTTTTGTATGTGCACGTTTGCACAGGTGTTAGATTTCCGGTGCTGTTGCAGTTGTGCAAAGTGCTCGGCATTGTTTTGATTTCAGGCGTCTCTTTCACAGTTGATTTCTGCATACTTAAGTGCCATATAAAGCATATATACCACAGTACGATCCAGCCAGCGTGCGAATTATGTTGTGTTTGCTCTTTGTTAATTTGCATATGAAAGCTATGTAAACTGAAAGTGTACCTGCAAATAGTGCTATACAAAAGTATACATACTTATGAGTAAGTATGCCCTCAAGCCTAGCAGCAACACCACCTCATATTATTATAATACTCTCTCTCTCTCTCTCTCTCTCTATGCTGAATAAAGCTTTTTATTGAAAATTTTGTCAGATAAGTGATCTATTTATAAGACAGCTAAAAAACTTGGATTCCAGTTAAAATCTCATATCGTATTGTTCTAGCCAAAGACCAAGCCAAATAGTCACATTTTAAAGATAGATTGAAATACATGCACATCATTTATATGCATAATCAATCTGCAGGTCAAAGCAAGACCAAAATGCCATCAAACATGAAAATCGATTTAGTTTTAGCTAAGTTATGTTTGAAATATGGGAACTATGGATCCGAAATCTTTACAATTTTAAATTTTTGTAAATTTTGGCTTAATTTTTGACATAAAATTTGACCCCCTCAGAAACTGTTTTAATGTTGTCTTGTTCAATAAGTGTGATACACACAATCAATTAAAAATTAAAATATTGAATTCTAAATTTTGAAAAAAGAAAAATTTCAAAAGTACATGATTTTTTCCAAAAAATTCCAAAAAAACTTTATTTTTTTAAATGTGTATATTTTAAAGGCAGAACTTGAGAACACACCTCGACCATCAAACATGGAAATCGGTTCAGTTTTGACAAAGACAAACCTCTTTTTGTATTGCAATGTCTTCCTAAGTTTACAACTTTTCCGCATAGAGAATTTCTTAGCCTTGCAGTAAAACCATTTTCCCAAGAAACTTATTCCATTATAGATATATAGATATATAGTGTTCAAAATAAACCCGCTAACATAGCTGAAGTACTTTATATACCCTTTATACATTCGAGTTTTCAGCTGGTTCTTTGCCGTAATCGATTTTTCACAAGTTCTTTTACTGTTTACAAGGAAATTAGCCCAGTTTTTGGCATTCTACAGCATTCTCATAGACATTAGAATGTCAACGCTTAAAATGCTTGGCAAATTGCAAAGAATATAAACCTAAATGTATATTATTTTATTTTGCCACTTTTCTGCCGTAAAGGGGAAAAGCATTAAATGTAATGCTTAACAATTTTTCGCCAGCTTCAACTTGAGCTTGTTCCCGTTTTCTTGGCCAATTACGAAGCACTTTTGCTTTTTTTTTGTTTTCAAGTCAAACTAATTAGGTTTTCTTTGTGCATCGTGAAAGTCAAATAAAATGTAAACAATTTGTTTCGTTGGCTCTCTGCATATTGCGATTAATTTATTTTTGTTTTTATTTTATTTTTTTTTATTATTTTTGGCGTGCCAATTGGCCATAAGACGTGAGTTATTTAACTGTGATGCGACCTGGAACCACAAAAAAAAACCATTATAATTATGCTTAAAGACACAATCTTTTTTTGGCTTGATGTTCAAAGTGGCCTCCTCCGCGTCCCCCCTTCCCCATGCCTGTTTGGGCATTCGTTGAGTATTTATTGGGCATTTGTCTTGTGTATTACGAGCATTCAATAGCTTGTATAAATTATGCCGTGAAATATTTAACAGCGCGCATGTGTAAGACTTGTTATTGCCCACAAACGCCCCCTCCCCCTGCCCCTGCCCCTGCCCCCCTGCACAGACATCCCTTGGCTACACAGCGACTGCAACACGCAACAGTTGACTTTCACCAGCAACAACAACAGCAGCCACATATATTTCCATGGCATCGTGGATTTATTTCCACTAAAGCACGTAACCGACTTTGGCCGCTGAGTGGAGCAGCTTCCCAGCATGTTGGTGGCGCACTTAATTGCCCATTGGGGGGCCCGCGAGGGGCCTCTAATCAATGAATACCATTTCGCTTTCGTTGCGGCCAAGTTAATTAAAGCGCATAGCTTTAACTAAATAATTGATAAATGCCGCTAAGACCCTTCGAGGCGGGCCGCAAGTCTCCACGCAAGTCTCCACACAGCTGTTGGGGCACTGCGCATGTCCGGATTGTGTCATCGTCATCGTCAACGTCCTGGCAAACAAAACGCGAGCCAGTCGCCTGTCAGCATGTCCTCAAGTGCAGCCACATCCTCGGCCGCTGGTTCGCCCGGCTGCGTGCGTCGGGTGCGCACGGATCTGAAGACCTCGGAGAATAGGTTTCTGGCACGTCCGAGCCACAGCTCGCCCCTGGGCATCAAGCAGCCGAGCTGCGGCCAGCACAACCACACCCATGTCCTTCATCATCATTACCACTATGTGCCCAGTTTTGTGGCCAGCAGTGCGCCGCCAGCCAATGCCACCTACCTCAGGTTCCAGCTGCAGTGCATTGCTCCTGGCCAAAGGCTTAACGGTTTTGTGTTTTTCCTCTTTTCCAGCGCCAAGCTGCCCGCACGTGCCACACGTCTGTTGAACCGCTCCCGGCTGCAGGATCAGCAGCATTTGGCGGGCAACGATTCGGATAATAGTTTGCGGTCCACGCATAGCGGCGCCTCCGGCCGCAAGCGCAGCACGGCCGCCTCGCGCGCCTCCACCGCCTCGTCCACGTCGAGCCTGCAGCGTCGCCAGCAGCAGCATCAGCAGCTAAGCGCAACGGCGTCCGGCTCGAGACGTGCACCTGGCCAGGGCGGCAACGCGGAGCTGCACAGCTCATCGGACGATCTGATGTTGTATGACAAGTCCTTCCGGAATGCCATGATCCAGGATGTGCTGCAGTTCAAGAAACAGCTGCTGCGACTCCGTCGCATCCTGCAGGAGGTGGGTGGCCGTCAATTTTGGGTTGTCGCTTTTCCATATCCATTTTCAATTTTCTTTTGCACACACACACACACTCGCACACACTCGCACACTCTCACACACACACTCACGTTCGCACAGGATGCTGATTTTGACTCCAAGCGGGTAGGTTTTTCATTTTGTTTGATTTTCTCCCATTCACCCATGCCCCCAAATCACGTCCAACTCATAAATGATGCAGTGGAAACAGGCTCTCAATTTATAATAAACATTTCGCTTGCAGACGGAGACGCTGAATCCATTCGAGAATGACAATGTGCAGCTGTTTGCGGCCTGCGGATTGGACAGCAAGCAGCTGAATGACATCGACCTGGCCAGCCTGACCTCGTCCACCACGGAGGACCCACTGCAGGAGTTATCGGATCTACGTAGACAGGTGGTTTACCTTCAGGTATTTGCACGTTCTTTGCATTTCGTTTGCTCGTTTTTAGTCGCGTACAAAAAACCAAAAAAAAAAAAAAAAAGAGAAGAGTCTCAGTCTGAGAGTATCGAAAACTCACTTTCGCTTTCTTATCAACTAGTTATTTAGCCACATACGAAGCAGTCCCTGAACAGGATACAGTTCTAAAGAGTTCTCTTTCTTATCGATAATATTGCTGTTGTTTGCTAATCGTTTTCCACACTTTTCACTCGGCATGTAACATACAAAAGAAGACAAAAACAACATACATACTATATAATAGCATCTACTATATTCTATATCTTGTTTACATACATATACATATATATATCTTGTATATTGCTATAGTTTATTTTGATATGAGAACAAATTTCAAACAAATACCAAACACGCACTTTGATATACTCTTTTTCTTTTAACTAGCTGCGTAGAGAACACCAAATTTTCAAAGCAAATACGAATTTTTAGCTGTTGTTTGTGAAGCCAGGCTTCAAATTCCGAACTTTATAAATAAAAAAGATATAAAAAAGTACAATTGAAATTTAAACAAAGTAAAACACATTTGCAATTAAAACCAGTTTAATGCCAGAAACAAAAAAAAAAGAAATGTTTTTATTTAAAATTATTTTTAAATTATAAAAAAAAAGCAATGTGAACTGAAACACTTTTAAAAAAGAAAATAAGCTCCAAGAAAGGTTTTTAATTTTTTCAATTACCAATTGTGCAGCGGCATAATATTGCACTCATTTGTAACCAGTTTAGGTCTTAGTTTTACAATCCATAAAAATGGCCAAATAAAAAAAAAACCAATTTGTTCAACTGAATTGCCCGGCAATTGAAAAACTATGCAATTTTGCAATTTTGTAAATGTTTTGTGTTCGGAATTCGGAGCCTGACTTTTGTACGTTGATGGATAGCAACTATATATTTATGCGATTTTTTCTTTGAATGTCTTAAAAAAAAAACACTCTCTGGCTTAGTTTGTGAACATGAATAACTAATTTAGTGGCCTTTATTGAAACGCTGCTCGAGCACAAAACTAACAATTGCCACGAAACATGCACTCGATCACACACACTTGTGTGTGTGTGTGTGTGTGTGTGTGTATCTCTGTTTTTGCTTCAACCAGGGTCAAGTGGATGATCGTGATCGCACCATACGCCTGCAGCGAGATCTCATCGAGCAGCTGGAGGCGGAGAAGCGACAGGCGAGCGGCGATTTGGATGGCAACTTGGCCAACAAGGAACGCATTAGCATGGCCACACAAACGGAGCGAGTAAGTGTGACCAGCTAGCTGGCAACTGAGCGTATATAGCTTATATACACTTTATATCTATTGATCTGTGTGTGTGTGCACAACTTTGACTAACCGGAAGCTATCAACAATTCCAATTCCAATTTCACAGACACGTCCACTTGCCATTGGTGCGGAGGGTTTGTCCAGGTAGGCAAACGTTCATCTTCGTTGCGAGTTTTTATTTATTATACCTATTTTTGCACTCTGTTCGCTAAGTGAAATGGGGCGTATTCATTTTGTATAAAGTCTGTTTGTCCGTATGAAATCAATTTTTTACTCTATCAATTATCTAGAAAGTGAAGTCTATTAAGCACATAATATTCAGTTTATTAATTATTCAATTAAATTACAAAAAAATTATATAAAAATTAAATGAATTAGGTACAATTTTAGCCAATTCGTGGGTGGCTTAGGAAATTTTTCAGCTTTATTTACCAAACTTAGCAGATAGTTTATTGAAGATCTCCTCCAAAGAAATATCCCAAAAATATTTCCATCACGTTCTATTCCGCTTCCTCTTATGTGAATTACCTCAATTACCTCTTTGCCTTATGGATACAGCTATTAATCCGCCTTTCGACTTTAAATTTTAGCTTTCATTACACTGTGAACAGAGCATTGCGCAGTCGGTTGCGCCCGACTGCAACATTCTTACTTGGTATTTTTTATTAAACATACTTTTTGGTTTTTGCAACTAAACTAAAACAAAACGCCGCTTGTGGCCGCTGCTATTGCAATTGTTGTTGTTGCTGCTGTTGTTGCCGTTTCTGCGGCTCCGTCGGCAACTCGGCTGTCAGCTGGTTTCATGCGCCGCTGGCTTTTGGCTAACGGCGGCATGCAAATCAGTTGGCCACTTTTTTTAGCCGCCACTTGACGTTAATGGCCGCAAATTGTAATGGCAACGGCCTAATTTGGCCAAGCTGCAACAAGTAGCAGCAGCAGCAGCAACAGCAGCAGCAACGGCAACAGCAGCAGGCAATGTTGCACTCACTTATTTAGTATGTAGCTTGTGCTCATTACCTAACTGCTCGTATCTGCCACATTTGATTAACCACTTTATATATATACTATACCCAACCCACACTGCTGCCACATACTATATACCTCATATATATATAGACTACAATTTGGGGAGCAACAGGTACTATTTTGTGATTTCATATTGGCCATTATAGTGCTGTGTGCGATCAATCTGCTATGTATACTACACCTAAGCTATAACTGTATGGATAATTGTAACTACTGCACCTAAATCCGGCCTTAGTTTATGCATCTGATATCTGACTAAGCTTTAACTGTATCAAATACTAAACTAATACCTAGATCATATATAAGACTCTTAGCTGTAAACATTAACAATTTGTTGCCTGACACTTAACACTGTTTGTGAACTATTTTAATTGCATGCGGCAATTAAATAGAGTCCCCAGGTAAAGCTGAAACAAAACCAACAACAAACGAAAGAAAGAACATTTATCTTCGGGGTGCCGAAGATTAAATACCCTTGCAGACATATAAATGATATGCACTTTATTTGTGTAGTTATTTACCGATTGATCCCATATGAGGGTATATTATATAGAAGTTCGGTGTTAGAAGCTCACAATTTTAATTTTAATTAGAATATCTTTGAAATCAAAAATATTTGTCAAACAAAAACGAATTTTTTGACCGTTTGTTCCTATAGGCTATAGGATATAGTTATCTAATACTGATACTATATTGTAAATTTGATAGGAGCAAGATTGGTCAGAATATCTTGAAAATCAACACAGTTTTTCATAAAAAAAATTTTTTTTTGAACGGTCGTTTCGTTGACAACTATATGATTTAGTGATCCGACATTGATATTATTTTGCAGATGGGCTAGAAGCAGAGTAACATCAGCAATTTCTACATTTGTTTTAATATATTTAAAGTCAAAAAAGTTTTCATACAAAAACACAATTATTGAACGATTGTTCCCATGGCAGCTATATAACATAGTGCTCCGATCCGCCCGACTTGGAGATATATAAAACCTGCAACAAAACAAAGCACCTACGTAAAGTTGCATGAAAATAGAATAGTTTGCAGTTGAAAAAGACTCGACTGTTGATACTAATTACTTTAATAAATAAATTTTAAATTAACTAAAAATTTTAATACCGTCTCTGCAAGGGTATACAAAAGTACTAACAAAACATCAAAAGTAGTTATGAAAATTGAAAAAAAAGACACTTGAAGCATGTGCACAGCTTATGTTTAATTTTATTAATTTTTATCTAATCTGAATTTGAACTCTCTGCCCGCAGAAGTAAGCCTGAATATACCAGTTATACCACGCACTTTCCGACGCTCCACTTGCATTGCAACGATTCCACGCTGGCTGCCACCACAATCATACACCACCAGCCGCAGCCGCAGCAGCAGCAGCAGCATCCTTGCAATGGCCACAGCAATCACAACAACAGCAACAATAATAACAGCAACAACAACAATTGTCGCGCCCTCAGCCAGACGCGTCGCCACACCATAATTTCCACCACGCTGACCAACTACAATCAGCAGCTGGCAGCCGCCGCATATCCGCGTCGCGCCTCCATCAGTTGGGATGCGGCAGAGGCGACCACGCCCACGGCCACGCCCACATCCGCGGTCGCCAACGCCACCCACAAGCCAGTGCGCATAACTCTGATAGGCGAACCGTTGCCGCTACAAAATGGCAGCTGCCACAAGACGTTGCAACAACCACAGCCGCACTTGCAACAGAATGGCGTCAAGGCGCGCTTCCGGAATGGCTGCCAGGTGAGCAGCAACAGCGGCGGATCGGCGGGCACACATTATCAGCCGTTGTACAACAGCAACAAGATGTCAAACCCAACCGTAACTATAGTCTGATTTAGATACCCTATAACTATGCCCAGTTCACAGTTACTTCAGATACTCTACAACAACAAATTGCGCACAAAAGTCGGCGGGCGTTTAAACAAAAATTCATAAAATAAATATTAAATACATTTAAGAGCAGTTTAATATACACAACAACTATATACGATAAATATATAATGATGTACTCTCAACTTGTTTGCAGTCTTACCAAAATCAGTGAAAAACTTACAATTTCAATAGCCATAAAAACTGGCTATAAACGGTTTTTATATAATCTAATATAGTAGAGATTCCATAGGCAATGCTTTGAGTGCTCTCTGGCATTCTGAAGAAAATTGGCTAGAAGTTCTCCATGTACAATAAATATGCAAAATATGCAAATCATGCAACGCAACTAAATTAAAAGATAAAATAAATATAGAAATAGAAATCATGTAATTTAGTGGAACATACAAACAGCTCGTTAGAAAGCGTTTAATATACCTACATATACTACAATATCTATAAAATAATTATTGTTAATTATGTTGTTTAATTTGTAGCCTAAGTTTTAGTGCATTCTGTAATTATTTGGATTTAGTTAACTGTATTATAGCATACGAACTATGAACATAGCTTTTACTTTCATGCTGCTACAAAATAGATCTATACAAATATTATTAAAATAACTACATATATTTTTTTCTTCTCCAAGAGCACAATAATCGTAGTTATCCAAAATACTTATTATAAATTAAACTATTGTAAACAATGCTAAGCTTATTAAAGAGTTCTAGCCAGATGCTATTTATCTATAGAATCAACTGGGCGCCGCCCTGTGTTTTATTTTCTTGCATACCCTGTATTCATTGAAAACTGTGAAAGAAGGGTATATTGTTAATGTAACGGACTTTGGAAAATATATGTATTCAACAGCCGTAAAGTAATGTGAGTCCGAAATTAAAACAGACTTTCACATCTGGTAAAAAAAAATAAAACAATAGTTGCTATTTATTATTTGTGTGTATTTATAATATTCCGATATAGGCAAATTTTCAATTGCCATAACTAGGCCGAAACTTAGCCGATTTTGATGTTTTTGTTTATGGCTTTTTTCTGCATTTAAATTTAGAATTTTTAGGTCCTAATTCATGTTGATATTTCAGCGTGAAATATACAAAAAAAAACGTATATAATTCCCATTAAGGCATGCGTCTTAATCTCCCACATCTATAACTTGGCCGCAATTAATCCGATTTTCATGAAGAATGGCTTTTTATTTTCGGCTTGACCTTAAGATTAATTATGCACTTAAATAAAAAACCTTTTTTTTTGTCAAAATTCATGTGATTCGACGATCCCCTAGTGAAATGGGTCCAAATTTCCTACTGCCATAACTTTGCTAAATCTTACCCGATTTTCATGCGGACAAACTTTTGGTTCGTTATTTGGCCTGTAAATGAATTATACATTTAAACTTATAAAATATTTTTTCGGTCCAAATTCTTAGTAAAATATTACTTTAATTAAAAGCGAGAATTCCATAAATTACCATATAGGCATACATCCGAATTTTCCACCTGGCCAAAACTGAATCAATTTTCATGCGAAATGGCTTTCGTTTCATTATCTGCCTATTGGCTTTTGTACAGGGTATTCCCTAGTTGAGCACACCTGCTAGCAGCGACCTGTGGAATCCACCTTGTTTACGGCCGACACACTCAACGGCCACTCAGCTGTCCCGCTGTGGAGTGCGCCGCCTGAGTCAGCGCCATTGCCGGGCCAAGATGCGTCCAGAACCGGCTCAGACGCTGCCGACAAACTCGATTTCGCACGTCGCGAATTTCTTATCAACGCCTGGGAGAGGCGATCTGCGCTCAGTAGCTTTAGAGCATTCGAGCTGGAATGTCGCCCAATGCCAAACACTCGTTGACTTGGCCCGTTCTCTGGCTGCTCTCTTGGGGCATTCCCCGCGGCCTGGCCCAGATCTGCGAGGCGCAGGGCTTCCGCAGCTTCGAGTGCCGCGAACTGGGCAGCCTGCAGGAGCTAGACCATTTGAAGGCGTTTCCCACCGACAACTGGCGCCGACTGAGCATTCGGAACGAGCACACGGAGCTCAGCATAGGCACAGGTGAGCTCGCCGATCAAATCTGCCGCTGTGCGTCCACTTAAATCGCAACTGCAGCTTCCAGCGCGCAGAGCCTGGCCGGCCTGGTGGACCTCGACCTGTCGCATGTGCAGCAGCTGCAGCTGCACAGCGGCGGCTTCTCCTCGCTGCCCCAGCTGAAGCAGCTGAATGTCAGCGGCTGTGGCCTGGAGCAGCTGCTGGGCACGCACTTTGCCGGCGACTCGTCGCTGCAGCTGCTCGACGCCAGCCACAATGAGCTGACCTCGCTGACAAAGGACTTCTTCGGCAAGCTGCGCCAATTGATTTATGCCAACTTCACACACAACTCGCTGAACCAGCTCGAGCTGGCCCAAATGCCGCTGCTGCAGCAGCTCCAGCTGAGCCACAACCAGTTGACGAACGTGAGCCTCGGCGCCTGTCCCCAACTGCAGCAGCTCGGCCTGAACGACAACCAGCTGAGCCAGGTGAGTAACCGACAGGGCCTGAAGCGGCCCAAGGTACTCTTCCCATCGAATTCAGAACGGCGAATGGAATTTCAAATCGCATCAGCCTTTGTTTAAGGTCTAAGGTCGGGGATTTTGTTTTAATCTAATCTGTATTTGGTTTGCACGACAGATCTTCTATAGGCGCATTAAATATGTAAAGACTAGTGGGGTATGTTCAACTAGGAAATGACTACACTCACAAAAAAACAGTACTAAATTCGAATATGGCCGGAGTAAAATTCATTTGGCTTAGCTTTTAAATTTGCAAGTACATTTTCGTATTGAATATTTTTAAATAATTTTTTTTGTTACAAAAATTAAAAAAAAAAAACAAATGCATTTTCTGGATGGGAGTGGCCGATAATTTTTGGAAGCATGAGTATGAGGGCATCCTTAATTATTAAACATTTTTTTATATGTATATAATATGCTATATTGTTCGGCATGTGGATAGATAATATATTTTTTTTTAATTTCAAATCTGTAGCTTATGATATTTTCGAGATCGGACAGCCTGGTCAAGAATATTTATACTTTATAATGCTTCCTTCTACTATAATATCCTAGTTTACCCAATTTTAATGTACAAGAAACAAAGATTCAAAGATCTTATATTAAAATTTTTTTTTTTAATAAGAAGGGTTTCAAAAGTCTATCTAATTTTCATAACGTTGATTTAAGAATAAATTTCATAGTTTTTTCATTGATTGTTTTATAACGAGAATAGTTTCTCGTACAGCTTCTGTGCCTTTTATACTTCAGAAATTGTGGGGAAGAAATATCAAATTAAAGGCATAGAAAATATGTAGGGTATATTAAAATTAATTGTGAGTGAAGAGTTAATAGGTTTACAGGAGTGCTTGAGTAAAAATCTGAAAATTATATGGAACTCAAGAGTCTACACACCCAATATAAAACTAACCCGATTATTACAGATCGAGCGTATGAAAACCTGTTTGGCGTTTACATTAAGCCAATGCACCTAAAGAAACTACAGAAATAAAAGTTACATTTGATTTGAATACTTCTAGTGCACAGTTGTATACATAATTATATCATTGATGGCCTAATAACCGATTCTCCCGTAAATGCCAGTTCTGTAAACAACTTTCAACCTTTGCAGCTCAATGCCACAACCTTTCGCGGACTCAACGAGCTGCTGGACCTGCAGCTGAGTGGAAATGCGCTCAGCAGCATTGGCAAGGACACCTTCCAGCTGTTGTCGCAGCTGCGCTCGCTGAATCTCTCGCACAATGAGCTGGGTGCACTGCGTCCGCAGGTGTTTGGTCCAGCTGCCGTGCAGCCGCTGGCGCTGCAGCAGCTGGACCTGTCCGGCAACAACATACGGCTGCTCTTCGACAATCAGTTCCGGCTGCTGGGCCGCCTCCAAGTGCTGGACCTATCCCACAATAGCCTGGCCAGCCTGAGCGCTGCGCACTTTGCGGGTCTGCGCGCGCTGCGCAAGCTCTATTTGCAGTCCAACGATATACTGGAGATCAAGCCGCAGACTTTCGCGGCGCTGGAGGATCTGGACACGCTGGACCTGTCGCACAACAGCATCGAGTACCTGGACGAGCAGGCCTTCGGCAGCCGGACGCTGTCGCGCATGCGCAAGCTCAGCCTGAACGCCAACAATCTGAAGCGTCTGCATGCGCTGGCCTTCTCCTCGCTGCCCTTCGTCGAGTACCTGTCGCTGGGCAACAACGAGCTGCGCCAGCTGGACGTGCGCATGTTTGCGCCCATGCGGCAGCTGCAGAAGCTGCACCTGGGCCACAACGAGCTGGCCGAGATCGGCGCCGATGTGCTGGACAGCCTGAGCAGCGTCCGGGAGCTGCTCATCGACAGCAACAAGCTGACCTTTCTGCCGGATCTGAACAGTACGCTGACCAGTCTGAAGCGCGTCGCCATCGAGGGCAATCCCTGGCAGTGCGCCTGCTTTGCGCAGCTGGAGCGTTGGCTTCAAGCCAGGCAGGTAATGTACCTGCGCGAGGGCACCGGCTTCTACAGCGGCGAGAAGCCACTGTGCCTGGTCACCGCATTGGATTACTGTGTGCAAAGCATGCAGGAGGATCGACACCAGGAAATTGTGGATGAGTTTGAGGAGCAACTGAATGGGGGGCGGGCGTCAGAAGGGGACTCGCATGAAGACTGATAAGTGTGTGATTGGCGAACTAAGCTTAAATAAATGCACTCTGGGGTGATCCCATCTCGTAAGGCTTCTCTGCAATGGAACCCCCGTTGAAGGCAAAAACGAAGCCTGTTGGTGGAGCAGCGTTTCATTCCAAGATATTTGTTGTATTACTTTAAACATTTTGTGGTACATTTCCGTTTGTTTGCTGCGCCTCGCATTTCGTGTAAATTTACAATTTAACAAACTAAAACTCGAGTCGTTTAGGCCTTAACGCGCAGGGCCAAAGCGCTCAGATCACCAATGCACTTGTTCAGCGTCTCCTTCTCCTGCTGGGGCGAGATGCTGGACAGCACGTTGGCCACAATCCAGTTGACCATGTGCTTCTGGCTGAGACGGCGCTCAACATGACGGCACTCCACCTGGTAGTCCAAGCGACGCTTGACCTCCGAGTAGACATTCATGGCACGCTCACGGAAGGCGGCTTCCAGCTGGAGCGCAATGTTCTCCTTCTTGGCGTCCATCAGCAAGAGGGCACCATCGGCGCGCCACTGCTCCTTCTTCTCGGCCTCGATGGCATCGGCGAGCACCTTCAGCTCGGACTCGCGACCCTCCTTCCACTCGCCTTCGATTTTCTACAAAGACAAAATCGTTTTTCATGTGCATTCTCCAAAAATGTTTCGCACTCACATCAATTTCACCGTCGGCCCAGCGAGCGGCAGCTGGGCCGATTTTCTTGACCGCAATAATGGCCATAATACCAAGCGACAGACCGCTGTAGTATTCATGCTCCATGACGTAGATCTCCTTGGAGCAAAGGTAGGTCATCAGACCCACGCCGAATGTGTAGGGACCGGTGACACCAGTCTTGTTGTAGAAGAACTGGAACCATTCCTCGGGAATGAAGCCCAGGCGCACCTTGCCGGGATGTTCGGGACGCTGACGGCGCTCCACAGCACCACCGGCTGGCTGGGCGGCGGCAGCCGCCGAGCGGGTGGCCACCAAGCTCAATGGACGCTGGGCTGCACATTAGAAAAGAAATCCCAATTAGTACTCTTTAAGCCAATGTCACTTGCAAAAATTCCAATTTTGACATTTCAGTTGCGAATGGTCCCCGTGATTACATAAACCACGATGGCAAATTCTGCGGTGCCGTAACAATTTTCACGGTCGCATTGGCCAGTCACATTCACCACCATCGACCACCGCACGGGTCGAAAAACAAACAATTGGCCACTTTATACTGATATCTCACTAGATTTATTTTTACCTGTAAGGAGTGCGGCTCTGGAGAACATTTTTGTAATGATGTTTCAACGAATTTATGCTACTAAATTGACGTTCAGGTCCTCACCTACTATTCGGTTCACAATATATCAAAACTATCGATATAAATTCGATTAATTATGTTGCTTTAGTTCACAATAGTGTGTGTACGGCGTTTCCATATGTACAAAACAAGAACAAAACTTATTCCCAAACGAATTGCTTCACACTTTACTGGCTTTTACTGGTATTTTGATCCGGGTTTTTTGTTGGTATTTTTTAACTTGCCGCTGACAGTCACACTAAGCAATTCAAATATTCGCGCAGCTATAAAAACAAACTATGTGGGCACAACAGGTGAATAATATTTCGGTGGAAATGAGACTCTTCAAGCTGTTCGAATGCTTATGTTCGTAACTTTACAAATTTTTATTTAAAAATATTACAATTCGCTAAATTGTGTCTAAATTAACATGAAAGGGCTGTGAAACATTTTGCATTAAAATACTTTTACAAAATACTATTGACAGCGAACATATTTGAAAAATGATGTAGGTTTGTAGGATTTCATTTATGCATATATTATTCGTTTCGTTTTCTCAGTTCTCGAAGCTATTGTGTGCAGTTTTCATAAATAAAGCGATAAAGCATGAGCATCTTTGTGTTTTGTTTTCGTTTTTTGCTAAACTAACTAAAATGACTGTCTTGTGCGTAGAAGATAAGAACCTACAGAGAACATTAAATACAGTTAAAAAAGAAATTATAAAAAAGAACGTATAAAAATCACTTGCGCTATAGTTATTTGTACAGCATTTGAAAAAAAACATGATACGACTATTTACAGCAGTGAACATTACATATTTAAAAACGTAATAATACATGTATAAGACTATTTTACAACTTTCAACATTGTTTGTTCCTTGTTTCTGTGTACAAAACGAAATGATTTGGCGCGCCTAACACTTAAAATGGATGGTGTTTAGGTGCTCGACGAGGATGTTGATGATGACAGATGTTGGATGCTTATATGAACACACTTATCATACAATTTTCTCTCGAGTCGGAAGGATGATTGGGAGTGGTGCAGTCCGTTGGCTCATTCAATTACATTGAAGCGTGTTAGCAGCTTGTGGTAGCACCAACGAACCACTTGCTGTGCACGGGATGCCACCCAAACACAAAGGCTACCGGTGTGACGCAGTTTGGAAGCGTAGTGCTTGATGTGATCTGTGTGGCAAGAGTTAAGGCAACCAAAAGTGTAAAGAAACTATGAGCAAAAATACGCAAGCCATTAGGCAGTAAATGCATTTTGTAAAAGGATATAATAATGTCCAAGGTGGATGACCGCCATTTATGTAGGTCACGTACGTGAAGCCGTCCTTGCCCTTGCCACGTATATTATAGTAGTAGGGCAGAAACGAATGTAACGTAAATCTGAAAGCAAAAAAGAAATAGCCGTTAATTAGCTAAAGACACGCAACCAATCGCATAATTTATGGATATATCCGAGGTGCATGTGGAGTTTGGAGGTGTGTTACCTTCTTTTCTCGTAGAAAAATATGGCAGGTTGATTTGTAGTCAGCGTGTGCAGGAAGATTGCCTTCACCGCGTGTCTTTCTACTGTCGTCAAATGGTTCATCAGTGCGTCCAGTAGCAGCGAACCGATGCCATTCCGACGATGGGACCGATGGACGCCCAGTGACAGTATGTAGCCCACGTCCGCGTTGCGTCCCATCGAGTCGGGCAATATGCCTTTGTCCTGCATGGGAAAACCGCTCAGCCTGTTGTAAAACTGATCACTATCACTGTTTTTGGCTATTACCTCCTTATTGACATTTCGATACGGTTTGATTTCGGCAACAATTAAACCAATTATGGCCAGATTATATACAGCGGCCAGCGCAAAGAAGCGCGTGCTCGAGGTAATATCCTCGTACCACGACAGCGGATAGTCGATGGGAAACCATTCCTGACACAGCGTGCGCACCTGCAACCAACACCAGTCATTAAAATACTGTACCCAGGGGTAAGCGGGCGGCATACTCACCTCGGTTAGATCGTCGGGCACCAGAAACCTTAACTGGACATCATTGATCGAGCACAACGGCACATGCTCGCAGTCGCAGTCCACGCGCGTAATGATATCGTTGTTGGGCGGCGCACTATGTTTGTTGTAGCTGAAGCGGCACCCACGAAGTGAGCACCCAAAAGATATGTAGTTAATAATTAATTTAGGCGTGCGGATCTATGCATAAGTAGGCGACGGCAGCGATTTCACTTGCATAATATTACGAAATGACATCAATAGATAAACAAAGGTCTACAAAGGCCCCTATCGGGCGACGTCGCCTACTCATCGTGGATTCTTGTTAAGACCCCGGCGTGTACTCACAGCGTAAATTGTGCCATGCTAGCGTAGCTGCTGCTCTGCTGCTGTTGTTTTCAATTAGGGCAATTATGTCCATGGGTTGTGGCTGTGCACCACAGGTTAAGCGCGGAATTTGGTCGGCCGTTTGTGTGATATGAATGTCGAAATTTGAGTGCTCGGTGCGTTGTTTATGTGTGTGCGCCTAATTGATTTTAATTAAAATACACATTCGCAACATAGAAAAACCCACTGCAGTTTTTAATGGTACAAATATCAAAGACAAACTGCCGCTACGACTGGCGATAAACTCCATTTAGTGCGCGCCTGTTGTCCTGTGGTGAAACACACCCGCATTTCTCGATAAACTAAATTACAACAAATTTTATATATATATGTATCTTTACATTGTTTATTACAACGACAAACGTGAAAACTTCACTGTGAAGAGCACGATTGCAAGTGTGAAACAGCTGCTTTGCCATTCACACAAAACGAGGCGTGCTGCCACTTAGGCGCAATGCAGTGCTGCCAGATTGATCTTTTAAATTTATATTTAAAAATTGTAATTTATTTTGATTTTAAAAGCGCCTGGCTTGGCTGGTAGCCTGTGAAGTGCTAGCAACCGGTGCCGCTGCTGGCTTCGTTGGATCGTCCAGCACTCGCACCACCATTGAGCTCTTGGGACCCGTGCACCAGGTAATGCCATGCTCATCCACGACAAAGGTCTCCAGCGTAACCTGAAACTGCCCGCCACTCGAGATGGGTAGCAGGAAACTGCCCGAAAGGAAGTCGCGCTGCGGCTTGACGATCTGATTGAGTGTGACCGTGTCATTGTTGGGCGACTTCACCAGCTCGCTGCCTGGTCTCGGTGTCAGCAGCTGCGAAGTGAGGCTCAGCTGCACCGAATCCACGCGTCGGAAGTGTTTCTGCTGCTTGCTAAAGTGTTGGAGTACGCCCTCCACCTTGATGACCAAGTTGCTGCCCGACTGCACGATGACGGGCTCCGTGGCGCTGCGAGGTTGCGGACTGACCGACAGCTTGATCTGCGTGGACTGCAGGATCTGGAAGAAGTAGCGCGGCAGGCAGAGCGGCGTCTTCGTTATAATTTCAATTAGAGCAATGATCACGTCCAAGTGCCTGTTGCTGATGGTCTTGGCATTGGGCAGCTCTTGAGGCAGGTTCTTCTGCATCTGTTCCATGCGCTGGCAGCTGGCCGCAAAGAAGCGCGTCTCCGGATGGCTGCCGGTGGTCAAGAAGACAGGTGGCTCCGGCGGCGTGGCATAACAAATGGACTCAATGATGTGCGCGAAGAGCGCGCACTGAAATTCGGCCACCTCCAGAAACTCCAGCGTCACATTGTCCGCATCGAAGGACGACTTGTAGAGGCGTGCATAGGTCTCCTCGCATGCCTTGAGAGCCTTGACCAGCTTGCGCAGCTGGTTCGTGACGTGGCCAAACTTCTGCAGATAGTCGCGCGAATTCTGCGCCAGGCTGCCCGCAATCGCCGGCGGCGGCACAATCACCTGCGCATTTTTGACGGTGACGGCCAGGTGGAGAGTCTGCAGGAACTGGGCGCGTATCTTCAGATACTCCAGCTGAAAGCTGCACGGATGCTGTGGCGACGAGCAGGCGCGCATGCTGGCCAGCGCCTGCTGATACAGATTGCTGGCCGCCTCCAGGCGCCGCATCAGCGGCAGCAACGGCTCCGGTGCCTCCGTGGGCGCATAATTATCCCGCATGTATGTGTACTCCAGGCCATAGTTGAGTATGCACTCCGCCTGCGAGATCTGCGCCAGCGCGACCAGAAAGTAGTGCATATGATCGCTGATGACAATTTGCGAGACCTTCGTATAGATGTGCGCCGCCACATAGTGATGTCCATAGCGGCTGGCCGTGCGCGCTATGCGATACAGAGTCCAGCAATTGACGCGCTCGATGCACTTCTCGAAGCAGAGCACCACCTCCTGCGGCAGGTAGCAGCCCATGGTCGTCTGACATACCAGCGCGCAGAGTATCTCAACTGTGCGCAGCAGCTGCTCCGGCTGCTCCTCGCTGTCCACCAGCTTGTTGAGCTTGTACAGAATCAGCGGCAGTCGCGCCAGCATGGGATTGGCCTGCAAGTTGAGGTTATTAGTAGTCCATTTGATGTATGTTTAGATCAGATTTACATTTAGGAATATATTTATACTACCAACCTTCCTATTTAGATTAAGGTTTCAAATTTTCAATTTAAAAAAAAAAATTATAAAATTTTAGACAGTTAATATACTGTGAACAAGTATTGCGCAGTCGTTTACACCCGACTGCATAGCTATAACTTGTGTTTTTTTTTACCTATATATATACTTTCTTTGAAACTCGCTTTTTCGACTGTTTATAATACATAAATAAACCAAATAAATAAATATCACCTTGGGTGGCGCCGGCTCGTCCGTTTCCATTGCCGCCTCCTCTTCGAGTCCTTCAGCCGTGGAGAACGCATACTTGCGCAGCTGAAAGTGCTCACAGAGTCCCACAGCAGATTCGCAAATCAGCTGCAGATTATCGGGCGGATAGACGACATTGTCGCCCAGCGTATCGGTCACCATCTCAATGAAGCCGGCGCCGAATTCCGCATTTGCCTGGGTGATGCGTATACCATACGCCAGCACACGTCGTAAGTCGCGATTGAACTCCGCCCGGCGTGCCGTGCAGAGCAGCAGCCCCTCCATATGCAAGTTGACCATGTCGAGTATGTCGTCGACCTGAGCCATCTGCTTCTGCAGTCCGAAGGCCACCAAAGCAGCCAGCACGGCCATTGCCTGCGTGGCCGTTGTGTAGTCGTCCAATTTGCTGATGCACTCGTTGCACAGACGCAGCAGAGCGTCGCGATGCTCGCTCAGCAGATGCTGGCAGGTGAGCGGACACTCGCTCAGCTTTAAGAGTATGGAGAGGAACAGGAACTGCTCGGCGCCATTTGTGCAGAGACTGAATTTGTCTATAAGAGCGCCAATGGCGGGCTTGGGCCAGGCATTCACGCTCTGCTTGCCGGCCAGTTCGTTGAAGGAGCGCAGCACCTGGATACGCACTGGTGTTCGCAAATCCTGCATGAAATCGAGCAGAACATTCAGCTGGCCCGGCACGCCTACCAGCGTGCGCGAGGATAGCTGCGTCAGGGTATTGATGATGGCCACCACAAAGCTCTGCGCCGGATACTTGGGTAGCAGCTCCAGGCACAGCTTGCTGACTAATGCCGCCGTATTAGCATCGTGGTGCATGTGTCGCAGTACCGGAATGAGCAGCAGTTTCATGGGCACCGGCACCTGCAGCGACTCAATCATGTCCGAGATTTTGGCGCACATGCTGATGGCAAAGGAGCTCGATTGGGCGGCAAAGCAGCTGCTGGCGTAGATGGCGGCCTCCACCTCGACGGTGTCGTGGCTGTCGAGGGCACGCCGTATCGCATGATGCACTTGTGGCTTCTCTGGGATCACACGAGAGACGGCGCCCAGGGTGCGCAGCAGCAGGGCACGCGCCACCGGATCATTGGAGTGCATCACCATAAAGATGCGACGCACGAAATTGTCAATGTTGAGAATCTTGTCCAGGTGATTCTCGCTCTGCTGGCACACGCGCAGCACCCAGAAACGCAGCAGATTCGAGCCACTCACAAAGAACTCGGCCAGCTTGATGAACGACGAGTTGATCAGTATGGGAAACGGATACTTCTCAAAGAGTCGCGGAAAGCGCACAATCGCCTCACATTGGATGCCCTGCTTGGCGCTGCGAAGGCCCTTGTCCAGCTCCATCAGCACGGCATTCGAGTCGTGCTCGTTGTCGTTGAGGAACGACTCGTTAAACATGCTGACCCGTGTGCCCGTTAAATGTGCCATTTTAAACTATTTACTTGGTTACATTGACTTTAAACAAATGTTGTTTCACAATGTGCACAATATAAACAAAAAACAGTATAGAAAACTAATGCAATTCACCGGTTGCCATTCAGCTGTGAACGTAAGGCGTGGTACGCAGCCCTCGGCAACGTAAATAATTTTATTTTAAACTCAATTACAAGAAATTAACATGGCTTATGAGAATTCAAAATGTTGCTTAA
Source organism: Drosophila colorata (assembly GCA_035041545.1). Classification (NCBI taxonomy): domain Eukaryota; kingdom Metazoa; phylum Arthropoda; class Insecta; order Diptera; family Drosophilidae; genus Drosophila; species Drosophila colorata. The sequence goes on from JAWNLD010000564.1 coordinate 10,069,755, forward strand.
AAGATAATTTACAATTTTGAATTTTGTTGTTTATTTTGTCTATTGGTTGGTGACAGTAATAAGCTGTATTGGCCAGATACGTAAGAAAGAAATATATTTAAATAAAAAAACACATAACTACAATTTAAATGGTAGGAACTTTGAGATGCGTACATAGCATTAACCGGCAGAACACAATGCTGTTAACCTACTCAACTTATGTCTGTTAAGTAGACATCTAACAGAATGCCAACAGTTGGTTGTGCTAGGCGTTTTTGGTGAAATTGCATTATTTGTTTAAATTCTATAAACATGTTTGTTTTGATTAAAATAGACAATGGTAGGTAGACAATTAACTTATTTATCATATATTAACCAAGTCATATGTTTTAGAAAAGGAGAAATTCGTTTTATTGCCGGACAAAGCGGCGTACACCGTCGGTCGCTTGTCTACAGATCTGATTTTGTCCGAGGACCTCAGCATAAGCCGTACTCATGTACGCCTGTGCCTGCCCAGCGCTGGATCGGGGGCAGCGCTCACCATGGAGGACCTGGGCTCCAGATACGGCACATTCCTCAACCCTGACCATGAGCGTAACAAAAAGATGAATGCCAATACGCCGACTCCAATTCAAGTCGGAGATAAGGTTCGTTTCGGTGCACTGAAGAACGTGTGGCAGCTATCGCAGCTGAAGCTGGTGACAACAGCATCAGCTCTGACGCGTGCGGAGCTACAAGAGCTGGACCAGCTCGTTAGGCCACTGAACGGGGCTGTGGAGCCAACTTGGACAGATGAGTGCTCGCATTTAACCATGGACACTGTTACGGTCACGGTCAAGCTGCTACACGCATTGCTGGAGAATAAGCCCATTGTCAGAGTGGAGTTCTGGCGAGAGTTTCTAAAATTAGCCCGCCGTATTCACATCTCCGCAAATTGGCCGAAACCAGAGGACTATGCCCCAGTTCAACCGGCTGATATGCCCAGCATCAAGTGGCGTCCGGAGCGCACAAAACTGTTTGCCGGCAAAACATTTGTGTTCATGCATCGCAGGCACCTGGAGATGTACGGCCCAGTGGTGCAGAAGGCAGGCGGCGCCTGCAAGGATCTCAACTCGGGCGTGCGCAAACCATTCCTAACGAAAAGCAATGTTGTCGTCATCCAGTACGTGGCGTCATCTCAATCGCAAGCAACAGAAACTATATTCAGTGTACAAGGTGTGTTAATTCACAAATTTAAGCTTGAATTTGTCTAACTAATCGATTTTTTCAGGTATTTTGGAGCAGGCTGGTCTGCGCCCAATACCAGATTACGAGATCGGACTGGCCATATTGCACTGCTCCATGCATAAGTTTTGTAATCCGTCACACAAGGCAATGGAGAACTCATTGGCTACAACAGAATCTATGGATTCTTCGATCCTGGTTCCAAATACGGAACGTGGTCAAACGGAACAGTGCGCCGGCAATTTCACAGAGTTTGTCGTCGCAGAATCGCAAAGGTCGCAAGTTTATGCGCTCAACGCGGGAAGCGAGAAGCAGGAATCGCCCCAGGAAGAGCCAGAACCACAGGCAATGCGGCCATCAAAAAACATGTTGCAGCGTAAACAGAATAATGCCATATTCTTGGACTCCTCGGATGATGATGTCCAGGTGGTCGAGCAGCCAACCAAAACAGCAAAAACTTTGATTGACAAAAAGACGAAACGTAAAATTTCTATTATTGCGGACTCCTCTGATGAAGACCAGCCCGAGCAAATGCAATTAAGAAAGAAAACGAAAACAATGCCCGAAGCCAAGCCAAAACTAATCGGCATTGGTGAAGCAGCTCAAGAGGTTGTGGCCAAAGCAGATGCAATGACAGTTGAAGAGGATTCGATTGACACCTGTCAGTTGGCCAAGAAAGCGACAAGTGATTTACGACAGAAACAGCCCACATCTAATTCACCTAGGCGTGCGACTCGTGCACACCCGCTGCAGCAGGTGGAAATTGAGACCACAGTGCCGGCCTCGCCTAGACGTTCGATGCGTGGTAAACAAGCCGCGGAAAAGGTTAAATTAACGGCAGCCAAGAGTGATGATAGTGAGGATGAGGGACTTTTTCAATTCACATCGAAGGCATCAGCACCTGTGGAACGTGCACCCTTCAGACCCACTGAAGGTAACATTGAGTCCAATAGCGTGACGGCTGAGAAGCCTGTGCCCAGCCCAAAGGTTAATAAACCGGCCACAATCAATGTGCGTAATTTTCATGAAAAGTCGCAAAAAAATGTCGCCAGTCAAAGTGCAGCGCCCGCTGCATCTCAGCCCCGCAAGCGGCTGCGTTTGCAGCAACTAAACGAAAGCGACAGCGATGACAGCGAAAATCTGTTCCAGTTTGGCGGAGGCAAGAAGCCAAATAATGCAACTACCTTGGGCCGGTCAGACAACGAGTCCAATGATGAAGCTATGTTTAGCTTCAAAACAAATGCTCCCCAGGAGCAGAGGAAAACTTGTAGCGACGACGACGATCAAGATTCAGTTAGCACAGAGCCGTTCGAGCCCGAAGCTAAAACAAAATCAAGATATTTTGTGCCTAAACCAAAGGAGCAGCCTCGTAAAATAGACGTTAGCAGCTGGCTGTCGTGCAGCGGGCCACATGAGGATGTCAAGGAGGAACCCAAGCCGGAGCCAGACCCTGTACACACTGACACGGCTGATCAAAGCATTAAAGCGGAAGCTGAGGATGAGGATGACAAAGACAAACTGGCACACCTTAAATGGCTGGCCAGCATCAAGGATAGCATTCAAGTGCGCCTGTGCAACATGAGCATCGGCGGACGTAGCCACGACGAAACAGATGCGGCTAACACAACTGCCAATGTCTACAGCGGACGTAAGAACTTTAAAAAGTTTGTCAAGGTATAAAAGAGTTGTCTATCAATAACTAGCAGCCTATTAACCAAATATCCTCCACAGAAGAGCAATGTGCATTCACAGCAGCGCATTCTGGCACTGAAGCGCGTACAGCTGGCCGATGGCATGGTCTCAGGTCTGTAAGATATACACATATATAATTTTCTTGTTATATTTTACTACCAATAAATTTGCGAAATATGTTCAATGCCTTGGCGTGCTCCCTGGCCTGCAGCTTGCGCTCAAAGAGCGTTTTTGCCGCCTGCCACTCGTGATTTTGTATTGTTTTGGTCACGCAGCTGGCGGGCATCCTTTTGCGCGCCTTGGACTCGCGCACAATGAAATGCTTGACGTCTTCCACGGTGGCCAGTGAGTCCAGCTGAAAAGTGTTCTCCGTTGGAGCTTTTGGTGCTTGGCGAACAATCACAGTGCCCACATCCGCTTTGGCCTGTTGCTTGGCTTTCTCTACTCTTGTCACCACTGCGGGAGGTTGTGTTTGCAGAGTAACTGCTGCAGGAATCGCCTCTTCGGCTTGGATTGGCAGCTGGCTTTCTTTAATCAGGCGCAGCTGCGTTGGCAGCTTGCAATTCTCGGCCAGAAAATTATGCTTTTCCACCTGCGGGAAGTTTGAACGCTGCGGCAGTAGCTTATTGTAAAGGCTGGCGCAATTGTTGGCCTGCTGCAAGCTCAAATTGTTGATTTTGGCTACGGCTGCTATGAGCAGGGTCAGGAACTCCATGAAGAAATTGCTGCGTAGCATTTGTCCAAAGTATTTGGCAGCCGCCAGGCAACAGTCGCGAATGCGTTCATGTAAACGATGAAAGGCTAACAAACGCACCAAGATGAACTCCAAGCTGTTTCTCGTGGGCATATCGCCAGACACTTCCTCATCACAGGCATCCGGCAGGGCGCCGCGAAAATGTTCCAATTCACGCGGCAAATCAAGTCGCAGCAGTCGGCAAAGCGCTGCATTCAGTTTGCACACGGCACGGAATCCGGGCATGCCGCGAAATGAGTTCTTTCGCCGCGCAATTAGTCGTCCAATCAACGCGGCTGTTTTATTGAACTCCAAGCCATCCGCTGAGGACAACTGTTGCAGGTATCGGTTGATGACCACAAACACATTCTTGGCTGCGTAGAGGTGTCGTCATAAGTGCTCGATAATAACAAAATTTGTTTTTACGAACCAAATCCCGTGTCTGCTACTCGTAAAGTGACCAAGGGCGGCTTTTTTAATTCAAATTCGTTCCAAAAACATTGACTTGCCATGCTTTTGCAAAAGGTAAACAAGTTAAATAAAGTATCGATAGCGCTACAAATCGATTGTTTCGACGCCTTGATGCTGTCAAACTGGCAGGGGAGAGTGCGGACTACTTTGAAACGTTCATGCATGCACGTTTATATGCGTTTATTGATTAAACTGTCTGCCAAATTATGATTTAACTTTATACACTAACAATGTTTTAATATCGGAATACACGTATTACATTATACATTTCAAAAACTTTCCTTGGCGCCTCATTGTTGACTTGGCAGCACTGAACACCCACAACGGTCTGGCAACTCTGTTTGGCCATATGGCTGGTGATCCACCTGTCAGCTATTCAATTTTCTCAATTATTTACTGTAGAGAGCTGTTGCGTGTACTACGTCTACGCGCTGCTAATTGATATTTATTATAAGTTTATTAAACCAAAGGCATTGCCGTGCAGCGGGGGACGCGCGGTTGATCGTGTGCTAACTGATTAGATAGGGGGAACGCCTTGCAAAATAAAAAATGCTAGTCATCAACACAATCAAAAATTCAGCTAGGCTGACGCTGCGTAATGCTTGGCTACGAAATAGTTTGACCAGCAACGCTGGACCATCAAATTTCACGCGCACTTTCTCGCTGGGCCTGGCGCTGAGGCAAAACGATGTGTAAGTGCGATCTGTTTAACGAACACGCCCAAGGGAAAACTAATAAACAGTTTGTTGTTGCACGCAGCGTGAACGTGACCTTCGTTCGAGCAAGTGGCGAGCGAATCAAGTCTTCCGGCAAGGTGGGCGATTCGCTGCTGGACGTCGTGGTGAACAACAATGTGGATCTGGACGGCTTTGGCGCCTGCGAGGGCACCCTGACCTGCTCCACGTGCCATTTGATTTTCAAAACCGGCGACTACGAGAAGCTGCCCGACAAACCCGGCGACGAGGAGCTGGACATGCTGGATCTGGCCTACGAACTGACAGACACCTCACGTCTGGGCTGCCAAATCACGCTGACCAAGGACATGGACGGTCTCGAGGTGCACGTGCCGGCCACAATAAACGATGCACGCGCCGCGTAGGTGTCGGTCCACCAACCACCAGTTGTTACAATTTTGTTGCTTTTTGAGTGCTATTTCTTGTAGTTAACGTATGCATAGTTGATTATTCAGACAAATCTTTTGTATTGCAAGTCCCAAGGGACACCAACAAGCTCAGGCGGCTATTTAAGATTCGTGCATAAATGAATTTTATTGTGTGCTAGTTCATTTTTGGCATTGTGTGAAACTTTTAAGCTCAAAGGGAAAAGATAAATGTAAATATTAATGTGTTCGTAAATAAATAAGTGAAGTACAGATCTATTTTCATAAAATATGCGAATGCGAACTTTGTGCAAGTATTTTTATTGTTCTTTATAGGTAGATTGGAATACTAAGTCAAGTTTTTATCAATCTAACAATCTTATTCTAGCCAGGATCCTCTTGCCCAACAAAAACAGTGTTATTTTTTTTAATAAAAGTAAACTTTTTATTATTTCGCAGCTATCAGATAAAGTAATAAATAAATAATTTAATATATACATCTGCTATATTAACTTATTGTAAACGATTTTCAGCTTTTCCATTTTTCCGCTGTGCCTTTTACGATAACATTTAAACGCGTAATTTAGATAGCTTTAAATTATTTATGTATAACTGAAACTTAACAAATCTGACAATGAGAGAATTGACGTCACAATTTCGTTTATTTCGTTTCGACCGCTTCTAATAATAACTAAAGAATTATGCAGATAAGGCGACCTATATGCCATGCGAATACTCAGCGAGCGATTGGAGAAAGGAAAATAGGATATAGCTGAATAAATAACCAACAAATTAATAGTCAAGGGGGAGGCGAAAGGGAGTCAATAAATAGTTAGTAAGTAAATAGTGTGAGGTGACAATGACATGCGAGGGGGGCTTGGGGGCTTTGGGGCTGGGTGAAGCTAAGTGCACATAAAACTGATTTGGTTTTCTGTTCACGCCGTGCTGATGATGGTGCAGTTGGTGTTGGATTCCTAGTGTGTTTGGCCCTCCACTCAGTTGACGTAGGCCATGCCCGCGCCCTTGCGATCGAAGTGGCGCACACGGACGAAGAGGAAGGCGGCGACTAGAGAGGCCACGGCCAGGACGAGCAGCAGCATCACCAGGCCGCCCACAAAGCTGGGCACCGACATACAAATGGTCTCGGCATCGGCGGAGCGCGCCGACTGAATGACAACCGTCTCGTTGCTGGCATTGCTGTTCAGCGCAAAGTTGACGTCGCCCGGCGCCACCACCTGAATGATGCGACTCGTGTTCACGTCGGTCATCTCCTGGGCGTTGCGCTTGTAGATGCGCGGCTTCACCACGATCTCCATGGTGTCGCGGCGCCGGCGCACGCCGCGCAAATCATCCAGACCCTCAACGGATCGCGGCCGGCCGCCCAGCGACACCAGATTGCCGCCGGCGCTCAGATCATCCTTGCGCTTCACGGTGCTGTACTGGCCGGGCTGGCCAGGCAGCGGCGGCGGCGGCAGACCCAGCTCGTTGCTGTTGCTGTTACCCTGCTGCGGCTGCGGTGCCTGCGAGCTGGCCGGACCGCTGCCCGCATTGGCCGACGACTCGGCTGAGGTGACGGCCGAGGTTTGCGCCTGCGGCGATGGCACCACATCGGGCTGGTTCTCGGAGTAGGCGCCGCTGGCATCGGCCGCCGGATGGCGTGGATCGGGATAAGCTGCTGGCGGCAGGCCACCCAGGGCAAAGTCGTTGCGTTCGTAGGCCTCTGGTGGGCCGTACTCCTCGGAGAGCGCATTGCCGCCGATCTGGGGCAGGCCGTATTCGCCTCCGGGCAGGCCGGGACCGCACTTGGGCTCGGGGCAGTTGTAGCGGCACACTTGGATCACGCACTGGAAGTGCACGTTCATCGAGTCGGGGAACTTGAAGGCCTGGAAGTAGGCGAAGCTGACCACGGAGGCGGAGGGTCCAAAGTTCTTGATCTTCTGGAATTTGCTCATGATCTTGGGCCGGACAACGCAGCCGTTTTGGTCCACCAGCTGGATGGGGGCACGCTTGCCGTCGTGGGCGACGCAGTTGCGCACGAGCATATCGAACTTGTTCTCGTCATCCTTGATGGCCAGCACCATGGTCATGGTCTGTCCGATCTTCACAATGCCGGACACCTCAGAGGCCCACGGGCCCTTGCCCACCTGAATCTGCATCCAGCACTGAAGATTGTCGCCCAGGAAGTTGGCGGTGACCGCGTGCAGCATGTCCACCTGGAAGGGCCTGAAGGTGACCGCCTTCTCGTAGAAGTCGTACCAGGTGCAGCGCAGCTTGCGTGCCTGATCCCACACCTCCTGCACGTACGGATCGTACTGGATGATGATCGTGTTCTCCACGTAGCTGCCCGAGGGCGTCGGTGCTCCATAGCCAGCCGCATTGTGATTGGCGGAGCTGCTCATGCCGCAGCTGTTCAGGAAGATCTCGAAGGTGGCGCTCAAGTGGCCGGTGCCCGGCTGCATGTGCACACAGTGCGACTCGCTGTAGAAGCCCTTGGAGAAGATCATGCCGTAGAAAGGCCTGTCGAACTCGATGTTCACGCGCATGTGCGTCTTCTCGCACTGCACCTGCAGATGCTTGATCTGCGGACTGTCATTGGTGCTGGCCAGCGGCCAGGCCTCCTCGGACAGATCGTTGGTGGCGCCGGTGCTCAGCGGGCCCTGCGGTGCCCCATAAATGGGCGATGGCGCTGGCGGCCCATAGCCGGCTCTGTGTTCCAGCGGCAGCGCGGCGGATTCAATGTGTGAGGCATCGCCGTGCACCGAAAGATGCTGCAAGAATACGAAAACTTTATTAGTATTCATTTCTTTAGGTTAGCATACTGAATACCCATTAAAAGCTGAGCATCTAAATTCAACTAGCCTAAACTCTTCATATGGTATTAATAGTAAAATTCATGTTAAAAAATTTTTGGATTTTGCATACTTATGGAAACATAAATTTTACTAATCTAAGCTCGTTTCCTTTTTTGTATTCTTGGTAAAATTCCTGTTCAAAGCTTTTTGATTGGGAACACTTATGGAGACCTACTGAATACCCTTTAAAAGCTGAGCATACAAATTCTTGTCGCAACTCTTAAAATTGAGTTTTGGCTAAAATTCCTGTTCGGAAACTTTTCCCTTGCTATTTGCCCATTCAGAAAACTTGGATTATTGCTTAAGATATTGCCCAAGTTAGGAGCTCTGCCAAAAAAAATTTAAGATCTACGATCTGGTGATTGTTTAAGCTCTCGGATTGCGGAAAACTTGTGCCAATGGTTGGCTGCCTATTTTGTCATTTAATTTGAGGCGCATTATGCAATTGGAATCCAGCAAATCTTCACAAATGTTTTTTGTACATTTTTTCGAAAGAAGCGTGCCGAAGCGTTGAAAATTACACAGCAGATTATTTATTTTGAAATTAAATGGCTGCCAGAGCGAAGCACGTTTACCTAAGCCGCGAGCAGGGCCCATTGCATAAGACGGCAATGTGTGCCCCGCCCTCTCCCCCTGCCTCCCTTCACTCTTGTCGCGCCCCGTTGAAAATGAACTCGATTGCGTCGCTTTCTTTTCAATGTGTCTTTTCATTCCCGTTTCACATTTGGTTCATAATTTGATGGCTTTTTGGCTGTGCACGGGAAGCGGATGTAACGCTGTCTCTCTCTTGCCCCCTCTCTGCCTCTCTACCTGTGTGTAACTGAGCTCACGACAAGGCAAGGCCCAACGAAAATCGAAAGTTCAAGTCAGCATGATGACGCTGTGGATTTTTTTCTTAAAATTTTATTATTTTTTTTTTTTTTGGGAATCTTTTGTCGTCTGAGCTGTCGTGAGTTGATTTTGAAAGTGAAATGACCACAAAAAATCGAAAAATAAACAAATAAAAAGAGTCACAAAAAATGTTATTCTTCTATAGCTTTTGATATCGTGCTATATATAATCCCATTCTAAATACAGCAATCGATGCGCATTTGTGGACTGTAGTTTTTCCACTTCTACTGTCTGCAGCGTTTTATTGCATTTCACTCGCCGCTGCTAAAGAAAACTGACGATAAATAAATAATATAGCAATCTTAATGTATTAATGCGCTATAAACAAGAAAGTCAAAACTGGTACAAATCAGAGCATAACTGCAATTTCGCTGCCCCAATGCAGACACGCAGCTGCCACTGCCACTGGTGGCCAGTTAGTAGCTGGCATTTTCCGTGACGCGATTGCATCTGCAAGATACTCGCTTTGCGTTTAGCTGTGTGATTGATGCAGCTTAAATGGCTGCATAAATAAGCAACTTGTGTCGATTTACATGTTCGCAATATAGAGAAAAAATACGTTTTCATTTTAGTCATGCATTTCAATCGAAAGCGCGTCCAAATTGTGGCAAAAAAAAGCCAAAAAACAAAACCCAAAAGAACCAACATTTATGGCCATTTGTAATCTTAATTGACGACCGTTAATTTAGCTAACATTTTGCGCGCTGTTAAAGCTAACAGCGCCTCTGTTAAGTTCCAGAGCGCTGACTCTTTCTCCCTCTCTCTCTCTCTTGGTGCTGCTGTCAGCTTCGCCTGCTGCTAATTACATTGATCAGCAAAATGCCGTTTAATGCGGCTGCAGCTCACTTATTGCAACTCTTTTTGCTTTGCTTCGCTCGGCATTGCCTCCGCATCCGCCTCTGCGGATCGCGTATTGATCTCAGCTATACCGCTAGCCTCACAGCTCATCTTATAAGCGCTGAACGTTCGGTCAAGCCGTCAATGCGCCGCACAATGGAGACGCGCACTGATTTGCATTCGAATTGATATTGAGATATTGATAAACGGTAGTCGGTCGCGTCGAAAGTGATCAGATCCGCTATAGTTTGGTTTGCATAAGAAACGAACTGGGCGCTCGCTGTCAACTCCTAACTGGGCCACAATCTACGCGCCTCTCTAACTGTACAGCGTTTGGTGTTTCCTAATTGAAATGAAATCATATTGATTGGCTATCGGACATCGATCTGCATTTCTACAAGCGGCTTGTAAAATTCACGCTAACACTTTCATCCCAGTGCGGCGAAGACTCACCTGTGTGTTGAAGATCAGGCACAGAACTAGGGCCAAGAGGCAACTGTGTCGCGTATAGTGTCCCATTTTACTGCTGCTATATAAATCTGGTCGATTATATAGCCGTCTGTCTGTGCGCTAGCTTGATTTGCCGAATTGACGCCTGAAACACCAAGAAATTGTGTTTTGGGGCTTTTGCTGGTCGTCTCTTCGCGTTCCTCGCTGCTTTCTTCTCAGGTTTGTTGATCTTTTGGTGTCTCTTTCTGTAAGTAGCAGAAAAGAAAGGGGAACAAGGGTAAACAATGCAGCCAACGGTTGTAGTTTTGCATAAAAATATAGGCCGATGCTCTTCACATTCTAGCCAAGCATTTACGTTAACAACAATGAAATTATACAGGGTGTTGTCTATGTGATCTTTGACCTTGCCTTGTCATTGCATAACTTGGTCAAAAATGAACCGATTTTAATGTTCCATCGCATTTTGAGCCTGGTTTGATCGCTAATTTCATTCTGGATCCAAAATATACGCAAAATTAAAAATTAATTTTTTTTCGAAAAATTTCGAAGAAAAAAACATGTAACCCCCTTACTGATTTTTGAAAAAAAATTTGGCTTTAATTTGTTGGTAATGGAAAAAATATTTATAATATATATATATTAAAAATTAATTTTAAGTGGTTTTTCTCTTAGATGACTTGTTAAGTATTCAATGCTGAGTAAAGTTCTTTCCTAGACTTCAAACTTCCATTAATTTATTATTACTTATGAAAAATGTTCTTCATGTTTTGTTGTTTAATTTAATTTGTCGTTTATATTTTGTTCACTTGACGATGGTAAAATTAAATTAATTTAAATTGTGGAAAAAATATTGGGTGCGCAACATTTTGTTTAGATATAAAATGAATATGTACTGATTGTAGTTGATTGCCAGTTTTAAAATTTGTATAAATAATTTTTATTAAGTGTTTTAAGAAAGATTATAGCCACAATAAGCTAAAACAAATGAATAGCTAGCTTTTAATGGCTTAATGCTCATAACTTGAATAGCACTTAAATGACATTACTATACACACACACACACACACACACACATTTGGAGTCACCAAAACTGCATTTTATGTAAAGCAAATGAAAACTCGCGGGCAACAAACAGGAACCACTTTCTATTTTCACTATAACAGTACACGGAGGAGCTGCTCTCAACAGCAACACCACCAACAACAACAGCAACAACAAGAAGCCAAACGCCAACGCAGTTGCAAGTTTTCTTCACAGTGGCTGGCCCCACTTTATGGGCCCCATTTATTTGTATTTGTGTGTTTGTATTTGTATTTGTATTTGTAGTTGTAGTTGTGTGTTTATTCCATGTTGCTTACTTTACAGTTTGGCCTAGCATAGCATTAACAGTGCGTTAACATTCGCTAAACATTTCACGTGCCGCGCGTGGTTTCGACTTCGACTTCGACTCTGACTTCAAGACGTTGCCGCTGCGCCTGCGTCTTCGCCTGCTTGCCGATTGAGACTGAGGCTGATACTGCGGCTGCGGCTGCGACTGACGACCGCATCAGCGGCGCGCAGCTTTCACACAGCTCCAAGTGAAGCTGCTGCCAAGCTGAGCTCAGGTTGCTGCGCCGGCTGCCGCTTTTGGCGGTGCTGCTGGTGGTGCTGGTTGTGGGGGGGTATGAAATAAAAAAAGTAAGCGGCGTCTGCGTCGCATTTCACTTGACTGAGTGTTGAGTTGTTGTTGCTTTTTTTTTGTAGTTTATTTTTTGTTTTTGGGCTGCCTTGGTGAATGTTGTAGCGGGCAGTTTTACTTTTACAGATGGTAACAGCGACCCATCATATTGCACCGGCCAGCCAAAAGTACAACAGCAACAATCACAACAACAACAGCAGCAAGAGCCCGAGCACACACCCCATGTAAATGGGTTTTTAACAAGCCTTGGCCATAAATCGACGCTCCAGCTAAAAACCGGCTTGCCAGCATTGAGCAAGTGTACCATTAACCCACTGAGACAGTAACGAATGCTCCGGCGCTGCGGCATAGCGCCATTGTCAGCGGCGGCGTCCACTGACGCCGCTTGACCCTAACCACAATCACTGACCGGCTCGTTACGCAATGCTCCCAAAAGAACTTCAATGAATGGGGCTGGCCAGTGTTACTAGCATGTGTTTGTGTGTGTGTGTGTGTTTGTGTGTGTGCTTGTGTGTATTTGTGTGGGCTGCTTCTTTTAACGGTGCTTTCTTGCTGCTGCTTCACTTTCTTCCTCGTCTATTTTCACCCAAGCAAAATTGTCTCCCATTTGCATACGAAAGACTTAAGACACAAACTTGGCAATTAACAAGCAGCGAAATTTTTAGCTAATTGCTGCCCAAGCAGCTACCAAAAGATTCCTTATCACAAAAAGTCTAATCGTTACATTAAAGATGGCACGAGCTTATTTGGCAGAGCGAATTTTATATACACTTCTATGTTTACTTGACTAAGATATGAATTTTGTATTATGAGATTAAAAATGTCAGTAAAAAAAAGTTTGTTATGCAAAAACTCACGTTATAATAAAGTAAGTTTTACAATTATTTTTAGGAATGAAATTTCATAACATTCTTGAATGATAATAAATAGTAATTAAAAATTGTTTCTCAGCCCATGTTTTAAATTCTCTATGCTATAAGTTTATAATATTATATAGTACATTTTATGTTTCATATATAACAAGCAATATGACCAGTTGACAGCACCCATTGTAAGGGTATATAAAACGCCTAACGCTGTCAAAACTTCTAGGCAGCTTATGGGGTTGGCTTTTAGCTGATCAGCCTGCTTCATCTTGTGCGCTTAATGCGCACTGTTATTGTTATTGTGATTGTTGCTGTTGCTGCTCTCGTTGGTGTTGTTTGTAGTTATGTGTAACTGCTGATGACGACTGGCTTGTTATTGTTGCTGTTTGGCATAAGGCAAGTGAAAGTTGGCGTTTGCCATGCGCACTCCCAGCGAGCTTTCGTCTGGCATCTCTTTTTCATATAAGGGCATTGCTGTTGCTGTTGCTGTTGCTGTTGTTGTTGTAGCTATTGTTGTTGCTGCAGCTGCCTTTTGTTTTCTTTTTTAATTAACACAATCAAATTACTGTTTACTGACTTTTCTACATATCGTTATCGTTATCGTTGCTGTCGGACAAATTTGGACCCAAAAACAAGGTACACACACAAAACAAAAGACTTAAGGTGCGAACTTGTTGGCAGCGCGCAACTTTTGTTTTCAGCCTTCCTGTCTAATTAGCTTATGAGCGCAGCGAGAGCTGAGAAGCCAGCATCCGATGCCCGACTACCTGGTTAATACGCCTGCCACAAGCCAGCAGCGATAAAAACAAACAGCATTTCCAGCTCTTTGTTTTACGATTTATTCTCAGCTCAAAATTTGTTGCAAGCAAACATTAAATAATGTGAAAAGTGCCAGCAAGTGAAAATGCAATGAAAAGTTGTTGCCGTTGTTGTCGCTGCTGTTTGTTGTTTGTTATTGGCTTGTTTGTGGGTTGTTTGTTTGCTTTTGGAGCGGGCGCACACGTCGGTGTCCGTCTATTGATTGAAATGACAATCGAAGCGGCTGCCGTTGCTGTCTCCTTGACTGGTCGTCGCTGGAAACTAGGTGAACCACTGCACTGTGGCACAAACACACACACACACATAACTCCAGCGCTCAGTTTGTTCTAATTCTTGTTAATTTACGTGGTGCGCGTTGCTCTGATGACCGACAATTTGGGCTAGTTGAGCCGGATATTGCTCGGATGACACTCGAATTGCCGTGACACCCGTCTCAGACCAGCAATCAAAGCCAAATAACAGAGCTCATATTGGACAAATATTAATTATGTGTGGCTAGGTCTAGTTGTGGAGCTGATTAAAATATGACAAATAATTGGGAGATTTGTTCAGCTTCACTCGAATCCTTGCTGCCAATTAGCTGCTCAAAAAGCATTTAATTTAACGTTAAGTTAGTTTCTTTGTAGCATTTGATGGGTTTATGGCAGCAGCTGTTTGCTTAGTTCCATTAATTTAATTGAACGCTTTCACAAATCCCCCCAAAACAAATTGCAAACTCTTTTGGCAGCGCCACGGGCGACGCAAATGTCCGGCAAATGAGTGGCGGGCGGTTGCCATGAAAGGGGGGCTTGGGCTTAGACATTTCGCTTAATTGAGCACGCCAACGATGGACAACATCAATATCTGAGCTGAGAAAAATTTTGCGTACGACACAGTTGGCACAGCTGAGAGTTGCGGCCAAACCCAGAGCCAGGCCCAAAAGCCAGAGCTAAAGCAAACAATGGGTACGCACAGGTTTTGCCTAACATACAAAATGGAAAAAAAAAAACGTCAAAAACAACAGAACTCAAAACAGAGTTTTGGGTCTTTGTCAGTTTTATGTGTTGGAATGTTTTTGTTTACCACTTCGATAGCTTCTTTGATGCTGCTGCTGATGTTGCCGTTGTTGTTGTTGTTGATGCTGTTGCTGTTGCTGTCGCTTGGCGGGTAAAAGTTTCACTGCCTTGCAGACGCTGTGCGTGCGTCTGTGTATTGCCTTGAAAATGTAACGGTGCTACAACAACCACAACAACCGTTGCCACACACAATTTGTTGTCATTGTGCTTGTGTCTGCGGCTGCCGTAAATGATCGATATTATTTGCCATTGTGGCATAGAAATTGAAGCCCCATGCGTAATTAACCACTAGCACATGTCTCCATCGGCAAGACTCTATGGCATATCTATATCTATATCGAACTGCAGCCTCAAGTCGGATGCTGTGAAAGTGAAATTGTTAACGCCAAAGAAAAGCAAACAGCAAAAGAGCGAAAAAAAATGTTAACCACCAAGGTTTACATGCTGCTGTTGTTGTTGTTGTTGTTGTTGCTGTTGCTGTTGCTGGCTGGTTGGCTGACAGTGAAGGGGCAATTTACGTTTCATTTCGTTTTGTGGTATGTGCCTCAGTTCACTTTTTTTTATAGTTATTAAGTAACTTTTTTCAGATCTGCGGCAGCTGACAAATGATTTGTTAGCGGGTTCAAACGTGTCTAAATGCCGAAAGGGTATTTGCGAGTGTGCTAAACTGGGCCAGTTTTGATTTCAATTTATGTGTCTTTTAATTGAGTCTCACTATGGCCAACGCATGCCAACATAAGTGATAAAGATCTTAAGACAAGCGACAGACAGATAAAAAAAAAAACAGTATTAAGTCAGGTCATAAAAACTGTTTAAGCAATTACAATAATTATTTGTGGAATATTTATTAGCTAGTTAATTGCTAATAAAAATATTTATGTAACTAATTAGCTGGAAAGCTAGCACAAATGATTTTACTTAATTAATTTTATGATTTGTGCAAGTTTTGGCAAATAAATTGCTGAGAAAAACAAATGACTTAGGCAACAAACTTGGTAGCATTTTCACAAACGCCCGCAGCGGTTCGTCTTGGTCACATCGGTTCGGACAAACCAGGCATTATGTAAAATAGAGCAGACAATTAGTTTTCTATGCTCCAGTTTTTTGGCGACGCCAGCGCGACAACGGCGCGACAGTTGGCGACAATTAAAAAGTGATAAGGCGCCCGCAGCCCCCAGGCAAAAGACAAGTAGTCGACACCCCTTTAGCGCCCGCCGCCCCCTCTTCGTCCAGACGTGTCTGCGGCACAGCGGCAAATGAAAGTAAATTGTTGCATGCCACGGCGCCTGGCGGCATTCCATTCACTCATTTTTCCAGCGCTTTTCGTGAAAATTTTTCGCATATGCGTTGCGCACGAAAATGAAATAAAATAAAAACTAAACATGATAACGCATTTATCGCAAATATAGGGAAAGTGAAAAGTGAAGTTGAAACCAACCATTTGCATATGTCTCCGATATGGACGCCTATGTTAAATGGAGCGGCACATTTCGGGCGGTCATATGGGCGTGCGCCGTTAATTGGGTTTTGCTGGGCTTTTATGGTGCTTAATGGAATAGTCTATTATATGTAAATATTTTTGGCATTTATATATGGAGGAAGGAAGTTTTTCAAATCTATGAAATCAGCCAATACATAAATCTTGGCTGAGTTTCAGCTTACAATTCGAGACAAGGTCTCGCCTTTAAGTCCGGTTTTTTAACCTGGAAACGAGGTATTAATTTTTGATTAAAATAATCTATTTTTATTTTTATTTTTCTATTACTTTCAATGAAGTGATAGAAAATCATCTAGTAAATATTTGTTAAATCTGACCTATGAGATCAGGCAAAATAATTTGAATAAGCCAAATATGGTTTCGGCTTCGGTTCAAGGTTCGTTTAATTATTTTAAAATAAATTTGAACTCCGCTTTTGAACCGGTTTTTAGGCTTGATATTCAAAGACAGCACTGCCAACCCATTAGATTTCTCCTCGACTTGCAGATTGAAGATAGCCTCCTGTCAACTTGGACAATAGCAGCCAAAAAACTTGTCCCAAAGACGCCGCTAAACATGCCAAATGACTGACAGAAGTGCCGTTAGTCAGGATCGCAGATAAGCATGAGTTAAACAACCGCTAACGTTGACCAACAACAGCGACAACGACAACAATCGATGCGCACCCCAGCTAAAACGAGACAATTAGCATAATTTACAACTTCCCCCTTCCTTAGGCCAGGCTGAAGCCATTTACTTTCCATTTCTTTTAACGGTAAACCAACGAAGCGAAATTCGCCAAAGCATCCAATTGCAGGCAAGTCATGACATGGACTTGCATTTGGATTTGGTCACTTGGAACTTGGACTTGGACTCGAACATGACCATGCACCATTGCGGAACCGGTTTCTGTCCCCCCTTCCATTCGCTGCTGCACAACCAATGAAAGTAAAAACTCAAGGGCTTGCACTTTCTGCCCATGTGCAGCGGGATCTGCCAGTGAAAGAGCAGAAAGCCAAAACCGAAAGAGACACGACAAGCAAGAAGAAAGATGCGAGCAAGACAAGCCAATAAAGCTGGCATATCCTCGACGTGGCCGCGCAACGCATCGTTAGCTGTGGCTGCAGCTACGTCGACGTCGTCGGCGACTGCGACGGCGACTGCAACTGCGACTGACTCTGGGGGCCGGTTGCATTTTGCTCTGAAATAATTAGTGACCCAATTTCTTGCTGCCGACGCCGACGCCGCGCGTTCCGCTTGCCTGGCAGCCCGGGCCGACTGCCTGGCCACAAAACGCATGCAATTTGCTTGGCTTGACTTGGGTTGCAGTTGCAGTTGCAGCGGGGCAACCTGGCCCGCTGTTGTTGTTGTTGTTGTTGCCGGTGTTGGCGTATTTTGTGGCATGCATGCAAAGAAAGTGGTTTTCATTTCTTTACAATTGCTGTCAGCGGCTGCCTCACTTGCCACAGTTGCAAGCGGTTGCACTCACACATGCATGCAACGACAACAGCAACAGCAACAGCAACGGGTACTCATAAGTAGTACTCAGACTATTCAAACGGCATTTGCGCCGACTCTCGCTTAGCCCATTGATTTGCATGATTTTCAAAATACAATTATTTTGATTCAAAAATTTATTGAGCTTAATCAAAGTGTTGACTAGCAGTTTATTGAAGGTGGGTCCAGCGTTTGTCGGGGGGGGCAACATTCCAAGTGGCAAATGGGTTTTTGTATTGTCAAACAAAAAATTGATTGAATGGTGGGCCATCAATTTGGCTTGATTAACAATGCAAATAATTTGAAGTCCGTGTGATTTATAGATTAACAATTTAACTATTAATTAAATTGAATGCTAGGTTGTTATATTTGTTTAATAATTTTACCCAACTAATGACAGCTAAATTATGGCCTCAACTCAAGTTAGAAAGAGGAGAAAATTTTGTTTGGCTCGCATACTTATCAAAAAATAGCTGCGTAATTGTTGTTGTTATTGGTAAGACATGCCTGGGCATTCTAAGCATGCGCTCTTAACGTCAGCTGCACATGTTGCTGACGAGTGCAGCAGCAACAGTTGTCTGTGTTTTAGCAATGAAAGTTTTTTTGTTGTTGTTGCTGTTCACGCTGTCTTGGAAAAACTGCGTGAAAATTGCACAGGCGGCAAAGACAATTGCCGTTAATTTAAAATTGTCGCCAAGGCAGTAACCGAGCGCGGGCCTAAGCCAAGGCAGCCAGCAGCAGCAGCAGCAGCAGCAACAACTAGCAGTCAGTAAACCAGTAATTATATCGCTGCAAGTGGCGCAGCTTCTTTCACCTGCAAGTGTTTGCTCGTGTGTGTGTGAGTCTGTGGAATCAATTAAAAGTATTGCCAGCGCTATGTTTGGGCAGATGACAAGTGCCAGCAGCAGCAGCGGCAGCAGCAGCGGCAGCAGTGTCGTCTGGCGAGCGGGCAACGCTGCGTATGCGCAACCCACTTGGCAAGCCACAAGCGCAGGCACAATGCACGCGTGCTGGCTGGCCAGATGCAGCCGCAGCCACAGCCAAAGTTGCAGCTACGAAAGTATCTACGAATTGCCAACGCGTCGTGTGTAGAGTTGTATGTCTGTGTGTGTGTGAGTGTGTGTGTAAAGCGAAATTGTTTTCATGTGCGCCAAAGTGGAGCAGTTTTTGAACAAAGCAATTCGCAAGATTAATCAAACACACACACACACACACATATGTGTGTATGGAAAACTGCAGAGTTATGGCAATTGTATCTGTATCTGTATCTGCTGGCTGGCGCATAAACCACCAACAACTAACAGCAGCAGCAGCAGCAGCAACTGCAGCAAATGAGAAGCGGCACAAGTCAATTTCAGACTTTCATTCGCGCGAAACACGATGAAATTTCACCAACAGCGGCGAGAACGTTGCGCCGGCTAACTGCAGCCAGTTCCAGTTCCAGTTCCAGTACCAGTACCAGTTCCAGCTACACAGCCAGTGGCACTTGGCTTTGGCTTTGGCTGCTGCTGCTGCAGCGTCTGCGTCTGCGGGTGGCTGCCGAATTGGCTAGATTTATGCAAATTAAACTAATGAACAAAAAGTCTCACAAATGCCGCTGCTTCACGCCTCAGCGGATATTTACTACACCTTTTAGCTGCACACACAAATGTGTGTGTATGCGTGTAGTTGTGTGTGTGTGTGTGTGTGTGTAGTAAGTACAGCTCGTTTTTGTTATTAATAATTTCCGCGTACTGCACGCCAAGGCAGCGGCGCAGTCGACGAAAGTTTAACGTCTGCTTTCTTTTGCTCTTTCAATAATAGGCAAATCTACACACTCACACACACACACACACACGCACACACAGCATATATCATACGCTAGTCGTTGCAGAAATATAAGCCGAAAACACTTTGCTTTTCTTTCCCAAATGTTGCAACGCTTTTGTGCGCAAATGGAGCTTCAGTTTATTATTATTATTATGATTATGATTATTATGATTATTTTTATAAGCAGCCTCTTTATAAGCTTCAGTTAGACGGGGTGCAGAGCACTGTAAGCTGTAAGCCGACAGGTTTTAAGCGGCTATTGAAAGCAACTGTAAATATGCAGCAACTATTCTAAATTGGTTTACTTTTACAGCCAATTATTGGCATTTGATTTGAGCAGGATTTGTAGTTTGTTAGCCAAATAGTGTTATGTGCTGATTAAGTTTTTAACTTAAATAGTAAATAAACCTAGTTTGTGGACGTGATGTTTTGACGGGCTATACGATATTCACATAATTAAATTTTTCTATAAATTCAAAGCTAAGAAGAATATTAAAATTTAATCTAAGTCACTTTTAAGCATCGCAAATGACTTCGTATACATAAATTAACGTTGTAAGATCAAGATTTTAAGTTATTAATTAATTAACAAATTTGATAAACGCTGATTGAATACAATCTTACAAGTTGAATTATATAACTTCATGCAAGCCTAACATAAACAATTATTTTAAATTCTGACTTGAACTTAAAAAAATCGGATATTCTGTTGCATACTTTTAAAGGTTATCGAAATTTCAAAAACTAAAATTTTAGGAGTTCTTTGGAATTACACAATATTAGTTAATGTACAATTATAATATACAATAATAACAATTTTAAATACATAAATAAAACCAAGCCCTACACAACAAGATTAACTTTTCGATATAGCTTTTAGTTTTCCTTCAGCTGATGGGCTCTTAACACAAAAACAATAAGCTGTATTTCGCTTAGTATCATCTATTATTGTATAAGAACATGTTTAGATATTCGAAATATTTTTTTGAAATATTTCACATAATATTTTACAGCCCTGGTGAGTCTTACCTTTAATTTGTGATAATCCCTAGCGTTTTATAATCCCTTTTGAGAACTGGTTTTTGAGACAATGGCACTGGGGCTGCCGTTGAGCGTTGGCTATATCAGCAGCTGTAGCTGCATCTGCATCTGTTCGGATGTTGCACAAAATATATCAGGAGCAAAGCGGGTTGCTCATGTGTTTTTGTTAGATTTAGCTTGTTTTGGGGCACACTATTCAATATTCGCACTCAGACTCGATCACACGGGTGTAAAGGGCGCGCGGCTCGAACGCGAAGAAGTGTTGCTGTTGTTAGTGTTCAGGACGAGTCGGTCTCTCGGGTAGTCGAACTCGGAGTCTCGATAACGATATCGATATATACACACTGCAGCAGCGTCGCACCAGCAGACACTGACTCGTCGCACACAAGGTTGAAATGAAAATGCGGCCCGGCCGTATTGGTAACCAAGATTTTATATCGCGTGAAAGTTTTGACCCCTTTCTGTTGTTGGCCGCTCCGCTCGCTGCACAACGGAGACTGAGAGCCTCAGCAGCAGCCAGAGAGCGCGCGAGAGCGACAGAAGAGAAGAGAAGAAGAGGGAGAGAGCGAGCGCGAGAGTGCGAATACTGAGAGCATGCAAAACATGCCGTTTTCGGCTATTCTTTTGGCGCTTGCGCCCCGACCAAAGCCGAAACCGAACCCGTTGTAGCAACTTTTCATTTCAGGCCGCTTTCTGTGGGTCTTTTGTTTATTTGGCAACCAGCGTCTTCGTCGCCAGCGTCGCCGTCGTGTCAAGGTAACTGGTGACGTCGAGTGCGTCGCCGCGATTGCCTAATTCCCATTGTTATTCACAAAGGGATGCGGCTGATTCACCTCCTAACGGCAGCCACTGTCTTTCCAATCGGCCACGCTTGTTATTCTGGCCAATGCATTGGAAAATTGAATTATGGCCTGCGTTATGCAATCATTAATGATATAATGCGCTTAAATATTTACAATAAAAGCTTAACTGTTGTGGCGACAGTCGTCGACGTGTTTGTTTACGGCCTGGCTAAATCATTATTAAAGGCGGTGACCTTTGTTGGAGTCTAGCGGAAATAAATTAATAGCTTAATTTTGTATTTTCGAGTGCATTGTTCACTTTTGTTTCAACAAAAAAGAAAATATGTCAAAAATAAACTAACTATAGCAAACAAGTTCGTTGCCTGAGTCTTTTGTTTAGCGCTTGCATTTTGTATCAAAGAAATAGTTTAATTATAATATTTTGATATAAATTAAATGGTTAAATAAAGACATCAAAATATACATAATTATAAAACAGTTAGGTTGCTAAGAAAGCCTGAAAGTTAATTGTGAAACAGTTAAGGTTATTTATTTGACTGTCTGGTTGTAAATTGTGTACAATATTATAAGCAATTGATTATATATTATGTAAACTTTATAGAAATATCAGCAGTTTATTTATCCTACGCTCAATTAGGTAAATAACTATGTGCCCAATTTTGTACACCAGCTCAAGTTGTGCCAGAAACAATCAGCGCAATTTTTGATGATGAAATGGCGCAAAAATGGCTAAAACAAATTTGAAGCAGAAAGAGTGAAATGAAAATACGCCACCAATTGCTGAAATGCGAATGCGCGACTTACAGAAATGACCAAAAAATATATAACTCAAGAAGTAACGAACATGTTAAAAATAGCTTTGTCGATTGGATACAGCAGCCTGACTTGTAAAAAACACAACAAAAAAAATCATCTGCTGCTCCATGAACTTTCATTTATGCGTGTGCTGGCGGATTTGCCACTCGCAAATTTAAGCGCCTTGGCTGCCCAAGCGATGACAGCATTCGAAAAGCCCAAAGAAGACCATGGGACACACCCGGCTAATCGAAAGAAATCGAAAGTTCCGGCTGCGCCAGCGACTTGGTTTCGATTTCATTAAAGGCATTGGGCACATGCATTGTTATTATTGTTGTTGTTGCTGCTGCTGCTGTTGTTGTTGTTGTTGTTGTATTTGTCGCACGCCGGATCCGGTGTGATTCACGCGCAGCTACTTTGATGACGCTCGTCCCGCAGCCCAGCGCCTACCTGCGCAGCAATTATTGTGCTAGTCTGAGTTTGAGGTTTTTATCATCAGTTACGCTGACGCCGAAGCCAAAACGGAATTCGGATCGAAATTGGGTCAGGGACGTGCTCGGCATGCTAATCAAATTATACTTACACTTTTAAATGACGCACGGCAAATTTGAAATTGGGAAATGCTGCAAGTAAATACGGGCATTTTCTAAGGAAGGTTTGTTGAAGGTTAAGCAACTAACCCAAAAAAAAACTACGGGTATTCGTGCACTCAGAGAAAAATACTACAATAACGTTGTAATCTAAGTCAATTTCAAAACTTCTTAAGCTAAGAACGATATTCATCTTTCAAAACCATTTGTTTTGAAATTCCGAAGCTACGAAGCATATTCTGATCTAAGAATGTGTGATTTTAAGAATATTCGAGAAGAAAAGGTAATTTAGGACCACATTTTTCTATAAGTGTGTGTTTATCTAAGGTGCTATAGTAAAAAAGTTATCGTTTATATTAGATAAATACTTCAGTAACATGCTGGGAAAACATATATTATTATGAGGTATGAGAAAGTGCGACAAGTTTGAAATATATTTTCTTAGAAAAACTTTAAAACATTTTTCACAAAAAACTTAAGCTCTTATAAATAAATAATCTCTTATGCAAAAAATAGATTCTTGTCTTTATCTAACCAGCTATTCGTAATCACAGCAACAACATCTTCACTTCATATCTGCGACTACTATGATAAATGATCAACAAATGATCAAATCTATGCAAAGCACTTACGACCGAATCCATTTTTCACACAATTTTTTCCTAGTAGCATTCGTTAGAAATGGGGAAAATCGCTAGCTATCAAAAACAACAACAAAAAACTGATATCTCTCAGATACTTGCACCGCTAGCATCTCCAGATTCATTCAGTTTCAGTTTGAGTTTTTTGTTTCGTTTGAAAGAAATAAAAAAAAAACCAGTTATATGACAACGTTTTGCACAATTTGCTGGCCTTTCCTTTATGGCGGTGCAGTTACGAGTATAACGGTGCCTGGCTTAAGCTCTTATTGTTTATTAACAAAAATAATGTGACCGGGCCCGATCCCCACAAACGATGTCGATGTCAATCATTATGCAAGTCCACTCCGAACTTCGGTCAACGCGCCCATTGGAATCGCTTTTCGCTGTTCGCTGTGCGCGCTCTCAACTCGCGACTTCACTTTCCATTTCTTTTGTCCGTGTCTCTGGGGCACAATTTTTTTCTGTTTTTCTTTGTTTCTTGCTGTTTATGTTTTTCTGTCGTCGGCCCTTAATTGCATACTGCATACGCGTATATATATATATATATATGATTATGCATATAGACAGTGAACCCTGGTTACCGTTGGAGCCAGATGCAAAGCCAAAGGTTTGGGCAAGGGGCAGGGGTCTACTTTGTAAGTGGGCATAATTATTGCATCTATGGATGCAGTGAAGTATATAAAGTGCGGGTCTTTTCTTAACCTTTTCGATTATACTTATCAGTTTTAATGTTGTTTTTTATGCTAATTATGACAACTACAATCGATTAAAAATATAAATTTGCAATACTATATTTTGAAAAAAAATATTGTTTTTCGAAAATTAACATTTTTTCAAAACAATTCAAAACAAAATTATTTTTAAAAATGCGTGTATTTTAACTTCAAAATCAATCCAGCGGTCAAAACATTACATCAAACATGAAAATCGGTTTGAAATATGGGAGCTACAGATTCCAAATCTTTACATGTCCGCATTTTTTTAAATTTAGGCATGATTTATGACAACAAAATTGTACCCCCTCATTTATTTATCCCTAATTTTATTTATATATCTGTTAAATGCTGCTACAGACCATATTATTTTGTAGTTCATTCCATACATATGAATTTCTATTTATTTTTGTTTTTGCCAATTACGCTTTTGATCTCCACATTTTACTCACTGTGCGCAGTTATTATAATCGATTTCTCGCTATGAGTTTTGTTTGAGTTTTGTTTTTTCTTATTTATTTATTTTTTTTTTGGCTGCTGTGCCCTTTTTGCCGTTTTTGTCTATTGCTGCATAAAAATGCGGCTTAATTATTGTTTTATGCATATGAAGGGGTGTGTGTTTAAATGGTGTGTGTGAGTGTATGTGTGTGTGGTCGTTGCCTGTGCCTGAGTCATGCGCCATATATCACTTTCACTCGCCAAATCGCCAATGCTAAAAACGACAACAGGCAACGGGCAAAAATCTCAATCAGGCCCCAACCGAAACAGAAACTGAAACCGAAAGACGGCAACAGGCGTATCTGTGGCCAAGGAACAACAACAACAACATGACAGCCTAAAGGAACTCTATTCAACTTCAACTTCCCACTGGAATGCACTCTAACATCAGTTGCAACGTGTTGTTGTTGCAGCTGTTGCAAGATTTAAAGGCTGCGACTTTGAAAAGCCTTTTCATGTCGTTATCTGGCTTAAAGTTGCGTAAGCTCCTAACTGTTGGCAAAAAATAAATATATAAATTTAAAAAAAAAACAAATCGAAATACAATAGTGTTTTCTAAAGCCCTAAGAAATCGGCATCCATCACGCTTTGTTTGTCTTTTGGATTGAATTCCAATATCCAAGACCAAGACAAATAGCCAAAGCGAATAGTATTTATCTAACTCATTTTGAAAGACTTTTTGAATTGATATTATTGTGTGTCTTTCAAGTTAGTCACAAGATTTTCACTTTCATTCGCTGACAAAATAACCAAAGATATTTAAACACGCACACACACACACATACACTGCTGTGTGGTAGACCCATGCGTATGCAAATTACCTCAGCAGCTTCGAAGACGGCGACAACAAGGCGCAGAAATACCGTAAGTGGCCAACAGCAAAATCTCTGCTACAGATATGAGAAAAGATGACCGCTACCAATACTACCTATACCCACAAGCAGTTTCGGCTAACAACCAAACTACCAGCATACGCGCGCCGACAACAGTTAACAGTTTTTCTGTTTTTTTTTCTTTTCTTTTTGGCAAATGAAAGAGAAATTGTGCGGCCGGCCGACAAAAACTTTATATGCTAATTGGTGCGCACACCAGAGTCTTTAGTTTCGAGAAAAACCAACTCCGAAATGATATGATGGCAGCGTCTAGAGGTCTGTTAATATATCAAGGGCTGTCTTGGGGGAGTTGCACCTGCTAATGAATATCATAGAAAACGGTATATGATATATAAAAAATGATAAAACTGATAATTAGAAGCATAGGAAAAAAACACAAAATAAATGAATATTAGTTCAGACTGAAATAAAAACTGTTGTTTATTAAGATATTCACTCATCAAATTTCTGCTTCTTACACGATGTTCACAGAGTAAAAGGAAGTATATTGGCTTTGTGCAATGTCCGTCTGTCTATATGAGTTCCTTTTTTTTTAAAAGAATTTTTAATAAATTTTGTTATTGGAACTTATTCCAAAGATCAGCTAAAGATCTTTTAGGCTGTAATTACACTGTGAACAGAGTATTGCATAATCTGTAACTTTCTTAAATATTTTTAGAATATATTTTTAAGCTCCTAACATTATATATAACATTTAAATAAAGCTATTTTAAGCATATCTTAAGAGCATTTAAAATTCGACAAACTAAAGATGCTTTTTTAACAACTGATACTATCTTTATTTATAGAAATCTATTATGAATTTGGCTAAAAAAAAAACAAAATTAACAACATGCGTAAACGATGAACGCTGTCGCTTTCTATGTATCCATCTTTTTAAGGTTTTTGTGTAGGATTCGCATGTTTGGTTTATGGCCGGCAAATGTTGCGCAACTGAGTTGAACGTTTGCCGATGCATTAATCAAGCCGCAGCGATTATGTGGCTCAGAATGCGGCGCTGGGGGCACAAAGTGAAATGCTGATGGAATTTGACACCTAGGCAAACGATTTGATTTCGATTTCGGTTTTTGGTTTTGGTTTTGGCTTTTGCTTTCGTTATTAATTAAATATTAGACCTGGAAACGGTCTGTGTCGAAGGTGCGTAAAGTCAGTGCTTGGCTGCAGCTTTAATTAAATTTAATGCCGTTTATGCCCAAAATGGATAAATATCGGTTGGGGTCTGTCGTTAGGGTACGACGGTGGCAGCGTTCCGGGTTACTTAATGACCCTAAGCCAAAACTTTTAGCTGTAAACTGTGAAAGAGAAATGACAAGAGATGCGGAGAAAGCATCGACAGACGAAATCAAACCAACTGCAACAATTCGCTAACTAAACAACAACAACAACAGCAACAAGCAGAACAGGTGAAATATTTACAGAGATGCGTGTGTGTGCTGATATGTAATTCTGTTTTAGGTGTTTATGTTCGATTGTGTTATTTTAGCCTCATGTAGTTGTTAATGGCCAAAATTAAATTCACGCTGACAGCCAACTGAATTGGCAATAAGCATATACGAAATTATTCACGGTATTCAGGTTTAATGGTTTTGCATTTGAAAATCTTAATTAAATTTCAGAGATTTTGAATAATTGTTAAATTTGCATTAAACGGTTTCTAACCGGTTTAGCTGTTTGGAAAAGAAAAATGGTTTTCAAATGTGCTTAACATCGAAATGTTACGTTAAGTTTGGCGCGATTAGCAAAGTCACAAACCCAAAGGTATGTCCAGCAATGCCTGAACACATATTTACACTAGTGCTGCCAGCTTGCTGTAAAAGCATTTCTGGTAAGCACTGCCAACTTGTCTTAAGAAAATCAGCTGTTGTTCTTCGCGCCAAATTGAGCTGCCGAGTTTATATTTGTGTGCGTGTTCAACTGCGTTTGTTTTATTTTTAAAACAAAAAATTGACCCAGAAATATGAGCGAAACAGTTGCAGAAACTGCAACAGCAGCAGAAAATGGCGAGAATAAAGACGACTCAATGGAAAAGCTGCAAATCGACGAAGAAGACGAAAAGAACGTGTCTGCTGAAGATATTTTGGGTGGCAAAACTTTGCTAATGTCGGACAGCGAAGATGAGGAGACGCCTGCGCCAGCAGGTAAACAAAGGCTGCTGGACAGCGTCGCAGAGTTGAACGAGAACGAGGCAAAAGCCTCCGATAACGAGGTTGAGGAAAACATAGCTCCAAGGGCCAAGAAGAAGATATCCGCGATTATTGACTCCGATAGCGAGGAGGAGCAAGGCGTGGCAGAAGGGGAATCCATTGCAGCAGCAAAGCTCAACAAAGAAAAAGAAAACAATAGTGTAAATTCAGAGCCTAAGCCCAGGAAGAAGATATCCGCGATTATTGACACCGACAGCGAAGAGGAGCAAGAGGAATCTATTGCAGCAGCAAAGATCAACAAAAAAGAAGAGGACAATAGTATAAATTCAAAGCCGAAGGCCAGGAAAAAGATATCCGCAATAATTGACACAGACAGCGAGGAGGAGCAAGAGGTGCAGCAAAAAAAGAAGGCCAAGAAACTGGACAAGAAAAAGAAACAGAGATTGGAAAGCGATGACGAGAGCAGCGCCAAGTCCAGTGATGAAGAAGCAAGTGGTGAAGAAAGAAAAGACAAACTCAAAGGAATCGTCGACTCTGAATCCGAGTTGGAGCGCAGCAATGCCGAAGAACCGATGGAGCACCAGGAGACAGCTGAGCCCGCCTCAGGCAAGCCTCACAAAGCCAAGCCCATGCGGGTGAGTAAAGAAGCGCCTCTGCCAAATACCAGGCCATTCAAGCGTTTATTTCTTTGTAGGCCTCCGCCAAGAAAGCGCTGGACGAGATGCAGGCCATACAAAGCGAGCAGCAACGGCTGCATCGCGAGGCACAGATCAGCATACCTTACCACCAGGCCAAGCCGCGCACGCTGAAGGAGTTCCTGAGCCGGCGCACCATCAACAAGCCACTGGCAGTGGCTCTGGCTGGTGGAAGTCCCATGCCCAGCAAAAAGGAGCCAAGAAGATCGATGGGTCTTCGCATGACCAGCGAGGAGCTGCAGGCATATGCGTAAGTTATTGCCAAATTGACTAACGCGTAAAATAAAAACGTATGTTTATGCAGCAAACTAATGGACGAACGCGCCAAGGAGGCCACCGAGTTCTTTAAATCCGAATCAGAGCACGAAGACGGCAATGAAGAGGATGAGTCCATGGAAACGAAAGATAACTCAGTCGAACTGAATAAGGAAACAGATGACGTGGAACAACCAAGCCAGCCAGCAGTGATGACGACTGAAGTGGATGACTCTTCAGCTCAGCCAGAATCTGAGGCAGTTGAGAGTGCTCCAGCATCCACTCAACTGGAAGCAGAGATCGAGCGTATGACAGAGGCGAGTTCTCCCACTAAAACAAGGCTTGTAACCGAAGTTGTGGAGCTGCCCAAACTGGATTTAACCAAACTGAATATTACGCCGCCTTCCAAGCCGTCTACGCCACGCATTAGCGAGGCCATTCGACGCCTCAAGGACGAGAAGAGTAGCGATGTGAGTCCCTCGCTCAAAGGAGATGCCAACATGGTCATTGACTTGGAAACCGGCGACATGTTTGCCAAGAAACCGACCGGCGTCGACGATTTGCTGCAGCGTCTAATGAAGACACGTGAGGCCAAGAAGCACAAAACTACGGAGACTGTCAAGTGAGTAGGGGAATCATCCAACCAGTTCGTTTAACTAAAACTTAATCCCTTACAGCATTTTGTCCACTGCCCATGGCAAACTGGAGCTATCCAAGGTCAGCATACATCTGCACGAGGAGGAGCCCGTCAACAAGGAACAGAAACCAGGCGCCGCCTACCAAAAAATGCAGGAACACCTCAAAACGTTAATAACTAAAAAGCGAATGGAGGACATGCGCAAGAAGCAGGCTGAAGAAATGGAAGAGGCGAGTGATGAAAATGAGGAAATGGATATGGATGAGGAATATGAGCCGGATGAAAAGCCATGCAAAAGTCAAGTCATTATTAATGATGATGAGGAAATAGTTGAAGAGGAGATTGAAAATGACGAGGAAGTGGATGAAGAAGCAGAGGTGGAGGTTGATGCAGCAGCTGAAGCTGGAACGGAGGCGGTCGCGGATGCGGAATCAGACGTAGTAGAAATGGAAGCATCAAGTGCTAGTGATAGCGACAGCGAACAGGAAAGTGAGCCGGAAGACGATAAACAGACAGGCAAGCGTAAAAATCGTATTATACGCGCATTCCAGGACGACAACTCGGACGAGGATGACGTCGATTTGTTGCAGACGCCCAAGCCAAGCAATGCGGTGCCGATTACGGCTACCCAACGGCAATTATCCGCCCACAAACTGTTCGACACAGAGATTCAGCGCACGGCCAGCGATGAGGAGAATGAACTGCTCGGCTTGTGCTCTGGAAGATTCACCCAATCCGAGATGTCATCAGCGGCACCAACGGCTAATGCACTTATCAGTCAAATTCCCATAACACAAGCAACTCCAAACAGCCAAGCACCCGAAGAACTGGAGGCGCTGTGTTCAGGCACCTTCGAAACGCAGCCAGCACTGGAGACCAATAAAATATTGTCCAGCGAAGAGGAGCCTGCAGAACAGCTGGAGGAAGTGAAACAGCGACAGAAGAAGTTGACCAAAAAGAGGCAAAAGAAGAAAGCCAAATTGGGTTTCTCTGACGACGAAGAAAGCGATGAAGATCCCACTGACAATATGGATGAGGAGCAAGCGGACAGCGACTTGGAAGAACCGGCAATAGAAGTGCCCGAAACCTTTGTTGACTACGACTCCGAGGAGAACGAAGTTGTTGTCGAAATGACGAAAAAGGATCGCAAATTGCGTGCGGCCAACTTTGTAGAGAAAGAAGCCGAACTATCTGAGTCAGAATGGGGCTCAGCCGACGAGGATGAGAAGAATATGGACAGATATGACATTGAGCTGGGTGACGAGGATCAGTTCGATCGCGAAAAGTTGCGTCACGAACTGGGTCAGATTCATGCGTAAGTAGACACAAATGTTTGTCAACAGTCAAGAATTTGCTTTAAGTTTTAATTTTTAATCACCCACAGCCGCAAAATGCTGGACCAGGACATACGGGAGGTGCGCAAGATTCAGGAGATGCTCTTCGAGGATGAGGAGGGTGCCGTGCGGCAGCGCCAGTTTCGCTGGAAAAATGCCGAAAATGGAGTGGGCTTTAGCCTGGATGATCCACGCAACGAGAATGGCGATGGCGATGCCAACGAGGGCAGCGGCGACGAGGAGAACGAGCATCTGTGGCGCAAGATTCGCTACGAGCGAGAGCAGCTGCTGCTCGAGAAGGGACTGAAGGGGGTAACTTATAAATGAGTAACCATTAACAGTTAATGCGATTATTTTATAAATAAATTGTGCTTCCAGGAAGCAACGGGAATGGCTTCACCTCTGTCACCAGCTGTGGTAAACACTGTGCGCAAGCTGACCATTATTACGGCCAAGAAAACAACGATGGAGGCGAAGAAGAGTTCGCCGTTTCTGATCTCGAAAGGTGTGAACTCCACGCAACAGTCACAGCGAGCGGTGCGTGGCTCGTTCCTGGTGCGTGACAAGGAGACGCTCAGCAAACTGGCGGGTCTGACCAAGGGCGATGTGGACGGAGCAGCGGGCACTGTTTCCCTCAAGTCGGTCAAGGCCAAGAACTTTGTGTTTGCCACGCTGACCGAGGAGGAGCACGAGGTGTGTGCCACAGTCGCTTCGACTGCTCTCTTCCTTCTTTTAAATTTCTCCCATGTCTTCGTCTTGCAGAACCAAAAACGCAAAGCGGCGGATTTGCTAAACAGCAGCAGCGAGACGGGCATTAATTTTATGAAAAAGCCACGCCTTGAGCCGCGCCGTGAGAAGTGCCTTATCGATCAGCTACTTTAGTGTAATGCAACAAATTTTATTTAGCTGTAATTAACAATAATAAACTATAAGTTAAAAATACATATTTTACTCGTTCACGAAGTGAAAAGAGTATATTGGGTTTGTGTAATGTCCATCTGTCCGTATAAACGGAATTTTTTATTTTTTTGCCGCCACTGAATTTAAAGACTTAATTTGGAATATATACTCATGTATATCCGCGTCAGACAAAGTGATATTTTTTTGCAACGCTCAAATTACAAAAATTTATAATAAAAAAATAATTGAGGCCGCTTTCGATTGTGTCAAGCTCTTATTATACTGTAAACGAGTATTGCGCAGTCGGCTACACCCGAATACAACGTTCTTGTTTTAAATATTACTCTTTGCCATTTACAGCACTGCAATACGGCACACACAACCCCTGCTGCCGATTAACAACACTGCGCCGCTCTCCGAGAAAAATAAAAGAGAAAGAGGCACAAAAAATATTCTGTTGAAGCGCTAGCATTGTTTAATGCAAATATTTTGTTATTACTCATTGAATGAATAAACGCAAACACAATTACCGCGCGCAGCAGCTGACGAACTAACGTAAGTCGAATAGAACGACAAAGTTCGCGCTGGAACAGCGCTAATCTAATCTAGCCTGGCGTCTAGCGTGTAAAATCGTCGTTTGAATTTACGTTTAGCCGGCAATCAGTCCGTCGCTGTCCGAAGACGCCGCTGGACGTGTGCCGCTGCCCAATTCCGATCGCATCCATTAATTAACCGCAACAAAATGGTGGCACAATCGAAACTTGGCCAAGTGTTCAGCTATCAGAACTGGGTGCACGCCGTCTCCGGCGCAGCCGTAAGTAAATTGTCCCCAAATGTGAACTAAAGTACAAACTCCAAAATGCTAAATACCAAATTCAATTCTCCCACAGGGTGGCTGCATAGCCATGAGCACCTTCTACCCGCTGGACACGGTGCGCTCCCGCTTGCAACGTAAGTGGATAGGTTCCCGGCTAATCTTTAATTGGTTTGATAAGCCCACGCGGATAGATAAACATTGAACGCTGAGTTCAAACTCCAATATAGTTGAATTTGATCGTATTTTGATAATCCAGCTGTGGCTTTTTCTGCTTGCAGTGGAGGAGAGCGGCGAGGTGCGCAGCACCAAGCAGGTAATCAAAGAGATTGTGCTAAATGAGGGCGTCCAGGCGCTCTACCGCGGACTTGGGCCGGTTCTGCAGAGCCTGTGCATCTCGAATTTCGTCTACTTCTACACATTCCACGCACTCAAAATGGTCACCTCGAATGGCGCGCGTGGCCAGCAGAGCGCCCTGAAGGATCTGCTCCTTGGCAGCATAGCGGGCATCATCAATGTGTTTACAACAACCCCGTTCTGGGTGGTTAATACCCGTCTGCGCATGCGCAACGTGGCCGGCACATCCGAGGAGGTCAACAAGCACTACAAGAGTCTGTTGCAGGGGCTCAGTTATGTGGCCAAGACGGAGGGTCTGATCGGCTTGTGGTCGGGCACCATACCGTCCCTGATGCTCGTCTCGAATCCTGCGCTGCAGTTTATGATGTACGAGCTGCTCAAGCGGAACCTTCAGATATTCACGGGCGGCGATATGGGCAGCCTGAGTTTCTTTGTAATCGGCGCCATTGCCAAGGCATTTGCCACCGTGCTAACCTATCCGCTGCAGCTGGTGCAGACCAAGCAGCGGCATCGCACCAACGATGTGGCCAACGGGCCGTCAACCTCCCAGCAGGCGGGCAAGCAGAAGTCGCCCTCCATGCTGGAGCTAATGGTCAGCATACTGCAGCACCAGGGCATTGGTGGCCTCTTCCGCGGTCTCGAGGCTAAAATACTGCAGACCGTGCTGACGGCGGCGCTGATGTTTATGGCCTACGAGAAGATTGCTGGGCTCGTTAAGTTGCTGCTAAAGCGGAACGCTTAAGAGGCTCTAGTCTAGGGGTAATTTAATTACAATAGTTTAACTGAAAACACATCATCACACGGTCTTGGGTACGGATTTGGATACGGATACGGATATGGTGCAGCACACAGACACTCCAAAGTTAGCCAATAAGCGCGAATGTTTATGGAATAAGAAAGCACCAAATTTTAAACAAAATTATTAGTAAATTTTATTAGTTCTCAACAGCGGCAACAGTCTCAGTGGATTTTGTTGAATTCTCGTCAGCTGTCTCCTTGTCCGCTTCGTGCTCAGCCGTTTCCTTGGAGTTGGTTTCGCCTTCGCCATTTGACTTCTGTGCAGTGGGATTTGCCAGCTCTGCTAAATTGTATTTCTTGCACTCCAAGTAGTTATCGATGACGCTGAGCAGGCACCAGCCGCGCAGCACCTCGACAATGATGGACTTCTTGGCGTTCTGCAGATCCACCTTGTTGCCAATGTTCTTGGCGTTGACCAGCTCGGCCAGATCTTTGATGATGTGCTCCCGCTTTATTTGCTGATTGTAGCGATGATTGAATATGATCCCGTATGTGGTGGCCTCCTTGAGAAAGTGCTTGTCGAACAGCGCGCCGGCCGCGTTGATTATGTCCGGCATGTTGGCCCGGCATACCGCCTCGATGGGCACCAGGCGCAGAACAAAGCGTGACATGGCCTTGCCCGTAGCAGCAATGTCATCGACTATGTGCTTGCCCAGTGCCACGGGATCCTCCAGCTGGGTGCGTATGAACAGGCAGTTGGTGGTGCCCGTTTCCACGTTCTGGAAGCGCACTTTGCGTTGGCTGAACATCTCGCGGCACTTGGCCACGGCCGCGTCCAAGTCGTCACTATCACTGTCGCCACCCTTAGCGGCAGCAGCTTCCGCTTCCGGTTTGGTCGAAGTTTCTTGCGCCTCCGGCCCGTACAATTCGTCGGCGTAGTGGTTCAGCAGATTGTAACATTCACGCACGCACGCCTTTTCGTTCATGTTGCAGGTGACCAGGAAGCCACGTTGGCCCGCCTGCAACACCTGTTTCTTGTTCTGTTGGAAGTACTTCTTCTTGTTGTGCTTAAACTTATTATTAACCATTTTTGATTTTTTTATTGCCGGTTCCATGTCACATTCAACAAAAAATTGGCGCGCAGTGCGACCAAATTGAAAAAGAAACAAAACCACAACATTTTAAAAATACCAGTTGAATTTTGTTGTGCGTTGTGTAGCACTTTTGCGCGATCAGCTGATTGCCAGTCGTTTCAAATTGATGCAAAGTACGAGCCCACGGTTGAGAGATCTAAACGTTATTCCGCTCTGAGACAAAGGAGCGCGTTTTGAAAGAGCGTGACGTCCCTATATCAGTTTGTGGATTATTTACATTGCGATTCATTAAGACAGTGTTCTTATTTTAGTCGTTATACCACGTCATGTGACGTCATAGCTTCAAGAGCTCACAATTTTTTAGACAACCTGTGGCTCTCAATCGTGGTACGGCTTTCAACTCTTCGAGCTGCCAATGGTTGCAGTGGAGGCGCCTCTGCTGGACCTCGCACAACTGCTGCCCCGTTTTGCAGACATTGAAGTGCTGCTGGAGAATGAAGTCGAAGCGCGTTACGTACTCAAACGTGCTGCAGATTACTTTGAAGAGCTGTTGGACAGGGCGGCAGAGGAGGAGATTTCTTATCTGATACGCGCTCTGGTGGACAAGAACTGGGAGCGCATACACAGCGGGCACTTTAGCAGCGTGCCGCTGACAATACGGAAGATCTATGCGCTGGGCTGCTACTTTAAGGTGAGAAACAGATTATATGAGCCCGGGGGAGCCCGACTGGGAGATAACCCAGCTGGCCCCCACTACGTAAACAAAATTCTTGAATAATCAATAAACTAAACGTATGATCTTTATGAAATATGTAGAATTTAACAAGAGCATTTAAATATATTTTCAAACCAAATCGCAAGTCTCTAGTACTTTGTGGGGTTGGAGATTCTTCCTTCTGCTTGTTACATACTTTTGCAGAAAACCATTACTTTTTTCATTTATTTTTTTTTTTTTTACTCATTTTTAATGTGTTCAGGGTATACAAATAGTATAACAACTTTTCACATTAGTAGATTTTCTTTCTGCTGCTGGAAAGCACGAGCTTGAAGCAGCGGGAACAATGTGGAGCCATTTTGGACGAGGCGCAGCTGCTGGGCTGCACGGATAATCTGTACGAGAAGAGCCATGAGCTGCGAGCCGCGCTCATGAAGTTCCTGGACGAAGATGCCACACGGGGCAACACAGTCCCCCTGCCCATTTTGCCTGCTGAGGAGCGACACCCCACGCGCTGTGATGTACCCCAACTGGACGCACCCAGCATCGTGGAATTTCGCACGAACTGTTTTGAAGCGCTGCAGCCAACGCTCCTGCTCAACACGATCGAGCACTGGCCCGCGTTCGGCAAATGGCGCGATTTGAATTATCTGCTCAAAGTGGCCGGCAATCGAACCGTGCCCATCGAGATTGGCTCCAACTACGCCAGCGATGAGTGGTCCCAGCAGCTGGTCAAGCTGCGTGACTTTCTGTACAGGCAGTTCGGTGCGGCGGACAGCCATGCAGATCGGGAAGTTGAGTATTTGGCGCAGCACGAGCTCTTCGCGCAGATACCAGCTCTGATGGCGGATATCTGCGTGCCCGACTACTGCACCGTGTCCGCCAATAGCACAGCGGATGTGGACATAAAAGCTTGGCTCGGACCCAGCCACACCATATCGCCCATGCACAACGATCCCAAGCATAATTTGCTCTGCCAAGTTTTTGGCCGTAAAAGCATCATATTGGCTGCTCCCTCGGATACAGAGAACCTCTACGCGCACGACAGCGAGTTTCTCAATAACACCTCTCAAATCGACGCAGCCAAACCGGACTTTGAGCGCTTTCCCCTGCTGAGGCGGGTACGCTTCCAAGAACTGCTGCTGCAGCCCGGAGACTGTTTATATTTGCCACCCAAGTGGTGGCACTACGTGCGCTCCGAAACAGCCAGTTTCTCGGTCAGCTTCTGGTGGGAATAACTACAGATAACAAACACAAAATGTCAATGTTAAGTGCGTCACAAATGACGTCATATTTGTTCGACGTGGTCCGTACGGAATGAATCATCGATAAGCTCGCTTTATGGGTGTGTTAATAAGTTATAAAGTTATTTATTGAGTAGCCAATGAATTCTTGGCTGCGGCAAACGAAGTTTAAAGTTGCAAAGATTACAAATACAAAGAGCTTGAGATAATAAACGTGTGTTATACACCTGCACTAAGATCTAAGCTTTTAATGTGATTGAGTGTTGTTTTGTTTGTGTTTTCAATTTATAATCTTCCATAATCTTTGAATATTTCCATTTGATGCCTCTGCCCCCACCATGTTTAAGTCTTATCGTTCCTTAAATGTTTACTTCGCACGCAGTTTGAGCGCCTCGCTTAGTCATCCTTCTCGGAGGCACCAGCTGCCTTAATCGTGATCTGCTTTTGCAGCTTGCTGTACTCCTCGGTGAGGCGGTCGTATTCGCGGTTGAGGCTTTCGGCCTGCGACTTGACTGCTTCCTTGTCCTTCTTCTCGCGATTCAAGTCGGCGGTTAGCTCCTGGACGCGTTCCCGCAGCTTGTTGAGCTGTAAAACGAGTGTCAGCTTTGAATATTGGCCACGGAGAGTGTTTGGATATGGGTGAGTTTTTTGGGGAATGTGCTCGAAAGCTTAGGATATTCTGGCGGTGAGTCCTTGCACACGTTTCCGCAGGCTTGACAACTGTTCAAAGAGTTTACGAGAGTTTTACGTGAATTGTCTGTCTCTGGACTGGCCCAACACGTTCCATGCGGGTAGAACAACAAATTGCCTTGATTGTACAGCTGGTAGTAGGAAACAGTCTCAAGTGTTAGGTGTGCGCAAAGCTCTTTAAACATGCCTGTGCTGGACGGTGTGCAAAAACTCCAAATGCCAACTAATTGGGACGTTGGACTCACCTCGTTCAGTGTGGTGTCTTCGGTGGCCTCCTTT
Organism: Drosophila colorata; assembly: GCA_035041545.1. Classification (NCBI taxonomy): domain Eukaryota; kingdom Metazoa; phylum Arthropoda; class Insecta; order Diptera; family Drosophilidae; genus Drosophila; species Drosophila colorata. The sequence continues at coordinate 10,107,054 of JAWNLD010000564.1, forward strand.
GCCTTGTCGGTCTTGTCGTTCATCAGGGAGCGGGCCGCGGCTGTAGCGCTCTGGGCCTGCTTCATGGAGGCCTCGCTCTGGGCCAGCAGATTGGCCTGCGCCGAAATCAGCGAAATCAAGCGGCGGATGACCAGGACGAGGAATATCGAGAAGCCCGAAATGTAAAAGTTACGCTGGGCGCGGAACAAGCGCATGCTGTGCTGCATCTCCACGTTCAGATGCACCTCGCCGGCTGACTCAAAGCTCGAATACTTGCGCATCTCGCGTATGGCCTCCAGCAGGAACAGCACCAGCACTCCCATAATAAGGAAGAAGTAGATGTGCGCCTGCTGTCCAATCATGGCCAGAAACTTCGATTTGAAGAAGCGGTTCCATCTGTACGGGCTGGCCACGGGCAGCACCAGCAGCAAAACCACGACAATTTCTGTGTACAGAAAACCTGCGATCAAAGTCCACACCAAACTCATTTTTTGCGACTTTTTCCTGTGCAAAGTTGAAAGTTTGTTCGATTTTTGTTTTTGCTTGCTGAAAAGATTTTGATTTTTTCGAATTAGTCTGAAATACACACGTCTAGTTAGGCTATGCGGCTATTTATAAACGAGTACCGTGAATCGGCTTACTTTAAATAGCTATAGCAATCAAAATACAGCTGCAAATGATGAAATATGCGTATTTCTATGCAGTCATTAGCGGCCACGTCAACTTTGTTTCTGGTTGTTCGACAAATATTGCAGCGAGTTGGCAGCCCCACATGGATTTAGGCTTTGTAAACAAAAATCGGTTGCCAGGGACAAACGAAATGTGCTTTTGCGCCATCGATCAAATTCAGTTGTAGTTTTTATTTCAATTCGTAGTTGCGATAAAATGTCGTACCAGAACTGGTTGAACTACCTGCAATCCGCTGAGAAGAACTCGATGCTCAGCGGCAGACTGCGTAAGGTGCTCTACAAGTTCCCCGATGGCCGGCAAATGGCCGAGGAGTACAACATGGATACGGGCGTCGTGCAGAGACGCGCCTGGCGCAAATGCAAACAGCTCATGGGCGAGCCCGAGTGGGAAATAGAGCTGGGCGATGAGCCGCGACAACTGAACTGGGGTGCCAATAAGCCGCATGCAGCCGGCGGCGGCGATGCGGACAACGCGGATACCGGCGAATTTACGCTGCGCGAGAGCAACACGGCACCGCTGCTGACCAAGCGGGTGACCAAGAAAAACATCGAGTGGCGCATACGAAACCTGGCCTTTCCGCTAGACGTGTACAACGTGCGCGCCGACCCAGAACAGCGCGCGATTGTCGTGCGCACCAACAACAAGAAGTACTATAAGGTTATTCCCGTACCTGATCTGGATCGCTGCGGCGTACCGCCGGTCCAGGCGAACATCAGCACACATCATCAGTTCAACACGCTGATCATCACCTACCAGAAGCCTGCCATTTTGTGCGAGATGGAGGCCCAGGTGCTCCTACTGCTGAAGAACGTTGAGACGGAGACGGATGTGGATGATTTGTTGAAGGGTTTGCTGGCCAAATAAAACTCATAGCATATAAAGTACATTTAAACTAAGGCTTATTTATTAGTATCTTAAGCTACTTTTGAAAACTTTCGGGCATGCCGATGTAGCTGGCCAACGACGGCGCCGAAGAGCTGGTGAACATGCTATAATCAAAGGAAGGCAGCTCCAGCGGAGTCAAGGAAGGCATGTCATGCTGTGAGCCACGCTCGAGCATGGCACGGCATTGGAATTCTTGACTTTCCGCTTGCGGATCGCTTTGGATCATAGTCTCCACTTTTAGCTCAACCAACGCGGGCGTTGTTGCTTTACGCTCTATGGTCGAGGTAAACTTGGCATCGAAGTCCTGTACGGTCTTGTCGATGGCCTTGGCCACGGACTGGGCTGAGCCCACGCCCTGTTCCGGTCGCAAGGGCAGCATGGGACTCGTCTCCTTGAGCTGCACAAAGTCCTTCATCTTGGTGAGACCGTGTTGGGTCTTGCGCATCTCGATCTGGCGCAACTTGCGCTGAAAGTCAAGCGTCAAAGTGTCTAGTACCTCCTTCGATTTGGCCAGTTGAACGTTCTTATATGCATCCTGTAGGTATAGCAGAGAAGTCTCCAGTGCTTTTATTGCCTCCTCGTAGCGATGGTGACGAATGAAGCGCTCTGAGCGGCGTTCGTGGAAATGTGCCTGAAGTTAAAAACGCAAATAAACTAAATTTATTAAACAAAATATTTTATTTTCCCTTTTATTTACCAAATTCAACGGTGCACAATCCATGTTTTCTTCTGTTTTGTTTTTATTTACCTGCGCAGTATGACACTTGCCTGGCAACTCTGCAAAACAGCTGGTCTATCGATAGCTCGATAATTCGACATCACCAATTATCGAAGTGAAAATCAAATTCAAACAAAATTTTTTAAATTACAAGTTTTTATAATATTTAAGTTGTAAAGTTGGAAAGTTGTAAAATAAAGATCAGTTTACAGCGGTGTAGCATCGGCTTGTTTACCCTCAGTTAGCGCTCGTGAAGCATGCACAAAAACGGGCACGTTTATGCCCTGAAAGTGTTACAAATGTAACGGAAACTAATATTTATTACATACGTTATACATACCTGCATTTTAGCGGATCTCACAAATGCCTTATTCGAAGTGACTGTGAAAATTTTACGCTGCATGCCAAAACTGAATATCTTCAGACTCCGCTCATTTACCTTGGCCGTAAAGCGTATGTTGGCGAATTCTTCCGGTATCGTCTCGACATCCGGATACACCGTAACGCGTTTCATGAACTCCACTGCGAGTTCCCGCTCACTGGGCCCGCCCAGCACGGTTAGAATATTTTGAAATGCATCGTTGGCCAATTGACAGCAGACCAGGCGCTTGCCCAGAAATATCTTATCGAGTACTGGTTTAACTGGACACTCGCGCTCCTTCTCAGCTTGCTCGGTCAAAAGCGGTTCCTTGAACACAAAATTGCAGCCACCGTTCGAGAGGGCGCTGACGTATGCCAGCAAGGTGGTCACATCTAGATTCAATTCATTTGACATTGTTGCATACTGATCCCCATCCAAATCGGGCTCCTCCAAGGATGCCGTTTGCACGCCCATTTCCTTAAGCTCCTCGTGCAAGGAGCTGTCTATTTTGTTGGAGAAGTAGAAGACTATCTAAAAGAGACATTGGATTAACAGTCAAATAAGTAGGCGACATATTAACCTTGGGGCGTTGAAACATGCAGAAATGCAGCTCGCTGGCTTCCAAATAATCGCTTGCCTGGTCCAGGACGCTGCGTGCGCCAAAACTGACGCAACCTTTGGCAGCATCTTCGATGGACTTGGAGTTGCGCGCAATGACCTTGATCCACTTTAGACCGTTATTCGCAACAATATCCACACGCAGGGGACTCTCGCGCGATTCGAGTGGAAAAACCGCATTTATGTCCACAACTCCTTGCTGCAGACGCAGCGTTTTTATGAGAAAGTCATAGTTGACAAAGTTGCTGCTAGTTATATGATTCTCCTTTAAAGTTTTGGTTCGCAAAACCTGCTCATGAGATGGTATTATTAGTTTTTTTATAGATACTTCAATACGATTGATCAATCAGACCTTTTCCAAGAATTTTAGTTCCTGTTCTATTTTCCTTTGCACTTTTGAAACCCCGGGAATGTCCTCGAATTCAACCAATGACTTCTTCAGCTCTTCACCTAGCTTGATTTTACCGCTGGCTTCTGTATACAGACCGTCCTCCATCTCCATTGCCACCTGCTGAGCTTTAGTACAATTTTGTTCTATTTGATTTTAATATTATTGTCAGCTGGCCTTTCAGGGCTACACAACCAAGTATATCGATATCGTTATCGAGCTGCCAGCAACTCTGCTGCAATTGCTGTCAAATGCCGCCCGCGTTTTCATCCATCCACTTTTTCTTCACCGGTCAAGCCAAGCGGCAGCTCTGAAAATGGCGCCGCTTCAGTAATGTGAAAAAATTGAATCCAAGCGCATCATTATTAAAATGTGTCAATTCATTGATTAATATAGCAAAAGGTAATTATCTAAACGCTTAGCTACTTGAATTTGTCAATATTTATGTAAAATCTGCACGAAGTATCTCCAGAAAAGCAGAAATGTCTGCGCTTTGGTCGCATTTTGTAGCGTGCAAAATTAAAAACACAAATGCTGCTTACTAGCATCGTTAGGCGACACGACTATCCTTACTGTGGCCATGGTTTTCAAAGTAGTACATTCCAAAAAAAAAAAAAGATGTATTTTATGCGTAAAATGTGATGATCAGTTCTAACCTCAACATAAAAATTTTTTCTGCAGTGCAATTGTGTTGGCTAATAATAGCACAGCAGCGTCAACATGTACTTGTATAATCTGACGCTCCAGAAGGGCACCGGCGTCACGCACGCCGTGCACGGCAACTTCTCGGGCGGCAAGCAGCAGGAGGTGCTGCTGTCACGTGGCAAGTCGTTGGAACTGCTGAGGCCCGATCCGAACACCGGCAAAGTTCACACGCTGATGTCGACGGAAATATTTGGCTGCATACGAGCGCTGATGGCCTTTCGTCTGACGGGCGGCACGAAAGGTTGGTTTATCTCTTTTTAATTTTGTATTACTTTTTACGCACAAAACCCAATTGAGGCAATTATTTTTGTGGTTGTCCCAGTTTGACCTTTTTGAACGTGTCTAAGTGCGATAGTAATCTAACTTGGCGTCGCATTTGCCATGACCCTGACCACATGGTATGGCGAACTGAAACTTCGAGTTACAAGAATTCCTAACCTCAAAAACCATATACTGTTAATATCTGCCTTTATATAATTTGTTTTGCAATTTTTTATTTCGTTAGATTACATTGTCATCGGCTCTGACTCTGGTCGTATTGTTATTCTTGAGTACATTCCGAGCAAGAATTCTCTGGAAAAGGTGCATCAGGAGACCTTTGGCAAGTCGGGCTGTCGTCGCATTGTGCCGGGACAGTACTTTGCCATTGATCCCAAGGGCCGTGCGGTGATGATTGGTGCTGTTGAGAAGCAGAAGTTGGCCTACATCATGAACCGTGATACCCAGGCACGACTCACCATATCTTCACCACTCGAGGCCCACAAGTCAAACACTCTGACTTACCACATGGTGGGAGTGGATGTTGGCTTTGACAATCCCATGTTTGCGTGTCTGGAAATCGACTATGAGGAAGCCGACTTGGATCCATCTGGTAAGAGCGTACCAACAGAATATATCCTACTGTCCCTAGGCGCTCTAATTCTCAGTGACTGTGGCTAAAGAACCGTTGACACTGTTTGTACTGATCGCTAGATAAATGTGACCACTGAACCATTGGTGCTGCTGTAATTGCCAAGCAGCACTTCACTGAATGGTGGCCCACATTCCATTAAAGTCAATTAATATTTGTTTATAATTTGAAATGTATTAAACAAGTTGCTTTTGTTAATTTGCAGGTGATGCAGCTCAACGTACACAACAAACGCTGACATTTTACGAGCTCGACTTGGGCTTGAACCATGTGGTGCGCAAGTACTCTGAGCCACTGGAAGAGCACGCAAACTTCTTGGTTTCTGTGCCCGGCGGCAATGACGGACCTTCGGGTGTGCTCATTTGCTCAGAGAATTATCTGACATATAAGAATCTAGGCGATCAGCATGACATACGCTGTCCCATACCGCGTCGTCGCAATGATCTAGATGATCCGGAGCGTGGTATGATCTTTATATGCTCTGCAACACATCGCACCAAGAGCATGTACTTCTTTTTGCTACAAACCGAGCAGGGCGACATATTCAAGATCACCCTCGAGACCGATGACGATGTGGTGTCCGAGATCAAACTCAAGTACTTTGACACAGTGCCGCCTGCGACGGCTATGTGCGTGTTGAAGACGGGCTTCCTGTTTGTGGCCAGCGAGTTTGGCAACCAGTAAGTAAAAAATGTAACTTACGGTTTTGCTTGAGCTCTGCTAACTTTGCATTTTTCTATAGTTATCTGTACCAAATTGCACATCTGGGCGATGACGATGATGAGCCCGAATTCAGTTCTGCTATGCCACTTGAGGAGGGTGAAACTTTCTTTTTCGCTCCACGTGCATTGAAGAATCTCGTCTTGGTCGATGAGTTGCCCTCGTTTGCGCCCATTATCACCTCGCAGGTGGCTGATCTGGCAAATGAAGACACGCCGCAGCTGTATGTGCTTTGTGGACGTGGACCGCGCTCAACACTGCGTGTACTGCGCCATGGTCTTGAGGTATCTGAAATGGCCGTCTCTGAACTGCCCGGTAATCCAAATGCCGTGTGGACTGTTAAGAAACGCATTGATGGTGAGTCCGAAACAAGGCTTTCTTTTTATATTTGCTCTTATTTATTAAGTTTATTGCTTAAGTTTGCTAGCAATGAAATGTTTCTAATAATTCAACTGGTGCATTGATGATACAGAACACGATACCCCAAGATAAACAGTTAATAATATTGCTATATATAGATTGTACTAGGATTGTTGATTTCGATATTGTTTTCTATCGATCTTAAGATCCTAAAAACATGTACGAAGTTTTTGTACTATACGCTGTGTGGCAATCTGGTCACAACAAATGTACGCTGGGTGTGCATTCCATTGGCCAACAAGTGATGCTCCTTAAAAATACCAACAATCCTAGTCTAAATACCTATATGTAAACACGATCCAAAAGCCACAAGTTATCAACCACCAGTTCTCTCTTATTTCAGGCGCTTAAACACAGACGTCAACTGTTTGTTGAGTGTGACTATCGAACAGATATAAAAACAGAGTTATCCAATACACTCGTGTATAATACTTTTAATTTATATTTGTCTTTTGTGAAGCGATAGGTAAGGCAACATTACTGCAGCTCTTAAGTCAACAGATACTACAAAATGCTACAAACCTCTTTATGAACTCATAAGCTTAAGACTTGACATTGAACATGATGCGATTACTTATCAACCGTGTTTCAGATGAATTATCCATTGATTTTAACTTGATAAACTGATTATTCAATGTCGCCAAAACGCCCTTAGAATTGTGACTTGAAAGAATATCTTTTACTAATGACCAAACTTTGTGTTGTGCTCCTACTTTTAGACGAGTTTGATGCCTATATCATCGTTTCTTTCGTGAATGCCACGCTGGTTCTGAGCATTGGCGAGACCGTTGAGGAAGTGACGGACAGTGGCTTTCTGGGCACCACGCCAACATTGTGTTGTGCTGCTCTAGGCGATGATGCTCTGGTGCAGGTCTATCCAGATGGCATACGTCATATACGATCCGATAAGCGTGTGAACGAATGGAAAGCGCCCGGCAAGAAATCCATTACAAAATGTGCCGTCAATCAACGCCAGGTGGTCATTACGCTCTCCGGTCGCGAGCTGGTCTATTTTGAAATGGACCCGGTAAGCATTTAAATGAACTAAGTAATAGGAGAGGAAATCTATATAGTCACTTATTTAGCTTTCTGCTCCTTTTCCTTGCTCTGATGACAAAAACACGAAAAAGAACAATCATGTTGAGACACTTTGTGTCCTGCAGTGCTGAGCAATCATTAGACAATGTTTTTATAGTTTCTCAACCCGTTCTAAGCTAATTACTAACGTGCAATTCCTCTTCCGCAGACCGGCGAGCTGAACGAATATACAGAACGTTCGGAGATGCCTGCTGAGATCATGTGCATGGCTCTGGGCACAGTGCCGGAGGGCGAGCAGCGCTCCTGGTTCTTGGCTGTTGGCCTGGCCGATAACACTGTGCGCATACTCTCGCTGGATCCAAACAATTGCCTGTCGCCGTGCTCTATGCAAGCTCTGCCCTCGCCAGCCGAGTCCCTGTGTCTGGTCGAGATGGGGCACACGGAGAGCACAACCAACGCTGGTGGTGGGGACGATGATGTGCCTGCACAGCGCAGCGGAGGCAGCAACAAGGGCACCATCTATCTAAATATTGGCTTGAGCAACGGCGTCTTGCTGCGCACCGTGCTGGATCCCGTGTCTGGGGATTTGGCGGATACGCGCACACGCTACTTGGGCTCGCGTCCGGTGAAGCTATTTCGCATCAAGATGCAGGGCGCCGAAGCCGTGTTGGCTATGTCCAGTCGCACCTGGCTGTCGTATTACCATCAGAATCGTTTCCATTTGACCCCACTGTCGTATGAGACGCTCGAGTACGCCTCTGGCTTCTCCAGTGAGCAGTGCAGTGAGGGCATTGTGGCCATTTCGACAAATACGTTGCGAATTTTGGCATTGGAGAAACTGGGCGCCGTCTTCAATCAGGTGGCCTTTCCGCTGCAGTACACGCCGCGCGCCTTTGTCATACATCCGGATACGGGACGCATGCTAATTGCCGAGACGGATCACAATGCGTACACCGAGGACACCAAGAATGCGCGCAAGGAGCAAATGGCTGAGGAAATGCGCAGTGCTGCTGGCGATGAGGAGCGCGAGCTGGCCAGAGAGATGGCCAATGCATTCATTAATGAGGTGCTGCCCGAGGATGTATTCTCTGCACCCAAGGCGGGACTGGGCCTGTGGGCATCACAGATACGCTGTCTGGACGCCATGCATGGCCAGACGATGTTCAGCGTGCCGCTGTCACAGAACGAGGCCATCATGGCCATGACGCTGCTTAAGTTCTCTATTGCGGCAGATGGTCGCTACTATTTGGCCGTGGGCATTGCCAAGGATCTGCAGCTGAATCCACGCATCTCGCAGGGCGGCTGCATCGATATCTACAAAATTGATCCAACCTGCTCAGCTCTAGAGTTTCTGCATCGCACTGAGATTGATGAGATCCCTGGCGCTTTGTGTGGCTTCCAGGGTCGCTTGCTGGCTGGCTGTGGCCGAATGCTGCGCATCTACGATCTGGGAAAGAAGAAGATGCTGCGCAAGTGCGAGAACAAACACATTCCCTACCAGATTGTCAACATTCAAGCGATGGGACACCGTGTCTATGTCTCGGACGTGCAGGAGTCAGTCTTCTTCATACGCTATCGTCGCGCGGAGAACCAGCTCATCATATTTGCCGATGACACGCATCCGCGTTGGGTAACGGCCACCACGCTGCTGGACTATGATACCATTGCCATTGCTGATAAGTTTGGCAATTTGAGCATTCAACGCCTGCCGCATTCGGTCACCGATGATGTGGACGAAGATCCCACCGGCACCAAGTCGCTCTGGGATCGTGGTCTGTTGTCGGGCGCCTCGCAGAAGTCGGAGAACATTTGCTCATTCCATGTGGGCGAGATCATCATGTCGCTGCAGAAGGCCACGCTCATTCCTGGTGGCTCCGAGGCTCTCATCTATTCAACATTGAGTGGCACAGTGGGCGCCTTTGTGCCGTTCACCAGTCGCGAGGACTACGACTTCTTCCAGCACCTGGAGATGCACATGCGCAATGAGAATCCGCCACTGTGCGGTCGGGATCATTTAAGCTACCGCAGCTCCTATTATCCTGTGAAGAACGTCCTCGATGGCGATTTGTGCGAGCAGTATTTATCCATTGATGCAGTGAAGCAGAAGAGCATTGCCGGCGACATGTTCCGCACACCGAATCAAATCTGCAAGAAGCTGGAAGACATACGCACACGCTATGCGTTCTAAATAGGTGAGTGGGCTGAGATACCTCAGGGTTATATGTGGGAGTCATGTTCTCTGATGATATAGCACTTACCTTGGGACACCTATGAAATATGCCTTGATTAGTGTAAATTATTTACAACTGAAAGAACTTATATAGATATGTTTGCATCTATATCGACAAATATTGATTGTTTTTATGATTTTTATTTGCAGCTATATTGGATGCGCAAGGGCTTTATATAATGTATTTGTTTATAAGGTGAGTTTTGATAAAGACAAAGTTAGTTTTACTTAAATTACTTTATGATGAGCTAAGCTTTTACCTTGGGACACCTATGAAATGCCTTGATTAGTGTAAATTTATTGTTGCTGAAATTAAATTGTTGATCGAAATAATTTCTGTTAAATTTAATATAACTTTCTAATTGAAGTTTCGCTTTCAATTATTTACAGTTCTTTCTACAACCCGTTTATTGCGGATCTCAAATGCAACACACTTAAAAAATCGAAAAAAAAAAAAAAAGGTAAATATTTTATTATTTTACGTATTAATATTTTGTGCTTTACGATGATGTTTTTACATATGTTAGACTAATGAAATAATTTGATTGAAAATTAATTACTGAGTTCACTATTCAAGTGTTTTTTTTTATTTTTAAGATTATTTAACATATGCTAAAACCAGTTTCCATATTCTATGTTTACAGCTCTTGCGCTTTGGATCCTTTGGGGGTTACAGTCTTAAATATTTTACATACTAGGTAAATATTAATATGGTTTGAACGATTATTAACATGTGCTAATTTCATGTCTCTCTTATCTATTTCAGTTTAAATATGTAATTGGTAATGCTTAGTCGTAAATTGCACATTAATACACAACAACAAACACAACCACTAAATGACTGCCTATTTATATTAGAATTAATTGCTGCGCAAATTCAACATTTGTGCAGCTTATTTAATAGCCACACTCTGTAATTTAAGTCTCGTATTTAAACAATAATAAAAACAATATACACAAAGAACACAAGGTGGCCTGTAATTCACTTGTTCTTGTTAGCTGTTGCTGGCTTGTTCTTGGCCTTGTTTACGCGCTCCTCTTTACCGTTACGGCATGCATAGAATATCAGCCTAAACGTCTCGTTTTCTCTTCTGTGGTATTTGCGATAAAAGAAACCAAATTGTTGTAATTTGTTATGTACGGAGTTATAAGCACAGTAGTTATGCAAATTACGTGCCTCCGACTCGGGACTTGGAACGGCCTGGTGGTGGTCTCTGCCTCACACAGGCCATAAAACAAGCATCCGCAAAGTGTTCCACTTTGCAGACGCATAGATAGACTGCGGGAGGGAGGGGGGGAGGTACATCTTCTAGCTGGCGCTGCGCCATCTGGTTAAACGATTTATTAACTTCATTTCTAGATCATTAGATCGCATAACACGGACATTCATCACTTGTTTGCTCTTTTTACTGCACATTGCGAGATCGTGAGCAACACGCAAGCGTCTACGAACCATAAACAAGTCTAGACAACCGTGCCCGACTAGAAGATACCTTGTAGCCTGCGAGTTGACGTAACATAAATTTTTACATACAAATAAATGCAAATAAATATTTACACTTTGGGCCAAACAATACGAAAAATTAAAAAAAAAAAAATTCTGCTTTTAATATTTGCTGTAGTGTGGTGAGGTATTTAAATCCTGATTCTAGCTCTTTTAATCTCCGAGTAATGCTTGAAAAAACCTATCTAAAACATATACTTATAAATTACTATAAAATATAATTTAATAATATAAAAAAAAAAACTATTCGCGTATATTTACGATTAATTATAATTATAATAATAAAACTTAAAATATTTGTAGATCAAGGTAATTTATAGTAGTGTGCTTTATTTAATCCTGAGATGCCTTCTGCATGCTGCATACTCACTCGTACCTTTGCACAACAGCAACTTACCCTTCGTCTTACCCATTTTCCTTGTGTACAGGGTATGGCGAGAAGGCATCTCTAGGCTGCATCTACGCATGCAATTCGCGCCACTTGCAGCTGCAGCCTGGCGATCGCGCCGCCGATAAGTACAATCAACGCTTGGCGCAAACACTTGCCACTTGTTGGTCGGCCGCCGACTGCCTTCGGCCTGCTGCACAGTGCCCTAACACAACACGCCCACTTTTTGTAGCGCCTGGAAGCTGTTGCCATTGCATTTGGAATGCGCTCAAGAGGCCTCGTTGCAGATGCCCAGCTGCAGATAAGGCAAACGCTATGTCTGCCTCGAATGTCCTGCTTGGGCTTTGTTTGGACTTTATATCGTTGCTGTTGTGGGGCGTCATTGCCATTATCAGCGCCCGGCGATCAACGATCTGAGCATCGGAATCGAAGTCCACTCGGCCCTGCTGCAGATGCTTATCAAAAATGCCTCGCGTGATAAAAAATTCGCATGAAACGCGCTCCACACTTGGAAATGGTCTTGGAAATGGGTGTTAACGCAGCAACTTTTCAGCTGTCCACTTGGCTTGCGTGTAAGAATTTTCTGCGAATTCGCTGAGATTTTAATCAGATAGATGTCTGGCAGACCTGGACTTGGACTTGGTCTTCGCTGGACCTGGACCTGGACTCAGCTACTCGGCTAGCTGTAGCCTGGCGCTGGCAGCGGGGCCGACACTTTCGCTGTAAATTAAATGCTCATTTTCCGAACGCGGCCGGGGCACATTTTCCAGTCACGTCGTTTCACAGTTAGCAACTTTATTAAAACTAACGGCATGCCAAATAATTAAAACGCAGCAAAAGCAAGAAAGAAAAAAAAAACGAGGAATTGCAAATTGCGGGCCATGTAATAAATAGAATCATCAGCTAGCCAGCCAGCCGGACAGTCAGGCAGTCAGGCAGCCAGGCAGTCAGCTAGCGGAGTGCGGTCAGCCAGACAGTTAAAGTCAGGGTCTGGGTCTGGGGCTGTCTTGCGATCATGATGATCATGATCATCAGCATGATCAGCAGCAGCGGCAGTCGCAGCAGTCTTGGCAGCATTATTTTAATTCACTTAGCAGCTTTGGACGTTGGTTTTTAGGCTTTGGCCAAGTTGCACAGCTGTGAGCCGGTTAGTCTGCGCCTGACAAACCAATTATAAAGCATGGCTTTTGATGTGCACGTGTCGTGGCTAGCAAGAGGAAGAGCGTAACTAGCATATATGTGCGATCAGCTCTGAACTAATCTGAGATCTTAAGGTCGTTGCGCACTGCGCTACTTTGCAACTATTTTAGAGTTAAAGACAGATATGGAGAGATCATTGAAAAATTTTGTTTTAATTTGATGTATGTATGTAAATTTAAAGCAGTTCAGCTAATAAGTGAAATTATTAGAAAATTAAATTTCGGCTTAGCATTAAATATGTATGTATGTATAGGTATAGGTATATCTATATCATATCAAAGAGAGCCATGGATTCGAATCAGGCCTAATATGAAAATCATATGTATAATGTACTAAGTAATATGTAATGTAAGGTTTAAAAATTTATTTTTATTAATATTTATTCAAGACGTGTTTCACAATTTGCAGTAAATAATATGACTCAGGAAGGCAACTCTATAATATATGTTACAAAAACGTGTTTCACCGATTTTGGAAAATCCTATGCTTTGTTATTCTGGGTTTATTCTGGAGTGAACAGATTATATTTAAAATAAAATTACTTGGCCCGCGCAAGGCCGGGTAATAATGCAAATAAAAATAATATCAAGGCAAACAAAACCGTTGCTTAAGCTTAACATGGATTCAACACAAAAACATAAAACACCACAAAAGTTATCGGGTCATCTTCACGACTGTAGCCTATAATTAAAAATTTCAGCAAAAAGCAAATTATTAAAGGATTATTAAATGTTATTACAATGAAAAGTGAGGACTTGCCCGAGCGCCAAACTTAATGGACACAGCGAGTTCCCTTGGACGAAGAAGATATCGATTCGCTGTGCTGTGTTTGCACCACAAGCGGACCCTCTGCCTCGGCTGAGCCTCAATTGGTTCCACTCAGCTGTCTGGGCCGTGGACCAGCTGGAGGTTCGGTTCTGGCCAGAAGCAGCAAGCAGAAAAACAGTTTGCAACCTCATAATTGCTGACGGCCCGAAGAGAGAGAGAGAGAGAAGAATGACACTCACAGGCGTCGTCCGATCCTCGGCTGCAGTTGGCTGTCAGCAATCTTTCGTGGCCAGTTAAATGTACTTATCTACCTTCGGCTCCAGATCTACATGTGTATACATATATATAGGTGAGCTGGCTTGCGTGGCTTTGGCTGTGCTTTGCGCTGGGCTGACCCCATTCAATGTCATTAACTCGGCCCAAGGTCTGTTTGTTTTGGCTTGGCCCCAGAGCTCGCAATTTTCGCATAATTGACTGAAAATTATGAAATGTGAAGAGGGTTTTTGTGGCAACGACATCGCAACGTCGCAACGTCGCCCACTGAACTCATTTGAACTGGTCGGGCTTGTCAGCAGCTCTCGTCCGTGTTCAGCTGCTGCCAATTGCTGGCTCGCCCCTCTCCGATCCTCGAAGACAAACTCAGCTGTAAACGTTTCAGTCACTTAGTCAACAATCTGTTGCATCTAATTGTCTTTGCAACAAAAATTACTCAATTCCGTGATGCTGCTGCTGCTGCTGCTGATGCTGCGATACCAGATGCAGATCTGACTGCAGATTAACTCTCCGTCTCGCCCCTCTCTTTCAACAGGTTTGACATCATTTTCACTTTAGTTTGTTTTGAAGAGCACAAATTTGCACGCAGCTGAGGACCGAGAAAATGATGACGATGATGCGTTGAGTAACTCAATCGCCATCTCTCAGTTTCAATTTCAGTCTGGGTCCCGCTCCCGCTCCCGGTCTCCGTCTCCTTCTCCTTCTCCGTTTATAGCTGTGTCTTTGGAAACATGCACTTTAGTGGGCGTGGCGCACTTCCGCAAGCAATTTGCTGCGGTTCTTGGGCGGCGGGCATAATGGAACATTTTAATGCTGAAACCGATGATTAAAATCAAAGTCATAAAAAACAAACAAACAAACGAAGAGCGTGCGGCTAGCTGATACCCTGTAACCAGGTCAACTAGAAAGAGTCAAATACAAAATTATTAAAAGATCTTGTTAAATATTAAAAGCAGCATAAACTTAATTTCATGAAAATCGCATAGAGGGGCAATATTTGAATTAGAGGGAGTGTGGACTGCATGGGAGATAGAGAAAGAGAGGGAGAACGAGAAGGTGAGCAAGAGCGTGAGTAAAGAAAAAGGAATTAACGAAAGAGGAATTTAGTTTAGGGAAAAAGAAGAGAGAGAGAGAGAGAAAGAGAGCGAGTCAGCAGGAGAGAGGTAAATAAGCAGAGAAAAGATTATAAATTGGATTAAGAAAAAGAAGACAATTAAAGTAATATTAAAAAATAAAATACAAACACAGAGAAGGAAATCCAGAGGCAGGCAAAGTAATTAATTGAGAGCCGCCGATGAGTAGCTAATCCAGTAGATCACCCATTCGAAAAGGGTACAGGGTATAACAAAGAGCCAGCGCTGGCATCGCCACTTGGAGATGTCGAGAACGCAGTCGCAGTTGGAGCCGCAATTGCAGTTGCAACTTGCCAGATAAATACGTTGATCAGTCGCACAGATCATCAACACGAACATGCCACGGCGACGAGCAACGTGCAACAAGCAACGGAGACACGTCAGCAACGGGCCATAAAAACGGGAGCAGCATGCAACATAATTGAAAGCAATTTGCGGCTGACTGGGCCAAGGAGTGGCCAGGCAGGGCGGGCGGCGAGAGTGAGGCTGGGATGGAGTTGGGGTCTAGTGGGGCCTGGTGGCTGCTGGGTGATGAGCAGCCGGCAGGGCGAGCGTCAGCATAAACATTACATTGATTGCCTGCCCCACACACACTCGCACACACACACACACACACATGCGCCCAACCACACGTGTTGTTTGTCAATGCAATTGGCGCTTCTCCAGCCTCTCCCCGCCAAGTGAAGGGGTTTCGTGCTGCCACATGCGAGCACGAACGGAAGTCGCTTAGTTCCGGCAAATGGCAGCCGCTGCCGTTGATCATCCGCACCTGAAGCACATTTGCTGCAGCAGCCAGCTCCCCGAACGAACACGCCCCGAACGGCTGTCAGCCCATTTGCTGTTACGCAATTATGCATTGCCTTTGATTTGTTTCTCCGGCCCGGCAATGCGGCCCTTTTGCCACTCGACTGTAATTGCAAACAGCTGAGCAACATGTGCCGCAAATCCATGTCGACTTATCGATACACGGAATTGGGCAAGATTGCCGGGGAATCAGTTTAGAGCGCAGAGAAGGGGGCAGCAGAGAGGGGGAGAGGCCAAAGTCAATGATCAAATGATCATTAGCACAGCTTGGGAGCACATTTTAAGAGTGCCTGTCAGAATTGGGCGAGTGCTTACAAACAAATTGTGTCAACCGGAGTTAATCAACCCAATCACAATGTTTTTTTAAAGGGCTAAGTAATTCAGATATAGAAATATCCAAGAGAACGTTGTGGGTTTTAGATTTGTTATTCTAAAAATCGAAGCTGAAGCTTTAAAGATAAAGTCAAATTTGGTTAAAATATCTTTAAGAGAAAAACTTTTTCATAATGCGATCTATATGATATAGTGTATAATGCATGTATTATAATGATGCAGAATTAATTTAGAGGACAAACCATGGCCAAAATGGTATCAAACATTAAAATCGGTTAGCCTTTGCTAAAGTTACCGAAGTTTGGAAAGTGAATTTCCTAAGAATTGGGAGCTTTCCAAGTCAAAATTTGTGTAAATTTTGTCATGACTTTTGACTGAGACGTTAGTTTGAAAACTATAAAAACGTTTGGATATTAATAAAAAATGAATGATATCTGGTTAATTCGTTAATTGTGTCGGATAAATTTCAAAACTATAATTTCTTGATTTATGCCGAGAACTTACTAACTTATCAAACTTGCGATTTCTTCGGTTCGCTGAGCCGACCTTACGTTCAGGCTGCTTTCAAAGTTTTATCGAGTGCATTTGAAGGTTGACTCCCAGGGGTCATTTCGCTTAAGCCAAGCTTCGTTGGGCAGCAATCTGCTGCGACATGGGGTCTGGGACTGATATATATATATATATACATATACATCTATATATATATAATACACACACAGCTGAATCATATAATGTGCGATATAAAAGCAACTTCCTACAGCTGCTGAAAGTCAGGCACAGCCGGCCAAGTGCGTTGAGTTTATATTTTGCAGTTGTTGTGCACAAACAATGAATGAAGCGCGTTGTCGTTGTGGTTGTTGTTGCTGTAGTTTATCAAGTTGAAATTGCACAGTTGGTTGACTGCTGCCACAACAAACCGAAAGAGCAACGAAAAGCACTCGACATCTAGTTGGGGCTCGCTTCGGCTTTTCAGGCAGTGGGACTTAACCCATTTGACGGCTGAAACATGAGAACCGCCTTCAAGTTCAATAAAACTTGACGAAACTGGAGTTTATGCATCTTCGATTATAGTTTGTTTTGGACTTCTTCTGCTGCTTCCGTTTCCGATGCGTATTGATTTGATGGCCACTCCTTTGGCTTGGACCAAATGCTGTCAAGTGTTGTGCGGCGAGTTGGCTCAAAACCGTTGGCCAACCCTGAGCCGCACGTTTCACTGTCAGTCGGGCAACGCACAAGGCAAACAAGCGGCGCTGAGTGGGGGCAGCTGGACAGCTGGGCAGCTGTTGTTTATAGCAAATCGCGCATACGCCTCGTTGTGCGACCAAGCGTTGCAAATATGCAGTTTGTCATGTGTGTGTATGCGTGTGTGGGTGTGTGTGTGTGTGTGCGTGCTTGAGAATGTGATCACTCAGCTCACCCACACAGCGGCCGTTCAAGTGCAGCGCTCATCAATAAAGTGAAATTTTGTTGAATTTTGTTGGGTTTTGGGGCGTGCAGCCTTGTGATTGCTGTTGTTGTTGTCGTTGTTGTTGTTGTGCTTTGACGGACACATGCACGGGGCATATGCTACACATGCACACACACAAATGCATACACATACAAACATATGTGTGCATGTATTGTACGACAAGCAGCAAAGGCAGCTGAGGCAGCTGAGGCAGCAACCGGACGCACGTGTTCATTTTCATTTGGCGCAGAGAACCCAACGATAAACAGCCGCAGTCGCAGTCACAGCAACAACAGCAACAACAACAACAACTACAGCTGTACAACAGAATCTTTGTAGACGCTGACGGAGACGGAGACGGAGACGTAGCTGATGACGACCAACTGCGGAAATTATTCATTCAAGCACTGCTGTTGTTGTTGCTGCTGTTGGAGCTGTTGCTACTGCTGCTTGGCTTGGCTGCTTCTGCCTGCCACCGACAAAAAAAGAAAAAAGAAAAAAAACAAGAGACGAGGCAGAAGCGTCGCATATATAAAAAGAAACAATTTGAAATTCATACAAATTGCAAGCGGCCAGCGGAACAAGACAATAGCCGCAACAGTTGCCACATGCGGGGGCAGCAACTGGAGCCACCCAAGCAGCGCCAACATGTCCGGCAGCAGCAATAAAAACTAAAACAACAACGACAATAGCTGTCCATCAAAATGGCAGCGAAGCGCAACAAAATCCAAAGCTCCAAATGTTTTTCAGCTTTAGTTTGATTTCATTTGCTCGGCAAATGCCAAATTAATTGTCCCACATTGCATAACAAAAACAAAAACAAAAAAGTAACAACAACAAAAACCCCGGCCCAAACAATGGCCAAAATGAAAGCTCAGCTTTCACCCCGGCCTTTGGCTTAGGCCGCAGCACAATCCATCAGCAACTGCGGATCAGAGACAATAAAACAAAAGACGAAACAAAAGCCGAAAAACCAAGAAAAAATAAACTCGAAACAAAAACCTAAACCCCAAAAATCGGCATCAGCTCGCACACAGGTGTGCACAATCAATCAACCAGAGATCCCATTAAGGCGGCTGTAACAATGACCACGATAATCACGCAGTCGCAGTCACCGTCGCAGTTGCCGTCGCCGTCGTCGTTGCCCGACTGATGTTGGTACCACGCAGCTTGTGGCCCGTTCCAGGTCCACGCACAAACGCGTTGATAGCTTCGATAGCTGGGCCAACAACACGAACAAGTCAAAGCCACAGCTTGTCTGACCAAATCTGGACGGACCACCGCCCAGCTAAGGGGTGGGGTGGGGGCAGCGCCAAGGTGGGGGTGGGGGGCACGCTATTGTATAGACCCAGTTGATTGCTGTAACATTCCACACTTAATTAGCTGGCTTACAGAAACTCTTGTAATATTATGTTTTTATAATTTTTAACATTCATTCAAAGAAATATGAACATATTTGAAAATGAAAAGAGTGGAAAATGTGTAGAGAAAAATTGACTGTTAACAGGTATTCAAAATATCCAAGCTAAGCAATTCGAAATGAAGCAAATTTAAGTGCTTGTTAAAACTATGTTTTGGGATATTAACAATATCCGAAATTCGGAAATTCGGATTTTTTGACATTAATTTTTGCATATTTAAATTCATTTTTCTTTAAACAAGTTGTCCAAATTTTTATTTTATTTTTAAATTTATATTGAAAATGCCCATTTTCTGCCCAAGGAGATGGATGGAATTTTTCGTAAGTGTATAAACTATAAATATTACGTTTTACACACCGATTTTTCACTAATCTTTCCCCTAGCTGGTGATTTTAAAAAAAGCCCCAACTTTAATTTTACTGATCTAGTGCCTTGGGCTATGTGTTGATCAGTTAGACAATCGGCCAATCAGTTAGTCAGTCAATCAGCTGCTCAGGATTTACGTTTTTTTTTTAATAAATTAATTTTAGTTAGGTAAGAGCCTAAAATTATACAAAATTTAGGTTATTGCTAAACCCTCTCTCTCTCTCTCTTTTCTCTACTATTAAAACTTGATCAAACCCTAATCGATTTACATTTCTTTCTAATCTCACATTAACCACTTGATCTATTCTTTATTTAAATTTCAAATTAGTTGACTAATTGGTGCCATTCCCGAAATTCATGTAGTCGTCGCCCCTTTGCCTAATGGATTCCAATCAGTTTGATGGGCGTGCCCTCGCGCCCACTTAGCCGGCAGCCAAGTCCATATTGTCGCAACGTTGAACAATTTTAATTGGATATTTGTCGCAGGCTCCATGTTAGGCGGCCGCAAAGCCACAACTCAGCGGCAACGACAAGTGCGGCCGACAAGTCATATATTTTTTAACGCTAAGCGAAATTAGCATATGAATAAGTTTTGGGTGTTACAGTAACTCGAAGTGTTCGCGAGTGTGTGCGAGTGTGCGCGAGTGTGTTCGAGTGGTGCGTGTGGTTTTCTGCGTCTTGACTAAAGCTGAAGACGGCGGCGGCACGCATCAAAGCCGACCACACCAACAGCCGCAACATGTGCACTTTAGGCTCAGCGCACATGAAACTGAAACTGAAACTGAAACAGAAACGGAGCTAAAATTGGAGGTCACGTAGTTGTCCGGGCACCACGCAACGCCTTCATTTGGTCAGCGCGCGTTGCACTGTGGCGCATATAAATTACACAATGCAGCGGCCGCCGCGACGCTGCAAGCGGCAACAAATCGAATTGCCGCAAACCGAGAGGCAAGTGAAACCCTGTAAATGCAATGAAATGGTTTTTAACTTTTGCAATTTTTCAACAGCGAACCGAAAAAATAAAATAAGTACAAGCTTAAACTGGCAGCTTTGGCATGTCGACGACTGAATACGCTTACAAACCAATTTTGTATACTTTGAAAGCTATTTTAAACATAAATAAACAGTAAACTGATTTTAAATTAATTAAATTAAATAGAACAGAATTTTTGTTTAATTTATAAATAAAAAAATTTAGCTCGACAATAAGATCATTTTTGATCGATCGTTACTCTATCTCGTGTTTATATAGGTGCTTTAATATTCATAAAAATTTTACAGATTTTGTTTAACCATAATGAAACTTGAAACTCGGTTGCTTAGTCTTGATATCTATCTATATAGTTTGTTTTGTGTATAGGCCTAGAAAATTTTAATAATTTATGTACTTTATTTTCGACAAAGAAAAATTTTAAATTTTAAGTACGATTGGTACGACATAATTTATTCTACGATGTCTTGAGATTTTATTTGAAATGCAAAACGTATTCTTTCAAAAGTTGTTCTATTTATTAATTTACATTAATTTACCACTTTAATCATCATTCGTCTTTATTTTAAAAGATCTCTAAAATGTTGTCTTACTGTTAAGCTTTGGATAAGCAAATTGTTATAGCCTCTGCTAGAGTATACAAATTCAGCTTTAAGCACAAGGCGTCGGCATGGCAATAATATGGTTTTTGATGTTTAAACAAGGTCAGCTCTTTGGCTGCATGGCGCTGCCTTCAAAGGTCTTCTTCTGCGAGCGATGAGCAAACAAAGCGCTGTCCGTAACCAGAGACTGGGTTGGCCCCTGCCCCTAAAGCCACATCGACGTCCACAGCGGCATCCACAGCTCGACCGTTCGACATCTCGACATCGAAGTAATAACCATAATGCGCCGCTTCACGCAATTTTTGAAGCTTGAATCCGCTGTTAAAGTTCGAAAGGTTTTGAGGCAATCGAATCAATGGAATGGTTTTGGGCTTATTTGCTTTACCTTTACCTGTTGGCCCTGCTCCGTTGAGCTTGGTTTTTCGGCTTCGTTCTGCTCCGCATCATTCATTCATTCGCTCATTCACTTTGGCCCGGTCGGGGTCCGCGGCCTTTGATTGCTTTTTTGGCGCTGGGGCAATAAGCGATTGGCTATGCTTGGATTTGCATGCATTAAAAGCGAGTACGGCGTATGGAGCACGGGGTCGAGGTGGATCTGGGAGACTGACTTACGGCTCCAGGGTGCTCACAGTTTGGGCGAGAGTTTAGTTACAGTTTGGTGGGTTATAGTTGGAAGACTTTGAGTAGTTGAGGGCAGTTGCTTTTGTATATCAGCTTTAGAGAATACAAAAACTTATCTTTATTTAGAGATCATAAAAAAAAAAAAACAATATTATTATTTAGTTAGAGTATTTATTATTAGTATTATTAAGTAAAAAAAATATAATATATCGTGTTCTTCGGTATTGACGCAAACTCGCGTCAAGTGCAAAACTTTTAGATTAAGATTTAAATTCGATTTAGATTTAAAAAGTGTTGGAATTCGTATTCCCAAGACGATTTTCTAATACACAAAATTTTCTTGGATTTTCAGGGAATACAGGATATATTTTTATAATGTTGGTATTGATGCAGACCTACGGCAATTGGAGACCCTTTAGATCTACTTAGAATCTAGGTATTCTGCAAGCTATAACCTCAGCGCTAATTCTTAAGTTTTTCAAAACCTAAGACTTACTCTAATGAGAATCAAACTACACTTAGAAAAAAATTTGGTTTTAAAATACATGTAACAATTTTTGGATTTAAAGAAGTTCTCAAATCAAGAATTTCAATCTTGAAAAAATTCTTGTTAAGATCGTTTGTATATGAGTACAAGATACTTGGACTTTTCTTCGAGTGTACCCACTAATTTCAACCAAACTAATTTCTCTATCAAAATTCTCATTAATTAAGATATCTGCGCCTTTTCTTGCCAATAAAAGCCGCCAGCAAATGAAAATTGATCAAAGGCCTGTGAAATGTTGCTTGTATATATATATCACAGTATATTGTACAATTTTATATAGACGACCAGCGGCAGTGTATCAAAAAGTATAAATTTTATTGACTGCGGATGCAGTTCATAAACAATGCGCTGCCCTCGCCGCCCCGCCCCCCCACCACCTCCTTCCCGCTGCCCCTGGAACGTGGGCCGCTGCTGCTGCTCGGAGGCTGTAGGCGCAATGTGGAGCGCATCTGTTACATGTTAATGCGCACCAAGGCGAAATATCCCAGCAGAAACAGATACAGATATGACTGTATATATGTGTGGATGTGTATATATGTAAAATTTGTGCGATCGCTGGGAATACTCGCGAGTATTTGTATTTATGAAATCAAACATAAGGTATGGCATTCGATCGTCTGCTGCACATTTGGCACACATGACAGCCGCATGCTCCACCAAAAGCGGAATTTTTTTGGAAAATAACTGGAAAGGCGGCGGGTGCTTTACCAAGTCAAACCACACACATGCGGAGGTCCCCACAGCTGTTAGAGCTGGGGGTCGGAGAGGTGGGCACATTTTTACGCAGTTCCAGTTAAATCGGAAGTGGGAATCACGACGACCCGAGAGGGGGAACCCCGACAAAAAGAGCGTGCCACGATTATCACGCTATTTCTGTCAACCCAAAAGGGGGGTGGGGTGGATAGATAGGTGCTGGTAGGAGTAGCGGTTCCCACATGTCAGCCTCAGCTGTTGCCTCCGCGGCCCGGGGGCCCATAGACGAGCTGCTAATGATGCCAACGGGTTAAATGCGCTGCGATCTATTTCGAGGCGCGTTCTTTCTGCTGCTTTTCCATTTCTTTCTTCTTTTTTTTTATGTATTTACATATATATATATTTTTTATATTTTTCCAAGTGTTGCCCAATAATTTAGCTTTGTTTATGGGCTTTTGATATTACCCACGTGTCATATTTTATGGGCGCACTGGGCGCTGTTCGCGTTTGGGGCGCTTTAAATTTAAACTGGCAAACGAAAATATTTTGATAGTTCTTTGAGCATCTATGCGGAGTGCCCCAACTGCTCTTGGCCAAAATTTTCAACTAGTCAAATGCATTTTGACACAAAACTGACATTTAACAAAGTTGCCAGCCATGTTTAGGCAGCAGCAGCAGCTTTTAAGGCAAGTGCATAGAAAACACGCCCAGTTGACAGTCGGAAAACGGCAAAACGGCAAAACGGCCATCGGCAAACGGCAACAAGTGCGTCAACAGATGCGACCGACACCAAAATGGTCAGCACTTTGGGTGCACAGTTGCCAGTTGTCGATTGGCAGCATTTTGGCAACCTAACCTGGCCATATATGTTAACAGCGGCGCTGTCTCTAAAAGGCCATGCGACCGATATTTGACATTTTTTCGATTTTTTGTTTTGTTTTTTATTTTTTATTTTGTCGACCACCTCGCACTTTTGGCAACTGTTGCGCCGCGCAATGCCAGTTCATAATTCCTGGGCCTTGTACCTTTCACTCACTTAATCATGCTCAGCATTGTTTGCTTTTGTTCTTTATAGACAATGTTTTGGAAGGGACAAAAAAAAGGAAGTTTTAAATAAATTTTGAAAAAATATTTTGAGAAAATTAAAAAGTTAAAAAAAATACTTGGAAATATCTGATAGACAAAGTGTTTAAAAAAGGGCATTCCACTTTCAATTGTGTTCAGTTAAGACGAAGTTGGTAGTACCAAGATTTACCACTTTGGTGATTTGAAAACTGTACTTGACCACGTTTTTATCATGCTTGGCAAAGGTTTAAAAAAACATAAGATTCTGCGTTTCATTTAATTTTCTGATAACATAAATAACTTTAAAAAAAAAAATACATATTTAAAAATTGAATGCAAACTCGGTTGAAAATGCTTAAAATAAATATGCAAAATCGAACTAGTGAATAAATCATGATCGAAAACTTTGCCAATTTTTACTTTACTGCCAATATTTTTTCTTTCTGGATATTGGTAGTTTCGACCAAGTTTTGGGAAAGGAAAAACTGGAATTCTTTACACCCTTGAAAAGTGTGTTTATATAGGGAACTTTCCGTTTTAAGCTCTAACACTAGGGTATTAAAGCAGCAATCTTTGCCCGTTGTTGTTGCTGTCGTGGGCTATTGTTGCTGCTGCTGCTGCTGCTGTGTGTTGAAATGGCAATGCAGGTGTTTGTCGCTTGAATTGGCTAACCAAGATTTGTCACCTGGCGTTGGCACGACGCGTCGCGACGTTGCCAGGTTAGCTGGTTGGCTGGTTGGCTGCCTGCTGTTTGTTATCTTCATTTTGGCATCGAGTAAATCATAATTTTGCACCTTTCTGCACGACAGCAACACCAGCAACAGCAGCAGGGGGAGGGGAGGGGGAGGGGGAGGGGGAGTATAAGATGCTTGTTGGTCATGTCGTGGAAACAACGTGCCAAATTTATCACACAGCTCTCATCGCTCGGCTTGGCCCACTGGCACACCCACGCCCACACCCCACAGCTACGGGCGAATTAAATTTCAATTATGCGGCTCTAGCCCAGAATGGCCCGTCAATTTCCTGCTGCGGCTAATTATAACTGGCAGCTAGAGTAGACGGGGGGGCGTCGGTGGGCGGGGCACTGCTATTTTTAGAGCCACTTGAAGTTGTCGCCTCATGTTGTCGCAGTTGTTTGGCGGTAATTGCGCGACGATTTGTTTATGGGCCGCCAATCAAGTGGACAACAAGCTTACGACCGCAACACATTAAAAAGCAACACAAGCCAAAATGGTGCGCAATACCAAACGCGCATTCAAATCAGGCCCAAACCAGACAAAGCAAACATTAACGCGGAGTCCCTGGACATTGTTGGCCCAGACAAGCTAACAAGCCACCGATCAGCGTTCGGCCAAAGACCGCATTCGGATTGGGCTACAAGGCACGCACAACGGCAGCCCCAACGATGTAGACGACGTTGACATCCGGAGCTGCCACTCGCATGACAATTAGAAAAGTGTTGTAGCTTAGACACACACACACACGCACACCACACCCACTGTTAGCTGTTTGTGGCCCAAGACTAGACTGCGTCCCATACTTTCCTTGGCGCGGCTAGACATTGTTTCTATTTATAAACGAACTCTTTAAAAGTGCGAACAGTTCTCCAGCTCTGCCTGTCAATGCCACTTGAGTCCATTCAGAAATTACTTGCCAATAATTTACTTTGGCTATTCATTAGTTTAGTTGTATATTCAGGATTTATTCAAGTTCTTCAAAATCTACATATTCTTGATATGCAAAAATACACTCATAAAAAAGCTTAGCTTGTTTAACAACTATTTACTTTGGTTAAGTTAAGTTTAGTTTTATATTTGGGATTTATAAAAGTTCTTAGTAAACTACCTATGTTGATAAACAACACACACTCATAGATAAACTTGGTTTATTTACCAACTATTTATCAACAATTTACTTGGAAATTGATTAGTTTAGTTTTATATTTAGGATTTATTAATTTATTACAATTATTATTAAATATTTGTACTCATAAAAAAGCTAAGCTTATTTACCAAACATTTACTTTGGTTATTGCTTAGTTATTTGTGAGTTATAAAATTTCTTTAAAAGCCTATGTATTGTTGATTTACAAATAAACGTATCAAAAAACTTAGCTTAGGAACTATTTATAATTTTTGTTGAACTAAAAAAATAATCTATATTAAAATATCAACACGTGTTATGCCTAAACACGAAGAACTGAGTAGGTTTGAGCTTAATATCCCCTTTTCAACTTCCCTGTAAAATGCATCCTTCAAGTTTTCATTTAACTTTTCGCTGTCTAAAGCACTTTTATTTTATTAACAAAAACATGTACGTAAATTTCACAACTTCCACAATTTCCCAACTATTTGTAGACAACTTGATGAACTGCTAGTACTTTTGGCAATTAGGCAGGCAGGCCTCCAGTCTTGACAGCCCTTTACAGTGAAAATATTTGCTTAGTCAAGAGTCAAGCGAAATACACTTAAAATGTCAGAATTTTGACAGCCGACGCCCACCCACCCGCTGGCCGTAGCTGCCGGCAGGCCACGCCCACACACGCATTAACAAGAGCGCCAAATTAAGCCATAAATTTGGATGGCGCAGACCACCAAGGCAGAGCAGAGCAGGGCCGGGCAGGCTTGGGGTAACAGCGGGAGCCGGTCTAAACTTGACTATGAGTGAAAACGCCTCTGCGCCGTGTCTGCTGCGACTCGTCTGCAGCTGTGCCACAGCCTGCCCCTGCGTTGCAAGTTGCAGCTCAGCTTGTTTAATAAAAAATGAAGAAAAACAATATTCAAATTTAATTAGTCTTCAAGTGAAGAAGTAATATTTGTACAATCTGGTAAATTTCGCAGCTGCATGCAAAACGGGCAGGAACTGAGCGGCAAGGAAGTGGGCTGGGGCAGGAGTTACCAGTGGTTGTTATCGTTGTTGTTGTTGTTGTTGCTGCCGTTGTTGATGATATGAAAATATGAGCAGCAGCAAGTGGGCCGCAGCCAGCGTCGTCAGCGTCTGTGCGGTGGCCGCCGTCCGTTTGTCCGACTGCACACATCTGCATTCCAGACGAGTCAACAGCAGCCCCAGACCCAGACCATGTGGGATTCAGACGCGACGGCACTTAACGCTCTCTAGGCGAGGCAGGCCAAGTCAATTGCAATTGCAATTGCCAGCGGCAACGCGCTGTGGCAGCAGTCTCTCAGACCTGCCACATCAGCGGCTGCGGCTGCGTCGGCGTTCGCATGATGCGCTCTTGATTGCCTCTGCGCTCAGCGACGCCTCCGTGTGGCAACAGCGGATCGGAGCGGTGCAGTGCGGTGCGGTCGCGACCCCCAGTGTCAGTGGCATCGCGTGTGACACTGCAGCAACTTCTATGCCAACTGCACCACATTCATTAGCAGCCGTTAAATGTTCACTTAATCATTTCGTCTGTGTGTGTGTGTGCGTGTGTGTGTGTGTGTTAGTGTGTTTGCCTGCCACATGACACATGCACTCAGCTGGCTGCGGGGCCAGCTTAGAACCTCAAGTGGCCCCGGGGCTCAGACCCCGGCAACGATACAGAGGCTGCCTCTGTTGTCGTTGCTGCTTGCAACATTTGTTGCAATCTTAAGTGAATTTGTGTTGCAATCTGCAAGTTTTAGTTGCTGCTTGCTGCCTCCTTTTGCTGGCTGCCACAACTTATGATGACTTCAATTAATCAGCTTTATATGCGTTGCATGTCTGTCGCCGCTGCCCGAGATTGCAGCCGTTGGCAACTGCGCCGCGCACTTGGCTCAAATCCTGCACAGCAATCGAAGCAATGCGAAATTTCACGGGGGTCAGCGATACGTCCGGGACCTAAGTGGGGGAATACTTAAGCAGTGTGTTTATTTATGAAGTTCTTTACAAGAGCTGCTAGCTGGATTTTCTTTGTTTAATTTACAATGGATTTTTAAGATCTTTGGTGAAACAAAACATTTAAAATTTAAGTCTTGTTTAAATATAAATAGTATTTGAGATTATGAAAATCTCGGAGAAAGGCAATGTTTAGCAGAACTAGTTGGTGTGAGTGAGACAGTCCAATGAAAAGTAAAAAAAAGGAGAGAATAGGAATGAGAGAGAAAGAAAAAAGAGAAACAGGATAGCAAGCGAAAATCAGAGAAAAAGAAAGAGAAAGAGGGAGATATTGATAGGAATTTAAGGTTAAAGGCATAGTTAAAGCAAAAAGAGCAGGAGAGTTGTAAAAAAAATGAGAGAGATGAAGCGAGAGAAAGAGAGTCAGGGAGAGAGAGTTAAAATTGGTTTTTTTTTCAGATCAATCAGAAAATGTAATTATGATTTTGCTGTTTTATCAACTGAGAAAGGATAAAAAATCGATATTTATCAATTTTGGCAACAGGAGGAGTTATTAAAAATGTTAAATTAGCTTTACATACGGTATATGAGCAACTACATCTTTAATTTAAGTCTGCAGTCTTTAAATCTTCAAGAACAACCTGGTTGGGCAAATAGATAGACGATCTAACGTCTCAATTAACAAATTACATACTTCATAGTGTCGAAGCTGTCTTGCCTGCTTTAAACATTTTTTTCAACTTTCTTTAACCCATTTGAACCAACTTTAATAAGTATAAAATAAAAAAATAAAAAGAAAAAAAGTAAGAAATTCCTTAAAGAAATCAATATTTATGAATCTCTAAGAGAGCATTCAAGAGAAGCGATAACAATTTGCCACTAAAACACAGATACATTTATTTCTAAAAGAGATATTTTCGTGGCATATTGTTGGAATGACTTAGAATGTTTTATCGTCTGCCCTTACGAAAGCAGCTTCCCTCACATAAGCCGCTTGTTGGGCTTAATTTATTGCATTTTGTTGCCAATTTGTGAGCCATTCAAAAGAGCTAAACTAATTTAGCAAATTGATGGGAGAGCAGCCGCCCTCCGCTTAAACAGGCCCAGTTCGCTTACAAGCCATAGAAATGCGAATCAAACAAATGGAGCAATTAAATTTTCATATGCGAGCTGAGGCTAGACACACGACCAGGACACGGACCGGATGCGGAGCCCAGGGTCGGGCGTGCGTCAATTAGGAGCTGGCTCGGTGGTTGCTCAGCGACGCTGCACACGCCCAAAGGGGCGGCCACGTGGCCAGCGCATTGTGCACTGAGTCAATAGAGGTTGTTGCGGCACAGGGCTCGGGTCTCATTAGCGTGGAAACAGGTAAGAGAGCTCGACGGCAGCCACGTGGCATGCCACATACGAGCGGAGGTGAGCTGAAAATGTTTTCGTGTTGTGTCACCAAACAAATGTTGCGCCGCTGACCCAATTGCCGCGCCGGGGTCATGATAATTTCAGGAGCTTTTGGCTTTGTTGTAATTCGTGCGGCCCTCGATCGTGAGCAGGCGTCGGGCGCTCCTTGTGGCCCCAGCTAACAGCCAACTGACTGCAGCTCCAGCTGCACGTGGCCCGTGGCCCGTCGGTGGCGCCACAGCCGGCGTTGCTCCTGACATATGCAAAACGGCTGCCATAACCGGCGACTGGCTGTGCCACAAAAAAAGACACAATTTGCGACGTTTTTTGCTGGCGTTTTTCTCATGATTTGACTGCGATTTGCATAGATCTCAAAGTGGAACCCAGCAACGGAGGCCCGTGGAAATCTGTCAGCAGCCTCTCGATTTATGGCATTTTGCTCCAAAATGTGGGCGTCACAGGAAAATGTGGCTTCTCGAAAAAGAAAATCGATACGAGTCTACAAAGCGTCTGCGTTGCATGCCCCCCCGCACACTGCCACAGACGGTTTGGCGGGGGGTGCATATATTAAGGTTTGCAAATTAATTCAAAATGGCTGCCCTCAAAGACTGAGCGCGCGCAGAGAGAAACGGAGAGCCAGAGAGAGAGAGAGCGAGAGAGAGAGAGCGAGTGCGAGTGCCAGCGAGTCTCCACAGCGCCTTGGTTGCCAGGCAACGCGTATGCCACTTGGCTGGGGGTTGCTTGGCGCTTGGCGGGAGGGTTGCCAAGGCGGCGCTGCCCGGGCCGCATTTATAAACGCTGGGAATCGATTGCAGTGGACACCAGATGCAAGCTATTTCGTTGGCCCAAACGATTTGGTACGGTCTGATTGGATCCCACTAGCGCACACAATGAAAGCCCTATGCACCCACTTTAACCACCTTGGCAAGCGGCCTAATGCCACTTGACAGCTGCGCTTTGTCTGCGCGGCCAAAGCGAACGCAGGGCGGCGACAATCAGTGCACGTGACCGACACACGAGCCGATGTTCTGCTCATTAAGAAAGGCTGACAAGCGTTTTCTGTCGCGATATGATCAGCGAAATGCCAAATCTCGCAGAACAACCACCCTTCAACAACAACAACAACAACAACCAACCCACTGTGATTAAGTCCACTAAGCTGTTGTTGCACAGTGGGAAAGTCACGCCAGTGGCATGTCACAGACTCCTTCCCAACTGCTGCAGTTTCCAGCTCGTTGCATTTCATCACGCTTTGTACTTCGATGCCACTTCTGTGTGTAAAGCCTAACGATATTCTGATCGATCTTGTTACTTTTGAGAGTATCTTTAGGTCATGGAAATATATGGGCATAATTCAGAAATTCTTAAATTCTCTTTTAATGAATTCGATACTTTTAATTTTATTCTGGAAATATATCTGAAATTAATACTCAAAAAAATAAGCATGAATGTATACTTTTGAAAGTTTTCCGCTTAGGAATTAATCTTAATGTGTTTAGAATTTATTTGAAATCTTTTACCTGAGCTTCTATGTGATAACAATTCTATTTATTAATTTGTTTAACATTTTAAAAAAGTATAGATTTTTTTATAAATCAATAAACCAAATGCTGATTTTTTCCTTGTTATAGAATAATGTTCCTTTCATAAGAAATATACTGTTCCAAAGATATAAAAATGTATGAACTGTTTAGTTTTTACTGCACAAACTACAAAATTGTTTAATATATATGTATGTATTTAATTATTATTTACAATAATTACTTATAATTAATTTATTATTAATTTATTATTTTTAAAATCTAAACACCCCTTAAATTTGATATCTAGGGCTTAAACAGCATACACCACATTCTAATTATTTTTCAGGGTATGCAAGATTTGTGATGACTTTCTTCGGGCAATTTCACTGGATTTTGCATGTTGGCTCATGGCTCGGTCGCTGTCGCATGGCTTGTATCCTCGGACCACGTAATCATGTTACGACACACAGCTGACATCACAGTTTCAGCAAAAGCGATTAATATCGCACACGACACGGACCCTGGGCAGGAGCAAGAGACTCCAAACGGCAAGCAACAAGCTCCAACTGCAGCTCCCACTAGCTGTGTGGAGCATGCGCACATGACTTCAACTCCACTCCGACTCCAACTCCAACTGCAACTCTGACTCTGACTTGGATTTCGTATGATGCTGTTCATTGTTGTTTAGAAGCTGATGTTGCCGCCGCTGCTGCTGCTGCTGCAGGCGGGCCAAAAGATTCGTTTAAAATGACTTAATGGCAAACAGCTCATAAATTCACGAATTTGCATAAACCGACTGACTATTTGGGCAACATTGCAACAGCGGCGAGGGAGAGCGCCCCCGGGGCACATCACAGCCACGTCGAGCGAGTGAGTCAGCGGCGGCGGCGGCGGCAGCTGAAACACGAGTGGTGCCATATTCCAGCTAGAGCTGCAGCTCTTGTGACTGGCAGCCTAATAAACACAATTAACTTCATCATTTTGAACTCAAATTATTTCATTTCAATGCGATAAAATCGCAAATCACGAAGCGGCAGCCAAAAGCTGCGGACAAGCCACAGCCACAGCCAGAGCCAAAGCCAAAGCGAAAGCGGCTCAGGCCAAAAGCAAAAACCGCAGACAATAGACCAAGAGCAATACACCAAGGCACAGATCGCGGCCAGGACGGTGAAAATTAAGTCAAACTCCGGCTGCAAACGTTTTACCAATCGAGCCGACCAATCGAGCCGATCGGGACTTGGTCTGCAGCACCCGCACCTCCATCCGCACCACTTTCAATTGGTGGACGCTGTGCAGCTGCATCGGGAATGGGCATAGGGATGGCAATGCGATTGGGCTTTGGGTTAGGGACGTGCCGTGCCGTGCTGGGTCCGCTTGGCTCTGCTCTGAAGCCAGAGAATAATGTTGCATGTCGCGCCAATTGTGTACACGATTTGACTTGGCAGCCGCCTGACAGTGCTGCCCACTCCGTTGCTGTTGTTGTTGCTGTTGTTGTTGTTGTTGTTTGTGTGTCAGCTAATCAGCTGGCAAGTATCTCATCTTCGAGGACTACTAGCAACTGCCAAAACAACAGCGAAACTGCAAAACAGCAAAGCAGGCAACATGCACACGAAAAACTACCAAGTCATGTTGCCCGCTGATTGTTGTTGCTCCTGCTGCAGTTGTTGCTGTTTTTGTTGTTGTTGGTTTTGCAAATAAATCTCTTGGCCATTGCTGCTGTTGGCTGCTTTTGCTATGGCACCCAAAAACTTGGACACAACACAATCAGCCAGCAGCCAGCCCGGTGTGTTGTTGTTGTTGCTGCTGCCGTTGTTGTTGTTGGTGTTTCCTGGAAAGCGTTTCCTGCATTTAGTTATGTTAGTTTGCTTTATAACTATGTTGGCGCTCCAGCCAGTTGCAGTGCATTTTTTATACCCTTTGCCCATTGTAAATGGAATGTAGAGGGGAATCTTTGACTGCATTTATTTATTTTTGAATTAAAGCTTTTTTTATAAATTATAAATTTTTCTTTTTCAGTTTTCTTATACTCACTTACTTATACTCAGAATATGAATATGAAAATTTTCTCTTTCCACATCCATCAAAATTTTAATAAACTAAGAGATATGTTTAGTTATGAACCATAAGAACTTTTAACGCAAAAGTCGTTGAATACATTTAATTTACATATTAGGCACAGGGTAGCCTTCTAGTCGTCCAATCTTCGTAAGCGACTTATTGTTTGTGCTGATTTAGATCGTGTCCACCAACGAAACCGCTGGCAGTTGACTTTATGAGGGTCAATCAGGCTAACCAGAGTAGTCGCAACTGTCCAATCCCAGGAATGCGATCGTATCAAAAATGCAGGCACAGGTCGAGAATATTTTCCATATTTAAAATCGTACAGAGTGAGGACAGCCAGAGAGACCATCACAAACACTAGTTAATAAAGGAATGTAGAGTATATAACAAAATACATTAAAAGTAGTTCAACAGAATGAGAGCTTTTTAAATTAAACCATGGTATATTTAAGGTGGGACAGAAGCCATATCATGGTTTATCTTTTTATTATACAGCATATTCCATCTAAAAATATTTTTTAGATTACTTATGATGTTGGAGACGTTTTGTGGAATACTCTTTATCATGTATTTTCTATCTTAAAGAAGAAAATATTACGGAAAACATGCATTTAAGAATGTCAAAAAAAAAAACGAAACTGCACATGTGTGTTAAATGAATAAATGTTTAAATTGTTTAAATTATGATAATATAAAGTGATTTCATGACTTTCTACAGACTTTAACCAGTTGAAAGAGCTGTATCTTTCCGAGATCGGACTTTATTTAACCCAGACAGAGTAATTTAAAGCTTATTACAATAAGTAAAACTTGCATAACTAAGGCAAATAATGTCATTTCTTCGAATGATACACCTTGTGAGACTCGTACGGATCGGGCCTATCGACTGGCATTCAATAATTCCCATTCTAAATTTTGGCCAATTTTGAAAAAATAGCAAGGGGTTTCACATTTTTTTGCCAAAATCGCGAAAATCTCAAAGCCAAAAGTTGTAAATGGTGATCAAATCTATAGACTTAAACCAGACGAAAGAGGTGTATCTTTACGAGATCGGACTTTATTTAACCCAGTTAGAGTAAGCTTATTACAATATATACATAGATTATAAAATAAAGTGATTTTATAAATTTTAAATTTTATGGTCGCGTTGGACTTTTCGACGAAAATGTCAATACAATATTTAATAATTTTACTTGACATTAGAGCCCAAACAAACTCTGACATAACTAAACAAACATAGTAAGATTTTTCGTAACTTCTTTTCACTTTTAACTTATTATTCAAGTCAGACAGATCAAAATTTTTCTTTCGGGCTTTTTTTTTTTTACATTTTATTAAATTTTCTTTCTTTGTATTTTCTTTTAGCATTTTAAAGCAATGTCCTTGGAGGCTCTCTCCCAGCTAACGCTGATTGGTGCCAGCTGCTACGGACTGTACGCATTGACGCCGAACGATCAGCCGTATGGTTATACGGCAGCCGCCTTTTGTTTCATCCATGGACTGCTGACGATGGTGCACGCCCTTGGGGGGGATGAGGAGTGCTCACGCTCCTATTTCGTGTCCACGGGCATTGTGGATGTTATACCACTTCCGCTGGCCAACATCGAGTTCTATCTGCAGTCATCCCAGTCGGGCATCGCATTGGTGCACGCCCTTTCCCTGATATTGCTGCTCTACGATATGATGGGCAGCTTGGGCGATGACGTGGATAGTGCCACGGAAATGGTCAAGGATCTATCGCTTGTGGGCAACATTGCATCCGGCGCCTATCTGGGCGTACAGGAAGAGAACTATTTCCATGTGGGCGTTGCGGCATCCGCTGGCATCGCCCGCTTCGGCTCCGCGCTGGTCAACATGCTCCTGCCCGAGATGGCTCCCTATGTTAACACAATGAGCAAGGCTGCCATTATTGGTCTGATGACGTACTCCCTGACTAATAAATGATTACAATTTATTGTTAAATATATATTTTAATAAGAACTGGCAATGCACGAGTTTCTTTTCAGAGATCATCGATTCCAGCTACTCTTAAAGCCAGGCTGTCGAAGCCAGCACTGATTACGCTAAATGTCTGCCGAGATAAGCGCCTGGCTTGGCGCATTCCTGCAGCTTTCCAAATGGCAGCCTCCTCCCACCAGCCCACTCTCCCTGCCACTCTACGAAGACAAAGGCAACTGGCAACTGGCAGCCGCTGCGCAGGCGCGTGTTTGGCAAGAGTTCAAGTCACAGCTGGAGACTGCACTGCTTTTGGCGCATAACTGGACAACAGCCGGACAACGGCCAGTCGGACGGACGGACAGACCGAAAGACCGACAGACTGCCAGACTGGCAGCTGGAGTTGGAGCTGGAGCTGAAGCTGAAGCTGGCGTTGGGCTTGCAGTTGGAGACTGGCTGCCTGTCGCTGTGACCGTGTTGGATAACAGGCAGCTGAGCTCTTGGCCAGCTTTGGCCATAAAAATGGGAAAATGTTGCGTTAATGCGACGTTTGTTCGAACACAGTTTTCAAACAGATCGACGCAGGCAATTGTTTGGACAGCCTGTGGACGGACAGACAGACAGACGTCGGTTGCAGCTAGAGTTGAGTGCGTGTATTGCTTGCGTTCGTGACACGTGCACGCACGACTCAACACGACGTGTTCGTGTTAAAATAATATTCAAATTTACTGATGGTTCCTGTTAAGCACGTCAACATGAGCTAGAAAAGAAACTCGAGGAAAATTAACTATGATATTTATCTATTTATCTACAAACAGTTCGAATTGGCAAGGTGGAATTATGAAAATAAAATTAATGTAAACTGCAAATGATGATAGAAGCTAACAAAAACCATAATGAATTAAATAAGATAAATAAGACATACAATTTATTATTATAAATATTCTTCTATATCTACACAGAGTACGTATCTGGTGTGTGGTATATGAGATTAATTGCATGAAAAATTTCAATTGAATGTTCACATAAAAGCTAGTAAAAATAAAAATTAATTTATTAGATTTAGTTTGCTTTAATAAAAAAAAGAATCTTTTTAGATTAATATAATTACTGTTATGAAGTTGGTGACTTCAGAGACACTAATATAATAATTAGAGGATAAATATTAAATTACAAAAAAAAATTAAATTTAATATATATTAACAAACAGTTCCTATGGAATTCAAGTGGACAACCTTTATTCTAATAAAACGATTGTTTACAATTTGAAATAAAGAATATGTTGTAAATAAATACAAATTATGTAAGATAAGTTATTTTGGAAATTGAAAAATATATAATAAACACAATTTTAAATAATGAGCAAGTTTTTCATTCGGGTTTCTGTCTTGCCGAGAGCTGTGCACAAACTGTCCGAGTGGCGTCCATCTCTAGTTGGAGCTGCAGCTGGCCGGGAGGGTTGTTGGATTGTAGGGGCCACTGTTATACACGACTTGCCGCCTTTGGCACAGTGTAGACATTATTCAGGGCGTTTGACTCATGAACTACGCGCAGTTTGTTTCGCGCAGATTTTTCGCACGTGTTGTTTGCCACGCGGAATGTCTACAACGGGAGCGGCTCTCTCCGAAAACGGTAAAAAGCAATAGCCAAATTCTACTGCGCAGCAATGGCGGCCTGGCGAGGCGCCTCCCATTGCCAGGGGGCAAGTCGTGGAGAGGGGGAGGGGACAACAATCGATTTTCCCAATGTGATAAGGTTTCAACTGCGGCAGTTTTATGGTCTTCCGGCCCGGGCACGAATCCTTTCAAGCCACACGTGCACACATGCACATAACGGCAAATGAAGGGTAGCTCAGCAACGGCAAAAACAACACGAAACACGTGTCACGCGGCATCAATTGAAAGCCGCGACTGCTGCACATCCATCAAGGCACGTCCGGAAATCGGAAGTGCGTCGCTGCCGCCGTCGCTGCTGCGAGGGTGGCTTCAGCAGTGTTGATGATGTCAGCATGCGGGCAACAAAAAGGACAATCGATTGTTGTGACATCGCATTGTGTGGCGGCAGCAGCAGCAACAGCAGCAGTTAAACCCCTGCCACAGGGCCAGGCCCCCCGCCGCCCGCCACATCTCTGGAGCAATTTATCCAATTTCGTGCCGTTGCCTGGCTGCCTTGCCTCAATTAACGCTGTCCGGTGGAACGCAGAGCTGCCTAGCTGGCGGCAGAGTCTCCGGCCCGCTCCCACGGCTCTCGCTCGGCCTCTCGCTGCGTGCACGTGCAGCGCAGGACATTTATTGGATTTTTGCCATGTTTTTATTTGTTTCTATATTTGCTCAAAATTCCAATTAAACGCCAATGCCAATGTCTGGCTGTGGGCTTGGGATTGGGCTTGGGCTGTCAATGCTTTGGGCTATACAGGGTGTTTGTTTAATGTATGTAAGTTGTTTTACATTATATACAAATTACTTGAGATTTAAAACAGAAGAGTATACAAAAAGGGCAATATTGAAATTAAGAACACAAAAACAATTGACATATATTTTTTAAATACTCAATATAAGCACTTAAAATTAATAACACCTAATTGAAACTCTCAATATCCTAATCGTCTAGCATAAAATCACAATTGAACAAATCTAAAGATAAAATTATAAATTAGGATCAGTCCCAATATTAGCCCAGAAGATTCTTCACAGAATTTGTATAGTAATTTAATTTTGAATTTATTTCCGCACTTTGAAAAACTAAATATTGAAAGATTTCTGTTTTGCGTAAAAAAAATTTATTTGAATTATTTTTATAACGGCTATTGGTATAATGGTATATTGGATTGGATATAAAATTAAATAAATAAAACTGCACGTTCTGTAATTAAAATTTTTAGAGAATCCGAGCTTTGGTACCAATGGGATTTTATTATAAAGCGATCACAGTATACATATTTCATTACTGCTAGTATTTACTAAACTTTGTAAAATCACCTTCTACTAAGAAGTCATTAAATCTGGAATACGAACTAACCTAGGATTTGATAGTCGTTGCTTAGTTGCCTCGGACACTTAAACAACTCATTTACAGAGGATTGCATATATACATATACACAATTACAGCTATAAGATACTAGCAAACTTAACTAACTACTAGAAAACATATAAATGTTGAGCCGGATGAGGGCCTTCAATTTGCTGTGCAGCAACAAACTGTAAAGGCTTTAAGGTAATTTCTATGGCAGCCGAAGACCTAGCAAAGAGCTGAGAGCCGCGATAAGAGCCAACTCTAAGGCTTCGTTTGCGTAGGGGCAGCAACACCCTGTTTGCCATTAAAGTGCTGCCATTTCAAGTTAAACGCCAATAGCGCAAACGGCAATTGAATGACGCGATTCCGACTCTAACTCCACCCCAATCAGCAACAACAACGGCAACAACAACGGCAACGGCAATGGCAACGACAACAACAACATTACACACAAAGGCGCGCACAGGGGGCATCAGTTTGAGGCACACGCTGCGGATTAGACGTGTAATCAGCATAAAATGTTGCCGACTACAGAAAAGTGGCAAACATGAAATCCAATAT
The DNA here is from genome assembly GCA_035041545.1 of Drosophila colorata. Lineage (NCBI taxonomy): Eukaryota > Metazoa > Arthropoda > Insecta > Diptera > Drosophilidae > Drosophila > Drosophila colorata. The sequence goes on from JAWNLD010000564.1 coordinate 10,145,178, forward strand.
GCGATACGGCAACGTCGACGGCGGCCACATGAAATTGTAATAGCGGCCAGCGGCCATGTCGATGATGACGATGACGATGACGATGCGAGCGACGCGTCGTACGCATGTCCCTATACAAGCACAGATACAGCTAAAGCTGCAGATACAGATACAAATGCGAGTGCGAGTGCGAGTGCGAGTAACGAGTAGAGCGTGGAACACGTGCAAAGCCGCGGGGGACTTGCACGACTTTTCTGACGAGGCGAGGCTGGAACTGTAGCTGTAGCTGTAGCTGGATTTGAGGCTGTTGCTGTTGTTGTTGTTGTAGCTGGACTTGGGCTGGGCCACGCACCCAGAAAACAACAAAAAAAGAACGTCTGCAATGCGCGTTGCCTGTCGCATTTAATAACTGTTTTTAATAAGTGTCCCTTGCGGCTATGCGTTGTGCCGCGCCACGACGCGTCGTTGCCAGCGTCATTTGCATGAGCGCCGCCAAACCCAAAAATGCCCCATGCAGCATGCCCCATACACCATGTTCCAATGCCCGATTCCCGGTTCCAGTCGCCAGCCCAAATATGTTTAACTCTCGTACTCTAATTGCACGCCCCGTTTGACTCACGCGCTCCTCAGGTGCAGGCCGGCCGGCCGGCCGCCGCGTGCAACATGCAACATGTTGGCTGCAATTTATTAGTGCTGCCATTATCGTTTTTCTTCAGATTTAGCTGCAGCGCCGAGTGCGGCATGCCTCATGCCGCATGCCCCCTCCCCCCCTCGCCGCCGCCGCCTGCCGCTGTCACGCCGTTAAGCTGCGTGTCGTCTGCTCCTGCGCCGAGGAACAGCAACAACTGCTGCTGCAGCTCCTCCGCCGCCGAACACTCAATTCTCAATTCTCAGCCTGCAAATATTTATTACTATAATTTTCCATATGTTTTCCCTGCATTGCGTTCTGCTTGTTGCTTTTTCGGCAAATTGCGCCTGGAAATTGCCGCCATAATTTGTTGCTTACTAAATATGAAGATCAACCAGTTCCCCCTCCCCCTTTTCCCCTCTCAGCAGCACGATCCGTGGCCGTGGCTGTGTCTGTTGCTCTGTCTGCATCTGCGTCTGTTTTATTTCCCCAAAATTTATTAACTTGTGCAAAATTAGTCGTTTTAGTCGTTTAGTCGTTGCAATTTGATTTTTATTGCAGCTTGTAAATTGTAGCGCCATGTTAGAGTCGTGTATCTATGAGATACATTTTGCGACCGCTCGCATCCTGCAATTAGTCGACGTCTCGTTCTGTTACTCTATCTTTCTCTCTCTCTCTCTCTCTCTTTCTCTGTTTTATTGGGCTTCGTGGCACTGAAATTGTTGCAATAATCAGCTGACAATTTATGAGGCATTTGTATTTGCTTAACGAAAAAATGTTGCCACATACATAAAAAAAAAAAACGCTTCGGACAGGGTTTGTAGGTATTACGAGTATCCAAGATTGAGAATTAGTCGAACTATGCAAAGCATGTGGCGTCCATAAAGCAGTTCAGGAACTTTGATTAGTTGTAATCTTAACCAGCAACATCGTAAAAACATGCTAGTATGCGGCAAAGGAGTTTGCCTGACTTGTAGATACCCTGTCGGCGGGTATTCATTTCTGAGATTTCATTTGATGTCTAGATAAGTTGCAGCAAGCTGGTAGAAATCGAAATCTTATTGCATTTTGATCTGATTTTACTGTATTTAAACCGTCTATAGTCTAGTCTACGTCTAATCAACTTTCGGTTTTCATTTGCCTTTTACATATATCCCAAAAATTTCATTATACCCGATTTAGCGGTTTTATGAGCACAGGGTATGGCAAGTTGCTTGAAGATTTTTAATTACATGTGCTATGTGTGGGCCCAGCGACAGGCCCTTTTAATAGCCCCGCTTCAAAGTCTGCGAACAGCTCTATAAATTGACTTCAAACTGCATTTAATGTCACCTGAATTGGCATTTGTGTTGGAACAGGCTAAGATCTTGGCCATAACTTGTCTTAGCAATAATTCCTTTAAGTTCTTCCCTAGTTACTTTGCTTAAGAATTTGCAATTTATTCGTATATTTAATGCAAACAGAATTTGGTAGTGCAAGAAGTTTTTGGTTCGAATCCGAAACCTCTTAAATGCATACATTTTTTTTTTTAATTAGCTAAAAGTCATTCCACATAAAGCAAATTTAAGTATAGTTAGATAATATAAATACTGCAAATCATCAATTAAATTTAATTAAAGGCCAAACCGAATTTATAGGAAATTTTTGAATAGCATGAGGCTCGAATTTCTTTTGAATGCACACAATACATTCGAAAAAATAGATAAGTTATAGTTGGCCACAAAACGCTGCAAACCATATAAATCAAAGCAATTTTAAGCCTCACATGTATTTAAAATAGTTTCTTAGTTAGCCCAAGGTTCGAGCCCCCAAAACCTCGTAAATGCTTTAAATTTCTTTAAAATAACCAATAGACCTGCAACATAAAGCGGATAAAATATGGCTGGTAATCAAAGCGCTGCAAATCATGTAATTCAATACAATTTGTTTGCAGTTATAACGGTTAACACTTGCGCAGCGAACCATTAAAGCAACATTAACTATGCCCAACTATTTATTTAGTTGTCTGGTGCGGTTCGCTCAGCTACTGAATCAGCTCCAATGTAAATGTCAAAGCCAATCTGCATTCAGATATTCATAAAAATTCAAATGGCAGCCATAAATCTGTCGGTACTCCGAGTGGAGGCGGGGGTAGGGGGCAGGGGGCAGACTTGCAACAGCAGTGGCTGTAGGCAGCTGAGCCAGCTGGGGCAGAAGAGGCAGCTGGAGCAGCCGAGGCAGTCACGCATTGGCATCTTCTGCTCTGACAAATAATTTAGCATAAAATCAACGACAACTGCCAATTTTTTAGTAATTAGCCAGCCGCCAGGCAGCGCCTCCCTAGGGCAACTCCTCGCCGCACTTGAGCGCAATTAATAAAACATAAACCCCGATCTCCGGGATGGAGACAACTCTCGGTCTTCCCCCCCTTGCGCCGACGTCTCATTGTTAGTCCGAAAATGCGTCTCAAAGCATTTGCAGAAAATTAATTGTGCTCCACGCAGATTAACACATGCGTGGCATGGCCATGGGCGGAGTGTAGAGGGAGGGGGCAGAGTGGGGACATGGCTGTGGCATTTGGGCATATGACAACGTCGAGGATGAGGCACGAATCGCTGCGGCATGCATTGGGAATGCTGTGCGTTTTACAAATTTGAAAATTTCTTGCCGCATTTTTATGACTGTCGCCCGCTCGCCACTCGCTGATCGCATTTTTATGTCGTTGCTGCCGTTGCCGCTGCTGCTGCCTGCTGCCTGCTGCTTGCTGATGTTGCATGTGGCACGCGCGTCGCATAATTAATTAAAAATGCATTTAAACGAAGCTTCACGACAGTCAATCGCTCGTGTACATTTGGTTACAGACAACGCACAGCCCGCCCCACGGCCAGCTGCCGCAGTCCACGATCCAAGTGGCACGCCTCCAACTATGACTGCCCCACCTCCCCTTGCCACACTGCCTCGCCTGCAATAATCATTGCTACAAGCTGCATGCATATTATTCTAAGAAGCCTTTCGTCGCCGTGGCATGACTGCAATAAATATACCTACATCAAATAAGAGAATGGAGAATTATTTGCTTGTTAGAATTTTGTGTCTTGCAACATGGCCGCAACAAGCAGGCAACATGTGTCGCTCTCGTGTATTGTGTCTTGTGTCTCGGGGCATTCGTCAAAGATCTCGCGTTGACAAGTTGCACATGAACGGAAGAAACAGCGCAGACAACGACAACAGCACATGATTTCTGAGTGATATATCCCAAACTCAACTTGTGAACTTCGTATGTAATTCCCATAACCTTTTCCTCTCACTTTTTGGCTGAGTGGCAAGCGCCGTAAACCCTGACCTAAGAGCGGATACTTTCAAAAAAATGTATATCTCAGCTTAGCTGCACCCAACACTTAATAATGCCTGGGAAATGCACTTAGCCCGATCTGATCCGACTTAATATGACCATAACTATGCATTCATCGATTGATTTTATCCCAGCCCTTATTTAATCACACATAATAAGAATTGCAAGGAAATTCTAATTATATATAGCTAGAGATTAAATTTCGTTCATCTGTTTCCAAGATGCCGGACCGGAAAAATGGCCTTGATAAGTTAAGCTCATTTATTAATTTCAGAGATTATTCATAGTCACCTATTTCTGACGTTTAGATATACACATTTCGGTTCCAAAAACGCTTTTGACAGCTGCATAAACATTTTAAAGATTATCAATTTTTTTTACGATCCCTCTTCGATTCATTGGAAATTTTTGCAGCTGAGAAATGTTTCCGAAAATCGAAAAGTTCAGTAAATAAAATATATGTGTAAATAAATATTAGCAGAGATCAGTCAGTGGATATGTGAAAACAGTTTTAGCCAAATATTTATGCACATATTTATGAAAATTGTGTATTTATTTGCTCAGCTCTTTTTTTGGTGTTGGGAAATTAAATAGCTCACTGAAAGCCACTTTACAGTTGATTTCATTTGAATTTAATGCAACATTAGCGCTTTTTTATGCCACTGCCACAAACTTGAGGTGATACAATCTACAGATGCCCGGCCCACCGCCCAAGGCGGCCCCCAGCCACAGCCCAACCCAGCACCCGAACGTGCTGCGGACCACCGACGGTTTCCTCGTTGGGATCTGTTGGCTCTTTGGTATTTGGTAAGGGGTTCTTGGGTAGCAGGCGCCGTTGATGGGAAACAGCTGACCAAAATGTACAAAAATATTTTATTTATGCGCTAGATAAATAAAGTGAGATACCCGAAAAGAAACGAATTCGGTTTGCTCCCACCTCCGTCGGGTCCAGCTTTGATTGGCAGCCAGCACATGAATGAAGCCAGTCGGACCGATGTGGACGAAGTGCAGATGCCCCAGGTGAGATGCCAGCATACGGGAGAGTTTTCATTCATATAAACTGCCAGCCAGTAATTAAAGTCAAGTGGAAACCTTTGAGTTCGTAGTGACTAAAATATGCCCTGTTCAAGGAGGGAAGCTGTTGGAAAGAATAATGGCTGCCACATGTGGTACTTCATTTAGTCATCGCTTAAATGTTACAACTATTTCTGCTCTGATACTTTTTAATGTTTAGTTTATATATTACATTTATTTGATAATAGTTTGTTTGAAATTGAAGTATATTTTATTCAAATTAATTTATGTTGAAACTTGTACAAAATAAATATGTTTTTATATTTTAATTATTTATAATTTTAAACGATTTCCTTCACTACTAGTTCAAAATCGAATCGGAGCTGTCTAAAAACCTTGATACGACTTTTTACGACCTTTTTATAATAAACCTTTATTAGCAGCAAAACACTAAATTTTAATAAAATGAATATTGAATTACACATAAAGAAAAGAACAAAAATTGTTCATATGTAGTAAAATAAATTTAAGACCAAAGTGATTTATGTGGCTAAGCAGCAGCCAGGCTTCTTCTAACTGCCTTCTACGTGCCCAGGCGAAACGTTTACGAACCCGTCTAGTGCCTATGGCCGCTTCATTAAAGCCCAGTTGCGCTGAGGCCCATTCGCCACACTTAACACCTTGGCCGGGGCCGGCACATAACATACATATAACGACTATTTTCAGTGGCTCGATCGTCAGCACAGCGGGCAGTCAGCCGCTAACATGGCGGGCATAGCGTTTAACTACTGTACTGAATGGCATATTTACAATTTGCACTAACATTTTGGGGTACCCATAATAAATTCGCATAAATTCACATAAATGAATGCATATGAAACGGTCAATAAGAGTGCGATTTGTGCGCCTAATGAAGCCGATTTGTTGCGGCAGCAAACTGCCCACTAAATTTCCCACATGGTAATTGATGTATCTACAAGATACAGAGCTACACGTGTACCGTTGAGAGAGAGTTCAGAATGTTGCGGCATTTAACGAGCTGCCGCTGATATTCTCAATACAATTGAAATGGAAATCGATGTGGAAATATTTGATTTTATATACTTCGCTCATCTGCTGATCGGGGCCTGTGGCAACCATAGCTGATCTGTGGATCTTTAAGAGTTCTGCACAGCATCAACACTTGCCTGCGTCCGTCTGTCTGTCCGTCCGTCTATCTGTCTGTCTGTGCTGCTGTTATCACATCATTCGCAGTGAAATGTTTGTTTTTGGATCAATGCTTACGCACTTTTCACACAACACTTGCACAATTGCCACAAAATATCTACAGATGCGCATTGGAACACCTGCAAATTGCACAACATAAAGAGATTCGTCACACAAATACCAACGTCTGCCTCTAGACCCAGAGAGCTAGACGCCATCGACCCGGGCCCAAAGCGACCGCATGTCTAAATGAAATGCAAGGCAATAAGTCAGACCAGCCGGCCAACCCCCAAGGCCAGGCCAAAACAGCTGACAGGAAGCCCGTGTAATGCTGCCAACCCCTCGGTCTGACGCTCCAACCCCAACTGACTGCGCCACTCCAATCCTCCCACACCCCGGGCTGGCTGGTAAGAGCCAGCTCATGAATACATTTGAACTCGTTAACTCCCGCCACACCCCAACCCCAACCCCACCCCCACCCCCACCACACACCATTTGTGGGGGTAGTTTGGCCCGTGGCGTGTCCCGGGCTGCTTGGAGGATTCGTTGGCTTTGCACGTGCACAATTTCGAGTTCATCAAAAGGAATTTGCTTTGTGTGCGCTGGGGAGCGTCTGACATTTATTAGAATTCTTGCCCGCCTGCCTGCTCCATCGGGAGGGGGGTGGCAGGGGCTGTGCGGGCGCTGTAATAAATTTGCCTTGAAAGCTTTTAGCCTGCCACAGGAAGCGGCGCACAAAGTTTGAGTTGCTGCCATGGCGAGGCGCTTCGTTTCGGTTTGTTGATTCCCAGCTCTCAGCTCTCAGCTCCCAGTTGAGTTCAGTTAGGTTCAGTTCCATTAAAGTTGGCTTGTTCGCTCGGTCTGTCGCTGCGGCTGATTTGCAAGCCTTAAAGCTATTTGTTAGCCATTGAAATCAGAGCTGGCAACACGCCACACATATTGACTTTTGCAGCTGCATGAATTCGAGCTGCTAGACAAGAGGGGAGAGAGCAGAATTGGAAATGTTTGTGCATAAGCATTTATTTGTAGAAGAAATGCTATACAAATAAATAAGGGAAATTATTTTCAACAGTTTGGAACAGTGAAAATTAGCTTAAAGAAAAATGTTATGCCAGAAAATTCTTTGAGATTATGTCTAGAGCAATGAAAACAAAATATTGAGCGCAGATCTGAACTTTATACGGATACAGACAAATTAAAACAAGCATGGATAAACATTTTAAAATAATATATTCCCATCATTTTCACCGAATTTAAAAAATAAATTTTTTTTTAATAGTTGCTAAGCAAAGATCTGTTCCAGATACAAATACAAATAAATGGAACGAGATTTATAAATATTATCTGGCTGATAAGTAAGTAAGAAATTATGCAAGCAATAATTAAAAAACGCCTTACCTACTTATAAAATATTTTTAATAATTACTTTAAATTTAAATCATGTACTCCCCCCTTACTCATTTTCGAAATTTTTTTTTTTAATTTAGAATTGCAAAGGTTTATTTTTAATTGCTTGTGGGTGTCACAATTAGTATAAAAAACAACATTAAAACAGTTTCTGAGGGGGTCAAATTTTTTGTCAAAAATCATGCCAAAATTTACAAAAATTTTGACATGTAAAGCTCTCGGATCCATAGCGCGTATATTTCAAACTTCCATAACTTGGTCAAATCTGAACCGATTTTCATGTTTGATGGCATTTTGGCCATGGTTTGTCATATTTTTTGATTCTGCATTTCAAATATATGCATTATTGAAAATAAAATTTTTGAAATTTTTTTGTCAGAAAAATCATGTACTCCCCCCTTACTCATTTTCGAAAATTTTTTTTTTTTAAATTTAGAATTGCAAAGTTATATTTTTAATCGCTTGTGGGTGTCACAATTAGTATAAAAAACAACATTAAAACAGTTTCTGAGGGGGTCAAATTTTTTGTCAAAAATCATGCCAAAATTTACAAAAATTTTGACATAAAGCTCTCGGATCCATAGCGCGTATATTTCAAACTTCCATAACTTGGTCAAATCTGAACCGATTTTCATGTTTGATGGCATTTTGGCCATGGTTTGTCATATTTTTTGATTCTGCATTTCAAATATATGCATTATTGAAAATAAAATTTTTGAAATTTTTTTGTCAGAAAAATCATGTACTCCCCCCTTACTCATTTTCGAAAATTTTTTTTTTTTAAATTTAGAATTGCAAAGTTATATTTTTAATTGCTTGTGGGTGTCACAATTAGTATAAAAAACAACATTAAAACAGTTTCTGAGGGGGTCAAATTTTTTGTCAAAAATCATGCCAAAATTTACAAAAATTTTGACATGTAAAGCTCTCGGATCCATAGCGCGTATATTTCAAACTTCCATAACTTGGTCAAATCTGAACCGATTTTCATGTTTGATGGCATTTTGGCCATGGTTTGTCATATTTTTTGATTCTGCATTTCAAATATATGCATTATTGAAAATAAAATTTTTGAAATTTTTTTGTCAGAAAAATCATGTACTCCCCCCTTACTCATTTTCGAAAATTTTTTTTTTTTAAATTTAGAATTGCAAAGTTATATTTTTAATCGCTTGTGGGTGTCACAATTAGTATAAAAAACAACATTAAAACAGTTTCTGAGGGGGTCAAATTTTTTGTCAAAAATCATGCCAAAATTTACAAAAATTTTGACATGTAAAGCTCTCGGATCCATAGCGCGTATATTTCAAACTTCCATAACTTGGTCAAATCTGAACCGATTTTCATGTTTGATGGCATTTTGGCCATGGTTTGTCATATTGTTTGATTCTGCATTTCAAATATATGCATTATTGAAAATAAAATTTTTGAAATTTTTTTGTCAGAAAAATCATGTACTCCCCCCTTACTCATTTTCGAAATTTTTTTTTTTTAATTTAGAATTGCAAAGTTATATTTTTAATTGCTTGTGGGTGTCACAATTAGTATAAAAAACAACATTAAAACAGTTTCTGAGGGGGTCAAATTTTTTGTCAAAAATCATGCCAAAATTTACAAAAATTTTGACATGTAAAGCTCTCGGATCCATAGCGCGTATATTTCAAACTTCCATAACTTGGTCAAATCTGAACCGATTTTCATGTTTGATGGCATTTTGGCCATGGTTTGTCATATTTTTTGATTCTGCATTTCAAATATATGCATTATTGAAAATAAAATTTTTGAAATTTTTTTGTCAGAAAAATCATGTACTCCCCCCTTACTCATTTTCGAAATTTTTTTTTTTTAATTTAGAATTGCAAAGTTATATTTTTAATCGCTTGTGGGTGTCACAATTAGTATAAAAAACAACATTAAAACAGTTTCTGAGGGGGTCAAATTTTTTGTCAAAAATCATGCCAAAATTTACAAAAATTTTGACATGTAAAGCTCTCGGATCCATAGCGCGTATATTTCAAATTAAACACAACGCAGATTCTACAAGATGTCTTATTTATCTTCTTATAGACCAGCTACCAGTAGAAAGCCCACATCTTTCCTTTATTCTAGGCAAACAAAAACGCTTAACATTTCAATTACATTAAACAAATACTCACAAACACTCGATGCACAGCCCAGCAGCTATTTGTGGTTTAGTTTCCATTATATTATTCTAGACTAAGCTCACAAGGCCTCAATTTTAATTAGTCAGTCAAATCAAACAGACCAAATAAACTTGCGCATATTTGTCAAACAATTTGGTTTCAGTGCATGTACAAATGAAAATTATTTATTATCATTTGTACTCGTACGAAGTGCAAACAGACTCGGCAAACATTCGAGTACCCGAAAACAGAAAAAGGTTGACATTTGTTCGAGCACAAAGGCAAACAAGCGGGCAACTGGCAAGCAGCACTGTGGTGTGGCAGTGGATTGTGGAGTGGACTACTAGGCTTAGAAGCCACATTTTGCGATTGCCGAGCACTTGTTATTTCATTTTAATTAAGTTAATTGCACGGATTTCGTGTCATTGGGCGATTTGCTGTGGAGCTCGAGGGTTGCCCAGGGCAAATGTAATCGATGGATGGCACCTCGAATGCACACTCATATACGCACTCAGTCACGCACTCAGACACTACCTATCGAGCATTTGTACTACTGTTCGTATACCCTGCGAACAAGTTGCTATTGGGGTATGCTCAACTTGTCGTATAGGTTATATTTACAATTAGATAAAATTAAGACGCCAAAAGGGAATAAAAAATAATAATTTAAATGCTAATATAAAAAAGGGAAAACTTGATAATAACTACGTATATTCTGTACAATTTTAAGTATCCAAAAATTATACATTTAATTTTTATGTTAACAAATAATAAAAACTTATCTTGTTTTAAGAGCTTGATTTAATTTTTTAAATTTGGAAAACGTGCCCACAGGGTATTTCAAAGTCAAGTAAACTCAGTACTACTCATTTATTAAGTTCTTTTTGTTGTTTTTTCAACCCTCCAAGAATGCAATGCAGGCCCAACAAAAAAACCAACAACAAAAATGTGCACAGACTTGCGTGCGAATTATTGGCAAATGTTCTGAAAAACGTGAAGAATAAAAACACAAGCGCAAAAATACTTTTTCGGACATTTGTTTTTATAATTTCCGCGTTTTGTTGGCGCGACTCAATTCGTAATGCATTTGTCTTAGCAAATATTTGCGATTCAAATGAGAAATCTGTTCAAATTGACGGTGAGATATGGTTGGAAGTCGCTTCGACAGTTGTTCAATGACCAACGGCAGCTGTGCTCAAGTGTTTTACTAATTAATATTTTTGAGTACATTTAAAGCACATTTCCCTAACGATATTTCGGGATTAGGAAAACCAAGCAATCTTAGAGGCGAGAAATGGGATTGAAAAGATACTCTGCTCAGTTTTGGATGGGAAAAATCAGAACAAAAAATTTCTTTAAACATTTATTAATTTGAGCTTAATAAAAAAAGTTCTATGAATTAAAAAAAAATTGCTTAAAGTATTTCTGATACATAGGTTTTTATATAGTAAGGAAATTTAAAGCTTAGCTAACGTAGTTTTAAGTAAATGATTTTTCTCAGTTCAAGTGCCCCAAAAGAGAGCTTTAAATTTTTCTCTCTCTCTAGAAAAGCACTCGATGTAATATTGCAATGACCTTTTAATAGAGTCTCGGGTACGAGAAATCGCATTTTATAACTTAATCAACGCAGCCGTCGCTAATGGCACATGTGGGCATTGGGTTTTGGTTTCGGATATTGGGTTTGAGTTTTGGGTTTATATTTTTGGTTTTTGGTTTTTGATGTCGCCCTCAGCGGCTGCAAGTTGCGGCATAAACAGTTGACCAACAAATGCGCAAATGTGGCAAACAGTTTTTGGGGGTTGGTCGTGCCACGGATTTTTGGGGGTTGCTGCAAGAGTCGGTGTCGAAAGTCAGACGTAAATGCGTTACGCGCTATCAATCTTGATTAGACGTGATTTTTGCTTTTAGACACAAATACAAAACATAAAAATTAACAAGCCGTCCTGGGAGAAATCTCAAGGCTCATGCACAAACAAAGGACCTGCACGTGCCACATAGATAGAGACAGAGGGAGAATGAGAGAGAGAATGGGCAATTGAGAGATTCTGATTTGAAATTGAAGTAGTACGGATTTGATATGGTGGGCATAGATCTAATGACGTCTACGGTTACGGGACTCAAATTGCGGTCGTTGCTTTAAAATGCAAACAACTTTTGAAATGAAAACATAAAACTGTCCAACTGCAGCGATTTTCTCATTATTTTGCACCGTTTTGTGGCAATTTCAATAAACAATAAATCCCTACCGTAGGCCCCCCCTTTAGCCCACTCCGCACACACAAGCCAAAATCGAAGCTCGAAACTGTGCAAATTTATAGCAATTTTCACATGAATTGAAGGAGCGAGCGAGGCGCAGGCGCCTGCCTACAACAGCGACAACAACAACAACAGCGACAACAACAACAACAGCAGCAGCACTAGCAACAGCAACAGCAACAACAACATCAACCACTGCAAGCTAAGTAGTTGGCCCGAATCTATTGACCAGCTGTATACGGTTGCCACAAAGTCTAAGACGCTGCTGCTGCTGCTGCTGCCTTATGTTGCTGCTGCTGCCTAATGTTGCTGCTGCAGCCTGATGTTGCTGCTGCGGCTGCTGTCGTCGGGGCGTATGAGTGACGCGATTGCGGCCGCGACGATCGCTTGTTGCCTGTTTGGGCAGCGAACATAATCGTAAACAAATAAAATTATTGCTGCCGATCATGCACACAATTTATGCACACCAACACACGCAAACAGCACACACACACACACAGTAAACGTCGCCTATTTTGCACTAATTTTCTAGCCAGGTCTGGCAGGAGAGGGGCTCCAATTGCTGTTGCCGTGGTCCACTCACGAGGTGTTGCCGCAAGCTGTGTGTGAAATATGCAACAACAGCGTGAAAAACATGAAGTTGCCTTCGCTCGGACTCAGCCTGGCCACGCCACACAGCGGGAAATGTGGCTGAATTTTCGCGTGCGCAGCTTTACCAAAAAAGTTGGCGGCATCTGGGCCCAGCCCGTGGCTGGCCGCGGCTGTGAATCTAGCTGGAACCCAGGCTAGGCTACAGCTGGAGCGCCTAATACCGGTAGTCAAGCCAGACAGCGACGAGTACGAAGCACAAGGCACAGTGTTTATAGGACTATTGAAAATGGCCAAATATTTGAATTGTTTAGATGAAGAATGCATCTAATATTTAGTATTTAAATTTAGCCTTTTTGTATACCATGTAACCTTTGAAAATTAGTATAAATAAGGCTTTCTTGCAGATGTACTACCTCAATAAAATATTTACATATATTCTTGATCAGCATCCGCAACTAAGTCAATCTTTTCATGTCTGTGTGTCTATATAAATTCCTTGATTTTATTTATTTATTTATTTTAGGCAGATCAACTTTTTTTCCCCTTTTGATAGATTTTCAGCGCCTGCTTATGAACGTATTTCGAAAATTATAAAATCTTAAATTTATTTTAATTTTATTTGTTTTAAGCTATCAGTAAAAAAGCTAGAGACATAAAATTCTGGTATGCAGGTTGGCAAATATTTGACTTTTTTGATAACTTTACTCACTCTCTATACTCCCTTACTTTCTGCCAAAGCAGCTCTACTTGTTTTATTTTATATATATACTATATATACCTCTGAGAATCAAAAAGAGATCAGCAATCAAAATGAATTATACAAGCGCAGACTTCACAAGCTGCCTCAAAGAACGCTAATTGAAAGATTTCGCTGTTCGTTCTAGCTAGCACCACAGTGCCTTCTAGGTGTCCACTGTCATTGCAGCACTGTGAGAGACTCCGACTCCGACGCCGACTCCGACTTCAACTACGTCTGCGAGTTGGACTTGCACTGGAAGTCCGCGTGCTGTTTGGCAGTTAGACACGTTAGCGCGCGTCTGGGCAATTTTCGCTTTAGCCGCATGTTGATGATCATTATGCTGGCCAAGTGCTTGGCTTGGCCTGGCTTTGTCTGGCTCCATGGCTCTATGTGGCTCTCTGTCGGCCACTTGAAGACGTCGCTAATGAAGACTTAAGCATGACGTGTTGATAAAGATCTCTCGCACATGAGCTTTGGCGAGGCCGCGACCATTGGTCAGTCATCGTCATCGTCAGCGTCATCCTCATCGTCGTAGTCATCGTCGTAGTCATCATCTTGATATTTATGCAGCACATTAGCAGGAGTGTAATTTTTAGTTGCCTGGGCCGTTTGTTTGCGCTCTGCCAAATGGGCTGATAAACGGGCCAATGGGCACATTCGAACAGTTGTCAGTCAGCTGTCCGAACAAATTTCCCAAAGGGCACGTCCTGCTCTATATACGCGTACTCACATTCTGTGTATTTCTAGACAAAGGGGTTGCGCGTTTTGCACCCTCTTCAGGGCAGCGCGCGTATCAATGACCATCCCAACAACAATGCCAGTTGTTATTGCTGTTGCAGCCATTTGTTTGACTTGTTATTGTTGTTGTTGTTGTTAGCTTTTAGCATAATTAAACGACACATGCCACAAAATGCACTTCTATGGCTTAGGCCGAGTGTCCGCCTTTCATCAGCCCCAACAGCATTCGACACGGCATCCATATGTTCTATTAGTTCGCTCTCTTATATGGCTCCGTATGGCCAAAAAAAATAAAAATAAAAATAAAAAGAATTTGTTATACCAGACGAACATAAGGTTTCATTTTGTTTCATTATACTTCCACTCACCCTCTCCCCGCCCTTCTAATACGATGCAAATGAGCATTGGGCCTGATGGATTAGTTTTCACCATGGCTTTCGCTTTTCTGCGGCTTTAGCACTTGGCTTTTAAGAATTTCCATGTTGATTGATGACCGGTCGCAATGTAAATTTAGTTTCCGCCACAGTATTTAATTAAAAAATAATAATAATAACGCAAAACACTCAGAGTCGCACAGGTGTGCGAAGGTTTGCCCCGGGCCCATGTCTCTAACCCGCTAACCCCTCTGCAAATGTTATGTTTGTAAAGAAACTGTGCGTAGCTAAGGGTTAGGGGTGAATGGTGAAGCGCTGTGATAATGAATGATTTTTTATTTTTGATTGATTTTCGTGTAAAGTCAAAATGAAAAGTATTTTAATGAATGTCTCGGCGTATATTCCTCCCATTTTTTGTTTGTTTATAATGAGCTTGCTGTTAGCACAAAGATTTTAAGTATATTTGTATATTTTTATATCATTTATCTTAAAAGGTTGAAAATCTGCTTAATGAGTTTCTTTAAATAAAGCCAAAAATGTACACCATAAATTGATCGATCAGTTGGAGAATTTTATTAAAGCTGTTGTCTGTTTATAAGTTGATTGTTAAACAAAATTTAACTAAGATATAAATAAAAAAATATTTTTTTCAAAAAAAATTTGTATATTTGTATTTAAAAATATTATTTGGCGATCAATAAAGCGACATTTAAACGATAAGATATTTTTCATAAATTTGAACTTAGAAAAAAAATGTAAAAAACAAAGTTTAAATAATCAAAAAATATATTTTTTTAAATTCACTGAAAAAAACCAAATACCAGCAACATATATCAAAATAATATCACGGTCTAATATCTTTGTTATTAAATTAATGTTCAAGACATCTACCCAAAAGCAAAAAAAAGGAGAAATTAAAGTTGAAAATAAAAAACAATTAAAATATTTGCAGAGCATGTTACAACGCCTCTGATTTTTAATGATGTTTTATTGTCTGCTTCGACGGCTAGACAAAACACACACACACACACACACCAATGAACACACACACACTCAAGCAGGCATATTGAGTGTAATATATACTCATAGCTATGTGATGTGATGATGTTGATGATGATGATGACGATTTGCGACTAAATAATTGAATGCAGCTGGTTGACGGTTGTCGCATTAAATTTAGGTGTCTGTCTTGGCGCACTCACGATGGCGTCTGCAATTGGGAGACACTGTAACTGAGCCAACGACCGCGACAACTGACTGACTTACAGACTGAGCTGCCTGAGTGATGGCCTGTGGAACGGAGGGGCGCCAGGGGCACAGGCGGCAAGTCGCGACAATAATAAATGAAGCGATTGCAAGTGTAACAGAACAATGACAGCAACAATTGCAGCGTTTGGCATTTGCCAACAGCCACAGCAGCAGCAGCAGCAGCAGCAAAGGCAGACAAAGGTCTATTAATAATTTTTGGTGCAACACACGACGATCGACGATTGTCGAGCGGCAACAGCAGCAGCAGCAGCAGCAACAACAGACGACAGCGCTGGCAACTAACGATCGACAACTGCAACGACAACAGCAACAGCAGCGGCAACAACAACAACAGCAACTGATTTTGAGGCAGACAGGCCGGCAATGCGTCGCGTTGGCTTTTCCAAAAATAAAAGCCAAACTAATGAGCCGGCAACATGCAATGCGGCAGCCGCAGCGACGCACGTGCAGCAGCAACAAAATTTAAAAACACAAAAAAAAGAGACAACATTCATACAAATAATTGATGGCCGCTTGCAATTGTTGCTGTTGTTGCCATTGCTGATTGACGGCAAGCGGCGACAAAAATCAGCGTCTGATTGACAACTCAATTGCAACTGTGTGTGTGCGTGAGTGTGTGCTTTGTGTGTGTGTGTGTGCTTTTTTCTGTATTGCCGAAAAGTAAACTTAATTGATTTTTGCTTTTGGACCGGCAACATTTCTCTGACTCTCCACAGCTGGCGGCAACTTGCGACCGATGATTTATTGCAACAAATGTTGCACGGAAAACATTCAAGTCCAAAATAGACAAACATGCATCTTTAACTTAATTTCCAATTGGAATTTCACTGCGTCGCTCTTAGCTTAAAAATGCTCATTTGTCATTGGGCCCCCGGCCGCCTCGAGCCTCCTCAAGCCTCCTCGCAACGAACGGAGGCCAAATTGCAGTCGTCGCGTGTCTATTTTGATTGTCAAAATTGTTTTGCGGCTTCTGTTGTCGCTGACAGTTTATTATGTTTGACTGTTTGTCTGTCGCCAGTGTTTGTTTGACTCGTGCATTGTCGTCGGGGCCTTGTGTGTCTATTTATTTTTGCTAGGGATTTGGCCTAAGCATCCAGACAAATCGTTCAACAGCCACGTGACCTCTAAACTCTAGCTGAAGATCAAAGCTGGTGCGTGGGCAGGGAAGGGCAACGGGCTAAGGAGTGGAGGCTGTAGAAAAAGTGGCGATCAATTATCAAATTTAACAAATTTAAAATGTGAGCTACAAAAGACACAACAATATATATCTGAATATAGGGAACTTAAATGTGATATTTAATAGGAACTTATTTGCAGAATATCAGCCGAAAACTCGACTTAAAATTTAAAATTACAAAATTATATGTTTTTACAAGCTATGTACTATATTAAAGCTGAATATTTCTAGCAAATTTATTTATACTATAAGCTCGCTAACAGCTAAGATTAAATCACAAACATTACCTTATCATCTATTTACCTTCTTTATAATAGGTTTATTTCTAGAACACAGCTGCTCCGAGCTATACTGAGCCATTTACGAGTGCTTTGTAACCTGTGCCATGTTTGCAATGGAGTTAACAACATTTGCCCGGCTTATTGTTAATCTTGCACTGTTTTTTCTCCGCTGGTTAAGTTGCTCGGGCAGGCAAACAATTGCAACATATTGTCAGTGCAACAGCCCAACAGCAACTGTTTTATGGCCAAAAAGGTAAACAAGTAGAGTAACAACAATGGCAGCGACGAGCACTTGCCAATAAATAAACATAATTTCTGACAAAACGCTCGGTAACAAGAGCTGCAGAGTCCACAGCGTGGAACGTCTTCAGATGGCCGTTGTACTTTCCAAGTGCAACAACGCATGCATGTAGGGCCCTCCCCTCCCCTCCTCCCTCCCATGATCCCCTTTTTGCCCAACTCATTTAGCCATTTGTTGCTCAAATGAATTACAAGTGCAGCAACCACAATGTTGTTTGCATGCTGCAGCTGCAATGTTGCTGCTGCCGCTGGGCAATGTTGCTGTGGGCCATGTTGCTAGCTGGCTAACTGACTGGCCGGCTGGCTAGCTGCTTGGCTGGCTAGCTGGCTAGCTGGCCTGCTGGCAGGTGTTGCTCGCTCAGCGGCTGACTGGCTGCATAATGAATTCATAGCCAAGTGTGCCCCCAACCGGCGCAGCCTCCGCAACGTACCAACTGGGCCCGCAGCTATCCGGCCTGGGTCCATTATGCACCCCACAGCATTTATATGTCCATTGCGCATATTTCATTCATATTGTCGGATAGTCGGTAAATCGGGTACTCACATTGCATTCGCATATTCAATCAGCGCCTCGCCGTATATAGAAACAGGTGCAATTTCTTGCCATTTTCTAATTATTTTTAGTCGGCGCTTTTATCGCTTTTCTCTGGCACTAAAGCGCGCCATTTGCTATCTCAGCTTGATCATAAATTTCATTCCTCGTTTTTATTGCACAATTCCCCTCCATCCCTCGCCCTCTTTTGCTCTGTTGTTTATAAACAAATGCATTCATTCAGCACTGGGGCGTCGGAGTGGGTGGTTGGGGCTGGCAAATGGGGCTGGGGATGGGGCAACTGTGCATAACGGCAATGCAAACAAATTCAATTAGCTAAATGTTATAAAATTCGCCATAGTACACCTGCAGTGCATCCAAATGCAACAACGGCAGCCCGCCAGCCATAATAATAATAATAATAATAACATCCCTCAATCAACGCAGAAGTTAATATCAATATTCACAAACTAAAACGAATTGAGAATTTTAGGCGCCATCGTTATTTGTATGATATGAGCAAAAAAAACTCATATGGGTTAATTGTTTTGGTTTAATTTAAGGAAAGAATTAAAAATTAGAGTATAAATATACCCGAGCACTATCTTAAAAATCTTTATAAAAAAGAAAGAAACAAAATTGGAAATAAATTAGTAAAATCTCTTAATATGTTTTTATCTGTATACAATTATTGCAAGTTATTAAATATAGGATTATTGATTAACTCTAGATAAAACTTTTGATAGCTACAATTGAATAAGCTTAGTTGGGTGTAAAATGATTGCAAAAAAATATATATATATATATCATATATATCAATATATAATATATCATTAATAAATATTTTTGAATACCTCTCTATCACTCACATGCTTTCACTTTCTCTCTCACTCTATTTATCCTGTATATATAATTCTTCTCTCTCTCTGACTCTTTCTCTCTCAATCTCTTCTTTCGCTTTCTCTGTTTCCTCTACGCATAGCTAAAAGCAGCGCCCCAAGGGCTCCACTTTTTCACGAGAGTGGGGCTGTCACGCACAATTGCACAGACCAAAAGATTTGCTTTTTGCTTTGCTCCAGGGCCACGAACTTGTCTGACCCACTGTCCAGCTGCAGGTAGATTCCCTCGATGTAGAATGTGGGGTCCGGTGAAAGTGTGCGGTGCCATTGTCTCTCTGCGCTCTTAGTCATTTGTGGGGCGTTAGTCTTACAATTAGTTAGTGTCATTTAGACAAATTGCCACAAAGCCAACGACAACAACAGCAACAACAACTATGCAAAAAGCTCAAAGCAACGCCCCGCAATTAGACGAAGTCGACGTCAAAAGGAAAGGCCATTAGATGTGCATGCAGATGCGAAGCTGCCAATAGGCTGCAGCTGGAATTGGGAGTCCAAACTGTGGACTGCTGGCGACTACACTGGAAAAAAAAACCAGCACTTCCAAATTCTAGTTTGACTTGAAATGACTTTGTTCCTTTATGAATTAATATGAACCAATTTTGATATTAAAACTAATGTTTTTGCTTGCTTGAAATAATAATAGAAGGTTTGTTATGTAAGTATATTACTTGATTTAAATAGTGCATTTAAATCTTTTGCTTAAACAAATTTTTGAATGAAAAATATAAAAAAAAATAAATTCTTAGTCCATGAAATGTCGCTCTTGACCAAATTTGAACAAGGCTTTTACCTAATTAGAGCACAAGTTTCTTGGTATTCTTTTCGCCGAGTGCAGCTAGCTGCTGTTATCGCAACGAATCTGCATGCAACTGGCTGCAACTGCAACATGAGGCCACTGGCCGCCTTGTAACTGTAACAAACTGGCGACTTGGCGGCGAGGCGACGGCCCACGGCGTCTGCGCAACACTTCAACGAGCAGCGAGCAGCGAGCAGTTGGCAGCCACAACTGGTATTTCCCAGCGGCTGACTAACGTGGCCAATACGGCCAGCCGGCAACAGGTGGCCTGTACTGGCTAGGCTACCTGCTGCTGCCTGTCCAAAACGTGCACCGGCTTAAACTGGAGCAGTTTTCCAATTGGCAGCGACGAGTTTTCCCCAGTGAAATGCTTATGGCCAACTCTTGGCCAACTCCGACTGCAACCGCAGTGCGCCCAGCCAGTCCATGTTGAGCGATGATGTATTTATGCTAAATTGCAAGTTAATTAATGTTGTCGTTTAATTCAAACGTTAAAGTGGCAAAATGTTTGTTGTTGTAGCTTTTGCTTTTGCTTTTTTCCCTGTTTTTTGTTAGCTGCGCAGCTGCTACTGGAAAAGTGCAGCTGGAAAATTGCCAGGAAATTGGGCTGGCGAAAAGCAGCCGCTATTAAAAACGTTGCATGTAAAAGGTTTCACAGGTAAATTAAAATGAAAGGTAATCTTAAGCATTGCCGCCAGATAAAATTCAAACTTCATAATTTTTCTTTAAAAATTTGAAGCAGCTAAAGTGACGCTGAAAGTACATTAGTTCCCAGCCTTCGGCATTCCCTAAAAAGTCAGTTTCCTATTGAGAATGCAATCAATACCTGAAATCAATATTAGTGTAAAACGAATTTGGAACTACTTCATTTTTCTGTCAAAAATTATGTCAAAATTGGCAACAACAAAAATTACCAAGACTCAGGAAATACACTTCCAAGATTTCAAACTTCCATAACTTAGGCAACGCTGAACCGATTTTGATGTTGGAATATGTCAATTTCTTTGAGAGTTCTTGGCAGATATTCCCAGATTTTAAACTCATTTAACTTTGTCAAAACTCAACAGATTTTCATGATTGATAGTGGACTGGCCAGTTTGCTTTCAAAATTAATGCACTTTTTACTGTATTTTTTGTCAGCTTTTTGAATATTATCTAAAGTCTTTTTAGATTATTTTTAATGAGTACCTACGTCAACACACAGTTAATTAACCATTTGCTTTTTTTAATCTAATTAAAATTTTTTACGTCTAAGTAGATATTAGGTTAAGTCAAAGTTAATTTCACATTTGTTTTTAAGTGTTATTAAATTAATTTTTATGTTTTTTCCTCATTTTATTGCCTTATCTACCTTGAGTTTTGTGTTTTGCGTGCTTGTGTATATATATATATATTTTTTTTATGAATGCCATAAATTATTGCATGAAATATTTGTGAAATTTTTGTTTTAAATAAGACACATGATTTTTACTTTGTTTTCAGCTGCGGCTTGTGGCGCATTTTTGAATTTTTGTTAATTTGGCGCGCAGCTGCTGTCGATGTGTCTTTCATTGGTTGCCACAGCGGCAGCGCCCGTTGCCAATTGCAAGACATCAACAGCAGCCGCAGCAGCATTTGAGGCAAGTACTATGTATTTAAAAAAAATAAATAGAAAAAACTTTAAGTGTCAATTGTTGTGACAACTCAAAAAGCGTGAAAATATTGCAAACGAATGTCACAGACGGACGACGGTCGCAGGTGCGTATGCGTAACATTGAAAGGCGGCCAAGCAAACTAGTTGAGAAATGTTCTACAGTACATACACGAATATATATACTATACTATATATATACACAATATATGTGTGTGTGTGCTGCTCCGCTTGCAGGCGGCGTAGGCCATAAATCTGTTGGCCATTTAGCGTCCATCAATTCGTCCGGTTAGTCAGCGGGCGGACGGACGGGCGGACGGGCGGGCGGCAGGCAAATGAATTGCCGTCGGCCATTTTGAGCGAGCGGCCGCTGTAAATTTGTCAACTTTCGGCGTCTACCGATCGGCGCACCTGCACCTGCTGTGCTCATTTCACGGAGGCTGCCATTAGCCACAGCAGCAGCGGCAACGGCGGTCCGCTAATGGGCGCCCAGCAGACCCCGCCCCGGCAGCGCCAGCAGCAACATGTGGCGCACAGCTGCAACACATCATTGACAGCATTGGCCAGAGTTGCCACCCACTGCTGCGGGGCATGGTAAATGGTGTCATCAGGCTGCCGACGCGATTCCCTTCACTGCAGCCTGTCATTTAGCCGCCGCTTGTTGCACCTGTTTCAATGCATTTCGCTTTATTGATTGCGCTCGGTATCTGAAACTGTATTTGTATCTGTATCTGTATCTCTATCTGTATCTTTGGATGCAGCTGTATGTGTAGCTGTTGCCTTTGCTGTAGCAATTGCATTAGCATGCCAACTCCCCCCCACACCCACCCCCACTGGCTGCCCCGCCGATTCGCGGTCATTGAGCCGCTGATTTGTAGCGTTTCTAAATTGTTTTTCATGTTCGACGGCGGCAGCTGCATAATGTGCACACTTTATGGAGCAGCGTTGCCAATTTGAGGCCAATAGTGGAGTGCGGAGAGCGGAGTGCGTGGCGTCGCATAAGCCAAGCCAGCACTGGATGACGATGACGTGGGCGACCACAGAAATCACAGACCCAAGGGAGCAGCCGCGATAGGGGGCCACCAGCCGTTTGGACTGCGTCATCGAATTTGCCAGCAACAGCAGATAACACAGTCGACTGCTCACGGTACTCGCACTATAAATACCGCCAGTCAAGTGCAAACAAATGAAACTTCTGCGGGCCGCTATCAGAGAACGGCGACAGCGGAACCAGCAAGCATAGCCACCAGCAATTCGCAGCCAGCTAAAATGTGCCACAGCGAGCCAAACGGCGGAAGCGTCCGCTGCCCGATGGCTGATAAAGTCTGGCCAAATGCCGAGTGCAACAAGAGGCGTTGGCCGACTTCTCTTTCATGGCATGGGCGTGGCAATGCCACCTGTTCGACATGGCCAGCCGTGGCGTGGCATGCCAATGACGATCTCGCCATATACGATGAGCGTTAGGCATTTCATTTGCTCAGGTGTTATGCACTTGATTTGAGCGCGCTATCAACCAACGGCCGTTGCCCGCTGACATATCTATATACAGCACATACACACACATACGTATATATATATATATATAGAGGTTTAGATGCCCCGCATATATCACAGCTGGGGGGTCCCAATGTACTCGTCGCGTAATTACTCAATTCAAATGTGTGTGCTACGCTTTTGTTGTAGATAGTTCTGTTTGTTGTACCTATTTGCGCTTCAATTACCAAGGCTTATTGCACAGGTGAGTCGTTAAAAGGGGCGGGGCGGGGCGGGGGGTTTGGCTGGTACAAAATGGCGTGCCGTTCGACTTCATGTTTAGGCGACTGTTGCTCTTGAGTTGATTCACAGCAGCATCTGAAATGCAATTAGTCAGAAATACTTACATATATGTACATTTATGCTAATCAGCTTTGGCTGTTTCCTAGAAAGTCCAAGAACAAATATGCCAGCAATTAATTTTAATATTTAAATGCGTATTTAGTTATCAATTATGAAAACAATATAACATCGCACGGATGTAGCAAATGAATTTGATAAAATATCGATTAGTTTTGCACCCAAGTCGGAAGTGTACTGATAACAGTATATCACATTTTTGCTTGAAGATATTTCGGAAACCGGAACTGATAAAATGTGTACTCAATTAGGAAATCAGTTAATTTATAGATATTTAATTGAATTATTTATTACTATTTTTGGGAATGATAGATTAACTTTTTATTTATAATGGCAAACAGGCGAACCTATGTTTATCTGGAAATGGAACTTTGACTTGAATTATAAACTAAAAAACTTGACAGTCACTATGAAAAATATACGTACTCAAAATATAGCTAAGTAATAGCGAGTAATGGAAATATAGTCTGATTGGTAAAGGTTTAACAAATTGATTAAACACAAAATCTAAGCAGTAAAAGAATTGAAAAATTATATATTTTATAATTAATATAAATGCGAATAGGAAGATCAAAATTGAGCCAACAAATTTTTAAATATCAAATATATACAAATATTATAAGAAAATCCAGCAGCATTAGCCATACAAACGTTATCTCTATGTTTATTTAAAGATGCTCATCAAAATTCCTGATCTCTTACTCAGCGATGTCTTCACAAAACTCTTTTTCTCACACACAGTTCCTCTAGTGACATTATAAATCCTATTATTTGGCTGCTGTTTTGCTGTTTTTTGGCTCTGCCAAAATGCCATTAAAATATTTCACAATTTTAAAACCAAACGATAAACATCTGCCACCTGCGTAAAACTATTCAAAAATGTGTCCGGGCATTCGATTCGACGGGTGGAAAAAAAAAAACACACACACACACACACAAAATAAAAGTCAAAAGCGTTTATGGCGAGAGTTTATAAAAAGCGGATCAAAGAATTGATCAAACGGCTAACAGGTGTGCAGATGACAAATGGCAAATGGTAAATAGCAGGTGGCTGTGGGCGTGGCACATCTAATTGTGCAGGCGCGGATTTATGAACTCATAGCTGGCAATTCGTTCGCCAATCGGCGCGACAAATGGGCAAACAAACGTAATAATAACATCAGACGGCCAAAAACACTTTACAAAAGGGATCAAAATTGTCAAAGCGCATGGCTGGCGGGGATGAGGAGGAGGAGGGGGCAGGCGTCCGAGCAGGGACGCACTCACAAGCACTCAAGCACTCAGCACACACACACACGCACACGCACACACACACCCCTTGGCCAACTGGCAAACGAGGGGTTGCTCTGGCTGGTGCTTTGTGTCAGCGCAGAGTCAAGAGGTTTTGAATAAATTTAACACAAGTTATAAGGCAGATGACGAACTGTTCCACAGGGTGAGGGGGGGGTGAGGGGGTTGCGGCGGGTATAGGGTGTGCCGGGTGGGGTGTTGAGCCGACAAATGTTGTGTTTTGTGTGGATGAGAGTCGCGGCTTTTGTTTTCCAATTGGGTTTCTGTTTGCATTGCCTTAATTTGTGCCGTTCATAGGCCATTTGTTCCATTTTATGTCATCATCAGCGTTTCTCACAATGAAAAAAAAAAATACACACACACAAAAAATGTTGTCAGCTGCCGGCAAAGCTGCTCGAGAGGGCCGCACACTCACACACACACAAACACGGACACGCTCAAGCACAACACATGTGCGAATTTGAATGGCATAGAAACTGTAAAATCGTATAAGCAACGTTTTGGCCATGGCCACAGCGCGCCCAACAGGTGTGCGAGTCATTTGAATGGGCCAAGATCCAAGACGCGAACAGCGATGCCAACTGTTTGGCCAAAACAATAAAAGAGCCAACAAAATTCATTTGGCCATTGGCATTGTCATAACGCATACGTCAAGTGTGCCCGCGTCTCAGGTAAGTGTGTGTGTGTGTGTTTGCGTGTGTGTTTATGCTCGTTTAATGGCCAAGACGTGTTTAACACATTAACGTTAGCAAACCTTTAAAACTGTGTTTTATATTTATAACCGTTTTTATATTCCAACATCTGCCAGCTGGCAGCGCAAAATCTTGCCGCAAATGAAAATGTAACGTCAACTATAACAAATATATGCGCAACTATGTAACAAACACAAGCAACTATAACAATAACAGTAACAGCACAGCAACAGCAACAACAATTGTTAACAACTTGTTGTACAATTGTGCATTGACGTTATGTTGTTTAATTGCTGTCACTCAGAGTCAAATAGCCAACGGACTTCGCAATGCGCACAGGAATGCGAGAGGAACTGTTTCAGATCTTTTGCAGCTCTTTTTTTCGTTCACTTTTTATGAGCTCGTTTTATGCCCACACGATTTGGCGTCAGGTTTGAATTGGAATTTAAACGGCGTTTAAAGTTCTATTCCCATAATTGATATATTTGGGGTAATATATCAATTAAAATACTGAATACAGTTTTCAAGCGATATTTTCCAGGATAATATTAAAATGTAGAAATATACATATAGAAATATAAAATTAAATATTATATTTTTGAAAATGTAAATGTGTTTGGAAAGAAAATAAAATATGTAAAATATAAATAATATGTATACAAAATATAATTTATATAAGAAAAATAATAATCCTACAATTAATACATGCTTCGAATATATAAATTAAACCTAATTTTAGTTATTGCTTTTCTCAAGTCAATCTCTAGAGCAATATCTTCCTAAATTTTCCACATTAACTTCTCCCCAAATAACCCATCAAAGCACTCACCGAAAAAAGATTCCAAAAATCACATCAATCTATTAAATAGGCAAATAAAGTTCAAAACTTCCGGCTCTCCCACGCCCGTCGCGATTTGAATGAATGGCAAAGGCCATAAATTAATTGGAGCGACTATCAAAAATTGTTTTTCGATTAGTGCAAAACACCTGTTGACAAAACCGGCCCCGTTAAAAAGCCAGTTTGGAAGACGCAGAAACAGAAACGAACCCACAAAAAAAAAAAAAAAAATAAGCGAACTCAGATAAAAAACAGATTAGAAATTCAAATGTTCAAACGCAAAACAAACGACACGCTTGTATTTGTATCTGTATCTGTAGCTGTAGCTGTACCTATTGCCTATTGCCTATACCTGTAGCTGTATCTGTATCTGTATATGTATTTGCACCCGTTCCCATTGCGATACCACTAATTTCTATATACATGTGTCGTATATATAGAAAAGTTGAAATGCGTGCCTATTTGCCAGAATGGGTTGACACCTGTGCCCACTTGGCCTTACTGCCATAAAGCACCCCATCTTGCACCCGGGCCAGGTGCTTCACCTGCCCCGCTTACGTGCCTTCGCCGCCGCCGCCGCCACAAAACTTTAAGTGCAAAGCAATTCCAATTTCATGAGGAAAACAAAAATGACGACGTCGAGAGTGTGTAAACAATATATATTTTTTTTATATTGTCTTTTTTTTTTTATCAGTTTGCACTGCCAGCGGCCGCTGAGTTGTTGCTGCCTAAAATAGATGACAGAACTTGATTCATAGGCCTGCTCCTTACAAGCTTTTTGGGTGCACTCTGAGTGCCTGAGCACGCAGCCAGCGGAGCCGCGCAGCACCTTGGCTCCTCTTATCAGGCCACGCTGCGGCTACGCATTACGCCCGCACAGCAAAGCTTATCAACGGCCAGATGGCCAACGCGAGCCCGGTGCGAACCTCGAGTCGCGTATGTACATACGCACATACATATATAGTACTATAGACCACATTGACTCCATCGGCGTCGCAGACATTCGCTTATCAGTGGTTGTGTGTTACGTGTTAATGTTGTGTGTGGGTTGGGGCTGATGCTTCCACTACACACAGCGGGCCCCACCACACACCCCACTCAGCAGTCGCAATCCCATTTTTCAGCAGGTGGTTGCACCGAGTCGGCCGTGCCACGCCCCAGGGCGCAAGGCCCAAGGTTCGCCATTAGTGATCGTAGGTTCTTATCTGGAGCACGCTTTCAGCATTATGGTTCCTTTTTTTTCTCGTGCTGCGGTTACACTTATTTCGCTTTTATTTTTGTTTTTTTTTACGTGCGTTCGCATTTGCTTTCGGTTTTGCCGTTTGCTGTTTTTGTTTGCGCTTGTAATTAAGGTGATGAATTTATTGCAGTCCCCCGTCCCCGCTGTCGGGCTCCCCATTTCATTTGCCTGATACGAGCACCGCATGCAGGTTTCGAGTGCTCTGCGCGTAATTTCTGCTTTGCTTTTGCTTTTTATACCCTATAAAGTGTGACAGTTTTGAGCAGATTACAGGCTGTCGGTTCGCTGAGCTCTAACTGCTCTTATACGTGTACGCATTGCCATCTGTACGTGGATTAGTGAGCTTTTGTTGTAAAAGCTCTGTTTAATGCGCTTTCTATTCTAAGCAGAGCTTTGATCTTACGCAGTTTCTATATAATATAATATTTGTAGCTAGAGGCTCACGTATTAGTAAGCTTTTGTCAAAAAGCTGTTGTAAAAATAAAAGTCTGTTTAATGTGCTTTCTATTATAAGCACAGCTACCACATGCGTGTGCTTAAAACGTGAGCTTAAATACTGAGTATCTCTCAATCATTTCCATTTTAGCCCACCGCATACATTTACTTGTTTTATATGTTTTGGATTTTTGTCAAGATTGCGCAAAACAAAAATTAATTGCGTTAGCGCGGATTTAATTTTTTGGCGCTGTTTCCAATTTTATATATTTTTTATTTTGTTTTGCCTCCGACAGCGTTTCCATTGATTTTATTTAGCCGCGTATCTGTAGCGGAGAAAGCCTCACGCTCGTCCCAGTGCCTGTCCGCGTTGATAAAGTGAGAACAACGTACTTACAATTTATAGGCCTTTTTAATTGATATCGAAGTGCGCCGCCGTACCGCCGTCCATCCGAACTTATCAATGAGAAATGTGCACTTGAATTTCCGACAGCGGACATCGCGCCCAAAACGGATCTCCAAAAACTGCACCAGGCACTTACCTGTATATCATGTTGGCATTCGCTTGTTGATTATTTCATTTTTTTTTTTGGTCTTTTTTTTTTTTGTTTTTTGATCAAACGTTGCGCTGCGGATGTGCTTGGGGCATGTCGCATTTTAATGCACACCTTTTTGGGTGGCAAGCACCCGAAAATTTGTGTGTTGTGTAACACGAATGAATCGATTTATTGAGACGCCAGTAATTGAAGCATCGCCAGCAAATTATATTGTTACAAAGCAAATGTTAAATTGACAGTATCAGATGAAATATTTTTCGGCTACGTAAGGCCTCAAAAAGTATAAAAATACTCTCAAATCTTCATCTTTTATTTCTTCTATCATATCTCATAATTCATTTTGATCATAAAAATATCTTTAAAAAAGTTAATTTACAAATTTTTTAAGTATTTTTTTTGTTTTGTAAAATTGTATTGATTATAATTCCAATTTACAATTAGCCAACACTTAAATAACTAACGTTAAGTTAAGTGCTGGTAAACAAGCACTTTTTAACAAGATTTTTACAACACCAGCTGTAGCTTCCAAATAGAGCTCAAGTCTCATCTATCTATTCCAAGGCTAGCCTACTCTTAATTTCTATTATTAGGCGTATGTTTCCTCGTAAATCTAAATTGTAGACATTGTCTTTAAACAGTGTTGTTAAATCGCGTAACAAATCTTTCAATTAGAAAAAACCCCAAGCGCATTTAAAAAACAATTCAACTCGCGGCTTAAATATAAATAATTAGTAACGACTGCATAAAGATAAAAGCCAAAGTAGACGCTAATTTTCGAGAGCTACACAGAGCTGGCCATAAAAAGCGAGTGGAACCAAAGGCGAAACTGGAGCAAGTGAGCAGATACTTAGGGGGGGACTCGGTTCGGCTATCTGGTAAATAACTCAATTGAAATGCCAACGGAACTGCCACGCAGGCGACAAGAAATTGAAAAATTAAAATTGAAATTGCGCAAAGTCGCCGATCAGCCGGGGGAAGGTTGGGGGGCTGGGGGGCTGCGGATTGCACGGCAAGACACTAAAGTGGGCAGACAAAACAGCCAAAAGTGCCAAAAGAAACAATTGAAAAGGTTACCTACTACCAGCTACGAGCCCCACTCTGCGGCCAGCTCGTAAACTAATTAGAAAACGACGGCAACAGCGGCTAATTGCTGCAAAACAAAAGCTACAAATAATATTAAAAAAAGCTAAAACTAAAGCTGAAATTAAAGTTGAGGCTTCGTGCCAGAAAGAGAGCGGCGCCAGTCAAAGTCGCACAGTGCGAGGGAGAGCAAAAAAAAAAAAAAATAGAAAGAGAGCGCGACAGAGAGAGAGACAGAGAGAGGAGACAAGTGGGCAGCTGGCAGCTGGCTGGCGATTGGCGCAGGTGCAGGCCGTCAGCTTGAGACCGGCGCTTAGCTGACGTCGCAGCTAGGCGCACAGGTGGCTTACAAGCTCAAGCCATGAGGTGACTCAACAACCACAGCAACAACAACAACAACAACAACACGCTGGCAATTATCGCAGTTGTTGGCAGGCGGCTCCGGTATTGATATTTGTTTGCTATTTGCCGCTTTGCATTAGCCGACATTTAAGCACGGCTATCGATTTAATTTAAACCCGTCGCATAAATTTCAAATGATTTTTGTTAGTTTTTTTTTTTAAATTTTTCTAAGCCAAAGTTCCACCCGCCTGCACAGCGCACACAAGCGGAATTGAGCTACACTCAGCGAAAAAAGTATCGCACATAAGGTACACAAAACCAATATTTTTTCTCATTTAATTTCCTAAATATTTTAAATTTCTTATTTTTCACTTTATATTTCATTTAAAATTTGTTGGGTTCAAGTGTATAAGTTAGCTGGCAATTTTGCTCAGTGTTTCTCATGCTGGCAGTCCATATTTGAACAATTTGTTAACTGCACCTAGTCGCGAGTGCAGCAGCCTCTCGTAAATCTTGGCCCAGTCGGCAGGTTGACAGATTCGTTAAATTTTTATACATAAGCGATGGCAGCGGCTGCGCCCCTCACGCCACGCCCCTCCCCTCTAACCCTCGCCCCTGCCGACCTGACGTTAATTTGCACTTTTTTGTTGCGTTAAATGTCGCAGAATTGGGCAAAGTGGTTGTTGTGCTGTTGTTGTTGTTGTCATGCGCCATATTTTGAAGTTTTTATGAGCGCAACGGTCAAAGTTCAGCCTCCCAAATTATTAG
The DNA here is from genome assembly GCA_035041545.1 of Drosophila colorata. Classification (NCBI taxonomy): domain Eukaryota; kingdom Metazoa; phylum Arthropoda; class Insecta; order Diptera; family Drosophilidae; genus Drosophila; species Drosophila colorata. Next base: position 10,175,604 of record JAWNLD010000564.1, read on the forward strand.
ACGGCGCGCGCTATTTTCTTCTTTTTTTTCGCTTTTTTGAAGGCGTTTTCAAAGCGTGGCTTGTAGACTGCCAATCGGATCGAATGGTATCTGCAATAGGCGGGCAGCCAATTAAGCAATACATAACGGCCAATTTTGATAATAATTTAATTTAACAAATTGGCAAAGCGGCAAACAAGGATGACAAAAATGTGAAAGAAAAGTTTATAAACTTCTATAAAATTAGAGAACCAAAATAAATATAAGACGAATTATAATTTAAAAAACGGAAGAATAGTTTTCTAATACATTAAAATGTATGTCAGCAAGTGCATTTTTGATGATTTTACTTATACATAGTATGTTTGGAGCAATAATAAAGCGCGAATGAATAAATTACTTTGAGTCATGTCGATAATTGGATCCCTTTAGTTGCTTAATAATGTTACTTAATTTAAACAATAAAAAAGGGCTTAAAATGGTTTTAAATAAAAAAGTTATTTAACAACAACTTAATTGTTGATTGATGGTTTCTATTCTATATATCTAAAAAAAAGAGGTACTATGTCAATATTTATGAAGGAAGCTTCAAGAACATAAATAAAAGAGTGACAGATTGAGATTGACAGACGGGCAGACAGCCAGCCGAATAAGGCTATATGAACTCAGCTCGATCTTCTTACATGGAATGTGACTATTCACTTTGTGGGATCGGAGCGGTCTTCTTCAATGTGAAAAAACATTTAAATGCCCTTTGTTTGACAAAATTATTAAATTAATAAAATAAAAATATATTAAGTAATTACAATAACTGATTAAAATTCGACCTAGCTAGCGAAGTTGAAAAACTAAATCGAGTATTTACCATGATTTTTGGAATTTTCGTAAGCAAAGTCAACGCCTTGGTCAAGAGAGACTGAAGCTTCCGCTGGCAGCTGTCAAAGACAAATTATCTAAATGGCCCCGCTCACAAAATAAACAAACTACTAAAAAAATAAATAAATAAATAACGCTGAAACTCGATGTTTCTTAAAGGCAACCTTCAAAACAACATGAAACACGAACACGAACGCAAACACGAACGTGCGATGCAGTTTTCCGCAATGTGAAGCCGGCGGTAGAGCAGCTGGAAAAAAAGGCAGGCAGGCAGAGAGAGAGAGAGAGAGAGAGAGAGGGAAGCAGACGAGCAGGCTGAAGATGCTGCTGTTGAGAAAAAGAGAGAGAGAGAGAGAGAGAGAGAGAGAGACAGCAGTTAGAGACGGGTCGCGCCAGTTTTGGGGCGTGGGTTGCAATGAGAGACAAACGAGAAGCGACAACAACAATGAGAACCAGCAGACGGCTGCAGGTGTGTGCCACAATTATTGACTGACTGAATGACTAAATGGCCGACTGACTGTCAGACAGCCGCACAGACATGACATTGCAATGCCGTTGCCGACAACGTCGCAGCGAAATGGATTTTTAATTTTTTTGTTTTGCTAAGCTTCTTAAAGAGAACAACAACAAATATGAATAAAAACTAATATAAAATATGGAAAATTTTTTATTACTATTACCTATTTTTTTTTTTTTTTGTTGCACAAATAGATAAACAAAACAATTAAGGCACGTGCACGGCCACGCTGAGTCTGAATCTGAGCCGGAGTTTTCGGGGTTGGCAACGCCGGCAACTCTGACAGCTTTGACAGCCCGAACAACTTTATCAATTTTATCTAGAGAATATCTAAGGCCACCCCACCAACAAATCGTAGCGCCCGTTTAGAGCAATCACTCCGGCTCTTAACTGATGGCAAACACGTTTTAGCATTCAAAAGTCCTTGGGGAAATCTGCCAGCATCTTGGCAATGTGCATTATTCATAAATGCGGCGAGCTTTTCAGGGGTTGGTTTTTAAACCCAACCCCCCTCCACCCCAACTTGACACGCCGGCCATATGTCGCATTGGCAAAGTGTTTGCTAAAACAGCGCGCGTTGCACGCGGCGTATGCGTAATTTAAGCCCTGCACTAATTGAGTTGCAGACACAGGGCCGCTGCCACGGCAGCAAGCAACAACAACAACAACAAGCAGCAACAGCAACAGCAACATCTGGGCGGCCATGGGGAATTATTAGGTTACAATTTGATGCGAGTCGCCTGACGATTATGACAGATGGCTGCTGCTGCTCTGGTTCTTGTTGTTGCTGCTGCTGCTGCTGATGTTGCTGCTGCTGCTGGAGTGGCAGCTTCTCAAGTGCTTGGCTGCGCTTTTGGCATGTGGCCTGTGGCTCGACAGGCGCGGCACAGCGTCCACGTCTCCAACTTGAGCCTCAATTTCAGCTTCGGTTTTGCAGTCTCAGCCACATGTCATGATTGGTTTTTGTCGTGGGTGTGTGTGTGTGTGTGTGTGTGTTGTTGTGCGGTGTGTGTGAGTCATGGTACGTGCTACTGTGCAAAAAGTTATTAAATTTTTATACGGCATGTGCGCATTTTTGAGCAGCCTTTCAGCCGAGCCGAGCCAAGCCGCTCCTTAATGGCTCTTAGCGTGTTACCCACTGCAGGGGAAATGGGGATTGGGGGGTGGGGGGCTGGTGCTGGCGCTGGCGCTGGCGCAAAGGGTTCACGTCAAAAGTTAACACGTGTCGTACGTGGCCGCCATTAGCGTAAACATTTACGGATGCGTTCTTGAGTGCCTGCCAAATTGCTGGCAAATGTACTATAAATTTGCTCAATGGGTCAACTAAATAATTTCCATTGCCAATTTTCCACAAATGCTGTAAACTTTTAGGTTTAGGCGTTGGTGCGCCGAGGGCGAGGGGCTGGTTGTTGGGGGGAGTGAGGCAAAACAAACAGAATTTGTGTGTTTGCGACTAGGTTGCTTCGAAAACGAAATATAACCAAGGCAATGTACGGTGGAATGGGGCGGAATTACTTCGGAATGAGATTAAGTTGAATTGGATTGGAAAAGTGGTTGCTTAGGGTGGGTAAGGAAGGGTAAAGAAAACATTTGGGTAGTGCAAATTAAATTATTTGTAAATGACTTTGTCTGCATTTTAAAAAACGTTGGGTTGACATTCAACATTAAAAAGAAGGATGTTGCAATCTAGCCTTAAAGCTGAGGGAGATATATAGATTTTATCGACTTGCCACGTACCCAGTGGCTGCATCCAAAAAAGAATTAACACTCTATCTGACGCGGATAAACGCGAGTATATATTCCAAGTTTCAAGTTTATAGCTTCAATAGCGACGAAAAAAATTCCGTTCATACGGACGGACGAACTGCAATCTGACAATGCACAAACCCAATAAACGCTTGCACTTCACCGAAATTTAAATAGTAAAATATAACAAAAAATTTAAAAAACTAAATTCATATATTTATGATAAACACAGCTAAGCTCTCTGCTAACCATGTTTTAATAGAGATTCCGCACACAAGCAATAAATTTAACAAAATTCCTTTGTCCCATATCGCTTCAAGTGTTAAAAAAAAAAAGTATTCCAAGCTATAATTTATGCTCCACAAATACGTTTCACTTGACCCATGGGGCTGTGACCTAGTAAAAGTATGTGGCGCACCGCGGTTTTGCGCACTAATTGCCTGGGAGACGCCCATGGTGGCTGTCGAGTGACCCACTGGTCGCTGCCAAAGCAAACAGAGACGCCGCGCGAGCAGTCCGTCTACGGCCGGAGCCGGCCCCAGTCGAGCGATATGATCAAAGTGAACTGTGTGGCAGCTTCCATATGTTTGCCGGCCGACAACTGCAGTCAATAGCCGGGTGGGGCGGGGCGAGGCGTTGCGGGGTGGTGCGGCGACCACTGTCAGGTTGGGTGGGGGCTGTGGTGCATCAACGTCAACAACAACATCATCATAAACGGCAAGGCGATGCAGTGGGGCAGCCTACTTACTGCAAGAGTTGCAGCTGCAGCTAAAAACATCAATCAACGGCTGAGCTTTGTGTGTGTGAGCGCCACCTACTGGCAGCAGCTGACACTAAGCAATGATGATCATGAGCACAGATCAGTTCTCGCCTCGCCGCCGACTGACACTCAATGAAATTTCCATTCAGCTTGACACGCGGCCTAATGAATTTCAATGAAATTCACACACAAACACACACACACAAAACGTAGTGTTTGCTTTGTTTTTGTTTTTTTGTTTTTTGTCAAATTTACGTAACGTTAAATTCCGTATAATGAACATCTGTGCAAACAGAGCTCAAATGTGAAGGTGCCCGGCAGCCCCCTCGACCATAAAACGCCCGAAATGGTCAGCCAACTGAACGGCCAATTGCGCTTCTGGCGCTTCTTCTTTCCCAGCGCCACATCCGCATCTCGACTTGATTATCAATATCATCAGCATCTTTTATGATGATCATCATGACGACGTTGTTGTTGTTGTTGTTGTTGCTACTGCTGTAGCATCAGGCATCCGTTGTGCTCCAATTTTCACAGCTGGCCGTTTTGGCGTGCTAATGAAATCGAGCGCATTTTATTTGTTTATATGGCATTTGTCAGCTGTGGGCCAGTCACACACAGATTGAGTACACTCACACACACACACACACTCACACGAGCATCGAGTGGTATCGAGTATATGGATTGCAGTCGCTGGCTACTCGTAATTGAAACGCGGCGTGTGGCTAAATTGAAACCAAGACAAAAAGATACAAAAAAAAAAAACAACTAACTGACAAACTTGTCCGTCAAACGTCCCTCGAGCATTCGCCGCGGCCACCGGCGTCGATCGCAACTCAGAGATCGAGTCGGAGCCACACAAATTAGCTGAATGTGTCTCGTATCTCGATCGCGATCTACACAGATCTGGCGATCTGTATCACTTGTGGCCCGGTCTGCGCTGCCTCGCGCAGCCTCGCAGCGACACTCAAATGCAAATTTTCTAATTGTTATTAACAATTGCCGCTGGGCATAGTTAAGCAATTAAAAGACACCAGACGTAAATGCAGACGGCAATAAAAAAAAGCTCTTTTTGGCCACTCAACACAATTTGTCGGCTTTGATTTTGCATAAGACAACGCGGGGTATTTCCAATTTGTCAATCAACTTGCAACCAACTGGGAATTTCAATTTTTTTTTGTTTAAATTAATGTGGAGGTGTTGTTTAATAAAAAATCCATTTATTTGAGACATTTTTGTGGCCTGGTATCATAACTTTTATTGTAAACCCAATCTTTACTCGAACTTAAGTTGATTGATAAGATATTTTTAATACTCTTGTGATAAAAGTTTGATCAAAAGGTCTAATATATTCCTTTAAGAAAACAATTTAAAATTTCGAGTTTTATAAAGTTGTAAAATATAAATGCACTGTAAATTAAAAATTATAGTTCTTTTGACTGTGCCCAAAGATAAACTCAAAAATCTTCAAAATATTTATCTTTATATGCTCCCATAATTATATAAAAATTAAAATTATATAAATTTATCCACTAATGTACAGTAAGGGAATTTAATGTTCGACACCTGCCAAGCTTACGTGCATTTTTTCTAGTTATTGTATTTGCTTTGCTTTTCAATTGAGTTTTCGTTTTCGAATTAGCTGTGGATTATGTCATGCAATTAACAATGGCACATTGAGCATTGTTGTTGTTGTAGCTACCGCATTTCGGCTTTGTCAGTGGCACGTTTTGCTCTACGTTACAAAACAAATTTTCGCACTCGCATTCGCATTCGAATTCGCAATCGTTCTCAAGTTTGCTTTGGAATGGGAATTACAGTCGCCGAAGTGTTGCGTGCACTTTGTGAACTTTTGCGGTTGCCATTTGTGCAGCTACCGTAATCAACAGTTGTTGTTGCTGTTGTTTTTGCTGTTGTTTTTGTTGTTGTTGCTGTTTTGGCTGTTGCTGTTGCATGTAATTAAGCAGCATTGACATGTCTAGTTCGAGTTCGAGTTCGAGCTCGAATTCGACAACTGCGCACGGCAAATTACGTCAGTGAGCGCATATGCGTCAGCATTGATTGATGTAGCCATTTACGATGCTGGGCAGCGGGAGGTGGTGGTGGGGCAAAGGGGGTGGGGTTAGGTGTAACATGGTTCGGCAATCGGTGATCTCCAGTCGAGCAGCAAGTGAGATCGACATCTACCTGGGCGTGACTTTGGCATTGTCGTCAGCTAATGCTAATGTTGTGTGACAAACACGTGTATATTTGTGTGCGTGCGTGTGTGTGTGTATAGCTACATATGTCAAGGCTATTTTCAGGCGATGATAACCCTCATCAGCAGCAACATTGTCAGACACGTCTGCTGAGCAGCGACACCTGTTGGTCGATGATGGACTTATAACAGAGCTGCAAAAGCTCAAAACCAATTCAAAGTAAAAAAACATTTGAAAATATTCTAAAACGAATGTTTTCTAAAATGCTAAAAAAAAAGTTTGTATGTTATGTCATTCTATTATATAATTTTTCAATTTTGAATCCAAAATACACCTTAAAATCTTTGATCTATAAAACAAATTTAAATTTGTTAGTACATAAATATTTATCTATAATCCACTTCAAACTTTTAACCTTAAGCTAAATATTTTTATTTATAACATTTTTTCATTTTTCATAGAAACAAAAAAGATTTGACCATTTTATGTATTTACCATTATTTATGATTATGTGTTACAGAACTGAAATTGATTTGTGTTATTCGCGAATGAAAAATGTAAAAATTATGAGTAAGAACTTAATATCAACTGACAGTCATATTAATTTTCAATGTACTTGTTTGTTATCTTTCAGAGATCAAATTTATGTAACAACTCTCCATTCTTAATTAAAATGAGAAAAAATTGAATTCAAAGCGGTTTTATAACGAGTATTCACTTGTAAGACGAGTGTTTCTTTACGTGTTGGATAATTAATATTCAATTGAAATGAGCTTATTTTATATTTATTGAAGATGTCATCTGATAATAAAATAAAATTAAATGGCAAAAACATGGGTTTATAGGGTGTCATTAGGTATTGCTGCAGTTTTCACTTTTGCGCAATCATCAATATCAGTTTTATATTCCTGGTTTTCACACATCCCAACAGTGCAGCCAGCGGTGGTGCCACCACCACTTGAAAATGTTGCAGCGACCACATTGCAATTAGTGTTAAAAGACACAAACACGCCGCCGCCGCCGCCCCGTCCCTGTTGCTGATGCTTGCCAGATTCCCGGGAGAGATTCAGGAAGAACTAATACTACTAATTGGCCTAATTCTCACTTCTCTTTTTTTTTTTTTTTGGGCCCACGCAGCAATCGAGGTGGAAACGGGCCGGACAGCTCATAAATAAACAAAAACAGTGCAGCATAAGCAACAAGAAACAGAACAAGCTGGCAACATGAGTGTCAGACAGGCGATCGGCCGGCTAACTTGGTTATATGCAGATGCGATCGAGACGAACGGGCGCAGATCATGTTGCGCGGCCTGGCCTGGCCTGGCCTGGGAGGCGGAGCAGCTGAGAAGGGGATATGGCGAAGCTGCGGGGCGATGGCTCGTTCCGGTACGTGTGAGCTGATATGCTGGGTGGTCTGTTCCAAATCAATTGCTGCCCCTCCGCAAGAAATCGCAGCAGAGCATAACGAAGGTGGGGCAGGGATGGGGGGTGGCCACAGGATGAGAGGCCAGAAGGGCTGTGAATGGGTTGTTTATTTTGCATAAATGTTGGCCCAAATATTGCAGCTGTAAACACATAATGAATGCCAATGATCGAAACTTGATGATCATGATGATGCTGCTGATGCCGATGATGCTGATGCTGCCCTGCCCTGCGACTTTTTGCTTGGGTAAATATTTGTTCAAAATTCCGCACGCCACTGCCCACATGCCCCTCGAGGGCAAGTGCCCGCTCCATGCTCCGCATGCGCCCACACGCCCAGTTTGGACCGCGAGGACCACCACGAAAGATCGATCGATGTTGCAGCTGCTGCCGCAAATATGCTAAGTGCTGAGTTCGTCTTGCCAGTTGTTGTTGTTGCTGTTGCCGCTTTCTGTAAACAATTCAGCCCGACGAACTGCAAACATTTTATTGGCTACGCTTTTGTTGCTTCGTTTTTATTGAGTTTACTTCAAACAGTCGGCACTCCACACTCCACACTCCACATGCCACTTCACCATGCCACCATGCCACAACGCCCACAACGCTTCACGAGTGCAGCTGCAGGGGCGAATGGGGAATCTCTTTTTCAACACCTTCTTGGAGCAGCGCGCATCTGTTTGGCGTTTCGAATTGTTGTATTTAGATGCGGCTCCAGACGACTCTCGATCCGATCTATTCATAATTTCAATTGACTGCTGCGCCACAGCTGAAGCGGATATTGTTCGATTTTCGTATTGATTAATTGCGGCTTTTTATAGGTTTCAGCGCCCGCACCTCAAACTTCATAGGAATATTTGCTCAGCTACGCTGGTTTCCAGCCGTCGTCATAGTCACCGTCATCAGCATCGCCATCGCCATCGCCATCGCCATCGCCATATGATTAACATGTTTAGCTTTTGCCCACTTCTGCCCCCCTTCAGCTGTGGCATGGAGTGGCCCTGTTGATGCTGTTGAAATTTAAACAAACTTTGCCACTCGATTTGTTTGGGTGGCATGTTCAGCCTCAACCTCAGCTGCTTGAAGCTGCCACTGTGAAACTGGTAAACTGGGAATCTGGAAATCGTAGCTGTCGGCACAGCTCTGGCCATGTGCTTCCCCATGTTGATGTGTGTTTGGCTTGAGTTTTTGGGTGAATCATTTTTGACAGATATGTGAAATGTTTATAAGCAAATTTCCTGGCCATAACAACCAGCACAAGATGTATGTACAATAAAAGTCTACATCTTTTTTTATTTATAAAAAGTGCCTTCAGCACTCTTCTCTTAAGTACCTAAGACTATTGGAAAGAGGAACCGCAAAAGGCTTAAAAAAAAAAAATAAAAATAAATTGAAATATCGTTGGAAATATTGTTGGAAATAATAATAATGAATATACAAATAAGAATATTCATTAATAATTATTTTATTACCTTATACATATATAAAATGTTAAATCGATTTCAAATTTATTCTCTCAATAGCATTTCAAAGCAATCAATTAAATAAATAAACAAAGTATAAGTTAACAGGCAAACAAAAAGTGTTTAAAATTTCACACAGCACAGAAAATATAAAATTTACTGCTTTAAAAACGTCTCTAAAAATCGCATTTCTATCGTTGCAAGCTTAAAAAATACGCCGAACAACCATACAAATAATAACAAATACGAAAAAAAAAAAAAAAATTGTCGACATCGACCTGCTCCAGGTGAGGCTCGAACTCACAACCCCGGCATAGCTCATACACAGAGTACTGATTATAAGTACCGTGCGCTAACCAATTGCGCCACTGGAGCTGTTGGTCGAGGCCTGCCAAATGCGCATGTAAAGCAGACCGGTTTGAGAGCTAGAACGTTTACACAGGCTGAGCGAATTCTCTGACCTCGCTCTCTGGCCATCTCTCGTTCTCGTTCTCGCTCACGCGCACGCTCTCTCTCAATCTTTTTGTGGCACGCTGTGCGTGTGTGAGTGTGTGACATTTGAAATTTTCGTTAATGCCGCCGCTAATTCGCCGGGGCACCAATTCTGATAAGAATGAATGTTGACATCGAAATAAAATCTTTAATTGTATATAAAATGAGTGTAAATCGAACTTTTGCCGAATTAAGCTCAATAAATTGAGTCATTTAAAGGCTTAAGTACGCGCAGATAATGCGGCATTGATGCAATAAACAATTGGACTAGCACAATATTGTAAATTATAAATATGTATTAAGCATTGAAAAGTGAAATTTGTTTAGTAACAGTTTTTACTTTCAATGGGCCCCCACACAGAACGCCGCTACCTAAGCAAAAGTAAACAATGTAAATTTTATGCTTTTCACTTTCGTTTCGAGAACAGGTGCAGGTTGCGGCGATTACGAAAAGCCCGTTAAAATTGCAGCGGCAGCGACGTCAGCGTCGGCGGCGACGTCGTCGTAACATCAGATCCAGATCCAGTTGGCACAGCGACCTGGTAAACAAAACAAAAAATGAAAAGAGAAAAAAATCACACAAAAACAGTTACAATTCGATTTCAAATGAATTGCAAAATGCAGCAAAAACAATGGGGAAAAAAACGTAAAGTAAAGCTGAACTACTCGTACCGAGTACCGAGTACCAAGTACTTGCGGCGATTACCGAGAAAACCCACCTCGGAGTCAGTCAGGAAATGCAAATTGCGCTAATTACGTTGGGCACAAAGCGTTGCGATATTTACAGTTGTTATTGCGATTGTGTGTGGTTGTTTTTGTTGCTGTAAGTGTTATTGCCATAATCGTTTCTAACTGAATAAAAATAAAATGCAATGCAATGACCATAAAGTACAAAAAGCAAACTACAAACATACATATGTATGTGTGTTTGTATGTAAAACAACAACAGCAACCGTGACAAATGACCATTGTATGACATTAATAATAATAATTTAATGCTGGAAAAATGATTTCGCAATGGAAAAACTTAGCGAAGCGAGCAAAGCAAATCCCTTGTCATGTCATGTTGTAATTAAAAAAAAAACAATTTATATACAGACAGCCGCTAAATAATACTAACTTACAATTAATGGCACAATTATGTAGAGAAGCGCAAAATATTGCCTCTATTCGCGTTCGGTCCATAAGGTCCGGACTTTACAATCATAAAGAAAACAAAAACAACTTTTATGCGTTAAATGTTCCACATTGTGTAACTGTCACACGCCGAGCATTAAACGAAATCGAATTAGAAGACCCGGGCAATCGAGTCGGCGTCGCGTATCAGCGTCGAGGTTCCCCACTTGACAGCTAGCCGCAGTTCCTAGGAGGAGCTCAGGCACGGAGATTGGCGGTGACTGGCGCCAATAAAATCAAACAATGATAAAGCTGCACAAATTGTCGCGCTTCGAGGAAATACATGCATATATACATATCATACATATACACATAATGTGCATCACGTCTATAGGAATTCAAAATAGAAAACTAAACCAGTGAAACTAGTATTAAAATATCGAACATTGGAATATTTCCAAAAAATCTCACTTCAATTCAAAATAAAAATCCCCTAAATCCCCACAATAAACCGCATAAATTTGCAATTTAAAATGAATAATGGCAAGTATCAAAGCGATACAAGAAAGTATATCTTAAATTATAAAATTATTTAATTAACTGATTTACATATGTATGTATATGTGCAGATGAGTGCATAATTAATTAATTATTAATTTATCAAAATTAAACCAAGTTTTTTTCATTGGAATAATGGGCTTTGATTTAATAGAAAAAATAAATTATTTGTTTATTAATAAGATTTTTATTTGTCACCAGCAACAACAACTGAATTATTTGTATATACGAGCAATATCTAATTGGATTTCTTACGACGAATAATAAGTTTTAAGACAAATTGCTTGCACGTTATTATTCAAGTTTTGTAATAAAAATAATTGGATTTAAGAAACCGAAAAAAAAGTTATTTAAATCAGCTTAGCAGAAAAAACATCTTAGTTGTTTACCAAGAATGATAGGCTAATACTTAAAACTAATTATTTCTATCACAATATAATGGTTTTTTTTTGCCTAGAAATAAAAAACACAAAAGAACTCAATTATTTATATCAATTCAATAGAAAAAAACCTATTTTTTACCATGTTTTAATCTTAGTGTTTTTATTACTAAAAATAAATCATTTTGATTCAATTTGTAAATATATTATTTAAACCAATTTAATATATAATAATAATTTTATTTCTAGCATTAACCTTTTTTTTAAAAGACATCTTCCATTTTTTTCATTTATTATTTCAGCAGCTGAGCTCAACAGTTAAGATTTAAAAAAAATGAAATAAAACAAATTGTATTTATTTATTTCTGCACGTCTTGCAATTTTTTTTTTCTCTGTCTACTTATGAGTCACTTGCCAAAATTCGTATCTTTTAGAGAAAAGCGCATGCCCCATGCTCAAGCATCAAGTGCAGAATTTTGCACAAATAAAAGATTCAATTTTAATTTCTTCATATCTTTCGCAGTTTAAGCTCTTTAATTGAGATAAGGGCCACGTTATAAAGCACCGATAAGCGCAGCATGCAGTATAAATATAACTGCAAAAGGGCCACCCGAAAAAGGTCCAGCTGCTTGGGCAGCGTAATCTCTTAAAAGCAGCATTAAGATTAGAGAATGTGTTGTTGTCGTTGAATGGGTGGGACTTGTCTTATCAGCTGCAGTTGCTGCACTTGTAGCGCCACTTTCGGTTTTAGTTGCCAGATGAGCGTCATATTCGAGTTCGACTTCGAATCGGAGTCGGACCTCAGCTGCGGACAGCGAGGCGATATCGATGTGCCCAGTGAAGATTCATTATTGACACAGCTGCAGTGTTGTTTTTGCTGTTGAACTTTGCGATGTTTGCATTGGCAACGACTTTTACCCCAGGGCCAGGCCACTTGGCAGCCTCTGCCTCTGCCGCTGCCCACTTAATCATCCCAGCAGCAGTTGCGTCGCAGTCGCTAACAGCATCGCCTGGCGCTCTATGCGAGTTGTTGTTGCGGCGAATAAAACGCAAAAAGCTTTACAGAACGCCTGCGCAGCTGGTTTGTTTAGCTGCTCTCTCGCTGCCGCCCCCGCAGCACAGCTATCTCGCTCGCTCGCACACGCACACGCAGCAGACACTTTGCATGTTATTTGTTTCGTTTATTTGACTTTCTCATTAACTTTTGCTTGCTTTGCGTCGTTCGGCTCTTTTTTTCTTCATCTTCTGCTTATTTTGTTGTTGTTGTTTTGCTTAACTGAAAGTTGCCGCAAGATTTGTATGCGCACCTGATCAAACTTCACGTTCACGTCATTTTCATTTTGCCAGCTTGTCGGTCGCTCGGTCAGCAGCGACGCAGCAGCGACGCAGCAGCGACGCAGCAGCGGCAGCGACAGCGGCTTGTGGGAATTATTTTGTTGATCTTGTGATTTGCCAAGTTTACACGCACTCAAATATATTTAACTGCTGCTTAGGCCTAGACTTTGGGTGTTGGCCTGGAACTGCGGCAATTAAAGTCTATTAACTTAAATTTATAACCTGCAACCGCAATGGCTATAAATTAAAAAATTTAGTCAAATTAGCGCAGCGGCAGCGTGAGTCGCATAAAAGAATAAAATGCAAAGGCAACTGTGCGAGTGTGAGAGCGAGAGCGAGAGCGAGTGCATTGCAGGTGTTTGAACTCAAATGTCAGCCAAATGTCGCCAAGACGCGGGGAGTGGGGGTACTAAATAATTGGGCGACAGACGCTGACGTTGCGTCGCTGCTGGCAGTAAACATAAAATTTGCGAATGGCGATCGCTCGGCGCGTGCAATGCGAAATGCAAAACAAACAGTTTTTTCGATATCACACCTACATGCCCACAAGCACACACGCATACAACGAAACGTCTCAATCTGAATAATTAAATGCGTTCAGGAGTAAAAGTATGTCACACACACACACGCATGCAATGCACACGCGCAGAGTGCAAGAGCGAGAAAGCTCTTGAGAGAGCGCAACTGGAAAGCAATAAACGGCCACATTCCAATTGGGGTGCAGCAGCCTAAGGGCGTTGACATTTCGAGGGCAACAGCAACATGAGCAGTGATTGTCCACTACAACCGACCCCCACTCGCTCTCCCTCTCACTCTTTCTCTCTCTGCCTCTCTAGCTTCCAGTTGCAATTCCAGTGTCAGCACTGTGTGCTGATTTGTGCCTGTCCGGCTGGACTTCAATTTTTATGTGCGGCGCATTTGAATTTCAGTTTCGTCAACTTAATCAGAACGGCGGCCCAGTTGGCGCTGACGTCGGCGTCGACGCTGGCCTAGGCGCAGCAAAAAACGAGCTGGTGACAAATCTGCAGCCGTGCCCATTGTCTTGTGCCTCCTGCATGGCATCTGCATGTGGGCGTCGTTTTGCGGACGCCGATTTTGAATTTGATTTTGGGCCCGGTTGCTGGTGGGTCAAATGCCTGGCCAAAAGGGTGTGACGTTTGTTTTCGACTGTGACTGTCGCCGACGTCGTCGTCGTCGGCTTCGATATGGTCTGGCGTTTGTTTTTTTTTTTTTTCTTCGATTTTTTGGTCTTGGTCTCCTGCTCTTGGCTTGGCTCCGTGTGGCCGCATGTGGGCTTAATTTATTTTGACTTTTGGCCATTTAGCTTGAGATTTATCTGGCCTAAACTATGCGCAGAGACAACAGCGACAACAACAACAATGACAACAACAATGACAACATTTTGGAGTCGCCTGTTGACGCGTGGATTTAATGTGCCAAATGACTGCGTCCGCATTCGCGTCCGAGCTGCGAGCTGCGAGCGGCTAAGCGAACGCCTGTTAACGGATTAGAGCCTGGGTGGGTCTGCATCTGGTGCCATAAACCATACTTGACACGCCCGTCAAATTGAGTTGTCACGCCAAGGCAGTTGTCCGTGCTCATGTTCTAGGGATTAGCCACCAGATAAAGGTTGCATTTCAAAACTAGATTGTTTTGCGGATAACCACACAAATAGTTCTGCCATTAATCATATTTTATTTACTTTTTGTCTAACTTATTGAAGCCGGAGCTATATAGATCGGAAGTGCACATGCACGATATTTATGATATATAACAGATCAGTAAACTTATAAAAAAAAATAAAAAAATATTCGATATTTGTTTATTTTTCTTCTTAGTTTTCAGAAACGAAATTCAATACCAATATAAACAATATTAGTAATGTTGCTAATAGTAGAAATAATAATAATGTTCTTAACTTTAACAATAATAATTATAATAATAATTTAACCTCTATAAGACTTTTCTTTTTGGCTTTTAGATTGAGTTCGAAGCTTTTGTAACCTTGAATTAATTCTAAGATACAATAAATTAATAATAATAATAATGATGTTTTAGACTCGATTAGTTTACTTAAGCTCTAGATGAAATTCTTGCTTCACTTTTACCCTTTCTTACATTTTAAATCTCTTTTTCCATGCTCTTCCCATTTATGGGCTCTACATAACTATTTTTATTGCTTTTCCCACTTATAACCTCTGCTAAAAGCAATTTCATTTTCTTCTCTTTAAACAATTTTATAAAAGATTTTTAATAAACAACATTTTTGTCACATTTGAATTCCATTTTCGTTGCCCATTTCATGCACAAACATTTCAAGTGCTTGAAAGGCTTCAAATTTTGAAGCCTTCAAAAACTCAGAAACTGTTGACAATTTCAACACGGCCACAAAAGCCGAGTTTCCGTCTCTGCTTTTGTCTTTGTTGTTTGTTTATGTCCCAAACTCCGGGTGCGTGTAATGGTTCAATCAGCAGCACATTTCCCAATCAGTTCCCACATTAATTATGGCACAATTAAAAGATGCTGCCGCTTGCAAATGCAACGGCAACGGCAACTGCAACTGGGCCTGGGCCTGGGCGCGGGAATTCCACTTGAATGGCTGTCAATAGGGCGAACAATGCGCCACTTGAAGGCGGACGCAGAGCCGCACAGAGAACCTAAATAGACCCCTAACCCGCATGCGATGTTGCTGTTGCTGTTGCTGTTGCTGCTGTTGATGCTGCTGTTGCTGCTGTTGATGCTGCTGCTGATGACCGCCGGCGTGGACAAATCTCGGCGCAGCTGTTTGCAAACTGAGGCAGATTCAGCAGCAACAAGGCGGCTAATTTCGTGGAAATTACACAGCAGCGAGGCGGGCAGCGGAGGGGAAAAGGCAACGGCAATTGGACTGGGAACGGGTGTGCAGCATTGTGAGCGTTACGCATTTCCTCTCAGGTGTGCCGATCTCGGGGCCGGTGTCGGTGCCGCAGCCAAACAAAAGCGTTAAAAAGTAGGTGCAGCTGGGGCAGCCGTTGCGGCTGCGGCGGGATCGGAATCGGGATTAATGAGCAACAGTCGCAAACAACAACAACAGCGACAACAACAACAAACAAAGTGAGTGGGAAAATGGAAAGGCCGCTCATTGAGCAAACAAACAGCAAATAAGCAACATGTAAGAAATCTCCGTCAGCAACCAGAGCCGACGCGCGAATACCCTACACAAAAAAGAAACTATGAAATTTGGCCATAAAATTTACTTTTACTTACTTTTTATTATAAGTAGGTTTAAGTTTTTAGCATCCTAAGTGCTAAGCTAAAATTACGATACTAGCTAATAAATAAATGCATAAAAAGCCATAAAATATAACTCTAAATATATTTTTATATACCTTTATATCGAAATCATAAGAGATTTTTTTTTCTTATTTATATACTTTTTTTTGTATTTACTAGGTCAAGAAATGTTCTTGAAATTCCACCAGCAAGCGTGAAATATTGGTGAAAACGAGTTGTTTGAAACTTTTAGTTTCTAAAACTCATTTTCAAAGATCTTTATAAAAA
The DNA here is from genome assembly GCA_035041545.1 of Drosophila colorata. Classification (NCBI taxonomy): domain Eukaryota; kingdom Metazoa; phylum Arthropoda; class Insecta; order Diptera; family Drosophilidae; genus Drosophila; species Drosophila colorata. The sequence continues at coordinate 10,191,979 of JAWNLD010000564.1, forward strand.
TTCGTTGGAGACGTAAATCACACTTTTAGGAAATTCCACTAGCACGTTTGGAAAATAGTAGGAAAAACCTATTTAAATGTAAACAAATTGTTGATCATTTATATTTGAAGTATTTTATTGAAATAATGAGAGGTGCATTAAAAAGAATGAATTCAGAAACATTAAAATTTTTGAAGCTGGCCAAACAGCATCCCCTAGCCGCAATGCCCTGTCTTGGGATAACAGCAAGTCGCGGCAAAGCGGTGTCTATGGCTGGGTTGTTGGTTTGACTGCGACTGAGCTGGTGGCTAATGATGCCGCTGCTACGTGACGTTCGTTGCCAAGTGGCAGCAAGAATTGTTTGTGATTTTTTTCTCTTTTTCTCATTTTTTATGAATTGTGGCATTCTTGCAGACGTCGTTGTCAATGTGTCGTTTGTCGTCATGACTGCGAACGCCTTATCTGCCTCACTCTATCTGTATCTGTATCTGTATCTCTATCTGATTCTGTACCTGTACTCGTATCTGTAGCTGCGACGCACCTCATTTTACGGCTTACTGTAAAGTTTGTTGACTTGACCGAAAATAAAATAAAAATCAAAAATGAAAGATAAATAAACGATGAGTGGACATGCACTTTTGGCTACCGTTGCACCCAGGGATGGGGTTGGGGGCAGAGTAGGCGATTTAGGCAGGTAGGGGAGTTGCTTGCAGTCGCTTCTGTTTTCGTATCCGTCATTTAATTGACGGCTCGAGGACTTTCCACAATAAATCAAAAGGGCACGATGATTTGTTTGCAATTTAAATGCAAATAGCGACCACCCAGCTGGCAAGAGGAAGAAACAACAAGACAAGAAGAAGCAGCAGCAGCAGCATCAGCCGAGGCAGGCATTGCAAAATTATAACTTAATTTCGAGCAACGAAAAACTTGGCAATCGCCTGAATTGCAGCAAATGGCCCGAGGCGACAACGGAGACGATGAATGTGGCCAAAGTGGAAGCCACACAATGCGAGACCAGGCCAGCGAAGAGGCCACGGGGCATGATTTGTCTTCAAAATCAACTCGCAAAGTCCGAGCACAAAACTCGCAACCTTAAACAAATGAATGCGAATCGATTGTAAATGATCGACCGGTGGAATGAGCTGTAGTTAAGATCGGCGGGGAGTTTGTGTTAGCCATAAGATCTGCTTTGAATGTCTTCAGTTCAATTATTGGCAACAGCTTGAAGCGAGAGTTCCACATAAAAGCTTGTTGGTATTATCGATAAGTCTGCGCTAATCGATAAATAGCTGTGTTGAAAGTATCTTAAGTATGTATATCTTAAACAACTCAACTGTATTGACTATATTAAAATGAAGAATGAAAAGAATGGTAAAAACATATATATAAACAATGTTATCGGTAATTGTTATCGATCTTAAGGAAATGTTATCGATAAAATTCAAACTCTTTTTATGCAATTTTTACTAAGAATCAACTTGATTTTAATCACCATATGTCAACTTGACGAGTTTTATAGTCAAAAAGCTATTCGATAATGTTATCGGCCCAATATGTTATCGCTTATACTTTTTTCACAATATTTCCAATTTCATAGTCATTTTTACATTTTTTAGAAATATTTTTAGCTGCATATTTTTTATAAATTGGACATTTTTTTTTGTAAATATCTTTGAGGTAGTTTTCTAACTGAATACACCGTTTAAATGAGGTGTAGGGCATTCGCAAAGACTGACTAAGCTGCGGCAAAAGGGCAATTCCAAGAAACGCATTGCTTTGTTTGACGGCTCCAGCAGTGGGTCTCAGGCCCTATCTCAAGCTGCGCGCACACACACACACACACACACACACACATACACACATACTCCAGGGCCCCAAGCCGATCCCCAAATATTAATAAAAGTCGTCATCGTCAAAAGGAAGCGCAGTCGAGCCCAAAAATACAAAAAAAAAAAAAAAAGAAGAGTTAACCACAGAACACAGAGTACAAAAAGAGGCAGCAGCAAAAAAAAAAAAAAAGAAAAGAAAAGAAAAAAGTTATGCCACGCCGGTGTTCAGCAAATTTCAATCTCGGCTCAAAGGCAAAAAGGCGACCAGCTTTGGGGCAAGCAGGCAAGGGGCGGAGGCAGCGGCAGAACTTGGTTTTGGCCTGCACGTGCAGCATTGAAATGCGCAGCGCGTTGTGCCCAAAGGATCTTTTGCCAAATAAAAAGAGACCGAGCAGAGGAGGGAGAGAGCGGCAAAGAGGGCCCAGAGAAACGAAATGAATTGAAAGAATTCCTTGCGGGGCACAAAACGTCGACGGGCGACTCTCGTCTCGTCGCAGATCAAACGCAAAGATAGCCCCAGACGGGATCAGGGAGAGCCGAGCGAAGCCAGGCGGGATTGGGTTCGGTTCGGTTTGGTTTTGGTTTGCTTTGGTCATTCGTTTTGACCAAAATGCGCCTAAGAAATTCTTTGGCTTCGCCTTCGCGTTGGCCTTTGATTTCTCAGACGCTGTGTGAATAGTTTTTGGTTTATTTTCTTCAATTTTTTTATTTTTTGCATTTTTTCATTTTTATTTTATTTTGTTTTTTTTTTTTGGGCACTTTCAAGGTTTACTTTGCTTTGTCGTTTGGCTTTGTTCTGCCACACAGCTGAGGACGGACGGGCGGCACATTATATTACGATTTGAATTTCAGATTGAGTTTTAATAGCCGCACAACCGAACCCAGGTCGAAGCCCAACCACACCTGCATTTTGGAGGCCCCGCCGGAGTGTGTGTGTCTGTGTTACTTTTCGCAGTTCTGTTGCACATGCAAAGAGCCCCCCCTCACTATCACTATCTCCATCACTATCTTCAACGTGCTTTATTTTGGACTTTTTCTTTTCTTTTTGGTTTTTGGCACTCGCACTCTCCGATTTGCCGTAGATCAGCTGCCCCTCTGGGTCCCGTTTCTGGGGTGTGAAATTTGCGCATAAGAGTAAGAAATTCAATTTCACGCTTCTTTATTAATTGGCCCGGTCGAGCTACGGCTTCGGCGTTAATGAGATTTTTGCCCGGCGATTATGAGGCCCGAACGAATCGCAGCTTAACTTGGCCGCAATTGAGGGCTTTGTGCGTTTGCCGACTTGGCTTGATATTGCCAGTCGCATTGATAGCATTGCGCTAATTAGACAGCTGACAGCCAGATTAACAAAATCGTTTCAAAAAAGTTCAATTGGAGTTGTGAAATATGTACAAAAAAAAAAACACGACTTTTGAGGAGTTGCTTAGCCTAATTCATAATTCACCTAATATAAATATAAATAATACATTTGATGGTAGATAAAGTTCTCGGTAGATAAATTTTGTAAATAAATAATAATACAAAAAATTGAAAAAAATAAATAAATTGTATGCTATACTAATATATTATACTAATAATAATTTATATTTAATATATTTAGATTTTTATTTCAAAAATTGTTTTTCTGATGTAGCAAAACCAAAAATATGCTCAAATAAAAATTAAAACTTTTATCTTTGTATAATTGGGTTCTCATTAAAAATATTCTCGATTGGATGATATTTAGATATTTATTATATCTGATTATAATTATATTAAAATCGATTAGAACTTGTATTACTGTTGTTCTTGTATACTAATTCCCCCACAGCTGCTAAAATGGCGAGTGTCAAAATGTAAATTAAATAGAATTGTGCATAATTCTTATCAGCGACGGCAATTGAATTGTTTTGGCTAGGGGCTCTGACTAATGCGCCACCAAAGTTGCCATGATTGATACGATATGCGGCGCAACGGCCATTTGCTGCTCGCTTGGTGGCAACAGAGGCAGTTGCAACTGCTGCAACTGCAACTGCAACACGCTACGCAAAACAAAAGCCAGCGACCACCAGCAGCTGTGCGCCGCAGCCAAAGCGACTTTGATAAATGCCATCCCACGCCTTGGCCAGGCCAGCGGGCCGGGCCGTGCTGAGCTGAGCTGGCCAAGCTTGTGGACCCGGCTCAAGCAAAAAGCATTTTGTTAGCTTGGTTTCATTCATTTTCATTTCGTTTTCGCTAATTGATTCATTGATCTTGGCGATAGAGCCGCTTAGACCCCCACAAAACAGTCGTAAAATAATTCTTGTTTGGACCTCCTCGAGCTGGCAGTCATTTGCACGCCTGTCTGCCCTACCCTCCTCCCCCCGCCCCACCCCTCGCCCCACCTAACTGCACACTGTCTAGTGTCCAGTGTCCACTGTCCAGTGTCCACTTGGCCGTCAATTGCGCACAAAGACATTATTAGCCGTCTAGGAATTCAATTCCATTTCCATTGTGCTGCTGCTGCTGCTGCTGCTGCTGCTGTTGGCCACCGTCGCTGGTGTTGCCACTTTTCTGGGGGCTTGGTCTGCAGCAGCAGTTGCTGCATTTGTTGTTGCTGCCGCTGCAATTTGTTAAATTGACAAAAACTGTGCGATAAACTTGGCGCGTTATTAAATTCAATAAATTTTCGTTTCAGTTTTATCAGCTCACGAGATCAGCAAATACAAATTCTATTTAAGATACAATAAAAATTTGATCGATAACCAAGTTAATTGCCAAGCTTATGGGCGTGGCACGCTATGTGCACTGCCCTCCCGCCTCCCCCTTGGCTGTGGCATTAAACCTGCAATCAATGAAAATCAACGAACTTGTCAAAGTCTTTAAGCCCCCAAAAAGTCAAGCATCCTCAAAGAAGCCGCCGCCAAGCCACTTCCGTCGCACATTTGTCATGGCCATGTCACACAGCCGGGTCCAAAGTTGGCCAAAAAGATGCCCAAAAATGGCAGTTGACAGTCGCGACGTTGCCTTCAATCCGCATATAATTTACGATTATGCGCAACGCTTTGATTTAGGTTGCCGACAGAGTACGCCGCGAGTACCCCGAGAGTATCCTAAGAGTACCCGCCCAGAGTAGCCGCCAAGCCATCTACACTCGGAGAAAAACGCTGCTCTAAACACAACTAAAAGCAGGGTGGAAGAATTCATGCGGTTTTGTGCTTTACAATTTCAACTGTATTCGATTTTGGAATTGTTTAAAATATTTCTTTTGATTTAAGTATTTAAAAATCAAGTTCTTGACTTATTACCAGAATTTTTGCACTAAAAATAAGCATTAAATGTACTTAATATTTGCTAAATTGAGTGCTGTATTTAAGTCTAATATTTTGTGTATTTACAAATTGTTCTTGTGAGCAGACTTTTATTGTCAAGTTAAGAAAATACCAGCTTTGGCAATGGTTGTAATTAATTAACTTAATTTAAGTCCAAAAATTCTTGGTGTTTTTCTCCGACTGTACAAATCACTTATAACAAGAATTCGCCTGATTTAAATAATATGTTTCACTTCTTAAGGGAAAAAAATCTCTTATATTAAAAACATCTGATTAAAAAAATTTGTTGAAATACCAATTTTTTGTTTCAGGTGAAGAATTGTTAGCCTTGACTAAATTTAAACAACGTTTGACTACAAAATTCCTGGTGTTTTCGCTGAGTGCACCAGCCAGCATCCAATTCCGAGTATCCAGTTCCAAGTACTTGGCTAACTTGGCTAACTTATGAGCTGGCCAGTTAACTGCCAGACAGACTGCCAGTTGGTCCGTTTGTCTGTTTGTTTGGCTGATGGACGCACTTATTCGCGCCGCAAAATTTACGTTGACATTAAGTTGCCACACACACACGCACACACACACACACACACGCACACACGCACACACAACACTATTGAATTTCAGGTCTTCAGGTCCACCTTTTGCTACTTTTTATGACTAGCTGCCTAATTATTTTATATGGCTGCCGCATTTTCACACATGCCACCAATAGTTGCAGTTGCATCGTTGGCGTTGGGTGCGCCAAAAAAAAAAAAAAAACTACGAAAAAAAAATAGTTGCGGCGCCGTTTGCTGTCGATAGGAAAATTTGTTTGCCATAAATATTATTTTTCACGCGCCACGACAGTAGCTGCCACATGCAGATGCAGATGCTGTTGCCGTTGCAGTTGCAGTTGCAGCGGCTGCCGCCAACGCCAGCCGCCAGTTGCCAGTCGCCAGGTCGTCATCGCCGCCTCCTCCTTGTCATTGCCATGGATTCAGCGTGTGTGTGTGTGTGCGTGTGTGTGGTGCCGCCGATCTGTGCATCTGTGGATCAGCCTTTTGAGCAGCATTTTGGCAACATTGTTGTCAAACGTCAGCGCCAAAAAAAAAAAAAAAAAGCGAAAGAAAACGCCCGCAAATGTCGATGGCAGCTCCGGCGTCTGGCAATTGGCAGCTCGTATAAATATTTACCTTTTGGCTTTTTTGCATTTGCGCATTTCTGCATAATATTCAATTTTCCATTTTCCATCGTATTTAAGCATAATTTATTTAACGCTTTTTGCAATTTATTGCCCATATTTTTATGTGCTTTAATGAAGTTGACTTTTAGTTTGCATATTTTGACCAATTAGTTGAAGATAAAGTATTTGCAATTTTACGCTATTTATCTAGCTGATTTGTAATTCAATAAAGAAATGCAATTCGATCAAGTTTATCGACCTGAGAGCGGATTTCCTTTTTTAGCTATAGATTGACATTGCTTTCTAATCAAAAAATGTTATATTTTCCGAAATGCATACTGAGAATTTATTACTATAGATACATATACCAAATCCCTAGTTAACACCCTTACCACATTTCCAACTTCAATAACTTTGCCTTAACTGAACCAACTTTCATGTTTGATACCATTTTGATCATGATTTGTTTTCTAGATTCCTTCGGTATTTAATTTATTTAATATTCATTAATTTTTTTTTTTGCGAAAAAAAAATGAAATAAAAAAAAATTTGAATTTGAAAATTTAAATTTTGAATTCTAAAATTGTATTTTTATTTCCCAAGTCTCGGAAAATAGCTTTTCCAGACTTCAAACTTCAATAACTTTGTCTACACTGAACTGATTCTCGCATTTGATGCCATTTCAGTCATGGTTTGATGTCGAGATTGCATCTGCATTTAAATTGATGTATTTTTTGTTTTGAAATTCAATAATATTGAATTTTCCTATAAATATTTTCCTCTTGCATATTTCTGATAAAAAATTTTTGTTGTTTGAAATTTTCATTTTCATTTGGAATCTGAAGTGTTGGCAGGCAGGAGACGTTTGGCGATCTTAATCAGCGCCTGTTGGCAACTGGAACATGTGGCATGCCACGGCACACAGTCTGAAGTCTGAAGTCTGGAGTCTGGAGTATGAGCTTCCGCAGCAGCGGCTGCCTTTCGATCAAATGTCAGTCGCCGTTGTTGCCGCCGCACCTTGAAATTGTTGTCGTTGTCATTGTTTGGCGGGCTACGAACTGGGAGCTGAAAGCTGGGAGGCAGAGGGCTGCTGCTGCTGCTGCTGCGGGGGGGGGCACGCTGTCATTAGGCAAACATGCGGCAGTTGCTGTTGCAGCCGTTTGGCCCACAAAAGAAGGTGACGCAGCTGAAATCAATGCGCTGGCCAGTTGCCACATGTTGGCACCCGGTCGCGCTGCAGCTGAGAAGCCGAGATTGACAGCTGCTGGCTGCTTTTGGCCAAAAGCTTCCGCCAGCTGATGGAGCGCACACTGCCCCCAAGTGGCAGCGTTTCCGATGCACAAACAAATACATCTTTGTGCAACATGTGCACTTGCACCTGACCATAGCCACCCCCCCTCCAGCCGAGAGGCGCTTGTTTTGCAAGCACACACATTGCACATGTCATGTGGTTTCACCTGGTGAACCAACACACACACCCCCCCCCCCCCTTCCCCTTCCCCCCTTTTACTACGTTTCGGTTTCGATTTCCTAATTCGCAGCCAGACAACAGCCAAGAAAGTCAAAACTCAAAACCCAACTCGATGCGGCTGCTTCAATTACACAAAGTCATGCAGAGTGCCAGCTGTAACCCCCCCTCTCGCCGCCTCTGCCCCTCCCCTTCCCTGCTCACTCGGCAACGCTATTGAAACCCACGAAAGTTGCCGAGCCGTGTCCGCGTTGCTGTTGTTGTTGTTGCAGTTGTTGTTGCTGTTGTTGGCGTTGGTGTCTGACTTTGTTTTAGTTTTTTGCTGCTGCTTAGCGAAACAGGTGCGTTTGCGTTTGCAGGTGTTTCCCAAAAGCAACCACCAGCAGCAGCAGCAGCGGCAGCAGCGGCAGCCGCGACTTTAGCTCACTCAAGCCCCCACTCCGCCCCTTCCAGTTTGTCTGTGTGTCTATGTGTGTGTTGTTGTTGGTGTCTCGCGCTGTTTAGTAGTTACGCTTTACCGCTAGTTGCACAAATTGCCGCCACCTTCCCTCCCCCACTGCGCCCATCGAACTGGCGCCAGTTGCTCATGCGCTTTGTGTTTCGTGTGAAAATCACAATTAAATGCAATTTTTATGCGCACCTACAAAGTCGTCGCTTCCAGTCGCCCGTCGTCGTCGGCAGCACTCGGCTCAGCTTTCCATTTAAAGCTCAGCTTCGGCTGCCGCTTTGACTTCGGCTGTGGTTAAAGTCGTTCGTTTTTGGTCGCTCGGCTGCGCTCAGCTGTCAGCTGCGTTGTTGAAAATGTCAGCTTGACAATTATTATGTCAAAAATTTTTCGTTTGCGCCGGCTGCGCAGTCGCAGCTGTTGACTGTTACACGAGTTTTTATGGTAATTCAAGTTTCACTGATTTCACGTTCCAGTCGCACCCAAAAAAAAAAACAAAAAACATAAACGCAAACCAAACACCAACAGCAACATGAAAATGGGTGAAAATCGAGCTAGGCGCGCTAATTGCCAGAGAGCCAAAGCCGGAGCTACAACCGTAGTCGCAGCCGTAATCGCTGCCAAGCCAAAGACAGAGTCCAGACATGTTCATTGGCGCTGCAATTGGAAGCTGAAGCCGAGTTCGTGGAGCTGTTGCAGAATGCACAAAACAATTAGCGCATACCAGAGAACGCACCACTAAGTGGGGAAACAAGCGGCCAAACACAATGCATGTGAAACAAAAGTTTTTGTTTGTGTATACCCTGTACTAGCAGCGGCCAGGGTATATTTACTGCAAATCGATATTTATTTAGATAGTTAAATAAATGAAAAAACTGGCAATAAATAAAATATTTAGGTAATAAGTCAAAGAGACTTTGTTTTATGTGTATAGCCTATATTTACATGGCCGGAAAGGGTATATAACTGCATAAAAGTGTTTAAAGGCTTGCGAAAAGAAATAAAATAAATAAACAGAGTGATAATAAATAAATATACGCGTTAATAAAAATAGATATCAAATTTTATATGTACACCCTATACTAACAAAGCCAGAATGGGTTTATAAGCTGCACAATACTATTAAAATATATTTAAACAGTTGCAAAATACATGTTAATATTCGTAGCTGGTGAAAGATACTATATTTTATATGTGTTCCCTGCACTTACTTAGGCAAAAGGGCTATATTATTAAATACAAGATAAAATCGTTAATTATAAAATGTGCTCAGCTTAAGATTTATACCCTTCATAGCAAGAGTTGTAATTGGTAAAAGATACTAATTTTAATACTTACAATCCGAACTACAATGCCTAAAAGGGTATATACATATAGATATTATTAGCTTAATTTCCATAAGTTAATAGAAATAAAATATAAAGTAGGCGTACCAATTGGCAAAATATACTTTGTTTAATATAAATACCCTGTATCTCATAATCATAAAGCTCATATGAGCTGCATTCCACACAGTCTTAGCCATAAAGTTCATTATATTATTAAGTATATTATAAACGTTAGGAATATATTTTTCTTATTATTAGAATTTTTCAAAATGTTTGTAATTCAATTATTTAATCTTATTATTAAGTACTGAGTAACTCTTAGTCGTTCACTGCATTTCGTACTTTTTGATTTGGTTTGCGGGCAGCCAAACTGACATTTGAATGGGGCGACTGGCACCGAGCGGCCCCAGTCTCAGTCTCAGTTTCAGTCGCAGTCGCAGTCTCCCAGCCTCAGCAGCGGCCTCAGTCGCAGCCCCCCAAGGCAATTGGTCAATTGCTTTGTAAGCTGCAATCATTAACGCTAATAGGCGACGGCGACAGCGACGGCGGCAGCAATTGCAACTGCGGCGCAGCTGCAGCCTCAGCTGCGAGTAAAAACCCAAAAATAAAATATAAGAAATCCGTTTTACCCGCCGACTGTCACCGAAAAATTTCTCAAGAGAATTTCGCACACGTGCAAGTTCAGCCAAGGGCTACCTGAGGCGGCTGCCTGGAAAACCCCTAATGGGCAGCAGCAGCAACAACAACGGCAACAAGAGCGAATGGCAGACAATGACAATGCGTGAGAAAACTCGTTCGAGCTGCACGGGCGGGCATTATCATTCCCCTGGTGGTTGTTGTTGTTTGCTGTAATTCGTTGCACTTGTTTACATGGGAAATGGTTTCTCACATTGTTAGCCAGTTTTCCTCATAATTTTCTTTGCAGCTACCGAACGACCGCTGCATTAGTGCAGGTAGCTAACTTAAGATCGGTAATTTCTAGAAACCACTCAGCGTTTCGTTGCCACAAGAAAACCCAAGAAAAATCGAAACAGATTTCCATCATATTTGAATAGTATTTTATGTAATTTATTTTGTAATAGCTATAATTTAATTTTTGTTTTTTTTTGTTGTATTTTTTTATGTTTTTATTTTTTGTTGTTTTTGCATTCTTTTCATCATTATGTTACATCATGAATGGGGAAAAGGGGTGTGCCCGATTGAACAAATGATAATTAAAAGGTTTTTCTGCATTTCTTTCATTTCCAAATCGTAAAATATAAAACGCATAATTATGCTAAAAAAACACTTTGTACAAAGTATGCTACAGATCACAGAACATATATTTATATATTTATTAATATTATGTATTATTATATTATATTCAAGGTTAATGCAAAAGAGGAAAACTTGATGGGGGAAAAACCTGCGCTCAACTAAATGATAAGCAAATTGTTCCTTGAGGTTTGCATGTGTGTTTGTGTGTGTGTGTGTGTGTGTATAAATAAATGAATTGTTGTTGTGTGTTTTTTTGCTGAACTGGCTAAACGATAATAGGAAAAATTTCTAGCGACTTTTTAGTTTGTAATATTAAAATTAATAGGAAATATGCATGTAATTAATTGAGAAATGAGAATGAAAATTTGTTAGCATTTTTGTGCGTTTTATTTTAGTTTTTTGTTTTGTTGTTTTGTTTTGTCTGCTGTTTCTTTTATTGCTGCTCTCTGTTTTGCTTTGCATCTTAACATTTTCGTAAAATTATTAACATGTTTTCAATTAAACCAAAAACTAAACATATAAAAAACAAAAATTCAGTTTTTCATTTCATTTTATCAATGCGATTAAAAGGAAAAATTAAATTGTTTAAAGCTTTGCCAAGTTGTTTTCTTTCTTCATCTTCTTCTACTACTATTGCTAATTCTTCTTAAACGTCGTAGTTATCTGCTGCTAATAGTTAAATGTTAAACGTTAAATGTTAATAATAATGTATTAGTGCTTACATTGTGTTTTTTTCTTCTGTTTTGTTTTGTTTTGTTTTTAATGCTACTTAGTTAGGTTGTTTTTCTTTAAGAACTAAACTCTTTCAATGTGTTGGTGTGAAATGCTTTTACACCCATACGCCCAAACACACACTCTACGTGTGTGTGTGTGCGTGGGCGTTTCTGCAGTATTGTATAGATATTTTAATTCATATGTTACTGTTGTTGTTGTTTTTGTTGCTGTGGAGATCTTCACACGAGTTGAGTTGAGTGGAGCTTTGAGTTGAGTGAAGTTGACTGTACTACACTGTTTAGCTTTCAATGTTTAGTTGTAGTTGTAGTTGCTGCTGCTGCTTCTTCTTCTGCAGCTGCTTTACGATTGCCTGCTGTCCTTTTCGCCGCTGATTTGCTGCAATGAGAGAAAACAAAAGAGAGCAACAAATTAGTCAAAATTACTTGCAATAAAAAACTTTGCTTAATAGAGAAGGTTACGAAGGAAAATGAAAATGATTTAAATAAAGTTTGTTAGTCTAATGTTTTAACTTATCAAATATGACTTCATTTATTTTTTGTGCATTTTTGTTAATATTTTATATCAATTAAAAAGGAGTAAAGCAAGGTGCTGGTTGAGATGAGTTGTGGGCAACTGTAAGTTTATGCCTGACTTGCACAACAAATCACGAATTATCAATTAATTTGCTGTTGTTTTCGTTTTTACAGTTCGTCTTTTTACTTGTCGTCTCATTTGTTTACGAGTGCTTGTTGTTGCTATTTTATTTTTTCATTGCCTGTCGCTGGCAGCGACGTTTTAGGAGTAGAGGGCCAAAGAAGAGGCGCCAAGTGAGCGCCAGCGCAAAACTAAGAAAATCAAATGAGCTTGTTGTTGTAGCTGTTGTTGCTGCGTCTCTGTCTCTTACTGTCGCTGCCTGTTATGTTGAGTGACCGCAGAGCTGTGTCGACAACTGCGCAGAGGGAGAGGAAGGGGGGCAGCTGTAGGGGTGCGCACAATGTAGAAAGCGACCGACTGGCGACTGGCGCACAGCTGCGCGGCGCGAAAAGTACAAAAAAAGAACAGCAACAGCAAAGCAACACAGCAAGAACAACAACAACAGCAACTACGTAACGAGAACATTTTGAACACGTGCATTTCTTCCGACGATTTATACATATTCACATGTGTGTATGTATGTGTGTGTGCGTGTGTGAATGCTTTTTTTTGCTGCTGCCTTAACGAAAGAATTTGTTGTTTTGCGGCCACGGTGACACATCGCAGCAAACACAGAGGCGTGGGGGAGGGGAGGCGGGGTCTGAGACGTGGGCGGCGTGTCTCAATCTCAGTGCAGATGTTTTTGCGTTTTGCAAGAGCAATTGAGGGGTGTGCGGGGTGTGTTTCTTTTTTTCCACTTTTCTTTACGTACAAAAATTGCAATGCATAATTAATCAAACGAACAAAAACAAATAATTGCAGCCCACCAAAGTAGCCAGAAGAAGTGCGAGCGAGAGGCAAGATTGAAATTGTTTGAGCACGAATTGTGAAGACCAGTAAATACATCATGGCTTTTTTATAACCTGTTCCGGCCAAGTATTGTAAAATTTTGTATTATTATTATTTTGTTCGTCAACATCATTTATAATGGGCAACAAATGAGAAAAGCCAAAAACTGCGCTAATGAAGTAAGCAACAAAGCAACAACAACAACTAACTGATGATTCTCCAATTCCAAATGCCGAAGTCGAGCTTAAAGCTGCGTTAGCCGCTGTCTGTGTGTGCGTGTAGTCTCTCGCACACACACGTATATGAAATAAATTTAAGTATCTGCAGGTGTTCATTTAAAACATCACAGACAGCAGCAAAATGGAAGAGAGGCAAAAAAACAACAACAACGAAAAAATTAACAGCTACAGCAAGAAAGAAACGGCGACAGCGAAAAAAACACAATGTGAAATGTCTATAAAAACAAAATGAAATTGTGCGAACGGCGGATTTATTGTTGTTGTTGCAGCGAAAAGAAAGCAAGGCGAAAAAAATTTAAATTTTACACACAAATAAAATGAATTATATTTTCAAGTGAGAAATGTAAATGCCGACAAATGGCCAAACGGACGGACCTACGGACGGACGGACGTCCTTACGCTGCTTAGCGGCAAATGAGGTCACAGCAAAAGCAAAAGCAACAGCAACAACAATGCAAAAAGTCGCCGCTTGCTTAATTCTCTTGCATGTGTAATTTTTTTTGGATTTTTTTTTGTTTTCTTTTTATTTTTGGTTTTTTGGCTGCGTCAAAGACGCATTTGCAATGCAAATGCAAAATATAAAAAAATGAAGCGCAAAGCTTTTAAGGTGTGATGTTGAGGGGCTAGCGAGGGCGCTTGACTTACCGTTGTTAAGCTGTGGGGCAGCTGCTGCTGCTGTTGCACTGGCGCCGCTGACGCTAGCGTCGCTGCGTTCGTCGCTGCTGCTGCTGCTGCTGGCAGAATTGTGTTGGGGCTCTGGCGATCGGCGAGCGGCAGGCGGGCGGCAGCGGGACTGGAGAGCTTGGCCAGCTGCTCCTGCTCGGCGGCCAGGCGCATGGACAGCACATCGGCGGCGTCCAGATCCATCTCTGCGTCGTCCTCAGCCGCGTCCTCATCGTCGGAGCCGCCGGCAGCGACGCCGCTCAAAACGGCAGCGGCGTCAAAGCTGCTGATCTCAGGATGGGTTTCCAGCTCCGTTTGCAGGTCGCAGATGTAGTCGATGACGTGCTGGATGATCTCCAGCTTGGAGAGCTTGCGGTTCTTGGGCATGAACGGCACCAGGTCCTTCAGCTTGGACAGGTACATCTTCATTTCTGCGTTCTCGCCGTCGCCGCGGTGCGGCGGATGGCGCGCGATGCGTCCGCTCGGATTCAGCGCCGGCATCGAGGCGCCCGTTTGGCAGACGGCCGTTAGGGATTTCATTTTTGAGATGATCGCTTTGCGCTCCTTGAGTAGAATTTTGGCGGCTGTTTACACGGTCGTACCGGTTACGGGCGAGGTGTGCTTGAAGAGTTCTCGTTTAAGTTAAACTAAAAACTTGGTTTTCGTTTATTTGGCTTGGGGTCAGCTGCGAGCTTTTTGAGTTGTTTGTTTGAATTTATTTCGGTTCACTTCACTGTTGTTGTTGCTTTTAACAAGAAGAAAAACACTTTAATCCAGCGTGTTTTTATTCTCTTTTGCTTTTGTTGTTGTTGTCGAGTGTTGCTCAAAATTGACTTTTGCTTGAATTTAATTTTTCATTTATTTTCTTTTTAGCGCGAACTAGCAACAACCATCAACGACCACGGTAAATTTGTTTTTGAATGGGAGAGCGGGCCGAGCGCGCCTTTTATACCCGTCGCTGCGCTGCCGAGCGACGGCGGCAGCAAATGAAAAGATACGGATACTTCGTGTGCGCGACAGATACGAGCGCTCTCTGCGCGCGCTCTCTGGGAAACGCAGCCAACCAACCACCGTCGCCAAAACTCGTTCCACGCACCCAGCAGGGGAAATTTGTTAAATTAAAATATCAATATTTGACATACTTTTAAAATTGATTATATTTATTAATTTATTAATCATAAATAAAACTTTTAAAATACTAAAATTAAACAGTTGTCATTGCGGTTTTCGAGTCGAAAACTCTGTTAGCGCCCCTCTCAGAGAGCCAAACACGAACAACGCACGAACGCAAACAAAATGGCTCCGCCTATCGCAGAGCGGGAGAGTAAGAGACAGACCGAGCGCAGTCTCCATATGGCTTTTAGCTGCGTTGGGAAACTCTTGTAGACTCGCAGGGGCAATGTTTTGTAGAGCCTTGCAGCAGGATCCAACAACGTGTAGAGAAGCGTGTTGAAATCATTTATATGTGTGATTGATTTTTCGAAGGGGTAAATCAGTGCAGAGGTGAGATTTGCAATGCAGCAGGACTGGGACACTATGTAGAGTGGTGTGTTTGAATTGTGAATACGCAGCAGCAAGGGGAAGGCCATGTTGAATTACTTTGCGGCTGGCAGACAAGATTTCAGTTTGGGTGCCACAATTTTAAGGGGTATATTTGTAGAAGGCAAAACTTTAATTTTGATAGAGCATATAACTTAAATTGAATTAAGAATCAGAAATATATTTAATACTTGGAAAAAACAAAGTAAATAATAAAAGAATACTAAAAAATTTAGTTTTATTAAATTTAATGTTGAAATCCACAAAGACTTCACAACTCTCAGCTTTGCGACTCAAGTACCAACTCTCCGCTCTCTTGTAGAGTGGAGCCAGCCACAACCACTTCCCCAGTTTCCACAAAATCTCGGCTTTGAAGTTGAGTGCTCAACTCTCAACTGTGTAGAATCCACTTGGCTTCCACACCTTCGCTCACACCACAACTCTCAGCTTTGGAGATTGTACTCACATACGATTTAAGCGCTTAACCAATTTCTGTAGAATTTCCCCAGCTTCCACGACTTTGCTGCGATTGGTCGGCGCGCGTTTGGGCTCTCACAACAACGCACTCGCTCTCGCACTCTCTTGATCTCTGGCCCACTCTCCCACAGCTGCGCTCCGAGTGCGATTTTGTGAATGAAAAACCATCTGAGTGTGCGAGGTTATTTTCTTGCTTTCTTCGTGGCTTATCTTAATTTGGGTTTGGGCTATCTTCGCCAGACAACCAGCTACGCTCAACTGTGTTTGCCCCCTCCTGACTCTCCTCCCACACAGTGGAACAACTTGTAGGGTTTCTTTCTGCCGGGCATGAAATCACGATCATATTACACGAGACCACGAACCACAACGACGTCGACGACGACGTCGACAGCGAGGCCACTCGGGTGTTTGATTTGGATTTGGATTCGGATGCGAGACTCCCGCCATTGAGGAAATGCGAAGGAAATTTTCATTGAAAGTGCGGTTGTTTGTGAAAAATGACACGTCTGGAAAGTGTCTGGAACGCTCCAAGTGCTAATTGAGGCACAGCGTTCATTCATTAAGGCGAATTAGCCACAGAGAGAAAGAGAGAGGGGGGAAAGAGCTCTTGCATTCTCGCCCAAAACATATTCATTGACTCAAATTAGCGCCATTCATTTGCATTCCCATAGAGCTAAAGCGGGTGGGTAACTTTAATCTCGCTGCGGAATTTCGCGCTTATTTCCAAGTATTCCAGCGAAGGTGTTGCATGAAATACACAAGAAACCGTGTCGAAAAACTAAACTGCAAATAATTAAAAAATGCCAGCAAAAAAAGAAGAAAAAAAAAATAATAAACATAAAAAACACAAGTTCAAATTTCCAGCAGAAAATACCGATCATAATTTTATGACGCTGCCCGGGCAGACGAGATGAGTTTTTTTCTCGCTGTTTTCCAGTCAGGATTTACTTTACGACTCTGGAGTGTTTTCGCATGAATGACAAATGAGCAGCGACGACGCAGATGCAACAGGTTAAGAGGAGAATGAAGTGAAGAGCACGAGGGGGGTGGAGGGGGCAATGCAAAGCGCTGCGATCACATGTCAATCAGCGGGCACTTGCACAGAATGCCTGCAGCTTGGACCTAGACCCCAAGCTGAAGCTGCAGTCGAAGCTGGGACTGGTGGTGCAGGGGAGCGGGGGCCATTGGTAGATGGCGTTGCAGATATGCATGCCGCATGCCGCGTGCATGGCATGTCGAAATCCAATACGCCTAGGCCATTAAAAGCAAACCTGAAGGGTGCCATCAGTGCCGCCCCCCCCCTCACTCCTACCCCCAACCACCCCTTGGATCGCTGACGCTGTGTTGACATGTTGCATACGCGAATCTCATTAATGAATTCGGCGCGACAATTTCTGCGCTAGCCGTTTGTTTCTTTTCGTTTCGTTTCATTTCGTTTCATTCTTTGTTTTATTTTTAGCTTTCTGCATGCATATGCGCCTCTCTCCTTTCTCGCAGGCATTTCAATGGCGACTCTCGGCTATTGCCTTGCTGCTCGCATCCGGCCTTCGGTTGTTATGGTAACTGAATACTAATTCAGCCTCAAAGCGCTTCAATAAGCGGCACTCGTTGAGCTTTTGTTTATTTTGTCTCCGTCTGTTATTGCGAAAAAAAAAAACAATCAGCAGCAATGCGTGGGAATGGGAACCTCAAACTGAAATGGCGTTTTTCGTTTTGTTTACGCAAATGCGTAAGCGTGAGCGAGAAAGACTGAGTGAGTGCGTGCTTTTCGATCTGTCGAAGCTTCACTTGCTATGCGAGAGCGCAAATGCTGAGTAAGTCATTCACTAGGCATAGGTAATTAACATTCGCATATTAAGAATAAAAGCTTCAAGGGCGAATTCGCCTTGCTTTGAATGGGGTAATTGTATAGCTTCCCCACTGGAAAGCACTGAATTTGCAATGGAAAGCAGTTCTTCAGTTTCATCAAGGACACATGACAAACTGTAGTTGCTGTCGCTTTTGTAATTGACTTACAAATGTACTGAATAGCTTAAGCATGCAAAGACTCAAGCAATAATAACACTGAGCGATTAGTCAGAGTGTTTTGTAACATGAGACGAAATCACCAGAAACCCCAAATGCAAAAATCAACTTAGTAAAATGCAATTTATAGCTAAAATTTACATGAATTATATGAATATAAATGTGGTAAATTTAAATTTAATGAATTTATATTTTTTTTTAAATTTTTTTTTCTATTTTTTCTATTTATTTTAATGGAATAGAGAAGGACAAAAAAGAGGTATATATATTTGTTCCGCAAATGTAGTCATATCTGTTTAAACATTAAAGTTTTTATCAGTGTAATTAAAGATTTGAAATAACTGAGCAGACTTTAGGCTTGAAATGTTTCTATATACAGTCGAATCTGTTATATAAAAATAATTTAAAACATATATTCCTAAAATATCGCTATTTTTGTGAACAACTGAAGTCAATTGATCCTTAATTTAAACAAATCTCTTGTTTATACACATTACAATTATACCTAAACAAACAAAACATTGATATTAATGAGTTGCCCACTAAATAGCTGCTAATTTGGCTAAATGTAAATGCACATTAGTCAAGGAAAACACAGCTCAGCACCGAAATGCACATATCCCAGAACCCACAAGGACATGCACACAATGCAGGACAGCAGCAAGGAAAACATAATGAAAAACAAATGCAGCCGCACATGGAACAAATGCGAATGGAAGCCAAATAAAAAGTCGACACATTGAAACGGAGCTACTCCAAATTTAAAAGCCGAGGCTGAGGACGATGCAGGGGCAGGGGCTGGCGCAGGATCTGTAGCGAGCTGTATGACAAATGTCATTGGCACTGCAGAAGGCAGAAGGCAAATGAACTGCTGTCAAAATAACCCCTGCCTATTATAAAAAGGACGGCGACAAAAGGCGCACAAAGGACGCGTCGCGCTATTTGTAAAGCTGCCAAAGGATATCGATGAGAATGTGCAGCCGGCGGGACAAGAGAGAGAGAGCGGCAAAGGGAGACAGGGACAGAGTGCAAACGTGTGAGTGTGTGGCAACCAGGTGAACAGATCAGATGCGATTAGGGATTATTATGCTATTACGCAGGATACGATTGACAATGGCAGCGGCGGCAAAAACAAGGATAACAACTGCGCCGCACGCCGCGACATATGCTACAACATTTTTATACCCTGCAAGGGAGGAGGGGGGGAATATTTAGGCAAATGTGCGCAGCCGCCTCGATTCTCACTATTTTTGCTACCCTAATTGAGTGGGAAAACGGAGCGGCCAGAGCCGCAGAGGGTCCTGCGCGAGTCCTGCGAGAGTCCTGAGCGCATTGCATCTGCACTTTTGGCCGGCTGCCGTTATTTGTATTGCATTTTTACCGTTGCAGCCGCCGCCAGTTTTCGAGTGGAGGCCAATGACAGGCAACTGGCGATGAACTGCGGCCAGCGGCCACCGAGCTTGTAAATACCCTGTTCGCCCGTGACTATGAAGGGTATATTATCATGCCCGGGCGAAATTTCCATTTAAATGTTAAAGAAGTTTTATAAGGGTTTACAAATTTACAAATTTTGATACAAGCATTTTTAAAAGTTCAAAATATGTCAAATATATAAACCAAAAAAAAAAATTGCAAAAAATTTCGATTTAAAAGAAACAGGCAAAAAATATGTATTTTTGTCAGATATATTCGAAATAAAAAATCTATTATGCTTAAAAGGGTATTTCTTAGTAATTTTTCATATTCGATTTTTTACACAGCAAGTTTCCTTGCCTAACAAATTATGAATCACCCATTTATAAATGCAATGAATTATTACAGGGTATTTTGAAGTGCAACCTTTGCACTTACCGCATTTTTCAAGTCCAACATTTATATTTACCGCATTTTTTGTTGTTTATTTCGGAGCTGCTGGCGTGTTAATTGGGCGCAGCTGGGAGATGGACGTGTTGGAAGTGTTGCAACTGTTGGGCGACTAATTCCTCGCTGGCTTGTGGGCTGTTCGTCCTTTCGATCAGCTTTAGCTCATTACGCAGCGGCGCCGGCTGCGCGAGGTACGCTGTCTAGACAAGCCTAACGATTTGGGCGCAGGACCCTAGACCTCGCGACGGGTCAGAGATTTTGCCAAATGGCCAAAACTGAGTCATTTCGCAGTTGCGACTTCATTAGGCGACGTCGCGACAACACGACAGGTAGCCTCGGGCCGAGCTAATCAGCTCGAGCTCAGCCTCGCATAAATATTATTGCCACAATCCACTTGGCCAAAGACAATCACAACAACAACAACAGCAACAGCATTTTCGCACAAAATCTCGGCAGGTGGTCAACAGCCGAAGGATTGTTGGTTTGCTTTTGTTTCTGTGCCATTTGTTGGTTTTCTGCTTTCTGCTTTCGGTTTTCGGATTCAGTTTTTGTTTTTCGGGCTCGTCAATTTGTCGCCAGTTGCTAATTGCCAGCTACCCAATTGTAGGCAAGAGATGAAGCTGTGAGCCGTAGGCCACTTGGCTTGGCTGTCACCTCTCGATACCCTCTCGTAAATACAAGATGGATGAGCCTGTCCGGCCTGACGTTTGTGAGCCTCTCGAGCACACAAAGTGGCTGATCACCGTACGGTGAGGCACCTTTCAGCCCGACTAAGCCGACATTTGATCTGTGAATGCGATTGGCTTGCACTTTTAACCACAACCTGAAATCCGAGATGTTTAACATTATCAGTTGGGCTCGTTATTGAGCCAAAAGTTAATCCATTCATTCGATAAGCATATTAACGAATACTTGCAAGAGTTATTTAGATGTGAAGCAATAAATAGACAAACATAAATAAATATAGCCAATTTTGAGTTTATAATTTATAGAAAAATCTCAAAAAATTGATCTATTCAAAATGAACAAATTTTAAATGCAGAACTAATCTAGACAAACTATGACCAACATTGTATCGAATTTCGAAAATTAAGTTATTAAGTTTTGGCAAAGTTATCGAAGTTTGAAGAGGACAGGACATTTCTTGAGACTTTACAAGTTAAAATTGTTGTATATTTTGAAATTATTTTTACCCTTAGAATCTGTTTTAATGTTGTTTTTTAAGCTTATTATTATTATTTTAAATTTTAAAGAAAAACAATTTTAGAAAATTAGTAAGGGGGAGTACATGCTTTTTTTTTCTAAAAAAAAAAAACAAAAACAAAAAAAAACTATTCAAAATCCATTAATTTTAGATGCTGAACTAATTTAGAGTACAATCCATGATCAAAATGGACTTTAACTTCAAAATCGGTTCGGTTTTAGCCAAGTTATCGAAGTTGAAAATCTTAGCTTGGGAATTTCAGAAGTAAAATTTTTTTTTTTTTACTATTTTGACATGATTTTTGAAATAAAAATTAACTAGCCCAGAACTCTTAAATCTTTTCTAACCTACATTTCCACACATAGCATTAGAAACTCATACTTTTCCCATTCCAAAATCTCGTATATACCGAGAAACTGTTATCAATGGAATTTCGTACTTTTGTTTTTTTCACTTCGCACTTGAAGAAAGCATTTCCCAAGGTGCAAGCCCACATAAATCTATCGTCTGGCAGGCCAGAGGCTGTGCGGATGCGGGCTATTTCAGAGATTTGGTTTATCAGCTGCAAGCTTGCAACCAGCGAGTGACACATGAGGCACGCAGATAAGTCACAGAGGCAGCGGCCGAGGCAGAGGCAGAGGCACAGCTGCTTGAGGCATTCCACGCACATGTCCGCCATGTAGCCAGACGCGGTAGTTTGCACGACATCCAGCTGCATTGTTGCCGCTTTTGGGGTTAAAAATCGCTGTGAATAATATTCGTAAGCGAGGCGGCGGCCATGTGCGGCTCTTCACAAATGCCATAAAAATGATGCGGCAATTGCCAGGCGAACTGGTTGCCGGCTGTCGAATTGTCGACTCCCGATCCCGATGCCGATGCCGATCACAGCCCAATGCCCATTCCCGGCGTCGACTTCTGCGCCGGCTGTGAGGCATGTGTGCGAGCGGCAGCGACTGAAACAAAGCCGCGCACACATGTGTCACGGCAGCAAACGGGGGGAAGCGCCGGGCCGGAGGGTAGGCCAATGCCAGAGGCAGGCAAAAACAGAAAGCAAAAACAAAAAAACCAAACGTCCTTGCCAGAACACCGCAAGCGGCTGCTGCTGCCGCTGCTGCTGTTGCTGCTGGCAGCAGGAAGCGCCGCCTGTGCCAATCATAAAAACTTGAAAGAGCCACAGAGAAACGCCACGTGTGCTGAATTTCCGCGCAAAAAGGAAAAACTGCGACAGCGGAAAACATTTCAATGCTGCCGCTGATCAGCGCCTCTGCGCCGCATATGTCGCAGTCGCAGTTGCAGTTGCAATTGCAATTGCCATCGCAATATACCCCAGGCAGCTGTTCCAAAACGGTAGCTGGCTGGCAACTTTCTATGCCCAAGCAATCAAATGGCAACGCACCAGCAACATCAGCAACAGCAGCAACAGCAGCAGCAGCTGCCAATGGCAAAGATCGAGACGGGATCTGGACTATGCGGCGGTCCGCTTGACTTTCATTAGCATTTCTAACGGCCACGCAGCTGCCAGCAGTTGTAACTGAAACTGCTCTATGACTGATCTACTGCGTCTGGACACACACACACACACACACACAGCTGCTAACTAGATCGCTGGACATTGCACAGTGGAAAATAGATTATTATGAGAACCTAATATTTATTAAGCTATCGTCTGAAGATGCCTTTAGATGAAATCTTAAGATAGAAAAAATAGTTGGTTAATTGTACATTTTTTGCTAGAGATCAAGAAACTTCATTCTAGCGGCATATTGATAACTGAAAGACGCAATTTGAATTTTTAGAGAATTTAAAATATTAGTATCTATAAAATACTTTAGTCGAGTTCAAATCTCAGATTAGTATATTTTTGTTGTCATTCAGATGTAGCTAATGTATGATTTCCAAGCAGGCTAGCCCAAAAGCTATAAGTTTCAACTTTATAAGACCTAGGATCATAAATTAATTTAACTTATTTACTTATATAATTGATCAGCAATTTTTGAAAAATTTTGAAATTTATAATTTAAAAAAAAACCACGTTTCCATAATACAATTTTTTTAAAAACTTGATGGATTTTCACTAAAAAATGTAAATAATCAAGAAAATTCAGAACATATTCCTATGTTTGTCAAACATTTCATCTAAATTTGTCCACATTTCAAGTGGCAGGTGAAAGAAAGTCTCCAAGCACTGTGCGTGGTGGATGCCACTGTTGCTGATTTTGACGGTGAAATCATCGACGCGACGTTTGTGGCATGGGGCAGCTGCTGGGACGATCCGTCGAGCAGTCGAACAGTCGCAGAGTCGATCTGTCGATCGGCGTTTGGTCCGTTGCATTTGCGTTGTAAATATTTTTAATTGCTATTGGAATTTCTTCGTGCGCGCTTCATGGACATCTTTCATTTGGAGCTGCCGTTGGAGTCGGTGTTGGAGTTGGATTTGGAGTCGTGTGGGTCGGCAAACTGTAGCACAGCACTTGCTGCTGGTCCGGTTGATCGGCCTCTGCTGGAGTATTGCCAAACTGCATTTGGCATTGGCAACATGTTGCCGCTGCTACAGTTGCTGCTGCTGTTGCTGTTGCTGTTGCATGACAAGTCATTGGAAAATGTTGCTGCCTGACCGTTTGACATAATAACTGGCCACATTAGCAGCAATTGGCATTAGCCAATTAACTTTTTTGCTTAGCTGCTGGCTGCTTTCCTCTGTCACGCTTTTCCTTATTCGCCGCATTCATTGACACCTGCAATTGTTGCCATCGTGCAATGGCAATGGCAGCAGAGCAGCAGCAGCAGCAGCAACATTGGCTGCTGCTGTCGTGTTCATGTTGTTGATTGGCAATCAATTTGTTGTCAGTTTTTATGATTCGCAGTGCGTCAACTTCAACTAACTGTTTTTTCAACTGCTCGGCGATTTATTATGTTGTTGTTGCTGTGTTTGCCGCTGACAAACAGACAAGCAGACGAATCTTGTTTATGCTGCTGACAACAACAACAACAATTAACAACAGCAACATGGCCTTAAACAAGATTGTCGTTTGCATAGATCTGCCTGGGGAGGTTGTTGCTGCTGCTGCTGATGAAGATGCGATGTTCAGTAGCTGCAACTGCAACAGCAACAGCAACTGCAACGTGTGGGTGTCACTGCCGATTGCTGGCGCGTGTTGCCTAGCCCACTTGCAACCCAACTTAGTTGGCAACAGCTGCTGACATTGTCAAAGTTGTCTGTCTTTTTGTCCGTCTGTCTGATTGTTGCTGTCTGCTATTGACTAGACATATGGCCAAGATAAGCGGCATAATTATGCAAATTTGTTATAATAATCAACGACATCGACAACAGCAACAGCAATGGCAATGGCAGCAGCAACAGCAACAACTTTGACGACGACAGCAACATTTTATGGCCGACTTAAATGCCGACAACGGCAATCGCCAAGTGACGCTTATGGAGCGTTAGAATTACGATTACTACAATAAGATTAACGGTTCTCCCATATATTAATTATCTTTTCTGTTATGCTAATAACTTATGCTAAATTTAAGCCAGACTTTTTTTTTATAGAACTTACGAGGAAATTGTTACTCGATCGGACCGCAATCTGTGCTTAATCTGATAAAAAGCAAATATTTTGAAAATTTAATTACATTTGTATTATAAATCAGATGATAATTGCGCCTGTTTCCGCTTAAGATATAATAAAATACATATACATATATATGTATATGTACATATATGATTATTTATAGATATGAAATATTTCAATTAAAATCTTATAAATTCCATTTTATATAAAATATAAGAAATGATGTGAATTAAGTTAGCCAAAAATAAATTTTGCCAGCTTAACATTTCTTATACAGGCTATGTAAGTCCCTTTTTTTGTGGTAATAGAAACAGTTGCTAGTTTAATAAAATTAATAAAAGCAAACATTTTACAAAATTTAATAGATTGTTTTTAGTGTACACTAGAAACACAATCGCATTCATGTAAAATCTTACAAAAAGAACCTATAAAAGATAGAAAATAGTATCTCATAAAGAAATAAATAGGCTTCAGAACAGGCTTAAATCATTTTGGTCGTTTTAACAACTTATTTTGCAGGGTATAAAAGAGCTATTGCTGTTGTGCTAGCAGCAGTTGCTAGTTTTTTAAGCGCATGCAAAGCAACTGCGATTACCTGGGCTCTAAACAAAGCGCTCATAAATCGCGCTGGCTTAGCAGACTCGCAATAAACATTGTACATAAGCAACCGACTGGAGAATTTGAATACAAACATTGACAAGAATCAGATTTGGAGTCGGGCAGCTACAAATCAATTGCGCCAGTCACAACAATCACATCGAGAGGCGATCAAGTTGGCAAGGCTGGCTATCGAATGGCCGTCTGTCCGTCCGTTCGTCCGTCCGTCTGTCTGTCTGGCTAGGTGCAGGTTCCACAGACAAGATCGATGGTACGCATGCATAAATGCCTCCATAATCATTTCGTTGTACGAAATTTAGACGTCACTTAACTGTCAGTCGCGAGTTGAAGCGCCTGACGAACTGGACGAACTGCGGCCATCGGACATGTGGTGGCTGTCGACAGACTTGCAGAACGCAGAACACAGCAACCAAAAACAAAAATCACCAGATCATGTCCATATTTGCATTTTTGAAATGACACATGGAAATTTTTGAAAGCGGAGCAGCCAAAACGGCCAACAGATTGACAGCAGCTGCAACATTGCCGCAGCGACGGAATGCTAAGCGAAAGTCGTGCACAAATTCAAAAGCAGGCGACATATGGATATGGATATGGATATGCTATAGTTGGCTATGGCTATATGTACGTACATGTGTTTGTCTGCGATTGCGCTCGTTGCCAAAGATAATTGCTGTCGCACATATTCCAGCGTCCACTTGTTGTCGCCGCAAATGTTGCCAGCAACATGTGTTGCCAACCTGCCTTTGCGGGCAACATTTCGCAATCGTCCAGCGTTTTGCCGGCCGCGCAAATATTTGGAAGTATTGCTGATAGCCGGCGATTGCAAATTACTTTATGAGCCATCGCATATCGGCAACTGTGTGTTTGTGCAATTTGCGCCACTGTGCCAGCGATGACGTTGCCGGTGCGCCAAGTTCAATGTCTGGAACGAGCCGTTCAACAGACAGCAACGACGCCAACGCCAGCGTCAACGAACGAGAGAGCAGTGCTCAGTGCAAAAGCTTTTGCTACACAGAGCAATGTGACAATAACGAAAACAAAATAAACAAACACATGAATAATAGAGATAACGGTACTAGTACAACACTCTGTACCCAATTTAATATTGAAATGGAAATGAGGCTACAGCTAAAAGAAGAATAAAAACAACTAAACAAGTTCAACAAATAACAACAAAGAATAGTGAATACCCTTTATGATATATATATTAATATATACATATGTATTAATCTTTTAAAATATTGTATTTACCTTTTAATGTTTCTCTATTCTCTATTCATAATCCACACACAATCGTTTAATTTTATTTGTTGTTTTTATTTTCGCACCTTGCGTTACACTCTTGTTGATAAACTCAGTCGAACCTTTTTAAAGAGCATTAAGCAAAACATAAACGCAAAACAATAAACGTTGCTGCGCTGACACACGCTCTCCGTTCATTTTTTGCCATCTTGGGAGAGTGCACACACAAAGTGAGCGAGAGCGACAGCGTGAGAGAGCACTTGCACAGGCATTGCTACGCCGGCATTTTCGCTCTCGCGCTCCCAATGGGCCGGCCGCATTGTTGCTGTTGTTGTTGAGGCATTTCAGTTTGCTGATAAAGACGCAGGCAAATGGACATGCACAGGCTGATCAACGAGGTTAGGCAGCGTCCCGCGCTCTGGGATGCCAGCCACCCGGAGCACGCCAACCGTGTGGAGACACTGCGCCAATGGCGCAGCGTGGCAGATGCGCTGGGCGCCAAAGGTGAGTCAGTCGCCAATTTATGTAAGTCAAGTCAGGCCAAAGCGTAGCTAACAGCAGCTGCCTCAAACACATACACGCACACATACACTCTCTCTGCCTCTCTCTCTCGCTCTTGCTCTCTTGGTTTTGCACAGTGGAACTGTGTCGCAGCAAGTGGAAGAACCTGCGCTGCAGCTATCGCCGGCAGCAGCATCGCCGGCACAGCTCTCAACAACAGCAACAACAACAACAACAGCAACAACAACAACAACAAGCGTCGCCCTCGCATCAGTGGCCCTATGCGGAGGCGATGAGCTTTTTGGATGGCTGCCGCCTGCGCGCGGACAGCAGCAACACGGAGGAGGACGACTGCGAGCCGAGCGTGGGCGAGGCCATGTCCTTCAAGACGGAGTCGCTGCCCGCGGACGAGATGGAGGCGGACAACGATGAGCTGATGCAGCAATTCCAGAGCATGGCGACGCCGCAGGCGCTGCGCCGGCTCTCGCACAGCATTTCGCTGGCCAGCGCCGCCGCCGAGGAGCAGTCGGTGCCGGTCGTACCCCCAGTGCCAGTGGGCGGAGGTCAGGAGTCGGCTATGGCGGCCGCGGCGGCGAGCAGCTGCCACTGCGCCAAGCGTGTGGATGAGCAGGTCAACTTCCTGGAGAGTCTGGAGCGGGAGGAGCAGCAGCTGATGCAGTCCACTAGCCAGGACCTGGCGCGCTGCAAGAACATCCTGCACGTGGGCGACTCCGACTACAATTTCCTCATCAGCTTTCTGCCGCTGATGAAGCAAATGTCGCCCATGCAGAACATTACCTTTCGCGCCCGGATGGGCGACCTGCTGCTGCAGACGATGCAGCAAATGCCAATGCAACAGCAGCAGCAACAGCAGCAACAACAACAGCAGCAGCAGCAGCAGCAACAACAACAACAACAACAACAGCAGCCGCAACCGTCGCAAATGTTGTTGAACCAGCAGCAGATGGCCTTGGACCAGGCCCAGCAAGTCAGCACCAGCTCCACAAATTGGAATTGAGTCTGCGCTCCGGCTGAGCGTGGGCCCCCAATTGAGAGAGAACCGAGAATTGAGCGAGTTATTAACGAATCAATGCGCCTGCTTGCCGCACAGTGGGCCGCGAGCGCTGATAATGGTGAGAATATATTTTAACACAGCTGTTTGTCACGAATTTTTTTATGATCTATATGTACGTACTATATGTAAAAGAGTGAAATTATTTGAGTGTTGCTAAAAGGTTAAGATTATAAACTATTTTATAATGATATCAATTCTAAGCAATTTAATGTATTTAAATGTCCAAGAATCAGGCGCATAAGACAAATAAAACTGTAATGAACTGAGAAAATAAGAAAAAGAAAAACAAATCAGTGCGTGTTTAATTTTCTCATTTATACTGTAACGCTTGACTTTTGATGCTTCACTTGTTTGTTCTATCGTAACTGACTCATCAATGCACCCTTAACTATGAAAAACCCAAACTAGTTGACATTGGTTGCCTTTGTAGTGTGAAGAATACATTTTATTATTTGACATTTTAACCCTTCAGTGAAAAAAGGGTGCGTGAGATAATTGTTGATTTGATCATCAAAAAAAGTAGATTTACCTGAGTTGTATTTTATTTGGTAATTTTTTTAGAGCTATGATCTTTAAATTTTTTTTTATTTTTTTTTTAATGTAAGCATTATTAGTAAATATTTTAGAGATTCTAGATCTGGAAAATATCTAATTTTTAGATACTCTCTAGCACATAAACTTGTACTAGGTGTGTTGCCTGCAGTTAACTGTGGAAACCAACTGTCATATTTGCATCGGACACAGCTGGAAGATTTTAGCTTAATGCTAGGCCTGATCAATGTATTTCCAGCTCTGATCTCACTGCTGCATCATGCGAATGGAAAGGGTAGCGAGTATTTATAGTTGTGTGGGCGTGCAACAACAGCTGCACAGTGGGGCTCAGGCCACGCCGTAATCATGCTGCTAGGCAGCCCCACACACACACACACACACACTCGACACACACACACGACACGCACACTCGACTGGCGACCATATCAATAAATTACAGTAGAATAAACCCCATCCAGGCAATCGGCGGCGATCGTTCAATGGTCAACGGCGGTGGTCCTGTGTTAAAAGCCAAGTCCAAAGTTAACATGGCCATAAAAGCGGCTACAAAAACAAACAGCAACAACAACAACAACAACAAGTGGTCCGATTGGAGCGAGAGGTCGCCCGAGAAATCAACGCAGCTGCGGATGACGAATCGAAATTGACATTGAACTGAAGTCGAGGCGACAACAACAACAACAACAGCAACAAGAACAACAACAGCGCTGGATGTTGCCTGTTATGAGCTGAACTTGTTGCTGCCAAGTTGCCCGCTGCCAGTTGGCCTGGTCTTTACAAAAAATCCACTTACAATGCCCAAACAAAAAAAAAAAAAAAGAAAAAACCAGTAAACTGTAAAGGTAAACAATACACAAAAGCGGGCCAAAAAGTTTAAGGTGTGTTCTTGAGCTTGAACGCGACTGTAGCCGTTGTTGTTGTTGTTGTTGTTGTTGTTGCTGTTGTTACTGAGCGACTGCAGTGATTGGAGCAGTCAACACGGTTAACTGGGCCCATACTGGGGGGCCCCTTGACACCACTCGCAATTGCAATTAACAGCAGCCAAATTGCACACTGGGCCAAGAATCGAATGCAAATTGACATTTGTCACTCGAACGTGCCCACTTGGCAGCAAATTCCAGCACGAGCTGCCGCTGTTGCAGCTACATGTGTGCGCATTCCAACAACAGCAACAGCAGCGGGCATTTCCATTTCCATTTCCATGGCCAGGCCGAGCCGCTAGGCCACTTTCAACTGTTGCCGCCACGTCTAAGCCAAAGCCAAACACAGCTTGTTGTTGTTGTTGTTTTTTTACGGATTTTCGCACCATTTTGCTAAGCCCCGCCAGAGCTTGGCCAGCTAGCAGGCCTAAATGTGTTAATGATTTTAGCCGCTGCAACAAACATCGAACAACAACAACAACAACAGCTCTTACCTGTTGCTCATCTTTTTTGTTCTTTTGCCGACAAATGCAAATTTTGTTCTATTCTCCTCACGTCAAATATTTGTATAGATTTTCACCTCCGCTCCCCTCGCTGCAAGTGCATTCTGGCACACAGGTGCTAAAACTCGCAGCTCATTGTTAATGCGTGTGTTGCCATTGTTGTTGTTGTTGTTGATAGTGCTATTGTTGTTGTTTCATGGTTGCCGAGGCTCATCGGTTCCTGAAAGACGTTTGCATATTGCGGAATTTCCAACATTTGCTCAATTCATCGAAAGGGTTTCCGAAAAACCGCCGCTGACGCCTCGTCTAACACCTTTCCAATTTTCGCATGTGGCCCAAACAATGCATACAAAAGCCGCAACAGGTGCGTTTTGCTTGGCTCAAACAGATGTTTTGCATCTTAACAGATTATAAATTAGAAGAGGATAATGGACGCAAGTCTAGTTCCTACAATTGGTTGCGCTAGACATGAATTACAAGCAACTGAGGTCGAATAATTCAGAAATAGGGATAATTACGGGATGCGGGCGTAGACACTAGATACTTGCTTAGTATCGACTGGGAATTCAATATAAGTTAAAAATTGATCAGCGCGATCAATGAATACCTATACTTATCTATTTATTGCAAAAACTATTATATTTCATTTATAATTCCCAAGTGGTTCTAGCCAAAAATGTATTGTACTTATTTTAACATTAAATTTTGATCGATTACCAGTACTATTCCCATCTTGCTTACACAAACATGAGTGCTACAGTTGAGAGTGCCCAACTAAGAGATACCCTATGACCTGCTTTGAGCTGCCGTAATATAGAAACCAGCTTTTTTACATTTATAAATAAACACTTTTCTTTCAAATTCAATTTCAAATCTTAAACTTCAGAGCTAATTTTGGTGAAGAACTTAGAAAAACTATACCAAATCTCTGTTATTGATTATTGATTTTGTAAATATTCAATATACTTTTGGTCGTCTTTAATATTATATACAACTAATATCAATATTGGGAGCCCTTAGTTTGTTACTAAACTAAAATCACATAAAAAAAAAAACTAAAGAAAAATAAATTTGTTCATTATACTCGTAGTTAGTGATCGCCGACACCTTAAGCAGCAGTTCCATTGTGCTCCTCCCCCAGCATAATGATCAGTTTCTCAACTTTTGCTAATGTTGCCCTCAATCAATGCCTATAATATCGCGGGCTGCTGCTGCTGCTGCTGATGCTGCTGCTGTTGCTGTAGCACTAAAGACCGATCGCTCAAACCAATCAAAACAGGCACTTAACATTTGGGAACCCAAAACTCATGAAACCCCAAATGCTCGTTCGGCATCGTTAACTGAAAAATGAAAAAGAGAAAAAAAACACACACACACACACACATACGCAAAAAACAACAAACAGAATACGCTGAGTCACTCGGACATGGCCCAAAATGTCCGTCCGTCTATTCTGTTCGTTTCTGTCCGTTTTGTTGTATGTGCTCCGCCCCCGCCCCCGCCCCCGCCCGCCCGTCGCGCTTTGCAAGCAATCAAGCCAACTGCTATGGAACTGTTGCTGCCCCCTCGCCCCTGCCTCCATTTGGCCCAATGCCTGCCAGCAATCAATGCTGTATGACAGCTAGGTTAACAGTCGATCCTACGCGCTTCCTCTTGATTTCGTTAAGTAAATCTCCTCTCCAGCTTGGCTGGGCAACCTTCACGTGCGCCGTCGACATCGCCGTCGTTGGCGTCGCCATCCGTCCGTCCGTCCCCAGTTTTCATGGCTCGGCTCGGCAACTGTCGAGATCATGATCATGGCTTTAACTGGCTCTTGGCAAAAGGCAAAAGTACGTGTATTTTTAACTTGGCTGTTGCTCTTGGCTGCGTTTATTGTTGTGTTGTTGTTGTTGTTGTTGTTGTGTGTCTCGGCCACAGACGACAGCGTTGTTGGCTCTTTAGGAGCTGCCTACGTTGTCGCCCCTCCTCAGCTGGTCGGCTCCAACGCCATCTTCAAGCTGCGTCTGCGTCGGTTTTCTTTTTAAACGCTTTTAAACACCTGAGAAACTTGCTTTTTAATGTGCGCACATGTGTGCGGCTCACGATGATCATGATCGCGCTCATGATGATCGCGACGATCATCGGCTTGTGGTCTAGGCCCAGCCTGTGCCTCGTTTGTGCGATGATGAAGCAAATATAACAAATCTCAAAGTTATCAACCCGACACGTCGCCGTCGCCGTCGCCGTCGTTTTCCTCCTCGCCTGCGCCACGCAGCTGAGTAAATCAATTGACGCGCACAATTCTAGGAATTCAGCTCTTGAGCTTCAGCTCAGCTCAGCCCCTGCCCCCACACGCCTCCTTTGGAGCGCTCATTTGAATGCGATCGCGTTGGCCGCGCTGCTCGTTAATGTGTTTGGCTGCCCCCACGGGGCATTTGGCAGCGGCAACATTTGTCAGACGGCAACAACAGCAGCAGGCAGGCAGCAGGCAGCAGCAGGCAGCAGAGGCAGCCGAGATTTATACCTAAATGATTAACCATTTCTTTCTCTAGGCCTGTGGGTGCCACTTGGTGTGAATTTGTAATGCGCCCGCTTTGCTTGGCATTGACTTTGGGTTCGCTTGGGCTTCGGTTTGGTTTTCAGTTCAGCTCAGTTCAGCTCAGCTCGGCGGTTTGGTATGCTGCCTGAGCTGCTTCCTCTGACCATTCTTTGGCTGCCTGGCGATTGACACCTGCATGCATTTCTTGTTTCTCAGGTGTGCGACGGCTCAGCTCAGCTCAGGTGTCTTTTACTGTGTGTGTTGGTGTGTTTCGTGTGTGTGTGTGTGTGTGTGTGTGTCGTTTCTTTATTTCATTTCTTCATCTTTTGCCTCTTTTTTGGAGTTGAGTCATCGACCATTAACAATGTTGTTGTTGCTGATGCTATTGGAAAGGATTTCATTGCTCATCTTTTTTCTTTTGTGGCCCAGGTAGTTGTTAGCGGTTGTTATTGTTGTTGTTATGGCCGTGTTGTGATTGTCCCACAGTCGCATTCACATTCACATTTACACCCATTCCATTCCGCTTTGACCTCTGCTGGGTCGAGAAACGCAACTCGCTTAATGCATTCGCCGTGCGTTTTAATTAGGCAAAGTGCATTTTACGGCCTATCTGGCAAACACACAAACCCAGATACATACCCTGCAGATACAAAGAGAACACATAAGATAGCAGTCTTAATGTTTATTTTATGAGCTTAAGGAGTTAATGTTTGGGCCGGAAACTATGCTGATGTGGCATGGAATAAACAATTAGTAGATACTTGTTGGCAAAGATGAGAATGAGAATTAATTCTAGTTGGAAAACATATGAAATTTTAAAGAAAATACATTAATTTATTTGTTTATTTATATAAAGCTAGCTTACAATTTGAGGAGCCTATAAAATACTTATTTTGTATTCTCTCATTAGCCCAAATTATTAACATCTATCAAAAAAGCTCTTATACCAGATGACAGCTTTAATGAGCTTTAATGTGCTTACATAATACAGACTTACAACATTATTTTTATTAATTTTAATCCAATACCGAACAAATATATATAATGAACATAATAAAGTGTATTTTTATGCTGTTGAAACTTAAGCTCTCTTTTATGATTTCTGTTGTTGCTGTTGTTTTCTTGTGCTGGTTCGTTGCTCTCTTATCTGCTGACCAGCAATTTGTGATTGCCTGATTAAGTGACAGACCGAGTGGCAGAGCATTACATAAAATCAACTGCAATTAGTCGCTACGGCAGAGTTTACTTCTGTATGTGTGTGTGTGTGTGTGTGTCAAAGCGGGTCACAAGCATTTCGCCACCAAAACAGCAACAACATCAACCTTAACAACAACAACAGCAACAACAACGAGAGCTCGAAAGCTCGAAACTTTTTAGTTGGCAGCCCAAAAACGAGGGTACTTTACCGTTGTGTGTGCAGGTGTGCGAAAGCATTAAAATTCCACTCGAAAAGAGCTGAAAATTTCACAAAACAACAACAACTGAAGCAACAACAAAAGCAACGACAATCCAAGCACGTTAAAATGCGCTTGCCAATGGCGCTGGCGTCTTCCAACCGCAGCTACAACAACAACTACAGCGACTACAACTACAACGCGATTTCCGACTCAAGTTCCAGCTTACAGTTAACAGCTGAAAGCAAAATTAAATGACTGCACAAAGTTCAGGCGTAAGTACGAGTGCTTAAAAAAGTCGCACGACACTCAAATCACGACTAGAAAACTGAAAAGGTTTTGGAGCAGCACAACAGCAACAACAACAGCACCAACACCAACAACAACAGCAGCAGCAACATCGAAACTTCCAAGTTGCAAGTTCAGTGAAGTTCAACGCGAAAAACGTGCGGGAGCAAAAGCAACACAAGATGTTGCAGCTGGCAGCAATAATACACCCCCCCCCCCCTACACAATTCCCCTCCACCCTCTTCAGGTACCACCAATCATAATCACAAGCAGGCAATCAAATTTGAAATTTCTGCTGCTGCGCCGTTAATGAGCGCCTCAATGAGCTTTATCTTGCGGAAGCTTCGGCCTCAGCTACAGCCAGGGCCAGCTGCGCAGTCACCGTCGCAGTCGCTGCTTGCAGGTGTTCGGCAACAAAAAGCTGCGTCAGAGCAACAAAAACCTAAAACTAGACTACAGCTGAGCCTGCGCCTGGAAGAGCTTGGAAGGTAGAGAGAGAGAGAGAGACGGAAAGCCATTTTAGACAATTACAATAACAAATGCGTGAAATGAGTAAATGTAAAGAGATTTGTGTTGGACGTAATTAAAAGAATATAGAGATCAAATCAATGCTGACGCATATTTGCGTATATTTACTAAGAGAGGCTGCTAAAAGAGCGAAGGAAAGCAGCAATAGACTGTTACAATAACAATTGGATGCAAAGAAGAGAAAGAAAGATTTTAAATAAAATCTGACGCTGAATCAACGAATTATTTTTGATTTATAAATATAATATGCCCCCTTTTTTTGCGCATTT
Organism: Drosophila colorata; assembly: GCA_035041545.1. NCBI lineage: Eukaryota > Metazoa > Arthropoda > Insecta > Diptera > Drosophilidae > Drosophila > Drosophila colorata. The sequence goes on from JAWNLD010000564.1 coordinate 10,226,926, forward strand.
TTACGGGGTATTGCAGCTGTAACATTTACTGGACAGTTGTTGCTGGTTCGTTTGCGCCGCTTGCGACAGGCAGCTGCCAAAAACATAAGTCACGATTTTCGCTTTTGTTAATTCATCAGCGAACAATTTGCATTTTTTGTGGTTCGCCGCTGTTCATTTCTTTACGATTTCTTTGGCTCGTTAATCTTTCTGGTGCGACCCTTTGGAACTGCAGCAACAACTTGCAGCAACCGACAACAAGCAACTTTAATTAGCATTTTTACGCCAACAACAGCAACAGCAACAACAACAACGACAACGACAACGTAAGAGAGCTGCAATTATCCAACAACTGCAGCTAGCTGGGCTGCTCTGGTTGCGGGTGGCTTACCAATTGCCAGCTGCAGCAACTGCAGCAGCAACAAGTTGGCCAGGCTCCATTTCCATTTTCCCATAGCCATTCCCAACAGGCCGCCTTCTTTTCTGTTGCAGCGAATTTCAATTAAACGGCACGTCAGCAACGATAAGACCAAAGACGAGAAGCAGCAGCAACTGTTGCTGCTGTTGCCGTTGCCGTTGCTGATGTTGCCAGCCCAATGACAGCGATGTGTTAACAATTTTCGCGCCACAGCTGCGGCCCAGTTTTGCCGAGCATCTGCAAGTAGCCTAATTACGGCTCAAACACTGACGTCGCTGGCAGACGGTAGCCGTTGCGGCTAACTGAGTGCGGCTTCTGCACTTCTTCTAGCCCAAAATTGAGTTGGCCTTGTCTGTCGCTGCGCTGTCGCCGTTTCGTGCTTAATCCTCATCAGCACTTTAGCACAAATCAAATTAAGCGCTTGTTACCTGCTCGCATTTCCAAAATTTCACCACTGCATTTAGACACCCTTTAAAAAAAACGCCGTGTTGCGTTTTATGTCCTGCGCAGAGCGAGAAGAAAGCAAACGGAGAACTTTAGATGGCCTGCGGTGACCAAAAAACGATACCAAAACCGATATCCAGCTTCAGGTAACACGATGCCCCCTCCCAAATCGGCCAGCTGGGGCAATCAGAGTTCACGTCGCAAAAGAGGTCGCCAGCGTCTGCGTCTGAGTCTGCGTTTGCGTCGTGGCTTCGCGTAATTACACTTAAGTACCGGCAACGAGCCCAGCCAACTGACGGCCCACTGAGCCAAAAAAGCCAGAAAACATCGACAACGACGACGACAACAACAACAAGAACAACAACAGCTACAACAACAAGCAGATGAAGCTGCAAATTAAATGCGGCACAGCCTGGGCCTGGCAGGCAAAGCCGCTTGAGTCCTGCAGAATCTCAACGCTGGCGCAAAGTGAATTGTAATTGGCAACACGGAGCCGTTGTTGCAGTTGCAGCCAGAGCTGGAGCCTGCTGCTGCCACTGCCACTGCCACTGCTAGTGGCAGCTGTGACGGCAACACTCGAAGCGCGACTAAATGCGCAAAAATGTTGCAAAGACGGTAATTTACAATTGCAACAAAATGTTGGCCGACTCCGGGCCGCATGCAACGTATTGCCAATTGTGCACCCAGTCTTGCCCGACTGGTGCTGTACCCTGCCCGCAGGCCAGTGATTTGGCCGCAGCTTGTTGCACCTTGAGTGCGTCTGCTGAGCACGTCTATTAGCCCGAATTGGCTTTTGGCCATTGGCATTTGATTGCACCGAAGCCCATGTGCCCCCGCAGCTGATTCTAAATTGGCTGTAAGTGCATACAAATGGGCTGCACAGGAATGCCTGGCAACGATAAGCTACCAGGAATAGAACAAGTACCAGAGAGTAGTGTAAGGTTCATTTTAGTATTATCTGAAATATGAACTTTACATTTTTTTTTTTATTATAAGTTGCTTCTATCGATCATTGGGGCAATGTTAATTTATCAAATAATAAATACGTATGCGAAAATGTTGAGAATTAGCGTTAGGTTCGAGCTGAGGTTCGAACCTGCAACCATTTGAATACGTTTATTCAATAACTCTGTTGAACCACAAACCAAGCTTATAAATAATGAAAGTAAAGATATATGTACAATCAGAAAAGTTAAGGTAATCAATAAACTGTTTATAAATACATACATATATTTAATTATTTTATTTTTTTATTTTTTTTAAATAGTTTTTTATTTTTTTTTTATTTTCAGTGTTTATAATATTTATTTATTTTTATTTGTAATTCCCTTAACATATAACTACCCAAAAACCGAATTATCACCATTTACATTATACTCTTGCTTCTACATTGCTACATTGCTTCTAATTTTCGATTTATTTTAATTTTTTATTTATTTATTTTCTAAATTGTGTTGCATATATTTTATTTTTATATTAACTAATCTAAAAATGGTTAAAAACTGGCCAGAATTAATAACTATCATCAGACACATAACACTCTCACATTGCTCCCAGCAGTTTGTAGGGCATTCGTAAGTCGTTGTAGTCGCTGCAACCCTTGGCCTAAGCTATCTGCGACTGCGCGAAAGGTTAACAAAGCGCGGCCGCAACGCATTCAGTGGCCCATTGGCTACTGTGAGTAGCTGCTGCTGCCGCTGTCCATGGTGAAATCGAAAAGTGTTCTGGACAGGAAATGTGGCTGCCACCAACACCAACAACACCAACAACAGCAGCAGCAGCAGCATCGAGAACAAAGACAACAGCGAGGCGCGACAGAAGCCCAGGAGGAATGCAAACATGAAACACGATAATTGAGCAGCGTGGAAAAATTGCAAAAGACGCGAAATGGACAAATACGAATTACAGTATCCAAATCAGTGTCTTCCTGCCCCTGGGCAGCTCCCAGCAATTTTGTATGTGCGGCAGCAACAGCAACAGCAACATCAACGGCAGCAGCATCAACAGCAGCGGCAGCTGCAAAATTCATTTGACAAAAGCAGCGCCAAAGTGAAACAAAACCGAAACGGGCAAAGTGTATCCAGGGAGAGGGTTCCGTCCTGGACAGGAATTCAAATAACTTGGCGTTTAATTTATGAGAATGCGCGGTAGCCGTTGCAAGGAGTTGTTCAATGTTGCAGATGCTGCACATGCGCGACGGCGATAAAAATATTTTGGCCCAAATTGAAGTCTTCGCTCCGCATCGCTTCACCCCCTCCCCTAGCCCCCTCCCCATCCCACTGGCCGCTGTCCCAACTCCGCGTCGGCGCATTTTATTAATCATGTGCGTAATTTATTTGGGCAGCCGCGCGCAATTTCACCCAAATGGAAATTGGCACGGCCGGTTGCAGGTCCTCGTTGCACGTTCCTCGTTGCTCCGTTCTCGGCCCTTTGGGACTGGGATTGGGTACGTTTGCCGCCTGGGGCGGTCATCGGGCCGCACATAATTTACATATTTTTACCGCTCGGGCGCAAAATTGTCACAGGTGAAAGATGCGCAATCATCGCAGCAGCAGCAACAGCAGCAGCAACATTCACTGCGCACGGCCACGCCCCTCTATTTCCGCCCCATTCGCCGGCTCGTTTATCATTTCTCGATTGCTCTCGCCGGCTCCTTGTTAACCAACTCGAAACTCGCCGTGTAATTTGTCTGGCATGCTTATCAGCCGCAGTCTGGCGATAATTTGGACGCGGACTCGCACTCGCAATCGCAATCAAATGCCAGCAAACAAACATTTGTCTTTGCCGGTGTGTGCAGCCAGGAGTAGGAGCCGCCGCTGCCAGGTGCTGCCTGCAGGACCACCATTACGGCCTTATCTTATCTCCGGCAGTCGCTGATGAGTCGACAATTTACTCATGGGCACTTGTTCCCAGGCCCTGGCTTAGGTCCAGGTCCAGGTCCAGGTCCAGGTTTAGGCGACACAACGTCAGGCTGCCGTCGGTTAATTATCTAGCAACCTCAACGAGGGTTGCTCGAAATATATTTTGAAAAACAAAAGAAAGAAAACAAAAAAAAACACAAAAAATAATAATAGTGAGTCATATAATAAATATAATAGAAATATTGAAATAACAAAAGAATTATAGAATGAAGTCCTTCCTTTAGTCATACTAATATTTAGCACTAAACAAAATAAGCTTTTACATGTTATGTACCTTTACAGGGTTCGAATCCTAAAAAGTCACAGATTTTTTTAAAAGTGAACAACTAACAAGTATACTTTTCCAATACTAAAACTAAAAAAATCTATATCCAAATAAACTATCAGTTATTTCACAGCATTTTTCCTGATATATAAAACTCTTTTTTTTTAGCTTTGAACTCTGCTGTTCTGTCCAAAAAGAAAGCAGCAGCTTCATTCAACTCTATAAGCCACCCTCGCTGGTTCTATCTGTGCGTGTGTTTGTCTTTCTATCGTCAATATTTTCCACTTGGCGTTGTCCTGTTTTGTTTGTTTTGGTGTGAAACTGCGGAGACAGTCGCCAAAGCAGGTAACAAAAGATAGCAGCAACTGGTACTCCGCCAAGGGGTCGCTGTCCCTATCTCTATCTCTTCGTGTACGGCTATCTCCTCGCCGAGTCTGTGGCCTCCACTTGAGCTGCGTCGAGCGCGTTGCACGTGTGCATCGTGTGTTAATCTCTGTTGACATTCCTGGAACTGTGACCTTTGATTTTGGCCGCCAGTTTTAAGTTGGTTTCGCATTACGCACGTTCAAGAATTCCTGGCTGTGTGTGCGTGTTTTGGCTTTAATAAGCGTTAAGTTGCCAGGACTCAGCGACAAATTACCAAGGACAATTTGTGCAGCGACTTAATTTTGCCTGCCCGCTCCTGTTTGCCAGACCCTGGGGCATGCCACCGATCCAACAAGTGTTCAAATTAATGAGTCTCAGATTTGTTAAAATTCGTGGCTCATTTCCTTTCAAATGTGGGCGTGGCATGCACGCAGCCAAACATTAATCGTCAATCGAAGGCCCAAACAAACCGCATAATGCGCTCATCTGCCGTACCGAAGAGACCATCATTTTTTGAAGCCGCTGGCCCCTGAGCATATTAATGAGTTTGTGCGTTAAGATTGAGGAATTTCATAAAAAAGGGCATAAATAACATTTCGTAGAACGTCGGCTGGCAAACGTGCACAGCAAGTGCAGCACAGAGGTAGGGACAGGGGCAGGGACAGGGGGTAGGGTCTTGGGGATCAGCATGCAGTCGGGGTCGTTGTCTGCTGAGATTTGTCGGGGTTGGTCGGGGCTTGTTGAGGTCTGTTTGTCGCACAGGATGGGGGCGATTATCTTTCATCGCTGTGGCATTTAATTATTCCAATTTAAATACAAACACTTGTCGTATTCATTGATCAAATTCCCGGAATTTCACTAAATTTTTCCTACATGTCAAATCCGTTTGCTGTGTGGGCGATTGTTCTGCTGTTCTTTGGTTCAGTTTTCGTGGAAATGTTTTCAGTGTTACGTAACAGATTTCCCATTGGAAATATTATCAGCAACGTAATGGCTCCCTTTTGGGTTCACTTAAGGCCAGCGAGCGCAGCCGGGCTTATCAGTACCGAGTTGGGCCCATTAATCAGAGCAAATATTGGCGCACATTAGGTCATCGTGCAGCGATAAACCGATAAAGACCAAAGTTAAAGCAACAAGTACGTCTTGAGGTCTGAGCTCTGAGCTGGGCAAACACAACACGCGGCGACAGGAAATGCATTCACATTATGGGGCCATCATATTTCACTTGATAAGAAATGTAATTCATGGCAACAACAACAACTACAACAACAGCAAGAGCAAGAGCAACAAGTGCCCCGGCAAGCAGACGCACTTGCAGTTCGACTCGGACTTGTGGCTGACTTGTGTACCACATTTACTGCTATATGTGTGTATACAGTGTCATGTTTGTCAATATGTCCATAAGCAAATGCAAGTGGCCGACTGTATCGTGTTACCAACGACTCTTTTTCCCAGGCGCAGAACTTTCGGAAAGAAAGAGACTGAAAGTCACGTCGCGTTTCGCTTGGAGAATGTCTTTGGGAGAGTGAGTTGTGACCCCGGCGTATCTACTTGACCATTATGTTTTATGTTCGGCGTTTCTTTTCTCCTCTGTTGTGCCCTGTACTTATTGAAAATGGGCAATAGACGGGTATATTTGATAGTTGAAGGTATTTTAACAGGCAGTGATATCTCTGACTCCAGAAAGTTAAGTATATTTGTTGTCAGCCAAGTTGATCTAGCCTAAGTTTTCGCATATCATACATATATTTTTACAAAATCGATAAATATCGATTTTCAGCTTTTAATTTGTATAAATACTTTCGAGGTTATAAGAGATAGACATTCCGAATTTCGAATCAAAATTCTCGTATGCCATGCGTAGCTGAAGTTTATAAAGTTTCATAATAAAAACCTAATATTTCCGTAAAATCAATAAATATCGATTTTTGACATTGGTTTCTCGAAGATATTTTAAATGTAATAAAATGTAGAGACATTAAAATTTGACAAAACAACTGTTTTTGGAGAACATCTCGAATACTATAAAAGCCAGACCCGCAAAAATCGGTATATAGGTTGTCGTAAAGTGCAGCTTAGAGCTGAGTATAGGGTATGCTCTTGTCGATCAATCTCAGCTAGAGCACTTTTAGTTGCGTTTTTTTTAAGCGTCTGTGACAGTTTTATGGTGCATTTGGTTGCATTGATTTGGGTTCCATTTTTAACACTTTTCGAAATTTAATACAAGCCGCATTCATATGCATACTTATTGTAATACGAGATTTATTGTACGAGTATGAGTATTATCGTCCAAAATGCTCCCCAATGCGAAGCCCACATAATTTTCGGTGCGATTAACGCTCTAAAGAATTCGATTGAATGGGAAATGGGAATGGTTCAGAATCCAACTAAGAAATTGCCGTTGCCAGCTTAATTGGATCCGCATTGTATCGCTGTGTGTGCGTGTGTGTGCGTGTGTGTGTGTGTGCGTGAGAGTCTCTGAGTGTGGATAATAGGCTGGAAATTATGTTTTTATTGAAATAAATTAAGTGCACGTGCGCTCATGTGGGCTGACAGTCGCCGTCATGGACTTTATATATATATGATAATGGGCCACAGCTCGCCGAGACGTCAATTGGTCTAGCCCGAGGCTGAGCGCAGACCCGACTGTGCCCCTATGAGAATGCAAATGTTAATCTAATCTAATTCTAATACGCGCTCATTACCCCATGTCGCACCGAATCGAGTGTTCGCGGCGCTAAACTCAATTTATAAACAAAATTCAACCTTCACTTGGCCTAAATTCACGGAAAGGAACAGCATACGCCTGGCTCAGGGTAGCAAAGCGAATTATCACATTAATTTTACTAAGAAAAATATATTTAAAAAAATATATATATGTATACAAACATTCGAAATAGAGCTGGGGAAATCACAGAAAAGTTTTTGTAAGAAAAACCTATTAATAAACATATAATTCATATACGTTTTGGTATTTAAAAATGAGTTAAAAACAGTAGAATACACATTTAAGAAAACATTAAAAACAATTGTTGATTATATTTTAAAATTATTATAAAGTATTTAAATGTTAGTAAGAGGACACTAATTTGTAATATTTAAAATATAAATTGAGTTTTTGAAAATGAATAAATACTAGATACAGAAACTGTCCGAAGAAGAAACCAATTTAAATAACAAATAAAATAAAATATAAAATAAGATAGATGGAATCACCAATTACCGTATTTTGTCTCTTTTCAATCTTTATCAATCCAACTTCTTCTAAAGTTTGACTTTTTTAAACACATTTCAAGCTACAGCTGAACTAGAAGCTGTTGCTGTAAAACTTACCTGACAGATTTGGTCAGATAATAATAATAATAATAAAGCATATGTGTACGTACATATGTATCTACACACTGCCTACTAAAAGTCTGGGCAACAATTTATTTAGCGCACTCTTCGCCCGCAGCGGCACAACAACAACAGCAACAACAATAAGCTAAAAATTGTCTACGCCATAAACATAACATGAAATTTATTTAATAATATAAACAAAATGTGCACCAAATTGCGTATCAACAGCAGCTCGACACACACACACACACACAGAGAGGGAGAGGGAGAGAGAGAGAGACACATGACTCTGGAGTAGCTGCTGCCAAATGGCCAAATGACCAAATGGCCGTCGTTTGCCTGTTTGCCTAGGCTGGACATTAACAGGTCGTAAACCTTTTGGCGCGGCCAAACAAAAGACAAGCGCTGAAACGAATCACGGACTGGGCAATGGATACGGGCACGGACGCGGGCACATTGCCACTGGGCTCTGGGTTCGGGCTGGATCCGAAATCGGAGCCAGCTCATTGGCGCTGTACAAAACGGCGCTCTGTCAAATAAGTCCCAAAATAGCGGCGCAAATTTGACCAGAGACATAAATAAGTTTTATTGTTGTTAGGCTGGGCCGCAATTGTTGTTGCTGTTGCGGGTGGCAGGCCAGCGGGGGCGACACAACAACAACACCAACAGCAGCAGCAGCAACAGCAGCAACAACAGCAGCAACAACAAATCAACTGCCGTTGGCTGAGCTGCAGCTGAAGCTGCGCCTGCGCATTTGTTGCTTGGTTGCTGTTGTTGTTGTTGTTGCCTTTATTATTAAATATTACGTACGTTTGTTGTCCGTACATTTGTTTATTGCCTCGCAGCGGCATTCAGCGTGCGGCCAGTCGTCATAATTGAATTCCAGCAGCGGGCGTTACGTTTGCCCAGTTACCGCTACGATCGCTGATAGAAATAGTAGCCCAACCTACCCCTGCCCCCCTTACCGCCCCTCTCTTTCTTTTTTTATAAGCTATACCCATTGCAAGTGGGTAATAAAAGGTATGCTGCAGTTGTGTAAATGTATGCAATAGGTGGAAGACAGTAATTGCGAGCCCATAAAGTATATTTTATCGATCTAGCTATGACAATCTCTCTTTCCATCTGTCTATACACCTGGATGTCCGTCTGTCTGAACAGAACTCAGATATCATAAGAACTAGACCCGTAAAATTTAATCTATATATAAGCTCCTGTATAGCAAAACACAATTTTATATTTTATTTCCTCGAACCCACTTCCAGTTTTTCCTTAAACGATATATATCGATTATCAGCTCTACCTTTTTAAGCATGTTTCACATAATATCAAAATTATCATGTATTTATTTTCTAGTAGGTTTAATGCTTTGTACAGGGTATATCCCAGTTGAGCACTCTCGATTACAGCACTCTTGTGCTTTTAGTTTTTGTGCATCTAGCTGCACTTGCGTGCTGCCACAGCGCTGAGAATTTGATCGATTCGTTCGATTAGTTTGCGGAACATGCAATCGACACGCAGCATTCTCTTTCAATTGGCTGCAACTAGTTGGCCCGGAGGGTGCTGGGATTGGCGGGGTGTTGGCTGGCAAGCTGTTGATTCAATTTGCTCGCGTTGCCGCCAAACGCTGCTGGGCCTCGACACTCCTCGCAATTGGGAAATTGTCTCATTGCAATGCCAGACAGCTGACTTTGGCTCAAATGACAACTGGTAATACGCGCTATTAATATCGCAGCTACATGTGTCCATGCGGCCCGGGGTCGAGCTGGGTTGGCGCTGGGCTGGAGCTGTGTAGGTGTGGCCCAACCACCAAGGGGTTCGATTGTGGCCTAGTGGCCCAGGAAATGTAACTAAAGAGTGTGGCGAGTAGTGCGTGTTAATTTATGGCATATTTTTTTATCATTTGATCGAAATTTCTCTGGCATACCTATATTTAATTTCAATAAGCATTAAAGCCACCTATTCGGTGGTCCAGAATTTTTTTTAATAAAAATTTTAATTTAAACGCCGGTTTAATACAGCGCACAAATCATGACTAAAATGCCATCAAACATGAAAATCGGGAAATTGAAATATGGGAGCTGCAGATCCGCGAGCTTTACATGTTAAAACTTTTGTCAATTTTGGCTTGATTTTTGACAACAAATGTGACCCGCTTAAAATCAGATTAAATGTTGTTTTTTACACTAATTGTGATAACCACAAACAATTAAAAATACAAATTTGCAATTCTAAATTTTTAAAAAAAAATTTTCCAAAATGAGTAAGGGGGGAGTACATGATATTTTTACAAAAATTCCAAAAAAGGTTTTTTACATACATACATTTTAAACGCAGAATCTATCTAGGGGACATATCATGGTCAAAATGCCATCAAACATAAAAATCGGTTCAGTTTTGACAAAGTTATCGATCCAAGAGCTTTAAATTTCAAAGAAAATTCCTTTTGCTTTATGATTTTTCCTATAGAAATATTTTTCACAGAGCAGTTAAAGCCCTATTTGAATTATTTAAGACTTTTTGTGCAGTCAAGCCAATACATGGCCAAAAGCGTGGCTTAAAGTACGAGCCCACACACACCACACACACTCAGAGGCTGTAATGTTCTCCAAAATGGGCAGCTCCAGCTGACAACTGGAGCAAGTGAAATAGCCCAAGTTGGCAGTTGGCAGATGGCTGGTAGCCCGGACGCACTGGGGGTCAGTGCTTCGCTTACAAGATATTCAGAGAGCTTTGCATATTTTAGGCGCGCTTGGCGACATTTGAATGGAACAGCAGCAGCAGCAGCGGTGGCAAGCGGCAAGTGCTACGCAGCGCCAAAGACAAGCGGAGACGACAAATGCCGGACCACGGTCTCTGGTTTCTGGTCTCTGGTCTGCGGTCTGTGATCTGTGTGCTCTGTGCTCGGCGCTGGGAGCCTGCGCTCTGTTGGCCCCCGGTCTGCAGGTGGTCGTCGTACAACTCTATTTTTTATTTTGTCGCGTTCGCTGAAGTCTTTGCAGCGGTGGTCGCTCGTTTATAAGCCGGGCCAAAGCTGGCCGGCTTTGTCGGCCCGCTTTTCCAGCGCATTTTCCAATGGAAAGCAACGGCAGGCAGCAGGCGCATAGAATGAATGCATCGCATGCTCCCAGATAGCGCTCGGGCATTGTATCTGTATCTGTATCTGTATCTCGATCGTCGTTGTCTTTGTTGCTGTTGTTGTTGTTGTTGTTGTCGTGGGGCGTGTGGCGTGCGTCCACCTCGGGGGGCAATGGGGCGGGGTGTACGAGGTTTACGTCGACGTCTTTTGCATTTTATGCGGCTTTTGGTATGTTCATTGTGAATTTATTGTAGGTGATTTTATCGCTCAAACAAATGTTGCATTTTACAAGTGCTTCAAGTGGTTGTTGCCAACGTTTGCTAAAGACGGCGCTTATTAATGAGCTGGAGCTGAAGCTAAGGCTGGAGCTGGAGCTCTAGCTGCAGTTAGATCTGGATTGTGCTGGCGCTGGCGCTGGCGCTCAGCTAGTTGTACGCAGCGGGAGCTTGGCAACTGCCAACTGCCAACTGACTTGGCTTGGCTTGGCTTGGGCTCTTGGCCGTTGTGGGAGTTTGGGGGTGCGCCCAGCAAACAAACGTGGCTAATCGCCGCAGCGGCCATTGAGTGGGCTGTCCCGACTAGTTGTCGATAAGCCAGCTGCTCTGTTGGCCAACTTCAGCTGTTACTTTTGGCCAGAAACAAATTGGAATAATCATTCCTTTAGACTAGTCGCTTCGACTCCAGACTCTGACGCTGGCTCTGCCTCTGACTGACTCTGACCGTATACATTTCTGCACAATTAATTTCAAATTAAGCCTCGAGCTCTTTGGTGTTGAAATTTATGAAAATTGCCTCGAAAATTGCTCGCGTTGATTTGATTTAAGCAGAAAACTGAACTCTAAACAACTTTTCGAACCCGAGCCACAGCCAAACTGACAGTTCGTATGACTTGTCGATTGTCGGCGTTCTAGAAACCCAAGAAACACGAATACGGCATTATTTTGGTTGGGCTCAGCAATCGCAGATCAAATTTAGGCGCCAGGCGACTGCTGTAATTCGATTATAGTATCAAGAAGCAGGAGAGAACACTTATCTTCGGGTCGCCGAAGTTGAGATACCCTTGCAGACATTTAGAAGATGTGTGCTATATATCCATAGACACATATATAACCAATGATCACATAAAAAGTGAACCTCTTGCTAAATTTGCTTGAAATATTTGGAAAGAATTTTTAATACAAAAATACATTTTTCATCCTATTGTTCCTATGACAGCTATATGCTATAGTGGTGCGATGCTGATAAGATTTTATTTATATATAATGAATATAGTGAAGTCAAGATATCTTGACTTGGCCTAATAGTTTGTGACAAAATTATAATACCCTGTACAAGAGTATGCAAAATTCGCTTAATTCAAATTCAACAAATAAATTTGTTTCCCTTTTTTTTTTAAAGAACTTACACAGAATAAAGTTAATAATTATTATCTCTGCCCTTTAATCAATAGCATAAATATTTTAAATGTTGTGCTTAATTCCAATACATCAAATCTGGACATGGCATGAAAATTGTTTGGATATTTTCAAGCAGCCTAGATTGCGGTCGACTATATACTGTGCAAGGACTCTGGGAACTTTGAACCCTGGAAAATGCTCGTGTGTGTGCCACTTGTTTTCCAATTACAGCCATCAATCATTTTGGACACAAATCGAGCCGCGGGTAATCAATAGCGTTGGTAATAGAAATTTTGTGGGCAGTGAAAAAAAAAACACGCAAAGGGCCAAAGGACTTGGCCAGAGTTGGCTGGAAGCAGGCGCACCTGCGTCTATTAAGGCTAATCAATGTTTAACACGCGGCGGTCACTTTGGGGCTAAACATCAATCAATCGATTGGCCAGGTCAAGCTTCGCGACGCGACGCGATGCGCTGTCCAATCGCGTGGGGGCGGGCTATGTGAGGGGGTGTGGCAAATTGCTGTCACAAGCGCCAAATTATGCGCTCGCCGCAGCGGCTGCGACTTAATCGAAGACAAACATCTAATTGACATAAAGCCGACATGGCAAACGACGCAACTCGCAATTGGCCAACAAGTGAGGACTCTGCAGCAGTTGGGAGGGGACGGGGGGCAGATGTGGGTATCCAACATCTATTGGCGATATTTATGGCAATGGTTCGAGAGTTCAAAACGGCAACGGCTGCCAGTTGCAAGTGCAGTTTAATCAAGGCTTAGGCGATGTCTATTAATTAGCGGCTTACAAGACTTTGTTTGTGGCAACTTTATGCGCTGCGCGGGCGGCGGCGCCCACAGAGCCGTGGTGTGAACCTGTTGCACGTTTGTTAACCGTTGTGCGTGCGTGTTTATTATGCAGTGTGTGTGTGTGCGTGTGTGTGTTTCTGTGTGTGATTTTGTGCAGTGAAAGGTGCTGCAACTGCTGCCTAGAAGCTTGTGCCCTCTGGCAGCTTATGTCAAAGTGACGGCCATCAAACACGCGAAGAAAACCACTGAGAATATTGCATGCGGGCACAACTGACTAAGCGATACTCTGTTCACTATTTTAATGCAGCTAAAATAAAATTGGAAGAAGTCTACATGAATGTTGGCTTGGTGAATCTATAACTGTAAGAGTAACCTTCAAATTGTGACTATAAAAAAATAGATTTTTACAATTTGGGCAAAAATTCAATATTTTTGGCTTGGTTTTAGAGAAGGTCTAGCAATCAATTTTTGCGATATTAGCTCTAAAAATCAGTTCAAAGGGGGCTCAAGCGAATAATCGGCAGTTGATTTTATATTAAAGCTGACCCAAGAATGCTATATGTTAACCCTTAAAATTGATCTTGCTAAACTAAATACTAAATAATTTGCATATATATTTCAAGTACTTTCAAGAAATAAAATTGGTTAATTAAAAAAAATCTGGAAAAAATATATTCTCTAGCCTCACTAGAAACGACAACCAATATGCTCATTGGGAACTCGTCAAAAGCAGCGTATGATAAGCACCTGATGGCCAGCGAATAGCGAGGAGCAACAATAAACGCTTGAAAGAGGTCGACATTTGCCAACACTCGCGGTCATAAAGCAAGCAATTTAAGGTGAAAGGTGCTCAGCTGGAAGACTTGAAGACTTGAAGATGTTGCAGACTTGAAGCCAACAGAAAAATGTCTGAAAATGGCTTGGCTATAATTAATTTGCTGTTGTTGTTGCAGTTGCAGTTGCCGCTGCTGCTGCTGGCAGTCAAAATCGAAAAGTCACTTATGACTGACACTTTGCATATGAGGCGGCAACGTCCGCTGGCCAACAGCCGCCGCCCCAGCCCGCTTCTCGATCTCGGCCCCCCTCCATCTACGTCTCTGACTCCGCCAGCCCGCTGCGAGATGAACATCAAGTTGAAGATGAAGATGACGACCCAGACATGCAGTGACTTATGATTTACCTTCTTAGCTCAACTCAACTCAAGTCAACTTGGCTTGGCTAAAAAAAATATCTTGGCTCACGTTGAATTCGCGTGATTTAAGCCAACAAATGTTTGCAGAAAAAGTTATGAGCATTTGATTTACGATGTGCTGGCCATGCTAGCAACTGGCAACTGGCCACTGGGAACTGCTCCTCCTTCCAGCTCAGCATTGGGCGTACGCTGATGGATTTGTCAAGTTTGTGGGTCAAGCAGCCTGATAGGCGCTCAACTCTGCGCTGTATATACTATATACACATATTCTTGCTGAATTTCCGCCAGACGATGATTACTCAAAATCACAGCTAGAGATGACTCCATGTCCGCATTGCACTTGCCTCGTGTGAACGCCGCACAGCCGGCGACTAATTGCGGCAGCTATGCAACGGCAGCAACATAAAAGAAATATATAAAAAAAAAATGTACTTAGTTTTTAATATTCCTCTGGTTGGGCTGGAAGTTAACGACTCTTGCAGAAACTATTCATTTATTTTTTAGTTGAGCAAAAGGCAGCGGGTATCAGGAATTAGGAAAGTAGCTGAGTCTGATTTATTCGATGAGTAACAATTATTTGTTTTACGTGTACGTACTCATATTTATGCTCAAATATCATGCAGCCGAACCCAATAAATAATTTAACTATAAAATTTCAGTTGAAATGCTTTTACATGATTTAATGAGAAGTATTATTAATAACTGCCCACAAAGCAAGCATAAAAATTGAGAACATTTAGCGTTTTCGCAAGGGCTGCTAACTTGATAGCTTTTATAATCATTCACAAATTAAAAAGAATTTATTGCGTGAAAGATAAACTTTTATTAACAGATTAAAATTGGATAATATGTAGTTCGAGCTTCCATAACTTCGTCAAAACTGAACCGATTTTCAAGTTTGATGGCATTTTGGCCATGATTTGCCGTCTATATTAATTCTCTATTTAAATTATATCCATTATTGAAAATAAATTTTTTTAATTTTTTGTAACAAAAAAAACATGTACCCCCCCCTTACTCATTTTCGAAAATTTTTTTTTTCAAAATTTAGAATTGCAAATTTGTATTTTTAATCGATTGTGTATATCACAATTAGTATAGAAAACAACATTAGAACCAATTCTGAGGGGGTCAAATTTTTCGTCAAAAATCATGCCAAAATTGGCAAAATTTTGGACATGTCAAGCTCTTGGATGCATATTTCATACTCCCATAACTTTTTCAAAACTCAACCGATTTGCATGTCTGATGACATTTTGATCATGATTTGGCCTATTAATTGATTCTGCATTTCAAATATATGCATTTTTCAAAATAAAATTTTTGTTTGATTTTTTTGGTAACAAAAGTCATATACCCTGTGAATGACACCCTATTGCAATATTCATACTTGCTTTGCAATAACAACAACAACATACACTTTAAATTAATTTAAAGCAATTGAGATACCATTTGCATTTATATAATTATACAATTTATACAAGAGTTTGCCAAAATTAAAAAAAAATTTATTTTTCTTTAAATATAAATAAGGGGTCTGCTTACAAAAATGATCAAATCCTTGGTATTACAGCCTGATAAGCAATAAGCTACCGTTGTTCTGGGCAAACTCATCAAACATCGCTTTAAACCATGATCCGATCGCTGTTCGATTGTCAAAAACTAAGCAGAACTAAATCAAATCACGTGTTCCCTAATCCACATACCATGCGGGCACACGCACACCGGGATTTCCCGAGCGGGCGAGGCGTTGCCCAGACGATAAAAAGTCTTTTGTGGCTGGGCCAAGTCAAACGGTCGATAAAGGCGCTGTCGGGAGGCGTTGCGTTGCCCTCATCAGTAGGACAACATTTTTCAAAGGTAATGCAAATATTGACGATGACGTCACAATGCCACAGCGTGTCATCAGCCGAGTCGAGACGAGTCGAGTCGACTCGAGAGTGGTTTCGCACTGCAGCACAACCCCTAATTGAGGCCAACCCCTGGCGCAAAGGCGCCAAGGACGCAAAAAAAAAACAAAAAACTGCGCGAAAAACTGCAGCTGATTTGGCTGGCGGCATCGTGGGAATCTCGGAGCAGCAACCCTAGAAGCAGCCGTCAGGGGCAACCCTTCGACTTGGACTTAGGCACAGCTGCAGCCAAAAGCGGATCTGGTCAAGAGGCAACAGCAGCTGGCTGCCACAGAGCAGTACAGTACGCTCCGTACGGGCCTTGCAGTGGCTGGGATTGATGATGGCCTAGGATGATTGGCTGGACACACGGCGAAATGTCGCCGCATATGTCACTGGGCGCAGATACACAAATGTATCTGCGGCGGGCAATCAGTCCAATTAAAAATAATAAAGGCGAAACGCAGCTTGTTAGCGCTGGCTGCCAAGATGGCAGATTGCACCCAAAACAATAGGACTCCACTCTCAGCGCTAGGCGCGTGGGAAAGCCGCCTCATCGGCTCCCAGCTGCCAGCCGTTTGTTGGCCAGCTTGCCTGGGCCAGTTGTTGGGCCCACTGCACCTGCCGCGCCCCAAGCCCGACTCGGGCCATATTTGGTTTACATATGCCAGGCCAATGCAGAAATCGTGATCAAATCAATGCGCAGCCATAAAATTGTGGAATTCTAACAGCAATTTGAGCGCAACACGAACATGCTATCTATGCCAGACTAGAGGGGCAGGGAGCGGGCGGGCTCTCAGGCGCCTGACAATTCTATTTGGCACGAGCTCATTAAGCACCATTTATATGCAACATGAGCCATGACTGGACCAAAACTGCAGCCGACTACCGATCGGCGATCGCCAATCGCCAATCGCCAAGAGCCGACAATCGACGCTCGACAGTCGACAGCGAAAACCTCTCCAACCTCTCGATGCGAGTCAATGGCTTTTGCCTGGCCTGTTGACAAGTTGTTGACGCTGGCAAATGATTTACTGGCTCCAGTGAGCTCCCGGCCAGCTACGGCAACAACAACAGCAACAACAACAACAACATCAGCAACAGCAATTGCTTTCGGCCGCATGCCAAATTCAGCTAACAACGCACAACAAGTGCCAACACGTGGGCACCCACCACGTTTCAATGGCTAGTGTTATGATTATGGATAAGTTGAAGAATTACCTCGGGCGGTATTAAATACCTTGCACTGAATTAGCCTGGTTTAAATGCGCTGCGTGGAAACCATTTGCAAGTGAAGACTATCCAGCTATATACGCTTGAAGGCAATACAGATTATGTGACAAAATTAGAAGACCCCTTGAATTCCTATATTTCTGACTGACATGTCGGATAATTATTATTATTATTATAATTAATACGTAAAGTGTAGAATCTAGTTATAAATGATCAACCCAACTATTTTTAAATAGCTTTTATGGCCTTTGGCTAAAACAAACGCTGGCCTGCGATTTGAACCCGGATCCTTCTTATGCCCCTCATCAATCGAGTACTGCGTCGTATAATTATTTTAATATTATTTACAAGTGTCATTTATTTAACATATATTAAATGATAAAGTTGATTTTCGTTTAAAAACCTTTTTCTTCTGTATATTTTGCATTACGAATCCCTAAAATATTGAATAATAATTAACCAAAGATTAAAAACTTTTGCAGGTTTATCAACTTTGCAATATATTTTCATGTTTTACCACAAAAGGGTCTTTTTATACAAAACACAATTTTCAAACGATCGTTAGGAAACTTTTTATGTAGTTCGCTTTAATAGTAAGATTTTGTCCCTGAGGCAAGAACAACGTGAGTTATGAAAAATATATTTCCAAATTAGAGTAACTCCTAGGTTGTTGGTTAACTAGAGAGCGCGTGACTTATTGAAGTTTGGTAATAACTTAGCTAATGAATTGTTAGACAACAGAAGGCTGCACCCGCTCGACCTTTGCCATGAAAAAGATGCCCAAGTCTACAATATATACAGATGCCAAAAAAATCACAGCTTTTCCAAATACCCTTGAAGCGGGCATTATAATGTATGTGGGATTATTAGCAACCAGTGAGGATTAAATAATATTCCCAGCTCCGCTCACTTGCAATCGCTCATATTCGCCACATTTGCGATTAGCATAGAGCACTCATCGTCGATCGCCTACCCAAAAAAAAAAAAAAATCGTTGCCAAAAACTGTCAACGTCTGGAGCGCGGCTTAATCAGCTGCCTATCAGAAGTGTGCCAGCCATTTGGCAATTGAAGTCTGGGCTCAAGGATTTTGACAGCTAAGCTGACATGGCGCAAATGCATAAATGAACAGCCAGCGACTTTATGACGTTCTGACGTACCGCTACACGACACATGGCTGGTCTAGGGGGAGGGGGGAGGGGGGATCTCGGCGGCAACAAGGTGCATATGCCAAAGCTCAAATGCAATGAAACAATCAATCAAAGCGCTGAAAAGAGGCTTGTCGGAGTCCGAGTCCGAGTTCGAGTTCGAGCTGAGCTGAGCTGGAATTGGGCATGAGTCTGGGGTAACGGTAACTCAAAAGGCACAAAATCAAATTACCAGCAATGATTAATCAATCAACACCGGTTGCCAGTTGGCCGCAGTCGCAGCCCGAGCTCAATGCGATAGCCAGCCACGATCAGCCGCTGGCCTCGTCTCGATGGTGGGTGTGTGTCGTGTGTGAGTGTGTGTGTGTGTGTGAGTGTGTGTTGTGTGTTTATGTGAGCCAAGTGGGTGCGTTCTCACAGCTGGATGCCAATGCTGACAATCACGATCAGACACTCGCACACACTCGCTCACACACACACACACACACACAAACACACACACACACCTGCATGTTTGGACTCCACGTGTGCGTTCCAGGCGCGTTTGCCAATTTCAAATCAATGCTCCAAGCTGGAAGGAGCCCGTTTGGTTGTGGCTTCTTCCCTAAATGGCGTGGCCTGGCCTGGCCTGGCCTGGTCTTGGCCCGGCCTGGCTCGATCTGCGGTTTGATCGTGCCAAAAATGGGTTTGCAACTGGAATTCGCTTTTAGCCAAGCAAGCGGCGGCTCCAACTGCGTCTCCATCGCCAACTTTGTGGCGCAGGTGGCGATTGGCAATTGCTGCGCCAGCTGCAAGCGCTGGTGTGAACAACTAGAAAGTTTTTTTCCATTTTATTTGTGTTTTTTTTTGCCACAGAAACTTAAGAAACTTAAGTTCGGTCGTGAGAATCAGTGCGATGGCCGACTGCAGCGAGAAGAGAGCAAAATTTATTGGCTTGCTGGCCAAAATAAATGCGGGACCCACTCAATTTATGGCCGACTAATGAAAATTTGACAAATAGCAAATGGGCAAGCAATTTAATTCTAGCCAAGCAATGAACATTCATCATTTCGTGGATTTGTGCATTCGAAATGAATGCGGCCAAAAAACGTTTCCGGGCAATGGGGCAAATGCATTCGAAATTGATTGACAAGTCGAGGAGCCCGAGCCGCAGTCGCCGACCAAATGGCAACGGCAGCCCAAACACGTCAAGTTCAGGCAGTTGCAGGCCTGCCGATTTATGGCCCCAGCTCCAAGCCGATTCGGATGCCGCCAAGTCGTGACCCGCGTGCATTGAACCTCTTTTTTGTTGTTGTTGTCCGATCTTGTCTGGGCCTGAGCTGGGGATTGGTGTACCGCCAACGTCACATATTGAAGCGAAACGCTTTGAAATCTGCCAGCACGAAGTGCAATTTCCAAACAGGCAGCTTAGCGGCAAAAAGTTACTGTGGGAGCTGCTTTGCGAGCCGGGCCAGGCCAAGATAATGAAGCCGTTGGTCATTGCCCAAAGGTTCATGCTGTCAATCATAATTTGTGTGCTCTTTTTTTTTTTTTGTTAATGCACTCGTTTTCCCACATTTTATGCACCGCTGCCCAGCCCGCCCCTCTTCCTTGCTCTGTGTCTGGGAAAATCTCTGGCGTAACTGGAGGTTCGCTTGTTGCGCAACAATTACTCGCTTTTGGTTTTAAGTATTTTCTTAGTTTTTTTTTTGGTTTTTGCTTCCTCCCGTTGCCAGTTGCCAGTTGCAACCCCCACGCATCCGTTGGCAACACCTTCGTCCGTCAGCGCCGCGCTCTGCTGCCCTCGCTGCCGAAGGGTTGACTGGCTTTGGCTTGTTTCACGCTTGTTTTTCGGCTTTCGGGTAACGAAACGGAACTGCGCAAGATTGGCCAAAAGTGCTCGCGTCTTTTGACCAATTTTCACACATTGTGTACGCAGGTGCTTAATATTTATTCTGTTTGAAGCGTACAGTATGTTAATTTTTCTTGCTTCCCTAAAGCGGAAATTAAATTTAAAAGTCAAGGTTTTCTACGCTCCATTGAACGGGACTTCATTTTACTTTGGCAATTAATGCTTACAAATCCCCTATTTAAAGGGTCGCATCTTCTAACCTTACTTATTTTAAATAGTTGCTGACAGCAATAACAAAATTCCTTTACTATCAACAGTTTCAATATTATTTTTCCTAACTGAATGTCGGTTTTCCAATTCTCGTCTGTTTTCCGCCAGATGTCGCCACATACACTGCTGCTGCCAACCTAACCTAACTTAACCACAAATCTATGACTGACGTGAAGTTGGTTGCGCTTAAATTTTGAATTTATCTAATTCTAGTTCACATATTCATATTGCGTTTTTAAAACATACTTTGTGGCGTTCACGAATATCTGTATAGGACACTTTGGGCCGTTGCCTCTTGTACAAGATTGATGTGTATTGTAAATTAAATCATAAGAGAAGAGCTGTTGGTCATATAAAGTGTGGCAATTTGATGTCCCTCAGTTTTAAAGCTAGATACATGAAGTTTTTCATACAGATTTGACTACGCTCACTCCCGCCCCCACAATTTACAAAAATCTATTTGTTCGCAACAACAATTCTGCAAGCGCAGCGGTCATTGTGTGCGAATGCAGGCGCCATCTAACGGCCTAATGTAAAAACCACCCAAGACACAAACCCTTGTTGGTATTAGAACTTTGCTTTTTTGTTTCTTATTAGATAAGGTAGGTTTTTAGATAACTTGACGAGTTTTAAATGGTTCATGGCAATGATGTCTAATACGTAGTTTAGTTAAATTTTCAATAAATGAATCGAACGATTGCCTATCATTGGACATCAAAGATGGCGATTTCGCAGTGGCAGCTCAAGTGTATTTGTACGGCAACGCCGCCAAAATGCATTCGATATACCTGTGGATTTCTGCATGCTGGCAACGCAAGCATATAATCGGAAAAGTGTTGGCTTAATAAGGTAGCATCAAAAAAGAGACGTATATTCATAATAATTTGTATTTATAATTTTCACTTGAAGTATTGAACCGATGTCAGAATTATTGTTTGACGTAATACCCGCAGTGCCATGCGGAGGTCATCGCGGACTGCAAGGAATTATATCAAGACTGGAAGAACACTTGAGGAACACAAATGAAAAGCTTGGCAAATACCGTCAGCTCATCCGAACGGAGTCCGATGTCCATTTGCGCAATGTTTACCTCACCAGGGTTTATGCTATGGTAAAAGAGCAGTACACCATACAAAGTACACTGGAGAACTACAAAACAAAACTTAAGAAAATGGAAGCCAAAAGTAGAGAGGTGAGAAAGTGCGCTAGTTTTCTGCTCCTTAATATCACTAATAAACAAATCAATAATTAACAGCAAAACAAGATTAGAAGTCAATCAATTCAGCGCATCAAAAATGAGAAACTCTACGAACTGTTTCATTACGAGACTATGGTTAGATACTGTGAAATTGACAATCGAATGCAAGTTAACTTCTTGTTTTCTTTATAGGAATCAAGATTCGAGAACAGGCCATTGAAAACTTACGAACCTCCCTCAGTAAGCGTGGCATACTTGCATTTAAGAAACTTTATTAGCTAAAGTATTTCAATCCACTTTCACAGGCTCATCTGAAAAAGCGCAAGGCAGGTTCCGAACAGAATAATGTGCAAGTTGTCAGTCCCAATCAAATTTCCATAGATAACCATGGCAAGGCGCTGAAATGTTTAAAAGCGCATGTGAAGAAGCGCATAAATTTGGAAGATGCAAAGCGTGCAGAAGATGATCAAATTAAAGGAAAGCAGAAACATGCAGCTGTTCCAGATGCGACAAAGAACCAGATGGAGAAGCGCATACTTTTGAAGGAGCAAAGAGACGATGAACAGAACCATGTAAATGTACCAGATCCGATGGTAGAGGATCAGAAACCTGAAGATTTTGCAGACGCGACACCAGACCAGATGGAGAAGCGCATAAGTTTAGAGAAGCAAAAGCACGCAGAAAATCAATTAGAGGATGAACAGAAACCAGTGTATGTTCCAGATCCGGTGGAAGAAGAACAGAGACCTGAGGTTGTTACAGATGCGACACCAGACCAGATGAGGAAGCGCATAAGTGTGGATGAGCAAAGAGAGGATGAACAGAAGGATGATAATATTCCAGAGCAGTTGGAAAATAAGAAAAAACATGAAACCGTTGCAGATGCGGCAGCAGAGCTGATCACAGTCAACAATCATAGCGAGGCAATGCAATATTTGTTGGCCCTGCAAGAATACGCAATGCTCAATGAGAATTTTCGGGCCATTGGACTGTTAATGGAAACGGAAAAGGCATTCATAAACCCTCCAGATGAGGCAGAATTTGAGCTCTATCAATGAATAATTTCTAAGCAGCATTCAACTTTCTTGTTATGTTGCATGCATACCAATTATCTGAAATTTAATAAATATAAGAGTATATGTAATATTATTGTATTATTTTTATTTTACATTACATTGCAGCACCAAGCAATTTCTCACTGTCAATAAAATCGCGAGATTGGGTTGAATTGTTCTCACATCAAGCAGTGTTACCAGCTGTTTGTCCAATTGTATGTGCTTCAGCTGAGTTTTTGCAAGCTAAAGTGTGGCCGTTTGGTATTTTTTAGTGCTTTTTCGTAAGCAAGTTTTGGTCACTTGTGAAACAAATTTATAAACAAATCCAGAAAATTTACCATTTCTGCAAGAATGTGAGTGTGGCCGTCTATAGTTGAGTATTTAAAGTTAATAATTTAATTTTCCATTCGAAAAGGCTGTGAATTGCGCGCCTGTCGCAACAGTGAAATTGGATTTGGTATATTTGCAACCGCAGACACTTTTCATTCTAATTGGAAGCGAACGTGAACTAACTAATGGATAAATCAACGCCAGACGAGAGTGGAAAGCAGCCGCCGCCACGCAAACGACTCGGCCGCCCGCCCAAGGTCAACGCGCCAGAGCCGGAGCCGTCCGAGGACGTGGAGGAGCGAGGAGCCGAGGAGCGCACGTCCTCGACATCGCCAACAAATTGCCGGCGTAGCACGCGCAAGAAGATCATCAAATTCGACGTGCTCGATGTGCTCAACAAGAGCCGCAAAACGCACAAAATACAAATCGAGGCACGCATCGATTCGAATGCACCAACGCCATCGTCGCAGCTGGCAGCGAGTGCGTCGACAGCGACAGCGCCCACAGGGGACGTTCAGCGTTTAATGGCGCCGCGACCGCTGCCGCTGCCGCTGCCGGTCCCGCTGCCCGCGGTGCTGCCCTTGCTGACGCTGGAGATGTTCGCCAAGCCGAAGCCAACGCCCAGCCTGATTGTGGCGCAAGTGACCAGCGACAAGACGCCTCCTGCCAGTCAGCAGCAGCATCAGCACCAACAACAACAACAACAGCAACAGCAGCCGCTGCGCAAACGTGGTCGTCCGCGCAAGGCACAGCTCGCAGACAGCGTAAGTGGGTCCAGTGCGTCCAATGCGGCCACAAAGCTGACAGGCAGCATGGAGCAAACTGCAATTATTTTGAGGCGAGAATCGTCCGACTCCGATGAGTCCTTAAAGGGTTTTCCGCTCCCCATTGCTGCGGAGGATGCGTCCAACGCTTCACCAGTGCCCCAAGATGAGAGTGCATTGGATACAACAGTTGAAGTGGTCGAGACTGAGATCATAACTGTGCCCTCCGGTGACGAGGACTCGGATTCGCAAATCATATTTGTGGATATTGACCCGAAAAACGCGGAGGCTGATTTAGTTGTGATGCCAACGGCAGAAGCTCCTGAAAAGGAAATTAACGCCCAAACAACTGAACAAAAGCGCAATTTTGAGCTAATTTTTCCCAAGCAAAAGCAACAGCAGCTGGCAACAGAAACAGACGCTACTTCCGTGGCCGCCTCCGATGAGAAGCAGCTGAGTGTGCCGCCCGCAGAGGAAAATGTAGATGAAAAACCATTGCAGCTTAAGCAGAAAACTGAATTCGAACTGCTTGCCGAAGTGCTCAGCGAGCCAGCCGAACTCTGGTTCAGCGAAGATGATAAGGAAGAGGTGCCAGAGAAGCAGGAGGAGCAGATGGCGCAGGAGGAGCAGCCACAGCAGCTAGAAACAGAAACGGAATCAAAGACGAATACTGAAGTAGCTAAGGAGACGCCTAGTCCATCTTTGATTGAAGATCCGCAACAGGTGCAGGTGCTGGTGCAGGAGAAGCTGCAGCAGAGCAGCGATACGCAGCAGGACAAGGACAAGAAGCAGGTGGACATGGAGTTACCCACATTGCCTCATGCTGCAGCCATAGAACCAAATATCGTTGAGGTGAAGACCACAGAAGAAACTGCAAAAGAGCAGAAGAAGGAGACAATACCTAATCCTGTTGTGGAGCCTACCGATAATAAAAAGTCCGTGGCGACCACTTCACAGCCGACATCCAAAGCGGTTTTCGAACTGGAATCCCTGAAACGAGCGGCCAAAGCGACAGGCATAGAACTTAAGCTGCCCATGACAATGGAGAGACTGCTGGATGCCAACCCCACAGCTGCGCCAGCAAAGAGCAGCGAAGTGCTGAAAGCAGATGTCGAGAAGGAGCCGGATTCGGGCGTGACCGAAACCACGCCAGCTTTATCCTGGCAGCTGGCCAAGCCCAAGGCGGTGCCGAAGAAGCCTGACTCGCCTGTAAAGCAGCCCTTGGTGGACAAACCCGCGGAGGCAACAGCTACTCCTCCGCTGTCCTCAGATCCCCCAGATGAGCCAGCGCAGGAGCAGAAGCCACAGCTTCAGCCGGAGCTGACCATAGCCAAAGCAGCTGCCATTGAAAAGAAGAAGAGAAGTGTCAGTCCCAAGTCAGAGAAGGCCCCCTCCTCCTCCGCCTCCTCCAATGTAGCTTTTGTAGAGTGCGATGCGCTGTTCAAGATCTTGGACAAGGCCAACGCCCGGATGCGGCACGAGGAGAAGGCCAAGAAGAAGTCCAAGCTGGCAACCAAGAAGCCTCCGTCCAAGAAGCAGCTGTCCAAGGATAGCACGCGTCGCAACACCATCTGCGAGGAACGCCACGAGGACGCCAAGTCACCGCTGACCAACAAGCGTCGCAACTCCGTGCATCCCTTCAAGGCTAGCCGGAGTCCCGAGGCAGAATCCAAGCCCGGCAGCAGCAGCAGCAGCAGCAAGAAGACAGCCCAGAGGAAGCATAGACGCAAGGCAGCCGCTGTTAAACAGCCGCCCAGCAGCCAGGACTCGCTTGACTCCAGCTCGAGCTCATCGACCAAGGCCAGCGAGCTGCCCAGTTGTCCAGCTGAACTGGAAGCATCCAATCCGCTGCACGACATAGCCAAGTTCATCGAGGACGGCGTCAAGCTGCTCGAACGCGACTACAAGCTGGAGGATGAGCAGCAGCAGACCCAGCAGCAGCAGCAGCAACAGCCACTGGAGGAGGCCACCGAAGATGAGTTTGCGCAGCGCGTGGCCAACCTGGAAACCCCAGCGACGACGCCATCGCCGTCGCCCGCCGGCAGCACCGAGGATCTGTCGTCGGGCGTGCGCCGCTCGCATCGCATCAAGCAGAAGCCGCAAGGCGCCAAGGCCAGCGTGGGGCGTGGCAGCAGCAGCCAAACGCCCGCCATCAGCATGGAGCAGCAGCTCGCCGAGCTGGCGCACATCGAGTCCCTCAACGAGCAGTTCCTGCGCCACGAGGGCCTCCAAACGTTTCAGACGCTGCGCGACAACTATTACCGCTGTGCCCGGCAGGTGAGCAAGGAGAACGCGGAGATGCAGTGCGACTGCTTCGTAACCGGCGACGAGGAGGGCCAGGGCCAGGGACAGGCCCAGGGCCAGCTGCGCTGCGGCGACGGCTGCATCAACCGCATGCTGATGATCGAGTGCGGCCCGCTGTGCACCTACGGCGAGCGCTGCACGAACAAGCGCTTCCAGCAGCACCAGGGCTGGCCGTGTCGCGTCTTCCGCACGGAGCGGAAGGGCTGCGGCATCACGGCCGAGCTGCAGATACCGCCCGGCGAGTTCATCATGGAGTACGTCGGCGAGGTGATCGACAGCGAGGAGTTCGAGCGTCGCCAGCACCTCTACTCGGAGGACCGCAATCGCCACTACTACTTCATGGCGCTGCGCGGCGAGGCGATCATCGATGCGACCGCCAAGGGCAACATCTCGCGGTACATCAACCACAGCTGCGACCCGAACGCGGAGACCCAGAAGTGGACGGTGAACGGCGAGCTGCGCATCGGCTTCTTCAGCGTGAAGAGCATCCTGCCCGGCGAGGAGATCACCTTCGATTATCAATATCAGCGCTACGGACGCGACGCACAGCGCTGCTACTGCGAGTCGGCCAACTGCCGGGGCTGGATCGGCAACGAGCCGGAGTCGGACGAGGGCGAGCAGCTGGACACGGAGAGCGACAGCGAGCCGGAGTCGCTGGTGGAGGAGCTGGAGCGCCTGGAGCAGGAGCTCAAGACCAAAACACCACGCAGCAGCAAGTCGCGAAAGCAGCTGAAGCTGCCGACTGCGGCGCGCAAGCAGCGCAAGGAGCAGCCCAAGGCCAAGGATCGCGAGTATAAGGCGGGACGTTGGCTGCGTCCGTCGGGCGCCGCCGGCGGCGAGAAGTCCGCCTCGAGCAAGCCCGACCAGCTCGAGGATCCGGATGTGCTCGAGCAGCTGACGCTGCTCAGTCGCAGCGGACTCAAGAATCAGCTGGACACGCTGCGCTTCTCGCGCTGCATGGTGCGCGCCAAGCTCCTGCAGAGCCGCCTCCAGCTGCTGGGCGTGCTCACGCGCGGCGAGCTGCCCTGCCGCCGGCTCTTCCTCGACTACCACGGCCTGCGCCTGCTGCACGCCTGGATCAGCGAGAGCGGCAGCGACCAGCAGCTGCGCCTGGCCCTGCTCGAGGCTCTGGAGTCGCTGCCCATTCCGAACCGGACGATGCTGAACGACAGCCGCGTCTACCAGAGCGTGCAGCTGTGGAACAGCCAGCTGGCACAGCCGGCCGAGAATCCACCCGAGGCGGCTGCGGAACAGGAGTCGGTGCGTCAGCGCATCGCGGCGCTGCTGCACAAGTGGACCGGCCTGCCGGAAATCTTTCGCATACCCAAGCGGGAGCGCATCGAACAGATGAAGGAGCACGAACGGGAGGCGGATCGCCAGCAGCAGCAGCAGCATCACGCGGCCACCGCACTGGAGGACAGCAACAGCGCCTCCTCGGTGCTGAACAGCGATCGCTACCGCCAGGATCGCTTCAGGCGCGACACCAGCAGTCGCTACGAGAAGGCCAAGCCGCCCGCGCGGATGAGCGGCAACAATACCATCTGCACGATCACCACACAGCCCGCGGAGAGCGCCAGCGGCAGCAAGCCGGAGAGCCGCAGACGTTCCGAATTCGATCCGCGTCGCACCATATCCAAGGAGCTGCGGCGATCGCTGTTCGAGAGAAAGGTTAGTGAAGGTTTCAAAATCCAGACATTATTCTTAATTCCTTGATTTCGCTGCAGGTGGCCCAGGACGAGGCGGAGAAGCGCGTGGGCAGCGAGGATTGGCGCGAGCACGAGCTGCGCTGCGAGTACTTTGGCGCCGATCTCAACACGGATCGCAAGCTGCTGCCCTTCTACCAGAACACGGAGACCAACGAGTGGTTCAACAGCGAGGATGCGCCAGTGCCGGTGCCCTTGCGCTCTGGCGACACCACGGAGCCACCCTCGCCAGAATACGACGATGATGTGGAGTACAAGCTGCCCCCGGGCGTGGAGCCGTTGCCGCCCTCCTGGCACTGGAGCCTGACACCCGAGGGCGACATCTACTATTACAATCTGCGCGATCGGATTCCACAGTGGGAGCCGCCGAATGCGGAACAACGCTTGCAGCAGCTGGTTGAGGACTCGCCGGACAAGGAGCTGGCCACGGATGAGGCAGCCAGTGCGGCTGAGCTGGTCAGCATTGACATCGACTACGTGGGCAGCCTGAGCGCCAAGTCCCTGGCGCAGTACATTGAGGTGAAGATACGCGAGCGACGCGAACTGCGACGCAGTCGCCTCGTCTCCGTTCGTGTGATAAGTCCGCGGCGCGAGGAGGATCGCATCTACAATCAGTTGGAGTCGCGCAAGTACAAGGAGAACAAGGAGAAGATACGCCGCCGCAAGGAGATCTATCGACGCACACGCAACGAGGCAAATAGTACCCAGCCGCCGCCCGCTGGAGAGTCCGCTGATTCGCTGCCCATTCACGGCTATCTGTACTCCTCCGACGAGGAGGCGATTGCCGATGGTGCGGCCAGTGTGCCGCTGCTTGAGACCACTCTCGATGGCGATAAGGAGTTGTCGGAGGCACCGACGCGTCGTCGTCAATCACGTCCAACGTCGCCCCAGTCCACCAGTTCCACAGAAACGGAGTCGCTGCCGAGCGCAAAGCGCAAGCTGCCCCCATCAGAGGGCCAAAAGAAGCATCGGGACAACAAGCGCAAATCGTGAGCATCTCGTGATCATCTAATATAATGATACTAACAGATTTGTTTTTGTATATCTTTAGCATGACAACTGGCCGCGATGCCAGCGACAAGTTCCACTTTGAGATTACCGGCCATGTTGCCGAATTCTTGCGTCCCTATCGCCAGGAAAGCTGCCAGCTGGGTCGCATTACAAGCGATGAGGATTACAAGTTCCTTATCAAGCGGGTAAGTTTATCATGCTATACT
Source organism: Drosophila colorata (assembly GCA_035041545.1). Taxonomy (NCBI): domain Eukaryota; kingdom Metazoa; phylum Arthropoda; class Insecta; order Diptera; family Drosophilidae; genus Drosophila; species Drosophila colorata. Next base: position 10,256,065 of record JAWNLD010000564.1, read on the forward strand.
CTCTAAGAGAAACTAATGCGTTATCCTTGCAGCTGAGCCACCACATAACCACCAAGGAGATGCGCTACTGCGACTTGACCGGCAATCCACTGGCCTGCACCGAATCGGTGAAGCACAAGTCCTATGAGTTCATCAAACAATATATGCGCAAAAAGGGGCCCGTCTACAAAAAGCCGGTCGATAAGCCCGACTAAGCGAAAGTTTTTAGACACAACATTATATTCCTTCAAGCAAATTGTTCATAATTAATACCATAAATACTATATGTATAACATTTTGAAATTTGTGTACTATTTTAAGTCTTGTTTTTAAGAATGATTTTACCTCAAATTTAGGTAAAACAGCTTTAAATTGGTTTTTTTTTAAGAACATATGAAATATGAATGACTACATTATTTTCTTTTTTTTTTTGTTATTATGTGCCAAATAAATACTTATTTTTTAATATGCCAAATATATGTGCTCCGTGTATGAAAGATAGTCGATAAGACGGGCATTGCATAAACCAAATATACTTTTTTCACTTCGTGAACGAGTATAAAAATAAAATTTAAATAATCTTTTTTTTTTAAATAATTTAGGTATCAGCTGAATTGTATTTTTTACAATTACAATTTAGCTAATGTTTTAAATGTCTGGCAATACTGCGGTTTTTGCAATTATTTCTCTTCCGGAGGAGACAGAATCGGTGTCACAAGGTCATTGCCATAAATAATTGAGTAACGAGTTATCACCAAGAAATTTAACGGCATTTTAAAACCATAAATATAGAGCTAATCAATAGGATTCCAAGTTCAACCTAGTTTTCGCAGTGTTCCTCGCTCATTTTTGCAGAGACACAAAAATAATTAAAATGCATTTGATGTTTAAGTAAATTCGGACCGGCTCTCTGCCGCCCACAACCGCAGTGCCGCTCACGAGGCGCGTTCGTGTCGCTCCCACTAAAAATAGCAGCAAACGCACACACACACAGCTACACGCACTTATAACGGCACAGTCATGATCGCGATGTCGGAGAGCGGAAGAGCGAGAGAACCAGAGCAGAGCGCTCTCTCGGTCTCAGTAAACAAGTTTGAACAACTCGCCAAACCTGATTTTCCAGCCGTCTCGGAGAGATTACAGGCCGCGTCAGTTGCACCAAATTGCTGCTACGCTCCACACGCTTCGTGCGGAACGCCTTTTTTTTTTTGGTAATGTTTGTGTGCCTAAAAACCTGCAATAAATTTATCAAAAAAAACCCAGGTAAGGTCCCCGAGCAAGATTTATCTAAAAGCGTTTACTAAATGCGATATTTATAAAATTGAAAACTTTTGTGTTTTCTTAGGCATTGCCATATCAGCGAACTACGCGCTAGAGGGCGGTAATAAAGAGCGAGAGATTGCGAGGGAGAGCGAGAGTGATAGTGCGCGAGAGAGTGCGTCAGAGAGAGAGCGAGAGAGAGAGAGAGAGACTCCGTTAACTGTTGCTGTGTGCGTGAACGTCCGGAATTGAGCAAATGTCTGACGTAAGTAGAAAACAGTTCATCCAATTGTGGGCCGATACTTTCATACTACTAAAAACAACTAGCAGACGAATTTATCTGATCAGGTCTAACTGGTATAGCGTTAGAGCTAAAAGGCTGTGAGAGGCTATTATAATTTTGTTACGAAGTGTGAAACGCAAATAAGAAGATGTTTCTGAGCCTATAAAGTATATATATTTTTGATATGTCAATTATCTGCTTTATGAACAATCGGTCGAAAAATAAATTTTTTTCTTGAAATACTTATTTGTTTTTAAGGATATTCGGGTTCGAATCCCAGGCGAGTGTTTCTTTTCGCCAGCTATATTTAAAAATTAGGTTAGGTGCGATTAAATGAGGTTAGGTTAGTTTACAACTACATATATCCTATGCTTTAAATTAAAAAATAAAAAAAACAATCCGTTCAAAATTTCACAACTTATTTTCGTCTTCAAAGATATCACAGATAATATAAGAATTTTCTAATAAGTATGTAATTCATTTTTATAATTTTCTATTTACATAACTATATTCCTTTATTAGCACTATAACTTACAGGACGAAAGCAGTAATTTTGATGCTGGTGGTGCCAACGGCTCGCAGCGTATACGCAACGTCCTGACGCTGGAGGAGCGCGTCAAGGTGATTCGCGAATATGATAGAATGCCCATGTACACCAAGCTGGCCAAGAACTTCAATTGCAGCTGGGAGCAGATCAAGAACATCGTCTCCAATCGGGAGCCCATCATGGAGTTCTACGAGGCGACGCGCCACAACAACAAGCAGCCCAATTCCAAGTTCGAGGAGCTGCGCAAGCGCAAAATCAACTTTCTCGGCCACTGCCTGTACGAGTACATACAGCGGGCACAGTACTATCTGCGCGTCGACATCAACGAGGAGCTGATACGCACCAAGGCCTTGGAGTTTCAGTCCCTAATGGGCATCGACAATTTCGTGGCCAACAAGGTAAAGCCAGTACTGAACGAAGCTCAATTCCAACCTAATCCGCCTCCATCTTGCAGTCCTGGATCAACCACTTCAAGGCGGCCTACAACATAACGCTCTCCAATCGCCAGATCACCATGACGCGCAAGCCGCCGCGTTCGCTCGACCTGCGCGATATCATGTCGTACTGTGGCAAGAACATCGCCATGTCGGACAGCGGCAACAGGCTGCCGGACTTGCCCGCTCCCACAGTGCTGGCCAGCGCGGAGCCAGTGGTAGCGCCGCTGCAGGTCAGCGCACCGGCGACTGCTGGCCGGGCGGCGTTGCTCTTGCCGCGCTCGCCCGTGGATATACGGTGCATGTATCGCACGAAGACGCTGGTGGCTGCGTCCAGCCAGAATCAGGCGACGCTGGACGAGCTGCAGCTGCGGCGCAAGCGCAAGATCACCTTCCTCGAGAAGGCGCTGTTCGAGTACATCTCGCGCTCGCAGTACCATCACATGAACAAGGGCACGCGGCACCTGGACGTCGACCATCTGCGCGAGGTGGCCGTTAATCTGCGCGACATACTCAAGATTGAGAACTTCTTTCCGGACCGCACCTGGTTCAATCACTTCAAGAGCCACTACAACTTCAGCTTCTCGCAGGGCGTCCACTACGGCATGATGTTGCGCCGGGTGCCCCTCTCGCTGGATCTGCGCGACATCGTCAGCTACTGCGGCCGGCACGAGCAGCGGGAACAGTCGCTGGGCAACATCACGCTAACGCCCAAGCAACCGGAATCCGCACGCCTGGTGCCTGTGCCATTGGTGGAGCCCAGGCCGGAGACCGCCCCAAAAGCGCCGCCCGAGAACGTGGTCGATGACGACGACTTGGGTTGGGTCGGTAAGTCGATTCGGAGCAAGGGCGCGCGCTAGCATTGAACGTGCGTGGAGCGGAGCGCTGTAGGTGCTACATCAATTTCAGATGGCTGGAATAACCCGGCGGGCAAGCAGGCGGACGATGGGGAGCGTATGTCCAAGAGGGCAGCATCCCAGCGAGGGACCCCGCTGCGGCTAGCCACACACACAGCTACGCACACACACACATATATATGTGCATACATAGATGGCGCTACGATTATAGCTGGGAGCATTGCACAGAGGACGCCTTCAACGTGCTCGGCTGAGTCAAAGTTTCGTTTTACGCTTTTGCCAGCAGCAGCTAGCAACCCTCCTCAGCGGAGCAGGACTTTCGTTTCAAGGATTTCCGACCGACGTCAGACGTCAACTGACGGCCTGACTATACTCGTTAAGGTAACGGCACAGAATTGTAGCTATAGAAAGCCCACTAGTGTCGGTTAGGTGCGCGGCAGGAACCTTGCGGCCCTAATGGCGCGGGGCATGCAGGCGGTGCACGCGGAACTGAAGAAGCAACATCAATGCAAAAGCGACAGCGTCAACGTCTCCTGACTCAATTCGACTCAGGTTACTGCCACACGGCTGCGCTCCAAAAAAAAAAAAAAAGAAAAGGAAAAATCCAACAAACCTGAAGCCCCAGCACATTCGGAGCCCCGACATAAAACCCCGAAAGCCAAAATGAAAAGGACTTAAAGGCATACAAGTCTGTATAAGCACAGGCAGCTTATGCAAGCGCACACACACACACTCACACACACACACACGCACACACACACGCACACATGTGCCATAGAACATTTGTGTATTTGACCGGGAGAGCTACCTTTATATAATGACAGTTGTCTGCCAGCACAGCTGTCGGGAATTATCCTGTGAGCATTGAGAAAGGGGTTGAGCTAAGGCCTTGCCTTTCAGACCTATTAATGATCAGCTTGGGGGTGCTATCGAATATATAGTCATTAGGCCACTACGTACTTGTCTTCAAGCTGTGTTTAACGCCTCCATGGCATTTCCTGTACGAAGTGGTTACCATGACATTAATTAAATAATCGCCAGAAATCGTTAACTGGTTTTTGTTTTGATTATATATGAAATTGACTCATATTACCAACATTCCAGTTTTGATCGGATTTAGTTTTAACACGTTTTTATATACGCTCTTGCCAGCCATCTGGTATCTTTAAGATACATTTGGCATTAAATAACTGCTTGAACCTCACAATGCATATATATATTTTTATAAAATTGTATATAAAAACAGTAACTTTATGTAATTTATTAAAGAAATATTGTAAAACGTTATTACGTTTGTTTGAATATATTAAATTGACTCACATATTGAAATTGCTTTTAAAAATAATTAAGTAGTATTATAATTGAGTCATCATTCATAAAAAGTGTTACTTATCTTAAAGATAGACAAGGCTTCAAACACGTACTTGATCTCCTCTATAAAATGAAACCATGACATAATATAATTTCCCAAAAAGGCACCTAATAATATGCACTGGTATTACTCATATGAGTTGGTTATATCCAGCATTCCAGTTGTTAACTGATTCTTTTAACTTCTTCTATATATTCTTTTGCTATACAGGCTACTACTTGAGATACTGCGTATCTCAAGGATAAAATGTCTACTTAAAGAGAATTATTTAAGCCACCAAAACATTTCCTTTGCAAAATAAAACCATGAAATGGTGTTATTTCTCAAGAAATTGCCTAAAAACGTTAACTGGTTTTTCGCCTATATACATATATATAAAGCTGACTCATATTTCCAACATTCCAGTTGTTGACTGATTGACTTTTCAATAGATTGTATATATTTATATACTGCTATTTATATACGCATTTAGTTCGCCTGTGTCTCTGTGTGTGTATATATCATATCGATTCTTTCAAAGGCCGCCCATCTATAAACATAAATCTCTTGGCGCTGCTCTCGGCTCAACGAGAACGACGAAAACCAAATACCGACCCCTGCCCCAAAAGTATATCAGCGTTCGGAATCGCTCAGGCAATGCCATAATCGATGCCATTGTATACCAAAAATGAATGGGCTCTCGCATAGAGCCAAAAACAGTAAACCCGAACCGGACCCCGTCCCCATGTCAGAGCCACGAGGTTATCGTGCAAGACTATACGAATGTGCTTCAGGTCTTATAGATATAGATACAGCGCAGCCGATGCCGTTGCCGATGCTCAGATACATACAGAACGGAAAATACGAGAGACGGCCGCTTGTCGATGGTGACTGGCGGGTCGATGTCGAAACGAGTCTGTATCTGAGACTCTGTCTCTGACTCTAAGTCCAAGTCTGAGGCTGAGTCTGAGTCTTTGAGTATCTGAGTATCTGTAGCCTCGGCATCGACAGCTGCTGCTGCTGCCGCTGGCAGTCGTTGTTACCTCTCAAGTATTTGGGTTGTCGGCCCAGCATAAGCCTCTTGGGCTTCGAGAATGCTCCATATATACCGATGCTGTTGCTCTTGTTGTTGCTGCGCTGTGCACACGACTTGGCATTGCTTCAATTCCATAGGCATCGTTGAGACCCAGACGATGATGGCACTTGAGCATCAACGTTTCACTAGCACCAGCAGTTCGCTTGCCAGTTCTCAACTGGCTTAGACTCTAGGGGGACGCTTCCCTTCTCCATCAGCCGGCGATGTCGATGCTGGGCCTGATGACGATGATGACGTCGACGACGATGATGATGATGATGCCTTCAGCTTTCAGCTTTCAGTCATGCGCTCGCTGGCTCCAATGTTCGCCCGAGCGACCCGCACATTCGGATTCATTCGGTTGTTCGTTCTGCTGGCACAGCTTTCGATAGATGCTAATCTATCTTTATTGTACAAAGATGTCGAGAGGATGTGTATGCGAATTGGGAACGGAGAATGGCGATTGGGGAATGTGGAATGGGTATTGGGGATTGGGGATTGGGGAATGTGGGCACAAAGACGGTATCACCGTCACTTCCACTGCGACAGTCGGTTGTTCAGTTGTTCTGACTCTTTTCGGGGGCTGCTATAAATACAAATGGTCTTTGGGCATTCGTATGTATTGGATTTCACTTGGGTTCGATGTTGGTGTGAGCCTCACATTGAGCGACGTTTTAGGGAAGCCAACGTATAGGCGACATACAATACATACATACTATTCGCAGTCCTCGGTAGACGAGTTGTCCAAGTGCTCAGGTGTTTAGGCAACTGAAGAACGGGGATCCGGGCTCGAATCCCAGGCTAGTGTATTGATGTAGTGTTTGTCTTAGCATAAGGCCATATAGTTAGGTTGATATACTGTAAATAATAATAATAATATTCGAAAGGTAATACCTTTTATGTGCACTGCGGTTGCCGCTTCGGGTTCAGGTGGCTCTTAAGACCAGCTCGAGGTACAGTTGTGCTGCATCTGAAGAGGTTTTATTTGAGAATTTTTAGCTATATTTCCTTTCTGGTAAACTGACTATAAGCAGAAAGTGTGTACACATATCTTAAAGTATAAATAACATTTTTTTAATAACTAACATTATTTTATTTTTCTGTAATTATTTGATTTTTTACCGCCATTTACTTATAGCACAAAGTTTTTACACTTAAAGCAATATCTTATTTTCCCAATCTATATTAATTTGAATTCTAATTAGAGACAATATTGTCAGTTACTCAGTATATAGTATAATGATCTCATAACCGCAGCTATTTCGTTTCCAGCTAGAACATGACAAGGAAAGATCATTTACAAAATTCTGATTCATCGACACAGGGAAGTCCCCAACTTTCCGTGAAATTATTAAATCTAATCAAATCTTGATATATTACTAATTAGTTATATAAAGCAGCTTCAATTCTCCTCATTCAAGTGCAGTGTATCTGCAAGTCGTATATGCCTTTAGCCAAATATCAGTACGTGCAAGCAGAGAGTAAAGGATCAGCATCATTCATTCATAATCTTCAGATCGGGTTTTCAACTGATCGGATGTACTACACGTTCATTTTACTTATTTATTAATTTATTTATTTAACTTCTTTTTTTGGAATTCAGTTTTCCAGTTCCAGTTTTCCAGCTGAAGTGCAGCGAGGCAAGCGACGGGCAACAAAATCGAACGGCGAAGCCAGAATACAACGCGAGAGATATAAAGCCCAGATATGGAAATGGCAATAAACTCGTAGCAGCATTGAGCATACATAGCAGACGAGGGAATTGGGATTACCAACTGGCGTCGACAGCGACGCCGACTGCGCTGCCAGCGCGGTGAAGTGAAGCCAACGAGGGCACTGGCACCGGCATAGGAAGAAGCAAATGGCACAAAGGAAATTACGAGGAAAAATTCAGGTCCCTATGGTGCTTTTGGGTGCGACAGCCAGCGAATAGAATAGATACGAATATAGTCGCACCGACGCACACACACACTTACACACGCACACACACAGAAACATATATATATATATATACACACAAAGTGGGCTGCTGGCATCACATATAGATTATAGAGCACACAATGCCAGAGCAAGATGCAGAGATACGAGAGTCGAGATACCTAGCGGGACCGAGACCGGTATCGGGACGCAGTGGCAGCTACAACAGCATCGAGGCCAAGTCCCGGACATAATCAAAAAAGGTAATGGAAAAATACTATCGCCCGGTCGTCCGTCCGACCGTACGACCGTCCGTCCCACTGACTGCCAGGGGGATATGGCATCTGTGAAAAGGGACAACGTTAAGGACAGTCAGAAGTTTTGAGTAGATGCACGGAGGGTTGCGGTACGCAGGACTTCAGTTCAATATAATACATGACCATAATAAATTCTATGACTAAATCCCCGCTCTGTAGAAAAAGGTCATAATAGATGAGCTTTTTTGTCAAGGAGTCTCCCTGTATGTGTGTGTGTCCCCTATATGTTTGTGTGCGGCTGTATCTGTATGTTTTATCCTAGTCGTAATCATTCGGTTTTCGTGCAAAACGCAAAAGGAAAGGTCATTTTCTTCGCTCGTTTGCTCAGCTCGTTTTTGGAAAGGTTGCCAAAGGGCTTACAGCTCCCCCCACGGCCGCCCAGCACAGCACAGCACAGAGCAGAGCACAGCACAACGTCCGCCCTCCACACGGCGAGCGAACGACCCAAAAAGCATTTGAAAACTTTTAGCTGGACAGTCGATAGCTGCACAAAATAATATAATGTATATTAATGTCGAGTCATCGTCGTCAACTCTGGAAACTTAAAGCGTAACTCGAGCCACCTTCACGAGCATCCAAAGCCACCGACCCACCGGCCAACCGACCCACCGGCCACCCACAGCTGGATGCTGTACTGTGTGGTTTTATACCTTCGCTAATACTTTCTGGCCCGCTTTTATGTACATATATAAAACTGCAAGCATATATATCTATATCTATATATATATATGCACACATATATCTTTATATATATGTGTGTACTTTTCAACCACCAAAACAACACAATTCAATCCAATCCAATCCAAACCCATTCAATCCAGCCCAATCGAACCGAACCGAACCCAAACTGTGAGCATTACCCATTTCTATTTCTTTGCTCAGCTCGCTCTAAGACTCTCGTATTAAAACTAATCCATCAAATTGCTTTGGGCGACCCACAACTACAACGATAATGGGTTTAACTACAACACGTTTATAGTTTATATTGTTGCTGTTGTTGTTGCTGTTGTTGTCGCTGTTGTTGTTGCTGTTGTTGTTGTTGTTGTTGTAGCTGCTGCTGCTGGCTTTCTTGTTATTCGTGCGAACGAACCCGAACCCGGGCAGAGCAGCAATACTTCAAGTTACAGATATACACACGTCGCAGTGGTATCAACTTCTCAGCATCTTTTAGATAGCTCCATGTATGCACGAGCTTGTACTTATAAGCATATACATATATATTTATATATATATATATTTATTTATTTGTGTGTGTGTAAATTGGAAAAGATGTTGGCGTAGAATGGATTTTTCTGTATGTATATATACATATATATATATATCGAACTTATATTGAAGTTGCTTTGGCATTTCGTTAACGGATATGTATAAAATATAATGGCCTGGGAACCAAACAGCAGATACAGATGCAAATGTATCTTTTAGCTCACGACTGATTGAAGACGCTCAATGTGGGCAGCATACGAATACGGAGTACTCGTATCTTACGGAAACTTGTTTAATTTGGCGTGATGCAGAGCCAAAAAATAAAAGAAGAAGCAAAAAGATATATGTAAATATATATAGACATACATATATTATTTATCGCACTATATTTGCCAAAGCATGTTGTGCAAAGCCATTGGCTTGGACCAAAAAGATGTGCTAATTATTTAAGATCTGTTAAAGCAAACACGATATTATGCAAAAGAAAAAGAAACTGTAGGCCCAGAAAGCAGCTGCTCATCGTACGCATATCGGGTCTTCCGGCAGTAATCGAAGTTAGTTTTCCATTAATGGAACACGCGCAGCGCAGCCGAGTTACCTGAGTTGGGTAAAAGATCGCGGATCATATTGCTAAGTAAGCAGTTCGCATTGTTAATCCTGTATACTGTTTTGTTCAAAATTCTTAAAGTCCCATCCAATGACGCATTCTGATTATATACTAGAACGTATAATACCCTAACATGGCCAGCGATGCGAATATGCCTATAAAAGTATGTTTATGTATATGGTGTGCTATGCTTATAAATCCGCACATAAAATACATTTACGATATATGTGCATATACCAGGCATTAGGTAAATACATTATCGAAATAAACACACACACACACACACACACACACACACACATACACATTCTTATATATATAACACACCCTATATCATTAAAATAGAGAAAATATATTCGACTGACGGGCGCTACGTCTCTGCGCCTTTTGAAATCCCATCAGTGCTGGCTATAGACGAGCAAACAAAGTCCCGAACCCGGGTAACGAGACGACCAGCAGCCCCCTCTCCCACCCATTTACGCCACCCCCTACTCCTAAATAAAAAGTCTTACGGTAGCGCTGTGGTTTGGGGGCACAGCCAAAGGGCCCAACAGCAGAAGCAAAAGCACCCCAAACATCGGATGAACTTCGGGTTCTGCCATTGCCGGCTGACTGACAGACGGACGAACGGACGGACGGAAGGACGGACGGACGGGCAGACGGGCAGACGCACTGACAGACAGTTTGCCCTGTCGTTTCGTCGTTGTATTTGCTTTGCACGCCTGACGCTGACTGCGCTGTCGCTGCTGCTGTCGCCGTCACCGTCGCCGTCGACGCCAAGAGATATATTCTGCCCGTCCTTGCCGCATGCCTTGCCCCCGCCCCACCTCCCTCTCGCTGGCAGCGCCCGCCCTGCCTGCCCTACCCTACCATTTGCCATTTGCCCAGCGCTTGGCTTGGCTGTTGTATTGCTTGTTCGGTTGGTTTTGGTTTGGTTTGGCCTGGCTTGTTTGGGATTAAATATTTCCTATAGATGGGAAAAACGAGTCGGTCGGGTCGGTCGTCGAGTCGCTTGGCGATGTTGTCGCTAGTTTCGTATATTTCACTTTGTGCTGAACGTTCGTCCGCAGCGGTTCTCACAGCGCGTAAACGCTTCTTGCTGCCCAGGCATTTTTTGATTCACTTCGATTTCGATTTGTTTCGACTTGATTTTCGGCGTTGCTTTAGTTATATTATATAGCAGCCGAGCACTCATAAATAACTATATATACAGATATATATATATATATATATATATATAATATATATACGAGTCTGGTATCGCGCGACTCTGCAAGTGAAGTTCCATTCAAGATTCGAATGTTTGTGCTTGATAAGGCACCCGCTCCTTAAGTGAGTACCACTGTGCGAATGTGTAACGCGTGTGTGTGTGTGTGTGCGAGAGTGTGTGTGTGTGCATGTAAACAAACGGGGTCTTGAGATTCTGCCTCTGCTCGGCCGCTGCCTACGGTTGTTGTCATTGTTGTTGCTGTTCTTGTTCTTGTTTTTGTTTGTGTGCAATTAAAAAAGCCGCGCAGCGCCGCCGACGTCGCTGCCAACGCCATCGGCGTCGGCATTTGCATGCCACACGACACACGCCACACGCGGCGCCAGCAGCAGCAGCAGCAGCAACAGCAGCAGCAGCAAGTGTTTTGCATGGCTGCCCGTTGTTTAAAAATGTTTGCGTTTGTTTTTGTTTGGCGCCGTTAGACTGCGCGTCGGCCGCGACGTCGGCTGCGAAAGTGTTTTGGTTTTTTTTTGGGCCCTTCATTGTTTTGGTTTTTTTATGTTGTTGTTTTCATTTCCCTGTGCTTTCGATTTTCGCGCTTGTTTTCGAGTTGGCGCGTCTTATTGGGCACTGATAACAGGACATTGACATCGGCTCGAAACTAACAGCTGATAAGAACTTTGTAGTTGTAGTCGAGGGCGTGTTTGTGAGGAAATTAATAGGAAATTATGAAGAAGTGAAGCCCTAAGTGAAAAAGTTTAGTGTAAAACAAAGTTATTGAATTTAAGCTCTAAAAAATTTAAAATTTTAACTTTATTTAAAAAGTTTACAAAAAATATTTCAATTTTGGACACACATATTACAACAGCTTGAATAAACGCACATTTAAGAAATATATTTCTTATTTTTAAATGTTTTAAAGCTACAAGAAATATATTTCTAGCCATAATTAACGTAACCCCTGAACTAGTTGTTTGCAAGCAATTTTATCAAAGGTCAAATCCATGTCACCTTGAACTACCGTGGAACATATGTATGTATGAGTAACGCATACACCATATATATACATATATATATACACATGCAAACACACATATAAACATCTACCTAAGCATGACGAAAATCAATCTACAGATTACCTGACAAAAAAGTAAAAAAAAAAAAAAAAAACTCCCAGACTCACAAATCTGGCAAACTGGCAAACTGCTTAGCCAAAGTGGAACTGGAACTGAATTTGGAATTGGAATGTTAATGCTACGAATACTTGAGGCATAAAAGGCCAGGTAAAGCGTACGAGGCACTACAAGAACTAGTTAAACAATAGGCAATAGCTGGGCATAAGATGTAGATATACAAAAGATACAGAGATACCGAGATACAAAAGATACGTAGCAACAAAAGGGAACCCAATGGGCAAAAGAACCAATCCGAAAGAGCTAAGGTTGATGCTGATGCTTCTGCTTCTGCTGAGGCTGAGGCCGGAGGCTGGAGGCTGCCATCTCATGATGATAATGATGACGATGCACGAAATTTCACGAAGTCCCAATCCCCAAGCAGCCTCGGCAGCAGCCGCAGCAGCAGCCTCAGTAGTAGGCAACCATTATATTAGGGTGAGCGAGGAGGACTTAGGGCGCGGAGCAGGGACGACGTCTCGAGGCGATTAAGATAAAGTGCCAATCGATATAAGGGAAAGAAAGGCAGCAGCGAGCAGCGAGCAGCAAGCAGGCAAACAGAGCGAAACGGAGACGAGGCGAGATGAGCTCAACTGAGCTGAGCTGAGCTGAGCTAAAGCAGAGCAGGGGCGAGATGTAGTCGTACATCAGAAAACATCCACATCCACAGCTCGAGAGCCCGAGCAGTGTATATAGCTCAGCGACGACATAAAAGGAAATATAAAACCATTTATAAAGCAAGTCAGTCAGGGGAGATTTGAATTGGAATTGATGGTGTAGTGCACTCGACTACAAGCATGTCTGTCTGTTTGTCGCTTGTGTGTGTGTGCGTGTGTGTGTGTGTGTGTGTGTGTGTGTGTGTGCACGAGCATAGACGAAGCAGAAACGCTTCGTTTCGTTCGTTTTGTGTCAAGGTGCGCGCGGGCTGCGAGTATCTTGAAGATGCGTTGTGGAAGGGTTTTGGGCTATGAAACTTTGCTGCCAACTAAGTTTCCGGCACAGAAAAAGTTTACGCCAAAGCAAAATGAACAGCTGCGACAGTGAACCACCCCTAAGCTAGCTGACGCAGCAAACTGAAAGATAAAACCCAATTCCGTATATCCAACCCAACAGCCACTAATGACCGCCTCTGTGTTTGTATTGGCGTTAGGGGGGGGGAAAGAACCCAAAACCGAAACAGAAACGGAAACTCGATTCAGCTCGAATCTAACGACCGATTTTTAAAGAGAAAACGGACATTGCTGCATGCATTAAGTCATCTTACACCGTTGCCACATATATTCCATCCAAAAAGACCGGCTCTCTGACTCAGCCAGGTGGGCTGTTCGGGAGGGGGCATCGTAGCTGTAGCTATGCATCTGACTCAGCAGAGTATTACACTCAATCTCGGAGGAGGCGGAGGCCCGGCCAAGTCGTTCACTTTAGTCAAGTGCTGCTGTTGCTAGCGGCGACAGCAGCAGCAACAGCAGCAGCAGCAGCAGCTATCTTCGTATTTGTATCTGTAGCTTTATCTGTATGTGTGTGTGTGTGTGTGTGAGCTCTCCGATATGGGTATGGGCGCTTGGCTGCTCCCATAATGGAGCGTTCGACGTCCGACTGGTTCTGGTTTTGGGGGCTGCGACTGGGACTGGAAAACGTATCGATTTCTGAAGGCGTACGCATCGTTGGCTGAGCAACGCTTCAAATTTATCAACAGTTTTATGCCTGTATGTGTGCGTGTGCGTGTGTGTGTGTGTGTGTGTGAGATGTTTTTATGGTGCGCTCGTATCTCTATCTTATAGCGTGCCTGACGTTGTCGTATTGCTCTTCTATATTCAAACTTTCTGAAGTACCCACCATACGCATTTGTGTGTGTGCGTGTGTGAGTGTGTGTGCGTGTGTACGTGCAGATGGTATTTTTCCGAGGTCAAAGCTATTATAAATACAGATGTATGCATTGTACTACTCGTACATACACTCATATATATAAATAATCGTTCAATTTAATGCGTCATGTGTTGGGCCCTGTGATATCTAATTGTCTAAATGCTTGCTCATAGATTTCCATATAATTTTGTGGGTGTTTTTGTCCTTCTCTTTAGCTAAAGTTAAGTCATATGCTTATTTAAATTCGATATTTTATACTAAAAAAAGTACCTGATTTTATAGCAAGCTAAAATCAATACTATTTTTGGGTTTTTTTTTATTTTATTCAAAATAACAATATTTTTCATTGGCGGCAACTCTTCCCTCGATGGGTTAGCTTAGAGGAGCGTGGTCCTGGCAAAAGTTTTCTAGTTTTTGATGTTGATTAAGCACAGAAACTTTTATTGAACAACTTTTATCTCGAAAGTTTTTAACTTTCTGAGAGAATGCTTGGAAATTTCGAAGCTTTAAGTTGAATGCACTTTTGGCAGTTCGAAGCCCTTAAACAGTTGTGCATAGTGCACACATGCATATGTACACATGTCTATGTAAACGACATCAAATTGTTTGCTCTAGTCAATTAATTAATTGCTAACGTTGCGCTCTTAAATGCTCATTATTAATCAAAATATCCTACGCAAAAACTGAAAGCACCTGTTGATTTCGTCTGCGAGCGTTGCCAGATCGCGTGCTTTGAAACGCGGCGAAATTCAAAGCGAACGCAACGAAAGACACAAAAGCAACAAGAAAACAAGCAGAAGTCAAAGAAAGCGTGCGAGAAAGAGTACTGCATTTGTATGAGGAGATATTTTAAGATTATTTATTCACACTTTTGACACAAATAAAACTAACAACTTGCCATTTGTCTTCCCTTTGCAGTTGCCCATTTATATTTTTATGTTCTGATTGGTGTTGGCGGGCATTTATTTGCAACGCCAAAACGACTTCAGTGAAAATTCGGGGCGTAAACAGTATACCCGTAATGCCGACTATACGGCGCTGCTGCATCATCGGATGCCTGTCGAATTCGCGGCAACACCCGAGCATGCAGTTCTTCGCCTTTCCCCGCCCGGACAACCCCTTCCACAAGCTGTGGAAGGAGGCGTGCCACGCCTCGCTGCGCCGCATCATTCCGTTCAAGAAGCCCGTCGTCTGCGCCCTGCACTTCGATCCCAGCGTGCTGGGCGGCCGCCGGCTGCAGTCGAACGCGCTGCCCACGCTGCGTCTGGAGGTGCCCTCCAACCTGGAGGCCGTCGAGCAGCAGGCCATGGTGGAGGAGATCGAGCGCAGCCGCAAGTGCGCCTTCATCAACGCCGTCGTCTACGAGTGGCTGGTTCGCGCCAACATCAATCCCCAGCTACGCGGCAGCATCACCCACGGCATGATCAAGGACAAGGCGGAGAATGCGCGCCAGGTGATCGGCAGCACTTCCTTCATAGCGGACAACCGCTGGCTAAATCGTTTCCGCGAGACGCACCTGCAGGGCTTCGCCCAGAAGCTGGCCAGCAACCAGCT
This sequence comes from Drosophila colorata, assembly GCA_035041545.1. Classification (NCBI taxonomy): domain Eukaryota; kingdom Metazoa; phylum Arthropoda; class Insecta; order Diptera; family Drosophilidae; genus Drosophila; species Drosophila colorata. Next base: position 10,271,697 of record JAWNLD010000564.1, read on the forward strand.
AAAGCCCATGGGCACCTCGCTGTGGATACCGGACATTGTGCAGGACCTGCAGCACCTGTTTCCGCCGGCCAGCGCGGAGCGCGTGGCCAAGCTCGAGGAGATGCCGGAGCAGTACATGAACTACATGCAGCAGTACGGCGAGTACGAGGAGGACGACGACAGCATGGACGTCAAGGAGCAGAGCTACCAGGAGCAGCAGCAGCAGCAGCATTACGCGCTGCAGCAGCAGCACCTGCAGCAGCAGCAGCAACAGCAGCAACAACAGCAGCAGCATCAGTTGAATCCCGCTTGGCCGCCTTTCCCCGGCCATCCACATGCCCACCCACATGCGCATCCCGGCTTCAGCAGCTTCAACGACTTCTACTTCGAGCGCCACCAGCAGCAACTGCAGCAGCAAATGCAGCAGCATCAGCAGCAACAGCAGCAGCAGCAGCTGCAAGCGCAGTTCCCGCCGCCACATGGAGCCTCGCTGACGCCACCGCAGCCGCGGGAGCCGTTCCAGCCACAATTGCCGCCGAACCAGCCCCCGCAGCGCATCAGCCCCTTCCGGCCCGTCCAGCTGGCCAAGCGACCCAAGCTGGAGTCGCCCGCCGACGACGAAGTACAAGAGATCAATTCCTCAGCTGCCGCACGCGACTCCCCTTTGCCACTGGCCGAGTCCACACAACGCAGTCCCAGTCCGTGTGCGAGGGAGCAGAGCAGCAACAGCGGACGCGACAGCGCCAGCAGCAAGGAGAACGCGCCCAAGGCGACCGACTGCATCAGCGGAAAGTCCACGCCCGTGCTCTCCATCAAAAGCAGCAGCCCGCCCGCAACAGCAGCAGGAGGAGCTGCAGCATCCGCGCCAGCCTCGCCGAAGAAGGTGAGCAGCGCCAGCAGCAGCTCCGGCAGCCAAACAAACGGACACACATCGCCGGAACCGGATCCAAGCGCGCTGGCCAACGTGCTCAAGGAGCTGGACAGCTACACACAGGCACTGGAGTACTTGAAGCCGCTCGAGGACTTCGTGCTCGTCAAGGAGAACTTCCGCGCCATTGGGCTGCTCTCGCAGCTGGAGCTGGTGCTGCGCAAGGGGGACAAGGCGACGCTCATCGAGGGTTGAGAGAGCCCAGCTCAAATTGACAAAGCACAAAACACAAATGTGATGAACAGTGTACATATTAATTAGCCAATTACTGAAATAGTATTATTGATTTGTCTTTCCACCATTTTGAAATAAGTAACAGACAGAACCAAGCGATATTCGATGAGATTCAAATAAAAACTATTAATTTATTTAAGTAACGTATTTTCATTTCGAATTCATTTCGAAACAACGGTAAATCAGAGATAGCATGTCTGGCAACGCTGGGCAATGCTGAGCACCTTTTACAACACTGTTTTGGTGCGCTGTGAATGGCATTTTGCGAACTAAAATGATAAACAAAACAGAAGCAGATTAATAAATAGGCATATTCTTGGCAAATCGACGAAAAACGAATAGTAATTATAATAAAAAACAGATGTCACTACTCGAGCAATATGAGCAGCAGTACGCAGCACTAATTGCTGAAATAACTGCGCATATTGGACGATTGCAACAAAATGCCAGTGAGTACAAAATAGAAACATATTTTTGCGAGCAATATTTAATATCCTTCGACTCTCAGCCGAGCGTAGTGAACTGTGCAACAAAATTGATGGCAGCCTGTCGGAGGCACAGGAGCTGCTCGAGCAGATGGGTCTGGAGGTGCGCGAGCTAAATCCAGCGCAGCGCAGCAGCTTCAACGGCAAACTTCAAGTGGCCCAGGCGGAGCTGAAGCGTCTGCAGGCGGAGTACAAACAGACGAAGGACAAGCTGCGGTCCCAGGCAGCGGGCTACACAACGCTCGACCTGGCCAGCAGCGGGGGCGACTACTACGAGGATGTGTCGATTGGCAACGATCAGCGGCAGCGACTCCTGGACAACTCCGAGCGCATCGAACGCACCGGCAACCGCCTAACCGAGGGCTATCGCGTGGCCGTAGAAACGGAGGCGATGGGCGCACAAGTGCTCAACGGTATGAGTACTTTGGCTATTTCAAAAATGTTTCGTAATGTTGACCGACATCTTTTGCAGATTTGCATCATCAGCGCGAAACGCTGCAGGGCGCACGCGCTCGCCTGAGGGAAACGAACGCGGATTTAGGACGCGCCTCCCGCACCCTCAACACGATGATGCTGCGCGCACTGCGCGAAAAGGTCGTGCTGTACGGCGTGGGCGTGTGCTTTGTGGTTGCTGTCGGCGTTAGCCTTTATTTAACGTTCGCCCCAAGCCCCTCGGCGGCCACGTCATAGTCGTTGGCCTGAGGGGTGGATTATGAAAGTCGGAGCATTCCTTGTTGAGATAATTCTTTATTTATGTTTAGCATTAGTTTCAATTGCCAGTTATTTATGTATATTGGAAAAAACTCTGACGGTCCGCACTAGCTCGCCCTACACAACTACAAAGCTTAATTAACTATGACTTATGCCCTAATCATACATATGAGTGTTGATGTATTTAAATCGAACTTGATCGTTGGCAAGTATATAGTAACTATATCATAATAAACATAACATATTCGGACGTTTTAGCATTAAATTCGAAGGAATTATTTACAAATAATAAAACTAACCAAAAATTCATAAACTACACAAGTATTGGTATCAATAAATTAAGCGAATAAATCAAATGCGTTCCATTGAGTTCAGGATTAGCCAAACTCAATGTTCCCCAACTGCTAGCAGCTACACGAGGAGGCCTCCTCGTTAGGCTCCGCCTCGTTGGCCTGGTCAATTTGGAAGCTCTGCCGCTCGAGCGCCTGCAGCTCCATTTTGGAGCGATTGGCCTGCACTAGCTGTCGCGAGATGTCCTGGAACATCTCCTCGATCCCGTTGCCCGTGCGACAGGATGTCTTATAGGTGGAGCTGATCAGCGTATGGCACTGCTCGCAAAATGCTTCGACCTCCTCATCGCTCACCTCCGGCTCGCGACCCTCGAGATCGCTCTTGTTGCCACATATGAATATCTTGGCATTCTCCGCATAGGTGACAATGTCCAGCAGGTGCTGCGACAGCGAGTGAAACGAGGCGGCGTTGTCCAAGGCAAACACCAGAATGGCGCCCTCCGCGAACTTGTAATAGGACGAGGTCACAGACGCCACCCGCTCCATGCCGCCGGTGTCCCACAGTTGCAGCTGCCCAACAAAGCTTTATTCAATGAGTATTAGGCTACATCTCCTACCAAGCAGACGCACCTTGATTTGTTTCTCGCCCACATTGTACTCGCGGTCAATGTGATCCAAGCCCAGGGTGGACTTTCGGTCGGTTTCGGTGATAAAAGTGTTGTTCGTGAAGCGTCGGAACAAGGAGCTCTTGCCAACGCCGTAGTCGCCGCAGAGTATGACCTTCTGCTTGGGTATGCGCACCGTTGCCATGGCGTTCAAGCTCCGTTTAGGTTTGTTAAGTAATATAATTAAATTAATGCCCACCCACACCTGCTAGACACAAAGAAATATAATAACACAAGCCAAACAGCTGTTCGAGCAGTGTTGCCACCAGGTATTCACCGGGTGCCCTTCCATCGATAACGATAGCACGATTGAACTGTGCGCTGACTTATAACCGTTTTTAAAAGAACACGTTCGTCGATTGAGAATTTCGTTGGCATTCACGTTTCCCAATTGACAAAGCTAAACTAGCTTTTGGCCATAAAGGACAATGACAGCAGCGATTCTCTCGTTACTAATATTCTTGAGCTTAAGCTCAATGGGACACAGCCCACGATAAAGTGACAAAAGCTTCCAACAATCTAGTTTACAATGTGGTAAAAAAATGCTCAGTAAGCGGAAAAGCCAACTGAGCCAAGAGTGAGTTTTTAAAGTGCTCCTCGCGAAAGTTTGATTCACCACTTTGTTGTGCAGATAGCAGAGCATAGATCTGATGAAACCCGTCATTCACATAGGAATGACTCCTCTCAATATGGGCGTGTTCTCGGACATATTGAATATAGCAAAGATGAACTGGAGCAGGAGAGAGGAGTACTTTAAGTTAATTGTGAACTAGCTCGGAACAGACGAAGCTCCTGGAGGGATGTTGCCACTAACTTTTGCACACAATCGATTACGATAACGATAACGATTAAAAGTGCACCGCTAAGTAATCGCTTTTGAATGGACTTATCAAGACAGCGCCTTTGACATCTGATAAGCTTTTCCGTTATAATTGATTTCACCAAGGCGATGGCAGCCAAAGAACAGTTAACTGCTGGCTTCAACGGAGGATGGCTGCTACAATGCGTTCGATAGCAATACTTTTGCTGTGCTACGCGGCCTTTGCCCACGGTAAATTGAAGAAATGGCTAACTTTTCATTACGAAATTAAACGAATTTATAGGCAAGGCTGGTTACGGGCCAGGCGAACAGGACTGGGGCTATGTCGATGTACGTCCGGGCGCCCACATGTTCTACTGGCTCTACTACACCACGGCCAACGTAACTAGCTACGTTGATCGTCCCTTGGCTATTTGGCTGCAAGGTGGACCCGGTGCGTCATCCACAGGCTACGGCAACTTTGAGGAGCTTGGGCCCGTTGATTTGTACGGCGATTACCGCAACTGGACTTGGGTAAAAGATATGAATGTGCTTTTTATCGACAATCCTGTGGGCAGTGGCTTCAGTTATGTGGACAATACGGCATATTTTACGGCTACCAACAAGGAAATTGCCCTGGATCTGGTGGAGCTAATGAAGGGTTTCTATGCGCTGCATCCGGAATTTGAAACCGTTCCCTTGCATATTTTCTGCGAAAGCTACGGCGGCAAAATGGCGCCCGAGTTCGCATTAGAGTTGTACAATGCTAAACTTCGAGGAGAAATTAGGAGTAACTTGGTGTCGGTGGCCTTGGGTGATCCTTGGACTTCGCCCATTGACTCGGTTCTGGCCTGGGGACCGTTTTTGCTTGAGATGGGTATCGTTGACCACGATGGCTACGATGCTATCATGGAGGCTGCCAACTTTACGGCCGAATTAGTGGCCGATAAGCGTTGGATACAGTCCACAGCTCAGTGGGGCAACACGCAGTGGGAGGTGATGAAGGCGTCTAAGGGCGTAGACTTTTACAATGTATTGAAGCAAACGCGCGGTGACCGCTTTCAAAGGCAGCTGATGCAAACGCCCGAGGGTGAGTTATAATAGTTTTCCTTACTTAAGTTCGATTAAGTTGCAAACTGTGTTCTAGAACGTATGTACCGCACTATGGTGAAGTACGACATCGATGAAGATCGTGACAAGTTACTAGAGGACCTCATGCGCGGACCCGTAGCCGAAACTTTGGGCATACCCTCCAACGTCAGATGGGGATCGCAGAGTAGCAGCACCTTTGATATCCATAGAACTGATTTTATGAAGCCCGTAATACACATAGGTATATTTCAACCTGGGACTGACAGATCATTCAGCTAGCTAATCATTGAATAATGCAGTGAACGAGCTCCTGGACCAAACTCCTCTCAAGGTGGGCGTCTTCTCAGGCGGCTTGGACCTGATCTGTGCCACACCCGGCACTGTCAACTGGATAGCCAAGTTGAACTGGAGCAGAAGAGACGAGTACCTGGCCGCGCCACGAATTGCAATCAGCGTGGATCGCGTGCTGGAGGGCTACGAGAAATCGGGCGGTAACTTTACCATGTTCTGGATCAATAGATCCGGTCACATGGCTCCAGCTGACAATCCCGCCGCCATGGGCCACGTCTTGCGCGAGTTCACTGGCTTTGGATAAAGTTTCAAACTGTAGATAGCATCAAATAAAATGACGAGCTGAGACTCGTTAAAGTTAATTGAAATTCGAAAACCCTCTTAAGAACTGAAACCGAAATTCATATTGAAACAAGGCCGCGATAAGCGACCGCAATGGCAACTGTTAATTATGAACTAGCTTAGTGGCTTCATCTGAATTTATGGCAGTGATAAGGTAAGTATTGGCAAAAACTGAAAAAAGGCCGAACTTAACTCGTCACGCGTGAGGCCCATCAGCGACGCCACGTAAATGCCTGTTGACAAAAGCGATCATAGTGATCACAGCGATCAGAGCGCCCCTCCGCGCAAAGATTAGAAATTCTTTGTGCGCTCGCTTACCTTCTGCGTGTGAGTTTGACCAACGATCAGACGGTCGCCCCACTCCGAGGTGTACGGTCGACTTGGCTAGAAGTTCGACAGCTGAAACCAGTGCAAAATGAGTCGTCTGCTAATCAGCTTTGCGGTGCTCCTAGCGCTCTTCGGCCGCGGCGCTGTGAACGGTAAGTGGAACTGTAACAAAGTGGCCCCAATTGGCAGACAGCCAACTGTGTTTGGGCACAGAAAGTCCCACTTTATATGCCAGTCAGGTGCTAATGGAAGAGTAATATAAAAAGCTAAAATTAACATTGATTAGTTGCATTATTTGAGCTTGTCTTTCAAACTTTTTCCAAGCGAAGATCTTTGGATTCCTTGCCCCAGTCAATGTAAGATAGTTATCTTATCACACATGCTGTTATCAATATCAAATATAGGCAATAGTCAAACCGCTTCTATTTCTTAAGATAGCGGAATTCTCAAGAAGTCTTTGTGGGTATCTTCAAACTTAATTAAATCTCAAGAGCTTTATTTTGAAGTCTTCAAATCAATACGATCAAATTCTATTTTTATTTATTTATTTTTTTTTTTGCCACAGCACGCACGGGTTTTGGTCCCGGCGAACAGGATTGGGGCTTCGTGGATGTGCGCCAGGGCGCCCACATGTTCTACTGGCTCTACTACACCACGGCCAATGTGACCAGCTACGTTGATCGGCCCTTGGCTATTTGGCTGCAAGGTGGACCGGGTGCCTCGTCCACCGGCTACGGTAACTTTGAGGAGCTGGGACCCTTGCAGCTGGATGGAAGCTACCGCGAGTGGACCTGGGTGAAGGATATGAATGTCATATTTATTGACAATCCCGTGGGCAGTGGCTTTAGCTATGTGGACGGCTCGTCCTATTATGCCAAGACCAACAAACAGATCGCCTTGGACCTGGTTGAGTTCATGAAGGGCTTCTATGCGCTGCATCCGGAGTTCAAGAAGACGCCCCTGCACATTTTCTGCGAGAGCTACGGCGGCAAAATGGCGCCCGAGTTCGCCCTCGAGCTGTACTATTCGATCCAACGCGGCGAGATTGAGAGCAACCTACAGTCGGTGGCCTTGGGTGATCCTTGGACATCGCCCATTGACTCGGTGCTGTCGTGGGCGCCATTCTTGCTGCAGCTGGGCATTGTGGATCAGGATGGGCACGACAAGATCGAAACTGCAGCGCTGAAGACCAAGAAGAACGTCGACGATGAGAAGTGGACACAGGCGACATTGCAGTGGAGCTCCACGCAGTCGGTGGTGATGCGCGAATCGAAGGGCGTGGATTTCTACAATGTGGAGACGCCAACCCGTGGTGATCAGTACTTGAGGCTGCTGAACGAAATGACACCGGAAGGTAAGCCGCCTCCATTATAAATCTGGAGTATCAGTTCCTCAAGATAACATTCCAGAGCGCATGTACCGCACCCTGGTGCACTTTGACATCGATGAGGATCGCGATAAGCTGCTCGAGGACCTGATGCTTGGACCGGTGACCACAGCTCTCAACATTACCACTGGCGTCAAGTGGGGCGCCCAAGGAGGCACGACCTTTTCCAAGCTGATGGGCGACTTTATGAAGCCAGCTGTACACGTTGGTAAGGATCAACGAATCTTACACATTTATAAAATATTGATTTTTAATTCTATTCTTGTTTAGTTGAGGAGCTGCTCAACAACTCAACTGTCAGGGTGGGCGTCTTTTCGGGTGGCCTGGATCTGATTTGTGCCACGCCCGGTGCCGTCAATTGGATTGCCAACATGAAGTGGAACGACAAGGATGCCTATTTGAAGAGCCCCCGCGTGGCCATCGACGTGGATCGCGTACTGGAGGGCTACGAGAAGACAGCCGGCAATTTCAGCATGTTCTGGGTGAACCGGGCCGGTCACATGGTGCCCGCTGACAATCCGGCGGCCATGTCGCACATTCTGCGACAGTATACCAAGTTCGGTTAGCCGGGAAATACATATGTGCATGTCATGAATAAACGAGAAAAAACGGCTATCTCTTATACCGAAGATTAAATACCCTTGCTTACATATGGAAGATCTATAGTTAGTATATATAGTATAGCAAAGAGCAAAGGGACGCTGACAATTGTCAAGTTTGGTATGGATATCTCGAAAAAGAAAAAAGTTTTTCATACAAAAACTTTTATTTGACCGATTATTCCTATAGGAGCCATGCGAAAGAGTGATCCGATATTGATAATTCTTTGCAGATATGTTAGGAGCATAGAAACACTCTCAATTACCAAGTTTGGTTAGAAACAAAAAGTGTTTCAGGCAAAAACTCATTTTTCAACCGATCCTATGTCAGCTATATGATATAGTGGACCCTTCCGACCGATTTCGAGAAGTGTACAGCAGGAAACAAAAAGACGGACCTATGCAAAGTTTCATTGCTCGTTCATGTTTCCTTCTGTGCGTTACACATTTTGTGACAAAATTAGAATACCCTCTCGCAAAGTTTAAAAAATACTGATCGAACTAAGACAATTTAGTTGGAAAGCCTAAAAACAAAATGCAAACATTCACATACAACGTATCTTTGCATTTGCATGCACAAACACACTCCAAATTGAAAACAACCTTCAGCGAAAATGCACCTCATTGCGATCGAATCTGAACCCAGCCAAGTTGAGTCAAATGAAAATCAAATTCGTTTTGCCATATGTAAAGTTCTCGCATGCGCAGTAAGAGAAGAGAGCGAATAGTTAGTTTCATGAAACCATTGCAACCCTCTACCTTAGGAGAGAGTCAGTGGGCTGCCATTATCTGACGTTGTGGGACTCACACACACGCTCGCACACACGTTAAAGTTGCGCGCTGCTTGGGCTTATCACAAGCTCTCCGCCGGCGCAGAAAAGTGCTCTCAATGCGCATTCGCGCTCACAGAGACAGACAACCAGAATGAAAACGGCAGCCGCTGGCAGCGGGTGGGCAGCTATTTTTATATACAACTAAACGCCGTTCTAGTCGGGAAAAACTGAAAGCAGCCACACACGTGTCCGAATGCGGTGCCGCGCACTGTAACAATTAACAAACAAATGTCAACAACACGGTAAAGTGCATTGCAGAAGTATTTTGGAAAAAAAAGTGCACGAAAAGCGCAAAAGAAAGAAAACAAAAATCCAGAACGGGCAACGTTTAGTTGCTGTCAACGCGCATAATCGTAGCCATCGCACACGGATACTCACACACACACACAACTACTGTGCGTATGTGTGTGTAAGTGACAGGGCCGTGTGTATGATAGAGCGAGGGGCGAACAGGGCGCACGGCACAGGGCACAGGGTGAGTGAGCGCAACAGACAAACAATAATACGAACAACGGGCATTAACATGACTCTGTAAACGAATTTAGGCGTAATTTAAACACAATTTTCAAGGCGAGCCACAACAGCAAACACACAACAGCAATGCGTGTGCGCGACAAACGCAAGCAGCAAAGGGAAAGCAGCGAAAAGCCAAAGGTAAACAAAGTAATTACCCTTTTATGCCAGTACTAATCATGATTCCTTCCTGGCAGCCCGCGGATTTGCAGCCAAAGGCCGCAACAACAACTGCGAGGGCGGCAGCAGCGGCAGTGGCCGCCGTGCAGCAGCCGCCCACGTTGCCCGCGACGGAGAAGGTCGCTTTCGACAATCGCATCAAGCGGAAAAACGTGCTGGCCTTGAACGAGAAGGTGGCGGCTCTGCGGGAATACGATCGCCAGCCGGTGTACAAGCACGTGGGCCGAATGTTCAACTGCAGTCCGGATCAGATCAAGCGGATTGTGCAGCAGAGGGACGAGATACTGCGCGCCTGGGAGCAGCGCACGCGGCGCAGCCAGGACGCCAAGACGCAGGAGCTGAAGGTGGTGCGGGTGTCGATGCTGGGCAAGGCCGTCTACGACTGGATACGCAGGATGATGTACTACAAAGACTTCACCATATCGGACGGTCTCATACAGAAGATGGCGTTGCAGTTCAAGAGCTCCATGGGCCTGAGCAATTTTTTCCCGCACCAGGAGTGGTGCGACAAGTTTCGCACCACATACAGCATCCATCACAACGACACGAAGCTACTCAAGATTGGCTACACGCAGAGCTACTCGGTGCAGATCAACGACATCGCCAAGGACGTCATGTCCGAGTGCACTCCGGCAGCGACGGCGACGACGGCAGCGGTGGCAGCAGCAACAGATGCAGCGGCCGAGCCCTTGGAGGAGGATGCGGATGGAGAGGATATCAGCCTGGCCACCATCAGCGGCAGCAGTAATGCGGATGACGATGACGCCGATGTCGACATCGATGGTGGCGGCGACATCAGTGAGCCGGATGAGGATGAGCCCCAGGACGTGAAACCCTCGCTAGGAGAGCTGAATGCGCGCGTGCTCCAACCGCTGCCTCAATTGGTTCGGCTGCCTCAGGTGCAGCCCGGCACCTCACAGAAGGTGCTTCTGGCCACGCCCATTTTGGCGCCTGGTGCGCCGGCTGGCGGCGCTCAGACCATGACGATCATACCGCTGGCGACGCTGGCGCAGAGCATCACACAGCGACCGGCAGCGCCGGCAAAGCCGCTGCCAAAGGCGGCCATGCCGCCGCCCATGCTGGACATAAAGCAGGAGATCAAAACGGAGCCCATAGACACGGACGAGCTGGAGCAGGAGCGGGCGAAGGAGCAGCAGCAGGAGCGCGAGAAGGAGCAGCAGCAGGAGCGCGAGAAGGAGCAGCAGCAGCAGCAGGAGCGGGAGCGGGAGCAGCTGGAGGCAAACGCCAAGGAGAAGCAAGCCCAGGAGCTGGCAGCTGTGGAGATCAAGCAGGAGCTGGACAGCGACGAGGAGCTGCTCGAAGGCGATGACGACGATGACAATGGCGGCCGCTCCAGCGTCACCTCGCTGGCCGAGATTCTGGCCGCCAATGTGGATGATGAAAAGCAGTACATTGAGCAGACGCGCGCCATGCGACAGCGGAAGCGCAGCCACAGTCCCGCCAAAGAGCTGGCCGCGCCCACGCTCACATTGCCGCCCATGCCCACGCTGACCAAGGCGCCGCCGGCGAAGCGCCAGCGCCAACAGCACGACGACAACAACAACGCGGGCGGCGGCCAGTCGCCCAGTCCAATCAGCTGCGCCGAGGCGCGCAAGTACCTGAAGCTACTGGAGGAGTTCGCCGTGTCCAAGGAGAACTCGCGCCTGATTGAGCTGATAACGCGCGCCGACGAAGTCATGCGGGAGCTGGAATGAATTTAGTCTGTAGCCCATCTCGAAGATGCAATTGGATGCAATCAATCTTAGAATACTTGTATATTTGTAATTTCTACTCCTACCAAATACAACAAACCAAATGTAGCACCTACGCAAATTGTATTTCTCAGAGGTGTGCGTGTATGTGTGTGTGTGTGTCTATGCCTGGCCACAATAACAAGTCCAATATATGCGCTGTTCCTTAGTGCGCATGTCTGCCCTTAGTTGGTGGCCGCCTTTGTTGTTGCTGTTGGTGTTCTCGTTGCCACTCTCTGGCATTCGCTCTCTGCGTCGCTGTTTGCTCACCAACACACACAAGGCGCTCAATTTCTGTGCGTGTGTGTGTGTTCGGTGGGTGGCAATGCACGCAACTGACGCACAGGGTGACATTGTACATATTTTTCCCTTAGTAATAATGTTAATTAGCAGCATTTAATTGTACACAATGATTAAGTATACGTGTGCACATAAATATATTTATATGCAATAAAATAAGTACATTCATTTGAAAAAATAAGCATTGTGTCATGCAGGCTCAATTACATTAAAAAAATACAACTGTCTTGTCTTGCAGTATACGGTTACAATTGTGTTTGTTGTGCCAGGTTAATGCATTTTTATTGACAGCCGGCATATAAAAACTCGTGCCAATCAATCTATTGTCGGTTTCCTAGTGCGCATGTCTGCCCTTAGCTGCAAACTTAACCTGGGCGGGCTCATGCTCTCGGCGTTGCATGTAACTGCGGCTCGCCCACAGTTAGGAGAGCCACAGGTAATGTAAAGAATTCTGCGTTCTTGGCATTGTGACGTCACAATTTCGCTCTCTAAGTAGTTTAACGACTAAATAGGCAAGCTATTTTAATAAAATTTTACAAAGCTCCCTAATTTGACAGCACATACCACATATAACAAAGTCGTCTGTATCGGACCACTATATCATATAGCCTGCCATAGGAATAGACGAATGCCGTTTTTTTTTTTTTTGTCTAAGTGCAAGTGCAACATACAAACCTGTATGTATTGGACTACAGCTTCTTATTGATTCTATACAAGCTAAAAATAAAACGCCATTACAATGCAATGTAAACAAAGAAACTGCAATTGTGACGTCACTCTCTCTCTTGCACAGCGCTCTTTCATTGCAGCGCCGAATAGCGGCACTAGATCTATCAATCGTGCTGCACACGCTTTACTTGTCGGTTGCCAGAACGTTTAAACTCGCGTCTGGGCCACATAGCACAGGGTGGTAATGGTTATGGCCAGGCAGTTTAAAATAATTGAAATTTTAAACTTTCCACACAAAATATTGCTTTCTTACATGTATACATAATATATTTATAATCAGCTAAAATGTACAACACATTTCTAAAATAAAGAAATACATACATACATATATATGTATAAGTGCATACTAATACATTTTCACGAACGCGTGTTGATTGATAGACTTTAACCACACGCAAGACGAAATACATACATACGAAAATAATGGCGAAAGCAAAGTAACGCACACAAACATTCTGACACACGGACACGAAACTAATCAATCAATCAATCGACAACAAGCAGCGCTCGCTGAGTCTCACATCCACCGTCATCGTCAGTCTGTGATTGGCGTTGCCACGGGAAGGTCGTTAAAGCATGTACATGCATATGGATGTATAAAGTACGCATATAGACAGCTAAACTGTAAGTAAAACATTAAAATTACATAAAAAACATATATAAAATAACGTTATATCGCTTTTATATTTTTTATTTTGATAGTTTGCGCAAAACTTGTAACTCTGTTAACTAACAGAGGTCTGTTAAATTGGACGACGTGAAGTTGGCTGCGCGCTATGGCAGGGTTGCTAGATCGTTTCATTGCCAATAAGCGGCAGTTTTGGCGCGAGTTTTTGAAACTCTATCAGGAAATGCCGGAGCTGTGGGATATACACCATGCGGACTATAGAAACAAAGAATTAAGAAACGGATCATACGATATTCTGCAGGCCAAATTGAGAGAGATACAGCCAAATGCAACGAAAAGCGACGTCGGGCGCCGCATCAACATTTTCCGCACAAATTACCGGCGGGAACAAATGCGCATTTGGAAACAGCAAGAGTTGGGACTGCATGCTGACTTGTGCAAGCCCACGTTATGGTTCTACGAGAATATGAGTTTTCTGCTCACGCAAGAGTCCTTTCAGCAGAGAGATAGGAAGATGCGTTGTAAGTCCGCAAAAGGAGAGCAAACTTCGGGCTATAGGAACGTTGTAAGTTTACATTTCGTTCTATATTTGAGTTATGCGATAATAACAAGTAATTTTTTGCAGTGTAAAATGGATCAATTTGATACGACTACAACAATGACAGCTGTATCGCCAATAAATAACGTAAGATCTGAGACGAGAGCTTGTTTCCTATTTGTTCCATCCTACTGACAATTAATTTGTTGCAGTGTAAAATGGACCCATTAGACACGACTACTCCTATGACAGCTATACCATCAATACTAAACGTCAGATCTGACACAACAGCGCCTGAGTTTGACGAGAGCTTGTTGCTTAGCCCAAAGATGGAAATATTTGAGACTGAGATGGATCCCATGGAAACCGGAGCAACAATGCTGAATGAAGTCAACAAGACTGATAACGGCGATACCAGTACCTCCGAATTAAATGGGCCACCCTGCCCTAACTCAACCGCTTTGAAAGTAATGAAGGTTTCAGCGCCTCAGCAGTCAACCATACCGTTAAGCGAAGCCTCCGAAACACTAGCCAAATCCTGGGCTATCCAGTATGAGGAGATGGCACCAACACAGCGCATTCTGGCGCGCAAAGCCATTGCCGATATCCTTTTCGAGGGCTGCATGGGCAATTTGCGCATTAATCGCGGCGAACGCGCAATTGTGGATAATCATGTGCAAAACACAATCTGACTATAACTTGTTATATACATAAATTATAAGTATAAACTACCAACTATGCATAGAATAAACTTTATTATAGAAGGAGCAAAAGTCTTAATTCAAAATCTGGTCTTATATACTAGGTGATAACCAAAGAACTGACTTAGCTGTCATCGCCATTACTTAATCAACTTCAAATTTGTTTCAAATGTCACAGTTGCCGAGTTTTACGCCAACTTCTTGAAAATCCCAGTCTCTAATAAAAAGCGATATGAAAAATCTTAATTAGCCATAGTTGCAAGTATGTGTGCTTGTGCTGCAGCAGCTGTGTTGGCCACCCGTCCGACGAGCGGGCCGCCGCCCATCCGGTGATGCACTTAACGCGTTTGCAAATGATTTGAGCAGCTGTTGCCACTGCACCTGTGCCTGTCTGAATGCCGCCTGTTTTGCCATTTTGCGTGTAATTTTGCTGGCCCAACCGCATGGAAAAATTTAAATCACTGTGAGTGGGGCTGGAGCTGACGCTGATACTGGAAGCTGGAACTGGGACTGGGACTGGGGCTGGGACTGGGTCTAAGCCGTTGCAGCATTTTGCACCTGTCGTCCTACGCATGTGAAAATCAAGCGCAGCTTTAATTGATACAACAACAGCTACAGCTGCGGCAGGCGCAGAAGGGGCCACAACGGGGCTGACTGACTCGCCAGTTGCACGTGTTGCACTATGGACTAGGGACTGGGCCTGGGCCTGGGACTGGGACTGGGTTGCTGCAACTAGTCGCGGCAAAAATGTTGTAAAAAATGCGTCGAGCTGCGCAGCTGCCAGGCTGAGGTTGGGGCTGAGACTGTGCTTGGGGGAAAAGTGAGCCCTTCACAACAACAACAACAACAACAAAAGCAGCAACAACAGCAACAGCAACAACACGCAGCAAAGTTTTCAGCCTTAAATGGGCATTGAAATTAAATGCAGCTGCTTTAATGACGCTGCTGCTGCTGCTGCACTTGGTGTGTGCGCGGGTTAGCGGGCCGCGTATCAAAATGGCCTAAACAAATCTGGGAATATGGCACAAAGACTGTCGTGGCTGGCTGGTGGGCGTTGCATGTGGCAGTTGTTGCCTGGGCGTGGCGCCACAAAATGAAATGCATACAAGCGACTGCGCCGGTGGCCGCCGCCTCGCTAGCTACGTGGTGGGCGCCAGTTAACAAAGAAAACAACAACAGCAGCAGCAGCCATAACAACAACAACAACAAAAGCAACATCAACAACAACAACGACAGCAACTTTTGCCTTTTTGGGCCGTTTAATGGGAGTTGCCGTTGCCTTTTTTGGTGCAACGAAATCAAGAAACAAAAATCTTTTATCGCAAGTTGCTGTTGCTTTTGTTGTTGCTGTTGTTGCTGCCGCTGCTGCTGTTGCACTGATGATGATGTTGTTTGCTCAAGTTTACGTACAGCGTATATAAAAATAAATTCGTTTTATGCGCGATTTGAAATGCAATGCAGCGACCAAAAGCGAAAGACTTAGGCAACGAACTCATTTCAACTGCAGCTGATGATGGGCAATTTGGCGGCCCCATCGAACCCTTCCGGCACGATTGCGAGCCCGCTCATAAGGCGCCCATCAGCAGCCATAAAACTGGCCGAACTGCAATTGTGGCCCGCTCTAAACGGCCAACCGTTGGCCGCCCGGACAGAGGTCAATTGCGATGCTACCAGTTGGAGTAGTTGCCAAGTTAATGAGAAATTTCCAATTTGTGTTGGTAGCTAGCTGATCCAGCTGCGCGCACTGCAACTTGTGCTGGCAGACTGTGTAAACAAGCCGCAACAATAAACAGCCAGCAGTAAACAATAACAAATTGCATTTCTCACACACGCCGCACGCGGCACGCGCCACCCAACCAAACCAACCCCCAAGTCGCACGTTGCACGCTCAGGTGCAGTTCCCTTAGGGGTGAGATTCGAATTTCGAGGGCTTTGGCTGAGCCCACGATATGCTGTTGCTTCACAGCGGCACAAAAATCACACGAGAACGCGCCCAGTTGTTGGGAACGCGCCTGGGAACGGGCATGGCCACGGCCAGGCTGAGCTCATCGTCGACATGTGAACTGTCCATGGCTATGGTTGCCCGGGTAGGCGGGCAGGGGCATATAAATTGCTGGCCATCCGCTAATGAGACTGGGAATCAAACACGCACAGCCTTCACTCTCTCTCTCTCTCTCTGTCTCTCCCTCTCTCCCGAGCGGAATGTGGGCGCGCAGACGCGGCCGTTCGGCGTGACGAATAATGTGAGAATGAGAACTTTATTAAAACACTCTTGGGCTGGGATTTGTTTTATGCCCCGCACAAAGGGTATATGCAGCGTGAAGCATTATAAACACAATAAGGAATTATCTAAAATCCGTTGTGAATAGCAATATAGCTGGCCTATATGCAGGCTAGGGTAACAAAGTTCGGTGTGTTGACTTCATAGTTATAGGGTAAGGCTTTAGAAGGTCGCGTCTGCATAAAGCAGAGATATACCTTGAAAAAGAAACAAGAAAGTTTTCTACTTAAATCACATAAACTTATTTTTTAAAACACATTTCTTGATTCTGAAATTTCTAAATACAAGAATTACATACTATACATATAATATGAACGTTTAAAATTATTTCAACTATGTAATTTCATCCAATAAATATATTGTACCTAAACCAGGACTTCTCTTCATATTTGTGTGGCAGTATTAAAATAAAGAATTATTCGTTTTTAATTTATAAATATTCAGACGACATTTGAAGAGAAAATCAGAATGAATTATTTTCCGGTTATACAAGAACTTAGAATACCGTTTTAAAAATAAAATAAATTTGTTTGCTTTCAGTCTGAACTTGAGCTTTTAACTCTAATTTGATAATTTTTAAATCTAGGACACATGTTTGTATGCTTGTTCGTCTACAGGGTATCTCTCGGCGGTGCACTCTCGGCCTGGCCATGTTGGTTATTTGCTGTTATTTGTTGGCATTACATTGGCCGAAAAATTCTCAGTCGTTGCACATTTGGAGCATTCTGAAAATCGCTGAAATGCTTTTCACACGGACAGCTGTGTGAAAGCGCGCAACGTGGGACTGTGAAAATGGAAGCGAGGAGGAAACGACAGAACAGAACTTTTGAGCAGGGCGCGACACAACTTAACACACACACACACATACACACACCTGTATATGGGTCACTGCGTGTGTGTATGTTAATGAATTGGGCACTCATTTTGGGCCGTGCTGCGGCTGCTGTTGCTGCTGCGACTGCTGCTGCTAAACGGGCATTACAATTAAAATTAAAGCATAAGCCATATAAAAGTTGACAAGCTAAACGCACAATTTGGCAGCAGCTGAAAATTTTAGCGGTTAGCCGGGCTTAAAAATACAAAAAAAAACACAAAAACCTTATGCGTTAATTAACAAAAAAGGATACGGCGCCTTTTGATTTTTTGGGCGAAACTTTTATGGCCAATTCATCCAGCCAGAAAGAATAAAAAAAAAACAAAAAAAATGTATAAGAAAAACAAAAGCAAAAGCTGGCCTATTTTATGGGCCGGCGACACCTTTTAAGAGCGCCAATCGAATCAATGTTTTAACACGAGAATACCATTTCCAAAACGGGCTCATTAAGCACTGCCGAATAACCCAGATGCCAAAAAAAAGGCGTATAAAATATATTTAAAGGATTGCTTCGAATTCTACGAATGCCGAAGCTTTGTGCGGCAGCTGCAAAAAAGGAATTGAAATTGGAATTGGAATTCATATTCATTTGATTTCACAATGCTGCGAAAGTGAAACCAAGCGCATCAGCAGCAGCCGCCGCAGCCGCAGCAGGCAGCAGGCAGCAAAGGAGGCAGGTGAATGCGCATCAACAAAATGCCCGATGCCCAAAACTGACACACATCTTCTTTTTTCAATTTTGGACAGCAGCAGAGAGCGAGAGGGGGCTAACGTTGACAAGAAGCGCTGGACAAGTTTTGGCAATTTGAAAATCTCTGCGCTAATTACCAGCGAAGACGAAGGCAGCAACGGCAGCAACAGCAACAGCAGCTGCTGCCTTCGTCCGGCTGCCTAATTGAACTCATCAATTTGGGAGCTAATGAAGTGGCAGCCAGTGGAGCAAGTGGACAGCCGAAACTGTCCTCTTGCATTTGCAGCTCCAGCGCAACTGCAATGCATGAGCCGTGCTCCGCTTTTCGTGCTGATTGTCGTGGCCTGATAACGGCGCATAAAACACAAAACGCCAAGTGCTTCCTGCACAGCAGCAACAGCAGCAGCAGCAGCGGCAGCCACAGCGTCCGCTACTGCCGGCCATTTAATTAGCGGGTTAATTGCCCGTGAGGCGGCAATGCCGCCAACCACATTTTGCATGCAACTTCATTAATAACTTGACTTGAGCAGCCGCATCTCCAGTCTCCAGCCTCCTCCTCCAACTCCTCCGCCGACGGCAGCCTCCGCTGCATTTGTCATAGACAAAGACCCGTTTGGCTAGTCGCTATCGACGCGGCCAATGACAAATGATATGTTGACAGCGTCGCGGCAACAGCAGTTGCTAAATTTTGACACTGTCTTATCGGAGCTGCGATTGCGCCCGGTTCAGCCTGGTCAGCGACGTGGTCAGCCTGGTCGGCAGACGCATCTGCCAGATGCTCATTGCAAAAATATTGTGAAATTGCGATAACTGAGCGCACTGAACAGTGGAGCCAATGCAAACAGTGGACAACTGCCAGTAGCAGCAGCCAACGGGCCATATTTCATTGTTATCTGCATCTGCGAAGGTCTTTAAGTGCCCTAAGTAGCTGCCTCTTAAAGCTGCCCAGCATCGATCATCATTGCCGCAATTTATCAACGGCATGAGCATTTACGGAGCAGAATCTCTTAAGAATTTACTTAAAAGAGCAGCGATTATAGGGAATGTGAAAGATAACATATGTAAAGTATGTAATTCGGTCTGAATTAAGCTGAATGTATATAAAATATTTTTAAAGTATCATGAACAGCAGATTCAAGTATCTTACATATTAAAATCTAATTATAAGTATTATTCAGATATTTCTTTGGTTTACTTTTACATGCTCAAGCTTCCTCCAACTTTCTTAAGATTTTAATTCTTCACAATGAAAAAAATATATATTCAAGTAATAAATAAAAACTCAGTAAGCCATTCAAGAACATTTCTGTTAAAAACTTTTAAACAATTCCTCAAATAGTAAAATTAAATGAGTATTTACGTCCGAAGAGCGTTGTTTCAAAAAGTAAGGAAAATTGTTGGGACTACAAAATTAGCTGGCTAAAAAATGTAATTTCAATAAAGCTGATCGTTAGTAAATATTTTTAATTATTTATTTAATTCCATTTTGATGAATTTATATGTTTTTATAGGCAATTAAATAAAATTTCGAATATACAGATTTTAAATTGATCACTCATTATACATTATTCTACTCACATGATGGAACTAGTATTTTATATGATTTTTACTACACCTTTTCAATATTTAAGTGCCCTTAATCAAACCAATTCTACAGTATTCATAAAAATAGCTACCAATTGGTTTCTCCTGCTGTCAGTTCCCCTCACCATTCCCCCTCATACTGAACCCCTTAACAAGCACTTACCCCAGCGGAGAGCTGACACTGCCACCCCTCAAAGTGAACCCACCACTTAAGGCACAGCGTTATTGAACCACCCCTCAATGCAATCCACACAAAACTCTACCGTCGCCCCTCGATTGCCCCTGCCATTGCCCCTTAAATACCCCTGCCATTGCCCCTTAAAGCGCATGCGCGCACAGCTATTGCCCCTCGCTGAGAAACCCGGTGGAGACTTGCTCGTGAGAGCGCAGACGCGACTGCTGCTTGAGAGCGAACGCCAAACGAAAGACTTAAGACACAAACTTGGGCTTCGGCAATGCGAGAACGAACGAAGTGTGAGCGAGTGTGTTTGTGTGTGTGTGTGTGTGTTTGTGAGTTGTGTGTTCGTCTGGTGACTCAAGTGCCATGCCCATGCGATGCTGTGGATAGAGCCTCCGCTGCGCATGCCACAAGCAACGAATTGCATTTGTAATCATGCGGAAATGATCGCGTTGACCTTTCAGCAAGTTGCAGTCTTAACTCTTAAGTCTGAAGTCTGCATTCTGTGTCTGATTCTGTGTCTGTGACTGTGGCTGGTTCTGCATCTGTGGCTGTGCCTGTGCTTGTGCCTGTGATTGTGCCTGCATTCCGCGGTTGCAATCTGCGTCTGCGGCAACGGCCAACTGCAAGTTATGATGGCTGCTGGGCCAACACAGAGTGGGCCGGCTCATCCTCCAATCCTGCAGCTGGAACGCGCCTGACCGCGTTATTTGCATGATGTGGCGACCTTTTGATCTGCATTCGGCGCTCAGTCAATACAATTATTGATTTGCGCAGCCTTTCTCCCGGTTCAGGCCCAGCTCTGCCCCTTGCGCCTTATTGATGTGCTGCTCTGGCCCTGCGCGCGTCTCTGGACTTTGACTCCAAGGTGAACCTGAACCCTGTGGCTGCAATTTGCGGCTGACGTGTCTGCCGTCGCAATCAGCTTGAACTGCGCTGAAAGATTGGCCTTCCAGCTACGTGCCCATCGGATGAAGGCAACGTTGCGTGCCTGCCTGGGCAGCTCGAACTGCTTCAGCCGTAACCATTTGGACCACAATTAGTCACTCACTCAAGGGATTAGCACAGCCCATGGATCACTTCATTAAAGAGCTCCACAAAGAGGCCACATGCAGACGCTCGCCACGCCATTTTAATATAAATGGCATTTTAATCAAAATTGTCGCCTGCGGTCGTGTATTAATATTGGGCATTATGAAAACAAATTGCGCAGACAGCGGCGATGATGGCCAACAACAGCGAAGCCAACAACAACCACAGCAACAACAACGGCAACAAATTAAAGCTGCCTAAATGTTAAACAATTTACACCAGGCACACAGCACACAGTCTCGACGCGTCGTTGTCGTGCATTAGTCAGCCAGGGTTAATTCAAGCTGCGGCTAAAACTCGTCTCCACTTTAGCGCAAGCTGCTCTTGGTCAAGTGGTCTGGCTAACTGGCTAACTGGCTAGCTAGCTGGCCAACTGCTTGGCTGGTCTGGCTGGGCCGTAGCCGGCGCGTCTCTAGTCTAGTTGATTTAATTTCAACGTCACGTCGTCGCCGTCGTCCGATTTGAATGCATTTTTTGTGGTCGAGCGTCTGAAATTACATGAGCTGCCGCTGCCCAAACCTGCCCGCCAAATGGAAACTGGGAACTGGGCGCTCGCTTTCGAGGTCATGGGAAAACACCGATTTTTTCTCAGTTGTTTCTGTTTATTCAGCGCTTTATTTATTTTGATTTCGCATGCAATTTCAGGTCGCAGCTCATATCAAAGCAGCAGCAAAAGATCAAAAATAAATAAATAAGAAAATGTAAATTAAAAATATTTTTAAAAATAAACGTTTATTGGTTTTGTGGGAATAACTCAATATTTTTAGATAAAACGCAGCAGAAGCTTTATAAAAATGTATTATTTTCATTGAGATTAATTTACTAGGAAGTGTCTCAGATTAAATACGCAGCTGACATAAACAAGATTTATTTTTGCTCAACAGTTTATCTTTAACAGCTTAATTCTTTTTTCCTATTTTCCTACAGATGCTAGAACTTAATACTTGTTTGAACAGTTCCAAATATTTTTATAAAGTATGCAATCTGGCTTTTCATTTAAAAATCGCCCTGCTATTCCTAACTATATAATAGTACCCCAAAAAAATCAATCAATCTTGGGCCGTCTGTTCGTATCTATTAAATTGCCCTTGCACAATCTTTCGGCTAATTCGCAGTCGAAGCTTTAGCGGCCTGCCAATCCATTCTTCAAGCTCTAAACGCTGGCAATTCCAGCGAATTGAAATCCATTGAATCCATTTCCACTTCCAAAGACCAATTGGGCGCCCACAGCGGACAAGACAAATTTGGGGCTGTTAGTCGCAATTAGAGGATTGCGACTTGGACTTGGGCACTCGACGTTCCAGCTGGGGCTGTGACTGCCGTTGAGCTGTCGCCAACGCCATTGAATTCGCTTTTCCATTCCCACACAATTATTGGACTACAAAAGACATTTGAATGCGTTTCCTGTTTCAAAAGAACCCAGCGGAACAATTCAAATTAGCCAAACAAATGCGAACGTGAGAACTTCAATTGAGCTTGAAAAGTGTTAGATGAGCAGGCAGCAAGTGGCAGCAAGGATTACAGCCGCACAGGAACAATAGACACATACCACAGAGTGGAAAAAAAAAAAACTTGAAATGGGCCACTTGGCAGCATCTGCGTCAAAAGTTTTTGCCTGAAATAATATTTTTATAGCCTTTGTCTGCGCCAGCAGCTGGCTTTTCTTTATTTGTGCTTAATAGTTGAGTAGAACTTAAATTTTTTGATGTCAATGTGTAATGAAATTTTGCTAGTCGTTAAATTGGCATTAAAGTGCGGCAATAATTAAGAAGTAATAAAAACTAAATGTAACTATAAATTCATTTTTTTAATATTATTTGCTTAATATAATTTCCGTTTGGCAGTAGGCTGTCGTAAATGTTTTGTAAATTTGTGCTAAAAATCAAAAGTTAATAACAAAATCAGGCGATCAGTTCGCGCAATTTGCAGCTGCGCGCATTTAAAATCAATAAAAAAATAAATAAAAAAAATTAAAGCTTAATATGAATATATGACTATGTTTATAAACACTTGGCGAGCACATAAAAATTGCGGCCAGAACGCATGTGCTGTGTATATGTGTGTGTGGATGTGTGTGCCATGGCTGCAATTAAATATCAATTAAAAAATTGCAATGCAAATGCGCACGCACCCAAAAGTGCCAAAACGTAACGAAAGACTTAAGGCACAAACTTGGCGCTGCGTGCGGTTCACCTTCAGACCCCTTGCAGCGTGTGTGTATGTGTGTACATACACTTAAGACACAGAATTTATGAGTTGGCCGACAGACAATCCGACAAACTTTATTATAAAAATGCGATTTCATTTTTAATACCCTAACAAGAGGGTATTTTAACTATGTCACCAAAAATATTTCGGTTATCATATGAGTACATATTTTTTATGAACGTATCCCCGATAACTTGATTAGATTTACTTTGAAGGATTCGCCCGGGATTATTAAATATAATATTTCAGAAACTGTTGCAGAAGATTTTAGCAGGACGTCATTCAGGTCAAAAGATACCTGGCAAGGGTATCAAAAAGTCGGCTGCGTGTTGACATCTGCTGTTTTTACTTGGCTTATTTTTTGGCCGACAGTCACAAGTTCAAGTCGTTTGTCATTTGCACACCCTGAGACTGGGAACTGGGTGCTGGGGACTGCAACTGTGATTTGTTGTGGCATTTGCATAAATGAATGCACCTTTAAATGGCTTCTGGCACAATGCACTGACGGCTGCCGTTTGCCGTTTGCCGTCGTACGAGTAATTAGAATCTAGACTTTTAATTATGTAGCAAATGCCAAGCCGAAAGATTGCAGCTGCCCCAGCTGCCGGGACTGCCTAGGCTGCCGAGGCTGGCCAAAGTAGTCGCATTAAATGTGCTAAATGGCTTATGTAATTACCACTTAAATGTTTAATTAAATGAAATTGAGTCATTAAGCCGATTCTGTGTGGCATTGCGCATAGCTCCACATTCGTCAACTAATAACTGAAGCCACTAATAACTGGCTGTTTAATAAACAAGGCCAAGAATGTCGCAAACCTAATAAAATGTAATTCAATTTGTTTTCTATAGGAACACAAATTATTTAGATAATATGATAAATAGACAGATATAGGTATATAAATAATTGTACACAATTTAATACATTCAGACAACAATTCTGTAATGATAAGAAACTGGATTAAAATTATTTTAAATTTTAGTTTCAAGTATTTTGTATATTTTAAAATGATATATTTATATTCATCAAAATTTCATCACAACATTTCATCTTTTTATTTCTCTCCTAGAAACCACTCACTTAGCTTTGCTCAAATGCCGCTCTTAGTTAGTTGCTGCTCCCTCTAAGTACGAAATGTATCTGAGTATCTTTTGGTTTGTAGCTGGCAGCATTTCCACTTCCACTTGGGCCGCAGCCCGAGCACACCCTCAAGTCACAAGTCAAGTCACGCGGAGCATGCGCAATGGTAGTCGAACTATTTTGCTTATCTGGTTGTCTATAACTCGTATCTGGCTGCTAGCCTGTGGCCTAAATGGCTGGCAACATTTTCAATAGGCAAAGCCAAGGATTTTGTTGCGTCTGCGTCTGCGTCCCACGGCAAAGATTTGGCGCCATTGAAAACGAACAACATGCAAAAAAGAATTGGAGCTGCAGCAGCAAAAACACCAACAACAGCAGCAACAACAACAACAACAACTGGCTGCAGTTTTGTCTTACACGGCCACGCAACTGAACACTGATCTCTATGTCCACGATTTCGTTTTGCTTTGTGTTTTGGCAAACAACGGGCCTCTATTTGGCAGTGAAAACGATTTGCCAGCTTGGTGCCAAGTTATGCGTCGCCCCTGGTGCTGCAAAGGCGCCACAGCTGCTCAGCTCCGCCTGGGCAACGGCATGGCTTGTTCGGCTGGGAGCTGGCCAAAAGAAATGTCGGGCGGCTCATCAGCGGCAGCCAATGTAAATGTTGCCGTTGCCGTTGCAGTTGCAGTTATTGCAGCTGCAACACTGTCAATGCCAGTGCGTTTGTCATGGCTTAGACATTGGCAACAACCGTCAACATTTGGGACAACCAGCAACAACAAGGACACATTATCAAAAGCGCCGCATTTGCTTCCGCCATCATTAATAATATGTATAGTTGCTGCTGTTGATGATGATGCTGCTGCTGCTGCTGCTGCTGCTGCTGTGACTGCTGCTGCTGCTGCTGATGTTGCTCTTGTTCTGAATTGACGTTGCCTACGTCTGCGTCTTCGTCTGGATCTTCGTTTGCAGTTGCTGCTGCTCTGGCCCGGCCTGGACGTGGCAGCAACTTGTTGCCAAACTGCTGTTGTTGCTGTCATTTTGCGGCGGACTTTTAATTTATTTATGGCCGCACGACGATGACTTGCCAACTGTTTGCATTGAAATGCCGCTGCCAATGCCGACAATCTCGCGCGCTCTCTTTGCGCGCCCCTCCGCCCCCTCTTAGAGTTGGCCTAAACTACTGTGGGCCCAACGCCTAAATGGCAATTAAGCAAACAATTTATAGCTAAAATGTTGAATTTAATTAATGTTCGAATTGCACGCAGAAATTAGCAAACACATGTGAGCCGCAAACTGAGAGACCACAAGAGGCCATGAACACGGCAGAGGTAGAAATTTTTGGTACAACGCGCCAGCGCCAGCAATTTAAATAAAACTTTTGCTTAATTGCATCGCATCTGGAGCTGAAAACCTCGGAATCGGTTGCATGTTGCATGCTGTCGTTTCTCCTCTCTCAATCACGATGCCGAACCCGAAATCTCCGGCGACCCCCCCAATTCCCGCCAAAAAGCCAAGCCCGATCCCGTAGCCGACTGCCGTTTGTGATCGTTAATTTAAATTGAACACATTTTGGACATGGACTCGGCCTCTCGGCAGTCAGTTGGCGCTTTAATTGCACAGCCAGTCAGTCGAATCGCTGCCTCGCATCGGCCCCACCTCCTGCCTCCCCCCCCCTCTTTCCCTTTGCACTAAGCCCTGGCTTAAGTCCAGGCTAAACGATTTCGTTTAATGCAAGTGCCCATCATTTTGGGGCCACTGCACGTGCTGAAAGTGATTTTGTTGTGTGTGTGTGTGTGTGTGTGTTCGTGTGTGTGTGTGTCTTGCCCGCCGGATATTTTGGTCATGGCGAACTGGCAATTAAAGCAGCATCTGAATACCTCTACACCCTACCTACCCCCATCAACCCCTGCCCGTTCGCAGTTGCGGCCTAATGAGTTTTTAATTGGCCTGTGCCTCGTCATCCTGCGCTTTTGCTAATTTGTCGATCGTGCCTAAAACGTATTTTATATGCTTTTTTATTTTTAACATTTTGGCCTTTATATCAAAGCGACTTTCTTTCAATGGGTAACTCGAGCTGATTGAGCCATCAGCCAGCTGCTATTGCCGATGTGCTCAAGTAATTTGAGCTACTCCTTTCTAAGCTTCGATTCGCACCTTGTGCCCCAAATGGTTGCAACGTCAGCTGCCTGAATTTTGCCTTTAAAAATGAGAATATTTTAACACAGAAGCTCGAGAGACTCAAATTACAAAATAGTTATAAAATGTTTATTATGTCTATTATGTATATTAATTTTTTATGCTGGTTCATATTTTGTTTAGTTGTATAATATTTCCGTTCGGAGCTCACAGTTCTCCATGTTAACTTTATTTTATTATAACCTTATCTATAAAAATATTTTAAAACATGTACGACTACGAGAAACCTGAACGCAGCTGCAAGCTGTCGTTACAAACATTTAAACCCATTTGCATTCATGCATACACACAGAAAATCACATATCCAAATATACATAGATTTTTATCGATTTTAGGATAACGGTAAGAGTTATCGATCATTTGAAATAAAATTGATCTGCGTATGGTATACACGATCTTAAAAATTCCAAGTTCAGCTCTTGTAGTCTCTGCAATCGACGCGTTTATCAGACAGACGGTTGCGGACGGACGGACAGACGGACATGACTAGATCGACACTTAACTAAAAATAAACATAAACATAAACATAGAAAACCTATCTGAACTCTTGAAAATCGCATAGGACGTTTTTGCAATTGACCAGACTCTGAAATAACAAATAAGACGGCGCTAGTCGAGAGTGCCCGACTAGAACCATGCGACGATCTGTCGTTACATACATTTCAACCCCCTTGCCTTCTTACATACATACAAAAAGTCACACACACACACACACACTCACTTAAACTAAGAGTTTGATCGTTCTGAAAGAGCAAGAATATATATACTTTATGGGGTCGGATATGCTTCCTTCTGGCTGTTACCCCCATTGTCAGTTCATGTAAATAAATTAATAATGTAAAATATATAAACTACGCAAATTATTATTTTTATTCAGTTTTTATATTTTCTAACAACATTGCCTCTTTCTTTGCCTGTCCTCCATTGTCACTTCTTTTACACCTAACCTATAACATATTTCCCAACAATATCGATCCAATTAAATTCTTATTTGTTGATGCAACTTTTATGCGCTCTTTACGCATATGCTTCTCTTTAAGCATGCTCCATTTCCATGTTTCTTCAATTGAAGCTCATAAAATACATTTCTTTTTCCACTTTAAAATCAACCATAATTTTTACTAAATTTTTACTGGCAACTTAATGTTATGTCGTGGCCTGCTGCTCTCCTGTCCCCTGTGCCCTGTGGCTTGTCTACCGTCCTCTGTCCCTACCTTTATCCAAGTTATTGTGATTTCAATTTCAGCCACGAGATTGCCAGAGTTTGAGTGCGTTTGCGTGTTCCTCATCATTTGTTTGCAATGAAAATAACACCAACATAAACAACGATCGACAGGCTCTGGACTGGGGCCCAAGACCGGGCCCAGGCGATGCCAAATGTCGATGGCGACGCAGCATTAAAATGCACAAAAGCCCGCTGCGCATGCGCTTCCACTTGGCAACGGCCAATGGCCAATGACCAATGGACATGTCCTGTACACTCCACTGTCCCAGGCGCCACACCCTGCTGTGGTCCAGACCGAGACAAAAGCCGCTGCGAACGGACCTCGGCCGCGCTCGTAGGCGGCAGTTGCGTTGATTTGCAGCGGCCCCAAAAAGGTAAACGGCCTTTAAGTTATGTCAAAGGCTGAGACAGTTCCTTAATTGAATTTCTTGGCCAAGCGAAAGCTTCTTAACATGCAGCTCAAATGAGTTTGCGAAGTAATAATATTAAGCTCTTAAAACAGAAGCAAAGCTTTCCCCACTTAACAAATAACATGGTAAAAAGCATCAAATATGCAGTTGACAATTGCATGTTATGTTTAATAGGAGCTGCTAACATTTAAGCTCTTTACATACTGTTATTATGTTAAGTTTAACATAGTATTTCCAATTGGTTTTGAATATTGCATTGGGCTGGTTTTAAGAAAGAAATTCAAAACTATAAAAAGGAATATCCCATAATACTATAAAAAAAAAATATCTTAGGATGATTATTATAATTATCGTTAATTTCTACTATTAACAAGATCATCTACCTCTATCTCATTATTTAATATATTTTACATATTTTATAATCTTTAACAAAAATGTTAACCTTTACTTAAAATTCTCCTTTATTCCCATTTAATCCTTCCACTCGACTCCAACCTGGAGCATTTTTCGGCTGCCTTCTTGAATTTAGTGTTACGATTTTTATTTTTTATGGCCGAAAATGCCGAAAATATTTTACAGTTTATTATGGCTGATTGAAATTTGTGGTGCCCCGTCGCGGTGCGGCACCAAATTGCAGCAGAGTGCAAATGTGTGTTTGATGCGGCTGCAGGTGTTGAAGCAACTGCATTTTTATGATAAGATAGCGCCCCAAAAAAGGCGAAACTTTAATGAGCCAAAGGGCAGCGGCCTGTGGATCACCACCACCAGCAGCAGCAGCAGCAGCAGCAGGGGGGCCAGGAATCCAAGTTGGAGCTGGAGCTGGAGCTGGTACCCATGGTGAGGCCATAAAGATTATAACGTAAAACGTTTAAGTGCCGTTGGAATGAAATGGGAATTATATAACCAGGTGAACTTAAGATTGAAGAGAAAATAATTTGGTAGAAGTAACCTGAGGCGACGAACGGCTAAATTGCAACTGGAAGCACATTGGGATTTGAGCTGCGTACAACGTGACTTTGGGGCCATAGACCAACGCCCACGCACGTGCAACATTGTT
This sequence comes from Drosophila colorata, assembly GCA_035041545.1. NCBI lineage: Eukaryota > Metazoa > Arthropoda > Insecta > Diptera > Drosophilidae > Drosophila > Drosophila colorata. The sequence goes on from JAWNLD010000564.1 coordinate 10,300,876, forward strand.
GTTGGTTGTTGGTTTCTATTGGCTCGCAAATTGAGTTTGCAGTGGCTTTTGTTTGCCTTTGTGGCTGCCACAGCTGGCAAAGTTGGCATTGCCCAGACAAGTGCGTGGGCCATGCATGCCCCCGTATCCCGGAGCCAGCACCAGCACCAGCAACAGCAACAGCTGCCTAAAGGGTCGTCCGCCTGTCTGCCTAGCTGTGCCAGCCAGGCGACATCTGCGCCAGCAATCTAAGGCGAATGCTCAGACAGCCTCGCTCGCTTCATATATGGCAAACGAGCCGACAAACCGCCCATCGCCCGTCGTCGTCTGCTGTCTGTCGTCTGCCCGGTTCCAGGTTTTGCGGCAGAGTCTGTGCCTGCATCCATGTAAGCTTCATGCATTGCTGTGCAGCTGCAGTTACTCGCAAAATGTTCTGCTTGGGCTCATTTATGGCGTAGCCTGGCAAATCTGGAGAGGATCAGCAAGTGGGTGGGGGGGAGAGGTGGAGCTTGACTGCGTGGGCTAACCTTGCAGGTGTTCCATAGACTGATGGGCGCCATTAGAAATTGCAATTGTCCAATGCTATGTGGGATGTGGCCACGCCCCTTGGTAATTTAAAGGCGCCAACTGGCAACAAATTCAAATTAAATGCGTGGCGTGTCACATAAAAGTCGCCTTGTGTTTAGCATGTATGCAAATTATCAGCAGCAGCAGCAACAAGCACAACAACAGCAACAACTACAATGGGTGACACATAAAATGCAAGCAAAGGTTGTCCACTCGCTCGTCCAACTGCCGCTGGTCAGCCTGGCTAGCTGGCTAGTTGGCCACGTTGTCATCGTTGTCGTTGTTGTCGTCGTCGTCGTCGTCTCTGGCCGTTTATAAAGTCAAAGGGGGCACATGGCGAGTTTTAACTGACAGACAATTACGCTAATGGGACACAAATGGCAAATTAATTAGCTGAGGGGCCAACCACCAAGCATTGTGGTAGATGTTGCTGCTGTTGCTGTTGCTGCTGCTGCTGCTGTTACTGTTGCCTCGAAGTTGCAGTTTGTTTGGGCGCATAAATCACATGTGATGGCATAGCAATAGTGGCGCATGGAATGGACCCAACACCGAGTTAATAGACAAGACTCCTTACGAATGCCAGCGCCAAGCCAAGGTTCAAGCTAAGCTCAGGTATTTCACAGCAAAGGATCTTTAAAAGCGATAAATTAAATATTATAGACAATTTAGCAAATGGAACTAGGATCTCCTATTATTATTTATAAGTAACACCTATAATATTATAAATTAAAAGTGCTTGTAATTTATGTTTAGTAAATGCCAAAAACACAAACTTATTTATGGGTTCGAATGATTGTACCAAAAAATTTCCAAAAATAATCATTTTCAATTATGCACAGATTTGTAATGCAGAATCAATCTAGAGGACAAATGATGACTAAAATGCCATCAAACATGAAAATCGGTTTTGTTTTGACAAAGTTATGCGAGTTTGAAATATGAGAGCCATGGATCCGAGAGCTTTACATGTCAAAATTTTTGCCAATTTTGGCATGATTTTTGACAAAAAATTTGACACCCTCAGAATCAGTTTTAATGTTGTTTTTTATTCTAAATGTGACAACCACAATCGAATAAAAATACAAATTTGCAATTCTAAATTTAAAAAAAAAAATATTCGAAAATTGGTAAGGGGGGAGTACATGATTTTTTTTTAAAAAATTAAAAAAAAATTATTTTTAATAGTGAATATATTTTAAATGCAGAATCAATCTAGAGGTCCAATCCTGACCAAAATGACGTCAAACATGAAAATCACTTCAGTTTTGATAAAGTTATGCGAGTTTGAAATATGGGAGCCATGGATCCGAGAGGTTTACATGTCAAAATTTTTGTCAATTTTGGCATGATTTTTGACAAAAAATTTGACACCCTCAGAATCAGTTTTAATGTTGTTTTTTATTCTAAATGTGACAACCACAATCGAATAAAAATACAAATTTGCAATTCTAAATTTTGAAAAAAATAAATTTTCGAAAATTGGTAAGGGGGGAGTACATAATTTTTTTTTTAAAAAATTAAAAAAAAAATAATTTTTAAGAGTGAATATATTTTAAATGCAGAATCAATCTAGAGGTCAAATCCTGACCAAAATGACGTCAAACATGAAAATCACTTCAGTTTTGATAAAGTTATGCTAGTTTGAAATATGGGAGCCATGGATCCGAGAGCTTTACATGTCAAAATTTTTGCCAATTTTGGCATGATTTTTGACAAAAAATTTGACACCCTCAGAATCAGTTTTAATGTTGTTTTTTATTCTAAATGTGACAACCACAATCGAATAAAAATACAAATTTGCAATTCTAAATTTAAAAAAAAAATTTTTTCGAAAATTGGTAAGGGGGAGTACATGATTTTTTTTTAAAAATTAAAAAAAAATTATTTTTAATAGTGAATATATTTTAAATGCAGAATCAATCTAGAGGTCAAATCCTGACCAAAATGACGTCAAACATGAAAATCACTTCAGTTTTGATAAAGTTATGCGAGTTTGAAATATGGGAGCCATGGATCCGAGAGGTTTACATGTCAAAATTTTTGTCAATTTTGGCATGATTTTTGACAAAAAATTTGACACCCTCAGAATCAGTTTTAATGTTGTTTTTTATTCTAAATGTGACAACCACAATCGAATAAAAATACAAATTTGCAATTCTAAATTTAAAAAAAAAAAATATTCGAAAATTGGTAAGGGGGGAGTACATGATTTTTTTTTAAAAAATTAAAAAAAAATTATTTTTAATAGTGAATATATTTTAAATGCAGAATCAATCTAGAGGTCAAATCCTGACCAAAATGACGTCAAACATGAAAATCACTTCAGTTTTGATAAAGTTATGCGAGTTTGAAATATGGGAGCCATGGATCCGAGAGGTTTACATGTCAAAATTTTTGTCAATTTTGGCATGATTTTTGACAAAAAATTTGACACCCTCAGAATCAGTTTTAATGTTGTTTTTTATTCTAAATGTGACAACCACAATCGAATAAAAATACAAATTTGCAATTCTAAATTTAAAAAAAAAAATATTCGAAAATTGGTAAGGGGGGAGTACATGATTTTTTTTTTAAAAAATTAAAAAAAAAATAATTTTTAAGAGTGAATATATTTTAAATGCAGAATCAATCTAGAGGTCAAATCCTGACCAAAATGACGTCAAACATGAAAATCACTTCAGTTTTGATAAAGTTATGCGAGTTTGAAATATGGGAGCCATGGATCCGAGAGCTTTACAATTTTCAGCTCGACTTTATCTGTTACGCCTAATTAAAAGTTTCGAACTTTTAATGACTTTCAAATTGATTTTAAATGGTTTCACATTCCTCGAGAACTGTCAAATCATATTAAAGCCGCCTGATGAACCAGTTAGCAATACCAATTGGCTATAATTATGTGCTCGTATAATTCTGCACAGGTGTCGGTCAGCAATCTGTTGATTTTCATATTCAATGTTATACATCTCGTTTTGTTATTGTTGTGGCCGATTGTTGCTGCCGATTGTTGCTGCTGATTGCTGCTGCTGCTGCTGCAGGTTGTTGCAGTTGTTGTTGCTATTATGGATATTTTTTTCGGTAGCTGTGCGAATGTTAAAACGCCTCTTTGATTATAAAGCGAGCTGCGGGCGCTACAGCATGTAAATGTGTGTAGTGGCCAGCAATAATGTCCATAATTACAAAGCGCAGCCAAAGTCAACCAACAAGCGACGACAACAATGCTAACAACAACAGCAGCAGCAACAACAACAACAATGTGAACAATGGCAACGTTCTTATCGCTTACAACTTGTTTCGATTCCATTGACCAACTATGGTCAGGCGGCGGGTCGAGTCTTAATTTGGCCAACAGGCGCATTGTTGTTGCTGCCAAGCGAATTGTTTAATTGCCGGCGTATGCGGCGCCATAAATGCGCCACAATGCAGACGGGGACAGAAAGCCAAACGGACAGACAAACAGACAGCGATCCATAATTGCAGCTAAGAGCTATTGATGAGCGCGCACTCGGAATCAGATCGCACATGTCCAAGTCTGGAGCTAATGATAGACCCTGCAACAAGTGGAAAGAACACTTTAGCCGGGCCAGCAACATCAGGCCAGCTTCGGTTAGCTGTGACCGCCCGAAAGGCTACAGCTGTACGGCAAACAATTGGTGTGAAATTGGCCTTCCTGGAAGCAGCCGTGTCCATGTAATTAGGCGCGTTCTGAGCGCTCTCGAGCCAACATTTAGAGGTGTTGCCCGTCGCTGCGCATTTATCAGTGCAAACAAGCGCTAAGCGCTTGCCAAAATCCCGAAAACCGAAATCGGGCTAAAGCCCTTTGGCAGCAAATGCGCGGAAAGATGTTTTATGCCACGGCCGGGGCTAATAAGGATAATTGCCAGCCGGACGGGGCGTTAAGTGAGCTGGGGCAGTCGGGCCAGGAAATTTGACAAATTGCCATCAGCTCTTACTGGAGTCGACGTGTAAACGGTTGCAGGTGTTTTGACTGGGCGTGGCCGCGGCCCAGCAATGGGCCCAGTCGCCACAATCGTTGCTGCACTCGCGATTTGTATCGCTGTCCAATTAAGGCAACAACATGCGGTGGCAGCAACATGTTGCCGGCTCAGGCTCAGGCCCAGGCCCAATCCGAGCGGCGATATTGCTAACGAAGCACTGACAATGAACGCGTATTGCCGTCAGTTTGACACTCCCGCAGAAATCGGGGACTTAGCGTATAACGAAAAATTCATTACGATTTCGATTTAAGTTGAATAATTATTTATCTAGATAATGCTACTCACTCAGTTCGTTCGCTCGCTCGCCCCGGCTGTTTGCCAGCCCGTGATTCATATCAGCGCATTTGCAGGCGTGTCAACGACAGCAGCAGCCACCAACTGTTGCTGCTGCTGCTGCCGCTGGCAGCAATCACAGCCGCTAAGCTGCCACTGCGGCAGCAACTGCTCGCTGCTGAGCCCCCAAACTGAAGCTAAGGCTTGACATAAAACAAATAGACTGTCAGTTTATGTAGCATTTGGAATGACTAAATGTTGCCGTGATTGCATTTTGCATGGGCTTGTACATTAGATAGCATATAAACAGTCGGATAAGGACAGTGGGTGAAGTGCAGCAGCAGTAAAAGTGGTCACGGTAGAATGATGGGAACTGGGAGCTTTTAAGATAACTGTTGTGCTTTCTTTTCTAGGATATAGTATATTCTTTAATGGTGCATTTATTTCTGGGTAATCGAAAGAACAGCAAGAAGAAAACATTCTCCAATGCTTATCAGTTTTGTATGTACGTAAATTTTTCGATAATTTATTTATGTATAATCGGAACTATGAAAAGAAAAGGCTCTCAATTTTCTAATTTGTCTACATCTTTTTTATACCCTGCCATTGAAAATGGGTAAAAAGGGTATAATGGTTTTGTGCAAATGTATGTAACAGGCAGAAGGAAGCATCTCCGACCCCATAAAGTATATATATTCTTGATCAGCACGACGAACTGAGTTGAATTAGCCATGTCCGTCTGTCCGTCTGTATGAACGCAGCGATCTCGGAAACTACGAAAGCTAGAAACCTAAACTAAACGACTATAGATTCTCCTAAACCCTACGCAGTGCAGTTTTTTTTCTTCTGTTTTTGAATTTTATAGAAATTTTTTACAATTTGCAGACAAAAAATTCTAGGGGAATATACGCTTATCCTAACAATTTCTTCCCTGAATGAAAAGTTAAATGGGCCGATTAGTTAGGATATTAAGGAACGATGACTTTGATGACTTTGATGTTCAAAGGAAACAGATTCTTTTTTATTATACAATTTGGTTTTATCCTCCATGGTGCAGTAATTCCACCGATTTATAGCTTGATCGGTATGTCACCGTGATAGCATAATGAGCCTTAACAGATCGCTTTGCTGCAATGCTGTCCGCTGATGTAATGGCAATGTTTATGTCATGATATCTTGATCGGATTAACATGGAGCCAGCGCCTTGCATGTGACTAATCATGCGAATGCGACTGCGACGGCGACCTGCACCTGCCACCTGCCAGCTGTCAGCTGCTGCTCAACGACAGACGCCCACCGCGACAATGTGGGCGTGTCTGCGGGCAAGCTTAGCATATTTCTCTTATGCGCGCAATTCAATTACAAGCTGCATTTGCACACCACGACAGATCTACGGATCGTATAAGCGATTCGAACTGGATAGTGGATACTGGATACCAAATTACAAGAAGTACAACCGACCCCAAGTGGAGGCATTAAAAATGCGTGAAAGCGCGCTGTGTTATCGCGGCCCAGAGTCGGACGCGGAGAGCACGCAAATAAATCAAAGCTTGCGGTGCTTGTGGACCAGTTTCACTTTAAGAGCGGCCCAATTGATAAAAAAAAAAAACTCTATATAAATATATGTATATATAAGCCCATTGCCAGGCACAACAACAACAACAACAATAACGAGTAACAACAACGACAACTTTGTTAGGCAACGGCAAATTTTAGCCAAGATTTATGTGGCCATAAATGCGATTACAGAGCTCCAACGAAACGTCAAAAAAAAAAAAAAAAATAGGAAAATAAAATAAAATAAAGGTAAATACAAAACTGTGAGTCCAGTTTGCACTTTACACGGTTTTGTAATTTATTTCTGACGCTTCGATTGCATTCTAATGACAAGTGCGGCGACGGCGACGCCGACGCCAACGCCGACTCTTTGGCATAATTCACAGAAAGTTGCTGTTGCTGTTGCAGTTGCTGCTGCTGTTGCTTGCTGCTGTTGCTGCTGCTGCTTGCTATTGCTGCTTGCTGTTGCCACTGGCGGCGTTCACACTTCAAATTGCCAATTTGCATATTTTCGGCATACGTAATGCAATTGAAAAATTAAAATTGTAAATGCTAAACTAGCTAAATACCCTGTAGGAAGTTTTTTTCCAGCGATATGCAGCAATTTTAAAATTGCATATTTTTTCAGTAGAAAAAATAAAAATAGAGCACACAAGTTATTTTACAAACTATTCTCGCATGGGTATTTAATTTTAAGCTGCACAAAAATAATTATATTCGGTGCTTAATACTTGACGAACTAGAGATTTTAATTTTTGAAAATAATGAAATGCGTTTATAAATTAAAGTTTTCATTAGTGAACAAAAAGCGCAATTATCACAGGAGAATAATCGCGGAAAGCTTTTGCCTCTTGCTAGACCTTTCAAATAAACATATTTGTATACAAATATATCTATTATAAATTATAAATTATATTGGTTGTTATTAAAATGGTGGGTGTATTTTAATAACAACCAAGACACTTTCTGAATTATTGCCACCTTCACATGTCAAAGCATAGCCCACGCCATTAAATTTCGCTACAGGGTATGCCCACGGCTTATATTGCATAAATCAACAGCCAGGCAGCCGACGCGTTTTCGACGCGTTTTTTATCGCGCGCCAGCATCTTTGTCTGGCAATTCATCTCATTCTCATGCACACACTCAGATTTCTGATGTGAATAATGCTGAATGCGAGAATTTGTTAGCTGATCGCTGCATTTGCCATAATTAATTTCAATTGCGCATGCAAACGTTGCGCATACGCCGCGTGGACAGCCGCAGCAAAAAAAAAAAATAATAATAAATAAATAAATAAATAAACGCTTCACGTGGAAGTGTGCAGCTGACTTATGATTCGAGGCGCATTCGAAACGCCCATTTTGAAGCGGCTCCATGTGGGAGTTGTTGTTGTTTGTCTAGCCTGGGAAGCCGTTGATGGTTAGGCTGCTGTTGCTGATGTTGTTGCTGTTGCTGTTGCTGCTGGTGCTGCTGCTGTCGATGCGGCTGTCGATGCTGATGTTGATGTGTTTTGACTTGTGCGCTGATTTACGGCCCAGCGCCTGCCGCGCAGCAATTTGTTTGGCTGCCACAAAGCGACTGCGAAGAGGCAGCCAAGGCCAGCAGCAGCAGCAACAACAACAGCAACAACAACAGTAACAGCAGCAGCAGGCAGAAATTAACGCGCCAGTCGCCACATAACTTGCCGTACGCATAAAACATGTTAAGTAATCAATTGCTGAGGTGTAGAGGCGGCCACAAAACGTGCAGTATAGAACCGGCCGAGTGTTCATTGCCAATGCCAAAGGCGATGCGGTCGCAGTTGCCGCATTTTAAGGGCCACAAACACGTGCAACGCCAGTGCAACTGTTGCTGGTGCAACTGGCCGTTGTTGTCGCTGGCAACTTCAAAGTATCCTGCGGCATAATGCGCTTAATAAACCATGAATCACTGTCCAAGCGGCTGTCAGGCTGTCGCCCCGACTGCTGCCTCGTCGGAGCAGCAGCAACATTGATTTTGTCACGACGCAAACACTTTAAAGCCACAATTGCTAAAGTGCGCGAGCTGCGTCCAGTAAATGATGTGCGCATGTGATAAAGGGCCCGCAAACGAGCCACGGCTGCAACGGCAACAGCAACAACAACAACAACAAAAAGCCCTAGTGGCAGTTGTTCAGAGTTCAGGTCCAGCTCGGGCGGCTGTTGCTTGTTTTGGTCGCCTTGTCGTCGCTTGAGTGGCATAAAAAACGGCTTGCACTTGGACTTGAGAGCTGTATTTGAGTTTGACTCGGAGTTGGAGTCGTTGGGCCTTGGGCTCCATGGGGGCTATCAACATTCTCAGGTGCGCCTGCACGGCCTTTGTTTCGCCAATGGGCAACTTTTGTCAGCTTCTTCAGCTGGCCAAAAATTGCTCTTTTTACTTTATTTTCTTTGTTGTTGTTGTTTTTTGTTTTTTTGTTTTTTTTTTGGCCACAACCCTAAGCCCACCATCCAAGCTAGTTAAGTTGTTAGCTGCCCTCGGGGAGCAGGCAGCACAACAGCAACTCCAAACTCCCAATTGCAATTGTAGTTGTATGCAAGTTCCCTTGCCAGGCAGCCAGCCAGGCAGCCAGACAGAGAGCTAGCCAGGCATCATTAATCAGCTCGGGTTCATCAGCGGCAACATGGTTCATTAGCTTTGGTTAGTTGTTGCTGCTGCCGCAACTGCTGCTGCTGCTGCTGCTGCTTTGCTGTTGCTGTTGCTTCTGCCATTGCTGTTGCTGCCGTGCCCGTTTGGCGGCCTCCTGTCGACGATTCTAATCATAAGGCACCGGCAGTGGCTCCGTCTGCCGGCACACCGCTTGCCAAGTTAATTGGCTAGAAGTTTTACATAGACGCAACAGCAACTCCCAACTGGCAGCAGCAACATTGGCGGCAAAATCTAAAAACAACGTACCAAACTTTACGTATGCTGTTTTCCATGCTGCTGTTGTTGTTGTCGTTCAGCTTATTTGGTAGCAAGGCCTGCGACAGCGACCTATTATCAACATGCTCAAGCTGATGTTGCAGCCTTAAATCCCGCTGCTTATTGTTGCTGCTGCTGTTGCTACTGCTGCCGTTGCTGTTGCCTACTGTGCCTTATGCATATTTACATGCTGCCCAAGCCTTGCCGTGGCTCTTTGGCAGTGATCTTGTCGGAGCGAGTGCCACGTCTGATTGGGTTGACAGTTTCCAGCAGCTTTTCCAGCTACTGTTAGCTCGCGCATCGTGGGAAAAACAAGCCGCAGACAGCTTGCCAAAAACGTACGTCACAGGCAGTTGCTTCGATTTAGATTAGGGCATGCGCGTGGACAGAAAATGTTAAGTTACTGTTCCTACACGTGCAAATGCAAATAACAAAAATCACATTTTATTTGATGTCGTTCTATTCGATTCTCATGAGTTCAAGTAAGGTTTCACGTTTTTGTTATAATTTTAGTGATTTGTCATTTCAAAGTGATGTTTAAATTTTTTTTTAAAGTTTTTTTTAAAGTTTTTTTTAAAGTTTTTTTTTTTTAAGTTTTCTCTTGCTCACTCCGTCACCCGCTTTCTCTCTCTCTCTCTCTCTCCAACTAACGCTACTTTCTGTTTCTTATATGGCTTTCACTGGCTTACACTCATTTTCGCTCTCACTTAGTCACTGACTTGCTTTTCTCTCTCTTACTAACTTTTTTTCTCTCTTTCCCCACTCTCTTACTCACTAGCTCTCTCTCTCTCTCTCTCTTCCATAGTCCCTTTTTCTGGTTCTCTCTCTATCTCTCTTTCCCTCTCTCTCGTTCCTCTCTCTCTCTCTTTCTATATCTCGCTCTCACTCTCTCTATCTATATCTCACTCTCTCTCCCTCTTCTCTGTCTCTCTCTCTCTCTGCCTTACTAACTCTCTCTCTCACTCTCTCTCTCTCCCTTTCTCTAACTCTCTCTCACACTCTCTCACTCTCTCTCTCTCTCTCTCTCTCTCTCTCTCTCTCTCTCTCTCTCTCTCTCTCTCTCTCTCTCTCTCTCTCTCTCTCTCGCTCACTCTCTCTCTCTCTCTCGCTCACTCTCTCTCTCTTTCTCTCTCTCTCTCTCTCTTTCTCTCTCCCTCTCTGTCTCTCTCTCTCCCCCTCTCTCTCCCTCTCTCTCTCTCCCTCTCTCACTCTCTCTCTATCTCTCTCTCTCTCTCTCTCACTCTCTCTCACTCTCTCTCACTCTCTCTCACTCTCTCTCTCTCACTCTCTCTCTCACTCTCTCTCTCTCTTACTCTCTCTCTCACACACCGTCCCTATCTCCCTCATTTACTCCCATTCGCTTACTAAGTAAAATATCGCCTTCCCATGCGATTTTCATGAATATGTATTTATTTGTATATGTACATATGTATATGTGAGCAACCGACTCAAAGCCAGGAAAAAGCTAAAAAATTTTAAATAATTGCAGTTCAATTCAAGGGAGACACTTGATCCAAAAAGGCATTCCACAGGCAAATCCTGCACAGGTAAGAACTACGTTGATAAGTTATGGATGGAGCTGCTTGGCTTCAGCCATGTGGGCAGCGTTTTTTGCGTAGCTTACAAGTTGCGTACATCCGCGATATCGTTGACAAATCATGTTGGCAACTGTTTGGCGCTGCCAACAAGTCTATCAAAACTTGACAACATTTGCATCTGTTGGAAGCTGGTGGAAGTGGCCGCCAGACAAGATCATATTTATGTGTGTAAAACCAGACAGGGACCGGCTACCGTGGCTTGAAAATTGGCCTGGCTGGTGGCTACTGTGGGTATGCGGCCGACAGGATGCATAAAATTTATGAAACAACGACGCCTTTTGCGCACATAATTAAATCAGACAAAGCGCAGCTCATGTAAATCCAGGGGAAACTGGCCCAGCCCACGGAGGCGACCAGGCGGCGTGGCAACCGGATGCGGCACAAGAAATGCAGCTTGACTATTTTTAATTACCACAGGCAAACAGCTGCTGCACTCAATCTGCGAAACAGTCGCATCTGTGCGGTGTGGGGTTGTGCTGCCTGGCACTGTAATTGTTATAGTTTGTCAAGTGGGGCTATAGCTGAAGCTGAAGCTGGAGCTTGGGGCTGGTCCAAGGCATGCGAATCAATTACATATTACTGGTGCGCCGCTGCCGAGCTGGTTGGCAATCGACGTCGTTGGCGATTAACTGCAGTGACTTTACCTGTTCGGTGCGGCCAACGACGCTTTCATTAAAGTGCAAATTATGACTTGCCAGTTCCGCCAGGTGTTGGCCTGGCCTATTTGTCTTTGCCCGTCTGTAAGCAGCGCCTCAGATGCGACTACCGAGCCGCCCTTTGTATATAAAGTTATCAACGCCATCGTCATTGTGCGATTATTACCGCTTGCTGCATTTACGACATTAATTACCGCTCTTCTGGCTTTTGAGATTTACAAATAAATTTACGGGCCAACAGTAAAAGCAACTGGCGCTAACAGCTTCGGCTAAATCACATTATAGACATACGAACAGCTTTATATATTTAACAAGAGGCTTATTCAGCTTAAGCGGCATTCACAAAGTACGACTATGGAACATTTGTACTGAAGGTGTAAGTAGTTAACTCTTAACATCGAAAGCCCGACTCAGGCACATTTGTAACAGTCGATTGCCTCCGTAAAATAGATGTGACAATCCAATATCTCGTGCACCTTTTCCTGTATATTCGACTCGATCTCGTTGTAGGCCATGTGCCAGCGACAGCAGCTGGCGCGTTTGGCTTTGATGAGACGGCACAAATACTTCATGACCTCGTAGACTTTATCCATTTTGTTCTCCTCGACCAAATAGCATATATTCATGTACATCAAGTCCACATCGGCGGGCTTGGGCACTTCCTCCGATTTGACCCAGGTGGCCAGCATATTTTTGTAATTGGGATCCACAAATACATTCTCCTGCTCCTCCGACTTCGATCGCTCCTTCGCAGCTGGCGTCACAGCATCCAGCAAAGGAGGCACATTTGATATTGTATTGGTAGACGTTAGATATTGCAGAATGGCGGGATGCATATGCTGGGGCAGCTCCTGCACGTAATTGGCCACAATTTGATCGGCACGACAGGCGCGCTTATTCTCTTTGGCCATGGCCGCTTTCGAAGTGGAAGGCTGCAGATCGCTATCGTTTAGCGGACCAATAGAGCCCACAATGCGCATCGGCGGCGGCGGCGGCGGTGGCGTTGACGAACGCGAGCTTGAACGTGAGCGCGACTTCCGTTTCTTGCTGTGGCCGTTGTCCTCATACTCTTTCATTGGAGTGTTCCTTTTGCCGTGCCCATCGCTCTCGCTCATGCGCAAATACTCCTCTGGATAGTTGAGTATCTCTCGTCGTATCTCCTCTGGCAGCTGCGCCAGAACATCCTCATCAAATTGTGCAATGGCCGGCGGAGCGCGCTCGTTCGAAATTACTGACTCACCTGCCGGAATGGACTCAAACCCCGTTAATTTCTTAGCCGCTGCAGCGTTCTTCAACATGCTGAACACATTAACGTCTTGTTTCTTGCTTGGCTCGGCTGTTGTCACCACCAGCGATTCATTTTGTTTGCCAATTGTGGACACTTCCGTGGGAAGGGATTCAAAATCAGTTGACTTCTTGTTGGCCGCGGCGCTCTTCAACATGCTGAGCACATCCACGTTTGCCGACTTCGCTTTAGTCTCAACTGGCTCCTTGATTGACACTGCTGCATTTACACTTTTCTCTGCGTTGACAAAAAAAACTGTCAATTTTGACACAAATGACAAAAGAAATAAGTCCTACCCTTTTGCTTTTCGGACATTTTGACAAACATATTCTTGATGACGTTCTCCTTCTTCGAATCGACAACATCGTCCAGCTTACTGAGGTGTATGCCAATGCCACGCAGTTCATGTGGCGGGAAGCCCGACTCCTTCATCAGCTTGAGCACGTGGCTCGTGATGACTGCCACATCGTCGGTGTTTTGCTTCAGCAGCGAAGACTTTGTCTGATTGTCACAGACGCCGTGGCCCATAAACTTTGATGTTTCGATGGGCGCCTCTGCAGCGCGCACCATGAGCTTCAGTGTAATCGATTTGGTCTTGCGCTTGATCTCGATCAGACGACTGTGCACCTCGACGCACAGCTGCTGCAGAAACTTCTCCAACTCCTCGTTCTGGGTGAAGCGTATGCCGTAATTGACCTCAGCGGAGACAGATTTGCGTTGCTAAACGAATGGCCAAATTATGCTAAATTATGGCCAGGTCATCATAATTATATTTGAGTATCACCTGTTCGTAGACCAAGGGACGCGGATCAATGCCACGGCAGTTCTGATATAGGGTTTGTGCCATTTTTTTGCCCAGCAGCATTTCCAGACGCACCAGCGACACCTTTTGCACGTCAGCGCAGGTGTTTAAGCCTGCCTGGTTGAGTTTATAGGTCATGCTGCTGCCCACACCAGGCAGGATGTCCAGCGCATAGGAGGCCATATAGTTGGCTGCATCGCCAGTGTCCAGCAGATGCTGTCCATTGGGCTTGGCCAGCTTGGTGGCCATGCGAGCTAGGAGTCTGTCAATATGAATATATTTAAGTTCGAATTATATATATATATAAATATTTGAATACCCACTTGTTGTCACCCACGCCCGCTGAGCAAGGACAGCCCGTCTTATCGCGCACTTCCTGGCGCAAATGAGTCACAAATGCCATCACATCGGCTTGCAGGTCGTGCACCAGATCCGTCAGATCCACAAACATTTCATCGCAGCTAACAGCCTCGATATTGAGCATGTACTGTGCCACAGTGTCGTACAAAGCGAAGGCCACCTGTAATCAAAATCAGACGTTGTCAGAGAACATTCAAGGTTTACTAAAGAGACTGCTCACCTGGCGATAGCCCTCAAAGTCATATGGAATCGTCTTGAGCTCGGGGCACAGCTTGAGCGCCTGACCAACAAACATGCCATTCTTTATGCCCTTGGCGCGCGCCTCGTAGCTGCAGGAGGCAATCTCCGATAGCGACATCTTCTTCTCGAAGCCGTTGCGCACCTTATCGGCCCGCAGGTTGTCGTGCATGTGGTGCTCGAAGCGCTGCGCAAACAGCTCCTGCTCCACCTGACGATCGGCCTGCGGATGTACGGGCACATCGGTGGCTGCGCTGCCACCCTTGGAATGGGTTACCGCAATGGGCAGGCCACGCAGCTCCGGATACGTCCGCAAACCCACAGAGACAAAGAAGCAATCCATGTCAATGTGCATAACGTAACGTTTTGCATCCAACACCGTGGAGCTCAGTTGCCCGCTGTTGCCTAGCAGTGAACGCAGTTCGCTGCGCTTGACGAACGCTTTGTTGCCATGCGCCTGACGCAGATCACAAACATATTGCTTGAAACCGGAGCCAAGAGTGGCAATATGATGTAAGCGCGAGTTTTTGTAGAACTCGCTGAGGAACGCAGGGTCGACGGCGGTGCGTGCACTGTTCGAGGTGGAGGATAAATTGGTCACATTGGAGGACGTGTTTTTGTCCGGTGAAGTGGCCACAGCCTGCTGCAGCTCCTTCAGTATGCCACCGAGCGCGTTATCCAGCGATTCCGTTCCTTCGGACACAGTAGAATCGTTGTTTTTGCCCTTGCCAAAATTTAAACGCGGCTGCGTCGTTTTTTGATTGGTGTACAATAGATACGGCTTGTAGTCCACGATGCGCATCTGCTGCACACAATCGACCACCCACTGGGCACTGATTATCCTGCTAGTGTCCATTTTGCGCACCTTCACATCCGGCAAATTGGACGCGATGATGAAATTCGTGTGCGAGCGTTCATAGTGATGAAATATGCCGCCGTGCACCATCATTATACGCTTGAGTTCGTCAGCTGACGGATTGGTCCGGCCGTTGACAAAGATCGAAATGCCATCAAAGAGGTTCGACTTGCGAAATGGATCACTGGCGGCCGCAAATTGCTCCTCAAGCTTCGCTTTCTTTGCTTCAAAGTAACCGCCCTAAAATAACATCATTGAGTCGCATCACTTGAATGTAAGCTATTCTTCTCTTCTCACCCAGTCCCCAAATCCATTGTCTTCATCGCGTGCCATCGCCAACAGCTGCCAAAGAATTTAAAACTCTTCAGAAGCAGCTTAAACTTGGCAGATAAGCCCTCAACCTCTGGGCCAATAAAATAATAGCGCGTAAATAAATCAAGGGAAATGGGCTGGTTGCTCAGACAAATATCGATTGCAATTCGATAGTATTTAGCGCAACATCGAAATCTGACTTTAAAGTTAAGCAGGTTGGCAGCAATTCCAGCTTTTAAATCCTTATTTTAATATTCAATGCAAATTTTGTCTCCATTTTTTGCAGACTGCCATAGTTTTTAAAAATATTTAGATCAAATTACAAATTTCCGTCTTTATTAAGCCGCAGTGTTATCCAAAACCTTAAAAGCATTGAACTTTTTATAGATACTATATAGGCTAAGAATCGAACGCGGGTCGATTGCAACGGTATGTAAACAAAGCAACCTTTTGATGTCTCCATCGTTGGTAGTTAAAACACAATAATCGATTGCTTTTGCTTTTTATCGATACTCCGCTATGTGGCAACTCTTTTAGGTTCAGTGTTGGTAAACAGCCATTGATATTATTGTTTTGTTTGGCTGCGGCTTTGAAGTTGCTATTAAAATGTGGAAATATGGCCAAAATCAAATGAACCAAGGTCCGCCTGGTGGAGGCGGGCCAAATATGATGCCTATGGGCGGCTTTATGCAAGGAGGCGGAGGGGCTGGCATGCATATGTCGCCACAACAGCAGCAGCAACACCAAATGAACATGATGGGTGCTGGCGGACCCGGCGGAGGACCTGGCGGCATGCAAATGAATCCCAATGCCGGCGTCGGAGGTGGACCGCCCGGTCTAATGCAAGGCATGGGCATGTCGCCACAGCACCAATTGCAGCAGCAACAGATGATGCAGGGTGTGCCGATGTCGAATATGCCGCAGCAGCAGGTGAATGCGATGCAGCAGCAGATGATGGGCGGGCCACAGCAAGGTGTGGGCATGGTTGGCCCTCAGCAGCAACAACAACAGCAAAACATGCCACAACAACAACAACAACAACAGCAGCAGCATAATCCAGGCGCAGGTGCAGCCGGCGGAGGTGGCGGCGGCAACAACATGCTGGCCAATTCTCAACCGAATCCGCACAAGGAAATCAACATTGTGCAGCTGTCGCGCTTGGGTCAGGAGACGGTGCAGGACATTGCGTCACGGTTCCAGGAAGTCTTCTCAGCGCTGAAGAACATACAGCCCACCTCGCACAGGGACAACAATACGGAGAAAAAGGTGCAGGAGTATTTTCGCACAATTCGGCTGCTGTTCAAGCGGGTGCGCATCATCTACGAGAAGTGCAACGATGCTGGCATGGACTACATGAACGCCGAGAGCCTGATACCTTACCGGGATGAGCCCGATCAGCGCATAGAGTCCTCGCAATGCGACGAATATCGCAAGGTTCTGCAGGAGAATCAGGAGCTGATCGAAACCGTTAAACTGAAAAACCGGCAACTGCGCGAGATCATCGATAGAACGCGCATAATCATATGGGAAATAAACACTATGTTGGCCATGCGGCGCTCTTAGATCTTAGTGTTTTAATCAATTCCAAACTATTGTTTATTTATGTAAATCCAATATATCAAAATATAAACAAGCACGTTGCATTCGGGTGTGACCGATACTTGTTCACAGTATAATACAAGCTTAAACAGTCGCAAAAGGTCTTAAATATGATTGTTCTTTTTGAAAAATATCGATTCTTATAATCTGTAATTTGTATCTAGCTTTAAAACTGGGGGAGATATATGGATTAAATAGTTTTGCCACGCCCTCATTGGGCGTAGCTAAAAAATCTCATCACTTTATCTGATGCAAAGTATATAATCCAAACTCAAAACTCGGACAGACAGTGCCCAAACCCAATATACTCTTTTCACTTCGTGAACGTGTATAAAAAGAAAAGTTTGACTGCTCAGTTTCGTCGGTGTGCAACACTGGCCACTCGCGATGCAGTAGAGAATAAGCAGAGTTTGTGTTTGTACGCGACGACGGCGACTCATTTTCTCATTTGCGCAGAATAACAAATACAATATTTAGTCGTTTTCTGTGAGTGCAATTTACGTGGAACAGCAGCAATCATGGCGAAAATGGCATTTCAGCACCAGGCCGGCACGGCAATGGAATGTTTGAGCGTAAGTTGTAAATTTTACGCACACCAACACACACACACGCGTGTACACATACAGAGGTAGCAACAGCGTTCTTCCTGTAGGTGCTGCGCGTGTGTGTGTGCATGAAATTGGGTCGCGTATCATAGAGATTTACTGTAAACAAACTTTCACGGCTATTACTCAGCTTTAATTCCAATTATCTCGCTGCTTAGATACCAATTACGCTGCATAAGGAGAAGGACTATGACCAGGAAGGCCGAGAGATTCTCAAGTGTGGCTTCAAAATAGGCGGCGGCATCGATCAGGACTACAAAAAGAGCCCGCAGGGCTATACGGACTACGTATATACCATTAAATATTAAATATGTATTCAAACTAATCTAGTTTCGCCGTAGGGCATCTACGTGACCGAGGTGCATGAAGGCAGCCCCGCTGCCCGGGCAGGACTGCGCATTCACGACAAGATACTGCAGTGCAACGGCTACGATTTCACAATGGTCACCCATAAAAAGGCCGTTAGCTATATACGAAAGAACCCAATACTTAATATGCTGGTGGCACGCAAGGGCGTCACATCCACATAATCCAATTGGGCTGGGCCTCTATAACATGCAGCAACAGCATTTAAGCGGTATTAAAATCCACTATCCAGTACTTCACTGCCTCTCGTTGCTAAGGATCTCTCTTGGACACTACTCGAATACTTATTTATGTATAAGCTTGTATACTTACCTTAACATTATGCATATCGCGCACATATATATAGCCATATACATACTTTCACACATATATAGTTGCATATAGGTGTGTAGCTTTTTGTTAAATTGAATTACTTTGACTTGGTTTAAGTTGATAGCGAAAGACCCCGTTCTAGGTTGTAATGCATACATGCTCCACTCGTTGTACGATTTGCCAAGAAACCGTGTAAAGAAATTGCCAAAACTGAATACAAATAACACATAAACATACAAATAAGCCAAGTTCACCAACGGGCTGCATATTTGCACGATTTCCAAAAGTCTCTTAAAGTGTATAAAACAAAATTCTCATGTACATTCTCAGCCCGTTATGAATAGTGAATACTCATAAAATATAAACGATTTTGTACTTTTATACACCAACCAGATATATGCATACATGCATTTGCGTGTATCCAACAGGCCACAGCTCTTATACAATCAGCAGCATTCCAAAAACAAACGCAAAGTTGTTGAAAACTAAATATTACATAATTGTGATAAACGCCGTTACTTGTGCAGATGTGTTTTTTTTTTTAAATATGTATAAATACGCATTTTTTAAGTATTTTTAAAATCAGTTTTTAAATGTTAAATTGCATTGAATAAATGTTTGCCTCTAGACACAGCAACAAGTTTACCTTGGGTTCGACCTTGACCTTGTAACCGCCATTGTAATGACAGATAACGACACATTGCAAAGGTGTCGTAAGTTTGTTGTTGTTGTTTTTTTTTTTATTATAAAGTACTTTGGGTCTACATGCACACAGACACATACATAAAATGTAACATTTTGCACTTAAAATTTGAGAAACAAATTATACACAACTAGTTATACGCAAGTATTTCGCTAATTAGAATAATTACAAATAACTGAAGAAGGAGCGCTTGAGGAACTTCTAGACAGACGCCAGTTGATAACATAACAGGAAAGTGTGGATAGAACGTGGCACGTTTGCAGAGCGACCCTGCCACGCAGCGGGGCAAGAACACATCAAATTGTTGCACGCTGCCAGAGACTATTTGTTGGCATAGCCATTGGGATTCTGGCTCTGCCAGCGCCACGTGTCCTCGCACATTTTATCGATGCCGCGCGTTGCCTTCCAGCCCAGCGCACGCTCCGCCAGTTGCGCGTCCGCAAAGCAGGTGGCCACGTCTCCCGAACGCCGATCGACCAGCTCATAGGCGACCTTCTTGCCGGAGGCACGCTCGAAGGCGTGCACCAGCTCCAGCACAGAGCAACCAATGCCGGTGCCCAGATTGTAGGCAAAGAAGCCCGTCTCGGCAATATTGCGCAGCTTGTCCAGGGCCTTGACATGACCTTCGGCCAGGTCCACAATGTGTATGTAGTCACGTACGCCAGTGCCGTCTGTGGTGGGAAAATCGCTGCCATAGACACTCAGCTTGGGACGACGACCCACCGCCACCTGGGCAATGTAGGGCATCAGATTGTTGGGCTCGCCATTGGGATCCTCGCCAATGCGACCGCTGATGTGCGCGCCGACGGGATTGAAATAGCGCAAGGAAACCACTGCCCAACGCTGACCATGCGAAAGAGAGAAAAGTTTTAGTTTAACTGAGAATTTGTGAGGATGGCGCGGTTGTACCTTGTCCGACTTGCACAGATCCCTGAGGATTTCCTCTGTAAAATATTTGGTTTTGCCATAGGGCGATGTGCAATTGCCCGTTGGATGCTCCTCGGTCACTGGCAAGAACTTCGGTTCACCGTAAACGGTGGCGCTCGAGCTGTACACGAACTTGAAGACGTTATTGTCGGCCATGGCCTCCAGCAGGACATTGGTGCCCGTCATGTTGTTGTGATAGTACTGCAGCGGTATGCGGCAGGATTCGCCCACAGCCTTCAGAGCCGCAAAGTGAGCGACCATGTCGATCTTGTGCTAAAAATATAAAATAGCTAGAGCTTAGTAAACAGCCACAGATTGTGGCTGTATCGAGTGCAACGTCAATGTTGACGCCGTCTCTTGCCAGCACACCAAGTTATGTGACCGAGGTCACGCCCAACGAGAAGCGAGGGGCGCGTCGGAAGTCTGCGCCACTTGAGTAAACAAATGCTGATAGCGTCAGCAGTTGTGATAAGCCAGTGGGAAAAGCAGTGCGTACGACTTGTGCCACATGTAGCCAAGCCAACTTTGCTGACGTGCCGCACTCACCTCCTGGAACACGGCGCGCACTTGTTCGCGATCCGTGATGTCCACGCGGTAGAAGTGGACCCTCTTGCCGGTTATCTCCTGTACGCGACTCAGCGCCTCGGGCAGCTTAGAGGCGCCGCCACTGTACGCATTGCACAGATTGTCCACGCAGATGACATTGTAGCCCGCCTCGAGCATCTCCAGCACGGTGTGGGAGCCAATGTAGCCCGCACCACCGGTGACCAAAACAGTGGGTGGTGCCATATTCGAACCGAACGCTTCAAGCTTGCACTGACAACTGCTCGGGATCTGGAAAGTGAAAATTGGGCCAAACTGAAGCGAAATTCTAATTGACGTCACCAAAAAATTCTCCACTCGCACACATGCAAGGGAAGAACGGTGATTGCCAACGTGTGTATGCGTGTGTGTGTGTGTGTGGCACTCACCTCAGTACTCGGTAATTACTGGGCTGACTGTCTGAATCACTTGGCTAGCTGCTGATATATAAACACACGTTGCGTTTGCCGCTACCCTTGAAATTGAATGTATTTTGTTTAGATATGTTGATGCTGGCGACGCTGTTAGGCGGAGCTGGTTAAAGATCGCTGACCTGTCTCGCTCTCTTGATGTTGAGCGCTTCTTCAGTTTGTTGTTATCGTAACTCGTTTCTTGCACTTGTCGTTGTCGTTGTCGTTGCCTTCGCACGTTCATTCATTCATTTGCGCGCCTGCTACTTCGGCACTTGCCAATTTTTCGTACGTCTGTTTTGCTGGGCGGTTGGCTCGCAACTGATTTCTGTTGTTGGGCTATGCGCTTTTAACTCGCTTTTCCGCTTATCAGCGTGCCTTTTATCAATGTCAGCGCTTTGCTAGCTGCTGCAGCTGCTGCTGCTTACGAGCCAGACGCCTTTGCTATATGTTCGCAGAGACATGCTTATCAAGCCTGCCCATTTAGGCAGCGTTTAAGGCAGCTAATAAAGACTCGCGCTCAAAACTCCGCTCTCTTCTCTCGCTATTATCAGCGAAAAGTAAACAATTATGACGTTGGCGTTGCCACACCAGCACCGAAAATTATCGACATAACCTATCGATAAGCAGCCATAGTGCGATAAACATCTACGCAGGCAACGAGCAAAGAAAAATATGCATTGAATTTTTAATAACCAAATATTTTATTAAAATTAGTAAGCAAGTTAGTCAAGCCACGTAAATAAACATGGCATCCGCAACGGTAAGAAATGTATGTATGCCACACTAACAACTAACAGCCCGCAGTTTAGCCTGCAACTGCTACTAAAACCAGACAACAGCCTCACATCGCATTTAAGCCCAAAATGCAAACGTAAATAAACTAATAAATTTTAATTTGCACAGGTGCCACTGCTGGACGACGATACGATACCATTCGGCGAGGAAGATGAAATGCGCGATCCCAGCACTGCGGCCCAGAAATACACGTAAGCAATGAAAGAAAGAAAATATGTGTGTGTGTTGTGATGAGCTGTGTTCACCCGTATTCGTGTCTGTTAACAGCCATCCGTACGTGACCTTCTTCCACCTGTTCTTCCGCGGTGCCTCGATCGTCATTTACATATTCTGCGGCTGGTTTAGCGACTCCTTCATCACAAGCTTCGTGTTTGTCGTGCTCTTTCTGTCCGCCGACTTCTGGACGGTGAAGAACATCTCCGGCCGGCTGCTTGTCGGACTGCGCTGGTGGAACTATGTAGACGACGACGGCAAGTCTCACTGGGTGTTCGAGTCAAAAAACGTGAGTCATTTCGATTATTAAATTGTTAACGATGCGATAAATGTAACGTAGTCTCCGTCTTTTCAGAGCCGCGTCAACAAGCACGAGCAGCGCATTTTCTGGCTGGGGCTCATACTGTGCCCGCTGTTCTGGGGCCTCTTCTTTCTGGTGGCCCTGTTCGGACTGAAGTTCAAGTGGCTGCTACTAGTCATGATCGCCATCGCCCTGAACGCGGCCAATCTCTATGGCTACGTGAAGTGCAACTACGGCGCTGGCAAGGACTTAAACAGCGCCGCATCGGACTTCGTTAAGACGCAGCTCTTCAAGAATGCAGTCGACATGATGACCAAACCCAGCGCAGCTCCTCCGCCGACAAATGTGCGCCCCACGGGCGTGGTGTAAACTTGAATGCCAGCCTCCTTGCCAACACGAGCTGCGGTGCATTCCAAAGAGTTTTTAGTGTTTATGCCGATCGTTGTCTCTGTATCATATGTAAAACCTAATTTAGCATTAACTTTCTTAAATTTACGCTGCTTTCTATTGAGTAAAAAACATATGTGTGTATTGAAACCGATCTCATTTAACCTAGACAGAAATTGTTCATTTAGATTTATATGGCCACAATGTGGGAAATTTTAAATTATACTGCGCAATACTCGTTCACTGTATATTAAGAAATTTAGAGGTCAGACGGAAGGACATCAAGACGGACATTGCACAAACCCAATATACTCTTCATTTTGTGTACGAGTATAAAAATCATAATTCGCGCTATATCTAACAAAGAACGGCAAAGCCAAAAGCAAAATACAGTGCGGTATTTTGAGGTTTTCATACATACGGGCACACCGATTTAATGATGCTGACAACCCACCGCAATCGATATGTCATAATTTTTCCAACTTATCGATAAATAATCCAGAATTCATTGCACATCCCTAGTCCGTTTGCCATTGTCGGAAAATTTTTCTTTCGCTTACGGCTTGTGCTACAATTGTGAAAATAAATTCCTGAAATAAGTGCAATCTCATTGCATAAACGTTCACAACCAATAACTTGAAGCTTGTTCTCTTACATACATTAAATCAAAGGTAAGTGCAGTGATAAATTGCTGTAGTTTTTAAGTAAAATGTGTTTGCAACCAATATCGATTTTTTTTTTGCCGCTGACGACGCCGGCCCCCGTGCAAGGTGCTGCGGCAGCCAAAAATGATTTTTTTTTCTAATATGGGTGTGTGCGTATGTCGCGTAATTTGTTTTTTTTTTGTTTTGTAGGAAAATGCGTGGTCGCGGAAATTACATTCCACGTGGAGGCGGCACCATGCGTGGCGGCGGCGGGTACTACAACAACCGCAATTCCAGCAATTACGTGAACACACGTACCCAGGGCAATTACCGGCCGAACGGCGGTCGGTACGAGAACAACTATCACCACAACAACAATCGATACAGTGGCGGCGGCAATGGTGGAGGCGGCGGTGGCGGGGGCGGCTCCAGCAACGACCACTATGACAATCGCAACCGCGACAAGTTCAACCATCATAACTCGAGCACCGGCGGACGCTACGACTCCAGCTCCAGTCACAAGCGCAGCTATGTAAGTGCCGCCTGCTCCCATATAAAACATATGAAAACTAAAATTTAGCTTTTTCATCAGGATTCGTCACGCGATCGCAGCGATGACCGCAAACGGCCGCGTCAAGACGTAAGTTTATTTTTGACCCAACCGAAATGTTAATGTGCCAAACGAGAAAAGAAAAAAAAAGTTTTCAGGTTTCCTAAATGCATTTTATGCAAGATATTTGTACAGCGGCCATTGTCAGTGTTATTTTAACGAGTTTCCATAAATATTTATAGCACTTTTTGTGAAGGTTTAACACCGGATTCTCTAGAAAGAGCGTAAACGGATTTGTTGCACCCATAAATGGTCGTGCACTCAAAGTAGTCAGAAAAAAAGACTTTGAGAACGCAAGAACTTCATTTGTATTGCATATATACTAAAAATAGCAAAGATTTTGCCACATCGACCAAGCAATATATATATATGCATATATGTTTTATACGCATAGAAAGTGCAGCCAAGGCTGCGATTGCACTTGAATTAAAACGTGATTAAGATACCGTGTATTGTGTGTCTATATCCTAAATATGTGTAATAGATTAATGCCTGTGACAGCAGACATCTTCTCCGTTCTGACAACAGATATCTATGCCTATAATATATACATTTTATATATGTATATTTGTATAATCCATCTAAATAGCTAAAAGTATAAGGTTTGTTCATCATGCTACTACTACTACTACACACACTTGCTCCAGGATAACGAATATTGCATTTGAGATAACCCAGTTTATATAACTATATATAAATATAGTAATTTTTTATCATCCACAAACAAGAAAATTTATATATGTATATCTACCTATGTATTCGAATATCAAATCAAAAACAAAAACCAAAAAAAAAAACAATGCTCCTCTACACTCCTTCCTACTCATCAATCGTCATAGGATTACCGTCGTACGTCCTCGTCAAATGATCACAACGATCGCCCTTCGTCGTCATCGCAGAACATGGGCTCATCGTCGTCCAGCTACCATCAACGTAACAGCACCGGCGGCGGTGGCGGCGGCAGCTCGAGCTCATATCGGCCGCGCGATGATTCTGGGAGCCAGCGACATCAGCGCGACTCGTCGATGGGTCCGCCGAAGCGACCGCTGTTGCGCAGCGTTGCCGGCACCAGTTATATATCACGGCCGCGCGGCTCAATGTCCATACGCGGCGGCATGATACGCACCAACATGCGCGGCGTTGGCACCATGAGGATTGTGCGGCCGCGCATCAACGAATCCAATGATCTGCGCACCATGCGCCGCCAGCTGCTCTATGCGCAGCAGAAAGATCGCGCACGTTTGCTCAAGATACAACAGCTGAAAAGGTAATTAGACAAAAAAAAGTATAACAAAAAACCAAACCAAAAAAAATAATATAAAATAGCGTATTTCGCATTCCTGTGTGAGGCAGTTATGAATCCCATAAAGAACTCAAGGCTGATGATAGTTTAAAGTACGTAAGCCATGCGCCAATGAAGCGCGGCAAGCTCCAACTGCAGAGAGCAACAAACACATTTGGGCACGTTAACTATATATATGTGAATATGTGATAACAAAAAAAAACATTTAATAATGTGCCACATATGAGTGAGAATCCCAAATGTTAAGAACTATTATATTGGCTAAATTCACAAATTGAAAGGGTTATTTGAGGAGCCATTCTTCCATTGCGATGCTAGAGATTTAACATCTTCGTATAACTTGTAATCTATTATCTAGTAGAAAACCAATTAAGACAACAACGACACCCGACACACTATGACAAAGTATTTGTTAGCTTACATCTTAATATATGTGTACTTACCACAACAATTTGCATTTGCGCCTCCCCCCTTCACCACAAAACACAAACCAAAAAAAAAAAAAAAAACCAAACAAAAATTCAATTCGAATTCCATGTATAGCTCGTTGCGACGCCAACGCCAGGGAGGGAACAGCAGCGAGAATTCTAGCGATGACAATGATGACTCTGATAACGGTGACAAGGAGGACGATTCTGAGAAAAAGAAGAAGAAAAGCAACGACGATGATGGCGAAGACGACGAAGACAACGACGATAAAGATGGCACCGATGGGGAAGAGAAGAAGAGCGAATCGACCAAGAAGTCGCCAAGCAAGAAGCGTGGCAACAAAACGGCTACCGAAGATGCCGAGGGCAAGTCCAATGATGATAAGGATAAGGACGAGGACGATGAGCAGGAGCACGAGGATGGCAATGGCTCGGAGAAAAAGAATGCCAAAGCTGGTGACTCCGATGATGATGATGATGATGAGGGCAAGAGCAAGACCGAAGAATCGGCTGATGCCGATAAGCCCAAAGAGAAGGGCAAATCATCGAGCACAGCCGAAAAGTCGACAGGTAAGAAAAAAGACAAGGATGCCGACGACAAGGAGTCCAAGTCGAAGAAATCGTCCGCCAAGAAGGAGCGCTCATCGCGCAAGGACAAAGACGAGAGCGACGACGAACGCAAGGAGCGTCGCACCACATCCCGTCATCGCGACGACGATCACAACAATATGCGCAAGCGCACTTTCATCAAGCTCACCTGTGTCCATTGTCGCATCAAGTGCGTGACCTTTAAGGTAAGTTGAGAGAGCAGAGCTCTATGCGTTTACTAATTTATCAAAATATCTATAACAATTTAACGAACTGAAAGTAAAACTCTCATAATGTAATTACTTTTATTTGTCAATTGATTCGCTGATACTTATTACGATATATTTCCTTAGGAATACCATTATCATTTGAACTCGCGTACGCACAAGAACTCGATGCGTACTGTGGCCTTACGCCAGCGTGCGGATTTGCAGCGCATGCGCGCCCGTCAACGCACCACACAGCGTGAGATTGAGGAGAATAGCAAGGAGGAGTACGAGTCTCGCTATTGTCGCCTTTGCCGTTTGGCTTATCGTCAGCCGAAGAATCTGCATCAGGCCTCGGAGCATCACAAGACCATTAAGAAGTTCCTGATGCCGTACTGTGGCTCCTGTCACCTGGCCTTTAAGAATGCTATGCTCTATGAGAACCATCGCTGCTCGTTGGAGCACATTAGAGTACGATTAAGCAAATTATTTAATTTATCCCATATTTACTATTTGTATTTTTCTGCCCGCACAGAATAAGGCGCGTAACGACGAGTCTGGATCGGAGGACAGCGTCGATGAGCGTGAAATTGATTTGAACAAATTCCTTACCGTTGATTCGGTGGGCGAGATTGATGATGACATCATGGATGCTGATGTTGATGCCATGTTGCTGGAGGCTGAAACAGCGCAGAAGAGCACCGACGAGGAGACGCGCAAACGCGGCCTCATCGGGCTGGACTTTATCAAGTCTGTGGAGGCATTCTATTGCGAATTGTGCAATCATTACTCGCAGAAGGTGGGCGACGACACCTTGGACGCTTACACAAAGAAGCATTGCCTGCAGCATTCGCATATAAAGAATTATTTGCGCCACAAAGAGGAGACCGAAAAGAAGCCCAAGTCTGATGTGGGCGATGATGATGACCACGAGGTCGATGAGGAGGGTAACAAGATACCGAAAGACAATGACGAAGCCGAGGCTGATGAGGACATAGAGATGGAAGGCAAGGACGAGGATGATGAGGAATATGAAGGCGAAGATGCGGATGAATCGCACGATGAAAAACTGTGGGAGGAGGTTGACAAGGATCTGGGTGATCTCTTGGCCGAAGTTGAGCCAATGGGCCACGAAGAAGAGGAGGAGGAAGACGAGTCCGTGCTGAATATTGACATCGAAAGGTGAGTTGCATTGATTGCACAGAAATCGAAATTAAATTAAATATACATTTTCAGCGAGAAAAACAAGCTCAAGGATGTCAAAGACGAAGCAAACGGCAGTGCTGAGGAGGCTTCAAAAGAAACCAAACCCACAGCTGCCAAGTCGGCAGATAAAAAAACAGCTGCAACGGCAACACCAACCAAAGCTGCAACAGCTGCTGCCACCAAACAGGAGTCGACAACGGCCAAAAAAGCAACGCCCAAAGCGGCCGTAACCAAGGTCAATCGACCCGGCCCGGCCTCGACGAAGCGTCAGGTCTTGGTCAGTGTGAAACGCACCTCGGCTGCGACCATCAAGGCGGCCACCAAGCCCGCAGCCGAGTCCAAGTGAACTCGATTTGTCCACAATCCATACACATACACCTAGATGATAACTGCAAATGGCCAAAGCCCAGTGATTTGGTTGCAGCACAATAAAAAAATAAAAACAATTGAAATTCAACTTTTACATGCACGTTTCAAACTGCACAACACAACAATGTGTGCAACTTAAGCGCGAGGCATGTTTAATAAACTTTTAGACTTAAAATGAACTAAGCAAACCACCTGTGCAGCATGTGGAGCACTCTTTTTTTTACCTTTCGCGACGTGGCCTTTCTAAACTTGAAAACGAACAATGAGCCAGCGAATTGTGTTTTATCGGCCAATTTGCTGGGCATTGCAGGGCAGCGCCTACAGAGAAATGGCAGTTGTTTAATTTGATTAAGTGGATTTTCGGTGCGCCGCCTCTTTATCGGATGTATTTATTAACCTTGTAGAGAAGTGTGTATTTGTGTGCTGCTGGGTTTTCTTTTGCTTGTTTATTTCCGCCCCGAGAAGACAATGCGGTGGCAATGGCAACTGAAAGGAAACACACATTTCATTTCATAATTTTTTCACCAAATTAACTTTCACTGAATGTCACGTAGGATTGTGGATTTTTAAATGTATGTGCCGCAGATGTGGCGACGTCTTTGCATGTGCCACATATTACACAATGTGCCACTTAATATGCGTTAATATAGGGGCGCCTTTCTCACTCCGTTGCAGTTGCTTCCTTTTTTTTCTGCTTTTGAAGTCAGACAATGTCAAGTTTTGATTTGATTATTGCAGCCGGCGGCTGGTTTTTTGATATGCTGGCTGTCCACTTGGTGGCACCAGTTGGCTGCCGTGGAGCGGCTGTGACGTTAATCCCTGACAATCGCTCATTCGGCGCTTTGGTGAATTGCATTCGAGCTGTCGCGAGATTTATGCGCGCATTGTTCTGTGCCACAAATCCGGTTTTTGCTTATGTTTTTTGCCGGCTTCAGCGAGGAGCCCGTTACTGCTATTAACATTTAATCTGTGGCTCCAGCGTGTTTTATTTTGTTTGAGGTTTTTATACTAGTTTACGAAGGGAAAGGAGTATATTGGGTTTGTGCAATGTCCGCTTTGCTGTCCGTCCATCCATATGAATGCAATTTTGGTCGCAGCTATTGAAGCGCGTTAGATAAAGATTTTTGGATATGCCCACTGGGGGCGTAGCAAATCGATAAAAATCTTCCCTCAGTTTTAAAGATAGATCTATACTGTTTTTCAGACATTACTGATTATTGATTTAAAGATCGCGCGAAAAATTGTTAGGCTATTTTTCAAAAACAAAAATAATTAAGACGATTTTTGACTATTTTAAGCTGTTATAAACGAGTATAGCGCAGTCGGTTATAAACTGCAACGGTTTTAGTTGTTTTGTTATTTATTTGTTTTTGGCGCTTCTATTAAGAAATTTCAACGGGCTTTTTTGTTTTGCCAGCCATCTTCCTGTTGTGCAGCTTGTTTTTTGCACTTTGCCACATTTTAAATGCCAAGGTGGCGTCTTGTGGCTCGTTGGCCGAATCAAGTTTTCTAGACTGCAGCAGCAAAAAATTGTTTTTCGTTAATGCCAGCCAACGCATTATCTATTGTGGATACGGATACCTGCTAAGTTACGCACATACCGCTGGGCATTGACATTTCTCAAGTGTGTACATAAATTGTTGTTAAATTAAATCATTTGGCGAGTCCATTGAAATGTCACTTGAATGTGGCCAATTTGCAGAGAATGCCGCACGCTCAAAGATGTTGTTTTCTTGTGCGGGTGCGTGCCTAATTGCTGGTATTTAAGCAAATGCTTTGTTTTGCACATTTTCACATCGTTAAGCATATGTTTTTGTTTTTGTTAATCTCTAGCTTTTTCTTGTAAAAAGCCTTGGCACTCAAAAGCGGGTATTTGCATACATTTACGTGTATTCAAAATGATATCTGTTGTCCAAAATGTTGGTAATGATTTGATTGTACAATCAACGGTTTTGTAACGCAAGGTCTTAGCTTATTGTCATTGTCTTTAATTTTTCTTTCAAATAAATAAAAATTAGTCGCTTTCAAAAATTGTTAAAACAGTGCTGTTAAATGGCTGCAGGCTGTGACAATATATCGATAGCGATTTGCTTGTTTTAAAAAAAAGCCACGTTTATCCTTTCATTCACAATAGCTTTGATTGACATGTCTATGCGAATATGCACACGTAATTACATATAAATTTTAAATGCCCATTCTTATTGCAATGCCCAATGCTTAACTGTAATGTGTGAATATTTCACACGACTCTTTGGCAGCCTTGTGGCTGATCAGCCGGCGTTTAAGGCATGTTAATGCTAAAGAACTTAATTGTTGTGCGACCACAAAACCAGGGCCAGCTGGCCGAGCTTTGGGAAACCCCAAAAACTAATTGGCACAGCCGACACAACTGTACTCCATGCATACATATGTATGTATTTCCCCACACTCTAGTATACAAATTTACAAGTTCCGCATCAGTTTTACTTGGACTTGCATAAAAATGTTACATCACAAGGCAGATAGCAATTTTCTTTTTTTTTTTTTTTTTTTTTTTTTGGCACGCAAAGAGCACCTGGGATATGGATGTGTAGATCTCTGCATAGATACCGCAAGGGCGGTGCCGGTGCGAATAAGTAGTACTACTACAAGATCTAATTAAAGCAAACCAGGTGCAGCTGCAGCTGGGAAAGATGCAGCCAGCACAGGCCACGGCAAAGGCTCGTATATTTGTGTCTATTTTGTTTGTCATATTTTTGCATGCTTCATTCATACTTCTCACGCCCAAAATGTAAATGAAGTCGTTTGGGGCAAGCCGCAGCGTCAAAGGCCTCAGGCGGGATTGGGGATTAGGGGAGCGGGGCCTATTGCTAATGTTAAGCCAAAGACGAGTTTACATGCTTCGCTAGTTGCCGCTGTCAGCAACTGCGACGCGGTCTTTGTAGTGTGAACATCTTTTTTGTTTATTTTCTATGATTATTTTACGACATTCGACTCGTATGTGTTGTATATATATAAATGTATATATATATATTTATAATCGTAGTCGTCATTCACGCCTGCCATTGTACATGTGCATTGTTCGGGCCCGTTGATGTTTTTGGGCTAAACTTTGGTTGTTTTTTGGTTGTTTATTGCTATAGGAATTTGGGCTGCATTTGCTGTAAGCTGTAAGCCAAGTTATTGCAACGCTTTTCTGATTTCTTTCATTAAGTTAAAGTCACAGATTTATTGTGCAATCGGCGATTGCAGCGCTAGCGCCAGCGCCTATTTTAAATTTAGTAATGCACAGCTCTCTATTACCTACCTACATGTATGTAAATATCCACCTGTGCTTTTCTTTGGCCTCTGACACGTTATGAGCTGATTGCACACAGGCAATAATAAATAATAAATGCATGCAAGGTCGCTGGCATCACGGCGCGATCGAGATGCAGGCATGTCTATCAACTGTCTGCCCACAGCTCATTATCGGGCGCATTAGTTGAGACCGATGTGGCTAAAGGGCATTAAATCGTAAATTGTACATTAAATCGCTGTTGATTTTCATACGGTGTATTTACGCAGTGCAAGTGAAAATCAACTTGCCAAGCGTGCAGCATTTGAGCCGGCCATTAATTTGGCCTGGCTGTGATTATGCGTTGTAAATGGCTAGAAACCGAAATACTGCTGGTAGCCAAAATTAAAACCAGGAAAACACAAATCATATAACAATGCGAGTCAAAAGTCAGACCAAAAACAACAAAAGTGATCATGCCCCCGACCCACACATCATGTAATGCCAATCGCAATTGTCTACAGTTGACTGGACGCTACGCTCATTAGCAAATTATGTGCATACGAGTGAACAAGTGTGTGTGTGCAAGTGTGTGTGTGTGTGTGGCCACGCTTCAGTGGCACACCACAACAAACCCGGACTTAGTCTAAGACTCAGATAAAGATACAGATACAAACTCAGATTTCAATTGAGATACAGCTGCTGAGCGAACACAAATTGGGAGTCGTCTCTTTGGGGGGCTAGCCAGCAATTCATGAATCACGAATTTGTTTATGTTTATGGCAGTTTAACGCCCGACTGGTTCTGGTACATAAAGTGCTCTGACTTAAAGCCATATTAATTGTATTTAAATCCGATGAGGCAACAACATAAACATAAATTAGAATGCGCCTCAGTCGCTTTAATTAATGCAAAATGATTTTTGACATTTATGATTTATGATTTATGCATGGATTTGGGCAATATTTTTATGTTTAAATATAAAAGGCCGCTTTACTAATTTTATAATCTTTAAGTGAACACACATTACAAATTTGTTGGAATAATTGATTCTTTTAATTTTCCTTCAAGATGAAACCCAGAACAGTTCTGATTAATGTGCGCTCAGAAATATGCAATAAAATATTTATATTTTCAAAAGAAAAGAATATAATTCAAGACAGAGTTTAAGATCTATGTTAGATAAATAAGATAAGATAAACTTTTCCGAAACTGCCGAATCCAATGGGGACTTTACCTAACGCTCCACATACTTAAGCAAATTAAACTGGGTAAACTGCTTTAAAGACGCTACCATAAACTCGAATGTTATTTTAATAGTCACTTATTGCAGCTAAATTACACATACATTACCTATAATTATTATTACCAGCAATACATTATCATGTCCTATAGAGCTGTGAGGCTAGACTGTGGAAATAAAATAAAAAGCATTAACAAGTTGCGATACATTTGACATATGCACGACGATTATGCAATCCCATTGTCCAGCACATTTCATTAACAAGAGCAACAGCAACAACATCCACAACAACATCAACAGCAACAACAACTCCGAAGTCTTGAAATAGTTTCGCGTAGATATTCTGCCAATTAAGATCTCAGCACATGCTTAGCGGAGTATGTATATCAAAAGCATAAGCTAAATGCTAAGGTTGACTACTGTCCAACGGCCTGTCTCGATATCAAAATTTATACACATAAAATTTAGAGCATAAAACTGTCGGCCGCAAAAAGCATCGGGCAACAACATTCTACCAATAAAAACTGAATGCAAATGCCAAACTGCGAAGTGCAACTGTTGACGGCAGTCGAGAGCAACAGCAGCAGCAACACGATCATCATCATCATCATCATCATCATCATCATCATCTTCTTCTTTTATGATCATTGATCTAAGTGAAGTCAAATGCAAACTGTTGCATTTCTGGTAGCTGCTGGAAATTAAAAGCTGTGCAGAAGAAAAATAAATACTATAAAACAATAATAATAAATAGTAGTAAAAGAAAAGAAGATGTTGCCACTCTTGTTGTTATTGTTGTTGTTGCTGTTGATCGCATCGTTGTTTTGTTTGCTGTTGCTGTTGTCTTCGTCTAGCATGCAATGCAACAATTTCACAAGCAGCACGCAGACAACTAAATGACAATGTGAGCAAACCAACAACAACAACAACAACAACAAGGTGAATTTATAATAAGTAAATCCCATGTAGTTGTTGTTGTTGCTGCTGCTGCTGCTTGCAATTGATCGATGTTGCTGCGACGTCGGGCAAAGTTGCGCAAAATGTTGCAGGCATTTGCAGTTGCCACAATAAGATCTTCAGCTTAATTATAAACTTATTTATTTGGATTGCTTTAGCGCAATTGTCCCAATCAATTTGTTAAGGATGAGGAAATGCAGCGCAGCCTATAATTTGTCGGGCCATTTTAAGCGGATTTCCTCAGCGCCAGATTTCACAGCTACCGTGTTAACTTTGACACCTCCAACAACCGTGCAACCGACAACCGCCCGACGAAGACAGGCAATTAGCGTTGGGTAAGAGTTTTTTTTTTAAATTTTTTTTTTGTTTTTTGGTTTGGAATTAAATCGCCAGGCAATTGGGCAAATTGATGGAGCAGCGGCTGGCCCACGCATGCGCTGAAATGCTGATCTGAAATCGCTGGCCAATTGCCCGGTGGCAATTGCAAATGTCAAACGAAAGACTTAGGCAGCGAACTTGTGGGGGCGGCGTCGGCGCATTATTAAATATGCATTGCAAATGCAAATTTGGTGCTTGTTAAATGTAATGCACACAATTTGCGCCAACTAAGCAGCGACTAAACACAAATGTGCCCTTTAGCCTCGGCCAGGCCCAGTGCCAGGCTGAGGCTCTGGCTCAGGCTGTGGCCCAAGCCCAAGCCCAAGCAATTTAGTGTCACGTTAGCATTTTGTGGGCCAGACAGGCGGGCAAACGCTTCCAGGCGGCTGCCAAATGCACGGGTGGCCATTAAACAAGCGCCTAACTAGCAGTTACGGCCGTCAACGTTGAATTAACCAAAGTAGCCCCCTGAAACGCTAGCTTAAAATCCATAGAGAAGCCTATAGAGAAGCTGCTGCTGCTGCTGTTGTTGTTATTATTGTTGTTGGTGTTGCCGCTGCCGCCAACCTTTCTCTTTGTGCCGCCGCAAAGGTCGGCAACGGTTCGTGGCTCGAAACGTCTACGTTTCGGTCTTGGTCTCGGCTGTGTCTGAGCCGCGGCTTTTTATAAATACAAGTGTTGGCCGCACAATGGCAAAGATTCGTTCGTCGAACGTGCAACGCGCGCGATCAAGACTTTGCTCCGGCAGCTGCCAATTTCTCAAGCCAGAGGCAGGAAAAACAAAAACGGTAAATCGTCGCTAACATCATCATCATCATCATCTAAACAGTTCCATTGGCATCCACAAAGCGTTAAGACTTAGCGCCGTAATTCAAGACGCGTGCGCGTCCAAGGATTAAAAGCCACAATTACAGCGAACAGTTTCAATTTTCCAGTTACGGATTGTGTCGAATCTTCACGCCATTATATAACCGTTAATAACCGTCGTAATTTTCGGTGTCTACTCTGTGTGTATTTGTGTGTTTTCTGGTGCCGATGCTGATGTTCGATGTTGTCTTTCTTCCCGCAGCCAGCAATGCTTAATGCAGTAATCCGAATTGCGAGTATTTGACTAAGGAAATCGAGGAAACTCCGAAGTGACTGTGAAAGTAATAAACAACAGCAGCCACAACAACAACAACAACGACGACGACAGCAACAGCAACGAGCTGCAAAAGATATTCAATTACTAGTCCGTTGCCGCTACGACACAATGAGAATTCAAATATTGGCCTTAACACTTTTGCTGGGTGAGTATCGAGGGGGAAATCCACAAGATCGTGACTGAATATGCTTACTGTGTTGTTGCTGCTTTTTTCATCCCGTCTTGCAATTGGCTAATTGGTATTTGCATTTGGCTAAGAAACAATGCAAAATGTTTGCAGGCAAAGCATCTTGAGATTCTTGTGTAGTTTTATAGATAAACAAATTAAATATAACTACACTAAACTCATTAAATTTCCACTCAAAAGCATCCTTAGAAACTGAGTAAAACTAACAATATTATATTAAAAATTTCAACAAATTTTAAGTTGAATATTTTTAATAATATTGGATCATTTCCTAAATACTCATTATAATTCTACTGGTTGCATATCTTAAATAAACCTTAATGTTTTTTTTATTTTTTTTAATTGATTTTATGTTTTTCAATTTAGAAAAATATAATAAGAACAAAATAGTTTTGTATAAAATATTTAAAGTATTTATTTTAAGAAGAGTATTTTTCATTGCTGCTCCTAGTGTGATTTATTAGTAGTTAAAGAGCGCACTTAAAGTTTAACTCAAAAGCCAAAAAGACATTTGTTTAAGATCGCAATATATAAGCGTAATTAATATATTTAAGCACCTCTTCATAAACATATCTATCTAGCTTTTTTTAACTTATTGCTTTAGTTTTTATAATATGACACACAAAATCATAAAAAACCTGCATAACAAATTTAACAATTGTTTTTATTATCAATAAAAATTTAAGGCCCCACTAAAAACTTCTCGATTAGCTTGTTTAAGATATTATGATCAACTTTGTTATGGCTTTTGCAATATATACCAAACATGGTACTTCACAAATTTTAAAACTTAAAGAAACAGAAAAACATTATGTTTAAATTTGACACAAGCGAGTTTCCACTTTCAGTTCAAGGCAATTTCTTAAGATTTTCCTTTCTATTTGAACACTCGCAAAACAAACCTTTAAATCCGCATCCACGGTCTGCTCTTTCCTGCCCACACAGGCCTCGTCAGCGTCCGAGCGCTTGAAGCGAAAGCCAAGAGCGAGAGCGGCGACGCCTCCGCCTCCGCGCCCGTGGAAACGGAAGCGACCAAAGACAAGCGACAGGTGAGCAGCAAGGAGACGCCCCTCTATCCGAACCATCGCAGCGAGGCGCAGGCGCAGGCAGCCGACGATCCCGAGGATGGGCAGGAGACGATCTATGGCCCAAAACCGAATCAGTTCATCATACGCCCCATTGCACCGCATCAGCATCAGCAGCACGAGTCGCATCAGGAGCCGCAGCTGCGCAACTTTGCAGCTGCCAATTCCCGTCCACATGCCGCCCAGTTGCTGGAGCAAAGCCAAGAGGTGAGCGAAGGGGAGAAAGATCTGTGAGTGTATGTGTACGTGTGTGTGTGTGTGTGTGCTGGTATTGGTGAAGGGTACTGGGGTTCAACTTTTGGTCTGCCTTTCGCGGACATTTCGTCAAAACTTGCACGCCCGCGGCAACAGAAGCGTTGTTAATCGTGACTCAACTGAATTACACGATTCTTTGCAAAATACAGGATGTAAAACTACGGCAACAAGAGCAGCAGCAACAACAACAACAACAACAGCAACAACAACTTGGCCCAATCCCAGTTGAATTTGATATTGTCAAATTGCGCCTTTCGCCGGCCCCCAGCTAAGAAACCTTGACCAATTTTTTGACGGCATTTGAGTTGCATTTTCATTTTTCATCATTTTGGGAACAAATTGCGATTAAAGCAATCGCAATTATCCAAAAAGACAATGTTTATATTACAAAATGTACAAGAAAAGATTGCTATAAAAAAAAACTAGAAAAAATTAAAAGCACTCGCGAATATAATAAATGCCATTTGTAGGGGCCAAAATGTAAGTCACGAGCAGCAGCGACGGCAAATGAATAATTGCAAAATTATTGTTGCTGCTGCTGTTGTTGTTGTCGTTGCTGGTCTAACGCGTCAACAACAACAACAACAACAATAATAACAGTAACAACAATGACAACAAAAGCAAAGACAACAAACGACAACTACATGCCACATTCAACACAATTTGCACCAATGTGCAACAGCAGCCACTGCTGCTGCTTCTTCTTCGCCATCCACGCCGACTTCTGCCAAGCAGAAGCCAACAGACAGCAGAAGAAGACAATGGCAGGCGTTGCGGCTTGTCGTGGGAAGAAAGTTGACATAATGTTATAATCACCCTACTTCTGTCTTCGTGGCACCCTAATGTTGGTGGCGCCTTGACTTGGCTGGGTGCCATTTATTATAATAATGTGAATATTGCGAAGGCGACACTGTGCAACACGTTTTTGGTTTTTGAAGTGGCTCTCTCAATTTGAAGAGAATTTATTTAAACTTTGTTAAATTTTTAAATTTTGCTTTCACTAAGCGTAGAATATGTTTATTGGAAATGATTGCTAATTAAGCTAAGCATCGCCCTTCTATACGATTCTCAAAAACTCAAGTAATGCCTACAGATTTTGATGTTTATCTAGTTGTGTTAAAATCAAAATTTGAATAGTTTTTGCTCAGTCTTTCCCTTTCTCTTAGCGTCTAACTTCCTTACTCTTTCTCTAATTCTGTCTATCTTTCTCTAATCTTTCTATCGATCTATCTTTCTTTGTCTATCTTTCTCTCTATTACTATTTCTCTCTCTTTTTCTCATTCTGTCTCCTTCTCTTGTTCCGTTCTTCTCTTCTATTAACGCTATCTTCCTTAACGACCTCTCAACTATCTACTCTTATTCTCTGTCTCTCACCCTATATTTCTCCCTCTCGCTCTCTCTCTCTCTCTCTTTCACACACAAATCAACTATTTTTGCAACCCATTCACTCTTTGGCACTTGCTTCACTTATCTCTCCCTCTCTTTAAACAGCACCTTTCTATGCGATTTTCATGACTGCAAGTAACACCTTTAGATTTTCATAAATTTCATTGTTTTGTTGATATGACAATGATATTGTTTTGTTGCACAGTGTAATGTAAATAACTGCTTTATGCCAACGCCGTCGCCGACATGCGCATCGATTGCAACAGCAGCCCAAGTCAAGACCCCGCAACTGAGGCCGGGCCAAGACGGTAGCGGGGGCGTGAAGGCGCGCTGCTTGCGGCTGATGTGGTTGCTGTTGTTGTTGCTGCTGTTGGCGCAGACATCAACGTCATTTGCCGGTGCTGCCACACAAGTGTTATATAAACTTTAGATGCCACACGATTCTCACAGCACTCGCCTCAGGCAGCTGACCTGGTCTTATTAGACGATGCTGATTTTGTTGTTGTTGTTGTTGTTGCCTGAGGTGGGCTCCACATTTAACCGCTGCCATTTGGCGTTGTCGTTGGCATTGGCCGTTGCTCTTTCGCACGCCCACTGGCAAATTTGAACGTCATAATTTATTGGCCACGCCCTAACGCTTTGTCTCGCCCACGCCCAGTTGCAGCACTACGTTTACCTGCAAGACATCCAGCGGCACCAGCCCAAGTCAGTGACAGCTGCTCAAGGTAAGTCCGCAGCTGCCAGTGCGGCCGCCAAAAAGACCACCCCCGTCGCCGAGGAGGAGCAGGAGCAGGAGCAGGAGGCAGAGCAACGCTATGCGGTTTCCATACAGCCGCAGCCCGGGCTCAGAGGCGGACCCTACGCGCAGGGACCCTACCAGTTGCCCTTGCCACTGCCCGCGCCCCAACATCAACATCAACATCAGCAACAGCAGCAGCAGCATCCCCAGCAGCAGCAGCAGCAGCCGTATCAAATCATACCCGAGGAACAGTTCCTAAAGCTGCTGGAGGAGGAGCTGCAGGCGCGTGCCTATCACGAGCAGCTGCGCCAACAGCAGCAGCAGCAGCATCAGCAGCATCAGCAACAGCAGCATCAGCATCAGCAACATCAGCAACATCAGCAGCAGCAACATCTGCCACAGCCCCATCCTCAGCCACAGCCCAAGCCTTTGCCCATACACAGCACAGCGGCCACGCACAAGGTTCTCCAGCAGGCGGAGCCTGTTTTAGGCCTCGGCAGCTATCGCGATCGCTATGTGGCCGAGCAGCAGCTGGTGCAGCCCACTTACTCCCGTGGTGGACCCAAGTATTTGCCACAGCAGCCGGAGGACGATGAGTCGCCAGCGCCAGTGCCGCATCAGCGTCATCAACTGCAGCAGCAGCAGCAGCACCAGCAACAGCAGCAGCAGCAGCATCAACAGCAGCAACAGCAGCATCAGCAACAGCTCATTGCCGGCCTGCCGCCGCAGATTGCGTACTACCAGCCACAGATTAGCTACAAGACGCTGCCCAATCATCCGCTGGCCAAATCCTCGCTGGAGAGCGAAA
The DNA here is from genome assembly GCA_035041545.1 of Drosophila colorata. NCBI lineage: Eukaryota > Metazoa > Arthropoda > Insecta > Diptera > Drosophilidae > Drosophila > Drosophila colorata. Next base: position 10,340,273 of record JAWNLD010000564.1, read on the forward strand.
TCGAGAAGCTGCTGGCCGCCAACAAGCCCGGCCTGGGCCAGCAGGCTCTGGCCTACGTGGACAGCAGCAATGAGCCGACGCTGGTCAATCACCAGCAGCACGTGACGCGGCTGCCGCCACCGCAGCACCCGCCGCCGCCCACCTCGCATCCGGCGCTGCGTCAGCCCAAGGCGTACCTGGCCAGCACGCCCAACTCGCTGCTGGATGCCAACAACCAGCCGTTTGTGCCCTCGCTGTTCAAGTTCAGCAGCTTCCAGCAGCCCACGCCCATCTATCCTGGCCAGCAGCACGAGGCCAAGCGGCTCGGCCCCGTTGTCTATCCAACGGGCGCACCAGCTCAGCCACAGCCCTCGCAGTACTACTACCAGGAGGCGGCGCCCACAGCCGCGCCCAAGCCCAAGCATTATCGCACCAAGCCCTACAAGCTGCCCGCGCCCGGTCCCACCAAGTCCTACGAGAAGGCGCTGCTCTATGCCGACTATGCGGAGCGTGCACAGCCGCCAGCGCCGGCGCCCACAGCTGCCCACTTCTATCCCAGTCCGCCCGATCCCATTAAGCATGCGTCCCAGCGCACCGTCGTGCCCACCGTGCAGCCCATTGACTATCCCGCGCATCCGTCGCCCTCGCAGTCCAGCATCTACGTGTCTCAGGGCACTGGCATAGCCACGCCCTCGCGTGTCACGCCCACGGCGGCAGCGGTGCATAAGCTGCGCACCTTGGACGAGGTGAAGCAGCTGAATCTGCCGCCACCCAACGGCAAGCCCCTCACCCAGGCCGAGTTCCAGGCGCTCGTCGAGGCCGGCTATCCCGTTAAGGCGGTGCCAGTGCCCGTACCCGTGCCCTACGAGCAGTACGTCAAGGATCATCCCGAGTATCGCAACCATCCGCCCGTAGACTATGCGCATCTGATGCGCCTGGCCACGCGCCAACTGGCCGCACACCAGCATCAGCATCAACATCCGCATCAGCGCTTGGCACCCTCCGAGCCCTCGGTGAAAATCCTGTCCACGCCCACTGCGGCCGAGGCGCAGCAGACGGCCACGGCCATTGGCGGCGGCAGCATCACCTACTTGCAGCGGCGGCCGCGCGACGAGCAGGACACGGCCGTGGCCGGCAGCGAGACGAAGGCAACGGCCGCCGAGCCGGCGAAGGCGGCGTAGGTTGCGCTCCTTTAGTTAATGTCACTCGCCCCATTGCCTAGTTATAAGTATTGTAAAAATGTTTCTGCATGTTCAGCACTTTAAATACCGTTAAATTATAAATAAATATAACTAAATCGAATATGAAGCTTGTAGCTACCCAGCAGGAAAGCATGTGCTGAAGAAAGTATGCATTTTGCTTTAAGAAACGCATGTCATGAACAATTATTAGCTTTCGTTTTAAAGCAGTTTAATTCCGTTTTTTTTTAAATAATATTTAGGTTGATTGTTGGCCTGTAAAATTTTTACTTCATTTTGTTCATGGTTTCTGCTGTACATTGGTTAGGCATTAAAAATATTTACATTTTAAAAATCAAATTATTTATTTGTTAAGAAAATAGCATCATATAAGTTTGAAATTTATTTTTTATATTAAGAATCTGGAAATTGAATTTTCCAGTTCAGTTTAGTATCAACATTAGTATAACTAATTTTTTAAAATATTATTCCTAGTAAGTCAATACCTCTGGTCGTTTATGAGGGGGCGTGAGCCGATCCGCTTCACACCCCCTTTTCATCCGGTTGGTTACCGTAGCTCTGGATTTGCCTTTCAGCGTAACCTTGTACTCGATGCCATCCTCCCTCAACGTGAACTGGATCCGACCATGATTGACCCGCATCTGCTCTCCGAACTAGTGCTGGGCGGAACATCGATGTAATATCGATACATCGATGTTTTTTAAATTTATATCAAACATCGATCTAAATTTAAGCCGTAACTGCTGTAGCTGGTGTTCCATTTTATAGCTTGTGCTGCTTATTTACCTCATCATATGCTGAAAAATCAGGTACTATGCTTATTTTCGGATGATATTTTAGATAAAATACACCCTGGCTTACACTTAAATACTTTATTCACTTTTCACATTTATATCGAGTTAATTATGTTGTGGAGAATGTGCTTATAGTCTGTTAAAACGCCCCTCGCTTAGTTTAGGCCCAGTGGGGTATTGCTATTGCTGTTGCTGCTGTCCGCTGAGCTGAGCGTTTCGGGCGTGGCCGCCTCCCTGGTCTGCAGACGAGAGATTTGCGGGTCCCTGCGATCCTTCTCCTTGCGCTCGCGATCTTTGTCCTTATCCTTGTTGTGTTTATGCTTGTGCTTGTGCTTGTGTTTCTTCTTGTCCTTCTTCTTCTTCTTTTTGACGCTGCCATCGGCTCTCAGTTTGCTCTCGTCGTAGCTGCTCTCGTAGCGCGTCGTCTCGCCCACATCGAGCACCGTCATCGAATTCTCGTCCTCCGCATAGACCTCAGTTCGGATGCGCTTGGCTAACGAATGGGGCTCGCTGGCACCTTCGTCGGCTGGCAGGATATTCAGCTTGGTCTCGCTATCGTAGGCCTGCACCTGAACCGGCTCGTCGAGCACGGTGATCTCCTCACTTCGCTCCAGCTGGATGATCTCGTCGCCCACCTCGAAGGCTTCTGTGGCCGTGCGTTTGATAGTCACCATGGCGGGCTTGTGCCGCTCAAGCGGCTCGCTCTCCGTGGACTTGGGCTCGCTGCTTTTCTTAAAGGAGCCACTCGAAGCGCTGCTGTCCTTCATCAGGTCCTTGTAGAAGTTCTGATTCTCGCTCGCCTGCAGGCAATTCGGCCGCTTGCTGCCGTATAGCGCATAGTAGAGATCCACAATGTCGCAGCGCAGCTTCGTGTCGTAGGCCAACGTGTTGATGCTCAGCCAGAGCCGCTCCAGCAGATTGGGTTTGTCCAAGCGGCTGCGGTTCTCGCGCGTAAATGGCGGATTGTCAATGAGCAGCTGGGCGAGACCATGTCGTGCCGCCGGGTCAGGATCAGTTTCCAGTAGCGTTATCAAATGCTCCAAATCCTCGCTGCGTCCATCCACTTTCACAAAGTCCACCAGGCACTCCATGGCCGCAATGCGCAAGTCCAGGAATATGCCATATTCCGCATAGCTGCGATAAATGTGCGGCAGCGAGGGCAGGTGGCCGAACTTTTGCAGCTTGCGTATGACCTTCAGGCAGGACACGGACACCATGTACTTGTACGAGGGCAAATGCTTCTCCATGTTCAGCAGGCGCGTCACCTCATCCAGAACCAATCTGTAAAAAGTTTGAATCAGTAAACAAAATACAGATGTTGACTCCATTATAACTACTTGGCATCCGTGGAGAGGCTGTCCGTGGTGATTTGAGTGCCGTGCATGGCCACAGACACGACTGGCGTTAGGGTCTCGCCCAGCGCCTCCACCAGAGCAGCTCTGTAGTAGGCGTCCGTATAATGATTCCGTGAATTCTCATTGTACTTGAAGAGATCGAACAGAAAACGCATCACCTCCGGCGGACAAATGCCGTGCGAGGTGCGCAAGCCTATAAGGAGAAGAATTATAATAGCAATTATTTAATGGAACATGCCATGACCCGATCCACTCACCCGCCATGGCCACGGGAATAGCCTTTTGCAGGAAGTACAATTGAAAGTTGGAAAAGTTGTTTAGCTTTATGATGTGCGGCGCACTGAAGGAGCCGAAGAATTTCCGAAAGATATTCAGCATGGCGGGCGGACCGCTCCACGAGGCCACCATTTGATTGGCCACCTTGGTCAGGCTGTGCGCCGCCTGACAGCGCACCTTGTAGAAACACGATTCGCTCTCGATGGTGTCCGTTAAGGCCAATCGCGTGCTGTTCGTGGGATACTTCTGCAGCGCCTGTATGGCCTGGAACTGGGCGGTGACATCGCGCTCGTGCCGCAGCTGGTATTGCCACTGGAAATCCGGCTGCTCAATGATCAGATCCCGCAACAAAATCATCTCCGGATCCAGGCGAATCCACAGCACGGGTGAGTCGCTGTTGATTAAGAGGGATTATAGATTGAGGCTTAAGCGATTGTGGATAAGACATACTCCATGGCAGACAAGTCCATGTCCACCTCCTCGCCGGTGCACAGTGGAATCTTCTTCTTCTTGTTGCGCCTGCTCTTCGAGTGGCAGGTGATGTCCGCCTTGACCAGCGTGTTCTCGATCTGCAGCGTGTGCTTGAAAGTGCCGTCCAGCTCCTGCAGCTGCACCAGCAAAGGACCATTGTACTTGCGCACGCCGCGCTGATTGACAAAGTCCTGGCGGATCTCCAGTTCGATGGTATTGCGCTTCCGATTGAACACGGAGGTGAGCGAGAACTTGGCGTGTCCGCCCGTGCGCACCCATTGATCCATAAAGACGGACATGTCCTTGCCGGTGACCGTGAAAATGGCCTTGATGAAGATGTTCGTCGAGATAAGCAGCTGCGACCAGAGGCCGGCGCCAATTTTCGTGGCCGCCGCATTTGTAGCCAGCGCCAGCTGCTTGTTGAACACCTGTATGAGCAGCTCCTGGCCAATGCGATGCTCCAGCATGCGTATGACCAGATGCGCCTTGCGCCGCATCGCCTCCACATACTTGGGCGACACCGTGTGCAGGCTCTTGATGGGAAAATAGTGCACAATCTCCTGCTGTTTGCTGGCCGCAGCCGCCGGATTCGTGCTGGATACGGGCAGCGGCGCCGGCGGCTGGCTACAGTCGAGTATGATGCCGCCGTACTGCTCCTCGTACTTGACCACACGCGCCAGCTCCGTTTGCACCCACTCGCGATACTCGTTGTTGCCGAAGCACTTGCGCGAGTAGAGCCCGCACAGGTACTCGGCGATGCCCTTCGCCAGCCACGTGTCCGACCAGTGGTGCGAGGTGATGAAGCAGCCGAAGAACTGCTCGGCCACGGCACGTGACATGAACGTTCTTGAGACGTAGGTTTGGTCGATGATCGCGATCGAGTGCAGCAGATTTACGGAGGCTATCGTCATGGTCGCGTAGGCGCTGATGTCCGTGTCCAGCTCGTCTACAAACACCTGTTTGTAGCAGGAGAAGGGATAGCGCGTGGACAGCGTCTCCTCGAAGAACTCGAAGGCCTCGTGCAGATATCGCACAGTGTTCTTTAGCAGCGGCAGCATGCCGGGCAGGCAGAAGTGCGTCACCTCGTGCATATGCGGGTCCACGTAGATCTCGAAGGGACCCACGGCCAGCGCAATGTTGGGCGCACATACGGGCGTCGAGACCGTGTAATGGAACGTTTTCTTTCGCAAATCCGGCGTCATGATGACCTCAACCAGTTCGCCGCACGAAACGGCAGTCAGATTCTTGTCCACCGTGAACTCCAGCCGCCAGGTGCACGGATCTGCGAAGCTATCAACGCAGGGAAACCACAGTCGCGTCGAGTTCTCATAACAGTTCGTGTACATGTGCGCACAGTTCAGCTGGGCGGTTTCATCGTCCGACGACGTCGGCGGCAGGACGAAGTGCATGCCACTCTTGGGATTCTCGGCGGAGAATTCGATGCGGATGCGCAGGCCACGACCCTCCTGTATCAGCGAGTAGCCCTCCGGCGGCACCTGTATCAGCAGCTCGCCATTATTCACGTCCGGATCGGTGATTTGGGCCGCCGCCAAATGATGCTTGGAGTAAACATCCAGCGAGCGGCTAAAAGGGATTGGTTTATCGGTTTTATATGTCGTTGCTGGCTTGTGGACGCACTCACCTCTTCGGCTCCTTGTGGCAGATGTCTTGGAACGGGTCAAAATAGACGAACTCCGCGTGGCAGACGTCGTTAAGGATCACGCTGTAAATCCGCAGCTGCTTGGCGTTCAGGCGGATCAGCCTTAAACTCTCGTTGTTGGGCACTATGGTCAGCTCCACCATGCCCTGCAAAGCAACTTAACATATATCTGTGTACACTATTATATAGTCCGAATCTTACAATTATGCTGCGACGCTCGAAGCTAATTCCGGTGAGGCTCACAACCTGATGCGCCGTGCTCTGGCCAGAGAGAAAGAAAAACAATAATTGGCGAACTCGCAACAACATCTCGGAAATACTTATAATTTAAATGGACGCAGTGGTGCCTCGGGCACCTCAGGCTGTGTGTCCATTGCTGTTTGCCGTTTATTTTGCGCACTTTTTCAACGATTCGTTTTATTGTTATCAATATCACCGCATTGTTTATTTTTTCACATTGCGTCTTCTTCTTCAGCCTGCGCATTGGCTAAAAATGCCAGCAAAATATAATACTAAACGCGGCAGCATGGCAACTCTACATCGCGCAGTACCACATTTAACACTGATGCTGGGGTGACTTTTTACTGCCATGGATAACTTATGATAAATGAATGAAATTTGTTTTCACGTAATCTAGGTCGTTTTAAATGGCTTGATATGTTGAATTTAAAGAAATACTTGAATACAATGACATATCAGAGCTTAAATTGCAGTATAACTGTGCATATGCATAAATTACAACGCATAAAATTTGAAGCACACTCAAGGGTTAAGCTGTGAATCATCTATTCGCATGAAAGTTAAATTTGGATATTTCTCCCATTTAAAACGAACATTTCCCGCAGTCGAGTCAGCAGTTTTCTCGCAACTGCGTCGAGTTGCGCTCCGTTATTCCGTTGTTTATAATTTCAAGTGCTACGCAAATCGATTCAAAACAAGAATAGAACGAAAATTACAAAAGAAAAACATAAAGAATAAAAAATCAAAATGTACGGCATTGATAATTATCCAAAAAATTATCATGCGAGTGGCATTGGCCTTGTCAACCTGGCGGCCCTCGGCTACAGCAAGAATGAAGTCAGCAACAGCGACAGTGCGCAGGCCAAGCCCAAATCGGGGCTCTACCCCTCGCTGCCCTATCCCTCCGCGGAGTCCGTGGGCGGCATGCCATATGTGGTGAAGCAGACGGTCCAGGCGCAGAACGCCTCGTACCAGGGCATGCCCCAGCCAACGGCCACGCCATATCCCAGCGCCGGGATGTATCCCAATTTGCCAGCTATGCCGTTGCCCTATCCCTCGACACCATTGGCCCCAATACCAAGTGCGTCGCCCTATCCCAGTGCGACACCCTACCCGGGTGCATCACCCTATCCGGGTGCATCACCCTATCCCAGTGCAGCGCCCTACCCGGGTGCGTCACCCTATCCGAGTGCAGCGCCTTATCCCAGTGCAGCGCCCTACCCCAGTGCAATGTCTTCGTTGCCGTATCCCTCCGCTGGGGGAATGGGCATGCCAGGCATGCCCATGCCATATGCGCCATTGCCGACCAGTCCGGCACCAACATCATCCATCTACCCGTCGATGCCGACGCCATCGGCGCCGCCCAGCGCCGAGGAGGAGCCGTCCGTGGGCATACAGGAGCTGCAGTTCACCAGTGTCAAAGTGCCCGAGAATCAGAACATGTTCTGGATGGGCCGCAAGGCGACCGCCACCACGCGCCAAAAGAGCAGCCAGGGCGAGGACTTTGCCACGCTGCGCGAATCCTGCGTGGGCAACGGCACCCTCTTCGAGGATCCCGATTTTCCGGCCACCGATGCCTCGCTGATGTTCTCGCGCCGCCCGGACCGCTACATCGAGTGGCTGCGTCCCGGCGACATTGTCGACGATCCGCAGTTCTTTGTCGAGGGCTATTCGCGCTTCGACGTGCAGCAGGGCGAGCTGGGCGATTGCTGGCTGTTGGCCGCGGCGGCGAATCTGACGCAGGACTCGAAGCTGTTCTTCCGCGTGATACCGCCCGACCAGGACTTCCAGGAGAACTATGCGGGCATCTTTCACTTCAAGTTCTGGCAATACGGCAAGTGGGTGGAGGTCGTCATCGATGATCGCCTGCCCACGGTCCACGAGGAGCTCATCTACATGCACTCCACGGAGAAGAACGAGTTCTGGAGCGCGCTGCTGGAGAAGGCGTACGCCAAGCTGCACGGCTCCTACGAGGCACTCAAAGGTGAGGTCAAAGTTGAATTATTTTCAAAGGCATTTCTAACATTGCTTCCACAGGCGGCACCACTTGCGAGGCCATGGAGGACTTTACTGGCGGCGTGACCGAGTGGTACGACATCAAGGATGCCCCTCCCAATCTGTTCAGCATCATGACCAAGGCGGCGGAGCGCGGCTCCATGATGGGCTGCTCGCTGGAGCCGGATCCGCACGTGCTGGAGGCGGAAACGCGCGAGGGTCTGATACGCGGACACGCGTACTCCATCACCAAGGTGTGTCTGTTGGATATATCGACGCCCAATCGGCAGGGCAAGCTGCCCATGATACGCATGCGCAATCCGTGGGGCAACGATGCCGAGTGGAGCGGCCCCTGGAGCGACAGCTCGCCGGAGTGGCGCTTCATACCGGAGCAACAGAAGGAGGAGATCGGCTTGAATTTCGATCGGGACGGTGAATTCTGGATGTCCTTCCAGGACTTCCTTAATCAGTTCGATCGCGTCGAGATCTGCAATCTGTCGCCGGACTCGCTGACCGAAGATCAGCAGCAGAATTCGCGTCGCAAGTGGGAGATGTCCATGTTCGAGGGCGAGTGGACATCGGGTGTGACGGCGGGTGGTTGCCGCAACTTCTTGGAGACCTTCTGGCACAATCCGCAGTACATCATTTCGCTAGAGGATCCCGACGAGGAGGACGACGACGGCAAGTGCACGGTGATCGTCGCCCTCATGCAGAAGAATCGGCGCAGCAAGCGCAACGTGGGCATCGATTGTCTGACCATCGGCTTCGCCATCTACCATCTCACGGATCGGGACATGCAGGTGAAGCCGCAGAGCTTGAACTTCTTCAAGTATCGCGCCTCGGTGGCGCGTTCTCCCCACTTCATCAATACGCGCGAGGTGTGCGCGCGCTTCAAGCTGCCGCCCGGGCACTATTTGATTGTGCCCTCGACCTTTGACCCGAACGAGGAGGGCGAGTTCATCATACGCGTCTTCTCCGAGACGATGAACAACATGGAAGAGAACGATGACGAGGTGGGCTTCGGCGAGACGGACGATCGCATTGCGCCCGCACTGCCGCCACCAACGCCCAAGGAGGAGGACGATCCGCAGCGCATTGCCCTGAGGCGTCTCTTCGACAGTGTCGCCGGCAGCGACGAGGAGGTCGACTGGCAGGAGCTCAAGCGCATACTGGACCACTCGATGCGCGACGTGATGGTGGGCAGCGATGGCTTCTCCAAGGATGCGGTACGCTCCATGGTCGCCATGCTGGACAAGGATCGGTCCGGCCGCCTCGGCTTCGACGAGTTCGAGGCGCTGCTCACCGACATCGCCAAATGGCGCGCCGTCTTCAAGCTCTACGATACGCGACGCTCGGGCAGCATTGATGGCTTCCATCTGCGCGGCGCCCTCAACTCGGCGGGCTATCATCTGAACAATCGGCTGCTCAACGCGCTCGCCCATCGCTACGGATCCCGCGAGGGCAAGGTGCCCTTCGACGATTTCCTCATGTGCGCCATCAAGGTGAAGACCTTCATCGAGATGTTCCGCGAACGCGACACCGACAATTCCGACACGGCATTCTTCAACCTGGACGACTGGCTGGAGCGCACCATCTACTCATAGAGTGGAGTCATCCAATGCTATCGTAACTAATCCCAAGTGCCACGTTTACTTATCTACACATCTAAACACAAGATGATGCCAGCTGCAGCCATGACGCGACGCCGGAACAGAGTCAACAGAGTCAACATGGTGCATCTTATCAAATAACAAACGCTACAGTGAAGCCACAACTAAACGGAAATACAAAATCGTGTGTACATTAATTATATTGACCTTCAAGCGCGCCACGATAAACGATATGAAAAAAAGAAAGAGAACGAAAAAAGGCAAAAAAAACAACAAAAAAACTAAAAACCAGAAAATCAACAGCATTTGCCGGCTGGGCTGTGTGTGCACAGGCATTCTAGATACTAGCCAGTTTATATAGTATATATATAGCGTGCGCGTAGTTCTCTCTATGACTAATGGCCAAGTTGAACTCATATTCATATTTGATATACACATTCTATGCTTTTGACAATAGCCAAAAAGCCGCCAGTACAAAATGATATGTGCATTATATAATACACTAAAAGAAATCGAAGTCCGTTAGCTTAAAGCTCCCCTTATGTCAAAATATTTAATGTACCTTTTTTACTCTTTATACACACACAAGTTTGTTAAACATTTGTTCATTTGCTTAAACTAAGGATCGAACTTCCCCCCCAAAACGAACAAAATTACTTCTGCATCTAAAGCGAACAAAGAATCTCTTTTAAAGCTGGGCGAATGAGTGTAGAAAAAATAATAAATATATATACCATATAGTTTTCACTTCAGCATACTCATTAGCTGGCAGTAAACAAGTTTGAGAGTGATTCAAGCTCGCATTAAATATGCAACTTTATTATGTGTAATTGTTATCAACTTTGAAACTAAAATGTATTAAACTGAAATTTCGCTGAGTACAATTATTTGACGACGACTATTTCGGTGGCGCCGGTGGGCGGGCCGGCGGCAACCAGAGTCTCCTTAAATTGCTCATAGTTGAGATCAGATTCCAGGCAGAGCAGCTGCAGCACCTCCAGAAAATCCTCATACTCCAGACGCCACTTTCTGCAAAACAAGATGGGAGGGGAAATATCAAATGCAGCGTCATCAGCTCTATTTAGAGATGATGTTGGGAGTCGTTTAGTATGTACTTATAGCGCATGTAGATGAGGCCCGTTTGGGTGCGCGTTATGGGCACCGGCATCAGCTTGGCCTGCTCCAGCCAGTTGTCCAGCTGCGACAGCAGAATGCTGTGGAACACCTCGTTGTCCAGCTCCCCGGCCCCCAGCTGTAATTGAGGCACACATCTATTGTTTACATATAGTCACAGTTTTTACAGGGTATATGGTGACCTTGAGATTGCTGTAAAGATGAAAGAGCGTGTCGAGCGTGTGCCTCTTGGGTTTATCGTCGTCATCCATGGCGAGTGCTACAGATTCTGCTCAAAAACTATATACTATAGCTCTATATACACAACTGGTCAATTTCTGGCTGCTTTCAGAGAGTAAATAAAAAGCAAATGTGCTCGCAAAGTGCGTTCAATCAAATGTACACAATAATCGTGCGCTGTATTTGGGATGATTTTTCCAGTTGTTTTTTGTTGACAAACAAAGCGCCAGGCAACTGAGTGTGTGTGCGGGTGGGTGTGGGTGTGTGTGTGTGTGAGTATGTGTGTATAGTGCGAGTGGGTGTCTATATGTATATATCATATGTCAAGTATTATATACATACATGTATCTATAAGATACATGTATCTATAAGATACGTGTATATGATTTACAGATGAGTCTTTGATGTACATATGTATGTGTACATAATATATGTATAAGTGTTTGTGATGTATGTGTATGTTGTATGCATATGATGTACGTGTAAATTATATGGACAGATATCTATGATGTATGTCTATATTATATATATGTATATGTCAACAATGTATGTGTATGTTTATAATGGACGTATATGATGTCTAAACACGATGTATTTATACTATGCTTGTGTTTATGATATACATAGATATTTGTCCATAAAGTATGTGCATATGATGTATACATGCTTATACGACGTATGTGTACATTTTATGGCTAGATGATGTATGTGCTATGTAATGTTCAAATATTTTCAGGCTGTATTTGTATAAATGTGTAAATATGCATCTATGATGTATGTGTATGATGTATGCATATGATGTTTAGGAATGATGTATGTGTATATACCACAGATATGTGTGTATGAGGCATATGTATAAGATGTAGGTATATGTATATATGCTTTGTAGATGTAATGTGTGTACATATTTGTCTGGTATGTATATATGATGTATGTGTATAAGATGTATGAGTATATGAAGAACAGATATGCCTGCGACTCAGACGTGTCTATGATTTATGCTTGTCTGATATGCGTGTGTATACAATGTATGTGTGTGTGTGCAGGTGTTGCCAGGTGTTCCCATCGCCACTTGGCGCGTTCAGTCGTTGTTTATTTTGCTGCCATTGAGGCGTCGCCAGTCGCCGCATATTGTGCATTGAACTTCTCCAGCAGACGCTGGACGTAGCTGACCAGCTTGGGCAGGTTCTGTTTGCTGGAAATGTCGCAGATGCGATACGGCGGCACAATGGTCACCTGCTGCAGCACCAGGATCTTGTCCACCTGCCAGGAGAGCTCGTTGTTGCCAAAGTGCTTCGACAGCAAGTTGAACAGTTGCCTGCCACGCGGCGTGGCATGCTCGTTGCGGCTGCGCAGCAGACTGCCGCGCTGCTCCACACACTGCTGCAGGCGCTGATCCAGCTGCAAGCGAGACAATCAATTATGAAAAATCAACGGGAAAAATGCGATATGCAATCAGTTATTTACACGCTGCAGATTGAGGCGGGCTGGCGGCTCGTTGAGGTTGTCCGGCGTCTTGGCCTCGCGTATGATTTTCAGATTCTTGCAAAAGTCCAAATTGACAATGCTCTGGTTGCAGCACTTTTTGCCCTTGTTGTCCCTGCCTTGGCAGCTCAATATTAGCATTTTGACGCTGTGCTCGTAGGTGATCACCTCGCCGGTGATGTGGTCCCCGAAGCAGGTCTCCACGTGCAGTTGGGTGCCGATGGGGAAGGGATTGAACGACATCTTCTGCGCTTGACGATGACTCGAAGAAAAGAAATTGCCTTTGACAGCGGTCTGTGCTGGAAGTGTGTGACGTAACAGTGCTGCCAAGTGTTGCCAAATTGTATAGTTGGTTGTGCGATCTCGCTCTAACAACGGCTAAGCTAAAATAAATGTCCCTTTTGACAGTTAAATTTCCCGTCAGCTTTGAGCTGTGCAATGTTACCAGCTAAAAACACGTAATTTTTTTGTTTTTTTTTTTATTTCATTTTATTTACAGTGTATGTGTATGTATGCTAAATATATAACTAAATATAAATGTTGTTGTATATATATATATATATTTCAAAAGTAAACCTTTCCTTTTTTTAATATAATTTTACGATGTTTTAACCGTTTTCTCTGCTGTCTAAATTGTTGTTGGATGAGCGTTGGTTTTCTTTATTAGATTTTTTAATTTTTGTTCTTCAAGACATAATATTTAGTTAATTGTATGTGTGTATATACGCAATTATGTACCTTCATTAGCACTATTATCTATACTTTTTCGATTATATCTAACGCCCCAAATTTATAAAAAACATGCTTTTTTCCCCCCGCTGTTGGCGTAAATTGAGAAAAGTGCACAATTAAATTCTTCGCACATGGAAAAAGCAAACTAAAATCAATCAATTCTAAGCGCATTATTTATCATGAATAAATATCAAAAAATATGAAACGAGCACGTACAGAGAACATATTTATACAATTCAAGAACACAAACGTATAAAAGTATATATGATATATGTATATATATATATTTTAAATATGAAGAATGGCGCTTAGTTATTTATAAAAATTTGCTTTAATATACTATAAATGTGGTGCAACTACGTCGATCTGTCTACTGTCTGCTCCGTCCGTCTGTCTGCCTGTCACTTGGTCTAATAAACTGCCTACAGCTTTTAGTTTCCCTTTTAGCACTTTTTTAATGTATTCGTTTTAAGCATTTGCTTTTGTTTCTCTTTTTTTGTTTTGTTCGGTTTTACGAAATATTTTGCTTCTTTAAGAATACATAGTAGACGTGTTATTTTTTATTTTTTGTTTTTTCTTTATCTGTTTAATTTGTAATTAGGTTTTATGCGCTCGGCTTAAAGTCTTAATTATGCTTTTAGAAATCACTTTAAATGGGGAGTTAGTTGTTGACGATTTGCTAAGTTTAATATTAATTCAACACGAATAACTCTTTTAAGATGCGCGACAAAACTACGTGTTTGTTGTTGTTGTTGTTTCTTTTTTGTTGGAGCTGGCGGTTCTTCATATGAAAATGTGCTGAATTGCTTGAAATTTTTTTGCCCTTTTGTTGTGTTCTATTTTGCGGTTGCTTTATGATTTGTTTTGGGGTTTTGTTTTAATATCAAAAGGAATGATATATATGCATAATATATATATATATATAAGTAAATATATATATTTATAAAAATAAAACAATGCACTTCCATATTAACCGATGCGCCGCGAATCTTACATGGGTCCATCGATCGCGCTCACTTTAAGCCGGAAATAGTAAACGGAACGCGCCAACATGCTGAACGCAATGAAAAACAATGCAATATAGAGAATATACATGCCACCATGAGCCTGTTTAGATAGAGAATATTCGATTTATTAGCTGTTCACTTGTTGCTTATATTGCTTGATATTTACCGCTGCGAATGAGATGGTGCCTATGGTCAGGCCAATGCTGCCAATAAAGAAGAGCGCAGCGACAATGGCAAACAGAACGCTGCGGCTGTTGGCGAAGCGTGAGCCCACCGATGAGACTTTCCTGCAGTGTGGACAGCGAGCCAGTGCGTTGTGAAAAGTGTTAAACTGTCGAGCAGAGTAAATCAGATATTAGAGTTAAAATTCAACAAAGGTAGCCTCTAATTCCAATATAACAGGACATTCTAATTTCAACAGCTGCAAGTCGTAGCCTGATTTGCTTCGTCTTACCAAAAACGTGTCCGAGCAGTGGCCACAAGTGACGCGGCACATGCCCGGCATGGTGGGCACAGGCGGTGTCACTGGACTGGGAGCCAGATTGATAATACGCTTGCAATTGGGACGTGGACAAGCGATGCGCTGCGAGGAGCTCTTGCAGATTAGCAGACAATTGCAAGGACATCGCACGTACTTCTTGCCGGGTGGTGCATTCCTTATGGGCTGCAATTGGACATGAGATTAGTATTTTGGATACAAAAGAAACCGCTGCATGAACTACTCACAGTTGCCTCGTTACAGTGGGTGCATTTGACCACGTGCTGCTCCCGCTTTGTGGTTATGTCAATCATGTTTTGACACACGCGACAGGTGACCATCGGCACGCCGCCGGTGCCGCTGCTCTGATAGGGCGGTGGCAGCTCATCGGGGCCAATGAATGGCACCGACTGTGCATTGCTGCCTGCAAATACCAAAGAAACGAGAAGATATCAGTTGCCAGCACGGAGAAGTTGTTGAGCGACGACCTTTGGTGTAGAACAAATACATCTTGCTGCAGTTGCAACTGCTGTTGCACTGCTTAATCTGCTGCGTCCGAGTGCCAGCTGCATGAAAGCGGCTGTTTGAGAGCGATTGATACCGTTTGTGGGTGGGGCTGCTGAGCAGATAAAAGCCAGTGGGTCAATGCTTAGGAGCATGGAAATGCAGCCGTATTTAAGCAACGTGAAACCGATATTTGTGCCACATTAAAAGGCCTGCGTTGCGGTTTCAAACAAGTTCCCACTTTGTGCGCCCAAGATGGTAGGGGCACAAAACTTAAGCGTCAGCTATAAATAGCTCACAGCCTGGGCATGAAAGGGTGTACACTGATCAGGTTCTTGGCAGCAACAAAAGCGCTGGAACAGAGCGCAGCGAGGGAAACATGCAGAATGTTGTCTTCGCCCGTCGATTATGGCACAAAAAAACAAAAAAAAAAAACAGCCGCGTGACTCATGAAATGCCTTTTGCCTGCTGTCTACCATAGCAGCGACATCTCTGCTGTTGTTGCTGATTAAACAGCTGAACGACGACGCTACCTCCGCTGATTGCGCAGCTTTGCAGTGATATGAAAGAATAAACAAATCAATAGGGTAATGGACAATTTTTGCTGGATAGCCGAAGCTTGTACACACTTAAAAAGCTGACAGCAGTACTGACAAAATGTTTGGTACTGCGAATTTCTTAAGCGACTATACAAAAAATTGGTAACCTAATAAACAGGGATATATAAAAAAAAATAGTTAAGTATGTTAATAGTTATATTCCATACTTTAAATATAAATAATATATTTACATTTTGATTTTAAAATTGTTAGCTTTGGTATTTGGCATAATAATTTGGTATAATAATTTAAAGTTTATATATTTTTTATAAATTTATATTTTTAACTTTCAAATTATTTTTTACTAAATGTGCATTAAAGTATTAAATAAATTCCTAAAGATTTGACCCACGACTTTCTCAATGATAAAACGAATTAAAAAGCTTACTACACAATACAGCTACTTTTGAGGCTTTAAAAAAATAGCTGTATTCAATTTTAAGCGTTTTAATTCGTAGAAGTAAATAAAATGATAAGAGATCACTAAACTAATTAATATTAATTTGGCACCTGTTGCAAGCGTAATGACATAGTTGCAATTGCCGCCATAATAGTAAAAACAATGGCAATTAGATGCGAATTCGACTGCGAATCGGCATCAAGTTACGAACTTTCTGCGAATGTCGCGCGAACGGGCGTTGGGAGAGGGGAGTGGCAATGGCGCCCACGCCCCAAGCGCTCACAATATCAATGACTCAGTCAGGGGAAGTGTGAAAAGCTAAGCGGAAAAGGCAAAGTCGCCGTTGTAGCAACAAGAAACTGGAAATCACAGTGGCTGCTAAGTAGAGCGCACACTTAGTGGGTTTCTAGCCGGAGACAAATCGGGCCCCGCATAGATCCATTAGAGCGCATGCATGCGGGCGGACGGGCGGTTGGCTGAGCGGTCGTACAGGGTGTTTCGGGCGGCGGGTTGAACGCACTTATTTTAGTCGCTATTTAATACTTATCTTAGTCGAGGGTAAGGGTTAATAGTACGTACCATCTTCGTTAGTGGCTACAGCGCTGCCGCCGGGATTCTCGGCGCCCTCGGCCGGGAACGAGGTGTACGAGGCCGAGGTGGGCTCGTCCTTGTTGATCAAGCTTTGTCTCTCGGGATCAGCCATTTCGGCGCTTGTTCTCTTTGCACAAAAGCAACTCCCGTTAGTATTGCACCCAAATTGCAGTTGTTGTTGCTGCTGCTACTTCTTGTTGTTGTTGTTGTTGTACACCGCAACGCAAATGCTTCAACTGCAAATAAGAAAAAACAAGAACAAATAGCATAGGTTTATTAGTGTGCCCTATAAGCATATTTTTAGTTGCTCAAGAGTAGCTCGCGATTTCTTTGTTTGGTGCTTTTTCATGTTTTTTCCTACATTGTTTTTTCGTTTTTCTTTTTTACTCTTTGCTGTTGAATCCTCCCTTCTCGGCATGCGCCGCAATAATCAATTTTATGGCCGTTTTAGCTAGCACGGCTGCGTAAATCCAGCATAAAGTTTCAATATTTATTACTTGCCTAGTTTATGTATACTATAGTGCTAATTGTTAAATGTTTGTGTGTGTTTTTATGCTGTATTTTACCTTATTTTGTTGAAATTGCACTGCTGCTGCCGTCGACGCACATTTGAGTCAGTTGGTCACACTGTTCCATCTAGCCTGGCCACACTGCATTGTGCAGCCCTGCAGCTATCTGTGTGACCCTGGCACAGAGTTGTCGCCTTTGGCCAGCTGATTTGCGTGTTTACCATACGAATGTTTAAAGGGGTCATTGAAATGTCCCAGAATAATTCAAAAGAGCCGTTCATAAAAGATGCAAGAAGCAGTTCTTCAAAGGATGCTGACGACTATCACAGATCCAGTGATTCAGAGACGGAAATGATAAATCTAAGCCTGCGACGCAAATCCCGCCAGCGTCACTTTACACAGAGTTTCTCATTTAATGCATTGCCAATGCGCATTGTGGGCGAGGGGCAAGCGGAGCCGTTAACTGTTAGTTCAAGTTCAATTCGCGAAATAACTTTAAACGCCGCGCAAACTATTGACGACAGCTCGGACATTGATGTGGACACCGATTATCATATATCTAATGACAGCAGCAGCGAAGGCAGCGAAGGGATCACAAGGAGATCCATTGTATTTGCCGGGCGATCGTTGGCAAGATCGGATTTCCACGTCAAGAGAAGGATACGCAGACGTAAAACTCGAAGCAAGTTAATGCTTTACAAAACAATGTAGAAAATTCATTAAAGATATATATATATATATTTGTGAAAACTAGTTAAGGAAAAAACATTGCATTTAAATTCAACTGCAACAAAAAATATCGACTGCATGTGCACAGGGTTGCCTGCGACGCGTACTTTACAACACTGCGCCAGGGCTACAGGTTGGTTTGTGCATTTTGGAGTAGTGGTTAATTTTTACAAGCATAACTATTTATATGCGGTTTTATGTAAATAAACCAAAGCAAACGTAGTCAAATAATTCATAAAGTGTAAGTAATGTATGCTAAGCAGCATAACATCTGCTGTAATGCCAATTGCTAGTCGAACGGTGGCAGAACAGGCGTGTGAAAATGTGCGATGATTTCATTTTGTGCTGGTGCGCGTTGTTGTATTGGAAACTTCGTCGTATCTTTGTTGCTGTTGTTGTTGTGACGGCGACGTCAGCGACGCGCACAAATGTTTATTTAGCAGGCCGATGTAGGGCGACATAGACAAAAACAAAAACAACAAAATAACGGAGAGGAAGAACAACAACAACAATGCTGAGAACACCTGTTTCTAATTGATTTTTCACATTTTCAGCAAGCCTTTCAGATTCAGCAACTTAACAACTGTGTTTGGGCATTTTAAATAGAAATTCGGCAGTGAAGTGCCACAAAACAACAATAAGCAACTGGCCAATTCAACGAACTTGTTTAGAATAGAAGGATAGCAAAAAGCAACGAACGAACGAACATTTCTAATCCAGTTTGGCTGCCGACTAGTGAAGAACACATAAATCAGAGAAAATGGAGGCTCCACCAATGTTTAATAGCGTCGAGGACGAGTGCAGATACTGGAAAGAGCGCTCAAAACAGTACCACAAAGAGTAAGTGCAAAGAGAGAAGAGTAAAAGTCCTTTAGTTAATGCGATGCTTTTGTCTTTTGCAGGTGGACAGATGTGAAACAGGAGTACGATGAATATGTTGAACAGTCGCGCGAAATGGAAGCCGAAATGGACGCCACTCTGGAACAAAAACAGAGTATAATCAAAGATCTCAGAGCCAAGCTTAATATGTTAGAGAAAGAAAATGATTCACTTAAGGTGAGTGCAAACCAAAGAGATCAAAACCGAACTTTAGTCAACAAATCTACTGTTGTTTCCTTTGTAGCTCAAGCTGGACTCACATGGCATTGAAATGTCAAATCTGGATAAACAGCTCGAGACAGTGAAAAAGGAACGCGACTCCATGAAGGAATATCTGCGACAGCTCGAGCAGAAAAACGATGATCTGGAGCGCGCACATCGCATACTAAATGAGAGCATAGTAGACTTTGAGAAAATGTTAGACAAAGCCTATGAAAAGAATGCACTCCTCGAAATGGAGGTGGACGAGAAGGAAATGCTGCAGGAGAAGCTGCAGCGGCTAATGGACGAGACCCGCGGTAAGTGGAGTACTCAATTTTAGCCTAAAAATGCCTTTCATTTGACTCGTTTTGCAGATCTCAAACAGGAGCTTAATGTGAAGTCGCGCTATACGCCAGCGAACGGTACAACAGCATCGGGCGGCAACAGCTCGATGAATTCCTCAGCATCGCTGCCCAATGGCATTGTGGCCAACGGTGATATACTGCTACAACATGACAATGCCGCCACAAAGGCGACTAGCATGAGCGTCAGTGCGCTGAATGGCAGTTTAGCAAATAGAAACGAATATAATCAACAGCAGCATTCGCTTAAAAGTAAGATACTCAATTCGTTGAAGCAAACCAAACGCGCACTTAAACTATCCAAATCATGTCGTCATTCCAAGCCAACCAATTGCATTTAGTTTAATTTGGTTACACAATCACAACACACTGCGTTTCCACACAAAGAAATTGCACATTTTGTTAAATGTATATTTAAGTTTTTTTTTTTAAATTGATTTTTTATTTATGTATTTGTATGCACAAAATTATTAAATGTAAGCTAAATTTTTACATTTGCAAACATTTCTCGTAGGCAATGCTTTCGTGTGTGTGTTTGTGTTTGTATCTGTAAATTGTTAAACACTTTGTAACTAACCGTCATTTTGTCATGTTAACTAATTGTTCTTAGACCTAGTCTACTCATATAACTAACCAAGCTGTGTTGTGTGCTTCCTTTACAGATCCCGAGAACCTTATCAATGGCAATGCTATGAATGCCAGCTCCCGCACCACGGCGCTCAACATTGTGGCCGACATGTTAAGAAAACTGAACGTAAGTCCCCTCAAAAATAATAAACAAAATCAGCCCAAGCATGGTGCCGGAAACGCTTTCTTTAATTATAACCATACCATATCTGTCAATATTATTTATGGTTTTGTTGTGTCTGCTTTTTGTTCAACACTTTCTTCATATATGTTTTTAGTGGGACAAGGCCTTGTTATGTCCTGAATGTCAAAAGTTTCGTTGCGTCTGCGAACGTTCCCCGCTGTCGCCGGTCAGCGATTCTAGTCTCTTTCGCCGCGCCTTTGGCAGCGCCAGCTCCGGCGGCAGCGGCAGCGGCAGCGGCAACGGCACTCTGACAACGCCCAGCAGCGACGGCGGCTGGACAGACTGCAATGCTGCACAGCGTCGCGGCAGTTTGAGTAGCCTGCAGTTTGGCACAAATATTTTTAAGCGTTTCGCGGAACGCATGCGCAGCATACAGGACTCTGACCCTGTGGCAGAGCCGCCGGCGCTGTGACACACAAATATGCTTACAACAAAATTTTGTAATTGCTTTTGGCTATTGTTTTGTCTTTTTGTTCGGCGCTTGCATTTATTAATTGCTTTCGTTAATAAATAACATTTTAATTTTGTAACTTAATCCATGTTTGTTTTCGTTTGTTGCTGTCGTCCGTCCTCCGTCATCTGTTTTACATTTCTGATCACTCTTATTGCATTGCAGGCCATGGAGACGAAGCTGAAGACATATCGCGAGCATGCGCCGCCGATGCAGCCACGTCAATGACCAGCGGCAGCGTTGGGACTGCAGCAGTCGCCGCTATTGACTGGGCACGTTGGGCGGCTATCGCTGGAGGCGGAGTAGCAGCTGGCCGCCACATGTGGCAGTTGCACAGTTGCAGTTGCACTTGCTGTTGGTTCAGTTTTATGTTATAGTTACAGTTTTGCGCTTCTGCCAGTTTTATTTATTTCATTGAAATGACTTGTAAAAATTAACTATATATAACTATTATAAATAACACACAATTATTTACATAGTATGTTGACGCCTGAAGTCGCCCCGCCCAACATATAAAGCCTTATTAAGTACTTTAGTGTTAACTTTAAACTTAAGTCGAAATAATTTACAGTTTGATTTTCGTGTTAGGGATTGTTAATGGCCTTCAATTGTTTTTATACCTTTGTTTCTTAACTTTTGGCAGCCGCGATTAGCACATTCATGGAATGCATATATGTATATTTAGAGCAGTCATGTCCTAGTTGTACCGTTACAGCACACGAACGAGCTTGGAGAGTGCACTAAAACATGTACATTTAACACCAATACGAATACACACACACACACACACACACAAACACACACACACCCTCACAGGGAGACACTCGCATATTTTGGGCATGACTCACCTAGTGCGTAAGTTTAAATACCACACAGCTTGTAGTACTTGTAGTACACGATAAGTTTAGCTGACTCGAAAGTATTACAGCTCCCAGCAGCCCTTAAACACATAACAAGCAACAAATACTCGTAGCATTAGAGAGGTTTACAGAGAGCGTGTGGCAACTACACTTAAGCTAAAGACAATTTATGACACCCCAACAAGCGACAGCAACGTTTAGTTAAATTTACAATAATATTTAACAGCAACAAACACATTTTCGGTTTATATTTTGATGTGAATATAAATTATGTATAAATGCAAAACTGTTATCACTATTATAATACTTTATAAATATATATATTTAAAACTTGTACATTTATAAAACAACAACAACAACAACACACGCTAAATTTAAATAAAGAGATGATTAGTTTTAAATAGAAAATCCCCTCACCTCGGTACATTTTCAATGTCAGCCTCAGCGTCAACTTTAACTTCAACGTCAACGTCAAAAAGTTCTTTGTTGCTCTCATGTGCAGTAAATAATTAATTAACAAAATATTTGTATTAATTTAGCAAAGGCGCGCGCGCTGCGTCAGTGGCTATGCCAAGGACAAGCTGCCTAACACCGCACATACTCCCACACTCACACACACACGCTTGCACTTAAACGCCTGAAAGCTTTGGCTGCAGCTTTCGTTGGCGGCTTTCTCCTGCGCTTTTCTTTTTAGCACATTTGGTGCGGGTTGCGCCTGGCTTTACCCCAGGAAATTATGCTGTGCACTGGGGCAGGCCACAAGCTAGCTGTTGCTGACCTTGCCACCAAGGGGGGTTGGGGGAGGGGCGGGATTTATGTAGCCAGGGGCATGGGAGCAAGCGGCTGCTGACCGTGAGCGTTAAGCTAATGAAAGTGCTTTGGTTTTTGAAGTAAGCAGCACGGGCTAACGGCGTCGAGTGTTGGCATCGAGTGCAAATATTTTTCATAAGCAACGACAGCAGCAATAACATCAACAACAACAGCAGCAGCAGCAGGAGCAGCAGCAACAACAAAGGGCAGAATAAAATGGCACAAGCTTTTTATCATACGCACAGCACTTACAGAAGCTATTCCCCCACGCCTGGCACACCCTGTGTCACGGCAAGTGTTGTTGTTGTCGGGTGCATTGTTTATTTTGTCGCATGGAGATGTGAAGCTGCAGCAGCCATAAGCGGATTGGGACCTGGTACAATGCAATTCCCGTTTGAAAATAGAAAAAGCGCTGACACAAAGCTAAGCATGTTTGAGCGTGTGTGTGTGCGTGTGTTTGTATATGTGTGTGTGCTGTGTTTTTTTTAAAAGCAATTCGCAGAAGTAATAACGATGCAGTCGGGTGTAGCTGACTGCGCAATACTCGTTCACCGTATTGAAACAGTTTAAATCAGACGAAAACGGTCTTATTATTATTATTTTTTTTTATTATTATTTTGGAAAAATATCCATTTTTGTAATTTATGGGGTTGGGATTGGGCATGGCCACAATTTGTTGGCTCGATATTTAGAGGAGGTCATCAGAAAACTGCCTGCCAAAATTTGGTGACTCTAGCTCTAAAATTGTGGCAGATATGGATTTTCTTGGGTTACTCGAGATAGCGACGAAAAAATTGCCTTCATACGGACAGACGGACGGATATAGCACAAACCCAATATACTCTTTTTGCTTCGTGAATGAATACAAAAATTGTGCGCTTTTAATACTGCTGCTTTCGCTGCCGTCGCCTAATGAACTCCGACGGGCGACGACAAATCTGCGTCAGCTAATTAACTGAGCAAAACTACAAATACAACAATCACAGCTGACTAAGTCAATATGTGGTCACCCACTTATATGGCTCACAGTGTGGCTGGGTGTTGCTAACAATCAGGGACAGGTAGCAGCAGCCATAACAATACACCACAAGCAGTCTTAACGGGAGAGCAAATACATTTGGAAAACATTTGGTAGCTCAAGTGTAATTGTTTTCGCATAAAAACAGAGCCAAACAGCTCGTAAAACTGTAGCGGAAAGCTTGCAGCAACAACAGAAAGTTTCGAGCTGCCATTTCTGGAATACAGGGTGATTGATTCAAGTAAGCAGATTGGGGTAGCCTTAAATTTTTCATAATGGCGAATGTGAAGGCTGTTTTATTGTTGTGCGTACACAGCAATGTGTGGAGAGTTGAAGAGCGCCGCTTCAATTTATTGGCATGTGCTATAAAAACGGAATTGCCAGTCGTAAAAGTGTAAAATGTGTTCTGAAATGGGCATCTTATGACGTTTTTGATAGCGTGCGGTTCAATAGTTCAATGCGAAATGTAAGTATGAACAACATATTTTTTTGTGAATTAGCGCTTATTTAAACCTTAAGTATGATCTCTACACATATAAAAAACAAAAAATCAACATTGCTTGGAAAATTGAGGTACATTAATATGTTTTACATTATTTTATGCTTTTGCTTTTTTTATTCTTCACGGACTTCATTTGGGAATAGGAAATAAGATGTGCTAAAATTGAGTTTGTTGAGAGTTCTATGGTTCCTATTCCATAGAAACTGATTTTTTTTTGCAAATAATTTCTTGTTCACATAGATATGATTTAGAATGGCCGAGTTAATGAAAACATTTAATATTTAATTAATCAAGAACACCCTGTGCCTACACTGAGTATATGTGTATGTGTGTAAGTATGTGCAGGTATATCTGGCATTTACACACTTCAAATATTTAAAATACGCGATGGCAAGTAAATGCTAACGGAAGCATCAAGGTGGGGCTACAACGACGATGATGATGATGATGAGTCGCTGGTGCGCCTTAGGGTGGCTATCCTGGCGTGTCCTGTGCCGTTTTGGTCTGGCCAAAACATCAAACAAAATCGATATGTGGGTGGCTCCTGAGTGTGCATGATTTTCGGCATAAACAAGCAATGCAAACATATACATATCCCATAAACATGACAAAGAGGCATGGTTACAGGGATTGACAGAGGGGGTTTGGGGGGAGGGATGTTGTTGGCAGTGTTGGCTGCCCTCAGGTTGGGGACTTTGCTTTGTTTGAACGCCGCAGGACGCTCATTTTTCGTAATGAGTTTGCCTATGTGCAAGGTGAAGCCGAATGGCAGATAAAGCAACAGGGCTAGCAAAAAAAAAAACAGAATCGACGCTAAGCAAACAACAACAAGGGAGGAAACGACGCGTCGTGCAGCTGCTTTGGGATATATTCGTTGCTGCAAAGGCTGCAATAATAAGGGAATAATTTGCTTTAATACCGATGCCGAAGATCTTTTCCACACACGCACCGGAAAGCCCGGAGGTCATGTCGTCGCTTGTTAAACAGCAATCAATGGCATCGCAGCCATCTTTGCCGACTTCCGGCTGGCATTACATCCGGGCCGCCAGCTATAGGTATAGGTATAGGTAATCGCCAGCGATTTCCAGGTGTCAATTTGTTACAAATGAATTTGATTAGCGCCTGCTGCAGCTGTCGAGCTGCTCAAATAACGAGCTCTAACTGCATTCAATTGCCTGGCTGTTAATTAGGTGACAACAGCTCCCCCCTTCCCTAAGTTACCATCTGATTGTAACGACCGCAGCTCAAGTGCACATCATTAGCAGGCATTGGAGAGAATTAATTAAATTGAATTGGCAAAAGGACAATCGATAAATCCTTTGAAATGTTCTATTGCGCTTTAGCTTTGCATTTGATGTTGCAGCTAACTCCAATTAGATGCAAGTGTGCGAGTGTGTGTAAGTGTGTGTGGGCGTTTGTGGTTAGCACTTTTACTAATTGAAGGAACTTTTGACGTGAAAGTTTACTTCGTATATTTTGCTTTTGTATTTCGTGTTCAGAAATTGCCGCCGATGGCCTTATAAATTGCCCAGTGAAACGAGCTGAAGCCATGTGCAATCTTTTTATGGCCCCAACGAGGCGAACGAATGTTAAAAAAAACAACAACGTTACTTTGTGTATGGCTGTGTGTGTGTGGATGTAGGCAAGGCCAGCAGATACACACACACACACACACACATGCGAATGGCCCATTGTCTGGAGCTACTCTCTGATTTATGCTCCACAAGGAACACACACATAAAAACTTATTCATACGTGGAACATTTTTGAGTGCTGCCTTTCAATATTTTTTTTTCTTTGGCTGCGTTGCAAGTTGTACTATCATATAGCCTGCACTCACCTCGAGCTTGGGCGTCTATAAAATATGCACCAGTAACACAATCAGCACAGAAGTTAGCTATTTGTGATATGAAATGTTCGTCATTTATAACTCTAATATAAGATTGTTGGCAAATTTTGTCAAATATTTGATAGGGATTTGATAAATTGATGCAGGTTTTTTCATAAATTGTTAACATTACCATAACTTATATTTATTCTTAATTAGTAGGTGTTTCTCATAAAATGACATAGGAAATTCCAAAAGATTTTCTTATCAAGAATGGAAACAGTGTCAGGTTACATTTGCTTTACTTTGTTTTTAAATATGATTTAAAATATTGGTCAGATTTTGAATTGGATAAGACTTATTAATTAAATTATTATTAATTGCACATTTAACATATATTTTTAATGAATTATAGAAATTATTATATGTGTACATTTAATAATTTTATTAAAATAGGTATTTATTATTTATATATTTATGTAATATATTTGCTAATTTTTACGTTTTTCTTTCTGTTGTTGTTTTTTCATATTCAATTTTAACCATTTTCCAACTGCTCCATAGCTAGTATACCCACATGCAAGAGCCCTGTGCAGGGTGTTGGATACGCAAGCGTTGAAATTTATGTTGCATACTTTTTGGGTGGTTGCGGCTTGTAAGCGTAGCCCAATTAGGCGTAAACAAATTTGTAGCCGCTGCCATTGCCGTTCCGTAGCTGTTGCTGTGTAATGTGAGCCACTGAGCGACCACTAGTTGCTGTAAATGTCCGCCCCATGTCCGCCCACGCCGCCCACGCCGCCACCAGCACGCCCACCATTGACATTGACAAAGCTGTTCACGGCGCACGTCGTTTTTTTTTTTTTTTTTTTTTGTAAATATTTTGAACTATTGATACGCACACGCTGATAATCATGTTGGTTATGATGAGGATGATGATGATGATGATGATGATGGGGGGGACTGGGCAACTGTTTGACCCTGATACCAACAAACTGTTGCTTTTTTGGCCCATCGTATGTGGCGATGTTTAGTACTGGGGCAACTGGCGGGGAAACTTTTAATTTGTTGTTTGCTTTTGGGAATTTTTCATTTCCCCTTCGGCGCAACAGTTTTGTGCCCCACGCGGTCGTGACGGTGCGTGTGGCAACTTCGTGCTGCCGAACTCCACTTTGAGTTGAAGCGTAAGGTACAACCAGAGCCAGTGCCAGCGCCAGAGCCAGAACCAGAACCAGAACATTGTCTCCGTGCGACAATTCTGACAATTTCGACTGCCGCAGTCAGTCTTCTGGGGGACTTGACAGCGTTTGCCCGTGTCTGGCGCTTCGATAATCGCTACGGTCTACACCTAAGCAGATATATAGGCAACCACATAGCGTACTGGTTCGCGTCGCGTTCTATTTGCGTGTGCTACTCTATATATATTTGAGATTCGAGTGCTGTCAGTTTTGGACTTCAGCAATTGCAAATCGTGAGTAAATAGATTACAAGGCGTAGCAATAAAATGCCACTTGATGTTATTTACACCGAGTGTTTGGCCAGGAAGAGGGAGGGAGGGGCTGTTGGTGGATTGGGTTTGGGTTGGAGTGGCACTTAACTTGCTTGTAAATCGGCCTGTTAAGAGGATTACAATGTTGCAAGTAATTATTATCGGTAGCACTTCGGTACGACCTCTGTTGTAAGTGCTGACAGGAATTAACTTTGTTTCGATCTAGCCACGTTTTGACAACATAACCCCGGGGGCAGCAACAGGCAGCATGCAACAATGGCTAACAGTACATTTTGCCATTTAGTTTTTAGTGCCACCTTGCACACACACACACACACACACATGCTCTCGTGATACACTTAATCCGACATTTACAATTTTTGCTTAAGGATTTATTTATGGATTCAATATGTGTACACCGTGTACATTGCTGTGCGACAAGCTCATGTATGTGTGCGTGTGTGTGACTACCTTTGCACATATTATAAAATGCTTCAATGCTCTCAGATACTCACCCAACCAACCCAACCACCCATACTCAATCCAACTTCCACCATTTGCACATTTGCATGCGCACAACACGAAGCATTTTGAATACACGCATTTCGAATTTTGTAATTCATTTTGTAATGCATAAGGATAGATAGTCTGTATGTATATAGATAGATAGGGCCTTTGTGCTCTACCAGGAAAAAAGGCAGCAGACAGCAAAACCCATACGACCTCGACTCTGGCTCCTGGGGCGCTGGCTTTGCTATGTACTCTATTTTATCCATGCATTTGAAGTTGCATTGAGCCGAGAGCAGGCAGCAGGCAGCTTTAAAAACTCACATTTATTTACATTTTACGCGAAATGTGTTTCATGCCCTGTGCTAAACAAAATAAATAAGGAAATAGTACAAGCGTGTTGTGCAAATATCCACATAGAAGAAACACACAAGAATTTTGTACTTAAGTACAAGTCTGGCCAAAATACGGCCAGGATAGAATTTCTAAAATTGAACATTAAATTTTTAATGTAAGAATCTTTTCGATACTGCCCGCTTTTTTAACTCAAATACGGCTTTTAATCTAAGCAACTTTTTACGCATAAAAACAGAATTAATTTATACTTAATTTAGGAATATTTAAGAGCGACGTATTTCCAACAGATTAAGAACAATACGAATAGAAAGAATTAGCTACAATAATATTTGGAATTTTACATTTTTCAATAATGTTGTTCTCTATCAAAAAACTTAATCAAGCCTAGCCCATCAAGTTAACTCAAATTAAATTCAATTATTCACGACTTCAATAAAACTTTGGCATAGCTTCGGGTTACAATGCGTTTTATTTATGGATTATTATTAATTAGAAGGCAATGGAAGCTGCCGAAATATGTAAACGCTGTACACAAATGATATTTCCGAAACCATAGCAATTCAAGGGTTGGAGTTTATTTTGGGCCCAGTAATCGATACGACAACAAGCAAATATTGAATCATAAATTTCACCAAGTAATTGTACACGCATTTAATGTTAAAATTTGGGTATATGTTCCAGTTTAATTAATTGCAGCCCGTAGCATAAATCATTTAGCTAAGCCTCGATAATTGGTGCAAGTTCATAAATTGCAATGCACAATAGAAGAGCTCTCGCCCTTCTCTTCCACCCCTCCATCTCCTTCCACCCCTGTAATTCCAGTTTGCCGCTGGCCATTAAAATATTGCTTGATTGTTTTTAAAACAATTTATTGTTGCCACAATTTGATTTGTTATTAATTCTTATTGATTTCATTAGTGCTGAAATTGAAAAAGAAAAATATATGCGTTGCTAAAAGTTTTCCCGGACTTTTCCGCAACACCTCTCGCTGCACTGCTATCCGCGAGCCAATGTCCAGATGGACTATTTATAGAATGTTCGACTCCCACACTTAACGCACAATGTGCAAACTCCCCGTCATGGCAAATATGACGACAGCGTGTGCGGACCCCGTTGCTGTTGTTGTTGTTGTTGTTGCTTTGCTGCTCGATGCGTAGGTGCGGCCGCCGCATATCGCAAGAGTGGAAAGCAAACATTAACAAGTGTGTGCAAAATGACTTACAAGAAAAAATTACTGTTGAAGACTGGTTGGGCTACTAGATACCCTGTAAAATCAAGGTCTCGAAGTATTTTCAACAATGTATATAATTTAAATTTAGACATAATCTAGAGGACAAACCATGATAAAAATGCCATCACACATAAAAATCGGTTCAGTTTTGACAAAGCTATGGGAGTTAGAAATATTTGATCTAAGGATTCGAGAGCTTTACATGTCAAAATTTTTGTCAATTTTAAGATGATTTTCGACAAAAAAATTGACCCTCTTAGAATCTTATTTAATATTGTTTTTTACGCTAATTATGACAACCACAATGAATTAAAAATAAAAATTTGCAATTTGAAATTTTGAAAAAAAAAAATTTTGGAAAATTAGTAAGGGGGGAGTACATGATTTATATAAAAAAAAATAAAAAAATTTTATATTGAAAAAATAATATATTTTAAATGCAGAATCAATATAGCGGACAACTTATGATAAAAATTCTATCAAACATGAAAATCGGTACAGTTTTGACAAAGTTATGAGAGTTAGAAATATGAAAATGTATAAATTTTAGTGTCTAACTAAATTTGGTCATCTAGCTTTCAAAACTAATATATACTTCGAAATGCCATAGTTACAGGGTATTGAAGCACGCAAAAAATAACAGCAACAAGCAATGGCGGCAACATCCTGACAAAAATCGATAACAAAATCTACATTCGGTATAAGGTTGTTGTTACGAAAATATCAAATATGCAAATATTTGCTCGTCAGCTACCTGAAAATAACGCTAAACTTACTCTCGCCGTGACGCCCCTTGCAGCTTGTGGGTTTGACTGAAAATGCTGAACTGAAATGTTGGAAAATTCTTTGGCCAGTGCTAAATGCGAGGGTAACGAATCCCAAGCGCAGCCGATTTGCCAGGCAATATGCGAATTTTGGGTGTTGCGTTGGAGGCGCTGCTATGCTGGGGAATAGCTGTCACCTTGACGCTTGACGCTTGACGCTTCTTATAACTCACAGATAGCACATATACGTATACACATATGTATATAAATGTTGCGTTAATAAGAGCACAAACAACGCGTGCAAAATAAAGATCAAAAGCTTTAACACAGCCGCTGTAAAAGATGTGCAAATATTTTAGTTGATTTTATTACAGTTTCATTTTGTTTGCCCCTTTTTTCTGTATTTTACAATTTTCCTTTTTTTTTTTTGTTGGCTGGCAGTAGGCAAAATAATAAAAATATAATGTTGTATTGAATGAAAAACCGTTGTATCCTGCCAAAGGACAGGCGAGACGGGCAACTGTTGGGTTCCAAGGAAGATTTTATGGCACAGTTGGTCAGTTTTGCGATTTGGTTTTCAACTTTCTTTTTTTGTTTTTGGGTCGAGCCCGTTTGGCGGTCCCTTTACCTGCAGCTGTTTATCATAATTTTGTTGATTTGCTGTCTGCCAACAGTAACAACAGAAAAAACAACAGCAACAACAATAGCAAGAACAATGGCGACGGGCAAATCAAAAAGGGGCGACGCCGGAAAGCGGCTCCGAAAAAGTTTCACAGGCGCGGCCCCCCAAAAACTTTGCCCAAGTAAATTTGAATAGCACAACAAAAAAAAAAAAACTTACAGCAACAAAGACAACAACAGCAGGAAAAACAAGAGCGGGCGAGAAAAGATATTATTATGTATTTTTGGTAACATTAAAGACTTTAATACCCTTGAAAAGCTCTGCGAGGCAAAGGCTTTCAAATTTCCAATTTGGGGATTATATAGCGATAACAGTATGATTAGGCACTCAGAGAAGTATTTATATACACATATATATTGGAAAACTAACTTAAACTTATAAAAGCGTATGTTAAGAACTTAAACTTCTTACAACTAGCCTCACCCGTGTGTAAAAGTGTCAAAGGGCTGCGCCCACGGTACGAATTTCGCACATGAGCTGTACTTGCAATTCCCAAGTTGTTCCAGCGCTTTGTTGCGTGTGATGAGCTGTTATTTGCTATACGAATGCCTGCATGCTCGCACAAGCAAAGTGTATTTGGAAGAGCAGGCTTGCTTGGCCAACGCGGCGTATGCGTCATTTCAAACAGTTCGCGAAGCTTTTCATAACTTTTGCTTTTTTTTTTGGCTCGGCTCGGCTCGTTTTTTGGTAGCATTTTGTGTAATGAATTGTTGTGACAGAATAATGTGGCCATTATTGTTGTTGTTGTCCTTCTCTTTACTTTTTATGGCTATGTTAGGCAATTTAATAAAATATGCAATTGCCTGCGGAGCGTGTGGCGTCAACTGTTGCGCTGCCCTCAAGGGTCCGCCGCTCGGGACCAGTAGCCAAACAGCCGCGTCTGCCAATTAAAAACATGGCGTCATGGCAACTAAATTGGCAAATGGGAAAACACCCAAACACAAACAAACTCACACAAGCACACAAATGTTTATTAGCCGCAAAACGTTGCTCATTAAAAAGTTCGTCACGGCTAAAGCAACCTGACGGCCAACTGGCAACAGGCAACTGACAACTGGCAACTAGGTTCGTTATGGCTTTGGAACTGGGTCTGGGACTGGGACTGGACCAACGTAGCCTGATTAAAAGTTTTTGCCTTGGCCGCGGCACAACAAAACGCGGCTTTAAGTTGCTTAGTTAACTGTCTGGTCTAAGCCCACGGTACGTGTTTTGTGTGTACCCGCTGACAGGCTGCCTAATTATGTACATCATCAGCTACGGCTTTCATGCATAAGGTAGAACAACCACATGGTAGAGAACTGCACGACTAGCAGATGCCCTCGATATTCTGTAAATAAGACAATTGCTGTTTTTCCTACTCTAAAATGTTGAAAAGTTTTTGGCATACTTTAAAAAAAGTTTTTAATAAATTTAAAAGTTGTAGGCATCTTTCTTGGTATTGCTAGACATACTAGATATCTTGTTAAGAAAACAAAATGTTTGTAAAATCGATGGTCAAGAAAAAAAGCTTTTTTGCATGCATTAAGCAGCTATTGAGCTTAAGGAAGGCTTTAAGATTGCTTCTTTATCTAGATAATAAATTAAACAACATTTAACAAATATTTTCTAGAAATCTTAGAACGAGTAGATTATATATAGCTAAACAATAACTTAAACTTAATTCTTAGCTTTTTTTTAGAGATCTCAAAAAAATTTTGTGGACCAGCTTATCAGCTGTGGAAAATTGGCCGCTAGTTAAAAAAATCTCTTTGGCCCATAAGCTGCCAGCTGTAAGCTGAAATCCTAACAGCTGCAGCCGAGCAGACAATTGTAATAATCGTATAACCTTTTAGCCTCTTCACATTGGGTATAATGATATGCCCTACATTGTGCCCAAATTTCGGTGGCCTTTTTCTGTCACAGATTTTGTTTTTTGTTCCGTTTCAGGCTCGCCTGCAGCCCTTTTGGCAGCGTCTTTGATCTTTTTCTGCTCTGGCCTGATTGTTCGGTTGTGTGCGTGTGCGTATGTGTGTCCTTTTTGTCTTTGTATTCTGCGCTTGTCCAGTGGGTCGTTAGTTTTTGTTTTTGTACGGCACTTTGCACGCCTCAACGCTTTTTATGGGATTTTATGGCATCTGATGGCTTCATCCCGAATATGTCCAGGCACGCACACAATCCAGATACGAATACGAGTCCAAAAATACTGTATCCAAATCGTAATCCAAATCAAAATCAATGACCATATTAATATACAAACGTGAGCGCCTTCCAATGGCAAATTGCACTCTGATGGATATATCTATAGATATTCGTAGCAGGCCACAGCATACACACACTCACAAACACACTCTGGACACTAATCAATGCGCCTTTTGTGTGAGTCAAGTGCGTGTCTGTCTGTCAGTCTGCCTGTCGGTTTGTCAGACAGTTGGACTGTTTATATGGTTGCAGCTGAGACTGTAATCATTATATAGCCGACACTTCCTGTGCGCGCACAACATTATATATATATATATATATATATATATATACATATATATTTTTACAGTAGCTCAGCACACATACACACGCTCCAACAAAACATGGCAACAGTGTGAGTGGGTTGGGCGGGTGGTTTATGCCTTTGTCTGCCGCATGGTTGCAGTGTTCCATTTGAATAATATATGACTGACAGACTGTAAGCATGCAGTGCACATCTGCGGCACGAGGCAGGCAGAAGTTAAACACTGCTGACACACGTTTCATTTATTATAAAATATGCAAACTCTTCCCGCTCATCCCCTGCTACTCTGTGGATGATCAACACATTCTTCATTTAATAACGCCGTCGTCATCCTCATTCGCATACTCATTCTCATTCTCATCCTCATTGTCAATGTCATTAACAATCCAGACACATCAGCTGGAATTGCCCTGCGATATCCAAGTGTTGCAAGAATCTCAGCCGCAGGCAGCAGCAATCGCATCAGCCGTTGCATCAACAGCCGCATCAGTAGTCGCATCAGCAGTGGCATCAGCGGCCGCATCAGTTTAAAGTTGTGTGATTTGCATAATTAAGACAACCAAATGGGGCATGTTGCAAGCCTTTTAAATACCAGACTCATCAGTATGCATAAATCAGCATAATGGATATTGAATGTATCCGTCAGCCAATGATTCGAATCGGCTTAATCTCTCATGGTTTTTTAAATAGAAAAATAAGGATATTGAGAGAGAGCGATAGGGGGGAGGGGGGGCTGTTGGTGGAAAACTAGCTGTCATTATACTCTAACACTGTTAAGCTCTTTCATACACTAACTAGCAAGGTTTTGATTGGTCTGTGCCTTTGACGAAATAAATTCCTGAACAAACATTTTAATTATAAAAATATTTTAGTGCTTTTCAGAAATAATATTAAAAGTAATTAATAAACTATACTGAAACGATCCAACAATCCAACAATCCAGAAGACAGCTTTTTGAAATTAATAACAATTCATTGCTTACA
Organism: Drosophila colorata; assembly: GCA_035041545.1. Classification (NCBI taxonomy): domain Eukaryota; kingdom Metazoa; phylum Arthropoda; class Insecta; order Diptera; family Drosophilidae; genus Drosophila; species Drosophila colorata. The sequence goes on from JAWNLD010000564.1 coordinate 10,374,453, forward strand.
AAAACAATTACAGTTATTTATTAAAATAAAAAAATTGTTAATTTAAAAATTTGCATCTCTTTTATTGCTAAATTTAAAATTATAAATATTCGCTAACAACTAAAATACCCCTTGGTATTGCACTGATGCAAAGCTCATGCAACTGCCAGACTATCCAGAGCTGTGCGAAAACAGGATTAGCAACAGATATGAGAAAGACAGGCGGACAGATAGACAGACAGACTGTCAGACAGCTGGATGGACAGGTTGCTGATGGACTGTGACGGCAGCGCTTGGCGCGTTGACAAATCATTTCAGTGCGACTGTCGACAGCTGGCGGCGACTGACAAAAGCAACAGGCACACCGAGGGGCGTTGCAGCAAGGGGATGCGGGATGGGAGAGGGGCAGACAAAGTGAGATGATTGACGCATGCACATTACGTTTGTTAATGTGTGTGTGCGCGAATTAGACACTTCGAAGCTCGTCACACAGCAGCGAGAATGACAGTTAACTTATATTCTACTCTGTTTTTTTTTGTTGTTGCCCACCATTTGCCATCAAATTTGGTTATGAATTTTTTAGTTCGCTTTGCCTAGCTGACAACTATGCAAATTATCAAGAGCCGCCCCGCACAGCCGCATCCCTCCCGACACTTTAACTAAATACAATGCAAACAAGCGAAGCAGGCAGCCCGCAAACTGGCAACGGGCAACAGGCAACAGGCAACAAGCTGCATGCAAAAGTTTTGCTTATTGAAAAAGTTTTTTAACATTTGTCGTAATATTATGCAGGTCGCTGGCGCGGCTTGAACCCTTTTGCGTGCGCAGGGTCTCGGTAAGGATTCCAATAAAAAAAATGTGTATATACTATATATATATATATATATATATATACAACAAAATTGGGAATTCGCAGTGTGAACTTTGCTTTTGTCTTTCCGAGCACTCAACGCCCTCTCATGCCGCAATCGAGCACCTTTATTTTGCATTTGTTGTGCGCCACGAGAACAAAGCAAATGCTCGGGTGCCCAGATCCGGACCCAGACCCGGACCCGTACCCGTACCCGGACCCGGATCCAGGTCCGGGCAAGGTCCCTAGCCCCGAAACGGACTCCGACCCATACTGGGGCACAGCACAACTTGAACGTGTTGATTGATTGTGTCAGAACGTGGGCGGGGTGGGGCTAAGGGATGGTAAGCTGCATTGAAATCGGGGGCAATGGCAATGTAAATTGTTGGCTCCTCGAGTGGCTGATGGCTCTCGGTGGCTGTTTGCATAAGCCAAGCCAAATGAAATGAACTGAAAGCAGCTTCAAGTGCTTTAAAAAATTTAAATGCCAGTTGACACAGGTGTGCGACTGTATGTGTGAGAGAGAAAATAGAGAGAGAGAGAGAGAGAGTGAGTGCCTGGGGCCAAACAGATTGCCCTGCAACGTGCTGCGCATGTTAAAGCCCTGGCTCGCATATTAAATTACAGCCACAAAATTGGTCGATTAGTCGTTGCGAACGTCTGCCACATTGCCACGGTTTGTGGCATAGACCACACACCAATAGCAACAAGTAAGCGCATGCTACAAATTGTTACGCATACGCAACGTTGCCAGTTGCCGCGTTGCCGATTCGCTGACAATGGCAAAGACAACGACGTTGTAAAAGTTTCAACGTCTGCTTTTATTTTTATTTTTGCTTCTTTTTTGTGGGTCATAAAGGTAAAATATATAAAATATATCTTTATAGTGAATGACGCTTTGAGGTTAAAAATAAATCAGCGCGCGGCGTATGCGTAAAATGCGTAAATTTTTAATGACAAGGTGTGTGTGTGTGTGTGGGTAAGTGTGTGTGCGTCTGTTGTTGTGCATTTTAGTCATTTGTGAAAAAATTGCCCAACAAAGCGTTATTAAATGAGACATTTAATTAATTGCCATGGCCCGGCTGCAAATTAATTATGTAATCTTAGCACCTCAGGCAAAATGTGTGCTTTAATGAAATTTAAAAAGAGGCCAAGCCAAGAGCGCGTGAGACAGACAGGGAGAGTAAGAGCAAGGGAGCAGCGCATATGCCTACAGCTGAATGTATGTATGTGCACATATTGAAGCCCAGAAATAAATTAAATTGCATACATTCAGGCGCCGGGACGCACTTGACAGCTGGCCACGAAAGCCAGCCGGCAGGGACTCGTTAAATATAGAAACAGCTAGAAAATAACTAAGTGGGCACACCAGACTATATGCCCTGTAACAAATTAAGCAAATAAAACAGCAAGTAGAGATGTTCATGTATAAAATTTATATGCAGCTAGTTCTGAAACCCTTTTTATTCAAATTCGGAAATGAAATTTAGTTAAATTCCATTGCTTATTAAAAAATGTAGGGATCTGGATTCATCTGACTATCAAGCTAATTATGAAACTAATACTTGTGATATATAAAAATATTAATTTAAGCATTTTTGTCTTATATTCTATTAAACTAAAATATTGCAAAATCTGGCAAAACTTAAACTGAACGAGACTTTTGCGATATTCAAAATAATTTTTAGAATATAAAATGAAATAAAAGTAAATTGCAATTAAAATAAAATTCTAGATTTTCAAGCTCACATGAACATTTGAAATTTGGATTAAAGTCTCATTAAACAGCCCTCGCAGCGCACAAAAGTGCAGACGTCAACACTCTTGAATCTCTGTTGGTTTCTTGTTTGTATGTGTGTGGGTGTGTGGAGTGGCGAATAGAGTGTGCCGCCATAATAAGCAACAAAGGCAACCAAAAAGCAATGTTTATTTTGATTTACAAACTGAGGCGGTGATTGAGGCACATTGTGGAGGCGGCTAGATGTAGGCGAAGACAGCAGCTCAACTTTTCACTTGACTACAAAAATAATATTAAAAATAAAGAAAAAAGCAAAATGAAAACGTTTTTAGCCAGAGCATTGTGCCAGCAAGTGCAAAAGCAAGTAACCTTGCAATCGGGTGTTAGCGACTGTGCCATTCTCTGTTAACAGTGTTATTAAAGCTAAAAGCGTGTAGAAAGAAATTCTTGATTATTGATCCTAGATGAATCTAATCTTTCAAACTGTGATTTTTTGTGAATATATATATTCTTGAGATTTGTAGAAGCAGAAGAAAAAACAATATAAATTTACTGATTCCAGCTATAAAAGTCTGGGGGATATATTTAAAAAAACTTTTTTGTGCTTTATCCGTGGCCATAAGCGAATACAATTTGCAAGTTAGCAAAAAACTAATATACTCTTTAGCTTTTTTGAGCAGAGTACAACAAGTACAAATACAAACACAAACACAAATACAAACACGAAACATCAACACAAACACAGAAAAACGAACTCCCTCTGGCACACGCAAACGCACACACATGGACGTGGACTTGGACACGGACACGGACACGGCATAATGGCAACGTATAGCGACACAGCAAGTCCCGAGCTTAGCGCTTAAGCCTGCTGCGACAGGACATTTAATCTTCTTGTATTAAGTTGGTATGAGGAGGCCAGCAATAGAAGTGAACCAGGACAAATGCCAGCTCCAAGAAAAACTTCAGGCCAAAGGCAACAGACTGAAACCAGCGCAGAGAGCGTGAAGTCAGCAACAGCATCAAGTGGCTGTCTGCGGGAGTGAGAGCAGCGGTTGAGGTTGATGTGGCCAAGGCAAAAAAGGGTAATGCCAAAAGCTGTTGCTGTGATTTTTATTGTAATTCTAGGAATTGTTATTTTACTTTAACAAGCCCAAACTCAATCTGAGCCTTTCAATACGTCGCTCTCGTTGTGCGTGTGTGTGTGTGTGTGTGTGTGTGTGTGTGTGTGTGTGTGTGTGTGCACGTGTGGGTGTGTGTGTGTGTGTCGAGTTAACTTGAGAAATGTCATGGGGCTAATATCAAATGTGTCTGCTTTGCAAAGTGTCGTCTATTTGAGGTCTGACACAAATTGGCATCTCACAATAGGCAAAAGCTGCGCACAGCCACAGAATCGAATATGCCAGAGACGAGTGCGAATACACTCGAACATTCGCATTGTATGCAAAAACACTCAAAGTGGTAAACCAATTCATTAGTATTGTGTAAAAGTGAGCTAAATAAAATTGAGCTTATTTCCTGCGGTTGTCAAAGAAATTAGATGATAGCTCTTGATTTTGCATATTGCGCTTGAGACTGAGGTTGTGGAAACAGTTTGTGGTGAACATTTCAACATCGCTTTATCATCTGTGTGTTTGGATTATTTTCAATTACAGCAAATTGCAGATATATAGAATTGGACAATTAAGATATTGTCTTTGCTGTAGACTTGTAAATTCTTCGGGGTGCATTAAATTAAATACTCTGACAGACATATTGTAGATTTAAGATTGTGTAGAATGTATAAGCTGTTTATTTTGATTTTAAAATAGTAGCATATATTATAATTAATAGATATAAATATGTATATATAAATATACTCTTGAATATTTCGTAATTAAATAGGATTTATTCTTGATTTCAAAATGAGGTTTGCAGAGAATTGAATGCTTTAAATAAGCGTGTATTTTTCTCAATGTTAGTGGAAAGCTTCTAAGATTAAATATTGTTTGTATTGTATATCTTGCATATATTGAAATCTTATATTTCGGGATAGAAAAATCGGTTAACAATTATTCAAATCTCGCATTTTTTTTTTTCGACAATGACTGGATAATATTTGATAAGCGGAAAAAATGTCCGTTTTTATACTCGTTTCTGGAAATATTGCGACGGAGTATTGCGCTGTCGGTTATACCCGACTGTAACGTTCTTGTGTGGTTTTTCGTTAAAATGCCAAAAACCAGAAACTAAAGCAAAGCAATATTGCGCCACAGCTGAGAGTAAAGGTGTGAAGAAACAAAGCGCAGCATAAACGAAACTAATTTCCGGGCATCTAGGGGCACAAACAAAAGCGCATCAAAGCGGAAATTGAATTAAAGCGCTGAATGGAAGCTTGCGTGACTCTAATTAGTGGAGAGCATGTGAAATTCTCGGGGCGGCAGCGAGCCTTTTAGGGGCGCGCAAATTGTGTGTTGAAATTTTTGTTGTTTTTACGCCAAAATTTACGATATGACAGCAGTAGCGGCGAGGGTGAGGGGGAGGGGGTAGCGGAAATGGCTGCCGCTGCTACTGCAAGTTTGTAAATAATGCAGACCAGACCGGTTTGGACCTTGCCACATGCCGCGTGCCAGCCAAAATGACAGCAGCAAAGTGCGAAGCTAACGACGTGGCCGAAACATTTCAAAAGTTGTTGCTGCACAGCAGGGGTACAGGGGTGCAGTGTGCAGGGTGGTGGGCGGAGGGTGGAGTTGTGATTACATGCAGCCAAAGACTGGAGCCTGTTGCAGCTGCGGGCCATGCAATATGCAAGTTGTTGTTGTTGCTTAAGTGCAGATGTTGCCCATGACAGAGCGGAATGCATCTGAATTTGCATGCGCTGAATTTTTATGCATTTTTCAAGGGATAAACAAGCATTTCGCGGGGGCCTTGGGTAGGCGACTGGGCGGCGGCACGGAGCACGCATTAAGTGCAGCCAGCGAGTGCTGCTGGCCATGAAAAATGCATTTCAATATTTTTTGCTGCTCCGCTTTCAAACAAACACTAATTAATGGCCAACTTTTGCGCACAAACACACGCACAGCCATTGAAATGCTTAAAAAAAGGGTCAGGCTGATGTTTGAGCCAGTTGCCAGGCAACGGGAATCAGCATCAGCATCAGCATCAACGGCCCCCCTGGCGCTGCTCCTCTGCCGCTCTTAACATAATTACGCTTTTATTCAAGTGTAGCCTAGCAGGAGGCGCACGAACTGCCCGTACACCAACACAGCCACTGCAAGTGTGTGTGTGTGTGTGTGTGCTTGACTGCCAAAAGAAAATACAAACGTTCCACAGTTCACTCGCTTAATTTCCGGTGTGTTGTTCAGCCAGAGAACTAATTAAAAGTTCAGTATACGTACTAAATAGAAAAGGGCACCAGACGCCATTCTCGTTAGCAGCTGCAAAATTGTACATATATGACCTTGAGACAGCTTTTCCATTTTCCCGTCCGCCCTTGGAATTTGTAGTCGCAAAATGCTGGTTGCCAAAATCAATGCCATACATTCGAGCCCAGCCATAAACCCTTTTGCCTGGGGTCGTGTCGATAGATTGCAAACTATGGCATATGTATTTCAATGCTCTGACAAAGGGTATGCTGCCTAACTCACGAGCTTTGTGATCTCGATGATCTAGATTTCAATAACATATTGCTTGTACCTCTGTCTGGGTTGAATACCCTTAACTGAAATTAAAATCAGTTAACTCTTTTCAAACTCTGTCTAACCTTTTTAAACAGTTAAAGAGCTTCAGCTAACGGTATATGCAGCATTTTGTGGTTACATTCTAGCTAGCTGGTTCAACTGTAGATACACACAGGAGTCAGCACATATATATCTACTCCTACTACTAGTACATATATGCACATATGTATATCTACTCCGGCGTATATTTTATTTGCCGTGTCGTAGTTCAACAATTTGACGGAGTTGCAGCCACAAAAACCAAACCATGTCGCATGCATGAGGTGTTGCAAGGAAAAATTTGAAATATGAAAATCATTTATTCGCATATTTCGCATATCTCGCATGTTTCGCTTCAGCTTCAGTTGGTGTGCGGTATGTGTGTGTGTGTGTGTGTGTGTTGCTACTGTCCATCCCCCTGGGCGTGGCATGCCGTGAGGTTAGCCAAAGTCGATTAACGAAAATTGAATTTTCAATTTGCCTCTGATTGCACTTTAGTGAGCGCGTGACGAGAACTTCAACAAAATAATAATAAAAAGGGACTAATTTATGCAAGTTAGGTGAATCGTGAAGTGAATCAGTTCGAATTAAATCTCTTAGCTCTATTAAATTATGTGTATTTGTTCGCTACGACTGTGGTAATCACCTTAAGCTAACACAGCATTATACATAAGTAAAATTGGACCGTTGCTTAAAAAAATTCGAAAAATAAATTTTAACATCCCTTTAAATGTATATGAATAAAAGAGAACTTGGTTTCGTAAAACGCGCTACTAATTTGTTTTCGCAAGAAATATAATTTAAATGTTAATAAAATGTCATTTAAATTTAATGTTTTACATGTTTACATTTCTCTGAAACCCGTTTTTTTGTATATATTACTTTTTTACTGTTTTTGTAATATTTTTTCCCTACTGTTTTACTTATTAATTACCTGTCTTTTTTAATATTTGTGAAAATTTGAAAGCTAATTTATGTTGCATGTTCTGCGAAATATTTAAATAAAACAAAATGTTGCTTTCGATATGGTAGGAAATTGATAATCCACATTTAATTTATAATTCATGGCATTCTCTGACAGCTGCTGAAATATTATAAAATTCTGTTTCCTAGAAATCCAATCATTTAATAGTGCCCGTAACCCCAGGGCCTGGTTAAGCTAGGTTAAAAGCCAAAGACAAAAAAAAAAAAAATAGAAGAAAAATATTAAATAAACAGCATGAAAACTATAAATCCTATGGAATTTGCAATAACTTATTCTTAACCGCAAGCTGTGGTTCCCCGTGGAATCCTGAGCCAATCTACTTGCCGATGTCCACTAAGTCAAATTGCGCTGCAGTTGTCACATTTCTCACTGGGGCCTTTCTTTTGGTTTTGGCTTTTAGTTTTCTAAAACTTTTGTGGCAAATACTTTGACAACTTTCTTTGGCCACCTCTAAGAAGCTGCCAACCTGGACAAGTTGCCCCAAGTAAATTTGTCAATTTGTGTTATCCTCTTATTTTTTCCGTCTGTAGAAGACCCATCTCTGAGTGTGCGTGCTCGTGTGTGTGTGGGCGCATTTGTTTCGTCCGATTGTCGTATTATGCGTTATAAATTGTATGACGGCTGTTAAACAGACTTAAATCGGTATAAAAATCAGAATGAATGCAAACGAGCATAAAAAAGCTTTTTCAAATTCACCCACGCACACAGGCAGACTTAATGCGAGTGTGTGCGTGTGGGTGTGCTTGTGTGTGTGTATGGTTCAAGCCCCCTTTTTGCTGTCCCTTACGCATATATAAAAAATATTTCCTGCATGCGTTCACAAAAATAATTTCTTTTGCACATTTTCATACGGTTCTTACGAATCAAATTATGGCCACCTATGTGTGTGTGTGTGTGTGTGTATGTGTGTGTATGCGTGTGTGGGTTTATTATGAAAATGCCACGAATTACTCGCGTATAAAAGTCATCATTAATTTCTCTCCGACGCTTTTCCTGACAATCACTTTGGAATTTATGCGCTCATTCATGCAAGCCAGGCAGCTGTCAATCGTGACCGCCTATATGCTGCCACGCCCCTTTCTGCCGTTCGGGTAGATGCTAGTCTGTCTGCCTGTTATTAAGGGCGACGCGCACTTTTCAGTGTTTTCTCGAGATTCGTTTTCTTTTCTTTTTTTTTTTACGAGTTCATCAAAGTTGTGGCCGATTTTAAAGACGCTGCCATGTGACAAGGATAAACAAGGTCATAAAAATGCGCCAGAGCATAAGCAGCGAGCGCGTAAAATGCGCCAAAGATTGCGGCACAGATTCAAATTCATCACCAGCAGCAGCAGTTGCAGCTGTTCGGCCACAGAGCCAACAATGGCATGGCGGTAGCATTTATTATGCATACGCCCCGTAGTGCATATTTGTTGCGTGATAAAATCAGTTAATAGGCGCATGAATAAAACATGGCCAAAACCGGCAGAACGCTGCGTACGTACTGAGGGCCAGGTGCGAAACCGAAAGCCCGGCGGAAGAGCCGGAAACCCGGAAGGCCCTCAACACTTCCGGAGCTTTGTTAAAGCCTTGCAGCTAATAAAAATTAAACTAAACGTCTTCAGCTCGTTGGCATTTTGTGTTATTCTTCTTCTATAAGGCGGCGGAAACTAATTTATTTGTCAGTTTTAATTATGGCTCGCTATTAAGCGAAGCGTAGGCCACATGTCCATTTCCACAACCACAAGTGTGTGTGTGCGTGCGTGTGCGTGTCTGTGTGTGTAGCCAGTGGCATATTATTAGTCCATATAAATTCATGTCGGTCGAGTTTCGCTTTAATTAACTTTCATGTTTGTATTAGCCATTTTGTCAATGCTAGTCTAAAATGACTTTGCCTCCTCGCTCCACGCTCCTCTTGCCGTTTCCTATTATGCCACATATGGCTCATTGTCATAGGAAAGTCATAGTTAGGCTTGTCGGTGTTGTTGTTGTTGTTGCTGTTACATGGAATTTCCCAAAAGCTAATTGGCCCCCAAAAACAATGTCGAGCGGGACACTTGGTCAATTTAGTTTTGTGTGCACGTCAAGACCAGAAATTAATCCGAAAATTTGAGCTTTGCCCAAATCTGTGGATTTTGCCAAGTGCCAAAATTATTGCAACAAACGTTGTTTAACCAGCTCGCATTTTGTTGAAATTAGAAACGATTTTAAACATAGACTAACACAAATAATTGCAGCTGTTATTTGAGTTTGATTCGACAAATTCACAGCCCAATTATCATAATAATTGCTTTGCACATGCCGACAGGTTAATGCAAGAATTAAAGAGATCATATCTTAGCTTTAATTGAAAGCGCGATTTTCCAAGGTCAATTCCATTTCAAACTAAGCCGAATCGCATTTAGCCTGTTTTCCCTCTATGTTTATTTTGCATATGAAATTAAAGCATTTTAAAAAATATAAATCCCAAAAATATAAATCCCAATCAGTTCAAAAATTAAAAAATTTCGAATTGGGAACTTCGCAAATTCCTAGTCAATTCTAAATCAAAAGTTGAAACTGCCATAACTTAAACAAAATCGAAGAGATTTGAATAGGGGATCTTTTTTTGATTATGATTTGCTATTTCTAACTATTTTATATTATAATCTATACTTATTTATTTTGTTTCTTCCCTTTGTGTTGTTGTTTTTGGTATAAAACTTAAGCATTGTATCAACGTAAAGTGCAATTAACTTAATAAAAGTTTATTTTGTGTAGATATGTTTTGAATAACTCAAAATGAATACCACTATAATTTGGTTTGCTTAAACTTAAATCAAGAAACGCTTCCAATGTCAAGTTTCAAAAGTTTTGAATTGTTTTGCGTCTCTTCATGGACAAAGTTTTCCCTGAGGAGCAGCTACTCTGGATCGCTGGTCCAGGTTCTGGCTTAGATTCAGTTTCAAGTGCTGGTGACTCAATTTGTAATTAAATTGTGCAAAGGGGCAAACCAGGGGCGGCGGTGAGGTGGAAACTGGCATGCCGGACAAACGGACGAAAGCACATACAATTGTTGTTAAATTTCAGGCATGACTTGTTTCTGTAGGCGCAGCGGAAACGGAAATAATTTTTGTTGTTACTGTTGATGAAATGTACAAATGCGCATAATATTTACTCAACACATTCATTTCGGTTTTGATTTCTGTTTAAAATGCATAAAACATTCATAACAATCGAGTGGGCAGCCGCTGCACTAAAAACACAAAGAGACCGCTTAAAGGTCCGTACAAAATATTGTTTTATGCTCAATAACATTGAATTGGCACTGGAAATATTGTGTTCGTTGTATGTTTGTTTATTTGCCGCTTAGGTTGTTGCCAATTCAAATTGCTATTTGCCCCGTCCGGGTAAAAAAATAAACAGATCTGCATCGCTAGAAATTATTAGCAATTGTGTACCTAGTACATGCACACATATATGCGACATATGTGCGAGTATGCTTTCAATTTCGAGTTGCTTGGCGCTTTGAAAACTGACGCAGGTGCCGAGGGGTGCGCAGAGCAGTGCAAATAAGCAAAGAAAAATATTTTTTAAATGGGTATAAACGTTATGAGTAGTTGCTCGACTTTTAAATAATACTAAACAGAGCAGTAAATAAACCTAAGCAAAAGTTGAACAAGAAACGTAATGCTGTCAGAGAATAACTGAGAATTTTGCATTCAAGTCAAATGCAAGCGTTGTTAAAATTCAGCCAAGGTGCTCATTTCTTTACTTGAGAACCAACTTCTTATTCCAAGAACGCTGTTTATAATACCAACATGTCTTAATGTACGACTCAAATCTGGTACAAAATGTAAGAACGTTATCAAGTTCGAAAACTTTTTTAATGGTACTTTTACTTAAATTGGCTTTTTTTCTGTTATTGCATATATATGAATTATTTATATACGATATATCCTGCATATTTCTTTAGTTCTATAGGCTTAACCTTGAATGCAATTGTATACTGGATAAATCTGTTTCATATACTATAATAAACCCCTTACAGCAGGCAGCACAAATATGCAGTTACCTATTTTCGCAAATGTTTTACTATTTCTCTTTTTTATTTTGCGCCTGGAGGGACACGGGGAGGGGGTTGGCGGCGTTCCAAACGTTTTATGCTGCATAGTTGCTGGCGTTATTTATAAAGAAACAAGATACAATGCAACAACACGAATTCTTCTTCAGTTACAGCTGCTGCTGCGTTTGACGCCTGAGATATGACTCTGTATTTAGCCTTCATAATATTTTTAGCTCATCCTTGACGGCGGTAACTATTAAGCCAGCTGAGAAAGATGAGTCCTGGCGCATAGGATACATCTTTTACTCTATCATGCTGCACAAACTAAGGGTCATAGGGCGATATGTTTTAGCTAGATTTGCGCATTATTTAAGTAATGAATATGTTTTATAAAAATTCTATATGGTAGATAGTATATATAACTACTCAATACTGATCAACATTTTTTTTTGATTGTTACAAAGAGAAGCACTATTTTATAATACCCTTTTTTACAATTATATTTAACGGGGTATTAAGCCATTAATAATTGCCATACATTGTTCAAGGCTCTTAGGGCTTGTTTTGTATATATTTAGAATAGTTTTTTTGAAATGCCTTTATACATGCTATAAGCCTGTCTTGGTAATGGAATTACTTTGATTTAAGTGGCAGCACGCTCAATTTTTGTGTAGTCGTAATTGGATAGGGTGGCAACGCTTAAGCTTAACTCGCGAGAATTCCGCGATGCCTGCTAAAAATAATGGGATTATTGTAGCAGTGTTGGTTAAATCGATGCACCCGTATTGATCGCCTATTTAGCATTAAATTAATGCTGTATATATAATAATAAAAATAACGCTGACAAGGCGAACGCGTCTGCCCCATAAAAATGGGCAAACTAATTAAATACGAATTAATGCACGGCGCCGCCAACATCGGCGCTGGGTCACTGCTCACCTGGGCCGTTTAATGTGCGAAATAAAATGGCGTAAATGTTGTTGCTGTGCATACTAATTGCAGCAGACGGCGGGCAAGGACAATAGCCGCTCCAGGACTCCGCGCAGTTTCGCAAAATTATGCGTTCGGAAGGACACCGCTCACAATTGGAGCGGCAGCAGCAGGAGCGGAGTTCGGTTCGGCTAGAAGCAACAAGCGTTAAAGTCAAATCAGCCGCCAACGGCCTCGTACGCAATCTTCGTGACCCCCTTTTGCGTGTGGCACGACATTGACTGAGAGACCCACTTTTGGCTAACCGGCTGGCTGGCTGGCTGGCTGGCTGCCTGTTTGTCCTTGCACCACCGCCAGTGCCCCGCCAAACAACAAACTGTTGCTTCTCAGCTGTTTGGCAAATTGCCCCAATTGGCTACATTTGCCCCTCCGTCTGGCGCCTGCGCACGGCGGGGATTTAGCACAGCCGCAGCCGGGCCTGGGATTCGGCCGCTGCCTTTGGCCCCTGCGCGCAACAGTTTGGGGCATTCTTATGCTCGATTTTGGGACATTTGCTAGCTGTTGCTTCGCGCCGGAATCCGAGTCCGAGTTCGAGTCCGAGCTCAGTCTGTTTGGGGACTTCACTGCGTGCGAACGTGCGAGAATTCAAAACGCGTTTAAAAAGTGAAATCCACGCCACGAACGGTCCGAAAATATACACACAGGTATACTTATATGGGGTATAACACGCACGTATGATGTATACACCTGGTAAAGCTCATTCACACACACAGACACACACTCACTGTTGGCATCTTCTATGCGTGTGTTTGTTGCATATAAAAACGCGTTTAATTAATGTAAAAGTGTCGCCGTTGTTACCTTCTTTGTGGGCCATTATAATGGCAGCAATGAATACTTAGATACTCAGTCTGAAACAGTTGACAGACACTGCCGCTGGAAAACTCATAAGCGTTAATGTGCCATTAACTCTTCATGTAACTTCATTATTAAGTGCTAAAAATTGATTTCTTGTCTGATTTTAAGTGCAATTTGTACAAAACAAATAAAAACTAAAACTGAAAAATATGTGCCAAATAATACATATATACATGTCAGCTTGTGATTAATTGAAAATGATTATTTTTATTTTAAAAATCACATTTTTTTACAGTTCCCTCAATTCGTTGAAAAAGTGTCAAACATCACGAATACGTCGTGTGGTTCAGGTGAGGCTTGAAACAATAGCAAAAAAAACATAATTAATATATTAAACATAATATAATTTAATTAAAAGCAGCTGCCAGTGTTGAATGAGAGCTTTAAGCCAATTCATGCTACATAATTAATTGCAATTTTGTGTTTAATTCGCAGTAGTTTTAATTTGGACGTTCTGTCAAGAATTCAGTTAAATTATTTCAAAATATTTACAGCGAATTTTACAAAAAAAATTACTTTAGGTAATTTGTATAAAATTGACCTCATCTTTAATTCATACAACTTTCTTAAGAACTCGTGTTGTCTTACTTACGTTTTCTTCCATTTAATATTGTTATTACTAATTAATCTGTCGTTTTATACACATATGCATCAGTAGCTACTGTAGCTGATGTGTAAGTGGAATGATATTTGGGAATGTTTTATTGTCATAAATTAGGAATCATAGCATGAATAATGTATGCAATGCATTGAAGTGAATTAAAATTACATAAATATTAATTTTGTGTTTTGAAGTGTAAATGCGCTTTTTCAATAAATTCTGGCTACGACAAGGGTATAAATTATTTATTGAAACATCTAAAACTCAATTTTCATCGTGATTTTCGATATATTCCAAGTTCCATAAATCTTAAATTAAATTCAGCATCGTTCAGTTGCTTAACAAAGTCAAAGTGAAAACTCTTCGAAGTGCTTTAGAAGCAGGGCTCAATAAATATAATGACAAAGGAAAACAAATTGTTGAAAAATCGTTTTTTTGCGCTCTCCTTCACTCAGCTATCTCGTTTGACCAACTGTTCGACTAGAGCATAGCAAAAAAATAGGAAGAACATTTTTTTATATTCAATTTTATGCAATTTTCTATGCGTTTCGCAGCTTGTTTCTGCTGCAGTAGTTGTTTCCTGTTGTTTTTGTTGTTGTTGCGCAAAACTCAGACAAAACTTATGGAAATTTTTCCTTAAAAATTCGCTGGCATTCGCGAAATCAAAAGTTGTATAGCGGAAGACAGACAGAGAGAGAGAGAGAAAGGGAGAAAGAGAGTGAGAAAGTGAAAGCAAGAGAGCGTCGCTTAATGCCCGGAAAACTTGAACATGTTGCCAATTTTAAGCGATTTTAAACAACTCTTGTATTTGCTGCTGCTGCCGTGGAGTGTCGCTAAATTGTGCTTTATTTTAAGTCGAGCAAAAAGTGAGCTGTGCCATGGCATAATTTGTAATTCCGTTTGCCAGGCCAACAACCAAAGGCACAGCCGAGCCAAAAAGGGGGCCAAAGGGCGGAGCGGCAATTTAAAATAATTTCCATTGCTGCCCTAAATGGCATTAAGCATTAAGTCATTTTGAGGGCATGCAAAACTTTACAGCCAACCCAAGTTGGCTCTTTGTTGTGAGTGTGTGTTTGTGTGTGTGTGTGTTTGTGTGTGAATGACTTTGCTGTTTTTGTGGCATATGTGGTTGTATGTTCTCTTTCTGTGTGTGTGTGTTTGGCATTGCACATTTATGCATATAATTGAGTTCCAACAAGACGACAAACTTTGTTGTTGCTGCGTTGCTGCAAATGCCACATGCCACAATATTGTGCCATGTTTGTTCTTTTGCAGCACGTTGAATGTCACATTAAATGGAATATTTGTCAACAAATTCCATAAATTCTTCGCCAGGCAGGTGTCGGGAAGCCAATCGAATCAACAATTCATTTTGGGCCTTTTCTGTCCGTTATCAAGTATCTGTTTGTGCCCACCTTAACACCACTATGACCTTGAAAGGTCATTTCAAAAATTGTATATACGTATACGCACACCTGAAAATGTTTTCAAATCCCTCGTATGCAAATGTTTGTACAGCACGCGAGGACGCACCCTGTATTCACGTGTCATTTGTCCGATTGGTGCCCCTTCAATTCGGTGACACCTACAAATGCAACAAATTATTATCCATCATATATGTATGTGGTACAGCGCGCAATTAGTGACTGGCACGCGCACAATGTCGCCTTGCACAATTGCTTGTTGGCAAAAATGTATTTGCCACATTTTTGACAGGTTCAATTAGGCATCTGCAATAATTTGCAATTGTTGATTTTGTCTCTCTCAGCTCTCCACAATATTAAATTAAACTTTTGCCATGCGGAATTCCAATATAAACCGCAGAAAGATTTCTATGTGCAACCAGCTGATGAATTATAAATATGACGTGGCATCAATTGCGGTGCTCTTGTGGCATGCACACAATTTGCAGCACGCGTTCAATTTAATTGGCTTATTTTTAGAGTGCTTTTAAAATATTATACGAACAAAGTGAACAAAAGTGAAGAAGTGCTTAAATTAAGCTAGTTTAAGCAGATTGCATTTTCTAGAACAAAGTTGAATATCGCATGGGAAATTTCATTTGTCTACACTCTGTTTAGTTCTGGATTGGGGTTGAGTTATTCTAATTTATATTAAATTTAAATGCCAGATATAATAGCCCAATGAGGATTTTTTTATTTTGAAATAAATTTTTTAATATTTTTAAGCTGAACAATGAAAGAATTTTTAAATATTTATCTATCTAATTTGTTTGACGGATAATATCGGGTATGGAATCCATCAAAGACACTTAAAAATAAATATTATTTTTTCTTCTGCTAATTACATTTATTATATAAGTAAATATCAAATAAATAAAGACTAGATGAGCTCAAATACTATTTCAACCAAGAAAGAATATTAAATTTCCCATAGAAAAATAACAATTACAAGTTGAAGTTCAAATCAAAAATATTCTTAAATATAATTTAACCATTCAGCTGTCACAGCTTAAACAAAAGTTAAGATGTGTTTAGTGCCTCTTTTATTCAGCTGTAATAATTAATATAATTTGCGCCATATGCTTAACCAAATTGAAATTCATGTAGCGTGTGCACTAATAAGCAATTAAATTAAATTTTATGCACGACATTCAGCTGCAGATTCATAAAAGCAGCGACTTAAGCAGCGACATGACGCACCTTGCCCGATAAAAACGGGGCGTGACCCGGGCCGTGATATTGAGTTGCCGTTTAAGCCGTTAAATATACGCAGCTGAGCCAAGAGCGGCAGCACTTATTGAAAACTGATTACCAAGCGCAGACACAAGCAAACATATTAAGACACCGAGCCACTGAGCCAGTGAACCAATGGGGCGAACGGAGTGGAAGTTGACGCATATTGCCAGGCAATTAAGCCGCACAGCTAAACAGATTGTGGCCACGCACGCGGAAGAGCAACAAGCGGCGGCAGGCAGCAAAACGTAGCCAACAGTTAGCTAATACTTCGCCAAGATGGTCAACTAAAAGTCAGCGGGGCAGCGCTTAGTCTTGTTAGCTTAGTTTTAGTTTTAGTTTTCGTTGTGTTTAGCCTGTTGCACGATTCGGTGCATGTGGTTATTATAATTGGCTTTGCTTTAAGCCGTATTTACGCGGCTCTTTGTTGTGGCTAATTTCATTTATTCAGCGTACGGCACAACAAATAATTTACAGGCCTTAGGGCGGGCCATAATTAAGCCACGATTGTTGTTGCCTTTGGCTGCAGTTAGAAGCAATCCAATTATGACAGCCCGTCTGCAACACTTGAGCGAATGCTCGAGCTGCTTTTGTTCAGCCCACACACTCATACACGTACACCTACACATATTCAAATACACACAAAGCGATTGCCATTCAATTTTCAAGTGCATACTACGGGGGATAACTAAACAAATTACGCAAAAGATTTAATTAAGCAGCCGTTATACTGCGGTGGCAGTGCCAACAGCCAGGTCAAAGGCAGCCCCCGAGCCGCACGCAGATAAAGAGCCACCCACAGACAGATAGACAGACAGACAGACAGACAGACAGACAGACAAACAGACAGACCGACCGACCGACCCAGCCCCAAGCGCGTTGCGGCACGTTTCACGTGGCGTATGCGTAATATGCAAATGTGCGCGCACTTGCCGCTGTCCCTTTGAGGTCGTTTGTGGTCTGCAGCATCGCTGTCTTAACTATCACAAACCTAACTATCCGGACAACATATGTGGCCCAAATGTCTAAATGTCTAACTGCCTACACGCTTGACATGCGATCGCCGAAGAACCCTTATCAATTGTATTATATTACCCAAGCCGCAAGTCGACGACAGAGCGTTGAGCCCGATTTGACAATCGGCAACTCAAGCGAAACGCTCTTGAGCAGATAATTAACAATGCAGCAGATTGGTTATGGCCCACGCTGCGTATACGCAATAGCCGCTGACAGCTCGTGAGCGAAAAAATCAAACAGAATGAACCCCACGCCATGAACTATTTTTGCCCCTTTGTGCATTTGTTATGCTTATGACTGCTTATTGTGCTCGTTAAGAGTATGTGAAAGTCACATATATGTACAGAGAGCTGTGTATGTGCTGAACGAGGGTTGTTCCTTTGACTAGGGACTAAATTTATTTATGTACCTTCAACGGATTTTTATCAAATATTAAAGGTGATTTGAGTTAGTTATCATATTAAATATAATTTAACCTGTTTATATATTATTTTTAGGCAGTGTACCTTTAATATTTATTTTAGATATAAATATAATTACTCTGTAATGTTGGTTCTATGTATATTTTGTATACTTTGAGTTGATTTTTTAACTAATTAGGAACTTTTTCTAATATTAATACTAAAATGAAGTAATTTAATATATGACTATATACCAAATTTAAATCTAAGCAAGTTTTTGAGGTAAAGTTAAAAATATTCTATAAAAGTTAACAAAAACCAAATCAATTTTTTGTGTAATTTAGCATTTTCCGTAGAGACCTTGGATCATGTTTAAGTGTATGTGCATGTTGGTATTTTGTGTAGATGTGTGTTTGATTAAGGTTAATTGGCCATTAGGACTAGGTATACATGTGTACTTATAACTATTGGGGTGTGGAGTTTTTGCTCGACTGTAGCTTTATACTTTGGGGTATAATTGCATTTACATGAGCTAATTTAACAATATATCAAAGCTGTATAAGAAATTAATATATGGAACTTATTTTAAGATATTTGTATATTAAATTTAAGAGTAATGAGTCAGATATCCTTTGATCGCCACAACTCTATGAGACTCACTTTCTGCATAAGCTATAAGCTGATTTAAAGAAGTTTTGAAACTGATTTGAGCTGTAAAAATATTGAACTTGAAAAATGCTGTGTATATATCCATTTGATATACAGTTGAAATATATAGCTGTAACTATTATGATTTATTTTGCCTGTTTATTTTAATTGATTTATATGCACACAAAATTCTTGCAATGTTGCTTAGATATATTCTGAGAAATATCTGCAAATCGTCACAAAGGTCGCTTTTTGACTAATTTTAAATTATGTTGAAGCTGATTTAGCCAACTATTACAGCTACTTTGGGCCAGGAAGAGTATTGTACTTGATAATGAATGTTTATATAACAAATTCTATCATGTCAGCTCAGAGACTATTTCTATAGCAATCTCGTGCGCTTATAAGCTGCACGGCTGCCTCTCGTATGCAGTGTGTGTTGTGTTCCTGTCTGTGTTTGTGTGTGTGTGGAATATAAGAAGCAGAGAGAGAGCGCGCAACTGACAGCGACGACCGTTTATCAGGCGCTGTTTTTGTCCTTTTTGCCTGGCGCACAATAAATGAGGCAAAGGCAAACAAAACATGTGCCAGACTGGCTCGCACACTACGACAGCTGTTGTTTTTAACGGTCGTGTGTGTGTTGTGTGTGTGGCTAAAAGGACCATCACTTTTTTTTTTAATTGAGACATCGTTGTGTTTGTGTCCCTTAGTCTACGTTTATTTTGGCCTGTCTCTGCGTGTGTTCTGTGTGATGTTTGTGTATGTGTGTGTGTGTAGGGTGGAGTGTGTGTATTTTGTGTGTGTTGTGTGATTGTCTTCAGTTAGCGCTAAGCAACGTTCAGCTCATGTTGTTGCTTTTGCTGCTGCCTATCTTCGTTTGGCCTTAGGCTAAAAATATTAAACTCACAAAGCATTAGATACACACAATATGAAAAACAAGCGTGTGTGTGTGTGTGTGCGTGTGTGTACACATGTATTTCTATATGCCAAATTGTCAAATATAACAACAGCAGCAGCAACAATAATAACAACGACAACGACAACAACAACAACATTGACGTCGCACACAATAACAACGAAAATAATTTTCGCGCTTTGTGCCTTTCACGTTCGTTCGTTCAGTTTTGTTAACATTTCGCTTTCATCATTTAATTTTGGCTGCTGCTTTATATGTGTATGTGAGTGTGTGTGTGTGTCTGCAAATCAATAAAAGTGACCCTGTGTCCCTGTTACCGTACGGCTCTCCTTACCATGGCTACGTGCCAGGAGCTGTTCGCATTTCGCGTCCCGTTGAGTTGCTTCGATTTGTTACGTGGCCGCATTTATAAAATTCAAATTCCGATTTAAACCTGAATTTACGCTAATTTTGGCATTGATATTTATTAGCTATTTATCATCATGATGATCATGCTGCTGATGATGATGCACAGCTGTGGGCTTGTGTAAATATTTCTTTTTTTTTTTGGCACTGATTAAAGACCTTCTGCGATGGCTGAACATGAAATCAGAGCGTTAATTTTTCATTTTTCCAAAACCAAAATAAAAAGGACTTGAATTTTTCTGTTTACCAGCCTGTTTTCAGGTCATAAATTTTAATTGGATGCGACAGTTTGTATTTAATTTTTATATACTTTAATTAAAGTTTAGCATTTAGAAAAAGTTTGCTTTTGAATTCATTCGAAAAATAAAACGACTGTGTAAATATACCATATATATGCAAATATATGTATGCATTACAATTATAAAAATTCGTTTGAAATACTTGCCTTTTCAGCGCAGCCTGTTCGTCCTGTGACCTTTCATTTATTTTAGCCTGTAAATTGCTCTGTTGTAACCTTGTTATAGTTTATTTTAAAAGTAAAGTAAGGGATAAAAAGTTTTTCGCATTTTGACAGCGCTACAAAACTGAACTTTAACGCAAAAAATCAATTGGGAAAAAAATACAACGAACTAAGGTCGTTGATTAAAAGCAGCGATTTTTCGTGGTGCCCTAATTGATAACTTTTTCAATAAATCAATCACTATTTACTGTATTTATAACAAATGTTATGTGTAATAAATGTAAAATGTAAAGACCATTTAATTATATCATTTCTAGCTCTACCCAAACCAAACCAAAACAATCATTAATGCTTTGAAATTAAACAAAAAAGTATTATCTTAAGTAAAAAATACTTATTACATAAACTTTTATACTTACAATAAGTGTACGGCAACATTACTAAGATTGAGTATTTAATTTAAGTCTTGTATCAAGGAATTTAAGCATTAAAAAAAGGTTTTCGAAAAAAGAAATTCGTTCTCAGGTTAACAAATTTCAACTTTGACCGATTTTTGCCCAAGTTTGCACCTTATTTGAGAACAATATTCCTGATTTTTGGCCCTGAGTGCTGTTTGGTTAACTTTTAAACTAAACGTAATCATAAAATTAATAATAAAATTTAAATTTCTAAGGTCTCAAGTGGAGTTTACGTTTAGTTTTATGTAAAACCCAATTGCTTACCAACTGAACTAAACCTTATGCAGATGTAATCTACGTGGATACACGTGGCGGGCTTATTGATTCAACGTTTGAAGTTCAACACTCGCTTATGGCCCATAAATATTTAAGCCGCATTTCTACTTATGTTCATTGGTTCCGGCTTTAAGCTTCAAATGCTGACCTAGTAACTTGTGTTCGGCCCCGCCCCCGCTGTCTGTCCGACTGTCTGTCTGAATGCTTTTAGGCGCTTCGCTAGCGAGCTGCTGTCTCATATTTTATTTATTTGGCCATGAAGTAAAAATGAGACGTAATGCCAAAGGCAGCGTCAAGTATTTGTACTAAATAGTTTAACGTTTGCACAGAAATTTATTTTGGCCATGTTGGTCTTTCGTTTGCCTGCACCGGCATTGCCCGTGTGCCGTTGCCAAAGTCTTTTCAAGTCAATTTGCGGCCATCACTCGGGCTCAGACGCTCTGACAGCTGCTCAGCTACTGGCAGGCAAACTGAAATGTAACATTCAGTTGACCGCAGCAAGCGAGAGGGAGGGCGGGGTCACGGCCGGGGCGCACTCATTCAGAGTCTTTGCACAGTAAGTACAGAAAGTAAATTACGCCACGTGTTTGCAGTCAGAAACTTTTGATACATTCAATTGCATTTAATTGCAATTTGGGCCAATTGCAAAATGGAAATGCAAATGCGTTAAATATTTTTTACTTTTAAAGCAATTAATAAAGACATAATGCGCTTAAGCTTATTTTCATAAAATTATGAACCGTTGGCACAACACGCGACAAACAACACATACACACACTCATACACACACAAATTGAATGGCGCTCCGAGCTCATTTAACTTTTTAATTGTGCAGTTTTGTGTGAAGCCGGCGGAAGAATGGGATGGAAAACGAAAATAAATTTAAGATAAAAGTCAGACTGGCAATAAGCGCATTAATTGCCATTGAAAAATAAGTGGGTCCAACAAACATTGCACATAACATATACCCTGTAATGGCAAACATAAACAGCTAAAAAGATTATGCCTAGTTTAGAGAAAAGAAAAAAAAAGAGAGTTTGTATTAAATATAAAAATTTAGAGAGTTCTATTGGGTATTTTATCTACAAAGCAAGCAAAATATTTAATGTATTTAAATTAAAAGAAAGCTTAAATATTAAAAACAAATATATAATATACATTTATATTATTATTAATTATCATGCAAAATTGTTCTTAAACATATATTTACACAAATATCTATTTATCAATATTTGGATATATTATGTTCTTTTTAACAAATATACCCCATTGTGCCGTATGCCAAAGGGTGCACGAAATGTCAAGTGGCAGCGTAGTCGGCATCGCAAGCGGGTCAGCGGCCCAACGGCTCGGCAGCTCGGCGGTGCGTTTGGGGCATGTGAAGTGACCGCAATTAAAAGGAAATTTTGCTTTCTCTCTCTTTATTTGCAGCGCTGCGGCTTGTGCTTTAGTTAAAACAGCTGGCTGCTGGTAAACAGTGGGTGCGAAACGTGAACGGTAACTGGTGCTGGCATTGGGACCGGAAACGGAAGTGCTCATAGTTGGCTGACGGTGCGCAGTGCGGGCAGCAACACGGCAACAACGGCGGCCAGAATTTTTTCACGTTTGGATAGCGTCGAGGAGGTGCAACGCGGTCGCAGTGGCAGCGCTGTTGGTATAACGCCCGGCGGTGGTGCAGTGGCAGCGGCAGCGGTGGCAGTGGGTTCACCAGCGAGAGCTGGCCAGCAGCAGCAGGCTCAGGGCGGCGCTCTCTACGGCAGTGGCAGTGGCGGTGTGGGCGTTGGAGTTGGCGTTGGCGTTGGCGTGGGCGTGGTTGCTGGTACTGGAGTCGGAGTCGGCGTCGGCGTGGGCGTGGGCAATGCGGCAGGCGTGCGCAATCGCAGCGCCAGCACAATAGTCGACCTAAGTCACAGCACACTTGGAGGCAGCATCTCGGCCGCTCAGGCAGCGCACACGCGCAAGTTTTCCAGCGGCGGCGCGGCGAGTCTGCTCGCCGGCGATGTGAATGGCTACGGTGACAACGCGGCGACTGCGAAATGCGATACATATAACGGCGTGGGCGCGGGTGTCGGTGCAGGGGTAGGGGTCGGTGTCGGTGGTGGTCCTGGTGTGGCAAGCAGAAGCTCCATTGGATCGATTAATGCGCCAGTCACAACAGCGAGCAGCTTGGGAATAGCGCTGCGCGAACGTTTGTCTATCAGCGGTGCATCAGGTGGAACGGCCGGCGAGTCGGGCGTAGCGGCAAGTGGGGCTGGTGGCTCGGCACCAACTATAGGCGGCAGCAGCAACAGCGCGCCACATTGCAAGCGCCAGGGCAGCTTCTCGAATGTATTCTCAAAGCTAATCGATGGTATGCCCGCTGGCACAATGTTCGCCAAGTTCAAAAGCGCCAACGTGGCGGCCGCCACATCCACGCAGAATGTCGCCGAGGGCAATCCCATTACGCAGTACTTCGAGATTGGCAAGCCGGTGGCCTGTGCAGGGCCGGAGCTCGTCTGGCGCATACACGATGGGTATCGTAAGAGTGACAACAAGGTGAGCTCCGCCCCACCCCCTCCTACCCCACCCACCATCCATCCCACTCAAGTGTAACGCAAACGATTTCCCCCACCCCGTCTATCCATAGGAATGTTCGGTGTTTATATTTGAGAAGAAGGTGGCAGAGAAACTGCACAAGCCGCGCCGCAAGGAGACCATTACAGAGCTGCTGAAGAGCTCGGTAAAGACATTGGAACGCTTTCGTCATCCCAGGGTGAGTGCACAAATAAAGGGTATATTTATATACACTTACAAAATCTTAATTGGTAAGAGAAAGCACGTAGTTTCAAATTATATTAAATTACACTCAGACTAATTTATATTTATTGTCGAAGAAATTTAAGAAATACATTTGGAAAGGTGTTAATTCGAAAATTATCACAAATATAGATATATGTATACATAATCAATTTAAAGCCAAGAGGACATCTCTTCTCAGAACTAGAATAGAAGTTACATTCAAAAATATATATCCATATCTACATCTGAATTTCTTTTATATTGAAATCAAGATATAAGTATATCTTTCTATATATATATATCTTTATCTATCTATCTATATATCTCTGTCAATATCTTTATCTATATTTCTCTATCTTTATATTTAAATCTATACCTATATCTATAACTATCTATCTGTATCAATATTTATATCTTTATTTGTATCTATCCATCTATCTATCTATATCTATATGTATCTATCTGTATTTCACGATACATAGCTGATATGAGTATAATCTAGTTATAGGTTGTTGGCTCTTATATCATCTTTTTTCCCTTTGCTCTTTCTACCCGCAGATACTTCAAATCTATCACACTGTCGAGGAGAGTGCAGATACTTTGGCCTTTGCCGCAGAGCCCATTTTTGCCAGCCTTTCAAATGTGCTGGCCTTTCATGTGAGTTGTTTTTGTTGTTGGTTCACTTCACAGTTTTCAGTTCGCAGCGCCCAGTTCCCAGCTCCCAGTTCCCAATTTCGTTCCGTTCACTTCAGTTCAGTTTAGTTCTCTGCTGGGCAGCTGACCAACAGGATATGCAATTTTCGTTGTCGTCCACTGCTCCATTGTGAATTTGGCGTCGTTTTTAGGCCCTTTTCCTGGCAGTTGCTTCAATCAATTGTTGTTGTTGTTGTTCTTATTGTTGTTGCAGGCATTGTTGTTGCTGGCCTTGTTGTTGTTGTAATTGCTGCTGTTCTTTTTGCGTTCGGTTAAAGTTTCGTATAAAATGGCAGCCAGTCAACTGCATAGCTTGGCTTTTGGTTCAAGTGCCAGGCAGCACAGCAATGTGAGGTATGCATAACACACCCACACCCACCCACACACACACACATACCAATATAACTAAATCGAATTACAGTGCGTGCTGGCAAAGTTTACGCTGTGGAGATTGAGTCAATAAAATGATTCGCATTGCTTGCACAGTTCAGAAATTGATACTCACACACAAAGCCACACACACACATACACACACATATATATTTTCATAGTAAAAGTGTAGTTTTTACTATGTGCTTTGTTTTCTTTTTTTGCTTGGCCAACCCAAACCTGGCAGACAATATTTTAGTTTATTGAGGTGCACACAACAGCAACAACAACAACAACAACAACAACAACAATAGCTGAAAGAGAACCAACTCAATTTCAAAACAAAACTCGAATCGAGTTAAATTACATTGAAAATTGCATGGGTTAAACCCAAATTGTTTTACAAAGCAAAACAATCAATATGTTCACAGAAAAACTGAAAAAAAAAATAGAAAAAAGTTAGAATTGAATATACAGAAATCTTGATGCTCAATAATTTATAACTATTTTAAAGAAAAAATATTTTATTATAAAGCTAGGGATATTCAAGATATATAAGATATAAAAACAAGCTTAAAGTATTATCGAAGTATTATAAGATTACATAGAATTTGGGCTCTCTGGGCGAGGAAGGAGCACCAAAAATTTGCAAAAAAAATAGTTGCAGATGGCATATTAACATATCAACATATAACATCCAAACAATAGTTCATTTTGTGTTCTTAGAAACTCAAAAAATGATAAATCTTATAAGCGTTCAATTCATTCTCTTGAATCCAGTTATTCGCAGTTATCCACAGATATATTTTCTAACTGCTTTAAGGGCTGACAGCTGCCACATGTTTCTACACCTTAATTTCTTCATTGTCTGCAAAGTTTATGACTTTATGACATAGTTATTTTACCCGCTGGGAGGCTGAGAAAAGTGAAAAAAAAATGCGAGAAAAATTGAAAAAGCAATTGCCATAAAATGCAAACAGAGCTTTTTTTTTTTTTTTGGTGAGTTGGGGATTGGGCAGTTGAGACTACGTGTCTGCCAATTCTTATGCGCCATGCTGTCTTGCAGGAGTCGAAAACCTATGAGAATGCCAGCGTGGCGCCCGCAGCGGGTGGCGGGACGCCACAGACGCAGCCAGCAGCTGGGGCACAGCCGCAGAGGCCGGCGCATGCAAAGGAATACAATTTCTTGGATATGGAGCTGAAATATGGATTCTTGCAGGTAAAGCAAACAACTCCAATTCAAGGTGTTGTGAGTGTGTGTGGAATGTGCATATACTTACATATATACAAATTTATTTAACTTTTTTTTTTTTTTTTTTTTTTGTAACGGTTACCCATTTTCAGCTAACGGAGGCTTTGTCATATTTGCACTATTCCGGTCACGTAATTCATCGAAATGTGTGTCCATCCTCTATACTAATAACCAAGCGCGGCATTTGGAAGCTGGCTGGAATGGAATATGTGGGTGAGTCTGGGCAGCATATTCAATTGAAACGAATGCTAGTGACCACTTTCGATTTGTATTCAAACGTGATGTGGTTCTTGTTGTTTTGCAGAAAGAATGAATGAGACTGATTTGAATAGCTTAATTCCGTGTCCGCCATGGAGCAACAGGGTATCAAAAATGGCACAGCCCAATCTGGACTTTATGGGTAAACAGCGCGTGACCATAATACATATAGACACTCCATTTAAAAAAAAAAAATTAAAAAAACTTACACATACACTCGATTTCAATCCGTTCTCAATTACAATCCATTCAAAACTAGCGCCCGAAACGCAGACGAGCTCCAAATGCAGCCTGCTGAGCGATATGTTCTCCCTGGGCATGGTCGTCTGTGCGGTATACAACAATGGACGACCACTCATACAGGCCGGCAACTCCACATCCAACTATGCCAAGCAACTGGAAACGGTAAGACTCACTGGCTAAATTAATTTGCCGCTTCAGCCCGCGGCCCCGTTAGGCTAAAGCCAAGTGGCAATTGGTGGTGCGGCTGGGCAAAAGTTTTGTGCCGCTTGTTTGCCGGCTGTAATTAGATTGGACGCTTTGTCAAATGCAAATGTAATCAAAAGTCCACTTGAAACTCTAATTATTCAGCCAGGTGCTGAAGCTGCTGCTGCTGATGCTGATGCTGTTGTAACTGCAGATGCCTGGGGCCATGTCATTAAAACTTTTGGCCCCATTCAGCTAGACTTCAAGTGGTCGCTTCTAATGCAAAGTTTTCTTTTTGGCCATCTACATTGACGTGTTTCGTTTTCTATTCCGTTGCCAGCTGGATGACCATGTGCATAAGCTGATGCCGCGGCTGCCCATTGCTCTCCAGGAGGCGACTTCGCGGATGGCTAGCCGAGATCCGACCGCGCGTCCCACCGCCCAATTGCTGCAGCTGATCAAGTACTTTATGTGAGTAGACAACTAGCTGAATTAGCAAAGATACACCCACGCAGACAGACACACGCCCCCGTTCGACTTGTCGCGCATCTTCTGCAAATTAATTAACTTTTAACTAAACGCAAAGCAAGCAAAAGAAAAAGCGACAGCAATTTGCGCAGTTTTAGCAAAAGTTTTTTGTTTGAGTTTCAAATGAAATTGACACCTGTTAAAAACACGCACACACTTCAACTCCCACACACACACAGACAAGACACGCAATCTCTAAGCCAATTTGTACATGTAGCTTAAACTCAATTGAAGCATTTACTTTTACCGCACCAAGGACACGACATACATACAGTTTCCATACACACACACACACACTCACACCTTAATTACGTCTGTTTGGTAAATGAAAACGGTAATCAGGCTTGAAAGACACAATGCGAAGCTCTTGAGCTGATTGTGAGTAGTGAGCAGAAAGCGAACGAAACGTTTCGCTCCGTTCTGTTACATCGCGGGGAGCAACGGATTTATGACGACAGCAGCTGCTAGGCAGACAGCCGAGGGCCTCCCACTCCCTTGAGTAGTAAAGGCGACTGCAAAAGAGGAAAAAAAAAACAACTCACAGACAGCTAGGCAAGCAAGGCACAGTGGGCTGTGCATGTATAAAAACTGGACGAAAATTAAAATTTTGATGTAAAGTTTAAAATTGATATTAATAACTTGTTTTGCTTTTAATTTAGTACAAAATATAGAAATTCTTAAAGATATTATATCAAACTGAATTATGTTTTATTTTAAAGTATTAAAAAATGCATTCAAAGCCATTTAAAAAAAAAAGGAAAACAATCAACCAACAAATCAATTTTTAACGGAGACAATGCAAAATCTAAAAATATAAAGTTCTTACCAAACTAATACAAGCTTTGAACCTGATAAGATAAAAATAATATACTTAATGACACATTTTCCTTTAAATTGAAAGTCTAGACATGAAAATGTGATATGTGATATGCGATATAGATAGCAATAGAGATTAGTAATTTAAATGAGCAACAATTTGTTTTGCGCCCTCTTCGGTAATATTGTTATTTGAATTCTATAGAAACAGGAATAATTTATTGTAAGCACTTATTACCTTTTATAAAATAAATGCATTCAAGCTTATTTAAAAAAAATTTAAAACTCATAAAATTAAAATTAAATTGCACCACTGTGCGCTAAGCTGTTTTTAGACAAACTCAAAGTCACGACTCAAGCGACTGGCGGCTGGCGGCTGTGCTGGCAAAATCGGTTGCCTGGCAGAAATGAGTGGCACACGCCCCGTTGCCGCCCACAACTCAGGCAGCTAGTCAGGCAGTCAGTAAGTCGCTTGTTGGCGGCACTTTGAAGTTCATTTAAATGTTATCAACGTTTTCTGCGTTTTTAGCTGCGTTTGCAAATAGCTCAAGTGGGACGACAATTCAACCAGTTCGCCCAGCTTCCTGCGTGGGCTAAGCGGTCTTTATGCTGATTATGTTGCCCACGGCTAATCAACTGGGCGGCGGCAACAGAGGCGCTGGCATCTCTTTCAGTGGCACTTTGTGTGCAACGGGGCGCATACGCAATGTGATTTAAAGCCGCACTCGAGGCTTAGCCAAGCGCATGCCACCAATTTTAATACCATCTGCCAATGCACATAATTTAACTGGTTTTGACTTTTATGACCATTTTTCAATTGCCCGCAACGGCAATGCTTCAATTCCGGGAATTCAACAGGGCGCAACTTTAGCGGCGCCTGCACGCTCCGATAGCTGTGGATGCGGGGGGCTGCGGGTAGGGCTTCCGGCCGGTTGGCTGGTCCAAATAAATGCGCGCCACTAAAAAGTAAACAGTTTTTGGTAATTAAACTTCAGCCAATTATATTACCATAACAATAAAAACGCATTTAAATAAATATTTCACACTTGAATTGCGAAAAACTTTGCATGCGAAACAATTGAAACTCGCACAAATTGTTCCGCATAATCCGTGCTATATTATTTTCATGCTAACCATATATATGTATATATGTGATATGCCACAATTGTTCAAAGGATTTAATTTATTTTCCCAAAAAAGAAAACGAAGCTATCATCAGCTTTTACAATGGGTTTAAAAGGGATAAAATACTGAAAAAATTAACAAATTCTTTTTATTTACATGTCAAATTGTAATAAAAGTATAAAAAAAAATATTTTTCATGGATATTGGCATAGCTAAGCAGGTGGAAAACTTTGTTAGTTAGAAAGTTAAAAAGTTAGATAAACAAAATAAAGTACAGGTTATTTTTACTACAGCGATTTCGGTAAAATCAACTCAACGGAACATTTCAAGCTAATTAATGTGACAATGGTCGTGTGTTCATAAAAACGCCTCTGTCATTTTGTATTAAATTTTTATGGACTTTTCTTGTTTTTATCTTTTAGCGATCCGGCTATTAATGCGCTGAAATTCCTGGACGTGGTCAACATGAAGGACACGCAGCAGAAGTCCCAGTTCTATAAGACCACCTTGATAGAGGCCATGCCGCTGATACCGCGCGTAAGTACCAATAAGTTGGCTTCTCGAAAAAGCGTTCGCACCGGAAACCGGATGTAGCCATATTTGCGGACGCGACGGCCATTTTCGGTTCTTGTCAGCTCAGTCAGCGCATTCATCATTTATGGCGTCAAGTTGAGCGCTTTACGGCCAACAACAATTTGCAAATTACGAACCGTTTTATGACAGTTGCAAAACTGTCGCCTCGAAGCGATCCTATTGTTTCCACGCCAAGGCAGGGGGACTGCGGCAGGAAGCGCCGTTGTCTGACCAATTGAAAGGCCATCAACTACTTAGCAACGATAGAGGCGCTATGCTTATAACTATTGTGCCGTTTTGCAGAAACTCTGGTGGCAGAACCTGTGGCCCATGCTCAAATCGGAGATTAACAATGGCGAGGTGCTCGCTGCGGTCCTGCAGCCCGTCATGCTCTTCGTCCAGGAGGCGACGCACTCCGAATACGATGCTCTGATGTCGGCCACAATGAAGTGAGTGCTCGCGCTCATTATGCGCCCATTTACACACACACACACACACACAAGCACAAACGCATTCATAGTTTGGGTGTCTACTACTTAGGCGCTGGCTTACCGCCTACCATTTAACTGTAAAGTAGCGCTGACCTTTTGTTATTGTTTGTGGTAGCTGTGGTTCTGGCAACGTCGATAGCTCCTGGGCGAGTAAACAATGGGCAGCGACTTGAACTTTTGTGTTTCCCTTGAACAATTGAAAAACTTTTGTGACACTTTTTATTTAATTTTCATGGCGTTTTATTGCACAGACACACACACATAGACACTACTGCGCGGCACAGGACAAGCGACGTATCATATTGTAATTTATAGACCACAAGTTGAAGTTAAAGTTGGCGGTGCGCAAACTTTGTGAAGAGGCCAACTATGTCAGGACTATGCGCACCTTTTCTGACCTCGTCGCTGCCTGTCAGGAATACATAAATTAGTAAACCGCACGGACGCCTCTGCAGCTGCTATGCATGGCGAGGGTCATACAAAAAACACTATAAATATTTTAAAATATTTAAAAAGCGGTTTCCGAGTTTTCTATATTCGTGTGAAAAGTGAAAAGTGTTTGAATAAAAAAGATAATTTTTTATAGAAATAAATATAGAATAGGTTTTAAACTGTCATCAAAATATCTGTGATTAAATACCATAAAAGTTATGTTCTTTAAAATATTTATAATAAAATATAAGTTCCCGTTTACATACCGAACAGCCCTCGCACTTGGTGACGATGAATTCTATTTGACAAAAGTTTTCGGACTTTTGTAAGTCGCTTATTGACACTGCTAAAAAAGTTGCAAATAACAACTTTTCAAACACACACTCACACACAACCAAGGCCCAGTTAGTGCAACAATAATGACAAACGCACTTACTGCTTTTATTTCGGATCAATTTTTATACTTTAAATAAAAGTGACAGCAAACTTTGGCCTAGACACAAAGAAATTATATTAATATTTCTATGTATTGGCTTTGTTGTCTTTCTTTTTTCTCTCCCTCTCTCTCTCTCTCTTTTGAAATAGAATCGTCTATAATACACCGAAATCCATTCAGGCGAGCGTTACAATACTTGAGAACTTGCATTTGATAATTGAGAAAACGAAACCGGAGGATGTCACCACAGATATTATGCCAATGTTATTCTTTTCATTCGACGGCTCCACAATTCAAGTGCAGGTAAGCAGAACTTGAAGACGCTGGGTTCCAATTTAGCTGAGTTGGCATAGATATGCAAATTAGTCAGCTAGCTAAAAGGAAGTGGCGGAGACAGAGACAGAGAGTGAGAGTGCGAGTGCGAGTGAGGGGGAGAGCGAGAATGGGTTGACAAGTCAACTGTGTTGGCATTTGCCTTAGCGTTGATTGTGTAATTACAGCAGAAATTTCTTAATTAACTGTGGCAGAAAGATGCCGCTTAAGTAGCTCGGTTGCCACTTGAAATTTATTGCCTACGTAAGTTGTCTTATTTGTAATTTTACCTTCTTCCTGGGCGCTTGGCCGAGACCAGGAAACAGTTTTCGACACTTGAAATTAAAGTACATGCAGTCGTTTGTAAATTAAATAGGGTCCTATTGTGGCATACTGATTGTCCTTGATGATACGATGAATTCTATTTGAGATATCTATGCGAAATTTATGTGCCTCTTAAATACTTTTATTTGCGGTAACACAGAGCGCCGCTGTTGTGGCTGTGGCCAATGTCTTTGATAGCATCGATGAGCTGTCCATTCGTCGAATGGTTTTGCCCAAGGTCAAGTTGGTATTTGAGAAGAACATAACGGACCCAAAGATTGTGCAGAATGTGCTCATGTGCATTGAGCGTGTCATGGACCGCATGGAACGGGGACAGGTGCGTTGAATTAGTAAACAAATCTGAAGAACCTCTTGCAACTGACTTCCTGCGACAATCCTGCAGGTTATGGAGGAGGTGCTGCCCCTGCTGGCAAATGTGCGCATCCCAGATCCAGATATCATCATGCGGACTGTGCGTAAGTAGAACAGACGTTTGCTTTGCTAAACTCTAGATAAATACAATTTACACTGACTCCTAAAAAGTCATAGAATTTTACACGGACACAAACACAACACAATAACAAGGACTGGCATTGTTATTGTGTCAATAAAAACTAATTAAATGCTATCAAATTGAATATCAGCCAACTGTGTGAGTTGGTTAAGCTGTGATTGGGCACAAGGGAGAAAAAAGATTGTTTTCTTATATTTTCAATTGTTTCTTGTTATTGTTTTGAAATGAGTCATAAATCATATTATGGTTAAACTTTTAAAATTAAAATAAATATAGGTTTGAGAAATTACGCTTACAGTCATTAAAACAGAATAAAAATATAAAGTGGCAATTATACATTTTTTTGAAAATGTCTAAGCTGTGTTAATCATAATTATTTTTATCAAAAAATGAAAAAATTTAATTTTCAATAATGAATAATTTTAAATACAGAATTAATCCAGAGGACAAAATATGAACAAAATTTTAAGTTATGGGGTTTGAAATATGGGCATAAGGAATAAAGAATAATCTGACGAGTTCTATCACGATCATATTTTCCATGTTTCAAGCTGTGATAACATTTCTATAAAAACATACAATAACTAAGCATATAATATGAATAAATTGTAGCAGGAATCAAAAACCCAATTTCCCGCTAATAAAGTATATATAAATTAACAATTAATATTCCAACTAGATTTTCTAAGTGTGTGGTGTGCAGCAAACAATAACATGACAGTTGCTTACTATTAATGATTTGGCTTACAATTCGCAGGCATCTACCACAAGCTGTTTGCGGACAAATCCTATGGCTTAACTGTGGAAACGATGGCAACCAATGTGCTGCCCCTGCTCATACCGCACACCGTCAACCCGTCGCTCAATTTCGAGCAATATTGCTATCTGCTTGAGGTATGCCTACGCCTTGGCCAAGCCACAAAATTTTGGTAATTGCAAATTTTGAATGGCGGATGTCGATGTCATTGCAGGTGCTGCAGCAGATGCTGGAGGCCATCGATCGTCAGCAGCGGAACAAATTGAAGCTGGATAATCTATCGATGGCCTCGCCGGAACGGCATCGCACATTGCGGCATCAGTTCTCGACGGATAACATGAATGCGCCACCATTCAATATACCCAATTTGCGCATAGATCAGCGCAAGACATCCAGTGCCGAGGATATGGCACGCAAGAATTCCGGCGGTAAGTACCAAATCCAACAAATGTGCAGCTGCTCCAGCTTAACGGTCCCAACTGAAGTAGGTGGGGTGGGCTTGCATAATGAATAATGAGCTTAGCCGCAAGAGCTGCTTAATTGAACAATTTCATTTGAATTTCCATTCGAGTTTCCATTTGATATCCATTGTACGTGACAGTTTAGCGCGTTGGCCGCCTAATCAGGCCATGTCCAGGAGCTCACTAATTTGTCAAACCGAAAATGAGCCGTGAGCTGCGGTATTTAATTGTATTATGCAAATTAAAATTGGAAATTAAAATGAAAATGGAAATTATAATCAAAGCCAGCCAGCTAGCCAGCGGCTGCCCGAAGCCACGGAAACACGGTAACTGGGAATTTTGGGGGTATTCGAGGGTACTGGCAACGTGCTACCTGCACCTGCAACACGTAATGAACTTTCAACCTTAACGATGATTTATTATGATGTCCTTAATCGCTTGTAAAACACAATGTCATGGCCTTTGGGTGGGTGTGTGTGCGTGTGTGTGTGTGTGCGAGGGAAGCTTTTAATTTGACGCAAGTGCACGACTTGTATGCAAGTCTAAAGGTTTTTCAGGCCATGTTTTTCGCACCTGTCTCACCTTTCACGAACCGCAGCAATGTCAACTAAATAAATGCCAGTCTGTGCGTGTGTGTGCCTGTGTGTGTGTGTGTGTGTGGTAAATTAACAGCGGCAACTGCATATTGCAAATTGAAATGTTGTTGCCACGGCTGCCAGTCAAGTGCATTGAAATAGGCTGTTGCAAGCAGTGGTTAACGGTAAAAGGGCCATGGGGCAAGGGGCAAGGGGCACTGTGCCGTCCATGCGGTTTTTGTGGTTAACAGTAAACAAACACAGAACGACGATATATGGGCATAGCTGTGCAGCAGTCTGGGGCTTGTGTGTCAATAAACTGTAGTTCAACAGCTATCAAAAACACATTCAATATTTGCACCCCATTGCGTATGTTAAGCCATATTAAGCATACGTCGGATAGGTCGCCTTTAGGCCAGGCATTAAAGAGTTTTCCTCTTGCATAGTTGAGAGTCTATGCTAAAAGTCGTTTTGAAAGGGAATGAAATGAAATGTTTGATTGGTTAGCAATAATGTGACCATGGAGGAGGGATATTTTTATTTTAGCAATGAGGCTACGATATGCCATTATGAACTTTTTTGCACTGAGCAAGAAATTGACCGACGTCAGTGTATATAAGCTTATTAATATTTCTATCTTCGGTAAAAAATTAAACTGAACATGTGAAATCGGGGTTAGACAAGAAAAATGGAAAGTTTATTTCATTTATTTTATATATTGCTTATATTGGTAGCTAGTATTTATTTTATTATATTTATTTTCTTGTCTTCATTTATTTCTTTTTATATATAAGATATATATTGTTACAAAATGTCCTTGTGATTTGAAATGCATTTGGCATATAAATTGATTCAATTTTTTTCGTTTACAACTAACATTCAATTGTAGAGAATTTTTACTTAGTCAATTTTATTGAAAACAGAATCTGGTATAAATTCTACGGAAATGCCACAGTTGCTGCTCAGTGTGCACACATTCAAGTTAATAACTTTTGACGCAAATTGCCAGGTGCAGCAGCAGCTGAGGCAAGCAGCTGGGCCGGGGGTGTGGGGATTGTTGGATATGTGCATAGAGTCGAGTCATATGCAGCAGCCGCAGCTGAAACCGCAGATTGTGCGTTTGTCCTTGACACTGACAGCGGGAAAATGCAAACATGACATTGCCGCATTCTGTGGCAGACACCGTACAGCTGAATTGTTGAGGCCGTATACGGCATACTGCACGTTATTAGACCTAATTAGCTGGCCACTACTGTCCATGTTATTGTAATTTAAATCTGTATAATGCATCTATGCATCTCTCCCTCTCTCTCTCTCTCCCTGTGTGTGTGTGTGTGTGTGTGTTTTTACAGGCTCTGGCATGCTGGGCGGCTGGTGGTTTGGCTGCTCACCGTCGTCACCGGATAGCAATTTCCTACGCGTTGGCAATGTGTTTCCCAATCGACGGCTCTCGGACAACACGCTGATGACACCAAAGATACGCATCGCCCCATCGTGCGCCTCCTCGCCGGGCGGCACACCGGGCAGCGGCCTGCCCACCCGTCGCCACTCGAGCATTGGACCCCAGGAGCGACGCGGCTCCACCATCAATTTGTCACCGCCAACTGTAAGTTGTTTTGTCTGCCACGCGACGCGCTACATTTTGGGTTCTTTTTTATTATTTATTTTGCGAGCGCAATTTTGTTTGTTGTGGTTGCTTCATTAAGCATTCAGTTGACTTTCTCTATTTTTTTGTTTTATTTGTTTTTTTTTTTTGTGTGTGCTGCTGCACTAACCTTTGCTCTCTATTGTTTATTTGACTGCTGGGAACCACAAAGGCTTTCGGATATTTTATTAAAAAATTTAATTTCAATGCGCTTTCTATTTTATTATTTATTTTTTTACAATGATTTTTCGAGTTCTTTTCATGTGACTTAAATAGAGTTTTTACTTTAAGATTCTGTTTAAATTTAGCGCCTAGCGAGTAGCATTTAGCGTCTTAACCGTTAACAACAAATTAAAGTTGTCATCACAAAACTAAAGCTGCAGCTACTTAATTTTAACAACAACAAAGCCTCTAAACATTGCGTACATATTGAGTACATAACATGAACAAAAAAAACATGCAGTTCTATAAAAATTTATTATTTATTTAAATTTAGTTATTTGCCATATACGATTAAAAAGTTTTTTATATTTATAAATACTTATGATCAGCTCATTTCCCGCAATGAACGATAAGAAAAAAAAACCAAAAACCGAAAACAAAATACCAAATTGTCAAACGCTCTAACACACGCTCTTTTATCTTATCTTCACTCTCCCGCCCCACCATTCGCTCGTGTCAACACATAAAAAAACAACATAAAAAAACACAAAACAATGTTGTCGCCGTCTTCGTTGTGTCTCTTAAAAATTTCCTTCGCTTTCTTAAAAACATATACAAATATATATATATATATATGTATACATTTATATATATATATACAACATACGTATACATACCACAAACATAAATATAGTACGGCGCTCGCGGTAGCTCTGGATCGAGTCTATCGGTGCCCTCAACCTCAGCCTATGTTGTAAGTCTAAAAATACAGAAGTGAATTCAAATTGATATTGACATATTGAACAAAATAATAATAATAATTATAATTATAATAACAACAACAACAACACGCTGTGCTTAGGTCTATATATGCAGCATTCATATCCACATTCAAAAAGAGAGAGCAACGATATTGATTGAACTTGTCTTGTGCTGTTTATTAACTGTTCTTGTTTTCATTGTTGTTGCTGTTGTTGTTGTTGCTGTTGTCGTCGTCAAGCAGTCAACTTTTGCACAACATCAAACTAAACTCTGTACACCCACATACCGACACATACATATACACAAGCGGCTGCTACCAAAAGTATTTAGTTTGCTCTGAAATGTATGCTACGGTTTTTGCGTGTGGCCCCAAATATGGCGGCTGGAAGTCGCTCGCTCGTTCCAACTTGTTTCTGGCTGACATCTTTCTGCCTGTCTCTGTCTCACTCTCTCTCTCTCTCTCTCTCTCTTACTCTCTATGTATCTTTTTCAATGTTTGAACATGTGCAACCGCAACTTGCAAGTCAGTTTTGGATATGAATTTGAATTTGAATTTAAAGTTGCATTTGAATCGTTGCCTTACTAAATAAGACCTACTCGTATATTCGTACCGCTGCCTGTCTACTTGTTCTTGTTCTTACCTTGACGTGCTGCCTGAATGGAAAACTTCACCAGCAACAAGTTTTATTGTTTACGTCTTAATATTTGGCTACTGTTGCTTCCTGCCTCTGTACTTAACTTTAACTAATTTGCAACTCTCTTGATTTACATTTCTTGTACAGTTTTTACTTTGATTGTTATTTCTGTTACACTTTTGTGCTCTCTGTATTCAAGGGCCTGTTCTGAAAGTCTGGCCTGGTGGGCGTGGCAGGCCATCAAGCCTGCTGCTTATGCTAATGCAGTGTATGGTGTATATGAAACCGTTGGCATTGTTTGTTTGTTTGTGAAAATTTTAAATTTTCCTTTTACTGTTTTTGTTTTGGTTTTTGTATATGTTGTTGTGGCGATTTTGCATTGTCTGTATATATACTTTAAGCGGTAATGCCTGTTGAGAATTGTAATGTGTATGCAAAGGAGCAGTAAGTAAAGGTCTGAATAATAAAACATGTTAAGAGAGGTTTATTTTCCTATTCAACAACGTCGCTAGCTCTAATTGTATACTCTTTGTGGTAATTAATTAAAAGCTTAGAAATTGTAAAATAATTAATTAGATATTTGATTTGAAATTGAATACATTTTAATTAGTTGCCACAAATAACATAAAAATTTCACTTTGAATGTTTGGTGTTTCTTTAAAATAATGATTCTATGGAATTTCTAATAAAATTTCTATTCTTCAAAAGATTCTCCGAAAAATGTTCACTCAATAAACAATTTGTAAAAATGGTGACCAGGATTTTTTAACACATTAAACACGACTATAAATAGAACACATATAAAACACATGTACATTAAAAACACCCAAAAATCTGAAAATATTTATAAAAATCAATATTCTTATTCATTAAATGTCCCGATCGTGTTCAGTTGTTGATTTGATTTATTGTTTGTTTTGTACTTTTGTCATGTTGCGTTGTCATTTTGGTCAATATGAAAATAAATAAAAAACCAATACACACTCACACAGACAAACAGCAATGCACAGAGCTACACATAAACGTTGAGTGTATTTCTAATGTTTGTGCTTTTTTCATTCCTGTTACTGAAATTCTCGTTAAGCGCGCATCTCACGCTGTGGATTCTCCATACTCATATAGAGCTGCTATACAGACACACACACACACACACACACATTCATACATACATACATTACTATGCATATATGCTGTATTTATATCATGTGTGTATTTTCGTTTTTCCATTTCATGTACGAAAAAAAAAATATAAACTATATCGAAACAAAAAATAAAAAAATATGAACCGAATAAATTAATACAATTTGCAGCTTGCACGGAGCATGATCGTGAGTACATGTTTCATTATTTCGAATTTTTCAATTCAATTTTATTTAAATTTCGCTCTGCCTTCTGCTTTCTACTATTCACACACACACACGTACCCACACATACACTCACACAATCACGCACTCAGACATGTGTATGCTGATGTTAAAGTTTTTATGTTAACGTAATTTGTATTTTCATTTTGACCTCCTCCTCCCGAATTTCTGTTCGCTACGCGTTCTTATTGGATTTCATGTACATGCGAGTACTCGATTGATTCATACCTGTATAACTAAGAATTCACTTGTTATTCATATATTTGTGTTAAAATGTTTGCGCTGTGTTTTCATGGCTGTTAATTGGGCTCCAATTGAGCTCACTTATTTTATTTGTTGCTTTGTTGGTTAGTTCGTTTGTTTGTTTGTTGCATATTCACATGTCCTGTGTATCAGCTATCGAAAACACTCAATCAATCAGCTCAGCTGCTACTTAGGCACACTCAAAACTTCAACACTTTGTACATATGTATTCATGCACAAAGAAAAAAAGAAAAATAAAAATATAAGTACAGATCGCACAGCTCGCAAATAATTAAGCGCCCATGGTGACAAGCTTTAACTAATCTTCCAAAGAAATCTCCTTTATTGTACTCCCAAAAACAGGGTGGCTCCATGCCCAACACGTCAAGCAGTGTACCATTTTTGTTATCGTCCAGTATGCAATCGATTCGGTCGCGCCGTACATCGACTGTGCTGTCATCGGGTCCACTCGGCTCCGGGTCGGGCATATTGCAACAGTTGGGATCCGGCATGGTAAGACAATTAACTTCCGTATCCGGCACGGTTAGTCCTGTGCCGCTATTGCGGGTCAATGGTACGCGCAACAACAACAGCGTCCGAAAGTGTCCGTCACTCAATATAACATTCAGTCAATAATATAACCTGAACGAAATCGGCGAGGCGCAAGCTCCAGCTGATTACAACAATTACAATTACAATCACAATTACAACAACTACAGCTACCACAATGTGCGCTACAGGGCGCAGCTACGCAACATGAATCTGAATCTAAATCCGCCAAAATATTAGAAACTAACTCGAATCGAATCGAATCGAATTGAAAATTTCGAAATTGGTTGTAAAAATTAAAGAGATGAAAAACGCTAAAAACTGAGAGAATATCAGAAAAGTTGTATGCAAAAGGGGCAGAGGGTAAAATGAAGCAAACCAAATTTACTTATCAATATTCTATATATATTAATAAATATATATATTTATATGTACTTATAATTTACCATATATATATATTTATAGTTTAGTCATACTAAATACAATTAACAACTAACTAAAAACACATTCGAGAAATGTGCAACAAATGTTGTTTTTGCAAATTTTATTAATAATAGTATAATACGCATTCGTAAATGTACAATAAATGTTACTGTCGCATTAAAAACATATCTGATAAATCGTAACGAAAGTTATTTATTACATATATTTACTTATACATACAATTAGCGTAATCGAACTTATTAAATTATGATTGTTATATTATGTACTTGGTAGCATATTATCATTATTATTATTATTATTATATCATTATTATAATTGTACCTACTTATTAGTTGTTGCTGCGTAAAATCCATTTGTGTTTTACCACTCAGAACAACAAATTGAAAGTGAGACACACACACACACACACACACACTCACACTCAAACACACACACACACACACCCCCACACACACACACACACACACACACAAACACTCACATCGAAATTTGAATAAAATATTTATAATTTAAGAAACGAACGAAAATTAATGCCAATTTGTTGGGCTCTTATTATAAATTGTGCGCGTGTCTTTGTTGAATTCAATTATTCATTACAATTGACAGTTTTCCTAATCACACACACACACCTCTATGCACACACACTCACACATATCTATGATGTGTGCGCATAATTATATTGAAATTGAAATCCCTACGTAGTTTAATGTGCAAACGTGATGTTAGTTTTATTTAAATTTCTTATCATTGTCGTCAAATCAGTTGTTATTAAGAATTAGGATGTACTTAAGCCAGACAACTAACAGTTAGTTAAGCACATGCACTTTTTTTTTATTATTGTTTTAGTTAATACCAAAGAAAATTGA
Organism: Drosophila colorata; assembly: GCA_035041545.1. NCBI lineage: Eukaryota > Metazoa > Arthropoda > Insecta > Diptera > Drosophilidae > Drosophila > Drosophila colorata. Next base: position 10,415,240 of record JAWNLD010000564.1, read on the forward strand.
CATTTTAGCATAGATAAATTTAAGCTTACAGTTGTGACAATCGCTGCATTTGTTTTTCCCCAGAAAGTGGTTTTTAACATGGATTGGTATACTCCATATTTAAATGTAAATATGCATAAATTTAATTTAAAAATTCGTTGAACTCTTCATTAAGTTTCAGCTTAAAATTGCATGTATTTTGCTTGCTTCCAATTGAAACTCATTTCAATCAGTTGATTGAAACGAATCTTTGACTATTTCCATTTTTGTTAATACGTTTTGAAGTTGCAAAAAAACAAAAATACATATCGAAAATATATACAAATATCAATCAGCCAGCTGAAAAACTTTAAAAGGTCGGTTTAATTAGTAAGCCGTATTTGGATTTGTGGGAAAATGATAGACTAAAGTTCAAGGAATATATATGATATGCTGTTAGATTTTTGGCTATAAATATTTTTTCTGACCATATTTAGATTTTGAAATGTTTTCTAACTGGGCTGTACCAAATGCTCAAGAATCGGAATATGCAGCACTGTGATAAATGTGAATCATTAACTTATTCTGTACTTAAATGTGGTTTCATCAATTCAAAGTTGCCACAGAACTATGCAATTATATAAATTTAGGATCGGTACTGTTCAATTCCAAAACGATTGCTTAATAAACCGACTTTTACAAATATGACACATTATAAATGCATGCTCACGAATTGTTTTAAGCTCAGCTCTTATGTCTTGTGGCGATTACACTCATGCATCTTTTGTGAGTGTTGTGAACACAAGAGCAACAACAACTGAATACACTCATAATACTCGTTTTGTATCATATTCGTATTTGTATTTGTATTTGATATGTACTTGTATATATTAATGGAAATGTTATGTATTTACTTACTATTTACTTGACTTGCCATTTTACTTTCTGCCCATCTGATTGCACAAGAATATATATAGTACTATATATATATATATAAATATCTGGAAATACAACTAATGCAGAGATAATAAGTGAAATGATTTCTAAACATACTGTATCTCAAAGCAAACGGAGCGCCAACCAACTGAATAACAAGAAGTAAAGATAATGATCACAAGTACTTATAAGTACTCATAACTACTCGGAACTCTCTATACTACTCGTATTTGAATGACTGACACTGAAGGCGTTGGCCCAAAGCTGAAGGCGCTGCTACTAAAAACCAAAAACAAAACCAAAACTAATACTAAAACTAAACCTAACTTATAAACGGACTAACGATGTTGATATGCATTTGTATTTCTACGCAACTCAATTTATATTTAAGTCATTTCGAATTTATTGTACTCGTAATTGCTATTTATGTATCGTATCGTATACCCGTATATGTATATACACATATATCTATCTAATGCTAACTCTACGTATTTGATGATAATTTTGCTTTGGCTGCCTTTGCGCATGTTTTTTGTGTTGTGAAGCCCCTCAAACATTTGAACATACCCCGTATTCCCCTTGTGTGTACTTTTGCATAGCTACTTTGAATTGTTTCCTTTTGTTTTTATTTTGCTATATACACATCTATTGTTATTGTAAGTTATATTTAAACTTCGAAATGTGCCTTAAGAGTTTAGAGTTTTCGCATTCTGTAGCTTCATACAAATGCGAAAATTTATATATATATAAATATACTTGATATACAAAAGATGCGTTGATTATACATATTGCGATGAGAAAAAAGTAAATACTTTTATCTATACAAATATGTATACAAATATGTATATTTATGGATAAACGTTAAGTATGCTATAAGTCAAGGGTAGTGAACCAACCATTCAACACACACGTACACACACCCACCTCCCCCTCTCAACAGTTGTACCTTAGTAGTGGTTTTGTAGACACACACACACACGCACACACACATGGACACAGAAAACCCCTCAATAACCAATACCAATAATAATAATCGTAACCAACTATCGATGTGTAGTTTGCATTGTAAGCGATCTAAACGTTTCCAGCAGCCGATCCCAACCCAAGGAACCTCGCGATTTGTAGTCGTATAATGTGTGCATGACTCTGTACCTAGTAACAATCCATAAAAATACCCAAAAAACAAAAAAAAAAAAAAAATTTTAAAACCAAGTGCCAAGTATGTAAACATCCTAAACAAATAATAATCCGTTACTCGTTGTCCTTTTATTATGCTAAATATTAAATACTTGTAATAATCATGTGTATACCCCAGTTTTCTACTATCCACTTACCTCTGGCTCCTTCGTTGTGATCCATATATATGTTTTTGTATTCGTAATATGATCGGTGTGAGCTACTCTAGCATACAATAACTCAGCAGTATTCATCGAGCTATAGCCAATCCCCCTTTGTATTCGTAGTTAACAAATTTTAAAACTCTATAGCTTATATTGAAGATCGTGTCAAAACCAAAAATTGATGGCCTAATTATTTTGCAACAACTTTATTACAGTATCAACTATTCTCCGGACGTAACTAAAAAGATACATAATTAAATGAAATATATAACATATATTTTTAAATCAATTTCGGTCCATTAATGAAACACCAATAATCAACTTATATTAGCGCTATATGTATACAATATATACACAATACAAACATTGTAAACGTCAGCCAAATATATATTTCAATTAACTCTAAATGTTATTAGACAGCAAATCTTATGTCATCCGAGCAACAATTACTTAATTACAACCAAACATATTTAAACAATTTATATGTATTTAGAGAACCCAAAATGTGTTAAACACAGTCGAAAAGATACACACAAAAGACCACAGACACACACACACACACACTCACATCCAAACACAAACACTCAAATAAACATACAACTGCTAAATGCAATCAACCTATATTATATAATATGATATACCTAGGCATAATAACATGTCGAACACTTAATACACTAATCTATTGCGCCATACATGTATCATATACAAGACCATATTAATATTTTTCGAATTATTTAAACTGCATACATACAAACATACTGCATACATATCTACTCATAGCTTACATATAGATCTATGTAAAGCCAGATAGCAGCACACTATAAACAACGGGAGCCCGTTGAAATGCGACTTCCAAAATGAGCTGAAATGATATGATATTCTCAAAATTAAATATTTCGTCTGATGTTAGAAGTGAACTTCGAATTGGCAATTAAAATAGGAATTTAATTCGACCTTTGGAAGACGGCATTAAAATATATAATATTTATATACCTAACTACATACCTATATGAAAATAATCATGTACCTAGACCGTACCTACTTGGCAGTAGCGAAATCCAACAAATAATTTGGCACAACAGCTTTATGTGGAAAAGCAATCAAACACAATTGAATAAATAAATCACATTATAACCTTGTTATAAAGCATAAACACAATATTTTTGATGGTATAACATAAACAACAAGTTGACAATTTTAACACACATTTTACTACCATAAACAGATCTAGACCAAGTGTCGTTCATAACTCTATTCCTAACAACAACTAAAATGTTTAGAAAACTACTACTAAGGTGAATACACACACAGTATCCACGATTCACAGTCTACTTTAGGAAAAAGAAAACATTTCAAACACAGTCTGTAATTTTAAATACTTGAGAATTCTGAAAGTCAATTTGTATAGTTGAAACATATAGTATGTATATATGTATATATATATATGTATGTATGTATGAGGAATCAGAGTATAATTGATATACATATAAATATAAATATTATACAAATATCTTGATTGATCAGCAACAACTCTTTAAACTTTATAAAAACAAAACACAATATGAAGAAAAACAAAATACTATTAACAGCAATTTAAACAATTATTATTGTTGTAGTAGTTTTAGCTTAGAATTGATAAAAAAAACAAAACTAAAAATATGAATTTATATATATATATAAAATATATGTATACAAGACAACTTTATCTACACATACTCGTATGATCTGTGCTCTGTGTATCATCCAGCAGAACAACACGAACGGGACAATCAAAATTCTACTGACGCTCTTACTTTATGTATTGAGTTTACAAAATGACGAATTTACGTTGTTGTTGTCGTTGTGTTTGTTGATTTGTTGAATATACAATTGGGCCCACAATTAAATAGGTTTAAAATTCAGCAAACAATCAAACTGCATCATATCTCAGTTGCTTTTAAGTTTGTGTGTACTTTGTGTTCAGTCTAACTTATTTCATATTTTGGGGTCTTCAACAAAGCTAATCGATATTATTATTATTTACTAGTGTTTAAACGTATAAATATTAGATTAAATTAATTTTAATTAATGTTTATGTAAACAACAAAATAAAAAGGGGAAAACCAAAAGCTCAAATTGGACTGAACATTTAAGAATTATATTATATTGTATTATTACAAACATAATTTAAAGGAAAAACAAAACCAAACAAAATGTAATATTAAATGGGTATTTATATATGTATGTAAATCTGATTGTATGTATGTATGATCACTTCAATTTTTGTATGTGTGACACCTTACAAAAGAAAAACGCAAAGAAAAACAAACCAAAAAAAAAAAAAAGTAAAACCAAAGGCGTATCAAATCAACTCTGTCTCTTGTGATCTATTGTGATGCTATGAGAGTCCAAGTAGCACTCAACTCTTTTTATGCCTATTAACGTTTTAAACAAATACTCTACACTATTCTACTCTAGACTATGCAATAAAATTTGGCATAAATTGCTTGGGTAGCGAGAAATCTTGAAAACAATCATGCACAATAAATGATAAATCAGAAGAAATCTAAAGCCAAATTTAAATACTTATATACTCTTTCATATACACTACTTCAAGTAATTGTGTGAAACTTATAAAAATTCGTAAGCCCCTTGTTTTAGATTTTAAATGTGCTAACAACTGTTTATACATAGCAAAGTACTTAATTATGTATGTAATTATCTAAAAATACGTACAATGGACAAGATTTACAAGATGCGGGCAGTCTATACACCTAAGTAGGATTGAGATTGAGCAACTTTAACAGTTTAAGGATTGTGGCAATGTACGCGTACAATTTAACTTGATAAACAATTGAATTTAAATGTTTAATAAATATGTGTGGAAATGAATTCGTTTAATTATTTCTTAGTATATATCTTAACGGCTATTCATCTAAAAACAATGGATCCAAACTGCATTTGTGTGGCTCCCCTTCATAGTTGTAGACCTGGCGATCGAATAAATTTTGGCCCATGCGTCGCGCCTCGTTATCCGAGTGATCGTTGTTGGCCTCATCTATGAGCAACTGCAATGGACATACGATAAGTGTGAACCCAACAGGACGAGTAGTAGTATGTGTACCTCAATTTCACGGGAGAGAAATGCTTCGCTGGCTGCGCCCAACTTCTTTTGCGGTTGCCCAGTTAACGCGTTTTCCAGGAAGCCGTAAACCTCACTGAAACAAATGCATAAACATGAATGTTGACTTCAATTTGTGTCTTCCAACTTGCCTCATATTGATGCCACTCATCTGTGCCGGCTCTGGTTGCGCCTCATTGCGGACTACGGCATTCAACACGGCTGCAGCTTCGTATTCGCACAGCGTTGACAATTTTACCTCTTTCAACAGCTCCAGCCACTGATTGATGTGGCTAAGGCTGACGGAATCACATTCCTGGTTCACACGCAACTCGGCATTCTCGTAGCTGCGGCACATGTAGTCTGTGGGTAGTATTAGCTGGAGTCTACAATGAAAACACACAAAACGGGCGCCTACCAATAACATGCTGTTGATTTTGTCGCCGTGCTCGGGCTGTTGCTTCCAGGTTGGCACTCGTGCATCCGTGCTGCTTCAAGTACTCCAATACGACGCGCTTGACATGCTTCGTTATAGTGCAATCTTCTTCTTTTTTGCTTGGATTATCCTCATCAGACTTAATGTCTATTTTATTTTCCATTTTAAAAATTGGTCGCAGTTCTGCTTGTTGTTTGTTGACGAACAGCTGTTGCGCTGAGGCGCTGTCCACTCGTTTTTGTGGTCGTTGCAGCCCTGGTTGTGAGTTTACAATAGCACTCTACAACAATTTTAAGAAACACTTTAATCCGTAATCCGTACTTAGATGTATAATTCTTGTTACTATATATTTAAAGGCAACTTGAAATATTTAGAGATGCACCCAATATGTTGTTTATATGTTCTTTTAATTAGAAGTTAATAAATAGTAGAATATATGTAATGCACTGATTATTAATTGAAAAACATAAACACAGGGGAACAACGACATGTGCGTTTAAAAATTAGCATTTTAGTAGCAACACCTGTGATCGCTCATTCAACAATGTATACCATACATATACATTTGTTTTGTTGCATAGTGTTTCTGGGCAGCATCGCTCAGTGTTAGAATACGAACGAGAGTGAACGGACGCGCTACCGCACTGCCAACACTGCCCGCAGTTAAACAACTCCTTTTGTTTCAAATGAAATTTTATCAAAACGCAATAATATTTAGCAATTTTCATAATTATACAACAAAGTGCAATACAAATTTAATAATTTGCTTTTGAAAAATAAGGATCATATCTGCAACTGCGTCGTTTTCCAGTGATCGAAGCGCACACAAAGAAAATCAGTTAAAGTGACTCACCCCATTCTCATTCCACATCCACTGCCAATTCCAATTCCACTTCCCATTCCGACTCACATTATCATTGCCACTATCACTGCCTGTTGCGCTGCATCCGCATTGCGTCCGACGACAAATGAATCACAAACGAAATTGAATTGAAATAAGTGAACAAGTTTTTTTGCGCGAACTGTCCTCGACCTCAAGGAGCCATATAAGGAAGAGTTCGCTAACGAACCAGCATGGAGGGAGAGTGGGAGAAGGAGCAGGAGCGCGAGCTTGGTATGCAGCAGAAGCATCGCCAGCACATCATGAGTAACATGGACAGACTGATCAGAGGGACCGACTACAATAAGCTAACGGCGGAAACGGTGCGCCGGGGCCTAATTTCACAAACGATGCAGCGCAATATTGAGGATCTCAACGGGCGACAGCAGAACATGAGCGAGGAGGAGGCGCAGCTGGAAATGCACAGGCGCTATTTCGAGAAGATCACAAAACGCGGACCCACCGCCTATGCCGAGCTGAAAGCGATACTCCGGAAACTGGAGCAATACGACGCCCTGCGCATACTCGAGGAAGTGGACCAGGAAAACAGCGAACCGCCGTTTCTCTCCCTGAGTCGCATGCACAGCAACAAGTCTACTGACATCGTGGATAACAGTGCCCGTAGCTGTAGCGAGGAAGCATGTCTCAGCTTGGAGGTGAGTGTTTCTTTGTTTTTGAACCCGAATTCGAAACTAAAACGTTTCCCTTGCAGACTGCCGGCAAAGACGGTGATCCCGATGATAATCCCCCGGTGCCGTTCTCTGGGCGCGTGGAGGGCCAGCGCCGCCAAGTCATCAAGTCAACGCGCATCCACACGGACGACGTGCTCGGCACGTATCCCATGACATCGAAGGACAGACGCGGCGTGCTGCTTATTGTCAACATTGTCGATTTCCTCGACGCGGATAGCAAACGCAATGGGGCCGATGGCGACGGCGACTCGCTAATCCACATCTTTCGTGAGATCGGTTTCAAAATATTCACGTACAAGAACCTAAATTATAAACAGTTCTGGAACAAGCTGCGTGCAGTCACCGAGTCCAAATGGGTGCGTGAAACGGAGTGTTTTGTCATGGTGCTGATGACGCATGGCGAACGCTCCGGGGAAGTGGACAAGGTGCGGTTTAGCGACGACGCCAGGGTAAATGTGAAGAGCATCATCGACCATTTCGAGCCCAAGAATTGTCCCAATTTGGTGCACAAGCCGAAGGTGCTTGTATTCCCATTTTGCCGCGGCGCAAAGCCCGATAAGGGCCAGATTGTGAAGTCAATGAAATTGGGAAGGGCCGTACAGACCGATGGCGTCGTCTGCGACAATGTGCCCACATTGTCCGACATCTTGGTTTGCTATGCCAGCACGCCCGGCTTCGAGACGCATCGAGATGCCAAGGAGGGCAGCTGGTACATCCAAAAGTTCTGCGATGCGATGGCCGAGCACGCCCACAACACATCGCTCGAGGACATACTGAAGAAGACGAACGCGATGGTGGGCAACATGCGCACCAGGTATGGCAATCTTCAGACTGGCGCCTTTGACAATCTCGGCTTCAACAAGAAGCTCTTCTTCAATCCAGGATTCTTCACCGACTGACAAATGAGCGCATTACCCTCCGACTGAATTGCATTTAGACTTGTCGTCCCTTTTATCAATTATTCCATGTTCTATGTGTATTTGTCCAGTTCGATTGTATATTAATGTGCTAAGTGACATACTCATTTACTGTTTTTTTTTTTATTTTTATAAATACAAACTATATTTTGTATAACATACAAGTTATTATTAATATCTACAGCTTAACTAGACCAACTACTCGTCCAGTTCGTCAGCCTCCTCCAAGTGCGCCAGCTGCAATTTGCCAGCGGCGCGAGTTTGGCTCCTGGTTTGCTGTTTCCTGGTTTTTCGCGAAGACTTCTGGCCAATCACGTACTCGGGCATGACCAGCTTGGAGCCGCGCAGCTGTGGCTGCTCCAGCTCGACGTCCTCCAGCTCGTTTTGCTTGAGCTGCTTGAGATTGCGATTCAATTTGCTCGTCTTTTTGAACTCAATCTTATGAGCTGTGTCCGCCACGTTGTCCCCCTCCTCAGCGTCGTCTGCGTCCACCTCTCGCTGTGCATCCATCTGCCGCAGGAAGGACAGGGCCGCCGCTGCGTTGGTCTGATCGGATATGTCCACATCGGACAGGGAATACTTCTTCCACTTGTGCGGATTCACTTGGTAGTCGGGCGTCTTGCGCGGCTTCAGGCAGCGTGCAAGGGGTAGCTCCGGCTTCTTGAATATGCTCTCCTTGCCCCGCAAGCGGCGCAGCTTCTCATCCTCGGCTTCGTTGCCCTCCTCAATGCTGCGCCCCTGGCGATAGTTCATCGCCGGGCTCCTGTTTTTTGTGTTGTTGGCTCGCTGCAGTGCGTTGACTGTGTACGGCTTCGCTGTGCTTTGGTCCAAGGCCGTGCCCTTCAGCTCCTTGCTGGCATCGTCGAGGCAGGCAAAAAGCGCATCGCGTTTTGCACTAAATTCTTGCATTTTGTTTATTATTTTCGGATACTTTGTTGTAATTTACAATCTGGCCTGCCAACTTGTTTGGCGTGCACAGCTGTTTGAGCCGTCTGCCAATCGGGTGTTTTTCAACACTTGTTAGTGCCGGTGTGCAGTCAGCGACAGAGAAGTGTGCGTGCTCCGCGAAAAACAAATAAATTTCTACGGAATCAAGGTGCTTATATTTATAAATTAACATCAACAAGTATTAGCTGCATTTGCTGAGGCGCATGCTGCATTACAAGCACTGCGAAGTGTATTCTACATGACAGAAGCAAATCTAACCCAACCCTCGCAATTCCATGCGGTTGGGCGGGCGCAAAGGGAGCAAAGTATCCCTCAGAGAAATTTGTTGCACGACCGATATACCAATAGATTTTTTGGTGGATTTTTCGCAAAATAACGGAAAAGTGATTTATAATATGATACGTTGAGATTTTCTGCACATTTTTTGGTATTTACATTAATTTTGGTGCTTTGATAAAGCCACTATATGCAGCCCTGCGTTCAGTGCTGTAAACGTTACGCTGACAGCTACGTGACAGCTGTTTTGTATTTGGAAGCGAGTATTTCATCGAAACGAAGCGGAAACGTGAACAAATTTAGTTTTAATTTATTTGCTGGTGTCCGTGATATTTAGAATGTCCCTGCAAACGGCGCTAGCGTTCATTTTCACAATATTAGCTTCCGTTAGCATCGTAGCTGCCATTATCCTGTTGGGTAAGCAGCCCATGTTGAGGCTGAAGTTGCGCCTGACTCGAACCTAAATTGAATATAAACATATATGTAATGCACATCATAACAATCGGCTTTCTTTCTGCAGGCTGGTTTCTAATTTGGAAGGCCTTTCTATCGAAGTTTCGCTTGGTGCGCGAACTGTTGGGTCAGGAGGAGCCGGAGGAGCAGCAGCTTGTCGGTGGAGAGCAAAATCAAAACGCCCGAGCACGCAAAGCGCGACGTGACTAAGCAACACATCCGCACTCACAAACAAGCACACACAATAACACAAACACACACACACAGCTGTCTTAATCGAACCTCCGCCAATATGAACATCCGCTGCGCCAAGCCCGAGGATCTCATGACCATGCAGCACTGCAATCTGCTGTGTTTGCCGGAGAACTACCAGATGAAATACTATTTCTATCACGGCCTGACCTGGCCGCAGCTCAGCTACGTGGCCGAGGACGACAAGGGGGGGATTGTTGGGTATGTGCTTGCCAAAATGGAGGAGCCGGAGCCGGGCGAGGAGAGCAAACATGGCCACATCACCTCGCTGGCGGTCAAGCGTTCCTATCGCCGTCTCGGCCTCGCCCAGAAGCTGATGAACCAGGCCTCTCAGGCCATGGTCGAGTGCTTTAACGCCCAGTACGTCTCGCTACACGTACGCAAAAGCAATCGCGCGGCGCTCAATCTTTACACGAACTCGCTGAAGTTCAAGATCATCGAGGTGGAGCCCAAGTACTATGCGGATGGCGAGGATGCCTACGCCATGCGCCGCGATCTGCGCGAATTTGCCGACGACGACGACAAGCCGAAGACCAAGGATGGCGGCGACGAGCTGTCGTCCAATGAGAAACACACACACAAAGGCGGCGCACACAATCACAGCGGTCACGATGGCCACTGCTGCTAAGGGAAAACACCATCAAATTGATGAAAACCCCAACAATTCTTACAAAAAAAAAGGGCAATGCATGTGAGATGCGTTTTGTAGTTTTGCATTTTTGTGCATTAGGTTTTGTATTTATGTAATAAACACATAAAACGTAATTAAATTTAATGGAAATGACGAAAAAACCTCAAAACTTTTCTGGCCTTTTTATGGTACAAGTATTTGGGGGCTCCCGATATTTATTTTGGGTTTCTTCATAGCCGCAAAGTGCAGCAGAGCGGAAACTTAACTTGGTGTTGTTGACTTTCGCGCCAAAACTTTTGGGTACGCCTAAATTATGTGCAAAAACTTTTTGCGGGGTTTATTTGCGCACTAAAGTCGGGTTAAACATTTTATGGCTGCCAAACGAAAACTGTTCCCAACTGCTTACTTCCAGTGCCATACAATGCCAAAAGCTCTGCAGCTCAAGAATATCCCCATATTATGGTACATTTCGTGGGAGAGAGGCAACAGCGCTGACGCAGAGTGGACCTGCCGCAACAGCTGTTTTGGGCCTGGCACGTGCGCCACTTGGCGCCAAAGCAAAACAACTGAGAGAAAGTCCCTGCGAATGCGAGAGCTGTGCCCACGAAATCACAGCTGTGTGTTGTCAAACGTCAAACTGATGCTGCTGCGCTGCTGCTGCTACTGCTGCGGCTTCGACTCCGAACGTTAGTTCGTGAGGCGCTGGCTGAGCAGTAACGTCACGGTCACGGGTAACGGTTAAATTAGCACGGCTGTAGCCATTTCTAATGGTAAGCAAAACGTGCGTTGCAAAAATGCTTAAAGCGATTCTACGCAAATAAACAACAAATTGTAATTGGTCAAAGCTATTGTTAATTTAAAGTGCGGCTAACTTGTGCGTGTTAATGAGTTTTGATTGTGTGCGTGCCGCGTGTTAAAAGCGACAGCGCAATAAAAGAATACAAACAGTGAATTGTCTTTAAAATTGAACCGATGCGTATTTAATGTGCGATATTCTTAAAGCAGTCGCAGGCCAAATCAATAAACCAAGTGATAGGCGCCAAAAAACAAAAAACGCGGACAAAACTGCGAAAAGCGGCGCCCAGTTTGTGGCAAGTGTGGCCAAGCGAAATGCAGCGTGAAATGGCAAAGTGAGATGTGAGACAAAAGAACTCGAAAGCAGCTGTTATTGTTATTGTTGTTGTTGCTGTTGCCAGTGCTGCCCGAACGGGGTCAAAAGTTCGTGTGTAAGTGACGCCGCCCGCAGCCCGCTGCCTAATTTCGCCGCATCCACTAACTAACAGCACTAATACTTGTTAAAAGCTCTCAAGTGCAGCTGCCCGTGTGTGTGTGTGCCTGTGTGTGCGAAAGAGAGGCAGGAGCAGGCCAACAGAAGACGCTGCCCAGACAAAAGCGTCAGACAAGTGCGCCCAAATAGCCTACGGATAGACGCACACAAGCGCACAAAACACAAATATATATATATATGTATATATTGCATATGTAGATGTGTGAAGTGTGCGTGTGTGTGTGTGCAGAGAAGACAAACTAGGCCAATTCGCGAGCGAGACAAGAACATAAAGCAAAGTGCAACAAAAAGTGGCAGCAATATAACTAAAAACTTCTGCCACATTTGTCAATGACTGAGGCCAACGACTCGCGTGACTGCGAGCATAACAATAACCGAAGGCCCCCGCTCGCCCCCGCCTCTGTGGCTGCTGTTTGTGTAGGTAAGTCAGAAGCCGCCTCACTTCAAAGCAAACTTCAACGGCGGGTGTAATGACATTTGTCAACGACATAATGCCAAATGCTGACACCGCCTCGCACTATCATCATCATCATCATTTCATCATCATCATGCTCATCATTATGGTCTTTGTCACTGTCAACAGAACTTGCGTTGTCTGTCAGCAACAGCAGCAGCGGCAGCCCTCGCATCAGTTTTAAGCAAACATTTGCTTGCCTTCTTCTGCTTTTTCTGCTTCTTCTGCTTCTTCTTTAGCAGCTTCTTTTTATTTCAAGTGTTTAGTACTTTTGCCCTGGCAGTACGTGTTGGCTCAGAGGATGTCAACAGCAAGTTTTGCTTTGCCGGGCGAAGATGCCTTTGGCTGTCGCCCTTCACATGTTTTGCGCTTGTTTGTGTCATCTTGATGGAATTGCCAGGGTTGCCGAAGCGCCGCGCGATGGCCGTCAGTCAAAACTCTTTGCAGAATGGCCGGCCGCGCGGTTTCCGTTTCCGTTTTCCGTTGAATGCTGCTCCAATGATTGATGCCCACCACTAATTAAAGTTATTTAGCTAGTCGCCATCGGCTTCAGCTCTGTCGTCGTCCTGGCGCTGCAATTTTTCATTTTGCACTGTCTCGAACTGGCTTTAAGTGTTTATGGCTTCAATTCAATTAAACAACTGGGTCAGCGGCGACCGCATTGGCAATGGGCAATGGGCAACGGGCAATGGGCAATGGGCAACTTCAGCCTCTAGTTGTTCGGCCATTGCGACTGGGCAGAAATCAACTGGCAGCGTAATTAATTTCCAGCATAGGCCATCAGAGAATGCATCCTGTAAAAGGGTGTACGAAACAACCATCCCTCACCTCTTCCACCAGTCACCAGTCAGGCTTTTGTGTGAAAATTTCATATTTTAACTGCGCGAATCGGAATTAAATTGATGAAATGCCAAAGGATGAAAGTAGTATAATGCATGTTAATGCAGTCGAATGGCATTTTAATTGCATATATACCATATCGGATGTGCATAAGACTGTTTATCTGGCAGCGAATATAGAAAAATGAAATTACAGTTAATAAAATAGCGGGTAAAAATATGTAATATATGTAATAAAATATGTTTTAGCATGAATGACAAACATGGACATTTGTCGAATCGTAAAAATTAATGAGAAGAGGAAAATGGACGCAAAATATTGATTTTGAAAAGCCCTGTCATTAAAGAAACATTTAATTTACATATCATAATGCAAATAAACATAAGAGGTGCACGGAAATATTTAAGTTATTGAAAAGTAAAGGAAAATATTTAAAAATAGATTATGTGGAGATGACAGTCTTTAATACAGTAAATGAATATGATGGTAGATATTGTAGGGTTTTAGTCCACGAATGCTGTTCAATAATTTTTACAAAGCAAGTCTTCAAAAAATAATTAAACTACAAAGTGCTTATAGAAATATAAAGTTATGCTCTCTGTTTTACAACACGTTCAAATTTTTCCTTAGGAATAGTACCCGAATCCCTCAAGAAGCTGGTTTTCTGATTAGAATATGATAGTATATAGTGGTTTGAGGCATTATTAGAATAAATTGGAATAAAAACAAGAAAAACTCGTGGCGTCTAGAGTGGAAATCGAACCTAGGACTCGCCGCATTAACGTGCGGCTAAGACTGCAGCCCCACTTACCTCTTGTTTTCTGGTATGACGAAATTAAACTTTGTTTCTCAGACAAGAAGTATAGACAATCGTTACAAATTACAACCCCTAATGGACGTAGCCAAAAAATCTTAACACTATCTGACGCTGGTATACACGAATTTGTATTTTAAGTTTCAAGTCTCTAGCGGTGAAAAAAACTGCGTTCATAATGAACAGACAGACGGACAGCCAGGCAGACAGTGCACAAACCCAATATACTCTTTTTCACTTCGTGAACGAGTATAAAAAAAAGCGAAGCCTGTTTTGAAAAGTCAATCTCTGAAATGCTTTCATGTCAATTTCATCATCCGTGCTGCGCTCTTCGAATAGAAATACCCACGGAAGCAACTGACCGAGCAAAATTGCTGAACCCACACTATTTGTTGGCTTTGTCGAAGGACATGTATTTATGAATTTGGACTTTCCGCATGTTTCGCTTGTCGTTTGTCGCTTGTGGCTAGAGAACATGAAATGTCCATTAAACAAGCTTGCTTTTTGTTGTTGCTGTTGTTGTTTTTCTCTTTTTGTAACTGTTGGTTGTTTATGAGGCGATTAGTTTCAGAAGGGGAGATTAGGTGGGTCGGCGTTAAAGGAAAATGCTTATTCATTTAAAAGTGGGGAGTAGCAGCAGCTGAAGTTGCCGATAAGTTTAGCAACATAATTTTGCAGCAATGAATTGGGCTTTACGTCTAATATTTATCTCCCATCGATTTAAATGTCAAGCAAAATTTGTCCTGCGGGAGTCAAGTGTGAAAACTTTGCGCCCAAAACTTTCTGCCCGAAATGCCCAAAAAGGAAAAAAAATATCACACAGCTAAAGTTGATCAATGAAATTAAAAAGATTTATGATTTTGAGTTGTGCAAGTTTCAAATGAATGAATCCAAAAATTCTGCACGGACACACTAACACAATCAACGCACCGTCGCTTGGGGAGTTAAAGTTTCCAAGTGTCGTCCCCCTCATCTGCTCCCCGCTTCAATTACTTTGAATTGCAGTCATTTCGGTTAATGTGCGGACCCAGGTTCGCTCGCTGGACAGCCCATTGAATCGGTGCCAATAAAAGGGGCAAGCAAAAGAAATAACAAAAATATACAAATAAAAATAAAACTTATAATAATCAGCAACAAAAGCGCGTTACATTCTATTAAAATCAAAAGAGGTTCGGGTTCAATTTCGGTTTTAAGAAAAAAGTCAAGTGAATTACAAATTATGTTAATTTAAAGTGAAGGTTCACCCGAAAAAAAAAAAAAACAAATCGAAAGCAAAAAATGTCCGAAGTGCTTAAGCGCATTCAACGCAATGCACACAGAGGCGAGCTTATGGCAGCGAGGGGCGGAGGGCAGGGCAACCAACAAAAGGCGTTCTGGGTTCAACAAAAGCCGCATTTCCCAACTCAAGTTAACCGAATTTTCAAGTAGTCTGGACAGCTCCACACGCTACTCCCTACTGCCTACTCCCGTTTCCAGCTCTGCTTCTGCTTTGGTGGACGCGCTTCCGGCTGCTTTTGCGGCTGTGACTTACGGTTTGTTTGAACAAAGCCTCGCCGGGTTCAAGTGGCCAACTCCAGAATGAAAACGGAAAATGGGCCACGGGAACAATGGACCAAGCAGGTTCGGGTTCGGACTCGGGTTCGCTCTGCTTTATGCTGCTCCATTCTTTGGTACAATTAAGGCTTAGGCACGCTAATTCTTGATGCTGTGTCAATGCAGCTGGCCACGCCCATAAATAACAGTGCGAATTTGTTTGCATTTGTCTTTCATACAAATTAAATATGGTCCGAGCAAAAGACGCACAATTGTTGCCGCCGTTGCTGTACTTAAAGAAAAGATGTTGCCCGGGGCATGGGTTAGAACAGTGCTGCTGCCAGATGTTTCTTTAATAGACCTTCATACCCACGAGCACATCCGCTCACACAGACAGGCACATACACACACACACATACATAAACACTCAAACACACACTCCCATTTACAGCGAGACAAAAGTGTGACAAAAAATGGGCGTAAAAAATAAACAAGTCGCTTGCCGCTTGCTGAGCCCTTTGCTTATCGTTGCTGTTATAGTTACCGTTAACACAGAAAAAACACTGAGAAAAATTTGTGATGAGAAAGTAATTGAGCGCCTGTTAAATATCGAACTAAATATTTGCATACATATATAAAAAATTAAATTCATATATTTTATGTTTAAAATAAACTTAATTTATTGTTTTAAAATAAACTAAGTATTTGAACGATTGAGGATATAACATTTACAGACCCAATATTGATTTTGCTATTTCATTGTTCCAATTTATTTGTCTTTTTTTTTATTTCAATGTAGTTTCAAACTTTTAACCTAACTTCTAAAAAACATTAGCTTCTTTAACGTTTGGCCAAGCTAGCACAACAGCTTGGTTCTTAAAACCTGATCTGCTATGAATAGTTCGAACATACAAAATGCTATCTACCATAAACGTAAATGTCACAAAAATACGTAACAGTGTAGACACCAAGGCCTGTAGGCACTGCATATGGAGGGACATCACATGACCCGCATATCATCAACCGGCTGCCGTTTGCCTTTTGGCAGTGCCCTACAACAACAGCAACAACGCAGACAGCGACAACAACAACAACAACAACAACAACAACAACAACAAAAAGCGCGCTTTGGCAAATTTAAACAACGTAAATGGAAACGGCGTTGAAGAGAAAAAAAATGTCACGCATACGCAGCGTTGAACCTTTTTCATTTTTTTCTGCTTGAATTTGTTTTTTTTTTATTATTTTTTTTTGCTAGTTCTTGCGTGAACGCGATTTAAAAGAGAAAAAAAATAAAATAGAGATGAGAGAGCGGCAAATGGAGGTAAGGCATGCACAGCAAACGAATCAGCGCAGCGGCCCAAAGAAGAAGCTAGCATCAAGTTTGGTATTTTCTTGTGCGGCGCAACTATTTGCGGGCTCTGCGGCTGCCGCTGTCAAAGGGAAACGGCATCAGGCAGCCAAATCAAATGCCCAATTTGCGATATTGCGCATACGCCGCGTGTGTTGCGTACTGAAAAGAATACAGTCTAAAGTGAACGAGCGAGTACCGGAGAGAAATGAATGAAAATGTTGTGCGAAATGTGCGCTAGTTTTTCCTTCCCTTCCCTTTTTTTCCCTTTTTTATAAAGTAATTCCTTTTAACTGTATTGACTGGGACATCAAATCGTTTGCCTCAATTTGGTGTGTATTTATGTTGGCCAAACAATGCCTACGGTGTGTGCCACACCCGTTTTGCCGGGTCAACCATTTTCAATTAGGTGCCGGCTAAAAATGTGCCAAAACATTTGAGCGCGTTGCAGCAGTTAATTAAAATTTAGTTTTCATTTTGGTTTTATGGCTTTCAGAGCAAACTTTTTGCCAACGCAAATTCACCATGTGGATTATTCGTGTGTACACAGGTGTATGCGCCTGGGTGTGGTTTTGTGTGTATGTTTGCGTATGTACCAGCGAATTACCATCATTGCAATGTGCTGTCAATGCCGCTTATGGGCTGGCCATGTTATACCAACTATTGACGGCTATTTGATTATGGTTAAATATTGGCCAAAATGCATCAACCAATGTGCATTAGTGTGCGGCTGTGCGTGCGGTGTTTGTGTGTGGATTTGTTATGCTGCCAAAATATTTTCATTAATTAAAAGGAGGCACTGCTGTCCGCGGTTCAACCTGCCCCGACCCCTCCCCCCAGGGGGCAAGCAAAACACAAGCCACACGGACCAAAGTCAAATGTCAACAGGACCGCAATTTTATTTATATTTAAATATGATATATATTATGTGCCCGTATATACATGCATACATATATACGTATATATTCTTTTATTATTATTTTTTTTCTTATTTTTTTTCGCTTTTGTGTGCTTTTGCTTTATGCTAATGTCGCCTGGTGGCTGCGACTGGTGCCATAAAATGTGCTAATACACAGGAAAAGTGGAGGCGCATTTGTAACTTTGCATTTAAAAAAGCATTATGTTAAAATCTGCCTACAGTCATAGTCACCAGGGATGGGGGCAGGCGTTGCGGCAGGCGTGTCGGGATGAGGCCCCATAGACGCCACGATGCGCAATTAGATTTCCGCTAAAGCGGATTTCGTGATATCGCGTGACTTGGCGGCCCACAATTCAGAGCCAGGCAGCAGCAGCGGTAGCAGCAGCAGCAGCAGCAACAACGGCGGCGGCGGCTTTGGATTATGTTTAAAAATCAGAGCGCAAAATTGTACAAAATGACAACGACAGGAGCAGCAGAGCCAGGGCAGGAGCTAAACCTGAAGCAGGGGACATTCAGAAAGAGGGAGCTGGTAGTGAAAAGCGTCAGGGAAGCGTAAAATGAAAACAAGTTGCTGGGCGCGCATGTAGGGCGACGGGGCTAAAACCAGAATGGCAACAACAATTACAGCAACAGCGACAATAGGAAATGACGACATGAATAACAACAGCAACAGCAACAACTAGTGCTAGTGATAGCAAGGTGGATGGGGGGAGCAGTGGACCCGCATCGAATGATAACAGGCGCAAATATCAAGCATATTAAAAAAGTCAAGCTGGGTGCAAATGCTCGAGGAGCGTACTCATCTTCTTCTGGAGGGGCGCTCGTCTAGTACAAGCTTTGTCTTAGTCCCAGAGCCGGAGGCGATGTGGTGCGGTGCGGTGGCGCGGTGATAGCATCGACAAGGGCCCTGCCTCCAGTTGAGGCAAGCAACACTTTGCCTGACAATGCAAAATAAAAGCAAACAAAACAAATGCCGTGAAGCTGTCGAAGTAGGCGCACAATGAGCGTGAATTAATGGCCAGATTCGAGATGAATCTCAGTATAAGTAGACTCTACCCAACAGCCCAGCAAACACAACATTGACAACAACAACAACAACAACAACAACATTGACAACAACTTGGACATGTACATGGACACAATGGCGCTTGAGGCTGTTAACCGTGCCCGGACTGGCTTTAAATGGGTCAAGCGACTCTTTCAGTGCTTGAAGTATGCATAAAGTATGCCTTATCTTGTTTTTCGTTCCTGCTGATCAATCTGAAATGTAGCAAAGGAGGCTAGTTGATTTAATTATCCAAATTGATTTAATTACTTTATTTATCAAGAAGATTCAAAGATAGCCGCAATTAAGCAACTCCGAAACAACTTTTCAGAATCTAACAGCCAATAGTTGGCTACCTATTTGAATATACCTATGTGCACAAAGATATATTTGGAATATACCAATATTTTATTCTTGTTCGTTTATTCTTTTTCAACTCAACTTTCTGTGAATTAATTAAATGTAAATTTCAATTTCCTATATGTTTATCCAAGAACCAAACTCTATGAAAAGTTTTATTATCCCTTAAAACTTGCATGTACATTTTTTTCCTGAAACTAACTTTTACAATTTCTGCATACCTACGCTCATATCTTTTCATGCTTTTTACATTTAATAGAAAATTCTTGATTTAATTTATTAAAACGTAAAAACAAATTGTAAATTCATAAAATTCCTCAACTTTGCACCGACTGCCGTAATACACTTAATTAACCGCAAAGTTGGTAGCCAGCTGCAGCTGCCACGTGGGCGACAAGGGCCAACAAAAATGAAGCTGCAAAGCTTGTACCACGCGTAGCGGAAAATGGAAAATGGGAAAAACCATCTGCAAATGCAGGCGCCAATTTTTGTGGCGACTGCTTCGCTCGAGCGGGTCAAATGTCAACGTATGCGACGCGGTCGCCTTAATTTATGCAGCGACGGCCAGCTATACACACACGTGTGTGTGTGTTTTTGTGTTTGCGAGTGTGTGTGTAACAGTATAAATAACCCGTTTCATGGTTGTCTTTTGATGTGACTGCCTGTGGAAAATTTATTTTTGTTGTTGTTGTATTTTTATGTTATTTTTTGTTATTTCTGTTTGTTATTTTTTGTCGAATGCCATTGGGAAAAGTTTTGTAACTGCATTTTATTAGCACAAAATTCATTTGCATTTTATTTGCGCTCTCGTTACCCAAAAAGTTGACACACTCAACTGAAATAAATTGACATTACTTCCGCATATATGTGGCTGTTGTGTGTGCGGGTGAGCGTGTGTGTGTTTGTCACAAGAAAATAAACACCTAAAACTGAAGGCAAACAACAGGCGTGTTCAGAATGCTGAAATTAATGCAATTTAAGTTGCTGTTTTTATTTTTTATTTTTTATAACTTTTTTAATGCAGTTGTGCGGCTGTGATTTAATCATACACACGCTCACACTCACACACACACACATTTTGACAGAGGTTGACGTTGTTGTCGCTTGTAACTGCGCACTTTTGCAAAACTTTGACGGACCAAACGTCAAAAGTTGTTCCGCTTTGAGGGATGCTGGGCCAACGGCGTTGGGAAGATTTTAAGGGGCGTTGTGTTTGGCCGCGAAGGGCGCCCGCAGCAAATTGGCCATGTTGAACATTGTAGTGTAGCCAAAGTGTGGGCGCGGCCCCAGGGTGTGCAACACAAATTCGTTTAGTTGAACTTTTTGTGCATGCTCCTTAATATGCCATAAAGTGTGGCCAATGTTTGGAGTAAAATTAAACAGTTTTGCTGTTATTGTTGTTGTTGCAAAGCTTAAAATGGCAGTTAAGTAAGCACTTTTTAAAGCCATTTATAATTAAACAGTTAATTGAAGCTTACAAGGAAGCGCGGGTAGCACAAAATACAAAGAAGCTATTTGGAATTGTTTGTGTTGGATTTGCAAATATTTGAATTGTGTATAAAGTACTTGAAAAATAACAAAACTTTAGAATTGTGGTCAAAGAAATAGATTGCATTTGATAAAAAAGAAGTTAGTTAGAATGTAAAGATAAATAAAGAAAATATTATGCTTGCTTACTGTACAGGATGTATTTTACATTTAATTTGATAGCTAAAACCGATAACATGAAATCAGGAAAATAATTTTTTATTTCAAATTGTAAATTGATTTCCGTACAAGTTCCTTAGCTACACATATATACATATATAAGTATATCCATGAGATAAGTGAGTTTTAAGCCGTATCATAGAATTTTAGTTGGCTTCGCCAGATGCCGCAAATGATGACCTCCACTTAACATTTGACTTAACATATCAGCAAACAAGAATTTACGACAGTTGCTTGAATCTAAACTCGGTATTTCTCCATAGTCGCAGCGCTTTATGCCTGAGTCATTAATTTGAGCGCTTAAATTAGCAGCTGCTGTGAAATATATGCCAAAAGTTTGCTCGATAAAATGCCTGAAACTCGCAGCCATGCACTGCCCCAACTTTCTCACTCTCAAACACATGGCCGTAAACGCCAACGCGTGTGTATGTGAGGCGTTGTCGCGTACCTTTTTTTATTGACGTAATTTTATACCGAAACTAGCTAGCAGCTGGCTGTCTGAACGGGGCGTGGCAGCTTTTCTGCCGTCCCTCCGTTTCTTGTTGGCCTTATCAAAATTCTATGCAAAATTTGAATTGACTTTTAACGACTTGGTTTGTACATATTTACATTTAATTTGTATACAATTTCTGACGTTTTGCCTTTTTTATTGCGAGTTTCGGGTTTTGCGTTTTATTTTTCTATTTTTTTTTATGCTCAAGATTGTCGCTTAATTTGAGTTTTTTTGTTTGTTTATTTTTATTTTTATTTTTTTTTTTCGCTGTCTAGGAAGGGGCGGGGCAGGGGGATTGGTGTTGGAGTTGCGTCGTCGTTTTGGCTGAATAAAGTCATTAAAACTTTGGACTATTTTAAGCGCAGCGCACAAAAATGACATTTTGTTTTATTTTGTTTGAGTTTATGAGTGGATACCCCCAGCCAAACGTGAGAGAGCCAACCATGGGGTGTCCTTTAACGTTGATCCTTGGAGCCGAGCTCGAGCTTAAGCTTCACTTGATAAGCCACTGCACAGTTGCTTTAATTGCGTGGACAGTTCCGTTTGTGTGTGTGTGAAAGGGGAGCCGGGACGAGCGAACATAAAGCAAAACTTTGCGTTACAGTTCAAATTAATTGGGTCAAGGGGGCTGGCTGGCAGGGGGGTTGGATAGCGCAGAGGGATTGCAGGCACTGGCACGCTTTGCTTTTGACACATAATAAGTAATTTTTTGTTTCTACTTTCTTTGCTGCGGCGACCGATAAACTAGTATGCTGTTGCAACTCTGGCGTCCTGGCGGCGAGGTAAATGAATTACGTAATCAAAAGGCGTAGGACACCGGACAAGATCAAAGGCTTGGCCGTGGCTTTGGGGCCAAATTATGGCCGCAGGACGTGGTTGGAAAGAAAACAAAAGTAAAACTCGTTTAAGACAAGACAACAACCCAACTAATTACGCGCTAATTAATAATTCAAATAATGTGCTCTTGTCCCAAGCCCAGCGCGACGGCCCCGCCCGCTGCCCTTGTCGTCTTGTCGTATACCCAATTTTTTTTTTTGCAGCCCTTTTGTTGTTTATCTTGATTAGATGCCCGCACCCACACCCCACAGATGGGGTTAATATTTTTTCATTTGAGAGCTAACGAGTATCTACGAGCATTAGTCAAAAGCGTTGCGAAGAACTTTGATTTGCAGCGCTACGATCCAAGTTCTTAAATATGCAATTTATCATCGCAAACTTTTGCTCCGGCTAATGAATGCGAATGCAAAATGTTAATGACAGGGCGCCAAAGTCGGAGTGAAACTTTTCACTCTTGTAATTAATTGAAGTTGTATGCGCAAACAGTAGCAGTTACAGTAGCAGTTACAGTTACCAGTTTCCAGTTACAGCAACAGATACAAATATTAATTCACAACGGCAACGGGCACCGGAGTGCACTGAGCGAAAGCAAAGCAACTGGCAGTCAGTTACAGCTTCATCAATCAGTTGGTGATTTAATATGCGCGCTGAGTGCACGTTTATGATGTATAGTGTATGTGCGCAGCGAAAAACAGCAAAAATAAAAATAATACAGCAGAAATAAACAGCAAACAAGAAGGCGAGCAAAGAACGCGCTCTGGCCCAACGCTGCGTATGAGTTATATATTAATTATTTAAGCGCTCGTTATATTCTGCATTGCGCTGCTCACTTGGCGTTGGTGTTGGGGTGTTGAGCTGTTGGTTGTTGTGCTTGTTGCCTGTTGTCTGTTGACTGCAGGCCGGGTCAGAATGACTGGCCAGCCAGCCAGTCAGCGCCAGCTCTCGCTTTGTCTGTTTGTGGCACTGCAGTGCATTTGTCTGGCGTCTGTCGGACCGGATTGAGGCCATTTGTTTGTGCAAATACCCTGCAATATATGTATATAAAAAAATGTAGGCGGACAGGTTGTTTGCCCTGAAATCTGCGATACTCAGTTCTTGGCTGTATGTGAGTTTTTTCGGCCACCTAGCAAAGGACGTTGCTCTCAGCTATCTTTGAGCACAGAGCTGAAAGACCCTGGTGCATATAGACGTATTCCTCGCATCTTAAAAGCTTCTGTGCTCATTTTGCTCTCACATAATATTTATCCCCGATTAAGCTTTCCTTTTTTTACTTTTAGTCTTGATCCCACTGTATTTCTTCCACCTTTCACTTTCCTCCGTCTATCTGCGTTTTTTTTTTCTCATAATCTCATAATCTGTCCCCTATCTTTATCTGTCATCTGGCCTCTTTTTCCAAATCACTTTCTTTGCCTCTCTTTTTTATTCGTTTTTTGAGATCGTCACAGGGTATCGGAAAGTCATACAATCTCTTACGACCACAAAGACTTTTTTTTTGGTTTGGTGTGCTGGCCATTGGCCTGTTTTTTAGTCAAGGCTTCATAAAAAGCCATACATGGGTCTGCAATTGTGTGTGTGTGTGTGTGCGTCTCGTGGCGGCGTGAAATTGTTTACATTTTTGCTCTGGCCAGTGCACGGTTTTTTCAATGCGCATAAATGGAAACACATAGTTATGATGTTTTTATATGGCCACAAATGTAACGCCACCTCCTCCACTTCCTTGGTGGGGCGCAGGCACCGCAGGCCCAACTACAAAGAAGTATGCGAAGAAGCCCGCTGCTGGCCAGAACATTCCGGCGTTCAGCTGGCACACATCATCGCATCAGCTAAGGGAATGGACAAAATGAATTAAAAGCGGGCCACATAAAGTCGACATGGCCATCGCTTACCGTATTGGAATGGGTCCCACATTGTCTTTGCCCTGTGACTGGCTGCATGTTTCCGTTTATTGTTGTTTTGTTTTTTCCTTTTTTTTCATGTTTTTCTTTTTTTGCTGTTACAAATGCTCCCCAGTGCACTGTTAAAAGAATAAAGAGCACTAAACTGCTGCCAGCCATGAATTATGCTTTAATTGTGCACGCATTTTAAATGAGAACAAATAAAGCACCGAAAATCGTGCACCCTATGGCAACTATATGGTATTCTTTTGACAGGAATTTAATTACTCTCTAAGAACAAATAAATATAATTATATTGTAAAGAAAATGGTTTTAATTAAAGTTTAATATGCATGGTGCTGTATTGAACCTAATTCGAAAATCTATTTATCAATCTTTTAAAATATAAAAAGATCTCTGAAACGAATTAAAAAATTTGCTAACAGATTAGCTAGTTACATTTAGATTCCAAAGTCCATAGAACTCTTTTGAGTAGAGTATATCAGGTTAAAGGCATCTCAAATCTAACAAAAGCGGCAAATAAAATGTTCGCTACTCTCGTTTATTTTACGACTGAATGTGCAAACATTTGCGTTTAGTTCTGTATGAGAATTAAAATTCCTGCACCTGTTCGCACAGTTGTCTTTACCAGGCTACCCCTCCCGCTCGCCCACCTACCATCTGTTTAGCCCACAGTCACTGATATCTGGAAAGCGGGCTCTTTAAATGCCAAGAAGCAAATAAAAACTTAATGCAATGCGCGCTGAGAGGGCCGCTGGGGGTGTGTGTGGGTGTGTAGGAGGCGTGGCAGGTGCAGAACTCAAGTCATTCGCCTAATGAATGCGCCAAAGTGAAGTGCGCAAAATTGAAAAAGCACAACGAGATGGTGATGCGAAAGCAAGGCCCTGCAAAATGATGAAAATGAAGCGCAATGACAGCAACAGGCGCAAAATCTGAATAAATAATACACAAGCAAAGGAAAATACAAAAAAAAAATATATATGTATATACGGGAAAAAAGGGAGAAAAAAGCGGTAAGAAAAGTTACCCAAACGGCGAAGAAGAGAAAAGAAATAATATTGAAATGCTGATTAAGTTTACTTTACGCTGATTTGCTTTTGGACTCTGATTCAGCTACATTCACATCTTCAGCCTCAGCTTCAGCTCTAGCTTTAGCTTTGGCTTAATTTTAACGCCTTGTTGGCTGCTGGCCGCAATCAACAAAGCAAAAGAGCTCCCAGAAATGCAAAAATCCCTACGAATCAGCCGCTTAATTGTTGCTGCCAGACGCAGAATATGAAAAATGAAAAAGGGCGCTAGCTTAAAGTACCCTGTAATCAGTTCAAAGGTCAATGCTCTTCTTCTCTTAACTGATATTTTTAAATATATGTGTACTACAAATTAAGGCTTTTATGCAATTGTAAGAGATTTTTTGCGGTTTAGCGTTTTGCGTGAATAAAATAAAAATGTTCACCGAAACTGGTTATCCCAGCTGTTCATATTAATTAGAAAAAAGATTATTTGTTGTTTATAGTTTCGAAAATTATTTCTCTGTCAGTGACATACTAAACGTCAGCCTCATTATACCCCCGTTAAACATTTTATATGTACAGGGTATGCAGAGCAAACCAAAGTGCAATGCAAATAAATGTTTCAAAACATTTCGCAAGCAAATAACTAAATTTAATGACTAAACGTTGATTTGGATGGGAGAAACTGGTAGCTAGGTCTGGCAGCGGCAGTGGCAACAGCTTGAGCTCATTAACTTTGGCTACAAATCGCTGACGTGTGTGTTTGTGCCTGTGTGTGTGTTTGTGTTTGTGTGTGTGAGTCTTTGAAGGTTCTGGCCCGGGGCTCAGCCTCTTGTTTGCCTGTCAGTGGTAACAAATCAAGCAGAGATCGGGACACGTGTTGCTTTGATATTTGATGAGCAAAACTTTTAGCATTCAACTAAACGACCCGTCTCCCCCCGTCTCCCCCCAACACCCCTCACTACCCAGACCAAACAGAAGTCAAACAAAAACAAAGTTTTCCCCTGCACTGCATGAATATTGATGTATGCGTATGTGTGGGTGTGTGTGTGTGTGTGTGTTTTTGTGTGTGATAGCAATTATAGTAATTGCTTAAAGTGGCGCTTCGTAGAGTCCTGGCCAGGATTTATGGCCCTCACTCGCCGCTTCATTAGCATAAAAATCAGATTACTTTACTCATAATGTGCATATTTTAAAATATATGAATGTCGCTGGGACTTTTTCGCCTGTGTTTTGGCTGTGTTTGTTCCTCTTTTTTATTCTTTCTTAGGTGGGCTTGTTGATTCAAATGAAATATATTGTTATGGCAAACACGCAGGACAGCCAGGACATTGAGCAAGGACCCTGGGGGCGTCTCTGCTTGGCAGCTTTATTAATTTATATTGTTGACTTTTATCAGCAATGGCACAGTGCGCGGGCATGTCAATGTCAACGCTGCGTCGCCTCGCCTTGCCACGCCCCCATCCCGCTCCGCCCACCTGCTGCCTTATCAGCAACACGTGTAATGAATGCTTAAACTGTCATTATCACCTTCTGGCGCGTGTTATGTTTTTCGGTTGTCATGTCAGCAAATATTGTGAAAAGATATCCGCGCTAACGCCCCAGCCACCGCCCAAGATTTACGACTGAGGAGCAGACTGCGGGCAGTGCTCCTCATCCTGCCAAAATGTGACAGATATCAACATTTATGTTGTCGCGGTTTGCCTTATGCATACATAAGTGTGATTGTCTGAGTGTGAGTGTTCTGTGTGTAGACTTGACGACGGCGTCTTTAGCCGGATGCATTTTTGGTTGGAGAAAAGTGAAAGACAGCTGTGAAACTGAAACTTGATATGTTGATGATCACGATAGGGGCTATTAGCTAAAGGTAAAATAGATAAAAGTACCCTAATCATTTAATATACTAATTTACTACTAATTTAATGAATTTCTATAAATTTTTTTTGTCAATTTCAAGGATACAAAATAAAAAATCGGTTTAAAAATGTGCACGGCAACAAAATGCTGTACTTAAAATAATATTAAGTACATAATATACATATTCATATACATTTATAGGCATACTGATAACCGATATATATATCTATAATTCGAACTTGGTACCTATGGCTCTTATAGTAAACAAGTTCAGATAGACAGATAGAGCTCGACTAAATGGACTCGGTTGTTGATGCTGATCTTGATACATAAACTTCATGAACTTTTGCACAACTACTATACCCCATTCTGTGTGGATACAGAGTATAAGACAAATACAGTGCCAGTTAGTTACCCTCTCATAACTCATTCTATATTCCAGCGATAGCGATACGCGCGTGCTCTGTTGGATAAGATACTCAATGCCAAAAAAAAATAATAAAATCAATAAAAGAAAAGAATATCGTTTTTCACAATTGTGTCACTTGCACATACCCTACTCAGTTTTGAGACAATTATCTGGGACAATGTGGCAGGTGTTGGCTCGCTTTTGGCTGCCAGTTGGCTCCTTCAACCACATTACTCATACGCCCCGTGTCGTGAATGGAAAACAAGCTTATGAAAAGGCGCTCGTTTGCCTTTTGCTGCTTGCAAATTTTCGCGCTGTTGTATATATTTATGCGCAGGCACAGCCACCATATATAGCAACAGCAACAGCAAGAACAACAACAACAACAGCAATGAAGTATAGCAATAAGTATGACAACAACAACAGCAAACACCTCACGCAGTGCTGTGGCATTCATTGTTATTGTTGTTGTTGTTGCTGTTGTTGGCCTGTCGTCTACGACAGCGCAATAAGTCATAAAAAAGAAAAAAGTTGTAAAGGGCTCTTAACTTTCACTTTCATCTTTGTTGTGTGTTACTCTGTAGCTCGACTTGACTCGCTGACTGACTGAATGACCGAAAGACCGAATGACTGAATGACTGAATGCCCGACGAGCTGTCCTCATTCCGCACTTGGCCAACGCTTAACTTTTATGGTGGGCAGCGCAAGACGTAGGCCACCATATTTCCAGCCGGTCGCATGAATAGCCAAGTGCGATTACAATGAACAGGCATGGCTGTGGGTAGGGAGAGGGTAGCTTGCCATTCGCCGTCGACCGACGACCGACGGGCGGTCGCATAAATAAGAAAGCAAATGTAAGTGATGGACTTTATTTTAATATTGGCCGCGAAAGCAAACGCGAAAGCGGACGCAATGACTGAAGCGGACGCGTATTCCATTGGCATTCACATTTTGTTTAATATTAAGAAAATTTCCTTTTACTTAACATATACATATATATTATTACATTTTGCTTTGCTGCTTTTGTTTTTTTTTTTTTTTTTTTTTGAAGGCTTTTCCGCTTAAGTGAAATGAAATGACTGGACGCTTTATGAGATATCTGCGCAGCGCTAATGAAAATATGTTTCGAATGTAAATTGAGGCATTCGCTGGGGCTTTTGGACTGGTTTTTACGACCGGTCGGACCTAGGATCTTGTGCCTTGTGTTTTGGACCGCAACGATTTCCGGCGCCTAATGAATTTGTCAAACGCTGACCCACATTCAGCGCCCCTTTGGGCACCCGCTTTGACTGGACAAGGGGCGCCTTATCAGCGGCGCTGAGTGAGGCCAACTGTGCACTGGACATGTTACCCTTTTCACTTTGCTGATATGTACAATTAAATGCGTCCCACTGAGATAATCACAAGGCGCAAGGCGCCAGGCACAAGCGAGACGACATTCAGATGTGGTGAACCGTTGCGCGGCCCTTGTTAGCTTTGTGCTCTTTTTAGTTCTTGCTGCCCATACCGCTTAATTCCATAAGGGTATATTAGTTGTGCGTGCAGCTTGTTACCATGACTGCACAGCATGAATCCAGAGCAAGCACCTAACAATTAGAAACAAAAGCTTTAAATGGCGTGTTGGGTATATAAAAAGTCGGTTCAGTTTGTCATTTGCACTCGCGGCAACAGCATGTTTAAGTCCTGGCCAGCTCTGGCGGAATGCTCTGCTCCTTATCGCCGCCAAGTTGTGCGATTCGCCATAAATCTTTTGCCTGATTTATGTCGCTGCTCGACATTGGCCTCAAATTTATCGCAGCAGCTCGATGATAGCTGCGGCCAAGTCGGACCCACGGTCGCAGCCAATGTTGTCCTGGCTGCCGACAGCAGTGTCCTGGGTATGGCCGTCTTTTGCAACTGGGCCGTTGGCTGACATCCTTTTTCAACGTGTTTGGCCGTCTTCAAGGCAAATAGCCAGCAGCAGAAATGTGTGTGTGAGTGTGGCCAACATGCATGAGTGTCCTGCCAGTGGCCTGTCCCCAACTCAATGTCTGTTGCCGTGTGCCTGAGCTTAATTATCATTGCCGCGAGTTGGCGCCTCGGTCGCGCCTCGATGGCATTTTGTGTGACTTCTGTCGGAAATTAATTTCCTTTCGGCCTGTTCGCACTCGCGCGCACACACACACACACACACACACACAAACACTGAGTGAGAGCCACTCGGATATACAAGGATATGCGTGCAGTTGCTCAATGACGCTGTTGACTTAGTGTGAGTGGAAAAGCTTTTGCTCAGCGCTGTATTTGCGTTTAATTTTATATGAATAACAGAAATTTGCGGCTTTCCGGCATTTTAAATTGCCATTAAAGCGCTGCAAGCAATTGCACACACACACACACACTTTTATACACACATATCGGCCACAACAAAGGCTCTGCGGCTGCGGTCGTCGCCCATTTGCGAATTGTTAAAATTTAATAACAACATTGATGCCGCATCTATTTAATAATTGCGCTTAATTCACAGCCCGAAAATGTAGGCAATACAATTTAAAGTCGCTTTAATAGCCCGCGCGAAAAAGTAGGCAACAAATTCTTAAAGCTTTGTGAATGCTGCGCACAGAAGTAGGCAACAAATTGTGCATAGCTTGAAAGGCAAATTGTGACAAGTGAAAAATGAGTTAAGTGAAGGCAATTTATCATAAACTGACTACGATTCTATAAACGAGGGTTGTTCATTAAGTAACCAAACACTTGCCTCATCAAACATTTTTTTTTATTTTTCATCTCTCTAAAATTACATGGAAGAAAGTAACAATAAATTATTGCAAACTGTCCAATTTACAGTCTAATTCACATACAAGCAACAATAAATTACGTACAGCTTTCAGAGTTGCTACCTTGCCGGCGTTAAGCAGCTCAACTCTAATGTTGCCTCTCAGTTGCAGCATCTTTTGCCTAGCCACATTTTGCAGTAGAAATGATGTGCCTAAAGCAGCTTAGAGCAAGCCACTTACGCCGCAAATTAAAGCCAAGTCTGCAAATAGACAACTCGTTGTGCATGTCCTTTCCTCTTGGAAGGAGCATATTTGATTATGCTTGCCTGTGCAAATGTGGCAGAGCGTCTCGACGACAGCTGTGTGTTGCTTATTGCCAATTATTGTCCATAAATTGCGCATTTATGAGTCGACGAACGGCAAGGGAATCGACAAGAGGTAGTGTGTGTGTGCGTGTGTCTGTCTGTGGGTGTGTTTACCTTTTTCGTGCGCGGCCCACAAATGTGCTCGTATTTTGTGTCTAATGTGGCCCATTAACAGTGTCGGCTTCTAGCCAAATGAACAGCGCTCGAGTCTTGGCAATTGTTGCACCGACTTCTGTTGCTGATTGCCTTTGGACGGACGCAGTGCAAATATTTGGCCAGAGGTTAGCCACTGGCGCCAGTTTCAAGCACTTAACATGAATTTGTCGAAAACTAACCAGAGCATCAGAGACAATCGTACAGTGGGGTGTACTTGAATATGAGATACCCCGTGAAAGTAAATTAAATAAGAAATACGCTGAACCTAATTTTTTAGACATAGTTGAGAGACTTTAAATAAGAAACTAGATACGATTAAACTAGAGTGATTTGTTGCTGCTGGAGTACGATATACGATCAATATATTATGCTAGACTAGTTTACTTTATCTTTCTTCTAGCTTTCACAAACCTTTGCCTATACTCTTTATTTGTGTCTATTACAGGGTACCATATTCTAGAGGCGTTAGCTTAATTGCATTGCTGAGCGGCTTTCCGTCGGCTTAAAGTCAGGCAGCTAGCGTTGATTTGTTTTGCCAGCGTCAAGCCCAACCATTCGCGTCGACACGCCCAGCGTCCGTTTGGGAAGTAAATCAATGGGGCATATGCGATTGGCTGTAAAAACAAATCTCGCGCCAGACACAGCCAGCCCCCTCAGTCAAAGTAAATCTATGCATGGACGCCACTTTCAGCGCACATTTTTCACATTAACTGGCCGCGTCGTCGACGTCCTTGTCAGTAATTTTGTATGCACAGTCAGCTGGCAGGACAACAAATCACTATCTGTAGCACAGCAGGAACTGGAAGCCAGCCAGTTGCGGAGCACTGCAGCACCAGATAAATAAACAGTTGCGCTTCGACTCGTTGATAGATCGACAGACGATTGCAGTTTGTGAGCGCGAAATTGCATTGGGGCGTGTGGCGGGCAGGGGTTGGGGTTGCGCCGTTGCTGGTAAAGGATATCATAATGCGATTGACTGGCCGATAGTCAGTTAGGCAGTCAGTCAACAATACCACGTAGAAATGTTAGAGTCGTGTGTGTAAAAACCCTAATAACAGTTCGAGTTTTTTTAAAGTTAATTTATGGGCTTTTAGAAAACTAGCTAAATTGCTTTGTATCGCATTTTTAAATTCTGTTAAGATTCCATTTAGCTATCAAATACCCTTTCACGCTCTCTATGGAGTGTTCAGGAATTTAGGGCATGCAATGTTGCAAACTCGAAAGAAATCTAACTTATTTTTCACATTTGCACGCTTGGCATTGAAGGATCTTAGATCCATAGACACTTCCTGTTGTTCGAGTTGATTTCCGTCTTTGCATGAGCTTAACTTTCGATTTTGTTTTGTGTGCGGCGCATGGGGAATCGCATCAGGAGCAAGCAGGACGCATTCCTTTCATTTCTTGCATTTTTCAGTTTTCGACTTTCGCCCTGTTCAAGTTTTATGCAGAGTTTTTCGTTATCATGTTCTTGATTTATGAAACTGTTTTTATTATTTTCATATTGTTCGAGCGGCGGGCGGTCTAAGCAAAGGCGTCTTGCTTGCCCATGCCCCAGCTCTGATTTCTGAAATCACAAGACTTTTTTCCGTAACGTTCTGCTTCGTCTTCTTCTTCATCTTGCTCCTCCTTGCCAGCTACATACCATTCCTCACATTGCCACATCGTTTTTTGTGCGTTGCACCAGAAATTCGTATTCCATTCTGTTTTCCATGGCTGCAAACTTTCCTACAGATTAGAGAGGGGGCAGCAGTGGGAAATAGTAAGGGGGGGTAAGTGTTGTGGAAGGGTTGTTAGAGTTAGTGCAGTGCATGGCGTGCACGATATTTCTTACAAGTTCTCAAATTTGATTTTTGCTGTTTGTTGTGGAATTTGAAATGATTATGGAGCATTTCACGTCTCCCTGCACTTCCAACCCCGTTGTCCTTAACTTGGCAAAAGTTGCATTATGCGCTTTGTTGGTCAACAAGAATTTTTGGCTGCTGAAAGTTTTTGGCAAAAAACGGCTCCCATATGAATAATGCATCCATGCGGCTGGCAGCATCAGCATCAACAGCAACACTCGAGCTTAATTTTGGGAATTACCACAGCCATAACCACTAAGAATCCATTTGGCAGTTATTAATGCATTTCGCAATTTGCAGTTAAATCTAATCGGGTGTGAAATATTTTGGAAATAAGTTAAATTTGTGCAAATTGATCAACTAATACGCAATGTTAAGTTTGACTATTTTCTAATTAAATTTTAATTTGCAGTTATTTAAACGATTTTCTTGCTTAAGCTAAAGAAATTTGTTTTAGGAATTAAGAAACAAATTTTCCATATATTAAATATTAAAGGTGCATGCATATCATTTAATATTACTTTGATCAAAACAAAATATTGTTATAAATCTCTATGAACATAACTTTCCTTCTACCCTGTAAAAAAAATGAGTAGCATAAAAGTATGCAACTAACACTATAAGGCAAGGATAATGATTCAAGCAGAGAAAGCACACTGGTTACAAGGTATTTCCTAGTCGAGCACATGACTCAGTAGACCCCTCATTAAAATTATTATCTGACATAAGCCACAAAATTTGATGAAATTTCTCAGAACCTAATTTCACTTTACTTCAATTACATAAGTTTCAGAATTTAACAACTTTGTGTCTATATTTATCTGTATGTTAAGTCAATTGCTTGGTTCCTAATTGATTTCAACACTAAAGAAATTTAATGAAAGTTCAATTTCGTATGAAATTTGTTGAGTTTGAGGCGAGTGTGAGTGGCTGGTTGCTGGATTCTTTAGAAGTAGAAAATGCCAGTGGCAATTGTTGACATTCCTTTCTAGCCACAATCACAAATACACTTGTCGTTTACACGCAGACGCCCACTGTCCCACTGCTCCACTGCCCCGCTGCAAGGTCTGTCCCTGTCCCTGTTCCTGCCCCTGCTCGCGATCCACTTGCCACACAATGAAATATTAATAAATTCCATTACGAAAGAAAATACACTCGAGTGCACAGCAAAACATCAATGGCAACAAGCGTTTGGGATTGGCATTGGTATTGGAATGAAGGTTGAGATGGAGATAGAGATGGCGCTGAGAGATGGAGATATTGAGGCTTCGTCATCTAACAATCACTAAAAACGCCGCTACGATTCCGGTTGCGATTCGCCGAGTCTGAGTTTGATTGTGTTGCTCTGTGGCAACATTTTCCTTGAGCCACGCACACAATTTTCAATTGAAGTGGCAGAGGGGACGCCTTTTCCAATTCAATTGGCAGCATACTTGTACATATACATCAGATCAGATGAATGTCTGCAGCATGTAGACGTTTATAAGGCATTCAGCGCGCACTTAAACGAATTTCTTGACTTTAACTCGTTTATATGCAAATGTTCAGTTTATTTTGGGCGCCACTTAAACTGCAGCTAAAGAAAATTTAATTGGTAATTTAAGTTCAACTGGCGCTTATCGGCCAGGGCTCGAATGGCACGCGCCAACTTTCAGCAAATGCGCACAGTTTAAATGGCAGCAATAAGAATAATATTTGATTTCTCAAATGACTGACCCGCCCCTCCCCTCCTGAGCTGCTGCTGCCACTGCTGTTGCTGCTGTGTACGCAGTTTTAGGCAAATGCGCTTGTTAACAAGGCCAACACGGGAACAGCAGGCAGTCCAGACAAGGGACGCAGCCAGCCGTGGCAAGCTGCAGCAGTAGCAGCAGCAGCAGTTGCAATTAAATGCTAATGGCGTGTGAAAGCCAATTTTGAAAAGTATACAGAGAGAGAAAACGAAGTGTACTAAGTGCAAGGCAATCGTACAGCTAATTTGTGGAGTGCTGAAGCGGGTTGCTGGATGGCGGTGGGTACATTGACAATGCCATTGAAGTTGCGCTTGAGTGGCTTTCAGTGCTGGCCAAAAGTCGTAGCATACTTTGCAGCGCACTGCAAAAGTTCAGTTGATAATACACACAACTATTGTGAAGCTGGGCAGACATGCCCGACCGAAATACCAATTGATTGGGTTGTGTGCGGGAGGAAGGAGTATGGGGGGGGGGGGGGGGGTAGTCAGCCTTTGTCTACTTGCTGGCATTCACTTAATTGCTCAAAGCAAAGGCAAAGCAAAGCTGCGCGCATATTTGGACTGGCCGCAATGAAACCTTTTATTATAATTTAGGCTAGGCACGCGGCTGGCCAACTGGCGTGGGGAGAAAGAGATGACGCGGGGTGAAAGAGATGGCGCCGCTCGAGCGGAAACCACTAACCGAAAGGGACCCTATTGTGTGTATGTCTGTGTGCGTGCGTGTGTGCGTGCCAACGTTCATTTGATGTTGACCCAAACTAAAACCGCAAATAACGCAAAACACAAACAACAACAACAACAAGAGCAGTGTTAATACAGCAACTGATTCAGTGAGCCGCAATGGGCGTGGCAAGATCACAGAAACAACAACAAGCATCGAATTATGTCAAAATACGAAGCCACAAACAATTAAACAAAATTGCAAATTAGACGTTATTTAGACCAACAAACTGACTCCTCAGTTGAGAACAAGAAATCGACCAACCAACCAACCAACCGACCGACCGACCAACCGACCGACCGACCCACTGGCCACGCCCCATTTGCGGTTGCTGCATAGTGGTGAAATGTCAATGGGAAGGAAGTGTAGGAAATTGCCTATTTGCAATTGTAATTTATTCATGTGGTTTAATATGCCGTGAAGCGCCAGGCTGCAAACAAAGCGCCTCCAAATTGAGCAAAACAATAATTTTGTTCGCCCACCAAACTCCTGTTTCCCCTCTGCCTCCCCTTTCCGGTTACTCTCTTCTTTGTTTGTCGTTTGTTTGCAATGCTTTGACTAATGATTCGATGTCAAGGTCAGCCGGATCATCGCCATGATTATTGTTCTAGCTGGATTTCAATTACGAGTTGCGCCCAATTTGACCAAATTAACATAAAGTTTGACAAAGGATGCCAAAAGTTTTAGACCCTAAATCCTCAACAGAAAATTGCGAATTGAGCGTTTGTGCGGGTTGATTTGTAGAGTGGATCGTAAGATTTGAATATACTATACTTTCTAAATTTTGAAAAAAATATTTATATTTTTATATCATGAGTAAAATAAGGAACAGATTTTTTGAAAAATAATTTTAAAAAATTTTTGTTTTTTAATTTAATGCATTTTATATGCGGAATCAATAAAAATTACATATCATAGTCAAAAGTTTTTGAAAAGTTGTGGTAGCTAGAAGTTGAGTAGCTTTCTAGTACTTACGAAACTGCTATTTTTTAAACATTCCTTTAAGTAACACCAGACATTTCGAACAAAATAAAATAATTGAGACCTTGTATTTAAAAAGTATCAATTTCTCGCTATACATTCATTTTTTTTTTTTTTGCGCAATTCTCTTAAGCTGCAATTCAGTAGGTTTTTCTGTACGTAGCGAAGCAATTGAAATTCACAATGGCTGGCATGTTGCAACTATCTGTGGCTACTTACTCGTACTTGCTAAGTCTGCTAAGCCTGTGGCCACTAAATGGACTATAGATTGCACTTTTATGTCACAACATTCAGGCAAATCGTTGGCCATTTAAAACGGCTTAAAGGCAGCAGTCGACTGACTGCACACTCACACACACACAGACACACTCACACATTTGATTAGAAACGACAACAAAGTTGCTTTAGTTGATTGGCGAGGCCAAAACTCTCTGCTGTGGGATAGGCAAAGCGGGTGCGGTTGCCTGGAACAATAAATGAGAGTCCATTTACGTACGCCCATGCGGAAGATCAGCGCACAGCCCAGCAAATAGAGAACAAAAATTGTTTTGGCTGTCAAATTACGTAAACATTGTCATAAATGAAAAATTCATTCAGCAGCCGCCGTCGTCGCCGCCATCGCCGGATTTCATTTGCTGTAGCTGTAGCAAATTTGTCAATCTCGTCGAGCCTTTTTTGCCGGCAGCCACAAGCTGCGAACTGGATACTTGTGCTTGGCTTAGATGCCGTCGGGCCTCACATGAGCTTTGGCTTTGCTTTTGTTTTTTGGTTGTTTGGCGCTGTTTTGTTTACATTACGGCCAACCAGAAAATTGCCATCTCTCCTTTTTTTTTTATAGCTCTTTTTCATTTTTGAAGCTGCCTCTTGTTGGCGGAACATGTGGAGCCTGGCCTACGTCTGTCTTGGTCGTCCGCAGGCGCGACATATTAATTATTCATTTCGATTTTTGGTTTGCCAACAGCCGGTTCCCTAAGCGGGCGTATAGCTGATGAATTTTTGGGCTGGGCAATGGGCGTTGGGTATTCGGTACTGGGTGGTGGGAGTCCGCACGGGTTGCGACTAACGGAGTTCCTTGTGATTTATAAACACGCGCGCCACACTTTGGTGATTTACTGCAAATTGCTTTATAATGTTATATACATTTTGTTGCTGTTGCTGTGAGTTCGCCTGCTTTTGAATAATTATAAAAGCAAAAATGCCAGACAACAAAATGGTTAAGTGGCACGCCAAATGCACTTTGAACTCTTGACAGTTTAAGTATACGCAACGCTGACGCGTTCTTTTGGGACACCTATCAACAGCTTTGCGCTTGTCGGATGTATGTAAATAAGGCGTTAATCCGTTAATTTCTGTTATATGCTTCATTATATTTATATTAATATTTATTAAAATATTATATGTATGTTAATTTCGTGTATTGTGCTTAATGGGGCTTAAGTACGTTTGGAATCCCATTTGATTGGTCTTTAAACGCGATTCACATCGTTGTCAATTAAATAACTAATTTAATATACTCAGCTGAATGACACTTTATTATATGCATAATTTTTAAGGTTTGAAACACTCTGAAATACTTTAAACGGAAGATTGTATAAGTTTTCAACTACCGCAATTCACTTTTGTTGTTTTTACAAAAGTGGTCATTGATAAAGTAGCACAAAATCAATTAACAAATTGAATTGAAACGAAGTTTTAGACATTCACACATGACTAGTTTAAAGTAAAATCCGAAAAGAAATAAGGGCAATTTATAAGTCTGCAGCGTGGCTCAAGAAAAGTAAGGCAAAGTATTTTTTGATTATTTCTCTAAATGAGAATTTAGCAACCACATAAAAAAAAAAAAAAAATATAAGGGCAGAGCAAAAGCAAATCTTTGTCTGCTACAAATTACATGCATGCAAGTTGAGTTTTATGTAAATTTTTGTATGGCTGATTTTGCTCTCTTTTATTATTTTTTTTTCGTTTTTTATTTTGTATATTTTTTTTGGTATCTTTGCCTTGGGTTATGCCTTTTTTTATTGTATACATTTTTCGTAGCTGAAAATTAGAAATGTTCCACCGCGTTCAACTTCACTGACAGTGCGTGGCAAATTGCTTTCCGAAGTCTGGCCCACACACATGCAGAGGGCATGCACACACATACACACACACACACGCATACTCACACAGTTACACACATAAACCAATTGCTAACAATAATAAAATTCCTATTTTTGTGGGGCTTTTGCTGCGCCGTTTCCGTTTCCTAACAATAAGTACAGTGCACAGCTTGCTGGGGTGGAGCACTTTTAAAGTGAGGGGAGATGTTGTAATTTGCATGAACAGACGACGGCACATAATATCCATGCATTAGAATTATGCCCATTGCCGAGCCAAATGGCAAATAATGGCACCCAGTGCCGGAAAAATTTACTAGATAAATGCGAAAAAATCGAAAATGTTCACATGTTGCGGCGGAAGTTTGCGTCGACGGAGGGTGTACCATTTGTATGACTGCGTGTGCACATGGCGTATGCGTAATAAATGTGCCCGACTCTCATTATTCTGACATAAATGCCGGCGAATCGATCATCCAGTGCCGTTGCACACACAAAATGATTATGGTGCATAATCACAGTCAAATTTGGGAAGGGGGCTAACAATTACCTTAATTACGTTTAAAGCTTTTAGCCGATTGCAGGGATGGTGGGGGGGCTTTAGCCAGATAACTTTTTCGCCAAATAAAATTACAGAGC
This sequence comes from Drosophila colorata, assembly GCA_035041545.1. Classification (NCBI taxonomy): domain Eukaryota; kingdom Metazoa; phylum Arthropoda; class Insecta; order Diptera; family Drosophilidae; genus Drosophila; species Drosophila colorata. The sequence goes on from JAWNLD010000564.1 coordinate 10,454,155, forward strand.
TGCTATGAGCGGCTCTGGCCAAAAATCGTGTAATAGAAATATAAAAAGCAAGTGGTGCCACAATGGAACCACCGGCCATTGGCCATATCATTATGCAGGCGGCGTGCGTCATTATCGTTTTGCTCTCATTTCCGTTTTCGCTTTTTCGTTTTTCATTTTTCATTCAGCACAGGAAGCGTGACGGAGGCGTGCCAATGAGTGCATTTGACTTTGAGGTAGCAGCTGCTGCTACTGCTCCTCCTTGTTCATCTTCTCCTGCTGGTACTCACCTACACTTTAAGCATTTTTGTCACAGCAATAACTTTCATGTCAGTCCACTAACAGAACTTAACTACCTCGTCTCTCTCTCTCTCTCTCTCTTGCTCTTCCTTTCTTATTGCAGGCAAGCGTCGCGCATAAAACAGAAGCTGGGCAATAGAAAAGGCAAACAGCGCACGACTTTGCCCAGGGCCAAAACAGAGTTGCCTTTTGTGCCCGTCTGGCAATTGGCCAAGTTAATAAAGAGCGAGTGCGAGCGCGAGCGCGCCGGCAGCCGCCGATAATGACGTTGCTGCAGCAGCTGCTGCTGATGTTGATGATGACGCTGCTAACTTGGTTATTGCTGCCAGCATAGACATTGTCAGGCTGAGAGACGGAGCGGCAGTTTAGAGCAAAGACAGACATAAAAACAAAAGGAGCGCCCCCGATTCGCCTCAACGTTCCGGTCCAGGCCAGGACCAGGCTTACTGCATTTCCGGTTGTTGTTCCTGTCGCCGCTGCCGCCAACAACGCCGCCATGCCACTCCATAAGGCCCAGAGCATCTGCGTGGCATGGCTGCTGCTGCTCGCTGTGATTGTCCTGAGCGGTGAGTACCCAATCTTCTACCCGCGAGTCGTTCCAACTTATGCCCCACTGTATTCTGTATTCATATTTATGGCAGCGGACGGCATTCGCCTGCGCTGGGCAAAGACTTCACTTAAGTTAAGTTTCGCTTTTATTGTTGCCATAGTTAATTGTTGGCATTTGTTTGACGGCAAATGCTTTGCTGGCCCTCCAGATGCGGCCAGCCTGCGAATAGCTGGCAACTGCAGTTACTGCGTCAGCGTCAGCGGCAACAAACGAACGGTATTTTGTTTCAATTAACAATTAGTTTGCACAAAACTTTTACTGAAGTTTGGGGCCAAAGTTACCGCAAAAGTTGTTGCTCTGCCATATTCCATTAAATAAAATAATATTGCGTATAAGCCCTGTGGTCAAAGCTTGTCGCCTATGCCGGGCAAAAAACTTCGATGCATGCACTGCATTATATCAAATGTTGAGCCCCCCAAAACTCAGTTAAAATAATTGAATGCATATTCGTATGCTTGTATCTGTATACTTGTATCTGTATGCTTGTATCTGTAAGATACAAGTGCTGCCAGAGTAACAGACAAATGGTAAATTGCATGCATACAAAATGAATCTGATAAAGCTGCCGTCACAAAAAAAATATGTATGACTAACACGAATCGAAAAGGGCAGGCAAACTTTTGTATGTCTGCTCAAGAAACTACATAATTTAAAAGCCAATTATATATCAGCTAGTCAAAGTATCAGCAACAAATTGAAGAACGTTTTTATATTTTTGCCTGCTAGAATGTCTGTAAATTTTTAATGTTACTTAAAAGCAAACTGAAAAACAAATAAAAACTGTAAATAAATTGTATAAAATAACTGAAAATTGAGCATGTAAAAAACGATAAGAAATTGTTAAAGATATTTACACTCGGCCGCAAGGCAAAAGCAATTAGAACTCTTGCTAAACTTTCCCTGCCCGGCAATTATTAGAGAACTTTATCAGTTTTTGGGCAAACAAAAATTTGATAGTAAAATTGAACATGTGAATTTTTCGCCTGAGGCTTTTTGATCAAAATAAAGCATTTAAATGTGCAATGGTTCATACGCCACGTAAGCCAGTTGATTGCAACAAATTAACAAATTGCTTTGCACGTTTAACTGGGTATTTGTTATGCCAAAGCACAAAAAAAAATATGGCTAACACGATTAAAATGCTCAATGAAACTTTGAACATGATTAAAGCCTGGCCAGAAGCGAACTGTGAAAATGCGACACGAACACACAAAAACAACTCATTTAATTAACAATTTCCATACCTACAACAAGAGCGGCAACAACCACATTGCTCATTCTTAATGCATTTGATTTATGCTTAACGTGTGGTAAATTTATTGCAGCTACAGCAACAAATAACACTGAACGGGTCAATGGAACAATTCAAAAAATGCTCGAATTAATTGCATTTACGGTGCACATAAAAAGTATGAAAAAAATGACCATAGCATATTTCAAAATTCAATTAAAATAAAACAAAATGAAATGAATCTAAAGGGGTTCGACGTTTGCTGCGACACTATGCAATTTCCGCTGAAGGGCGCGCCAGGTGGGCGTTAAAAATAATTAAAGCGCAACAAAAACAAACATTGACAACAACGCCAGCAGCTTCCGCTGGATGTCGACCTTTTTTTGTTTTGTTTTTTGTTTGTGTTTGCCCCACCTGACTTTTGCGTCCGATTCAATTACAACTCCATTCTAACTATATTTACAAAAAGAGAACACAAAAAAAAAACGTTTAGAAGCGTAAAATTGACAGACAATGGGCAGCTGTTTGCGGGCAGGTGACCCAGAGCAGGCGAATGTCAATTTAATTAGAACATCCAACGCTTTTAACGCAACTAATCGCAGTGCGCGGCCCATGCAACCAACCATCAATCAATCAGTCGGTCAATATATCAATCAGCGGACGCTACCGACAATTTTGTTGAGTGATTTTGTGTGTTTTGTGGCGCTTCAAAAGGAAAAAAGGTGGTAAAGGAATAAGTGTGAATGGAAATAATTGACAATTGAATGCTCTGCAATTGTAAAGACTAAAAGCATATAAATTAATAAAAAGATCTTAATTAAAATGATCTTAAACTAAAAAATATATAAATTTATAGCTAATATGAAATTTAAAAATATGAAAAGCATAAGCTTAAATCTTTTTTTTAAATTTCTTTAGCGTATTTAAACATCTCAAACAAAATTACAGACAATTTTCGCATCGTTTGTTCACTGAAATACTGCTGGCCTTAATCAGTAAAAAAAAAAGAAATTCTATTTGCGTCCTTTCATAATATTTTTCAATATATCCATGTAAATTTCAATATTGATTATGATTGATTTAGTGAGCTGGCAAAACTGAATATTATTTATATGATTCGGCTCTGGAAATGGGTGAATGGGAATATTGTAGGACTGGTTGAGTGCGATTGCGATTTCATGACCGTGCGCAGCAAATTATACAAAGTCAAATTTACGAGTTGCTCGACGCTCAATAAAAGCAATTTTAATATTAATATTTTGAAGTTGGTCAACTGCGCACACACAAACACACACACACACACACTCGTGAGCAGCATGAAAATTGCACATATTTGTGCAAAACTTGTTTTATTTGTCCAGGCAACGCAGAGACCAAAAAGAAGTCAAATAAATAAATGCATTGGAATGAAATTCGGCGAATAGCGTAAACCAAACGTGCCAACCCGGTCGGCATCAAGCCAACACGTCGGCCCAACCAAGCGGCGGGTAGGGAGGGAGGAAGTGGAGCGCGGTCGATGGTCAAATATTTGCAACAAACTTTTTGGCCTGGCCAAGTCATTGAACGTTAGCTGGCGAACTCAAACAGAAAACACAAAACAAAAGTTGCACAATTCACATAGAGTGTATGAAAACAGCAATGCGAATGGACTTAGAAATACCCTGTAATAAATATTTAATGCACAGAAAGATCAATTGCCCCACAGTCTGCTCTAGCTACCTTATGCTCCTTAAAATGAAATGTACACAAAAAGTGCCGTGTAGTCTCTAGCAAGTGGGCAGCCCCTCACCCGTCCCACCAAGTTGGCCAGGTGGCAGGCCACGGCTCCAGCAGCCAAGCGAAGCATTGCCACGTAGGTAATTGAGTATGAATGTGGAATGTGTCGAAAGCATTTTTGATATTTGCCAAACAAAACGTTGGCATGGAAAGACGTGAACAAAACATGAAAAAAAAGCGCCCAGACAAGTTGGCCAGGCGGCGCCCGAGCAGGGACTGTACCCAGGTAACGTGTGGGTGCCGCTGGCAAGCAAAACAAGTGGAAAATGAATTCGATACATTATCATGACGTCAAGTCGTGCGTGGCGACTGCCCGGGCTGCCAGAGCCCAACTTGGGGGCCAAAGTGGCTGCCAAAAAGTATAAATTACGTGTAATGCGGCGCCCGCTATCGATGGCAGCCATTTCTTATGCGAAACACCTGCAGCAGCCCAACTGCCAACTGGCAAGGCGGCAGCGGGACGAGGCGGACTAACAGGCGGCCAAAGCAAATGTGCGCATAAATGAATTACCAATGAACCGCATGCGATGCTCTCTACGTGCCACATTTTATTTTCAATTTGGCGCCCAAGGCGGAGTGGCGAGTGGCGCTCCAGTCGGGTGCTAATTTGTGGGCGGTATCGCCTTCCAGATGGTCTAACACAGGCGAGTATTTAACCATTTGACAGATGCGCTGCACAAAGTACCTATGGTATTAGGTGTGGGGGAGCTGGGCGGATAGGAGAACGCAATTCGACAGCCTACATAAAAGCGCAATTTGCGCCATTATGCGTCGAGTTCCATTTGATTACAACACGATGACATGAACAACGCACGCACACACATTCCTGTTCGCCTGGCAGAAGTTGTGGGCGTGCGGCGGGGTAAAAGCAATTTCACTAAATCTGCAATTGTTATGTCGCCTGCTAAACAACTCACTTCGCCAGCCAGTGGATGCCGCACAAGCTGTCAGCCTCTCGAGCTGCTGCTTCTTCAATTTGGAGCAGCCATAAAAGCCTAACGTTCTCACACGTCAAATATTTATATTGCACTGCTCGCACCCCACCTTCTTTTCTGTTAGCACTCATTGTTGTTGCCGTTGTTCCTGTGCGATATGATTTGGGTATTGATTAAGCGCCAATGGGGAGTAGCCTCTGCTGCTCTACATGAGCTGCCTCCAATTACTGCAGCGCTTTATGTCCCCATGCGGGACCATGTCTCTCAGTTTTACTACGTTTTTATGCTACATGGCAAGAAAAAAGGGGCAGGACTGCGCCGTAAATCATGCAAAACGATTTGATGGGCTCTATTAGACAGTTTATAGGCCTAGTTAAAATGTTTATGAGCTCAACTTTACGGTGAGCAGCAATTAAACATAATGGTCCTGTTGATCCCATTGGTCCTACCCGAAAAAAAATAGTCGGTCTGTCATAAAAAACAAAGGATTGTGATAAGCAAAGAAAACGATGTAACTCTGTGAAAATGTCTTGGAAATTTGTCCCAATTTGTAGGCTGACAAAATTAATAACTTAATTAAGCAAACAACAAAAAAAAAAATTTTATAAAAGTGTATTATTAAAAAATATCACAGAATTAAATTTTTCCACCAGAATTTTTTTACTGTGTACCTGCTGCCAATTGATGAGCAGTGATTACACATTTTTCTGTTTATTGGTTTGGCGTTTAGTGGCAGGCTACGTGAGCTAAGCACATTCACAAACACACACAAATTTGGTTTGGGATGCTTTTTACTACTGTCTGCTTGTTGCTGGCGCTATTGGATGTCTGAGAATTCCCACGAGTGCACTTTATGCGCTGCCTCGTGAGTCTCAATTCTGCTGCTGGAAATGCGAAGCAGAGAAAGCTGTGGAAAGTACATTCATTGAACTTTTAGCTGCGTTTATTTGAGCGAGTGTCGATTGTGAATTGTTTTATAAAGCCCCGCAGCCTGCCCTACTCCCTCTCTCTCTCTCTCACTCACTATTTCTCTGCACTGCCCGCTCACCCGTTATCCACATCTGCTACATAAATACACACATATTAAGCGAAGCATTTCCGCTGCAATGTTTACTGTATACAAACAATTTCCGCAGCTAAATCTACCCTACCAGCAGCTGGCAATATGTAATGCCTGCTCAGGGCTATTTATGGCCAACGACTACGCATTGATCCTACGGAAATTTATTGATGAATTTCATTTCATTTCATTTCGTTTCGCTTGCCTCACGCGCACCTCTTGAAATTGCTTTATTTTCAGCTGCGTCGCTTTTTCTCAATTTCAGCTGTAAACCAGAGCTGAAACACAATTCCCAACTTTTGCCATGTTGTTTGTTTGCTTTTCATTCGTCAGCGCTGGTAAAGAGCCCAGACATTTATATTGCCTCCTGCAGGCGGGCCCGGTGGTGAACGCTGCTGGCATCTAAAGTGGTTGCGATTAGTTTGCTAATGTTGTAATTTCATCATTGGCCACCGTCGCGGCAGCCGCTCGGGCAGCTTAGCTAAACATCATCAGGTACTTGACAGCCTGGAGACCGCAATTTGCTGGTGCTGCCAACCATTTGAGCCACTAAGCAATTGAGCCACTGACCAACTCATCGACGACTCACCCACGTACCCACTGACCCACCCACTTAGTGCGGCTCAAGTTTTGTTTCGAGTTGCGTTCACTCTGCACTCAACTTTCGTCGATTCATTGATGTGAGTGGCTTTTTATTTACGGGGAAAATGGCAAATATATTTTTTCTTCTCTATTTTCTGTTTTTTGTTTTTTCTTTCCTGTTTTCACGTTTCTTATAACAATTTTTTTTTGGCCTGGGATTTTTCGTATTGAAAAGGAAATGAACTCATAAAAAGTAATTTGGCCATAATGCTTTGGCTGAGTTAGTTACTTGATTTGCAGTTGCGAATAAAGTTTCGCTTTATTAATTTTGATGTTGAATGTTGTTTTTGTTGTTGTTGTTCATGCGGCTGTTGTTACTGTTATTGTTATTCATTTAGTTGTTATTTTTGTTGCTGCTGCTGGCCACTTAAAAACTTGCCTGGTCTGAAGTTTGCAATAAAGCTGAAAAGTTGAGCGGAATACAAAATAAAATAGCATTTATATATTGTGGCTTATTTTATATTCATTTTAATGCCCTCGAGCTGTTTCGCAAATGCGGAATATATATCTGTGTTTGCATGTTTCTATACTATTTTTGTGAAATACAAAAGAAGGTTTCCATCCGCTCCACATATATATATATATATATATATATATATATATATATATTTTTTTTATGGACATTTGTTCATTTTTTTTTATTACTATGCAGGGTATTTCTTAGCTGTGCCTAGGAATTCACTTTTGTTTGTTATTGCTGCCAATTTAAATTGATTTCACTTGAATTTAATTTTGAGTTCAATTGTTTTTGACTTTGATCTGCGTTTGCTTTTTGACATATTTAAGTGAACTGACACGTACTAAATATGGTTATAAGCACGCGAATTTACAGTTAGCCGCGAGCTAATATACACACCCGCAAAAACACTCAAACTCTCGCCTACACTCACACACACACACACACTTGTCGCCAGCAGGGCTTTGAATTGAGTTTCACAATTTTGTTTTTATTTCAAAATTCAATTAGTAGCAAACGTTTGCGACTGTCTTGTTAACTGATACGATCGCATTTCATTTCATTTCATTTCATATGTATTGGTAGTTTTTCATTTTACACCCACTCAGCCACACGCCACCCACAGACACACACACACACTTACGCAAAAAGAACGCTTAAAGGCTGTCTCTGCAAACTGATGGGGAAAACTGGGAGAAGTTGATTGTTTTTCATTACTGACTTTTGCCGGGCTATGTGCGGCTCTTCAGTAAATTGTAAAAATAATTAAATTTATTTACGTTCGCCTTATTTAATTGCCGCAGCAGCTGCGACACTGGCTGCAAAATATCTGTAGCTTAACCTGAGGCGCCGCTTTCAAAATGGCTGCCGCAGCACAAAGCACAAGCACAGCCCCACAGGACCGTCCGCACCCTTCCTCCGTCTTCTCGTCGCGAAATGAGTGCGCAAAGTGAAAGCAAATAAATGAATAACAAACAGTACAAATAAATAAATAAACAAATGTAAACTGAAATAGAGTTTTCACCCGAAAATGAAAGATATTTCAGCTGCAGCTGAAAAACTACCGAGTGGACATTTTACTAAGCAAAAGTTGTTGTCTTCGTTATGAGTTTGATGCTGTTTCTATTGCTGTTCCTATTGTCGTTACTGTTGCTTCGTTAGTATTATTTATTTATAACGACTCCTCTACTCGTATTGATATCAAAAGCGTGCATAGCACACTGCAATTTCCAACACAATTTTACATTGTCCTTCGAATTGGCCATTGGACTGCAGCGAAGTGCAGCTGGCACCAAGCACTTAGGGGCTGGGGCGGGGGCAGGGGCTGGTCAAATTGGGCTGGCCATTGTACTATAAGCTTATTGCAAGCCACTAAGAGTTTTACGTTTGCTGTCTGCTCTGAGAACTTCAATCAGAATTGCAAATAACATTCAACCGTTTTTTAAAGTTGAAATGTATTCATTAAAGCTGCAAAGCATAATTTGGGTGCAAGGAGTACGTGTTGGCCGGAACCTAGAAACAACTCCACACAACTACATATAATTAACAGAATAATTAAAATGGAAATAGAAATAGACATCTCTATGGGATGCACAAACTCATTGATAAATTTTCAAAGAAATGCCTAACATCTTTAACAATATGCAAGATTTAACATGAAATCTTTCAAAACCACAATAAGATCCAATTCAAATGGCATATGCACAATTATTGTGCTACAATTTCTCATTATTTGTATCTGTGAAATTTAATTTATTTGCCTGAACATTTTCTTCGTAGCACGTTTTGGTTTATTGTATTATTTGCCCTTTGGTAAATTATTTGTGTTATGTTTGCAGCTGCAACAAGGTCTCAGCTCAACTCTGTGGCACTACAAATATTTCTATTTACGCAACGTCAGCCTCATTACTTGTTATTGTTGCTGTTGTTGAAGCTGTTTTCGTTGTTGTTTTTTGCATTTGCTGCTGTTTTTCATGGTAAACTTCGATAAGTTAAGAAATTCAAAAAATGTCACTGCCACTTGGCACTCGCTGTTCTTGTTGTTGCCCGAAATAAATTCAATTCTTTTGTTTTTACCATTCGCCACAATTGGTACGCGGCTATGTTCCAGCCTCCCACCCCCTTCCTTGCTGCCCCCGTCTGTTCGGTTTGTCTGACTGTTTTTCATGCGCATTCAATGAACCATAAATTTCAAAGTGCCGCGCTGCCAGACACGACGGCGTCGCTAAGCTACAACAACAACAAATACAGCAGGAACAAGAACAAGAACAGCGACAAGAAAGTGTTTAAAGTTATGCAAAGAGTTGGCCGTTGCTGAAGTTCGTGTCATGGCCAAAACTGTTCGCTCACCTTTCAGGCAATTGCTTGGGGATTGGCACGCGCTTGAAAAACATTCCCCTAATTGTCCTACAGCTGCAGCCATGGTTAACCAATACAGACACAAACACACACGCGCACACAGCAGATATTCATATAGGCAACACTTTACAAGGCGCAATAAAAAGAATTGCCAAAACAAAAACTATCACAAAATACTCATTGTTTTATCCAGCGGGGAAAGAGAGAGAGAGGGAGTGCCTGGGAGCGGTCGGTGAGCTAGGGACAGGAAAAACATTTTAGTCGATGATATGTCTCTCTCTTATCTAGCTAACAATTTTATGCTTCCGCCTGAGCGACAAACAATGGAGCGTAAATATCCGAAAAGCGGCGCTACAGCAACAATGGAAATAAGAAATAATAGTTATGTAAATGCTGCCGAATTTGAAATACCCTTTTCAAATCAAATTTAAATGGAAGAACAAATCGATATTGAAATAATGTGAATAAATTTTGTTTAGTTAACTGCATAAGCAAAGTATTTTTGCAAACAATTGTGTTTCTAACGACAGATATATGTAATAGTAATCCGATTCGGCTAGTTTGTTCGTAAATGTATACAGATTGTCCTGGTCTAGAACACACATATCTTATATCAAGAGAATACCCTATGCCAGAGTATAAAAACAGTGCAAACGCCTGCAAAACGATGAGTCGCACATAAATGTGCAAATAAATGCATGAGCAAATGAATGAATGGGTGAATCACTGAATGAGTGTGCGAGTGTGCGAGTGTATGACTGTATGAGTGAATGACTGAATGAACGAGCCCTGATGCATGTCCGGTGCAAACAAGCAGGCAAAGAGCCTAAAGCTGAGGGCATTGTTGGACGATAGAGATGGCATAGAAACATTATAAAGGGACGACGAGCAGCAAAGAGGATAATAACAAGAACAACAACAGCGACAACAACAATATGGCGAATAAACGTGTAGTTGATAAGATTTGTCTACAACGTTTATTGTCCTTTGGTTTTCCACTTTGCTTGGCTCGTTTCAGTTTGGTAAAATGCTTTTGTGCACAATTGTCATCATGACCCTCTCACATACACACACACATACACATCTAGATACACACATGATTGTGAAGGTGTTGGTCGAAGCTGTTTTGCATACTTTGCTGCGCGCTGGCATTGGCCAAATATTTGTCCTTTTTTTTAGGTGCTGGCCAAAGCAACAAAATAAGCGATAAATAAATACAATTTGCCTGGTCTTTTTATTTGCATTTAAGATTAAGCAGATAGAACACGCAGCTGCTAAGTCCCCCGCAAACCTCCCTTTGGGAAAATAAAAACCAAATGAATATTTGTTCCGGAAACTAGTGAAAAAGACGTAAGACGTTAGGATTCTCTAGTGTGAGATATCCTGTAACCAGTTGGCGTTTTAGCGGTTTTGAATTTTTAGTTTTGTTATATGTGTATACTATTTGAGATCGTATGCACCAAATTCGGTTGCTCTATCTTTGTAAGCTTAAAGATATTCGCAAGACGTTAGAGAAATACATTTCAACTATTGATCTTATCGACTACAGACAGACAGATAAAGGCATATCTATTCGGAGAGGTCTTCTCCTAGCTGTTAAATACACTTGTACTATATTTTAAATAAGTACAGGGTATAATAAAGCCTACGAGCCTTTTTAGTGCTCGTGTCGAATCTTTAAAACCGCAAAATGTGTTGGGTATACTGAAAACGATGGAGAGGAGCAGGGTAGAAGGGGAGCTCGTCGCTGGGGCGTCCTTAAGCGCTCTCTAATTTGCTTTGACAACGGACATGTGTTCAGGGCTTTGTCTTTGTGCGTGCCAACTGGAAAACCAAATCCAGCTGAGCGCGATGAGAATGCGAAGCAGGCTTCAGGATGCAGCATATAAACCATGATGCTGACGAGACGCGACGATGAGTTGGATACTCAGACCAGGCCAGGAGCAGCAGGAGCAGCAGTAGCATCATCAGCAGCAGCAGCAGCAGTTGCAGGAGCAGAAACTGGCAGCAGACAGCCTTTTAATTAATTTCAACGCGTGGCGCGGCTCCAGCCTCGCCCCAGCCTGTGGCTGTTTGTCATGTGGGGAGTAAATTTAGCGATGAAATCTTGTGCAACTGTTGCCAACTCTTTTGATTTTTGTGTGGCACATAATTTGATTTGCCGTGTGCAGCCGAGAGCAACAATGCACCGCACCACCTGCCACTTCAGCTCCCTCTCTGCAGTCACTGGTAGCAAGTGGTAAGTTTTGTGGAGCACATAAAGTTGCACAGAGTGCAAAGATACACAAATATTTGAATAGAATATTTAAATTTTAAGTTAGGCAAAGTTTGTTTTTTCTTTAAAAATACATTATGAATTTTTGCGAGTTTGGGTTTGCTTGAACTCATGCACAGTTTATATCATTGGCCATATTCTCTCTTAATCAATCTAATCTTAATTTTTTATTGCTATTTGGCTTAAAGAATCAGTGAAATGTAATTGAATTTTTCGTTTTTTCTATTTTTCCTATAACGGCATTCAAATGCATTTGGTGACACTGTGCACGCGTAACCTGAGCTAACGGGACACAATGTTGGTGTGGCAACTGGAAGCGTAGCCGTCAACTTTTACAACGCTTACCGAACATGAGCCATGTCGAGCATATTGTTAACTTTTTGCCTTCATCCTCTCTAGACTGCCGCTTGCTGCCTGCTGCATCATTTCCGACTGGCAACTTTGCTGCTTATTTACATATTTATAACTTGCAACGGGTTGCGGTGTGTGCTGTGCGGTATTTACCTTTTGTTTTTTCAGTTCTGTCTTACATAATATTCTACCGATTTCCAGGCCATGCATCGCGCTATGTGGTTAGTCGAGATAGTGTAGTCGAGAGACTAGCAAAAACCTGGCCAAAACTTGCACCTTTTGCTGCCGCTGCTGCTGCTGTTGCAAGATCAGGTTGCGACCAAGTGTAATGCAAATCGCAAGCATTGTGCAAATTTTTGTGTGCTGCAACTACTTCAACCTTGCCGCCTGCCAGACCCAAAGTGTTTGACTTGTGAACGCTGGCATATTGTCTTACCTGCCTTGTACTTATTTTATTTTATTACCAGCATCACATTTTGTTTGTGTTTGAGGCGAAAACTTCGCACAGCTGCGCGCCTTTGCTTGATTTCCAGTTGAACTGGCCCTCTCTTACAAAACTTTATGCGAATCAATTGCTGCGGCCCGCTGCCAATGGTGGCGTGGGGGGTCATCATTTTAAATGCTGGCTGGTCTGGGCTCATGTGGCGTATGCGCAATATGTTGCAATCCTCCGCCTTGACGGCGGCAATTCATTTTCACCTTAACCACACAGCCAGAACAATAGCCAAGGGCCACCCACACGCCACCACGCCCTGCTCACACGTTCATGCATATAGAAGAGCAGCATTAAATGTTGCCAGAGTGCACGCGTGTGTGTGTGTGTGCACGTACACGTATGTGTTGTAGCAGCAACAGCAGCTAAAAAGGCGCAGCAAGTGGGGCGAGGCATTGCAACGCGCGTTGACAACGCCAATACAGGTGCGCACAATGCAAACGAGTGACATGCAAATGCTTTCAACAACAATTGCAATTCATGCGGCTCACACACACCAACACAGGCTTACAGGTGCATACAAGCACACACATATTCTCATCATGACACGCAGACATGGGCCAGCCTCACATTTCGTTTCATTTTTGAACGTCGATTTTCGAGCGTTCGTTTCTTCTGCCAGTTTCCCTCCTTTTTTTGTGTGTTGCTTGTTCCGTTGCGGTTTGCCTTCTTTAAAGTTGTATGTGTGTGTGTGTGTGTGTGTATGTTAGGTATTTCGCATGGTCGCCTGCTCACACACACGAACACGCTCACACACCACTGGCTAAAGAAGCCTTTAAATGTGAGGACAGCTTCTGCTTCTGTTTTTGGGAATCTGTAAATACCCTGTAACAGCACAAAGATAGGGCATGCATGCTGGCAAGTCTGTTAATTTATTTATTTTTTTAACTTTGTATATTTACTCGATTACATTTTCAATACTCTTAAATTACTTAAAAGTGCTTTAAGTACTTTTAATGAACATATAAAATATAGAACATTAGATTCTAATATATTTTTTTTTCGGTTTCTTGATTTTCCGATTTATAGCTCAGGCCATTTTAACATAGGTAATAGTTTTTTATCTGTATAATATAGAACTTTGTTCTCCTTTTTCGTAATAACTACGGGGTATCTAACTCCTGACCAATGTCATCCATCAAATTTCTGCTGGTTAGAAAACTGTTTTTGTTTACGCCAGCGATGGCCACAGCAATGGCAGCTTATGTTGATGCTGATGCTGATGCAGCATTTTGGTGCTGCTGCTTCTGCTGCTGTTGATGCGGCTGCTTCTCGCTCACTTATGTATTCACACTCAAATATGCAATGCGCCACAAAATTGCAATTTCCACTAAGATTGATGAAAAACGCCACCGTCGACTGCCACGCCTACACACACACACTGGCGCACACACGTACAGAGCGTGAGGCAGCAACCATTGGTGCCACAACATGCAGCATCAGTTGCCAGCAAATCATGTCATCAATTGAATTTCAAGCGATTATTTTTGCACGTTTCACAAATCGCAGCACAAATATGCATGGGTGTGCGTGCCGGTGTGTGGTTCTTGATGTGTGTGTCTGTGAGTGTGTGTGTGTGTGTGCGCGTGTGTGTTTGACTGCATATCAAATGGGTGCACGACATTGCGACGCTCACAATACGTTTCGATTACGCATTCAAATCAAATTGATGACGCGCCTGTTGTTGCCGCCGCGCCAGCAGTAAAAATATGAAGATGCCCCGCAGGTGCCCCTGTCCTGCCCTCCTGCGTACCCGCGAGCGCTTACCTTGCAGAGTGTAATCCCGCAGAGTGCATTCAAGCCAAATCCACCTAACCAGGCAGCGCTGAGAAATCAACACGGGCAGACAACAGAGGGGGAGGAATGGTTGCCTGCCTCAAGCGCAGTTGCATATTTCATAGCTCAATTTAATGCAATGCCAAAGGCGGCATGCCTTATGCATATTTTTGGGCAAACTATTTCAACTTATAAACTAAAATGGAATGCAGCCCGTGCATATTTAATATATATATTATGTTCATAGAGTACTCGACTATATATAATACTTATAAGGTCGTGCATTTCAAAGAAGCTAGCAATTTTCTATTATTAAATTGGCAAATAAATTTTCTCGAAGCACTCAAACGTAAAATGTTTTGCACGCGCCCGGCTACGCAATTATTTAATGAATATTAGTTTTTAGGGGGCCCAAGGGGTCGTATATACTATATGTACTCAACTCATACATATATATGTTAAGTATTTATTTGAAAGCTTGGCATTGTTGAACTGGTTAACTTATCGTGCGGCGCGAACATTTTATGCAATTAAATTCCATTTTGAGGAAATTCTAGACAAATGCCTATCGCAGCAATCCGATCATATTGTGTTCTCCAGCCACCCGACCCCCTTGCCTCTGCAAATATTTAGCAAGACGTTGGCAACGCATTGTTAGCGTGTTTCGAATGTGCTGCTGCCCTTTTGTGCTGTGGCTTAACTACGTTGCAAGTAATTGGAAATTGTACATTTGCCCGCAGCTCATTGATTCCAGCAGTTACAGCATCTAGTTGTAGTTAGTTGCAGCAATAGCAACAGCAGCAGCAGCAGCAAGAGTTACTGCATCAGGTAAGTTGCAGCAGCATTATGTTAACATTTAGGCCATACATAATTACTGCATTCAATTACAACTTCATAATTCACAGGCGGCGTCTTTATTGCAACGCCAATCGAATATGCAGAGCTACGCGTATCTGTGGATGCTTATGGCGTGTGTTTGTAATCCTTGTAATTAGCTAAACGTCTGGTCAGCTGCAATCAGCATGCCCTCAATGTCCCAAATGCCACGCTCAGCACATGCATCTTGATTAAACGGCCATTATGCAAAATATCTGCCCGAAACTCGTGTAGTTGGGGGTCGGACAGGGGAATTCGCGTCCATTGTTAAATTGTTAACACTGAATTTCATTGTGACTGGCGGTAAGACCGTCAGAAACATGTCTATAGGCATATACCTGAAGCTATTCAGCTGATTAGTTTAGCTTACAACTACTTGGTCATTTAAATAGCAGAGTAGCTTCAGATTGAATGTATCTAGAAACCAACAATTATTTCAAATCAAATGACACTTAAATTTCTTTCCTATTTTCAGTCTTTATTTAAGCAAATAAATATATGTTGACAGCTGTTGACGAATGCTAAATAAATACAATTTATTATTGGCCACTGATATTGTCAGTTGAAATAAATTGTTTCGGTTGCGATTGACTGAGTGCGGTTAAATCAGACTAAAATATGATAAATTCAATTGTTTTTTGAGAGACTCAATAAATATTTGCAGCTTTTGCGAGTTTTTCTTTACCAAAAATTGTGCTAAAATGTCTTTTTAAATATGCAAGCAAATGTAAATAACCATTGAAAAGTGTATTTCGGCTTATTTATTATCAATTTAATACTAGTTGAAGTTGTTGAACAGTAATGCTCTTGATACGCTTTCAACTCTAAGCCTTTGCAGTGCATATTTCTCGGGTAGCTTAAGACCAGGATTGTGTCCTGGTGGCCATTTTCATAAAATATGCAGCTAATTACGTGCAAGTTGCTTAAGCTCAGCGCACAATGACTGACAACAACAAAACAGAGAGCAACAGACAACAACAAGCAGTCTGTCAGGACCCTAATACAATATAATTACTGTAAAAATCAGAGCTGACAAGCGACACAAGGGTGCGTCTTCGCCGCGAATGTCTTGCCAAATGGCGCAGAGAGCGCAAGGCCAAGCGAGAGAGGAAAAGAGAGGGGGATAAGAAGAGACTCCTCGGCAATAGTGAGTAAATCTTGACGCCTTTAAGCAGGCCCCAAGACCAATTGACAATGACATTTTGTTGTCATTATTGCGTTGTTGTTGCCAAAGTGGGGCAACTGGTAAACACGTTGCAGTCAAAAATGCCCGACTCAGAGCTACCCTAGACAGAGAAATGTAAATAAAAACCATTAAATAAATATTTAATTAAAATCATAACACCAAATCTAGCTGGACCTTTAGGTATTGCTAGGTAATTTACTAATCATCATGTTGTAGCTTTATGATAAGTTTATGTAAAATAAAAAAGCACTTAAAATCTGGGAGTTTGCTGCAATTTTGAATAGAAAATCTTGTAAGCAATAAAGAATACCCACTTTTTAAAGCCATAGCTGAATTTGTAAAACAAATAAATGGTCGCATTAGATAATTAATACATGATAGAGCTGCGAGCGCATGCTGTTTTTTCAAACAAATGAGAAAGCCGAGAACCTTGTCAGCGGAACTGCGAACTGTAAAAAATATCAAAAAAATAGATGTTTTTTTTTGTAATTAAATATCACAGATAAAAATAAGCTGCAATTCCCGCAATGCTGTTTCACAATTAAAATGAAATGGGATAGTCTAGTTGCAAAAAGCTGCAGGCTAAAACAAAAGTTATCCATATGTAAATATATATTTATATATATATATTTTGAAAAAATTTATGTTTATAATTAATCATGGTCTGCACATGTGGAAAAGGTAAATGGGAAATAGTTCAGTTAAATTTGCAAATATTTAAAATATAAAAAAATTGCCACTATATCAAGTTGAAGTTTTTACACCCAATAGCCGTCCTTTCAAGCCGAGCAACAGGGTATAAAGGGAGTGACAGTCACCAAGACATTGGCAAGAGAACATTGAGGTTGATTCGCTCTGTGCAGGCAATTACAGAAATTAGCTTTCGTTTTTAATTTATTATCGCCATTGCGCGTGCTTCTAATGGGGCGACAAGCGACATCCAGCGGAATAGCAAAGGCGACGCTTGCTGCTCCCGAGTGTTGCCGCTGGTTTCCCCCCGCTGCAGCTGCTGCTGCTGCTGCTGTTGATGTCGTTGCAAAGACAAATGCCTGGGCTGCTGTCGTCTCAAATTAATGTGCATATAACTTACGCTTTAACTGAGCTCGCTGAGGGCTGTTGGGTAGGGCCGATGAGGGTGGGGGGCAGGTGGCTGGGGCAGCGTCATTAAGTTTGCAGCGTTTGTTTGAAGGTTTCATGCATTTTAAAGTTAAACAACACTGGAACTCTTGGCAGCCTGCACCCATCTGGCATATGCAATGAAGTGTGCATATTGTAAAACATGCATGATGATTTACCAGCGCACACATACACTCACACTCACACACATACACGGCCGTTTGCTGTGCACACACAAAAGCATAAAAAAGTTGTGCAGCCTTTTGGGCCAAGTAGCCGCAATGCAATCGCCAAAGATTTATTTACTCGGCATGCAAATTGCAACATAATTGAAACAAAATGTGTGCACGCCCAAAAAAATTAAAACAGGGCCACGCCCCAAGGCAAGGGCAAGAAATCAAAAAAGAGTTGCCTACCTTTTGGGGCCATCGCGGGCTGTGTGCACCCTGACAAAGTTGTCAAGTTATTTATTAATGGACTGCGGTACAAAACAATTAATAAAGAGCGCTTAGTGGGGTGTTTTCGGAGTGGGCGTGGTCGCGTCGCTCAAAGTCCATTTTGTGTGTTTTTTGTTTTGTGTTGAAGGTGGGTGGTGGGAGGTAGGCCACAGTTGATGATGTTGCCGCTGGTGGGGCAACCATTTATAAAAGGCGCTTTGGTAGGTGTTTTGGTTGC
Organism: Drosophila colorata; assembly: GCA_035041545.1. Lineage (NCBI taxonomy): Eukaryota > Metazoa > Arthropoda > Insecta > Diptera > Drosophilidae > Drosophila > Drosophila colorata. The sequence continues at coordinate 10,472,251 of JAWNLD010000564.1, forward strand.
ATGTTGGTTGTTGCATTTGCTGCTAACCGTAAACTGCGCATTAGTGTGATTGCATAACATTTGCACACACGCACACGGGCACAAAAATACACTCACACACACATACACACACATCCAAACACACGCGAGCAGCTCGTAAGCCACCCAAAAAGCCCTAAACCAAAAGCGAACCGAAACCGAAATCCTTATGTATGTGCAGCTGCTGCGGCTACGTGCTGTATCCAGCATCCAACATCCAGTATCCAGCATCCAGCATCCAGCATCCTGCATGCAGCGCAGCGCAGCGCTGGGCTCCGTCCCTAAAAGTTTGCACAGTGGCACCCACAAATTTCCAACAACCGGCTGAGAGTCGTTGATAATTTAAGTCGGAAATTTCAAGGAAGCAGCTCGCACGTAATGCTTAAAACAAGAGATATGTGCTCACACATACACTCGCATACACACACACAGACACCCACATAGACAGCAGTAAATTGCAATTACAACAAGTGCAATGTAACATGCAACAACAGCAACAACGGCAACTGTAATCAAAGCAACAAAAAAACAACGCAAAAATGTTGTGAAAAAACAGTGTGGAATGCAATTATGGCTAGAAGACAATGATGGGGGGCTGGTTGCATCTGGCTGGGGCCTGCCTAGCCCATAAGGCAAATAAAAATACACAGTCTGTGGTAGCAGTTTACAGACACACGCAAAACTTTGCTTGGCTGTCAAACAAACCGAAAATGAAATCATTGTCAATTCATAAAACCCAGCAAAAATTGTACAAATTGCATTTACATATGCTGCAACAACACGCACACACACACACACACGCACACGCACTTGCATATGGTGTGATAGCTACAGTCGGTCATTACGTTGGCCATTATGCTTCATTTGTAGCGGCGCCACTTGACACACATGCCAACTGGGTGGGCTGGGGGGCGTGGCAGGGCAACTAAAGATGCCAGACTGGTGCTAAGCCCCAGCAAACATGTCGTTTATTTAAGATGACAGCAACAGCAGCCGCAGCCGCAGCAGCGGCAGCAACTGACGCCCCAATGGGCAGCACAAATCTGTTGCGGTCAAGTGTGTGCAAACATATGGCTGCCACTGTACGAGTGCAATCGTGTATTTGCTTTTGGTTCGCCCCGTTGACCTTGTTTTTACGCTCGAACGTAATTGACATTTATTAATTGGAAAACAATAATTTCCGTCTCTGCCTGTGTCCAACTGGCAGCTGCCAAGCGTAGCCCGAAAATGTTTGTAGCAAATGCCACTTACGGTTGCATGCCAAGTGGCCTAGTGGCATGGCTTCTAGCACGATGATTTATGAGTCTGCCGCTGCCGTTGCTTTTGCCGCTGCTGCAAGTGCTCGCCGGCTGACTGGCTGTAAGGGCAGCGATTAAAAGCCGTCAACAGCACACGGGCGGCCCAGTGAAAGGTTTTGCCAGCTGCGCGCTTGCTGCCCATTAAAAGCTGTCAAATTTTAATGTTTTACATGCCATGCTCAAACTGCCAGCCCAAACCAAGGGCAACAACAACAACAATTACCGCCAAACGGCAGCAACAACATAATCAGCCGAAGCCGCCTGTTCGTGGCACCTGTCAGACCTGAGGACAGACGGACAGACAGCGCTCTATCTCTAGCCGCGCCCCACAAGCATTAAGAGCACATAGTTGCATGAAACTTAAGCAAGAGGGGGGCGTTTTAAACTAGTGGCCGCGTGTCCTTTCCTGGTGTAGAGTATATGGGGCGTATGTGTAACGGAATCCCAACACGCGATAAATTCATTAAAGAGCTCGCATAGCAACTGAAATCTGGCTGACATGTCTCGCGGGCAACGTAAAATACCAGAGTGCTCGCACACACACACACATAGAGAGAGAGAGAGAGAGAGAGAGAGAGAGAGAGACGTTGACTGCGTGTGAGGGGCTGATGGGGGTCACACAAAAAGGCATTGCATACTTTCGGGCACGTTTATAGATTAACACATTTTTACTGCTGAATGTACTAATAAGGCAAGCATTTCCACTTTGAGTTGCCCCCAGGAGGGATATTCCCGCACAGCAGCTACTTGCTATCTCACTTACACACACATACGTGCGCGCCTGTGTGTGTGTGTGTGTACTTTCAAAATTTATAACGCCAGCCAGCACCATAAGGACTGGCATCAGAGGCGCCAGGTAACTGAGTTTTCGCCAGGTGTAGGAAAAATGTTAACAAGAGCAAACAACGTGAAAATATTTCATACACTCCGCGTCTGCACAGTCAACCAGAACCCAAGCCGAACCCTGCCTATACCTCTTACAGCACCCACACACACCTGCCCCAGCTATCCGGCCCAGAGCCCAGCCAACCAGCCAGTTAAATGGCAAACCTTGAGGGAATTCTGGCGCTCGTGCCTGCTGCTGCTGCTGCTTGCTGTTGCGCAGTTGTTGTGATTTCAAGTCTGGCCATCGAGCGCTGGGAATGCACACACTCAAGCACAACCAAAAAAAACAAAAAAAAAAAAACAAAAGAAAGACAGTTGCAGTCCAGTGTAACCGACAGCGCAATACTCGTTCACAGTGTAAAAACAGCTAAAACAAGTACAATAGCATTATTTGAGCATAAATTCCGATTCATTTAAAGGACTTATCATGACCAAAATGCCATCAAACATGAAATTCGGTTCAGTTTTGACAAAGCTATGGGTGTTTGTAATAAAGGAGCTATGCATCCGAGAGTTATGAATCACAGAGCATGTCAAAATTTTTGTAAATTATAATCTGTTAAAAATCCTTACACTTTATCAGACGTTGGTTGTCACGAGTATATATTCCAAGTTTCCAGTCTCTAGCTACATTTATACAGACAGACGTCTGGACAACAAGACGGACATTGCACAAACCCAAAATACTCTTTGCACTTTGTGGTCGATTATAAAAACATACACACATACACGCACATGTCTGTGCCTGGGCAGGTAGCTACGTGCCCGGCACACGCTACGAGATCGCGGCAGCTGCTCCGGCTACCAGCTGCAGCTGTTGCCCTTCAGCGCCGGCGTCCGGCTGCTTGGCTGCGGCTGTGGCTGCGACTCGTATCTGATTCGACAGGCAGCACAAATATAGCAAATGATTCGAGTCGACTTGTAATTACCACTGCATTGTGCACTTTTATTTGTGTAAGCTTTAACTTTCGCTTTGCTATTTGGTGCCCTTTCTCTTCCTCTCGCTGCTTTTGATTAAATTACTGTTTAAATATTATCAAGCTTGTTGCTTCAACTTGGCAAACCACCCCTCCCCCCCACTGCAACTGCTGCTATCGCGCGAAAAGTTTCTTCACATGTGGATGCGGTAAATACTTTCAGTGCATTCAGACACGTATTTCTATGGCGCTGAATCAGCTGCAGTCTGCAACCCAAGTTCGGAAAAAGTAAAACTATAAATATTAAAAGCAACTATCTGATTTTGAAATTGGTTCACCGAATTTGTATTGGTAACTATATCTACCAACTAACCAAATGTACGCCAAAGTACTTATTAATACTCAGCAAGTTTACATTTAATTTACTAAAATAGGTTTTTATTGGGACTAAATTATAGTATTAATTATATTTTCACTAAATATAAAAAAAATAGTTCTGAGTTGAATACATTAAAAAAAAAAAATAAAAATGTCTTATGTTAAAAAAATGTAATACAATTTTTAAATAATGACATTATTGTTCGGCATAAAGGACACATTAAATAACAAATATTAATTTTAAATATTCATTAATTGAATATATATAAACTCCACCAATTATAAATTCTTTTAATGTACTTTAAATGGGTGATCTCTTTTGTTTAACTTTTGTTATTGATACATAAAGCTTTGATTTCTAGCTTTTTACAACTGGTAAATTATGGATATGTAGTTTAAAAGAGCGACTCATAAATCATTTGCAGCCATTAAATTCTACGAAATTCGCAAATCATTTGCGCTGAAAAGCATGCTATAAAATGTTAATAACCGCCATTTCAGGCAAACACACACACACAAAATAAACAAATAAAGAATTAAATAAAAGCAAAAAAAGGAAGCTGCCGAACAAACAGAAAAAATGTGCAAACTATAAATTGAAATTTGAAGCAATAAAATATTTGAAGCAGAAGCTCGGCAAAGTGTTTATTAATGCATTGATGCACGCATAAAAATCTCAATTTAATTCAATCGATTTGTATTCGTGGCTCTCTGGATTTTGGATGCTGGATGGCGCTAGAATACAAATTGCAAATTGCATGCGCTGCCAACTTAAGTTAACGGCAACAAATGAGTGCTGAGCGCGTCCTTTGCCAAGTCCTCTGCAGAAGGAGTCTTTCGTCGCACTGGCGAAATTGTCTGATGAATTTCCTCAATTCAAAACGTGACTGACGCAATGATTGTACACGTTACAGCTCCGACTTAGACTTGAAGTGTAGGAGCCATAACTAAGTGGCACTATGTAAGTGAATGGCAGAGAATGACGACATCTGTGGAGCCGACAGAGATATGTGTATGTGTGTGTGTGTGTGCATTGGTGGAACTCGTTCACTTATCCAAACACATGAGCTAAGCACACGAGTAGTTGGCACTTTTAAGTCATTTGCTCTATTCGAACTCAATTCCAAATGCGACCATCAACTCGAATGGCCACTCAATCAAACTAGAAAAACAGCTGACGCAGCTGATGTAGCTCTGGATCTAGACGAGTATTGCCTAGGGGTTCTTGGGTAGTGGGGATCGGTACTTCGGTCAAGTTTGTCACGCAGCACGTGTACGGCAAACATTTCTGTCTGTGTAGACAACGAAAGTCTTTTAAACAAACCACCTCGACAACTTGCATTTGTAACGGGGCCAAAGAATGGGGAAGACGCGACTGGGCAATGCCCTCTTCTAAGCTTTCTAGCTCTGCAAAATGCTGAAATCAATGCGCTTCTAAGACAAACTCTTTTTTAACTCGTATTAAAATGGGATTATTAATTTTTCTTTATCGGTTTTAATGGAAAATCGCAGGAAGACCTACATTTTTAAAAACGAAGCACTTACAAAAATGATATTCCTATCCCTAAAGGTTCCTAAAGTTTCTTAAGGTGAGATGTGAGATCAAGTAAATAATATTGTAGATAAGAGGCAACAGGCAGTTGTCAATTACACAGCTCAAGTATGCACCATTTGGGCAATTCTACACTTACACGGTATACGAAAACCGAAAGCCAACCAACTGCTGAACGGCGCTTTAAGTGCAAGGCAGTCACATCAGCGTCGATTGCACGTTTTGTGGATTTGCCAGCGAATTCGTGACGGACAAAGTGAAGCTTTTGCTAAGCCATTACACGCCTCGTGTCGCGTCGCAACAAATAAAAAAGAAGAACGAAAAAACAAATAAATACAGATTTTTTTTATATTTCAAACTCCATTTGAAGCAGACGTCAAATCGTTGACGCGTAAAACGCGACATGTGCGAAATTTTTCGGCTATGTTTGCGAGCAACTCAACTTTAGCATTGGTTCCGCATTGATTTTATTTCTCGTTGTTTTTTTTTTTTTTGGTCTGGGGAACAGGGTATTGGGGTGGCAGGCTTAGTTTTGAATCGGTCTGTGCAGCCATTTGCCATATTGTAAATTATTTAAAAATGATTTATTGTAAGTTTGTTTACACTTTGCCATGCGGTTGCATTTGGCAGCAGCTGTGCGCCGCTGTAAATATTTCATAGGTCGCTCGCAAGCAGCATAGAGCAAAAAAGCAGAGCAGAAAATCTATTGTGTTTTCATTTGAATTTAATATTTTATATTGCTGAGCCGGCCACAGCAGCAGATGAAACAGAACAGCTATAAGTTACCCTATAACTCAGTCAATATGAGGCCAATTGATGGACTGCTAGAAGAAATGGCTTATATGTATGTGAACAATGGACAAAATGGCAGGCGATTGATCTTCTGCTAAAAGTAAGACTCATGTGTATACCCTTTCAAGGTGGTTGTATATAGGGTATAGGCGCAATAACTGCAGAAGCTGTAGCACAAATTGCAATCGCAATCGCAATCGAGTTTGCCTTTTGTGGTTTGCAGCAGCTGTATGTATGTACATATGTGTATGTGTGGGTGTGTGGGTCTGTGTGTGTGTGCTTATGTGCGATTGTTTTTGAGTGTTGTGACATGTCACTTGCATAGCCTGCAATTAAAAGTTTAACTATAAATGCCTACACTGCGGTTTTCGACTGTTTGCAAACAATATGTTGTTATTGTTCGTGTTGTCGTTGTTGTTCGTGTTGCTGTTGTGATTGATTAAGTTTAATAAATAATGCAAGACCACATGACACCTGGCAATCAAGGAGGCAAGTATCAGAAAGACAACTTTAAAATATATTGCCTACTTTCGGGCGCCGCCTTTTGGCCAACCGATAGACATCAATTGTCACTCGAAATGGCCAAAACCCAAGTTGAATTTATGGGCCACATGCGTAGCAAATTGCCAAATGTATTGCCGCAACTATAAATTCAAGTTGCAGCCCGAAATGTGCTCGTTGGACCCAAATATTAACACACGCAATTAAAATTCGACAGTATCGACAAAAATCCAGTGCCAAGTGACATTTTAAGCGCCGGTTTCGACCCTTTTCCAAACGATTGAATTGATTTTTAACTGCCGAACACATTGACAAACCCAAAAGTGAGAGCAAAGAAAACGAAGGAAACTGTTGGGAATGGCATTTACGAGCCGGAAAATGAAGGCAGGCTTGGCGGAAAGCGGCAGCAAAGGGATTACAATTTGTGATTGGAAAATCTATGATGATCATTAATAAAAACAAGAGGACATTGTCGAAAATGCCAAACAATAACTAAATGGCAAAGGACAGCTCTAATAAGGCCATCACGTTGGAAAATTCAACTGCAGATGCTGGTTATTATCCTGTGCATGAGACTGTCAGCGGAGACCAGGTCCTGTGTGGCTGCCCGGCAACTCATGCATTATACGCACCACTTTAGTCCTTGTAAATATTATTTTAATATCTTGTCAAGCAGCCCGCACATACCTACAAGGTGGCACACACATGCCAAGAGACTTGGTTTTCTTCGAGACTTGGCAGCTTTTACTTGATGTTGTTGGTATTGTTGGCTCTTGGCTGGTTACTTGCTGTTTTCATTCCGGGCCAAACTTTGTGCAACAAACAATGCTTCATTATAAGCTCCAGCGCTGAGGCCGTAGGTGATAAGCCCTGCCAGATTCAGGCAGCCAGCCAAGCAGCCAACAAGTCAGAATCAGCCAGCCAACTTCTCGTATAGAGTAAACTTCATTTAATGTTTTTAGCTTGCACAGCCTCTCACAACACTTACACACATGCTTGTACTTTGTATGAAATTTTACAAATATTTCATAATACAAGTTATGTGCGTGTGGCGTCTGTGTGTGTGTGTGTATGTGTGTATGTATGTGCGTGTTCTTGCCGTGCTGTGTCGCATCGTATAGCATGTTTTGTCAGATGAAGTGGCTATGCAAAGACAAACAAACCAAAAACAACAACAGCAACAACACAAACAAAAGCATTGCACAAAAATGTTGTCAATCAACGTTAAGGAAAACAAGTTGCACAAAGAACTAAGAACTAAAGACAAAGACCAAAAACGTCTGAATACCATTGACTTTTTAACTCAAAGGGTTTGAAATACCGAGACACAAATAAAATGCACAGCATATTTAAAAGAGATTTTTAAGTATTTACAATAACTTGAAGAGTTTTGTTTTAACTCAATCAACTTAAAACTATTTTTTATTAAAAAATTTTAGAACATCATTCGCCATTTATAAATTCTTTGCAATATAATCACGTAACCAAGCCGACATATAGATAAGGTTAACTTAAATAATGAAAATAAAAATAACAGCAACATTTCCCTGTAGTTGTAGATTTTTTTCTTAGCTAATTCAAATATTTCCGAGGTTATCCTTAAATGTCCGTAATTGATTTAAAAAATTTGTATGTTCCTAATTGATTTAAATATGTTACTTATCATGAAAATTAATTCATAACTGTAAAAAGAAAATTAATTTTCATTATTTGTAATGAAATATTTAAATGAATCGGAATTGAATGCAGTGCACACTTCCAGAGGTTTTTTATGGATTAATCATGCGAACAATTGAAGGACTTTCCAATTGAAACGAATTAATGAAGAGCATTAAAAATAATCAACGCTGAGATGTGAAGAAAACAAATATGACAGCTGCGCCGTCAACCCCTGCCCACCGCCCCTGCCTTTCCCCCGACACACACACACACACACACACACACTCGTGTCACAGTAGCCACATTTCAATTTTCGCCATGTGCCATGTAATTTGCCTGGATAATTTATATGCATGCCGTGCGTATAGAAGATGCTCCCACAACAGGTTCAGGTTCTGGTTCAGCTTCGCAGTCGCGAGCCGCGAGTGCGAAATGAAATAAATTTTGCAGCATCATTTAAGCTTAATTAAGACGGCAGCCGCAAACGGCGACGAGCAGCAGCGGGCGCTGAACGAGGACGTAGAATTTTGGCAACAAAGGCCGCGCAATGCATTGCGCAGCATATAAATAAATGAGCAACTGAGTGGTTGAGTGGTTAAGTGGTTGCCACCAGCAGCAGCAGCAGCAGTAGCAGTAGCAACCGTCGACGCCAAGGTGCCGGCTGCGTGCCACATGCATACGCAAGTGGGCTGTCAGCATGTCGTCCAGTTTAGCTCCGCGCTCGGGCCCAATGACAGCCCATCGAGCAAGATGCGAGTGTTTTGGCTGTTCATTTGATATCCAGCCAACTCATGTTGCCACGCATAAAACTACTTAGACAATGTCAAAAGACATCATTATTCATGCTGGCGTGCACAAGAGCAGCACATGTTCAATCCCTGATCCGTTCTCCAGGCCAAGTCCAATCAGAAATGCGCTCGTCATGTTGCATTAGTAGGAAATTAATGGCAAGAGCGGCGGCAGGGGCATCCACACCTCACACACACCACACATAGCCAAAGGCAGCTCAATTTCTGGCGCCGCATGTTGATTTTTAATTACTAGCACACACAAAGACGCACACACAAAGACGCACACACAAGACGTCAAAAGCCAATGAAGTGTACCGAAATTGACTACAAATTCAATGCCGTAAAACACAATTAAATGTATCTCGAACTTGATACTCCGTAAGCAGGCAATTAGTAGGCCCGAAATTCATTGAGCCATGGGTTCAAAGTGTTGCACATTACGCATCATTTCAGAGGAACAGGATCAAATTCCCAAAATTAACCAAGTAATTTGTTGCAAGATCAGTACTTGACTGACTTTGCAATACCCTTTATTTCATGTGAATGAACAAATAAGTACAGGTGAAATTTAGTTCCTAAATAAAACTTTAGTTTATTCTAATTATAATTGTCTGAGCTTGACCTATATAACTAGCTAATATTTTTATATGCTTTCCCGCAAAGCCCCCGCTTTGCTCAAGCCTTGTGGGGTATACAAAATATGCCCAAAATAAAAGCGTGAAAATTACAAAAGTTTTCTTAATTGCTCCACGCCGCTGACGCCCCCCTTTTCCGACGCGTTGTCCTCGCAAATTAAACGCAAGTATGCAAAGTCATTGTATGAAAAGGCCCGACTGCCAGCGTGGCTGCCAGCCTTCCTCAGTCAGTCAGTCAGTCAGTGGGCGTGGCGCAGCCTGCGTAATGATTAAGCAAACACTCAATCACCCCTTCCCATGCACACATTCAATGCTAACACACACACACACACGCGCCGCTTCTCGTGGGCCTGAAATGAAGTACATTCAGCTGGGGCAATTGAATTTTTTGCCAGGGCTTTATGCCCAGCGGCTCTGCTTGACTTTAAATCTGCAGCAGCCTTGCTTGTAGATTTTTACAAAAACCCGTAGTTCACTTTTGTGGGCAGCTGCAACTCGAGAGCAGTTGCATTCAACGTGAATGCAATATTTACTGGAAATTTGCGCAATTTTCTGTACCATTGGCATTAAGCGTATTAAGCTTAAGCGTCTATCGTGCATATGCCACGCCCCAATCCGCCTTACTGCCGGCAATTCATGCATACAAATGCCCGTCATATCCTGGCAACCTTTTGTTTAATGAAGCCGAAGTTGTAGGGCGGCCATAGATGTGTCTTTATCTGTGTGTGTGAGTGTGTGTGTGTATGTGTGTGGGTGTGTTGACTTGACTGAAGGCGTGCATGTGGAAAAACAGTTTTCGAATGAATGCAAGTTTTAATCCTTGAAATATGATTTGAGCGCAAATATTTTGCATAACCATGAGCTCGACTCTGCCACACACACACATGCAGTCACTTGCGGTTTGCCTACGTGGATATGGCGTCATGTCTATGTGTGTGTGGGTGTGTGTTTTGCTTGCCTCGTGATGTAAGCAGTGACACAATTTCGTTTTTCTTGTGCGTGTGTGTCAGTGTATATGTGTATGTGTGTGTGTGTGTGCACTTGTACTTGCCAACCGCAAACACTTCACACGCTTGAAGGCTGCCCTCCGTTCCTAGGCCAACAACTCTCGCTTCCTCTCCCACTGCCCCACCTTATCGCACATCCCATTTTCATTCCCTGTGCGTTCATTTTTGCAGCTGCTTGCGGTTTTGCGAATGCCTTTGCTCCCGCACACGCTGATGCCCTTTCAGCGGTTCAGTGGTTCATTTCTAAATTGAAGCTAAAGAGTTGCCAGTGGCTACCATTGTGGCCACTTGTACACCTGGCGTCCACGGCAGCGGGTGCCGAGTGGCAGGTTGAGTGCTGAATGCACATCGTTTTTTTTCTGTCGGTCTAAGCCGCTGACAAAAGTCAAGCTGCAGCCTCCATGATGACGACTATTGTCAGGACTCAAAAGCATGTTCCCGTGCTGCGGTCCTGGTGTTTTTTAAATTTTCAGATTCGTATTTCATTTTTAATTTTTTTGGCCCTTGCAATCAAAAACATTTTGCGCGCTGAAAAGTTGCTTAACTTTTTTTCGTGTTCCACTTTGACTGACGAGCGCCACCGAGAAAAAAACCCGAAAAAACAATCAGAAAAATTTTCGGATTTACGAATACACCTCCCACTCATGTGTGTCTCTGCAAATAGACACATTTGACATTTTAAGAACAAAACTCGTCTCTTGGAAGTTAAAGAAAAAATTGGAAATGTAAGAAAAATATTTATATGGAAAAGTTTTACTTTTCAGTCTTTTTTCTTGAAAATGTTTAATTTTACATTTAAAAGGGGAGTACAAATAATTTATCCAAATAAAACCTCTAAACATGAGCAAATGTCTGAGCTGGAAAAGCGAATTTGGCAAAGTTTTGACATTTTCAAGTTTAAAAAGCTCATTTGTGTTAAGAGTTTAAATTTTAATAAACTAAAACCTTACCTCGTAAACTAATTTATCTTAAACAAAACTGATGTTTTTAAAATTTCTGTTTTGGCAACTCGATGCAGATATGACAAATGGCGGCGTGCATGGACCCATCGAGGGCTACAACTCGTTAGATGATATGACTACAACGCCGGCAGGACTGCCCACGATGCCAACAGCCGCATATACGCATCCCAAATGGATGGAACCATATTTTGATCCCTCAACGCCGCGTAATGTCACCGCCCTTATGGGAAAATCCGCGTATCTCAGTTGCCGTGTGCGCAACTTGGCCAACAAAACGGTGAGTGAAAACAGCGGATGACTAAAACTTTTCGGCTGTTCGTGACGATCCGCTCAGCCTTTAAAGTTTTTGACATTACCCCATCCTACGCGATGTGTGTTTGTCTGGCACTCCTCCCAGTTGCCTCTTTCTTATTTGCGCCTAACTGTTAGGTTATTCTCCGTGCGCTCGGATCTTGTTGTTTTTGTTTTTCTTGTTGTTGTTGATTTCGTTGATTTGCCAACCTGGTCGGCCAAAATGTAATTCCCTTAGCATGACTGCGAAATTTTTAATTAGTTACACGCCCAGCCAACAAATTTTTTTTTGTTTCAATTTTTTCTTTTATTTTTTGTTTTTTTGTATTGTCTACGACGTGCTGTGCGGGCCGCGCGAAAGGACTTTTTCTTGATGGCAACTTGAGCGCGACCTGCGCCCTAAGTCCGCATTAAGTTGTTTTGTTTTGCACAAATTTAGAAATTTTTGTATTCTGTTCTGTAAGCGCGACTGTTATTGCAATTGTTTCCTTTGTTTATCTGCTTTAATTGCGCCCCGCCACGTTTTCCCATCCATTTAGGAGACAGCCTGCCAGAACGCAGCTCCCAAGGTAACCTGCTGCTCCCATTGAAGTTGTTGCCTCTTGTTAGAGAATAACTGAGGGAGCTCCTGAGCAAGTAGATCGAGTTGAACTCTGAGATACCCTATACACAACAATGTCTATGGAAAACTCTAATATCAGGATAAAGTAATTTGAAGTAGTAGAATAATTCGTATTTTCACTACTAGATATCCTGATCACATTTACAAATCTGTAAGGGCATCCATAAACTGAGCAGTTGTGAAAGACTAAACCTCTTATGCAGGATCAACGTTTACCTCCCAAAGAAAGCTGTTCCACTGTTGTTAATTACAGGGTATTATTACCTGTGCCTGTCACTTAGGGGCAAATATTTGCGTACTCGTATGACGGCGAGCAACGCTTGGCAACATTTTTAATTTGGCATTTTTTATAAACATTTAATTAGCACAAGGACTCTATATTTATACACATTTTTATACTTTATTTTAATTTTGTACAAATGTTGAGTTAAATGTTTGACTGTCAGGATTGCCGTCTGGGCGTGACAATTTTATTCGTGGCTGTGAACTTTTTAATATGCGTGACAGACAAGTTTATGAATAATTAGGCAACGAAAGTGTTGCGCAGTACGATTAATCACCGGAGCCCCCCAAAGAGCAGCAGTAGCAGCACGTGCCCACTGCCCGGGGTGGAGCGATAAACAGAAACGCGGAGCGGCGAGAAGAGGCGGTGGGCAAGTGCTTGCTCAAAAGATTCGAACGCTCATTAACAAACAATGCGACACACGCGGCGCTAAGGCAAACAAACAGCGCTCCAAATGCCAAAAACCAACAAACTTTTAGCACACGCGCCGAACTACCGAGCACTTGACACAAATGCGCCAACGGCAGGAACAGGCAACAGCAACAGCAGCCGAAACGGGAGCAACAGCAGGAGTGGGAGCAGAAGTTTTGGCGTCAGGAGGACTTGCAGTTTGCAGTTACTTTTAATTTCTTGCTACCCACACACACACACACACACAGAGAGAAGCGTCGAGTGGCAACCGGCACACGTCAGCGACTAACTGTCGAGGGCGACGGCCCCTTTGCTGGCCACGCCCACGCCATGGGGCCTGCCACTGCACTTTCAATTGCATTTAAGCGAGAAATTATTTAAACAATTTCGTGAAAATTGCACTCGCCGCACGCGTCAACAGCACTTGGCGCCGTCCGAGCCGAGTAAACCAAACAACAAACCGAAAGCAACTCAGCAGGACATGTTGTGCCAGTGCCAGGGTGTGTGTGTGTGTGTGGGTGCGTGTGTGCACGCAATGGGCTATTGGGGTGGGGCGAGTGTGTTGCACTAGAGGCGTCGCTGCTAATATGCTGGGGAATGGGAACTGGAATGGGGAGCTGCATGCTAGGGGACACCGTCGAATGAGTGCGTGTGTTGTTCTTGTTCTTGCTGTTGTTGCTGTTGCTGCTGTTGCAGCGCAGCGTGCACTTGTTAATTACACTTTAATTTGTTGCGTAAAATGTTTGTTTAATGGCAGCCCTTGTCGACATGTTTTTCACACTTTTATACACTCAGTGCGGTCCACATGCGTCGCACAAAACTGCCGAACTGGGTGTGCCGCACGCTTCCTTCCGGCTGATACTCGATGGTGGAGGCCATTGTTTAGTATGCAACAACATTTCGTATAATTAAACGCACGCACCGAAATGTGCCACGCCCAAATTCAGTGGGGGAGGGGTGGCTGTAGGCAACATTTTGCAAGTTTTGGAGCACAGCGACTGGCAAGTGCGATAATTTTGCATTTACATTTGACTTAATAAGTTGTGCATATCAAGTGCAAGACAGAGACACAAACATGGCCGAAATAGCACAAAAGAAGGGGAGAGAGATAGCAAGTGAGAGAGGTTCTGTTTAGCGTGCAGCTTACAAAGTTATGTCTCAGCGCTGCAACTACTTAAAAAGTTTGTTATAATTAAGCAAAAGCTAAAACAACTCAAAACCCACCAGAAGCAAAACCCAAAAAAGCAGCCTCTGTTCCAGTGAGGCACCCACACTACCAACGCTCATGCCCAGATTTCTCAAGGATTATGCGGCGCCCATAAAGTTGCCGTAGCCCGAGCAGTTCATGCGTACATCACATCACGTTGCTCATACGTCATGTCCGCCGGCAACTTGCGTGACCTACGCGCCCATTAACAATACGAGAATACGCAATAACTGCTGATTAATCGCTGTCGGCCCTGGTCGCTGTAAAAAGCGGACCTGCGGAATCCTTGCGCATTTCATTCGATTTTGATGGCACTGCGACAACAATTCGTTTTTCAATTGCTGCATTTTTAATGAGAGTTTTTTACCTCTGGCCATAAACAGAAAGTCTTTGGTTTGTTATACCCAGATTTTTACAGTTAAAAGAGGATTGTTGATACTGTACGAAAGTGAAAACAATAATTTTCTAGAAAATCTAATTAAAAATATACCTATTCTATGTATGGTTTTTTGAAAAAATATTTGATTTTATTACCAAAATGTTACAAATTAAATATATTTTTTATCAAATCCTTAAAAATTCTTTTACCATTTTATTTTACTCTTTAAAAAACTTCAACTTTTCTGAATGAATCCTCTGTATGACTGTTGGTAATAACAAGTACTATCTTCTGTTCACACGTTCTGCTTTTTGTCACTACAGAGTATTTGCTCTGGAATATTCTCTACACACTACTCTACGCTTTCCACTGGCAACATTTGATTGACATTTTGAGCAATATCTTTGTTTGTATTTCTTTTGTGCAGGTATCTTGGATACGGCATCGGGACATACACATATTGACAGTGGGCTCCTACACGTACACGTCCGATCAGCGGTTTCAGGCCACACATCATCAGGACACCGATGACTGGACGCTGCAGATAAAGTGGGCCCAAAAGCGAGATGCGGGCATGTACGAGTGTCAGATATCAACGCAGCCCGTCCGCAGTTATTTCGTACGTCTGAATGTTGTCGGTGAGTATGAGTATAAGTACGAGTGCGACTGTGCGAGCTCTGCCAGCTCCCACTTTAAGTTTGAGTTGAAGCTCGAAGCGAGGGCATCGGCAGCGGCTTTGGCTTCATAAAAAAATCAACCATTTGTCGCAAATAACAAAGGCAAAGGACACTCGCCACGAAGGCAAGCAAAAAAGTTGTTGAGCAAATAAATTACATACAGCAAACGAGTGAGCAACACGCACAGCGACGACGAAGTCGACGACGACGGCGGCGACAACGACTGGAGGGCGATGGAACGTCGAGAACTTGGTTTTTATACGACAATAATTTCATTTTATCTTGTAGTTTATTATTCTACAGTGTCAGCCGGGCCTGCCAGCCTACCGCGCCTCCTACCTATGCGACCCGACGCCACTCAGCTTTTCTGTGTCTGCCTCGTTTTAACAGCGCTTTTCAAGCATTTCTTCTGCCTCTCACACCGCTCTCACTTTTTCTTTTTTCGGTGACTCGTCTGCGTTTTTCATTGGTGTTTCCTGTTGACAGTGCCAACGGCGACCATACTTGGCGGACCTGACCTTCACGTTGATAAAGGCAGCACCATAAATCTCACTTGCACTGTAAAGTTCAGCCCCGAGCCGCCGGCCTACATCTTCTGGTACCATCACGAGGAGGTAATTAAACTTTATTGTTACAATTGTGCCGAATATTCGGAGTTTTTTATACTTTTTTATTTTTTTATTCCAAGTGTTGTGGTGACTATTTTGGCAGTCAGCATGGCTGGAAGTTAGCCTAGTTGGGAAACTAATTTTAGTCGTTGGACTTTAATTTAACAAGCAGGCATTTAATGAATGAAATGAAAATCAGAGCATTTTTGTATGCTTTTTATGCTGGTTTGCGATAAATCACGACCATTAATATTAATTAATTTGTATGCCCTTCACAATTTTGGCACGATTTGTGTGAAATATTAAAGGCGACATCTCGGACACCATAAAATATACATATTGTCGACCACAACTAAGTTAATAATGCCAGGGCCCTCTGTCTGTCTGTTTTTATTCAAATGTTTTGTCTCGGTTTTTAAGCTAGGTTGATGGGACTTGGCGATGTCCTTCTTTACGCTACAGACAGTGCATATGTCAAAGTCTACTTAATCAGATGAATGTATTATTTAACTGTTAAATGAACGATTGTTTGAAAAAAGGGATTTTTGATATCAGCAATCAGAATGGTGAATTACTATAAACATAGTGAGACGACTATATCATGTAGTTCTATTGGAAGTAATAGGCTTAAAAGGTTTTTTTTTTTTTATAATATTAGTCATGCTTCAAAAGTTCGTTTAACATTTTGATTCATTTTAATCAGGCAATAAATGCTTCTCTGATCAGAAGCGTTTTAACTACTATTTAATATAACTGACGTTGCCTGAGCCCCAGCACTCAGCTCTGGCCAAATGGACGAAGAAGCTCTCAGCGCTCGCGACGCACTTCGTGTGGGGCTTATTGTGAGCTGTTGACGTTATTTAAAGTGTCAGCTGTTGCTGTTTTTATGAGTAAATCAGGCAGTCGCATGTGACAGGCGTGCATGAAGTGGGGCAATGGCGCTTTAATCGCACGCACACGTTAATACTTTCTACAGCTGCTGACAAGCAGCGGGGCAAGCACGAGAATCCGCTGAACATGCGAAGAGCAGCCTGGTCATCCAGGTGGTTGTGTTATCCCCGATCATGCTCGGACCTCGCACTGTTGGCCGTCAATTAGTTGTATTAGTTTCAAGCGATTTAAGTAGCATAAACAGCCTGGCTAATTGCGCGGTATTTAAAGCGCTTAAAGAGCCCCAGAAACTGTAGCAGAGAGAGAGAGAGAGAGAAAGAGGAAGAGTGAGAGCGAGAGAGTCCTAGACATGGTCGTAACATTGCCGGGCTAATTGCAATGCAAATGCCAAACAAAACAGCGAGAAAAAAAGTAAAGTAAAAAATGGAACTTGGGCCAAAAGGCAAAGAGAAGGCGAATTTGCTGGCAACGTGTTAAAAGTGCACAAATCCTGCTGCCAACTGCTGTTGCAGTCGCCGCTGCTGCTGCTGCTCACTTCTGGCTGCCACTTGTATTTCTGGAATTTTCTAATTAAAATCCTTGTAGCGCCACGCGCCGCAATTGTGCGCCTCTGGCAGGTGGGCTTCCAAGTGTGTGTGTGTGTGTGTGTGTGTGGTGTGCAGCCGCAACCTTAGCACAAGTTGGCGTCCTTGTCCATGCTGCATACGGATTATTTACGATCCATGCAAATTTGCTGTTAATTAGTTTAATGGATGGATAAACTTAGTTGATGCACTTGCTCGTGCCGAGCGCTCAAATGTAGGCAACACTTTTTGCTCGCGCACATCCGCTCGCTAATTGTAATTAACGTGTTACATATTTCCTCTTTCGCGCTAAGCGCTCAGTGTTAACTCGCCCGACCCGACTGCCTCCTCTTTACGGCCATTTCCGCATTGGCTTCTGGCATATGTCGGTCTAACGCGAGGGTCGCTCACAAACTTGCTACTTAAATACTATACTGTTCTGAATAGTGTTTCATGTTTAAAAATATGAACTAGCTGGTCAATAAAATGTCTATTAATAACTCTGCCACTTTATGAGCAGCCCTCGCCGGCAACATTATAATGTTCATATAGCGCTTAAATGTGTAGTCGTTGAAAGTTTCGTGAGTTGCTGAGTGGACTTAGCCAGCTATTAGCTGGCTGTCAAAGCGGGCTTTAGCCAAAGTCCATGCCTACAACCGGCAACCGAATCGGCTACAAGTGGCACTCGGGCTGCATTGTTGTATCCGGTGCCCCCGCCACAGCTCAGGCTCTGACAGTGTGACAGACTTTTATGTACATTTAACTGCTGTGATTTTTTTTGCTCGATTATTGTGTTGGCAAGTGCCACATAAATCGAATATATGCGCATTTTTAGTAGGCGTTTCCCGGCACAAATAATTTATTGCATTTTTGGTTTTTTTTATTTGTTTCTTTCGCCGAAACAGCTGCAATTGTCTATGGGTAGAGGAATTGTAAATTTTTGATGCAGCTCTGGACCAAAATGTTTTTCCAATTTTCGTAGCCGGCTTGCGCAGATTCACTGGCTGTCAGTTTGCCATTTGGCGTTTAACAGTTGCTTGCCTGAATGTGTGTCTGTCTGCCTGCCTGCCTGCCTGTCACTGTAAGCCGTCGCTTTCATTAACCAATTTGCCAACAACAAAACAACAGCAACAAAGCCAACTACAAAATTATAATACAAATACGAAATTTATGCTGATAGCGACGTCAGCAATGGACTATAATGGCAGCCCGACTTTCGTTAGTTCCTGCTCCCCTGCACCCAGAGCCCAACCCGCTGTTGATAGCCAAACTTTTTACTTGCCTGTGCAAAAGTTGTTATGCCAAAGTTTTGGGCATTGTCATTGTTTTTTATATGTCTATCCACAATTTTATACCTCCCGCTATATGCTATGACTGTGGCTTTAGCTGCATGTACGTTTCCCTATCGTCATCATTATCAGCGACGCCAAGTTTTTCTTTCATTTTTCATATTATTGCAAATGCCGTCGATTAGTTGAGATTAGACAGCAAATTATGCGCCATAGTCAACCCCCCTCTCCCTCTTCGGTTATACACACTATCCTGGCCTGCCCCTTCCAAAAAAGAAGGGGCCTCGACAGCTGCTCATTTCCGCTTAGCTCTGTTGTGCCCCGTTGTTGCCTTCATTTTGTTGTCGCTGTCAGCGACATGATGTGTTAATGTCAGCTACTTGCGCTCTGCTCTCTGCCCTATGGCCTCTGCTCCCGTTCTCCCCCCTCTGCTCTCTGAACTTGCTCTGCGTGTATTGGTATTGGCAAATTATTCTGGTATTTGTTTTTGTCAGCGCTTTGAGCATCTGCTCTACTTGTGACTCAATATGCAGCTGGCTTTGTGCCCCGTTAGAAGCAGTCGACATTTGACATTTGCCCTGCTGCTACCCCCTACATTAATCGATAATGAAGTTGACTTTGATGGCGGCTGCCTATCGCATAGAACGCCATCATCATTATGAGCCATCGCTGGTGCCACTTGCTTTTAGCCTAAGTGAACCCGAAGCTGGCCCCGGCCCACTTGATTAACATAATTTTTGTAGCTTACTCTGTCTCACTCACGCTCTGCTCTCGCTTTCTCTTTCTTTCTTTCTGTTTGTCGACTCCCTCTTGGGTCCTAAAGAACCTTTGAGCTCTGTTAAGTCAACTTTAATCATGCGCTCGGCCATCAAATTCCAATTAAAATCGTAATCTAAAACGCATTTTTGGGTAGGTGATGGTGGCGGGGGGGTGGGGGGGTTGCGTTCCTGAAAAGTAAACAAGACGCGCTGACATGTCGCTGATTTGTAATGTCAGTCAAGCGCAGCTGTTGCTACGCTTCACACACAGCCGCCTCTCTTCCTTCCGCTCCCCGCCCCCTTGGGCTGTCACACGCATTTGAAAATTACAAAAAACATAATACAAAAGTCAAGCATCCGCGTTAAACAACACTGAAAACAAAAAACAAAAAACAAAAAAAAACGAGCACTTATTATTATTTGCCAGCAGCATCGAGGAACAAAAATAAAAATAAGTAAAATCGTTGCATTCGGGTGTAACCAACAGTGCAATACTCGTCCATAGTGCAATAACAACCAAAACATTTACCCAGCATACAAAAAAATTGGCATCAACCATGAAAATCGGTTCAGTTTTGACAAAGTTTTGGGA
The DNA here is from genome assembly GCA_035041545.1 of Drosophila colorata. Classification (NCBI taxonomy): domain Eukaryota; kingdom Metazoa; phylum Arthropoda; class Insecta; order Diptera; family Drosophilidae; genus Drosophila; species Drosophila colorata. The sequence continues at coordinate 10,492,217 of JAWNLD010000564.1, forward strand.
ATTTGAAATATAGAAGATTTGTATACGTTTTACACATCAAAGTTTTTGTAAATTTTAGTCAGTCAATAAAAATCCTAAGACTATCTAACGCGGGTCATCACAAGTATAAATTCCAAGTTTTATGTCTTTAGCTTCAATAGCGGATGGACGGACGGACAGCAGGACCTACATTACACACACCCTATATACTCTTTTCACTTCGTGAACGAGTATAAGAAGATTTGCTGCTCCCCTCATTGTTCTCGCATTAAGCTGCTGCTGTGGAGTGCTGGGCATTCCCCCTGCTATGCCTGCACTTACTAACCCAGCCTTTTGGCGTAATGCTCTTCCATTTGCAGGTCATTAATTATGATTCATCAAGAGGCGGCGTGTCGGTAATTACCGAAAAGGGCGATGTGACAACCTCATTTCTGCTCATACAGAATGCAGATCTGGCCGATTCCGGCAAATACTCGTGCGCCCCCTCCAATGCAGATGTTGCCAGCGTGCGTGTGCATGTTCTAAATGGTAAGTACCTACCAACACTGCCAGCAACACTGCGATACACACACGCACACCCACACACGTACACAGGCACACGTATTTGAACACCATTGACTAATGTATGTACATGCAGCAAATGTCTGTGTGCTGTGCAAAAAGTGCTGCATGATTCTAGGCGCTGCTCGTAGCAGTACAAGAACAAACAGCCAGGCTGTGCTCGAATTTTAAATACCTCTTAAACATTATTGATTGCGAAATGAACATTATTTAAGTTTTAAATTATTACACTATAAAACCTTAATTTATAGCAAAAAAAGCTGTAGATTATATGATATGGAATTTGAAGGATTTATATTGGCAGCACTTTTCTTGCGAACTTTCCAGGAAAACTTTCTTTTGCGGCAAATAAATTTCTGTTTTTCTCCTTTAGGTATTTTTCTGATCAGCATTATCGTTTTCTTATGCTTCTTCGAAAATAATAAAATATGTTGCCAATACCCAATAAATCAAAATTTGGAATACAAATGCAATTTGTCTCCTACCAAAATATTTAAAATTTTAACAGTGAAGGAAAAACATAATATGATTTATGTTTATTACATTTTTTTTAAATAATTTATTTTTTATTAATTTTGCTATATTTTAAATCTCCTTAGCTACATTTTCAAGTATTTATTTTAAACTATAAGTCAAAAAAAACGTTATTTCCAATTTGAAAATCTAAATTCAAAAAACGTTTTAATCAATTTACAGGGTGTTAATGTAGCACAAAATGATAATTGCGAAAACGCTACATTAACTGCCAAAGTGGCAGCCTAGGGTGGACTAGTCATGTTGGACGCCTCTGTCGCTGATGTTTTTGGCATTTTAGCAAATTTGTGTGCGATTTCCAATGGCGTAGGAGGGGGGGCAGTGTTCGACAAGGCGATAGGCAGCATGTTGTTGGGCCTACGGCCATGGGCAATTGCGAATATATCCATGACAGCACAACGGCGGCCGCACCGGTGGGTCATTTTATAAAGTCAAATGGTGCGACGGTGTTGCATGCTCTTGTCATGTGATTGACGCTGCCTCGGGCATGTGGCAGGCGACAAGTGGCAATTGAAATAACAAAGACAAAAGTGACAAATCAGCTTGAGGCAAACGGGGCGCACTGGACTGATTTGAATAGGCGAATGTGGATGCCAATGCCGTTGCGGGTGCTGATGCGGGCGTGGTAGCACTGTCCGTTGCCACAAAACGCTACATCCGCCTTCAATTTGCCACAGTTCCGGCGTCTTGTGGCGGTAAGTTAAACATTCGCCTGGAATATACATAAAGTGTGCAGGATGTCAGTTCAATTCGCTTGATTTCCACCAGGACTGGCCACAAAGAACTGCAGCACGTGAATGGGAGCAGTGAACGGGGAAGTCAAGGAACGGCCCCAACATATTGGGGGTCGTCGCTTGATGTTGCCCCAGGCGCCAGTTGTTGCTTCGTGTTTTGGCACAAATGAAACACATAATCGCATCAATTATGAGCAAATTAATTAGCACACTGCGGTTAATTGCAGCCAAAACGAGCATCAGCGAGGACGGCGACGACGACGACAACGAGCAGCCAGACGAGCCGCCAGCCAGCCAAGTGAGTGGCATTTGGGTCCTGCAACCTGATTGGCCGTGGGGCAAAGACGTATACGGATGCGAGCGACGTTAACAAATTGCAATCGGGACCTGGGACGACTGGCAAGGAATTGTTGCAATTTGCCAGCATAATCGCCGTCGATTGGCGTGGATTTGACACAGTTAAAATAAATTACGTAATTGTGAAGGGGAAACAAGAACAACAACAACAACAAGAAGAAGAGCACAAACAAGAACAACAACAGCAACAGCAAGTGAAACCACACAACAATACAATGCCAGTGACAGCACACAGAATGGCATGCAATTTAAGCTGGTCCACAGTTGGCAATGGATGAGGCTTGAGGTTAGAGCCCGTCTACCCAGCTGGCACGTTTTTCAATCATGCTAACGGCGCCAACGGGTGACCAACGCTCCCCAGCCTTCTCCTTTTTTAGACCCGCCTGGTTGCCCGCAGGCCGCAAATGGACCGCAAATGGCAGCGTGCGGAAATCCATGCTGCAGCTATTGTAAACGTTTGCCAGCCATTATGCATGAATGCATAGAAATACGTAGTGTCTCACTTATACCAACACACGAATTCACACCCACACACACACCACATAGCCGCTCACATGCAGGTGCAGCTGGGCGACAACAAAATAATGAAGTGGCTGGCAATGCAAACCAACCAAATACCACATAAAAATACAGTACCCATATTCAATACGTCGATATGATTATACTCTGACTAGGTTAAACAATAATGTGTTGTTCTCATCGTAACTGGGAATTCCATTTTGCTATTAAATAGAAACAATGGTATAGTTTTACATGTGTTCAGTAAATGTCTTAATGGAGCCTATCCTGGGAGAGATTATACTCTAACAATTTTATTTGCGAAACAATTCCGAAAAAGAAAGTTTATTTAAGAGTCTTAAAAATATATTTTTAGAAAAGACCCTACGATTTTAAACTGTATAAAAATTTTTTTTTAAAAGTCAAGTTGCGTTCGGATATATTTTCGAAGATAGCTTATATTAGGTTAGGCACAAATATTGTTTTAATTGTAATGGAGCTTAATTTTGCCCAAAAATGTTTATTTTTAACAAGTTTCGTAGTTATGCAGCGTCTACAAATATTGAATAACAAATTTAGTTTAAATATTTTAATTTGATTTCCATTTTAATGCGGCTACACGAGGCAATATTATATATTCACAGCTAAGACTTGCCATGTAATATAAAAAATTATATTCAAATATGCAAATTTTATGTTTTGTGTGCCAAACGTGCGATGTTATCTATTGTTATGTCTGTTGTTGGTGCTGCTGTGGTTGTTGCTGATGTTGCTGCTGCTGTTGCTGTGCTGTTGATTGACACCATAGCCAATGGCATTTCATGGCTAAGTCGATGACTAACAACAGTAAAATCAGGCAAGCCCTCAATGCTGCTCTTCGGTGTGTGCGTGCGTGTGTTTCGGTTTTTGGGCAACAATGTGGCTGCGATTGCTGACAGCGACTACAATTCCCGCGTTAATGGCATCAGCAACAACAGCAACAATGGCAACAACGGCAACAAGAACAAAAGGCTCAACAACAAGGGCAGCCCACAAGTTGTGACAGGCAAACAAAACGTTGCCTTCGCTTTGACCAGCGTGCAACGTGGACGTGGCCAAACTTGTTGGCTCTGACTGACATACACATGCCGGTCATGTCACTACGCATTTGGCATAACAAACTGCAGCAGATAGACGGACGAGGCAGCACCGAAGAGGCAAAGACGAATTGAGACACAAAAGCCAAGTTCACACACTGTGTTTGGCGTTTTCGGGGCTGTGTGGCATGCTACACGCTTATTGGCACACAAAGTTATGCGTATTACTCGCATGAAGTGGCGTGGAGGGGAGTGGATTGCGATGCCACAAAGCCAATGTATGCAAGCGTATCAATAGTGTGGAAATGACCAAGGGACAGCCCAGCCTCTCACACCTTCTTCTATCTTCTCTTTTTTTTTGGTAATTCCAACTCTCTCTCTCCCGAACTCGGTTTCACTTGCAGTCAATCTGCGTGGTACCCGAAACCGAATAACCCGAATACCTCTCAAAATATGTACAGGACTTGCATACATGCGTACAAAAGCAATCTTTCTTATTTCATTTATTAGCCAAAGTATTTTTTATTCAGAAAGGTGCTTTGTTCGATATTTAAACAAGTACCCAACATGCTGTGTGTGGAAATTGATAAGATAAAAAGTAAAAGCAAATTAAATGTGGACCATGAAAACCACCGTCCTCGGCATATTCTGTGCTCAGTGCCATATGATAAGCAAAATAAAACCTTGTACAATAAATTCAGCCTTGTGCTGAAGACCTTGTAGTACAATAAATTAGATCGATTAGCTATGCAAATGCCGAAATACTTTCTCTACTCCGTTCTATCGCTGGTCCGACACGAGTGATTTTCTCTTACCCTTAACAAATATTATATCTTAAATTCTATTTATTTTCTATCCATTTACAATTTAAATATGTATTAAAAAGTTATTCTATAGCCGCAGCGCATACCCAACGAAAAAATCGACAATTTGTTTTTTATCGAAATGAAACTACAATTTACAAACTTTTCGCAAGTATTCGGATTTCACCAAACTTATTTGAAGTAGAGTTTTTCGCATGTTGCTCAACTGGATTGGAAATTGTGTGCAGAACCTTGTTTAAAATGCGTACATTTGATATGTGGGTAAAAATTAAACTGAAACCACCAAATGAAACTACCTTTAATTGAGCAGAAACCCGAATGAAAGTTTTTGTGTGCAATTTAAATCCTTGAAACGAATTGCATGATTAAATTGAATTTCTAACCACTGTGCGTTGGTCGCCATGTTTGTCAAACTGCCAGCTGAAGCCTCAACAAGCTTGGGGTGTGGGGTGTCGGGTGTGGGATGAGGGGTGAGATAACAGGCTATCGACTGTTTGATTCAGCTTGATTTTTGCCTTGATTTCATTTTCACTTGCCTAAATCGGCGTGACGGCTCTTCAATTTGGCTTAAAATTGAGCGTAATGAAAATTTGCTGCCGCTGTGTGCTGTATGACAGTAAGTCTCCTCCCCCCTCTCCACCACGCTGTGCGTGCCCCATTCAATTAATGCCGTTGCTATTTTAGTAGTTTGGCGCATGTGGCAGCTGCTGCGGTTATTTGTGACCTGGCAGCGAGGGATGTTGTGGGTGGGGATGGGGGGTGGGGACTAGCCGATTCATGACCGTTTTCATATTGATATTTGTGTGACAGGGCACGAAGTCTTCGTCGGGCATAGTTTACACTTGAGAAATCAAACGAAAGCCCCTGACCGAACACATATCACATGCGATGGCAATCAGACACGGGACAAATGTCCTGCCAGCTGCCACTGCCGCTGCTGCTGCTGTTTGCCAGCAATAACAAAAGTTCAACTTTCGATTTATTTTTGCCAGTTTGAAATTCCTTGGCTATTTGTGTAGCGCTTTTGTTGTCGCACAGCGTGTCCTGTGTCCTGGCTTAACAGCCACTCCAGCTAGTGCAGCACCTGCAATAAGGCCAAAGGACGCTCATCAGATGCCAAATGCCAAGGAGCCGTCGGAGACGCAAAGCCTTGACCTGAACCCGCCGCATCCATTACATCCGAAGCTGGGGCAGCCTACGACTAAGACATTGGACGCTCGGCAGCAGCAAGTCCAGTTCGCAGTTCGCATGCCTCGCTGCACGTATCGAAGTCAGTGGCTGCCACCCTTGAGCCACACGTTGTCACACACACAAATCCTTTGGCCAACTTTGGCTCAGGCTGCAACGTTTTGGTGTGTGTATATGTATGTGTGTGTGTGGGGATTAGCTTTGTATTTTGTCACAGGAAATTACATTTCGCCTTAAGGATGCCAGAGCGCAAAAATTTCGTTTCATTGTCAAGCGTGTGTGGGTGAGTGTGTGTGTGTGTGGGTCCAAAATGAGGTGCAGGTCCTGTGAGGCGCTTAAGGATTGCGACTACAAATACAACTACGACTATGTTGTCCTCCCATCTAATCGCTGGTACGTGTACAAATGTCGCTGTGTGAGCTCTGCTTCACTTCGCTTTCATCTCAACTCCCGCCCAGCTGCCCAACATCCTTCCACCTGCGCCACACGTAACTTTGGCTCCATTAGTATTTACACTACAACTTGGAGTACAAACACACACACCGTGTACACTTCCTGTGTGTGTCTCAGTGTTAGCTCTCGTGGTTAGATCTCCTGGGCCAAATAACGGCTAGTTCCTGCTGCTGCTGTTTCGACTCCTGCTGCTGATCTGGTGGCAGCCAAACTTCGTTCAGCGCTTTGCTCCTGCAAAGGACATCGTGTGAATTCGTTGTGTGCGTGTATTTAAATGACAATGATGCCTATGTGCAGATAGACGCCAACTAATACACTGCCCGAAAGTCGCTGCATTTTATTTCAGATGGGTGCCAACTGATGTTGAGCAAATTGACACAGGATAATGGGAATGGGGTGGGTGTGAGCAAATCCATTTTAATTATTGCGCTTCATTGGAATTTAGAATGGCAAACGGAATACGAAGGCAGAAAAGTATCCCTTAATATCCCATTGAGTTATTAATTAATTATGACAAATGGTCGCAGGGGGTGAGAGGAGGAAACAAGTTGTGGAATGTTCAACTGAAAGCATTTTCTTCTTCAACATGTGCTGCAATTGAGGAATGTGCAGCTTTAATTGTAAGCAATTCGTAGTTGAGTGAGGCACGTTAACGCTTAAATCATTTCAATTATAATTGAAATTGATATAAACAGCAGAAGGTCGTCAGAGAAGCTTTTAAAGAATTTTCGACTGAATAAGGTTTTGATGTGAATTAATACTAGTTATTTTTGTTATTAATATTAATTTTCCCAATTTTTACTCAATTTATTATAACAAAGTTGGCTTCCTTGATCCTTATTTGCTCTTATCCGTTTTTTATAGGTTTCTCAACTGAGTTGCTTGTGAAAACCGTTTTTGTTGTTTGGGCCTCTTGATTGTTCTTAGTGTAGCCAGCACAGCTGAGGCCTGGGCTGAAAACTTTAACCATAACTTATGATAACATTTCCGTGAGCGCCGATGCCTCAGCCTTGCTGCCGTCCCGCTGTTCATGTTGAGTCAATCCTTGGAGATTGGCGTCTAACATAATTTGGGCCATGTTCAACGAGGCACTGAAAGCCGCAGCAAGTCTAAGCAACTCCTTCGCAACACACCCACGCACACTCGCATAAATCCGCAGCTAATAATATACGGCTTTTGTTTATTAGATTCATACATTTTGTAGGCAAGTTGCGAGCAGCTTGCGTGCGTGTATGTGTGTGTGTGTGTGTGTGTTTGCAAGTGTGTTTGCAAGTGTGTGTTGGAGTGTACGTGAGTGTACTGGTGTGGCACTCATTATGTTTGCTTTTATGGTCGCACTGCGTGCTCCAATAGGCCCCCTAACGCCCCCATCGCAGCCGCACTGCAATCAGCAGCCGCCCCCTCTTTTAGCAGCGGCTTCTGCCTGAAGTGATTTTAATAAAAATGCCAAAGCGTGTAGGTAAAAACAACTTGGCTAACGGAGCGGGGCAACGGGACTGCGGGAAATGGGATGTAAATCCTGACCAGAAATCGCTGCCGTTGGCACATTTCTTTTCGGTCTATGACGAAATCGAGCACAAATTGCATGATTTACGTAATGGAATAAATAAAATAAATTGCTTAATTTACTGATAAATTACTTGGGCACACACACAAGGGCGCAACTTGCACACAGCCTCAAATGCGTAGTGTGTGTGTGTGTGTGTGAGTGAGTATGAATGTGTGCGTGCGTGTTTGCTTGTGTGTTTGGTTGACACACACACACACGCACAGCGTCCACTTATTAAGCACATACCTCTGGCACAGTTGTTGTGGGCTGTGTGTTGTGGGTGGCTCTTTTACCTTTCTACTTTGGCACTTTTTGCGAGATTAATTTCGGTGCCGGGGCGGGGCCTTGACTGCAACTGCCCAGCCTGCCGAGCGGCACAACCGCAGGCAGCGCACCTACCTCAAACACACACCCACATCCACACACCCACACACGTATGGGAATGTATAAACTATGTCTACTTAACTAGAAACAAGCAGTTCTATGGCAACGCAGGGACACACCTATACACCTAGCCACTGCCGGCACTGGCCTCATCCTGGCCAACTTCCTGCTGGCTATGGCCCGTGCGACGCATTTGTAGCCGGAGCCGGCCAAACCGCCCGCACCGCCGACCTGGCTGGTATATTTACAAAAGATTTATGCCAAAAGCTAATTTCATGGAAAAACGTATTGTTCTTGCCAGCGTGTGTTTGTGTGTGTTTAGCTGTAAGTGTGTGTGTGTCTGATTGTGTGTTTTCAGGTCAAACAAAAGCAGCTTGCCATTAAACTAAAAACGGTCAGTTCGCTGCGAGACTTGCTTCGAATCTAATTATTTATGTTAATCGCTCTCTAAAGACGCTCAATATATCAAATTTGCATAGATTTATTATGTGCAGCCAGCTATAATGTAAAACATAAATCCGCTATGCTGCGCAGCTGTATCTATATGTATATATGCATATCTACATATTATATACATGTCTACATATTAATACGTGAATGCAAACATATTTACGCTCGGCTGGCTAATTATTGTAATCCCTTTATTATGCACTACTTTCTACTCGCCCAGGTTCATTAAAGTGGATTATAATAAATTGTGCGTGATACAGATAAGTTGCTAGGCAACGAGTTTAATAATTTAATATAAAGCAAAGGAATGGAGGCGATGAGTGTATTGGTCCAGTCCTGACCCGTAAGCCATTAGCACAAGTCTCTGATTGGACACGTTCGCAGCTGACTTGGCCAAGCGACGAGCTAACAAACTAATCGAAAGTCATTCGAGTGCTGCATAGGTCACTGGACAGCACCAAAAGCGTGTGCATAACAACACAGCCAACAACAACAGCAACAACAACAGCTATATCAACAGCAAACACCAGCAACAAAGCAGAGTGCAGCACTTGCAATTTGCCATAGCTAATCTCAAAGGATACGCTGAGCTAGAGAGTAGCCCTCTGGCTCTCGCTGACTCTCTGACCCCCCACCGCACCATCCCTTTCGCGACCTCAGCCTGTCTCCCTCTCACCTCCTCTTTGTACTAACTCTCCCACCTTCTACTGCTCCGCCCTGCGTGCTCTGTTAGTTCGAATTTTCAATTGAAATCTACTTTTAATATGCCCCCAACAGAGTGTGCTTATGAGTGTTGTGTGTGGGTGTGTGTGTGTGCCTGTCTCCCACTCTAAGTGTATGTGTCACAGCCATGTGACCCCAAGCTGATAGCTGCGAACAACACGATTCAAAAATTGTACAGCTGAACTCATTCCGGGTTGGCTAAAACGGATATCAAAATTTAATTAAAATTTCATTTTGCAATTTTTGTCTCGCACACTCGATACCTGGGCCAGGGCGTACCTCGATACCTGCATATGGGAATTGGCAGCATTAAGCAGCGGCCAACCTTCATTTTTATGCACTCAAATTCCAATTGCAGCGGTGCGGTGGTGCAAGTGGTGGATTAAACTCAATTATGACAACTCAAAGCATCAGCCAGCACAGAAAAATGGTAAAAAATTCAATTATCTTGGCTCGGTTTGTTGGCCAATACGATTGATCGTGCCCCGTTGCCGTTCCCGTGCGCGTGCCCGCATCCATCTCTTGCGCGGGCATTTTGTCATTTCCAAATTTGTCACTTGACATGTGGCAACAACAACACCAACAATTACAACAAAAAATGTGGCAACTTGACTGCGACCGATGTCGGTTGTTGGGTGATGGTGTTGGTTGTAGATTGTTGGTGTTGGTGTTGGTGTTGTTACATGGCATTCGGTGGCATAATGTTGGCTTTAGCATTAATGTCAGTCAATTCCACGACACGGAGCGCGGCAACGAGTCGTGTCCTCGCAGTCGTCTGGGGATATTTACGAATGTGATTTGAAAATCAAGTTTTTTTTATCGTGTTTCTTTTTTCGCTTCTTCTACTGTGAATGCGAATAAAGCGCATCAATCATTCAGTCGAGCATCAAGTGAGCTGAAGTGTATAGTAAATGTCACTGGCATGGCCGAAGGCCAAAGGCCAACATGCCGCATGCCACATGCCGGGCAACCAGTTGCCCTCCCATCCTAAGTACACGTCCATCGTCCGTGTCCGGGCTAGTCGGGCTATTGGACTTCCGTTTGCCCTGGCATTTCCGTTTGCCTCTAAGTGACAGCTCCGACTCGATGGCTTCAATCTTTAGCTGCCAGCTATGTTCATACGTTAGTCCTTTTTGCGATTTACAAATTGAAGAGCATTACAAAGCTGAAAAGAAGAGAGTACGCGTGTGCAGGTGGGTGTATCTACAGCACAAAGAGATTTACGCACATTTGTCATTCACTTCGAGTCTGAGGAAGGGCTTGCCATAAAGTAACTGAGATGCAAACTAAGCACACATAATCTTTATAAATTCATGAAATTGCAAGCCATAAACTTAGCACAAGAATACACTCATATGTGCTCTCATATGTGCACTCAAAGAAATAATTGCGAATTTTGTACTGAACATAAAAAGAATTCATGAGTTTTGCCGAAACTTTATACACATGAGCATATATAGTTGAAATTAAAAATCATGTGTTTTTCTCTGTGCGTACACACGTATGTTTATTTAATATTTGTATATCTCAATTTGCTGCCAACGCTGTTTCTATTGCTGGTGTTGATGTGGTTGCTGTTGTTGTTGTTGTCGTTGTTATCATTGCAATTACCTTTGGCCCTGGGCGGCAACTGAAGCCAGCTGTGTGAGATCTTGGGCTGGCCATTCGTTCGTTTTGTGCCTGTTGCCGACCTGCTGTGCGGCTTTTGTACAGGCGATTCACCTGAGGTGACATATTCATTTGTTGGACATTTTGATTATTTCAAACGAAGCGAAAATCCGTTGGTAAGTTTGCCATTTTGACAGGTGGCAATTTCAGCCCTTCAGCTCCTACTCTCTCTCTCTCTCTCTTTCTCCCTTCACATATAGCGTCTGTTTCCGTGTGTGCTAAATGGTAATTTGCCTGCCAGACTTGGCCCTTGTGTGTAGGTTTTGACGTCTGCAATTGCCAAAAATTGCATTTCGTTTAATAATTAAACACCAATTTAGTTGGCGCAATTCAATTATGAATCTCTAAAGCGTCCATTTTAATGGCGAAAACAAGTAAAACACATGAACGCTTATTTAATATGCCAGACGCACGAGTAGCTGATATTTTATTGCCATTAATTTGGAACAAATTGCAAATGAATCGACTAATAAAATCAATCAAGCTCTGGTAAAATAGCACTTAAAAACATAAAAAGGAATCATACCTATAAACATTATCGAAATTTAAATATAATATAATTTAAATATTCAGAGAGAGCAACTGTGTTCTATTTAATTTATATTCCTATGTACAGGGTATCTTCTAATCAAACATTTTCTAGATCACTTTTTCTTGTTTTAAACAATTTTGTTCAATATTTTATATCTACACTTAAAAACGCTCTTTTTGCACTTTAATCAATTTTGACGCCAATTTGTTGGGTGATTTTAAAAACAAAACAAAAAACATCTAAAAGCCGTCCATTTGGCTGCCCAAACCTTACTTGTACCTTGTCCATTGTCTATTATAAGCCCCAGAGACCCCCTACAGCCCCACTCAGTAAGCTTTTCCTGGCAAACAGTTTTCAGCAATTTTCTCTATCGTTGTGTAGTCACAATCCCGAAAAACAAAAACAACGAAAGCAAAAACAAGCCAAAACGTGCAGCATATTCAAAATTGAAACATGGAAAATCGCACATTTTTTCTGCATTTTCGTAGTTTTTTTGTTCATTTTTTTTTAGGGAGTTCGTTGTTGGGAATAGGCGGGTCATAGTTCATTGTTTTACGTGACGTATTGTTGGATAAACAAATGTTTATGTTTTTGCTTACTAAGCTGGGTATTTGTTAACACTTTGTTGTGTGTAGAAGGGTTAGCGAGGGAAAAGAAGGGGGAAGGGCGGTGATAAACGCTGATGCCAGCAGACGGCTGCAATCTTTTTTGATTGACCAACAAGCAGCGAGCTGAATAAAAAATCATTTCAACGTCAGTTGCTGAGAGTTTTGCGGCAAAAGTTGAAATAGATATAAATTCGCATATTGCAACATCGGACGAGGGATGGATTGAGGGTCTCTCCCCAGTGAAAAGTGAAAGCAACTTTTGGCGGTCAGTTGGCTAATTGAAGGCTGCCCCACAAACCGTAGATAAAAGTGTTGCATGCAACGGGTCGAGGCACTAAGCTCTTATGAACCATTTAAAGCAACTGATGTTGCAACAACTGCCACCGTTGTTGCCACTGCTGCTGCGTGCTACACAAAAAAAATTTACTTAAACTTAAAAGCATTTGCTTTTAATTAAAAATTTCCACTTGCCGCACTTTGGCGCCGCACTGGGAATTACTTACAAAAACTAACTGTGTATACTCACACACACACATAATCAATTTTGCTATGCAATTTTAATTACAAATTGTGGGCGTGGTGGTCAGCATAGTGTCACACTCAAACACACACACACACGTGCACACAGGCATCCCATTGGGCATCCCTGGGCGTGTGTAAATAGCTGCATAATGGATACGCCGCTATGTCCCAGAGGCGTGGCCACGCCTCGTTGACGTTCATCGAGCTGGCAGTGTTGCGCCAACAGTGTCTGCAAGAAGTTAATACACATGACGTGCAACAAATTATATTTATCGCGCATCGCCAAGCATCAAATTATAAGGACGCAACGCCAACCGCAGCGGCAAGGACCTTAACGCGGCTGCGGCTGCGGCTGTTGCTGCTGCAAATTGATGCTTAAGGACAATTTTCACTTCATTACACGCCGCTGATGTTGCTGTTGCTCTTGCTGTTGCTCAGCAGCCACTGTCGCAGTTGCTACCTTTTTTTTGCTACCCCTTCAACTATTTTTCATGCAATTTTTTTCTCCGGCTGTCTGCTCGACGATTAATTCTCAAGTGTTGCTTAAGCAGCAAAACATGCAACAACAACAACAACAAGAGCAAAGGGAACAGCGGACACTGCAGTTGCTGCCACCGTGAAATTACAAATTGCGCCCGGCGGCCATAGATGGCGCCACTGTCGCTGCCGCTGCCGCTGCCGCTGCCCGCTGTGCACCTTTGCATGCCTAATTTAATAAGAAAAAGTGCCAGCCTGTACATCATTTAAAAGCAACACCCACACACACCTACACACACATGCACACCTAGCTGGCGCGCATAATTAATTGTGATTGATAGAAGAAATTACTTGCCAGCGGCTTGGCGGGTTGCTCGACCGGGCTAAAACAGATGGCGGCGGCATCAGGCCAAAAGGCAAGATGAAAAATCATTTCACAAACTGTCCCAAAAGCCAACACACAGCCACACACACGCACACACCGATCCGCACACCTGCACACGGCAAATGGGACATCATAAAGAAACTCAATTTGTTGCCGCTCGAGCGATTTGTTTGCCACGCAAATGAACAAAACGAGAAACAAGCAAAATGGCCAAAATGTAGGTGTTGCTGCTGCTGTAGGTGTATGTGTTTGTGTGTGTGGGTGTGTGATTGCATATGCAGCAAAAAACGTTGGCTATTTTAATTTATGTCGCCCGGCAGCGCTTTGCTAAGCTGCTTAACATTTGGCCCAAAACGCCCGAAGGGACACAAGCAGCTGCCTTCGCCCGGTGCGGCTATAGCTATAACCTTAAAATATAGCCAAAGACTAAAAACAATGGCTTAGCCCAAGCACAGCCATAGCGATGCTTTGTTTGTGTGTTCGCGTATGTGGGTGTGTGTGTGTGTGTGTGAGAATAATTCGCTAGCAAATTGAAAATAAACGCAGCGCGCTGACTAAAAAACGCGCTGCTACTTTTTACCTCGTTTATCTAAATGTATGTGGGTGTAGTTGCTTGTGTGCGGGTAACAAAATTCGCGTAGCTAAACTGGAAAAACTGCCAAATGTTCCAGCATTTAGTTTCTCGCCAATTTCTCTCAGCATTTGCTGTCAGTTTTGCTATATTTTCGATTAAACTCCTTATGATGAACTATTCAAAAACAAACTCTTAAATTTAAAAAAAAAAAACAATTTCTAAATTTAAAAACTACAATTATATATATATATATATTCAAAAACTTTTTCAAGTTTTTCAAGAATTAATTTTCCATAGTGGGAGCCAAGCGCAGCCGCTGAGTAAAGTGCGCAGCTTGCTGCGTGTGTGTGTGTGTGTGATTTTGTGTATGTATGTAAGAAGGCAAGGGGTTGAAATGTATGTAACGACAGATCGCCGCAGGGTTCTAGTCGAGCACTTTTTAGTTAAGTTTTTAGAGTGTTATATAGTGCATTATCTCTTAATAATTTGTTTGCGTTCGCTTTTCTGGACTTTCTTCCCCTCTCTCTCCGCCGCCCCCTCTCTCCCCCGCCCCTCTCTCCCCCTCTCCGGAAAATTTTCTCCTATAAGTTTTTGTTTATAAACCTATAGAAAATTGACTGGTCAAATGCAAACACGCCCTTCTATGCGATTTTCAAGAGTTCAGGTAAGGTTGATATGTTTTGGCATAATTTTTAGTTAAGTGTTTAGAGTGTTATATAGTGCATTATCTCTATCATTTTTTTTTTGCATTGGCTTTTATTGACTGACTTTTCCACTTTCCCTCTCTCTCTCCATATCTCTCTGTGCATCTCTCTCTCTCTCCATATCTCTCTGTGCATCTCTCTCTTCCTCTCTTTCCATCTCTCTCTCTCGCTTTCCATCTCTCTCGCTTTCCGTATCTCTCGCTCCCTCTCTCTCTCCCTCTCCCTCCTCCCATCTCTCTCTCTCTCTTTCCAACTCTCTCTCTCTCTCTCTCTCTCTCTCTCTTTCCATCTCTCACTCTCTCTCTCTCTCTCTCTCTCTCTCTCTCTCTCTCTCTTTCCATCTCTCACTCTCTCTTTCCATCTCTCACTCTCTCTCTCTCTCTCTCTCTCTTTCCATCTCTCTCTCTCTCTCTCCTTCTTTTTCCATCTCTCTCTCTCTCTCTCTTTCCATCTCTCTCTCTCTTTCCATCTCTCTCTCTTTCCCTCTTTTTCTGTCTCTCTCTCTCTTGTGTGTGTAAGTGTGATTTTCAGTATGTATGTATGAATGCAAAAGGGGTTTAAACAGCTTGCAGCTGGGCTCAGGGTATCTCATAGTCGGGCGTTTCCCTCACATTTTATTTATTATTCATTTATCTAGAAAATCCTTGAGCTCAATGGCCTCCAGCAGCCGCAGTTGCAGTTCATCCAAACCAATATTACCGGGTATCATAAAAGAATGCACAGATACTATCATAATGGCCGGCAGTTCATCCAGTTGAAGGTTCGCGACCAAATCGACAGCTGCCCGGCCACAGTGTTCACCCAGCGAGAGGAGAAGCAACTTTTCGTTGCTTTTATAGGTCAGGTCCCAGCCATACAGCACAAAGTTCTGCTTCAATAGCTCCAAGACGCTCTCGTCCTTCAGCAGGCGATGGCAAAATATGTTTGTCAGGATGCTTGCGCCATGATGCAAATAAATGGCAAACAATTTACGCTGGAAATAAACAACTTCAGAACTTTATGCCTTTCGCATGGGCGTGTTTACCTCTTTCTCCGATTGAATCGCAGACTGGGCCAATTGCAAGGCGCTTTCAAGGCTGCCCACATGAAACTCCGGATGTGGAGCGCCAAAGCGTTGCTTGTAATTGTCCACAAATTGCTTGGAGCCGTTAAACTCACAGGCTGTTGCGTCGGCTATCAAATGCGTAGGCGCCGGCTTAGAGTCGCAGCAAAATAGTGAATGGCATCTTAAATCTGACTCCGATTTCGACTGAGAGCCGCTCAAGGAGCAATCGCTATCGCTATCGCTATCCTCGTATTCATCATCAGCATCGGCCTCGCTGCTGGTCTGCGAGTAGGAGCGCTGCGGATCTGCATTCGAGTTGCTGTGCACCACAAAACAGTGGCTTCGTCCGATGCCCGACTGGGCCAGGTGTGTGTCATTATCACAGGCCACGCCCAGTGGCCAGCCCGACCAGACCTGATGGCGCACCGGCATATCGGTAATATAATATACATTAGTTTTCAGCTCTTGCATTGTGGTGCTGTCTGGCAATGTCAGCGAAATCGTACGTCCATCAGGCTCCGTCAATATCTTGATTTTATACATGGCACCATCGTCATCTTTGTTCTCAGCTTCGGCCAGACTCAGCTTGTCAATGTTGGGCAGCTCTTCCTCCTGCTGCTTCGAATCGTGGTCCATTTCACAGAAATGTCTTTTGGTGAATTGCAGTTGAAATTGCTTGGGAAAACGGAGCGCAAATGTGTTGCTTGGCTCCGTTCCAATTTATTTTCCTTCACTCTAGTCTCTTGCTATTTTCCTCTTACTACCTTTATATATATATATCAAATTGTCATTTCGCTTATCGATTTACCTGTTGGTCGCCAAGTTGCCGCCAGCTCCCAGTTGCAGTTTCCCAAAAATTGCTTCGCCCCTCAAGGAGTGACGTCTTAAAAATAAATTCAAGCAAGTCGGGACTTTCACAGTTGTACGCAAAGCTTACTTGGATATTACTACATTTTTCTAGTGTAACGCAATAGATGTGGCTTGATTGTTTTGTCTTACCTTGTCCCTATAAGTGGCAGACAGCAACTGGCTTTCTTGTTTATTATTCATTATTTTTATAATTGATTTAAAAATGAATTGCATAACAAGCGTCAGTCTGTTTACCATTATATATTTATACTGTCTTATATATTATGTAATAAATAAATTAAATTTTACATGGAATTATTCCAAGTATGTGTAATTTGTGAAATTATATTAAATATTATTATTATATTGATATAAATTCGTATTAGAATTTTAAAAGTTGTAATGATACTTCAATATTTTCAATAGCAATTTTACTATACTTAGTAGTCTCTGTTGATTTCTTATATTCATTTTCCTTTTTTTTTTGCTTCAAAAAACTTCAATAATTAAACGCTAAGCAAGCACAAGGACTTTACACTAATCGTAAAGATACGTGTGCGTGCTTTTTTCCCTTTTCCATCAAGTTTTTACAAGTATTGTTTTTGTTATTGTTCAAGGAATTTCTAATTTAAAGTTGCAAGAAAAATTATTGCAGCAGCAGCAAAAATCGCACGTTTTGGCCAAAGTGAGTAAACAAACAAATGCGCTAACATGACCAAGGGGCCGGCAGATGACCACGCCCAGACGTCGACAGCTGACTGCTGCAGCTGCCAGTTGGCCAACGCGTAGTTTACGCTCATTACACGCTACCAATAACTACATACACACAGACACATAGATACACACAAGGGGCAACACTTTGCCGGCAGCACTTAATTACAAAATGGTTTTTTTGGCCAACAGCGCAAAAAGCAGCTGCCAGCGGCCTTAGGCAAGCCGCTTTGTGTGTGTGTGTGTGTGTGTGTGTGGGTGTGTGTGTGTGTGTGTGTATGTGTGTGTGTGTTTTGTTTAGCTTGTCTTGTTGCTTTTGTATTGCGAGCAGCTGCAGCTGCGTCTTACTGCTGTCAATTGCAACATGCGACGTTGCGCTTTTTGTGCCAATGATGATGGCTGCAACTACCCCGGCCCCTTGTTGGCGTCACCCCCACCACACACCCTGCTTTTAAGAAGGCTGTCAGTGGCAGCTTAATAGGTTTTTGTTGTGCCCAGACATTTATACAAGCCGCGCGCACAACAAGTTGGGGCTGCACCCTCTCTTCGCTTTCCCCACGGCCAGCCCCTGATTTTGCCCACCTCGAGCTTGGTTTTTGCTTCGTTTTGTTGACGGTTTTTAAAATTATTACATCTTATTTACAATGTGCGAGTTGCTGTTGCCGCCCTTTGAGGCGTGGCAGCGACATGTACTTGCTGCCTGCTGCTCGCTTGCAACAAAAGAAATGTTGCAAATTAAGCGCTCGGCTGCATGCGCCGCACAAGTTTCAAGTGCGCTACAAACAGAACAAAGCAGCTGCATCACAACTGCAATTGCAGTAAAATTAAATAAAAAATGCTCATGTTTCTTTATGTGCCATGCAATACACACACGCACACAAACACACCCACGCTCGTAATTGTATTTCAACATTTTTGCTGCACGCGGCGTATAAGTAATATTTTATTATGTTGCTGCATTTTTAATGCCACAACAAGCAGTGTGCGAAAAGATGTCATCATTTTACAAGCGCTTTAACCACACAACTCTTTTTTTAATGTGCTTTTTATTTTATTTGCTGCACCCTCCCCCTACCCATAGCTGCTCAAGTGCGGCAAAAAACATTTTCGAGTCGGTTACTTGAAATTGGATTAAAGTTCCTGCCGCTGCTCTCAGATTTTTATTTGCTGCGCTGCAAACTTTTAACAACATTTCGCTTGAAGTTGGCTTTAATACATGTCCAGTTAACATGCCAGTGGCCAGTGTGGCGGCACATGGAGCAGCAGCGGCAGCGGCAGCTGAGTGTCGAGTCTCATTTCATGCACACGACAATATCGGTGAAAATACCGGTAATAATATTTGAGGTGCTCCGCAATGGCGCCTGCTCTGGCATATGTAGTGCACGTCCCACTGTTAGACAACACGACCGCCCCCGCCCGCCCGCCCCTTGCTCCCGGAGTGCCTGTCTGCCACTTACACGCTGCCTGGCAATGTCCACGTCGAGCAGCTCCCCAAGCGGCCGGTCTGCAAAAGCTGACCCAGAATGCAACTTGTGCTGGTTAGTTGGCTCTGTGTGTGTGTGTGTGTTGTGTGTAAGCTGAGCTGAAGCTGCAATGTTTTACTAACCACAAAATGCTGTAACTAAACGCGCACTCACACTCACATATGTAGATAGATAGAGCTGAAAGGACACGCAGAATACAGCACTACTTATGGAGCACTTGAGGCAGCTGCACAGGTAAAACTGCAGCTTGTTCCACACGAGCTGTGCGACACAACCAAACATACACGTTTAGTTTGGCAACTTTGCCACACACAAAGAGCAACACACACACACGCACACACTAACACTGCAATTGTGGCATACACCCACAACATATTGTTATGGCCATGCCAAAGTTCTTGGCCCCAAAAATTGTCACCGTTTCTGGTTGCAATGTTTAGCACATTGACAGCATAAACTTTAACTAACATTTTAAATGGGCAAGACTGTCCCAAGGCGCTTACATATTAAATTATTATAATTGTTTGCAAAATAGTTGCTCTTAAAGCCAAACTCTTTGAGTTTTTCTTTCAATTGAAAAATATGCCATATAATTTGCTCTCTTGGCCGGCCAACTAGCAAAAACAATTCTGAAACTTTTGTTTATTTTTTCCCAAATGCATTTAATTACTTTCAAAAGGGCATTCTCTGTATTGTTAGAAACAAAATAAAATTCAACCAAAACTTCCTTACAAACCAGCATTTTCATTACTTTGGTAGCTGCTGTTGTTAAGAGGGAGATTTTAATTTTATTTCATTCACTTGTTGCATTCGTTATGAAGTCTTATATATTTCTTAATTCCGAGTAGCTTAAGAGCTCAGCCATTAAGCTAAAGTAAAACTAGTGCAAAGAAGAGATGAGAAGATTGAAATATATAATACAACATTCACAGCCGATTAAAGTTTCTTGTTATAAAAATGTAACTCATTGCAAATCTGAAAGTGAAAACTTTTGTCAAATGTCGCAATATTGTTAGCATGAATTAAAATTGAATAATGATCTAACGATCAAATTAAATTTCCAACAACTTTTTGTAAAGCAAAAACTAATGGAAAATAATATAATTTTGTTCTTTTGGGCATGTTGCTACTCTAGTTGAAAACTAACTTGCCGCTAAGTGCACTTTTGCCTAATTTGGCAATCATTTAAGCACTCTGTCAGTCAATCAGCCAGTCAATCAGCTTGACATAGGCCAGCAACATAATCCTAATTCAATTGCCTGGCCACGTAATGGGCCAAGCCGCACAGCATCAACTCAAATAGCAGAGTTACGTCTGGGCCATGAGCAGCGGCTGCCAATGTAATATTGTCAAGGATTGGGCTGCTGTTTAATCAGGCGTCAAACATCAAAAAAGTAATTCGAAATGCTCAAGCGCAACACACTGCGTATGAGTACTTTTTGTGCGCCGTGTGAAGTGAAAGGATTTGCTGTGTGCTCCTTTGCGAGCCAACGATTTGGAAGCCAGTGAATGTGCGTCTGCAGTGCTTTGATAAAATTCGTTAGATAAATCAACAGAAAAGTGCTGCACGTGTTAGTGGATAGTCTTTGAGCACTTGCCAGCCGGCAAAACTAATTGAAAACCGAACGAAACTCATTTACTTGGCGGCCAAATGAGAAATCTCTTCAGCTGGCAGGCAGCAGCTGCCAGCACAATTAATTTGAATAGTTCAATATTTGAGCTGTAGATCGATATAAATATGAATTATGCTCAGACAGTGCTTACTTTTAATAGGTATGTATGTACAGCTATCCTTCAATATGAATATATATATCACATATCATGCTGACGAATGAAATGCAACCTTTTTTGTGCAGCCTCTACATGCATAATTTCTTTGCTTTCGGGTGCGCAAATCCGTTCGATAACGAAATAAATTGCTTTCAGCAAATGCTTAGTGCTTTGATTAATAGCAACAACCGGCAACTGGTTCTCAAATAAAGCAACTTCTGTCCACACTTTGCGCTCTGCCCTTGCTTCTCGTTGCTTCCTTTTACTTTATTCCTTGCTGATGAGCGCACATTTACTCAAATGTGCGGCGTGTGCTGGTATGTGTGTGTGTGGATGTGTTTGTGCTGTACGAATTTAATTGAGTGCTAAATGGCACGTAAACTGATAGGTTAACACACACAACCAAGCACAGACATACAGTCGGACACACGTTGGGCGCCACAGACAAACTTTTGCTGGCGAAGGCGTTGCCAAGGACAAGCGCTAGAAAATTCAAGTATGTGCATCAATGCCACACGTATGTCAGGACACAAGCACTTGCCAAATTGTGTGGGCGTCAATTAATTTCTGTGTACATAATAGAAACTTTACATTTGCTGGTCACCCAAAAAGTATGCAACACTCTTTCGATTTCTGCGCCGATCCCCATCTCTCTCTTTCTCCAGTTATAATTTGGCAGCAGAGTGCGCCACATTAGCAGCGCAATTTGTTTGGTAATCCCCATTTGCCAAGTCCACGCTGCCATTTTGCCTTTGTGCTTGGATGAGCAGCAAGGCCTTCTGGGCCTGCTAATCCCCAGTGGAGTGGAACGTCAACACGTGCAAATAAAGCATTTAAATAGCCAGACACCCACATGGGCAGCGGCAGCAGCCGACAGGACAACGTCAAAGGCGCCTTGACCGCAATGTCTGAAAAGGGAAGCCGTTCAAGTCTATGCCGCTGTTTCGGGCTCACTCTCAATCTCAGTGTGGGTTTGACTTATATAAACAGTAAGCCACACGCGCACACACTCTCGCACACTCTCACACACACATACACACTAGCCACACACATTAAACGAGCTTCTTCGCCGCACGTCTCAAGTTTATCAAAAGCCAGAAAAAAAAAAGCGACAACGAAAATGAAACGCGCAAAAGGCAAACCTAGAGATGGATAGAGTTAGATAAAGACACATAGATAAAGACGGAAAGAGATAGCACATAGAGCTGCCCGACAACAACAACAACAACAACAATAGCAACAATGTCGGCAACAAGAACATAACCACACTTAATTCATTCGTGATTTATATGAGTCGCT
Organism: Drosophila colorata; assembly: GCA_035041545.1. Lineage (NCBI taxonomy): Eukaryota > Metazoa > Arthropoda > Insecta > Diptera > Drosophilidae > Drosophila > Drosophila colorata. The sequence goes on from JAWNLD010000564.1 coordinate 10,514,155, forward strand.
TTCTGGGACTTAAAATTTGGTTGTAGCTGGAGCTCTGGTTTTTCGGGTTTGAGGCAACTAAAAACTAACGAAACTATTTGTGCGGTCTGCCGAAAGCCCCAAAGCCCACCAAAGTGCTAAGACTTGCAGTGTGCACTCGTTTTGGCCATGGCTCTCAATTAAAAATTCCTCTTGAGCTGCTCAAAATTCAATTCAAATTTTCGGCCCAGATACTTGTAAGCACAGCAAAAGCCAGCAAAACCGCTGATAAAATGCGACAGCAGCATCCACACACTGACACACACACACACACACACACCCACACAAGGGGATGTGCCCTAATACTATAGTCGTAGTAGGATATACTTGGCTAAGCCATGGCAAAGCAAGTTTCAATTTTTTGGCTCGAAACGCCATTTTGTCACTTTGACAAAATTGTTGCTACTTTTCGAACAGGGCTTAAACACAGGGGGTTCGAGCCAGGCACAACTTGTCGTTCAAGTGACATTCAATTATTATTTCAGGCAGGGCAAAAACTTTCGCAGCGCAACGAAACGAAATTTAGCTACAAACGAGCAGCGACAATATTGTTAGGAGATAGTATTACAGGCAGACAAATGTCGGGGTCTGAGGAGAGATACCCGAGGACACAGATACAAGAACGGGCCAACAGACAGACAGACAGACAAACAAACAAACAGACAGGCGTAGAGATAGACAGTTAGATAGATAGTTGGATAAGAAGAGCGGCATACTGCGTATTTGCGCATTAAATGCAAAACTTTGCAAATAGTTTTGTGCCAAAAATAAAATCAAAATAAAATGTTACAAATAAGAATAAAAATAAAAATTAAATGAAATCAAAACTTTTCAATTGCTTTTTAAGAAAGAGAGTCAACCAGAGCGAAGGCAACTAAAAATAACACAACTGAGAAGCTAAACTTTTTTTCTCTTAGGCTGACTTCTTAACCGATTAAGTTACAAAGTTAACAGCAGTTAATGTGTAAACAGAACATCTTTACCTCAATTACGCTCTAAGCAAAGAACTGAAGTTCAAAACGGAGATCAAAACATAATTTTTAAACTCATTTTGAAAGAATAAAAATTTGCAATAAAAATTAAAAAATGATTGGAACTCCTTAAAAAATATAAACTCCGGTACGTGTGAATAGTTGTACGTGCTTTTAGCTCTATTATATTGAGCCAGACAGATAGGACTCTGGATATTATTAATCATTAGCAAAATAAATACAATTTCAGACATATAAGGGATACACTGTCAATAGGTAGATTTAAATGAATATTTGCAAAAAGCTGTTGCAAGTTGGGAACCCAAATGACGGCAGGGCAGGCAAGTGTGTGTGAGTGAGAGTGCTCGCAATTTGGGCAGAGCCAGAAGCGTGCAGCTTAAAATTAATGACAGCGAAGTAAATGTCAGTGCAGAATGAAAAACAAGCCCAAAATGCCAGGCGCAACTTTACCAACCGCGACGTGTGGCAAAAACAATAACAGGACGAGAACGAGCACGAGGATGTGAACGTGGACGTGAACGTGGACGGGCACGGGAAACTCGAAGGACGCTGACTACGATGCATGGCTTCCGGTTTTTGTTCGCGCGCTGGTATTTTCCGCGCCCTGCCGCCCAGCCACGGCAACCATTGCGTGCGCGAGTGTCGCATATGCACATTTTATTTATAAACTTGCTGCAAAGTAGAAAATAAAAAGCGTCCAGCTTCGAGCGCTATGCACCTCAGCAGGCGATGGCAGCGGCAGCGGCAGTGGAGTGGCATGCCCCAGGCTACGGCTTGGCCCCTTTGGGTATATTGCATGTGCAGCGATAAAAGTGGTAAAATGCTTATCAAGCTCAAGCCGGATGTACACAGTGTCAAACAGTTGGAGAACCGGAGGAGGGGCAAGCACCAGCAACAGCGGCAACAGCAGCTGCAAATAGTTTTTATGGCAACGGTAATATAAGCGGTAGTTTAATGCATAATTGAAAAGCACGCAAAGTTCAACAATAGAGGCGAGCACGAAGAGACCCCCGCTCATTGGAAATCCGTGACCGACTAAAAAATAGCGTCACACTGGACGCAGAACGGTCACACTGAAATACATGCACAAGCCAATTTAAATATGAAATAAGATCAGACTCATATATTTGATTTGCGCTTGCTTAAAGTACTGGCAAACTAGATAAGGACATGCCGAAATGTAGTCACACAGGATTACAAATATTCAATCGGACAAACAAACGGTCACATGGAAAATACGTCCACATCAGAAATACCAGCAGATAAAGCAAATATAATCAGAATAATTGTTAGAAAGAAAAATGCTTCCACACTAAAATACGCAGGCGGGTGTAATCAACTAACATTTGGTCACATTGGAAAAATTTAGAATTTGATGTAACCTTTTTTGTGTTAACCAGTGTAAACAATGCCAAAAGCCAACACATCGCTTCACTGACCATTTTGCTCGTATTTGACTTAATTTACGAGTCACAACACGAGACGTGACGGGGAAAAACTCTGGGGGAATTTCTGTCAAATCACAATTTAATGGCAATCAACATTTTTGCTATTTCGCACTTGCTTGCACTTGATAATGGTAATTATTTAACAATAAGTGTGCGATGGAGCACGAAACAGGAGCGTTAATGAACTGTGTAATGTTTTTACAATTATAAGTGAGCAAAGGAATTGAAAAAACCCAAACACACACTCACACACACACACACACACACACCACAAACACTCGCACACAGAACGTAAGGAATTGGAAGTGGTTTGAGGTTGGTTTAGCTGTAAGCGTGCATATATATATGCTAATTGAATGCCCACTTTAGCCAAATCAGGCTAAATCGGCGCTTTGTGTCACACTTGAGATGCACTTAAAGAGCGCTCTCTCAGCCGTCAAACATTACTCGTCTTCATCCGGCGACTGCACAAACAAAACGCGCTATAAAATGTAAAAATACTGCCAAAGTATGCAAAGCTCCTCATAAAAACACTCGAAAACTAACGTGCATTGCAGCCAGGCAGCAACTGTTGGCTGCTTCTGCTGCTGCTGTTGCTGCTGCTGATACGTCCTTCGTCCTTTGTCCTGCGTGCGTGCTTTTGTCTGCGCTTTGGTCTATGTCTGTGTCTGGAACTAGCTACTTGCTTAGCTGCTTCCTGCCGCCTCTGCATGCCCGGGTTTCCTTCCTGAAAATCCATCAGCGCTAATTTTGCATATTTTACTTGGCTGTTACTTTATTTTTTTGCCCTCTCTCTCTCTGTCTTACTTTCTCGCTACTTTCTCCCGCTCTCCACTTTATGCGCTTTTTTTTGGCTTAGCCGGCTTGTGACTTGTGTTTTCACAGCCGTAGCCCAAAGATATTTTAGCTATGCGCAGTTGAAGGCAATCCGGATTCTGTGGCCTTGTGTCTGCTCTGATGATGAATTATGTGCGCCACGTACGTTATTAATAATTCCTGTCCTGTCAACAAATACATTGTTACCCTGTTACCCCGGCCCACACCTAACCCCACGTAGTCATATACTACGCCCAGGCCCTGTCTCCCTGCATAGCCACAGGCCGCTCACGTTGCGTATGCGTAATATGTTTATTTTCAACGCTGCGGCCCAAAATTTATCAAGCAGCTGCCGCGGAGCGTCACAAACGGCAACCGCAACGAAATAAAAAGAAAAGCTCATGTTGAAATTTAAGCTTGTGGCCATCAGGAGGGGGCATTTAGGGTCTTAAGATGTACACGCATATGACGCAAATCAAGTTTAAAGCAAAACGCAAGACTGAGGCCATTTTTATGTTTCCGATTTACTGCAGAAATTTTGAACAACTTTAAGGACTACAAATTCTTAAAAGAAATTGTATATTTGATTTAATTTAAAGCACTTTTTATGACCCAAATTTCATAAGGGAACTTTATTTTATTAAATTTAATCCAGCAAATGTTTGTTATTTAATACGATCGTCTCACGTAACCAGCACCAGCTGCGACATTGCGCATACGCCGCGTATTGCGTCATTGGATAGCCGAGCTGAGCTGCGGACGGCGGCTGAGGGCTTTGGCTGTTTGTTTACACATTGTATTGAGTTTCAAGTGCACAAGTTAATTGCTTGAAAAATTGAACTCAATCAATTACAAGGACACACAAACACACACGCGAGCCATGTGTGCATGCATGTGTGTGTGCGAGCAGCAGGGCCAAGGCATTGGCTCCCGTGGGCAAAACTTTTGTTAAATGAGCACACACATCGCGTGCACACGCATCGAGTTTCTGGTGTGTGTGTGTGTGCGTATGTGTGTGTGTGCGCGGGTGTTAACTCTCCACTTAATATCGGCAATTAATTATACTATGTTGCATACTTTCGGGCGCGGTCGAAATTGTATTTAATATGATTTTTGATTTGACAAGAATTGGCGCTGCAGCTCGACGTTTATATATTTTAAATTGTAATATAATTAATTTATTTCAATTGCTGTCTTGTGCCCAAATTAGCTAATTATTTGCGATGCTGCAATTTGCATTTAAATTGTTCATGCAGCGGGAACTGACAGCGGACGGCAAATCAAATGTCGGCACTTTTGGGGCAGCTGTGGCAACTTGGCCAACTGGGCAAACAGAAACTGCACATTAGTTAAATATTTATGTGTTATGCACACAAGCCACGCACGCACACAGACAACAACAAATAAACACTTATATGTGCAAAAGCCAAACAGAGCGCAACAAATAAAGAGACAAACAACAACAAGTACAACTACTTGAGATGCCAGCAAACTTGCCACACACACACATACACAGAGACTAACACATATACATATAGAGCCAAACTCGCATTTATTCAGTGCTTATTGTTCAAGTACAAATTTAATATCTAAGCTCAAGACAATGCAATAAAGTTGAAATTAGTTCGGCCCATAATTTCAGGTGAACATCCGGAGGCAATGCAAACTGGCTCATCCGGCTGCCAGTACAATTGGTTGACAATTGTCATGCTGCTGGGCCTGGTGCTCGGCTATAGTCAGCGCCAGCAGCAGCATTGTGCCACACTTGCCACATGGGCTACTTGCAGCAGAGGCGTCACGCTCGCGGCCAGTGAAAGTGACATTAGGAGAACAACAACAGCAACGAAACGTACTGCCGGCGGCCTTGAAGCGTCGCCTGCGGCTAACCGCAGCAATTGTAACAGTAACTGTCGCCAGGCGTGCCACGCCCACACCCACGCCCACGCCCACGCTAAACGCTGCTGTCACAGATGATCGCATGCGGCCCGAGTAAACAGCGTAATCTAAGCAGCCACATGAAATGTGTGCGAACGTATCCACAATGTGTGTGTGTATCTATATCTATGTATGTACGTAGCTGTAAGTGCATGACTGTCACGGCTAGCTAAATAATCATATTTAGTTATCTACCAAGTCCTATTGCCAGTTCCAAACTAGCAATTCATTTGTATGTACAAGTCTTAAGTAAACGCTGGCGCACTCCTAGCTAAAAGGTTCGATGCATACCCCACATGGGCGAATGGATTAACATTTAATGTGTGCTTTGTATAGTTTAAGCAGCGTGTAAATAACTAACGTAAACTTATTAACGTAATTGCAACATCAAATGTATCACATAACAACAAATAAACAACAACAAAAAAGCAAACAAAAAATAAATAAATAAAAAAATGTCGAGAGATTTCGCAATGGCTCTTTAAATAAATATATATACAATATTAATACAAACGAGCGGTGCATTAAATAATTAGATAAAAACGTAGCAGTCACAACAACTAAAAACAATCCCAAATAACAAATAAAAAAAATAAACAGTTGCGCATTGAGAGGCCATAAAATATTTAAATTAATTGTCATATCATGCAAATATTTGCGCTGCGCATTTTTTCCATGCCAACTGAAAAATTACTCTTTTTTTTAAATCAATATATGCCAATTAATTTGCAATTTTTACATGACAAACAGTAAGAAGAGGAGTACTTGAATGTAGAGAATATAAAAAACCAACGGGAATCTTAGCAAATTCCAACATATTCTCTCATTGGGATCTCCGTGTTGAGTTCTGTGTGTTTAAATATAAATCAAATTATTATTTTAAGTTACATATTTTATTTGTAAATATTAAATTTAACTTTTATTGTTTGGTTTAATATACAAAATAGGTTTAACAAGTTATAAAACATCAAATGTTATGAATCAAATTAACATTTATTCATTTTTCGGTCTACACATCAAAATTATATTTGTAATTATATTTACACAATTATTTCAATACAAATATTTACATTTTGCAATTTGATTTGCTTATTCGCCTGTAAACTTAACAAATTCATTTAATTTAAATCCACTAGACATCGGAATTTCTATTTGACATTCGACAATATGAATTGCTAACTCAATAAAAATTCTGTTGACACGCCACATAAATGCCGAATACATTTTTTATTAATTACCATAGAAAAAACCGAATTTTTCAAACGTTTTATTTGTCCAATACAAACACAAAAACAAGCGCGGAAAATAGCTCAATTATTGGCTACAAAGTTATTAAAATTGTTAATGTAATTAAAGTCGGTGGCTGGGGCTGTGGCTGCACGTTGTGATTCAAATTGGACTACAATTAAATTATAATTAAATTTAATCTAAGGCCAGATTATAATTTGTAATCAATGCTGCTGCAATGCAGGCAATTCAAATTAAAATTATAATAATAACGATATTATTAATAACAGTTTGTTTCATTCCAATCAATATAAGCTGTAAAAATAATGTTAGTCATGTATGTATATTGATACCTTATGTAAGTACGCATATGTTTGGTTAATTGCCACATCAAATATTATTACTTCCCGTAATATATTGTTATGGTGGCTGCGATAAGGTCCATGTGAATTGTGCACACTGTACAAACAGCTTCTATACGACATTTAACTTTAACCTTCCGTTAAAATGCTGTTCCATGAAATTCCAATTTCTTCCAATTGTCAGCGTTTTATTATTCAAGTGCAAAGCGCATAACAAAACCACACGAGTTCACCTAATAAATCAAAATGTAAAATGTTTATAAAAGATATTTGTATATATATAAGAGTATATAATTATAATTGTATGTAATATCATATGCCAGCCATATGCCATTTGTATCTGTAACTCAGCATTGTTTATGTTGAGGACCCAAAACAATTGATAGGTACTATTAAAACGTAGTGTATTAATTCCAGTTTAATAGTAGGTCATCAGACAAAACAAATTCCTGTACATTAAAGTTAATTAGTACAACTTTAGAACTCTGTATGTATGCAAATGTGCGAATGAATGAATGTGTGTAATCACAAAATTGCCATATAAGCTACATACTTAATATATATTCTATTTAAAACAACATCATGCATACTTATTAGTTATGCATTTGAATAAAGCAATTGAATTGTATGAAAGGCAACTAAATATAAATTACGAATACTTTTAACTGTTGCATTTGAATACAAGTAAAATAAAAGAGTAAATTGCAAGTTAGTCAAAATATGTACTATAACAGCATACTATATAGTAAGACTATTTATAACTGGGCAGTCAAAATCAATAACGAAAACAAAAACAAATCAACACACGCGTAAACATGACATAATATAGAAGACTTAGCAAAGCATTACAACAATAACAAGTTCATAGAAACAACAGCAACAACAATTGCCATATGCAAATGTCGCAAGCAAAAACAAAAAAAAAAAATTTAAAAAAAAAAACAATACAAAACAAAAAGCAAAGCATTTGCCAGTAAAAATAACAAACAGAAATTGTCAACTGTTGTGCGTGTAGCACGTGCTACTGCCACAACAACAATAACAACAACAACTATGTACATTTAACAGTGCAAAAGGAAGAACAATTAAACATTTTTTATTTAAAAAAAATTACGTGTTTTGATAACTTTTCGATTTGGTGCGCCTACAAACAACTCGTGCGGTTTGGGTCCTCATTTCTCTTGATATAAGCTGTTCAATTATTTATGCAAACTACAATGTAATGCAGCAGCTGGCAGCTCTGTCGACCACCCCTGTTCACTTCTGCAGGAAATACGCAACGACAGCCGAAGAAATGAAAAATAAGCTGCAACGTATGCGTGTGTCACATGTAATCTCTGGATTATGGACAGCAGCAACCAGGCAGAAGAGAGCGTAGCCCTTGCCCAGACACCCGGGCACCATGGCTGCCAGATGGGCACTTTGAAAACTGGGTCAGCAAATAAATCGAAAGGGCTTAAACAGGAAACTAAGGCATCAACATTGCCAAACCGAAATATTACATGCTCTTTTAGGTATCAATTTTAAAAAGCAAATACCTATTTATGTACAAAGGAAAATTGTATTTAAATTTCTAGTATTCCTTTTATTGTGAGATATTTACTAATCTAGATTTAGCTTAGAATACAAGCTTCTAAGCTGAATTTTGTGTTGGAAGGTAAGTAAATAGAATCTAATAATAAAACGAACTTTAAGATTAATTGAAAACTTGTTCGGGAAAGAGGCATGACTTAAGTAAATGAAGAAATTCAGATTGGTGTGCAAACTGCTTGCATAAACTTAAGCTTCCGGTGCTACTGCTTACACTGCTTGACTTGAATGTTCTCTGCTCTTGGTAACAAAATTGATGACAAAGCCAATTTAGCTTCCGGCAAAGAGTATTTAAAAAGCCCGCTTCGGGTAATTCCATCAGCTGCGAACTTTGACAGAACAACAGCAAAACAGGAATTCCAATTGAAATGCCTCATTAATTAACACACACACGCAAATTGACAAACCAAAGGATCTGCGACAAACGGAAAAATAAAATTAAACTGCAGTAACAATTGCAACGCACAATTGCAGCTGGTGAAATGCAACTGTAATTCTATTAAAATTCGCCACAAAGCAGCGCTAATCCGCATGCATGTCCGCGTCCAAAATAATCAGCTTGGCCACAAAATTGCCACATGCAAACCAACTGGCACTTGCTCCACATTCGGGATCAATTGGCCTAGGGCTTGGGGTCTGGAGTTTTTGTGACTGCGTTGGCATAAAAATATTTATACGCTCGCTTGAGTCCAAATTGATGTGCGCTGCTTATGCAAATTTTTGCGGTTGCCTAAGCAACCGCCGCTGCGCTGGGCGTCGCCTCTTGTTGTCGTTGTCCTCGCGCTTCCCGGTGGACATGGCCAACAGCATGTAATTTGGGCTGATAGATTTTATTTAATGGCATAGCATTAGCCACATTTGTTGCCGGGCAGCCAGCAGTCACAGCATACTCGATATTGATTTGAGGGCAGCCGTGACAGGAGCGCAGAAATTTTTTGTAAATTCGCATTTAGAGCAAAAAAGCCGAAGCTTAGATTTCACATTTATTACTGCCGCAATTTTCCAGCTTTTATGCGCTAATTTTACAGTACATTTTTGGACTGAGCGTTGAAAGCTTTTTATGTCCTCTAATTTTTGCAACAAACGCGAGCAAAATGCGCCAGTTAAATAAATGGCACGAGAGATAAACCTAACGGGTTAGGATTATATGCAACTTGTATAACCTTTACGACTACTTTTAATACCTAACTTAGGTAAATTTAAATAAATGGAATATATGTAATTGCTTGCCATGCCAAACTGAACCATATTCTGAGGAATCTGGAATTTATTAATCACTAGCATGCTCAATAACTGATATAAGTCCGAAAATATTTATTGACTGGTTTTCTTAAGCAGACCAAGCAGTTTACTGAACTGCTTGCGACCTGCTACAGGAGCAGCAGTCAACATAATTTTTAAGCTTATGTGATTTAGAAGAAGGTATTCCAAGGGTCCTCCAATGATAATACTATTTGTATAGCTAAACACAGATTTAGATTTTTATCCGTTCGCAAAATGAAATGGACGTAATTAAAGCTTTAAACTTGGAATATATTATTTAAGATCTAGTTAGAAAATTTGGCAGGGTAATAGCTGATGCCAACTGTAAGAAGAAGGACTTTCGACGCAACAATAGCTACAAATTGTGACACTTTGAACAGAGTATTGCGCAGTCGCATTACATTTTCTTACACGTAATAATATCATGTGCTCCATCTTGTAATACTAATAATAAACCATAAGTTAACTCCGAACATATTGGACAGTTTTGCACATGTTTCTCATTTTTGTCCCTCGTTCGAGTAGGCCCCAACAAACATTGCGTAGGGCAGCACAAGATAAAAAGGCCTTTTGCGATAATATACGAATTTGTGTGTAATAGTTTTGTATGCATTTTTACAGCAGATTTATGGTTTGTGTGTGTGTGTGTGTGAGCGCATTGTCAAGGACTGTTGGCGGGCTAGGGGCGTGGTCGGCGTGAGTGCGGCCTGGCAAACTGGAAAGTGGCCGCTGCAGAGCCGCACGAAATGCCAGTTGAATTATAGACCATTTGAATGAAATTATTTTAATTGCGTAAATCACTTTGCAGCCAACCAAAATTCAACAATGCTGCGGCATTTAGGGCGTCCTGCATTTATATGTATTTAGGTGTGTGTTGTGCGTGTGTGTGTGGGTCACTTATTGGCCCAATCCCATAGTATGCGCGCAACTTTTTGGGGTGCTCAAATGTGGCAATTGGGCCGAAACAGGCAACGAGGCAACGAGAGTGGGGCAAGGTGGTGCGGTGTTGCAGTACGATTTCAGTTTTGAATTGAAAACTAACGAACAACAGCACTCGAAAATTTGAACAAATATTTCAGTTGGCATATTTGCACTCCATTCCAGAGTAATTGTTTTCCCTAGGTCGACAATACAAATAAATTCTGGCAACAATTGCCAGGGAACACACTGCAAAAACAAACAAATGAAGTCAAACATTGTTAGACTAAAAGATACCCCAGAATAATAACTAAAATAAAGCACAAAGAAACAGATGCCCAAAAACTAGTTGAGAGAGAGCAAAAAGCTTTGCAATTTTTATTTTCTTTCCTTTTAGTTATCTACTCACAGATAGCATATTGGACCCACTCTTTCGTCACACTACAGGGTATTTAAAGAGCAGTCAATGCAATAATTCCATTGGGATGCATGCAGTACGGCAGGGAAATTGGTTCGGATATATTATTGTAATTGCGACCCCATAATTTGTCCAAATTATCGGCAATATTATAAATTAATTTCTGTTTAGTTTGCAACTAGAGACACGTTGCTGTTTCCCGGCACACGTTGCGTATGCGTGATATGAAATATAAAAGCACATTTTACAAATTTTACAAATTTTACACAAAAGCGCGACACTCGAAATGTTGATAAATGCCAAGCACACATAATTTATGAGATATTCGCTAACATTTTTGGCAAATGCATTAATAAAACATGCATTTAAGCAAACAAGCCAAAAACACTTGTACCAAAGTTTTGCGCTGGCAGCAACAGCAAGTTTAAATTCCATTTGGCTTTTGCTCTCTGCTTCTAATCCTGCAGCTGATTTGCGCAGTTGCTTAGATCCCTTTGAGGCATGGCGCAGAGAAAAGCTTGCTTTGAATATGAAATTGGCAAAAATATGCGAAAATACTCGTAGAAAACTAACAAACACTTTGGCAGAACTCAAGTTGACCTCTCCATAAGCCCTTACAACCCAGCCCCCACGCACTCATGCCGTTCGATTGTTGGCCTAGCCGTAAGTATTTGACTTGGGTTTGTTTGGCTCTCAAGTGGTTATTGTTGTCACTGAAGCATAATGCATGGCCGAGCGTTATAAAGATATGCGATGCGATGGCGGCATGATAAATGATATGGCTTAGTCGCGCCTCTGTGCGCCTCTAAGTAAAGCCTGAAAGCCTGCTCATCTGCCATGTGAACTATGATGTCCGTTGAACCAAGTACTTACAACGTATTTGCTCGCAGACGGCAGACTCTAGACAGAAGACATCAGCTGCACTTAACGTTAAGTATCTTTACAATAGAAACTGATTTCAATCTGCGGCGTTACTCACAGCAAGTGGCTTCCAAGAAAACCAAATTCCCATTCAGCTACGTAGTTAAAAAGAAAGAATCTATAAACTTGAACATTTCCAGAGCGTGCGCTTGGCGGGGGATTAGCTATTTATAAATCGCTACAAGTGTGGGAAATTATTGAGATTTATACATGTCAATTATAACTTAAACTGCTGGGCACAAATTATTTTTCCTTTTTCGACCTAATTCAAGGACATATTTTCTAAGGACACTCTGTTATATAGCCAAAACACAAACTCTGTTAAATGTGGCTTAAAACTGTGCTAGCTTTTAACAGCACTGCTTAACGATACTCATTGAACGAACTTAACTGTAGTTAAGTACTTAACGAATTTAGCTCACTTAACGAAATAGTCATTTGTATGTCAATTTGAAATAACATTGCATACTCTTGGGCCCGCGAGTTTGTTATATTTTTTTGTTATACGTGAGGACATTTTGTTATATAGCCAATGCACCAAACTCTGCTTAATGAGATTCACAGATTCACAGTGTAATTCAACGAAATTCAAACGAATTCTTTGGTGCTGTTATCTAACATTTCGGATTATACCTATTCGAAGGCCTACCTATTTTATGTTAGATTTAACATTTAGCCGTTACTCTAAGGCGAGGGTTGCTTAACAATTTATGTATGTGTTTTATTAAGGGAAATATTAAACATTTCTATTAAAATTTTTTTTTTTTATATGTATAAATAAGCAACATTAAATACAATTTTGTATGGCATGGAAAGGATTGCCTACTTTGACAGTAAGCTGTATTACATACAGCTTAAGTCCATTTTTGACAATAATCTGACAATAATAAAATGTATAAGAAAGGACATAATGCAAATACAAGATGTTAGTGTTAGGGTTCAGGGTATTTCCTAGTCGAGTGCCCTCGACTAACGCATTCTACTTGTTTAATCTGAAGCATGTACATTTTATGCCATGCCGCATCAACTCTAGCCATGTCAATCCCATCCTTCTTTTTAAAGATTTTCAGCCATTTGAAATCTGTTTTGCGCAGCAACTAATCAACCCCGAGCACAAAGCGAACTGTTAGCTACGCCCACTGTTAGCGGCACAGATGAAAGCCAACTGCCATCATGGCATAAAAGTGTCCTCGTCGATCACCGAGCTGCATGGTGCTCGGTGCTCTATCTGAGAAGACACGCTTCACTATGGTTTAATTGCTTTAAAATAAGCCACACCCACAGCGCCGAAAATTCATCTTGCACGCACATTACAAAAAAAACCCAATAAAAAAATTTTTTTTAAAATAACTGCCGTTGTGAAGGGGCGCGCGGGCGGGCGGCGGCTTTGATGTGCAGGATCAGAGCGACCGGCAATGGGCGCGCTGTCAATTGCGGTTGGCTCGGAAAGCGGTTTAGTTACGCTGTTGACGTTCCCCGTACCCCGCAGCCCGTAACCCTGCCCTTGCCCTTACTTATCCTAGACGAATGAAGTGTGTAATTTGAAATTAGCTGAGCTCAGCGGCACCTTTGTGTACACCTGCTGACATCGTGTCCTTGTGCTTGGCTACTCAGTTACGCACCATCAGACTGCAGATCCTTTTGTATCTGGGAGATACATTATGCATGCGTAGATATAAAGTTATTGATCTGTTGGGTTGGACGTGTACGCATCTCATTTCGATTTCGTGGCGACTTCATTCAGTTTTCAACATCAATTTGCATGTTCCGAATTAATTCGTTACCGATTCAAAAACGTAAAATCAAAAGCAGAATTTATGACCGCACATATCTGTGTGTACATTTATAAGCTGGCTAATTTTAGGATTTATATCGAATAAAATGAAATAAAGCTGAACCAAGTCCGCCTGCATAGACTGTGATTGCTGCTAATCAGGTTTTCTTTAGCCAAATTGATTTCATTTTCATATTTCAATTTCGAAACGACGCCAAGCGACGCGACGCGACGGCGGCCACTCGAACAAAATGCAAAATCAGTAAGACCAGTAGTCGCGACATGATATAAATTAACTGTTTTGACTTTGTGAAATGAAATGCGATCTCTTTGAAATTCCAATTCAAATCGATCTCTTACAGCAGCCCCAAAAACAGTGGGTGACCAACAGAAAACAACAAGAATGCCACGGTTGCTGTGACTATGAGATACCCTAAAATCAGGGCAGAGTATTTGCTGACCTCTAAGGATTTAGACATAGAAAGTGATAGAAATAGAAAAAGAAATACAGATACAAATGGAGATCCAGATACAGATACACTTACAGCTGCAGATACAGATACTAATGCAGATATAGATACAGATACTAATACAGATTCCGATGCAGGGACATATACAGATACACACACAGATACGGATACAGATTCAGATACAGATACACACACAAATTGAGATAGACATGGAGGTACAGATACAATTAAAGATAAAGATGAGATACAAATATAGGTAGAGATAAAGTCAGTGTATAGCTTAGCTATTATACCAAGGCACGCATCTGATTTTCTCAGCTCTTAGAACGCTCAAATGCTTTAAACAGTTCATTCGCTGTCTGCTATGCCTGTGTAATCAGATACCCAGCTAATTCAGCCTATAGGGTATGAAATAGGTGATATTTAAAAATATCATTGAAAGTAGCATTTGGCTTTTTTGGCTGGGCGCTGGGTGCTGGCCGTATCTTTGTATCGTTAGAGTTGCCAGCGCACCGATTTCTTTTCGGCTTAAATGGTTTATGTGCGTTTGCAACCAGTTTAGGCCGAAGCCGTTGCCGTTGACGTCGCCGTTGCCGTCGCCGTCGCCGTTGCTGTTTTCGTATTCAATTTAAACTTTTAGGTGGGCCGTGGCCGGCGCCTTTGAAGCGTGCATCTCGTTTACCACGTGCCGTGCCCCACTCAGACGCCAACGCCGACTCAGCCTCTGGCACCGCTTCCGACTGGGCTTTTGCGTCAGCAAACCGCGTGCCGAGCAGCCGAAGGAGGCGCAGGACAGGGCGGGGGGCTAAGGCCGTTACAAAATATGCCGATGCCGTCGATGCCACTGATCCAATGATCCAATCAAATCAGCGACAAAGCGCCATTTGAATTAATAAACAAAAATGTTTATCAATGTATACACAAATTTTTTGTGTTATTATTAATAAATATGCATTTTGATTTTGGCCAAAAACAAATTCACCGTGAATTGTTGTTGTCGCTCTCAAGTCGAGTAGCAATCTCAACGATTTTAATGAGGTGCTCAGCATTTTATGATTTAATTATGCCTTCATTTAGTAGCTACTGCTAATATTGTTGTCTTGTTGTTGTTTTCTTCAGTTATTAGTAGTATATATACAGATGTGCCCCATATCAAAGCGGTTGTCCGAGCCGCCCGAACAGCCAGAGCCCCATTTGTTGTGGCTTAATTATGTGCGTTTTAAATTCTTAATGAATGCCCCATTTGGGCATCAGCGGGGGTGTCTCGGGTCCACCGTTGCTGCTTCTGCTCGGCCACAATGTAGGCAGACATGCGACAATGATTTAAATGATAACGAACCCATCTGCATAATGGAGGAGGCCACTATTTTGGCATTACGGAAAGTCGATATGGAAGGGAATTCAAATGGGAACAGCGCCAAGCGAAAACAAGCCTCATTCACGGATCAATTAAGTGTCTCACACTAAAAATAAAGGCTTTTGAATTGGCTGAATATCAATTTTAGGCTCTGTTCATGGTTCTTTTTTCTTTGAATTTTTGTGTATTATATAATGTTAATGTGCTCGGCTAAAGGTTAATAAAAGGGAATCTACACGAAAGAGTTTCAAGCGAAAACAAGCCTATTCATAAATAAATTAGGCAGCCAACAATAATAAAAATGGTCTCTGAAATAACTTAATAACATTTTTAGCTCAGACATGGGTATTTGTTAATTATATGTATATACATGCAATTCCTAGACAATCACAGAAAACTATCTAAACTAAGGCGAAACTATCTAAATGTTCCATAAAAGTTTAGATACATTCTATTCTTATTTATTTGTCAAATGAAGAAAGTTGCCTAAAAAGGAAACTATAATTATAATTAAGAAAGTCCTAAATTACAAGGAAAATCAATATATTTAAGTTGCATATTTTTATTTATTATATTCTTTACTTAAGTCTATAAATTAAAACTTAAAAGTATATTAGTTATAATTTAAATATCCTGTTTGTCAGTTGCAAATATTTCCGCATGGCCTAAACAACAAAGGCGCAACATCAACAGAAATTGGTAAGAAAACCCCAAACGATTGCCCAGCAGAAGCGTCTAAGAGGAGCTAGAGAACTTCGTGGCCATGGACGA
Source organism: Drosophila colorata (assembly GCA_035041545.1). NCBI lineage: Eukaryota > Metazoa > Arthropoda > Insecta > Diptera > Drosophilidae > Drosophila > Drosophila colorata. The sequence continues at coordinate 10,530,435 of JAWNLD010000564.1, forward strand.
GAGGCCTAGAGGCCTCTGGGCCGAGGTGAGCTGGCGACATATGTAGGTTGCGTTTTGTAGCTTAGAATCAAAGTCGGATCAGCGCAAATCTCTGTGATCTCTGGCGGCTCTGGATGTGGCTCTGCTGCTGCTGCTGCTGTCGCTGCTGCTGCCGCTGCTGCTGTCGGTTGAACACTTTGATGTCCTAATTGGTTTATTACTTTGTCGGCATCTCGAGTCTTCTTTGTGTTTTTGTGTTTTTTATTCTTTTTTATGCTGTTGCCTGTTTTATTTATTTCTTTATTTCTTTGGGTTTTCATGCGGCCGCTGCGCTGCATTGTGTAAAAAACGCGCCCGTTGCGGCTCTCGAATCTCGAGCCGAGCTTCAGCCCCAAGCCTCAACGAGTGAGCACGCGCACAGAACAGGAACGCGAAAGGGAATGGGGATGGGTTCGGGAATGGGCACGGGAATGAGACCAAAAGCCAGCAGAGTAAATCCCAACTCCCCCCCTTTCCCCCTCGTACACTCAGCCTGCTTACAATGTGTCCGCGTGTGCGTTCAATCAACATGTTGCGATATCAGCGCAATTTGTCATCCCATAAACAACAATGCAACTTGGCTAAATGGGCACCCTATATCATATGCCAGGCATGGAAATAAACGGTTGAGGAAAGACTATAATTACGCTTGTATTCGACATTTAACGGACGAAGAGGAGACCTACCTCAATCGGTTACGTTCAAACTCGGCCATTTAAGTCTTTCACTCATATTTCATTTGGCTTTCGGATCTCCAAAGATAACAGAAACCTTAAAGAATACTCTTATTATTATTTTTATTTTGTTATTTTTATTAATTTTTATTTTTTTTAATTTAACTTTTTTTTAGAACTTTTAACTATATGCAGAAATCGTCCCCTCAGCCTTGCGTCTGCTGTCGCCTGCGCTGCTGTTGCCTCTGCTGCTGCTGCTGCCTCTGTCGCTGCCGTCGCCTCTGCTTTTGTTGCTTCTTTCTCAGACGCCTGATTTTCAGCAGGAGCAGCAATCTACGTAGTTGGGCCGGTGAGATGGTGGTGGTTACCGTGACCGAGCTTGTTGAAGACGTCGAAACTGTTGTCGTTGTGTCAACGTAATCAGAAGACGAGTAATATTGACTGCTCACTTGCTGGGCCAGCAATAGGCAGCTGAGTAGGCCAAAAAGTATCACAAAAGTCGAACGCATTGTGGAAATTGGTATAACTAAGCTAAGCTCATCAAGCTTATATAGTAATAATCATTGGCAAAGTACCTTAGCCAAACACAGCAAGGGAACAGCTGCTCTTTAAACTGTTTTCTGTACTCAGGTGTTTCAGTTGTTTGCAGCGGATATAGGAAGGCACTTCCGATCCAAAGATAAATACAAACAATCAAGTTTTTAGTGGAATAAAAATAGTGACAATGTTCTATTGAGGTTATTGCCATGGATTGTTTGTGGGGCTGCGTTTCCGTGAAAGACATTAATGAAAAATCAATCAATATAATTTTAAAACTGTTCTGATCGATCCCTTTTATGGGTCTCATAAAGAAGTATATTGTATGGTATAAAGTTAAACCAAATCAAGTTTATTTAACTACGAATTTATAATCAGTTATTTATTTATATTCTTATTTATATTACTTTTTATTATTATTATTATTATATTATAATAAATAATAATATTATTAACATAAGTTTGGTCTTCGGCTAAAACAATACTTCATCCAGACAGTAGCTTGGGATTCGACCCCGGATCCTCGTTGTTCAGTTTTCTAAGTGCCTAAGCACGTAGACAACTTATCTAGCTATGTCTGCAATGTTAAATAATTTAAATTATTTAAGTACTGATCCATGCATATTTTTTACAAAACCAATAAGTATATTTTGAATACCAAGAGCCCATTATATTAATAAAAGAGTATGTTTATGGTTTGTTATTTTATTTAAGATTTAGTATCAACATTGTTGTTAATTATTTGTATATCGTGTAAGTTTACATAAAAAGTAATGACCATATAAGTATATAAGTTTTTATATATGAAGTTTTATTTTTTTAAATTGTCAAAGAATTAAATCATAGCTAGATACAGTTATTTAACTTAAGGTAAAACGTTTTTAAGTGTAATATATGCATAATCCCGAAAGAAACAAGAAGAATGTAAGGTTAACAGATTTATAGACATTTGTGAATTGGCTGCCAAGTAATTCCATTTCGCATTTGGCTCGGAGGCCCCTCATTTGGCTCAGCCTCTGCGACGGCGCTGCTGCTGCTGCTGCTGCCTGCGCCTGCGCTTCTGCCGTTGTTGTTCACGCCGCTGTTGGCGCCGCTGGCGCTTCAATTGACGTAGCACAGCGCGGAGACGTGCGGCTGTCGCGGATGTGGTTGTTGCTACCGTTGTGGTTGTTGTAGCCGCAGTTGTTGTTGTTGTTGTAGCCGCAGTTGTTGTTGTTGTTGTTGTCGTAGTCGTTGTATCCGCCACTGTCGTCTGAGCCTGGACCCGATTCAGGCAACAAACTAGGCAGCAAATTACAAGCAATGCCAAAGTGAAACGCATGTTGAAGCTTGTTGATGCTCAGCCCCGCCATGGGCTTATATATTGTCTGGCTAAGTGACTTGGCCATGTAATGTTTGTAATAGTAAAGCTGTTACCTTATGGACACAGGTGTTTTTTCTGAGATCGTTTTTTTTTTGGGTGAGGTGTTCAAAAATGCAAGGTTGAATAAGTAATGTCAGTGTGTTCTAAGCAGCGTTCTATATTGGTAGCAAACCAGAAATTTGTAATAGTATTTTCTTCAAAAAAGAAGGAAAATCTCTGATATGCTGTGCTGGGTAGATGAGTTGTCTATGCATTTTAAAAACTTATATACTCCTTGTCACTTTGTAAACAGAGTATAATAAGAATCTCTGTAAGAATTCGATAAGCTTGCAACAAATTCCTTACAGATATATTAAATCACATTGCAGCTAACCACTCTAAAATTCTCAAAAGAATTTTTTAAAAACTCATGTGTGTTCTTTTTAAGAAAAGGATTCCAAAGGAAATACCAAACAATTTATAGATTTATGGAAGCGAAATTCTGTTAGCTCTTGAACCCAGGATGCAAATTCAACACGGCTCCAAAAGCTGCCACCGTCGCCAAGTTGCAGCACTCAATCAACATGTTGCGATATCAGCACAATTTGTCATCTTATAAGGAAGAGCTCGTGGTGCGCTGTGGCTGCCACACAGAGCCAGACATTGTTAACCGAAATCTTACCATCTCCGCCATGTCGCATCGCTGGCAGCTCTCGGGGCCCGCTGTGCCCAGTTCGTACGTACGGTGGTCCTGTCTGAAGTTTGCCGTATTCAAAGCATAAGAAAACTCAATCAAGGGGCTCGTAAATCTTGGCACAATTTGATGAGCGCTCAGTGGGAGATCCGTCTGCGATCTCCGTCTCCGTCTCCGTCTGGGTCTACGTCTCTGTCTTCGGCTCGTGTAAGAGGTCTTACATTTCTCGGCTTATTGATTATCAATGCTGGTGCCGCGTCGGGGACCATTTCCGATTCGTCATCATGCGACGAGTGAAGTTTCAATCTGCTCCGAAATATATATAAAAATAAAAAAAACGAAAAACAAAAAATAAAAGAACACTCTGATGCACGCCGTGTGTGGCGCATTCTGAGTGTTTTGACAGCATGGCACACATACACACACGCACACACGCACAGTTACCAGTTCCACCTAAATTTGATGCAGCACAAGCCCAGGCGACGCTCTCGCCGACTTCAAAAGTGTGCGGCTGAGCGTTATTGATCGTCCATGTCCCGCTGTTGTGATCCGCTCCCAGCGTGAGGCATTACAAAAGGCCCCGTGGTGGTAACAATGCCGCTCGTTGTCGCCGTTGCAGTTGTCCACAATCTACACACACACACACACACACGGCCAGAGTCGGTCCTTTTGAAGGTCCTTTCGGCCAAAGTTCCCGAACACACACAATGGTTGATGCGCTGCATATGCAAAACACAATGAAGTTCTTTGAAGCGCGTCGCGTCAGGTAAGCGACAATTATTTATCTTACAAATTTACCTGAAATTAAATACTTACGCTACAACCACAAAAGCGCTTGGATGGGAAGTGCCACACGGGTTGATACCCTGCACATGGCAAAGGCCCTGTGAGAAGCCAGATTTTAAAGGCTTTATCTTTATTATCAAAGTTTAATAGAGTACAGCGGACAGATGGATCTGAAACTTTCCTGTTTACCCTCTTATATAGACATGAGATAGATGGGACCACCAAAGCAGGTAATATGTCTAATTCTATATATATATATTCTAAAAATTAAACAGTTTCTTTTCTTGAAATTTCAACATCTTTTCGGTTTAATAAATATTCTTAAATGAAGTATCTATCGATCTTGAGTTTTACCTTAGAGATCTTGAGTTTTAAATAGAATTGGCATCCTTGATAAAACAATACACAGAATTTTTTAGATTTTAAATCAGATTTACCGTGCTCAGATTAAAAAGATTTTATCTTGTCTAAATTTTGACAAAGTTTGTTTTAAATTTGCTCTGTGTAAGCTAGAAAATACTTTTCGCTGACTTTAAAAACACATTTCTCCTCGTTTAACATACCCAATATGGTAATTTCACATTTACAGGGCATCCAAAGGGCGACAAATTCCCCCTTTTTAATCAGCGGCACGCACTTTGATCACCTGGCACACACACATACACGCACACACACACGCACACAAGGCCGCTGCTTGTTGTCGCAGTTTCAGTTGCAGTTGCAGTTGCAGTTGTTGTGTGAACTGACCTGGCCACAAGGTGTGACAAGTCAGCGGATTTGCGTGTTTTCCGGCGAAATATTTAAATGCAAGATTATCGGCAACAGGCAACAGGCAGAGTTGGCAACAACTGTTCGCAACAAAAGGCTCGCTGTCTTAATCCTGCGGCCAGCCCTTTTGATCAGCTTCTGTTGCCTGCTTGGCCAGCTTGGCCTGTTGGTTGCGTTTGGAGCGTTAACTAATTAGCAGCTGGACTGGCATTTGCCTCATTTCCGCCACAAAACAATTTCGATTAAGGCGAACTTAAAGCAAAAAGCTACCGGCAACTAATCCAATCATAATCGCGCAATCATAATTACAACAATCTACCAAATGAAACGCAGCCCCAGACGGCAAGACAAAGGCCGATGATGATGATCGAAGCGGCAGGCGACTGGCCAACCTAACGGGCACAAACGAAACCTACAGATCGGGCCAACATTGACTTCTATTGCTGTGCATACAGCAGCAACAGCAGCAAGAGCAGCAACAGCAGCAGCAACAACAACAACTGGCAACAGGTTGCTGCTGCCTGAAGTGCTTCGTGGCCAGACAAACGTTAAGATTGTAATAACCATGTTAAAAGCAATTTACGTTTAAAGTGCTACTGTGATACGCCGCCGATGCGTTTCTTGATTAAGAACCAGAGACGCAAGACGAGAGCAGACACACACATACTCGCACACATACACACACACACATAGTACACACAGAGATATTGAAACTGGACAGTAAGTAGAAGGCTGCAGGAGCTGCCTTGTCTGGTCGTCTGCATTTATTTGGCGGCAAAAGTTGTTTTTTTTCGAACTTTCCTTTCATATTCACAGTCCACTTAACACGCGCGTCGCACAATGCGCCTCAAAACACAAATGAGCAGCAGCAGCAGCAGCACCAGCAGCGGCACCAGCAGCAGCAGCAACAACAACAGTTGCTGCCGCTGCTCCAACGGTGGCGGCAGCCTCAGAAATCTGTGCCTCGGTCGGCGCGCTTTGATGTTGGGAATGGCGTGTGCCCAATGCAGAGATTCCGCTTTGTTGTTTTGCCGACGCCAGCGACGTCGTCGTCGTCGTCGTCGTCGTCGTCGGGCATGCAACAGCAATTTGCCGCCAAGTGAGCCACAGCGAGCGTGGAGCTTGGAGCGTGGAGAGCATACGCAAGAGCGACAGACTGCGAGCGGAAGAACGAAAGAGCGAAATCACCTTAACTCCCAAAAACCAGCTGTGCCCTGGCCCCTAATCAACAGCCGACTCTGCAAGTGGTTGCCGTCGCTCATATTTTCCCATACGTTTGACCAGCCTGCCAACTCATTTTGGTCGGAAAAAACGCGTTGGTACCCACATCAATAGTTATCTTATAACTTTGCTAAAATTAAACCGATTTTTACTATTGACGTCATTTTAGTTATATTTGCATTTCTTTGTTGCTTTTGCATTCAAAATATAAGCATTTTTTAAATAATTTTTTTTGGAATATTTTTGGAAAAAACCATGTACTCCTCCCTTATTAATTTCCCAAAATTTTTCAAAATTTAGATTTTATAATTTCTGTTTTTATCTGATTGCAAATGTCATTTTGCCACAACTCAACCGATTTTGCTGATTGATTCATTTTGGTTATATTATGTTCTCTAGATTGGTTTTGCATTTTTTTGTGGAAAAGCATAACTTCCTAATTTTTTTTCGAAATATATCAATATCAAATGCAAAATATGGAAAAATATTTGTTCACAATTTAAATTTCCAAACTTATACTTCTAAACGATTGTAAGAGCCTTCATTATTATCAAACAGTTTGTGAACGCGGAGGACAAGTATAAAAGACTATGTAAATCCTAATTAGACAGTCAATTTTTTCTTAGTCTTCTATAAATTTGGTTTTTTACTTGCGAGAGCGATGCAATTATGATGACAGTCTGTTGAAACTTTGTATGAACTGGAGCACCTGTTGGTTTTCCCACACATTGTTGCAGTTTGCAAATCGAACAACAATCGCCAGCTGCAACAGCAACAACAGCAGCAGCAGTAGCAGCAACTGTTGCACGCAAAAGGATCAAAGGCCGTTACCGTAACTCTGGAGCGGAGTGTGATCCGTTAATAAAGTTGTGCGCATTGACTGAAGTTTTAATTGCTTATCGAGCGCGACCTGTGCGCATCTGCTAAGAGATTAGAGAGCAGGAGAGAAGAGAAGTGTGAGAGAGAGAGAGAGAGAGAAAACTGAGACTGCTCTCAGTATGAGCCACGATTGATGTCAAGCGCTGCGGCTGCGGCAACTGCGACTTTGAAGATTATGCCGAAAGTTATGATGGTAGCAGCAGCAGCAGCAGCAGCAGCAACTACGCGGCTCCAGGTGTTCTGGCCTAGCATGCGAAATTATATGGCTCAATGGCAGCAACAGCTTTAACTACGCAGTGGCTGCTTCTTCAGCAACATCATGAGCAACAGCATGATGATCATCATCAGCTGCTGCTGCTGCTGCTGCTGCTGCCGCTGCTGCTGCTGCTGCTGGCGTCGCTGAGCAATGCGGCAAAAGATGAAAGGTGGCGGCAACACTTTGATGCGGCCAAGATCAAAGCTGCCGATTGTTTACATAATAGTGGCCTTTGAAACGGAACAATAGAATGCCAGGATCAAAGACACCGACCGGTTAGTGCGCTTAAGCGAAATGAATGTCCATGTCCCGCATCAGCGAGGGGCCAAAGCAACGCAACGGCAACGATCATCTGTTTCTCCTGCTGTTGCTGCTGCTGCTGTTGTTGTTTCTGTTGTTGTTGCTGTTGCTGTGGCTGTTGAGCAAAAGTAGCACTCGTCTTCATCATGATCATCCTCTCGAGCCGAAGACATCATTATGCTCGGCTTTCAAATTGTGTGCAAGTCGTGTGCGTCTCTTGTAATTGTTGCAGAAGAGTTACAACCTTTACCCACCCTCTCGCCCTCTCCCTCTCCTCCCTCTCTCACCGCCGGGCACTGTCAAGCTCCCTGCTGATTGCGCGTTAAATGTTTATGGGCATTCATCGCGTGCTGTTCGGCGGCGTTTTAATTGCCCCCAATGCAACAGCAGCAGCAACATCGGCAGCAGCAAGTGCCACACGGTGCGTATGAGCAATGCGAGCATCCAATAATCTCCAGAGATGTCGCCGCATAATAATTGCGTACGCGCTCTCGTACTTAATGCAAAATTATTGCAGCGCCTTTCCAATTCTCACTTTCAAGTTGCCGACAGGTTTTTTGTTCGTGTGTGCGTGTGTTTTTTTCCATAGGCCTACAAATTTCTCTATTAAACAAACGATCAACGATGAAAAATAAAATCAATTTAGTCTGCGATAAAAAAAGCAGAAGAAGAAAAAACATTTGCAAAATACAATTTTATGGCTACCAATTCCACGAGCAGTTAAAATCAAGTATGCGGCGTTGAAAGATCGTAAAAGATTGAAATATTTCGATTTCGGCAACGGCAACGGCCACGGCGCAATATCAAAGCCAAAGATATTTTTGTTTTTAATGATCGGTCATTAATTGAATTTCGTATAGAAATGGAAATGAAAATGCGTGGCAAAGGGCCATGGAGTCCCTGTCGAAAAATCGAATAAAAATACAAAAAATAAAAAAAAACAATATACCACATGATTTCTCTCGCATTTCGGCAGCAATTTCGTATGGGAATTAAACGCATCTTTTTTTAGATTTACAATTAGATAAAGTCGCGACTGACTACTTTATTGAGATTTTATGTGTTTAAGCCGCCGTCCCACATATTCCACAATATATCCCAGGGCCACGGCGAACCGGGCTCTTTCCAAGAAATGCCGCGCGATCATAAAACACAAAAATGCGGCGTATTAAAAACATTAAAAGCAACAAAAAATATGCGATGAGCGAATTATTTGAGCTGGCGATCTGCAGGCAGCGGGCCCTGAGCGCAGCATAAAACGTAACTGCATTCAAAATTGCAATTACACTAAATTAGCATTAAATATGCATTAAAGTGCGACAAAAAAAAGCAATAAAACAAAAGACTTAGGCAACGAACTCGGGGAGCAAAAAACATGGCGAACCGAAAACTGAAAATCGAAAAAACTGAAAAAACCGAAAAAAAAATTTAAAACAAAAAACCGAAACCGAAACGAAAACCAGAAGCCATTTCGGCTTTCGATTAAGCAGATCAAAGGCGCTGATAAAAGCGGCCATAATCGTAAGACGATTATTAACAAGTAGCCGACGTCAGCAGCGCCGTCGCTGCCCACGCCGACGCAGCGCTAACTGAGCGAGCGGGAGAGAGACAGAGAGAGAGAGCGCTGCGCGACGCGCATAATTCTTTCAAATTGCATTGCCTTGCAGTTTATTATTAGTTTTGTTATTATTTTGCGTATTCTAAACAAAAACGAAGTCGATGCGAGCGTGCGAGCGAGCATGAGAGTGCGAGAGCGCAAGAGAGCGCGCACGTGAGGCGCAGTTGGCAGCGACGTCGCCGGCGACGACAACGGCGACAGCGACAGCGACGCTGCCAAAGAGCGACAACAAGGCAAGGTAAAAATTTCATTCCGTTTCGAGCATTCGACGTGTGCGGACGTATACGATCAAGTGCCTTCCCAGTCTCAAGTCTCTCATGTTGACGTGAAACGGGCGTTCAAAGTGTTACAAAGAATAAAATACGACAAATGTTAATCAATTAAATATTTATATATATGAATCGAATGAAAAAGGTTTCCAAGTGCTTGTTAAAGATTTGCAGTATGTGCAGAAATAAACATGCAGTGCTGCGAAATGTGCATTGACATCAAACAGTGCTGAACAACTTGATAACTAAGCGAAGCATTGCTACAAATTAAAGAAGGCTATAATAATAAGCATAATCATTATCATTATCATCGCATATGAGCCATGGCAGCTGTTCAGCTACAAAATATGCCAGCCGCCACAAATAAATGGATTAAAAACAACAACAACCGCAGCAACAACACACCCAAGCAGGTGAGTTTAACCACTGAATTTATTGGCTTAGCCATACAGTAGCCCCAGCTTCGAATATAGCAGCAACAACAACAGCAGCAGCAACTTATTAAAGAGGGCCGCAAATATCAAAAGTTGCCGCTCGAAAAAAAGATCAAGAAAAAACAACAAAATATAAGACACGAAAAACAGTAGCACGTCAATTAAAATTAATAGCTTCCGACTTAAGCCGCCCAATCGAGTTGACCGAAAAACTACAGCAACAACAACAATAACAACAACAGCAATCTCTACAGCTTTATTTACGACATTAGCATATCGCAGAAATCGAAATCAATTTGAAAATCCTTTGCAAGGGCATTAAAAATGAGATTAAATTTGCCTGCGTGCGCAAAAAGCCAACAAAAAAAGGGAAATAAAAATGCCCAAAAACAAAAAAGAAACAAAACAAAACAAAACAAAAGCCAAAAGCCAAAAGGCCGACAGAACGCAGCGCAGTGCGAGACTTTTTAAGTATAGCTAACCAAAAACCCTCATCAGCAACAACAGCAACAACAAAGTGCAGGCCGCTTTCGTGCGCTCCAGTTCGCTTGAAGCCACAACCACATCCCCAGCTCGAAAAAAAAGAGTCCCAGATCGCAGCTTTCAGCTTTCAGCCCGTAGCTGGATAGCCTCCATAGCGTATAGAGTAGTTGCTACTGTTTTCAAAGTTAAGATCAATGAGTGCGACGACTGCCTTTGGGTACGCTCGTACGTTCGTACGCTTGGCCCGAACTGGTTGGTCTGCTGCTGCTGCTCGGTTGCGAGGTTGTGAGGTTGCTCGGTTGGTTGCCTGCTTCTGCGATCTGCTTTGCAACATGCCGCAAAGCAGCATTGGCCATCGGGGCGGCAAAGTACAAAGCCGAAAACGGCACGGGTTTAGCGCGCTCAGAGTAAAAAGCGATCAGCGTCGCCGCTCGGCAGACGTGCGCACATCCCACAGATACAAAGATACAAGCACACACACACACACACACATACACACAGATAGTTGTAGCCGGGGCCGGTCTAATAACGCTGCCTGGCACTTGGCTACATGTTTTAGGCCGCGGCTTCGGCTTTTGTTGTTGCCGTTGCCGTTGCCGCTGTCGCTGCTTGCGGCTTCATTTGAGGCTGCTTCCGAATTACCTGCGTGGCATTGCAGTTGCCACAGCAGCAGCAGTCGCAGCCGCAGCAGTCGTCGCGTTATTTCCATGCCATAAAAAGTATTAAATTGCCGCAAACAGGTGTATTTTATGAATGCTTCGCATTGGCCACTTGGCTCCGCTTCTCGAAGACAGCCAGCACAGCTGGTCAGGGCGGCGGGGCAGCCTGTTGATCACTGTGCAGCGTAAAGTTGCAATTATGTGGCCTAGGTAACATAGTATGAGCAGAGTACTCGCTCTAAGCCCGAAAACATTGAGGTCAATTCAGGAGCAATGTGAACTGAGTCTTTTTTAGAGAAAATGCTTAGGGAGTTTTTTAACTAAAATTATTTTAATTTTTTATCCATCTTATCAAGTTTCTTTTTTTTTTTTTGAGCAAAATATAAACAGTCCTAAATTGGTTATACAATTTGTCTTTAATTGCCTAAACTTGTGATACAAATTTCCAAAGAGCGTAAACTTCAATTTGTTGAAAACAATACTAGGCTGTCATTCATATTATATACTTTGCAACTGTTAAAGCTTAGGTTTACTATTGTTTACAATAGTGTATGCTTTAACTTGGTACACTCTCTATCTATAAATATGAATGTATTTATAAATAATAATAATTAATATCCCAAACTCCTCTCATCCCAACTCAGCTTATAATAAGTTTTCCCAGTGCAGCTTCTCTTCAAACTTAACAGCTTCAGCGTTTATTTTTGCATTTTGCGCGCGTTTTTTTCAAACATTTCGGAGACGTCGCCGTCGGCGTCGACGCCGACGCACGCAAATCAAACAAGCCGGCAAAAACAATATATTAAAAAACAAAAACTACAACAAAAACAAAAACAATGGCAACGGAAGTTTATTTATGCCTGGCCCGCTATTTATTTAAGCGTATGCGATAAGCCGCGTGAGACAGAGACAAATAGTGTTAAAGAGAGAGGCAGCGAATTGTTTAGTTGTTGCTGCTGTAGCGGCAAGTGCCGTCGCTAATGAGTTGTTGCAGGGTTAGGTGCTGCAAAAGCAGCCAAAGACGCCGCAAAGGCATAACAAAAACATAAACCACGCCACACCACAGCGAACCACTTCACTTGGCTGCGCTGCCACCCAGCCCCATTTCAGAGCAGTTGCAGTCGCGCCGCTCGGTTCCTTTGATTTGACAAGGTCGTTATTGATTATGTTGCATTTTTTTTTTTGTACTCTTGGAGTGTGTGTGTGTGCCTATTGGAATGTGTGCTGTGTGTGTTTTGTTAACGGGAAGCGAAATCCAGTGCAGCTGAACAAAGCACATTTCACGCTTAACAAATTGTTAGCTTAAATTAGAGAATTCTCAATTCCAACAAGCAAGCGATTAATTTTGTTGATAATCTGTTAATATAAATACAAAACGTTGCTTATTTTATATAAATATACACATTCGTATTGACTAACGAGCAATTTATTACATTCCGATAAATAAAACAAATCAAGATGAGTTTCTTCAGTTCTCGCTTTGCTTTGTTTGATTATTTGGTTAACAAAAGCTAACAGCACGTATCGATAAATCAAAAATCTAAAAATAAATACAAACATATATTAAATATCATGCCCACACACACACACACACACGCAAACTGCCTGTTCAAAGATAATAAATAAATTATATGCCATAAATTGTTGCAAATTTGTACGGACATTAAGTCTTACAAACTTTTAATCGTCTAATTCACTTAGCAGGCATGTTAATAATAGTATTAGCTGCAAAGACCTAATTGCATTACAATTAACACACACAAGCACACACACACACACAGTCACGATCAAATCAAATTAATTCAAGTCACCACGGGGCGTATGCTTAATTTTGTATTAAAAATAAATAAATAACAACAACTAAAAGCTAAGCGCCAGCGCCAATGACGGGTAGCAGTAGCAGCAACAGCGACATCGACTGAGACAGCGACTGAGGCAGAGGCAGAGGCAGAGGCAGAGACAGCGACAGAGGCAGCGCCACTTGACTATTTGCAGCAATTAATAAAAACTGACAATTTAATCGTCGCGACAAGTAGTTGGCTGCCAGCTAGCCCCCAGACAGAGCAGCCGCCTAAACTCATTGCCCGGCTAGTGGTAGATAGAGCGGGGTGGGGGGTAGGCGCCTTTGTCGGCATTGCTGGCCGCAAGAAATCGGAATACTGGCAACTGGTAAAAAAAAAAAGGTATAAAGAAAAAAAAAAAGAGTCGCTACAAGCCAAAAGCAAAATATTAATAAGCAGTGCCCGCAATTAATAGCGCAACTTAAGACGCTATATAGGGTAATTAAGCGGCGCTTGTGAACATTTTTTCCTTTGGCGGAGCCGACGACGACAGAGCAGCTGCCGCTGACGCTGCTCTTGTTGTTTTTGTGGCTGTTGTTGTCGTTGTCGGCGCTGCCGTTTTTTCTCTTAACAGGTAAACAACAAGTGCAATGTACGCTCGAATCTAAGTATCTCTATCTCAGTGTCTCCATTGGTAACTGCGAGTTGCACGTGAGTGTGTGTGTGTGAGCGACTCTGTGCGTGTGTTTGTCAATGTGGGCACGCGTTTTGTTTACTCAACCGTAAATCCGCGCACACACGTAATTTTGTGATGTTTGTTTTTGTGGGTCGTGGTTAACATTAGAAGATCGTAGGCGCAGCCCCAAACTAAAGCGTCAAGCATTTCAATAAACGAGAGTCGCTTAAGAAGTAAGCCACCCCGTGAGAACTCTCTAAACATAATGTTGAATGAATGTTCTGTATATATCTAACATTTAATAGCCAAATTTATAAATTCTACACTGCTCTAATTTTATCCAATGTTAAATATTTCTTTTAGGGTTTTAAAAAAAAAATAAATTATATTTTCCTAGAATAGAATGAATTCTGCATATTATTCAAAGATCAGCTTTATTTGATTATAATCGAGAGTTATTTATTTTTGATTACTTAATTATAATTTATTACTTATTGAGTAGCTCTCGCAAAGGCCGCTGCTAGCGTTAAAATTCTTGTCAATTTGTTAGGCGGCAAACATCAGAGAGTTACTTTTTTTCTTTTTTGTTTTTTTGGTTTCTTGAATTCTGTTAGCAGCGGGGAAAGACCCCGCAATAGACACTGACAGCCAGCAATCAAAACGGCAGCGATAGCTAAACCGAAAACTGATTGAAGAAAACTCGCTCAAATTGTGTGGCAACAGCAGCGAGAACAGCTTAAAGCCATAGCTCACTACTTAAAGCTATAGCCGATGGCTTAAAGCTCAAAACTATGTGCTACCGTTACTCGCATTGCCGCTGGTCAAGCTCCAACTTGCCAAACAACTGGTCAAGTTTTGTGTGTGTGTGTGTGACCATAATTGTTCCGGCCGTTTGTAGGCCTCCTCTCAAATTGTCCGTGTCATTTGCATTTTGTCTGCAAATTGTCGTCGCTAGAGGCAGCAACAGGGGCGCAGCGGCACAACTTCAAAGCCAAAATAAACATTGATTGAAGATTTCTTTACGATTTCTGAATGGTTATTTATGCAGAGACAGCGGCGCAGACAGGCGGACACAATTGACAGACTGACACACTGAGACACTAAAATCGTTGCCTTTGGCTTGCTGTTGTTGTTACTGTTGCTGTTGTTGTTGTTGTTGGCGGCACGCGTTTTGTTGTTGGCATTTAGTTGTTTTTGTATCATTTACAAATTGCTGGAAAATAGCGTAAAATCAAAACAACAACAACAACAACCACAAATCGCCGCTGCTCATTTGATTGATGTGCACAACCGACCTTAAGTTCAAAGCCAAGAACAGCAACAACAGCAACAATAATAATAAAACAACCAAAACTGAAACAGAAAGAGACGTCGACGCCGCTGATTACCACGCGTCAGCGGCCATGACAATGTGAAATGTCAAATGTGTGAGTGTGTGTGTGTTGTGTTGACTGACAGTGGACCCACGAGGCGTATGATTAATATAAAATACATGTGTGTGTAATAACAGAGCAGTTCTCTAGCCCATGTTTGACTAAATAATTCTAAACCGCAACCTCTCTCGCTCTCACGCGCTCTCTCTCGCTCTGCCTGCGTTGCTAAGGCGAGCAGGGCAAACAACAACAAACAGTGCACAACGTAAAACAATAACAACAAAAACGTAACGAAATGCGCGGCAGAAATTTCTTTGATCTTATCGCAAAGCTTCTTGCTCGCATTTTGATCAAAGCAAGTTTTTCCGCCAAAAAAAACAAAGGCAACAACAACAACAACAATAACAGAAAACCACAAGAGCAACAGGCGGCCACAGCATGGCAGAGCGAGAACGCAATAGCCAGAGGGAGAGCGCTGCGCTGTTACGACGACAACAACAGCAAAAAGTTGTGAATGAGTTTTAAGTTGACACACTGCCAAAGAGAGCGAGAGAGATAGGGAGAGCCAGAGAGCGGGTGGTTTAACACAGCGGAGTGCAGCTTTAAAGCTCTCTCCGCCCATTGACAGGCCGTAGTAAAAGCTAATGCAACTATTCTAAACATAAGGCCATTGAGTAGTAAGAGTGAACATTATTTAGTTGGGTATCAAAGAGAGTTTAAAGAAAGGGAGAGCGAGCTTAAGTTGTAGGCCTAATTATTGTGACAGAGTTTTTATATCTAGATTACAGATTTTTAGATCTTGATTTAAGATATTTGAAAAACCAGAACATCAAACGATTTTTTCAATTTTCTATTGGGATGAAAACCGAGTTTTTAACTTATATATCTAGAATTTTCGAACTCATTTCTAGTAAATCGAGAGTTTTACTTGTTTCAAGATTCTTTCATCTTATATTACGATTTTTGGACTTGGATTAATTTTTGTGGTGCCATTCCCATTAATTCGAAATTCAAAATACCTGAGCTTATATACGTTTAAGTCAGGTTAACGAACTGAAATTTAAAAAACTTACAAAATTAAAATTAAACCAAAACTGATAATAATTTTTTTTTGATTTGTATTTCTGTTATATTTCTTCCGTTCTTGCAACTAAACTTTGAATGCTCTTTCTTGCAGACGACGACGACGCAACTGCGCTGCCAGCTGTCGTTGTTGCTGCCGCTGATCGCACTCAGCGTGTTGCCGCACGCCAGCAGCAACAGCATCAACAGCAGCAGCAACAACAACAACAACAACAACGACAACATACAGACATTAGGCGTGGCCAGAACGCCACTGGAGCTGGAACAGCAGCAGGCGGAGGCGCAGGGCAACTCGCTGCATCAGCGCACGCCGCTGGACAGCGGCGGCAACATGAACATGATACAGCGCAACTACATGGTCATGCATCCGGCGGGTGCAGCGGCGGCGGCGGCGGCGGGCAGCGGTGCCGGCAGTGACAGCAGCCGCTCGCTGAAGCGCGCCGCGCTGACGAACTCGAGCATCACCTGCAACGACGGCACCCACGCGGGCTTCTACCTGCGCAAGCAGCCCAACTCCAAGAAGTGGATCGTGTTCCTCGAGGGCGGCTGGCACTGCTTCGACAATCGGTCGTGCCGTGCGCGTTGGCTGCGCCTGCGCCACCTGATGACCTCCTCCCAGTGGCCAGAGACACGAGATGGTAAGAGCTGCCCCTCCCCCCCCCCTCTCCATCCCCCTGTTACCTTAACTAATTGCCGCTCCTGCTCTCCTTTTAATAGTTGGTGGCATCCTGTCGCCGCACGCCGAGGAGAATCCGTACTGGCACAATGCCAACCATGTGCTGGTGCCCTACTGCAGCAGCGACTCCTGGTCGGGCACACGCGCCGAGCCGGAGACGCGCGATCGCGAGAAGGGCTGGCGCTTCATGGGCGCTTTGATCCTGCGCCAGGTCATTGCGGATCTGCTGCCACTGGGCCTGGGTCGTGTGCCCGGCGGCGAGCTGCTGCTGGTGGGCTCCTCGGCCGGCGGCCTGGGCGTTCTGCTCAATCTGGATCGCGTGCGCGACTTTCTGGTCAACGAGCGCAAGCTGCAGGTGACGGTGCGCGGCGTCAGCGATTCGGGTTGGTTCCTCGACCGCGAACCCTACACGCCCTCGGCGGTGGCCTCCAGCGAGGCGGTGCGCCAGGGCTGGAAACTGTGGCAGGGCCTGCTGCCCGCGGACTGCGTCCAGGCGCACCCCAACGAGCCCTGGCGCTGCTACTTCGGCTACCGCCTGTATCCCACGCTGAAAAGTGAGTTGTGCCCGCCGACTTAGCCGCTTTCCCAGCGCGCCACTAACCGAACTTGTTTCTCTCGCAGCTCCGCTGTTCGTGTTCCAGTGGCTCTTCGACGAGGCCCAGATGCGCGCCGACAATGTGGGCGCGCCCGTGACGCCCCAGCAGTGGAACTACATACACGAAATGGGCGGCGCGCTGCGCTCCTCGCTGGACAACGTGAGCGCCGTGTTCGCGCCGAGCTGCATTGGGCATGCGGTGCTCTCGAAGCGCGACTGGGTGAACATCAAGATCGATGACATCTCGCTGCCGGCGGCGCTGCGCTGCTGGGAGCACTCGACGCGGCCGCGCCGCAAGCGCCACGACAAGCTCAAGCGCTCCACGGAGGCGACCACGACGGCGTTGCAGGAACGGGAGCGAGAGCGGGAGAGGGAGCGGGAGCAGTTGCATCCCAATGCCAACAGCCAAAGACATCAGCGGCATCGCCAGCGCGCCCAGAAGCTGAACAATGTGGCGCAGCCGCAGCGCAAGCGGAATCATCTGAGCAAGGAGCAGCGCGAGGAGCGCAAGCGGCGCCGCCAGGAGCGACAGCGACGCAAGCAGCGACGTCGCCAGCAGCAGCAGCAGCGCAAGCGCGAAAACGAAGCTGCCGCCAGCAACAGCAGCAGCAACAACAGCAGCAACAACAGCAGCAACAACAGCAGCAACAACAGTAGCAACAACAACAACAATCACAAGCCCAACGAGCAGCGCAAGCAGCGACGCCGCCAGCAGCTGAGCGCCGAGCAGCAGCTGCAGCGCAAGCAGCAGCGCCAGCAGCGCCGCAAGCAGCAAGCGGAGCAGCAGCAGCAGCAGCAGCAGACTGAGGCGCAGCTGCAGCAGGAGCAGCCCAGCGAGCCGCAGAAGCGACGCGGCTCGAATAGCGCCGCCAAGCCGAAGTCGCGGCCGCGACTGCCGCGCGTGCCGGAGAAGTGCGGCCTGCGGCTGCTGGAGCGCTGCAGCTGGCCGCAGTGCAACCACTCGTGCCCCACGCTGACCAATCCGCTGACCGGCGAGGAGATGCGCTTCCTCGAGCTGCTCACCTCCTTCGGCCTGGACATCGAGGCGGTCGCCGCGGCGCTGGGCGTGGACATGCACACGCTGAACAACATGGAGCGCACGGAGCTGGTGAATCTGCTCACGCAGCAGGTGAGCTGAAGCGGGCGGGCGGGCCGGGGGATAGGGCGCTGCGAAACCTGTAAATAGTTGGCCTGTACATAGATATAGCCATAGACTGTATAGCCGACCCACAACCTGTACATATATATAGCTGTATATATATCGAAAGCAAAGCGGAGCTATTCCAATTCCTAAACCAAGCAAAAGACATGCGCATAGTACCCAGTAATTAAGCAGAATTTATTTATACACACACACACACACACAAACACACGCACACGCACACGCATACGCATATATACACACACATACATATATACTCGTATTGAAATTCGTATTCGTATTTATTCATTCGCATTCATTTCTGCGTACCGAGAAACTAACACAAATGCAACCACAAGACTGTTTTTTATGTTTTTTTTTTTTTGTAATTAATTAAAATACTAAATATATATACTATACTAAATAATTTATTGATAATTGTATAATGTAAGACAGGAGCTGTTTTGAGAGCGTTTCAATGGAACCTAGACTGTTTCAATTGCCCGATGCCAAGTTTAATGTTTGTTTGTTCTATTAAAAATATTTAATACAAATTACAAATTATTAATTACAAATTACAAATTACAAATTACCTACCTCAAGCAAAACAATGGGAAATTATTATTTAACAGCTGCCTTGAATAGCATTGCGTACCTGTGCAAATTAAATCAAATAATACTTAAACATTATTTATTTATGTACTTTAGCAACAATTTTTATTATGCTAAATGCCCGCATTCCGTTCAAAATAATAGTACTTAATATATACAATAAATTAATTAATTGCAATTTACTGGCAACAAAAAACAAAAAACAAAAAAACAAAAAACAAAATTAAGCAAACCGAACAACTCGAATATTATTTATAATCTATTGTTTAACTCTAGCTGAATAACAATTAATCAAATATTAAATACCAATTAGCAATTAGCTTGTACAGAAACGGTTAAAGTTTAGAACTAAGAATTGTTGTGCTTAAATTATGCCTAAGTTAGAAGTTTAAAACAAACAAAAATCGAAAAAAAAACACATAATTTCATTGTTAACATTTTAGTTTTCTAGTTGAATGAGCCGCTTCTAACAACAACGAAAAAAAAAACAAAGAAAACAAACATCAAGAAAAGCCAAGAAAAATAATTGAAAAACAGAAAAAAAACAAACAAAAGCAAATAAATCTGAAAATATTTTTATTTAAAAAGTAAAGCAAGCATTTTGTTCCTAAAGTAACTTCTGATTTTTGAATAAGAGAAAAGAGATGAGAGATAATTTTCGTATCTACAATTTTCACACTCTCGCAGCTTTCATTGGACTTAATTGAATGTGGCATCTGCCACAGCTAAAGCTAAGCTCAACAGATTCAGCTGTCGCTCAATTGCACAGCTTAATTTGTGTGGTGCAGTGGTGCAAATTGAGTCACAAAGCTTACAAATCGCTTTAATTCAACGCCAGAAGTCAAGCAATCAAGACGTCATAGCGAAGAAAATTAAGTGCCAGTTTGCAGTGAAAATGTGGAAAATTGCGCTGGTTTTGCTGCAGTGCCACCTGCTCGTGGCACCGCTCACAGGTGAGTGCCGCAGCCCGTGGCATGCCCCATGCCCACCAACTGGCAGCAACTAACGCAGCTGCTCAGCCAGCTGTCCCATATTCTTGACCATTTCGCTGGCGGGCAAGACACTGACCGAGGCCTGTCTGGAGGTCAACTGGGGACCCGATTGCTTTCCGCCGCCCGAATGGGTGGGCATCTATCGCACGGATCCGTCCATCTCCAGCTTTCAGCCGGAGATGCGCATTGAAGGAATACGCAATCGCACGGGCAAAATGGAAACGCCCATCAAGCTGGGCAAGCTGCACTTTTCGGGCGGCTGGGATCGGCCCGCGGACAAGCAGCAGACGGCCACCAAGTACCCGAAGGGCAAGTGCCTGCCCTACTACGTGGCCAGCTACAGCGGCACCGAGCTGCTGACCATCGACTGCCTGAAGATACAGCCCAACTGGCTGTCCCATCTCAAGGATGCCGCCAACATGCCGCTGAAGCGGCTCTTCCTGCCGGGCACGCACGCCTCCGGCGCCTACATCACCAACTACAGCAAGACCAAGTCGCTGCTGGTCAAGGACTATCTGGTGGCGCAGCACTTTGACGTGTGGTCCCAGCTGGTGTTCGGAATACGCTATCTGGATCTGAGCGTGGGGTGAGCCTCAGCCGGGCCGGCAAGTAAATCACATTAAGAGATCTCCCCTTGCAGCTACCGGAACGTGGACAGCAGCGTCGAGGCGGACAACTTTTGGGTGGTCAATGAGAACATGTTCATAAATCCCCTGATCGACGTGCTGCGCGACGTGCGGCGCTTTGTGCAGCTGTCGGATGAGGTGGTTGTGCTGGACTTCAGCTCGTTTCCCATTGGCTTCTACAAGCATCCGGAGATCTACAGCAGCCTCTATCATCTCATACGCCAGGAGCTGGGCGAGGTCGCCTACGAGCGGAATGTGAGCGCCAACGAGCACTGTGCGGATCGCACTTTCGAGGACTTGCGCGTCCTAGACCGACAGGTCCTGCTGCTGTTTCCCACGCAGGAGCTGCCGTATCCGGAGAACGGTGGGTATTTGAATTACATTTTAATTCAGTTCTAACTTAGCTCATTTACCCGCAGAATCGGTGCTGCTTTGCACGCCCTGGCAGCGCTTCAGCACCAGCTACATGAACATCTCCCA
This sequence comes from Drosophila colorata, assembly GCA_035041545.1. NCBI lineage: Eukaryota > Metazoa > Arthropoda > Insecta > Diptera > Drosophilidae > Drosophila > Drosophila colorata. The sequence continues at coordinate 10,551,408 of JAWNLD010000564.1, forward strand.
GACCCTGGACTACATGCGTCTGCTGTTCAGCAAGAAGCCAGAGTCGCCCGTGCAGGACGACGGCTGGATCTTTCACGCCGTGAAGAGCATCGAACAGGCGCTCAATGCGAACAAACTGCAAACGGCCAAGGAGCGTGCCGCCCTCATCAATCCGAAGGTAAATCAGTGGCTGAACGGTCCCTGGGGCCTCAACGCGAATGTCGTGGCCATGGATTACTTCAGCAACACCAACCTGGTCGATGTGGCCATTCATGTGAACGTGCACAAGGCTTTCCTGGCGGCCAATGAGGAATTCGTTAATCTGGAAATACTGAGTCTGCGATAATACGATTTTTCGTAAATATACAATTTTTCTCTATGCTGAGAAACATTTTTGAAAAGTACGCAGCATTGGCAACACGCAACACACTAACCTCACTAATTTACATTTAGTTGGCTACACTTCTGTTTAGCGAAGACACGCACCACGCAGTTGCACGCGACAGTCTCACCGCAAGCAGTTGACAGCAAATTGAAAGAAAGCAGTGCATGAATTTGGAAATTTTAGCAAAAGAATTTTATAGTAGTTTTCCAACTCACACATTTAAACTAGAATATTCTGGACACAATATATATAGTATATTTAAAAATACATATTGCAAATATCAAAAAATATCAAATAAGGTAACAAGTTCGTGATATCATTTAAAGGGAATGCGTTTTTATTTCTTCTTATAGCATTCCTATTCTGTTGAGGTTCTCTATAAGTTTTGCAATTGCGTTATTTTGTGTTTGTTAGCTCATGCGATTAAACAAGAACCGGAAACAGCACTTGATAACTTACTAGTGACAATTGGCGCTAGTTCCAAGAAAAACCCACATTTTTCAAAATAAATAGGTTTAAGTCATCTTGACAATGTTTTATTATATTTGGTTAGAAAACATGATTCAAGAGATACTTGATTAAACTCAAATAAAGTGGACAAACTGTCTAAAAATGCTAAAATGACATCACTGCAATGAAATACTGTAAATAAACATACACATATGTATATGTATACAAAAGCATATACAGCTGTTTTAATAAATATTTTTACGTATACGTAATTCGTCACTCGAATCTTATTTGGCTGTCATTTACGTGATAATTAAGAAAGCGCTAAATATAGCAAATGCATTCGATATTCGTATGGAGAGGATATTATAATATTGTCACGAAATGAGCGTTTAAAGTCTGCTTCTATGCAAACTAATCGCTCGCTTTTGTTCAGGTGGAATTGCGGTAGCTGTTTGCAGCAAGTGTATTTTATATTCGTCTTTAATCATATATCTTTTATATCTTGTTGGAATAGCAAATAGGTGCAAAGGGGTACATTGATTTGGCTCAAATGTTGTGGATATGTATAATAGGAAAGAGCTGTAAACAGGGCATCTGCTAGTCGAGCACTCCTGCCTAGAGCACTCTTGCCTTAACTGGCCTTAACTAACAGAATCAGAACTTTTACTAGCGACCTTCAGTTTGTAATGGCTAATTAAAAGCCACACGCAGCGTAAGGTCAGCACTCAGTTTATATAGTAGCTAAACTGGAGCATTGCTTTGCATATATTCAAGGTGTAGTATTGATTGATTACTATTTTTTCAGCTTCATGCTATATATATATTCATGCAATGGGCGAACAAGAGTAGAACACTCAGCGAATCCATTAAACGATGATTCAGGCGCTTGCTTCACCCACATCCATATCACCATTTCCATTTGTTGCCTCAAGCAACCCACTCGCAATGTTCCATAACCATCCGCATGATGCAACGGCTAGATGACGTACCTCGTCTGATGGCGCATATGCCCGGCTGTGGCAGCGCCGCGGCTGAGATAGCGACTACCTTGGCTAAGATCCGAAACCGGATCTGGCTAAATCAGAATGCAGCTCCGTCGCCTGTCATAGGCGAAAAGTAATTGAAATGCGCTGCAAATTTATTCGATAAGGTGGAAAATGTTGACTTCAAATACCAAAGACTATTGCGCTTGGCAACAGCCAAGCTTGAGCAATTAGCCAAGTTATGATGCATTACGAATGCAGTTGGAATTGCAGTTGCAGTTGAATGAACTCGTAATGGAGGGTGTGTATGTGTGTGTGTGTGTGTGTTTGTGTGTGTGTGTGTGTGTGTGTTTGTGTGTGTGTGTGTGTTTGGTTGTGTGTGTGTGTGTAATCTTCGAGACGATAACCCGCGCCGACTGATAACAGTTATCAAAGATCGGCGCACTTGCCAATTAAAACACGTCGGGGCCTTTGTTAACGGCCTGACCCCAAAGCCAGTAAAACAACGTCTTGCACATATTTTACTTATATGTTATAAAATCATTTGGTAATTAGTAAACAAAGGAATTCATATTTTTAAATTTTTTTTGAGCAACCTTACTCAACACAACAAAGAATCTAACCCAAAGATTTTTTAAATGGACTTCAATTTGTTTCTTATTTTAAGATATATATATATTTATTTATATATAAATGCGTAACAAGGCATGTGTGGTTAACATAACGATTTCTAAATGAAATCAAGCAATAAAATATTTATAGATTTAATTCGTTTAGTTATGCATATAATATAAAAAAAACTAAAAAACAACTTCCGGGTTCGAACCTCAGCCTAGGCTACCACTTTTATGATTTTCTAGCCAAAGGTTAAAGTAAGCCTGTACATATATAAATACACAGATGTACTTTATATATGTGTCTGTCTGTAATAACTCTTAAATCTTGTGAATAAAAACTTACACAATAAAAAAAGTTGTGCGTGGATTCGAATCTGTTTTCTAATATTACATGCAACCATGTCTGCAAACCAAAAGAAAATGTTGATTATTTGTCATTAAAAGGTAGAATATCTTCCAGCGCATACTCCTTAATACAGCCGGTCAGGCAATATACGCTTCAAGGGTTGAAATTTTCCGTTGTACAGAAAAGAATCCCATTAAAATTTTTAAATCTGGCATTGAGATTCCGGGTTCAAACCGGTTCGGTTCAAACCTGGTTTGCAGTCTTAATAAAAAAATATATATACTTATATATACTCTCTACATTGAAAACTCTGAAACTGAAGATCTATAAAAGCTAGGACCCATAAAGTTGGTATGACTGTTCTAATCTACGAATAACTTCATAAATTGAGGCAATATAGATTTATAGATGCTTTAAATTGCACAGTTCATTGATTAGAGCCCCAATGTAAATAGGACTTGTTACACGCCTCCAGTGTTATAGCCAGAATTCCAATAGCCGCCATCAGGTGTTAGCCATGTGGGCGCTGCTGCTGTAACCAATGTGTAATGTAATTAGTGTCGGCGCCTTTGTGGACCCGTTTCTACTTGGACCGAAGCCGATCCGCCCCCAGAGCGCAACGTAAATGGAAATGGAAACAACGGGGTTTACTTTTAACATATTACTTATTTTTAATATACATAAATTATGTGGTTTTTTTACCGAAAAATAATATTATAGGGATAAGCTAAATGTACAACGCGCCATTTGTTAGGCCTACACAGCTAACAGTTATCATATATTATGTATTACATTACTGTAATTGTGAACCAATCTGAATGATATTTTTCCATAGACTGCAATTGTTTATTATGGATATCCTTTTTTTATAATTATAGTTTGTCGTTTTAACTTTGTACACACTATTTTCTATATATATTCTTTAATTTCTTTTACTTATGGCCAGTCCTGGCCCTTGTTAAATACTAACTCAAAGGTGGTAACGGCCAGCTGAATCGCAATCGTGGGGCCCAATTCAGCTGGCCGTTACCACCGTTGTGGCAGCGGTGACGGCTGCTGTGGCGGGTGGTGAGTTTGTATATTACATCGGCTAGGACTGGCCGCGCTGGCCTCGTTCAGGTGCGCAGTGTTTGGGGGGATGGGGTCGATGCCATTTAAGAAAAATATACACGCATGACATCGGTGAAGGATTTGCGGCAGAGCGGGCACTTGGTAACGGACGAGGCGCACTTGGCGCACGCCACCACATGGCCGCAGGGCAAAAACGCCGTATTGTACTCGGCCGCATAGCAGATCTTGCACAGCTTCTCCTCGGGTATGGCCGCTCCAGATGCGCCCACGATGGCCGAACTGGCCAGGGCGGAGCCTTCGGGGCAGCCCTGTGCCAAAATTTTGTCGTAGATGCGTGTGGCAGCTGTGGGCGCTACATCGCCCTCGGTGGCAACGACTGCAGCAGATGGTCCACCAGTTGCTGCAACAGCTGCACCGACGACTGTTGCTGGTGCACTGCTGCAAGCGCTGATTGCGACAGCTGTGCTGTTGTTCTCCTCGGGCTCCTTCTGGTCGGCTAGCTGTCCAGCGGACTTGGCTACCTGGTCGATGTAGAGCTGACCCTTGATGAGCTTGACGAAACGGCACTGGCTCAGCCAGAGCGCGTGCTGCTCCCAGGGCTCGTCGTTGTCGTCCCAGTCCTTGAGGCCGCCGCCACAGCTGAAACAGCGGACGCGATCGCCGACGCCCGTGTAGAAAAAACCCGCCTCGGCGAGCTGCTGCGGCTTCTGCTTCATGTTGCGGGGCCAATCCTCGAAGCTGCGCATGCGCGCCGACTCGATGGTGTACTCGGGATACTCGGGAAAATAGTTGCCGCCGTTGATGTTCGCTGCCGGGCGGCTGCACGGCTCCGGTACGGCCATGGAGGCGACAGCACTTAGCCGCATCTGTGGCAAGTTGTTCAGGCCCATCGACTGCATGGACTGCCTGCCCTCGGAGTAGGCCGTCTCGCGCACGTCCAGGTTTAGATCGTTGGAGCCACATGTGTCATAGCTAATTGGCGGCAGGATGAGATCCAATGCGTCCGCATTGATGGGCAAATTGTTGGTGGAGCGGCGACGCAGCAGCGGACAATTGGGGGACCAACGTAAGTGCTCAGGTACGGGCCGATCGTTGGGCTCCCAGCGTCCGATTTCCACCTCGCAGAAATAGCACTTGACCTTGTCGTCCTCGTTCGTATAGAACATGCCCGTGCGCGCCAATTCCATCGTGTCCAGCCACGAAATCGGCCAGTTCTCGTATGTCTTCAAGCGCTCGTCCTCACGATGGTATTTATCGTTCATTCTGTTCACAATCTGTTTTATGTTCAGCGATCTTGTCGTATTGTTGTCGACCTGATCCAAAGTGTTGCCTGTTGCCGTTAACGTTGTTGTTGCCGATGCCACGGATCCATAAGGTATGCACCTTGGTGAGGTTGCTACATTTGCCATCTTGATGTCGTGCTGATAAATATACTCGCTGCTATTGCTGTAGGTCTTCTTTGTTCCTTTGAATCAAACTGCAAAGAGCCGGGAAAAACGCACATTAATATTGATTTTACAGGTAAGCCACAAATTATAACTTTATCAGTTGCGATAACAATCTGAGACAGAACCTCTTTGTGCAGGGTGACGGGTGTTTTTACTATGAACACGCTGGCAACACGCATTCTCGATCCTTATTTCTCGCTCGCCCACCAGCAAAGCGTGTGCCAGCACAGTTCTGTTTCAACTGAGCCACGCGAACGACCTCTGGGACTAGTTATTGCGAAACTCGTGCGGAATAGTCATTCAAACTTGGCGATAATGTCAGATATGCTACCGCAAATTAATGCCCTTTCGCGAAACTGGTAGAAATTTGTACTTTATCGCAAATGCAGTGTGCACAACAAAACCTCATTAAAAATAACATTTTTTCAACAATGTTATCTACAGTAATTATCTCTTTTGACGCAAGCTCAAGTGATTGCTAGAGAGTTAAAAATCTTTCCATTTACCTTAGCGCTAAAATTTTGACAATTTCTTATCTATATAATGCGAAAAGAATTTGCAGCTAGACGACTTGTGTATGTACTTTCCGAAAAAAGACTGAAACGCAGTTCAAGCAACTCCTACATCAACGAACGCACGAACTTAACGCACCCCCTAAAAACACTGAGCTGTGAGTTGCTGTTGTCTCGCTCGCACATGGAGCAAACAAACGACAGGGGTGGTTTCCTTCGGCTAGAGGGTTGTGCCCGAAACCGCAAACGTAGCGTAGAGCGTACGCAATCTTACAACCGCGAGTGTTTGCACTGCGCCGATGCGAATTTGCAATAGATGCATCACGAACTTTCTCATAGCGAACACAGCTGGTCGAATAAAACCATAAAAAAAACTTTGGACTTTGTGTGCGAGGTGGGGTTGTGTAGTTTGGGGCTTGGCGCCAGCCAGGCGGTGTCTGATAAGTTTTCTGACTCAACAGCTATTTCAATTGAATTACCATGAAAAAACCGCAAATGACAAAACTATGTCGGTACAATAATGACAGGGAAAGAGAGTGTAAAAAAAAACAAGCTGACACATGTATATAAAGTAAATAATAGTTAAACTAATACTCCTACTCAAACAAGTTATATAGACAAAGCGTTCACAACGAGCGATCAAGAGTCAAAACACAATATGCAAAAGTATAGTGCACTATAATATAAATAATTACATTTTATAGCTTTATTGTGTATAGTATATTGTTGATAAAAGAAAACCGCAATGAATACAACGAATACTAAAAACACAATATAATATAAAAACTTATGAAGTGGTCGTAGAAAAATTATAGCGTTTAGTTTCCAAAAGTGTTTTTAATTCATTACAAGTGAATAAAAATATGAATATGATATTTATAAAATACATATCATATAAATATAATATTATAATATTAAATTCTATAATTCTAAATTATTATTGCAATAATAATAAAAAATGTATGAATGCTATATTCTTGGCATTGCAAATGTCAATTTTAATCTCTTGACAGTTCAGTTTTTCACCAGCATTGCAAAAATATATATTTACTTTTATTAAAAGGAAATCAAGTGTTGTCAATCAACTTTAATCTCTCTCGCGTGCAACCCCATCGATAGCTGCTTGTACCTACTGCATTACATACATATGTATATAATCAAAAGATAGCTAAACTTATGCCATCGGCGTTAAAACTGTTTTGGTGGTCTTGTTTCGCTCATGCAGCCAGAGATTGTAAGCCGTTTTTCGACATTTACTTCAGCAGCGAGGCACGAACGCCGTCTCGGGACGTTGTACAAAGTCCAAAATTCAAGCCAGGCCAAGTCAGGCCAAGCCAAGCCACAAACCAGCCAAACACGCCAAACAATTGCAGCTCACGACGGGGCAACGACTGCTGCTGGGGCAGCGAGCTGGGCGGAGGGGGGTGCTTTGGGTGGTTGGAGCTGGCAGTGCCATGCACTCGTGCAGCAAACAGCGCTCGACGCCACAGCTAGCCGACTGTGAGAAAGTTTTAATGGAATGCAGTCAAACGACTCGGCAGCCGCAAGCAGCGCCCCACAGCATAAAAAACAATAACAACAACAACAGAAAAAGAAGCAGTGCAGCATAAATGCAGCGACGAGTGCGGCCCGCGTGTGTGCGACAGGGATAGCAATAGGCACTGAAAACCATCAATGGAAAAACAACTACACACGGACACAAGGCTCCAAACACACACAACTGCACTGCTTGGGTGCAAGGAAAGAGTGCAAAAAAAAGGCGCACACACCAAATGCAAAATAAATAAAAGCAAAAACAAAAGCCATTGTAAATTACAAATTCCCAACGCTGATGCTGATGCTGCTGCTAAGTCTGCAGCGCTCGGCAGAGATTGCGCAGTTTTTGAAGTGGAGCAACAACGACAGCACACACTCACACAGACAAAGATGATAGCTTCGAGATGCTGCTGGATGCTGTTGTGTCAATTGCACATACACCGTTGTTGTCGTTGTTGTTGTTCTTATTGCTGTTGATTCTTTTCGCCAAGTACAAAGTGCAGAAGCTTGCAATTACAGCTGCGCTGCTTGTTATTGTTGTTGCTGCTTTGAAATGCATGCCCATTAACAATTGTAATGTAAACGCTTTGGCATTTTGATTTTTAATGCATTGCTTTTAGCAGGAAATTTAAGTAAGAGTTCAATGCAGTCAGCCATATGTCAAAAATTTGCATTTATTATGTATGCAAACACTTACCACCAGGGCTGCAGTGATGTCAATAAAGTGCAATTTATCGATAAACTTAATGCAACAGTTCAAACTTGTAGGAACTAAAAATTGTTGAAGTAAAATTTAGAAAACTAAACAATTGCCGTACATGCGCCTGAACACGACAACAACTGCGCGCTGACAACGTAGAAGTTTCTATACGAAAGGGCCTCCCGGGCGCATGAATGACATGAGAACCCAGAAAATACCAAACATGCACGTACGGATAGGCAGAGAGCAGAGCAAAGAAAAATCATAATCAAAGGCCAGACAGCAACTGCCCAGGAGGCAGGCAAGGCAACAAACAGAGAACACTCAGACACACACACACACACACGCTGCCAAGAGACCCAACGAGGCGCGCTTTGGAATGCAGTCCAACAACTTTTCTACAAACTCTGCGCCACGCAAAATCCAAACAAAACAACAGCAACAACAACAACAAATGGAGTTGGCAGCCGCGGCTGGTTTTCTGATTGGACTAAAGCTGGGCTTGGGATTGGAGTTTCAATGCTTGTTGTAAGTGAAGGTAACCGCAGCTAGCAAAGGTCTCTCTGTGTGTGTGTATGTGTGTGCTTGTAACCTCAGACTGTGGGAAACTATTATAAACACTTTACCATTCTTTTTTCCGAGCTGTTGTTGTCTTCTAAACGGAGATTGGAATGCGGTGATACCAGATACGAGCGAGTGGAGCCGAGAGAGAGGAGCTACAAAGAGTGAGAGAGAGCGACAGCCATGCAGACGGGGGAGGGAGCGAGCGATAAAGCATGAGTCGTCGCCAGGCAGAACTTGAAGTAGGGAGCGCAGTGGAGAAGGACATGGGGGGTAGGAGGAGGAGAGGCCGACGCCAACAAGCACATGCAGACACACAAAGAGTATGCGTTTGTGTGCGTTCGTATGTATGTGTGCTGTGTCCTTCCAAGAAATGCAGCAGCAACAACAACAGATAAACAAGAACGCAACGACCGCCGACGACGACGACGTCGATAATAATAATAAAATACCCAACAGAGAGACTGCAGATGCTGTTGCTGCTGCGGCCAAGGTACTTAAAGAATGCCCAACAAAGGGCAATATCAGCGTAATCATAATAAATGCGACTGAGCCCCGCTGCTGCTGCAGAGGAATGCATTAAGCGCAGCTTGTCTCCCTCTCTCTCTCTCTTTCTATCTCTCTGCCCGTCTCGCTCGCACTGCCATTGAACATTGATCGATTGCCCAAAAACTAACGGCGGCTCAGTTCAAAGACCCGCCAGAGTTTCCAAAGAAAGAAAATTGTTCTCAAGCCCAAAGTCAAGTCGTGCTGTGTTCTGGGCATCTCTCTATCTAGCTGGCAGCATCTATGAGACGCGGAATGCGGGTATGCTCTCATGGAAAAACACACACAGAGCGAGACACAGATACAGGCACATGCATTAAATGCGCCTCGTTAGCGTGTAGAATGGATGAAAGGTCGTTTTTCACGCGGCCAAGTCTCAAAGGTCGTCTCGAGAAGCATACGAGATGATTCAGCCGAGAGAATTCCGGGAATTCCAAAGTAATTTTTCCTACATCTCTCTGTCTTTCTTCTTATTTTCAATTCTCTTTCAAGGGCCGCCGCGCCCTGGTCCATTCATACTGATTGCCGTCTCGTCTCTTGCCGATAGCAAAAGGGACAACACACAAAACACAATATGAAATCTATAGAAAATAGCCAGAAAAAAAAAAAACAATAACGTTGAAGTCGGGTTTAACCGACTGTGCAATACTCATTCTCAGTGTAACAGTTGAAAACAGTCGAAAACGGTCTTAATTATTAAACCTTAACGCTTTTTTGACTCGTGTATAGACGAGTAAATATTCCAAATTGTAAGTCTCTAGCTTCAATAATGTGGGAAAAAATTGTGTCTATATAGACGGACAGCAAGACTCCCATCGCACAAACCCAAAATACTCTTTTCACTTAGTGAACTAGTGTAAAATATACAACAAGAAATAGCATCTACTTTACAACATTTTTCTCTGTATTTCAGGCTCTACGTGAGAACAGTTTATTAAGCGAGTTATCTATCGTTTTATTGGTGAAAAGCGTGGAAAATCTATCCAACATTCAGCTGCTTTGTATGTGCGGGGCAAATAAGCGTAGGCGTTGTTATGCCAGATAGGCACCAGGAGGACCACCAGCGTCGGCCCCTCTGTTCTGTGTAGGCGTCGTTGTCGGCTGGGTGCGGTTTTCTTTTGTTGTTGTTGTTATTATTGTTGTTTCTGTTGCTGCTGCTGCTGCTGCAGCAACAATCACAATAACAATAACAATACGAGATACAAAAAGCTTGGCTTGATACTTTCTCTTTGTTGTTGCTTAATTTTCTTCTGCTGCTTTCTGTGAAATGAGCGCAAAAGTTCAAAGCAATGAAGCATAAAAACTGCAAAAAGCCACTGTGAAAATTGGCAACCGTGCATGCCGTTGGCTGGCTTTGGCCATGGAGTATTTGTGTGTCTGCAGAGTGAAACGCGGCGTACGCATGAGTGCACCACTTCCGCTCCGAGCGGAAATGAGGAACAAAGCAGAAGACAACACAAAACTAAAAATGCTTATGTGTGTGCGTAAAGGAAGTACACACATACTACATATATATTTATATATGTATATGCTCATCAGATGTAGTAAAAAGTGGAGCCAGCAGAAACGACGCGTCATCAACAAAATTTGTTTATTATTATGAATGATGAGCTAAGCGAGCGAGAGGAAAAATACGACTCTCTCAAAACAAAAAAAAACTATAGTAGTGTGATGAGAAAAATAACATCACAATTAATTTAATTAGAACAAGATCGGGAGCGGGAGGAATATGCGCATGAGCGTGTGTCATACCAGTTGACCTTCTAGCCTGCAAATAATAAATTGGGCAACGTTGTTTCGCATGCTAAAGTCATCAGTTAAATATACATACATGTATAGTCGAAAACACCCGAAAATGGCATAGTCGAAAAATTCCATCAAAAACAAATAAGTGTCTGGCATTGTGTATATACAAGCCCACCCCTCTCCTCATCGTACCATTGAGAATGTTGTTTTTAAACGCCAGCAGCGCTGATATCATTCACAGTGAGCAACTAGGGTTGCCATATGTTGCAAAGATATTATTAAAGTGCTGGCAAAAGGACATGCAAACATTGTGTGTCATATTCGGGTTAATTTTAATTGTAAACAAATTCCACAAAAAGCATTCGTAATGCAAAAAGCGGTAATTTTGTAAACAAAATGAAGTAAATGCAACAGCAGCAACGTTTAGCAACTCTATAGCCGCCATCTTTGTACGAAAACGACCTCCTCTCACTATCGGCTGGTAAGCGAATGAGCGAGACCCAAAACGGGAACAACACAGCCGGCGAAAATGTCAAAAACGTTTTGCGCTGCATGCGCGTATTGTCAGTTTCTCTGAACATAACTGTTATGATCTTACCAAAAACTTAGTATTAATAAATTTCTAATTTAATGTAAACGTATTTTAGTAACAGGCACCAATTCTACAATATTTTTAAATTTTATATTCGTATTTAGCAAAATTCTTTTAAAAGTTTTGGTCGTGTGCACGAATACGCGACAGCGAACGCTTGTGTGAGCGCGCGTGGTTTTGTATGTATGTCTGTAAGCAGTCGCTTTTAATGTTCATTGTATGATCAACATACGTACATACATACATTGAAGAAAAATTAAAAAAAAACAGCTTTTGCTTTGTGATGTCACGTTTTTGTTTTTATTTTTTTATTTTGGGGTTATATCAAAATTCAAATGCAAATTTGAATAGGTTTTAAAGATAAAATTGTGCTCACCTTGACAATTTTTCTCTTTTTGTTGAAAAACTCAAGTTCCGCTTCCACTTCTGCTTGCTAATTTGTAAAGTTCTGCTGAGATTCGACACGAAAGTGTAGTTTTTAGCTCGTTGCACGGTTATTGATTTTTCCTTCACCGAGCGACGAGTTGACGTTGACGGAAAACACAAAAAACACAGAGACGCAGAAGTTTCTGTTTTTATTTTTAATTGGTTTTGATTGTTGCTGTTCTTGTTATTGTTAAAATACTTCCAATATCACAATTTAGTTTGGGTCCGCAATAACCGAAATCAAAACACTCTTTTGTTTTGTACTTTTTGTACTATTTTTGTAAATGCATAAATAATGTGCTCAAAATTAATGCGGCTGCGTATCCATAGCTTCTTTGCTGTTCGAGTTACGAGACTGAACTGAAAATACGTAAAACGTACAAAAGCGGGCGAAGCGAACGCGGCCACAGCGAACGCGGCGAAACGTAAGAAGCAACCCCGAGCATAGTAATTCTGTTGGGCGAAAGAGCAGAAAACAGATATACACACTGACAGACCACGATTGAGAGATTTAACTCTCTCTCAATCGTGCTGACAGACATGCTAGCATGTATAAACATACAAACACATAACGCAGATGGTAGCTTGAAAATTTTTTCATACATGTTTTTGGCTCCACTTCTTAGAAGTTGCATTTTGGTCAATTTGTAAGGGAGCAAAAACATTTAAGTGATATTTCAGAAAAAACTATGATGTGGCTTGCAGCTAACAAAGCATAAACACACACACATTTAAATTTTATTTAGTTTTTATGAGAGCTTCTTATATAATTACTTAAGGTATACATAGACTTTATTGGAGAACTTGCCTTTTTATGGTTTTTTATTAGTACATTTTTGTTAAACAAAGTTAACTAATAGATAAACAAAACTCCATTAAAACTTTTTTGTTAACCCTTTGCATGATAGTTTTTTTCGACAGACATTATTGGTATGTATACATATGTATGTATATGTACGTACGTTCGTATGTGTATTGAATACATACAATGAGCTCACATATGGCTGGCTGCAGTGGCATCACAATGACGCCCCCAATGCACCCGTACAACTTCTACTACGGCAAGTATTAGTACGCAAGATGGCGTACCGTACAACCGCATACGGACTTTACACTACGGTTATCCTTTTCCAACCAGCAGCAGCCCGCCTGCAACTGCCGCAGTCCAGGATCATTGATTTTTGCCACGGACGGAGCATGCGCCTGGCGAATTCGAATCCATCATCAGCAGTCGCGTCGTCCACTTTTGACTTCTGGCGCGTGTCAATGCACCGTCACGACGCGTCGCCGCGCTGCAGCCCATAATTGATGTGCACCTTCCAGACGCAGCCATCGACGCTGACGCCGACGCCGGCGCCGGCAGAGAGACGGCAGCAGCTGCTTTGTTGTATGTCTATGCACTTATGTTATTATGTGTGTAGTTTGTATGCACACATGCTCCACTGCACTCGCTTGCCAGTCTGGGCCTGGCTTAAATTGTATAGATTTCTGTTTTGGACATTGGCAGCTGCAAACACTATCAAAATAACGCACTAGAAGTTGGCCACTGCAGACACGCACCAACTTGACTGGAAGCGTGCCATGCCCATTTTTTAATGTATTTCCATATAAACTATACTCGATATTAAAAGCAGGCAATAAGGAATGCCAATTATCGAAGGCTTCGTGTGTAAAACGGACATATGGCAATATGTACTTACTTATTGTAATCAGTGGCGTAGGCAGGATGGAGGGGAAGGAGGGAGGCGGTTGCGGTTGGAGGTATAGTTATCTTCGGATACCACGAATTGCTAGAACCGGAAGTGGCTTATCAAAAACAAACATTTATCAGTTCTTATAAAAAACATTTTTCATTTCTCTAAAATAAACCAGCTGATCATCATATTTCGCACTTATCGACAGTCTGCTTGTGTATACACACATTCACACATTTGGAATTACCCGGACTGTGTACATGTGTACATACATAAGCAACACCACGCAGTGTGAGCGTGGTGATATACTCTCTAGGTTCTACTAGATTTCAGTGATAAACATTCTCTCTGGTCGTAAAAAAGGAGTGCAGTTGCTGGGCGCTACGAGCAGAATTTTTGCAACTTTTTTTTATAGTAAGCTTGGTGATATGACGCAAAGCTTTTGCAATGCCAGGAAATGCCAGCACGTACTTATGAACAATACGATTTCAATATACATCTATGTATATAAGAAGGCACAGTGCGAGGCATATGTTTAGCAATCAGACGCGGCTGCAAGCTGCAAGTTGCAACAACGTTTGCGTATTTGAACTTTTTATAAATAAATGCATCTAAAATTATCGGGCGAGACGTCGCGACGCATTTTAAAAATCTGTGTCTAGACGTCACGGACAAGACTTGTAAATATCTACAAATGTACATACGTAAATACATAAGTATACGTACATATGTATGTATATATATATATTCTATTTTTGTGTAGTGCGCAACGGCTTCCATTTTCATAATTTGCAGATTGCTCAAGGCATTAAGTGCAAAAATCGCCAGCGATTGGCGGCGGCTCTGGGGGCAACTTGTGGTAAATGTTACTACAAAAACGGCCTTGCAAGGCCTTTTAAAGTTGTTGCACTCGCCTTTATTGCTGCTGTTGTTGTTCTTGCTGTTGTTGTTAGTGAGCAACAAATACAAACGCAGCTCGCATGCGCAGCGCTCTGCTCAGGTGTGTTTAGTAATTTTGTAAAGTTTTTTATTTTTTCGTTTTAATTGACAACCAAATGCTGCAAAACCTGTTCTCATTTATTTATTATACCCTTGCAGAGGGTACCATAAATTTGTTACGATTTTTGTAACGCATTAGTCGAAATAGGCACGATTCTTTGAAAAACTGACTATATGTGATCGTTCCTATGTTCCTAACCTATTTATAAAATATGATTAATATCGGACCACTATATAGTATAGTCCCCATAGGAACGATCAGTCGAAAAATGAATTTTTGATTAACAAACTGTTTTATTTTCAATTTGTCTGCAAGGGTATTTAAATTTCGTTATTTTTCGTTTTTTTTGCATTTGCTACTTGCGAAAGGTGTCATAACAACAACAGCAGCAACAACAACAACAACAGCAGCAGCAACAGTGAATGCTTGGCACGACTTGATTAGATTGCCTATTACAACATCTGTTCTGTTCCCTTTCGCAGCTGTAGCTACCTGCATCAGTTGGGGCAGGCAGCGAGGACGTGTGCCGACAGCTGCCCGCAAAAGGATCAAAAGAAGCACAGGCGGCAGCTGTTGCCAGGGCCTGTTTCTCGTTTAGCCATGCACCATAATATCCTTATTGTGTGCGCGTTCTAGGAACGGGGCATTGTGGCGTTGCCAGCTGCCGCGGCTGCGCAGGACTCAGGATCCTTGTTATTGTGCGTCGCCACGAAATGATGACGGCAATTGGCGGCAGGTCGTCGGAACGAGGGAGGAGCAAGGACAATATACATACATACATATGCATGCATGTATGTAAATACTGAGATGAGTAACGCCGAGCAACAAAATGATACAAGGCAGCTTGATCTTCGCAAAATTGAGAGCCAAAACGAAATCGGTACCCTTGCGCTCTCACAACTTAAAGAGCGTAAAAGGCTTAACATAGACTGCGCTCAGCTCTGTAAAAGCGTTGCTGGCTTTGGCTGGCGAAAAAATATATTTGTTCGATTTCTTCCGTAATTTATATTCTAATACATACATACGTACATATACATACATATGTATGTATGTATGTATGAATGTATGCTTTTTTTAACCGAGGTATTGTAGGTAAAATCCTAATCATGTAAACGGATTTAAATATTTTAATATATATTATATATTTATATTAAACATATATATAAATATGTATATTTATATGTATGTATATAAATTAACAAAATTCATTTGATTTTAACATTTTGAAAAATAAAAAACAAATTTTTTACTCTGTTAAGAAAGTGCGTTGACAAGCACTGTAAATAACTTTGTAATTCGCTCACTTGTCTTTGGGAGAAGAATTGAGCGAGGGAAGTAACATATAAATAAAAGTGTTGAGGCGAAATCAGTCGTCTGGCTGCCTTCAGCGAAGGTGGTTGATGCAGGTGCAGGGTGGAGAGAAGCGCTCGTCTCACGCAATGACGTGCGAGCTCATATGTTTGTGTTTTTTTTTACAAACATACATACATGCTTGCATGTACATATGCATATACACTTGCATACGTACATATTTGTATTGAGCAACCACTTGCGATCTGCAATTCGCTTTTAACTGCTTGTGAACTGCTTGCACAACTGCTTGCGGGCGATTGTTTTTAATACCAGCTGCGTCATTAAATACTAGCTGTGCAAATGTTATTGCAGTATTTTGTTTTCTGTTTTATTATCTTTCATCAATATTTATTCATGATTGACGCTTTATAAATCACGATGCAGAAGTATTAAAAACTTATATAGTATTCCAAAAATATTTTATCATAAGAATGCCATTCTAATCGATCAATATCAATCAAATAATCAACAAATTTTTAACCTTGCAATAAAACCATAAAAATAAAACAACAAAATTTGACAATATTTTTGATCAAAATACAAATTGCGACTTAAAAGCTCTAGCCGCGAGTTCCAAAAAGTGAAACAGTTTTTATGTTACATACATTAGCACAAACCAATATACCCTTGTTTACTCAATTTTAATGGGTACAGGTTATAAAGAAGGGCAAGGAATGTTCTAAGAATGTCAACACGTTCATTAAGTTTATGATTGCATAAGTTTTTGAAGTACCCCTTATTTCCCGAGGTATTGGACTGGCGCCCCCAACGTTGTGTAAGCATTTCAAACAAGATAGTACAAATACTTTTAATAACAGCTGATAACGCGTGGAAAACAAACACGCCTCTGTCATTAGCAACGTGCAAAGACAACAACAACAACAAGTACGCCGTAAAAGCACTCAAATCGAATTGACATTGGGCGTTAATTAAAAATAGGAAATTCTAAACACGCAAGCGAAACTAGAAAAAGCAGCAGCCGCTTTTAGCGCATGAAAAACCTGAGGGAAGGTGGGCGGCGGCGGCTGGGCCTCGGGGTCGGCGGGGGTCGCGCGGCGGCATGAATGAAATGAGCTCAGCATCTCCGGCGTAAAGCGATGACAGCAAAAATGTCGCCATGTAAGTGCAATGTAATGCAAGATAATATCGCGCAAATAGATGCGCCGAAGCGGGATGGCAATACGGTTAGAGAGAGATCGAGTGAGTGTGGGAAATTGCATGAGTTTGGGAAATGTTCTGGTGTGGCAAGTTCTGGAGCGTACGTGCCAGCTGCATGAATGAAGAGGCGAACAACCCCTGCCGGAGGCGAATATCCTTTGGAAAGGCGCATGACAGAGGCGCCCCTCTCACCCCCTTCACAACTTAAACTACGCTTATGCACTCACCGAATTCATTGTGACATCAGCTTATCAGCAAATGTTTTTGGAAAAAAAACAGCTATGTTTAAATCTATTTTGCTGATTTCAGTTTATTCCGGGTTTGTTGTGTTCTTTTTTTGGCACTTTGTTTTGTTGATTATATTTGCTATGAATATTCAACAATTATTGCGACCGTTGGGTTTGAGGTACCCGGTGCGACTAACAGAGAAAACTGTGCGGTTCTCTATGCCAAAGGTGTTGTTATTGCATAGTTTTGTTTTGTTTTGTTTTTGCTTTCTACGGACGCATCGGGTTGGAACGAGCAATAGTTGTGAATTGAGTGCTGCGCAATTATTTGGGTGGTGGGTTTTGGGAGAGTGCGCGCCGCAAGGGGTGGCTGGGCAGAGCAAGAGAGCGTGTAGTCAACGCATACGAATCCAATATCTAAATAATTTTCGAGTTTACTTTGAGTGAAAAATCTAGTAGGGCGCCAAAATGAAATTTTAAATCATGCAATGCAGCCCTGCAGCCAGTGTTGCCTTAGTGCCCAATTGCCTGCTATGTGTACACACTTTCGGCATGGTCGCAATCGGTAAACTATCGCGCGTACATGTTGCAGCAACATGTGTCGCCAATCACCGTTTCAGTCAACAACGACGGGCATTCACCATGTGCAGCAACATGTCACACTGACAGGGTCGCTCTCCTCTCGCCATTTTCGCTGTCTCTCTCATTCATCAGTTTCATTTTAACCTTTGTCGTGGCCGCACGGAATGGCACGGATTGGTGAACGAGCTTAAATATCAAATCTATCCGAAATATGCACAATAAATTGAGTTGTTGTGCACTGCACTATCTAAACGTCTGAGCTCACAAGCTCCCACAATTTGTGGCAAAGTAAGTGCGTCCGTTTCGTGCTTGATGCCGTTGTGCTGTGAAAAGTTTTTACTGCAATTTATACATTTTTCTTTACGAATGTGTGTGTGTGCGTGTGCGTGTGTGTGGATGGAGCGCTATTAAATGCCTTTACATAATTACGCGCAGAATATATTTTAGCATTACAGTGGGCCTACAAATTTATTATATAAAAAATAAAAAAAAATTAAAGATGAAGTGAAAAATATCGGTTTCCATCTTTAGTTGCGTGCTTCGTTCTATTTACTCGCGTACCGACGTCAGCGTCGCGGCTGTTGAATTTATGTCAAATTGGTAACACACACACACACAGTGTTGCATATTGTGTGTGTGTGTGTGAGTGTGTTTGGTGGAGAGAGTGAGAGCGAGAACAAGCGAGCGCGCGAACATACGTGCAATGATAAACAAAGTGTAAAAGAGCAGCAGCAACAAATGTTCTTTCCTTTTGAAACAAACGCGCTCACTAATATCATGTAGTGCGACAACCCTGCATTCAAAATGCAAATTGCAGTGTTGTGTTTTGTGTCCAAATTTATTTACGCGCAACTTTTGCCTCGATTTTTGTTCTCTTTGCAGCGAACAGCAGCAACAACAAAACCAACAACGGCAGCAGCAGCGCGCAAATGGATACAATGTTTGTTTTAAATGTTAAGCGCAAGCTAAGAATAAAAGAGACGCAAGTGTGATAAATGCCAGCACAAAAAATTGTTTTGCAAGCGTGTAAGAAAAACGGCGCAGAGAACGCGGCCAGCCTGCATGCGCGCCTCTGTGTGTGTGTGTGTGCGTGTGTGTGTGTCTGTCTCTCCCGGGCGCGTGTGTGTGTGCGTGATTGAGTGAGTGAGCCAGTATGCGTGTGCAGTGAAGTGCAAAAGAAACACGATAATAAAAAAAACAACACGCCAAGCAGTTGCGCCCGTTTTAGCTGATAAAGCGTGTAGAAAAAAGAGTACAACAACACACACAACAACACAAAGCAGTAGGCACGAAACGAGTGAAAATAGAAAACTAATAATTAGGTAGAAGAAGCAGCAGCGGCAATTTGTAAGTGATCAGTGCTAAAAAAAAATCCGTATTTTTAAAAAAAATACAATTACAAATTGAAAATCGATATGAAACTCTTTCTATAAATAGTGCAAATCAAAATTCTCGGTGCAGCACACACACAACAACAATAACAAGTACAATAGCAGCAAGCAGAAGAAGCAAAATAACAACAACAAATCGCTCATCGGATTTTGTAACTGTAAATTGCGGGCGCCGCCAGCGCCAAGATGTCCTCGACGGACGTGCGCAACAACTCGGCGATGATGAAGCGCGCCGAGCAGCTGAAGCGCTGGGAGGAGTCGGACACAAACCGGGCCGCGCCCACGCCCCGCCACGAGCACGGGCGCCGCATCAAGTTCAGCTCGGGCTGCGTCTTCCTCGCCGCCTGCCTCTCCGGCGACAAGGAGGAGGTGGTGCAGCTGCTCGACCAGGGCGCCGACATCAACACGGCCAATGTGGACGGCCTAACGGCTTTGCATCAGGTGCGTACCTTCACTTTAACCCCCCTGCATGTCTATTGATAAGCTGTAAGATTTATAAATGGAGCACATTACGTCAGAGATTGCGAACACGCGACCTCAGGAGAAGGGGGCGCAGTGGGCGCAATTTCAAAACTGTTGCGCCCAACTGAGCAGCAGCGCTGTCAGCGTCGCGGTCGGCGTAGCCGCACGGTACATATTTTCTAGTTTTTGTTACGGCGTATTTTGTGCGCTCCCAAGCACCGCAAAAACCACTAAAACATTAACAAATACATTTCTAATGCAAGCCGACGATTTACAACAAGTCGAATGCCCAAAAGCAACAACAAACAGCATTAAATAAGAAAAACACAACAACAAATTTTCTATTTTTAAATGCCAAGAAAAATATACAATACACATACATATGTATAGTTAAATGCGCCTTGTATATAGAAAAGATTTTCGCAAAATCATTTTCATTTTTCTTTCAATTTCGTTTCGTTTGTTCTTCGAGCCTTCGCCTGAACAATTTTCATTTATACATAAAAAGAAAAGCAAAAGCAAATTGAAATCTTTGTTGAAATTTATTTCATGTGGCGCCTTTCAATGCGCTAACAAAGACAGTTCAATGTATCTCAGCTGAAATTGTTTATATTTAAAAAAGAAACAATATTTCCCCATAAATATACATGCGTGTATTTTAACTGCAAATTTCTATCTAAGTAATTAGGGAAAATATCCAAACGTTCTTTGATACCTGTCTATATTTTATTAAAAACTTTTTTTAATTGTTTCTGTTTAAGAGGATATTATAGTTTAGTCCCTAAATTTGGAACGCATAGGAATAGAGATACCAGAGAACCCATAAAGTATATATATCTATATTCTTGGTTAAAAGGCGAGTCTTTATAGCCAAGTTTATCTGTCAGTTTGCAGAAAACGCTATTATTATTATTTTTTTTTTTTATTTCTTAATGTATTTTAGAGTCATCGAACTCGGTCGAAAATTTATTTTATAATAAAAGCTTAATATTTTAAAGATACATTGGGGTGCAGAAAATATCTTTGAACATCTTTAAACGCCTTTAAATGTCTACAAAAGTACTTTAAAATACCTTAAATACCCCCATTTAGAAATTTTTTTTTAAAACCGACCAAAATCTATCTTTGTATATACATAAAAAATGAGATCAATATTAAAGATATATCTATCGATATACATTTTATTTACGCTGCCCGTTGCACAGCTGGTATGTGTGTGCACATTCTTCTCGCAGCAACTGTAGCAGTTAATGCAGCTAATTGATTTTAATTATGCTGCGCCCGCTAAGAGCCAAGAGATTTTCACCGTTTAGCCGCGGCGCACTTGTTAACCAGATGCTAATATCTACATAATCAGATATGATATGGGGCTGGCAACTGAGGTCTGAGGTGAGGGGGCCGGCGAGGGAGCAACTGTGTAATTACAGCAATAATAACAATGGGAACTGTGCAAAGTCTTGAATTACCTGCGGCTGTTGTTGTTGCTGTTGCTGCAGTTGTTGTTAAACCGCAAACTGAATTTCTATTGCATTTATTATATGCTGTAAGTATTATAATTAATTAATTCTTCGCTGATTTCGATGATCAAAGTCAACGCGAAGGCTTCGCTGGTATTTTGTGCTTTCTTTTTACAAGTGAAAATTGTTTGTTTCGGCTTTCATTCATAAACAAGCAACAGCAACAGCAACAACAACAACAACAACAACAACAACAACAACAACAACAACAACAACAACAACAACAACAAATATAACAAACACTTTAAGCCAAAACACCTGCATGCCATTTTCAATGGCCAACCAAAACGGCTGCCACCGTCGGCTATGAATGATGATGATGATGACGAACCAAACGACGGCCAACCGAATTGAACACACTTTGGGGGTGGCCGTTGGCGGCGGTGCGTTGACATTCAACGCGCTGGGGGACGACTGCGCCATGATTAAAGAAATCGCAATAAATTACATATGTTTGCTTACAGATATTTCAAATATATAGTTCCATATATTTTCTATATGTGTGCCATAATTCGACGATCTTGTATGTATAGTTCAAGGATAATTTTATAAATATTCTGCATGGCCGTACACACACATATATGTATTTTTTTTCCCATGGAATACGCTATATTTAAACTGTTTTTAAATGGCCCATAAAACTTATACGCTAAAAGTTCATGGCAATGCGCAAAAAGAACATCTATTGATTTTATAAAATAGTCGAAAATACCCTAATTACTTATTTCGTCCAGCCCTATAATTTAATTTAATTTAACTAGCAATGTCCTTTCATATTGCCACAATTGTTATCGATAAGTTATCGAAGTAATGTAAACAACGAAATAATGTGATCAAAAGGTTCGTTTTGTTTAATTTCTGTTTCCTGTTTGGGATATAATTCTACTCTGAAAACATACCAAAATAGATCTGACTCAGTATTATTCATGCACAAATAAATCCGATTTTAGGTTAATTTCTATCCAGGAATAGCCGAAAAAACTATAAACAATTCTATTAAAAAGTTTTAAACAAAAAAAAAAAAAAATAAACAATTTAGTCAGAAATTTGTGAAATCTTAAGTTAAGAGTCAAATAAATGTAAAATATGGTTGAAAATTTTTATACGTTTTTAATTAAACTCTTGCTAAATCGGAGCATAAGCTTATATAAATAAATTTCTTTAAATATACAATACGCTACATTTGTAAAACAAACTCTTTTAATCGTTTTATCTGCATTTGAAACATTGGAATTACTTTTGTTGGCGTTTCTCTAAATGCTGTTTCAAGCTATGAAACTTGAATCATATCCTCAAAACACAATCTTTTAATTCCATTTTAGTTTCCGCTGAGGCAGTTTTTTTTTTTTTCTTTTATCATTGGATTAAAAACACGCGTTTGAACAACACTCCAACGGTTTTGGTCACATTATAATTAAGATGTCTTGAAGATTTCTGTCACATGTGTGTTTACCATTTGTATACATTTATATGCGCACACTTAGAGAAAAATGCCGGCTAATATTTTAACATAGACAGAACATTTAGTTCTTCTTTTAAATCTTGTGTTTAATAACTATTATGGATTGAAAAATTGTCCGTTACTATTACAAAACTGTAGAAAAATATGCTTATGTACTAAATAAATATTATATTGAGTTTTAATATTTAAATATTATATTGAATTTTAATGCTAAAATAAAAATTGATATTTTGACAAACAAATTTCTTGGTTTGCTTCTCTGAGTGTAAGAGCCACGAAATAAGTAACATAATTTTATTCCGCGCTTATCTTAAATGCTGGCCAATTAGCTTGATCTATTTGCAATTGACTTGGCTGCGGTCGGGCCTAGACAAGCGGCTAAATTGTCGCATAAATTAGCTAATTATTTTGTCAAGTTTTTCGAATTGAGCGATATCTCCGCACGACTGCATAATACATTATAATAATAATGGCGACAAATCATGAACGTGATCGTTAGATGACCCCAAACCGATTTGTTGATCTCGCGCTGATCTTTCGCCAAAGTCCTGTCTCGGAAATCGCAGATCTGTTTTTGAGTTTTGCGTTGTGTTGCGTTGCGTTACGTTGCGTGAGTTTTCCAAAAACAATAATAATATAATATTGTTTTGTGTTGTTGTTGTTGTTGCCGTTGTTGTTGTTGTTATTGTTAACGCGCTTTATTGACGTGTTTTGTAACCTTGGCCCGGTTCTATCTCTGCGCTCTCAACAACGGGGCGGACGAAACGATCTGTCGGACGGACATCCAAACGCACAGACAGATACGAGATATACAGCAACAGATACAAATCAAACATCCTCAAGAATTCACAGCGCGTGTTGCATATATCTGTATAGATGTACATATATGTTTGTTTGTATGTATGTGCGGCGTGTGTATTGGGGCATATAAATGGCTGCTGCGGCTGGGGCTACATTTGATTTGATTTATTTCTCGTTTGGTGTTTTACACCCAAAATAACAAACGATGCTGAAAATCTTGCGAATTGAGCAAACTGAAAAATCATTCTATGCGATGCGATTTGATGTGTCTGCAGCGACTGTGTGCGTGTGTGTGAAGAGTGCATTGCATAATACCATTTCGAGCAAAATCGAAAACAACAACTGCACAATGTATATCTATAAACATTTTACAATTGCCGCTGGCTCCCAGTTCTCCTTCTGATTGTATTATTTGAGCTCATTTTATGGCTCACACAAACACGCAACTGTAGAGCTGGTGAAAATTTATGGAAAACAAAAAAAAAGAAACAAAAAAAAATTGGAAAATTGTTTTTGCTTTTAAGGCAAACCAACCCAACACACGCAAATAATATACTACAAAACGAACTTTTTTGCAAAACCTATGACGAAATACGCATAAAAATAGTTGATCATTTATAAATTTCTGTATATTAATGGTGGGTGGACTGACCGAGCGCGTCTTTTTTCGTTGGATTATTCATATGTATGTTGTGACTATAGGGAGACATGTGTTAAACAATAAATTTAGACCAATAAACCTATCCAATGTTTACCACAGATTAACTAAAGACATGAAGTAAGAGTTACCCTTGGGATGCTGAATTTAATATACCCTGGCAGACATAGAGGAGGACCTAAATATATATCTGTAACTCAGTGTTTTCATACAAAAAGTATATATCCTGCCGATTGTTCCTAGGGGAATATTAAAATATAAATATATATATCTTTTGTCAAGCTCGTAATTGTTCCGTTTGCTTTTTTTTAATATAAAATCTCTTACTTATATAAAATTTATATATATTGCTCACTATTAAATTGTGCTGATTAATGGGGCCCACTCGCACATTCCACACATTTTGCACAATATACATAATCGCAATATCATAAACAAATTCTACGAGCGTTTTTTATGCATATTGTTTGCTATTTAAATTATAATGAATCTGCTTATTTGACTGCAGCCTATTGTGTACATTCTTGGCGTGTTAATCATGGCTAACCATTTACCATGGAATACATTCCTATTGTATCTACAAATCAGCTCCAGACTTTATTTTGGCCCCTGCCAAAATCTATTAGTATACGTAACTGAAATAACTCAGCTGAGCTGAGTGAAACCAATAGACGCCGCCTCGCAGTTGGCGCTATTTCTTTTTTTCTTTATATATATATATATTTTTTTTTTTTGTCTGTAGAATTTTTGGCAGCTAGGCGAGGGCGAGACATTCAAGTGGCATAAAATACATGAGAACTTTCCTTAAAAAAAAAAAAAGAAACTAAAATTATTTGAAATTATGAAGGCTTGCCATAATCCATAAGACCATTATGCCATGTGCCTCGCCATTGTGTATCCAAAATGCGAATCTTTCGTATATATTATATAGTCGAGAGTCGCATTGAATGTTGGACAAATGCCTTGAGGCTTCCGCTGCTAATTCAAATTGTTTTAAAAAATCTGCTCAAGCGTTTTGTTGGCATTGCCAGCGATTATTCAATTACTAATGGGTATTCGTTTAAGTAATTAATTAAAATTACACTTAAATAAATTAATAGATTTGTGTTAGAGCTATAAGAATATAGTTTAAGAAATTTTGAAATAGCTCAGCAGTTAATGAGTATAAATATATATATATATATATACATATATAATAATATATATGAGAGCTATAAGAATATAGTTTAAGAAATTTTAATGAAGAATTTAATGAGTATAAATATATATATATATATATACATATATAATAATATATATGGTTTTGGCCAAAGACATAGTTTAGCAGGTCACATTTAATAATGTTAAAAAATAAATTCCTACTATTAGTACAATATTTAAAGTTGGGTCACAGAACGGAAATGAAATGCTCTCTCGAAAGTTGTATACGATACTGTGCATACAATTCTCATCATTTCTGAAAACGCGTGTGGTTATATTTTCATTATGTATTAAAGAGCATACTGATAGTAGAGTTAGTAAGGATGCTGCCCGAGTTGATATGAAGCTAAGTGCACGAAGCAGGGCTTATAGTTAAGCGGCTTGTGGCTGCCGCCAAAGCCGTCTCAACAAGTTGCTGCTGATTGCTGCAATATGCGGCGTATACGTAATGCGCCGGGGTGAATAACATTTAAGACAAAAAGTAGCCAGAAGAGCGACAAGGAGAGAAAGAGAGGCGGAGAGGCATAAAGATAAAATGCCGCTCAATGGCGTGCCAAAAACAAAAGGCTAAACTTAGCATGCAATTCGTAGACCGTCTTTCTTGCTGGCCAAGAAAAATTCGCTTTCAATGCAATGAAAATAGCACAGAATTATCTGCTGCTGCTGCTGTGGCTGACATTAACACCAGACTAGAAATCAAAAGTCACAAATTGTCAGCCAAATAGCTCATGTCAAATTTTGCATGCCGAAGTTGTTGTTGTTGTTGTTGTGTTTTTGTTCGGGAGGGTTACGCGTGGGCGGTCCGCCCATCGTTGTTCGTCGTCGTCGTCGTCAGTTGTCGCTGTCGTCAGTTGGTCAGTTTATCAAAATTGTTCATAATTAATTAATTGGCTGCGTTCCAGATTTACAAATTGCTCAGCCCGCTTTGGCCACCGTTTGGCTTTTTTTTTTTTTTTGCCTCGGGCCCCGTGCGCCTTTTATGCGTTTTACTGCGAAATGGAAATTGCTTTTGCATTTTCAAAGCAGCAGCCCCTTCGAATAAAACAAAAAAGAATTAAATTAACATATGGCGACCATAAAAGAGAAACAAAAAACTAAAAGAACCCAAAAACATTTGATTTTGAATACCTCACAAGCTTATCAAGAGTCACAATTGGGCGAATTGTTATTGGAATATTTTTTGTGCTTTCTGTTGTCAAGAATTCTTATCGGCATTTCGCTGCCTACTAAGCGTCGCATTGTTGTCGTTGTTATTGGGCGGGTTCTCGGCTAGATAGCGGCGCATAGAAGTCGGAGTTGCTCACGATGATATCATCGCCATCATCGGTTGTCGTTGTTGTCGTCTTCATTGTGCAAACGCCGACCGGCGATGTCTTCGCTTCAGCGGAAATCCGCATAAACAACGTTGCCCATGTGCCACGCTCAGTTCTAGTTCCATTCTCAGTCCAAATATCTGTGTATGTGTGTGTTTACTTTAGCGTTTTAAGCAAGATAAACAGAAATGTAGCGGAGCTATTAAAACATAGCACAATTACTTATACAATAACATGCACGAGTATAAGAGTCCATCAACGGCAGTTGAACCCGAAGATAAAAAGAATATTCGCACAACAGATTGATATTCCATTATACAAAGTCCATCTATAACATAAGCAATTGGAAACAGTAAACAAGGGAATATGTAAATTTATTAACAGAGGGGGGAAAATGCAAATTATTATAAAAGAAGCGTCAGATAATTGGGAAATTATTCATATTATTTATGCCTTTCCTTGGAATTTATTGAAATAGCCCGAGTTCAATAGCCAAGCGATTACAAATTATTTAACTGGATTTGCTTTATCACGAGCATGATCTTAATTATTTTCTCCAATTAATTTCGTAGAATTTTTATTGTAGCACAGTTTTTGGAACTTAACAAGAAAATTAAAAAAGAATTATTGAATTATTTGTAAAAGATATTTACTAGTGCTTTAAAAAGTAAAAACTTTTTTCATACAAAGTTTAAGACAGTTTATACAAACTCTTATACAAACAAAACAGTTTGTTCAGAGTCCTAAAAAGTTTGTACAAGCTCATACATTTTTCTTTTAAATTAAAAATGTACTTGCTTTGTACATGCTCATATTAATTTTTTACACATTCTTTAAACTCATACAATTTACTAATAAAAACTTTATCGTTAACTTTCTCTTGCAGGCCTGCATCGATGATAATCTCGACATGGTTGAGTTTTTAGTAGAGTACGGAGCCGACATCAATCGGCAAGACAATGAGGGTTGGACGCCGCTGCATGCAACCGCCTCCTGCGGGTGAGTAACCACACAAGATCTTTGCCCTCTTTAGAAATATGTATATAACTTGTCGATTTCGAATTCCCGTTTACAGATTTGTGAGCATAGCACGTTATCTGGTGGAAAACAACGCCGATGTGGCCGCCGTGAATAGCGATGGCGATCTGGCGCTGGATTTGGCCGTCGATGTGCAGCACAAAGACATGATTCTCTACATGGAGAATGTGGTGCAGGACCTCAAAATCGATGTGGAACAGGCGCGCAAGGCCGAGGAGCAGGCCATGATGAAAGATGCCAGGAAATGGCTGCGCAGTGATGCGGCCGAAGTGGATCGACCGCATCCCAAAACTGGTGCAACGGCCCTCCATGTGGCCGCCGCCAAGGGCTATACGAGTGTGCTGAGTCTGTTGCTCGCCGGGCGTGGCAATGTGGATAGGCAGGATAACGATGGCTGGACACCGTTGCATGCTGCCGCGCATTGGGGCCAAAAGGAGACAGCTAAAATGCTGGTGGAGTCACTGGCCGATATGGATATAAGCAATTATGCCGGCCAGTCCTGCATTGATGTGGCCGATCGCAGAATGGTCAAATTCCTTGAAGAACTGCGCGCCAACAAGCGCAACAAGCGGCGTCCATCTAGTCAAATCAGGTGCGTAGCCAATCGATCAATCAGTCAATCATTTCGCTAACATGACTCGCTTTTTAATTGCAGCAGAAACTCAGACGCGATTGAAAATCATGTGGACAAAATAGGAACGAAACTCGTACGCGTCGAAGTGCGAACTGATGCCGCTAAGGATGGTGCGTAACATAAACTCCAGCTAGTTTTCAAAGTCCCCCTCAAGCACAGCTGCACAATTGCATATTTTATATAAAAAAAAGCCAAAAAACAACTTTCTTTAATTTCCTTGCCAATTTTATGTGCGTGTCTTTATTTGTACTGTTTGTGCCGCACTGAATTAGGTTCTCATGCGCGTTAAAAGTTCAGTTCCAAGCATTTATTACAAACACCACTTGCCACTGCCTCGTCCACGTTCTCGTCATCTCTCATCTTCAGCTGCCACTTTGTTTGTTTTTGCGTCTCATCTTTATTATCATCAAATGCATCAAAACTCATCGTCTAGTCAACAGTTTGTGTAACTCTCTCACTCTCACTCTCTCTCCCTCTCTGCTTGCTACCTCTCTCTCTCTTCTCTCTCTCTCTCCGTCTGTCTTTGGTCTATTTGTCTCTTGTCTTTGTCCACACCGCACACTGCAGCTGCGAGCGGTTCGCTTAGCGCCAGCGCTCAAGTTGCTGCCGATGCTGCTGCCAATGATGTTGCTGCCACAGTTGCCAAGGATGATAATGACGATGATGTTGTTGTTGATGATAATGATGATGAAACCGATTCAGATCTCAGCGATTCCACAGAGAGCTCGCACAGCACAAGTCTATCCGAGAGCGAAGGTAGTCGCCGATTTGTTTAGAGCCTCAGTTGTCCGCCCCCACCTCAGTGTGCTTAAAGCCTGCATAAAGCCGAGTCTAACCATCTATTATTGTTTTCCATTTCTATAAGGCTTTATCTAATTTATGTATGTATAATTCTTGCAGCTGAAAATGTTAAACCCAGTCAGCAAATCCATGCCGCCGAGCATACTGCCGAGGAGGAAGCGCCCTGGCGACGCAAAACGCCGCGCACGCCCAACGATAGTCCCACTAAGAATCGTACGTAATATAGATATAATGCATGAACAGTTATTAATTTATTGTATACCATTTTTTAGAAGTTCCTGATAAAGAGCTGAGCGGCAAAAGCGCCAATGAGAGCCCCAACGATGTCATCTTGCGACGCACGCAAAGCTTTGAGAATGATCAAAAGTGAGTTGAGCCGCACACACACGCACACACCTAGCATAACTAGACATAAATGCGTGCCACATACACACACACACACACACACACGCACACACACCAAGCCACACACACACACACAGTGCAAATTAACCCGCATTTACTACAATAACAATTTGTATATTTATGTGTCACAAATTGCACAACATTTTCGGTTAGTTTTGCCGTTTGTGTTTCACATTTGCTGATTGCGCGCCGCTTATCAATAAACACCTTACGCAGCTTACCCACACCTCATCACACACACACACACATACACACACACACATGTATCTGTATATACACACTGAATTGGTCATTATCGAACAAGTTGTAGCAAGAAGCAAATTTATGCAGTAACTTTTTAAATTTAGCCACAGTCTCAACTGCTCGAGTGTTGCTCTGCCCGTTGAGCTTATGAGTCAGATCAAAATTACCAGACATATAATTGTTTAGAGTACGCAGCGTTTAGTGTTAACACCGCGTAGAGAGTATTCGTGTCTCTGTTGCGGCGCTGCGGCAAATTGTGAAGCACAAACTGTAAACAAAAGGCAGACGAACTTAAAAAGATTTTACATTTTATTTGAAATTTGATTTGATTTGCCATTTTTTTTTTCGTGTGTTCTTTTTCTTATGTGCAACAAAACAACAACAACAACAACTACAAATCACCAAATCGCACCAATTCATCAAACGCTTATAAAAATCCAATTCTAACCCGCCCGCCCGCCTGCCCGCCCGTCACAACCCGTTCGCCCCGCCTGCCTGCCCGCCCGCCCCGATCCATGCAGATTCTATCAAAAGTACAATGAGCTGCGGGCACGCATAAAGGCGAACTCATGTCCCATTCTGCCAGCGACGACGGCAAATGCTCTGCCCGGCAATGCTAATAACAACAATAACCAAAGTAGCAATAACAACAATAATAACAATAACAACAACAACAATAATAATAAAAGCACGCTGCTGTTGGGAAAAACTGCGAGCGCGACCAGCATCAGCAGCAGCGGCAGCAGCAGCAACTACAACAACACAACAACAACAGCAACAACCACATTCAACACACACACCAACAACACAACAACAACAACAACAACAGCTACAACCGCAGCCACATTAACAGCAACTACAGCAATTCCAAGTCAAATTTATAGCGTTCAAAGATCGGCCTCCCTCAAAGATAACTCTGTGTATTTCAGGTTTGTTCTGCGGCAAAAGAAAAACTCGTAACTCCTAACTAACTGTAACTAACTAGCAAGTAATTGATAACAACTATAGAATCTGTAATCTGTTAACTGTAAACTCTTAATCGTAATCTATATTCATTGCTTTTGCTTAGCTTCTCTATATACATATACAGTAGATATATATATATTTATTTATATATATCCCCAACAAACTCTCATTGCACCAACAACAAAATCTACTTAACATTTATTTAGGCAATGCGCACAATGTCGTCTATCTATCTTAGATGTGCTGTTTAAATTAATGCAGCGACTATTTTTTAACGTTTTGCTCTCTCTCTCTCTCTTTTATCTCTTCCTCTCGATCTTTCTCTCTCTGAAATTTTTATTTGCCGCTCTCATAGGAAACCAATTGCTCCAGCTGCGATGCTTACAGCAGCGACAACAACGACTACAACAACAACAACGACGCTCAGCTCGCCCTCAACGACTGTGCTTACCCCACCTATACGCAGGTGAGTCCCAATTAGAAAACAATATGTAGAAAACTGAACATTTAAGATCAGTTTATAATTTGTTAGTTAATTTTCAGTTAAAACCGGGTATAGGAATTTGGGTTTCTTGTTTTTAACTGTAGCCGCACTATAGGAATAAACACATATATGATCAAGGAACTGTGAAGCTATTGATCATATTAGCTCCCCATTTTATGTTATCGATAATATCGAATGTGTTACTAAGGCCATTCAGTGCTATGTAAAATATATATTATTTCCTTATAGTTGTTTGTGGTTTATGAAAAGCAACTTAATTATATGAATCAAAAAAATAAAAAATATATATATATATAGGGCAATAATTTAAGAATTAAAAACAATCGATAGTAGCCTTCAACTAATCGAGACAAATCGATTTTTAAACTGTTCGCATCTGCCTTATTAAAAGGAGCCTTAAATGTTCAAATGCATTCCAACTATTTTAAGTTTAATGTGTTACAATCGGCTCTTATTATATATACCATAATTCCGTTAGCAATTCGACCAACCAGAGCGTTAATAATAATGGCAGCTCAGCGGCGAGCGCCAGCGCCAGTACGAGTGATGTGGAGACACCAAAACCCAAGCAATCGGCGGGCAATATATTCAAGAACTTTTTCAAGTAATGCTGTGAATCTTAATTGTTAACTGGTTAACTGTTGTTTTGCGCTAACCCGAAAAGCCGTTAAAGCTAAGCCAGCTGCTAACTCTCTACAGCCGCCCAACAAAAACTGCCTTTTTGTCTATTGTTGTTAGCATGTGCCGTGCTCTCTCTCTCTCTCTTGTTTTTGTTTACAAGCACCAAGCTGTTGCAAGATTAACTAACTTTGAACTCCCTTTCCGCAGATCCTTTGTGCCGCCAGTGCGCGACGAGGAGAGCGAAACGCAGCGCAAGGCGCATGCGAAGCGGGTGCGTGAGACGCGTCGCTCCACACAGGGCGTAACGCTCGACGAGATCAAGAGCGCCGAGGAGCTGGTCAAGAAGAAGAACATGGGCATGAACAACAACAACAATAATAACAACAACAACAGCGTAAGTAGTTTGTGTACCCAATTTAAGGCCGAAAAACGAAACAAACATTTAGAAACAAAAATCATCCAACAATTCTACACAAATTTCGAATCAAAAAAGTTCGTTAGCGAATCGTAGATCAGTCAGAGCCATACATACATTATCATGAAGCATATATACTAGATGTATATATACATATATTTATATACCGTTGTTATCTGTAGTGAAAAGAGTCCGCAAAACATTCTCACACACGATGTCCACATGCAGTTCTTAACTCGTACACCAAAACAACAACAACTGCTTATGGTTATGGTGTTCCCATTAATGTATTCGTTGTGTTTTTCCCCCCAAAAAAAACTCCATGTGTGTGTGTGTGTGTGTAGTGCAGCGATTGCAACCCTGCAAGCGTTTAGCACCTCTCATACTCTCTCCTCCCTCATACCACTATCGTTGCAGTCGTGATTGGTTGTCACTACACACGTTTCAAATTTGGTGTTTGTTGTTCTCATTTCTAAATGTATCTCTCCCAGTTTACATGCGTGTGTGAGTGTATTTATGTGTAAGCACGTTTGTTAAGCCTAGTTTTTAACAATAAGCTTTATGGTAGCACTTAGTTTATTCCAACGCGTTTTACAAACACTATGCAACAAAACGAGGCTTCGTTTAACTATGTGTATTAATATATGATTTTTATTTATCAGACATTGAAACCGGCTCAAACTATGGCTCAGTTCAGTGAAATGCTTTAAATTGCTAATCGTATATCTCTTTAATCTCATTTTTAAACTGAGCATTATTTCATCTACAAATATTTCTTAAAATTAAAAATATATTTAATTTCAATTAAAAAATTCCCAAAGTACCTCGCCTGGTTGCATAGTGTGAAACCCATTAAAACCCAAAATGTAGTCTAGTTGATCATATTTTCAATCAGCGTTTCCCCATCAATCAAATCAGTCGATCAATCAATCAGTACTCACTTGGCCTGCGTTGTTCAGCTGCAAATTTAACAATCAAAACTGAGCGCCAATCAAATTGAATTTTACTGCGATTGCGTTTGAGATTTTGTCTGCATCCGAGTTTTTATTACTGCGCCGCTGATCGAATTGAAACCAAGCGCCCCGCATCACCGCTGCCCGTCGCCGCCGCCGCTGCCACCGCCGCCGCGTTCAGAAGTCGCATCGGTTCATAATATCAAAATTATCATTCATGTGCAGTTTTATAAGAGTAGCTTTTATTTATGATTTCATCAACCACGCAACAAAGCGAATAGCGTAATTAATTGTATGTATTTTAAGTTAATTTATTTTATATACAACTGATTGCCCAGTGTTTTCTTTTGTTATACTATATGTGTATATATACATATACAATATTTATGTATTTGTGCATGTGCCAATTTGCATGCGAATAGAGTTCTCTACAAGTATATCAAAGTGCCGGGGCACTCTACGTATGTCGTATATGTATGTCTTAACGTATATCGTTTAGCGTATCGTAAATATTATATACTTACTATGATCGTTAGCGAGCTCACAATACTCTGCCCCTCCTATTCCCCAAACTCATCCAAAAGCGCCATTTGATTTTTGTTTTTGGAGACACTCGCAGGTCAACTAGTTTTTTTTTTATTATTTGTTCCACAACTAATATTATTAACAGAATGAAACAAGCACCACCACAACAACAACAACAACATCAACAGCATCTCCGAGCACAACTGCAACTGCAACAGCAACAACCAACAACAGCAGCGATAGCGGCAGCAACGTTGACAGCAGCTACTTAGAAGAACCGCAGCCACCACCGCCGCCCACAACTCCGCCACCAGCCGTAATACCAAGCACAACAACCACTGCAGATGATTCGGTAATAATTGAGGCTGTGGTGGCCACGGTGGCGCCAGCGGTTGGCATTGCCGATACCACCGCTAGCTTCACGCTGGCAGCGCCAGCCACACGCATATCGCATGATGATGGCGGTGGCGACCATGACGCAGTTGCCGCCAGCGATGCAGAGGATGGCCAGCAGACGGCGGTCAGCGCCAGCTACACGATAGTCTCGAGGCGGGAGAAGCCCGTCGATGTGGAGGAGGAGGAGTCGAGCAGCCACAAACACCTAAAGACTGACCCAGTTGGCAAGCCCGCGCACGTGTTGGATACCGAAGCCAGCAGCGAGTCAACGGCCATGCACGCAAGACCCACAGAACTGGCGCTGGCATCTGCGGCGCCGGCCGAGATCAAACCAGTGACAACAACGCCCGCAACAACGCCCGGCGCACTGGAAAGTCCGGTGCGACTGCGCGACAAACGTAGCCTGACCAGCACCGCTGGTGGAGCACCTGCCCAAGAGGCGGATGCCAAATCGGATACGGCCTCGCCGGTGGGCGCGCATGCGGATTTCAATGC
Organism: Drosophila colorata; assembly: GCA_035041545.1. Classification (NCBI taxonomy): domain Eukaryota; kingdom Metazoa; phylum Arthropoda; class Insecta; order Diptera; family Drosophilidae; genus Drosophila; species Drosophila colorata. The sequence continues at coordinate 10,586,124 of JAWNLD010000564.1, forward strand.
GCGCGACTCGTTGCTCAGTTTGTACGCACGTCGCACTATGGAGAGTGGAGCTGGTGCTGGTGGTGGTGGTGTGGTTGGTGCGACTACTGCTGCAACGACTAGCGCTGGAGGCGCAACAGTTGCACCATCGACGTCGTCGACTTCAAGCACATCCATATCAGCAGCCGAGCGACGTCCGTCTTGGCGTCTCAAGTTCGATGCGGGCTCAAAGGTATGCACACAACAACCATCAACAACAACTCAACCACTCAACTGACCTTTAATCGAACTGACCCAAACAAAAACCGTTTGTTACGATCCACAAAACTATTTCGACTGGCTTACAAAAAAACAGTGTGCGATTTTTGTTAAACTTTAAGTGTAGCATGTTTTTTTTAGCCTTAGAGTATTTAAATGTTTAAAGCGAACATTTTCAACTAACTTCGGTGCACCGAAGTTGCATATACCCTTACAAAAATAGATAATACATTTAAATGCAATTGGAATTCTAACTTCTTGCGATATTAATGCCTCATATCAATACAAATTATAAATAAACATAATTTCATTCTGATTTTTGCAAGGGTATTGCAATGAATGAATTCGTAAGCAATATTTTTATTGTAATTCTTACATACCGTTTTATTTTTTATTTTTCTTTAGTACTACATTTGCTTTATGATTTTTTTTTTATTATTTACTGTTCTTTTTTTCTCATTTTGTATGCCTGTTTCAATTGCTACGCATTTGCATTTAGTTGTTAATAACTATCCTATGTATAAAAATATATATATATATGTATGTATTTATGTATTTGTTTTATTGTAGTACTCTCTATAATAATATGCCATTATGTATGTACATATATTTATTCTACGAAACATGATATCGCACATTCAGCTAATGAACATTATTGTATATATTATACATATACATGCATATACGCGTCTACCATCATGAATATCGTCATTAATTAACGCTTATTAACTTTTTGCTATGTTTGGCTTGGTCTTTTGTATGAACAATTATTTATATTATTTATTTTTATGTATATTTAATGAAGATAAGGAAAGTTTAACCAAACATTTTAACATTTAAAAGCATAAAATTTGGGGATTTTGTAGCTAATGTAAGCAGAAGTTTTGTTATATAGCTTCGAACAGCGTATAAATAGGTTATAACTCTGTTTTAGTCTTTTCAGATTCTGTTACATTAAATTTTTGTTGTTGTTAGTTCTTTGTTTAAACTTGCATATTGATTTTATATAAATTTAAAGGGGGATTAATATAATATAAATTGATTTATATATTCTTAAAATATATTTATATATATAAATTTAAATTATTAAAACAGCAGCTAATTTAAGCTAGTTGCATGCTAATTTAAAAGAAACATGAATTATAGTAAAATTAGATAATTAATTAGCTGAAAGGATTATTTTTGTTAATTGAATGCAGGGTTTACGTTTATTTTATTACTGATGAAAACTGCCTCGCAACAAAAATTAACGGTGTCTGGCGTATTGACTACTAAATGTGTACTAAAAAGAAAAACATTATAAACGTCGCTAATTTCAGTAAAAGAGCCTTGATTTAATACAACATAATGGTCTAAGCAACTAAAATAAAACAACAACATTACCAGCATAGCTTTTTAAAATACCAAAACACATGCACACAAACAACAAAAACAATAAGAATTTCAAAGGAATACATTTCAAAATAAACTATATATTAGTATATTTAAAGTTTCCATATTGATATATTCGCTTATCCCGTGCAGTTCAAGCTGGAGGACATCACCAGTGGTGGCACCTACCCGCCCAATCAGAGCACCATCATACCCAGCGCACCGGCCGTTATGGCCGCGGTCAATCTGGCCAGCACAGCGGGCACCCAGCGTCGCATCAGCAGTGGACCCAATGCGCGTAAGTTGCCTGTCAACTACATATTTAAAATTCTCCGTAATCTTTAATCTCAAATTTAAACAATTTACAGTTAATGCCTCCAATCAGTCGCTCAACTCCGTGGGTCGTCCAGTTTCTGCGCCCAGCGAGAGCATTAATAACAGCGCTTATGTGACGCCACCAATGCGCAGATACGAGACGTCAACGCTGGCGACATCTGCCACAACAGCAACAACAACAACTGCCACGCCAGCCAGCAACTCCGCGTCTGCATCCAGTGCCAACCATGCAACGGCGACCAGCGCTACGCCCGGCCATGACGATAAGGGTAATCCAATTACCTGACATTACCACTGTCCCATCAAACACGCTCACTAATGCCAACTCTTGTCCGCAGATAACGACAAGGAGAACGACAATCGCACACAGACTGTTATACAGCGTCGTCGCAAGCCCAAGCGCAGATCCACGGGCGTGGTGCATCTCGACATGGATGTAAGTGAATCTCTGGCACGCGTTCCTTGCATGCTGCCTGCAAATTGGCCAGGCCATTTGTCAAACTAAATGAGCCGTGTGCGGGCAGATCGCAAACGTCAACTGTCAACTATTAATAGACCAAATGCTAATTAGTTTAACTAATACTCTGAAATCTTTTTCTTCATTTGTTTAGGAACTCGATCCGGAGCGTCAAAATGAAACGTCCAATAATGACAACGAGGATAAGGATAAGGAGGTGAGCTAAACATTACAAATATTGTGTTTAAGTATTATATATAAGAATTATAGAAGCCTGTTCCGAATTCGCTTATATATATATAGTATATTTGAAAAGTAATTAACGTTAGTTAAGAAGATTCTATAAAATTTCAACATTTTTTTTTCAACAACTTAAAAAAAAAAAACGCTGTCTTATTTACAAGCGTTTTTTCCCCTCAAAAACATTTGAATTTTTTAAATCTGAATTTAGACTGCCTAAAATTAAAAATGTTCCAACAATGCGAACAATTCGTAAAATACGGTAATTTATTTCATTTGAATTTCGCAAATTTCTACCAAATTGCACTTCGGAGCATGGCTAATTATATATTTTTAATTATTTTGCTATACCTACAACAACAACAGCAACAAGAACAATCAGAACATATATTTAGTACATAAATATTTTCGCACCTTGAAAATAAATTGGTCTTAAAATGTTGCTGCCCAGTTGCTTTCGTTTCCTCCAACATCCGCCTGTCCTCTACATAATTGCGTAGTCAATACTGCACCTGACACACACACCGACACTCGCAACCTCTTGTGGCCCCTCACATTCCCGTTCGTTCGTCACACCTTGTCACAATTTCAGACAGTCCCGTGCGTCCTTCAAAGTAGCTGCTGCTCTGCGCGGGCTCTGTCTGTTCCAATTAGCGGACGACCCATTTGTGCAAAAACAAAAAATTATGATTGCCATTAGTAGAAGCAGCAGCAGCAGCAGCATAAAGTGCGTGCACGTGGCATTGTGAATGCCATTGCTCCAATTGTGGATGATAAGTGTGGGATATATTCATTGTTCAAGGTGCACTGCAAATCCTTTCATGGCCGAGGTCAAAACTATTAGTGCGCATCCAATTTGTGACAATATTTGAGATTTGATTTTCAACGAACCTGTTAACAATTTATTCAAACATTCGACCAAGTGCCGTTGTTGGCCATTAATAAAACTGTCACATTTTCTAAATGCATTTTTGTCATTCATGTTACGTTCACGATTATATTCAGCAGACAGTTTGTCTGCGCGTCTGTCTGTCTTTTTGTCTCTTTGAATTGAACAGTATACAGAATAAAAAAATTGTATAGGTTGATTCGATTTCGTATTTTGCGCTTATGGTTTATTGACTGACGGTTTCTATATTGGTTCCATTAAGATTGTTTATTATTGTTAAGATATTGCTTATAAATATATAAGTTTATGTGCCCATTTTAGTTGATTGAATTTTAGAAGGAAAAAATAAATATACTAAACTATTAAGACTTTCTGTTTATATTCAACTTTATTGAACGCTTTTAAACTGTCTCTATACAAAGCATAATAACTAGTAGAATACAATTTTATAGATATATGTAATAGGCTAAATATTTGATAAACAATCTTATGAATCAGTACGTATGTAAGACATCATCAGCAATATAAATGTGCGTTTAGTTTAGCTGCAAAACAAAACCTCAACCTCCCAATTTATTTCGTTCCGTACTATCGAAAAACCATATTTTTCAAATCAATGCCTCCTGATTAAAGCCAAAACAGTTAGGATAAAATCCTTATATTTGGGTATTATTTTATAAGAAGGCAGTAAGCTCTTATACCTAAAATTTCATCACGATTGTTCAACAAACACGACAGTTTCACAAGAAACTGTATTTCAAGTATAATATTTGATTGCAGCCCTGGTAGCGTGTAGTGTCTGCTAAATCTGTTTTGTCTAATCGTGTCATACATTGAGGCTGATTGACGATGTCAAGTGTTTTTCGGCATATACGTTTATATATATATATGTACGAGACGGTATAAGTTTGGCTAAAGCTATTAAACACTTTCACAATGCGCTTTTCACACAACAAATTGCCCACTTAGAAGTGCCGCACGCCCCACACAACAATTCACACATCGCTCACACGTACATTGAACTTTGTTTTTCCTGAGGCACCCTCTCCCTCTCATCTGCCCCTCTCAGAGAAACGGCAAGAAATGTGCAACATTTGCGCCGCATTTGTCGCTAAATTTATACATTTTGCAATTTGTAGTTTCGTTTAAGCATTTGTTTCCTCATTCCCTGCCGGCTGCACTTTCTACAACTGGCCGGGAGAGCACAGGTGGCGGGGCTAAGAGGCTGTGTTGTTGGCTCCGTCATGTGCTATATTTAGAGAGACTATAGACAACTTTTTTGGCCTAGTTATGATTGTGTACTTCTGGGGGAGCAAACAGTTTCAACTTTAAATGTAAATTTAGCCTTCCATCTGCAGGAGCTGCACTCTCCACCTCCCACCCATTGCCTCTCTTTGCTCTCTCCCTCTCTCTATTCTGACATGTGTCACGTGTCGTTGACTGTTTCGCCTTTTGGCCCAGTTGCTGCCAGGGGCTGCCTCAGCTGACCCCAGCATAGTTTACACATTTGCGTCTCGGACATTGGGCCAAATAAGTGTGCGATTTACTAAATTTAGATGGCAACACACAGGTGAAATATATATATAAACAGACCCATACACACACACACACACTGGCACCTTTTGTGTGCGCAATTCAAGTGAAAAAGTCCATTGCTGCCAAGGCTTTTACCCCACAGCAGCTGCTGCCTTTGTTTTCATATTTTATAAACGCATACAGTTTATAATAATTATCATATTCCTGAGTTTTACCAGCGTTTTTCCGGCTTCTGTGGGCTTTCTTTGCGCTCTCTTAAGCAACAACTCTTAACTCTGACGTTCGCTCTCTTTCGTTTTCCTATTTCTGATCGTGCGCCAAGTTTTCGTTTTCAAATAAAACATTTCAATACTCTGCTCGGGTCGCACAGTTGAGTTTTGTACGGCTAACGCAACGGATCATCAGGCACGGCAACAAATTCCACAGCATCAGCAACAGCATCAACAACTAACGCAAATTAAATTCAAATTAATTATTTCTATTAAAGTAAATCACAATTAAATACGCCCGAGTGCATTGACAAAAACCACAGAAGCTGTCAAACGTGTCAAATATTTGCAATATTCGCTATCAGTTTACCAGAGATGAGATCTGAGATTCAAGACTCTTGCGAGTCTCCACAAGGGGCCAACACTGAGTGTGTGTGTGTGCTTTGCCAGTTGTTGGTTTTCAATTGAACGTGTTGCCTTATTTAGAGAATTGCGCACAAATTTGGTTTTTTTTTTGGGCATTTCAAGTTGTTTGGCTTTGAGGCTCTTTATATGGTCAAATATTTTGATCAGTTTTTAATTTGATTTCGTTCGTGTGCGTTTTAAAGGTTCAAGTTCAACGAGTTGCAATGAAGCAATAATTTAAAAAAAGTGGAAAATTGAGCAAAAATTAATTTTGAATTGAACTTTTATCTAGGAACTACTTAAATCGTTTGAAATTAATTATTTGTTGATTTTGATTTCAAAAAGCTTTCAATTGGGCAGTTCAATTATTCGCTTTTAATTTTTATATCATCATTTTCTTAATGTAGTTTTCAAACTGTTTATTCTACGTTTATTATTAATAAACCATTTCATAATCCCATAAAACTTGCTCCCTGATCTTGGCATTAATTTATTTCTGCCATGACACAACAAAAAATTTGAATTTTGAAATGTTTTATTTGAAATTAGGCAAGTGAAATTGCGGAATTACTACAAAAAATAGGAAAAAAGATAAGCGTCGTAAAATAAAAAAAAAAGTTCCCATATTGTCGCAAAAGGCCAAACTATAAAACATTTTAGTGTTTGGCATAAACGATTCATTCATGGGCAAGATCTTTGTAGATAGATAGCTCATTATATGAGGAAACAGGCGGGCCATCAATTAAATGCACTCGACATTTTGATTAAATGAAACGTTTTTTTTGTATCCCGTGCAGTAGTTTGCTGGGGTATATTGCAACTGCAAGCGGTATGGAGAAGAATGTATGAATCTAGGAAAACAAACGATAAATGCATTGGTTATTGAACCAATGCAATATCAATATCTGTTAAGACAGTAATAAAGATTTTTTAAATATCGGTTTCGAAATCCTAAGAATATCTCTATTATTAAAGCCAGCACGTCGTACAGGGTATGTCATAGGCAATCAATGCTTGGCATACAAAGAATTTAGCTTTTTGTTCTTCGTGTCTGCCGCTTGACTCGCGTGGGTGAAGCATCAACTTAAGACATTAACACCGCACAGTAAATAAATAGAACACGCCATGGAGTCCTACCCATAGATTAGTGCTTCTTGTATGTGTTTTCAATATTATTATTAAACATATGTAGTTACAAACAGACCCCCCCAAACTCGGACACACACGCACACGCACACCCAAACCCACCTATGGAAACGTTTTTCTACCGCATTGCGGCAAATTTAAAACAGAATGTCAAAATTTATTTCTTGACGTCATTTTGTTGCTCGATTGCTTGATTGAAAGAGACGGTGGGAAAGGGGGGCGGTTGCTGCGGCACGGCTGAGAACCACATGTCAATATTGCGTTTTCCTTTTCGCATTCAAAGATCATTTCACTTTGTACGGCAAATTTGTTTGTTTTTTTTTTTCTTCCACTTTTGTTTATGCCAAAAGCAGAAAAACGAAAATTAAATTCACAAACATTTTGTACGCTTCTTAATTCCCAATTGTAAAATTTCAAAATGGAAAATGGTAAATGGCAAAAGTTCTGCTGCTTTTCTCTGCTCTGGCAAGCTGTTTTAAGCGTAATTGCAATTTAGCGGCGCCGATTGACATAAGAGCCGCTGTGGGCCATTAAACATAGACTAAACAGCGATTTTTATTATAGCGTGTGTGAGTGAGCGATTGTGTGTGTGTTTGGGTATCATGTCCTTTCGCTCAAGATCGCGCACACAGGCGCCGCTCGCCCGGCCACGGCGTTCGCTCTCCTCCAGTTCGCGCATGGGCGTCACTGGGGCAGGTAGCGGCGGCAGCTCCTCCGTGGGCGCCTACAACTACAATGGCAGCAGCAGCTACAACACACGACCCCTGAGCACGGGCTACTATCCGAGCAGCAGCAGCAGCAATGGCAACTATCAGAGCCCCTACACAAGCATGTACAGCTCGCGGGAGAGCCTCTATGGCGGCGGCAGCGGAGCTGGTGGTAGTAGTAGTGTTGGTGGGCGTGGCTCTTCGGGCGGCTACTATGCGAATGGTAATGCGAGCAATCGTTACGATTACAACAAATATCATCAGCATCATCAGCCTTATCAGCATTATCAGCAGCCAGCTGGCAGCTCTTCATCCGCTTCCACATGCTCATCCGGCGGCAGCGCCGCCACCACTAAAAGCAATCATAGAAACGGCAGCAGCTACTACCAACTGCACCAGTTGCAGGCTTCCTCAGGCAATCATCAGAACCACTACCAAATCGTAGTCAGCAAGCATTGCGGCAATAGTTATGGCAAATCTAAAGCATCTGCTCTTTCCAACTCCAACGCCAACTCATCCACTGCCTCCGCCAACTCCACCAACAATCACAACACAGCCGGTGGTGGCTATGACAGCTCGCGCTATGGCTATCCCAGCGCCTCGAGCGCCACCTATGGCAGCGATCATCGCTATGTCAGTCCCTACTCCAGCAGCTATGATAATGGTGTAACCACCGCCTCGCTCAGTTTCAAGTCGCCCGGGCTGAGTGCCTCCAATTCGTTCAAGGGCTCGGCCAGCGCCCGGCTGCTCAAGACCAAGTCGTTGTCCACATCCAACAGCAGCCTGAATGCGCTCGGCAGCAGCACGCCAAGCAGCGTCGGCGCCACCGTGGCAGCCATTGCGGCCACGCGCAGCAACTCGCTGCGGGAACAGGAGCGCAAGTCGCGCAATCGCACACGCTCCCGCAGTGCGGCACAGCGTTCGATCAGCGCGTCCTCGGAGAAGAGCGAGGGCTATGAAGTAAGCAATTGGGTTGTTGTTGTTGTAGGCAGTATAATAATTAAGTTTAGTTGTTAAATGATTAGCCTGTGTATCTGCATATTCAACTGGTCTATAATCATATTTGAAATGGCTTTTACAGAGCGGCAGTGAACGCACCTCACGCTCCCGCACCACGAGCACAGCGACAACGAGCACCGGCAGCGATTCAAAGAGTGCGAGCAGCAGCGAAAAGGCGGAAAACGGGGATGGCATCGACTATAAGGCGCTCTGGGAAGCGGCCAAGTGAGTATTGGAGCGCCTAAAAGGTGTTGCCAAAATTGCAAAAGGCCAATTAAGGAAGGCTAACTAAAAGATTATCAGATTTCTTTAAATGAGTATTTATTCTCTCGTATGTACAACTCTCTCTTTATCTATTTTACAGAATGGAGAACGATAAACTCAAGCAAATGCTCAAGCAAAAGGACGACGAAGTTGTGCAGACGCGTGCGACGCTCGAGCGCTTTGCTAATGCCGTAAGTAGACAGCAACTAACATGCCACGCCCACAAAAGCCTACTACTCCAATGAAAATACCAAAAGTGTATTTAAATAATACGAAAACAAAGCAAAACTCTCAGCAATAACAATGAAAACAACACACAAGAAACCACAGCTCAATTTTACTCTCTCTCTCTCTTACTCTATCTGCGTCTGTTGTGGCCAGGCCGTGCTCTCTTTCTCTCTCTTTGCTATAACACACACTAGCACAACATTAAATAAAAACGACACATGCTCCCTCCTTTAAACCATCCAAATAGACAAAAAAAAAAAAGTTTGCACATGGCTCAAACCAAAATTTTTGCCCGCTTGCCGCTCGCGCTCTGTTTCTTTCGCTCTCGCTCTCTGTTTCTGTACCAAAAAATAAGACAAGAAAAAAAAAACAAGAAAAACACTACAACTGAACAACAGTAACAGTCTGACACGATCCCAAATACTCTATATAGAAATGCAAAACAAACGCCAAAATTTGTTTCATTTCACATTCGCAGACCACAAAAAATTCACTCTCTGAGATTGAGAAACGTGAAAGAAGAGCTATGGAACGCAAGCTTTCCGAATTGGAAGAAGAGCTCAAGGTAATTACAAATGTGTTCCCAATCCTCCTTAAACCCATAACGTATCTTGCCTGTATGCTGTTTGTGTTATCTTCTTTTCTATTTATTTATTTTTTTTACTTAAATGAGTCCCAGGTATCGCAACCCGTTCGTTAGATGCCATCAACTCCGAGATTATATGATTTCTGATTTCTGCTTTTGTTTTATAATTTGGCCGAAAGTTTTCGTTTGGTTTTTCCCGTATTTTATTTTTATTACCAATTCCTGCCGCATGTTGAACGAGTTGGCTAAAACAGCCTGCTTTTAAAATACAATGCTTTGTTTTGTTTATATTTTATCCTTACCTAACTTGTATTAGTTCACCTTAACAATTTTGAAGCAATTCTGTTAAAGCCGCACTCTGTTTCGATTCCCAAAGTCCACCTCAGCCACGTTTCGCACCCAGTTGAAAGACAGCGAGATCTTTACTGATGTTACCGATCGTATATACTTTTCATTTTGATTATGTCGCTTTATATTTTCGGCCACCTTTGCAATTACTCTGTGTATGTGTTTTACGGCACAGTTGCAATTGTTTATTAATCATTTAAAATTTTTTTTAACTAGTGATAGCTGCACATAAGCTGCTGCTTTGATTCGTTTACTTTTACTTTTTTGAACCCACCCGATATCCAAAAATTGCCGTCTGTACATACGCCTCATCATGTAAAAAAAGAAAAATTCATCGTGTGTTTTGTTTATTTTCGTAGTCAACAACAGAACTCTTCATCTTCACCTCTCTTCAGCTTCATCTCACACTCCACATTGTTGTTGCTCCATTGTCATTTGTCCATTGTCTCACTCTCATTTTCACTCTCACTCGCTCTTTCGTCAACCATTTTGTCAGTCATTCGTTGTTATGATTTGGTCACACTTCCCATGCGTTACACGTTTACCGTTATGCGTTATACGTTTTACGTTATTCATTTGGCGTGCTCTTTGGTGCGCCATTCTCTTTAATCTTAAAACAATGCGCTCATTTCAACAAAAAAAAAAAAATACGCTCACTTAAATTTTGTTTTTCTTTTCTTTCTCTCTTCCCACGCGCGCCTCATCCATCGAATCGAAACGAAATGTATTGAAAAACCAAAAACCAAATACAAAAACATATTCAACATAAAAAACAAAAAATTATGCATATGTATCAAAACATACGTTTTGTTTTGTATTTTCTTCTCTCTCGCTGTTGTTGTGTCGTTTTAGCTCTTGCAGAAGCTAAAGACTGAGAACGACCGTCTGCGTGCCGAGAATCGTGCCCTCACGCGTGTCGTCTCTAAGTTGACCACATCGGCACAGAGTCAGCTGGCCAAAACCAAATAGGCAACAATTTACAGTTACTTAGCGCACCCAGCAACACAGCTACAGAAATAAACAATTATCTAAAAAAAAATATTAGAAAACATAAACTAGAAATATCGTAATCGCAATCACAATCGTTATCGTTTCTATATATACACGTACTGCATACATATTTACATACACGCATACATAGTTAAATTCTTATATACCGTACACCCATCGTCTAGCCTAAAGATACCACTCGGATACCATTTGATGTACTAGCTATGTGCAATTGATAAAAATATCTTTTTAGATTTCTACTATAATTAATTTTATTATTATTATAAAAATTTGCATTGTTATATTGAGCGCAACGTGTAACAATAATTAAATTTATTGTAGTTAAATTAAGTTTATACAACTTGTTGAGGGGCAAACAGCACATTGCTTATCAACAAACGAAAATAATCAAATCTGGTCGGCAAACTCTATTTTTGCACCGCTGTACTATTAAGCCTAAAGGAAATTTATATACAACATAACACATAAATATAAATTGCAGTGTAGTTAAAATTTGGCGAATTTACACACGTATTGTATTAGACTTAATTGATATAATCCGGTTATAACAGTTACAATAGTATATTATCGGTACCAGAATATAACACAACATATGGCAACAAATATACCCACATATATCGTATATAAAATACTCTCTTAATCAAAAAACGCATCGTAACTCAAGGATATATCCAACAAATATTGCTCAACATGGCTGCCTACCCACAACAAACAACAACAACAACAATAGCAGCAATGATCACCAAGAGCACCGCCAGCACAGATCTAGAATATAGTTTCTTATATGCAGTGAGCTTTACGGTAAATGTTTCAACCACTGTCACACTGAGCCACATAAGAACCTGCGTCACATATGAGCTGGCTATTGTTTTGTTGTTGCATAATACCAATAATATATATCTATATATACACCAAAACTATCTAAGCGAACTTTCTTATTGTACTCTGTGGGAGTGTTTCAAAAATGATACTAAATTTAAATTATTTATCTCAACTTTAACAGTTTTTATAAATTTATACTATTAAAAGTTGATTTAAACCATCTTCTTGTGGATCGTAATAAATGAAAACAGTTACATTTAAGATATTTTTCCATTTGGATATGCTGTTTTGAAACACTCGACTGTATATACCTGTTTAATGTATAATCTATAAACTATAACTATACTATATTTACCAAATTGTTCCCTTGTTGTTAATATTGTTACAAGTTTTTTTTTGCTGAAATTTATACTCATGTGTGTGTTTTTGCTCATCTGTTTACCAGTTATACCAGAGTTACCGAATAAAAGTTTGACCCATTGTCTTTCCTTTTAAACTAGTTTATTGTTTGTTGTCTTTTTTCTGATTTCCATGTCAGATTCACCAGAGTCTGGGTCTAAGTTTGACTTTCGTATTCAGTATCAGGATCTTAGCATCTATATTAAATACTTCGCTTATCGCACACGTTTCATAATAAAACATAATCTTCAGTCTTAAGTATTTTGCGCAGATCATCAGATTTCAAGTGAAACTTTATACATATGAAATTTATTTATGGTTGTTTTCTTTGTGTGAAGTGCATGTGTTTTTTGTCTGATCTCAGGGCGTTGTTCAGTTTGAGATTCGAGGTTCTAGAGATATGTTTTAACTAATTGTTTGTTGTTATTCTTGTTGTTGCTGATGCTGAGTTGCTTTCAGTGAACCGCAACCCAACTAAACCGCATGATTTAAAAAAAAACGAAGCTATTTACTATTTATCCTCCCTCGATTTGTTTAGAGTTTATAACTCTATGTGCTGCTGCGCTAGTTGTATTTATTATATTTTGTAAACTTTACTAATTTTTTTAATTTTCTTTTACTTTTGCTGCCCTACCCAAAAAACCAGCAACTTGACGTCTACAAGTCGGATAATCATCGCCTGAAGGAGGAGAACGCCGCGTTGATTAGAGTAATAAGTAAATTAAGTAAATGAAATTATGTCTAAACTTAAATTTACTCAACAACAAAACAAAAACAAAAAAGAAAAGAAAACAACATCAAGAAGGCAAGGAACAATTTCATTTGAGCGATCGGTGAAAAACGCGAAACAAAATTAACTAAATTATCTAAAGAAAAGTTCTGTTTATTATTATGACTATTATTTTTGTGTATTTAGGCATTTAAGCGCTAGATGAAACTATGTTTCGAAAATCGTTGAAATTTGTTTGTTTTTTTCTCTCTCTTCCAAAATAAATATAAAGAAGAAGAATGGAGCATATGTTTGATGTATTTGGTCAAATTATATACATATACATTTATATATATATATACAGAAAAATACAAAATATAGAAAAATATAAACATCAGAAAGTTAATTATAGTTATAGATGTTGTATAACGGTTAATTTCAAACAAAAACCTTTACGAAAAAACTGAGAACATATTCATCAAATGAGCCCTAGTTACAGATTAGTTTAACTATATATTGCATACATATAAACATATATTTTTCATATATACATATAAATTATATACATACACACACAACGCATACACATACACACACATATTTGAAAAACATACAGCTAAAAAAAGAAGAAGAAAAACTGTTTGTGAGAAATGTTTTGAAACCAGCCCACGCAATGTCAACTTACTAATTAATTAAAACTTTAATTGTTTTTTTAAAGTAAAAAGCAAAACTCATTTAGTTCTAAACATCAATTTGTAACCGATCAGTGGATAAACATATGTGATATGCATATGCAACAACAATATCAATCAGCTCGCATGTTACTTTCTTCGTATAGAAATGAGATACTAACTATATCATATATTTTATATTTAACCATGGCGCTCTAGTACATGCATTCGAGTTGTATATTATAATTTTTATATACTCCTAAATATATGCTACAGAATGTTGCATATGCATTCACAATTAAATTGATTATGTTAATTTTAGTTGCTCACTTTTGAAACGTATTATATATATCGTACTATACTTTATTTGAATTTCGCTTATACCATACTACATAATTGTAACGACTACACATGATCATACGCATATTTCTGTTATTTATTAAATTCGTTTAAGAGATTTTTGTGTTACTCGTGATGAAAACGACAAACCAACAAACAAACAAACTGAAAAAAAAAACAAGTGAATTGTGTAATATGTAAAATTGTGAGAAAATATTTAAGAAAATTTGATTCAAATACGAAACTTAATAAATGTGATCGCAAAGTAAATTAAATTTTTTATTTTTATTTTTCAATAAACTCTAATTTACTACGATTTTTTTATAGCTTCAAATGGATTATGATATTTTCATGGCTAAAGCGTATATTTTGATAATTCCAAATGGTTTTCAAAGATATCAATATTACATAAGGCTGAGGTGGACATTAGCATATTAATCTGTTGCAATCTAACAAAAAAAATTTGTTGTGGTAGCGATTAGTTGCGCCAAGAACCGAAATGATGCATGAAAATGTTCTGTGTACCTTTAAAGGCAATGACACTAATCGACTGATTTAACCAATTATATAGCGATTATTTATAGTATTTTTAATAATTATACATATTACAATAATATATAAAAATCCCTCTTCAATCAAGTACCGGTTAGAGCAATTATGTAATATGTCTTCTTTATTGAAGAATAATATTTACACGTGTCTAACTTGATATTAAATGCCTTAAAACTCACAAGAGTTATATGTAGATTAAATTAAATAAACTGACGAACGGTGAGCAACTCAGCTCGCTTTAACACACATATATATATATATTTTTAATGCGCCTCAAAGTTATAGGTTGTAAGATGGGTTAATGGAAGTGACCTTTGATATGTTTCATTAAATTATTTACACTGAAAATTCTTTCCAAATACACGTAATAATTAAGTGTAACTAAACCGTACAAATAGATATATGGGCGTGTTTGTTCAGTTAGTTAGTTTGTTAGTTGTTATTCGTGCATTAAAACATAAGTTTATTATGAGAGTGTGGGTTATAGCGCAGCTTAAACAAATTTAAATGCTATTTTTATTGAGTCTAGAATTAGGCATTTGGCTTATACAAATAGTTATTATAAAGTGAGTTCTGTTTAATTATGCATGATATATATACTTTTAAGTTAGATTTAAGCACGCACGGAGTAGGGCCCAAATGGTTATTTTGGCCTCTGATGTCTAACCCAGCTAGAAGTCAAAATGATAGCTATGAAAGACCTTTAAATGGCCCGCAGCACACGTCAATTGGCAGGCCATAAACCAGGAATAGAAACAGGAGGTGCGTTTCTTTTAATTGACTCGCAAGCGGGGCCCCCAAAGCGCTTTTGCTCAGCCAAAAGAAACTCAACTCAGCGGCGGTCGGCAGCTGCTCAAAGTCAATTGAGTGGAAATGCGTTGAGCGTGGCTTAAATAAGTTTTCAGTAGCCGAAAAATAGTCAGTTACGCTCAAAGCGTCCCCACGTTCACAACGTCGTCGTCGTCGGCAGTGCTGGGCTCAAAAATAGCCAAAAATTTCAAATCTGGCCCATTGCAGCGCCGCGTCGCACAAGTAAACCAAATTTTTATATAAGTTTTGCAAGTTGTGAAATTGAAGTGTACAAAAATCAAATAAAAAAAAAAAAACACCAAGAAACACAACGATTTTAAACGGATTTTGAAAAGTGAGTTTTTGATCAGCAATTACATAATGGGGAAAGGATAACGGAAACCGCAAAACACCTACACACAGCACACAAAAAAAAAATAAATAAATAAATATAAACGCAAGCAAGTTCAAGTCTGTCTGGAGTCGAAGAAAAACTTTCGCTTTCACCGAAGCGCCGCTTGTCGCATGGCTTGAGCTTTTCTTGGGCTTCAGCTGGTCAGTTAGCCATGTTGATACTACGCATTAGCGCTTAGACAGAAAATGCCTTTTAAAGCGAATAAATAATGTTCTTGGGTATTTTGCATGTGTGCGAGGTTCTTAAGTTTCGCTTTCGACAAGGCCTAACAGAATTCGTAAAGTGAACACATATATATCATTTGTAATTATTTAGTATATCTGCGATCTGGTATTGGGTAATAGCTGTGCGCTTGCTCAAGCGACAAGTCAATTAAAATTACGCGCTAGTTGGTAATACGTTCAGTTTTGAATGTTAAGCCAAAAGGCCCGCGCTGCAAGGTCTCGTCCACCGAAGTTGGCTAACGCCATAAAAAAAAGTAAATAAAAGACGCACATACACATACACATACACATAGTACATACGGTGTGTAATCAGCGTTCATGTATCTGAGCATTTTCAGTTATGAATACTCATATGGCACTCAAATGTATGTACATATGCTGTCATTGATATTCACAAGCGAACACAATTTAGCAACTGCATTAACGGTCACACCATTGTGACCTCGCTGCGAACGCCATTTGAATACAGACCAAACAAATATATATTAAAATTATACATTTGTATACACATGGGTTTTTATAGGGGCTCCTAATCAATAAATGTTATGAATTCGTACACTTGCCAGGCAAATGAGCGTTGTGCGCTCTTGGCCACTAACAGCTGCACGTGCTGGGACTCAATAATTCACTTGTGATGATAGTCACTGTTCAATTACTAAGCTGCATTCTAAATGATGCGAATGGTATTGAAACGATCACGTGGTCGATGCTGTAAGTTATTCAGAGACTTGAGTAATTAGTATTCATGTGCCAAAGCAGTCGACTTGGCTGTGGGTTTCTCATTTGTGTAAACGCAACAGATCACTCAAGTGGGTGGCTTAATGTAGTTTGCCGATTTACATCAATATCCGGCATGTAAAATTCAAATCGCACCAAAACACACTTTTTTGAGTGAATAATAACTCAGGAGCTGAAAGCTTTACAAAGCCAAAACTCGTTTTGAGTGTGTTTTCTTTCTCCTGCTCCCTCTTCCTCTCTCTCTCTCTCTCTCTCTCTCTGTCACTCGCTCGCTCGCACTCTCACTCACTCTCCTTTTGGTGTGGCGCATTTAATGCTGTTGTTGGCTTTAGCCGTACTGCGGTTTGTCAGATTTTATGCTATGATGTAACAGCAATAGGCTAATTGGCAGAGCGGATGCAGAAAGAGCGGCCAAAAGAAAACGCAAATTGCACGTCGCAAGCCCAGCTTGGGGCGCTCTCTCCTGCTGCCTCCTGTATGCTATTGGATATGGCCATCTGACCCAAAAACGCAATCGTCAATAACTACAAACACACGCACACACTCACACACACATGCGTACATGGGCTTGTAAGCTGGGCATAGTTAAAGCAGGGCATGTTACGAATTTCATTTTTCGAGCAGCGTCTGCCCCGCACATTGTAATCTGTGTGAAGGCCATGAAAGTGAAAAAATACAACACAAAAAAAAATAAAAAATAAATAAAAAAAACTAAACCTGATTTTGCGTCCAGCGCTCAGTTATGGCCATAGGTATGGGAGTATGCTCATAAATAGTTTGTTGACCAAAAACGGTTGGTTTTCTTTCTCGTATATTAACTGTGCTACGTAAAGCCAATTAATATGGCCATTATAATGGCCTCTCTATATGCTGTATGTGCCTATGTACACACACAGGTTCAATTGGCCATGTTAAATAGCAATGACAGTGACTGCAAGCAGTTGGCATATGGGCTGACTGCAGTGATATAATCTTCTGTCTTTACTTTTGTATTTTTTTAATTTTATTTTTTTTATCTGTCTACTGACCTTCGTTCGAGTTAAATGGGTTTTTAACATGTAGAAATTGAAATGAACGATCGTATGATGTGCCCGAGCCGTCGGTGTTCATATGCAAATCGAACTGTCCCTTCATTTTGGGTCATGGTCAATGGACCGGTAAGCGGACAAAAGCGGCGAGCAGCTCATCAGCTCGACTGTGGCAATTTTGGCCAGCTTGAAACATGCAGTCAGCTCTATTTTTAATCAATTTGCCAACTACGAAATTGATGAACTATATATACATATATGTATACTTGTTCATCAGCTGGACACACGCAACAAAAGCTGCCACGAACTCCAACTCGAACTCGCCATATACTCCAAGCCAATGACCCAAGCCCACACCGATGTGCCCTCCGCAGAGAAAAATACAAAAGTTTAACTGCAAGTGGGCTTTAATTATGGGTACCCAAATGCCAGCTGTGTGCGCGCGCGTGTGTGTGTGTATGTGTGTGTGTGCTGGTTAATGTAGGTTAGTAAACAGTAGTAAACTACCAGAGTTCGATGAATTTTAACATTTTAGCCTCAGAGTCAGTGGCTGACCAAGGCCAACCACCCAATTAGTGATATCTGCAGCACCATCTGTACACGGTACACCTGACGTATACGTAATAAATGGTTTCAGACATTTTATACACTGTTAGTTAAATGGCGGCCACAATTAAGTTATGTAAATGTAAATGTGCTGTTTATATGTACTTTAAACATTCCATTTTGTATATGCTCTGCAGTGCTGGAAACCGAGGTGCTGCAACAACCCAAACTGGACGGACCGGCGGCCAGTGACAAGGACTACGATCCCTATGTGTGCTCGCTGAGTGCCGACATGAAACTGGTGGCCAAGGAGGAGCTGCACGAGGATGAGAACATACGGCGGCAGGCGCTGGCCCAGTTTCGCGAGTGGATTACAAAGCATCCGCACATCAAGAAGTGCCGCACGGATGCAATTTTCCTGCTGCGCTTTCTGCGCACAAAGAAATTCTCGGTGCCGGCTGCCTGCGAGATGCTGGAGCGCTACTTGACCATACGCCAGCTGTTTCCGCATTGGTTCCAGCAATTGGACATCAACGATCCGGCTATTAACGAGATATTCGAGGCGGGCTATTTGGTGCCGCTGCCACAGCGCGATGCCAGCGGGCGTCAGGTGATCTTCTCGGTGGCGGCCAAGTTTGATCCCTACAAGTTCACCTCGGTGCAGATGGCGCGCGTGCACAGCCTGATCTGTGAGTCGCTGCTGGACGACGAGGACTCTCAGGTGTCCGGCTACGTTTATGTGAACGACGAGAGCGGCATGAACATGGGCTTTGTCAGTCTGTGGTCGCTCACCGATCTGCGCAGCATCATGAAGTGCATTCAGAACTCGACGCCCATGCGCCACAAGGAGACGCACTTTGTGAATATACCCCACTACGCCAATCGCATCATTGAGCTGGGCGTGTCCATGCTCAGCGATAAGCTCAAGAAGCGCATCATTGTAAGTTGGAACACAGAGCTGAACCTAATCCATATGATCTAACCATGTCTCTCTCTCTCTCCCTCTCTCTCTCTAGGTGCACAAGAATGTGGATGCACTGAAGTCGAAGATAAATCCCGCCATTTTGCCAAAGGAGTACGGCGGCACAGTGCCCATCGCTGAGATGATTCGGGAGTTCAAAGCGAAGCTGCAGCAGCGTCGGGCGGCGATTCTAGCCCTGGACGACATGCAGATCGAGATCACCAAGGAGGCGGCCAATTTTGCGGGCAATGACGTTGGCGACATCGATGCCGGCATTGTGGGTAGCTTTAGGAAACTGGAGGTGGACTAGTGTCCAGTTTGGCTTTAGGTTAAGCTAGGCTAGGTCGGAATACCATTGAAACATTTGACAAACAAATTCACACGCAAAGGGCAATCAAAATTGTTTGTGCCTTTTTAAAGCATAATACCTAAATTATAAATTACAATTATTTACGGCTCGGGCTGCAACATCTTATTTGGCACGGAAACAGGTACCGCAAACTGAAGTTGTAGTTGAAGTTGTTGTAGTTATATATATCCCATCCATGCATACCACTATGTGTGCATGTATGTTATTTAAATATAAACCATATACATTCTTGTTGAAATTCTTGTCGCGTTTTAATGTCTAAATAAAGCTCTCGTCTTTCATTCACATTTCAGTTTACAGAGGTATGTACTTATGTTCTCATATTTCAAGTAATTTTTATACATACGTACCTAAAACGCTAAAGACAGTTGCTCTGATTAACTGATTAACTAATGAAAAAATTTATACAAAATGATTAAAGAGGATAAATCATTACCAAAATGACATCAATAATCAAAATCAGTTGAATTTTGATAAGGTTTAAAGTCAAGAAGGGGCTCCTTTTTGGCGATCTGAGAATTTTACAAGTGAAAATTGTTGTAATTTTTGGCATGATTTTTGACAGAAAAATGAACTACCCCAGAATCGGTTTTAAGATGGTATTTTATGCTAATAATGACACGTACAATCAATTAAAATAAAAAATTCGGAATTTTAAATTTTGAAAAAAAAAATTTCCAAAAATAAGTAAGGGGGGAGTACATGATTTTTTCCAAAAAAATTATAAAAAATTTATTTTGTAAAATGCGCATATTTTGAATGCAAATGCAAAGTTGAGAATTAATCAAGTCTAAAATGACATCGATGATCTTAATCGGTTGCATTTTGACTAAGTTATGAATATTTTAAGTCAAGAAGGGGCTCCTTTTTGGCGATCTGAAATTTTACAAGTGAAAATTGTTGTAATTTTTGGCATGATTTTTGACAGAAAAATGAACTACCCCAGAATCGGTTTTAAGATGGTACTTTATGCTAATAATGACACGTACAATCAATTAAAATAAAAATTCGAATTTTAAATTTTGAAAAAAAAAATTTCCAAAAATAAGTAAGGGGGAGTACATGATTTTTTCCAAAAAAATTATAAAAAATTTATTTTGTAAAATGCGCATATTGTGAATGCAAAGGCAAAATAGAGAATTAATCAAGTCCAAAATGACATCGATGATCTTAATCGGTTGAATTTTGGCTAAGTTATGAATGTTTTAAGTCAGAAAGGCTCCTTTTTAGCGATCTGAGAAGTTTACAAGTGAAAATTGTTGTAATTTTTGGCATGATTTTTGACAGAAAAATGAACTACCCCAGAATCGGTTTTAAGATGCTATTTTATGCTAATTATGACACGCACAATCGATTAAAATAAAAAATTCGGGATTTTAAATTTTGAAATTTTTTTTTTTCGAAAATGAGTAAGGGGGGAGTACACGATTTTTTTTTCAAAAAATTTAAAAAAAAATTATTTTCAAAAAACATATATTTTGAATGCAGAAACAGTCTAGGGGACAAGCAATGGCCATAATGGTTACAGTCATTAAAAACGGTTCGGTATTGGCAAAGTTATGACAGTTTAAAGTCTCGTGTGGGCATTTTCTGGGGATTACAAAACATTGAGGTAAGAATATTCGGAAAAAAAATAATATGTAGAATTCAAGACGAATTCAAGTTCAATCTGACATTGATACGAATAACATGTGCAGTTTTTGAAAAGTCAAAAGAGTTTGAATTCTGATACTCTGCAAGTCAAAATGTATGATATTTATGTCTTACTCGTGCTATTGTAGCGTATTGAAGAGTCGCACAATCACAAGCGGAGAGCTCTTTTGTTGTTCCCGTAATTGTTGTTGCAACGCGATAACGGTGACACAGACGACGACGACGGCGGTGAGAGAATCTTATTGCATTTTGAGCAAGAAAGCGACGACAATCAAAGCTCGAGGTACGAAAGCGTAAAGTTCATATGTGGTTGTGCTTGTGTGTGCCAATATGTATACGTGTGTGTGTGACTGTGTGTGTGAATGTACTTCTTCTCTGTGTACATATGTATGAAGAGACTTGCGAGAATGTGTGTCGGCATTATGATTGTACGCTTTATTATTATGACCGCATACGAAATAATTTCCAAGTTTACATTTCAGTTGAGCGTTGGATCAGCTGGAGAACGCGAGCGTCGAGCATTGAGCGCTGATCGTTGATCGCTGATCGTTGATTCTAGCGCAGTCTCATCTCGAGTTGTGTTAATTGTTGCGCTTTGTGACCGTGCTAAATGTTTCGCCTTGCGGCCCGGGCTTAGGCATGTCGACACCGACTGCGCGCAGTTGAGCAATTGCAGAACACAGAGCCATAGACAGGCCAGCTACCAGAACCAAATTGAGGTCTTCTTGGAACTCACGAACTTAAGAACTCTTTCAGTTCAGACTTTCACGCTGCTTCATTGTATGCGTGTTGATAAAGTGTAAGTGCGTCGAGAGCCACGTGCGGTGCGATCGGTCGGCATACGGGGGGTATGCGCAATATTTGGCTGGTTAGTCATCAGCTGTGTGTGTGTACCTCTTTTATGGGTTCAAAGACTTGAGCAACTTCTAAAGGGGTCAGATTCTAAAGATTTGTACATATATGCAATAATGTAATACCCGTTTGTATACGGTATATTAATACGTATACATGCATATTTGTATATTTATTTTTATATATATGCAAGTTTGTAAGTTAATCAACCAGCTGCAAGTGAGCAGCCAATTCGCTACTGGGCACTCACCGGCCACGAGCGGCTGCTCTCAGCGTACTCCAAGAGCGCTGGAGTGTGCTGGCGCTATCAAACTGCGAGCATTTGGAGCGAGCCGAAAGCTCCAAGCCAAACAGCTGTTTATAAGTGAGCTTAGCCAAACGCAGCTTTTTAGTGGCTTGCTCTCCGAGTGCTCTCCGTGTGTGTGAGAGTGGGTGAGGGAGAGCCAACTAGTTGAGTTGGGGTTTTATCAATACGGAGTACGAGTCGCCGATAAGAACCCTGAAATCATTTATATAAATTATCACCTTTTTTTCTCTCGCACACTCGCATGGAATACCACAGGGGAGTGCGCTGCATTATATGCCAGCCAGCCAGCCAGTCAGTCAGTTAGTTTGTGGAATTGTGGCGCTAACTAGCTCAGCATGAATAAGCTGCGGACCTTTTTGCCGGGCCAACATGCCAAAGAGTCGGGTGGCCAATCGGTCGCCCTTGAGCCGGAGATTGGCTTCCAGATCACCATTGAGACGCCAAATCCAAAGGAGGGCAGCCAGCAAAACTTTACGACAGCCAACGGTTCGTCGGGTGTGCCAGAGCTTAATGTGCACCTAATTGCAGCGCGGCATTTACCCTCTCTATTCGGCTTCAAGATCGTCCAGGGATATCTAATAAAGGTAATTAAATGCAAAAAAAAAGAATAATAAAAAGATATCGAAGTTATTAAGCTTGTTAGACGATAAATGGGTGAATAAAGAATATTTTGTTTATCTATCTCTCTCTCTCTCCCGCTAGTTATAATTAATTGTATTTTTATAATGTTTTTATCATATCTGCAGGTTAAACTGTTTCCGGGCACAAAGCGTTTAGACAGCAGCATTCAGACCAACACATGGCCTAAATTCAATGAAAATTTCAAGTTTCCTTTGGTGCCCGACATTAAGTAGGTATTCAAAAGTTATATTGTTTTCACAATAATATTGTTTCTCTCCTCACGCAGACCATCTCTGAAACATGGCTCTGCTTTTTCATCCAGACGTCAGGTGCACAGCAAAGCCAATGGCGACTTTTCCGCGCCCGAAGAACTCTTCGCCGGTCAATTTGTGGTCTTTACCGTATATGCGCTACTGGAGCTGCCTGCGGCAGTAAGTCGATTGTCTACGTCTAGTGTGTATCTATGTAGGTTAACCAAATAATGCCTTTCAGAGTTTCAATCGATTCAACAAGACCTATCGCTCCCTAAAAGATAAGAGTTCGAGTTTTGTGCACCGGCTGTCCTCGGGTGAAACCCAGACGGAAAATGGGCCAGCACAAAAGAGTGTGAAGAATAAGAAAACGTCGGAAAATCCCCGCGATTCCATGCCACCCTTAACAATAAGTGAATCACGGAGAAATATAGGTAAATAATAATAATAATATTATAAAACAAATAATATATTTTTATTCCCAGTAAATTCGCGAGGTATTTTTGTGTCAAGCATTTCCAACGAGCGCATTGTTGTTTATGTATTTTACAATGTTGATTCAAATTAATGTTATCAAGTAATGTTTGCTTATATTTAGGATTGGAATTCAGTTTCTTCTACTAATTGATGAATTTCCGGTTCTATTTCCTGATGAATAATTACTGTATGTTCATGAGTAGGAATGTTTATAATACCCTTGCAGAAAGTATTATAAAGTTTTATCACAAAATATTGAATGCATTGAAAAATACATATTCGATTTCATAAAGAATAAATACTTATTTACTATAGCTTGATCCGATTGTCCAACTGATTGTTTTCCAAGATATCCAGCCAACTTTTGAACTTTTAGAAAAATCAATCAGTAATTGCATTGTTATATGAAAAACTTTTTTGTTTATCAGCAATTTCAATCTTAAGTCTACTCTTCAGATAAAAGAACGACATTAGATACTAAGAACATTAGAATTGAATTACCATAATATATACTGATAATGGGTAAAAAATTTAATTTTTGTTTGAAAACAACGTTGTTTGACCGAGAAATAATGTATGGTATATATGTCTGCCAGGCCTTTAAATATCTCGATATATATATTTTTAGATATAGCGTTAACTGTTCCGTATTGTTTTTGTTGCTGATTTCAGGCTCCGTCACCTGCTACCTCGAGTCGAAGCTTTTCAAGCGCAACTCTCGCACCGGCTCCTATGCGACTGAGGAGCTGTGGCTGCCCATCAAAGACATAACCACCACGGTGCTGAAGACGACGCCCAGCAACAACAATAACAACGTAAGCTAACACAACAGACAAACCGACGACATGTTGACAGACGCATTTGGCCAACAACAATGACTTAACTGGATGCCATAACCCGTGCGCTGGGTGCAAGTTCGTAACTGACAAATGAAATTAAGATGTGCATTTAATTTGAACTAGAGAAAGTTGGCCAAAAGCAAATTGCGACTGCGTAACACAAGACAAATAAACACTCGAAAGCAAAACATGCATGTCGACTGACCCTTAACCCCTTTCGTTTAGCAGCTCACAAACGCACCCAAAGGCGTCGTGGAGCTGGCGCTCGAAGTGCGCGATCTGAGCGAGAGCGAGTCCAATGGGGAGACCCACCCAGTGTCGGAGCCGAAGGACGCCTCGTCCGCGGCTGGCGCGAACAATTGGCAGCGCATGACCGCCGAGGTGAAGCGCAAAATGGGAATCAGCAATGTGACCAATGTCTTGGGCGGATCGCTCATGCTGCGCGTAACCACCGCGCGGATGCGCTGCTCCAACAAGGTCAAGGACGAGCTGGAGGCCACGGCCAGCGCGGGCGTCTATGTTAAGACAACGGTCTTTGAGCACGGCATCTATGTGGATGCGTGGAAGTCGCCGATCTTCTTTCCATCGCTGTCCACCAAGTGGGATGGCGCTGGCGGCGATGAGGCCACCATTTGTGTGCCATTGCGCAGCCTGGAGCAGCTGGAAAACATTGTGATTCGCATAACGCTGGCGACCAAATTGAAAATGGCCAAGAAACTCGTGCTGGGCACCGTTCTAGTCGGCGGCGATGCCGAATCCGGCATGGAGCAACTGCGTCTGCTGCGGGATTCGCCGCTCAACGAGCGCGTGGCCACCTGGCACTGCTATCATTAGCGCATTGGTCTCCAGAACTGTTAAGCCTGTGTTTGCCATTGATTTCTCGCCAATGTTCACGCATACTAAATACTTCCAAAAAATTTCAGTTCCATTCGATCATAATACTTGTAGAACGCATCTGAGCGTACTTGTGTACCTATTATTAAATTTATATGCTCATCTTTTTTATTGGCTGTGTTTGGATTCTCCGTTAGCCATGGCATATTTAGGGACTGGCTGGCGAACCAGGTCAGGCGCTTAGGCACTCGGACTGTAAGCCATTTCACGCTTAGGGGTTTTCACACTTTATCTTTTTTGTTTTTGTTTTTTGTTTTTGCAGAGTATTCCCAAATGATTTCGTCTGCGGCCCACTGTGCGAGCGCTAAATGCATGTGTATTTGCGTGTGTGTGTGTGTGTGTGTGTGTGGAAAACAGTCGCTGGCAGCATCGAACGCAACGTTTGAAGCGCTCGGCGTTGGCGTTCAGTTCTCGAGAAGACAGCGGCGCGATCGGTTGTGCGTTTTGGTTTTGGGTGCTTGTCGTCGACAGTCGGCGGTCGTCTGAAGCTGCGAGTTCTCGGTCTATATGTGAATAAAGCGATTCAGTGGTTCCAATGTAAAAATACAAATTTCAAAAACATATTCGAAAAGTGCCTGCTCAATGTGCTACAAAAACTAGCGAAAAGTTGTTGTTTGATTTGCTCTGTTTTTTTTGGCGGAAATTGTCAGCTTGTGCGGCTTTTTGGGGCCACCCTGTATGGGAGGTATTTGCCAGGTAACCGGCAGCCTTAGCCTCTAATTGATAGGTGCCTTTCATTTGGTTAACATGCAAATAACAACAATAATAGCACTCTACATTATTCAATTGAATAGCAATAAAAAAAAATAAATAAAAGAAAAAAAAATAAAATAAATAAACGCAGCAACAATTTAATGATGCGGCCTTAAATAGATGTCGTCATTTCATTTCATTTCATTGAGCTGACGGATATTTATATATACCAATGAACATATCAATATATGTATGTAAATACATATATATAATGTTTGTACATATAATCCAAGTGCAGCCATTGCGCCAGTTATGAATACAACAACAGTTTCATTCATAAAAACAATATGCAAATACACACACACACACACACACACACACACATGCACACACATTCCATATAAAATGCATTAGGCGCATGCACATGTGCTATAAATATGGTGCTTGGGGGGCGTTTTGGAGGGAGGCTGGCGGCGCCAATGGAGCATCTTTGCGATTGCAGCGCCGAGCCGAATCATGATTTATGGCCAACAACATCCGCCATATAGTACAGTACATATTTACATATATACATTGGCATCAAATTGTCGCCAGTGTCTAGAGTATTTACAGCAAAAGTCGAATCCCAAATTGGTATTTTTTTTTTCATAAACACACAACTAATAAATAAACTGGAGCCGAGACGCAACTTGACATTTTCAACTTCCGTTGCGACTGCCCATCTGCACATAAGTAGCCTGTGTGTAGATGTGTGTGTGCGTGTGTGTGTGTGCCTACTGATGTATGTCGGTAAGCACGTATGGAAAGACGAGAACTGCCCACGAACACTCAGGCTGCCCACTCGAGGCATAAACAACAACAAACCCCCACATGCTATAAGACACAGTAGCGGCGATTCGCGTTTTATTTTTTATTCGGTTTTTCGTAAGCGTCATTAAAATTGCATTTCGTTGAACTGGCCCGAAGGCATGCGCCCCGCTGGCTGCCCCCATCCCCCGTAGCCGTTGCTCGCCAGCCTCTGCTGGCTGTGCCAGACTTGGCGGCTGCCTCTAGTGGCAGGTGGCGCGGCCAATCCGATGACTATCGAGCGTTTAACTAACGCGTTGCTACTGTTTTTTTTTTTTTTATATATTTTTTTTTATTATTTCTTTGCGTAAATTTTCATTCATGAGTGCTTAGTCTGGTAAGAGTGGCCCAGTCGAACGACTGGCAGATACTCTTTAATCAATTAGCCAACATTTGCGCGTATATACCCCATAGCTGCTTGATTATCTTGTGCGCTTAGAAAGCGTTTCTTATAAAGTTTCCGAAATAAAGACATAAAAGTCTGATGTGCAAATCCACATAACAATTGTGATAGTTCTAGCTACCCTTTGCCCTGCAAGCACATAAACAAGTGGTTTCAACCTGTCCCCAAAGTTTTCTTCAAAGTCTAGTGACAACATGTCAAGAAATTTGGCAAACGTTTTAACATTTCTAATCTCGCAGAAATGTAACATCTTAATACCACTTAGTCTAGGTGGGGCATTAAGAAGTTGGGGGCAACCGACGGCTATGACGAACGGTTTGTTTACACGACGGCAGCGCATCCGCGTTGGCGTCGACAGCGCTGCTGCTGTTGCTGCTGTTGCTGCTGTTGCTGCTGCTGCTGCTGCTGCTGCTGGTGTGGGTGATTTGCGGGCGCACCGCGTTCTAAATTAAGCAGCGCCGTCCGTTTTTTATGTACACACATATGCACACGCTTACACACATAGGAACAAACACGCACACACATTCAGATGCGTATGTCGTCAGGTGTTTAAGAATAGTTTCTAGTGGTTTGTTTTATGATAATGCTAAATATTCCTCATACACAATTCGGCGAGGCAGTTACTCAACCCTAAATTATTAGGTTGACGGTGCATATGAGGTCGGCGCGCTGACAGATAAGCACGTTAAGACCGCAACGGAGGGTAATTCAAAGCCGTAAGCCCGTAAAATATGTTCCGGTATTTATAGCCCATTAATTTCGCAAAACATTTTCCGCACCAGCAAATAGCGTTAATGAATAGAAAGTTTATTTACTTAAAAATTATTAATTTCGTAATTTAAAAAATTTGCAAGCATTGTTTGAATTTATGAAAATCGCATAGAAGGCGACAGAGAGAGGGAGATAGAGAGAGAGAGACAAAGATAAAGATGGAGATAAATGTTAAAGATACAAAATAAGAGTTAATTGTACAGTAACTTTATGAACAATAAAATATACAACAATTGTCTTAATAAAAAAAGAAAACAAAAATATTTAAATATTTTTGAATTAATAAAGTTTGCCGAAATGTCGCTTTATGCATTATACTTGAAAGATAAAAAAAATATTATTGTATTCATCATGCCATAAGTAACTCTTCAAGGTACATCTGAAGAATATGATAAATGATTAGGCGGCTTAAAGCAACTTTTGGCATTTCCTGCACATTACGCTCACAGTTTCTATTGTTTAACTGAAATCAACTATGGCGTTTTTGCCACTATCTACATACATATATATCGAATGCATTAACGCCAAAGCATTGACATATGAATGGATCGTTCATGGATTTTATGGTCATTATAGTACGCTGGCATCTGTGCTGATCAGTTGGGATTGGGGAAAACCAGAACTGAGAAGCACCAAGTAAAACGCCAGCCAGCCCGCGATTGTCTTAGCCCGCCAGTTTGTCTGTCCCTGGTGCCATTTGTAAACACGTGCGTCCATAAAGGGCCCGAACAGCCCGTGACCATATTTGAGAGAATGTAAGATCGGGTATTCGAATGCATGTGCATGCGTGATTGAGTATGGGCATCTGAATATGGCGGGCATTCGGTATTCAGCATTCGGCATTCAGCATTGACGTAAGATCGATTGTAGTTGCTTTTATAAAAAAATATACATTGTTTTTTGGCATTTACCGAGTGCTTCTGTTGCCACTTTAAATTCCTCAGTGTAACTCAACGCAAAGTTGATTTTAATGGCGAACTTTGCGCTCAGGTCCGGTCTGGATCATGAGACCAATGCATGAATCGTTAAAGGCAGCCGCCTCACAGACGGACTGAATTTTAAAAATAATTTATCTTTATGTTTTGAATTTTTGCTCGTCTGTTTGTAATTACATGTACATGAGCATGTAGCTAATTAATTTCACTTTTATTTTATCATTTCTGTTTCTCTGCTGCCCACGCTTTTGATCACTGTACCCTAAGGTCTCTCTGCAAGTTCAAATATTTGCTTTGTAGTTGGCAACGGCATTATAGCCCTGGCCGCAGATGCGTCAGTGTGCTCTAAATTATAGAACAAAATCAAAATCAAAATCAAAAACAGATTCGGACTTGTTGAATTGTGCGTATTCTAAAGATATGGCGCGCAATGATTGTACTTCTGATGTACTTTGACGCAAATGACTCGATTAGTTGGGGTAAATTAAACGAGTTAATTGCCCCTAAATAGCATTGGCCATTGATCATATGTGACGTAGTCAGATCTACACAAAAATCACAAGTAAATGCTTTTAATACCTAAATATCTGTCTGGGTTTAGCTCAGTTTTATTAAGAATAACTAAAATATTTTGGGTTTCTTAATATTTATAGTATTTAATAAATAATTTTTTTCAAATATTTTCAGAGTTTTTGAAATTGGAAACTTGGTTTTGAAAACTTGCTCCTTAAAAAATTGTCAAAACGAAATATTTGTACTAAGAAATGCGGTTAATTTGCAACTTTTTCAAGTGGCTGGCGATCTTACAGCTGCTGGCTCAAAGTCAGGTGAGTTCAACAAATGTTCAAACAAGCGAGTAAAAAATAATAAAAAATTACCTTTCCCACTTGACACAAAGTCATGATGTCAATCGAAAACAATTCCCTCGACAATTTGACGATTAGCAACTGTGAATAATTTACAAATTTATTTAAGCAGTAGATCAATTATTTGTTCCCAAATTAGGTGAACCCATTGTGGCCTTTTCCGCAGTCGTTGACATACATATATGTATTTATAAAGCTGTAGTTGATGTGACCCCGGCAACGAAACGGTAAAAATGCCCTTGAATGATTTTCGTGCAGTTCGCATTTCCGCTTGATTGAGTGTTACATTCAGCCGTAGTTGAATGCCCGAAATTGGGCAGGCTGGGCAACTCCGCTGTCATCTTTTAAATAAAGAAAATACGACAAGATAAATAATTTTTGGGAGTGCTAAAGACTATATACCCTTGGGAGCAAATAGCGTGTAGATGTACGATTTATGGCTCTACTTAGTGGAGTTTTTACAAAAATAAAAAAGGAAAAAATAAATAAAATTAAAGAATTAAAATAAAATATATTATAAAGTAGTCGATTTTTATAAGATTGGTAGCTGTTATTTAAATTTCTGGAAAAGTAAAAATATATTAAATACAAAACCTCAAGTTTCAGTGCGATTTCTGAAAATATCAAAAAGTTGCTTATAACAAATTTTTCGACCAACAGTCAGCTATATAATATTGTAATTTAATCAGGTCGCATCTGGCATATGTACTGTTTACAACATATGTGCTGGATGCATTTAAAATTTCATAAACATTTTAAACTGAGAACCTAGCTATATCGACTTGGCTGTTGAATCTGATATACATAGATAGTAGTACATATTTCCTGACAATATTTCAATACCTTCTGCAATACTAAACGTGGGTGGCAGCCTCGATTGCCAATAGAATTTCGGGAACATTGTTGTCTGTGTAGTGCCCTGAATTGGCCAAGTTCTGTGCCAATAGAGAGATGGCTCTGCTACAGATATAACGGCTAGAACATTGCACAGTCAAGCTGCGGTGGCGGTGGAAACCTATTTTCGATAGGAACGAGACAGGAAGAAGGGATACGCCAGTGTCGGCAAAGCGAAATTTATGTTATTTTTAGCGATGCGGCAGCAATGTCTTCGAACTGGAAGCATAAATGCAGCGCCTCGGTCTGGGCGGAGGCAGGCAGACGAGAGCAATGACATCTCAAATGAAATGCAGCCACATCTTGCAGCCCCTGCGCCACAGATGCATGGTCTGATTTAGCCGCAGCGATAAGTCTGCGTTGAGTGTTGGCGCGTCTCTTCGCCTGGGCAGACAATAAAATGTTGCTGCCACATGGACCAATTGCCAACTGTATTGGGAGTAGTGCTGGGCTTTCGCTAATTTGTCTTGTTTTCGCAGAGTGGACACGTCCAGGAGGCCAAGCGGCACCTACGCGCCGAGTTTCCTGAGGCCCTGGGCTATCCCAGCTACTACGGCTCCCATTGGCACAGTGGGCATCGTGTGCATCGGCTCCACATGCCACATGCCCATCAGCGCTGGAGCGGGCGGCGGCGCGCGATTAATCATCATCATCCCTTCAGCCGCTGGACACAGTGGACCACGTGCGACGAGGATTGCATTCGGCGGCGCGAGCGCTTCTGCAAGGCCAAGCGGAAATGTGGACACACCAAGCACGTGGAGCAG
This sequence comes from Drosophila colorata, assembly GCA_035041545.1. Lineage (NCBI taxonomy): Eukaryota > Metazoa > Arthropoda > Insecta > Diptera > Drosophilidae > Drosophila > Drosophila colorata. Next base: position 10,617,722 of record JAWNLD010000564.1, read on the forward strand.
CGCAAGTGCTCGCAGTGAGTGCTAATTGTGCAATTATTGTGCAATTTATTTGAGTTGAGTTGTCTTGCAGCTGTCACCCTGCCGTCAAGTGGCATGCGCCGAGCAACTTGCCACACAGTAATCCCAGTCCGCCAGCGATTGTTATAAACGCCGCAGCAGCTGCGGCAAGTGGCCCGCCCAATCAGCCGCACTACACGGAACCACATCCCCATCCGGATGCGGACTCTGTGGAGGTGGTGCACAGAAAACCGCCGCATTTTCCCCCCATCGAATCTAGCCTAGAGGAAGAGGAAGAGGAAGACATGGAGGAAGAAGAACCAAACTTCGATGGCGATGGAGGCGACTTTTTTGTGTTGAAACGACACAGGATTAGGCAACGACCAAGGCACAGCTCGAGACTACACGCGGGGCGGAACTCGGAGCGGACCTCGGAGCGGAACACGGAGCGGAACACGGGGCGGAACACGGAGTGGAACTCGGGGCATAGCTCGGAGCACAGTTCAAGACACAATTCGGGATACAACTCGAGACACAGCCCGCGACACAACTTAGGACAAAGCTCGGGACACAGCTCGGAACACAGCTCGGAGCAGAGTTCGGAGCACGGTTCGAGGCACAAGTCGGGACACAACTCGGAACTCAACTCGGAGCACAGTTCATGGCGCAATTCGGGACACAACTCAAGGCACAAAAATAGGGAAAAGCCCAAAGTCGACTATGTCGACGATGACTTCGAGGATTACTTGGAGCGCAAGACCTTTAGCCACCAGCAGCGTTCGCTGGGCGGCGTCGAAAACGGCGGCCTGGAGGGCGATGTATTTCAGTACGAGGACTTTGACCTCGATCAGGATAGCCAGTACGCAGACTCGGAGGAGTATACAGATGTACACAATGTCAGCTCGCTGGCGCCGACCAAGGAGCGGAATACGCCCGACGGGCTGGTGCCGCGCCATCGTCGCCTCTACTACAAGTGGAGCCGCTGGACCAAGTGCTCGCCCAAGTGCATTACACGGCGCTACAAGTAAGTGCCACATCCCGCTCCCTCTCCCTCCCTCTCTCCCTCTACTCTTCTACAAATGCTTGCTTCTCTTTCGCTCGCAGAAAGTGCCGCATTAGCGAGCAGTGCGGCCGCGAGGTGCTGCGCGAGATCGCCTACTGCTACACGGAGGGCAGCTTCTGCCAGCAGTGGCTGCAGACCCAGGTCCAGAAGGTGCCGGCGTATGAGACCCGGCCGGGCGGGGCCACAGCCATGCGTCGCATGCACACGGAGCCGGCCATCGGGGCGTTGAGCAAGAACGACGTCAACGTCATCACGAGCGGCAAGGGCTACCGCGGACCCGAATACTCGCCGCTCAAGCTGCACTGCGGCCTGGTGCGCAACGGGCACCGCAACATGAACAACATGCTGAAGATCATTGGCGGCAAGGCGGCCCGCAAGGGCGAGTGGCCCTGGCAGGTGGCCATCTTCAATCGCTTCAAGGAGGCCTTCTGCGGCGGCACGCTGATCGCTCCGCTCTGGGTGCTGACCGCCGCCCACTGTGTGCGCAAGGTGCTCTACGTGCGCTTCGGGGAGCACAATCTGGACTATGAGGACGGCACCGAGGTGCAGCTGCGTGTGCTCAAGAGCTACAAGCATCCCAGCTTCGACAAGCGCACTGTGGACAGCGACGTGGCGCTGTTAAGGTAAGTCACAACCGATCTTTGAGTTGCCTAATCTATATAGATTGTCGTGCTTTCGTAGGCTGCCCAAGCCGGTGAATGCCACCAGCTGGATTGGCTACTCCTGCCTGCCGCGACCCTTCCAGCCGCTGCCCAAGAACGTCGACTGCACGGTCATTGGCTGGGGCAAGAGACGCAACCGGGACGTGATGGGCACGAGTGTCCTCCACCAAGCGGACGTGCCCATCATACCCATGGAGAACTGTCGCAGCGTCTACCACGACTACACCATCACAAAGGTGCGATTTTAAATGGCATAAATGAAGATTTTCCATCACATTTGAAACTCTGCTTTCAGAACATGTTCTGTGCTGGACATCGCCGTGGCCGGATTGACACGTGCGCCGGGGACTCGGGCGGTCCGCTGCTATGTCGCGACACCACCAAAGCGAATCATCCGTGGACCATTTTTGGCATCACCTCCTTTGGCGATGGCTGCGCCAAGCGCAACAAGTTCGGCATCTATGCAAAGGTGCCGAACTACGTCGACTGGGTCTGGTCGGTGGTCAATTGCAATGGCAACTGCAAGTTGCACTAGGAGATTGGCCAATTGGTGGCCCAATGGTAGGTTAACATAGATCTAGTTTAGGTCTTAGGTCGTTATGTTTCAGAGGCTGTGAGATATTTATTTACGTTTAATCACCTGGAGACCCATCCTGTAAATACAACACATACTAACATAAGTCTCATATGTGTACATAGAACGAATAATGAGTTATTTGAGTTTTTCTATTCTGGCTAAATATAAACTATTTATTACACTCCTATATAATGCATATTTTCCAATGGCATCTGCGGTTATTGATAACATATAGAAACAGACAGACATGGATTTTATTATATGAGTGAGAACATTTCAAGTTTACAATAAACAATAAAATTCTTCTAGAAACTATTTCACATTCATTACGAATGCGCGTGTAAATATACACGTGTTTACAGAAAATGATTTCTTGATTAGCTTTTCCGTTTAAATGGTGTATCGAACATATATAAACAATTGTAGTTTTACAAATTCTAGCTAAAGGAAATTCCTTTCTGATTGAGTTTATATTTATACAAGAATATAATCAAAATCAAATGGAAGGAAAGATGTTTTGAATTTGTTATGCGAAACTTAAATCGCAACATTAACACAAATTCGGACGTACCTTTAATTCAAATACAGAGAGGTATACTTTAAATAATTTAATTTAAAAAACATAATGCCACAAATTCAGAAATGAAGCCTACACGACCGAGATTTGCATTATATTTGTTTATTACATAAGTATTAAATGCTGCCCGTTCAGGCTTTAATAATACAACTATATAACGGGACATTTTTACATTTCTTCTACTACAAGTAAGAGTACACCTTGGTTTATATTTAAAAAAACCATCACAAGATTTATCTGCACACGTACGTATGCGTATGCACATACAAGCAATGAAAATGGATTAGGTTGCGTTATGTTATGTTGTGTTTAGTCGATCAAGCAACCAATTGTTGGGCAGCTCCTGGCTGCCTACTATCCAGCCATCGCATAGTGCAGGGCCACCGACGCAAGGAGAACCAAGAGGGCCACTGCAATGCCGACCATGTACAGGCTGCGCGACAGTTCCCGCTTTGGCATCGAGCTGGCCAACCGGCGGGTGTCGTCCGCATGCTCTGAGTCCGGTTGTATATTAGCGAAATTGCCATCGTCGGGCAGACCCTCGGCGTCTAGGTGAATCGCCTCCGGATCGAGCTCCACGTCAAGTACCTGCTTGGCTTGGGCTACGGCCACGGTGGGTGCTTCGCCGCGAAACAGATATTCAGAGAACTGCACCGAGTTGAGAGACGAGCCGCCGCCACCATCCGTCGGGATGCTGAAGAACACCCGTCTGGGCGGCTCGCTGATGTAGACCGCCTCGTTGGTGACGTGCGGATCGGTCAGACCGTCGCAGTAGATTTGTATGCGCGTGATCAGCGAGCGCAGCACGTCGTCGCGCAGGAAACGCTTCACGTCCGCCATGCTGTTCCGTGAGTTGCAGTAAATTCGTGAGAAGATCATCCCGCTCATGCGCAGAGTGCCGCTAAACTCGCGTACTTTTATGTCGTTCGGGCTGTTCAGCTGACACTTGACGGGCATCACAATGCTGGCCCGTATCACGCCGCCGCTGGAGTTGTCATTGGAGGCGAGTAGATGCAACGGGGATGCAGCCGCAGCTGCCGGGGAGCTGGCAGACGTCGCGCTGGCATTGGTCGATGTTGTCTTAAGCTTGTCATCCTTCAGCTTTTTCTTTTTAATGTACGACTGCAAGTCCATTGTGTCGTCGACAATTTCGTTCTGCAGAAATACTTCGCTGGCGATAAGGTATTTCCGGATCGTGATTATAATATTTTGGAACTGCTCTTCGATGTTGATGCGCCTGGTTGTGTCGACAATGGGGATGACGTCATCCAAGTCGTAGTTGCATTCCAGTTGAACCCACTCGAACGGCTTCTCCACGAAGCGATGGTCCATGGTGGCGAAGGTGCCACCGCTGTGGGGGGTTAAGAGAAGTATATTTTAGTTAAATGATTTCTGGATTTGATGGGCAAAGCTCTACGAGAATGCTTTATAAATACAACATTCATATGTATCTAGAGAAAAACCGAAAGGTGTAAAAGGCAATCCATAAAAAATCGAACAGCTACGAAAATTAACTAGTATATACGAAAAATATATGCCGTAATGGCCGTAAAACATTCAAAGGTGTAAGTACTTGATTTTCAACATGTTATTTACCATATGATGCATTTAATGTTAGCCGTAAAATACGTTTTTTTGCAATGTCTATTTTAAGCATGTGGCCAACAAGATAATTGATAAAGAAAAGATACATAGGTCAACAGTGAGATTTCGGTGGCATCCTAACCCGAGTGCTCAACAAGTGTCTTAGCTCTAGGTGGGTTTTCACTTACTTTCCATAGGTGTAGTTCTTGCACAGCAGACTTTTGTCGGCCAGCGAGTAGGCCAGAAAGACATACTCCGTTTGTGCCATGTCTGTGGTGTAGACGCCATAGGAGCTGTTGCTCTTAAGCAACAAGCTGCAATCGAATTAAGCAGGAATTAACTAGGATTGGGGTCTTTGTTTGGCCAACTCACTCGTAGACATCGGAAAAGAGTTTCTTGGCGTTCTTGAATTCGTCGCTCTGCTCGTTGGCCACCTCAGGACGAACAGAGGCAATAAAGATACCTGAAGAGGGAAATGTTTTATAAATTATAATTAATAGACTATAAACCCACCTATGACATCGAAGGAGCCGGGACACATTTTGCTGGCGCTCAGCCACTGGGATGCCAACGCCTGCGAGTTTATATCGCGTATGGTTAATCTCACGTCGGTCAGGTCTTCCAGGTCGGCATCCTCCTCGCTGTTGCGCGCCAGGTGCACGACAATGCTCTTGCTCACATCCGCTTGCTGCAAGCGAAAGTGCATTGGAAGAGCATTCAGTCAACAAAATAAACCTACGTGGCGACGGCCGGGACAGGAGCATACTTGTACTTACGTGACCAACGATGATGCCGTACGAGAAACTGTGCTCCTGGGCGCACTTCTCCAGATAGAGCTCATCGGATTTGCTCAAAAGCACTGTGCGCATTATATATCTGTAATTTTTCTCAACAGTACAAAAATTGTGTAGTTCTGGGCTGAGTTTTATGTTGATATTATAATCCTATCGATACTTTTATGTTTGCTACGATGCCCTTGCGTGTCTATCGATGTTTTGTTTACGATAGTTTCGTTCAGTTTCAGAGATGGGAAAGGGTACATATACTCATGTGTGTTTGGCGCCAACTTAAATATTTAAACTAATATTCTCATCTACAATCAAACAGGTGTTTTTGGCAGGTGAGTTAAAAACAAGGGAAATTGTAATGTTTGCTATTCATAAATTAAAAGATGTATGAAAAGGTTTGCTATAGTGCTGTGAAGGAGTACAAAACAGATAGAAGAAGACATATACGGTTTATTAAAATGTATTTTATTTTTTTATCAGCATTTATAGTCGAATTGATCTATCTTTTTATTTATCCGTTTCACCGTTACTCATAAATATAAATGATAAGTACTAAGCTAAATCACGCATAATTCTTAGATTTTTAAAATTAAGGTAAACGAACTACTTTTTAATGATTAAAAATGACAACTCACAGCGAGTTCAGCCAAATTATAATTGATTTTAAGATTCAAAGTTCATTTCAGCACAGCTGTTTCAGGTCTCGTTTTAATTGCATTAAGATATAAGAAAAGTATGCCCATCCAGGCACAGCCCTCGACTTTCAAGCGCTTGAATTAAGTCAGCAACCTTGTTACTCCGCAATGATTGCTTGCCCGGAGAGCACGAGACGATCTGCATATTTGTGTATGTTCATATGTGCCACCCAAATGGTCAAGTGTTTTGTGGATTATGGCGAACGGACGCGATCGGTAATCGAATTAGGTAAACAAACACTCAATAAAGCGAGTGTTCGTTGTGCATATGAATATAGATACACCTACCTCCATATAGAGGTAGACATATATATAGATATCCACATTCAGGCGAGTCAGCAGCCACAGCAACAGCAGCAGCGGCAGCGGCAGCGGCAACGACGTCTGCGGGATTGCGATTGCGCCGTGATGACAGGCTAAAACTAAATGAAATTTCATTTAGGTGGTCGCTTGCGGCTGCGAACCATCTGCTTGTGTGAATGCTTGATTGTTGAAGTGCCACTCGATGGCGCGAGGGCGCACGCTACTCTCGAGCCTCGGCCACAGCCCCGGCCCCGGCCCCGGCCCCGGCCCCGGCCCCGGCCCCGACTCCAACTCCGACTCCGGCACCGGCTCCACAGCTCACGTCTTATTTACATAGTAAATTATTCCTGTTCGATTGTTTGCGTTTGCTCTGGATCTCTGGCATAAAAGCACTCGAGCGTCATCGTCAGCTTTCATCGTCGTCGTCGTCAGTTCATTCATGATTTACCTTTCACAATTTGATGTACGTATGTATGTACATACATATGTACATATTCATAAGCTATGTATGTTTGCCATTTGCTTTGCCCGTTTGCGAGTGCCATTTTGTGCACATTTATTAGAAATATGTTTGGGCCGCATGCTTGGCCATTTGGGAACCGTTAGTGAGAGAACTTGTTAGCCATTTGTGGCATTATTTTCGCAAGAGCAAGCTGCGTTACTTCCTACCCGATCTTTAACTGTGCGAAATGATGTTCTTTCAATCCAAGCCAACAGGTAATTGCTTTTTAGCCCGGCTTATTGGAATTGTGCCGGGAGCCACTCAATCCACAAGCATCGATGCAATTTGGCTTCTGTGCAGGCACCACTGTTGCCACGTTGCCCCATGAGGCATTCTGTGTGGCTCGTCCATCACGCTATGTGCAGCTTAGCTGCAGTTTCGATTCAGCTTTGAGTCGCCTTGCCCGAGCAGCGCATCAATCATCCATCACGCACACCACAGCAGAAAAACACCAGAACAGCAACGAAAAGACAAATCTTTGGACACATACCTGGGAATCTGCACAGATACAATTGCATGTACTTATGTCCATGCGGAGTGAAAGACGAAACAGGTTGGATGTAGCTTTGCGGAGCGAGAAATTTTACATATTAGCAGACAGCAACAGCTATTTCCTGTGAATCATAATCAATCAATAAAAATTTAAATATTCAAGGGTTAATGTTCTTTTCGGTTATTAATTAAGACCCAATTAGGGCGCTGATGCCTTATATGCCGAAACGATTTGACGCCAGGTTTGAATTCGAAAACAAATGTTGAGGAATATTTTCTTAAAAAATAAAAATGGAGGATTTTTTTTTAATTACAAAAAATTTAGTTTTTACAGAGGTTTTTATGTACTTGGGAGTATAATAAGTAAAATTGAAGTTGTTTAATACATGTTTTAAAATCGTTAACTGATTAAAAACAAAAAATCGGAAATATAAATCATACAAATTTGTTATTTTAAACAAAATAAGTCCTTAAATTAGTAGCCAAAGCAGAATTACCTATACGATTTTTTAATTATTTTTGGATGCCAAATTCTTCCAGAAATCGAGCCAAAATTAAAAGACATATAAATTTGTTCAGGTTTCGCAAAGTTAGACGAGCTGAAATTCTAAACAGAGTATGAATTTATTATAAATTTTACAAACAATATTTTATGTTTTTGTTGGCTCAAGTTCTGTTGTTGTTTTATTTTAAAAAAGCAATATATATATATATATATATATATATATATATCTTATTTATTATTATTTTTATTATTATTTATTGCTTATTTGAGAAACTACAGCCAATTGTCGTTCAAAGCTTTAAAGTGCGACGACATTCACCAGTTCACATAGCTGTACTTTAAAACGCTTCTTTAGTGCACTTTGGACATAGGCAATACCTTTTCATAAATAAATTGCACTTCCCCTGCCGGCACACACACCCAGGGGGTTCTTCCTTTTCCTGAGGCTGGTTGTTTATACGCTCGAGCGCAGTCATGAGCGCGTTGGCCACTGCCTACTTGGCGCGCTCGGCCTCGTCCCGTTGTTGGAGTGAGGGGGAGAGGCATGTAATTGCTTGAATTGTGTGCGCGCCACTTGCATGCCGTAGTGCCATCCCGCTCGCACGCCAGCGGCTCAGCCGAAAACGGCCGCCATTATGAATGTGCGCCGAAGTTGAAAAACCGGTTGGCGCGCCGAAAGCACTCAACGAGTTGAGTGAAACGCCAGCTGAGTGAAGAGGTCGCCAGAAGCCAGTTCCAGGTGAAATTCAAGCCACTTGCGGCTGCCACTCAGTGTGCTGAGAGCGGCTTTCACGTGAACAACGTTCAAACGGAACAACGTCGATAACAATAACCAAAGCAATATTGAAACCCAACATTCGGCTGGGCAATGTGCGCGGGTGCAGTGAGGAGCACGTTATGAATTTAATTGGCCGCATTGTGTTTCCGTTTGCCAACGAGTCCGTCTCCATGCCCAGAGATTTGCATGCCTTCGCTGCCACAATCAATACTGTGACTGTGCTATTTAGTGCTGTGTAGTGAAAACTCTCAACTGATCCGATCCACGTATATCAAAGCTAACCGAATCGATTCGTTGCTAGACGCCCAAACGCAGCTGACATGTTGATAGAGCCGAGCTTGAACCGTGATTTTGGCTCGCTAACTGCTGCAGGTTCTGGCATCGCGACCGCACACTGGAAAATGGAGCCACATCCCCAACGGCTGCCATCGCTGGCACCGCACGCGTCCAGTGGTAAGAATTGGGCTGTTATTCAAATTCAGTTAATGGCAGCTTTTGCCGACGGCAATTAAACAACTTAAAGCTTAAAGCAAATATTTTTGCTGAAGGAATATTAATTATTATTACACTTCGACAAATATAGTATAGATCTGTAGCAAACAAAATCATTTAGCAAATAATTTCTAATATTTTTTAACTATATTTCACTTTCATATAAATCTTGGCAATAAAATAATTTTCGGGCGTTCTTTGAACTTTAATCTAATGCTCAGGTCAACTATAAATTTAAAGATATCTGATCAAAAGAACATAATTTTTCTTCGATTTTTAAGACCTAAAATCTTTTTATTAAAATTGTTAAGCAAAGAAATTTAGTCATGCTCATCTGTGTACACAAATAAATATCTAAAATCACCAAGTGTAATAATATTCCTTACTTATTATCGGGTTTAAAATAGATGTGCACATTAGTAAATAAATAAATATGGTTTTCTGTCTAGATAAGCAAGTGCTGCTGAGTAGAAATAAAAAAAATTGGTATTTAACGCTAATTGACATTTGGAGGGAAATACCAAAATTTGAAAAGTAAAGGGTAGCTGGCGCACAACGCATTAAGTATAAATGTGATAAAAATAAGAAACGATAAAAAATAGTTATAATGCGTTAATGTGTGTACCTTAACAACAACACGCTGCACGGGTTCTGCGGCAGCTGATTAAATATTTTAATTTTAATTTGGTTTTTATAACACTAAATTATGGCCGAAATGTTAAATCTGCCAAGCGTTCAAGTTGCGTTTCATTCAAACATTAGTTTTTGGAAAAACAAAACAAGTATTTGCTTTAGCGATTGACAATTGAGCAACGCCATTGCTGCTGGTGTTGCTGGTGTGCTGTTGCTGGTGTGCTGCTGCTCGTGTGTTGCTGCTGCTGCTGTCATCAGTCACTTGGCGGCTTTAGCTCAGTTTAGTCAACGTCAACACAATTAACCGTTAATTTATCATAATTAACCATTGTGGCTGACAGCAACAACAGCAGCAGCAAACCACAACAACAGCAGCAGCAGCAACATTAACAACAACAACAACAACAACAACAGCAGCCTTTACGAAAGGAATAATGATAACAATGGCCAATTATCATTCAATTCGTTCAATTGCAGTGGCGTCGGCATCACCAACAGCCGCAACGACAACAACGGGCCCAACAACTGTGCAAATACCGCCAGGTTTCGGTGCTGGCAACGGTGGGCCAACGGCGGCAACAGCCGCGGCTGCCGCAGCGGCAGCGGCAGCAACTGGCAGCACGCTCGGCGCTTTGATGTCGCAGCACCGCCTATTGGAGTTCTCCCGCTTTGGCGGCCTGCGCGGCTACGATATTGCCCAGCACATGCTCACACAGCAGGGCGCTGTCTCCAAGCTGTTAGGTGAGTACACAAAACGGGTGCGAAACGCATCCCCAAGCCCCCAGCTCCCCCCAGCTCCTCCCTTGATATACCCATGCAACACACAATCAGATATGTTTAACGTGTAAGCACTTTGTTTTCGATTTGTTTTGCCAATTTCAATGATAAACACAATTATTTATAATGTTATTATCCTTGGCCGGAGCACGCGAATGCACTGGCTGCCCCTTGTCTGGTACTGGTACTGGCCCTGGTCCTGGCCCTGGCCCGCAAATATGCATAATTTGGCCACTTAAAATTGCGTAAACGCCTCGAACGACGGACCCGACGGCGGCTATGCCGGCTCATTAATCAAAAAACGCTGCCCTAAACGCCTGCGCGCGTTGTCGGGATCGGCGTAGGGTTCGGTAGGGTGCGCACTCAGTTTTTGAGCGGGGAGAACGCGTTGTTGATGCGGTTGCCTGATAAAGCTATTAAATGAGTGCGTTAAGCTGAGCTGACTTACCTGCCAGGTGGCTGGGGGGGTGGGGGCAGCTCGGTAACTACCGAAAACGAAAGCGAACTGACGATTGTGGGTTGCATCCTTCATTACCCAACACAATAACCCATCATTCATTATTCTCCACTCACTCTCTCTCTCTCTTCTCTCTCTCTCTCTCTCTCTTTGACGTAGGCTCGCTGCGACCACCTGGCCTAATTGGTGGCTCCAAGCCAAAAGTGGCCACGCCAACGGTCGTCTCCAAAATTGAGCAGTACAAGCGCGAGAATCCGACGATCTTCGCCTGGGAGATACGCGAGCGTTTAATCTCCGAAGGTAATTGCAGTTGCAAATCAAGCGGATTATCTCCCTGCTGATCAGCGGCAGCTTTTGAGCCACAGCAACAGCAATTCGCCTACTAAATGTGCCCCTTCCCCCCCTCTCTTTCTCTCTCTCTCTCGCCTGCAGGTGTTTGCACGAACGCAACTGCGCCCTCGGTGAGCAGCATCAATCGCATCCTGCGCAATCGCGCCGCGGAGCGTGTGGCCAGCGAGTTTGCGCGCACGGCTGCCTATGGACTGTATCCGCCGCCGCCGCATCCCTATGGCAGCTTCACCTGGCATCCGGGCAACGTGCCGGGTGGTTCACCGGTGCCGCCGCCGCCCTCCGCGCTGTGGTCTGTGGCTGCGCCCACGCTGGCCAATCTGCCGCCGAGTGCGGGCAGCGGGGCACCAGGCGGACTCAGCCTGAGCTCGGCGAATCTGTTGGGCAGCGCGGGCGGTGGCGGTGGCGGTGCGCCCTTGAATCGCGCCATTTCGCCCGGCTCGGGCAGCCACGAAACGTTGGAGTCGGCGGACGAGAACAGGCAAATAGATTCCGACTACCTGGACGACGATGACGAGCCGAAGTTCAGGCGCAATCGCACCACCTTCAGCCCGGAGCAGCTGGAGGAGCTGGAGAAGGAGTTCGACAAGAGCCACTATCCGTGCGTGAGCACGCGTGAGCGCCTCTCCAGCCGCACCAGCCTCAGCGAGGCGCGCGTCCAAGTAAGTGCGACTTTTGCAGCTGACGCTTCGGGCCAGGCCCTAACACCCAGACCCAATTCTTTGGTTCGTCTTTTTTTTTGCCAGGTTTGGTTCTCGAATCGGCGCGCGAAATGGCGCCGCCATCAGCGCATGAATCTGCTGAAGCGCCAGCGCTCCAGTCCCGCCAATCCGATGCACTCGCAGCAGTCGAACGACGGCCCCGCCACCAGCTCGCCCACGCCCAGCACGCACAGCAACGCCTCGGCGCCGACCACCCCGCACGCGCATCCCTCGGTGCTCTGTGCGGACTCGCCGCTTTCCGCGGCGCAGTCGCCGCCTTCCGTCATGATGCATCCGCTGCACGCGCTGCCGCCGGGCCCGCCGGGACACCATCATCACTTGCCCACGCATCCCGCAGCCCTGCAGCTCTTCAGTCACTACCACCAGCAGCAGCAGCAGCAGCAACAGCAGCAGCAGCAACAACAACAACAACAACAACATTCGCCCACATCGGGCGGCATCTGCGGCAGTCCGACGTCCGGGCTGTCCATGGGCGGGGAACGCAGCGCCTTCCGCAGCCTGGTGGGCTCGCCGTCAGCGGCGGCCTTCGCGCTGGGCCTGGCGCGTCAATATGCCGTCGCCGCCTCCCTGACCGTGGCCGAGGAGCAGCGCTCGCGGCTGCATTACGCCGGGGAGTGTGCGACGGCGGCGGCGGCGGCTGGTCACACGGTGACCGTGGACAACTCCTCGTCGGACTCCGATGAGGAAATCAATGTGCACGACGACTCCGATGCTGAAATTGAGTCGCCAGTGGCAAAGGTGGGCCGCCTGTCATCCTCCGATGCACCGACGACGCTGCAGCTCCTAAAGCATGACCGCTAGGAGACAGGCAGAGAGCGGCAGCGAGAGGGAGAGGGAGAGAGAGAGCGTTGTCGGTAGCTTCTAATTAAAAACTTGAGTTGTGTGCGCGCTTGTGATTGACAGCGACAGTCCCCCCGCCAGCCCACCGGGGGGCGGTTGCGGGGGCGGTTACATTCGTGTTGCGCTCTGTAACTTGAGACGTGGCAACGCTGCGACATTGCAGGCAAAACAAATCGAAAACCAAAGTTAAAATGCTGCTCACCCACTTGGCTGCGGATCGGACTGCAGCAACGAGCTGTATTAAGTTGTGCGGCAACTGCAGCTGTAATTGCAACATGCGGCAGCAGTGTGTGTGTGTGTGTGTGTGTGTGTGTGTGTGGCTGCGTGTGTGTACATGCCTAAAATTAAACTCAAATTGTAACTAATACTTGCTAGGTGCATTACTTGCTCCACTTTGTTCACTCACGGTTTTCTCTCTTACGGCACTCGACGAATACAATTTTATTTATTTTATTTTTTATTCATTGCCGGCCGTAGGTCGTCCGCAGCTGTCCGGCTTACCTCATCACCATTTAAGGCTATAGCGTATGCAATATTTATCTGTAACTTAGCCCTAGCCTAGGCTTAAGCTTAGCCATGTATGCTCATTAAGTGCGAACTACGATGTATGTGCATACATACAAACATGTGTATATGTATGTCGTTATATGCAGCGTGACTGTCGATGTCTATATAGGTACTATATTGTATATAAGCACTTATGTAGTTCATTTACATTTGTATTTGGTTGCGTTCGAACTGATATTGATACACCCTGATATAGCGTTAACTGAATAAAAGTCGTCACACGTCTGCGATGGCTCAAAGTAACTATATAGTCTCCTAAACAAAAACGACAGAGACGCAATAATAAACTGTTGAAAAAATTCCAAGTTCTTGTTTTCCTTAGCTGTTTGTATAAATGATGAGAGATTCCAATGATATATGCTCTGAAAAACACATGTTCTAGAGTTGGGTAGCTCTCGTATCATCTCTTTTATATATAGAGTGATGTTGCTTTGGCAGAAATTTCAAATATGGTTTTGTGGTTCACCAAAGCAAAAAACACCGTATCGCTTTTTTGTCTTCCTAAGCGAGAATTTGATGATATCATTCAAATTTGTGCAAAGTACTCCTTACAAATACTTACGAAGGAGTTTCTGTTATGTGTTTGTTTATTGAAAATGGATCCCTTAGACAACATTCTATTCCATCTCCCATTTACATTCACAAGAAACGATTTCCTATAATATATTTATGAAGCTCTAATCCCTTAGAAGCAGCCATATTTCACGATGAATTATAATAAGCTTAAATAAAAGTTATATTATCGCAAGTTAATCCTGGTCTCGCTTTTAAAATGATGTGTGCAGGAGACAATAGAGCCCGACTAGAGGATACTCTAAGCTCTGGAAAATATCGATAAATTAAAAGAAGCTTGATCTGCGCATGCCAATTAGAATATATGCACATTATATTATATATCCAGACTTTTCATCTTTTGTCAGTTACGTTTGTAAATCTTCAATACAGGGTATACATTTAGTGATAAATATTGAAAAAGTGTGCTATGAAATTCAAATAATTTAAATAGTTTTTGAGAACATACCCAAAATCGTTGACCCATTGTTAGAGTGTAGCCTAGTTAATAAGAGATACAACCTATAAATCGATATTTATATATAACTTTATTGTTCCAAGCACACACTTCCAAACAATCCTAAATAATCAGCGACATACACACTCTATACACGAAGAGGAAGAGATATATGTGTGTGTGTGTGTATATGACGGCGACAGAAAGCACAGCCAATGAGCATAAATAAACATTTAACACTCAAAAGCTTCTTAAAACGTTATTAAATATTAATTTAATCAATATTCATTGTGTGTTCGCTGGACGCATGACACAGACTGAAATAGAAACATAAACAGAAACCGAAACGGAGGACGGAAGACGGCGGACGGACAGCATGAGGAAAGAGATGCAAACGAAATCGAAATCGAAATACGCGCATAGAAATCGCTTAAATTTCGAGTGTAATGGCCAATATGTCCAAATCTGGTTGATAACATCGACATTTTAATTATAACCAAATGAAGCCGCGCACACATACAAAGCCCAACGCTGCGGCAACGGGTCGGCTAGGGGTAGGGGTAGGGGTGCGGGTAGGGGCAATGGTGTGGAGCTGGGATTGAGAACGGTGACGGTCCGGGCTAACCGATTAAAAATGCAGAGTCAACTAAGCACATAAATCAATGTAAATTATGGTGTTAACAAAAGGCGAACTCGGCGCGTTCGGATCACAAGCATTGAGACTGGATGGTTAAGTTTTTTAGGCTCAGAACGCAAGTTCTCGGCTCTGGCCGAGATTTAAATGAGTCGCGTTCGAGTATGTTGTGCACTCGCATACAGTTTTTTTTTTCCTGAATCTGATAAGAACGCCGCGCGTCGTTGTCGATAGTTAGATGCAAGCGCTGATGACGCTCTCGATGGGATCGAATGATGGTGTACCAATTCTGATGCTCAATCTGATCTGTGCAAGCGTGCGCCCAGTCACACACAGATTCAATTTGCTTGAGTTTTTATGAGCCCAGCTCGGACTTCGACTCCGATTCCGACTCCGTCTCCGACTTCGACTCCGACTCCGATTCTGGCTGTGGCTTATTCTAATTTAGTGCTGGGGCTGGTCGTGAGCGTTCCTTTAATAAATTTAAATCACCTTCTATTGAAAATATTTTCACCTCTCGCTTCATAAATTATACCTATATTATATACATATGCTCAACTCTGTGTGTCTGTGTGAGTGTGTGTGTATATATTTATGCTGTTTACATACATTTCTATATATCAGGCAATACCTCTTGGCCAGCTTTTTGTTGACTGCTTGTTGATTTCCAATTTGCTGTTCGCTTGGCCAGGCCTCATTTCAAGCTTGGCGGCATTTCCATGTTTGCAACCCCCTTGGGCCACATTCAAGTCCTAGCACGCCCCTGGCCGAGTGGGCCCAGTCCATCAACATCAGAGCCCCAGACCCTGACAAAGTGGCGCTCTCATGAGCGCCATATAATCGCAGTCAAACATTTTTACGATCGGCGTCGCGGTCGCCGCAGCTGCGCGGAGCTGGCGCTGGACACTTGGCCACTTGGTCACCTTCAGGATGTGTGTGTGGTTGTTTTGTGTGTGCTGTCTTGTGTTGTGCTTTGTTGTGTTTTACAGTAAAATTGCTCAGCGCTGGCAACAATGTTGAAAAATCTTTTGCAGTTCTTCGGTTGATCACTGCGCACAGTTTTTATCGCTTGGGTTGGCTGAAATCGATGAACTTTACGCAGGCTCTAGCGAAGCCCCCTCCTCCTGTCCCGCTGCTGTTGCCATCTCCTTAAGCGTTCTGCCCTGGCGCTTGTTGCTGATCTTCTCATTTGAGAGTTGGGTCCTCAGTCACCGCCACCACCCGCCAGGGGCCGGTGATAAATCTGTTGGGAACGCCGACACAACATTTCCATCTCATAGTCTTAAATGGACCATAAAAGCGCGAAATCGCAACACGCGCAATAACTAAAGTTAGTTACGTTAACTAATACGACAACAATGTTGCCAACTGCTCTGCCCACAGTGCCTGGTAACAGTCACTTGCCTACCCGCCCTGCAATCACTAGAAGACTGAGGAATGCTTGCCAAATTGAATTTGAATGAAACATGGTATTTACCCTAATGACTAAAGTACTGATAAACAAGGCAAATAAATATTAAAAATATGGCTTTTCAAAAAAAAAAATATATATATAAAATATTGATTCTAAAACTTGTTTTAACTTAATCAATCATAAACAGAATTATAGCTTTCTCAATGAAAATAAATTTGTTTCATATATCATAAATATATATATAAATTTTAATGATCAAGTTTACATAAAATAAATTTTTTCGAAAATATTTTTGGCTATTTTCGGATGAAAGAATATTTTGACCAAATGGCATTCTGCAAGGAAATGGATTTAGCTTAATAGAATCTGTCTAGTTATTGAATCAAAATAATAGGTTTTAAAATTTTAAAAGATATTTTTTATTTACAATAAGTAAGGAAAAAACTTTGGAAACCTTTTCGAAGTTGAATTTAGGTAATTCTGGCCTATCTACATATTTTCAACATTAGCTTTTGAGTTTAGCGCGTGGGTAATTCAAAGAGTTATAGAATACAGATCGAACTGCCTTCGTAATGGCGACAGTAGTTATTCCACTGACCCATGCGGACAAATGTCGTTGCGGCCCCCGCTCCGTTCGCCCAGCTCGCGCTGCTCCTCAGCTGCTGTTAATGAGCAAAGTGATTAAAATGTGTGCATTTGTATTTGTCCGCTCCTTAAATGAGCTCGCGCTTTCAACGCGTTGCGACCGAGTGATTTTGTTTCGTTGTCATCTCATTAGGAATCGGGCGATAAGACAAATTTGTTTTCTTTGTTTATAACTTTATGCAGATACAGGTTTCCAACTCTCGTGCGCTGCACGCATCAGGCATCTCGGCACAGCTGAACGGCCTGCAATGCACACTCTTTCTGGCGCCGACAGGGTATCAGCGGTGCGGCGCGGCCACTCGGACAATGGCAAGGCAAGAAAGCGGCAAGAAAAGTTCAAGCGGTCGACCTAAAGAAGAGTTATATTTAATCTTTGTCGCTTTGCAGCTACAAGCAGCCACCACAAAAATGGAATGCTAAGCATTGATTTTGGATTTTGAATTCAAAATGGTTTTGTTGTGTATCGTGTGAGTGTTGTGTGTGTGCCTTGTGTTTCACTGCGCCGCGTCGGCAGCAGCTGCCGCCTGACATCTTCATTAACGAGGAGTGTGATCAAAAGAGTAATGAGGTGTTGATAGTGCCCCGAGTCCAAAGACATTTTATGCATTCCCGTAGGCTTAATTAAGAATAGCTACGGCAACAATAACAACCACATGTTTATGGACGGACAACAGCAGCACTTGGGCTTGGACATTGAGCTCGATCTGGTGCATAGCAAACTGATATGTATTACTATTACTACAATTATTTATTTATTATTATTATTAAATTTTATTTATGAATTTTATATCGACACGCAGGACCCATGTTTTAAGGATTTTTATCTAAACTTCTAAGACGGTATGTCTTCAAAAATATTAGCTACAGCTCAAAAGTTTCTTCACTGGACATTTGTCAGATACATTTCAAAAGTAACGTGATTTTTCTCACTAAACTGAATTTTTCTTCAGGAATACAAATCTCATTCCTTTTATGGCAGCATTTTGTATGTGTGGTATTAAGTCTTACGGTTCTGTGTCTATTTATTTTTGGCCATATTGTGTGCTTTAAATGTATCTATACAAAAGCTTTAGGCACAAATAAAGGCATTCTTTGTCAAGATTTTTTTTTGATTTTTGTATATGAATTCTAATTCTGGAATTTCTCCACTGTGCGATTTGCATTTGATAAATTTGTGTTAATATTTTGTTAAATTGCTTTTTGTTTTGGCCCGGCTCGTGTTCAATTCAGTTGTATTGTAAAGCGTCCAATTAGCGGACGGCTACCGAATTATGATCAATTATTATGAATTGATTTGGGGACTCCAAAAATAGCGTTTTCTTTCGTCTATTGAATTTGCAGCATTGTGCAGGTTAACTGGAGAACGTCTTAGGCTACCCGAATAAAGAGAGAGGGCGATACAAAGCATCGACCCATGAGTTATTAGCGGGATTAAGTCAGCAACAGTCAGACAATGTCCAATCAAAGAGCTAAGGCGGCAGTTGACGCTGCTCCATTTCGGATCACTTAGCTCGCGCATAAACCTCGGCATTCTAATGGCCGGGTAGGGGAGGGGAGGGGAGGGGAGGGGGCGGTCACAGGGTCTGGCCACAGTGCCGCGCAATTAACCAAAAGTTATGTCGCTGTGCGTAATTAAAATGCATTCCCGCGCCTGCGCCCAAATGGCCTTTAAACTACGGCCTATTGTTCTCCGATTGCCTAGGTTGGTGACAGTCTTTAAGCGCGACTACTACCAAAAAAATGTTAAATGGCATTTTTAGGTTGCTTGGACACAAGATTTATTGCCTGTCCCAAAATCACAGAAGACCGTTGTAGATATGGCCCATTGTGGCTGCCGCTGCCGCTGCCGTTGTTGTTGTTGCTGTTGCTGCTGCTGCTGCGGTTAAATCAAACCAAACAAAGGCCAGTTCGAATTAAGATGCAGCGGATCACGTTCCAGCAAATCACGCATAAATGAAGTCTCCAATACGCATTAACGCCAACAGCCGCAGCAACATCAGCCTTAACATTAGCATTAACATTAACGTTAACGTTAACATTAACGAATTCATGCGCCTTCTTCGCCCACTAATTGACCCAGCGACACCAACAACGACGACAGGCAAACCAAAACCTACTGATAAGCGGCAAAACAGACTGAGCTCGAACTCGAACTCGAATTCGGGTTGGGGTCTGGGTTCGTGTTTGGGGATCTGTTGAGAAGTTTGTGCAGCGGACGACACTTGGCGATCGGCATTCGTGCTGCCGTTGGCTAAACCTTCATTTAAATGTGAACACGTATCGGGGCAGGGGCATGTAGGGGGTGTGGGGCACGGTGATGATGCCTCATAATGCATACAATATGTCTCTATAGGATTTCAGTGGCTTCATTGATTCTTATCACCCTATAAAATACATTTCGTTTGATTATTTGTATTTCTCTCGCTTTTTATAAGCCTTCCACTTTGCTGTCATGTCGTTCTTGTTGTCGCCATTGTGGCTCGCCGTTGTTGGCCTTTGTGCGCCAACGTTTTATTTTGTTTTTTTTTGTTCTGTTTATTTTTATTTTTTTTCATTCAACAGACATAGTTGTGTGCTTTTTATTTGAAGTCGAGAACACGGGCATCGGGCATCGGGCATCGGGCCTCGTACGCATAGTGCGATTCGTTGTGTAATTTATGTCTTTATTTAGTAAAGATTTCGTTTCCTAATTTATTGTGATATCTCTTTGGGCAAACGGGCATCAACAGACACGGCCGCAGTCGCAGCCGCAGCCGCAGCCTTAGCTCCACTTGGCCTGGTCGCTTGCCCAGTTGCCTTTCACGACACCTTGCCAGCCGATATAGCTCGATTTCGCTCCCTCATGTGCCATCACTCTCGCTCTTTTAGATGCGGCTGCTGTACTGATTGTGCGCATGCGATGTCGTTTGTGCTCACCTTTTTGACCACTCATTCGTTGGCCAGAGTCACCATCACCATCCCCATCACCGTCACCGTCACAATGACCGTCAGCGTCAGCGTCAGCGTCACCTGTAGCCTGTAGTGTCAATGCTTGGCTACTTTAGCCACTGTCCCATCGTTGCCGACTCCTGTGTGTGTGTGTGTGAAGATGTTCGCTGCGGCTCTGAGGTTCCCCATTAAGAGCGTGAAGTGATCCCAATTTATCTGCTATCGCCTGATAATGCTCATCGAACAAAGTGAATTAAATTGAATTTGAAAATAGCCCCATTTCCATTCCCATTGCCATTCTCATTCTCAATCCCAATCCCATTTCCATTCCATATCCATTTCAAAAATTACATATTTATATGTACTCTATAAGCAAGTGCAGCTTTTATTTATGCTATGCCGTAATTTATATATTTTTTATTGCCCGCTTGGCCGTGAGTGACGTCAATATTGACCAGGCCGGCGCAGCGCCCGGGGCCAATTCCAACCGAAAAACATCTTCATTAGGCAATGGAACTGAGACTGAAACCGAGCTTGAGCGCTGCGTCCTGGGCACGGCCTGGGCTGGGCTGGGCCGCGGCCGGAACGGCCAGCGACAAGTGCTTTTTCTTGTACGAAACGTCGACGGGGCTAATTGGATTACTGGACAGGGACGACGGCAGGGCCAGGCCGAGTTTTAGCCGGCACCGTGTCAATTAAATCTGCGAACGAAATGCTTACATAAATTCCAAAATTGCTTACGGTGCGCATCGATTTAAATGGAACAGCAAACGGCGGCTGCGACGGCGGCAGAGGCTGTGGCAGAGCCAGAGACTGACGCTGAGGCAGCGCAGCCGCTGCAATTTATATGCAAATTTATTAACTGCAGCTGATAGCTTTGGCTCTGTGCAGGCTCTAGCTGGCCAGGTGATAACGACGGCCCCCATAACGATATTATGACGTCGATTATGATTGCGGCGCAGCGAACGCTGACAGCGGCAGCGGCAGCGGCAGCAGCTCGGGCAGCGGCATCGCCGGAGACAAAGTAATTTGCATACAAATGGTGAATGCTCGTGCTCAGTGTCGGTTGCGCTTCGTGATTTTCCGGTGAGATTTGGCGGGATCGGCGTGGTAATTAGATTGTTAATTTATGCGACAACTGGGCCAGTGACCAGCATTGCATTTGCCGCTTGCGGAATTCGATCCAGATTCGACACTCAGCGACGATGGAAACGTCAAGTGAGCAGCAAGCAGCGGCAACCACTGCTCAGTGCTCAGTGCTCAGTGCCCAGTGCCAAGCACAGCCGGCACAGCAGCCGACGCAATCCTCATGATTTATAGCTGAGACGGCCCGTTTTATGTTTTATTTGCGCTGTGACAATCGCCGACACCGACATTTGCATGGACCGCTTCTTGCTCCGCTCGACAATCGCCAGTCGGCAGTCACCGGTCACCGGTCGCCACTCGCCAAAGCGACATTAAAGGGCATTCTGCTGTCAGATCCGCTGCACACTCGCAGCTGTCCGGCCGCTTGACACCTGTGAGATTCGCTGATGCGACTTTGGACTCGACGCTGACTTGATGCCGCTGCGGCAGCGTCTGTGACTTTATTAGTGGCCAAACCGATTGCAGCCAGTTCGGCGCTTAGCTCTAGGCACCCCGTCCTGCGCTAGCTCCTACTGCACTAATTGTTGGCAATTAATTTACACGCGTGTATTTTACACATTCGGGCTATGTGCTAATTTCTACACAATGTGCATGACGGATGGCGATAAAGAGGCGCTGATGATGCAATGACATAATAAAGACGACTACGACAACGACAACGACAACAGCGGCACACAATGCCCGCCTCCCTGCGCTGCCTGCACCCGTTTGTGCCCTGCGCCGACCGTGGAATATGCAAATACTATGCGCCGATAAAGATCACGCCGTACAAACAATAAACAGCAAAAGCGGCAACATCAGCGGCGGCAGGCAGCAGCGGGCAACAACAGCAACCACAACGAAGAGTGCTCTAGTTGAGTGTGCCTAACTTGGCGATACCCTGTAGTCAGCTGAGCTGCAAAATTAAAATTTAAAAAAATCGTATTTTTTAAAATGTTTACATTTTAAATGCCGAACAAATCTAGAGCAAAAACCACGAACAAAATGATATCAAACACGAAAAGTGTAGGGATCTGAGATCTTGTCAAGTACTTTTTTTTTAAATTTTTGTCATAATTTTTTGTCAAAAAATGGACTACCTCAGAATCAGTTCTGAAATGTTATTTTATACTAATGTTAATACCAGCAATCGTTTAAAAATAAAATTTCGGGATTCTGAATTGTGAGGAAACAAAATTTCAAAAATTTGTAGGGGGGCATGCTTTTTTCTCCAAAAATATGGAAAAAATATGTTTTTCAAAATTTATCTATTTTAAATACAGAACTAATTTATAGCAAAAACCACGAACAAAATGGTATCAAACATGAAAATCGGTTCAGTTTTGGGTGAACTATGCGAGATTGAATGAAAACTTGAACTGAAAACATGTTAAATTTTTGACATGATTTTTGACCGAACTATTTTCAGAACTGCAATATACCCATTTGAAATACAATGACGGGATATAACAACAGCGATCGCTGCTAACTGTTGTCTGTTGCTGTCATGTTGACAATTGGTCGTTCGCTTTGTTTTGGCCCCGTTTGTATTATTGTTGCAACAATTAACACACAATGCTGGCTAAGCAAAAGGGTTGCCGTTTGCCGTTGCCGTTGTCGTTGCCGCTGTCGCCGTTGTTGCCGCTGCTCTTGTCATTGCACTTGTGCGCAGGTGGTCCTCCTGCTCCCGCTCCTGTTCCTGTGGCCACTTTTGCTCCTGCTTCTGCTTCTGCACCTTCCACTTATGCAAAACGAATTCAATTAACACCTTAGCATAAAACATAAAATGTCTACGAACTTTTGAATGCTGTGCGCGGTAGCACGCAGGTCTCGTTGCTTTCGTCACCCTTGTCGGCCGGCCGGATTGGACGCGGACGCGGACTCGGACTCGGGCCTGCGCAGCGGGCGACAACAACAATGCGAAGAAGCAGAGCACAGCTATTGGGGTAATCGGCACGCCAACGCCACGTCCGCTTCAGCGGCCACCAGGAAGACGAGCCGCCTGGCCGACAGGTGAAACATGAAAGGAAACGCACAACGCTCGAACTGGGACTCGAACTCGGACTGGGTCGTGTACAGCGGCTCTAGGGGCGCCGCCTGGCCATTGGTGCGCGAGTTCGCCTAGTTATTTATGTGACAAAATTTTGCAAATAATTGGATTGACTGATCAAAGCGATAGGACGGCCGACGTCGGGAGTCAAGAGTCTTCTCAGAGCGTGGGGCAGGAACAGGAATTGGAATTTAATTCAATTAAATGCGTACTGCGCTGCAATTCCTCAAATGGCCTGCCAGTTGTTATTGTTAACCAGTTAACCAGTTAACCGACGCGACAGCTGACCCAGCCTGACCCCAGTCCACAGTCGACGTTTTCTGATGTCTTCATGCGGCCGTTTCCCTGATGAATGGCCAGCTCCTACCTGAATGATGAGTGCTCATGTTTGGCTTGACGCTTATTAAATATGTGCAGCAGTCGCGACAACTTGCAGCTGATAAGCTTTGGGCATTTGGCCAGTTGGTGATCGCAATCGGCTCAAGTAACGACAAAAGCTTTCCCATAACTCTACATAATGCCCGGGTCTTTATCCACTAAATGCGCCCCAAAACGCGGCCTAGCCTAATTGGATTAAATGAATCCAATGGAACCGAAAACAAAATCAAAATCAAACTTTTGAGTTTCTTTTGTGTTTGTTACGCGAATCATGTTTGTCATGAGGATCTAGGGCTCTGTGGCTCTGCGGCTCCAGTGGTTGGGCTCCAGTGCGTCCCGGCATTGAGTTTTACTTAGAAGTGTCTCATTTGAGCTCATTTGCTCATTTAAGCGGATCGACAACAACAACTCTGTCGAAATCTATGAGATTCACGAGCTGAGCTGACTTCGGCGTAATAATGATATCCATGGGAAAACATTTATCCACTCGCACCGGGACCATATGGGACCAGTGACTCACATTAGTTGTAGGAGTCTTTTAAGGTCGGGCGGGGGTCGCAGCAGAGCTGCTATTTACATATAATTAGGCATAAGAAGTCGCCATCAATATTTTAGACTTGTGTAAATATCAGTTGCATTCGGGACGGGTCTGATATACAAATATAAAGGCCGAAAGCAAAGCCACTTGAGTGTATCCCTCGTGTCTAATAACCCGCAATTTGTGGCCACATCCACGGCAATTGTACACACATATGTAACCAACTACTCAACTCTATAATTTGTGTTATTTGCCTTGCCCAAAAAATACAAACAGATAAACGTATTTAGTTCTGTTCTCTGTACGGAAAGTCGAATACCCAGCGCTGGTCTGATTTTCCCAAATGCAAATTATTGAATTCGAAATGCAAATAATCATTAAATTTAAATTGTGGTAAACTCTGTGGCGGGGTCAAAAATTAAGCCAACCAAAACGACAAACGAAAATTCGACTTGTACCGCTGCGGTCAGCCTGGAGTCGGGGTAAGTTTTATTTCCATTTCGAATTTCCATTTGGGTTTCGCCTCAATTATACGCTCGGCCTGCGTTGCGGAGGGGGCGGTTTTCTTTGGTAGTAGTTGTTGGTGCTGCCGCTGCTGCTGCTGGTCGGAACTCGGTCAGAAGTCTGTCAACCCTTTCGGTCAGCAGCCGGGGCGCTGGCAACACCTCTCGAATTTTCATGCAACCCAAAAGTGGTTGCGCTTCAGTGGCACATTTAATCATAAGTAGTCGGCTCTCTTTGGCGCTGCCTCTCATAGATGCCACCAGACCAGAATTGGCTATCCTGCATTGGGCCCAACTTATGAATAGCGAAATTTCACAATAAATAACTGGCGCATGATTACACTTGCAGCGACCCCAACAACAGCAACAGCAACAGCAACAATGCTGATGATGATTGCGGCTACTGCAGTGGCAGTTTGGCTTTGGCTATGGCTACTTATGGCCGTAAGCTGTAGTCGCGCTCGTAAGTGCGCTGATCGCCATCGCGAGTGCTTCCTGTAGCGGCTATTATAGTCCACACACGCTGCTAGAATGGCGGATTTGGGCTCTGAATGAGCGGAGGCCCAGGCTGTGGCCAAGACTGGGCATTGGGTGCAGCTCACCTGGACACGAAGGCGTTTGCGCCGGTTAGTGGTCGTAATCGTGTTCGCTTGGCGGTCGCGTATGCGGCATATAATGACCACATTTACCATTTACCATTTACCATTTACCAATGGCGTATGTGCTCCTATGAGCGTGTGTGTGTGTGTGTAATTACGAGCAATTTTCACTCCTTTGCAAGCACACAGCCACAGGCTGGCTGCTTGACTTGGCTAGCCCGACGCCAGATGGCCAGTGTCGGGCTCTTCGGCCCCTCCCCTGATGCATTACACAACCTCCATTGTTTCCGTTTTCCGCACAATTATTACTTATACAATATGTATAAATTTCAAAATGTTTAAAACTGCAAAGCAGCAACAAAAAACACACACATGGAAAAGGTGACAGAGACGCAGCCAAGTGCCGTTGCTGTTTGCCGTTTTTACGGCCACTTAACAAATAAATAAATGGGCCGCAAATTGCCGGGCTAAAAAGCGTAGCAGGAGCAAAAGACAGCGAACAGCTAACAGCTAACCACAAGCCAACCCCAGCCCGACCATGGCCAATCAGCCAAACCGCCAGTTTGGGCCAAGATTAATAGCTGTAATTGTTATTCATTGAGCGCCGCGCTCTGCTATTGTCTCAACACTTGGCCGGCAGCCTGACCCCGACACCGACCCGGACCCGGACCCGGACCCGGACCCGGGCCAAACAGCTGCCGTTGGCTAAGTTCTTAAACCGCAAAGTCTGCCAAATTGCTGCATCTCTGGCTGTTCCCGGCGTTGCCAAAACCAAATTGAAATGTTCTCTTGAAAATATTTATTTTAATTTTCAATTATTTACATAAGCTCGCGGGATGCTCCGAAAGATGCAGGGAACGAAGGCTTAAAAGATAAACTACGAAACTATATAATTTTGGTTAATTGTTAATATTTACAATACATTAATTTTAATTTGTCAATTAAGTCTAGCCTTAACTGACATTTTGTATGTGCATGAGGAACATATTTATTTTACTTGTTAAAAAATAACATTTTAAAACCTCTAAAAACTGCTAAGTTAGATATAAAGTGAGGGCAATTTCATGTTTTCAATTGTTTCAAAAAAATTCATACTCAAGTTTATAACTTTTATTTATGAATATAATAAGAATTACAAAGAAGTTACATAAGGGGTACATACAATATGTAATATAAACATACCAAAAAATATCTAATAAATTAGTTCCCTTGCTTTTTATAGTCCTTTTGCTCTCTCTCTCAAACATGCATCGCCTTTCTATGTGCTTTTCATTATCTTAAGCAATGCTTAGAAAATAAATAAACTAACTACAATGAAATTGGTATAGTTCTAGCTATTAAGGAACTGCTCGTCTAAAATCGAAGAGGTCAACAGAAATGGCAGCAAAAAGCGAAGACAAGCAAAGCCACGGGGCGAATAGAACTGAAAGAGAGGGGGCCGCCGGGTGGGGTCTGGTTGGGTCGGGCGTGGATTCACGGACGTGCTCGGCGCAGAGCCAACGAACAATGTGCAAGTGAAGCCCCATAAATATTGTTTAATCGATGTTTGCTCTACGTTTTATTGCATTTATGGCGTTTTTAATGAGCGCACCTCTTCGCTCTGCGGCCGCAGCGGCGCATTGGGCGGCGGGGCGTCTTATAGTGCAACATTTTAATTTTATGCCTCGCATGGCGAACGGTTATGGCTGCCCGAGCGGCCAAGGGGGGCGACTGTAAGCCGCTAACGAAATCGGTCGCCAAAGGGGTGCCGAGCCGAGGGGGCGGAGGGGCTGTTGAGGGCAGTGCTAAGAAATCGGCAAATGCGGCCGCGGCCGCTGTTGCTGCCAATAGGCTTACAACGTTTTTGACTTTGAACCGACGCTCCAGTTGCAGGCGGGGTTGCAGGCGCGGCAGAGGGCGTGGAGGTTGGCAGAGGCAGCGACGTATCCGTGTCTGCGGATTTGACATTCATCAGCAATTAATTTTGTGCGCCTCGGCAACAATGTAATAGCCGAAGCGGAGGCAGAGATTGTGTTGCCAATTGGCTCGTAAAAAGCAGATTATGCTCGCCGATGCCGTTGTTGGATGTTGCCAAAGCTGCGGGTATTGGCCAACTTAATCTTATCGCTTTAACGGTGATTTAGCACTCCAGCGTACGTACGCCTCCGCCTCCGCCTCCGCCTCGGGCAACGAGTCCAGCCGAGCCGCGTCTCCCGATGCAGACGCGGCCATTAAAGTATCTCATCAAGTTTTATCGACCATTAAAATGAAATCCGTATTTAATTAACCAGCCCAAAATGTGAGCATGAATTGGCCTCGCCAGGCGCGCACAATTCCAATTCCAATCCCAATCGGAGTCCCTGTTTGCCGCCTGAGCTGCTCTCCTACTAGTTAGTTTGTTGCTGATTATGGTTATGGCGAGTGTTCTGGCCGAACAAGCTTGTTGCCACGTTGCGCTTCTGGCCATGTTGGGCCATATTGGGGCCCAAAGGCAGCGCTCCATATGTGCAACCTCTGGCCAGGCGTGCCAAATTGCTTAACCTTAACAGGGCGGACGTCGTGGACCATCTGACAGGGTGTTGAGTGGCAGATTACATGCATTAGGCTGCCACTACGCAGCCCCCCTCCCTCCCTCCTCCTCCTTCTCCTCCTCCTCTGGCCCCTGGCAGCCGTTGTTGCACATTTATCGCGCCTTGACAAATTTACGGCTTGTAATTGCAGTCAGCTTGAAAATGAAACCGGCGAAAAATCCACAACTTCATAAACACACAGACAGCTCCGCCAACTCGGCCAACATTGGCCCGGCCGTCAGGCTCCTGGTCGATCGGCCAATTGTCGGCCTCTGTCTTTTGGCCGCTTATCGCCAGTTGGTTTTCCGCGCGCGCTAACCAGCAATTTGCGGCTCTGGTTTCCTGCAAGCCCTGCGATCGGGCAACAGAGTCCAATTGTGGACCCTCGCCTGCGTCCTCATCTCTGCGCACTTCATGTTTCAATTTTCAGTAGGCTCGATGCTCACACGGCGCCTTTCACTGCGAATTCGAATTCGAATTCGCATCGAAATGGCCCGCATTGACTGGATTGTTATGGCAGCGGAAGTATCTGCTCGCCCCGCCCGCCCGCTCGCCGTGTGCGCCATAATTTATTTGTAAATGTGGCAGCCAGCTGGCCAAGCAGCCACACCAACAACAACAACAACAATACACACACACACCCCCCCTGGCTGGCTGTCTGGGCTGCACTGCGACTGGCCAGCAACAGTAGCCACTCCGCGCCCACACACCCTCATTTCGGGGATGCGGGTGCGCGTGCTGATACCGGCCATTAGAATGCGTCAGCCATGTTTCGCCCATACGCCCATTCGCCTTTGTCACGGGTCCACCCTAAGTGGTCACTCCAACTGGAGCTGCATGCAATTACTCATTCTTCCACATAATTCAAAGATAAAGGGACAAATTCCTCGAAAAAGTGCAATAAAACCTTTTTTATACCACTTTTGTTGCTTTTAATCCATTATAAAGAAATTTTCGGAATTTTAATTGATGTATTATATTAAGGAATAAGTTTTGAAAATGAATTTTTTCAAAGTGGAAAAAATATTTTGAAATACTTTTTTTTTGTAAATACTCAAGGTTTAATGTTCGAAAATGGTAGACAACATTTTTATTTGTAGTTATACTCAAACTAGATGCCAAACCTTGTTCAAGAACTATTTGATAGCTGGAACAAAGACTGGAAGATTCCCTGTAACCAGAACTAATCTTTTATAAGCAGTGAATTATGATCAAAAACTTAAAAAATTATATTTATCGATTTATTTAAAAAAAACTTTTTCCTGCGAAGAATTGCCTCCTTCTGCCTTTTACATACGTTAGCAAAATTTTATTATGTCTATTAACTATCATATTTGATCCAATTTCAATGGGAACAAGGTGTAAAAAAAAACATCATAAAATTCGGTTCTCATTTAGTAAATTCATGAGTTGCTAAAATTCTAGCAAGAGTATTTACTATTTACTTCATAAGACCAAAAGGATGTTAAGAACTTAGGCGTAAAATGAGAAGCAAGTGTTATACCTGCCAATTGCGTATATAGCAGTAATTCTTGTAGTAAAAGTAAAAGCTGAAAAGTTGCTGAAGGCTAAGGGAGACTGCGCATCCTGAAGCGATGGTATCTTCAACTGTCTATGGTCTAGTGCTGGCATAAAAAATGAAGACGACGTGATCCACAAAAACCCAAAATGAAATATGAATTGCAGTTTAAAGTGTTTTTGTTGTGTGTACAGCGCGGCGCTTGCCGACTTCAAGCTGATTGATGGTTGCGCACCTACGCAGCATAGCCGAAAGTGAGCGGGGAAAATTAAATGGTATTATTAAAAGGTAACAAGCTAAACGCCTTTTAAAATTTCGGTGAGCGACAACGCCGGACACCGGGCAACTGAAAACAAGAAAAAAAAGAGCTGCAACTCTTAACTGTAGCCGAGCCCGAACGCGTTATTTATGCATTAGCGGCAAGCGGCTGCACCTGCCAAAACGGAGGCGACGAACCCCAATGCCCATCCTGTCCAAGTGAGTGACTGACTGGCAACAGGAGCAGCCCTTCGCTGCACTACTGTGGATTTAAATAAATTCCAAATTAAGAAAAACCCCGAACAAAGGGTTCCCAGCGCGTTTTCCACATGCTCACACTCCAGATCCACATCCACATCCACATCTAGAACGAGCTCCAGACCCCATCATCAATTCATCAAAACAAGCGCTGTGCGTTTTATGCAAGGGGCAAGAGAAAGGGTATCGACTGCAGGCCTGCTGATTAAAACAAAAAGGACGATAACCAGCGGAAAAAATTAGAGCAATGTGTATAAGGTCAATATGGCATAAATTTTCGATGCGCACCTAAAAAAAAAGAAACCATCAACTTGTGTTTTTGTTAATGACGCAACATTTGAGGTTTTTATTTTTTATTTTATTTTTTGTAGCCGGCGGAAATACCGCGATGGACAGGTGAGTTTTAGACTCGCGCGATTTGCCAGCAGCTCAAAAAGCCAAGTGATAGATGCGTATCCTGATCCTGCGCGTGTTCAGCATGCGCTGCCCATGAAAATTAGCCCCCGGCCGCCAAGCGGCTGCAATCGCGTGCGCCCAGCAGCTTCCAATGTGTGACACGAGCAGCCGCCAACTAACGTGTGGCCGTCCGTTAGTCCCCCTTCCAATCGACTGCTCTAATAACCTATCTAGTGGCGGTGCCTGGCCCGGCCTTGCATGATGTCTCATCACCTGCCTGTCGGATGAAGCAATCGACCTTTGTGGCCAGCACTTCGTGGCGTTCGCTCTCCTGCCGCATGGAGATTATTTTTGAGTTTGCGTCGCGTGATTTAAGCATTTGTTTCCTGATACACTTTAATTACGGGTTGCTCTGCCTGGCGCTTTGTAATTGCAGCATCTGTAGGGTACAGCGACGGAGGCGGGGACGGGCTACGGGCCACTCCGTATTGAAATTGAATTCAATGAACTGCAAAATCATCTGGCTGTTGAGTTTCCACTTTGAAAAGTTGTACAATTGTTTTCTTATTTGAGTTTTGTATACCCTGCAGTCATTATAAAGTGTGAAAAGAGTATCGCATCTTGTAAATGACAGTGTACAACAAACAAAAGAAGCCACGTTCGATTAAATATATATCGCTTTAAGGAGAAAATTTATACAAAGAATTAATATACAAAAGGGTTTATTAGAAAAATTTGGTAATTGAAAAATATTATAAATGTTTATACCCTGCGTCGAAAAATGGATCTGAATCAGGTTTTAGATGGCATTTTATACTAATGTCGTTACCAGGAATTGATTAAAAATAAAATTTCAAAATTCTAAATTTTGAAAAAAAAAATATTTTTTTTGTTGAGGAAATACATGTTTTTTTCTCAAAAAATATCAAAAAATTTTATTTTTTAAAATGCATATATTTCAAATGCAGAACCAATCTGTAGCAAAAACCATGAATAAAGTGACACCAAACATGAAAATCGGTTCATTTTTGGCTAAGTTATGCGAATTGGTTGATTTGTGTTTTTTTTTTTTTTGACAAGAATTATGTTTCACTTTAATTATAAAAATTTTTTTAAACGACAATAGTCTCAATTTATTTGTTCCTATGAAGTCCAATTTACCGAGTACATTAAGACAGTGTTTGCTTATGTATTTTATTCTTTTTTGTATGTTTTTTACGAATTTATTTACCACGCATTTATTAGCCTGTTAATGCTGTTAATTCGTCACGTCTCCAACTAAATGATAAATGTCTGTCAATTAATGGCCAATCGGGTCTGACGGCGGCGGCGGCGGGAAAGGTAGTCAGAGTCGCGCGACCCATCGGTAATCAACGTCAATCGGTTAGTTACCATATACACGCTTTTGTGTATGTGTATGTGTGAATGCATGCTATATGTTCATATGTTCATCTATGTGCATGTGTCACGTAGCTCATAAGCAGCGGCATTATGAAGATTGATATGAGGCCTAATCACGTGGTAACATAAATGAATTGTCATTATATTGCACCAGCTCCCACTCTCTCTTTCTATCGACATTTCTCT
Source organism: Drosophila colorata (assembly GCA_035041545.1). NCBI lineage: Eukaryota > Metazoa > Arthropoda > Insecta > Diptera > Drosophilidae > Drosophila > Drosophila colorata. Next base: position 10,649,471 of record JAWNLD010000564.1, read on the forward strand.
TTCACTCCCTCAACACACACACACACACACACACACATACACACTTGTGTCGCTACTAGGCGACAAGTGCGGCAGGCACTTTAAAGCGACTAATTCCATTTCCCGGCACCCCGCTGCCTGTCCTTCATCTCTCGTTTTTCTTTTATCAGCTCTGGCGGAAATCTCTAGCTACACCTTGCTTAACCCACACACAAGCAAGCACACACACACACACACACACACACACACTCACGTGCAGCCGCCGGCTTGTCCTTTGTAGCCGCTGCTACCTCAATACAAAACATCGATCGCTTTTTGATGATGATTTTTGATTAAGTGGCTGCGATTTGTCAAAATATTTCACGCTTGCTGAGCCGCAGCCAGGAGCAGGGGATGCAGCGAGGATGAAGGGGAGTGGGGGACGCACGTGAGCCAGAGTTGGGGTGATGCTGCAGGCTATGGCACACACAAACACACACACACACAGTAATCAGTACTCAGTACTCGATGTCAACGTCCCATCAGCGTTGGCGTTGTCTCGACTTGACTTGACTTGACTGTCTCTCCGTCCGACCGTCCGTCTGTCCGACAACAACGACTGCAGAGAGAGTGACAATCGCAGGGCACTCGGCTACCTGCAACTGTGCGACTCCCAGTCTCTGGCGATGGATGGGTCTGGGACAGCGCGGATCTAAGCCACGGCTTGGGTGTCGTTGGTGCACTGACAGCGACTTCGACTTCGACTTCGACTTTGGCTTTGGCTTCTGTCAGAATCGAGTTGACATTAAAAAATGCCCACAATGCGTTATGTTTCAATAAATGGCCGGCAAGACAATGTCGAAATAGTAAACAGTCGACGGTTAGACCCGAAGCGCTGATAAAGATAAAGATAAAGATTTCGTGAGCAGCGTGTCAGAGTGACTAATTGACAGACGGACGGACAGACAGACAGACAGGCAGCAATACGCATTGGCGTATTGATCTGAATTATCAACAATTTGTACGAATACGTGTTGCAGATGCTGCTGGGATGTGAATGGAGCTAGGATTCGGCTGGGGTTTGGACTTGGGCTGGGATGATGTCCTCAGCTGGCAGCTAATTGATGTGCAATAATAAATCTGGCAGCATTTTCAAATACAAAAACAAATACGAATACAAATACAAATACAAATACGTAACTCGCTGGAAAACCATGGAAACTTGTTTGGGCCAAGTGCCGAGCACCGAATGCCAGAGACAAGCCAATCCAATTACGAGCATCTCCAGAGCTGCAGCTAAGTGAAGCTAAACTAAGTTCGAGTCCGGCTGAAGCTTCAGTTTCAGCTTCAGCTTCAGCTCCAGCTCATTCTCTTATTGGCGCGGAGCAGCGAAGGGAGCGCCAGTTGACACATGCGAGCAACTGCAACTCGTCCTCGTCTGGGCCCCCAGGCCGCGCCCCGTTGCCCGTTGCCCGCACTATCTGCTGCCATAAAAGCAGCAACAGCAGCGTGGATAACAGCGGCGCTCGATGACGGGACCGAGGGCTGGCGGGTTGGCGGGTTGGTGGAGGCAGCGACAAAGGCAGCAACGGCCGAACGGGAGAACGGCTGAAGTGATGACCGGACAACAAACTACATTCAACAGATAAATACTGAATTTATGACTTAATTTAACTGCGAGCCAACGACAATTTTGATGATACCGAGCCCCGTAGCGGGGTGGCGAACTGGCCAAGGAGGCGAACATGAGTGGGCAGTGGCAGTCACAGTTTGGCTGCGGCCCGGCATTGGGACCGTACATTAGCCAATCCTGGTCGCACATCGCTTCATTCACAGCCCGAGACAAACATAACTCAAGCTGCAAGTGGGGTAGCGCGCGGGGGCGGGCACGGGCACGGGCATGGGCAGAGGCACAGACCCAGCGGCAGGGGCAGGCTTGCAGCTGTAAGTACTTGGGCCTGGGCCTGAGCCGGGCCTGGCCTGGCCTGGCCTGGTTTGCTTGATGTCTCTATTGGCGCATTGACTAAAATAAAAGAAGCTCAGCGCAATTTGCGTCGCAGCCAGCGGCAAAAAAAAGAGTGTTCTATTTAGGGCAGTGACTGACTAGAAGATACCCTATAGTTATCAGAATTCATTCCCAAATAAAAAGCTTTGTTTATTGAATATGTTCAGCATATAAGAATAGCATGCATATTCCATAAACAAAGATTGTTTGGCAAAAAAATACATTTTTATTGAAAAGTTTCTGGCGGAAGGTATTCAAAAAGTGATACAAATACATACATATTTGATGTGGTTATTCAAAGTCTGCAAAAATCGGCTTAATATCTGTATAAATATAAAGTTATTGTAGAAATTAAATAAATTTGACCGTAGGCTACATGGGAATCTTAAAGTCTTCGAATTAGAGACAGATGAAAGGACAGATGAACAGACTGGTGAATCATCTTGATCAACTCAGCTTCTAATGCTGATCAAGAATGTATATACTTTATAGGGTGCAATATACCCTTTTTCTACGCAATTCCCAAAGGGTAGAGTGTATAAAAAATGGGGGTTGGGGAGGACAGGCGATGGTTATCAGTGTGGAGTAACAACTGTAGCTCTGTACATGCGCGCGTGTGTGTGTGTGTGTGTGTGTGTGTATTTAAGTGTGCCTGCATTAATTTATCGCTGCACTACGCGCACAAATTGTAGCCGAAGGACATCAGGCGTTGGCCCCTCCCGACTCCTAGTTGCTGCCACATGGCAGCCAAATCAGAGCAGCTCAGTGCACACACTCTTCACGCGACTGGGAAATCCATCTCAGCAGCTGGGCAGGCATCAGACAGCTGACGAGCAGTCGAGCAGACGGGCAGGAAGGAAGCAGCACTTGCACACGAAATATGCTCTGCACCTCCGGCTGGACTTGCGTGTTTCGTGTTCGGCCATCTCTTAATGATATTACGCGTAGCTGCGTACAAAAGATTTCCAATTGCAGGCCAGACATTCGACAACTCGACCTCAACTTTGTGACAGCAATTAAGCGTCTCAGTCAACCTAGGTTTGCCTTTCACCCTGACGCCGCTTCTTCTTTTAGCCAAAAAAAAAAAAAAAAAACATAGAAAAAGAAATAGAAAGAAACCAAAATGTATACACCTTCTCCGTTTGCTGTGCGTGTGTAGACATCTAGGTATCTATGAGTAGCTTTGGAGTTCACACAGCGATGAGCCGAGGGGGCGAAATTTAACCAAACGAAACGAAACGAGACGAGACGAGAGCGTTTCGTGACCCAAACAAATTATTAATTATTAATTGGGGAAAATATGCTATAATTGTGGCGGTCGCTTCTTTTTGGACCGAAAATTAAATGAAATTAGCCGACCAGGTAATTTCACTTTGCATGTGACGAATTCTCCGTTTTCGAGCTAGCTATCTGCAAAGAGGTGCGTGACCCGCTGCCCAGGTCGCGGTGGTTACTGGTGGGTGAACCAATTGATTGGCTCAATGCCGACAGCTGGAATGTGTTTTCCTCCGGCAAGCTGCAGGCGATAATTGCAGCGCTAAACGCAATGACCAAAATACGGGACAAGTTAACATCAAACATGGGACATTTCGCGCCACAAGCAGATTTTCACAGCCATCGGCTTCAATTTGGCTCTCGAGCTGTCACATATGAATGCTGTCCCAGGCCGAGGCGGGCCGGGCCGGGCCGGGCTGGGCTGGGCCAGTCCAATTCAGGACACTCTGGTAAGACAGGCAAATCAGCAGTTGAATGCATTTAACACTTCGCAGCGGTTAACAAGTTCAGCTTGGACCGTTGCTTTGGGCCAGTCCAGTCGGCGGACAGAAACGCGGCGCGACGCTTCGATAATTTTGATTTATGTGGGTAAATCATGAAGGGAACGCAAAGATTTACGACAGATCAGCCGCAGATTTATTACTTTTTGATAGCGCTCCAGAACAGACTGGCAAAAGGATTCGCGGCTGCACCGATGCTGATGCCGATGCCGATCCAACGGCTGATACCGTCTATGCCAGCGCTGAGTCAGGTGTGCAGCGGGGCAGGTAAATGCGCTAATGCGTACCGCCGCGTTTTTAAGTTGTTCTAATTTGCCAGCGCCTGTCCTGCAGCCAATTCCCAATTCCCATGTGGCTAAAAGGTGTCATCGACATCAGTGGCCGCCGCCTCTTCCACAAATGTCCAGCGAATGAGTCGAAATTGCCTCAAGCTGTGGATGCATCTCTCATTTAAAAAAATAAATAAAAGTATAAACAAAACTGCTAAAATTACATTTTAGGACTGAAAACTAAACATTAAAAACGAATTTAAAAATAAAAATATGGTTTTTAAAGTAGAGTGAGAGCAGAACGTCCTTATAGAAAGCAAAAAAAATCTAAAAATCTCCTGATATCAAACCATGTTCAAAATAGAATTCGTCTTCAAAATTCGATTGGTTTTCACAAAGTTATGAATGTTTAAAGTAAATTTTGGACATTTTTGGTAAAAACATTCATTAAAAATGTAGACAAAAAATTAAAAAGAATTTTTTTTTTCAATGTTAATGCAAATGCAAGCTAGAGATCAAACCATGTTTAAAACGGTATTCCTCTAGAAAATCGCCCCAGTTTTGCCAGAGTTATAGATCAAATTTCAATCAAGATTTCAATTCAAGATTTAGAGCACTAGCCTTTCGGAAAATAATTGCAATTGAAAATATAGAAAATGTTATTATTATTGTCAAATGTATAATATTCGAGAATATAGCTGTTTCCTTAGTTGCAGAATGTAATAAGTATTATAGGCCATAAATTGCTTGAATGAGGTATGTGTGAGTGAATATAGAAACCTATTTCACAGCCCAGTACGAGTATTGCGATGAAATCATTTCGTGTTACGCTCGGGAATCGCAATGGGAAAGTTGGATGGTGCCGCCAGCCCCTTTTGCCACCTGGTTGGTCTTGTTGCCAGTTTCGATTTGCGTGGCACAGTGGCAAACACACAAAAAGAGCTGCAGCTGAAGTAGCTGCTGGTGCTGGTGCTGGTGCTGTAGCTGGAGCTGCAATCGTGATTCGTAGCTGGGCTTCGAGCGCAATTATAACGGTGCAGAGCGGTAATTACCTGTGAATGGCATTTGCATAATAGCAGCCACCAGGGCGGCGGTACAATGCGCCCATGAGGCGGGTGGCCACTCGGACGGCTGCAGCGGCCGCGTTTCTGCAGCCCGGACAAAAAATTAAACCCAATGCAATTACGTGCATATAGGCAACATCAGCTAACGCCGACGCCGACGCCAGCTCCAACACCAACAACCCAGTGCGCTGCCCACCAGCCTAACACGCTTGATGGCACCACCAACCGCCGTCTCCATCGCCGTCTGGCGATGTGTTGCTGCCACGCTGCCACGCTCCGACGGCTCTCGGCCGCCATTTTGCTGCGTTTTCCGTGACCGTCGGCCTCAGTCCTCAGTCCGCAGTCCGCAGTCCGCTGTCCTCAGCGCTCCTCCGACCTCCGCAGCTGGCTGGCAATTGCGCTGCGCTCCACTCGCAGCTCGTAACAATGTAACAAGTCGTCGTTTGCCGCTGCTGCTGCCGGAACGCTTCCCACCCGGGCCCGGCTCCTGGGCCCTCCCACGCCAGCGCTTGTCAGGCAGTCGACAACAATGTTAATCGGTCTTATGGTTTGCTCAAGATTCGGGTGACTAAAGACGTTTCTACGTCCATTTATATGCAAATTGCGCTATTTATCGCCATTTTGTTTTTCATGTTCGCTTTGTTTTTCGGTTTTTTTGTTGTTGCGCTTTTTGTGCAACTTCTAATTGCAGCCGCATTGGAGAAACCGACGCCGGCTGGTGGAAATGAAAGCGTAGTTGTACCTACTTTCCGTGCAGTGGTGCAGTGGGGCTGGCCACTGGGAATCGCACTGGAGATGGGGCCGGGTGGGCTGTTGGTGGTTGCTGTTGCTGTTGCTGTTGTGCTGCATTTAATTAACCTTATAACGGTTCGCTAACTAAAAGTGCCTTTCGATCGTTTGAATTTGAATTTGTGAATTATACGTTGCGGTCACTGGACAACGCGGCTCAGCCTCAATTTGAATGTGAATGCAAATGTGGACACAGTAAAAGCTCCCTATAGCGGACAATTTCAGCTTGAGCTTTTTTTGCTATTAAATAAAATTCTAGAAAATATTTAGGAAAATCTGTCTTGACAAATAATTATGGCTCTTCACGTAATTTTATTTTTAGAATTTTGCAGTCCTCGGCAGATGGGTTGTTTTAGGGAACTGAACAATGGGGCCCCAGGCTCGAATCCCAGAAGTAGTGTTTATTTCAGCCTAAGGCTATATTAGAAATTTAGATTGATAGATAAAAGCCATGTCCTCTACTAGTAATAAAAAACAGAATTCTTATTAAAATATTTAGTGTATTTTTATTTGTAACAATTATACAATACAATTTTTTTTAAATATAGAATTTTGTTAACAATCTGTACAGAGATGTCTTTTTGGGATTTTCAAAATCCTGTTTTGTAAGTTTTTTTTTTTGTCTCTGGATATTGTTGAGTACCAACAAATATACTTTGTGTTATAAATTGTGTTTGCTCAATAAAGGAGAAAAAAAACAAAAGGAAAATATTTTACACGGCCAAAGGCGATGTCTTCTCAAAGGTAGCTGTTCGTTAGTGGAGCTTTCACAAAGCGAAGCAGATCTGAAGCTGGTGCAGATCAGGTACTGATCAGGTCATCCCAAACATCAGCGTAACTTGGGTTTTACTTTGAGCAATCGGCAATTGGCCGCCGCTGCTGGTTCGTGACGTGCGGCGCTCCTGTTGCTGCAGTGGCAGCTACTCCCCCCGCCCCGCCGAGCGCTGCAAGTCAAACAGTCAACATGTTTTTGAGTCCATCTCGATGGGGACCGGGTGCAGGAGCGCCTTTTGTTATCGAATGCAAAACTATTTAGCCATTGCATGTTGTTAATAATTTTAAAATCAGATTTCCGCAAGTTTGACGCAAACACGAAGGTAGCCGTAGCTGCAGGAAATTTTGTTTTTGTTGTTTTGCCCATGACGTGTCCATGTCTTGATTGCGGTTGATGCAATGCGCCCTTAAAAGCAGCGGCAGCGCAGCAACTGCGCTCTGCGACGGCGACGGCGATGGTGACTGCAACTGAGGCTGCGACTGGGGCTGAGACTGAAGCTGAGACTGGGCCCTGACAATTGTTGCGCAATTACACAGAAGACCTATGGGCACGCAACTTTTGGACGGTTTTGCGGCTGCCGCTGCCAAAGAACATCTACCGAATGCGAGTCCAATCCGAAAGCAACGCTTAAACCCAGATCACGCCTCAGAAAACGTCTGCTGCTGCTGCTGCTGTTGATGTTGATGTTGCTGTTGATGTTGCTGCTGCTGCTGTTGCTGTTGATGTTGCTGTTGCTGCTGTCCTCAGCTTTGGGCTCGTCCTCAATCACGCCATGCACATGAACTACTTTAGTCCGTCTCCGTCTCCGTCTGCCCTCGTCCTCTTCGTCGCCGTCTCCGTCTCCGTCTTCCTCTGTGTCATCGTCGTTTGTTGTTTCTGCAAAATCAATGTTGACGCAAATACGTGTATGTAGAATCATTTTACCGACAGTTCGGACTTATTTCTTTCGCTACCGAATTTAATTGGATTTTCTCCCTGACTTAAGGGCTTTAACTGCTTTGGTATGTGGAAATCATTTCTGCCCCAGACACGCAATGCCCGGCCCGCAGTTCAACTGCAGCTGAATTAGCTTGTCGCAGGAGCACAGCATTAAGAACTTGCCCGCGTGGAGCTTCCCCAACCGTCCCCTTCGCGTCCCCGATCACCCCTCGATCTGTTGTTAAGTAAAAACTCACTTAATTTAGCGACGGCGAGGAGTTAATCATTACATTTCGCCAGTTGCCGCCAGCTAGTGGGGGTCATCTGTGTGGAGTGCGTGCATTGGGCTGAAGATGGACCAGAATCCTGCAACTGCTCTCATTCCAGCTGCCTATCGTTGGCAGCATACTTGGATTGCCACCAAAACTCATGCAGCCTGAAGTCCATAGTCTACATTCATAATAATATGATGGACTATCAAGGTAAGCGACCATAGTAGAAAGCTAGGTTGATAGATAAAAGCTTTGCCCCCTACTAATAATAAAAAGCATAATTATATTTTAAATTTACAGTGTATTTTTATTTTTTTTTAACTTACAAAATGTTAGCATATTTATTATATTTATTATATATTATATGTTACAAATGTTATTATATGTTACAAATTTTCTAAATAAATATAAGTTATGAATTATGAAGATGGTCAAGAACCCTGCAACCGCTTCCATTCCCGCTGCCAATTGCTGGTAGTACACTTGGATTGCCACCAAAAATCATGTAGCCTGGAGTCCGGAGTCTAGATTCAAAATATGACGGTGCTATTAAGGTAAATGGTCCACTCTGGATTTTGGTTTCGAATCAAAAAAGTTTGTATCTTTAATCTATACAAATATAAATATAAAATTCAAAAATACAATAATCAATAATCTCCCCCTCAATCAATTTATACACTTTAATTTCTTAAGTTGAAAGGAAATTTATTTATTTTTGATGCGGCAAATTATTTATATCAAAATTCATAATTACATTTGTTTTTGATTCATCAATTTGTAATCGCTATTTCAACCTTGGTTGAACACATTTTTATTTTCTACTACAATCAAACAAAACCATTTTTATAGAGAAAATGGTTCGGTTCGGTTCAGTTCAAATTTCGATTTGTGATTAAACAAAAATATTGGAATTCCGTGTTTAAATTGGTTCGGTTCAAAACCAGTTTGCAGCCTTGGCACATACAATAACCTTTTTTGTAACATTCACATAAACTTCCTCGTTTAAGGCCAAAAGAAAAACAATCGATTAGTTTATATTCAAGTCAGTTGCCTTAGCCAACCTTTATTAGTGGCCAGACAAAAAGCGGAACTTTATAATTCTGAACAGGCGCTAAGCACTTCCTCAGATGGCGGCCATTGTCGAGCAGCGAAAAAAGAGAAGCCCGAGCTCATTTCCGCTGACTGTGGGTCGAATTGCTGACGAACTCTAGCACTTGACGCAGCTACAATTCCCCAAGCGCGATGATGTGAAATCTTCTACAGTGTCTTCTGCCAAAAACCCTAGTCTAGCACTAACAATTTCTAATTGCTGTTGTACGTATTTCATAAAAAGCTAAAAAGAAACAACAACAGAAATGTTCGTCCGCGGCGGCAAAATTCATTTTTACGGTTCACAAAGTTTGTGGCCATTGTGTTATTGCCCAAAGACTATAGTCGGGGGCGCAGATATGAATACTGATTCGACCAGCAGTTACCCCCTGTAGCCCATTACACACACCCGCAATCGCAATCAGCATATGCATATGCCTACATATGGGTAAACATCACCGCGCCGCTAACCGAAGGCACAAAAAGCCCGCAACGGGCACTTCTTGTCTATGTTGCTTGGAACATGTAGTTTGTTGTTGGGCAGACGGACAGACAGCCGGGCAGCCGGACAGCTGGACAGCCGGGCCCGCCAAACAAACAAAAACAGGAAGCGTGGCTACCACAAATATGCGCGGTCTGCGCAGGAGGGCTTTGACTTGGGCTTGGCTTTAACTTTGGCTGGGTTCACGGTTTGGGTTTGGGCCTGGGCTTGGGCATTGGGCATTGGCTGCCACTTGCATGTAGATACTAGATCGCTATCTGACTAGGAACTTTGCTACAGAAATAATAGTGAAATAATGTTAAAATAATGGCGGCGGCTGGCTGTCAGGCGGCCATAATTAATTCCCCATGCCCGAAAAAGGCGCACGAAACGCAATTAGGCGCGAGCATAATTTGTTGGCGTTGTTGAAGTCGACATCGACGTCGGCGTTGACGCCGGCAGCGACACAATTGGCATGCAAATGGCCCATAGAGCTCTTTTTGAGCCCATTAGATACAGTGATAAATGCTTAATTAGGCGCGTAATTAACGTAATCAATCATGCTGGCCGAAAACAAAATGAAAATCAATCACGAGTGGGCGAGCGGGGGGCGACCGAGCGCCTTTAGCCAATCTGCGGCAATCAACTGCAGTGAGAAATAAGCCAGCAATAATGGTTTTCTATAGTATTGCCAACACACACACACACACACACACAAATATATATGTGAATATTCTGTGAGAGGCTCATTCGGAAGCGTTTACATTCCAATTGAGAACCAACAATTCGTCTCTGGCCGTTTAACGGGGGTTCGTTGAGCAGCAGGCGCCGTCGCTCATTGGCTGCTGGGCGCTTGCGGCGAACGCATGCGTTAGAGCGAGATGTCTGCTGTGCGCGCAGCCAAAGCAGCATTGGTGTGACTGGCACGCCTCTGCCACAAGCAGGGCTCTCACTCAAATTGAGTTCGACTCAAGCAGCTGAGCTCGTAATTATGACATGGGCATTTCGATTATGTAAGTTGAGCCACAGTGTGAAAATGAGTAACAAAAACAAAAATATATGTATAAAAAAAAAAAAAAAAATTAAAGACAAATTTTGCGTTTCTCTCTCAGACAAATTAAATATTTTGCAGTTAAACGCAGCTTTTTGCTTGGTCTTTTATCTATGGAAATAAACAAACTATTAATACAAGTAGCTATGTGTGTGTCTTTGTGTGTGTGTGTGCGTGTGTGTGTTGCTGTTTTTGCGGTGGCATTTTGCCGGTTAAAGTTTGCCTTTTAATTTGAATTATTGTTGCTTTTGCGGTGGCAAATTATAGCCCATTAAAATTGATTATTTTCCATCATATGACGGAGGGCTCATTAGCTCGGCAATCACGCCCCAGAGAAGGTCTCCATGTTCTAATACATAGCTTGGCCAAATTGCCATGGCGGTATCGTGATTGCGGTGGTTGCGTTTATGGAAGCGCGGCCTGTGCGACACTTTTGCTGCGTTGCGACGCCTCCAACGTGGACAATTGCTGCCAAAACAAAGCAGCGTTTCCGCCGCTCCAAGCACACAAATATTTTTATACGCAGACACACACACACATACACACACACACACACATGCGCATACGGGTAACTGTACAGGCCTGCACAGAGTCACGCACGCCGAGCCGCGCTCCACTTGCCATAATCGCAGCGGCAAGAACGAGAAACAAGAGCTACCGCAGCTCGGCCGACAGCCATTACTTAAAAAGAAAATACTCGTACTCGGATTTGCGGCGCTTCCATGCAAACATGGGCTGCAAGGGCACGGCAATCCAAAGTAAAGCCAACCAGCGAACGACCATTTTAAACACACACACACGCGCACATACACATGTATATGTATGTGGTGCAGGGCAATGGTAATGTGCATAAGAACGGCAGCGGGAATAAGCTCGGGGAATGGGCAAATAAATCAATTAGGCGCGTCGCATCGCCCACTGTCCGTGTGACCTGTCTCAGTGCGTCTCGCTCACACCAGCGGCGAGCGGCAGGAGCAGGGTGGACGTGAACGTGAACGTGAACGTGAGCGTGGCACGTAGCTCCATGATTTTTGCGCGCTCGCTCTAGCACACTGCGGACGCGCATCTCCATCTCTGTCGCACTTGCTGCGTGGGGTTGGTTTAAGCGTAATCGGTTACTGTTACTGGCTGGCCAGTCGCGAATTCCTGGCTTTTCTTTTATTTCCCCCATTGATGTCTGTGCCCTAATGCGTTTTTTGCTCGCCCCGGCTCCGGCACAGCGGGCGCCCACGCTTCTCGCAGACAGCCAGAGACGAGGAAGACGGGGAGGACGAGGAAGACGACGAAGACGACGAAGACGTGGTGGAAGACAAGCAGCGACCATGAATGCCCTCATATATCATAATCAAAGTGTGCGATTAGCGGCAACGGCTGCACGGGCTTCCGTTCGCTTGACAAGTTTTCCACCGGCTGCCCGCTGTTATGTGTGCCATTTTGTTGTCTGCGGATTCCAATGCATGCAGCTTAAGAAACAAACAAACAAACAAAAACAAAAACAAAAACAAAAAACAAAAACATAAAAAAAGGAAAATAAAATTTCAAAAAAAAACTTTTACCAAGTCACACATACGCCCCGTATTACAAAACAAAATCACTCATCAATTAAAGTGGCAGCAGCTCAACAGGCCTGGCCGAAAACCTTTTGAGCCGAAAGCCGGAGCAGAGCTGGCGAACAAAGCAGCGACTGCTTAGGTAGTCAATTAATTATTGAACTTTTACTACTGTTTGAAAACAGAAACTCGCCGAAGCGCTCAATTGTGCGACGGCAGCTCACGCGCTCTCACTCGCACGCTCAAACACACACACACACACACACGCACACACACATGGACAAAACGAGTAAAACAAGCAGAGCTCCAATGCTCGCTCGATGGCAACCACAGCCACAAGCAAACCAACGGCAGTGGAAGAAGAAGCAGCACCAGCAGCAGCAGCAGTCGAAAAAGAAGAAGAAGCACAAGCACAAAACAGAGCCCGATCAGCTGCGGCTCGGCTCGAGGCGGCAGAGAGACAGGCAACAAGCGCGCCGAGTCAGTTTCTGTCTCGGTCTCGGTCTCAGTCTCAGTCTCAGTCGGCGTCAGCCAGCAGCGTGAGTGAGTGCGCGTCGAACGGGAACGTTTCCCGTTCGCTGTGTTTTCTGTGTGCGTGTGTTTGAGTGTGTGCGTCAAAAGACGAGCTCAAAAGGCCGACGGTTAAGCAAAAGCCGCGGCAGCCAAAATAACCCAAATCTAATTGCATTTCATAAAGCACGCGCTCAAAATTCAGCCGCCTTTGATTGTTATCGCTTGCCCAAGGATTCACAAAAGTTATCGATAACTTGTGTTTTTTTAACTTGATTCACTCTGTGTGTTGTTGTTGTTTGCGCTTTGGGGCATGGCTACAACCGCGCCCACAACTGCAGCCCCCACAAGGACCTTAAACAAAAGCACAGCCGCTGAAGCGCCTGTCGCCGATTATTCAACAGCCACACCCACTTGCACAGCCTCTGCCGTAGGCATGCCCACGGTCGGCGTAGCCACAGGCCTGCCCGTGGGCATGGCCGCCGTGCCCATGTCGCCCCACCTGCCGCTGCTGGGCGGCTTGGACAGCTCCTCGAAAGCCATCGCAACGGGCAGAGGCGCACAGCCGACGGCAACCACAAGTCCCAGTCTGACGGCCGTTTCACCCACAGCCACAGGTTAGTGTTACCAACAGATATTGCCTAGTATATGCCCCATATCTACTGCCACTACACTCAGAGAAAAAACCAACAACTTTATATTAAAGTAAAGTATACAAGTTTAAATTCAGTTTAGTTTCTTAATCTTAGAAAAAAAAATCCGTTTTCATAAATTATTTCTTTCCACACAATATTTAGCAATACATAACACACGTCAAATTGTTGTACATTTATAGAAAACTTTTTAACCTGACTTTAATTTCCCAAAAGTTTGTTTCAAATATGTTATCCGTAATTCAAGCATTTCTTTTAAATCAAAAATTTTTCAATGATTTAAGACACACTCACAATTGGTACTATTTTATTGCTTAATAATTTTATCAAATAAAAAAAAATATATAAAAAAATAATTATATCTAACTAAAAATTATTTAAGATTAAAATGAATTTGAAATTTTAAAAGCTTATTCCACACATACTAGAATTTATAATTATAAATGTTAAGTGTACAAATTGCTAATACTAGAATTGACAACGGCCTTTTTCTCTGAGTGTACAACTACCCTGCCTTATGATCCTTTAAAGTTAACCAGCTCAGCACCTTGCGAGTCCAAACATTGCGGAGAACTTGATCAATTCCTTGAATTCATACATATTTATGTATATACATATATAAGTATGTATACATATATGCATATTCATAACAAAGGATATGGATTGTCAAAAAATGTCACTTCCCAAACTGTTGCCAAAAACTATAAGCCAGTCCCCGAATTGAATTCCGTGACCGAGCCCGAGCCCGAGCCCGAGCCTGGGTCTGCGCCTGCGACTGAGCCTGACGGGGCATTGGAAAAGCGCAATGATTTGGAAATTTCACAACAGCAACAACAGCGACAACAGCAACAACGACGACGACAAAAATGACTGCTACGCAGAGAGCTGCCAACTGTTTTGGTCTTTCGCACATCAGTGGCAATTTGTTTTGCACAAGTATGGGTTGTCAAATAAAATTAGTTCATGTCGGCGGCCAAAGCGGCCATCGAGTGGCCACGTCGAGATGCGACTGCCACTGGCGGCAGGGCGGAGAGGGGAAGAGTGGGCGGGGTAGGGGGAGGAGGGGACGAGGGGGCGAAGCGAGCAAATGCGGTTGCTGCAGCGGGCGAGACAACAGGCCAAAGCTTTGACTTGTCTCTAAAAGGTGTTGGAAGTTGCACAATAAATAAATAATTATAAAAAGAGCGCAGAGACGGAAAACCAGCAAAGGCACACACTCGACACACACATGTGCAGACTCGCACACACACCACACACACACACACACATGGGGACGGGTACATGGCATACATTGATGTTTAAGCACTGGGCAGAAACCATACTTAAGGGTTTCGGGTTACTTGATGCGTGTATTCGCATTATTCTTAGAAAGCCGAGCGTATAAAAGGTGTGCACAATGATTTTCAAGTGTACATTGCCATAGCCATCAGCTCGGCCGATGCTCACATGATGGCCCGTATTTTTCGTCCTATGTACTTAGTTATGATGTTTATGCTACTTATGTCACCCGCCTTTGAGTTTGTGCCAAGCACAAGTCACTTGACCGGAAATTAGCTGTGCCAACCCTTCTCCGTGGTTCCCCTGTCAAGCAACAATCCAAAATAAAAGCATTTTGAATGAAATAAGAATGCTCTATTCGAGACGTAAATATACCCTTTAGATTAGATCGGAATTATTGTAAATAATATGCCAACAGAGATTATGTTGAATGATCGTAAAAAAATGTAGAACGCCACAAATGATATTGATACACAATCCTTTTCGCCTTTGGCAATATAATAGATAGTATCTAAACATATATAGGATATAAGCTTGGTTCACAGATCTATGTTCCTCAGCTTAGTTATATATTAAAACACAGGCAAATTTGCAGGCAGATAATTTACTTGTTGTTGCTGATAAAAATATATATTTGCTTTATTGAAATGGACGAGCCTCTTTTTGTACACCTTTATTTACCAGTTTTATGGGTAGGAAAGAAGAATAAATAAGAAAACCTTTCTTGAGCAAGTGTTTTTGAGCCTAAAAATAGCATATCAATTTTATTAAGAGAAATCAATTGAAGACAATTATAGAAAAATAAAATAAATAATATACACGCTTTGTGGAATATGTACAGCAACATATGAGAAGTTTACAATGAGCTTTACCAGGCACATGCGCAGAGCGTGACATCGATTGTCGGTAAATTGTTCTATGATATATTGTACTAGGAAAGCCAGTTTTAATGTTTATTCCAGCCTAGTCTAGTGTAGGTAATTCGACCTTAAAAGAAAATCCCATCAGTAAATATGCTTTAATTAATCCAACACGCTGGCAACTCTCACTGCAAGTCGATCAACATCTTTCTAGGCGCGCTAAACGTGCGAAGATCACAATATTACGCATTAAAAACCAGAAGCCCCAAACGAGTAATGTGCTGCGCGCGACAAACAAGATCAGCGAGCACCAACTGAGCCCCAAGGCGGGACGACAGGGACTCTCAATGCAGCAGAGAAGCAGAGAGAGAGAGAGAGAGAGAGAGAGAGAGAGAGAGAGAGAGAGAGAGAGAGAGGGAGAGATAGGGAGAGGCTGGGACGAAGCGCTTAGTGAGGGCTGCACAAAAAGCGGGCAGCTTTAATTTATATGCAGTGCTCGCTGGCAGCAGCGGCAAAAACTTTACCGGTAGCAATAAATCAAACTATCAATTGAATTCCGAGGCGATCATCACTTGTGCTTGTGGCAAGCGCATTCGCAGTCGCATCTCTCCCTCTCCCTCTCCCCCTCCCCCTCCCTCTCTCTCTTCGCTGCGGCGTCGCTTCTTGTTATGTGCTGCCCGCTGATGTGCGAGTGCGGACGGAGCGGACGGCACGGACAGCATTGGCTGCGCCAAGTCGTGCGATTTTAAGCCGATTTTGCAATTGACTGAGGTGCGTCGAGGCAGCCGTAGCTGTCGCATTGCCGCTAAGATCGCTAGTAAATCATCGGTGTATCCAAGACGCTCTGCCTCAGAGTCTGCCACTGCCACTGCCACTGGCCCCGTTGACATCCGTGGCATAAGCGCAGGCAGTGAGTACGCTCCAAGTGTGCCCGGCCAGGGACAGGCCGGTGATTGGGCCTGGTCGTCAATTGTTTGGAGCGCAACATAAATCAGGCATAACCATAACCATAACCGCGACCACAACAATTGGCGCAACATGCGGCTGCAACAAATTGTCGACTACCTATGCCACTTGGGCCGGCGAGCGCGGATCAGCAAACACCTTTAATTAGCACGGCGCGTCGGGGTCAGAGTTGGGCCCGTCTGCGGCGCATACCAATGCATCTGCAACTGCCACACACAGACCGAGCAAGAGAGAAAGGGAGAGAGAGAAAGAAGAGGCATGCCAAAAAAAAATAATAAAAAAAAACAACAGAGGTGTTAAAATGTGTGCAGTTCTCGCGATCAGATAAAATGTCAAAATGAACATAAAAGCTTCTACATCTGAGGAATTGCTAATCGCTGCCACGACAAACGATCCTCGGACACAGCGGCCAACTCGATCCCAACAAATTGCCAAGCGAAGACATCAGGAATTTCATAAATTCCAGCTCAAATTAGCAGTTCGCAGCAGTCGTCAGTCGGCAGTTGGCAGTCGGCAGTCGACAGGCCGCTAACTGATTCACGGCGGAGACGGTAATGGACCACACCACGTCCACTTGACACGCCATTATGACCATAAACGTTGACACTTCCGCCAGCAACTGCAGCGCTTGTAGCACTCGTCACTCGCTGCCAATGTCTTCGTCTGAGCTCGGTCTGGGACCGTGTTCGATCAGAGGAACAGACCGAAATTTGTCCAATCATTGCCGTCCCTCGGCCCGCGTCGCTGGCTACAAATTTCTTGGTGTTTGGCTGCCATGCGCGGAATTCTGGCAGCAGCTTCGTTTAAATTCCAATTGACATTTAATGATTTTGCGCACTCTTTCTACTGCCTCACCTCTCACCCGCCCTCTCTATCTCTCTCTGCTCTTCTTTGCAGCTCTTACGCACAGCCACTGCCCGTCTACGCCGCCCGCTCCCACGTTGGCCCTGTTCGGCGGCGCGGGCAGCGCAGCGCAGGGCACGTCAGCGGCAGCGGCAACGGCAGCTGCCACAAATCTCAGCGCGCTGGCCTCCCAGCACCGGCTGCTGGAACTGTCACGCTTCGGGCTGCGGGGCTACGACTTGGCGCAGCACATGCTGTCGCAGCAGGGCGCTGTCTCCAAGCTGCTCGGTGAGTATTGGGGAATTGGGGGTAGTCTGTAGGGGCGCATGTTTAGCCTGACCAATGCAATCAGCGCCATCGCCAACGCCATCGCCAGCGACATCTTTTTGCATAACGCGGAACCACGAAACACGCGCTCCAAATGCGATTGCCATGTGTCCCGCTGAATTAGGCGCCCAAGCGTCCGTAATCGATTTGCCCGATATGCTGTGACTCCCCCCCGCCCCGAGAGAGGCCAGGGCCACGTATACACGACAAATCGATTGCACCTTGCCATGCCCCAGCTGACACCTGGGCAATAGCCAAACAATACAGGCATGCTCAATAGAGGCTGCCGCCACTGCCCAGAGCCCACAGCTCACAGCTCACACAGCACACCTGTTGCCGGCAATTTCAGACCAATCTTTGCGCTCCAAATTGCAATTCTGCGCGCCCGGCCACAAGCGAACAAATTCCGAGGGGGCACTCGAGCGAGGGGGCGAACGCAGAGTTTGGTTTTCATCTCGTGGACAGGTTTTGAGTAACGATTAAAGGGGTGACTAATTGCCAGACTCGACGTCTGATATATGATATGCAGAATGAGTTTGGGATATAATTTCTATTTAACCCATTTCTAATAATACTAGGCTAATCTGGGTTAGAACTTTAAATGTTTTCTTGTTCGAACTTCAACTAAGTTTTGTTTTTGAATATTCTAAAATTTATTTTGAACTAATATGGATATCAATTTAAATGTTTCTAAAATCAGAAAAAGGGCTTTGGGTAAAAATTATTTTGAGCAAGGTTTTGGGCAATCGAAAGAAACGTAGCACGTTTCTAAAGAAGTTCATAAGTAATATTTTAAATTTAGTTTTGAATTTTGGAGGCTTTAAGATTAAACATGGTTTTAAGATTAAAATTGTGACCTTGTCCAGATATGATATTACTTATGTTTGAGTAAAAACTCTTTAATTTTGTTTCTCTCAGTGTAGTATGTAAAGCGCGCAATATTTTTAGAAATTTTCAAAATTGTAAATTTAAGTCCAAAAATCAATTTCTCTCTATTTCAAGTGAAAAACTCCAATAAATCTTTACTCCACTACGGTTAGTAATTGTAATTTTTATGTTCGTACATCAGCTAATTAAAAGATTTAACTCAAATTAAAAAGAAAGTGCGACCGGTGTACTTTGCACTGCCTTGATCTCAACACGAGTTAATAAGTGCAGTGCTCAATTCGTTCACTACAACCATTCATTGAGCTATCTTTGAATCGTACTCACAAATTATCTGATCTGTGCGCAGCCGGTGGGGCAATAATTCATTCACACTGCTTAAATTGACGTATAGGGGGCGGCAGGGGCGGGGGGTTTTGTCGCTAGTTAATTTAAACTGTGTAAATGTGTAAATAATTTCCGTTTTTCGCAAATGCAAATTTACATAAATATACGTACATACTTGAATATATGTTAGTACATGTGCTACTATGACAATGTATAGTCAATCAATGTATAGTATATATACATATGTTACCTGCAGGTCTACACTGGAAGAAAGAATAGTAAAATGAGATCTTTTTGTGTGATCATTAAATTAATTTATTTATAGTACGTATTTAACTTCAGGATTTTATTAAGGATAGGGTATGAATATGCTGTATGAGAACATATAACATAGAAAGGGCGAGCATAGAAAGGGGAAGCTGTTGACAATTTAAAATAAACTTAAATTAAACTAAACTAAGACAAGAAGAACTGGAGAAGCTCCCATTTTATTTAATTTAAGAGAAACACTTTCGTACAGACATTTAGACATAAGGACATACGAATATGGCTACATCGTTTTGGATGTTCATGCTGATCAAGAATATTTACAAAGACGTCATCTTCTGCATTTTAAATTTCTACAACTTCAGAAAATTTGATTTTGAATAAATTTTCAATGAGGTAAAATTATTATATAAGATTTGACTATACAAAAAAAAAAACAGAAACTTAATATTCATTTGATTTAAATAGTTTGAATAGTTTAAAAGTCTTGCAAGGACATTGTTGTTTTATGAAACATATGATTTCCTTTCTTATATATATTTAATTATATTATATTATTAAGGAAATATTCTGAGCTGATGCTGAATTATGCCTTTAATTATTGTATTCGTTTTCACAAATATTTGTTAAAAAATTTATTTAAAATCTGAAATTGAGAGGTTTTTCGGCAAGTGTGAGCCCAGATCTCTAACGCCTAATTCACAAGATAAACAGCGCGCGCCTGTCACTCGCTTCCGACAAATTATCAACGGAGCTGAGCTGCTGCTGACATTGTTGATGTGATTGTAGCTATTGTAGCTGATGTTGTTGTTGTTGTTGTGGCTGTTGCTGTTCTGTACAATTGTGTCGTTGCCAAATATTCAAATTAGCGCGCCATTGAATGGCGGAACGCGACTTCAATTGTCTAGTTAGTTAGTCAGTTGGCAGCAGGTAGCAGTTAGCAGGTAGATCGCAGCAACGGCCGCTGCCAACACAATGCGGCCGGCGGGCCTTTGACTGGTTCAGACGCCCACACGATTCGCGGCTGCTGCCGACGTCGGGAGCAGCGTTTGATAATGCGAAAATTATGCACGTAGCCGCAAGGCAGCTACCGGCTGAGGTTGCCCATTGGGGCAGAGGTCAATAGTTTGAAATTGAATTAACATAAATCCGAGCTAAACATGCGCAATGCTTTCTTCTTCCTCTTTGCAGGCACTCTGCGACCGCCGGGGCTCATCGGCGGCTCCAAGCCGAAGGTGGCCACGCCAACAGTTGTCTCCAAGATCGAGCAGTACAAACGCGAAAACCCAACGATATTCGCGTGGGAAATACGCGAGAGACTGATTAGCGAAGGTGAGTAGGCCCAAATGGAACAATGCGAACCAGAGCCAGATGTCGTCTGCGACAAGGGAGACGGTTTGGGGAGCAGGCAGAGCGAGAGAGAGAGAGAGAGAGAGAGAGAGAGAGAAAGAGCAGGGCTGGGGTCAGCTACAGTGACTGCGGCGACAGTTGAGCTAATTAAAATTAACTGATGGGAACCCCCCAAAAGCGAAATTGCAGAGACCAACATCGAGCCTGAATGAATGGTCTGGTGCGTCTGGGCGGGCACAGGGTTACGCGCCTCCAAGCAGCAGCTTCAGCCTCCAGCTTCGGCTCCTTGGGCAGCTGACAGCATCAGAGCTTGATGTGTTTATGGTGCGGTTGTCAGTACTCGAGCTCGTAATACGAATTAGCCAACGAATCGGTACCAGGCTGTGCTCCTGGCCCTGGCACTGGCCCTGGCACTGGCTCCCTGCCTCATTTAATGTTGTAAGACATACGTATATTGTTTCGCTCTGTGGGAGATTTATCGATTAGCTAATTTATGAACATCCGCTCCAGGCTAGTCGATTGATATGTAAATGTGCTCACATTTGTGTCACTCACCGGCGGCTGTCCGCGTTCCCTCCCAGCCCCAGTCTCAGTCCGAGTCTCAGTCCCTGCTCCACTCGCAGTCGCAGTCGCAGTTGCCTGCGCTGTGGCCAGTCAATCGCTCTGTGCGATGAATCGTCCGATTGCCATCGCTCACATGAGACGTTCGGACACACACAAAGACCATGCACGAGTGCCTGCGACGGCGACTTCGTCTGTGCCTGTGCCTGTGCCTGGGCGAATGTAGATCCCAATCGCAACTGGTCTGCTCATTACAGTCAATCTAATTTGCGTCAGCCGGCATTCGGGTTCATGAGCAGGTCACGACGCACTGCATCCGGCGCCAGCATCCGTTCGCTGACAATCGCTGTGTCCTTTTCAGGTGTCTGCACGAACGCCACCGCGCCCTCGGTGAGCAGCATCAATCGCATCCTGCGCAATCGCGCCGCCGAACGGGCTGCGGCGGAGTTTGCGCGAGCGGCCAGCTATGGTTATGCGCTGCACCCGACGCATCCGCATCCGCATCCGCATCCCTATACGAGCTTTCCCACCTGGCCGGCGACGCTGCCCGGCCATCATCCGCTTTGGGGCGCGGTGCCGCTGGCCGCGAGCAGCGCCCTGCCCGGCAGCAGCTACAACAGCGACGGGAACTCCAACTCGAATACCAACAACAACAGCACCAGCGCCGGCGGCGGCAGCAGCGCGGGCAGCGGCCGCCTGTCGCTGCCGGCGCTGTCGCCGGAATCGGGCAGCCGGGACAGCCGTTCGCCGGACGTGGATGCCAATCGCATGATAGGTGAGTCTCAAGTGGGTCATCAATTTGGAAGATCTGCCTAATGCTCTTCTCCGCCGGCCGTGGCAGATATCGAGGGCGAGGACAGCGACTCGGAGGACAGTGACCAGCCGAAGTTTCGGCGCAATCGCACAACGTTCAGTGCCGAGCAGCTGGACGAGCTGGAGAAGGAGTTCGAGAAGTCGCACTATCCGTGCGTGGGCACGCGCGAGAAGCTGGCGGCGCGCACGGCGCTGAGCGAGGCGCGGGTCCAGGTGAGTTAACCAGCCGTGTACACTGGACTGTGCTCGTTCCCCTCCCTCCCCTGTTGCCCCTGATTGTTGCCTACTAACCACACCGACGCCGACGCCGACGACAACAGACGCTCGCTCCTCTTCTTTATCAACTAACAAATTGTCTCTCCGTCGATTGATCAATTAGGTTTGGTTTTCCAACAGACGAGCGAAATGGCGGCGCCACCAACGGGTCAATCTGCTGAAACAGCGCGACTCGGCCTCGGCCTCGGCCTCACCCACGCCAGCGCAGGTCCAGGCCCAGGCCCCTGTCCAGGCCACGGCCGCGGCTACATCGGCTCCACAGCCGAATCCCAGCACGGCTGCAACAGTGCACAGCCTGCAATATGCTACCCGTTCCAGCGGCTACCGCACGGCGCTGGCGGGCGAGGACAGCACCAACAGCACCACCAACAGCAGCAGCATCCACACCAGCATAAGCCCTACGGGCCAAAGCCGCGACCCAGCGACAGCAACAGCGCCGCCTGCCTCACTCACAGCATCAGTTCCATTATTAATGGGCGGTGAGCACAGCGCCTTCCGCGCTGCCCTGCCCTCGGCCTCCGCTTCCGCTTCCGCCTCGGCCTCGGCGGCCGCCTTTGCGCTCAACTTTGCCCGCCAATACATCTGGCGACACATGGCGGCGCCACAGACGGCGGCCTATGCCGGTCAGGCCGGCAAGGAGCTGGACGAGGACATCAACGTGGATGCCGAGACGGAATCGGAGTCGGAGGCTAACTAAACAGTGCAATCCACATGCTGTCCCTAGACCTAGATGTCATTCCTAAACCATTCTGAAGCTAAACTGGAAGAAAACTTCTGGAATGCGCGCATGTTTACGGTTTTGTCAGTTTCCTATCGCTTTAAATCGAAGAATTTAGTGCAATTTTTACTTAATTTATACAGTCTCCATTCTAAACACGTGCTGAGTACAAATAAAGACGGAATCGATATACATATGTATATATATATAAATATATAAATAACTATAAGACAATACAAACAAGAATTCGACAAATTCTCACGGGTTTCGTATAATTGGTCGGGAATTCAAGAGTTGACACCCATCGATGGAGCGGGAGCGGTAGCGGGTGCGGGAGCAGCAGCTCGACGCGCATTCAAAAATAACTCAAGTGGACAAATCTGACAATTTTGTGGCTACCAAGACAGAGCCAGAGAAACAGATACAAATACAGGGGCTCAGCGCTAAGGCTCAAGTGCCTGCGAATGTGCACGGTCTGGGTTCGAGCCAGGCCGAGAGCCAGGGCCAGGGCCTGAGTCTGGGTCTGAGTCTGGGCCTGGGCCTGGGCCTGGATGATTAATGTGGCTTTAATTACATGCGCTGAGAAGTCGTCGACGTCACCGTCCTCGTTGTCGTCGTCAATGTGTATGCTCGGATGGATCACTATAATTATATAGATGGCCGAATTAAATTTTAATTTAACGCCTGTCAAATCAGAAAACCACTTGTATAATCGTTCGCTTAAGCGAGCCACAGCTCTCCGGCTCCGGCTCCAACTTCAGCTTCAGCTTCAGCTCTGGCCCGGGCTTGTTCATTCCATTTCACTTTATTTCAGTTACTGTCCGACCGAGCCGATATTGAAAGAATCAATTGGACAGCAGCGCCAGCTGCTATTATCGATTGTAATGAGCCACCGAAGGCGTCAACTTCACCAGCTCAGCGCGAATCCGCGGCAAGAGAAAAGAAAGAAAGAAATCTCTCAAACCAAAGAATGAAAACAATTAAAGCCATGAAATTTACATACCTGCGGCTTTTGATGAGTCGCTGAAAAGCATTGTGCTCCCATAAAGTACATAAATCTATACACATTGGGTTAGAGAGTGGCGTTGACTACAATGCGTTCGCGTACAGTGGCTGCCAACGTGGCCTATGTGGTGCTGCATGTGGCGCTACTCCGTATTTCAACACCTGAAAAGGTCTGTTTTAGAGCCCAGTTGGAAATTTGACAAAAACGGTCTGTAATGATCCTGCAAAACAAGACCTTTTATTTTTTTTTATTTTCTATTATTTTCCTTACCTTCCCTTCGGCCTTTAGGGCACATTGCATGACGTGTCAGCAATGTTGTCTTCGAGTGCTGCTTTTTAAACGAAAAAAAGGTTAACTATAGCGTTAAATATATGTCTTTTAACGAGTACTGCAAAATATAATTTATAATTTTTATTCTGTTATATAGTGTTTTTTAAATATAATGAAAACGAGTTCGATGGCATTTCATAGAGTACAAATAAGACAAGACACCGCCGATGACATGTCACAGAGGTTGTCATGCAAGCCATGACATGGCATTGAAGACATCACCAATGAGCAAACCATCGACAACCAGATTTGCATTTGGGATGTGACTGCTTATGTGCGTGTCTCTGTGTGTGTGAGTGTGTGCTGGCATGGAAAGTAGCCCAACTGGGCTGCTGATCAATTGGAATGTCTCTGTTTGCATCCTTGCCATAGCTGTGGCTCTTAATTGCCAAAGGCGTTAGTATTAAGTGGTTTTCGTGCTTATTATAAATATCTCTTAATTTTTGCGATCCCCACACTAAGCTGGTGTGTGTGCGTGTGCAAATATGTGAGTGTGTGTATGTGTGTATGTGGCAAAATCTTGAAATGGCAATCGCCGACTGTTTCAGTCTTAGTCGCAGTCGCAGTCGCAGCTAACCAGACAAGTGGAGGACGTCGTCGTCGTCGTCGTCGTCGCTCCCGTCGTCGGCTTTGTTGTCATTATGTTGTGTTATTTGGCACGATTTGTTGAACTAAGGAGCAGCAGTCGACGCTGACGCTGCATCGTTCGCCGCGGCTGGGCCTGGGTCTGAGGCTGGGGCTGGGGCTGTGCGCGGTTGCATGATGCTGCCGATCGATTGAAAATCGATCAGCAACGATCGGCAAAGGCGGCAATGAAAATGGAAATGGCCAACAGCAGCAGTAGCTGGGCCTGTGCCTGTGTCTGTGCTGTAAGTGTAAATATCATCCTTGCGTCTGCGGCAGCTTCAAATGCCCCTGCTGTCTGCCGCATTGGCCATGGGAGCGGGAGCCAAGCTGGCGTCGCTCAGCGCTTATAATTGTCGCATGCAACATCGCGGCTATCACACACACACACACAGTTATACAGCAGCACGATGCCCGACAACGACAACGACACGGAATCGCCCGGGACAGGTAGACATGAAAGGTAACGCATTGCGGCGTAGAGAATAAGTAATTCACTTAACGCTTTAATATCGCTGATAAATGCGAAGCAATACCCAGGACCCTCTGCCCCAGCCCTCGGCAGCCACCTTGGGAATACTTTGCCACTTAATTGGTGCAATTTTCAACGATTTTGTTTTATTTGCATGTGTTTTTTATTTTTGTTCTCTTCTTTATTTATTTTTGGGGAGATCGCTGCGCCTGCGCAGACTTTGTGGCAGCGGCGTGCGAACTAAATGCGCCTCATTTACATACCTTGGTGCGACTGCGTGTGTATGTGTGTGCACACACACAATATGTACCCACAGATGTGCGTGTTCTATAGACCTGGGCTGGGAGCACTGCGACAGCTGCTGATTGGCCATGTTCCGGAATAAAGTATGGTGCCCATTTGACCGGATGCGCCGCACATGCTCACCCCGGCCAGTTAACGTCTGGCACATCCTCTCCAGGCGCGGCACGACGGAGAGCCCCGACTTCGATGCGAGTTTAATGCAAGGCCAAGCCTATAATTTGATCATATCCACACTATAACTCAGAGCTGGTGCAAAATGCCCAGTGGCGCTGGTGCAGGGCGTACCCCGCCAGACGCAGTGACAGAGCGCGGATAATGGATGCGCAGCAATGCCATTTTTGGCAGATCGGGGAGTGTGCAACGGCTTCTGATAAGACCACCACAGAACCAGAGCCAGAACCAGACCCAGAACCAGACCACCGCCGACCACAGAGT
This sequence comes from Drosophila colorata, assembly GCA_035041545.1. Classification (NCBI taxonomy): domain Eukaryota; kingdom Metazoa; phylum Arthropoda; class Insecta; order Diptera; family Drosophilidae; genus Drosophila; species Drosophila colorata. The sequence continues at coordinate 10,675,271 of JAWNLD010000564.1, forward strand.
GGCGACTGCTGCTGTGGCATCTGCAGTAGTTGTTGAAAGCGTCGAGTGCCCAGCGAGCTCCACTCCGGCTCCAGGTCGGTGCTCACTTAGCGGGCATGCGTCATAACTCAGCGCTGGTCGATCGGATTACCCGGCAGGCATTTCAATTCAACACATCCTTGGGTCGCGTCGCCTGCCCAATTATACGCGCAGTCGGAGCCCCGGCCACGCCCACCGACTCGTTTGCGCAGGGGCGTGTGACATGGCGACGCAAATTATAGCAATGCGCTGACTTAAATAAATGCGCGAGTTTGCGAAATTGAAAAGGAATTAACGGTGGGCAGAGAGCATCGGGCTTGGGCGCGGCTGCACCGACTCCAGATTCCCATCTCTGTGAATCGCAAAAATATTGTGCATAATTATATGCTAATGTTCACATTGAATTATGGGCAGATTTATGGCCCCCCCATGTACGTGTGTGTATCTCTTTTTTCCATAAGTATCTGTATCTAATGGCCACGGAAATTGCTGCTCCCGGCGCCAAATGGATGCCTGGGATGCCCGGGACCACACGCGGCCTGTTTGTATTGGAATCGCTCATGTAATTTCCACTGTTTTTGTATTCACCGACAGTCGGATTGATTACTGTAAAGAGTGTGATAAATCTCTGTTTTTATTAACTTTCGGCATGACGCAGCGGAATTCGGACGCTCGGTCGGAAGAACATGAATGGAATCAATATGAAAATCAGATCAGCATGATTAGTTATAATTTGTAAGACGAATACGAACACCCAAATTCAACAATAATTAATTAAATTTGTTCGAGTACTGAAAGAAAGGGCCTAAAGTTGATCCAGTTAAAAATTGATTTTAAGTACTGCATATATTTTATGCATATGTGAGTATGTACCTGATCTTCTGCTTTTTTGATATCATAAGCGTATCATTGGTTTTTTTTTTTTACATCCTAAGTCATCCTTTGTCATTCACAATTAATATTAAATATCTAGAATTTAAAAACAAAATGTTATGCATTTCTATGTGGTAGTATTTTGGTATTCTTAGTTTATAAAAATTTAACATAATTTAGTCCGAAAATGTCTTTTGATTTAATGATAGATTTAATTTGAGAGCCAAACTATAAACAAAATGGAGCTCCGCTTGAAAATCAGTTGGGCTTAAACAAAATTATGGATGTCAGAAATTTTAACTTTTACCTACATATATAGGAATGTATATATTATTATATTATTGGGATTTTTGATATAAATTCGAACCACAAATTAAGTTTATCAATTAAAATGCAGAATAAAATTCAAAAGCCAATCCATAAACAAAACAGCCATTCAGTTAAAAATCGATTGACTATCTATCGATATTGCATTTTTCGATACATCGCGGCATCGATTATTTTCCTTCGCGATTTGTTTATCCGATGTTAAGATTCGATATTTGTTTCAGACTTGCATCACTAAAGCATTCTGAATTGCGAACCAGAATGTCCAGTGTGGCCGTATGTTGTGTTAAAGTTAATAGTATAGTATAGTTTTGTTGAAGTATAATTAATACATCAAATGAATACTTCAAATAACATTAAAAATCAAGCTTTACAATTATAATTTGGGTTAGGTTGTTATCTTTTTCTAATAATGCTAGTAATAAAAAAACGTGCAAACAGTATTTTTTTAGTGAGGGACTGTCAATTTTACCGTTTCTTGATGCAGTCACACTAACTATGAGCATTCCAAGTGGAACTGTGTATTAACCAAAGTTTTTTTTTTTTGGCAATTAAGTTTTATGACTACTGTTAGGATCGTAGAAACAAATGCACAAATACATCAGATGTGTTAATTTAGTGATAACAAATAAACGTTAGCCCCCGTAGTTCCAAATTGCATGAATGTCGCAATTCCGTGATTCAGCGATTGCAGCCAACGCCAACGTCAGCAAAAAGTTTGAAATCAACTGAGAAGTCAACTGAAGTGTGAAAATCAGCTGAAAGACGATCATTAATTGCAACCATGGCTAGCCCCAGGACACGGCGAGTGCTCCAGGAACTCAAACCGCAGGACGAAAACTCGGTAAGGCACAAATACATAATACATAAATACATAAATATGTGTAGAATTTAGTTTGTAAAACATATTGCACGAGCTGCGACAAATACGTGTCCTAAAGATTGTTAATTTTTGGTACAGAAATGCTTCGAGTGTGGCACCCACAATCCCCAGTGGGTGTCCGTGACCTACGGCATTTGGATATGCCTGGAGTGCTCGGGCAAGCATCGCAGTCTGGGCGTGCACCTGTCCTTCGTGCGTTCCGTCACCATGGACAAGTGGAAGGACATCGAGCTGGAGAAGATGAAGGTCGGCGGCAATCGCAACGCTCGCGAGTTCCTCGAGGATCAGAGCGATTGGAACGAACGTGCGCCCATAACGCAGCGATACAACTCAAAAGCAGCTGCCCTTTATCGCGATAAGATTTCCACGCTGGCCCAGGGCAAAAGCTGGAGCCAGAAGGATGCCGAGACACGCTTGAGCAGCAACAATTCGTACAGCTCCAGCAGCTACAGCGGCAGCTCGACAGCCGGCGGAAATGGCAGCTCGCAGAGCCGCGCAAACGCAACAGGCGGCGGTGGAGGCTATCAAAATGGAGGTGGTGCCTACAACGAAGCTGCCGGCTATCAGCAGTTCCAGACACAGGAGTTCAAGGATCAGAAGGAGGAGTTCTTTAGCCGCCGTCAAATGGAGAACGCTTCGCGTCCAGAGTATGTTTATAATAAACAAATCACTTGATAAAATTCAATTAAATTTATATTTAAACCCTCGAACACCTACAGAAACTTGCCACCAAATCAGGGCGGTAAATATGCCGGATTTGGATTTACACGCGAGGCTCCACCGAAAACACAATCTCAGGAGCTGATTGACTCCACGCTGACTACTTTGGCATCGGGCTGGAGTCTGTTCTCCACAAATGCTTCCAAGCTGGCGAGCACGGCTAAGGAAAAGGCCGTCATCACAGTCAACTTGGCTTCGACCAAGGTACGTGACTAAGTACTAGCTGTTCTTTTTAATTTTATTACCTTTATTATTTGTATAGTTTTGTATTGGTGTTTTGTTTTGGTTTTCGTTTGATTTGTAGATTAAAGAAGGCACTTTGCTAGAATCCGTTCAGAGTGGGGTTACAGATGTGGCCTACAAGGTCGGTAAACACCTACTTAAGCCTATTTTCAGCCTATATTCAAATGCTTGCTGCAAAAATTACTTAACTTCTCTTGTTATCGCCCTAGGTTACGGATATTGGTAAGCGTGGCTGGAGCAATTTGGCGGGCGGCACCAATCCCTCTTCTCAGAGCGGCTACAACGATCCCAGTCTCGAGGACAACGGCTATCAGCGCTCTCACTCGGTGGGCGGCAACTTGGCCGGCGGCCTGGGCCAACAGAGCGGCGTCAGCGACAGCGACTGGGGCGGCTGGCAGGAGAATGCCAACAACAAAACGCATCTAACCAGCTCCAGCTCATATCAAAATCAACTTAGCAGCAGCGCCGTCGGCACATCCGCTGGCGGGCTGACCCACGACGATGACTGGTCCGCTTTCAATGCAACCAGTTACCAGAACGCCGAGACATCGTATCAGAATACACCGTCGGGTGGCCAGAGCATTCGCCGTAATATGAAGCTGCAGGAGACGTCGCATAAGCTGAGCGAGGGTTTCGATAATCTGGATGTGAAGAATGTGAAGCCGAAACCCGCTGCGGCGCCGAGTGGCAAGGCAAGCGCCGAGGATGATGCATGGAATTTGTTGATGAACTAGCCACGGAACGCGTACCATAATAGTAAAGTGTATTTGTCAGTTAACCGGATTTGTTTTGTATTATTTTCGATTGTTGTCATTTTGTTAAAGAAACTTCGATTTATTCGTACTCGCATTTAATGTAATTCACGAATATTATGTTCAAAAACTTACATGTACCGAGAGGTTCTCCTTTACATTATAATTTTTACAGGTTAGACCAATTTTAAATAGAAATAATACAAAGCGAGTTAATGTGCAAAATATATATATAAATTCAAATCTAACAATTTATTGCTGAAAATTACAACTTAAATTACAGGGTATCGCTATCTCTAAAAAACAGCTGTAAAGCGGCTCAAATTTAAATGAACAAAGTAATAATATCGATATCAACAGATTGTTCAAACTAGATATCATGTTTTGCTTATATCGATATATCGATAAAAACACAAAACTTTCTGCAATGTTTTCTCTTTTCTTTCATTCCATTTTGTTTGAACAAGCTGTGTGGACGCGTGCTTATCGGTTTTATCGTTCTCACGACATACGAGTTGGCAGTGCGCGTAGTTAATTCCGTTTATAAGCATCCAAAGTGTATTCAAGCATTAAATTTTACAGTTTTCAAATATATATCGATTTATAAACGAAAAGCTAGCATAGTAGGTAGCAACACGCGAGCCGCTTCTGGTATTTGCAACACTCGTTGAGTATCCATTTGTATTTGTTTCAGCGTGTCTGTGTGAGTGTGTGTGTGTGTGTGTATGCAGAAATTAAATTTTGCCAATTTGGCAAAAAGGTAGAAAAAAGATTAGCGTGTAATTTGAGACTTTAAAAGCTGCAGCCAAGTGAAATTGAATTAAGTAGTTGGCTGCAGATGCAACTGCGTATAGCAAGAAAGTTCCAGCTTCGTCCTGGCTGCGCCCACACCCCTTCCCCCTGCGTGCGTGGGGAGTTGTCAATTTTCAAGGCTTCAGCTGCTTCCGGCCCAGCGCTAGCCTTTAAAACAAGACGGCAAAAAAATCAGAAAAAATCAATGATTCATTCGCACTGCCCAGCTGGCAGCCAGCAGCTTGAAATTGTTTAAAAAGAAAAGAAAATAAGTGAAAGTGAGCTCTTTCACGCTCTCTCGCGAATGACTTCATTTTCATGGGAACAGCTTGGTTTGGGGAACGCAGCTGAGGCGACGTTGGGGAAAATTGCCGCAGTTCTAATGAATTAATGCTTACTTGGAATTTTTTGCGTTAGTTGGTGTTTTTATACTCGTTCACGGAGTAAAAAGAGTGTATTCTGTTCGTGCAATTTTTTTCCGCCGCTTTTGCAGCTGGAGAGTGGCAAATCGATCAAATCTATGTATCCTTGGAGGCAAACAATTTTAGAGCTAGAGTCGGCAATTTGGCAGTTTTCAGTTGATCGACTCTAAAGATCAGGCCAAAAACTTTCGGCCACGCCCACTTCCGTCACCACAAATTACAAAAATCGAAATTTTTCCAAAATAACAATAAAAAAGAGATTTTTCGACTGTTTTAATTATTGTTATTCTGTGAACGAGTATTGCGCGGCCGGTTACTTCCGACTGCAATGTTCTTACTTGTTTTGTTTACTCGAGAATAAATGCCTTTCAATATACATTCATACACACACATACATATCATATATATTGTATATTGTATATATTATGTGAATAAGCAGCAAAAATTTAAATTTCCTTTTATTTATAGACATTATAGAAAGTGCGACGCCACGCCCTACCCCGCAACACCACGACCCGTGTTTAGTTCAGTTCAGTTCAGCTACCAAGCGTTACCGAGAACCCGAAATCAACATGTTTCTGCCATAGGATCAGTCCGTTCAACTGTGCCAACTACATTAGCGAAACAGAAACGTTCGCCGGGCATTCCTAGGCGGGACAACAAGAAGAGACGAAGTTAACGCACACAGCATTTGGGAGAGGCACCGGCAACAGCAAGTAATAATTGAGACAACGTTAAGACGAGTCTGGAGAATGGTTAAAAAGCAAGTCAGTTTGGAAAACAACGCGTCCTTAGTAGTAAGTCAGCAGTCTGAGCAGCAGCCGAAGCAGCAGCCGGAGCAGAAGCAGCAACATCAATCCGAGCAAGCGCCACGCATCGACATCGATTTGACACCGGATCAGCCGCACAACGGTTACAACTACGCTCGGCAGGCAAATGCCGTCTATGCGCCAGTGAAGCCAGCCAGTAGCACAATCTATGAGAGCGGCGTGCCGCGCCAGCTGCAACTGCAACATGCGCATCTCGCCACAACGACACCCTACAATCTCAATACCGTGCTGCCACAGAAGGCCGTGTCCATGGCAGTGGCCGTCTCGAGCGTACCGTTGTCCATCATGCCCACTGAGATACCTGCCGAGGATGAGGAGCGGCTCGAGCGCATCTTCAATCAACTGGATCGGGACGGCGATGGCAAAATCGACATACACGATCTGTCGGCGGCCCTGCACGAGTTCGGCATGTCCAGCGTCTACGCGGTGGTGAGTGTACAACTTTTTTCGTTTTTCAAAATATGATGTCCACATGTTAGAAAAATGTCTTCTATCATATAGCACCCATAGAAACAATCAGATAATGAGTTTTTATGTATAGAAATGCAACTCACTTTTGCTACAAGTCTGCAAGGGTATTTAATCTTCGTTACCCCCAAGATTACTCTTCTATCTTCAAAACAAACATATTTCTGAGCAGACACTGAATTTGGGTTTGCGTCAGCAAAGGGTCATATTATTTGCATTAATGTGCCACTGTCATAACCGCCCATCTCTGAATAGACAAATGTTGTAAATATTTTGTTGTCTGGCACAACAATTTGATCTGTGCACACCTCGCTGTCCGTCAGCGGCAAGATATCTGTTGTGTATTTACATAAATGCATTTAGATTTTGCATAATTAGCCTTTGGGCTTGTGGCACGTGGCGCTTTTTATGGATTCAGCTAAAAGAAATGTACACAATGATCCGCATATTGTTAGACTCTATTGATTTTGGCAAATGGGCTGCTGTTATTTTTGACAATTGCTGGGCCAAGGTTAAGCAATGCAGATGCCAACAATCGGGGTTTACAATTTGTTGGCAACTGTTGTTGGCTTTGTTTTTCGTAGATGAATACATTGTTAATATGACTTATGGTTTGATTTGATACAGAAATTCCTGCAGCAGTCAGACAAGGATCAGAGCGGCAACGTGGGCTTCGCCGAGTTTTTACACTATGTGCGCGAACATGAGAAGAATTTGTGCCTGCAGTTCTCGCACTTGGACAAAAATCGGGATGGTGAGTTGGCTTGACAAAATATGTATGCATATAACTGTATTAATGCTTATTCAATTCTAGGAAAAGTGGACTTGGAGGAGCTAATATCTGCATTCAAGGATCTGGGACTGGAGATTGACCTCGACGAGGCTAGAAATTTGCTTAGCAGGTTGTTGCTGTTGTCGATTTGTAGTGTTAAATATATGTTTATAAGCGCATTTCGTTTGCCCCACAGAATGGACAAGGATGGCAGCCTAAACATAAGCTTTAACGAGTGGCGCGACTTTATGCTTCTGGCGCCTTCAACGGACATTCACGATCTGATCAAATTTTGGCGGCACTCTACTGTAAGTCACGGCGCAAGCGTTGCTTGTAGTTTGTATTGTAGCTGCTAGTAATTTGATAGTGTAAGCATTTTATCGCTTTATATGGATTTGTTTTGGCTCTGGAAACAGAAGGTTTGCACCGGTCTTTGTGCTGTCTTTGTTTATATTGTAAGCGCAGCCAGTGCAAACTAGTCTCACTTTCCAGTTGGAGCCAACACCATTTTGTGCTCCATTGTCTAGCCGTTTATTTAGTTGTTTATTTGTTATCGTATCGCATTTGAAACTAATTGTTAAAACCTTTCTACCCCTTCCCGTTTCGTTAATATGCGCCCATTAACCAAAAAAAAAAAAAAAAAAAACATTTTACCTTAAATACTTACACATACCTGTGTACTATACTGCTTTAAAACGTAGTTCCTGCATACACTCCACTCCTGACTAGCTGAGGAAGACTTGAAGGTACATATCGTCAAAGTTATCTAATTACAATTACCATTAAAATATACTTATAGTCGTATGTAGTAGTTATAGGGCACATATACATATGCATATACCATTCACACACACCTTCATCTCTGCGCAGTTGCATTTCCTCGTCCTCTTGCCATATGACTTTATCGTGCACCTTATCAGCAACACTTGGCATTCAAAATTCAGTCATGGCACTTCCCTATCGCCCATGGTTGACAACCTTTGGAGGCCAGTGCGCTTAAGAGCAAAAAGCTTTACTCAAAGCTCTGCACAGCAACACAGCTCTCTCTCTCTCTCTCTCTCTCTTTTGCAGTTACAAGCGCACGCTCTCCCGACTCGGCTGACGTAAGTCGGCGGTTTTATTTCATCACGGTTTAAGTTGGAGCTTTTGACTAGCTTTTAACGATTATGTCTACTGCTGGGTCAACTGATCTTTTATCATGCGCTTATCAGTTAGTTTTGCTCTCTCACGATGCACTGGCCCTGGCTGATCTGCTTGCCTACGATCTGTGCGAGGGGCGGGGGAATCCATTTCAACGGCTTTGTTGTCTGCATAATCATTTTGTTTACATATTTACTGTTCTTGTTGTCATTGGCACTCGGGTATTTTATTTCTGCTGGTTGTTTATATTTTTTTGCTCCTCATAATAAATAAATAATTTAATTCAATTGGTTATGATATTGCGTAGCTAAGCTGATTTCATTTCGCTTCAACGGGTTTTTTTTCTGACTACACATCAGTTGTATGCAGGTTTTCTACCAGTGAATGTCGAAGAAAAGTCCCAAACTCAGATTTTTAGTCAGTCAGTCCACTGCAGTTTGTTGCCCGCTGTTTTAATGATTATTCTTAAGGTCAACCAGTTCGAACAGGCTGCTGTGGGGTACCTGTCTGGCAACAGACAATGGGAAATCGGCGACAGGCCGGTTCTTGGTTGCTACGCAGTCTGTCTGGCTGTCAAACTTGAATTCGCCTTATCTTGACATTTAAATTAAACAAAAGTTAAAGCGTACAGACCGAATACCCTACGAAACAAATCAACGTTAACGTTGTCGTCATTAAGTTGGTATTATGGCCTTTAGCTACTTATTACAATTGCATGTCCAATTGAGGGTATTTGTTTCTGAGAGCATTGAAATTATTTGGTCGCTGATAAGAGTATTTGCTGTGTCGTTAGTTTGCTTGCAAAATATTTACGCTGAAAATTGTTTATTAGAAAGATTCGTAGAAAAGCGCTATTGATTAAAGTCCGGGTCCTCAAAAGTCGTCGCGTGTCCGGGAAAAAATTTCCGGCAAAACGTTCAAGGTTTTTGATTATCTTTATGGATTCTCTCTTTGTAGCACAGTAAATGTCTGGCACACTAATTGATTTTAAAGAGAATATGTTTATGGATAGATGCAGCGTTGTCCTGAATTCCAATTGTGGTCACAGTTGTTTTTCACGTAACTTAATCTATTTATTTAAACAATTTTTGTTTTTATATGGGTTGGAATTGTTGTTTATTGTTTACACTGAAACTAGATGTTATCGATTTGTAGCTGTTTCTACTGTAAACTCATAAACATTGCAATTGTAGACTAATTTCTCATTTCGAATGATACAATAAATTAATTGAAACATTCTTAGTTATTGCAGCAAAGTTGACTGAGCAATGACAGTCACAAAAAATGGGTGTGTCAGTGTTTTGTATAAAATTCAGACCTTATCAAAATTTTAGTACATTTTTTATTTGTTTTATTTGCGAGCTGGGATTTTCATACACGTGGCTATGGCCATGGCAAGGAGACTTTTCAAAGTAATTAAAACATTGACTTGTTGCTTATTTTGCCTGATAAGCCCTGGTGGCTTGTGTTTAATGTACCTTGTACCCGACGGCTATAGAGTATACACCTTTCTTGATTTTTATACACATGTATGCCCGGTGAGCTTATGGTCAGACTTGGTATAATATGTGAAGTAGCTAAAACCCTATCTTCCCGTAATATATATTGTTAGTTCGTTAGAACTTTGCAATCGTTTATTGCCTTTGGTGTAAACATTTGATGCTCCTGTAAACTACTTACCTCTGTTTTATAAGAGCCACGTAGTAGTGACGATCAATTGCAATCTGTAAAATTTCCGTCGACGTAGATAAATCACAGGCATGCTGAGGTTTTACTGTAAACATTAGATGCGATGCGATGCGATGCGCTGCGCTGCGACGCAGTAGCCGGGGGTTGACAGTCCGTCATATGCCCGTCATGTGGCTATCAACACAAGCACCTTCTGACTGCTTGCCCCCGTTCGCCGCTCGCAGACGCCCTTGATTAAGTGCGAAAGCGGCCTGAACCGGTTGAACATGCGAAATTCCGCCAATGATAAAGCAAAGAAACCCGTAAACAACCCAATAAATGGTCTGGGCAGTCTAGTTCAGTCAATGGAGGTGTCATAAATTCACTCTCTCTCTCAATCGATGCTCTCAAGCTCTGACGGGCATGCGGAGTGTGTGTGTGTATGTGTGTGTGTGTGAGTGTGTCTCGGAGCGTGTGCATGTAAGCGGCTAATTGACATTAGTTGCCCCGCTTTTTGGGGGAGGCAAGCGTCGCCAATGATGCGCGGAGGCCATTTGCGCTCAGTTCAGCAGCAGCGGGCAAAGAGAGAGAGAGAGTGAGAGGGGCGAGCGCCACGCGCCACAGCTGTTTGATTAGAGCAGCAGCGTCGCCGTCTCTGCCGACGTCGACGACTTGCACTTTGTGCGACGCTGGCAGCGACGATTACGAACGACGATCAGTGCTGGGAGAGCCAGAGCTCTCAGTCTTGTGGCAGCTGGCTCACGCGTAGGTTGTGCGCGCGTTAACTAATTCAATCCGCTGACTGCAGCGCCTATTATATAACCATACTGAAGCGGGTAACTGCTTTGCGTTCTTTCGTTGCAACGGCAAACGCGAATTTCGATCAAGTGTCGCGTTCTGTGAGCGAATCAAGCAAAGTCTGAGATCCGTTATACTCAACCTACCTTTATATAAATAAATATAAGATTTTGTAACCGTTAACGTTTAACGTTTAACGCTACAAGTGAAAGTTTGCAATTGTTTGAAACAGTTTGCAACACAAATTAGTGAAAGCCAGCTGAGCTGCATATTTACACACACAAATACCGCAATTGTAAAGCGGAAGTTGGATATCGGAAACACATAATCGTGACCTAATACCTCTTGGTTGATCAGAGTTATAAAAATATACAAAATAGCTAATCAAAATGTTTCGAAACAATACATACAAATACAATTTGCCTGTTGATTATCACAATATCCAACAAATGGCAGTCGCTGGCGACATGATGGAGGATTTCGTTGTCATATTCCGTGACATGATGGGACGGGTAGGTGACTAATAACGCTTATTATAGTTAATTCATTTGTGTACTTCCCGCCAATAAAGATAGGAGCAGCGAAATGTGCTTTCCATTTAAGTTTTAACAGTGTTAAATTACTGGAACTGATGCTTGTTGACTCATTCTTTAAGACTTCTGCCATTTGCCTTATCGTTTTCAGTGAATTTCTGTTCTCGAGGTGCAAGCAATCCATTATCGCAGCCAAGAGTATGCGAGAAAATGCCAGCACATGCGATTTCCACAGCTGTACTTTGGTTCAGCTGCAGCTGTTGATGCAACTGCACTTGTGCTTCAACTCCGTACGTGTTGTGGCATCTTTAATTAGCTTGATTCGATGCGACTTGAATTGGCTTCGCTTCGCCTCGCCTCGCCTCGCTTTGCTTTTGGTTGCGTAGACTACGACGGGCGCTTGGCAACAGCGTGTTGAAAACAGCGCGACGTTGAACAAAGCGCGCTGATATGAAACCGGTTCACTCCCCACATGTTGCCCCCCGCCCCCCGCTGCTCAACATTAGCGCCGCGACCCTATTGCCCATGTTTTCGTCTTCGTCTTTGTCGATCGTCAAATCGTGTCGACGACACACTTAACCACAAGCACCACACTCTCACACACACACACACTTTTGTATAAACAGGGACATACGCACTCCGAACTGATTTGCGTCTCTTTCTCGATGCTCGTCGCCTTGCGGGGTTTCGTTTGCTGCTGTTGCCAAGTGCGACGTCATTATGTTTTGCTCTTGGCCAACTTTAGCCAGTTATGGAGACTGAGTCATGGCTGTCTGAGTCTGTGTCCACGTGTGCGTGTGTGAGGGTGGGTGTGCTAGACGCCTAACTGCTGGTGACGTCAAATGCGTAAACAGTTTTTTGTAAAACTTGTTGATCTCCCATTGCTTGCATTTATTTTATTTGCTGTTTACGTTCGCGCTTCTCTGACGTCTGGTGTTTGCGTCATTGGCAAGGTTCGTTGAATTACCTGCTGATCGCATTCCAGCCAGCACTTGTGACTCAACCGATCAGCACCGATTTATCCGGTTTTAAGCTGCACATTCGTTCAGCTGGCGCTCCAAGGTGTTGCAGTGCTTTGGCCTTCATGCCTTGCATTAGCTACCGATTGGGCTCTTATGCCCACCGACCTTGGTCGGGGGTTTCCAAAGTATTCACTGTTCATTGTGTTCAGTTGTAAACTGGTAAAGCCCTCGGGGCCAACGAGTTGAATGAGTTAACTATTGTTGGTTTCTGTTCACTTTTGTTGTAGACATATTTACTGATATTCGTGTACTGTATTGAGACTTCCACATTTGCTAGCGATAAAAATTTGGCAGTGATATAAATAGACGCAATTTAAAGAAAGCTTTTCACTGTCATGTGCTCGCTATATGTATGCTTCCGTTGGTAAAAATAAATAAATATATATATTTTATCGCTAATTTTCACTCCATGATTTATGCATTAAGCATTTTCCGCATGACCACAAAATAATATTGGTAAATGGAATATGATTATTTTCACATAACATTTTCTCAGCTTAAAAACCAATCAAATTGAATTTAATAAAAATAAAAAAATAATGCAAATAAATAAATATTCACCTTTTGCAAATTATAAAAGCAAACAAACCAAATATTTGTCAACCCACTGCAAAGGTGTGGAAAATTTTTTAATGGGGTGAGAATATGCTAAACATGACAATTAATAATTTGGAATTTTTTGTACATCCTCCTTTGTTTGGCATTCATTCGCACATATACACAAACTGAATGCACATACAAAACAAAAGTTCAACAATATATAAACACATTGATAGTTACGAACGTATATAATAGCATTGAATATGTTAAATTAGCCCGTGCAGACATGCTTTTCAGCACTATTATTTTGTTTGTTTTTTGGCCTTTTCGACATTATGACATTTGCACTCGCGCGTAGCTCTCAATTGTCATTGAAATCATTTTTTTTTCCGCTGAAAGGCAAATGAACCTTAAAAATTTAATACAATTGTTTATTGTTTTTGCCTTGAAAGAGCTTTGCTCAAATTTGTGCATAATTATGGGTCAGCTGTTGCAGTCAAATATTTGGCTTAGCAATTGTGCGAAAAATTTTAAAATTATTGTTTCCAAGTATTCTTGTTTTTATTTTTTTGTTTTTAAAAAAAGCTCTTTAAAATCACAAGACTAGCCAGCGTTTATCACCTTCAGACGGCATTGCTGACATTTCGTTCAACTTTAGCGGCTTATCAGCCAATTGCTATCAGCGCACAACAAAAAAAAATAAATATATATATTTATATAGTATAGTGAAAGCTATGGAATCTTTGCAAAAATTTAGCGCATAATCCGAAATCGAAATACCCGCCAGACGCTAAGCATGAAAGTGTTGCACAAAACGAAATTGGCTTATTACGTAACCCGTTCGTAGCGGAAGGGGGCACGTCTCAGACAAAATAGAAATCTCGCAAATTGGCATTACATACTATTACACACATGCATATGGGTATAGATGACATAAGCTAAATAAAACGCATAGGGAACGGATGGGGAAGGGGCGGGCAACGCTCGGCGCGTGTGTTTTTCGTAGTCGCTGCTTCTGCAAAATTTTCTTATTTTAGAACTAGTTGCGTATTCGTATTGAGATGTTCTTCCGCATTGTATTTTATTTTCCTTTGCTTTGGCTTTGTTTTTGACTGTGTAGTAGCATATATAGAGGGCGAACGGAGGAGAGCGCGTGGCTAACGGCTTATTTGGAATATCTGTCGCTTCTTTCGCATCGGAAAACTCCGGTCATGATCGAAAACTAATGGAATACTTACAGGCTGGCGCGCTGGGATGGCTGATGTCGGTGATGTTGCTCTTGGGCAAAAATATGAAGCACACGGAAGCGGTATTGATCTGTTTTGAAGCATATTTTATTATTTTCTGTGTGGCCCAAACTCAGTATTTCCCATAAATCATGTTCAATATTTAATAGACAATCTAATTGTTAAGGCTTAGTCTAAGCATATGGCCTGTTTTCTTGTTATTAATTTGACGATGTTTTGATCCGTTACAGTACCTCGACATTGGCGAGGATATGAATGTACCTGATGACTTTACACAAAAGGAAATGCAGACGGGTCTCTGGTGGCGACACCTGGTGGCCGGTGGCATTGCTGGTGCAGTGTCACGCACGTGCACAGCTCCGCTGGACAGAGTTAAAGTGTTCCTGCAGGTAATGCACACTTACAATAAACTCCTCCAACAGAATCAATGTAATTAACACCTTCTCTTTCTGCCCGCAGGTGCAAACGTGCAGAATGGGAATCTCAGAGTGTATGAAAATATTGCTAAAAGAGGGCGGCTCGCGCAGCATGTGGCGCGGCAATGGCATTAATGTTCTGAAAATCGCACCAGAAACAGCGCTCAAATTTGCCGCCTACGAGCAAATGAAGCGGCTGATACGCGGCAACGACTCGACGCGCCAGATGACCATCGTCGAGCGCTTCTATGCGGGAGCGGCAGCTGGGGGCATTTCACAGACCGTCATATATCCCATGGAAGTATTAAAGACGCGACTAGCGCTACGCAAGACCGGCCAGTACGCGGGTATAGCCGATGCGGCGACCAAGATCTACAAGAACGAGGGCGCGCGCAGCTTCTATCGGGGATATGTGCCAAACATTCTGGGCATCCTGCCCTATGCCGGCATCGATCTGGCCGTCTACGAGACGCTCAAACGCCGCTATATAGCCAGCCACGATAACAACGAGCAGCCCAGCTTCCTGGTGCTGTTGGCCTGCGGCAGCACATCGAGCGCGCTTGGACAACTGTGCTCCTACCCATTGGCGCTGGTGCGAACGCGGCTGCAAGCACAAGGTGGGTTTCCTAAATGCATTTTTATTAAATATTGTATTTGATTCTAATTGGAATTATCTTCTCTTATTATTTAGCCGCCGAAACGATTGCTTGCCAGACGCGCAAAATACAAATTCCATTGAAAAGCTTCGACAGCGGGGAGGAGACGATGACAGGACTGTTCCGCAAGATTGTACGACAGGAGGGCCTAACGGGATTGTATCGTGGCATCACGCCCAATTTCCTCAAGGTGTTGCCCGCCGTTTCCATCAGCTACGTTGTCTACGAATATACAAGCCGAGCGCTGGGCATCAAGATGTCGTGATTTGTTTACCCCCCTCCCCATCCACATGGCCGTCTGCAGTGCGGACGGCGTTGTGTTGTGCGGGTGCGAGTGCGATTGCGAGTGCGAATGCGAGTGGCTCTGGTGCTGTGCTCCATTTTGTATAGTAGTAGTGGTAGGTGTAAGATGCGGCGTGCCCGCCATTCGCTCTCTGCTGCAATGACAGACTCTTCTAATTTAAGACAAATGATTAGATGCTTTCCTTAAGTGTAGAACAAGCCTCTTCCATGTTCTTGGTGTATATTTCTTTATAATTTATAGTTAAATTAGTTTTGGTTACTTTTTAAAAATACAAAATAAGTGATACTATGGCTAATTTATTTATAAATATGGAAAAATGTAAAAATTAGGCATGTGGAGCAGGGCGCGAACAAACCCCCAAGTTTCTTAACTTATCCTACAATCGCAGTAGGCTCAAGCCGTTGTAACTTTAAGTGCTAATTTATTTAAAAAATAACAAAACAGAAAAAAAAACAGATAAACACATGTAGCTTACGTCAGAGAACAGTATGTTTTAGATAGGTCACGTGGTCGCAGAGCTATATCTATATTACCAAAAAGAATGAATCAAGCAACTGCAGCTGCGAGAGGTGCTGACGAAACTAACCGCATCGAAACGAAAGGTTGAAGGTTTTATCTCAATAAGATCTGTAAACTTTGGAGCGTTTAGAAAACTAAAATAGGCTACAAGGTTTTACCGAGTCCAAGTGCTTAAGGTGGGGCAAGTGTAACGAAAATATAAATGAGCAGGAAAAATATAACAAAAATTGGAGAGAATCAAACGAATAAATACTTAGGAGCGTTTTAAGCTTGTACACAAAAGACATAAACTACTCGTATTTGTTTAGCATAAACTTACAGAAATAATAATTAACACTTAACGTTTGAAATGTGATGATAATAGTTTATAATATACATGCATATATACCTACATACATATAATACAAGTACCGACCCATGCGCTTCAAAACGGACGCAATTTTTTGTTCGACGGCGAGGCTGAACTTTTGTAGCATTTTATTTGTTAAGTTTAGTGACATTTTTTCTTAGATTGTATTGTGAGGCATTGTGAAGCCAACGAGATTAATTGTGACTAAAGCTAACAAACAAAATTATATTTATTTCCTATATATATATATAAACATATGTGAACAGCAGAACGCAAAATTAAGTTTAACTTTGGAAATTTTTGAAAAAAGCAAAAGTAAATGTTAAACAGTTTATAAGTTAAAACATTTGTATGTCTTATTATTTTTTTACCTTACACTTAATTAGTCAATTGAATTTTTTGTACATTTTTGTGAAAATAGTACTACATATTGTGAATTCTCTTTTATATTTACTTACGCATTTTTGTAAAATGTAACTGGAACATCATATTCAGGAGAAAATCCCAACACTTTCACCTATTTAATTACCACTCACCCTTGAAAATCAAAGACATGATCATATGCATTATTTAAAACAAACAAATAAATACAAACTTAAAACTACAAAAGCTACTTTTTTGTTTATCGTTCAATTGGCAAATGTATTGTATTTATCAATTGGTGTTTCAACAGAAGAACCCGATTGAGATATGCTTAATTCTAGTCAAAGAAAGGATCAAAATTATATATAAATTAAATTATATATGCCCTTTAAAAGTTATCTCTTACAAAATTTAACAAAGAGTTATGCTCAATAGGGATTATTTTTCTATAGATAGAAAATGAGTATTAAGCACAATTTACAAAAATTACGTACCCAGTTAAATAAAAAGTCTCTTTCCAAATATATATACTTGCAGATAATACAAATACAAACGTAAACATATGTTTAATATTCTAGTTATGTGAATATGCCAGTCTATAAATATAATTAAACGATATTCCAATAAATTGCCGAATTGAATGTTTAAAGAAGTGAAACTCAAACATAAGCTATTTAACATACGAATATAACTGCATATTTGGTACATGAATACACATATATACACATATATTTATATATTGTTATATTTTTGTACGTTTAGCTAATTTTTAAATACATTATTTAATGTGATTAATATGCCCTACTCAAGTTACAAATATAAACTACATAATAAATGCAAAGCATATTCCTAAACGTATTGCATTCTCCAACATTTTCTTGGAATATAGAAGACCACGGGGCGTATGCGCAACATTTTAGTATTTCAAGAGCACTTTGGCGCCCCCTAGCGACGAACTGGGACAACAAGTATTCAAAGAAAATAAAGAATGAGCTACATCAAGTTCAAATCGGAATCCGGCGCAATTATTTTTAACGCGGCGAACTAAAAGTTCGGTGCTATTTTTGGAGGGTATCCGCCCGCCAGCTGTTTCCAATACTCAGCGCCAGCACTAAACGGAAAACGAGACGTGTCGAAGATTTTCCGCTGCCATTGCAACGAAAATTCATATTGCATTTTTACATAATTCAAATTGGAAAGTTGTTGTTTGCAGCCATGGAGTTCGATCCGGACTATCAGAAGATCTGCTCGACGCGCACCGTGCAGTCCGATAAGAAGGGTTTCTTCAACGAGTTCTACTTGGATGTGAAAGATGCCTGCGGCGACAAGTGGCTGCAAAACTATTTCGGAAAACTCAAGTCAAATGCGGCTCGCATTCTGTCCATATTCAGTGATCGCGAGATCTGCGACCCGGTGCTGGGCGTCCTGGAGCATGTGCAGCCGGTGTACAAGCCGAAAGACGTACTCGTCTCGTCCCAGCGACGTGCTCAGGCCGACAAGTTCTATCTGATGAGCAGCAATGCAGAGGTGGAGCAGGACCGCAAGGAGTTGCTGCAGCAGGCGCTGATGCACGCCAATCTGGCCGTAATGCGAGCACCTGCTCCACAAGTGGATGCGAGCGTGGACAACGGTCTCACCCTGGCCATTGCCTATCGCACGCGTGCCTCCATTCTCATTGGCCTGGGCGAGGGCGAGGCGGCGCTAAGTGATCTCAAGCTGGCCACCAACTTCGGGCTGGCGTCCAAGGAGAGCGTGGACTACTACTGCAAGATGGCCAAGGCCTATGCAGGTGGGTCTCTTGAAGTCCAAAGTCTAATATCATGATATCTTAAAGTGTTCTCCCTTAGCTATGGCCGAGAACGCGCGCGCTGAAATCTCTCTAAAGATCGCTGAGAAGCTGGCGGGCGCGGAGATATCGATAATCGCTGCCAGTCGCAAGGAGATTGCTGCCTTCAAGCCCGCCAAGCGGGAGCAGCACCAGGAGGTGGCTCCGGCATTGACGCACGGCGAGAATCCGGCGTTGAGCGGCGCCGCCAACGTGGTCAAGCTCGTGGAGACAAAGGACAAGGGACGATTTGTGGTGGCCAACGAGGGCCTAAAGACGGGCGATGTGGTGCTCTGCGAGAATCCCGTGGCGGCCTGTCTGCTGCCCAACTTTTTCGGCACCAATTGTCACCATTGCTTCAAGCGGTGAGTTTTTCTATTTGATCACAAGGTGAAAAGAGTATATTGGGTTTGAGCCATGTCCGTCTTGCTGTGCGTCCGTCTGCCTGATGAATTGAAGCTAGGGACTTAAAGCCTGGAATATGTAGTCGTGTATACCCGCGACAGATAAAGTGTTCAGATTTGCTGGCTATGCCCACTGCAGGCGTGGCAATTCGCGAAAATCTATATATCTCCCTCAGCTTTAATACTAGGCAGACCAAATTTTTCAGCCAGATAAAAATCGTGATATGATCTATAGCTCCCATATTTCAAACTCCCAGAACTTTGCCAAAACTAAACCGATTTTCAAGTTTGATGACATTTTGGTCACGATTTTGCCTCAATATTGATTCTGCATTTAATATAAAGATTATTAAAAAAAATGATTTTGTTTAATATTTTACAATCTGCCCCCTGCTCATTGTCGAGAATACTTTTATGATGTACCCTAATTTTTGGTTGTTATTACACTGTGAACGAGTATTGCGCTGTCGGTTACAGCCGACTGCAAGGTTTTTGTAATTTTCTGATGTCTAATCGGGAACACTTCTGTAGGCTGCACACCCCCGTGGCCTGTCTGCATTGCTCGGGCATTGCCTTCTGCTCGGCCCAGTGCATGGGAGAGGCCTGCGAGAGCTATCATCGCTTCGAGTGCCAGTTCATGGACTTGTTCATTGGCTCCGGCATGTCCATTCTGTGCTTTATCGCTTTGAGGGTCTTTACACAGGCATCCAGCTTGGAGGATGGCCTGGCAACGGCCAATCTGCTGTTCGAGCACCTGTGCTCCCATCAGGATGTGCGCGAGGCGGATGACTATCTGCAGCGCTCTCTAATGGCCGGCTTCCTGATGCGCATTCTGCAGAAGGCCCAGTACTTTGGGCGCCGGAAGACCGAGGGCGTCAATCCCACCGCCGTGGAGCTGCAAGTGGCCACAGCCCTGCTCGGATTACTGCAGGTTCTCCAGTACAACGCCCACGAGATCTACCATACGATGGTGACGGACGAGCACTGCTTCGAGGGCTGCAAGGTGGTCTATGTGGGTGCAGGCTTGTACGGCACCGGCTCCTACTTCAATCACGAGTGCTGGCCCAGCGTGGCTGGCTATTATGTGGGCAAGAAGTTGGTTTTGTCAGCGACCAAGCCGCATCGGCCCAACGAGGTGGTCGCCGTCAACTACGGGCCCATATTCACCAAGATGAATCTGAAGGAGCGTCAGCGATCGTTGCGCGGTCGCTACGCCTTCAGCTGCAATTGCATGACCTGCCAGGAGAACTGGCCCCTGCTGCAGAAGATCGACAAACAAGTCCGTTTCTGGTGTGTAGTCTTTCGTAACTACAATTAGTATCCTTTTAAATTATTTTTTGATATTGTTCAGGTGCACCTCGGCTAATTGTGTGAATTTGCTCAAGTTCCCAAAGGACTTGGCCAAGGACGTGCGCTGTCCTCGTTGCCGCAAGAATGTTTCGTTGAAAGAAAGCGTCGCCAAGCTCATAAAAATAGAGGAGCTCTACCGGGAGGCTGCAGAGGCTATGCAAGCCCAGCAGACAACAGAGGCGATTGAGCTCTTCAAGGAAGGAATTGATGCATTCTTCCAAATAGCAGCGTTACCACACAAGGATACCCTGATTGCACAGCAGGCTCTGCTCAAGTGTAAGGCCAACACGGGTACAACATTCAAGAAATAAATTTGAATTTGAGATTGTTTTTATTTCCCTGTTTCAAATCTGTCTTAGGTGGCAATAAGTAAGTTTTATATGAAAGATTATAGCTAAATTTATTATTTTCACAAAGATGCTGCGTTTTTTTTTATTGGAAATTGTTAAAAAGCTAAAGTGGAATATAAAATGTTTAAATAGCGCGCGAAAGTCAAATTCAGTATTGGAAAACGTTATTGCCCGATGACAGATTGCTTATCGCATGAACTTAGCTTACCGATAACAATAATTTTTTGATAGGCAGATAATAAATAGCGTTTTAGCTAAATCTTAAATAAAAAATATTATTATGTACTTGATAGTAATTCATTTGAAACAACTTGGTCTTAAATAATGATTATTTATAATGTCGCTATGTGACTGTCTTTAATTAACCTGCTACTGTGAATTGTAACCTTCGATTTAATACTCGCTGTGCCACAGTCACTGTTGCGTTGTTATCGCTCATCTCTATTACAGCCCCTTGAAGCCATTCGGCGTGCGGCTTTTTAGTTTTTGTTTTGGTAGGCAACAGGCGCAAAATGTTTAAAAAACTAAAGCCTGGCGAAAGCGAAGATGATGTCCTGCGTATGGCAGCGGAATTTAATGCCGAACGACAGAAGAACCCCAATTTTCAACCAGCGGCCACAGTTGTGCGTGTGGAGAAACGTGAGTTTGACAATGGGTATGCAGTAAAATAATTATTAACAAACAATTACCCAAATAAAAGCTGTCGGAAAATCATTGTTTGCACAAAAGCGAGAGCTAAATAACCTTAAAATTAAAGGTAGCTCTATAAGTGCACAAGAAACTACGGTTAAGGTGGCTCACGATGAGAAATGTGAAGACGAAAGAAGTAAACAAATATTGCTTGATGAAATACACGAAAATATGTTGGGCGATGTGCGTGGAAACAAAGTTAACCCCGATCTGATAAACAACGTGGTGGGTGATCTTGTGGAGAGGAGGGAAGCCGCAAAAGAGCCACAGCTTAAACAAGTGAGTTTTAATATAATTAACCATTTGCACAACTTAATAAACAATTTAATCCTTTATAGCTCAACAGCAACAAGTCAGAAAGTATTTTTGCGCAAAAATTTAATGCAAAACAAAAATTGAATGCAAGTTGCAATCAAAGTGCTGCACAGAACACTAAACTTGAGAAGGTGCTGCCAGCATCCAGCGCCATTGTGCAAGACGCAATGCTGTCCAGCGAAATACACGACGAAAATCTGGGAAAACTGAATCAAATGCGCGAGGAGGACATCTTGGCGGAGCGTCAAAAGTTGCTGAGCTCATTGGGTAAACATGAGTGCCTTCTCAATCAGTTCCGTAATTCCGAAATTAAATTGTATTCACAAACGCAGATCCCGCTCTGATTGAGCTGCTGATCAAAAAGCGCGACGCCCAAAAGATTAATTCAACTGCGTCCAAGCCAGCGCCCAGCAAGCCGCAGCTTTTGCCAGCGACAACTGCCTTAACGGATTCGAATCCCGCGCACGAGCTGCTACAGCAAAGTGATGAGGGCAACTGGTTAAACTTTAATTTGGTGGAGGAGCACAAGCTGGCGTGGATGCGGGATATACCCGCGAGATTGGCACAGCTTAAGCCAGGACAACAGTTCAATGCCCGTTTCGATTGGAAGGGCGTTCTGTTGCCACACTCGCTGCAGGAGCTGCCACAAAATGCGGATGATCGGGAATTGTATTTGCATGGCGAGGAGCCTGAGCGACCGGGATACACGCTGCAAGAGCTTTTCCGCTTGGCGCGGTATGTTCGGCATTTCTCCTCTATTTAAAGCTTCTATGAACGAATGATTCCGTTCCAGCTCAACGGTGTTACAGCAGCGAATTTCTGCATTCGGCGCCATTGCAGGCATCTTCAGTATCTACAATCAGGGCTTCTACGACCAGGTGCTCACGCTGCCCATATCCAAAATATTCTTTCTGCTGCGATTCGGCTTGGACAACAACACGCCCGCACAACTCGAAGTCGTTAGCAGGGCTCTGGCTCGCCTGTGCTACAACGAAACGGACGAGGTGCTGCTGGACTATGTCTATGAGAACGCCTATTGCCATTGGCAGCCAGCACTGCAGGTGTTGACTGATGGTGACGACTCCAGCGATCCAACTTCGGTGGCATTTCTGCAACGTTACATGAAGCTTTTACGCACCAACTCGAAAGTTGTGAGTACCGATGTGGATGAGGATCAGGCGGATGGCGACAGTCGCATGTCCATGGACGACTTTCAGTTGGCCGAAACAGATCTAATGAGTTGCCTGCTGAGAACGAATATTTTCCAACGTCTTAAGTATGTTTTTATTTTATGTTGAGCGATTAAATGTAATTTGTTTATCTGATTTCAGCTTTATATTAGGCTCTGTGCGTCCTGAGAACAGCACAGTCGAGTCCTGCCTGAAGTTGCTTATACGCATTGCACGCACAAATGTGTCAGTGGCCATGCAGTTGGCTCAGGAAAGACAACTTTTGGACGTAATTTTGCTGAACTTTATGCCCAAAATAAGCCAGGCCGGTAAGAGTTTACACAATGCATTGTATTGGAACTTATTTACATATACCATGTTTCTTTAATCTCTAGCATCACAGTCTTCATTCTACGGCCAACCTCAGTATCTGTGCCTGAAATTGTTGCGCGTGTTGATCTGCCAGCACTTGGATATAGCTAAACAATTGGCGAATGAAACACTAATCGAGCGATTAAAAGACTTTTTATTTTATCGGGATGATATAAAGGTGGGATTTGCTATATATTATATGCTAATTGAAAACATATTATTGTCCGTGTTCGATTCATATTGCAGGGTAAATTAATTCGTGTTCAAATCGAGGCGATGCGCATACTACGCTGCCTGCTGCTGCTGGGCATCATAGATCGTGAACTGTTCAGGTGAGTTATGCCTTAGCCAAGCAAGTCGTCGACAGCGGCTTTAATGAAAGGTCCGTCCGTATCGATGTAACATAGAACCGATTGGTAGGCGGTGTCGCAGCCATCCACGCCCTCTGCAAACGCAAAGTTAATGCAAAATTTGGGTTATAAATTCAACCTTGCGCTTGAATGCCATCATACTCACTTTTCGTGCCACATGCTTCCACTAATTTCATAATGTTGGGATGTATTTCCGCTGGCAGGACTTCGACCAAAACCTCCAAGTGCATGACATTGTCGTTGTCGATCTGTGAGCAGTTTCAGATTATTAAACTTATATACAATTATATACATGTGCATTCTACATACCAGTCCGAATGTTTCAAACATGCAGTGCAAGAAACACTTAAAGGTCGGATCAGTTGGCAACTTGCCCTTGTGTGCCTCGGTCATCAACTCTGCAAGCGTGTAAATCCTTTTAAGTAAGCTTTTAAGCCAGTACTTGATTTGATTGCTGCTTACCTTCAGAGACGCCCGTTTTAGCCATGCAGCGTCCATGCATTTTTTCACCTGTTTCTTTACCACATCAGGAATTTCCCACTGTGCGCAAGTTTTTTTTTTTTTTTGTATTAAAGAGAAAAATTAATGAATAGACCAAAAACTGGAACTAATGAGGAACTTACAGCTTGTTGTGGCTGTATGGCACAGCATAAAACAAGCAGGGCCAGAGTTAGACCCAAGGCTTTGGAGCACATTGCAAAACACCGAATTCGAAGTATTTTCAGCGCTGAACTGCAAACCAGTAGTTGTTGCGCTCGCCACCAACTAAACTCTGCCCGGACCGATGTGTACTTTTATAGCTAAACATTTTGGCGGTGCCAAAAGCCGGAAATAATAGCTGTTATTGTTCCCTTACAGACAATTCCTGCCTGCACTTCGTCAGACGCTTGACTGGCACTATAATCATTGCATATTCGAAGTGGGCGGTCCGGCGCTTATACGCCAGCACGCAGCTGCCCTGCTGGCTGCCATTGTGGCCAGCGGCGAGTGCGGCGTGTGCGACATTGAGGCGCAGCAACTATTGCTGGAGCCATTGCATAACTGCTGCTGCAGCTGGCTGCACAAGGCGACTCGTGGCGACGGCCTCAAGGATGTGAGTAGAGTTTTATAAATTACCTCTAGAACATATTTCATATTCTATTAAATACATGCCAGTACACGCAGTTGACGCTCTTGAGCGCTGTGCTCTATGCCGTGGGCTGGTTCTCACGCCACGGTTACTTGGGCACTGCATCCTTTCAACAGTTCCTGCGCCACATTCTGCCGGAATTCGTTAGTTCCGCCGGCTTTATTGCATGTGTGCAGCAGCTGACGTGAGTAAAGTTGACAGGCGGCCTTTGGATTAGTTAATCAATTTTAATGAGTACCTCTCAACCCTTGACAGTCGCAGCTCTATAATTTTGCGCAGCTTTAGTGATCGGCGCAATGTGCACGCCCCGCTGCCAAACGTGGGGGCGGTTTTGATGAACGACTATGGGCCGCAGCTGATTGTAAGCAATACCTATCCAGTGCAGCTGTTAAGCAATGTCTGGGCTCTGCTGGAGCCGCCGCTGGAGGACGGTCTGAAGCCACTGTTTGACGCTTTGCTGCAGCCTGCGGTGTTGGAGCCCTTGGCAGAGTACCTAAAGCAGCTGAGCACGCGACTGAATCGCTTTTTGGCCAGCAACTTTTTTGCGCGCAGCGAACTGAAGTTTGTCCATCAGCTACTCAGCACCGATGGCTTGGAAACCTACTTGACACGCACGCAGATGCTGCAGTTGGTCTACAGTTATCTGTGCTCTTTGAGCACATCACAGGCCAAGCAATTGAAGGGCATATTCGATCGTTACATATTCAGTGGGCAGTACGTCGAACTGGATGCGAAGTCTTTGCAGCTGCTGCAACAAACTTGCATGGAAATTGTCTACTCACATTTTATAGCCGTATGTTTTTATTGAATAGCTAATATAAATGTTCGATTAAAATCCGAATTTATTTTATGCAGGACAACAAGGATCCCACTCTGACGCTCTGCTATACTCAAGCGCCTGTGCTGATGCCAGACTGGCCGTACTTTCAACTGCGTCTGCTGCTCAACAACTACTTGCAAAATGTGCAGCAGATTCCTGCGGTCATCTACTCAGGTGAGTCGGGACTCACAACTTTACTAGTTCTTACCTTAACTCAATGGATTTTTACAGAGAATCAAGTAGTGCGCATGACCTTCTCCTTTGTGCAGCAGCTGGAACAGCAAGGCTTGCAAATTGTCAGCCCACTCGAAAAGTTAATGTATTTGATGATCGCTTTTATGGGTCCCGACAGTCAGTTTCTGGAGCCAGAGCTGCACGAGCTACTACACAAGCAACTGCTAGATTTCAACTCGCAGAACCAAACGCATAACTTCGATTTTGAAGCCACGTTTGAGGATAAGGCCAATTTCGAGCCGCTCTACTATCTGTTTGTAAACCACTTCGAGGCGGCCAGCTATGGCGACGAGCTGTTCAGCTCACTCGTGCTGCTCCCGCTGGCTCAGAAATATGACAACAAGTGGCGTCGTCGCATCTGGTCAGAGCATGTGCAGGCAATGCGTTTTTTAAACTGTGACGAGAGTTTGGTATGTGCCAGGCAAATTAGTGTATTTAGCGTGTTTTAAATTCTGTTATATTTTCCAGTTGATTGGTGGCCTGGACTCATATCTGGAGCCTGTCGAGGATGAGCCCTCACTGGTTAAACTTTACGGGGATGCACTGCAGCGACAGCTGGTGCGTCCAGGTAGCATTGCCTACAAAATTGCCAGGCATCATTTCAACAATTCACAAGCAGTACAAAAAACCAAATTATTTTGAACAGCTGTTGAAAAGTTGAATATTTTTGAATATTAATGTAAGATGTAAGAAACGTCTCCTTGGGCTAACTTTGTTGCCGTGATATAGCTTGTAATTTATTCAGAATGCATATTTGTAATTAAATATTAAGCTTTTATTTCTTTCGCTTGGTTTGCAGGCCAAGGCCAATAATACATCGATTTCGGAAAAACAATTAATATCACGGTCAAATTCTCATACAGGCTCGAGCGCGCCTGGGATTGTTATTCAATTACATGCTTGAGTGGAATTAATGCACTATTATTTACGAATGTATGTATGTCGATAGAGATATATGCCATTCTTAATTGCATGAGCGTTAGCTGTTAACTGTTTGTAGTAGGTTGCCTATTGCAGAAAGAAATTCACTATCACCCTCAATTAATTAACATCACTTGACTTATTGACAACCGACAAACGCCGCACATGAGCCACGTCTTGGTCGCTGTCGCTATCGTCTGTAGTTGCCCACGACTGCTGATAAAAATATATGTAATTATAATGAACGCAATTGAAAGGCCACAGCTAATTAAATTATACGCCATACGTTTGCAATCGTGTGTGTTTGTGTGTGTGCACACAATACAAACGCGCCTACAGACCTACAGTCAAATGTCAAGTCATAAGGTCTTTCGTATGGCATGGAGCGTATGTGTAATATTTAATATGATTTATGTACTCAATAATCATCGCCTCACGAGCTAGTTGGAACTGTTTTGAATTTAAGCTCATGTTGTCCCTAATAAATTTAGGATTTTAGTGCTCCGCAAGGCCATTAACATTTAATTAGCATTTTATTAAATTAAAGTCCTCGAAGACCTGGCTTCAGTGACATTTGGAAATATGCTCCTTTGTGCACACACCCACAGCCACACTCCCACTCATATTTGTATGATGTATGTTTGCATATGTGTGCTCGGTCCTTCTTGTTTGCCACAGTGAATTGCAAAACAACCTCAGGAGTTTTGAAAATTATATTATCTAAATTTATAAAGGCATAACGGATTTCTTTTCTTCAGTCTGCTTCTGCTGGCGCACATCTAAGCCGTGGAGTTGCTCCAGTTTGAGCTCGTGCTCGCAAGTATGATGGATGTTTGCGCATATCTCCAGAGCTTGATATGTACTGAGGCGCGTGCACCAGTTGGGGGTCGTGTGGCCAACATTAAATTTATACACATACACAAATTACTTGTATGTATTACATACATATGTGTAAACAATTTCAGTTTGATTTATTGCCTTTTTTTTTTGGTTTTGTTTTAAAAGAATTTTGGGTTAACGGTTTTTTGTCGTCATGCTAAACATTTAAGGCTTTGCCTTTTAATAACACATTTTATTGTAGAGTTTAATTAGAGTTCCTCGATCAAATTGCATAGCTTTTGTATGCACAACTATTATATTATATATTTGCAAGCAGATTGCATTATCTGTTTAATAAGAAAACTTTTAGCCACTTCATGAAATGTGGTGCTAAATGCAAACAATACATATATACAGCCCCACAGAACAAATGCACAACACTTCAAATTGTATTGCATATTTATTTGCAGTAAGACCCCTAATAAAGATTCCTACAATGTTAGTTAATGAAATAGTTCAACGTTATCAATTATTTGCTTTAACACGTAGCTGGGTCCGCGGCCCAATCTTTTTTGGCATTTGTCTGTACTATTCGAAAAGGACTTCACATATTTACATATTTTTCTATGATACTTTTTATGTTCGATATGTCCGTTTAGACATATACCATTTTTAGCTTTATGTACATAGCCATATTTACATTTCACTTATAATACGCTGCACACTGAATGACAATGCACACGAATCCTCGGAAGGGTCAAAAAATAGCTAACCACCCTAAAGGGCATGAAAAAATATACGAATCAAAGTGGTGGCACACATGGGTAGACTTTTACATAAAAATATATACATCTACAGCTGTAAGTACACTCTGAGAAACACGCTGTTTCAAATTCTAGAATAACCGGAATAAAATTCTTGTCATGTGAATTTCGTTCTTGAATATTCTCAAATTTAGTAAATAAAATTGGCTTAAAAACGTGGAATGGTTTATGTAAGGTTTCAAATTGACTGTTAATTTACGAATATAAGAAAAAAGCTTGGATTGAGAACGAAAAACTTATTTTAAGTTATTTTTTTTTCATTCAAGTACAACATTGTTTAGATAAAGTGTTGTCTTTGAGTATTGTTATCAGGAATTTCATTTTTAAATTACGATTTTCGGTTTCAAGCTACGAAATTTCGAACTTTGTTTCTTGTGGCAACATTTGTACTTGATTTTAGAGCATATTGTTTTTTTTTTTCGCCGAGTGTATGCCGCTGCCAAGCGACAGTTTTCACTCATAACTCCATGCACGCTGAGTGGACTTCGCGGGGCAGCACGTCCCAGCGATTTGTCATCGATCACGTCACAGCTTTGCCCGGGGGGGAATTGCCTGCTACAGCTCGTTTTCGGGTTCGTCGCTGGGCTGGTTCGGTTGTTCCGATTTGACCGTCGCCGCATTCAGTATTCTTTTGCTGATCGCGAGAGCTGCTCGTTTCAGTTGCTATTTGGCTCTCAGCACGTGCGGTGCCGTTGGATTGGATTGGCCTCGTTCTTGCCACCAACTGGAATACTTTGTCCGCGCTGGCAGTCTTCAGTTGAAGTACATTTTGATTTCTTCGAGTGAACAAGAGATTATTTAAATAAACGTTTTATTTTCGGTTGGTGCATAAAAAAAAGCTATTTAAATCCGTGCATACGGTCAAAAACAATGTACACAAGTACTTAGATATTTATTTTTGAACTAAGCCCCAGCAGGCAGGTTGGTGTGTTGTGTATTGAAAGTGTTTCTCCAGTGTGTGTTTCTCAGTCTAGCCAACTGCTATCTCAAAAATATTCGTAATTAGTAAATGCATTTGGCAGGGGGCATGCCCAAAGAAAAAGTGCAGTGCCTTAGAGAGCCCAGTGCATGAGTACAATTTTAAGTGCGTCCGCGGCATTCGAAAAGTTTGTCGCGTTTCTTTTTACAGTTTCGTATTTCAAAGATGCACGTGTACAACAAACTTCTACTTGTATATACATGAATAATAAGCTGGTGTATATATGCGTATACTTATATATGTATTGTATGCCTGTTCTGTGGTGTATGTTGTGGAGTTCTGCTGATAATAGTCATTTGTTGATTTTAAATTGTGTTTTGTTTACAGATTTTGTGTGTTTGTCTCGTGGTTGCAGATAATTTGTGGCAAGACAAAGTTGTTTGCATAATTATTTGTTTGACTTTAGCTGCATAATATAACGTACACAAATATTATGTGAACTGTTCTTAAAGGTACAATCAATGCATAAACCGTCCTCGAAAATCAACATAACAAGTTCGACGTTAATTGGATTTAAATAAACTTTCAACAATTTTGGTAAGTGCCTCCAGCAAAACTTGAAGGACGAACAAATAGTTGGTGTTATATTTGTCGATGAAAGCTTTTTAGGTTGCAGAGATTTGTATTTCGCTCAGTTATTAATTTTTTGGTCAAGTAGGAAAACATCCGGTGAAAAATTAAGTAATTTATGTTTATCTTTTCATTTTTGTGAATGCTCAAGCTTTTTAGATTATGCATAAATAAAAACAAAAAATCGGAATGTGCAAAAAAACTCAATATTCCATATAACCCCGACCTGATAAAGTTCGCTTAGGTAAGCGTTATCAACAACAATATTCAGTGGTTAAATAGCGCTATGTGCAGCATTTAAAAGAGAGTCTTTGCATGAAAATGCACCTACTTATGCAGGTACTGATGCATGTGCTATTTTTCTTTTACATAACTATGTAATATACTTTTATATGTACATACGTATGTACATATATGCATTCTATAGTAGAGACGCGAATTTTCTATTTTACGTTAAGTGTCTCTTAGTTTAAATGCACTTGAACTTGAAAGCTGTAATTGCTTTCTTGTGGATCTGCATGTTCCGCTATAAACATACATACATGTACGTATGCCCAGTTTTCCTCGTCACTGTCTCTTTCGTTGTGCACTTTTAGATTTGGATCGTCTCTTTGCTGTCGTCGATGTCTGGCATAAATCATTGCCATAAGTGACCGTGGTTCTCTTCGTTCGTGTCAGGGTAGTTACTAATCGGCGTGAACTTAAGTGCTTGTCATGTCTAGAATAACACGAGCTTTCGGGCACAGTTTACGGTCACTTGCTCCAGCAGGCACATGCATACATATATGCGCTTGCATATAAATTCATATATAGCTACATATATCTAGTGCGATCTAGTATCCATTTACTTCGACTGAGCGTATTCGCATATACCTATGTGAACTTTGAAATGTAATGTAAACTGTAACATGCCGTCGCGTATTTGGTTACATTTCGATGCTACTCGATGAAAGTTTTTTATTTTTATGGGCTACGTATCAGCTGTTATAGTTGTTAAAATGCCTAAGGGGCTTCTTTGACTCTGGCCCTGTTTTAACATTAAAAACAATTCAGGGCTGAACTTGTACCATCATTTTTTTTCCATGAACAAAACATAATATCGATAAAAAAAAACTCTGTAGATAAAAAATTCTGTTGATATCAATAGATATGAGCGCTCGATAACTTTAATTTATATAGAACACACTGAATTTCCGTTTAATTAGCTGTGTTATTAGGTTAACAATATTTTGTAATTTTAATATATTTTTTATATAACTCACACCCTCACACTCAATATCTCTGAGTGTATTCCATATGCATATTGGCTACACCTGCTGACTAGAAAAGTACACAAAAAAAGTTGTTTCAAGTTTCCTGAAATAAGCGCATCTGCTTTCAAATGAGCTGCGCATGCGCTTTCTACCCAAACAACCCCTGTGCCATTGAAAACTGTATGTGACCTTTTTAAGGGGTTGTGTTATAGGACTGCACCCTAAACATATCCGCCGATTCCCGTTATTGAGTACTGTGTGAACAAACTTTTTAAAACTAAAGTTCTTGGAATGATTATCCTTCTATCACTTGCACTTTAACAATAAAAACGAGTAGAAGTTTTTGCAAGCAAAAAGTTGAAGTTGCTCCACTGTACGAAGTGGCGACGCGTGGCGGGAAAATAAAACTGAAAGCCATCGAAATCTGTTTCGATGTGCATTCGTCGACCTATCGACAAAATAATCCAAGTGCATCTGATGGCCTAATAGCTTCTGACTTTTGACTGGGGACTGTTGACTGTTGACGGGCCGGCTGGAGACAGCGAGAGAGCTGGGACTGCCCAGGCAAGTGGCGCTAGCGTCGGGGCGCACTAAAGGCTTTTCATGTCAGCCGCAGACAATAAATAATGAAAAAATGACACTGTACGACACGCAAAGCACACAAAGAAAAGTCATAGGAATGTTGACTCTTGGAGACAATGCAAAGCCGACAACTAAACTATTAAATCATTGACCTTGCGAACCTTGACAAAGAGAATACACAATAGACGGCGCGCAAAAAAAAAAGAAAGACTGCAATTGAGAAAAGGTGAGGTGGGTTGGGTGGGGTGAGTGGGGGGTGGGGCACAACGGAAATGCTCAAAACGTGGCTTGGAAATTATGCAAAGCCTTCAAGCTACGAAAATAGCAATCGCCGCTCACTGAAACGCGGACAATTTTCACCTTTTCACGGCATTTTCCGCTTTTAATCAAGATTTATGGCAATTGACGGAACGACAGACCCCAAAAGCGTGGGCTGGGGTTAGGTGGGCGCCGCTGTACAGAAAACGGCAAAAACTGCGCTCGTGTTTCGCTAATCAAAGCGCTGCTCGTCTTGTCGGCCTCATAAACCAAATCTTCTGGTAGCGGCTATTAATTGAACACGACTTTAATTAAAATACGCGTAATATACGAGGAACCGAGGAACCGCGCAACCCTAAGTTTGACCTCAACGATTGCACAGGCCACTTGAAGATTAGAATTTGGTGCTTTGATGTGTATTGTGCGGGTTCAATTTGCGTTTGGTTGAAGGGGCAAGTTTTTTAAAGAATATGCCGCAATATTTGAATAAAAACACACTCTGTTAGAACCCCAGCAACATTTGCAAGAGACTTTGTTTTGTTTCTCGCATTGCATAAGAAGTTGAAATGAGCGTATTTAAAATTTATGATAAGCTTTGTGTACTAGACCCAAAATTAAGGGAAACGTAACAGGTTCAAAGGTTATTAGTGTTGCCATGTATTTCCTTGCAGCCGTTTGCTACAAATTGTGCGCTCAGCCGTAATATTGTATAACAATATGAACTATGTTTTATTGGCTCTTCAATAACCAAGGACTGAATATAATACCATAATTAACAAAAGAGCAGTCAAAATGCAATGTAGCGGACACTTGAGAAATAAAAACAATTTTACTCCAATTAATTACAAACGTTAACAAATTTATTTTTAAGTTTCGGAATTCAAAATACAAAACTAATATGCAGTTTCCAATCTAAACAGTTTTCGCTCATTTCAAGTATACACATTTTTGAATTGAGTATTTTTTGCTTAACCTAAGGCTGAAATTAAAAAATAAATAAATATTCTATACAGTTAATATTAGAATTCAAAACGGAATTTTCCGCTGAGTGCACTTATGTGTATTAACTGATGAGCTATGCCTAAGGCCCTAAGTACATGCTGCTTTTGAGTTTTTATTATATGTAAGCTCGCAATATTTTATATCAAATTCTGTACTTATATTATTAATTTAATATTAATAGCTTATGGCATGGCAGATGCTGCTGCCATGTGATTCACATTAAAAGCTATTCATTATTCACTTGGCGCCAGCTCGAGAGTGTTTGGAAAAGTTGTTGATTAGACGTCTTAGTACTAAGCTTTGATTCAGACCAAATGTCTTAAATAGGCTAGCATGAAATTCAGACTGCGTGCAAATTGGCCAACTAACATTTAATGTTTGCCTAAGGCTGGACCATGATTATGAATAACTTCTTAAGTGTTGCATGTTCGAAATTATGTTTGTTGCGTGCCTAACTGCAGTTCCCATTCACCATTACTGGCCAAATTTGTAGCCAAAGTATTTAGCAAGTAATTAGTATATAATGCTTAATACTAATTAAGTAATGAAAACCCGACGCGAAATCACAATCAGAGTCCGGACATGATGTTGTGTGCTCTATCACAATATATATGTATATGTAGTTAGTTATAGTATTTAAGGGACATAGAACAATTATATTTGCTGTAAGCTTATTCTCACTCTCTTTGTGCACATGTTTCAATTGAGTTTGAGTAGTACTAAAAAATCAATTAAATAAATACATTTAAAAACGTATATTGAGCCATTTATTTTGCTCGTTTGGCTTATTGTACATGAAAAAATGCATATATGTTGTGTTACGTGCGCCCCTAAAATGTAAATACCCTCGAGAATTCTGAAATTAATAAATGTGGCTTTTGTATCCATTTGCCTGCACATTGTTTAAAGTGCTTCTGGGCATGAAATGACTTTTTAAGCACCAATCAGTTCGGCTCTCACATGATCGACTTTCCTGTTAGTTACGAATATAAAAAAACGTTCGTAAAAATGTCGTCAATAGCATTTAACTCGGCTCTAAGTAAATCGGCACGAATTTGATATATTGAACAACGTGTCGCAGCTGTAACTTGGGCGTATACTCAATTTATTTTGTGTTAAGTTTTATTGGGAACGATTTTAGTTTCTTGAATTATGAAAAGCTTGTATGAATTACATTGCAGCGGACGAAAATCGCTCCTTTTTTATGGGTTTGCAGGAGTTTCGGTAAAATGATTTTTGCCGAGCAACTTTATTTATTACCAAGCGTTAAGAGTGACCATAAAAAGAAGCAGTCCGAGTTGCATTGGCATTGATTTCGTCAAAACAATTTTCCTTATAGTCGTAATACTTTTTTTATTGACCTTTTAATGCTGGCGGAATTGTTTCCTGTCCTGCTTTTCTCTCGTGGTACTGATATATGGATTTATTTGTTTTTGTAGATTTTTGCACTTAATTTATGCTGCCGCAAATGAAGCAAATAAAAGCTGCAGTCACAGCAAACACCCACACGGCCGTAGAGTCGCAGACGCGTATCCGGGGCTGTTGGCTCCCGGGTACTTACCGAATGGCATTCCATTTGTGAGTCGTAAATATATATGCTGCCACAAATTTACGACTTTAAATCATAAAAGAAAAAACATCGCTTATTGGAATCCAGCTTTCCCAAAAGACCCAGGCAATACTTTTACATATATATTTGAGAGTCCACAGGCTGCCTCTCAGTCGAGTTGTTCACAGGTTTCCTGTTTGCATCATAAAAACTCGCGAAATAATATTTATGGCACTTTTCAATGCAAATTTACAGCCGGCAAATAATATGAAATTCTCTTACTTACATAACCAAATGTGTCCCATAAAAAAACGACGAAACTTCGTCCACTTGTTGGCTACTGTCACCAGGCAGGCTAAAATGTAAGCTTTTATAGCTTTGCGGTTATTGAAAGAGCTAAAACTAATGTTACATATATCTGTCATCAGTCTCCGACATCTCGTTATCTTTCAATACTTTTTTACCGCTGTCACAGAAATCACATATTAATAGCTTTGCCTTAAACTTGATCTGGGGCTTGTAACATGTTTTTTAGTTATTCAATAATTTTGTAAAAAAAAATCCATTCAAAATAAAAATAGAATACTTTGTTGTGCTTCTTCTTTAAGGGAATCCTCTGCTCACATTTATTCGATGTGTGACAAACCAAAAATGTTGATAATGTAAATAAAATCTACGAAACCTTTATTTGATTGAAGCTAATGCATAAATAATGAATACTTTAAGTACGAAGGGAGTGGAAAAATTGTTAAAAGTGGTTTCAGAAGGAATTTTGGCTTTAATGCTGCTGTTATGCAATTAAATGTAGATGTTGCTTATGTTCAGTTTGAAACCTGTTTAATTAATACGGCTTTTTTCTCACAAGCTTACCTGCTCATCTTTATGCATTATGTTGGAATATATTTAAATGGAATATGGAAAGACGAAATAAATAAAAAATATATT
Organism: Drosophila colorata; assembly: GCA_035041545.1. NCBI lineage: Eukaryota > Metazoa > Arthropoda > Insecta > Diptera > Drosophilidae > Drosophila > Drosophila colorata. Next base: position 10,710,657 of record JAWNLD010000564.1, read on the forward strand.
ATGCTTATTTTTTTGGTAAAACTTAGCAGTGATGGTAACAGTTATGCACATTTTAGGCAATGATAAATATTGAAGAGTTTGAGTTTTGTACGAATAAAAAATGTTTAAGTCTTTTACAGCCATCATCAATTAACGGGGTATCCACGAGACTTTGCCCAATGGGGCATGTGTTGAAAATTCCGACAAGAAGAAACTTTTAATAAGTCTTTGACGGCGGCAATTAATATTCGTCTTTCGGCTTTAATTAGGAAGAAGCCAAAAAATGTTTAAGATTTTTTGATGTAAATAACAGAATTTATCTTTAGAGTATGTTTTATTTTTCTGCTATAATTAGTATTTCTTCCTACTCTCCTCACATTACCTGCGATTTTTATAATAAATAAAAAAAATGTGTAAAAGACGGATTTATTGTATTTTGAAGTTGCCGAGGTTTAAATGAACTCTTTAATGCTTTAAAAAAGTCATTACTCAGCCAAAATGTCATAGGCTTATCGAGACTTAATCCTTGAACGTTGGCTCGCCTTGTTGGAAAATATGACAGGACTTATTTGTCAGTATGTTTTTGCTAGAATCTTCATCCGGCTCTATTTAATATTAAAGTTTTTTCAGCCCATGTAATACTATGCGAATCAGCACACGCTTGACTTGCTTAACTTTTGTTGTATGTTTTTGACACTTTTTGTGCCATGCTGCTAGCTTGTCATTGCTTATGTAGGCTCGCAGGACTTCGCCTGTTAATCAGCTTTGATGTGCATCAGGAATAGTCCCACCCACAGACACACACACACACACCCACATACAAACTTGCTTCCTGTATACCGTGGCTTATGCGGCTACATCGAAACATGTGGTGATGAACGACATGGTCTAGCCGGGTGGGCGGGACTGACGCTAACATGTCCCTAAACAACCGATGCCTGTCCGAAAGTTTCCTTATTGTGCGTGCCATATTACTGATTACCATTCGGACATGTATCGCTTCCCATCTAGCATAAAAACGATTGATATCAATATTGGGGCATCAACGTTGGCTATCAGAAACGTGCCATTCGACACATTCGACACAGGCACATTCAAACGGTCATCACAATACATGATTACCCATCGTCCATGATCCATGGTCTATGGTCCATGTTTTGCCATTGTGATGATGTTTTGTCATTAAGACCTGCTGCATCAGCATCGGCAGGTCTTAGCTTTGCCGTTACCATACTTTATTGTTGCTCTTTTTGTATCGCCTTGTAATTGAGGTCATGTAATAAAGTTTATTTATATGTATATATATTATGTATGAGTGCGCTATGGTCAAGGTTGAGATATGTACTTGCAATTTAATAGCTCATGTTGACGTTGTTGATGGTGCGAATTTACTGCTTAATGTTAAGAAACAAATGAAATGTTAAGGGTTTTAGATGATATATATGTATGAGCAGCGCCCTGCTGCTTAGGAATACCCTTTGGCGAGCTATTCTAATTTCTAGCCCTTGAAAAAATCTCAACTCTTTACGAGCACGTTACAAAGTTAAATTTATCTCATGGCCATTAAGCAGGCTGCTCGGTGCTAACATTTAATTCGGCCATATAGCAAAGGGCGTAGAATCGGCCTTATATGGGGTCTCCATTGTGGCGCACAGACCACCAAAGTAGTAAAAATCTTATTTTATTGTGGCAATTGAAATGCGAATGGGCGTTGAATTGAGCAATGAAAAGAAAGCGTAGCAGCGCTTAAATACGCATACTGCCATACACATAGTCCAATCACAGAAAAAAACAAACGACGGCAAAGAAGTTAAAAGCTTGAGAACAGCAACAACAATAAAATCGCAAAAGCGAAACAAGGCAACGCGCAAATCACCATCGGAAGCAATTGGCCCATTGTACGGCCATTAAAAGGGGCCCGGCTCGAGGGCCTCAGCCGTCTTCCAGGCTCGGACAATGGCAACAATTATTCAGATAAGTTTTTTACAACTTTTCCACGTTGTTTATGTGCTGCCTTTTAGCAGCTGTCAAGCGATTTTAGGATGGAGCCCAAATAGCTGGCGTCTATCATATCTACATGAAGCTGCAAAAATAAAATACAAAAATGAAGAAAAAAATCAGTGGCGCCCCCCACACCACCTGAGTTGTGGTGACAAAATGCAAATGAATTTGTTTATGGCGCAATTAATCAAAACTAAGACTGAGCCATCATAAATCAGCAATCTCTTTTTAATGCCTTCATTACAAAATGGTTTCATTTCAAAGAGTGCCAGCCCCCTCCTCGGACATAACACCACTAGCCGACTTTGCTGGAAAAACCTTTAACCCAATGGCTTGGCGCTTATCAAGTCCCACCTGGCTCTTGTTGAGGCCATAGGTCAACGTATAGCCAGCCTTTTTGGATGCCTTCTTAACGTGTGTCTGTCGCTGGCCGATAAGCGTTAACAAAGTTTTTGTCTTTAGGGCAGGTCCTGACGGCCTCGCTGCGTGTTTAACAGAATGCGTGGACATCTGATTGCTTGCTGCCAGCTGTCGTTTGCCCCGTTTGACCCCTGCCACCAGCCACCGGCTCCCAGCCCCCAGCCGTGTGCCGAGTGCCGTTGGGCTCATTGAATTAAGCGCTTAATTGCTTCAATAAATTTGTGCAAATTCCACGTAGCTCGAGTGCAAAGTTCCCACATATTCTGTAAAAATTGCATAATTGGCGTAATTATCTCGCGCTTTCATTCAGCTCCCTGCGTGTTTTCACTTGTTTCGCTTTGACTTCTCTATTGTGTTTTCCAATTGCTCGTTCTGCTTGTCTTTTGCACTTGGCGCGCTCCCAGCCTGACCCATAAATGCCAACTGCTGCTTAAGAGGTTCAGGACAGTGACAAATTGCCGCCGCTTTGGAATCAATTGCTATAATTCCTTTTTTGGGTTACGACCTGCTACTTCATATCCTGCTTGCGAATTCATCGCGCATACGCCAGGTGTGCCAGTCTTAGGTGGCTCACATGGCAACCGTTTCCCTTGGGATCACAGAGACCGCTAATCATGATTAATTTGCATCAATTTACATGTGCTATATTTAGCAAGCGATTTGTCCACGACTTTTTGCGCACAGCGTTCTCGTGAAATAAAAACATAGCAAAATCAACCAAGAACCTTGCGGCCGGGTGTAGCAGGACACCGCAATACTCGTTCACACAGTAATAGGAACCGAAACATGTAACTGATTATTTTACAAAAAATTCCAAAACATGTTATTTTCAATAATACATATATTTTAATTGCGGAAGCAATCTTGAGGCCAAATCATGACTAAAATGCCAAAATGTTGTTTTTTTATACTAATTGTGACATATACAATCGATTAAAAATATAAATTAGCAATTCTAAATTTTGAAAAAAAAAATGTTTTTTCCGAAAATGAGTAATATTTTTTTTACCAAAAAATACATAATTATTTTATTTTTACCAATGCATATATTTTAAATGCATAATCATTCTTGTGCCAAATCATGACAAAAATGCCATCAAACATGAATAGCGGTTCAGTTTTGACAAAATTATATGGGAGTATGAAAGGAGTTAAGGATCCGCCTTTACATGTAAAATTTTGGATGTTTTGGATATTGGTACTCTGGAATAGGATTTAAAAAAGATTTTGCCTGGTACTTACGGCATTTGAATAGTTTGCCATGAAAAACATATGAATTTTAAATATTTAAACGAGAGTTTTTCATAGAATTTATAGTTATAGATAATTTGCTTGCCAATATATTTATAATACCCATTGTCATGTCACAAGCAAATCACATACACATTCTTTTCATTTATGGAACTATTCTTACTATATTTACAGCAAAATATTTGCGGTACAGCTGGAAAACAATTCTCGCAAATAAAGTGGACCAAGAAACACAAATGCTTTGCTTGGTATGAATAAATAGACAAAGGAATAAATATATCTGATTCATGCAACGAAGTGGAGTGCATGGGTTAAGCCAGAATACCCAAACACAAAAAGAAAAACAAAGTTGTGGGCATTAGCTAACCACAAAAACCCAAAAACAAGCCGCCCAAAGTTTTTTAAGTCTCGTTCCCACCCGAGCCGCACATACAGAGACATGTCGGATACAACATCGTTTGAAATGGGCTCGGTCGATCGACCCAACCGCTTCCAAGTGAATCCTGTTAACCATCACAAGAACAACAATGACAGCGAAGACCGCAAATTACACGCTCCCCCGGCCGACGAGGTCTACCGCCGGCTGACCAACATCGATGGAGAACCGCTCGAGGACGACACATTCGATGCGACACAATTGCTGAACAAACAACAGCCAAGGATGCAGAGGTGAGCACTCATCCCTCCCTCTCAATTCCCGCCTTATATTTGTGAATGGAAGTAAACTTTTAGAATCTGTCCACTTTCTCCTTAACGTGTTGTGCTTTTCTTCAATCATTGTTGGTTTTGTTGGTTTCCGTCTACTTCTGACCTTATTATAAATTCCAAGTACGGGCTCGTTTTTGTATCTGCAGAAACTGTTTTGCACTTATGTGCCTCATTTGTCATTTTTATGCCCATTTATGGGTGAATATATACATATATATATCTATATACAAGTATGTATGGGTTAAAGGGCATCGTCAAGCTGTGAAAATGGGCAGAGACAGGCCACTAAGACCCTATAATTAGAATCAATTGCTCAGTTGAAATAGCCACATCATCTAGTCAAATATCTGTCTGCTTGCCTTGTGTTTATAAACCGATTTATATATGTAGATGTGAGTACGTATGTGATAAAAATCTAATGAGAACGCATATATTTTTATAAGTCAGTGAGTATTTTATGAGTGTACAAATTAAATATAAATTAACTTGGATGAACGGTACTTTGGATAAGAGAGGGGCGTGACGCTGTTTTATTTCTTATAAAAAATATATCATCATCGTGAACGCTAGAAGTATACAATGCGCCCCCATCCCTACTTTGGGCGTTTCCCAATCGAGTTATTTTATATGTCTACGATTCTCCTACATTCCCATAATAAACAAATGTTCCATTGAGGTCTTATGTTTTCGTGTAAACGTGAACCTTTTAAAAGCTGTAGTCATATTGCTTAATATTTTCGATATTCAATTTAACTTTGTTTAACGGATGCCATGTGCGCAATTTGATAAGAAAACGAAATTGGTTGCCTGCCCATTGGCTTCATTGTACGTTGGATGCATCTATCAAATTACTTGAAAGTTTGTCGACCTGGTTCGCTGCCCTTAAGTTGGCAAGTTCAACAAGCAGGCCGTGTCTTAACGCGCTCGCTATGTCGAGCGGCAACCCCCCCGAGAAGACGCCCCGATTCAGAGGGGACACAGTGCAACAGCAGCCAACAATACAACCAATCATAGTCAAAGAAATAGCAATTTCTCTTGGTATTCGAAGAATGCAGTCGGGAAGGCAACAACTTGCAGATCATTTGCATATCCAGCGACCAGTCTAAATCGAGATGTATTTGGACCTTTGCCAAGGTCACGACTCTTAATCAGAAGCGAGCGTGGAGTGAAGAGTGTAGAGTGTAGACTTTGCCTTTTATTGGTCTGCGCTTTGCCTGCTGTGTGGGCCATAAATTAACAAACATAACCACAAACCATAAAATGAGGCTACTTTTGCCCATTTGCATTATTCATTGCCAATTTTATATTAGAATGGATTTTTAAGAGTAAACATTATTTCTCTAATTGCCACTTAGCGTTTCATTAATTGGGCTCCGTTTTCCCACGGCAATATTTAATGTCAAGCTAGTTAAATTTAAAAGAAGTCTAATACCCAAACAAGATAAAATCGTTTGAAGCTTATAATGCACGTAGAGCACATTTTACATTTAATTAATTACAAACATTCCTTGTTACGAAATACATATTAATGAATTAGTTGATAATTTGGGAATGGCTTAGAAAACCGCAAAATTACCTCTTAGATGTAATATAACCATAATTACCCCACAGTTCCATTACAATTCAATATCGCATCGTATTCGTATTTATGGGAGAACACATTCCTTGCATTTAAAATTACATGGGCACATGGGCGGGTAAATAAGATACAATAAAATTGCAAAAAAAAATTACAACAGCCAAAAAAAAACGTAATCTCTTTTGAAAAATTTAAATATTTACATTTATTATCATTATACTTATTATTATTGTTATATTTATTATTGTCTCATTATTATCACACAATAGAATAATATCAAAGTCTGAAAGCATTGATTGAATTCATTAACAATACTCTTTTCGTCTGCGTCTGTTTCATTCTTTATCTTTCACTCTTTCGCCTGTCTAGGCGATTTTAACAAATTCAAGGAACTCTTAAACATTTTTTTGTTTTGTATTAATGTGGTATGTTTACCTCCTTCTAAAGCATATCTCCTAGTCAGACGCTCTCGATTGGAGCACTCTTGTTTACTTAAGCATGCGTATATGTTTATATATATGAATGTTCTCATGAAGGTAGTATCTGTGTTAGTATTAAAAGCGCCTCCAAGCCAATGGTAAAAGTCAATTGTTCGAGCCATGTGAGTGCACACATAACAAAAAATTCAGCAGGGATTCAGACAGCCAGTCATGCATCGCATCATCATCAGTCTGCTTGTGTGGGTGTTTCCTGCGGCTGAGTGGAGTACTCTCCCCGGGACAGCTCAGCACAAAGAATAACAAACAGAAATTGGTCTTTTGTCCAAAGAGTTCAAATGGCGTGTAATGAAATTTATTTGGCTTAAATTTCGAAACTGAGCTGTAAATGAAATAAAAATCAGCAAACGTATAGAATGTGTAGCGTGTCCAATCGGATTTAATTTAGAATTCCAACTGGAACGGGCTCAAATGCGTTTTTCTTAGTGGATTTTTATGTTTTGTTTTGAAGATGGAACCTTTTTTTTTTAACACCGCCAAAGGCAACTCGCAGACCTCTGTTTTTGCTACTCTAAACTTTGTGTTGAATCCCAGCTGTGTCAAGAACTTGGACGTAAAATATACATTAGTCATGGCGAGATGAGAGCAATGGCCTTTTTAATCTTTTTCAAACCCGCATTTGTTTTTTGCTTTGCAGGCAATCCATCAAGAGTAGTTTTCGCGATAAGGACAAGCCCTCCCGCTTCAAGGATTTGCAGACAACAACGCGTTTTCAAGTGGAGCCGCAGGATTCCGACGCCTCAAATGATTCACAGGAGGAACGCGAACTACTCGACAATGAATACGACACGAAATATGGTAAAAGTTTTCGGTTAGTTAACTCTTCCATGTGCATTCCACGAGGTTAATTGAACATAAGTTAATGCTGTTCATTTGCAGGCATTTTACGCGTGAGGCTTTGCCACGCCTGGATAACTATCGTAATATGATGTCGATACAGGCCGCCTACCGTCCAACGCTCGACGAGCTGCACAATTCAACGCTGGTGGGCAAAGTGAGTATCCTTGCCACGCAATGCGATCCCTTATTCGTCTGGCAAATCGCTGCACGATTCGATTCATATTCATATTCTCGCCTGCCAATTGGTTAAGGGTCACAGAAAATGTAATTTATTGCTATAATAATGTCTAACGAGTGCGAGATTTAAATTGAAACCAGCTCGGGCACAAATTTAAGGCTAGGCAACGGCCTGGCACTCAGACGGAAAAGTCGCAGCCATTGCAATAGCATTATTGCCAAGTCGTGCGGTTGACATTGGAAATTGAAGCCGACACGAGAAGTGTCAAATAGCTTACGGCACTCTTTCTTCGTTTTTCATTCTCCTCCACTACTTTTTCTTCTTCTTCTTCTTCTTCTTCGACTTTTGATAACAATTTTCATTGCCAGCGACAGTCAACAGTTGAGGTCATTAGCATAGCGCCTGAGAGTTCGAGGTTCATTCAGCTCTGGCGCGTGCTCGGTAAACAGCTGAAAATTGCTGCAACCACAATAACCACTGCACCCACCTAGACTCAAGTGCAGCCATGTTGGCTTTAATTGAGTACAAAACAAATTACGCATGGCCCGCTTCTATTTTTCACTCTCTTTAATTTTTTGGCTGGAGTCTTTTTCGTGTGACTTTTGAGGCCGCTGACTTTTCAATTGACTTTCGCGTTGCGCCTATGAGTTTTCCATTGTGTGTGTGGGCAGCAAGTGTCGCAAATACAATTTCCAATGCAATCAATTGCCACTAATTGATTTTTCACTTTGCTAAATTGTGTTCCTTGTGGTGGGCGTCAATTGAAAGAAAAGCAAAAAACAAGCAATTGTCAATAGGCTGGAAATTGGGCAATTGTTTTCGATTTCATGAACTGTGCTAGAACCGCAGCACAGCACAGTAAAGTCTTTGTAATATGCGTATGTTTTTAAAAATATCCTTGAGAGCTTGCAAACAGGCGCCGATTAAATTATGCGCCACTTGCTGCTACGGTTGCGTTGGCGTCTGATTAATTTGCTGAGCAGCAGCCAGGCGGCGACATGTGGCACGGCAGTTGACCTGCTTTTCTGCCAGCTAATTGAAGGCACCGGCTTTTGGGCCTTTGTGGAAGGCCCCTGGCAAGTGCTTGGCATATTTCCATTTGGGCCGCGGGGCATCATCCATCTGCAGGAGTCGGCTTTATTTGAACTGACTTTGGCTTTTCACTTGCAGAACACGCACAGCCTGCAACGCAATCAGGACTTGGAGTCGGGCAACATGAATGGCGTACTCAAGTTCGGCTGGATCAAAGGTGTACTCATTCGCTGCCTGCTCAACATATGGGGTGTGATGCTCTTTCTGCGCCTCAGCTGGGTGGTGGGGCAGGCGGGCGTCATCGAGGGGTTCGTATTAATACTGACAACGACCGCTGTCACGACCATAACGGCGTTGTCAATGTCGGCGATAAGCACCAACGGCGTCATCAAAGGAGGTGAGTCCTGTGTCCCTGCTACGTTGTTGTTTTAAATGTTGTTTTAATGCGCTTGGTGCTTTCAGGTGGCACCTACTACATGATATCCCGCTCCCTGGGCCCCGAGTTCGGCGGCTCGATTGGCCTGATTTTTTCGCTGGCAAACGTTGTCGCCTGCGCCATGTATGTGGTGGGCTTCTGCGAGTCCTTGCAGGCCATGATGCGAGGCATGGGTGTGAAAATCGTGGATGATGGCGTTATCGATGTGCGCATCGTGGGTAGCACCACCATACTGCTGCTCCTGATTATCGTTGTCGTCGGCATGGAGTGGGAGGCCAAGGTGCGTATGATTAATTTTTGTCGCTTAATGAATTCCGCTCAGTTGCGCTTCTCATGCTCATCCTGTTTGTTAGGCGCAAATCGGGCTGCTCTTTATTCTGCTGGCAGCTATCGCTGACTTTCTCATAGGCAGCTTCATTGGCCCCAAAAACGAGGGAGAGCGGGCCAAGGGCTTTATCGGCTATAATGGTGAGTGCCAGCCGAGACGGCGCCACTGAACAGGCATTAAATCAAGCATTTGTTGCAGCCACGCTATTCCACACAAATCTATTCGCGGACTACCGTCAAGAGGGCTACGTCAGTCACGATTTCTTTTCGGTTTTCGCCATCTTCTTCCCCGCCGCCACGGGCATTTTGGCTGGCGCCAACATTTCCGGTGACTTGAAGGTGCGTTACAGCTGGCGCTCGTACAATTTAGGACTGACTCCTTTGTGTTTTAGGACCCTCAAAAATCCATACCCAAAGGCACCATTCTGGCCATTGCCATCACGACGGGCACCTATCTGCTCATGGTGGTGATCTGCGGCAGCACTGTGGCCCGTGATGCCACCGGCTATGTGGTGGATGCCCTCAACGGCTCGGTGGCTTTTTTGAACTGCTCGTCAAGTAGGCAACTGGGCGCCATCCTTTCCTTTAATGCTCGCTTCTAATTAAATTTTGTACAGCTTCTACAGGTACATGCCTCTACGGACTGCAAAATTCGTTTCAGGTAATTGAGTTGGTTTCCGGCTTTGGGCCGCTCATCTATGCTGGCTGCTTTGCTGCCACATTGTCATCGGCTTTGGCCAGCTTGGTGTCTGCTCCGAAGGTTTTTCAGGTAAGAGACATCGCTTTGTTATTGGCTCACCAATAACGTTGACATTCTGCAACATGTGGCAGGCTCTGTGCAAGGATGAGCTTTATCCGAAAATCGTATGGTTTGCCAAGGGCTACGGCAAGAACAATGAGCCGGTGCGCGGCTATGTGTTGACGTTTTTCATATCGATTATGTAAGAGCTGCCAATATTTGCGTGGGAGTCTATTCGCTGAATGCATATGTATTTGCCTCTTTCAGCTTTATTCTCGTGGGCGACCTCAACTCGATTGCACCGCTCATCTCGAACTTTTTCCTGGCCGCTTATATGTTAATTAACTTTAGCACATTCCATGCTAGCCTGGCCAAGCCCGTGGGCTGGCGGCCAACTTTCAAGGTAGGAGCTCTGCCCCCTCTCAGACATTTGAGTTATCGCCTTATCGTCCATCCATCTCTAGTATTATAACATGTGGCTGAGCCTTGTGGGCTCCATCCTCTGCGTGGCTGTCATGTTTCTGATTTCGTGGGCCACCGCACTTATCACCTTCTGCGTGGTGCTGGCACTGTACTTAATTGTGGCCTACCGCAAGCCGGACGTCAACTGGGGCTCCACCACACAGGCGCAGACGTACAAGAATGCGCTGATGTCCGTGCAGCAGCTGAACAACGTCGAGGACCACGTCAAGAACTATCGCCCGCAGATACTCGTGCTGTCGGGACTGCCAAATGCACGGCCCGTTCTGGTCGATTTTGCCTATATGCTGACAAAGAATCTGTCCCTGCTGGTTTGTGGCCATGTGCTGCGCGGATCCGGTTCGCAAAAGTATCGCAACTACCTCAAGGAACGTGCCTCCAGCTGGTTCCAGAAGCATCGCGTCAAGGGCTTCTATGCGCTGGTCGACGGCGAGGACTTTGAGGCTGGCACGCGCGCCCTCATGCAGGCCACGGGCATTGGCAAGCTGAAGCCCAACATCATCCTGATGGGCTACAAGACCGATTGGCAGACCTGCGAGCGCAAGGAACTGGTGCAATATTTCAATGTCATGCACAAGGTGAGTGGCATTGGCCGCAATCGCTGTCAGCTGGGTAACGTGCGTTTAATGCTTCGGTAACCGCCCGAACAGGCTCTGGATATGTACCTCTCCGTGGCCATATTGCGTGTGCCCCAGGGTCTGGACTGCGCGCAGCTGCTGGGCTCGCCGGACGGCGGCTGGGCCCCAGCCAACTGCAGCCTGGACGTGCCGCGCACGCTGCAGCCCAACGAGAGTTCCAACGATTTGCTGGCTAGCGAGCAGAGTGCGCGGCATGGCCTCAGTGGCAGCGTCGACTCCCTGAGTCGCAATGTATCTCAAGGTAAGTTGGCTCCGGCTGCAGTCCACCTGCAAGTGGGCCACAAATTAATGCTGACATTTTTCAATTATTTTTGCATGGTCTTCAACAAAACACAAAACCAAATGCGCACCTGTGCACAAAAATTAATTAATTAAAACCAAAACACATTTTATCAATGCACCACAACCACAACCACAACTGTAACCACAAACATTTAGATGCCGCCAACAAGTTGGCCCCCACTGACAATGGCCTAAAGTTTGTCAAGAGTAAGTATAAAGCTCGAAAGCGAAAGAGGAGCAACGTTTGTCAAAATACTATTCCAATTCAGATACCCTTGCAGAGGGTATTTTCACGATATAGTCGATATAGCTGTCTCTGTCTGTCTTGGCTTAAAATATCCGCTTTTTGTTTCTAAAAATATCTTAACTTGCTCTTTACATTCAAGAATTAGCTTATCGGCATCTAACTACGATATTTATATATATTATATAGATCGAAAATGGAGTTGAATCTGCTACAAGTCTGCAAGGGTATTTAATCTTCGGCAGCTCGAAGGTGTTTTTTTTTTGTTGAGCCCGGTTTGTGTTTACTGTTTGTTTTCCTATTCAGTTTCCGTTTCCGTTTCTATTTCTGTTTCTGTTTCTTTTTCGTAGTGCGTTTCAAGCAAATCCTATGTAGAATACGCTCTTGGCCAGGTGAAGTTGAGTGTAAGATCAATTTTACGTGTCTTAAGGTAATTGATTGGAATGTGAAGTGAAATGAATGTAGGGTCACTGCCATTAGGTAAATATGTATGAGCAGACTCTACCCCCAAAAAGTACCTACTCCCCACTCCCCTACTGTCCCCAAACTACGCACCGCGCATGTTTCGCTTGCCTTCGCCTCTAATTGAGCCGCAGTTTTTGGCTACATTAATTTTTATTGACGCATGCAACTAATTCACAACTAACTGAAAACTACTATATGTTAAAAGTGCCAAATTCCAAAAGGAGCCTCAACGCAGCCGCCGCCGCCACCGCCGCCAGCTGTGACAAAAACCCTTTCGCAATTTGTTGCGCCCAAATTAAGAAAAGCCCGTAAATTTGAATTTAAATTTATACAATGTCCCCTAAAAGCACGAACCCAAACTGTGCGGACTACAGGCGAAGTTGTTACAAGCCCGCTGGCGCCAAGGGGCACGGGGCGTGGGGCCAAGGAGCCAGGGGCCAGGGGGCGGCACAGCACGTGCATGTTTAAGCTTTGTTTTGCATACATTTCCCAATTTGAAAATAAATTGTGCAAACTTGAGAATGGGCATAAAACTGTATTGTTTATGGTTTCTAATGAAATAATGATGGCTATGCGTCTTGCCGTTAACTGTGCATGGCCGATGTCTTGCTTCTCGTTCAACTATTTGTGTCTATATTATGCCTGCTTCCGTTCTTCCCCCCACAGCTTCCAGCACCAGCGACTTGTCTTTCATAGCGGGCAATCAGGTTAAGGAGGTCTCTGGGTTGCCTGATCCCCTGGACGCCAAGGCTGCAAATGAGCAGGTAAGTGGGCTAGATCATCTAGAAATAAATTGTACTCAATTTTGCTACACACACACTCACACACAATATAGCCCAGCACACTAAGGAAATCGAAGCAGAAACACGATGATCCCGTTTCACTCTACAGAGGACCAGGCGGCGTGGAGCTGCCCAAGGATGTGCTGGCTGACTTGACGCAATTTACGCGTAAGCGCAGCCACGCCATCATCGATGTCTGGTGGTTGTACGACGACGGCGGTCTCACATTGTTGCTGCCCTACATCATAAGCACTCGACGCACCTGGCAATCATGTAAATTGAGGTAAGCACCAAGCCAGGCCGCGCGATTCCCACCCGGAAGCTGTATGGCTCACATCCCAAGGCGTTCAGAAAGCCGGTGGATATGCCTTTGTGGATTTATTTGGCATGAATTGAATTTTATTCAAATATGCCAGCGCGTGGCAGCGTGGCAGCTTTCTCGGTTTTTCGACTTTCTCTCTTGACGAGATACTTTTCAGCCGATTGCTCGATGGGAATCCAGGCAGGCAAGCTAAGTAGCTTCGGCAGACTCCTAAGTAGTGAGCAGGTCTTAGGTAGCTCTCCCTTCGACCGACAGACTGACTGACTGACTGAAGCAATGACTGCTTGAAAGCTGCGTAGCCAGGCATTCAGAAAGACCAGAGAGAAACAGACAAACAGGTCATCCCGATAGCTCGGAATTGCTGTCGCTTTTAAAATACACAATCGCCTGGCACCGAGACTGACAGAGACACTCTATGAACCTATCCCAACTGCACTGACGCAGTGGCGCGTTAAGTATAATATTTGGTATGCCAAGCGAAGCGAGTGATTCGACTTCTCGTTTTGTTCACTTTACTCTGCTCTCAAAGGGAGAAATGGGTATAAAACGATTGGCAATTAAATAAATATTCACAGGTGTTCGATATGCGGCTAACAAAATGAAAGAAATATTTTATATTTAAAAAATCCAATTTGATTTTTTACTGAAATTGATTGTAGTGACGAGAATATATTACTAATAATATACTACGAGGTAAAAATATTTTTCAGTTAAAAAACAAAAATAAAAATAGCTCTGAAAGCAGAGTATCTTGGAGTCGAGACTCAATCTGCCTTGTTCTTACTTGCTTGTTATTGGTTTTTCACCAGCGCGAATGAGCTTTTGTAGATGGAACCTCTTTCAGGCAGTATCTGCAAATTGGATTCAGTCATCGTTGATTTATGCTATCTTCAATTTAATTGCACTTGCACAAAGCGTGAATTTACACTCTCCTTACTCTTCATTTACTGCACAGAGTCTACGCACTGGCGAACAAGAAGGCAGAATTGGAGTTTGAGCAGCGTTCCATGGCCAGTTTGCTGTCCAAGTTTCGAATTGATTACTCGGACTTGACGTTGATACCGGACATAACCAAGAAGCCGCTGGAAACATCCACGCAGTTCTTCAATGAACTGATTAAGGATTTTGTTGTGAGCGAGAAGGAGAACGGCAGCAGCAGCAAGGGGACGCTCAACGAGGACGAAGGTGAGTTTCCTTGGCCAACTGCTTGTATTTTGTTTACATGCTTAAATACAAATTCCTATCGCCCAGCTCTCATTAGCGAAGATGATCTGCTGGCCGTTGTGGACAAGACGAATCGTTATTTGCGGCTGCGCGAGTACCTGCGTGAGCAGGCATCCAAGTCGGATCTCGTGGTGATGACGCTGCCAATGCCGCGCAAGAACATCGTTTCGGCGCCCCTCTACATGGCCTGGCTGGAGAGCCTCAGTCGCGATATGCCACCCTTTCTATTTGTGCGAGGCAATCAGACGAGCGTGCTCACCTTCTACTCGTAGGCGCGACCACGCCCCCCAAGGTGTATTCGGCTTGTAACCACACTCACTTTTGTTGTTAGTAGTACGAGTACAAGAATTTTATGTAATTCTAGTTGTACCATAAATGTATTTATATTTATATAGACATATACGCCCAACCGCACTCGCAACCCCAAAACTGAAATCCCCTCCAAGCATAAACATGACGCACACAGACGATTAAATTTTATGCAGACTTGTATTCATCCTTTTTGTATAACATTTGTGAAGAATTTCGAAAAGAAAGAAATTTTCGTGTTTCCTTTTTGTTTCGGCCCGTTACGTGCGTGTCCTTACGCCTATTAAATACTGCCGAGGTCTTATCTCTGGCTGAAGCGAAGCAACTTCTTGGCTTAGCCACAATTTTGTGGACTTTCACGCAGCTCACGTTTGACTCTCAATTGCATTGGCGTGTAATTGAAATAATGTCGACCTCAAGTCGCGCTCAAGTAATACTCCTAAGGGAATTCTTAAGGTTTTGGGCTTGCCACACGGCATATTAAGTTCTTCATTTTGCATTTAACTGTTATGGCTGTTCTGTTGACCATGCCCCTTGGCCCGATTGCGATTACGATTGCGATTGCGATTGCGATTCAATGAGCGTGACAGTCGCCGTGGCAGACCCCAAAACGGCAGTTTGGTTCCGACTCGTAAACTCGCTTTTCGATTTATTACACAGTAACTTTGTTTTAATTCTTAATTGCAGCTGAAATATACTTTATTCAGCTGCATGGTAAATATTGTGGTAAGTTTCAACAGGTTTTAATCGCAAATAACGTATACTTATCATCAATTATTACGGATAATAATATTTGCACATGCTCTTTACGTTATTTGCTTTTTACTGTTGCCTACATAACATGGACGCGAAACTTTCTGTAAATATTCTTGTGTGACGGCCAATGCTGGTGAAGGTTTTGCCTCGAAATGTCATTTACCAATCACTCTAGCCGATAATTACATTTCGGGATTGTTTGGCTGTCTTCTCGTGTATTTATTGGTTTGGTCATGGTTGCTGAAGAGCTTATTCGGCTGGAAAGAATTATCATTTCGCTGGTTGGCTTTTCGAGTATAACATTGTGCCCACGCCGATAGACATGGCATATATAGTGTAGGAATTTAATAAACTGGCATTTATTGCCTTTCATTGCTGCACTTGAAGCGCCCTCATAGTGTGCATGTGTGCAACCATGAATTGAAATTTAATTTGTTCTAGTGAAATTTCTGTGAAAATCGTTTACTGAAATAAATACCGACTACCCACACAAGCTCATAATTTCACAAACAATGGCTTTATGTAACATAACATTTGAATACATATAATATACTTTAAAGTCAATGTTTAATGGCGCCGTTTCGTTTAAAAATTATTATTAATATAAAATGTAAATTTCTGCATTTGAGTTGTTAATTGGAGCTGGTGTAAACACTTTTGCTTTAAAAACTGTTTATATAAAAGAGGGAAGAGATTTATACAAAATTAATTTCAATTTATAGCAAAATGTAAATTAATGCAAAAAACAGACTTCATAATGAATTCGCGTTATTCGCCTTTGATGCAGTTCGTTGTTCAAAATATTTAAAAAATAATCGCTTTTTCGTTATGTTTTCCAGATTTTCCGCCACTCCACTGCATTTAAACCAAAATAAATGTTTAATATGACAATGTTATCAACATGTCATTATTTACATTTCTGCAATGTTCTTTCGCAGGCCAATATTCCTCACAGCGGACGCTGTTTTTGTGTCCTGTTTTCAGCTCGCCTCTGTTTAGCCCACTGGCAGTGCTTATGTAGCACGTTTCCTCTTTATCAATTTCCCCTTTTGTTAGCAAACACTGAATACACACACGTCAACTATCTGCATTTTCATCAAAGTGAAAAGGTATTTCATCTCACTTCATAAGGGCCAACGCTGCGTATAAGTAACATGTCGCTTACAGTGCGAGTGACGCTGAAAAATAACCTCCATTACGTCGGCACCTCAAGAAGTAATTAACTGCGCTGTATGAAAAACTTGAATACACACACACACACACACACACACATATTTATTGGCTTGAAACTTGTGTTTAATGGCAACTCGCTGCCTGAAAGTATGCAGCAAATAATAAATTGTGCCACGCCTTTACACAGAAGCTTTATTACAACAAGTATGAGCGTGTCTTTCATTGTGTGTGTGTGTGTGTGTATGTCTGTTTTGGCGCCTAATGAGCCAAGTTTCACATGCTGGCCTCGCTTAAATCAATTAAGTTTTTCTAAGGACCAAACCGAACACAAAGAGAACTCGTGCGTACCAAAATGTTTGTGTGCGGACGCTGCAGCAGTCCCAACATTGAAGCCCATCGTCTTTCTATTTGGGTAGGCGTTAAATCGCCAGACGTGATGTATTTATCGCATACTGTTAAAGTTGCCGCAAGTTTGTTATATATTTGATTTCTAACGCCCTGACATCTGCTCTCCTATTTGGGAGCTAAGGAATAATCAACTCAAACAGCCGGTTGCCAGCGAAATTTGATTCCCAAAGCAAAACGGGCTACAGAAACTAACAAGTGCGACAGTAAAGAGTTCTATTGATGTTGCTGCATAATCCTTTCACTTACAAATTATCTGGCTCTTATTATTGTTCTGTGCGCGAACAAAGCTGCGTAGTCTTTAGGCTAAAACGGATGCCTGCCCTCACAGGCACTTTAAGTATGTGTGTGGGGGGTTGCTCCGCTTGAGTGTGCGTGTAATAGTAGACATAAAAGCTTGTTGTTATTCCTGTTTAGGTATTTCACGCTCAGCCAACTGCTGCCCTTGCGCGTTTTCCGCGTGTGCGCCTTGAAGTTCCTTCATAAATCGCATCGAATTGTTGTCGCTGCTTCATTTAGACGTGAGGTACACAAGTCTATGGCTGAATAAATGTATGACTGTGTGTTTTGTATGTCAGCAAGTGCTTTGGCTTTATGGCTTTTACGAACACAACATATGTGACTGTAACAAGTGGAGCATTGCGTTAAAATTATATGCGAAAAGTTGACGAGCAGGCATAGGGAATTACTTCGGTAAGAGTAACTCCCAAAGTCTGGCTAATTGCTATTTCCAATCTGCCTGAGGTTGGCCTTTTATTTGCTATTTGCCTATCGTCTTAGCACAAACATTAAGCTCGAAAAGCCGCTTAGCTCAAACTCTTATATAAATAGTCCCCAAATTGTCTATGTTCCAAATATTTTATCTTCACTTTTTTTTTTAACAATATTTTAATCTTTTTATTGTGACAAAATTGTTTTGTAAGCCGCTTTAAAAGACTTGTTAATTCCGAAACGACAAATTTGTGACGCATCGAAATTGCCGCCTGCCAGCACAATAGCGAATGCCACTCGCACTCACACTCGTGCACACTCGAAAATTTGATTGTGTGCGTTGGCAAAAACCAGTGTCATAAGCCTTTATGTTTAGATTTGGCTCTGGGTCGGTAAAGCGTGCGGCAGTTTTCAATGGAAATATAAACGCTGAGAGGCAAATCGATCCAAAAGTTAATCCAATTAGTCAGTTATTATTTTTGTCGAATGCGTATATCGAAAAGTACTTCGGCGGCAGAGCTAAACTGCGCAGTTACGAACAGTCGATTACTTATCGGCTTATATGTGTTTTTAAGCCATCATCAGGAATAGAAATTCCTAATTCTGATAAATCGAACAATTGAGACTACCGTGCGATTCAAGGAAGATGTATCCTTCTTTCCTTTAATTTTAATTTTAGCCAAACTGACGCAGTCTTCAGCCCTTCCTCACGCACGACTGCCCGATAGGTTTGATAAATGCTGTGCGAACTAGAGTTCAACTGCTTGAGTTCATTTCGTGGGACAGCTCAGCGCATGCATGTCCTCTAACCTACATCAATAACTCAGCATTGCGTTCGACACGGTAATTAAAAATTGAAGGCACGCATTGCCTGCTGGCGAAAGTGCTCGGCACTTTCTCTCAGGCCGAGCTCGCTGAACATAAATCAAACGGATCCGCCGAAACACGTGCAGCTCGTAAAGGCTACCGCCACATTAGGCTGTCAGCACGGCGCGGCCACGGCCATAATTACAAATTCCAGGCCACACATTGTAGTCCTAAATCAAACGCATTGCGGAAACCTTAATGTGGCCGCAATTGCGCGAAGTTATCACGCACCACCGCAGCCATAGAGTCGACTTAGTGGCGGGTGCTGCTGAACACTGTTTGTCGTTCACTTGCAGCACAACGTGGCGTATACGTAGCGGCCAAGTGCCAAAGGCGGCCAGCAGTCTGCAAAGTTGGGCGCCACAGTGCAAATTTGGCCAATGACTTATGCAGAAATTTGAGCTCGCCATAAACTTTTAAATACTTTGAGCCGCAATTAATTGGGTAGCGCTGACTTGGCGTTTGTCGATACCAGTGATTTGGCAAACTTTTGCGCTGTGTATTAAAGCGCCTGGGCAGCTTCGGGAGAAAAGCTTTAATGAAAATAAATAAACATTCTTCATTTTTCGCTAACAAATTTGCGTACCCCAGAAAGCAAATTGATAGGAGTGAGTAGGGGTATTCACGAGCTAACAATCTTCGGCCGGAGGAGCAACATGGAGGGGTGGGAGGTGTGTGGAGAAACGTCATCCCCAATGACTGCCAGCAGAGCAAACTTTCCAAAGCAGCAATTCTGCCGTCCCCTGGATGCCTCGTGCAGCATTTTATATTCCTATGCGTAGCATTATGTTTCTAAAATTATATTTGACACGCGTTTATCGCATAAATACTGCGCGTGTATCTGGCCTGTAAAGGCGGCTCTATATGCGGCTCACTGAATACATGTACATAAACCATATATATATATACATATATGTATATACGTACATATACGTACTTGTGCGTGCACTCGTATGTTGTACTTGCCGGAACATGGGCATCCCCTGCCAGCATACCCTGTCCACTCAAGTGACTGTCCATAAACGCGACGCCTTTATTTACTGCCGCCATCATCGAAGCGCCGAAGCGCAGTTGCTCTTTAACCTTTTGTATCTTAGCTACAGCAGGACCTATGTCCTGCAGGCGAGTGGGTCGATACCGAGCGTTCGCAACGCATCGTCATTTGCTGGCTCATAAAGCGGCAACGTAGTTTGTTTGCTAAGCTTTAAGCATGCCGCAACAAGGCGGCCTAAATTATTAACTAAGCAGTTAAATTTTGCTGTTGTGGCCATAAGAAACATAGGGCGCTGCTCTGGTTGCCACATGCCGCGCCGCTCGCGGCTGCCACCGCCTGAATAAGGCACTAAACATTTTTAATGAAGCTCGAAAATCGAAAGTTAACGTTTGGATGCTGCGGACAACACGCTACAGAGCGCCTTCGGGGACTCTCGCATCGAACAATTTCAGTTTCAAAGACAGCGACAATTGCGAAATTTGTGTGTCACGTGTACACAATAAAAAAGTCCTTGCTCTAGAAGTGTGGCGGTGTAGGAGGAGTAGGCATGAAAATTGTAGAGTTTACTTTCAAAGCTGAAATTTGCCTAGCACGCATGGGACGTGAAATGAAAAAGTTTGAGCCAACTCCGTTGTCAAGCAGCACGGGGCTGCGGGCTCGGAATTGGCATTAGCCCAAAGTTATGGTAAATTAGCAGGGCGAAGACGCAGCTTCTAATGCATGTTTGTTTGTTTGTATGTATGTGGCATTAACAAGAAACTTGCTCATAGGGAAGAGTTTTTTCTTTGCTGCTGCTTAGATGCTACGCCCACTTCCGCTTCCCACTCTCATTAATTTCTCTCGGCTTAAAGAAACTCCTCCTTATGTCTCTTTTGGAACGTAAAGGTAGAGCAGCCACTGCTTAAAGTCGTCTAGTGTAAGTTGGGGACAAATGAACACACTTATTTAATTTTCTACAATAAAACTCAATTACTTCCCATTTACACCGAGCTCGTGTCTGATAGTTAATGAAGGACGGCAGCTGTTGACAAAAAAATTTCATATGTTAAAGGCCTTCAAAGTGTTTTTACTGAATTTGTGATTCTTTTTATTAAATTTAATTTGTCGTGTCTGGGGAAAATTGTTGAGCAGCTTCCATAAAAAGTTTTCAGAGTTGTACGAACTCTGGCTTAAAGTATAAAACAAAATGTAATATTTAAGACAAGTAGACTAGTTGAGACTAGAGCATACTCCTTGTTTAAATTTACTTTTAAATTTTCTACTGGTTTCTGATCAACAAACCGCCAAACTAATGAATTGTTTAAGAAATGTATTTTTTTTACGAGTTTTCCTGTCTAGGCACAGCTTGCAGACCTTAATTATAGCCCAACTTCTGCTGGTGATGATGTGTTTATACGAAAAGGTAAATAGAAACTGGGTTACCTGCAATTACAGCCAAAAAAGCAAACACAGCTCAACAAATATTACCAAAGATTAGGGCTAAACAAAGACCCAAGTTCTAGTATAGCTCAGCTCTCTCCAGTAGCCATAGCTAAAAATATATTTCCATGGGTTGTTTTGGAGTTCAAATAGTTCAAATGCCAACTAATTACCAGTTGACACGTGAATTTCTAGCATTTGCCAAACGTTTGCCGGGAATGTTGTGCTCAACAATAAGGACAACTACAACAAGAACACCAACATCAGGCAGCAGCATGAAGAAGCACAGCAGCAACACGTAACAATGGCTGTGAGCTTGTTTCATTTAATTTAATTTAATTGTTTGCCATAAATGAAGATGCTTCCGAGTGGCACTTAAGGCGTGTCAAAAACCACACGACTGCGTCGGGTATCGAAATACAGATATTGCGCATACGCCGTGTATGCAGCTGTTCTGGCGGCAAACGCCCTGCGAAAGCTCCCTCGTGCAATTTGTTATAATAATAATGTAAATTAATTGCCGTTAGGCGCAAATTAACACGATCTGCTTCAACTGACCAGTGGAGCCTGCCTTTCGAAGGCAATAAGCTATAATAATAATCGTAAATTCTTCTCGCAACAACAAGGTTAAGCAAGTAAAATGAAAATCTTGTCGAGGGGACTCGACTAGGTGATGCTCTGAACCCTCTCATTGTGAGTACACACTGTGCTTTCAAAACATAAAACAAATAATTAATCCTTTCGCATCTGGGTTTCCAAACTTGGATTCAACTTAAGTAATACTATAGGCATACTACACAATCGCAAACAGTTCGTCTGGAATTTTGCACTTTTAATTTTTATTTTCTCGACCTCCTGACAATTCTGTTTGCTTAGTACTTCAGCTGGAATTTGTTTAAAATCATGCACATCGCCGGTCCCAAATTGTTACCTTGGAAGTATGCAATATAATTTTGCACTACTGATTTTTTTTGTCGACATCCTGATGTTTCTGTTTGCCTGGTATTTCAGCTGGAATTTTAAAGCAACTCTGACCTGCACTAAAAATTTCCCAGAAAGTTTCTCCAGAGTTTGCGTACTTTTTAAGTTTATTTTTTAAAATCTTTTCACATCCTTATACATCTGTTCATTAACTTTTTTATAGGCTTGTCTCTTACAAACGTAGTGTTGTAAGTAGATCTTATTAATATTATTTATATTTAACTATTACACACTATTCGTTATATTTTATTTACAAATTCTTAAAAGTCGTAGAGGCATTTAAAAAATCACTGAAACTCTTCTCGGGAACCTGAAGTAAAAAATTTTACAAATTTACCAATTGTTTTTAGGTAGTGTTAAAATAAATGCTTACTTACCAAAGTTTTTCAACGCTGTTGCTGTTTGCATTTCCCCTGGAAAAGCTTCTCAAATCTGAAAATATACAAAATTAAAAAAGTAATAGTGGTCATCTCGGGAGTGACCGAATAGGAGACACCTTGTACGCAGGTCCAAGCTAAACATCCTTCTATGCACACGTACACAAACAGAAATATACCACTACGCACATAGATAAACAAAATGTGAAATATCCTGGAAGTGTATAACTAATGTCTGAGATATGCTAAAAACCCAGGCTAAAAACCGATATTTATCGATTATAGAAAACAGGGCGGGTAATCGACAATTTATGGTTTATTTTTTTTAAATTATTCAAAGTGTTCAGTGTATAAAATATTTTATTAACATTCCCACACTGGTTTTAAAGGCCTTCAAGAGAGATTGTCGTGTAAAAAGACAAGTATCGTGTATATACCCCACTTGAGTTTGTGATATTTAAATTATTTTTATTAAGAGAAAATATGAAAATGCAGCATGACGAGGGAAAAAGTTTACAAGTCGCGTTCTGAAGAACAAAAATATTTGCAGGCATGTCACGTGGTCCCGAAAAGTTTCTTTCTGGCATTTTATTTATTTTAATTTCTCATTCGAGCTTCCGCAAAACAGCTTCCTTCTAACATATATTAATAAGTATGTGTAGTGGCTGCTGCTGAAGGTCCTTAGGCTGTGGTTTGATGTGGGTGCGTGTGTTTATTTGGCAGGCCTATTGGACTGCCTTTTTTCTGTATCAGCTGGCACAGCTGATAACTATTATTAATTATTTGTTCTCGGCGCATTTAATTACCAATTAGCATTGTCTTTGACATTAAATGACTGGCCTGGGTATAAATCACGCCCACACAGTTTGCAGACAGCCAGCCGCAATGTATTTATTAGCTTTTTAACTAAATGCCACTAATTACCACAAGTGGCTTTAACCGACCGACTTTTCCTGCGTATTGCCTACATTTTTATATCGCATAAAATATTTATGACCGGCCAAGCTAATAAAATGCCCGATGTCGGAGCGCCACACTTGTCCAAATACCCAAAGACTCGCAAAACTCGTAAAACCCCAATCCCAATGTCCAATGGGTAAACTGTTCATGCTAGGTGGAGGGCTAGGGGGAGGGATAGCGGGAGGGGTGTGGTCAATCAAGGCTTACACTGGGCGAGTTGTTGCCGTTGCTGTTGCTGCTATTACTTTGTATGCGTCACGTTGTCGCCGTTCTGTTTGCAATAAATGTTTAAATTCCGCATAACTTCTTAATAATTAAGCAATGTCCATAAATCAGGGTCTTAACCACAGGAAGAGCCGCACGGTCTGCATTCCATTAATTAAATCGCAGCATTAAATATATAATCAAGTTCGTTTTGTTGTTCTTATATTTCTGTCATTTAACATTTGTGCACATTGGTTGGCTTATTTATGTGTTCTCCTAATTACCCCCGAGGTGCTGATCAAAATGGTTTGTGGTGTCCGTCCGCTGCCCGGAATCCGGCATTACATCATATTTATGTGGGATACATATTATTTGTAGCCTGAGCGGTGTCAACAGCTGCCTGCGGCCATGGCTTAAATGCGCATTGCAAAGACTCTACTTTATCCCACCCACAATTTCCTTTGAATAATCTGATTCGCATGTGCGAACGGGGTATCCGACCCTTTGACAAACCGCCAACCAGCTCGCTGTTTGTCTTTGTCTCCGTCATTTGCTGTAAAAGGAATAGCAACACAAACACCCAAAATTGTTTAAGTAAAGCCTCAAGTTCAACAGCCACGACAACAGCGACAAGAAGAACAAGAAGAATTCGCCAATGAACAACATAAACAACAGCAAAACAGCGGCACAAACAACGTGTTTAACTTGGCTTTGTTCCTTGCACCTGTACACCCTTAATCCTCACCAGTCACGGCCACAAATGCTTGCGGCTTCTTGTCTTGTCGGCTGACGAATGGGTTTCATAGCCCTTTCAGTTTCAAATATTTACGTTGGCCTGCCAAATAGCCGACACATTCTTGATTGTGTTGCATACTTTCCAGCGTTCGACATATGTTCGACATATGTCTGACATAATGGGTCTACATACTATACTAAATTATCTGTAATTCAATTTATTAATAATTCAGCTAACATATTACAACATCCATAACCATCGGCTACGTATGATTGCAATTCGATTACCTTGATAATTTCGTCGCCTAGACAACTCATCGAACTCAAACGGCTATTTATATAATAGCAGATATTATCTGAAGAGATATGCATACATTCTATAAGTAGCTCATTGTCACAGCTGCCGTATTCAATGTTTTCCCCTTTCTTTTAAATTCATTTCGAACTTGAACTCAAGTTTCTTGAACTGGCTTTCGGTTCAAGGCGTTGCCAGGCAGCCAAGGAAATCCCACACAGCTATTCGGTGTCAGCCTCAGAAGTTAACATTTGCTGAGCATGCAGACAAAATTGATTTCCACCTACGGTATGCACGATAATAAGAATACCAATATGAATATGGCTACGTTTATTTGCCAGCTACTCCCGGGTCATTTTGATTGCTAGACTTTCCCCAGATGCGAGCCTTTCGTCTAGTGCACTTTCGATCCGTTTACTCCGGCAGTTTGGCCTGTCAAATGGTACACAAATAAAGCTGCCTCAATTGCAATCAATGTTAACTGTTTACACACGCCCACACATAGACGTCCACACACACGCACACGCACATTAGATATATGCGCTGGCAACCGTCGGTTCTAATGGCTGCCCGGGGCCAATCGGGGCAGAGCGGAAAGTGTTTTATTAGTATGTTTATTTTCTTGGCTTGGCTGCGCGTTTTGATTTAACACCTTTTCACGAGCTTAAGCCTAGGAGACGAGGCAACTGAGTTTATTCACTTATCGTGATTTCCAATTTTAATGATTTTGGTGTTGTTGTTGGCAATAATCAAGCTCCCTAATGAGGGGAACCTATCAAACGTCTGAACTATAATAAATATATATAGACACGTTAATATCTCAATCTTTCTACTCAATGCAGTAAGTAAACATTGATTGTAGCTATGTTAATGCATCGCCCCGTTTAAGTCGAAGTGCAATTGATACGATTCCTGTGTGCCTGATATATGTGCAGCCATTTTTTGTCTCTTTTCTTTGCTGGTAGCAATCGAATCGATTCAAAGGGAAACCTGAGTTTACTTTGCTGTACGATTTATTTGGAAAACGTCATTAATTTATTTTCTTTTCGTTGCCATTTTCTTTGATATCAGTTTGACTCGATTCGGTAAATCGAAATTTAAGTGGTTTTCAATTGATTTATTTGCTCTTCTGTCAAACGCTGTTGTCGGTGGCACTTTTAAATCGCAGCTTTAAATCTTAACGAAGAGACATTTTTTCCAGCTGAAATATTTGGGCTTAGGTCGAAGTTGAGTTTGTCAGCAGTGCATTAGCCACTTCAGTTCCTTCGAACTACAAAAGATTGGCTTAAAAGGCAAGTTTTATCGGACATCAGCTGAAAAGTAAAGTTTGTTGAAAGCCCGTTGAGGGTCCTTGGTCCAAGCTAAATTTAACTATTGTCTCGCGAAAGCCGCTTACGACTGCAGATTCACCGTGTGCCATCATCGAGTTAACACATGTCCATGTTTCACTCTTGACCTGACACTTGTGCCCACCTGGGCAGAAGCCAACTGGGATCCACTTCCGAGTGGGCGAGCCCGTTACGGGCTTAAATACATCCTTGACTCCTACATGTTGTGAATTTCGTCTATTGTTGCTTATATTGTTTCTTGATTCCATTTCAAAGAACTGGTTGACTTTAAGCGCATTAAAATCAACTGCGAATGTTGCTGCTTGTTATGGGGAAATCGCATTCCAGTGAAATAACAGTTAGAAGTTAGATTATACTACCTGAAGCTTAGATGCCGGTTTAATCCGTTTTGTATGTCTGGTCTATACATACATACTGTTGTATACCAGCTCTCAGTTTCTTTAAATTTTAAAGCTATGCTCTACTAAGCCAGAATAGATGGGTGCGCTCACAGCCCTGATACCCTACATTAAGTGTCTTGTACTTGATATTAGTTTTTGTGTGTGAGTCGATAAAATTTTATCTGCACTTGGCTGGGCTGTCTTCCGCTGTTTTCACAAAAATGTTCCTCTCGTCAGCTGTCATATTCGTAGTTGTTGCTTTTGTTGTTATTTGGTTTTGGCTCATTTTGCGCCCAATTCCCGATGCCCGCTTTGGGCCAAGCACTGGCACGCACTTTTCGCCACATTGGGCAGCACGTGATGCGTGCTGCAGCACAGCCACGCCCTAACGCCTGGACTCCTAGCGGGGAGACGCCTTTATAAGCCATGCCAGAACAATGCCGCAATAAAGGGCATAAAGTGCCCGCCATATGCACGTCGCCATCTAATGCCGCGTAAGTTGGCCGAAATTGTTGCGTTAGTTGGCCAAATGCGGACAGAAAAGGAAAAGCAAGCACAAAACAAGCAGGGCAGAAAATCAATACGCAGCAAACCTGGCAACGGCGATAAAGAAAAGCGATGTCTGTGCACAGATAGCTACTCAATAATTGAGCATTGAAATGCCCGAGCGGGAACAGGGACACCCGGGCTCCAGGAGCACCTAGCCTGGTGTGGTTTTGGCCATAGGCGACTGCTGTCACAGCTAATTCTTTATTAATTTGGCCTGTCATTGAATTTGCCCTCAGAGAGGGCAAGATGGAAAGAGTAAGTTAGTGAGTGAATGAGAGTGAAAAGGGGTCCATTTCGTGGGCTCGTGGCTGGCTTTCATACTTAGTTCAACCTCTCAGATTTGTGTAACTATGGCACGCATTCAATTATGTATGAACCCAGCCTACGCGGCACGCCCCACCTGTGTAACACAATAGAGTTGCCGGCGAGGAGCACACCCAGGCAAATAATGTCGCCTGCCACGTGGGCACATGCCACCAAATATGCGACGCCTCCGCATGTCAATGTGGCAGCCCTTCACGTTTCGCCTTAATTAATACACATGGCTTGGCAGCGGCCTTTTAATGCCCTATAATTGACGAACCGTTTGTCCGTGTGGAAGGGGTAGAAGCCCTACTCGCTGCCCTGCACAGACAGGGTCATAATTAGAGCGCGTTAAATAATTGTTATTTGTTGTTGCGCCATAAACTACTTAGGTTCGCGGCGCCATTAGGTGCCAAATATGCTGCCCGCTTGCCGGACAAGTGGTCACTAATTACAGAGAGGTAATCTGCGCTTTTGGCGGATGTTCAGGTTGAGGAGCATGATTAACGCTTACGCAAACATTTAACTGAGAGCTGCCTCTTCGACTTGTTGTTGCAGGTGCAAACATATGAGGATTGGGATAACATTGCTCAACTGTATGTTTCTGGGCCATGACACCCCCATCAGCTATCGAAAGCACCCGGCTGGCATTTTGTTGCCTGTTTGCTGGCACTTTTGCCAGACTTTCGGCGTGTGCTGAAGTGTTTTTTGTTTTGTATTTGATAAACCGGAAATACACGCCATTGATGTCGAGAACGATGAAAATAAATGGAAAAACACGAGTCGACACAAAAGAAAACAAAATACAAGTCTGATACTTGGCTGGAGTTCAATTTCATTCATTTATCGGCTGCCCCTACCTGCCGCTAAGCTTGGCAGGTGAACAGGCTCTTATTCTAAACAGCAGACAAATGATGGGCGGGGGAGGATTTGGGAGGGGCCACTGCTCTGCATCGCGACCTGGCTGTTTGCTTTCGATTCAATTTGAATGTAAAAGCACAAGGTGCCTGATCACAGTTTAAACACGGGGCGTATGATTAATGTGCTAAATTATGGAATGGCGCCTGCGAATAATGACAAATCGGCACGTTGTGCCGCCATTGTTGTCGTTGTCATGGAAATGTGTTAATTTGCAACTATGTGCGTTGGTTAAAATTAATTTCCCAGCCGGATTTAAGGCATTACGCCATTGACAGCTTTATCCAGACCCCACTAAGGTAGCACGGTTCAAAATCAATTTTGACAACTCGGTTGATAATAGATTTTATTTGGTTTCGAAAGGCGCAGGAGCCTAAATGAAGTAGACACCATGATTTATTTTTTGCCTGCATCCAGGCGGCTGAAGAACCCTTTTGCTTAGCTATTGTGACGTTTTCGAAAAAGGTCAACGGGACACAAACGAGGCACAGACAAAAATTATGAATGCGAATTGTCAATTTTGTCGACGTGCCGTCGCATTTGCCGGCTATTGACTGATTTGGGTAAGTTTGACATATTCATGGGGTTGATTGGCCGACGGCCCGAGTGCAAACCCTTAAAAGAAAGCGCCGTTCATTCTATTTACATATATTGAGACACAATTTTGAGCTCGCTTTAGGTTGAAACATTACCCAGGCACACTTGCAATCTGGGCACGCACTTCAAATGTCGTGTGAATAACTCAAAAATGCTATTATAATATTATGACGGCTTTATTTGATGGCCATTAAAAATGTTCAATTAGCACTTGACAAGTCGGGTTGGCAATGTTTTTATGAGCATACACGCTCATTTAGCTAAATGCGACTGTAAAATTCTTTTTAAAGTCAAAATTTAACAATACTTTTTCACTGCAAATTAACCGGAAAAGTTTGCAAACATCTTAAAAAACAAAAAGAAATCCTTGAAAAATTTTGCAAAGCAAAGAAAATGTAATAAATAATAAAAAAAATCGAGATGTCAAATCAAATTAAAGGACCCCGGATTATGCATTTATAAAACTCGTAAGTTTGAAAGCCATTTAAGAAACTGGCAACTTTAAATGGAAAAGTTTTGTTTTATTCAAGCACAACTGTGCGGTGCTTTAAGTCTTAAAGACTCTACTAAAGCATTCGTGCATGCATTTGAGCTGTGTGAATGGGTGTTTGTCAGTTGAGCATATCCTTTTGAATTATGTGAGGCGTTGAGTTGTAAAATGTTTAATTGCAATATAAATCCACGTTTAGGTGGCATCATGCAATTCGCTTTGTTTGTGAAGCTTTAGTTATTTTGCATAGGAGCTTTGTTTACACTCTGCACATACGAATGTGAGAAAATGTAATTAAATTTACCAAGGCTCTTTTGACTACGAAAAACGTTGACACACTGTAAATATCCTACCAGCAGTATATGCCTTTGCGGCTTAATGTTGCCTTGGTTTCATTATAAGTAGTTTCACTATTCAAGTAATATAAACTGCATATAAACATACTGAGTATTTTATTGACTTGTTTCTTTTCATTTTTAGTTATATCCTTAAAAAGCACATTACGTGTACTTTATTTTTTTTATCTACGTGTTGTTGTCTCGACTGTTACAAGGTATTTTATAACAAGCGCTT
The DNA here is from genome assembly GCA_035041545.1 of Drosophila colorata. Classification (NCBI taxonomy): domain Eukaryota; kingdom Metazoa; phylum Arthropoda; class Insecta; order Diptera; family Drosophilidae; genus Drosophila; species Drosophila colorata. The sequence continues at coordinate 10,740,426 of JAWNLD010000564.1, forward strand.
AACATTTATAATGCTTATAAGAAATTGAAGCACGTTGCGGATTATGAGCCAGGAAGTTTGTATCCGTAACTACGCATATAAGTGAGGCTTCTTTTGCAGTAAGTACAACTTTTAAATTATATTCAGGCCAAGAATGCGAATACATATATTGGCATTATCTGGTACACAGTAAACTGTTCATGTTTCCTGTTAAAGGAGTCTGCGAAATAAGCAAGGGTACGCGCGTTTACCAACACTTTGCTTTCCATTGTTAAAACTGGCCGGCACTTCAAACAAACAGCCATCGAAATAAAGTAGTTTGCAGCACGAAGAACAACCCAAAGGAGATCTGCAAATGAAAACAAAGTAAGCCCTCGCCCGGGCAGCACAAAAATATGTTGAAATACTTAAGAAAATGAGCAACGCCTGGCGTCGGAATGCCAGACAACTGAGCAGGCGGGAGAGCAGGGGAGGCAGAAGCGGGCAACCATTGCAAACGGAAGGCACAGGCAAAAAAGGAAAGAAGTGGGATAAAAAAAGCAAGAAACCAAAATGAAAATCATTGCTTACTCAATGCAAAAAGCTTGACTGCCTTCCCCCACAACAATGGCAAGAAATGCGATACCGACAGTTACAGGCTAACTAACTTACGGCCGGACGCTGGGCATTCAGCACGGTAAAATCAATTTGTAGGGGCGTAAATTGAGTTTTGGGTATTGGGGTATTGGGGATTGGGGCTTCGGGTTTGATGTTTGGTAGCGTGTTTACAGCGTGTGCCAATCAGGATTTTCGCTACTGGCCATGATCTGTATTATTTATAAGTGGCTCTTTGACAGCACGCTAGTCGTGAGCAGCACGTGGCAATAGAATTATAGGGATCATCTCTGTGGTTTTTCGCCGGTGTGGGTGTGGGCAACTGGTCATAAGTAATCAGCAAAACTTCGGCATAAATATTTTAAATCCAAAGTAGGCAAAAGAAGCCACATACTTCGGGCGGGGCATTTGTGTCATCAGTTGTGCACACACATAAATATACATAAATACATAAACAGAAATCTGCTTTGCATGAACACTCTATAGATTACGCAATACTGACAACTTTTTCCCATTCATTCATTCAGGTTACGCCCATCTCCCGAGGCTTTTTCTGGCTTGGCACAAAGCAATAATCTGGGGCCAGGTCCAAGTCAAGAGCTGTGTCAACTTTGTCCAAAAAGAAATAAATCACCCGAGAAATTGGATGCTGCCTAGGAGCGTTTTCACTTCTGTGCCATAATTTTGTATGCCAAATTATGCATTTGTCCGCGGCCCGGGCACACACACATGACAGGCCCTTTTGTGCTTTAAACTTGAACATTCAAAATGGAATGCGGATGTGGAGGTAAATGCGGATGTGGATGCGAGTGCGAATGCGAATAACGTAGCTCTTTGGAATATAAGGCGCCCGCATGCCAATGTTTATATTTTTACATATTCATGCAAATTAAATTTAGCTTTGGCCACAGAATAGTTTTGGTTTAAGTAACCTGGGCAACGAGATTGCCGCACAGTGTGCGGGAAAATCCAAGAAGACAACAGCGCCACATACACACAATTAGTGGATTAGTGGGGCAACTGAGACGCTGGGCTGTCAGCTCACTATCAAAATGACGCTGCTGTGCTTGACATGGCTCTACCCAACGGGCAACAGCTTTCAACAATAATGATATCGGTTGCTCACACAAAGGTCCGGGCATTATGTTGCGTGCTGGCCCAGCCTCCCGGTGCTTGCATCATTTGTCAACTTGGTCTGTCACAGGAGAAGAAAAAATGTACTGTTGGAAACAGAGGAACTATATAAATTGACAGTTGACAGGTGTATTAATATAATCAAATTAATATCAAATAGTTAACTTTGCAGATTCGACTGAAACTTGACATTGATAAGATAGATTAAGTCATGGGGCTTAGTATTTGATAACAGCACTTTGTGTTTGAAATCACTTCGAAATTTGTGTTTAGAGTAGAGCAAATTAAAGTGTCAGTCGCAGTCATCTCTCTCGCAGTAACTCTTTCGAGGGGTTCCAATATGTTCACCCATTCTTGACTCTGCTTTGTTGTGGCTCAACAAATTTATTACACTCACTTGCGCAATGGGCACCCCAACTACGATAGCCTGCGCTTGCTTTGCGTGTGCCCTGATTAATACGGATTTAGTTAATTAATTTGAATACTCGTATATGGTAAACAGTAAATTGTCTGCGCAACGCTTTAATTAGCTTGCGAAAATATGCTTCACCGAAACTAAGCCAACAACAGTCGGTTATATCCATACAATGCAATTAAATAGTTTGCTTGCTTAAGTTTGTGAAATAATCGTGCAGGGAGGCAAGGAAACTTATTGTCACCTACAGACTTAACATTCAAAGTCATTCGAGCGAACGCGCTCGTTTATTTGGGAATTGCGTAGATAGAGAGCCACGTACAAGTAAGCCAACTGTTATTTTTGTCTAACAGGAAACTCGGCATTGAGACTGGGCAGCTAGGCGCTGCCGTCTGAGACAGAGGGCGCACGCTGCGTATGAGTAATGTCTGCCGAGCATTGCCCTTCAGCAGCTGCCATGGTACGCGCCAAAATACGATGCCAACGCCAACATGTTGCGTGTTGCATGCCCCCCTGGTGGACGACGACTCCTGCAGCAGCTGCCTGAAATTGCAAGCATTGTCGCTGAGATTTTATGAATGAACCAGCTTGCGACTTGTACACTGCCAACAAGTTCGATCGCCACCGATTCCCGACGAGCCGAAGTCGCGTGCGAAGCGCCAACAGTTCGCAACGAACAACGGAACTGAACGGAACGCCAGTTGCCAGTACTCGACGTGGCGCAGCGGTAGTCGTGTCGGCAGTTAGTGATATGCAACAGTGAAGGCGCCAACTTTGGCCATATTAAAGTTGGTAACACAGGCAGACAAAGTGATAAGATAAACTATAGAAGAGTGCCAATCAAGAAGAAGTGAAAGTTGTCGATGAATGTTGCGCGTTCAAAATAAATGTACAGGAGTTGTTATTTGTTGATTAATAATAATTGTTATTAAATGCTCAAAGTTTTCTCATAATTACTCAATTCCTGAAATTGTGAAAGTTTTGTGATTGAATATAATTAAATAGCTTATTAATTGAACGAGTTAATAAGAGTTAACTTCAACTTTAACAAGCCAATTAGTCGAAACTTTAAATATTATATATATATATATGTAATAATATCCAGATTATGTTAACTTGAATGACAAAAATTTGAAAGGCAAGTGGCTCAATGGTTTAATAGATTATATATATAAATATTTTAAAACGCTATTTAAGCGAAATTGGGTTGAGTGTGCGTTTGTTTGGACACGCCATAGTGAAATACAGATAGCTTTTGAGAGCTTAAAATTAATTCGCGTTTCTACCGCCTACGAATTGTGCAAATGTTTTTAAAAACCCCCAAATTGAGGTATTTAATACTTATACGCCGAAAGAAGTAAAACGCCTAGATATTCGCTGGTGTCGAAAATAAATATATAATGGCATGCTAATATTTAAATTGAAAACGCACGTTGATATAGTATTTAGATGGATATAATACCGCTAATATTTTGATACTCTTGTATGTAATAGGTGTGTGTGTGTGTATATTTTGAGTGCGTGTGTGAGAGTGACAGGTGTGTACGCGGTTCTTTGTGCCCCTCAACTGTGTGTGTGTGCGTGGGTGTGTGTGAAGCGGGACAGCTGTGTAAACAAGCCGCAGTTTCGGCTTAGTTAGACAAAGCCAAAAAGGCAAGAATATTTCACTCAAAACAAGAACAAATAAACGAGCAGCATGTGTGTTAAAATTAAAAAGAAGTTTATGTGCCTTTGTCAGCCCGCTGACAATCGCGCCGTCTCGATTGTTTGCCAACGGCCAAAAGAGTCTTCACATTCACAAGCATCATTTTTTTCAGTGTGCCCGTGGGCCAAGTGCTTCAATTTCTACCTGTTCAGCGAAAACACAAACAAGTAATGGCCCTTCATCAGCTTAAACTTTTATGAACTTGCATTCTAATTAAAAAACAGAAGCCCACCAACATTCAAACAAAGAGTATTCGAAAATAATTCAATCTCAGCTAATGCGCAAAGTTTTTGCAGGTGAAGAAAGGGAAAAAAAACGTCTAAATGACCTATTCAAAGATGCTCAGTGAGAAGTTATTGCATGTACAGTTGTGAAGATTTACCCAAGAGAACCCACACAAATAAAATACAATACAATTATGTAGACACTAGCTAGTGGGGCTACCTCCCGCTGCTTAATTCTTACATAAACTTATATATATATATAATTTTGTCCTGTTGCTTTAATTAACAAGCATATATTTTAATAAATGATAGTTAGTAGTTGAATAATAATTGAAGCATTTAAACAATTGAGCAGTGATGTTCCACGTTTAAGTCTCAGGCTAAGGCATGCCTGTGGGCGTGTATTGGGGGAGGGCCATGGTCCTGTGCTGATTGTTGGTAACCAGGGCCTTTCAGTAGTAATAATAGTTTCTGTGAAAGTCGTCTGCAAGCAGACAGTAGACGGACGGCGCTGTCAGATTGGCTTCCCTACATCAACTTGCTTTTCGGGATTCCGTTGAACTAGATGCAATCTGCTACCTGTTATATAAGAATGTGCGAAACTTTTGGATATGGGGATTAAAATTGACAATGCTGAAAGTGTTTGCCGTTGCCGGAAACTTTCGCGAATGACAAGCCCACAGAAGACCACAGACAATCATCATTTTAAAATGTCCTGCGGCCAAACCATCAACAGTACCAGTGACAGTTTCAATAGCCTCAGCACAATCTGAAAAACTTGTTCAACTGTTGCCTGGGTTGCTTAATTCATAATTAAGTTGCTCATCTTAATGCTCTTGATGCGCAACAAAGGAACGCCCCCACTCTAATTATTTCCTGGGCATTGTCAGGCAATAAGATGCGTATACGCAGCGTGTGACGGATTCAGCGAAAGAATTTGCAGCCTTGCCGTGACAATGGTAATTTTGTGACTTCTGTTGAACACGCTGATTAATTAATGAGCAATGCTCTTTTTACCCTATCAAAAGAGACATCTCAGAAAATTAACACAAAGCAGATGCTGAGGGTCTTTTGGAACTAGCCGCGTTGTGCCACTTTCAAATAGAGCATTTTTATTTGTTACGCCAGTTTTTGTTCGGAGGGCCTTTTTAATGACTTAAGTCCCTTTCAATGTCCTGTGGCCTGGCAATAAGCCGGCTTACAAAGCAAACAACCACCAGGCAAAGGGACGTCTAGACATTGGACAGAATTAAGTTTTGTGGCGTTGCTGGGCCTTACATTTTTGGCACATCAGATGCAAATCAATCAAAACCGGGCCAACAAATTCTCTCGCGCGATTTCTCTGATGCATATGGAGCTTAACCTTTCGGAAGATGACCCCGGGCTCATGTGTATTTCATTTTGGCTGGGCGGCTGTCTCGATCAATCAAATGCGCATTTGTATATTAATCGTGTTGATTAGGCGCCCAAAGAATTGAAAACTTTTTTGCACGCAAGCAGGCGGGCGTCTTAAACTGAGCAACAATAAGGCCAATTTTTCGGATGTATGTGCACTTGTGTATGTAGTTATAAACACATACATAAATATGACAACGAGCACCGTGAGTGATTAAATGGCAACTCAGCAAGCCAGCAATCCGGCAATCTGTCAATATGATCAAATGCCTGCGAACATTAGCATGCTTTTGTTCATATTGCAATGCAATTAAAGTTCAATCGGGTTTAGCCAGTTAAAAGAACTACAGTAAAATTTAAACTTAATTCATTTTCTGTTCGTTTGTTCAGCAACAATGTAATAACCGAAGCTTAATGTAATCTATTTTAATTGCATTTAATACGACAGAGAGTAGTAAAAAATCGTTCAGTGCACAATGTGTGCACACTTGGCGTATGACATTTATATTTGTACTAACATTTGACAAATTTTATTACAGCTATTATTATTATTTGAAATATTTTTTATTTAAAACATAGTTATAAACTATCAATTTAACCATTTTTAGTTAGCACTGTCTGCTGTGGCCTTCGGCTAAGACAAACGCTAACACGGACACTTCCGCCTGGCGAAAAATTGTATTCTTGTGTTCATTGCTGAAACTTTTTTGTGTTGTTTTGTTGTTTTTTTTCAATTGAAGAGCCACAGGTAAAATAACAAGCTTGACTATCGCGCTCAATTTAATTTATGTTCATAAATTAATTTTGAAAATGAAATTTTATGGAATTTTACTTTGAACTTGCACTGCAAATCGACGCGTCGCTGCTGCCGGCAACGCCACCGGAGCGAGCCCAAAGTCCGGTGTCCGGTGTCTTTACGTCGCGTTGTATCTATTAAAGCTAATTCGCGGGCTTTGCACTGAATTTCCCGGTGACCGCGCTTAATCGCCTTTTGTCGATGCAGGCTGCTGCCGGCCACAGCTCGTTGGCATTAAACGCTTTTACTTAATGAACGGCTGTGTAATTAAGTCCGCGTAATTGCGTGTCAAAGGTCAACGGCGGCATCGATGCTGCAACATTCCATATTCAAATTGCCTGCATCAGCATCAAATTAGTCGGCAAGTTAGGTCAATCTATAGTGTGTAAATTGATGGTAAGCCACTAAAGAGGGCGTCATTTGCATTTGCATTTGCATGCGCATTAGTATCTAAATCTGTACAATTGCAATTGTTAAGCTGACATGCAGACAAACGAATTAAATTTGTTTCAAGCTGCCATATTTACTGTGTGTATGAGTTCACAAATCGATTTACATCTGTTTGCATGTGCATTTGCAACTGTATTGGGAATTCTCGAAATTTACCTTCTGATAGCTGGAAAATCAAATTGATGGACATATGTGGGCAATTAACAATTTTCCACATTCATACACATTTGCACAGTACACAGAAATTGGGTATATTACCTGGGTATCATTATTGTACAGATTGTTGTGTGTTTGAAACAGAAATGTTTCGATTCATTTGAGGTAAAGGGCTTATCTAGCTTCTAAGAAATAATTATGCATGTTCTCTGCGATAATGCAAGAGGAATTTTTTTGATAAAACAAAACATCGAGCCTAATTACTTGATGCCTCTTTTATGCGGTTTACCGAAAAGTACTTCAAGACTTACTGGAAAAGAAAACAACAAAAAAAGTTTTTAAGAAGTCTTTATTTCTTTAATGATCATTATATTCTGCTTTATTATTAGTTAAACTCAAACTCTTTAATTCGCAGAGCAAAGCGGACTTCACCTAATAACTGCTTGCATAACTATAATGGGTAACCTATCTGAGCTTTTGCCCCAAAGCGAAACTGTGCGAATGTAGACTTAACTTGGTGCAAACGGACAAGCATTTTCAGCATGCAAACCGGTTAAGGTGCACAGCACTGCAAATCCGCACGAGCACTGAGGAAAACCACCGAAACCACTGACTACGCACAACAGAAACAGAAGCTTTTGAAGTCCCAAAATGGACGATTTTGAGGACACTGCCCACGCACGGGTGCCTGTTGGCAACACTTCCGGGCCCATCCACGTGGCTCTGCTGGACACTGCATACAGCGATGCGGATAGCAATTGGTCAACGGTGGCGAACTTTACACGACTGTTTGTCGCAGCCGCTGCCGAAGTGGCGCCCAACATAGCCAATTACACGCTCAACATGCTGGACGTGGGTCTTGCACTGGCCACAGAAGCCACCAACGCCGCAGTTGCCACCACCGCGGTGCCTAGCAGCACCAGAGGCACTGAGGCGGCCTATGCCATAATGGATAGCACGAGGCTGAATAGCTCGACGCTTGGCCACATCAACAGTTTGCACGAGTCGTCGCCGGTAGCGGAGCAGGTCCCGGAGCATGTGATGGACCACGCACCACAGCTGTCGCGCTCCGGCCTGCTGAAGGTGTATGTGCTGACGGTGATGGCCTTGTTCTCGTTGCTGGGCAACCTGCTGACCATCTGGAACATATACAAGACCCGCATCACGCGACGCAACTCGCGCCACACCTGGAGCGCCATCTACTCGCTGATGTTTCACTTGTCCATCGCCGATGTCCTGGTGACGGGATTCTGCCTAATTGGCGAGGCGGTCTGGTGCTATACGGTGCAGTGGCTGGCCAACGAGCTCACCTGCAAGCTCGTGAAGCTGTTCCAAATGTTTAGCCTATACCTGTCCACCTATGTGCTGGTCCTCATCGGCGTCGACCGCTGGATAGCTGTCAAGTATCCTATGAAATCGCTCAACATGGCCAAGCGCTGCCATCGGCTGCTCGGCGGCACCTACATCCTATCGCTGGTGCTCAGCCTGCCCCAGGTAAGTGGCCATTTGGCTTATCTAGCTCGGCTCTGACTGCCAACTTCCACTCCAAATCCAAAGTCAAATCAATTCAAATTGATTGTGTACACATTCCTAATAGTGTTTGTTCTTTTTGCCGGCGCTCTCAAAACATTCCTCCCGCTGAACAATTGCCAACTTATGCGGCAATTTGTCGACTGCCATTAAGTCAGGCACAAGCGCTTGGCCTGCAGGCCAGAGGTTAGCCTGCTCCAGCACCAGCTCAAGCTCCAGCTCCAGCTCCAGCTCCAGTAATCTGTTTGCTTTATAACACGCATACGCCCCGTGGCAACGCGCAAATAGTCCGAGGCAGGCGTCGGTGCGTGCGCAGGCATTAAAAGTGATTGCCTGCTGCCTAAGAGTTAGTTAAACGTTGCTTTGGGTATCGGCACGCCCTCCACACGTGCGCCAAGACCACATATGGAGAGCACGCTGTGCGACCCTTCCGATCGAGTCTGTCGAGGCTGGCAAATAAACTTTTCGCGAAAAGGGTTGGCCAAGTTGAGCGGGCCCTGCCCGGGCGCCTGTAAACGTTGGCACTGATGCTGATGCTGCCGCTGACGACAGACATGAAATATTTATTTTGCCGGCATACTTTCCAACATTCCGACAGTCAGATTGCTCCCCAGTTGGTGGCTGCTTATCTGCTCGAATCCTTTTGCTTTTGCTCATCTTTAATCATAACACAAAAAAGGCAACAGAAACAGAAACGAAAAAAACCAACACATTCGACCATTTTTTTGTTCGGTTATTGTAATTCGTTATTTTCACACTTTTATTGCATTATTTATGTGGTGTGTCTGCTTTTGTGTCGCTTGATTGCATATCTAATTGACTTGGCCAGCAGATTTATGGCCCACTGGCATTTTAATAGCTCTTGATTCTGCAAACGATTTATCGCGATCCACAATATTAGAAAGCATTCATTTCAGCTTTGCAGGTTGAAGGTTTGGTCTGCCATAAAGGATTCCGCGCACACAGCGAGACATGTTTATTACATTTATCTGCAAAACATAAGCTTAATTATTTATATATGTTCTCTATCCGCTCTTTACGATTTCAAAGTTCAAGCTAGTTGTCAAGTGTAAAAAATATACAAAGTAACTGGCTAATTAATTGATATCGTTGGCAACGCAATGTCGAGAAGCGTGTAGAAAAAGTGCCCGGATTAATCTATAAGCAGCTAATTGCAAATTCTACTCTTGCAGAGGGTATTTTAAATTGAGTGTGAAGTGAGTAACGCATAGAAGGAGGCATCAAGTATATATTCTTGATAAGTATTTACAGTCGAGTCGATGTAGCCAAACAAGTCTGTTTTCATGGCAATTTTCAAGTTTGCCCTCCAAACATACATTTAAGCAAATTCTTACCAACTTTTGTCTATTATGTGATATATGTCTATATATGATATGTGATTCTGTAGTAAACAAATACATTGCATAGCTGTTATATGTCAGCAAGGGTATTTAATCAATTGATTCTTACTTTCCATTTATCCAATTAAATTGCAGTTGAATGCAATTATTGAAAAATAGTTGTATTTTTTTTACATTTCATTTGGTAACAAAAATAGCCAGAAATTAAAAACAATGCAACGTGGGCAGACAAAGGCTGCTGCTACACGCTCTTGCCACATTTGTATTCGTATGGGAATTATTGTGCTGCCGGCATTGCCTTTTGTTTAAGTATTCAACAGGCTAACGGGAAAAGGGAATTCAATGAATCGCAAAACATGAGCATAGAAACTATCGAAATTGGATCAAATATTCGAATGTTATTTTATCTAACGGTAACCACGCACTTGAGCAAGTGCGTACATAATGCGGCACACGGGACACAAAGTTCTTTCTGGCGAAACAACAGACATGAGAAGATCACTTCAAAAGTACGAAATTAGCGAAATATGGGTACTAACTTTTTCTTGTAAACAAGTTTTCTTCAGTGCAAGGCACATGCACTTCCCATTTACTGTTTTGCCGGCTCTTCGAACCACTTTGAGCATCCTTCAGCGCCCTTCAACGGCACTCAGCTTGATTTGCCACTGCTATTGTTGCGAAAGTAGTGCAGCAACAAGCGCGCCAGGGCAAAGGCTTATGCGTAATGTGACCTTTCCCCTTGGTCCGCGTCGGCAGGTGCCGTCGGCCAATATGTATATGGATGTGGCTGTTTGTGAATTCTGCGCACCACGCAATTTCCAGATGCTGAAGCTTACATTTTTGGACTGCTTGGAATAGTTGCCCAACTGGTGCGTTGCCTACTTTAGAGCTGGCATATACATACAAACATATATGCGTGTATGTACGGCGCATTGATAACATTTTATCCGGTTGCAGCGCTCAAATGTATGCTCTGTTTGGCATAAATTAAAGAATGTTGCTTAGCAAAAGCTGCATGTTTGGCTACATTATTTCCCACCACATGACTATGCTCTGTTTGTAGGCAGGTGCGTTCATATGTATGTATGTATGTCGTACGTAATGCACAGTGGAGCGATTATATTTGCATATAATTAGGCGCCACTGTGTTTTATGTGGGCGTGCATGTGTCTGTGGGCAAACTTACATATTTAAATGTCACAGCAAATATTAAGAGTAATTACGTTTTATGTTTTTGTTTGCGCTTTTGGCGCAATCGCAGATTCAGCTCACAGTTTATGCTTATGCTGAATAAACATTAAGCCTACCTCGTATATTTGGCAGCAGCGGGACGGCTTTTAAAACGTGACAAGAGCACCTTGTGAAAACAGCATGTAATTCTAGCTTGCCTAATTTACCAACCACACACACACGCACACACACACACACACACACACACGACTAAGCCCACTCAATTATAACACACTTGGCAATTTGCGAGTTTTTATGGCACTTTTACTTGCAATACGTCGCCTGTCCTCTGGCTGCCTCAAGAGCATACTTTTTTCGCTTTGGGCTCATCGAATATGCCACATAAAACTCATGCGACATTTAAACGTGACGCTTGGCGCTGCGTCGCTTCGACTTGCCGCCATTTGTTACTTTCTACTACTATTGCACAATTCGAAAAGTTCTGCCACCCACATTTTTCCGCACACTCTTCCACGATTGCCGATAATCAATAGCCATCATATCAAATTCAATATGTGATGCTTGGCGCTGCGACGCGACGCGCGCTTTGCCATTTCCCGAGTCCCGAATAATAAAACAAAATGAAAATTTACTTTCACTGCCAATAAACAACAAATGTTGATCCCCGCCCCAGCTGCTCTGCACGTTCGTTAGCTTTTTCTTGTCTTCGTCTTTTTCGTTTTTTTCTTCACTTACGCGAACGTATTCCATCTTTTATTACACTATGCCACAGTATTTCCTCCTTGCAGAGTTGCGGGCATTTCATTTTCGTGGAATTTTGCGTTCCCAAAGTGAAATTCGAACGCTATTCGATTTATTGGCAGATTGTCACTTTTTGCATAAACATACAAAGCATCTGTGTGTATTGGAGTGTGTATGCGTGCGCCTTTGAGTACATCACATAGGGCTGATAAGGTGGGCTTCGTCTGAGAACGATAGACAAACTGTGCTGTAACAGGCAGAAAAAGCCATTTGACCCCATAAAGTATTGATATATGTTTATATATTCCTCGGCAGGCGGCTTGGTGTACTCTATTTTGTTGATTTTCCTTTCATTTGCCTGGTGTCTGTCATTATTATTCCCTTTTTCTATTTGTTTTTTTCTTTTGGAACATCGTGTCGTTCAATTGCTTGGAAGTTATAAATGTGCGAAATTAATAAAAATCAGTCTTAATACCGTACCGATGCCCACCCAGGTTCTTTTAGTGTTTTAGTTTTACTACTTTGCCGTTAAGTCGTCCTTTCGTGCCTTTCGCGACAGCTGTTGACACGGCCAATGGTCCCGGACCGGGCTCCGGGCAGCCATCAAATGTGCAAATGAAAAGACTTTTAATGCATTAGTTATAATCGCAACTGTGTCCGGGCTCGTGGACACCACGCACCCTGCACTTTAGCTAGATTTATAGATGCCGTACAGGGAAATCGCACTGGGATCTCTGCGATGTTTCCCAGTGAAGAACTCTGAGCTGTTGACAACAGTTGGTGCAAAAAAGCATCGTTAAATGGCCATCAAAGCAGAATAACAAGTGCAATAGAAACCTTCCGGATTCGATTATGCGAACGTATAGCCCAAAATAAGTTTTATCCATTTGAGAAAGATGGTATATATATCGAAATGCAAATTGGGCGACTGCTACGCTAATGGGGTTAATGAATAATTGATGATTTGGTCAATCGAAACAGGGTGCCAAATGCAAATTGTCTCTGTGCCACGAAATCCTTGGTCAACGGCAAGCTCGTCGAGCTAATGTAGAAGGCCTTCAGGGAGCCGAAATTTAAAAACTGAATACCCATGGCTGGCATTTGGTTAGGACCCAACTGCGATTGCAATCAGCAATCACACACTCTATCCCAAACTCACACACACGCATATTCCAAGGCCCCCTTTTGTTTCCGTTGTATTTTTTGGCACTCAGAGGAGCTGATAAATGTATTCAATCAAAAAGAGAAACCTCTCGCATGTTTATATTTTTGCAACCGAATTTTAATCAAACTGCTTGTGTCATCTTTTTAACGTCCCCCTCCCCGCGCCGTCAACTGTCAACTGACTGTTCGGCACTCCGTTAACCGTTACCCGGCACCCGGTATACGGCACCCGGCACCCGCAGTTCTTCATTTTCCATGTGGCACGCGGTCCCTTTGTGGAGGAGTTCTACCAGTGTGTGACTCACGGCTTCTACACCGCCGACTGGCAGGAGCAGATGTACGCCACCTTCACGCTCGTCTTCACCTTCCTGCTGCCACTGTGCATACTCTTTGGTAAATATACATATGTCGTGCATGAAGACGAGATGTCCATCTAGATGCTAATGCAGGGCAACAAATTTGAATATTTCAGGCACCTACATGTCGACATTTCGCACCATCTCAAGTAAGTGGACATAAATGAGCGTTGCCTAACTCGAAACAAACTAGGTTGACGCTGTTCGGATTTTTATTGCATTTCCCTTTACCTTTTCAGGCAGCGAAAAAATGTTCCAAGGCTCCAAATTGGCCAACTATTCAACAACGAAGCAGCTGCCAACACAGACGAACCGGCAGCGGCTAATACATAAGGCCAAAATGAAATCCTTGCGTATATCGGTGGTGATCATTATCGCCTTCCTCATTTGCTGGACGCCCTACTACGTAATGATGATTATCTTCATGTTCTGGAATCCCGATAAAAGGGCAAGTATGCGAATAAGAATGCGAAAGCGAAGGCAATTGCGTTCCTTCGGGTCACTTCTGGCACAAAGCCGGCCATTTAAAAGGGTTGTTATTCTTGTAGATTTCGGTAATGCTTCCTGTTCCGCCAGAGTCCGTAAGACAAGGATTAAGCAAACAATGCACAAGAAGTGTTTCGTCACGCCAAGGCCCTAATGTATCCCAGCAGCAATTGGCTCTGACCCAGTTGTTGCATTAAATTTGGAAATCAATTTTATTTAGTATGTAGAAGTAGCGTGTGGAATAGGAGACACCATAAATTCTACTTTTCCTTGGAATGGTTTTTGCAAGTGTTTGCACGTTGAATACATGGATTATGGGGGAAATTTCGATACTTATACTAAATGCACAACAATACTCCGGACTGGCCATTTATGTACAACAAATGATGCTGACGAATTTCAGGAATTTTGAAAGCACATCAATCACTAGTCGATCTCACAGTTCCAGTGGACGTGGGCGTGTACACGGGCGTGGACTGACGATTCCTTGTTGTTTTGCCTCAACGTGTTTTATGCTACAGCTTGTGGCAGCTGAAAATAAAATGAGCACTTGACGCGCAGAAGGGCTGCAGCACAATTGATTTAGTCAGCAGCTGCTTTCATATCCCTTTTTATAACCAAATTTCTTTCCACTTGTTTTCGTGCTGTATCCAGAGTGGGGCCCAGAGTACATAAGAATTATTTTTTATGCCCAATTTTTAATTAATGGCCTGGGCATGCGGCCTAGGCCTGCGGATTGTTGACTTGGTTACGGTTGCCCGTAAAATTGTATAGCATCAGGGATTACGACAGCGTCCAGATAATGAAAGCCACAAAAAGGTAACAACAGGCAACAGCGGCCCAAGCTGTGGCCTGCCTCAAAAGACTCGGCCCCGTTAAGACGGACGAAAGTGGGAGACACAAAAACCTATTGACATATTGAAAATTAATTTGAATTTTACTGGCTTACTTGCAGCTGGGCGATGATTTACAGGACGCCATCTTCTTCTTCGGCATGTCCAACAGCCTGGTTAACCCGCTCATCTACGGCGCCTTTCATCTCTGTCCCGGCAAGGGCAACAAATCCGGAACCGGCGGTGGCAACAACAACGCTTACAGCTTGAACCGGTAGGTGGCGCTGTTCTTTCCCTTCTCCGCTGTCCGTTTATGCGCTCTCTTGCCACCTACAGAGGCGACTCTCAGCGCACGCCCTCAATGCTGACGGCCGTGACACAGGTGGACGCCGCCGGAGGCAGCGCCCGGCAAATGCGCACGTTTCGCCAGCAGAGCTACTATCGCAGCTCGAGCAACGGCACGGCCGGGGGACCCTTCAAGGAGCAGGTGGGACTCTTGCATGCGAGCAGCTCCGCTGGCAGCGCTGCCACGCCTCACATGATGCGGAAAAGCTCCTCCGTGCGCAGCCCCCATCCCAATCACAGCTCGGCGATCGCGGCTCGGCACTCGGGCTGCCTGCGGCAACAGGAGCAGCAGTCGACGCCGTCGACGCTGGTGCTCAACTACGACAGCCAGCGCGGCGGCGTGGGCGTGGGCGTGGCCAACGGGCACAAGCTGAAGACGGGCGTGACCGGCCTCCTGGCGGACAACAACGAGCGGGTGTCTAGTGTGTGAGCAAAGCTGGCGGCGATGGTGACGGTGGAGGCAGAGGTAGGTGCGACGATGCGCGCGGTGGAGGACGCCTGCTCCTGCTGCCGTTGCCTGAGCCAGGAGATAGTGCGGCGCCAACAGGGACTCCTAGAGTCCCCCAGCTCGGCCGCACACTAAACCATTTTAGCTGCTGTGACACTTACAGTTATAGGGCGGCCACAACGCGTGGTCCGCAACTCCGGCTCTTCCAGTGCTCGTGAGGTTGTTCAAGGTTGCGCTGCCGGCGGGTCGAGGCGGAAGGGGATTAGGGCTGGGCAGATCGTTGCCGATGATCAGATCATCGCGCCGCGCAACATTTGATTAGTGTAACTAACGGAGAATTAAGTCTTTGAACGCTGTTCGTGTGCGTAGTCGTAGTTGTAGGCTTAGTTGAAGATGGCTAAGGCATTAGCTTTAGCGAAGTGTAGGCCCTAAGAGTAGCTGACAATTAACTGGCCAAGAGCTGCGAGCCGGTTCGCAGCAATATTTGCATATGAAATTATGTACGTATCCGTGTGTGCGGCGGGGTCTTAATGTAAATTTGATGATATTTTAATCGCCACAAAGCTCTGCTGAGAGTTCGTTTCGGAATCACGTTTTTAATGCGATGTCATTTTAAATACACATTGACATCGTAATCTAGCATAAGCAGTATCAAGTGCAGAGCATGGCCAGCGGACATGGAACTGGACTCGCCACATCGGCTCCGGAGTTAGCTGTAATCGAAGACAGTATAAATATTTATATGCAATATTTATATATGTAAATATATATATATATTTATAAAAATATTTATATTGTGAGCTACCCGGATAAGCAAAGGTTGATTGCATCGAGTAAACTTAAGAAACTTGTACTTAACTTTTCTATGTATGTGCTTACTATGTACATACATATACATATATACCTGCATGCATATATACAAACCTAACTGTGTATGTGGCCGGCGACAAAATGCCAAACGAATGGAACACGGGCCAGGTTAACAAACCGCCGCGGGGCTTTTTATGAATTCTCAATTAATTTCAATTTAATATTGGACAGCAGCCTCAAGAGCTTGTAAATAAATATATCACATGCATAATTCATGTCTGTGAGTTTGTATATGTGTGTGTGTGTAGGTCTACTCATTTCTTTCTATGTGTGTATTTGTACATGTTAGATAATCTCTGTAAAATTTGTATAGTTTATTTTTTAATAAAAACTGAATGAGAGCATTGCAAAAATTTACGAGCCAACTTTTATGCAGCACGCACAACTCAACACGTTGATGAACTAGCGCCCGGAATCCGGCAATCTCTATGCCTGCGCCTATGACAGACAATGCTGTGCTTAGCCTCGTAAATCCGGCTAAACTCAAACCCATAGGCCGACAGCTATCCGGGCATATTACGCTTTTTATGCACAGCTCCGTGCGCTGTTGGGACGGGGCCACGTGGCGCCCAGCCCAGCACTCCCTCAGCACCATGTTGGCTGTAAGCGACAGCTCCCCGGCCCCCCCCTCTTGGTCGCCATTTGGCGGGGCTACATATTTTATAACTGCAAAGTTCGTGTTCAAATGCAAAACAAAACGACGCAAAACGAGCAAAGGAATCAACTTCACGGCGCCCAAATATGTGCTACGAAATTTTTGTTTGGCTGCTGGTGGGAAAGAAAACAACGTCGGAACCAATTTACCAAATAATGGAAAACGCGGATAGCTGCCGGGTGCAGGGGCTGCGAGGCTTTCAACGGTTGACCAAAGTTTATTTTTATTTGCGCGCACTGTAAACTCCACAGGAGGTCGCCGGGACACACCGTCCACAGTGTCCGGGCACAATTATGCACAGGCAGACGACCAAACTGTGCGACACGTCCATCATTTGATGGCACGATTTTTCGCCGAATAAGTCCCCAAATAGACATCTGCCTGGTATTTAGCAACCGCCCGGGCAATTGTGTGCTCGTGAATTTAAATTCGAGTGTCATAAAGTGTGCAGCATAAATGCGGGACTGTTCTGTTGTGGACACACGTCCGCCTCGCACAAAACCAATTCGGAGTCCCACTTAACGACCTCACCATACAGCAGCAGGGCGTGACAAAGGACCCCCGATATGTCGACTTCACAGCCTGCTTTAATGACAATTCAATGGCATGACCTGGATACGGAGTCAACACGAAATCCTTGTTGCGGGACACAAATCGAGCTGCAGATCTTTACCTTAATAATTATTGTCAATTCGTAAGCCAAAAGATTAAATGTGGCAAATAGAAATGTATATGAAGTAAGCTAGTTTTTGATACGTTAAGTGAAATTTCCAAGAAATAAAGTAAACAATGTATTCGGACCAAAGTAATTGGCCGGCTGACCTTTAGTGGAGAAATTTACAGCGCTGTCTGGCGTCTTCTCATCTTCCCTCACGAAGCCAGATCCAAGTCAGGACACAACTTTTGACATTGACTTAAAAACATTTCGTTGTTTTTGCAAGCTACGCGCCGCCTTTTATAATACAATTCGCAACGATTAATGCCATTCATGCGTAGACCAATAATGATTTCGAAGCTCATCAAAACAAAAACATAAAAACGCACATACATATAAAGGTTAGATGCCAGGCATCCTGGTGGGCGATGCGAGGAGCGGAAACCCCCAAGTGACTCATCAAAAATTTATGAGCCGTATATAAACTAAATGGATTGCATATGTAGACGAATGCCTTCATTATACCGAAGGCCCTCTAGTATATTCCCTTTCGGTAAGAGTTCCACTATAAAGGAAGAATTATGTGCGTTTTTGTAAATAATCGTATTTTCAATCGAATTTCTTGGCTTGCTTTCAACAGATTTTCACTTAGACGTAGGTCCGACACGGAAACAACCCAGAGCACATCGCGAAGTGGAGACTCTCCCGGACACGGGCATTCAGCTTAACATATAGGTAGTACCACAGAGCACCAGTCCTATCTCGTGCTGACCACCGCCTCCTTGCGCGCCGCGTCCTGCAGCAGCTGCGTGTCCACCTCGTCGCCGGGCAGCTGCACGTAGCGCACCACGGAGCCGCGGATGAAGCAGTTCTTGACGCTCAGCATGTGCGGGTACTTGTCCGGATCTGTGACGCTGATGTCCGTCAGCTTGATGTTGAGGTACTGGTCCACGGAGTGCAGCGTGCCGCAAATGCTGAAAAGACGCCGGCGTTAGTTGGTTGCATTCCTCGTTTATTGACACGCGCCAAAAGGCGCACTCACCTGAGGTCGTTTTTCAGCTCGACCACCACCTCTTTGCCCACGAGCGACTTGAAGAACGAGTAGAAGAGCTGCGGGCAGAGTGGATTAGCTGGGTAAGCATACTCACTGATGTTTATTTCATGCTTACCATCGCAAATAAAATTGTTTTATATTGTTTATAAAAGCTGCTTCTTCTTACGACTTGCCTAAGCTGTTTTTCAACACTGGCAGCTGCATTTATCAGCTGTGGGCACCCATAAGCTGTAACATTTGGTGTTCTGTTAATTAACAGCGCGCGCTATTTTGTAGCAGGGTTGCCAACCTAAGAAATTTGGAATTGATGTTATCGATATTTGGCATTTAAATTGGATTTCCCGATTATCGGCTGACCACCACCAAATGGCTGGCAGCATTGAGAGCCATCTATTGGCAAGTAGACTTAGCTGAACAAACGTGAAGTTGGCTAATCGCAACAGTTGGCAACGCACATCGTGGAACAAGCAAATAGGATGCTGCCGCTAGAGAGCGCCACCACCACAGCAATTCAAACTTAACAGTGCGCTTCAAAAGTAAAACATCAGTATAACAGCTTGCATCAGCCAAGAATTGGAACGGAAGTTTGATTGGCCCCGTGTTTGCAATGGGATTATATCGAAGAAATCAGTAACAAGCGGTTTAAATTGCACTTGCTAATACATAATTTATTGACGTTTTAATTTAAATTACATTTTTATAACAATTTTCGGTTCTAAGACTATTTACAAACATAGGCTCACATTGATTTTATCTCTCGCTTTCTCTACTTAAGTACTTAGCTCGAACTAACAATAATTTATGCTGTAATGCAATTCTCTTAAAACTTCGTTTAGCTTAAAAATCACATTTGATCATTTTTCTTAAAATCTCAACATTCCCAAATAAAGCCGAATGGCGAAGTTACTTAGTTGCCGTTGACTAAGGAGTTACAGTGCCTACCAAACGTAACATACTCCCTACTGGTTGCCCGCAACTCTAACGCTAATAAATTCGTCTGACTACGACTCCGTCCGGCGCCTAGTGGTCCGAGCTGAAGTACGAGTTCTGCATGAGATACAGCTTGTCGATGGGATTGATAAGGCTCGTATTCAGATTGGCCAGCATGTCGTGCGGGTTCGAGTGCTGGTTGTGGTTGCCCGACGAACTGGTCGACTGCAGCTCCAGGTTGTTCAGGGACAGCGAGTCGGCGTCGTCGTCCAGCTGGTCAAAGTTGCTGCCGTCCAGCGAGAGATCGGAGCTGCAGAAGCTGTCGTTCGAGTTGGCCGGATAATCTGTACAGGCAAAAGATAAAACATTTGGTCAGTTGAATTTGACAAGCGGTTATTTGGGATTTGATTCACGCACCGTCCGGCGAGAAGGGCAAGTTGGGATTCAGCGGCTGGCTGGCAAAGGCGCTGTCCATGCCGCTCAGGAAGCTGACGTTGTCCACTCCGTGCTCCTGCTTCACGCACTTGTCCTCCTTCTCACTGCCGTCCTTCTCATCCGAGGCGGCCGCATTGCTGTTGCCACGCCCACTGCCCGAGCCGCTCGACGCGCCGCCGTTCTGCTTGGCCTTGCGCTGAATCTTCTTCATCTTGGCGCGCTGGTTCTGGAACCACACCTGCACCACGCGCACGGACAGGCCCGTGTCCTTGGCCAGCGCCTCGCGCACCTTGCGGCACGGCTTGGGCGACTGGTCGAACGAGGCCTTGAACTGCTTGCGCTGCTGCGAGGTGAGGATGGTGCGCGGTCGCTTGGGGCCGCGCCGGCCATCTCGGGGCCGCAGCAGATCCTCCTCGTCCAGCCCAACAAAGCCGCAGTGCTGTGCGGCGGCCGCCGCCAGGAACATCTCCTTCTCCAGGTCGTGGCGATAGCAGAAGAGCTGCCCGTCGCGCAGCATGAACTGCTCGCCCTTCTGCAGCGGCAGGCGGCAGGCGTAGCACACGAAGCAGGGCAGATGGAATACGTAGTTGGGTATGGGCCGCATGACCAGCTCCTGCGGCAGAATGGCGTGGCAGCAGGCGGCGCACTTGACCCCAAACAGCCGATCGTAGTCCAGCTTACAGTAGAGCTTCGAGTTGCGCACGTAGCACGTGTGGTGCAGCTGCAGGCCGCAGTAGCAGCAGGCGAGGCACTGCTCGTGCCAGTTGGCGTCGCCCACGTTCATCAGATAGCGGTCGTGTATCTTCTGGCCACAGCCCTCGCACAGCTCGTAGTTCTTCTCGCATTTGATGTGGCCCACCTCTGCGAACGGGGGAACAACCAGAAATGGGGCTTGTTAGTGAGTCATCAAATCGATTTGTTATCCCACTGTACTCCCGAAAAAACCAATTAAGTACGTTGCAGTCGGGTGTAACCGATTATGCAATGCTCGTTCACAGCATAACAACAGCTTAAAAATGTCGAAAAGGGTCTTTATTGCAATACTAGTAGTTATTTTGGAAAAATAGCGATATTTGCAACTTGTTGGGACAGAATTGGGCGTAGCTATCTGTTGATATTTATAGGAGCTCATCAGAAAACTGTCTTCCAAATTTTGTGAGTCCAGCTCTACAATTGTAGGAAATATGGATTTTTGCGGTTTTCACTTCCCCAAGACACATATATAGATTTTATCGGCTTGCCACGCCCCCAGTGGACGTATTCAAATAATTTCATGGAGAAAGTCATCAATAATCTATCTAAAAAATGTTGATGTATCTTTAAAACTGAGGGAGATATATAGATTAAATCGAGTTGCCAGGCCCCAAGTGGGCGTATCCAAGATACCTTAAGAATTTATCTATATATATTCCAAGTTTCAAGTCGGAAAGACGGACATGGCACAAACTCAATATACTCTTTTCGCTACGTGAACTAGCATAAAAAAACAAAAACAAAAACTGATCCCCCTACGTGCTGGCAGCATATGTTGCTCTCGAGGACTAGGCCGGGGGGCGTGAGGGAGGCATCAAGGCGAGTACGTTGTCAAATCGTGTGAAAATGTTTTTGCCCCGCCTGTTGTTGTGCTTATGCTCATTGTTTCGCACTTCTGGCTGCTGCTGCCTCTGCTGCTGCTGCTGCTGCTGCTGCTGCTGCTGGCAGTCAAAAGTGTTTCGAAACAAAGCAGCAGAAAAAGAAAGCAGAAAAAAATTATCTGTCGCCGTCGCCGGGCGTAACAGCTTGTATTGATAGCTCCTTGATGCGTAATTGAAACGTAAAGTTCGCTACGATTTTGTGCGTCTGAAATTGATGAGCCAAGTGCCAGCAGAAGCGCACTTGCAACTGAAACGAGCTGCCTAAAGCTGCAGCAAGGCTCTAGTTTAGTCTGCGACTGCGTCTGCCGCAAGTCCGTGCGACAGCTGGCATACCCTGGCCGACTTTGACAAAATAGAGTCCACTTAGCTTAATCTTGGGGAAGACTGATTTAACGCGGACAAATAGCGCCAAAGACAATTTCTTGAGAAAACAGAATCTCGCAACAACGAAGAGTGCTCCAGTTAAGAGTGTCCGAATAGCAGATACCCTGTACTGCGCTGAGCTGTTATTAAGAGACGCACAACTTTGTCAAATCTGAACTGATTTTGATGAGAAGTGACTTTTTGTTCGTGATTTTGCCCTCAGATCAACTATGCATTTGAATATAAACACACAATTTTTCGTCGATATTCATGTTAAATTTGTTCCCAAGAATTTCCACATTGGCAAAGGTCAGAATTTTAAGCTTTTATAACTTTTTCGAATTTGAATCTATTCTTAAACGGAATACATTTTTGTTTAAAGTATTGCCTCAGTATTAACTTAGTATTGAATCTGAAAACACAATTCTTTAAAGTTCAAGTTACATTTGTACACAAGAATTAAGAAAAATGAATGGGTCGAAATTTGAAACTTACCAAAATAGAAATACTAAGAAATGTCTCTTCCCTCATTTAGTCAGATACTTAAACAGAAGCTAGACTCAATTTCTACAGGCATACTCTAAACACATAGTGATAAACGTGTTTGTGTGAGTGACTCGACTAATCTGTGCACATGCACGCACACTTCAAACTGTAAGCCAGTCACAAAAAGTCGTACCCCGAAAAAGAACACGACAAAAGCTGCAGTAAACATAAAAAACATAAATATACATATACGTATGTATATGACGAGTGCCATGCGAATTGAATGGAAGCTACTGAAAAATGAACGGCAGGACGACGCAACTTCGCCGCTCTCATATTATATGGCTGTGGCTCACTGGCGGAAAAATGTTCATGATTTATGGCTGGCACAGAGGCCGCTCCCCGCCCCGATCTATGCATGTGTATGGGTGTACATGTGTGTGCGGCGTCTAAGCGAGCAGTCGAAACGGCTTTAACCCATGCACACTTGGCTGTGCCGCTGCCCGGATTGGGCGCTGGCTGTTTGTTTTTTGTGCGCTAAGCGAGTGCAGCGTAAAGGCGATAACGGAAGCAGCAGCGGGGCAGCAACGCGGATGTAGAGCAGGCAGCAGCCCCAGTGATGACGATGGATGGCAATAGCTGCTGACATATCGTTTGCTAAAACGCGCGCCCTCAAAAGTATGCTATAAAAACAGCTGTGTGTGAGTGAGTGTGCGTGTGTGTGTGTGTGTGTGTGCATGTCCATATCCAATCGCATTGGTGATAACGTGAAAATATTGCTGCGGGCAAGTTTGATGCTAGGTTTGAGGGCGTTGCAAAGGATCATGTGATAAGCCCTGTTTTGAATTGGCAATTTTTTTGTATACTCTGCTCACAATAGAAAAAGAGAGTATATTCGATTCATGCAATTTGTCTGTTGCTGTTTGGCCGCACACTGTGAACAGAGTATTGCGCAGTCGGGTGCAACCGATTGTGGTTTTTTGCAGTTTGACTTCGGCGCTGGTCCTGTGTCTATTGTGAATGCGATATTGGGCTGCATTGTCATTTTGTGGCAGCTAACCATTGACATTTCGCTTTGTGTAATCTAATCGAAATTTATGGCCGTTTTGTTGCAGTTTTATGGAGAAATGTTTTTTCTATTTTTGTGCTGCAGTCAAAGGACACTTTCTGTGTGTTTTGCCGCATTTGCGGAATGCGATGATATGAGTGTGGCATATGCTAAATAATTCGAAATGTGTATTTACATGGTTCGCATTCAATGTACACTTGGAAGCGCAACAGAAGCCTGCCGAGGGGCTGCTGATTGATTAGCAGTCGCCCTGATCAGGCGCAGCTTGTCGGAAGGGCAAGCGAACAACGAATACAAACACAAACACAGCTAAAACAAGTGCGGCGCACTCATGTCAAATGGTGCGATTAAACAGCAGATAATTCCAAAATCAACTCGCCGATAAACGCGCAGCCCATAAACATATACAAACAGTTAATAGACAACAGCACCCAAGGCTCTTATCAGCTGTGATCGCGTTATCATTTTGGCTTATCAGCGAACGGCGTCTCTGATTAGGACAGAGGGAGCCGTACCCCCCGCCCCCCAACCCCCCGTGACCGTAGCTTTATGGCGCATTTATTGACACATTGACAGGCGAGCGCAGGTCTATGATGATAAATTGACAGGCAGCCAAAGTTGTGGCATAAATTTCGGGCTCAAGTCACAGCCAAAATAGTCCACGTGGCACGGAGATTTTGGCAGACAGCTTGTGACAGCTCGTGATACGACGGCTTTAATTACTGCGGCCGCAATTTAAAGCCAGCACAGCCACCGCTAGGTGAAAGTGACAAGGCAGTGCCCGTGCCATACACGAATATGTGTATGTGTTTAGATATACACAGCAAAAAACTTTGGAATAATTTGAATTTTATTTCAGCTTACAATTCAAACATGAATTGAAACTAAAGTATGTTTCGAAATTTGATTGCTTGGATTTAATATTTAAAGCTTTGAAAACTAAAGGTGGAATTACAAATTTGTCTCTCTCTCTCTCACTCCCAATGCTTTCTTTCTCACTCTCTCACTAATAATTACTCAGAAGAAATAGAAACTCAGGCAGTCTAAAATAATGAGCAGTTGGCATTCCTGGTTCGATTTCAGTTTATATCAGATCAACTTTGAATTTAAAAAAAAAGGCATTTTAAATGTTTTATACATTGAACTTAAGTTTGAGCTATATTTAATTCAATTTATTTATATTACAAAAAAATATAGGACAAAGATGGTTCGAATTAATTTTTATGACGTCAAAATTATTTACCGTGTACACATGCTTTTATAGTTTCGGCTCGAGCCAAGTATTTAATTCACATGGAACCAAACTGGAGGCACCGCAGAAACCAGATATGCTGAGACACACGGCGCATAGTTGACACCGACTCAGAGCTGCGACGGGCAGCGCGTTGCTGGGAGATGAGTGGGGAATATATAGTGTTGTGTGTTGAGAGTGGAGTGTGTTCATTTCCGAGGTCGGGTCGCCAAACTGCAGCTCTGAGCGCTGTGGCAGCCACAAATGCCTTAAAATTCCTCGCCCATTTACAGATGCTGCTGCAGTTGGTTTTGGCTTTGGCTTTTGGTTTGGGTTAAAGTTTTTGTTTTGGCGTCAAATTCAAATTCGAATTCAAATTCAAATTCATAGATGAGCAATGCTCGAGTCTGGCAGCAAAGTGATTGGCAAACGGAAACTATTTGCTGCCATTTTGGCCATGGCTAAAGTCAGCCATTAATAGACATTTCATATGCAAATACAAGCATAAAGCTTGCCAGCCAACAGCGCAAACGTGTGGTTGTGGGCACGGGTTGTGTGCGAGTGTGCGAGTGTGTGTGCTGTGAGTGTGTGTGGCGAAATATTTGCGTGCTTGACAGAGCTCGCCCAGTCCGGGGTCCGGGTTCGCATATGCATCACACATTGTTTGCACACTTTGCATTTTGGCCAGAATTTCGTAAAGTTTGCCAGCAACACTTTCGTTGCTGCTGCTAAAAAGTGCTGCCTACTTGGAGGCGTCTGCATAGAGTGGGCGTGCGTGCGTGTGTGTGTGTGTGTAAGCGGGTCTGTTGCATGCCTTAATCGCCTTTTATTGGTTGCACGTACACACACACACACACACACACACATAAATACTCGTCGTGCGTCAGTCAGTTTTATTGTCAAAATTATTTTGTGGTCAACTTGCGTTCATACTTTTGGTAATGCTTTTGCCGTCGGAGCAAACAATTGGCATTATCATTGCTGACTTTATGATTTATTGTGCGTTTGTCATTCAAAAAACAATTAAAATTTATTTGGCTGTGCTCTGGCCACAGCTTTGGTTTCTGTGTTTTTATTTGCAAGCGCTTCAGAAGCCAAGCACCAATTGTCCTCGTTTCGAAATTAAATTACTTAACTTATTCATTAATTTATTTAAAGGCATTCCTAAATAAATAATAAATAATTGAATAATTAAGCTTAAAAAAAACCCACGAGCAGATTGAATATGAGGCAAATAAATTCCTGCCACTTATTGTCATACATTAAATCATTTTCTAATAAATTCTTGAATCTTTTCAAATTTTTTAAATGCATTTCTATTTGTGTGTCAAATATAAATATTCTGAAAACGTTTATTTATTTTAAGGCAAGAACTCAATTCTGTCCAGTTGTAATCATAAGCATATTAAATAATTTATATTATTTATTTTAACTTTTTGCCTTCTACCAAGACATTAAATAATAATTACCTTTCTTTCACAAAACCCACTTACTGAAAATGAATTCCTTAATAATCAAACTAACTCTAACTCTTTCAGTAAGCTATGTAGCGAATGTCCTCTGCAGCCAATCATATATGTAGAATTAAGTTAGGTATACTTATAAAATTTCTGAGACTCTTTAATTTAAATAATAATTTCTATGATATTTTCATGAAAACTCATTAAGCAAATCATTTTAAAAATCTCGTAATAGCAGTTTAGTAAGATAATTTGTTCATGTAGCAAATTAAAACAATTTAAAATTCAAAATTATATTTGCTAAATTCCCGTGAAAACCAAAACTCCAATTAGCCCCACAATCCTCTGGAATCATCATTTGATGAACTTAACAATCTGAAAGTGAATTAAAGCTACGAGTGGCAGCCACATCAGCGGCAAAATCGAGACGCAGCCCCAAAACCTAGAATATCACACGCAAATTGCGAAAATAATTTGGGCCAACTTTGAGCGGGGGCAACAACAACAACAACAACGACGGGGCAGCTGTGATGCAAACTAGCCGTAAGTTGAACACCGGACGTAGAGCCACGCACATCAGGCTTCGAGCAACATTCGCCTGCGACGCCTACATGCCCGCACCCTCGGCCCTCACGCCCTCCACGGACAGAATCTGGCCGTGCCCCACACGCCACGCACACACAACTATGCCAAAAACGAAAAACGTGAAAGCCCCAGAAACGGAACGAGCCGGTAAATGCCTCAACTACCGGTGCAAAATACTTTTGGAACATACCTGTGCGTCCACTGCAATCAGCAGACAATTTCGATGCTGACGCCAGCGCCAACGTCGACGCCGTCGCTGCCGTGGCTGCTGAGCCGGCTCCAGGTCCTGCTGATGGCGCAGAGACGGCTGCTGTTGCTGTTGTTGCGGCAGCAGCTGTTAATGTGTTGCAGACGGAGTTTTGGCTCTTGCTGTTGTTATTATTGTTGATGTTGTTGTTGTTGTTGTTGTTGTTGGTGGTATTGCTGCTGCCGGGACTGTGACCTGTGGGCGTTGGGCAGCCGTTAATTGGCGCTGGTGAGACCGCGTGCTGTTGTTGTTGTGAGGAAATTACAGATGCCGTTAATGAAGCTGTTGCTGTCGGGTTGTTGCTGCTGCCGGAAATGTTTGCTGCCAAATTGTTGTTGTTGTTAGCATGGACATTGTTGTTGTTGTTGTTGTTGTTGCTGTTGTTGCTGCTGTTGCTGCTGCTGTTGGGCAAACAGGCAGTTGTCATGTTGCTGTTTACATTTGCCGTTGCACTGGGACTGTCCAGGAAACGTGCGCCGCCATGATTCTGCTGCAGCGAATATAAACTGCCACCGACTTGATTCAGGTTCGTGGGCATTGGATAAAACTCCAACATTGTATTGGCACAATTCGACGCGGGCACTGTTCCTTATTGATACCGAATTCAATTTCAATTGCAGTCGTTCTTAAGTTCGCTTGTTCTCAACACCACAGAGATGATGTTTGCATCTGTACGTAAACAAAATTGCCAACACGAACGCACACTTAACACTTGCACGAGTTCTTGAGCGAATATTGTTTGTCTATGTTGGCCAGTTGCTGTTGGCGAGCGCGCTGACAACCAGCTGAGTCCGCTGTCAGTTTGCGTGTGATCGAACAATCAGCGCAATCAAAGCATTTCACTTTGCCTTCAGTGCTCGAAGCCGACTGCTGACTGCTGCGGCCAAAAGTCCCAGCATAAAATGTACCCCCGCACACACACACACACACACGCACGCACACATTGATTTAGTGCGCCTGCGCATGTTTACAAAAGCAACGGCAACAACAACTGAACAACTGCGACTGAGAATGAGTCTGGGAAATTTGCCGCTGCACGCGAAGGGTTGCATGCAACACAGCGGCAGCCAATGTCCAACCCCCAAACCCTGTGCCCCTGCCGCGCACGGCGCATGTCTCAAGTGATTATTAGCAGCGAGGGAAATTTACTCAAGCGTAATTTCCCTTCGCTCGCAGAGGCCACACCTCAGCTGCGCTCCCATTGGCTGGCCGCTTCCCCGGCAACCATTTTTCCCTGGTGCGCATGCCGTCAAAGCCCTTTCGCAGGGGAACTGCAACAACGGTTGTTGTTGCTGCTGCTGCTGTTGTTCTTGTTGTTGCTGTTGTTCTTGTTGTCACATCAGCCACTGACTTGAACTTTTATTTTTTATCGTCTTGGCATAAATTTTAGCCAAACTTCTCAGCTGGGCGGTTGGCTTGGTGCTGCTTGGGTGTTTGGTGTTTGGTGTTTGGCGTTTGGTGTTTGTTGTTTGCTGATTGCGCACAAAGACATACTTGGAGTCGCGGCAACTTTGGCTGTGTTCGTTGCACTGCGCTGCATTGGCCATTTCTTATGGTTTTTTGCGGTCGCTGCCGCTGCCGCTGCCGCTGCTTTGAGTGGACCAAATACATGCTGCTAACGACGGCCTTGCCTTTTTTGCATTTTACGTGCTGCCTTCTACTTTTTGCATTGGCTGCATAAGTTGGGCGGCAGCAATGGCAGTGGCAACAGGGTGACGCATTTGCCCAGAGCTAACCGCAGCCCAGTGACATTGGCGGGGACACCCTGTATATTTGTATGCTTACAAAAACGCAGCCAACTGTCAGTCGAGCAGTCAACCAGCTTTGCCTCTTGACTGTCGCACTTGCTCACCCACTTACACACACACACACACATACACACACTCGAGGCACACACTCTGGCAGGCTGAACACAAAAAGAAAGCCGAACAGCAAAAAGGAGAAGACGGAAACTGGCAAGACAAACCAAACATGGCGCTGTGCACAAAAGTTTGGCGCTACTTCAGCTGCTTCTGCTGCTGTTGCTGCTGCTGCTGCTTTTGCCTTTGCCTTGGCTTTGGCTTTATCCGATGCTGTTTCTGGCTTTCTGCTTCATCTTCTTCTTTTGTCTTTTTCGTTTGGCAACTTCTAGTTGGCTTTTGGCTTAAGACTGGGCTTTGGCTACGGCGATTTTGCACAAAACTTAACTTCTATTTTTCTTGTTTTGCTCCACTTCTACTTCTTGTTCGTGTTGTTCTTGTTGTTGTTCTTTTAACTGCTGTGTGTGGCAAGAAACTGTTGATGCCGATGATTCCTGCTACCGTTTACGGTTCAACGT
This sequence comes from Drosophila colorata, assembly GCA_035041545.1. Lineage (NCBI taxonomy): Eukaryota > Metazoa > Arthropoda > Insecta > Diptera > Drosophilidae > Drosophila > Drosophila colorata. Next base: position 10,769,720 of record JAWNLD010000564.1, read on the forward strand.
GGTATTCAGTACTGTGTAGGGAAAGCCGTGGGTCTGAGCTAGCTATAAGTGATAGATCTTGGTACAGTTTTGCCCGACTTCACCGCATCATCGAAAACATTTCAATTTAATGAGGGGCACTCTAAATCAAAGTAAAATATTTTCCTTTATTTTCTAAATGCATGAAATTTAAATGAAACCTTTAGAGCTATGATTAAATATACCGAGCTAGCAAAATATATATCATAACCAATGATTAAAATATATAAACTTTATTATAAGCAAAATAATACACTTACTTATAAACTAGATTTTAATTGTATCAAAGGAATTTTAAAAAGTAAACGATTTTTCTAATACACATGGCATATTCATTGTAAATCAACTACAACTGATAAAAAGTTATTTATAAATTTAGTTTTACTATTTAATCTTTCAATTTACCTTTTCAACAATTTAATTTGTGATACATGCCTTGTTGTAGACATATAACTTGACTTAGTACTATGCATATATATTATATAGTCATCTGAGCAAAGTCCACACGCAAATGTATAATTTTATAGCTTATAATCACTACCATTTCGGGGGCGTGTGTATAATTAAGCTAGCTCGGACTAAGGCCTTTCCTAAACTATACATTTACCGTGGCCGTAACAAAAGCCGCAAATTATTATTTACGGGGCGCCATAAAGATAAGCGGACTCATAGATACATCTATGTATATCATTTGACTCATTTCGTATCGGCGAAAGATACCAATCAGGGCGACAATTCAATTAGCCTCGGCAAGAGTCGAATGATACCTGGCCAAATGGCCACAAAATGCTAAACTCCTTCGTCGAGGGCTCATTAATAGGCACAAATGATGACGACATCACCAACAGCAACAACAACAACAACAACAACACAGGCAGACGTAATGAAATCAAGTTGACAATCGGCAAAGAGTGGAAAATGTCACAGGACTCGACCGGAACAGGATTGGCGGTGCCCAAGCTAAATGTTTGGGTACTAGAAACAAATTTAATAAAATATCTAAAAACAAAGAAGCAAAAAACTGCAAAGGGTAGCGCGGGCTTCACTGCACGCATTGTCTGTATGTGTGTGTGTGTGTGAGTGGTTGTATTGTGAGCTGAGTAATATTGAATAACCACAACAGCAACAGCAACAGCCAGAGGAGTATGCTCGACAGCCCGAGGATAAATAGTTTTTGTATGGCACTTCAATTATCATTTGAGCATGATAAGCGCTAAAGAGGCATAAAGAACAAGTAAACTGGCAGACCGAAGTTGGAAAGTGGTAAAAAAAAAGAAACCACTGGCAGCCACACAAGACTGCTCGAAAATGTGCCGAAGGATGCACGCAGCAAGGAGTAGCGGCGACGACGACCACCTTGTGGCATTTGTGTGTGAAATCAAGCAGCAAACGGAGCAGGGCGCAGCATCATCGATATATGATTAGATATGGAGGGATAGGGGTCATTAGGGCCAGGCTCCGACCTGGGCAACAATTCATACTGTACACGTCCACATGCCCATTGAGGGGCAGTCAAGTAGAAGAGTGTTGTGGCTAGGGGCGGGTGGTGTCATTGCTTTGTTTATTTTGCCAAGACGCATGACCCACTCCAGGCGTGGGCCAAGTTATTTTTATTTTTATAGGCAGCCAACGTCTTGGCAACAATAACAACTGCAGCTGCATAGGACTCCGGGAGAGCGAGAGGGAGAGCGTAACGCGTGCTGGGCAGGCAAAAAAGGCAAAAAGGAAAAAAAAGGACACTACCAGCCCATGTGAAGTGTGTAAACAAAGGCTGCGTCTGAGGAGCCATAGCAGGAGATGCACCCGCTATGAGCACGCTGCATGCCACGGCCTGAAGTGGGCTAATTTGACGAGCCCCTGCGAGGCGAGTGCAACCCCCAAGTCCAGAAGTCCTCGGCTGCGACGTCCAAAAACAAAAGTGTTAAAGGATTTATGCGCGTAATTTTGCAGATGTTTAGATTTCAGTTTCAGACTCTCCTCCTCTCTCTGTACGCTTCTCTTTCGCCTCTTTCGACTCTGCCAAATTAGTTCCTGCCCGGTGTGCGGAGTTGTGTCAACAGCTCCGACCCCGATCCTGTTCCCACTGCCAGTTGCAGCAGCATTGATAGACACGCTGTCTGCTCCCTGTGTGTGTGTGTGTGTGTGTGTGTGTATTTTTGTGTGTGAAGTGGCACAGCGTGTGCACAATTCACTTTTGGGCAGCATATCTCTCATTGAATGCTATGAATAAACCGCTCTGTTTGTTTAATGTCAACTTTAGCCATGCACAGCCCCAGCGCCCAGTTCTCTCACATATTAACTCTCTATCCACGTTTGACTTTGTTTCGGATCCAAAATGTGGGATTGCACGCTGAGCTGCATTGTTTCTGCCTGTTTATTATTGTCGCACTCGCGTTGGGTTTATTTGTCTTGCGAAATACCATTTCAGCCTTTGTTTATAATCAGCTTTATGCAACGACTTGTCTGCCAGCCTGCCAAAATGTTTATGCAGCGCTGTGAAAAGAACCGACGGCGACATAATTATATACAGCTTTAATTGTGTGAACTTTTTGGCCTCCTCTCGTGTGCCCAAATGCATACGAATGTGGATCTGTATCCACTGCGAGTGTCAAATTGAAAATGATGCTTTAAGTTTGCTGCTCTTTTCTTTTTGGCAAACCCAAACACAGATGCGCAATACAAATATTGGCAATACGCCGAGACCAAAATCAAATAGTTGCCGGTGCTGGGTGGAGGCCCTGTTTTGGCTTGGCCAATATTCATTTGGCGTGCGCCGAAGCGGCAATAAATTGCTGGCCCACTGACAATCCATCCCACTGGTTATTGGCGGCGGGATTTTCGGGTTCGTAATTCATATGCGCGCGCTTTGAGCCGCATAAACCATAAACGCATAAAAATTATTTTTCAAACGGTCGCCGCTGCGTATCGATGGCCGCTCAAATTGTTCGCGTTCGGCTTCTGCTTGACTATTTTTCATTTCGCTAGCCATTTTGGCCATCCGTCTGCACGGACTGCTCATATTTTCTTTTCGCTTGCCAGCACATTTTCCAATTTCATTTGCGCTGCGGACGCGGAATGTGAGCGCGGCCCGCTATAGCTTTGGGCGCCTGGGCGCATTCATCATTGACGGCACCAACAGGGCCAACCAAGCGCAGTCATCATCATCATCATCGTCGTCATCGCCAACGCCAACGCCATCGTCAGTGGGCGGGCGTTTGGCCATTTGGCCGTTTGAAAAAGCAACATTTCAGCCATATTTTTTCTTGCTTTCAATTTGGCGCTGCGAGCTTTGGTCATTTTTCATAGGGCTTTTGATGCGTAACCCGCCAATTCTCGTGAAACGTGCCCCCACCGCTACCGCCCGTTATCTTTTTTTTGTTTCAAACGCATACAACGCGTTGGAGTTGGCATCGGGCATTGGTCGCTGCCTTTGAGCGATTTGAAGTCAAGTGTAAAAACCGTTTTGGCTAACAAAAAAGCCGTATGCCGCTTAGCAAAGTCAAGTGTTTTTAAGTTTAATTTGAAAATATTTGAATTTTGCTCATTTCTTGGTTCACTGCTTCGGCTCCATCTCCTGCGCCCTGGCCGGCAATTGGTGCGAACTTGGCGCCCCTCAGCAATGACAGCTATCAATGGGAAAATCTATTTCGGCCCACTCTGATATTATTTATCTGTGAAAATAGTTGATAGCCCACAACGGCAAACATCAAATATTGAAGTCGGGCAGCTCTCAGATCCGTCAGATACGTAAGCAAACAACCCTCGTTCGCAGCTCGCAACTCTCAGCTCCAATCAGCCACACAATCTTTGATTTTGTGATGCTGATGCGATTGCCCTGCCTCGGCCGCCTGCAAAAGTTTCAATATTTACACAAATTGCTCGTGGACCGAACAAATCGCAATTCCGACCGTACTTCATGGCCAATCGCTCGCCCCCTAAAAATTGTCATTACGAAGCATTTGATGTGTGCTCAAGCCCTTGGGAACGATTTTGAGGTATGTTCGCTGTGATCACAATGTGATTCCAGTCAGGGTTGCTTGAGTTCCGCAAACGGGCCGTCAATTTGATAACAATACAACTACGGGTGCTTAGATCCTTTAGATATGTTGTTCGTATACGCATTTTACATTATTATAAACTATCAATTTTCGTTTAAATAGCATATTATAATCTTATATTTTATAATAAAGTGTAAATAAAATTTTAATTCAATATATTAGACATCACTCAACCAAATACTAGCTTGACATTTTAAGTAAGGCAATAAAAACCTATTTGGCAACCAATATAACAATATATAAAGTCTAAGCTATTATCAGCATCCTGCGTCTTGATGAACGCGAATATCTCAGAGATTAAAGATCTAATATTGGTTTTTATGCGCAATTTTCCGGTTTTAATTTTTAATATTGTTTCCATATCTGGTACATTTTATTTATTATTTTTATATTGCAGTCAAAATGCATATAACTTTGAAGCAACTCCAATTTGACTTTTTAAGTTGACCAAGCTATACAAATATATATGTATGTATATGCACATATTTATAGAGGACAGTCAATGGTCAGAGAGGCGACATAAAGCCAAACCATCTTTGGGGTCAGCATAAAAACACAGCAGCATCTAAATACTGGTCAAGAGTAAATAAAAAAAAATTACAAAAAAAAAATATAAAAAAAATATACCAAAGCAAATACATATTTTTTGGCAGTAGTTTTTGCTGAGGATCTTTTATGTTTGTTGTAGTCGCAGTTGTTTTTATTGCCTACCATAGCTGGCGACAAAGCAACAAACACAACAGCAAATGCTCAATATACCAACACACTTACACACACACACACACACTTACTCACACACATAGGTTATCTCATACATATTCCGTTTACGTAGCCCGTTCGTTTAACTGTTGTTTTTATGCGCTGCAGACAAATATTTGCTTTCCGACAATAGTCATAAATACCAAAAGCTACATGCTCGGCATACTTAGAAATACACACACTCACGTACACACACACATTGGAGCGACCGGGGCAAATAGAAATCGGGCAAAGCAAATAGCGCACAGGATATGGTTTTGGCAGCAGCCCGAGCTAGTCGGAATAGTAGTGCCAAAAAGCGAGACAAAAGAAAGGCAAAGCCAGCGAAAAATGCGACTACGACTGCGACTGCCACTGGCCCGTTCAATTGGGGGCCAGCCGGACCAGAGGACCAACAAAATGGTTGCGCAAAAAGCGTCAGCATTCGCCGAAAATATTAGAAAAAATGTTTCAGCCAAAATGGTACCAATACACACACACACACATACATGTATATATCGAGAAATGGCCGCAGGGACATGCCAAAACGTTTAACGAAATGGCGACCAACAACTGTGGCCAAGAGGCACACACATACGCCTGTCAGCGTGTGTGTGTGTGTGTATGTGTTCTTGAAGTAGCCAACTTCAAAGCCTCGCCAAGTTTTCATTCGCGAGCTGGGAAATGGGAAACAGCGCAGCACGAAGTCGCCAACCGAAAGCTTATCCATGTGAAAAATCTATGGCGCGTGTCCGATGCACGCGCTGGTTGCCATTCATGGCGCCCCTTGTTGCCCCTTGTTGCCCGTTGTTGCCTTTAACGCATTACACCTTCCTAGAGACGCGGACGAGCCAATAGGCAAACAAACAAATAAACAGCGCTCACGTGCCGCACCGAGGATTATCCGCGCATCACAATCAAAACAACAGCAACAACAAACAAACTACCCGGCAAGCATGTGCTCCCGGGCCGTGGTCCTTGGTCCTTGGTTCCTGGTCCTGTTCCTGCTCTGAGTGGCAGTCCAACGACCTGTTTGATTTGCACCACGCCCTGACCGGGCACCGGGTTCCCGATGCCGCTTTTTGCGATGCTAATCTACGCGACTTGTTACAAAATGTTTAACAATTAAGTAGCGACACGCGCTGCCACGCTTCGAGTGTGTGTGCGTGTGTGTGTGTGTGTAAGTGTGTGTCCTCGCTCTGCCCTCGAGCGTTTTTTTATTTTTTTATTGACAGATATCGCTTTCAGATACGCGCCACTCAGCGCAATTGAGCGAAGCAAGGCAGCAACAGACCACTTGATGTTCATGTAGATCACATCGATGATAGGAGCTAATTTTGAGCTCAAGTTCCACGGCGGAACTTACGGACAAGTGCTGTTGAGGATGTGTGCTGTGAATGTAAATGCAACAAATCTGGAATGTATTATGTAATTGTAAGTAGTCCGTAAAGAGCATGTGCTTAAGTGCTAACTACCTAACAAGCTGGTAAGACTGTGTCGGGATGCTATAGAAAGCAATGATGATTTTTAAGTATACAAAATAGAAGATTTGATTATTGTGAAATAGTATAATTCTCCTATTATTCCTATCGTAAAAACAAAGGTGCGCAATATTAGAAAAATAAGTTTGTTTTTTAAATTTTTTTTTATTTCGAAAATGTCTCCTCACTTAGCAAGAATTAACCTATGAGATAGAAAAGCATGCCAACTGTGGACAAGGAAAGCGGGTTACAAAGGATCGTTTGATTGATAAAGCATGTATCCATCCATGAATCAAAAATGTTTGTGGGGCATGCATTTATGTATGTGTGCTTCGATGTTGTATAGTTTTTGTTTGATGTCACGTTCCGGGCAACCGCAGGAAATGCGAGCCACGAAAACAAGAAAAATAACATGGCGCTGATGGCTGGTGCGACAACATGGCGTATGCCGAATGTACGAGCCACTTATTAAAAATGGAAAAAAGTGGCTGAAAAGCAGCAAGCAAACTAGTACAACTACAATATGCAGCGGCAGCAGCATCAACAGCAACAGCAACGGCAACAGCAGCTGTAGCAGCAACAACTAACAAAGTGACTGCCAGGACGAGTATGAGCAGGGCGCAGAAAGAGGACAAGTAGGTTGAGGAGGCGGACAAGGAAACGATGAAAGCGCCAAGCGACAACGACAGCCAACGACAAAGTGCGGGAAGTTTGCACAAGGACATTGCAGCACTCACCACATGCATGCACACAAGGATATGAAAGTACACACATTGCCACAGAGACACATAGAAACACACACACACTCATGCAACCACACAGCAGGCAAAGGACAATAACAACAAGGACGACAACAGCAAAACGACAGAGAGCGAAAGAGAGCGGGAGAGAAAGAGCCAGCACAAACGAAGTGTTGCAGAGGAAAAAATCAACATGACAGCAGTGCAAAACAGTTAAACGGGCACTTACACATACGTATGCATGTGTGTGCCTGTGAGTGTGTGTGTGCGTGTGTGTGTGTGAGTGTCACTAAACGACCAATTGAAGCCACATCTCGCTCCCCTGGCCATGCACGCACGAACATGCAAAGAAACAGAGACTGAAGCACTTTTGCTGCGTGTGTCCAATGTCAATGAGCCTGGCCACTTTTTGGCGCTCCATCGGCAGGCCCCAGCCACCGCAGCAGCTGCAGCAGCCATTTCAATGCCGCACCACCGCGCCAGTTCCCCAGCCAACAGGCTCAGCTCATTGAGCGTGCGCTTCACTGCATCCAATGACAAACCAAATATGTTTCGTGGTTTTTACGCAAGACTCGTTTTGCAGCAGCAGCCGCCTGGACAGCGGCCAACACACACACACACACACACACACACCCACACACATGCACTCGAAATCAATCAGCATCACTGTCCACAGATCCTGTGCTGCTTCCGGGAATCATTCAGTCAATGTAAATGTAAATTTGCGCCTCGTTGCATGCTTTTCGTCCTCTGTCAATTCGATGGGTCTGTGCCGTTACTTTTGTAATGAAGTTGAAGTGCATGTTGCATGCATGTCGTGTGCTCTTTTGTGACGGCCTTTGTTGACTTTTGACCGCTGCTGCAAGCAGGGACACATTTACCAGATCCCCATAAAAGCCTGCTGATGCCCACTCAAGTGATTGTCCAAAAGCGACTGCAACCGAAGCGCCAACTGCTGTAAAGTCAATTAACAATGCAGTATGCAGTATCCGTGGCAGACATATGAGCACATGACCAGCTAAAGGGCTTATAACAACTTGCAACTTGCAGAAAATGACTTTTAATGATCTCTTTTTTTCAGTCCTCGGTAGATGAGTTACCTAAGTGACCCAGTCACTCACCCAACTGGAAAACGAAAAATTTTTCAAACATTTTTAATGGAGATCGAATCAATAGACATAAACAATTCGAAAGAGGTGTATCTTTCCGATAAAGGAATTTATTTAGCCAAGATTGAGTCATTTAAAGCCTATTAAAGTAGGTAAAACCAGCATAATTCAGGCAAATAAGGACATATCTTCAAATGATATACCTTTTTAGACTCGTACGGATCGATACTATTGATTGGCATTCAAAAATCCCCATTCTAAATTTTGACCAATTTTGACAAAAATGACAAGGGGTGACATCATATTTTTTTCCAAAATCGCGAAAATTTCAAAACTAAAAATTTGAATGAGGTCCAATCTATAGACTTATACGAGTCAATGGAGTGTATCTTTCCGATATAGGAATGTATTTGACCAAGATAGACTCATTTACAGCTTATTACAGTAGGTAAAGCAGCATAATTCAGGCAAATAAGGTCATATCTTTGAATGATATACTTTTTTAGACTCGTACGGATCGGGACTATCGATTGGCATTCAAAATCCCCATTCTAAATTTTGACCAATTTTGACAAAATGACAAGGGTGACATCATATTTTTTTCCAAAATCGCGAAAATTTCAAAACTAAAAAATTTGAATGCAGGTCGAATCTATAGACTTATACGAGTCGAATTGGGTGTATCTTTCCGATATGGGACTGTATTTAACCAGAATAGACTCATTTAAAGCTTATTACAGTAGGTAAAACCAGCATAATTCAGGCAAATAAGGTCATATCTTCGAATGATGTCTTAAAATCAAAAAATTTTAATGCAGATCGAACCTAAAGACTTTTACTTGTTAAAAGAGGTGTATCTTTCCGATAAAGGACTTTATTTAACCAAGATTGAGTCATTTAAAGCCTATTAAAGTAGGTAAAACCAGCATAATTCAGGCAAATAAGGTCATATCTTTGAATGATATACTTTTTTAGACTCGTACGGATCGGGACTATCGATTGTCATTCAAAAATCCCCATTCTAAATTTTGACCAATTTTGACAAAAATGACAAGGGGTGACATCACATTTTTTGCCAAAATCGCGAAAATATCAAAACTAAAAACTTTGAATGCAGATCGAATCTATAGACTTATACGAGTCGAAAGAGGTATATCTTTCCGATATCGGATTTTATTTAACGAAGATAGGGTCATTTAAAGCGTATTACAATAAGTAAACCAGCATTACTTAGACAAGTCGGGATTATATTGTACATTGTATTGTTTTTAATATTATTTATGATGTTAGAGACAGTTTGTGATACACTCATTATCATGTATTAGCTATCTTTAAGATAATATTAAAGAAAACAAGGAATTAAAAATGCCAAGAGAAGATAAACTGCAGTTGATAGATGCAGTCGATATGCTCAGCATCCTAAATGAAAATATGTTAAAATTAGTTAAATTTGAGCGTTTCTTTATGATAATATGATAATTTATAGTAATTTCATGAACTTTAAATTATTTGGTCGCGGTGGACCTTTCGGCGGAAATGCCCACAAGCAATATTGCTTTTAAAAACAAGATTGTTTTCTGATGCTTTTAGAAACAAACCTAAATCGCTGCTTAACTCTTTTTTCTTGTATCTAAATAAATATATAGAAAGTTATATGTTTTAGTATATATGTTATTCCCAGCGTAAACACTATTCTCAACGGCAGTCTGCTGTATTAGTTTTCTCCTAGAAAGAAGTTCATACCAAAAATCAATACGACTTAGCAAAAGTCAACTATTCAAGTTCTTTAGGAAAACCGAAGGCAGTATGAAATGTTAGTACACTCATTAAAATTCATAGAAGAACGCCCCAAACGTGGTGCAAAGGAAACTCATTCGAAAGACCTATGTACGAGTAAGCCAATTAAAGCACAGCCGTTGGGCTGTTCAGACTTGCGAGGAACGTGACGGGGGTTGAGACGCCACAAAGGCGCCAACATAAACAAAGTAAATGTCTTGGCTCGACGCAAAATAAACATAAATAACAGCAAACTGAGAACTGAAAACTGGGAAACTGGCAGCCAGCAGGGAAAGTTGCGCTTCAAGGAACCAGTGCTGAAAAGGTGCGGATGAACGGAAACTAGGATCAAAAGGTTTGCGCGCACACCTCGACATCCTAATGATGATGTCATGAATAAATTAGTTGACTTTGAAAGACTTGCGACGACTGTAGATGAAAACTACACGCGCCCAGAGACAAAGTTAATGCCGAACCCAAAGCCGAATGGTTTATGCAACCATCTTCACGATGGGCGTTGCCATTGCCAGCTAAAAGGGGCTGCACCTCAACGCCCACTTTCACGTTCCGGCAAGTTTTTAGCTTAATGACAAAAATGAAGTGAACCGCAAAATGTGGCATTGCGGTTGGTATGTGTGTGTGTGTGTGTGTTCGAGGCGCTGCGGCTTGGGGCAACCTACAACCTGCGACCGCAAAGCTCAAAAAATGTCGCACACGTGTAAAAAGTGCGAGCAGCTCACGACTGAAACGATGAAACCATTTAAATTAAGTTGCAAATTATGCAAATGAAATGCGCTATCAAAAAACGTTGTGGCAGCCAGCGGACAACCAGCAGCAGCAACACGCACGTGCGTCTCCCGTTTGCAGGTGGCCGGCAGCCACGCCCACTTCAACGCCCAATTGTCACAGACGGAAATTAATTAGTTGCGCCTATTTTTGCGATCAATCATTCAATTTTCTGCGCCATAAAATCAGTCAAAGGAAAAAAAAACAACAAGCGAAAAGAGGGAAACAAGGCAGCCCACTTGTTCTGCCACCTTGTTGCAGCATTACGTGCCACACCCCTCCCCCATCGATTCCGAGCCGGCCAAACTGGCTTGTCATTTTTGTGCTGCTCGCCTTTGTTACGCTTTTTACAGCGCGCCCGGGTCCGGCATCCCCCTTGGCCCGGCGCAGGGGCAATCTGTCACACGCTCACGGACAAGCCCATGTACTCCCGTATGTAAGATTATGTAACGCTCCGGGTGTGGGTCCGGCGCAGCGCCTGGGCCGGGGGTTGTTTTTGTAGAAGGTTTTTTGGCCGCAAATTGTTTTATATGAAATAATCTCAAATATTTGTGCCCGCAATGAAATTAGCCAAATTAACACCTTGGTCCGCAAAGGCTTAGGCTAAATAATTGAAATATTTTTTGTTTTAATAAAAGGACCAGACTACGCCGGAGACTAAGAAAGGCGCAGCGTAGCACGGAAAAAAAATAAACAACAAACTTGTATAGATTGTGTGAGTGTCCTTTTTTGTTCGTTTCGTAACCCCACTCACTCAATTAGGCGGACATTGGCCAGCCGACGCAGGCGGCAGTCCATTTGGGCCAAATGCTTTAAGCCATTTTAACAATTTCCATTAACAAATATGCACAAATTGCCTTTTGGCGGTTTTACAAATAAATTGTACAAAAAATATTTTGACAAAAATACTTACACACGAGCACAAGCACACATAAATACATATGTATATATGTTTATATGTGTATATATACTATATAAATAAGCAAACGCGTAGGCGAGTAATATAAAAAGCAGGCGAAACAAAATGCGTGTTTCATTCCATTTTTTGTTCGACCAAAAATGCATGAAATATTTTTGTAAATTATTTTTATGCACTTCATTAAATATTTAAACAATTTGGGCGCCTGGCACTGGCCGAGCCTGAAAGTAGAGCCATGGCCCGGAGCCACAGTTACAGCACAGCGTACTTTAATCAACCGTAAAATGTTGACCTTTTTTTGGGGGCATACGGGTTTGTAGCTGGGCCGCAACATGCTGTTGAAATTTCAACAGCAGCTTGCCGCGTGTGGTGGGTCTAATGGGCCAAGCCCGAACTCGACCCCAAAATCAGTTCACAGTGTGCAGTGTACACTATCCAAGCCAAGCCAACTTATAGGCAGAGAGCTTAAGATTGGGCACAGGAAGTAGGGTGTTTGGGCTGTGTGGGGCGTGCACTGGCCGTGTGCATTTACATAATTTATGTCCGTGGCGGGCGTCGAATGAACACAGCCATCTTTGGACTTGCAGCCAATTTCATTTGTGTTTTCCACATTTCATTTTATGACATCGTGTGAAATTGTCGACTGCTGCTGTTCATAATTTCCACGTGCCAGGCAGGCGAGTGACATTGAGGCTTTAATGGCGACGGAGACGACGACGACGATGGCAACTACTGTAAGTATAAATGTAGTTTAAATAAAAGCATGTAAAAAAGTTGCCGTAGGTTGCTATTGACTGTCCAATACTCTGTTTAGACTTCAAAAGCAATTAAAACCAAATTAAAAAGGGTTTTCTTGATATGTTTTGTTCTAAGACAGTAACTTTCAAACAGTGTCTGAGAAATACGTATTTTTGCGATGCTACAAAACTAATATACTCTTGTGAACAGGGTATACGCATAACAATATAAAATTCCTGTCGAGGCCTGAATCATTGTTGAACTATCAAGCACATATGAATATATGTGTACGTATATATTTAACACTTATTTATTATGCGCATACAAATGCATAAATTATTTCATATTCAATGGCCATTCACACACACTCAAACACGCACACACACTGCCTCATTTATGCATTTATGCACAACCAAATTCATACACATTTGTTGTGCAAATTTCCAAGGAGACCTTTCTCACGCCTCCTGATCCCACCGCCACGCCCACTGCCACCTCTCCCGTGCGGCTTGCAGTAGTTTTGGCCAATGCCAATAAATTCACATCAAAGGTCTTTATTTGTGTTTGCTTAGCAGCGAAAGCCAAAAAGGATGCGCACAGCGCAGAGGGCACAGCGGCTGTCTGCCCACATCCACAGCCAACCCCACCCCCATTCCCTCCGCCACCATCTCCAACTACGCCTCTGCCAGCGACTGGGCCTGTGCAAATATCATTTTCATTTCAATTGAGCAGCACGGCTTTAAGCATTACTTTGACTGGGCCTGGACCTGGCCCTGGGCCTGGGCGCTAACCTACGCCACGCGTGTCATCGGCTAATCCCGCTGCTGCCGCTAAATGATTTTCTAGTTGCCAGGCAGCCCACAGCAAGGACACACACACAGACACACACACAAGCCAAGTGCTGGGCGCACGTGTCAGTTGTTTGGGCCCCGAAGCGGATGTATGATCGGGGATTGGGTGGGGCAGGGTGAGTCTGGAATTGTTGTCCTGCGAATAGCCGTGCGTCTTGCATTGCAATGAACTCAACACTTGAGCCGACGGCCTGACAAAGTAACTCCCGGCATTAGCCGAGTGACCGCCAATGGATTTTTAAATACTCGGCACACGCTCACCTCCGAGCGAGCTGCTCAAATTAAACGCCTCGCCGGAGTCGCTTGGGCCGCTTCTGCGCCATTGCCAAATAAATAACTCAATTGTTTTGTTGACATTTTATTTGACACGTGACTTTGGCTGGTTAAACACACGGCTACGACCGAACACCCCCGCCCACCAAAGTGCCGGGCTTAATGCTTTGTTCTTTTTGCGGTTCATGTGGCCGCCAACGTCGCAGCGCCGCCGGCAATTAATCTGAAAGGTGTCCATTAAGGCGTACACGCGCTCGTCGCCCATAAAAGATAGTTGCCCGGGCTGGGGGCGGGGCAGCCGGCTGCTGGCTGCTGTCTAAGGCGTGTAATAGTGTCAATTTGGTATTTATGGCCATCCATTCGCCTGCCAGCCAGTGATTTGTGCCAGGGCAGCTCTAAGGGACCCAAAACGAGGTTCTTGCACTCGACACCAAACTTCTTCACACCTTTGAGCATACAAATTTATTCATGGATTATTCGCCCGTTCCCCATTTGAAGCGGCTCAAGTGAATTGCGTAAATCTGAATGAGTGTTCGCGAGGCTCTAATGCAAATTTCCTCAGGAAACATGTAAATGACAAGAGCGTGACACGACCTAACTGCTTTCGACACGGCGCTCATGTATGCGCATTGTGATAACATATAAGTATATACACTGAGAGCAAAAGTTATGGGAGTTTAAAGGCTCGGAACGGTATTTACTATGAACATAAGACATTACAAGTCATAATTTTTGGCACAAAAATTATACTAATTATAATTATACTATAATTATGCATCAGATTAAAACTAAAATTTCTAGGTTCTAAATTGGCATGATTTTTGACAAAAAATTGAACACCTCCAGAATCTGTTTTAATGTTGTTTTAATTAATTGTTATAACATACACAATCGAATAAAAATGTGAATTTAAAACTAAAGAAATTAAGGATGATGAATTGATCTAAATGTCAGGAAAAGGCCAAAATGCCATGTTATGGAAGTTTACATATTCGAAAAGGTATTTACTATGAATTTAAGACTATCCAAGTCTTAATAATATTTGAAATGCTGCAAGCAATTATCTCGCTGCTTATATAAGAAACCCACAAAATCTACTTCTTCTTCGTTTACATAGGCACTGCATATACCCCTCGTGCGTGTGGAATGCAGGGCATTGTAATGTGCATGACTTGTTTAGTTTGAACAACTTTTGTCCCGACCGAGCTGAGCCCGGTTGCCTATTTCAGAGCCACAGCCCACTGTTTGTTTGCCTGCCTGGCGTGCAAGACTTTTGACTTTCTTTTAAAACAATTTAGCTTTGTATAGCAGCCAGTGTGTGTGTGTGTTGTGTGAGTGTGTGTGTCTACGTGCGTACGTTCATGTGGTTGCTGACACAAACCAAAATTTAAACAAAAGAAAAGCTCGAGCAACTCAGCTCGAGTGCTCAGCATGAGACAAACCTGCTAAGACTGTTGGCTAACGGAAACCGCACTCACACTCACACACGCACACCAACGCATACCAATACTGGCCCACACACACACACTCACACACAGACTTATACGAGCTGCTAAGTGACTCTTGGCTTTTGTTATTCTGGCTCCGCCTGCCTTTGAAGCGGTGGCAGGCAACGGCAGAAAAACTGAAGTATATTGTTAACAGGATATATAATACACAAAATAAAGTTTTCAGCCAAAGTTACACAAAAGTATTTCGCAAGTTGTGCGCCCCAATCTGCCGCCCTCTCCGCCATGTTGATCCGCCCCATAGCCCGAAACCTGCATCACCTTTCACTTGCTTTGTGTGTTTGATTTTTGGTATTGTTTTACTTTTGTTGAAATAGAAATTAAATACAAAGGAAATGGCCCCCTTTTTTCGAGCTGTGTATTTAGCTGCGCCATTGAAGGCATTTAAGGTTTCAAAAATTATATAATATGAATTTAAAGCTTCAACAATTATATTTGATGCGCTTCTACAGCAACATGAAGTAAATTAAATTGGTTAGAAAATATTTAAGACTAAGATAAGAAAAAATTAGTTAATTTTTTTGCCAAGTCTTGGAGGTATATACATATAAAAATCTCTCAACAACAATGTGTTTATAAGAAGTCAATTTACAACACCATTCAAGTAAAATGATAAAATAATAATCCAATTTTGAAAGGGTATCATTCACATTGAAATGAAATGAGCTTGGCTTGCGAATATGTTGTCTGCAGAACCTATTGTAGGGACTTAGACACTGCTTTCATTAATCTTAAGTGCGCGCTAACAACAGGACAAGAAGCTGTTAGCCAGCAATAGAAGCCAAACTAAGGCAGGGACTAGGGCAGGCAAAAAGGAAAAAATACTCGTAAAATAGCAGTGGCAAAAGCAAAGAGCTGTCCGTGGTAGAGGGGCAAAAATAAATGTTTTCAAATGTTTGACGCGTACTGACAACAAATAAGCACGCACACACACACACACACACACACACACAAACGCGTTGAGGCTTCTTGACAAGCGTACAATACACTGAAAGATATGTGCATACAGACAGGCACACACACACATACACACACACGCACGCATTTGTCTTGCTGTGTGTGCGTGCATTTAATGTCTGTAATTTACCGTTAAGTAGACAAGTATTAATGGTGAAATACCAACGGAATGCGTAGCGCTGCGCAAACTTAACAAACATACAAAACGGCCACAGCCGGAGACAAGACGAGCGCCAAGCGCCCAAACAAAGGCGCCCAAAGGCAGCCATGAAAAAAAGGCAGCCAAAAACAAAATGGCGACGACGACGACATCAGTTTGACTTGACGTTGAAGTTACATGTTAACTGTGGCAGTGCCACCCCCACGTACAAGCACACACACACCCACACACACACACACCCACACATAGACACAAATAAGCAATTGTCAATGTGGCGCGCGCATGTTGCCTCCCCAGCAGAGATGTCAAACAAAATAAAAAAATATACGAAACGAAAAAAATAAGAAACGGAAAAAAAGAAAACGCCAACAAATTCCAAAGAAAACTCAACTTTGGATTGTTGGCATTTTTGCTGTGTGCTTTGAATGCTGAAAGCGGAACGGAAGCAGTGTGGAACGGGCGAAAATCCACCATGGCTCGGCCAAAACGAGCAGAAAACAACTAAGAATTTGACAGCTAAGAGTGCTCGACGCGCAGATTTCCTGTACAGAGAAAATAATTGTACAAAGTCGTTAAATATTTCTTGTTGCATTATACAAATTTAATTTGTTATTCTTAGTTCAATAAAATTTATTTGAGTCTCTTCAAACTTGGTGCATTCGTTTATAATTATTCTTGGAATGAAGGTGTCGAAAGGTAATTATCATACATTCGAGAATCAAAATATTTCAAGCAAGTAGAACCCTCTGTCGGTAACATATACAAACCCTACTTTATTATGCCTCATTTGCAGCATTTAATGGTTACAGGGTATAAAAAAAAATATTTGCGCGTTAAAATAGTAGATAAGGCGAATGGTAAGAAAGCAGGAATGACAAAACAAACGCGCCATTTTCTTGACGTTCACCAATTTGACATTTTACGTGATTTTGGACCAGCGGGGAGACGAGGCCGTTGCTCACACCCGCCGGTCGGGTGCCGCGGGCAATGTGACTTGCCATTTGCTGAAAATTACAAACTGCCAAACTGTGTGTGTGTGTGCGAGTGTGTGTGTGTGTGTGCTGCGCTTATGTAATTGAGTTCGAAAGCGGCCAGTCCAGAATCCACCGAGCCACGTACCAGGCAGCCCAACCCAACCCAACCCCACCCACACCGCTACCCCCATCCCCACCCAAACCCCTACCTAAAGCAGGCCAAAGCACGAGCACATTTTTCACAATTCATTTCATTTTGCAGCGCGTTCGCTGCAAGGCAACATTATTACAAAGAATATTGTACGAAATAGAAGAAATGAAAAAAATGGCAGCATAACTTAAGGCGCTTTTCCATGAGCACACAAAAAAAAAATACAAAATGAATGTAACAAAAAATTGGAAGCGTCTTAAACAAAAAGACGAACAAATGCTGCACAATAATTTGGTTTTCTGTTTACATGTCTGCTTCTCTCTGCGCCGGTTGGCAACATTTCAAAGTCGTCCTCGTTGCCAAGTAGCACCAGTACGGGCTGACTAGACTAAGATGGATTAAGATTAAGCCCAAGTAGCCCGCGAACAGCAGACTGCTTCAGCAGCAGCTCAAGTTTCAGTTCCAGCGGAACTAAACAGTTTTTCTTGATTTCTGCAGCTTTTTGGTTTTCCACTCTTGTAGTTTTTCAACCATTTTGCTTGCTTAACGGCCGCTCGTCAGCTTTGTGTGTCTGCCAGCATTAGAAAATAATATTTTATTCGCTTCACTTACAATTTTTCTTGTAGTGCTTGCGCTTGGCTGCGCCACCAAACGCTCCATCTGCCCCTGGTTGTTGCAGGGTCTAAGGTTGACGCATCCGTGCCAGTATGTAAGTATGTGTGTGTGGGTATGGGTGTGTGTATGGGTGTGTGTATGGGTGTTGGTATGGCTGGAGTAGCGCCGCCATATTGTTGGAGTTGTTGATGTTGAAAAATGTTACATGCCAGAAATTGCTGGTTACCCACATGGAAATTACGTTGCATGTTTCATTGAGGCGCCCGACTGAGCAATCGTCTTCGACTTTCCCGCTGGCATTGGCTCTGCTGTCAGCAGGGCGACATGTGGAACTAAAGCACAGACTCGCTAAGCAAAGTGGCGCTGAGAAGGTACGACTAGCTGAATAGCAAATAGCCTGTAAGGCTGTGGGCATATTATTTTCTTTACACCCATTGTTACTTAAATCGATCGAAAGTTATCAAAATACCAAAGTCAATTTTTCATGCATATATATCAAGTTTAAAATCGATGCGATTTTCTAAAAAAAGAACATGGGAAACATGGAAAAAAATGTTGATTATTGAAAATAAACTTAATCTATCCAATTAAATATGTACTTATCATATTAAAAGGTACTCTAATTTTCGCCGTTTTTCTGTTTTATTCGGGTAGACTTTTCGCTGACAATATAACGCTTTTAAACACTATACTAAAGCGAATACGCCTTCGGCATTTGCAACAGTCAGTAGAGGCAACGCGGCCCCCTACACAAACCGTATCGATGGGCGTAAAGGCAAAAATCAATTTTATTTGAATTTTACAATTTAACCAGAAAACCACAGAAAGCATTTTAAACGCATTTTTAATAGACTCAAATATGTGTTTTATAAAAGGCGGCTCGATGCGCATCCACATCCTGGCCAACAGACCGCTGCCAGCGATGTATGTAAGTACATGTATAGCATCAATGTATCAATATATATTTATATTGTTTGTTACAAAATTTGCGCATTTACAAAAGCCATTGAATGCAGCGGCAAAAAACGCGCTAAAATTATCGTTGGCTTTTGGCTTTTTGCAGGAGCAACAGCAGCTCCGTTGTTCTCTGGCATTTTATTTTGCTGTTGGAAAATTAGTTTTTGCATGTTGTATAGATTTATCTACCATGTGTGTGCGTGTGAGAGTATCTGTGTTGAATGTTTGCAAATAGTCTGCATACTTTCAGCGCTTATACAAAGTCGCGTGCCTTTTTTGTTGACGTACATGCGAGTACATTGCTAGCAAATAGCAAATAACAAATAGCAAATATTTGCAAAGACCGAGCATAAATTGTTTACGAGAACGCAAATTTAAACGAGCGATCGAGCTCTGAGCCGTTATTAGCCCTTAAATTAAAAAACACAAAATTAAACGACAAAGATCAGATTCTCTCGCTTATTGACAGTCTTTGTTACATCAAATAAAATCTACATGTGTACATGCACTTTAAAAAAAATCAAATGATGAAATTTGTTAACCCGATAATTACATTTTTATATGTAAAAGATTTTTTACGTTTCGAAATTCCGAAACACAAGGCCTTAATCTGTTGAACACTTTTTTCAAATTGCATATTTTCAAGCGGTTTAACCGTATTTTTGTAAAATATAATTCATACCTTATTAACGTATAATCAGGAATTAGATTGAAGTTTTAAAAACCAAATGGGATAAATTTCTTATTAGTCAGACATGAATTAAGAACGACTTTTTTCTCTGCGTGCAAGAACAATAAAACTCATCTCTCCCTTTGACACTCCCACGCCCTGACCAGACCCGGCTCCTTGCTGGCGTTGTCATCGAGCACACATGGCGCTCGCCCGAACCCAAAACCATAACGCCAACTGACCATGAAATGGAAGTGCATAAAATACATCAATGGCGCTGTAGCTGCTGCCAATTGCACGTTGTGTGGTCAAATAGAAGAATGTTGTTATAAGTGCCATTGGCACTGCTGGCGACGGACATCGATGTGGCCATTCGGCTGACCCAACCTCACGGTTGGCCAAACAACGCGACGTTCGTCGGTAGCCAGGGCAACGCGCTAAAATGCTGTCACACAGGGTTGGGGCATCCTCGTCTCCATGGCTGGCCACATGCACAGTCCATTTTATGTGTGGACTGTGCGCCTCACCTTTAGTCCCAGCATCCCCCTCTGTCTGGGCATCTCCACCCGCCAAGTATGTGTGTCGTTGTGCTCAAGGTCTCTAATTCCTTGAAAATAGCGTCCCATGGTATCCCTGCTATTGAAAATTTCCACTGGCGGACCTCGATACCAGCTTTGACATTCTGTACATAAACTCCGGCAATTTAAGCTTATAACAACTGTTCCGAGGCATTTTCTTTTTCTCTTTTTTTTTTTGGCTGGCTCGCGCAACAGCTGTTGCCGTGCAGAGTTCGATGCAAACATATTGAAGGGACGCATCCACAGTGCCTGCCAATGTTGGGGGTATTGCCGGCAGCCCGGAATATTGTAACGAGCATTGGGCTGCTTAGTATTTTTGGATTTTTTTCCGTCAGTTTTCAATTGTTTGAAATACAGGGGACGGGCTCTGTTTCCACTCGACAAAGTCGCTTCCACCCACAATATGTTCTTCAGCGAGTATCTGTAAAATGAGTATTTGCTGAATATTAAATTGAATACAAAGTTAATAATATTTCAAGTAGTAGAATCATAAATATATTCTTGTTAATAGAATTGAGAAGGAACAGTAGTATATACACAAATATAGTATATCAATATTTTGTTTTTGGCAGGTATATTTTGAGAATTATAAAATAAAACAGAACTCTGTAAAAAAATATTTATTTTTACAGAATTTAGGACAGTATTTACAAAAAATATATATATTACAAATATTTTTGGCAATACAAAATAGAAAAGAATAATATTTATTTAAAATAATAGAAGTTTGTGAGAACTCTGAAGCAAACCTTAAAATAAATTGAATACAATTTATTTTGTTTGTATATTTTATACAAAACAAATAAACAAAACAATACTTCAATTATACAAGGAAATACACAAAAGCAAGATTTACTACTTGACCGCAATCTATAGAGAGAGTATTAGAGATTAGATGTGAATTACGTGCAGAATCCCAACGTATCGAATTGTTAAAGCCTTTCCTGCTTAAATGGCATCCTGTATAGCGTCAAGAGCGACTTGCCTGAATATGTGGCCAAATATGTACTCGTTGCAAATCCGTTTACAGGCACAATCTAGGTAAATGCTACTAGCTTACACACTGACACTTTGACTGGCGCCACTGGCGAGCATTTGGTCCATTTTCATCTCCACTTCCACTTCCACACCTCCATCTCCGTTGCCATTTCTGTTTTCTACGTGCCCGGCCAACTGCTGGGCTGCCAGCAGGTGCTGGTGCTCAGGCTTGCTTAGTTGTGTTCGTGCATCCGTTTCTTGCGCTACTTTTGGCCAGTCCAAGACCAAGCATAAAGACTGTTTGTGCGCCTTAGTTGAGATTGGGGCTGGACCTGGCTGGCATTGGGTGGCGATATCAGAGTCGGAGTCACGGCACTGGCGTCACGTGGTCACAACATAAAAACGTGATGAAATTTCACAAAAATAAAAGTGCTCACCCCAGGCTCAGGGCCCGAACTCGACCGCCCCTCCCCCCACCCCAAGCTGGGCCCAGTGACAACGACAACGGCCGGCATTTGGTGTCGAAGGCGAATTGTGGGCGTGTGCTTTGGTGGTGGAGGGGCTGGCGGTGCTCTGCTTTTACGATCACGGCCATACGATTGCTTGACATGGCTAAATGTGCCTTAGCAGCGTAAATAAGTAGTAAAAAATTTATAGGATTTGCGCTCTCGGCCGCACAACAGTTGCAAAGGTTTTGGTGTGAAACAAAAACGCGCACAATTAATAAAAATTCCGTGGGGTTGTTGGAGAGCAGGCACGACCTCTGTTTAAAGCATGCACATCCCGACCGCGGCACGATAAACAATTACAAATGTCACATCTTACCCAAGACCGGCCAACCAAGCCGGCTGCTGCCCCGTGGCCATCATCTGAGCTAAACTGCAATAAAGCCAGCCCCAAGTCGCAGTCGCCCATAAGCGTGCAGCTCATAAAAGCCAAAGGCAACAAACAGCAACAGCCAATGGAGCAAAATGAAGCAGAAATGGAGCAGCGGGCAACGGGCAAAAAGAGTTCACCAACGCCATCTCCAACGTCGTCTGCAGCGCCTTTGCCTGTGCGCTCGTCCATTTTTATAATCGCATTTTTATGATTAAGACGCATTTTATGGGATTTTAACTGCTATTATTTTCGCTTTTAACTGTCACAATAAAGTCAAAGTTAAAGACAGCAAAAGTTCCAAACAGCTCTCGTCTTTGTTTATGCGGTCCACAGCCAAATCGTCGTCCGAGTGAGAAAACCGAAGGGCAACGCTGGAGGGGAGGCACTGCTAAAGGCAGACCATTCATTCGGGCTTGTGTAAAGATTACTATGCAGATTTCAAACAACAGATTTGTGTCCTGATTGCACTATGGGATAATTACATTTAACCACACACACAATGACGCAGGACCATTAATAAAAAAAGATCGATAGCATTTATAACACTATCAAAATAAATGTCTAAATGTCAAAATCGACTACTTTTACAACTATACATAATTTATAATTTGTGAAAAATATATTTTGGGATATAAACTGATAATGATCGATATTATCGAATCTAGACAATTTTAATATTCATTAAAATTAGCAACATTTTTGTCTATAAGCCACGAAAACATATCAGAATATAATGGCACACTATCAAATCTATCGAATGTAGATAATATACCTAGAGTAATTACATATTTATCGATAATTATCGATTATATCTCGCAAATCAAGTGTAAGTCTTCTAAAGCGCTTTTTCATGCTATAAACTTCAGGCTTATAGCCCTGTCACTTGGCCATAAAACGATCAGGATCAACCACATTTTACATTACGCCCAAATATCCAAAGTCAATGCCTGCCATTACTGGGTTATGTTTAATGCGAGCATATCCGCAATGTCTCAACTCAAATACGCAAATAAATATTGTTGTTAAAATTGATAAGCCCATCAAATGCCAATGGTTGAAAGGAACGAACGCCATTAGCAACAACGCGGCGCGAAGT
The DNA here is from genome assembly GCA_035041545.1 of Drosophila colorata. Lineage (NCBI taxonomy): Eukaryota > Metazoa > Arthropoda > Insecta > Diptera > Drosophilidae > Drosophila > Drosophila colorata. The sequence goes on from JAWNLD010000564.1 coordinate 10,792,730, forward strand.
TTACGGTTCAGCGTCAGCTTTTATGTGGCCGAGGGTGGGCCGGAGGGGGAGGCACAGTAAAAGCAAAAATAAGTACAACAGTCAAACGGCGACTCAGTCAAAATGCTCGGATATGAACTCTTTTTTAATGAGGTGCTAAAAATGCCGTTATTGTTATGACAGTCGGGCGGGCATTAACGGTTGCTGGCCCTGGCTGCGGCTCCAAATGCCGACACGCAGCGCTTTGTGTGCTTTTCGGCAGGACATTAACGTTAAAGCAAAAGTTTTAATGCAGATGCGGTAACTGGGCCCGACGGACCGCTCAAGCGCCGTTTAAACATCGATTTGTAAATTGTTAAATGATTGCCGGCTAAATGTGCGTGGCTAATGCCCCGTTCCGCCCCGTTGGCAAGGGTTGTTCGAACGGGGCACGGGACACGGGACACGAACCATAGATGGTTAAGGGTATATGCACGTCTCGCTTGGCAAGACTCTTATGTATGCAGCATCATCGAATTCCTCGCATATTCGAGCAATGCGCTCACATTTTTTTCATGCGTACGTTGGCTTAGCAGCCGGCGGGGGCAGCAACGACGACGGCGACGTCGCAGCCGGCAGAACTTACATTTCGTGCGTTTTTTTGATTTGAATACCCTTTAGCATAAGCGCGAGGTGTTTAAAGTTAGTTGTATTAACTTAAAATGGACAGCTGTATTTGAGAACATTTATATCCAATACATCTTTCATTTATGCATATTTCAACTTCACCCTCCATATTGTTGTGGTACTTTTTTTCGACTTTAACCAGATTTTCTTCTTTATCATGTAATATTTTTTTCCACTTGAGAATAAGTTACAGGGTAGCGTAAAAACTAAATGCTCGCTTTAAAGCATTTGGATATTGTAACGAATTTATAATATGGCATATCAATAACTATTTCATTTATATATAGATGATGTGAAATATTTGAAACTAAGAAGTGCTTCGATTGCTAAAATTCCTATGGCTGTCCTTCATCAGCAGCATCTTGAGTCCCCTACCGCTCGGCCTTATTAAAGCACTTCACTTACCGCTCAAGCGATTTGGCGGCCCAAAATGGGGCTTGAGTCCAAGTGCGGAAGTAGCCATTGAATATTCAAGCAGCTAACACTTGTGGGTCCCTGGTCAGGGCGCGGATGTAGTTGTGGCGTTTTTCTTAGGAGGGGGGGGGAGACTGTTTCATTGGCGATTTTTATGAAACTTTGGACAGCATTTAGAAAAATGTTGCCGTAGATTCGGCCTCTTTGACAAACATAACACTTTGGCAGCCCGAGACGGCAGCAGTTGGCAAACAAATTTGAATTTATATTAATTTATTAGCATAGCAAAAGCGCAGCAGTCAACGGCAATGGGCAGTGGGCTAACTGCCGTAAGCCCAAATCCCAGCTACGGCTCAGATTCTGTGGCAGCCGCAGGTCCGAAAGTTTGGAGAGCAGGCATTGTAATGAAAATGAAAAGTAATTCCACAATTTCTACCAATGAAGTCGCTAATTTGAAATGTAAATTGCCGTGCTAAGCAGTCGCAAATAAAAAATAAAAAATACAAAAAAATAAAAAATAAAAAGTACGAGTGCTTTCCGCCAAATGACTGCTGGCACACAGTCCGGGCGGGTGTTGGGGTTGCCCGGGTGTGTGCGGGTGTGGCTCATCTACACACATTTATTAATACGCGCATTTTTCACACCGGATTTGCATGTGGCCAGGACTAGTCGGGAACCAGAGCGACTTCATTTTGAGTTTTAAGTGTCGCCCCCACCAAAAAATATGCAGCATTTGCGTGAAATATGCGCCCGAGCTAAAGTAGCTGGCGCTATGCAAAATTATGCTAATGCCGCGCCCACAGCCAGGTGGGCGTAGCGCCAGTTGCAGACCCGCCTGCGTTTTATGCAACGAAATTTGCCAAATGTCAACCAGTTAAGGGCTGGGGGGGGCAATGGTTGCTGTTGACTTTGGCTCGCATGCAGCTGACAGGTCGACAGTTGGCAGTGCCAAAAGCCAAAAGCTAAAAGCCAAAAGGGGGGCACACATGCAAAACAAACGAGTGCCAGAGAACTTTAACAAGCGATTTTGCACTTTAAAGAGCAAAATGCGCTCCGCAACGCTGCCTCCCGCCCCTGAATCCTGGCATGCGATCCACGCCAGCTTAGCGTTTACCTACACACTCATAAAATGCGCATTAAAACATACAGCGTTGGTCGGGCAAAATCCGAAAGGATTTAGTTGCGCCACAGGAGGTGGTTACTTCACGTCTATTGCGCCATCTTTGCATACACACGCACACACACACAGACACACAGACACACACACGCGCGCACATTGAGCGACAACCAACCGAGCAACCTCTGCGCCCCAGCTGGTAACATGAATGGCTTTTTCATCCATCAAACATGGCGTCAAACGTCACAAGGCGTGGAGCACAAAAAGGCAAGCCAGAATGCCCAACCCCGGAGCTCTATTGTCGTCTAATACCACAGCGTCCCGGCCCCGGCACCGACCCCAGCTCCAGCCCCAGCCCCAGCCATGCCCCGCATAACCAACGTTCCCCATCAGAGCCATGCATCACTTCCGCAGCCACTGTTGGTGGGTGCGGCTGCCACCGCCGTGGGCTACATAATCTTTCGAGCTTTATGTGCTGATGACTTGCTGAGCCTGAGCTGGCGATGCCATTGCTGTTGCTTTTGTTACTCTTCCTGTTGTTGTTGTTGCTGCTGCTGCTGTTGAGGTCGAAGCTGTGTGGGCTGTTGGGGTTTACTGCGTGTTTGGTTGTTCCGAAATGTGCTGAGTCGGTTTTTGTGCTTGGTCGGATTTTCTACACTTTTGTCGGCATCACCCAGAGTGCTGTTCCTGCCCAATGTTGCTGTTGCTGTTGCTGTTGTTGTTGGCTCAGCATGTTGCTGGCTTCTAAATACATGGACACACACACTCAAACACACACACACACTAACATAAGCATAGACATTCATATAATGCTTGTAATATTTGCGCTTAGCCCTTACGGGGAGGTGAGCGGGCTGCTGCCCAGCGAAAGGCAGAAGGCAGAAGGCAGACGACAGGCGGCGCGAGCGCCCCAAGTGTCCTTGGGGCTGCGCTTTCGCATTTCAGTCGAGTTCAAAATGTTTATTTTGTTGTCCTTAGGTTAGTCGCTTGCTCATTTTGTGTTCCTAACGCTTGTTTGCTGTATCTTGTGTGTGTGTGTGTGTATTTCAATATGCATACATGTATGTGTATCTATGTTTGAGTGTGTGTGTGTGTGTGTGCATTGCTTTTTTACAGCGTTTTTTGTGTGTGCTATTTGATTTGAACTGTTTGCATTCAGTACTGTTTACATAGCTCAGGAATATCTAGCCCGTGCCTCCGGTAAATATCCTTGATCCACTTGCAAACAGAAGCAACAGAATTTTTACTGCCGACGCTTTAAAATTCAAGATCTAAAATAAAACTGAATTTAAAAGCATAGCAATTCTTTTTTCAATATTTTCAATAGTTTTTAAGACACCCCAAAAAGTTTCAAAAAAATATTTTTTTTACTAAATAAGTAAGATTAAGCCGAGGGAAAGATTTAGCATATATTTTGAAAAAATTGAATTACAAAAAAAAGAAGTAAAATAAAAGTAGTTACACAAATCTTGTGGATGATTGCTGGGTTTACTTTCAAAGACCTGATTCTTTTAAGGAACTTTAAATTTCAGATTATTCAGCAAACCAAAAGTAAGTCAACTACCCACACATACATTACAATGTAACCCCTAAGAGATTCAAAGTAAAAAAAGTGAGAACGCTGCAGTCGGTTGTAACCGACACGGCACAAACCCAATATACTCGTTTCACTTCGTTTAAGAGTGTTAAAAGAATACTCTTTGAATATGAAAAGAGTTTACACGGCGAAGAACAATAGGATGGCAAGCGCTCCGCCGACGATGATGCAAAAATCCTTTAAGATGGGATTAGGCCTAATAGTCAGTAAAAAACACGAGCAGGTTTTAAACGATTATGCCTCAGAATTTACAGAGCTAAACAACAAATCGGCATCAGGCAAGCAACGCGCGGGCCTTAAAAGTCTTGTAAATTGATGGCAAACTCAGATCCTTGGAAGTCACACGCTGAGCGACAGGCGGGCGGGAGACAGACCTCGGCTCGTCTGACGTAGCTGCTGATATGACTATTCGATGCCCACCCCCGGGAGTTGCCCATAAAACGGGACAGTGCCAAGGAAGTGTTGTATTTGTAGTGTGCGAAACTATTTGTTTTTGCCCGCTGTGCGAAGCTGTGCTCAAATTTTCGCAATTCCGTAAATGGTTATTGGAAACGCAGTCAGCCAGCCAACTGGCGGCAAATATTGACGCTGGCTCTATCCAACTGCAAATCCTTTAATAGCGTTAAACGTTCCCATACAGGGATTTCCGCACAAGCTCTCGGAACCCAGGCCCCAGGCTTTGTTTTGCCAGACCACACGAAACTCCCAAGCAGTGGCCTCCTCTTTATGTATATTGTCAACCATAAACTTTTATTATGCCTTAAGGTGAATGATTTTGTTTATTTTTTAGGCCTGTTGCCAGCGCGGAATAACAACAAGGACGTTTTTGCCCAGGCTCCTTGTGCTGGTCAGCAACAAACGCATAATTCTGCGTTATTTTTGTCGCCACGCGTTACGCCCCACGGCGCCTGGCAGCCCTTTGGGATTTGCCGGCGGATGTCAGGGCACAAAAAATCGCAACAATTTGTAATGCCAAGTATTTTATTTATTCAGCGATTTTTGGGCTCTTTTTTTTTCTGGCCAGCATTAATAAATACATATAAGTGAATTTATTTTGCTGGCTCGCCCGATTAGCTCAACAGGTCCCATGCTTTTGGGCGGGAGGGATGTATCTGAACGGCAAAGCGTGAACCTACTCGGTCCATAAATCAAATTACCATCACATAGTCACGCACTTTAGCGTAACTGCAGCTTTGCAGCTTCATAAATGCATCAGCGATGGCAATTGCAACATAATGAACCGACGCGACCGGTAATTTGTCTATTATGGGGCATTGTTTAGCGGCCGACGCCCCAGCTGCCGGTGCCTATTCACACTTGTGGGCGTGCGCCGGCCGCTGGAGTCTGGGGTCACAGTCGCAGCCACAGTCGCTGCACAAATGCATACAATGCCACACATGTCGCGCTTAATTAACCCCAAACAATTTTAGCTGCTCGGCTGCCTGACACCAACACACACACACACACACAAAAATATACCCTAGCACCAACGCACACGCATTTATATCGGTCGCATGCATAACATGCATCCATACTACGTTTATGCCATGAAATTCATGATTAGCTTATTCTGAAAACTTCATTATATGTTCAGCTGTATTTTTTATGCTTCTTATTATTTTTTATAACTGTAATGAAAACCAAAAATTTGTGGTTCACGGTTTAAAATGAGTTAATTTGAGTATCAGGATGGTGGGTAGGATAGATTTTTAAAAATTGTGGAGTTGGAAATGGGAGTGTCTAGAATATTTTTGAATCTATCTTGAAAAAGAGTTACACTCTTATTATATATAAAGCTTTTTTGTTTCAGTTTGTGAGCAGAAATGTCCATGGCATAAACGCCGTAATGAGGACAAGTAGTAATAGTAGCTGCCTCTGCAATCGTTCATTTCAGAAGGCACGAGTTAGGCGCGCATAATTCTGACGCACGTTCCAATAGCAGCCGTGGCAGCGGATTGGCGGAGGGTGCACGCAAGGGAGCACAGTGACCCAAATTAATCTTAGTCATTAGCGGCAGCAAGTGTGTGCCGGCAGCAATGTAGAACTCGGCTGACAGACACGGCAACAACAACAACAGCGCAAGGGACTCGCACTCAAAGCCTTGACTTGTCCATGGCAATGCGACGCGCCGACCAAAGTGCCAAAAGTTTAGTTGCAACAAAGTGCAGGGAGGGGCAAGGGTGCTTGTGAGCGACTGACGACAGCCACTGTTGTCGTCTACACAATTCGAGGCGTGAAATATGAAAGTTGACTCGAGCAGCGAGTTAGAACCGTTGAAAACATGAAATTATTGAAGAAAATTGAAATTGCAATAAGCAATTCAATTGTCATTCTATGTGAGAACAAACATCTTGATAGTTACAATAAATGAGGGGGAAAATGTTATTAATAATAATATAAGTTAAAAATATTATCACCAGTAGAGAGACGCATTCTATATGAGAAAGTATATATATATGTATTTATATATATACAAATATTTGAGGAATATCAGCATCGAAATCTGTCTCTTAAGCTCAATCTGTGCTTCTGCCTATTTTATATGTAGTCTCTATTATTATATATATATAATTTACTCTAATTATTTTAATATTAAACCATAGTAAAATAAATAAAATAGTCGAGTACTATATATGACATATAATTTTATATATATTTTAGGTTTTTTTTTTGGATTCACTTAACTAAGAAATATATATACAAACTTTGGTTTGTCCGTTCGCATTACTGCTCCACATCGGTGAACTTGAAACGGAACGGAATAGCCGGCTCCATAAGAAATAAAGACTTGTACGGCTTGGATGCGTCGTAGTTGAACTCCACGTGGAAGCTGCGAATGAGTTTGGCCAGCGAGGTCTCCATTTCGAGGTCCACCACTCGCTTGCCAATGCACATACGTGGTCCAAAGCCAAAGGGCAGGTACGTGAACGGGGTGACCTTTATCTTCTTGTTTGTGTCCGCATCGCGCAGCCAACGCTCGGGCAGGAACTCATTCGCTCGTGGATAATACGCCTCGTCCTTCATCAGAGCATTGGCGCCGAGCAAAATCTGTGAGCCCTTGGGTATCTTATAACCGGAGAGGGTAACGTCCGTCGTGCACTGCCGGAAGGTGCCCACTCCGTTGGGGTAATAGCGCAGGGCCTCCTTGATAACGGCACGCAGATAGGGCATATCCTTCATGCGCTCCTCATCCAGCAGCGTTTCCTTGGTTGGCATCACACGCAGCAACTCCTCGCGCAGCTTGTGCTGCTTATCCTGGTGCTTGCTGAGGCACAACAGCAGCGCCGACAGAAACGTTGCAGTGACATCGGCGCCGGCTAAAAGCACGTCCAGCCCCATTATGAGCGCCACCTTAGGATCGATATTTATCAGCCGCTCCATCATGCTGTTGTTGCTGACCTGCTCCCCAGCCTGTCGCCGACGCTCCTGGTCCGCCTGACTGTCCTCAATCATACGCTGAGCTAAATCGACGCTTTCGTTAAGAATACGCATCAGTTTGCGGTAGGTGGGCGTAGATACAAGCTTCCAAATAGAGGGCTGCACATCCAGCTGAAAAGAGAGCTGAAGTATCTGTCGTGTCGACTTGAACAGGGTCAAGGCATCTGGATTATCCCGCTGTTTGCGGATAAGGCCCATTTGGCGATTGAAGGCAATCAATGCAATCGACTCGAAGACCAGGCGACTCATTTCCTCTTGAAAATCGGCAGGCACTTCCAGGGTATGAGGATCGCGTATTTCTTTGATGCTGTGGGAAAGAAATTGTTGATCTAACAATTATAATAATCAGAAATATAGCAGAACTTACCGCTCAATGAATTCATTGTTTATGTTGGACAGCGGCTCATAATACATCTTGAGGCCCTTGGGCTGCATAAAAACTGGATTCACAGCCGAACGAAGTTTACCCCACTCCTCATGTTGCCTGAAACAGTAAAAACGTTGAACTGCTGATCATTTCAAGTGCCCTGTGGACTACTCACGTGGCTATTAAGCCCATATTCTCCCCAAAGACATCCGGTCTTATGTGTTTCCGAAAGTAAACCAACGAATCGAGGCCCTCGCGATGTGGCCAAACACCTTCATTGCGAAACACCGTTTCAATATCCTTGGTGCTGAATGTGGCCACCCAATCCTTGCGTCCAAATAGGCCTGGTATAATAAAGAGATCGCCGTAACGCTTTCGCATGGTCATGGCGAAATCCAAAAACGAAACATCGTGAAATTCCCCACCGGGCAAAAAGCTGCGCCCGAACTTCAGTTTGCCTGGCCGAGGCACTTCGCTGAAGGGCCGCGCCTGTGCAGCAGCCACATCCTCAGATGCCTATAAGAGAAATTCCAGTTTTATTTCATAGACTTGTGTATTGCTAGATTATCAGTGCACGCTCACATTCAACGCGGTCGCGGCGTGCGCAGATCTGACGCCAGCCAGTGCAATTCGCGCCAACGGTACTTTGATTATGGCCATTCGGTTATCTGTTTTCAACTGCGACTGCTCTTGACCAGGGCGCCGCTCAAACTGAAAATTATTGAGCGCTCTCCTCGAATTTATAAGTGATCGCCTGAGGGCCGCGCTATCTCAGTAAACAAAGTAAAAACAAAACAAATTTTAAACAAGTAACTGTAGAGTCTCTCTCTCTCTCTCTCTTTCTTTGCTTATCGTTACCTTTCTATGCATGTGTATACATATGTATGTTTGTTAGTATGCCCACGCGTCGGGTATACATATGCAATGCAACGCAAATATCAGAAAAGTTTCTTCATGTCATTACCAGATCAACACTCTGCAAAAAATGCCAGGTCATAGTGAATAAACCGGCCAAGAAAACGCTTTGTTTATATGACTCGGCACAGTTCTTCGCTGTGTTTGGATGTATTTGCCCACTTGTTCATGCTCACATACATACATACTTCGGCATATGTTTGTCATTTAATTAAGAGCTTTCGAAGTGATAACGAAAGCTTCGCAAACTGCAAAAGTTAATGATCGCTGAAAAGTCGCAATTTGCTTTGGTTCTTGAAAGCTTTTAAGAATATTAAAACTTGTTTTTGAATTGAAAAAAAAGTGTTCGACTAGGAAATTATTTGATTTCATTTGCAAATGAATTAATAAAATTAATTTGTTGTCAACATTTAACTTTAAAATGAAAATTTTATCTATCAGCATTTTAAAAATCAATCTTACTAATGTTATAACTCTCATAACTTTGTCAAAACTAAATAAGATTTTATGAGAATTAGCATTTTAGCTATGTATTTACAGAATAGATTTAAAACATTTGTTGCCATAAATATTATAAATTTATGGTTAAGCCTGTTTGCAAACTTTTAACTAAACCGATTTTCATGAGGGATATAACTTGGAATTGGTTTGATTTCTGACTTAATTCCTTTTCAAGTTTTCTTACTTTCAAAATCCAAAAAAGGTACTTAAACTAAGTTTATTGAAACTCAAAAAATTTAATTCATTAATTTCCAGTATGACGAAAAATAGGAAAGGAAAATCAAAAGACCAAACATCACATGCCGCAGCAATGATAATGAATCATAAAAAGTAGCCAACACATAATTATGGTGATTATCCACCCACAAGGCGACGAGGCAGAGGGGGTAAACGTGGCAAAGACTGCTAAGAAGCTGCCACGCAAAGTAAATGGCGACTAAGTGGCCCGCCCGCCTGCACTAATTGTGAGTAACACGTTCACGTTTACAACTTTAAGAGAATTTCCCTCGGAAAACAAGAGACCGGCATGCAGGCAGCCAGGCAGGCAGTCAGGCATCCAGTCAACCGGCTAGACCAAGCCAGGCAACGCCAGACGAGACAGCCATTCCAGCTTAGACATTAAAGTTTGGCCAGCCAGCTCGTTAAATAGACCAAATTCATCTGGCCAAAGTTTAAAGTGTCGGCAACGCGCGCCGACATTTATCAGTCATTAACACGACCAACTACACAAAACAAAACACGGAGCAGCGGGGAACCCAGTGGGGTTGGGCGTAGGGAGGTGGGCAAACAATTAAAGCTGAGACTTTAATTTGCTTGCTGGCCCTTGCAGCATTAAAAATCAATAAATTTAAAACATTGTATGACAATAGAAAAAATAAAAACCGAATAAAGAACGCATGGCCCTGCCATAGAATCGATGCTAGAGAAAATTCTCTTTGGGGATGTTCGTGTGGTTGTTGTTCTTGTTGTTGTTGTTGTTGTTACTGCTGAGAAAAATCGCCGAGCCAAACATCCTTTGTCAATACAAAAATACGTACAACAAATCAAATAAAAGCACGACAGCAACATCAACAACAATGGCAACAACGGCAGCAGCAGCAACAACAACAACAGCAACAAAACCGAATGGCAACAAAGACAAAAGTCAAAAGTGCAAAAACAAAAGCAAAAGCTAAACCCAGCAAGCGCCCCCAAAATGCAAGCCGAGTCCAAGAACGTGAACGTGAACGAGAACGGGCAACAAGGACGAGAACGCGTCCTGGATCAGCGCATGCGCCTAACTGGCGAATCTCACAAAAGCGGGGAAGCCCACTGGGCTCAGCTTCTGTGCATGTACATGAAGTTGTGTGGAATGGTGGATCGGGGGGTGGTTGGATGGGCGCATAGGAAATGCCGTTACAAACGCCGGATAAAATGGCGTTGCCTCGTTTTGGGGGCGCACGCACACACATACACACACGGCCACGGGCATTTCTCCTCCATTTTGAGAAAATTTCCTTCCCTGAGCAGCAGTCGATGGCCCACGTCTGGCCGAACTGAGCAAATGATTTTTAACAAATTTCATTAACATCAGAGGTCCGTAATCATTCAAGCATCGCGTTTCGTAACTGGCCTGGCGATAGCTTTCACGCTGGCCATATTCAAACGACTATCGATGCATTCTCACCTGAAGTTCACCTGACGCGGCGCAACAATAATAAGGCGGCGTGAAAAGTGTCGACAAAACTCACCCATAAATCGTGAAACAAGCTAAAACTAGCGAATTAGATAACAACTTTTAGTCGGTTCGGGCCTAGACCTGCTGGCTGTTTGTGCATGTGAGCAATTTTGTGACTGCAATAAAGCCCTAAAATGATCGACGAACAGCATCCAATGCAGATTGGCCTGTGTGAGTATTTGTGCTAACAGTGGCCATAACTGTAAAGGCCCTTGACCGTGCCCCTTGAAAAAGCCGTCGCAATGACATTACCATTTTCCATTTTACCGACGGCATTTTCTTTTGTATTTAATATGATTATATTTTGGCTTAAATCATAATTTTTTGGCAAATTCAGATCAAAAAGGGTAGTTTAATTGGATTTAAATTCCAGTTATGTTTTAGTTTAATATATCAATAGAGGCTATTTTTATTATGCACTTTTCTGAAAATATGTTTAGGCTTTTACTCAAAGAATATACAAACAAGAATATTCAAAGTATATTGGTATTTGGTATTAATTGTAAATATCTCATGCTGAAGAACTTGGTGATTTTAGAATGTCTGACGAAAATTGACAGTAAGAACAATTTATAGACATATTTATATTTATATATTAAGTTCATAATAATTATATTTAAGTGTATCATAAATTTGTGTAGCTGCATTTGAAAGGTAGCAGAGCAGAACTCCAACCCCTATAAAGAGTTTAATCCCATTAAATCAATTTTTTTTGTCAACATCCTGTTCTCAAAAACTGTACTCAATTTGAAAGATATTAAGTTTTCTACTCTATAATGTTTTAAATTGGTGAAAATGAGCATGAGAAATTTTGTAAATGTATGTATATAACCGGCAGATGAAGTTATCTTCGACCTAATTAAAGGCATTTATTCAGATACAATTTGTGGCAAATAATCGACTATTTGCACCAAGTTTCTTTCGCGAAACTGATAAGTATTGATACCAAGCCACGGTTTTCCGAGAATATCTTAGAGAGAGAAAGAGCTAAGTAAGCTATAATAAGCATTAATAGCTGTCACAGATTAACAATAGTTCGCTTTAACGATACTTGACTGTGCTATTTAAGATATGTTTTTGACACACATTTCTTATGCAATTACCTGTGTATGTTTTAGAGTGGCAATTTATGTATGTAAACTTGTTTTATAAAGTTGGATTTAAGTTTCTTTACACATTAATAACAAATATTACAGAGCCTCTGCTCAGATATGCAAAAGCATCTTATGAATAGACAAGAATAATCCATCCAAAATTTACAAAAATATATAACTTTTCCAACTATTCAACATAAACAGACGTTTCTTTTAGATTTAAATAGGAATTTAAGATCTAAATATAATACAAAAATACCTGCTGAAATTCACAAATATTTTCGATTTTTCTCTTACAAAATAGTTGTACTTGTTGTTTGTTGTTTGGGTAAAAACTGACAGAAATTCTAAGAAGCACTTGCACCACTTGCCACTTCAGCTAAGTGTGCTTAAGTCAAACTGGCAATGAGCCAAAAATCTGGACACATTTTATAGTGGGCAAACAAATGCTGACTTCTGTCAAAGATTAGGCCAAAACAAAGCATTTATGCTGCATATCGTTGGCACAACAAAACGGCGCCATAATTTTCTTTGTCCGCCCAAATCCGATTAAATTAAACGCCAGTCGCCGGCAACAACTCAGCAGCGACTGACAAACGGCGGCAGCGGCTGCACACAGTATCCTGGCAAGGGTTTCCGCTCGCCCGCTGCTGCCGAAGACTGCCAACATATGCCGCCAGCAGCCCTAACCAACGTAATGAATCCTTCCCCCGGCCATCCCTTGACAGGCCACGCAAAGCGAGCGCATATTTTAAGCACGAGGCTTGCTCGGGGGTTGAATCTTTTGCTTTTGATTCATTCAAATGCCGCGTTTGGACCGCGCACGCACTACTCGTAAATTCTATTATAATTTAGTTATAAGCAGCACAAAAGCCGCCCTGTAGGGTGGTTCCCTTTGGTGGTTCTCTACTGCCGCACCGCCCCCCTGATTTCTGCTGCATATTAGAATCTAATTAGTGCGGCGAAAGCGCAGCAGCATCGCTATCAATGTCGGCTTTGCACTTGTCCTCTCAAATCCGCTGCTGCTAGGCGCTGACATGTCCAGCCAACATGCTGACATCCTTGCGGCAGCCAAAGGACGGAGGGCAAAAAGTGTAACAGGTGCGCCAGCTGAGCGGATTACCACTGCAGCAATCTAAAGTTGAACGCATTGTTAAAAGGTGTCCAAAGTTAAATGTAACAAGGAATATGATAGAATGCCACATAGCAGTTGCTCTTGACAACTGATGTGAGCACTAGCCTGGCATAAGAGTCATGTGGCCATGTTTAGTATTATATACACAAAACTCTGTTCACTTGATTCAGCATTAAACAAATTAAACAGCGAGGGTCCGAGTTCAAATCGCAGGGTAGCGCAGATAAGCCTCGACACTGCTTATTATAATTTAGATTGATAGCTTTCATACTCTAGCAGGGGATACTATAAATTTATTAAGAAAAGTAAAGAGCAACCCCATAAAGTATATACATAAATGCTTAATCGATATTAATAATAAATGTTGCCCATAGGTAAATTTAACCTGTAGGTTATTTTACTCTGTTTCGAATTATTTATAACTTGCCCTTCACTTTTAACTTTATCAGCCAGAAAATTTTAAAGTTCAATATTTGATTTGAATTTGAAAAGCCTATTACACTAAATTCATTGGAAACTGATTGACATTAGGGCGTTCAACTTTTTCTTACCTAAATATACAATGTATATTATACATTAGACAGCAACCCTTTAATGAGAAGAATATACAAAGTAGAAATATTAGTTCATAATCGCCTGACTTTCTGCCCCTTTGACAAGGAAAGGAAGAGGGTCGGCAGGAGCTAAAGTAGTTTGATATGTCTGTCGTCTTGTGGCTGCATTTTAATCTGCACATAACGCAAATTGTATTTCTTACACGTGAGACCACAATACAAATTGATAACGTAAATTACTTTAAAATGCTGCACATATTTCTGGCATAAATTTTGCATGCCACAGAAATTTTTGCGAAAATTTAATGAAATTACGCACATGTGAAATCATTTAAATACAAAATGACAAACGCAGAATGTGAAGTCCTGTGCACACAGACAGACACAACAAGAGTCGGCAAGTATGTGTGCTCACACACATACACATTAAGTAAATAAAAACAACAACAAAAAAAACAGGAGGCAACCTGCGGATAAAGGCAAAACAATAACAACTGAAAAAGCGCGTAGCGAAACAAGATAAACGGCTCACACACACACACACACACACACACGCACACATAAACAAACACATAAACTTGCACAGAGGCAAACAAATTACCGTACAATTTCAACAATTTGCCATAAATTGAGACAACAAGCAACAAAAAGCCAACCAGCCAACAGCAGCAGCACAAATGCCACAAATGTACAGTCATTTTTTGCCACCAACTCGAACAACCGCAGTCGCACAAATACAACAAGAACACGAACAACAGCATTACGTATACGCAGCGTACGCCATACAAAAGCAAGTGCGTGGAATTTGCAGTACGGCCCAACAGCCGGACAAAGCGACAGAGTGAGACGGACATATACGTACGGTCACGCACATATTTCGCAACAAAAGTCATTTCAATAATTGCAAAACCACAAATTTACTACAACTCGAAATGGTTGGCAAATGGTCACAGTTACACACACACACACAGTTACGGCAGCGAGTGTAGAGGGGGCGTGGCAGCCTCTCGGCTGGGCAAAAATGCAGATCGCTGGGACCGCAAATGCAAATCCCGTTTGGGACATAGTTTTTGCCACGGACCACTGGCCGCAGTTGTAAATTTGAGTCGGCCGCAATTTGCATGCCAATGTGAAAATAAAAATAACTGAAATGTTTCTCATTTGCATGTTGGGCCCTGGTACACGACACAACCGCAAAAACCAAAATAGTTCCAATGGACATCAAATGTCAACAGCAGCAGCATCAGCAACAGCAACACCAGCAACACCAGCAACACCAGCAACACCAGCAACAACAACAACAACAGCAGCAGCAGTGTGTATCTGGAGCTGGACACACGCAGCACACAGCCGCAGGAGCTATTGCAATGGGGCACAATCAACTGCTGTTGCACGGAAATGAGCGCATGTTAACAACACCAACAACAAATACAACTACAGCAGCAGCAGCAGCAGCAACAACTGCGAGCTGTCAGCCCACAGGCAGCAAGACAGCAACAGGGGGCGCAACGGGGGCGGGAACGGGAGCAGCAGCAGGAGCCGCCAGCTCCCACCATGACAAAATGGCGTCAGCCAGTCGAAATGTCAACGGAAGTTGTATCAACCACAGCAGCAGCATGGCCACCGCACAGCAACAGCAGCAACAACAACAACAACAGGCGCTGGCAATGACAATGACAAGACAGGGACAGGGACAGGGACAGGGACTGGGGCCAGGTCCGCCAATGCAGCTGAGCAACCGCGTCACCTTGGGCGAGTGCAGTCTGAATGACTTGGATGGCTTTTCAGCGCCAGCGCCGCCACCGACAACAACAACAACAACAACATCCGCACCACACACACCGCAAGCGCCTCAAATGTTGCAGCAGCAGCAGCACACGGTAATGGGTATGGCTGGCATGGGGGATGTGGGCATGACCCTCGGCCTTAGCCTGGGTCCGGCGCTCAACCACTGTGCCTACTGCTGCCAGCCAATTTGTGATCGGTACATTATGCGAGTGGTGGACAACTCGTTCCACGAGGGTTGCCTCAAGTGCACCGCCTGCTCGCTGCACCTGGTGCACTCCTGCTATGCGAGGGATGGCAAGCTCTATTGCCGCATCGACTACGAAAGGTAGGTGGTTCAATGTGGCTAGCACAGTGTGCCAGTAATGTGAATTCCAATTCCGCAGACTCTACATGCGCAATCGTTGCCTTGGCTGCGGCCATAAAATCGCCGCCGATGAGCTCGTGATGCGCTCCCAGGAAAACATCTTCCATCTCAAGTGCTTTGCCTGCGTCGTCTGCGGGGCGCTGCTGAAGAAGGGCGAGCAGTATGTGGTCAAGCAGGGTCAGCTCTTCTGTCGCTTCGACTATGAGAAGGAGGTGGAGATGCTGCAGGGCTACGGTGAGTCATCGGTCAAATCTATGTGGCCCCACTTGAGTCTCATATCACATGCTTATAGATTATTATGGCGATGACCTGTTTCCACCCAAAATGGACGGTCGTCGTGGACCCAAGCGACCAAGGACCATTCTGAACACCCAGCAGCGACGCGCCTTTAAAGCCTCCTTTGAAGTATCACCGAAGCCCTGTCGAAAAGTGAGAGAGAATCTGGCTAAGGATACGGGCTTAAGTTTAAGGATTGTACAGGTAAGGAAATTTACACCTATATCAAAATAAGTTAGTTTAACATCTTACACACACACAAAAGCTAAATAACAATGCTACTCAATAGTATTAAGAAATTGGCTCATAAAATAAAAGTATATCATCTAAAAAAATAAATAAATAAAATAAAATAAAAAATAAAAAACAGCTAAGGAAAAGTTGTTTAGGGATACTCTTTTTAATATAAAAAGAAACTCAAATTAGTTGTCCATTAAACAGGCTTATCCTTATCCTTATCAAACCATATTTTATTCTGCCTTCAGAAGATATCAAAATCCATTATATTTATATTTTATTTCCAATACTTGCTCAGGTTTGGTTTCAAAACCAGCGCGCCAAAGTTAAGAAAATCCAGAAGAAGGCCAAACAGGAGCCGCCTGCCAAAGGTGTCAGCGACTCACACTCGCAGGACTCACAGGAGTCGCATGACAGCAGCTTGACAACAAAAATCAAGGACGAAGCGCACAGTGATAGCGAGTCGCAACAAGAGTCGCCATTTTCCACAAACTCCGACGGACTGACAAGACTGCGTTGCAACATCAAGGACGAACAGGAGCAGGGCACTTTGAGCTGCATGGAAACCAACAAGGGTAAGAAAAAAAAAAACAAAAATTTTTCAATTCCAAGAAAATGTCAGTTAAACAAAAAACTCCGACTATCAATAGAAAACTGCAACAAGAACAGCGAACCCATCCTGAATACCATACTCGGCCTGAGCTATGCGACCTTTCAGCAGCTGATGGGTCCGTTCACGCAGACGCCAATGATCAATCCGATCGATCGGCTCTACAGCATGCAGAGCTCGTACTTCAGGCCCGAGGAGCTGGGCGCCTACGGCGAATGCGGCGGCGGCGGCGGCAAGGAGTCCATGGACCACTAGTTCCGCCCGCAAGCGAAACAATTTTAAGCCAAAATCAAAATTAGAACTTGTAAAAAATAAACAAAATGTTAATGTGCTAGAAACTCGATTGACATGGTGGTGCGGAACCGTTCCCAAAATGCAGCAGCACGTGCAGACAACCCAACCCAACCCAATCTCGGCGGCCATCCGGTGCAACCACCCAGCGCAAGGTTGCGGAACTTTTGGCTGTCCTGCAGGTGCAGCCTTGAAATTCGTTTCACTCAGTTGACAAGAACAAAGCATTTAGCACAGCAGCAGCCACAGCCACAGCCACCCCCAGCCGGGCATAATGCCCAAAATGGGCGTAAAATACCGATTCGTCATGCATTGTTCGCCCGAGTTTCATGTCTGCGCCCGGGCGACCCTGTTGACAGCGACGAGCTGTCAGAGCCGCTGCCTCAAAACGAACCCAATCGTTCGGCTCATCCGCCACGATGGCTAAAAACCGGAGGCGGCGACTGCGATGTCTGTGGCATTCAGAAGCCACAGCTATCTATTGGCATGCGAAAAGTTTATGGGGGGCGGGGCAAGTGCAGACTGTTTAACTGTGCTTTTAGACTTTCTACATTCGAATGAAATCTTAAAATAACTTTAAGTTGTAAACTATACCTAGATAAAATTTAAAGATTTAAAAAAAATAAAATTTCGTTTTAATTTTGTTAATTTTGTAATTTACATAAAATTTAGTTCGGATTTATATAGTACTTATATGGTATTACTGATATTACTCCAAAACAATAAGCTCTTTTGCTAGATGAAGATGAAATTACAGAGGCTGTATAATAGTAGTTAATATAGTTAATAATAGTAGTTTATATAGAATTTAGCGCTGATATTAAATTATATATTATAAATTTCAATTAATGAGTTTCAGTATATGTAAACAGATATGACAGTGATATATACATATATATCATAGATAGATTGTTATTCAAACTACAGAACCTTAGCAAAAAATGGTAATAATTTAGAACAAATAGAAAAATATCGGAATATACATAAAAATGGGAATTTATTGAAATAATGCGGGTTTATTAAAAAATAACCGAAAAAAAAAAAAAATTGAGAATTAGAGATCATCCTTCTGATTCTAGAAAATATGCTCACTATTTTACTATATCCTTAGATAGTTTTTAAAGAGTATTGAAGTATTAGAGTATTAGGAATTGAGGATTGGACTATTGATTTTGAGAATTATGAGCTATGATAGTATACAAATATGTTGTTTTGAGATCATGGAAGGAATGCAGTTTCTGCATACTGAAAACTTGACTAGCTTACGTCAATTGAAACCAACTTTCTGCCCTTATTGAATTTTAGCCCAGTACAACACGTTTTTACATTGCCGTATCCGTGCCCCATTCCACGGCTGTGCAGCCTCATGCAATTTGTCACAATATGTGTCACATTAGCCACAGCAATTGTGCTTAAATGTTGTCGTCGTCGATTTCCCCCTTGCCGCTTGTCATCATTTGTGCCGCTAACCAGATTATACCCCAATTGCGACACCGATCAGAAAGGCAGAGCCCGAGCGGCAAAAGGACGAGAAGTAAACGTAGTTAAACAAAGGGAAAGGCCACACCACCACTTGGCTCATGGCCAGAGCACTAACCACCATTGAATCTTTAGAACAGCCAGGCATCCGGACACACACACACACACACACATTCATACGTATACATATAAGTAATTTCTTTTACACGCTTTTTAAATGCACATCAACGGGAACTGAAACTTGACTAGAATCGCTCCGCAGGCTTATATCATTAATCAAATGCTGGGCAGACCAAACAAGTGCACTGTGAACCACGTGGCGAAAAAAAACCACCAATGCAAATGACTGGCAAAAGTGTCTTGGCACAAAGTCCTTTTATCCATGTCCTTGCACTGAATTCACTTATACTATGCATGCATATAATCGAGTGGCATTTCCACATACGACGAAAGAGTTGACCGCGTCCTTTCAAGAATCTTGGCGCGCTTTTAAACGGACAAATTACGTAATTAATTACCGGTCTACCCGGAAGCAATAAGAGCCTTTAATGGGCATCCAGCCAGTAATTGTGCCGGAATAATACACAAAATAAGTAAGAATATTCAAAAATAAAAGAGTTAAAAATTAAATATGAACTCTGGCTGAAAATATAATATAAATAAATGTGTAAATAACATTTAAACGTAAAATAAAATACGAAATTTAAAACCTTTTACAAAATACACGCTCGCCCAATCGGACAATATTTAAGCATTCATGAGCCGCTTGGCAAGTCGCTTAACTGAACATTATGCAAATTTAATATCCATAGAAGACTTAAAAAAACAACAAAAAAAACAACAACAACAAATTGCTGTTTGATTTTAATGGCCAAGTCAACAGAGTAAAGGCTTTCAAAATCCAATCAGCAATTGCAAATGGTTGACAAAAGTATTTTTCAATACATTTTCATGGTCGTAATACTTTTTTTTCAGCGCAATCACACGCTGTTATGGGCTTAATAAAAATCAAAAGCCAATTGCATATTACCAATAAAAACAACACAGTAAAAATAATGCACATAACAGCAAGCGAAACGTGTACGCTATTTGCTGTAAAAACAGCAGAGGGCAACGCCTGACATTATATTATTTGATCAGGGTTTAAGAGAGAAGGAAGATGCAGGGCAAATCTGTGGGGTACATATGAAAACATTGTGAACCCTGGGAAAGGCAAAAACGGCAAATGACCAAGCGTTGACCCGGTCGAAGTGGACAAACAAAACTTAAATAAAACAAACATTAGGAATTGATGTTTACAAATAGTTATCAAAAGAATGAATAGTTATATTTCTGAATCTGAATAGCCCGACAGACATATATATAGATTATATTACATATGTACAATATATATTATATCAGACAAAAAACCAAATTTCGACATAGCATATCTAATATATTCATATCCCTTTAAATTTTCATATCTTTAACCTTTTCTTGGGTCTCCAGAATATATTTAAAGTTAGTTAGGAATAGAAATTGTTGGAAAAGTGTAGACCAGTTGCTTTATGAAGAAACATATTGCGTGAGCTGTTTGCTCAAACTTACCTCAGTGGCAAAAGTTAAAGTTTACGCTCATAATTATGTTAATCGAAGCCCGTAACATGAACTCCGTCCGGTTGTTTACACACCGCAAGGCCTACAACTTGTCAGGCAAGCATCATAAGGCACAGATGTCACTCGGTGGCCGGACAGGATCTGGTAGCTCAGTTTGCCGACGCAATCTAAATGCAAATGGTTGGCCAAAGGGCCGTTTTGGGCCCAAAAAGAGAGCCACAAAAACCATAACCAAGAATCTGGCGCATAATGCAGCCCAACAAAGGGGGCGGTAAATGAGTGGGCCAAGTCATTTGATCTGTAGTTGTGTATGTGTTTGTGTGTGTGCGAGTGTGTGTAAGTGTACTCGCTTTTGTATTTGTGCTGCCACATAAGTAAGTACAAAGGAGCATTCCGACTGCGACGTCTGTTTCAGTTCCGTTTCGACATTTGGCACAAAATTCATAAATGCTAATTTCAACACATTGTGCATACGTTACAAATATGAATATTTACCATAACTAGGCACGCACAGGCACATGCACACACTTCGATTGCCAGCCATGGGAGCTGGCAACAGCCGCAGTGGCAGCCACAGACGCAGCCGTTGCCAGAATGCCCCCACCTCTATACGCACCCCGCATCCCTTCGACTGTAGTCGTCTTTATCGGCAAAAGGTTTGCCATGGTTTTAGCTTTTAGCTGGTGCCTGGGCTTGACTTTCGTTGCTGGTTTAATAAAAGCCTTTTGCAAAATGAAGCAATTGTGTGTGTTTCAGTTTTGAGCACAGGCTGTGACGCTGGCCTCAAATGTATCTCGCAGCTACATTTGTAGCTCTCCTCTCTGCACGTCGATGTGTGGGTGTATGTGTGTGTGCTTTGGCAAATATGCGTCAAATCACACAGACGCACAGTTTTTGAATACCAAATGGAGACTACAACCACACACACACACAAACGATTGTAAGGATGTAGTCAATGCATAGGCATAGTCTATATTTGTCTACTTGATGCCTCAGATTGAGATTGGTTTTGCGCCTGGGCACTGTAATTGGTTGGCCAGCTCGCCACTTGTCTGCCAACATGGGCGCTCTCACTTTGGCATAAATTGAAATTTTTCAATTGAGCCAGCCGTAGAGACGGCAGCCACATTATTAGTTTAAACTTGGCTTAAACGAGACAACTAATGAGTTTCCAGTAGGCATAAAAGTGGCCAATAAGTGCCGTATCCTCGAAACGTAATGAGAGAAACGTTCTTTAAGTAGTGCCATATGCCACGACGCCCTCCACTCGTAACATTTCGCCAGCTGCTGACCTGCCCCGCCCCGCTCTCCACAAAGCTGCAGATAATTTGAATTGCAAAATCTTTTCAAACATGAGGAAACAGCTTACACTTACGCTTTGGGGGTTTTGTCAGGCGAATGCGCTTCAAAACCAGTTAACATGACAGACATCAAAGGGGCGTAGTTCAGGCAAATGAAAGTATCTGTGGCCACAGTTCACCAAAGATTGACTTTGTGCCCAAAACAAAAAAAAAACAAAAAAAAGAAGAGAGAAAAACCGAGAAAACCAAAACCAAAACCAAATGCAAATGAGGAACATGATATTTTTGGAGGGCGTGTCGCTCAATATGTAAATGTCTATAAATATTTAAAGCAAATTGTTGCAGCGCATTTTAGAAATTTTGTTGGCGAAAAAAAAAATACGAAATGCATTACATATTTTTGTACATATAACTGGAATGTTTTTCATTATGCTGCCAATAAAAGCAACAACATTTAGCGAAAAGCCAACATCAAATGGATAACAGCTGTATATACATGTGTATGTGTGTGTGTGTGTGTATGCAAGTGAACATTCAAAGTCGCGTGCATGTATTAAAAATATCTTGTAGATACTTTTGGACCAGAAGCAACAGCAGCAGCAGCAACTGCTCCCGACTAGCGCCGCGGGTGCTTTAGTAGCTCAAAAGCAGTACTAGAAATCGGCTTTAGTAGCAGGACGGAATAAAAATAAGACGTTGGTTGTCCAACTGCCGTCGCCGTTTATGCTGCTGCTGCTGCTGCTCTGCAAAAAATGTTTTTATTACATTTCGCGCTCGCGTATTTTACGCTACTCACGAAATACTTGATGCCAACACAGCCGCAACAACAAAGGCAGCGCTGAAAGCCAACTCAAAATAAATATCAAGCAGCGGCGCCAGGCCGAAAGAGTGAGGTATAATTCCAGGCGCAGCTCAGCCAACAACACCCACGCCCACACCACCACCCCCACCCACAGGCCGCTCCCTAGCCAGGGCGCCAGCCAAGGCGGCAGCAGTCACACTCGCACTCAAAGCCGCGCGCATCAAAGCGTATTCACAAGTGGTCCTTTGCGCTTTACTGATTTCGCAAAGGCTAAAGGATATTTAGCAAGTAGTCCTTCGGCTTTCGTTCCTTCTTTTTTTGCTCAGCCATTCTGCTGAAGGCACTGACGATACTGCTGGCACTGCCAGCGCCACTAAAGGAGTTGTCTTGGAAACTTTTCTGCGAGCTACTCAAGTCGCTGCTCAAGTTATTGTTGTGCCCTAGCAGCGCAGCGCGCACAGGAAAAACCGTCGAAAACCCACGCGGAAAAATTAAAAAAATACAACGAAAAAAAAGTAAATTGAGACGAAAATAAAATGAGGAATAAAACGTAACCAGATACTTGGAAATGCCTGCTTGTCTTGAGTAGTTGGCAAAACGGTTGAGATATGCCAATTTGGTAGAAGTAAAATGAGGAAATGAGTTTCCACCTAAGGTATATATTAAATAGGGTATAAGGTCTAGGTATTAGATGAGGAGGTCTTGTATATATCCTAAAAAACAAAATTATTTTAAATTTATGGATATGTATTTTTCTTATTTCTGATTAGGACACTTTGTCAAAGTTAAGTCCATCCTTTTGCTTGTTTATATTTAGATAACTAGTTTGATTTTTTTTTTAGTTACAAAGAAATGTTCTTTAAAGCTTAGACTACTCCGACGTAAAGCCTAGCTTGTGCAAAGGAAATTCTTTATATACGCCTCTCTACCCGTCTTGATAACTTCAACTCTATAATACAATTTATACAAACAATTTTTCCCCATGTTATCCCACATATATGCAATGCATAATGCCCTGGCATAAAACGGGATTTGTGATCCGTGCAGCATTCAACAAAGTCTTGACGATTATGCAATTCGGAATTGCAATCAAGCGAAAAAGAAACGTCATTGTTCGGTTTACAAATAAAAAGGCGGGGAATCTCTCTCTCAAAAAAAAGAAAAGTGCCAACTCGCATTTAATAAAATGTTTCCCTTTGCCCACTCCCACTCCCACCCACCCCCACCCCTTCCGCTACACGATAGCCCCAGAGCTCGCTAGCGTTTTCAGCATGACTTTCTGCGTTTTTTATGCATGCAGATTATGTTTTCATTAAATTATGGTAGCTATGGTTACTTTTATACAATCCAAAGCTACTTCAAACGCGAAAGCGCGCGACCCCCATCGTCGACCCCAACCCCCTCGTAGGACCCACTCCAAAAACAACGCAAAAGAGGAACACAAAAAAAATACGCAAAGGAAAAGAATGCGCATAATAGAAAGTAATGTGTAGCTGGCTGTTCGTCCAGGGTGGGGGCGGCAAGGGACTCAGCATAACTAGTGTAAGAGTAGTCAAAGAAAATTGTAGTTTATTTTTATTGCATTTATTGCTCGACTTGCTCACAGCAACACCACCCAACCACCGCTCCTTATAGACATGCGTGCATTTGCATGCAGCGCGACATGTGCGAGTGAGGAAAAGCGGAAACGGAAGCGCCATCTTTTTGGCTCTAAATTTACACGTATGCGTCAGTGTGAGTGCGTGTGTAGTTTCCATTGCTGCTGCTGCTGCTGCCATCATTGTTGTTGTTGTGCTTTAGTACGGCACGTACATTTATTACTTTTTGCTCTCATACACACACACATTGAGACGCCGGCACATGCATGCAAAACGGTTTTCATTTTTTATTGCGAGAATGTAACGTGCCGCATGCGAATTACTTGCTTCTCGTGCCCCAATCTCTGGCACTGGCTGCGCCTCTGCCTCCGGCAGCGCCAACCATTCCGATTCCGATTCTGGCACTGGCTCTGGCTCCAGCTCTGGCTCTGGCTTTTCGGCCTTTCGCCACGTTTAATGTTAACTTTTTTGTTCCGCTGTTGCGCAGAAAATATGAAAAATATTCGTAATAGAGTTGTTTGAAATGTACAATAAGCTTTCAAGTGGCTTCGGCGACCACCCAGCGGTGGGCGGGGTACAAAGCATATAGAAATGGGAACGCCAACAGCGTAAAGTGCTGCTTAACTGCAGCATCTTTTTATTGTTACCGATCTATGCCAACAGTTATGGCCAATATACAGATACCCTAACTAAAATCAATGACAGCTGACGAATTAAAATCTTTTTCTATGAAGAATAAAAAATATACTAAGTAAGATTTGGGTTTTTTGATCATATGAAAAAGTTATAGACAATATCTGTGAGATACCCTAACTAAAATCAATGATAGCTGATATATAAATCGTAAAACAAAAAATTCTTATTAAAAATTTTTGCTTAGAGGAAAAAACTAAATTTTGAATGATAATTTTGCTTTTCGGTCAGATTAAACAGTTCGAAGAAAAAAAAAATATATATATAAAGGAAAATTCTTTCTCTACGATTGATAAAAAGATTCCTACAAAATAAAGAAAGGAAAAATGGAATATTATTTAAAATATAAATTCTTTAACAACAATCTTTACCTAATCTGAAAAGAAAATTATAGGCAATCGGAATTAAAAGAATGTTTATTTCCGATTAGCTAAAAAGTCTGCCATCGAATTTTAAAAAATTATCAAGATAAGTTTTATGTATAATTAATACAGTTGACAACCCTCTTTCTTTTCCAGTTAGGGTATCAAACCGTCTATCATAATTCCACAACCTTTTCCTAACCATTTCGCAGTTACATGTGAAGAATTTCGCTGTCTGACGATGCGAGTGCCTGATATATGCGTTGCATGCAGCTAGAGGAGGTTCTTAGGACCCCGGAAGGGGTTGGCAGATGGGAAATTTTAATAATTTCTGCATCTTCCAACACTTTGAATAAAAATTGTTGCTTTGATGGGTGGCAGCAGCAGCACAGAAGAGCGTAACTAACAATAAAACTTTTTAGTGTGAAGCGCCAAAAGAGACGACAAAAAATATGGACACATATGAAGTCATAAAGTCATATTAACACGTACGAGTGCGCACAGGATATTAATGTGCAGCTCACACACAGAATCACTCTGAAGGGGCACAGTTTTCTATATGCGCCAAGTTGGCTGACTTCAATGTTAATATAATTTCAAATATTGCGGTTAATTTTTGGTACGTGCGAAGGGCTGACGGAAATAAGCTCGAAATTTTGGCATAACAATAACTGGCCAGCACTGCAGCATTTATATATGCATATATATTATATGAAATGCATTTGCTGCCCTGTTGCAAAAACTAATTTCAGGCATTGCCCCAACCTACTCTGGCAAAGTAGGCACAAACTTTATGAATTTCGCCAACAGCAACTGCCAAATGGCAACTGGCAGTTACCACAGCGCCGAAATTGCAATAAACAAAACGGATGCGAAATGTGTTGCTCTTCTTTTTTATTTATTTTTTTTGTTGTTGTCAGAACCGCAGCCTTTCACAGAGTGAATCCAGTGCGGAGACAGTACGCCGAACCCATTGGCCAATGCAAAGCCACTTGACCCACCCAAACCTGGTCAGTGGTCGTTGGCGCGTTGGAGCCCTTCAATGATTTTTGGTCAATTGGCTGACACCGTGCCGAACTGACAAGAGCACGAGGACGCACATGCGGGCACATGTACACGCTCATAACCACAACCGAACTCATCCGGCTGAAGTACCGCGGGGCCACTTATGGGGCGGCATATGTGGCCCCACATGGCCAGCGTGGATGTCGTTACCGATGCCAATGCCGATGCCGCTGCCGCTGCCGCTGCCAACCAATCGCCATGGCAATAAATTGCAGTGCGTCCAGAGCGCTGCCAGCGGCATCCAACTCGAGTTGAAATTGGTCAGAAGTTTAACATATTTGCGTGTGTGCGGAGAGGGCTTTACGGTTGCAATTGGAGACTGGGGTTAGGGGCCACATGCTGCAGTTGCTGCTGCTGCTGCTGCTCCTTCTGCTCTCGATGGCCTTTTTGGCGAATTTTTGGGTAAATAAACGAGCGGCTGCATATTCGAGTGCTATCCGCGGGCACGTCCTGCTTGTTGGGCCCCCGCATATGGGTTTCACTTTGTCGAGCTACCAACTTAAAACGGGGAAAATACCAGAAATTAAGAATTCATATTTAAAATTATAAAATTTAGAGATTTCACTATTCACGATTTGACAGCAACCTAAAAAATAATTCAACAAGATTTAAAAAATAAATAAATATATAAATATAACAATTGACAACTGCATTTTCTCAACGTTCTGTTCGCACAATACTTTTAAATATATATATGTATGTATATTAATGTATGTATATTTACTGCTAGTTTACACATTCAACTGTAGACTTGATATATATATTTGCACTAGATTATGAACTAATTGATTTAACTAACCTAAACACTATGCTTGGGCTAAACGATTTCATTGTGACTGCGCCTCTATTTCGTAAGGAACGTTTTAGATTAAGGCCTCAAGGCAAAAGGCAGCGCCTAACAACTAAACCTATTCGAACATGGTATAAAGTAGAGTATTTGCTATTCGACTACTATGTTTACAGACTAACTATATGCTACAAAGGCCACACACAACCGTGGTAAAGCATTGGGACAGTTTATAAGCCGCTTTGGTTAAGCTATTATGACTAGCGTTTCAGAGAGATTTCACTATCACCGATAGATTCGAATAAATATAGATAAATATAGTTATAAGCTATAAATTTGCGCGCTTCTATTATAACTACTGTATGGCACAAACGGCAGAGGCGCCTGTGTATTGATTATTCAGACGACGACGCATGCCCTCCAAGTAGATGTCGCGACTGAACAAGCCAGCGGCCAAGGGTATGCTAGAAATATACATACAAATAAATATAATTGCTGAATTGCCAACAACTTTAAAGTTACTCACGCATCTGAGCCGGCGCGAATGAGCGTGCGAAACAAGGCCCAGACAGGCTTGTGATCGGAAGTGGTTATAGACGGCACCGAGTCGTACAGCAGGCACTGCACATAGGGCTGCGTGGGCGTGGACACGCCCGGCACGGAGCTCTGGCGGCGTATGACCAAGCCCTGCACCTGACGATACTTGTACAGAATGCGATCCGTATAGGCAGGCGCGCGCTGCTTAGAAGATGTGTCAAAGTTCTGACTGCCAGGATCATACTGAAATTATTAAACACAAATATTAAATAGATTCACAAAAATATATATCCTCTACTCACCTTATAAGTGGGAGGAAATGTAATGTTTGCCTCCATGAAACCGCGAAAAGCGGCGCCATCGGCCAGCACCGACGAAAGCTGATCCGTGTGCATGTAGCCATGTGGCAAATGCGAGGGTAGAGGAAATTTTGTGTTCTGTATCCACTCGAGTAGTTTCTCACGCGGCTCGCCGAGGCGAAAGTTCAGATCGCCACACCAGAAGACGTTGTCGAAATTCTGCGTGACATCCTTGTTCTTGTGCCGCAAGTTAGGCAGATTCTTGGGCAGATCCAGAGCATTTATGATGCGCTTAACATCCGAGACGCGTTCCTTGACCTTCTGCTGGTGTGCGGTCAAGTGGGAGGTCACAAACAGCATGGATGTGCCAAAGAGACAAAAGGATATGGCCACAGCGCCTTTGGTTCGAAACGCGGAGCCTGTGCGCACTGACATCGAGGCGTCCTCAGGCGCCGAACAATACCAAATGAGATCGCGCCGCATATAGACGGCCAGATGGAGGGTGCCCAGGGTCGTCGAGTGGAAGAGCACGTGCGAGGGTCCAAGCGTCTCCTGCAGAGTCACTTCCCACTCAAAGCGATCCGGACTGGACTCCTGGGTGCCCATAACAACCAGGTCGGGCACATGCTCCACACTCGGAGGTAACACAAAGTCGTTCATTTGTCTGTAAAATTAGATTAAAAACGTTTGTAAAAGAAATTTAAGTCTCTTGAGATTCCAACTCACTTGGGCGGACTGTGGCCATTCATGTTCCAGGTGCCCACGAATATGGTGACCTCTTTTTGGGGCAGCACGCGACTGAGCTCGCTCGGCCCCAAGAGCGAGGATGAGCCCAGTCGCCCATCCAGATAGCTGCGCTCGCGCGCCTTGTCCGCCGGGATGAGGCTCAGTGCCTGCGCAGCCATCAGTGCGTGGCGCGCCAAATTGGAGCCAGAGCCCTGGCGATGCAGCGTCATGTTCTCGTGCGACATGAAGCGCACACCGGGCGCCTCCTGTATGGCCGCATCAATGGTATCCGGCTGCGTGGCAATGTTTGGCGAGGACATGTGCTGGGGCGTTGTGGCGCGCTTCAGTGTTTCCGGGCTCTCCTCAGCATTTAGGGGAGGCAGCTCCTGACCGGGCGGAAACAGCTTGAGGCGCAGCCGCGAACGGCACGCGGACACGGCGATGGGGCGTATCGGCGCCCTATGCACCGGATCGCTCTTGTTGGACGAATTGGAGGGCGAGTAGTGCGAGTGGTGAGTGGAGCTGGTGGCACTGGCGCCGCATTGGGGGAAAAACGTTTTGTTAGCCACTGGAGATTCGGGTGCGCTGGCGCACTCACTCGCCGGACGCGGGCGCTGTCCGGACGGCAGTTGATAGGAGGCGGCTCCCTCGCTCGAATGCGAATGCAACGAGCCCGAATTGTCCATCATGCTCCAGCTGAGCGATAGGTTGTCGCGCCGCAGCGCATTGCTGGGATTGACAACCGCATCCGGTATAGAATTGTAGCGCACGGAAACTGGCGGCGTCATGGGCTTCTTCTCCGCCTTGCAGCAGAGGCTAAACTGATGGCTGAACCGGTTGTGATTGGGCGAACGCTTCTTGGGCGACTTGCGACGCATGATCACATCCGCGCCGCCATCGCTCTGCGAGCCGGCATCGCTGCTGTAGCGATGCGTGTGCGCTTTGCTCTTGCCCGAGGGCTTGTCCCGTCTGTGGAAGCTTATTAGGCCGCTGTGCGATTTGTCCAACAGCTGCGTGCCGGGCAACATTTGACTCAGCTGATTGCTGCCTGCCTCAGCGGAGCACTTGGCAAAGCTGACATCGAATTGGCCGCAGGCAGACGTCGGTCGACGTTGTCGATGGGGCGATTCGGGGGTGACGGGATGCGGCTCCACCCGGCTGGGTCGCTTGCTCAGCAGTCCGAAGAGCGCGCTGCTCGTCTTCTGTGCAGAGCGTGGACTGCTCGTGATGCGCTCCTCGCTGCCAGCTCCACTTTGCTGCATGACGGAGCCGTTGGCGAGGCAAACTTAGGCGTATTTGTGCTGGTTTTTGTGCAGATTTCTACGGATTGTGCGACTCCTGATGCAGCCCAAGCCCAGAAACTTATAATACTGTGCTGCATCAGCTTGCATCACATGTTGCCCTATTGGGCTTTCAATTAAATGTGGCCTGAATGCGACTGCTGATGACGTTCCATGTGCGATAGGCTGCTCCCACTACGCTCAGCCCATGATGAGCTGTGCTTTTACCTGCAAGTGTTTGTATTGTTTTATAAAGACTCTCAAGGGACGCACGCAACTCACCTGTCGCTGTCGTTGTGATTCAGGACTGCGGGTCATAAAAAACAAAACGAACCACAATCTGCAGGAACAAGGGAGCTGTGGGTGGGCACAAAAAAATCAATATGAAATGAAATGAAATGAAATGTAATAAAGGGCGCAACACTTCAAACCACCCTCCCCACCCCCAGTGGGGTGGCGTTGCCCGCAGCAATGCCAGGGCCCCAACAGAGGAAGAAGGGCAAGAAAACAGAGGAAAACTATATAACGGAGACGTAACGACATTGGCATCTGCGAAGCATGCCGATGCCGCGGCTGTGACGTCCGCCCACGCACAAAGAAAGCGCAAAAAGCAAGAAAAAACAACAACAACAAACGTTGGCGACATCACTTGATTTGTGCGCCGGTGCGCTCTTATGCTGGGATTTATAATTAGCAGCCTATTGTTGCCGCCAAACGTACGCCAGTGTTTTGCCTTGACTGCCTACGAGGCGCGTCCGGCGGAGTCTCGGCCAATAGCAGCAGCAACAACAACAACAACGACAACAATATTGGCTGCACATTTCATTTCTTTTGTCAAATTTATTTCAAGTTCATGTTCACTTTTTGAGACGACCTTGTACCTTTTTAGCGCATTTTATGCTTTCCCGTGTGTCATGGCCCGCGCGAACACAAACGTAACTTAAATATTGTTTATTTGCTGAAATTACTCGATACAACGACTCGATTCTTAGCTCATTCTTATCGCTTATCGACTCTATCTAACAGACGCTAAATTGCGTTAACAGCGCTCTGTTAAGTTAACGGGCAATGTTACAATCGTATCATTATAAATAAAACTAGCACACTTTGCACATGACCTCAGCGTTTGTTAAGTAAGTTAACTATTGTAATAATTTATAATAATTATATTCCGTGCACTGCGTCCAGTTTTATTGATGTTTTTAAGTTTGAATGAAACATAAACAATTCGAACAGCTGACCTGCAGGGTAACCGGCTAAATTTCCGAAAGAATATGGCCACACTTTGCGCTTGCTTGTAAATGTCTATCGATATTTTGCCATCCATATTGCTACGTTAAAAGCTTATCGAACACTTGCAATACCTGCATTCGTATTTCGCACTTTCGGCGGGCTGAACCTCGACAATTTCGCCATGGCTGCGCAGACAATACTCTTTGATTTTACTTTGGATGCTGGTAAAACGGCAACGGCAAATCAACGCCAGGAGGTTGCCCGCATCGTGCGCAACGAGCTGGAGCATGTGTTCTCCCAGCTGGAGCTCGCCTACTCCATGGAATCCATGGAAAATGGATACTTTTCGGTGCTGCACGAGAACAAGGAGACGATTATAACATGCCGCATCTTCCAGCAGGGATTGCTGACCATTAACGTGGAGTATTATTTGGCCGACGGAAAGGAGCCTATCATGTCCTTTGATGTATGTGTGTATGTATAAAGTACACATTTCTATTATTTTCTGAAAACATCTTGTGCACATACATTTACATATTTTTGGCACCTACACGTGTGAAAGTTAACTCACACACACGCATACGAACACACACACACACACACTAAGATTAAGAGCTGTTAAATGCTTTAAGTGTGGGGCAGAAGGGTTTATAGCGGCGGCGTCAAGTGAAATTGATTTTTCGTTTGCTTTTGAATGCGTGTGTGTGTGTGTGTCGTGGCCCTTGGCGGGGGTGTGCCACATGCACTTGACCGTTTTTTCCCCCGTTATCTTGCACTCTTCAGACCTGAGCGGGAGGGAGCCAAGACCTTAGGCATTGGCTGGAATTAGCTGTTTCTTTGCGTTCGACTATTATATCATATAGATACCCTAACCTGTGGTATTATTATATTGTGATATTCTTTGTTTTGCATAAAAGGTTAAGTTTGACAAAATGCATAGGCCATGAGTATATGCAACTAGAAAGGTTTTTAGGCTACCATCAAAATTAATTTTGTTTTTTTTCAACATGTAGAAGCTTACGTTAAGGTATGCGTAGGTACATATTGCTATAATTCAATCATTTTATTGAATATGTTTTTATATTTGTAATCATATTTATTTAAACAATTTTGTTTAAAAATTGCTTCTTTTTGTTTATCATACTTTAATATTTCCAACAAAACTCAGCTTAAATTAGGGGATCCGTACTTCGACCTGCCAGCATTCTGGCGG
Organism: Drosophila colorata; assembly: GCA_035041545.1. Taxonomy (NCBI): domain Eukaryota; kingdom Metazoa; phylum Arthropoda; class Insecta; order Diptera; family Drosophilidae; genus Drosophila; species Drosophila colorata. The sequence goes on from JAWNLD010000564.1 coordinate 10,824,761, forward strand.
GCTCTCTCTATCTCTCTTCGCTTTCTCTTTGTCGCGGAAGCACGTGGGCGCCGCTTTGAGAATATTTTATATTGATTCTTGAAACGATTGCGCTCTGCAACAAACAGCTGCGATTCTCAGTAAAGTTTGCTATTGTTTGTTTTTTTTTTTTTGTACATTTTTGCGTATTTATATGAAATGCAGATCTTACATCGCACTCGGGTTTGCTTATCAATTTACCAACAGTTTTAACTGCTGTTTTGACTCGAATTTCCGATGTATCAGATATAGATTTCTATAAAATAAATTTGTACTTACACTTGCAATAGGAATACTTTCCATTTTCGTAGGAATCTACAATCTGAACTATAAATAGTTGTTTGCGGGGCTGGCTATATATCTATATATCCACTCAGACAAGAGTTGCTCGAAAAGTTCTTGACCAGGGGAAAATCTTTTGCCGGGAATCTTCTCTTGCTTGGTTTTTATTATTTATTTGCTTACCCTATTTGCTTTATCACAGCATTTACATTTGCAATTTATGCTTGACACTCCAGTAGGATTCATTATTTAGGAACTTTTTATAAGCCTAAAATAAAAAGTAATTACAATTGCAGACCATGCGTACAATGGAGCTTATACTACGTCAGAAATTAGATTCCGATCGATCCAAGTATTTACCGCCGATAAAACGTGGTGGATATATTGACATATACATGACTAGCTCAGGTTGGTCAAATACATTATTTAAACACAAAAAAAAAAACCAAATAAGTTTAGTTTTTGCTAGTTCTATATGCAACATATAATGCAGTATCAAGAGTTATGCAATCCTTGTATTTACTCGTATATCTTCCTATGCCGAAAATTCTCTATTTTCAAAATCAATTGCCAAAACTTGCAACTCAAGCAATGCAAAAAAAAAAAATTAATTAAATAAATATAAAAACAAAATTAAATTGTTCACTTTTTATACAAATTCTAAATCGGTTCTAAAACTCATCTCCATTAACTATTTGGTTGCACGGGCCCTAGCCACAGAATGGCTCTCTAAAAATTTGCAAACGGCTTCTCAGTCACCCCCACACAATAACCAAGAGCGTGTTTCAATATACCATACGTACATCGTAGTCGTTATCCATGTAATATAACTTGGTTTGCTGCCTAGCTTACCTTCTAGAAATTGCCTCTTTATTCCGGCAGTTCTTGCATGCTTGTTCAGTCGTGCTAGAAATCCAATAAATAAAAACAAAACAAAAAAAACAACAGCGTATTATTTTTATGATTTTAAGAACTTTAAATTATTTTTGATTTATTTTTATGAAATCTTTTTTATTTTCATATCCATGAATACACAACCGAAACCTACACGATGTCTTTGGTCTTTTCTTTGTCGTCATCATCACCCGCATCACGATCGTCTTCATCCACGACAATCCGCAACAAAATTTCTTCAATTAAAAACCAAAAATATAAATAAATATATGTAAACCAAATTAAATTGTACGTACGCCCTATGCACCTGTGTCACCATCGTCACCTGCCCCGCTCGTTCGTTCTTTCGCCTCTCTCATGGTACCAACTACAACAACAACAACAACAACAACAAACAACAACAACAACTACTACTACTACTATTATGTACAACAACAACTCCACCTACCACTACGAACATTTACCACCCAACTGAGCAGACGGGCAGACGCTTGGAGCATGCCCTTGCCACAAAATTGAACGCCCTTTCGGGCCAAAAGATACCAACATTGAAGCGTGGCGATGTCGCTAGGTATTATCCATCCGCAGGTAACGTATACCGTATACTCTACTCTATTATCATATCTAACAACTATAGCAGCTATCATATATCATAAGTAGTTGAGCAACTGGTAGCACTGCGTACAAATACATAATAAGAGCACAAGGCATGATGCATACATACTTACATTTGAAATACGAATTCTTTTTCGTTTACTTAATATCATTTTTGTTAACTTTAATGTGTTTTAGATATAATATCTGTGTTAATTTACTTTAAGACATTTGACCGCATGCATGTTATTGTGTTTCAAGTAGCTCGAGTGTTATTCAATTGCAATTGTTGTAAATAGCTATAACCAATTTAAACAATAATGTACCTAATGCTACTATGTTTTAAACATTGCTTCCCAGATGAACGCATTATTGAGTACGATATTGATACCCTGGTCTATGAGGCCCGTTCGCCGTTTCAGAAGATTCAAATCATGCACTCCAAAACGCTGGGCAATATGCTAATTTTAGACGAATTGCAGAGTAAGTCAAGCAACGGACACGCACACACATGCACTCGATGGCACGTACAAATTGCAACCCCTGCATTAGGGCGCAGTGAAAATAATTAAGGTCAAGGCCTACGTGGTGCATGGCACGTGTCCTTTCGCTGCTGCAGTCGCAAAATCAATTGTTTCTAGTAGCTAATTTCCCAATATTTTCAGACATTGCCGAATCTGATTTGATATACACAGAAACCCTCATGGGTCGCGGCATTGAGAACTACGAGGGCAAGGAGATTTGTATTCTCGGCGGCGGAGATGGCGCCCTGCTCTACGAGCTGCTCAAGGAGAATCCCAAGCATGTGGTCATGCTCGAAATTGATGAGCTTGTGATGCAGGCCTGCAACAAGTATTTGAACAGCATCTGTGGCGATGTCCTGGAGAAGCGCAAGACAGATCAGTATGAGATCATTGTGGGCGATTGTGTGGACTATATGAAAAAGTTTATTACGGAGGGTCGTAAATTTGACTACGTCTTTGGAGATCTAACTGACATACCCATTTCGGATACACCGATTGGCGAGTGTTGGGATTTTATACGCACCATCTTTGAGCACTCGTTCCAGCTGCTCAAACCAGATGGCAAATACTTGACCCACGGCAACGGCACCAGCTGCTTGGAGTCGTTGCAGCTGTTTGAGGATCAGCTACGTTTGCTCAAGCCGAAGGTTAAATTTACCACGTCAAAGGCTTTTGTGCCGTCCTTCATGGAAGAATGGCTCTTCTATCAAGTAACTTTCGCTTGACCAGCTCAAACAGAAGCAGTTACGCGACGACTTCAAGCACCACAATTAAAGCTAGCAAGTAGTACGAACTCAACGCAATCAACAACAACAACAACCACATCGTGTCTCCAAAACGCTACATCCAGCACACAACATGTTCTCACAACACCTGCAACACAAACTGATCCACTTGAGCTCATTACCAAGGAGCCGCTGATACTGCACAGCTACACCGTGATATTGCATGCTGCCAAATCGGAGCAGCTGCCACAGAATCTACACAACCTTGTGCCACGCCAGAAGCGTCGTCAGAGGCGTGTGCACTATCACCATACCCTGGTTTCCTAGTGGAGGCCATTTAAATGTGAACAAAAAGACAAAGAAACTACTTAGCATCACCGATAACACACCCAAAAATCAGACTTCCAAGGGCTGTAACTAGCATCTGATAACCAAACCAAATATTCAAAGTCCAATTGATATAATTTAAGTTAGGATTTAGTTGTGTTTTACGTTCATTGATTTTTAAAACTAAAACTAAGTCAGGGTCCAGCGATGGCGAGAACAACATCTGTTATGTACTTATTTGTGCTTATTTAAATTATATTTAACGTCTAGTATTTTCATATACATACATTATATACTTACATACATATACTTATATATATAATTAGAATTCATGTATTTAATTTTCAATTAGGCACTCGAGAGCGTGTGTAAGAGTGTATTGAGTGTTAGGAGAGTAGCAGATAGCTGATGTCACTTGAGACGTTTGAAAAAAGAAAACCATAATAAAGCATGTCGTACGCAGAATATACCAATGTTTTTTATTCAAAGGAACATGTGAAAGTTTGAGGCAGTTTCAGTAAAAACGAGTGTTATACATTTTTTAGCTACAAATTAAACTAATTAAGTAATGGGTTGAATTGCGACAGAATTGATTAAATTGGAAGTTGAAGCTTTTATCGTCAATACGCAACGGCTTTTATTACAAACAAATATTTTTGAATTTGTTGCGCACGGTCACACACTCAAATCGCTTTATCGAAATAACATCGATAACATTTTAGGGTAATTATCGGCCTATTGCCACAGTTGAATAGAAAGCAAATTCTATTCGCGAAAGAACTGCCAACGGTTGTAGCAGAGAGTGAACGTAAAATGGATCGAAAACTGCACAGTGGCATACATCATCCGACGCTGCGGCTGCTGCAGGAGTCGGGCTGTGAGATCCTGGCGCACAACCTGATGTACCCCATCTTCATAATCAGCAACGACGATGACGAAGCACCCATTGCCAGCATGCCTGGCATCTCGCGCTACGGGGTAAATCGATTACGCGAGCACTTGGAGCCGCTGATCAAGAAGGGGCTGGCATCGGTGTTGCTCTTCGGTGTGATCAACAGCGAGTTCAAGGACGAGTTGGCCACGAACGCCGACTCCTCGATGAATCCTGTGGTGCGGGCCCTGCCCAAGCTGCGCGAATGGTTTCCGGATCTGCTGATCGCCTGCGACGTGTGCATCTGTCCATACGCCTCGCACGGCCACTGCGGCCTGATAGGCGAGAATGGGCTGGAGAATGCGCCGAGCATCAAGCGCATCGCCGACATCGCGGTGGCTTATGGCAAGGCTGGCGCTCACATTGTGGCGCCCTCGGACATGATGGACAACCGCGTGCGAGCGATCAAGCAGGCGCTGATCGAGGCCAAGCTGAACAGCGTGTCGCTGCTGGCCTACTCGGCCAAGTTTGCGTCCAACTTCTACGGCCCGTTCAGGGATGCGGCTAAGTCGGCGCCCGCCTTTGGCGATCGTCGCTGCTACCAGCTGCCCAGCGGCTCTAGGAATCTGGCGATGCGTGCGATGCAGCGCGATGTGAACGAAGGCGCCGACATGCTGATGGTGAAGCCCGGCATGCCCTACCTGGACATCCTGCGCCAGACCAAGGACACATATCCGTATCACACGCTCTACGTCTACCAGGTCTCGGGGGAATATGCCATGCTGTATCACGCAGCCCAGGCGGGCGCCTTTCCACTACGCGAAGCGCTGCTCGAGTCGATGAAGAGCTTCAGGCGTGCCGGCGCCGATTGTATTATAACCTATTACACGCCCTATCTGCTGGACATCATCAGCCAGGGTGTCTAGGACACAAGCGTACCGCAATGTGGCTCTCTACTTTCAAGTGCAGTTAAACGACCTCAAGGACATTTTCTAGTTTTAAGTCAAAAGCGTTCAAATACTACATTTGTAATATTATTATTTTTTTTAAGGGTTTTATAGTGCAATTTCCAGCTAATCATGATTACTGTTCCAATACCCATTCACTGCTTTATATAGTACATATACATATATAAATTCGCTTGATAGTCAATTGTCATTCAATATGCTTATCAGCTCAGCGTATTTGGGAAGCTAATGTGCCCCAACCCACTTCAGTCGCGTCACGCAACGTTTCCAACTTTGGCATTTCAATTGTAAAAATAGGCATGACAAACTCCCGTCTGAAATTTCGGAATGCAAATACCACAGTAGTCGCCTGCTTATAAGAACTGTTTGAAATTGAATACGTTTAAAGGTTGGTATTATCAGTAAGCTTGGAAACGGGCTTGAAATTCCATTGTTTTTAAATTTTGAACCGAGTACTCTAAACTAAACCTGTTTCAAAAAAGCCGAACCTAAACCAAAATGGTTTGGTATTTATTTTTAATATTTTTATTTGTATCAGTTGTTTTTTTTTAAATGAATGTTGACAATATTTTCAAAATTTAAAATAAAAGCGCTAAAGGCTAGAACCAAAACAGACCATGAATGTTAAAAACTAGGTTCATGAACCGAACCAAAAGGTGAAACATTGGTTCGAATCGTGATCCGAACCAACGCCATTTTTGTTTGGGTTTGCAGCCCTGATTGTCAGTGCGATCTGAAATCGTTATTGTTTCAAGTTTATTTTATTCTTTTATGTTTTAAAAATCCTATTTAAAAAAGTATAATAATTACAAATTTGTAATATTTGGTTTGGGAAATGGAAGCTTTCTGAAATTAGAATTTATTGGAAATTTAGAATAAGCCTTGAAACCGTAATTTTCCAATTTGCGAGCGACTACTGTACTATAGAAATTACTGCCTGATCCAAGCGCGGTCCCATAAATATTGAATCGATTTTTTTTTCCAATCGCATAAAATTAGTATTTAGCAGTTAAATGTTCGCACTTTAATTAAATATACAAATTGTTTTTTTTTTGTTTTTGTTTTTGGCTTTGCAATATGGTGACAATGAAATTGGCCTAAATCTTATGTGCTAAACTTAATAGTGTATTAAAAGGTGCAATATTAAGTCTTGGAATGTGATGTAAAATCACAAAATAAAGTGCAATTAAGTACACGCTAAGTCTAAGTAATAAGTACACGAAACAAGGTCTTTTGTTTTGGTTACATATTTGATTCTTAAATGCATAGACTTGGACCACAAAAGCTGTGTTATTTGTGAGGTTTTAAGAGCTAAAATGTGTACAGGCATTAAACATGCAGTTGCCATAACTAGAATGAATTTAAAACTAGAAATTAGCAGGCATTACAATTACTAAGGAAATTGCTCAAATAAAAATACAAATATTAAAATTTTAAATGAATTGTACAAGTAATTCTAGTAATTGTAATGAATACTTGTTAAGGAAACTAGAGGTACTATGGATATACATCTAATAGAGAAATACTGCGATTAATTTATGCGCTCCCGTTGCTTAGTTGCTTTCGCTATTGTTGATCTTGCTGTGCTCGAGTATGTCAGTGTTTTGCATTGGCTCCAGGTCCGTCTCGGATATGATCTCGGCTAGCCACTGTTCGATCTGCACCGGATGGAACGAGTCCTCGTCGCCGCTGTTGGCCTCCAAGATAATTTTCAGGTTCTCAAAGTTCTTCAGGATCAAACGCTTGCCCGGCTGCAGCTGCGACGATAGCATCGACTCGGAGACTGGGACCGGCCCGTCTCCGGTTGGCAAGGCATCGCTACTCGTGAGCGTAGCCGTTGTTGTTGCTGTTGCAGCTGCTGCTGCTGCCGTTTCTTGCACGGATTCGTAGGTGCGAGTGGGCTTCTGCTTGAGGCTCTTTTTGATCTCATTCAACAGGCGATTGTAGAAGTCGCAGGTCACATCGTGCGTGTCCGTCGAGGTGGGCTGTGTGGGCGTGGTCTCCACGCTCTCGGAGTGGTGCTCCCGATTTGCTTTAGCTGTCTCCTCTTTATGCTTCTTGGACTGCGAACGCGAGCTCGCATTGCTCGAGAAGTGAGAGTTGGAGTTGGAGCTGCTCGGCGTGCAGCTGGACAGCTCGGTGCTGGTGCTGCCGCTCGACGCCGCCGACAGTGATGGCTGCAGCTTTGCGTGATCCGTGGCGACCTCGTTGAGCGGCAGCTCCGCGCTGACGGCGCCTTCGCTGGCACAGTTGATGGTCAGGCTGGCAATATTGCGCAGATTGATGGTGCCATTGCAATTGTTGATGGTGATCTTTGGCTTGAAGCGCGGCTTGCGCACCTTCTGCTTTTGCTTGCCCGGCGGCTGCTCGGGACAGCTGCGTCCCAGGCTGGATACCGCATCGGCAATGGAAGATTCCAGCTCGTCGTCCAGCTCCTCGAGATTGAGCGGCGGCACATAGTTGTCCCGCTTGATCTTCGCCCGGCGTATCAGATCCTTAGCCTCCTGCAGCGTTATGTTGATGATGGAGCGCTTGGCGTTGTCCTCGAGCAGCGCCTTGTTGCGCGAAAAGTCCACCACAATAGCCTCCGGCTGCACCTCATCGCTGAGGTCGTAGTGCTCCCGCTTCTCCAGGCATTTGTACATCGTCTCGTGATCGTCCATCGGCTCGATGTAGTCCTCGTTGCGCAGCCCGGCCGTGCGATTGTCCTGTGTCCTGTGCAGCGCTAGCTGCATGCTGCTGTCTAGCTGGAACTGGCCAAAACTGCGTATGGCCGCCAGCAGCTGCTCCTCCTCCTCCGTGACAAATCGCACTTCGCACTTTTCCTGCTCTTTCTGTTTCTCCTCCTCCTTCTCCCTCTCTTTGTCTGCGTCATATTCCTCGTAAACAGTCGCTGACTGTTGTTGCTGCGTATTTGCGATTACCTCCAGTTGGCGCAGCAGCAATTTTTCGCGCATTTGCAACGCAGCGCGTATTTCGTTGAATTTCTGTTGCACATTTGTTTTTACCTAAACAAGAAAATAAAAGCAAAAAAATATTATAGCTGCAAGCTGCTAAATTGCTTTTAAAACTAGCTAAGCTGTTCCTGTGCTACTTTACCTCACCCAGTAGCTGCTCCATGTTAGCTGTATTTATGCTTTTACTAAATAAGAAACATTTTAAACAACTTTTTAGCGTAAAAGAAAAATATGCTAATTCTGTTGGTGTTTGATCGAATTAATGTAGCACACAGCTGCGGCGAATTGCAAACATATGATTTGCGGCGAAAACACACCAGCGATAAATCATCGATAAGCATCGTAAGTGCCTATTGTGGAATTTGTTCAAATTTTACTTACCAAAATATCGATACGCTAAATTTATAGCCGCCAGTGTTTGCGCATCTCTAATGTCAATTTGCCTTTTCCACGAATTATTCGCTGTTAATAACAGTCAGTCTGCTTCTTTTGGCCGTCGTGATTTCTAGGCGCGGATGAATTTTCGTTGATCGTTCGATTTGCGCTAAATTCGAAAACAAGATTTCAATAATATTTACGACTTTTCTGACTACACGTCCGACAGCGACAATAAAAACAGTAAAAAATAAATTTATCGCAATAAGTTCAGAATTTACGAACCACCTTATTGTCATTGTTCTGTTCAAATATTTAATGTGTATTTTGAGTTTTAGTTTGAATTCTGCATTGTACATTTGTTTATATAAAAGCAACACTCGCACTTGTGAATCATAGCGCTCGTCGCTGTGGTTGTTGTTGCTTGCTTGCCTGCTTGCCTCGCACAACTAATCTAAATTAGTGTTAGTGTGTGTGTGCGTGTCTGTGTCTGTGTCTGTGTTGTGTCTTGTTTGTGTTTGCCAACGTGTTTTTGTTTTACTTTTCTTTGCCGTATTCACGTAGATTGAGAAGAGAGAAAAAAACACAAAACTGACTTAAAAATATTACAATTGTACAACTGCAACAACAACATAACAGCGCCAGCAACGTGGAGTGCAAAGACATAAAAAACAAAGGCAAAAATCAAAAACAAAACGAATAAGAGAGCGCGAGCGAGAGAGCGCGAACTGTGTCAATGCGGCAGCGATGACGCCAAAACTTAAGAAATATTTATTTTCCAAGCACATGAATGCTGTTTTGTTGAATATTAATTTGTTCAACTATTTTTAATTAGATTTGCGCGACATTTGACATCGCGACGTCTTTGTGCCCACGTTCGGCGTAACGTCAACGTCAACTCTTTTTTTCTGCCCCTTTTTGTCGTTCGCTGCGTTTTTATTGTTGTCTGTTGTCTTTTCGTGTTTTTTTCTTTTCTTTTGGTTTTGCCTTTGCCTGAGTGTGCGAGCGAGAGTGTGATATTAATTGTGTTTGTTTTTGCGTCGAGACTGGGTTTCCATTTCATATTTTTAATATGCATGTAATTTGTTAAAAATAAAATTCCTACATATTCTAGGCATTCCTAAAGGGCCTTTGGCCTTTTCCGGTTTCGGTTTCAGTTTCGGTTTCCATCTGCAGCGCTTGTGTTTATTTATCTATGCTTTATTACATTTTAAAAAAAACCTGTTTGGCTCGACGTAAAAACAATTTGTAGTTGGTTGCGCGTTTTAAATAAAAATTACCTCATTTCACACGTCGTGGCTTTTTATTTAATGCGACTACTTTTAATATCAGCTTGTCTTTATCTATAAAAAATAAAATAAACAAATGCTAATAATAACAATAATTCCAACGATAAAAATGAAAGTGCAATGTTTTACAAACATCAACAAAAAGTGTCGCGCGTCGAAATAAATTAACAAATTTATTTATCCCCCCCAGAAAAACCTGTTACATATTTTAATTTCCAATTCACAATACAAAACTCGCGTGCATCGAAAATAAAAAGCCGAATAAAGTGTGTTTCGGCGGGGTCAATGCTGTTTTTTTCGTGACCGCAGCTAGAAAAAATTGTTCGCAAAACAAACGCGGTAAGTGAGCACCTTTTCATTGTTATTGTTATTTTAATTTGCCATTCACACGCTTAAACAGACAAAAGCGTGGGACTGCATTCCCATCTGTCCGCTAGCGGGCGCACTGGTTCATGAACTAATTATTCATTAGGCTTATGAAGTGCAAATAGTTCATTTCAGACATTTTTATCACTCGAAAGTAAATAAATAAACGTAAAACAGCTGTGAAAACAGTGCGAACACGATAGCGAGGGCTACGGAAGAAAAACCACTCTCCTAAGATTTGAAATGCAACAATGCATTTTATTCTGTAGGCGCATAAACGATCAGCTGTCAATTTTTAAAGTCAAGAGACTAATGAGGGCAGATACCCTGAACACTTCATTATAAAATGCAAATTTCTAAATATATATACTTTATTGGGTCGGAAATGCCTCCTTCTGCCTGTTACACACATTTGCACAAAAGCCATTTATCCTTTTTTCCATTTTTAATGGGTCGAGACTAAAAATAGTATAAATTTAAATGAGGTTTTTCTACGATTTCACAGACATCTTAACCCAAACTTTTTACATTTTTAATTATGCCCCTGTTGACATTAATTAACACCTAAAAAGCGTTCAATTGGAATTGCTCTTTTTTTTTACATAAAAATAACCCTTTGAGAGTAAATTATTTAATTCACTTTAATTGCAATGCAATTAATCAGAAAAGCAATGCAATTGAAATGGAAACCGCTTATACAACTATCCATTTAATGCTGACTTTTTTCGGCGGGGGAGTATCCAAACAGACAGGCGATATGTGTGCATATTAATTATTTGACTTTAATTAGTATTAATTTGCGTTATGAATGCATCCAGCAATCAGAATTTATCCATATACTCACATATGTATGTATGTATGTATATGTCTATGTTTGTTTATATTTCCAAAAAGTTGTCCGTTTGTGTGCAGTGAAACACAAAATTGAATTGATATTCAGCATTCCGTATTCACATTCGCAGTGTTGTGATTCGTGTGAATGTGGAAATTGCTTTGAGCGCAGCAAAATAAATTGCAAAAACGCCTGCACAAATTCTAAACTCTAAATGCAAATAAACGAAACTGAGCACACAATAAAACATATATATATATATACATTAGATACAAAATGTATGTGCATACATTCAATGTATGTTATTCGTTTATTTTGCAATAACTTTTGTGCACTCTGCCGTTTAATATGCCTTGTAAAGTGGCTTTCAAATGTTTGCCAATTGCTGACTTTTGAATTTCTGACGTGTGTCCCATCGCACCCCATTTCACCTGAACCCGCTATCAATTTGCATGACAAAGCCGCTTAGACCAAGTGTTGTTAGCATATTTTAGTTGTATTCATGTTAGCTAGTTTCGCCCAGAGAATCAAAAGGCCAAAAATACAAAATGATATAAATAATATCACAAAGAATATTTCGTTGTATTGATGTATTTAATATATTTTGCTCAAAATAGTATGCATATTTATTTTAGGTTTTTTTAAAGGAGCTTTTATCGGTAGCTAAGGCAATATTCGTCATTTGGCTGGAATAAGTATGCCAATAAATCAAGTTTATTTCTAACAACTATCAAACTACTCACCAACCGCGTGTTTCTAAAATAGAACCCAATATAAGTAAGCGTGCTTTGTAATTAAATAAAGTTTGCTTCTGATACACCTAAATATGTTCATATACCTCAGCTCTTACTATCCAAAACAAAGCAGTCGTTAAGCATTTCAAACTCTTTAACCAAATATAACACAGCTTGAACAAAGTGTTTTTCTTTAGAAAAACTTTAGAGTGAAAAATGCTTGTTTCTCTAGTATATAACAGGTATTACATTTTGAATATATATGGCATACTCTAAATGCTATACCAAAAACTAATTTATTCAAATTAGGAATACCAACTTCTGCAGATTTTACTACTCATTATATTTATTTTTGTACATGTATTTACACGTGTTCCCTTTTGTTTCTGGTTTTTTCTTTCGACCATTAGCTCGAAGTCATCTTGTGTTTAATATTTTACTTGTCATGAAAATAACAACTACATGACTCGCAGAAAAAACATGAATGTTGTTCATCTCGTTGGGTAACTCCACAGTAGGGCTGGTCAAGTGGGTGGCTGGGACGCTAATGGGTATCCGTGGGTCGAGCATTTAGCCTGCAGTATTTTTGCTTGTTATCTGTTGCAATTAAATTTAATCACTTGCTCCAATTAGCATTGCAACTGCGATAATTTGGTGTGTTTGCGCTTAACGCAATTATGCGGCTATATCATGGCCTTCCTATCCACGCCCAACCCCCCGTGCAGCGCATAAACATCAAATCAAATTACATTGCTAATACGCCACGTTGTGCGCACAGAGCCTGAGCTAGAGTCAGCGCAGCGCTTTTGTTCTGCAATTTGTTTGCATTTATTTACCCACTTTATGCTTGTCCCATAAATGGTCGAGCTTCGTGGCTAATGAGTGGCTCCGGCGCCCAGCTCTGGCTCTGGCTCCGGCTCCGGCTCCGTTTGGACCTGTTTCAGCTCTCAGCTAGACGAACCCCCATTCGTATTCGTCTTAATGCTGGTTATGTTTAAGGATTGCACAACTTTTATTCTGTTGTCCCTTTTTTTTTTTATTTATTTTTTTTTTTTTTGCTGGCTCCGTTTTATTTGCGTGCTTCCGAGTTACCACTCAGCTCCGGCCGTGAGTCATGGTAAAGTCCACAACGCGCCCTCTTCGCCCTCGTGAACCTATGTTTTAGTGCTTGTGCATTATGAATTTTTTATAATTTCTTGCGTTTTTATTGGCCGTTTATTCGGCTGGCTGTGTTTGGGTCGTTTTGTGCGTGTTTTGCCAGCTCCTGTTTGTTTTTTTTTTTTTTTTCATTTCCTTTTATTTATTTTTTATATATCCCGTCGCCGGCGAGCGCTTGTAAACAGTTTACGGCAATATCATTGCAAATGTTTTTACTGCACTACTGGGACAATTTTGTGTCAAACTGATCCTTAACTCTTTTGGGGTCTGCCACGGGTAACAATACCAACCACAACGATTGTCATTTTATTTAAAATACTACATTTTTGGCATTTATATTCATATTTTTACGTAATTTTTAACTCTTGCGATAATTTCGGGCTTGTTGTTTAGCTTTTCCTTTATACAAAAATTACAATTAAAATACAAGTAGTTTAACAATTTTCTAATATATATAGCTAATAGCTAAAATATAAAAATAATGGTTGGAAATTGCTTTGAAATTTGGCTATTAAATAGTAGTAAAAATATAATGCTATTTTTATATTTGATAACATTAATAAGTCAATGTTTAAACAAAATGCTTCTCAAAGATAAGAATACTAGATTCACGACTTCTCATATACAAAAAATTACTTTTACTGATTTATTTACAATTCCAATTTCCGTGAGTCCACTTGAATTTGGTGTCAGCAAAATATTTGCATTTAAAAACAAACGTAATAGTTAAATCTGCATATTTTTATTCCTCCAAAGGTAAATCATTTACAATTACTCACTGGGGGAATTGCGATAAAATCATTAAATCCCTTTTATTCCACGGCCTTTTTCGAATCGGCGTATTGACTTTTGAGCAATTGGCTTAAGCCGAAAACCATTTATAATAACGCCGTTATGACAAGGTGCTAATGGAACTGGCAAACTGTGCGCCAACGGGCGGGCCATACAAATGCGTCATGATTTATTAATAGCACAGGCCGCACACACACACACACACACTCGCACACACAGCTCAGTCTCAGATCTCAATGGGGGTCAATGCGAAGTGAACCTAACAAACGGGGTGCACAACGAGTAATCTCCTTAAAATGCAATTTGTTTTGTTGCAATCAACGATTTTTGATGATGACGCCCAACGAAGGACGACTGACCAGGAGCAGCTCCATCATCATCATCATGATGCTGTTCATGTTGATGATGATGTTGATCGAATGCGAGTTGAGTAACAATTTGCAGTATAGCCAAATAAATTGCTTGTTATTTCTACCCTCTACCCAAAAAGAAAAAAACGAACGGAACGAAAATAAAATTTGTAGTGTGCTTTTTGGGATTTTTTTTTACGTGCGCACCACTTGACTCAAATTGGTTGGCTGCCACTCGTGATGCATGGCCATGCCAATGCGGTTTGAGCGCTGCGACAGCCCTGACAGACGGATAGACAGACAGCCGGAGTGTCGGACAGCCGGACAGCCGGGTGACCAACGGCCAGTGCAATGAATGAATCACAAGCCAAAAGAGAGGGGGTTCAGAAACAATGCAGACACACACACACACACACACACGCAGTAACAGACACACACAGCCATCGCTCACAAAAGCGCAGCGCATGCAGTTTCGCGGGACGAGGCTAGGCTTGGCAACGGGGGGCTGAGGGGTCAGTTGATCAGAGCGATGCTTGGCTTGGCTTTGGCTTTGGCTTTGCTGCATACTTTATAGCGTGCTGGTCGCACTGCGTGTTTGCCAGTAACAGATTTGTTTGCCTTCCTTTTGTTTGCATTGCCCGGCCCGCAAAGTCCTCCCCCCACTCCCCTGCTGCGCGCTGCTTTTATTTTATTTGCTTGCACGTATCAGAGCCGTGTTTCAATTTGCACAAACACAAAAAAAGGGAGTTAGTGTGCTGCAGGCGAGCGTACCCGGCTGGATGATACTCTGCAGTCTTTAGATATACATTGTAGAAAATTCCTTCTTAAATAACTCTTGTGCTTGTTGCCGATATTCATGAATAAAAAGATTTACGATTTTTTTTTTATGGACAAGGTTATCTGCTTTAAATTGCTTTTTATCGATTTCGGCTAAATAACAAAAAAAAAATGTTATTTAATTAAAATAAACTTGATTTGCATTTAAAATACAAGTACCCGAGATCGAAATTTGGAACTGTCTCTAGCTTTTAGAGTCTCTGAGATTGACGCATTTATACAGACAAACGGACGGCCAGACAGACTAGATCGCAAATGCTTCCTTCTGCTTATTATCTAAATTTGCACGCACCTATAATACCCATTTTTACCCAATTCCAATGGTTGCAGGGTATTGACAAAAAAAACTCGCACATGTCGATTGCTACTTCGTCGTTCTGTGTGATTGTGAGATTGATTTCTAGCTTGTCAGTTACTGCGTCTGTCCCGCCGTCCGCTTTGCTGGCTGTCTGCCTGGGCGCTTGTTGCCAATTCTCTTGCATATTTTTGCATATCAATCGCGGCGCCATCGAGCGCAGTTTTATGCATTTTTTGAGCAAACATTTTGCCACCAGCTGACAAACTGGCGAATGCGATGCAATTGATTAAACGCGTGTAAATTAGCCCACAAAGAGCCTGGCCAAGATGAGCCCCTGAATCTGCTCCTCTGTCCCTACGACCAGCGTTGTGCGTGCCTTTTGGTGCTTCCTGCGCAGAGTTGTTAGTCAGCGCTGGTTGTGGCTCAGTTATATTTAGAGGCATGTACGCGGCTTATCAGCGACAAGCAAACGCACTTCCACACAAACGTCAGACTTGGCGTTGGTTATCAAACATTGCCATGATAATTACGCCCCTGGCCCTTGCCCGGACCGTGTTCCGTGTCTCTACCAGCTCCTGGCGTAATCGGAGTCTCTGTTGCTGCAGCTATTTAAACAATTTACTGATTAGATTTTCAACGTTTTTCTGTCTCTTTCTGTCGCTCTACCGCTTGCTGCTTTTCTCTCGCCCGCTCTTTATACAAAGCATCAATGGGAAAAAGGTTGTTTTAGCCTCAATTTGCTCATATTACTATCATTTTGCTCTGTCCGAGGCATTTTCATTAGAGTACTTTAAAAATGTAGATTTGTTTTTGTTTCTGTACAAGTTTAGATTTGTTTTTTAATTAAATACATTCTTGTTGTTGCCCAACTATTTACAGCCACCGTTGCATGTCGGATTCGAGCTTAGATTTACCCTGTTCACTCCACAACTATTTGTTCTGTTCGC
Organism: Drosophila colorata; assembly: GCA_035041545.1. Lineage (NCBI taxonomy): Eukaryota > Metazoa > Arthropoda > Insecta > Diptera > Drosophilidae > Drosophila > Drosophila colorata. Next base: position 10,840,899 of record JAWNLD010000564.1, read on the forward strand.
TTTACCAAGTTGTGGTCAGCCTGTTTACCTCTGCGTACCTTCTGAGCAATCAAGGAGCAGGAACATTTTGTATAAAGTACTGTATACATACATATATATATATATATATATATATATATATATATATATATGTATATGTACGCACGCTGTCGTTGCTGTCATCAGCTAATCTCTGCTCTAGTCAAACTGAACTGACACAATGCCGTGACATTGCACTCATATATCATATATATATATATATATATATATATCGTGCCCACATATGAATTTAATACAGGTATATATATAACCTATATTCTGAGCTATGACTATAAATTAATTTGCTTATATTACGCAGTATAAACATAATGAAAATCGGTTCAGTTTTGACAATGTTATGAGACCTTTAAATCTAGCAAGTATGGATGCGGGAACTTTACATGTCTACATTTTTATAAATTTTGGCACGATTTTATATTCCCTATACCTTAAGTGTATATAAGAACCTATTAAAAACACATGACTCATCAATTTAATATTCGAAATGACTTTGCCCGACTTTATGTTAAGGCTCTGACACAGAAGCCTATTTACTGAGCTCGTTAACCAGCAACATTATCCGGCTATAATCAGATACAAACACATGTATACCTGGCTATTATCTATTAGCTGCCATAAAAAGGGCTCATTTTACATATGGGTCGCAAATTATGCCAAAATTGCAAAACAAGTTGGACGAGATGAGGAGCTCCCATTGGAGCAGTGCGTCTGTGTGGGAATACATGCCGTACTTATCTAATCATTCATATGCCAAATAAGATGACTGATTACGTCGCCACATGCAAGCAAGTAGCTTGTGTGTGTGTGTGTGTGTATGCTTGTGTGTATGTTTGTACATGAGCTGTGCCCGATAAGCAAGACAAATGTGCTGTGCGAAATCTATAAGCTGAATGCCTAATAGCGACATGCACATGTCATAAAACATACGCCCAAATGAGAAATGTTGCCAAGTCAGCAGGCGCAGTACATGCTGGCCGGGTCAGGACAGAAGCATCGACCACCAATCCCAGCTACAATTTGTATACGTGGCAATATTTTTGCTAGCTTAGTCGAATCCGCACGTTGCATGCCAAAGATTGGCTGCCGTTGCTTTGGTTTATTCAATTTATTTTATAACATTTTCTAATGCATATTTTGCGCGCGTGCCTGAGAATGTTTTTCATTCCAAGCGACTCCCACGGCATAAGGTTTGCGCATCTTACATTTTTTTTGTGTGCCGCTTCACCTGAACTTTTCTATAGTTCTCTCTCTCTCCCGCTCCCACACTCACTCTCGTTTGCTCTAATGTTGTTGAAAAGTTTTGTCCAACTATTTATCTAGTACTGTGCATTTTCGCCGAGCCTTTGCAATTTTTTTGCACTATGCCAACAATGTATATACCCTTGCAGTGGGTATTATAATTTTGTCATGAATTGTGTCACGCTCTCACAAAGTATAACTGTTCTTGATCAATAGAGTAAGCGCTAAGCCTGTGAGTTTTTAAGCTAATTCAAAATACAAAAATACTATATCAAAATTCTTCTATATCTCCACAAGAGTATATAATCTTCAGCATTCCGTTAATAACTGTTCTCGCTTGTAGTTTTATTCCAACAAACTTGGCCTGACAAACATTTTGGTTATAGCCGCCAAGCCGGAATTTGGTTTGCAACTGGTTTGAGATTTTGTACCCTTAAGTTGGCCTTTACTTGGAAATTTGTGTGTACTTGTACGTTTTACCGACTTTTTGGATTGACTCATCAAAGGTCAAACGTTTGATTTTTAGCTTGCTTCAGTTAGTTTTTGCCCCTCGTTTCGTTGCGTTTCGCTTTCAATTTGCCAAGACGGCAATTGCCCAAGGGCCTGGGACAGCTCTACGACTGAGCTGCCTGAGCTTGTTCATATGTGTCTTAATGTCTGTGTGTGTGTGTGTGTGTGCTCGCCATTATGTGACCATTTTCCGAGCTGCCATAAAGCCCGCTGGCCCGCTTTTGTCCGCTGCAGCATTGCGGCGGCTGCGCTGGTCTTGATGAGGGGTAGGGGGCCTTTATGCCTTTTTAATATGGTCTTCCACCTCGACTACCTCGTTGTCATTGTCCGACTCTTTTGTTCGCCGCAGTGGCTGACCACATTTAGTCGACATTCGTTGTTCTTGTGGCTGTTGCTGTTGTTGTTGTTGTTGTTAGTGTCATTGTCTAACTAGGGCCTGGGGGATCACATTCTGTTCGCATCGAGAGAGTTCATAAGGTTCTTCCGGCGTTCATTGTTCACTAATTTTGTCACGTTTGCAGCTTTTTGTTAGCAATTTCCCAGCCATCTTTTACTTTTCCTTACTTTCCCTTTGCCTTGTTCCTTTCGTTTTTTTGTTTTTTTTTTCTTTTTCGTGGCGCTGCCTTCATTTGCCCGCCTAATCCTTAGCTAGTTGGCCGTCGTTGCATTTGATTGATTATCATTGTGACCTTAACTTGCTGGCCAGTGTCGTTTCGGGACTTTCGAGTTCTTTCACTAATCATAAGCGAAATACCTGCCTAAAGCCACAACGATGCAAAAAGTGCGGGCCATGCGGGTCATTTTTTAACGAAGCCCGTCGCCAGGTGGCGGCACGTGACTTGCACGCCTCTTGCCCCACTAAGTGTGCTGCATATTTTAGCGGTAACTTTTGGCCCCAAGAGCAGTTTTTTTTTTATAATGTTCTTCGCTGCTTCTGTCATGTGCTGCAAAATACTTTTAAGCGCATGTTTTGAATATTCCCGCAATATTTCGCTGTCTTGCAGCTAACACGGTGTGTGTTGTATACCCTATATCTAAATTATGCGTGAATGGGTAGCATAATCAAATTGAATATAGTAAAGAACGACATATAAGTTGGAATAGGGATTTTTATATACTATACTGGCATATCATATATATTAACTGATATCTATTCTTCTGTATATCCTTGTGTCTAAAAGGTGTATGCCAAAGAGCGCTGTCAATGCTTTACCCGTGTACAGGGTATCTCCTTGTCAAACAGGTTTAACGTTAAACATTCTTTTTTTTTTTGGATGGGGGCTCGAGTAAGTTGACGTAGCTTATCTACTTGGTTCCTACTGTCAGGTCGAGCCTTCCGTCAGCTCTACTATATATTATATATACGAGTGCGCGGATGTTCGTATGTATGTATGTGTGTGTGTGTGTGTGTGTGTGTGTGCTTGTGTTTTTGCACAATTTTCCGCTGCTGCTCTGCCGTTAACCAAGGGGTATTACAACTTTGTGACATTGTTTGCTGCAAATAAAAAAAGAATTTTCTGAAACAAAAGAAAACGAACTTATTTTTTATAAATATAAGCGAACTAAAAGCTGACTCTGGATCATAAAGCATTAGAACTGGGCTATCCCAGTAACAAATGTTATCTTTAACCAAGGGTTTAATAAAATAAATGGTTCTTAATCATCTCATGGGCCAAATTTTGCAAAGTTATTTTGTAATAGATCACAGACTTGGGTCAAGTATTATTGCAATTTCCGTGAACATAGATGCTGTTCAGTGTTAAGGGGAAAACGAGTTTTTAATAATGCAACTGTTTCCTTGTCTATATTGAATAGTATTCGATAAAACTAAAAAAGATTACCAGAATCTTCAATAGGGTATTAAAGTTTGGCTACCCAGCAACATTTGTCTTACTTCTTGTGTGTTTTTTTGCTTTCGCTGTCGCGGTGCTTTACATCTTTTTAATGTTGAAAAGCTTTACTTACTTCCGCTGGCAGCAGCAGCAGCAGCAGTGGCAGCGGCAGGAAACGGAAGTTTAACTTTTGTGAACATTTTAGTGAATCGTGCGCAGACACTCGCCCGCTGTTGTACTAGGCTACCAAATGGGATTGGCTCTGCCAGGGATTTGGACCACAGCTCTGGGAAGGGCGGGCGCTTCCAACCTAAATACATAATAATGAAGTTTCAGTTTAACATGAACTTCTTAACGACACATGGCTCAAACCTGCATCGAAGACGGCCTCAAAAAATCAAATATTTTTTAATGCACTGCCGACAGGTCGATGTCGAAGTTGAGCGCCATTTGCTGCCTACCCCCACATTTATATATATTTATATATATATATATGCGCTTTAATAGTTTTCAGGCAAAACATTTCGTAATCCTCACCTGCTGCTCTGAGCTGCTTATAACTTTGCGATGTGCAACCCGGGCGCTGGGCCCGGCAACGTTTGGCACCGTGCCTGCACACTATCCCAATGGGATAGTGCCACGCCCACTCGCCGCTGCTGCTGGCCAAAAGTTACAGAAGTCGAACCAAACGGGCAAACAAGCAAACTTTCAAAGTAGCAAACTGCCGGAGCTCGTTATTACTATTATTATTATTATTATTTCTGGCTTATTTAATGCGTGCAACGTTCGGGATGCAATCTACAGCGAGCTTTTGGGCGCGTTTCGTTCAACTTTTCAACCGTTTTTAACTTTTAAACAAAAGTAGTCGGCTATTCGGATTTCAGCAGACGCTCATTGCGTGCTGCACGTCCGTAGCTTTTAACAGTTGCATGTTGCAACAGTCCGCCCACACGTCAAATAGCCACACACAAACACGCGCATGGAGGAAATGCATTTTCAGTGGCCGTCAAGACAGCAAGAGAAAACCATTTCAGTCGAGTTTTATGAGCATTTGTTAGCCGGCTCGCGACTGGCCGTTCCATTCCCAGCGAACAGTTTCAATTTGTACACAATTCAGCTCTACAGCTGCCGCTGCTCTACAGTTTTCTTGCCTCCCCTCCTCTCCCCTCGCCTGCCCGTTCTGCTCAACTTTATCCTCGCATCTCTGACATCATGACATTGCAATGCCGTAAAAGCGTTATGGCAAATTGTTTTAAGCTGTGCGAAAATGCCATCAAAATCAGTTGACTATGCAAAGCAGCCAGTCTGCAGTTCCACGAGATGGCCAAGGGAGCGGGAGTTTGGATGGAGCAATGTGTGTGGCCATTTGTTGCTGTTGGCTTTACATTTTATGGCTTGTGCTTGTCAGCCATTATTGTGAGCATCTCCTAAGCGTTTCCTTCGCTGTGGCTTTGACCTGAACTTTAGTGGCTCCCAAGGGAAACACGTCGCCACTGGTCGCCGCTCTGGTCAGTGAGGTCTGCCCCACGCAGCAGCTGTAAGCAAACCTTCTGCAATATGCTGACGGTTTGTCCCTGCTGCGGAAGCAGATGCTGCACATTGCGAGCACGCCAAAGGGGACACTTGGTGCTTGATGGGGTGCGCAATGGGGAAATTCATTCAACAAGCAAAATACGAAAGCAGAGACTGAATAACGTTATAAATGAGTTGTCGTTATCCAAAATGGAGTCATTTTCTTAAGCGATTGACAGAGTAGTTATGGAGAAGTTCCTTGAAGCTGTCAGTGGGTTAATTTTTAAGCAATTTCAGAAGCTTGAAAAATGTTACCAAATTATAGACTATTGTTCAAAGCAGAGAACTCATATTATTTTCAGAAATATTGTTATTAATATTAGGACTATTTGAATAAATATTGACTAGGAGAACACTACTAAATGCTCTTTACCATAAAGCTACAATCATTAAATTTCGTATTTAATTTAACTTTCACTACCTTATTAAAATATAAGCCGATTTTCATGCTGAATTGTATTTTTGTCATTGTAAATATAAGAATAAAATGTTACATTAATTAATATACACATATTTTTATTCCCTTTTCAATTAAATTTTTGATAATAAAATGCACTTCAGCTATAAATAATGATGGCCGCTCACAACCTTGATATTTTACAGTCTGTTATCTGTCGTAATTATTGTTTGGGTGAAGTTCCCTCGCTTTCTTTTGCATCGCTTCAATTTAAATTGTACAAATTCTGCGCATCGGCCACAAAAGCCGCTGTGGCAAGCCGACTGCATGTGGCAGCGACCGAAATGCCCCCGAGGCGGGCCCTTTGCCTTGGCTCAGCTCTCGGGTACCTTTTTTTCACGCGATCCGCTCTTTGTTTGCGCTTTGTTTGTGTGGCCCCGGTACCCGCCCCAACGGACGCAACGTACGCTCCCGGCGTGTGAATCCGCGCGGCTGCTGACACTTTGTAATAATACCCTGTATGCAAAGCGGTGCGAAAGGGTATATTTGATGGCAGTGAGTGCGTAGTGAAAGGTAAAAAGTTAGGGCAAAACAAATATATTTTTGGACGAACTCAATCTAGATGCCAAATTATAAACAAAGATTCTTTGGTAATGAAAATTGGTTCAGTTTTGACAAAGAAACGGTAGTTTAAAATTATACTTATATGGGAAGTTTTTCAACTAAGAAAAGTAAAGTAATTAAAGGCACATAAACTGCCTGCCAAGTTATTTACTGAGTACAGGGTATCGAAAAGTCCAATCCGCTTGTCAACCACTTGAGCTTTTTTCACTTGCTTTTTGACGCTTCGCCGCCTGCCAAACGTCGCATGCATAATTTAATGCAAATAATGCACTTGTTTCGTTTCGTTTCGTTTCGTCTCGTTTCATTTCACTTCACGTGTTGCCTTAAACACACGCGTTGTGCGGCAGAAGGAGGCGTGGCTGGGGCGCATAAAGTGCACAAATCCATTTAGCATTAAGTTGGTCGCCTTAGCCTCAGCTTCTCCGGCTTCTGCTGTTGCTGTTGCTGCTGCCGCATTTATTTAGCATATTTCTTGCTTGTATTGCATTTCCGCCCCTGCCGCACGGCGGGCGACGCGACGCGTTGGCATAAACTTAATTTCCTGTTTGTTGCTGGCGCCGCGTCGCTCGACTGCTCCATTTTTAATTCCTTTGCTTGACTCTGGCTCTGGCTCTGAATGTGGCTGTGGCTGTGGCTCTGACTCTGGCGACGGCCTTTACAACTTGTAGCACGTTTTGTCTTCGCTTTCTATTTAATTTCCCAGCCGAAAGCGCCCACGTACTTAGCGGCTGGCATTTGCCATTTGCGGTTGCGCTCTTACACAACACTGCAATTTCCATCAACAGTTGAGTTTCCTATTATTTCTATTTTTTTATTTATTTTTTTTTCGTTTTGGCGTTGTTTTTAATGGCTAAAATTACTGCCTGCTGCCCTGCTGGTGCGAGAGTGCCGACATTTTCTTTAGTTTGCCGCTGCCTCGTAAAAATTGTGTTGCAAATTTCCTAAGTGCCATCATTCAGCAGCCACTTTTCCTCTTTTGGCGCGTTGATGAGTGTTTTGTTGTTGTTTACCTCAGTGCCGAGTGGCTTGTGTTTGAGTGCTTTATTTTTGAATAATTTATTGTCTTCGTTTGTGAATGAGCGTCAAACGCGGCGTATACGCAATGTTAAAGAGGCTTAATCGACGGCATCGCTCATACGCCGTGTGTGTGCGGCAGGCAATTAAAAGCGAGTCAAACGATTACGTTTTGCTCGCAGTCGAGTTAATTAAACCGCGATATTTGCATATTTCGCATCTGGCGGTACTCACACAGCCACCAACGAACCAACCAACCATCCACCCACCCAACCAGGCGCTGTGAATGCTGCGCAAATGTGTTGCAAGGTTTATTGCTCAATTTCCCCCAAAAAGTTTGCCAACCTGCCGCTCCGCCAGGGTGTTGCGAAGAGGGGAGGGGAGTTGGAGCTGTGGCCAACCGACGCACATCGAGTTAACATGCAACTTTAAGTTGCTTTCGCAAACTTGATCCGAGGCAAGCACAGAAGACATTGATAGCCCGCGGCGTGCTGTAAGCCCAGATAAACTGAGACAATGTTCAAACATTATCCAACAGCAACAAGAAACGGTGTGGTGGAGGGGGCGAGGGGCACGTGACGGGATTCTGACGTGCTTGCGATTTTTATTAACGCACTTTGCGTTCCAGATTTTGGCTAATAATAAAGTTATTTGCTTTCGGCCCACCCCGGTGCGGCGCCTTTGCGTTGGCTGCTTTGTTTTTGTGCGGCGATAATAATTTATAAATTTAATATGGCTGCAAGGGCGTTTGGGCCACCTTTTCTGCTGCTGTTGGTGTTGTTGCTGCTGCTGCTGCTGCAATGTCTACTGTGATTTACAGCTATGCCTGCATTGGTCTCCATGCCAGGAAGTGGGCGCCCCGAACGTGCGCCAAAATTTGGTCGTTGTCGACCGCTGCTAGCCGCAGCAAGGACATTTATATTTGGTCGCACATACATATACTTCTCGTCGACCTTTTGAGCAAGGGTGTTTTATTTTATTTGCGCTATATAGGAGTGTTAAAAGTAGGTGAGTTCTACTGATAACTGACGCGTCAACGTGTCGTCTTTTTCTTTCTTTTTAAAAGTTTTGAGTACGAAGCAAACTTTAAAACTTAAATTGAGAGACGTAAAAACTAAAAGTTTTCGTTTGCTTTTGCCTTTTAAAAGTTGTGCAAAGTCAAAAAAAAAATTGATAAACTGATCATAATTAAAAAGTAATTTAATTTATGAAATACAATATATATATTTTTTTTGATATTTTGCAAAGTATTTTTTAATTTAATAAGAGTTTTTACTCTTAGCTAGACATTGTAATTAAATGAATAAACTTGTCATATGCCATATAAACAAACTGTTTAATGGAGCTACGCTTATTCGATCAGTAAGGCAATCTAAATACTTCCACGTCCGTAATATCATCTGATTCGCTTACACTTTAAAGGCTCCTTCAAAGGCAGTGAAATCTAATTTCTAATGCAGCATCTCTATATATCATACACAATATCTCCAAGTCGAGCACTCCCCAATTGTTGTGTGTCCTGTAGACCAAAAGATGTTGCTGTAGCTGTTGTCAGTATTCTTGTGGTTGTTGTTTGCACATTGAAGGCCACAATTACAAGGGTGTATAATGCGCTTCTATGTTTTAAGAATTTTGGTTTGTCTCTGGAAGCCTGTTCTATAAGAGCCTGGCCGTAACGCTAAATAGGGCCAACAAATGTTCGGTATGTTGGTAAAAATTATTTCGTTATTTATTGTTCGCCCCGTTCGGTTTTTGTGTAAGCCCTTTCGGACGCGTTTCAGCCATATTTATTTATTGCGAACTTATTTATGAGACTCGAGGCCATTGGCAGTGACCTGACGGCTTGGCGCTTTCATTTATTCCTGGCATGCTGTGCGTGCTGTAGCTACTAATGAGAAAATTATTGAGCGCCGGCAACCCTCGGCCGTCCCCGTCCCCAACCAATCCGTACTGACCACTTGAAATGCACCCCCAAATATCCAGTGGTAATAAATTGATTTTGAGCACTGCTAACCAATTTCAATAGCCAATATCGCACCCCGACAAATAGGCAAAGCCAATTTGCCGAGCGGAAGACCCAGAAGCATCAAGTTAGCTACTCGACTAACCGCAAATGCTTTGGTACTTGTTCATTTGAACTCCACGAGTCCAGCCCCGTCCCGCCCCTAACTTCTATATTTGTTTTTAGCCAGCAAAAGAAATTTATAGTAGAAAATTAAATACCACACGAACTGGGAGCTCACCCCCAATGCCTCATCCCGTTGCGCCTTGGCCGTCTGTTACAGTTTTAACACAATTTTTATTTCAGTTTATTTTGTGTGCTCTCTGGCGCTCAGCATCCTGGAGCTGCAGTTGCCGTTCCACTTGCAGTTTAATTTGTGCATCGATATATTTTCTGAGTTGTCAGGATACGCAGCTAAAGCAAAGACACATACATATATATAAATGAATGTGCATGTGTGTGCGTGTGCGTGTGTGTGTGCATATACACGACTGAGCATTGTAATTGCTGTAGATGTAATAAATTCCTTTTCTTGCCCTGCGATTGTCAGCCTGAAATATAGTCAAACTTTTGTTCCTGGCATGCTTAAGGCAGCACATAGGCCCTATTCTGTCTCTCATGGTGTATACATAACTTAGTGTTTTATGATAATGCGATTTGACACAACCAACGAAATGAGCTGCCATTCCGGTAATTAACATAAGGGAGAAACTTTCACTTCTCCAGTTCATAACTTGCGCTGTCTGTAACATCAATCAACTGGCCAAGCGAGCAAAGAATACTCTATTATTTCTGCCAATAGCACACCCCGCCTCGTCCTGGTCTCGTCTACGTTTTGACGTGCTTTGTGCCAACAATGAAACTTTTGAATCAATTCAAGTTGTCCAAAGTTAAATCCGCGCGCTGCAGCACCAGCTTTGCACTCAATTAAGTGTGTTGCGGGACCAGGAGAGGAGATGACTGCAGAAACGGTGGCGGTGGCAGTGGCGCTGGCGGTAGCTGTGCGTGTTGCAAGCGCAGCAGCTAGGAAAAACAATTTTGTTGCTGCCCGGAAAAAGTGAAGCAAGCAAGCAAGCAAATCCACTTCAACGGCAAGTTAGTGCCAACAATTGCAGCAGCAGCTGCCACATCAGAAGTTGCCACTTTCTTGGCACTGGCCACCCCAAACGTCTCCTCGAAACTGTCTCTCCACCACCATCCAATATACGTGAGCTGGCAAAGTTTTGGACCCTTGCCGACGCCGCTCCGTGACTCGTTACTCGTTGCTCTTCGACTTCCGGCTGATTGACTTGCATTGAGTTGACTTAGCACAGCTTCTCTTTCTCCTAGGCTCACTTGAAGGATGCATCCTGCCTGGCAACGACGACACTTGGCATCGGTTGCGTAAACTAATTTTCCATGTCGTCACTCGATTGTTTTAAAAGCCAAGTTTGCTTTTATTGACACAACCCACACATACACACACAAACACACTCGTACACATATGTTCACAATCACAGAGCATGGTTTGGTCATAAAATATTTAAGCTTTTCTATTGGAGAGCCCATTCTTTGCCTAGTCGACAGACACTTTCCGCTCCATTGTTGCCGCTTAATGCAGTTTTTGTGTTAAGCCCAAAGCCTCCTTCTATTGACCTGAACTTTTCTGCATACAAGTAAACAATTTGCTATTCCCATTAGTAAAAGCCTCTTGCACAGTGGACAATAATATTATCTGAAAAACTGAAATTTTTCAATATGAAATTATAATAATAATTTTATAAATAAAATGTAAGTTAATTTGAAGATTATCTAAAAATAAATTAAATTAAGCTAACATAAAAATTTCTTATATTTTGTGTCGTGCAACGTAATACATTTCAGAACCGTACTCAGGAAAACTTCCATCTTTACAGCAAAAACATTGATATAAATGTATAGATTTCATTGATAAAGTACCTGGCCATGAAATTGCCCATGTGAAGAGCATGTTCTGTGAATTTGGCAACTTAACAAGCATTATTTATTGTATGCCTGTCTAAAAGGCTTTAAAACTTGTCAAAAGCACACACACACAACAAATGTACATGCGCATTGCATAAGTCCTCTTAATAGGGAAGAGTATCGAATTTACACACAAGTATATTAATATCTAGCACAATGTGAGTTGTCTGTCGAAACACACGCAATCTCACAATAGTATTGTGTGTGAGCATTTGCCTATCTGTGTGCGTGTTTGTGTTTGTGTGTGGGTGTATCTCTGTGTGGTAGTATTTGCGCATTTGCCTGCGTCTGTGTGTTGCTGTCTGCCGCAGGCATTTCCGCAATGTATTTTGACTTGGAGCTTCTGTAAAATGACGGATAATGGCATTTAATGTGAGACGAATTGAACTCGAATTGAACGTCCCAAATGCTTGCCATGAGTTCCCCCCTCCTTTTCCGCTCCGTCCGTCGTGAGTTGTGCTTCTAGAATTGTGTCTTAAATTGTTACATCAATTAATTCACAAGTCATTGTCAGTTGTCGTGTGCATTATAAATGATTTGTGTGCGTGAGTGGCTCTTCATTAGCTATCGCTCAGGCCCTGGAGGCGTACGTTTATGGGTCAAATGGTGCGACCTCATTTGCGGTCGTCCCACCCCGTCCAGCCGCGCGTGACTCTGCCCTGCTGCACATTGATTTCGTGTGTGTCGAGGGGCGAGCGAACACTTCAGACTATTTGCAGTGGTTTGATTTCATTGCGTCAAACGAGTGCTGACTGCCACGCCCCGCACTCAGAGCGTTGTCGCACGTTTAAAAATGCATGGGCCAAAGTTAAACTGAGCCACACACATTTCGAAGAGGGCACGGCAGCGAGTGGCAGTGGCAGAGGCAGAGAAGTCACTTGCAACGCTTTTATCAATTATCAATTAACCTAAATTTTAGCATCTACATTTTTGGCACCGACAGGAGGCAGCCACGTTGTTAGAGCGCCGTGTGCCAGTTGAAGCAGAAATGTCGCAAGACAAAGTATCTTCCAAATGAGAGCTGACAGCTTTGGCTGCCTTCACGCCGGAAATGCCAGAGCAGCCGCACCAGCTGGCAGCCGTGTGCGTCATTAGTGTGAAAGGATTCTTAATTTTTAATCGTGGTTAAATCGTACACCTTGGCTTAGGTCTACTCACCCGTCCAATCTCTGTCCAGCTGGCGACCCTTGACAATAATCATTTTCATTACGGCGGAATGGCAACAGTTACAGCAAGTTCTTGCCGCGGCAACTGCTGTTGTGGTGCGCTGCAGGATGTGTAGTTTCAATTTGATGTTGCCGCCACCCACGAGTACTTGGCTGCCAAATTCTAAAACAAACAACTGCAACGAGCGTTTTCAAGGCGACACATCTCGCCTGCAACTCCCACTGGGCGTGCCCAGGGACAGCATTTTGCAGCTACTTTTATGTCTTGCACGGCGGGTGTGTGGGCGCAGTGTCTTTAAGGCGTGCACTTGCTCAAGTGGAAATGAATTGAACTCAGGCAGCGCCGCCAGAATCCAATCTCGTTCTCTTGTCAACTTAACCCCGGCTGAGACGTCAACGACGTTGCGCCAATTGTTGTCGTCTGTGTTTGTGCATTTGAGCTGCTTCTCATAGTCGGTGCCCATTGCCTGCTAGCTAGCTGCTAGCTGCTGGCTTCGCTTTGTCATCAGCAGAGCGTCAGCGGCAGCAGCCATTTGGCTACTAGGTCGCACAGTGGGGCAAATCGATCGTTAGATAACCAAGATTTATTCCATTTTGTGTGTTGTGATGTTCTTTAAATGAGCATTTTTTGGATTTTATGCTATCTAATTTTCATAATAATTTAAAGGAAATAAATGAAAATAAATTTCACATAACTGTTTTGTTTTTTCAAAAGAAAACTAAAAACCAATATTTTTGTTATAAGACAAATTAGATGGGAAATTACAAATAAAATTAGGTCAAATTAATATCAACCAAAATTAGAGTGAAAGTATGTTTCTTTTACTTTTGTTTTAAAAAATGTATATTTTTATTTTCCTTATACTATGTGATATTTTGAGCTGACAACCACTGTGGCACGTTGTTTGTGCATAAGTCCGTTTAGCTGCTGATGCTGATTCTGCTGCTGCTGCTGCTGCTCGATTTTTACTTTAAACAATGGCTTGAGCATTTCTGATTGTCAAATGTTTGCAGAGATAACATTTACTATTGTGGATTTGCAGTGAAGCGCAGGAGATGGCATTCTAACGATGGCGACGAGGCAAGTGCCGTAAGCGCTGCTCAGACCCGCCTGGCTGCCGTCTGCGTCTTTTCATGCAATACAATTGCCATCAACTGTCATCTACAGGCGTCTGGCTGCTCGGCAGGAAGCATCAATTTGTAATGATCCTTTAAGTGCTTGTATTGTCCTTTTGTGTGGCTTTCCTATGCGGCAAATGTATTTTTAATTGTTGCGAACAGTTAATAAATCGGCAATTAGTTAGCATTATGCTGCATACTTTTCGGCTTATAGCAGTTATCTCTAATAATAATAAATGTGGTCTCTGTAATCGTTTATCATTTAATATTTGCAAACAATTAACATAAAGCTCAAAATCATGGAAGAGATAAATATTTGAGATCTGATTGGACTGTTGTTTTTCAGGAACTAAGGCAGAAGGCTATAAAACTACTGTCAAATATCGTAATATTTACAAAGTTCAAAGTTCTTTAAAGCAGTGTACGTGTTTTATTTTTCAACGAGTTGATGCAATCACATTTTCTGGCTTTCAATAAAGGTAATTCCTACTAACAACCATATAGTCCAACCAAATTAGTCAATGTATTGTAGCTCTAGCCGGTCTCCTATCGTTTTCGTTGAATTTTCAGTGCATTTTACGCTAATTGAAATCGCAATCGAATTACATGACTGGCCAGGCGCCCCGCTTGCTCTCCGCATGCCCGCGTGGCAAGCATAAAAGCCAATGAAAATATAATCACATTTATGCAGTTTTTATGCCTGCAGTGTAAATATTTTTGTTGTAAACACGCGGCAGGCGAGGCACATGTCCTGTTGACGCCAGCCAACTGCCAGCAGCTGAGCTCTCATAACGCGCCACACAACAACACACACACACACACACACACAGACAGACATACACACATAGACAGACGCAAGGACATTGGTAGCATGAAGCATGTGCGCTGATGCGGCGACCATTCTGCGCATTCTGTGTATTGCAGTCGGTTAGCCAACCAGCCAAAATGCCAGTCCGTCATTCAGTCAGTCGTTTTCGCTTCTTTGGCCAGTTTTCGATTCCATTTCGAGTTCATTGAATTTGCGCTGATTTCTTCACTTTTTGGTTGCTTTCATGCATGTGAAAATTGCATTAAAAAAAATAATAGCATACAATTTATGTTGTTCTGCCAATAGCCAAAATCACAGTCTGGTTTGTCTGTGTGTCGGTTAACCGGATGCGCATAAATGTATGAACTTATTTTTGATTTAATTGCGTTCGTTGTGCGAACTGGCAGACTGGAACTGATGGCCCACGCGTCGTATACGTAATTTAATAGTTTTTCAATTGCTGCATAATTGGTTTTAGTTAATATTGACAAGCTCGCTGTTGCCCCAGCTGTTGCATTATTAATGGCCGCAAAAAGCCGCGTTTCCGGTTATGGCCAGTGAATTAATAGCTAACAATTCAACGGAAATACGCGCAAAATTTTGTTGACAATTTTTAATATTTTTGATAAATGATGACGCCATGTGCGTGTCTGTGTGTGTTTGTTGCTGTGTATGCGTAAATGTCACGTTCTGACTATTAATAATGTGATTTTTCTTGTCTCTATTTGCAGTTCAACGAGCAAGCACCAAAAACTACTAAAGGTAAATAATACCCTTATATCACACTGCCCCTTTCCCTGCCACTGTCGTCGTC
The DNA here is from genome assembly GCA_035041545.1 of Drosophila colorata. Taxonomy (NCBI): domain Eukaryota; kingdom Metazoa; phylum Arthropoda; class Insecta; order Diptera; family Drosophilidae; genus Drosophila; species Drosophila colorata. Next base: position 10,856,018 of record JAWNLD010000564.1, read on the forward strand.
AACGTTCATTTATGGCCAGAGCGTGTTGATTTTGACAAGCTTCGCATATCATCGGCAAAAATCTATGCCCAGGCATGGCTGATTAGTCAAGCCATAAAGTTACTCCAGAGCCAAAAATAGACCATAAGCCAGTGCCAAAGTGGAACTTTTAACGAAAACTGACAACCGCAATGACCAAAGTGTCATAAATCCATAACCGAGCGTCAACAACATCAACAAACATTTTGTTTGACCTACGACATGTGAGTGGAACGACGCCACGCTTGGCGGCCAATAACCCCCAATAACCGCCGACCCGTTGGGATAAACAGCGCTAGACAACAGCTCTCATGTCAACCGCAGGCCGACGTATCGGACAGAATGGGACAGCATATATCACAGAGGGAATGAATAGGGGAAGGGGGGGACGGGGTATGAAAGATTGACTGTCCCTGTACTCTGACAACCACTCAACTTTGCTCAGCTCAGCTCGGCGCGACTCCACTCCACTCGACTCATCCATCCACCCACTCATCGCTCGGCGTCTGTCAGATAAAATGAAGTATTTGGCGAGTGTGTGTGTGTGCGAGACATGCGGAAAAACAAAATTCTTTTCAAACAGCAGCAGCTGCAGCGGCAGCTGTAATAACAACAAAAACGACAACAACAGCAACAACAACATTGTTTGTGTCTGTGCTCAAAATTTATCGATAACTCGCGGCTGCAAAAAACAATGGCGCATAAATTCATGAGCTCCGAAACCACCCGCGGTGCCAGCCATCAGTAATAATCATATATTAAATGTACAAATTTATATATAAATTATATGTACGCCATATATATATTTATATGTGTAAGATCGCCATGAATTCTGCCATTTTTTGCGTAGCCGCATAACAACAGCATTGACAGTTAAATGAATGACTTCGGCAGGGGGGAAAATGGGGAAAAGTCAGCCTTTGGTCCTGGCCTCTGACATATTTTGTTTATTTTTTGGAAAATTTATGCAAATCTCTTAAAGTAGTGCCGTCATCGGAAAAGTTGTTGCCGCAGTCTTTGACTAGTTTTGTTTGCGTTGTTGTTTTTAATATAATAAATATAATAAGATGCCAGGAAACATCTCCCCACTTCCCCCAAAACAAGGACAGACAATAGTATCGTTGTAGCTGTTGTTGTTGTTGTTGCTGTTGTTGCTGTTGCTGTTGCTGATGCTGTTGACATGAAAACCATTGGTGGCGTTCTAAGGGCAGTTTTGTAATGTTTTTATGCTGCTGCTGGGCTCTGACTCTGGAGCTTTGTGGTAGTTTTGCTGAATAGCTTCATATTTATGCAAAGTTATGCGGCTTAACAGATAAGTCGAAACTTTGCTCTGACAACGGTGCGACAGACAGAGACGTACGAAGGAGGACAGAGAATAGGCGAACAGCAAATGGCACTAGCAGCAGACCTTGCAGTATATCAGAGCTTGATAAAATGCCATCGATACATATGTACGAACGTCTGTTGGATTAGGGCTAAAGTTTGATTTGGATTGCGTCTGAGATTGCTTTAGGAAATTGAATTTTCAGGCTTTTTAAAGCGAGTCTCTCTGAAAATGTTGTGGAAATTTGGTGAGTTTCAACTTCCTTTTGAGCGTATAGTCAAGTGCTCACTTTTAATTCTATATAACAAACTATATACTATGTGTATGCAGCATGTGGGCCAAACTTTTAACTGGTGCCACACTGCGTATACGCAACATCATAGAAAGCAACATAAGCCCCAGCAGCGGGCGTGCGTCGGCAACAAAGCAGACCTAAGCTAACATCTACGGCTTGTGCTGCCACTTTAGTTAATTCCAAATTATATTAAAAACTTTCGGCTTTTGACTCCTTTGGCTCGCATTTTCATTATGTGGCCGAACAAAGGCAAAATATGAAAAATAGCTGCGTGCGCGCACTAGTTAAATGTAGTTGCAGCAACGGCAACAGCAACAACAACTGCAAAAGCAACTGCAACTACAACGTGCCGCGTCGAAAGGCAACATATTTGCATTGTGCCGCTTGTTGCTGCTGCGCTTTGTGCCTTCATTTTGCACACCTATCTTTGCCAAAGCATTAGTTGCCTCTGAACTTCATTTGCCACCGCGCGCAGCGCAACTTGGACAAGGCTCAATGTCTGCTTTGGTCCTGTTGCGGCTCGCTTGAAGCAACAAAAAAAAGAAATGCAAAAAAAAAAACGAAGAAACAAACTGCAACGTGACACTTGGGCGTTCATTTAATGTGACCAAGCAGCAGCAGTGGCATTTTTGCCTCTCCTCGTCGCAGAGTGGGTAAATAAACAAAGGGAGTGACAGCAGCAGAGGACTTGACTGCTTGCCGCAGGCAGTGGCAACGGGCAGCAGGTAGCGGCATTGATTTGCTCCTTCCCCAACTGCTGCTCCTCGCAGCGCTGAAATACTTGAGCACCGTCTCCGTCTCTCCCCGCACTTGACTGACCTCCTAAATTCGTTTAATGTTTAGTTAGGTCGCATCGCGACGGCTTTGCGCTGCAGCGGTTGACAGGTCGCCCGCAGCTGACCCCTTCTGCCCCTGCTCCTGCTCCCGTATTAATGGGCAAACTGAAGTGTACTAAATTATCATTTTCTTTTTTTTTCGCCGTCTACGCGGAACGGCGCACATTTCTTTTAATGAGTTTCGGTCCTGCCGTTCAGCTTGAAGTACGCTCGAAATATAATTATGAGACTGTGTTGTTGGGGTGGGACTTTAAAATTTGACATCAATATGGCTATGGACATTTATTTAATGAACTTAAAAGCTATTAACCTTTAACCCTTGAGCAAGCCTAACAAACGCGCTGCTGCGGCATAGAAATTTAGCTAAGAAATAATTTATTTCTTAGGCATATTTTTGTAAATATCGATTAAATTGTTGGGTAAAGTTCCAATAGCAATGAAATTAGAATGACTACGAAAAGAAAAACAAAGAGAGAAACAAATTTTACTGTCATAAATTAAGATGACATTTTAATTAAGAGCAAGGGCAAGTAGGGACATTCCGTTTGGGAATCGTTTCAGGTTTGAAAGACGGTGAAGAGAATTTACAGATGAATTTATTTTCTTTCGAGCATATTTTATTTTTGATTAAAAATCAATCGAAATTTGTTTAAGAACTAAGAATTGTGTTGCAATCGATTCAGATCAAAATTACTATTTATAATAATAGACATTGCATGTTCAAAATTAAAATTCGCGTGGAAATCGGATCTGCATAATAAAGCTAAAATATTTATCCCCATGCAAAAGGTTGCAAACGAATAATATTCTAATTATCCTTATCTGTATTTAACATTGCGGGAAATAGTAAAAAAAAACTTCATATTTAATTGCAATTTTAAGCCCTAAAAGCAATTATATAATTTCAGCTATTAAAATTCCAAAATGAAAAATGTTTTTAATTTTTTTTTTTTTTTTTTTGCGGAATGCATAAAAATTTTAATGGTCGTCCGAAAGTATGCAGTAAATGAGAGTAAGAGTGCACGTAGTCGCTGCGCTGCTGGCGTCGCTGCCACTGCAATGGCCGCCATGGCGTGACCTAATAAAAAAATTATGCCAAACGAAAGCGAAAAACCGAACGGTAAACGGCAAATGGTAAATGGCTAAAGGACATACAGGGGGTCGGAGCAGCATGTTAATTTTACAACTGGCAACGGTTAGCGGAAACGCAAATGAGGTGCGGGGCAGCCGCCTAATAGAAGGAATGGAATGGGGTCTGTTCAATATGCACACTCGGCCCTTATGAGATATTAAGTTGAAAAGTTTGCCACAAACTCGAGTTAAATTGAGCAAAATATTGCGGTCAATTTATAATAAACGAGTAGGGGACATGGTTGAGTATTGGTTATTGGGGTCTCGGCCGGTGCATATTCAATATGGTCACAATGACCGAGCTGCATGCATGTGAATATCTATATATATATATACAGATATATATGTAGATAGTTGCGGGTGCACAAGTATGTGTCGTAGGATGTGGCAGCGCCATTATTCCAGCACTTGCCGCACCGATGGCCAGTGTCAGGCAAGCTTAAACAAAAGGAAGTGGCCTGGCTGCTACTTTGTCAGTTTTCCTACTTGTTGGAGACGGTCGGAGAAAGGGTTCACAACCATCCGGCTGGCTGACTGCGGATGTGCGGGCGTCCTTCTTCGTCCCCATCCCTCCTCCCCTCTCTACTGGTGTCATTTGGCTGTCTCTCTGGTCGCACGCAAGTTTGCCAAAGTATGGCAACGAGCTTGGCCCGCACTGCATTGCCCGCCCAATTTATAAGGTTAATATTACAAATGGAGGCCTCTGAACGGCCGTTCGGCTACTACGTGCTTCGGCTGAACGAGCAGCCATTGAAAGTGCAAGTGGCAAGTTCTTGCTATTGGCAAATGACCCAATTTATGAGCTGCATTCCGGTTAGCAAAGGATAACATAGACATGAATTAATTCTTGAGATAGCTGACATTCGACTCTCGCTTTTTAATGAGCCACTGTGAATGGTTTCGTTCAAGGGATACAGAGGAAGTATAAAAGGCAGCTTAAAGGATTGCAATTTATTTTGCTTTAATTGAACACAAGTCATAATTTATATTGCATACCTCAATGGGGCAAACGGTGTGATGCTCACATTTTCCATCAGCTGTGAAAATGTGTCGAATAAAACACTTTTGTTTATCCTTAACTTATTCATTGCCATTTGTTTTGCACATTCAAAACTAAAACTTGCCAACACGTTATGCAGCTCAAATTAATTACGCATGAAATTGCAATTAATTGGTTTAAGAAGTTTGCCAAGTTTATTTTAAAGTTTCTGCTGCCCCCCACAAAGTACGCAAAGAGCTTAAGCGCTTGGTTAAACAAAAACTCGCATCCTCACAGAGGATCACGTTTGCAGGGAGAGGGGGAGGAAGAGGGGCAGGGGACAGGCAGTAAAAGCAGCTGCTGCGACCGACGGCAAGTAAACAGATAAACGGCAACGAAATCTTGCGAAGCAAAAACATCAACAACCAGCAGGAACAAAAAGTAAAGAACAAGCGAGAGACAGAGATATATAGAGAAAGAGAGAGAGAGCGAGCGAAAGAGAGACACAGAACAGACGGGTTAAAAACAATGGCGCAGGCAGCGGCAATAAAAATGGCGCACAAGTTCAACCACGTGGCACGTGGCACGTGAGTCCGAGGGCCAGAAAATGTTTATTTGGGTCTTGCGTATGTGTGTGAAAGTTTGTGTGCTAACGTGTATATATATATATGTGTGTGTGTGTGTGTGTGTGTGTGTGTGTTGTAGGCCATGCTGCACAGCCAAAGCAAAAACAACAACAAGAATGTACGAATACCAACTCGAGGGAGGACTGTCACAGTAACCTAGATAGATGCACAAATTTCACCCAAAATGTGCCACTTTCGCTTTGACCCAGAGCTGTGGCAACGAAGGGCGGCCAACCGGCTCTGCAGCGATGCGTTTGAGGGTCAATGTGTCGGTCGGCGGTGCTGCAGCAGCAGCAGCAACAACAACAGCAGCAACAGCAGCTGAAAGCCATATAAGAAATCATGCTTGAAATATTATACTCGTATATTGCGGTTAAAGTGCGCAGCCCAAGGAGCTCAGTCAGCAGCTAAATTGCAACCATGCGTCACACACACAACCACACACACACAGTGGCTATTGTGCTGTCCCTGTGTATGTGTGTGTTATACATGCAGCGTTGTCATGTCTGTTGCCTGCCTCTAACAAATGGTTTGATTTTCAGCTTAAGCCAACAGACCCGTGCCCAATCCGAGTCCCTGTCGTTGTCCACTGCCAAGTTAAACATGCCACCTTTGGGAAATTTTTTAAATGACACCAATTTATTTAGACGTTGGCCCCACGTATGTGTGCTTGTATGTGTCTGTGTGTGTGTGTGTGTGTGTGTCTGTGTGTATGGGCTTGCGGTTAGCAAGGATTGCACCAGGGCCTCAAAGTCAAATATTTAATTTAAGGCCGCCGTCGCGTTTGTTGACTTTCGACTCGGCACCCAAAATGCCATGTCAAAGGCGCGTGTTTACGCATAAATAACTTTCGTTTTTCGTTTTTTGCCTTTGAACTCGAATTTGAACGGTATTTGTATTTTGGCTATAACTAAACTGTGAGCAAAACCGATATTGGAAAGTCTTCCTGGCGCTGGCTTTAAATTAATGATTCAGGGCCTTTACCTTCCCGAAGCTTATACATCATTATTATTAATCTTAAGTCCACTTCTATAATTCGAATAACGTTTGTATTTTTACTATATAAAAAAGAACAGGTACCTCAAGTATGGTCTTCACTTATTTAGGTAAACTTCTTCAGTCTGGTTCTTTATAGCAAGATTACGGCAAAGGAATCTAAAATTAATTATGCAAAGTGCGACATAATCCAACAACAAAACCGACCTGACATATTAAAGGGTTTTAGGTTGGTTTCAAACACCCAATGCCGGCTCCGCGCTGACATAACCTTTTTTGATGGCCTTATAAACGTGCTAAAAATAAACAATTTGCGTGGGCTCCTTTGGACCCATTGTTGTTCGTTTTTAGTATTGTTTTCTGGCATTTGCGTGTATTTTGTATATTTCACCAGAGCCGCCTCGTGACACTTGACGTGTAAATATTTTATGTAATTTATGCCCAAAGGAAGGACCCTCTGATTTGGGGTTGGCAATTAGCAGGGCTTCGACTTTTTGTCCTTTTTCTGGCCATCCTTTTTTGCTGGGCGTTCGCTCACACTGATTACGCACAACTGGAGGTTTATTAATATGTATTCAATGATTGTGGCAGGGCCTTTGCGAAAAGCAGCCCGAAAATCCTGTTGATTCACGGCTTAGGCTGACTTTCGGCTAAGCTCTTGGTTATGATGAATAACCACGTATAGGAATGTTTTAATGAAGTTCTTCTTCCTCAGGCCTTACTGTCAGCAAAAAGGCAAAATTAAGCACTGTATTTGAGTCTTGTTTTTAGAAACTTCGTTATTAAAAACAACGTTTTCAACAACGTTTGTATTTAAAAATAGTACCAAATTCTCCGATTTTTCTCTATGTGTATGTATTTAATGGGTAATCAGGAAAACATTCAAGTGCTGGATAATTCAACTATAATATCAAAAGGCAATTCACACAAAGTGTACACAAGTTCTAGACGCCCTTTGCCCAAAATGAAGCCGCCAGTTAAGGTAAGCATTAAAGGTCAATCCAATTATCTCACCTCCAGCTGAAATTTTTGGTCAGCTGCCTTTGACAGCACTTACGGCGTAACCTTTAACAAACTTTGGCAGCTCGAGCCAAAATGTCACGTGTTACTCCATAAAAGTGGCTCAAACGCCTCTGACCTGTCCATCTGGTGTATGTTACTCCCACTGCACAGTGCAAAGGTTGTCTGAAACATCACACAGAGTGCAGCTAAAGAGCTTTTCGCCCGCATCACTTTTTGTATTTTTTTTTGTTTTATTTTTTTTTTTGCGTTTGGTCAGCCCCCCGGTTTGGTCGCGCCAGCACTCAAATGAGTCAACAGTTTGTGGCCACCGACATTTGCCCTGGGTTTGAGTACGCTTTTTTGTCTTCATGTGGTGCTGGGTTGGAGTCGAGTGGGTGGTGGCAGCGCCTGCCCGATTGGCTTCCAGTGCGACGCGCTGCAGACGCGACTTGGCGCTTGGCTAAACTCCAATGTGCCACGTCTGGCCAAGCATTCAGCATCCAGCATCCAGCATGCAGCAAGTCGTGCTGAATTTATTGTTTTTGTTGTACGGAATTAAATAAAAATTGAATTATGTTTATATCCGCCAGTTGATGTTATTGCTGGCACCATAATAACGCGCATTGTGTGCGGTCTCTCTGTCACTCTCCTTTTGTATTGTTTGTCTGACTGTCTGTCTGTCCGTCCGGATGACTCCATGTCGCTGTGGATCTGTCTGTGGCTGCGTTTTGCCAGTGCCCGCACTTGGAGTGTTTTTCATTTTGCATAATAAATTGCATTTTCCATGCCAGTGAGTCTCGACTCCCCCTTCTTCAGTTTGTTGGGCTGGTAAATGCGATTCGCAGCTCCGATACCGAACTTGTATTTGCCACGTGCTTTGTGCTTTGCTCTTTTTACGGCATCTGTGCGCGCTGTTTTGCATTAATCTCATTTCATTGCCTGTGCTCTCTCTCTCTCTCTCTCTCTCTCTCTCTCAGTCATCTTTTGAACCTCCACCCGGCTAACCCTTTAAGGAGCTGCGGGCTCTGGCTGTAAATCTGGGCGCCACCCACCCGAGCTTCTCCCATCTCCCTGTTTCCGCTTGCACGCGCTAAATCAATTTGCTCTTTAAGCTGAACATGCTGCCATTGAAGACGCCGGCAACGAATAAAGCAGCTCACCTTTTCGCTGTGCACCTTTATAGCCTTCACGTCAACGTCGCCTCGCTGGCAGGCAGACTCCAGCTTCCCCGCTGTCCACCTGTCCGCTCGTCAGTCACTTTTCACGTGCATGTTGCTCCGTTAAATGATTTTCATGAGCTTAACGAAGTGGTTGTTCTTAGTCAACGCAGCCTCCACCTATCGAGACCTTAAAAACAACCTGCTACAGTCAGAAGACAAGCAAGCGACAGCGTCTTATCGCAAAAGAAAGCGACTATTGAATACTCTCTAATTAAAAACTTGTAGTGCGAATATTAAGATTGTTTATCTCATATATGTTTTATATGAATATATTTTATGTTTGAAAGTCGGTAAGAAAAGAAATATATTGCATTTATTTTAGAGGTCCAAAAGGGTATTCAACTTACAGCATTCCAAGGAAGCCTTTTTTCTCTTCTGGAAAAGTAATAATCTTATTCAAAGAAATCCTGTTTGTGCAAAAGGAAATTCAAAGGGAAATCCGCAAGAAAAATTGATAGGAAATTCAAATATTATCTAACCAAATCCGTTAAATCGAAGTGAAAATATAAAAACAGGCTGTATAATTTAGCATAAAATAACCACAAAAGCCAATTGGGACTGTCGCCCTCTCTCTCTCTATTATAAGATCGGAGATAAACATTTTTAATTAAATTAGAAATTAAACATCCCATATATTTTATATATATGTTAACAAGTGTTCATTTAAATATAAACCTTTTATGAACTGTTTAAAATCAGCATAAGCCTTTTGTGGCACGCTGCCTAATATGCCCATTTACGCTTTAAGCACACAGAACCTTGGGATAGGTTGGCGTTTCTTATTCATGTCGCTGATTTTGATGTTCTTTGAGTCCTTAACAGTAAGGCGAAAACGTCGCAATGTTGAAAATGTTATGTGCGTCCTCTTTGCCTGCCGTTTTCTAGCCTATCCGTGGCGGAAACAATAGATTTTTGAGTGTTGCCGCTTTGTTTTACAATTTTATTGCGCTAAATTTTCAGCAACAGTGTCGACAAAAAGCCGACCCAACAACAACAATAACAGCAACGCCATCAAAAAAAAAAGCGAGTAGCTGCTTCAAAGAGTTGCCCTTTTTGTGTTGTTGTGTGTTCGTGTGACTATGTGTGTGTGTGGGCTGTGCTTGGTGTTTGATGCGCACATTTGAGCAATTTTTTGTTGTGTGTTCGTTTTTGTTTGTGGTGCGTGGCGCGTGCCAAAATTGGCTAAACGTGAGTGGCTTTCACTTCCAACTGGCTGGCCGCCACGCATTTACGCAAATTCGTGGAGCATGTATCGTGAATCAAGGGGAAAGTATGCTGCCGCCACTTGAGCTTTGAAGTTTTGTTTAATCAGCCGAATTATGTGGCTCTAACGAGCATATTTTGGCTGGCGCTGCTGATTAACTTGGCCTGTTTGTTGTCTTGTTAGCAACTCAAATTTGCTGGCCCATGCAGAAACTTGCAGTTGAACAAAACTCAAACAATGCCTGTCAACAACATGTTGCAGAACAAAAGGCGTCGGTCCATTGTGCCGCTGCTGCAGCTGCAAACAGCAACTGCTGGCAGGAACACGTCTACCAAGGCCCAATACCCACTGGCAACCAGAATCTAGCTACCAACTGGCAAGCGGGCAAGCAAACAAGCTAACAGACAAACAAGCAGCGCACTAAAATCTGTATGAAAGCAGTTGACAAATGGCGTTTTGGTCATAATGCTGTCGCAGCTGGTGGCGCACAGTCTTGCCCAGACGCCAGCCCCGCCCCGCCCCGGCGACACCCATCCTGGCAATGCCCAACACATGCTTGTGTCAGTCTCTGTGCATCAGCGGCAGACGCGCTGCCGTTCACTCATAAAACTAAATTTCTAAACAATCTGCGTTTGGCAATCTTAGGGCGCAGTCGCCGCCGCTGCTGGCGTCGCTGCCGCTGCTGACGTCGCTGCTGCGCAACTTTATTGAAATGTTTGGCAGTTTTTCGTGTCGTGCTCAATTTGTGTCACACTCACACACACACACACATACTGATTTGCTATTACATAGCTTGGCAATTTTGATTTTTGCAATTTTGCCATTGCATACTTTTTGGGGCCGCTGCAGCATGTAAAACAAAGTTTTTGATTATGGCACACACATGTGCCGCATGCGGCAAGCACACACAGCTGCATAGGTGTGTATGCGTGTTATATTGGCAATTCATTGATTTTTGATTGGAATTTGATTGAATCATAATTCAAATTTTTAAATCGGACTCAAGTAGCACAAGAGGAGGAGAAGGAGTTTACAATCGCTAGTGAGGCATTCGAGCGTGCATAGAATAGCCAATGGCCATTCGGGATGCCAAATCGATGATAAATAAAAGCTTGTTATAAGCAATAATCCAAAGCGGAGCAGCCAAACAAGTCGTTTGTAAAAATATCTCAAGAACGCCTGAACGCGGCCGAATATCGTGGAAAGGATGTGCTTAGCATGTGGGGCATGGTGCCAATGGCAGTGGCAGAAATGGGCGCGTGCGAGATAAGCAAACAGCCAGCAGCCGAATACACATTTGCACATAATAGATATTGTGCTACATCAATATATAAATATATATATATAAATATATGTGCTTATAAGTGTGTGTGGGGGTAGAATGTTTTATTGTATTACAAGTGAATCGAAAGTATTTTTGAAGGGCGTTAGCAGCAGATTAAACTAAATGTGGCCCAACACGCAGCATAATAAGAACATTATTGTATTTGATGGCATCTAATGTACAGTGAAAATAACACTTAGGATTCAGGGGTTCAAGTGCCTAGGCGTTTCTCGTTTCTCCTAGCTACTATGTACATATTGAGAACTTGGGTTAATAGTCTTAACAGTATTTTGCTCTATAGATTTATTAATTTATAAATACCCTGTAAACATTAAATAATGTTCACTTTCTTTTTAAAAAATGTTCTTTTAATTGAAAAACATTTTGTGTATTTTTCATTTTGTTGAGAACATTTCTGCTTTATTAAACAACTTTTCGATGCTTGATTTAACTTAATTTCTTATGTAAAGAAGTTCCTCTGACCCAATATATTTCATCACACACAAAGAACTGAAGCTAAGCTTACAAGCTTTACACAGTTCTTTTTTTACTGTATGCTTTACCTGCTTTACTTATTTTTTGTTATTGCATAAGCTTCGTTTTTATAACAGTTGTTAGCTCTCTGTGTGCGCTCGTCATAAGTATTAATAATGGAACGACTATTAGTTCCCTGCAGATGCAATGAAATAAGTTTTGAAAATTAAAAATGTTTTCATAACCTTTGTCCTGTAAAATCTTTAATTACTTAAAACTTCAAAATATATTTTAAAAAAATAGCATTAAAAAATATTACGAGTATTTTGCTTCTTCCATAACCTAAAGTTGCTTTGTTGTCGCGGATTTTGTGGTTGCAAATAAAACGCTGATGACAATCGGACAACAATTATGCAAAGTCTGCAAAAGACAAAACCAAACGGTAATTAATTTAATGCGCCTCAATGGTCATTTCAGAAAGAGGCAGAAGGGCGGGCGTCCGCTAATAGATATAAAGCGGAGAGAATGCCCAACAGTTCATCAGCGGAAAATAGTTGAATAGTTTCGAGGAGACAAGCCGGATCTGAAACTGAAACCGATGGCAAATGGGCTAACAAAAGTTTGCCATCTGCCAAATGGACAGGAATCTCGAAATTAAAGCAAAACAATGCCCAAAGATTAACAACAGATACTATCACACAAACTAACACGCGCACACACACATGTGCGACCAAAACACCGTATAAATTTCGCTATTTTACGAGCATAGAAGCGATAGTTTAACTTTCGCTCATACCCTGTATAGCACAAATGGATGAGATGTGAGCTGCTATGCCGTTTAATCAATGGTCAATCCTAAAGAAAGCACCTTGAGATACAAGACCATATCAGATTTGGCTGAATTTAATTTACCTTTTAAAAATTTATATTTACTCTTCGTAATAGGATGACTTCTAGTCGAGCATTGCTGCTCAGTTAACTTTTGCCAGTTTGGTCTTTGTTTTGTTTGTTTCCATCTGAAAGGCAGTGAAATAAAATGTGCTACAAAACGTGGTCCAAACGCTGATAGCAACGGCGACGATGACCATGGCAATGTCGAGGAAATCGTCGGCGGCGGCGGCGGCAGCGGCGTCAGTAACGATTACAACGGCAGCAAAAACAGCGCCAAACAAAAGCAATCTAAAGAAGTGTATCAGTGTGTGCGCGTGTGTGTGTGCGTGTGTGTGTGTCTGGTGTGTGCGACGCTTTGTTGCATTAACGGAATTGAACGCCATGTCGGAAGCGAGGAAATGTTTGTGTTGTTTCAACGGAAATGTTATAAATATGTTTTGATATTTTAGCATTTCTCTGATTTCGGTTCGTCCTGCACGCTGTGTGTGCTTATTTTCATGGTGCAACATGGTTACGTACGCTTAGACATTGGGTCACGAGCTCGAAAGTATACGAAAGTGAATTTAGGAATTTAAATAACTGCTTAAATTCTGTTCAAATTTATTAGATTAAAATTAGAAAATATTAAAGAAAACATCTGAAATTTTCAAAGGTTTTCTTTTAAATTTTAATAAAATATTAATTCCCACCTCTCTTTTTACATGTGGAAGTACCATTAATATTTCAATATTTTATTTAGTTAGTTATATGTATTTATATTTATTTAGAAAATTGTCCTACTATCTTAGCTAATATGATGTTGGCTCTTTCTTCTCTAAGTGGCTGTCTGTGACAATCTCACGCAACTAAAAAGCCATCAGAATCTGTGAGCATTACATGAACTCGTGAAAATCGCATAAAGAGGCGATATTAAAGAGATCACAAAAGCTAGGCAATTTATAAAAATATTTATGAAATACTGTTAATGTTAACGGCCATATATTAGGCTTAAGAATTTTCTCCATAGCATTTAACAACTGTTTACTCAATTTAAATAATTGTTTTAAATAATTGAACCAGATTTAATCATCGACTAATTTAGTAGCAGAAACCTGACCAGCATACTGTGCATGCCAATAAACATTTAATGCGTAAACGGCTGATTGTGTATTCTGAGCGTTGGCTTCACACGGAGTGTGAGTAGTGTACGAGTACTCATACTCGATTACACGGTTGTGTTGATAGCCAACTCCTGGGCATCTGTTTAGCACTAGTGGGAGTTGCAGGCAGTGCTTGCAACACTTGCCGCAGCGACAACAACTTGAACTGCCGCACACTTACACACACTCACTACTCGCAACTCACTATTCACACTACTCACTATTCATTTGCAGGCCAGCCATTAATACACACGCACACACACACAAAAACATGTGTGTATATGTTTGTGTATGTTGTGTTTGTTTGTGTAATAAGTGGGGGGCGTTGCAAATGGGATTGAGGCGTGTTGCGTAAATGAATAAGCCCAGTCGAGCAGACGCTGCTAAGCCCAGCGCCAGAGTCAGAGTTGGACGCGTGGCGGGCGAGTGCACTTGCCATGTGCGAGTGAATGCCAACAGAATGTTGAGTGTGCTCGCCATGCATGCGTATGACTAACGGTAAGCGTTCAGCGGGCCAACGGGCACTGGGAGGGTGGGCGGGGCAAGTGCGGCACTGTGGATAGCATCAAGTGCACACTGTGTGGTATTCCAAGTGTTTGATGTATTACAAAATATACGACACGCATACGCAACCACAGCTGCAATTACAATGTCAAGTGTTTTAGAAGGCGCCCACACACCCACAAGCTGTCTCAGAGAGTGAGGGTGGGAGAGAGACAGAGTGTGTGTGTGTAACTTCTCTCTCCTCTGTTTGTTGTTATTTAATAATGCAAACATGTGCGCGACCCGCTGTTGTCTTTTGTTTTATTACATTAATAAACATAAAATTGGCATATTGTGTGCATATGTGTAGCCCACAAACAACAAGCACACACACACATACACACACACATATACACGTTTATATAGAGACAGTCAATGCCTACTCGAGCTTCCGCTCTGCCCGCTGTCCCCTATTGAATTGCCGTAAGTGGCCATTTATTTACATATTTGCGTTGAGCGGCGTCGCGTTTGCCAAGTGCTCTTCAACCTTGCCGTTGTGGTTGTTGTTATTGCTCCTACTGTTGTTGTTGTTGTTTTTGTTGTTTTATTGTTATTGTTTTGCCACACTTTGCCCTGTTGTTGCTGTTGTTACTGTCACTTTGCGTCATTTTGTGCAATTTATGAGTTTATTGAGCGTTTGTGCATAGAGCAAAATCTCGCATCGAACTGCGTTTGCTTTGCCTGCCACTAATTGGCACCACTCGTTAGCTGTGGCGCAAAGAGAGAGAGAGAGATTGTGAATATATATATTTTTAATGTAAGCAATTGTTTTGTTTAACTACTCCCAATGCCAGTGGCAGCTTTTGCACTGGCTTTAATTGCAGCTCAATTTGCATAAACTTGGCACAACACGAAACTCGCGGCCTCTGCAACAGCTTCTGTGGCCCTTTTAATGGACGATGTGCGCCTAATTAACGTAGAACAGCAATGAAAATGTTTCTGCTGCTTCGCTCTACCCCCTGCCCCTTCTTCCTCCGCCCTACCCTTCGGTCTCATTCAATTTGCTGTTGTGTTGTTTGCATGTGTGCTAGTTTATGGCATTCTCTATGTCTGTTTGGCTCAAGATAACATTTGGCTTGGTGAGAGACTGAGAGAGAGAGAGAGAGAGGCGAAAATCGCAGTTGTACAACGGTGCGTATGGTTAACTTTATTAGTGCAAATTATCTGACAGTCGAAAATGCGCGGATGTGCAGCGAATAAGCGCATTAAAGTGACGACAGAAATGGGTATGTGTGTGTGAGTGTGTGAGTGTGTGTGTGTGTGTGTGTGTGTGTGTGTGTGTGTGTTTGTCTGCGTTGTCAGCTTAACTCGCTTAATTTATGGACTGTTTATGCACTGTTCACCAGCTACCCCAAAATATATGACAAAACAAGATAATACACTGGTATTTTATCTACGATCCAATCTTATTTGCTTGTGCACACCGCAAACAAGTTCTCTCATTCAGCAAACGACTGTTATGATGAGTAATTTGAGTAACTCACTTAAATGCATTCATTCACTCGTAAATTCAGAATTCTCAGCACACAAATGAAGTGAACAGCAACAGACCGTAGAACAAATTCCGTGTAGAAAAGTAACATTAAAATTATAATTTGCAAGCGAGACGCGGCTATTTATCTTTCTCCTTTCAGTCTACACTTACTACAATTCTTTTGGCACTTTTGCCAAAGTTCTTAATCAAAATAACTTAATGATTATATTTGCTTTCAACCGCTCGCAGTTTCTAATTTCGTGCACGTTTTTGGTCTTTTCTTTGCAGCTGCCGCGATTTGAACTGCTGCTCGAACTTCTTTTGAGGCGCCTGGCAGAGCGCACAGGATAATTGAATCATAAACGGACTGGGACGTTCGTACGGACAAATCGGAGCCATACCGGGAAATGTTAACAAAGCCAAGCAAATAATTGTTGGAGAGCGCAAGGACCACGACGCAGCGGGCAGGAGGCTGAGAAATGACAGCCACGCTGCTTTAATTAAAGTTGAGCGCGCGGAGGAGGCGCGTGGAGGCGGTGCTGCCAACCGGCCAACAGACAGAGAAAGAGAACGACTGAGAGAGAGACAGAGAGAGAGTGAGAGTGAGAGAGAGGGGAATTGAAACGCAATGTGGCTGATGCCGCGGACTGTGCACAACAGAACAAAGTGGACGAAATTGCTTTTGGAACTGAACGAGCGTTTACCGGACAGCGCGAGCAGACATTCATTTTGATTACATTTACCTTTTACACTGCGCTACAAGAACTGACACGCAACTGAAAAATTAGCCAAAAAGAAATAAAAAAAAACAAAAAAAGCAAAAAGCCAAGGACCAACAGCCAACAGCCAACAACCAACTACCAAATAAAAAACGAGCCAAGCTGAGCTCGCGAACAGGGCAAAGTTTTGGCCAACAGCAGCATTAACAGCAACGGGCAAAGCTGAGCTGTTGAATTTAACGCATGAAATAGTCGCAAACAAGGCGCAACAGCAGCAGTAGTCAAAGTAGTGGGCGTGGCAGCAACTGAGTCTTGCATGCCCCAGGCATTGAAAGTAGTTGCCGCCCATCAACAGCTACACATGAACACGCCGCTGTGACAAGACGTACAGGAGCAGGAGCAGGAGCAGGAGTAGTAGCAGGAGCAGGAGCGGAAGCCAACGGGCACATTTTCGTCAGCAAGCGTCGACGCAGCCAAGCGGAGCGTTAGCGTTATCAACGCAACGTGGCAGTCCCGCAACGAATTGGCTTCATCACCCGCTCCCCCCCCGCAGACGACCCGGACAACGTTGGCCCACATCAGCTGCACAGCGAGAAGAAGAAGCAGCAGCAACAGCGGCAACATCTCCTCGTCAGTGTCAGGCAGCAGTTGTCACTGCGGGCGAGCTACAGCATATACCCATAAGACACACCCACAAAGCAGCCCACAGTCATCTCCCCATTCCAAGCCGCACCCGTAACCAGCAGCGATCCGATGAATCTGCTGTGCTGTTGTTGTTGCAGTAACATGGCACCAAACCAGCGCGTCACACGCAAATGGGAACTGTTTGCCGGACGCAATAAATTCTACTGCGATGGATTGCTAATGTCCGCACCGCACACGGGTGTCTTCTACTTGACGTGCATCCTGATTACTGGCACCAGTGCCCTCTTCTTTGCCTTCGAGTGAGTATCAGATGCGCATTCCGCACTCTCGGCATCAAATTTGCCGGTTTCAATTGCCAGTCGGCCCTTCGTGCGTCCGTCTGTGCCTTCGTCCGCTTCTCATTTGCAACCGACTGTGGTTGCATTGTTTGCAAAATGAATACGTTGCTAATTAAGCATCGCCAGGATGCCCTGCCATGCCACACGCCCAGCCCTGACCCTGTGCTCAATCCCTGGTCTGCTTGGTTTCCAATTACGCCCACATTAATGGTCACTGAATGTCTGTCTATCTGTCTGTCTGTCTGTCTGGTTGCCCGTCGTTGGTCGTATCCAATGGCATGTAATTATTGCTGTGCGATGTGGCGTATGCGTTATGCTTGGCCGGGCAAAGGATGTTCGTGCTTTCAGAAAAGGGATTAAACTTTGCATGTTTTTTTGGCATTCCTTCTCTGCGGTCTATCCATTGGCTATCAAGAGATTGCGAATAATCCTAGCTTAGTTTTTTGATTTTGTCAATCTGTCGCATGGCATTCAAGTGCATTCGAAAACAAGTAAAAGTTAGTGGAATTTATCTGCCACATTAAAGCAAAATCAAATTAACAAGCTCAAGATCTCTAAATCTAGAACTCGTAGCGATAATAATCGTGCTAAGTCGATTTATTTCTTTTAGCCATATTCTATTGTAAAATTAACAATCTGGTAAAATATTTTTAAAGTTTCTTAATTTATAAAATATACTTATTAAACAAAAATTTTAAGTATATTTGTTGGGCTTGTATAAAAACAATGAAAAGTTTATTAATTATTTCATTAAATAGGCAGCCGGTCGAGATGACAAAAATTTTTTAATTTAGTGTCTAGCCTAGTGCTGTCTACATAATCAGCACTGCTTTAGCATAGGCCTCAATTGTTGGCGAAATTGTTGGCGTGTTATTCTGGAATTCGTACATGCAACCAACTAGCTGCTAAATAAATATTAGATACTAAATAAATAGATTGTTATTGCTGCCACATGCATTTAGCTGATGGCACACACATATATTTAGTTGTACAAGGCGTATACGCAATGCCTACACTGTGGTAGCCTAGCAAATAACGTATACGTCACGTAGTGCAAATACAAATAAACATGTAATCCTTTAGAAAGGGGCGGTGGAAACAGCATGCAGTTTGTTTCTGTTCACATGTGGCAAAGGTACATAATGATGCGATTTCCAACAGTGCGCGATTAGAAAAAATTATGTTCAACATTTTCTGCACGAATTCGTTTCAATAGCGCTAAGGAAATTGCATGTATGTAGGTGTAAATACACTCACGCATACACACACACATCCTAAACATAAAGCTAAGAAATTGGAGTACTCAGCTTGCTCCCATTGTTGTTGTTGCTGCCGCCTTTAACTCGCAATCCAAATTTATGCGCTGCCGAAAAGCCAACGTCGGCAACTGCAACGTGGTCGCGTCGCCTGCACGGCACCATTTTTATACCCTTGCAGAGGGTATTTTCATTTTATTACTTAACATTGCGCATTGAGAAGACATGACGACGACGTCAACATGCTCCCAACATCGATCTTCCTTATCAAATTAAGTTTTATGTTAGGAACTTCTTAGTTTCTTATGATACGCTAATCAAACTGAGCAATGAAAAGGTTAACTTTGCTTTTAATATATGAGAAAAATCGCCGCAAAATTTTATAACTATATAATATAGCTGCTATATGAACAATCGTTGTGTCTTATGTGACACCAAGAGTATTTAATCTTCGGCACAACAATAATATCTTATTTTTTTATGATTTTTTTCGGTACGAATTTTTATGTTCATAGCTTGCCTTATATTAGCGCGCAGAGGGAACGGCAACGGTGGCAACCTATGGGCATCACAATATCTTCTATGCTTTTAAGTGCTGCTGCAATTGTTGGTGTTGTTGCAATTGCTGTGGCAAAGTCTGCACCTATTCCCACTGCCTGCACCTGCTCCAGCAGCGCCTGCCCGTGGGCTATAGCCAAATTGTATTCCGTTCAACGCGCTCGCAATGCAAATCGCTAAAAGGTAGCACACACAATGCGATGCAGGCTTCCTTTTTATGTGCCATTGTCAGCGATTTGCCAGCTGAATGCGAGGAAAAACATTTTCTGAATGCTTTCCCGTTGTGGATGTGTGAATGTGGATGTGTGAATGTGTGTGTGTGTTCTTATGGAAAGTATGAGAAGGGACGTGCTGTTAGCCATTGTCATGACAAATGTATTTAACTATTTTCGGTTAGTTTTGCTGTCGCTCGCACATTCGACTGGCCCCAAAATGCAGCTGCAATTCAAAGCTGAGCTCTGGGGCTTGTCACACATTATTTTCATTATGCTCAGATCCCTTGGGCCGCTGTGTGTGTGTGTGTGTGTGTGCGCTGCTATTCACAAATCGGTGGCACGCATGGGCGGCATAATGTAACAATGCTGGGCAGCAGCATCATTGTCGCAACGCGTTCCTTAACCATTCCCGCTGGGTTACACATGCTTCGTGCCACAGTTGCCACAGTTGCCTTATTTTCGGCGCCTGGACGACGCTCAACGGAATTCCCTTGTTGCATATTTGTGCGGGCGAACGGCATTTGGGGCATTGCCAAAACTCTCTGGAGATATTTGCATGCATCTTTGAGCACAACAACAACGGATAACCCAATAAACGGCAGTGGTCCTTTAAGGCGGGCTTAAGGTCGGGAAATTCATGAAAGTTAAGCCCCGAACTCACTTAAATAGCTGTCAATATTATCGGCATGAGAGAAGCTCTTTATAAAATTATTAGGATGGGTTAAGGACCTAGCAGAGCTCAGGAAAGTAGCCAAAAAATGTTAGTACTTTGTCTGTCGCGAGTAAACAAAAGGTTATACACCAAGTTTCAAGTCTCCAGCTTCAATAGCGACAAAAAAAATTGCGTTTGTACGGACAGACGATCGGACAGCAAAACGGACATTGCACAAACCCAATATACTCTTTGCACTTCGTCAATGTGCTTAAAAAACTTTTCTAAAGATATATGTAAATTTCGTTTCTAACAACTTACCCATTATAATTTCTGAAAGCTGCAAGTTCAGGCACTCTCGACTAAAGCATTTTTATGCCACACAAAAGTTGTTCTCAGTTTGTTGCCTACTCTAATTACCTCCTTCTTTCCCTTGCTATATCTTTTAACAGCTGTCCGTTTCTGGCGGAGCGCATCAATCCAGTTATACCCATTGTGGGAGCCGTTTTGTACTTCTTCACGATGAGCTCGCTGCTGCGCACAACCTTCACAGATCCCGGCGTCATACCGCGTGCCTCCAATGATGAGGCCGCCTATATTGAAAAGCAAATTGGTAAGTACCACCCACATCCAACTCCCCCTTTCCCGCTGCTTGTGTCCACTCAAAAAAGCGAATGTGAACAAGGTCGTTTTGCCTGTTGACTGGCTCATGACTTGCCACGCCCACAGACAAACTCGCACATACACAAACACACACACACACACACACATGCATTTATTCATTTGTATATATTTGTTTTCACTTCATTAAGTTGGCGAGTGCTTCCGCGCGCGTGTGTGTGTGTGTGTGCCCCCACATAAAAAGTAATGAGCGTGTCCTGACATAGAAAGCTGGAAAAAAATATGCATAAAAATCATCAAAGCAAACGCTCGTCGCTGCCTTTACCCTAATGAGTTGCTGTTGTTGTTGCTGCAAAATATTTAAAATGAGAAAACTTTTGCTCTGTCTCTCTTTTACTTGCATGTCAACGACAACTTTGTCGCCGTCTCCGTCGCTGCCGTTGCTGATGCTGATGCTGATGCTGCATTTCCGTTTGTATCGCAACGCGCACAACCGTTTCCGTTTGCGCAGAAGTGCCAAACTCGCTGAACAGTCCCACATACCGGCCGCCGCCCCGCACCAAGGAGGTGCTCGTCAAGGGGCAGACGGTCAAGCTGAAGTATTGCTTCACCTGCAAGATCTTTCGGCCACCGCGCGCCTCGCACTGCAGCCTGTGCGATAACTGCGTGGATCGCTTCGATCACCACTGTCCCTGGGTAAGTAAATGGACCGAGTTTCAAACACACAACTTTCACTTTTCACTGTTGCCAGACCGACTGCCGGCGGCACTGACTTTAACCCAATTTCTGCGCCATCTGCTGAGGTTACTCAGAAAATAATTTCAGCAGCGCGTTCTCTCTGCCTGGAATGCAGCAAAAGCTGCCCGACCGCAGAGCGCTGCCAGCAAACCACCCACCCAAACAAATTCAAACAGCCGCCCCGTCGAGCACTACCCAATTTTAGTTTTCCATACCCTTGCAGCCGGCAAGGTATTATGTGTTGAAGGAGCCAGCCAATGTTGACCCCTTAATTATATATCTGAACACTAGCATATAGCTGCATTCCAAATATTTGAACCCAACAAACTATATGGTTCCTACAGAAATTAGCGATATCTGGCTAAGTTTAGATATATATTGCACTTCTCCAATATTTTTGCAAGGGTATTTAATCTTTGGCTATTCGAAGATAAATGTTTTTTCATCGCTTTTTCTACTTTTCACTGTCGCAGGCAGAAAATGCGAGTCCCCGCGTGCGCCTAAAAGATGCAACAAGATGTGGCGGGTGGCAGTCCAAACAAACAAACCGCTACACACAAAGCACACACACACACACTTTCGTACTCATACTTAAGTAGCCGCACACTGATTCTTTAGTGAGTGTGTGTGAGTGAGAGTGTGTGTTAGGGGCATGTTGCATTAAGTGTAACGCGCTTTTTCAGGCAACATTGTCATCGTTGTTTTTATACCCTCTCTATCAAATAATTTGATGCTTATCTTTAGTTCGTTTCAGGCATCTGCTTTGTTAGTCATTTTTATAATTAATTAATTTAATCAGTGTCCTTTTGTGTAAAGGAAATGTGAAAGCCCCGTTGTGTCTTATCAAACATTTAACGAAATTAGAAAGACAGAAACGATTTTTTAAAAATGCTAAAGTTTTTTTTAACTTTGACAAAAACGTAGAAGTAGATAAATAATCTTTAAAACAAAAACGTAATAAAATGTTTCAGTATGAAAATACTATAAACAATATGTTAAATATTTTCAGCCTTAAAATAACTTAAATAAACTTTAAAAACATATTATTCTATAAATTTAAATCATTAACTCGGTTAACTCTACTATTCTTAAACTGCATGCAGGGTATCCCACAGTCAAAGGGTATCCTACAGAAGCTGTGATATTTTGTCGCTACTTTAGTTGGCGCCACCACCACCACTGAAAAGTGGGTTTTGAATTTTTCATTTGCTGACGCTGTGGCAAAAGCGCTTCGTTCGTTCGGACGACCCGACCCACCACACCCCACCCCACCCCACCACACAGCGCCCTGCCGCCCCGCCGGCTTGATTATGAGCTGTTGGAACTGCTGTCAGCGCTGAAGGTCGCAACGTGGCTCGTGCCTTTTGGGCCTTAAAGCAGCGGGCGGTGTTGCTAAAAATTTAGGCATTTCTCGCTGTTGCACGGCGCCTAATTTCATTTTGCCGCCAATTATATCGCATGGCCCATTAGGAGCGTACGGCGTGGGCCATGAAAGGGCAATTAACCTTATTGTGTGGATGCGCACTATGCAGATTTAAAAAAAAAAAAAAAAAGAACCAAACGTTATATTGAAATTTTCGAACAAATTTGTTTCTTTGCAGGTGGGCAATTGCGTGGGCAAGCGAAATTATCGGTTCTTTTATTTGTTTCTAGTCTCATTGGCATTTTTAGCCGTATTTATATTCTCGTGCTCTGTGACGCATTTAGTTTTATGTGAGTATATTATCGAAAATCATATATAAATGCCGATCAATAATCGCTGTGTGTTTATATTGAAGTGATGAAAACGGAACAGGAGGTCTTCGAAGTAATAAAGAAGGCGCCCTTCACTGTGATTGTTGTGTTCATTTGTTTCTTCTCCATTTGGTCGGTTATTGGACTGGCTGGATTTCACACATATCTGACAACCAGCGATCAGACGACGAATGAGGATGTAAGTAGTTGCCAAGGCTGAAATATATATATATATAGTAAACATAAATAAAGTCACTTTAAATCAGAATCGAATTAGGTTCAATTATGAATAAATTATAATATATATAAATTATGTAACTATAATTAACTTACCTATTTCGTTTGCAGCTCAAGGGCTCGTTTTCTTCGAAGGGCGGGCCGCGCACTCAGAATCCCTATTCACGTGGCAACATTTGCCTCAACTGCTGCCACATTCTGTGCGGCCCCATGACACCCTCGCTGATAGACAGGTGAATTAACATTTGACAACTGCATGAGTTATATAATTAATGCTTCCCTTCTGTCATTTAGACGCGGCGTCGCCACGGATGAGTACATACAGCAGATGCATCATTCCAGTCCGCGGCACGCGCTGAGCGATGTGATCAGCGCCTCGCAAATGGTTACCACAGCGCAGCCGATGCTGGGCGGCATGGCGGCGATTGGCGGTGCCGGCGGTGGTGTCAGCATCGGTGGTGCCGGCGCTGAGCTAAAGCCGCGCTTCTATGACGAGGTAAGAGACTAGAACTGCACAGCACATCGAGCACGTCCATAAACTCTCCATCCAAGTCTAAAATCGAAATCTAAATGTCTCGGCACCTGTGCTTGCTTATCAAATCTCTCTCTCTCTCAATAATTCTCTCTCTCTCGTACGATGAACTTATGTGCACCTCATTTTGACGCTCTGTTCTTTTTACCTCTTCTTTTTTTGGTTTTTGGTCAATATTCATTTTGGTAACAACTCGTTAAATATATATATATATATATACAAACACTTGCATATATATACAACAACAACAACAACAACAACAATCGACAACAATCAACCACATATCATAATCACACCGACAACAATCAGTCCAATCCCTCCTCCTCGACGTTGGAGAGCAACGGGGTTGCCGCCGCAACGGGCGTCGCCGCCAACGGCCATGGACATGGACATGGACATGGACATGGACATGGCCATGGCCATGGGAGTGGCTTCGATCGACCGCCCAGCTACGATATGCTACAGAACGGTAAGTCCAAGTCGCGCAGGCAGCAGCATCAGCGCTGCTCGCTGCAGACACTGCTGCCCGCCAGCGCACAGCACCAGTTCAAAGCCAACAAACACAAACAACTCAAACACCAATCACACAATACCAATCAACAACAACCACAACAACAACCACCACAAGCACAACAACTACACACACAACAACAACAGTCGCATCACAAGCAACAGCTTTTGGCCGCCGAACTGCAGCTGCATCTGCAGCAGGAGGCGCTCGCCAGTGGGCTGACCACGCCCCCATCCATGCAGCGCTCGCCGGCAACCTCTTCGTACCGGCTGAATCTGAAACGTTCGCTGCATCTGCCGCTGACGCCGTCGTACGATGCACGCAACTCGCCGCTGCCCCTGCTGCATCATCACGTGCACGCCCAACAGACGACAGCCATCGGCAGCGTATCAGCGTCGGGTGGCGGCAGCGGTGGTGGCGGCGGTGGTGGCGGCGGTGGTGGCGGTGGTGGCGGCGGTACTGGCGGCGGTGGCGGTGGTGGCGGCTCCTCATCGTCGACGACGACAGCGCCCACCTCCGCCTCGTTGGCAACGGCGCCGGCGCTGGCGCCACGACGACCCACGACGCTGCAGCTGCTGGGCAGCGCAGCGGTCTCGGCCAGCAACAGCACGGTGACCACAATACAGACATCGGCGCCGCAGCCGCCGGCGCCCAGCGACTTCAAATACTACTCCCCGCAGCGACACACCGACTCCAATCTGGTGCACAAGTATCAGTTCCCGAAGGCGGCGCGCAGCATGCGGCGCCAATCCACGCAATCGGTGGACTCGCAAAAGGTGAACATTGCCGGCTATCATCCGCTGCCGATGCGTACGCGCTACAAGCACCAGGAGGTGATGTTCGAGCTGAAGTCACCGACCAATCGGTTGACCATTCGTGAGTGCGACTTTGGCGGTGGCGGCGAACCCTGCGACGACGATCAGTCGATCAAGGACAGCCAGATCTTTCGTGTTAGTAAACGAAATCTTTATATGAATCACCGATCGCCATGGAAGGAGCGCGATCGTTACTCGAACCTGTACGAGTACTCGTTCAACATCGATCTCAACTCGATTATCGAGGATGCCGCGGGCAGCGACTCGTCCTAGTACGCAGCTCGCAGCTTCCAAGCAAACACTGCCGCCGGCGGCTGTGACCGCCGACCGGTCGCAGTCGCCACTGACTACATTGATTGGTTGTTAAACGCTGTACGCTCTAAGGGATGGCCCCGCGCTGGGCTCTTGGCAGTATGCCTCCGATTCCTACTGCTGCCAGGCTCCGGCTAGGTATGCTGTTCAGGCTAAAAAGCGAGCAATAGTTAGGCCGTAACGGACGGATTTTGCTAAAAAAAAAATAAAAAAAGAAAAAAAAGAACAAAACCGAATAAAAACAAAAATGCAAAACTTTTTTTGAAATTGAAAATTTGCTATATAGAGTCTGATGACATGCGTATATACGTATTTATATGTGTATAACTTTTTTGGTTATTACCCAACACTGGCTTTTGGCAATTTCACAATTGGCTTCCGTGACGCGCTTTTTAGGCTAGATTTTCCGTAGTGCTAGTTGGAATTGAATTTTATTATTTTGCACGCGTAGTTGCAGCTCAGATGTCGCGTTTTTTATTTTCTACTATTATATTTTTCTTTTTTGGAAATTTTGGACACCCAGCAACCAACCCCACCCCCCGTTGAACTAACTCATAGAACCCCGACCCCGACCCCGACCTAAAACCCCTGGAAACTACAACTTGGTTCATACAAACTTTTGCGTTTATGTAGCACCTATATATTCTAGGCGAGCCACGCTGTCGCACCGCACCCGCATCGGATCCGCGGAGCGCCAGTGTGGCCATATATTTTCAGTTGTCGCAGCAATTAACACAAATACTGACACACTTAAATGTTGAAAGTCCATATCCCGACGCCGCCACCTCCAATAGTAAATAAATTAAACCAAAACCAAAACGAAAAACTAAAACTAAAACTAAATAAGAGCAATGCATTTTGAAGATACTTGCATGTTGAACTCGGTTCGTAGTCGATTGAGATTTTAATTTATTTAAAATAAATATATAGTATATATAAAAAGCCCTCGAATTGTGGCAGTCACTTGAGCAATTTAGTTGAAATTTAATTTGTAAGGTTTCAATTAAGTAAAGTCAAAGAAAACTTAGCAAACAATTATTAAAAAATAGCCAAACAACTGCCATTTATCGAAGAAAAACGCATTTTGTTGAAAATATTTTCATTTGTTTTTACAACGAATACAAAAACAAACAAAAAGAAACTAATAACTTTGGAAATTCAATAAGAATTTGATATGCGTAGTATTGTATAACAATTTTAATAGATCTGTAATTTTAAAAAACGAGATGGAAAAAACTCTAGTGAAACCAACTTATATTGGATAATTATTAGGATTAACAAATTGCCAAGTGACTGCAAATATGTCATAAAACATACATATGTTAAAACTGAGAGACAAATATTTATACATAACATAGTTGTAAATGTTAATGAAAGAGCCAAGCCCTGGCATATGGACGCAACAGCTTCGAATTTCTTACATTCAAGCTGCTTTTGTTCTGTGGCCAGTGGGTAGCTTGGATTTTAAGCGAAATGATTAAATAAAACAATAAGTCAGCTTACTGTAAACAGGACGGCGCATTAGCAGCTCGTGCCCAGTCTTAAAGGCTATTAATGTTACGCATTAACAATATATTATATATATTATATATACATAAATGAGTTCCTTTTAGCAATGGAAGAGTTATAAAATGTATACATACGTATGTTGAATATGTTCAGATCACGCGTGTTGAATAATACATATAGAATATATATGAAAATATATACATGTGCTTACGTATGTGCTTATGTATGTTATAATAAACAGCTGACACACATACATGCATACATTACACACATACAAACATAATTATATAATTATACTTAAATGTTGGGCAATAAAATGTACTCTAGCGTATCTATGAAACCCTATGAAATGTTAACGAATTACAGAACAAACAGATCCATTAACATACACACACACACACACAAGCACACAATGACCATGTGTGAATACACCTATCAGAGATTGTTAACTTTGTGTGCTCACTGTACATACTCATAAGCCTGCAAACATTTTCTTTATCTCAGTTGGCAGGAAGTCATCCAAGAAACAACATTGATATCGCCTTTTTAACTTTAAAAGTGAAAAAATCGCGATGGCATTTAATCAACCAGACCAATAAAGCGATACGAAATGTTTGTTATAATTAAAAAATAAACATTTTGCAGAAACGGATAACCAAAATAAATCAATTTTGCCTTCCTCACTTCCAATGCGAGAATTTGCGGTAGCATTTAATCAACCAGACCAAAAAGAGCCTTTGTTTTGACGTAAGATTTTAGTAACTATCGTAAAAGCCTCTCTTTGGTGAACCATTTTCCTATGCCAAAGGATAATTGCTCCTTATTTCCTATAAGAATCGAAAATGTTTAACGATGGAAGACAGAAAAGCGATAGATACGCGATATTTCCGGCGATATGCGATGCCTACTGATAGAAAAAAGTGTTTGCAAGGATAAAACGTGTATTAAACTGTATAAAGTGAAGATCACACATGCATACACAACCAAAGAAACACCCACACACACACAAACACACAGTGACAACTGTACTATAGTGGCCAATCAAAGTGGACGCCATTTAATAAAGTTTGCGCGCTTCTTCTTCCTCCACTTCGCTGCCAATCGCCGCCATATTTGAGTTTCCATTTAGCGTGATATCATTTCGCATGAATTTCAAAATACAGGCGCTCCACACAAGCAGACGCACCACAGACCCACCCTTCTACCCGACAGCCAGAATACCCCACAAAAGATTGCAACTACACGATTTTCTCTTGGTTATGCACATACACACACTCATACACTAATGCCAAACTCTTTTTTATGTCTTTCAACTTGTGACAATGGAACAAAAAAAAAAACATAAACCTTTTTGTGTCTTGATATTTATCAACTCGAAAAAAATAACAAATTGCAAACCAATCAAAATTGCAACTAAAACTAAATGCAATTGAGTGAAAGCTTTCGAGGGCCGCTTTAAACTAGAGTAAATCGTAAATGCCTCATATATGCCTCAATTGGGTGAGTTGCTTTCACAAAAGTAAATTAAAAACAAACAAAAAACAATAAATAAACCTTTTCTGTTGTACTTATGTAATGGTGAAAAATAATGAAATCCAAGTATTTTAACAAAGCTTACGACATTTTTTTCAAGAGCAACGATTACTTAATGTATACCAATCCAATCCGATAAATGTACTTTGCTTTTTTCATTTTGTATAGCCTAATTAGCTAAAGTGTCTAGTAAACCAGCGTTCGAATACCCTGTACAATATCATTTTAAAGCTGCCTTTTGTTGCTTAGCCTTGTTTTACAAAAAAAACCCCAATTCACAAGAATTGTTTATGATTTGCTTTAAAAACAGAACAAAAACCAACCCCAACAATTCACATATATCGTGTACACACAAATCTATATACAAACCTCAACACCCAAACGATTTTTCATTGTACATTCTTTAGCAATACATTTTTTATTTTGTATGTGTATTTTGTATATTGGCAAATTGAAATCTCTATAACTAATTGTATACGCAAAATTGTTGAAGCATGTTTTGAATTGTTTCATCTATTTCGAATTGGCACCGCATACAAAATTCATTTGGAGTTCAAAAACCAAAAAAAAGAAACATAAATCATTGTTCATGAATTTATATTTTATTATTGCCATTGGCTATTTATTGATTTAAGTGATTATCAAATTGAATTATGTATTATTAATTATGTTAATACCCAACTGACCAGCAAGGAGAGCGGTTCGTCGTGGGATCCGGCTAAATCCCATATAATTTAATTTGTTTGAGTTGTTTTGTGCATTGGTTATATATAGTATTTAATTTTTCATTTGCCGCCTTTTCAGCATTTACAATTGTTTGCATATTAAAATAGTTCGTTAAACCAGCAGCTAACCAGAAAAAAAATAAATAAAATTAAAATAAAATAAAAAACACCAACAACCACGCCCACAGAGTACACTAGCGAACACAACTCTAAAAATTAAAATACGAATTTTTAATTAGTTGTCAAATTTGCAAATTTGTTGTAATGAGAGTTTTAACATTTTAAATGTTTCACATTAATTATGTATGCAATTTGTATAAACGAAAAAAAAGAAAACACAAAAATGATTTTCCACTAACGTTTCGACATCTCGTTCGCAGGTAATTCCAATAGTCTAGCCCAGCTCGTTGACAACGAGATTCCACTGGCCCAAATGGACATGCCGGCCTACACGCCACAGACGGCGGCACAGACACGTCAGTTCCGGCACCACAAGCAGCGCCAGCTGTCCAATGGCGCCTCTGCAGTTGCAGACTTGGCATATGAAAACCAATTGGCCGCAGCCGGCAGCGAGGATGAGCTGGACAATGCCGATGTCGTTGTGGTGGGTGGCACAGAGGTTGTTGCTGCGGTGGCAGCCATTGCGGCCACCAGCAAGGCGCGTGAAATGCGCAACCGCAACCGCAGCGGCAGCTACAGCAATCTGTTTGACGTGGACTTTGACGCAGCGCTGGTCCAAACGCCGCTCGGCGAGAACCACAAGCCATCTGCGGGCGCTGCACTGCTAGCAGCTGCCATCAGCGGAGACCAGCATGCGCTGGCCAAGTCCGTCTCGCAGACGGAGAACATGTACAGCAATGTGCCGCAAGTGGCCGTCACGCCGTCCACAGATGCCGCACTGCACGTGTATTCCAACATCATTGACGAACAGGCTCAGCAGCAGCGACAGCACAGCGAACAGCTGCAGGCGACCGCTGTGCTGTCCTCGACGCTGCTCAGCGACGATCTCGACCTGGACGATCCGGTGAGCGCCTCGTTTGTGGGCGGCGGCCATGGGCATGGCCATCGCAAGTCTGGTGGCGATGGTGCCGAGCAGGCCAAGTCCGCAGATAGGTTGCGCATGCTGCACGACACGACAATGATTGACACGGCACTCGATCTCGACAGCTTGGACGGCTCCAGCATGGGCAACAGCTCGCAGTCGTGCCTGGTGAAGACAGCCAAGACAACGGCCAACTCTACGGGCGCGGCCATTGTCTAAACTCAGCTTCAGTCATTAGACACGCATACCCTGTAAATAGCCAAGTATTTACCATTGTGCTTCAGCTTTTAATTAGGAGTTAAACAAGGCGAGCATAGCACCATCATCGCAGCAGCAGGAGAGAGTATTACTAAACCTAATACTTGATCTGTCCATGATTATTGTTAAGTTGTGATTTGATGTGCGGACACTTAAAAAAAAATCAACCTATCAAGAAGCAACTAAAATATTACCTTAAGGCGTTACGCATTCATAAATATATAAATAAATATACATACAGTTAAAGAAGATAACAATTAAAGCATACGAGTACATATACATATACAAAACAAAACAAAGAAAGCAAAACAAAACAAAACAAAACAAAACGTGGTGAACAATGTTAACAATTCAAATGCATTAAAAATGAATGAATAAATCATACTATATTATTAACTGAAACTGTTTATACAATACACGCGCATTCATGTAAAGCAAACGTATATATAGTGCATATATATGTATATATATATAAGTATATATATATATATATATATATACAGACATACATATATACATACGTTATGTATGGTTAGTTATATAGCATATAATTTTTGTATATTTAAGTTTTTACAAATGGCAACGACGAGCGTGTTTTCCGTTCTTCAGAGTTTATTACGATTGTCTGTAATAGCAACAACAAATACAAACGGAAAATTCCATGCAATATATTTGTATGTAAATCATGTTAAAAGAAATATAATAAATATAATAACAAAATAAATAAATCAAGTACACCACGAGAAATGTTAACAAACTTAGGAGACAAACAACAGATTGACGTATTAAATGTTTATTTACATAATATACTATACTATGTAACTCAAATTAAGAGTATGTGCGTGGTGTACAATGTTATCTGAACATATAAATCGTGGTAAGGAATTTGACAAAATGTTAAAAAAAGAGTATGTTATGCGAAACTAACGAACTACAATTATACAAAGAATACAATTTATAAATAGAAAACATGAAAATTCCTTGATTTTTTATTGGGCGTTCGGGCAGAAGATAAAATTATTTGAGGCAAACCCATAACCAAAACGGCTGACCATGGAAATTGGTTCAGTTTTTCCAATATTATACAAATTGCACATCCACAAAGCTAAGATGCTAAGGATTTAAAAACCTTTCATACTAAAAATTTGGAAAGATTTGGCGTAAATTTAAACAAAAGATATCGTCTTTTACAGTTTTTATAATGTTTAGATTTTATTATTAAAAAATTAGACGACATATGTAGTACATGGATATTATTGATCATTCAATACATAAACAAAAAAAGCATATGCCTTAAATGGCATACAGTGTGCTTTTTCTCAAGACAAGTTCATTTCAGAAAAAATATTTGTATATTTGCTGCCTTTTCATTAAATAACTATGTTGTGTTTTTTCAGCTTTGGAAAATAAATATCTACATTTATATTAATATTCATTTCCAGTCAATTCTCAAAAAAAGCTGAACTTTAATTTAAGATGGTATTACAAGCTTTAATTTATATTCGATGCAAAGCAATTGTTGGAGGAAGTTGTAAATATTTACATAAATATTATCGGAATATTGTAAATTAATATAACTAACGTATTTTCTACACTTTTCGTACTTTAAGCCGTGATATAGGTAAAGTGGCTTAAAATTTTGAGAAAATTAATGGCAAACCAAAAATCATAATCGAATTACCAATAACGTGCGTGGAGCTTGAGCAATTTAGCAAGGATTAGCATAAGATTAGAGATAAGCGCTTGCACTCCGTATAGCCGTGGAATCCAAATGTTATTTTTACAATTAAATAAAAAGACAAAACATTCGCTTAAATGTAACACTTCTCCGCCCTACTCCCTCCATATGTATATCTGTGTCATGGTGTATGCCTGGCAGCAGTTGCAGTTGCAGTAGCAGTAGCAGGTGCAGTTGCAGTAATTTATCGCCGGTAACGGCCCAAATACGCCTTGCAGTTGGGGCACGTGTGATGCACGTCCATGCAGTCATCAATGCAACAAGGTATCAAGCAACATCCCAGCCAACAACTGCAATTAACAAGAACGATTCTATGTCAGACACGACTGTCATATATTAGTGAATGTCACTGTACGCTTACCCAAGCAATGCAATTACAAAACCGGACAAATAGGCAATCATGCCGGGCTCCGTACGTGTCGTGGACTCAATCTCCGCATGACACGAGGGGCATATCATGTGTGTCGAGGTACGACCAATGGGCACCACTGTGGTCAATATATTTGTGCCCACGGTCGCAGGCGCAACAACTGGCGTATACGGACCCACTGGCTTCACCCCGCCCACAGCCTCCAGATACGATGGAGGCGCCGATGGCGGTGGAACGTATGTGAACGGTGGCGCATTGCCCGTGGATTTGCTCATGTTTCTGGGTGCAGAAAGTTCTGTAAATGCACGTGGTTAAAAAAGCTGCAAGAGAAAAACAACAACAAATCAATTAACAATTAATAAACAATTAGCAATCTACGAAAATCCCAAACTGACATGAGATTAGATAAAAATAGCACGCAACCCAATGTCGATGATTCATGCCCAGCCAAAGAGCATGGCCCACGAATTTTATGGTCTCGCATTTCGAAATAATATGTACATAAAACATCAACAGAGAGCAAGGCCAATAGATTGTACTGGGAGGCATCGTTCCCATCTCTTAGAATAGTGAGTACGGACGACAGATAGATATACTCTTGAGCATAAAGCAGAGCATGCAAAAAATGAGCAAAATCAACGAGAACTACGCACAAGGCAGATTGAAGGGTATCTAGTAATATCTCCCTTCTGTTTATTGGCATTTTAAAATTACAATTTCTAAAGAAGCACATAAATAAGAGTACATATATATTCATTATGCTCTAATTGAGCGCTTTTCATCGGGCTTAAGGCGATTCATGTGACAATTTTAATTGAAATTTTCATTGAAGGCGCACAATGTAAATGGGCAGACATACAGATTCAGATATCTAAATATGTACATGAATATATGTATATAAGTTGGCTTGTTGTGCTGACACGCGGCTACATCAATTAGTCGCATCGTCAAGTTTTGTTCGCCTGTTGCGCTGATAAGCTGCACACACACAAATGAGTAGAAAATGTACTTCATATTGATAATTACGTGTGTGAAACCAATATGTTGTGTGCTTGGCTCCCGAGTAATCAATATGAACGCCAAACTCTGATGGGAAGTGGACAGCAACATCGAGCTAAACTCGGCTGGGGGAATGCAGCTTTCCCCAGCCAAAAGGGGCACACAACGACAACAACAACAACGGCTGGCAAGTGTGCACAGAGGCCGAGTGGCAACCGCAACCGGAAGTATTGTGATCTTGGGCTAGGAGAACCACGACAACAACTGGCAGTGACAACTGGGCGGGCAAACAAAGTGGAAATCCAATCAACTGTCTGATTACTGGTGGGCGATTTAAGGGTATTGCAACAAGCAGCAGGCAGCAAGCAACACGACATGGCCAAAACGAGCCCACGTTAGCCACAAAGCTGATTCAATTCATAAAATGTGTTAATGTCATTAGCAGAATTTGCAATTTCGCAATTTCAGTTAATTTACGCTTGATTTTGATTACTTTTGCTACTGTTTGTTTGTTGTTGGCTCTAAATTAACCCTTATTACAAATTAAGGCCAGGCAGACATCACGCTCACAGCTAATATTTAAAGATTCTGACTATGCTCTCATTTTACCGCTGTGACGTCATGGCCAATCCACAACAAGAGTAGAGTAGGTAATCACTTAAATAAGCAGTGGCAGCAAACAAGCAAACACACGTACAGTGGCTCACAGCTTATTTATCAAACTAAAAATTTGAAAAGAGTATAGCTTCTAAACGAACGGACATAACAACAAAAGTTAAACGCTCAACCGTTAATTAATGTTTAAACTTAAGCAAAGTGACTTAATTTATTCTTTAACTTAATATATTTCGTAGTTAAAAAACAAACAAAAAATATGCAACAATTCAATGCTAAATTATTGGACCCAGCTTATATATTAATATATTATTGACATAAAAACAAAATTAAGGAACTTTTTGGATATGTTACTATTTAAGATTACCCTCCTTTTGATCTATATAATAAATGAATAAATTTATTCATTTTGCTCAAGTTTAAATTTTCAAATATTTTTTATGTACTGGGTCAAATAAGCTGTGAGGCACTGTATATAAAACATACAAAAAGTTTTGCAGCTCGTGAAAGCTGCCTGCGTCATCCAAACAAAGTTTTTAACGAGTAAGTCCCCAAAGACCCTATCATATTATGATGCATTCGTGCGCACTTTGCGTGCAATTTTACAATTAAATGTTGCTTTAAAAGAAATATGCATATATAAGTATGTGTGTATACCCAGAGGCGTAGGCAGTGTGTGTTTTCTGGAGCTATATCCTGCCTCCAGCTAAATATATATTGTTATACTACTCATATTAAACACCAAGTGGCTTTACAGTAGTTTATAAAAGATGTTCATGTCGTATATATTGTAATATTGTAAGAAATTATTATCTTCTTTTTCTTAAAATAAAAAATGTGTGTTGAGGCCCCCACTCCACTCCACCCATTCCCACCAAAAATCCTGCTAACTATTTCAAATGAACCCCTAGACGACGCGTAGCAAAAATCGCAGAGCCCTAAAGTTACTTTTTAATCTATAAAATTATATAAATAATACTGTGAATAAATCTATCGACAGACTTAAAAAAACAAAAATGTGAGCCGCTTGATTTGAACAGATGTTGCGGCGACTGCCTCGAAGATGACGTCGTCGTGCTATAATCAGAGTATGGCAAGAGTATAGCTAAATTATAGCTAGATTATAGCAGCCAAATATTGAATTTAGGTGTGTTTATGTTGCCGTGCAGCAAGCATATTTTTAGCAATAAACGCACACACACACACATACAGGTGTGTACATCAAATCTATATATATAATGTAATTTGTGCTATTTGCATGATACATTGTTATGTATATTTAAGATTCATTTGAAGTCTCAACAGAATTTAAAGTGAATTTCACTTTTTGCTTGCAGTGAATAATTGTAAATATATATGTATGTATGTACGTACATACATACGTATGTAAGCACACACAGCTACAAGCATTGCGAATGTGTTGGTAACGCTGCCACTTTTATTACGAGACGAAAATTAAAAACAACAAAATATTTAATAAACGAGCCCGAAATAGAAAAAAAAGCCAAACACACACACACAAACACACAGTAAGCAACTTGTTTTTAAAGAATCCAGTATAAGTAAATATATACATATGTATGTGTTTATATTCCACACAAATTAAATACATAAGCATGCAAATATGCATATATATATATATATATGTATATTATATACACTGCACACACGACCTTCATATGGAGACTACTTGCCCTCATTTACAATAAAAATATATATATACATTTTTTAGTGTACGCAAATTCTTGTTAGTATTACCTCAAAAATAGTTAAACCGAGCAAACTTTCGCACAACAACACGACGATGGCAACACGCTAACTAGAGGTGCAAAATATGGGCACAAAGATCAAAATATCGAACAATCGATTAACACACAGTTCAGGGCTACAACAGCAGCTCTAAATGGACTATCGATTAAGGCACATTAAATTTTGTGACTGTGGCAATCCTGTGCATTTGTTTATGTTCTGGCGACTTATTTTATGGACTCGAATCAAATGTTTGTGCCGTGTCCATGTCCGGTAAACACACGCCCGTCATTGCCGAGCTGCTGCCGGTGCGCCAGTACCGCTGCGAGCACTGCAGCGACCAGGTGTTCGGCAATCAAAGTCACTATCAACTGCACCTGCGACGCCGCCATCGGTTGATAGCCATAAACCACCTGGCGGCCGTGACAGCTTACCATTGTCCCGTGCAGAAATGTATTTACCATGCCGAGTGCCTAGCTGGCCGCAGCTTTGCCAGTATCAAACTCCTGCGACAACACTACCAAAAGGTGCACATGGTCAAGGAGTTCAAATGCGATAAATGCAACGAATCCTTTCTGCTCGCACATCATTTGGAGAAGCATCTGTGCTGCTCGACATACCCGTGTCCCGTCTGCGGACTCACCTACTCGAACAAGACAGGCCTGCAGACACACATGCGTCGAAAAAAACATCTGGTCACGCCCAGCTCCAGTGACGTGGCCAAGGAGGCGCCAGCCCAAGACGAGTCCAAGTCCAAGGTGGCAATACCTACTTTAAGTGCTTGGAGAAAGTTGGAGGAAAACTCTTCCAATGCAGCAAGTCAGAGCCCAAGCACAATTGAGCCTCTGTCAGGTGCACCGATTAACGTACCTACTGTGGAAAACATTCCCCCGATGGACTCGCCCATGCAACCGTCATTCTATTGCTTGCCGGATATCGAGATTCCATATGCCCTGCAGACCGCAACACAGACTGAGGACAGCATTGACATGGACATTGCCATGCAAAACGCTCTGGAGGAGCCAGCCAGCCATGAGAATGAGCTGCACATGCCCAGCTTTACGGATGAGGAGGTGGAACGCCTGTTGCGCGACATGCAAACTCAGACGGACGACGTCGATCTAGAGGAGATCGACATAAACCAGGAGGGACTGAGAAACATACAAACCCAGACGCTCGACAACAGGCAAAACCAGGGCACAATGACGGAGCTGGACCTGGAGACGGACACCGAGGAGCAACAGAACAGCAATTATGTTGCCTACGAGGAACAGGAAACGATGTTCGGCACACAGACCTCGGCACACATGCATACCCAGACCTGCGACGAACTGTTCGAGGAGCTCGGCCTGTCGCACATTCAAACCCAGACGCACTGGCCGGACGGTCTCTACAATACGCAGCACACACAAACCTGCGACGAAATGCTGGACGAGCTGTTGGAGAACTTTCAATCGACATGCACGCAAACCAGGTGGCTGGATTGGCAGGAACCCGAATTGACAGACTGATTACAAATAAAATACAAATCTCGTAGTTTTTAAAACTAACAGACTACTTGTTTCACATTTGAAATTGTACAAAATAGTAGGTGACATTTAGCCAGTCTTATTGTTCTTTTGTCCGTAGTTAAGTTGCTTTAGTCTTCTCTTTGCCAGTCGTGGTCAGCATCAGTTCGGAGCACTGGAAGAAGCAGTAGCTGCAGAAGCTTAGTGCCAAATAGTTGCCCACGCCGCTTAAGTAGGCGCCGCGCATCAGGAACCCGCCGATTTCCTGGCCAGCAATAAAGTACACATTGGAGAAGGCGGCGGGTATAAAGAGCTGGGTGGCCAGCAGCGCATGCAAGCGCTGGGCGCCGCCGGAGCCGAAGTGCTGCAGCGACCACTTTTGATAGGCGGGCCGCGACACGAGTGCCTTGTAGATCTTCTCCGCTGCCAGGCAGACAAAATTCAGTACGCTCCAGATGAGCACATAGGTGTAGCAGCCATGCCAGATGAACACGAATGAAAAGGTCAGCGCAGTGGCGCACAGCTTGGCCGCCACAGAGGACTGCTTGCCGCACAGCTCGGCATAGATGTGCCTGAAGAGGAACTCGTAGAGCCCCTCATCGAAGTACTTCCACATGTCCGAGTAGAAGTGAATGCGTCCGATGCAGCGCGGCCGCCTGGGCGCCGCAATGCCGTCGTTCTCGGCAAAGGCAATGCCCAGTCCGTAGGTGACCACATAGTAGATGAAGAAGAACTGGCCCATGAAGTAGCCAGCGGCGTGCTGCCAGAATACCGACTCCATCATGGCCACCGCACGCACGTCCCGCGTCATGTGGTGAATGTAGAAGTAGTGCAGCGCCCACTGCATCATCAGCCACCAGAAGCCGACGCGTAGCAGCGCCACGAAGAATCTACGCCACTGCCGCACGGGAGTCAGTTCTGCGTCCACAGACTGTTGCCTGAAACGCTCGTAGCTGATGAAAGGTCCATATGTGAGGCAGGGAAAGTACATGGTGTAGGCCAGGTACTCAGTAAGGTGCCCGGGGCCAGCGCTCGTAAAGGAGTAACTGCAGCCGCGCAACAGGCACCAGGAGAGGGTGACTATCACGATGGCGTACTCTGCATAGCCGACCTTGTCCAGCCACCATTCGCTGGTCTTGGCCACGTTGATGGCCCCGATCCAGGCAGCCGTCAGCAGCCAGGTCAGACGCTTGGACCCGCCCTGCTCGGCGATGAGGTAGTAGCTGGCCAGCAGAGTGGCAAACATGGCCACCGATGTCCAATGCATATTGAGTGCGATTGCCAAGGCGGCAACTGCGACATAGCCATGGCGCCGCAGGCTGGGGCACTTCCAGCGCGTGGCGCCACTGACGAGCGCATGCAACAGGTAGTAGGGCCAGAACTTTGCAATGTAATCCGCGAAGTTCTCCAATTCGTCATTGCTGTCGTCGCGCAATCGGACCACGTCATCGCGCTGCAGCAGGCGCCAGCCCGCGGCGAACTGGAACTCGGTCGAGTTGAGGATGCGGTCGCGCAGTGCGTAGATCTTGTACAGGCCAATAACAATATAAACGATATAAACGGAAAAGTAAACACAGATTTCGAATCTGCTTAATAAGCCGGCAGTCATTTCGGTATCGATAACTGTGCGTGGCATCGATAGAGATGGCAGTCTGTCGTGTTCAAGCTCGATTCTTTTCCGGATTATTTTAAAGCTGTTCAGTAATTAATTAAAATCATAGTACAGTTGAACATCGATTTTGCGGACCTCTATTAACCAGAATGCTGAATACATCTTTTAAACGTGATTTATATCGGTTTTCTGTACACATATTAAACTTCATAGCACCTTATGCGAATTTTTTAAATAAATGTATTTGATGGAATGGTGTAAGATATCTATATGCATATGTGTGTTTGTAGGATTTCATTCACATGTTCTTGTTCAAAATAAATACGATCTTGGAATGTTTATGTGGCGTTTTTTAACCGGGATTTTCGATTATCAGTAATGCATCACGGATTATCAAGTTTCAACTGTCATAAAAAAACATATATTTTGTTATGATCAATCTATAAGATAGATTTTAAAAACAATTTTAATGAACTTAACTTAAGGCTTAATTATTTCTACAGGGATTCAAGTAATGCATGATTAATTTGCAAGATGCCAGCTACGTCTAAGTGTAATGTACATGAATGCGTGTACGAATGTATGTATGTATATATACGTTTTAGTTGAGCACATCTTCGTCGTCATCCTCCTCTTGCTCCTCCTTCACTTTCCGCTCCGCCTCGGTAACGCGCCGCTGCAAATGCCGCCAGAGCGTGCTTTTGGGAATTTCAAAGAGATTGGCCGCATGGTTTTGTGACATGCCTTCGTTTATGCAGGCGTGCACCGCTTTGGCCAGCTTGTCGCGCAGCTCGTCCTTCGGGGTGCTGTCCCGCCGCCGGCAGGAAACGAAATCGGGCAGACGCCCTTGTGCCGCCAGACGCACTTTGTGCCGGTGCAGCGTCGACATGGGTATGTGCAGATCCTGGCTAATGCTCTTCAGCGAGTCGCCGCTCTTCAGACGCTCGTACGCCTCCGACAGCGATGGCTTCTCCCGCTTTATTCGCATGTAGGCCGGATTGGAGCGCACACGTCGCCATAGCACGGTTTTCGATATGTCGTAGCGATCGGCGGCCTTTTGAAGACTGAGCCCCTCGTGGAGCACCGCCGCAGCGGCCAGATCCAGGGCATCATTGATGTCGTCCTTCATCTCCTTTTTGAGTGCGGCGGCCTGTTGATGCTGCTTCGTCATCGTTTTTTTTATGGACTTTGACGACGGCGAACGCTGCCGCGACTTTGTTTTCAACATCTTCATATCTAGGTGAACTTTGTGCGGCTTGACATCCAGTAGTTCGTCATCTTCCTCCTCGTCCCCGACGTCCGCTTCGTGCATTCCATCTTCGGTCATGTCAACATCCCCATCCGCATCCGCGGTCATTTCTATTAGAGGATCTGCGGAGCCCACATACTCCTCCTCGATTAGCTGTGACTCGGACTCGTCGTGCTCGTCAGTAACATCAGCCTCCACATCATCGTCGCCCAGCTCACCACTCGCCACAGCTTCCACAACAGCCGAAGTCCCCGATACACCCAGCTTAGCCACAGATGACGCAGATTGTGTGATGGTGAATGTTCCCGTGTTCTCCGTTAAAATATACTGATTGCCACTGGTTGTGCCGCCCATATGCTCAATGGAATACGTGATTTTGGGTTGATCCCCGTACATATCCAGGAACTCTAACGATCGGCCATCATGGTCGTGATGTTGGTGTTGGGCATTGGCGAGCACAGCAGTTCCTACCTCCAGTTTACCGACCACAGCGCCGGGGTCTTCTTCCTCCTCCTCCTCCTCCATGAGGGCTGTGTTCGCAATGTGTAAGCCGCTTATTGACTTGGCGGCCTCGACGGCCATGGCGCCGCTGATGACATTTGAGGTGGTCACGGCAGTGGGATTGGTTTCGAAGCTGATGGCCGACTTGATGCCCAACAGGTTGATGGCCTCCAGAAACTCGGTGAGCAGGGCAGAGGGTAAGCTGGTCTCGCCCATGTAAATAAACGACAACATGCTCTCGAGCAGCTCACCCCGGATATCGGGCAGAATGACAGTCGCCTCCTGGCCGGCGGGCAAATCGACCAGCAAATTTCGCATCAGATCGCTGCACGTGCTCAGCACGAAGAGATGGGCGCGCACGCTGATGCCGTCTCTGGCCACAAGCAAGACCTCGCACTGCTGATTGTTGCTTTGTTGGTCCAGCAGTACGCGCTGTATATCCATTATTGTGGAGGAGTGCCCCATCCATTTTAGGTGATTCTGCAGAAAGAAATTGGCAAAATCTGATGTCAACAAATCGCACAGGCCAGACGGTGTTGTTTTTGCATTTGTTCCAAAAACCATTACCATTTTCGTTTGTTGTGTTTTCTTTTCCAAAAATCGGATTCTATTCTATTCCAGAGCTCGAAGCGAAACGCGACGAAAATGGAGAGCGGGTAGGGTTGTCAAAAGTGATGAGAATTTTAATGCTACTAAGATTTGAAATATTTGTTCTCTAAAATTGCACAGCAATAAAAAAATACATATAATAAATAATATTAATATTTTTGAATGCATTTTCAAAATAAGTTCGTTGCATTAATTGTGTAAGAAATATGGTTTTTTATATAAAAATAATGCATATTGATGACAACACTGACCGCGCGAAATTTGCGCTTGGTGGTTCATCAAATCGAGCTAAGCTCCAAGAAGAACTTGTTCATTTTTTTCGATTTTGACAATTCCAGATTTGCAGCAGTTTCCCAAAGAATTGCAAATGCAATTTAAAAACAAATTAGCAAGGTCTACCCAAACTCTAATGTATTTGGATGATCTTTACCCACGGTAACTGAAAAGAGGAAATACCCAATAATATTAGGTGCAGCGGCCGGACATAGAATCCTCGGAAATATTACTTGGGATCAATCCAAACCCCAAAATATTTGGACACTCTTTAATTACAGTACGGAATTACCGTTATAAGAAACACATATGAGAACATATGTGAGCAGCACCAACGATCTAGTTCACTAGACAAAACTAATTTACTCAACACTGGTGCTTTGACGTTTTGTTATTACATAAAGTGTCAAATATTCTGCAGATTATTGGATTTGTACTCCAATATTTAGACTAACCGAGCGTATGGCGGCACTAATTAGAAATCTGGGTGCCAGAATTGCTTCTGTCGCTTTGACAGCCAAGCATGGTAACTGTACCTCACTCGCACACCTCTTCAGCAATAATTTATTCATTTATTTCCCTGCACAGTGGTGCCCGCAGGAACAGCTGCCCTGCGCATGCAAAGTACTGCACCAGTGGATGCCAAAGCAGCCGAGAAGCGTGAGTACAAGTTGGTTAGTAATATTTCACTGAGCTAATAACGTGCATTTCGTTTGGGCAGCCACTGTACGTAAACCGGACGCAGCTGCTCGCACCAGCCTCTCCGATTTCGGTCGCTACGTTGCCGAGTGCATGCCTAAGTATGTGCAGAAGGTGCAATTGACCTCAGGTGACGAGCTGGAGGTGCTCATTGCTCCGGACGGTGTTGTGCCCGTGCTGCAGTTCCTGAAGGACCACCATCAGGCACAGTTCACCAATTTGGTGGACATAGCTGGCTTGGACGTACCGTGCCGCAAACACCGATTTGAGGTTGTCTACAATTTGCTGTCGCTGCGCTTTAACGCCCGCATTCGGGTCAAGACCTACACTGACGAGCTGACTCCTCTAGACTCGGCCTGTGAAGTGCACAAAGCGGCCAATTGGTATGAGCGTGAGATTTGGGACATGTATGGCGTTTTCTTTGCCAATCATCCAGATTTACGCCGGATCCTTACCGATTATGGTTTCGAGGGTCATCCACAACGCCGTGACTTCCCGCTGTCCGGCTATGTTGAGCTGCGCTATGACGATGAGAAAAAGCGCGTCGTGTGCGAACCCTTGGAGTTGGCACAGGAATTCAGAAAGTTCGACTTATCGGCACCGTGGGAGCAGTTCCCAAATTTCCGAAATGCAAACCCACCATCAGAGGTGGTGGAGCCAGCTGCGACCGCGGCTGCAGCCGGAGCTAAGAAGTAAGCGAACCGAGCTCTGTTTAATGGTAATTAGATGAAAACATCAATAAAAACGATATGTAGAAATTGTAAATTTAAAAACAATGATTTATTGATAATCAACGGCACACCACACAAAAGTTGAACCTCTTACTCAGGCTTCAGGAGTCCGGTTCTAATAGTACGAAAATAGACAAAGTCAAGTTCTATAAAATATGCTTTTACAATTTAGAAATTTATGCCAATTTTGTTTTTGATTCGTTTTTAAAGTGTGCACACACATATCAAGAGTGCACATAT
This sequence comes from Drosophila colorata, assembly GCA_035041545.1. Taxonomy (NCBI): domain Eukaryota; kingdom Metazoa; phylum Arthropoda; class Insecta; order Diptera; family Drosophilidae; genus Drosophila; species Drosophila colorata. The sequence continues at coordinate 10,899,337 of JAWNLD010000564.1, forward strand.
TGATTTTCTTAAATTCTCATGAGCTGGCTAAAAAGTATATTCAACGAATTACAACATCAAGATATAACGCTGTTCTTATGAAATTGAACTCATTGCAATGTTTGTAACTTGGTAATTCAAACTTAATTTTGTACTCTCTTTTCTTTTTATATATTGTCTGACCCTGCACAAATGTTACCAAGCTTTACTGCACAGTGGAGCGATGTTGACAATTTTATTTGATTTTTCGATTCGCAGTCGCGTTTTACAAAATACTTATTCACGTTTCACAAATGTGCTTGATTAATGCATATGTATGGGTTATCTTAATACGCTTACAAAGACAGTTTTCAACACAAAATTCACTTAACCAGGTTTTATCCTATTGAAGAATCGTGCGCCTGCGCAGCGGTGCCTGGCCTTTAAGGCGTGGTGACGCCTACAATCCTAATTTGGTTTTTGGCGGGAAGTTTATAAGTTTGTAGTACTACATATGTATGTGTGTATACCAGTGATATAACTCTATATAACTGTTGATTCGAGCTTGATGTGTACAACTACCATTTAGCTGCACCGCTGATGTTTTATTTCTTGATTCATGTATTTTTGTTTCTCCAATTTTGTACAAGAATATACATACATACGTACGTAATAATTATTTTACATTTACATAGCTCGGTTTACGATTAGTTTAAAATGTTTCTCGTGCATTTACATTGACAAACAGACATACATGTTCGCATGTATGTACATATGTACATGCGTGTATGTACATGTATGTACTCTTTACATCACTGCGCCCGGTGGGCGCAGGTACAAAACAAATTTTGCTGCGCTTCAATGCGCGTGAACAGTCCTTGTCCAGGTACTTGATTCCGTCCTGGACAGTGGGACTGCGACAAATGAAAAATTTCGATGCAGGATGAAATGTGTGCCGCTGAGCGAGCCTTTTTTTTTTGCTGGCGCTACAGCGCACTTCCTGGCGACAAACAACAAATTCGACAGACGCCCATTGTGGCATGGGCCGTCGTGCCACAAATACAAATGTGTTAGCCAAAGCAATCGATTCCACGGTGCTTACGGGCTTATATCGATTCGGTTTTCGTGTAGAGCCGTGCGGCGCCACCAGCGGACGCATAGGCGGCTCCCTTGCTGCTGCTGCTGCCGCTGGTGTTGGCCTGGCTTTCGCTGCTGCTGCTCGCGGCGGCTGCCTCGTTGTTGAGCCGCTCGTGGTACTCCTGGAAGCACGGCACGATGCATAAATTCGTTTGACACTCGGGACAGTGGTATTTCGTTTTGCGGCGCAAAATGCGACCATGTCCATCGATGGTATTCCAACAGAAATTACAGCCCAGCGCTGGACCAGGTCGAATGACGGGACAATGACTAGAACGTGGATTCTCCAAGGTAATGATTTCACGTTGGGTCTGCGGGCACAGGTCAAAAATAAGATTTACTAATACATTGGCATTGCATATATATCTGGTTTACGTACCTGTGGAGAAGACACCGAGCGCTGTAGCTCCTCGTTCTTCACGCGCAGCGTGGGCAAATGCTCAAATGAACTACTCGTCGTCGCCGTGTGGCCGGGATGCAGGTGAACGCTGCTGCTGCTACTGCTGCCGGTGGACTTGGAGCTGCGCAACTTGTTGGCACCTCCGTTGGCTGTCTCGGCCTTTGCGCTGGTGCGCTCCACAATGTTCGTGAGCGGCGAGCGTCGTTCCGGAATGGGAGGCGGCTCCGTGCTGCCTCCGTATGTTGGCGAAAATGGCTGGCGACTGCTGCTGCTGTTGAGGCCGGCCGGCGGTGACGTCACCACCGAGACTGGCGTGCCGCTTGAGTTTGTGGGCGTGGCTGCCGTCTCGCTCGAGGAGGCCGTGCACGTCACCACGCGTGTTGGGACCAGGTACTGCGACGAACCGGCTGGCGGCGGCGAGCCGGATGCATAAATTGACTCGGGCAGCGAGATATGATGTGGATGATGCAGCGCAGCCGTCGGCACATAGCTGGCATTGCTGCCAGATAACGGATGCGAGTATTGCCGATGGAGCGGCGCAAATGGGTTAGTGCCCGTGATGCTGCCGGAGCCGGTTCCGTGCAGCGAGTGCTGCCGCGGCAGCAGCGGATCCGAATGCTGCTTGATCAGATACGGTGTGCTGGCCGGCACGTTTAGCAGGTGCGGGGTCGGGGATGCCAGGCTGGGCGCGGGCTCAGACGCGTGCCGCTCAATTCGAGGCGGCACGGCCAACAGATGATGATGATGGTGCTGAGCCTGGTGATGGTGATGATGGTGCGTCGAGTAGTCCCTGGCTATGGCGCTGGTCGTGCCCGCCACATTAAACGGATCAAAGTCGTGCGCCGTGGCGGCCGTGTCTGGCGAAATCTGATTGGTCGACGAGAGGCTATCGCTGTCGCGCTTCACGCGCGGCTGTCGCGTCAGCACGCGATTCCGCTTGGAGCCCATCACGGCCGTCGACTGCGGCGTCTGCAGATCCGTCGCCGTCTCCGTTTCGCTCGGCGTGCGCTCAAAGCTGCCGCTGCTGCTGCTGGTGTTCGTGCCCTGGCTGTGACTGTGGCTGATGGCCAGCGTGGGATGATGCTGCGAGGCATGCGCCGGGCTGGGCTCTGCAAGCAGAAGGTGGAATATAATGGTGTGTTAGTGTGTTGTGGCAATAATAATTGTGGATTCGATTAAGTGGTAGGCATATGGAGTATATATATTTTTTAAATTTTATTCGTTTCTTGCACATCGAAGCCTAGAGTCTAAAAGGTTCGTTCGTTAGTTACATTTTATCGTACATATTTGCGTAACTTATTTTACAGTCGTTTCATTTACTACCGCTGACTAATAGTACATTAGATGTAAATAATTAAATATATATATATTTATATATAACTATATATGTTAAACACATACACACAACTACCATAGTTATTGGTACTTTGCAATTGTAGGAAACAGAGTTAGTCATAATTATTGTTTATGCTATTTTTTGCGTTGTTGTTTTTTTTGTTTTTTTTTTTTTTTGAAGAATTTGTATTTTGTTTTGTTTGGTTTGGTTTGGTTTTTGTTGGCGTGTGTAGAACTATGCATCTAGTTGTAGGAATTAAAATGCATTACCAAAGTTTTACGTTACAATTAGAAATGACTTCTAACAAATCACGCTTAATTCTTAGAATGCCTTGCGACAATATAAAAAGTTCTCTATTTTTTTATTACATACATATTTATAGGTATTATTTTCATTCTTTTTTTTCTTTTTTTAATGTATATGTATTGTATTAAAAACACACTATTCTTATTCGTTTTCCATTTACTTTCTGCAGTCTCCATTTAGGATTTTGGGTGGTTACGAGTTATCTTAGTTTTGTATATTGCATATATGGCTTGCCCATTTAGTCCTATTTTATCGTATGCGTATATATAATGTACATAACATATGTACAATAAATGAATCCCAAAACTATTAAAACAAGAAATCCCTCTAAGATATGTCTAGTATGTGTAAAATTGCACTCCAAAATAAATTTGAAAATAAAATCAAACGATGAACATACGTACATATAGTCCGTCCGATCGAAAAATAATACATATGCTGATATATTTTTCAACAGAAACTATTATAGGAATGGTGTGTAAACGTATGTTTCGCCAATATTGATGTGATTTTTATCATTTAGCGGTAAATACACAAAAACAGTCTCTGGACATATTGTTGCTTCCATTAGCATTGGATTTGGGGCATTCGGTTGGTGGTTCATTAAAGTAAATTCCATCCCAAAATCGAAAATACAAAATGAATGCGTACATTTACAAATATATATATATATTGGTACGTACATATATATCATACATTATTGAGTTGGCTTAATTAAATATTTGATGGTTAACTTCCCTTACGGTTATTTTATACGGATTATAACATTATCCGTCTAACGACAGACCCTTACCCCATCAACTAGATACAAACATTCATTTTAACTAAAACTGATTGGCCTTTAACTGTACACAAATATATAAATGTAAATGTATGTCGAAATACATATTCAATTATGCGAGTTAGAATGTATACGTAATAAAGGTTGCTTTTGTAACACGAGTGCCGGGATTATAAGGGACTACATCGATGATGAAAATAATGAGGCCATTTTTAAGTAGTTTATATTTAAAAACTTGTATGTACATGCTAGCTAGTCGATACATAAATCATTTGCTTTTCGATGATTAACACTAATAAAATTGTATAAATTTATGTACAAATATAAATTGTGGTTACATATACAAGTACTTTACTACCGATTCCTTAGTTAACAATGGTAAAAATAATGTTCGGCTTGAAACATGTAGCTTAAGGAATTAAGTTCTATAAATTATTACATATGTGTTGTGTGTCGGCGCACATCTGCTTAACTTAAGGGACACTAAATCGTAGTGGATTCTGCGCATTCCATTGCTGAAATACCATAAGCCCGAATTCCGATTTCAATCCCCGTGGGTTATGCCTATTTCTGTAGTTCACTAGTAGCTGCCGTTGCTCTAATACCTGTATCGAGAGTTACACTTTGCACGGCTGCGCCTGGGGGCTTAGGATTTGTCTAAGTATTGCAAGCCAGTGTTGACCAGCGGCGCTAGCGTACTGGCAACCAGCGGCGGCGGCTGCGGTGCCGCCACTGTTACAAAATTATTGAAAAGAAACGCGGTAGCCGCTGCGCTATGCGCAGTGCCCATTGCTGAGACCGAGACGGGCACGGCTGATATGCTCATTGGTTCTGGCTCGTTTGCTGCCATCACAGCGGCCGCCTGCAGCAACGTGGCTGGCCCTGGCCCGTTCGCAGACTCGCCGCTGCCGCCGTTCAGTTGGTCAACCTGCAGAGGCATTACACCTGCTGCGGCGGCGGCAACAACGCCCATGTGACTTGAAATCGTATTCTATATTGAGTTGAAGTTAATACTCTGTAGATTCATTGCTGCGGCCGGATTAACGTTGATTGTGCCCGCTCCCGTGGCAGCGGCGGTTGCGCCGGCACCCGTCGCATCGATATACCGCTGCCGGGTCATGGTGTGCACGTTTGTGGGCGAGTCCATGTAGCGTGCATCGAAGAGGCTCATCACGCCGATGGTTGGGTGCGTGTTGGTGCCACCTGCTGTGGTGGCCGCCGACGCGCTGGCGTGATGTGGCGTACACATCAGAGATGGCGTGGGCGTCTCCGCCTGGGGCGGTATCTGCATGTTGAGCGCAGCAGTCTGAGCCGCGGCAACGGCCGCTGCAGCTAGTTGATCATATGTTTCGTTGGTCGTATCATCGCCGGGATTTGTGGATGGCGTCGGCGAGGGCGATAGGTTGGGCTCCTGCTTGACGACGCGCGCCTTAATGCTGGGCCTGGACACCGGGTAGCCGCGTTTCTTGTACTCCAGCCAGAGGGTGCGATTGTTCACTCCGTACAGTCGAGCAGCTTTGCAGAAACCAATGCCTCCGGTTCGAACCGCCTCCAAAGCGCGAATAAAATTCTCATCGCCCTGGGGATTGACTGATCGCTTGCGCTTTACCACTTGACTGCTCCCGCCACCACCGCCACTGCTGCTGTTTCCACCGCCGCCAGCGCTGCCCGCACTTCCACCCGCGCTGCTACCGCCGCCGCCGCCCACGCCCGAGTGGACAGGCGACTGCGTGGGCGTCGGACCCTGGCTGTACACGGACTGCACGATATTGGACTCGTTGGGCGACGTGGGTGACAAATTTTGCGCTCCTGTTGCATAGCCGCTGACCAGATTATTCACGGTTATGATTTGCGACGAGTACGCCTGCCCAGCAGTGGCACCCTGTTGTTGCTGCTGTTGCTGCTGCTGGTAGTGTAGCTGCTGCAGGTGCTGTTGCTGCTGCTGCTGCGTGGCCTGCTGCTGCGCTTCGTGTTGCTGCTGCTGCTGCTGTTGTCGCTGATCGTTGGTGCCGGCGGTACCGACACCGGCACTGCTATTCGCACCGCTGTTTTGATTGCCGCCGTTGCCATTGCCAATCAAGTTGGACTGGCAGGTGGGCATCGAGAAGCGCGAATAGTTTGAATCGACAACTGTCCACTGCAGACCTGGGAAGGGGAGAGAGAGAGACAGCGTAAGATTGGTTTTGTCTTTAGTAGGGGTTTGAAATTGAAATTTACTCTCTATAAATTTACTCTCAATTTAGGGTCGGGGCTCATCATTTGGCCAAGATCTGACATTGGAAATAGGGGCAAACCATTGGACAACAGGTATGGTACAGTTTATATAATAGAATGGTATTGGTATCGGTATCGAGTAGTAGAAAGATTGCTAATGCTAAATCATTATCATTCGAAAACCGCTCTTCAAAATGCTTCCCCACAAAAAAAAAAAAAAAAAAATTAAAAAAAAAATACAAAAAAAATGTTGAAAAAATTGGCAAACAAGAGTTTAGTAAATCAAAACAAGAAAAAGAAATAATCAAATAAGTAAAATACAGTTATTTAGTTTTGGACTCTTTGCTAGCTCTCTCCCATTCCCAAGTTCAGGTAGGATTTCATTTTTGAATAGTATACAAAATAGTTAATTATATACATATGTACATACAAATGCATTAATTTCATGTAATACAATTATTTTTAATCGCACTTAATCGGTAAACGGTAGTCTTTATGCTTATGTTTCATATTTAGCTTTAGCATTCATTTCTCCAAGCGCTTTGGATCGCACTTAAATTCTTTGAACGTAAGTGTTTTGGGTGTGTGTGTGTGTGTTTGTGTGTGTGGAAGGCATGAGATGTGAATGAGCGATAGCAGAGTAACAACAGGAGTAGCTACAGTTGAGCAAATTCATAAGAATGAAATAATGATAATGATAGCAAAATCAACAACAAAAACACAAAACGAAGGGACCAAATAGAGCTCCTCGACTTGACTCGTCTCGCATGGACAGACTGTTGCCAATAGAAAGTACAACCCCTTAATGAAGCATGATCTGGCGTATGATTTTTATGTGACAGTGTTTCATCTCTTCTCTTAGCGCAGCAGATTAATGTACTTTGATTGATTATCTTTAAGACACATTTTACTTAAAAAATAAATCGCACATTTTATATAATTAACTTACAGCATGATTTAGTTACTTCGAATGTATTTGTGTAAGAATATATGTTTGGATTTCTTATTTAATTTAGTTTGTTAAATTTTGCTCATTCTGGTTCCAGTGTGCGATTCATTTTTTACAAGTACAGGCTTTATAGTCTAGTTAGTGGACTTACCAGAATGCGATGATTGTGAATTGGGCGCGTCGTGTTCCGATGGTGTCGTAGTACCAGAAATGTCCAGGGGCATCGATTGATTCACACTGCCGATGTCCACTTCGGGCTTCTGCATGTTGACCAATAAATAATGGAAAAAGACAGTTCAGTAAAATGCGCGGAAATTGATATAAGCTTAACGTGACCAATTTCATTACAATTTGCATATGTATGTGTCCGTGAGCGTCGTCCAGATCCGAATCCTGCGGCTGCTGCTCTAGTTCAGCGCTCGCCGACTCCTTAAGCAGTTTGGCGGTGTGCATCGAGTGGCCCGCGAGGCTGCCCAGTGCCGCGGTCGAGTTGCTGCCGGCGCCTCCGGCAAAGGACATTTGATTCATCTGTGCCAGACTTAGCCCTGGAGCGCTGCCAGCAACACCAGCTGCATCAAGGGAACTGCTGTGCTGGTCCTCCGAGTTGTTCCGATCACCAGATCCTGCAAATTGCAAAGTCAAATTAGCTACAATCTCCAGCTTTCTCTCTGCTCTTCACGCGCTGGCCGACGATTCTTTACCCAAGTCACACTCACCGTTATTCGAAGATTTACGCAAACGCTTGCGGCGCGTGGCCGGCGAGGTGCCAGCGCTAAGCGGCGATGGCGATCGCCGCAACTGATGGTGATGCGTCTGTGAACCCTGCGCTTGGCTGCCCTGCTGTTGTGCTTGGTGATGATGATGATGATGGTGATGCTGCTGTTGTTGCTGCTGCTGCTGTTGTTGCTGCTGCTGTTGTTGTTGCGCCTGCTGCTGTTGTTGTTGCGCATGCTGATGCTGTTGCTGCTGCGCCTGCTGCTGCTGCAGTTGTTGCTGTAGCTGCTGCTGCTGGAACTGCTGCGCCTCGCTGGTACTCCAAAGCGAGTCGCCGGCACTACTGCTCCCGCTAGCTGCTCCCAGACTGGATGCGGCCGCACCAGCGTTGGTTCCGGCAACATTTGCACCAGCCTGTCCGAGGAGCTCGGTGGCCTCGCTGGAGGACTTGCTGTCGGACTTGGTGAGGTTGGCTGGATCCGTGGGCATCTCGGCCAGGCCCTTTATCTTGAGCATCTCGGCCGTTTTGAGTATGTGCGGCAGCTGCTCCTGCGACACATTCACCTCGCCGTAGTACATAAAGTCCACCATCGTCTTGAGATCATCGTACTGCACGTCCTTCAGTATGACAATCGGATGCTGGCACGGATTTGTCGTAAATAGTGCCTGATAAAAGTCAAATGTAAATGCAAATTTAAATAAATCAATTCAATCCAAAGCCTTTCACTCACCTGAAAGTACGAGCTGCACGCGGAGAGCACTATTTTGTGGGCCTGCAGTTGGCGGCCCTCCGCGGCGAGCGTGACGTCCACCAGCGTCCCATTATGCAGCAGGGAGGAGCAGACGGATATGAAGTTCGGCTGGTGATTGTTCCAGCGCAGGCAGAACTGCTGCACAGACATTGTCAGCGTCGGCGTCTACGCGAACCACAACAACAAAAGGCGATGCTGTTGCCGCTGCCGCGTACGTTGTCTCGCGGCAGCAACAACAAAGTGTCGAAATACCAGCGAGATACCAACGATTTCAATTCCAAAGCGAAATGACGAAAACACGCTGATAACAACACTTTTTTTATCGCCTATTGATTTTTGTTTTCTCTTTTCAGTTCCGTTGTTGCTGTTTTGTTTTTCGGTTTAATTAAAATTTATGTACAATATTTTCGGGAGGGCGCCTTTAAGTGATATTGTTGTTCTTGTCGTTGTCTGATTGTATATATGTATGTACACGCACGTACATAGATATGAACTTTTGCGTTTGGCGGCGGTTTCTATGCCGCAGCGTTATACACATTCACAGATGCAAGCATCTTATGTACTGCTAAAATGGGAATAAATGCAAAATAAATATTATAAGTATATAAATGTTTATATAAAGCCACATTTACATGTACAATTGTATATATACTTATTTGATAAGGGCAAAATTCCAATTTGTTTGGATTAGCGTTTTTTTCTTGTTCTTATTCTTATTTTTGGTTTAGTTTCAAGCTATCTCTTCTTGCTCACGCGCGCACTCTTTTGCTCTTTCTTTCTGTATCACAGGCTGCGCCGCGCTCGCTCTTACAACAAAAACAGCACTGGCAACAACAAAATAAGTATATATATAAATGTCTATGTGTGTGTGTAATTATACAGTCGCGAATAGCGAACGCACACACACACACTTGCACGTAAACACTCATATATATATATACATACACTGGCAGATGCTCCGAAATTTATCAGAAAGTATGTGTACTGTTTTTTGCCTTAAGTTTTATTTTTAATGAAAACGTAACGAAATCTAATACATAGGCTTTATGGCTGATGTGCGCTAGGGAGACCTTGAATTTTCTTTGATTGTTATGACGTAATTAGCGCGTCTGACCCTCTGCCTCTGCCACTGCCGCTGCCACAGGCACGACCACGACCGACGTCGTACTAATCGCTGCTTCGTTTATTCATCGTATTGACATTTTCAGCAGCCTTTATTTAGGTATGTACATATATACATTTCTGCATATGTCGCGCGTTTTTCATATAAATGCTCTCCACCTATGTATTTATATGTTCATTAAACTAGCAATTGGCAATATTTTACTTTTTCGTGGGTTAGGGGGGACATTTTTATTATTTTGCACAAAAGAAAACACGGCGAGAAGTAGAAAGTCCAAAAACAAAATGGCGCGCTTGTGAGAAAAATTGTTGGTTTGCAAAAGCTTTAAAAAGCAAGTTTAAGACTTCATATTTTATATAGTGCTTATGTATTACACTTATTCACTTTCATATTTCTATTTATGCATAATTCTGCTTTATTTAGTTTACGTATACATTAATATTGGCAGTAATGCAATTCTTACGTTTTACTTCTTTATTCTTTTATTGCGATATCAGGCCTGATAATCAGGGTTGCTTGGCAGAACTGGAAGCATTTCGTGTCACTATCGATGGTCCTAGCTTACTTTGACGTATCGATTTTAAATTAATCGAAAGTTTAAGTTGTTTACAAAACATTATTACGCCTTGTTGCCATGCAAAAATGATAAAGTTGGATTCGAATTATTTTTAAAGTTCATGCTCATTTTTTATTTCATTAATTTAGGCGTTGTTTTGGACAAAATATATATTTGAAAAAAGCCAATTGATAAATGAATACCCATAATGATATTGAGTATGAGAGAATAAAAAATACCAAAACTATCGAATGGGGTAGCTGTCGGTGGGTTCCTGCAATACTCGTGCGATATAAGCAATATTGTAATTGATGTTATCAAAAATACCAACTAGTATTTTATTTGAAATTGCAGGGCTACAGTTCAGTTAATTCAAAAGAAGGCGCACTTGGTCTACCGTTTGAATTGTGTTTTATTGTTAATTAGTCCAGGAGAATTCTGTAACCGTCCTTGAGAGCTTTGCATATAGATAGATTTATGGACAGAGGATACAATATAATAATAACTATCATTTAATATAATATAAAACAAACTGCACGACAGTTTCTATTCCATATGTTAGCTAAAGCTATTCCGAAACTCAATATTGGTTGTCAAAACGTATCAATGATACAATTTATATATATTAGGCTATAAAAAACTAATAGGAATAACTATCTTGTTAGCTTTAATTTATATGCGACTTCCAAATGCAAATACATATTTAACGATGATCATGGCAATATCGACTGATAAAATAAGAGTCAATTTGCATTAGTACTTTCTGCCCCTAAAACGAATACATAAAATTTTAATGCAAACTCAGAAGACTTTGTTGTTAATGGTTAACAAAATAATGATTTGTATCCATGAATAGGGCTGCTCTGCATGATAAGCAAATGCATGGGCCAAAGAGTAACGGCCTTTGGTAGACGGAATAAATATGCATCTTTTTATGCGTAAGACAAAAGCATGCGATAAAGTTAGACTGAACTACGTAGTTTCTACAACCACTAATATGCCACTGCAGTGAGAAACGAGCGTTGAACGCGGTCAGATTCATATTTGAGATGCGTAAATTAATAATTCCGTGCCATAAAAACAAATATTAAATTATGCATATTTTTGATAGAGCCCTTGCGTTGTAGGTGTAGGTCACAGTTCCAGCTACAGCTGATATAAAAGTCTCGTCTTTTTGATTTCGACATTAGTATCACCTGCAATAACGATCTGTGCAGTACGATCAGCTCGAGCTTAACTAAAATGCACAAAATCGTAAGTTATAGCTTGATTACAATTTAACGAAACTAAAAACTAATACCCTTTCGTCTTCTTCTAGAGTCTAGTCCTTGCCGTGCTGTGCCTCATCGCTGGCTGCAGTGCAGTCGACGAGTCGGATGCCGTTATCACCAGCTACAGATCTCAAGTGAACGAGGATGGCAGCTACAGCTATGAGTACGGCACCTCGAACAATATTCAAGCCTCGGAGTCAGGAGTTGGCAGTGCCTATGCTGCCGGATCCGTGCAATACACAGCTCCCGACGGACAGCCCATCCAACTCGAGTATACGGCTGACGAGAATGGTTTTCAACCGAAAGGCGCCCATTTGCCAACTCCTCCTCCCATTCCGGATTACATTCTGAGGGCATTGGAATACATTGAGGCACACCCATTCTCAAGAATTCAGCTCAAGAAATAAGATTGTATCGTCTAGAATAACACATCATCTTGCTTAGCTTAAGTTAGTAAATGATAGATAATTTCGTAATTTTGTTTGTTCTTGGTTTTACTTTTAGAAATTAATTTTTTGGCAGTGGTTGTTTGTGATTTTGAGAGCCAAAGACATACAATTTGGTAGGGAGGTTCGTATGTAATGAATAGAATATGTTAGACAGCTTGTAGATGTATACTAAAATGTGTCAGATTTGTACAAAATGGGGAGTAATCTGCAGAGTTTGGCTTAGGCTTAGTCGCTTTTTTCATAGAGTAAAACTGATGCGAGTTAAGATAAATTAAATATGATAGAATCACACTTAAAACCAATACTGGTACCACAAATATTTAACTAGAGTTTGCAGCAGCAGTCACTGCTTTTGGCCATTGTATTGGACAGTTGCCATTCGGCTGTTTCCAGTTTTGATGTTAATGAAATGCAAAAGCGAGCGTTCAGCGCGGACGTTGGCAATCGACTTGAACGTGGTAAATATTTCGGTGTCTAGTTAACTTTGTCTAAAGCTGCTGACTATTACGCAAATTGATGCCCGACTGGGCTCAAGTAGTATTTCATTTTAACGCAGTAAATTAATTTAGGTTTAAGTTTAGTACCTGCTACGATCAGCAAAGATTGAAGTTCAAAACATGACCAAAATAGCAGTTTCCTTGGAAAATTTTTCAGTATTGTCAAAGGCGTATTACCAGGAACACTTCAAGAATACAACCAAAAATATGGTAATAATATATATATATATAAATATATAATATTGTACATATATGTATATAGTATATATAATTCTCTTTAATGCTTAGCTCTTCTATTCAGCTTAAGTCTATTATTTTAACAATAGCGTACTTTTAGGTGCTCCATATAAATATTAAATTTAGTTTTGTAAAATATGCTAAGTTATTTCATATTAATTTCCAAAACAAACCAATTGAACTTCGAACATATAATTGATTTTTCTTTTTTTCAAATTTGTGGCACGATTATTGAATTTCTGAAATTAATTATTGATCAAATTTAAATATGTTGAAAAAGAAAGTAAATTAAGGACGAAATGAAATCATTTTTAATTGGCAATTATATCTCCTGTATGTATATTATTTAATAAAGTTAAAATACATCCATTCAGGCTATTTTTTGGTAAAGGAAATATTATTTTTTCAGAAAAAGGCAAAAAGTCGGGTTTGAATTTATATACTCCTCAACGTTCGTTTATTTAAAACCATATGTACATATTAAGAAAGCTTTCAGAGTGTTAATATTTGCAAATATTTGACAAACATTTAACCGATCAAGCGACGTTTCACCTGATAGTTCTGGGGTTGACGGAAAGGCTGACGCACGGGCTCATCGACGTATTGTGGATGAGTACGGATGTATTCCAGCGACTTCAGAATAGCCGCAGGCACTGGTGGTGGGGTGGGCAGGTGAGCGCCTTGGGGCTGGAAGCCATTCTCGTCGGCAACGTATGAAACCTGGATCAGTTGACCCTCCGGCGAGTAGTAAGAGTATCCACCGGTCGCAGAAACGCCACCAAGTCCTTGCTCCTGGGCGGAAATGCCGTTGGATGTTTCATATGACTGACTGTACTGACCATCAGGATAGATGTCGCTGGCGGATTTGCCGGTTGCGTAAGCGTCGCTGCTCAGAGATGCGGCATAGGAGCAGGCAATGAATGCCGAGGCAACAAGGAGCTAAAATGATCAAATCATATGTGATTTTGGTTATTTTAGCAGGTCCTGCGATTCGCTGCTTGTTAGTTTAACACTTACGAAGCGGAACATTTCGAAGCTGTGGAGATTGTGTGTGTCTTCAACTGGTAGAGAAGATGTTGTGCTGACTTGGTGGTAGATTGCAAGCGAATTTATACTTAAAATCGCCGTGTAGTTCGATATTCTCAAAACAAAAAAAAACCTGATCGCTTCAACAGCTTGTACGTCGATGTTCAGGAAATTAATCTAAATAACCATAACAATAAAAGCAGCCAATAGCTCGAATTGGCCAAAACCAGAGAATGTGTGTACGCATCAGCAGCGACGGCGGCAGCGACGGCGACGGCGACGGTGGCTTCAACGGCGACAGCAACGGCAACTTGGAAGTCAAAGCCATAGCCGCCGTCATCCAGTGTGAGTGGGCTAACCCTCGCCTCGAGTCGCCGAAGAGCCAAACTAAAAGCATCGCCGCATGCAGCGGTGTCAATGTCGAGCCGGTCCCTGGCCCGCTGCTGGGCGGGACCAGGGGCTCACTCGACACACCCAAAAATGTATTTGACCAAATTAATGTATGCGTGCAAGTCGTCTGTATTTGCGTGTGTGTGTGTGTGTATGTGTGTAGCGCTATAAATATTTAGCATAATTTATGGTTTCACTAGACCGGCGCATGCTATAGTTTTTTTTTTGTCCGGTTTTGGCCAGAAATGTTAATTCACTTTGTACTGTTGCGATGGAGAGGCGCTAAATGTGTGCGTTTAACAAATTGGTCCATAACATTGAGATAATTTAATAGCCGAAATGAGATATTAAAACAGGATTGTGTCCAAGTGTCAATATAGTCTAGATATATCGTTAACTGAAACCTGACATGACCTAAGGCAGCGTGAATTCATTTGTGTGTTGAATTTGATGGATTTGCTGATTTACGAATTTCATTTATTGCCCAGTTTTTATGGCACATATCAGGCTAATTTGATTTTTTTATTTTCCAAATTGATAGTGTCAGATATATAAAAACGTCTCCGGTATTAGAAGTAAGCTTGTTCTAACTATGTAGTTTAAAGAAGTACTGCAGATCTGGAATTCTAAAATTCCATAAGCCTTATTAAACATACTTAAACAAATCATTTAATAAGCACAACGAGTTATATTTAAATTTATATTAGTTACGGTCATTCAGTCAAGCGACCCAGACATATCAAACGCCCAAGCTCGACTTATGCTAATGATGATAAGTCCGCAAACTAGTTTATGAATGATATACTGCCTTAATTTTTTGCGTGCATTTTAATATTCAGATTAGTGTCGCAAATTCAAATGCAAAGCTGTCACAGTTCACACAGATTTTGAATATTTTTCCGAATTGACGCGTGATAAGGGTATATTGGGTTTTGTGCAATGTCCGTCTGTCTGTCCGTCTGTCCGTTTGAACGCAATTTTGTTTCGCTGCTATTAAATCTAGTAACTAGAACCTTGAAATACATATATATACATATGTATTGGAATATATATATATATATATATATATAAATATCGTGTATACCCATTAGTTATACCCACAGTAAAAGATTTTTATTGACACACTAAAATTGCCAAATGTTGACATGTAAAACTCTCGGATCCAAATTTCAAGCTCTCATAACTTTGTCAAACCTAAACCGATTTTCATGTCTGATGGCGTTTTGTGAATGAGTTTGCCTATAGATTGATTCTGTATTTAAAATATATGCCTTGGCTAAAATAAAATTTTGTTGAATTTTTTGGTAAAAATATCGTGTACCCCCCCCTTACTCATTTCGACAAAAATTTTTTTTTCAAAATTTAGAATTGCAAATTTATATTTTTATTCGATTGTGGTTGTCACAATTAGTATAAAAAACAAAATTAAAACAGATTCTGAGGAGGTAAAATTTTTTGTTAAAAATCATGGGAAAATTTATAAAAATTTTGACATGTATAACTTTCGGATTCATACCTCCCATATTTCAAGCTCTCATAACTTTGTCAAAACTAAACCGATTTTCATGTTTGATGGCGTTTTGTGAATGATTTGGCCTCTAGATTGATTCTGTATTTAAAATATATGCCTTGGCTAAAATAAAATTTTGTTGAATTTTTTGGTAAAAATATCGTGTACCCCCTTACTCATTTCGACAAAAATTTTTTTTTCAAAATTTAGAATTGCAAATTTATATTTTTATTCGATTGTGGTTGTCACAATTAGTATAAAAAACAAAATTAAAACAGATTCTGAGGAGGTAAAATTTTTTGTTAAAAATCATGGGAAAATTTATAAAAATTTTGACATGTATAACTTTCGGATTCATACCTCCCATATTTCAAGCTCTCATAACTTTGTCAAAACTAAACCGATTTTCATGTTTGATGGCGTTTTGTGAATGATTTGGCCTCTAGATTGATTCTGTATTTAAAATATATGCCTTGGCTAAAATAAAATTTTGTTGAATTTTTTGGTAAAAATATCGTGTACCCCCCCCTTACTCATTTCGACAAAAATTTTTTTTTCAAAATTTAGAATTGCAAATTTATATTTTTATTCGATTGTGGTTGTCACAATTAGTATAAAAAACAAAATTAAAACAGATTCTGAGGGGGTAAAATTTTTTGTTAAAAATCATGCGAAAATTTATAAAAATTTTAACATGTATAACTTTCGGATTCATACCTCCCATATTTCAAGCTCTCATAACTTTGTCAAAACTAAACCGATTTTCATGTTTGATGGCGTTTTGTGAATGATTTGGCCTCTAGATTGATTCTGTATTTAAAATATATGCCTTGGCTAAAATAAAATTTTGTTGAATTTTTTGGTAAAAATATCGTGTACCCCCTTACTCATTTCGACAAAAATTTTTTTTTCAAAATTTAGAATTGCAAATTTATATTTTTATTCGATTGTGGTTGTCACAATTAGTATAAAAAACAAAATTAAAACAGATTCTGAGGAGGTAAAATTTTTTGTTAAAAATCATGGGAAAATTTATAAAAATTTTGACATGTATAACTTTCGGATTCATACCTCCCATATTTCAAGCTCTCATAACTTTGTCAAAACTAAACCGATTTTCATGTTTGATGGCGTTTTGTGAATGATTTGGCCTCTAGATTGATTCTGTATTTAAAATATATGCCTTGGCTAAAATAAAATTTTGTTGAATTTTTTGGTAAAAATATCGTGTACCCCCCCCTTACTCATTTCGACAAAAATTTTTTTTTCAAAATTTAGAATTGCAAATTTATATTTTTATTCGATTGTGGTTGTCACAATTAGTATAAAAAACAAAATTAAAACAGATTCTGAGGGGGTAAAATTTTTTGTTAAAAATCATGCGAAAATTTATAAAAATTTTAACATGTATAACTTTCGGATTCATACCTCCCATATTTCAAGCTCTCATAACTTTGTCAAAACTAAACCGATTTTCATGTTTGATGGCGTTTTGTGAATGATTTGGCCTCTAGATTGATTCTGTATTTAAAATATATGCCTTGGCTAAAATAAAATTTTGTTGAATTTTTTGGTAAAAATATCGTGTACCCCCTTACTCATTTCGACAAAAATTTTTTTTTCAAAATTTAGAATTGCAAATTTATATTTTTATTCGATTGTGGTTGTCACAATTAGTATAAAAAACAAAATTAAAACAGATTCTGAGGAGGTAAAATTTTTTGTTAAAAATCATGGGAAAATTTATAAAAATTTTGACATGTATAACTTTCGGATTCATACCTCCCATATTTCAAGCTCTCATAACTTTGTCAAAACTAAACCGATTTTCATGTTTGATGGCGTTTTGTGAATGATTTGGCCTCTAGATTGATTCTGTATTTAAAATATATGCCTTGGCTAAAATAAAATTTTGTTGAATTTTTTGGTAAAAATATCGTGTACCCCCCCCTTACTCATTTCGACAAAAATTTTTTTTTCAAAATTTAGAATTGCAAATTTATATTTTTATTCGATTGTGGTTGTCACAATTAGTATAAAAAACAAAATTAAAACAGATTCTGAGGGGGTAAAATTTTTTGTTAAAAATCATGCGAAAATTTATAAAAATTTTAACATGTATAACTTTCGGATTCATACCTCCCATATTTCAAGCTCTCATAACTTTGTCAAAACTAAACCGATTTTCATATTTGATGGCGTTTTGTGAATGATTTGGCCTCTAGATTGATTCTGCAATTAAAATATATGCCTTGGCTAAAATAAAATTTTGTTGAATTTTTTGGTAAAAATATCGTGTACCCCCCCCTTACTCATTTCGACAAAAATTTTTTTTTCAAAATTTAGAATTGCAAATTTATATTTTTATTCGATTGTGGTTGTCACAATTAGTATAAAAAACAAAATTAAAACAGATTCTGAGGGGGTAAAATTTTTTGTTAAAAATCATGCGAAAATTTATAAAAATTTTAACATGTATAACTTTCGGATTCATACCTCCCATATTTCAAGCTCTCATAACTTTGTCAAAACTAAACCGATTTTCATATTTGATGGCGTTTTGTGAATGATTTGGCCTCTAGATTGATTCTGCAATTAAAATATATGCATTATTAAAATAAAATTTTTAAAATATTTTGTTGGATAGCTTAGTTAAATTTTTTTGTTTTCATTATATTTTTTTTGTATATGTACGTACAAATCATGCTAGGGTACATGCTTTGGCTGCTATTACACTTTGAACGAGTATTGCGCTGTCGGTAACATCCGACTGCAACATTCTTACTTGTTTTAAACTGTATTTGTATAAGTTTGCTTAGTTTAGAGCCAAAAAAATTCCCAAGAATATTCGTAGCATTTGCATTATATCATTAGGATTCTCTTATCAGAGGAAAGCAGCATCGTTTCACGACTTTTAAGTCTTTTTTACGTCACACTTAAGTCTTTATTTATATTAAACACACGCACTAATATGAAACACTAGAAGCCTAATGACTCCTTTGACGAATATTTATGTATATGACGAATAGCAAACGTGGTTTGGAATATCTTATCCATTCGACTTTTAACATTTAGAATATGGCTTCAAACGATTGACGAATTAAACTAGTTTGGCTTCCTGGTTATGCGAGTTGCAATAAACACTTACCTCATTTATTTTATAGCGACGTGAACTATAGGAAAACTATCCTAATATGAACTATTCTTTTTACAACGTGTTGAAATTTGCATGCTCATTAAACCACTTTTATGATGGTGCTCGTCACTCGGCTTGATGTGACGACTAACAATAGCATCGTTAAAATTCAAATTTGGAGTTATTAATTGGAATTAAGTTCAATTTGCTTAATGAAAATAGCAGTTAATAAAATAATTTTACCTTATGTAGAACAAGTATTTTAAATCAAATCATTTGGTTTTTTTTTTTGGAAGATGTTATTTATTTCCAAGCAGCTCAAAATAAGCTTGTTAAATATAGTTATTCTGTAAATAGCTTAACGCTTACAGAATGTGTAAAAAGTTAAAAATTGTAAGACTTAACGAAAACAACCTAGGATCGTTTTAAAGTATAGGAACTTAGAAGCGCACATGTCCCTGTCGCTGCTCCTGTTGTGGGTGGGTGCGAATATATTCCAGGGATCGCAGAATGGCAGCTGGGATTGGTGGGGGCGTGGGCAAATGGGCGCCCTGTGGGTGGAAGCCGTTCTCATCCGCAGTGTAGGTCAGCTGCACCAACTGGCCTTCGGGATTGTAGTAAGCAGATGAGCCGCTCGCATACTGGCCGCCCACGCCCTGCTCCTGCTGTGCTATGCCATTGGAGGTCTGGAACTGATAGTGGAAGCTGCCGTCCTCCTTAAGGTCGCTTTTGAATTCACGCGTTTCGGCGGCGGCGTCGTAGGAGTCTGGTCGTGCCTGGGCTACGGCTAGGATGGCTACGGTCAAGATAAACTATAGCCAAAGGGTTAAAGGCGGTTAAAGGGGATTCCTTGGATTGCAATGGACTAAAAAACTCACGAATTTCATGTTTGGGCTGGTCTGGGTGCTTGTTGTCACTGTGCAGTCGATGCGAGAATGAATGCTGCTGAAATGGAGTACCAGTCCATTTATAGTCCGCTTGCCAATTACCAGCCAAAAACAAAGCAACGACAACTTTTATGGTTTTTAGCATTGAACCTGAACTGCTGCGCTCAAAAGACATCCATATTGCCGTAGTCATCGTCGGCCCTGCTGCGAATTTCACACATTCACATACAAGCATATGAATGGACATACACAATGTCTGGTCTGTTGGTAAATTTTGGGAAGTGCGCTCATAAATTGTATAAATTGTATGCTCATGTGGCTTTTGTTTTAATTTTTGTTTAATTTTTTGTCGGTTTTCCAAGTTCCAATCTTGCCGCTAGGTGCTGCCCCTGCAGCGTCAAATTTAATTTTAGCGAGTTATTATTTATTAGCACCTTTAAAGTTTGTGTGGTCAGCTTTATAACTAATTTTAATTCCGCATATTCTATGCGACAAATTATTAATGGAATAGTTTCAAGGAGCTCCTTTTACACACACACTAGCACATATTGTAATTATTTTAAGGCAACAGGAAATGCCATAAACATACAATAAATCATACAGAAAACTTTATTATAAATGATCTAAAATAAAACTTAAAAAGTCGATTAAATATCAGCGCCTTCATTTATTACAAAATCACAAAGCGTTCCCCAAAAAAACCAAAGGTCCATAACATGGCCTGGAACGACCTTGCCACAGCATGTGCTGACTTCTGGCTGGCTAAAAGTAATGTAGTAATATGACGACGATGGCCAAGTTCGGGTTATCTTTTGATTATAAGGCACTTGCTGAAGATGCACTTCGTGGCTCACGAAGGTCCAGTCACGCGTAGTCTGCATAACCTAATTTAATAATTTAATTAGGCTGTGCTAATTGGAAATTAAGCGACTAACTAATATTCATATGCATTGGCTCTTAATTGCATGAATATAATTCAGTCTGATTGATTTTCGCAATAGGCAATTAGTTGATTAGATTACAGCAACAATGTAAAACTGACAAATATTAGTTATAGGCAGTTTGTCAATTGCAATAGTTTGTTTTTTCTTAATTTTTGGGCTGATACTGAAGTTGGAAAAACATTGTTTTTGTTTAATATAAAATAATTTAAAAACGACGATTCGGGTTTTGCTGATACGGAAAACTACTAGACTATTAAAACTATTTTTATTTATTTAAAACTTTATTTTTTATAAGAAAAAAGAATAAAAGTAATCAATCTGTGCAGGTCCTAAGGAAGAATAAGTAAGTGTTGAAGACATGGAGGAAATTCAGTTCAAATCAGATTCCTAAATGCATTATGTCCCATTAAAGGAGGGCAACTTTGTGGCCATAAGGACAACTTCGATATAGCTGCTGACATCCAGACCACTGTGGCTTAAATCTCGTACAATATGCCAGTTGGCGTGAGTCAGTGGTGCATCACTAGCGCGAATGAACCGCCAAAGGAAAGAAGCGAAATAAGCACCAGCTACATGCTGTTCCATTTATAAGATTTGTGAATGCTTTTTATAAATACTCGTAGTCGTACATGGGCGAGAGGTAGACACAGAGTCAAGACCGAGCCAGAGTTGGGTTTGGCGGCAACATAATCTTCTTTTTTTATTTCTTTTTTGTTTTTGCTTTTTTTTATTTTGTTTTGTCTTTTCGCCTTTTGTCGGAACCGGCTGTTCGGCCCGAATTGGTCGGGTGCCGTCTGCCGCTTGGTTGGCTTTAAATGAAAGAAAAACTTGTTACGATTCTCAGGCACTTCCTTGGCCCGTAGCCGATGCTGCCTAAGTGGCTTCCGCTGGAGCGGCCGGCCTGTTGGCCTGTATTTAGTAGTAGGACCCATCAATCCGTCTTTTGGGCGCATTAAACTCGCATGGAAAGCACAAGCACTTGCTGCACGTTCAGTCGCCGTTGCCGGCTAAAATAATTGACCTAAATATTGTGGTTGCGACAAGTCTGTCTCAAGGTCACGGGTACAGCAAATCAGTTTGCGTTGTATTTTTTAAGCGCTCGTCTTGGACACAACTACTTTCAATTCACGTCCCTGTTTCGTTTCATCTCGGCCCGTGGTCCGCCATAAAAGTCTATGATACTACAGATCAAAGCTTGGCATTTGAATATTTATTTGCATTTTATATGCTCCGCATTTGGGCAGCCGATGCATGCATTAAAACCTAATTTATGGTTATTCATTAGCTTAGTCCCATTGTCGTTTTTGGCAGGCAGCTGTCAAGAGTTGTATGCTAAGTATATAGAGATATAACTTTATCCAGCGTCGATGGTCGATGACAGCTCTTACAGGGGCCTGGGAGATTGGGTGGGCTTATATGGGCCAGTAACAGTCCCACAATGTCAACTACTTTCAAAAAAGACATTCTAACACCGACCTTGGGCGCGTAAACAAACCTCAGTTTTGGTACTAATTGCTGTTGATTATGTACAAAATTGCCAGGTCGCACCTTTCGTTTGTGTCTTTTCTTTTGAAAATCTGGTTTTTGAACATGTGTAAAATTTCAGTCAATGGGAATTTAAGTTTGTAGTAACGGTAAATATATTATCGTGCATGAGTGTGGTAGCGAGCTTTATATTTATGTATACATTTGTTTATTTAGACATGACACGTGAGTTTTAAAGAAAAGATTTGTAGCTTATAATATAAGTTGTTTGTGTATAGTTTTTATAATAAATATTACTACTATTACAATTATTATATATATCTAAAAACTATAAACGTTTTTTAAACATATCTAAATACTCTTTCCTTTAATTTTGCTTCAACAACGCATTAACCTGGAATTGTAACCCGAAATTTTCGTTGCTCAGTTGATGGAATTAGTTTACTCATTTAATGAGAACTTTTATATATTGACCTACAATTAAATAAAATAATTTATATATGTATTATGTGCCTAGCAATTAATTTTAAGCTGTTTCCACGGCGCCTAACTCTAAGCTGACCTGAACCGCTCCTGGCTTAAAGCAAGCCAAAAATAAATCCACCACAGATCGCGTCTTTTGATTTTTCATATACATAAATGCCCAAAATAAGCGAACGTAATATCAATTAATTCGCTTCATGGGCAAAGCAATAAAAGTTGTGAACTAATCAAAGCTAATGCCAACATAAAATGTTAGTACGATAAAGATACGAGCTGGATGCAACTATCACTTGCAGAGTTTTTATGCATATTAGATGGCGATATTCGATCGCATACTTAATGCGGACCAGCAACATATAGATTTAATCTAGCAGAGTAGCTCTCAGCTTAAATGTGGAATGTCAAGTTGAGTCAGAGCGCAAATTGGGTAACAGACACATTGAGTTTTTTTTTTCTTTTTTTTTGATTGGGGGAAGATGCTTTCATTTCTGCGCTTTGGCCCAGAGTGAACACACACACACACACATGTGCACGCACGTACGTGTGTGAGTGGGTATACTTAAAGCAACTGTAATTAATGAATTAACACCAACATTTAATTACTTTAATAGCCGCAACCTGCTGAGTTTCTTGAACCCCGGGCGCTTGTGCGCTGCCGGGCAGAGTGTTGCGTACGGTTTTGGTTTTAATTTCCATTTCGGTTTCGGTTTCGGTTGGGTTTCATTTTCATTCGCCAGAGTGAGACAACAAATAGCAGAGAAAATGATTGTTGATTAGTTTAAAGCCAGAGCACCGTGGAGCTGTGATAATTGGAAATGCAACCGTTTGTAGCTCGTGGCTCTGATGTGGTTGAAGCCACCGTTGATTCGAACCTGTTGGTGGGCCCTTACCCTAACCCTAACCCATAATCATAATCGTTGGCAGCCATTAGCCAACACACTCTTTCCACTTTCGTTGGGTCGCTGGCGTGCATCAAATGTGGCGGGTATATAAAACTCAGTTCAGTCCAATGTCAGGCATCAAACATAGTTTAGCTCTTAGGCTTTTAACAACAATAAACCAGAAACCCAACAGAACCCAAGCCAGGCAAAAATGTTCAAAATCGTAAGTCCGAGGATGAGTACCAGGTGGCTTGATCCAGACACTAACGTTAGTTGTGCTTCCTCTTTTGCATTTGCAGCAACTCGTCGCACTTGTTGTTGCCGTCTTTGTGGGCGCCGTGTTGGCAGCGCCGTCGGATTCGGCCGATGCGCACGCCGAGATTCGCAGCTTTGAGAACGAACTGAAGCAGGATGACCACAGCTACAAGTATCAGTTCGAGACGAGCAATGGCATCGCACAGCAGGAGCAGGGCGTCGGTGGCTACTATGCGAGCGGCTCATCGCAGTACTACACTCCGGAGGGTCAGCTGATTCAGCTGACGTATACGGCCGATGAGAACGGCTTCCAGGCGCAGGGCGAGCATCTGCCCACGCCGCATCCCATTCCTGAGGCCATTCTCAAGTCGTTGGAGTGGAATCGTGAGCATCCCGAGGAGAACGATGAGGGCCAGTACAATCACGCCCATGAGGGCACTGGATATGGTGACCAGGGCAATCAATTCCTGCAGGCGCCGGCCACTGGTCTGCCTTACGAGAAGAAGATTTAAATTACGGCACAGCGCTGCGGCTGCTGCTGCTGCTGCTCTTGCGGTGGCCTCTGCCCTGCGTTAGCATACTCGTTCATCTTGTAGTTTAAGTCCAGCCTTCTCCGGC
Source organism: Drosophila colorata (assembly GCA_035041545.1). Lineage (NCBI taxonomy): Eukaryota > Metazoa > Arthropoda > Insecta > Diptera > Drosophilidae > Drosophila > Drosophila colorata. The sequence goes on from JAWNLD010000564.1 coordinate 10,923,632, forward strand.
GCATGCAGCTCCCACACAGCTCGTGTTCGCCCATGTTCCAGCCTTTGCATATGTTTATTGCATGGCCGAGGCAACGAACATGGGCAAACAATCGGCAGCAACAACAACTTGGGCCCCGTGTAGTTGACTTTGACTATGACATCGACTCTGGACCTGGACCTGAGGCTGTTGCTGGCTGCTGGAGCTGAGGGATGCGTCTGCCGCCGCCAACTCACATGCCATGGCATGCACTCACACACACACACACGCATTGTACATACATATAGACATATACACACCCACTCACGCACACACGCACTCGAGCTGTCCGCTCCTGGGCGCTGTGTCCTTTGTCGGCTCGCTGACGTTGACATTTATTGCCAGAGATAATAATAATGTAATAAAAGAAAAAATACAATTTAATATTGTTGTTTATACTATGTACAAATGGCGTTGCTTTTTGCCCACCCACCACACAGTGGCCATATGGCGCCAGCCCACTCACAGGAGCTGCTGGGTCCCAGCTGCCAGTGCCATAAATCCCGTTTCTGCAAGGGGCTTCCACGCCCAATTACATACCCATATATATATGTATGTGTGCATGCGAGAGTATCAGCGTTTGTAAACATTTTGGGTAAATTAAATTAAAAATTAATAAATTCGTTGCCATTGTCATTGCTGCTGGGCGTATGCTAATTCGCGTTGGACGACATCGTCGTCGTTTCGGTCCATGTTGCAACAATTAGCTTGCAACTGCTGCTCGTCTCTCGTCGTTTTAATTAACATACTTATTTATGGGTCCGTCTGTCCGTCTGCCTAAGTGTGTGGTTGTTATTGTCTCTTGAGTCTTTTGCAGTGTTTGAAGCAACATTTGATTTTGATAGCCACAATCGAGATGGAGACTTCCTTAAAAATGGTCTCTTGACTATGCTAAAAAGTTGATAGCCGCTCCGAGCGAATCGAGGTGCATTCATATGTCGCTCTAGATCAAAGTTTATATTTGGGGTATAGATTATATAGTATCTTATACCTTATCTTATCTAACTAAGCTTAAGGCTAAGCCAACTTTGTTTTTAATAAAATTACTTTAATTTAAAAATATAAAAAATAAAAATTTCAGTATTTTGTGTAAGTGTATTTGAGGGTCGGTGTGTCTGCTTGATTTTCAGTTCCAAGTTTACTAATATTACTAAATCGGTCGTTTAACTGGGTTACTCGACATGCTAAATTTGCATATTGAGTGTTTATTGTCAATATCGAAGTCTTGTATTTTGGATTACTATAAATACCGCAGAGTCCGAACACAGAGTTCACACTAAAATTAACAACCAAAGCCAGACCAACATCAACATGTACAAGATTGTAAGTGCCTCGAAAGAAACCCATTGAATTTACTCCTGATTTCTGTATGTCTATCAACAGTTCCTCCTTGCTGGTTTTTTGGCCTGCGTAGCCGCCGCTCCCCGTCCAGGACCAGATGTCCAGATTACGAAATTCGCTACAACTTCTGAAACGGATGGCAACTACGCCTACGAAGTGGGCCAGAGCGACGGCACGAGCTTTTCGGAACAAGGCCTGGGCGGTGTCTCTGCCAGTGGACAATTTGCGTACATATCGCCGGAAGGTATTCCTGTTCAATTAAGCTATATCGCCGATGAAAATGGCTTCCAGCCACAATCAGATTTACTGCCCACGCCGCCACCCATCCCGGAAGCTATTCTCCGAGCCATTGACTACATCCAGCAGCATCCCACGCCCGAGGAACTGCTCGATCGCGAGGTGCGCAGCCGACAGATTTAAGCAAACCAACGAGATGAGCTAGAACGTAGCTGTGTCTTAAGTTGATTTATTTTAGCATCAATTGTCACATCAAAATTAATTCAATATGTACAAATAAACTATTGCACGTAATCGTAAAATTTAGAGAGTTTAGACGGTGCTAATTGAAGTGATTTCCTGCCAATTCATTACCAGTTGTGCAAAACTTAATTAGTGTGCTAATAACTGGCCAGAAGCCACTGAAGCGTCGGCATCAGATCATAGATAGAGCCTAGCCTTGTACGCCCGTGCGATGAGTGGGCCGCTTTGCAGCAGTGCACAGTGGGTGCTAAAGGCTAAATGGCAGACAGAAATCAGATATGTGAGAGTTTATTCTTCAGAAACTTTAATTGACTTGAGATGTGGGAATAACATTTTCGATATTTGATTTTGACTTTAATTTATATACGTTGATTGTCGCTTTTAGTTGGATACCACCGTACGCTATATCAGATTCTAGACCAGCCACCTTAAATTGGCGTGTATAAAAGTTAAACTTACGCTTTATTTTTGCTGGCAGCTCTTGTAGCTCTTTGAGAAAATGGAAATTCATTAAGAACCCAACGGGAACATTAACACACGAACACACACACACACACACACACACACACACACACACACACACACACACACACACACACACACACACACACACACACACACACACACACACACACACACACACACACACACACACACACACACACTTTATTACGCACGCAACGAGTTGTAGTAATGGGAATCCGTTGAAGCAGGCAAGAGCCTCCGCATATCAATTAGACATGCTCGTTGGCGGATATGAGTGGTTAATTAAAAAGATTAAGGCACATGAGGAAATTAAGTATATACGAGCGCTTATGAGCATAATCTACGAGTGTGTGTCCGTGTGTGTGAGTGTGTGTGTGGGCACGGTGTCCGTTACAATTGTGTGAGCATCAATTTGTTCAAATATATGGACTGAATGTAAATATGTATGTATATACATAGACGTGTTTATATGCGTGTTGCAAACATAATTAATTCAAACATTTGCTTGATTTCTGTATAAATATTTTTCAACGTTTGCCAACACTTATGCAAATGCTTGTTCAGCTCGCTGAAAACGAAAGGTAAACACACTCGCTCTTTAAATGCTTTGGCCACCTACCTCCCCCTGCAGCCCCCTACAGCCCCTCATGCCCTCACAGCACAGGTGCCGCGCTTGAGTGCTGATGCTGCCGTTTGTCGATTGTCGTTTGTCGTTTGACTCCCTGGCAAAACAAAAACAAAAAGCCTGCTGTGTAATCAAAAACTTCTATTTAACATTTTATTTCCAACTTGATGATAAATGCTTTGTGGAAATGTGGGCCCTATCTGGACGACAACGGCGCTCCAAATTTGCTATGCTGGGCTCAGCACAAGTGTTTGAGTATCTGGCATGGGCATCGCTGGGAACAGGATGTGAATACAATTTAAAATAGATGCGTTGCTGTCTGTTGTTGTCGTTTGTTGTTTTTATATACATATGTATGCACATATTTATGATTTATTTGCCTATATTTTATTTTTCTTTCAACATAGTTCCACTTATGCTTTATTATTTGTATGTTGGCGTACACATTTGTCAAAACAAAGCATTTTCTCATTGCTGTTGTGTATAAGTAATCCTTTTTAAAATTTAATAATAAATATGTTGAATCCATCTGTTATAAATAATTTAACATACTTTCATTTCAAGTGTGAAAAGCCAAATCAATTTTAAAGCAAAGTTTATTTCCGTGAGCATAAAAAACAATCTGGAATTGTTAATAAAATAAATTAATTAATGTGTTATATGATATTCCCAGTGGTCAACCCAAGGCAGCCACAGTAAACAGTTAATTTTATGCACAACAATATGTGATTTTTATTATCAACTATACCAATTGTTACTTTTGTTCTTATGTCCACCATTCAACCGACTCTGTTGCCTCCCACAACTCCGCCCTTTACCCATGATAACAAAACAGCAAACAGACAGACAGACAGACAGACCCAGGACAGATATGGAGATAGAGCTGGGTAGCCGTATCCTTTGCTGAATGCAAACAGTTCTCTCTCTGAAGTGGTTACCATTTGTATTTGTATTTGCCCACATAGTGTATGGAAACCGAAATGTTCATATTTAAAAAATAGCTTTGTTTTGTCACTCTTGGCTGGGTTCTGGTCTGGTTGGGGTACGGGCACGGTTATGGTAACGGCATGTGTCACGTAGTCGGCAAAATGTGCGAGCGAATGCCCCAAAATGACACGGCCCAAACACTACTCGGAAGTAGCTAAAAAAATGGTAGGCAAAATACAAGCATTTCAATTAAGCTAAAAGTATTGGGGAAAAAGGGTTTTTTTTATTGTTAAATGGGTACGCGGGCCGTAATTCTTAGCATTTCACTTAAAATGAATTTCTTGAGCTGCTCGTTTAGACCGCTTTGGGGAGCTTGGGCATAAGTAACGGGCAACTGTTTGTGACGCTTATCTACTACATCACTTTTCATTTGGGATGCAATTTTTCCAGTTGTCCGGCAATGCGCTGGCTATATTAATAACAATAGCGGCTGGCACAGGAGCTGGGGGCGGTGACAGCCAATGCAGTGCGAGGGCGACCAAATGAAAAATAATCTCAAACAATAATTGCCATAGAAAACTTTTCGGCTAGCCAAGGCGCCAAGTAGAAAGGCGGAACGCAAGCAGGGTAAGGTCCAGGAGCTGTCGATAGCAAAATAGCAGCGCAGACAAACGAAACCAATTTATTTTAAAGTAAAAATCAATAGTCGGCAAGCAATACTGCAATGGACACAGGTCTCACTAACGTCGCTCCATTAAAAAGTTGAGCTGTAGTGGCCCGACACCATCGAAAGTGTGAACCTCGGACCAACAACAAGAACAACAACAACATGTGAGCGCGACCTGCTCTGGAAATGCCGCTTAACCCACACAAGCCCAATTCGTGGATATACTGGAGAGTCATTGCGTTTGTCTGCTTACGAAATGTTTTTCCCATTAAACAACTCAACGATGTTTGTAATACCTTGAAGGTGGAATATGCATTTGACATGCGATGAAATTCAATAACTGACAGTAGCTGACAGCGTCCATTGCTTGTGCTGGCGGCTATCGTTATTTGCCCGATACACCCATCAGTGAACACTTTGTGGATTGATTCTGTTTGATTGGTCGCCTTCTAAGCGCTTATTCAAATTTGACCAGAGGTGTACTCGTATACCTGCATAATAATTAGCATGATTCCGAATTTCATGTACAGCTGCAAAACATCTTGCAATAAAAGCGCACTTTTTTGTGCTTTGTTGTTGCCGGCGCATTTCCACATTTCATGCACAATGGAGAGCACACACACACACGCAGCTTGCCTGCAAGCCTGTCGAACAACAGGCGCTTAACAGTCGCTGTTAGGTTTAACAGCGCACACAGGAAGCGCGCCTTTTAAACGGACAACATGGCGCTCGGGCGCTCAGTTTACGTCCGTTGGCTGCTCGTGGCTAGCGTTGCCGCATCGCGTGTCCACTTCCGGAACAGCGTCCATTGTGTGTTGATGGCGCACGTAAATATTCATTTTTGATAAGCTCCTGTGCGTCCTGTTTGGCTATCTGCGCTACTCTCTGTGTATTTTTGGCGCTCGTGTGCGTGTTTGTGTATTTGTGCGAAACTACATTAAAAAGTTCACACACAAATTGCATTATTTCCGCGCTGCGATATATTGGCGCGCTTTTTTCTGCTCTTTGTATACAGCTCGCAACGCTTTGGGCCAGCCCGCAGAAAACATAAAGTATGTACATATATGAACGTTATATATGAGTTTGTGGGTATGCATACATTTTTTACTTACTTCAAATAAGTTTAAGGCATTATCCGTTATTGTTGTGGTGAATTTTGCATAGCTCACTCGAGGATTTGCGCACGTACAAACATATGTGGCTGGCGATACGATACGAGGATACAAGGGATCGTTTATTAAAAAAAATTCCATTAAAATTCTTGACGGTTGCCTTTGCGATTTGGTCCGATTTGGGTTGGTTCTTAAGGCCACTTCACGTCGATTGCTCGGCTTTGGGAGCCTTAGCACCTGGCCGGGCTCGAGGCGACGGCAAATTAGTTAAAAGCACGCTGATTTACAGCAAGTTTAGGCGCATTAAGGCATTAGCCCCGCGGCCACATCCTGAAGCTGGTGCCGAAGCTGATGCTGATGCTGATGGTGATGCTAATGCTGATGTCGCAGTCAAAGTTGGCTCCTGTTGGCATATTGGTAATGTGATTTTTAGAGCACTTTTGTTCACGCCCGGCGACACATGTTGTGGTTCACACTCACACACACACACACACTCACACACATACATATAAATATGCACACGCCCACACAAACTTGGGGGACCGCCCTGCCTGGAGGCCGGTATTTACATGCCCCACCCCGTTTGGCCATAAGCGCTTAGTGGCTGCCAAGTTTTGCTGCAACTTTCCTGCCGAGAAATACACATAGTTGGAATAAATACATTCGTGTGTATGAGCTTGTGTCTGTATTTAAATGTCCTTTCACGGCCCTAGCTAATAATACCCGTAAATTTCACTGAGGGACACCTAACTTTTGCTGTCAGCTCAATTTAATCGATAGATAGAGGGCCCTGCGACATACGTAGTTATATGTAAATATTTGATGACCCCTTGGGCCAGTTAGCCGTGACTCCGCTGCCATTCAGGACACGCTTGATTTCCAGCTCAGCCTGTCGCTTTTTGGCCGTAGTCTTTTCGGTCCGGACGGACAGGGCCCATTACGATGATGACGGAACTTGGACACGCTTCCGGCCGGCCGTCATTAAATCTGAGCGCTTCCAATCCGTCTGAATCAGCGCAAAGCGAAAGTGTGCTGGTCAAGTACCGTTGCGGCGACAATTAATTAAAACTAATTGAGTTTGGCCAATGCTCTAGCGCTCACCGACAGACTGGCTGACTGGCTGACTAATTGACTGCAGGCTGACGGTCTGGCAGCTTGACTTTGGCCGGGTCTGTTTTTGCAATAAATTGTTATTTCATTAGTTTTCATTACTCGCCAAGCAACCCACGCACCGCCTTGCGTCGCGTTCATAATGAAATGGCCGCCTACTCACCTGCCGTATTGTGGGTCCACCCACTGCTCTTCGCCCTTCCCTCTTCGCTCTTTACTCTTCGCTCTTCGCTCTACGCTTTTTGCCACGCTTGATAATTTTCACTCTTATTGGCTTTTAATTAATGCGAAATTGTTGGGGATTATGAATATACTAGCCAGCAGCCCTAGCGAAGCAATTAATTTGATTACAAAACGTTTAACAGGCTCTGCGTACTAATGAGATCTTCAAAGCTCTGATACTCTGATACTCAGATGCTCTGATATTGCAGTCTAACATGTGTGACCGTGCAGTTGGCTTTTCAGCTCTAATGAAAAGATGCTCAGTCAGTCAGTCAGTCAGTCAGTCAATCCTAGGGGAGGCGGTAACCGTTACAGTGGCGCCGGGTGCTTTGTGTTTGGCTGCTTTCTCATTTCAATTGTCAAGTGCTGCTATCAAGTACCTTGTTGCCTGTCTTTTATCCCGTTAGCGCTTGTTTGCTTCTGTGTTGGCTGATATTGGTCTGTGTGCAGGCCAATTGTGCGCTCTACAGGTATGTGTGTGTGTGTGTGTGCGTGTGTGTCGATATCAGACGCCATTCAACACGTTTTCACAGCTTACAGTTGCATCAGTTCATTGACTGACTTTGTATTACGCCCACACTTTTGTATCCCCGAACAATGCACATCACGCTGGCCTGGTGTGTGTATGTGTGGGGGTGTGCGTGTATGTGTTTTTTTAAGCGAATATCAGTACACAAATGTACACACACACACACACACACACAGTGTCACAGCCCTCATCACTCATTGCTATTGATGGCAGTTCCATTGGTTATTGGTTATTGATAGGAAATCTGATTATCTTTTGCTTTTCTGCTTTTCTGCAAGGCTGCGAAATCTTCTTTGCATGTGCAACCAAGTGTGCCAGGTGCCAAGTGCCGAGTGCCAAGTATCTCAGCCAAGTTATGGTTGTACAGGTGCAATGTCGACCAAGAGCTATAAGCATTGCCTTTACCGTTCGGTTACCAAAGTATACTTAAAGGCTATTGAGTTATGACTTAGTACACTTAAATAGAAGCATATCAATACACAAATGTTGTGCAGTAAACATAGAATTATGTTCAATCTCAGCTCAATTATGTGGTGCAAATATGATGGATCAACAAACGAGTAGCTCTTGTTAAATTCATCCATCAGAGACATTAATTTGAATTAAATTTTTAATTAAAAGGTTAAGTGAGATTTTGAAGTTCTCCCAAGAGTTTTGAAGTTGCTAAAATATATATTTAACCAGTTACAAAATGATTTCAAAGCAACCTAACGTTATTTCGACTTTTGATACTCATTCGAGCCGTGCTTAACTTCCAGCTATTAAGGGACCCAAGTTATCTGCGAACCTGAAAGATATTAATGTTAACACCGCAGTCTGGGATTTGCGGCATTTGAGTGAAGCCGTATTTCAGACCACAGACCCCAGGCCGCAGACCGCAGGCAGCAGTCAAAGGCCGCCACGGCTGTTAAGTCCTCCCGAGGAGCAGCAGCAGCTGCATCGGGACATTGGCCATTGGGTATAATGAAGACGCTTTACTTTCATAATTGTTAACGTCTTAGCATTTCATTAAAGGGGCCCCGTGGGCTTTAAACTTGTCAGCGGGCGCGTCCATAGCCAGGATTAAGAGAACTGACTTCATGGTGACAACGAATGATTCGATAATCATACAAAAATGATTTCAAAATCAACAGCTTGTTTGTCAAGCTAAAGACATTCAAATGCTTGACTTGGGCGCCAGCTCGCAGCATTTCCTAATTATGTGTACATACGAGACTGTGTGTGCCTGTGCGTGTGTGTAGAGTGTGTGTGTGTGTGCTTGATATTTTTATGGCACCAAGTTGAAAGCGGAGGGCAACTCGCTTGTTGCTAGCACAACTTTTTCACTAGGATACAGCTTGACTTTTGTTTTGTTTGCTTAACTTCATGTCAAGCAACACACTTAGGCACAGGCCGGACAAGTGTGACAACAAACATGCACTCGAACTCGAGCTCGAACTCGAACTCGCACTGTTAACATTGCCACTGCTGTTAGGCCCTTAACAGACGCTCTCTGCGTAATGTTAAGCGCAGGCGCGAAACCTTCCTCAATTCAATTTCATAGTAATTTCCTCTGCGATGGCTGCAATACGTTTCAGATAAGGGTACGTCGGCTTCTGGTTAGGACACTCCACGCCATTCACGGCAATTTAAATCTGAATTGACGGCGCACTTAAAGGCGTACTCAGTGCGTATTACGCGAAAGCAAAACAAGCTCACAACCGGTTCACAGGACAACGACTCGGCGTGCGTTTAGCTTCTGACGGGGTTTCCTCTAAATGCTGATGGCTCGCCAATGTGTGTGTGTGTGTATGTGTGTATTCGGCAGATGCCCATAATGTATTAAGTGTCAGTAATAGAAGAAATACATTATAATTGCACAGGACAAGCAATTTAGTTGATGTCCCCTACAGGTGAGCCGTAATTTGTGCCTCGCATAATGGAATACATTGTTATCGACAGATAGGCGCCATTATTCCTATCGCCCTGATGTGCCAGCTCCTAATGTAATTTGGGACTATTTTATTTTATTTATTATTTGATTTGTTGGTAGCCTCTGGCGGACACCGGTCAGTCCTTGGACATGGACATGGCAAAATATTTATTTTACTTTTTTTTATTTTTATTTTTTTTGGATGTCGTGACCAGCCCTCGTCCACTTGGCCTATAAAAACCCCAAGCCTGGGTTACCCACTTAAACACTCAATGTTTTATGGCCCAACTCTTGAGTGCAGAACGCTGTGGCTTTTGTCTCTTACATTTCGCTTACTTTTATAGTTGAACTTTAATCGAGGCACTTGGAATTGAAGCAGCGACCACGCCCCCTCACCATGCCGGTCCTAAATAATAGCTGAAGTCAGAGCAAGCAGCAAGTTTGTCAGCGTTACTAACTCCTTCAACCTAACTGATTAAGTTGCTAAAAAATAAAGCAGGCAGTGCAAAATCAGGCAAAAGCAAACAACACACGACTGCACAGCAGGGCTGAAAGTGAAACTCGTACAATTTTTGAAGGAGTATGTAAATATGTACTCAAGTATTAGACGCGTCCTGTGCCTTACACACTTTGCTTATCTAAATTGTTTTATGCCACAGTCCCCCACTTGTTGTTGGGGCCCAGCACATTAAGCAGCTCCCACACACACAGAGGCACACACACACACACACACACATCTTCGACAATTTTTCAATGTCATTTGAAGGCAGCACAAATTTGACATTATCCATTAATAAATTAGCAAGCATATTCCATGTCTAGCTGCTAATTGACTAAAGAGAGCTGAGCTGAGGAGAGCTTTGAAGTTGCGCCTCTCATATTTCAGCACCACAAATCAAATGCCACCCACGCACATCAGAAGCTGAATCTGAATCTGAATTATATAAAGACTGCCAAATATCAACGCGCCCAGCTGTGCGTTCGCCCGAAGTAATCTTATACGTGGCTTAACCTTTAACGCCAGCGCAATCCTTTGTTTCCGCCGATGCGCCGCCTTTTCACCGCCTTTCACACATCTTTTAGCGATTTGCCTGGAGCTGGGTGCCATTTCTCCTCCTGCCTACAATGAAGTCCGCCTTCTGCATGGGCGTGTGTTGCCTTTTCAAAAATCTTTTCAACAATTCTCCAAATGTTTGGTAAAATGATTTTGGGGTCCATTGCGGTGGGTCGCTTTGCAGCTGTCGCTATTTATATACCCTGTACTTAACAGCTTTATTGAGATACATGTACAGCATGCGTTAAGTCGAAAGGCTTATACACATTTGAGTAATTGTGTATCATAAATCATTTTTTGTTGGAATAACTCTTAAAGAAATTCTAACGGCTTGAAAGTTTTGCTCGCATTCAATTTAATTTTCTTAAGCACAAGCTTTAATTTAAATAAGTGCTTTGCAAATTTGTATTGTAAAAAAAACAAAATTAATCACTTACTTCAAGGCCAGAGTGAAAGGAAACTTTTTCCCCAAGAACAGGGTGGCACACAGTCGATCATTGCGGAGTTGTTTGTGCAACTTCTTGTTGTGTTGTCTGTTGTGATTCCTTGACATGTGTTGCCGCCGTAAACCATTTGATTTTCGCACACACAGCTACATCTGCAAGTTAGTTGGGTGCGAAGTGTATATCATGTCTGTCTCTACATTGTTATGAATTTTCGCAGTAATTCCAACGATTACATAGTATTGCGTACATATTTGTAAGCTAAGCCCAAAGGTAAAGCTTTAAAATGCCAGTCGACTCAGCGGGACCTCTGTGGCTCTCTGGCTCTCTGGCTCTGTGGCCGCAAAGTGGCTTTTGCGATACGGCAACATGTCCCCGTCGCCGTTTATACCGAAGCCACTAATGTTGCTCATGTCAAGATTGTTGTTTTTTTCTTTTTCCCATTTGACCCACTAAGAGCGTATATTTATATTTATTTTAGTGCGGGCAGATAGTGGAGAAAGCCTTGACAGCTGGTCAGATTTTGACAGTATGCTGAGACTGAGTGATAAAATGAGATGCAGAGTAATAGCGACCGTGAAAGGGAGAGAGAAAAGGGAATGAGCGACGGGATAAAGACAGATTAAAGTTTTTTTTTTTTTTATAATTTGCATATATATAAAGCTTCTAAAATGCAGACTACTGGAAAACACACACAGGATAAGGGAGCCTTAAAGGAAACAATTTCAATTTCTTTTTCAAATTTGCTGTCTCTAGCTCTAGAAAAATATTACAGCACTTTTATAAAGCAATTATTTTCAAAGCATAGTCAACCTTATTAACTAAAAACCTCAGAGTAATTTTGTAATTGTATGAATATAATACCGCGCATTAGGTTTTGCTTTCCACGACTGTTTACAGTGTGTTGCACAAAAGATAACGGCTAGTAAATTATCGCATTATATCCTAGCCCTCGTCCGGGTAGGACGCCAATTAGTGTAATTACCAAATGAAAGTACTTGTAGCTGAGACAAAAGCTTAAAAAAACGCAGTTCTGCGGAGCTTGTTGCTGTTTTTTTGTGCGTCTGGCGCAAATTTACATGAAATTGTTTTTAATTCTTAAGCAGCTTATGAATTGGCCAAATTTCTGCGGCTTACCGCATGTTTGGATGCAATTGGACATGGACTCTCTGTGTGGAAGATAGAAGATTTTGGGTTAAGCGTCAGCCTGACCGGAGACATTATAATAACATCCATCATGCTGGACTATATAGGAATGACAGCAGTAAATGTTTAGGCTCTTCGCTGAGTAAACACGGCCCAGTTTTGTTTACCAAAATGCTAAAGCTTGTTGTTGTTGTTGGTTTTGGCTGTTGATTGTGCGTTTAGGGCTAAAACGAAAGTGGCCTTTGAGGGTCATTTGGCGTGCTGATTTCGCCACGCGCCCTATATCTACTATATGCTAGCATATATGTATATGGACCAATAATAAGCCATTTCGTGCACATAATTGGCAGGGGCAGACGTTGAGTAAATAGCCATAATTAATGTATACTCGTACAATATAAACATAAATGTGACCTGACCGAAATACAAAAAGTGGCTGAAGCTCACGACGCAGGCCAAAAAAAAAAAAATAATAATAAAAATAATAAACGGAAGCCACAAGGCGAGAGCTACGGAAATTGTTTGTCATTGCGTTTCGATGTGGACGTGTGTGTGTGTGTGTGTATCTCATTGTGTGTGGGTGTGCGAGTGAACAAGGCTGAGTGCGTAATACGCACGCGGAGTATGCAATAAAGGCTATTTCTTCATTGATACGCAAACAAGCAAGCGATTTGTTACGATATAGCTTTTCTTTTATGTATATTCTGCATTCCGTACCAATACCTCGCATTGGCGAAAATTGCCAGAAACAACAGGAAAATGTATTTTGTAGATGAGGACATCATTGCCTGATTACGTTGACATAATCGCATTGACAGCCAACGCATCCGGCGGATATTTGCAGCCGCAGCACCCGAGCGAAATACATGTTTGCCATTATGTAAAGATGAAAATTGTCGCACATATCCGTATTCTCGAGACACTCGATAAATTAAGTTGTTGCATAAACATCTATTGCATTTACAAGTTTCGTTTTGTCCTTACAACTTGTACTAATTGAATCATAAAATTATATTAAGTTTTCTAACACAAAGTTGAGGTTCTTAGAATGTGCTCTTTGAAAACTTTAAGCTCATATAACTTTGCCAAAAATTAACAGATTTTCATGTTTGATGGCATTTTGACATTGGCTTGTTTTCCTAATTGATTCGGTATCTTAAAATATTTTCTTCTTTTTACTTTTACTCATTTTTGAACAATTTTGTTTTCCCAAATTTGGAATCACAAATTTTTTTTTATTGATTGCGGGTTTGAGGTGGTCTACTTTTTTTGTCAAATTTTATACCAAAATTTATAACAATTTATGTGCATTACAAAAATGTTACTTAACATTTTAAATTTTCAAAAATTTTGTTTTTAATGTGCAATCGATTATAATAAATTCTGAGCATAGGATATCTGCTGGTCGGGCACTTACAGAGGAGGGATTCCTGGTTTTGCATAATTTTGCGACACATTGAGCCCTGGCCAAGGGCGGTCCCAGAAACTTCAATCAAGCGCAAAGCCTTTTTATTTTTGATAATAGCGAAATTAAATGAATGCAAACTGTTGTGAGTTTAGCGCTGCACAAAAGATGGCTCGAATTTATGCGCTCCGCTCTCGAGGGTGCCATTGTCATAGCCAAGTGGTGACAGCTGCTCCGTTCTGCTGCCTCGCTGTTCTGGCTGCCGCTGCCTGTCCTGTGCTGTCTGGAGTCCTTTGTGCCGTCGCGCACTCGCTGCGCGGCGAGGTTTTTATTACAAAGGCTCATGAATTTTATTTAGCACGAAAATAGCAGGGCGGGCCACTGTTGCCAATTTGATGAGCATTTTTGCTCCGATTTTTGTTTCGGCCTTGGCTGCATCATCAAGGCAAATACCGTGACAGCAACCAGCAACGGGAAACAGCCAGGAAGCACATTGGAGGCGCTCAAACTATGCGCCCAAGATTACGAAAATTGTTTACACAATGCGCCAGCGTGGCATGCGGCCAGCGGCAAGCGGCAAGCGGTAAGCGGTAAGCGGCATGCCGCTGCCCACCACAACTCTAATTAAAAAAGTTTCACGTTTAACCGCTTGAGTTGGCAGCACACACGCACACACACGCGATAGTACATGTGTGCGGTATGTGGCATGTGTGTGTTCTGGTCGGATGTGTGTATTAGTGCGTGGCTAGACAATCAAAACTTTTGTTGAAGAAGATCCGCAACAGCTTCAAAGCCAACCCAGGCGCAGCTGAAAACAACCGCAAAACGCACGCCTGTCGACCTCAGATTTCTCAGCTCGGTCGCAACCACCTCGGCGACTATAAAATTAATGAAGCGCCTCAGCTTTGAGCATTCAGCTGGCGGCCATTGCCACAACAGAGACATTAAAGTCGTCTTTGCTTCTGCTGTCAGTTGACATTGTTCATATTATTGTTGTTGTTGTTGTTATTGCTGTTGTTGTTGCTGTTGGTGTTGGTGCTGCTCTAGTCTCGTGCTGCCTTCTCATTGCTGATGCGTATTTAAATATGCGCATAAAAGCTACGGACTCTAGTCGGGATTTATGACCTGGGGCCGATGGGGGTGCCTTTTTGGGCGCGCATCGACCATTTTGTGGCTAATCTCTGATGTACACTTAATTATGTGGCACGCTTGCTGATTGCCGACGATCTATGTGGCTGCCACCGACGGCAACCCTTTCTATACCCGTACTGAAAAGGGTATATACGTATTTAGCAAGGGTGTATAAATATCACAGATCAATATTAATAATTTATTTATAATTCTTATAATTATATTTTGAACTTATGATAGGATACTCTGAGATTCGAGCCAACACAACTCGTGTTAACATAAGTACAGACCAGATAAAGGATTGGCTCAAGTATTTCATAGTCGAGCAGACAATTTGTAGCCAATGTCAGCTTATTGCTTTATTTTTAATGCTTTGTCGCATACACTTTGACTCTTTGTGTGCGCCAAATGTCATGTAAATTTCATATAGTAAATCCCGTTAGTAAGCCAAGCAAAAGTATGATAAATTTTTGACAATTTCATTGGCCTCTTCTACGTCGGTGGCAGCGCAAACAAATTGCCAAAAAGCAAAGCGCTAAAAATGCATGAGATTGCGAGGCGGAACGAGGGGGGTGTGGCGCCAAGCTCATGCCAACTGCATGCAAAATGCACTGCAAATTCAGTAAAAGTTCGCAGCAGCTGTAACTTTGCCATGTTCAGAAAGAGCTCAAAATTGAGCAGCTGAAAGCAAACAAAAAAAAAAAGGAAAGGGAAAAAATTCGTTTAGCAAGTTGCGCTGCATTCCAGTTATTTTACACTACACTGACTGCCATAAAGCAATCAATTTGAGCGCCGTGCGTGCACTTTCCAACGTCAAGTTGCGGGATTTGATTCTAGCCAACACCTTTGACAAGGACCACTAGAAAAACATCGAACGCCGACGCAATGTGGCGAGCATTTTTGACCAAGTTCGTAATTGCTTTCAATCGAAATTCTTTGAAAGTGCCACAGTCCTTGGCCGCAGGGAACGACTGTTCATCAATAAAGCCGTCAAACAATCAGGCAATACTCGAATTTATGTGAAACACTTGATAAACATCTGCAATTAGGTAAATTGTTACAATTCAATGAAATTGAATATGAACAGGCGTGTTGACTTACCCCAACCCCACTCACTGCCCCCCAACCCTTCTCCCCTTTTCACTGAACTCATTTGTTCTATGAATTTCTGTTTTCAGCTGGGCCATTGGCGCATTTGATTGAATAAAGTAATATTCACTTGTCATGCAATTGAATGATTACGATTACGGCAATCAAAGCGAAGGAACGCGAAAATCGCATTTCATGCAAATTGCTGAAGACAACAAACCAAGGCAAATGATACATGTAAACAAACTTAAAGTGACAACCGACTATTAAAGCAGTTCTAATACAAAATGTTGCTGCGTTGAACAGGCAATTCACATTACGCATACGCCCTGTGGTAATATAAATTATACTCTCACAGGACTACGCAAAAGCAACTGAACACACAAAGGTCGTTTAACAAAATAAGAATTTAAAATAATTTACAATAAATAAATTCAACTGAGTTAACGCTTACATGGCTTAACAGTTTGTTCAAACCTTTCACAGAATAGTACTGAACTGGATTTTTGTTAACGCTTTTTTTTAGATTTGCCAATCATAAAATCTCTATATATATTGGCAACCATTTTACTGTTCGCGTCTAAAATTATATTTATTAGACTCTTGATAATCTCCTTATGAGATTATATTAAAAAATATTTGTTCCAGTTCTGAAAGGTTCTCTTGCGCCTGCTTTAAGCTGTTAACGACATTAACATAGCTGCAGAGCTGTTATTAACATAGTTACAGAGTTAACAGAGTCCCTAGCAGTCGAGAGTTGCTTAATTGAAATGTTTCTGTTCATACTACAACAATGTAAAATATTTGTTCAATATACTCTTGCATAAGGTATTACAATGTGTAACTCGTAGTAGGAGGCATCTCCGACACAATAAAGTATATATACTCTTTATTATCAATGTCCAGTTGCCTTTGCGAACACAAATAGTTTTTAAATTTTTGTTTAAAATTATTTTGTCAAGAGTGTTGTGTTGAAGTTGTCTGAATCGGCCGACTATATCATCGAAAACCGAATTTGAACATGAAAAGCTTATATCGCAATACTGCAATAGGGTATTTGGTAATCGGTATCAAGAAGCAAATCGTTTTTTCTTGTTTAATATAAAAGCTTACAGCAGTTATTTAAGAATGCCAATGGAAAAAGCATGCAATAAAACAAAGAACAAATAGTTCAAATTATTGGATAACTTGAGAAATTCATTAGGGACTTGAGTACAGCATATTTGTTGCTTGGAAAGTTGTTTACCAATTTCTCATATTCCCTTGTTATATATCTATTTAAGCAGATAATTTGACATGGTTACAATTGAATCATGGCAAATCGTTGAAAATTTCTGTCCAAGTTTGAGGTCGTGCTCTGTGTGTTTCAAAAGTTGCGTCAAACTTTGGCATCGGGTCCGCCGACCAAGCGGATGGCGGTGCCTCATGTTGTAAGTGCTGCGTAAACTTTTAATTATTACACACTTGCGACGTTCAATTTGTACGCGATGTTGCAAGATTAAAAAGTTTGTGAAGTTCAATTATGTACGAGTCCTATGTATGCCGTAGTAAATGCTTCTTGTGCTAATTTGCTGTAATAAACTGAGTGTTTGTGTTAGACGAGAGAACTTTTAGGGATAACTCCTAATGACAGCCCCTATTCATAGTCAAACCGTACACTTCTCAGACTCACGTTGCCTTTGTTCTAGTGTTTACAATTTAACAATATATTTGAAAATTTTTAGTTGCAATGTTTGAATCACGCCGTAGATTCTGGCCATTCAATATTGACCTTGAAAAGGCGGAGGACCGACGCAGCTTCATTTACCGGACATATATACTGTTGATCTTTTTCTTGCTGCTGGCCCTGATCCAATGGGTGGTTATGCTCGTCTTTCCGCGGTAAATTCCAATCCTTACTACCCCCAGCGCTCTTATTGGAATCGCTTTCTGCAGACCCGCAGCCCAGAAGCTGGTGGATTCGCATGAGTCCGCCCTGTTGCTGATGTTCTTCATGAGCATGCTCTTCTTCTTGATGTTCGCCCTCAGCAACCAGTTGCGGGGGCTGCCGTGCATCAACTGGCTGATTACCCTGCTCGTTGTCGAGGGACAAGTGGTGGCCATCGGACTTCTGGCTGTTCGAACGGACATCCTGCGACTGGTGCTCGCCTTTCTGGTCGTCTCAATAATCGAAACCTTGGTCCCGGTCGTGGTTTTACTAGCGGAGGTAGGTCCCAGGAGTGCGGCTAGCGCCTAGCTGACAACGACTTCAAGTAACGGCTCCTCTTTGTACTTTACCCAGCATGACATCACGATGCATGCGGCAACCTTGTTTATGGTTGCCTTCTGCCTGTTCACACTCAGCGTGTATCTGGTCGTCTTGCACATAATGGTCAAGGTGACTTGGCCCTATTACATCTACTGTGTTGCCTGCCTGTTCCTGATGTTCCCCGTAAGACTGCGCTGCTTATTGTTGCACATGCCTTTGATGACCACAGCCGCACACATCTCACTTGCAAAACGCACGAAACACGCAATAAACAAACAACACCCACCCACGGCACACACACCCGGCACACACACACACGACATGCACTCGCCATTCGCAGATTCTGTCGTATCATGTGCAAACGGTTTTGGGAAATGGCCGTATACGGACAAGCCTGACTGATGACAAGTTCGCCGCGCTGCTATTGTTCCACGATTTTCTGGCCCTGTTTATGCTAACCTTTTACTGGGCACCCGCCCGCGGCAAACAACAATAAAAGCCATGTTTCACACATGCCACCGCGCTGGGCGCGCACTCGTCTCTATTCAAGCTCTTTCACTCTCAGACAATCACTCATGCGGTTCCAGGACAATGCCGGCAGTTGCTTTTGCAGGCAGCCCGTGGGCCCCAGTTGATGCAGCATTATGTGATCCCGACACCGAATCTCGCCGTCACCATCGCAGTCCCGGGCATTGGACGTTATAAAACTTCTCACCGTCTCCGTGGCACAGTCCGGATCCGATACACAGCTCTCATAATCTGAAATGGGGTTAGTCGATGGTCAATCGCAGCCAGCTAAATGTGTCCACAGGCCATTTGTCAATGAGTTCACATTACCCTCGCTAACGACGGCCATTTTCCGCAGCGCATTCTGCCAGTACGGCCGGGAGATGCGATAGATGCTGCACGGGGTCGACCTGCACATGGCCGGTTTACTGGCCGTGGCCGTAGCTGCAATGCACTCCAGACAATCCTCGGTGAGCAGCGGAGTGCGCAGTTCAGCTGCAACGAGTGGACAGAAAGAGATGGATGAGTTTCGGTCAATTTGGAGGAGCTCTAGTCAAGTGTGCTAAGTGTCCAACTACTTTTTTTGTTTTTTGCAAAAACTTAACGAATTTTTAACCCTTTTATTCAGTTGTCAAAATATAAAGATATAAATATATAATTATAATTATAAATATATATATGTACATGCAAGAAGATACATGCGGTTATACATATATTTATATATGCCGCAGAAAATTGATTCACTTTTTTATATGATCTTGAAGTCTATCCGACTTTTAAAAATTGTTGAAAAATTTAATTTGCTTTCTACAAATTCTTGAACATTCACATCTCTGGATTGAAAGAGAGTATCAATGTAGTAGGAGTAAATTTTGGTGTGTTTATTAAAATGTGTTCTCGACGAAATAAGTTTCAATTGGAACTTAGTCTCAACTTACCCACAGCTGGTGCAGTGACAATTTGAAGGGGGACATCGTTCTCCTTCGCCGCCAGCTCGATATTCAGGCGCCCATGATGGGTCTTCTGCTTGAGATGCATGTAAATGGCGCCCACGATAAGCAGCAAGGCCAGGACCATACCAGCTGTGCTCAGCAGCTTGCTAATGCTGCACTTTCCGTAGTTCTTCCGACTGCGTCGCTGTGGCTGCCCCCGGCTGTTCAGCGCCAGTTCCGCCTCGGCGTTGGAGGCTGCACTGTTCATCGGAGTCGTTGACATTGGTCACTTTGTGGGGCAACTAGTAAAAAACTTGCGTTCGATTTCTTTACTTGTCAGCGCTCAACTGATGCCCTTAAATCTACAGGTACTCTGGGTCTGGGACTGGGCGATAACCCCTGCGAATGTGCTCAAATACTCGCTCGCATCGATCGATGGGCTCTGGCTTTGTTTGGCCTGTAATTGATGCGGCTGCTTGCTTGCGGTCTCTCAGCTCTCGGCGCTCAGTTCGCGTTCTCCATCTCGCCCAGCTCGGGGCTTATCTGTTCAAATTGAAACCGCAAAACATTCTCATATTTTTTTATTTTTTTGGCTATCATTGGGTGGCTCTCTGGGTGGCTCTCTGGGTGGCTCTCACTCAGCGGCTGTTGTTTTTTGCCACGCTCCGCACATAAAACGCAGATGTACGCGCCAGATTAGGTGTCGATTGCATTTGCTAGTTCGACTTTGCACATGACAACTTGCGGCAGGTCTGGAAAGGGCTCTGGCTTTGGGTCTGGCTCTGGGTGGCCGTAACACCTTGCGCATTTATATGCACGTGCTGTAAACAAATATGAGAAATTGTTGAGCACATTGCGAGCATGTGGCACGAGCAGAGGCGCCGTTAACAACTGAGGACGGCGGGTGCACTTGGTAAGTGGCAATGGGAACTTTGATTAATTTGTGTGCACTCACAAGGCATCAATCGTTGTTTGGAAACGTAACTCGACTAATGCTGCTTATGTAATTCTCTCCATGCTCATACACTAATATATGTATATGTGTGTGTGTGTGTTGTGTATGTGTTTGTGTATTTTTCATTATCAAAGCGTCAGCTCGTGCTGCCAATTCGAGCTGTCAATGTCTGCACTTAGATGGGAGACATCACAGGTAGAGCATAGGAGTAGACTTCTTAGTAGCTTTTGGCCAGGTGCTGAGCTTAATGTGCGCCGTCATTTAGTTGATTGTTTTTTTATACCCTATAGAAACACGTCGTTGGATTGATATCTCATTGTCCATGTACGGAATTAATTGGATTGCATGTGTAAGGAAACTCGGAATAGATACATAAAAAAATACAAGTATACAAAATATATTTAATGAAATGAATTGAATCGCAGCGTGAGTGAGAGTGAGTGAGTGAGAGAGAAAGAGAAAGAGAGATATGTATATATATTTAAATTGCAGACTTAGAGAGAGCAAACCTCTTCCCTTAACTTCTAGAAATATACCGTAATTACTTTAATAGAAAAGTCATAAATGTATCTCAAAGAAAAGCTTGCTTACTTAACAAAGTTGCATAAATATATTTTCTCAAACAAAATAAGAAATGTTGTACAACTTGAGCTGCCCACCTACGTTCCATTTTGCCTGGTATTTACACGAAAATTCATCATCTTAAACCACTCGAAGCAAGTGCGGGGTATTCGACCGTTGTTGTAATGTTGAAATGTTGAAATGTTTTAACTTGCTTGTGTTTTTCCTCGCACATTGCTGGCTTTGTGTGTGCCGCTTTCAAATGTCACCATTGTCTTAGGGCGTTTCCTGCGCGTTTCTCTTGGCCAAAGTAATTTGCGTGTTTTCTTACAAAACACATGAGCGAGAAAACACTGCGAGCAGGAGCCGAAAAACCCGAATTCAATTATGATAACATTTCAAGTAGTTCTTTAAATGGCGCTTTGTTCGCCGCTGCGCTAAAGTCAATGCCAGCAATGTACGGGGGCGGTGGGTGGTTGGTTCCGTCAAGGTCGTTGGGCGAACGAGTTAGTGTGTGTGTTACATACCCATACTTATGTACTTATTATGTGGCGAATTCTTCGCTTGCATATTTTCCAGCCGAATTCCCTTGTACTGGGGCGCTGGCATTTAAAAGGTGGCCAGCAGCTGGGCGCTCTAATGGCGAAATTCGAGCCGAGGCACTTGCTGCACTCGATTACGGTCGGCACTTTCCGGTTTGATACCGTCCATTGCCTGTTGTTTCGCCTGCATTTCAATTGGCAGCGAAACGGGCGGAACGGGTTGACAGGGCGACAGGGCGACAGGGTGACGGGGCGACAGGGTGACGGGCTGACTGGGCGACAGGGTGTTGCTGCTGTGTAGCCCGAACACGTAGCGAGCTAAAACAAAGTTAATTAGATTTGTTGCAAGATGGTCATTATTGGAGCCAAATGGACCTTGGCCGAGGGCAGCCTCCTGCCTTTTTAATGGACAGCCAGTGCAGTCAATTTGAAATTTGTATGCGCCATTTTTATGTGGCTTACTCGCCCGGAATGGCCCGTGTCCGTGCAATTACCCACTGTGCCCGGGCCACCGGGCATAGTTCAAATGTAAGACAGCTCAGCTCCCGGCCATTCGTTATGCATTTCGCGTAGCGTTTTTATATTTACGAGTTGGCGTGTAAAATGTGTGCACTTCTCTTTGCAGCTAAACAAGGCAGGATAGCGCCGGATTGAGCTGGATAGCGGCTAAAGAGCTGCAGGCGAAGTTCCATTATCGAAAGTTTCGGAAATCGGAAATTCATCTATATATGTAAATGTCGGCTTGTTAACGGCAAAAACAGCGACGACAAAGTTGAGAGATTGCAAATGCAAATCGCATACGGAAACTGATTGCAGGCAGCAAGAAGGGGGCCAAAACGAATTTTGTGGTTGCTGCAAAACAAGTCATCAAGTGGACCGGCGTACGCTGCGTATGCGTAATAAGCGACAGCACGTGCGCGTAGGCAGAGGCGGAAGCGGAAGCGGGGGGCCAGCTGAACATTAAAGTGGCGGAAATGACACAGACGAAATGTATCGCTGCAAAAATTGGTTCTGTGCGCGCAGCAACAACAACAACTACGTCGACGTCGCACTAAACGAACCGGCTCAAACCACGACGCCAACACCGGCTCCAAATAGTGGCAACAGCAACAACAACAGCAACAGTAATAGCATCAATCGGGCACGCTACAAAACCAATAGCACTCAGCAGACAAGCGCGAGTGCGACCCACAGATCAACACCCACCGATGATCCACCGCAGGCAGCAGCATCGGCAGCAGCGGGAGCAGCGGGAGCAGCGCATGTGGTCACCTTCCTGGAGGATGCACCGAGCAGCAGCAACGGCGGCGTAACCAGCAGCCGCATTGTCACCACCGCTGAGCTGCATCAGGCGCACATGCTGGAGCACCACTCGAACTTGGATGCCATCGAGCAGGCCGATGATTTCATCTATGGTCCAGGCGCAGGACTTTCGCTGTGCGACGACAGCCTGCCCTCGGCCAAGAACTGCTACAGACTCGTAATGCTGGGGTAGGTATTCCGTATTCCGTATTGGCCAATTTCCTTCGTGCCGGGTGCTTATGGTCCACTTTGTCCCCTTTGCAGGTCGTCACGCGCCGGCAAGTCGTCGATTGTGGCACGTTTCCTGGGCAATCGCTTCGAGGAGGCCTATACGCCAACTATTGAGGAGTTTCATCGCAAATTGTACCGCATACGGAATGAGGTCTTTCAATTGGATATTTTGGATACTTCTGGCTATCATCCGTTTCCCGCAATGCGTCGTTTGTCATTTCTAACGGGTGAGTCGGATGTGTGTGCTGCTAATGTGTGTGTACGGGTGTGCGTGTGTGTGTGTGGGTTAGCCGCAATCATATCAAACGCACGTTTCATCACTTAAGCTGCCGAGTGCCTGGCGCTATTTAATGTGCTATAAATTATCATAAGAATCAGCCACAGCTGGAGCTCTGCCGGAGTCAGTTATTTGTTCACACACACACACACACACACACTCACACAGCTTTCGCTAGTCCCCTTGTGAGAAAAAGCACCCAATAAATAAGCAATAAATTTGCATTACCTAAATCAAATATTGTTAAATATATCATTTGCTGGCATCCTTTTACTTTGCAGGCGATCTCTTCATATTGGTATTTAGCATGGACTCGCGCGAATCCTTTGAGGAGGTGGTGCGCCTGCGAGAGAATATACTCGAGACCAAGTGGGCGGCTCTCAATCCGGGCTCCGGCTTCAAGAAGAAGAGCCTGCCCAAGATACCCATGATACTGGCCGGCAATAAATGTGATCGCGAATTCAAGTGAGTTGTTGCAACTAAACGAAATTTGAATCCATCAGTCAACCATTTCCGTTTCCACAGAACCGTGCAGCTGGACGAGGTGATGGGCTACATAGCTGGCCAGGACAATTGCTGCACTTTCGTGGAGTGCTCCGCACGTCAGAACTACCGCATTGACGATCTGTTCCATGCGCTGTTCATGGTCTCCAATCTGCCGCTGGAGATGACGCCGAACCAGCACCGTCGGCTGGTGTCCGTCTTTGGTGCGCCCTCGCCACTGCCTCCGCATGGTTCAGCCGTTGGCGGCACCAAGAAAAATGCGCTCTCCATCAAGCGCCGCTTCAGCGACGCTTGCGGCGTTGTCACGCCCAACGCCCGGCGGCCCAGCATTCGCACCGACCTCAACCTGATGCGCTCCAAGACGATGGCGCTCAACGAGGGCGGCGAGGGCGTGCGCAATACATCACGCTGGAACCGCTGTGCCCTCATGTGAGTCCGCTCTTTGGCAGCGAGCGGCGACCTCGGCATCCATGTGATAGTAGTGAGAAGCGGGCAGAGAAATAGAGAAATAGAGAGAGAAGGAGATCTTAATTTTAAACGCAGCGTTTGGGTGATTTCGTTATGTAATGTAAATACTCGAGCAAATACTTATACATATACTATATAAATGCTGGCCTAGGCAGGCAACCAAAATATTTACATGCATATATGCATTTTGCATTTTGCATTTTTCGCATTGTTGTTCAACTATTAGCAAAGCAAACAAGTCAAATATAGATATTATGCATATTTAATCACAGTTTACAGCCCGCATCCCGTATCTGCCGGCCTCTTCTATGTAAACAGACCAAAAAAACAAAAAACAAAAACAAAAAACTCATTTCCCACTCGACAAATATTTAAACTTTTCATATTGCTTGTAATTGTATCGGCACGTTCTTTTTGATTGACGCACAAAACTTAAAATACAAAAAAATCATAAATGCAGGCGACAATAATGCTAGGACGTACTGGGAATTGGTACTTGTTATGCGATTCAGTTTTAGATTTGTATCAAATGGAATTTGTATGGGAACTCATAGCTTATTTAATTGTTATTGTTGATTGTTGTTGATGTTTACAACTTCTGTTCCAACGCACACTTTACAGAACCACAATTAACAGATATTTCCCACAAGCATATCAGCCAAAATTCATACTGAAGATCAAAATCAACGTACACCGAAACCGTTAAACCAAACAAGAAACTCTTGACCTAAAGGGTCCAATAAAACACTATTGTAAAACTTGTACACCGAACAACCAGACCTAAAGAAAGAATACTTTTAGCTACTCTATGCTAAATACATAAACATATACAATGAGTACATATGAGTAAATATATTACACTAAGACACATACATACATATTAAAATATATATACATACATTTATAGCGTTAAACCGAATTTATGTGTAGTAAATTCGAGTTTCAATTTAACCTAAGCAACAGCAACAATTTTCGCGAGTTTAACTAAAAAATTTAACTAAAGTATTATGAGTAAAGGATTTAAACAATTTCCATATGAAACAAAGACCAAATTAACATTATACTATATACAAAAAATATACCAATACTTATATATACTATATATACCTACTATATACCAATTAATATTTAAACTGATCAAAAATGCGTTAACATAAAAGTTATTTAAAGTTTCAACGCGAATATCGCATTATTCCATGAAGTGCAAATATTTACAATTTTCATGGAATGGGACTTACGTTACGATTCAAGGTTTATATTATGAACAACCTTAACAATTACGGGCAACGGCCCGATATTTGCATCGTATGTTAAGCAAAAAATTTACATTTTAATGCTTTGGATTTGCATTGTTTATTATGATTAAATAAAATTCATGAAATTACAAGAATTTTGTTTTTTTGCTACTTTCAAGTGAGGGAGAAGTTTTTCCTAGGTTAGTAGATCAAAAGCTTTCTTAGCAAACGGGGGTGTACAGCTTTTATTTGCTTGAAACTTGCAAGGATTTCAAGCGGGTTTTTGTTTGCACTTACCGTTAAAAGCTTGCAGCCTAAAAGCTTAACAGCGCTTTCAAGTTTACGCAATCGACAACAAGCTTAAAAAGCCCAATAAAAGCTTAAAGTGGTTTGGAACTTAAGAGTTAGAAAAAGTTTTTAAGTTTGAGCAACTATATAAATTGTTACCGGGAGAACAACTATAGCCCAGAGATGTTTTTTAATTTCCGATTTTTTTATCTGATCACATACACATTTATCAGATATTCGACGTGTTCTTTGTTCGCTTCAATATTAACAGTAAATTAGTAAATTGCTTCAATCGCTGCCCCAACAATCTGCCACACGCTGCCAAATTATTAAGCATTGTGTGTTGGCCAAAAGCGACAGCGTGGCCAAACAAATTGTCGTGTCCAGGGAGCTGGCAAATCGGCGCCTGGTTAGAGCCTGGGCAGCAGCGGCAAAAGCAGCAGCGAGAACAGCCATAGGCAAAGGGGCACGTGCTCTGCTGTGCAGCGACAACAACAAATTCACGCCCAATTGAACAATGAGTGGTGTAGTTGGGGCAAGTTGGGGGCAGGGACAGGGGCAGGGACACGTGCAGGGGTTTGCTGAACGCTTAAAAGTGCCGTCAATTTTAATTGTTTGTCTGATCGCAGACAGGGTCTATTAATAGGCTTATGGTTCATATGATATACTGAGCTGGAGCCGTGTGGCTTTGGGCATTAGCTGGTGCAGCTGCTGCTGCTGGTGGTGCCGGTGGTGTTGGCTTCCACTGTTGTTGTTGTTGGCATTGTCGACACTCGATAATCAGTGCGGTTGCCGCTGCGCGAGGTGCAATTTGCATGTGTGTGTTATCGCCACTGTTGTTGTTGCTGTTGCTGCTGCTGTTGGTCAGCACAGCATTGAGCAGTGGGCATCTGCCGGATACCAATTACACCTCCCTCGAAATAGATTTGGACGCGAAAGCCAAATCATAATTTAAATTATGCAGCTGTTGCTGAATATTCGTTGTTGGCACATGCATCCAATTCCAGTTAATGACTGACAGCTAAAAGCATTACAGTTAGATTTGATTAGATATACAAACGAGTACGAGTGCAATTGGTATACCCAAATATATTTTCCATAACAAGTTTGGTTTTTATTATGTGATCGTTGAATAGCTTTTAGGACGCATAGATATCAGGTAAATAAAATTCACAGTTTTTTCTAATTTAATTGAAAAACAAATTTTTTTTGTAATGGAATTTCTTAACATAAATCAAAAAGGAAATTTGTAGTATGTATATTATTTTCAAGCCTTAAGAGCATACCCGTAGAATACTTAACCCATTTATTGATTTCTGACCGTTAAGTCGGAAGGGGTCGCTTTTAATGAAATCGGCATTGCTGCTTAGTTAACTAGGTGGTAAATATTTGTATGGGAACCTGGGAGCAAAATGGAAAACTTATTCGCACGTTTCGCTGGCAGACTTTACTTAGCTGCATGCTCCAGCTAACAGTGCCAACTATAACTATTCGCCTACTCGCCTAAGTCAACGCCAGCCCACGCAAAAAACTTTCTGTGTAAACAGAAACTGAAACAGCGACGTCGACGACGACGCCGACGTCGACGGCGTCTTTAAGTCTGCAACACCTGTGCAGGTGACTCGCTTACAGTTGTCGCTGCTGCTGCCGCTGCTGCTGATACTCTAGTTGTTGTTGCCCTAGCTATCGTCGGTGTATTTGCTTATTGTGTTTGTAAACATTGCTAACAACTTGAGTAATGCCGGCGACAACGCGCCTTCAACGTTGCCACACCCCCCAACGCCCCCTGCGCAGTTGCTCTATTACTGTTACTTTTACAATTGCTAATAGAGGGCGAAGCGAGTGCGCGCGTGTGTGCGTGTGTGTGTGTGCGGGTAGGTGTAGTGTGTAGCGCGGAAATACAATATATTTCGCTGGCTGCGAACCTTTGCTGCATTCCCTTGACTTTATCCCGCTGCTGGCAAGTTGTAAGTGCTCAAGTTTTTCAATTAAAAGTTGCTACCTTTTTGTGTTACTGCGGCGGCATAACATAAATACGCATGTGAGCTGCTGTTTATATATGTGTGTGTGTGTGTGTGTGTGTGTGTGCGTGTTTGTATTGGCTTGCAGCAAATAGCTTTCCGTTTAAATACCAATAAACCACATGGTAAATAGCTCAGTTCAGCTCAGCTCAGCAGGTTTCGGTTTGGCTCGGATTGGTTCGGCTTAAAACATGCAGAAGTGGACACGGCCCGTCAGCGGCAGCAACGGCAGCGACGACAAGAACATAAAACGTGGCCAACGAACAAACAAAATGGTAATGCCAATGGCAGGTGTTGAAGTCCAGGGCATTATAAATTCATACGAAAATACCAAAACGTCAAACAAATTGCAAGTTTTCAGTTGCATTTCCGCAAAACGTAACTGAAATAATACGCTGCCGGTGTTGTTGTTGCTGTTGTTGTAATTGTTGTTGTCGTTGTTGCTTTTGTTGCTGTTGGTGCAGTGGCAAAAAGTATGCAACAAAAGCCACGATATCGAATGCACGCTGAAGCCCGACAAATTGAAGGTAGGCCAGCGGCAACGTCTTCGCCTTGCCACCATGTTGTAAGCTACGTCTGCATGTGTGTGTGTGTGTGTGTGTGTGTGGATGTGGAGGTGAGTGTATGTGCAAGCGAATGTGTCTGCTCGCATGACAAGTTGAAATGTTGACGGCTCACTGACACTGTGCAAGTGTATGTGTGTGTGTGTGTATGAAAGCGGATAGCTGCGTTTTTATCCTTTACTGTTGACAGAAAGGGTATTTTGTATTTATGGACAGCTTTTGCCAAAAATTAAATTTTCTTATTACTTCATTTAATTTCATAAAAAATAGGAATTGAAATATGTTGTCCTATAAAATAAGTTAAGTTGCGTTTAAGAAATGAGAAATTCGATATGAATATACAAAAATGTCAATGTTTTAAAAACATAATGAAAATGCCAAAAAGTATATTTATCAACAGTTCTTCAGAAAATAAAGAGAATCGTTAGGGAAATTACTAACTTCATCTAACTTCCACTTAAAACTTCCACTTAAAAACTTTAACAGACACATTCTTTGCGAAATTTAATATAAAATGGAATTTTCAAAAAAAAAAAAGAAGGAATTTAACTTAAATTTCAAATAAAATGATATATATTTGAATTGGGTTAGCAAAAAGAGGCTCTGTCTACTGCTTTCTACACTCTCTATAAGAGCATACTAAATCTCTTCAGCTGTATTCTGAAAGTCTTATTTCCTCAGCTATATTCACACAATACTTCAAACATATTTTAAAGATTTTTTGAATTGCTTGTCAAACAGGGTATTTGACAGTCGCTTCTCATTCAGAACTATGCGGCGCTTTCCACCGGGTTTGCGAGTGCATGTTTGAATGATTTTGTGGCGTTGTGCTGTTGAAAAATCATACAAAGTTATGCAAATTCTGATGTGGCTGTCGCCGATGACGGTAACGTTGCCGCCGCTGCTGTCGGGGTCGCTGCTGTTGCCGCCTCTGTCTCTGACTCTGCCCCTGCCCCTGCCTCTGCCGTAGCCGCCGGCGCATCGGTTTCTGCGGTTTGGCTTGCATAATTGTTGGTTTTTAGTTACACGTTAGGCCTGGCCGTACTGGCCAAGTCGGTTATTAGAGAGCGTACTAGTGCCCGCAGAGGAATTTCAATATTTGACTTTGAGTACTGGCAGTTACCGTTACTCGCAGTACGTGTGCACAGCCATATGAGTAGCAACGAGTACCTGGCAAATCCCGTGTATTTTAATCAAAATCACAGTCAGTTGGCTCCACCAGCTACTCCAGCAAAGCGCAATAATAATTTCTCGGGCATTTCTTTTGCTATTTACATTGGCTTTGCTTTACTGTGCTTGTCCTGAGCGCCTCCAACCGCCGTTTGCTTGTCATGCCGGCTGTCCGCCTGTCCGCATGTCTGCCTGTCTGCTGTAGAGCTTGGGGCTATGGCTATCATCAAAAAACAATTCTGCGCATAGCGGCCGCAAAATAATGGACGTTAGGCCTCGCTTGATAAGCTAAATGATAAATTGTTTTTATTCGTGACATATGTATGCATGTGTGTGTGCGTGTGTGTGTGCCCGCACACACGAGTACAAAACGTGCCCTGCTCAAAGCCACCCACACACCACAGCACACACAAGGAGCAACTTCTTTGGGATGCCAAATGCGTAAGTTGTGTGGTTTGGCGAACAGCAAGTTGTGTTTTGTTCCCAATAAAAAAAGAAACAGAAACCAAAACAAAAAACACAAAACACCAGCAACAAACAGAATAAAAGAAAAACGGGCAACAAGCAGAGAAACTTGTAAACGCGCCTGGGTACAAAAGTGGAATCTAATAAGCTCACGGCTAAACGTGTTATGATGAATGACATTGTCAGGCACAGTCGGAATTTAAAAGTTTCCAAGTAGCTCCAACAAGTCTTATAATTGAAAAGTGAAAATGCAATCGACTACAACAGATTTGAAATTGTATTACAAGTTGTTTGGCGCGTTACTCAATGCCTTGGCATTATTTCGATTTCTCCTGAACTCAGCCTCCTGCTTAGCCCCGTCAGCCTTTTGGGCCGGCTTCGGTTTCTCGCCCGAAAGGAGCAACGGTCGCACGACCTTCCGACTTTACAGCTAATCAACTAATCAAAAATTTTCGTATTCATTCATTAAATTAAAATTTCATTCAGCTCATCTGGTTTGATTGCTCTGTGCCTAAGTGGCCGACGCTGACGCAGACGTCGACTGCCTGCTCAAAGTCGCAACCACAATTTGAATCCCAATTCCAGTCCCCACTGCCAGTCCCAATCGCAATCGTAATCGCAATTGTTGGCTTTCCTCTGGCCTGACGGCTTGTTTATTTGTTTGTTGCCTGTCCTCTGTCGATTGTCAGCCGGCTTTGGCTACCTTTCAAACGCTTTGTATCTCTATCTGTAGCTGCCTGTATCTGTATCTGTATCTGTATCTATATCACTGGCGACCACATCGCATCCACAGCCACCGCCGAAACTATGCTGCTTTGCATTGAAATTCATAAAGCATCAATGCCCACGAAGCTAAGGGGGGAGCTGGGGCTGAGCAGCTCGGCTAGCGCTGTGCTATTTTATGGCGTTCGCTGTTTGAAATCATTTGCTTTAATTCAAGTGAAAAATTATTTAAATTGGTAATCAAACGTGCGATGAACATTCGCAGATGGAGAAGAATAAAATTTGCTTTGTTTTTTTAGTGATTGTCTAGTTCGGAATTTGAAATGGAAATGAAAATTGATTTCAACTTAAATGAAGAATATTGATCAAAGAAATTTGTTTCAGATGTATACTTACAAAAATGTTCTTTATTCTACAATAAAATGAATATTCACTGCTTTATATTCTCTCTATAAATATGCCAGCTGTTTATTGTTTTATTTTTGGTTTTACTGGAAACTTTCGAGTCTGCGCAAGTAAGAAAAATAATGTCTGGTTTTTATGTGACTTCTGTCTGATTTAAAAAAATACAAAAAATTAAATGTCGAAAATAAAATCAAGCTGTTTTAGACTTATTCAAAAAAAAACTTACCTTTATCGGAAGTATGTTATACTGTCATATGAAGCTAAACTACTTGTTGTTGGCTTTGATAGTTTAATTTTTATTCTATTATTATTTACCATATTTTTATTTATTTTATATGCATTTTCAATCTGCATAGAAGTATTAGGCTTACGACTAGAGGGCTTTAAGTATTCATTTTGATTTCACTAAATGTAGTTATTTGCATCATGCATACATAAATACATATGTATGTAATTATGTATGTATGTACATGTACTATTCTGCTTGGGAGTATATCTTTAACCCAATTAGCATTACTGTTGCTGTTACTATGTGTTTTTTTATTATTATTTTTAAGTATTACAAATTATACGCTTAATTGTTATTACAATTACAATTAATTACATTACAAATTTGTAGCTGGAAATGCATTAATTAAATGCAAATGAAATTATATAACTAACTATATACTGTCACAAGTAATTCTGTTTTACTCGTTATGATTCGCTTTAGAGTTACAATAAGTTACATTAAATATATACTCGTATTTATTTATTATATATAAATTACTGCAATTACTGCTATACTTCAGCTATTCTATTGCATTCATATAAAAAAGGGCTTAGGTTTCTCTTTTTCTTTCTCTTTTTCATTCTATTTCGTATTTCTTTTTCATTTATATAATACCGAGTATTTCAATGTAGAAAATCTGGCTACATTATGAGTAAGTAGAATAGAAAACTGGATTGGCATAAAACATAATGCACATTGGAGCTGATGTAGTTAAAAACGTTGGTTTGGGACTTAAAATTGTTTGCTCTGATTTGAATTTTGGTTTTTGTTTTGTATCTTAAACATTTACACATTTAGAAGTCTTTGACAAAATACATTTATACACGTATACAGCCATGTGAAATGTATTTGCGCGTGGATGCTCCTTTAGCTGTACGTGCCAGCAGGAGCTAGGAGACTAATTTGGCCAGTAAGTGTGCTTTAGTTTTTATTTTCTTTGCTTTTGTTGTTGTTTTCGCTGTTGGAAAGGTGCGCTTGGTCTCAATATTGGTAGTGTTGTTGGGGACCAGCTCACGTCGGTCCTGTGGAAGTAGGACTAACCTAAACGGCAGCAGCTCAAATGTTTGCCTTTGCCTTTGCCTTCGCTGTGACTTAATTACAAAATTAGCTTAGTTTTTATTTTTCACTATACTTGTATATTAGGCTACAATTACGAGTAGATAACTCGCTTGTACAAAAATGCTTGTTGCCTGTCGAACATAAGAAATTACAAATGATAGTATTTAGTAGATATATGTATATATACGTGTATATACCTTCCTAGTTATCCGTAAATAATTGGTAGTATGTAATTAATTATGTTCATATTTCACTATGCAATTGTTAATCCGTCGCTTACTTGAGTATTTTTTGGTTTAGTTTGGAATTCGCTGATTATATGCATGGCCATGAATTACGTTTACATTTAATGTGTAAGTGTGTGTGTGTTTATGAGTACAGCATGGGTTGTGGTTGATCCTGTGCTTGTGGTAGTGTTGTTCACAGTTGTATTGTATTGTATTGCATTGTTTTGTTTTGTGTTGTTTTGTATTGTGTTGCATTGGTATTTATATTATGCTCGTTACAGTTACAGTTACAGTTACCGTTTTCCGCCCATGCTCGTCTGTAGGTGGCTGCTCTCCAGTTGCGCGTCTTACAGCAGTAAATTGTCTAAATGCTCGGCGTATTCCTCGGCCGTGCTAAACTCCAGCTCCAAATCCAGCTCGCCTCTGGGACTGTGGCTGTCGCCATGACTGTTACTGCGACTGCGACTGTGACTGCGACTGTAATAATGAGCAAAGTTCGGGTGCGTGTGTTGAGCACCATAAAAAGTTAATGCCAAATCAATACAACACGTGTAAGCATTTCATTGCCGTGTCCCCGGTTACCGCCCGATCTGCCCCCTTGACACTTACCCGCCGCTGACATCACGTTTTTTCCGCCGATCCTGGGAGAGGGCTTCCACACAGAGCACAATCAGCTTGCCGTCGCAGGGCTGGCGCTCCTGATCGAGCAGCTTGTTGCCCAGCAGGTTGCTGGCATAGCCGAACTTCTCGTGCGAGCTGGAGTGCCAGGCATCGCAATAGGTATCCATGGAGCGCTCTCCATTCGGCAGCGAACCGTGCCAGACCAGCTTGAGCGGCCTGCGAGGGCAATGAGATTGTATGTGTATCTATATACATAATTATAGGGCTTACCATAATGGATCTGTGAGCACATTCTTGCCGCTAAAGCTGTAAATTCGCGGCGCCTGGGAGAAGAAGCCGCCTTGGCCGTTGAAGACGCCCTTCCAGGAATTGAAAAGCACATCGCCGCGGGTATTGACAACTGGTAGCTCCCAGTCGGCTGGACGCACTATAGAGTCCAGGTTCTGTACTCTGCAAGTGAAAAACAAAAGCATTCAGCTCGAGCATTACGCATACGACCCGTGGTATGCATGTGGAATTCAAGAACCCGAAGTCTGTCCCAGGAAATTAACGGCAGGTAAACAAACTGCCATCGAAATGCTAAAGAGGCAGCTGCGAGGCGACCAGGCATTGCGAGCTTGTGCACCTACCTACATAATAAGTATATATTCCTTTATTTATTTATGTTTTCTTACTGGCAGTCTCAACATTCATGTTGGCATCCATTCAACGCTTTGTGCGCTGGCGCTGTGTAAATAAATTGCACGAAATTGTTTTTAGCGGCTTTTGTTTTCATATTTTGTGCGCTTTTCTTGCTTTGCTTCAGATATCAAGATTATATTCCAGTTAATGAGTTCCAAAAGCGCCACCGAATGGTGCCCAACGCTGCGTATGAGCGATGTCAGCCTGAAATCGTCGAGTGCCAGGCCAAAGTACGCACAGTGGCAAACTAAACATAAAAAACATGCCTAATACGCGTAAAAAATCTAAGGACAGATAAGACACACCCGGCTTTTCTGTCACTGTCCCTTTTACCCACTCCGCTCGCATTTAGCTGCAAAATCGCTGGTGCTTACCTGGAGGTGAGGAACGCCTTGAATGTGCCCAGAAGGCCCGCTCGCCGGCCTTGGCGATAGCAGGCGAAGTCCGCGCCTCGAATGCCCTGCAAGTCGCCGACGTAGGGCTCATTGAGGGCCGCCACGCGAAGCTATGGTTTGTGGAGGGGAAATGGCGGAGAGCAGAAAATATGGCACAAAATTAATTTGGAATTTATGTCAAGCATTTTGAAATCTAATTAATATAGAATTTAATGGCTGCGAATTGTTTGTATAGCTAAGTTGAGGATGGGAAAATTTTAACTTGTTTTGGAGGGCTTTTAAAATGATAAGAGAGTGTAATATATAGCTAAACATTTAAAAGATATTTCAATTTGAGAAATAACTTGAAAACAAACACAACGGAAAGTAGCTGGGTTATATATATAAATATATATATATATATACTCGCAGGTATGTAGACGGGGAGGGCGTTCACTGGGGCCTTTTTTAATTGTACTGAAAGGGCACTCACCATGCGCGGATACCACTGTGAATGTAATGCGAGCGTTTCGTTTGGTTTTATATTGAGCATCATATTGTTTACGATCCCAATAAATGTATTCGACGAAGCAAGCGTGGGAATTGTACAAAAAATTGTTCATTGAAATAGATATTTATTGAATATTGTAAACGAGACACAAAAAACAAACGGAAGTACAAATGCTCTCAACTCTTGTTATAGTTTTTTTGGCCTTGTTCAGTAGAGTTGAGATGCAGTTCTTAAAGCAAAAGCTACACTTAGTAAGAGAAACTTAATGAAAAAGCGCGTGTCTGACACAGATTTCAGCATACACATACAATAAGTGATAAATAAATAATTAATAATTACAATTGAAATTCAAAAAGGAAGCCCAAAACTACACAAAATTCGTCTGCACGTTACGAAACAGAACTCAAAATGCAATTTGCACTAATTAGAAACGTTTTCATTGACGAAACCAAACCAAACCAAAATCAGATTATTTACTTGTGTGTGTGTGTGTGTGCAAGAGATGCGTTAATTCGATTTAGTACCATTTTTTTTTCTATCTCTTTGTGTGTGTATTCAGTGTGTGATATATTATTTAATTACCGTTTCGTACTCGGGCGCGGTTGTAAACTGCATTTAATAACAATTAATAATAAATGGTTTTTAGTAGTGTTTATTAACTGAATTGCTTAATTTTTCGCAAGGTATTAATTATAAAATTTAAAAACTATCGAGTATCGAGTTATTGCTGTAATTGAGTTTTGCGAATATTCGTGTAGTTATTCGAGCGCACTTGAGGCTCTTGACATGAAAGCGGCTCTCATGCACCGATATTGCATATATTACATATCTTGAATATACACGAAATTAGTGTAAATATTTGTTAAGCTTAAAGTTCAGAAATATTTTTTAAAACGCAATTGAAGCGACATAAGAGCCCTTCTCACAATGCGACTGTATTAATGTACAAATATATGCGGGTGCATGTTAGATGGAATATGAGAATATTATGACCACTTACCGTGGGTGTGTTGAGCAACGGAGGTGGACTGTTCAGCAAGTTTTTCGATTGTAAATCAAAGCGCAAAGATGGCGCCACTGTGGTGGGCGGAGCTGGAGTTGCAATCGGCACCAAAGTTCCCAGCTGTCAAAAGAAGAGTTAGAAAGGCTTTAGCAAACTTCTGATTAAAAGCGATAGCAGTTAGCCCACAATCAATAATTTAAGGTCTACGGGCAAATCTGCTGGCAGGCAGGTAATGCTTAAACAATTTAAGTAGTTAATTTTTTTGTATTTGACATTAACACTTTCTGCTTTATAAGCTGATTTATTGGCTGAACATACGAAACTAAATAATAAAAATTAGCATTTTTTTAAATAAATCAGCTACAGTGTCAGCACGGATAAGCCCAAAAAAAAAATCTATACAAATTTTAAATCCCTTTAGTTTTCATAGTTATGGGAGCAGCGCATTATTTACCATGGATTGAAAACACTTTAGAAGTAAATATTATTGTTGGCTAGTATACGCTAAACAGCCATTAATTATATAAACATACTATACAGAATAAAGAATGTAATAAAAGTAAAGCAAAATGGTATTAGATATGAAAACCGGTTGAATTTTGGTTGAATTATGCGAATTTAAATTATGGTATCTGAGACCTTGACTCGTTAAAATGTTCGTAGTTTTTGATACGCTTTTTTTTTCCAAAAATTTAACCACCTCAGCATTACTTTTAAAGTACCAGTAATTGATTGAAAATAAAATTTCAAGATTAAAAATTTTTTCTTTTAAAAATGAGGATTGAAAATCAGATTTTTGTAAATATATACACATATATTTACAGACATTTGCGTTTTATGTGCAGATAATGAAGGGTTCTGGGTATCCGCTAGAGCATTCTTACTTGTTAATAATTCAAAATGAAATTTTTCATGAGCTGCGAGCTGAACGCGAGACACTGTACGCTGGCGTCTGACAAAAGTTTTAATTACTATTTTGAACTTTAAGTAGTCGACTCGTGTACTGAAATCTAATTAGGACGCGAATGTCACCACTGATTCTGATTCTGCGAGTAGCTTAGACAGCCAGATGCCAGCGTGCTGCCAAAGGAAATAAAAGCCCGTAATGGCAGCACTGGCAGCACTGGCAGCAGCAGCGTCAATGAGCTTTTGCTTGATTTACCCACATTATTCAGAGGGAGCCCTATATATGCACGTTTTGTTGCCAAAAGTATTTAAATGTTGCCGTCAAAGGCATCAGATTTGCGTCCCGCCTACCCGTCCGCACATCCCCTTCTTATAAACGACTACATTTCCATTTCCCTTCTTGTGGGCATGCACATGCCAGGCACAGTTACCAGTTGCCTGCTGTCAGAAGTAGGTAGTTGGTATTCTCGGCTGGCCACGCCCACAGCTCATGCTGTGCTGCTGTCGGTATTGGCTTTGTGCTTGCAACAACGGAAGCGGAAATCGAATCTTGAACAGTTTTGAGCATATGTATTGTACACTCTGCACAATCAGGCGTCCCCAAAAATCATGCAATACTTTGTTAATATGGCGCTGCCCCAAATCTGGTACTAACTCGACTGAAAACTGCTCGCAAATTGTGGCCACTTTAATGTGTAACAAGCTATTGCAAAATGGTTAAATTTTGCGTGTAATTTGTGGACGCTTCAAGTACGTATATATACATACATATATATATTTTTTTTTGCTTTACAAGTGCTGACCAGGGCAAATTGCCAGAACTCGAACTTCAGATTGGAATGCGGCTGCGGCGACAGGGAAGATTAATTGCCAGTGTTGAGTAATGCAGTTCACAAATTGAACGTCGAGCATTTGAGCGAAAGTGCTGAAGTTGTGCATTGCCATTTGAGCCAAAATATTCCATTTCCATTTCCGTTTAATATTATTTTTAATCTCCTGTTACGGTTTATGGCCCACCCACACTGGTGAGGCGGAGGGGGCGGGGGTTAGGAGAGCACATGCATGTTTTATTCTTTGCCAATAAAAGTTTCGTTTTTTATTTATTTTTTTTTTTGGCAGCACATCTGCTTGCTGACTATGAGATTGCTTGACTGCCTGACTGACTGCCTGACTGACTGCCTGACTGACTGACAGAATGTCTTCTAGCAGGCGGGTTGAGCCGAATTGGCTGACATCTGCCAGCGCCTGTCCATCAGAGCTGCGTCAATATTACGGGTCTGAGGCGCCGCTTCCCACGGCTGCTGGGTTAGGAGTAGCGGAATTTTGGTTGTATCGTTAACTCGCCTGAGTGAAAAGCCAGGCGCGAGTCAATATAATTGAATAACGGAACACACACGGCTTGGGGCTTGTTGCCGATCCATTGGCAATCAGTCAGAACGTCTGCAACATTTAATGTGCAAATAAAAAGCCCTGAAGGAACAGCCGCCAAGACAAGGACAATGCCAAACAAAACCCTATTTTATGGCCAAAAACAAGAGGCAAAATAAACAAACATATGTACGTCAAACGTCTTCCAGCCCGGCCCGGCCAGGCCCAGCCTTCGTTTCTTCTATTTTTATTGCATTTTATTTTGTTTTGCTTTGTTTTGTTTTGTTTTCCCGAGCCGTATTTTCATAATATAGAGAAAACAGCCAATGGGTTGAGGCGGACTCGGAAGGCTGCTCCATAAAATAATGGCGACCGCCAGCGACTTTTTGCTTGCCATATTTGGCATTTGAGAACGCACGCACGGACCACACTTGTTTGCTTTGGCCCAATTCCAATCCCGATTCCGATCCCGATCCCCATCCCAATTCCAATCCCAAACTGAGGCACTGGCCCAGAGCTCCACTTACCGCTATATACTGCCAGCCTTTGTTGACGCGCACGAGCAGCGCCTCCTCCTCGGTGATGTACGCCAGGGTGCCGGGCGGGCTGAGCGCCGATTTCTGTGAAGCGCCAAAGACACCAAATTTAAATGTGTTTAAAAAATAAATATACGCTGCTAAATTTATACTGGATGTACTATATATACACATGAGTGTGTATGTGTGAGTGTTTGTGTGTGTATGTGTAGGGCAACGCACCTTTGTCATTTCGTCTATGTTCTGGAAGGTGACTGCACCTGGCACGATTCTCATGTTCATGTTCGATGATGATGCGGAAAAGTACGGCAGCTCCTCGCCATCTCCCATGCCCATGCCAACGCCCAGGGAGGACTCCTCGTGCTTGTGCGAGTGCGCCGTTTGGCGCGGTGGCTCTGCAAATGATGATTCCGAGACATGCGTGTTAAACGTCGATTTAGAATAACAATATCTAGATATATGCATATATATATATATTTTTAATGTATATATATGCAACTGCATTTGAATCTGTGTGCGCTGATAAGTGAAACCAATACTGAAACTACTCTAGAAAATATGAAAACTTTTGCCATTCTATAAACGATTTTCATTTACTGATTATACATATCAAAAAGGAAAAGATATAGTGTTATTGCATGTGAATTTAAAAATCTACAAAGAAGAATTATGTAGTATACAGAAATAAACAACTCATAAATGTATGCGACTCAAGGATATCCTCTAATAATGTGTGATTAATATTTCGCATCAATTTACAGGATATCTTTCGGTCAAGCACACGCGTTTGTGGATGGTTACCGCGCATAATCTCTACAGCTTATTTTGGAGCATTCACTGTGAGGTGTGTGTGTGTGTAATTTTTTTGTTTTTGATAAGTGAAAGCATGACTATGTAAAAATGTTGAACAAAATGTTTACATGTACTTCATTAACGGCAAATGAGATGATGATGATGTGCAAATAATGAGCCCAATTCCCCACACACAAATTTGAGGCATGCCAAGGACAAGATGGGCGTGAAACGTATATATACGCTATAGTACAGTATATATTGGTATGGAAAGAAATTTAAGGTATAGTTTGGCATGCAACATCGAACGAGAAACTTCACTACGTCAATTTGGTGGTTTGATTTGACTTGATTTGATTTTGATGGTTTACCAGCTGTGCCATCTGTGGGTCTATCGCGCAGATCTTGCAGCTCTCGCAGTGCTTTAAGTTCGTCTAAAGATGAGCGCGCACCTTGATTACGAGTACAATACAGAATGATTTGGAATTGATTTCTTGTTGGTTATGGCTATGGGACAATGCTAGTTACTTATGTGAGCGTGTGTGTGTGTGTCTGAGTGTGTGTGATTGTGTGTGTGAATATGTGTGATTGTGGGTACATATGTACAGTTATGATTCATGGCACAAGTACGGGCACCTAACTATACATGTACATATATGTTTGTATATACAATTTGGCCTTGGCACCTTGCAGCTGGCCCTAGCTCACCTGGTCGGCCGTAGTAGGAGGCGTCGCCATAGAAGCTGCTGCGCGAGTCCATGCCTGCCTCACCTTTGGGTCCAGTTATCGACAGGCCTGGCATGCCGGGTGGTCCGGGCGGGCCCGGTGGACCTGGCATTGGTATATACTGTACGCCACTGCTGTCGCCATCGCCGCCACCTGTTGTGGCGGGCAGACCAGGTGGACCTGGCAAGCCATCTCGACCATCGCCGCCCCGATCACCTTTGTCGCCTTTAGTCTGCATTAGATTCGAAAATGAGCAACAATTAGCAAAAAAATTAATTCTATTTTGAAACTTACCCCTTCGCGTCCGCCTGCATCGCCTTTGACACCCTTGGCGCCCGTATCGCCCTTAGGTCCAATCATGCCGGGTCGTCCCTAGAAACAAGAAGTCCATAAATGATGTTTCCAAATGTTTGTTTGCAAGCGAAAAGATTTGGTTTTATTGCACTTTCTGGCCTGGCAACGGGCAACAGAACGCCGAAATGGAAGCATGTGGCAGAGTCCAACGGCTGGCAGGAATCGCAACTAACAAGAGGAGTTACTCTGGTATAGAAACCAAGTTGAACAATCGCCAAAAAACGGCAAAACTTTTGCAGTTTAGAGTGCAACAATTTGGTAGTTGCAGCACTTTGATGTTGTTGTTGTTGTTGTTGCTGCTCCTGCTCGTGTGCCAGTGCCAGGAATTGAGTCAAACTTTCGTTTGGCTTCATTTCGGTGCGGCAATTCATGTAAATACGTTGCTTGACTTTGATTTTGAGAGGCGGTAAACGATGCCAGTTGGCAAACGCGCAGACAGCCAAAGCAAACTTTTGCCTTTATATGAGACTCCCATTGTTATAGTTGTTGCTGTTGTTGTTGTTGCTGTTGTTGTTGTTGCTGTTGCTGTTGTTGCAGCTGCCGCTGCTGCTGCTGTTATTGCAGTATTATGGTTGAAACTGAAATTCTAGGGTAACTGCAATTGGAATCGTGCGCTGATTCAGCGTCCTGAATAACCGTGATGAAAATGCACTTAAAATACTTTTCGTTTGAGTTTATTTCGCCAAGTTGCGCTCTTCTTCTTGTTCACACACTCTCTCTCTCTCTCTTTAGCTCGCGATTGCGGCCAGAAACTGTCTGGCTAGAAGTGAACTTTGCCAGCGACACAAACAATGGGCCCAAGCATGTGAAACGTTGAACCGCCCCCGCCTCATGAATATGAATGCAAAAGTTACGAGTGCCTTACCGAGTGTCCGATATCACCGGTGGGTCCGGGCTTGCCGGGTGGGCCAATTGGTCCGGTCGCGCCAGTGCCGCCGCGTCGGCCGCGCATGCCCTTCTCGCCCTTCTCGCCGCGCTCGCCCTTGGTGCCGTTGCCATCGCCCGGCTGGCCGGCCAATCCGGGTAGGCCGGGTGCGCCGGGCTCACCCTTGGGTCCGGCGGGTCCGTGTGCACCTTTGTGACCCTGTTATTGGAGTTAAAGGAGAGTGGCGGGACGTGTGTGTAAAATGATTTACGGCATTAAATATACGGTACATGCCCAGGGGGCGCACTCACGCCTAATTTGGCCGTAAAACTCAATTTCAAACGTTTTGTCGTTCGCAAAAATTCAATTCAAACTCATTTCGAAATCAAATCAATTCTAAAATCCACAATCCCCACAATCAAACCAACTCACACGCACACACACGCACACACGCACACACACGCACACACACGCACCTTATATAAATTTATGCGCCCGAATGTATGCAATACTGGTGACAAGCCCGAAAACACAAAACCATTGCCAAAAGACGAGACCCCAAGTTGCTTTTTCTACCCGAACTTAGAGAGGCATCAAACGGTTTATTTTGCTTGTATTCAGCGTGCTTTTCGTATCAAGTATTCGAACTTAAAAATGTAAATTTCGTTGTAACACTTGTTTGCAGTATATAGATTAACAACAATGGGTTCAATTTATTTAGCCAAAGATTTCAAATAGAAAAGTTTGAAAAAATTATTTTTTTTTTTTTAATATATTCTGCTGAATAAAGAATATTTTGAATAAAATTATTATTAACATTTCTTGCCTAATTTAAAATTAATTTCCATTTAATAAGAATGAATTTATCTATTTATCTATCCTATCTTGATAAGTACGTGCTGACTCGTCTGCCAGCTTAAAGCTGTGAGCTTCTATTTATCAGAATATAACTTTTTTTACCTCTCAATTCACACCAATCAATCCTGCACTAGTTCGGGTATATTTTAGTCGAACCTCAGCAATTGCGGCATCCCCGTGTTTTGTTGCGTATGTGTTCTTCTGCCTTTTTGGGACTTTGCTTTGTGAAAGTTTGCAAAGCGGCGGTCTGCAGTTTTGCCCCTGTCCCCACAGCCGACGCAGGCAAGTGCTCCCGATTTATCCCCAGTGTCGTCTTCCACATCATCAGCGCCTTAAATGGTTTGCCATAAATTTGCGCGCGCCTACTCGCAGTTAGCGTGCGTTGGCGTTAGGCTTGGGGCTGGGGTTGGGGTTGGGGTTCGGTTTCGGATTGAATTTGGAGTTGGGGCTTTTGTATATGGCTTGGGAAGAGCGCTCTTGGCGTGTGGTACTGCTTCAAATTGACCTGACCTTGCATGCGCTGCTTTGCTGCAGGCCTTGTCCCATATCCGCAGCTTGATGCCAACTAATGAATAATTAATCAGCCGCCCACACGCCCAAAAATACCCATGTGTGTGTGTCTGTGTGTAACATTATAAAGTACGCGCGACTGCTTCCGAGCCTGTCTTGAATGGGGCGCCTCAAATGAAATGTACCTAATTGTGCGTGTATTTATACGTTTAAAATGCTAATTTCCATATTAGTTTCGAAAATTCAAATGCAATAACAGCATTTTTGGCATGTGTATGTGTATGGCCGTAAATTGGGCGTAAATTCATCAGAAACTCTAAATCGATTTTTTAATATAGCCTTACGTAGCTGTGGCAGAAGCTTACAGCT
Organism: Drosophila colorata; assembly: GCA_035041545.1. Lineage (NCBI taxonomy): Eukaryota > Metazoa > Arthropoda > Insecta > Diptera > Drosophilidae > Drosophila > Drosophila colorata. Next base: position 10,966,757 of record JAWNLD010000564.1, read on the forward strand.
TTTGCATAATTTCTTTTTATTTCACGCCCGATTAAATATGGTTCGCCAGTGGTTATCGAAGGGGGCGTGGCGCAAGACAGCAGCCAACTACTCAGATTGTGAAACGAGGCGAGGCAAATGCCTACGAAAAAACCGAAACTTTGCCACCGGCCAAATAAACATACACACACGTAATATATCAGAGGTCAAATAAATCTTGACTCACACACACACACAAAAAGTGGAGGTGTAACAGCAGCATTCGTCAGCATCAGCGCTAGCACCGGAAGTTGGCTGACAATCCGTGAAACGCCCAGTCGCCAATCCCATTCCTCGTCATGGTCCAGTAAGAACTCACGTGTGACACCACCACCTACCACCTACCACCCTTCCCCTCCCCCTAAAAAGAAATGGCGAACAAACTACAAACATATTATATTCAGGCGAGTATGTGTGGGCAGCTTAAAGTTTTGAGGTTACAGATAAAAGAAATATGCGCGCCACTTTTTCCAGCTCGCCGACCCTCGCTAACGAGGGGTCCAGCAGTGGTCCACACACAGTGGCTGACTGGAAGTTAGGGTCCCTAAGCTGCTAAATAGCATGAAGCGTAATGGCTGGGAAGTAAGCGCCGTCTAAGCAGGATGAGCTGCAGAAATGGCCAAAACTTATTATAAAAAGAAAAAAAAAAAAATAATAAAACAAGTAAGATGGCTCTAGTCGGGTATCCCCGACTAGGAGATACCCTGAACCCAGCGGCCAGCTGTCGTTACATGCGTTTAAAGCTCTTTGCATTCATACACACACACACAAGCGCACTTTACACAACGGCTGCGCTTGGCCCCACTATGGAAAATACATTCTTGAATAACTAAGAGTATGATCGCTATGCAACTTTCAGTGTTTAATAAGAGCATCCAAATCTACGTAAAAACCAAAGCGCAAGTCTGTAGTATTTGATTTTTTTGATATGGGGGGCGAATGGAAGGAGGTATCCAAAATCCGAAATATTTATAGTCTCCGAGATATGCCAAGAAAACCATGTCTAAAAATCGATTTTTATCGATAAAAATGAAATGGAGCAAGATATCGAAAAAAATGATAAACTTGTACTGCGTATGAATTAGGAGAATCTATAATCGTTTAGTTTAGGTTTCTAGCTTTTGTAGTTTCTGAGATCGCTACGTTCATACAGACGGACAGACTCAGTCCGTCGTGCTGTTCAAGAATATATGTATGGGGTCGGAGATGCTGCCTTCTGCCTGTTACATACATTTGCACAAAACCATTATACCCTTTTTACCCATTTTCAATGGGTTCAGGGTATAAAAATACAGAATACAAGTAGTAACCAAAGAACTGCCCGAGACTGCCCGAACGAATGACTGGCTGGGGTCAGCCTCGAGTGTGGACGGACCTCAGCCCCTGCAGCGTGTAAACGATTTCTAATAAACTAGAGAGCACCTCGATCATATCAACTGGCAACCAAATGAGTTATAAACGGTCACAAATTGCCCCTGGCCAAGAGCAGAAATGATGCGACATCCACTCGTGTGGCCTGATAGAAATTTATGCGTCAAATTATGGGGCTTCCGACCACGCAAATGAATGCAATGCAATAAATCTGAAAACTCCAGCTTAATGTCGCCCATTTGGCTGAAATTGAAGTACAAATATGACAACTGCGAAGCCGGGGCATTTATCATTTAGAGTGTCATTCCAGCTAATCAAATAAGCATATGGATAAACAAGTGCGTAAACGTTAAGGTCGGATAAAACCGACTGTGCAATGCCCTGTTCACGGTTGATTTTGATTATTGCATTGCAGGCATTCTAAGACTATATATATAAAAAGGGTATGGGATAGGCTATTAATCCAAATTTTTAGTTTGTTCTTGGCAGTTATTTGCCATTTTATGTTTCCAGCCTCGAAATCAATTGCGTAATCAATAGAGCAGAAGTTATTATTTGACACAGCAATGTTGTAGATGTCGCACAATTTATAATGCATAATCACATCCACACACACACACGCACACACACTTGCATAAGGAAATATTTACTGGACAAGCGCTAGTATTGAACTTTGACTCACCTTTTCATCGCGATCTCCTGGACGTCCGGGTTCACCTTTATCGCCGGCCGTTCCCTTAGGTCCTGCTTGGGTGGCTGTGGAGCTGCGTAGGCTGCTCATTGAGTTGCCCATTAAGGATTCCTGTGTGATTGTGATTGTGTGTGTGTGGGGAAGGGGGTGGATAGAAGGTAAGCATAGTAATTTGTTAAATATTTGCTTGTTGTACAATTTATATTTCGATACATGTATTCTGGGCCATTTTTTTGTAGTTTTTTTTTCTTGTCTTTTTTTTTTTTTGAACAGCGGGCGACCTTTGATGGCACCAGTGGCCCACGCAAGGATACACGTAGTTACATATACATATCTGCTACGGAAATTTGATTAATGATCTGATGCGCCCCTTTTTGTGTGTTAGTGTGTGTTGCGCCCCTAATGCTTGGGACTAATGACGCCGAGGGGTTCTAGTCCATTAGGTTTTGTGGCCATTGCTTACCCAGAGCAAACTTGTGCTTTTGTTTTCTTGTTTTGTTTTGTTTTTTTTTTTTTTTGGTTTTGTTTTTTTGTTTAGTAGTGGGAACATAAAATGAAATTGTTAAATGTTTATACCTTGAAAGTCCTGGTAGGATTCCAATTTATCTGTTATTTATGTGTTGATTGTTACAAGAATACATATTTTGTGGTACGATTTGTATATAATATTTAGCATAGAACAATGGGCGTGAAATAAAGCGTATTATTATATGATTTCAATTTTAATGGCGATCAAAGTTCAAAATCTGGCCATAAAAATTGCAACTTTTGCAAACAAATTTACGACAGAGTGGGGTGAGCTATTTCCGCTTATCCGTTTAGGCCCGTCTAAAACATTTGGCAAAGTTTAAGTCGCCGTGTCAACAATCAAAAGTCGTTCTAATAAACTTAAAAGCTTTTTTGTCCTCCCACGGCACAATGCTACGACAAGGTCAGAATGTTTAACAACAACAAGAGCAACAACAATTGAAAACGCCTTTAAAAACCGCCACCCAGCCATCAGCCTGCCCCCCTCATGCAACCGTCATGCTGCGATAATGATAATAAACCCCCGACGAGCGCATAAAACAATGGGAGGCTGACTGAGCGAGCGTCTGATTTAACTGGCGCGTTAGCCATAAGTAGCTTGACACTCTCATAACCGTAACAGCGCGATAATGATTACGACCACAACCACACACACACACACACACACACACACACACACACACACACACGCGCGCGCGAGCTGAGATACGCCAAAGCAGGCAACATACGGCGTTGAAATGCGATGATAAAGCCGGAAAAAAATAAAAGTTTCGCTTGCAGAAAAGGGTTAAAAGCCGGCAATACAAATGTGTGTGTGTGCGCGAGCGTGTGTGTAGATGTGTGTGTGTGTCAGTGTTAGCCAGTATCAGTATGCGTGTTAGCGCGTTTAACCGCGTGAACTGCGCGCCATGCGCTGATAACAGTAATTGCCACAAGCTGGCATGCCAGCACTCCGAACAGACCTGAATCACAAACCCGCAGGCAGCGCCAAAGCGAGCGCCACAGCCAGCTCCAGCGCCAGTTGCACGTCGCCAAAGGGGGGCTTCGCGGCTTCGGGTGGCCCCTGGCTGGAGCTGGAGCTGGGACTGGGACTGGGACTGGGCTTGGCTTGTTTTGGTTTGCGTGTTCAGGACACTTACGTTTCGGCATTTCTGCGAGATGTTCATGTTGTTCGAGGCGTCGTCGTTGTTGTTGCTGTTGTTGTTGTTGTTGTTGCTGTTATTGCTGTAGCTTTGTGGTTTTAAGATTATTAGCGCAGATAACCCATTTGCGACAACAACGCGTTGGCTGCCAGTCAGTCGTAGGCACCTGCCATGCCCAAATCTGGCCAGCAATTTTTCACAGTGCAGGTAGAGTCGCCTGCCACCTGCCGCTTGGATAGGAAATTGGTTTAGGCAAATTGTGTGGCTACCAAAACATGACCGATGTTTACCGCCAAATGCGCCTTCAAGCCCCACAATTCATAAGGAACGTGCGTGATTGGTTGCATCCGTCGGATACAGATAAACGGACGAGTGACTTTTGCTTTTGCGGTCTAGCGTGAAAGTTGCAATTTTTGGCCAAATTCAAATGAAACGATTGAAAAGAAAGAACTGAAATTTGAATATATCTTCGGTCAACCGAAGTTTTGATACTCTTGCGAATACGGATTGAACCTTTGTCTGATCTCTCATTCACTCAAACCGAAAGCAATAGTATTATTAACAAAATTATTTTTAGTTGAAGGCAATGTCAGATATACCCTGTATCAAATGTTTGCTGGGAAGCACTAAGCCTTACAAACTTACTTAATTTATCTACAGCCATTTGGAATAAAACTTTTTTGATACAGGGTATAGAAAGTAATATTTTGGTATTCTCTATAAATATAAATATTGGGAAAAATGAAAATTTAACTAATAAAACGTGTACAAAATAAAATGTTTTGCCTTTTTGAGTTAAAAAGAAAATAAATGAATATAAATATTTTGAAAGGTTTAATATTCGATTTATCAGAGAATACCAAAGTATTTATACGTATTTTATAATTGTGCGGTAAACAACTTATATGTAACTATGACATGATCAACTAAAGTATGCATATTATTTCCAAATGACATATAACAATAATTAAATAATAAATTATATCCTCGTTGTGATGAAAAGATAATTATGCAAGTACAACATTATCTATTCGTGAATTGCTTATAATTAATTTTTCAAACGAATTAAATGTATACTCACATCGTAGCTCTCTGGCAAGCCAGGCGGGCCCGGTGGTCCTGGTGGACCCATGACTCCGGGCATGCCGTCGACGCCTGGCTCGCCCTTCTCCCCCTGCAGACCTTCCGGGCCGCGAGCGCCGGTTACGCCAGTGGCACCCTGTAAATAAAAAAGCGAAAAGAGACAAAGAAAAACGGCGCCGCCGGCAACCAAGAAATAAATCACATTAGTGGGCGTGTATATAAAATGTACGACTACAACTACAAATGCAAATACAGCTACGTCTGTGTCTGTGTTTGTGTCTGAGTCTACAGCTCTATAGGGTATATACAGTCTAGAAACTATTTGGGGACTGCCGGCTGCTTTCGGCCTTAACTGGCTGCGGTCGATTTACATAATCGTTGCGTTTTAGCCCGAGCTCATTAATCTACGCGGCCCAGCTGCCCAGACGTACTGGTTTGGGGTTAGCTTTGGCTTTCAGTTTGGCTTGGTATGCTGCCCGCTTTCTGGGGTGTTGCACAAAAAATTTGTGTCTCCCAATGTCCTTAATCTTATGCAAAATGGTCACGCTGTGCGCCATTTGCGTGTTGTGTTCGCCTTTGGATTGTTCGTGTTTGCCGTTGTCCTTTGTACATTGTTATTTCTGGCAGCAGTTGTTGTTATTGCTATAATGTTCTGTTGCTTATCGTCGTCTTTTAAATTAATTGCTATTAGTTAAGGGATTAGCAGTAGAGCTACAAAATTGTCGCAGGAATTTCCGGTATGCGCGCCAGTTCGCCATATTTTACTCAAGCATTTTGGGCGGCTGATGGTCAGGTTCCGAGCACAGGACTCTACGAATGCAAAAGAAGGGGTCAGCCAAAAAGGCAACTCAGGCAGGCTTTTGGGACCTTCTACAATTTGGTCTGGCATATTTTCAGAGCTGTTTGTTGCTAGCCGCAGAATGTTTTGCATACCGCTTTTCTTTTGATATATTGCAACGTATTGAAGAGGCTGCGTTCCACAGGTTGCTAAGCACATTGTCAATGAATAGAGTTGTTTTTTTTTCTTTCTTAGTAACTAAAGCAAAGTGTTGTCTGTGACTGGGCCAAAATGAAACTGCATCAGCCATGAGATGATATGTGAACATGAACGCAACGTTTCTCAGGTTGTTTTTTTTTATGTTTTATTTTTGGCTAGCCCCATAAAAGTTGTGAGTATCTCTGGCTCTTTGGCGTGACAGGCGCTTTCGGGTCGAGTGGATGTTCAGGCCAACAGCTCGTTGTAGTATTGTGGATTTAGCCTTTGACCCGCACACACACACACACACATGCAGGCTCAATAGTTCACACACGGAGGCACACAGTTGCAGAGGCAAAAGTATCTTTGTGCCATAGATACAACTCTTATGGTTGCGAAAGACGTTGCCAGTTGATGAGATAATATAACGAGTGCCAGCAGCACCCAAAGTGGATAAGTGTTTAAGCCTGAGCTGCTGCCTGCCGTTTGCTCACAAAGTTATAAAGAAATTTTCGTTTCCTTCTCTCACGTTAACGTTTTTCTTCGTTTCCGGCTACACGCACACGCACACACACACATGCACACACAAACACAAATTATGATGTTTGACTTGATTCAAGAGAGCAGCGCATTCAAGTGCGTGTGTGCGTGTGTGTGTAACCGGTTGGCGATAACCATCGCAATCCTATAAACGCCCCCCCTTTCTCCGCCGGCCTCTTGCAGATTAGACGATGTGTGTAATGAAATTGAAAATGCGTTAGATCCATGTCAAATATTGCCTTTTGCCATTTTGGCCGGCCGAGCCGTTGCCTTTGTGTAAACCAGGAATAAAGTAGTCGCTTGTACTCACGGTAAGTCCAGGGGCGCCGGTCTTGCCATCTCTGCCCTGTGCTCCGGGCGGGCCGCGCAACGTTTCACGTATCGTTTCATTGTCCTTAAAGACCTCCAGGATATCAGACGCATTACATGTACATTCGCCAGTGTATTTCTGCAAAGGATTCGCACATATTTTTCGATTAATACGCAAACCGGAATTTGATTCGCTTAATAGCCCCCTTGCACGCAGCCTCTGCCTAATTTGGAACAGCGCAGAGCTTGTATTTGCATTAGCCAAGGTTATCGCCAGGGATACGGACCTGGCTACTACTCCAAATCAGGCTAAGACTCCCCTGTTATTGCCAACATTTGGCGTGCAAATATTGGCGACCCATCGCTGGGCAATTGCAAAATCGCAAAATGAGCGCCAGGTCGATTTGAATACTTACAGCTCCCGCACTTGGTGTCTCCACAAAGGGCGGATACGCTGGCGATTCACCTTTGGGGCCCGGCGGACCGGGTGGCCCAGGTGGGCCACGTATACTATCGCCCTTAGGTCCTCGATCGCCCTTCTCGCCCTTGATGCCGCGATATGCTGCCGGAGGACAGTAACAAAAGCAAAAGTCATTTCATTAGCAGGCTGCCTAATTAGAGTCCCGGCCAGGTCCAGCTTCAGGTGAACTTACGTCGTTCGTGCGTTGACTGCGTCTGTCCGGGAGCCTGCATACCACTGTCGTCGAAAATGTCAGTTGCCTGCGGGAGGATAGAGGAAGAGAGCTGCTTATTAAAAACGCATTAAAGGAAAGTGCAAATAGCTGTTGTTGCCAGGTTTATGAATGCTGCTCAACCTGCGACTGCAACTGCGAATTCAAAAGTATACTTAACCACATTGAAGGACCATTTAATACATAATTAAATTTATTATTTAGACTAAATTAATTTTCATTTGCCTGTCTTATTCGTAGTAAAAACCAACCTCAGCACTTGCAGAGGACCACCAGCTCTCGTTTGTAATATCATTCTCATCAACAGCGGGCTCATCGGGTGGCATATTCTGAATGTCACACAATAAAAACATAAAATAAAATTTAAAAATAAGTTAACAAACAAAAAGTGGGTAACAAATAATAGTCAAATAAAAAGAGAACACACCATTTCTTGTTCGGGATCTGCCATGACATCCGGTTCCGACTCGGTCGAAAGCTCATTCTCAAAATCCTTCGTAACAGGTAACAAATTAATAACAAAATAATAAAGGATTATAGTAAACAATTAAAGTTAAATGAGGAAAATACAAATAATAAACTAGAAAATTGTAATGCTGCTTTTTATATATACATACTCCTGAATAGTCCACAAATGACAAATACAAAGATAATTTAAATATGTTTTCCTAACTTCTGACTTATTTATAGGCTTAACATTTTCCATGTGTTATAATATAATCATTATACAATTACAATATTCCAATTTATATTTTATCACTACATTAACTAAATTTATTAGTCCGAAGATAAATTGTTTAGGGACTTCACTGGCTTAGCCTGGCTAAATCTAAATAGTTTACCATATTTTAGCTGTAATGCAGCCTTAGAACTTTTGTGTTTGATTAATAATTAAATGTAATCGAAAATCATTTGAACATTGCCAAATTGGAGCTGCAAATGTGAAACTTACCGTTGGCACTGCCACTGTAGGCTTTGGGGGCGACATACATTGGATTGTTATGGCATCCGGATTGCCGTACACATAGATTTTTTCTAAATAGCCCTGTGCACGAAATACGTTTGTATAAAAGCATGAGCACATATCCAGATTTGTATTAATAATGCGTTTCCAATAATTATTGTAACATTTACAGGCGAACAGCAGCACACATTAAACCTGCCCCCCAGGCCCTTTTGCACCCGCGTATTCCCGCATATTCAGTCGCCCAGTTTTCCCGCAGCAACAAATGCATCAATAAATATGTATAATAAATCAATCAATTTGTAAATCATTTGAATAAATGCACACATAAATCTGTTGCTAATGCAGCACAGTTTTGTCTCTGTTCCATGTCAATTGTAATTGCTGCAAATCGAAATTAATTATTAATGTTAATTTCCAATAGCACTTGCCACTTGCCACATGCCACCCACACAACTAATGTGCACAGCTTTTCCTTTCCAATTTCACTCACAAAGCGACTGAGGGAAGTCCGTGACACAGCAGTGCAGAAGGAAAAGGGTTTTCACCATTACACATAAGTACACAATATGACTTACACATAACAGATTTACCTGGAAATGAGGGGGAGGGGGCGGAATAGAAGTGGGTGGCACTACTATCAGTAGTCTATAGAAATGCTAACCGCAGACGCTAAAGGCTCTAGCTACGAGACAATGGACCACGGACAATGCAATGCTGTTGCACAGACACAGACACAGGCTCAGACAGAGACGGAGATCGAAAGAGAAAGAGAGAGGGATAGAGAGAAGAGAGAGAGAGAGAGAGTGCAAGTGAATGCACATCTGCCATAAAACCCGTTCCGGGTTCTTTCAAATAAAAATGGCAGCAAACACTCACTGGCAATACCAGCGCAGGCCAAGCACAATGGCAGCAGTCATCCAGGCATTGTTGTTGTTGTTGTTGTTGTCATTGTTGTTGTTTCGCAAAGACTGTAACTGATAGTAATGGCCATGCGGCTTTTATGCATCCCAGTTAAAAGTTCTGTCTGAGACGCCGTGCAGTTGAGTTTCGGGTTAAAAGCGTGCAAGCGGCTTTCAGAATGGCTTAATATGCTCGACGCTCGACGCTCGACGCTAGACGCTCAACAAACATAGGGCCACTGTCACAGGACCAGGCAGTGAAGGAGGCAAGGGGCTTACCCCAATGGGAGGGGGAGCAGGACAACACGTACTACACTGCATTAAATGGCCGCCAATAAACATTGAAGTGAGCGCCGCTCGGCTCCTTTTCAGTTTGCGCTCTTCGAGCACAGCTTTGGCTTCGGCTTGCAGCTTGCAGCTTGTTGCTTTTTGCCATTACCAGTGTGTTGAGTGGGAGCATTAAAGATTTTCTCTTTTTCTATGCCCTGTACGCACTGAAAATGGGTTAAAAATGGGTATAATGAGGTTGTGCAAACTTGTCTAACAGAATCAGGCAACTCTCAGCAGCCAAGACGATCAAGCCTGCTTTCAAATTTGTTTGATAATAAATAAACTAATGTATTGTATACCTATTGAGTGCTGAGTACAGAGTATTTTGGCGTCGCACACTTTTGGCTGAAATATAATTTCTGGCTTTGCTTTGGTTTTGATTCGTTTGAAGAAAACTATGCGCTAAGCAAACGGCAGGCCAGCGAAAACAGCAGGCACTACACTTGCATATATATACATATATATATGGTATATATATATATATATACTAATATACATATATACACATAAATATTGTACATATCTGGCGCTGTGTGAGTGGCCCAGTTTTCGTTTAAGCCCGTGCCACTCAGCCCGTGTGTTTGTGCAACAAAATTAGCCGCAAAGAAATTCACTCGAAACGGAAATTAAGTAGCTGCATGTGGCATTTTTGGGGCGTGGGTTGTCGGTTCTTGTTCCGTTCGCTTATCCCCCTCCTCCCCATCGAGGCGTGACATTCACAATTACCTGCTGGCCACAGGCATTTCTGTGAATTGACAACTTTAATCGCCTCCAGCCGCGCAGTAGACATGCACCTTAAGCTACTTATCTACATGGAAAGCTCGGCTAAAATTCTCAGCTAGATTAGGAAAAAGGAATTGAATAAAATATATTTTCACAAGTTCATTTATTTTTTTCATAAGCGCCGTAGAAAAGATAAATGCTTAGCGTGTTTATTGCTGAAATGTGAATACTGCAAAGCTAAAGATATTTTCAAAAAAAATTATATCTCAGCTATTGCATGGGATTGCGATTCAAAGCGCCACGCGACAGTCGAACCAAAGAGCAATGCTAACAATGGCTCACCCTTTGGGCCGGTTCAGGCGAGTACTCGCAATTCGAACCCTTTCTTGTTTGAGGACCTGTAGTAGACGAGCCAGAGCGATGAACTGCTGATAGGAGCACATCAAAGCGACCTCTTTAAAAGATTGTGCATGACAGCGCAGCGAGGCGGACAAAGACATGGGCCAGGCGCCGACGAAAAGGCGTGAGCAAATAAATAAGCAGGCCAGGAAGCCGGGGCGAGGGTCAAGCACAGACAATGGTCGCTGAGTCTCTTTAAATAATCAAAAGTGGCCCAGAGGCGGCTAGAACTAAAGTCGTGTCCGATGTCCGATGTCGTAGGTGAGGCAGTTTTAAGCTGTCAACCTAAACGCAACCAGCAGGCAGCCTGCTGCACTGCAGCAGCTCGGTCAAGTGGCGCCACGAGCAATTAACTGAGCCTGCGACTCGGGAGAGTCCACAAGTGTGGACGGGGGGCGGGGAGAGAGGGAGCTGTGTGCATGTGAGTGGCGTGTGCATTTGATTTTGTCTTGGGCCGCACATAATTAAGGCCAGCAGAGCAGGGCGGAGCGAAGGCGCCAAAGCGGAGCAAGGACATGCCAGGAGAGCAGTCAGAAATGAACGTCAGGAGCACGACAGCAATGCCGGCAGCGGGGGTTGCACTTGACAAGGGTTCGCACCGAGAGTAAAACAAACAAATAAAACCCACACACCGTTGACCTGCTTCCCCAGTCAGGCCAAAAGGTATGCAACCTTTTGTAAGTAGTTCGTTTCGTTCTAGGATGCCAAACACGTTTCTGTTATAAAAAAAATAAAAATAAAAAAAAACAGAAACCAAAAAATAAAGGACACTGCCCGCAAACGGAATCCATGCAGCCTGGCAATTTGTCAAAAATGTGTCAATAATGTAGATCGATTGGGGACGATTGCGACCCCTTAAAAATTAAGCGAAAAGGGTTCAAATTGATTATAAGTACCCTTGTACGCCCAAATGGTTCAATTAGAAAGGGTATCTCTTGTATTTGTTTGTCGCACAGTACACGAAAACTGAAAAATGAAATTTACCTTGAATCTGATAGCTTAAAATCTACATTCAAATAGTCGAGATGCCAAGATTTTTTTCGAAAAATACTCTTAACAACAAAGGTCAGCTCGTGAGTTGGTGAAATTGCAGTCAGATATTTTATTTCACTATATATTTCAAGTTACTTCAACAACACAATTATTTTTCAAGAGAGCTTCAGTCATATAAGATTTAAATAGTCACCGAAAGGGAACATTATAAATTATTAGGGCAAATGAGCAACAAAGTTCGCAACTCGAAGGATAGGAATAGCAATGGCTTACTCATAAGACAGAGTATTTGTAAAAAAGTGCGAATTCTTAAGGCAAGTAAACAAGAAGATTGCGAATTCGAATCAAAGACCTGGCCATGAACTTTATAAATTGCAAGCCGTTGGCTATAGTGGCCGGTGGCATTCATAAGTTGGACGGACAGTTTGCGACTACAACAGGAATAATAATACTCTTACTTTAATGGCAGCAGGGGAACGCTGCAAACCTGACCTCGAACTTACTTTGTCAACTGTTCGCTGCCAGTTGCCAGTTGCAGGCAGCTGTTGTGCAGTTAAAATTAAAATTTAATTAAGCACAAATATTTAATAAGCATAATTTACGGCATGCAGCGCCGGCAGAACAAAAGGGGACTGCTTTAAAATGTGAATGGCAACTGAAAATGGCATCGCATTAAGATTAGCATAACTTGTTTTTATAACCGCTCTTCTGCTGCTTCCTCTCGGCCTGTTGTTGTTGTTGTATAACAAGAAGAGGACAGAGACAGCGACAGCAACAATGACACAGGCAGGCGGAAACGGATATACATACATTTTTGTCTTGCGTGCGCGCGTCAAGGTGTGTGTATCTGTTTGTGTGTGTGTATGTTTATATCTACAAGTAGCAGCAGCAGGCAGCTGGCCGCCTGTCGCCTGCCAAGCATCCATCCGTTTGTATAAAAGTTATGCGCAGGTTAATAGATAATTAACCATGCAAATTGCCGCGCAACAGTTTACAAATATTCTCAGCGTCATCGTCGCAAGACAGAAAATGGTAGGTGTGTGTGTGTGTGTGAGGAAGGAAGGGAGCGCCGGAAGCGAGCATATAACACGCGTTCAAGTACAAAGGAATTAACTCTAATTACTTTGTAATGCTGATTAAGCCAGTTAGAGCGCATTAAATATGTAAACGCCAGTCTGACATTCTTAGCATATTCACGCGGGCGACCGGTACAGGTAATACCAATAAGTCAGTCCTCAGCACATATGGCTGGCAGCAATCGCTAAGTTCCGCAAGCAAAGAAAGGGGGGGTTTTTTTAAATTTTTTTTTTGTTATTGTATTTAATTTAAAAAAGAATACTTTTTGCGATTACTTGGCAACTTAAGCTAGTTGTATGTTTTAAATGGGGTATTCACGATAAGAGACGCTATTGGACCTTTAATTTTCATTTACAGTTCGCCTCAAGTATTTTGTATGCCTATTTTGCAACGGTGGTTTTTTGGCCTTGCCACGAAACCCACAGTCAAAAAGCCCACACAATCTGTGCCTGACAAGTTGGCCAAGACTTTTTCAGTGCAAGTTGCAGTTGGGTACACCAAATTTCACTTGCACTTTTGCCACTTTTACCACACACCGTGGTCGGGCCCAATTGATTTAATCTGCATTACATTCATGCTTATTAACCGTTTATTTACAAGTCAAAAGCTGTACAAGCACTTCAATTTTCATTTCCATTTCAATTTCAATTGCAAATTTCAATAGCATATTTTATGCGGCACAAATGAAAACGAGCCGGGCAAAAAATACCAAATTTAAATTCACCTTTATGGCTGCTACCAACGAGTCGACAAACAAATGCCCCGCCGTGGGTAGCTGTAACTGTGCCGGGGCAGCAGCAGCATTGGCATAGTTTCTAAATCACTTTCTGTCAGCCGTTTACAGGAGCAACAGCAGCAGCGGCAAGGATAACAATCGCTACGTCAGAAAGTTGCCCACTTTTTCGTAATTTTATTTTATTTCCGTTTAAGTGCGTGCGCCAAGGTGCTGCCCGTCCACACAGCCACGCCCCCATTTTAAGGGGCTGGGTGCGATTTTAAAGCTAAATTATAGCAACATAAAATTTTACGGCCAAGTTGAGGTAGAAGCCGCCAAGCATCCGGCAGGTGTGCAGAGCTTAATTTTGTGCACTTGACTTTGGACACTTGGCGGCCGTTTGAAAAGGGCTTCATCTTCATTGTATTTGTAGCCGCCTTTTTTTCCTTTCTTTTTTGTTGGATTTTTTCTTGCATATAATCTGAATAAATTACTTTGCACATTTTGCGGGGCATAAATAATTTAAGATACCCCTCAACCCCACCCCAATCAAATCTCTTCGCACATTTATAAGTCTATTCAGGCGAGGGTGTAGAGTCCTGTCTGTGTGTGTCTGTGTGTGTGTGTGTGTGTGTCTGTGTGGGGGAAGGGAGTGTGCCTATATACATAATTGTGGCAGCAGACGCAAAGGCAGAACAATGAGACGGCAAATGCCAACCACACAAAGTGACAGATTTTTTTTAATTTTGCTAAAACCTACGACTAATTCTCAAACGAGCTGACACAAATCTCGAAAGTTGTTACACCAACAAATTTGCAGGCGGCCCTCGCTGCACCACTGCCCCACTGCCCCACCGCCTGGTTGCTCGTCGGGCCGCCCGACAGCCCGACAGCCTGGCAGAACTGTCACCAAGTTCTGTCGCTCCGTTTGGCTGTGCATCTGTGCTCATCCCGACAAGCTGCGAGCTTTTGTTGGTTTCTTTGTTTTTTCTGTTTGCGTTTTTTTTTCTGGTTAAAACACAAACAATGAATACAGAGAAAGAAAGAGCGAGAGATGGAGTACGTGGATTATGCCAGCACTGGGGATGGGAGCCGAAAAAAAAAACAGGAGCAGCAGCAAGCGGAACTGCAACAATGGCGTCGAGCATTTGGTGAAAGAGCCAACAACAATTAGCTTAACGCAAGCAATGCACACACACACATACACACACACACGCACATGAATAAACGCACATTGCATTTTGCATAAACCAACACGTTATCTGCGTATTAGAGTCCTGCGCGTGTGTTGGTTCAGACAGTTTTATAAACCCTTTGGCAAATACACACACTCTGGCACACACTGCGTATACACAATCCGACGGCAGCTGAAGGACATTTTTGATTATTTTACTGATTTGTTGTCGCTTAAATATTTAATTTAATTAAGAATTAACCTGTGATAAGTGAAATGAAATGAAAAGTTAAAATAAACTAAGGGAAAGTACTCGACAGTGAGATACTCTCTTTTTCATTTAGCTACATTTTGCTCAGTAGCCCGTCGTCTACGTGTCAAAAGGTCCACTTTTAACTGAGAAATGCCGAATACAAATTTTTAGTAAAGTCCGCTCGACTCGTAAAACACATATCGCATATAGCATATATTTCCAATTTATTTGTAGTCCACATTCATATTGTCTCAAAATGCCAGCCACTAAAATCCAAAGTAATCAGCCCGAGCAGAACGTTGCAAAGCCTCCGCCGTTGTATGTGAGTCCCGAGCTTCACAGCCTCATCGAGGAGCTGATGATGCCACGGATTGAGATGTTGCTGAAAATAGTCACCACGCGCATGGTATCTGAAGGTCAGAACGCCGATGATGATGAGGCTGGCGGAGATTGGTGGCCAGATTACAGCATCTACTCGCACATGCACTATATGACCGAAATGAATGTGAGTTGGCCTCGCAAACAATGATATATAATGTGATATATTTATTCCAAACTCCGAAGGGTCTTCTGCATCTGACGCAGAACGCACTAAAGGGCATGGCCGAGGAGCTGCAGACCATTGGTGTCCAGTTTCAGGCCTTTGTTGTCGACTACTTCAAGGAGCGCCCAGCTGCAGGCGAACTGGAAATCACAGCTGCACCAGGCGACAAATATCAGCAGTTCAGCCGTTATCTCTTGGCTCAGAGCCTGATCAAGGACATGGTTACCTTTGTGAACTGCTGCAGTCGCCACACCATCAAGCTGCTGGCACAGCGCATCGAGTACTCCGAGCGCGCCTCGGAGACCAAGGAGACCGAGGATCGCATACGCCTGAAAATCTTTGATGAGCGCAGCTTCACCCAGCTGCACAGCCGAATGGACAGCTTGAAGAGTTTCGTGCAGGACTTTTGCGATTTGTTTGATTCGGAATGGCAGTCGCCGATGCCAGAAGAGGAACAGGACGCTGCTGGCAAAGCTCAGGTTATCAAAATATCCTCGTAGTTGCGGCTCTCGTTTGTTCAATGTTTTTAACCCGTTTCTTTGTTCTGGTGTATTTCGAGGAAACCAACACACACGCACACACACAGCAGCACACGTACTACACACTGACGGCTTCATTTCACATGGCTGTAATAAAGAGTCCAACCCCCAGTGTATTGGAGTATCCAGAAAAGCTTTTTATGCTTCAAAGTCAATATAGTGTGCCATGTACAGAGTAGAGTTTTAAAACGTTAAGTACGGCGCACACATACGTGGCCGGGCCTGCCGCTCGGTGACATACTTGTGCTTGCTCAACCAGCCAACACTCACACCCACCCCCACAAACCCCCTACCCCCTACCCCCACTACACACTCTACACTCCAGCAGGCAGTTAGTTGCTTCGAGCACAAACGCCATTCAGGCGGAAATGCAGCAGAGCGACGGGCGTAGAGCGCTGAGCGTTGAGCAGTCCGGAGGCGAAAGCCACCTCCACGTGAAGTGTGTCATCAGTTTAAGGTTTTTGCGGGCAGCAACAAAGCACACAGCCAGCCACCCGTTCCCCGACCGCCAGTATTTTCATAATAAACAAATGGGTTGTATGGTTGGTTGGGCTTAACTTTTGGGCTGCCAGCAAGTCGCAGATAGTGGCAAGCTCCTGGCTGCTGGCTCCTGTCTCCTGGCTGGCTCCTGACAAGTCCCGCTCGCATCTGTGTGAGTACAAATCAGTGCTATTTATATTGTGGTCGGGCTGAGTAGAGGACGCAATGTGCGTGCTGCCTGCTGCTTGTAGCCGGAGTTGCAGCTTGTCAGCACGCTTACCAAGTGCTGCTCGGGTTACATCCAATTTGCAAAAATAACCACCGGACTCGCAGCCCGTCCCGGCAAAAGTTCACTGTGCAACATGCTCTTATCTTTGACATGCAGCGCACGGTGGCAGCAAATCGACAACGCAACTTGCACTCCAAGTTGCCTGTCAGTGCAACAAGTTCAGCTCGAACGGGGCAGGGGCAGAGAGTTGACAGTATAGAGTGAGAAGGGGAGGGGGAGGGAAGCCTGACGCAACATCTGACAAAAACTTTGTTGTGCCTATCACAGCCAAACCGCAGAAGTCAGCGCATCTTTGGCAAAGTTGCGCTATCTATGCCATCGAGTGCCACCGCGGGGACAGCAACAGCTGTGACCGCGGGGCATGTCACGCCCGGTATGGTGGCGGGGGCGTGGCAGTAGCAAATGCGTCAAGTTCGTTTGTGGCACAATAAATATATAATAGACAAATGCTTGGCGGGGCGTGTCTAGTTCAGTGGATGTTGCTGCAGGTACAGGTGTGGGTGTGGGTGTCGGTGTGGGTGTGAGTGTAGTTGTAGCTGTATGTGCGTGGGCATTACGTATTCACTTCCCTTGCTATCGCTATCCTCCTCACCGCCCCCTGAACCACTGCTTTAATAAAATATTATCATAAACGTAACGGAAGATAGTTTTTCATATGTTTATTCACAAATATGTGCGCACGAGTCGGAATGTTGGCGCCAGCTACTTGCAACATGCCAAAGTTCTCTGCCGGCTTCTGTTTACTTCAGGGGCCAACTCTTTACATTTACTCCAACAGCCCCTCAAACAGGCACACCTCCGCCCATTGGGCTTGTTGTTCCAGAAGCGCACACAATTTGATATTTTCATTATTTATTGCCAGCTGCGGGAGTAGCCGGGCGAATGCGACTACATTCATAAATACATGGCTAGCGAATGCCGCTGCAAATCTAATGGAATGTGTTTTCTACAGTATTTTTTTATTACCCAGCCGAGAGTGTGGATTGTGTGCTCGTTAAGGAAAGTCAGAGCGAGAGAGCGAGAGAGAGAGAGAGAGGGAGAGAGAGTGAGGGGGAGAGATTGCGTAACGTACTAATATAGTAAGCTTACGTATATGCAGAGCTTGGATACTTTGTTACAATCCCACAGCGATGCAAGCTTCTTATCTCGATGGCATTACTTTTTATTTGCCCCTGTTTCTGTGTTAAGTACAATTTGTTCTCAAAAAGCATTTCTTTTTATCTTGCCGACACTGTGAATCGATATGACATCGATTTTTCCAATGCCGATTGATGACAGACTCAAGAGCTCAAATATCCTCTCATAATTAAACAATTATTGTAATATAAATAGAAATAAATTGCTTCAATTATAAGTAAGAACCATAAGGGGCAGTAAGCACGACTAGTAGATACTCTGCACACTGCAGAAAACAGTTAAAAGAAATATATAAAAAATAAATTTAAAAAAAACAAACGCGCATTAAATTAAATCACACTTAAAATTTTGATGTGGCTATGTTGTAACTAACTTTTAACTTTATATGCAACGTTTTTATTTAAATAAAAATTTTGTTGTCGGACTTGCAGCTATTTCCGCTTACAGTTCTGCATAGCTTATGGCCATGTTCCGACATAAAATGATTAGGTTGAGTCAAGAAGTTGCGTGACAATGTCCACTTTGGGAAACACGCACCACCCGACCTATCGCGATAAGACAGGTGAGCAGCAAAAGGCGCACAAAGTAGGGTATCAAACAGTCGAGCACACAAACAATAAACCATTGTGTGGTTTCGTGGACATTACGAACTTGTGCGATAGCAATTAGATTCAAATACCACCAATTGATCAGGTGCTCTAGTGTTGCTTGTTGTGCAGCACCTGCATAAGTTCAGGGGTTAATAGCGGGCAATAAGTGTCGTGCGAGTGTTAAAGAGCCCGGTCTAATTCTATAAGCCAAGTTAAACGCATTTACAATAATTGCCTTTTTGGGCAAAATTCACTTTTGGTTAATTGGGCACTAATGAATACGAATATTCCGTGTTGTTGTTGTTGTTGTGGTTGTTGTTGTAGTTATAGATGTTGCTACTGTAGTTGTTGCTGCTGCAAACCACACGGTTAAACCGCAGACCACACTCACCCACGCACACACACACACACACACACACACACACACACACACACACGTATAAGCACACGAAGCTACTCCACACCATTTACACTCAGTCAATAGAGCTAGTTGCGGCGGCCAAATAACTGCCTCAATATAATACAATAACAAATTGCCTGTCAATCTACGTGTAACTTTTATAAATTTGCAGCAGGGGACGCTGCACGCTAAGCACCCCACGCCGCGCACCTCTGCCCGTGAACTTTGCCCCATACTGATGCCAGACGCCTCGCGGCGCGTTCGCCTCGAGTTTCAGCCATAATTAACAGCGGCTGTGGCAACTGTGCGAAAAACTAGGGGGCAACAACAATAACAACAACAACAACAACAAAGCGAATAAGAATAACAACAACAACAGCGCGCTGAGGCTTTGTAATGTTAGCTGCTGCTAATGAACTCGCTGCCGACGCCCGTTAGCGTGCCAAACGGTGGGGCAGAGGGGTCAACGGGGGCCGCTAGGCAGCATGCAGAAATGACTTTATTAGCAGCCGCGCCGTGTCGCTGGCAGTACTCGGGCTTTTATTTAGATTTTTATTGCTAAACTTTGTTTCGTTTTTTGTGTTCTTTTTTTTTTTTTTTTGCTACTCTGCCACATATTCGTCTGAGCAACTGAAACTGGAACGGAAGGGGGAGGGGGAGGGTGGAGGGGGAAGGGCACAGGCAAACTGTATCGAAGTCAGCCCGTTAACGGCTGTCGTTTGACTGCGACTTGAACGTCCTTCTCATGCGACACTTTGAATGTTTTAAATGGTTTTTTATTGCCTTTCGCTGTGCCGCGCTCTTGTTGTTGTTGTTGTTGTTGTTGCTATTCTTTCCTGTTGTTGTTCCTGTTGTGGTTTGTAGCTGCATTAAATTAGTTTAATCACTATGCAGACTACATAGGAAGGGGGATTTAACAGCCAAGCCAAGCCCATAAGTAAGCGCAAACAATGTCAAAGCAGTGCACACTGTAGCAGTAGTTTACTGTAACTACCTGAATGACCGGTCTCTGCAACCGCACCCGCTCCCAGTCGGGTGTCAATGGAAACATTAACTGGGCGTGCTGGCTAAATTAGCACAACAATTATGCAGGTATTAGCAGACGACGCGACGGCGTTGATTGTGCGCTTTGTTACCTGCGAAGAGGTGTAAACATTAGGAGGTGTCCATACAAAATGGAATACCCCCATTTTGAGTGCCAAATAATAAATATGTACGAAAACAATTTTCTTATCTTGCCAAATTCGATACAATTCGTATGCTTAATTAAAGCTAAATTAAGCTTATGTGTAAAGTTGAGCAAAATTAAAGTTGCCTGAATATACAGTTTAAATGGAATAATATTTGAATTTTAATTGCAAGCCATGTGCGCCGTGCGCTGCCAACCCTTGCTGCAATATCAAATGTCGAATATGGCTGGCAAGAGCTTTCAAATTGGCCCGCACAATGGCCCACCGATGTGAGGCCATTAAAATACCACTTGAGTGGACTTTTGTGTGTAACAGCAAGCCCACCTGTTAATCCTCACACACGCACGCACACACACACGTACACAGATACTAATCAGAGCCCGCAAAACAGTTGAAAGCTCATATTACGCATACGCCGTGTGTGCAAAACTTAACCCGAACACATTTACGAGTAGTTATATTCTGTATTTAAAGAGGAAAAGGGTGTGCTAATCTCATCTTTCTGTATAAACTGTTGTTAAAATTTGGTTAATCTTTACTTTTTAATACGTATTGCTTAATTCAATAAAAAAATAAAGACTGGAAAATTAGTATTTATCTTAACACAGGTTTAATATATATGTATACTACGGAAAGCTTTTATTAGTTCGTCTATTTGGTAATAAAATATACTTTCTGTTAGCCACTATTTAAAAACTTAATGAAAAAACTTGTACGCAAAAAAACCTTCAAAAATTATTTTACACTTTGTACAGAGTATCTCACATTCGGGAATTGTCCTTCGGCAACAGTCTTATTTTCAGTTGACAACACTCAACCCTTGTCAGTGTTGTCAATTTATCTTCTGCCCCAGGGCAGAGAACAACAAGCACTTCTAATGTTTTCTGATAATTACAATGGTTTCTTTTTTAATTTATATGTACGTTTCACACACACACACACACACACACACAGACAGGGCATTAATTCACCTGGTCAAGCCAGGCACACATACTTTCACATATGACACATGAGGACAGCAGCAAAATGGTTGGCTGTCATGAAACATTTGTCACAATAAACTTTATTTGCTTTCGTGTAGGAATATATTTTATTTTATTTATTTGCTCAGCTCTCTGGCAGCGTATTTAAAAGCAAGTCTTAACATATTGTGGCCTCTTGTTGTGTGCTCGTGTATTTGTGCGTGCTGGGGTCGCATAAACCGCGACCCACGCACCCCACTTAGCTCTCCCCCAACGCCCCACACACTGGAGACATTTGTTTGCATTTCGAGTAGCAGCAGGAAATAAAGCATTTAGCATTACAAATTACACTTTACACGAATTACATATTACAAATTACACAGTTTAGCAGCTGAGACTACGACTAGCACCTTAAACTAAAACTAAAAGTAAAACTGGAACTGAAACTGAAACTGAAGCTGAAACTAAAACACATAAAGTGGTTGCAGCCACACGCTTTGCTGTTCTCATTTGTTGAGCAGACTCGTAATTATAATTAATTGGCAAGTTTTTAGGGCTCATTATATGCCATTTGATATGATAGCAGACCCAAAAACTTGTTGCTGTTGGTTTAGTTACCTGTATCCTGGCGGCCACGCGCTCCCCGTTGAAGCGATTGGGGTTGAACCAACCCTTTGTCGAGCCCGTCACAAGCACAATTCCGAGCAGGAAGAAGAGTATTAACGCGGTTATCACGAGTTTCGCGCGCGTCGAAATGACCATTGCCATGTTTCAATTTTAATATTTACACACACGCGCACACACACACACACACACACTGTAACACGGCGACGAAATGGCAACACTTCAACACTTAGCACTAGGAATCAAGTCGGATAACACTTACGATTGCCTGGAAAAAAGATGTATGAATTGGCATATTAATTGGATGTGGTTGCAAGGCTTGTTATGGTTGTTACTGGGCCACATACAAATGGTTTGAATGTTTTTGCTTTCGGTTTGAATGTATTTGACCCTTGGGCTGCTGCTGCTGAGCTGCTGCTGAGCGGCTGCTGCCTGTGGTGCCACTGAGGGCTGCCTAATGGCTTTTGTGGCACGTATTAACCTTGCCAAGCGTTTTTGCGGCACACGCGCCTCTCAAATGCCCATATCAGCCTCTTCACAGCCACTCGCACTGGCACTTCCTCGGAACGCTACAAATGTAACACGTTTTATTTAATTTCCCTCTCTCTCTCCCTCTCTCTCTCCCTCTCTCTCTCTCCCTCTCTCTCTCTCCCTCTCTCGCTCTCTCTGTTTCTCGTTTTGCCTTTGCTGAGCTCGCTTGTCAGCATTTTCTCACCGATTTGCGCCGTTAAAGGGGGCGTCTTAAAAATAAAAGCCAACGAAATAAAAAAATAATACAAAAAAAATAATACTCAGAAAAATGAAACAGGCAACACAAAAAGAAACTTTATGAAAAGTTAAGCTGCCAACAAGTTTATTTGCGAAAATATTGAATTATAGCCACGTCATGGCAATGGCGTATAACAGAAATACGTAAGACTGGAGCCGCAAAATGCGTTGCCTAGATTTGGCCACATGCTAAAGATGTCTCGGCTTTTATTTAGAGCGCATAAAGGCATAAGCCGAATGCCTGCGGTGGGCCATGGGGGCTGCTGGCGTGTCCTTGAGCGCCCGAAAATGAAATAAAAAACGAGCGCCAACTTTTCAACCTACATAATTGCGGTAAAAGTTGGTGCACAACACACACAAAAGTATCCTTTAACACACACACACACACCAGCACACCCACACATACAAGCACGCGCATTGAGCGAGCAGTTAAGCGAGAGGCTCAGCGCACAAAAGTATGCTACAGTCAGCGCATAATTACGATAATCGTGTCTGTCTGCCAGCAGCAGCAGCAACAGCAGTCCAAACAAACAGACGCGCACACACCTGCACACACACACACACACACCTTCACGCCCATCGCTCTGAAATGGCAAGCAGTTATTGAGTCAACGTTTGAGTCAGTGGTGTAAAACCAACTTTTTCTGTGTGCCCAAAAAGAAAGCCAAAAGGAAACTTTTTTATGCGCCCGAGTCGTGGCCCGAGACTGGAGACTCGAGAGTGGAGCTGCCTATGCTTTTGCTTCTGCCTTTGCCTTTGCCATTGCCGTTGCCGTTGCCTCAGTGGCGTCTCTCTTCACGCAGCATTAAAATTCTACTGCTGCAGCCCAACTGGCAGCAGTTTAAGCTTAAAGTTTGACACGGCTCAAGTTTCCTAATGAAATTACCTACTTGGACTTTTTCGACTGCGTTTTTGGCCGCGTAATGAAAAGGGGCAAAACTTGTGCCACAAAACAACCAAAGAAAAAAAAAAGAGAGGAGAGGAGAGGAGAATAATAACAGTGGCTGCCCGCGGGGTCACCGGTCGCGTTGGGGCGATAAGGAATTTCATATCTGCTTGCAAATTAAGTACGCCAAAATGAGTAATGACTTTTGAAGTTGTCATGGCAACCGTAACGTAAGCCGTTGAATGCAAAATGTAACCAAAAATAATAATACTGCACAAAAGGATCTGAGCTGCAGGACCTTTTCGCTTCGGTTTGTTGCCCAAAACGTTAGCGCCTAATGAAGATAATGGGGTGACATGTTTAAAAAGGCTAACCGTCACACACACACACACACACACTCACTCTCACATATATATGTGTGTATTTTATGTCTACTCATCGCTGTGCGGTTTCTTTTCTTCATTTTGACATGTTATTTTTAATAAACAGCGTTTGATATACACACACACACACACAAACAAACAAATTTCCGCTTTAGATAATTTCATTTGGCATGTCTTTGTCTGATTCAAAGCACAAGTAACAATGACTAACTGATGTTCCAACTGAGCAGGGGTTAAACACGTGTCACACATGCATCCTTAATAAGGAGCAAGCACAATAAAATGTCACCAGAAGGAATGTCTAAGCGCCCCCCCAACCCTTAGCCCAGCCCAGACTTAGACATGGGCAAGTTTGATCGATAGCAGCTCCTTTGGCTCCTGTTTGTCAATTGCCCCGATACCCCGCTCCACATATGAATAAATGTGTCACTGAGTGTGGGTGTGAGTGTGTGTATGTGTTCATTTGTGCGTGTGTGAGGGCGCTCCAACGGGCACATAAAGAGCTGGTTAAATTAATAAGAAGCCAACTAGTCGAGCGCTTTTCCCTGGCTATATAACAAGTGGGCGAACTGGGCGTTAACCGCTTCACTAGTCGTATAATTAAAGTCCAACGTTTGCATAATTTATGTTTATTGGTGCCGCATTTTGGGTACTGGTGCGTATACCCCGCTTAAATGCCCCAATCGGGCAGCTATAAAATCATAAAATATATATATATATTTTATTTTTCTTTGACTTTTTGATTGGCTTAACTTTCTTATGGAAGCGGTTTTTTGTTGACTGACCGTTTTCTATGCGTTTAACTCTGGCCACAAATCACAGATGCTGACATTAAAATCAGCATTGTATTTAAATTTTACGAGCTGCATCTTTATCAGCAATAAACGAAATATTATTGCATATAAAATTTGTTTGCCTGTATAAAGCAATGCAAGCAGAAATATAATTTGGAAATTCAAGGATGGAAAAAAATATAATGTAAAAACTGAAAAGTTTAAGTGAACTCATTAACAGATAGTATGCGAGAGTAAGAACCACAGACAGGAAACCATAAAAATGATACAATGTCTACATAAAATGAAATAAAAATTATTACAACCAGTAAGCCTTAGTTGAGAAAATGAAAATCGTATAGAAGGGTGCCGTTTAAAAAGACATTAAATTAGTGCTTGCTCTGGCCGAACACTAAAATCGAATTAAACCTATTCGATTATCTCTTTTCACATCGGAATTGAGCTTATTGAAGATTTCGTGGAATAACTATATAAATTGTATGCGGCTCGTCAGATTTGCGTATATATAATTGAAATCTATGGAATTGCATGTAATATCATATTTATATTTGTAGACAATGGTTTAGTAAAAACTAATTTCAAAACACAATCGCGGTAAATAGAAAACAACTTATTGTGGGTGGCAATTTGGCTGTATATGTAAATAAACATTTTAAATTGAATTTTAAATTGTGTCAACATAATGGGTCAAAATATTGTATTATGATGCTAAATTGATAAATTTGCAAATCAAAATTACATATTACTGAAAATAAAGCCTATTTTGAGGGGCCGGCATGTAAGCCAACGGTGTTAACAACTACAGCAGTAACAACACCAGCCAAACACAATCAAATTGTGATATTTAAATGTGCGTCATACAAACACACACACTCACACACACACACACACACACACACACTCATATATGCACAGAATGCATACACAGACGGAAGCACGCAACATTCGGCTATGAGAATTTATGATTATTTATATATGTATATATGTATTCATGCTTGTTGCCAGTCTTCAACACGAGTCGAACTAAGCCCTGCACAGCAAGCCCATATATAAACTATTTAAAGTCCTGGGTTTTTGTTACTCCTGCTGTTGTTCTTGTATTTTGTGCTTTTGTTGTTGTTGTTGTTATGTGTCATATGCGTAATACCATTTAATTAAATGCACGCACTGACTGCACACCAAAAGCTGAAAATATCCAAAAATTTCAATTTCAACTGGCTTTTTCAGACGGCTGGGATGCGAAGTCGCAATCGAAGCGCTGAGTCCGTGACAGCCCCATAAGTAGTTCGGCTACTCGAGAAATTACCCAGTCATATTTTAAATAATTAACATCTGGCCTATATAGACAGCGCCTGTGATGTCTGATGTCATCAATAGCTTGGCTTGCCTTTTGTGCGGCTGTTAGCCTTATATCTGGTGCCAGAGGTTAGCGCAAGTCTAAGTATATCTTTTGTACCAATGCGGATATTTAAAAGGCCTTTTATTTAATAAATAAAACGTATATTCGTTTGCCTGCCGGCTAAAACGGTAAAGACAAAAGGCGGGCAAACGAGCGCACAGAAAAATCTACGTATACACAATATTACGCACACACACACACACACAGCGCTGCTTTAATATGCATATGGGTGAGTGTGTGCTGTATGTGTGTGTGTGTGTGTGTGTGTGGTTTGGTTATTCATGGTTGTTGTTGCTGCTGCATTGTGCTGCCTTAATGAGTTTGCCTTTGATTTGGGCCAACGCGAATAAGGCGCAACCAATCCAGAGAGCCGCGACCTCCGCCTCAGCCTCACCCCGGGTCTCCGCCTCCTCCTCCTGACTGTGCCCGTTCAGCTCTTGTCATAATTTATGCGCAGCCAATGCTCAATTTGATAGGCAACAGCCTGCGACATTCAAACCATTTGTGTGGCCCATTGTACTCCTAATGCTAGCTGAGTGCTAACTATATATATGAGCACACATACACATGTACATATATATAGATATATATAAATATATATATATTTATATATATATCTTAAAATATACATGAATTTACCTTAGAGTTAAGCGCGTTAAAAGTCACTTGGGCTGCGGCGATTTAAGCTATGGCTTTAATTACACGAGATATGAACGTAGTCACGTATATGTATTTGTATTTGCATAT
Organism: Drosophila colorata; assembly: GCA_035041545.1. Classification (NCBI taxonomy): domain Eukaryota; kingdom Metazoa; phylum Arthropoda; class Insecta; order Diptera; family Drosophilidae; genus Drosophila; species Drosophila colorata. The sequence goes on from JAWNLD010000564.1 coordinate 10,993,369, forward strand.
GTATGTGTTGATAATATTGAATATGTTGACAAAATCACAGATAATTTAATTACAAATAGTTATTAAAACTTTTTTATTCTTTATTTATTTAGTCACGGTTTTGGGAGTCGGTTATTTCTTTTATTTCGTTCAAGTTATGCACTTATTGGAACTCATTTGTAATTACAAATGACAGCGTATTTTATTTGTTTTAACAAAACAGAAGAAAAAAAACCGTATATGTTTTTTTTGCCGTTGTGTTTGTGCGTATCTGTGCTCAACAGTTGCGGCAATTGGCGTTTGTTAACTGGGCTACCAGCCGATGGCACCCGCTGAGCGCAATTAATTTTCTCGTTTTCACACCACATGCATTTCTGCGTTGTGCAATTGATTGATTTTCATTTGAACAAACCCACTGCGAATGGCAGCCGTATCAGTGGTTTGGTGGCAGTGGCAGTGGCAGTGGCAAAAAGTTGTGCGATTTAAATTTTTCATCTTCAACTTGAACCGGTTCCGCTTTTGGCTCACACGAAACTTTTTCCAACCGGCGGCGACGACAGAGCTGTTCAAATTTTACGCGCTTGACACGGCAAGGTGCCCAACAACAAGAACAAGAGCCAGAACAAGAACGAGAACGAGAACGAGAAGAATGCCAACAACAACAAGTACGAGAAGAACAACTGCAACAGGAGCAGCAACAACAGAAATGCCGCGAGCCTGCCAAACTAATTGTAAATATTTGCTCAGCGTGCAAACAAATTTGTGTTCTCTGTTGGTTTTCTGCGGCACTCTTTATTTGCCAAGCCGGCTTGCTGGAGGATGGGGCGCATTTGCGGGGGGGTTCGGATATGTTTGCAATTTGCTGGCTATAGGTAATACTCGACCATTACGTTTATTAATTTAGCACAAAATCTGACCAGGCGTTTAGTCAACTGCACGCGATATGCAAAGGACACGCGCAACAATCACCGACACGAATGCGGCCAGAATTGTTGTTTGATATGTGATATATTCAGTCTGATATGGCCTGGAAGATCAGGTTATGCTGTAACTGGTGTTGTTACCACCAATGGCATTGGCAACTAGGTGGAATTGAGTGGTCGCAATTTCAAACGTTTGCGCCATCTTTCCTTCATCTTTGATCGCATAATTGAATTTTAATTGACTCGACTCCGTTGGGGCTTCGATGCTGTCGCTTGGATTCACTTTACGTTCACGTTACGGTTCACTTGGACATTATGCAAACATATTTCATTTAGGCATAAATCACTTTCGTTTTTTGCGGCTAAACTCGCACAATGGCTTCATTTACGCCTGGCTCACACATAGCCGCATACGGCAAACGATACCGAGCCACGGCGACGGCGACGGCGACGACAGCGCCGAGGATGAGGACGCTGTCGAGAACGAGAACGAGAACCAGAACGTAGACGAGGTACGACAGGAGGCGCCGAGTCAGAGCGCGACTTCAGCGTGCTGTGGCAGTATTAAAAAAAACTCTGCGTCGTCTCTGCCGTACGCACATGTTAACTGTTTGCGACACCGAACGCGACTGAAAGGTAAACGCACTCGTCTCGGCCAGGCCCAGCGTAAGCCAAATCACAGCAACATGGCGCGCACAAGGACACACAAACACGCAGGACACACTGGGGCCAGCTGAGACTCGTGCCTCAGACAACACAAATTCGCTCGTGCTCGCCGCAACTTCGTCATCACCAGCGCTGAATACCGGAGAGAGCGAGCGCCTGAGCCCAGAGTGTAACTCAGTCGCACACGGCGTATACGTAATGTGGCTTTGAGTACTTTATGCTTGAGCCAAACTGAACGCGCTGAGTGAATCGAACTGAGTGCCAAGTCTGAGTTGTCTGCAAATTTGGCCGCTTCATGGTAAAGTGGCGCCCTATAAGGGAGCTGTGGTGAATTAGCTACTATGAGGTGTGGTGAAAAGCTCTTTGAGTTAGTTAGTTCAACACAGCCGTTGGTGGTTAAATGGTTCAAGCGTCCACTTGCAGCTATTCAATGAGTACTCGTGCGTACTCTTGCGAGTACACTCAATTCATTGCCCAATCTTCGAGTACAAATTTAAGTGCGTCCAACACATGGTCGGGCCTTTGATGTGCCGTTCTAAATATGCCCAAGATCCCAGAGTTGCCCAAATAGCCCAATCAACTGCGACCCCTCGTCGATTAAATAGACATGTGTGCTGCCGCCTGACTTTTGTTGTTACAAAAATTATTAAACGAAAGCAAATTGGCCGCCGCCAGAACTTACCTCGAAGTGGCCACCAATTATGGAGCCAGCCTGGCCAATGTACAGCACCGAGGCCGATGCGAATACCAACTCAAAGGGCTCCCGCACCACTGCCGTGGTGTTGCGCAGCTTGCAGTCATAATAGAAAACCACTTTGTCGTTGTACACCTGAAACGCAATCGAATTCCATTTGTCCGGCACATGGGCAACCGCAAAACTGGCCAACTTCCGGCCCGCTCTCTGATCGGGTTGCGCATAGACAAGCGTCACATTGTAACTGTTTTTGACCACCGGCGACAGATGAACGCCCAGCTGCACCATGGTGTCCAGTGTATTCACAACACTAAACAGATAGCCGCCCTTAGTCGAGCTCTGGCGATACGTGATAAGTATGGCAAACTCGTAAAGCTTCTCCGGCAGCAGCATTTGATATGGTGATTTCACATCTGCCGTAGAGAGTAGCTTAAATGCCGGAAAGCCATCCTCGGCCTCCGCAAACTCAATGCCCGTGTACTGATTGCTGTTCATTATATCCGTCAGCATATATTCACCGAGTGCATCTGAGGAAGTAGTGAAGAAAATTAGTAATTAGAAAGAAAGAAAATATATACATACATGTAAAAAAAAGCATTAAAGTATTTTTTTAAAATAAATAAAAATATGGGAGTTTGTATTAATTTTGTAGCATGCTTATTTTTATGAATATACGCGTTCCTCAAATTATGCAGTGAAAAAAACCGGACTTTGTATTATTTGTATATGCCCTAAAGCATGCTATGTATTTTTTGAAACATTTTGTTGTCTCAATATAGCAAACAAATTAATTTTATTTGTTATATAATTACAATTTAAATAATTTATGAAAGTTTAATTGGAAAAATGTCAACTTAACGAGTAAAATAAAATTATAAAAATTAAAAAAAAGTGGTTTATATTCACCTTTTATGGTCTGGCCCATTAGTTCAAAGGAACCCAGAACCGGAGCCAGATTCGGCAGCACTAGCAAAACGATGAACAGAATCGAACGCATTTTTAACAGGCGAAATACTGCAAGGAGAATGTGAGAATTTATTTGCAATTAAAATAAAGTACAATATATTAGGCAAAGTAATCTACTTTTGGGTTGACTTGAACCTATTGCTTAAAATAATAATAAATATATAATTATAATATTTACAGTAAGTACTACAGCAAAGCAATATGCACTCCAAAGGCCACTTTAAAAATGCATGTTCAGGCACGTGTGTGGGAAATTGAGGCAACAACAGACACTTTATCTACTAGCCACAATCATTGGTAATACGAGACCATTTACTCCGTGCAGAGACCCCCTGGAGCGGTCGAACCAGCCACGTGCTTAGCTGCAGGTCTGCGGACTGCAGAGTTGCAATTAGGAATTGTGGGTGGACGGTGCCTCAGTGTCAACCACACCTGCGCGCAAATGCCAAATGCGATCCCCACTGCGAGGCCCACTCCACCGCCCTGGCAACCGCAGGCATCAAGCTGGAAGCCACACAATTTTGTGGTCGTTTACAACTTGTGTGAGGCGAAAAACAAACAACTTCATGCGTCACCGTTGCACATGGGCCAACTTGTGCATGACAGACAAAAGCTCAGTCGAGCCTATGGCTTGTCGAGATTAATGACAATTAGAAGTGGTGCTGATCGCCGAATCGTTAGTTGTTATTTATATCTTGAGCCAAGATTAGCGAACGGGTTGCTGAGACACACCCAGCTGGCAGTTTGTTGCAGAGTTGAAATGTCAGGGATCAAGCAACAAATTGCCCATAAACAGAATTAGTCAACTGAGCAGTCAAATTAAATTGTACTTCCCCACTTAATAAATCATTATTGGGCTGGGCTCATTTGGTAATTACACATTCCGAAAACAGCAGCTGATATTCAAATTGAAATTGTCAACACACTCGAAACATGCGTTTGCCGCTTACTTCATTCAAACCCTTCACTGGCCATAATCTAATACAATTAATGGGCGCCACTTTACACACACTCCGAAAGTATGTAAATACACACATACAGACATCAGCTTAAATATGAAGCTGACCTCAAATTGTCTCTCTGGACAAAGGCAAACAATTAATATTTATCAAGTTTAGCACACAAGACGACACGACGAGTACAAAGCTACATTCATCCAAGCGGTACTCACTCATACGCACGAGTACCCACACCAGCTGAGTGCCATGCGTGAGTGTGAAGGGAAAGGGGGAGGGGGGGTGACACTTTCACATACACTGCGTTTGCCTATGCAAATGACTGTCAATTGTGAGCGGCAAGTAAAAGTGTTTTATTCCATTAATTAAGAGCACATTTTGTTGATAACATTTTGATGATGCTAATTCTGGAATGTTCAGAACAAGCGCCCAATTAAGAAGGTCTGAAAGTGAATAAAGATCTAACTGAGAAGTGTGCCAGAAATTTGACAGATGTCTTAAATTGACCATGAAATCAAATGTCAAAATATCAGACATCGGTTTTTAGGCTACAAATACCAGGAGCACAAATACCATTAAGAAACTGATCTAATCTGGCTACAAGTTTACGATATGATATGACTGTCATCTACAGGTATCTATTATAAATCTTTATATGAAAATGTAAAAGTAAATATAGCATTCTGCTAAATTTGACACTCGCAAGTCCAACAGCTTATGAATTTAAATCGGCTTTTGTGCATCTGTTGACAAACCCCATCAAAGCTTAAAGAGTTCTATGCTCGGATCAATGCTCTGTAATGAGGCAACATTTATGCAGTGCACAGACAGACCGCGGCCGCCCAGGCATGTACATATATGTCTGTCCGCATGCTTGAGGCGCCGAAATTGCCGGCTAGGGCGCTGTCAAAGAGCTCAGATGACGGTGTTGAAAGTGTTTGGGATGGATCGCACGTAACGCCGATTAGCAGGGCCTAACCTACAAATGGTACCCCCAGACCCCAGCAGCAGCAGTCGAAACAGCTGAGAAGGCGCCACGCCCACAAACTGTATGCTTGCAATGGTATCCAAACACATACTCGTTGGCTTTGTTGCCAACGGAAATCATAATCAAATTTTACACTCGTAAATTGACGAGTCTTTATGATATTTCATGTATTTGATTTATGCTTTGCCATATGCGATTCGTCAAACTAATAACCAACAAAATTTGTTTCAAAATCAGAAACAACTGCTTGAAGTCCAAATCAAAATCAAAATCAAAATAGATGTTTCCAATGCCCGAAACTCATATATCGAAATGGAAACAAATCGGAAACTGAAAGTCGTAAAAAGCTACGCACTTTCACATCAAATCCAAAGTCGTCAGAGCGTTGCACGATTAAGGCAGGCAGACGAAGAAGAAGACAGAAGACCCAAGAACGCTGTCAAATGTGGTAAGAAGCAAAGGCGAGCAAAAAGAAAATCGAATAAAAATTTATTTTCAATAGTAAATCGGCTCAATATGACTGCGGGCCATATGAAAGGGCGTGCAGTGTGTATATGTATGTGTGTGTGTGTGTGTGTATGTCTTCAGTGGGGAGAGGTGGGGAGGCAAATGTGTGCCAGTATGTCAAACCAAGCAGCTCAACCCCATGTCGTCGTCTGCTTGGTCTCTGCCGTGTTGAGTTGTTGCCCCTAAGTGAACTATTAGCTCTGTTGATTTTATATTTTCCAATTTGTTGTACTACGCTCAGCAACAGCTGTTTGTTACGATGGTGGGGCTGAGGCTGACGCAGAGCTAAGACCCTCGACAGGGGCGCCAAAAAATGCGCTGTCATTCCGCTCGGCGCTTTGTCAAACTTTATTGCTCCTTTTTTGGCCGCCCGCCCGCAATTTGTTCTGTTTGATTTAAAGGATTTGCATGCCAAATTTGACTTTATTTGTTTTCGCTTTTGTTTTTAAGGCCTACACACGCACACACTCGCACACGCACACACGTCGACAAGTTTGACACTTGGCACATGCTCGGCTGGCTGTTTTGCATGTTAACAATTTAAGTGCCTCCATTCAAGGTGGAAATATTTTCCAAAGAGCTTTGCATAAATAAAACGGCCTAAAGCCGTCCAATAGCCGGCAGTGGAGCGAGTGCAGCGAAACAAGTTGTTGCGACATCCCAATCGGAGCATTAACCCGCATATGAATACCGACCCAAGCCCAGGCCCAGATCCAACTGTTGCACGCCAAGCCTGAGGCTGTAGTTTCTGCTACATGCATGTCAAACTGAATAACGATAAAAGCAACAAAATAAATTTAAAAAAAAAAAGTAACTTGATATCGCCACAATTTTGTACCTGTTAAGCCTAAATAAAGGCAGGCCATGATAACGAAAATGTAAATAAATAATTAAAGCTATGTTATAGCACTCCGAAATATACACCTAAACTGTAGAAGCTGGCAAAACGTCTCGGCAGATTATCCGATAGCGCCCATAACACAAACAGATGTTGCAATATTTTTAAGTGAAACATAAAAATTTTTTTTTAATGAGTAGGGGGGAGTATACGCTTTTTTCTCAAAAAATTCAACAAAATTTAATTTTTCAAAATGCATATCTTTTAAATGTAGAACCAATCGAATGCAGAAACCGTAAACAAAATGGTTTCAAACATGAAAATCGGTTCAGTTTTGAATGAGCTATGCAAACTTACATGATTTTTTTAAAAAAAAATATGAACACTTCAATAAAATAAAATTAAATTAAAATTCTACAAGCCAATTGGCAGCAAGCGCAAGCAATATTTGTATGCATGAGCACACATATTACATACATACATTTTTTTATGTGTGCACATAATGAAGGGTTTAGGGTATATTCTAGTTGAGTCCCCTCGACTACTTGTTGTTTGCTGTATTGATTACGTTAAAAATTTTACAGTTGGCCAATTTCTAAGAGCTTCCAAATTATTATCGATTCTTTGGAACTTTTGCTGATTTCTAACATTCTAAGTACTGAAAATGTTACAATTTACAAATTCAATGAAATCTAAGAAAACAAAGACAAATAAATTTGCAACCTTCAAAACTAGCTGAACATATTCCACGCAAAGCTTATGGTTTATTTTTTTGCTCATATTCACTTGAATAAATTTTTGTTCAAAAGAACATTTTTATAGCAGTTGTTGTTGTTATTTTGTATTTTATTCGCAAATCTCTTCGACTCAACGTTTGCATTATTTTATAATCCCGCCTAAGTACAATTTTGTATAATAATACAAGAGGGTGTGTGTGTGTATTTATGCAACGCAGTGTAGGCTTATTAACCTAATTTAAAGAGTATCTTTGAAGTTCTTGTCTACATCTTGCGTTCACATTTGCCAATTGCTAATTTTATATTTACATATCCAACACAATTTGAAACGGGGTTAATTCCGTTTCAAACGGCTCCCCATATTCACTTTCAGCAGCATAAAATTAAATAAGACGTCAGTTTATCCAGCGAACAATAACAACACAGGGAATGACAGAGAAACTGCCGCCGCGCAAATAGCGCAACAAAATCAAGTTATAAACACTGGCCAAAAATGGCACAAATGCCGCCGTTGCCGCTAGCCGGTTAGCCGGACAATCCAGAGACCAGTCGAGAATTGTGTCTGTGTTTCGGTAATTAGCCGCATACCAACAGCGGCTCGCGCCCGCTCTCAGCAACAGTGGCAGCAGCCAAGTTGGCATCCAAATATGTGGCAGCTATTCCCGTTCTCAGTTTTCCCTTTTCATAGGCAACAGCTGCCAGCAGCGGCACAGACCGCGTCGGCACCGCTCCCACCCGCGGGCAGCCTGTTGCCAGCAGCGATTTAAATAATCTTCGAGCGTCGAGTGCTACTCATATTGCACTTAGAGCTGTGGGCGTCGTCCAGTGGCAGCCATGTGCAACACGTGTTTGCAACGAAATCGGAGGCAACACAGCCACAGAAGTTCAATGAGTGATCGAAAAGGCATTAATATGGGCCTGGGGATGAATATTGAAATGGGCAGAAATACAGGGCTCCCACTGTGCCACCCAGACCCCTGCGGCAGTGCGCTGCGTAGGCATCGCATCGATGTTGATAAATGGGGTGTGCCGCGTCATCATCATGTTCTTTATTGCTGTCATTATAATGTGTCTTGCGGATATTTATAGCCCCTTCATGTCTTTGTCTTGCGGTCCATTTTGTTGCCAATTCCAAGCTGCCTGTTGGATTATATTTTGGCGTCTCTTTTTTTTTTTTTTTTTGATTTTCACTGATCATGCAATTTGGGTAGATGAACTCTCTTTCTTTTAACTGCAGAGTGCGTTGACTTGTCAGGACCCCAATTCGAACTTAAATTCAAGGTTAGCTTTGGGTGCAGGCCATTCAGATAGGTGGACAGCACTGCGTGCAGTCTGGAGCCGACGCACACTTGAGTACGGCGAATGCAGTCAGCTGGCAGTCAGCCAGCCGCAGCCACGCATGGCGACTTCTGACTTGAAATGGGCCAAAAGTTCATTAAATGCTGACGACCAATTCACTTTGCTGCCCAGTGGGATGGCGTTGAAATGTCCAAATATATTCAAAATCATATTCATTCAGCGCCTCCTCAAATTCCATACAAAATTATGGAACGCGTCTTTCCACACTTTATAAATAGCCACAATTTCGTATATGTCGCCGATTAAAAGTATAGTTCGGCCTTTTAAGGCCTTGTTCTAATAGTGTAGTTCGCAATAGGTATATTTTTGGGAAAACAAATATATTGAACACCACATCACAAGTTCTGTAATTAAGTTAGCAACTTTTCCAATCTAATTTATGCTACTACAATAATACATAAATATTATATTTGTATAGAGCTAAAGCCAAGTTTGGCCAAAGAAAATTAAAGACTCACCCTGCAAACTTCATTTCTGCATTGGCGTATGCAGAAATATCTGGCTGATATCCCGTTGCCGCAGGCCGTTTACGGACAGCAGAAGTACTCGTATTACGGCTAGTGTATTTATGGACTGGCCGCTGTTTCGGGGCTTTATCAGTGCGGTTGCAGCTGCTTGCAAATGTGCGTGAACTAAAGGTGCCGAGGAACGATTGAGCCGAACGAATCGAAATGTAACTGAACCAATAGAAGGGAAACTCATTTGACTGAAGTTGATTGCCAATCAATGGCTGTCATCGAGGTGGACAGGCACAAAAATTCTATTAGCTCCTGCCAGCTATGGCGGAAGTTAATACTCATTTGGCTGATGATTCTGATTGCCGGCTGCACGGGCAAAAATAAAGTAGTCTCCGCCAAAGCAGCGCCTGGGGGAACTGCGTTAATAACCAATGGGGATGTGCGCGAGTCCTGCTTCAAAGGTCAAGCACCTAGTTGTCGTTGACTGCCTGCGGCGGCCATTCATGTGCGACAGAATCGAGACGGAGACAGAGACGGAGACAGAGACTGAGCCTGGCCGGGCAGGAAACGGAAGTTATTCAGCGATGGGTGCCGATAAGTCACATACACAATTCAAGTGGCAGCATTATGCCATCGAGGCAATAAGTTAGTCAAGGGCTTGGCTACCCGTTCACGGAGCTTAATTGAAATGGAAGCACGAATATTACAGCCTCCAGATGCTGACAGACACAACGCAAGTAGCGCAGTGACGTGTCAGGGAGATAATGACGTGATCTAACGAATATTCGAGTGTACGCGGTAAATGCCAGCGTTGAGCGTTTGTATTTAGTTCATTGTCACAAGCAAAGTCAGACTAGGTCCACTTGCATATATTACATTTAAATACTTAAATAATAAAAATGCCTAGATTACAATTGAGATGACTCAATGCTTATTATTGTTTTCTACAAAGAGATTATATTTGTTCTTTATTTAATCATAAATGTGTGCAAGCGTACGCAACTTTAGTAATTTATGTGATAAGCAGACAACTGGCGGCTGGCACTTAAAAGCCCCGCGAGCAAATTGTCTGCAGAAGGCGCCTGCTCTGCAGCCAAGCGTATAAATATATGCCCCCACTCAATATATAGTATATATTATGCAAGAGTTCGCATTAAACGGGAATTTATGACGAGCATATGAATAAAACGAATCATTTACCCATTCCTAAAGCGCTGCGACGCGCTATTTTCGTGAATATTTCTGTGGTCATCTGCAGATCTGACGAAAATTCATCACATTCAAAGCGTCTCACAAACATATTTTATAATTTATGGTATCATGTGAGTGACAGCTACATGACTCCATTAATTTTATCTAAATCTGAAAAAGCTGAATGGTATTGGGCACTTATAACAGTAACATTTCACTTTTATATACACACATTAGCAAACAACATAAAAATAATAATTTCCCACTTGAGATCACGAAAATAACAGAGAAATCAGAAAGTGAGAGAGAGGGAGAGAGAGAGAGAGTGAGAGTGAGAGAGAGTGAGAGAGAGTGAGAGAGAGAGTGAAAGAGAGAGAGAGAGATAAAGAGAGAGAGAGAGAGAGAGAGACCTAAAGAGAGTGAGAGGGAGAGAGAGAGACAGAGAAAGAGAGATATAGAGAAAGAGAGAGATATAGAGAAAGAGAGAGAGAGAGAGAGAGAGATAGAGACAGAGAAAGAGAGAGACAGAAAAGAGAGAGAGAAAGAGAGAGAGGCAGAGGCAGACACAGAGAGAGGCCGAGAGAGAGAGAGACCTAGAGAGAGAAACAGATAGAGAGTGAGGGGGAGAGAGAGAGAGAGACAGAGAAAGAGATATATAGAGAAGAGAGAGAGAGAGAGATATAGAGAAAGAGAGAGAGAGTATAGAGAAAGAGAGAGAGAGAGAGAGAGAAAGAGTCAGAGGTAGATAGAGAGAGAGAGAGAGAGAGAGAGAGAGAGAGGGAGACAGAGAGGGAGTGAGAGAGAGACAGAGAGAACGAGAGAACGAGAGAAACAGAGAGAGAGAGAGAGAGAGACAGACAGGAAGAGAGAGGGAGAAAAAGGAAAAAAATGATAGACAAAGAAAGAGAGTAAACAGCTGAGGAAAAGCACAAAAAAAAATTTGTTCACAGTCACAATCACATAATATACATCTTTGTACCATGAAAATATGAAGACCTTACTTGAGTTCATGAGAATCGCATAGTAGGACACTGTTTAAAACACTAATTTTAACAGACAAGCACGCAGACCTGTCCATATTGCCATAGCTTGGCTTCCCCAGTGACATTATTTATACACTTTACATGGTCAGAAATGTGTCTTTTAATCTATTAAATAAGCAAACTCATTTTACGCTTTTCATCTATTTTAAATGACTCTAGGGTATGAACATTATCAAATTTCTAGCAAGCCAAGCAGCATCATTTCCCCAGTCTCTCAAAGTGATTCATTGCCCATTTTACGACTTTGATAACTCGACTTTAATGACACGCTGACAATATAAACACAGTCCCAGCGCAGTTAAACAAGTTTGGTCCACAAATTGTATATATACTGTATGTACACTAATTCCCATTACGTCAAATTGATGTCCAATAAATGAGTTTGCATAACTCGCATAAATTGCAACTGGCTGCATAGTTAGCAAGCCAACAGCTGGAGGACAACCACAATCGCCAGCAGCTGAGCCAAAAGTCGGCCCGCATATTTTCAATGGACGCGTTGCAACATTTAAGCACAAGCCAAGATTTATGACAATTTACACAAAATAACTAAATCCACACACATGTCTGCGTACATTTTGTTCTCAATTAAAAAAGCGATCTCTAGACGTTTGCCTAGGCAGCTACTGGGACTCCGCACAGCTTTATCAATCGCCATCAAATCGGGCTTTATCGCTTGTCGCGCTGTGCGCCAAGCTGCCAAGTTGGAATGCCGCCAAATCAACGGCGCCAGCCAAACGCAAACAATGCATGACAATTAATTACGTTTTGGCACAAGCGCTGGCTGTGTCCAGAGCCGGTTCAAATCGATGCCAACTCATTTGGCTAATTGTCTTGCTGATCAAAGTGGCCAGATTAGCGCCGAAATAAAAATTGGACTACTCTCAGTCTCAGTCTCTCGTCTCGAGCGCCGATTGCGGCCGAGATGATTGGACTGATTGGTCATGTGCTCAGAGCTGTTACGGTGGGCGGGCCAGTCAGAGGCGCCTGGCCAGGTGACGGCGCTAAACGTTATGAATAATGTTAAATATCTGTTATTAAGAGTATTGCAAGGGCAATTAAAAGGCAACCGAGCGACAGTTGACAGCTCAGTAATTGGCTATGTATATATCGAGCTGGGCAATCATTGCGTGTATTTAATGCCAGTCAACTTTAAATTATAGGCAAAATAAAAATTTTATCCCGTGCTGTTTCGATGTTCTTTTTGTTTTATTGCTGTCAGTGCTTTGTGTGTAAATAAGCATTCATATCCTCGTCCTGAGACAATGCGCATTGTTCGAGCCGCAACAAAGAGCCACAAAGTGCGTGGGCAGCGGGGGCAACACCAAGTGCAACATAAACAATCCAAATGTTCAGTTATTTACAAAATACGAGAGCTAGGGCACACATGTACTTGTGCATATACCTATATATAGATATGTATTCCATTATGATTGTTGAATGTATATTGCCCTGAGACAGAACAGGGAATGAGGCATAAAAATACGAGTATTCGCTTTTAACATCAAGGTCAAGCCATGACGAAATGCCATTCCGAACTTTCAGTTGTTTCACAGTGAAATACGTAGTCAGTGGCACATACAAATTTAATGTCAGCACATGTTGACCATAACCAATCAACCTGCATAAAAAATACCTTAAAAATATATTTATATTCTAATTGTATTTTCAAATTATAGCCACAAATGTATATTTATATTCATAAAATATTGTATTGCGATTCTTCGAACTAATATTATTGTTGTCATAAAATATTATACAGTACATACCGCTTATATGGAGCACCACTATTTATGGCCAAATATCAACGTAATATCTTACTTATATGCAATAAATTAATTAGTTTTTTTTTATATGACTCGTTAGATTTGAACCCAGTTTATTGGCTGGATCACTTCTCAAACATAATCTCTTGTTCGCATAAGCTTATGTCCTAAATCCCAATTCGTTAATAGTCGTGGGAAAGAGAAATTATGATTACCACAATATGCAGATTATGCTTGGCCTAGAGGCATATAGCCTAATCAAAATCCCTCCACGCCCCCAACAAATAACTTACGCTTTATCTTCTGCATAATTGCGATACCCAAACTGACGCTTTCTCAACAATTATGCGCATAATATATTTAAATACTGATGTAAACAATGTCGGGGCACGTCTCCTCAGTGGTGGGGTGGTTCAGCGGTGCGCATGTTGATTCATCGAACCTGTTATTCTGCTATGCACTTTGTCTCATATTTTACTTTTTTTTACAGTGGCAATTTTAACGCTGAGCCTGCAGTTTAATGGCACCGCCCCCAGCTCCCAGCTCTGCCCACCGGCCGGCCAATAAACTGAGCAGCTAACATCGTGCATATTGATTGCATTAGCAGAGGGGCGAGGAGCGGGGGGCGGGGGGCGGGGCGACTGCCGGAGAGAGTGTGTTTGGATCATTGGCTGGCTTTGTGTAGTCGCAATCAATTCGAATTGTGAACGAATAGTCAAAGTCAAGCAACAAGTTGTCCAATTTGCTTAGCCACTGACCACGCGCATGTTCCTCATTTAAATATTTCGCAAGCGCGACTCCCCGCCAGAAGTGACCCAATTGGAAGTTTGTTGAGTTCTAGGCGCGCGCCGTCTTTATTACAACATTCCGTTTAGTTATTTACCAGCTGTCGTCACTTGCGGCTGAGTCAGCGCTCTGCCCTCTTGTTAAATTGTTCACAAGGAGCGCTCGTCTCGGTGATTGAATGTAAATTTGTTTTGTATATTTTCGCTTTCGTTGGATTTATGAGTTTGCAGTTTAACGAGTTACCGTTTGACTCATAAGTTTTAAATGTAGTTATTAACAGCGCAGCATCTCCTTGACTTGGTTGATTAGAAATTGTTTCTTATCAAAGGTTTCGACTACTCGCAACTAGCTGGCGAGCACGTAGCCCTACATCAGTTCCGGCCGACTTGGAGAGCACCCTTTGAATTGGCACACAGTTTGTTTGTGTGCCGCTTCCGTCTCAATATGGGGCCTACCCCAGGCACGCTTGACACATCCAACTAATTTGCCTTTGTATCTGTATCTCAACATACAGATGTTTTATGTGTCTTACATCAAAGTACATTTGTTTTACAAATGCTGCTGGCTGCCAGCGAATTAGGAAAAACATAACAACAACAACTGTTACAACAATGTCCCAAATTGTCGTGCATGTCACAGATACACAAAAATATGCAGGAGTTATAAATGTTGTACCAACATTATTTTATTTTATTTTATTTTTTTTTTTAACATGCTCTGTTTTTCTCTGTGCCTGCTCCTGCAGTGGAGGGGAGCGGAAGAATCGCTTTTTAATTAAAATAAGTAAAGGAAGGCCCGCATTGCAAATCTAACCACAAGAAAAGTTGTTGAACAGGTGTGCAAATATTGGGGAAGGTACTATGTTGCTTAAAATTAAAAGAACAACAAAATAAATTTCAACAAAATTGAAAACTTATTTTTACAAACATGAAAAGCTTGTTTTTCAACATATCTTAACCAAACTATTCTACACTAATAACGAGCCACATTAACATCCACCTAACATATGAGTTAAATGTTATGCAATCCAGTTACTATATCATATACAAAAAATAAGTTTTTGCACGAATAAGTTTTTGTGTGCCTAAAGGTAAGTAACAATTTAATTAATATCCATAAAAAAAACGTAGTAAAAAGCGTAGGCCGTAAAGCGAAACAGCCATAAAGCATTTATGTGTGTGTGTTATAGCAGAAGTGAGCAATTATGAGGGATCAATAGCCATGTATGTGGCACGGCACTTAAACCCAGTAGGCTAACAAGTTGCACTCTGTATATTGACTGCGTTTAGTGCCTTCAATAAATCAATCAAAATGATGCTTCAAGGTGCGATGCGAAGGCATAAACAGAATTAAGTAAATTGAAAAACAGCACGCGAAAGAGTAAAAACCAAATGAAACCATTTGCCAGCGTCGCGCAATTCGCACATTTAATTGCACAATCATATATTCATAAGCAGACGTATACTTATTATGTATATAGTAAATCGTTTTAGATTTCGTAAAATCACAGTTACGAGCTTCCGTCGCGCTCGCATCCGATCCACTTCTTCCCCTATACCCTGCGCACAAGCGAAACAAGGGGTATATTACCGACGAATGCATTGCTAGAGATCCACTTCATCTTGCAGCTTTCAGGAAATTCGTGAAATGCCTCAGATTAAATATGATTGGCGTATTTTTCAAACAATCTGGATCGTTGAATAACGAAGCGACGAGATGATAACGCGATATTTGCATAAATCTCTGTCATTTATTGATTTACTGCAGATTTTAGCATAATGTGTGTAAAGTGAATCGATACAGGGTATACCAGAGCTGTATCGGCAGTTGCTTTCATATGTAAATATGTACTTTTAAATAAGCCGCGCAAATATGCATAACTTATTTTCAGCTCGTTGTCGCCGTTTCCCCACGGCCCACAGTATCTGGCTTGTCTTCTGCTCTTTTCTGCTGTTGCCATACCCTGTCTGTCCATTGCCATGAATGAATTGATATGAGAGTGCGGAGTCAGCGGAAGATGCTGCAGCTGCTTCTATATATGTGTATATATTTACTAAATATCCATAAGCAAAGAGAATAAAACGAACGCAAAATATTTAGTAGGTAAATAACAATTAGCGCTAAACAAAGACCAAGATTTGGCCAATCGACAATAGAGGAATACAAATCGATCTGAACGGGCGCTTTAAAAGCTCCATAAATATATTTTTCAAGTGCTTTCACTTTTGCGTGACCAAAAATTATCTAGTAATTTATAAAAATAGTTGTCCATATCGAAATGATCTGTTGACTTACCTCAGCTCCGATATTCTGATAGACGTTGTATTGTTTGTATGTACGTTCCCTGCGGCTACTTGTGGATCTGTCTGTCTCTGCGGCGCTGCGGCTAATGCTGCATAGTTTTGGGCAGCAGCCTCCGATTTCCGTACCGCTGTCAGGCGCCTTCCTCTCTGGCTCGGAGAAGGCACGGATGCGGATGCGGATGCGGCTGATGTTATCGCTGACGTTGACGCTGACGATGTCGTTGACAGTGTCTGGGCTCACTTATTTTGGGGCTTTATTTTCTACACTATTTTTTCTATATATAAACACACATGTATTTATATTATTTTGCATTAATAGAGGGCTTCAGTTCACTTCACATGGCAGGCGCTGCTGCAAATTGACAAAATTATCAATGGAAAGTGGCTAAAATGGCCTTGGGATATATCACATGGAAGAACGCGACGCGACACTTGAATTTGCAACACACACACGCACACACACACGCACACGTACATAGAAATTGCGGTCAGTGTTTAGTGCTCGTTTGGCCACAATAGAACCGTGCACGGAAGTGGCATTGGCATTGACCCATCGGAGCAGCGCATAGTATAAATTATGCATTTCATTGCTGAACTAAAACAAAAGATTTGCACACAACAAGCGCTGACAGCGTCAGTTGAATAACAAGAAAAAGATGCGACAGTTGAAGATGAAATAATTTTGCAACAAAGAAAAGCGCGGAATCAAAACATAAAGTGGAGTAGCGCAGAAAGACGGACAAGTGCACATAATCAGCAACAGCCGGCAAAACCACACTCACACACACACACACACACACATTGTAACTATTCAAAAGAAAACGAAAATTTGTTTTTTATTTTTTGCAACGTTTGTATTTTAGGAGGGAAGGGAACGAGACACAAAGAATACGAACGCACGCGTGAAAGCCGTTGGCACGAAATTCGCGTGTGTTGTGTCCGCCTACGAAGCGACCAGCCGGCTGAAAGTCACAAGACAGACTGAGGCAGCAGCGCAGGCAAGCGCCAGCGTCGACCAGGCCCAACGTGCAGCAGCGAACGTCGACGTCGACGTCGACGCCGACGCCGACGCTGTTGACGGCGTTGGCGTTAGCGCTGGCGGCATTTTGCGTTTTTGAAACGCATTGTATAGTATATTACGCCGGATAATATTCAAAAATATGATAGACTAGGTATATACATAAAAATATATGTACATATACATGGAAATAAAAAAATATTTATACCCATTTTTATGTATATATTTTTTGATTAAGAATAGCTCTGCAGACACTTTGGAGTTGATTCAAATTCCTCAAAAATGTCTTCCGTTTGCGATACCGTCAAGAACATAACAATAGTAAGGCTGAAAAAAAAAGCAAAAACTGGAGATTAGGATTCCATTTTATTTAACAACTTGGGCCCAGCCGCTGGCTCCCACAGATGCCTCGCATGTTTGGTGTTTAAATATTCATACAAAACGGGCAAGTAATAAAAGTGAGCATAATTTCCAAGCCGAATCAACTAAAACTATCTACATATGCACATGTCTATACTATATATACTAGTTTAACTGAAGCACATGTGCTTCATTTCAAATTCCATAAATAATTTGAAAAGCGGTTAATACAAATTGCAAAAACAACCAGGGGGCGGGCTGTATCAGTAGGCAGTATGGGCAGACGGCCTGTGGGGAGGCCCTTGCTTAGACGAACGCAAAAATGCCGGAAAATAGACAACACATTCATACAAGTTGTTGACGCCAGCCGGCGCAAAAGGCACGATAGAGAGAGCGAGAGCGTGCGAGAGTGAGAACGAAAGCATAAGCCGGCAAGCGACGTCGGCGTCGTCGTTGGCGCCAGCAGCAGCGTCAGCGTCACACGTGGCGTATGCGTAACATTGTCGACCATTGCAGGCGTGTATCCTTGTGCATGTGTTTGCGTGTCTGTGTGTATGTGTGTGCGTGTGTGTATGATGCACGCGTTATCAGCACGACAATACGTATTCGAATGTGGAAGCGCGCAAAGTTTATTTCAAAGAGCGCCTCTTTTATCTTGTTATTATACCCGTTCTTATACCCATTAAAAATAAATATACAAAAATAAAAAAATCAGTTGTGCACTTACATATATGTAATAGGCAGAAGGACAGGCTGAAGGTATTTTTACTTTCGGTCGATATCATCCGCCAAGCCCAACAAGCCTTGAACGTGTGTCCGTCGCTTATCTTATTAAATATTTTAAGAATTTTGTGTAATGTTTTTTATATTGCACACGAAAAAGCCTTTTTTTTGCCAAAAATTGCCTATAAATGTACCTCTTATGAGCACACCTTCCAAATAATCCAAGCTAGAAGCATGAAAATTGCCGCGTAGCTACTCAAAACATCGGAAACGGATCAATATTTTTGTAGTTTTTGAATTTTTGTTCCACTGAACATTTTGTTCAGAATAATTAGATGTTTGAAAAATGCCATATTTATGCCCTGAACTTTTTATAATGTTCGTGGATATTTATAGCCAATTTTCGTTTGTTGTTGTAGCATTAGTCTTCCGAAACTGCAGATATTACAACGTTGTTATGCAGGGTATTTTCCCGTTGGGCAGCCACAACTAGAGTACTCCTACTTGTTGTTGTTGTTATTGTGCTCGCTGCAGTGGCTGCCGCAACGCGCCCGTTGTCATCTTTGAGCCCGTGCCGTGTCGGCCCGTGGCGTGTTTGCCGGCTGCCAATTGTTTATTGAAGCACCAGAGGCGCACATGTGGGCACTGGCCAGCCAGCCGGCACTGAACAAGTTGCAGTGCGTTGCCCACTGCCTCCCCCTCCCCCCGCCCCTTCGCTTGCCTGGGCATTCATCTGTTTGTCTGGCGCTTTGTTATTGCTGCTCTTGTCGGCACCGCCTCGCTGCTGTCTCAATGCACTTTCAGCTGGCGCTGATGTCGGGCTTAAACGGGGCTTTTAGCGCAACTGTTTGAGCCGACATGTAATCTGTTTAATAGCGCCCGGCCTCGGATTGGCTATTGTGCATTTTTTCACACGCGCCGCTTAATTATGCAAATGTTTATTTCTGCATATTGGCCGTGTTGCTCTTAAAATCTGCATCAGCTTTTTGCTCAACATTTTTTTTTGGCCTTTATCGGGGCATGCTAAGGTAAAAAGTGCACCTGTTACTCGGCTGGAAATGTTAATAATAAAATAAAATCAAACCATTGCCAGTTGAACATTTTGAGCCATTCAGTTTCTGTGCGGGCCGTAGCCTGGTCTCGAATTTAAAACAAAGCCGTCGCGATGTGAGCTTTAAACTTGTTTCCGTTGGCCTCCTCAGCGCTAAATTCAAACATCTTTTGCCTGATTTGCATAAAGACGAGTTGAGCAAACAATAACAAATAGAAATATTGCAACGCTGCGGGCTTTTACCTATTCAATTAGCGGCTAAGTCTCATCTATTATGAAAATCAAGCACTTCCAGTGTGCCGCAATTGCGATTGTGTTTATGGCTCAATTTAGAGAGGAAAATATACACATCCATAGTCAAGGGATATTCAGAGTGACTTATAGATTTGCAGATATATGGTATTTAAATATATCATCTAATTGACAAAATTTTGACATGTTACTCTCGGATCCATAACTCCCATAACTTAGTCAAAACTGAACCGATTTGCATGTTTGATGGCATTTTGTTCATGCTTTGTCCTCTAGATTTATTCTGTATTTAAAATATATGCATTTTTAAAAATACATTTTTTTTTTAATTTTGGAAAAAATTATATTTCTAGCGTAGATATTTTCGAAACAAAATTTTTTTTTGAAAAAATTTAGAATTGCAAATTTATATTTTTAATCGATTGTGGTTGTCACAATTAGCATAAAAAACACATTAAAACATATTCTGGGGGGTCAAAATTTGTTATCAAAAATCATGCCAAGTTGACAACAAAAATTTATATGTGATGCTATCGGATCCATAGCTCCCATATTTCAAACTCCCATAACTTAGTCAAAACTGAACCGATTTTCATGTTTTAGTTATTATTGTGAACTATAACCCTGTGAACGAGTATTGCATTGTCGGTTACACCCGACTGCAACTTTATTACTTATCTTCTATTTTAAAAAGTGTGTTCTTTTTTTATTACAAAACTCAATATTTCACCGACTGTAACCGTTGGATCTATACGATATAGATACAAGTTAAATTTTGTTATTGGTAGGTTCGGTAAGACAGAGTATAAGTTAAAGATGAAGCATTTACATTTGTTTTGCTATTCGTAACGTTTTAGCTTCATGAAATGTGTAGCACACGCGAAACCTGATCAGTAATGAAATGCAAAGCGTTTGGATTAACGATCTGATTTCGCTGTTTGTCCGAAACGATAAAGAGCCGGTTAAATTAAAATACTTTTATACCAGTAATGATAATAAAACCGAATTAAATATTAAAAGACCTTAACTTCAAATCTAAAGGTGCTAAAATTTTAAGTACTCTATAATTTAACTGCGTATATTTTAAACAGTTTGTTTTCTGCCGATGTGGCAGCGCACAAAAGGGAATTTTAACGCCATCTTGTGGATATTTGAACAATACTGAGAACAATTGATGGCACGGCAATTATTAGCACAAACTGACTTAGTCGAGTTGCGAACCCGGCGAATTCGTTGATTACACCTGGCGGCAAAACCTTGATTCCTAATGGGCGCCATCTTACGAGAATTCTGTTACTGTACCCAGTATTGTTGCGAAAAAAATACACTAGATGGCAACTGTGAAAAAACCCCTTAATAATTTGCAAGCGCCATCTATTAGGTGAAATGCATTTTAGAATTTATGCACTACCTATTTTGTTGGACTTTCCGAAATTTGCTATTTGTACCAAAAAGCATTTTTGTTTGCTAACAATTTCCTTCTAAATGTATCGTTTGTACCAAAAAGTTGTTTTTTTTATTAACAATTTCTATACAAAATTCTTAAGTTTACGAAATGCGTTGTTTCGCCTAACTAAAATAACAAATTGTGTTATAAAACTGAAAGATGAAATATGGAAAAAAACGTTTGGGCTATTGTGTTTCAACGAAAACAGTAAATATAAATTGAGCTTATAACAAATGGGGGCTATAAGCAGCCGCTGCATGCATGGAAATCAGCTGTCCGGGGCCCACAGCTTGAAGGTGCGATCGAACGAGGTCGTCGCTATATACTGCGAGTTGGGGGAGACGTCGACGGCAATCACCTTGTTGTCGTGGCCCTGCAGCGTCTTCAGCGGCTGCCATGTCTTGTTCGACCAGATCTTGGTTGTCGAATCGTAGGAGCAGGTGACTAGAAAGCTGCCCCCATCCTGCTGGTACTTCACATCCGATATGAGATTGGTGTGCGCTGGGATGGTATAAACGGGCTGACGACGGCGCAAGTCCCAGATCTTGCATGTGTTGTCCTGCGAGCCGGTGGCTATGTGAAACCCATTCGGCGAAAAATCCGCGCCGAAAATAGCGCCCAAATGCCCCTCGAGAAACATGATGCAGCGTCCCGTGCGCAAGTCCCAAACCCGACCAAAGGCATCCAGGCCGCCTGTGACCAAGACACTGCCATCCGACTGGTAGCTGAGGCAGTGTACCGGCTTGGCGTGACCCTCCTGATGCAGAACCTCCGTCTTTTGCTCCAGGTCCCACAAGCGCCACGAGGAATCGTAGCAAGCGGTGGCCAGAAAGCGACCCGATGGATGAAACGCCACCTTGGACACGCGGTGCGGCATGTGTCCGGTTATGTCAGCAATGGACTCCTCATTGCCAAAGCCCCACAGCTTGACAGCACCGTCGTGCCCGCCCGAGGCCATGGCCACCACGTTCTCCTCGTCCAGCTTGACGCCCGGCCGCAACGCTACGCCGCCCACATAACTGGCATGGCCGCGCAGTGTTTGCTTCAGCTCGCAGTCGGGCACACTCCAGAGCTTACACAAACCCGACCACGAAGCGGTCATCAGCAGCGAGGAGTCCCCGTTGAAGGCCACGCTGCTGACGGGACGCGTGTCGCCCACCTGCGAGCAAAGCGGTGCTAGTGACTGCAGCTTCTTTTGCATCTCCACCATGCGACCGGCCCGCGTGGCGCTGGGCAGCTCGAGTGCCTCCCGGGCGCGCTCCAGTCGGTCGCGAGCACGTGGCAGCGAGTAATCGGCGAGCCAGAGACGCGCCACACGCAGCGTGTCGGGACCCTCGTGATACCAAGTGGCCTCCTGCTCCCGCTGCTGCAACTTGCGCTCCTCCTCCTCCGTCTGCTTCTGCTTGATGGCGTTCTCGCCTAGGCTGGCGAGCAGTTCCTTGAGTCGCCGCCGTCGCTCCGCTGGGCCCTCGCCAAAGAAGCAGATCGGTTCGTTCAGCTGGCGCAGGTTGTTCTTGATCTCCGCATCGTCCGTGGAGACATTTATCTGGCGCGCCCGCTTTTTGCGCTCGAACTCCTCGAGCAGCGCCACCTTGTCGCGCTCCATCTCCGACTCCAGATCAAAGTAGTCATCGTCTATTTTGTTGGCCAGCGACGCAGCTGTGGGCGGTGGCATGGCGCCTTTTGTGGCATTCGACTTTTTGCTAGTTTCCTCATAGTCCTCGTCCGAATCAATGTCCTCCAGTTGGCCGGCAGTTGCTGTTGTTGTTGTTGTTGCCGCTGCCGGCGTTGTGCCGGCAACGGAGGCAGACGCCGACGCCGAGGCTGTTTGGCGCTTGCGTTCTGTCTCTTCCAGCGAACCATAATGCAAGGTACGCTGGCGCTTTATATACTGGATATCGTCATCATCGGACATTATCTTTTAGTCCAAAATAATGAATTTTTAAAACAAAAATTACGCCAACGAAATAAACAACAAAAATCCACTGCAAACGTTTATCGCATCGATATATCGATTGTGTTTTCTAAATATTTACAGGGATGATAGTGAACTAGCGATATTTTTGTGATGCAGCCATGATCTGTTATTAACATGTTAGGACTCTGTTTAGCGTTAGAGCCAGTACCTTAGAGCCAGTTCAGTACATAATAGTTCAATTTAATTGAAACGCAAGTTTCTTTATCAACTTGCCTTAGACATATCATATCTTTGATATTTTTGATTATTTGCAAAACAGCGCTATCAATAATAGCTTAGCGAAAGTATATAATTTTCATGCCAGAAAGTTAACATAGGGTAAACATTGACAAGGTGGCAGAACGATGATCTAAATGAACGAGCCAGTTCGTTCATTCAGTTTGCATGAGCTGTTCAATCGAACTTTTCCATACAACTCTACTTTTTATTTTTCACTGGCAAAACCCAAGCTGAAAAAAGGCAATTGAAAGTATTAAAAACGGCCTGCAGAATGAGCGCGCCGAGCAACAAAATGTCAGCAACTGATCAGATGCGCGCTATGCTGGACCAACTGATGGGCACCACACGCAACGGCGACGACGGACGCGGCCTCAAGTTCTCGGATGCACGCGTCTGCAAGTCTTTTCTATTGGACTGCTGTCCCCACGACATTCTGGCCTCGACGCGCATGGATCTTGGTGAGTGTCCCAAAGTGCATGATCTGGCTTTTCGTGCAGATTACGAGAGCGCAACCAAGTCGCGCGACTATTACTACGACATCGAGGCCATGGAGCACTTGCAGGCCTTTATTGCCGACTGCGATCGGCGCACAGACTCGGCCAAGCAGCGCCTGAAGGAGACGCAGGAAGAGCTGACCGCGGAGGTGGCCGAGAAGGCGAACGCCGTCCACAGTCTGGCGGAGGAGATTGGCAAAAAGCTGGCCAAGGCCGAGGCTCTGGGCGAAGCCGGCGAAGTGGAGGACAGCATGGAGCTGATGAAAGAGATCGACGAACTGCGCGGCAAGAAGATCAAGGCCGAGCACGAGTACAGAACCTCAATGCCGGCCTCCACCTACCAGCAACAGAAACTGCGCGTCTGCGAGGTGTGCTCCGCCTACCTGGGCATCCACGACAACGACATCCGTCTGGCGGACCACTTTGGTGGTAAGTTGCATCTCGGCTTCCTGACCATACGCGAGAAGCTCATCGAGCTGGAGAAAACAGCAGCTCCGCGCAAGGCGGAACTCAAGCGCTCGGGTAAGATACCAGATCGCGAAGAGGACGGCCGAGGCAGAAATCGGTACTTTGTAGGTGGACGTGAGCTAGATCGACGCTCGCGCGTCCATCGCTCTCGATCCAGAGAGCGTCAGCGACAGCGCGATGCCGAGAAACAAGGCAACGACAGATCCAACGAGAGAAGTGTCGAGCGAGCCAGCGCCCGTGAGGGGGAAAGCGAACGAGCTGCGCCCCGTGGACGTGACACTGAGGGGCGTGGACTTGGACGGGGAGGCGGCGGCGGCGGCGGAGGCGGAGGCGGAGGGCCCGACAACAGCAATAACCGCGATCATCGCGAGAGGGAGCGTGATGTCCGAAGAGATAGAGATCGCAACATGCGCAACGACAGAGGACGTTTTGGTGGAGGTGGTGGTGGCAGTGGCGGTGGTGGTGGCGGCGGAGGCGGCGGAGGCAACAACAACGGAGGCGATCGACGCAATGATCGACGTCGTTCCCGTTCAAGAGATCGTTCGCCACGCGATCGACGAAACTACAACAACAACAACTTTGGCAACAGGCGCCGCTCCTTCTCCCGCGAACGCTATCGTCGCTAGAGATGTACCCAGAGGCAGCGGAGTCCAGTTCCACACGGCAGTGTCCAGCGCACGTACGTAGCATTAATTACAACCACAACAGAAAACGAAAACAAAACAAAACAGAAAAGATAACTACAGCAAACAATAGATCAACAAAAATCCAACTAATTGCATTATTATTTAATTAATAAATGACTTAAACACTTAGACAGCAATTCGGATATTTTTGTAAAATATTATTAATCCCTATCTTTGATTCTCATCCGTGTAAACTAACAGAAA
Source organism: Drosophila colorata (assembly GCA_035041545.1). Classification (NCBI taxonomy): domain Eukaryota; kingdom Metazoa; phylum Arthropoda; class Insecta; order Diptera; family Drosophilidae; genus Drosophila; species Drosophila colorata. Next base: position 11,018,429 of record JAWNLD010000564.1, read on the forward strand.
AACAAAAACAAACAAACTGTAAGCTGAAACCTCAAATTGTTAAGTAAATAATATATAAAAATTTAATAGCTTGACAGCCCCCGGCAATTTGAGTTGTAAATGTACGGTACGTAGAGCCAGAGTCCCGAGTAACCACTAAATTTACGATCCTATATGTGCCCAGCAACGATCCCAAACTAAACAAAAATACAGCAAACAAACAAAATAAAACCAAATTGAGCTATGTCGTTTCTCTCAGCACGGTCCCGTCCCGGCTGTGGGGCGTGTCGGCCCCCTGAACGGTGTGTGTGTGTTGATGAACGCGTATTATCGGCCCGTTAGGGTAAGCCTATTCTATCACTGTTCTCTCTCTCAATCTCTCTTTCTCTTGAAGTCACTTTGCAGCCCAAAAGCCGTAAAGCTGGGTACGTATTGAGTGGATGTTGAGAAACAATCGTCCAACCTAGCACCTAGCCCATTTGCACAGCTAGGGATCTCGCTAATTATAGACATACCCGATATACCATACATAGCTTTGGGTACGTATTCGTCGTCTGCGGTGGGCGTGTTTTTTTGGTTTGGTACGTATGCGTATTTGTTACGATCGTTAGAAATGCATTAGCGACAAATTGGTACGTATATGCGCCCAAGCAGCGGAAGCTGGTAAAGGATTGTGGTTGGTTCCGTAGGGTTCGATGAGGACTTTGTAACGTACGTATTTTTCAACAAATCAAATCAAAACTTTTGTAATGCAATCTTTCGTAGCGGCTCATATGTAGTTACAAACCACCAAAACGCATATTTAACTTAATCTCTTTCTCGTACTAAAGTTGTTGTGCCTAATGTACACAGATTTGAAGCGGGCTTTCCCAACTGGCCTAGTATGTGAGTATTCGGGCAACGTCTAATGTGCAAAAACAAAAATCCAAAAAAAAAAAAAAACTAATCTCTAAAAGTATTTGGGTGGCTCTTCTAACGTTGTTTCTTTTGACAGCATTGATTTTTAGTATGGGAATGAAGTTTAAGCGTAAAATTTGCGCATGGGGCTTGAGGGCCATCAGTTTTGTGGGACATTAACATGTTTGTGGGTAAGATTTATGCATCTATGTTTATCTTTGAATTTAAACCTTATACCTTAAATTAATTACAATATTGGACATAAGCTGTTTGTAAAAATTCCTCAAATGTATCTTATAATAACGCCAAATAAAATTTGTTTTTGGTTCTATACAATGTTTCCTAATATTTGTTTTGATTGAGGAGTTGAGTTCAAAAATGATCTTTTAGAACTCCATGGAAAGAGAAACGAGCAAAGGTTGTTATTTATTGCTCTCATTAAACTAAGGATTAACCCAGCTGTGCAAGGTTTTTAAAAACTGTCTCCTTTCACTTTAGCGCAAAATAAAATGTAATTGCCTCTTAAAAATTATGTTATACTCAAAATGGTGCTGTTAGCAACTATAGATGAAAGGTGGCAACGCCATGCCGGTCCGCCATCTTTTGCGCAGCTGCTGTTGTTTCACCTCTGACGGAAATTCTTTGCACTAAAAGTTAAGTTTATTATTAAAAACAAATTAACCAGCAAACGCGATTTGAGCGTGCACGCTCTCCAATTAAATAGCGGATTCGAGGAAGGTAAGTGCAGCAATAAAGCCACATATACGTCTCGTTTGCCGTGTTACCAATGGGGCTTGGGCCTGCGAGAAATCAATAGCCGCTTGGGGTCGCTGGACGCTTTATGTCCGCTGTAGGTCGCCACCAGCACCGATGTTTTTTGGCGCTAAATTTACAAAAATTGTCATTGCTTGCAGCGAAAATGTCAAAACGCACGCGCGACTCCGATTCGGAGGATTTGCAATCCTTTTTATTAAATTTTCACAAAGAAATTGAGGAGGGCAGCACTGATGCCAAGGATGCCAAACCAAATGATGATAGCGAAGAAGAAGAACAACAACTACAAACAGAGGACCAGGATGTCAATGATGACGAGTTCTTTATTGACGATGAAGGCAACTGCTATATTAAAACCACAGCCAGTAAGCAACGAGAACTTAAACAGAAACTCAAGCCACAAGCAACCTCAAAGGCACAAGGAGCAATCGCAATACGCAGCTCGACCCGTGCCTCCAGCAGCGCAACTTCCAAGGGTTTGTAGTGTATGCAACTGCCAAAAGAAAACTGACTTTAATGGCCATTTCTAATTCTGATTAGGTATAAACCTGCGTCCGGCCAAACCCAACACGGATCCGTCGCCTCAACGGACGCCCAAAGCAATTAATATACGGCCCGTTACTCCGAAGCAAACGCCCCTTTGGACGACATCGAAACTAGTTAGCACGACCAAAGGCACTAAGACCTTAGCCAAGACCATAAAAGCAGAGCCAGAGCCACAGCCGCAGCGCAGTAAAGTTGTGATAGAGAAAGTGGAGGAATTCGAAGAACTTGTGGATGATCCGACTGCGATATCCATTGACGAATCGCAGCTAACTATCACAGTACATGATGCAGATGCCACTAGCCTAAATGATGATTCAATCGAGAGCAAGCACAAATCGGATAGTAAGGTATACGAGTTTGACGACAGTATCGCCAATATGTCCGCCGAGTTGAGTGTGGACCTTGTGCTCAGCAGCAATCAGTACAAGCTGAAGCCGGTGGCGACCAACGCAGCAGCAGCGCAGAAATACGCCTGCACCCATTGCAGCTATACGACCAATAAGAAATTCCTAATCTCACGCCACGTGCGAAGCCACGGCGCGGACCGGTCATTCAAGTGCTCGATATGTGAGCGCGGCTTCAAGACCAATGTGGGCCTGCTCAATCACATCAATACGCACATGGGCAACAAGCCGCACAAATGCAAGCTCTGCGACAGCAAATTTACGACCAGCGGCGAGCTCGTCCGCCACACACGCTACAAGCACACCAAGGAAAAGCCGCACAAGTGCACCGAGTGCAGCTATGCCAGCGTCGAGCTGACCAAGCTGCGCCGCCACATGACCTGCCATACGGGCGAGCGTCCGTTCCAGTGCCCGCACTGCACGTACGCCTCGCAGGACATGTTCAAGCTGAAGCGGCATCTGGTCATACACACGGGCGAGAAGAAGTTCCAATGCGACATATGCCTGTCACGCTTCACACAATCCAACTCCCTCAAGGCGCACAAACTCATCCACAGTGTGGTGGACAAGCCGGTGTTTCAGTGCACCCTGTGCCCCACCACATGCGGCCGCAAGGCTGACCTGCGCACCCACATGACCAGCATGCACACCTCGGACAAGCCGCTCGTGTGCAAGCGCTGCGGCCAGGAACTGCCCGATCGCTATCAGTATAAGTTGCACATTAAGTCGCACGAGGGCGAGAAATGCTACCGTTGCAGCTACTGCTGCTATAAGACCATATCCCAGCGGCATCTGGAATCGCATTTGCTCATACACACGGACTCGAAGCCCTTCAAGTGCAAATTGTGCTTACTGGAGTTCCGACAGCATCAGCTGCTGCGTCGACATGTAAATCTTATGCATGCTGAGGACTATAAGAGGCCGGCGCCGCGCGAAAAGGTGCACTCCTGCCCCACCTGCGCGCGTGTCTTCGCACATAAGGGCAACCTGATGCGCCACATGGAGACACACGATGATAAACTAAATACGCACGAGGAGAAGCTTAAGCTCAAGATGGGGCGCAACGTGCGTCTGCGGCCGGACGGTAGCGTTGTGACTTTGCTCAATCGCAACATCATTGATAAACTTTCTAAAAGCGGTGCCATTTCCATTGAGGAGCAATTCGAGATCACTGAGCTGCAGGAAATAGATGAGGTGGAGGATGAGTTGGAGGAGGAAGCGCCCAGCGTAATTATTGAGGAAACATTTAGGAAACCCACCTTAAGAACGAAAGAGGACAACAAAACTATCGTATTAAGCGAGCGCGAGCGCGAGCGCGAGCGAGAGCAGAGCTCGTCCAGTAAACCAATTATTATAAATCGCCAACTGAAAGCTCCCCGTGTTTACAGCAAACAAACAACTCAGGCCGGCACATTCCGCATCAAGGAGGAGCCGGATGCCAGCGAATTCACCGTAGAGCTACAGGAAGAAGATCAGTTTGTGGTCGTCGAGCTAGTTGACGATAATAGCGAAGTTGAGGTCAAGCGTGAGCACAAGATCAATGCCAACAATTGTTTTGGCTTCGAGGTACGTTGCTACATTCTATGTAAATTCCAAGTAAATTTTGTATATATATGTTTGCATATTCCCCAGGATGAAAGCGATGTAGAGTACGATGAGTATGTAGAGCCTGTAGTCGAGGTGGATGCCACATCCCAGGAGTTTCTGCAGCTAATGGACATGATTGAACAGGATACGTAGCTTAAGCGTATTGCGAAATTAAGATATATTAAACAATATATAGAATATCAAATAAAAACATAAAACATGGGTACTTTATGTGTTTTGATTATATACCTACTCCATATATTCAATCTTGGCATAAATACAATATTTTTATTTAAATATTTCAAAGATATTTCCGTGTATGACAATATATGTATGTAATATTCGCACATAGATATTACGACGTGCATTTTGGCGTGCACAATAAATTCTCGGCTATTTGTTTCCACCTCCTTTCTTTCACCATAAATTTATGGTTTCTCTTCAGCATTTGTAGTAGTTTTTTCTGCCATGTATACAATAAAAATATATTTTATATATATGTATGTATATATAGTGCAAAAAATTGTCTGCTGTGCAGTGCATATTTTAACATTTTTTTTGTATCATTTAAATATGTTTTCAAAGTTTCTTTGTTGCTTAAAACGTTAACAATTTGTTAGTTAATACATACGTATAAATACATGTATGCATACGAGATGTATTCTGTTGTATTTGTATATATAATATTTGAACAATTTTTCTTTAACAAATGTAAAATGGAACAACGTCAATAAAGGAAGTGCACATTAAGTTTCGAGTACGTGTTTCAATACAATGTGAATAAGGAGACATTTAGAAATTTTAGAAAAAATTGCTTGCATAATGAAGTACATACATACAAAATACATTTAGAAATACAACAGTCAAAATGAAGGAACATTATATAATTACACACTAGTACCAACTAAATACTTAGCATTTAATCGAATATAACATATGAGACCTAAGACAAACAAAAAAAATAAACAAATTCATGGGAAGCTGTGCTATGGCTTTTTGCTAGCCTTCATAAGCTTGGCTTATCAATTAACTTTTGGCTTAACAATTTTTGTAAGGCTGCTGCTGCTGTGTTAGTTCAATCAATCAATCATTTCTTAAATTTAGTGTACAAATAAAATCAAACCGTTTGCTCTGTAGCAGCATTGGGAGGCAAAGTTAAACAAGTGCATAGTAGATCCTTAGAAGATTTTTAGTTTTTGCAGAAAACGCAACAGGGGCGCACTAATGCAGGCTGCTTGATGTTGTCGTTGCTGTTGCTGTTGTTGTTGCTGATGCTGCTGCTGCTGCTGTGGCTGTTGCGGTGCTTTTGGATTAGCAGCAAAAGAGGAGGCGGCACGGGCTTTGGCATTGCCGTTTGCAATTCACAACTGCTCCCTCTTCTGCCTCTTTGGCTGTTAATTACAATTGAGCGTGTTCTGATTGGGGCCGCGTGCGACATTGTTGTGATTGATTTGGTTCGACTGCGTGATGCTGGCGCTTTCGCTGCTCTGCCAGGACATCAATTTATTGAGCAGCCTATCCATATAGGGATTACCGCCCAGACGTGCCACCTGTCAAAGAAAACACAACATAAGTAGGATTGCGCAGGATTATAAGCACCATTTTGTCACAACCTCGGCGCGCGCCTCCACATCCAGTGTTTCGAGCACTTTGCGTGTATATTGAAAGCTGCCCAGCTTTTCCAGCAAGCTGATGCAGTATTTCTTGACCTCAATATCGTGCGTGCGCTGGCGCAAAATGTCTAAGAGAGCAGTTGAATGAGCGATTAGGATTTTCAGCGAGGTCAGTACACAGGACTTACGCAAAACCTGTTTGTCCTGTTTCTGCGTACGCACAGCATGTATGACTGGAAACCCAAACTTGCCCTCAGTCAGATCTTCAGCAAAACTCTTGTTCTCCGTGTACTGCAAACGCGAGAGGAATATGGACTAAAGCACTGCACTTCCAATAATTATATACGCCCACTTACCTCCTTCAAACTTAAATTACAGTAGTCGTCTCGTATTTGAAAATATAGGCCCAAAATGGCTGTTAACTTTGAGAAATCCTCCTTGTTGGCACTAAACAGCTGCATAAGGCGTATGGCCAGCATGAACAGGCCCCCAGTCTTACGTACAGTCATCAGTTTGTAATCAGATTCGGAGGGACATGTAAAACTATCGCGCCAGTAGATCTCCATGCCTTGGCCGCGATGCAGCTCCAGCAGTTGTTCCGTATACACCTTGGTAGCCTGCCGCACAAAACAAGCACAAACCATATTGATTAATGATCAAGTTGGACAAGTGTGGGCCTAAATTAGCTTGCCTCTGGATGTCCCAATTGCTGCACCTTTTCCAGCGCCAGGAACAAAGCGTAGTTGGCCGCATTGATGGTGCTGGCCACGCCATAAATGGAATGCGCCACGGGCACACCTCTGCGAAGTATCGAATTGTCTTCAATATCATCAATGCTGTAAGTTAGTGTTGAGAACACATATAGAGCACTCAGTTAATGTGTGTGGATGTTATTCGTGAATATATTAAAGTACAACATATAAATAAATACTGATTGGGGTTCCCACAAGCCTATCAAAAAGCAAACAAAACTTGGATAAAAGTTAGACTCTTATCTATCAGCCCCACAAAGTTCGGGCCTAACAATTTATGTCTGTGGAACAACCCTCGCAATATGCTAAGCACAACACAGCATAGCACAGCATATCAACAGAGTGTACATAAATTTAAACTCACTTTGAGGCCCATATCACTTCAATAACACGCCCGCTGGCAAGGCAAACTGGGCAACCGACATTTTGCGTAATTAAAAAATGTTTGCGCGCGTGAAAGGCTGCAAACATTTGTAGGGAATTGGAGGCGTGGGCGTTCAAGCGATACGCAAAGGCAGTGAAGCCAACTGGGTGGAGGTGGATGGGTGGCAAGCGGGGGCGGGTGCGGGTGTGGGTAAAGGAGCGGGCGCGGGCGTGTTGCATTGCAAGAGTTGTAATATTGTGACAATGGCTGTCGACAAGCTGACTAAATGACAATGGCGATGACGATGACGATGCTGACGCCTTTGAAGCTGTTCTTGCCACTCGCTGAATGGCTGGCATAGTTGTAAAACCAAGTTTTTGTCGATATGAAAATGCATTTGAACAAAAAACACGAGCCCGAGCGACTTGTGTAGAAAGCCATTTATAAGTAAGTGGGCGCTGGCGGAGGCGCAGCGATAACAGCTCTCAGCTGCCACGGCCTGCAACTGCTGCCAGCGAACAATGGAGGATATTAAGCGGCATTAAGGACATTTCAGCACATTTGCATTTGAATAACAGGCCCTTGGACGGGAGCGGGAGCGGTAGAGCGACAGGTGGCAACGAGGCAGAATTAGCCTGCATGATTGAAGCGAAAATCAAGTCGAAAGACACATGCGAACAATGGAAGCAGCAAAACGACTAAAGTGAAAGCCTTTACTAACGGACATATTCCAATCTTTATCTTTACTTTTTTGAAGCAAACAAAATTCCATCCGCAGGAAGGAAGCGCTTTTAACCGGATGAGGACCCCTTTTTCATACATCTTATCATTGTACAGAAACACTACCAAAAAAATCAATTTTTTTTTGAAAAATCTGTACGAATTTTGAATTTAAAAATGATGACTCCACAGACATGTGAATTCGCTATATATCGTTTTTGTGCCTTCATATAGGAATAAGAGCATTCATTGTATACATACTGGATATATACATGGGTATGTATACATATAGAAGGGAGCTATATATATATATATATATATATATAAGAAGACTCTGAGCCAGCTATCGTTCTAAATGCTCTAGAAGACAGCTACCATTGCATTGCATCAATTAAAGCGTGCGACATATTGTGAGGCACTTTAATTGACGGAGTTCAAAGTTTAACTGTTGCGCATCTTTTATACTCTATCTGTAGCAAAAATATAAGTCCCACCCCTTTCGATTCGACAGCAATGAAAAATCTAAACATTTAATGCAATTCCCTCCCAGTTTGAAAATGAACAGGCACAATTTGCAAATAAATTCAATTGAATTTTATCATAAACAGAACGCTGCGGGCCTTTTGTTCAAATTTTGGGATTGATTTTGAAGGCAAATACCGAAAATGTACGCACACGTACAGACACACCAACAAGGTCGAGCCGTTGGGCTGGCGCTCGCCTGGAATGTGTGTGTGTGTGTGTGTGGTGTGAGTGTGGTTGTGGGTGAGTGTGTTGAGTTGTGCAAGTGTGAGTCATCTACCAGTGTTCTATATATGATAAGTGCCTTTACAATGATGATAATGCAAAGTATTTACAAAACACTGATATGAAATAAAATTAATCAAGCAGCTGCCAGATATTGGAAAAGTCATCTGAGCCAGGTTGGAATTTCTGTATGATATGATATTTTAAAGCTGCAATGGCTGTGAGTTTGTATCGATGTCTCTTGCATAAACTAAACTCGGAGCCAGGTTGGAATTTCTAGATGATATGATATTTTAAAACTGCAAGGGCTGTGTACGTTTTTCTTGAAATTTCGGCTCGGCAATCTGTTGTACAAAAATTTCCGATTTATTTTTCGACTGAAAAGGCTATATCACACAGCACACACTTGAGCAGAAAACTAATTTCGGTTCTTTCTTTATTTTTTTTCAAATTTAACGCGCTAGTAAATTTCGAACTAAAGCCGTATGTAAACAATACAGCAAAAGGCAAGCAACAACAAACATATGTAAATACAAATACAAAAAGAAATAAAAATGTGCAAGTGTGAAATGAGATAAAACATGAGGTGTCGAAGTTGATGATGGGGTGAAGGCAATTGGACGAGCGTGTGATGCGGTGCAACAGCAAATGTAAACAAAAGTCAAAATACCAAAATGCAAAAACAAAATGAGATAAAACGGAGCAAGGCAAAGGTCAAACCATTAGTTAAAATACATTATCTAAGCAGAGCTATAAATACAGTAAATATATGCAATATATTAATATTGATATGGTTCACTCACAGCAAACTGGAATTATGCAGCATTTGTACAATCTCGCCAATCTGCGCCAACTTTTCGGACGAAATAAGCAACCAGTGATTGAAGGCCAAGGCCAATTCGGAGCGAAACTGTTTGCCAGGTATTTGCTGTATGTACGTAAACGGCTGCAGCAGAATCTGGATGCGTGGGCGATGTCAACAGCAATAAGCCACAAAGTGGCCACAAAATGAAAAAGAAGTAAACGCAAAAGGTTAGTGCTCGGCTTGGGCCAGCAAACAGGCGGCAGTCAAAAATGTCAAAGTTCAAGTGACAACGCTGCCACTGGTTAACGGTTAACTGGTTTTTGGGTTTGGTTGGGTTAGCTACCTCGTCCTGTTCCTTTTGCGTTGATTTATCTTTGGTTTTTTGCAGTATGCCATTTAGTTCGTCCATTGTGTGGCGGTGTGTTGTGTTTGCGTTTACTTTGTTTTTGTTGATTGTCCACGACAGTGGTTGGCGAATCTAGCGGCGAAGTGTTAGACTGTTGCCCAAGCTTCCAATACGCGTGACTAGAATTGTTTATTTGTCCGCTCGACGTAGTTATCTTTGTAGCAGTCAGTGCAAGACAGACACCAGCAGCGAAACAGCGCACCAGTTAAACCAACTATAAACAGACTGAGGAGGATTGTTGAATCGTATCGACCTATCGATATTAATTGTGTGTTCTTATTTCAGGGATGCCATACGCAAAAGCCGATTCTTAAGTCAGGCGGATAAGTAAAATATATATACTTAAAATGGATAATCACAAACCGCCTATTGTTTTGTATTTATAAAATATACTTAACATATATGGTATATTTATAATTTTAAAATTTAACGTAATGTTCCAATTGTAATTTAAATTGGTCAACTATATGTAGGGAATACCCTTCCAGTGTCATTACTTATTTTATCGTTTTGCATCACTTGAATAGTCGCAACTCTGCAAATCGAAAGAATATCGATATCGATTCGATTCGATAAATAATACGGCAAGGTGCCTGCGTGGAAAATAAATAAACTTTTATAGTTTTCTAACGCTTTGTTTATCAGGAAACGCATTTCAACAATGGCAGTGTCACCGCCAGTGCGCATGAACTGGCATCCCAACATGAAGCATAACGAAGTTGAGCGGTAAAAAGAGCAAAACAAACAATTGCCAACGACAATTACACCAGCTTTGTTTTTCAGATGGATTTGCATTTATCCTGCCTATATCAACAGCAAAAAGACCCGCCAGGAGGGTCGCCGCCTCCCTAAAGAGAACTGCGTTGACAACCCCACTTATGTGGAAATTCGCGATGTGCTCTCGGTGTCCAATTTACATTTTGTTGTGGAAAACAAACAGTACTGCCGCGAAAAAAGCAGGGAGCTGCAGTTCCGGGGCCGTGTGCGCGTCCAACTGCGCAACGCGGACGGCACATTGTGCAGCAGCGAATTTGCCACGCGGGAGTCCATCATGCAGCATGTGGCTGGCAAAATTCCGCAATTGAAAACGCGACAGAACAAAACGAACGACCCTCAGCCGCAGCCACAGTCGAGTGGGGCTGGAGCTGGTGGTGGTGGTGGTGGTGGCGGCGGCAAGAAAGGCAAAGGAAAGCGTCGTTGAAGAGGCAAACATTTTATTATGGCATTTGTTTAGTTGGTTTTTTGTAATAAATTGTGCATCTTGTGCGATAGCAAAACATCTCTTGTATAAAGTTCAAGTGCAAGAATTCGGCCTTGCTCGAATATAAGAATAAGAATATATATTTGGTATGCATGTCTAAGCTGACCCTAAAACCGAAACAGTTAAAATACGTATATTAATAACCATTGCATATGTGCTCAATTAAAAATGTCTCAAGATCACACGGTGTCAGCGAAAATTCCGGCGAACAGCAAAGCAAAACAAATCAAAATTCGACTGACAGTCACGAAGCGGCAGCTACGAGCAACTAAAATAACGTCTACGATTTCACCCAGTCAGCGTATATAACCCGCAGCGCGTCGCCAATGCACAGCCAAAGCCCAACTGAACAGACACCGAGACGGAGCACACATAATGATACTGGCTAAGAACAATATCGGACTCTGCGCCAACTCCATTCTGATGATGGTGTTGGTGGTCACCCAAGCAGCCATTTCCGGCGGTGTGCCAACCACCACCAGCTCGACAGCGGCACCATCTTCGACTTCCCGCTACGACAATCCGCTGGTTGAGCACAAGCACGAACGGAATTGCAAGGCGCTCTGCGAGCACTGCGGCTGCCTGGGCTTCTACTGCGGCGAGGAGTGCATCTGCGAGTGCAACAACGAGAATTCGGATACGGAGTGCATCCATACCATGCAGGTGAATGCGCGCACACTGGACACGCCCTTCGAGATCCTCATTCAAGGTCCGAGCAGCAATCGATTTGTGCGCAACGCCCTGCAATTTGAGCAGAAGCGAGAACTGGTGGCCAGAAGTGCCGTCGACAGCAAAGCCACACGCAGCCGTCGCTCCACCATAACCATATACAAACCATCCGCTCCGGGACTAAAGCGGGCCGCTCTGTCACTCAACGCACTGGAGATCCCTTCCACAAAGGCAAAGAAATCGGACCTCGCACGCCACAAGCGCTCCGTGGACCATCTGGAATGGTTTAACGACTTTGCCAGCTCGCTGGTGCGACCCTCTCCGTTGGGCACGCGGATTCAGACGCAGCGTGAGGCAAAGGCAGCCGCATTCAAGCGACAGGCAGCCACGACAGAGGCTTTGACGAGGCCTCAACGGGAACCGTGGTTCCTGGAACAAACAGCTCCTCGGCTGACGCGTCCCGCACCACTCTACAAGCGTCAACAGCTGAGTGAAGACAGCCAAGACTATAGGAAATCAAAGAAAAATTCTTCGCGGAGGAACAGACCGGATTACATGGAAGAGGAGTCCAAGACGGAAGCGCCAAAGGCCAAACCTGAGATACGTCCACTTCGTGATGCTCTGCAGGTAGTGGAGCGTATTCCTCGCGTGCTTCAGGACACGGTCAACCACCTGGCCGATGATAACAGTGGCGATGTCTTCAGCCTGAACATTATGAACGATGTGCGTCCCCGGAAAATACAGCGCAAGGAGTCCGTGCAAAGACGCCTCCGGCAGAGCACTCGGGATAATGACGTGGACCCAACGCCCCGTATGGTGACACGTGCACCCATTGCTGTGCCAGCGTCTCCGCTTGCCCCACGTGGTCTCTTCCTGCCCTGGCTGCGGCAGCGACGTTTGCAGCGTTTGCGTGGCGAGCAATTTATGTAGTTGACTGTAAACTGGGCCAATTATATTTAGCTATGTTTTATATTTCTAAGGATTCATGGTTGGCTGTGTGTGCTTCAGTTAAAGCTATCGCAATTCGTAAATATTGTCTAGACTACTATTTCCAATTAGGAATAATGTAAATGTAAATTTTAAAATAAAACTTTTTTAAATTGTATTTATTATTAACAAATTATATAATACAGAAATATTTCGCTAAAGGACAACGGATTCTTATTTTAAATTTTAGCACATTCTTAATTAATTAATGCAAGGCTATTGCCAATAAAAGCGAATCTTCCACGCCAAGTCAAAGCTGCTGGCGACGCCTAAATTATGCCAGCATGCTTTGAAAGAAATAAGTATAGCATGCTTTTGAGCTGCGCCACTTTAAGATGCATGCCTACATTTTAAGTGCATACTTTTAGGGACCATTTTAAAATCGAAACGAGCAACTGCCAGCGAAAGAGCGACAAAGAGAGCAAAGTCTCGAGCGAACGTTGGCAACAGACGCCAACGGTTTCCAGTTGAGTTGAGATCTGCTGCGCCGAGCAGTGCGTCTTCAGTTGTTGCTCTGCGTCGACCGTTTAAACAGCGTTTCAAAAGTGCCTCAACAGGTAGTTAAAACAATTTGGTAGAAAGAGGAAAACCAAACACAAATCAAAATATTAATAAACGAAAGCAGTGCGAGCCAAAGAGAGCGCAAAAACACAGCTTTATAATCAATGTATTTGTAAAGTTACAAAGTGCAACAAAGTGAAAAATAAAAAGCAGCCACATAGCAGAAAAAAAAAACACTGGGCTACTAGGCAGTCCCCACCCCCCTTTTTCATGGTGCTATTCCCACCAACAGATGATGACAAAAAGTGTCTGTGTGAATTCAAGCGTGTTTGGGTGTGTGTGTGTGCAGCAACAAAAATAAAAACAAAGAAGTAAATACGTGCTGCGGTACATATATATATATACATACATACATATGTATATATTTATATTCAATTTGTACAACAAAATGAAATAAGATAAAATCAGAGCTGTGTGTTGTATGTAAATGAATGCGTATTTATCATATTTGTACATTCGAGAGCTCATTGAACCTAAAAGCGCACAGCTAGGCTTCGAGAATCCTATAAATAGACGACTGGAGCCCTCCAAGAGAGCTGATTGAAATTTCTAGGCCAATTGAGAACTCAAATCAATGAATGTGATTCACAAGCGAAAAGTGAAACAACACTTTAAATAAATGTCGTGCATGTAGTGTATATACATATATACATATACATACATGTATGTATGTGTACGTACAAGTATTTACATTTGCATATATTATCGTAAATGCCTAAATCTATAGAAAACCGCAGCTACTTAGGCACCTGTAGAAATGGCAGAATACCCTTTTATCTAATATTATGGTAATAATTGACACCATTAATAGATGTTAATTTATCAAAATTGCCTAATGCAAGTGGGTTTTTGCTTAGTCTAATACGTTATTACAGTTCAAATGGCTGTCTCAACAAATTATTTAGATATGGATTTATAAACCGATCTCGGAGACCCGCAACGAATTGTGGTACAGTCTCAATTGCATTGCGTAAATAGAACCGATGTAATAAAATAAAAGCGCCAAGTTTTGCGCACCAAAATATCTCGCGTGCTTAAGCGATAAAAGATAACTAATACAGCGCGATAACTATACTTATAGTTATAGCTATACTACAGCACACACACGCACCCACACACACAAAAACACATGTACACAGCCGGTTGCGGCAACGAGTTGGCAGCGATAAGCAGTCGAATTTGTTTGGTGATAAAACAACAAAATGAAAACAGCTGAGAAGAAGTTGGCATTTGTTTGAGTCTGCGACTGTTGTGATAAGCTGCTCAGCAGGAGGAGCGCAGGTGACAGCTATGAACATAGTTTAGAGAACGTTGAAGACTATTAAATACCCTATAACTGTCACTAAAAGCGCACTGATAAGAACTAACGCCAAAACCTGTTGCACAATTTAATTCCTTAATTGTTTACAAATTATTTCCTAAACAAATTTCATAATGAAGCACTTTCGTAAATAATTGTATAGCGCCTATTAAAGTTTCTGCTTATTTGATAAGTTGATGTGTTTTGATAGTATTATTTAAACTTTAGGATATAGTTATAAACTATCAACCTAGCTATTTTTAAATAGCGCCGACTACCAGATCCTCGTTGTTCCGTTGCCTAAATCTCTGAAAACTTTAGACAACTCATTTGCCGATATGCATGTTTTGATATAAACGTACATATATTTAGCCCATAGTTAAATTGACCACCTGCTTAAGCAGATAAGCCCAAGGCCAAGCAAGCCAGATACAATTTGTACTGGAATACTATGTGTATTTCAAAATACATACAAACATACACACACACATTACTCATATCTTAAGCCAAAATTGTGAACATGAACACCGCAAAACCTCTTCACTATTCGCAGCATGTGCCAGGGACGGTAACACTGAAGACCTACAACTGCTACAATCGCGTTTACCGGCACATAATGGAGTCGTGGCGCAAGTTTCGCGCACGCCTGGAGACCAACGCGCTGCCCGCCGACCTGGACGATGACCTGGAGACTTTGGAGGAATATACGCAGCGCTGGCGTTCCGTGCGCATCATTTACTTTACAATGTTCCTAATGGCGCTGGGTTTCAGCATTATTCTAACTGGGATTTGGCCATTCCTCAGCGAGGTGCGTACTCAATGAACTCCCCTGCATACATGTATATATATTTAACGCGAACATTCCTATAGCTAGACCCCAGTGCGGGCAAAGAGTTTATGGGTCTGATTGTGGCTGCTAATCCGTTGGGTCAGATGATCTTCAGTCCCATCTTTGGCTGGTGGGGCAACAAATTGGGCACCATACGGCTGCCATTGCTGCTCTCGCTGGCGCTGTTCACCTTCGCCAGCGCTTTGTACTCTTCACTGGAACTTGTCGACAATGTCAAGTACTGGATGCTGGCCTCGCGATTCTTCATCGGTGTCAGCTCGGCCAACATTGCGCTGTGCCGCTCCTACCTGTCAGCGGCCACGCGTCTCAGCGAGCGCACACACGCCGTCTCAATGGTCTCCCTAGCCCAGGTGCTGGGCTTTATCATTGGCCCCGGACTGCAGGCGCTGGTAACGCCGCTAGGCCGGAATGGTCAGATCTGGTTCTGGGGCGGCATGCACGTTAATATGTACACCGCCTCCGGCTGGATAAATGTGCTAATGAGCATGGGCAATTTTGTGATGTTTCTGCCGGGCATATTCGAGGTACTTCTTGATACTGTCCCCATAATCTTTGTCATGACATTAGCAACTATTTGTTTTAGGAACACAAAATAGCCGCGCGAGAAATTATGGTTATGCAGGGCGGCACTTCGGAGCGCGAAACCTGGAAGTCAATCAAACCGAATTACTATTCCGCCTGGACACTAATCGCGGCCTTCTTTGTGCTGGTCTTCAACTTTGTGCTGCTGGAGACGTAGGTTTAACCAATGTTTAAATCTTTGCCTGTTTAAGCATTGTCTATTCACAGCTTGGGCACCTCGCTGACCATGGATATGTTTGCCTGGACCAACAATCAGGCGCTCTACTACATGGGCATATTTATGGCCATTGCAGCCATAATATCTCTGGTCACTTTTGTGCTAATTGAACCACTGTGCAAGCTCTTTGCTGAGCGCTATGTGCTCATCTGGGGTGGCTTTTCATTGATGGTTGTGGGTCGCCTGCTTTACATACCCTGGGGACCGGATCCGCCCAAGCTGGCCGTGGCCTACAACGCTAGCGCCAATCTCTCCATCGATGATCCGATGTATTTGGGCTGTCCACCAACTCAGGATTGGTGTCCCAAACTGCCAGCACTCACATTGACGCAGTTTATTCTTGGATTCGCATTGACATCGGTGGGCTATCCCATTGGCGTTACGCTGATTCAGACAATATTCTCCAAGGTGCTTGGTCCTCGTCCGCAAGGCGTCTGGATGGGCATGATGACCGGCGCGGGCTGCTTGTCTCGTGTCATGGGTCCTGTTTTCGTTGGCTCCATTTACACACGCCTGGGCACCTATTGGACATTCGGATTTACATCGATTATGATGATAATTTCTATGATCTGGCTGCTGTGCAGCAAGTAAGTAGCTGACAATACCTTCAATCCGTAACTCTCTAATCTTCACTCTCCATAGTCGCGTACTTATACCACCGATATTTGAGAAACCACCTGTGGCGCTGCAGGAGCTGCATACGCTCAAAGGGGAGACTGCGGATGCCAACGACGGAAGTGCGCCAAATAACGAATCGGATGAGCTGCTGACGGCGTCCAGGACGATACGAGTATTGCCCAAAGCCCAGACGTAGCAGCAGCGCGTGGCTTGCAATATTTTCATTATGACTGCCTTTAAGCTACATATTCACTATGAATTTCTAAAAATTAGTTTATCAATTACGCAAATACATACAAATATATTCTTGCTAATAACTTAATGATGCAATTTTAATTTCCTTTCGATAAAATCATATATCGTATCAAAACGCACACTCATTTTTCCACAATCGCACAAACGAATATTGGTGCTTAAGTTTTATTGGTATATTCTAATCGCACAAATCCGAAAGTTTACGCAGTTTACGCTTAAGAATGAACTTCTTTGATGAAATAATGATGCAACGCATGTAATGTAGGCAATTTGTAGTTATATATGCCACAATACATTGTTGTCATCATTATCAGTCAGACAATGCTACATAGTTATGATTAGTATGATAGGGATAATGCCTAGATGAACTCTATGATTATTTTTGTTTTGTTTTTGTAAATTATTGCTCAGTTTGATTACGCGTACGGGACTACCAAGCCGGAGGCAGCCACATATGTACAACAGGCAACTGCTGCAGTTGATGATGATGATGCGCTGGCGACCAGCATAGAAGCCAAAGTTCTCCACCGTTAAAAGCGTTATAGTTGTAAATGGGTAGAAATTGTGGTGCGCTTGTTGCAAATGCACCACCCGAATCAGCTGCTGCTGTCACTCAGCTGCTGCCGTGATAATAAAACTCATCTCAGTAGGGCGCATAGCGGCGTCCTGGCGGCGAGGGACCGCGCATACCGCGTGACGAAATCATACGCTCGTCAAAAGAGTCGCGACTGAAGTCTTCATAGCCATGCGGAGTCGGTGAACTGAACGATCGAGGAAAGAGAATAAACATTATTGGATTGGATAATTTTGATTTATTTGCGAGCACTCACCCATAGCGACTCATGCCGTTGCTGCTACGTGGCGGCGGAGGGGAACGCCGACTGAACATTGTATCATAGCCACGGGAAACACTGCAGGAACGCAGACTGCCGCTCAACGGTGGGGGCAATGGCATGGGCTCACGGCGCGAAATCGGCGGCGGTGGGAAGTCACGCATGCGTGATGACTGATAGCGACGCTCGTACAAATCGCGCGAATCCTCGAAACGACGGTCATAATAATCGTAGTCCTATAGTTGAACAAAGCGAAAAGGTTAGAACGTTTAGAGTGATAGCTTTTGGTCGTTTAATTTGTATGTATATGTTGATATATATTTGAGGTATTCGCGGCGAGTCGATTTAAAGAGTAACTGCTTAAAGATCTAAAGTGGATCGGATCAATTGAAATCATAATGAAAATGGGCTGGAAAAAGCATCGTTGATTTTTAATCTTTAAGCAGTTAAATCTTGAACCCGACCTGTCGTGAGTAGCCAATTGTGTTGTTTGTCTGCATTTACCCTAAAGCCGTCCATTATGCGATCACGCAGGAATGGCGGCGGCGGTGGTGGCGGCGGATACGGATCACGACTGTACATGCGATCTCTGTAGCCGCCGGCGCTGAGCGGTGGCGGTGGCTCGCGTCCACCAGCGCCTGTCCAACGCGGACATTCTTTCGACCAATGACCGGAACGGCCGCAACGATAACACTGCTCCGGATCGCCCATGCCCGGCTTGGGCCGCACCCGACTAGTGGAGACCTGCACCTTGAGCGGCTGGCCATCGACAACGCGACCGTTCAACTCCTTGATAGCATCCTGCACATCACCGACACAATCCAAATGGACGAACCCATAGTTGCGCACAATGTCGCACTCGACGACGGTGCCGTATTTCTGAAACAGTTCACGCACCTCCGGCGCACGCGTTTTGTCGGTTAAATTCCCAACGAAGATTTTCGTTGTCGGCGTATTGGGGGCGCGACGGCTCTTGGCGGCCTCCACCTTGATGGCGTTATCGTTCAGCACGTACCCGTTCAAGTTCTGTATGGCATCGCGACCCTGCTGCTCGGTTTCCATGTGCACGAAGCCATAGTTCTTCACCACGTCGCATTCGACGACGGTACCGTATTTCTCGAATAGCGCACGCAATTCGGTCGCCTGCGTCTTCTCATCGAGATTACCGATGAACAACTTGAACGTGCCGGCTCCGGGCATCACGGCGACGGTTTCGGCTGCGGCGTCGTCCACGGTTCTTGCGTTAATTCAATATCTTGGGAAGCTTGGGCGTTAACGAACGCGATTTAAGTTCTTTTTTGGTTTTGTTTACGCGTTATTGACGTGGGCGCAGAGCTGCTTGAGAACGACAACAACGACGACGGCGGCGAGCGCGACCTCAAAGTGAAATAAGAAGAAGAAGCAATGCAATTTTTCATTTTGAAATGTACTGAGGCAGGGAGCAGGTAATTCGAAGCAAATGAAAGAACAATGGTAACAACGCGTTAATTTTGTAACTCTAGATCAGGCACACACATGCACAACGCGTGAAAAATTATTTCAATTTCCACACAATATACAAAACAAGATGGCGGCGACTGCGACGGCGGCAAGGCGAAACGGTGGTAGTAGTAGTGGCAGGACGGCGACCTTAATCGTTTTAAATATGTTCAAATTTGTAAGGACTTCTTACCTGTGCACTTGCAAAACCAAATAAAATAATGCTCAAATTTATTTTTTCTTTTTCTTATCTAGCAGCTTCAACAAAAGTCAAACTTTTCCACAACTTTTCGTCCGAGGAATAAATTTGTGTATGTGTATGTGCTAGTGCTGCTAAACTATGTAATCGATTATTTCGGATGTGTCACTATCGATAAAAGCGATTCGACGAATTGCAATATCATAAGACAATTTTATTTTTAGTTTAGTAAAATTAGGTTTTTTTTTTAAGTAAAGAGACTAATATCAGTAAACAACTTTTTAGTAACAAACATACATTAGACATCCAGTGCCGATATGTATCAGTGCTATGAAACTTATCGAAATACCTGTGTAATTTTAGGGCTGCATTATTGTTGTCGGCTTGCAATACTGGCGTTCTGTATTAGCGCTCTTGTTAAAAAAGCGGGAAGATTGTAATTGTAATTAAACTGGCACAATTATGGAGACCCCGACGGGACGTGCTGCACGGCCCACACGCAACGCTACGCCGCGCCTCTCGGAGCGCAAGAAGAAATTGTTTCGCAGCCGCAGCTCCATGTTGGATCAGATAGACGACGACTGCGACGTCGAGGACCCCTTGTTGGGCATAGCACCGCTGAAATCAAGACTCCAACGTCAGCTTCCCAGACCAGCCCAGAAGCCAACCAATGTTCGCAGCCTGTTTGAGAATCGTGCTGATGGCGATGCCCGCAATTTGCGATTGCGTAGCAGCACCAGCAGCTCTCCGGAGACCAATAAGGAAAATAAAATCGCACAGCAGACACGTGGTACGGCCGTATTGGTGGGCACTGAGGAGCAACTGCCGCACTTGTTTACCGCAACCATGCGCATAAATAGCAGCAGCAGTGCCAGTCACAGCTCTAGTCCACGCACGCCGAAAACACGCAGCCGCTCCGTAGTTGCCGACGACTCCAATACGGATTCTGATGACTCCGCTGGCCAGCCGCGCCGAGCTCCTAAAAGAGCGCACAAGGAAGCGGTGGAAGTAACAGTCGAGTCATCACCCGAGTCCGGTTCAACGTCGCCGCAGTGCAAACTGCGCAGGACAGACAAGGAGTGTATTTCGACGCTGGCTTTCTATTCGTCGCAAGCCCCAACCGCTCGCGCCGCCTTGCGCAGGTCAGATGGAACTCCAGCACGCCACCAGTCGCAGCAGCAACAGCGCGTCAGCAAGGCTAAAGTTAGCTCGCCCACATCGCGTTCCCGGCTTGGGATCAACAAGGGCGTGCGCCACAACATACGCAAGCCTCAGCGCTTTGCTTCGTCCATCGATATGGATGATATTTTAGGCTCATTGCGGAATGAAAAGTTGCGCAGACTGATCACGACGAAGCGTGAGGAGCGCGCCAAGGCGGAACAGGTCCACGAAATACTGCGCCATGCCAAAGATCCCATTAAAATGGCCAAACCCCTGAGCGTCATGGCGGTCGACGATGCCAACAACAATAATAATATCAGCAAGGAACCGTTTTCACTGTCTTCGACAGCGCTCGACTTTTCTGACCTTAGCGACGATGAAGAATTGCGTGCAAGTATTGGCGCTCCCGTTGCAATGGAGCAGGAGCCGGTCATACCCATGATACGCCATGAAACATCCCCAAAGACCGAACTGCCGACCAATCGGAAGTTCTTCAAATCGGGCCGACGCAGCAGCACCTGCATGGAGGTGCGCATAACGGACAACATACGGGCTAGCGTCAGCCAGGGAAGAATCGCATTGGTGGAGGCGCCGCCAAGGAAGCAGCGACAAGTGCGCGTCAAATCATCGACGATATTTTCCGCGGAGCAGGCTACCGTGGATGCGATACTGCGCAATCTCGATGATACCGTTGTGGATGAGATTGTTGAATCGAAACCGATGCTGGCTCAGGCAGTGGCTGATATGAAAGAGCCGGTGCTGCTGTCAGATCCTTATGAAAAGTATCGCCAGCAATTGCCATACCGGACTGATGATCCGGAAATTATTGAGCAGCAGGCGCTGCTGCTCGAGTTTCTGATAAGCAACAACATATGCACTGATCAGAACTTTGAAATATTCATAGCCGATCCAGACAATCACAAGGAAGAGGCCACAAGCATTGTCGATAATCTCTATATGATAGTCAATGCGGAGCAGCTAGCGCTGGCTGAAGCCGAAGCCCCGACGGAAGTACCTGAGAGCGACGACGCAATAGTTGAGCCAGAGGAAACGCCGTCCGTTGAGCCGCAAGGCAAACTGTTTCCCATTTTCACGCAGCGTCTGCAGCCACTGCCACAAAAGTCGACGCGGCGCAAGGTGAATGTTCCGGCGCGTCTAATGGCCGGTGCCGCCGGTTCCAGTCAGTATCAAATCGATGCTGGCCAAAAAGCTTTTGGAGCCAGGCAGTGTCAGCAATGTGGCTTAGTCTATACGGTTCACGAGCCCGAGGAAGAACAATTGCATCGTGAATATCACGATTCTGTGCATATGCTGCGCTTCAAGGGCTGGATCGACGAGGACATTGTGGCCGTCTATCCAGACTGGGCTGCCGATGGACGCATCATACGCTTAAACGAACATGCGCCAGCCTCGCGCCTGCAGCGGCTCACGGAGGTGATCCGGATGGTCGACAAGGAATTGGGCTATTCCTCCTACATTGTGCCAAAAACGTTTGTTGCCTACTTCGCCGTGCGCAAACAGCAAATCGTCGGACTCTGCCTTGTGCAGCCACTGGCGCAGGCGCATCGCTTTATTCACGTCGATGGGACCGACTACTTTAGCGAAGCGACCTTCGAGGCCAGGTGAGTGCAGCTACAACCCGTATCTTCGCCTATCAATATCTATTTTTCCTTTTCTCCTTCTCTGCAGCTGCGGTGTCTCGCGCATTTGGGTCTCGCCGCTGCAACGACGTAGGGGAATCGCTAGCAAATTGCTGCGCGCTGTGCAATCTCATACCGTTTTGGGCATTGAGATATCCCGTGATCGCATCGCCTTCAGTACGCCGACAGACGATGGACGTGCTCTGGCTCGTCAATTTACGCAGAATGATAATTTTCTGACGTACGACCAGTAAGAATCGCAGGAAGTGGGCTATTGAATAGCTGTCACGTGGATATTGTTGGCTGCGAATCCTTACTTTTTTTTTAGTTATTAAGCAACAAAGATTATGTTTTGAGCGGATAGTGTTTTATATTTAAAGGTCTGTTCAATTATAGCATTGTTTCAATCACTTGTAAATATGTTTTACGTAGCATACTTTGCGGAACCTAATTAAATAATGGTACTTCAAATATTTTATGACTTGTATAAAATGTTATTCACTAGAAAAAACTGAATGTACTTGTAATTGTAATTAATAAGAAAATATAAGGAATATGCATAATAGGGGAAATTTATATTTCAAATAATTAAACGCCTCAAGTAAATATTTATTAATATATCGATAGAGGCTATATCGATATCCAACAGCAATGCAACTTGCAAATCGATAGTTCAGCTAATTTGTGAGCCAGGCTTTGGGCGTTGTTTTTATTGCAGTAGCCAAAAGAATTAGTTATTGTGAATAAGCGCATATGCATTGCTCAAAAGTTGAATTAAAGTGCGACAAGTTCCAATTGCAGTTGCTGTTAACTGAGTGCAAATGGTGAGTACAAGAAACGAAATGAAAATCGTGTTTTTAGCCAGGCAACGCGGCACTTGATGCCACGCCCAATGTGGCTGACTGAAAGTTGAGCTATATGCACTTCTTGGGGTTGAATATGGCTTGTTGTCAACGTTTTTTTTTTTATTGTTTACGCACATTGCAGACTATACGGCGTTGTGCTCGCGTGCAGCAAGAAAGCTAGTGGCTAATCGAGAACTAGGCCAGTGACTGCATTAGTCAACGGCATCTTTGATCAAACTCACAAGTAAAGGCAGATCGTGTGGGACTATGTCCACAATCGAAGAGGAGCGTAAAGCGTATATCAATAATCCATATTTTACTGGACCCATTTACGGCAGCTACAAGCCGTTTTATGTGACTATTGCCATTTGCACAGTTGTGCTCGGCTCGATAATTATATTGAACATTATCTTGGGCTGCTGCTCCAAGCACCGCAAGTACTGGCAGGACAGGCACACGGGCAATCGCTGGCTGGTTTCCATTTGGTCTTCAACGCCGCATAAGCAACCACCCCTAGACTTCACTGAGCTCAAGGACGCCTCCTACTTTGAACGTTTCCATGTAAGAAATGCACTTGTAATTCACTCAGCTTTCACAAAATGACCCTCTCACCTATTGCAGCCCACCACACACCAGCAAGTGTTCCCTGACGACGTCGTCATATCCGTTGATGATTTAGAGCCCGTGCATCAGTCGCATCATCAGCAACGTCCACCGCGTCCAGAGGGTCGCACATTGCATCAGCAACGCCAGCGCGAAGAATACGTAGAGCTGCAGAAGCGTGAGAGCGACATTTAAGCCATGGCATTATACTTTCTATATCCCGCCGTTGCTGCCCTGGCTCTGTTCGTGGTAGGCGTAATTATTGTCATGCTGCGCTATGGGCCACGTCTTTGCGGGCTGCGCCATCATGCTCTGCCTGACAATCATGATTTGCGGGAGAAAACCTACGAGCATGAGATAAGTTACGCCTAATACGTGTCGCCATTTTATATTTTTTATTTTTCTAACACATATGCCGGTAATGCAGCAAATTACATTTTTATTACACGTCCACATCAACTAACCATATTTTTAAGTTGCTATTTTGACCACTACTAACTTTTCACAGGCACCCAAAAAATATTGTAATTGTGTCTACTGCAGTTGCACAATTAAGTAATACATCCAGTACAAAGTGCCTACACATTTAGTTACCATTAATTGTCAGTCAGCTTTTATATCATTCACAAGCGAAAAAAAGTGCCTTTAACATTGAATCTCATTGAGAAATATTTGCCGTCCAAGTGTCTTGTAGTAAAGTAAGAACGTATCCCTTTTGGTAACCGATGTAAACAGAATATCAAAATTTTCCAATCGAATCGATTTAGATGAATCGATGAATGTTCATTTGTTGTGCACAATTTAAACAAAAATTATTTAAAACTATGCAAACCTTATACATTTGTAGTTATACATTTATACAATTTCGACCAATAAAGAGATCTTTTCAATAAACAAATATAACTTTTAAAAATGTATAAATAAAAAAGAAACTTAATGACGTATGTATCCCAAAGTTATTTAATAATAATATATTTAATATGATCATGCTGCTTAGTGGTAAACATTTACGTTGCAAGTGCTTCTAGCATTTAATATCAATTAGACTGTAAATCTAAAAAAATGGCAACAAAATGAAGGCAGTGTGTTTAAAATGACGACAACAAACGCATTTTGAATTCGGCAATGCATATAGAAGACAGAATTTCGTATTTAGTTTCAATTGTCAGTAAATTGGAGACACCTGGTCCAGCACAAAAATCATAGGGTGTCATCGATGTAAATTTGATAGTTTTCAATAGTTTGCGTATGTACTCGTCCTTTTTCTGCCGCTCCTTCTCATTGTTTTTCGCTTGATCGCTTTGTTCTTTAGTCATTTGATCTGCAGCGGCTTCTTTGCCTTTATCCACTTCGTTTTCATTTTCGTCCTTATCTCCTACAATGTTGTCTTCTTCTTTCTCGTCTTGCACTTTGTCACCGTCCTGTATATCCGTTTTTGTAGGCAGTGTCATTGGCTTTACTCGTTTGCTCAGATGTGAAGTATCTTGATCATCGAAATTGTTTTCAGTGATTGTATTATCTGGGGATGGCTGCACTGACATGTCGACCAAACCCTGGATTTTACAATAACGATCTATTACGCTAAAGCGAAGCTTGTCCCCAATAATACAATTGAATTCCTCGATGAATTTTAAAAATAATTCCGAGCTAAGATCAAAGACGGCAGCCGCATTTATGTAATCATCGGGGTTAATGCAAAATTTCTAAGAGATTTACATAAGAATGTTATAAGTTGCGAATGTGATTTATCAGATATCTCAGTACTTGCCGATCTTATACTGGTGATCAGCTCTTCGTCTTCGATTTGATGAGCGTACTCAAACAAATCAATTGTCACATCCGGATCCAAGCCGGTGGACAAACGTCGCTTGATCACATTCAAACAATTGTTGGTAAAGAAGGATATCATGAATTTCTTACTCAGATAGATCAACGTTTGCAGTGTTTGCAGATCATATGTCTCCAGTCGACGGTTGTCGTGCCAATACAAATAGTCAATAAACTTGCGGAAATCATTGCCCGAGACATCATCGAGCACAATATTATCGGGAATCTTGGACTCCTCGAAGTCGCCTTCGAACATGCGTTCAAAAACAGGCGAAACGCTGCAGAAAACAATGTGTGTATGTTATATATATGTTTATTATTGTTATTGTATTATATTTTAGTGCTCACCTCATCAGCACAAATTTGTGGCATTTTAAAAGAATCTTATTGCCATCATTGTCATAAACAACGAAACTGCAATCCGATAGGTGGCCGGTGTTCAGCAAGTGCTCCATGCGTTCACGGGGTCTGAGAAGGTAACAATATATAAATAAATAGTTAGCAACGATATAGTCGGGTATATCCGACTAAGAGATACCTTTTAATAATGTCTACACGCACACTCGTCGGTACACCTTAAAACGTTTGATCTAACAGTGTTCCTGACTATATGCCTAGCTGTTATCTACATCTCTAAAATCGACGGATGCACATGGACATATGAGCACAATAAATGGTGGGATCGCAGCATAATAGCATGGTGCATTTTGTAGTTACAGACAAAGGCCAGGGCTCTTACCCAATAAGAATGGTATTTGCTTATCTTTGTCTAAGAAAGGGCAGGCATGAAAGTGCTCAACTGATCGCTTACCTGAGGTCCTGCCAGTTTGTGGCCGTGTTATTCATGGTGTCAAATAAGTTAAGCAATTGGCGCAGTATTCACAGACAAAAGTGGCGGCGTCAACGCAAATTTTATGTTCAGTGTTGCACAACGCGATTGAGAGAACTGCGAATTTGGCAGTGAAACGGTCACTCTGGCCAATCAGCTGTTCACTGTTGCTGTTGCCGCTGTTGAATTCAATATTAAATTAAGCACCCACCTGCTATTATTACAATGATTTTACTTTTTTATATTGGAGTCGGTGTTGGCCTACTGCCATTCGCCCTATCAGCAGTGAGCGAGTGCCCCACACGAAGCGTGCCCCAGCTGCGTGCCGAGGTGGAGGCGTCCGGCGAAATGTCTTTGATGTTCTACTACGTGTCTTGGTCGAGCGATGCCAGACAGGCTCGTTTGGTGTATGATGGCGTGGCCCACTACTACAAGGAGTACGCCTCGTTCGGCGCCATCGACTGCTGGCACATGCAGTGCAACTGCAGCCGCACACATCGCCAGCTGCCCGGCATGGCGGCCAACGGTGGCTATCCGGACAAGTGGCCTACTCTGATGGTGAACTATGGGCGGCAAGTGCGCTTGCAGTATCAGGGCGCATGGCATTTCGAGGATTTGACCAGGTTCATGAACAATCTAATACAGCCCATCGATCGGGTCCACAGCACTTCCGAGCTGGGCGCCCTGTGCAGGATCGCAGATGCCGTTGTCCTGGCGGCGCTGGACTCTGCCGACGGCCAGGCATACAAGCGCTTCGTGGCAACTGCGTTGTATTGGCTGGAATTCGATCCGGAGCGCAACGTGCGATTTGCTGTCACGTTTGGCCGCCGTGCCAAACAGGTGCTCAGAGTGGAGCAGCTGACATTGCCACAACTGATGGTCATAGACAATCGGCATGGCTTTCATGTCTACAATAAGTCAGATGTTTGGCAGCCCATGGAGCTGTTGCATTGGTTGCGACCAAAGGTTAATCCTCTCCAGACCGCCGGCTACGGCACACCCGCGAAGATTGCCATCAAGGCGCGCCACATGCCAGTGCTGGCCATTGGTATTCGGATGCACCAGCGCCAGGCGACAATGCCGTTGGTCATTGGCGAGGGTCTGTTGGCCAGGGAAAATATGGACTGCGAACAGTACTGGCTGCAGGAGCTGCAGGACGATGGCGAGACTCGCAAATGGACGCTGCTGCAAATGCCGCCTGAACTGTACGGAGGCTCAAAGCTGCCGGAACAGCTGGCCAAGCATTGCTATAGCGCACTGCAGCCCAATGGAGCTACGCTTACAAACTACTACCAAATCAACGGCTTCCTCAACTATTTGTGGGCCCAGCACACGCACGAAAGCCACCTGGATGCAGAGGCGCACCGGCTGTTGGCGCAGCACACGCGCAATCGCTGCCTGGCGCACACGCACGCGCATCAGGGCACGCCGGCACTGAGGATTGGCGTTGCCAAATTGGTCACCAGATACGGGCAGCTGCTGTGGCAGCTGTCGGCGGAGCAACTGGCGCAGAATCGTTCGCTGGCCGTGGTCCTTTTCGATGGAACCAAATACCGCGACTTTATGCAGCAGCTGGGCATCGATCAGCATCAGCACCAGCGCAACCATAAAAGAGATGCGTCCGCGGTGCAGGTTTTCATTGTGGATGCAGCCGCGGAAGCGTTGCACGTGATGCCGCCGCATCAGACATTCTCCCTGTTGACACTGAGGGAGTTCATCAAGCAGTTCTATGCCAGGCAGCTGCCGCGCGTGCAACGCAACTCTCCGCTGACCACTGGACCCTCTCAGGACGCAGCCTATGTTCACATATACAATCGTCAGTTGCTGCTGCAGGCACTGCAGCGACCCAATGCCACCAATGTCGTGCTCATCCAGCGACCGGACTGTGCACTCTCGGCGGTCATGTCGCAGGAACTGATGCAGGTGGCGGGTATGCTGCGCAGCCCCGAACTGCATTTCATACGCTTCGATAGCCAGGCCAACGATTTGCCCTGGGAATTGACTATGCCGACGACGCCAGCGCTGCTCGTGTTCCCGCAATCTCGGCCCACGGAATCTGTGGTCTTTCCCATTGATGTGCGCGTGGATACGGCCAGCATAATGTCCTTTATACTGGCCCAGATGGAGCCGGAGCAGCAGTTGCGCCTGGTTTTGGCCAGCTGCCGGCGTCGCATACGGCATGCGCGCAGTTGTTTGGACTTTGCCGGGAAACTGGTGCTCCAGCACGTCAGTCAGTACTTGAGATACTGGGAGATATATGTAAAGGAGCGTAGTCTGATCTTGGCCCACCTCAAGCAGTTCAACGAGATGCACATAGCGATCGAAAGCAGTATAAAGTTATAGTTCTTCAATGCATCTACATGTGCTGGTGATTCTAGCTGACTAAAAAATGACCGTTAATCTAGTTAATTATAAGTATTGGGTAAGCTGTCAGCGGAAAGGAGCACACTTATCTGATATTTTTAAGCTGAGATTAGTTTAACTAAATGTTGTTTTTCACTAAGTGTAGTTTAAGCAATTAGTAAATTATTGAAGTAAGTCAATGTTGTTTTTGTTGATTGCTTAACTTTGCAAAAGTTATGGTATTTACAATAAATTATTTATCACTATTTTAAATTCTTTGTGTTGTGTGCCCAGCTATGTTCAGAGCAGAAACCCCCAAGTTAACAACTATCGATATAATCTCGTTCGTGCTCGTACTAAAATTGTATGCCTAGAGAGCAACACAGTCGCTTCAAATGGCACGACATTCAGATAAAATAAATGTTATTGATCAATGTACGTATCAAAATCTACAAAAGGTTAATGGCGACTCAACGCCGAAGATACTACGCAGTGCCAAGTATAAGAATAAACACAAGAAGGGACAGCAGTGTACGCTGCTCGACTTTCTTGTTGCTCCCCGCCAACAAAAGCAACAAATAAACAAACAGAGAAGGCCAAACTTGATCATAGCTAGAAAATCGGTAACGCTGCAAACCAAGCGCAAGGGAAAGACGCGCTTGCATCCCAAACGTCGTGTTGCGCGCCTAAAGCGTATCATCAGGAATTACCGGGCGTGGAAGCAAAGTGGAGATGAAGAGTCCCTGCAGCAGGAATTCGAGTCCATATCTGTGGGCGTTGAATCCACAAGCAGAAGTGAAGTTCTGCAGGAACAGCTCCACAAGCTGACTTTGTCCGAGACGGAAAAGCTGAGTGGAGTTAAAGAGGAATATACTTGTGTAGCTGCAGCGCCGCTTAAGGAAATCCAGAGCTTCCCCGTGCATAAAGCGGAGCCAAATACATTAGAAGTAACCACAAGCTTGAAGCATTTGTCCTTTCATGACGCGGAGTCAACAAACCCGAAGCCGCCAACACATCAAATACATTCCCGGCGTTTTAGAAGGTGGACAGCCATATTGTTCTGGTTCTCCTTAAAGTTAATCTCTGTATTTTACACAGCTACTGTGATAACTGCACAACGAGACACCTCAAAGAGCTGACGACTCTATTGCTAAATGACTTGGAGCGTTTTCAGAAGCGCGCCTACGCCCACAACGAAATGAAAGCGCGTGCACATCCGCGCCTCGTGGTGGGTTTTCGCGAAGCGTTGTCCAGGCTGCGCATAAACAAAGTGAAACTGCTCATCCTGGCACCCGATTGTGAGATGTGTCCAGGTCCGGGTAAGTGTCATTTACCACACTGCGAAGTCTAATCTAATTATACTGACTCACACTCCTGTTAGGCGGCCTGGACGACACGATAGAAGAGCTAAAGTCTGTCTGCCGGCAACAAAAAGTGCCCTACTGCTTTTCACTGATGCGACGGGAATTGGCTTATGCGCTTCATAAGCGTGCGCAAATCTCATGTGTGGCCATCTTGGACTACGATGGTGCCAATGAAACGTACAGGCAACTGCTCCAGGAGCTGGATGTGGCGAGCTCTCAATATAAATGTTTAACTGCAACGTGATCTTTATTAAATACTGCAAAGATTCAAATATTCAAGTGCCAATAGGTGCTAAACTGTTAAACTAAATTTATGTAAAATGTACACGTATGTGAGCTTTAGTAATTTGCGGGCGTCATCATTGTGGTGGTCACCAGATCGTAAAATGTGGAGCTATCATTGGCAAACTCAGTGGCGGCGCCCACTAAACCAGCCGTGTCATTGAAGCTATTAAACGATTGTATGGCGTCCTTGGCCTGCTGGGCAGCCAAGTTAAATTGTATGAGTATGATCAGGTAGCTGGTGATGCCACCGCTAACACCGTATAACGTTTCCATGTCAAGCGTAAAGAAGCCACAGGCCGAGAAGTCGACCGAATGATTGAGCAGCTTCAGCGACAAGTGATTAACAATCTCGTAGAGCAAATTATCATCGGCCACGACGCCGCACTTGTGCAAACTGATGCCAGTCCGCTTAGACGCCAGCGAGGTTTTCCAGCTTAAGTAAATCAGATAAATGCACTTGCCGGAGGTGTACACCAGAACGATGACCGTGATAAAGGGATTCTTGGCGGAGCGGAACAACGAGGGTATCGATTGGGCGCGTGTGGCGCAGTACAAAAAATACAGCTGGGCCGTGAATATCAGGAAACCATAAGCCATAAGCGAAAGAATCGGATAGCTCCATAGCCCATTCATGGCCTTGCCTATCTCGCAGATCTCGTCGTGCACTTGGCATAGATTGTTCAGCTTTTCCTCCACCTTGGTGGCATTGCTCAATTCGCTTTCGTGTGCCATGTTCATCATTGGATTTGGATTGGCCTGGAGCAGCTTGCGAGGCGTTGGAATCGACTCTCCAAAGGAGTTCAGCGAATGGGCAACTAATTTCAGGGAACAGAATTTTGGTAAACACGAGGAGATTAAACATATTTCACATTACTTACTTGGTGCCACCTTATTGCTGTTTTTGCCGCCTGAGCCTCTCAGCGAGCCAATGTCAATGCCACCCAGCTCCTTGTACAAATACTCCAAATTGCTGTCGTATTGTGGCGGCTGCGTCTCCGAGCTGCCTGCAGTCCGATCTCCGGCGTCATCACGGCCATCACCTGCCGATAACCAGGCCTGAAATTTCTCGTGCTCTGCGACGAGATCCTCCAGTGTGGCATTAATGGCCTCAAAGCGTTCCTTCAGCGCATACAGGGAAACGGCAAACCAAATCTTGTCCAGAGTATTGATAAAAGTTGGCACGGCCGAGACCATCCACAGGAGCGATAACCATTGCGTATAATCCACCAGTTTTATGTAGGTGGTCAGCAGTATGAAAAGCTCAAAAATGAATGTCATTAAGAGCATTATACGAATGCGTTTTGCTATGCAGCTGTTGTCCACCAGGCACTGCTCTCGGTACAGACGTTCGTCCACGACGCGAATGCGTTCGTAAAGCTCTCCCAATTGGCCTTGATTGAAGAGCGCCGTGAGCTGATCCGTGATCATCATAATGAGGCCAATATAGGTCAAAAACAGGCCAATAACAAATGTTAATGTGCCTAAAAATATGGTGTCATTTAAAATAGGAACTCTAGAGCAATTTGAGTAGCGAATATGTTTAAGGTACTTAAGCTATATATCCTCTTATGCCTTCATACTTACTCTGTGTTGCCTTCAGCGTGCGGTCCTCTTCTCCAAACGAATAAATCAGCAGGTTATAGAGCACCACATAGAAGATCAATACGCCGAGCATATAGAACATGCCATTCCGGGACTTTTCTAGCACATTTTTGTGGCGCAACTTGGCTAAATCCTGTGGCAACACGCCCACCAATTTTGATAAGAAAAACAGCTGCTGAAATTGAAGCAGCAACGGCTGCACCATGGGCGTCGCCTGGGACATGCTGCACGTTGGCCAGAACAAACTCAAATGGTAAATAATAATCGCGGCATTATGGGCTGGTTACCACTTTACCTAATTAAATTGGTTTTTTGGTTGATTAAATTGTTCCGCTAATCGATACAATCGACGTAAGCAATCGCATAACGTATGTAGTCCTTTTTGTAATGGCTGAGAGTTTCTATGAAGGGAAATATTCGTTTATTGAATCATATTGTTTTTTTTTTTTTTTTGTATATACTCTACACAATAAATAATTAAATATAAACCCGAAACAGGTATTACATCAATACGTAAGAAACACATACATGCACATAAAATTACCGTTTGCGGCACATATATAAATAAGTATTATACAATAGAATATGACAATACATGTTATATAGTCGATTGAATGAATTGAATTTTATTAGATGGTATTTAGGTCGGGATTTGCATGGTTTTCAGGTGTACCAAATATTATAATTTTTGTACATTTCTTGTATTCATGTGTTTTGATATAATATAAAGCCAAAATATTAACACGGCTTATTCTTTTGAAATTTAAAATAGCTTCCAACATAATTATTTGTAATAATTTGAAATTTGCCACAAGATCAACGTCCTTATTGTTTCCTCTTGCGACGATCGTTCTGTTTTTGCTCCTCCTGAAATCGAGATAAAATATTACAAAATGTTAATGGATATTTCCAAGGATATAAATATATTTTCACAAATAACGAACTTAACATGAGCATATGGTTTTTATTTGATTTTTCGTATACCTGGAAATGAATATACTTCCAATAAAGAATAAGAACAGATAGGTTTAAAGCCAGTATTAGAAGAGTTCAAGGTAATTATGGCCATTTTCTAATAAAACTATATCCTAAAAACTTTTGTGAAAGTATACTTATTGCCTTGGATTTACGAAAAATGGGTATACGCTTATAACAGTAAGATACCGTAAGATTGATTTAGTGCTTATCTAAAGAAATTGATTGCTATATGTGGTCGCTTCACGGTTATTGATTGTTTGCTTGGTTATTTAACTGTTTTGCGAACACTTAAACCATGAAGCTCTTGAGCTGTAAGATAGGGCACACATTTGAGCACATATCGAGATAACTAGTAATCCCTTAGCTGATAACAAATAAATTAGGTTTCAGCAAACAAACCTTTTGCGTCAAGATAATTAACAAACGGCGGAACATGCTCAAAACGTCAAAGAAAAGGTCCAAGGCATGCTGGACCACGTCGCGGTTGCCCATGCGGCACTTTTCCACAATGTTTTGGGTGTCGTACACAATAAAGGCGGCCATGACAAAGACGCCAACGTACAATTGAGTCTACAAGAAGATACGGTTAGCTAAAGCATTATCATCATACTTGATCACTTACAATTTGGACAAAATACGACTTAAAGATCATGTTGAAGAGACTGAGCAAAGCCATACAGTTTATAACGCTGACCAACATGCCGCCCAGGTACAAATACTTTCCCTGCTCGGCAAGCAGAGCGGCTAGCGACAACGAGCCG
This sequence comes from Drosophila colorata, assembly GCA_035041545.1. NCBI lineage: Eukaryota > Metazoa > Arthropoda > Insecta > Diptera > Drosophilidae > Drosophila > Drosophila colorata. The sequence continues at coordinate 11,052,072 of JAWNLD010000564.1, forward strand.
AAGGTCACAAAGGTTCCGGTGAGGGCTGTTAGTATAATTGCCGGATTGATGCTGCAAATGTAGTCCAGTAGGGGACCCAGTGTTTGTCCCGAACAAAACCCAAAGGCATACAGCATTCCCAGGCGTGTGTAATAGTTCTTGCCATCGTCCTTATAAAAGTGCAGGCCCAGGACCAGCACCAGTGAAGCAATGGCTGCTAGCATGCCCAAATCAAATAATCCACGCATTTGAACCATAGCGCCCACTGCTGCAGCAGCCGTGGTGCTCGCCAGCACCATGTACACCTTGGACAGGTGCTGACGGATGTATGGCTCACTGTGAAGGCAGAGGGAGAGGCATTAATTTAACAACATATTGTGTACGTGTCTATTGTTTTCAAGGACTATTGATTAAGTGCGACCAACTGTTGATGTGCATTAATACCAAAACACGTCAGCCTCACCCTGACGCAAGGTCAATGCTTATTGTCGGCAGGTAACTGCAATTTACGCATCGTATCCGACTTTTGTACCGGACAATGGCATTTAGTTTTGCACCCGTGACCCAAAGATTATTTGCATACTCACTAGCGCTCGCCGATGCCACTCATAAAACGTTGGAAACGTTCGTTAATAAACTGTGCTGTATCCGCCATACTGTATCCTTGTTTACCACTTGATGACTAGCTTTTGTTCTATTTCTTTATAATCAAACGGAGGAGTTATAAATGTGATCTGAAACTTTCCAGGCTTGATAATCAAAGTGACTGATTATACGTCGTATACTACGTCGATCTTTTCGTTTCTGTATTTCACCTGATTTAATGTATATTGCAATTTAGTGTTGACTAATATTGCATTGGGCGAACCTTCCAGATAATAGGGCTACTCTTTTTTGTTCTTAAAAATATATGGCCACTCTTGAATTCAATTTATCGGCGCGCGATATTTTTTCAAAATACCATGCACGGATAAAATAGTGGTGTAGCAAAATTAGCAAATAAAACGACGCATATTTGAAGAGAAATTAATGTATGAATATTTTTTAAATAGATTTTGACTAATTACGAACTTCGTTTTCTAAATTATAAATATATATTTTATTATTAGGCATTTGCGTCAAAAACGCTGTTCTAAATAGTAGATTGCAATCAATCGAATACGAATGTGCGTATATTTTGTAAACAATAATCGAAAATATAAATTGTAATAATGACGATTTGTCTTAAATATGGGTGACATAGATATGATTTCCTAATATTGGTTATTTTTGTTCAAAGCAAACAAGACGCTGACTTACAAACTAGATAATCATATACATATGTAAAACATTACCTGTATTATGCATGATTTACATTAAATACGTATATTCAGTTACTCTCAAAATCACAGTTATAAATTGTACAAGACAGATTTTTTTTGTTTAAAAGTAGTAGCCGGCCGTTAGGCTCATAATACTTCGTGTTAGATCAGACCTAAGAAAGTTACAGGTACTATATGTCGAAAACTATAATTTACACAAATATTATTTGGATTAGTGCAGCAAGTTTTAAATTGAATATCATTTACAAATGTTTGTGTACATTGTACAAATAAAAATAAAGTTAAAAAAATTAAAATAAAAGATAAAATGTTATATAGCAACTACATAAAAGCTTAATCGCGTTAAAAATTCAGCCTCATTTAGTTTATAACTAGAGATATTTAGTCTAATTATCGTCACAGGCATTCCAAAACTCATTCAAATCACTTATTTACATAATATTGATTATTATTGTCATTCTAGCTCTATACTACTTATCCATTTGATAAGATCAGTCAACATTTAAAGCTATGATCACTCACACACGCGCGCACAATAAGCTCGCTTAAATGTACATAAATAAAGTCAACTTTAAATAAATGGTTGAAACAAGATTTACAAAAAAAGAATATCTTTGAATACAATTGCGCTTATTATGATTCTTGGCCTCATTTGGCAAAGCTTTGCAATTTTGCAAAAATATGCAAGTGTTAGTATAACAATATTATTAAGAATAAATGCGTTGTAGTTGTACAATTTAAATATATATATATATCAATTCGTAAACTATGTTTTTGTTTTTATACGATACAAGAAGACACACAACGCAGACAGTTTAGGTATTTTTTTAACATTTTTTTTTGGTTTTCATATATATATGTTTTATTAAATAAACCGAAATATTAAAGTACAATAATATTGAAATTCTGCGGTGAAGACGACGCTGATGTTGATTGAAGTTCATTCTGTCTGTAGTTTATCTGTCCATCTGCGTCTTGTCCCGCGCTGACAATTTCAATGGGATGAGTGCAGATGCAGTACTATGCTAATAAAGTGTTGATTTATGTGGGCGTGGCAGTCCGTCGTTCTATTGTGTATTGTAGTTGTAGAGGCTTGTCAGCATTTCGGCTTACTTTAGTACGTCTAGGAGAAACTATGTTATGCCATATTCATATCCTACGTATTGGTAATGTTAGATACAAATCAAAATTTGTTAATCTTGTCGCTGGTTTTCAGCTTGCTGCATCATTATTACGTGTTAATAAGAGTGTCTAGGAATTGAATGTGTGTGTGTGTGTGATTGGGTGTGTATTTGTTGTTGTTAGTTCTGCTTTCGCTTGTGTAGCAGTCAATGCCTTGATCGATGCTCTTCACGCCTGTCCCGATCACGTTCGCGCTCACGCTCACGGTCCCGATCCCTGTCACGACGCTCCCGATCCGATGAACGATACCGTTCGCGTTCCTCGTAGTATCGTTTAGATGACGGCGCCTCGGCGGCTTCTGCAACAACTGGCTCCGGTGATTTACGTGGACGTGCGGAGCGGCTACTGCTATATCACAGAGGGCGTCGATTGATTATTAGTTAAAGTTATTTAATTGGAAACTATTGCAACTACCTGTCATCCCTGTAGTGGTCCGGAGCCTGACGCTCTCGTTCACGACTCCTTGAACGCTCCCGATAGCTACTAGGAGTACATAAATATTGTAAATTAATGCCAATTATTCAATCAATTGTAAGAACTACTATACTACTTACCCTCCATCACGCTCACGCTCGCGATCACGATCACGCTCTCTCTCACGAGAGCGCTCTCGATAGCGTGAAGTCGATCGCTCTCGACGTTGTCGGCTGCGATGGGACCGATCTCGTGAGCGCGAACGCTCGCGACGATTGTAACTCTTGGCCTCGATGCCGTGCAGCGTGTCCTGCAGTGAGCTTATTAAAATCTTGCAACGCTCATCATGGGCCACTTTGGATTGCTTGATGAGGGAAATGGCAGTAACCAGCGTCTCGATCGCGCTCGAATACTCGCCAGCCGCCGCATCCGAAACAGCCCTGTGTTCGTGTGAATAATATATTTCAAAATGCCCTGGTTCAATGGCTGGGTGTGAGCTTACCTGGCAATTGCCGAGCTGCTGACTGTGCGATTTCTGCTCATGACTTCCTCGAACTCAACCTCCGTTAGCTGAGGACCCATTTGTGGATCTGGGAACGAACCTGGCGGCTTGCCTTGTGGAGGTCCTGGCCAAGGATTACGTGGTCCGCCCTGCTGTGCGAAATGTGGCGGCGGTCCGTGCTGAGGTGGCATATTCATGCCCGGCTGTGGTCCCGGCTGACCATGTGGTGGGCCACCCATGCCTGGATGCGGCGGTGGGCCGCCCGGTTGATTGAAGAATGCTGGATTCACGTGCGGAGCAGGAGCGCCATGTGGTCCACCTGAACCAGGCGGTGGACCCGGACCCATTTGCGGACGTGGCGGGCCCTGCATATGAGGCGGACCCTGCGGAGGTCCTTGCGGCGGAAAGCCACCGTGCATAGGCGGACGACGCCAGTCCGGACCTGGCCCCGGACCACGCACTGGCATGCCCATTGGACCTTGGAACTGCAATAACAAAGCGCAAAACACAGATTTTAGAGACCGACTTAAAAGATATCGAAGGGTTAGAGATTCAACTAGGCCAGTTACAGGTGTGTGGCAGCCTCGTCGTGGATGTGCATGAGATTTGTGTCTGTGGATATATATGTATTGTGGCTGTTGCAGTTACAAACATGTGCAGTTATTTAAATGTTCTGAATACAATTAATGAGACCTAATGTCGTTTACTAAGTTAACTTAATTTGGGTTAGTTCGGTTTTGTTTGTCTACTATATTATAATTAGATATTTTTAAATATTATAAAATATAGGATTTCTTTGGTATTTTTTTGCATTCATTTTTTTTTTTTTTGATTGTTAGGAATTTGTTACCATTGGTGGTCTTTGTAGTGGTCCATTTGGTGGACCCGGTCGGGGTCCACCGGGACGTTGACCTGGCCATTGACCTTGCGCTGGCGGATACCTGGGAGGCGGCTGTTGGTTGCCCATTGGGCCGCCTTGTGGATGCATTGGCGGCTAATAAATTACGTATTTTATTTTTGTAGATGTAGTTGTTGTTGTAGTGGGAAGAAGTGTGCGTAAGCGTTGTCATAAAACACATGGAATGGAATATAAATATAAAGCGTAATACATAAACATTTTTATATTATTATTTTATATAAATATTACATATATATTAAGTACATACAGATCGCAACAAATGCAGCACATTTACAAAATCAAAAATATTGCCTTAATATAGCTACCATTAGATTTACTCAAGATTTTTCTTACCAAATTGTCTTAACAATTTGAAATTTTAAGGCTTCCACTAAATTACATGTAAAACTAATGGTAATGTATAGGCTTATGCATAAAGGATAGGTACAGATATAAAGTGTCTTAACTCAAAGAATTCTATAAAAATTGCTCTGAAATTATTTTATTTAAACCAAAACATGTATTTTACTTAAAATCATAAACAACAACAATAACCTTACAGTCGAATCTTTGCTTGTCTAGTTACTCTTAAGTTATCAATTATAAACAAAATTAAAAATGTTGATCATTCACAAAAAACCTTAGGGGTTAATCAAGTTCATACAGTTATTGGAATTTCAATAATTGTCGTCTCTTTATAAACAATTTTTGATTTTTAAATTACATTTCGATAAATTCTATTTTAAAGGTCTTGCATGGGACCATCGATTATATTACTTGTATCATTTTTGGAAAGAACATGACATGATTTCAATGATTACTTTTCAATTGCACTTATCTATGTAATATTTAGTTTACCAATCATTAATGAAATAAATACGCGACCAAATATTCGACTTGTGCGATATAAAATTTTGCATTCAGAACAATTTTAATGAGTAAAAAATAAAAGTAAATGTAAATGGCGTTGTTAATACGGGCTGACGAGCCAAACAATCCCAAACAAACTCAAGAACTTTTGGTTATGGTCACTTTTGATAACTGGCAATTGAAAACCAAGCTACGACTTAAGGTCAACAAGCAAAATGGGTGGGGGAAACCAATGTACTGGCAAAAACTCACCTGCATGCGTGGAGGTCCAGAATTGGGTCTAACCTGCGGCACTTGCGACATATGAGGCCGGTACTGGCCGGGTGGCATGTTGGGATTCATGCGTGGTGCATGGCCGGGCGGCACACCTTGCGGCACACCCGGATGCGGCGGCATTGGTCCACCCATGTTGGGTGGTGCGGGGCCACGTGGTGGTCCATTTTGCTGTGGCGGCGGCACTGGACGCGTTTTTTGCAGGCTCTCGAATTGCGTGAGCGCCTGCTTGCTCGGATAGGTGACAACCGCGGTCTGGCCGTGCATTTCCTTTTTGGGCAACTGATCGAGCACAGTGCGCAGGCTGGGCTCCGAGCCGAGCGATATAACGCTGAAGCCTTTCGATTGGCCGTTTGCGCGATTTTCAAAGAATTTCACCTCCTGCAGATCGTTAACGCCAATCTCGCGTAATGCATTGGAGATATCCTGGTCGGTCGTCCACCAGGTCAGGTTGCCCACATATAATTGATAGCGGCGGTTCATCGTTGGAGTCTGGCTACCACTGCCCTGATGGTAAACTCCATTGGGACCGACGCTTGACGAGCCGTCGATGGATCCGGGACCGGAGGCACTGTCGCCCGTGGGGGTGCCACCACCGCCGCCGCCGCCTGCAGCTGCTGGCTCAGTAGGGCCGCCGATATCATCATATAAGTCCACGCCGTCGCCACCAAATTCATCCTTAATGCAAAATACGAGGATGTTACAATATTTTCGATAAACATGCATAAATAATTATATCGATATTTGGGAAAATATCAACAATGTTATTTAATCCACCTCTTTTACACACATGTACACACACACTTACACACACATATATATATATACATATGCATATATATATATAACTTACCTGAGCTTGCCCGGCAAAATCTTTGTCCAGGTCCTCGGCATACAAATCCAGCACCACGCCGTCGGCCATGGTTGCGTGAACGTTAACTGGATAAAAACTGATTTTAAGCGCACGCGACCGACTTATTTAGCGGTGCCGTGCACACTTTTTCCACTCTTACACACACGCACACAATCACAAGCCGCTCGTACAGTCGAACAAGCAGCCACCGGCGTGCGGCGGACGTACAAATGCAAGTAAAGGCCGTAGTTGACAAATAACTATTTATTTTGTTTTTACGAATATGCGATATTCACATATATTATATTTACATTATAAACAACACAGCTTTTCCGACTATTGTTGCGAAAAATTTTCTGCAGCTACAGCTAAAAATGGCGGAGATGTTCAGAGTGACCGTTCTATACAATTTTGAAGAAAGTTCAAAACGCCATATTTAGGTCCAATTTCTATACAACACTGTGATACCATGCTCTCTAGTATTAAAACAACAGACAGCGTCTAACGGTTATTTAAAACAATTGCAGTCCAAAAATAATTGTTCCACAACAAAACGTTTGTAGTAAAAGTTCTTATTTATTATTTAAAATATTTGGTATTAATATACTAAATGCTTGCTTTAGGGTTTGTAAGTCTTCTTGGGCCGGAGATCGCAGTATGTTATCCCTGGTCCTAAGCATGCAGCAAACCCCATTAAATGGGGTAATGTGCTCTGTTCGTAAACGCCGCTAAACAAATGAGCCCAAGGACCTGAAGGTAGCAATGAAAATTAGTAAAATTAAATAGTGTTTATTCTTCTCATTTACATACCATTGGCATATACTGCAACATCACCACCGCCGTGAGTTTCTTCAGACATGGGCACGCTATGCGGATACCTTTCATCCTTGTCCCCGATGTTCAGCGTACGGAGATCAACACGTTTAACGGTGCCATCAACCGATTTAAAGAATCTTTGGTAGTCCGGGCCGTTGGCGTAGGACAAAGTTGCGTACGGCAAGTTGTCAATATCGCTTAACTCTGAGTTAAGGCCAGTTATGTTGTTGTTAATATCCGGATATCCGTTAATGGTCATAGTGTGCCCGTGATCGGCACTGACTACGATAAGAGTTTCCCATGGATTGGTTAACTGACGCGCTTTCCTAACAGCGTTTGAGAATTGCACTGTTTCGTCGACGGCCTTCTTGGCTTTGGTCTCGTGGTGGGCATGATCAATGCGACCGCCTTCGACGAATAAAAAGTAGCCAGCTGGATTTCCGGACAGCACTCCGATCGCAGCTTGAGTCATCTCCTCGAGCGTCGGTGTATCGATGCTGTCATCCAAATGATACGCCATGTGCGAAGCGTTGAACAAACCCAACAAATAATCCGTATTGTGCGGATCAGTGCTCAGCAAATCTGTGCGATTAAAGACCACACGCGCATTGCCCGTTTTGCTCAGTTGCCACTCGTTGATCAGATTGCGTCCATCCAAGCGCTCGCCACTGTTGCCGTATACATCTTTCACCGTGTTGGGCAGAAACTTCTTGGTACCGCCACCGAGCACAACCTTTAGACCTTGACCCACTTCGTCCAACAGTTGCTGGGCGATGTCAGGACAGTTGCTGGGGTTCTGTCCCAGATCGTGAACATCGTAATCGCTCTCAAAGTCCCGATTCGAGGTATGGGCATAAACTCCAGCTGGACTTGCGTGGGTGACTCGAGTCGTTGTCACCAGGCCGGCTGATTTGCGTCCGCGCAGCGCCCAGGCTGCAATTGAGGAGAGACGATTTTGGGGTAGTTTGGCACCCGCACAGTCGTTGTGCTGCACATCGGCCGAAACTCCGATTGTCTGATAGTTGGCTTTTACGCCGGACAGATAGGCGGAGGCTGTGCAGGCCGAGTCAGAAACTTGTTTGTTGACGCAGTAGGTCTGATGGGAATATAAATTGATTAAATAACCGCTGGACATTTCGCTGTGGCTGAACGCTTACTTTTGACAATCCAACGTAGTCGAATTTCTCAAATTCCAGGCGATTACGCTCGCCAATAATGCCCTTCAGCTGGCCATCGTAGATGCGACCAGCTGTCACAGTCGGCACGGACATGCCATCGCCCAGGAAGAAGATGATGTTCTTGGCCAAGTACTGATTTTGGAGCGTGGCGAGCTTGTCGTAGAGCGTCCGTTGGGCATCGTGAAACCAAAAGTCCTTGCTCTTAAGTTCACTTGTGGACCGGATGTTCCATGTTGGATCTGAGAAAGAAAAGGCCACCAAAAGAAGCGAGAAACGAAGTAGAGCGAAAGTTCTAAGTTGTTTTGAATAACGTCACAAATTTTAGCAATTTTAATTATCACTCGATTAGGCAAATATATGTACATATGTCGTTTGTTTTGTGTCGAAATTCTGCCGTTGATCTTTCACACTCTCACTGTTTATATTATTAATATATGTGGCACACCGTTAAATGTCACGCACCTGGCCCATAAATGTACTGACAATAGCACAAAGCGACTTGAATGGAGAGCGTTAACCAAAAAGCACGCATCGTCCGAATTTTGATGAACTTTAATGAACAACTTTCGACAGCGGGCCGCACGAGAGCTCCGGCGGCGCTCGAGAACTGATTAAGCGCCGTCGAAGGGAATACGTGCTTATTTATATAAGCTCAGTTGATTGAAAATTATATTAATGGCGAAGACGAACGGTAAATTAAAACTCGCTCTGGACTTAAATACCGGTCTCATTAACGTAACGTAAATGCAACGCTTTCAAATACTGGCATACTACACACATGATTAATGAATATGTATAAGTTTGATTTAGATATGTCTAATTGAGATAAGTCAAACAGCTTTTGTAAATCGTTGGCTGTAACTGCACCGGTTCTACAGCTAACGCCTGAGTAAAGATGGTGTTTTCGAATGAATTGTTCTTAATATGCTTTTGAAGTTGGTATTTCTTGGTTTTCTCTAGACTATTTTCATTATCCATTTTCGATTTTTGATGCATTCTGTAAGCTAAAACCCCCATAGCAAGCATGTGACTACCTGGAAAACAGGTTCGATAAAAATAATGTTAGCTGATTAAAATGGTAAACATTACGTACTTTATTATTAATAATACTTTTTTTTATATAATATTAATCATACCTGTTTTTACTCTGTTTAATTGCTTTTTATTAGATTGTTAACGTTCTGAGTTTGACTGATTGATGTTAGGGTTAGGGAGCAGGGAACTTTAATTTCAGTTTTCAGCTGGATTTAATTTGACTTTCTGTAGCGAAACATTAATAATATACGCATGTAGTGATGTGATTTTAAAACTCAAAGTTTCTTTAAACGTCTTCTGCCGTTCCCTCAAACCAGTTTACGATTTTTTAAGGAAACTGTTAGGGTATTTCATAGGGTATCAAGTATTTACTGCTTTTATTGTGGTTTCACTGTTTAATTATTATACGACTGCACTGACTGAACTTGGAACGCACGTACGATATGGACAGGCATACCCGTTTGAGTCCATTGTAGTCCTTTTCAAATTTGAATGTTGGCTGTTAATGTTTCACGCTGTCTAACACTGATAAACGTTGATAAGAAAACAGCAATATATCGATACGATCTGAGCAGCTCTGCGTGTTGTTTTTACGGTCACACTTTCGCAAACGTTACAATTGTAATAATATCGATTTGATTTGCACATCGAAATTGTTTGTCATCACTAAAACTCACAGATTTCTTGCAAAATTTGTTCGCTTTTATTTTATGGAAATCATTGTGTGTGCAAATTAATATTTTTATTTGACATGCGCTAGATAGAGTTTTGTTTGTAAAGATCCCTGCACAGGTAGCCAAGGGCAAGCAAGGTGAGAGGTGCGATGACACATTGGCGAAAAGTAAAACAAAGACTACTAAAAACAGAAAACAACACAGACATACGCGTTCACATACAGGTGTATTTGGCTGAAACGCATATAATGATATAAGTGTAAAAACCCAGTGGTGCTCAGTTTGTTTAATTGCCAATAAAATTGCCATTGGACATTTGCAGCATAGCAACAGCAACGACTCATTCCATCGGCAAGGTGTCTGCATACGAAAGCATGGATTTGCAGCATATGGAGAACGGCCTCAGCGGAGGTGGTACTGCTGGCGGCGGAGCGGGCGGGGGTGGCGGCCTCAGCGAGATTGACTTTCAGCGATTGGCACAAATAATCGCGACAAGCATACAAAAAGTCCAACAAAATGGTGAGTACTACTTCTGGGCGTGTTTCTCTTCTAACTATGACTAATCACCGTGCCCTCTTTACTTTCGCTGCGCAGTGTCCACGATGCAGCGTATGGTTAATCAGCTGAATACGCCGCAGGATTCGCCCGAATTGAAAAAGAAACTGTAAGTGAGCTTGTTAGCTTTGTTTTCGCTATCACGCATACATTTGTATACAATAACTGTAATATGCTCCCCATACACAGTCATCAGCTAATGACCTATACCAAGCAACTGGTTACCGATACCAACAATCAGTTAAAGGAGGTGGACAAGTGCAAGGAGCGCCATCTGAAGATTCAGCGCGATCGTCTGGTGGATGAGTTCACAGCGGCATTGACCGCCTTTCAGGTAGGCTAATCTCTTGTTCCGATAAGCACAAAAACGCATTTAGTTATTGTTATTTATGCTCTGCAGGCTATTCAACGTAAAACGGCTGATATTGAGAGGAGCGCCTTGCATCAGGCGCGCGCCCATAACTACAGCATTGCACATCCGCCCGGCTCGACGCGCGCCAGCTCCAATGGCAGTAGCAATGACAATGGCTCCTTCTTTGAGGACAACTTTTTCAATCGTAAATCAAATCAGCAGCAACAGCAGCAACTACAAACGCAAATGCAGGAGGAAGTGGATTTGCAAGCACTCGAGGAACAGGAGCGTGCCATACGCGAACTGGAAAGCAACATAGTGGGTGTCAATGAAATTTACAAGAATCTGGGTGCTATGGTTTACGAACAAGGTGTAACTGTCGACTCGATTGAGTCGCAGGTGGAGCAAACAAGCATTTTCGTCTCACAGGGCACTGATAATTTGCGCAAGGCCAGCTCTTACAGGGTAAACAGCTGTCAGCATACGTTTTACATTTTCTCTAATTGAATTTCTTTTATTGCAGAACAAAGTGCGAAAGAAGAAGCTGATACTGCTCGCAATTTTGAGTGCTGTGCTATTGGCCATCATTTTGTTACTGGTGTTTCAGTTCAAGAACTAAGCATTGGAATCGAACAACCTAGAAAGCATCTACAAATTTAAATAAAAACTAGTAAATTGTTGTGAAAAGACAAGTGTTGCCGCATGCAGGCCCCTAACCCTACGTAAGACGCATTTGTGGCTTTAAAATTGCAATTTAACTCCCAAAAAAAAAAAAAAATTGGTCAGAAGCGGGAAAGTTGTAAAACTTATAGCAATTATTGCTAACTCAGTTGCATGTATCGAAAAGTATTTAGCACACAGTTAAGCGGCGCTTACATATACACACACACGCATCCATATGTTATTAATACTTATTCTCTAACAAGTTATCTTATATTTTATATATGTATGTATTATGTTTATAAATAATGCACTTTGTATTGTATTATAATGATTGAGTGGCGCATTCTCAAATTTGTTGGCGGCAAATTCTAATACGTTCCCAAACTCATTTGCTAGCGCTTTGTAATGTATTTAAGTTTAAGAGGAAGGCATATAAAAGTATATATATATACGATGGTACATGATAATACACACTAAATATAAAAATTAACGAAATATGTGTAAGATCAATGCAGGCCAAAATCCTTTTACAAAGCATTTCGAGTACTTCATTTCGGGGCACTGCATGAACTGAATGAATCAATGAATGGGCTGAAGTTCAGCACCATTTCGTTGGGCATTTGGGTATTCAAAAAGTGCCCGATCATGGCGATGGCCGCGTCATCAACGCCTCGCAAAGCCTTAACGATCATTAAGATTTGTTGTGCGCTGATGATACGCTGATGCTTCAGCGGCTTAGCCCCTGGCTGGAGCACGGCTGGTCTGACTGGACTGGCCAACTGGGTGTTCATCACGCATTAATGCAACGGCAGACGGTATCGATGTGTGTGGATGCCACTTGAGCCGCAGCCGTTGTTGAGGTGTGTCAAGTAAAGGGTTTCCTCGGGCCGGACTCTGGCCGGCATACAAATTGAGTTTAAAATTTTTGCCAATTCACTGACATTGATAGTTCGTTTGGGCATCGTTTGTGTCGTGGTGGTGGCTTCTTATCCACTTGTTGGCATCGAGTGGTTTTCTCGCATGCATTTAAGTGCAGCTCATTTCCTTCTCTATCGCCCTGGGGCAGCCAAAGTTTGTGCGCCGTCATCCAGCTATTTTTAATACTAAGACGTATCTGTGCTCTAACTTACAGCGTGGTATATTTACTTGGTCATAATTCTTGTAGCCTTATTGACTTGTTATGGGCGACACGTACTTCTTTATATGAAGAATTGTTTCAAGAGTACAAAACAGTGTATGCCTGGTCAAAAAAGAGTCTTTCAGACTGCAAGCCCTGCGCAGTGACTGTTGAGCTATGACCTTGGCAAATATTGATTTTTGTGTTTTTTAGGGTGGTGCTGGGCTGGGCATAGCTTACGTTTGGCTTTATTTTTCAAGGTTTTCATCAGTCATTAGTCAATACCTGCCTAATTTAATGACTCTTGCTGTAATGCTGTAGGAGACATTGCACAAACCAATATACTCTTATTGCCTTTGCGACAGGGTATAATTGCCAAGTCTTTACTTAAGCTGAAATTGTTTCTAAACGTATTTTTTACCAACAATCACCCATAGTAAGATATTGATAGGGTATCTGAGGTACGACTAGATTTAAACAGGCATCATTTCTTATTTCTCTTGAGCCTGCTTGGCTGTCAGTGGCTGTCTAAATACGTCACCGATTTTTTTGGAATTAAATTATTGATTGCTCGACTGGGGGTTACGGTTTATGACACGGCCTAATCACATCGATTATCGGAGCATGTACATCGCACTTGGCATGGCCTGAACGCATCCATTCACAACTCTATCGCTGAGACAAAATCCAGGCCCGGGGCCACAGGTCACGTTGCGCTGCGTTGATTCAAGTGCGAAGGTGTTGGACATTAACAGAACTGTGCACACCTCGCACAGCAGGTAGCCCGAGTGGCAAGCCGAGCAGCAGATTGCGCGCCGTGTGAGAGCTCGGTGGGTCTGTGCGGTGGTGTTTGCATTGGCCCGGCCCATGATAATATTGACACATTCGGTGGTCAGCATGGAATCTCATTTGCGAAGTCATTTTGTACAAATAAATCCAGCCTCTGCGTCGTGTCTTTTTCCCAACTTAATGCGCGGACACACAAACCGCATGTTTTGACTTTGGCCGTAAGGAGAATTGGAAATGCACATGGAAATTCCGCAGCTCTTTTTTTTTTGTTTTGTTTTTTTTTTGGTTTTTGGCCAACTTGCTAAGCGCGGATTGACTTACCAACTTAGCAACTTGCCGGCTGGGATTGGGGAATGGGAACGGATCCGTGAACGTAGCCTGCATTTTAATCCCTGCACGTTTCACACGTTGCTTACGTTTGCCTGCCGCAGCATCCAGCAGCCGAGACGTAAACATCCGGCTGTGGCATTTCCCAAATCAATAAACTTAATATTGCGAGTACTTACATGCCATATATCGCACATCCCACATCCCATATCCCCACTTCGATTTTTATTCGGAAAAATCTTAATCAAGCATTTGCTTTGCCACGGTTTTTATGAATGAAATGACACAGCCCCGAGCCCTGGATACCCCTAACCCTTATAAGTACGCTCAGTTCCGCCCCTGCCCGAAGACCCGACGACCCGACAATTACAGCAATTTAAGTGGAATTACTTGTGGGCCGTAAATCTTTTGAATTTTTATTAAAAACAAAAAGTCCAAATGAAAATTCGTTTGATTGTGCTACCTGTGTGTGCGTGCGCGCGTGTGTGTGTGTGTGTGTGAACTTTTACGTGGGGCGTCAGGGGGCGGCTGCTGCTGCACACTTTATGCCCAACACTTTCGACAGTTTTATTAATGAAATTCGCAGAAAAAGTGGCCGACTGACGAACCGAATGAAGTACTCTCACCTTGCCACGTCTCATTTTTATGAACTACTATTGAGCGGGATCACCGCGCCGTGCCCCCGCCGCTAGATACGTTGGTGGACGGGTGGGGCGTAGACTTCTAAACAAATTGGGTGTCAAAAAGTGCGCACATTTCAAAAGATTTAACCGTTTTGCAGGCCGCCTTCGCCGGGCCGCACGCTTTGATCTCTGCCGCCGACGCAGACGCCGCCGAGCCGTTTATGTGGCTGCCACTGTGGAGCCACTTGGCTATGTTAGGCAGATCAGCGCACAGTGGGTGCAGGTGCAGCAACGGATTGAATTGAAATGTTTATCAAAAATTAATTAACTAATTTAACTATTTTTATTTTTTTTTCTAAAAATAAAACATAAGTGTAGTTCAATATTTGCTTATAAATGCAACCACATACTAATCTCAGATTTGAACTATTATTATATTTATATATATTTAAAGTAGAGGATATAATCTATCAACCCAACTATTTTTTAAAAATCATTCGCTGCTATGGCTTTCGGCTAAGACAAGCATTACATCCAACATTAGCTTGGGCTTCGAACTCGTATCCTCGTTTGAACTCGCATCCTTTTTGGAAAATCTTAAAAATATTAATTTAAAAAAATTTTTCTGAATTAGGGGATATAGCTTTAAACTATCAACCCAACTATTTTATAAGGCCTTCAGCTAAGACAAGCATTACATCCAGCACTAGCCTGGAATTCAAACCCGTATCCTCGTTGTTCAGTTGCCTAAATCCCTGAGCCCTTAGGGAACTCATCTGCCGAGAACTGCTTACAAATTATATAAATTCTTTTATTCCATAAATTCCTAGAAGCATGTCTTATAATCATTATATTTAAACCAATACCACTGTGCCACGTTGCTATCGTTTGTGCTATTCTCAATATAAACACGTAGTATATCTTTTATCTGATTTGGTTTTTATACCACGCGCCGGCTGCGAAAAAAAACGTCAACGGTGCAAAAATGCGAGCTGGGGGCGCTGTTTTTTATATATTAACACCAACGGCAACAGCACACATCCACACACAGCCAGTCACAGCCAGATCCCGATCCACAGTCCGATCCAAGCAGCGTCCCCTAGGCCAAACTGTAGCTACAAAGCGCGCCAGCGGAAGATCAATCCAAGCGCATCGGCGGCAAATTCGCAAACGCAATTGCAATTGCAATGGCAATGGCAATGGCAACGGCAACGGCAACTGTAGCTGAACTAAAGGAGAGCGTATATTGAGTTGTCTGCAGGCGCAGTGGAAGCCGCAGGCCGGGATTAGGGGTGAGCACAATTGATGATTGGACAGGGGGATGCCACCGTGCTCGAGTTTCGGTGTCTATTGTCCGTTCTATTATGTTGGTAGGTGTCTCTAGCTGTATCTCTGGCCCATTTGCCGCCGCTTTGTTGTGTAATTGTTTGTTTACGAGTTTGCAACAAAGCCCAGACAAAAGGCCATGGCCAAAAGATTTTATAGTTCAGCGGTTCACACACGTACCAACAAAAAAAAAAAACTATAGCCAAAAAAGAGCAGCGGAAAAATGAATCAAAATCCAAAGCTGCAATAACAAAATCATCTTCCAGCAATGTATCTTCTACTAGGCAGGGTCATGTCAAATTATTTCTGGTGGCGCGTTCTGCGCCCCTCGTTTATCGTTTTTTGATTGTTTTTTGTTTTTTCCGCTGTTTGGGTAGCATTTTCCTCTCATCCAAAGGCGCTCCTCACGTCTAATTGTGCCTGACATTAATGTCACTCGGTATTAAATATAGCCCAGCAGAGAGGCGGCCCCTCGGCAGCTCCATTTCATATTTTGGGAGTCGGGAGGCGTCATATGTGCCCTGCGGGATCATGTGATCAGAGGGGGCTTCAACTAAGCAACGTGTTGACAGCGAGTGACAGACACATTCATTAGGCGGAATGATTCATATGCCATTCCGGATGCAATGGGCTATGTGCGATCGGGCTGACTTGCCTCTGATCTGATAAATAGTGGGGGCTAATTTGGAAAGCATTAGGGCAAATGATTTAGCGTTGTGGTTTTTGCTGTTGATCAATCAAATGAACTGGGACTAAGTGTGATTAGAGGGCGGGAAAAATGTTAATTAACATGTTGGGGATTTGTAGGATAAGCTCTTTATTTACCCATCTAATCAATTTCCTGATAAATACTCGAGAATATTATTTTTTGAGACGATAGTTCTTAAAGTAAAGCAGATAGAACAGCAAGAGGAACCTTTGTGAGCAGCATATCAAATTGGCAATTAAAAAGGCCACTTTCAATAAAAAGAGCAGCAGGAAATTCCCAGAACAATGTACACTTACTGCATAAGAGGCAAACCAATTATGGATTACGACCTCAAGTCCATATGCGCGAATAATATTATGATTGTAAATATTGCCAGACCGGACAGGGGATGCGTGTTCTCTGTGTACACTGTATGTGCGGATGTGGCACATCATTTCATATGCACGCTGGGGGCGCAGATCGGACACACACGGGGCGCGGCCAAGTAGCCTCCGGTTGCTTGGGCAGAGCGCGCGACAATGCGAAAAATTGTTCAATCGATTGGCGAGCGAAGAGCCAGAGTATGTGGCGCTGCCTCCTGCCTGGCCTGGCTGCGTGCTCTGGCTTAAAGTTAAATCAAAAAGTGCTGCCAGGAAATCAAAGGTTCACTTCGTATCAGTTCCGCTAGGAGTATATGTATATATATATATAAATACATATATATTTTTCTACAGCATTGGGAGCTCGAAATGTTTTTTTTGTGCCTGATTGTTTTTTATCCATAACATGCCCGGGGTCACGTTTGTAATAGACTATGTGGGCATGTATTTGTAGCTGTGGCACAGGTGCAAAAGTTCACATGGTGCAGCGACTTGGACTTGTCCAACCAGCCAACGGACCCTTTCAATTCTGTTGAAATTCAATAGAATTTCGGGGCAAGCGGCATTCCCGAGCTGCCCCCGCCAACGACCCCGCCCCCGCTGTTGCTGCTGCTGCTGCTGCGTAACACGAGCAACATCTGCATACAGTAAATTATACAATGAACGCGTAGTCATAAAACCTGTCCCAGACGGCAAACCAATCCAAATTCAAGTGTCATGCTATTTTTGGGCTGCACACCAAATAAAATTTGTCGCCTGTTGGCCTCAAGTGGACGAGAGACCCCCGACCTAAGACCAGAAACCATGCCAGACTGCCGGGCGACAGTTTACAGACATCATTCGGCTATGCCGTAGTATTTGCTCATGTTACATGAGCTTGAGCTGCATATTGATATCTAGCACGATCTGCCTGGCTCTCTGGCCGGGCTCTTACTACATTGTTTGCCTCCGTTCCCCGGCTCAGCGCGACTTGGCTGGATCTTGGGACAGCTTCTCTTCGCTCTTAATTGTTGGTCATGCACTGACGCTGCATTTATTTATGGTTTTCTTAATGAGTCTCATATTTATTACACTGACTTGGACTGACGACGGGCACGGGCTGGCTATAGGGATAGGCACTGAGCCTGAGCCTTGGGCATTGGGCCTCATCCATATTTGAGTACAACATCCACATACACACTTTAAAGTTGGGTCAGCGGCGCAGGGGAAATACGTGTCATATTTCATTAACGGGGTCCACTGCTACCCATTCAAACTTTTTGGCTGTTAAGTATATCAAGTGTGTGTGTGTGTGTTAGTGTGTGTAATTTGAATATGCACTTGAAATTGCATGGAAATTAGTATTTGTCGCGCCTTTCTTACACTTATTCCGGTCTGCTCTATAACAATGCGGAAATACTTTAAACGGTGACCAACCCAAATTTTAAGTTGAATAATTATTTGTTTTGGGTTTCATTTGTAATGGTTTGGTAAGGGGAAATAGGCCGTGAGATCTTCTGCTTTAATTGAAAGTACATAAATGTCTGGCCTTTTCTAAAGCAAATATATATTTTTTAATTTTTCTGTGGTATTGGATTTTATTTAAATCTAGAAGGCTTATCATAATCAAAATAATGTTATTTTGATGATATATAAAAATCACTTTTACTTATAATAAAATAATGGTACTTTGAAGTTTCAATGCGTTTAATATGTTTACCTTCATATACCAAAGCCCAAAACCTTACTACCTCAAATTCTCATGTTGTCTTTAGCCCTAATTCATCAGTGAAAACAAGTAAGAGCGTTGCCGTCGGCCGTAACCGAAAGCGCAATACTCGCTCAGAGTTTTTAGCAAAAAAATGTAAAAAAAAAATGCATTCAAAAAATTAATATATTTGCAATGCAGAATCAAAAAAGGGGACAAACCATGGCTAAAATGCCATCAAACATGAAAATCGGTTCTGTTTTGAGTAAGTTATGGGAGTTTTAAATATGGGAGTTATGGGTCCGAGAGCGTCACATGTCAAATTTTTTATAAATTTTGACATGATTTTTGACCAAAAATTTGATCCCCTCAGAAACACTTTTAATGTTGTTTTTTATACTAATTGTGACATCCACAATCGAATAAAAATATAAATTTGCAATTCTAAATTTTGAAAAAAATTTTTTTTCTAAAATTAGTAAGGGGGAGTACATGATTTTTTTTTTCAAAAAATATAAAAAAATTATTTTTACTTATGCATATATTTGAAATGCAGAATCCATATAGAGGACAAACCATGACTAAAATGCCATCAAACATGAAAATCGGTTATGTTTTGACTAAGTTATGGTAGTAGTGAGTTATGCGAGTTATGGATCCGAGATCGTCACATGTCAAAATTTTGTTAAATTTTGGCATGATTTTTGACAAAAAATTTGACCCCCTCAGAAACACTTTTAATGTTGTTTTTTATACCAATTGTGACAACCACAATCGATTAAAAATATAAATTTGCAATTCTGAATTTTGAAAAAAAAATTTTTTCTAAAATTAGTAAGGGGGGAGTACATGATTTTTTTTTCAAAAAATATAAAAAAAAATTATTTTTACTTATGCATATATTTGAAATGCAGAATCCATATAGAGGACAAACCATGACTAAAATGCCATCAAACATGAAAATAATCGGTTATGTTTTGACTAAGTTATGGTAGTAGTGAGTTATGCGAGTTATGGATCCGAGATCGTCACATGTCAAAATTTTGTTAAATTTTGGCATGATTTTTGACAAAAAATTTGACCCCCTCAGAAACACTTTTAATGTTGTTTTTTATACCAATTGTGACAACCACAATCGATTAAAAATATAAATTTGCAATTCTAAATTTTGAAAAAAAAAATTTTTATAAAATTAGTAAGGGGGGAGTACATGATTTTTTTTTCAAAAAATTTAAAAAAATATTATTTTTAATAATGCATATATTAGAGGTGCAGAATCAATAAAGAGGACAAACCATGACTAAAATGCCACCAAACATGGAAATTGGTTCTGTTTCGACGAAGTTATGCGAGTTTGAAAATTGGGAGCTATATATCCGAACCAATACACAATATAAAGTTTCAAGTTTCCAGCTATAATAGCAAAAAAAATAGCGTTCATTCTGACAGAAAGACGGAGCGCGACACGGACATTCCACAAACCCAATATACTCTTCTCACTTCGTGAGCGAGTCTAATGAATAATACACTTGGCTGTTTGTGTTAGAGTTTGCTTACATAATCCTTCAAAGTGTACGGAATAAACTACGCATTTTGAAGGGCTATAATCAGCTCTTCCCTTTGTCATATGCTAACAATCAGGCTCCAGTCAATCCTCCAGTTCACGTCGCTTCCAGTTACCCAACGAACGCCCACAATCAATTAACTCTATCACCATTTACAGCCACCCAACTGCCAACAGCTGCTTAAAACCAACGTTTGTGCGTATATCTTCGGGGCGCACACCTTTAAGCCCCGGCTTGGGCCACAGTAGCCGCTGGGCCAAAATTGATAACATTGTAACATTGTCCGCAACAACAAAACGTTGAATTTTCTGCATATAAATGAATTAATTTGCAGACGATGCTCAGCTCGGAGCATACCAACATATCGACAGCAGCCAGGCCGGGCCAGCCCAACCAGCTGGAGGCTGTGTATAGGGCTAATTTCCATAAACCCCGAACGGAAGAAGTCGCAACGCCATTGTTATGCTAAGTGCGGAGTGAGTAGTCTGAAGGCAGGGGTTGCGAGGGGGTTGTCGAGTTAAATGTACAAAAAAAGGGGTTGCCAGGACCACCAGGTTGGAGTGAAGTGCTTGAGAGCGGAATGAGAATGCGCTCATAAAAATATCTCTTAGCCAGCGGCCAGGCTAAGCTCACCACCAAGACAAATTGTTGCACAATTGATGTTTGGCCTAAAAAAGAAAAAAAAAAAAAAAAGAGAAAAAAAGAGCAACCCATGTAAGCACCTTAAATAACTGAACAGCATTAGATCTAACTGTAACTGTTTACAATTTGTTTTTCTCACATGGGCCTAATCGTGCATGAGGGTGCGCGCTGGCAAAATCCAGGCCAGGTTATGGGCCCAATCCAGCGGGAATTCAGTGAGCTGTAGGCCGTGAGCTGCTTAAGGCCCATTGTGCAGTTGCTGGCAATTGCCTGTGAAATTGCATTGAAATGCGAATTGCATTAGGCCAGCAGCAGCAGCAGTAGCAGCAGCATTGGGAACACAAACGCCCCTGCGGTCCTGTCAATCACAAGACGTAAGGTGTGCGCTGTCAGATTTTCTTGGGTAGCGGGCGCTATAAATTTTATACGCTTCTCGAAACTTTATTTTATGGCTGCGGCAACAATGGCTAGGCCTAGGAACGCCGTTAATTTACGAGATATACTCCCCATGGATTTTTCGTCTTGCTATACTCGTTATTGTATACAAAAACCAACAACAACAAAAAAGAGAATCCAAATCCAAAACCAGGCAATCTCGCGTGCGCCATTCGTGTGAATTTGAAATAAAACACACTGCATACGTGCGCGGGGGCAGCAGGGCGGGTGGAGTTGGGGCAACTGCAAAGTGCTGGCGATATATTTACGAAATCATGTAAATCTCCAGCTCCAAGCACAGAGTACAAATGGCAGCGACATGCCACAAATGGACTGCCAGACATTGTGACAGCGCCCCTGATCGCTTCAAGGAGCAAGCGAAGCAGCAGCCCCATCAGCACCGTCAGCACCGCCAGCACCGCCAGCACCACCAGCACCACCAGAGACATGTGTCAAATCGCTGTGGCGCTGCATGTTTGTGCAGCATTTAAAAAATATTTTCTTGTAATTTGGTAAACTAATTGTTGCCGTTTGTTTTGACAATAAGGCATTTGTAGCTTTTCAGCGATGCTAGCTGACGATTTGATTGACTTGAACTGACAGCCACGCCCTGCCCCATCTCGTAATCAGCTTCAGTTCCTGCCTCTTTCTGAGTTATGCTCACACTCAGAGAAAATACCAACAAATTTGTACTCCCAACAAGTGCAAACGTTGTCAAAATGCAATCAAGGTGGACTAAAATCGATACATAGCCCTTGTTTTGTGATATATTTCTGAAATTTTAAGAGTTAGGAAAAATTCAAATTTTGTTGTAGGTTCTTGTACACACAATAAAAAATTTTCACACAATTTTTTATCCTGCATTTAATCTGAAAAAACAATTTTTAGTAAAAATTCTTATTTATTTAGTACCCAAGGACTTTTAATATATGGGATTGCCTTTTCAATAATTCTGCACTTAAATCTGCAAACACTTAAAATGTTTAAATGTGAAGCCTTTTTAAAATAAAAATATTTAAAAACTAAATTAAGCTGAAGTTTCAAAAACAAATTGAATTATATTCTAGTTATATCTATTTCATTTATACCGATTTTTTCTCTCAGTGCAGGCACTTTTCCACTGTTTGTTGTTGCTGTTTGGGGTTTTCCGGTAGTCATTGGCATGCTGCTTTGCATTATATCTGGCATTATGTTCGACATCGACATGTAATTGATATATTGGCTGCAGCTACCGAGGGGCATCAACTGCCCCTCCCCCTCGTCTAAACACATGTTCTATTGTTGTTTGTTTACTTTGTATTGTTTTTAAACTAATGCTGAACGCTGCAGTTTTCCATTTGGAGTGCAATTGGCAGCCCATCAAGTGGTTAGATTGGATTAGATAGGGATTTGAAATTATATTATCTGCTAATATTACATACTTATCTTAAAAGCGTTTAAATGTTGATTCAATGCAATGAACCACCATCACCCACTTGAGCGTATATCATATGATATTTGTATATATAGTATGCAGTATGTGCACACAATTTGGAAGAACAAATGCCTCTTATAACATCTTAAAATTTGTATCCGCAGTCCATGCATTCAGCTCGCTGCAATCACTCAAAAATTCTATAGAAAATGCATAAAAACTCAAGCATGGTTTGTATACACAAATTTGTTTGCTGGTAATTAACAAATTTAGGGGAACAAAATCATTAATTCCAACAATATAAAATCAGAGTTTATTTCCAACAATAATACAAACATCATGCCATAACCATGCCCACTGCCCATGTCCGCCCAAAACTTCGCCATCGTAGACGTCTCCGTTGTCGTCTCGGCTTGTACGCATACATATATCAAAAGCCTAATAAGTGCTGAGTGCGTTCGCCTGCCGGGGCCTGCTGCTGTATCTGTATCTGTATCTTTGGCTGTATTTGACCGGGGGCTGATTGCATGTTTTTTTTTCTGGGAAAAAACTGTCGACGCAACGTCTACGGTGTGCAGCAGGTCCATAAAACGCAGGCGAGCGCATAACTGCAATGATCATTAAAAAGGTGCAGAACGATGCAGTTTATGGCCACAACATTTAGATATGTGTTATATATAAATATAATTTAGTGCTAAACGGTGATCAGACCAATTGACGTTTTGTGAAAACTGATTGATAATATAAATTGTGTTAAAGATATTAGATGTCGAAGCCAAAGTAATCCTATTAAAATTCACAAAAGGTTAAATAAAATGTAGTGTCACAGAGAGAGACCCGACCTAAAATATAGAAAGTTCAAATGGATCATATAAATTATTTAAAAAAAAAAAGTTTATAGAAAGAGTTGCTTTCTATTTTTATTAACAAAACTGAAAATAAGATATTCATTTCCAAAACATTATTTTTTTCATTCGAATATTACTGATTTAAAGCTAAACTCCACCGAAACTGCTTTTCCTATTGCTCTAATGTTCAAAAAATTCAACTAAATCAAAGTTGAAAAACAGTGTATTTCATTTTGTCGCTTAACTATACATTTATTAAACTTTTTTAAAAGTACTTCGATGTTGTTTTTTATTTTTGAATTCTGGCTTTCGACCGTCTGCATTTACATGTCAAAAACTCTAATTACACTGTTTACTTTACAACACTGGTCTTTCTAGCTGATTTCGCTTCCACACTTAAAGCTTGTAAAGTGCCCTTGACACTTGGCTCTGCCTGTACACCCAAGTACAATTACAGCCTGGCCTCTTCCTGTTTACCTAACTGATTTCTGTGTTCCACTTCCACTTACAAGAGGTCACAACATTTCCTCTACGTAAGAGTTAGTTCCACTTCGGCTCTACATTTTGTCAACGATCTTGGTAACTTAACTTAATCATCGCTAGCATTATCATTATCATTATCATTGTCATCATCATTAGAGTGTGCTCGAGTTTTCCCAGAGCTGCACAAAATGGCCGCCAGTTGTGACTACCATGAACCACCCTGAGAGCGGAGTCAGTTGACGCTGCTGTAAGTTGCTCGCATAGATAAATATTGGGTTTTTCAATTAGCACCCCCGAAAAGTTTCGCCCTATTGGGCTCTCGCTCTCTCTCTTTCTCTCTCTCTCACTCTATCTCTCTCTAGCTCTCTTTGCGCAAGCTTACCCTCGTCTGCTTTTGGCTCAGACTTTGTGTCTCTGCGTAACGCTTCACGTTTTTTTTTCTCTATGGCCTTCTGTTTGTCTAAAGGATCAGGCCCTGTGTTTGCGTATGGGCGCGTTAATTGCCCATAGTGGCAAACGTTTAAAGCCGCCACAAATCCGCCCCAATCGTAGTGTCAAGAGCGGCCACCCTCCCCGCTGCTGCCGTGCGGCTTTTTACCTATGCCTCAAATGGCTTCGTTTTGTGTACTAAAAAGATAAAGTTACGACGGCGCCTGAAAACATGGATCTGTGGATCTGGGTCTCTCGACTCTTGGCCGTGCGTTGTTTTTCATGTTGTAAAGTTAATTATAAATTAAATATTGATTCTGTGGCGTGTGCCCGGGCTGTGTTCTCAGCGACAGTTGCTGGCGCTCATCAAGCTATGCGCACACATACATGTTTAATATCAATGAATATATATATATATATATATATATATATATATATGTGTGCGTTTGAGTTTGTATCTTTGTTGCGCTCGCATTGCCTGGGCAATTCCCGCAGTATGAAATTGATTGGTCACATATGATTTATTAATATTTGCTTTTCATTACGCATACGCTGTGTTGCACGGCAGCAGCAGCAGCAGCAGCAACTGCAGCAGCTGTTTTAATTGGTTTAAAATTTCCATTGACGCGGTTTCCAATTGTGGACTGCAATTGCCTGCAGTGGTCTGAGGTTTAATGGGCGCCAGCTGTGATCTGTTGGATTGCAGTCGCATCGAATCAAATTGCACTTAACATGACTTTTTATGCATCTTGAGTCCAGAAAGTTAATCAAGAATCTGAATGTCTAGAGCTGATAATTAAAGAGCGTTTAAATATGTTGCTTCATATAGATATAGTTTGAATATAAATAATATAATGTATAATAATATCAATATCTAATAAGCTCATGGCATATATATATCAGTTTTTAAATTCTTGATCAACAATTTATTTTAGATTGATAAAGAGAGAAGTTGTCTATGGCTTTAAATTCCGTGGATATATGAATTAAAACTGAATCTTATATTTTTGTAGCATATAGTAAGTAATTATTAATCTAACTTCTCAATAAAGTCTTTTTTGCTCTTTGCTAAGCCGAAATCTGGGTTTTGAATCCGCATACTCTTTATTTATATGCAAAATTAAAATTGTAATTTTAGTCTTTATTATTGTTATTAAATATGATTCTATTTTACACACAATTTAAAAATAACTTTTTTAGTTGTGATTTATCACATTCGACATATATTTTTAAGCATGCCCAACATTATTGTTATTATTAGTGCTATAAAAGTAAAATGTTTCTCGATTTAATCAGTTTAAGTAATATTTTAACGAGTCAAATTTCGTTATAAGCTCATTCCCTTCATTGAGCAGAAATCTTTGCCGAATTCCAGTCTCTAGCTCCGATGGTCTTCAAGCGAACTCACCTCCGGACTGGAATAGCGACGGCAAAACAGAAGGACGCGCTGCTCAACAAGCACCAATACATTGTTGTAATGTATCTGTGTGACGACAGGTAAGCCAGCCAGATGGAAAGATAGACAGATAGACAGCTAGACGGACAGCAGAGAGATGGACAAACGGTAGGTCGGCTAGCGGTCGGAAAGCGAGTAATTTATGTGCGGGCTGTGCTGGCAGCCATAAACGAGCGGGAGCGAACTAGGCAAAGGCAATGGCAGCGCCAGAACCGGCGATCGACTGGTCAAAACAAAGACAACAACAATAATAACAGCAACAACAGCAACAGCAACAGCAACAACTGAAGTAACCACTGGCTATGGCTGTGGTTGTGACTGTGGCTTCTGCTGCGCGGCCCGAACGAGTTGATGCTGATGCTGCTGCTGATGCCAATTGTTGTAGCTGCTGTCGCAGTCGCTGCCGGCGCTGGCGTGCGCAGCGACGCTGGCAGCGCAGTCGAGGTGGTTATTTTCATAAATGCTCTAAGCAACAGCAGCAGCAGCAGCAACAGCAGTGAGCGTTGCTGTGCGTGTGTATCTGTGAGATACATTTGTACATCCGTGGTCTGCCGCAGTCGGCGTCGCTGCTGCGCTCTTTTTGTGGCCGCAAGTGGGCGGAGCCAACAAAACAATTTTTGGCGAACTTTGGCGCTCATTTAAATGCTAAAACTTGTTTCGTTGTTGTTGCTGCTGCTGCTATTGTTGCTGTTGTTGTTGCTGCTGTTGTAGCGGCACGCCCCAGTTAGATACATAAATATTTATGCACGATAGATACTTTTGCTAAGGTTTAGCCAAGGTGTGAACTGCGCCTGAGTGAGAGAGCGCGTGCGGCAGAGCGAGAGAGCGTCAGCGTGTGGGCCGTTGTGCGAGCGAGATAGAGATAGCGTGCTGTAATGCCGCAAAAGGTGCAAAAGTTTTGCTTTTTTCGAAAGATTATGAAAAAGTTTGCCAAACGACCCACAAAAATGCAAATCGAAAATGGCTGCTCGAGTTTTGCTCTGCAGCGCACCTGCCCGCTGCCCCCAGCCCTCAGCCCCCTTGCCACCGCTCCCCGCCGCTGTCCTTGGTTTTGCGTTAATGTAATTATTTGTATTTTGTTGCTGATTAATTTTTATTTCATGCCTGCGCGCTTATTTATTTATTTTACTTGCGATTTTTGATTTTTTACATGCCGCCGCTTAGAAGCTGGTCAGGTCTACGGCCTCCGGTCGCCCGTCTGCTGTCTCCTGTCTCCGGTTTTTATGTTTATTATCGTTTTGCATAATTTCGCTAATTTTGCTGTTTATTTGCGCGCACAACGCACAATCGATCTCCACAGTCCTCCACTCCACTCCACCTCCACCCCCTCACCCCTTTGTGGACCCAATCATTTATTGGCTTTGTGTTTGTGTCAATAATCGTTTATATTTACGTATCTATTTTTTTCCAATTTCAACGATTGTGCTAATTTATTTTATTGTATTTGAATGAGTGTGTGTGTGAGTGTGTGTGCTTGTTGTTGTTACTGTAGTTGCTGCTGCTGTCTGTTTTTGTTGTTGTTGTTGTTGTTGTTGTTGTAATTGCTTTGATTTGCTGCTGCTTTGCTAAAATTTATTTGAAATTTTAATTGTGAAAATATTATGCTTTGGATTATGCGATTTATTTGTTATTAAACGGAAGTCATGAAAATGAAAATTGAAATTGTAATTGTAATTTACCATTGTTATTTCGCACTGTTGTTATTTATTTGAAATGTATCCGCCGGATCAATTTGTAGCCACACATACGTATGCATATGTATCTCTACTCGCTGGCAATTGCAATACACATACAAAGTCACATAACATTCATATATTTTTTAAATGAAGCTTGAAACATTTCAATTTTGATTGCCATTTATTGTTTGTTATTTCTATTATTATTGCCGTTGTTGTTGTTGCTGCTGTTTTAGCTTGTTGTTATTTTGTGGCAGATTTGTTCTAAAATTTTATGGCGCATAGATTTGTAATATTTCAATTAAATTGTCAGTGCATAATTTGATTTAACATATGTACGTGTACGCATGTGTGAGTATGCGAGTGTGCGTGTGTGTGTATGTGTGGGTTAATTAATATTAAAGCAAGCAAAACGTGAGACTTGATTGATTTACTGGCTGCATTAGAGGATGATTTCTGTGGTATTTAGGTATATTTTGTTGAAGTGATGGGAAAACATCGGCCAAAAATTGAATTATTTAACTAGATTAAAGTTGTGATATAAATTCATTATATGCGTGTAGATTATTATGGATAGTGTACTAGAAAGATAGAGTATAAAGTTATAAATTTGACTATGCCTAAAAAGTAACAATTTACGTACAGAAATTTTTGAGTATATAAGGTTTAGAAAATATATTTGGAGGTAGGGAAAATGATATACTAAAATAAGAATTAAATAAAAAAATTATAAACATTTTCATATCAAAAATGTACTGTGTAGGTTCAACCATTACAGACATTCTGCGTGAATGCATATGGTTATTAGAATATACATTTTAGGTACAACAGAGCAACATTTCAGTTTTTAAATAAATAAAAAAAATTTTTAAACAAATTATATAAAGTTTATTGAAAAATTCCAACCTAAACGACTCTTCAGTCGCATCCTACTCCATTTCCAAATTGAATCTTCAGCAGCCCGTCTGCTTCTTACTTTGGGTAAACAGCATAAATCGATTATTGATTATGTTAGGGTGTCTCATGTGGCATATGAGCCTTTAAAGTTGCAAACTGTTGAAATTGAATTTCCAGGGAGTAAAACTAATTAAATGGAAGCACTTTGCTGGCAACTGGCAGCCGCTGGCAGAAGGAAACGTCCGATAGTCGCCATTATGAATGCCCATTGAAAATGTGACAAACATGGCAAGGAGAGGGAGACACGCAGATAGGGAGTAGAGGGAGAAGAGGGTGCCAGCGACGCTGGCAACAAAAACTCAAATTCGGGCATAAGTGACAATTCAATAAGCCATGACGTGGCCCAATGTTTATTTAGCATATTGCGACGGCGAATGAGCGACGCTTGGCTGGCAGGGAAGTGCTGGGAGACAAGTCGCTGCGGAAGTGAGAGCCAAGGGGAAGCGACTACGACGGCGACAGCGACAGCGACAGCGACTGGCTGCGGTTAAACGGTGGTATGTTTGGGCAGACAATTTAACAGACTCTCTCGTCCACGTCGCGCGCCACTTTCGAAACGCTTTAACGCCGAGCAGCGGAGGCTGCTCTGCCACATAGTCAAAGTCTCCATTGTCGTTTGGTGTTGAAATGTTTATTTAGGACAAATTGTCAGTGTGTGTGTGTGTGTGTGTGTGTGCTTGTGTAGGCAGCCTCAGCAGCAGCCACTGCAGCAGCAAGCAGCAGGAAATTGCCCATTGTACTTAGCCAGGGTTCAGTTATGGCGTCTCAACTACCTTGTTAAAATGTGTGGCTGACAAAAAACGCTTACCAATTAATATGCTCCATCTTGGGTTAGGGTACATCAACACCATCGATGTCTGCTCTCACACACGCGCCTTGTAATAATTTCAGGGGCGTTTGTTAAATTGACTGCGAAATCTCTGATGACATGTGTGTTTGTGTGCGTCGCCGCATCCCGCACCTACGTATTCAGCTCGGATCTCAAGGCCTTGGCTGCATCTTTTTTAGCTGCTTTTTTCTGTGTATCTTTTGCTGGGGTTTTGTTTGCTTAGCCGCGCGCCATTGACGACACATTTTCCAGCTGCAACGACGTTTGCAACGCACAAATAATTTTTAGAGCTGGGGATACACAAAGATACAGTATCTTTTTTAATGCTATCATTGTTGTTGGTTCTCTATGTTTTTATTGCCTATCCGCTTAATTTCGGGCATAATTAATTAGTGCAAGCATCTGACAGATACGTGTTTTTTAGCTTATTGTGAATGAATTTGGTTGCAAATCATGTGGCTGTCTTATAGCGTCATGGCAATGTATCTGACAGATACTTATGACAATTATCACATTTAATATTTCTTATATTCATTTATTTGTCTTCTTTTCCTTTCGCTTATACAATTAAATTTATGGGTCAAGATAATTATTTGATAATAAATATTTAATTGAATGTAAGTACAGAAAAATATTGGGATAAATTTATTTTATGAATTAGAAATTAATGAAATTTCATTAAATTTTATAACCAATATAATTAAATATGTTATAAAAACAAATAGTTGAACATCATTGTGCTGAAACTAATTAAAACTAATTTAATTTAGGTATGTAAAAACTGCCCAAGAGCTTCTAATGTATTCACATCCAACAGATGCCTTTGCTCCCATGGCAACTGCCTTTATTATTCAGGCGAAATCTCAGCACAAGCCAGCCCTCCCAGGCACACCCCCAGCTAGTCCAGCCCCCTCTTGCACCTACTTAAATATACACATGTACTAGGTGGAATATGCTGCTATTCGCAGTTTCTTAAAGAGCCAGCGTCTTGTTGTCATCCTTCTCATCGTCGTCGTCGTCGTCTTCGTCGTTCGCTGCAGTTGTTTTCACAATGTAAATATTTAAATATTTTCAAGACAAACATTTGATTGTTGTCTCTGAAAATATGTTGATAAAATATTTGCTCAGTAAACTGGTTAAAAATTACAACAATTCTTGACTCGACTCGACTCGTCTCTTCTCATATTATTTCGTATGGCTTTGGTCTGGTCTGGTGTCTTGTCTTTCGTTTCTTGGCTTGACTTTGGCATTTGTTTTATTAATTTTTCTCAACACTTTTCACTTTTCACGCAAGGCGTGGAAAAACAATACACAGCCTCCCCGGGTCAGGCCAGTTTTTGAGTTATATCCATTTGCATCTGGTGGTTGCCTCTTGCATAAATATGCAGTAGACGCGCGTGTTTGTTGTTGTTACAATTATTGCCGCGCGCTGATGTTGTAGTTATTGTTGTTGTTGTTGTTATTATTATTGCTGCGGCTCGTGCAGACAGCGCGGCACCAAGTGTTTCACATCCCATGAGACTATGAGCGCAAAAAAAAACAAATGTGTATGGAAATAGGCATAGAATCGAACCTGAGTCGGGGGCATTCCAGACATTGGCAAAAATAGAGATTATCCGCTTCCTACTTCGATTTGGACTACTTTGCATGCTCTATTTGCTTGATTTGTTTTATGGGTTTGTTGGTCAAACACACATCCAGTTGCCAATGTCGGTCAGCCGTGCCATTGAGGGTTCAAAGTGGCACAGCAGGTGACCCTTGACACAGAACTCAAATGCACTAACAATGCATAGCAAAACACTCAGATGCCTGTTCTTAGACATCATCCATGAATCAAGTACTATATCCGAGCTGCGGCGCAACAAATTCACGCAACACATTCCAATTGCCGA
Source organism: Drosophila colorata (assembly GCA_035041545.1). Taxonomy (NCBI): domain Eukaryota; kingdom Metazoa; phylum Arthropoda; class Insecta; order Diptera; family Drosophilidae; genus Drosophila; species Drosophila colorata. The sequence continues at coordinate 11,083,201 of JAWNLD010000564.1, forward strand.
TGGCTGACATTAATTATAGCGCAAACGATCGATTAGAAGCATTTTAAAATTCATTAATGAATTGTTTCTCAAACAGCAGCAATAACAACAACAACATGAACACCAAAACTACATATGTACATAAATAAGCGGCTACATGCGCGCCCCAATGTCTATATAGAGAAGCAGGTTGGCATGAAACAGTGCCGAGCAGAAGCTTATGCACAGCTCACTAATTATCGAGGAAAGTAAGGTGGTAAATTTACAGACAAGGTAGTTGGAGTGAATTTTAGCCCTACGTAAAATAATTATTGAAAAAAATACTATAGAAACATAAGCTGCCAAAACGGAATAAAAATGTTAGAGCCCAGAACGCAAAATTGTTGTTGCTGTTAATAAGTAAAAATAAATTATAAATGCTGAAAATATATTTGTATTGATATTTTCCAAGCCATTTGCTATAAAAGTCATCGATTACTTTTAAAATAAATCGAATTAAATATAAACTATAGGGATCTTTAAAATTGTCCATCCTTATATTCACAGTATTTCGATATTGTCTTTCAAGTTTTTATAATATAATAAAATATGTATTTTTTTTCGAGTAGTATCTCAAAGTGTTGGCATTTTTTTGGCACCCACTGTATGCCTGTTAGCTGCTCACATTCTCGCCCATAACAAATTGAAGAAAAAACTGACTGAAAAATGACGAGCTGACGATTTGTTTGGTATTTTGATATCGACAACAAATTTTCAGCCATCAGCCATCGGCTACACCCACGCCCCAGGCTGGCGTCTATGCCCCCCCTCCGACCTGCCAACCATTCCCTCTCGTGCCTCCTGCTCCTGCCCAAAAACTTATTATGCACAAATAAATAGCACGGTAAAGAAGAAAAAAAAATGCTCAACACCGATAAAAATGTAGAAATGCTGTTGCTTTAGGTTTTTCAGTTGATTTATACGACGAACGGAAATCGTAGACTTTTCGACGCTCAGCATGAGTGCAGCAGACATTGAGGAGGCCAGTGCCAGAGATACGGCCACAGCTACAGCTACAGATACAGATTCAGATACAGCTACAGCTAGAACGGCTGCATGATTATGGCATGTGTTGTATCTTCCAGATACTTTCGGCTACAAATTGGGCAAAGCGCACAAAATGTGTTTGCAAACAAATTAATATCCATCGATCTGAAACTGCCAGCGAGCGCGCAGGCAGCGTTGCCAGATAGCTATGATCTATGATCCGATCAGTTCAGTTTCGATCGGATCCGAATTGAAGATTTGGTGCCTTACGTTTCGCCAACGTTTTGCCCGCTGGCTTTATAATTTTATAAATTTGGGTTACATAAACAAAGCAATAAATATTTACCGCTCTGTTTTAGATGAATGGCGAACTGCTCCAATCCCAATGCCAATTAGGTGGTTTCTCTGGATGCCAGCGAGGGCAGATCGAAGCGTTTGCCAGCGCCGGGCGTTCTAATGCCAAAAAAAAAAAAATGATTGTGTGTTTGTTTGCACTGGAAGCTGTCGTAACCATAAATTAGCACCTCCTTCGACTCTGGGCCATAGCTGCCATATGGTTTACATGTAAACTGCAGAATGCAGCCGATGGATTTATCTGCCAATCCATTTCCAAATGAGTCGCTCAGGCGCAGTTTATTTTGCGGCTGTTGCTGTTGCAATTCCAATTATTATATTTACAATGAAAACTATTTTCGCCGTTGTGGGTGTGCTTCCGTAAACAAGGCCACCAACGCCCTTGAGAGAGCCGCTGCAGCTGAAGCTGGAGCTAGATTAATGATAGCATGCAACAGCGAATGGAGCTGCAAGTGGCAGCTGATGTGCTCTGTACTGGACGCTGGCCACATGCAACACAGTTCACCGTCAGCACTTGGACTCTGGCTAATCGATGTTTCTGACTGACCACCAACTGGGCTAGTTTTCCACGCGATTATTATACACTGCTCACAAGATTAAAATGAGTATATTTGTTTTGAGAGTTTAAACTTGGAATATAAACTAATATAACTAAAGTGATACGACTTTTTAGCCAGGCGATTCTAAGGCTCAAATCTTTTATATTTTTATCGCAAAAATTATATTCTCTAAAGTAACAGTTTGAAAGACATTGCCTATTCATAGTCTTAGAAACCCCAAAACCAATGGTCAAAGATTCTCTTCCATCCATTCTTAGCTGTTATTAAAGAGTAAACAGCGTAACCTGCAGTCTGTAATACCCGACTGCAACGCTTTTACTTATTATTCTTTGCAATATTCAAATGAAAATATTATTTGAAAAGCGCGCACGCCTCGCCGACTCTTGATCTTGGTCCTAGTCTAAGCAGACACGCCCCCTGTCCGAAGCGATCTGGACTTGAAATTGTGGCCTCTACCATGTGTTAGGGATTAGCATGGCATGGCATGGCAACGGAGGCAACGGCAGCGGGCCGACAGCGCAGCATGAGCTGGCGCTATTGCAGCCCAGTTTGGGTGTCTGTTTTATAGCCCCGTGCTAGACGCGTTACCACCTCCGTGGGCGATAAATCTGCAGTGCGCCTGTGGCGCAATGAACTCGCCCTTCCACCCGCAGCAAACAATGCAACGGCCGCCGCCCAACGCCCATCGCCCATCGCCCTCAGTCCTGCACGCGGTTGCGGTTTGTTTAGTTAGCAGGCGACGATAAACACCTTGGCGCCAGTGGAATTGGGTTTTGGTATTGCGATTGCAAGACTCATCCAGTTATTTTTCCATGCACTTATTAGAATGCAATGTGCTGCACAGTCACAGTTTGACAATGCCAAAAACCACTTGAGAGCAGCTCATTAAGCGCTGCCAGCTAGCCAAGTGCAGCACCTGTTGGCCAACTCGAGGCAGATCTGTAGGCGCTATCGATCACAGGAGCCAGACGCGCGTGATGTTGACGACTGGCTGGCGGGCGTCGTGGGGCGAGGGCTTCCGTCGAAAGCGCTTGAAATTACACACGATATCGCCGCAATTATGCATGCATTTATGTTATTGTTAATTGTTTAAACAATCGACTTTGGCTCTGTTGCTGCTCGTGTGCTCTGCATGAGATATTTGCCCAGGGCCTGGGGTAGCCGTGGGGGACGTAGCCGCTCCACCCGCTCCCCGAGCTATGCAATGTTACGAAATGGAGAGCCAAATGCCTTTTTAACTTGTGAGTTTTGTTTCGTTGAATGGCATTTGCTATTCATTCATGCATTGCAGATGCTGTGTGGGTAGCAGGTGAGTGCTCCTATTCAATTCATCGAAAATTACGTATACGCCAGGTAGGCGTTGGCTCGGTTAAACAAGATCAAAATGTTAGGTCTTATGCCATTTAAACCTATGCAAAATGATATTCTGACTAATTAAGTTAGTTAATTTTAACTAATATTTACTTTATTTAGCATATTCTAGTAATATTTTGATATCAATTGATATTTCATTATCGAAATTTACGTTATTGTTATCATTAGCGTTAGGAATTTTAATGTTATTTAATTTATTTGCTAGATTTTCAGAAAAATATGTAAATTGAAAACATAATAACGCACAATTCCACAAACTGTGTGGAAAGCTTTTATTTGATTTATGGCACTTCCATGGAAATTGTCGACAAATTGTCTGGCCGTGCAGAAGAAACCAGCAACGAGTTGGGAAGAAGTCGTTTCCGTGATTTACGCGCAACGAAATTCAAAAATAAACAATGGGTTTAGAAAGTATTTGCAGGGTGCGTGTGTGCTGTTATTATTCTTTTTTTTTTTTTTTTTCGTTTTACGATATCTTCAGTTGGAGCAGTGTGAATGCTGTGAATTTGTGATTATTTGACTTGGGGCCTGACGGCGGCCTGGCACTTTGATAGTGCTGAATTTGCTGATTCTATTTATGATACCGATTCTGGATTCCGATTCCAATTCCAATCGATTCGGTGTTATTTATTTTCTTATGTCGCGCCAACTGGTTGGCAACTTCGCCGACGTCGGCAGCATCAAATGGCCAAAAAAAAGGCTGTTTGGTGGACTGACACATAAACATAAAATGCCCGGGGACGAGCTAATGCCAATAATACCAAATGTGACATCAAAGCACCCAAGGCTGATAAGCAAAATAAACTGCACATCAGATTGCAATAATCAAAAAAGCAGTCGATAGCTTCATTCGATGATTCGACGATCACTTTCCAAGGGGACGACGACAACGTCGTTTAATCGCCAATTGAGCGCCATCTGCTGGCGTCAGCTGGCAACTGCTGCTGCACTGCAACCAGCTAGTGCTGTCCCTCTCTCCGTTGATGCCAAAGACCCAGATCAAAGCATTTCAAGCGCAACAGTCAATCAAAATTGTTGTTGCAATTTTACTTGCAGCCTGCGTAGAATTTTGCATTTACGTTTTTGCTTTTGTTGTTGCCGTCGACGTCAGTCAGCCCAGGCCAATAAATTGCCTGCTCCCGGATCTCTTCGGGTCTGTCCCTGCCCTGCCCTGCCCAGCCCTGGTCCGGCGAGGGGCTAATTTACTCAAATGTCGACGCCTGGCGCTGATTTTTTTCTATTTTCATTAGCATATTGCTTCGCGTTTGGTTGTTGTTGTTGTTGCTTTTTTATTTTGTTTTGTTTTTGGCATAAATCGATCATAAATTTAATTTGAAAATTGCTGAGTTTAGTTTTGCTTGGGCGAGGCAACTCCAAAGCCATTTTGCGTATTTATAACTCAATAAAACTTCAAAAGTGTTCGAAAACATTCGCTCTCAAAGTTTGTTTAATGCCATAAAAATGCAGTTGTTGTTGTTGCTGCTGCTGCTGGGTGCTATTGTCGTTGCTGTTGTTGTTGTTGTTGTTGTTGCTGTTGTTGAACAACGCAGACACTAAAACTCGGCCATAGCTTTATGGACCCTATAACAAAGGGAAGCGGAAGTTTACTGTACGCATTCGTATGGGATATTGAGTATTATTTGTTGCTGTTGTCGTTGTTGTAAAATGATCACAACAAAGTTGAAGCAGGATCTTAAGCCTATAATTCTGAAACTTTGATCTTGAAATGTAATTGCATTGACTCGAAAACTATATGTGTATAGTTATAGAGTTTGGGATAAATCTCTTCATAAAATGATCGAATATTTAAATAAACAAATTTGTAAAGTCGATTTGTCGGAAGTCGGAATTTGTCTCTAGTTATTAAATTAGATCAAACAAATTTTATAAAAGAAGGTTTTTGTTTTATACATAATGCACATATTTTGTGTAAAATATTATTCTTCTATTTGATTTTTAAAGGGGAAATATTTTGTTCTTTATAATATTCATATTGCATTCAGATTATTTTGATTATTTAATTGAATTAATAATAAAATAAAAACGCAGATAAAATTGTTTTTAAAGCTTTAAGTAAATTGATATATAATTTAACTACGTCATTCCTCTATAATGTTATACAATAGTTGAACTATATATACTTCAGCAATATTTCCATATTATGCAATATAAATTTACTTTAGAGTCGGCGTGTCTCTATTATAGCCTGGTTAATTGCAACGACAGCTGCCAAAACAACAGCCAAACCGCGCAAGACAAACAACAACAACAACAACAACAGCAACAAGAACAACAAGGACAACAATATTATACGCTTCTGTTGTCATCGTCGTCAGGCGATGGCAGTAGAATTTATTGTTATAACGGCGCAATGATAACAGGTCATCAACACAACTGAGCAGGTAAATAAATATATTTGCGAGTATATACATGGCCAGCAAGAGCGACATAGCCATAGAGAGAAATCGAGAGAGGGAGAGAGGCGGATGCATTGAGTGGGGAAGCGAGTGAAAAGCGTGAAAAATAAGCATTGTTAATTACAAAGGCGCTGCGCGGCGAGCGAAGCAAACAAATTCATAGATATCCTTGTGCAGCTGTTGTCCGAAGAGGGGGCGAATTGGGCGTAGGTGCGCCAGCTAATACTTGCATTTAATTAGGCTTGCAATAATATTTATGTAAATCGGGCCTGGCTCCAGGACGAAAGCAGACAACAGCTGTCAATATTTATGCTTGCCGTTTTTGGGACGCTCTGGCAATGATTTGATTACAACTACGTATATACGCATATATCTATATGCACAGCATTGTTGTCCTGCATACTGGGTCCTGCATCTGCATCTGCTCATGGTTGTGCGTGAGTCTGTTTGTGTGTGTGTGTGTGTGTGTGTGTGCGTCCTTATCGCTAAGCAAACAGTGCAACATTTTGCTGTTGTCGCCAGCGCTTTGTTTTTCTTGTCCTCCGCTTGGACCACCCGCGCAATCTGCGGCCGCCGCTCGCGACGGCTGCTGTGGGCATATTTTTCAGTTTTCATTTCGAGCGATTTCTTTTTTTCCCCCCTTGTTGTTTTCGCATTTAATTTTGTTGCTTTTGACACCGAATGGACTCATGCCCGGCGCGGCTTTGTCAACGCAGCAATCGCAGCAGCCCAAAAATTCGATTGTACTGAGTACGGAATTTGCATACCAAGCACAACTACAGAGAGCGACAGCAAGGCAGAGAGCAAGAAAGAAATCGTATACACGATCTGCGTTTTGACAGCCATTAAGAGTACGGCGCAATGCTCAGAAACTAAAGAGCACTCTACACCTCATTTTTTATACCCTTGCAAACGTTTTTATTGAAGAAAATATCTTTGAATTTGTTAAATATTTTTATTCTCGATCAGTATTAAAAGCCAAGTCGTCTATCTGTTTATTTTTAAACTAGACTCTTCATTTTAGGGCTACTCTGATACAAATTTCCAGACAATGCTAAATTTGATAGATTTTAGATAGTAGCCAGCATGCCTCTAATAGTCGCCACCCTGTGAAATAATAGCCTAGTAGAGTCAAAAAATGTTTACAAATTAAGTTCCACCCTAAATTTGATTTGAAATCAGAAGTTTAATGTCCAAAATACAGTTATACACATATGTACAGTATCTATACTTGTTCAATTTATTTTTATATTAATTTTATTTTTTATTACTTGTTCTTTACAGTTCTCATAACACATCCCATCATATTGTGCCGCCACATATTTGAAATAGAACTGGTAGCTTTTGTTGCACAGTGTAGTTCGCATTGAGTACATTTGTAGGCCTAAATCCAGACCCACTAGCTTTGGCACACTTTCGTTCGCACTTGAGCGCTCAGTTGTGTGATGACTGCGCCCACCCAGATAGGCATGGCCAGGCTCAAGACGTGTACGCCATTGAAGACAATAGCCCAAATGGCCCTTAGCCAAGCTCGTGCTTCAGCTGAGGCTGAGGCTGAAGTTGTAGCTGAAGCGACACCTGAGCATAGTTTAGCCCACATCAATATCGTTTGTCGCAGTCGACGTCGTGGTCATCGTCTGTCTAGCGCAATCTCAATGCCGCTATGGCGCCAGGCGGGTTTCTCAAGTGACAATGGATCGCAGATGACAGGCGCATAATGGAGGCGCAGACATTAGAGTAGACCATGACAACAATCTCCACGTTTTGCTCAACAACATCATCATCAGCGATATTGACAGGCAGCAGCCACAACATATATACATATATATATATATATATTTTGGCAGTTAATCAGACGCGCGATCATGAATTGGTTGGGTAACTGGTTCGCCAATATGGCTAATAAGCTGCCCTCGCCAAGCTTCTTTTTTTCGCAGCCATCATTAGCGTTACGCATTTGAAATTCCACTTTTGTGTTTTACTTTCTACCAATTAACTGCAATTGTTTGGCAATTAGGGGCGTGGCGCAGCTAGCGCCTTAGTTCGGTGGAGTTTCTGGCCAGTTATTTTAACTAAAGATTTATAATTTGCTGCTTATTGTTGAGCAAACTTGAATGCCTAAGTGAAAGCTAAGTATTTATTGCAGTACAGAAACATTTAGGAATTTTTTTTTAACTTTATTAAATGTTTATTGTTCGCTTTTTCATAGTCATTTATTATTTGTCTGATTTAAGTAAGAACTTTCTGACTGGAGTTGAGATTTAAAGCCCGCTTGCTCTTGTACTTTTTACAAATGCAAGATTTATCTTATAGGAATTACTTTTTAAGCTTTCTTTTTAAATCTGATTTGAATCAGATTTACTTTGGGAGCACGTATATGTACGATATAATTTTATTTTGAGTCTCTTTTGAACATTTGATGGTTAAGGTTTGAATCTCTGTCATTCTATTATATATAAATAATATCATATATCAATACTAGTTTAATTTATCCAATTACAAGTTTGAAAAAAAACCATTTCAAAATCATTTTAATACAACTGTAATTAGTTGATGAACTTGAACCATGCTTTTGATAAAAATTAAAAAAACGATTAGGTATAGATATTTTAATATAGTTTAGTAATTTATATCAAGAGTACTTCCTGAGAATTCTTGTAACTGAAAACAGAACAGTATAAAAATGAATATATTGCCTATTTTTGGATAGATCAGTGGTAGCTGCTCAGATCTCATAGTAATGGTTGACGTGTGTCGGCAATCCAATGCGTATTGGACTTTTGGCCAGCATTTTATATTAATAGACTGTCTGAGTTGAGCAATCAGAAAGCACGTGCAATATGAGCAAGTGGAGTCTATCTGATATTTCTATTGTCATGTTTCAGCGTCCAGTTCTCTGCTCCTGACTCATTCATTCGGCTCATAAAACGCTTCTTCTTGCTTCTTGCCTCCTGCCGTGCAGGTGGTCATTCAATATCGTCCGATATTATTTATCAGTAGCCAGGCAGCGGAATTTGCGTATGCTATCGATTTCATCTGAAAGTCTGTTTTTGAATAATGCCATGTGGAAGTGCAACTTTGATTCTGGCGTAGATGGAAATAAAACTCGCAATCAATTTTGATATTTTAACATATTTTTTTTTTGTTTAATACACTTTCTTTTTTTGTTGTGGTTTTTTTTTTGTTTTTGCTCATATTATACGCTAATTTGATAATAGTTTTATAATTATTTATAATTTATTATTGCTTACGTAGGCTAGGCTAGTTAATAATAATATTACTAAGCGATTCACTATCATAATATGATGTTAAATAGTATACTTTCGTTCTTTTAATTTTCATTTGAAAAAGGTCGCTACGGGAAAATGCAAGTTTTTCGCGTAGCGAAAACTCATCACAAATTGCATACCAGACATAACTACGCCCTAAAGTGATAACAATTATTAATACGTAGTTAATTGTAGTTATTAATTATACGGTTAATGCTATTAGATTGTATAAAACTAACAACTAAATACGTTCGCTTGGCCTACACTTCGTATACGTAATTTGCCAAAAAGAAACTCGTGAATAGAGAGGAAACAAAAAACAATGCGAAAAACAATAATAAATTCATTGACATTGAGATACTTTCTGCTGCTAATGCAGCTGCTGCTGCTGATGCTGCTGCTGATGCTGCTGTGAGTCATGCTTGAAAATATATTTACAGGAATATACAAGAGAGCACAGCTGCCACGCCCACCCAGACAAGCGAGAGGCGCGCCCACTTAGACGCCGTACTTGATGCCATACTCCTGGTAGTGACCCACATGCGGCCGATAGTGACTGAGATTGCTCAGCTGGCCCAGATTGCCCAGATTCCCGCTCAGGTGCGACACGTGATGATGATGATGATGATGACTGTTGATGACGGCCGCTGCAGCGGCGGCGGAGGCTGCCGCAACGCTGGCCGAGGCCGGCGGACTGGCCGACTGTATGCTGCCCGTCGGGCTGCCCGTGTCCAGCTGGCAGGATTGGTTCTGCTCGAAGATCATGTCGCGGAAGCCGAGCGCCGAGCTGGGGCTGCTGGTCAGTATCGAGGCGGAGATAGCCGGATTGTTGTTGTTGTTGTTGTTGTGCATGCTGTTATTGTTGTTGTTGTTGTTGTTGTTGTTGCCGCTGTTGTTGCTGTTGGGGTGTGTGGGCGTGCCGCCTTGACCAGCACCGCCATTCGTGATGGGCTCCGAGGGCGGCGTCTCCGGTGTGTACCAGCCACCATGCGCCGGTCCATGTGGCGTTGAGATCGTGGTGGGTGAGGCGCCCGAGGATTGAATGCCGCTGCCATTGCCCGGCGTTAGGGGATGCGAGACGTGGGCAACGTGTCGCAGCTGCTGGGCATGATGCGCCGCCGCGGCATGATGGGCATGATGCATCTGACTGCTGGCCACCGTCAGATTGTCATCGTTCAAATGATACGGATAGGCGCTGTGATGGATGCGCGGATTGTAGACATTCATCAGGGAGTCGACGGTGAAGCCGGCGTGCTCCACGCCGCCCGTCAAATGGTTCATTTGCGCCAGACTGTCGTGGCAGGAGTTGAGCATGGCGGCATGCGATACATCCTTGCCGCTGAGGCAGCCCAAGTCCATGAGTGGCTCCTTCTTGAAGTGCGCCGCATGCGCGGCCATATGCTTGGCCTCCAGTATGCCGTTGGTCATCAGCTTGAGCGGCTTCATCTCGGCCAGCTTCTCGTTCATCATGGCCTGACGCTTGATGGCCTCCTCCTTCTCCCGCATCACGTCCTTCTTCTTGAAGCGACGACGTCGTCGCAGAAACGACCCGTTGTCGAACATGTTGTAGGAGTCCGGATCCAGCGTCCAGTAGGAGCCCTTGCCCGGCTTCTTGTCATCCCGCGCCACCTTGACGAAGCACTCGTTCAGGCTGAGATTGTGGCGTATGGAGTTCTGCCAGCCCTGCTTGTTGTCCCGATAATACGGGAATCTCTCCATGATATACTGATAGATGCCATTCAGCGTCACCTTCTTGTCCGACGCGTTTTGTATGGCCATGGCAATCAGGGCTATATACGAATACGGTGGCTTCACAATCTCCTTGTTCTGATGCGGTGCACCCAGGCCGTAGGCGCTGGCCGAATACGGATACCGCGAGTACTGATCGTAGGCATAATGTGCCGCCGCCGCCGCCGAGGCGCTGCTGGCCGCTGCCACCGCCGAAGCGGATGTGTAGCCGGCGGCCGTTTGGGCGTAGTGGCGGGAGAACGAGTTCTGGTCACTGAACAGCGTATGCATGATCGCTATAGAGTTTTATATCTTAGTGACTGCTCGGATAATTGACGGAAATTTTGCGGACTGAGCCGCCACTGAATTGTCAAGAACAAGAACTTTTTTAGCCTCTTTCTATTTGTGCCGTGTTTGTGTTTAAGTTGGCGCACTTCACAGATCTTTTTTTTTGTTTTTATTAAACTTTTTGTTGCTGTTGCTTATTATTTGTTCTAAAAATATTTGCTTAAACAAGTTGTAGCTGTGTCGATGTGTGTGTGGGTGTGTATGTGTGTGTGTGTGGCACAACAACAAGCAGGCGCATCGGACGTGCTGGCACAGCGCAGCGGCGAAGAACCGTTCGGGATAGTAACACGTCTGATACTGAATCTGTGTAACTGAAATAACATATAGCTCGAGTCAATGCGACGCGGCAGCAAACGAATCTCGGCAGTGGCAGTGGCAGCGGCAGCAGCAGCGGGCAGCAGGCAGCGACAGCGATGCCAGCGTCAACAGCGACAGCGCTCCCCAGTGAGTATCTGTATCTATACAGAGTGTGTGTGCGTGTGTGTGTGTGTGTGTGTGGCTGTGCCTGTGCCTGTGCCTGTATTTGTGACCAACCACTGACGGCAGCACGTTCTGTTGGCAGCAGTCAGTAAGTGAAGACCTACAGCTATGTGCACACACACACAGATACTGTTTCTGAGATACACACACACACGCACGCACGCACACATGGAACGCGCGAGGTGGCCGCCATTCATGATTTTGTACGTACGACCGCCTTTCGCCCTGTAAAGTGGCACTCTTTTCCTCTGGTTTGAGGCAATGGTATTGGGATTGGGATCGGGATTGGGTTGTGGAAGTGGAAGTGGAAATAGTTGTTCCATCAGTTGTCGTATTGCTGCCCGTGCCTGGGAACCCTGCCTGCCTCGTTGCCTCTGTTTATGTTGTTCAAACTAATGCTTAAAATGCGGCCTAGCCGGAGCTGCTCTCTCGCTCGCACAAGCCCGGGCTGGCGTGCCAGAAAGGAAGCGCAACATTTGCCATAGCACCTGGGAGTGCAGACAAGTTCCAGGCTCAGTTGGCAGCCCAACGAGAAAAGAAATGTGGGTGGCTTTGGCTGTGCTAATTGTGGCTCTTATGTGGTTTGCTTTTCGCATAAATTAGTGTGCGCAAGTTTTTCCTTTTCGATTTCAGCTGAAACTTGAAGCAGAGCTGCCTGCGGGACGCGGGGTGGCAAAGACTTTTACTCTTCATTTATAAAGACTTAATATATTGTTGCTAAGCAGGACACCGTTGTGAGCACAATTCAGAGCATTTAGCTGTTTTACTAGTCGACTTTTATGAAATACTTTTTAAAAGTTTGAAAACAATTTTTTAAGTATAAAATCTTACATTTATTTTCGAAAAGACACGATGAAAAAAAAGTTGTAATATTTATTTTGAAACAATCTGTTAAAAACATATTATCAAATTTGTATGATCACTTTAAACACTTTATTTTTAATTTATTTATTTGAATTATGGAGCTTAGGAAATAATAAAAATGCCAGATTCTTGGTTTTTAATTCATTTATAAAGTCGACCATAGTTTTTTAACTTCTCTAATATCTGAAAGTTGCAATATCCAAGCAAGCACTGTATTAAGCATTTGACAAAAAGAATAATTTATATTTTTTAAAAGAACATTCTCTAAGATTCAGTTAGGAACTAAAATTAAAAATATTTTTTAATTGCATCGCCCCATCCTTTTATAAAGCATTTCATTACAGACTTTCTGTATTAATTGTTTCACACATATATCAGCAAATTAAATGTTGTTGTTGTTATAATTTGCACCCTCTCGATATGGAGTCCTGCAAATGGGGTTCCCTAGCCGCTGGTTTAGCCCATTTGTTCTCACGTTTTTTTCACATCTGTTGCTAAGCAGGACACCGTTGTGAGCACAATTCAGAGCATTTAGCTGTTTTACTAGTCGACTTTTATGAAATACTTTTTAAAAGTTTGAAAACAATTTTTTAAGTATAAAATCTTACATTTATTTTCGAAAAGACACGATGAAAAAAAAGTTGTAATATTTATTTTGAAACAATCTGTTAAAAACATATTATCAAATTTGTATGATCACTTTAAACACTTTATTTTTAATTTATTTATTTGAATTATGGAGCTTAGGAAATAATAAAAATGCCAGATTCTTGGTTTTTAATTCATTTATAAAGTCGACCATAGTTTTTTAACTTCTCTAATATCTGAAAGTTGCAATATCCAAGCAAGCACTGTATTAAGCATTTGACAAAAAGAATAATTTATATTTTTTAAAAGAACATTCTCTAAGATTCAGTTAGGAACTAAAATTAAAAATATTTTTTAATTGCATCGCCCCATCCTTTTATAAAGCATTTCATTACAGACTTTCTGTATTAATTGTTTCACACATATATCAGCAAATTGAACGTTGTTGTTGTTATAATTTGCACCCTCTCGATATGGAGTCCTGCAAATGGGGTTCCCTAGCCGCTGGTTTAGCCCATTTGTTCTCACGTTTTTTTCACATCTCGTCGCTTGTTTTCGTATGAGCCCAAGCCATTTTTTTTTTGAGACCACATTGAAAAAAACGTTTTTTTTTTTTGTTTTTTGCTTATTGAAACAATATTTTTTCGTTCAACAATATTTATTGACTTTGTCAGCTTTAAAGTAAATTTTATATGTTTATTTGGGCAAGTGTGTGTGCGTGTGTGTGTGTGTGTTGAGTTTCAGACTGACTCGAACCGGCGGAACTCCCACGGTTCTGTTTGCTTATGTAAGTGTGTGACTGTGTGTATGAGTGTGTGTCTGTGTGTACAAACACTTGCATTTATTGTGCTAATTTAAAAGTATAATTAATTTCATTTGCATTCAATAAATTGGCAGCTAGTAAAAAACACAGCTCGTGCGCAGAAAACGATATACTCGTCCTGCTTAGCTACCTCTTTCCCATTTTTTTTTTTTTGGCTTTTTTGCCCGTCTCTTTCTATGCGTATTTCGATAACCTGGATAATTGATACAAGAATAATATTTGGCTCTATTAGCGCAATCGCATTATTTTGACAAATATTTTTATTGTTTTAACATAATTTTTCGCATGCGAGCTGAGTGAAGGATGATGACACGAAGGACCACAGCCATCACATGTGTAACTCTCATGGGAATCATGTGGGCCAGTGGCCGTGTCCATGTCCGGTCAATCCTGCCGAAGAGTTCTTGGCTGCATTTGAAATTCGAATGAGGTTGCAGCGACGTTTTGCCTGCTTTGCTTTTTATTTCCCCTGCTTTTCTCATTTCCCATTGCCCATTGCACCATTTGCGCATTTCATTTTCTTGATTTTTGGCGTCGCCGACGTCGCTGCTGATTTTACAAAATTTGGCATTGGCGTCCTGATTGTGAGTGTGTGTGTGTGTTTGAGTGTGTTTGAGTGTGTGGGACTTCGTCTGTCTCTGCATTTTGCACAGTTCATGTTATTTTTTGCGTAGTTGCCTCGCCCGTCTGTCCCAATCAGAGCCCCAGTCTCGGTCTCGGTCTCAGTCTCAAATCCAATTCCAGTCCCAGTCTCATGTCGCACTTGTATCTGTATCTCGAGCTCCTAACTCGTAGCTCCCGCTCCATTTTGTCTGTCATTTGACCTATGAAAATATTGTTTTAATCTCTCTCACTCCTCCAAATTTTCCCAATTGCAGTGAAAGTTTAATCAGACTTTAAGTAGTAGAAAAGGTAAAATTTTCATTTAAGCTTATATGATTATGCGTTAAGTAAAAGTACCCACAATTAAATGGGTCCACATATGTATATATTTGAAGAAAAAGGTATGAAGAGATCAATATGTTTTCGAAAGGGGAAGAGACATACATATATGTGCATCTTATTCGGAGTTTCGTAAAATACATATATATGAATAAGCTTGTAGACATATGAAAGATGTTCGATATATTATTATGAACTTGGGTAATATCTTATTAGACGGCTAAGAGCGGTTCTGAACAGTGTTCAGATAAAACAAAATTTCAACCGGAAAGTGTTAAAAAAATATTAATAAAACATGTAAGTTTGATTATAAGCTCGACATTTTGCGACATGAATGTTTTAGCTTAGTTTTTATTATTCATGATCTGCAGACCTTCCATAAACTTTTTAATATCAAAGTTTAATGAACTTAACAAATTTCAAAAATAATTACGCAACAAATACTTTCGTCACGGTGTTAGCATATGAAACATATTAATTTGACAAACATTTGCCTTACAAAAAAGTATTTGAATACATGACATATTTGTGATACCATCGCAAACAAGTCAAAACGCCTGTCGCCAAAAAAAAAAAAAAATTGTTTCGCCATTTTGCACGCTCAATTTGAGGCAGTCAAGAGAACGTTGACACCGCCGTGGAGCAGGCGTCGCTTCAGATGTCCCCTTGGTACAGTACGGGGAAAAAGGGAGTACGGCTAGACTGTTAGTTAGAAGTGTAGAGGACAATTTGCAACACATGTCGGCCGAAGTGAGGGGCGTGCAGGCAGACGGCGAGACGGACAAAGGGAGTGCCATATGGCAATTCATTGCCTATTAAATTTAGCAATTTGTTGCCTTTCTTTTTTTGGGCAGATTTTAGTATTTTTACTTGGAGTAATCTAAAAACAATATTTATTTTAAAGCGCTGAGTGGACGGAGTGCCCTAATCAGACAGTTAACGGCACTTGAACCAGGCAAACATACACGCACACACAGAAACAGGATTTAAGCTGCAACAATAATAAATTTTCTGGCAAAAAAGAAGGAATTGAAAAATATCTTTCGCTTGAAAACGCGCACTCCTAAAAATGCTGATAAGGCGAAATATGCGCACGCACACACACTCACAAACACACACAAGTACACAAACAGCTCGCATACCAACGCAAATACATTTCCAAATACACAACGCGGGCGCTGCTCTGCCCGCTGCTCACTGCTCTCTCATGAATATGCATGCGGCGACGCTGCGTCGCTGCTGGCTCCGCTGAGCCAATAAAGCGTAGACTCACACAAACACATACACACACGCACGCATGCACAGACGAATGCGCAGCCAATGGAAGGCGTGGCCTGCACTGCACACAGCGCCAAGCAGTAAAGAGTGAGAGAGAGCAAGAGCGCAGCAATGGCGCATGCATTGCACTGCTTGCACACTGCACTGCAAACGTGGTGGCTTCTGTCGTTGGATAGTGAATAGTGTTTTAGGGGTGGGCGATGGAGAGGGTGGCCTGTGCGGGGTTGAGTGTTGGGTGTTGGGTGCTGGGTGCTGGGGGTGGGTGGTGGGTGGTTTGCTCAATATTGGCCACTCATTAAAATTTATGATTTGTATACGGTTCGAGCTCTCATTATGCACATATAGTTCATTCTTTTTTGCATAGCCAATTTAGCAGATTAGTTGTGGATACAAATTGTTGGTTTTGTTGTTCCAGGAAAATTTGATGTGGATGTGGTTGAAGGGGTTGGCGGTAGCCGACACTGAACGCAGCTGGGAAATTTTCGCCATTAGTTTAATCATAATAATGATAATCGCAATCATAATCATGGCGAAAATCTTCCGGTCTTAGGCCATAAGCAGCGGAAATTCATGCCAAGACGGTGGCGGCGGCGCTAAGTCACAGCTACCTGAAAGCTGCCTAATTCCTGGCCAGCAGCACCAATCACCGGATGCTAATCATCAATGCTTAAGCGCGCTCGATCAGCAGGGGAAAACTTGTTGGCTGCGGGGTTGGCATGTTTAGACTTTAATGCGCGCCGCGGGAATTCTTAATGAAACCTACACAGTTCGACTGGGTATTTCCCCGGGTCAGGACTTAGCTGGCCAACTTACCTGGCTGCAACTGGACTCCGACTCCTGGACAAGCTGCTGGCCGTAGAGCGGAACTCGTGCTACTTCATGTGGCTGGTTTTCCCCCCTGCCGGCGTGCTGTGATAATGATGATGATGATGATTATGATGATGAAGCTATTGGTGTCTGGGTGGTTTGCTTATGCCACGCGTGTCCTGCGGTTTTGTGGCTTATTTGCGGTTTTACAGTTTTTATTGCCCAGCAGTGGCCCGCTGGCTGTGGGTGTTTCTGGCTCCTGGTCGTGTGGCCTTTTTGCCTAAGTGATGAGCTGATGCTTCAGTCGTGCACGCTTTTCCAGGGAATTGCGTTGTTGAAGTGCTCTCAATCGAATTGCGATCAAATAAACAAATTGTTGTACATAATTAACTGATGAAATTTACGAACTGATGTTTGTAATTAAAATTCATGGAAATTAAGTTATCTTTTTAAAGCTGAAAAATATTAGATAAATAAATACAAACAAATTAAATTGTTTGAAAAATTTGTTAAGCAACCATTTAATTTAAAAGATTAAATGAAAGGCAAACAGTATAGGCTCATAAATATCTGCTTAATTAATATCTTAATAATATCTCCCGCATTAAGCCAAATAAATGTTACTTAAATTAAGCAGAGTATCCAGATCGATTAGAGGATTAATTAATATTTATAATTAAAACAATTGTTGTATACTACCAGCTAATAACTATCAAAGTTGCCTTTTAAATGGGACTACGACTAGGATATCACTAGCCTTTGATTGGAGAGAGGACTGCATAACCTTACCATAAAACGATTGATTTTTCTCACTATCAAAAAAGTTAGATAGAAAATTTGGTTTTTTTGTTCTTGGTTTTAGCTCTGTTTTCAACTTTTAAAGATTGAAACTTATATTTTTCAAGTAAAAGCATTATAAAATAGTAACTTTTTTAACATTTTACTTCAGTTGCTCGATGTACAGCAATTTTAAATGGTATCTTGAATATTATCCTAATATGTGTTTCTATTTTAGAATCGCTCTTTACTCAAGCGAACTTCAGAACTTTACGACTCTTCTAGTCTATGGTGAGTTTGGTACTCGTTCCTCAATTATCTTGGCTGCATCCAAGCCATTCACAACCCATTGAAAAAATGTGTTATACCTGCTCGAGCATAACTCAAACACTTTGCATTACAGCGCTTAATTCATTCATAAAACGGGGTCTCCAATGCCGCCTCCCGAGTTATTCCATTCAAAACTGTAACTTGTCTTGCCAGCGGTTGCTGTTGCTGTAGCTGCTGCTGTTGCTGCTGCTGTTGCTGCTGCTGCTGTGCTGGTCTAATGTTTATTTTATAAATATTCCATGCCATGTTATTCCAACAAGACTTTTGTTTATTTATATGGGGAAATACGCGCGACATACTCGAGACTTTGTGTGTAAACGTTTCGAACGTAAAATGATTGGGCAGTCAGCAAAATTGGCAATAGAATTGTCTATGAATATTCTGTATAAAGGATATATCATTGTTGTGGCCAAAATGTTTCCTTTCAAGCGGACAAGCGGACGGACAGATTCGGGAACCTGGCAATTTGCTATGCGCGCCTATAAAAACATTCACCAGTTGAAAATCCTTGCAAAAACGGTTTTTAATTTCGCATAAATTTAAAATAAATAAAACTCGGTTCGAGCATATTTTAAAAAATTGTTTATTTTAACGCAAAGAAAAATGTTCGTTTCTCCTTTATTTTTTGCAAAAATAAAAATGTTCAAATCATTTTATTTATTTATTTATGCAGGCTGGTGCGGCTGCTGTGGCTGCATCTTCGATTGGGTTTTCGGTTTTCCACCGTCCGTCTGCCTAGTTCTGACCGTTGTCCTGGCCGGATTCGATTGTGGTCCTGTTCGTGTGTTTACTTGACGCACAAATCCTCTTACGCCGGCTCGGCCTCAGCTCTCGGCTCTCGGTTCGATTCGCAACGGAACGAAAAGGACAATTGCATGTTTTGATTGCCGCCTGCAATTGTCCTGCCGCTGCCACTGCCGCTGCCAATGCCACTGCCTCGACCAGTGCTGGCTGTGCACTTGTGACAATATTTTCATAATTTTTGCATCTTTTTTGCTGCCTTCTGCCGTTGTCATCGGCGCATCGCCAACGGTAGGTGCGTGTGTAAACATTAACTTTTCAAGAAGATTTAATCCCGATTATCCTTTGACTGTAAAATTTTTCACTCAACAGTTACCTCGACTGCCGTTCCTCTGTTTGTCTAACGATTTTGCCAAGTTTCAGTCTCCCTTTGCCCAGATCCCTGTGCTCATCCCCGTCCTGCGACGCTGACGATAATTATCAATGGCGACGACTTCTTGATGCGATTTCTGCCGCTTTTCTCTGGGTCGCACAATGGTCAGCGTCAGGTTGGACTGTGCGCAGTGTTCCATTTGACTCTGGATGAGATTTTAATTTGCCCATAAAGGTGAGACAATTAACCGAATAATTGGATTGCTAATCTCTTGAACAATGTGTTGGGCATGTGCTTGAAATTAGATGCATTTCACTATGCGAGGATTATTATCGCTTGAGCTGGTTAGTTGTCTTGTTGAGTGGATAATAATTATAATTTATATATAATTCACATTAATTGGAATGTCAAAGAGCAACTAAAACGTATAGAATATCTTAAGACGACCCTTTGCATTTACAATTAAAACAACTAAGAAACAAGCAAGAACGTTGCAGTCGGGTGTAACCGACAATACTCGCTCTGTACACTCTAAACAACAATAAATTAAAAATACATTTAATTGATAAATACATATAGCTTACATTCAGAATCAATCTAGAGGACAAACCATGACTAAAATGTCATCAAACATGAAAATCGGTTCTGTTTTGACTAAGTTATGGGAGTTTGAAATATGGCAGTTATGGGTCCCAGAGCGTCACATGTCCAATTTTTTATAAATTTTGACATGATTTTTGACCAAAAATTTGATCCCCTCAGAAACACTTTTAATGTTGTTTTATATAGTAATTGTGACAACCACAATCGATTAAAAATATAAATTTGCAATTCTAAATTTTGAAAAAAAAAATTTTCTAAAATTAGTAAGGGGGGAGTACATGATTTTTTTTTCAAAAAGTTCAAAAAAAATTTATTTTTAAAAATGCATATATTTGAAATGCAGAATCAATAAAGAGGACAAGCCGTGATTAAAATGTCATCAAACATGAAAATCGGTTCTGTTTTGACTAAGTTATGGGAGTTTGAAATATGGGAGTTATGGGTCCGAGAGCGTCACATGTCAAATTTTTTATAAATTTTGACATGATTTTTGACCAAAAATTTGATCCCCTCAAAAACAATTTTAATGTTGTTTTTTATACTAATTGTGACATCCACAATTGATTAAAAATAAAAATTTGCAATTATAAATTAAAAAAAAAATTTTTTTTCTAAAATTGGTAAGGGGGGAGTACATGATTTTTTTTTCAAAAAGTTCAAAAAAAATTTATTTTTAAAAATGCATATATTTGAAATGCAGAATCAATAAAGAGGACAAGCCGTGATTAAAATGTCATCAAACATGAAAATCGGTTCTGTTTTGACTAAGTTATGGGAGTTTGAAATATGGGAGTTATGGGTCCGAGAGCGTCACATGTCAAATTTTTTATAAATTTTGACATGATTTTTGACCAAAAATTTGATCCCCTCAGAAACACTTTTAATGTTGTTTTATATAGTAATTGTGACAACCACAATCGATTAAAAATATAAATTTGCAATTCTAAATTTTGAAAAAAAAATTTTTCTAAAATTAGTAAGGGGGGAGTACATGATTTTTTTTCAAAAAGTTCAAAAAAAATTTATTTTTTATAATGCATATATTTGAAATGAAGAATCAATATAGAGGACAAGCCATGACTAAAATGTCATCAAACATGAAAATCGGTTCTGTTTTGACTAAGTTATGGGAGTTTGAAATATGGGAGTTATGGGTCCGAGAGCGTCACATGTCAAATTTTTTATAAATTTTGACATGATTTTTGACCAAAAATTTGATCCCCTCAGAAACACTTTTAATGTTGTTTTATATAGTAATTGTGACAACCACAATCGATTAAAAATATAAATTTGCAATTCTAAATTTTGAAAAAAAAAATTTTTCTAAAATTAGTAAGGGGGGAGTACATGATATTTTTTCAAAAAGTTCAAAAAAAATTTATTTTTTATAATGCATATATTTGAAATGAAGAATCAATATAGAGGACAAGCCATGACTAAAATGTCATCAAACATGAAAATCGGTTCTGTTTTGACTAAGTTATGGGAGTTTGAAATATGGGAGTTATGGGTCCGAGAGCGGCACATGTCAAATTTTTTATAAATTTTGACATGATTTTTGACCAAAAATTTGATCCCCTCAGAAACAGTTTTAATGTTGTTTTTTATACTAATTCTGACATCCACAATCGATTAAAAATATAAATTTGCAATTCTAAATTTAAAAAAAAAAAAAAATTTAAATTGGTAAGGGGGGAGTACATGATTTTTTTTCAAAAAATTCCAAAAAAAATTGATTTTTAATAATGCATATATTTGAAATGCAGAATCAATATAGAGGACAAGCCGTGATTAAAATGTCATCAAACATGAAAATCGGTTCTGTTTTGACTAAGTTATGGGAGTTTGAAATATGGGAGATATAGATCCGACAGAGTGACATGCCAAAATTGTTGTCAATTTTAATCTGTCAATAAAAATCTCCACACTTTACCTGACGCGGGTGTACAGAAGTATATATTCCAAATTTCAAGTCTTTGGTTTAATAGTCAAAAGAACGGTAAGTCCGGATTTGCTTGAACATAGTACAAAATACCTTAATAAAGAAGGTTTTTCCTAGTTTTTCCCTAGTATTAGTCTATACATACATATACTTATAAACATGAATACAAATCCCAGTATTTTTACATATATAATACATAATACATAACTTTACAGCGACATGTAGTTTTTGTGTTGCTTCAGCTACAATGCTAATTGTTGCCAGATTGCTTGAAAAACATTTCATTTTCAGCTAAATATAACTGCTGGTTTCAAGCAGTATTACCTTAAGCAGTGAACTGCTTCGCTTGCACTGCTTACTCACCATGCGTTTAAATATCATGCAGCGCAGCCAACTTCACCTTACGCAAATATTATGCTCAGGTGAAGTTGGCTGTGCGCAAATTTGTGACTCACGTAAAGTCGGTTGCGCGCACTATTCAAATATTTATTTTATTTAAAAAAACTATATTGAGCGTGCCTAGTTAACTGCTCGTTTGATCCATCTGTTTTTGAGTGTCCGTCACTACTTTATTTGCCTTTCTTTGGCTTAATAAATTGGGTTTAATTTCCCAACTATAATAATAAGTCTTAAGTTTTGGCAAATATAGAATCCTGTATATTTATTATAAGAATTGGCTTATAAACACAGAATAGTGAGGAGCAGAGGAAAACATTAAAGAAAAGTGTACCTACAGATGTACATATGCTTCTTATTTGTTATTCGTATGCATTCTGAAAGTTTTTTTCTTTTAATTTGAACAATCACAAATAATGCTTGACTATTTGCTTGATAAATACTTGCTAATTAAATGATATTTTATTTGATACGCATTCCTTTGTTTACGCACTATGCAACTAATTTTGTCTGCAACTACTTAAGAGCTAACATTAAAATCGATTATCCTTTGAGGTAATAATGCAAAATAACTCATACATATATAGGAGTAGTAATGGCTAACGAAATCGGGCTAGGCTAATTTGAATATTTGATTGTCTCATAGTAGCCGCCGTTCACCGATGTCGGGGGCGGAGTCATGGGCGTCAGGTAAACCGGTTTTAAATCGATGGGCGAGCGATCTATGGCATGGTTGCCCGACTGCGATGGCGGCGGCGTCATGCTTCCATGATGATGATGATTGTGGTGATGATGATGATGCGACTGCGACTGCGCTTGCGCTTGTGCTTGCGACTGCGCCGACTGAATGGACGACAGGGCGGGCAGCTGCTGCAGCGACATGGAGCGCAGACCTGTGAAAAATCGAAAGGGAGCAACAAACAAGACTCGATTAAAAAGCGTTCGTTTTTATGTTCCGGCGTTAAAATTCACACAGCGCCGCGACGCCGACGCTGGCAGCGGCAGCAATAAAAACGCTCGACAGCGGACGGACGGGCAGTGCCATGTGTTGCTATGCGGTGGTAATCCGAGATCAAGATACACCGCACACCCACACATGGACATACACACACACTCGCACACTCATACGTACACACACTGTGAACTCAGCCAGCTCTGATTGACGGGAACACCCAGGCGGACTAGCCTGTCAAAGTGGCGCAGTGGGGCACTTACCGTTATCCAAGCTGCTGCCACTTGTTGCATAGGAGTAGCCCGCCGCCACGAGGCTGGCGGCTGGCGCATAATCACTTTGAAGTGCCGCCACCGGCGAACTGGAGGAGCCCGCCGTCGAGGTCATGCCCAGCGCAGAGTGCGCCAACGGTGGGGTGGGCGAGCCATTCAGATTGCTGCCCACCGCCGTCAGGCAGGTGATGTTCGAGTACTGGGGCAGCGGACCCACGCCAACGGCCGGCGATGCGCTGTGCGCCGCATGCACATTCCAAGCATCGCCGAAGCCCTGCGCCGCCGAGGGTCCGCCGGCCGCGACGCCGTAGTCGTAGCTGGCGTAGGCGCTCGTCGCATAGAAATTGGCATTGTCCTGCAAGGATTCAAGAATTAGATGTCATTTCCGATCCGGGGCTATTGTGCGCAAGAGCTTACCATGCCCGCATCGCCGTAGGTGCCGCTGTAGAAGCCATTGCCATTGACGGCATACGTCTTGACCTTGATCTTGGAGCGATAGCCGCGCGGACGACGCCGCAGACTGCCCTCATCCTCGAACAAGTGCGCCGAGTTCTCATCAATGGTCCAGTAGTTGCCCTTGCCGGGCTTGCCCACGCCCATGCCCTTGGGCAGCTTCTTGAAGCACTCGTTCAGGCTGAGATTGTGGCGCACCGAGTTCTTCCAGCCCACGTACGGTCCACGAAAGAATTCATAGCTGCAAAAAAAAAAAACCACAGACAGATAATGCCAGTTTATTTATTTGGTTTGAGCTGAGTAGCCCCTCGCCTCCTCCCCCTAGCCGTACTCCTACCCATTCGCATATTCATTCTAATGAGCTTTGAGTGTCCGTCACAAAACTCAATAAAAAATTTCGGGTTCGCAGACTGCAACAACAAACAAACGACGTCAGCGCGAAATCCTCTCACGCATTGGGTGCACCACCGACCAGTTCCCGGGTTGCCGGCCCGTTGCGCCTCTGCCCCTGGCTCGTTCCCAGTCGTGAGTGTCGCCAATAACCAAACACATAAAGTGCCATGCGCTGAGAAATATGAGCAATCAAAAGGATGCGCCTGCCTGGGCTGAGGGGGGCTCGAGCTTGAGCTTGAGCTTGAGCTTGCGCATGGGTTGGGTTGGGTTGGGGGAGCTGCTCATATTTTGTTGACTAAATAAAATCGGAGGCAAGTAAATAAACGCCAGCGACACATGAAAATGGAAACACTTTTAGGTGCCCCTCCACGTTGGCTGTATCTGTATCCGGTGCCCGGTGGTCGGTGACGGGGTGTCGATATCGGTAATGGGTCCCAGCTCGTTACTTGAGATCCCGACGCTGCTTTCGGCGCTTGGGAATGCAATCACCGATAAGAGTTTGGACTGAGCCATTTTAGGGGGTCTTAACCAGATACCTGCCTGTCTAGACTGACCGATTTTCACATTATAAAAGCGCTAGTTTGATAAGAACATCGAACAGGAATTATTTACTATAGAATACAGCATCTTAAATAAGAAAGACTGAGTTCCAACTAGGAAATACCCTGTACCTTACTCAGAATTTCCGTACTTGTAATAAAAAAACCTTTAAGTGTGTAGAAATACCAAAAACTAAAGCAAACATTTAAAACTGGTTTTTCTTTCTTAATTTTTGAGAAGGTGTATTAAAATCTCAGAGATATACCTAAACAACTTAGTTGAGAGATCGATAAATATCGATCATTGAAAATAAACTTGCTTTTGTGGTGTCTGAGACAAAAGATCATCTCGGCTATTGATGCTGATCAAGAATATATATGCAATTACATATTGTTGTCAAGGATTTTTGGTTTGAAAAACCATAAAACTATGCAACAAAGTAAAATATATTATCAAGCTCTTTAAGCTAAGATAAGAAAACTATGATTTATTTTGAAAAATTTTTTGATTTAATAAACTCTTCTTTCGCAGGAAAAAATGTATTTTCTTCTTTTCGAAGCCCAACAAATATTATTAAATTATCAATTAAATTTTTTCCTGTTCTTTATGTCTTCACCTTTGGCACTTCTTTATACGAAAACTTCTGAGCAGTTCAGCTCCGTACATATTGTTGCCTAGCATTTGAATTGGGCACCAGCTCTAATCCTAACAACTTCTGGCAATTCTTCACAGCGATCATTGACATTGGAGAGCGCTGCTGGAAGCCGCCAATCTAACAAACATTAGAGCCCTTTCAAGCTCTTAAGCTCGACATATGGTCACTGAAATCGGATATTCCAGCAATAAGCGACCATCTCAAGTGCCTCTGGCAATTGGTGACAATTATACAACAAGGGAATTCAATCGGCCGAGCTCGATTTCATATATTTTGGAATTGTACGCACCTCTTTTGTAAATACGCGTAGATCTCGCTGAGCGTCAGTTTGCCGCTGGGCGAGTCCTTGATGGCATGTCCGATCATGTTGATGTAGCTGAGAGCCGGCTTCTCGGGGCGACGCGTGCCCGACTTCTTGGTCGTGTCGGGCGTGCTATTATCCTGCGCACTGGAGCTACTGGCCTTGGTCTGCTGCGTGCTCGGACTGTCGTGGGCCGCGTTTGTCGGCGTCGTTTCGGAGCCATTGAGCGACTTGGCGGGCGAGGAGTTGGCACTCGAGTAGTTCAGCACGGACAGGCCGTGTCCGTGGGCGTTCGCGATGACCTGCGTGGGCGAGGCCGAAATGCGCGGCAGATAGCTGCCCGATCCCGGAGAGTTCTGCTGCAGTGGCTGCTGCTGATGTTGCTGCTGTTGTTGTTGCTGCTGCTGTTGCTGCTGCTGTTGCTGCTGCTGTTGCTGCTGTTGTTGCTGCTGCTGCTGCTGCTGCTCCGAGTCGTGAATGGCCAGCTGATGGTAGTCGTTGGCGCTGAGAATGGTGTTGTTGGAGCAGTACTTGATGGTGGAGGTGTACTGATGATTAATCGACTGCAGCTGAAGCGGCTTCACCACCGAGGAGCTGACATACATCTCCTGATCGGTGGGCGTCTTGGAGCTGGAGTTGGGCGATACCGAGCCCACCGAATGGGCGGTCATTAGCACGCCGTACGGCGGAATCGGACTCGACGATGCCGGCGGCGTGCCCATGCTGTGCAGCGCACTCAGCCCGTAGTGCTGCGCGGTGGGCGTCACATTGCCGGAGGCATCCACCGTAGTCGTATAGTACTTGCGATCCATGTAGCTAATGTTCGGCTTCTCATCCACCAGCTCAGTGGGCGAATCGCCGCCCATCAATTGGAAATTGCCAGCGCCGCGATACAAGTGCGAGGGTGTGTGGTGCGTAAACGTGTGTGGATGCGCGTGTGTGTGTGGAAGAGTGTGCGTGTGCTGCGCGCTGGTCAGATGGTGGTGCGGATGATGGTGGTGATAGTGCGAGCCACCCACAAACCCACTCAGCTGATCAACGCCCATTGTGCGGCTATTCAAGTCGGACACCACTTCTTCACTTTTTATCATTTTTCAACTCAAATTTGTAGCTTGTTTTTCTTAAAATATTTTTTTTATATAGAATTTTTCTTAGTTGCGATCGAAGCTTTTTCGGTTGCTGCTTCAGTTTTTCCGCTTCGATATTGATAGAACCGCGCGGCTTCGCTATTCTCGCCTAACTGTAAACTGACTGCGATCTGCGCGATCTCGTCGCTCTAGTTCTCTGGAACGGCGATCCACTTGAGCAGTCTGTTCTTTTTTTAGTTCGCCTACGCCTTACGCAAATGCGCCTCTTACTCTCCCAACTTGCGCTCTTTCTCGCTCGCTGTTCGCTCAGGCCCCGATCTCCAGTTCGACTTGCAGCCAATTGGCTTCGCATGCGCTCGCTTCGCTGCTCTCGCGCTCGCGCTCCCTCTCTCTCTTTCTCTTTGTTGGTCGCGCCCTGCCCGGCCAGGCAGCGGTATTTGGTATTTGACATGACTGCGGCTGTTGCCATTGGAGCCTGGCCTAGGCAATGGCATGCCAAGTATCCAGGAACAGGGTGCGGGCGGCCAGGTCTTAAATGGGAATTAAGGCAATCTGAGAAAGTTGCAAACGATCCAATTGAATAGTATTTTTTCTTTCCTGTTGACTGTAAATATACATATATAATATGTGTATGTGATATACAGAAACAATGAAAAGGTAAATGATGAATAAATACGTGACCTGTGGAAAAACAAGAAAGAAAAGTAATTAAAGTAACAAATTGGAGATATATGTATATTTGTATATCCTTAAGCCAGTCAACGATATTTTATAAAAGAAGACCAACATTTAACCGATTGTTCCCTTTACAATTTTTGTAGTTGTCCGATAATAATATAAGTTTTCTTAATTCTTAAGTCAGGATATTTGAAAAAACAAAAAAGTTGTTCATACAAAAATTGTGTTTTTGTCCGATCGTTTCTATGGCAGCTATATACAATATTGATCCAATCTGGCCAATTTCAACATATATATAGGCCAGATCTATACCAAGTTTCATAAAGATAGCTTTACTACTGAAAGACAAAATTGCATAAAATCTACAGAAAATACCTGGCTGTCTTCTAGTTATGATTATATATGTAAATACTCTGTGAGGTCAAGTATATAATACACTCTTCAAAGATATGAGGTATAAAAGTATCCCTCAAGAGAATTTTTATTATTTATAATTTGTTATTCGACAGAATTGTGAGATTTGAAAGTCTAATAAGATCTTTTATAAATTCAGATAACCGCTTTTTCGAATATTCTAAATAAATTAAAATTTATTTTTAAGGTTTTAAAAGGCATTCCTCTTGAAAATCGCTTCAGTTTCGCTTTCCGTTCCTGGACTTGGATTACACTGGGAATGTCAACAAGCTGCCACAATGAGATGCACATCATTAGCATGGATTTGCCTCACACCCGTCGGGCATGTTGGTCTCCTGCTCCCTGTACAGTCAACAGTTAATAAATAGTCGGAAAACCCAGATCCCACAAACCCAAATTACTGCGAATGAATTAACATTTAGCATTCACGGAAAGGAAACTGTTCGCCGTTGCCGTCGCTGCCATTGCTGGCGGCATTCAAACGAGCTGTTAATTGATTTAGTCGTTGCCTGGCTCGGCCCCGGGTCCGGACCTGGGTCTCTGCCTGGTACTGACGGTGCTGGGGCCGTAGCTGCTCCCTGAGTGCCGCCATTGCTGTCAGCACTACGCCGACTCGCGACCGTGACGACGATGGCGACGAGGCCGCTCTCCGCTCTCTCCACACGCAACTTTTTCTCGTTTTTCTTTTTGTTTTTTGTTTTTTTCGGTGCCAAGAGATCGGGCAACGTTTCAATCCCCAAACAGACACACATACAGCGAGAACACACGAAGGCGGAGTTTTGTTTACATTAAACGAATTCTATTTGTCGAACGCGTCAGGCACGATTGGCGCTGCTGGCAGTGGCAACAGCAGCAGCAGCAGCAACAACAGCAGCAGCAACAACAGCAACAACTACAGCAGCAACAGCAACGCACATTTTGTTAGCTATATAATTTTTTTGTTGTATTATTTGACTTTTGTGCGGCCTGAAAGATATTTTAATTTCATTTTGCAAATATATCACAGGCAGACAATTTTTCGAAGCACCATTTTCAGAGAATTTTGTGGAACCCACAGACAATAACCACACATCAGCAACAACAACAACAACAAGAACAAATTGAGTAATTGTGGAACATTTTTCAGCACAGCATTTAAAGTCATTTTGCATGCCTGTTGTTTCCAAAAGATACTACAAACATATAGATATACATATACATATATATGTTTAAAGTCTTTAGCTATTTTGCTGCTGGTCTCTGCGGACACGCTATAAATTATTTTTACGTTTGATTATTATTACTTCTTATTCGGTTTTTGCGTGCTGTTTTCGTTTTTGTGCATATCCAGAATTTATTGTGAGTGAGGAATAAATTAAACAGGCATCGCATACAGTTTGGAAAAACAGAACGCGATTTTATCTTTGGCGCGGTTATATAGCCCGCTGATATCATTGCCACAGTTTAAGTCTGGCGATTAATTAATTGCCCAGGTGTGAAAGAACTTAAAGGAATTGTTTTCAGGTAATAAATGACACTGGGCAAAAATAAAAGGAAAAGGAAACGGAAAACGAAAAAGAAATTACTCATGATAATTAAAAACACACATGCACATTGTCAATCAATAGCATCATTTTATGGTTGTACACTGCTTAAAATTGTTTTTTTAATTTAATTTCTTGTTCCCTAAGAAATAAGAATATTGTATTTATTCTTATTGAAAGTAAAATTTATTTTCAAGTAATTTTTTGAAACCAATTTAATTGCAACATGACGATTTGTTGCAATTATATACTAGTCATAAGTCATTAAAAAATATAAATTTGATTTGGCGTCATTTCGATTTTTTTGAAAAGTTTATTTCGCAGCCCCAGTTAAATAGGAGAAATGTTTTACCAGAATTTTTTTTTACCGAAATTTCTTTGACATGACATCGTGCCTTGTATTTATAGCCATCATATCCAATGCAAAGCCAACAAACTGCCTCCCCGTGTCCATGTGCGGCATTTAAACTGGGTCAACAGTTCCGCCAACAATTTACGTTTCCCATTGGCAGTCCCGTTTCGCATTTGATGTTGTGTGGTCCGGTTGCAACCGCATTTTTGGATTACCATCTCCGCTCTATGCCTTAGTACGCCCATAACAATCAACAAGCCCGACGAGGGAATTCCCAAACAAAACTCGTCATCATCATTCAGTTTTCAAGTTCAAATAATCATAATAAAGATAAGCGTATACAATACATCTCTTTTAATATTGTTGTTGTTGCTGTTGCTGTTGTTGTTATGGGCTTCTTGTACGGCGTTTGTTTTGCTTTTAATTTAATGTTAATGTTATTAAATGGCCAAATTGTTTACTATTATGGACGTTTGTAAACAAAATTATGTATACGACGCGTCTGCCGCACCAAGTTGAGTTGTAGTACACAAAGCGGCGTTCCCATTGATTCACTGATGCTATATGCCTCTCTCGCTCTCACCCCAATGCGCCATCTCTCTCTCCAAGTAATGCAAAAGAATACCAAACAATACCAAATGCCGGCCATGGCCAGCATTGTTTAAACTTGCCTCGTGCGGTAGTTTAATAAACATTTAACAATTAAACACAATACACACTCTAAACACACGATTCCTAGCACCGTCCTCCAATCCCTCCTCCTTGCAGATACCAACTTGTATACAAGTTGGAGCTGCGGCGCATTTGTTTTTGCACACTGACCTACAACAACAGTCAAAGCAAACAATTGCAGCTTCTTCGGACACGCCCTGCCACCTGCCGCCGCCCAGCCCCGTAACGGCCAAGCAGTTTAGACGTTTATTAAACGGTTGATCCGCCGGACAATAAATAATCAAATAGTCAAAAATTCAAAATATTTATACACAAGCTTCTGTGAGAAAATTATGCCATCTATAGTTAACATTTTCCTTATTATTTTCTCCGTCTCCCTCCCTCTCACTCTTTTCGTTTTCCCCGCTCAGCTGCTGTTGGGTTTTTATTTAAATATTTACATTTTTGTTGTGCAAATTTTTGCTTAGATCTAGCCTAATAGTTGGGTATTGCTATTGGTTCTATATCTTCATTGGTATATTCCTGGGTTTGTTTATGCCCCCGCTTATATGCAGACATTGAATCACGTGTTGTGGCATTTTTCAGTGGGACGATTTAAGAAAAAACAGGAACACAACATCAAAATACAAACAATATTATGTATATATTTTTTTTAATTTCGAAGGCCACTTTCTTGCGGCTTTTTTTTATTGTTTTTTCCCACCAACTTAATGGTGAGTTTTATAAATATTTATGAAATATTTGTACGCTTGGTTGGGCGCTAAGTAGAAAACTGCTTATGGGATTCTGTTTGGATTCGATTTGTGACAGCCAAACAAAATAATTATATTTATAAACAACGTAAGAGCCACAATAGAATATTCCTCTATTCTTTTTAAATATATAAATAAATTTTTAATTACAGAAACGATTTTTTGTGCAGAAATCAACTAATGATTATTCATATTATTGTTAATAGTATTGATCATTTTATTATGATTATTATTATTATAATGTTTATTATTATCTTCAGCAATTTATGGGTTTATTCCAATGTTAAGCTCAATAGAAGAGCTAATCAAATTGCAGGGCATTAACCATAAATTTCTATATATTATATATTTTAGCAGTGTTTGCCGAGCTAAATGTTGCCACACTTGGCACTCAGAGAGAAACAGAAACAGAAACAGTGACTGAGATTGCGATTGCGATTGCGACTGTGGCTGGGGCGGCCATTAACACCTTGCCTCACGGTTACAGTTTCAAAATGGCCGCCGCCTTTTGCGCAAGATGGCCAACACGACGTGTGTTTAGCTGCCAGCTGCCAGTAATCGTGCGATCTGGATGCCATTGCCAAACTACTATGCAAACTGTGGCATATAATAAAAGCTCCAGCACACACACACACACACACACACACACGCGCGCAGGCAGAGTAAAGGGGAGCCCCCGCTGACCGGCCGTTTTGGTGCGCCATTCAGCTGTCGAAGCTGGCGCAATAAAATTGAACAATTTATAGACTTGCGATCCATTTGGTGCGCAATAATTGCGCCAAATTTAACAGAAATTAAGAAGAAAAGAAAAAAAGAAGCGAAAACGAAAACGAAAACAGCAAGCCAAATACTTTTAAAGAGCCAACAACAAAGCGATCTACCCGACGGTCGGTCGATCGCTTTGGTCGAACCTCACAATAGCCATTTTTACTTGGCACTTGGTTGGAAATGTTTAGCTTTTGGTTTAATAGCCGGTACTTAAAAATGCGTTGACTCACAGCAAGGTGAGCGCGGAAGGCGGAACGAGAATTGAAGGAAGAAGAAACAGGAAACAGCACAACGAGCAATATGCACGGCTGGGATTTACTTGCTTTTCATCGATTTCAATTCCGAATTTTGCAACGCAGGCACTAATTAATCTTTGCCAAGAGGCAAACACAGCGCTGATTATGTGATAAATGCCGAATTCGTGGCACACACTCATGCATGTGGCATGCGGCATGCGGCATGTGCTGTGGGGTAGGCGGTATGCAGCATGCGGCAGCCTTTGCAGCGACTACCTCCACGTGCAGCCGATCTTCATTTTTTTGGCATCTGTTTCGTTTCATTCGACGCTTATTGTCGTCGCTGGTTCTTGGTAATTGGTGTGGTTTTTGTTGCTGCCGCTGTTGTGTGTGTTGTTGCTGCTGGTGTCGCTCCCATATTTTGCTTTGTTCTTGACTTTTGTTCTTTTACGCCCAGCTCTTCATATCTTAGCGTTTTTATTGCGCCTGATTTTTGTTTCGGCCTTGCAGGACAGCGCACCTGTCCGGCATGTGGCATCGGAAATGTGGCATGCCAAAAAGATATTGGCACGAAGTGCTCTCCCCTGGTCCCGCCTGATGAAAGTTCAATGCTAAACGAAACGAAGCCAAGAGTTTCATTTATAATCAATAACGAGTTCAGATTAAATTCAATTTTGCAGTCAAAAGACTATGATTGACGATAATGTTGTTATTGAACTGGATGATCATTTCACATATATTTATATTTATATATATATATGCCCCCGACATGTAGCAATGTGTTCAAGTGGCTCGCAAGGAGACCACAGCAAGCAATATGTAAATTTGGGTTAATTGTAGGCGACATCCTGACGCAGCAGCAGCCCTGCCTTGTAATTATCCGCCGTAAATCGAGGCGCTGACAAATATTTTGACATGGCGTCGCCGAGACATTGTCGCTGTGGTTCGAGTCCACTTGAAGCTCGGACCCGGGTATCCGTTGACGCAGCCAAAAACGAGGCTAATGTGTGGTCGGCACTTGAGATCCGGTAGCGGGGTCGGGGGGGTCGTGAAACACAATACCGACATTTCAAATACCAAACCCGAGCCACAAATCGAAACGAGTGACATGTGTCAGTTGCGTTATTAATCTATTGATTTGTAAAATAAATTAGTCTCTTTTGAGGAATTCAGGCTTCCAATCCGTATTGAAAATGGTGAAAAAGGGAATAATGGCATCTTCCACCCCATAAAGTATATATATTCTTGGTCAGCATCACTAGCCGAGTTGATTTAGCCATGTTCGCCTGTCTGTCTGTCTGTCCGTCCGTCCGTCTGTCTGTATGAACGCGTCGATTTCAGAGATAACAAGATCTAGAGAGCTGAACTTGGATTTTTTTATTTCGTGTATACCATATGCAGATCAAGTTTCAAATGATCGATAACCTGCCCCGATTTCTTAATATCAGTGTTTATTGGTTTTTCACCCAGTATTTTTTAGCATATCTCAGCAACTATAAGAGCTATGCGTGATTTTTTGTATATATGTATGAATGCAAAGGGGTTTAAATGTATGCCGCGATCTTGCCGCTGAGTTCAGGGTATCTCCAAGTCGGGTGCTCCCGCTTAGAGCATTCTAACTTGTTTTATTTTAATTGAGTTTGAGAAAAAAGTTAAAATGCCGTAGAAAACAGTGCAAAATATAAATTTTAAGAGTAATGCGCACTTTCAACTGAGTTTTTTAGATGAAAAACAAAAACCCAGCAACCAATAAAAACAAGTATCCATATAACTTAACTTTCAGAAGTCAATGTGAAAATATATTCAGTTCAGATTCAGAATTTATTTTTAGACACGCCATATTTAAAGCTAATATTCAAAATTCTAAAATTAAAATGAATCGTTGGCTAAATATTTCTACATTAAAAGCGGCTGAGGAATTTTTATTTTCTTATCGGGCATTCAGTGGATGCGATAAGAAAAAAGATCCTTGCAAGAAGAAAGATCCTTGCAAGAAGAAAGATCCTTGCAAGAAGGAAGATCCTTGCAAGAAGAAAGATCCTTGCAAGAAGAAAGATTCCTGCAAGAAGAAAGATACATGTGGAAGAGGTTCAAAGGATAAAAAAAATAAGGATCAATGCAATACTGGTTTGTATTTTACACATTCTTTATTTAAACCTATATTAAGCTAGCTAATGTAATCTTGTATAGGGTTGTCACCAACGTCTCCACGCTGTAAAGACGGTAAAGGTGGTAAAGGGAAAAAATAAAATCCATGAAGTTCGCACACATCCCTTCGTTGAGCTGATGAGCGAATAAGAGAATAACAGATCTTTCTCTAACATTTCAAAACATAGTTATTTTAAGGAACTGACCGCCTGGCGCCTTCTTTGCGACTGCCAACAAAAGAACAGTCCACATAATGGCTCACAAATTACCATACCCTGCAACATGAGGCAGTTGTAGTTTACTGCTGGCTGTACACACTGAGATCATAAAACCAAACGTTCCGACATTATAAAGCCATAAAGCAACAAGTAAAATCGGCGCAAAAATAGCTGGCCAGCAGGGAGCTAACAAAAAAAAAAAAAAACTATAAAGAGTGATAAAAGTCTCAACCGTCGGCGTATGGAATCTGTGAACTTCCATGGACATTTTATGACAACGCCGCTGCTGCCGCCGCGAAATTCTTACAATACCAACGTCGATGTGATAAATGCAGAAATTGAAAAATTGAATAATGGAAATTTGAAAAATAAAAATTGTTCTCGGGAAAAACTGCATTCTATCAGCTGGCAGGTGCTTAAAAGCTCCCACGTAGCCAACAACCTCGAGATATTCTGATCTCAATTCGGGCAACCATGACAAAAATATTCCGCTGACTGCAGCAACGGGAATTCATAAATTTCACACCCAGCACCGAAGAATCCGTTTTTATGGCAATTCAATTGCACTGGCACTGATATTTGTTTCCTGCTGCTGCTGCTGCTGCTACTGCTGCCCAGATCCGCACCCGTTCCCGGGCAGGTTGCAGCCGTATGGCCATATACGATATGCTTCATGTAAACAAAAAAAAAATCTAGACACGGGCCGCACTTTTGTCGACTGCTGTTGCTGCCGCCAAGACTCAATAGTCGAAATTATTTTTTCTAGTCTTTGCCTTTTACTTTTTCTAAGGTCTTTCCTACCGATCAATCGGTTCTATACTTATTCACATACATACGTGCGTGTGTACAGCACATTTTTGTCTTCTTTTGCTTTCTCTCTCTGTCTCTCTCTCTGTATTTTGGGTAATTATTACTTTCTCAATGTAAACAAATTGAATGGTGCTAAATTTAGTTAAATACTTGTACATAATTCTTGATTTTACGATTTTGCGCCCTCATTTCGCCTGGAAATTAACCTATAACCCATGTTAAGTTTAACTGGAACTATTCCAGTATCATTTTTTTTTAATATTTATCTGTTTTTAACTCTAACCTCTGTTTCACAAGTTTTGGTATTTATTTTCTGTACTTGTCAGCCCCTTGACTAGCTTGACTGCTTTGATAAGTGCCGAAAATCAAACGATTGACGCAGCCGACGATCGACGAGCGATCGGGCATCGATCGCATCCATCACTGGAGTGTCTAAAGTCTGGAACTGCAGCCGCTATTCCAGATTTACAGCGTGTGTCTGTTCAACCTTTCAACGCATAAAAAGCCAAAGTTTTCCAAAATGATTATCTTTTTCTCTCTTTCGAATTAACGGGGAAATTAATCTTAATCTTATGTTTGCCCTGGCAATCTGGCAACACATGTGCTAAACTATGCCTGTGTTTGAGTGTGTGGGCCTAGGTGTAGGAGTGGGCCCAATGTCCGAGGGTCGATCAATAAGTATCCGTGTTTGAGGATTGGTGGATTGGTTGAGAGATGTTAGCTTTATAATAGATTTTTGGCGGTGTTTTCTATGAGCTATAAAATGGAAAAAGCGGTTTGTAATATTTTATATTTATAAATACTATCTATTTTTGAATCCGAACACATAAAAGTGAAAATGAATTTTGTCTATCAGGTCTCTTCTCGTCCTATTATATATATTATTGAATTTACGCAATTGAAAAATATTTTTAGAGATTTTTAAAAATACTTTTCTTTTTATTACTGATTTGCGTACTTATTAAACCACCCACGTAAGAACTACACTCATACATATGCGCATATCTATGTTAGTGAATACATGTACATATCTATTTCAAGGCCTTGGCGTCCTTTAATTGTTGTTGTTGTTGCTGCTGCTGCTGCTGTTGTTTGCTTTGCGCCGATTGAAGTTTGGCCGACGCCGACGTCGACGTTCGTCAAATTTGTTGGCATCAGCAAACGATTTTTATTCAACCAAGAACAACAACGAGAACAACAAGAACAACAACAGCAGCATCAGCGACAGCAGCGCTGATGATGATGCCGTTGACGAGTAAGACAGCCGAGAAAGAGGAAGAAGAAGGCATGCGCTTTGCATGCGCCGCACTGCACTCGCGACGGCCACCAATTGGACCACCCAAAGCGTCGAGCGTCCGTCCTTCTCTCGCCCGCCTATCCTCCGCAACCCCTAACCGCATAAATCCATATTTCTCTAGCTGCTGCTGCTGCTGTGGCCGTTTAACTTTTTACGATAAATTACAACACCAACATTGCAGCAATGCGGCAATCATTCATTCATGCGGGGCAGCCCATCCCCCCCCCCCCCCCCGCCCCACAGCCCCTCTGCCGTGCCTCAAACTGGGTGTAAACATGTGTAAATCATGACCCGCTGACGGCCGCCACGTAGACAACATGTGACGTCCTCGCCGACAGCGGCAACATTTGCACTGCGACCCGACGCGCTGCAACAGCGCTTTTCCAGTTTATGTAGATAAGTTGGTTGAGGAAAGCTGCAGCACCTCACCCCCGTCCTGGCCAAGCCCTAACCAGCCCCGGTCTTGCGAGATCTTCGAATGCAACTGCTGCCATTTGGCGCTGGCTGCTGTTGGCCGCCAACGACGATCGACATTCCCGTTCTCATAATCGTATTGTCCCAAAAGGCTAAAGCAAATATTATTTGTGTGTGTGCATGTGTGTGTAAATACATGTGTATGCCCTGAGAACTTTCTGTCGGTTTGTGCGCATATTGAGCAAACGCCGTGCACTTCCGAGCCGCACACATTTTTGTGTGTTTTGTTTGTTTACACTTAAAGCGTTGTTTCAATAAACATATCGTGGCAAAGGGCAAATTTTTGATATTAAATTGCTGATACATTCTCAAAATTGTGCAGCAACAGATTTAGTATGCAAATTCCTATTTTTAATACGTTGATAATCTCTTATTTATATATATTTCTCATTATTAAATAATTCATATTTACCCTTTCACAAAAAGTTCACAGCCATACAAGTTTTTTTTTGTCAAATATTTAAGAAACGGCTTTCATAGCAGTCAGCAAGTTGTAAGGTACGCAGATGCTGACGTCAGACTTGCCCGTTTAAAGCTGTGTTGCCTAACGTCTAAATGCTCGGCATTAAGCAACACTAACAAGCGCCGATCGTTTGCAGTGTGACCAAGTGTTGTTTTATTTCAGTATCAGAGGGAGAACCGCAGTAGCAGCCAAAAAGTGATTCACGCTCGCAAACGGCAATAGCAATTTTAACAAATTGAAAATCGTTTTCGCATTGCCGCCAGATACAGCGCGTTAGAGAATTTCAATAATTTAATAAAGACGCCGCAAGTGTTTTGGAAAGTGCAAAACAACGGCCCGCTACGTCTGCGTCGGCTCAAACTCTCGACTGCGCGTGTGCATGCGTGTGTATGTGTTCGTGTGAAAGGAGGAGGAGAAGCAACACACAAAAAAAGTGTACAGACGACGCGCAGACGCAACGCTCTGCAGTGGCTAATTAAAAGTACCGAAAATCGCGAGTGAAAATTAATTGATTCCAGGCGAAAATTTCGCCAAAACGCACGTCACGAGTTAACGTTAACAAGCAGCGAACAGCGATAATAACAAAATGGGTTGTGCCGTGAGTACAGCACGAGATAAAGAAGCCATCGAACGTTCCAAAAACATCGACCGGGCGCTCCGAGCCGAAGGAGAACGCGCCGCCTCGGAGGTGAAACTGCTGCTCTTGGGTGCGTCTCAGAACTTTCCAATATATATTAACTAGCTTAGCTGGTGTTTGTAAAATTGCGACGCCATGTACAAAAATTTGTGAACTACTTTCCAGTGGGGTGGGTTTTGCCAGTGGACGCAAGGAAAAAAACCGTTGCAATGCGCTTGTTTTTTTTTCCAATTGAATCGAATGATTTTTGTGTGCAATTCGATTCTCTATTCATCTTTGGCAGCAGTCTGGCATTATGCAATGCACATGTTTAACAATAATTCGATTGCGATAAGAAACTGAAAGTAAATTGAAACCAAGCCAACAAGTGGGGCGCCATCAATCGGCTGCCAATGAAAACATGTTTGCTCTGCGGTTCTTTTTACATATACATTGCATGCGTGTGTGCGTGTGTGTGTGTGTGATGAGTGGCACTTGTTGTTGGGTTTGTTTTCTGGGCTAAGAATTGTGCATTGAAGCGATGCGACGCCATAATTTCAACTTTGACCTCTGCCACTCGCGCTGGCTTAGTGAAATTCGATGCCGCGTCGCGTTTGTTTTTTGGCCTTCTGCAATTAAATTTCTATGCAAACACAAATTAACTTTGCGCGTTGCAAGCGCACTTTTCATTCAATGCGGCAAACAATACAATGGCTTTTCCAGCTCTTTCAAGTAGCGACCACAACAACAACTAGCTCAATACAGCTGCACTTGGTGGCTTTTGCTAATGAAGCGGCGCCCCGTTCACTCGCTGATGACTCAAAAGGAGAGAGCGCAGCGGGGTGCGTAGGGTACATTCGTACATTCATGCCAGTGGAATGAATGGTAATCCAGCGCGAGATGAATTCACAACACTCGTCAACACACAAAATCAGCTAGAAGCTGTTGGAATTTTGGAGGTCGTTAGATCATTTTTGGCATACGAAAGGGTATGGATTTAAGGGAATTTTAATTTAGCCACAAAACGTGTAACGCTTGATCACTTTGATTTGATTGTTGATCAGTTTTGATTTTTTTACTTTTAAATTTGATGTATTGGTATTTTTACATATAAATTCTAAGTACATTATTCAAAAAACATTTCCTAATATGAAGCTTTCTTTTGTACAATTTCGGCTGCATTTGCAGCTGCTCGTTAAATCAAACAAGCAACAACTACCATGTTGTCCAGTGTAGTTGGTGTAGTTTATGGCAAACAGGCAACGCGAAAAAACACCTTGCACCAGTTGCAAACATTTGCGCTCGTATTTATTTTATTGTGCACACACACATATATATGTATGTACGTAATAACATATGTTGTTTTTGTATTGTTTATGTTTTCATTTCTATGACATTATCTCTGCCTGCTGCTGCTGCTGCGCCTGCGCACGCTCATTATTCAAACCGCATTCAGCAAGCGCACGCTGTCTCTCTCGTACGTTCGCTCTCTCTTTCGCTCGCAGGCCTAATTGGTGGGGACTCTTGTTGTTGCTGTCGCTTGTACACTGACATTTAAAGTGGGGTGAACGATATTAGCGCAAATAAATGGCCCCCACATCAAATGCAGTGTGTGTGTGTGTGTGTGTGTGTGTTAGGCCTCGCTTTATTGTGTAGATTTAATAAAATGTTGCTATTGTTGCAGCATCTGTCTGACCATTGCACCCTTCTCTTCAGTTAAATTACGGCACTTAATTTAACGTCGGTTTCACTCTCCCTCTCTTTGTTTGCTCTCTCCTTGCCGCCTCCCACCCTTTGACACGCCATTCAATTGAAAGTGCAATTTCCATTTGTAGCGCAGTTTCTTTTCGGCTTTCTTTAGTGTTTACAATTCCAAATATTTTATGACAGACGAATGCCATTTTTTTTTATATTTGCATGCGATTGTGACTGTGTCTCACATATGTACTATGTAAAATATGCAGACATATAAGTAAATAATATAAATAAATAAACGAGCATATATGCGTTCCCTTACGTTCCGACAGCCAGTGAGTAAAGCCCCTGAAACCCAACACGAACTGTCAACACAAATAACTTAATCAACAATTTTTAAGAATTTTATAAACACATACACACACACATATATATATATATATATATATATATATATAATTATATATATAATACATATGTAATGTACTTAATGTGGTGCTCTTGTCGTTTGTCGCCATAATTCATACGTCGCCTTATCAACATTATCAATAAATGACCTTTGCGTCGGTTTCCAAAACAGCTATTTTCAACTAAATTAATGAGCGAACGCTGATTTCCTTTATTTTAATTTTTCCTTTAAGCACATATCGAACAGTGTGGTGTGTTGCATTTTGCTACGGTCAATTGAGCTGCGATTAAACGTCGACTTCCAATTGTTTACTCTGCACGTCTGATTAGCACATTTTCTTTTCTCACTTAACTTATCTGAAAGTTCAGTCGCCAGTCGCTTGACGGCGCCAATAAAACACGATAACGATTAGTCATGCAGTCGGCAACTGAACGAAATGCTATGCGAATGATTGTTGCTGGCTTTTCCTGTCCAAATCGGTGTTTGCCTTTAGTCACCGTCAATGTATGTGTGTATACATATGTGTATTTGTATATATTTATCAAATTACCCAGGAACTGCAATCATAGAAGTAGCGTTGAGTTGTGTGACACGCCCCAAAAATGACGGAGGCTGTGAGATGTGTGTGTGTGTGCTAATGAAGTTAAAATTAACACCGCTGATTATTGTGATGAGCGATGCTGATGATGATCATCAGCGGATTGTTGCTGTTGTTGTAATCGAGCTCTCGTGAACGCTTTGTACTCACCGCCTCACAAAGTTCTGCGCTCTCTTTTTCGCTGTCTTCTTCATCTCAGTGGCTGCTTATTATGGCACAGCTAACGGTGCATTGACGAATGAATACACACGATTTATGCATGTGTGTGTGTGCATGCATACTTGTTGTTGTTATTATTATAAAATTGACCTTTTTTCGCCATTGTTGCGAACTGTGTTTTTTTTCTGTCTGCTTTATTTTGTTTTATAATTCGGTGGCAAGCTTCGAAGTTCGAATATTTCCCAATTTATATTCAGTTTGACAAGGGCCCCCTATTAAAGGCCGCTGGACCGTCTTTAAAGCTATTACTTTATTATAACGACATAATTTTTATTGCTAAATTAGTAAGCATTGTTAGCCCAAACTGGAGTTTAAAAGTAGATATCTTTACCAGCTTATGTGTGTAGACATATCTGCATTGGTGGGCCGTAAATCGAAATAGGGTAGTACTCTAAGCACTGCTGGAAAAGTGAAAGCACTGAGCCGAGCTATCGCAATTACCTAATCAACTGTCTGGGAATGGACCCAACCACACAAAAACCTATGCAATACAACGGCAACGACACAAGCATCGAAAGTTGCAAAAAAAAAAATAATAATAAAATAAATAAATAAAAATAAAGTTGGCTTAATGCGCTATTGTTGCAATTGTGGACATCGTATATCGCATTACTTCAAACTTAGACCGGTAGCCAACAGCAATCAAGTCAAAGATAAATAAAACAATTTTAGTTCATTTTTGTCGTAGTTGGGGGAAACTATAAAACACGTAACATCAGTTATTATCTATTGAATGCGCTCTAACAACTACTGTGTGTGGTCGGCATATATTCTTTTTGTTTACTTCTAGCATTTATATGTTTTACAGTGCATATGTATTACTTTTTATGTACACATGTACTTTCATAAAAAGCTCGGCATTTTTATTTTTTTTTACAAGTTATGTTTAAATTGTGTACGACTTTTGATAACTTGAGTGTGTCGCGAGAGTTCAATGAACTGTAATGAATTGGTGTAAGGGCAAAAAATGAATACAGCTGTATATGTTATTTATAGATGTGTCGAAGATTACATATATGAGGATGAGGAAGACTTTAAATTCGTAAATGCAAGCTTATTCCTGTTAAAGGGTATGTAAATACCTCTGCTTAGATATCAGTTATTCTTATATATAGCCATATGCCAGTAGCTCAATTACTTACGACATTACATGACCAACACAATTGAGCACGTACAACGGCAGCAAGCTTTTTGGCCTCTTGAACCCAAAGACAATTGAACAATTTGTGGCATCCATTCATTCATGAAAAACATAGCAGCAGCAGCAGCGAGCTGGCGCGCAAAATGCCGCCTGCTGCCTCCCTCCACACCCAGTTCCATTGATTCATTCATTGGCGCTTTTTACGCATGACACAGAACAAGAGGAACGGCAAAATATCACGAGCAAGCCCGTTTACAAATTCAATTGTTTGCGAATTGAGGGGTCACGCCTGGCATTAGCTCACATCCGTCCATGGTGCCACCATTTGCACGTTCTTAATGTTTGTTTCGCTTTGGGTACTTTTCAGGCGCCGGCGAGTCGGGCAAATCGACGATAGTCAAACAGATGAAGATCATCCACGATACGGGCTACTCGCAGGAGGAGTGCGAGGAGTATCGACGCGTCGTTTACAGCAACACCGTACAGAGCCTGATGGTCATCATCCGGGCCATGGGCCGGCTAAAGATTGAGTTTGCGGATCCCGGCAAAACGGACATTGCTCGCCAGTTCTTCACACACGCCTCGGCGGCTGATGAGGGCATTCTGCTGCCGGAAATCGTGCTGCTGATGAAAAAGCTCTGGTCGGACGCCGGTGTGCAGCAATCCTTTTCACGCTCGCGCGAATATCAACTAAACGACTCGGCCGGCTACTATCTGAACTCTCTGGACCGCATTGCGCAACCTAACTACACACCCACACAGCAGGATGTGCTGCGCACGCGCGTCAAGACCACCGGCATCATTGAGACGCATTTCAGCTGCAAACAGTTGCACTTCAAGTGAGCTCCTTTTATTTAATGCCAAATTGCTCGCATTCCTAATCGAATTTCCCTTCTGCAGACTGTTCGATGTGGGCGGTCAGCGCTCGGAGCGCAAGAAGTGGATTCACTGCTTTGAGGGCGTGACGGCCATCATCTTTTGTGTGGCGCTCTCAGGTGAGACTCAAAAACCTCCCAATATTCAATATGTAGTCTTAATCTGTGTCCTATTATTGCAGGCTACGACCTGGTTTTGGCTGAGGATGAGGAAATGAATCGCATGATTGAATCACTTAAGCTGTTCGATTCCATATGTAATTCGAAATGGTTTGTGGAAACGTCCATAATACTGTTCTTGAACAAGAAGGATTTGTTCGAGGAGAAAATCAAGCGATCTCCCCTAACGATATGCTTTCCGGAATACACTGGTAAGGCAAAAAACACGTCACAATGCAATTGAATCCCGTGATTAACCTAATATGATTTCTAGGCTCCAATACTTTTGAGGAGGCCGCCAACTATATACGCATGAAATTCGAAAATCTCAACAAACGAAAAGACCAAAAAGAAATTTACACGCATCTAACCTGCGCTACAGATACGAATAACGTTAAATTCGTATTTGATGCGGTTACCGATGTCATCATCAAGAACAATCTGAAACAAATTGGTCTGTTCTAATAAGATGAGAGGAGTTTTTACGATAAGAGTGCGTCTTAGTATTAAAGGAAAACGCGCAAACATTTCCATTACATTATAATTAATTAACTTTAAAGACATTTATATACATACATATATTTGTAAACTGTAATTTTATGTATATACTCATGTATATGCTATAAAATTGAAAACGCTTTACAAGCTCTTGAGATAAACGTACATATAAACCGATTTTGTTGCCAGTAGTCGAGGAACAAATAACCAACTGCAATTAATTAGGTTAACAATTAAAATGCTATAAGTGAACTAATTCAAATACGCATGTACTCTATATAATTTAACAAGTGTAAAGTAGACGCCAGGAGCTTGGTAAAGATAGCTGTCCACATTTGTGGCAAATGTAGCCAGCTAACTTTGCGTTTAGATAAGCTACAATTAATTCATGTGACTAAATTGCATGGCGCAAAGTCTGGAGTTTCGAACGCGTGTCGCTTCTGCGCGTTTGCATCTTTATTTTTACGCAATGCATTTTGGCCACGTTTTGAAACGTTTTTGTCGACGCCGCCGCGTAGAATTTGCCAAGAGCTTAGCGCACTATTAAGAGTGAGCGTGGGCCTCATTTTTGTATGCCCTCTACATTTAACTAGAAATTTTACTAATTTTTTTTAGTAATAGCCTAAATAAAGACAAAATACGAAAAACAATCGAACACACGACTCTTTCAACATCATCAACAATCAGTACGTGTAGCGTGGTGCCTTTTGGGCCAACTGTACTTAAACTGCGCTAAACAACACTATTCCTTCTACTGTGGTGAATTTCCGTCTGGGTTAGGAGTGCCTTCTTTTGCTGTCAACTTCTGTGCAAGTAGGTTGATTTTAATTTTTGTTTGCTTTGCAAGTAACATTTCTGTAATATTCAGGTAGTTCAAATAGCTCTGTTT
Organism: Drosophila colorata; assembly: GCA_035041545.1. NCBI lineage: Eukaryota > Metazoa > Arthropoda > Insecta > Diptera > Drosophilidae > Drosophila > Drosophila colorata. The sequence goes on from JAWNLD010000564.1 coordinate 11,127,758, forward strand.
AAAATTGTGTAGGACGCTTATAGACGCAATCAAAGCCGAGGTTTAGCCAAACAATATGCTGCGCGCAGTAATTTCGATAAGCCAGCGTGGAAAGCTGCCACTTACCCTGCTGTCAACCAGGGGCATTGGTAAGTTCTTCGCGAAAGGACATTTAATAAAGTTCCTCGACTAAGATACGCAAAGATGGCTCCATTGCAGCGCAGAACAAGCTACGCTACAGCCAATTGTTTGTCCAGCCCCTTGTGCGCTTTGCCAGCAGCGACAACAAGATCAAGGGCTCGATCCACGGCAATCCGACCGGCATCATTGGGAACGTGGGCCAGTCGACGAGTATGGGTAGCGTGAGTGGTGGCGATACCACTGCGTTTGCGCAGGCGCAGCCTGCAGCTTTGGGCACTGACCCCTGTCGCGACAGCAACTTTGGCAAGCGGACTGATAAAAAGTCGGGCGAGGTCATTTCGCAAATGCATGCCACACCTTCGATAACGGAATGTGGCAAGATCCGAGGAGACGATTCAGATGCGAAACCAAAGGGGTCGTCGAAGACGGGACAGCCGTCCAAACAGGCTAATAAGTCTGCCTCTAGCAGCAGCCTGGCCGACGATGCCGTTAAGCAGCTACAGGATGTGGCCGCCAATTTGCCCAGCAAAGAACAAGTTGAGAAGATGTTCTTTCGAGTGGTGGCCTTTTTCTACGACATCGGCGTATTGACGACCAATTGGACAATACGCTTTGTCGATCAGAAGATATTGCAGAACAACACGGTGAAGTTCTACTGGAAGCGGTTCCACGAGAAAATGGAGCAGGCCAAGAAGGACTAATCACAGCCAGCAGTTGTAGATAAAGAACGCAATCATGCATATCATATCATACACAAAACTTAAACAAAGCTAATAAATCTCAAATTTCATGATATATACATATATATGCATGGTATATTTATTTACTTGATTATTGCTTAGTTTGCACATTTTCGATTTTAGTTGCTTCGAATTCAGGTGAAGCTTGCAAAGCTGGCATAGCCGTCCAGTAATTTGGCCAAATATTTGAGTATCTTGTTGCGCGCCGCCTTCAGCTGGGGAGGATCGCTGTTCACCGGCTCGTACATGTTGGCGCAATGCGCAGTGCCTGCAAAAGTTTTCAAATGAGCATTAGGTTTCATAAACATTCACCTTTGATCGAATCGACTTTACCTTCAATGTAAATGGTGGGCGTGCTCGCATTTGGCGAAACGTACAAGCCCAGCGCATGCCACGGATCAATGGAGCCGTGCACGTAAAGCACCTGGGTCGTTTTCGGCTTGAGTGCGCCATAGAATCGGTTCGTCTGCGCCACCGCCTGCTCAATGAACTTGGCATCCATGCGGTCCGAGAAAATGTCAACGCACTGACGTATGAAAAAGTCTACTCCGAAACGATCGCCGAACGTGTCCGATTTGTTCTCAGACGTCTGATAGAAGCCAAACTCCGTGCACGTCTGGTAGACCCACTGACGCATGCCCTTGGCTGCCTCCGAGTCCCAAGAAACGTTCTTCATGTCGGCTATCATTTTGTCATACTTGTAGTCCAGGCACTTGGACTCGGACTGGTGTAACAGCATATCGTTGACCGCTCCCAAACGGGTCACCGGCGGTCCCAGTGACGTATTCAGCATTACATCGCAAATCTGTGAGCCGTCCTATTAGTTGTATATTCTTTACATATATATTTGATTATACCTCATCGATGGTTATGTTGGCGTGCGGACTGTTGTCCTTGTTGTACTGCACCACGCCAGCAAAGTTGCCAGCCAGATTCTCGAACAGATTAGCTATGTCTAATTGGTTTTCAATCGAGTCTTGTAGGGGAGTGCACGTTCTAAGCAGTGAAAGGAATATATTGGGTTTGTGCAATTTGTGCAGTTATTGTGCTACTTACTTGAACTTCTCATCGAGATTGCGCTGTCCAATCATGTGCTTCAGGAGGATCTCCACTTGGGCAAAGCCGTGCGTCACGGCCTCCACGCAATCTGGCTTGTAACTGGCCAGCGACGCCTTGACCACCTCAAAGTAGTCCCTGAAATCCACCTCCGCCAGCAACGGCCCACTCGAGCTGATGGAGCCACTAATCAGGTGCGGATACTTCTCGCGCGCCCAGGCAGCCAGCGAGCCGGGATAGGAGCCGCCAAAAGCAATCCATTTCTGGCTTTCAGCCATATTGTATTTGGCCTTCATGGCCGTCACGAAGTTAGCCAAGTCGGCCAGCGCCTGACGCGAGCTGAGATAGGCCAGGTTGCTGGTGGACAGATCGCTGGTCGGATGACTCTTGCCGTAGAAGCGATGCTCCAGCTGGATGCACAGCGCACCGAAGTGCTCGGCGTAGTGCACCCAGGCACCCTCGTGCATCCACTTGCTGGTGGCCTCGCCCTCGCCGCCAATCATCAGGAACACCGGCGCATGGCTGTCATTCCTGTAGAACTTGTCGTTCACGAAATAGCGCTGCTGCCAAGTGCGCGTCTCGTTAGCCTGGAAGTGATCCAGACGCTGCTCGAACCACAAGTCCTCCACATCCAGGGATCGCTGCAGGGTTCCCAGTTTGCTGGGCTCGCCCAAGAATCCGTTCACATGGCGGCCGCGTCGAAAGCCCAAGCTGCTACACTGCGCAATTAGGCAGAGCAATCCAAACAATAGCAGACCCCATCCCTTGGGGCTCTTTGGCATTTTGAGCATTTTGTAGCCTAATCAGAATCGCGCTGTTGTTTTTGCTGTTGTTAATTGTTGTTGTTGCTTGTTTTGCTGTTTGGCTCGGGTCAAGTGAGCTGTTATTTGATAAGCACAAGAGCCGTTTGACCGACTAACTGTAAAAATGGCACTGGAATGCAACTTATATAGTTCTAATTATGTGCCTGTGTATGTGTGCGGGTAGAAACACACATGTATTTCTTTATGATTTTGCTATTTTGTTTTTGCTTTTGCATTTGCCGGCTGTGAGACAGCGTTGCCATCCAGTTGCAATTAGTTTCACTTAGAGTTGTGTGGAATCGTTCTGAATAAGTTCGATTGAACTGCTCACTTAACTTAATGAATAAACTACGTTCCAGGCTCTTTATGTATATAGATTGTATCTTAACTTCACCGTATTGAACGATATTGGCCCTAAGAAGCACCAGACTTCAAAGAACGATTGTCATACGATACTTTCGTTCAATAAAAATTGAACGACTGAGCTTACTTTTTAAATTGAACTCCGATTTACAGCACTAGTTTCCCCTTTTCCAGCGCTGATAATGTTGCCAGAGAGCGTCGCTCGCGTTTTGAAAAGTATCAATATGAGTGAAGCGACGTTGCCACCCCGCTGCGAAACGGCTTCTAGGCAACGGTTGCTTAATTTTCAAACAACGAAATAAGCAGTTGCTGTTCGTATTGTCAGCGGCCGGTGTAGCGTTATAAACAACAGAAATAATATAAAAACAAAATTATAACATATATATTTTGTATGACAATGGCGATCCCAGCTAAAGAATGCAAACAGCTGCAGCCGCGCGCCATATTCGGCATCAATGGCAAAGTGGAGAACGGGGTGCGTCAGCATCCCATCACCCAGGCGGCCATATTTCCACTGGGCAACAAGATTGCCATTGCCGATTTCAAGAAGAACACACAGGAGTTCGTAGCCGGGCACACAAACAGCATCTCCTGCCTGGACGTGAGCAAGAGCGGCAAGTACATCGCCTCCGGCCAGGTCAACCACATGGGCTTTCGCGGCTACGTGATCGTCTGGGACTACGAGTCCCGCAAGGAAATTGGCCGTCACGATCTGCACAAGGTGAAAGTGCAGGCCATTTGCTTTACGGCCGAGGAGCGCTTTGTCATTTCCATTGGAGGCAAGGACGACGGCTCCGTCATTGTGTTCGACATGCAGACATTGTAACTACACCAAGTTATCCGCTTTGCGCCTGATTAACTGATTAACTCGTATCCTCGCTTGCAGCTCGCCCATTTGTCGCCAGCCCGCCTCACGCGCCATCTCGGGCAACGCGCTCACCGTGCGCCCGCTGCACACCAATCCGTTCTTCTTTCTGACCGCCGGCGACCGGCATTTGCGCCTGTGGAGCATTCTGCGGGAGCAGAAGAAACTCTACGTCCAGGACGTCCAATTGGCCAGCAAATCGCGCCTCTTCTACTGTGCCCGCATCGACAAGAAGGATGAATTCGCCTATCTTGGCACGGGCACTGGCGATATCATCAAGATCGTGCTCAACTGCTGCGACAGGGACAATGTGACCCGGCCAGGCTCATCCAGTGGCATTCTGGGCGCCTTCGGCACACATAATCCACGCAAGCCCTCGGGTCGGGATTGCAATCGCTATGTGAACGGCGTGCGAGCCCTTTACGTCCTGGAAGGGGGACGTCTGCTGATCGGCGCCGGCGATGGAGAGGTGGAGCTGGTTGAGGAGCGCACTGATGTGCCCTTGATTAATTTCCGCGAATATCCTGGTCCCACCTGGCCCTACTTGCGCACTGTAAGCCCTTGTGCCTGAGATTGAATGGATTTCATTATCCCATTCCACTTCTGCAGGTGAAGAGAACACGCGTTTCGGGTCGCATCTCGTCTTTTGTGCGCTCCACGCCGGAGAAGTTCTACATCTGCACGGACACCAACGAGATTTACATGCTCAACATACAAAGCTGGGTGCTGAAGCTGCTGCGCACTTGCCACGCCAAAGCAGTCTACTTTATTACGTTCCCCAAGTATGTCCATCCCAACACGGCTCTCCCGGTTCACTTTACCCAACACTTTGCAATTATTTCAGAAACTACGCGGCTGTGTTTGCCACTGCGGGCCACGAGAGCATACGCATCTGGTCCTCGAACCGCAAGCAGGAGCTGCTCCGCATCATGGTCTACAACTTTAACTGCGCCGCGGTGCGCTTCGCCCAGGATGGCACCAGCATTGTGTCCGTCTGGAACGATGGCATCATACGCGCCTTTACGCCCGTCACCGGACGTCTCATCTATGCTATTCCCAATGCTCATAACAAGGGTAAGCCCAAGTTTGTGGTTGGGAAACTTTAAATCCCTGATGGACTCTTTTCACTCTTTTCAGGCTGCAGTGCATTGGCCGTGGCGTCAACGGGTCGCTTCATTGTTACCGGCGGCATCGAGGGTCAAGTGCGAGTGTGGAAGATAGAGCCGTATCGTCAGAATCTGGTGGGCGTACTCAAGGATCATTCAGGTCCCATTACCTCGCTGGACATTAACTTTCTGGACACTGAGGTGATTTCCGCCTGCACTGATGGCTCCTGCGTCATTTGGGATATCAGCCGCATGACCCGCAAACAGGTGGTGACCGCCAATACGCAGTTCATGTCCGTCCTGTACTTCCCCACTGGAGTGCAGATACTTACCTGCGGTTCGGACGGCCGAATCATCTACTGGATGGTGTACAATGGCGCACTGATACGCGAGCTGACCGCCTCCAAGAAGTCCTCGGTGAACTGTCTGTCCATGAATGCCACCGGCGACTATTTCGTCAGCGTCGGCAGCGATCTGCAGGTTAAGCTGTGGGACTACAACAGCGGCGATGTGGTGGGTGTGGGATCGGAGCATGCATCCTCCGTGATAAGCGCTGCGTACAGTCCGTGCGGCAAGAATTTCGTCACAGGCAGCACGGATGGCTCCCTGATCATTTGGGATGTGCCCGAGGACTATTGGGGTCATCCCAATCCACCGGAGGGACCTTCTTACGAGCTGCCCAAGACGCAGTCGAAAGGAAAGTCAGTTCAGTCCCGCGTGGACTCGGGCACACGTTTGAAGCCAGCACCAGGAGAAAATATCAATGGTCTACTCAAAGCTACGCCCAAGGATGACATCTGTTGTGTCGAGTGTCCACCTTGCGCCAAGAAAGAAGGCAAGGCCGCTGACCCATTCGCCGAGTGCAAGATTGTCCCGGATGTAAGGAAGTGTTAGATATAAATGTAGCTTAAGTTTTTCTTAACCTGTTCCAAGCATTAGCTAAAACGCAATAAAAAAAGTTACTTTAAATGTATCTTAAAAAAGCAATAACAACCACAATGCTCTAGTCGACTACACTAACCCCTCCCATTTGTGCACACATAAAACAATATGCCAAATTTGTTTAATTTTTATTTATTTATTTTTTTTCATTTTGTTCAGCAAATTAAATGAATATTTTAATTTTTTGAAATTTTTTTTCAGGGTATAAAAAAGTCCACAGTAAGAAAGGGTTGGGGGGTTCACACTGCCATCGTTCAACAAAAAATTTATTCTCATGAAAATTTGTAAATTATTCTTCGGCATCAGCTTTACTAAAAAAGTGCTCAACTTTTTTGGCCTCTTCCTTTGCTCTCTTTTTATCTTCTGCCTCCTGACGCTTGCGCTCCTTTTCTGCTTCCGCCCTTTGCTTCTTCTCCTCTTTCTCGGCTTCAGCTTTTTGCTTCTTCTCCTCTTTCTCGGCCTGTGCCTGCAGCTTCTTAGCCTCTTTCTCAGCCGCAGCCGCCGCCTTCTTGGCTTCAGCCGCCCGCTGGTCCGATATCTTTTTCCACTCCTTCTGCTTATCAGCGAATTCCTTCAGACGTTGATCCCGCTCCTTATCCGTCTCGGCAGTCTTTCCGATGGCTTCCACGTCGATTTCATCTTCATAACCATCTGGCGGCAGGGCATTCCAGTAACTATTGTGGAATCGACCCCGATTTCCGTCCGCCCAGAAAAAGGGCTTTGTACGCAGGTACATATGCGGATAAGGCCTAAACTCGGGACGTTCCTCTTCCTTGTGGCTGGTCAACACAAGGACCGTCAGTATGGCCACCAGAGGCAGTACGCCCATTAGCGAGATCCTTTGCCACTTCTTCGTCCCCTTGTTCGAAGGTGCTGCGTAATAAAAGAAAGTTTCAGTTGACTTATATATGACTTTCTTTGGGTTGTCTTACGTGGTTTGGGGCATGGTTTGCAAGGACATTTGGGGCCACCACCGCCAACTTTAGTGGGGCAAGTGCCTTTACTTTTATTCAACCCTTCACGCTTGAGGATCAGTTCCTCGCAGCTTGTCATCTTGGGCTTTTTCGAGTCCTCAGACGAAGGCGGACACGGAGGCTCCTTTTTAGTTTTGCACTTGGTGCCACCAGTGATCTTAGTTTCATCCTTCTCGGGTTCCTTCTTTTTGCATTCATCCTTTTTTTCTTTTGGCTTGCTTTCGCAGTCGGACTTCTTTGCCTCTGCAATTGTAAATTATCGTCTTGTTTTATTTTCACTAATTTCAAAAAATGTTTACCTGGCTCTTTGCATTTATCGTCTTTGGGTGGCTTCTTGCATTTATCAGACATATAACGAACGTGTCCATTCGAAAATGATTTAGTAAATATGTGATACTGCAGACGCGTGTGTTTAATAAGACCTAATAACTGCAGCATTGTTTTTCAGCAGAAGAAGAGAAGCAGAAGAAGCAGATTTTAAACTTTTACGGGTCCAAAAATTTTGAACAAATAACTGATGCCTAGAGTGGAAAAAATAATACTAAAGTAAAGCCGGCATTCTATCTGGTTATTTTCAAAACTCGACTCAAAGGCACCTAAGATCAATTGAAACGTATTTATTGCTTAAAATTTGATTATGGCGCCAACTTCTCTACTTGAGAAATAATCGATACCGTCTGTTAGTTAACAGGCGTTGCTGTTGGTTCACGGTTGTTAACATATTTGTGTTAGTGCTTTGTTAACATAACCCTGCACTAAATTTAGCGGTGAATGTTATTCTATACGATAAAGATTTGTGTTATACCACAGATTTATGGCAAAATGGGGTATGCCAATATTTTTGTAAAATATAATGGGTATATTGAGTTGAGTAACAATAATTGAATCTAGAATTCGAACCTCTGCTCCTTTCTAGTTCTTTCAAGTTACAAATACTTAAATATATAACTTGCTAATAAATAATGCTAATAAGAGAAAATTTTGCATGTAATAATGCATGTAAAATAACTCGTTTCACTTAAACTCAAATGAGTAAAGGGTGACTCGTGGTGCGGCCACAGCGCTGAGCATTACTGCATTTAACAGTCTGATTGGACTCTCTGCTAACAGATGTTATTCGGACGCCGCGGAGGAAGCATTAAACATTTATGTGCGTATGTATTGTTGTTTAAACAAGTTGCTGAGCGTAATTTGACGGTAGTTCTGCACATTCGGGCGTTATTTTGAATTAAATCGTGTGTTGAAAATCGATTCGAGCAACAATGAAAGTCTGCTGTATCGGCGCTGGCTATGTTGGCGGACCCACATGCGCGGTAATGGCGCTCAAGTGTCCGGACATTACCATAACGCTGGTCGATAAAAGCGCCGAGAGAATCGCACAGTGGAACTCGGAGAAGTTGCCCATTTACGAGGTTAGTTCAGCCATTTCACTATATCCGGATGGCGATCATGTTTCCCAACGCAAACGTCTGTACATTTGCACATTTGTGTGTGTATATATGCATTTAAATAATGCTCGTGCCTCTCTGCTAGTGTGAGTGTGCGTGTGTGCGGCCTAGAGATCTATCACGCTTCGTGCTGCTAAATGAAAAAGAACCAAAAATCCTAAACAAACAGCGCAGACACATCAATCAGTAGAAGTGCGCAGCATACGAATGGCCAGACAATAGCCAACGTCGATGAACTCCTCACATGCCCATGTTCTCAAGTAGCCCCTAAACACTAAATCTCAAACCAGTTCCCAGCCGGCCGACTGCTTCAAACTGATTTGTATACAAAGCGCGCACCTTTTTGCCTTCACCTAAACACTAAAAACTAAACAGTGAATACGGGTGCGTGTGATTGCGCACTCTTTAACTTAGAGCACATGATCGGGCACTCCACGATCGGGCAAATCACAGGTGCTTGTCGCAATTGGGCCCCGGCAAGGTCAATGGTCAGTCTCCGCTGCCCAAGCAGTAATGAAGCACATTCGTTAGTCATTCATAAAGCAAATATTCACACGCACGCGTATCCACATGTTGTTTGAGTGCCAAATAATTACACTGTCTAACCAGATTGCGTTTGCCATGGCAAAAAAAAAATCGATTTGACCTAGTCCGGTGAAGCCTTTTGCTAAATAAGCTGCTTTCAGATGCCCACATTTTGCTGGCGCTCCACATTGTTCTCTATTTGCTGTCGCATTTCCGTCTTTTTTTTCTGATATTCTTCACTCGCTTCCGCCCGCATCCCATTTAACTGCCCGGAATCCTTATCAGCCGCTGGGCCGTTCCACATTACGCCTTGTGGAGCAGATAAGCGGCTATCAGCCAGCGTTGGATAATGTGAAAAAGAAAACCTATGAGCAATTTTTGTTGCTTCAACCAGTTTTAACTCAGAGCTAACATCACAGTAAATGATTAGTAAATAAGTAGAAACGCCAGATTCTCGGAATATTATCTGTCAATGGGCCAAGGCGCAATTTGAATTCTCTTATTTATTTATGGCCAGCCTCTTCAGGCAGGTTGCATCATCGTGTGGCAATGCAATATTCGTTTATTAGAAATAAATAACAAAAAATAGATAATGATGACATCTCTTACGTCTGTGGTTTCTTTACACGCGTACATGTATTTGCCAGTTGGTTGTTGCAATTCTTCAGAAGTTGCTAATGCGCTAATTGATTTTTGTGTTGCGCTTCTTATCAGCCGAGGGAGCGAGAAAGGAGATCGTTTAAAAACAAACTTCAATTTGTTTACCCATTGCATTTCTGCTGACACTTCTTCAGAATTGGTTTGATAATTAGGTACGTCTTGGTTGGGTCAGCAACTCCAAATAAATTTTATTTTTAGCGCTGTGTGCTTTCAATTCATTTTCCGCTTCATCTTTGTATAAATTATCGTGTAAACAGGTTCAATGGACCCCAAATCTGATTAGCCGTTTTAAAAATAGCTCAATGAATAAACGAAGCATAATTTGAATATATGCCTGAATTATTACTTCAATTTTATTTTCTATTTTCGATTTCATTTACTCATGTATCGCATAAATATTCCAATTGCTTGTTAGATAGCGTTTTCCATAAACTACCTCAACGAAAAAACCCCATAATCTTATCTTTAAACAACCGCTATCGCGAGAACAGTTTACTTATCGCTTGGATATTCAGTACCTAAAACTGGGGAAAATAACGGTCTATTAGATGCATATATTATGTAAATGGAACTTTATTGAAAACACATTCATCAATTTCTTACACTCTGTAGCCCGGTCTGGATGAGGTGGTCAAGAAGTGCCGCAATGTAAACCTGTTTTTCTCCACGGACATCACGACTGCCATTAAAGATGCCGACCTGATCTTCATATCGGTGAACACGCCCACGAAAACCTGTGGCAGCGGCAAAGGTGAGTCCCGAAACACGCCCAACAAATGAAAAACGATTTATAATATGCGACTGCCATAACTTTCAGGTCGAGCTGCGGATCTGAAGTACGTGGAGAGTGCAGCTCGCATGATTGCCGAGATTGCGCAGTCCAATAAAATTGTGGTCGAGAAGAGCACGGTGCCCGTGCGTGCCGCCGAGAGCATTATGCATATATTGCGCGCGAATCAGAAGCCAGGCATACACTACGATATACTCTCCAATCCCGAGTTCCTGGCCGAGGGCACGGCCATCAACGATTTGCTGAATGCGGATCGCGTTCTGATCGGCGGCGAGGAGACGCCGGAGGGCCATCAGGCTGTGGAGAAGCTGTCATGGATCTACGAGCACTGGATACCAAAGAAGCACATACTGACCACCAATACGTGGAGCAGCGAGCTCTCCAAACTGGCGGCCAATGCATTTCTAGCGCAGCGCATCTCCAGCATCAACTCGTTGTCCGCGGTCTGCGAGGCCACCGGCGCCGACGTTTCGGAGGTGGCGCGTGCCGTGGGCCTGGACTCACGTATTGGCTCCAAGTTTCTGCAAGCCTCGGTCGGGTTTGGCGGCAGCTGCTTCCAAAAGGACATACTCAATCTAATCTACATCTGCGAGAATCTGAACCTGCCCGAGGTGGCTACCTACTGGCAGCAGGTAATCGACATGAACGACTACCAGAAGCGCCGATTCTCGCAGAAGATCATCGAGAGCCTGTTCAACACGGTCTCGGACAAGCGCATCGCCATACTGGGCTTCGCCTTCAAGAAGAACACGGGCGATACGCGCGAAACGGCGGCCATTACCGTCTGCCAGACGCTGCTGGAGGAGGGCGCTAAGCTGGACATTTACGATCCCAAGGTGGAGCCGGAGCAAATTATTGATGATCTGACGCATCCCAGCGTGACGGAATCTCCTGAGAACGTCAAAAAGGCGGTCCAAATACACAGCGATCCCTACAGCGCAGTGCGCGCCACGCACGCTCTGGTTCTGTGCACGGAATGGGACGAATTCGTGGATCTGGACTACAAGCGCATCTACCAGTCGATGATGAAGCCGGCATACATCTTTGACGGACGCAAGATTCTAGATCACGAGCGATTGCAGCAGATTGGCTTCCATGTGCAGACCATTGGCAAGAAGTACCAGCGGGCAGGACTGCTGCGCTCGTGGGGCATCGTGCCGCAGCTGTAGGCGTCAGGGCGTGGCATCAAGACTTAAAGCCGTCAACATTTTCCAGTATTTACGAGACTAACTGTAAATATGCGTTTATGTTTGTTTTTAAATATAAATAGTTCAAGTATTTCGCTAGATACGCCTAAGTATTCCTATTTCTATTCCTACAACCAAATGTCGTTCCAGTTGCAATATAAATATTAACATTGCCGTTGCAAACGGACACCCAGTTAGTTCACTTTATACAGGACCTGCATTTCTGTACCATTCGATCATTAAACAAGCATTTACACGCATAATGTAAATTTTATAAAATAAACAACAATTCACAAACTAAGCTCTCAGAATGGTATTCTCTTAACGATCTGGCGATGCCAGAGAAACGAAGTGGCCGCCGACAAGCTGAACCAGGTAACCAGGTACGAGAGATGATCGTTGCGCAGGGTGACGCGCGTCTGTCCGCCGATGGGACTGTTGTGGGCACCCTTCACATCGTACACGGCGTCGAGAAAGACGTGCGCAGCGCCGGAGCTCGCACACATCCTGGACAAATCGCGATATAAGTAAAATTTGCCATCTTTGTGATCTGGAGTAAACTGTGGCCGACTTTCGCCTTTGCGCACGACGGCCGTCAGTTCCACCTCATTTAGATACTGGCCTTGAGCGCGTGTGTCCTTCTCTACATGCTTGCGCGAGATCCAGCCGCGGTTTATGAGAACGATGTCGCTGTTGGGAGATCGGATAAGAGTAAGACAATAAAAGAGAAGCGTTCAATTTCTAGGACTCACTCTCTGTCAGCCAGCTGGAATGGCGTGATGACGAGATAGCCATTGCCAGAATCACGCTGCGAAAAGAGGCCACCTTGCGTCTCGACGCCATCGGGTCGGATGAGGGAACGTGGTCCCATCAACATCTCCTTGTCGTGCAGAAAACGGCCACGCAACGTGACCAAGCGATATTCCATTTTATCCAACTGGCTTAAACTGGGGGAGAGTAAAAGGTCTGTAATTAGGAGCAAACGGTTAAGTCGGCAATTTCTGTGCATACTCATCGGGCAGATTCACAGGTGCCATATGCAATTGCTCGTGCAAGTCCTTGATTAGCTGTTCCTTCCAGATTTTACGCTTCACCTGCCAAACGCCCAGGCCAAATGTGGTGGCGGGTATGAGCTACAATGGAAAATATCAGTAAATGGATAATATGCGCACGCATTGCTACTTACAAGGAGGAACCAACCCAGGGCCGTAATCTTATCCTTGTCCTTGTTGCCCATTGGAATGCTCGTTGTCCAGTCAATTTTTTGGTGCTGTTGTGTCATCTTTCTCGTAACCAGCTGTGGTCTGACGGCGGGTAGACGTTGCAGCGCAAAGCTTTGCTTGCATATTTGAGCACTTAAACGAAGCATAATTTATGTTCCTAATTTCACGATTAAGTCAGCAATCCCGGTTACAATATACAGCTATACGAAAGTGCTAATTGTGCAGTGATGCTGTTAGTGGTGTGTTCTGCTGTTAAGTCAGCTGTTGAGCGGCGTTGAGCAGCGCTGTTAAATCAGGTGTTTGCTAGCAGTGCCGGAATTGGTTCTCGCAGAGTTGGCAGCACCGTTAATTGTTGGAACATTTTGTTTTAAACAATTAAAAATCAGCTTAATTTAAGCATGTTGTGCACACGCGCCGCAACGAGACTTGCTAGAGGCTTAACTACAACAGGACTGGTATGTGAACACACAACAGCGTGGAATCAGCGTGGAAGCGGAGCGCTCTGCAACTGCAGCTGGCGCTCTTATGTAAACCACACTGACTGTTGTTTTCCTCCCGCAGGTGGCGCAGCAAGCATATAAACAGCATGTGGTGGCGGCTGTGGCAGCCAGACTAATCGAGCAGTGCAGACTCTGCTCCACCGGCGTTGTGGACAGTCCGGTCAAGTCAGCCAAACAAACGGCTGCAGACGGCAGCATATTGAAACGTGTTCTGACCAAAGTGGGCTTTGCGCCCAACACAAAAGCCGTGAGTACTACAGCTTAAAGTAAACTATTAGATAAATCCATTACGATTCATTTCATTGCAGCGCCTTAAGGTTACCAGTCATCTGCTGTACGAGAGTGTGGCGGATAAGATCAACTACGTTGCCTTCTTTCGCGATTTTAATCTGCCCAACACTTTTAACTCCTGGTTCCTAGTCACTGAGCTGCACGTATGGCTGCTGCTGGTGCGCTCCATGGCTGAGGGCTCAGAGACCGGCGAGGATGGACGCTTTCTGCGCAACTGCATTGTGGAGGCCATGTGGGGAGACGTGAATACACGCGCCAAAAAACTGGGAGTAAGTGTTGAACCCCAGCTCAGTGCTTAGTTCTCAGTAGCTTATCTATTGATATACCTTTCAGGCCAACAATCCCTCGCGTACGAGACAGCAAATAGAGACCCTCTCGGAACAGTTCCAGGCGGCGCTCATTGCCTATGACGAGGGCATCATGTCTGACGATCGAGTGCTGGCCTGTGCTCTGTGGCGTCGCTTCTTTGAAATGAATTGCGATGATTATACCCAGATCGAGCGACTGATCAAGTATGTGCGCAAGCAGGCACTTATGTTGGATAGCTTAACACGCGAACAGTTCATAACGAAGCCCGCTATAGCTTGGCATGATCTGGACAAGTGCAAAGTGGATGTATAGAAAATGTTCTTTTAGTTTGTTTATTAAAGTCTATATACAAGTCTAAGTCTAAGCCTGAGATTTAAATAACCAGATCGTCGATGGGCTCATCCACCAGCGCTCTGAGCTGACACTTGAGCAGGAAGGCCATAATACGACGTTCAGCTCGTACTCTCTGATTGCCTTTGAGCTGCTCGAGAATTCTGGCCATTTTCAGGTAATCGCTGCCCGGTGATGACAATAATTTGGCCATTTGTGCTGTTGCGTCGGAAGGCGACCTTTCTTTTGCTGTGGGTTCTATGCTTGGCTGCAAATGTTCGTCCTCCTCCTCCACATCTTCTTCCTCGTAAATGATTTCCTCCTGTAGGATTTGATCGTTTTGTTCAATGACCTCCTCAATTATGAATGAGCTGTTGGCATGCTGCTCTAGTTCGCTGACGTGCATCACCACGCAATCGTTGTATGACTGCCATGTATCCTGTTCCTCAAAAGTCTCTTTTGGCGCCTCTTCGGTCTGTGTTTGTTCCGTGCCCTGGGCCGTGGGCTTGGCTTTGGGCCTCGGCTGCATATCTGAGAGAAATCGTAGTCGCTCGAAATACGGCCATGTTGAGGCACCAGGTCGACGAGATTCCTTTCTATACTGGTAGTGTAGATTGTTCCAGCGCATTAAGCAGAAATCCACTGCAAAATTAAGATTGATTAGTGTAAGTTGATGAGAGGAAACTCAAATTTACCATCGCAATCCATTATCTCTGCTATTTTGGACCATATTTCCGCTTTGACCTTCATAACATCATAGTTGGAAAGTCCCGTCTGACGCTTATACAACACGGTATTTGGCTCCACATGATCAATGAGCTTGAAATCAAACGGACGATTCTTTTTATAACTGGTGCGCATATTTATTTCAATATTTGTCAGAAATCACTTCGCACATATGCTGGAATGACACTGTAGCATAGTCACACGAAAATAGGAAAATACAAAAATAACTTGGGTACACCAATGATTCATTATTTCGCAATTTTTAAATTCTTGAAATCTTCAAAATTTTTCGAAATTAAACACTGTTTAAAGCCACTTAGCTGAGCAAGCGATTTAATTGTCATTCCACTATTTGCAGTGTTGCCTTACACATAAATAACAGAGTTGCTTTGATTTACAAATATCGAAAATGTTCGATACGGAGCAATGTTGCCGTTGAATAAACCTACAGTTTCTTTCATCTCTAATACTGACGTAGGTGCAAAACCTGGAAAATTGTAAGGTGAAGTGAAAATTGCAAAAAAAAGTGAAAAAAGATATAATATTTGGCAAATAATTGTGCAATTCGAGTGCTGATAAAAATGAACATGTAAGTGTCAATCAATTTCGATGGGGGCACGCAGTGTTTATTCTAATATTTGCAAATGAATCGACATGTGGTGCAGAGTGTGGGGTGAGGGTTGGGGGGACGGATGGACTAGAAAATTTCCTTAAACATTGGCTAAAAATCGATAATTCAAAATGGCAGAACGAGTAGCTAGTGAAAATAACATCGAAGAGTAGAAAATAACGTTTGGAACTGCTTTTGATGATCAAAATTGTAATTAATGGCGCACAACGCTCGTTCCAGGTATAACGGACAGGTAAATGGTTACATGGGAGGTGCCCCAGCCGGCGGCATGCCCAACAATCGCATGGGCGCTGGCGGCGGCGCTGGCATGTTTCAACGCAATCGCTCGGCTCCATACATTCGTGGCGGACCCAGCGGCGTCGGAGGTGGTGCTGGTGGATTCAATGGAGGTCGCATGAACATGGGCGGCCAGGGAGCGCGCAACGATCGCGACGGCGGCGTCTTTGGTGGTCAGAACGGTAATCGCACGTCGAATCACGGGGCCCATTTGCCGGCCATTGTGTGGTCGGAGGTGTCCCTTACCCCGTTCCGGAAGAACTTCTACAAGCCGTGCGACTCCGTATTGGCTCGCACCCAGGGCGAAACGGATACGTTTTTGAGCAGCAACGAGATTACCATTAAGGGCAACGAGGTGCCCACTCCCAGCATTGAGTTTGAGGAGGGCGGCTTTCCTGACTATGTCATGAATGAGATCCGCAAACAGGGCTTTACCAAGCCCACGGCCATTCAGGCCCAGGGCATGCCCATCGCGTTAAGCGGTCGTGATCTGGTCGCTGTGGCCCAGACCGGCTCCGGAAAGACACTGGCCTATGTGCTGCCCGCCGTAGTGCACATTAACAATCAGCCGCGCTTAGAACGCGGCGACGGACCTATTGCCTTAGTACTGGCGCCCACGCGCGAGCTGGCCCAGCAGATTCAGCAGGTGGCCAGCGAGTTTGGCTCCAATACGCAGGTACGCAACACTTGCATCTTTGGTGGAGCCCCAAAGGGCCAGCAGGCGCGTGACCTGGAGCGAGGTGTGGAGATTGTGATAGCGACGCCGGGACGCCTTATTGATTTCCTGGAGCGCGGCACCACGACGCTGAAGCGCTGCACCTACCTGGTGCTGGACGAGGCCGATCGCATGCTGGACATGGGCTTTGAGCCACAAATCCGCAAGATCATGCAACAGATTCGCCCCGACCGCCAGGTGCTCATGTGGTCCGCCACATGGCCAAAGGAGGTGCGCCAGCTGGCCGAGGAGTTTCTTAACAATTACATTCAGGTCAACATTGGTTCTCTGTCGCTGAGCGCCAATCACAATATACTCCAGATAGTCGATGTCTGCGATGAGTCGGAGAAGATTGTCAAGCTGATACAGCTGCTCACCCAGATTTCCGGAGAGAACGAGACCAAGACCATCATATTCGTGGAGACTAAGAAGCGTGTCGACGAGATCACACGCAATATATCGCGTCAGGGTTGGCGCGCCTGCGCCATCCACGGCGACAAGTCGCAGCAGGAGCGCGACTTTGTGCTATCCAGTTTCCGCAATGGACGCCACTCGATACTGGTGGCCACCGATGTGGCCGCACGCGGATTGGGTGAGTGTTTCGTAGCTTTTGCGCTGTTGTCTTTTATTGATGCGCTCCATAACCAATAACCGAGCAAGAGTTGCTGTGGACCAACAACATGCCCAAAAATGCCAAATGCCAAATGCAAAAAAAAATGCCAAATGGTTTTGTTTCATTATTTGATTCGTCGTCGTCGTCGTCGTCTGGCAGCGACCGTCAGCGATGAATCGGCCAACACCGACCCGCCTCTTACTCTTGTTCATTCCTCACGATTGAGAGAGCCACAGGTTATGCAAAGACTTCTGAGCCCTTCGAATTGTGACGTCACAATATCGGAGTTTAAAGTAGTGTAACTACTAAAAATAGGCAATCTTTTTTAATCAAACTTGACAAAGATCCGTATTATTGGTGCACACAGCACATATATCAAAGTTGTCCCGATCGGACCGCTATATCATATATTCCATAGGAATAATCGTATAAAAACTCAACTTTTTTGTTTTATAAGTTGTCTTATCTAGTTAAAAATGTGCTTTATTAGGCCCTTAAATCTTCGGACCTTAGCCTTATATAGTTTCTCGTCAAGCTAAAAGCCACAAACCAATTTTGTGACGTCACGCTCTCTTAAATCACGCTATTTTGTTTCTGCGCCGTATGATGGAACTGTTTTTTGCGCAACCTTTAAATCGCTCAATCGTGATGCATTCCTTCGCTTTCACTTTTCACACTCTTTCTCGCTCTCTCTTTTTCTGTCTCTAAGACTTAATTGCTTCTCTCTCACCGCTCGGGTGAGATTAGTTGACGTTGACCGTTGTGCATTTACAGGTTAAGTTGTGCATTGCATGTCTAACTCTTCTCCCATCTCCTGCAGCTTCCGTTCGGGGAAGCATTGAACCTTTTTCTTTGTTTTCAATTTTTATTTTATTTTATTTTTTTTTGCTATTTTTTAAAAACAAACAAGATTATCTAAAAAAAATATAGAAGTGGTGTGGTCGAAATAATGAGGGGAATGTGTTCTCCATGCATTTTGCTGGTTATATGAAGTTCTTACACATACATATGTATTATTGTATTTTTAGTTTGTTGCCCTCCTTTCTAAATAGTTTTTAGTTGTGCTTCGTGAAGTCACTTTTGAGTAACCTAACTTACCATATGCAATTTGTTGTCAGTCAAGGACCCAATGGCCTAGCAAAATACGAGTAACTTTACAAGAATAAAAAATAACAATAAGATAAAAGTAATATTTCAAGATCGTTTAAAAGTTGTGTTGAATACGCTCTTTATAAGGACGGCCAGTTGGTGGAACTTTCTTAAAGGCTTTCTCTAAAGGGCTGTAACCGGATTTTTTTTTTTATTAATTTTTTTTAAGTTACAATTCGGAGTCTAACATATTTGAATGAATTTTGCGGCCAAGAAATTTTTGACTGATGCTTATTTCCGTAGCTTATTTGTATATATCATAAAATTATTATGTATATTGTATTTTACGTCGCTCCTATATGTATAAAACCTAAATTTGTGTGTGAACAAAAATATCATCAGCACTTTTTGAAATGGACTTCGATTTTTAAATGGCAAAAGTAAAAAAAAATAAACCAAACAAGAGAAAAGTTAAATGTTAAAAAAATGTTGTATACACAAAAAAGATATAAAAAATATTAAAAGTTAAGCTTTATATACAAGTTGAGGGTTGAATTCTTAAGTTTTTAGCAACGCGGAACTCTCATCATTTAAGCTCCGCGCGCAGGCTACATCTCCAACAACAACAACAACAACAACCGAAACAACAACAACAGAGCCGTAACAACATTTATTTACGTAAGCCCTTTCTAATATAATCATAGATCGCACACGGGGTAAGTACTAGGCTAATTATGAACCAACTCTCACTTACCAATCTTTCTTCTTAACAACTGACCGTTATACGCCGCACCCAACCCAACCCACCCCAACCAGCTAATCCCATCGAAACTTACCATATATCCTAGCACCCTCTCATCACATTGTTATTATATAACCTACATCTTAAGTTTAATCAAGCCGTCTCTTGTATGCATTAAGCTTAAAAAAAAAATAAAGTATATATACATATATATAATAAAGATTTGTGTATTTCAAAAAAGCATAAGAATGAGAACACAAAGGTCGAGGTCCACATTTCTGCAGTATAGAAAAAACATATATCTGTTTGCCAAAGATGTATAGTTGTTAATATACGCTAAATAGTATTGATGGCGAAATTTTTGTTCAAATCAAAACAATAAAAAAAATTAAAACAAAAAAATATATTTAATTACAAAGCAAGATAATTGTTCAAGTGCATATTTAAGTTTACCAAAAAAAAAGGAAAAAAAAAAACCAAAAAAACTCAACCAAACACACACATAAGTTTCTGTTTTTGTTTATAGTTCTTGAGTATGTAATGTGAAAGAAAAACACGTATAATAGTAAAAATCTGTTTAACATATTGATAACTTCTTCAATTTTCAAATCAAAACGAATCGAAATCACGCAAAACAGACGTTGACGATGTCAAGTTTGTGATCAATTATGATTACCCTTCGAACTCGGAGGATTATGTGCACCGAATCGGACGTACCGGACGCTCCAATAATACGGGCACAGCCTATACCTTGTTCACGCACTCCAACGCCAACAAGGCCAATGATTTGATCCAGGTGCTGCGCGAGGCCAATCAGGTAATGATGCAATGGGAACCAATAAACACATATTTTTAGACTTTTATAAACTTTTCAATCTAAATATATATATTTTTCTAATTTTGTTTCTCTATTTAGACCATTAATCCTAAACTGATGAATATGGCCGCTAGCGGTGGCTATCAAAAACGCGGCGGCATGGGCTATCGCGGCAATGGCGGTGGCTACCAGGGTCGCAACCAGCAAATGGGCGGTGGCAACAACTATCGCAACAACCAGAACAATAACCAAATACATAGAAATGTGAATGGTGGCTACAATCCAGGCGGTCCGCCACGTTACGATCAGAAGCCAACGCGCACTTCGCCGCCTGCACCAGGCGCCGGCTATCGTCCACAGGGCGGTGGCTATCAGCAGCAACAGCAGCAGCAGCAGGCGTCGCAACAGCAGTCCAATGGGGTGCAGTTCTCGCGCTTCAATCCCAATGCAGCTTGCTTTGAGCCCAAGACGCAGGCGTCCGCAGTGCAACAGCATCAGCCACCGCATCTGGCTGCAGCTCAGGCAGCCGCAGCCGCTGCCGCTGGCTATGGCTATGGTATCGAACAGAAACGCTCTCGCTTTGCGTTGAACTTCAATATGCCGCCGCCAACAATTACACAGCAGCAACAGCAGCAGCAACAACAGCAGCCACAACAACCGCCAGCACAGCAGGTGCCAACTGGAGGCGCCGCTGCCCTGCCGCCACAGGCATACGGACAATATACAAGCATGTCCAGTAGCATGGCGACGGTGTCCCTGAATGGAGGCGCGCCCAGCATAGCGGCCAGCGCCTACCGACCTCCGTATGCGATGCCGTACGTGATGCCGCCACCACCATTACCCGTACAAAACTAAACAGTAACGCCAAATTGTACGAGCTCGAGTAACTGGACCTCAGTATTAGTTGGTCTATGTTATTTTTGGCTCTAATGTAATTTCCTTTCCTACTCACAAACACCAACACGCAACACAAGACACGGGACACACCCACATACACAAACACAACACACAAACACACACCCTGACACACACACACACACCACCAATCAGCGTAAGAAACTTGAGTATATTAACATCTTAGAGATACTCTAAGGTATCATCATACTTGTGTAGATCTCCTCCGCCCACACATATTAGCAATATAATATGGTTTAAACTGGAATCAAATACGCTTGCAATTTGATAAATTCTCTTTTCGTTTTTATACATTATAATCAAATCCTACACGTAGTTATTAGGCATTCGTTTAGTCAAACATTTGGGCATTCATTTGCCGAACACTATTTGGCATTTAGCTTTTTATGGCCCCAGCGTATTTGATTTCTGTAACTATTCTCGAATCAATCTCTATTCTATCTATAATGCAACATTTTGTAATTTGCAATGCTCCAAGCGACACTGACACAGAGACGAACAAATTAAGTCAATTTCTTAGAATCAAATGCGTATTATATCACCTTAAACCATATTATGTGATTAGACTAATTGCTTAGCTGAAACTGAACACAACAATTTCCACAACAACAACAACAAAGTAAAAAAAAAATAATAAAAAAAAAAACAATAAAATAAATGTATAATTCCATATATTGTAAACGTATGAATTGATTTACAACTAATGAATAAAGGAGTTAATTAAACATCAGCTCGATTGTTTTATTGCTGCCCCGTAAAAAAGGTTAAAAATTGACGAGAATTTCTAACAGTCATACTTACGCTATCAACGATTTCTTCTCTTAATTTGTATGATGATCATTGATTTTCTAAACTTAATTGATTTGCTTTTATTTTCATTTTTAAATATATATATATATTTTATATAAGAAAAAACTATTATACATCCAAAATTATCATAATAATAAATAGAACTAAAGTATACAAATATTACTAGACAGCATCACCATCATCCGTATCATACTTTTAAATGATCTTTCATCAGTGGCTATCATCCAACCATCGATACATAGATCTTTCTAGCTTCAACGTTACTCGAAGTACTTTCTTCTTTTTTTGGTTTTTTGTTTTTGTTGGAAATTTGTTTAGCTCACACATTTTACAGAATTTATTTTAAAAATTACACGATGAATATGATTATGACTAACAAAATTGTGAGAATGTAGAAGTCATTTTGTTTATTTGTGTTGTGTTTGTTGCTTTTGTAACTTTGCTAACTGTTTTGTTGTTGTTTTCATTTGTTTTTGTTTTGTTTTTGTTTTGCATATACATACATACATAGCATAATGTGTTATACTCGATCCTTAAACTATTTGTCTGACGCATACTAAATTTTCAATCTTTCGCTCTTTGGCTGCCTGTTGATTACATAGGTTTTTTTTTTTAGTATATTTAGTTATAATGCAATTGATTTCCTGATCCGCATAGCTTTCAGTAGTAGTAGTTGTTGTTGCTTTTCTAAGTTGTCGTTTGTGGGATTTTTTAACTACCCAGGGGAGTACTGAAACATTGAGTGCAGTTTTACAATTTTTTATCGATTTTTTTCGTTTTTTTTTTTAGTTTTTTGTTTCTTTTTTTATTTAAGTTAGTTTTTGTTTGTTAAATTTGCTTAATTTTCTTCTTTGGCGCAGTTGACTAATTCTGTGTGTTGTTGGTTTTGGTTGCTACGATTCTGCTTGCTGTTTACATATATAGATATCACGAGAGTTCCTGCGAGAACTGCGTCTCCAGGGTGGGTCTAGTTCTAGTTGGATTTCTGTTGGGATTGCGTATCGGTGGTCCTGGGCTGCCATAGCCCGCCGCATACAGCTGCGGGCACGAGTCTTTTATGAGTTCCTGCGTCTCGCGCAGCTGCCGCTGCACCTGGGGCGCCAATCTCTGCACGCTGATGGCCGGCGGAAATTTATATTCCGTTGGTGGCGCGGGCTGTAAAAAAGGGAAAATAAGTTGTTAGTGAATATATTTGAATTCTCATTGAGGCACATTTATTATAATAGAAGTTCATGTTAATTTGTTGCAACTAGCAGTTTTTTTTAATATAACTGTTGGATAAATATGGCTAAAGCACTTAAGCTTTTGTTGCTGTTGGGAATCAAGTATATATATATACATACTTGATGAAATCGTATATAGCAGGGCGCTTTTTAAAGTATTTTGTAAGACATTTTGTAAATTGTAAGACAAATCGCCATGAATAAAAATATATTTAATACTATAAAGATGGGAAATAAAATATTTTTGACTTGAAAGTATTACCCGGCTATGCCCGGGCATCGTATTTTTCATCAGAACAAAGCTTTATATTTTTATAGTTAGGAATATCGGATATTTTGATTGTATGATATAGAAATATAGAAAGGCTTTTTGAAAAACTGAAATTAGAATTATCCCTATTGACAAAATTGGTTGCGATTCGTCGTAAAGCTCTAATCTAATCGAACATAGGCGACAATAACAATTCCCTACGTGTTAAACAAAATCAATATCAAATCGCAAATCGGACCCAACACGAACCTCATTTCTCAATCGATATCTTCACTTCCTTTCAAAGCCCCGCCCACTCACCTGCACGGTGTGCATGACCTCGCCGTAGTAGGCGCCGGCTGCAGTTGGCGGCTGTTGCAGCTGCGACGATTGCGGCTGCAGCGGCTGCTGCTGGCTTTGGCTGTGTGGAGCGGTTTGTGGTTCGTAAGATTCGGAGGCGATGGGAACTGAGGCCGCCTGTTGGGCGGCAACTTGGGGGGCAGTGCTCGGTACGCCGTAGTAGGACAGCTGTAAGGGAGCGCGTCCAGCTGTTGCGCCAGCGCCATTTAGGAAGCCCGTCACGCCCGTCTGCATGAGCGGCGAGTTGGCGGCGATATACTGAACGGGAGCGGCACAAACTGGCGGCGAGGGTGAGGCGCCATACAGCAAACGCTTGGGGCTGACGCTCTGCGGCTTGGCGCCCGCGGGCAGCGACAGCATGTGGCCACCATAGGCAGCCAGCTGTTGTTGTTGCTGCTGCTGCTGCTGCTGCTGTTGCTGTTGCTGTTGTTGCTGTTGCTGCTGGTAGAGGGCCAGTTGCTGTTGCTGCTGCTGTTGCAGCTGATTGAGCTGCGCGGCGGCCGCTGCATTGGCATTGGACGTATTGACGAGATTGGCATCGAGCTGAGGCAGCAGCTGCTGCGTGAGGATTAGCTGCTGCTGTTGCTGCTGGTAGAGAGTTGCTGCTTGATGGTGTTGCTGTTGTTGCAGTTGCAGTTGCTGCTGCTGCTGTTGCTGCTGCTGTTGCTGCTGCTGCTGTTGCTGTAGTTGTTGCTGTTGCTGTCGCCCCGCCATGACGTGCTGAGGTAGATACTCTGTCGTGGGCAGCGTGTTGCAAGCCGAGGCGGGCTGCAGCAGATGGCCAGTGGGGCCCGCGGCAGCGCCTCTCGTCTTGATCGGCACCTGCACAACCTGACGTATCGGCGTCGTCTGCAGCGAGCGGCTGGCGGAGGAGCAGATGGATGCGGTCAGGCTAGCGGACTCCCAATGCTGCACCAGCGCATTCAGTCGTGCCTCCTCCAAGGCAATTTCCGTCTCGCTGGCCGAGTCGTAGTCGGGACCCTGTGGAGAAAACACGCTTAGTCAGGTCTAGTCTTTGGTGGATCTGTGTCCTTAGTCACCTCGTCGATCTTCTTGTCCAGCATGCGAAAGAAATTCTGTTGGCTTGATGATATTTCTCTGCAAGGTGCAGGCAGTTTTAGTTTGGATGGAGTTAGGGGGTGTGTGTGGAACACATGGCTACAGTTACTTGCTACTTACTGGCTTTGCAGCAGCGACAGATTCTTGGCACGCAGCAGCGACACGGCCATGTCCTCTTCGGTGTCCTGTATGTCCTTATTGCTTTGTTCCTCGGTCTCGTCATGCTTCTCGCGCTCACGTTGCTGCGCTTTCTCAGCATCCTCAATGTGGCCTTCATCCTCGTCCGTCTCCGCATCCGAATCGGCTAAGGGGTTGGGCAGAGGGGGGCAACATGTGTAAGTAAGGCAGCAAGTGCAAATTTGAAGTAATAAAAATAAATTGTTGCAAGTGTTGCTAAATGTTTTTGTCGCCATAAATGCCATTAAGGATACTCGAAGGGCATTTAAAGAAGTCATAGAAAAGTAGAACAACAAACTAAGACAAGTATTTAGATAAAGTAAAGCTAGCCAGATAAAAGTTGAGTTTTATTCATTATTGTCCTTATTTTAACCTGTCGTTTTCAATGGAAGTACAGCATTTTTTCATTTAAATCCCCTATTTGTGTTCTGAATTTAAAATTTTTGGAATTAAAAGAAAACTTTGAAAGAAAATGTAGATTCTCAAATTAAGATGTTGCGACCTACGCCAAATTTCGACAAGGATTTGATTTGATTTTAGAAAAATGATGTGTAACCATTGCCGAAGATCTTCTATATCAGTTTTTTATACCCGAAATTCAAAGCCAAGCATCCCTGCTGCTCACAACTCCTGGCTTCCCAAGCTCCTTAAGCTCAAGTCAATTTCCATATCCTTTTGAAGCTCACACCCGTTTATGGCCTTTGCAAATTTAATCAAGACGAGTTATGCATTTTAATGCAAATTCGGTAGGCGCAATACAAAAATATGATATGAATGAAAAACTTTATAATTAATCTAGCCAGTCCGAAAGGGCGAGAGCCTAACGCAGCTAAGGCCATCAGAATTTGGGCCTTTTATGGCACAATGTCGCCTTTGTGTATGCTACACTTTTGTTAACCCGTTTCGAGCGCAGCCCAAACACACACACACACACACGCACACACATGTACATACATAAATAGAGACAAGAGCCCCAAAGGGGCCACACCCACTCAACTGGTACGCCCACTGCAACAACAAGTTGCCTTTTAGCAGTTAATTACACACACACACACACACGCACACACACAAGCATACAACAACAATGTGGCAAAAGGCTCTCGGGGCACTGCCGAAACTTTTGAATGTAGGCTAGGGCAACAATTTTATATTTCAGCGTTTTATTATACACTCACACAGGCACACATACGCATACATACAAACA
Organism: Drosophila colorata; assembly: GCA_035041545.1. Lineage (NCBI taxonomy): Eukaryota > Metazoa > Arthropoda > Insecta > Diptera > Drosophilidae > Drosophila > Drosophila colorata. The sequence continues at coordinate 11,153,597 of JAWNLD010000564.1, forward strand.
TAAATGTGTGTGTTTGTGTGTGTGTGTGTTGGCATGTGTGTGTTTATATTTATGGCATGCATGTGTGCAGGTTATAAGCCTAGTCCTTTAGTTTGTAAATGCACGGCCTAAGCTCTGCTGCTGACATATTAATCAATGATGTCCTCATTGTGAAAACAGGTGGGTTAAACACACACACACACACACACACACACATACACACGCACACACAACTGCAGGCAAATTGATGTCGTCATGCGTGTAAGCTTTTGTTATATGCTTGTGTGTGCGTGTGAGTGTAGTCAAGGCAAATAGACACAATCACACTCACACACACGCACTCACACACACACACACACACTCACACACACATGCAAATTCGCGACTCCTTTCAAATGCTTACCATGTCCTCCTTTCTTGCCATTTGCTTTACTCTTCGATTTCCTGGGATATAAATGTATTTTGCTCTGTCCACAGCCCATTTTCTGACTGTGCTGCTGCTGCGGCTGTTGTTAACGGCGGCGCTGACGCTGACGCTGACGCTAGCGTTCTGTGTTGTTTTTGTATGTTTTTCAATTTTTTTATGATTTTTTTTTTTAATTTGTTGCTCGACACGTTCTGCGTAGTCTGCTGACGACCTGTATCTGCTGCCCTCTCGCGCTCTTCTTCTTCGCTCTTGCTCTGTTTCTCTCGCTCTTTCAATACGTCTATTTTATTTACGTTTTTGTCACACGTCTCTGCTGGTTTTTGTTTTTTCTTTCGCTTCTTGTGTTTTATTCAATTTTCACTAATTTAACTATGTGTGTAAATTTAATTTATTTGATTTCATGTTGTTGTTGTTGTTTATTTGTTGTTGAACCTTTCGAAATCGTTTCTTTTAATACGACAGCAACATCATAAACAACAACAAAAACGAGACAACACGAAAAAATAAATAGAAACAACATCTGCGAGCATGGAACATTCCACGTTAGCCACTTGTTCGAGAATTTAATTTGTCGACATCAACGACGTCGTCGTCGTTTGTCTTCTCTGTCGACGTCGTGCGTAAAACGCCCACCCACCCCATTTCCAGTTCAAACCAAACACACGAGCGCAAAAAAAACTTTTAAAAGTAGCGGAAATTAACTTTTTGCCTTGGACAGCGAGCAGCACCCAACCCACCCAACTGGCCACCCCGGCGACCCACTGGCCCAACCACTTGTTTCGCTCTGTGCGCCATAAATTCAATTTGCAGCGTCAATTTGTAAACATGCACACGGCACACGGCACAGGACACGGCACAGGACAGCGCAAGGCACAGCAAAAGGGTTTGGCCCAGGGCTGCAACAAAAAAAAGCTACTCTCGCCGTTGTTGTTGTTGCTTTTGTTGGAAATACTGTTTCAATTGGTGTTTCAATTTTTGTTTCTGGTTCTGTTTCTGTTTAGCTGTTGAGACGCGCGCGCGTTTTACAGCTATCAACACTTGCGTGCGTTGTTGTTGCTGCTGTTGTTGTTGCTAATTTAAACAAATAACAATAATAAGCCCAACAAATAATGCAACAAAAACACTTGAATTATATTCAATTATTCTCACATAGCTGAGCAGCGCACTGACCAAAGCAGAGCAGAGCAGAGCGTCAGCCTCTTGCTCGCTCACAGTACTGCTTATAATAGACACGCACACAGACACACATACACCCACTAACATACATGGCCAGGCGAATGGGGCAGGCAGCGAGGCGCCAACACTCGTTCAGAGAGAGAGAGAGAGAGAGAGAGCAAAAGCGAGAGCAAGCTCCAGCGCGCCGCCTCTCGCTCTCCTCTGCTGCTGCTGCTGATTACTCCTGTATGCGTTTATGTATGTGTGTGCGTGTGTGTGTGTGTGTTAGAGTGCGCGCTGCGTGCGAAATTGATTTTTCTATTTATAAAAAAAAAATCAAAATATATCTGTATTTTCGTTTGTTGCGCGGCGTTTTTTTTTATGGATTAGTATTTTTGTTGCTGCTGCCAAAAACATAATTTATGTTTTATTTATGATTTTCGTTTTCCATTGGCAGTTTGTATTCAAACGTTTCGACGTCTTTCCTGTGCGCGTTTTTATAGAAACTTGTTTGATTTATACGCAGCACCACTTGGGCACACACTTGGCCTCCCATTCGGATTCAGATTCAGATTTCAACGTTCAGTTTCCGAATTCGAAACATTTGTTTAGCGGCACATTTGGCCGTGCCGCATTTACCGCTTACTTTTATTTACACTTTTGTTTGGTTTAAAACTAAAGGAACTTTTGCGCATCAGTTTTCATTGAATATTTACACTCGGTTCTTTCATTTTTATGGATTTTCTGCGGAAAACTCGCCGAAAAAGTTTTGGCTGCGACGCGTCGCCTGTGTGTGGAATTTTGTATGCTGAAATTTATGCTGCCTGACACTCCTCTTTGTGTCACACAGCAATTTTGTGCTTTTCTCATTCGGCGCGTCGCGGCCAGAGAGCAGCGGCAACTGAGCGGAGCGCAGCTTACATACCAACACATGCGAAAGCATTATCGGAGCTTTTATGCTCAACACTGCTCTCGCCGCTGTCCCTCCAGAGGGTGGGTTTTGGAGTGTGTGAGCACCGCTGTTTTTTGTTATTTATTTTTGTTTTGGGTGGGGGTTTGTTTCTTGTAAGCTTTCAGCGCTGCTGGGCGTGCTTTTTGGGTGGTACTCGCATTTAGTTGAATGAAAGCTGTAGTCAGATACATATTGTGTTAAAATGCGCAACGAGTTCTTTTCAAAGAAAAGCTTGCCGCATTTCTACTCAAAACTTAAAGCTCATGCCACGTGACCTTTGGGCGCGCGGTAAAGCTCTGCATTTCAAATTGATAAAAGTTTGAACTTTATTCATGTCGTTGGCAACACCACAAATAGCAAGTTTGTATAGATTTTTTTTCAACCCAAAATTGTAAGCTTTTAGCAGAGAACTTCCTCAATAGACTCAAATCTGGGAAACTATTGTAGAATATATTAAAGAAATCGCCGCTTTGTCATGTTCAGCCTCATTGCTTTTCACAATTTCAGCGTCCAGTGCGACGCTCTATTTCCGCTGCCAACAACCCCCTAACTATTCGCAAAACTCGCCCCTGCCTATGTGAGTTATGTTAGTGGATGCCATTATGCGAGTTTGCCATGTGAATTTATTGCATAATAATGAAGTGAGAAACGTTACAAATCAAAACACTCGACGGCATTGAGATAAAGTTCATCTGCGGGGTTTTTTTTCTGACCTTTTTTTTATCATTATAATATTTTTGGGGCAGAATCCTCGGAAATTTTTGTGCATTTGTCAGCCGCAACGGAATTGAAACGTTTGCGCTTTTATTGCCGCGGACGTGTGTCGCTTATCCTGGCAGGGGGTGGACATTTAACAGGGGATGTCCTGGTGGGAAAAAAATATGAAAAAGATAGTGGCAAGCAGGAAGTAATAAACAACAAATGCGAAACAATATCATAATATTGATCTGGCACTGGCATATTACAATGACATAGCCATGTTATCCAATCGATAGCCCAAGTGGGAAAATTCGATGTAAATGTTTATATTTAAGCCTAATGCCACATACTTTATTAACATTGCATTTATAATATCCTTTCAAGCTTATCTTAGATAAATCTGAATTTAAAAGAAAATTAGTTTAACCTGAATCACTTATTTTTTTTTTACAAATAACAATGACATTTTGTATAGTTCTATTTTAAAAATTTTGTTTCCTATTCAAAAATATTTTTAAATAATCAAAAAGAAGGTATCGTATTTGAATGTATATAATTTTACGTATAAGAGAATTAACCACTTTCTATTATTATCAGAATTACTGAAATTATGAAAGTTTTAAATCTGAAAAGGACGTTGAGAGCTAACAAATGAAGTCTTCGAAAAGTAGATTTAAAAAACTTCGTTTCAATTAATTTAACTTTTTAAAAACAGTTTTCTGTTACCTCTGTATTGAAAGCTTATTGACAGTCCGTTGTAAAGATTGTGGGGCTGTCAAAGGGTTGCATCCATTTACATTCTACGAGAATGGGATTTGCTGTTGTTGATTGTGGTGACATATGTTTCTGTCACATTGTTTGCGAGCAACAGTTTGGAGATGTCCCCGGAGCAGAGCAGACTCCTGCCATGTCATGTCTCGCAGTTGGCTATAAAGCATTTAGGCAAATTTTCGCACTCCTTTTTCTGGCTGACGCCCCCAGCCACAAAACTGAGAACAATTTACATAATTTTCAACGATTTTCCGTTGTTAGTCGCTGCTCTTCCTCTTCCGCTTGCCAATTGTTGATTGGCGCTGGCCAGAAATCAGCGTTGACTGATGCTCAATGTCGATGGTGCCAGAGATTTTTGTTAAAATCTCAGCAAAGCGATTGCGACTATCATGAATATGGGCGTGCCCGCCCGCCACGTGACCGCACGCGTTGCGTTGAATTTTACACGCGCGAAGTGGCGGCCCCAGGGACAACAGCGACGCTGGAGTTGGGTGGCGGGATCGCGCTTCGGTTTCGGTTCTGCTTTTGGCGCTGACTGTTAACCAGACTCTGCAGTGTGCAATGCAAATGGGGTGCGGTTGAGGCAACAAAAATTGTTTAAACTTTTTTCGGTGTGGCGGCCGTAGTCGACGTCGTCAACGGGGACGCGTGCAGCCAATAAGTCCTGAAGTCCTTCATCACTTCCGCTTCAGTTCAGTTCCGTGATTTTGCACAAATAATGTTTTGATTGCGTGGCAGCGTGACGTGTAATTATTATCGCCGCACACCATCGACAACAACAAAGCACACCGACGTAACGCCCAACCAGTGGCTGTAACTGGTGTCGCGTGGGCGTGGCACTGATGCTGCAAAAAAAGAAAAAAAATCGCAAAGCAATTAAAACGATTTGCCAACTTAAAGTAAGCAGCAGCAAAAGCCGGCAACGATCAGAACAAGCTCGTAAATTACTTTAATTAAAACCGCACGGAAAAGTTGACCGAAAGCTTCCTTAAGGACACTCACTGCAAAATCACAAATTAAAAATGGCTGCTCAAGAGAGCTGAAAATAAAAAATTTATGTAAATTTTGCGCGGCAAGCAGGAGAATCCTTTTGGCAGACCAGCGACAGAAATTTCATTAAAAACTGCGCCGAAAATTTTTGATAAAAATTAAAAACTTTTGCCGTCAGACGCGCTGAAGGACAATTGACAGTAAATGCAAAGAAAATGGCAGGCAAAATGGTGGAACGAACAAGAATAAAAAAGAAGAAAAAGAAATATATATGAAATCGTGAAACAAGGAATTAAAACAAGCAATAATATGAAAATATTATGACAGCGGACTGGGCTGAATTATTTAAATATGCCCAAGCTGCTTTCATATCAGCATATTCTTTTGAGCTTTTTGTTTTTGTCATCTTCGTCATTTCTGGTAATTTTAATGCGTTTTTTAGCGCCTCCAAAAGGTCCGAGCAGGAGGCCCACCCACTGCGCGTCCAGGCACTGTGCGTCCTTCCCGGCTGCTTTGCATAATTATATTCATTGAAAACTTATTTCCTTCAAGTTTTCAGCAAGAAATATTAAAAAATCCGAGTGCTGCGCTGCGCTCAGTGAATTGAGTTACAGTTACATGCACTGAGGGGCTGAGTTGGGGAAAGTAGGAGGTGGAAGAGGAGGGGGGGGGTGGAACAGTTTTGACATTTAATTGCTAGGTCTTTCGCATAGAGCTGCAAGAGCGACTAAATGTCCAGCACTTGCAGTCGCTGTCCACTGTCGAAGAAACCCGTTTCAATGGCCTCGCCTCGGACTTCGGACACCGCAGCCCGCAAGCCGTGTCCCCAGTAGGGAGCTGAAGATGCTGCTGCGGCTGCCGCTGCTGCAGAAGAAGATGAAGCAGAAAGCTGAAAAAAAAAAAAATGTAACATGATTTAATGACATGAATTATTTATGAGTTTCCTGTCAATCAAAAACCACGTCAAAGCATTTTGATGGCGATGTCAACGCGCCAGTGAGCAAAACACACGACGCTCTACACATTGCTCCAGAGATGCGCGACCAGCGGACAAGCCATACAAAATAAAATGCCTAAAAGAGAGATAAATAAAGATATATAATAATATATAAACGCACGAACTGTTATGGGTAGTAAGTAGGTAGTAAGCAAAACGAAATGCTTAAATGAATTAAATTTGGACCAAGGAAGAGTTAGGACCAGGTTAGACAACAATGGGTTGTACAGAGATCTAAGAAATAATCCGAAAGAAGTGTGTTATTGAGAAGCAAGAAAGAAAGGTTGTGATTCACCGATGTCGACGTCTGATTTTTGATAAAAACAAACAAAACGGTACTTTCATAGAAAACGGCAACTTCCGGTTTATTGGGCGCTTTATGAAATAGTGTTGTAATCTTGGATACGTTTTAGAATAAACGAATTAAAATTCTTTGTGTTTAGTTTGAGTATTTAAAATATTAAAAATAAATTTTGAAAAATTCCCTTGGTAGATATAAATGCTGTACAATGTTGAAGGATCAGGAATAACTTTTGATACCATATTCTATTCGTTACACATTTACAATATATGTATACAAATTTCTTAAAATAAAAAATTCTACAGCTTCACTTGTGAGACTTGACATCAAAAGGAAAATCTCTTATTCAACATCTTTACAACATATCAAAAAGGCATTCCTGTACTCTTACAGATGGACAGATCTATCGCCACTCAACTTATTCCTATGTACACCACATCCTGAGCCCCATACCAGGCTGCTACTTTCCAATCATATACTCCTAAGTATTTATAGATACGGCCACAGCCACGAATATGAATACTCGCACTGCACTAAATGATATGCTAATTCAGAAGCTTTTTAATCAAGGCCCTAAGCCAAAGCCATGGCCAAAGACAAAGCCAGAGCCAGAGCCAGAGCCAGAGCCAAGGCGAAAGCCAAAGAAAGAAGCGCATTTGCATTTTGTTTACTTTTTCCCATTGTTTTCTCTTGTGCTTACGCGCTGTGTGCTCTGTTCTCTGCCCTGCTTATGCTCATTGTACTCTCCTATGTGGCTCTGTTCTATTGTTGCGCTCGAATGAAATCAATCATGTAATTTATGTTAGGATAATATGCCCCGGCAACAGTCGAACCCCTCTAAAATGGACTGTCAAGAAATAAATATTTAACAATAATTGATTTAAAAGGCGCATGCAAATTGTTCTCCAGCAACAACAACATCAACAGGGGGCGCCAATCAAAAGTAAGCATAAAGGACGAGCACGAGGCCTGTCGCATTTCCTTTTTTTTTCCTTCTTTTTTTTTAAGCAGCTTGGCCCTGGCACGTGGGTAAAGCAACGGCTGCTCTTGACGCTGGGGTCTCGGTCTCAAGTGTTTTTCTCAGCTAGCTTTTCCGGCTTTTTTCCAATTTCCTTGGCCGCTAAGCAAACAACTTGCAAGTCCATGTCCGGACGTTGCTGTCTCTTAAGCGTGAAATTATATGAAATATCCTTTAAAAAGCTTTTGATTTCGCCAAAACTGTAGCCAGGTCCTGCACGGGCACAGCCTGGGCTTGTATGCAAATGCCGTTCATCTGCTTAGCGTAAAAGTTGTTTTCTTACTTATTTCAGCAACACGTCGGCGCAGGGGGCGCCCCCTCCGCCCGGGCGCAGCCTCCGCCAGTCGGGAAAATCGCATTTGCATGCCTTTGTCTGAAGTTGACCTCGTTGATGATGTTGCTGTTGTCGTTGTTGTTGTTGTTTTTGTTTTTGTTGTTGTTGCTGCTGCTGCTGCTGTGCTGCGTCAGGTGTTGCGGGCAGGATACTAATGCTCTCTGTTAACGCTCTTAATGGCATAGACAAGCTGCCTCTGACTGCATAATGGAGTTGCTCAGCTGTCGGCTGTCGACTGTCGCCTGTCAGCTGCATTCATTCACCTGCTCTCTAATGTTAATGACATCTCCTGGGCCGACGCATCAGACCATTTTTGGGCTTGTTAGAAGAAAACAAAAAGTAGCTCAGCTGCTGATCAGGTGAAAGGCTGGCTGCTGGGAGCCTGGGCGGCTGGGCGGCTGGGAGGCTGCGAGTTAGGGCTGGCTGGTAAAAAATTAGCATTACTTCCGAGTGATCACAATCTGCGCATACTAATTGCCGCTTCGTGGGTTTCATTCATGGCAATCATTGAGTAGCTGCCTCCAAACTTGGCATTGCTGAATGATTCTGCTGTGATTTTTTCCAGCCCGTCTAGACGAATGTCTCCGCGGTTCATATAAGGCAACGGCGACGCACATTTGCCTCGATACGCGACTCTCTACTCTAGAGGCTGCTGCTGATCTGCGCTTTGGCCGATTCACAGGAAACTTGAACAACGGTACGAGTCGGTTGTGGCATGGACTTTGGGATAGGGGGCAGGTGGTACAGGTATGGTTACCCTTGCTTCTTACGAAACCAGCAGAAAACACCAATCATCCACATCATTGTCAACACGCCATCGTCGCCGTCAGTCCATAAACGGACGCACCTTTTGCCTTTTAAGGACACAGCTCTGTGGCCTGTCATAACTCTTGGTAGGCGTACCATGAGCTTCTCTTGGATCTCAGTTAGTCGGCTCGGCACGCAATGGTGCACTATGCGCTTGCCAAAGACTCTTTCTCTGGCTCTCGATAGGGACATTCTTATTGCCAAACATCCAAAAATGGCGCAGACGCCGCAGCTTCATGACGCGCGCTGGGAATATCAGCCAAGCTTTGTCGTCGTCATCGTCGTCGTCGTCGTCGTCATACTTTCGCTGGAGACACAGTCCCAGGCCGGAGTCTTAACCAGCTGTCGTCCGCTCCGCTTTGCTCCGCTTAGTTCTCAGCGCTCAAGTGTCAAGCGTCAATTGCCGTTGAAGTTTATTGCCTTGGCAGCAATTAAATCGATTTCGGCTTGGGGCTTGGCCATGTGTAAAGTCAACGCATTTGATTTGATTTTTGATTGGCTGTCATCGGAATTGATTGCAGAATTGAATTATCAAATTAGAGTGGTCGGCTCTCTGAACTCGATTCATAATTGGTAGCCAGCCAGCCTTCTAATGAATGAGTAAGCCTGTCAAACAATGTCAAATGGTTTCCTTACCCTTGAAAATTTAATAAACCGTATATTTATTGCGAAGATATGTATCTATCCCATTTTAATTCTCAGCTCTCGGATCTATAGCAAAAATATTTAAAAATCCCATAACTTTGTCAAAAGTAAACCAAATCGCATGTTTGAAGGCCTTTTTTGTCATGATTTGTGCTCTATATTTATGCTGCACTTAAATATATGCATTATTAAAAATAAAATATATTTTGAAATTTTGGTAAAAAATCATGGTACCCCCTTACTCATATTAGAAACATTTTTTTTCAAAATTTTAAATTGCAAATTTATATTTTTAATCGATTGTGGTTGTCACAATTAGAATAAAAACATCATTAAAAGTGTTTCCAAGGGGGTCAAATTTATTGTCAAAAATCGTGTAGAAATTGTTACATTTTTGGACATCTTAAGCTCTCGGATCCATAGCTCCTATATTTCAATTTCCCTTTCCCATAAGTTTGTCAAAACTAAACAGATTTGCATGTTTAATGGCATTTTTGTCACGGATTAACATTTCAATTAATTCTGCATCTTATTTTTAAAAAAGTTTTTTGACATTTTGGTTTTGGCTTATTCTCTTTTGACTTCGCATACATTTTTGGGCTTCTTAGACATTTTTGGATAAATGTTTTAAAAAAAGCAAATAAAAAATTTAGAATTTTGTATTTATTGTTAATATATACATATATGCTCAGTTTAATAAGGTACATTTCGAAAAGCTGTTTTATATACATCTTTGAGATAATATGATATTCTTGCCTTAAGATTCAATTCAAGTTATCCCCAATACCATAGCTGATAGCGTTGGACACATTTATTAGGCAAATTTCATATCCTTCATTTGCGTCACTGCAATTTGGCTAAGTAAGTTTTTATTGCCGCCTTCCCAGTAGTCAATACCCGCGCAGACCCCCTCGCAGAAATGCTTGCATAACTCAAAGAGAAAAATTCATCACCGCAATATGCGCAACACATACAAGAGAATTGTAGAAAAAAGAAGACAGTAAAATAGTAAAGTGGCAGCTAGGAAAATTGTCATAAAGGTGCAACTGACAACACCAGCAACAGCAGCAGCAGCAGCGGCAGCAACAACAACAAGCAAAGCGAGCCTCGTAAATTTCAATTTATATGCAGAATGAGCAGTGAGTAGAAAAGGCAAACACACACACACACACGCACACGCACACACATATAAGCGTATGTACATCTTATAAATACATACGTGCAGCAAAGGAGCAGCCAACGCAATGGCGAAAAGTGTCAACGTGATATTTTCTCGAATTTTCCAAGATTTCTTTTTTCAGTTTTATTTTTTTGGTGCTTTTTGCAGTGCAAGTGGAAAAAGCAATTTCATTAGACAAATTGAAAAAAATAAGTGCAAGGCAACAACAATAATAATAGACATGGCGATTGCCGTTATATGACCATGTTATATATGTATATACATACACATATATATATACATGCATATATGTATTTGTATATGTATGTGGGCCAAGCACATAAGCCAGGATAGACGCCATGTTGTGGCAACTGAAGATTTTCGTTGGTCGCTTCCCATTCGCTGCGTTTATTTTTGTTTTGCTGACGCGCATACGAGTAGGAACCCCGCACGCCCCACAGTGATATACGTTAATACACAGTTATGTGTACCCTCCCATCGCCTCGCCGAGCCTCGCCTCGCCTCGCATGCATGATGAGCTTCCATCCAGCAGGATGCTGCGCGCGCGTTGAAAATAGGCGGAGACTTGGCGGCCAACGGCGCCTTTCACACTTGGAGCAAAGGAAAAAAAAACAACAAATAAAACGAGCATCAAAAACAGAACAAAAGCAGTGAGGAATAAAAAAAAAAATGCAACCGACTGGCAGCGAGCACCGTTAGCTGGTAGCTGTTAGCTGCTCTTCCTTATCAACGCCAGAACTCGGCACAATTCGTTTCAGTTTTCCGCATCGTCGTCGCTGATTGGAAGCTTCGGCGCGCTGCTCGTTTTTGGGGCGGAGCAAAAGCTCTGCGGACAGTGGCGCCGTCTGGCGTGGGCATGCAATGGGGGCTGTTTGTGTACAACTTTTACGGGGGTTTCTTTATTGAGTGCAAAGCTGCTTACAAGACATCAATTCCCCGGGCAGCCGTTATCATGCCTACAAACCCCTCGGTGGTCTCACGACCCACAGGTAATATATACTCGGGCGGCAGCAAGAATCCGAATTCGCCCCTATCGCGCAGTTCTATGGTATACGGCAGGGTAATATTCTTCACGCCGTAGGCCCATTCCTTGCCTGCACCAGATACTGCATCTAAAATAGTTAAAAATATATGTAGTTTAAGAAAGAGTTTTCTGAGAATTTCCAGATGTATTATATAGAACTTACAGAGTGTTGAGGCACTGGAGCCGTATATAAAATGTGTACCATAGCGTCTGAATACAGCATCGGCAAAGCCCTTGGCAACTTTCATCATTTGTGGATAATGTTCGGGAAACTCGTCAGCAGTGTGACCCCAGGGCGAGAGCACTAATTGGCTATAGGAATGCAGGGAAATATACATTTTTATGCTACCTTCCGGTATGGAGTTGTTAATGTAACTGGTCATTTGTTGTATCTCCCGATCGGACTGCGCAAAGGGACCTGCATAGTAGTTGGAGCAGGGATCATTTGAAGTGCCCGCCTCTGAAATTTGTATTAGCACATCAAATGGATTATTAAAGTACAAAATTAATCTGATTAGCTGCTTATCAGATATAAGTGCTCACCATTCCAGCGATAGTCAAAGTTGCGATTCAAATCTGTTCCTATGCACTCGCCTGTGGGATCCGAGGGAAAACGCGACTTGCGCCAGAGACGTTCCTAAAAGTTGGTTATTAAAATTAATGGCAGTAATTTGTGTTTAAATCAATATAGGATTTGATAATGCCAAATAAAGCCTTGTGAAATTTTCGGAACTTTTATGATATCGATATAATCTAATCTTTAACTTATTGAATATATTGCCAGCAACTGTGTTTTTTTTTGTTTGGCACTTACCACTTCATGCGAGTAGATAAAACCGTCCACATTGAGCACAGGAATTATGTACCAGTCCACGTTCTGGGCTATATCTCTCACAGCTGGTTTACGAGGCACGAGCAGCTCATCAATAAAATACGTGATGGTCGCCGATGTGATCCACTCGTTTCCGTGTATATTGGACTCGATGAAGACGGCCTTGTTGCCCGGCTTGTAGGAGATCTTGATGCCACGTATGGGGCGGCCCTCGTAGGAGTTGCCGATGGTGAAGGGCGTGACAATGTGAGTGTAACGCGCCTCGATCACATCCAGCCAGGCGTAGATCTCGTCCAGCGTGTGGTACTGCGTCCACTCCATGGAACTCGAGCGCTGTCTTGGACGCTGTTCATCGATCAGGCGCTGTACGTTGTCAATCTTGATGCTGTAGTTGAAGCTGTGCCTGTTCAGCAGATCTTCGAAAGCCTCCTGGCTGTGGGGCGGCAGCATAATGTCCGAGTACTCACCCGGATGACGCGCCTCACGCCAGCTACTGAGCTGTAGGGAAAAGAGTAAAGAAGAGTGTTGCACGGAGTTCCTGACAGGCCTTAGCTTACCTTTAGAGTTTTCTCATTGTCAGTGAGCAGCTGGAACTGCTGCACATCAGCGATGTGCACTTTGTAGACCCGGTAGTTGTCATAGCGCACCTGCTCCGCTCCCTTGGCCAGGCCAAGACAGGCCAATAGCAGCACAAGCTTCAGATGCATACCTCTCGATCGGACGCCTGCTCACAAATTGTTTGTTGATCAGCCATCGCTCGTGTTGGCTGATTTGGCGATGTTATCGCTGGGTTTCAGTTTTATATCGTTATATCGGTTTATTTGTTTATCACGGTTAAAACTTTGGGCACTTTGATTATTTCAGCTGGCTGCGTTGTCAGCATGGAGCAAGGAACTTGAAGTTGTCTGGCCAAGCCCCTGGTACTTAGGCTGTCTCTCAACTTTGCACATAAATTGTGTGCAACGGCAGCCCATTTCATTGTAGGTCACTGCATAATGAAGTTACCGCCCCGGAGCACATAAATTCAGTGCTCGCTGGCGGAGATTCCAGCCTTCAGTTTGACTTGTCGCTGGCATTAGTGCGAAATTCTGTTTAGGCCTTTTTATGCCCTGTGCGCTGTCCTGTGGCGAGTGCTTAAAGGACTTTCGGCACTTGGTCATGTTTTGCGCGGGTATTAGAGAGCCGTTGTTGTAGTTCTTCTTGTCGCTGTCACCGCATGAGGTGTGCCAACGTGTGTTTTATTAACGGTTTGCAGGGGAAGGAGTGTGAGGTTTTTAGATGGCATCTAAGTGTCTTGTGGGGCAGTTAAAGATTGTGGTGCTGGGGTAGCAGCAAAGTGCTTGACTTTGATTTCTTTTTGCCAAGAATTTCCATAGCTTCATGATTTAAGAAATGCGTTGAATCTAATCTATTGCTAATTAATGTGAAAGCTCAAGTTTGATTTTTATCGGCATGGCAGGCACTTCTTTATCAGCAAAAATTGATTTAACTTAGCTTTACAAATTTTGATATGTACAAGAGATATTCAATATAAAAGCTCAACGTACGATAAAATATTCAGCTATCGCTGATCGATATTTTGATTAACTAGTGACTTTTTTATACTCGTTCACGAAGTGAAAAGGGTGTATTGGGTTTATGCCTTCCTTTAAATGTCAAGAAAAAATGTATTTGATAGGTAAGCCTTGAAATCCATATCTCCTACAATATTACATGTTCCTATATATATCGATATATTATTGATTAATTATAATCTGAAAAGTGGGTGTACACAATTCAAAACCGCAAAGCCTGGAAATACACATCAGATAAAATCATCAACTTGAATGTTGAACTTACAATAAAATATTGGGCTACAGCTTATCAGCTTATCTTCCGATTATCCATGAAGCTATTGCATTTCTATCTGATTATGGTCGTCGCCAGTTGGGGCATACTGCTGCAGCCGCAGCTGTACTCATTCACCGAGTCGGAGCACACGAAGTTGGGATTGCAGATCGAGAACGTGTGGCCCGCATTCCTTCAGGCTTGTTTCTATGCCATACCCACAGTGCTGGCCATATACTTGCTGCCTGATGACGTGCAGCGAGACAATACTGTGGTGCGAATCAACAGTTACTGGATATATATGATTCCCCAAATGCTGCACTGCGTCCAGGGCTTTGGGGCTAGCGTGTATCGAATGTTTTTCGCGTTGAGGAAACAATCCGCACTCGAGGCGGAGAATTTCTGCAGAGTGTTTACAAAGATTACCGTGGTGTACAGCATGCAGCTCTTTTCCATGATGGAAGTAGCCATGATACTGTTCTACTGCGTGAAGAGGTTTGCGCAGGATAGGGCAATCCTCTCTCAACTCGCAACTGCTAACAACAATTACCTGGGGCTTATTTGATTAGCCCGCTAATTGCCAGCAGGCAGCGACTCGCACCAATAAATTCAAGCACATTAATTTCTTATCAGCGCAATAAAGCTAGCAAGCCGGATTAAAGCCGTCTCTGGTATACGGGGCTGTGGCGAAAAGTTGCGCCAAACTTTCGACACCTTTGCACGTGGGTCGTGGAAATTCTGTAAAACTTTTAACCAAAGAAAACTCCTGGGTGCGCGTGCGAAAAGCCAGCGCCGCATTTTTAATTGGTCCGCCTGGGGTAGGATACGCGAAGGCGGCTTTAAGACAGGGACTCTTGTTGTTAGCCGGATGCCAGCCTTTAAAATGTCATAAATATCACGGACAGCCGCTTCCTGCCGTGCATTTTTTCGCAGTGCTTTCGTTAATTGTGGAAAAAAAAAACCATTGACATAACATAAATCTGGACGCCGGGACTACTTAACCGGCAGCCTGTCTGGTGGACGTGGCGTATGCGCAATATTTGCAGCCAACTGGAAGAAATGTCAATGCCGGAAAGTGTTTAGCATTCGCCTTTCTTTTTTTTCGTAGCCACATGTTGTGGATTTAATTAGCCTTAAAACGTCCAAGGGGCTCCACAACTCCACAAATGGCAACGTTGCATGCCATGCGAAAAGTGTCCTCGTTGCGGCTGGGACTGAAGGATAAGCAAAGCAAGCCCAGCTAGGAAGGAAGTTGCATGTTTACCTCAAGTTCAATTTGCTTGTTTGAACATTTTGGACAGCTTTTCACATATGAAGTGCGCCAAAGTTATGGCGGGAAATGGAGGGGGATGTCAAGGTTTTGGGCTATAAGTTTGAAATATGGCCAAGTATTTTTGCTTCTAAGAGGTTTTTTTGTGTTTTTTTTTTCAAACTACAAAAATCTGACAAGATTCGAAGTCTTTACTTGAAGCTGGGGGAGAAGGAACAATATTGTAAAGGAGAGAGGGAAATATGGTGCCAGATTATTATATATAATATTATTATATATTAAAGACTTTATTTTATTGCGTGCTTAGCTGCTTAAAATACACCAATTCCCCGGGCAGCCGATATCATGCCCACAAACCCCTCGGTGACCTCACGTGCCACAGGTAATATGTCCTCGGGCGGCAGAAGAAAACCAAATTCGCCCTTATCACGCAGCTCTATGGTATACGGAATGGTTATGTTCTTTACGCCATAGGCCCATTCCTTGCCTGAACCTGATACTGGATCTAGAATAGTTAAATGTGTATATTTTAAGAAAGAGTTTTCTGAGAACTTCCAGATGTATTGAATAGAACTTACAGAGTGTTGTGGCACTGGATCCATAGGTAAATACTGTACCATAGCGTCGGACCAGCGCATCGGCAAAGCCCTTGGCAACTTCCATCATTTGTGGATAATGTTCGGGAAACTCCTCAGCGGTGTGACCCCAAGGGGAAAGCAGATATTGACCATAGGAATGCAGGGATATATAGATTTTAATGGTACCCTCTGGTATGGAGCTGTTAATGTAACTGGTCAATTGATGTATCTCTGTATCGGATTCAGCAGAGGGACCCGCATATATTTCGGAGCAAGGATCAGCTGATGCGCCAATCACTGAAACATAAATGATAAACATTATTGTTGTAGTACTGCTTGAAATGTCAACAGATATAGGTAGGGTAAGTAAAATAGAGATCTCAATACATACCCATCCAGCGATAGTCAAAGTTCCGATTCAAATCTGTTCCTATGCACTTGCCCGTCGGATCCGAGGGTAGCCGAGACTTGCGCCAAAGACGCTCCTAAAAGCAAACAATAAACAAATCATAAATTGAATGGTAGCACTTAATGGATGTTCCAAATAAAATAATAGTTGATAAGGCCGAAATGCACCTCGTAATCATGTCGGCAACTATGATGTTTGGATACAATCTAATCTATATACCTTTAGTGTATATCGCCACTAAGTTATTTATTAGCGCTTACCACTTCATGTGAATGGACAAAGCCATCCGTATTCAGCACGGGAATTATGTGCCAATCCACGTTGTGGGCTATGTCTCGTACAGCCGGATTTCGGGGCACGAGCAGCTCATCAATAAAATACGTGATGGTGGCCGAGGTGATCCATTCGCGGGCGTGGATATTGGACTCGATGAAGACGGCCTTGTTGCCCGGTTTGTAGGAGATCTTGATGCCACGTATGGGGCGGCCCTCGTAGGAGTTGCCGATGGTGAAGGGCGTGACAATGTGAGGGTAACGCGCCTCGATCACATCCAGCCAGGCGTAGATCTCGTCCAGCGTGTGGTACTGCGTCCACTCCATGGAACTCGAGCGCTGTCTTGGACGCTGTTCATCGATCAGGTGCTGCACGTTGTCAATCTTGATGCTGTAGTTGAAGCTGTGCCTGTTCAGCAGATCTTCGAAAGCCTCCTGGCTGTGGGGCGGCAGCATTATGTCCGAGTACTCACCCGGATGACGCGCCTCACGCCAGCTACTGAGCTGTAGGGAAAAGAGTAAAGAAGAGTGTTGCACGGAGTTCCTGACAGGCCTTAGCTTACCTTTAGAGTTTTCTCATTGTCAGTGAGCAGCTGAAACTGCTGCACATCAGCGATGTGCACTTTGTAGACCCGGTAGTTGTCATAGCGCACCTGCTCCGCTCCCTTGGCCAGGCCAAGACAGGCCAATAGCAGCACAAGCTTCAGATGCATACCTCTCGATCGGACGCCTGTTCGCGGACTGCCTTTTGCTTAGCCTGCTTAAATGTTGGCTGATTAGCCGACGTTATCGTTAGCTTTTGGTAGTCACCTTTATGGCACATGGAATACGTCAGCTAGTTGGGCTAGTTTTTTATCGGTCACAGTTGGAAATTTTCTAGCAACTGGCTGGCAAGTCAGCATGGGCTCTTTAGGTTTAGCTGCTTTGTCGGGTGTTATTTAATTGGTATATAACGAAAAGAAGCTTATTAAATGGCTGCTTTGAGGATCTGCAGAGTTTACCTAGAACAATTGGCTAATTGCCTAAGCCAGGTTATTTCAGTTGCCCCTCCTCACAGATGCATAGCTATCCATACGCGCTGCTCTTCGGTATGTTCTTGATTTTTGTTGTGTGTGTGTGTGTGCGTGTGTGTGTAGCTGCGTGCTCCGTGGCCATTGCTCATAAATGAATTGTGGTTATTATCTTGATAATTACAGTTTGCCTATTGTAAGCCGCCTTGTCGTTAATTAAGGCCAGGCTATAGTTGTGGCCGCTAAACGTGGTTGTTGTAGTTGCAGCAAAATGTTCATGCGTTGCCTGCACCCGATACACGCCCACTTTTGCGCCAATTACGGGCTGTTGGCGCTGGGTGGTGCGGGGGGTCGTAATTAATGGGCCGCACACACCTGTTGGGCGCAGGCAGCTTGGCATCCATTTCTAATTGCCAAATATGCGCGCTCGTGTGATCCGTGGCACAGCCCAATCTCACGCGGCGTCTTCAACAAGTGCCACTCGTTACGTTTCACTTGGCTGGTGGGCGTGGCAGTTGGCCGTGTGTCTTTGTTTACCTCAGCGTCAACGACGTGTTCAATAAGCGATTATTTTTTCAGTTGAAAATTCTTTGTGCCGTAAATTGTTTTCACTGCCGTCGTTCGGCATTGTTGTTGCCGTTGTTGTTTGTTCTTTAGCGTCGCTGCTGGCAGCTATTATTTGTTAAATGAAGCGATTTGTTTGTTGTCATTATGCGGCGAAGCGTTAAAACATTTTCGCTTTATTTTTTCTACGCTCGAAATTTGTTTTTGCTGCATCGCCGTACCGCGAATACGTTCGCCAGCCACATATTGGAGTGGTGGCTTCACGGCACACACCTTTCGAGTCGGCCTGGATGGGAGTTGGTGGTTTCTAAACATGGTTCTGGATGTGAGAATTACAAACAAGCTGCGCCAGCTGTTGAGCTGGGCGTAAAAGTGATTCGTCTTTTTGAAGATTTTTTTGTTTTTCAAATTGGCAGCTAAAAATATATGGCAATTGAGATAGATCAAAGGATGCTTTAATACTGCTCCAATATTTTTCTAAGAAAACTTTTTTGTTGACCATTTGTCTTTCATATTACTCCAATTTTTTTAGGTTTATTTATTTTAGAAAAATGAGGTAGCCTTCATATATTTTATTAGGTTGCCTTTTAAAAGTGAAAATTGATCTAAGTGTTTTAAGTTTTAAGATATTCAATGTAGACTTTAACATTTTTAGTTTATTTTCATGTTAACTTAGGCGTTGAATTCTTGACAAATTGACAAGAAATTGAAAATTTATATTTTAAAATATAAATATTATGCCAAAATTTATGATAACGATATAATTGTTATTGGATAACTTAATTTGAGTTTCGTCACACAAAAAATGTACTGTTTGGTGGCGTTGTTGTCTAATATGCCGTTAAAGTGATTAACGTCCTTACTTGTGCTTTAAATATTTCTTTCTCTTTAATTTAATTATTAAAGCAGTTTTTGATTTCGCAGCTTGGCCCTCTCTACGCGATTTTCACATTGCTCTCTTGTGTTTGCCTCGACATTTGAAGTCAGCTCTTTGCTTTATGGGCTTTGCATACCCAACTCAACTATCAGACATGCACGTTAAGCCTTTTCCTGCCTCATACCACCGTGGGCGTTGTCTCCGTCTAATCCGCTTTTTAAGTAAGTAACGAGGAACAAAAAAAAAGAGCTGAAAAAAACCGGAAATCACAAGTCAAGTTAATGAACTGTCTCTGTTCGTTGTTGTCATCGTTGTTATTGTCGTTGTTGTTGCTCGTCTGCATTGAAACTGAAATCGGCCAGACACACAAAAGACATGGCACCTGCAAAAACTTTGCAGACACATTTACCATGCCCTCGCCGGGCAACCCAAAGGCTGTACGGCAGCTGCTGGCCCCCATTTCTTTCAGTTAGAGATTTACGCATTTATTTTGCATTTTTTATTTACCACACAAAACATGCGCGCAGATTTAACCAAATATCCAAAAAGGAGTACAATTTATACAAAAAATACAAGAGAGACGAGCCCAATGTCGCAATCCCAGCGACAAGTTGAGTTGGTTAGAAAATTTTTGGGTTACCTCTCGATTTGCCTGCGTTGACATGACAAAAGCGCAGATCTGCATACATTTGCATGTCATTGGCCGGGCCAACAGTCAACGCATCATCAGGCAAGGACATCGAAATCCCCTTAAGACATCGGTGCCTAACATGCCGTTTGCCCACGTTAACAATATGTTAAGTTGCTCAAGTAACCCCCTTCCCCCTTTTCGGCACAGCCTCAACGAGTTAATCGCTTAATGTCGCCCAGCTCTGGGTATCATTTGTCAGCTGTCTATTCTTGGCCAGCAACTGGGAATGTGGACTATTTGGCTGTGAGGCAGCGGCATAATTGTAATTTGTTTGCATTTGCTGCAAAGTCGCCAATTGACAGCCGCTGAGCTACCACTTGCACCACTTGAAAGTCCCAAATTTATAGACCAGTCCATTAGTGCCGGGCCGAAATTGCTTTCGGGCAGCTCTTAAGGCTAATGTCCACTACTGACCATTGCTATCGATGCCAACAAGCTCCTCTACTCATAATACCCAGAAGGTAATAAATATCAAAAGCACCCTGGAGGCAAATATTTACTTTAAAATTGAAACACTACCCTTCGCTACCTCCCCCCCAACCCTAGCTCAATATTTGCTTTAGCTGCGTAAGTGCGTGAAAGGGTTGCAGAGATGTGGAAAAAAATCGCCTTTTATGGTCTCGCTGACTGGTTTGGGCTTTGATGTTTTGCCAAGCAGTGGGTGTTGGCAGCCAATTGCTAAAGGACCCAGTTTCCACACACATGCACATACTTATGCCTACTATATATGTATGTGCTTAAGTATATCTATCTAGCTATCAATAAAATGTTGCACGCATCTTGGAAATTCAATTTGAAGCTATTTTCGGTATTTTATTGCTGGCTAAATTGTTTTTACAGCCGCTTTTGCGGCACTTTAATTTCTTCATTTTCACTGTCTCTTTTATCGGTCTGTTTTATCTGATTGTTGTCGTTGCTTTTGTTCTTGTTGTTGCTGTTGTTGATGCGGCAATTGCCAGACCATAAAAATTAACAATTAACAGAGCGCTTGAAATGTACAATCGCAAATCGCGGCTTACAAAAACGCCGTGAAACAAATATAAAAAATAGCTAAGAATATTCTAGTGAAGAGTGCTCGACTTGGAAATACCTTGTACGTCGCTTTAAAGTATCTCAGCATTATAGAAAAGTGTTTCCGAAATATTTAGCTATAACACTTTAGAAAAATATAGAGAAGATGTGTGTGTACAAGCAAAATATTTACTGTAGATTGTGACTAAAGACAGCCAAAGTGTTAAATTTGTTTGTGATAAACCTGACTTTCTTCAGCGTATATTAATGTAGACGGACTGGTAGTCATGGTTGAATCGATTTTTCAGTTGCCGGTGATCGTAAAACCTTTTTCTCAAATATTTTTTAGTTCAAATATAAAAACCAAATAAATATTCCGTCTATATTCAAACGTTCATTAATTATTTTTTGACTTTTCCGGTTTGTTGTGTTTCATTTATTATATTTAAAACATTTTTTTTTTGTTTTAAATACCTTGTTCTTAATACAAATCTTAATATTGACCGGTATTTGGGCTTATTCACTCATGAAAATGTGTTGTTACAAACCCCATGATAATGTTGTTATGCCCATTCTGAAATGTTGTCTGTGCACACACAGCATAATTATGGGTCGGAAGACTGGCAGCCGGCCAAACGGACATCGCGTACAAAAGGGTTATGAATGTGAAATTGTCATGCAAGAATTAGCCATGTTCTATGTTGTGGCCACGTTACGAGTGTTTCGTTACATTGTTTTTTATTTGTACTTTTTTGTTTGTTGCGTTTTGTGGCTGGTCGTCACGTCAGCTGACCTAGGCAGGCCTTCTTTTTATGGCTCCATTCACTCTTGGTATGCCGGCAATTATTTTCGAATTGTGGAAACATTCCTAAATGTTTGCTGACGCTCAGGAAACGTAAACATTTAGTGTAGCTCTGCACAGGTCTGCTTAGTTGTGGCTCTTTACGGGTCTGACGGGATTCGCTGGGTATTTTCTCATATGCATTCATAACTAACACCATGTAAATGCATTTTAATGTGCGCAAAAATCCAATTTAAATTCAGAGCGTTTCTGTCTTTTAGCCCGCTCGCAGCATGCAATCACAAAATTAGTTGACGACGAGATAAGAATTTTAGTGCCAGCAGCAGAAGACGAGGAGTAAAAGAAGATGACAAAAAATAAAATAAAAATACATAATGCGTATAAATCAACGAAAGAGACGCAGCAAACAAATTCCAAATAAGTCCTGTGAGAGACGTGGAAAATTCATTTGACAAAATGCACAAAAAAGCAATTTCCAAGCTGCAGACAAATTGAAATATACGTGTAGTAGGTGGACGGCAGTAGGGGGGCGCAAGAGGGCGTGCCGCTGCAGTGACAGGCGGATAAATAAATACACATAGTCCATATACATAATCTACACAGTCTACGGGTATATAAAGAACGACAACGCGGTAGTATATAGGAGGGTACGAAGATGCAGCCACCACCTAAAAGTATGCTACGAAAATAGTCGAAGCTGCTGCGGCTGCCGTATGTGAGAGCTCCTACTGTTAAAAGTGTGTGAGTGTGTGTGTGTGACGCGATGGTCTCTGCGAGCTTTCAGCTGTCTCCCTGTGGTTGTGTGTGTGTGTGTGTGTGTATAGTGTGCGCTTTGCCATTCGCGCGTTGAAAATAGGAGGAGCTCCAATGCAAAAACTTTCCATGCGCAGTTGGTAGCGCGAAGAAAGAAAAACAAAAATATAAATGGATATTTCAGCTTTAAAAGTCGTGTTTATTATAAATACTCAAAAAGCACATCAAAATTGGTATTAAATATATTCAAAAAATTTAAATTTATGAACATTAGAATTTAATGAATGTTCAAGCAAATATGTTACTCAAAGAAATATTCGATAGAATATTAGAAAAAATTAAACAAACTATATCTTTGATAATTTGTATACTCTATTGAAAATGGTAAAAAACCCTATAAAGGATATATATTCAGAACGACGAGCTGCATCGATCTAGCCATGTCCTTCTGTCTGTCTGTCCGTCCGTCTGCATGAACGCGTCGACTTCAGTGATCACAAGAGCTAGAGAGCTGAACTTGGACTTTTTAATTTCGTTTATACCATACATAGATCAAGTTTATTTCAAATGATCAACAACTTGTGCCTTTTTCTCATTATCAGTATTTATCGAGTTTTTGACACTGTTTTTCGAGCATATCTCAGAAACTATAAAAGCTAAAGTCACAAAACTTATTTTAATATGTTCTCATAAAAAAAATACGCATATTATATATATGTCTCCGCTCCTTTACCCCATATATCAAAAAAACCCAATTCAAGTTCTACCGACTTGCGCTTTGGCTAAGAATGTTCTTGTTAACTGCTGAACATTTCAGAACGATCATACTCTTAGTTTAGAAGTTATTCAAGAATTTATTTTCCATAGTAGAGTGCGCAGCTTTTTTTGCGTTCGCTTTTATGGACTGAGTTTTCCAATTCTCACTCTCTCTCCACCTTCTCGTTCTATCTCTCTCTCTCCCCCTCTCTCTCTCCCTCACTCTCTACCCTCTACGGAAATATTCAAATTTGCTTTGTAAGTTTTTGTTTATGAGCTTATAGAAGACTTACTGGTCAAATGCAAAAACGCCCTTCTATGCGATTTTCAAGAGTCCAGGTAAGGTTTATATGTTTTGGCACTATTTTTAGTTAAGTGCTTAGAGTGTTATATAGTGTGTTATGTCTCTATAATTTTTCGGTATTGGCTGTTATTGACTGAATTTTCGACTCTCTCTCTCCCCCTCCATCTCTCTATCTCTCTCTCTCCATCTCTCTCTTCGTCTCTCTCTCTCTCCCTCTCTCTCACTCTCTTTCTCTCTCTCTCTCCCTCTCTCTCACTCTCTTTCTCTCTCTCTCCGTCTCTCTCTCTCTCTCTCTCTCTCTCTCTCTCTCTCTCTTTTTCTCTCTCAGAGGAGCTAATTAATGTTCCCTCTTACTTGCTTATTTTTATATGCTTTGAAATTGCATTAATATTGTGAAAACATATAATTTTCATTAAAACTTTGAATTTATTTAGTATCACTAATTAATAATAGAAATTCCCTTTTTGTATACAAGGTATTTAAATAACTATACAAAAATTATTACCACATTCAGCTTTAAAGATATCAACAACATTTTTAAAGCTCGTACAAAACATTTTCCCTACGTTTGCCAACCCCTTATACGTTTTAAACATTTTTCGGGTTTTTCCTTTTTTTTTTTTTGCAACTAATGCGAAAAAGGCGGATCTGCTCTGTAGTCACTTTTTATTTTCTTTTATTTTCTGATGTTTGCGGCATTGGAAAAGCCCTCGCAGATGTTGCAAGGGAGCCTTGTTGTCAGACTGAAGTAGGCGTTGTCCGTCGGTTGGCTGACTTTAAAGCTCTTTGCCAACCCGCTGTGATATTTATCTCTAACTATTAGTACAGCAGTCAGGCTGGGGAGCACTTTTGGAGTGCAGTGCATCCGTTGGCACAACAGGCCGTTTAGCGCCATTAAACAATTCCCGCTGGCTCAGCGGCATTCACGCGTGCGCAAACGGGTTCCGTGGATCCACTTGGCATGGCTGCAGCTGGTACTCGAGCCGAAGCTGGAGCTGGCACCCAACAATCAGTCGATTGTCACAGATATTTGTCATGTTTCTCAAGCAACTTTCCCTGCTGTTCTTGGCCGCAATGCGACATGGTTAGCGTTCCTTTGTAACTACAACGTTGTAAAAATGTCAATTGCGTTTTCAGGCTTTTTGCGTTTTTAGTGCCTTTTGTGCCACTGGCCCCATGTTCATCGATCGGATTTCATGTAATTACATTGTTCTCTGATTCATAATTAATTTGCTTCGCTCAACTCAACTCGAGCTCTCTGCTGCCCGCGGCGTTCGCTGCCCCCTCGCCCCGCCCCGTCCCGCCCCGCACACTAGCCTTTACTTGCATTTTTCTGCGCTTCAACTGATTTTTACATGAATATCAACCAGCTACAGAGCAGGCAGCTGGAAGCATATGTTGGCCAATGGCCAGTGGCAAATCGAACATTGATAGCTTCTGAGTGATGATTTAATGAGGCAAACGTGGCATGTTGTGAATGAAATCAATTTTGTGAATGTGCAGAATGGCAGGCAGTCAACGGAGCAAAAAACCCAACAATGCCATGTACTCGCAATCGTAATCGTAACTTGCAACTGGCCCAAGGAGCTGCTGTGCTCATGATGAAAACATCTCGGGTATGGCCAGCATCGGGTGCAGGAACAGACGCCCTGGTCAGCATATCAACGGCCTGTGCTGGGTGTCGTAATGAGGCTTATGAATCAATGCAATGTTGATTGAGCTCCTCCAAGCAGCGGGAGTCGTCGGTTTGCCTTATTAATAAATCGGTTCAGTATGTTGTAAGCTCAGCTATGATGATGTTCATTATAGTGAACTATAAAGAATTCTTTATTTGATGTTCATTATTTTATGAATGCCGAGGAAGAGATGTCATTCATATAACAGAAAATTTAAAAGTTACGTTTTGATAGAAGTTCAAGCAATTTACTTTACTAACTACTTGAGGTAACAGGGAGGGAGTATGCGTTGTTGAGTGGATATATTCAAAAGTTGGAATAGATATTTTATAGCCATTCAAGAACTACCTTCTTTATTCGACTTTTAGACTTTAATTTAGCATTTATTTTGAAGATTGGCAAACTATCTATAAGAAGATGAAATGGCAGTGCTGGTAATCAGCAAAAAGCTATGGTTAAAGAGAGACAGTATTTTTACCAAGATTTCTACATTCTCTAAAAAACCAAAACTCAAAAAAAAAAAAATATTAAAATAATTCTCAAATAATTTTATTATTATTACTATCAAACACTTCTGAGAGGCATATGTAAATTTCTCCTTCATCTCAGCTCATCTCTCACCCAAAATGAAATCAAAAAAAAAAAAAACACAAATCAGGACGAATTCTGTCTCACTCTTGAAAACGGCAAACGCACGACTTGTGATTGACAAATTAATGCGGATCAGAAATCAACACCTTAACATGTTTATCATATCAAAAAAAAAAAAAGATAGAAAGAAAGAACGAGCCCAAAACCAAAACCAAAGCCAAAACCCTTACCCAAATCCAAACCCACTTGGTATACCAAAGAGCTGTCAGCCCCCGTTGAAAATTAATTAAAAACATCAACAGAACGCGTCGAGATTTACAAATAACTGTGTGGCTCCTGGAATTAGTGTAGATAATTTCACAACGGATTGCAGTTGAGATTGGGTTGAGGATGTGTTGGAAATTTGGATTGGGTCTGGGCTTGGGCTTTTGGTTTCTGGTTTTTGGTGCTGCTACTGTGGGTGGTTGTCGCACCTTCGCGATGGCTTTATAAACGACACACCCGAACCGCAAACTGAGCCATTCATTCATGGTTCACGAACCTTGAACGGGCTCTAATCAGCAACCCTTTTTGTGCGCGACACGAAGCGAGTGTGCTTCAAATTGGGGTAAGCTTCGTTTTATATATATATATTATTTTTTTAGGTTTTTGATATGCAGATTCCTGACAAGGTCCCTCGGTTGGAAAGGATGTGGATGATGTTGTTGATGATGATGATGTCATTGCGTGGCTGACAAAACGCTTGACTGATTACACTTGTATCTGTTTTGGTGGCGGGCGCGTGTGTCCTGGACTCAATATGCTGAAGGATTTTAAATTGTTGACTCTCCGCTCGGTGCTCCCGTGCTAGATTGTTCGCTTGTGATAAATTTGGTTTATTGAAAGGCGTCAGTGCGTGAAATGATGTGTGTCAATTGCATGAATGTCCCCCTACCCTCTGCCGACGGGCAAAGGCCGGGGCCGTGAGAGTTTTTGGGCTTTGCATTTGTGGATTTGGGTTTGTCGAGAGCTGAGTTGACAGCGATTATGCAAATCAACGAAGAACTGCATTAATTCCTGTGGTATGTCAGCCACTAAAATAGATGAGATAAGGAGTGGGAGTGAGTTGTGGTCTCGAGTCTTGAGCTTCGCTTTGTGACCAACTTTAAGTTTTGCACTCTGAAATTTGCATTGTTGCAACAAACTCAATTTATATGCAAAGCCAACTTGGCCAAGGCTTAACTATTTTTTTTTTTATTTCGTACCCTGGCGAAATAGTTTTAATGAGCAATTAAAACTTGATAAATGGCCCCTGAAAGGTGGTCAATTTCCACTTTAATGGCTTATAAATCGCGCACATATGGACCGCAGTCCGCGCTGAGAACGAAGCTCATTAGTGTTAACACGTTGTCAACTCGGTTTAATTGTTTCCCCCCATGGACAGGGGCGTGGGTGTGCCACCCTTCGCAGTAAATCGAACTAATTTATTGTTGTTGTTTGTCGTGTGCGACGCGTCAACCGCAAATTGCTTAACAAATTGTTGAAATTGTTTAAAATTACATTTCGAACAGTTGCGCCGAGGGTTGACTTTCAGTTCAATACAAAATCCGCACCTCAACGCCTCATTGCACAGACCCAGCCCCCGGTCAGGCGGCTGATAAACTGTCAATTGTCTGACCACTGCGAGGGGGTGCATCATAATGTGACCACTGGACAGTGACCATCAGGTCTCGCCCCTGCCTCGACTCATTAAAATAATTGATACGCTTGTCCATCGACGCCTTCAGAGCAAATTAATTGATTGCTGCGTGTGCGCAGTTTGATTTTATGTCCTTGCTCTATTAATTAGTTAATAGATTTATCCACTATACTGTACATATCTACTTGGTTACATATGTCGGTTTCACATTTTTATAGCGCTCGTAAAATGCGCGCAAAGTTCTTGACAACTCAGCTATCAATTCAGAGTTACATGAGAGGGAAATTAAAAAGAAAATGTAATTCGATTCGTAAATACACTAAAAAAAAAATAATGTAATGGGATATATGTGGTAATAAGCTATTTAACCAATTTTAATTCCTTTGGCCATTATGAACTCAGTTCCAGAAATATGTATATTAAGTTCTGTTTATAATATGGAGTTCAAAAAATCTTACTAGGTTAAGAAATCCTGGTTAAGAAATCATTGATACATCAAGAAGTTTCTAATACAGATAAAATCTCATGAAATTATTAGAAATATTGACAATCTTGCAGGTTCTACATGTTTCAAACACTTTTCCAGAATCGAAGTGTATGACCCTCCCATGTGGCGCCCTGCAATCTGTTGTGCAGATAAATCTTTGATTATTTTGCAGCTAGACTATTTTAGTGGAATTATTTCAGTTTTATGTCGGCTCCAGCCAGTCGGTCGAGTCGGTTCAGCTCCATGGGCGAGCCATAAAACTTTTTCCCGCTTGCTTTTTAATCTTCAGCAATTTGTGTGCTTATCAGTTGCGTGTAATTGCTGCACAGAAATTAACAGAGGAGAGAAGCAAAATGGCGACTGCCAATGACAGTCAGCCAAAGAAAAGTCGAGAAAGGAGCGGGGGGCGGTGGGAGGGGAGCAGAGCTCAAGTGGCGAGATAAAGGCTCTTGAGCTGAGTTAATGACTTGCCAGCGCAGTTGGGGGCGTCAGCAAACTGACTTAAGACGCCATTTTTATAACTGTTGTCTCTGCTAGTCTCTTATATGTTGTGCCCGATTCTGGCGCTGTTTCTGATACGGATTTCGTGTCCATGTTTCCAAGTGAGCGTGGCGAATGTTTTAATGGCGACGTCGCGACACTTGAGTGCAGCCAAGTGGTGAGTGGAGAGCCGAACGCTGAGTGCGACCCCGGTAAGGATGAGGACGAGGATGGGGATGAGGATGAAACGAGGAGTTCAGCCAGGCAGGCAGGCACCCTCAAAGCAGTGCTGCAATGGAGCACCAGCTCCAGAGCTAGCAGTTAAACTCAAGTGTG
Organism: Drosophila colorata; assembly: GCA_035041545.1. Lineage (NCBI taxonomy): Eukaryota > Metazoa > Arthropoda > Insecta > Diptera > Drosophilidae > Drosophila > Drosophila colorata. Next base: position 11,182,080 of record JAWNLD010000564.1, read on the forward strand.
GCCAGCCGGGCTTTGATTTCGTTGCTTTGAATGGTATTTGCTAATGAAATCACGTAGTTCTAATACTCAGCCACGCCCCGCATTCAGCATATATATATCTACATATTTTAATTTTAATTGCTTTCATACGCAATTGGGTTATCAGATATATAGTTGGGCATGTCCCTTATCTCGCTTTTTTATATCACGCATCAATCATCATCGATCAGGTTTGTAGCTAGCGCGGATTTGCCAGATGATTGTGCCTGGGATTTGCAATGCGGTTTCCTTTGAGTCAAATACAAATCCCGACGTGATGATAAATGCGTTTCTAAATGCATTCTAATGTCGTGTTGCTGATGGCTTCATCTCTTGGCTCGTGATGTGTGTGCCAAAACGTAGCCCCAAAATGCGAGCTATGCTTTTTTATTTTATTTCACATTTCTCACGCAGTCGGATGGATATATCACATGAGTGTGCGTGTGTGTTGGTGTGTGTCTAACGCAGAGCCTTTCTGTGTCTGTCTGAAGAGCACTCAGCAGCAGCAGCAGCAGCAGCAGCAGCAACAACAAAATTATTTGCATTTCAAACTTTTGTTGATGACATTTTTCATGAAAATTGTAATGTTTTATTTTTTTTATTTTTCCTCTTACAGCTAAGATACGTGTACCTGTACATTCGCATTTGGGATATTAAAATATGCAGACCCCTGGCTTTTAACACCAGTCTGTCTCAGTTCTGAGCGGAAGATATGGCTGGCAAGGGGGGGAAGGGGGTGGGGGCTTGGGGCTGGCCGCTTGTCACTCGGCCGCAAAACTTTTTCATATGAGTTGCGTTTCGTAATGAAAGTTGAGCTGACAAAAGAGATGACGGTGTGGGGGTAAGGAGGTGGCACACACATTTTCAATATTCATGTGGCGGATAGTATATACATACATGTGCACACATGTATGTATGCTATGTAAATGCAGCCCGTGTAACTTTTTTAACATTTATATGAATATAATTTAGAATGAATTTTAAAATTGTAAAAGCTGAACCGCAGCAAAAACTGGAATTGGAGTGTGTGTGAAAGATGTGCACAACAAATACATTAAAATTCCATTAAAATGACGTCAGACAATATGCACGAAAGTAAGTTATTTAATGGCCATTGCTCCAGCAAGAAATTCCTATTAAAAGCCTTAGTCAAATGTTGTTTATATTAGCTAAGAGCGCGAAGAGACCGAGTGGAACTTCCTGCTGGCTACGCATGCGGCGAGGTCCTGGCTTCCATGGCCAAATGGTCCTTGGTCCTTGTCACAATTATTGTATAAATTAACGTCACAAACAAATGTTACAAAAGCCGCCAATGAAGTGGAATGATGCGACTCTACCCCCCTCTGCTCTTCCCACTGCTCGACACCACCCCAGCCCAGCGCCAGGACATTTGACAAGCTGACATCCCTGACGCGCTGTCCGTTTAACCGCAAATGTGCCTAATTTTTCGTTGTTATCCTTTGTGTTGTCCGCGCTGTGCGGCTTCTTCTAATAATGCGTAAAATTTAATGCGCCTCTTTCGAGTCCTCGAGGTTGCAGCTTACCAAACTCAAATCGCGACAAGTGATTTTCAGATTTACGACTAGCACTTTTGTGTGCGGGGGTTTTCTACGGGCTCTTTGTGTCCTTTTTGTTGTGCTAATGTGTGGCGTTTTTATGGCTTGAAGCAAATTTGATTTATTGCCAAAACTTAAGCGTCGAGTTGTTCGCCAAGTTGTAAAAGTTTTTCAGCTCCCGAGTTCATCTTATAATTGATGCGATTTGCGGTTCATAAAGTGCAATTGTCTGTGAACCCCCGGCTGAGAAGCTTGAAATGCTTTAAACATATGCGAGATTTTTTAGTGCTAGTGCAGACAGAAGATATGCGAATTGAAGAGAAGATAAACGAGTAGTTAAATAATAAGAGATTCTATCTTCAATAGCTAATGTAGCCTAAGACCATTAAAAAAGTTTAAAAAAAAACAGTTGAAAAGTGCTATAAAATGTAGAAAAGAAAAGAATTCGTCTACACAATTTTCAATGATCATTTATAAGGATAGCTTTCAATCTATTTAGATTTTAGGCTTAAAGGTATTAAGGTAGTTGGTTCTAAATAATTTATTTAACATATTAAAAATATAGTTATACTGTAAAAATTGATGAAAAAAACGATCAGGAAATATTCTAATTAAATTAAAAAAATATTTGTAAGTTAACTGGATTAGTTTTGATAATTGTGTAACAAAAGATAGCAAAGCTGGCAAGTCAGAAGCCACCTAACTTACTCAACTTATTTAGTTTAATTGTTTTTTATTTCTGCTCAAAAATTTCAATTCTTTCGTATGTAAACTTTGTTCTACTCCATTTTTTTCTAAGGCAGCTGAAGAAGAAACTGCCTTTTTCTCAGCTCATTCTCATGCCAGACGACAGACTTAAAATCGCCCTCATTAGCTGACCCAAAGTGTCTCAAACTATGCAATTTACATGCACAGAAGGCCGCGTACGTTAAGTGCCATAGATACGAGGAGCGGAGCCCAAAACCCAATAGAGCATGCAATATAGCACCACCGAGTGGCTGAGCCACCGGCGAACCTGAACTCACATGAAAGGTAGGCAGCCAAATGGCGAGCAAATTATGTTGTTGTTGTTGTTGTTTTTGTTGCTGCGGCGCGGCAGTAAGTGGATAGAGAAGTGTAGTATCGTAGACGGAGGAGATCGTTGCGGGCGATACATAAAATTTGAATGCGTTTTGCATACATTAACCCACTGTTGCCGGCAGTCGTGTTGCCTGGCCAGAGAGGGGAGCCGAGCAGCGTTAACGGTCAAAGCCAAATACCTTTATTAAATTTTATGATTATTGGCTGCAATTGAGCAGCCGCCCTGGGAATGTGTCGCTGACCATCCAAAAATATCCCCCGTGACCAGTCTATCTGCAGCCCAATCGCAATGTTTCTGTTCCGGCTGCCGCCCGCCCCCTTCGATTTGGAATTGAAATTTTATGCACAGCAGTGCGGAGAGCGGCTGAAATTCTCACGCGTAACTGGAGCAGTTGGTGGCTGCGTGGAGACGAGTCGGTTACAATTTGTGTTGGTAATTCAATTTACGTTTTTGAAATTTTAATTAACTTGCCAACAAGTTTCACTGGGTGTCTCTCGGCTGGCAGCTTGTCGCTACACATGTAGACACTGCTCCACAGCTCCAGCTCCATCCCCTCGCTCTCACTCTTTCGCACTGTTTGTATATCAATTACCAGCCGCTTAATGTGCCACAAATTGAAAGCCATTAAGATTTTATGTTTCGAAAGGTTTCTGGCTTGAAGCACAGAGGGGCGCAGCACGTTATCTCCCCCTGCCTCTATCTCTGTCTCTCTCTCTCTCTCTCACTCCAGACACACATCAATCAGTTTTGGGCAGCGATCTTCTGTCTGCTGTCTTTTGTTCTGGGGGCCTCTCATTAGCTATGCGGCGTGGCGCTTTAACACAATTGCTGTGCTAGTTCTTTAAAGATCCAGATGCAGATACATCTCTGAGTCGCGGACAGCTGCTACCATTGAAAAATTAATTAGAGCTCGCCGTCGGCCTGTGGGCGCATGGGCGAATGGGCGTGGCGCGTACGCATCGCTGATCAAATTGAAGGCAAAGGAAATGGCAACTAAATAAATTTTTCAAGCCAACTTAAAAGTTGGCAGAACACCAGGCACACGCCCACGCCCGCGAATGGTCAGGGGCGGGAGGCGGGGGGCGAAGGGCGGGGTTGACTAGCTGCTTGTTGTTGTTGCTGCTTCGTTATGCAAATCTGTCGGCAAAAAACGAAAATAAGGAACGCGAGCTTAAATGAAAATTTTGAGCGACGGCTATATAAAATACTATATAGTGTGTATATGCAAATGTTATATAAAGAAATACCAAAAGACAAATACAAATAACAGCAAAAACAACAACAAACAGCAAACAGTGAACAACAATTTGGGAAAACGATGGCAGGACAAAGGAAAACCGAAAACGCGAAAGATACGCGACGGTTTTTTGTCTCTGCCGCGGAATAAATAATAAACGTAAACGAATTAAAAACGTTGCCAAACGAACTGTCCTCCTTCTTGATCTTGTGAAGGGACAGGGGGCAGGAAGCAACTCGTAGTGGCTCCAAGGAGCTGCTCTTTCAATATTGAATGTGGCCATCAAAGTTCTTCTACTTGCGTACTTCTTGCCGAACTGGTTTTGTTTACTTGGCCCAGACAAAGTTTATGCGCTTTTCAATTAGTTTTAATTGAAATTCCCATTGATTGGTCTCCGGCTGTTGGTAAGCAAAAGTAAAAAGTAAATTTGATTTTTTGCTGTAATTAAAACTTGCGAGTGCTGCAATTGTAATTGAGATTTAGACGGATTGAAGTAGGATAAGTAGAGAATGTGGGAGATAAGGGATAAGTTAAGAGAGTTGCTGGAACAGGAATTTAATTAAGTATTTTATGAGATATTTTTCCAGTTTGTCTAGCCTTCACCTGGTCTGTCAGTATTTTTTTATGAATCGGTCTGCCAATTATTTTGCTTATCAGTGAAAATAAAAACATCATGATCGGAGAGAAATATTAAAGGCTGCTGCAATGCTGATGCTCTCTGATAACGATGCCAGCATATTCTCGCACATAATTAAACGCACACAATGAGCAGATCTTGAGTGGAATAGAAGAATTTTATTTGTATTGTAAGTTTTTCAAAAAGTTAAACCCCAAACAAATGTTTAATGTATTTATATTATTTCTTATTGAGAAAATACATAAAAAATCTTATATGTGTGATGTAATTTTCGAACAGAGTCCAGGGTATTTCGTGGCAAGCGCTTTCGAATCGGGGTTTTCGTACTTATTTCTTTTCTGTTCGACTTGGCGGGCTTATCGCCTGCTGTTCTGATAAGAGCAAGAGTTCACATGATCTCTGTAGCTTTCCCATGCTTGGGCTACCTTTATCTGCGGACATTTGCCAGTGGCTTGGCCATTTCCTAATGAAGTTATTCTCATGCAAAAACCGCACTGAGATACGACTATCGACAGTGGCTATTGCCAATATCTATTGGCAACAAGAGAAACAATATCTGAAAGTGCCCGTTCGACTTACATTAAGGGAACATTTTATTCAATTGCGGCCACACAAAAACAAATAAAAACTTTTTTTTTTTACTTTTATTTTTTTTGGCCACTTTGAGCACATAAAATAAAATCAAATGATGCGTTGAAAGCGCCGCAGCCCCGCAGCTACTTGCTGCTAAAGGGCTTGGGCTTGGCATTTGCCAGGACTAGACCAGCCATGTGTGGTTGGTTGAGTGGCCGAAGGGGAGGGGCAGTTTTTGGTTCACTAGCCAACGCAGATGCCAGCCAGCCACAAGGCAAGTGCCTCCATGTGGCAACTCCCGAGCGGTGGCAGTCGCCGTGGCCATTTGATGATTTTTGCGTCACCGTTGGTCAAAATCATTTCAAGCGCAAGCAACTGGAAACTGTATAAAAATAATGAAAAGAACAAAAAAAAAAACTGTACGCAGAAAAAAAAGAGAGAGAGAGAAGAAAAAGCAACGCACAGCGACGAGCCAACTTGAAATAAATGGTCAAAAGAAATAAACAGTCCCATAAAGAATAATCATTCAGAATTCTGCTGAATTATGCATGAGCCGAGGCCGAGGCCGAGGCCCAGGCACACATCCCCGAGTAGCAACTGGACGCCAGTCCAGCACCGCACAACGCGGGGGGTTCACATATGCGAAATATCCACACGACCCAGCCCCCGGCTGGTGGTGCGGTGTGGTGCGGTTCAGTCCAAAGAGCCAGCGCGTAGCATCATTTTCCTCTTTATTATCTGTTTGTTTAGTTTTGTGTGCTGGATTTTTATCAGGCTTCTAAGCAGTTAGCTGTGTTAGGAGTTGGGCGTTAGGAGGCAGTTGCAGCTCGAAGTCGCCGTCACCCGCGGTGCTGCCAGCCACTTGCCAAAAGTCAGCAGCGTTCGCATAATTTTCGATAAAGCTTTTCGCCAAATGAAATTCAAGTGGTTACACATTTGGTGGCACATTCTCCACCCATCTCTCCACCAACCAAGCTGCCATTTTCGGATAGTCATTTTTCTTTGCCAACCCCCTCGGCAGTGCCATCAAGCACTGGTCACTGGTCACTGGTCACTGGCCACTGCTCGTTGCTCCATGGTCCATGGTCCTGGTCATTTTCATTTCCACATTATGCCGCATCTTATTATCTCAGTTTGTTTGCTTGCTTAGCGCTTTTTTGGTTGTTGTTTTTGTTGTTTTTTTGTTTATTTATTGGCAACTTTGTTTGTCTCCGATAATAAAAGAATGAAAGGTAATGCGTGCCTCACATAACTCTCACTAATAACATGCACGGCATTTCTGTTCCCGTCTAGACCCCGAAAGTATATATAGACGAGCACTCGCTGCGCCGATCTTATGCAATGCACTCGCAAGTATCATCACTTTTTGTCTGGCTCTCCACATAAACATATATATCAGCCGAGCACTGATGCCTATTTACTATAACGCGCTTATCAGATTGGCAACCTCAACAGCCACTTATGGCTACAGTTGCATCCATTGCATCAGTTCGAAATCAGTTTAATGATCGGTCGTTCAGTCTGGCAGGCAACGTTGCCAAGCACCTTATAAACATGTTGTTTATAAATAATAATATATAAATGTGCACACGCGTGCTAATTATAGATTAAGCTTAATTGGTGATAAAGGGCTGTCATTTCGCGTCTCAAATGGGCGTTATGAAATTTACAAGGCTCTTAGGATAGGTCCACTCTGTTCGAACACGCGCAGGCACATATTTAGTTCTAGGTAATCAAATATAAGTTAACGTCAGATAATAATAAAATATTATAAAGTGTCTTTCCAGAACAATTTTTTTTATTATTTGAAAATAGATTCCTTTTCCCACTTTATCAGTAAAACTTCTAAATATTTGTAATAACAATTAAACTTAAAATCTATTTTGACGTATTTGAATTAAATATCAAAAGAGTTCTATTGAGTAAGAAAAATTTGTTTATATTATGTATATATATCAATATGTTTAAAATGTCCGACAAAAAGCTAAATAAAGCCAATATAGATTAGATTATTTTGTAAGCGTGTTTAGACTTCGCTATATCTGTAGAAAAAAACTGTTGTTTTGTTTTTGTTTACAGCTTTGCATGATCGCAATCGGGTGATCGACCAAAATAACGGTGAGATGCCGCTTTGGATTGACACTTATCGATCAAGCCGCGATCTCTTCACGGGGGGCCTGTGAAATGCTCCTGATAGTGCAGCCCATTTATTGCCAAAGAAAAACAAACATTAATCTGTTATTGTTTACGCAAAAGTTGTGTCTAGCTAAAATGCGTCAATGCACGCATTTTCCAACTGAGTGAGTGATAAGGCCGCAACAATGTTTTTGATAAGAGCATAATGCAAGAACATTATGGAAAATCGATGAGCACAAATCGGGCAAGGTTATAAGTCTGTCGAGCAATCAAGCGAAAGCCATAGACTTCTCTGCTCCGTTATGTGCTCAGTGACCGCTGGAATATTCTTTTGTCTTTCAATTTTATTGAGAATTTTTGGGATTTCTGTGATTGTAATTAACAGAGGAATGTGATCATTGTTTGTTTAATCCGTTCTGTTTATTTTTGTTTTTGCATGCCTTAAACAAAAACAGATCAAATGATCTGCTGCGGTTGGGGATTGGAACCTTCCGTGAAACTGCAAGCGACGCAGTTATCAGCATCAGCTGCATGATTTGTATATTTACGATGAAGTATACTATAAATATACATAGCTGATCAGTGTTTCTGATTTTTGAAGCTTTAATATGCCGCGCTTGTAACTTGAACACTCATAATTCAACTGGCATTCAATCAATGCAGACGTGAAAGGGAGAAGTCATAATCAACTGATCTCGTGACAAGTGTAAAGTGTCTCAATTTGTACATAGGCACATCAATAAGCTATTTTCAACGATTACATAAAGTAAAGACAGAAATAATTATTAATAACTGACTGGTGCAAAACATGGCGCAAAGTGAATGTGGAAATTTCTGTGGTAAGAAACAATGCAAAGTGAGATTGGTTGAGGATCAGTTTCACTAATAAACAGTTTAATTTCAGCTGCTGACAAAGCGGAGTCTTGTTGCAAGCGGGAAACAGGAACAGTTGCCAAGAGCAGCGCACTGAAAGTATTTCCCGATAAGATCTACAAATCGGTGCAGGCCAAAGGAGAAGATGTGACGGGCATGACGTGTGAATGTGGTGTATTTGGTGCCATTGCCTGTGGAGATTATCCTACACAGGTGAGTGAAGTCGCTGGGGTTTATATATCATATGTCCTTTCATTTAATTGTATTTTTTATATAAAATTGAAAAAAGGATTTTTTTAAACTAAATATATTTAGGTTTTCAAGGATAATCAGCGGTGATCTTAGAATATTACACTTCTGTTCACATCAGTTATTCAAAAACAAATTTAAAGAATCGAACAAGAACTATATTTAGAGAGAAATATCCCTTTTACTTATTTTTTTCCTTGACTAAAATTATTCCTATATGTATTAGATTTACTTATGATCTGATATTTATTTTAAATTTATTTGATCACTCGAATTGCTGCTTAATTTGTCTATGAGACAGGCCAAAAGCGAAAAAGGTGCAATTTTCCCAAGCTCATTGATCACGTGATATCGGCAATCACTTTTGCTAGCTGCTTGGCATTGTCGAGCATCCTCCAGTGCAAGCTGATCGCAAGTAGGTCACTCATCGACTGGCAGAGCCCCTCGGCTCGCCTACCGATGACGTCAATGTGATCGCCGCATGCTGCGGTTATAATTGCTTTTAATCAGCTGCAGTATTGATTTCGTCTTCGCTGTTGCCGTTGCCGTTGCCGTTGTTGTTGCTTCTCGTAATGAAATGGAAAATAACAGGAAATAACAGCAGTTTAATCATGGGATCAATCCATTATCGGTCGTCAGCTTGTCAGCTGTTGCCATGGCATTGGAAATCGAATGTCCCAACTCAAATATCTGATTGTGGTTTCGCTTTCCCCTTTTGCAGCTGGACATCGCACAGATGATTTGCTTGGGCCTGGTGGCGCTGCAGCATCGCGGTCAGGAATCGGCGGGCATTGTGACCAGCCTGGGTAAGAGCTCCAAGAACTTTAGCGTGCACAAGGGCATGGGCATGATCAACAACATCTTCAACGACGAGGCCATACGCAAGCTGAAGGGCAATCTGGGCATCGGCCACACCCGCTACTCCACGTCGGCCGCCTCCGAGGCGGTCAACTGCCAGCCGTTTGTGGTGCACACGGCCCACGGCGCTCTGGCCATTGGCCACAACGGTGAGTTGGTCAACTGCGAGTCCCTGCGCCGCGAGGTCCTCGAACGCGGCGTTGGCCTGTCCACACACAGCGACAGCGAGCTGATTGCCCAGTCGCTGTGCTGTGCGCCCGAGGACGTCTCGGAGCACGACGGACCCAACTGGCCGGCGCGCATACGCCACTTCATGACCCTGGCGCCGCTCTCCTACTCGCTGGTCGTGATGCACAAGGACAAGATCTATGCGGTGCGCGATTCTTATGGGAATCGGCCGCTCTGCCTGGGCAAGATTGTGCCGTTCGATGCGGGCCATGCCAACATCGAGGACCAGATCGCCGAGGGCTGGGTGGTGAGCAGCGAGAGCTGCGGCTTCCTCTCCATTGGCGCTCGCTACGTGCGCGAGGTGGAGCCGGGCGAGATCGTTGAGCTGTCGCGCAATGGTTACCGCACCGTGGACATTGTGGAACGGCCGGACTATAAGCGCATGGCCTTCTGCATCTTCGAGTACGTCTACTTTGCGCGCAGCGACTCCATGTTCGAGGGCCAGATGGTCTACTCGGCCCGCCTGCAGTGCGGACGCCAGCTGGCACGTGAATCGCCGCTGGAGGCGGATCTGGTCAGCTCGGTGCCGGAGTCAGGCACAGCGGCGGCACACGGCTATGCGCGCGAGTCGGACCTGCCCTTTGGCGAGGTCCTGTGCAAGAATCGCTATGTGGGACGCACCTTCATTCAGCCCTCGACGCGTTTGCGCCAACTGGGCGTGGCCAAGAAGTTCGGCGCACTGGCCCAAAACGTCGAGGGCAAGCGCATCGTGCTCGTTGACGACTCCATTGTGCGTGGCAACACAATTGGCCCAATCATTAAGCTGCTCCGCGATGCCGGCGCCACCGAGGTGCACATACGCATTGCCAGCCCGCCGCTGCAGTATCCCTGCTACATGGGCATCAATATACCCACGCGCGAGGAGCTCATTGCCAACAAGCTGAACGCAACGCAGCTGGCCAACCACGTGGGCGCCGACAGCCTGGCCTACCTCAGCGTGGAGGGCTTGGTCAAGGCGGTGCAGATGAACAAGACGCACGTGAATCCCATCAAGGCGGGCTACTGCACCGCCTGCCTCACGGGCGAGTATCCCGGCGGTCTGCCCGAGGAGCTCAGCTGGTAGAAGAGCAGCAGGTCGTAGTTAGCTTAAGATTAGAATTTAGCTCATCATCAACTCAATAACCCACAATGCTCATCAATAATGATAATCTCGATCCAGTCGAGATCTGTTTTAGATACAATAACAATATCTTAATCTTAATATAAAACGTATATGTTTTCTTAACATATTTAAATTATCTCATTAACTTAGAAAAGCTTCAAATAAATTGTAGTTGTTCACGAATTTTATAAATATTCTCTTTTAATTATTGAGTTGTGTACTAAAAATGTATAAAGGATATTTTTTTAATTTCTTATGAAAATTATGAACTTATCTAATTTTAATTTTTATAATATTAATAACGAAAATATATACATTTTTTCAATTAGGATATTTTTATGCATCCATAAAAAGCACAAGATGAACGCTTAAAAGTATGCAACATATTCTAAATGCAAATTTACATGAACTGAAGTAGGGGATTTCACCGGTTTCTGTGCCTGCATGTCACGTGATAATTTCGAAAACTGTCTAATGCCATAACTTCAATTCATTTCAATTTATATTTCGAAAGTTTGTTTGCCAAGCGGGCAACGTGTCTCCGCTCCGTTCCTTTCCGGTTATAGCCGCATATCATACAATATGGTAATCGTGTTTGCGATTTTTTTTTCCTTTTCGCTTTCCGGCTCGCTCGCTGTCGCTGTCTCTCTTTCTCTTTGTCAGCTGGAGGGCGTTGCAGTGTCTAAAGCGGGGCGTTTAGGGCGTTTAATCCTGCGGAAGATGTCCTTGCGGTTATGTGGGGGTTTCTTTTTCTTTCTTTATTTTTTTTTATGACGCGCGGGGTACTGAAGTCAACAATGTCATCATTATTCTTGAATATTGTGTTGTATTTTCGCAAACAATTTCGCTAAGCTGCGCAGCGTTGCGCAGGAGGCGGGGTGCGGTGCCTGTTGTGGGGAGTGGGGATTGGCGGCTTGGGGCCTGTGCGACTTGGGGCTCTGGTAATGACAAGGAGAAGAAAATAATATGCGCTGTCATTGTAACTCGCTTGATTAATTCTTGTGTAGGGTATTTATAGGCTTAGCTATGTTTGGTTATATTAAATAGATTATGTAATAATAATGTTTGGCTATGTTACAAACAATATATTTGTTTATATTATTATATTATTCAGAGAAGAATTATAAATTATAAATTTGTTTTATTTTTATTAAATATGAAATTACTATTTTTGTATATTTAAATTTGCTTTTATATTTTTACGGAACTCTTGTTATTTTTTAACTATGAAAATATATGTCCTTTTAAATCAGATCATTTTAGCGCACTCGCTCTGTTAGTAAGGCTGAACGCAAAAGTCTTCTTCTTCTTCTACTTACCCATTGCCACATACAAGTGGCTACAAAAGGAAATGACTCTGGCAACATTGAAAACAGACGCTGGCACTTCTCTGACACAATCGCCGGTTGCTGCTACAAGGATATGAAAAAAAACCGGTGCTTGCTTATGTGCGCAGTCGATCACAAACACAAACACACACACAGGCACAAACACACAGCCACACACACGTTGGGGCGGTGACAACTAAGCAGAGCCATATTGCCACTGTTTCAAGCGCTCTTCCTCTGCCTTCCTCTTCGTCCTGCGCCGCGCCGCAAAACATGCTTTAAATTTTTTAATAACGCCGGGCTACAAGAGCGCTGACGCCTGCGTCCGGAGCCGGATCCGGATCCGGGTTCTGTTTCTGTGCCAGGCGTTGTGTGGGCCACCCCATCTCCATAACCAACTACGTCAACGTCGCCAACGCCAACGCCAGCGCCAGCGCCTGCTGCCCGTTGTCGTCATTTGCACAGAAGTTATGTAAATTAATGTTTACTTAAGTTCCCCATGTTATTTCTTCGGTTTTTTTCGCCATGCACTTTCACAATGTTGCCTACTTCAAAAACAAAAGCAGACAGAGGGCGTTAGCTGGCTAAGGGGGCGGGGCAGGTAACTGCTAGGCTTTTGGGCTAATGGCAAAGGCAATGGCAACGGCAACGGCAGCGCTAACGGCTGAAGGTTAGCGCCAAAGACGTCGCGGGCAGCAAAAACAACAAAAAAAAGTTGCAATAAATTTGCCAGTTGCTTCTGCAATTTAATAAAAAGCGTTCAAAAGGTGGAACGACAGAAAGAGGGGCGGGTGGGGGATGCGCAGCATCGTATAAACAATCATGCTTATTATTATTATTGAGTCAAATGGCTGAGTAAATACTTCGTGTGTGTTGGCTGCGGCAAAATTATGGCAATGGCATGCAAATGAAATGGCAACAAGAGCCGTTGGCAATGGCTTCATGTTGATTATAATGAAGCCTCGGGCAATATGTACTATGTGGCACATCCACATCCATTAGCTGAGCTATTCTGGCACTTGTGTTGAATTGCCGCTAAAATTTAATTTAAACATCACACGGCCCCAGGGCTTGTCAGGGCATGTCCTGGCAACCACTTGACACTTGACGCATGCAACAAGTCAACAGACGAGCTGCCTGCAACTTTTCCAAAGACAAACAAAAGACACCTTACATCGCCGGCTGGCTGTGCTGTGGCAACACGCAACGTGGCAACGTGCCTGGCATTCCAAGCGACAGGCGAAAACAACAAATCAAATGTGATTTTCTGGCCAATATATTCGGCTAAAACGTATGCCTCTCGTCTGTTAACTGCCTGGACAACTTTACAGTCAGGACATCCTTTCAGTTCATTAGCAAATCAAACTTCCGTCTTTTCCTTAAGATATTCAGACGGTCCTTGTGTCCGAAAAGGGAACATGTCGTGTTACACCAATAAACAAATTCTCCACCCTGCCTGCATGACTGGCTAGGAATTTGCATTCCTGACCCCTGACCCGAGTACAAAAATTTGTGTTGTTTGCTGGTAATTTGATTTAAAGGCTTTTCTTGACCACAAATTGGGCTGAAGATTTTTGTGTAGGGAAAAGAGTTTTTTCTATCTAAAGTGAGAGCCCTGAGTTTTTTAAAGCTTCAACAAACAAAACTAATTCATTAAAAACAATAACAAGTGGCTTATTCGGTAAACGTCTGAATTTGATTAAAATATTTTTTTGTATCTTAAGATCTTATGATTTATAAATACTTAGTTAGACTTTTTATTACTTGTTAAGCAGCCTAATAAATTCTTTCGTTATTGAATATTCGTTCTCGACATAAAATATAAATAATTGCGGGTAATCAAAGTAATTATAAATAATTGTTATTATTCGCATTTGCATTAATTAAATTTACAATTAAATAAATATATTTATTTGAATTACAATCAACAACTGTGTGCAACGAGTCGAAAGGGGGTTTTTTTATGGGTGTTGTGATACACCTTTGCCATCAAGTTGTCATTTGAATTGACTGATTTACCATTATGCACATCATCCATATAATTTAAATGACTTGGGGCGCTTTGCATTGATTACAAGTTGTTATTAAAATAATATAACTAACAATAATAAATAAAACCCTCAACTGACGCAAAAAACACAAAAAATAAATTTAAAAAAAAAACAAAACTTAACCAACGGGAAATTGCAATTTACAACAGGCAACCCAAAACAACAAGTGCAACAACAACAAAAACCATGTTAAAAAAAAATTAAAAACTGCACAAACAATTTTCAGTTGAGCGGCCATGTAGAAATTTGCAATGGTGGCCAGACAACTGCGACGGCGACGCTGACTGCGACGGCAGCTGCGACTGCGATTGCGGATGTTGAATGTTTGGATGTGTCGGTCTGTTGTTGTTACTTCGGCTGTTGTTGTTGCTGTTGTTGGCTATATCGGGCCCACAATGAACATCAAGAGCACACTGAGAGAAAAATGACTGGCATTAAAACAATTAGCAAACTTGCAATTAATGAACACAAATAATATTGTACATCAACCAAAACAAACGAAAGTTAAAAATAAAATTTAACAAAATATAAACCAACTGATACCCTACAGAATGAATGGAATGAACAAGAGCTACGACCAGTGCACATCATCCGTGGTCAGTGTGATCAGGCTGAAATTGAGTTGGCGCTATGCGATGCACATAAGTGGAAACCGGTGGACGACCACGTGGCCAGAGCAGCACAGCGGCACCCAGTGGGTTATCCACATTGCCAATGGGAGGAAACTGCCGGCGTGGCGCAGCATCCACTTCGCGCCGGCAATTGGGACACACGTTGTTGCAGCTCAGCCAGCGCAAAATGCAGTTCTTATGAAACAAATGGCCACAGGGCAGGCGGTGCACAATCAATACCTCATCTTCATCGTTGGCCATATCAAAGCAAATGGTGCAGTTGGAGCCACTTGGCAGTGGCTCTTCTATTGACAGCAGTCCATAACGGTTCAGGAATTCCTTGATCTTGATCATTGGCAGGCTTATGAGTGATGCAGCTGACATCAGCTTGGAATTGGTACTCTATGATTTCGCAATTTTCCTAAATACTTGAATTAAAATTGATATTCTTGATATAACTTTTCCTGCTATATTTGTTTTTGGCAATATGAATAATGGGATTAACTTATTTAAAGGGGAGAGAGTGTGTATTTCAGGGCACATGTGATTGTGAATAAAATATAAAATAAATATAAGTTAGCGCAGATATTTATTTGCCTCCATTTTTTGGAGTGTAACATAACAACAAAATAATGAACTACACGCAATGGGAAGCACAGCAGATGCAGTTTGTCTACCTGGAAAATAACAATCAAATGTCAGCCAATGCCCAATGCCAGCCCGGGCAAAGCTCAGCTCCAGCGCCAGCTCGCAGTCATCACGCTTTGTCACACATGTGTTAATGGTCGCCGGAAGTGAGGCGCCCCCAAAATGGCGACCCGGGCAGCAGCAGCGGGTGGTGTAAGCCATTCTCTGATTGTTGTTGCATGACACTCGAATCTGAGATTTGCTTTGCCGCTCTGCGCGCTTTAATTATAATTATTATCTTTTTGCCGGGGCCAAGCATGCGCCTCCAGAATTGGCCAATGCGGCGGGAAAATCACTCGACGGCACGCGATGTCAAATGGATGCAGCCCCCCAGCTCCAAGTTTTGAGTGCGGGCGTTGCATTCTTTTGTGCACACAATGTTCATGCATATTTATTAAGTCGACGCGCTTTTGTATTTATTGTGCACAGTAACTAACTTTATATAGTATATATAATGCACTCAATTTCCTGACTGCCCACTCCATGCCACAGCTGCCCGCACCCTCGCCCCTTGCAAACCCTAACACGCCCACCTGCTATTGCCTGCGGCATCAAAGTCAACGTCGTCATCGTCGTCGTCGTCGTCGACGCCTCTGCGTGCCAAGCACAAAATTAAATTATTTTAGTTCATAATTTTAAATTATAAAATAAATTCAACTGGAGCTGGAGGAAAAGTTGAAAAGCTGGAACGTGGCAACTTTAGTGAATTTTCTATGGCCCGCGGGCTCGCTCGCAAATGCAATTTGAACATTTTTAGAAAATATTTAGAAAATTAACGCAAAGTTGTGGAAATGTTGCGTCTACAATGGTCGCTGTTAGTTTAGTGTGTTCTATCTAAAAACATTATGCTAATTTTTTATTTTATTTCGTTGTCTGGCGTAGGTAAATTATGGGGCATTGAAGAACATGGGAATTCGACGGGCTTTGCATGGGAGATGGTCACTAAAAACATATTTTTTTATGAAGCAGCTGTGTAGTGTGGAAAAGCGTTGTAAAAAATGTAAAGGGGGTGTTTACAGTTAGCAGCTAGTAGGTATGCCAATTAGATTTGTGTTGTAGGTTTAAAGTTCTGGTATATAATTATCCACATACATACAAACTCCATAAAGATACAAAGTGAAGCTATAATAAGCGTTTTGCTCGGTAAAGATTTTCCCTATTTTGTTCAGAATTTCAAGAACTTTTCCTTTTATATATAATATTATTAATTAAAAATATTGAACTAATTATTAAAAAAGAATTAAATAGGTTGGATTAAAAAAAAGAGATTACAAGAATTTGAGTACTTAAAAAAATGCTTTCGATCTTATGTTAAGAAATTTACATCTATACTTTTGGTCAATTTGGTTCCTGATTGTATAGCAGCTAGGGAAAGAAAATTGTAAATAATGGTGTTCATCAAAAATATAATTTTTATTTTATATATAAAGTACATAAATATTTAGAATTTATAATTTTTTTTGGTTTTTCAAGAGCTTTTATCATATATCATATCTATAGCAATTTCCGTAGCGCTAGGCAACGTCCGCCCCCGAACCGTTACGAATGCCAACTAAATCCACAGAAACTCCAGCAAAGTCCACAAACGTGTTAGATGCCCGTATGCGGGCTCTGGCTCCAGCACGCATGTCCTGAAACATGCCTTTTGTATATTTTTTGGGGGGCTCCGTTGGGTTTGTGGCTTTACTAAGGCAGCGCCATCTGGCGACGTGAAAAGCCTCGGATTTTAATATGTTTTGTTGTTGCTGCTGCAATTTGCACGATAAAAATGAAAAAGAAGAAGAAATAAAACGCAAAGGTAAACCAAGAAAGAAATCACGTAACTGTCAAATATCTCTTCATATCTCATTTTATGTTGATCGACTGTGGGAAAACTGGCGAGAGCTCCGAATAAAGTTTGTTGTTGCTGTTGTCTCGCTTTTGTTGTTGAGCTGAACTGAAACAGATCTTGGCTAGCAGATAATGCCGCAAATTCACACATGTCTGCCAGATTATGCTGCGAACTGGTATAATTTTTATGGAACTCTGTGGGTTTCGCCTGAGTTTTGTTGCCCCGTCTGCCTTCTCCTTCTGCCGTGGGTGCGTTTGATGTGGTTTTCAGCATTTTTGGCAGTCAGCGTCGGAGTCACGTTTGAGTCCGGAGTCGCAAGTTTTGAGTTTGAGTGATGATCCCAGCATTTTATTCCAAGAAGCGCGGCAGCCACTCAGCTGACTGAAATTCGTTAGAGAGTTTCTCGGAGCTGGGTGATTAGCACAGGTGGCAGCTTATCTGGGTGACTTTCGCCAGCTGTTTGGGAAGATGTTCGCGTGTCGCGGGATTAGCACAAATCGCATTTCTAATTGAGCAACTTTGCTTATCGCATTCCCATTCTTCCCGTGCCCGGTTCTACAGTTCCACAACAGCTCTATCCATTAGCTGGCCATTGCAATGGAATCCACGGCACGCTGCGCTGAGCAGCGCCAGAGACCAGAGATACATCGAGCGTATCATAACCGGATCGGAGCGTGAACTAAAGCCCAAAATGCACTGCAGCGGGAGTTCCACGGGAGTTCACTGGAGCGCGACGCGAGCTCCGTCGCGACGGGCAGCATTATTAATGGACGGGTCCACGCTTAGAGCACTCCGAAAATTGCCCGTCTGGCCATGGCCAGTGCAAAAGCTGAGAGAGATCTCTTAACGCTGATAGCCACGGTCAAGTTCACGACGCCGACGGCGACGCTGGCAGCGTGTCATTAGCATGTAACGCGACCAAATTGAAAATGTAACGGATTCCCCCCCGGCCCGTTGAGAGCCCATAAAGCCGGTTGCGGCAGCGCTGTGTCTGCGATAAGCGATCTGGAAGGAACCCCTAAATTGTTCATTGATATGCCACTAAGAAAAAAGAAAAAGGACTCGCAGGACGGTCAGAGCACCTGCCTGCGACCGCTGCAGCCTGCTGCTCCCGCTCTGGGTTAAACATAATTAAAGGGCAGCTCCCATGACTGGCACTTTGTTGTTGCTGTTGTTGTCTCTGCATTCTCGATCACCTTGAAAGTAAAAGTCGCCTCAATGCATTTTTATGTTAATCGCCGAGCGAGGAAAAAACGAGTAAGAACAACTTTGCGCGCAAAAAACCATTAAATTAAAACAAACAAATAAATGAATAATAAGCTAAGAGAATGCCCGCCTGAGAGCGCCAACAATTTGCATACACACACATACACACACAGAGAAGCACCCATATCTGCTATGTGTGCGACAGCGATCGACAGCAACAACTGCGTGCGAGCGAGCGAAAAAGCGCATGTGAGAGAGCGCCGAAGAGAGTGAAGTGAGAACTGAACAGCTGATCAGCGCTGTTGTTGTTTCTGCTGTGCTTGTGCTCAAGTTATGCTTAGATAATTTTAATGGGCATGCAAAGTGTTTATTAAACACGGCAACAACGTCACATGCTAATCGGGCAGCGGCCAATTCCAGTTAACGTTATCGTTACACTTTTTATGCAGATGCTTATTGAAGTAATGAGCCTCGCTGTTTGTTTGCGTAATTAGGCGATGCTTGTTTAGCATGCAATACAATTTAAACTAGTGTTTGTTGTTGTTGTCGAAAACATGTTTTAAGTTTTTCTGCGTTTCTTTGCGGCCGCTATTTGGCGCACAAATTCAAATTTGAAAAGATGTGCGTGCAAAAGCTTTGAACAGAGTTGAAAATCGTCTTAAAGAGCGACAGCGTCAGACAGCTGGCGTGCGCTCTTCTCGTACTGGAAGCAACTGCTGTGCGAGCGTGTGCGAGCGCGAGTGTGTGTGTGTGTGCGTGTGTGCTGGTGTCTCTGTCTGGCTGTCTGGTGGGCGTGCCCTGTGCTGAGCGTCGGCGTATGGCAGTGCGCAGACGCTGCGCTCAGAGAGTGGGCGTTGCCAGAGCGACGCAGCCGCATTGAGCAGGTGACTGGAAGGAGCGAGATGGCGTTATGGGGGCCACATGCATGCGAGCGAGACGAGCATAAACAAAATGGCTGCTATCATTAGCCAACTGGCGGTAGATGGCGCCAGTGCCGGCATTTGGCCCCAGCTGCTGCTGTTGCTGTTTCTGCTGCTGCAGCTGCTGCTGCTGTTTCTATTGCTATTGCTGCTTGTGTGTTTGGCCCATTCGCAAACTGTAAACTGTTTGGCGCGCTCGCTAAGCGATTTGGGTTAGGAGTGTCGTCGGCTTGAACTGCGGCCACTGCTACGGAACTTCTCGGCTTGCTGCCCCCGGCCTTGTAGGCGCGCATTTCCGTGCCGGCCACCAACAGTTGAGCAATTTTTCACTCGAGCACAAAATGCCGCCTTGCCGATTTTCACGCAACGCTGGCCGCCGCCTCCTGTGGTGCAGAATTCAGGTTGCAGGACCCAGCGCCGACTAAAGTGCATTTTGTGAGTCCTGCTTGGGATCACAGGATGTTCTTCTTGTTCAGCTGCTGGTGTTGGTGCTGCTGCTGCTACTGTTGCTGCTGTTGCTTCTTCTTGTACTTCTTGCTAGGGTCGAGGGTCGTCTGCTCAATAATTTTAACATTGTTGCCATAATGAAAGCTTTGCTCCTCATTTAAAGGCAGCTACGTCCTGCACAATGCGCTCGGCACTGCACGCCGACGCCAATGTAAGGTCCTTTTTGTGTCCGAGACTCTGTAAAACATGCTTCCTGTGCCGAGCTCTGCTTTGCTGTGCGCTCTGCCGGCGACGACGCCACGCAGCAGTTTGCGCAATAAAATTTGCATAATTTTAAATGTGTGTGTTTGTGAGAGTGTTTATGTGTGTGTGTGTGTCTCTTGACTGTCTCGCATATCCTTGCTGGCATATCCTTACGCATTGTCTACCGATTTCTGCACACACAAAAACAAATGAGTCTCGCGTCGAGGCAAAACAAAACTGCAGCAGGAGTTGGCACAGCTTTAAGGCAGCTTTAAAGTTAATGCAGGGGCTGCGGAGGGGGGGGGGGAGGGTAGTGGGTGGTACTGATTAAGCTTAGGTGAGCTATTAAAAATTTGCGTGTATTAAAACAAAGACCTGAACACTGCTTTATCCTAAATAATAATAAATGCGCTTTATTATAGCTACAAAATAAACTAATGCGACTTAATGAAAATGCACGCAAAAAAAAATTCAGTAAATCAACTAAATGTTACATATTTTTGATTAAAAAAACATAATAAAAAATCTAAAATTTAACACTATTCAAAACTAAGCACCTATCAATTTTAGATTTTTTATTCATCATAATTTCTTAAATACACATGTAATTTTTGCAGTGTAGACATGCTAAAGAGTTGCTCTACTTATGCTGCTCATTAGACATGCTTATTGGGGCTATTAAAATGAATCAGGACAAACTATAAAAGTCAACCCCTTCAGACGTTGCCCTAAGCCCCCCACTGCCCAAAAAGCTATCAACAAATGCGTCAAAGTTTGTTTCGTTTGTTCATTTTTTTCACTTTTGTTCCTACTTTCCTTAACGTTCTGCCAAAGTTTTGGGTTATATTTTTTTGTTGACTCTTGTTATTGTTATCAACATTAAATCAAAGCACAAAGACAACAACAATTACAAAAGGCTTTAGCTCGGGTATAACAAAAAAAGCAACAAAAAAAAACTGAATGAATCGGAATACATATCTATAATGGCGCGCACCAACAGCAAAAAAAGAGCGGGGAGCAAAAAATGAGGGAACACAAAATTTACAATGTCGCCGGTTTCCGTTCAGAGGGGGGCTGCGGGGTTGGGGGCTGGTGCTGGGGGCACTCTATGAGGCAGTTTGGGGGCGTGCCGTTGCGTTGCGTTGCTTTGGTTTTGTTGTGGCAATAAAATACATCATAACGGTATCATAAGCGAGCGAACAAAGCGAAAGGCGATACACACACACACACACACACACACACCTACATAGACACGCACACACACGCAGAGCGAGAAATAACAAAAAAGGCAACGAAAATCTGTGAAAAAAATCCATTTGCAGGGCGGCGGCGAGAAAAAATATTCAAATTTTGTTACGATGCGCAAAAACAACAACAAGAACAACAAAAGCAACAACAATGGACAAAAAAACAAAGCCTAAAAGAAACAACAAAAACAGAGGCGCGCTATTATGACAACAACAACAACAGCAACGACAATGGCGGCCACAGGAAATAGTCACACACACACACACAATACGCACGCAACTTGCACACACACACATACGTAAAGTTTTATGTATATGAAAGGGTTTTACGTACCGTTAGTTGTCTCTCGTTGTCCCTGTTGCTGCCGTGTCCTGTGGCATGTCCTGTGCGTGCTGCAGCAAATAAAATATTAAAATTGGTTCAATGAATTTCAATAACAACAACAAACACGAAATCAAAACTAAATTTCGCTTTATTGATAACGAAACACAAGGTAACGAGCCAGAGGGGGGGAGTGTGTGGGGGAGTGGTGTGGTTGGTTGAGGGAGCCGTCGGTTGCGTGTGTGCTGATGTGGTTATATACTGCGACTACCCAGCACTTGAAATATGCGAATGTTTGATGATTGTATGTGAGTGTCAAAATAAGGCAGAGGTGTGGCACACCGGGGGATGGGGGGCAGAAAAAACTGTGGTAAAATAAAAGTAAGAAATTAACCTGATAAAAAAAACACTTAGATTAACAGTAATTTGTCTAGGAAGATAAAATACCTTTTAGTTAAGTGAAAATATAATCTGTATGAACGATAATAGGCATACTAGAAATTATTTAAAAATCGTCTTCTTGAAAAAGTTGTCGAACATAAATATTTAAAAGCAATGGTCTAATTTTGTTTGTTCTAATTATCTTAAAATGATTTATTTGCAACAACTTGTTATTCAAAAAGGTTAATTCCAAATATTATTATGGAAGTTTGATATGTATAGTAAAGCCCATATTATAGGCACACTATTATGATAAATTTTTGTTGGCAAATTAAAAGAGTTAATTCTTTATTGATTATCTATACAGATACCAGCAATATTTTTGTTTGCTTTTAATTTTATGATTGTGCACTTAGACACGTAAATATTTGTTTATTTATACTATTGTTTTTCGTGCAAACGTTTTTTGAATAGTTTCCATTAAAATATCAGACTGGTGATCTCGGTAAGCTCTACATTATCAGATGTTTTATTTTTCTGTGCCCCTTTAAAGTTCTCTGCCGGCGTCTCTGTCCTTTGCAAATACCCACATATGTATGCACATGTATGTGACAAAGCCCGCTTATGAATACACATACGAGCGCAGATACAAATCTGCACACATTAGAGTGTGTCTTGTGTGTGTGTGTTGTTGTCTGTGTGTTCGTGCAGTGCCGTCAATCTTAACCCTTCTGCAGTCGTGCGTGCTGAGTTCTGCCCCCGCCCCTTGAGCCTATCTCTCGAACTGATTTGCATGTTGTGCCATTTCAATACGTTGTGCACTTTTTGGGCAAATCGATAAGTGCGTTCAGTTGGCAACCCTGGCAGCGATTTGCATTCAGTTGCTGTCACGTTAATGAAAAAATCTCTCATCTAATCGCTGATTAACCGAAAAAATAACTACATGGCTGCTGAAATGATTCCTATCTACAAGATTATATAGTAGATATAAAAACATGTGTATGTATTTGTGTGTATGTGCACATACGCATACGCAGAGGGTTTTTCTATTTGGCGACAGTGTCCAAAACAAACACACACACACGCGCACGCACGCACACACACACACACACACACAAAATGGCAACATCGACTGCCGCAGAGTTTGCTCCCAATTTTCCTTGCCCAACTGGAAATACCAACAGGGGGCGGCTGGGGGTGTCGAGTACATGACAGGCAGACGAACGTGCGGCATTTGCTGGGGGTTGAAAGGACGCACACACACACACACGCATACCAACGCACGTTGGTAGCGACAAATAACAAACAACACACAAACTGAAAGCAGTGCCGCAGCAGGGCGAAGGCGGGGGCAGGGTTGGGGGCAGCGGGCAGCTCCCACCGGGGGAATGTCGCGTATTTGCCTGGCAAGGTGGCCTTCCCTCGGTCCACCTTCTTTATAGTATTTGAGTTTATTGTATGCGTGAATATTCAAATGGTGCGAGCGTGTGTGCGTGTGTGTGTGTGTGTGTGTGTGTGTGTTTGTGTGTGCGTGTCTGTGTGGGGGTTGCCACAGCAACAGGAAATAGACGCATGCGTATTGCT
This sequence comes from Drosophila colorata, assembly GCA_035041545.1. NCBI lineage: Eukaryota > Metazoa > Arthropoda > Insecta > Diptera > Drosophilidae > Drosophila > Drosophila colorata. Next base: position 11,205,486 of record JAWNLD010000564.1, read on the forward strand.
CGCATTGCCGTTTTTTCCGGTCGGTGTGTGAGTGTGTGTGCGTGTGTGTGTGTGTATGGGCAGCCCATTGGGGAGCTCTGCACGTTTGGCCTGCGAAACAAAGCAACGCCAAATAATAAATAATTGCTAGTTGGCATTGAGGTGTAGCAACAACAACAACAAAATGCGATCCCCCAATGTACCCTTAAAACATTCTACCCACCCCCACCTCGAACTCACCTACTCTTTTTGTTTAGCTGTATTTTTATGTTGCTCTTTGTGCCATTTTCTTAATTAAAGCTTATTTGGCGAATGTTGATTGAAAAACCAGCGACACACGGCGTATGCTCGATATTACGCAAAGTCCCTCGATGGGGACTAGCTTTAAAATGAAATTCAAATTTAAGCTTATCGATTTGTGGCCGCTTTAAGGCCTCAACTCAACGCCCAATTGTCCACAGCTCTCAGTTTCGGTTCGTGTGTGTTGTCATTTCAAATGGCGTGTCTGTCTATCAGGCCGTGCCGTTCGGGGCGGAAAGGGGCGTGGCGGGGGTAGCTGGTGCTAGTTGCAACCTGTCTACATAAATACTGTCTGCGATAAGGCCTTTGTTTTTGTCATAAATCTCATTTTATGATGAATTGATATCAGAGAGAGCGAATGCAGCCAGACACAAATTGGATACACACACAAACCTAGGCGCAGGCGGGGCTGTGAAAAGTATTTGAATGAGATGTGTAGGGGGATTTACATTTGTAATATGTGGGCAGTTGCAGATTGAAATGCTACTATATTATTAGACTCATAGATTTTTATGAAACGCACAGAGACGGCGACAGATGGAAGAGAAAAATAGGAAAAGATATGGAGAGAGTGAGGAACAGCGTATTAAAGTATAAACGTAGATTAAGCGAACTTTAAAAAATTTGTAAAATTATGTAGTGAAAAATATTAAAAAAAAAATAAATAAAAATGTAGTTACTGGTATTTAAGGACAGCTTATTTAATTAACTAATATGACTTGATATTTCCGACTTTGTTATTTTTTCTTCAAATATTTATTTTACTTTTAAAAACTGTCAGCTGCCATTTCTAGCCCAGTTCTTAACGTATTCATCTTGTTTGAATGATAGTTTCGACTTTTTCTTTATCTTTCACATCTTCTTCGGCTGCTGCGTTCTCTTTCTGCTGGCTGCTCTTCAAAATGGCGCACAAATCACACACATTGTCGTCGTCATCGAAACAGTTTCAGTCTGCATCGCCGTCTCCGACTCCGACTCCGACTGCGTCTCCGACTCCTTTTCCGGCTACGTCAGTGAAAGTTATGCAGAGCAGCGACACAGGATAATGTCTGCCTGTTTGTCTAACTGTCCCTGCTCGAAGGCGTCTACCGCCATGTTTGTCTGCCTGTCGCTCTGTCTGCGCCAACTCCTCTCTCCCCCTGCTTCTGTCTCTCCTTCTGTTTCTGTTTCTGTGTGCATGCGTTTGCACCTCATTTGCATAAACGCTCTGGCAGCGGCATCGCCAAACTTTTGCCCACATTGCACAAAAGAAGGCGGCAAAGAAAAACTGTCGGCAGAGACCAGGCCAGGCCAGGCCAGGCTAGACCAGACCAGACCAGACCGGGCCAGGCCAGGACAGAAACAGGGAAGCTGGCAGCGAGTCGAGTGAAAAATGCGCAAACTTGGTAACCAAGTTAGCGCGTTATTTTAACATTTTCCGCTTTGCTGCTGCGCTGCCAACTGCCTCTTTCGCACACACTTGCTCCCTCTCTCTTTCTCTTGCTCTATTGTATGTGTGTTCTGGGACATTGTTCAAGGAGTTGGTACAAATCACAGCCAGTTGGAAATTATGATCGATGTGGCAGCAGCCGTTAACCACGGCGAAGTTATGCAGCGGTTTGTCAGGAAATTTGTTAAGTTTTCCGATTGCAACGCGTTGATTTTCCAGCGTATGATAAGTGGTTGGAATCTGTGCATGCGGCTAAGGACTAAGCTCCATGAGACTATCATAAAAGCTGCTTTATGAAAGCTGGTCAATAAGTGAACAGAAAAGGCTTAAGAAATGCCTTTTCAGAATTTAACAAGTGCAAAGCAAAAATGCTGAATTATATCTCCTGATACTTATAATTATTTGTATATTAGGATTTAGTTGAGAGTTGGAAAAAATTGGCAGAAATTTTTAATTCAATATTATTTATATATTATTATATTTATTTTATTATTTATATGTACCTTTAGTCCGTTAACCCAATTTGCCCCAAAACAAGGCATGAATCAACCACGTTGTATATTCCGCAAATACACAAGGTCAGCTACTTTGTAGCTTTCTCTCTGCTTTCTACTAAATCCATATGCTTTCTAGGACCCAGCGACCCCGAGTAAGTTGCTAACTAAGGCCATAACCATTGAATCCCCTGAAGTCATCTCATCATTATTCCAATAGGAATTTCGCCCCCTCTCTCTCTCTCTCTACCTCTCTTTCTCTCTCGCTCGCTCCCTCTCTGCCATGAGCATTTCATGCAAATTGCCTAAGGTCAAGAGCAAAAGTTGCATTTTGCTCTGGTGCTCGGCGCCTGTGTGCGCCAAGTGCATAAAAACTTTCAATATCAGTGGGTCACATGCTCGTCTGCATCACTGATGAGCCAGAGACGAGCCTCCTCCAGTGCGCAGCCAGCGTCGCCAGTTGCCGGCGACTGCGTCTTACTCTTCCGATATTAACAACAAATTATGGCCCGCTCATAAAATCGCACAATAAACAAAAGCACAAATGCTGTGTGTGCCTGTGTGTGTGTGTGCTGGTGTGTTGGTGTGTTTGTTTGTTTGCTTGGCAAAGAAAAAAGTAACAAATGAGTAAAAAAAAAAATAAATAAAGAAAGAAAAGTAAAATTTCTGTAATAAAAACTTTTTCGTGATCTACCTCAACGAAGGAGGCGGCGGGCGAAGTCGGCGTCTGGAAGAGATGTGATGTGTGTCTGCCAGTGAAATGGAAAGTGGAGCGCACCAGGATGACACTCGCTCTTTATATACTATATATGCGAAGGCTGTGTGTGCATGTGTGTGTGTGTGTGTGCGTTGGGGGTTACTGCACGATACGCTGAGGGCATAAAAAATCAGCTCTCGTGTAATAATCATAAATTAGTTTATGAGTCGTCGTCGCGTGCGCGTAACCTTGCCCTTCCATACACACACACATACGCACTCACATACACACATGTGGACACTCAGATGCAGCGTCACACACACTCTCGCAAATATATATTTGTCTGTGTATCGAGCTGGTTTTATATTTTTTTTGCGAATTTTTTATTTGTGCTAACTGTTGAATTTTAACGGCTGCTGAATGCATAAAAATGAAGGAGAGAGAGAGAGAGAGAGAGAGAGAGGGGAGAGTGAGTTGCCGGTGCGGTCCAAAAATAAACAAATTTGAAATTCTGGAAACGCGCCCGTGTGAATGTCGAAGTGGAAAATGTATTCGAAAACAAATTTTGAATTACAAATCGACAACAAAGTTGCCGACCGTTGTCTGATGACGTCATCGCAAGGATGCAGCAAGGACGAGCGAGACAGCAGCAGCAGCAACAACATTTCGCACGAGTTTTGCATTTGAATTACGAGCAACGAGTTTCGCTAGACGAAGGTCCTGGCTCTGCATGCGAGCCGTGTCGTTGGGTATGTGAGAGTGTGTGTGTGTGTGTGAGAGTGCCGTTTGTATGGCAAACAGCTGATTATTGTTTTGGCCTGGCTAGCATTTGGGGCATTTAAGATCTCAACGGTTTTGAGCATTTTTTCTATGTGCAAACAAACTGCGCAGACGCCGCCAAAACCTTTTCAAGTCGAAGACAAAATGGCCGTTACGAAGTCTGCCAACTGCTGTCAAAAGCAGACAGCCTACTAAGAAATATGGCCGTCCTAACTGTTTTCAATTAGCTTTGGCCGCTTCTGAGGAGCTGTCTATAAGCTTACTTCCTTTAAGGATAGGTTCCGCTTAAAGTCGTGGCTCTTTAATATTTGGCGCTTCCTCTATATCGACCCACACCAAAACACATATACACGCACACACCCACACACACACGAACACACAACGCCCACTTTCATCAACATCGTGGCTGAGCCTGTTCCGAGGATTCTTGTTAGCATTCGGAGCAGCGCTCACATCGCAGCGCGCGTCTGGAATACAAATGAGGATCGCTTTCGCTGGCATTGTTGTTGCTGTTGTCATTGTGGCAAGGGCAGTGGCAGCATCCGGCATTGACGGCACACTGCACAGATACACACAAACACATAGATATATATGTACACATACTCTTATATTTTGTGTATTTGTTTTGCTTGGCTTCGCTCGAGTTTTCAGCTTTTTCTCGTCATTTAGTTGTGTATTTGTGGATTCAGTGGTGTAAGCTGGACGGCGTTGCACGGCGCGTATAAAAGTGTGCTCATGTGGAACTGGTTCTTTTTTCTTGTTTAATTTTTGTACTATTTCACAAGTGCATTTTGTTTAATTGATTATATTCTGAGCTAAAAATTGAAATGTTAATATTTATATATTATTTTCATATTTACGGTAGTATTTGTATAGTTAACCTGTAAACTCAAGGAATGTTATTCCCATTATGAATAATTATAAAATTTCGTTACCTTTTTATATGTTTAAATTTAAATTTAAATTTCTCTTTAATTTGTGTTCAAGTTTTCTGGCTTTCTCAATCAAGTGAATAGTCTCTTGTGTTATTATTTCTTTCTTTCTATAATTCTGTATATTTTTCACTGATTTTTCCTTAACATCAGCTGCAGAAAATCGTAAATTCTGAAATGCGAAAAATATCTTCATGCCACATATAAAGCACATACAGAATCCATTTGATCAACATATTTGGTTCCGGCTATGTATTTGTATTGTGTGGTAGTGTATTTATCCAGGGAGTTTGCATTGGTCACACACACCCAACTTGATGGTCATGTCCATGGTCACTTCCTGGCCGCACACACACACACACACACACAGTTCGCCTCTTGATTTGCTCTGTTTGACAAGCAAAAAATGTTGCTGTTTGTTTTTCGTTGAGCTGCTGGGTGCAGAGAGAGAGAGAGAGAGGGAGATAGAAATAGAGAGACAAGTATAGGGATAGAGCGTGTTTTTGTTAGTGTCTAGTATTTGCTGATGCCTCCGTCGTCCCCCTCCGCCCCTGCTCCGCCAGCTTGAGCGCCTAATGAGCCAAGTGCGGAGCGTTGACAGTTGCTTGATAAGCGTAAAACCGTAACGAATGCCAATGCCTAACCAGGATACGGCGCGGCCAGAAATGGATAATTAAACGTGGGCCGCACAGCGCGGCAACAGTCGAAGCGTATTAATCATTTAATTTACTCCTTTCACGGCAAAAGCCTGCGGCAGGACGAAGCGCCAGGCACTTGTCTGCGAGCGCATTAACACCGTCGTCGTAGTCCTGCCTGCTGCTCGCTGGCAGACAATCCTTTTCACGTGTCCTCGCAACCCTTTCGTGTCTTTCTGAGCTTAATTCGTTCGGGCATGGAAATTTCCGCGTGCGTGGCCTCCCACTCCCCCCGCTTGTCGAACAGTTCCCCACTTGCAGACGCCACTTTTCTTGTAGCTTCATTAAAATAAATTTAAATAAACTACGCAGCTTGTTGTTGTTGTTGCTGCTGCTGTTATGAAAATAATATAAACTGCCAAACTTTTGCTTAAGCGGCAGCAACTTGCGGCGCTGCTTCAATGAGGCGCTTCAAGGTCGCCGGGTCGAGCGAGGTCGGTGAAGAAAGTCGGTCAAATTATTTCGACATTTGTGCGAAACGTTTGCATTAGAAGTCAATTTATTAATTAGTATAATTTAAACATTTGCGCACCATTGCAGAGCCCAACCCCAAACCCAACCCCGACCCCCGTCCTCGATTCAGACGCAGTCACAGATCCAGTTCAACCCCTCGTTACGCCTAAAACGCTGCAATACAAAATCGATGACAAATTGCGGACACGTTACGCGTAGTTGAGTCCAAGACGAGTTGAGCTGCGTCTCGTTTCGGGTTTGGCGTGACTGCTAAATACGCCGACAATGCTACCCCGCTTGGCAAGACAAAGCCCGGGCGACAGCAGCAATAGAAAGAACAGCAACAGCAACAGCAACAACAAACAATCTGAACTGCCACCAGCCACCCTGACAAAGGCAGAGGCAGAGTCAGAGTCAGGCCAGAACAACAACGAGGATATATCAATGGGCAAATTAAAATAACAACCTAATCATCGTTTTAAGACCGCGAGAAAGGCGACAACCAGATACAGCGAGCGACAGCAGACAGGGGTGCAATGCGCTGTGGGAGGGGGGCTGGGTGCGGGGGTGGGTGTTGGTTTGCTGCATGGCTGCTAAATGAAACGGCAAGGCCTTTTGTCAACGCTCAACGGCTCAGCGGCTCACAATATCTCCTGCCACGGTCCCTGCCCCCGTCCCTGTTCGACGCTTTGAACATCCCTTTTTTGTTTCCGCTTTTGGCATTTTTATGTTCCGGCGTTTGTTCCGCCTTCTGTTCCCGTACTCGGGCTAAACAATTGCCCAAAGTGTTGGAAGTCAAACGCAAGTGCTGTCAGCCACCGACCCGCCACTAATGCGTCCGCCCGAGCAGCGCGTCGCGTCGCGTCGCGTCGAGATGCAGCAGCGGCACCAGAGACATCGAATTGCTCCCTTGTGACAGGCCAATATAATGCGCCACGGGGCGACGGACGGACGGAGGGGCGCCGTTCGGCTGGGCGATTGCACAACAGATTGCTGCGCTCATATCAAGTTGCAGCCGTGCGTCTCAGCCGCGGCTCGCCAGTCTCTCGTGTCTCTGGCCCACTGATACGATATGATGGATCGCCTTAAATACCTTTAAATTAAAACGAAGCTCAAGCGAAATGAGCTGCGCCAGTTGCCAGCCATTGCAAAGTTTTGGGGTTGAGCCACCCACCCATCCACATGCTCGTTTAAATGCGTTTTAATTGAACGCAGCGTGAAGCTGCCTGGCCAGGAGATTGTCGCCGTCGAGGATTGGCCAACGGATTCAAAACTAATAAGCAGTTGAAAAAAATCTCTTTACACAAAATATGTGAAACTATGACTATGAACTAGAATATAATATTATATTATTATTTATTGAAATAATATTATATATTTGAGAATCTTACGAGTTAAATTTATTAAAATATTTAAAAATATATATATATATATTTTTTTTTATAAATATAAATATAATCATAAATATATAAATATATTTTTTTAAAAATAAAAGATTTTTCTTATGTTTGTAAAGAAAATCTATAAATTTAATTGTTGCTCAACAGTTTATGGTAATATTTATTGTTTTCAATAATTTGGAGAATTTTGCTTTAATTTTTTGAGAGTTGTCGTAATTTTTCAACGAAAACTAAGTTTGTTTTTTATTATTTAAGGCAACGATTACAAAACTATTGCATTAAGAGAAGTTGTCTGTTACCGACCAGGTATACGTACCAGTATCACAATAATACAAAATACCATTGCTTACCTGTGCTGAAATTGAACGTATCCATAAAACCGCTAACCAGTTCAGTCAGTGATTAAAGCAAACTATAATCGCATGGAACACCACTCATAAAGTGCTCAATCGACAGCTCTCCGGGTTGCTGGGCCTGTCAGTGCTGTCTGTCCGCAATTGAAGCGATTTTTTTGACACTAATCAGATTAGTATCGCCAACGCGATGGCATATAATTCTCTCGCTGCACATGCGAGCCAGACGCATCAAATTGCAACGGGGTCCGTCGAACCACCCACACCCACTGGGGGAGAGCGAACAGCCCACGAGCGAAGAGTCCAACTTGACGTGTAGAGTCGCAGTATGGAATGGTCGTTGGAGTCGGGTCTGGGATTGGAATCGGTTTGGGTTCAGTATTGGACTGGGCTGGGACTGGGACTGGGACTGGGACTGCCTCTAGGTCTGAGGTATTGAATGACTGGCTGACTGACTGTTTGACAGACACTGATGTTGATGAATATCAAGTGAATCCTTTTGTGACATCAAAAAAGGCCTCCCGCTGGGCTGCCTCATAGCTTGTAGCTTTAAAGCCTTGTGCCAGCGAAAGTGACAGCGACTGCGACTGCGAAGGCGAAGTCGACGGCGACTGCGACAGCGTCACCCAAAGACACTGCCATCGCCATCGCCATCGCCATCGGCACGGGGCCATCGCGGACTTACTTAGCCCACAAAATGCGCAGATTGAAAAACGCAAAAGTTGAGATATGTGCGCCGGGCAGATTGATTGCCAGCGATAGCGGGGGCACATGGCTAGGGCAAGTGTATAAAAAACTAGAGACAACGTTAGGCAGGGCTCGGGGTTAGACTTGAGGTTAGGCACAGCGCAGAGAGATGGCAGATAAGGCAGCCCGCCCTGCGTCCATTTCAGTCGGCCTGTAATAGACAGCGGCAAGGACATGGAAAATTATGAAAGTGTTGGCGTAGAACAAATCGAATTAGACATTGCGTAAAGTTGATGCCATGGCAACAAACAGCAACGCAACAAAAAAGAGGCCGCCATTAAGCGGTTTGAGGCGGACCGAGTTCGGGTCTGGGTGCGGGTCTGGGTTCGAGTTCGAGTCCAGCTCTGTCTGCCATTAGTGCGTGTGATTTCCATTTCATTTCGCTTCGTGACAGTTGGCAACTCCAACAGATTAAAGGCATTTCCCATCCAGCACGCAATTCGCCTGAATTATTGTTGTCGGCAACCAGTCAGGACAACCAGGACCAGGACGCCCACCAGACTGAACCAGGCCATCGCCAGGAGCGGGCCGGCGATGCCTCGCGACATGCGTCGATGATACGCAAATGCAAACAAACAGAGTTCGTCGAAGGAACTGGCGGGGGCGGGGGCGGGGGCGGGGCAGTGTTGGGAGGGGGGAGTAGATGCCAGATATAATACCCTGCACATTGTCAGAAAAGCAGAGAGACAGAGAGAGAGAGAGAGAGAGAACAAGAGAGATGAGGTGTAAGGCATATGCAAAAAGGAGCAACCGGTCGTACGCCCCTCGTGCCCCGTGCGTGCGTGTGTGTTCCGCACTTGCACAATCAGCTGTGAAAATTTTGAAAATTTTCCACGAGGATTTTCGCGACTTTTTGCGTATTTTGCATCAATTTTTATCAGTTGGCATCACCAGGCGTAAGTGGGCCGAGCTGGCAAAAGGGAAAGCAGAAGAGGGGACAGGACAGGGGCAGGGGCAGGGTGAGGCACGTTAATGGCAAAGCGACTGCGTAAGTGGCAAAAACAGGACAAATGGCGGCAACGTCAACATACAAGCTTTATGGCAGATGAAAGAGCTCATAAGCTGATGCAGAACAATGCAAATGAGGAAAATGGTGTAAGGAGATGATAGATTTTGGGCTTGGTCATAAGTAAACAGTTGCCACGGTATTATTTGACAATCAGTTAAATTTAATGTTGGGTTAAGGAATATACATATGGCGGAAAGAAGTTCAAAAAGTGCCAAACAGACTGCCAGACTAAACAGTTCTTATAGTTCTTATATAATGGTCAGCGCTGATACTCTCTCTATTGATGGTATAGTTATGAATATGTAGATTTAATTTTATTCTAGATTGATAGCTTGCAACTATATCCTATAAGATCAAATTATATTAATATTTTATACTTTTATATTTTATAATTATTTATTTTTGATGAAAACTGCACATATAATTCTGGCAGTAACATTGAAAGCCTAATTATTGTATCGCTTTTGTAATTGAAACGCAGCCTGCGAGTCAATGAAAACTAACATCAACACTTGATTAATCCAAATGAGGCCAATCATTGCGCTCTAATGAACCAAAACTTGGCCAGCGCACGCACCAGGCAAGAGCGGAGCAAGGGCAGCCCACTAACCAGCACCGCCCACCTCCCACAGCCGACAGTCCGACAGCCCACGCGCAGAGCCCAAATATTTTGGGTAACGCCTTGCGAGCGGGCTAACCCTTTTCGGGGTAAAGTACCCGCTGGCGCAGTTTGTTTTATGTTTTATGTACATTTGCGTGTGAAAGTGCCGATATTTGGGTGACTGTGACGTGGTTGATGTCGCCATCTCATCCTCGGCGTTCGCCTTTAATCACGTGGAAAGGCGCGAAAAGCAGCGCTTAGTGTTTGCCAAAAGCTTCAGCGCGTGCGAGTGCCGACTGGCGCGAACAGGAGCACGAACAGGACGAACAGGCCGAACTGGATAAAAGCAGCAGCAGCTACAACCAGCCGCAGAGAAGGGTTGCTTTCTGCTCTCCCGCCTGGGATGCTTATCATTAATCATTAATAATGAAAACGGCGGCGTTAAATCTTGTCGATGTGCCATGCCAAATGCTGGTATTTCATTCATGGTCCAACTATGGGCTTCAAGGGGTTGCTGCTCTATGGATTCTGATGTTGATGCCGCGCTGGCCGGGCACAAAGTGAAGTACCTGTTAATGGGCACTCGGCAAGTGGCTGCTTCTCGCCTGCGACTGTGTAATATGACCCGGGGCTATAAGTTACGCAATTGTGTGCACTTCAAAAAGCGCAAATTGCACAACAGCGCCACCTATGGGCCGATTGCTGACAGAGTGTGAGTTGCAGAGTGTGAGAACTGCGATTGTCAGCGATGTGTCAATGGGAGACTGCGTTTCCCCTGTCATTCCTCAAACATTTTTGGGCAAGTATACCCTGTACCCAATGAAAATGTGTAAGAACAATAAGTCTAATGGTTCTGTGCAAATATATGCATTGGTAGTGGGTCCAAATTCTATAATTTTATCAAAGCTAAACCAATTTTTATAAGAAAAATTAATTAATTTATTGTTTTCCCTCTTCTTTATAGCAACCTGGAGGGTATCTTCTAGTCAGGCCTTATAGACTTGCGCACTTTTACTTGCATTTTTTTGGGCTTGTTTAACTTGAAAGTCCTGCGGGACGCTGGCATATTTGACGCGCGTAAATGAGTCTTAATGTGTTTTCCACGCATTCTGCTAAGAAAAAACGTTGAAAAAATGCTGAAAAGCCTGCAACCGGAGTCAATGCGAAAATTTCAGTACATTTCATATCAAAGCTGGACCTGTCAACGTGTCCAGGCTGTGCGCATTTCTGGGGGACACTGTACGGTGGTGTTAAATGGGGGTTTGAGGGGCTGGGGTGTAGAATAGGGGGCGCTATAGCGTCAAATTCAATTTAGCATTTTTAAGTGCGTTCGCCTTTGATCAGCGACAATCGAATTTGCAGCAATAAAATGTGCGAGAACGTAACGAGTGTCCTTCCTGTTGTCCTGTTATCCTGTCGCCAGACCAGCCCCACTGCGAACTGATTACGCTTGCCGTTTGATCAGCAGCCGCAGCCAGAGCGACCAGTTAGCCTCCCCCTTCCACATTCATAAATATTCAATCCTGTATCGAGCGTAGAATTCGCTGCCTACTCAAACTTCTGTGCCCATAATTACGAGTGCACTATACATAGCCACTAGGCACTGCCAATGCGAATCCGAATGCGAATACTAATACGAATAGAGGAATACGTTGAGGACTTTGTCAACAGGAGCGCCACACGGCTCATTGGCTGCCTTTAGCCGCGGGCCAAGAATCGAGCACAGATGCTGACGATGCCAAACCGAAAGTGGCGGTAATTTGGCAACTACTCCAAGCTGGCGGTCTGGAGTGTGTGCCCACTCCAGCCTGCATCTTCGACAGCAGCGGCAATTGACAATACAATTGAATGTCAGCCGCTGCCTCTTCTCGCACAGTGTGGCAATTACAAGGAGTGGCCCGGATTGGCCCAGTTTGCCTTCGGGCTAGCCATGAATTTGATGCAAGTTTCAGCGCTCAATTGAAGGGACTCAGCTTCATTATACCCTTTACATTTGACACGGGTATAACAACTAATGCAGCTGGCATGAGATTATTTAATCAGATAACTGATTATTTTAATGGGCTTAGCAGAGTTAAATGAGCCACAGCTACTTAATGTCAATTAGAAATTTAAAGAATTTTAGTGGAGGGCAAAAATAATTGGAATTTTGCTGAAAAGTATTTATAAAATTATAGATAAAAAGTTTATATTTTGAAATAGCTTTAACTTTTTAGTTACTAAACTTCATGTCTGTTTGATTGTTATTCCTCTATTATAATTCTCATAAAAACTTTCTCCTATCCGCAAGTGTATTTTATATTCGTTGAACTAAAAATATTCCTGTGTTTTTTTTGCATTTAATATCGTTTTTTGCGACAGATGTTTGTGTATAATGCCAGCTATTGCTACGACTTGGCCTACAATATTTTGGCTATTTGCTTTTGCGTGCATAATTATATTGCAATTATTTATTAAGTACACAGAAATTGTGATCGATCACAGCACAGGGTGGGCCTGTGTCCCGGCCCGCAGCAGGGGCGGCAGGGGGTGGCTGTTTGCCAGCGCATATGTTGATGTTGGTTGGGTTCGGTTGGGTATCGATGGGCAGCTTATGAATTTCTCATTAGTTGCCGTTCTCGGGCGAGCCACCTACGCCACTGTTCTGTGTCCTGCGAGTTGCGTCCTGCGTCGCGTCCCAAAACTGTCGCGTGCATGAGCTGATTTTAATGAAAATTCCATCTGGAATAGTTGAGGCCGTGACACAGCAGCGGCATGCAACAAATCTGGCAACTCAGCGTATTAACTTCCGATTAACTTTGGCCGGTCAAGTAACCCCTTTTCGGCCATCCCCTTGGCCCAATGTCCTTCGTCGCGTTGGCAGCTTGTGAAATTGGCAAATTCGATTGGCAAAATCGTTTAGTGGCGACACTGGATGACATTGACGGACTTTCTAATAACTGAGGGAGCCAGAAGAAAGCGTTGTCACCCTTTGCGGCATGTTTGGCAGCAATCCGCCCAGAAATGCCAAATGCGAATCCTTTTGTGCCGTTGTCGCCGAGCAATGCCGAACGCCGAACGTCGAACGCCTGTCACAATATCCTTTGGGCGCCTGTCAATTTTTTTTTCTGTGCGCGCGAAATTGAGTAGCGTTGCCTGCCCTCACGCATGACACGGCCACGGCCACAGCGGAAGCCACATGCGCTGCATGAGTTGGAGAAAAAACAGAGGACATGGCCAAACGGATTGCAGCCTCGGTCGTCGTCGCAGTCGCCGTCGCCGTCGCAGTCGTTAATCCTGTGCCGGCAAGTGGCACGCCTGAGCGCATTGCCAAAAGTGCACGAGGCTGCCTGCCGAGCAATTCCTGCGTAAGGACATGCGACTGCGACTGCGACAGCGACTGCGACCAAAGGCAGATGTCACAATCGAAATTGAATTAAAGCGCAAAGTAAGATTGATTGTCTGCAGTTCGCCGAGGTTATTGCGTGCCCCGGATAACTGCACAAGCATATCATCCTGCAGCTCCTCCCACTCCTGCTCTGCACTCCGTTTTTAAGCGCCTTGGCGCGGCTTTAAGATGCCGCCATGTTTTGGAGCATCTGCGTCTGCGTCTGCGTCTGCGTTCGTGTCTGGCTGATTAACATGCGCCAATTCGGGCAAATTGAATGGCGTAGCTATCGCGCCAGGATCTAAAGGAGCAGCCATGTCAAAACTGTGTGCGTACTAAAAGAAAAGAAAAGTAGTTTTCTGCTGGGCAAACGACTGTAAATCGACGGCAAATTCGGTTTAATCAGCGTGGGCCCCGGACATATAAATAGGCGGAGGCCAAATCCCCCAGAGAAATTGAAATGCTTCAAAAACAAATGAAATGGCAACAACAAGGATTCAAGACGGGCGCCTAAATTAGACGGTCGTCTGTTGGCTCAGTTGGCTGCTGTAATTGCACTAATATATTTTTATTGCTGTTGCCCCCCCTCCGCCCACCGCCCTCTCGAACTATATAGCCCGAAATGCTAACCCCAAACCTTGGGCAGACTTTCAGCTCGGAGCTGTGCACGCTCCCTGGGCCAAGCGGAAGTAACTAAATCATCTTTGACGATTGCGCCTGCCTGCGTCCCTGGCCGTTGCCTCTCTTAATAAACATAATTGTGCAAACGGAAACAGCCATGAGATATCCTGGCTGCTCCCCTTCCCCCTCTCCCCCGCTCCGCGCTCTCTTTTGCACTTTTGCATATTCATTTGGGAATACGAGCACTGCGCAGGGTGTTCGCAAGGCACGCCCACCCCAGCTACCCGCCACCCGCCACCCCGCTGGCAACTTATGACAGGCCATAACCATTTAGCAGGGCAGCCCACGGTCGGGCACAATGATCATAATGGTGTACAACAATTTCGAAACAATTGATTGCGATACAAATGCCCGTTTATTAGTTGGTGTTGGTGTCGGTGGTCACTTGGTTTCTGATACTCCTGCCACTGCCCCTGCCCCTGCCCCTGAAGCCTGCTCCAGCCCCCGCGACTGCAATGAGCGGCACTTCCGCCAGGTCGTGTGTCTTGCCACGTGGTAATCGTAATTAATGGCCACTGATGCCAGCTACTAGTTGACTCATGGGCTTGGCTATCAGCCAGAGAGCCGTGGGAGTTGCTTAGTTACGTGTAGTGGGCGAGATTTGTCTTGTTTATCTACGGGCCGTGTTATCAGTGCGATTTCTCAAAAGCCGCGCTGAAGACTGTCTGTCAGCACGAGTTATCAGCTGGCTATGCCAAATCCACCATTGAAAGAAATTGCTCCGATTTATCTAAATCACATTCCAGGGATTTAATTACCTTAAAGATGGGGCTATACTCGGTGGAGCTGATTTGTCAAGGGAACAATCTCTATCTAGGAGAACTTAGACATCATTAGAGCCGTAAATAATGTTTGTTGTTTGGAACATCGTTCGCATATCGATTAAATAAATTCAACTGGGGACAAATATTGATCGCTCTTCTATGCGATTTTCACAGCATGAAAAACTGTCAAGAACTTGATTTAAATCAAATAATTAAAACTTTTAGTGGCATTTTAAGAAGATCTCTCATTCGGTCTCTTTTCTTCCAGCCCTTCACTATTTACTATAAGCACCAAAATTCGAAAACATGATTTCAATTCTTGAAAATCGCATCGAGAGGCGAAAGCTGTTCTTTTGGCATATAACAAAAATAAATCAAATATTTTGCCAGATCTTGTGGCACGTGTGAACTTTCAACAGGAGGTGAAAAACTTTCAACAATCAGTGCTGAGAATTGTTGTTGTTGCTGCTGCTGTTGTGGTTGTGGTTGCTGCGTCCAAGCGAGCTGCTTCTGTACGCCAGCAACTTTCCATCCAGCCAAACATCAATCAATCAATCAATGCGTCAACTTGCAGGGAATGTCAACGACAAATGTTGCATTGGTCGCTCAATGCCAAACCAGAAAAGTTGATGCGCATTTTTGAGAGTTTTCGTGTTGATTCTGATAATCATATGGCGTACATATATAGACATATCTTAAAGAGCAGCACAGCAACAGCAACAATTTAGATATACGTAGTCAGCATCGGCTATAAAGATTATAAACAGCAATTGGTAAGTGAATAGAGAGGCACGCTGCAGCAGAACCAGCTCATTATAAGGTCGGCCACACTTAGCGCCGGGCAAGGCTTTGGGCTTGCTTTGGGTTTGGGTTTGGGTTTTGGTCGTTGCTTCGATTGCATCTGGTGCTTGGACTGCTGTTGCTGCTGCTGTTGCTGCTGTTGCTGCTGCTGCTGCTGGTTGCTGGCTGTGCACGCTTTTTGGGGCCGGCTGCAATCGCGATTTGACTTTGTAAGTCGTCGGCTTTAATTATGCCCGCGTGGTGTTAATGAGATCTTTAGGAGTTGCCGTCTGGTGCTCCTGGGGCTCTTGCATGCCCAGTCGCCGACTAGTTGTTGTGGCTCAATCTGGGCGGCGGGGCAGCGGCTCTGGCCGCATTCTAAGTGCCGCAAAAGTTTGCGTGATTTAAAGGGCTTCATTAAGTTCGTGAATTCGACTAAATCACGCGCTCCAACGCCGGCGCATGTCTTCACACCCCTTGGGCCGCGGTCCGGGTGTCGTCCAGACCAGGCCCAGTCCGAGTTTAAGCATTATATGGCAGCGATAAGGTCGAGACCTGGTCGCAGCCTTGCCTTGCAACTGCAGCAGCAACTGCAACTGCAACTTGCAATGCTGCTACGCATTTCCGATCTTGGCCAACACGCCATGACCAAGCCAAGACCAGGCCGTACAGGCTGGCCAGACATTCTTGGCCATTTGACAGCTGACGATTTATGTGCCTGCTGGGAGCTACGACGGCCCGTCTGCACCTTGTTCCCTTTTTCCCCCAAAAACAGTGCTCCTCTTTCTGTGCAGTTTGACGAGCCGGATGAGGACGAGCCTGTCTTGGAGCTGCGACTGCCTGTCTCGCTGAATATGACAAAAGGCGATAAGATCTACGAGCGCTTGTTAACTGCGCTGCTCTCTTGCCAGACTTTGATTCGTATTTTCGTATTGTTTCATCAAAAACTTCACCGTTATGCTCATTAAATCTGCAACAGCAGCAGCAGCAGCAGCGGCAGCGCTGCTGTCCCATTGTTTGCAGTCCCGCAATCAAAGCTACTCGAAAACCCGCAAGGCCCCCAAAAAACAAAAAAAACAAAAAAAAACATTTCTTTTAAACAAGCGCTTCCGGCGTTCTGCGAAAAATGCGCGCCCAAAAAACACACAGAAAAACTGCAGGCAGAACCCAAAGAAAAAGGAAAGAAATCAAAAAACAGGAGGCGAGGCGCAGTGGAAGTTGTGTCAATCAATAGAGTTTGCTCCTGCTGCTGGCAGTGCCTGGGCAGCTATGCGTCCTGCATGTTAATGCGTCCAGCTGAATCTAGACTGGAGTCAAGGAAATCGATATTGAGCTGTGCGAGAGATTCTTGGACATCTCCCGACATTGTCACGCGCTTAGGTACTCGCTGATATGTGGGGCTAGGGATTCCGGTATTTGGTAATACGCTTAGGTGGGTTGCCCATCTGCCCTCTTAGCTGGCTGGACTGGCTGACTGGCTTGGGCTTGTCTGTTGATTTTATGTGCACGCTCGGAATTTGTAAATTTAAAATGCTTCACATGCCTGCCACACCCCACACCCCACACACCCCTGCCCCGCGCTCGGTGCGTGTGTGTGCGGGCTGCTTGGCTTTGACCTGCTTAAGAACTAAGCAGCTATCAATGCCCCTGCTAATGTTGGCGGGAGGGAAGGGGAGGGGCTCTCTGCTCCTTGCTGTCGATTACTTGTTTACCAGCGCCAAACAACTTAACTACTTGGCGTCGTCCAACTTTGATTGCTATCGCCGAGCGGGCAAATCAACTGTTTATTTGTCAAATACGCATTACACGCAGCCAACAACAACAATAACCAATAAAACCTTGTACACAACTGAGAACTGTTAGACAAACCAACAAAAAAACACACACACACACGCGCGCGTCCTTTGAGTCAACACACAAATAGCTGACGCTGCACATATGTATGTGTATGTCGCCCTCCGCTCCCCCTGCAGCCCTTGGGGTAAACGCCCCCCATATCAAAGACGTTGACACTGCTCTTGATATTTTAGGCGTTCGGAACGTTGCCAGCCACTAAAAAACTGACCCCAGGCCGGTGGCCAACTAACAACCATTGTTCGACCCACGCTCTATAAACAATTTTCACTTTTTTGCTTGACCTGCTGCCGCCCCCCGCCCCTAAAAATCCGGCCCCACTAGTCGGACAATTCCTTTGGGCTGCACTTATGTCAACCTAATGAAGATAACAGCATAATTTGCCAAGCTCTCTTTATGCGGGGGTGTCCACTGTACGGGCCTCAGTGTACGCCTCAGCCAAATAAAATCAAAGTTCAGGGCGCGTATTGGAAATTGATGGCGAATTGGGCGCCTGTTTTATGTGACCATCTTGTGATTTGTCTCCGGTCAAGTCGAGCCGGGTCTTGATAGCGGAAATCTGTTAGGTGTTAAATGGGACACTAGATAAGTTGCCCTGTGTGTGTAGTTTTGTTGTGCGCCAGTAACTTAGGGCTCATTGTGTTAACACAAATGTGTGGGGCAGCGCACGAAAATGAGACAATTGAAATAGTCATAAACGGGTGTTAGAAGTCTATTTGACGCAGGAAATTCTCAAAGTTGGACTAAATTTACCTAGCAGTATCAAAATAGTTGTGAACGAAAAGTTATACTATACCATTAATGGAATATATATGAGAATATTATTAGAAAGTGTTTTTTTTAATTTGAATCCATCGAATTTGTAAATTTCATTTTCTACTTATGCAGCGAATAGATTAGTTTGGGGAAATCATGAGAACTTTCCCAAAGCCATACGAAGCGCCTGATTAAAGCCTATTGTTTCTTGTTGTACAACATTTGTTTCGTTCTACCGAATCATTCATAGTTTGCTTTTAGGGGCTGTACCTTGTTTTCGAAATGACGATACTCCATTCTCCCCTCTCTCTCTCTCTCTCTCTCTCTCTCTCTCTCTCTCTGTTTGTCTCTGTCTCATTTACCTACACACTTGGCTATTGTTCTCATTGCTTTACCTTATCCATAGCATTCACATAACCAAATTTCTGCTGACAAAACACAAAAACCTCGAGAAATCGAAGTAAAATGTTGCTGGCAATTTTGCTGTTGCTGGTTTTAGTGTTGTTCTCATTGTTGTTGTTGCTGTTGTTGCTGCTGCCGTTGTTGATGGCATCTTCGTTGTTGTTGAGCCAATTTACTGACAATTTCCAGCCACTCTGCCCAATCTAGACTATGCTATATACATGCTATATATACGTGTAACTGCCATGAAGATGACGAGCGCCACAGAGCCATTGCTCAGCCCATCTACCTCGTGCTTCATGTTGCCTGCCTCCTGCCACATGCCGCATGCGGCATGTCTCTCCCTCCCACGCCCACATTGACGCCTTTGTTAGCTGAAATTTAATGAAGTTGGTTTAATTGAAGTATGGCTGCTGCCTCTCTTTCTCTCTGCCGCTGCCCCACTGTCCACAGTGTTGTTGCCACTCAGTGCTGTGCTGTCGCCTGTCCCGCTTTCCGCTCCCATCTAGCAATTCACAGTGTTGTCTTGCCCCTGGCTGCTGTTGACTGTTTAATTTTACAAATTTGCTACGCAGACAACAGTGTAAAGCATTTTTGTGCCTTGTGCCTTGCATCCTTTGGCATCCATTTAAGGCAACTTGGATGCTTGGCTGCTTTGTTACCTGAGCGTCTGTGGGTGTGTGTGTGTGTTTGTGTGTGCGTGCAACTGTGTCTATGTGTCCTTTTGTCCGTTAAGTGTGACAGTAACCATACGACACACACGCAAATATTTTCACGATTTCATTCTCTGTCATTTGCTGCATGCCACAGTGCGCTTCAAAATTATTTTTTCCTGCTGCTGGCCAGCAGATCGAACCATCCAAGCAACAGGGCATCCAAGCATCCATCCAGGCATCCATCAGTTTCACTTAATATTGACGCCAAATATGCGCGCAATGCTGACAAACGATACGAGGACGACAACGAGAACGAGAACGCGAACGTTCATCCACGACTGGACCGCTGCCTGTTGGGCTGCCTTGGCCCAGCAACTGCTCCGGGAGCTGGCGACCAGAATGGCAGCGAAACATTTGCTGTGACATTCATTAATTATTTTATATGGAATTCTACGCATTGCCACGTACGCGCTGGCGACATCGACATGAAACATGTCTAGGTACCTTCAGTTTGCACAGTTCCTCAACCAGTTTGAATCTTGGTCTCAGGTCGAGTCTTTTGTCTGGCCATTGGCTACATAGATGGCCATTTAGCCATATCAATTAGAGGCGACATTATCGTTGTTGTTGTTGTTGCTGTTGTTGTCTGCCGCCCGCTGCAGGGCCAGGGCCATTGATAACCCCAAAAACTTGAGCCTGGTCTCGAGGCTCGAAATTAACTTGGTCATCTTGCTGCACTTGAGTCGAAATCAATGTTGGAGCTGCAGTTGGCGACGGCGTCACTCGTTTTGTCTTCGTTCCTGGAGTGGCTGAGCAAACAGTGGAAACAAGCGAAGAACGAGCAAACGGCAGCCAGCTACAACAACGACGGCGATCTCGTCGAGAAGTGTCTTCCGTCTCTGGCGAGTCACTAAATAAGCACTTCAGGCCTCAGCCGGGAGCCAGCCAGCCAGCCAGCCAGCCAGCCAGCCAGCATTGAGTCATCAACCGGGGGCTGACTGCCTGCCTGCCTGCCTGCCTGCCTGCCTGCCTGGCTGGCTGCAATCAAATGCACTCCAAATACGAGTACAGAGCAGCCAGACGAAAGGCGTGTAACAAATATTAACAATGAAAATAATAACACTACAAGTTGGTGAATGAACCGAGAGTTTGCCTTTGGAGGATTCTCAATTGGGGTTACCTTTGCTTTTCACCCTTTTCTCGACTCTCGACTCTCGCTGCTCGAGCATGAGCTTGCAGTTTGTTATTGGCGTCGATCGAACGCTGAAGGACCAGGCTAAGTAAACACGTGTTAATGAGTGCCAATGGCGACTCGGCTCTAGACCACTTTGTGGGTGGGCCCAACGGAAGTTTGTCGTCTGCTGCAACACATCGCAGCGCTGGCAAATTGATAAACGCCATTGGCAATACACTACCCCTCTCCCTGTCAGTGTGTGTGTGTGTGTGTGTGTAGCCAATGAAGCATGTATTGCCAACAATGCGCATGAGAGGGCCAAGGGGAGACTGTAAGCGAGAGTTTGGGCCAACGAAACTCGCCGCTGCCGTTGCCGTAGCCGTTGCCGTTATGAAACATGTCGCAAAAGATTCCAGCGCTCGAACAGGTAATTGGATTGACACTTTTGGGTCTGATGGTGGCGTGGGCAGGCGCGGGGGGCGGGCAGGGGTCGGCGATGGCAGCGATGGCGTCGAGTTGATGAGGCCTCGTTGGTGGTGGCTTGCCAGGCCGATGATTGCGTTAGTTGCTGATGAGTTGGGGACGCCTCAAAATTGATGCTCGCGGGCACTGCCAGACACCCCCAATCCCGGCCAGAGTCGGGTGACTTTAACAGGGGGCATGGAAAGCTGGCAGGGGCAAGGGCAGGGGCAGGGGGGCAACAAGACACGAATGTGTTGTAGTCTTAGTTTCAGTTTGAGTTTGAGTTCTGCTTTTACTTTTGCCAGCAGTTTTTGAAGTTTATCATGGAAATAATTGTTGCGCTGTTTTCTAATTTGAGTGAACGTCAAAAGTTGACAGCCGCTTGTTTGCGCAGCGCACACGACAGCCAGGGTTGCCAGATTGACATGTGACGCACGGCGACAACCCTTACGCCGGGTGTGTAGGGTGTCTGTTGGCTGTTCAGTTGCATGTTTGGCCACTCTTGTCTATTGTTTCAATATTTTGTGATTGTTTTTTAATTTGCCGCTAAATATTGACTTAGTCTTAGTTGGCGTAATGCGGCAACATGATGCCACGCGGCGACAGACGCTGGACAGTGGGCGTGGCAGCGCCTTTTTGTGCGTTTCAGTGAAATATTTGCTACGTGACAGCGCAAACATTAAAAGGATTTGCAAAAAAATAACAAAAACAACAACAAATGGCAATGATGAGAGCCGTAGATAGAGAGCGAGGGAGAGAAATGTAGATGGGGCAACATTTCAATTGGCAGCCAAAGGCGCAATTTGTCCATTTTTGTCGCCGCTGACGACACTTTTGCATTTGCCAAGCGGCGAGTGTCAAAATTTATGGCGATAACTGTCGATAGTTGCCACATGTTTGTCTCAATGTTGCTCAACAGGCGGCGGCAGTGCGCAGCGCCCTGCTGCCAGCCACTTACGTAAGCAACAACAACAGCTACAACAACCGCAACAACAACACAAACAGCAGCAGCAGCAATTCAATGTTGCTGTCAGGCAGCTGCCCGATCCCCGCTAGACGCCGGCGCTCGTAACTGCGACAGAGACACAGACTGAGACCGAGTCCAAGCCAGGCCCAGTCGACGCTAGTCGAGACAGCCATAGAGATAAACAGCAGCAGCCGTGGGTTGTTGTTGTGCTGTTGTTGTTGTTGTTGCTGTAGCTGCAGTTGCAGTTGTGCTTGTGAGAAATGAAGGTCAAGTTGTTGTTGTTGCTCTTGCTGCTGTTGTTGTTGGCGGCGGCTGTAAATGCCGTTTGACATTTCATATAAACTTGTACAAAAAGCAGCCAAACAGTCAACGAACAGTCAACCAACCGTCGGCGTCTCTGGCGAGCTATCTAATGAGAAAATATTTTAAACGTTTTACACGCTTCCTTTGCAAATTTTGCTAAGCATTTGACATTGAACGTGACATTGTTGTTGTTGTTGTTGTTTCTGTTGGTGTTGTTGTTGATATTGCTGGCGCTCAGCTGCAGCGATTACGCGATTTATATAGTTTTACCTACATAGCTGCATTTCATTAGCCAGCAGAGCCAGCGCCTGAGTTAGCCAAACAAAACGAGGCCATAAACAGGACCACAAAGTGGCCACAAGGCGTAGAGGATAATAGACTGGGCTAAGGGGCTGTTATTACTGGACCTCCTAATAGGCACTTAGAATATATTTGAATAATAGTTACAAATTTTTTAGAGAAGTTTTTGATGAGCATACAATTCTCTTTATAGATATATTAATAAATATAGATGTATAAATAAATGTTATTATTATGTAAAAATAATTTTAAAAAATATATTCAACTTATTAAGTCTTACTTGCACACTCCTTGGACTTAATCTGTTAGTGAACTCCACAGCACTCGCACTTTGACATCCCACCGTGCAAATTAGACAAGACATTGGTCAAGTGGCACTCAATCACCGGGGCATTGAGAGGTCAGGTTCCGGCTAATCAGGCAGCTGTTGGCTGGCCATAAATAAATCAAAGCCGAAGGAACACCCCACTCATAATGCTAATATGGAGCGTGGCCTCCTGCCAATGGCGCAAAAATGCGAAGCTAACAAAAATTACGTCTTTCATTAAGTTTGGCCAGAGGTCATTAATTATTTTGAACTTTGGTTTTGGCGGTCAAGGCGCAGGCTGTGCCTAATGAGCATAAGATACGGCCACGACTGGCCGTAGACCACGGCATAAATATGTGTGAGTGTTAGTGCTGCATATTCCTGTCCAGATTAATGTTAGTTTTGGGCTCTTAATTACCGAACGCGCCCGTGCGATAAAGCTTATCACTGTCCGCCTTGGCGCTCCCCAGCTAGCCGCCTGCCCCGCTGTGGCCTCATTGATTTATAGTGCGCTATATGTTATTTATATCTAACGTGGGCCTTGTAATCGCCCGGGCGCTTACATATCGCAGCCACTGTGCGGATTGTTGTTCGCGCCCCGGGGGCGGCTTAGTCAACAGCGCAAAACCAGTTACAAGTCGCTGCAGTTGTTTCTCATGTTATTTATAGCTAATTAATATTACTTATAAATGCAATTCTATAATTTAGAATATATAGCGTATTGCATTCTAAATTAAAGCTAACAAACCATTAACAACAACAAGCACAACAACAGCACAACACAGTCTCTAAAACATGTTTGCAGTCACGCTGCAAAAAAAAATATCACAAATATCTTCCTGTTTAATCACACGATAAATCATCTTTTGTGTTATTGTTGCTTTTTATTGTCTATTTGTGCTGTGAAAACAAGTTCCACATTGAATGGCGAAATCGAGAGATTGAATAGCAAGCGCTTCTATGCGCTTCTCAAATATTAAATGAGTCAAACACAAAAAAAATTTATCTAAATAAAAAATGTTAAAAAGCTAATAATATAAACAATGGTAAACAGTTTAGGATTTTTTTTTAATATAAATTCTTAATATAAGTTTAGACCATTCATATCTGATGTGTAAAATTAGCCATACTCCAACTTTGTTATACAAATGACTAAATTTTTGTTAACTTTTGGTATTTTCCATACAATATTTTATGTTGATCGCTGTGCAAACCCCCACGAAAAGTCAATAGAGACAATCTAAGTGCCTAGATTGAGAGTGTAAAGTTTCGATGTCGATGCCATAATTAATTGATTGCCCCTACACAATTCTTTATAGCTTTCCGTTGCTTCGAGTGCATTGAGAAGCGCAATTCAACAACTGAATGACCCTGGCAGTGGGAGTGGGTGCCCGTCCCATCCCGAATCGAATCGAATAATGCGATCCACTTGGTAAACAAAGCGCAGTTGGCTAATTAAACGAAAGCTTCTTTGCTCAAACATTGATTGTGCATTAAACTGCAGGCCAAACAAACAAATATTCGAATTCGTGAGCCCAAACAACAATTGAGGGCAAATTGTGGCTGCATTGTGGATGAATTAGCACTCCACCCGCCTAGGCACAAGTGCAAATATTTGAAAGCCAACAATGTCGACAATTGAGCATTGAAAGACGAATAACGAAAGCCAAAAGCTGAGAGCTGAGAGAAAAATGTAACAGATTGCGCTGAGCAACACCTACCGGAGTCAACCCTCGGGCTAAAACCTGGCTGGGCGGCGGCGGTGGGGCAGGAAGTAACTAATTTGAGCAACCCTTGTGGCAAACACCTCTCAAAGGCGGGCCAAGAACAAAAAAGCCAAAAACCGAAATTGAAGTTGACATGTGTATCCTTTTCATTAACTCGCGACGCTATGTGGTGCTGTCGTGGTGCTGTGGTGCTGTTCCATGTCCGTGCAATTTCAAAAATCCAAAACCGAAAACTCAAAATTGAGTTGTACACCGGCGGTGGGAGGCTGTCAGCTCGAGCTGGCAAACTGACGCGCACTGACAGTTCCGCCGCCCCCCGGCCCACGTTTTAAAGTGTGCTTGTGGAAGGGGGGGTGTGCCGGCCTTGTGCACGGGGTTGGCGCACGCAATTTTTGCCATTTGACGACCGCAAATTTGATTGCATTTCATGGTTTAGCTGCGCGTAGGTACAACAAACCAAGGCCGGCAACAGGACGAGCAACCGCTGGATCAGGAGGCGGAAGGCAAAGCAACCACCTTACCACATTTATTAGAACATAATTCAAAAATGTCCACCCGCATCGAGAGAGACCATTGGCAATCATGGACGGCGCGGCGGCAGCAGGACTATACAATGCCACTTCGTTCTGATGTTTCAAATTTGATTTAAACACTTTAAATTGGATTATGCTGTAGGCAAATTTCTTTGACCGAAGCGACGTAATTGCAACATTGTGTGGGTGTCTATGTGTGTATGGGTGTTTGTGTGTGTGTGTGGTTCCATAATGACAGAGCTCGTCTAGGATTTTAGGCAGCAGCAGCACAGTTGAAAAAGCGTCGCTCATAATGACACTTAGTATGCGGCATGCAACGTGGCAGCAGCTCAGTCACGAGCCCAGGGCGGCCATCAACGCCATCGTCGACATTCGACGCATGCATTTAATTGCCAAAATAAAAACACACGGGCTAAAGCCACAAAAAAAAACCAAAAAAAAAAAACCAAGTAAAAACGTTGCAGTCGGGTGTAACCGGCAGCCCAACACTCGCTCACAGTGTAATAACAACCAAAACATGAACCCTACCATTATTTACACACTTAAAACTATTTTTATTTTAAACATATTTTAAATGTAGAGGGCAAATTATGCCTAAAATGCCATCAAACATGAAAATCGGCTCAGTTTTGGCAAAGTTATGAGAGTTTAAAAAATGGGACCTTTGAATCCGAGAGCTTTACATGTCAAAATTTTAGTCAATTTTGGCATGATTTTTAACAAAAAATTTGACCCCATCAGAATCACTTTTAATGTTATTTTTTACACAAATTGTGACAACCACAATCGATTAAAAATATAAATTTGAAATTTAAAATTTTGAAAACAAATTTTTTTTGAAAATAAGTAAGGGGGGAGTACATGATTTTTTACGAAAAATTTAAAAAAAAATTCTTTTCAATAATGCATATAGTTTAAATGCAGACTTAATTAAGGGGACAAACCATGAACAAAATGTCATCAAACATGCAAATCGGCTCAATTTTGGCAAAGTTATGAGAATTTAAAAAATGGGACTTGTGGATCCGAGAGCTTTGCATGTCAAAATTTTAGTCAATTTTGGCATGATTTTTAGCAAAAAATTTGACCCCCTCAGAATCACTTTTAATGTTATTTTTTACACAAATTGTGACAACCACAATCGATTAAAAATATAAATTTGAAATTTAAGATTTTGAAAACAAAATTTTTTTGAAAATAAGTAAGGGGGGAGTACATGATTTTTTACGAAAAATTTAAAAAAAAATTCTTTTCAATAATGCATATAGTTTAAATGCAGACTTAATTAGGGGACAAACCATGAACAAAATGTCATCAAACATGCAAATCGGCTCAATTTTGGCAAAGTTATGAGAATTTAAAAAATGGGACCTGTGGATCCGAGAGCTTTACATGTCAAAATTTTAGTCAATTTTGGCATGATTTTTAACAAAAAATTTGACCCCCTCAGAATCACTTTTAATGTTATTTTTTACTCAAATTGTGACAACCACAATCGATTAAAAATATAAATTTGAAATTTAAAATTTTGAAAACAAAATTTTTTTGAAAATAAGTAAGGGGGGAGTACATGATTTTTTACGAAAAATTTAAAAAAAAATTCTTTTCAATAATGCATATAGTTTAAATGCAGACTTAATTAAGGGGACAAACCATGAACAAAATGTCATCAAACATGCAAATCGGCTCAATTTTGGCAAAGTTATGAGAATTTAAAAAATGGGACCTGTGGATCCGAGAGCTTTACATGTCAAAATTTTAGTCAATTTTGGCATGATTTTTAACAAAAAATTTGACCCCCTCAGAATCACTTTTAATGTTATTTTTTACACAAATTGTGACAACCACAATCGATTAAAAATATAAATTTGAAATTTAAAATTTTGAAAACAAAATTTATTTGAAAATAAGTAAGGGGGGAGTACATGATTTTTTACGAAAAATTAAAAAAAAAATTCTTTTCAATAATGCATATAGTTTAAATGCAGACTTAATTAAGGGGACAAACCATGAACAAAATGTCATCAAACATGCAAATCGGCTCAATTTTGGCAAAGTTATGAGAATTTAAAAAATGGGACTTGTGGATCCGAGAGTTTTGCATGTCAAAATTTTAGTCAATTTTGGCATGATTTTTAGCAAAAAATTTGACCCCCTCAGGATCACTTTTAATGTTATTTTTTACACAAATTGTGACAACCACAATCGATTAAAAATATAAATTTGAAATTTAAGATTTTGAAAACAAAATTTTTTTGAAAATAAGTAAGGGGGGAGTACATGATTTTTTACGAAAAATTTAAAAAAAAATTCTTTTCAATAATGCATATAGTTTAAATGCAGACTTAATTAAGGGGACAAACCATGAACAAAATGTCATCAAACATGCAAATCGGCTCAATTTTGGCAAAGTTATGAGAATTTAAAAAATGGGACCTGTGGATCCGAGAGCTTTACATGTCAAAATTTTAGTCAATTTTGGCATGATTTTTAACAAAAAATTTGACCCCCTCAGAATCACTTTTAATGTTATTTTTTACACAAATTGTGACAACCACAATCGATTAAAAATATAAATTTGAAATTTAAAATTTTGAAAACAAAATTTTTTTGAAAATAAGTAAGGGGGGAGTACATGATTTTTTACGAAAAATTTAAAAAAAAATTCTTTTCAATAATGCATTTATTTTAAATGCAGACTTAATCAAGGGAGCAAACCATGAGCAAAATATCATCAAACATGCAAATCGGCTCAGTTTTGACATAGTTATGGGTGTTTGAAATATTGGAGCTCTGAATTGGAAATATATTAGAAGTTGCAAGCGTGTAAATTCAATTGCGTTCATACGGACAGACAATCCAATATGCTCTGTTTACTTCGTGAACGAGTATAAAAATGCAAAACAAACAAATAGGAAAATATGAAAGCACAAAACCGAAGCCACTGAAAAGCGTGTACTATGTGCGCATATAGGACGCCATTTTCATAAGGACAGCGGCAACTACATGAGGCGCCACATAAAGCAGCGCTCGCAAGGCGACCCAAATGCATGTGACACGCCAGGGCAGCAGCAGCAGCTGAGGGGGAGTGGGCTAGTGGGGGAGTGGGGGAGCAGGGCTGCCAGCGCGCGCGATTCCACTCGAGTCAATGAGGCGTCAAACTTGCTACGCGCGCTCGCCAAAAGTTGTAAAATTTCAACAGGGCCTGTCGCACAGGTGCCCGAGCGAAGGAAACCCCCCCTTCCCAGCCCCCGTTGGCATATACAGGCTACACACATGTGCGCTTAATTGCATGCGCCTTGGGGTTGGCATGCCAAAGAAACGAGAAGCGAACGTACGAATACCCCACACAACACGACTCAACTCAGCTGAACTCATAAAAGCCAGCCGCAGAAATCAATAAAGCCAAGGTGCCACCTGACGGGGCGCCTGCAGTGCCACAAAGTGGTGGTGTGGTGCGTGGTGCGGGCCGCCTCTAAACTTTAGAATGTACTTAGTTGAGCCGCAGCACGCATTATGGCCACATATCATGAGCTATAGACGTGCCGCATTGATGAAACCGAAAACGAAACCGAAACCCAAACCGTAAACCTAACCGTAACCCCAAGACAAGACCCCGTACCCCCATATGCCCCCACCCAAGTCGCACAATTAACAATTGCGTCGTGCGATTTAATCGAGCAATCAAAAGCGTTTGTCATTTACTTGTCAAAGGCAATTTTCAATGATAAAAAGCGCCTAATTATACGATACGATAGATGCGAGTACGGGTACGAGTTCGAGTACGATACTCAGATTCGATACTTGATGAGAACGGCGACAGCCTGGCGAGGTATTTTTTTGACAGCTACTGTCAACAGACGGTAATCGGCGACTGTCGCCTGACAATTGGAAATTTGAAATTGTCAATTGGTAAGCCGCTTGCCGTTAGAGAGTTAGTTATGCCGTTGGAGAACGGAGGAGAACCGCTTTGAACGAGTCTCGAACACGTGCGCATTCGTAATTAAAAGCTGTAGAATTTTTCATAGCCGGGTATTTGCTGAACTCCGAAGTCAACGGATGGCTATTCGCTATAAAAACAATTGAGAAAGTGATAGCTCGAAAACTAAAGACTTGTAGATGCACTTTAAAATATTTGAAAGGTGAATGAAATTTGACTTTCCTTGATCTTATGTTCAAACATTTAAACTCTGGTAACTTTATCTTTAAAGTTGTGGCTGTTTTTCTAAACAGAAGCTTTAAATTGGTTTTTATAAGGGTAAATGTTGCACAAACCCAATATACAGCTCTTCCCATCAAGCTAAGAATTAAAAAAAAAAAAAAAAAGGGAAAACCTTAGCCAGCTGCTAAGACAAAAGGATTTTCACTTTCAATTGTGTGCTCAGTGCTTGGTAGCATTTGGTAGAGCATCAATAAACGCAAATTTTATGACTGCCTGGGCGCGTTAATTTCAGAGGCTACAGTTGCGTGACCAAAGGACTCGCTAATGAAGACATTGCACAGGCAAAAGGGTTAGGACTTTTGAATGTCCGCTGGTTTGGGCGCTTGGGGTTCCCTTTCGGGTTAAAT
Organism: Drosophila colorata; assembly: GCA_035041545.1. NCBI lineage: Eukaryota > Metazoa > Arthropoda > Insecta > Diptera > Drosophilidae > Drosophila > Drosophila colorata. The sequence goes on from JAWNLD010000564.1 coordinate 11,234,957, forward strand.
GAAGTCGAACTGGCACGCGAAATGAATTGGCGGCGTTTGTTTTGGGCTTAGCAGCATCTTCGACGAGGCATAAATTGTCAGGACTAAGGCGCAGGATCAGGCCAAGGCTACAGCTACAGCTACAGCTACAGCTACAGCTAAGGCTAAGGCTCATTTGGTTGAGGGCTTTGGCATTCAAGTGCCATATTTCTTAAGGCAATTGGGTAGTGCGGGAGTCCTTGACTGTTCGAGTGTTCGGGTCCTGGCACACAATTGTTTTAATTTCGCTTATTGTGCTCGACTGGCTTTAATATTTTAGGATTTGCCAAAGCAGTTTTTTCGACACATCCGCCGAGAACGCGGCCTTTACTGTGCTCGACATTTATTACGCATATCGTTTGCCTCTTGCCCGCTGCTCTATTAATGTTTAAGTGGCAGTGCGTCCCTTAGGCTGACAGCGCCAGCTACCACACACAGTCTCACACACACACACACACAGCATACACACTCCCGCACACACTACTCGCGCAGCTGCCTTTTGTTGCTGTTTTTGATTTGCCTGAAAGCCTCCGCGCCACGCAGGACTCGGCAGCGGCCTACGCCAGCGAGCTCATATTTTGTACGGCTATGCGTCCCGGAATTCCCTTTTGCGTACGTGATCAAATCAACTTGAAAGGATAATATTTGCCGCCTTGTTGTGGCTGTTGCTTGCAGCCAGCTCCCTTTTCTCTCCGCTTCCTCCACTTCTGTTTCCCGCTCCTATATCTGTGCTCGTATCTGGGTACGACTCGTGGTCTGATTGGCCTGGCTGCAAACGGCTTAAAGCTGCAATTTATTTACGAATTTATTCATATTCACACTTGCAAATGAGTGAAAAAGGGCTACACTTCAACTACAGTCTGGCCAAGTGGGTGAGAATCGCGGAGAGAAGAGCACTTAAATGGCAAATCAAAGGCAGCCATATGGTATTCTAAGCAAAGGATGAGAGGCAAACAGAAATGTGGCCGCCTGCAAGGTGTGTGTTGAGTGGAAAAACCAAAATAAGAGCCGTCTAATATTTGAGATTAACCAGAAAGGTTGTCAAGACTTTATTAAAAACAAAAAATTGATCAAACTTATAAGAATTCAACAATTTGGTTAAAATTTCATAAACATAGCTTTGAGCTTGAGAGACTTGGATATGAGGAATCGGTTTTTGGCGTCACAATATATAAAAATATAATTTGAATTTGTTTTCCTGCTTTAAATTTTATAACATAAACTTTTGAAAGAATATTTTCTTTATTTTATACCCATATACCATTGAATTTTCATACTTAATTTATTTGTTCAGATTATTATATGTATATTGTTTTTAATGTTAATGCAATTATCATTTTCATAGTCTCAATCTCCCATACAATATTTGGAAATTTTATATAATAAAAATCACTGAAAATCACAAGGAGCTGAAAATCGATCAGGAATAGCATAAGTTGGCATTATTGTCGTGTGGGCCGTAAATGGAGCGTACGGTTTGTGGGCACACAAGGATAGCTTTGTCGCACGCCTAAACGCTATCCCAGTTGGCCTTCGGGCACATGTCGCACTAATCCGCAAGGACAATATTGAAAAGTAATAACCCACAAGAACATCACAGACACACACACACACACACACAGCTGGATAGAAATGACGAGGGTGCAGGGCAACCGCAAGTTGCAAAAACATTCAGCTATCTTTTTAGCCAGAGCAACGACTTTAAATCCTTTTAATTCACGACAGGCGTAAGGATAAATGCAGAATGAGGAAAAAACCCGAAAAAAATAAAATAGCGAGCGACCGACAGAGCGAACAAACGCACGAATTGATATCGAAAGAAAAAGAAAAATTGGGCATAAAATGCGGCAGAGGGAAGCGTGGAACAAAATAAGATCACGTAGTTGCCGCCCAGGACGCAGAGCAAACCGAACCAAAACCCAAGCCCAAGCCCAGAAACCCAAACCCAGCGTAGGCGCAGAGAATGGCGCAAGTGAAGCATACAGCGATTGAGACGGGAGCCGGGACCGGGCTGGAAACTGTGCTGCTGTCATGTGGGTATTTACGTGTGTGTGTGTGGATGAGTGTGTGGGTCTGCCCGGCGGCGACTGGCGCTGCCTTATTGGGCGGACAGGGACAGGGACGGAGACAGGGCCGGCGAATTGGCTGCAATGGCAGTCAAAGTAACGAGGCAAGCAGAGTCAGACTTATCCAGTGCCAGGCGCAGCTCCAGCCAGCGAGTAAGTCAATTTTGACCGCGGGCTATTGCGTTAGCTGATGAGCAGCAGGCGAGGCGAGCAGCGAGGGGGCAGGGGGGGGCGGCAGCAGCAGTTGAAGCTTAGCAGGAGACTGAGGGCAATCGCAGTGCAGTTGTATTGATTTCCTATGAGCCAACTCGCCAGGGAATGCGAACGAAAAGCAGTTTAAACTTTAAGTTGTATGTGCAACTGTTGCAAAAACGTGGCCACAGAGGGGGTGACGGTGGGGTGCAAGGGCAGGGGGAGGGGGGGTTGGGGCAAAGGGGTTGCCAGTTGATCATGATAAATCAATGCGTGCAAAACGCACACGTACGTTAAGAAGACTCTTGGCGGAGGACGCAGCGCAGGCCACAGCTACACACACACTACCGCACACACACACACACACATAGATACACACACATATAGAGAGCGTGCCGAAACGTGACGCACTTTACTGCCAGAACTTGACTTAAGTTCCAGTTGTAGTTGCTTTCACCCTCAAACAACCCCGGGCGCAAGAAAACGAATCGTTCGCCCGTTTTGGACGCTCGTCTTTTTTAAGAATAACAGTTACAGTTATTTTTTTAAGGTTTAGCTTAAGCTTTTGTGTAAATAAACGACCGCAGTCGTGCCACCACCACCAACAACAACAACGACGACGACGAGGACGAGGACGAGGACAAGAACGACGACGAGGATGCCTTCAAGTTGGCCTCAGAGTGGGCCTGGGTCTCGTTTCGGGCAATTCATTCATTCAATTTACGCGACACCCCCTTATTGAGGCACAAGGCACCCCCGCACGCACGCACCCATATATACTATATACATACATCTATTCTATGCCAGCAATTTATATTCAACTATATATGCAGTGTATATATATACATAAACGTGGTAAAGGAGAGCACTCCATGTGCTTATTGGGTCGACTTTTTTTAAAGTCGACTCGCGCTTTTCAAGTGCGCTTTTCGTGCCACTGTTGCACGTGCAACGTGCCACAATTGCGGCCACGTGTGTTTTGATTTGCAGCGAACGCCACTCCCTAATGCCCAGCATTAGGTGTTGGCCAGGAGACGCTCTGGAGTTGCCCGGCGGGCACATGATGCAGCATTAAATTGCCGCATTGTGTCTGCCAGGCGGGAGTTGGGCTTCGGTTGGCTGCTGGCTGTGGAGGCAGCTATAGCTATTTTTTATTTGATTAGCTTAGCGCACTGACAAAAGTCCTGCGGCGACGTGTGGCCGCCGGATTTGATGAACGGCTGCTTCGCCCGTCTGCGGCTCCGGCGCACACTTGATTAGTAGCCCGCACGCCCTGGCCCAAGCTGCTTTTTAAGCTTAACGCTGTCAAAATATTTTTAGTAATAAATTCCCTTTTAGCATTCGGGCGAGTGGCACAAGTCAAAAAAGTGGCGCATGCCAAGCCACTGGGTGCAGAAATTGAAAGGAAATGAAATGAAACGGAGCAGGCGCAAATAAATCCACTTTAGCTAGCGACAGGATGACTAACAGCAGGATAAGTAGGTGAATGTAATGAATGTAATGAGTAACAAGCCGAAAAATTCACTCAAAGCCATGGAAAACTGTTTGAGAATTAAGTTGTGCCGCTCTCTGTGATTCTCAAGTGTGCAACTTAATGTCAACTTAAATGGGAGCTCTTCACAAAGGAGCGCAACTTTAAGGTAAAACAAAACTCGTAGTTATTAACTCTAGCTCTTAAGATTCTTTTATTGTTTCTCTCTAATCGTATAGTTATATACTCGAGTCATGGCTGGCCCAAGTGGTTTGCCCGTTGACCCCACCAAAAGAATAACATTTGTTAAGTTGGCAAATTTAGCTGGGTCAACGACCCAAAAGTCAAGCGACAGCAGAGACCGCAACATGAACGGCCAACAACAACAAACGCTTAACAACACCCACACGGCATTCAAATTGACCAGCACTGGAGTATTTTAAGCGCCATTTAATCAACGCTTGCAGCTTTGCTTTGTATTTAATTTGTCTTGAAATTAGAATTTTAAATGATTTTCATGTGTGTGTTTGAGTAGATTTTGCATATTCAGTCTCAGTCGCAGCCGCAGCCGCTGCCGCAGCCACGGCGTCGTCTGTGACGTCATCAGCATAATAATATCCAAGGCACATGCACGTTAATTATACGCCATGTAGTACGCTCGCCATTAAGTGTTGCCATCTCTCTCATTGAAATTATTAATTTTTGTCTGCACGCTGTCTGGGTCAGCAGCGTCGTCGTAGTCTGCCGCTGCTGCTGCTGCCGCTGAGGCTGAGCATAATTTAATTTTGATGCACGTTGGCAGCGCCAGAGACGAAGGAAATTGAAATTCAAATTTCTGTGGCTGCCAAAGCTGCGCAAAAAGCGTGTGGAAAATGAAAATTTAAATGCGCGCCACACACATTCTGCAGCCGCTGCCAGCGCCACAGTCGCTGTCGCAGTTGGCATCGCCGATTGCTGTCCCGCTCGCACCCGACCGGCCACTTAAACTATTCATTTATACAAATTAATTCAATTATGCGTATTACGTACGCGCCTGTAAAGCGCAGTCGCCGGCATCTCTCTCGCCCAGCCTGCCCTCGCCGCCCCTCCCCACCACCCCTTCTTCCCCCAGCCCCAGCCCCTGCCCCTGCCCGCTTCCTCAGGCCCCTTTACAATTTCTGCTCGCGTACGAAATTTCACTTTAAGTTAATTGTTCAAGTTCAAGTTCAACGTAACATAATAATGCCATACACATGCACACTTGTACACATACTTACACAACAGACTGTTGCATTTTGTGCGCTGGCGCTGGCGCCGCAACCGACGCTGGCAGAGAATAAAAAATTATAATAAATTATTATTCCTTTTCGTTTGATTTTTATGCAGATTTTTAGGCGTTCCGCCTGCGTTTTGCCTTCGCTGCTGGCGGCTCGCAGTTTGCCGGCTGTTCTCCGTTCTCCGTTCTCTGTTGTCTGTTGGCAGTCGCCAGTTGCCAGTTGCCAGTTGCTTAACGGAGTTCCGAGTTCCGTTGACGGGTCTGCAATTTGTTTGTTATTGTTTGAGCAAGTGCTGTTTGCTGTTGTTGCTTCTGTTGCTGTTGTTTGTGCAAACTGCGTCTCATTGGATTAAGCTGCTGTGGCGTGATTTATGAGCCGCTGCCTGCTGCCAATTGCTTGATTGGAGATGCCTCTCCCGGCGATTCTCACCACTCGGCGCTACATGAGATGCGCACTTAGTTTCCATTCGTCAGGGGCATTTGAATAATTGCCTTTCTCTAATAATTATTTATAGCTGACTGGGCTATCATTTAAATACTTAATTTAAACTGGATTATAGTGGATTGCAGTTAAATAGGGGGTTTCTAACTATTACCTTTTTCTCATTAAAAACAATGGGTATAAAACATGAATCAAATTGTATGATACATTCGGAATGATATATTAAAATATGCGAGGGCACTTGATACCTGTTAACAGAGTATCTTTTAACCGAGCACGCTTGCCTTTTTTGTTTGGCTCTTAAGCACATAAGCTCCAGTGAATTACTCTTACTTTATTAGCAGGCTATTAATGACTTTATATTTTTAATTATATTGCCAAATATAATCCACACAGTTAACACTTTTCTCCTATATATGTGCGTCTATATTTATATAATTGTCAGCTTTTTAAATTGACTTTTTGTTAGCTCTGAAGTTAAATGTTTCACTTCCTGTTGCTGCTCGCAGGCTCATCAGGCAAAACACTCGAGCAATCGACCACCCGACAACAACTAGCAACCTGCTGGCCAAGACACAAGACAACAACAACAACAACAAAAACAACTGCAACTGCAACTGCAAAATTCCCGCAGGCTTTTGCCAGGCAATTCGAAAAGCGAAATGACGACGACAACAACTGCGACAGCGACAACGACAACAACAACAACAGCAGCAGAAACAACAGCAACAACAGCGGCAACCTGCAACGTTGTAGGCCATTTGATTAACAAATGGCCAAACGCAAACGAAATTGATCGAAATTCGCCAAAGGAATACAAGTCAGTGCTTGTGGCTGAGGATGAGGGCAAGGACGAGGTCGCCACTGAGAAGCAGTCGCTGTGCTGCCAACTGGTAGCAGGCCTAGAAGAAGCCCAAGTAAATTATGGCAAACAAGTTTTGGCCGGCGGGCAACAATTTTGTCGCTGCGCGAAACGGGCCAAACTATGAGTTTACACAGCACGCGGATATCTGGCCAGATCGCAATTGGCCAGAACGGAGCGTTGTTGTCGCCGAGAAGAGATTGCAGCAATTAACGCTAATTAAATGCGCTTCAGTTTATGTTTCATGTGGCGATATTTCAGTTGTCTAGCGCGATAATTAAATCGCTGGCCATTTGCATAACAAATTTGCCACGAGGCGAGCTCCGGCCGACCGGGCGACCGGGCGACCGATGCGACGGACCTGCTGAACTAACTCGGCATTGGAAATGGGTTCAAGTCCACGCGCTTTCCAAAGCATTTGTTTGTCTTCTGGCCACACTGGCAGCTCCCACTCGCTGGGTTGCTATGGCAGGGGGAGGAGGGCATAGATTCGGCTGGAATTTCACTTTCACTTGGCCCGTCAGTTTGGCTCTAGGCGAAACTTTGTTGGCGCTGCGCAACATCCTTTGCATACGGAAACAGCAGCACGACGACACATTGTCCTCCATTCAACTCTTTGGTGAGCTGCTGCTGCTGCTGCTGTTGCTGCTGGTGGTTGGCGCTGCCAACCTGACCGAAATTCCGAATGGCGCCGCCATCGAGCGAGACGGCAGCTGTGATGACGTCGACGACGGGGCAGCGAACGCCGCTTGCATTTCAAAGATGGATTTTAATATTCTGCATGTGTGGAAAGGTCGCTGGCCGACTGGGAACACGCTGCTCCACAGTCGCTAGTCCTGTTGCCCGACCTGACACTGCATTCTTTTTATTGCCTGCACTGTTGCTGTTTTATACTGATTTTTTGCTTCCTTTATTTCCTTTTATTTTTTTTTATTTTTATTTTTTTTATTTTTTTGTTAGACGTCACCTTGATTTTGCTGGCAATGACCATGAATATAGATGGCAGGCCATGTGCATAGCTGGCAGTTTAGCCCACTTTGCATGGACATCCGGAAAAGTCCTGGCGGCGATAAAATGCCTTGACAAACGAGCTATACGCATTTTACAACACATTCTTTAAGCTCTGGCCAACACTGGCAGCGAGATTATGCTGCTCAATTTGTTGCCGTCATTGTTGTGGTTGTTAAATTTTGATTTGAAAATATGGAAATACTGCCACAGGACACACAGGACGACGTCGCACAGGACGTGGCCAGCAGAACACACAATAGGAATGAGACCAAGCGGAAAAAGCACAAAATTAAACTTAAACGCTACAGGATGCACGGCTGGAGGCCGACAGAGAAACATAGACAGACAGAGAGTGTGAGAAAGAGAAAGAGAGAGAGAGAGCGAGAGAGGGAGAGAAGGAGAGTCTAACAGGACAAAGGACAATGCTAGTGGACAATGCAAGACAATGCCAGTTAATATATGAAGATATAATAACTTCCGGTAATTTCAATTTTATGACTTCGCTCTGGAGATGTCAAGTCAAGCTTTGCTGAGCCTTGGGTTAGTGCATATATCAAACGGAGGGGGTGTGGCACTTGGGCAGCCACTTGGCTGGACATCATCTTAAAGCCCGGCGGTGCTTAGGACATAGGCAAATGAATTGCGGAGTGTTTTGCGTTTGAAAAGCGTGAAAAATTTGTGAAAAAAGAACGATAACAGCGCAGAAAACGAAAACTGCACATGTCAGAAAGGGACGACCTGGGGGGCCGGCAAGGGGGCAGGGCAGTTCTTCAATAGAGCCGGGAGCATGACGAACCCAGGTCGATGGCTGTCAGTGCCAAGTCAACTTTCAAGTCATTTTATTTTTTGTTGTTCGCTTTTGCTGGCACGGCTGAGCCCAGGCTAGGGCATTGTAGAGCTTCTTCAGCGGCTGCTGCTGCCTCGACACTAAGAAGCAATAAACCTAAAGGGAAATGTAATAAACGAGAAAATCTTGTACGTGACCAACCGCACCAGGGGTGCACAGGCACGGGCACAGGCGCAGGCAGAGCTGAATCTATCGGGGTTGGCCTGGTTGGGATTGGGATTGAGTTGGGCGGCAAATGGACTTTTACTGAAGCGAAATTGCAAAAGAAACGCAAAGAAAGAAAGAAAAAACAACGGCAGCGGAAGCATTTTAAAGCGTAACAAGAAAAAAAACCGAAATTCTAAAAATACATACATTTAGATATATATATATATAAATGTGTGTGCGAGTATGCCTAATCGATAACGTGTGTGTGCGTGCTGAACATGGCCCACACGGAGAGAGTCAGAGACCCACTACTTAGGCACAATTTGGATGGTTATGGCAATGGCACTCCAGAGACCCGGCCATGCCAGGCTCAGCCAAGAGGCAAACAGCCACCAAATCGATTTCACTGAAGCGTTTCAGCCAAATTCTACGAATGAGTTTTGTTCGCCTGGGCGTTAAACAAACTTGGCACAACATCGCTGATAAGCCAAAAAAAAAAAAAAATAAAAAAAAGTACAAAAATGTAAGGAAGAAGAAAAAAGCCAAGTCCAGGGCGCAGCTTGCAGCTGAAGTCTTACGTGGAAATCAAAATGCCAGCTCGCTGGCCATATGGCCAAGCCAGCTAACCAGCTAACTGACCAAACGAGCCACGAGACGTTTGAGCCTTAACTGTGATTTCTTTTTAATGGCGTGACACTAGACAACAACAACAACAGCGGGCAGCAACAACAAGCTGCAAAACAAGGCTTAATTACTCAGTCGGAAATCGGCCATCGACAGTTGGAGCGGAGCGGAGCAGTCAGCGATCGCCTGGAACACCCAGGCAGGATCTCCAGTTGGCTGATGCGCCAGCCGAGATTTGCATGTGAACAGTCGGACAGAGTCCGAGCCAGTGGGGCCCCCCCAGGGCGGCACATTGGTAACAGTAAAAACCATTGCGCGGCATTAAACGGCCATAAAAAGTGTAGCCAGGCTTTGGCTAAATTGTCATAAGGCGATTTGTACAATCGCGGCCATTAAACCGAAGCGCATTGTTAATAAAGCGTAAAGAAAAAAGGAAAAACTTTGCATAGCAAAACAAAAAAGGAAAAAAATCAGAACAGGACAGGACAGAACAAAATAAAACCTCCCCAAACAGTTGTAGAGTTTCAGTGCGCGACAATTTTAATTTAATGATGCGGACTTAGTCCTTGTAATGGCCGCGTCCTCGTCCTCCTCCTCGTCCTCTCGCTACGTTTGTTAAATTAACAGCCGCGTTTGTCATTGGGCGCAAAGAATCGAAACGCGAAAAGAAGGCAAGCGAAATCCGCATAAAAATAAAAATAAAAATAAAAAACAAATAAAAGCATATGGAGTCGCACTCTGGACGAACAAATTAATTTAAATGATTTTTATGATGTCATTGCGCAACTGAGCCAATGTCCCACCGACTATGCCTAGACCATAAAGGCGCCCCCAAATTGAATATATATACACAGAATATATATCTATTTATTTTACCCAAAAAATAAAAAATAAACAAAAAATGTTGCCAGCTGCCCTTTAGCTGCTGCTGCTGCTGCAGTAGCTACGAGCGGTAACGAAATTCACGGTAGGAGATAAAAATGTAGCAAATCGAAGCGACGATCAACAACCCGAGGTGGCTAAGAGGGCGGACCAGCCTCAAAAAGCTGGGAGACCGCAACCGACCATACCGAGCAATTGGATGCGCCACAGCCAGCAGCGGCAACATGCAGCAGACAATTGTGCGCCGAATGCAATCGAACCTTCAATACCCTTCATTCCATACGATAAATTTGGACTTGTTTGAATTTAAAAGAAAAATTGTTTGTAATAAATATCTAAAGTAAAAATTTGATGCAATAAATATAACCTTTAGGATCAGGGAAGATTCCAGAAATAAGAATTCTAACTTTGAAAAATGTCTACTTAGAATATAGTTGAAAATTCTGGAAAGTCAGTAAGAATATATAGTCTTTAATACACATTCCTGTGAATGTCGCAAGCGACTACATAAATTTCGAAAACCCCTTTGGAAAGTGTAATAAAATGCGCTTTGCTCTCGAGTCTGGAAGGCAGCGAAACTGAGACAAATGTGATAACCACGCTGCGATATACGAGGAGTATTCAGGTCCGTAGCCAAAAGACACGACGCCAACGATGACGACAACACTACTAAAACCGCGAGGTGGAGAGGGGGTTGGCCGGCGGGCAGCAGCGAAGGGGGTATCATTTCATGCACGGCCACTGAGAATTTATTGTCGATTTGGCGAGGTGTATCGACAACGCAACTGCTACTGGGCACAGAATGCAATCGCTGGAGCGGCGAAGGGATCTGGGCGGGGGAACGAAGAATGGGGAATGGGGACGGGCGCTCCTTGGCTATCGGGCAGCGTAAATCTGCATCCGAAAAACTCTTGTGCTGAGGTTTTAATTTGTACGCCGCTGCTGCAACGGCTGCTGCTTCTGCGCACAGTCATCGCCACTGTGGCATGAGGCAAGGTGATGAAGTTACTGGGGCTCGATTTTGGCGTTCCTCTTCCTGGCCTGCGCACAAGTTTGTTGATGCGCGCACTGATAAGCGGGTCGGGCCAAGCGGTGGCAAGTGGCGGCGACTCCAACTCCAACTTCGACTTCTGCTCTGACATTGTGTCCGAGTCAGCGGCTGCGTCCGAGTCCGAGTCCAAGTCCGAGTCCGTGTCGGCGAGTCGGCGCTGTGGTGTGGCTAACTTTGCTATTGGGCTTGCGGCTGCTCGGCATGATAAAGCCTCCAAAAGTGTGGATTATTTCATTTTGCAACGTTTTGTAGCCGCCTCCGGTGTGCCTGCAGATCTCGTCTCGTGCTGCAGATGCCCCTCGCCAGCTGCTGTTGTTTTGCGGGTAATGAATAAATTTGCGCAATTTGTTAAGTGAATTCCTTTGTAGCGCGATTTTTTACGAATTCGTTCGCCTCTCTGGGCCTCTTTACAGTGGCGCTTTCATCGTGCAGCCAAAGGGGCACGTTGGGAGACTGAGGAATCTGCTTAGAATGCGGATTTACAAATGGGCAGCGATCTTTGAGTTTCTGTGTTCTTCTAATGCGGGTCTTACACATTGCCAGTAATCCCTTCCTAGATTTTAAACTGCAGTAACTTCCCCAAAACATCCGAATTTTTGGGTTGATCTCTAAATGAATTTTAAATCAACTTGAAAAGTTCCCCTAATAATTTTGTTTTATTCTCATTTAATATTCTCACTTAAAAAATTCAAATAGATTTAATTTAATAAATTAAATAAATTTCGAATTTCCCGAAGCATTAGTTAGGTATTAGATAAATTTTATATAAGAAACTTCTGCTGTCCAAAAAATATTTTAAAATATTTTTTACCAAGCTACCCATAGAAAGCAACATATCTGACAGCATATCCATAAGATAGCCGCACACAACAACACTCACCACACTGCTCGTTTCTAGCCAAGATTCTAACCCCTTGCTTGCACTTCCCATAAAATCTGGGCACTTCCGCTGCGAACAACTACAATGGGAATCTGAAGCCACCCCGGTTGCATCGAATGTTCGTTCTTCCTGCAACAATTTCCGCTTTGGGTGCAGCAAAGTCGAACAAATTCAAATTAGAAAATCCCAACATAAATATCTATGCATGCGCATAGTTCGCTTGTACAACAATAGATGTCGCTGGCTGTGATTGCCGCTCCGTTTAGTCCACAAGTATCACTCAAAACGAAAGGGTTGCAAAATGCACCCCCGTGTGTCAGTTGCCTGTCTGAATGTCTGTCTGTCTGTCTGTCCGACTGCCTGTCTATCTGTGTGTTGTCTCTCTCTCTGGATTTGTGTGTGTGTGATTTTTGTTGGAATTCAAAAGATTTACAAATACTTGTGCACTCCTTTAGTTGTTGCGCCTCGGCTGCACTTAAGTAACTGTGCGAGTCTCCGTCTTTAAGTGCAACCCCTCTGGCAGAAACTGTTCGCCTCTTGCAACTTGCCTCTTGCCGCTTGTCGCTTGTCGCTGGCCGCTTGGCTCTCATCTCTGGTCTAGAGCGCGCTGAACCAATAAAAATGTACGTCCAAGTCATTTTTAAAGCAGATACTTGTCGTCAGCAGAAAATTTTTACCTCTTCACTTTGGCTGCTCACACACTCCTCGCCGCTTGTTATCCTTTTGAGCGGGCTCTGCTTATTTTTTACAGCACCCCAGCGTCTTGTCAGCGAACCTGCGCTCGAAATGTTTGTTTTGTTGTGTTCTCCACTGTATTTGTCTTTGCGTTCTTTTTACACATTGCTCGATTTTTGTTTATTTCGCTGACGAGGCAAAAGGCGCAGCCGGGAACGCCATGAAATTGTCAATACAGAGGAACAGAGATGCAAACAGCGACAAATAGAGAGCGACAGAGCGAGAGAGAGAGAGAGAGAGACAGCGAAAGCGCGGGCATAAAAAACACAAGCATGAGCCAAAGGACGCACCCACATTACCAGAACTGTGGATTTTTTATGGCGGGAACCTCAGTGCACCACTCGAGGAAGGGTTAACAATGGCGCTCCGTCCAGCTTCCTCGTCTCCCACCTCGCGTCCCGCACCATGCAATTCCCGCTGTCATATGCAAAATCGAAAGGAGCGCAGGCAAGGGGGCCCTAGACAAGGACTGCCAGGAGCGGAAGGACTGGCAGCAACACTTTTGATAACATTTTATTACAACGTACTCGTAGGTGTGATTTTTATGGTTTTTGCTATGCTCAACGATTTTTTTTATGTGCCCGGCAATATCGTCGTTGTTCTTGCTCTTCCTCTTGTTGTCTATGCTGATTGCGTTAGGCTGCCTTCGCCAGAGAAGTTGAAAGCGGCTGCCCAACTAAATGGCCTGGTTGCTGGGCGGTGGCAATGGGGCCCCTGTAGTTATGTGGCCGGACCGAATTTTGATAAAAACACGCTGATTAGAAAAAAATAAAGTGAGTTCCCACTTACCAGAGCTTCTTAAAGGTTCGCAGCAAAGGTTAAGGAGTTGAAGGTTGAACATGTGATTGAATTGAGACTCTTATTTGTGAAGACTATGTGGATTACTTTAGGGCAATATTGTAGGCTGGTGAAAAGTCATGATGGTTAGTTGGGGAAATTGGGTTTTTGGGTATGCTAAGCCTCAACATAGTACATAACAATAAATTTCTATATCGCAAATTAGTATTAAGTGTGTCTTAGGCAGTACAGAAGTCAGTATTTAATTTAATTTCATTTGTACTCGTTCCAACTTTGCACTTTATTCAACTACTCAAGCATTACAGCAACTTTATGTATTATACAGATATATGTATTCGTAGCGCTGGTAATTTGTCAGCTTGCCTGCTCTCTATTTGCTAATTAACTGAACAATCAGACAATAAATCACCTGCGGTACAACTGGCTCCCATGTCAACTGCTGATTTTCACGCCACATGCAATTGCCGCTAGCAGCAATGTTTTTCATGGCACTAAATATAAATATCAATATGAATTTTACAGCTTGTAACCCCCTTCCACTGCCATCTCAGCAACTACAATAAACAAAGACAGCAACCCGCTAGCACTTGAATTATTCATATGCCAAATACAAAATAAAAACCAAAATAAATTATAAGAAATTCATTCGAGAGATTCACAGCAACAAAAAAAACCCAACAGCAAAAAATAATTATTCATTATTATGTACGAGATTTGCGCATAAAAAAGGCGTTTGACCAATGCGCCCATACGCCGTCTCCGTCTCCGTCCCTGCTCCTGCTGCCGCTGCTCTGCTCTCTAGTTTAGTGGGTCAATAAATCCAGTTTATTAACATTCAAATTAATACATACAAATGACGTCTCTGCGTTTATGGTGCATAATAATTAGCCGACGCGTCGCGTTTGCCGATGGTGAGCTGGCTCTAATACTGCGGCTGCTCCTGCTGCTGCTGCTACTGCGGCGTTGGCCCAGGACCAAAACAGGAGCATTAGCATAAAATTAGAATTTGTAATTGCGGCGGCGCAACAGGCTGCGGCGCAGGACAACCGCCAGCCTGCCCCTTCTGGCATGCGTCGCGCGCTTTGCTTAATTAAAATGCAGCCAGGGCGGAGGCAGAGGGGAGGCAGGAGACAGTCACCAGGAAGCGCCTGCGCAAAAGGACAACGCGCCGGCGCCGGCTTCGGCTTCGGCTTCAGCTTTGGCTGCTTTTGAATTATTCAAATGGCAGTGCGCAGCCTTTTTGGCGTGTTGACTCTTTGATTATGCGCATAATTTTTCGTAGGATTCTCTGGTGTTTGTTATGACTAGGGTCTGGCAGAGGCGCGCGCCTAAGCAAGCCACATAATTAAGCCATAACAATTAGCCGCAAGTTGCGGCCAGGGCTGGCAGCAGACACAGAGGAGACGGCCAGCCAGCAGCCAGGCCCTGTGGCAGTCAAATCAAATCTGAGGCTGTGGCTGCTGCTACTGCTGCTGCCACAGATTCGATTTCCATGCAATTTTCAATGAAAGTACGGGAAATGTCATCCATAAACAACGCCGCCAGGTAAAAGGGTAGCCGGCAAATGTTTTCCAAGTGGAGCTAAGCTCGAGCGCTTGTCGCACGACGGCATTTGCATGTGTAAAGTCATAAATAACGAGACAACATAACACTTAAAACACACACAGATACACACATAACCATACACACACACACACATTTGCAATGGGGGATATATCGCTGCCGCTATCGAGATGCGATGTATGACAGCAGCCCCAAAATGCATGAGCTATGCGAGAGAAAGAGACCGAGAGAAACAGAGAGGGAGAGTCAGGTAGAGCGTTTGTTTTGGAGCACATATCGCAGTCTGGCCGCAGCTTATCAAATGCAAAATAAAAGGAATTTATTTCGGTTAGGAACTTTGCTCGCGGGTTATGCAAAAATTTGCAAGGGGCTGAAATAGGTGGGCTGCAAGTGGTAGCAAAGTGGAGCATAAATAAAAATAAAGAACGAGCGCCACACAAATTGATAAAACAGTGAAAAGAAATTGCCGCACAGCCAGCACAATCATAACAGAGAGAAAAGGAGAGAACGAGAGAGAGAGAGAGAGAGAGAGAGAGAGAGCGAGGTAGAGATAGAGTGGGAAATTATTGAACAAAAGCGTACGGCACAAAAATTTATGAAATTGAATTTGATAAGCATGGAAAACAAAGTTGGCGACGATGTGGAATTTTTGAATGCGCTATAGAGCGTAAATTAAGATAAGCTTAAAATATAGAATGATTTACAGGATGTTTTTATTTCAACAAATTTGTATTAAAAGTAACATTATAAATATTAATATTATTATATTTTTATTTTAGAAAATGTATATCAGAATGATCAATTAAACTAAACAAATATATTTTTTATAAGTAGGACTATTGATCTACCATTTTACATTCTGGAATCTGCAGTTTAAGGCCGAAAACCTCTTTATAGAATCTAAAAAATAAGCCAAACAAAAGGTATATTTTCAGAACTACAAGAGATGAAGTTTTCTTTAACTCAAACATATTCTTGTTCGTTATTTTTTAAATGAAAATCTTTCATATAACCAAGTACTGTATGCAAAAAAATGTAGCACACATCCTTCATCCTGCAGAGCTCGCCAAAATGTGTGCAGGGCACATGAGTTAAACCCTTTTTGCGTACAAGCATAAAACACGGCAACAAGAGTAGCAAACGGCAAAAATTTGTAACTGCCCCCCGGTAACACACAGGAAAAAATACAACAAAAAATAAAGAAAATAGAAATTGAAAAGTAAAACTGAAAATAGAATTGGAAAATAGAAAACTGGCTACAATGCTTCGGCAGCGGCATCGAAATAAATTAAATTTTCTAAACGATTGTTGCGACGGGACCAAAAAGCACCTAAGGCTGCCGCGCACCACCCGAAACCGAAGCAGCCCGGACGGGGAAGGGAGTTGCCATCGCAGGTTCACAATGGGATTTGCATACGCGAAAATGTGACAGACCACCAAGTGTTGAGGAAACGCAACGAGACTCAGGCAAAAGATTTCCTTCTTTTCACTTTTTGCGCCAGTCTCGAATTACGCAATAATAGCGATAAGGATGCCCGAGGAGTCTTGGAAAAGGAGTTGCAGGCGAAATTGTGTTTTGCATAAATTAAAAATTAGCGAGGCGGACGCATAACCCTCGAATGCCTGGCACCCATGGCAGCCCATTGAGGCAAAGGTGACGCATTTATGCATAAATTAAGGATCAATACCGCGATTTCGCTCGGGCAAAGAGCCTACCCAGCCCTCCGGGCCGCCTCAAATTTGCATTACAATGGCAAATGCTGCCAAAGGCTTGCAAAAAGACGCAAGCTCAGTTCCTGCCGATAATAATAGGTCATCCATTAGGGGCTGTTGTTGCCGAATTTCGCTGGCTGTTGACGTCGCCGGGCAAAACACAGCAGCCGCAGACAAGGAACAACCCTTAAGACGGCCAGCGCAGATTAGGCGCTGAACCCGGTCGACCCCGACCCCAACCCCGACCTGGGCTCGAGCTCGAGCTACAGTCCGATCGCATCTCGATCTGGCAGTCGCCTTTGATGTCACATTTTGTTATTTATTTCGGGGCAGCATTTGATTTGCATGAGAATGGAGAAAATTGATATTTGGTCTGCTGAGTTGTCTGCGCTGCAGCGTCTTCTTTCCTTCGTTGCCTGCCTTTCCTCTCGTCTTAGGGGCACACGTGTTGCGGCAAGGGTGCAAGGCAAGGGTTGCGCGCCGAAGGATCACCACACATTGTGAAAATTATGCAGATGAAGCCAGTCGAGCAACCTTTTTGCGCAAGCGGAAGATGCCGAAGCCGGAGATGAGTATTCAAATGGGCTGAGGCTTCTTCATTATCCCGAAAGGGGGTTGCTGAGGTAATTTGCCTACGTGAAAGATAGGGCGACAGCGACAGCGACGGCGTCTCGGTCTCGGCCTCGGTCTCGGCACCTAATGGGATGACATCTGTGCGCAAGGGTTTTGCATATTATTTAATTTTCCCAAGCCTTTGGCCGTGCCGGGGAAGGGTTAGGCCAAGGCGAAGAGCAGAAGATTTTTCTTTCCCATGGAAATGCGCTAAGCACAAAAGACAATATTGATCGCATATTGAAGATGCAATCAACTATATAAAACGAATTGAACCCCTTGCATGCGCTCGTATTGTCTTTTGCATGCGAAAATTCAAATTAATGTGAAATGCGAAATTTGAATGTGCAGAAAGCGTTGATCGAGGTACGCGGATCACAGTCCCAATAACTGATAGATAGATGTTGATGCGCTGCTTGGGGTACAGATAGGGTAGTCTTCAAAGGCAGATGATCATGATTCTAAATGGAATTTGGCAACGTTTGCTAATGATCATCGTGAAATTACCGGGAATTTTGTAACGTACTTTTGGCTCATCGCATTCTCACGCTTTTAGCTCAAAGGAAACCGATGCAAAGTTTACCCAAAGGGTTGCAACCCCTGCTGGCAAACTTGGAGACGCCCCCGCCCCCGCCCCGCCCCCGCTCAGCGCGCGCATTGCGTACAAAGTCAAATAAAGCAACAAAGGCAAATAATAATTTAAAAGGTTTTGTTGACGTTTCGAACTGTTGTTGACTTTGCCGCGCGCGAACCAAACAGAAACACAGCAGAAATCAAACAGTCAACAACAGCAACAACAACAACTCAAACTGCAAGTGGCTGAGGTTGCGGCTCTGGCAGCCACCCGCAACCACCGACAACCACCAGAGCAAACAATGCTCTTAACTCACAACTCACAGCTCACAGTTTGCAGCTCGCAGAGAGACAGCATTGATGGCTGCTCCTGTTGCGAGCTGGTTGCTCCAGCTCCCGCTCCTGCTCCTGCTCCTGCTCCTACTCCTCTTTCAGCGCTTCATTATGATTATTTGCGGTAAAATTTTGTGGCGCTTTTAGACTCGAATAATGATTTGATACGGAAAGGATTAAAATTAAGCACAAACTTTGTCCGCCTGTCAGCGCCGCAAAGCGAAGAGCGAAAAGCGAAGTTGCGCATTTGTTGATTAACTTTTTATTTGATTTATTAGCGCAAACAAACGCAAAATGCTTAACGCGACGCGTATTTCCGCTCGGGTCATGAACTCAGCCAGGCCCAGACCCAGGCCCCGTGAGTCAGCCTCTCGACTCAATCCGACTAGCCCCTCGCCTTCTCCCTGGCCAAGTGCTTAGCGCGTTTTAGGCCGCGTAGTAGTTTAACGACAACGACGTGTTGCTGGCACACGCAGATTGCTATCTGCCAGATACAGATACCGGTAGTATCTACGACTACATACGCAGCACAATGTGCGGGTGTTGCTGGCCCAAACAATTAGCAGCCCTCCGACAGCTGCTCGACTAACACACTGCACTGCAGCATGACTAAACTATTTTTGGCCTTAAAACGTTTATATTTAATTACGATAAAAATAAGTTGCGTTTATAGAACATTGTTCATAAATTTATTCTGTTTCTGCTTTAGAAATAGAAAAGGAAACACTTCAAAATACTTTTTAGTTTAAAACAACTTTTTAAATAAATGGTGTAAATAATTCGATTTAAAATGGAATGCTCTCACAACGATCTAATAGAAAATTAATTTCAAATAATATAATTAAATATAAAATAATTTAATATTATTTTAAATCAAATTATACTATTTTAGATATAAGTTTTCTTTTTTTTCTTAAGTGCTCTCTCTGTTTGGTTTATCTTATTCTATTTATTAAATTTTAATCTCCCCAGTTATGTCTGACAGTGTAATCCAATTTGCAGTCAATTGCTGATCGGGCTTAAGCACGCTGTCTTCTCCTCTGCCCCCTCTTTGTCTCCTCATCCTTTTTGGCCCCTCTGAGGTGGGTGTCTTTACGCACCCAGAAAGGTGTAAATCATGATCATGTCAATCAACAGGGCAGCGGCCCAACCTTTGGCGCACACCTCGACTCCAAATTCACTTTTCATTCATTAAAAGGGGCACGAGAGCAGCAATTGGAACAGCAACAACAGCAACAACTGCAACAACAACAACAACAACATGAAAAACTGTTGCAATTGTCGCGCCTACTTAAAGCGGCTGTTGCAGACGCATCTGCAGACGCGGCAGTTTAAATAAAGCACGGCTTAATGATATCCGTTGCCAAGGCTCGACTTTGCCGTGGGCTGTAGACCGAAGACTGAAGACTCTCCAGCCAGACACTCCATGCCAGCCACGGGCCCAGGCAAAGCTTTGTGAATGAAAGACAGACGCCTGTAATGATGCTGCTCATGGGCATGCCCAGGGACGAGCTCCAGACAGCGGCTCATTCATGAAGCTCGCCCCAGAGTTGCCTTTTTTTTTGTGATTCTGTGAGCTTGTGTGTGTGTGTGTGTGTGTGTGTGTGTGTGTGTGCGGCAGTAATCAGTCCACGCAATAAAATTGTTTGCAACTCTGGCCGGGTTCTTTTTTATTGGCATTTTGCTGTTATTGTTGTTGTCTGTGTGGCTGCTTTGAAGTTTGTTTTTTTGACAGTTTTCGAGGTGTGTGTGTTTTTTGCCGGCTTTGCCAAGATCTTGTCGTCGTTGCCGACATCGTCGCTTTTCCTGCGTGGCAGTCAGTCAAGAGTCTGTCGAAGTCTCAGTCTCAGTCTCAGCCTGAGTCTCTGTCTCAGTCTCGTTCTCAGCCACATTTGCAGCCGCAGTCTCAATCACAGCCTCAATACCGTGCCTCAAAAGTTGTCAATTAAATTAATTATTGTTTCTGAATTTCATTGTTTTACTTTTTTAAAATTTGTATTTAATGCAATGCAAAACTGTTGCATGCCACAACGCAAACAGCAAAGGTCGCTGGCTAAGCCAACACCTAAGCACCGTTTCTTTTGAGCCAGTTTTTTGTTGTATCTTTTATCTTTTTTTCGGCCAGACCTCCAAAGTATGTCAAGCATTTTATACCCGCGTAATTCTTTGTTTAATTAATCGCCAGCCGTTGACATGTGGCTGGTTCCAGTAGAGCAAGCCAGTGCCGAATTCATTGGGGGGTTGATAACAAGTCGAAGATATATATAGATGGTAGCAGGCCGAATAATTGATACACTTGATCAGGTAATTTAAGTCGAAATAAAAATCTGACAGTAGAATTTATTTTTATAATTTACTAAGGAAATTTAATGGAAAACAGAATGTGGAAAAAAAAATAAACAAATATAATTATATCTAGAAACTACAAATATACATAACTTTTATATTTTATATAAAAAGAATTTCAAATAGATAAGCAAAGATCAAATAAGGCTAGTAGCGACTTTCTTGTCTACGCATTTTAGTTAGTCAACTTTATCATTTAAGCACATGCAGCCTTATTCACGTAGACTTTCTGACAAAGTGCTTATACCCTTACCAGGAACTGAACCTAACAAGCCGAAGCCACTGCGATAGCCACTGAAGTGACTCCACTGCAGAGTGACACATTTTCCGCCCCTGTAGGCGCGATATGCGCATAATTAATGAGCCTTTTATGGTTTATTGAACCGCGACACCAACGGCAGCGGCAACGGCAACAGCAATGGCAACACGAAAAAGTCATGGCTATATGTTAGTTGGTAAGTTGATAAGGTGCCCACCAGCAGCGGGTTGTGCTTGGCTAACTCCTGACAACAGGCAACAAGCAAGGGACAAGAGACAAGAGACATGCGAGAAGAGACGGGAGACAAGAGACATGGGGCATCAGAGAGCGACAACGCACTTGACTTGAAAATTTATGTTGCCGCCTTTATGGTTATTACTTGTAGTTTTGGGCCCACAGCTGTGCCTGCTTCTGGTTGGGAACAACAGTTCTCGGTGCTCGGGGCCCATTAGTTAGGCCCAAGCGACGCCAGACAAAGCTGCTCTAATTGCTTAATGTGACTTCCTCTCTCTCTCTCTCTTTCTCTGTCTCTTAATCGCACTCTCTGACTCAGATTCTCTGATTTACTACACATAACTTCTACGAGCCATTTAAATTAATAATTTGCCAGAGCGCAGCGAGATGATAATCAAGAATTTTTATCAGCATCTGAACTGCGCTTAATGAGAACCTGGAGTACCCAAAAGATACCCCCATTTGTTATTTGCGTGAATTTTGAATTTTAATTTCAAGTGTTTTCAGAAATTAATTTCAACACACAAAACAACAAACCGCAACCCTTAACCCTGAGCAGAGCCCAGTTGTGGGCGGGCACTTGCAGATAGCGTCGATTGCTGTTGCCTTTTGTTGCTGTTGCTGTTGCTTCTGTTGTTGTTGCTGCTCATCATCATCATTTTATTTCATTTTATTTTTCCATAAATAAACTGCGTTGATTGTCGTCTGGGCTGCCCCCTTTAACCCTTGCCCTGGGTTACGGCCAGCCCCTTGAGTGCTTTTAAGCTGATGTCGTTGCGTTGATAAAACTGCAGACGCAACTCAAACATGGGCAGGTCCTGGTAACGGTAACGTTAACGGTACCGCTACCAGCTCCAGTTTACGGTTACGCTTCGTATCTTTCAAATTGTTGCCAGTCGCTCTCTGCTGATTGTTGATGGGCAGCTGGGCGGGGGCGTGGCACTCGCATGTGTGCTTAACAGACCGTTTGCCATTTTTGCATACACACACCAACACACATACGCACTGATTATATGGCGCCCACTCACACACACATGCTTCTATACATTTAATTGACTGTGGACATGTTGGCTGTGGTGGGTTTATGGGCGCAGCGGTGCAGGGGGTCTGAGGTTTTGGGTTCGGCACTGTGATTCTTGAGGTTTCTGTGTGGTTAAGTTTAAATACTCGACAGCCATCAACAGCGCATAAAACATTTAACAATATTATTATGTATAATGTGGAAGTGACTGTCTGAACTGAGTGTTGGGCTATGTGCGAATGAATGGTGAATGGTGAATGGTGGGCGCATGCTAAAAATATCATTGCATATTCACAGGCGCCGACGAACCCAGAAGGGTCTCCGGTGGGACAGCCAAGTGGGCTACATCTGATAACCCAGCATGAGTTATTGTGAATGCCTAGATGAGTTCCAAAAAGAGAAAAGTATTCAAACGAAATAGTTAAACTAGGATTACGAGGCATTTGTAAGTGTGTAAGTGCTTTGAACATATCCTGGTTAGTTTTAGTTATAAATAATAGATAATTGATATTGATAATACAGAGTTATTTTATTGAATTTATCTAATATCGATATTAATGATATATAGAATCAACACACTTATCGAATCGATAGCTTTAGATAATATATCGACTGATTGATTAATGATGCCAACAATTTTATAATAGTCAATCATTTTGGCCAAAAATTAGATTTGCGGCACTTCATCAGCACGCAGCAGACATGTAATGAAGCATTCACACTCGCCACCCCCACGCCCTGCGCCCGACATCAAAGAGCGCTGCCGCCAAGGATACCCTCAGCAGCAAATTTACCAAGTTCAAGTGAGTCCAACGCAATTGCCTTACGCACGTACGCAGCTCACTCATCTTCAGCTTACATCTATACAATCTTCTGCTGCGTCTTCCCTCTCTCTCGCTCTCTCTCTCTCTCTCTGTCTCTGTGTTTTTTCGGACCCCGCAACCTCAGACAGGAAGGCACATGGACGCTGCTGTTGACGTCAGTGACAGTCGCGCCAAGAAGAGGCCTTTAGCAACACGTAAGAATTAAAACACCAACGCACATTTTTTATGAGTCTCATACAGCCATCCATCCATCCATCCAGTGAACAATCCAACAATGTGTATTGCATTTTGCTTATAATCTCTGCGCTTTTTGTTTGTGTGGGCGGGGGGACAGGGGCTGGGGAACGAATTGTATTGAGTGCCACTAAAAATGTTGAGAAATGTGCGAGTGCCAATACATATATAATACATATACATATATATACTTAAGTACATACATATATAAACAAAACGCGGCAAACCCAACGCATCACTGTTCTCGCTGTGTTGTTGTTGTTGCTGTTGTCCGCGTCCAAAGTCAACGTTCCTTCTGTGGCAGCACGCACGTTTTTTTTTTTCATTCAAACGTATGACATGGACGGACGCTGCCGGTTCGCTTTTTTCATTTAACGTATCAGCGCTCATCGTTGACAACAGCGCACGAATGAATGGCCCAAGCCCAAGCCCATGCCCATGCCCATGCCCAGATTCAGGCCCGAGCACACTGCCAGTTCCAATCCCATGGACATGGAGCAGTAGCTAAAGGCGAGGGCGAGCGCTGTCGCAGTCGTCGCACAGCCGCAAACCAAACCGTTGATCACGTTTGGCGCAGGCTTCCGGTTAATGCGAGACGGGCCAAGTCATAGGAGCTGTACAGCAGAGAGCTCAGCTCTGAGTCGTTATCACTGGCTGCCTTTGGTCATACAACAACTGACGACCGACAACCGACAACCGACGACTGTCGACTGATGACTGAGTACTTGGGACTGCGGACTGGGGACTGACGACAGACGACGCCCGCGCACGTTGACGGATCGCAACGCACGCGCGTCTCCATTGCCAAGTGTAAAAAATTAAAACGTTCCCAACTTGGACTTTGTTTGGCCTGCTACGTGTTTGGCAACCGGCAACCGACGACGACAGCGACGATCCTCAATTTATTTATTGTATTTTTCTAGCTAGCTTCGAAACACAGGGGGGAAGTCATAAATTATGTAACTACCCGCCCCCATACTCCCCAGTCAATCCAAGAGACGCTCAATCTCCGGCCGCGTCTTGGAGGAGCTGCTCTTTTATGAGCTGTTGCTCTGCTTTCTGGTAATTGCAGCTGCACGCCTTCTTATCAGTTGGGGTCACAATTGGGCAGCTCGTAAATGTGTTTGCTTTTGTTCTTGTTTTTTTTCTCTCACTTTTTTACGACACATGACGCGAGTTGTCTATTGCTCACAATGAACTCGAGATACAGATACAAATGTATCTGCGGAGTTTGCTCCACTCGCGACTGATAAACAAGCGCTGCAAATATGCAAAACAGACAACTCTCTGACGACTTTAAGGCCTGATAAGACGCACACAAATACAAATGCAAACAGAGCGACAACGAAAACAGGAAACAAAAAAAACATTTAACAAGTTGCACAAAACATTTGCGCGGGGCGCGGAGGGTGGTTGGAGGCGACTGTCAAACAACTTAAAGTCTCATTTATCATGTGGTGTGCTGCGGGGTGTGTGTGTATGTGTGTGTGTGTGCTTGCAAACTTTAAAGAAAACTCAAAAATATGACAAAGAGTGAAAAATGAATGCAGAAAAAAATACTTTGGTGAAAATAATTTTTGCATAATTTCTGAAGGTTGTTGGAAGGAGCTTGGGCTTGGGGCTGTGGTGGAGTAAATGAGACATAAGTACTTAAACAGAGCCAAGACATGACCTACAGCAAGCTGATCAACAAGTGGCGCACACCCACCCACACACACACACACACACACACACACTACAGAGCCATAAAAATGAATCGCAGACTGGCAGCAAACGATGAGAAATCCATAAGTCAATTTTCAAAAATTATGCAAAATTATTTAAATTGCACAAGAACGTAGCCAAAAAATCAACAGGAGCAGAGAGCGAAAGAGAAAGATAGAGAGAGGGAGACCGTGCCTCACAAAGCACTTGCTCTCTTTCTTTCACTCGCCCTCTCGCTCCCCGTGTCGCTTGCTCTGCATGCAAATGCCAAGCGGAAATGGCAAACAAACCATAATGTGCCGACGACGCGTCGCTGCCGGCGTCGACGTCGGCGCATAAGCAACAACTTCCGCTGTCGACGCTGGCGTCAACGTCAACATCATTTGTGCCAAAATGAAGTTCTTCTGCTCATGTTGTTGATGTTGTTCATGTTGTTGATGTTGTTGTTGTTGTTGTTGTTGCTGCTGCTGCTGCTGCTGGCCTGGTGAGTAGACAAAATCGTATGCAAATCAGTCGCCGCTGTGGCAGGCAAAAGTTCAGCGTACGCTTAACTTTCAGCCAACAAAACTGGGCATGCCTCTGCCAGCCCGCCCCGCCCCGCCGCACCTCGACGCCCATCATAGAGAGCAGCGCGCATGAGCGCCGACATTGTCTGCCTCATTTGCGCCAATTTTTTACATAAAAATCGGTGTGCAAAATAAAAAAAGTTGACGCCTCAGCAAAGCCAACCCGCAGTCCGCAGCCCGCACTGCCTGCCCAACCGCCCCCTCGGTTCGACTCTCTCCGTTCGTGCCACATTTACATTTTTTACTGCTGTTGAACTTATTTTCGCATTTTGTTGGTTACTCTCGCTGTGTGTTTGTGTGTATTTGTTTTTTTTTACATCGATTTTGCATAATTTTTCAAGGTCGTCAGTCGACGGCGGGTGTTGCATACATTAGCATGTTGCCGACGTTGCAAGGCGCCCGCTGCGAACTGCGGGCTGCGCGTTGCGCGCTGCGAGTTGACGGTTTGTGCAACCAACGCGGTAGCTGCTTGGCCGCAGTAAAAGTTGTTGCCACAGTTTGCGCATAGTTGGCATATTAAGCAAATGTTATGTTCAGCTCAGTTTGTTGATTCGCAATGATTTGCGGCCTGAGCCGGGCCAGGAAGGTGTCACGACTGTTGCCCCCCGGTCCTGCCCCTGCCCTGCCCCCGTGGAGGATGTGTCGAGTGCTTGAAAGAAACAAGTGAAGCAACAGTTTTAAAGGATAAAGAGGCGGATGGAATAAGTGAGCCAGAACAGGTGAGGGATTTTCGTGTCAGACTATTTATATGAGACTATTAATACAGACTTTCCAAATGGATTGTCAATTTAGTGGAAGGTCTTAGGACCTCCCTTTTTCTCCAAGGACACAACTATAGTAAGAAAAGCATCAACAAAATTCATACTTGAGAACTTAAGTAAATCGTAGCAGAGTTAGAGTACTAGTTTGTAGAGATAAATTGGCGATAATAATAATAGTCTCAACAGTGAGATGCAAAAAAGAAAGTACCATTTATATTTATTTAAATGAACTAGTCCACATAAATATATTCAATTTAAAGTGTTTTTCATAATATTTTACAGAGACGTAATTAAATTAATTATGTGACAGAATAGTTACCAGTCAAAACGTTTGAGAAATATTAATAAATAGATCAGATATAAAAATCCATACGATATAATCACAAATGATCAGATAATAAAAAACCAGTCTGTCATTAACAATATATATATCTTGATCTGTTAAAAATCAAATAATTTACAGGAATAAATTAAAGACTATATGTAATTTATCAAATAATAAACATGGGGTAGTTTATACAAATATATACTAAATGATATACCATTAAAAATCGTTAATCTCTTTAATGTAGTCAAATTAACAAATATTTTCCGTTTTTTCTCACATAAATTCAATATTGTCTTTTTTTTTATTATAATTTTGATTTGATTTGCAGTGTAAAGTGGTTGTTCTTGCGTTTTGTATGTGGTTGCCTGTGGTTGTTCGGGCTGCATTTCGAAAACCACTTTGATCGCCAGGTGCGCATTGAAGTTGTTCTGGTTCTCCTTGTTGCTGGCGCTTGTTGGCTAGTTTGTTGTTGTTGCTGTTGCTGTCGCTGTTGTTGTTGTTGTTGCTGGTGTTGCCTGCGATTAGAGCCGAAAGCGCAAAAATGTTTTGGAACCTTGTTAAATGTCACCATTCGGTATGCGACCTGAAATTGATAAATCGCCCCAAAATGCGTGTGCGTTAGGCGGCGTCAAGATCGGCAGCTAATTTGCGATATCTCTTGCAATTTGTGGGCCTTGAGATTGAATCGCACCAACTGTACCAAAGTGCGCGCAACTGGTTCTGCAGAACGAACCAGTTAATTGAGTTTTTATGAGTTCAGCTTTAGTTGCACTTCTAACTGCAATTTCTCTGCCTTGACAAAATGTTATTAATTGGGCCGAGGACAATGCGCCTGCCCATTGTGGTCTCAGTTTTTGAATTGCGTGTGATTTCCGAAGCACCAAAGTGCTAATAATTGGTCGCCAATATTGGCTGTAAAGAGCAGACAATGGGCCAGATGATTATCGATCAGCATGAAACCGATAGCCCAAAAAAGAAGGAGACGACGAAGCAAGCAGAGTCGCAGCTTGACCGAAACAAAAAAAAAGGAGCCACGGCTGCCCGGCAGCGTAACAAAATAATTTGTGTACCTGTATTTTGGAGTGTGTGCGAGTGTGTGTCCTGGCCAATACAAGGTGTCTGCGGCGTCTGTGCTACCCCGTGCTGCGAGTCGCAGCTCAGTGGCAGCATTTACCTTTGTCAGCGGTCAACTGAGCGCGTAAATGCCATAAAAATTGTTTCAGCCACGGTAATTAGTTGTTGTCCTGCCGATGACGTTGGCGATCCCGTTCGCAGCCGCAGTTGCAGTTGCAGCCGTGGCAAGGTGTTCCTTATTTTATTTAATTTTTTTTTTAAGTTAGCCCTGGGGCCAGTCATGGCTGCGATCGCGGTTGTAATTCATTAACGCTTCGTTGGGTCGCTGACACGGCGAGAAAGTATGCGACTTTTTATCCATCTCAGTTGTTATCAAGGGTGCAACACGGCTGCGGCTGCGGCAGCTGCCAACTGCAATTGGTGGCAGGTTCAAGGCTGCGCTAGCTAACCAAGGAAAGAAACTAAAAGCAAGCTGAACTACTATTTTTTCAATTAAATACCCTAAATGCAGCTCATCTGGTATTTCCATCTCTCTCTCTGGGAGAACACAAATTTGTGAAATGGAAGTGAAATCTAAATCTAAAAAGGTGACTGATCAGTTCCTTTGGCTTTCGGAGACGTTACCAAAATTCCAACGAAAACCGAAAATGTTGTCAACATTGGAGAGTGCGAGACTTGGAATTGTCGTGTTAGACTTTCAGGCATTTCGATGTGCAGCGCCAAAGATTTCATGCTATTTATGAAGAGCAAACAGACTGAGAACTGAGGAAAGGGCAGCAAACAGTAATAAAAACACGACGACAACAACAACGACAACAACAACAACAACCGCAGCAACATGATTGTACAGCAATTGAAACAGGCCCAAGAGAAGACCATAGACCATAGAGCAAAACCAAACGTGGCTGCGAGCTGCGTCGACGTAAAAGGTCAACAATTACTTGGCTGACTGTCTGTCTGCTTGTCTGTTTGTCTGCCTGTGTGTCTGTTTGTCTGTCCGACTGACGAATTGTTTGGCCTGTCTAAACTTTGGCTACCAAAGAGTCTGGCTCGACCACAGCGAAGACATCGACAGACGTTGACGTCGACAAACAAGGCCCAAACAATTGTCAACGCTCTCGACGAGCGTTTGGAGCAAATTGTGGGCCATGTTGTAAGTCTGTTAGCCTGCTAGTCCCAAGCCCAGTGCCACAGTCCGTTGGCAGGCACGCACATGTAAACATCAATAAATCAATTAGGCAAGCATTGCCAATACAAGCAAAGTGAATGCTCAGTTCAACGTCGAGCTGGAGAGGAGTTGATTGCCATAGCTGCCTGCTGGCTGAGGAATTCAGCGCCAATTGCCGTCAACAAAAGTGTGACAATATTTCCATGAAATTGTTCATTAACCGCTTGGCATACATTGCACTTGGCCATCGCCTGCCCAGAGTCCACACTCCATTCTCCGTTCTCCTGCAGCTAACAATTTCTGGCAACTGGCAACTGGCGACTGGCGACTGGCAACTGGATGCACACTAATTGCTTGCGCCAATAGCCTGCCCCATCTTCAGCGCCATCCTCTCGCTGCTGCATTTCTTCGGAAGCTGCATAGCTCACGTTTGCCCGACAATTCAACGGAAGTCTCTGCCTCACTTTTTCCCATTTGTGGGTTGGTGCGCTGTGGCAAGGTGTGAAGATTAGTGCGCCCCGAAACTTATAGACTGTTGCCACAAATAGTCAATGGCCCTGGCTTTGATACACTTGCGAGAATTCTTCGAATTCTCCAGACCTTGTGCCGTTTAAAAAAAAAAAAAAAAAACTGTGAAATGTCGTTGGTATTTGCAGACTGAGTGGCGAGAGATCAGTGTCTGTGCTTGTAATGCTGAGAAGCAGTTAAGAGCCCAGGAATTGGCTCGCTTAACAGGCTCTAAGCGCCCTTTCGGACAAACGGAAGCAAATTCTTATTGGTAAATCCAAAGGGTTCTGTTCAAAAACAGATTCATTCTCACGGCTCATTCAGAAGAAGCTTAGCAAACATGACCACCCAGGTTTTTTGTTAAGTTCTATAAGGATTTATAGAAGGTAAGGCAAATACGTAATTGATAGTTTAGTATTCGAAGGAAATGAAGATAGGCTGAAGTTGAAAGATGCGAACATCTTTTGGATTTGCATTTCACTCATTAACAAAAGCAGGAAAGAATAAGTATATTTTGTGTGCCGAAGATTAAATACCCTTGCAGACATTTAACAGGCTTTGCTCTAGCCTGATTTCTGCCGCATTCGTTGACTTAAACCCTTTTAAGCGCATTTAACGAACGGTCAATCAGCGCTCCGTCGCAAACTTCGCGCCTATTGTCCAAATTTGACACATTTATCAGTGCAAGTGGACCCCAGTTCTCACTCCGGACTGGGCATAATAGTATGCGATTACTGTTCAATAATAGCAACGCCCTTTTGTTGCAGTACCAACGCCTTGTCGCCTTGCACCTTCCACCCGAAACATGTTCCCGAATCAAAGCACAAAATGACAGCCGCAAAAATTATAACAAAACTTCTGGCAGTGGAACGGGGCTGCCTGTCTGGGCGGGGGAGCGTGGGGAGGGGCGGGGTAACTATGTTCGTTTTGCCAACATTTTCAACCAATCAAGCGGGGCCAAAATCAGACAGGCCAGGCCAGAGCAGAGCCGGCCAGGCCCGGCCCGGCCCGGCCCGGCCCGGCCCGGCCCGTCCAGGCAACAGCGCGAACAACAGCGAGCGACAACAACAACATGTGTTGCACATTCTGCGCGCTCGTATTCCCATATGCCCCTGGGCCGCAGCCACAGTTGTTGCCGCTGCCGCTGCCGTTGGAGTTGGAGTTGCCGCTGACATGTGGTAACGCGGTTTTGGTTTTGGTTTCAGCGCGGTCTTGTAATGCGTATTCAATGTTCCCGGACAGATTGGCAGACAGACAGGCTGACGGGCCAAGTCCTCCTGCCTGACCCCCAAATGGCGCAGGACACACGCGTTGCTACGCTTGTTGTTGCCGCTGCTGTTGTTGTTGCTGCTGCTGCTGTTGTAGAATTTTCCACATTATGCGACGTTCGTTGTGTGGCATGTAGCCTTTGATTGAGTTTGAGTTTGAGTTTGCCTGCCAGCTTTTCACGACGCGTTTTTGACATTTCTCTTCTCTGTGTTTTTTCCTCCTCTTTTTTTTTTGGATTTTTGCTTTTCCCTGTTCGAACAACTTTGAAGCGTGTTAAAATGTTTGATTTTGTCCGAATGTCATTTACAGCTGTTTCTGTGTGTTGGTTTCAAAATTTCTGACATGAGCTCTTATGTGATGGATGTTGTTTTGCCATTGCCACACAACTTGTGGCTTATTAAAGCGGGCCAAGTAATCTAGCGAGAACCGCATAGAAAGGCGCCAGATGAAGCTCGCTAAAAGTAATTGCGAATTACAAGCGCATAAGTTTTATAATTTCCCCTTTGAGCTATAATGAACTGGGGTTTATTTCAGGAACTTGTTGTTTGGTAAACTGAAAGGACCTACCATAAATTGCAGATCCTTTGTGTTGCTCTGTTTTGCATGTTTGCGTCGCCTTTTGAAGTGGCTGCGCTAATGTTGCGACCCTGCCCGCCCCCGCCAATGAACTGCAGTTATTGGCTGGCCACAGTTTGGCTGGGTTTCTAGCGTTAATTTACGACAAGCCCTTTGGTCATGGGTCCTGCACTGCACTCTGTGTCCCGCCCCCCTCTCGCTTCCTCGCTTGCCACATGCGTTGCTGTTCGCTGGGATTATGGTCCGAATGCACTGCAGGATTCTACGCTGCAGCCGAGCCAAGCTGAGTGCGCCTGAGTGCCACCTGATGTTCGTGGTCGATAACGATTTATGACACCAACAGCTACACACAAAGCAGCAGTAGCAGCAGCAACAACAGCAGCGACAGGCGGACAGACGGCTGCTGCTGTTGTTGTCATTTTGACATTGCGCCTGTCGTTGGGTTCCGTTTTGGCTTTGACATTTCCACCACATTTTGCTGTCGTGTGAGTCGAGAAGGATATGCGAGCGAACGAATGTCGCGGCTTAGATGCTTATCAGGAGTCAGGGCACAATAGGGAGAAGAACAGGCCGGGAACAGACAGGTACAGGACAGATACAAAACGGAAGTCTATGGCCAAACGGCTTAGCCATGTTCCAGGCCTTGACTTTAGCCCTATCTCTGAATGTGGCTGTGCCTGTGGCTCTGCCACCATTTAATCAGCTTGAGGTTAGTCTGAAGGTTAAGCAGGTGTATCTTAAGGTATTTTGCAACTACTTACATTGTAATTCAGTAATTCAATATAGTTTATAAGCGAGTTGTCGGGGCATTCCATATCCATATATATTGCCATATAGCCATATAACCAACTAGTAGCAAATAAGTTTTAACCTTATCTTCAGTTACCGTCTGACAATCGTATAGAAAATTCTTTTTCAAAACAAGTTTTACCCGTTTCTCAGCTGTTCTCTCGCCCCACTGTGTGTTCTGTTTGGCTTTGGCGTGTGGGCACGCCGGGCACAGGGGAAAGGGGTTGTGCAAAAAATATACAAAACAAAAACCTGAACGCGCTTTAACTAAGGTGATTTATAATGGAAAACATGAAAAGCTATATGCATGCCAGGGGAATTTTCTTGCTGGAAAAATCACAAATATTTTAGCGGCTTAATTAAAAAGCATAAATTACAGTGCTCGACATATTAGGCTGACATTTTTTTGTATATATATATTTTTATTTTTTTTTGGCCCAGCATTGCCATAATTTTTTTCCACATTTTCCAACAGTTTTTGCCATTGCTGTGTTTTTTATGTCTCAATTTTTCGAACAGCAGGTGCAAAAATGTACGCGCCCAGACTTATCCTAAACCTAAACCATAACGCTAACCCTAACCCTTTTTTTCGGGTACTACAATTTGCCACGCTGCCAATTCTCTGACCCCCCCAGGCACTATAATTAACAGCTGTTGGCTTCGGAGGGTGGTGCTGGTGGTGGTGGTGATGGTCGTGGTCGTGGTCGTACAACATTTTGGAGTGGATTTCTTGTGCTCTCCTTCTTGTGGTTCGACAGGCGACTGCAGCGTAAAATTATGCAAATTTCTTTGTTGCTTTGCGTGTCAATAAACAATTTTTGACCTACATAATTATGCCAAATGCCGTGCCATAAAATCTCTAAGCTCGAGACCAAAAAGGAAGCCAGCAAGTGGCATAATTATTTAAATTATGAAGGACGCCGCTTCAAGGGACGAGGACAACGACGCGTGTTCCTCGAGTGCCTCGAATGGCTCGAAAGGCTCAAAAGGCTGGAATAGCAGTGGCAGCACCCAAAGCCCGAGCCAGGCGCAAAAAAATGCAAATCGACTTAGTTCCGGCCCAGCTTCTATGCACAGTATCGACGGGATAATCCTGCGTCTGGGCTCATTTGCATAATTATTGGTCAAATAGCAACAGACTCCGATCTGGCCTAACCCCAGTCTGGTACCCGTCGGCAACGGCGGCGTCTAACGATCCGTTTGATCGCCCATCGCTGCAGCTGATCAGTCTCAGGACTTGATACCAAAAAAAAATAAATAAAAACCAATATATATATATAGGTATATGTATGTTTATACCAAATACCTGCACAGGGCCACGAAATTTATGGGCCAGGCTGACATGCGTGCAACAGCTAACGAATTTGGTATGCCCGGATGAGGGGAGTGGGGGTAGAGCGAGAGGCCCGCCACTTGCACTGGCTTTCTAGCTGCGCACCTTTCTCCCGGTTGGACACTTTTATCCATTATGTTTTCTCCAGTTTCTGGCCGAGTTGTCAATAAATTTTAGTCTCGGCGCGGCGTTTTATTGTAATCGCAGCTCTGGGTTCCAGATTTGTTTGTAATGAGTCGCCGTCCGAACTGTGGACCGTCGATAAAGTCTTCATTGATTTGTGACCTCTAATAATAGCGTTTAGCTGAGCTGTACCAGATAGCATTGACCTTTTTGGGGCCCCCTTCGCAGCGTGTTGAAAACAACATCTAAGGGATGCGACCGACGCAACTGCAACTGATCCCAGCGGATCCCAGCGGAACCCAAACGGAACCCAACGGAACCCAACATATCCCATCGTCGGACTCTTTAGTTAATTATGTATTTGGGCCTCTCTTCGCCGGCACTCCTGGACTACAACTTCTACTACTTCGCCGGCAGGTGTATCTTCGCTGTAAGCACTTATGAGTCGCCCTATCAATTAGCAAGCTGCGGTTAGCTACTCGCTGTACTAGTCTCTGACTCAGCGACTTGGAGCGTGAATCATTCCACGAGTGCGAAATTCAAGCGTTTACTTCCAGCTATCGATAGACGTTTTGATAAATGAGCCAAGATGTGATGTTGTTTTTTATTTTTGTTGTTGGCCAAGACGAGTCGAAAGCAACTGAAAATTCAACAATCAAATTGCCCGTCAGCTATGGGCCAAGTAAATACAAAGCTCTAAACATTTCGATTTAACTATATGGTATTGAAGCTGTAAAACTAATAATATAAACATAGGAAAAGCTGACTAAAATGCTTATATAATCAGGAAAAAGCAAAAGGTGTTTAAAGTAAATTCGATTTTTTATTTTAGATATTTATTTCAAATTATTTAAAATATATTCATTTTTCAATCGTTGCCAACTAGATTGGAAAATCAATTGACCCTTTCTAAAATTTGCAGAGAGCTTTGTTTTTGGCACTAGACAGTTGGCCAAATCAAAGTATGCTGCCCGTCTTGGCTTGTAGTTAATGATAGCCCCGTAGATGCCGCGACTGCTTGTTTGCTAATCAAAGATCGCAGCTTCTTGAAAACAGTTAGCAGTGGGTTTCTTTGGGCGCTCGAGTACCGTAAACTATTTGTCCAAGCTTCAACTACAAGACATTTGCGGTCTTTCCGACTTTTGGGTCTCGCCATCTCTCTGGCCTAGTCCCCTCGCGCCATCTGCCTCGTTTTGTCTTGACGTCATCGCCATCTCTTTTGGCTGCTATCTGCGCGAAATCAAATGCCATCGACGTCGCCGTCGCCGTCGCCGTCGCCGTCGTCGTCGTTGTTTTAGCCCGTCGTCAAGCACAAAACTTTCGATCGAATTTTATGTATTTATTTCAACCAAAAAACAAAAATAAATAAACGACGCAAAAACAAAGCCAAGCCAAGCCAGACAACGGCCAGCGGCAACGCATCACCAACAACAACAACAGCAACTACAACAGCAACAACAACAGCAACAACAACGCAGACAACAACAACAACTTGACTGGAAACCTGAAATGTCTCAACACTTGGACCCCCACCGAACACCGGCCAGCAGCAGCCGCAGCAGCGGCAACCGATCGCCCCGATCGAAGCGTGCAATCGTCTTACACATACACACTCGCACACACACACTCACACACACACACTCGCACACACAAGAGGCGCGTTTCTAGCCGCGCCAAAGTAAAGGTCTACCGGTGGACATAAATTTAGCTGTAATGCGACAGGTGTATTTTTTATCTATGGAGCGGCATAAAACGAGCGTTGCGTCTGAAACCAGCAACAGCCGCTGCCGCTGCCGCAGTCGCAGTCGCTGCCAACGTCGGCTTTTGCTGCGCATGTGCAACGCATTCAAACTTTGATATAATATAAAAGTTGTTGTATTGCTCAGCTGGCTTTTGTTGTCGTTGTTGTTGTTGTTGTTGTTGATGTTGGTGTATAAACAATTTCAATGCTATAACTGAAATAAATTCTTGATGGCAACTTTTGACAGGCGCCGCAAGTGGCTTCAACTAGAAGCTAATGTGGTGCCCGAGGTGGTGCCTGAGACAGCCAGGCGCGATGTTCATCATAAACAGCTTTAAGCCGCTTGCAATTTTCATTATTTGCGTTCAATAGTCGTTGATTAAAGCGTATTTCAAATGGCTTCCGTGATGGCTATAGATTCCAGTTATTGCATAACAATTTGTGGCTGACCGCCCCCAAGGACAGCCAGCGATCTCTCTTCCCGATCTCTCTCTCTCTCTCTCTCTCGCTGTCTATCTCTCTGAAAAGTGTAAATGTTGATAACACAGCGCAGTCATGTGATAAGCAAGATGATCAGGTGGGCAATTTCTTAGGAAATGGGTTTCCATGAAAAATCGCTTAGTTAGCTATTTAGTTAGAAAAGCTCATAGCAGCATAAAATGTTTATCTAGAAGTTCAATTTTGTAGAAATAAAGTTTAATGCTTGGCTCTAGGTACTTTACAGCCAATTCTGTTGTAATTGTTGGCACTTTTAAATTAAATTTTTAGATTCCAGTTTTCAAAACAAAAATTTCGCTCCACTTGAAAATCTTCCCCGCGTGTTGGCGGATTAGAATACCAACACAGTAGGCCACTGCTTGTCGTATGAGGCGACTAATGTGACAACCAACGTCGACTTAACTTAACTTGAAAATCAGTTTTAACAAAACTGTGGGAGCCTAAAGTCGAGGAAGAGCCCTAACTCTATATTTGCCAAGTAGAAAATTGTGTGTTTGAATTAAGAGGATGTATAAATTTAGAGTTCATTCTATGATCAAAAATATACTCTTCATGGAAATCGGTTTGCTTCTGACCAAGTTGTGGGAGTTTAAAGTCTGCAAAGGGCAGCTCCTAAAGGACCTGAGAGGTTGCCAAGTCAACTCTGGAACTCTGATTCTCGCATCACTAAAACCCAATTCCGTGTCCCACAAAACAGCAAATAGCCCAAACTCACAACCACTTCTCATATTTGAACATATGCGATT
Source organism: Drosophila colorata (assembly GCA_035041545.1). Taxonomy (NCBI): domain Eukaryota; kingdom Metazoa; phylum Arthropoda; class Insecta; order Diptera; family Drosophilidae; genus Drosophila; species Drosophila colorata. The sequence goes on from JAWNLD010000564.1 coordinate 11,271,133, forward strand.
TACACGCAGACAATAATTAACCATAGCAAAAATAAAAAGATGAATAGAAAAAGAGAAAAAAACTCAACGCCCCGGCTACTTAGCAGTTTTGGGTCTGTCACAGTAGCAGCCACGTCAACGACATATGTCCAATATAAAACCACCACCGATGCACACACGCACACCACATGTGTGTGCGAGTGTCGTGATAATGGCTTATGGTGAGCGAAGAAAAAACCCAAAAGTAAACACACACAATTTGCGATTTTTATTTGCAATCAATCATAAAATAAACTGCCTGTCCGACTGTCTGGCTGGCCGGGATGTCTTTGGAGCAGACAGCGCCCAAATCGAACAAAAGGGGCGAGCGTGAAAATGCGGCTAAGGCGTGGAAGTGCGGATTACCGCAGTTCGCAGCATGTGATCGATCGCCTGACCAGGACCAGGACCGGGAACAGGAGCAGCAGCAGTGGCAGTAGCCGGAGCGGAGGTAGGGGCAGCAATAGAGGCCGCATGTGACACGTTTTGCTGCTTAAGCCAGAAGATGCAGCCGCAATGCTGGCGGCACAGGAAGTGTGGGTTGTTCTCGGCTATTGTGGCCAAAAGACACCAAGCCAAGCCAAGCCAAGCCAAGCCGCGCCGCTTTGCGACATGCAAATGCGGCTTAATTAACTTGTTGCACGTCGCCTCAGTTCGCGACGACAACAGCGACACGCATGCGCAGGCTGCCAGCTACCAGCTACCAGCTCCCGGCTCCTGACTCCCAGGCCAAGTCAGAGAGTTCATTCCGGTCTCAAATTGAGCCAAAGCGAACACAACACGGCCGCCAAATCAGCGCCAAATTGAAGGCGGCCGCACAAGGTGCCATCCAGCGCTGGCTCCAGCGCGCCAATCCTCCAACTAATTTCGCAAAGCGTTGCCAGCGCTGCCTCATTTACATTTGGCGCCAGGCATTGGCCAATGCCATTTGGCCAGCGCTTCCTTTTTACTCTTATTTTTTTTGTTGTTGCTTTGTTTTTAATTAATTCGATATCACAGCAGCATTTTTTTCGGCTACCGGTCTTTACTTGAGCTACCCTTTTGGCAAACAGATCCGCCAGAGAACAACATGGCAGGCCATTTGCATTTGGACAGGCAGCCAGAGCAGCCGACAGTCGGACGGACACTCGAACGGTCATCGATACGAATTTCGGCATACGAATTTCATTCAGAAATAATTTTTTATGTCCAAATGTTGTGAGTTGATGGCGGGTCTGCCACTGCTGCAGTTGCTGCTGCTGCTGCTGCTGCTGTTTTGGCCTTATCCTTTTGAACTTCATTTGCATAAACGGCATGAAATAAAATCAACAGTTGCAGAATCAACAGACAACGGAACGACACTCGCACTGGGTCCAGCGGACAGGTAGCAGAAACCTGACCATTCTAAAAAGGAAGAACCAAAATATATATGATAATAAAAATAAAAATGTGTCGCATGGCGAAAGATAAAGCGGTTCGGGAGTAAATAACAGGCTCAGATTGCAGTTGTTGCTGCTACTGTTCGCTCTCTGATACGCATGAGAGTTATGTGTGAAGGCTTCTTGGTAGCTAATCTACAAGCTGAGAAATTGCAAAACTCAATAAACAACGGCTGTTTAGAAGAGAACGTCTTTTAATTTTATTTTTAAAGTTTTTACTAAATATGGAAATTCTTATCATATCATTCTTATCGCTTTTCTCTCTTCGGTCGCTTTATTTATTATTTGTAAATTGCTTAGCTATCTTTAAGTTCGCTTCTAAGCTACCTGTCAAAAACCCTATCTTAACACTCCTCAGCATGGCATCAATCTCTTTAAGGATTTTCGCAGTTTTATTCTCTTACAGCCTAAATTGCTCAACCTCGTTCAAGACCCGCTCTCAAGATTAGCAATTAGCAAATCTCTTGGCAGGCACAGCGTCAGCCATCGGCTCCTGCTACTGTGCTGTGTGCTCTCGCAGCATGTGGCTGGTTTCTGCCTGTTAATTTACAGCATTAACACTTTTTTTGCCAGCCATAATCCTGGCACTTTTGCTACCAAAACACCAGGCATTAACATTGCCGCAAAAGGCAGCCTATTACTGGACCCTTGGCCTTGGCCTATTCACAATGATCAATCAGCCGCATGTCAGACGACAAACGGCAGGACAGTGCCGGGCAGGACGGACGCGCAGGCACCGCAGGAGGGCGTGCAAAAGACACGATCACGCCTCTTAAACGCATTACGAGAGCGCAGACCACAAGACGATGATGTGGTTTCAATGCCAATTAGGCAGCGTGACCGAGCACCGATCAGGAGCGGGCAGCGAGGACGAGGCAGCGGGCTAATGTGTCAATTATGTGGCTTTCAGTTGCCGAGACAAATGAGCCGATAATATGGGAAAATTGTTGCATCCAGCAAAAAAAAAAAATGTAAAAAACACACAAAGAAAACAGAAAAAATCAAAACAAAATAATATCGGGGCAAAGCTGCCGCACAGACGGCACTAATTCAAATGTTCTCCACATATATCTCTATCGCTGCGGCTGGACAAACAACAAAACGATCTTTGCTTATCAATCTCCAAATCTAACGCTTACATTTCCATAGTCATTAAGTTGAGAACGGTCAACAGCAACAGGTTTGCCAGATCTTCCCAAAAATCATGCTCGATTTCCACGAAATTAATTTTCTCATGATTCACTTTCGTATAGGAAGAGAAAAAACAAAAAATATAAAAATCGAGAGTTGGGCAAAGAATTTTCTATGTCTCTAATTGAAATTGATTGCCTAGTTATGGATGCACAAAAAGAGCTTCGACAGATCCATTTAAGAGGGGGCTGCTCTGTGCAACAATTGTGCGAGGCAAGCGAAGCCCGTGCCGTGGCACTTTTAATTTCTATTATGCCAAGGAAGTTGCATTTAATCAGTTGTACACCAAAATATTGTCAGACACACACACACACACACACACACACACTCACACACACACACACATATATATATATACACACACTGCTAAGCAGCTGGCAAATCAGCGCGTATCTGTGAGATACATAAAATATTGCAAGGCGGCACGCTAATTTTGTTCGCGTGTTTCCTCAAGTGGCAGCCACTATGCCACTTGCGGCGCGGCAATCGCATAAATACGAATAGCTCGTAGCCAGAGACCCCGCTGCCGCCCACCCCAGCGCCCCCCTCAGCCGTTGGGTTTAGCTGCAATTTCCCGCTGCGCTTTGTTTGCTCATTGGGCGCATCCGTTGCCGGTCGGCCGCCTGGTCGCCTGGTCTGCAGCTACGTCTTGGGCTTGGACTATCAGTGCTCATTGTTGTGTCAATTGTCGTGGCTGCAGTTGTGGCTGCCACTGCTGTTGTTGTTGTTGTTGTTGCAGCTGTTATTTGTCATTTGCCGTGCAAAAGCGCAAATCTCAGACATTGCACTTTATCAAGTCAGAGGCAAAGATCGGAGCAAGAAAACGAGCGAACGGTCGAACGGGCGCCTCCTTCTAACTGGGTCAGCCGGCACTTAAGCGAATCGTGCGTCCATCTCTTGGCATTGGCTGCCACTTGAGCTCGTTTTCCACTGTTCAACTGCTCCGCCTAGGTTAAGGAGCCGGGCTAATAATAGTGCCCAGTTCGACACTGAGCGCACAGTAGCGCACAACAAATCACAAAATCGTTTAACAATAATTTCATAACAGCAGCTGGAGAGGGACAGGGAGAGGGAGAGGGAGAACAGATCCTCAGCTGGAAATGTTCACAGAGCCAGCGTAAAATTATAGCGCGATCACTTAACTCACGATCGCGATCAGTTGGGGGCATTGAGATTGCCGGCTACTGCCAACGGAAGCTGCACTGGTAGCTGCTCATTGCCCTGGCTAACAACACTGACTCCGACTCTGACTCTGGCTCCTACTCCTACTCCGATCGCCGCCTGATCAGACGTCACCGTCGTCGGCGTCGTGTATAGGCCGAACAGAACGCACGAACAAGCAGCTGAGGAAACTCTGGTTCTCTGGCTGTGGAGCTGCGGATCTTTTTGGCGCGTCGTCCACGCGAAATAATTTTTATTGAATAATTTTTCATTATTTTTCGTTTGAATTGAGAGGCAGACCGGGCTGGCATGTCGAGACCAGCCCGGCCTGAGCCTGCCCAGCTAGCTGTGGCCGCGACGTAACCGTCAAAAACAATAAAGTCCAAAACGAGCGAACAATGTAAATGGCAAGTCATGATTTTGCTGTTATGCGCTGTTAAAAGGGGGCGCTCGCCGTTCGACACGATCAAGAACAAAACCAAAAGCCAAAAACCCAACAAAACTGTAGCCCTCAACCCGGGCCTGGGCCTGGACAGTGGCCGTGTCTGTCTTCGGTCTGCCCGTCCGTCCTCCTGTCCGTCTGTCTGTCTGTCTGTATGTGTGGAGGATGCTACCGTTGCTACCAACGCCAGCGACGACGACGATCAACATGACCCAAAACAATGCGCTGAACAGAACCAAAAAGAACAACAAAAACAACAGCAAGAGCAGCAACCACAACAACAACAAAATACTTTACTCATACTTTATGCCCAAAATGCGCCAGTGCTGCGCTGGATCCGAAGAGGAAGAGCAGACCCCGATCAATGCAATTGTTTGCCCCTTTTAGTCAAGTTGCGCACTTCATAAGCAAATACAACAAAACCAAACAAAACCAAACAAAAGCAACAACAACAACAACAGCAACAACAACGACAAAAAGCAGGGCCAAAAGGCAAACAATGGAAACGGCCACAGCCCACGACGAGTGCTTAAAAGGGGCAATGGGGACCAGGAACGGAAGGGGGCAAAGACCCAGCAACTTTGGCACTTTGATTGGAACTACCAAAAAATAAAAAGGAACTCAAAATAAATAAAATGTACATTTGTACATAAAAAAGACAACTACTGAAGTAGAAAATGTTACGCATAAGGAGGATTGATTCTGAATGTGTTGAATATTTCACAACTTAACGATCATATAGTGTAGAAGGTGTGTCACGTGTCTCACAAGCAAAATATATCACCTAAATATTAAAGAAGCTAGAAGATTTTACAAAGATTCTAAAAAATGTTAAGCTTAATTTAAAGTATGTAAGGAAGTTTTTTTCGGTTAATTAAGTATTATTTTGTACAGAGCTTTTCGTTACCATCCCATGTTTTTGTAGCTTAAGCCTGTTAAACGTAACTCAGACGCATTTGACACACTGACGTGTTTATAAAGCTAAAAGGGTTGTCAGACCAATAAAAAATACGTCGGTTTGACCTTGAAGCAGTTGAGTATCTTTAAATTTTTGTATCATTTGGAACGAACATTTCATTCTCAAACGTGCACAACAACAGCAGCGAAAAAGCAGAAAAAAACCAACTGCAACAATGAAATGCGGCGACAAAAAGCCACAGGCAATACTTATGCTCCCCGCCCTTCTCGCTGCAGTACCTAAGAGGTGGACACAAGCCAGACCCGCTAGCGGTACCGTTTAGTGCGCATGCGTTGCGAATGGCGGCCGCGTCTCAAAGCGAATGCCGCCACCGCCACCGCCACCAACTGGCTGGACATGACATTCGGCCTGCAGACGGAGGCAGAAAATTTACGCGTGTGCTAAACACGAGACTTCCACGAACCGCTTTGCGAGCAGCCCCCAGCCAGAGGAAGAGCCTGTGCCGCAGTTTGTGCCTGCGCTGAAGCCTCAGCCCTTTGGCTGCATTTATGTGGCGTGGCCAAAGACGACGTCGTCGTTGTCGCTGTCTCTTATTGTTTCTAAAATGAAAGAGAAATTCCTCAAAAAGCATTTCAGTGCCCAAAGGATTTCTATTGTTTCAGTTTGGGCGCGACGTTCGTCAAATGTTTTTTGCTTTTTAGCTTTTGCGGGAGAAGTGGCCACCGTTTGACCCTTGAAAACGAAATTCTTTTCACTCACAGACCAGAAATCAATTTCAGCTCAAGCCTCAAACGCATTTCCAAAACAAACATCGGCTCCGGCTCATTAAAACCTGGCCAAAGACATTCCAATAAAGACGGCTCTCCGTCTTAGGCGCTGCTGTAGGTTTATGGGCCCTAACGATTACAACGCGAAGGTCGCTCATTAAATGCCAAATAAAATTGGTATAAAAACATAAAATTGGCTCGCAGCAACGCAACCCAAGACACACTTGCGTGATCGGTTGCGGTCGTAAATACGTCGGAGGGTTCAGATTTGGGCCCATGCCAAGTGTTAGCACGTTCTGTGCCCGAAAGCCACTTGACCCAGCGACGACTAGACGACCATTTGACTAGGTGACTAGCGCCGGCTGTTTTATCCATCAAAAAAAGCTCTGTTAAGCCAAGAAAACTCAAAACCGAACACTGATCTCCGAACACTATAAATCATGCCCAGCACCAACAAAAAACTAAATCAAAGTGTGCTGCCTGAAGATTTCTCAAAGCCAAAGCGCAGACGAAGACGAGAAGATGAAGTGGAAGAAGCAGCTGAAACAGCTTCAACAGCGCCCCAAGCGCATCTACTAAAACTCACACGCAGTCATAGATACAGATACACACAGTGTTGATTCACTATGGTGAACAAAATTAAGAAAAAGAAAAGCAAATATTCCAAAAGGGCCAAAAGAAAGAACTATTTTTCTGCATGAGCTCTTAATTTGATGTGCATTTAACAAATTATAAAATTTAAGTTGGATTGAAAATTAGCATAATATTATTATTTAAATATATATTCCAAAACAAACATTTAAATTTTTGGAGAAAAACTTTTTTTCAATTTGTATGTTCCTTTAAGTGACTGTTATAGCCCGCGCACACTGTACTCTCCACATTTGAGTCTATTATGCGCATGTTTGTGTTTGTCTGTGTGTGTATAAATCTTCTTTTAATTTGTGACAAGATCAACAAGTTCAAAGTTGTTTCAATCAATTGACCTCGCTGCTCCCAGAGGCTACAAATATTGTAACAGATCAGTCCAACTGGCGCTGGCAGCAAAGTCAACTGCGACAGAGCAGCGGCGTCGCTTTGCAGCGTTTGGCTATCAAAATTTAGCGAAAAATTTGCGCAATTTGATCGCCGCATGCACGTGCAGCATCGCCAGCCGCATGCAACGCAGCTGAGGGGCACGAACTGAAGCCCGGATCGCAGCTCGGATCGCAGCTCGGATCGGCGTGCAGCTGACCTGCATTTTGTCGCGCGCAGATTTGTGGAGCGGCTTGGGCTTATTATTCAATTAAATGGATGGATATCATATGCCGCAGTCGACTCAAGTTGAGTCAACTGCAGTGAAAGGCCATTGCGCATACGCTGCGTATGTCGCCAGCTGCGTGCAACCTGTCCTCGGCTAAAACAGACCCATTAACCCAGTTTCTTTGTGTAGCTGTGCTGACTGCTGCCCGCTGCCCCTTGCTGTTGCTTTGTTTGTCTCAATTTAAAGTTCAATTTCATTGGCCCTCGTCGTGGCAGTTTCTGCTACTCGCTCCGGAGCGAAACGTGTGGGTCAATGAGCTCAGCTGCTGGCGCTCTCGCTCTCGCTTAAGATGACATTGTGCCAAGTGCGAAACGGCAGAGATAAGTTTCGTATTTGCCCGACAACGCAGACTGTTCCATGTCATGTGGAGAAAGTAACTGTTAAATCACATGTAAATATCAAAGGCAATCAATCCGATGCCAGATACCTGACTATGTTTGGTACTAAACAGCGGTGACGTCACTGGACGCGAAACGCATTTAATTGCACAAGTTGCACTTATAATAATAAGCTGGAATGAAGAAGGAATTATTTTTAAGGTTTTAAAGTGAACTCTGTGAAGAATTTATAGAAAATAAAAAATAATTAATTCATTTGACAAATATAGTCCTGAATAAACCAGGTTAGTTTATGCATGCTAGGCTTACGCAAAGGTTAATTTGATTATTATATTAATGATGATAAATACATTTCTAACTAGCCGCATAAGCTACTAAAATTCGGAATGCTCTAAAATCGACTGATTTAAGCTGATATATATGCAATTAGTGAATTTTATATAGCACACTTCGGGGCCTCATTAATCAGCTCCTGTGTTGGGGCAGCACACGCAACTGAATTGCGCTGCATGCAACATGCGGCGACATTCACACAAAACGACAGCTTCAACATGGCGCCCAAAAGCACACACCACAAATTTTATGCAGACGCCAGGCGAACGGGCGCCCGCCCCAAACCGCCCAAAACCGCCCGAGCCGCGCGACGCCCCCGCTCAACGCCATCAACTTTAATGCATAAAATATTGAATTTTTGCAGACGGATTAACCTTGACTTTCACTTTCGCCTCGATGTCGACGGCGACGGCGACGGCAACGCCGACAGCGCTGCCAACTGCACTGCGTCCTGTCAAAGGATATAAGTTTGACTGGCGCGACAGCAGCAATACAAATGTAGCCAGCCAGTCAGAGTCTAGTAGAACAGAGCAGACCAGACCAGACCAGGACATTTGTATGTACGACTTGCTGCGAGGACGACTGCGCACACACACATATTGGGATACACCACATGTACAGATACATACACACACACACACACACGTAGAACTGGGCTTCGTCTAACTGGCTAACACCAACTGGTTGCTACGTCGTCGCCAGCTTTTGCCTTTTTTGTATGCCGCGCAGCGCTTCAAACATTCGTCCTTGGCGGCGACGAAAAATTGTTCCTTTTTTGAATAATTCATATCGTTACAGGACATTCAAAACACACACGCGATGCGATGCGATGCGATGCAATCTGAATGCCAAACGAGCTGCCCCCCAACCCCCAACCACGATACCCACCTTGAAAGAGGTGTAACTAGTGTCTCTAGTATACGAGTGATTGTGAGTGTGTGTGCGTGCGTGTGTGTGTGCACATGTTGCTTGTTGTCAAATTGAGAAGCATTGTGAACAATTAAAAACTGCACTCGCAGCTCGAATAGTTGCGCGAGGTCCTGGCAAAAGTTATCGATAGACAAGCCAAGCGACAACAGCAACAACTTCCGGCTGCTCATCGGGCAGCTATTTGGTATGCAGGATGCGTCCACACACACACACACACAAACACACGCATAGACAGGCAGACAGCAGGCAACGACCTCGTTACGAAACTGGAGCTCTGCGAGAGAGAAAGAGAGGCAGCGAGTTTAAGGCAGCGCGTCCTTTTGCACGTCCCACTTTAACTGGCTGCAGTTTGATTTGTTTTATTTTTGTTTTTCCTCTTGCCATTTCAACTGTTTTTTTTTGTTGTTGTCCGCTGCATTGGCGTGCCTCGTCTTGTTATCCTGGCCTGGCGTATGTGTTGCGTGTTTGCGCATTTGAGCACATGATTAAACTACATTTTGGTATGCGTTTTGCCGCGTCTTGAACAATGCCTCCGCGCAGCCAAAAGGGTTAACGACACCTCGGCATCCCTCTTCCGAGGCCTGTGAGAAAGACACCTGCCACCTGACACTCGCCCAGAGATTGCCGTTGTTGTTGCTAGACGAGTTATGCGATAAGCATCACCCGCAGCACAGGTAAAGGGCGCAGTTACAGGTACGAACAACAAATGCTCGCTCAGGACCTGTCCTGTGTGTGGTGTCATTATCGGAGTTGTCGTAGTCGCGAGGTTCCCTTCTCACGCAGTCAAGTAGGCAATGCCGTTGCAATAATTGCAATAGATAAACACCGTTAAAGGATTGCCAAAAATAAAAACAGTTAGGAAAATGCCTGGGAAATATGCAATGATATGCATGTGAATCAGGGTCGAAGGTTATTGTAACTGTTGCACAGTTAAAAGCTGGAAGCTAGAGGGGTATTGTATTGTCTTACTGTGGGAACCTGTGGGAAATTGTTTTTTTATACCCTGAACCCATTGAAAGTGGGTAAAAAGGGTATAATGGTTTTGTGCAAATGTCGATAAAAATCAATTTTTAGACTTGGTTTTTTGGCACATCAAATTTGGTTTATTACATGCTTGTAAAGGATACGCAGATTATGAATATTTCGGATTTTGGATACCTCCCCCATCCCCCCCACGTCAAAAAACTACAAAGAAACACGCAAATCAAATACTACAGACTTGCGCTTTGGTTTGTGCATAGATTTGGATACTCTTATAACGATCATACTCTTAGTTTAAAAGTTATTCAAGAATTCATTTTTCATAGAGGTGGCTCGGCGCAGCCGCTGAGTAAAGTGCGCAGCTTGCTGCGTGTGCTTCTGTGTGTGTGTGTTTGTGTGTGACTTTGTGTATTTATATAAGAAGGCAAAGTGTTGAAATGTAAGTTAAAATGTTTGTAACGATAGATCACCGCTGCATTCTAGTCGAGCATTCTCGACTAGAGCCATTTTACTTGTTGTTTCTAAGACTGGGTCAACTGCAACAATGCCCTTCTATTCGATTTTCAAGAAGTCAGGTCAGGTTTCCTAGTTTTGGTTTTATTTTTAGTAAAGTGTTTAAATAGTGCATTATAATAATATGTTTTTGCGTTCGCTTTTATGGGCTGACTTTTCCCATTCTCGCTCTGTCTTCCCTCTTTCTCTCTCTCTCTTTCCCCTCTCTACACCTCTCTCTCTCTCTTTTACTCCCCTCACTTTCTCCCCCTATCCGGAAATCTGCAAATTAGCTTTATAAGTTCCTGTTTATGAGGCTATAGAAGACTTACTGGTCAAATGCAAAAACGCCCTTCTATGCGATTTTCAAGAGTTCAGGTAAGGTTTATATGCTTTGGCATTATTTTTAGTGTTAAGAGTGTATATAGTGCCTTATCTCTCTGTCATTTTTTGCATTCGCAGTTATTGACTGACTTTTCCACTTTCTCTCTCTCTCTCTCCCCAATCTCTTCCTCTCTCACTCAATCTCTCTCTGCCTATCTCTCTGCCTTTTAATTTTTCTCTCTCTCATTTGAATATGTAATAAAGACTTCACAGTGTCTCCTCGTCGAGTTCCCTCGACTAGAGCACTCTTACTTGTTTTTCTTTTAATTTACCTAAGTTTGCATAGTTCATAGGCATTCTTGAAATCATTTTGAGGACGGCAATTTGGTCATAGCTTCGCGTATGCGATATCGATAGCTGAAACACTTGCAACACACGCACACACACTCTCGCCCAGCTTTGATACCAGCACCAAGCCCCCGACTCCATTGTTAGAGCAAACGACTTGGATCAAATGTTGCCCCGTTTATACTTGAGAGTGTATGAAACAAGCTCCATAGAGCTCTTAGCTGTCTTAGCTGCCTTAGTGCCCCTCCCTTTGGTATCATGGTCGCATAATTTATGACATTTTTGTGCGTCTTTTGTGTCGCGCTTGTATTAAATTTTCAAAAAACCAAACAAGTCCAAGTCGAAGCGATACGAAGAGTTGGGGCAACATTTGCCTGATTTTCACTGCGAGGTGCTGTAATAGCCGCCACAGATACAAGAGACAAGAGGCGGGCGACGAGAGACGAAACAAAATTTAAAACGCACGCACAAAATCTAAACTAAGTAAGAAGGGGGAAAATAACTAAGCGACGATCATGGGGATTTTTTTTTTTTTGGTTTTTGCTTTTGGTATCGATTTATACTTTTTTTTTGGCCCTTTGCCGTGGCCGAGGCAACGAGTAGAAATAATAATAATAATAAAAATAATGATAAGGTTGACCTGTTGTTAAAAGGCATTGAATGCCCTTTGGGTAATAATTTATTTGTGGGACACAAGCGCGCTTAGATTCGGTTTGTGTTTATTTATTATTATTATTTTTTCTTCTTCTTTTAATTCTCTCTGCTGACCATGCGAAGGAAAAAAACTTGTTTTAAGTTATTGGATTGCTGGCTGGGCACTATGTAGGTATCTTAGCTATAGATATCAGTGTGTGTGTGTGTGTTTTTTTTTTATTCGGGCCACCTCTTTGGCGTTTTGTTAGTGAAAGCTGCAAGAGGCACTTTGAAACGATATCACCAGACTGATATATAGCATGGATACAGGTTTCCCAATCAAAGTGTGTGTGTGTGTGCGTTTGGGGGCGATATGCAACGAAAATCGAATTGGATCGTGTGACAAATTTCAATGGGCTGACTTCAGAGCTAAACTATGCGATTCGTTTCGGGTCAATTGGATTGGATTGGATCGTGCAAATGTCTGTGATTATATGCAATTAAAGAAAAGCGTTTAAGTTGCAATATGTCGTTACAAATAACAAAAACAACAACAATAACAACAACAAAAAAAGTAAACAATACAAAGAGCAATCGCTTGGCAAGCTCATAAAAAATGAGTTGTTATAAGGCTGGACCAGCTAATTGCAGGTGCCGGCTGCACAGAAAACAACATTAGCAGCAGCAACAACAATAACAAAAACAACGTCAAACGTTTAGAGACGACTAAATGGAATTAAGTACGTGACACAAACCGTAATTGGATCTATTAGAGAGGCTGCTCACAGCAAAGCTCGAGGTAATTTGCAATGATCGTTGGGTTTTCGACAGCAAAAAAAAAAAAAAAAACGAAAACTAATAGGTAAATTCAATATGAGAAGACCTTGCGAAATAAAGATTTAACCATGCCCAAGATAACAATATTTATTAAGATCACAAAAATAGTTTAAGTTTTTAATCCATATTGCTAACTATAAATCTATTTAATTATTATTCTTGTATTAAAAAGAATTTATGAAAACTTTTTGAGCAAGACTTGATAAACATTCCCTGAGTAATTGAAAAAATCTTTTTTAAATGGCAATCAGAAAACATTTTATTAAAAACATTTTAAGATAAGCACTTGTTAAACAATTATGATCATAATCCTGACCAATCCAAACATAAGCACCCTCACAAGAGCTATGCGCCTATCAATTAGTCAATTAATTGCACGCATCATTTAAATAATTAACAATTAAATAATAAAAACAAATGGAAAATAAAAAACAAAATATGCAAAAGCGTGACAGTTCATTTGACAATCTATTTAAAGAGAGAGTGAGTGGGATAATGAGGGAGTGAGAGCCAGATACTTACCTATGCGAGTGCCCAGCCACAGAGATGATAATTATTCACCTGCTGCCGCCCAGCCCAGCCCAGTTCGGCCCAATCAACTGGCCAAAATGCTGACTGACTGAGAAATCATTCATTAAAAAAATTAAAACAAACAAACAAGCGGCAAACATGTGTTGCCCCCGTATGAAACGGCATATTTGTGTTGTTGCTGTGGCTGTGTTCTCTGTGTGTGAGTGTTTATATTTATACAAAAATTAAGAAAATAAAATATACAAGAGACGCGTGCCGTAGCTGCGTGTATTGCTTAAATAATTAATATTTTAACACTTGGTAAACAAAAATTTTAATTTATCACAAAAACAACAAACACACACAGAAAAAAAATTAAAGCAGTGAACAACAAATGACTGCGCTATATTTTACATTTATTATAATAAATTAACACAAATAAGGCATAATTGCTTTGAATTGGATTAGGCAAAACTGATCGAGCGATGGATAGACTTGAATATCGCCTTGATTGACATGCCAAACAGTTGGCAAAATAATCAATTAAAAGCTATAAAGAAATAAAAAGAAATTTCCAACCGAAAAACACATATAATAAAACGATAGATCATTGTGTATAAGGCGCCCTACTCCTAACTACTCGTATGCATATTTTTTATTTTTGTATACGAAACGGAAATGAGCTTCATTACCAAAACAAACAGAGAATTAAGTGGAGTCAAGTCAAGTTAAGTCAAGTCAAGTCAAGTCGTACCGTATCGATAGCAATCGGGACTGCGGACTGAGAGGCCTCACAGATGACTGACTGACTAATGTGTGTAGAATGGTTAGGTAGAATGAAAATGGAATACCTGTTTGCCGTTTAATTATTTCGTTTGCGTATTTTTCGTGCCTTTTGAGTGATTGTCATTAATTAATTTTGTGCGAGCAAAAGGCTTGGCTCTCTCAGCTTTTTTGTTTTTATTTTGTTGGCTTTCATTCATAAATCCAATGCTGGCAATGCTAAATTGAATTGTTTTTTAAGTGCATGGGGGCATTCCTGTGCAGTCATTAAGCGGCGTCTGCGCACGCGCCCAGCCACAAGAGTTCGCCAGCTCCAGAGCAACGAGATGCGGGCGGGTGGGCAGGCAGCCCCGTCGATGATTGCGCAAATTGCACCTACACACAACACACACACACACACACCACACACACAGCTGAACAAAGTGCGTGGTACTTGGCAGACAATGCAGAAAACGCAGACGCAAACGCAGACATTCATCACAGATCAGCCGAGGCACAAAACTGAGCCACAAACTGGGCCGGCCAAGACAGATAGCAGACAGGCGACGACGACGACGACGACGACGACAAAAGGCAGTCAATTTTTCTGCAGCAAACACAAGAAAATTAGTTACCAACTGCAGGCAATGGGTCTTGGGCTTGGGCTTGGGATTGGGATTGGGATTTCAACTGGGACTGGCTCTGGCTGGTGTGCTGTGTGCCTGCCAGCAGCATTGGCATAAATCACTTGACAGGAAGCGTTGCGAGCCTTGTTGCGCCCACAACAACTTCTATGTGGCCATTAAAAGACGTTTGTTTGCTTGTTTGTTTGTTTGGCATTTTGCATTCCACGGGCCCTGGACGAGGCCATTGCAAATTGAAATCGAAATCAGTTAGCCCAGCCAACAACAACAACAACAACAAGAACAACAAAAAGGGCGCACAGCTCGTCAGCTCAGCCAGCTCATCATCTCCTCGGTCCTGTTCGTCAGCAACAACGTTTGTCGCGCTTGAGGCCAACATGGCCCTGGCGCGCTTCGTTCCGTTTCAATCCAATCCTGGTCCTGGTCCCAGCTGCGTAAGTGCCCTGGTCGACCACAGACCACAGCACTGTGCGTATTTCTCTCTTTAATTTTTTTTCCAGCTCTGCACTTTGACTTCACTTCACTGAAAGGGCAAGCTGGACAGCAGCCTCCACCCTCGGGAGACCGAAAGCCAACAAGCAGAAGCACTGAAAATGCCGCAGAAATAATTATTTCTGTTTGCCATATTTGTTTTTTTTTTTCACTTTTTTAAGTTTTTTATATTTTAGCTGTGAGCTGCGAACGCATTTCAAGGGCTTGGCTCAGTTGTTGTTGTTCTTGTGTGTAGGTGGCAGAGTGTGTGCGAGTGTGCGTGTGTTTAGGTAGGTGTCGATGTTGTTATGTATCTAAATAGATGGTGTGTTGAGATATGGCACGAAAGTATGTGATGTATATCAAAACTGAGCAATTAAAAGATTCAAACAACAAAGAAGAAGACCTATTTTAAATGTAAGTACAGTAATTGATTTTCTAGTATTACGAAAATTGGTTAAAAAAAACTATGTTCGAGAGCTATTTAAACAAAGATCCCAGCTAATTAATATAGAACTGAATAAATATTTATTAAATCTCTCGAGATGCTTAACCTTCTGATTTAAAAATACAAATTTGCATTACTTAAAATCTTAAGCAAAATTGTAGTGTGATATCGTATAAGTAAAGGATAAATCAGAAAACTAGAGTTATTTTTAAGTATTAAATATTATACAATAATATTACATATATTATTTGAAATCTATCACATTAGGAAATAGCACGCGCTCAAACCTGAACATCAAGTTGATATTGATAGGTATAAATAGCCGCTTTATCTAGCATTGTAATTCCCATTGCCGAGGCTGGGTGTTTTTTAGATCACACTACCGATAAATAAATACCGGGTAATCCACCGCGACTTGTCTAAAATATCGTTTATAGCTTTGAAGTGGGAGTGAGGCGTCGGGTTTTTTCCAGCCAATTAAACCCCTGATTAATTATTGCAACATTTAGCATAGGTCTGGCCCCAGCTGGGATTCACGATCACTCAGTTCCCAGCGGCATCTATTTTAAATCCCATTAACAATGCGCGGGTTAACCACAGAACTTTCCACAAAGTCAACCACATTGCGTATACGTCGCATGCCAATTAAAGAGACAGTCAAACGAGGCAAATCAGAAACAAAAAATTATAATGCAGTTTAATCTGGGCACAAATTGCGCATACGCCGTGTGCCACAGCACAACAAATTAACTGGGCACATTTAAGATAATTGCAATCAAAATGTTTGCCGTGCGCTTTATAAGTACGATGCCCACATATCATAAACCGAGGCATTTAACGACCATATGACAGCTGAGTTGTTGGTATTGCCCGTGAGTGAAAACAATTTGGCATAATTTAGCCGTTTCAAATCGATTACGCGTGCACATCACACCGATCAGTGAGAGTGAGAGCGAATGAGATGGAGATGCAGCCAGAGCGAGAGAGACTTAGGAGGCATCATCCCAAAAACGGGTGCGCTGCGCACGCGCCTCTGATTACACAGCAATTCATTTTCAATTTCAAATACGATCGTAATTTTCAATTCGTTGCCCACGCAGCCTTAACCAAGTCCCAGCTGCCAGTTGGCAGTCCCTTCCCTTCCCTTCGCATCTCCATCACCAGTCTCCAAAGTCTCGACCAAATCAAATGTGCCATAATCAATCAACAGACACTCGGCTAAGTTTTCAGTTTGTTTTGACTTGGCGTTGCAGCTGAAACAAATATGCCACTAATTACAGTCTCAGAGTCTCTGGTTGAGAGTCTCTCGGCTTGCGGTTAAGAATGCCAAGACGTGGCATTATGTGCATTATGCAACGGCAACGGCAACCCAACCTATGTGCAATATTGTTTTTTTTTTTGTTTTTAAACATTTTTTTCACTGCTTCTGTCGTCCATTGTTTGCCGTGACTCGCCGCAGCGTCTGTGAATCGCCTTTTTATACACAATTACATTATTTATCGTTTAATTAACTCAACCCGCAATTATTTCAATTAAAAATGCAGCTCAGCCGCCGCTGAGTAATGCACACGGCTTAACCTGAGCCTCTCTCGAGCTAAGTCAGCGGCTCACTCTGCATCTGAATCTGAATCTGCGACTGGGACTGGGACTGGGACACAGACAGCGACTGCCGTTGTTGGTAGTGGTGCCAACTGCAGGGCTGACTGGGCGTGTGCCCGGCCACTGAGTCATTGTCAACGCGCTGACAATCTCGACTCTTTGCCACCACAAATTAGAATCAGTTTTAAATGCAGCCAATAATCAAAACAAACAACAAGCATTTTTCCGCATTTTTCAAATTGTAACACACATAGACAATAATTAGGGGTTTTGACCCCAATTCAGTTCAAAAACTAAAATACATAAAACATGTTCAGAACATTTTCCAATGATACCTTTATTTTTTAAACAAAGCTCAAATATTGTTTGATTTAATGAGCAAACAAACAATGGCTAAAAAATCGGTTTAATTTTGACAAAATAACGAAATTTGAAAATCTGGGAAGAGATTATTTTTGTTGAGCTCAAACTTATCGTTATCATTGTCATATCTTAAGTTAAGCCAACCAAAACAATCGGCAAATTAGAGCGAACCGCATATACTTAGATCTAGTCATTCGATAGGCCATGACCCAATCAAAGAGCTGCTGCACGACACTTGTTACCAGAGAGAAAAATGCGTTTTAAGCTATCGACGCCTTATCGGCTTTGTAATTAAGCTGGCAAAGCTTAGCTCACGAGGTCTAACGAAGCGCGGATTGGAACGGGGTCTCTAACAAATTTAACATGTGGCCTAAAACCAAAATTTATGATAGCTACCCCAAGTTGAGGCCCGCCTGCGAGTTGGTCATGGTGTTGATTAGGCCGGTTCGGCCCGAATAGAGCCAGTGCCAGTGGTTGGGTCAGAGCACAAGTGTCACAGCATGGCGCAGCCGTAGACGCAGTTGTGGACTCCGGCCAGAGCTCAATGACGTCGCCGCGGCCTTTGTGTTTGGAGCCATTTGCCGCCATTTGGCTGTGACTTTTTAGCTTTTTCGTTTTGGCCTTTTTGTAAATTTATGTCTCATCGAGTTGACAAGCTAAAGAATGGCTCCCCCAAACAGCAACAGCAAAAGCAACAGCTAAAGAAACAACAACAACCGCTTCTACGATTTCAATAAAAAGGCGTACCGCTAAGTTCGAAAGTTACATTTTTGGAAATTGGAAGAGTCGAAGCGAACCAAAACCGAACCAAAGTCGTTGCCATCAGGTTTCTTTCTCATTAAACTTTTGTCTTTTTGTTGCTGGCTTTTTAATTTAATAGATTTGCGCTTTTTACGAGCTTGGCCAAAAAAAAACACATATAGTTAGTATATAGTGTAGATATGTGTGTATATAAATATAAACCAACTCTAAATGAACTAGAAGTCAAGTTCTTTTTGGCGCGCCCCGAATCGACGCATATATTTGCAATTCATTAGCAGATTTGTGCTTAATTTTTTCAACTTATTACTACTATATATGTATATCTGTATGTGTATGCGTATACGTATTTATTGTTGTTGTTGCCACATACATAATTTATGCGACAAGTTCTACTTTTATTTACGTGATTGGGATTAAATTTTAATGGGTTCATTGATTGCTACGAAAGAACTTTTGGCCAATTTACACGTGGCTTGCGCTTCAAGGCGATGCCAACAAATTCATCAATGACCACCCAAAGCAACAGCAACAACAACAGAAACCAGAACAACAAACAACTAAACAAAGTGCTTAATAAATTTGTTAGCTAATTTTGTTAAATGCAATAAATTTTAACGAAAATGTGCTACAAAAAAAAAACTATGGGGGGAACCGAGCAAAAAGATCGCCATGTACGCACATTTGCTTAACATTTCAAGATACCCTGCACAAGTACAGGTGCACTAAATGGTTGTGGTGGATCAAAAGCTTGCTTGTAAGAAAATTAAAAACAATTTGCAAAAAAGCTTTTTAGAAATTTGCTCAACTGTAGAGTGCAAAACAAAACTGAAATTTACTTTAAGTCCATTGTATAGTTGTATGCAAATTATATATGTAAAATTTATATATATTAATAGTTCACATCTTTTAAGAAACAATCACAGCAACTTCACTGCATGCAGCTAATACAGGGCATTTGTCTAGTCGAGTATGTTGCTCTACTTAATACGTATTTCTTGGTTGTTGCTGTTGTTGTATTTGGTGCGCATAAAACAAACTACATGTGTAGCAATAAAAGAGCTGGCCAAAAAAGAGCTGAAACAAAAAGACAGTTGGGCCAATAAAAACAACACCGAGCCAACAAGAAGAGCAAACAGCAAACATCAAACACGATTTGCTCAAATGTACGCAATTATTTATCGGAACCGGAGACGGGGCAACTATTGGGAGCGCGCACCGGACTTGAGCAGCAGCCGGGGCTGCACTTGAGAACAAGCCTCGAGAGGAGATTTATGCACTGTGGCAGGACCCTTTTGTTGGTAGTGCTGCCGCTGCTGCAATTGAGTAGTAAAAAATAATTTTGCCTGATGAGATTTATGTGGCTTGTTTGCACATTTGATGTACACGGCCCAACACCAACACCTCAGCAACATGGCCAAAAGATGCCACGGCCAGAACGGAGCAGAGCTGAGTGGCGCAGAGATTGGCGTGGGCAACCACTGGCTATTGGTCACTGGCCACTGGACTGGCATATAAATTGCCCTAAATTCAAATATCGAATATGCTGAGAGAGCGGGAGCGGTGCATAGCAATCATTGGGCTGGACACGCCCTACTTTCTATTTCTAAACGGCATTTTGGAACGCATCAAGCGAATCGAAGCAACACCAAAAAAATTGTAAAACTTTCACCCAAAAATGTCATTGATTTAAATTTTAGTGACTTGGCTCAGTTTCTTATCAGTTGACAAGATTCGGGTGGGAAAAGCAAGTGCCGCACAGAAATTAGTGCCGTTAATGGGCGAATAATGAGCTATAAAAAAGCCACTCGAGTAAACTTGAAACAATTTCGTGCAATTGCACAAATGTTAACCGGAATAGGCCAACAGAATAATAACAAATAAACATTTTAGTGCTAATAAAATTACGAAATAAAAGAATAAATGCAAATAAGGTAGGTGCGAGGCTAGCCAAGATACACTTAGGTACTGCCCATAGTTACAGTGAAATTGTTACCTGGAAATTAGGTTTACTTTATAGTTCCATTAGTGCTTAAGAAAACATTATAAAAGACATAAAGATTAGTGGCACTTAAATATAAATTAATATAAGAAAGAGTTAATTTTGGGTAGTTTATTTGGTAGTTTTGCTAATTGATGATATAATTTGATATGATTTTTCAGAAAAGGAGTTTCAGTTCGAGTCGTTAAGGAAACTTTATTTAGACTACAGGTTTGAGCTACACGGATTAGATTTTATTCATACATTCTTATTTACTTACTTAAACTTATTTAATCGACCTATTCAAAAGTACACCCTACTGCTAAACATTTATAAAACTTAACTACTATTATTTGTAGTAAAAAAAACTTTTTTTAATTCGCCTTTATACAATAAATATGCATATTTTTGTCCATCTGCTGTTATTAAAGTTTCAATAAGCTAATCGCACGCCAAATTTCAAATTTCAATACTATATAGCCCCAATAAGCTGGCAATCATGTAGCTATTTAATCGATTTTAAAACGTTCATAAAAACAACACAGCCCATAGTCTTACAGAATGCTATTCGGGTTAGCTTGGGGGGGTTTTAACTGGCATTTTGGCTGGCTCCCCCCGCTACTGGAGTCGAGCGCCTTTGGTTGGTTTTGTTGGCGACCGAAATAAAATTTGGTTTTTATATCGTCGTTGACCTTCGTCTAATAAGAAAAACAACAAAGAAAACAAGAAAACTAAAACTTTAGCTAATGAAAGAAAACAAATTTATTGGCATCATAATTATGCGAAATTTTAACGCAACTGCGTTATCGAAACCCCAAAACAACGGCAGATGATAAAAGTCGAGTTGGGATTTAAACTCATCGATGGGTTTTTGTAGATATATGTATATTTTTTTTTTTTAGGATTTTTTTGCCAAAGCTAATGGTAAATTATGAAGCTGAGATAGAGAGCTCGACTTAAAGCCATAGATGATAGCCGTTTGGGCCAATCAATTTCTGGTTAATAAATTTTAACGCAAAATTGTCAACGCTACAAGACGACAAGGTATTTACGATGTTGTTTTTGGTTTAGTTGTTGTTGTTGTTGCTGTAGTGAAATTATTGTTGTCTCTGCTGTGCGTTTTAGCTTTTTTGCGCTTCGAATTTGTTTTTTCTTTGCCTTTTTGCGTTTTTTTTTTGGCTTATTATGTGTGTAGTGAGGCGTTTCGGTCTCTAAGCATTTCGAAAATGGCACGTGCGCCTGTGTCAGGTTTTTAACGATCGGCTAATTTCGTTGTCGTTGGTTCGCTTTTTCGAATCTGTCGATCTGCTAAGTGCTTTGTGGCTTCGACTGAGTTTTTTTTTTTTATAAATTAAATGACTACTAACTAACCAAATACATAAATATATATAAATATATATATATATTTATATAAATATATGTGTAGCTTGGTTAGGCAAACCCAAGTCAATAAAAATCGAAAAAGTCTTTTATTTTGGCTAAAATGTAAATGCCTACAATAACTGATGGATTGATATGTTGCCTCTTTGATTAAGTTGTTGGCCCATTCACAACGCGAAGCAAGAATGCCTAAGTTAACTGCTGGTGCTGCTGCTTCTTCTTCTCTTTTTAGGGCTGGTCAAAATTTGTATTTAATTGATAGGCGGCCTGAAGTATATGGCAGCTGGTTGACATGCTTAGTAAGCCGTTGCTTTATGTTCTGCTTTACTCTTATGAAAACTAAAAATGGGCCTCACTAGAAAAGTATACTTCTTAATAAATTTGAAAGAAATAAATTAATATCACGATATTTCCAAGACGAATTTTTCCATCTTTATTAATCATCTTGTTAATTTGTCCAAACACTGGTTGACTTTGACATTGCTGCAGAAAGTTGACCATCACTGATTTACAAGCTGCCACAACACTGGCACTTAGCAAATCTTTAGCAGTGCTGATCAGTTTTTATCTTTATGGAACGGCAACCACTAGCAAGTTGGTTCTCTGAATGACTGGGCAGCTTCCATTCATGCAAACTGGTAGCCAATTGTCTGCTGCGCCCATAAAATTGGCCAACGATCGCTCCATTAGCTGTCCGTGGTCCGCGTCCTGCTCCTGTTCCCTGCTCCCGCTCCTGACCCCTTTCATGTCCCGCTCGTTGTGTAATTGTCAACTGGCACGATCAGCAACATCAACAGCTCATCAGGTTGCCCTGTGGCTGCAGCTCCGGCTTAAACTGCGCTGCCTGCCTGACAACTCAATAAATACACACACACACACACACACTCTTACAGACAGCTTTACACCTGACCACAAAAAGCCATTGCCAGGGCCACGTCTCCAGCTTCAGACCCGCTTCGCTCATCAGGAGCCTGTTTGATTTCATTTCATTTCGTTTGCTGTGGCTTTTTTGCATGCTTATTGCCAGTTTTGATTGCGGCGCTACAGAGCCCAGTTGCCCCATCCCAGTTGCCCCCATCCCGGCTCCAGCTAAAGTTCCAGGTCTGTTAAGAAGGCGTTAAATGCATGATTTGTGGCCACAGTCGCTTAATGGTAATGAAGCTGATGGTCAGTAAGCCAAACAGCCAAATGGCCAACAGCCAAACGAGTTGACGGCTTGCCCATCCGCATACGATTTTACTTTTTATTTCAATTAAGCCGCTTTTGCGAATTGTTTAACTTTATGGGGATCTCACGATGGTTTTGCGATTCACACATGAAGCTTGCAACCTGCCAGAGGAAGCGGAAATGCACTACATGAATTCTCAAAATTAACATCAACACCAAAAATTTCTCGAAATTACACTTCGAAATTTAACTACATTTGAAATAAACATACTATATACCATTTTGATGTTCAGTTTAATTATAAATATATTTCAAATTAAGTGATTTTATTACAGTATTCAATTTTATTTAAATCCATTAATTAAATCGTTAATTTAAAGTTATAAAATTGAAAATATATCTGAATATTTTAGATAAATCAAAAATGATACGCAAATATAGCTAGATATATGACTGATATTTGTACATACATATATATGAAGAAATAAATAACTTACGAATGTCTTCTTTCATAATATTTATTATCATATTTATTACAGACATTGCTTTTATCAACTTAATCCCTTTTCGAAATTTTTATAAATTTAATAAAAACATTCTGATAATAATATATATAATTAAAATATTTGTTTTATAAGAATTAAATAATCAAAATATATTAATAATATCTTAGACCTATCTAAATCGCTTATAAATGGAAGGGTTTCGCCTGTTTATTTGCCATATTATGCGCAGTTGTAGAAATATTTCGGCTTAAATATCTTCTTCAACTTCTGTTGGGCAAACGCTATTGTTGGCTCGGTTAGAAATTTGAGGGGTGTGGCGTTATTATTATTATTGTTAGGAGACCATCCAAGTCCGGCTATGACGTCACGCCAAATTCGACTTAAATGGCGCAGCTTGAGCTGTCAATAAGTAGACGACGTAGAAGTCTGTGTCGGCTCAGTGTACAGTGTTCACCCAGGGGCGTCATGGTCGCCATGGCTTTTGTAGGTCAAGTCTGGTCCGGGCGCTTGCAGCGAGGGGTCGGTGGCTTTTGTGGGTCTCTCCTAGTAGGTGTAGGTGTAGGTGTCGCCGCCGTCGCGCCGCTGCATAAACTTTTCGCAGCCGTCAACGCGGCAGCCGTTGTTGTTGTTGTTGTGGTTGTTGTTGACGTTGTTGTTGTTGTTGTTGTGGCCAACCTTGTGCAACTTTTCAGACAGCAAAAGAAACTGCAACAACAACAACATGGACAACAACATTGACTGCACATTTAACTGCAGTCGACGGCGGCGCGACAACTACAACTACAAGTACAACAGCAGCAATTGCAATGGCAATGGCTTGGGCTGGCCAAATGGCCAAATGGTCAACTGGCTGCCACGGCATCATAAAATTTAATTTCCTGCGCTTAAAGCTGGCCCAAATACGCCTCGACTTCAAGTATGTACCCCCCGCTCCGCCGCCCACTCTCTGGCAGCCCGTTTTAATTGCGCTTTCATTAACGCGACTTTGATTTATGGCTACCGCGTTGCCAAAGGTTTTTTTCCAACGATTTCTTTTGCAAATATTTAAACATTTTTTTTTTGTATTTTTGCCTTCATACGCTGCGCTGCTGCGCGTTGTTTGCATTGGTTTTCGACGCAGTTCGCTGGGCGCGCTCCGAGAGCTTTTTGTTAAATACTTTTCGGTAGTCAATTGCCTCAACCACTGACAACAACAAACACCACAGCGGCAGCCACAACAGTGGCAGCAGCAACACGCAACCGATCAACCGCACTCAAATGCGTTTACAATACCCCTTCTTGCTCTTCTCCTTCTTCTGGCGGCTGTTGTTGTTGTAGCTACTGAAGCTGTTGACTTTAGGTGAATCAACTGATATTTTTAGAGCCATGATGTGCCAACCCACAACAATTGAATAGTTTCTTGGAATGGAAAGTCCAGACAAACTGTCGACACACAAACCAAGTCGAGAAGCTAAAGCTGATTAAGCGTTAGATCTTTGGAAAGCTAAGTATAACAATAGAGTCCCCTAATACATTTATTTATAAATATGTGCTCGTTTGCTTAAGTTAGTTTTATAAAGATTTAAAGTTAAAGAATTCCTAGAGAGTATTTCCGTCTGCTTGTGACATATATTTTGTAATATTAAAATTTAAATATGATTCACAAATATTATATTTCTAAAAAAATATATCCTAAGTTCTACAGGTTTGTATTTATTGTATAGTATTGTATAAAAAGTATTGTGGAAATACTCATATAGCCTGTGTTACTTATTAAATAATACAATGAATGTTATGTATTATCATATTTACCTTGAGATTCTTAACATCCATTGGGACTAAATCAGTAAATTTAAAAAATAAATTTGTCTAATTCTTCTGAACTAAAATATTATAATATAATTAGTGTTAAACTGTCTATATTGTATATGATATGATTCGTTTTACCATCTATATAAGTTCACACAACAAAAGAGCTGTTTGTGATCAGTTGGTCAGTTTAGATGACTTGAATAAACACAAGCGATTGAAGAGACACCTCCGCGATTGAGTTAGGCATTTGTTGCCACACGGCTGCTCTCGGCCGAGGTGGATGCAACGCCCCCGAGTTGCATGGCAATGCGAAAATGCAAAAATTAGAAATGCAAATGCGACTAGACGTCAGTCGGCGCTGCCCCAAGCTCTGACAACGACAACAGCGTCGACGACGACGACGTCTTTTGATGATGCGCATGCGCTGCTCGAGCGCTAAAACGTGCGGCCACGTCGACGTCGACGCTGGCGTCGCAGCACACATTAAGCGGCGAGCACGTGCGCGCATGCGCAGCAAATAACTTGTCCGTTTGGAGCGTGGAGCGTGGAGCGTGGGGAGGGGTGAGCTAGGGCTGTGGAGTGGACCAAGTGCCTGCATCCCAGGAGAGAGAAAGAGTGGGCATGCCAACATGCGCAGCTACTTTGTTTATTAATTCTTTTGCGCATTTTTTCGCGCTTGGCGCGGGACTTTTTTTTTTGTCGGTTTGCCGCCGGCGTTTTGCAAGCTGGCCAAGTTTATTGCCGGTTTTCATTAAGAGATTTATGGCAACAGCAATAGCAGCAGCCGCAGCAGCAGCAACTGTGGCAGCAGCTGATGCTTGCACTTGACCGACAACGCCGCTGGCGTCCGTTCACGGCCTGTGCAATAAAAATTTAAATTCGAAATTCTATGCTGCACTTGTTCAGCTCTGACTGCCGCCCGTTGCTGCTGCTGCCTGTTGCTGCCAGCCAATATTTGCGTTTCGATAGCCATCTCTGAGCTCTGGGCGACCTTGTTGCCTTCCATTTGCTTGCCAAAATGTCAAGCGCCGCCCGTCGCGTCTGCGTCTGCGTTTGCGTTATGTGTGAGAAAAATTTCTTGGCTGCGACCTGGGCCAGGTTGGCCCACACACCACTAGACACGGCCACTATCTGCGCGTCCCCCTTGCCCGGCTGAGCCGGCTCTCGTCGCGCTTTTATTTATACGTTAAAAATGTGCGCAAACAACAGCGCAAAAAATTGTTATGAAAACGCGCAAAGTGGTTGGCTTTGACACTGCGCCGCTGCTGATCACCGACGCTGATCACTGATCACCCGAACAGCAAGCAACGATCGCCGCCACTTGGCTCTTTGGCTCTTTGACTGGCTGCAGCTGCTGGCCTGTCCAAGTGGCCCGTCCAAATTGCTTGCCAAAGTCTACATTATATTGGCAAGTGTGCCTGTGTGTGTGCGTGTATTTGTGTGTTTATGAAGCGACTGCGGCAGCAGCTTATAAAGCCATTAATAACCCGCGCATTTTCAACAGTTTACTCGAAACTGCACACGAGACAATGTCATGGTTCATACATCAATTGAGTTTGCGTATTAGAGAAGTGAGTGCGAGAGAGAGAGTGAGAGAGAGCGAGAGTGCGAAAGAGCAAGAGATGTTTGTCAATTTGCCCAGAATGTTTGTGTGAGAGTGTGTGTGCTGTTAATTGACTGCGAGGGCGGTTAAATAAATTTTTCACTGTAGCAAGCCTTCAGACAATGTTCCTGAAAATTACAGATTTTGTAGGAATTTTAGAGAAATTCAGAAAGTAAATACAGAATTTCATTTTTGATTCTTTTTAATAAAGAAAAATATACAAATGAAAAATCTATATAATTTAATAGTTGCATTCATACAAATATTAAAAAAAAAACTTTTTGTTCAAAACAATAATACTTGAATTTCCAATTTCTAAATGCAACTTTTAGTGCTGTATATAGTCAGAATGCATGATTTACCCCAGAGAATATACATGCTTTATATATAAAATTATTAAACAAAAGATTGTAATCCAACTGCAATAAAATTTGACTGTGAAGCTATTCTGTTCTTACCTCAAATACACTAGAAATTCTAAATATTAATATATTTACTCCAACATTAATTACAACTCTAATTTGTAACTCTTATATAACATTTTACTTTACAAATACTTAAGATTCTTAAGTATTAATTTCAATATGTATCTTTTCCCTTTTAAAACCTTATTTGAAGCGCCAACTTTAGGAACAGCTCCCAAGTTGTATACCTTGCCCATATCGCAGCAATCTACCATATATAGCATACCCGCATTATTTGTCTAGGTGTCTGCTGATCAGCTTTGTAAGTGCCTTGTCGAAGGTGTCGCCTGTCGTTCGTCTCGTTTGTCGCTGCGAGTAGGTGTCTCTGTCGCTCTCGCTCTCCCGCTGGCCGATTAGCTCCATCTCTGTCTCACATTAGGCGTCCCGATTGTTTCGCTTGCATTTGAAAAGTCAGAGCTTAATATGCTTGTGGGTGTTATTGTGGGTAGTTAAAACTATGTTTGTCACGGCATTCGCATTGCGAACTGCTTTAAGAGCCCATCATTTTTTGTAATTAGTGTCGTTCTCGGGTCTGAAATGTGTCTATTCTTCTTACACAAGTGAAATGTATCTATAAGTAAAAGTTGAGCTATATCTAAAAGTTTTGCTTCTCTTGTAGTGTTGTTATCTCTGCTCTGTTTTCTTCTCCTTTTTTTTGGAACTGTCGCACACGAACGCACAGCGGCGAAAAACTTTAAAAGAAAATGAAAATTCCCAAAGGAAGCATAGATAATGAGCACAATGCCACCCCAGTGGATCCGAGCGCTGCCAGTGAAAACTCGCCCAGCAGCGCAAGTGTGACCAGACAGTGCGCCAATGCGTCAGTTTGTCAGTTCGTCAGTTCGTCTGCTGGTGCGACCGTTGCCCAGTTTGTCAGCCCGGCTGGGTCCGACTTCTGGCCAGTCGTGTCAGCCATTTTGCCACTGCCACTGCCACAATGGCAGCAACGGCGTCCAAGCATATTGCCATTGTGCCTTCTCCACTTGTCTCTCGTCTCGAGTCGACTCTCTCGACTGGGTCGCCGTTGCTGTCGCAGTCAGCGTCGCCGTCGTCGTCGTCGTCGTCGTCGTCGTCATTGCCTGTCTCTGCTTTTGTTTTAGCCATTGTTAGTGGGGGCTCTGTGGCTGCCGCTTTTGCAACATTTGAATGATTCTCGTTGGTCGTGTCAGTCCCACGGGTAATTATTGACACGGTTGTATGCACGCAGCCCAAAAACACACACTCACCCAACACACACATCTACACGGAGAGAAACTGAGCAGCAGCTACAACAACAACAACAACAAACGAGCACAAAAGCAAGCGGCGCGTTGCTTTGCCACGCGAAATAATAAAAAAGCCAACTCGAAATAATAATGAAAATGTCGGCATCGCAACTGCGGCAGGGGAACGGCGACGTTCGAGGCGCTGGGGTGACCGTTGTTAAGGTGGTGCCATTGGTGCCACTGGTCGCGGGGGTGGTGGTGGGGGTGGCTTCGATGTCGGTCGCACTTAACACGCACGGCTACATTAAAACCAATGAAAACTACAATTTGCCAGCTTATATTACTACATTTTTATCATATACCCGTAATGTGAATAAGCATTTACAGCCCTCCAGTGCTGCGGGTATTGGAACTATGTCACGGGCTTTGACACGACAGCATAAAAGAATACAATTAAATGCATATATGAGAGCTAAATTTTGATGTTATTAAGGGTATATAATTAGGACATACCTTAACGCTATTAAACTATTAATTTTATGTTTCATTCTATTATTATAGTTGTTCATTTCATCGTATTGCGTTCTTATGGAATAGTTAAAGCCTTGAAATATGCCTGTATTAATAGATTATTAAATTATAAAAAAAGAGTAAGTCCACAAATTGAAATATTCTAAGAAAAAACCCGAAAAAAAACCTAAAATAAGTATTCTATACAAAGGTTAATCACACACAAGCCTACTTTGACCCGTACTCAAAATAGAGCATTCAGCGTTCGTTGTTTAAGCCCAATATGCCTTCTGGTTACTTAGTTGATAAAGTTATATAGCCTAGGGGCAGGTTTTATCTATGTGGGTGTGTTTGCTACGTGAGTGTGAGTGCATGTGTGTGTGTGTGCTCGCAGCAACCCCAAAATGGCAGGTGGCAATATATATATGGATAGGCACTGTAGGCAGCCATGTTTTTTTATCACATTAAATTTCATTTGGTTTTCTATAATTTTTTTTATTTTAGATAGTAATTAAGAGAGCTGTTTGAAAATATATTGTTCAAATGCAAAAGGAGGAACGTGTGGGCGTTTTTTTTTGGAATAAATATACAAATTAAAAAATATTTGTTACACGTTGCGATTTGACTTTAAAAAGCAAGAAAACACAGGTTCAAATTAATAAATATGTGCTATAATAATAATAATAATTTCGAGTGTTATTTTATTTTGATAAAACATGACGAGCCGACGCATAAATAAAAATTATTGCAATTACGCTTCTGTATTATACATATGCGTGTACATATATACATATATACACATATGTATGTATATATTTTTTGTTTACATATATTTTTAAGGCCTTAAACTGGCTTTCAATTATGCGCATTTGCAATTTGTTTGTTTTATTCTGCATTTAATTTTTTGTTTTTGCATCATTATTGTTATTATTATTGTTTCGGCTTAAAACGCTGTTAGGCTGATGCAATTTTTATGCAAAATTACTAACTGAAATTTTGTGTATGTGAAATTGTTAATCAGCTTCCAGAAAAATATGCAAAATAATAATATATGCATTTAAATTATGGGCTTAATGCAAATATCGTGCACCACATTAGACTAAAGGGCAATGAGCAGACAAATACTATAAAATAAAGACAAAAATACTATAATCAAAAATTAATTTTATATTAAGGTAACCAAGTTAATTGTTTTAAGTAATTACAGTGAGTGGACTTGACCTTGCTTTACATTTATTTTATATTTTAGTGTATAATCTTTGAATCTGAGAGCTTTATTAGCCTAAAAACTGGCATCAATTGGCGGCAATGAGCAATGACCAAGGCGTATCAACTGCTATATTTAGGGCCCTATAAAAAGTAAATAAAATGAAACGTTTGTTAATGACAACTTTCATTAACGATCTTCACAGCAGCAGCAAAAACAGCAGGGGATAAGGTGATGGGTGGGGTGGGGGTTATTAGTTAATTGTGACGTAGGCAATCGCATTATAATATGCCCACTTAATTGTTAATTGCTTTTCGAACACTTTAAACAAACAAAAATAATACCCGTAATTATCGCAATGGAAATCGAATCCAATTGTGGAACTCGGCTTGTTGGAATCGGGCCGCAAAAACAAAGGCTCTGTAATATAGCTATAAAACTGTCAAACACAACGACTCATAAACTGTAAATGGCAAGCGACCGTAATGAGCGCCGTTAACGCTAATTAAATAATAATAAAAGGACATTTTTGCAAATAAAATTCTTGTGTTTTTTTCGAATAATATTCTCTTTTATTTGTTTTTTTTTAAGTTTTTTGTTTTTTTCTTTTTTGTTTTCTTGGTTTTAAATTTCTCTGTGTATGTGTGTGTGTGTGTGGAGTGTAAATGTGTGTGTATTTGTGGGTGGAATGTACCGCTTTGTTGACTTGGTGCTTCCATTTGTTGTAGCATAATTTATTATACAGTTGAGGGCATGGCTTAATCATTAATATTTTTTCTTCTTGTTTTTTACTTCATTATCATTATCATCTTCGGACAAGTTCTCTCATCTCGTTCTCTATATTCATAGTTTTCAACATACCAAACAAAATAACTAAACAAAAGTATTTGTTGCATTTTTTCTTTACATACTCTTATTTTAATTACACCCAAAGAAAACTAAAAGCAATTTTAAGTAATAGTTAAAAGTTTGCGTATTTATATTTAGGTTTTTTTTTTGTTTTTTTTTTCTTGTCATTTTGTAGTTGTTTTCATTTTATACAATAAAAAATTAAAAAACGGCCACTTTTATAAAAGTTGTACGTATATCAAAAAACACGAAGCACGTTTTTTTCATACACATCTATTATTTTTTTTTTAAATAATTTCAGATTTTCATTTAAGTATTTTTTTGTTTTGCTTTTTTACTTTTTTCAAATGTACATCAAATATATATATTACAATTTAGCATTTTGTATTTGATTATTTTCGTTTAAATTTTAAGATTTAGCTATGTGTGTGTGTGTTTGGTTGTGTGTACGTGTGTGTATTTTCGATTTGCTTATATAGAAAGTACAGTACTAAGTAACTAAACTTCATGTGCCTATTCTTTAAATTACCGCCTAGAAATTACAATTTATTTTATGCATGCTTTTCGCTTTATTTAGGTTGGTTTTTGTTTTTAATTTTTATGTTTGTTTTTTTTTAGGTATTTATTAAAAAATCTACAATTGCATTTAAAGCTAAAAATATGACTTAACTGTAGTTTTATTTACAGAATGTTGGTTTTGTTTCATTTTTGTTTTTTCATTTACTGCCGCGCTTTAAATTCTAAGTTTTGTTTATATTTTGTGTTACGTTTTTTTAAACTTTTGTCATGTATAATTTTTTAGAGTACAATCTACTGGCTATATATATATATATATATATATATATGTATATGTATATATGCACGGCTGCTTAATAACCTAAAACCCTAGCTAGAACCGAGTCATCAGAGTCTGCGGTGGCGGTTCAAACCACTTGAGCGCTACAATATTTATTATTTCTTTACCTTGTTGGTATTATTATAATTATTTCAATTTTATTTTATTTCTTTGCTATATCTCTAAACTCACACGGGCGACAAAGTGTTTCAAAATGGAGGGGGCGTGGTGGTGTTCATATGGTTTTAAGATTTACCTTGCTTGGTGGAACGCAGCTGAAGGCCAAAAGTTGATTATAATTAGGTATTTTTGAACATTTCGTAACACTTGTCGCACTTTAGCTAGTTATCGGTAATCGACAATCGATGCGATTCGACTCGATAAGATTTGAATTCGTTTTTTTTTGCGATTTTTTAATTTAGATTTAAAAACAACATCACTTGGTTTCACGTTTGATTTGAATTGCGTGTTTTTTTTTTTGCATAATTTTTTACATCGAATTTTAGAAAGTTTTTGAAACTTTAAAGTTTGAAACAAAAAATATGTATGTATATAAAAAGAAACGGACAGGCAGACTGCAGACGGCAGGCGGCGGTGCCACGCTATATATTCGGAAAGTATTCATCTAACTGATCCACTGCCTTAACTACTTAGTTCAAGTTGTAACACAGATTAATGCACTGGTAAAAATTGCGCGATGGAGCGGCCCAAAGCTGGCGGGGAAGGGGGAGGGCTGGGCTGGGCTGGGTTGGGTTGGGTTGGGCTGGAACCTTAGGGCTGCTCGCGCTTGCATTGCGGCCACCCGTCTGGCATTGTGTCCTAGGAGGACTCGTAGCCAAACCAGGCGGCCGACGAATGCTATTCACCGCCCGCACCGCCGCCACCAAAGCTATTGAAATGACGCACTGCACCCGGCGCCGCCGCCGCGCCGAACTGGAGACTCAGCTCGAAGAGGCGGCGCGCGTGCAGCTGCTGCTGCTGCTGCTGGTGGTGATGGTGCTGCTGGTGATGGTGGTGCTGGTAGTGATGATGCTGATGCAGTGCCGCCGCCGAGTGTGCATTCAAATTGAGATGGCCGCCCAACACACTGGACGCCGAGCCGGGCGAGGCGGCGCTCGGCGGCTGCAGCGGCAATCCGCTGTTGCTGCTGGCGCCCGGCGACAACTGGGAGCTGCTGCTGCCCGTCTGCTGGGACTGCAGATGCTGGGCGTGCGGATGCTGCAGCTGGTCGCTGGTGTGAAAGAGATGCGGATGATGCGCGGGATTCAGATGCGGATGCTGGTGCGGATGATGGGCGTGGTGCGCGTGCTGGTAGCGCATCGGATCCATGTACATGGCGGCTGCTGCAGCGGCTGCTATGCTGGATGCCTGTTGCTGTTGTTGTTGCTTCACTTGCTCCTCGTTGTTGTTGTTGTTATTATTGTTGTTATTGGTGCTGCTATTGTTGTTGTTGTTGTTATTATTGTTGTTCGTCTGACCACCAGCCGAGGAGCTGCCCAAGGGACTCTGCGGCGACATCACCTGACCCTGACTGGTCATCGTCACCGAGGAGCCCGCACTGGACGAGGGCGTATTGGGCGTGTGCTGCTGCTGCTGCTGCTGTTGTTGTTGCTGCTGCTGCTGCTGCTGTTGTTGCTGTTGGTGTTGCTGTTGTTGCTGTTGGTGTTGCTGCTGTTGTTGTTGCTGTTGCTGTTGTTGCTGGTGCAGACTGTTGGCAGGAGTGGACGCAGCTGCAGCTGAGTTCGACTCCTGGATTTCTGATTGCTAGTGAGCCGCCAACTGGTGCGCCGACTGCATGTTCTGGGGGCTCAGCATGGGCGGACTGTGGCTGTGCGAGTGGTTGCCCATGGGGCTGCCGTGCATGTCGTGGTGCGAGTGGTAGCCACCGTGGTGCATGTGACCCGGTGGCATGCCGTCCATCATGTCGCCACCAAGCGTGTTCGGTGGCGTCATTCTTTTCTCCTTCTGGCGGCGATTGCAGAACCACACGCGCACCACCTCCTTCTCCAGCTGGAGCGAGTCCGCCAGCGAGGTGATCTCCTGCGCCGAGGGCTTCGGTTGCTTGTGGAAATGCTGCTCCAGAGCGCCCTTAACGCTCACCTCGATGCTGGTGCGTTTCTTGCGCTTGCGCCCCTGCGCGGCGATCTTGTCGATGCTCGTCGGCGAGCCCGTGGTGGAGTCCGCCTCCTCGAGCCACTTCTGGAGCAGCGGCTTCAGCTTGCACATGTTCTTGAAACTTAACTGTAGAGCCTCGAACCGGCAAATGGTCGTCTGCGAGAAGACGTTGCCGTACAGCGTGCCCAGGGCCAGGCCGACGTCCGCCTGGGTGAAGCCCAGCTTGATGCGGCGCTGCTTGAACTGCTTGGCGAACGCCTCCAGGTCGTCCGACGTGGGCGTATCCTCCTCACCGCCGCTGATCGCGTCGCGATCGCCGCCACCGCCGCCCATGTGATGATGTATATGCAGCTGCGGCGACTCGCCGCGCAGCGCATGATGCAGTGGCGCCACCTGCGCCGCATGGTGAGCCGGATGGTGGTGGAGCATGCCGTTCATGGCATGATGATACTGCAGCGGCGAGCCGCCGGTGGGCGCATAGTGGCCCGCGTGCGGGGCATGCCACGCGGCGGCCGCATGCGGTGAGGCCATGCCCTGCTGGATGCGCGTCTGCTGCGAAAGATGCGACATCTCCTGCTTGACGGAGTCCACGGCTGCGGCGGCGGCGGCGGCGGGATGATGGTGCGTCGTATGGTGTGTGGGCAGCGACCACGGATCCGGATGCAGGGCACTCCAGCTGCCCAGGCCCGAGCCGGGCGTCAGGCCGCCCAGGCTGTTGCCCTGTCCGCCGCCCTGCACCTGTCCGTTGGGCGATGGCGACGATGGCAGCTGCTGCTGGTGATGCGACGCCGAGGCGGCCGCCGCGGCAACGGCGGCATGATGATGATGATGGTGCTGCATGTACTTCATCTCACCGGCATCGGCGGCGGAGCGGGGCGAGGATGTGTGATAGCCACCGCCGCCGCCGCCCAGCGCCATGTCGAGATCACCGCTGGGCGGCGTCATATAGGAGGTAGCGGCCATCCCCACCGCTCTGGGGCTGTTCAGGCCCTCCACGCTGGCGGGGTAGGGCTCCAAGTTGGGGCTCAGTTTAACGACTTTGTAGACCGATCGATCGAAAGGAAGACCTGAGTCCCTATGCTCATTCCACTCGAACCGTGAGGCAACCGTTTTGAAGTCTTTTACTGGCAACGTGGCGGCGCAAAAATGTGGGCGTGGCGGCCGATCGCGCGACTCGCACACACACGCAACACACACAACACACACAGCACACAGCACTCAGCACTCAACAAGTTTCGTCACCGACGGCGCGACGAAAAGCGTTGCACGAAAAATTCTGTTTGGACTTTTCGTATGTGCGCTTTTTTTTGGTTACCAAAAAATTGTATTTGTTGCGCAGTTTATCAATAAATTGGATGAGAATTTTTTTTCTTCGAAATTTTTGTTTTCTTTGTATTTGGTGATTGTGTGATTTTTGTTATTGTTGCACTATGTTGCTTGATTTAATCACTTGGCACTTGGACTATTATTAATTTGTTGTTGTTGTTGTTTCGTTGTTTAAATTGTTGTATTTTGCTCTCCTTATCGTGGTTGTTGTCGTTGCCGTTGCCGTTGTTGTTTTGATTGTTGTCGTTGTCAAGTCACAAACACATCAGCGGAATCATCATCAACATGACGAAGAACGAATACTATTCAGATTGAGATTCGGATTCGGCATTCAGAATTGTGATTGAGATTTTTTGGATCAGCACGGAGACGCCACACAGCGCACATAATAATAATAAATACACACAGAGAGACGGGGCCAGACACACTGAGAGCCTATGGGACAAATTCACGTGCAAACTCGTAGAGCTATCGAAGTGAACTAACGTCATGCAGCGGCCAGCGGCGCTACGTAGACGGCGCTCTCGACGGCCGACACAGCGACAACACACAGATACGCAGCAGACACACACACATACACACACGGACGCGCACACACGCACACACACACACACGCGCGCTGACAGCGCGGCGAAACCAGTTTTCAACCCGTCTTCCAATACGCCATGCGCGCAAGCGAGACGCTTCACGTGCCTGCCGTGTGCTCGCTGGCCGTGCGAGCGAGATGGCCTGTGAGAGCGCACAAAACTGGAAGTCGACTTGCGCTCTATTGGGCTCGCTGCGGCCTTCCAGTGCCGCCCACCAAAAGGCAAGCGACAGCGTCGCATTCCCATGCAGAGTGACATTTTTAATTGCCAGCGCCCGGCACAAGGGAGAGCGAGAGCGCAAGAGGCGCGCGCAGAGGCCTTTGTCAGACGCGAAAGCTTTTCGCACAGGACTGCGGCTGCATCAGGAAGCTTTGTTCAGTTCGCTGTCGCTCTTTGGGCTGCCAACTTTTGCTTTCATTTTGTTGGTGTGCGTGTGTGTGCGAGTGTGTGTGTGTGTGTGTGAGTGATTTTTGTGGGGCGTGTGCATTGGCACCACTACAATGGGCGGGCAATGCAACTGACAACTGGCAACTGGCAACTGGCAACGGGCAACTGGCAACGGGCAACGGGCAACTAGCGAAACGGCATCGGTCAGCGCTATCTCCGATATCGGAGCATCTAACGCGTCCGAGAACAACTGTAAAATCAGTCGTACATTAATTGAAATGTATCGCGGCAATAAATTTGCATGCAAATGTTACAATGTTTCAATCTTCGTCCAGTTTCAGTCCAAAGCTTTGTTATGCATATTATCTGTCAGTTACTTTCAAAGAAAGGCCCATTGTCTATGCAACTATGTGTGTGTGTATGCGCTGTGTGTGTGCGTGTGTGGGTTTCTGTTTTGGTACTCGCGCTTAGTTTACCGTTAAGCATTCTCCTGGCTAGTTATTGATTTGCAGAGCGTGTTAATTTTTATTGATTTTTCATTTAACAGTATTTGCACAAATGCGCGCCATTTGCATAGCTGCGATTTCCAATAAAAGCCTTTAACTTCTTTTGTGCGCTGCTCTCTTTGTGTGCGGCATTGTTGGTGTTGTTCGAGTTTTGATTTAGTAGAGCTTCCCAGATAAAACAGCATCAATGGCCTTT
Organism: Drosophila colorata; assembly: GCA_035041545.1. NCBI lineage: Eukaryota > Metazoa > Arthropoda > Insecta > Diptera > Drosophilidae > Drosophila > Drosophila colorata. Next base: position 11,307,739 of record JAWNLD010000564.1, read on the forward strand.
GTACCATTCTCTTAAAGTGTCCAGTTTATTTTTTCTCCACAATGAAGCAACAGTTCAGTACACTGAGCAAAAATGCAAAGCTGGTTTGTAAAAGTTGTACAAAAAAAAACTTCATATTGCTTGGGAAATTCTTTTCACATTTATTTTTAGACTTAAGGGGATTTTCTGAAGAATTGCAAATTATAATCAGCAATTAACAGCATTTAGCTTTAGTATATATTTAATGGATTTATTATCTGTTTATAGCATTAGTAACGCCTATATATTTTTCCAATTATAATAACATTATAATTTTCAACACTGCTCAAGTATATTACCAGATACTGCGACCTGAATATGCATTTCAAATTTGTCTTGCTTGTCTTTATAAATCAACACTCTTATTCTCAAAACATAAATATGGAATGAGCGATAGGAATATTGAATTATTATTTGGCTTGCCTCATTTTTGCATGTTTCTCTAGCTTGTTTACATACATATATTACAAAATGTATTTTATCTATAAAAAATAAATAGGTAAATAAAAAAATTTCAAATCTTTATTATTTTGTATTGAAAATATCTTTAAATATAAAATGATTTATAATATTAAATGCTTGATATGGCCATAATAAATAATATGTTTTATACCCTATATAAAGCAGCTGGATTTAAAAATGTATTTGACATCATCGTCGCCAGCTCTACAATATTAGTTAATATTGTTCACGCAGTAACATATCATCTTTAATTGAAACAGCATTAAAAGCGTATATAGTACATCTCTTAAGAACCTGTTCTATATACTCATATCACTACTAATTGTTAAAACCTGTTTACAGATACAAAATATGAACATTTAAATTTTTTGGTTTTAAAATGGACTCAATATTAAATCTGCACCATTCTCTGTCTCCCTCTCGCTCTCTCTTTTCTATGCACAACTCTTGCGGCAGGTCAAGCGTCCAGGTTGTGTCAAAAATTATGCAAACTAAGGTCAACGCCATCAACAACAAACAAACACACACACAGTCAAGTTCAACAATATTTGCATCACTTTGTTTACATTTTTTACAGTTTTTTGCTGTGTCCTTTGGCCACACACTTGGGCATAATTAATAAGCCGTAGACCGAGCTAAACAGTCGCAGCCAACGTCACAGTCGACGTCGCAGTCGGCGTCGCCGTCGCTGCGTCAAAGTTTTGTCACTCAACTGAACAACGGTCCTTGGGCGAATTTACATGATAATTAGGCGGCGGCGCTAAAAAAAAAACCAAACAAAAAAAATATATTTAAATTTCAAATGACGAAAAATCCTGTTTATTTGCCGCAGTCGCCGGCACAGTGCAGGTCCCGCCGCACCGCCCCTGGCCCTCGCCGTATGCTAAATGCGCACGCGCCGCGTTGTTTTTGTGGCCGTGAAAGGACTTGTTGCATAATTATGCGCCGCATGCGAGTAAATAAAAATAAACATGAGCACAGCTACAAAAAATGAGAGAGAAAAAACATAACTAAGCGCTGTATTTATGAATGAAGATCTCTTGTGTGCCGTCCCTCCGCTCTCCTCGCTCTCACCCTCCGCGCCCTGCTATTGGCGCCGTTGATTTGGATGATAATGAGGCTCGATTAGCATTTTGGCTGCATTTTTTTTTACTGCTGCTGCTCGGCTCCGGTTTAAGTTCGGCTCGGCATCGGGCCTCTCGCACCTAGCTGTCTACCCGGCGCACTTGCTTATAATTATTAGCATAATTTTCTTCTTATTTTGCATTAATTTGTGTGCGAGTGTGTGTGTGTGTTGTTGTGCGTTTGATGCTCCGAAAACAACAACAAACACATAGGCAAAAGCAGACAACACAAAACAAACTTTGGCATCTGTTTTGAAAATTATTTTGGTCATAATTTGAAGACCAGATATAAACTGGTCTGGTTTAAAGCACTTTAAATACCGCGCAATACAATTAAGGTGCTGCATTACTTGAGTGCGTGAATATTGTATTGTTTAACGTTTAAATGCAATCAAAAAATGTGCGCAAATTATTTCAGGGGCCATAAGGTTTATTCGTTCGGGGAATCCTGATTATAAGTCTATAAATATATATATACTTACTGGCAAAATATACATCCAGAAACAGGTATTCAACTCCTAAAATATTTTATACTAAAGGATTTGGCAATTGCTAAAATGTTGATCATTTTGAGCTGCTTTAAATAGCTAAATTCAAGAAGGTACATTTGAAAACGCATATCATTCAGCTACGTTCAATCACATCTTCAAAGATGCTCTCACTGTTTGTCCCTACCTCATATGCATCTATTTTAATCCTGCGCCAAAAAATTCATTTGCAAACAAAACGCTTCATTAAATAATGTCAAGACTCAGCTGCAATTTTCCTGGGCGACCCAAAAGACAGCGACAACAACGAGAACCCATCCCAACAGACAGTCGGTCAACTCTTTACCATATGCCCTGAAAAAAAACAAGAAAAATTGCGCGCCAAAAAGTAACACACGCACACACACCACAGACTCAAGACAACAACAAACTTCAATTGAAGAAGCTACCCAAGACAACAACGGCAACAGCAACAGCAACATCAACTTGGGCACAACCCTCTCCTTGGGCTACCCTTTCGGCAAGGTCAAACGTGCTGCTCACGTAGGCAAATCTCATAGGCAAATGTGCTCGGGGCTCAGGACTCGAACTCCTTGTGCCGGTCCCTGCCCAGACCTACTATCTGCAAGATGCAAGCAGCCATTTATCATTTTTTCCGTTTTTCCTTTTGGCAATTTGAAATTTGTGCAATTTTGCGATTTTGCATGCAACGGCCGTTAAAGTCTCCGCTGGCTGCAATCAGGCCGCGGCGCTTATCCTTTGGCCTTTATCCTTTCACTTTCGCTACCTACAAACACACACACACGCACAGCACCCCAGCAGTTTGCCAAATTCCGACACACACACACACAAGGACTCGCTGTCATATGCAAATTAGTTGAGCCTAAAAAAAAATAGGAAATTTTTGCGTCCCGCCAAAACATAAAATACGCAAACGGAACCCAAAATGGCAATTGTTATAGCTCTACTTATGCCCCAGACACGGTTCTGGGACCGCGTCTAACCCATCGCCAGTTGGGTTAAATGCATTTTGGTCCGCCTCATTGGCTTTGGCATTGAGCGAGCGAGCGACGCGACGCACAACTGTCAATGAGAACAGGCAAAGGGCAAATATGCAAATTAGTTAGCGTTTTTTTTTTATTTATTAACTAATTTATCTCTGCGCCGCTGTGACACGTCCGCGTCCCATAGGCAACCCGCCAGGGTCGTGAAATATTGGCGAATGGCGGAAACAACGCAGCAAAAAGCGTTGCAACACCTGGTTACAATTTTTTTTACCGCCGTTTTTTATCGCTTGCCATGTGGGGTGCTGCTCTGGCCCGATAGTTGCCGATGAGGTCGCTAAGTAGATAAGTTAATAATATAAGTTAAGTCCTTTGAGAGCCTAAATAAAACAAATGATAAGTTTCTCCAATTCAATGGGTAACTTAAAATTCCACAACTAAATCACGAAATTAAAACAAAGATTCATTGTATATCTTTTTCTAGATTGTAATCATTTTAATGTAGTTCAAATAGGAAATAACTAGACAATTTTCAAGCAACTGCTTTTGTTAATACATTTATAATTATAAATAATTATTGTCGGAAAATAATTGTAAGCTACATATTCTATAACCCATATTAACATATGCAAAAATATATTATAATTATTAATGTCTATATCTTCGCTGCCTTAGCCTACGTCAAATTCATAACAAGACTAAGTCTGGTTTTCCAACTATACTTATATATAATAGTATATTTAAGCTATCAATAAATTTTAACAAGAATTTATTTTCTTTTATATAATTTACAGATAACAATTTATTACAAAAATCCTTCATTTTAAAAAACTATTGTCATAAACAAAAAAAAGCATAAATAGCACAAAAGTTCGACCTAGTTTAAAACATTTGCAATGAGTAAAAAAAAAAATCCATCATAGAACAGAAAGCGTATATCTTAAAAAATATCAAAGAAAGAAAATGAAAATAGAAAAATAAATTATTCATTAAAACTTTAAATATTCAATAAGATTGCGTTTGCACTCTTGCTTTCAGCTTGTTTTTTATGTTCTCAAATGCAGCGCTTAATCATTTCAGATTTGAATCAGTTGCATTTCCATTTATTGCTTATGAAACATCGCTTGAACAATATGAAAATTAAAAGCCCTGTTCACACCCACTAAAACGTCGATGTTGTCACGGCGACAGGAAACCGCACGGACAGAAACCGCTCTTTCCTAGGTATATCGAAAAAAAAAATATATATATACAACAACAAGTACAACAAAAGGGAAAAACATATGTCAATAAAAATCTTTTAGAAATTCATTTGCATAATGCAGTCAAAAGGGCAAACGTTGCCTGAACCATGGAGTGTTCGTTGGTTTTCCTGTCGCCAGACCCAGACCCGAACCAGAACCACAGTCCAGGTGTGGGCTGAGAGCAAGCGACATAAAAAACAACTAAGCAACATCAAAAAGACGACAACTGCAACAACTACAACTACAACCACGTCTACGGCACGCATGTTTGTTTCCTTCGAAAAAAAAAAAAACAAACGCGTCCGTAAGGGAAGGTGGGGGTAGGGCCTCGCCAGGGGTGCATATCATTAGCGCTATGGTCGCAGCGGCAAAGCATTACAAACTGGCAAACATTTTCCGACTGACACTGTTTTTTATGAGCAGCTTGACACACATCAAAGGCCAATCAACTCTTCCAACTCGCATAAACGTGTGTCTTATCGGAAGCGGAAATTCACCCTTAACCCTAAACCCTTGCCTTAGCTCGTGCACAAACCCAAACTGACTTATCTCACTGAATGAGGTGAGTTTCCAATCATGCTATAAAACTACTGTTCAAAAAAAAATATACTAGAAAGTAAAGAAAGGAATTAAAATAAAAAAAATGCTACATATTTCGAAAATAAGTAGGTGTGGGGTGTACATCAACTTTTCACAAAAAATCAAAAAAAAAAATTTTAACTGCATTAAATTTAGATGCAAAATGAATGTTAAGGTAAAATCAGGCTCAAAAGTGTATAAAACATGAGAATTGGTTGGGTTTTCGCTAAGTTATGGCCCTTTTGGCATTTTCCTCTATGGATGGATTGACCCATTAATAAGGCTATAAAAACCCTGTTACTTTTATACTTTTGCCAGATTTTATACCACTTCCTGTACTTCTGCAGTATCCTCTAAAGGTTCTCCCAACTCAACTCCCGATCCCAATGCCAGCAATCCGCTTTAATGTGCGACTTGTCTTCTTGGCTGGCTGTCGTAAAAGTGCTCTCCGATTGCATAATTTGGACAACGCCTTTTAATTGAAACATAAACGCCATTTTTATTGCGCAAACGCACGCGCCAATGATTGAGGCATTTTATTTACCGTATAAAAAGCAACAACAGCAACATCAACAAGAAGAAGCGGCGCAATTTGCGCAGAAATTGCAAATCGCCCATAAGACATAAATGAAATTTTTATAATCGAAACGAGACGCTGACGGAGGTCGCCACCGGTTGCGCATGCGCCGAATTTCAGCGCTGTTTTTATTTTTATTTTTTGTTTTTGCTGTATTATTTTAACTGTTATTGTTATTAAGTTTTGGGCCAGTGACAGTTGCCGAGTTGCCGCCGCCGCCGACAAAGCCACGTTTTGACGCCCCAACGTGACATGGCCAGGCCAGATCCGAGCCGGAGTCAAGGATAATGCGCTTTGATCTTCGCCTTGGCGGCGGCGGCGGCAAAAGGCTTCAAGCCAGGTCGGGGGTGTAGCACGTGCACTCTGTGCTTCTCTGGGGGCGATGCTATCATTGCAGCTGACTGCTTTCTTTAATAAGCTGAAGCTGCGACCGGCCGCTAACCGAGCTGGGGCACAATGCAGAAAAAAAAAGTAAAACAAAAACAAAAGACTTAAGACACAAACGCGTTTTCATAGCAGCCCCTCGCAGCGCGATGCTTTACACCTGATAACCAAGACAACAACTTCGCGACGCATCGACGCACTCATTGAGACCGCCACAGGACCGCGACGGCAACGGCAACGACGATGGCGATGGCGACTGCGACTGCGCTATGCTGTTGTGATGTAATCAGGCCGCTGCTTCTGCTCCTCGATTCTGCGCGGTTCCTGCGATTTGCCGTACGTGATATTGTTAAAAGCTTTTAATTGAAGTCATCTTCTTGCTCAAAACAGGTAGCTGCCTCTAGAGTCATCGTCGTCCGCGGCAGTTGCTGCTGCTGCCGCTGCTGTCGATGTCGAGCATTTTTATGATTAAACTAATTTTTCTTGCCCGCAACTCTTATAGCAGGTGATGTGGCTCCAGTTCCCCTCCGCCTGCCAAGTTATTTTAATAAACTGCGCGACGTGCCACGCATTTTGAGAGACGATCGGTTTCAATTTTATTATTGTTGTGGCTGCCGCTTCAACTGCTGCTGCTGCTGCTGTTGTTGTTGCTGTTGCTTTTAGATTATTTCCAGCACTTGTAAGTGTTGTTAGAAGGGAGTGCCACCAACTGGCTGACCAAGCCGCAACGTGCTCATTTAACAGTAGCCAGCGAACGTCGCTCATAATAACTTAAGCCAGCATAAAATATTTTAATGATAGACATAATGGACAGTACCAAGAGCAGCGGCGCTTGCTGGCCAAAACAAAATAAACAAAACATTAGGACAAATATTACCAGTAAAGAGGAATTGATTAAGAATATGAATTCATACAGTTGGTTTCCTGTACTTAAACAAAAAATACCAAAAATATTATTTATTAAAATCCGTTGAGTGTTTACCGAGCTATAAAAGTTAAAAGTAGAGCAGAAACTTCAACCACAAATCTGGAAGGCTTCGGATCAAAATTATTGGCATGTATTTTTTAACAAATTATATCCAAATTGTGAAGAATTATTTATTTAAATGTGAAGCCATGATAATGCTTAATAATCGGTTTAGTATGGACTTTAATTTTAAATTTTGTCTTATTACGTGAACTTCTTATTGTTCCGCTGACGTATCATCTTGGTAATATCCCTAAAAAAAAGCACGTTTCAACTTGTTTAGCCTTCACTTATAAGTCAATTTACAACAAGCAAAGCCGACCGAAAGCAACTGCAGCCAAATTGTGCAGGACTTTTCGTATGCGTAATGCATATAATTTGCGAGGGGGCAGCACTGGCAACCTTGGGGCATTTAAATAAAGTTGTGAAGTAGCGCATAAAATAAATAACAGACACTTGACCAGCTGCGGTACGGCTCTATGGATTAAAATCAATGAAAATTTATACATACATCTTCGAGTGAAGCTTATGGATGCTAGCCAGGAGCAGGCATGACTCGGCAGGCATGAGATGCCAAACGCCAGATACAAGATGCGAGCCGCCCGATACGAGTCATAACTATGTGCAAGACCATTTCATTTTTCAACAATTGGCCAAAACTACGCCTCAATAACAAAACGTGGGGCGTGTGCTGTTTGGGGCCACAGCAAAAGTAATGAGCAGTTGGCCACGCGCTCCCTAAAAACATTCATGAATGTGAATACGAATACGAATACGAATACGAGTACGCAAGCGAATGCAAAAGGCCCCAGGGCAAGCGGGCAGCGAGAGGATCGCTGCAAAAGGAGCAGCAGGCTTAAAGCTGCACCCGAGCCTATAATTATAATTGAAATCAATTGATTTATTTGCGTTGCCAACTCGAACTCTATGCCAAAACGCATAAAGCCATAAAGAAAAATGGCAACAATACAATTCAAAAGCTGCTGTAGTTGTTATTGTTGTTGTTTTTGTTGGTTGGTCGTGTGTGCTTAATTGTTGTTATTGGCCTGGCTGCTTGGCCAATGTGTGCCGCTGGCCAATTTGTTGGCCAAGCAAGCCCCAGACTAGGCAACGACGCTGACGACGATGTCGTTGTCGGAGACGTCGATAAGGTCATGAGCAAGTGTCATTCCAGTGCATAAATTATTTATTGGGGCGGTTGCATAGCTGCAGTTGGCGGCTGAAGGGGGCGCTGGGTAAAATAAATGCTGTACAGAATGGTTTAATGTGTGCTGAAGGGCAACGTGATTGAGAATTGCTGAAGTTTAGGCAGAGCAAGACAAGGCCCGGGAGGCAAAACAATCTATTATGTCTTGAGTACAGGCGAGAGAAACATAAAAAATATGAACTACACATTCTGAAAAATATCAAAAATATCGTACTCAAGTCAAGTTGTCAAAATTTGTATTCAAAGAACTTTTTTTTTTAAACTTTTCTAAAATACAAGGTATAACTTATTTTAAGTAGTTTTTGATATAGGTATTTTCTACTTTATTTTTGAAACATTATAAATCTATTTTGATATCATAAATGACTTATAGAATATTTAGGAATATTTACGAACGAGATGTGCTATTAATTTTAAAACAACACAATAGAATTAAGAACTAAGTCTTTTTCTATGGGTAAATAAATGTGGTTTATTTACGTTAATTAATTTATTAATATAATTATTATGGTTCATTTAAACAAAATTTTAAAATAAAGCACAGCCAGTCATAATAAATTTTTTTGCTAACTGTGTCGCATGTCTAGGTAGGATTCCTGGCAATCTGTTCGATCTCTGAGTTGCACCTGCTGCCTGCCCACGAAATACACTTGTGCTCCGTTGTCAACAGTAGCTTTGTCTAAAACGAAAAAAAAAAAAAAAAACAACGTTGGCCATTCCACAGGCCCCGTTGCTCGTTGCTCGATGCCCGATGCCATGCCAACCTGTCTCACATTTCAAAATACATAATTAAGTATGCACAGCGAGTTTGTTAGATAAAAATCTTAAAAACCCTTAAAAAGCTTTAAGCGCCTAAGACACACACACCAACTCACCAACACATGCACAGCACTTTATATACATCCAAGCTGAGAGGGGGAAAAAACCCAAAAAAAAACAACAAAAACACTGCAACAACAACAGCAAAAAAAAGAAGCGTAGGGGCAATACTTGATGGATAACTTGATGAGTATCGGATAAGTTGTGGGGACTTTGTAGCACAGCATAAATGTGAGGCGCGTATACATAAAATAGTCGAAAGGCAGCAGCAGCAATAACAAATAGCAACAACAAAGACACGTAGTCGATGTATGATACGAAAACACTTTGGCGACAATCATGGGAAAGATTTGAATTGACTTGGTTTGGTTTGGTTTTCGTTGTGGCTATCATTTCAAGCAGAGCCGCGAACGGCCATTAAACGAACCGGCCCAAGAGGTCAGAGCGATAACGAGCGAAAGCTAAAGGCGGTTCAGGCTGGCTCGCTGGTGGTGCAGGTGGTGCTGGTGCTGGTGTGGGCCAACATCGTTTAACGAAGCCGATTTGTAACAGAGCTTTCACATGTGTCTCCAAATCGAAAACCGAAAAAATACAAACTAAAAAAAAACTTGGCCGGCCAATCAGTTAAAAGTTATAACGCAAATCAAACCAACAACAAGAACGACTACAACAAAAACAACAGCAACCCCAGCCACAACAGAAATCAATAAAGTTCCCAATGCCAAATGAAACAGAGAGAAGAAACTTAATTAAAAGGTCGCAGTTAATGTTGTTAATTTGAAAATATTGTCGAAGGAAACGGCTAACACACACAACAGAAGACCCGATGGGCACAAATACAAAAGAGTCTGTGTTATAAAATCGTAGAGAAACGCCATAAAAAACAGCGGCAGCAGCAGCAGCAACAGGCGCAGCTAATTTTTATGGGGCTCCGCATGCAGGCTGCTGCGTTGACAGACATCTCGGCGGGATCTGGCCAGCGGTCACTCTAATCAAGCCTACAAGCTATGTTGTCATACGAAAGAAAAATAAAAATACAAAACACAACTCTTGCATTTAACAACAAGTTCGTTGCCTAAGTCATTTGTTCAAAGTTGCTCTAAATACTTCGCTTGATATTTGATACAAATTATTTTACTTCAATTAACCGATTATTACCCGAATCTGGCAAAATATAGAAATTAAGAAAATAAATTGTTTGATATTGATGATATTCTGAGAAACGACTTATTTTGAAATATTAGGTACATAATATTAACAATTGCTCTCTTATACAAAGTTCGTTGTCTAAGTCTATTATTCAGTATATCTTTTTATTGAATTATATCATAGATTTTTTCATTAATTTATTTGTTTATATTTTTTTCTTCATAAATATATTTTATACCAATAATATGCCGACAATCTCATTTTGTTCTTTAAACCAATCGCCCAGCTTTAAAGTCCCACAAAGAAATGTAAGAAAATGTATGTGTATGTATACAATGCACCTCACATGTTTAATGGCCAATGGCCTTAAGAAAATTTCACTGAATTTTCAATGTGACAACGGCGATTTCCTCAATCAAAACGAAGGCATTGAAACGGCTAACAGAGCTGCAACAAACTTGAAATACACAATAATGTAATAATAATAATGCATATAATGCATATAAAGAGAAAAGACTGGCAGCAACAACTACAAAAAAACAACAACAGCAAAAAAACAGAAGAAGGGGGCGGACGGTTTGGGTCGATTGCTGCGTGGCCTCCGTTGGGTTTTTGGTACGCCCGAATGGCGATGCACGCACACCAACACTTACACACACACCAACACACACGCACAGGCAATGTAACTTCAACCTTCAATTGTAGTTGGTGTTGTTGTTGTTGTTGTTGTTGCTGTTGCTGTTTGTTGTTGTTGGTAGCTGTGCTGCTGCCTGTCACGAAACGTTATTCGTGCGGCCATGCGAGTTCACTGACTGCCGCCCAAGTGCGCCAGTGTGCGTGTGTGCATGAGTGTGTGTGTAACTCTTTTGGTGCTTTTCATATGTACACATTGTATATTGTTGTTGCCGTTGGCCGTTCGCTTTGTTTTCACAGCAACAGCAACAACAATTACAACTAACCATGGCGGCCATATTAACATGCCTCCGAGTACAGTTTGCACCTGCAGCTACGTCAAAATCGTTAAACTTTAACGACAAAGATTCTATTGTCGAGCATTGCACGTGATTCAATCGAGCCCCAATTAGACAATCCGCTCACGAACGCAGCGTACAAGAACGCAAACAAGCAAAGACACAGACACCACCGAGAGAGCAATAGTAGGTAATGGTAATAGACCAGAGGGCTTAGAAAAATTTCGAGCTCCGCCAGTGCTAATTGACTCTGCGCACAGTAATATTTTTTTGGCAATTTGCCTGCGCCAATACTTAAAGCTGCTCAACAACAGCAACAACAACATTCATGGCCGGCAAACAACAACAATGACTCATTACTAGTGTATTGAAGGCAACAAATATTTCGCATGCCAATTGATTTCGCCCACCCGTACAAATATTCAACCGCACACCCCCGCTCTCTTAATCACTCTCTCTCTTTCGCGTTGTTTTATTGCTTTAAATGTTTAAATATAGCAATCAGTGAAAGAAAAGCTTGAAGAAACATGAGGCTCGTTGTTGTTTAATTGCTGCAGCTCATGCAAGAGCCAGAAGCTGAAGGTGTGTGAGAAAACTACACTCAAAAACGTTGCTGTTGTTGTTGTTTTTTTGTTTTTGTTTTGTTGTTGCTGGCGTGCAATTAAAAATAAAATATGTATGTACCTATGTTGAATGTATGGATTTACTACACAACACTCACACACAATAAATTTCATTAGCTATTGTCTAATTGGCGCATATAACGAAAGCATTTCAAATCAAAAACAACTGAGGCAATACAAACTTATAAATATATATATAAAAAATATCTAATTATATATAAGGAACTATTATTTCTGACAATTCAAATCGCAAATATATGTTATTCAAACTAACTTACTTTACTTACAAATTAAAAAAGTATTGTTGGATCTGTAACTATATAAACGTATAACACGCATATAAACGGAAAAGTGTTTGGCATTTTCTTAAAATCAAAGTCCGAAGTGTTGTTGAGTAATTGAATTGATTAATGACTTCCTTTTGCTGAGCACTACGACGTTCTGCCTGCTTCTTAGGTGCCTGCGTAGCCAACTGTACTCACAAAAAATTAATTGACGCCAGTGTAAGCCATTTTATGAGCACCATTAAAAGAAGAGTCTTCTACTCCCTCGACTTTTACGAGGCTTATCAGGCGCACCGCAGTTGACTCCGTGGTGGCACTGCCACTGGCCGACTATGGCCATAAAGAGGCGCTGCAACAAATTGAGCCGCATGCAACTGTGCGCCCACAAATCTTATCTGCGCGATGCACAAGATAATGTCAGACCCCGGTTCAAAACAACGACGCTCAAGTGTTAATCTCTTGCTTAATGTGCGAAAAATGTGCGAACATTGTTCAGTTGTCGAATGGGGAGAGTCCAAGTCCGAATCCGTGCTCCAAACACTGGCTGAAAGCAATAAAACGAATTTTATTTTCAATTTGGCTGCATAAAATCAAAGATGCTCCGGCCAAGTGGCCAGTTTTTATGGTACAGGTTGCCCCTAATTAATATGCATGAACTCAAACTTCCTCTGCCGGCTACTTGTGCACGTTTTGTGGCATCCTATCGCTCAGCTCCGATCAGATCAGTTCGCTTATACTTTGAGCAAATCTTTATGATCATTTCGTTTGGTGGTGCTGGATGAAGGCGTCGCGCGTTTAGAACTCAATTAAAAAGCGGAAGTTAGCAGAGCTGACGGGTACAGCGATTAGCTGACTCGAACGCAACTGTCCACGCCCTTGACAGACATTCCATTGGCATAAATCAGCGCACAACCAGACACACATAACTCACTAATAGCAGCAATTGTTGTCAATTTGCCACAAAACAGGCGCGAAAATGCAGACATAATTTTTTTCTTTATTTTTTGTTGTTGCTTGCTTCGCCCCGTTGTTTACGCCGCTCTCGCTCTTGTTGTTGTTCGTTAACACACCTTGACAATTGGCTGAATTTAAATTGTTATAAAAATAGAATTTGTCCCAAAACACGCGCCGTCTACAATGCAGTCGCTTGGCAAGTTCGTGTCTTAAGTCTTTCGTTTTTTTTCGGGAGACAATGAAAGCTAGCGCTGCACTTTAATTTCCGCTCCGTGCCCGCACCCAGCGCTACGTCTACGCCTGCATGGCTCTGCATGCAAAATACCATTAACAATTTGTGCACACAGAGCCAGCAACAACAAAAAAAGCAACAACAACTACAGCAGTTAAAAAAGACTAAAAATCATAAAATGTGTTCCACGCACAACGCGCTAAACTCACAAGCGGCATTTTTTGCGACTTGTGTACAAGAGTTTTGAATTTATTTATGTCGGCAATTATTTTATTTATATTGTCATTGCACACACTCGCACACCCGCACACACACACACACACTGGCCTCTGAGATTTTGCATAGCCGTCTGATTTCGTAGTCAAAATATGTTTTCAACGTATGATATGCTAGCCGCTTCTGTTGTCGCCGGGGCTACTGGTTTTAATGCGGCGAAACAGACGACGACAGCGACGACGATGGCGACGCCTCACTGACAAAATGACACACTGTCGGAGTGGGAAAAGGCGAATAAGTCGTGGCGGTTGGTATAGAAAGAAAACGTTAATGGAAATTATGAAAGGAAAAAGCTAAAAACAATCAAAATATAACTGAAAAAAAAGTTTATGCTAATTCGACCGATTTGTTTATTTTCTTTCTTAAATCTGAAATGCTTACATTATTTTAGCTTTTTCTTTGAATTCTTCTTATGTTTTTTAACATTTGTATTGTAAATGCTATCTTAAGCTTTTCTTCCTCGTTCTGGTTATTTGCCCTAGCCCAAACTAAGCGGCTCCGCAGCGTCGCCTGGCTCGCATTGACGCCTCCACAAATGTCATCAACAACGGCTGACAGACAAGGGACGACGCTGACGCTGGGGCTGACGTTGCGACGACGTCAACAGCAACAGACGACCACGTCTCGCAACTGTCACCAAATAATGCCCAGCAGCGTTGCCTACAGACAGCACTGGGTAAACCAAACAACAGTAGCCCGGATTCGGGCCCAGCGTCAACAGCAGCAGCAACAGCAGCAGCAGCAGCAGTAAACGACAACAACAAATACATTTTTGAAACGAAACGCCAAAAAAAAAATCGCATTTCAAATTCAAAACGCGATTTTTACCGAGGTTAAACTATTTTATCATTGTCACAAATGGAATTTTTCACCAGCAATCACCTCGATCCGCCGTCCACCTGCCAGCCCCCGTGGCCACACCCCCTCTGGCAGTGGCCACCGTTTGGCGATGCGTGCGAAAACGCAGCAACCACAATAACAAAAAAAGAACAACAACAACCAGAACAGCAACAACAAAGTGATCGGTGTACGTTTTAGGGCGTTTTCTGGCCACGGTTTTCTTCTGGCCTCCTCATAAGTTTTGCGTACGCAGACAAAGCGCGAGACACAGACGAGGGGTAAACAGGGACGGGCAAGGGGACGCTGGCAAAGACGAAGTGGGACTTGGTTTATATCTCTTCATTTGCTGGCCCGTCCAGTTATTTATTGTATTTTACGTTGCTGCTGCTGTTGTTGTTGCTGTTGCTGCTGCTGCTGCCGTGTGTTGCTGTTTAATTGAAGGCCAAGAGCTGCCGCATTGCTGCATGCATGGCAAGCATGTCCTGGTTGCAATCGCAGCTGATGGCCACTGGCCAGACATGCCCTTATTTGCGCTGCCAGCCAAAACGGCCAGTGCATAAATTATATGAGCAACATTTTATATACCCTTGACACAAGCGAAATATCCATAGCTAACTTATCATGTTTGTAACGCCCAAGGCCATATCATGCCGAAAACTATACACTTGATATGGGTAAAAACTTACCAAAGATCAAAACGATTGACAGCAGTGATCGCCGATTAGAAGCCAGGCTAAGTCTACTATAAAAGACATTCAAGCCATATTAAAAGCCAAAAAGCTATTATTTGTAAAATATTCCACTATAAAAAGTACATTTACATATACTTTCAAAATTAATTTCTTTTAACTATTAGTTTTTTGGTCAGCAATCTGAGCCAGTTAAAAATATAAATATACAAGTACTCAAAAAAAAAAAAAAGATTAATAGTACAAATTTTTGTTGGGTTAAGTATTTATTAAATAAATCTAAATTTCCCAACTACACCCATTTCTCATAAACATACGCATCGGAGTTGTTCCTAGGGCACAAACGGTTCGAGGCAACACCGTAAAGAGTATTTCTTCAAAGTGTTTTTTGGCATTTGTTTCTGATTTTAGCCTGACTGACTGTTTTCAAGTGAATTCAATATACACGTAAAGAGCTCCAGGCATACATACATATGTATCACATATATGCGTATATATACACCACGATCGGGGCACAACTTGCGCAATGCACGATCCCCACTTAGAATATGTAGCAATTGTTTTGACATCCATAAAACATGCGCTCGATTGGCCTCTTTAGGCAACGTCGCTCTAGATCATGCAAATCGCATCCGAAATCAATTAAAATGCAACAGCCGGGCGATAATCAAACTTGGAACCAACTCGCCGAGTCGCTGGCGGTGCCAAATATGTCGTCGTTATCCCCGCCGCGACGAGCAGCGGGCAGCTCCTGCTCCGATAACAATCGCGGTACTGACACTTATATAAGCAGTCAGCATCCGTACGCTGCGACCCGAGTGACAGACATCGATCAACGATGCGACCAGCGACATTAACGCTGCATATATTGTCATAAATTACACGATAGAGCTCAGCGCTTTCCCCGCCTCCAAGATGCCCCCGCCGAGCCCTTTGCTGCAGGCTGTGAGTATGATCGCAGCAAAAGATGCTCCTATGAGCAGTTGTTGTTGTTGTTGTTTGTTAAACGATAAGCCCAAAAGTCATCGGCATTTAAACCAAAAGCAGTCGTCGGTGCTGCTGCCATCCAACACCCCAAAGACTCAACCCAAACGCATCCATTTCCACATCCACATCAAATCCTCATCCCCATCCCCAGAGCGCGTCAGATACGCATCAACGTTTGGCTAAACGCTATCCAGTTTGGGATTTTCTTTCATTTCATTTTCTTTTTCAGCGAGTTTTTGTCTCATGTTGCAGAGTGTGGCTACAGTTGGACACTCCCCATGTCCCGCCACCGCAGATCGATATGTTAAAAACTGCGATTAAATGCGTCAAGCGACGGCTGCGACTGCAACTCAGTCGCAGTCTCTGCCCGCGGAGTTGTGACAAAACTTTGATTGACATGGCTTTTGTATGTTGGCAACAGCAGTAGATCCGATTGCAAGGAACAGCACTGAAGATGTGACAACAACAGCAACAACATCAACATCAACAACATCAACAACAACAACAGAGCTACGCATGTGCTTGGATATGTTGGGGCAAAGGTTTGAAAGATGAGGCAATTGTTGCAGCTGTACGAAAAAACTAGATTCTATCTGCGTACTGCAGTTTTACTTGCAGTTGTTGTAAGCCCCAACCGCAGTTCTACTTCTATAGAATATATTTGGATATGTATACATATTTATATATTTTTTGTGTCCCAGAAAGATTGATGATGTAAGAAAGTAAGCTGAATTTTTATTTTGCCTAATAAACATAGCGGGCTCTAGAAAGTATGCTACATAGAAATGGCATGTATACAAATGCATAGACGACAATTTCTTATTCAATGTGTACGTTATCTTTTACAACACTCTTTTTTATAGTATATACCCTTTAGCTATAATATAAATATAACCCAAGCCATTCATAGCTAATTTGAACTGCTTACCAAAAATATAAAATAAATTATATTCAATCTTGGATTTAGATTAGAATTAAAGATGAATTTAATATTGAATAAAACTTTCTGGTAAAAGGAAACTTTCCTAGCACCAGCAGTTTTTTCGTCTTTTGGTTAATTTTTGCGTCAAATTTCAATTTAAAACAAACTATTTGCTAAGAATAATTTTTGGTTAAGCTTTTTAGATATTTTCATACAAAAATATGTAAATTAAATAATGCTAGGAATAATTTTGTTAAGATTAAGATCTCAACAGCACACCTCTTATTAAATATTCACTTTTCTACACATAAATTAACACCACAGCTTCATAACTTTATCATTTTATTTCATCTCAAAAACAAAAGTGTCGAATATGACCTGAACTCCATTCCATTTAATATTTCATTCAGTAAATAAAACAACGTTTTAATAAGCTGTATAAAAGCTCACGAGTAGGCAACCTATATATGTGGTTTTGGCAGACATAAGCTGCAGCAAATCTATGCAAAATATCCATATTATAAATATTTTAATTTAATGCACAGATCGAAAATCGAGAAGATATAAAAAAAAATACACACTGAAAACAATCAACTGGCAAACAAAAGCAAACTTGGCAGGCAACAGGCATAAAAGTCGTGATACTAACAAATTTCATTAATGTACAACAGCGGCAACAAGTTGCAGGCACGGCTGGCCAACTCGCTCGATGGCATCCTCATCGTCCTCGTCTCCTGCAGCCGCCGCAGCAGCAGCTTCAACCGGCGGCGATTCCATTCATAAAACGGGCGCACTCAGGCACAAAGGCAGACAAGAGCAGGTGGGTGGGGGGGAGGACACGAGGGATAGTTGAGGACAGACACTAAGCGCATTGCATGATTTTGCATAATTTTATGTAAATTTCGCAGGCGGCTCGAGACTTGCCAGCGAATCGAATGCGCGCAGGCGCAGCCACAGCAGTAGACGAGGCGGGGGCGTGGCAGCGTCTGGCTTTGGTGCTGCGCCTCGACGACATGATATATGCCACATGATGACCACGACCAAGCAGCCAATGCGGCAAACAGTAGCAATTGCTTTTGTTGTACAAGGACACGATTATGCACAGGATACGGCATAGCGAGAGTAAGACAGGGAAAGGGACAGCGACAACGGGAACGAGAACAAGAGAGAGGTGAGTTCAATTTATGCAAAGTGCAAAACGTGGCTCAGTTCTGAATAGCCAAAAACAAAAGCAGCGCGCGCATTTTGATTTTATAAACAATTTTTTTGTATACATAAAAAGTAAATACGAAAACAAACTCCTTCAACGCGAAAAAACATATGACAATGACATGGAATTTATGTGCAACCAAATGCCACAAAATATTGTTTAGGGCATATCGAAACGGGGCAACAGTTCCGAGTAAAACAGGCGAACAAGCCAAGTTAAAAGGTTTGACGACACTGCAGCCCCCACACGGCATGATGTTGCACAGTGGAGCTAGCTCTATTAATAAAATTTTAATTGTCTTTTATATACTAATCCAATCTCGCTTACAGCTTTAATGTGCTGTTAACTAAAGTGTGGCTAAATTCATTTAAAAAAATTTAGTAAAAATAAAAAATATTCCATTTATTTGCTATTTCAAATATTTACATTTTATTATATTTCATTTAATTACATAATTTATTAATCCTCGATAAAAACTTCCAAGTGCTTTCAACGCGATTTTTTAAAGAACACATCTGTAAATTTTTTAGTCAAATTAAACTTTATATTTTATTAGTAAGTTTGAGGGGTTTTGTGTTTACGAAGTGCTCCATTAAAGTCTTTTACAATTTCCTAAAGCAATTTGACTAGTGAGGAACCAAACCAGTGTGCGGCCTGGAAGTGAGGGGTAGATTGGCTGTTCCTTGAATTGCAGTTGCCAGCGGTTCAGTTCGGTTTTGTTACTGTTGTGAGGCTGCACGTCAACGTCAACTTGGACGACGACGAGTTGGCTCTGCCACAGCCACAGCCACTGGCAGTGAGCTGGGCCTCTAATCAGATTCAGATGTCGTCGAAAAATGCGCGACGCGCTGGCCATTTTAGCCCTGGACAGCCGCCCGGTTAGGCGGCCGCGTAACACGGTAGTTGATGCTTCTGCAACGGACTTTGCTGCAGCAGAAGAATGACGAAGTCATAGCCGCGATGCGTCAATTTTAGATTCAACAAAAATGATTGCAATGCATGTTGGCTGCCCAGGAACAGAGACAGGCAAAGGTAGAGGCAGAGGTAGAGGCAGAAGCAGAGGCCAAGCAACCGACCAGGCAAGCCCAACCAGTTTGGCCAGCCAGGCGAGCTGCACAGCCAGGGAGTCAGCCAGGAGGCAGTCAGTTGGCAGTCGTCTGTCAGGGCAACTTGTGAAATGCCAATTTATTCGTTAGCAAATATTGCATCTGATAGAACAACAACAGCGGACCCCTCGCTACTGACTGCGAGCTGTGGCTGCGACTGTGGCTGTGGATGTGGCAGTGGCAGTGGCTGTGATTTGAGTGCCAGTGCAACATATGCAGACATGACTGCCAGGACACAAAAGCGCATGGATCGCCAGTAAATGTCTGGCTCGGCCAGTGCCGGGTCCCCGGCTACTGAATCATGTGTAAAAATCTTAAGTGCAAACAATTGTACGCGTTTATCGTGTCTCTGGGGCGACGACCACCATTGAAGCTGTAGCCAAGCCAAGCCAAGCTCAGACTGAAGTTGAAGTCGAAGTTGGAGCTGCAGCTGTAGCTGTAGCTGGAACAGACGGAAGGCAGTCGGAGATTCCGTTTAATTAAGCGCGCTTTTGTGAAAATTGGTTTAAGCATTTTTTGGAAAGCCCTTAAGGTAGGCAGAGACTTACTTGCTTGCAGTACAACCCCTGGATCGATTGATCGCTTTGCCAAAAAATATCCATCAAATTGATCAAAGCTAATAAATCATAAAATGCCACAGCACCAAAAGATGACGAGCAAGAAGAAGCAGAAGCTGAAGCGAACAACATAAACTTTGAGCTTAAGCAAAAGGTGCTCAGCGTTTTGCTGGAAATAGCCCGCAGAGGGGCCAGGCTCCGAAATTAGTTTTGCGCCGCGTCCGTTATGTCGACGCACGTAGCCCCAATGCTGACCCAATAATTATGCCCCTTTGCCCAAGAAACTGAGAGTGAAACCCAGCCAAAGCGATCGACGCTGCCACTAACGACGGGCATTCTATATATTGTATAAGATACATTTTTTGAATTTTTTTATTTCAATTTTTTTTTTTGTTTGGTGCCCGCGGCAAGCAACGCACATTTTTGCTTATCAGTTAGAGACAAGCTCAAGTTTTCCATGTTAAAATACACTACTAACAAAGTAACATGACTTAGCTACAAGCTTAGGCAACTAAAGAGAACCAATGAAGCTTGTTTTTTTTTAAATAGAATGAAAAATATGTATTTTTATTCGCTTATATCTAAACTGCCCCCTAAATTATTGGACTGATGTAAAAAAAAGCCGGGTGCTGTACCCATAGACCAGCAGAGGTTTAAGATGGGCCTCACCCCATTTTGTACCGAGAGGATGCTGCAAATGCAGTATCTTCGAGGGGCGGTTATTGACGTTTAATTTAATCCTGTTCGTGGGACCGTGGGATTAAGCCAACATGGCAGGATCTTACGTAAAAACCCCTCGACTTAACTTACTTTATATCTAAATGTATACTCAAACCTTCCTAAAGAAAACTATGAGAATTTCTTAAAAGCCCAAAAGATTCGCTTTGTAAAAATTTATAAAACGTTTGGGCTCAAATATATGTAGAGTATAAGAACTTCGACCGTAGCATTTATAATTATATACCAATATACTTGTTATTTCTCTTTTAACAAATGTTCAAAATTGTTGGCCAAAATAAATTTGTATTGTTGTTCATAGCACGCGACAACAGCAACAGAAACAGCAAGAGACAAAGATAGAACGAGCGAGGGAGAGAGGAGAACACGGGGCGCTGCTGAGCCTCCAAAAATAGTGGCCCCAGGGGCAAATGTCACACCGGAGCCATTTGTACGTCTAGACATCTTCTATGTTTGAGGTGGATTCCGTTGGGACCGCCGCTGACCGGGCTAATCAATTTTAAATGTGTTTTTGCGTGTCAATCGCTTGTTTGCGTGCCGACTTTTATTGATATGTTTAATTTGTTGCTGCTGTTGTTGTGATTGTTGTTGCAGTGCTTTTTAGTGGCTATTGCTAGCTGCGGCTAAGGCATTTGTTAATAATTGGCTGCTCGCCTTGAGCTTTGATTGTTTTGAGTGAAATTCATTTGATTTATTGCACAAATGGTGGAAAGTTTCTAAAGGGGTGTTGCGCGCAGACGCCAAAAGGCATCTGTAAGGCATTATGCAAGCCTTGCAACAACAACAGTAGCAGCAACAGCAGCAGCAGCAGCAACAACAACAAAATCTACTTTACACTTGTCGCTGACGCATTTTACGAATTTGGCACGCTTGACCATAAAAAATGGTCCGAGCCATGGCAGAAAAAAGTGTGAAACTGCAAATGGCGTCGCCTTGGTTAGACAGGCTAACCCCCAACCCTCCGCTGGCCATAGCCATCTCTGGTTCTTGCCCCGTTTGGCATGCCATCGATTAGCATAGTTGTTGCCAGATACTGATATATGTGCATATATATACACATATCTATATCTATATCTATATATATATATGATTATGTCTGTTTGTACACATCGTGACAACTGCATTAGGACTATGGGCGTGGCAACAAACAACTCGGCCACGCGCTGCAGCGGAAGTTCAACTCATTTGGCCAGCGGCGAACGGAAGGGATTTCTTTTTAAGCGCATCCTGGACACACGGCCAGCCAGCGTTCGCCTTCGAACAGGACAACTTCATTGATATATGTGTGTTTATGTTTGACTGCCTTTTTTAGCCAACTTCCTGTGCGTCTTTTGTTTGCGGCAAAAGCGTCATAAATTTTCCTATTCCCCAATGTTCAAGGCTTGACTTTATAAAGCTATCGCTCTCAGAATTCCCATTTTAATCATCACACGCTACCAGCTTTCATTGTGGCAATAAAATAAAAGTTTTTTTCTTGTTTTGTATAATTAAAAAGCGCTTTGGCCAAAATCCAAGCGCCTTAACCAAAATCCCAATCAATAAACTCAAAAATTACGATGCGAGGCAAATAAAAAAACCCAAAGAAAGGCAAAGGCTGTAAACATTATGAGCCAGTCCGAAGACACCCCACGCAGCGCCACCCAAAAAGTCAAAACAATCCATTGATTGGTTGCTCGCTTAATTTCTTTCATAGTTATGTTTTTATGGGGCCACAAAAATGCTCGTGGAATATGCTTGATTGTTGAGTTCCCGATTGCAATATGTTGACAATAAACAATAGATTGTACACTAAGTAGATGCCTGTTGAAAGTTTGATGAAGTGAGATCGTTCCGTCGCATATATGCATTATGAGTAGATATATATCTATATGAGAAGGGGCATCATTAAACATCAATTTGTAGGCATCGTAAAATTGAACAGCGGAAAGGGCCCGAGAGTGGGGCAGCTATAAAATTGGTTATTTTACGATATTAATTGGGAAAACTACTGTTTATGAGTTCTTATATAAAAGAAAGAAAAGGAAAAGCGTTTCCTTTATTTATTTATGTTTTTTTTTTATTTAAAACCAAGACTTATTTACTCCATAATAAAATTGAAAGCTGTGCATATTAAATAAATTAATATGTAATAGCATTGAGCATTTGAGAATATTTTATTTTATAATTTTGAATTCTTCAGAGGTTATTGAGTTCTTTGTTAACACAAATTAAAAGAGGAATATAATTTTTTTTTTTTAGAAATGTAAATGAGCAAATTAATTTTAATGGGAATTTCAATTTGATGCGATTGCACACTTTAGCGTGTTACTGCGATTTATTAAACAAAAATAATTGAAACACATAATATAATTAATGATAAATAAACGAATTACTATATAAACATTTTTTTTTCTTACAATATTTCTATTCTACAAGAAACTTAAACATTTTAAGAACTTTTGTGGTTTCTTGAATACTATCGATCAATGCTTATCCTGATTGATTCCGAATTTCCGCCTACAAGAATCGACAATTGTTAGAATTTCATTTTATAGATTCCTTCGCTTATCTTTATAGCTTAAGTTATCACAGTAAGCAAGACAAATTGTAGGCATTGTTCGTATGTAACTGTACAAGGTTCCTTCGCATCAGCACACGTTTCGTATTTTATTATATAGTCCTCATTGGAACCCACGCCCTTGATCGCTACGTGACGCATCTTCATATCCCATATAATGACTGTCACGCACATCCTTAACACTTGTTCACTGTAAATTCCATACAGGAACAACATTTTCCACACATTTTCATTGCTTCCAGCTAAAACGGAAGTGCTCGCCTGGCCGTTATCTTGTGGTGGTGTTGGTGTTGTCAATGATGGTGTGGTCAAAATATAATGAACACCCTCTAATAGAGATTTCGATGGCCTGGCAGCACACGTAGTTGGTCCAAACAATTTTCTGGCTAATTGAGTTATGAGCAAAAACAAAGACAGACAAACTACGAACAAGATCGATTACGATCAGCCAATACAATATCATTTACAACCGTCAACCGTTCCCGGAAAAATGAAAACAAGACAAGTGCTGCATTTTGTGGCAAGAATTGCACTTGTTGCAGGTAAAACGCTTGCCAAGTTCTGGGAAACGGTTGTCTAGCCGAGGGAGAGTTGAGAGTGAAAGTGTGGGCTACCAGAGATGCTTATCCCTGAACGGTACCAGCCTCATACAGGTGATGGCGCCTAACGGTGCCTCGAGACCAGCACCCTCTTTGACATGAGAATCTCGTCAGCGACTCGGCGACTTAGAGACTTGGCGACTTCTCACAAATGGTCACAATAAATAAGCGCACCCATTATAATATATATAACAAATTTTGGTTGACTTTTAATGACGGGCCATATATAAGAAATGCAAAGCACGCAAACTTTGTGGGTTTGTTTTGGAACAGTTTGCATGACTGAAATATTTCTGGTATTATTGATTACCAACATTCACCAAATAAATGGCTCTTTAACTGCTTTTGGGGGCCTGACAAATGTGCGAGGCACTCACTCAGTTAGTCAGTCAGTCAGTCAGCCAGAGAGTCAGAACGTCAGTTGGCCAGACATTAGACATTGTAATGCCCCGGCTGCTCCCTGACTCTAGTGCTAATTTGCATCGGACTCGGGCTCCGGATCGGCCACAGGTTCGGGTCGGGACTTGATAACAGAGAACGTCGATCGTTTCAAACTACAGAGCGGAATAATTTAAAAAAAACTGCGTTTTTTTTTGAAGCGCTGTGCACAAAAATATATAAGCAAAAAACACGACAAAAAAACAAAAAAAAATAAATTAAAAAAAAAAACATCCAAATAGAAAATGAAATAAAAATAAAAACGCGATCGTCTGTTCGTCAACCGCAACAGTAACAGCAAAAGCAACAGCAACAACTACAGCTACAACAATAAGAATAAACAATATAAATGGCCGCATCGGAATTGCTAATTTGCTATTGAGTTTGGTTCGCTCGCTTTCGGTTTTGTGTGCGCTGTGCGCTGTGGAGCTTGGGTCTGGGTCTGGGCCGAGGGCCTCGAACACGTCGGGTTCCTGGTACGTTCTGTCCGTCCCTCTCTCTGTCTGTCTGTCAGTCTGCCCGTCTGTTCGACTGCCCCCCTCTGACGACATTTTTGATTTTTGTGCGACATTTTTGACATGCGGATGTGCCATGTTAACGATTCCCCGTCTCGAAGACAACTGTTTCCAAAATTAGGCCCCAGCAAAGCTGCTCGCACAGCTGCAAACGATTTCAATGCACAAATCCTGAGCCCAACAAATCCTTTGCCATTTACAATAAATTGAATTTGACCAATGCTGTTGCGGTCAGGCAACCGACTGCGAACCAATCCCGCCTTCGCCTGCTGCCCGCCGACAATCAAAGTTGCAACTGAACCAACCAAGCAACCAACCAGCCGAAATGCTTCAAAACCGCAGGAAATTCGTCGAATTTGCCATGCGGTAAACTTGTGGCTTAGCCAGCAAAAAGGATGCACAAGGAGCAGTCCTTGCTGCAGGCCATTGTTTCTCAGTGCCTCTTCTCTCTCTCTCTCTCTCTCTCTGTCTCTGTAGCTCGGACTGCATCTGTGTGCCAAATGCCGAATGCGTTGGCGTATGCATAATTGATGCGAATGTTTGCGGCAGAGCCCAGTTTAGAATCCAGAACTAGTTCTCATAATTGAGTCCAGCGGACCCTCCTGCCTCTAGAAAAGAGCCGAAAACCGAGCAAAAAGAAGCTGCTGGCCAAATTGAAAGGCAACAACAAAAAAGGCAAAGTTCATTTGGCAAACTGAGATTTTTATTTTTGTTGTCAGCATTCAGAATAAAATTAAATACTGCTTCTTAGTTTCTCTTAAGTAAGAACTATGTATTTAATATTAACAAATTCGTTGATATATAAAAACAAATAAATTTAACAGTTAACACATTGCAAATATATGTTAATAGCTATTAAAAAAGTATACGATTTTTGTCATATCTATTTAAATCCATTAAAAAACACATTATTTGTAAACAAAAGATTTGTCCCACACATTTGTACAGTTACTTTAAGATGTTTTTATGACATAAACTTCCAAATTGGTACATTTATTTAGTTGCTCTGGCGCCACCGAACCATCAGAATAACTCATAAAAAACGCAACAGCCCGCAGAAACTGACTATCCAGAATAGTTTTTATGAGTATGAACCGTTACCTAGATGGTTTATTTCACCTTCCACTGGCCACGCACACACTAGGCTCGTACCCGGTAGGGCAATAAATTAATCAAAACTCGAGTGCGACTTCAATTGGAAACGAGTATTTGGTTTTCTTTGGAAAATTGCAGCTCACACCTACGCGTGTGTACGCCAGAGAGATCTGTAAATGATTTGTTTGACAACAAACACAGTGGGGCACATTTTCTGGTCCTTTCGCAGAAAGGTAGCCCCGTCTACCTATCGGTGCAAATGATCGAACACAAAACGTTGTGGAAATTGCAGTCGAAGATTATCAATATCGTCGACGTCGTTGTCGTTGTCGTCATCGTCACCAGACGACGCCAGCTATCGCCTGTGTGGCCGCTCGAGTGGGCATCATTAACCTTTTAAATGCCAACAAAAACAACGAACGGACAAGGGAACGGAGATGAGACCTCTCTGCAAATGTCAAACGTCATGGCACTTATTGATGTTTGCTCAATACCATACAGGCCCGTCTCGGCCCATTCCTGTGATCTTATTAGGCAGCCATATAGTATGTACAAAGGGGTACAAACAAAAGGACACCAGAAGCAAACGACGACACACGCGCACACCAATTATCACCCACCCCCATCAGACTATTGCCTCGCCGGCTTTGACTCCGAATCCGCCTTGGACGTAAAGTCAAACGTCATCGTTGACAGGCGAGTCATTGCTCAATGAGAGCCCTCAGTTCGTCTCAGTGTTAATGAATAAGCAAAACAATAAGTGAAGGCTATGTAATTTCAACAAAACGTGGCTGCCCTTACCTTTCCGATCAGATTGTAAGGGCTGGTCAAATGACATACGCTTGAAAGTATAATATATATCGAAATACGAAATAAGGGGAATCTAATTAATCGAAATGCTTTTGGGCCGATTTGGGATTGGAGATTTACTTGGAACGGAAATCAGCATTTTATTTAATTGCTTTTAATGACCAATGCAATGCATATATGTGCTGCAATGGCAATCAACAGCTAAGCTTAGCATTCATTAGTTTAGAAACTAAATCAAAGTAGCAATTTAACCTGGCATTATTTATATATATATAATGTACTCGATTCAAATTTAACTGCTTCGCTTTGCTTTCGAACTGCTTACTCGTAGCGTGTAACAAGCAGCGCATTCTCGAATATACTGCTTGTGTACACTGCTTTAGGGGAAACCGTTTTTAAAGAAATTAAGCAGTTCTTGCAATTCAAAGCTTTAATATTTTATTTTCATTTATGCATATATTTTAAATGCGGAATGAATTTAAGGGACCAATCAAACACGCAAATCAGTTCAGTCTTAACGAAGATATAAGAAGTTTAAATATAGGAGCTATGGATCCAAAAGCTTTTCATCTTAAAATTGTTGATGATTTTTGCCAAAAAACGTTACCACCTCAGAAACACTTTTAATGTTGTTTTTGTATAAATTGTAACAACCACAATCGATTTAAAAAAAAAAAATTGAATTGAAAAAAGTGAATACTCCTTACTACGTTTAATTCCACATCGAAGATTTAGCTTTCTATGCATATCTCCCAATCTCAGCCCCCACAAGGCAACAGTTTGACAATGCAACAATGCCGACAATAAATTGCCATGGCAACACTGCAAAATTCCGTAGTTGTTGTTTATTTTGGATACGACGCAGCCGAACACAACAAATGTCGAAAAAGACAACACCATAAGAAAACAAGAAACTTGTTCATAAAATTTAAATACAGCTTTTAAAACTAAGTAACTAGTCAAAAGGCTTTGCAAAATGTGTCACCTTACATACTTTTTGTACACCTAAAATGTAGCTAGAGTCATAGAATAAAAAATATAAGTTAAAATTAGATATACATAAACAAATAGTGTGGAGAACCATAACAATGCCAACGATTCCAAAGCGTCTGCCCATGGGCAACAAGGGCGGCGGCATGGACCTACTCAGCACTGGAGTAACACGCACAGAGGTCACGGAGATGCAGCTCAAGTGGCAGGACAAGCCGTGTCCGGCGCCACCCTGCAAACAGAGCTTCTGGTGGGCCAGCCATCCCAAGCCTGTCAAAATCAAAGGTTGTCCCAAGTAAGTTTGCACATATTTGTGGGTGGGGCGAGGAAACAAAGCGAGTTCGAACATAGGCCCAGTGAGGTCAATGAATTCCGTGGCCGGCTTGCCGGCTGATTGGGCAAAAGAAAACAATGGAAAACGAAAGTTTTGTCCAGTGGAGCCCAGTCATAAATTGCGTAAATAAATTATTAAGTATTTGGTGGCATGGTCAATGCCGAGGCACGCAAGCGGTTACCAACGGGAGCAATGGGAAGCCCCTATAAAATAGTGAATTATTTGGCGCTTAAAACTCAAATTGACGCAGTTCGTGTATAGAAAAGTCATTAAATGCGAAAAAAAAGACAACCAACATTGCGATAATAGCGGCCTCAATGGGTCGTATAAAGGTCATTTAAATGATGTTGACACCATTGGAATATTAGCCATAAAAGGTGCGGTTAAGTGTGTTTTAGATGTTTCCTTAAGTTAGTACATTTTCTTCTAAATCCACAAATAAGCTCTGATATCTCAATCTCTCAACATAATTTTATAACACCGATAATATTCGAAGATATTGTCCTAATAGAATATAATGAATAGATAGGTCTTGTTGATTCAAGATCTTGTCGAAAGCAAGGAACACCTTTAACCTTTGTGGCAGCCACGCCTCCCGTGTGCGACACGTCGATAATTTCCAAGAAGTGGACTTAGCTGCTTGGCGCCTTCATTAATTCCGCTTATCAGCGGCACACGTCAGCTGGTTGGCGGTGGGGCTAACAATTGACCTTGGCCATTGACATTACCCGGACAGGGCGATTCCAGGTAGGCACCACCCACCTACATTTCAATGTCAGCGGCGAAATGCGTGAAGTCATCTCAGCATAGTGGGCGGGGGAGATTGTGCGGAAATGCGGCACTTGACAGAAACACCTCTACAGCTCTGGTCTTGGCCATTTTCAAGGACGCAGTAAACGCGGAGGTGCCAGTGTGGTGGACAGCCAGGAAACGCTTTTAATTGGAAACACGACCCAGCTGAGGCAGCTTTGGCAAACTATTGGAATACATAATGCGGCATGCAAAAGGATTTCTGGGTAAAGCAAAAATTTGGCGGCATTTCAATTGTGCGGCAACAGTCGGCGCAGGCAGTTAATTGTTGGCACATGGGGCACACACAACACCACAACGGAGGGTGGTGTGGCTGGCCACCCCCTGTCGAGTGACCAGCGGCGGCCGAGCCGCGACCGAGGGCCGAGCGCTGCGGTCATTTGGCGTTCGCCACTCGAACAGTGCGGTACAACGCGTGCTCCTTGCCGTCCACCAGCAGGACAAAGGGGCAACAAAACATAAAAAAGTATTGATTAACTTTTTTGTGTGTGTTGTGTGCCGAGTGCCGAGTGCAAAGTTTAGAGTGCTGTGTGGCTATTTATAAGCGGGCAATGCAAAGCGGTGTGAAGCGAGTGATTTGACCGACGACGACGCCAGAGGACCATGCCAGAGACGAACTTCAGCCCCAAGCAGCACATGAATCCAGAACACTTCCCAGCCAATAGACCGGAACAGCAATCCAAGACGGAGCAGCGTGCGCAAAACTTTTCCTTTTCCAGCAGCTATCCGTATGCACCAGGACGAGGCAGCCACAACCACAGCAACTACAGCAACTACAACAACTACAACAACAATAGCACCAATCAGCAGGCCTACAACGTTCAGCGCTATCAGAGCCCCTACAACTTTCAGCACCTGGTGACCAACGCCTTCTCCGTGCTGCACAACTCCGTGGAGCTAGACCACGACCACAAGCCCAATCAGGCCATAGTGCGTCCCATAATACGCGAGCCGTCGGAACATGTAGAGCAGCAAGCCGCCGCGGGCAGCACATCGTCGAAACCGCCATTGACGACGCGCTCGTTCTTCTCGCGCAGCACGCAGGAGGTGCGCAGCTTTGCCGATGAGCTGAGCCAGAAGCTGCGCTTTCTGGCGCCGGAGGAGAACTACGGACGCGCCGGCAGCAGTCACAGCAGCGCCGGCACCGGCGCCTGGCTGACCGCACAGCAAATGGAGCGTCCACGCTTCGAGACCACAGTGCCCACGGGCATCTTTCTGCCGCCGCCGCATGAGCTGCAGATGCTGCCGGCGTCCATGTTGCGGCGCCATGTCTATGCCTACTCCTCCTATCCCATGATCTTGCACAGCTACTACAATGCCAACAACAACAACAATAGTAACAACAATAGTAACAGTAACAGCAACAGCAATAGCAACCAGAACAAGGACAGCAGCCGCCAGATACCGTTGCCTGATAAGGAAAACAAAGCCGCCACTCGGCAGAACGGAGTGCGTGCCACGGCCGCTGTGGCAGCCGCCGCTGCTGCTGCGGCGGCCTCCAAGCCCGACACACAATCGCTGGCCGGTGGCCTGCACATAACCAAGGCGCAGTTCCAGCAGCAGCTGCAGCAGCGACGCCACGGCGACAAAAGGTAATAAAAAATGCGGGCTCCCCACCCCAAAAGCAACGCCAATGGGCCAAAAATGGCCGAACTACGCCTCGAAATATTTCCATAAATTCAAATACGCAAAAGGGGGCATACGTTTTGGGGCTGTCCAGTGGGGGTTGAGCGGCTCAGTGGTTTGGTGGTTTGGTGGCTTAGTGGTTACCCTAACGAGCTGCTTATCGATTGGTGCGTCAACAATTCAATTTTGAAATGTTTTTCAATTCGCTTGGCATTTTTAAGTCCAACGTTGATTAATTTATTTGCCGCCTTCGTTAGTGAAGTGCTCCTCCTCCCCTCCCCACCCCACCCCCTCTCCACCTGCCCTACCGCGCAAGGACATCGAACGGACATCGGCATCGCAATGTGTCATGCAACGCGCCTATTTCCCTGCACTCTTTCTTTCACTCCCTCTTAAATAATTTAAATCAAGATTTTACTGGCGCTGGCAACAACAACAATTACAGCAAAAAGGCTCCACAATAGTCGGAAATTTACCTTAAATGCCATATAAAAAGAAAAAAAAAACCAGCAACAACAGCACCGAGAGGGAAGTAAGGCAGCAGGACACTGTACGGAGGGCATATGTTATTCGAATCTATGTGGGTAAGGGTATATGGATTTGTATATGGGAAAAGTGTTGCCTTGTTTTCTGGCTGCTTAGCTATTGTGTCGACACGATAAATTGAAGCTATTTTCGGTAATGGACTCAATGTGATATATAGTGTAAGTAATACTCGTATATCTAGCCCAGATACACCTGTGTGTATATTAACATATAATATATATATATTTATCAGTGAGAACTATTTGTATTTATATATAAATTAATATATAATATATACATTTATCAGTCGGAACTATACTGCGACATTTTAATTTGTCTGTATTTATATGTATGTATTTATATATACATTTATCAGTCAGAACTATAATGCGAGATGATAATTTTTACTACTTTTACTGTATAGCACGAAAGAACCCTAATATCTCCCTTGCGTGACTGGAGTAGGGATTCCATTAACCTTAATCGTTTTAACCAGCTTAGCTTATTTTTACTATCATTAAATTCAAACACTGACATTTTCTTTAAACTCGCTCCTTTATTTATAAGCTCAGAGATCACTCTTACTTAAGATCTTTAATCCTTATCGTTACGGAATGCAGTTGACATAAGATAAATACTAAGAAATAACGTACACCAATATCTTATTTTTCACATAGCTATTTAAATGTCAGCCGTTGGCTAAACTTAAAACTGACTTATAGCTATACTTTATCAAGGAAAACAAGTAAAACTGCAATTCAAAAGCCACCTGAACTTCCATTTCGCCTCTGCTCGGTTTTGAGTCGTCACTTTGGTTGATTGCTTTGTACTTCAGGACCCAGACCCAGAGAGCCGTTCCGAGCGCCCCGGATCGTAGACGTTTGCCATTTGGTGGCGCTGCTTGGCTGGGAACTTCAATGTGACTTCCTGTTTGTGGGCCAGTTTCTGCGCCAACAAACCGAAAAATTTGCATAGGTCACGAGTTCAGGTTCCAGCGCCCAATGGAGTGCAATGTCTGACAATGTTATATATGTACCCCATACCTATATACCGTACATACATAAATAGGCAAGTCATAAATAACTGACCAGTCCAGGGGCAACTGCCGATGTTTGTGGTCTCTTTAAGCTTTTGGCCAAGAAGGCTTTAAGTTTTAACTAAAAGTGGGCTATGAACTGTGGGCCGTACCCTACCCATTGACCCAAAAGTGTAGTGAACTTAACGGAAATTGATTCGAATCGGAGATGACTTGACAAGCACACGCCCTATCGAGCCGGGGGCCGGGCGCGATGCACTGCACAAATTTGATGTTTATCGCCCGAAGAGTGCAACAGATTTAGGTCTAAACAAGTAAACACGCTCGCGTCGAGAGGCGCGAGTTTGTTGAACTGGGTCGAGGTTTACTAATTGGCGGTCTCTGTTTTGACTCATTGCAGACCCGTCGTACCACCACCGGAGCCTTACATGAACATGATGTACGACCGTCGCGTCATAAAAGGAAGCAACTTCGGTACCCCCTCGATGCTCGTAAGTGGTCCAAGCCGGCCGCAACCCTGACCCATGACTAATCGCTGTTGTTTGCTTTGCAGGCGGAGGTGGATCCGTTCGACAAGGCTGCCGAGCTACGGCGCCGAAATATGCTCCGCAAACGATCGATGCAGTGCCGCAACCAGCGCAATGTCCTGGGCACACCGCCGCCAGTGAAGGGCAGGAAGCACGAAAACATACAGACGGAGAAGTACTTGGAGAAGCTGGTGCAGCGCCCGCCGGAATACTCAGTGGACACTCAAACTGATTTGTTCCTGGAGAAACCGCCGACGCCGCCATACGTGCCCGCCAAGGTGGGCGTCGATGTGGGCACCGAGATTGCCGATGGCGAGCTGTTCCACTTTGATGCAGAGGCTCAACCGATTATTGACGTGCTGGTGGATGCCTGCATCGAGCAGAGCATGCTGGAGGTGGCTCACGAAATGGAGCTGGCTTCGCTGCGCCGCAAGCAAGAGGAGTATGTTGAAGGAAACTTGTTTAAAAAGATATAAGCATTCAATTTACATCTTTTCCAGATTCCTAGCTCAACGCGAGGCAGAGCTGGCCGAGCTGCGGCGTTTGGAGGCCGAGGAGCTGCGTCTGCAGGCTGAGAAGGAGCGCCGCTTGCGCCAGGATGCCATCGCCAAGACCCTGGACGAGGAAATGCAGAAGAGCGTGACGGCAGCTAAACTGTTGCAGGGACACATTGCCAGCCTGGTGCCCGAGGTACTCGAGAACATAGAGCCGGCCAGCGATGCGGTGAAGAAGGAGCAGCTCATGAAGGATGTCTGCCCCTGGCTATCTGCCGAAGTGGCCCAAGAAGTGGGCCACATTGTGGACTCTCGCGAGATACTGACCGCCATTATATTGGAGATTATCAAACAGCGTGCATCAGCCTACATCGGCTACAAAGAGGAAGAATCCGAGCCGTCGACATCAGATGTCGGCATTTGCGAGGAGGAGGGTTGCATGCTCGACGACATGGAGACGTGCCCATGCGAGCCGGAAACTGAAATTTCCGATTGTCCAGAGCCGCCGCCAGAGCCAGCGCATCTGTGAGGCGAAGCGTAATAATTAATAAAATGAGATATGATTTGGTTAAGTTAAAGTTTCGAGTTTGAGGCCCGCCCGGCGGTCGTTAAGTGCCTACTAACAAATCCAAAGTGCAGCTTTGTTATTGTGTCTGGCAACACGCGGGCGTGCCTCGGCCGCATGTTGCCACACACAATTTCATTGGCGCCAAATCGTTGCATCAAAAGTAAGCAAATATTGTTAAAGGTTTATGTTTTACCAGAATATCCAACAAATAAACAAAAAAAAAATAAATTAAGTTTCGTTCATTTGAATAAAAGTCGTTATGGCAGTGTTGTATAAAGTTAGAGCTATGCGGTACCGAATTCGGTATTTTAGTATTTCCACGAAATATTCGGTGCTTTGAGGCTTGCCGTTTGCAGCCACACTAATCAATCAAAACAACATGTCCAAAATATTCACACCTACAAATCAAATACGTCTTACAAATGTGGCCATTGTGAGACTAAAAAAGGCAGGCAAGCGCTTCGAGATTGCCTGCTACAAAAACAAGGTGCTATCCTGGCGCAACAACAGGTAAGCGAGCGTAAACAAGCTTACCCGGCACTGCTCAACAAGTGAACTTCTCTGCACAGCGAAAAGGACATCGATGAGGTCCTGCAAACACACACCATCTTCACCAACGTGTCCAAGGGACAGGCGGCCAAGAAGGATGAACTGCAAAAGGCATTCGGTCCCAAAGACGAAACGGAGATTTGCAAGGAGATCCTGAGCAAGGGCGAACTTCAGGTGTCGGAGAAGGAGCGACAGAGCGTGCTGGACTCGCAGCTGAACAGCATTGTGAACAGTGTGGCCGCACTTTGCGTGAATCCTGAAACTCGTCGCCCCTATTCGTCCACCATAATCGAAAAATCGCTGAAGGACGCACACTTCTCAGTCAAGATGAACAAGAACACCAAGCAGAACACACTGGAGGCCATCAAAATGCTGCGCGATCATATGCCCATCGAGCGCTCGCGCATGAAGCTGCGCGTCAGCTTTGCTGGCAAGGAAGGTGGCGGCAAGTTGAAGGAATCGGTTGTCAAGCTGGCAAATGCCGTGGAGCACGAAGAGTGGGAGGAATCAATGCTGCATCTGACACTGCTCATCGATCCCGGCCAATATCGCGTCATAGACGAGCTGGTGCGCAACGAAACCAAGGGCAAGGGCCTGTTGGAGCTGCTCGAACTCAAGGAGGTGGTCGAGAGCGATGAGCAGTTCTAGACATTAAACGACTTGTATCAAATATATAGCTGGTTATTTATGTTAACAAAATTCAGAATGCATAAAGATTAAACTGTGGAGGAACTGGCAGGAAGCAGCAGCTGGCTTCACTTGCGCTTCTTCAGATTCTCAAATCGACGCGACAGTTCATCAAAGTCAATTTCGTCGTCATCTTTGCCCTTTTCGCTGCCTGGGACGTCTGGCAGGTCGTTGGGCACGTTCGGCAGCGATGGCAAATCCAACGCTGGCGGTGCGCTGGGGTGCTCGGGTCCGCCAGGCGGCAACTTTGAGCGAGGTTGTGGTTTCGGTTTGTTGGCATTCTGCGGCGAGAAAGGAAAACATTAGTACAAATTGTCTTTCAGAGAATCGTCTATAGATTTAAATCGTGTGCGTCGTTGCGACATTCGAGAAGGAGTCGCTGACCTGCAAATTAACGGGATTAATCGAGGAGTAACGTGGCGGTGGATCATTGTGCGGTTTGGGGCGCTGTTAGGCAAAATAAAAAGTCAAAATGAAATAAATAATAAAATTGTATATATCACAAGCGGCGATAGCAGGAAGAGTAGAAAGCTGACACCACGACCATGACTCATTGTGTTCTCTACACTTACACGCACATTGTGACGTCACACAGGAACGAGACAACAGAACGACGACAGATTTGGGTTACAGTAAGTAAGGGGTAAACGAAAAGCAAGTTAGTTGCGGACCAGGTCCAAGCGTACTACAGAGCGCTAACGTACCAAAATATTCTCGTCCGGGCTGCCAGAGCCCGGCTCCGGCTCCTCAGTGTTGGTTAAATTTTCGTGCTGAAATTGCCCAATCATGCAGGGACATGCTAAAAGCTCAGCTCAAAGACTACATCATTAACCACGAACTTACATTGATAAAATTGGTATTGAGGTCCTTCTCCTCGGCACACTTTCCCTGCGCCGATGTCGTCGGCGGCGGCTGATTGGGCGGTATGTTGTAAGCGAATGGTGGCATCGGTTGAACTGGAGCTGGAGCTGGAGCGACACAGGCAGCGGCACCGCCACCGCCGCCGCCACCACCACCATAAGGTGGATAATTAAATGGCTTGCTGCTGGGTGGCATTGGCATGTCCGGCAATTGTGGCATTGCCGGATAGCCAATGAAGCCCATTTGGGGCGGACCAGGCACACCACCACCGCCACCGCCACTAAGATTATTACGATCGGACAAATCAATCAGATGATGCTGCTGCTGATCGGGCTTTTGCTCCTCCTGCATGACCTGCGGATCGGGCTCGTATTCGATGTTGTAGTTCTTGGCAATCGCTATCAAGTAGTTCTCCACCAGCAACTTGGGCGGCGCCTGCAGCGTCAGCTTGTGCATCAGCTTCTCCGAGACGTAATGCTCGCCGGTGGCGGTGCGCGAATGCTCCCCAAACTCCGGACCGTACTTGTTCACGAAGATGTCGGAGATGACCTTCAGCTCGCCAATGTCGCTCTGCAAGCGGGGACAGACCCAAACGAGACTGGACACGGGCTCGGCTATGCCTGCGTCCAGTTCCTTCATTTGCTGGATAAGCCCGAAGCGAGCCAGCAACAGATCGCAGTACATCTCAACAATTTCCATGGCCTCTACCAAATAGTCCTCGCTGTGAATGGATCGGAATAAAGCTTTGTCTACTGCCAATGGGAAGTGGCGTGCATCCTACCGTATAATGTGCTCGACGCGTATGCGTGCCCGTTCCGTTTTGCCCGTGGCGAGGTAGTCGGCGATCTCCTTGCGAGATTTCTGCGTTATTTCCGCCTTCTTCTTTTCCAGCAACTTGAGACGGTTTTGCGCTAGGCGCAGATTCGTCTTCAGTTTGTTATAGTTGGGGCCACTGGAGAACATTTTGTCACCTGTAGCTTATTGCAGTATAAACTATTCTAATTTTCTCTTTATGGATGATTCACAAATTAGGGAAAAACAAACTCTATGTGACGTCACGAGCTGGTGTTGCCAACTATCGTAGCAAAAAATACATTAAATTTGGCTTTACTACAAAACCGTTGTTCTTAACTGTTATCAAATAATAACGAACTTTAAAGTTTATTATAAACTATTTTACTGTATCGCTACTGTTAGAGTGGATATAAAAAGACTAAGAATCAAAATGTGTCAAATACTTCAGTCTTCTTATAATACAAAAGCAATTCTAATATTTAATCAAATATTTATGTAGTTGCTATATACTTTAAAAACAAACCAATATGCAAACATTAAATTTGAAAAACATTTCTTATAACACCGAAATATGAAAATGCCAACAATTGATCTAAATAATTTTAGAGAATTGATCAAATAACTGCGGATTACTACGCTTTAAGCATAAAATGTAGTAATCAGCCCTGCCAACTTGACCGAAATGGATTTCCGCCTATTTTTACCACACTTCGTTCGTTGTGTGTTGTTGCTTCATCTTCCTCTTCAAAATAATTCGCAAGAGCTGCGCGCTCCTTTCGCGCTGCACAAGACATCGTTCAAACTGGCAATAAATTGAATTTTAATTAACAAAATTAAGCGTGCATTAAGTGCAGTTAACTATGCAGACAATGTGTTCAATAAAAGCTAAAGTGTCGCTCTGGCGATTAGTCAGGAAAAATGTGAAAATTAAGAAAACTCCAGTGATAAGTGGCTTGCGGGCATTTAGTGGTCCCACAAAATGTACTCAGTGCCCTACATGCCAAATAGAGGTACCACTATACATTAGACGTAAACGCGCCAGAAGCAGACGTCGATAAAAGTGCAAAACAAAACGCAACGCTGAAAATGTTTGTAAACAGCTGCCGACTAAACTGCCGCCAGACGGCGCCACCTACCTCGCTTGTTGGCATTGCCAGCAGCAACTAAACGCCATATTTAATTCTGCCTCGTCGCTTTGGTGTTTGTTAAAGAAAGCGAATTTTCATACAAAACCCAGCATAATTGAATGCTGAGGCCCATTTTGACTGAAGTTAAGAAGGAAAAGAAGATGATTTGAGTGTTTAGTGCCAATGAGTGTGTGTTTTTCATCGTGAGTTGTACGGCGTAACAGCACCAACAACTGGCCAAGGCCCAGAAAGGTAAAAATTATGATGCAAAAAGGAAAATTGCGCTGCTGCCTTACGGGGCATGTGACGTCACAGACGAACAGACGCACGCACTGCGTGCAAAGCTAACCACAACGTGTCTACCTTCCAGTGTCCGCCATGGAACAGTACATAGTGCACAGCAACAGCGAGGACATCGAAATGAAGCCCGTCTACTCGGACCTCCAAGTGGTGCAAGTGCCGCACGACGAAGTGGGCGTAAGTAAAACAATAGTGCACGCTACTGCTGTGACCTCTAAACTCGAGCATCTTGGCCGGCAGTCTCTCGTCCTGCAGGATGACCAGCAGCTGGTGTTCAGCGATCAGCAGCAGGTTGTCTACCAGACCGCCGCACCCGCGCAGTACCAACAGCCGCAGCAGACGACAACGGCCAGCCACTACATTATAGGCGCCGAGCTACAGCAGCAACAGCAGCAGCAGCAGGAAGTGCAGCAACAGCAGCAGCAACAACAACAGCAGGTGGTTATGCACCATCAGCATC
This sequence comes from Drosophila colorata, assembly GCA_035041545.1. Taxonomy (NCBI): domain Eukaryota; kingdom Metazoa; phylum Arthropoda; class Insecta; order Diptera; family Drosophilidae; genus Drosophila; species Drosophila colorata. The sequence goes on from JAWNLD010000564.1 coordinate 11,345,853, forward strand.
AGCAGGTTCACTATCAGCAGCAGGAAGTGCAGCAGCAGCAGCAGCAATATGTGCAACAACAACAGCCCGCCATTCAGCACACGCAGCAAATCTATTACACGTCGGACCAGGTGCTGCAGCCCAACACAATTGTGCAGCACGCCTCCATGCAACAGATGCAGCAGCAGCAGCAACAAAAGAAACAGCAACAGCAGCAGCAGCAGGTGCTCCAGCAGCAGCACCAGCAGCAGTACCAACAGCAGCAGCACACCGCCTACCAACAGCAGACGACGCCGCTGGTGCAGGCCGCTCCTCAACAGCAGCAGCAGTTGCTGCAAAGCCCACAGCATCAGCAGCAAACGCTGCAGCTGCAAACATCACCCGCACAGCAGCAGCCGCAGCAGCATCAGCAGATTGTCTACCGGATGACGACAACGCAGCAGCAACAGCGCCAGATAAGCGTAAGCATCTAGAGAAATAAAACATGTCATAAAAGAAACGTTGGGCTAGGCGATTCAAATGATTCAAATCCACGTATTTAATTAATAAATATGCATGGTCCTTTTGGAACTGCCAATGTTATATGACATCTAGAATATAGAATTCTCCGAAAATTTAATTTCCTTCAAAACTGAAGCGCTATAATTAACGATAGTCCACTCTATATAGTATATATGTATGTCAGTCTATTTGTTTCTAGGCAAACGAGTCTCACTTTTATACATCTTTAAGATTAGATTTTCACAGTTAAAATGTTTTCCAACAACAATCGATAGAGATCAAGATCTTCTAATGAATACATTCTGACAGTTCTCTCTCTTCTCTCATTAATTAAATGTCGAGCATTAGAAAGCCCAAAAACTTCTAAATACATCAAACGAGAAACAACAAATAGTTGTAAAAAACAAACTTTAGCTTAGGTCTGACATTAAAAATGCCAGTTTCTCTGATTCCGAAATGCTTTAACATAATTTAGATCCATATGTAAGTTGTGCAAAAGAGTTAATAGATTAACGCTAATCATTTTGTTGCAGATGCTCAACAACACGCATGTGATAGTGCAACAGCCCACGGGACAGCAGGTGTTAATACAGGCGCCACAGCACCAAGAACTGATTATGCGCCAGGCCACCGGCATTCCGCAGCAGGGCATCAATATTCACGCGTACAACAATCGTGTGGTGTACACCACATCGCCGCAACAACAGCAGCAGCAGCAGCACGTGCTGCAGCAACACGTGCAACAGCAGCAGCAGCAGCAACAACTCCATATACAGGCCCAAACCACGCATCTTGTGCAGACGCGCGTAGTGCCGCAGCCAGCGGGCAACGTTGTCTATCAGCAGGTGCAGCTGCCAAAAGCGCCCCTGCAGCAGCAGCAACAACCGCCGCAACAGCAGCAGCCGCAGCAGCAGCAACAACAACAACAACAACAACAGCAGCCACAGGGACAGGTGCAGGTGCAGCAGCCGCAACTGGTGAGCACAGCAACGAGCACACAATTGGTGCGCTCAGCATTCCGGGGCAAAGCAACGCGTGGCGGCGCCGTGATTGCCAGACAACCCGCCGGAACTGTGATCGCCACGCGACCGGCGCTCACCTCCACAATTGTGCGGCATATGCGACCTCGGGGCGGCCTGCAGGCAGTGACAGGCAGCATTGTGAGGAGTGTGCGGCCGCAGGGCGTGCGACCCACGCGCACCCAAGTGGTGGTGCAGACCACCACTGTCGGCGAGGGCCAGAACATGCATATACTGACCCAGCCACAGCTGGCCAAGCAGATAACAATCACCAATCTGGGCCAGCCGACGGTGAGCTCGCCGGGCCAGCAGCTGCAGCCGCGTCATGTCTACCGCCATGTGGTCGGCGAGGCAACCGCCAGTCCCCAGCAACAGCAGCAGCACCAACAGATGGTGCTTATGCGGCAACAGCCAAGTGGGCCAGGTTTCGCAATCGGGCGCTTTCGGGCCACATCGACGCCAACGGCGCAGGCGCAGGCGCCCAACAGCAGCACCATGGGCATGGATCTCGAGGATAGCATACAGGCAGTGGTGGTGAAGAAGGAGCAGCAACAGCAAAAGCCAGCAGCGGGCTTGCCCATGCAGCTGCCCACTGTCGGCAGCACCACGCTGACCACCTACTACCAGCCGACGTCGGCCGCCAACAGTAGCAGCGAGGAGGAGCAACAGCAGCCACAACAGCAGCAGCAGCAACAACAACAACAGCAACAGCAGCAGCAGCAGCAACCACAACAGCAGCAGCAGCCACAACAGCCGGGCGTGCGCACGGCCAGTGGACCCAGCATGACCCTGTCGGAGTTCAAGAAACGACAGACTATGGCCAGCTCGCCATCTCCAGCTCCACCTGCTACGGCGGGTCTGACTCCGATGCGACCAGCCGCGCCTGGCACTCTGGTGCGTTCGGTGCCCAAATTGGCGCAGGCGGTGCCCCAGCCCCAACCACAGGCAACGCAGCAGCAGCCGCAGCAGCAACCAAACGCCGTTGCTTCCCCGCGCATTTTGCAGCCTCAGCAGCGGGTGCTTTCCGCAGCGCCAGCGCAGCCGCAAGCGTCTTCCGTGCAGCAGACGTCGCACAACAACTACGAGATTCACTCCCAGCACGTGCTCAACAATCGCGCCGGCCAGCCCATCGCGGATCGGGATCGCAACAGCGCCAAAATGTTAGTAATCCTGGCTTCCGGAGAGCAGCGTCTAATCACCTTTACGCTGCCGCGGGAATCGTGCACCGTGCAGGATCTGCTCGAGCAGGTTAGCGTGCCTTTCGACAATAGCACCACCATCCAATGCGTGGAGCATCGCGGCGCCAACGTGGACTTTGTGGTCACTGTCGGCTTCTCCGTCAATGAGTCTGCCAGCGAGCTTATTTCGCGCGCCGAGGAGAGTCTCCAAATGAATCGACAGCAGGAGAACGCCGCAGCGGCAGCAGCCGCAACGACGCCTGCCTACAATCCACAGTCGACCACAGCGGCGGCCGCTGCTGCAGCTGCAGAACAGGTTAAGCGAGAGTCAACAGGCGCCGCATCCCCAGCTGCGACTGCCCCGTCGGATGGACCCAAGTTGATTGACGGCTTTTATGCCGTTTGCCACCTGTGCGGCTTCACGGGCATGGATCACGCCAAGTGCGAGCGCTGCAAACGCGTCTTCACGGAGCCGCCCAAGCGCAAATCCTATGTAACCAAGTCTTCGAATGCTTCCGCGGCCTCCATGGCGGGCTCAGGCGCATTAGGGGGCGAGCCCGTGACGGCGGCAGACAAGAAACGAGAACTGGCGCGCCTCAACAAGCAGGTGGGCGCCATCGGAGGCACCTACTCGCCAGGCTCGAGCAACGTGCGAGGCAGAGGCATGGCGATCCGAGGCGGACGAACGCGCAGTGGCCGTCGGGTTGCCGAGGCGGATCCTGTGGTATTGCTCAGCAGTGAGGATGAAGCCGAGAAGGACGAGTCCAACGGTGATTTAGGCAACGTAAGTACATAGTCTACAACTGTTGTGAAATGATTTGCTTAATTGACATATGATTTGTTCTTTCGCAGTGCCCCGCTGCCCATGCCAAGCGCAATTCAAACGGAAGCGCCAATCAACTGCCAGCCGCATTTGCCTGTGATCCAATGCTGCCCGAGGTGGATGAGGAAGCGATATACAAAGGTAAGTGCAATTTTAAGTGAAACAGCGAAAATGATTACCCATCTATTTTAATTTGCTATCAAAATTATATTATATCAATAAGTAGGTGTAATTAATTAATGCTGCGATTCAAAAGTCACACCTTAGCTTATCTCTCAACTGTGCTTGGTTTTCCATCCCTGGCGCTTATCAAATTGCTATGTGTACATGCCTGTGCCGTAATTTGATGTTGGCAATGATGTTGGCTGGCAGTTGTAGTTGCGCATCGAGACGCTAGAGCGCGCTCTGATACCACGCCATTTTTCATCAAAGAGAGCACGAAGAAGAAGCACAGCGCAAGGCGAATGCGTATTGGACAAGTTTCCAGTTCGTGTTGCATTAGAAATTGCAATTTGTTGTGCCCTTTTGACTAGATTTGTATCTTGTTATGAGTTTAACGCATTAGTTTGTTTTAATATTATAGTCTAACAATGGGTGATGACGGTAAGCGGCCGACAGCCAGCAATTTAAAAAACAGTGCGAAAAAAATGTGACTGCGGCAAGCAGCAGATGCAGCCACATGTATAAAAAAAAATATCTATATATATATATAACAAAATCAATTATAATTCAACGGTATTCTTCTCAATATTCCCTTGCAGACTTTGTCCGAGGCGATGTTACCGACCTGTCCGATGCGCCCGATGGCGAATCCTTTACCACCGAACTGACCTGCAAATGTCTGCGTCTGATGCCATATCGCTTTCAGATTACCGAACCGGTGAGTGCCGATATAGATGCATATCGTATTTATTATGTGCTAATTACGCCTCTGCCCGCTGTAGGTGAGCTTCACCTCCAAGGGCGTGCGCATAGTTGGCGTACTGCCGGACAAGGACGAGCAGTTTGTGCTTCACATCTACAAGCACGAGGTGATCAAGGTTATTGCACACTTTGCCAGCTACGAGCAGGCCCAGCCGCTGGTCACGCTCTACATGCTGAAGACGTGCGCTCAATACGTGAAGACGCAGCTCCAGCTGCCCGATGATCCGCCCAACGAACGTAAGTAACTAGCAACTGCCAATTTTGAAACAATGCTTACAAAACCCTTTCTCTTTCCTGCTTGTTTCCGCAGAGTTTGGTTTTAAGTGGCATGGCAGCTTTCACGAACGCCGCTTGATTTTACTCTTTGATGCGATCAGCTTTTCGGCACGCGAGACGCTCAAGTCCATGTTCAGTTTCCTGGATGAAATCTCATCGCGTGATGCGGCGGAAATCTTGGAGCGTATCGCGGACTCGGACCGCAAGGCGCTGGATAAGCCCACCCAGCTGGCGCCACGTCAGCTGCGTCCTGATGAGCAAGTCAGTCTGCTTATGTACCCGCCCAAGGGCACGGGCGGACTGTGCATACGCATGGAGGACTACGTCTGCTTGACCAAGGAGTCTTATTTGAATGACATTATCATTGACTTTTATCTGCTCTGGCTGCGCAACACGCTCATCCCAGAGGCGCAGCGTGAGCGAACACATATTTTTAGCACATTCTTTTACAAGCGTCTCACCACGTTGACGCGTCCAACGGACGTGAAGCAGACTGCGGCCCAGAAACGGCATGCACGCGTTCAAAAGTGGACGAAACTGGTGGATATATTTGATAAGGACTTCATCATAGTGCCGATTAACGAACAATCTCATTGGTTCCTGGCCATCATTTGCTTTCCCTGCCTAAAGGGCCCCGTCACCTACGACACCAACCAGCCCGTGGAGCCGCAGCAGCTGAAGCGACCGCGCGGCAAGAAGGTTGCGCTGCAGATCGGCAACACAACAATCACACCTCTGTCCAAGCGCGAGAGCGTCACTCTGCCGACCATGCCCAGCGAAATATGTCGAATTGCCGACGACGAGAGTGAACGAGACGAGGCCGAGGGCGATGACAGCGACATGGCCTCCGAGGTTAGCGAGAACTCGAATCCACCTATTAGTAAGGAGCCGACAGCGACGGCGGCGGCGGCGGCAGCAGCAGCAGCAGCGGCGGCGGCAGCAGCAACACCAACACCTTCGACAGCATCCGGACCAGCACGCGCAACGAACGAAGATGTGCCGGCTGTGAAGCAGCCCCTGATTTTAATCTTTGACTCTCTGGCGGGCGCCTCGCGCAGCAGAGTGGTGGCCACGCTGCGCGATTATCTGACGTGCGAGTACAAGGTGAAGAAGCCGGATGCGCAGGCGCACATATTCAACAAGGATAACATGCCAGGACATTGTGTCAAGGTGCCGCAACAGAACAACTTCACCGACTGCGGCCTCTATCTGCTGCAGTATGTGGAGCACTTCTTCAAGGATCCAATCAAGGACTACAGGCTGCCCATCAAGCAGCTCACCAACTGGTTTGACTATCTGACCGTCACCAAGAAGCGCGAGGATATCGCCCAGCTAATACAGCAGCTGATGGACGAGAGCAACACACAGCAGCCGCGACTCATTTTGCCAGTAATCGAGTTTCCCACACTCAATGGCCAGCTGGTGGAGTATCCCGAAGAGACGGAGAGCGCCGAGTTTGAGGAGGAGGAGGGCCACGAGGATGAGGAACACACAAGTGAAGCGGTAAGCAGCCCCCTCAGCAAACGATAGTCATGCAGAGAAATTAATTTTCCTCTTACGACATGACAGCATGATGACAGTACACCAACTGAAATGGAGGTTGATCCCACTGCCGAGGAACTCCAGCAGTCGCAAACGTCCAAGACGTCTACACCAACCGTGACACCAACAACGATAGCCACAAGCTCAACTGTGATGACGGGCACCACGGCGCGCAGATTCGTCCTAAAGCGTCGCCTGCAAAATGGGGCTGCCTCGTGTCCGAACAATAGCAATGGCTCCAATGGAGGCGACACTAGCAACAGCAACAGCCAGCTGGTGCCACAGCTGGTTAGCACTTCCCCGCTCGGCAGCAGCAGCACGCCAGCTGCCCTCATAACCAAGGGGGTGGCCAGCGTCGGCACTGGCAGCCTAAAAATACGCAAGATTGAACCGTAGCACACGGGCTCAGCTCCAATCGCAGAAATGCCTCCGCTGCAATTGCTGCAGTTGTTGCGCACATTGTAAATAATTCAAATAAAAGAAATTGCATAATATACACATAAAAACATAAATATGCCTAACATTTTTTAAATTAGTAATTATAAAAACAAAACTCGTGAAATATATTGAAAAATGAATTTAAATAAAAAACTCCACTCGTTTAAGAAAATACGAAGTTGCTTTTGCAATTTTTGTTGCAATTTTGAGGGTTGTGGGCGGGGGAACTTTCCATTTCTAATGCCCCTGTGCCGCCCTCGCCCAAGAACCAGTTTGCGGTTGCCATGTAGGCTAGAATATCTGCCATGTATACACTACCGTCATACATGGTGAGACTCCCACAGACAATCCTAACTGAATTCATTAATTAACTATAAGCAGTTGTGCGCACAATATTGGCCTAACTACTTGTTTATTTTATTGGCCAAATTATTAAAATCAAACGTATATTAGCGTAGTTATAAGTGCGTGCACCCTGCGACACTTGTCATGTAGCCGATTAAGAATACATGGCGAGCTACATGGAACGCAACACACACGCACACTCATGCACACGCAGGCATTCGTCATGTATTGTTCGGCCTCAAAAGTTGGGTTATGTTTACAGCAGCAACAGCGGCAGAGGGTCGAGGGCTGAAGAACGAATGATGAGCACAAAACAAACGAACGAAATGCGCCCACCCTCATAATTTGAAATGTTCGGTAGCATCACACAAATGACATTCACATCACAAATTTTAACAAATAATTTTGTGCAAATAATGCAGTGTTATAAATAGTATAAACATAAGAACTTTTCATTCATAAAATTATACACAAAAATTAGCCATTGTATTAAACGCTTTTTTTCCGCTAAAAAATTGCTCAAAGTGCCCATCTACATTAATACCATTAATTTAATATGCTTTACTGTAGATTTAGGAATAATGTCAAAGATTTATTTACTTTATTTTGTTTTGTCAAATGTATTTTATATTTATTTTGATTGCAGTAAATTAATCGATAACAAATCAGCTGCTTCAGTGAAAAACAATAACACAACTGTTGCTTGTTTAAAAACGTTGGTCACACTAGACACCGGTAACTTTTCGGAAAAAATATACATGCAGATACAACACGTATGTAGATACAATTTTAGCAGTACGATAAAATAACCAATCTGAAAATTGCAATAGAACGATTCAAATAAATGCACCACTTTAGCGCTAATAAATTCAAGTAAGACTGGGCAACTTTGTGTGTATATATTTTTTTTCTATATTTCTTAACCCTTTGGGTGGACTTCAGATATGGCCAAAGAACATATTCATATTGCATAGGATAATCACAGCTATGGAGGGGGAATACAGTCTTCGATCTTCAGCTCAGCGAAATGCAGTCGTATCCAGTGCCTGGGTAGGATCTGTAAAGAAAAAGAGCAAAGCAAAACAAAAAAAAAAATGTTCCTAATACTGTCCAAATGTCGATTTCAGGTGTCTGACAGTCTCTAGGATTTTCGTTCCGCAAAGGGAACTGAATAAAGTCTCGGCAGTCTTAGAAAAATTGCAGTTGTGAAATATTTAGTTGAAAAGTCACGTCGACCAGAATATTATTGTCTAATATTTTAGTTTTAGTTATTCAAGAAGCGGACAGGCTCAAAAAATATCACATACCCAAAGAATTACTCTTTCGGTGTCTTGTACCTTGCTTAAGAGAAGAGTTTCTGGTCTCATTGTCGCTGAAAGACAGAATTGTCGAAGGTTTTTTTTTTGCATTGATTATGCTGGTCTTGAGGGTTAACTTGCGGTCCGGGTGTTAGATTTGATTTAAGATTGAATCGTTGCTCAAAACGATTTATATATACACATACAGATGCATATATGGTATGAGTGCTGTTTGCTTTGGGGCGCTGCGGAGCGTGGGGGCGTTACTCGACTCCGCATGGAACGTTCGATTTTCAACACTTTGGTTGCTTTCTGCTGACTAAAAGTCCAACTCTCGAGTGGGGGAAGCACAGGGATTACAAGCACACACACACACATTGCACACACGTCACTGCTTTGCTTTTTCATTAGCATTGTTAACGGTACGTTCTTGTTGTGCTGTTGTAGGTTGTTGTTGTAGCGTCTTTTTTTAAATAAAGTTCACATTTTGTGCTTGATTTATTTTTTCTCTCTTTTCTGTATTTTTTTGTTTTTTTTTTTTGTTTTAAAATATGAATTAGATGATTTTTTGTTTTGTTGTAATTTGCTTATTTCGTAAGTTTGTTTAAATCATAGAACTGTCGCAGGACAAATAGCTAAGCAAAAGAGAGAGACAGAAAGAGAGTGAGAGTAAGAGAGAGAGAGTTGGAGTGTTGTGTATAAGAGACGAGCTGTTCGCACGATTGGATTTGGATTTTGTGTGTGTGGGTCCAACATTTCCCGCTGCTCACTTAGCTTACTTTTCATTTGAATTTGATTTTGCATTTGCATTTGCATTGCATTCGAAGACTCGCTTATTCTTCTTCTTCTTAAACTATTACTTTCACACGCGACACTTTTCCGTGCATCATTGGAGGTGGTTAGGAGGAGTTTCGCGCACTTTTTGAATACCCGCAAACAATACTCAACGACACACTCAACGCCTGGCGTCCCGATAGCTGCGTTGCCCACCGCCGCCGCCGCCGCCACCGCGATCGCCACGAAACTGTCGCGAGGATCCGCTGCGGTTGCCACCGTAGTCGCGTCGTCGGCCGCCTACGGAGCTGTTGTTGTTGTCCCGGTTGCCTGCACTGATACTGGGCACGGATGGGCCCCCAACGGCGCCACCAGCCGCATTTCCACCGCCGCCGCCATTGGCAGCGTACACTGGGAATCCGGGTGGTGCCGCCACCGTGGGCAGACCGGCGTTTTTCCAGGCGGCAAAGTCCTCATAACTGGGCGCTTTGTCGAAACCCGGCGGCGGTGGCCGCATCGGCTGTGGCGGCGGGTAGTCCGGCAGCGGAGGTGCTCCAGGTCCATCATAGTACCGCACCGGCGGCGGCAGCTGTTCGTACATCGACGCGGGTGCGCCGGGCGGCAATGCATTGGCCGCTCCGGCAGCCGACGGCATCGGCATCTGGCCAAAAGGCGGCACAAACGGCAGCGGCGGTAGCTGGCCGTGCATGTTGCGTATGTAGTCCGCCACGTAGGCCTCGGCCGCAGCGGCCGAGGACATGTAGCGCTCCCACGAGGGCATGCCCATGTCACCGGCACCGGCTGCGCCGCCGGCCATCTGGCGATAGGGTGAACCGCTGCGCTTGAAGCCGCCGCTGCCGGGCATGCCCATACCCATGCCCATGCCGTGATGCCCATGATGATGGTGCCGATAGGGGCGCTGGTGGTGATGCGGCGCACCGTGGCCGTAGCTGCGCTTGTGCCGCATGGGACCCAGCTGGCTGTTGCCGCGTCCGCCGCTGTGGCCGCGCGTGGAAAGGCTGCGCGGCGCCTTGTAGATGACATGGATGCCCTTCTCTCGCATCACGCGTGCCGTCTCTTTGGACTTGCGCAGAATGGGCGTCAGCTCGATCTGTTCGTCCTCGGGGAACAGGCGGCACAGCTCAGCGCCAATTTTGGGCTCGATCTCCTGGCCGTCGCGTCCAATTTTGACCGGTTTGCCCTCGTTCCACGAGTTGTGCAGGTGCAAGGTGGCATTAAACGACAGCTCCTTGCGACAAATCCAATCCAGCTCGATGACTCCGCCCAGGGCCTTGGGCGAGATGCTCGGCGGCAGCACCCAGGCCACCTGGGGTATGTCCCGTCGCGAGGGCGCCGCCATGCGCGCAAAGCCCGCGAATTTGCCTGCCCGTGGAAAAGGGAAAAAACAGCGTATTATCTGTCTAGCTAGGTAACCCAAGGGAAGCTTTGTCATCCCAGCCAGCTTACCGCTCTCGTTGACGGAGAAGATGAGCAGCACATTGCGCGCCTCCTTGAAGGCTTGGCTCAGGTTGGCATCGTTCTGCGGCAGCGTCGCCCAGACGCTCTTGTTCTTGGACAGCTGCACGTTGTCGCTGTTGTTCGACTTGATCAGGAAGAAGCGGGTGTCGCGAAACAGGTAGTTCAGCTTGGTCATGTAGTCATAGGACTTCTGCGTGTTGCCGCCGCCATCCTTCTCTGGCGTGGAGCCCTTCGAGCTGTTCGCCATCGTTACCTTGCTGCGGGCGCCGCCGTTGCGCTTGTGCTGTGTGCCCGAATCCGAGTCCGAGGACTCGCTGTCCGACTCCAGGGCGGGCAGCAGCGATGGCTTCTCGTCCTCCGCATCGCTCAGATCGCTCTTGTTGCCGCCGGTGCCGCTCAAATTGGCTGCCGGGATAGAGCTGCTGCCTCCGCTGGTGTTCTTCTTGCTGCGCGACTTTTTGGCACTCGTCTCGCGCTCCTCCGCATCATCCTGCGACTTGGAGTTGGACTTGTCGTCGGTGTCGAGGGGTTTCTTCGACTTGGACTCGCTGCCGCTGCTGCTGGACTTCTTCTTCTTACCATTGAGATCGCCGGGCGAGGCCGCTCGCTTCGACTTCTTCGAGGATTTGTTGTTCTTACTGGTCGATGGAGCTGCTGCAGTTGCAGCCGCAGGTGTGGGCTTGGCAGAGGCAGCTTCCTTGACAGCTTTGCTGCTGGACTTGGACTTAGCGGCGCGTTTGCCGCTCCTGCCGCCATCCACGGAGGACGGGGCCGTGCTCACCGAGCTGATGCTCGGCTCCGAGTCGGAGGCCATGGAGCCAGCTCGCGATTTGGAGGCTTCGCTGCGCGTATCGAAGGAATCAAAGTCCTGCAGCTCCTCGGCAATGTCCGCCTCGTTCTCGTCCAGGCCGAGATGAACTGCATCCAGATCGGCCATGTCGCGCATCAACAGCTGCTGCGCTTGTCGCAATTGACGCAATTAACGGTACGTCGTTTGTTTACCTTCCCACTATGCTTAGATGTAGTTGTTGTTGTTGACTACTACGGACTGCTTGGCGGCGGCTTCTCTGTTCCTCTTCTGTGTATGCGTTCGTCCATTCAAGCGCGCGTGAATGAGACAGCAAGCGGAGCAGCGGAAATAGACATAGAGAAAAAACGCCAATCGATTTAGCAAACCGAATCTGCAAAACAAAAGTCGCAAAATGCACAGTACTCAACACTCACTTTCTGCACGTAGCGTGCTAGTTTAGGCGCTTGATTTGCGCACACTTTATTGCACTTTTTGTGTATTTTTCACTGCATTAATTCACCAATTGCGATGAATATTTCTTTTACACCGATTTTGCGTCAACAGAGACAAGAGACCAATGGCGGCAGAGCAGTGCGGCCATATGCACAGAAGCGCAATGCAGCGTTTCTTTGTGTCTCTTATCGAAATCGTATCTACCTACCGCTGACCATTTATCGAATAATTTGCGATGTTTTTGCCAAGCAGTAGAATTGGGCAGGGGAAATTAAAAGAATATTAGATATAGTTTTTTCAAAACTTATTCTATGCTTAAAAATACTCTTGTGGATTTTCGGACATTGCAAAATGCGTTAATTAAATATATTTGTATAGCTGTGTATACAGCGGCAAACAGCAAAAAAAAATATTCATAATAATAATAATGTTAAATGCTTGCAAATATTTGATATATAAACACAATTTATTCGTGAGCAATCAACATTCAAATATACCAGCTGCAGGCATAATGCCGTTATGTTAAGCGCCGACGCGTGCATCATTGTGCTCCAGATTATTCGATAACGGACCATCAGCTGATTCATCGATAGGCAGAAAGAGGCAATACAAACAAAGAGCACGCACAAGCTGACACAATAAAAACAATACAATAACAATAACTAATTACAGCTAATCGCCAAGTATTGAACACTCCATGAGTCATTAAGAAAACGTGAAAATCTCTTTGCTTTGCGATAATGTCGGCGAACACAGCAAAAGACGCCGAGCCGCCTAGCTACGAAGAAGTCATGAGAGCCAGTGCGCCGCCCATGGAGCATGGTAAGTACAACAAATTCAAAACAAAGCATTTAAATACTATAAAATATTGTTGCAGATGCTCGACTCATTGCTGGCGTGCACAGCGGCGCACCGATGGCGCCGCCAAATATGGCCAGCTACGGAGCGTTTGAGACGACGCCAGTGAGCATTGTGGTGCAGCCAGCGCTGCCCGCCGAGATCATCGTCATCGGCGCGTGCCCCTCGTGCCGCATTGGCTACCTGGAAGACACCTTCTCGCCGCTGGGCCTGTGCTGTGCGATCTTCTTCTTTCCCGTGGGGATCCTCTGCTGCCTGGCCATGCGCGAAAAGCGCTGCAGCAACTGCGGAGCGACCTTTTAGCTGGAGACTGCAATTGGCATTTAAAGTGCTCCCTCACCCGGTTAACTCTCGTTGATCGAAATATCAGTGACTATTCCCAGGCACATTGGACTGTTACGTTTTTTAAATCACAAAGAAAAAAGAAGCAAATTATGCTGTAAGCTTGTTAATCATTAAACTATATGTATGTATGTTTTTGTAAATACGAATACCCTGCGGCATTCATGACGCGACTGCTGCTCGGATTCAGCCTCGCCCGAACATTCCATTCCAGCTGCGGCGTCGTCATTGTTGTGGACGAGGCCCGCTTCCGTTAAATTTAATTGAAATATAATGGGGGCGGTTTTGAATTACGCCGCTTGTTTGCTCTTGGCTGCCTCCTTTTATTTTGCGTACTTTTTGCTCTTTGTGAAATGTAAACAAGTGAAAAATTAACTAAAGCATGCACGACTTGGCCGTGCCCTGTAAATAAATAAATTATTTGTTAACCTCCTCAGTTAGACATTAGTTAAATTCATTATATATATAATAGAAACGATGGCATGTCTACTGGCTGCTCGAAGTGCCTGGATGCATAGCTTAAAGGCTGTCCACAATCCGGCTGGGAATGTCACATGCCCTGGCAGCCAGCTTATATGCCCTGCTGCATAATATTTAATCGAACAAAGTCGCCGGCATTCACATCCGCCGAATGGGCATCTTACAGACAGCAGTCGCAAAAGTCTCTCGCGTCGACATGTCCAGCATCTCAGCTCTGCTGCCGCTGCTGCTGTGGGCAACGGCAGCCCTTGCCCGCTACAATGTGGTTGTGGTCATCTTCGACGATCTGCGGCCGGCTTTGGGTGTTTATGGCGATGGCCTGGCGCGCACGCCGCATCTGGATGCCTTCGCCCGGGGCAGCAGCATCTTCACGCGCGCCTACAGCCAGGTAAGCTCATCGGGAATCACGCCCAGGCACGCTCATAACTGCTTTGTCCACTAGCAAGCGCTGTGCGCGCCCAGCCGCAACTCCCTGCTGACCGGCCGACGTCCGGACACGTTGCATCTGTACGATTTCTACAGCTACTGGCGCAGCTTTGTGGGCAACTTCACGACCTTGCCGCAGTACTTCAAGGAGCATGGCTACTACACCTACAGCTGCGGCAAGGTGTTCCACCCCGGCCTGTCCTCCAACAACAGCGACGACTATCCGATTAGCTGGTCAGCGCCGGCATTCCGGCCCCGCACGGAGCAGTTCATGAACTCGCCCGTCTGCCCCGAGCACGGCGGAGGCGTGCTGCGCAAGAACTACCTGATCTGTCCGGTGCAGCTGCAAACGCAGCCCTACAAAACGCTGCCGGACATCGAGTCCGTGACGGAGGCGCTGCGCTTTGTGGATTCGCAGAAGCGCAGTCGCCAGCCGTACTTTCTGGCCTTGGGTTTCCACAAGCCGCACATCAATTTTCGCTTTCCCAGGCAGTTTCTCGGTCGCTTTCCGCTCGCAAACTTCTTCAACTACACGGAGGATGCCCTGAAGCCGCCGGACATGCCCGACGTCGCATGGAATCCCTATACGGATGTGCGCTCGCGCGATGACTTCAAGCACAGGAACATATCCTTTCCCTACGGTCCCATTTCTAGGCAGCAGGCGGCGCAGATTCGCCAGGCCTACTACGCCTCCGTGGCCTACGTAGATGATCTGTTCGGCAAGCTGCTGGTCCGCTTGGATCTGGAGCGCACAGTGGTTGTGGTACTGGGCGATCACGGCTGGTCGCTGGGCGAGCACGCCGAGTGGGCCAAGTACAGCAACTTCGAGGTGGCGCTGCGCGTGCCGCTCATCATCCGCAGTCCGGAGTTCGCGCTGACGCAGCCCCGGCATATGCACAGCATCACTGAGCTGCTGGACGTGTTTCCCACGCTGGTGGATCTGGCGCATCTGCCGCCGCTGCCTGTGTGCAACAGGAGCAGCAGCGACCTGGAACAGCTGACCTGCTGCGAGGGCAAGAGCCTGTATCCGCAGCTCCAGGGCTTGGGCTTGGGTGAGTATAAGCCATCTGTTGCGACCATATCTTGCGCTAAATCTGTTCATCCCACAGCCGAGGAGCACGTGGCACTGAGCCAGTATCCGCGTCCGGGCATGCTGCCCACAAAGCATCCCAATAGCGACAAGCCCAAGCTGCGCAACATCAAGATCATGGGCTATAGCCTGCGCACGAACTTCTATCGGTACACGCTCTGGGTGCGATTCCATGCCCACGACTTTAGTCGAGGTGAGCCAACGGGCTGGGGAAAGTACCTCTAACTAATCTTGGGGAGAGCCCACTAAATTAAACTACACAAAAATATATGAAAACTATTTTTAATTCATTTACTTTTTATTAATTTTGATTTTTTTATTACAGACTGGCATAATATCTACGGCGAGGAGCTGTACGATCATCGTTTGGATTCCGGCGAAGAGTTCAACCTGGCGCCGATGCCGGAATTTAATGCTGTACGCCAACATTTGCGCCGGCGTCTTATCGAGGCCGTGGGCTAAGTAAAAATTCCGAAAACGAATTTTTTTTAAATATAATTAAATATAGCCTAAAACAAAATACAGATATTTAAAAAAATAAAATGTAAAATGCCAACGAATTGTAGAGGAATGAAAACTTTTGATTTAGTTTTCAAAATATTCAAAGTCAAATCAAATTGAAATGTTTTTTAAGCCACAAATTTCTTTAAGCATAGGAATATTTTAATTTTCATAGACAAATGTCAAAAATAGGTAAAGCTTAGTACTTAAACACCAAAAGCGTAATTATTGGTTAAAAGAGTTTTCTCCAACGCAATCTCTATTAAGCGAACAACTTAGCCGGGGGAGACGAAAACGAACTGAATCTGTAGGTGTTCGCTCAAGTGAGCTTTCACTGTATATAGGCTGGAGTTGACTTTTGGCTCTCCGCTTTGTCGCAGTTCGTGCCGCGCATGCGTGACTTGTGTCCGTTGCCTTTTTCGTTGGCTTCGTTTTGTGAATTTTTGTGAATGAAATTTTATTCAACGCTGCCGCTGCCGCTGCCGCTGCCGTTGCCAGCGCTGACAGCAGCGCGTCGCTGTCTCCGTTGGCGTCGACGCCCATGCTCCAGTCAAAGCCATAGCCATAGCCATAGCTATAGCCATAGTCATATTTAAGGCTGCGCGTTTTCAATTTCACTGCAGCTGTTGCCAGGCGGGTGAAAATATACTGGCGCTGAGCAATTAAATCTGCAGCCGACGCACTGCTTAATCAATCTGATCAGCACACTCTCCCCACCCCCTTCTTTCTCTCTCTCTCTCTCTCTTTCGCTTACCCTGCACCCTTTGCTCAAGCGCTTTCTCAGCTCACTATGCGCTCCATTCAGCTTTGCTCTCGAATTGTGCACACACATACATATACGTTAATACATACATATGCGTATGTATGTCTAGTATTTGGCGTGGGCTTTGCTGGAGTCGCTGTGTTGGTGGCTCCGCTTGTCATTTGGCCATATGGGCAGTGTCTTGAGGTGATTAAACTGAATTTTGGCAGCGCTTTTACTCGCAATAGGCGTTGTAAACCGCATTTTCCGCTAGCTATGCAGCTGCCAGCATTTTTTACGGGGGTGTGGCAGATGCCATAAATTGCAGTTATATACACGCATATATATGTAGGTAACTATACATATGTAGATGTATATAGTGGCCTACTCATGTGCTTTGAAAGCTGTGCTTAGGAACATATTTCTATACCCTCTAGCTGTATAAAATGGCTAAAAATAAAAGGGTATAATATATATAGTAATATATATATATAGTAAGCTGTAATTATATTTTTCTGAACTATGGACTTCAATCTCATAGTTTTCTGAGATCTTAGAGCTTTTGTTATTATAACTACATAAAATATGAAATCCGGGTTCGAATCCCAGGCTAGTGTATGGATTGGAGTGTTTGTCTTAGCCGAAGGCCATAGCAGCCAGTGCTATTTAAAAAATAGTTAGGTTGATAGATTATAACTATATCCTATACTTTAAAATAAATAAATAAATATAACATTTGCTAGCTTACAGTTAACTGCAGGGTATAGGCTAGTCTATAACATCAGAGATCAGTCCACTCTCAATTGCGGCTCACGAACACACCATTTCCGGCGCGGCCTAACGCCAAAGCCATTTTCTTTAATAGCTACAAATATACATATAAGATATATATGTTCTTATATGCTGAAAGTGTTTCCATAGTTTGTCCTAGGGCAAAGAGTATATCCATTTCGCTGATGGACAAGCTTCTGGGTAACAATATGCATAAAGCTAGCTAGATGAACAATCAATGGGCGTGTGCTGTGAAAATGTGTGTCATAAAAATGATGCGAAGAATTTGGCATGCTGTTAAAAATACAACTAGTGGTAAATATTGTAGAAAGACGGGCTTAAAAAAGCAATGTGTAAAGCCAACTTTACAGCTCACAAGTAAATTTGAGCAACACACACGCACACACACACGAAAGCACTCTAAGAGCAGGGCAAATAACGTGAATACAACTATATAACTATATAATATGAGTTTTGTAGGTTGTTGTCGTGTTTGTTGTTTATTTCTAAGCTAATTCAAATGCGTGGGCGTCACAAACGAAATTGCAAAATATGCGTGGGCTGTAGATATACATATATGAATGTATGTGTGTATGTGTGTATATCTATGTGGTTCCTCAACAACAACGCTGCGTTCTTACCTACGCACAGTTTTCGAGCAACTGAGCTGAGCCAAACATAAAAGTGTGGAGCTCGTTGCTCGCTGCTCGACGCTTGGCTTCAGCGGGCTCCCAACTTTAGACAACTCGTCGTCGTCGTCTGCGTCGCGTCGTCCCGCTAAAGTTGGCCCCACAAAAAATGCTAATTTTCGTTGACATGCCATAGTTTGGCTAAGGCTAATGACGAAGGTTGTTTGTTAGCTTTGTCAGTTGATTTAATTTTTTTTAGTCGGCTAGTAAACTACGTTGCCTATAACTGGTTGCCATGTCAGACAGGCGACAGCGACAGCAACAGCGACAGCGACCGAGAGGTTGAGCGCGGGCTCTAAATTTCTTTTGACGGAATCTCCATGAATTAATGTTGGGCCGGATTATGCCAACTGATCATCATCATCATCAGCAGCAGCAGCAGTGGCCTCTCCTTAGGCGTTTGCCACTTTATATACATATGTATAAGATACTTTTGCCTTTAACAGATGTCAAGCTGTGTCAAGCTGGAAATTTTGGGTGATTACTTATGCTGATGAGTCCCAAGCCGCGGTCCTCAGCTAACAACCTAGGCTGGCCAACTAGTAGGTATGCGTAGATCGTTTTTTTTTTTTTGTATTTTATAAGGTAACATTTTTTAAATGTTGTTAGTAGACTTTGGTACAAGGTTGAATGGGAGATCTGTGGGTTTTATTCATAAAGTATAAGAGAATCTATGATAAGATAGTTTAAGCCCTGAATATCTTTTCCAATCGATCGTTAAAATTTCTCAAATATTGCTCACTTAAAGAAAACGTATATTCCTATTTATTATCGTTCATCATGGGTTACTCCTCAATGTCAAGGCGTGATCGCTTCATCAGCACGATACTTCACCGCTCCCCCACAAACTACGAGTGAGAGCCTTGGTCAACAATGGGCATAAAGAGAGAGAGATAGAAAGAGTGAGACGACAATGCCAAAAAGAAATTGGTCAAGCAAAAAATATATTGAATGAAATTCCAGCGACGTAGACAACAACAAAAACGAACAGGCAGAACAAGTCAGTAAACTCTAGGGGCAAAGTGACTGAAAGATACCCTGTAATTGAAAAACTCGCACATACATGTTGTTATGCATATGTCCATATAATTAAAAAGCTGTTAAGTTTGGCCGAAAATTTAGGCAAAGTAAGTGCAGCACTTCGTTATACCCTCTAATATATTTTTAATGTTTTTTTTGCAGGGTATTTAAACAGTTCACCAGCAGGCACCCATGAAGTGAAGAGGATCCACAACCGCCTGTCTTGTAGCAACAAAATAATTTATTGAAATTCAAATTTATTATCTGCTGTTCGGGCTTGGCTTCGCCCAGGCCAGACTCTCGGTTTGTCAGTTTTTGGCTTGGTTTTGATATTTTCCCGTTTGGTTTTGGTTTTTTTTTTTTCTTAAGATTTTTTTTTTCTTTTCAACCTCTGAAGCAAACCCAATTCAGCTGGAATGCAACACATATGGCCCAGAGCGTTAAACATAACTAAACGAAACAATCAAGAATGAGTGTAGAAATTCCAGAATGAGCCCACGCAGCGAACAGACTTGGCTAAGGGCAGCGGGGCAGCGGGTACCTTGAAGAGGGCTACGGGCAGCGGGCAGCGGGCAGAGGCTGTGTGATCAACGTTTAGCTGAACGGATTACGAGTAAAACGAGAAAATTTTGCTCGTTGCTGGCTTTTTACATGTGGCATAAACAAATACGAGTGCGCTGGGCGGAACTCGGCGCAGGCGGCAGAGGAGCAGCAATCAGGGGGTGTACTGAGAGAGAGAGAGAGAGAGACGGGAGGGGGCGGCATGCTGTCGAGTGAAGAGTGACCGAAGGCAAATAATTTGAAAACCAACACAGGCAGTCGCTGTAACGCGTGCTAAACAAGTTTCTCGATCGGCACCGGAGATCGTCTTTTGTCTTTTGCCCTGGCTTCAATGTTGTCCTCTGCCATGTTGTTGTTGTTGTTGTTGTTGCTGCTGTTGTTGTGCTTTTCGGTGCTGGGGTTGAGTTTTGAGTTTGAGTTTGAACGAAATGCCGGGGCAGGGCTCGGACTGTCCATATAAAAGACATTGAGAAATCGTTTACCTTTACAGTGGGCTTTGCTGCTGCTGCTCCTTTCAGCCAAGTTTTTATGATTATAAATATTTATGCCTTTTTCTTGGTTCTGCGCTGGGTCTGCTGCCTCAATTCAAATCGACAACAACGGCGACGACGACGACGAAATAAAAATCTCATTTTTACAGACAAGACCAGGCTGTGGATGCTGCCCAGGCTATCAGAGCGCAGCATACCCTCCACCCCTTCCCCCTCCCCCTCTTCCTGACCCTGTTTGGATGTCCCTACCACTCTTCCTGTCTCCGCCTGATCCTATTGTGCGTTATTTACGTTCAAATAATTCAAATTAAGCAGCGGCTGCGCATGCGCAAGCTGAAATTCGGTTGTATCTGCTGCTAGAAGCACAGTGAAAGCTCTAGTAACGGACAAGGCACCGTTAGCTGGGCAATTTAGTTTATTTTGTCGCAAACTTTTTCCTTACTTTTTCAAAAAAATTCATCGCATAGTCCAATTTTTCAACTAACATAAGTCTCCCAAAACTGAAATGATTTTGTTAAGGAATGACCTTTTGTTTATGGCATTGAAATTAAAATTATTCTGCATTTAAATCTAAAAGCACAATTTTTTTGGAATTTTATGTTGAATTATTACCTGAAAATCGTAATATATTTAAGCACGGGTCAACATTTTAAATAATTATAACTTGGTAAAATCTTATCAAATTTTGTTGACAAAGGACTTCTTGTTCATGGCCTTATCTCAAGAATAATTTAGCATTTATTTCTGTTATTTTTATTATTATTTTTATTTATGATGGAATATACCTTGGAATATGGTCTGTTCTATGTCTTGAATTACTTGTCCTTGACAGTAAAATTAAAATTCAATTGTTGTTCACCTTAAAGAGCTTTCACTGTGCTCGTATCTTAACACCAGCCTTTTCAACTGAGAGGTTGAGCGAGATGCCAACTGAACAATGGGTTAGGTTGGGGCCGCGTGCCAAAATTTGTTGATGAACTACCTTGGAAGGCGGCAGCGCTCGCCTGCGTGTTCCTGGAAGCGCTCGCCTTCGGCTAAGTACTTATTATGCCTCTAGCTTTAGTTTGCGATGTGTTTTTCTTTTCTTTTCTTTTTTGTTCTTACCCGCTGGACCTTTGATTGCGCTATCAGAGTGTGGCCCGGGGCACAGGCAGCGCTCGCTTGCTGAGGCTCGTGCTGCTGCTGCTGCTGCTGACGTTGCGAAAAGTTTACAATTAAATGATTTAAACAATGTTTTGCCGTTTTACGGTTTACACCTGTTTGAGTTCAAACTATAAATACCCATGACGTAAATACTCACAGCCATGGTTCGCCTCAGATCAGAACTAAATCCGTTCGGTTTGGCCCCTCTCGCTTGTATATATATCTATATATATACATACATATATATGTTTGTATGTATGCAAGTGTGAAGTACATCTACGCATGAGTATATCCACTTGGTCGGTTCGACGGCGCTCTCACTGTCTGTCATTTCCATTTGAATGTTTTTCCCAATTTTCACGCTTCAAATTAATGAGCATATTTTCAGGTAGTCGAGGCAATTGCTGGCGCCAGTTTTTCGCTAAATGTTATTCGAAATATTTGTTGATGGGCGTTTTTGCCGTTTTATTTTCGGAAAATTTTGCATTTCGTTAATGTTTTGGCGTGAGATGTGTTTAAATATTGTGAAAAGTTTGCTTCCAATCAAAGCCGAAAATAGTTTTGCATGATATGGTATCGCTTATAGAACTGACCGAACGGAACTGACGGAAACGCGTCTCGTTTGACGGCCATAAAACGGATATGCACCTAGCAAAATGCACATTGGGAAGAGATTCCCTATAAAGATTCCTAGTATTATTTTCTAAATTCTCACTCATATTTTCCAAATATTTTTTTTCACAATGATTTTTGAGCATGTTGCTGTTTTTAAATCTTTACAGATTTTTCCAAGTATTTTTTTGCATTACATAAATAATTCAAATCATTGTAACTCATATCAAATGAGGTTATGTACAGTGCATTTTAAAATTTTTGTTATGAATACATTTTGTATACCCTGTACCAAATAAAAATTGTTTTCCGAACCCTTTAGGAGTAATTCGCGAATGTAATTTTTATGGTTAACAACTCAGGAAAGAGAATCGCAGCTACTGTCTAAAAATACGAATGTTATATGTAAGAACAGTGCTGAGCTGGGTACAGGGTATCTAGCAGTCGGGTAACTTCGGCACTCAGTTGTTTTTTTATATCTTTGTGCTTTAATAAAAATCACACACATCGCGTTGCATTTTCAATGAGCGTTGCGGATGGAGGCGGTTCCTCAGCCGATAACAAAACTAAACATGTTTAGTAAGTACAATCAGGCACATTTGTATGTAAATATGTAAGCGCATACATATATGTGCAATCATCATACATATATATTTACGTATGTGCGATACGGCAGCTGTTGCACTTTGAGTGTTCTAGTGCCCGGGCACGGGCCAGGCCACCGTAGGGCAGCCATTTAGCATGCGTATGCACATATGTATGTACGTATGTATCATACATCCATCTATACATTTACAACATAAGCAGCAACAGCAACAACAACCGGGACAGCATGGGGCTGAGTATTCGTTGTCTATCTTTCTGCGGGTGCCGGGATTGATGGCACAGCCACAGAGAGGAAGTGCTCTTCCGGTCTTACAAATGAAAATATTTATTTCTCTTTTGTTTTTTTATTTTATTTAATTTCATTTTATGAATAGATTGCGTTACGCATACAGATTCTGTATTACAGCGCTAGCGACGGATGCGAGAGCTTGACTAGGTGATACCCTCTATAACTGTTCAAAAACCCGACGAAGAGTAAGCACTGCGAAAAACGAATATTATTATCCGATTTTTATTGTAATATATGATAGATTATTTATAAAAGTGTAAGTTAAAAGTGTAATCACAATTTTTTTTACATTTTTTTAAAATTTGATTTGAAGCTTATTTCAAGTATGAAAATTATTTTAATTGAAATTTTTACCTAATCGAAGCCCTGTTTATTTCTTTTGTAATATAAACGGATTATTTCAAAACAACAAAAAAAATTGATTTAATAATATTTACAAATTATTTTCAAAGTACTATCATACCGATTATTCTATAGTATATATTGGGTGCTTTAGTTAATTCTCCTTTTGCCTGTTACATGCAAATTCACAACTTTATGATACCCATCAATTTACCCACTTAATGGCAACAGGGTATTAAAAGGCAAACGGCGACGCCAAGTGATTTTGAATAAGCAAAACTTGCGGATGGATGGTTGGTTAGCCGGCTCGACGCTTGGATGAATGAGTAGGGCTGTGCCTAGAGCCGGGATTCTACATACATTATGTATGTGCACACGTACGCTCATATAGTATGGCGGATCGACCGTATATGGATCGGGGTGAAACTATATAGTATGTGTTTCAATGTGCTTGCATATTTAGACAGCTAAACTAACTCTAGCTTGCATACTAGTATAGAAAATATGTGTATGTGCAGATGTGTGTATTTGCACGGCAAATGCGATTTATTTATTAGCACCCCACAGCAAGCGCACCAAAAGCAGCTGCAACAACAACAACAAAAACAACAACAGCAAGCACAATCGCAACTATTACTTTAAAAAATGCCGCGCTTATTTGGATAAACATAAATCCAACCGACACAAACACATTATCCCACACACTCGATCCGAATCCGAGCCAAGTAATTTGATATTCAGTGAGCATCTGCGCACAGCAACAACAACAACAACAACATTGAGTTGAGTTTACAATTTGAAAATTTACATTTCCATTTGCATTG
This sequence comes from Drosophila colorata, assembly GCA_035041545.1. Classification (NCBI taxonomy): domain Eukaryota; kingdom Metazoa; phylum Arthropoda; class Insecta; order Diptera; family Drosophilidae; genus Drosophila; species Drosophila colorata. The sequence goes on from JAWNLD010000564.1 coordinate 11,369,459, forward strand.
ATTGTGCATGAATCTAACTACACACGCACACACACACACACACACACACATACATACAAATCTGTATGTAATTTTAGTCACATACAGCTAAATACAAAGGCATATTAAGGGAGTTCCTGTTATGTACATTTGATCAGCATAACTACCTATTATACATATACAACTAGCCATTAGCTTAACGCCCCCCATGAGCACCACGGATGTCTGAATGTATGTATATACATGCATATGCATGGGTGTATGTTTGTGTGCGCTATCATTTCCGCTCGCAGTGGGGGCGACACGGCCCTTTCTCTGGCATTTTTACAGTTAACAGTTAATTAAGATGATATTCATGAAAAATTCGAAGAAAATTATGTGGCAACGCTGACTTCCAAATTGACCCCTTGATCAGACTCAAGAATGTTTCATAGCCATACAAACACCCCGATATATACATACATATATACAAATATCTCCTCAGTGACTCAACGATCTTCGTGGTGAATTCCTTGACCGATTTGATTAATTAATTAAAGCGCAACCCTTTTGTGTCACGCTTAAATCGCTCTGTACGTAGGGTGAGGGCGAGGGCATGGGTGACGGGGTGTGGGAGGTGACTCCCCAAAGTGGCGGCATTGTCACTTTTGAAAATGCTCGTTATGACATATTTTAAGATCTCTGGCGACCTTTCAAGCTGAACTGGAATGATGCAAGCGCATAAGTGAGTCAGTAATGGACCTGGGCTCCGATATCCGATTATGATATTACATTGTAAACTTAAGTAGATCGTAAATAACACGAATACTAAGTGCTTAATCCATGACATCCATTAAAAGAACTCTCCTCCAAAAAAAAAAAAAAAAAAAAATGGGAATTGTCTTTTTAGATTTTAAATTACAGATATTTGTTTTGAAATAAATTCTTAAATTTTTTGTTACTTGATTTTAGGTTCATTCTTATATATGTAAGTTTTTATCATTTTTAATTCTTATATTTGGAATTTATAATTTTTATCATATCAAGTTATATTTAAAATTTTTTTCGATCAGCCAACAAGCTTAAAATTCCTTATCTCATATTGAAATAAACATACATTCTCCTAACTGAAATGAATTTTTGACCAACTTTCTGTGCTTAGAATAAATATATACTAAATATATGCCTTCAAGGTCTACAGTACCTCACTGTCTTTGAAAGTGGGCGAGTATATAATCACATGTAAGCCTTGTAATATTTTCGATTTAAGTATGCTATAAGAAAATCTTAGCAGAATTTAAGGTATTCGGATTTTAGAGCTTTTCAAATGGACGCATTAGTGGCCTTGGATGCTGATCGAGAAGAGAGATTCTTTCCAAGCTACAACTTCATTACGCTACTGCCAAGAAAAAAAGCTAACAACAACAGCGCCAAATGAACTTTTTAATGACCTTAAAGGACGTAAGAGAAGTGTTTTGTGATTTTTCTAGAAAACTGAAAGCAGCACAAGTAAAACCCAAGGGCAGAGGCAAAAGAAGAGAGGCAAACAGAAGCAAAAGCAAGCAAAAGAAGCGCATAATAATAAGTGCAGCACTCCAAAGCTGAGCTGCCACACTCCAGCAGCAGCAGCAGCAGCTCAATGCCCACGACAACAGCAACGGCGGCAGCAACCACAATGACAACAACAACAAGAACGTCCAGAGTACAAGCAATTTTTATCCAAATGTGCTTGGCTCCAGACAAGGCCTGGGCTGACGGACGGCAGGAGTTTTGAGCTCGGCCAGAACGCAGAACAAGTTGAGATTGAGATTGAGAAGAGAGCAACGCGATCAGGTTGGCGTTGGTGTTGCCGTTGCTGTTGCTGCTGCTGCTGCTGCTGCTGTTGCTCTTGGTGTTGGTTGCTGTCAATGCCTGCATCTTCGTCTCCAACTGCGGCTGCTCCTCGCCCCGCCTCCCTCCAACCTCCGGACCAGTTTCAGTTCGCATTGCTGCAGTTAAGCCGCACGCACTAAAAGACGATGACGAAGCTTTGTGTTTGGTTTATTTTTTGTGGTTTTTTGTGTACAGGTTTTATTTGTATTTTTTATTATTTATCATTATTTTTTACCAGCGTCATCGTTCGCACACACACACACACTCACACGCACACAAACAAACTGGGCTACCGTGCTACGCCTTACGCTGCTCTGCGCTGCTCTGCTCTGGTTCACACTGTGCGAAATAAGGCAAACTGAAGCTTAAGTCGAATCTGTTCCGTATTATTTTCAAATCAAAACCAATCGAAAAGAAGTGTGGGTGCTCTATTAAATAAACAGAAAAAGTGCGTTTATTGATTGTATTCGACTGGGGGATGCTCTATATTTATTTTTAATGCTTTGTAAATCTTAGAATATGTTTAACTGAATATATAGATTCATACTTTACTCAAACTAAAACTCTTTTAAATATTTATACTTTTTAGCTGTTTAAGCCTAAATATTTCAGGTTTAGAATATTCAAGTTTCGGCTTATTTTTAGTAGTGGGAACACCCATATTGTTTAATCTGAGCTGTCAACCAAAAATAAACAAAAACTTTAAGCTATATTCAGCGTTGGTTTGTCGTGCTTTTGGCAGCATATACCCTGTAAGCTACTTGTATAGGGTATGCATCTAATACAAAACAAGACAAGATATGCTTACAAAAGTGCCTCTAAGAAATATATTTAATTTTACAAAATATTAAAAACAAATATATTTAATTCATATTTTCAAGTGTAGACTCTAAATATTTACTTCTATTGTTTAGAGTAGGATATTTCAACAAGAGCATTTCTTGCTGCCTTGTTAAGTAAATTTGGTATGATTTTACGGCCGTACAAACACACACACATATTAACACACATATCACATACTTATGTAACTTTTGTTGCATTTTCGAACGTGCCAGCTGCGGAACCTGCTACGAGCTGTGAAATCGCCCTGTTTGCCCGAGTCTGGATCTGTGGCTCTGCCTCAAAGTTTGCCCACATGCTTATTTGATATCTTATTAACACCCCACAGGCCGGCAAACGGCAGACAGACGAGCAGACGAGCGGACAAGCGGACAATCAGCAGCTACACGTGGAATAGTTGGAGTGTGCGGAAGAAGAAGAAGAAGGCAGTTGGTTGTAGAATTGACAGAAGGCGCGGAAATTGCTGAACTGGAGGACAGTGGGTGTCTGGAATCTGCCCACTTTCCGCGTGTAAAGGTCGATAATCTAAGCCGTTTTTGGCAAAACAAATTATGCTCACAGTTCCGAGCTCGAGTCCGAGTCCAAGTCGAGCGCAGCCCTGCACACACACACACACACACACACACTTAGCATACACGCATACAAGCACAGATATGATATTTTTGAACATGCTGCGAGGCGAAGCTTTAAAAAAAAGAGAACCAACAAGCAAAACAAACTGTATCTCTGTGGCAGTCGCTAACAATTTGTGCAAACATAAAGCAGCAGCCCGGTGTGTACAAATGATGACAGCTCTGCTACGGGCGGGCCAGGGCCAAAGAGTGGGGGAGGAGCAGGGGCAGGGTGTTACAGCGGATCTGAACGGGCCAGCGATTCGGTGAGGCCAGTCAAACAGAAACCGCATACCAGCTATAATTATTTGCTTAAAGATTACTTGGCTTAAATACTACACACATAAACATACATACACACACATATGTGCATGGCAGTTAATGTGTGTGTGTGTGTATGTGTGCGCACTCGCATGACCTTGTGAAGGATGTAACTAAGAATGTGCGACAGTGCAAAATTTATCGTCAACTAACCAAATAAAGCAAAACACAGGCAGTTCAACAACAACAACAACAACATTTAGCAGCAACAACAACAGCAACAACATCTCAAGTGGCAGTCATAAAAAGCCGCGACCGAGTTCGAGTCCAAATTGGAGTTGGACCTCTTAAGAATGGGCGAAACAGCATTGAGAAAGAAAGCCAGCTAAAAGCAGCTTGAAGTCAAGATCTCTTGAGTGCGTTTCCGCTACTCAGCAGCAACAGCAGCAGCAGCAACAGCAGCACCAGCATCACGATGATGATCATTATGATCATGTTGGACTGAGCTGATGATCATTGGTGCAGCACACGGCAGCCACATAAACTGCCAACGCCATTTAAGTCATAATTTAAGCCACATTCCAGACGTGATCCTTCACAGATTGCAGATCGCGTGTTCATTCGTGTTCCCTTTGCTGCTGTGGTTCTTGTGAACGAAACTGAACTGGCCAAAGAAAATGCTCGTAATCGTACACATTCATAAATTTCACATCGTTGCGTATTGCCTATAAAGACTAAGGACCGGGTCCTTCGGGCAGGGCCTGTCAATATGCTACAGGTTTTCAATTTACGCGCCCAGCTCAGAGAGAGAGAGAGCGTCTATATAGGTAGAGAGTGGGCACTTTATTCCGATTTTTTATGGGGTCTAAATACCCTGTAGTCGTAGCTGAAGAACAGCTCTGTCGCCGCATATAATTTGGCGCATTAACAAGTCTCAAATTTCGGCCGAGTGTCCCGACTGTTGAGCTATAAGCAAGTGGCATAGACTCAACCACTTCGTTCCCATTCCCATTCCCATTCTTATTCCCGAGCCCGTGCCCGTGCCCGTTTCCCGTTTCGCCTTTTATTGCTGTTGTTGTTGCTTTTGTCCCACATCATTCCCACGCATCTGGGCACGTACGCGACTCAAGAGCCGGCGTGGTTGCCAAGGCGAAGCCCAAACCAGATCTGTAGGAAACAAATGTCGGGCGTTTATGTTACAAGTGCCCGATGAAACATCCGTTAAGCGTTCCCTAAGTAGCGAGTGGTGTGCGCGCATGCGCTTCAGCTCCCTTTGTGGTCGATTCTTTGAATATGCCAAGGACCTGCTGCCGCTCAATGGAGGATACTCTCGAGCAGCAAGTACAAATCTGAGTAGGCGTTGAGCAGGATAGAAAGCACGCGTTCTCTTTCTCTCTCTCTCTCTCGCACACACACTTTGTAATTAATTAAAGAGCCGACGTAGGCGTCGTTTTTGGAATGCCCCCGCTCTGGTCGCCACCCTCCCGCTCGCTGGCCACATGTAGGCATATAACGCTTAATTAAAACAAATTAAAGTGATTGCCATTTAGTTTGAGGTTAATTGCATTAAATGCGAAAATAAAAGCAGCGCCAGCGAAAACTTCCTTATGGAATATGGCACAATTGCAGCAAGCATATCGCTCTGGGCGATTCCGAACGGATCCCCAGCTGCCCTGTTCCAGTTCAGGCGGTGGCCTGAACTCATACGCCACATTATGTCTCGCTGCTGAATTGTGTCGTGAGACTTGCGGCAACTTTGACCTCTTGCAATATGCAAGTGATTCATAAGTGGGTGCTGCACAAAAATTAGATGCGTTCGCTGTGGCAATTGGCAGCACTGGCAGTGGTGCCCTAAAAAGTGTATTTGCGAGTGAGTATTGAAGTAAAATATATTTGTAATTTCTCTTTTATAATGAATGAATTTCTAAATTTAGCAGTAGAACTCTTTATTGAATTGAAATATTAGACTGTATACACTAAAAACTCTAACCTAACCTAACATAATCGAGCCTAACCTCACTTTTGTAACAGTATATATTTATTTAATTTTTTATTGAAATTAAACTAAATATTAAGTTCTTTGAATTTCTTATGGAATAGGTTTGTCTATAAATTAAGTTTTTATTCGATAAAAAATAGTTTTTAATGTATTCTACAAATTCGAATGCATAAATACTATATAGTACAGCTGTTATCATTTTGTTGTCCAGTGTAATTGCGGTTTGCATGTTCTGTGGCACTTTTGGTGTGGTTCGCTGCTGGGTCTTGCCACGTTAGAAACTTATGTGCATCTCGTGTCAGCACATAAATTCTCATTACAAGTGAGGGGATTGCAACTGCGGTTCGATTGGACGACATGGCCGATGGCACTGAACTTTTGTGCTTAATTTTTTTCGATATACATTTTATGCAATAAATTGAGCATGCCAATGGCCAAAGCTCCATGCACATATATCATAGAAAAAGACACACATACAAATATAAATTTGTAGATATATATATATATATATATATATATATATATATATATATATATTCGACATGTGACCTGGCAACCCTGGCAAACTATGCAAATTGTATAACATGCCAAGGGCTCGCTGTGGAGCTGCGCTTTGGCTGCCGGATGAGCATTAATTGCGTTGATTTTGATTGTCGATGTCGACTTTGTCGCTGTTGTTGTTGCTGCTGTTGTTGTTGCAGTTGTCGCGAGTTATCGACGCGTGCTGTTGCTGTTGTTGTTGCTGCTGCTGCTGCTGTTGCAATCGCAGCTCTGGCAAAAGCTGCGGGCTGCAAATGCGTGGCTGGTTCATTGGACTGCACCGGAGTGTTGTCGACGCGGCGCAGCCGCATGCGCTGCTGAATAGGTAAAAGTTTTATACTGAAGTCGTCAATGTGATGCTGTTGTTGTTGCTGCTGCTGCTGTTGCTGCTGTAGTTGTTGTTGTTGCTGCTGTTGCCTGGCTGCGTGACTGTTGCTTCTGCTGGCTGTTGTTGTTGCTTTTTTAGACACAATTTCCGGGTCATTGACTTGGACTTGGAGCATTTCTTCATTGAATTGCGTATGTAACTGCAACTGTGCGTGTGCGTGTGTGTGTGTGTGTGTGTGTGTGTGTGTGTGTGTGTGTGTGTGGCGATGTGTGTGCACAGCAACACGATCAATAAACGAGACAAGCCAACAACAACAACAACAAGCCACACACAACGACGATGGGCTAGAAGAAGTACGATAAAAAACGAGTAAGAATTCTTTTTGTAGAGCATAATGACAGACCAAAACATACCCTGTAAAAAAGGAGATACGTTAGTAAATTAGAATAACATTTGTATTGTAAAATATTTTTGTTTAATTGCATTTTAATTTTAAGAAGATAATAAGATAAGAAGATAATAATAATTTAGGTATATTTGTAGATCTATACATATATACCTGTCCGATTTACTCAGCTATTATACTTACTATATTTACACACATACATAAGCTTTTTATATTATTCAAATACGTTTGTAGAGACATTTGCCAAAGTTTTAAAGTGGTTTTTCTTTAACCAAAAAAGGCAAATTTCAATTCAACACAGATCCTTAATTCACATGCGTATATGTATGTGTGCTTATTGTATGTGTGAATGGGTGTATGCATTTATATGCCCAATTCTCGGGCAGGGTATACTCAATGGAGGCAGCAATATTAACAAGAAAGACAACAATAGCTGTAAGAAAAATCCTTTAAATTGCAGCGACTTTGAGTGAAGGTGGGCGGTTGCTGCACTGCTCGCACGGATGGGGCGTGGCAGTTGCTGCACGCTGTTGTTTGTTGTTGTCGCTGTGTATTTTTGTTGTTTTTTGTTGGAGGACGAATGCCGTGTGCAGCGTAATGCCAGAAAAAACAGTGAAAGAAACACACTGCAGAGAATATTATACCAACAACAACAGCAACAGCAACGACTGCAACATGAAGAAGAAGAACAACAACAACGAAGAGGAAGCCGACGTCGACAACGCTGCAGATAAAACCATGCAACCGGCGAGGCGAGGCAGCAACGACAGCAGAAAACTAAAAGCCCGCTGCCCACCTGCGCACCGCGCGCCTAAGAGAACCTGATCCCTAATGGCCAGTATCAGGAGAAGTCGCAGTGTCTCTGAGTGTGTGTGCGAGGTTGTGCGAGTGTGTGTGTGAGTGTGTGTGTGTTGAAATCAAGTGTAGCAAAGCAATGTGAAGGCAAAAGAATAAGAGCAGCGGACTTGAGAAAGAAAGAAGTAGAAACAACAAAAAAAAAGAAAACAAGAAAGAAAAACTATTTACAGCAAGCCGAAAATCAAATACCCTACGAAGTGGAGATAGGGCTTCCACCTATTCAAACATACATATCTACCCAAGTCAGTTATTAACTTAAAGCCCAAAATATCTTTTATTTGAGCTACAAAATATTGTTCGCCCATCCGAACTATTCTAAAGATACATTGTTTCATATGACAAACAGCTGATTAATTGTATTTAACTTGATGTCTAAAATATCTTAGTTTGAGATTCAACTATTCTATAGATATATTATTTCATATGACGAATCTATCAACACATTTTATGGATTGTGAATCTAAAACCTATTTATAATAAAATCAGTTTTAAAATAAAAGCAATCAATAATATATTTTTATATAGTAGTAAATAAAGAAAAAAATATTTATTAATTTATGGGTATAATATATTAGATAGATAGTATAATACATAAGATTGTATTATTATAATAGTATTTTAAAATGCGTTACATTATATGATAAATTGGAAATATCCTTTGGTAGAGCATAAAACTGAACTGAACGCGTCACGGAAAACTCGTTAATGCAGGCGAAGATTTCACTTGGAGGTCGGTCTGGCAGTGCCAGGCCAGACCCACCTAAGTCCCAGGCATTTTAATCAGCGTGTCGCATAATTACCGGATGCTGTTGAACGACGCTGTCGGGACTGGGACTGGGACTGGGACCCAACATGCTCATGCCAAGCGTAGACAGAGAGGGAGAGAGCGCATTAAAGAGAGATGGGAAGTAAGAGACAGATGCGAGAGAGAGAGAGAGAGAAAGGGGGAGAGCGAGGCGGAGGATACCGAGAGAGATATTCAAAATCATAACAAAAAATGATGGATGAATTGTCGCGCTGCTTGACTCCAATAAAAATAACTGTAAATGCCGCTAGGCAGCTGTAGATTTCTAGGGGGAGATCAACAGCAGCAGCAGCAACATCAGCCGCAGCAGCAGCAACATCAACGCCGGTTGCTGCAGCAGCAGCCAAATTAAAATTATGTTGCGCGCTCACAAAAAATACAAAAAAAAAGAAAAACAAATTTTTTTTTTAATTCTAGTTATCTGCGCGAGAGACTGCAGTGAAAGTTGCCGCGACTGTGTCTGAATTCGAAGTATTGAAAATATTAATAGAACAAACTTGTTTTGACGGAAATGCACTTTACTTTATTTATCATAGTCCGGCAGCTGCTGCGCATTGAGTTTGGGATGAATGAAGCAACATGTGGAGAGGGTGCAGCTCCTATGTCGATGCTTCTGATTCTGCTGATTCTGATGATCGTGACGGTGCCTGTGTGTGTGCGAGTGTGTGCGAGTGTGTTTGCGTGCTAATGTGTGTGTGTATCTGTGTGTGCTTCTCCTCGCGCTCGTATATTTATGCAGATAGATGGCCGGAAAAGATAAAGTATCGGGGCAGTTTCAGCTAGAAGTGCAAATATGTATCCAAATATGTATACATATGTATGTATATGCATATATATTTATGAAGTTATAGATATATCAAAGCAGCACTCCTACTATAAACATTTATATATATATTTTTATGTATGACAAGCTCACAAATTGCTGGAGCCAGGAATTATAGATGCATATATTCACATCATTTGTAATAGCAAAATTTTACAGTAAATTTAAAAAAATTCTTTGAATTTAAAATCGAAACAATCAAAAGATTTTTTATCATTATTAAATCAAAACAATGCGTAAGAGTTCCCATGACCATTTTTAATAAAAATAGAAAAATTCTCTAAATTGTCAGTCAGTATTTAAACCTGTTTAGTCGGAACTAAGTTACAGCAATTGAAAATCGAAAAAAAACCTTTTTAATCCAATAAATAACTGCTTTGGCAAGCAAACAGCATTTGGATTGAGAAATATGTATTTTTTGTTTTGCCCGCAAATTTGATTCCTTTGAAGTATGACGTCAACAGGCAGGGTTTTTCGTGTTTGATTGTCAGATGTCTTTGTTAGACACTTGACATCATCAACAATGCTCATCAGTTGCCCTGCGGCTGCCCCTCGATTCTTGCCAAGGTTTATTACAATGTAACCACAAAAGCATTTCGCTTCAAGCGGCTGTCATGAAATATTAGAAACGCCAAACGCAAAAGTGCTTAAAACAACAACAACACCCAAAGTTGTTCATGTTGCACATGTTGTTGTTGCTGTCGTGTATGGCCCATAGCCAAAGTTCAAGTAAGGTTGAAACCATTTGTCGGATTAAATACGCGCCGCGGTAATTATGTGCTTCGACTTGAGGCAAGAGCAACAGCAACCGCAATATACTCGTAGCAACATAGACAACAAGGCAAACAAACCGACAAGATCCGACCTCCGCCCATACCCATACCCATACCCATACCCATACCCACAGCCATACCCATAGCCATACCCATAGCCATAACCATCTCCAGCTCCGTCGCCGTCTCCGGCTCCAAAGCGTCAGCGACACGCAGCCCGAAAGCCGAAACAAGTTTCCAGCTTGAAAATTGAACAACGCCAGCGATAAGGCAACCGCACAAAGTGTCAAATGAATTTGTCGCACTCGGACTCGGGACATGGACAACGACAACGACAACACCAACAACAACAACAGCAACAGCACAACGACAACAGCCCCCAGTGCCCAGAGCCAACACACATGACAATAAAAACAAATTTAACTGCCGAAATGACGAACCAACAACGAGACAATCAAACAATCACGTGAGATACTCACGCCCCCAATCCCCCAAGTGAATGTGCACACACATACATATACATATATCTGTATATAGGTCTGTACGTACAGGTGCTTCCGTTGCAGGGCGGATGTGCGTATTTGTTGAATTTCGTTTACACCTGTTGCACTGACACGAAAAGCAACATCAAAGCGAACAACGAACAACCAACTACGAACAACGAAGAACGAGCGACAAGCAATGCATACAAAACCACAGACAACTTCCGCTGCACGGGCTGCACAGGATCAATCAGAGCCTCCAGTCTGGTAGACCTGTTTCTGCCATTGCATCCAGCCAGTGAGTTGGCGTTTTTTTTATTTTATTTTTGTATTATTATTTTATTTTTGCCGGATAAGATCGGATGACGATCACACACGGACCTCAGCCGCAATCTGGTTGCTGTTGATATGCGTATGCGAATTCATAATGATTTCATTGATCTGTCATTCAGGAGCTTCCAGCATGACTGTAGCGCCCAATCGGCGAATCTCTTTAATATGTGTGTGCTATATGCACACACTTTGAAAAAAACCCAAGAATTTTCTACTAAAACAAAGTACAAACGTTGTTATAATCAAGCTTAGGTGAAAATGTGATAAGCCTGGGAAGGAAACTAATTTCGAATACCTTTATTGAATCACCAAAATATTTGGTACTTTATTTAAAATTTTTTTAAAATATTTTTCAAGAATGCATATTTAAAAAAAATCTATTTTGTACATTTTCCAAACTCTTTATGACTATTTTCGTAACATAAGGTATTCATTTTAAAAGATGTTTTATTCTTTTTTTAAGGAATTTTTAATAATGAAAGTACTTTAAATTAGAAGTCGTGAATTCCATTTATCATCAAGAATTACTGCTTGAGCTATTTGGAATAGCGTATTTCTCCAAGTGTATGTATGTGTGTATGTGAATATGCATACGAGTTTTGATTGCAGTTCTTTTGTAAACATACGTACATATATGTACATACATATGTATGTCTCGCTGATAACGCTTCCTGGCTCGCAGCTCATTAGAGCAGCTCGCTTCAAAGGCCAATCTGCGGAAGATGCACCTTCAAACAGCAGACACTGAGGATCTTCGGCGCGCAGATAGCGGTAATTTTTGTTGCAAGCGCACACATCAAAATGAAGTTAGGCCGCCAAGCAAGATGTAAATGTAAAGGAAATGAGGCTTGCCACATATATATTATCAAAGTTACGCCAATGACTTGCCGGAAATGATCAAAAGTTGAATGAGAGCCGCCTTGATTATGATGTGCCCCTCACATATGCTATCTAAGATTTATATCGCAGCTAATTGCATAGGCCAATTTAGATGAGATACTGCAGACGGGGATAAAGATACAATAAAGATGCAATATCGATTTTCAATTACTATCCCATAATTTATATATATTTATTTATTTTCTCTGTATGCAACTTGTTCATTTGCATTAATCTATCTATTAATCTGAAATTGGGCGCTATGTACTGTAAGTATCTCAGCATTGGCAGCCGAATTTCACTTCGTTATGTGGCAAGGATCAAGCACTCGCACTTGCCGTAATTTGAACTGAGCTCATCTGCCCCATTCAATCCATTTACCATTAGAGCCACTTGGCAACCGTCTGCTCTGCGGCTGTTGCAGCAGTTCGCTTTTGTCGCTTTGTCCGTCTTATCAACTTCATTCATTAGAGCTGTCAGTGCAGTCTGCGTGCGTGCGTGTGTGTGTGTGTGCGCGTGTGTGTGTTTAGTTATTGAGAGAGCAGCAGGCGAGCCAATACAGTTACTCAAATGGCGATACTTGCATGCCATGTACTCGCTTCGTTAAATATAGCACACTTCAATAAAAAAAAATGCCGTGCCAACGCTTCAGTACGGTTTCCATTCATCAATATAAGAAAGCGACCCAAACTGTGTCAATCAGCGACAACGACGACGACGGCGACGACGGCGACAGCAGCGAGATGAGGCAAAGACCAGTTTCGAGCGAATTGGCAGGTCTCGTGCTCTTATCAGACCCGTTCGCCATCTCAGTTTGTTTGTTGGGTGTGTAGTGTGCCGCAAAGTCGCCGCTGATTACAGTTAAATATATTTTTTTTTGCATAGGCAAAGGTGACCCGGCGAACTGTGGGGTATCAGCGGCTATCAAACATGCACACACACACATAGAGAGAGAGAGAGAGAGAGAGATGCACACATACACGCTTAAGTGAAGAGCGTTTGAAATTTGCGTTGGGCTGGTTTGACTGCCCGCGCGAATTATGATTGAATAATGTGTCCACAACGAGGGTCGTAGCCGTAGTCGCTTGGCAGTCAATTATGCAAAACGGTTACTGCACTTTGCATTAATTAACAAGCATACAAAAACAACAAGAACAGCAATAACAATTGCCAGCAAGCAACAGTCCAAACTCTTTGCTCCGCTGTCACACAATTTGCACGTGTCCGGCTGTTCGTATCGTGCTTAGGCCTAAGCTCAGCTTGCAAGGCGAACAGCTGTTCTGCGAGAGAGAGAGAGAGAGAGAGAGAGCGAGTGAAAGAGAGTGGGAGAGTGCGCAAGGCAGTCAAAATGCTGTTGCTGTTGTTATTATTATTATTATTGTTGTTGTTGTTGTTGTTGCATTGTATGCTGCCTCCCTTCCAGTGTGAGTGAAATATTTTGCAGTTAAATTTAAATTGAACGTGTGTGTGTGTTTGTGTGCGTGTGTGTTTATGTATGCCTGTGTGCTTGCAACATTTTCAGTAATTTAAAAATAAGTGCGCCGACGACCAGCGGCCCCAAATAGCATCCGCGAAATGCAGCAACAGCAACAGCATCATCAGCAGCAGCGGCGGCAGTCGGCGTAGTCGTAGTCGTTGCCACTGGATTGGCCCGTCCATGCCATGTGATGCGTGTGCAGCATAAGCGAGCGAGCGAGAGAGAGAGAGAAATTGCCAGGGGCTGGCGCTGGGACTGCGGCTGCGGCTGCGGCTGCGGCTGGGGCTGGAGCAGCAGGCGGGACTCCGGTCGGTCCGTGTGCGCGAGATAAACAAACTGCCAGTTCACTATCAATCAAATACCGGAAACAGCTGCTTTAGTTTTATTTTGCCATAGCCATTTGGCACAGCAACATACACACACACACACACTCGCACACACGCACACTCAAACCCAGAGGCAGACAGACAGCAGCGACTTAGGCGACGGCTGCATCGTCGTCCACGTCATCGTTCATCTCAACGTGGCATTTGAATACAAATACAACTACAAATGCGAATGCATAAAGAATGAAAACAGCGCGTTCATATTTAGTATTATATGATTTTTTTTATTTTGTAGTTTTTAACGGAACATACATTCTAAAAACATTACATAAAGTTCTTCATCTTCGTCCGCTCTCGGTGCGGATACCCGCACCGTCGAGCCCAACATCATCGTCTGCATCATTTTCTTCGACTACTCAGTTTATTTAATTATAGTAAAATGTACAAATAAAATAAATATTTATTATGTATAGCTTGTATGTATGTATAGTGCCTTAATAATTAATCGTTTACTTAATATTCTTCATCTTTCTTTTCTTTTTATTTTTTTCTTTTTTGCTTTAACTATCTTTAGGGAGTTTTCTTTTAGTTTGTTTTTTTTAATCGTTAGGATTTAAGCATAGTATATGTTTGTTTGTGTTGTGTATTACTAAGCTATTAGCTTATATATTACATATACATTTATAACATATGGTAAATTGTTTTGTTTTTTGTGTTTTAGTTTCAACATCGTGTTTTTATATAAATTTGTTTGTCGCTTTCGCTAATCGGGGTTGGTTTTTGTCATATTCTTTAGCTCTGCATATATAAAATTGTTGTAGTATTTTGCTGCCCATATAGTTATGGATTTTTACTCTTAAGATTTTGTTTGGCTTTATGTTTTTCTTTTATAAGTATTAGTTCGGTTTTTTTGTTTTTTTTTTTTTAGTTTCGTGTATATGTTTTCTTGTTATTTGGAATTTTCTTGCATTTGTATTTGTTTATAGTAATTTGCTGCTTGGTTTTCTATGTATATATCGAAGAATTGTATGTACAATCCAGTTGAGGGTATTTATTTTTATAAAAAAAAACTAACAATTTTTATATAAAATACATTAATAAGAAATTAATTTTCATATCTCGTCTTTAGTATTTATTATAAAATTATGTTATCAGTTTTTTTTAAACTTATTTTCCTGTAGTAAAGTAAACTTTTTATGGCCAACTGACTTTAGATTCCATTTATGTACACACATACTATACACACACACACATACATAAGCACATTTAGACTGATCTATAGCTGGACTAATACATCAAAATGTGTGTTTTTGAAATATAATAATTATACCCATTAAATTCGTACTGTGTTTTCTTTTCTTTTTTTCTGCTACGTTATAGATCGTATATGAATATATATATATTTTTAATATGTAGATAATTTTGTATAGTATTTTTCTTTTCCTACAACATCAAAATGGACTGGTTTCTTAAAAATTTTACCTACTTCTTGTGTCTTGTGTATATATGTATGTATAAGTTTTTCAATAGGTTTTCGCACAAATATTTTTCTAAAAGTTTCGTTAGGTTAATCCAAATTGTTCAGTTATCGCTAAGTCATGAATAAAAAACGAAGGTTTACTTTACAGATTGTATTCATTGGTGTTGTCGAAATATCATTGGAATTATTTATTTGCATTGAGAAAAGTTGACTTTCAAAATTGAACAAAACCATAAAATAAACGTCCTCAATATCAGATCGCCAAATATAAGAATTATAATGCAAAAATTAAAAAAAAAAAATCGTTTTAAACACATTTTCTTTGAATGCGTTGTCGCTCGTTTTAGTTGTCGGTTTTTAGTAATTGTTTTTCATTCATTAGTTTGTTTAAATTAAGCGAACATTATTTTTTAAATAACATTTCTAATAATTAATAATTATCTGTTTGCAGTCTTTGGTTATTTATTTTTTCTTTTCTTGTTTTTCTTTTTTTCCCTTTCTTTTTAAATCATACATTAAACATTTGTATACCTTTTAAATCATACAATTAATATTTGTATATATATAAATATATATGTATATATATATATATAGGCATATATCTTTAAGTCATACATTTAATATTTGTATATATAGGCGTATATATATATAAATTTTCGAAGTGCTGCACTCCTCTGCTCCACCTGCTCCACCTGCTCCTCTGCTCCACCCACCGCTTCATCAAATTCAAGTGACTTTCGCGTGTGTCGCGTCTTTTACACGCGGAAAAAAACGCACACAAAACGCGTGCCGCCTTAATAGTCCGGACTGGAGTCGAGCAGCCGCTTCTCCGGCGTCAGATCGCCCTTGCGCAGTATCCGGCTGGCCGCGCTGCAGCCATGCTCGAAGCCCTTGCCATTCGCCTGAACGCCACCGTTTTGCGCGCCATTCGCTCCGCCGCCGTTGAGGCTGCCGCCGAGCCCACCGAGCGGCACAATGGGCATCATGCTGCTGGTGGAGCCGATGCCGCCGGTGGCGGCGCCGCCCTGACAGCGGCAGCCGCGACCCGCGAAGCGTGCATAGCACTTCTCGCAAAGCTTTATGCAGCCGCGCATGGGCCAGTAACACCAGAGGCAGGGCAGCACAATGGACAGGGCGCCCAGCCAGCCCCAGCGCTGGGTGCGCTTGTAGGGGCCGCAGGAACAGGGATTGTCGACGCAGGGTGTGCCATTGCCATCATCGCAGTCCATGTCGTTGTCGCGGGCGCAGTGGTAGAACAACGCCTTGGCGCAGCACAGGCACGAGGCGTAGTCAATGATCGACTCGGCGCTGCAGAGGCACGTCTTGTTGCACACCCAGGTCTGGGGCAGCGGGCGTGGACTCTGGCACTGCTCGCAGCGGCACAGGCCGCAGCGTGGACAGACAATCGGATTGAGCAGCGACGGATCGCCGCCCATCACAATGGACGCGCCCAGCTGGCCGCCGCTGCCCGGCAGCGATTGTTGCTGCTGCTGCTGCAGCAGCTCCTCCAGCGCATGCATGTGCTCCTTGCTGGCGGCCGTCGCCGACGCCGACGCCGGCTGCTTGGTAATAGGCTGCGCTATCGGCTGTACGCTGGCGGCCGCCGCAAAGCCCAAACCAAGGACGCTGCGCGGCGGCGCCGGCGGCGCAAACTTTGAGGCGGGTGCTTTGGTGTGACCATTTAACTGATGCGGTTGTTGTAGATGCTGCGCGGGAGTGTGGTGCAAATGCGAATGTAATAAGCCATCGGTGCCATCGATGCCCGCCGCTGCTGACGCTGTCGCTGACGCTGACGTTGACGTTGCTGAGCCCGCAGCTGCCGCCGCCGCCGCCAGTCGATTGATGTGATGGGCATGCGGATGGTGTCCTGCTGCCGCTGATCCGGGTATTTGATGGTGGTGCAGCTGCTGGTGTCGCTGCGGCAGCAGCAGCAGATGATGCGTCGTCGTCTGGCCGTTGTCCTGCTGGCCAGCCGGATGCTGGCTGCGCGTCGCATGCTGCAGCGGCGTATCCACGTACTGATTGGTGAGCCTTTCGGATTCGGGTCGCGGTTGCGCCAGCGTGACGGGGGAGGCGGGCGGCTGACCCGTTGACAACAGTGACACGGGCTCAGCGCTTTGGAAATGACTAAGGAAGTTGTTGTTGTTGTTGCTGCTGCCGCTGTTGCTGTTGCTGCTGCCGGCGTTGATGTTGCTGGTGCTCAGCAGCGGGGCGGGCGGACGGCGACGCGTAAAACTGGATGTGGAACCAGCGCTGCTGTTCGCCGTGGCCGTCGATGAGGATGCGTTGCTGCTGTTCCGGCTCAGGCTGCTCGGACGCTGCGGCAGAAATGTCAGATGATGGATCTGATAGTCGTCGAAGTCGGCCGACGCGGGTATTATCGATATAATGTTATTGTTGCTGTTGTTGTGGTTTGTTGTAGCCGTTGTTGTTGCTGTTGCTGTTGTTGTTGATGTTGTTGTTGCAGTGTTTGCATTAATACTCGGATGTTGCTGATTGCAGTTGTTGCTGCTGCTGCTGGTGTTGTTGTTGCTGCTGCTGCTGTTGCTGTTGCTAGTGCTGCTGCTGCTGCTGTTGTTGTCGCCACCTAACGCTGTCGGCTCCGGCGCCCTTGGTCGATGCACGCGCGGTAGTAGCTTTGGGGGCCGGGGTGGCGCCAAGGGATCGCCGCCATTCCTGCGATCCATGTAGTGTTCAAACCAATTCCAACCAACAGCCTGGCACTGCACTAAGGCTACGGCTGCCTGCTGCTCAGCCCTCAATAGTGCCCTCGGTAATTGCTGTGCCCGAAATCGGCTCGATTTGCCTTCATCCTAGCACGTTGATCCGCCAATTGCCGTTCTTGCCTAGCCCAGCGGCGATTGCTTTCTGTAAATGGCAAAAGACACGAATTAGTTGCAAGTTTCTCTCTTGTTTGGCTTATATGTATATTTAATTTTTTGCATTTATCTACAACTGCCTCTAAATGGCACGTACATATATACACATATTCTGAGCAGATGGAGGAATAAGGGGGGGCTAGTCGAGCGAAGGCCCCCTGCAACATGGCACGATTCGGTTTTTTGTTGTTGCTGGGTTTTTGCTTTTGTTATTACTGTGCTTATTTAGTTTAAATATAAAACTTTTCTTCCACGAGTATATTTCATTGTTTGTAATTAATTTCTTGCTGTGCCATAAAAAATAAACAGCTAAAAAACAACAGCAACAACATAGCTTTGGTCAGCTCAACGCCCAAGAAAAAGGTCAAAATCTTTGGCGTGACTTTTGTGTAAACATAACGCAAAGCTTTTCATACCCTAAAGCTATAAAATATATATGATGGGTATAAGCATATCCGTTTAAAAAATAAATCATAGAAAAATGGGATAAGATATATTTTTGTTATTAAATATCCAAAAGAGAATTTTCGCAATATATATAAAGATTTCTTGCTCAAGCGAAGAAACAAAGATTTTAAATCTAAGACAAGACAATAAGACATGCTTGAATAAATATAAGTTAATATAGATATATAGGCTGTACTAAAATATGTTGAATTTAAATTGTACGTAGTTAGTTTTTTTTAAATTTAAATACTTTAGATTTTTGATCGCATTAGATATTTAAGTAACTTTCTCTGAAAATCAGCAATTATATGCCCACACAATATTATATTGCTTTACAGGGTATCTCGTATTCGTGCCCTCTAACACAGTAGCCGCCTAGTTGTTTATTTTGAGTTTGTTTTAATTTGTTCTTTCAAATGTCTCGAATTGGCACTAAACATTAAAATTCACTTGAATTCGCTGGCTGGACACATGATATTTTCGAGATTATGGCTCCCTAAATGTGAGTTTTGCTAATTTGACTGGGTAGGTTTTTATTAAAGGGAATCGTGTTAAATAGAAATTCTGCAGAAATGCTCTAGACTTTTGTTTGGCTTCTTCTTTTTTTTTGGGATTGAAGTTTTTAGACAAACAACATCTAGCATTACCTAATTCCATATTTTAGATCTGTCAGCCGAAGAGTTTGCTCAACTCGGTATTTTATTATAATTTGTTATTTATTTTAGTATTATTATCACCTCAGACCGTTTGAACTGAATAACCTACATTATCATTTTATAGCCACTCCCGCAGTTCGTAAAAAGCTAAATAAAAGTAATTTGGGCGCATTATCGCTTTACCCATTTTAATTGGTTTATTATTAAAATAATATTTAATTATTTTGTGGTACAGTGGTTGCCCGGAAATAAGAACTTTCAAAATTAAAGAAGAATGGTACAGTAAAAAAGAATTTAAAAACAAAAAAAAAATTGGCTATCCCATTGATGTGAATTTGGAACCGCTTAAAGGCAAATTTATATATACATATAAGCATATGTTTACCCATTATTAAATGCGTGGCACGAGTCAGATATTTGAAAATACAGGAAATTAATAAAGGCTAAAATGCTCTATATAAAACCCGCATATATGTATATAAAGCGAAGTGGCGATAAAAAGCGTCAAGAATTAGTATTATTATTATTAGTATTTTGCAGCTTACAAAACGCCTGCGAAATGAACACAACAACAAACTCAAATGGATCTTTATAGATTCACCTTTACATAAGTATAAAGCTATATATATATATATACAGTCTATATGTATTTGTATATACGTATAAACACGCGCATTTGTGTGTTGGTATAAAAATTAACACAAACGCCCACTTATTGACGTCATGTCCGGTACTCAAAAACAATTTTCGAGAATGACCACAATTGAGAAAAACAAAATCGAAATAAACAGCCAACAGATGAGGAATGGGCATTGGACCAGCTAGGGAGGGGCCGAGGGTGAATTTGGGGGCATTCTATGGCAGATCGTTGCTGATTGCCAATAAGAAAAACTACGAAAAGAAAAAAAAAAATAGTCGACGTGTGTGTTTGCCAATCGTTTTGGCCGTAAACGTGATTTGATTTTTTCTTTTGAGTTTTCTTTTTTGATTCAAATTTGATTTTATGTTATTGTCAGGGGATTATCAAATGATTTTTGTTGTGCAAATTATTTGGTAATTTATTGACATTAATGTTTAAACTGAACAAGACAGGAATGATATATAAACAAATATTTAAATACATTTTATGGGTGTATTTAACAAATTTCTGCTAATACATTGATCCTAAGCTAAATTTATGGAAATATTAATAATGTTGATAATAAATAAATACAAATTTTATTGGTTGGCAAGATTTTACTTTCTATGTGTCATATTTTCAGAATACTAACCTACATTTGCCATAAATTTGATATTCAGGAATACCAAACTATTTGTTAAACAATAAATAATAATAATAATAAAATAATTTAAATGTTGCTTCAATTTGTATACATCGTTGAATTGCTATAACTGACTGGAAAACTGGAGCCACGCCCAAAACTCGAAATTGTTTCCCAGCATTTAGGAAAAAAACACGCAATGCCAAGTTTTCGATTTCATTCTTAAATTAATTGGCACAGCGCAGCAACAACAGTAGCAACAAAAGCAAAAAACAACAACAATATCATCACGTAATTTAAAAAGATTTTTCTTATTTTTAATTGCGTTAGAATTTTAGTATTGTTGCTGTTGCTGTTGTTGTTGTTGTTGTCGTTGGTTTTTTCGTTCATTTTGATGTGGTATTTTTATTTTTGCCGCCAACAGCACGAAGCATTGGCCAACTTTGACCTTGGCAAAAAGTAGTGAAAAAGTGCTGCCAATTTATTTTTTCTAAGTACATAGCACATTTATTTTTAACATTGTTGTCACTGTTATTGCTGCTGCTGTTGTTGCTGCTGTTAGCTGCTGCTGCTGCTGCTGCTACTGCTTTTCAATGGCGCACAAAACGAAATTTGCCATTTGAATTTGAAACGTTTTCATTAATAAGTGAACTTGACGTTGCGGGCGCCACAGAACAAGTCACAAGTCGCCGTCGCCGTCGTTGTTGCCGTCGCTGCCAGCGGCGCAGTCGCCGTCTAAGTGACGTCGATGTCAGCGTCAGCGTCAGCGTTTTCGTCTTTCATTCAAACGATTCAAACGATTCGACGGGTTTTTTTGCCATTGTATTTTTGTTTTGTTTGTTATTTGTTGTTGGTGTCACTGCCTGTTGCAATTCAAATAGAATTTTTTAAGGCAGACAACCTGCAGCAGCAACAAGCTCAACAACAACAACAACAACGTCAAACAGCTACAACAATACGCTGCGTTTTTATATAAAAATAAACTCAGGCAAATCAAATGCAAACAGGTTTTCTTTTTTTTCTGTTCTCGACTTGTTGTTATTATTTCTGTTCTGGTTTAGAAGCCGGGCCACTTTGAGGACCGCGCAGTGGGCGTAGGTGACATTGGAGTTGGAGTTGGAGTTGAAGGAGACACGCCCCGCTGCCGTTTATATGCAATTAACTGCCTGCTAAAGAAATGTCAGCATGACCCAATTATCGTAAAAAATTTATTAACTACTCATTAACGTTAATATATATGAATATATATATATATGTACGCCGCAATTAATGAACATATTTAGCCAAATAAAATGTGGTAATAAAATAATCAGCAAACACTAGATAAATAAACATATATTTAAACAGTTAAAGGCCTTTAATTGCTTTTAATATTGTCCTCAATTAAGCGATGGCAATATATATTATTTCGTTTTATTACATATACTTATAATAAAGCTCGTCTACTATTCGAATACAAAAATTAATACAGTGGTCGCTAGATAATTGAAACTCAGAAATAAGGTTCGGCTTGAATCTAAAATTGTTTTGAGTACGATTTTTTAGAATGTTCTGTTTTAAATCTTATAATTTCCTTTTAAAATGATTATATAATAGGCATCACCTGTGGAACCGAAGCGTTCTGATTTCCGAGGAACTACTGTATTAAGGAATCACGTGGTACGGGGCGTTTAAATATTTCTGCTATTTTTATTTATGGCAAATATTGCTGAACTGTGGAAATTTACAATACTTTCTGAAGCAGTCAGCAATGGCTCTCTATATATTTATATATATATATATATATATATAGTAACTATGTATATAATCTATATTAATATAAATTTAAATCAAAGCTAGCATATTCAAGAATATTGGCTCGTGCGCTTTGACAACACTTATCATTATTATTATTTTTATTTTCATATTCGCTTTCATTTTACTTGAGTTGGGTAATTATATGCGGAGAGAGAGGGTCAGATTGGGGAACATTTTGCTGTTGAAAATATGTTGTATTTAATGCATTTTGGCGCGACGCCTGCTAAAAATATGTGCGGATATGCCTTAAGGGCGAACACACACCGAAACAGATACGCAAACAGATGCACGAACAGATGCAGATGCAGATACAGATACGAATGCAGATGCAGATGCAGATACAGATACAGCTACAGCTACAGCAAGCGACGGCGACAAATGAAAAACCTACACAGGAAACACTAATGACTGCAAGCAAAGAACTGCGCAGCCCCGTGGCAGTAAATCGGTAACGGAAAAGACTTGGCGAAAAAAGGCAGGGTAAAAGGGAACAGGGAAATCAATCGGCATGCACAGCGGCTGGCACAACATAGCCGCAGTCGCTGCCGCAGCCGCTGTCGCAGTCGCAGCCGCAGCACAGATCATTAAACTATTTAAATGCTCGGGCCGAGGAGGGCAGCGGGATGCGACGAGCGTTGGCGGCAGTGACAGACAGCTCAAGCCAGAGACTAAAAGAAGTAAAAACTAAAAACCAGACACAAGTAGTCTAAAAGGCCATATGTTGTGGATGCTGCAGCAGCAGTCGCAGCAGCAGCAGTCGCAACAGCAGCAGCAGCAGCAAAGGGCAGCTAATAGTTTTCAAAGCAAATGAGCAGCACATGTGGCAAACAAACGCACACAGATACAGATACACAGCCTCAGATACATCAAGTATCAGATACAAACACACACGCACAGATGCTGCTGCTCACGCATGTGCGTTTGTATATAGTATATATATATATATATATATATATATATAATGTGTATACATATATATATATATATATATATATATATAGGGTCTGCGTCTATGCTCTTGATAATGATGCTGATGATTATGTTGGCTGCTTTTTTGTCCATTTTTCTTTACTTTTATAGTAATCATTGAAGCTAACTGGCTGACTGAAGCTAAGAAAGAGAAAGATGGAGACAGAGAGAGAGTGAGAGTGAGAGCGAGAGAGAGAACTGAGGATGAACGAACGCACAGCAAAAAGATCAAATCACCAACAAATGAGGCAACAACAAAAACAACAACCCAAGTACAAATTTAGCTGCCGTAAATATCCGACTTTGCAATACTCTGCGTACCGTGCAAAAACAGCTAAAAGAGCTGAAGACAACTAGAAAAATGCCTGCTGGCTTATGAATAAATGCCTTTCTAAATAGCTCTAACTTTAAAAATAACTTAAAAAGTTGTCATAAAAAGTTCTTGGCTTTTAGCAATACCCTACTTATATCCAGAACCTATAGATACAATCAGCTGAATTGAGCCTTTTTGATTGTAAGTTAAGGGACTTTAGCGGGAGGCAGTATCTTTCAAACTTTAGTTAACAATTGTAGAAAGTTTTGCTGGTAAAATGCTAAAGGTGGGCGTGGCTTGAAAATCTGAACAATCTTATTGAGGTACGTATTAACAAGTATATATGCCAGTTTTAAAATCTCTATCTCAGTGAGAAAGACATGCCAAACAAGAAATATACCCCTTTAACCTATTGAAAACAGGGTATACAAACTGGAAACGATTCGACGGTTAGTTTTGTTGTTGTTGTTGTTGCCAGTGAGTAAGAAAGAAGCCCATAAACTACAGATGATCGACCTCGAGATTTTCTTGCACTGATTGTCGCTGAAGCGTAGGCTCTTACAATTTTCCTAGGCAGCTGTATCTATAGCTGCGTGAGTGTGTGTATGTGTGAAAGTGTGTGTGTGTGTGTTGGTGTGTGTATCTGAGCTGCGTCAGCTGGTGCATGGGCAATAGTAGGTAGATTTCAGGTAGAATCTGTGTGTTGTTATAATGACTAAAGTGAGTTACAGTTAAGTGGCAGCCAAAAAGGAAGCTGCAACATTTGCTTGTTGTTCGTGTTGCTGTTGTTGTTGTGCGTAAGTGCTGTTTTATTGTTGTTGCTGCACACCTTTTGACTGGCAACAACAACAACAAGCTGTTGCCCTTGCCTCATAAATAGATACCTTCAACAGATGTTTTACACAAAAATTTTCATTGAAAATGTTCAGACAATAAGGGGAAATTTCCTATACAATATATATAAATGGGTAGAAATGTATGTGTCTGAAGGACCTGGTTGTAATGGCCGTATCCGTCTGTCATTTCCTTTGAGAGATTCAGAGATTAGTTTAGATTTAAAGATATGTTGATTACATTTTTTATTGAATTAGAAGAACGAGGATTATCAGCATTAAATTATATTTATTGATAATAAACTGAAACTGAAGATATTTTGCATAAAATTTCTGTATTTCTTTTAAAAGTGTTGTTTCAGGTCACATAGCTGCTTTTTATTAATAGGGTTTTTCCTTTATGTGCCCCATAAAAACATGTAAGCAAACAATAGTTGGCAATAAATGGATTGTATATGTATATGTAAACAATATCTATATATATTGTTTTCGGTCTTCCATTAATAGATTGTGCTTAGTTTCTGCCCTACACGTTAATTCAATATTATTTCATACTCAAGCTCTTCCTCGGCCCATTCTTCTTCTTCGGCTCAGCAACGCCCACAATTTGCGAGGGCCAATCCCCTCCAAAAAAAAAAAAAAAAAGGGCAGTACACTAATATAGCCATACAGAAGAAGGCCTACGTACATTTATGTATATAAACTGCGTGCAAACAGCGCACAAACACATTCAAATTTTCTATATTCCATTTTTCGTGTGCTATTCAAAAATTCCGGTCACATCCTTACACGCGCAACGCCCACGCAACGACGGCGGCAGCGACGTCTACGTCTGCGTAGACTGCGCAGGCGACAGCTGCTTGCCTACATATATATATTTATATATCTTTCTGACAACGTGCTAACACACACACACATACAGAAATTGCCAAAAAAAAATACGCCAAATAAAATAAGCGACATTCATGACATGCTGTTGATGACGTCAATGACACACACAGACACACACACACACACACGTGCTCAAAAAGGAACGCCAGCACGTCTGTCGTCTGCCTCTACCTACATACAACATTTATTTCCCCACTTATAGAGCAGCGAATGCTACCAAAATAGCAAGAACGGCAACAACAATGGCAAATGAGAGCCAACAACGGCCTTTCTTTTGAGCGCAAAGAGCGAGCAGGCAACCACCCAAAAATGAAAAGCGCCCGATATCAACCTGACCCGCCTTAACTTGCTCTCAAGTACACACACACGCAGACACACACACACACACAGTCCATTCACACACACACACACACACACACACGCAGACATAAACAGCTGAGCAGGCAAAGTTTATCAAAGCATAGAAACAGGCGCGTGATTTGAGGGCAACCACACAAAGAGAGCTAGAGAGAGGGAGGGAGTGGGAGGGAGAAGGAGAGAGAGAAAGAGAGAGAGAGCGGGCGAGAGCGTACAACACTTGACTGTCTGCGCTTTGCTATTTTTAGCCACATATTGGCCAACAAAAAGCGCCCAATGCTGCTCCGTGTGGCCGTATCTGGCAGATACAAAAAGAGGTGAGTGACGCCTAAAGTGTTTGTCGCGCTATGAATCTTTGAGATACATTTGCCCAGGATAACAAAAACAGGACGAGCAGCAGCGCCAGCCTTAGCAGCAACAATAGCAGCGTGGGCCCGTCGCAAGCTGAGGCGAAGCTATGGCTACGGGTCGCTGGTCACCTACGCAGAGGTGCCCCGGGTTGTCCCTCCCCCAGAAGCTTAGACGGGGCTTTCAAAAGGATGTGCTGCGGCTGCTACTGCTGCTGCTGTGTCTGCCCAGTGTGGGCGCATCAATGGTTGTCACCTACAGGTGGCAAAGATTGCGCCCAGCCATTGTGCTTATTACAGCCAGCTAGCTAGATCAAAGGCCGCCCGTTCAGACTGACAGCTTGGGCGTCATTTTTCGCCATATTTCTATTATTTCATTTTGTTTTTCTATCATTTCATTGACGACATTCGCTATGCCAAACAGATTTGTTTATGTACATATATCTATCTATACTCTAAGTGTGTCTATATATGTATCGCATGTGCGCGTTTAATGAGCATTTTGTATGCGTTTCTCGACAATTGCCATTTGGGTGGCCCGGCCAGAAACTACGAAGAGAACTCAAACTGGGAGCCGCTTAAGCTTTGGGGCATGCAAAAACTAACAAACGAAAGCGAATTAAATGCTCGAAGGGGCAAGGGGAACAGGCCATAGGCTGGCATGTGCTAATGGATAGCCTGATATGGAAATAGAGTATATAAATTATATAAAATATGGCTTTTAGAAAGCGAGTGGCAGGCTCTGGGGAATATTCAAGTTTTTAAAGGAGTTTTTAGAGTTTGATTCCAGTGGAAAGTTAAACTAATATGATTTCTAAGTACGCAAAATTAAACTTCGGTTTTATATAACATAATAATTTATATTTAAAATGTAATTTATATCTTTAGATACATTTTATATGCATTTTATAAAAATATCGAATATAATATTAGGAAAATTTCAATTTCTAAATGAATGTTTGGCAATATAAAGAAAACCCTTTTAAAAATCTGGTTCAACTCTACTTCAATTCGATAAATGCTTAATACCACAAAGATTTACTTTATGTTCAGCAAGAAAATATTTTATTTTAATACTTATAAGCTATTTATTAAAGACAAATACGAGCTTTGTTGCTTAGACAAAGATTACCTACTATATATATAAATAAAAAAAAAAAATAACAAATAGTAGTTGAAAACCACATAAAACTACTTTCAAAATAGATAGACATTAGACAATGAAAAAGGCTATCCAAAAACTCTTCTACGAATTGAAAAAATTAATAAATAACTCCGTTGTATCTAAATAACTCAAATAAAATAAAAAACTTGTGCCAACACGCTTAAAGGGAGTCAAGAAATTAAAAAACTCGATGATTATTTAAAATTCAATTCATTAGCTTTTGGTAAACATAAGAATAACAAGTCTACGAGAATTCTACGAGTGCAAAATGTTCAGATACTTTGGCTTTTATAGCAAGTGTGCCCATTAATTTCATCATCATCATCATTGTCGCTATCATCATCAGCACCATCATCGTCATTCGTTGCACTGCCCTACACAGTGTTGTTGCTGTTGTTGGGGGGTTTATTTTTAAAAATTATAATTTTCAAAAATAACAATTTTGCGACGACAAAAATAATTAAAATCACATGTTTGCTTGCGGCATAAAATGTTTTCAGACTTTTTGGTTTTTCTTTCTTATGTATTTATTATTTTGTTTCTTCGACTGCTTTTGTTTGTATTTTTGTTTTTCTGGCTCGTTCTTTGGCTTTTCACTTGGCGTTTCGCTTTGCTGGCAGCGCAAAAAGCCGCAGAATTCAGCTTTTTCTTCAAAGCAAAGCAAAGTACTCGCTTGTCCACTTACATATTAATGTATATATGCATATGAATACATATATAAATATTTATATGTTTGCTTTTAAGTATATATTTAGGTATTGCAGGTTGTTTATGTATCTAAAGCCTATTAAGAAGATCGATTTTCTTATCTGTGGCTTTTTTATGGATTAATTAGCTTGCTTTAAATTGTTTCAATGCTGCTTTAACTCTTTTTTTGCATTAACATATATTTTTGAGCATACATATATTAGTAAAAGTAACATTACATTTAAAGATACAAAAATATCCTTAGCATGTTCCCAGTTAATTTAGAAAAACAAAATTGTTTTACAATTGATTATTTATTTATTTGAAGCATTTGAAGCATTTCACTACTGATTGAATCAAGGATTTTGTTTGATTGCGATACATGGAAAAACAGTTCCTAAAAACGATTCGCATGAAAGAAAAACTACGAAACCTTTATAGTAAGTACTGCTTTATCATTAGATCTATCTTAAAATAGATGCATGTGTTAAACAGTTAAAGTGACCCACATATCTAACTCATAAATCTCAAAATTAATTGCAGATTCGTATATATCTTATTATTTATCTCGATATGCATGCGCTCATATATATATTTTTTTATATATATTGTATGTATTATAGTAATATGTAATACAAATTTTGGCTGTGCTTTCTGTATTTGCGTCTGTACCTCGGTTTTCCCAACAACAATTTCCCATACCCACGTTTTCTAGACTGCGTCATCAACGACATTGTAGATTTGGCTCAAAGTGTTTGGCTAATACTTTGAATACCTGATTCTTGTTGTTGCTGTTGCTGTTGTTATTTGTTATTTATTTAGTTAATCAAATTTAAGCATATAATTTATTTATTTATATGCGCGAGAAGCGTTAGCTTAGCCACGTTCATGAATGAATTTCGCCAATGCGATTTTCGCTGGTTTCTGCATATTTTTGGCTATGACATAAATAGGTGTACATATAGGTGTGTGTGTGAGTGTGTTTATGTGTGTATATGTATTCGCATAAATTTAAATTAAATTTGATGCCAAGTGTGCCTGGCGAAAATGATAAAAACTATTGCAAATCATGGTTCCATTGAAAAATACACACATTCTGTGTAAGAGCTGCCAGCGACAGGGTGTTTCCCCTCTTGAGCGGTGGTTATCAGAACGAAAGCAAAACATATCAGATCGAAATCGAAATCGTTTCCAAAAAAGACATCAAAAATGCAGTCACGAGCCAAAAAAAAAAAACACTCGACAAGTAAACGTATGTGGAACGCAGAGACCATCGATCAAAATATAAACAACAACAACAAATACGACAACAACATGAGGGGAAAAACAAAATGTTAACATGCCCACAACGAACTTATCGGGCTGAAAAGTTTGTACGCCTCTTCATTTATTTTCGGACTGTCGACTTATGCGGCCCGCTGCCCGATAGAGACGTTTTTTCACACCCTGTTCCCAGTGGGCAAAGAAGTATATTAGTTTTGCGTTTGTTCGTGCGTCTGTAAATAATCGTAGATAGCCGCTTTAGACTTACTGGTAAAGTTTTTTGAGCAGGCCTGCAAACCTTGGAAACCCTATATCTCACACTTTTATAGCTGTTAGCAGTGTATTGCGCCGTTGGGAGTTTCCAATTGATATATATTTAGTGGATTTTTTCAAAGTGGTTACCGTTCCACAGTTCTTAGCCCGCTGCCGATAGCTGCTGATATTTTAAGCGTTTGTCAGTAGAAAATAGAAAGTAAAAGCTGTACAAAAGTGCGCTTATCGAGCGGATGCCACAAAAAAGAAGAAGAACAACTATCGATGACGAAACCGGCCCATAAATATAACTACATTTTTTGTTTTATATATATATAGTTTTTGGCTAGGCATGTTTATGGGGCGTGCAGCGTGTGTTGGGTGCGACAGCACGTGATATTCAGTTGCCTTCTAGATTAGAGCCAAGTTGGAAAGAGTGTCGAGTGTTCAGGTGTTAAGGTGCTAAGGGAAGTGACAACAATGGGTGGAAAACTGATTAGACAACTGGCAGATTTAGTGAATGGAAGTTCATAATCGTCACAGCTTATCAGCCGGCCAACAATGAAGCCCAGCAAACGAGCGCTTCGAATAGCATCGAATCCAAATCGATCACATCCGAATCCATAAATATATAAACAACTATAGGTGTATATAGAGGAGAAACTATTTGTACAAAATGTTTTCGTTTGGTTCTCGTATTTAATATTTTTTTACACCAATTCTAATCTTTATTATGTGCCTGTGCATTATCAGTCTGGCAGATCGGTAAATAGCTGCGCGACGAGACAAACAAACAAGCACAAAGTCAGTTAAACTTTTTTGTTTTTGTACCCTAAGGTTTTGTCAAGAGGTAAAGTTTAATGCAGTGTAAGTTCTATTCAATAAAATAAAAAAAAACATTTTAGTATATTTTGTTGAAGTTATTTTTAAAAGTATATAAATTTTGTTTGCTTCTTAAGCAAAATTTTCTTGACAGGAAAAAAGTCACATGTCAAAGTCACATTAACTTGAAAATAATACCATATTTAAAAACAAATTAATAAATAAAATAAACATTTTAATTTCCGGCAAATTGAAGGCATAAATGGTGATACAATTTATGTACATGTTTTCGCATTTCCTAAATAAATTATATGCTTGTTTTATTTAAGCTAGAATAATCCTTCCTGTTGTTGTTTACTACACGATACTATAAGCTATGGCATGCTCGTATAATCGTATATATGAACATTTATATAGACATGAATTAACATTTGCATTTGTCACGACCCTGCCACAAATCAGCTATAGAAATGGTAATTGTGCATTTCCTGATATCTGAGATAGCGTGAAGGTTGCCCGTTTCAAAATCGTAATTCCACATACCATTTAACTCTATTTATTTATATATATATATATTTTTTTTTTGCCTTGCGATGAAAACTTACATTGATTTTCAAAAGCAATCCGTAAAAATCCAAAATAAAATATATATTTGTGTGTGTATATATATAGTATTTCGCTGCAAGTGTATAATCCGAATGCGTTCGACAATTTGTCTTAGTTAGAATATATATATCCAATTAATGGTGTGCTCGTTTACTCGTATAATCCAAAGTTTGGCTACAAATGGGGCACTGGTCGCTCGGATTTGACTTGAATTTGGTGGCCTTTAATTCTACTACTCGCGATCGCGGCATATACTACATATATATGTATGTATGTGTATATGTATGTGTATATATATGTGTATGTATATACAAATAGACGAGCGTAGATTTGCTTTGCTGCTTGTGTTATTTATTTAGCATTTATGTACATATTAAAAAATATTTTTTATTCGCTTTGCTGGTTTTTTTCGCATTTCATTCACAAAAGTAAATTTAATTAACACAAAACACGACGTTGACAGCGACTGCGACTGCGGCTGCGACTGTGACAGCGACGCTGGCAGCACAGGCGACTGTTACAGGTTTGCGTGCCAAAAATATAATAATAATAATAATAAATGAACGTTTGCGACGGCAGCAGCGACGACGGCGACGTTTACGTTGACGGTGGCGGTGACAGCGACAGCGACTGCGGCTGACACACACACATGCACACTGGCACGCACACACACACGCTCACACGGACGCACACTTAGACGGGGGCCACGTCGACGGCTGTAGATGTGTGAGTGTCGCTTTGTATCTGTATCTGTGCGCTACGAAAACACACTACAGTAAAAAAATATTTTTATGCAATTTTATATAGACAAATTTCGTGTGTCGTTGTTGTTGTTGTCGTTGTTGTTGCTGTTGCTGCTTTTTGCTGTTGTTTTATTTTTCGCTTAACACGTTTTGTATTTGAATTGAATTTATTTTTTGTGTTTTTTTCGCTAGATATTTTTGCCGTGCTCGTTGTTTTTGTTTTTGTTGTTGTTGGACTTTTAAATAGACGTCGATTTTCTTTGCGCAATTTACATTTTTAGGCACATGATTTCCATTGGAAGCAATTTGTAATTCCAAAATAGATTTTCGATTGCGATTGCAACTCATTTATTATTAAAAACAAACATTTCAAAACTCACTATATTTTGCACAATTATTTTTGTTTGAATTTGAACTCGATTATCGCTCTTGTTACTTGCTCGTCGTTCGTTTTGTGCGAATGAATTGTTGTTAAATTGTTTAAAGTGAATGTTTAATATGCCAGGCTAAAAAAATTTTACTCTTCGCGGCAGCCGCTCTGCTCAGCTCCGTTCACGTTGCACTGTGTACACGCTCAAAGTTTTTGAAGCGAAATGAATGCCGAGTTCGACGCGACGTACTGGCAACCGTTTGGTTTTTTCAACGGCGAAAACATTTCATTCTGAAATTGTATGTGCGGCGAAAAGAGCGCGCTGAGAGTGCGGCTGTGTGAGTGCGTTGAGTGCCCAGTCGGACTTGACACCATGAGAGAAGCATGACTGCTCACTGCTTTTTCCATTAGTAATGCCAATTCAATAATCAGACAATATATTCAAGCGAAATACATATATTTAGGTGTGTAATAATTATAAATTTTCATTTCCCTATTTTTATATTATTATTTACTAAATACATATATTATTATTTATTTAAAGTTGTTCTTCTTAGCCTGCTATTCCCGAATATATGACTTATTGAAGACAGAATTATAACAATTTAGTCCCAATCTAGCGAAGGTATACAGTGCTGTCCAAGCATATGCATTCTTTCAAAAACACGTTTCGCTAAATTCGACTGGGCTTGGTTATTTATACATATATATTCGAGTATGTGTGTGCAGTTGTATAGGTGTAGGCATATAGTTGATCATTTACGAGAGCCCAAGCGAATTCGCTCTTTGACTCAATGAATTCGCTGCACTCACAGCTCGAGTGACTACAAAACAATTTTGAACTACACAGCATTGTAAGGCGACAACACATGGTCGGCCTTTCTTAACCCCCCTCGGCAGCGAGCGCCCTTGTCCCACATGCAGCGGCTACAGGCCTCAAAAGCGCACGAAGCCTATGCTATAAGCGACGACGACGGCGACGAATTTTCGTACTAAAAACCAACCGGACGTTGCCGCCACCGCCGTTGCCCGCTGCCCGATGCCCGTCAGCGGCAGCCGACGCCAACATAAGCTTTGGGGCTGTGAAGCTTTGTGTGTGTGTGTGTGTGTGTGTGCATGTGAGTGTTGGGGGCTTTGCTGTGTTGCTGTTGTTGTTTTTAAAAAAAACGGAAATTGAAAATATGCCAACTTGTAGGCGCGCTCGCTCGCCGCGTCCATGTTGATGACGGACTGCGGGGGGCTGCGGACTTGCGACAAATTCATGCCAGTTTTTTCATTCATTTAAATTTAAAAGCAAACAGCGCGCAAACAAGCCATAGGAACAACAGCCGCCGCCCCCTGCAGGGCCCCTACCCCTCCGCACACACACACACACACACACACTCATTTGGGCGCTGCCTACGCGAAGAATCCAACACACGAGTGTGATTCCAATTCCAAAAACAAAACCAAAACCAAATCCAATTTCAATCACTCAACTCATATTTCTCTCATCTCAAAACAATTTTGTTAATTTTCCTGCTCGATTTTGAGTGTCGTTTTATTTTGTTTTTTAATGAATCTCAGCTAGCTGCATATTTTCACCAAATTTTTTGCGTTGGGCCATAAAATATCAGCCTCAATGAGCGTTGCCGTGTCTGTTTCGCGTTGGCTGCCAATATGAATGAAAAATACGCACACAGCGAGGCGAAAGTAGCTACAAAACCGCGGCGATGTTGTCGTAGTTGTCGTTGTCTATGCATGAATAGCTGCAGCTGCCAAGTGAGTGTGTGTGAGTGTGTTTGAGTGTCTGTCTGTTTGAGTGTGTATGTGCGAGTAAGTATCTGTATCTGAATGTTGCATGAGGTAAGCATACGTTGTTGTTGTTGTTGTTGTTAGGCCAGTGTGGTGTGAGTAGAAAAGTTAACAACAGGCGAGACCCTTGGCTCAAAGCATTCACCTGTGCAAACAAGTCAAGAAGATTTGTATAAATATTGTTTTATATATACATTTACGTACATAGATATGAATTCCACTCAGGCAAATGTACATATTAAATTATAATTTTAATATATCGACACAAATATAAATAAATACGTTTTATTTATTTCCTAAATTTCTAATAATAATGGACTTGTCAAAAACCGAACCGAATTCAGAATTTCAACAACTTGACGCTCTCCAATGTGAAAGATATTGAAAGGCAAACACATCAACAACGACTGGTTCAACGTTGTCTGGCTGGCTGGTCTCTGGTTGGGCTGCTGCTGCTGTTGTTGTTGTTGTTGTTGTTGCTGCTGCTGCTGTTGATGTTCGGCAGAGTTGCCGAGTGCCTCGCGCAGTCTGTGCCAGAAGAAAAATACACGACTCTGCGGCGCGTTGGCAACTGTGCGCAGCGACTTTAAAATAAAATCTCAAAACCAGTAGCACTTTTCTTGGCTTCAACATAAAAAAGTGCGCGGCAACAACAACAACGGCAACAACGTCGACGTCGACGTCGACAGCGACGTGCGTTGAAAAACAGCAAAAGCAACAACGACAAAAAGTTAAAGCGAGCGTGAAGAGTTGTTTGTTGTCTAATAAGCCAAGCCTCAAAACGGGGGAGATAGCAGGCAAATCGGATCGACTATAGATAACAACTAAGCAACAACAAAGCAACATACTAGCTTGGGGCACAGACTATTGGGTGCCAAGGCAGAGATTAGCATGAACTTTCCAGGGCAGAAGGAAGCGAAATACAAATATATATGCTTACATATATTTACTATATGGCATAGTATCAAAATGGCTCGCTAAACGTATACATACAGACATATAGTATGTACATATGTATTTCTGTATGTACACACACACACACTTAACAGACAGTCGACACTCGAAACTTCCTCTCCAATGCCACAATACTCAACTCGTTTCAGCGAGCGAAAATCACAGTCAAGATACAGCGAATTCGTACCGAGTTGAGCGAAATATACGAGTGAAAGAGCGCCATGTGGCGAATTCAAAGAGCTCGCTCACTCACTCGCCAGAGTCGTTTTTATGAATGAAACCGTTTATAATGAATGGAGGCCTGCGCTGCCAGCCACGCTGCCCCGCTGCCAGCGTCGCTGTCGTCGTCGTGTGCGCTGGCAAAGAACAAATTTGTTTTTTTGTTTTTGTATTATTTAAAAATGCTGTTGATGTTTTTCTTGGCTATTTTATTTAATGTTATATACTGATATGTATTTACATATATTGATTGCGTTTTTTTGCGCTTTCTGTAAATTGTTTACGCTTATTTTTGGATAAATTGCATATTTTTTTTTCTCAACTGTGACCAGTTTATACGTGAACAATGGCCAATCTTTTACAGACGCGCCGTCGCCCAATATCAACCAGAAAACAGCAACAATAAGAACAACAATAATTTTAAAAGCTACTTACTGCAACAACCATTAAAACTCGGTTTTATTGAAATTCTTATTTGAATATACACAAATTTTGGGCATAATGAAACTGCGACAGTTTTGGTAAATAAGTTGCCCACATCTTCTGATAAACGTGGGCGGCACGCATGGTAGGCTGGCTATCTGGTATCTGGTTTTACGAAACTCGCACTTACATATATAATATACATACATATGTATATACATACAAGTATACGTAGACAAATTTTAAGTTGCGTTCTTACCCACTCTATACTCTAGACAACAAGTTCTCTTCGGGTTTTTCCAAGCCGATTTCTTTCTGGCTGCCCAATATGGCAAGAATATTTTTAATTTGATGAATTGGGACAGCTAAAAAATGCAAATTGTTTTTAGCTGCAACTTTTAATGACAAACATTTTCGTTTGATATTCTTGAACATTTTTTTATTTGACGTTATATATTCTTGCCGAAGGCATCGTTATATTGTAACGAATTAATAGATGCCTAAAGAAAAGACATGTCTGAGCTTTATTTTCTTTTTTATTATACGTTTTTGGATTATTTTTATATATGTATATAATGTCTACCATAAAAAGAATTGGGGGCAAATAGATTTTTTGAAATACATTTGTTGATACAAATCCAATTTATGATTATTGCTTCAATCAAGTGAAACGACGAATATACTAATCTGTTTAAATTGTCTGTGTTTTAACTTCAAAATCCGTCGTTCTTGCAAATAACATAAAACCAAAATATTGACTTGTTTAATTATATATACCTTATTTTAATGTGCCTCTAATTCATAGAGGCAATATTTTATCTATCGTAGCAAATGTTTTCAAGGTAATACATTGACAATTAATGTTGTTTTAGCAAATATTTATTTTTTTTTAACTTTTACACAATTGTTATAAGAATTTTTATTTATCTTTATTTCTATGTTCTCTACAATCAAATTTAATTTTACGTATATTCGTATATACTTTCACACTATCCGAATTTACCTTAAAATATGCAATTGCTAGTGCACCCACATACTTTAATGTACAATATAAAAATGCGTAAGTTAACAAAAAAAAAATCGGTACCTGCACTAAAATGGTTAAAAAGTTACCCATAAAACTGACAATATTATTTGTGCTTGCCGTTCGTTTTTTTCGGGCCGCGAGAGACGCATAACAAATGCATATTTAAATTACAACCAAATTTGGACTCGCCGTAGGTTCAAAATCTTTGCCAAGTCAGCCAAAAATTGTAAAATGTGAAGCATTGGCTTTTAGATTCGCTTTCGATGTGGGCTTTGCCTGCTTAGCATATAATCAACTTGGAAAGTACCCGCAACCGTCGGCGTTGGTGGGTCGCCCAGAAAGCCGAACCACACACGCAACCACCACACACGAAAAGCTATTCGAGTTTTCAATATTTTAGCTAAACAAATGTGAACAATGGCAAAATAACGACGGCAATAGCGACGGCAATGCCAACAATCAAAACGCCAACCCGCTTCCGTCCTATTCAAAAATGTAAAAGTCCATAACGAAATATACTAATTCTGCGTTTAAGGGGGTAATTCATTTAATGATCGGTTGCAATATTTATTCGAGAGCAACTCTATTCGAAGACAACTATAAAATAAATTGTAGATAACATGAAATATTTATATAAAATGTGATAGAATACAACTACGACAAACAAATACATTTTGCAGGAAAACCAGATTTAGTGAGAGTTTAAGATCTTGAAAATCAATCAAGGTTTAAACCTTTATTTTAATTATCAATTCAATAATTTTTAAATATCAATTAAGAGGGCAAACCTTGACCAAAAATTAATTTCGCAGAAAAATGTAGTCAGTGTTTGTAAGACCCATAAAATCATTATTTCTTAACCATTGTTTTAAATATCAATCTGTATTTTTTAAATATCTATTTAAACATTTTTAAATATCAATCAAGAGAACAAACCTTGACCAAAAATTAATTTCGCAGGGAAACTATACAGGTTGAATTAAGTTATGGAAATTGAAGATTTAGAAAAAATCATTTTTTGATAGACTTTAGCCTAACTCACAAAAACAAGTATTGATATTTATGACAATAATTTTATTCTCACAAATACTTAAAATAAAGGTTAACAACATAACAAAAATGCTAACCCGCATTGAAATTGATTGAGCTTTGGCTAAATTATGGGAGATTGAAGTTTTAGTTTTTAATGGATTTTGAATTTCACAAGTGTACATTTTTTTATATTTTCCCAGAAAATAAGATTACCTCAAAAACCCGTAGCGTTTTCTACTGATCCGCAATGCACAAAATTAAAAGTTTTAGAATTTCAAATTTAAAAACTACCTATGATAAAAAATGTATATAAATGATATTATTATAACCAATTTAAAATTTTGATTTTATATTTCAGATGCAGAGAGCTTAAGCCAAGGGCATTAAGCATGAAAATCGGTTCTGTTTTGATAGAGTTATAGGAGTGCGAAGTAAAAAATGCTTAAACTATAAATGCGCGATGTTTAAAGTACTTTTCAGCTTACACTTTTTCGCTTTTTAATTGCAGAATCAATTATGATTAGAACTACTATACTGTTGGAAAATTGCTACAGCTGTGATAAAGTTCTTTGAAAAGAACGAAACAGTAATCAAGGACTATGGGCTTCGACGGAAAAAGAAAGAACCGAGAAAAATATATTATGGAAAATTGATTAATTTGATTTGTAGCTCACAATTAATTACTGCTGTGTACTTTTTTAATAAGAATTGTCATTATTTAAAATTGTTTGAAATGGAATTTCTAGAAAAGCTTAATGAATGAATTTCCACTGAAACACAACTGGAAACGCATTAAGTAAGTGGGGAGAGCTTAAGTCGTAAATGGAAACTCTATTCAGGCGCATTTGCAGACCTGCAGCAAGAGAATGGGAAGCTCTCGCCAATGGGGTTACAGGTAAATTGCGCGGGTGTTGGCAACAGTCGGTCAGACGCTGTGGGCTTATTCACAAATATGCACATTGGCTGGCCGTAAATGGCGCTCAGCATGCAGCGGTAGCTGGCCACAATAAAGACAGTTGACACACCCGCGGAATGCCAAAGATTGTTTCATGCCTCATGCCAAAATGAATACAGCCGCAGCGATGCGAATGATCGCAGCCGGAGTCGGAGTCAGAGTTGGAGTTGGAGTCAGAGTCCCAGTCACAGTCACAGGCAGAGCCAGAGCCTGGAATGCCATGCAACAGTAGCCACATCCGCTGTCAACTTGGGAAATTAACGCAGTTATTCACGCAGTTCTCTGAGCTGAGAACAGCCTGTGGATGCTCGCTCGAATTGAATTTGATGTGAGCTTATGGCAACGCCCCAAGTCCCAAGTCCCAGCACCAGGTCCACAAAAAGCAAAACTGTGTCTGCCTGATCTTGATTTCGAGTCATTATGATACCAATTTCAAAAAAAAAAAAAAATAACCCCTTGGCTACCTAAGCGATTGTCTGGCTGTTCAACTACAGATCGTCTGTGCCCAAAAACCCAAATTCAAAAGACAAATGGGTCGAGAATTAAATTTTTTTCGGTTATTCACAGATTCGTTCAGCTGTTGGAATTTGTCGACTACTGTTTCGCATTTTTTCGCAATTGCCAAATATTTGTAGCCAGCTTTAACCATGGCCTTAACTGATGCCAACAGCTACTGTTTGTCATAAGATACGCGAATTTCAACAACGACATATTTTAATTTGTAAGAGGGTAGAAATAATAATTGAGTAATATTAATAATAAAAGCTAAATACGTTATTGAGGAGACAATTTAGTAATAAGAAAAATAAAATTTATCTAAGAGAGTTCAACTCAAGCTTGTAAATTTATTAACAATTAATTCAAATATTTGTTATAGTTTCGGTAACACTTAGAAGAATGAAGTGAATTACTAACTTAAGAGACTGAATATTATCAGTCTTAGACTTATATTATAAATAGAAAAGGAAGCAGGTTTCTTGTGAAGCAGGTTCTACTCCAAGAGAAGATAAAGCAGAGCGAAAAGCCAGGGTTTTCGCCAAAACCTTTGTTCATGGACGTGGAAAGCCAGGTTCACGAACCGAATCTAAAAGCTAGCCATCGTTTTGAACCGCGAACCTTTACCAAAGACAATGGCTTTGTAGGAATTGCAACCATGAATTTTGGTAAGAATGTTTTCTTGATGAATCAAGGATCAATGGGTGTAATGGGGGTGGGTAAGCCATATTGAAAATATTATAACATTGTATATTTTATATACGGCAAACAATTGTTAATAATATTATTATGATAAATTTCAAAATAATAATTATATATACTAATAATAATTATATATAAAGAAAAAGCCAACTATATTTTTTGATTAAAATATCCAAAGCAATTAAATATAAGTAAAGATCCGTAGAGATCTTGGATTTTAGGAAATACAGCTCTGCAATTCAAATTGTTTAATAATATTTGGATAACAGCAATTTAAGGTGTGAACAATTAAAATTACAATAACAATTAATTATATGTCCGCGGTGGGGCAGCAAAGTTACTTACCAGTTAACAAATCTTTTCTTTAGCTGATAATTCAAATAGTTCAATAATCAAATTTTAGTTTACAATTTTACTAAAAGTTTTTTTATAAGTTTATGTTTATTTTTAACTTGATATTTTTAGTATTTTGTTGAGCTTTAACTGCGGGTATTAATACAAGCAAATTGTCGAACGGAAATGTTTTGTGGCAACTGTACTTTTGGTTAATAGTCGGTTTGGTTAAATACACATTAAATATATACACACACACGAATCGGTTACCTATGATATTTATATAGATGAGTTGGTTAATTGTTAGTTAGTGCACTTAATTAATCATTTTACTTTAACACTTATTCTCAACAGTTGCAGTTGCAACTAGGAAACAACGCACATACGCCGCGTGCGACAGTGGAAAAGTTTTGGGTAAAGAACTCTTCGTCTTGACTTTTCCGTTTTCCGTTTTTTATATGTTTTGTGTTTAATTGCGTGCGGCGCTGAGAATTTTTTTTTAAATTCCTCTACACATATACAGAAACACACAGAGTGAAGGATCCTGATGGATGCACACGCTGAATGTGGTACGTTGAATGCAGCCTGACGTTCGTCCAGTGACTGACACGACGCTGCACGCCATTTGCATCGAGAAAGTGCCCCCAAAGTGCTGGGCCTGGTTTCTGGCTGCAGTTGTCGTCGGTTGGCGCACGACTCGCCGCTCGGCAAATGGCCGACAGGATGCTGGGGCCCGATGTGTGCACGAGCCAAGCGAACGACGAGGCGAACTACAGAAACGAAGCGATTGCGAATCGGACTGGACGCGCGCTGCGTGGGCATCGAGTTAAGATCTAGTGTTGATGCGGTGACTGCAGCTCCATTCTCAACTCCTGCCACTCCGCTCCCATGCCGAGCTGGTCATTCAAATGGCCAACGGCAACAGCAAACCTCAGCTAAGACAGATTTTGGCTCATAATTGGGTTTGCTCAAGGGTTCTGGCCAGCCGCTTGACCCTGGCCATGCAGTTGGCTCACCCTAGACCCCAGCATTGAAAGCCCAACACCAACCGCAACCCCAATCCCAGGCTCAAGCTGTGATTTCGTCTGCCTGCCGCTGCAGCCAATGAACGTGCTGCATTCAAGGTCATCGCGTTTTGACGGCCATTTTGAAAATGTTCTGCCGTTCAATGGCCGCCCAAACAGACGCCGTGCGAACTGGTTGCAGGCTGCACTTCCTGCCCAATGAGCTGGCCCTGAGACCGAGCCCGCCTGCTGCGTTGGCGTCGTTGCCTTGGCAACGTCCTTCGATAGGCGTAACCTCGACATTGGCTCTGAATTCCGCTCCGCTTGGGGGTTGCTTCCGCTGCAGCAGCTGCACTGCGCTCAAGGTCACCCGTCACCCATCAAATATATGTACATGTGTGTGTATGTGTGTGTGTGTGTGTGCACAGCACAGCTGATTGCCAGAGTTGCCCCTTGGCTTTCAATTTTGAGGAACTTAGGCGCGACGCTTAAAAAACTCGTGGAAAAAATGCCAAATTTGACTAAAAACTTATTTGTATTTTTTTTTTTACATTATCTATTATGAAAAAAAATGCCTTTGTTGAAGAAAACGCTTTAAAAGAGAGGGCCTACAATAATTTTAATTATTTATTAAACCTGATTTAAACAAGAAGTTTCCTTTTCGATTTGCCTTATAATTATTATTATTATCTATTATCTATTTGTATCTTAGAATTAATTCTAGATTGAATAAATTTAGCGAGAGCAACAAGGGCCTTCAGACTGGTTTTTCTCATAAGTTTAGTTCGTATCGTAAAATTAGATGAGCGATTTCTCAGTTTATATACCATCATCTGTAATTAGGCTTCAAATACAAAATGTTACAAAAGATTCAACTAAAGAGCTTTTACACTTAATGCTGAGTGTTCAAAATCTATTCTATTCTACTGCCTTACTTACTGATTTACCTTTTTTTTTATAAAAACAACCTAAAATCAAATTGCCTTTGTTGGGCAAAATTGAAGGGGTAATCGATGTAAATCAATTTGAAAAGGTCAAACTGTTTGACATTCAATGTAGGCGCACAAGTAAATCGACCAAATCGATTCATTCATACATCAAAACATATATAGATTTATTTATATAAATAATCTAAAAGATACAAAAATAAATGACAATTCATTGCGACGCGTTGAGCATTTCAAATACGTTTTCAAATTCATTAAACAGCAAATTTTCACTAGCTGTGCGAGATTTCGTGTAAAAAAGATTTCAACACACGTATATAAATATATGTGCACATATCTAAGTACAAACACATCTAAGTGCAAATGTGTGTTTGTGTGTGTGTGTGTGTATTAAAATTGGCCATCCAATTTCTGTGGCTGAGTGGCTTTGACTTTACTTTTGGCTGCTTTTTGGGCCTGTACACAAATCGCACAATAAATTGTGCGCCGCCTGACGTCACAAGTGTCCTAGATAATCAACAACGTCGAGGTGAAATGTATAAACATGAATTCATGGCAAATCAAATACAAGCAAAATGTACAAACAACCAGGCCAAAAGCACGTGCATTCACCATTTTGGAAGCAGCAGCTTCCGCCGACCTGCGATTGACGTTGATTTGATTTTCATTACATCTATTTTTTTTCATCCATTTGACTTTTATTTCTCCTTTCATTCATTAGATTCCCACACACAGTGGCGCAAGCTAAGCGCTTAAGCTGGCTCGTTGAAGTGGCCACGAATCCTTCAGCAGCGTCCAACATTCGTTTTTCTCAATGAAAATGCCGCCCACACCCAGCCCCCACATGAACCGAGCATCGCTGAAAAGCCAATAACAACGAGAAGGTTGCGACAAAGCCGCAGCGCCGCCTGCCAGCCTGCCTGCCTGCCTGCCAGCCTGCCAGCCTGCCTGTTGCCCTAGTTCCACATTCCACATGACGCAGCCACAACAACAACGATAGCACACAGAGCGGCCTTTGTGGATGCCATTGGCT
This sequence comes from Drosophila colorata, assembly GCA_035041545.1. Classification (NCBI taxonomy): domain Eukaryota; kingdom Metazoa; phylum Arthropoda; class Insecta; order Diptera; family Drosophilidae; genus Drosophila; species Drosophila colorata. The sequence goes on from JAWNLD010000564.1 coordinate 11,412,087, forward strand.
GCGCCTTGTGAATGAATTTCGCACTCTCTGCGGCTCTCACTTTCCAGCTCGCTGACTTTTTCAATGGGCAGCTCTGTTTTGTGGCGTCATTGAATACGCCTCGGGAGTTTATCCTGTCTGGCTGGCAGCGCCCCCAGCTGCTGTAAGCTCTAATGCCAGTCCTGCTGTGTGTGTGTGTGTGTGTTTGGATGTGTGTGTATCTCCATTCCTATTCATTTATGCATATGTGCGTGTATATGTGTTCGTATAAGCACATATATTTACGTTTTCAATTATTGCTAGATTAAGTATATTAAATATCATGCATAGATATACATAGATACAGATATAACCTCTAAAAATAAAATAAAAGCTAATTATTATGTTTATACATAGATTCTTCCTTCGAACTCTCACATTAAACATACAACCCTAAGAGGGGAGTTGTGTTTAATTAAACGACACAGATATTTACTCCCGATGCTAACACAAAATCTATACGCTTGCCAAAAATAACTGAAGTTCCCAAAAAGTATCTAAAGAAGTGTGGTTTTTTAGTGGTTACAAGGCCTTTTATAGCAAAACTTGTTTCCTATTCTCAAATCGGAATTTCAGAACCCAAAACCTTATTTCTTTTAATTATCAAGGTTGTCTGTCCAATTTGATATTTTTAATCTTTGATCAGAAAGCGTGATCTCAGGATAACGTAGATACCTAATAGATACACGAAACGCCTAATCATCCCAGTTATAACAAATCCAAAATATCTGCAAAATATTTCTATGCACTTCCACCTTTTGAAAACTTTGCAGTTAATTGTTCCATAACCAAACCAAATTTTGACTTACATCATTTTAGTACTGCGTAAAAGGCTCTGGTAAATTTAAATGAATTAAAGCGAAATATATTCGATATAAACGTTATTCAGATATTTCAAGAGAAAAATGGCTGCTTAATGCCGCATCTTCAGACAGGAGCTTTTGTAATGCACTTTAAGTACTGCGTAAGCTGTGGTTAAGTGACGCACTTGCAGCACATAACCATATAGTGTGTATATGATGATCCATGTGTGTGTGCCACACTCATAACTGCGCCGTGTTGTGCGACACAATTGTCCTTCCACATCGTCACAGGTTGAACGAACCCGCGCCGCTGGCTGACCCAGTTTCTGCAGTGCTTGCCGTTGCCAGGCTACCGTTTCCATTCACAAGCATCAGCAGCAGCAGCAGCAGCATCCGCATCCTTGGCGCATTCAATGACAGCTATGAATGAAAAGGAGCTGCTGCTGCTGCTGTTGCACTGCGCATGCCACTGGGTCAATACACTGAATGAAGGTTACGCGCCCCAACTCTTGCGCTGTGACGTCATTGCTGACATAGTTATTGCAAAAACTGTTTTTTTTTTACAACTTTAAATTTTCTTTTATTTTGAGGCGTAACAAAAAAGAGCAAGCAAAAAATGTTGTTGTTGTGCAAAAAGCATTTACAAATTTGATTTAAAACCATTAAACTGTTGTAAGCGAGCCAGCGACGGCGACAATCATAAAAAAAAAACAGCTAAGCTAGAAAAACTAAAGCATTATTTCGCATAAGGTAAGTCGGCCGGGCCTCGAGCTCAAGCAGTCTGTATTTGAGAGTTAAGTTACAAGTACACATAATTGCTGTTGCAGTTGTTTTTGCTGCGATTTTTGTTGTTGTATATTATAGTTTGGCAAAAGTTTACAAAATCTCAAACAACTTCTTCAGCTCCACCATCAACGCCCAGTCGGTTTTAATCAAATCATCACGGAAATAGTCCTTGCAGGCATCGATGCTCTGGCGTGAGATCTGCAAAGATTCAGAATTTTATATATTTTAGGTATATTAAAGACCCATATATTTACAATAGTGTAATATTCCCATTAAATCTAAATAAAATTGAATACTATTTAACAGACTATAAAAGTATCATATTTTATTCTTTTCTGTATTATACGTATTTGGTTAAGGTATTTAATAATAATACGGTTGATCATTACATCCGTTTGGCAAGTCCGCCTTAAAGTCAGCTTTTGTGCGCATTTCTTAGTTTCCATTTCCATATAAATAAAATTTTGCCAGTTGCATATCAATTGAGTGGGACAACAATACTTTAAATATAGAGAACTGCATACATAATACCCGCTTAAAGATAGTTCTAAAGGCGTATCGAATATAATAGCATTGGCGCTGCATACTAAAGAGCTAAGGAATCTGTATCTGATAAGGTAAGCTACGTTTATAACTGCTGTAGTCATCAGGTATATTATGTACAATCTGATAAGGCGCTTTTCATGTAGATGAAATTGTGCATTTTATATTTTTATAACATAATCAATAGTATCTATTTAGAAAATGAAGACTTTCGGCAATATATATAGGTACAATCGACATATAAAATAAAAATTCGCAATTCTAAACTTAAAAAAAAAAAGAATTCAAAATTTGTCGATTATAAATATAAATTTGCAATTCTAAATTAAAAAAAAAAAATTTCCAAAACAAGTAAGGGGGAAAAAGGAAGAATATAAAAAAAATATATATATTATTTTCAAATAAGTTAAATCCTTGAATATTCTTCGTCACTAGATTGTTACCTCGTGTAGAAGATAAATGAATTAAACTCAATTGTATTGTAGTTTAATGTATGTTCATATCTTGATTCCGTACTTCAAGCTATTTATAGCTGTCCGAAATCGTATCTAAAACATAAACCCAGTGGGGTGTTAGGTATTTGGGTTGCTGCCGCTGAACCGGGTCGCCAAATGCGTCAGAATCTCTGATAAAAAAAGCAAAGCCGCTGTAGCTCACGGCTGGCACAATGCAAAAGCTGAACCCGTTGCACGCAACTGGGTCAAGTGAGTACCCAAAACAACGCGACCAAAAACTAGGTTATTGCTGCGATGACGACGCCGACAACGACGACGACGACGAGAACGTCAGATGTCAATGAACGATGGGGCAGCAAGTGCATTGCCGTGGAAGGTGAAACGTGACGTCAGCTAGTCGCAGCCGCAGTCCCAGTCCCAGACCCGGACCCGGCCTCGGTCAGTGGGCTGGGCTGGTTTCATCTCGGGTTTATGGGGTGGTTCGCAGACCGCGCCTCGACCAGGTCACCATGACATAATACCCTTTGATAGCACGAAAAGGCATTGAGAGCTAAAAATAGCAATGCGGCTGTAAATAGATATAAGTGAACGGAATGGGTACGCACACACGCGCACACACACATTGCTCACACACTCACAGCGCCCGCCTCGTCCTTCACAGCCCGTTTGATGTGCTCTTCTTTTTAAGTCTTTACAACATGTTGCGGCTAAATTTGATTACCCAACTCGGCAGGCAAACAAATTTGTACGACGAATTAATTGAATCAATCTCGCAGCAAAGTGGAGCTCAATGAGCAATTACCCAACGACTTTTAAGGCCCCAACCCTGTAACCCCCACCAACAGCTAACAGTTAACTGCGCTGACGTCATTGATGCCGCATTGATAAGCACTAAAATAGCGCGAAAATTAAGTTTATTATCGATTTGAAAACTTAACACCACCAGCACCACCCAGCCAATGTCCTTCGCTTGACGTCAGCATTATTGTTGTCGTAATTTTATTTTTTTTTTCAAGTAATTAATCAAATAATGTTGCTGGCCATTTGCTGGAGCGGAAGTTGCAAAGACCTTTTAACGCCATCTATTTAAGTTCTCCCCCTCCCTCGCACTTTACACGACTTGGCCATGTAATTTGATATTTGATAAGCCAAGTGGCAATGGGAACGAAAATGCGCAGAGCGCCAAGTTTAAGTGCTGATAGGTACACGAGGTTAAGTGCGGACTGTACCTGGTGCCGGGCGCAGGTGAAACAGAGCTGAATTTAAGGAGAAATGACTTTCTGTTTATGGGCTTAACTCTAGATTAATTATGCATTTAAATATATCGCATTTAATTTTTTGTTTTTGAACATAACATATTTTTAGATACAAATAAGGCAAGTAATCGCTAACCGTTAAGTGATATTTTAAGTAGTTAAATTCAAGTAATTCCAGCACTTACCTTGCTCACAAGCATATCATCCGCCTCAAAGTGGCGTCCAAACATTTTTGGTGACTCGCCGGGAATCGGTTCTATTTTGATGCAAATCTCCTGACCTTTTCGTGCAAATTCGATTTGCTTGTGATTCGATTCGATGGAGGTGACTATGCCAATGTCCACAAACTGCAAGAGCACAAAAATAGATTGGGGCCAAATTAGAGTATTCAGTGTGGTTTAGTTTTGGGCTTACGAGTAATGGAAAGAATTCAACATTTGCCTCTGGCACACTTATGGGCTTTAGATAGCACAGCCAATAATTGCACGTTAAGAGTTACAAAAACAAAAGCAACAACAGCAAAATAAAATAATAATAATAATAAAGCCCAAATAGTGGAAACAATAATTGAAACGACTTGAGTCTTATCAACACATCTGGCGCAAGCCTTTTGGTGTGGCTTTGGCCATTTCCTTAATATTGCCACTGGCACCACGAGCACCACGACTGATAAACGAGCTTTGTGGGTGTTTTGGCTAAATGGGTGTTTACAGTGGGTTAGATAACGCCCCCAAGCACCAAGTACGCGCTGCGGCGCGTCGCCACTCGCCACTCTCTATCGCTGGGCAAAGTCATTGAACCAAATTGTAATATGTTTGTTGTCGTAACTCGTTTGCACTCAGCAGCAGCAGCAGCAGCAACAACAACAACAACAAATTAAACACAGGAAACTGTTGCCAACCCGACGCTGGCATCGACTGCGCTGCCAGCGTCAACGTTTCCTGTGGGCGCCTCAATGGCGGCCACGTCGCCCGTTGCTTCGTTCGTATTTCATTCAAACCAAATAAATTATTGAAATTTTTTTCGTCGTTTTTGGCTTGTTGCTATCGGTGCAAATAGCTACAACACATTTACATACATAGGGAGACACACGATCACACTCATGCACACACACGAACACATAGGCGCGCCGTGGAGGGGCGCATTTGTCACCATTTCCTGTCGTTGATTACTCATACGCTCCGTTTTCAGTTCTGGTCCGCTCGTCGAATTTTCATTAAATGTGTTAATTTATTTCCATTTCCACACAATTTTTCTTTTAACATTAAGCCTTCTGCTCGTGCTTCTTACATGATTGGCAAGTGTTGCATCAGTAAAACTATATTTGTTTATTTAAATATAGTTAAGAAAGTAGAGATGCAATTGATATCGATTGATACCTTTTTTATATGGACCTAAGCTAATTCGAATTGAATAAAAATAAAATCAATCGAAATATTAAGTTAGGCATTTTTAAAAGAATTTTTGATATATTTAAGCTAATTCAAACGATTTGGAAGAATTCAAAGTTATCATAATAATGTTAAAAATATTTTTCAATTTTTTAAACGGGATAGAGAAAACACAGCTTTATATATTTTTAAAAACTTAAGCTTAAAAACTAGGCCAACAATATTATTTATCTCATTAGTTATGCTATAAAAATTCGTAGTTTTTAGACACAGAAATTGTTTTTCCTCTACTTTACGATATTTTTAAGTCCATCAAACTGGGTTAAAGTTATTTATAAAAGATATCACTTTAAGCACACATAAACCAAAAATGCATTTAAATTAAAAATATGATTGGTAATGACAAAAGAGCAACTCAATCATGCAACGCGCAGCTCGTGCCGAGCTGTGTGTGTGTGTGTGTGCTTGGTTGTGTGTTGGTGTGTCTGTGTGTGTATCAACGTTTATCTAAAAATATGATTTATATTTTTTTGTACAGACCGGATGTCGTCTATTTTCAAACAAGAACAACAACAACAACAAGAACATGCGGCGCTGCCTGCTTGTATGTTTGAACAAAATCAAAATTTATTGTACAATTTATGAGAGATACTAGAACATTTTGATACAGCAATGGCTCGTTTCACATATTGTGCGTACTTGTTGTTGTAATTAACTTAACTCTCGCAATTAATTACTCTCTCTCTCGCTCTCTTTCTCTTTGTGTCTTCCTCTGTGTTTTGCTTTCTTTATCATGTCATGGTTTGCTTTTGTCTTTGAAGCTTAAACTGCAGTTGTCAGCAGGAAACACTAAATTAGCTGCCGGCTGAGAGAATTACGGCATTTCGACACAAAAATACCCATACACGAACAGATACGTGTGTTGGTGTGTGTGTTTGTCATGCACAGAGAAATCAGAGTGCCAAAATTTGCAACATCCGTCACAGCAAAACCCACGACAGAGAAAGATAGAGATTGAGAGTCAAAAAGAAAGAGGGAGCGAGAGAGTGTGTGTAAAAAGATACATATATGCAATACTCATAGTTTTCGCTCTAATCACAGCGCTGACAATTTTGGCAACGTCATCAAAACCAATACAGAATCCCAAAACCCACAGCGCAGCTGCAAAGGTTAGCAACAAAATTTTCAGATCTTTAATTCTCAAGTTTTAAATTATGTAATGCTTGCTTTATGGTTGGAGTGTTTTACTGAATGCCCACACTAAATGGGCTGAAACATTAGCTTTTCGAACCGATCAGCAGCTTAATTGCTATATGAAGTATATAAACAGTTGGCATCCAATCACAGTTAAAGCATCGTCAAGATTATGCATTTACTAACTTAATATTCCTAATAATCATATTTTAGATATGATAAAATCAACTATAAAGCTTCCAAAATGCATTGGTAGGCATATGAACTGATTTAGCAGAAATGTCTATACAACAATGTCAACAATGTGTTGGCATTTCATCAGATCATCAGGTAAATCCAAGTGTCTGCCACATGCCCACATGCCTGCCGCTCAATTCTGGACTGACGAGAGATGTGAATAATGCAACTTGTGGCAAACGATGCTGCAGGCCAAGAGCAGCTGCAGTTGCGGCGCATCTGCAACGCCTCGGCATTACGCCCCTGAGGGCTGTCAACAGCAGCAGCATCAGCAGCAGCAACAACAACAACACCTATTGAATGAGCGGACAGCAGCACGTTCCCAACAATCAGGCATAAGTCTAGTCATGCTCATTAGCATCCGCTGTAAATGCAGCGACGCCCACATATTGACTACATAAACAGTAACGAAAACAACAACAATAGCAGCAACAGCATTAAAAGCTCGTAGGAGGCACGCCACAAAAGTCTTTCTTTCACTCACAGGAAGTCTGTGGGCTTCAGATTGAAGTATCAACTCAGGTGGGTGCTGCAAAGTGCCTACAGTGTCAACAGTGGCCAAGATCTGGCCGAAAACAACTCAGGATTTTTAGATTGTTTTCATTGTTAAGGAAAAGGGCCATTGAAGTTAACTGTTTTTATCGAATCGCAAACACTTATAGATACAGATATTAGGCATCAACAATAGGAAATCAAGTGCAAAGCAATTATGAATGAAAGCCTATAAAATAATTAGAGCGACGTTTTTCTTCCTGCTGCAAAGCGACTCTCTGATAAGCAGCAACTGCAAAATGGCTGATAAGAGCAAAGCACAATTGCAAGCCGCAGAACCCACCACTGACCATCTGGTTGGCCGACTGATTGACCGTGGTAGGAAATGAATAAGCAGAAATTGAAATTTTTCAAGGTGACCAGCTGTTCCATTCAATGACACATTACTCGGTAGTCCAAGGTTTTGCCCACTTAGAAGACCCACTTAAACTAACCTTCTTCAATGGGTGCTGTTATGAATTTTAGGGAATTTCCTTAATCAGCAATTCGGAGCTGGTTCTTAACTTGGAGGAATTTGGAAGATATAATAAAAAAATATATTATAATTATGGAATATTGAAGAACAAATCTCCGAATCCATAAAAACTATGTATATTACGATGACAAGCTGAGTTGCCAAAGCCATGATTTACGTATTTTTCCTACAGCCAAAACATATGTCCAAGTCGGTCTGAACGGAAAAACTGTCATATTGGTCGAAAACAGAGTAAAAAGTAAGTTTTGGTTTCTGATTTTTAAAATATTCGATGGAAACTCCCCGCAAACTTAAATATATTTAATACCGAAACAGGTTCTTAATCACATATCTACCTTTGGGACAATTATGGTTAATCTCCGAATAATACGAGTCTTACACGTTTCGTGATCATAAACCCATCTGCCGTTCCCTCACTTTTGCAGCTCTTCAAGCAAGTAGATACTTGAGAGCATGTGTTTATGTGACGCTTAGTTCTTGACTAATTGGCCACATGACAAGCCAAGCGATCGAGCGACCAGCCACGCCAGACAAACTGTCAGCCCTTTTTGGTTTATTGTTCTACTTAAAGAAACGCCCGTGGGCGGCAGCGCAGTGGACGGCGACGTCAACGTTGACGACGCGTCGTCGGTGTCTGGTGTATATATTTCGTTCTGCCCAAAATCGTATGGCATGCAGAATGCCAGACCAGACCAGACCAGTCCGCCAGTCCGTGCCGCCCCACATCATCTTTCGTTGCGATTAACAAACGTCAATTAAGTATATTTATTTTGGGAGCGCGTGTAACCAAAAAAACACACAGAAAAAGATACACACACACTCAAAAATACTTTGCTCCAACGAATAAGTATTTATGCGATTTTCCGACTTTTGTGCAAATTCAGCATATCCGGCCAAGAAACTGAAATGCGACGACGTCGAAGGCGACCGACTGACCGACCGAGCGACAACGACATCGACGTCAATTCCAAGCCGCAAAATGAAGCAAAAGAGAAAAAAAAAATATATATATATATATATATGTATAGCGAGTAATTTGCTAATTACGCTAATTTCTTTTGTTGTTGCTATTCATTTTCATAGTAAAATATATACACTTATAAAATATATATAAATATATGTATAGGTGTACATATATAAGTGCAGGCACATACATATAAGGCAGATATATATATGTGTATATGTAGATACAAATACAGACAAGTCGAGGAAGACGAAGCGCAAAAAAAAGCGCGTATCTAAGCGGATTTTATTATCTTATCGCTAGCCTGAATGACTTTCAGTGTATTTGAGTGTGTGTTGTGTGTGTGCGCGCGTTTTTTATGACTGTGCAAACTACACTCGAAACATGAAGCGCTCTAGGCGGTCGCCTAGCCAAACAACAGGAAATAAGCATTTTTATGAATGAAACGTCGGCGAGCGAGACACAGCAATAGATACAGATACACAAATTCACACATAGAGCTGCAGATACATGCGAGAGGTACATATATACAGCTCCACTTACAGTTACGTGCAAAATGTTTAGCTTAAGTGAAAAATCCCAAATATCATTTCTGTTTTTTTTTTTATTATTATTATTTTTTTTCATTTTTTTGGCTCTTTATTATGTACTATAGATATTAATGCCATTATATAGTGTATGTACGTTGTGCGATGTGTGAATCCATTTCAAAACTTGTTTTTATAGTTTCTATTAGCGCAGATTTCATTCATGGGTCGCTTTAGCAATAACAAAAGCTATGGCTGTTGGTTTTATGGTCTGTTTGCTCCATTTTACATTATGCTCTTTATTATTATACATACATGTATATGTTTTTCTAGATATGCTCCTTGTTGGTGTTGTTATTATTGCGCCCACACACACATATTACCATTTCAGAAGAGTTTCGGGGTGGCGAGGATTTAATACCCTAACATGTCTATACTAAGCGACAAGAGCCATGTTTATATTGAAGCTCTATTTTGTGGTAAACTTTATAATATAGTATATATATATTAAATACCTTTCAGCTATATAGTAAAGTAGTCCGATCCGGCCAACTCTAAAATTTACTGATATCTACTGCCTGCAATAAAAATACGTATCTATGCCAAGTTTCATTGAGCTAACCTAAGAAATGAGACTTCCATATAGAGCAAATTTATAGACCACAGATATCTCTTCCAAGGCGTTACGCATTCCGTGACGGAACTTAAATACCTTTGCCAAGGCATACATATAAACACATGTTTTTACTCAAGAACTCGCTCGTTCTCTCGTTCATTCATGAAATTTTACTTTTACTTCCGGCCAAGCAGGCAGCACACCTGCCCTGTCTTTGGGCTCGCACAAGGGTTTGAGCTACTTCCTCTGCTTTGTTTCATTCACTTCCGACTTGCTGCCACGCCCCAGACGACCAACAGCCGACGTCAGCACATACACTTTCAAGTGCTTACCTCATTTTCCTATCTTTTTACTGCTGCTGCCCGTTCGCTCATTCATTCTTTCTACGTGCGGAAGCATTCATATCCGTTCTGCCGCTTGCCGCTGCTTCCGTTCTAAGGCAGTTGCCGCTGCCGTTGCTGCTGTTGCTGCATCAAATTGCAGCCCGCATCTGCCGCCTTTGACTGTAATCTGCTTCCGCAGCGCCTCAGCTGCAACTTATTTTCCATTTAATTACTTGTTCCGACTCTTAGCGCTGTTTCTATCGTTTTATAGTTATTTGTTGCTGTTCTTGTTGTTGTTGCTGTTGTTGTTGTTGTCACTTCCATTGTTGTCGTAATGCTCAAAGTACTCCTTTGTCGCACACGTATCGCAGCCGTCTCGTATACTTCGCAGTACCCCAAGCAAATATGACGCAGTTGCTCATTGATAAAGTCGGTGGTTGTTGGTCGATAGGAAATACCCTTTCAAAAATATTGTTTATGATGGGAAGCTTATGAGCTTAACTAATAAATATACTATTAAACTTTTATAGTGAAGACTGCCAAATTCCTCAAAGTCCGCTTGTCTGATAGGAATTGCGACTATGATTCATTGGTTCTTAAATTATTTAAAGGAACCAGTCACTGTTCCTTTATAATTAAATTCATACGAAACTCAATGTAAATAAAAGTGCTATTTAAGAAATTATTTAGAAATGATATATCTCTTTAATTGAATCAGAAATCGCAACGACTCAGCGTTGCCCTACAGTAGCCAAGGCGACAAGCGGAAGTTGTACGCCCATTTAGGCTTAACAATTCAAAATCGTTGCCTGAAATGCGACGGCACACACGTTAAGCACTACGATTTCCTCTATAAAGGGGCGCCTTTTCTTACAGCCCATGAATTAAACAAGATCAACGTTTTGTCAGCAGAGTAGGGGAAGGAATGGAATCGGGGCGCGAAAAGGGATAACGGCTACTATACAAAATAATCAAAGCCATCGTAAGCGGCAAGCAAGACCCCGGGGCATTTAATTAACAGAGAGAAAAGCGAAAAAAAAACCGCAGCATGTTAAATAAGCTTTCATTTCCGGTGCAACACTTGTGCATATCAGCGCCGACTCGAGGCATGAATGAAATTATTAAAGATATCGATCGCTTGTTCGATCTCTCACTAAAAACTACTGAAAACGAGTAGCCAGCGAGCCTGGACAGAAGCCCGCTCGACGGGTAACAGCAGCAGCAAAGAGTTGCAATAATTAAAAGTAAAGAGCTGAGAATACCTGACAGTAAGATATCCTACATACTGACTTATCTGCAACTGCTTCAAGAACTGTTAGCTGTTTTACTACTTTGGACTATAGGATATATTCTATCCATTAAAACTTTTTAGATTATTGGCTGACCGTTCTGTTATTAAAAATATTTTTAGATGGTATGCAAAAGTATAAATTTACCAAAAGTTTTTGGATTTAAATCTATTGTATAGTTGTACTGATTTACAGGAACTATTCTCAAATAAACTTAAATTTCTATCGATGCTTTCATTTGTTACACATGTTAGCACATGACTAACATACTCTTTTAAGCTCTTTTATGGTTAAGGGGTATGCAAAATGCAAAAGACTACCTCCAGCTAAATGTAGATCCAAGCATTTGCAACACGTTTGCATTTTACAAAACTGAATTTCGCTTTCTTTGGGCTCTCGGCTTGCTGCGCTTTAATAAACGTTGCTAAGAAGTCAACAAGACTATTTAACTTTTTTACTACAGACAGCTAGGCACGAGAAATGTGTGTGTGGATATAAATGACTTGTAGTACACACACTTACACACGCAGACACACACACATACACGAACACCATGTGTCGAGTGTTTGTCGGATTTGGCGCTGAGTAACGCCTCCAACTTCCGTTCGCTTTTTGGTTCGGCTTTGAAATGAAGCCAAGCAAAGAAAATGAGAAAAACAAGTAACAATGCTTGGGCAGGGCGTATTCGTTTAACACATGCTCTGTATTTAGGTTTTATGTAAGCTAACAGAGTTTACTCGAATAACAGATACTCTTAATTGGGTTTAGTGTTCTGTATATCATATGATCTATATTTTCGTTGATATTTTTTTCTGCCAGTAACATTATGACAACTTCATCAAACTTTTTCAACCCTATGTATGGCAACAGAAATCAAAGCAATGTGTAATCAATAACCAGTTGAACCGCCCCTAAGTTCAGCAAGGAGCCCTTAAATTATGCACCAGATTTACGTTCATTAGCCCCAAGGAACTGTTGTCCAGCTCAAATTACGTTGCACACTTTGACACTTGTCTGTCGCATTGGTAACCTCAATTGACCTAAGGTTAAGGGTTGAAGCACGCACATGATTCCGGCAGATGTCCAACCGATCGTCCAATCAATAACCAAAAACGGGAAGTGGAAGTGGTTTAGTTTGGTTTGGGTGCACAGTTGTTTGGTGTAAATGCCGCCTGAGAACGGAAGTTTCGGTGGTGCGCAACAAACAATTACGCGGTGTTGAAAACAAAGGGCCACAACATTTAAAGGCTGGCGGGCAAGTGGTTAAGCCACTGCCATTACAGATTTAATTAGATAATTAATAAAGGCAATCAATGGTACGGCCAGGGTCTGGTCGGGTCTGGTCTGGTCTGCTCTGCTTTGGCCATCTGGTAGCCAGTTGGGCAGGCAAAACACTGAACGGCTGACACGCACGCGCAAAAGGCAGCAGCAGCAGCCGTTCCAAAGGAAGTTGGACCCCTCTTTCAAGTCCAACAGCGGAGTTGGCGGAAATCGCGAGGCAAAGACAAAAAAAAAAAAAACGTCAACAACAACAGCAACAACAACTGGCAGCATTGGCGACAAAAACAACAACGACAACCTATACACTCGGCATTCTTCGGCAGAAATAACGTGCACATTTAAAGTAGAGTTGATTGGGGGCTCACATGTTCTGGTAGCCCCCAGAAGGCCTGATTCAGGTGGCGACTAAAGCGACTTGGTTGATGAGCTATAAAATATTCGAATTTGTGACCTTGATAAGGGATAAAAGCATAGGTGCAACTTTTGAAGAGGTTTCTTTGACGGGTACTCTACTAATGCATATGGAGGGTAGTGTTGCAAAACTATCGACAATCGTCCTAATCGATCATTTTCAAAATCGATAGTAGTCCTGCCAAAATATAGATAGTTTCCCCAATCTAAACAATAAACAATTTTCAAAATTGTTATTAACTAGTAAAAGTTACAATTTTAGACATGAAAATAATAAAATAAAAATAAATTTAATTTAAAAAAATAAGTCAGTTTTATCAAATTCGATATATTATTATAATTTGTTCCATTAAATTGTAAATTCCGTTCATTTTACAACTATTATCAAATATTCTCATTTGTATTGTGCAACACCGACAGGAAGCTTGCAGCTTTAAGGGTTATTTTCAATAATCTTTGTAGGGTATTTTTATATTCAGGCAAGAACGGCACAGAAAATCTGTATGAATTTAACTTTAGAAAGAGCTGCAACACAAAAAAAAAGGAGGAAAATGTTAAAAAGAATGACGATGAATGACGGGAAGCGCACAGCTTAGCTGCGCTCTGCTGGATAATTGAGGAAGTTATAATTGCCAATGAAGCCAACCAGCCCAGACTAAGAGATTGCCACGACGGCCGGGGGACCGGCCGTCCAAGCGATCCGACGCTTCTTCAGCTCCCCCGGCACCAGAGTCAAGCACGGTGAACGAAACGGGGCGAACCCTTTGCAAAAAGATCGCAGTTGCCGCAGTAGCCAATTCAAGTTGTCGTCGTTGTTGTTGTAGCTGTTGCTGTTCTTGTTGTTGGTTTTTGTTATTGTGGCAAGAGGAAACAGTTATTGTTGTCTCTGGCTGACGACGGGAAACAGGACATGTCTTCGCATAAATTGAAAGCCAGTCGCAAGCGTCTTCTCGGCTTTGTGCAGCAACGGAAGGACATTAATTGAAGCTCTCATTCAACGCATTCGCAATTCCCTCTAATCTTCAAACATACAAGTATTTTGATTGATGTGATAATAAATAATTATTTGTATAACGTTTATGCAATGAGGTGCTTTCTCATGCTAAAATCAGCTGTTAAATCAGCACATTAGTGTCTGATATTTTATGAAATAAAAAAAACTTTCATGTGTAAATCGAAAAATGAAGTGCTTTTGCGAACTGAATGTATTATGTATGTGCTCTAAAGCGCAATTGCATCACGAGAGCAATGGCAAATAAACAATAAAAACCAACACAACGAGCACCTGTGTCAACAATGAAAGCCTCGAGAAAGAAGCGCCCGGACTTGGATACAAACCAATCCATAAGCAGTGCCAGAATGACGCAGTTTATAAATATGGGCCCTTACTTTGCACACACACACACACACACAGAGACAACACATACTCACAAGCTGATACGCACATTTTGTATCTAGATACTTGACACGATTTTCAAGAGCCCGGTTCAAGACAAGGATTTTCATTGTGCGCCGCTCGCAAGTCGCAATAGTTAGAAGATACCCAAGCGACCCTGTGCGATGGATGTTTGGATGGATGGATGGATCTACAATGCTTGGCCATTGAGTGTACCTTTTGTGGTACTCTCGCAAAATAGTTAAATATTTGCGTGGCATGGCCACTTCTTCTTCGACTTCCTCCTCTCACTTACCTCTTTGCTGGGCACACAGATTGGCGTGCCCACTTTAACTATGCCATTCTCAACCATTATGCCCATGACGATCGGATCGCGGCTGTTGAATATAAATTGTGGCAGTATCTGTGAAAGGGCAGAAGATATACAAGCGAATAAGATCAATGTTTGATATTAGAACTGATTAAACTTATAGTTACTTTAAATAGAGATCATATAATAAGAAGATACATATAACAGATAGACTAGCAAATTAGATCAATGGTTGATATGGATGGATTATAGTTACTTAATATCTTATATAGTTAAATATCTTATAAGAATATTGTGTTTTCCTTGACAATTTGATCAAAGATTGATATTAAATTGATAAGAATGACTTTTTAATTTCTTTTAATTAAATCTCGTTTTAAAATCAAATCTATTTTTTTAGTTTAAGATGTTATGAAAAATACCATGAGAAAGTTTTATGCCGAAATTTATAGATTTCCGATTTTTATACCAATAACAATGATAGTTTATTAACTTAAGGATACAATAATCATATCATTCGTTTCTTTATATGAAGATTTTAAATTATATGAAAGTCAGACTAGTGATTACAACATTAGTTTCATAAGCTATAACTCTTATTATGAGTTTCCATATGTATAAATAGATCATTTCTACCAAGTTAATTTTAATCTTTTTTTTTAAGAATGCAATTCCGGTTCTTCGATTTAAGAGCGTTTCCAATGATATTCCGCCTGAAGCAGGCATTTAAAAGGGCCCAGAAACCCCAGTGCAAGCTGATATGAGAACGTAAGGGGCAAGTTAATAACTTAACTAAACAACGTCATTGTTGTTACAGACTTGGAGCAGCGTCTAAGCAGCCGGCAATAAGGTTAGCCCCACTGGCACAACTGGCAACTGGCAACTGGCCACAGCTGTGTACCCAATTAACAGCACAGTGGGAGACGAGACGGTGGCCAGCTCCGTTTGAGACTCGAGCCTGGGCTAGGGTCGACAAGCCGTCGAGTCGGTCGTTGAATGCGACTATAACCTAATGATTACCTATAAATCAAATATGCTATTTTAACATTATTTGAGCAGGAAGTGTGGACGTGATGCAAACGTCTCGGACAGGCCTTAATCGCTCGCCAGCCCGCTCGCTAGCCGAGTGGCGTTTCTTGGGCAGCGCACGCATCATTAGCCAAGATACCAAGTGAGGCCTAGCTGGAGACCAGCATTTGCAGCCAACCACAAAGCGAGTTGATTGCATTTTACACCTGTAGCTTTTGGTGTAATGTTTCGATCAAGACTAAAAAAAATAAAACAACAAAAAACTACACAAGCTGTGCTGAAGATTAAATACCCTATGAAGGAAAGCACATGTGATCTTGATAATGTGGGAGCTACACTATATAGGTGGTGAATCGCTCAAGGTAGATTTTAATGAATTTACTAATAGTATTTAAGTATATATATTTCTCAGTCTATGTCATTTAGAGGCTAAGCAATAGTAATAACAGCAGTATTATATAGAACTCAACTTACCCTTAGTTTGCATGGAAAGACGGCTATTGAGCGGAATTCTTCGCGTTTCTTTTGCTTGAGCTCCTCACGGTAGGAGGTGAACTTGTCGAACAGATGATAGATAATATCCGCTTGGAATATCTTGACACCCAGCGAATCAGCCATTTCCTGCGCTTCGCGCTCCACTTTCACATCGAATGCCAAGATTGTTGCATATCTGGCGGCGTCATAGCATTGATCGAGAAAGACACAAGTCGAGAGAGATTTGGGTTTAGAGAACACGCCAGGGCAATTGTGTGCAATTAATTGTAAAACAAATGATCATGTTACATTATAATTATCATAATAATCATGAGCATAATAAGAAACACTTCATCGTATTTGGGTTTTCCTGTCCGAGTCGAGTTAGCCTAATGATTCTTCAACATGTTGCAAGCTAAGCCGTGCTCCACCAGAACCAGGAAGCGTTAATAATTGAACTGAAGACGATGTCGGTATCTCTTGTTATTCCTCTGCTTCTTCGGTTTTGTTTGCTTAGCTTGGCCAACTTGCTGTACGCTTTCAATGACAGGAAACAGTTGGCATTAAGTCGATACGTGCCACCGTTTGGAGTCTGCCGACGAGGCGTCGCTGACTGCCGACAGGAAGGGTCTACAAATTGTTGTGTTGCTCGACAGAGTTTCGGCAAAGGATTTTTTTTATTTAAAACAAATTATTTATTAATCAATGTTGCTTTGGAATAATTGAGGAATGATTGAGTTATGATTGACAGAAATATTCCAATGCGAATGGGTGTTCAAAATAACACGAGGATCAGTTTGTCCAAATTACTAAGACCTGATGAATCAATGTTTAGGTAAATCATAAGCATATGAGTTCCAAGAGGAACCCAAGGACGACAGGGTCGAGAACCAAAATAAATTATTTGATTGTGAACAGAGTATCAATGGGCTCGCGAAAATTACTCGACTTCTCACCATTTTCTATTCCCAAATCTTTTGTATATTTCAATGCCAGGCAGCAGGGTATAAGAAATCAATCCATTGAGATTTCGAAAAGTATAAATACATAATAATTTCACTATGTGATCAATGATCTGTTTTTAAGCAATGCAGCATTCAGCTCTACAAATTTCAAAAATAAATTAATAAATGATTTTCCATTGTTTAAACTTTTTCGCATTGGGTGGTTTAAGTTTTATGTTACCCTACAGTGTAAAAATTCCCATAAAAACAGTTAAAGATTTTTATTATGCCTATGGCAAGATAAATGTGGACAGCCAAGGACGGACTCGTCATCATCGTTGTCAGGCATGGAAGGCACTTAAAAAAAATTTCGTGATCACCTGCAGCGTAAAAAGCAAAATTTTATGGTTAAAAATTCCGCGCGCGTAAGAATCATCAATAAATAAACGGCAACACATAGTAAAAATGTAATATTGAGTTTATAGCCTGCCTGACTGTGAGGGAGCGTGCTGTATCTGCCAGATATCCAGATACATACGACACTCAAAAGCACTCGAAACACACTTCGGGTGCGAAGGGGGACACCCAGGGGGGAGGGGATGAGGCTTTTTCAGTCAGAGTGCTTTCAAAGCATAAATAACTCAAATGGCTGCGCATGCGCAAGGGCCGGATATGTTTGGCAGCGGAAACGCCACGTCTATTACATGGGCGTAGATATGCAGATACAAATGTATCTGAAAGCCGCACATTTCTATTTTTTTGTTGTTTTTTTTTTTTTGTTCTCGTTGTTGTTTTGCATGTGACGCAGTAATTTGAGCGTAGTGCCCGTAGAATTGTGTGGGCCGTACGAATTGTAAATGTATCTGCATCTGTAGCTGCATCTGTATCTGTATCTGTAGCCGAGCTGCGACGCTTTGTTGCTGCCAAGCAGAGCACGAAAATAGTTGCCGCTGCAATTGGAAACTTCTCATTAGCAGCCAAAGGGAAGAAGGGGCAGAGACTGCAACAGCAAGCTGCAACTGCAGCAGCGAGACTGGCAATTTGGCATTTCATTTCCAGCACTTAACGGCCAGGCAAAAGTGACTCTAATGAGATAAAGCCGCCGTCAATGCAAATATTTAAAGGGTATCTCGTATAATAATAAATCATGAGGATCGAGCCGAGCGGAGCCTGGCTGAAAAGTGCATTTTCTGATTGCCGCTAAATGAATCACTTAACCCACAGCAGCCACAGCTCGTGTCGGCTATATCACACGCTCTTCAAAGAGCCGCTGCCGTTGTTTATAAGTCTTTTGTTCTGGGTGGGGGCAGTCGTGTTAATAAAGTTAAGCTGCAATAAAATTGAATTGTTCTCTGCCGGCACCATTCGGTTCGAATGCCTCTGCACTGTCTTTAATGTTCGGCAGCAGCGGCAACAATGTTGTCGCAAGAGCCGATATAATAATGATATGTGGCCTGCTAGTAAATGGCAGCCGACGTCGCTAAATAATGCATATAAAAAACGCTGCAGGCCGTATGGTATCTAAATCGTTAAGGATATATTTTTCGTTTACTTACTGCGCCTCATGCTCCAACATCGTTGAGGCCTTCATCACATCGCGCTTGACCACGGGACCAATGCGAATGGCAGAGTACTGTAAAGGGAAGAGATAGATTCAGTGAGTGCTAAAACCGATAAGATTTATGACAAATGAAAATTTGACTCGTAAAAGTCATTATTAAAACTGTTGCCAAGAACGTCAAGCAATTAAGTTGAATTTAAGTTCTTGTTCTTAATTTAATTACTTTAAGAAATATGATTTTTAAATTGAATAAAATAATTTGTATATCCCCTATGAACCACTTCAGGATGAATCATAAGAGTTTTGAATAAAAAATCTCTTAATATCATTAAAATGGCAAACGGAAGTGATAACAATATGTGACAAAATTGTGCACATGCCAAGCGAAAACAATCAATGTGAAAGTCTCTTAAACCATAATCGAATTTCAAATACTGACGCAGCTGGAAAGTTACCAAAAATTTGTGGGAGGAGGAAATGCGTAAAAGCACAATGCAAAGCTAATTAGATAAAACGCACAGAACGACATTTAGACCGACATCGATACGACAGCGAGTGTAAAGGTAAAAGGTCGAACTGCCAGCAAACTGACACCTACATACACATTGCTGACGTCAACACTAAATGCCAATAGGAGGCCATAGGCACTCGGCACGAGACACGAGGTCAGGAAAAGGCTTGTTGTCATGGCTAGAATTCCCTTAAAGCGTTCACCTTAAATTTAAGCCAAGAGATGCACGATCAGGCAGTGTTCGTGTCTGCATAGCTAAACATTTTTTACGAATAGTATAATTGTTGCCTATTTACATATACATACATATACATTTATTCTGATTACGTCTTGTTGCTGCCACCCTTCTTCAGGTCTGCACGTTCCGGTCAACTTCCGTTCTTATGCACATCTATTATCTACATTTCTGGCTAACTTCCTTCACTGCCTTCCTCACTGCTGATTTCATTAAAAATGCGGTCGCAACGTGTTTATGAATGAAAATTAAGCAATAAGCTCTCCAAACTGCTATTGTGTCTGACTGTGTGTAAGTGAGTGAGTGTGTGTGTGTGTGTGTGTGTGTTTGTGTGTGTGATGCAGGAAGAATTACTTCCGTTGTTGTCGTTGTTTTTGTTTTCATTTATACGTATGAACATTTACTCATTCATTCATTTACTCATTCACTCTCTCGTTTGTTCACTCATTCATTTGTATTTTATACTCTTTCAAAGAGAATTATTCTTTTTACCATGAAATGTGTAACGATTATTCGAATTCTATAAAAGATATGAAAAACTCTTTTTAATTTGCAGATAGGCGAAAGATTATGATTCTAGAAAATATATATATGCTTATAAATTGCTGAGGTTATATTTATCATAAAGTTAAATAGAAAAATTTTAATATTTATTTAATCTGTCCAAGAACTGACAAGAATTACATATATTCTGATTACCCTCTCAATTGTTTGATAGATTATGAATAATATTTGTTTATATTTCTGCTAGGGTATGTGCTCTTCGACAATCCGATAATTTAATTTTCATTCTTGTTTTTATATTGACGCTCTTCTTGTCGTTTTTTGTTCTTGGCAGCAACTACGTCGCATTAATGAAAACGTTGGCATTGTCTGCTTCTTTGCTCACTTCCTTCCTTTCATTCTTTTAGTGCCTATGTAGATATATAGTACATGCCGCAAAACATGAGAAAAGGCGCACAAAATTAAATTCATTCATTAAATTCAGCGATACGATGGACGCGCCATGGAGTAAGAAAGTGGTATTTTTACAGAGGTTGCGAGAGTAGAAGGAAGGTTGAGATGGAGAAGCAGTCTTTGGGCGAGTGAGATAGCTAATTGAGCTGTATGCTTGTTTGCACTACAATGGACTAAATTTTCGTGTTTTTTTCCGTTTCTTGACTACGTTACGTTATTGTTGTTATTGTGTTTTTTTTTTTGTTGGACTTTTACAAAATCATATGCTTTGGCAGGGTCGATAAAGGTGTTGGCCAAGCCAGCTGTTTTGATATCATTTGAGCGCAATAAAAAGCAACATTATTAGAAGCGAGAAGGCCAATTAATTTGCTGTTTCAGCTGGCTTCGACTTCTGCTTCTTCTTCTTGTTGTTGTGCGCTTGGTTTTTCATATTCTCCTGATTTTGCATTTTGTTGTGGGCGTTGCACGTTGCCATTGCATTCGCATATTTGCATGCAACTACGTCTCGATTACAAATTGTTGCCAACGCTTCGCGCTAAGCATGACCGAGTGCCTCGGCTTGCGAAACACTCTGCGAATGTGTGTGTGTGTGCGCGAATGTTGTTGACTTTTAATTAAAATGCATAGGGGAATCAAATTACATACACAACCATATCAATGTACGTACGTACGTAGCCTCTACCTAGCAGCAACAACCAAACTGATATTCAATGACGTCGACGCCCGCAGCGAGCAGCAGAAAACAGCAGCATAGTGGCTCACAATTATGGCAAAAGCTACTGCAAAAGTGGCAGCAACGGCAACAACAACAATGCTTAGTAATGCCTAGTAGATGGCTGCATAATTACAATTACAGCCCAAATACCTGCATTCAACACAACTAACTCAACAGCAGCCACTCACAAATTGCAGGCGTTTTCTCCTATACTCTTATCATAGAGTATTTTAATGTTGTCAAACAATTTGCAACACTTTGTAAGAAACATCGCTGAAAATATGAATGAATAAATGCTTGATCAGATTGAGCTGAACTATACTATATTTTTTTTTAGGAATATTTAAGATCAAGTTGTACTTGAAATTTAAAAAATCAATTTTAGTGTATAGATTTTGATTAAGATTTTATATAAAATATAAATATAGAAACCTATAGATAAATTTAGCTTAACTTACCTCCATCCATAAACTTGATTTTTCTCTATGACATTTTTCAAAAACCTTTTTCCACATTTTTCCTTTTTTACCCATATCCCTAATACATACAATCAATAAATTGTGATTTCAGGTATGCAATGTCGCCGTACAGCTCAACGCCAACGTTGAACACACATAAATCATTTATTCCCGTTATTTGACTGACTTAGCCAAAACCCATATCATATTACCACAGCGTATTTGCAAGTCTGCTAACGTATTTCACTTTTGGCACGCAAAAGATGTCTGTTTGGTTTTCTTGTTTTGGATTGCTGTGTGGTTTTCGTCTGCGCAATTTTTCATTCATGAAAGAAAAACGTCACGGACGAACTAACAGACTCCGAGTTTGTTGTTACGTATTTTTCATTCATAAAAGAAGAAAAAAAATGAAAAAGCAAGTAACAGAAAAACAAAACAAAAAAATGGTTGCCATGAATGAAACCAACAGCATTGTTGCGGGTGTTGCTTATGTGGGTACACATACCTCTACCTCTACTTCTACCAATACCAATACCAAAAAAATAAATAAATAATGCCAAGAGTTGTATAAGCAGACGGCGACGAGGTGCACAGCTTTTTATGAATGGCAGTCACCATCAGGTTGGCTAGCGACGACTACGCTATATTTGGCCGTTAACGACAACGAGAAGCAAATGTTAATGAAGCCGCTTGGCAGTTGGCAACAACAAACGGAATTTAAGCACAGATTGCAGGCCAATTGCATAACGGTGCTTGCAACAGCAACAGCAACGAGCAACAACGACAACGACAGCGGCACAGACAGCAGAAGCTCTTGGCCCGCGTCGGTCTCTGTGGTTATTCCATGTTGTGTTTTCCTCTGCGCTTGGTTTTCCGCCTGCGTCTCATAAAAAAATATGCAACCCAACATACAGCGAACCATAAATCTGAGCCAAGTCTGTGGCGTAATAGAAGTGCGGCTGCCCAAATTCGTTTGCAACGCATGCAAAGGTTATTTGAAGGAGGGTGCACTGTACCGCTTACCGCTAGCCATAAGAGACCGGGTAGCTGTACAATATACTTCCTGCATAAGTTTGCATAAGTCTTACTGATAGGTTACATAACTATTTGAAATATTTTCTTATACGTTCTTAAATCGATGTGTTTTATATAATTATATTAAAAAGCTAAATTTAAGTCCTAAAAGTTACCAAGATATAGAGTGCATAAGAAAGTTGGAAGATCATCAATAAGATCTGATCTATAGCGAAAAACACGCTATATATCATCTTATAATTTGTAATGTTCTTTTCAGGCAGTTTCCATGTTTCGGAATGCGATTTTTAATGGCCTTTGGTGTAAATTCGCGAACCATTTAAACTGAGAGCCTGCTAATGAATTATTGTTATTGGCATAAATATTGTGCGTATTGCTTTTATAAGTGAATTATGTTAATCTGCGGCGTGTGTGTGTGACGCACGCCCCCGCTAAACACATGGCCCAAAGATAAAGATGGCAGGCTGGCAGACAGGCAGCCAAGCAGACAGCAACAAGTGCAATTAATTTTTATGAATAGAAAGCGCGGCATTGATCTGCTGCTGCTACTGCTGCCGTTACGCCCTGCCGCGTCGTGTTTAATTTATAGAAATGTATAGCAAATGTTTATTTGATCAATAAAATGAATTATTGTACGAGCGCAGCTGTATGTGTGAGTGAGAGAGTCTGTATAGTGTACAAACAAGCGAGCTGTCTGCCAAAATGAATGAAACAACAGAAATAACAACAACAGCAACAACAAATGAATGCCGCAGCATCGTGGGCTGCAATTAAAAAGAGAGCGCCAATGACAGAGAGAGAGAGAGCAAACAATGTAAATGTATGTATGTATGTGTAATTGATTTGTTTTCCATACAATTTATTGCCTGTCTGCTGCTCTTTTTTTTTTTTTTTTGGAGAAGCGTGTTTTATTTTTTGGAGACACTTGCCGAGCTGCTTATTGTTGTTGTTGCTGCCATATTGTGAATTAATGAAATGCGCCCAATGGAATGATGAATGAGGCAGCGGCGTCCCACCGATGCAGCGCTGAAGACAGACAAAGAGGAAAAACACTGCCCATCAATTGAAGCAGAGTTCATTAAGAAGAGAGCAGCCTTTATTCTCTTGCCTAACTACGATAGCTATCGCTTTTGTGTATCTGCTTGAAGAGTCCATTATTTTCGGCTCGCTCGATCTATGGGCGATCTGCCGTAAATTAAACCTAAACGACTTTTTAACGCATATGGCAAAGTGTCTGAAATCAATGAGAAACGAATTTTGTTTCTTTTTTTGGCTGCCATCAAGAGCAGCGGCAAAAACAACAGCAACAACAACAACACAACAAGACACTTAAATGACAATTTCCGGTCCGTTTGGTCAGAGCCAATATAAATTGGAATCCCTGTTCGTATTTCACAGCGTGGGTGCTTCGAATAATTACTCGAGCTGAATGAAAAAGACAAACATATACCTATAAATATATATCTGCTTGTATAGATAGTTCCATATGCACATAAGTTATAACAAATATAAACTGCTTTAGTTGAGAGAGAAATATACTTTATAAGACAAGCTCAGAAATCCTGCCATTCGCAGGGAGTATATTAAATATTTGTATTTTTATTTGATATAAAAGAACTACAAATAGTAAAGTGAAAAAAATAGTCAAATCCACAGGTTGCATAACCAACGACAAAACTATAATGCCCTCTGTACAGGTAATAAAAATGTTGGCCAGCAACCACATGGTGGCCTGGTATGTGCGTTGGCGCTAGTTAGTTACTAAATTTGGCTTAAACGAAGGCGGAACTTGTTACATAGCCGGCCGGCCGGCTGCCCACATAGCCCACTCAAGTCATGAATGAATGGCAATCAAGCAGCGTGTGTCAGTTTGTCAGTCCAGCATTTTGCCATAATTGATTTTTGAAACAATCGCAAAAACTTGACGGCGACAAATTTTGCGTTTCATATGTGAAAACCGAACACAACCATAAGTGAGACTTGCACAAGAATGCCCGACTTGGAGTTACCCTATACCGAATGCTAGCAAAAGCTTACAAACAATATTGTTAACTGTGATAGTCTCAATTTAATAATATACTTCTCGAACTTAAGAAAGATTTTCATTGTATTCATTGACTGAATCAAGAGAGTTCACAACAAATCACATGCCACTCCGCGTTCCAGTTATTTGCCCCAAAGTTGTCAACCGCACGCCTCTGCCAACAATTATGTAACTGAGTATTAGCCAATTTGCATAGTTGTCTGTTGCGTTGGCGTCTCGATTTGGAACCTTTGGCTTGGGAAAAGTGCTTGTGGCTGCCTGTATAAATGATGAAGATGATGCGACTGTGGGAAACCCTAGCAAATGTAGGCTGCTCTTAATGAGATTGTTGTGTTAGCTAATTGAGCTGGCCGGGGCAAAACGAGTTCATGTTTAAATAAAACACTATTTAAATGTTAAATTACATTTGTGGAGAAATGCGCCTTTTACACATATATTCTAGTATAGCATTGTAAAATATTGCAAGTTTTGTAGAGTACTTAGAGGCTTCGGTTCTAAAATTGTATCTTATTTGCAAACAAGATCAACTTCATGAGGCTTTTAAAAAATATATATGTATGTATATTAAAAATAATTAAACAGAAAAGCGGAATCAATCTAAAGGACAAATCATGGCCAAAATCATACAAAAAAAAATTATTCAAAAAGAGTTATGTACATTTTTTTTTTTTTTTTATTGAAAAAATTATTTTTTCAATAATATATATAATTTAAATGCAGATTTAATCTAGAGATAGATAAATCATCAGTTAGGCTTTGACAAAGTTATGGGAGATTGAAATATGGAAGCTATGGATCCGAGAGCTTAACATCTTAAAATACAAAACAACAGTATTTTTAGTTTTTAGATAATTTCTAATTTCTAATACTTAAATTTCAATGCAAATACTGTAGTATAGTATACTGTAGTATAGCATAGTGTATTATAGTCTTGTAAATTGTTTTCTATGAGAGTTTAGTATAGTAAAGTGTAAATATTAAAATTTCCTACCTAAATACTTTTGTCATATAAAATTAACAAATGATTTTACTATTGCAGTAAGAACAACGACAACAACAACAAGTAATATCTTATTTCATTTGCGCAATTCAGTTAAAAATATTTATTTTTATATATGTATACATATATTTATTTTCTGATTATTTTTGTTACTTCCGTTAAGCATTTCCTGCCTGGCATTTCATTTCGTGGTCTTTAGAACTATGAGCCGCATTACAAACACAAATACCAATAAAAATTGTTTATACACTTGCTTATATAAGAAATAAAATTTTGATGGCATCAAATATCCGGCATCAAATGGCAGTGCTGAACATTCATTCATGAAATGCGTTTAACAAATAAGTTTAAACAAAAATGTGCACAATAAATGTATATACAAAAACATACATATATATCTATAATGAAGCGAAATGATTTGCGAATTGCAATGCGAGTTGCCATATCCGTTCAGGTACATATGCTTGGAATATATATATACATATGTACATACATACGTACATGCGTATATGGTTTTGGCTGGTATATATAGAGCGCAGGGTATTTTTAGTTGGTGTTCAATCTTTTCGTGATTGGGGGGCAGACGATTGCTTGGATGGGGCAGTGCGTGTTGTTGGCTACGCGCCCGCCGCATGGCTGCTTGTGGCATGAATCATTCGATGTGGCCGGCATTGTAGTTGTTATTTGTTATTGCCGCTGCTGCCGCTGGTGTTGTTTTCGCTGATGTTGTTGCAACTATTTGCACCGCATTTATAAAAATACATTTTATGTTTACGCCGTTCTCGACGTGCTCGACGTTGTCTGCCGCGCTGGCTGCGAGGACGCCAGAAGGAGACGTAAACGCAGGTGGCGACTGGGGACTGTGGCTTAGGCAGACGACGACGCCGACGACGCCGGCAACACCGACAACGCCGACGCCGCCGCCTCATGCACTCATAATTTTCCAAAAATACATTTTGTCCGACAATTTGCCATATTTCACTAAATTCAGTTTTAAAAAGAAATCAAAAAAGCGAGTCGTAAAAAGTTTTTACTTTTCTAAAATGTTTCCATTAGATTTCTCAGCCAAGCGATCAACGATCTGTGGTCTAAATTAATTGGTCTATCTTTATTTAGTTTTAATTTTTATTGAAAATGATCACGCTAATATAGTAGAAAAAAGCTGATTAAAATTAAGTCACAAAATGTGTAACGTTTTGTAAAAGGACGTTTAGCAAAAAGTCCCCAATAGGAACAATAGGCCAACAAATAATTTGGCCAAGTATAGAAATATATCCCAATATATTAATATACACAAAAATGGATTATTCATAGCGATTATAAAATAGGTCAAGAGATATGGTTATAAGGATATAGATATAAATAATTAATATATGACAAAGAAAGGTTTTTAGAGATATTTTCAAGTTCTTGTTGTCATTTAGCAAACGCTTACAAAAGGACACTTTAAATATATTGAAATAGACTCCTAAAATAACTACATAAATTTCGTTTAACAACTTTGTGTTTCATTCATGGACTTTCATAATTAAATTGCTAAACTATAAGCTTAGCATGCTTTTAAAATTAATATGTTTAATTCACAAATTATTTTTTGATGCTTCAGCTAGTTTAAATAGCATAATGAAACCAAATTATGTCTAATACTTCAACTTTCTAGAATAGCTATCGAATAATAGCTGAAGTACTTCCTCATAAATTCCTGGAATGGATTTATTTTGAATATAGGATTATATGAATTATAGAATAACTGAAGTTCCCCTTAATGCCGTTGAGATGCTTTTATGCATAAATTTCCCGTTTCTCATCTTGTTTTTCCACTTACCGGAATTTTTGAAGTGCGCAGAAATTCGAGCAGTGCTTCCAATGAGCCCAAAGTTGAGGCTTGCACGTAGACGCCAGTTTGTGCCAACTTGATGTGGCTGAGTGCGCTCTTCAGATCGCGGGCAACCTCCTCTCTGAAAATAGCAACAAATTAGCTTGAAAAAACCCTTGGAAATAGTAGCACAACTTGGCTTCACCCACTTGCAAATGTCGACTTCGTCGGGCTTGTGCGCAATGAGCAGATTGATGCCGGCAATGGCTTTCTCCAGATCCTTGGCGGCGATCTTCACGCCCTGAGCTGCCTTCACCTCCTTGTACTCCACGTAGGCGTTCTTCACGCGCAGCTCCTTCATCGGCTGCGGCATCAGGAGCGAGCGAATCTGCGTGGTGATGGGCCCATCTGTGCCAGCCAAGATCATGGTCTGGCCCTCACGCAGCTTGCCATTGATGAGAATGGCATCGATGGTGGTGCCCAGGCCGGGTATGGCCTTCACCTCCAGCACGGTGGCCTGCAGCTCCTCCGAGTACATGAGCCGCTTGGTCAGCATATTTTGGCAAAAGTCCGTGATCATGAACAGCAAATTGCCCATGCCCTCGCCCGTGATGGCACTGGTGGGCACCAGAGAGATGTATGTCTTCGGATCCGAATTCTCGTAGAAGAGCGCAGCGTTGAGACCCTGTTCGGCAAACTGGAGTATCACATCTTTGGTGCGCTGCTGGAACTCCAGTTGTGTGTTCGTCTGCTGTTCCTTGATCACGTCCCGGACATCGCGACGCGGCAGCACCTGCCAGTCGTAGAGGCGATCGATCTTGTTGAGGGCCACAATGAAGGGGCACTTCTTCTTCTTCAGCAGCTGTATGGACTCAATGGTCTGCGGCTCCAGGCCGTGCATAATGTCCACAACCAGAATGGCAATATCACAGAGAGAGGATCCGCGATTGCGCAGATTACTAAACGATTCGTGGCCGGGCGTGTCGATGATCAGCAGTCCGGGCAGACGATGCTCAAAACTGGCAACGTTCTTCACGTATTTCGTTTGCTCCTTGATGGCATCGATGGGTACATTGGTGGCGCCAATTTGCTGCGTTATGCCGCCGGCCTCCGAGTCCTGGACATGCGTGCGTCGCAGTTTGTCCAAGATCTTTGTTTTGCCCGTGTCCACGTGGCCGAGCACGCAAACGACGCCGGCACGCAGCTCGTCCGTGGTGCGTTTCTTTTCCGCCTCCGATTGGCGCTTGATGATGCGCGCCTCGGCACGCAGACGACGCGACTCGGGATCGTTGGCCAATGTGGCGTCCTCCTTTTCGGACTCTTCGCTCTCCTCCGACGAGTCCGAGTCATCATCGGTGTCGCCATCCTCCTCATCGGTTTCCGGCTCATCGCGGGGCCCATTTTTGCCATTGTTGGTGGTAATGGTTGCTTGGGAGGATTCCTCTTCTGGTTCAGCTTCGCTGTCAGTGGCATCCCAGCTCTCCTTAACCACCTCCGCCTTGGCCGTTTGCTCGGCGGCCGCAGCAGCGGCAGCTGCTTCGGCGGCTTTCTGGGCCTCGTCCTTGGCCTCCTCCTCGGTGGCCTCATCCTTGGGACCCTTTTTCTTGTTGGGTCGTATACGTGTGCCTGCAAAAGATTTAAGATTTCATGAGTGCGATTTATATACAGATTTATATACAGATTAATATACAGCTACAATTAAAAGCTCACCTGGCCGGGTCGCACGTCTGTCGTTGGGATCGGGTATTTCCAGGCCCTGCGCCCTGAGCGAATCGAGCAGCGCCTGAGCCCGAGCGCGGTCCTCCTTTTGCTTCTTGGTGAGCAGCTTGCCCTCGGCCTTGAGGCGCGCCTTGCGGTCGGCCTCCTTCTGCTTTTTCTTCTCTTTGCGCTCGGCTTCAAGGCGCACTGCCTCTAAGCGCGCCTCCTCGCGCTCATCCTCCAGCCGTATGCGCTCCTCTTCCAGCTTTTGCTGACGCTCCTCCTCCTCCTTGCGCTTCTTGAGCTGCTCCTGCATGGCTGCCACCATCGCAGCGGACATGCCCTTCTTCTTGGTGTCTTTTTTCTCCTTGTCCTCGTCGGCTTCGGCTTTCTTATCTTTCTTGCCCTTTTTCTTATTCTTGCTCGCCTTGCCGTCATCCACTTCTTCTGCCTCAGCTTCTGGTTGTGCTTCACTCTCCGGCGCTGCTTCGGACTCTGGCTCCGGCTCCGATTCTGGAGCTGGCGCTGGCGCCGCCGCAGGCTTTTGCTTTGGCTCGAGCGCTGCCCGTTGCTTGGCCAGCGCCGCTTCCCGTTTCTGTCGCTCCTTCTTCTCCTTTTTCTTTTGGGCAGCGGTCTTCATGGTGCCGCCGCCATCCTCATCCTCCACCTCATTGTCATCGATATCTTCTTCGACAGTTGATGTTGCCTGCTGCTGCTTCTTGCCCTTCTTTGGCTTCTCATCCAGCTGCTGGGGCTCAGTTGCTGCCGTTGCGGGCGCCTCGTTAGCGTATTCCGCCTGCAGTTCTGCCAGCATCTTATCCAAATCCTCATCGTCGTCGTCGTCCTTCCCCTTGCGCTTGGACTTTTTGCCCTTCTTCTCGTTCTTCTTCTGCGGCTTGACAGCCACCGGCTCCTCGTCGGAAGAAATTTGTGCCTCGATCACCTCATCTTCATCGTCGTCGTCGTCCACCAGCAGATTGAAGGCCGACTTCTTGGCTGGCTTCTGGCTGGGCTCCTCATCGGAGCCATCATTGTCGGCGTTCTTCGCCTTGCCTTTGCCCTTACCCTTGACACTCAGCTTTTTGACTGCCTTTGTGATGGTCTCCTCGTCGCTGCCCTCATCCGAAGCGTTGGCATTTTTGCTCTTGCTCTTCTTCTTGCCCTGCTTCGGCTGGTTCTTCTTGTTGTTGTTGGCGCCCACCTGCTCGTGGTCCGAGTTTATGACGGTGTTGGTTTCCCTATATTTGAGACACATTTCAGTAGAAAGTTACCAGTAACTGTTGCCATCGTGGCACCCCAACAACAACAACAACAACAATAACAACAAAAACTACTTGGCCCATACTCACATTTCGTCTGCCGATGAACCGCCCTCCGCGGTGGTCAGTATCTCTTTCTTGCCCTTTTTAGCTTTAACCATCTTCCCTGGCGCAGTCTCAACACGCTTCTGCTCGGAACACCCACGAAAAGCCGAAATGAATTCACTGCTGAAAATCTACACGCGACGCAGAGGCAACGAGGAAGCTCGATTCCTGGCTCGACAGCTGCTGCTGGATGATTTCCACGCGGTGGCGGCACGTTGGCTCCTGTGTGCTGCGCCAAAATCGACAACTTGGCTATTTGTGGCTAATTGGCGTTTCAAGTCGCCAAAGTTTGTGAATTTTCTTTTGCACGCCGATTCGGTTAGCGAATACGATGCACCTGTGCTAGCGGTGTGAGAGCCACGATGCTGCTATCGATAGCTCACTTTTCGCATTTTACAAGTTTCGATATTTCTGAAGAGTGGCCCTTCATTTGCTTCCGCTCACCTACACAGTTGAATATTGTTTTATCGCCTTGAAATAATAAAATGTAACTTGTAATTTATGTATTAGTTATCAAAAACAATATAGGGAATACCTTTTGTGAAGATTGAATATAATCGATAGCTTTCATACTATCGATGGCCCACACTGTTCATATGGTGTGGAGTGTGTTTGAGTTAACATGACTCTGTGAAGGCTTTTGTTAAAGATAATTAACAGCTGTAAGCTTTTTTGAAAATCACTTTTTAATGTTTTTTCCAATTTGTTTTTTGCTATTTATTATTTATTTATATTTAAACTATATATTTTATTAATATTGTATTTATTTATATTCAATTTATTTCGAATTAGAATTTACTATGTTTTTATTAGTGGCAAAATTTGAAAACAACCGTCAATGGTTTTTGTTCGCATGTTAATAACAAAACAGCAATCTGTTAAGCGGAAGCCAAAACATATGTTAGCCGTGGATTGTGTTCACTTTAAGGTTATGTGTGCCGCCTTCAGCTAACTTCATTCCAAACTTGAAAGTTTTGTGAACGCCGAATTGGATTTTCCTTGAATTTACGTATACAAAACATTCAATTTTGGCACATTTTTTTTCCTTGTTATAGGTGAGTTCAATACATGATATGTGAGATTGCCATTGTTGATTTGTCAGCGGCAAATAAAAAACATAAATTATTTATTTAAGCGTTTCACTTGCGAGGCGTCAAAGGAACATGTCTGTTATTTCCAGCGAGGCAGCAGGCATCAACGAGAGCATTAATACGCCAAACACTTCAGAGACCAGCAGCAGCACAAGCGCTGAGGTTTGTTGAAATTTGATGCTTGCTCTGTTTTTTTTTTTTTTTATGAATTTCACGAATGTTTCCTCTGCACTTCAGATAAAAAAACTAGACAGCCAAGCGCCGAACAAAGTTATATCGCTGATAAGTAGCGAAAGCGGCTTTAAAGAGGAGACAAACGACAGCCATTTGAGCCGACTGCAGCAACTCCGCAGCGAATTGAACTACATCAGCGAGACGGACTGGATGTACGAGAGCCTGGAAAAGAGGCCGCAGCAATAAGAACGCACTCGCGATGCTGTCGTTTTGGAATCGATTCTTCCAAAACGCCGAGAAGGAGCGCGATCACAAGCGAGACCTGCTGGAAATCGAGAACGACTTTCTGGACCAAGATGCCGTTGTTGATGTCGCCGAAGCAAGCAATACAAACAAAAATCAAATAAACAATTCAAATACAAATGCGACTGTGCATGAAAATGGAGAGAATAACGCGAGCGAGAGCAATGGAAATACAGGCTCTGCTTCCGATAATGCTGAGAACAATGAACTCGGCACATCCTGCTCCGGCCGCAAGGGCGTCATCACCCATTTAAATGACCAAAGTGGCGTTATTGACAATACAGTTTGCTTTGATAAACAGGTCGCTGGGTTGTTGTTCGACGAGCTGACCACCGGCTGTGTGGTCGACTATTTGGTCTATCAACAAGGCAAGGACGGCCCCAAGGTGGTCAAGATACAGAAAGTAGTCGAACATTGCTGGGAAGAATCAACGAAAACAAAGGTAATTCTCAACATTGATTTTTATACCATGTACCCATTAAAAATAGGTAAATAAAGAGGTATATTGGTTGAAGGCAAATGTTTGTAACAGGCAGAAGAAGGCATCTCTGACTCAATAAAGTATATATATTCTTGTCGATCTAGCAATGTCCTCAGTGGTTTATAGTTTGTTTTTTACAACGCCCGTTGTGCTAAATTCGATAGATATAGATGTTCTGCATGGCTGCTAACCCAAACAGTATTGTTGGTTCGGTTCACAAACCTGTTTTGCCACATGGCTTCGGTTCGAACCGTGGTTCCTCGCATTATTTTAAATTTTTAATTTATGATATATATAATTAACCAAACCAAACCATTTTAAAGGAGAAAATAGTTCAGATTTTAGGCTTATCTTCAACTGAATTTCGGGGCAACTGATTCGGTTTACGATTTTAAAAATATTGGAATTCCGGGTTTAAACCGGTTCAATTCCAAACAGCTCTCTCTCCCTCTCATCGACTGTAAGAGCTACAGACACAATTTTTTCCGTTTGTTCAGCTAATTCTAATGTTAACTATTGTCCGTATAGGTAAAGGAGATGCTGGAATCACTGAAGCTCGACCAGCCCACCTACTTCAATACACAGCTCCGCAATATTCTGGGCATCATCACTGAGCGCTTGCCTGCGTCCATCGAGGTGGACACCGACTACGGTGAGCTGACCGTGGAGCTGGACAACATTGAGATTAATTTCCTGCCCAAAACGGGTGATGAAGTATCCCTCGAGTGCAACATTCAGCTCGATGATGAATACCTGGACAAGCAGGGCGAGATACTGCAGGTGTTGAAGGTATTCCCGACACGCATCGAACCGGAACAAAAGTGCACCGTCGAGCGTGTCTTTGAGGAGTTTTCGGTGCTCACCTCGAACGCCTATGTGCTCCAGGAGGACGTGCCCAAAGGCACCCAATTGCATCTGGGCGACATTGTGAAAGTTGATCTTATTGAGTGTAAATATGTAAGAATCAAACCTTTTTTTTTTAATTTCTAGTTTTACAATATTTTTATACTCATTCACGAAGTGCAAATTTGGTTTGTGCAATGTCCATTTTACTGTCCGTGAACGAGTTTTGCGCAGTCGGTTACATCCGTCCTTACTTGTTTTTATTTGTCTACAGTCGAAATTCTCACGTCGCGCCATCAAACTGACTTTGCTGGAGAAGAACTTTGGCCAAATGAAGAACAGCTTGTTGGGTGCTTCGACGAGCAGCAAACGTGCCATTTCCATCGATGGCGAGGATCGCTTTGTGTTCACCGAACAGTGGAAGAAGCAAAACGTTACCCTCAAGATTAAGAACCTTGGCAAGCGCACATTTGAGCTGCGCAGCATCCGCATACCCAATGGCAGCGATGCACAGATCAGCGTGATCGAGCCGGTCAGCTCGAGAAGCATTGAGATGGGCAGCCAAATATCGCTGACCTTTGAGGTGCACACGAAGTTCATTGGCGAGTCGAAGGAGTTCTTCACGCTCCAGTTTGACACGTTTAAGGTAACGCGCTACTTGACCGTCATCCTGTGCGAAACGGAGGCGGAGGCCGCCGAGGCAAGGCGTCGTCTGATTGCCGCAGAGCAGCTGATGGTCAGCGGACGCAATGCGCGACAGCGCTCGCGCTTCTATGCTTACCAGGTGTACTCCAACAAGAGCACGCTGGTGCCGGGCGAGTCGATTGCCACCAAACGTCGCTTTGTGCCCGTGCATCTGGGCAACTACGATGTGCCCGAGAGGCTATGCAATATAGTCCTGAAAACGGAGCTGAGCACCGAAATACAGGTGCTCCTGAGTAACCAATATCCATTCGTCAGCGAGAGCCTCTCCTTCAACAGCTATGTGCAGCGTTTCAGCCTTATGTTGCACCTGGAGGAGATTGATTATAACGTCACCTTTCGCAACTACGATCGGGAGCGGGCCCATTTCCATCGCGAGGGCGAATACCTCTCACTGCACATTGAGAATCTCGCAGAGCGTCGTCCCTCGCTGGTGCTGGGCGACACTGTAAATGCCATTAATCCCTGGGTGGACGCTGATAGCAGAGAGAACAAACTATTCCAGGGTGTTGTGCACAAGGTTCTCTTCAACCGGATTCTGCTCAAGTTTAACGCCAACTTTCAGCAGAAGTATAATGGCGAGGATTATCGCCTGGAGTTCCATTTTTCGCGATTCGCCTTCCGCAAGCAGCACCATGCCACGGAGCGTATTATCAACCACCTGGGCGAGAGTTTTCTGTTTCCCAGCAAGGTCGTCAAGCGCGACAATCTTCAGTTGGACGTCACCTTCAAGGATGACAATATGTATCTGTATGACGACAAGTTGCCCTGGTTCAATACCACTCTGAACTCTATTCAAAAGAAAGCCGTTTTCAATATTCTTCGGGGCGACGCAAAGAACATACCCTACGTGATTTTCGGGCCGCCGGGCACGGGCAAAACCGTAACGCTGGTGGAGACACTGCTGCAGCTGGTGCGCAATCTGCCGGGCGCTCGTCTGCTTGTTGGCACGCCCTCCAATAGCTCGGCGGATCTCATCACGAAACGCATCATCGACAGCAAAGTGCTGACCCACGGCGACTTCATACGTCTGGTTTCGCAGAACCAGGTGGAAAAGGACCTTGTGCCGCCGGAGCTGGCCAGCTACTGTGCCACCGTGGACATTGGCACCGTGGATGCCGGCCATGACAGCGTAAGTAATTTCATTCATGTACAGTCCCAACCCAGCTGAACAATTCTCGGCTTACCCTGACCAACAGATGATCATCACCGAGTCGGGCCTTAAGCTCCGCTGCCAGGCAAAGTTTTTGGGCATGCACCGCATCACGATCAGCACCTGCACCACGCTGGGCAACTTCATCCAAATGGACTTTCTGCCTGGACACTTCACCCACGCTCTCATCGACGAGGCCGGCCAATGCACGGAGCCGGAAACGATGGTGCCCATTGTCTTGTTGACCAAGAAAAGCAATCAGGTCATTCTAGCCGGCGATCCCCATCAGTTGCAGGCCATTGTTACCAGTCGGTATGCCAACGAGTTTGGCTTGGGCGTGTCCTTCCTGGAACGCCTACTGGAGACAGCACCGTATCGTCGGGACATGCAGCGCTTCCCCGGCAGCTCGGGCTACAATCCGAGCGTACTTACCAAACTGTTGTACAACTATCGGGCACTGCCCTCTATCATGTCCGTCTACAGCAAACTGTTTTATGACGACGAGCTCATTTCCATGGTCTCGGACCAGGATTCTCGGGAAGCGCGCTTCCTCGCCGAGCTGCAGACTATATTTAAACCTCACACCGGCATGCCGCGTACTCACGGTACCTTCTTTCACGGCGTCTTGGGCGAAAACATGCAGGAATCCGATTCGCCGTCCTGGTTCAATCCCGCGGAGGCGCGCGAAGTCTTCCTACTGACCATACTCTTGTATCGCCGCAAGGTGAATCCCTGCCAGATTGGCATACTGACGCCCTATGCAAAGCAGGTGAAGACGCTGCGGAACATGTTCATCAATGCGGACGTGACCATGCCAAAGATAGGCTCTGTCGAGGAGTTTCAGGGACAGGTAACGACTATTACCCAATGAGTTGCCCTCTTCACTGACTTTTTCAACTGCTTTCCTCAGGAACGCGACATCATGCTCATCTCCACGGTCCGCTCCTCGGAGTCCAATCTGCGCACAGATGCACGTCTCAGCTTGGGCTTTGTGCGCTGCAACAAGCGCATGAACGTGGCCATCTCCCGCGCTCGCTGCCTGATGGTCATCTTTGGCAACCCCAACCTGCTGTCCATTGACGATTGCTGGCGCCATCTGATTCTCTTCTGTGCCAACAACAATGCGTACTTCGGCTGCGACCTGCCCGATTTGATCCAGTCCGTGGAGCCCGATTCCGACGGCAGTCAATCAGACACGTCTGACTTTGTGCTTTAATGCTAGCTAATTTGATGCTAATGCCAAATGCTAGCTGCAAACAAAAGTTCCTGACTCGCTAGATTCAACCAAAGTCTCGAATAACAAACAAAACCCATTGAATTACTGACGAAAACTGTTACCTATCGAATTTATTTGGAACATATCATTCCATATGTTACTCTACTTACATTATATTTTCATCTAAATAAATTTAATTGATTTAAATTCATAATTCCGACATATCTCCGCCTAGTACATTTTGACGGCGGAATTATGTCCCTTAATTTCGTTTTGCAACGACATAATTCCGCCGTTAGCCACCGCGAGAATATGTCGTTTTAAAACGACATAATTTCGCCGATCTAAAAACGACATATCTCCAGTTTGAATCTATAGATTTATACTAGTCGACTGAGATGTATCTTTCCGATATATGACTTTATTTAGCCAAGTTAGAGTCATTTAAAGATTAGTACAGCAACCAAGATAGAGTTATTTTAAGCTGTATACAGCAAGTAAAAGCTGCGTATTTCAGGCAAAAAATATCATATTTGTAAATGATATACCTTTTTAGACTCCTACGGATCGGCACTATCGATTGGCATTCAAAAATCCCCATTCTAAATTTTGGCCAATTTTGAAAAAAAAAACAAAGGGCATCACGTTTTTTGCCAAAATCGCAAAAATCTCAAAATCAAAAATTTGTAATGTAGTTTGAATCTATAGATGTATACTAGTCGAATGAGGTGTATTTTTTTAAGATCGGACTTTATTTGACCAAGATTGAGTCATTTAAAGCTTAGTACAACAACCAATATAGAGTTATTTAAAGCTTCTTACAAGAACTAAAACCTACATAACTCCGCTAAATAAGGTCATTTCTTCGAATGATATACCTTTTTGGACTTGTAAGAACCAGCACTATCGAAAAATCCCCATTCTTAATTTTGGCCAATTTGAAAAAAAAAAAAAAAAAGGGTTACAATACGTTATTTTGCCAAAATCGCGAAAATCTCGAAATCAAAAATTTTTAATGGAGATCGAATCTTCAGACTAATACGAGTCGAACGAACATTCAAATCGTACCGTAAAAGGAGAAGTTACGGTGGGTTTGGTATTATTCAGCCAAATCCGCTAAGCCTCCGGACTAAAAAAACCATTGGTTTCTAGATGACTATCATATCCTTGGTAATCATACCAAGGGTATAGTCCTGGTGAACCTAAAGCACTAAGTCCTTGCAAAATGCTCAAGAATATGGTGAAGAAATATGTATGCTTCTTTTCAGATATGCGGAGATATGACGTTTTGAAAGGACATCATTTCGCGCGGAGATATGTCGTTGGAAGAATGGCGGAGATATTTCGGCGAAATTAAGTTTTTACCCCTTTGTTTTTTACTATCAAAAACAAGAACTGAACTTTGTGTCACGAGCACACAGATCAAATTTCGTGCTTGTCCGTGTTGATCACGTCAAAACGACTTAGCTCAGAAAATTTGGCAAATAAAGTTTGAGCATTAAGCTAAGTAAATACCAGTTAGCATTATTATGTCAACAGGTGGCAAATACAGCTTGATCATTAGACAAATACAAATTATAACAATTATGTCAGCAACTTGGCTTATTGCTGATATATTAAATCGTGCTTATTTTCGAGCTGTGATTTTCGTCCATCTCTAATCACTGCACTGTGAACACCCATTTATTTCCACAGTGTGTACGCACTGAGCTGTTACCGTTAATGCCGGCCATGTTTTTGACGGTGCTTGTTTTGCACCGCCTTTCGCTATGAGTTTTTTGCCCACGAAACGAAATTACAAATAATCAAATTCGAGCGACAGGCGCGAAAATGACAAAGCCAGCGTTTGAGGAAAATATTTTCATGCTCAGCGAGAAAAATGAGCATGAACGGAATAAAATCGAGGTGCGAACGCATTATTATTATTTAAATATTTCAAGCTGCAGCTTCTCTTTTGCAGCGCCTGTCGAAATCGCAATGGATGAGCGACTACGCAATCGACATTTTCAAAACAATGAAGGAGTCCGAGATGCAGCGCCGTCCAGTGTACTTCATGTCGACGCAGATCGATCAGAGACCCAGGCTCTTGCAGCTCTGCCAGCTCATCACGCGCACCTACAAGCTCAGCCGCTGTGCCCTCCATTTGGGTACGTAAATATAAATATGTATATATATAATGTAAATATCCCTTATAATTTTCCGCATTTGCAGCCATTTATTATCTGGACCGCTTCATTGATTTCTATACCATAAGAACGGACAAACTGCAGCTGATCACTTTGACCTGCCTGCACATTGCAGCACAGATCGAGAACCAGGATGCACTTGTTCCACGCTACAGCGAGATGAATTGCCTGATCAGGAACTGTTATACGCCGTTCGAGTACAAGGCCGTCGAGCGCAAGGTGCTCACGTTCTTTGAGTTCAAGCTGATGCGGCCCACAACAGCCAGCTTCGTGGAGATGTTCGCCTGCAGTTTCCTCACACGCGACGATTATGCATCCTACTGTCGGGCACTGGATGCAAATGCCACGCTAGCAGCCACTTATCCGCTTTACAACTGCTTCGAGCAGATGCTGGCCGCGCTGGCGCAGCTACTGCTCCGCATTTCCGACTACACGCTGAACAGTATGTTGCAAGTACTCCAATTTAGCTTTAGATATTTGTATAAAAACGAAAAATTAAATTGCAGTCAACAGATTCAGCAACGATCCGCCTTCCCTCCTGGCCGCCAGCTGCATTGCAGCTACGCGACAGGTGTGCGGCGTGCCCAAACGCTGGACCCCCTACCTGACACACCTGACCACCTACACTGAGCATATGGTAGAGCCATGCGTAGACATTATCACGCTATATCACTACTATCACGCCACATCCGCTGTGAAAGGACTGCAGCCAACGGAGAGCAACTGGCTTAGTGCGGACTCAGGCTTTGAGGAGACCCTAATCACGGCACAAACGGAAGTTGGT
Source organism: Drosophila colorata (assembly GCA_035041545.1). Taxonomy (NCBI): domain Eukaryota; kingdom Metazoa; phylum Arthropoda; class Insecta; order Diptera; family Drosophilidae; genus Drosophila; species Drosophila colorata. Next base: position 11,451,688 of record JAWNLD010000564.1, read on the forward strand.
TCTGTTCAAGACGAACCCTTTAATGTTGTCACCGGGCAGTCACAAACACCGGACAATCAGCAGACGGCGCTGGGCAAACGTGTTCGGGATAACGTCTATGAGGAGCAGCAGCCAAAGCGTTGTAGGTTGGACCACGAGCAGCATCAAACCTAGCATTTATTACTGTATTTCGAAACGCTTTTGAAAAGCTTGAAAATTGAATTTTATGATTACAGTATTTTCTATTAGAAACCGCACTCTGTGAATGAAGTGTCGGTTGAAATTAAGGACTTTTTGTTTTGTTTATATACGATTCTACAAGAAATGTATTATTTATGTATATATTTACATATATGTATCTGTTCCTTCGAGCAGCTCGATTTATGTATTTAAATAAAACGCAGCTGACCTCCGATTTGTGAATGTGAATAATTTTCTTTCACAAACTTTGGTTCTTATGCTTAGGTGGAATAGCCAACATATGTATACTGGTTTGCTGGAAATATCCTTACATCTTTTGTTTAAATAAAACACAGTCATTTTCTGTTTTCCATGAGAAGGCTTTTCGGTGTTTTTGTTTCTTTAATATTGCTGTTGTAAAGGATTTTTGTTGATTCTTTTCTTTTAGTTAACTTGTGTTTATATGTATTTTTGATTTGTCGGCATATTTTTGTTTTTTCTTAATTTTTTTTTTGTTGCGTTTTAAAATTATGTTTTATACAATTGGACCGAAAATAGATTTTTAATTTACAATTTTTAAAGCATTTATCAAAATCTGTGGTTCTTGTTGTGTTTGTGTGTGTGTGTCTTGTTTGTTGTTGGAAATAACCTTCTCAACTTCTGCTCCACCTAACATCACTTCAACGTCCTGTCAACTTGCCTACTTCTAACTCCAAAACAGTCAGTGCATTTCCGTTGGGAAAAGCCCATAGAACCGTTACGTTTGTTTTTTCTGTTTTTTTTTTTGTTTGTTTTTTTTTTTCCAAGTATGAAACAATTAAGTGCAAATTCAAATTCGCGGACTGATCATCAACAATTGATATTTAAAATCTACTTTCTAATATTTTTACAACAATTAGTTAAGGTTTTTGGTTGCGATATTGAGTTTGCAACTGCTAACATTTTCACTATCTGATTGGATTTTGATAAAGTACTTATTCAAATTTGGTTTTATAAAACTCATCGCGATACGTTTGAAGTATTGTGTGCATTCTTCTTTTCAGTATTCGATGGGAGTACAAAATAAGGTTTTCGATTTTACAGCTTACATGCTTCTTAAGAACTATCTCTAAATACAAGTTAAAGTTGTTGTTGTTTATTTTAAGTGTATCTCTTGTTGTTAAACACCTTAAACTTACGAAACTAACTTATTGATCTGATTTGTATTTTGTATTTGTATTGTTTATGAAATTACCATATAATAGTTGTTGATTTCATGCTTAAAAAGTAGACATTTAATTTGGCATGTATTGCGCATATTTCGCTCAATCTCACTTAATTAATTGAATTGAGATTTTTCCCATATACATATACAAACAATTTTGCAAATATACAATTATTTACAATCATTTGCTTATTGCATATCTGACAGTTCCTCTGAATACCAGGTTTTTAGGTTTTGGATAGGGTTCTTTTGGTTAGTTGCCCAGTGCATATAAAATATTTGTAAAGCTATAGACTCGTTTATGGGATAGTCGCGGGTGGGAGCATTTAATGTGGAAGAATGCGGCGTTAAAAAATTTGGAAATGGAGACATAATTGACAAACTCAAGCGAGCGCCAAACAAAATTAATTATGCTGAACTAGCTTAATGGGGTTTGTAAAACGGGAAAAAAAATAAAAATATTAAAATAAATACACAATTATGAAAGTGGTTCGGCACTAGGCTAGGGCAGCTCATAAAATATCAATAAACAAAATATAGGAATAAACTAAGTGCTTAAACTAAATATAGAATGCGCCGTAGCTAAAAACTAATGTGAGTTATATATGAGAGACTTCTAAGAGCTAGCTAGATTCACAGGAAACAGGACTTTGATGATCATCACATGTGTGTGTTTGAGTGTTATGTTTTTCATGTTGCTGCTTAAGACTGGTTTATTGCTGTTGTAGTTGCTGATGATTGTTGTTTGTGTGTGTGTGCTGTTATTGTTGTTATCGTTGTTTCAGTCCTTTGAGTGAATCGGTATCACATATTTATGTCCATATGGACTTTTGTACTTAATGCCACAATCACGATAAAATTTATCTGGTATACCTAAATTACATAAATACAGTTTGCCACAATTATTCGTTGATGTCTTAGCTGTTGCTTCCGCAGCAGATGCAGCTGCAGCCGCCGAAGTGCTTGGATCTTGGATCAATGGTAGTATGGGTAATATTGAGTACTTGATAGCTACATCTTTAATGCCACACGGTGGCGGATCAATGGCAAGCACCGATGCGCTAAAATTAACAAAAAACCGAAGATTTGTTTTAAATATTTAGGTAAGAAGCAAAGGTGCGAGTTACAAACCGATTGACGCTCAGCCATTTCTTAATTGCATCCGATAGATTAACGGTATTTGTCGATAATATCACAAGATCAGGCGTGGGCATAGCTGAAAAATATATATTGGGCTAAGTTTAAACAGTTTTTCAATTATTAAGTGGTACGCACCGTCCACCGAATGTACTATGGTATTATCAGTGGCCTTAAAAAGGGCCACCTCCAAGCTGCTGTTTTGCTCAATAAGCTCCGCCTGCTCCACATAGAGCAGCACAGTAAGGCCATGCGAGGCCAAGAGACGACCCGTAGCGGCACCAATGTTGATTGTTCTGCAAAATAAAGAGGGCCTTTTCAGAGCTGGAGAATATGAAGAATATCTCCGAGTACATACCTCATTGTGTTGACGCCATCGCAGATGATGGCTATTTTGGGCCACTGATGATTGTTCGCCGGCGTCAAGCGACGCGCGCCGCCGAGCAGTGTTATGGCCAAATCGCTGGCGCCGCGAGCCAGCATATCAATTTGTCGGTGCAGCGACAGGCCAGCCCGTTCGGCGCTCAGTTCAATCCGGGTGCGCACATAGGCTGGTATAGTGGGTATAATAAGGCCGTCGTCGGTCACAAAGTCCCTGCTGCCGTCGAAAATGCTCTCAATCTGTCGCAACTGCAGCGGCTTGCTCTCCAAGATATTCTCGTCGTGCCGATATTTCTTCTCCTGCTGCTTGTGTTGCTTCTGTACGTGCACCGCATGGCGCACCACGTCCGGCTTCTGGTGCGTCGACTCGATGTCGTCCCAAATGGCCTGCTTGTCGAACAGCGCCAGGTTGCCCTCAAAGTCGAACTCCTCGTGCAGCAGCGGATCGTCGGCCTCGCTGCCAAACGTCTGCTGCTGCCGCATGCTGCTCTCGCGGCGCACGCGATTCCGCTGCTTGTTCTTGCCGTTGCCATTTCCATTGCCATTCGTATTATAAGAGTTGGAGTTGAGGCTGCCATTACCGTTACCATTGCCGTTATTGTTGCCATTGCGCCTGCCATTGCCGTAGCTAGTTGCCGGTTGAGCAAAGTAGCCGCCGTTGGTGTTGCCATTACTATTGCTATTGCTGTTGCTAATTATGTCAATGGGTCGGCTGCTGCTGCTTCCAGCTGCCTCGCCACTGCCGCTGCCGCAGCTGCCATCGGCGCTGCTGCTGCAGTAGCTCTCCAAGTTGCTATTGATGCCGCCTCCCGCTGCGCCTGCTCCAAAGCCAGCTCCCCCATTAAAGGCCGTGCTGCCCAGCTTCACCTCCACCTTAGCCGGAATCATGTTGCCAAAGAACGCGGCCACGCTATTCGGCGTTGTCGCCATCTGCTGTTGCTGCTGCTGCTGTGAGCTTTGGGGTGTTCTGCAAAGTAAGAAAAAGACATTTGAAATTTAGCCAATGGGTTTACTTTATGCAAATGCTTTTGATTTACCTGCGCATTCCATTTGCACCATGCGAATTTGTGCTGAGTATAAGTTGATGCATTTTATCGCTCAGCGCCGAGTTGATGCCAGTTGCAGCAGCGGCAGCGGCAGTTGCTGCATTTTTGCCCACATGGCCATAACCATTCGCTTTGGCTCTGGGCGTCGCAGGCAGTTCCTGATGCAGTTGTTGTTGTAGTTGTTGTTGCTGATGCTGCTGCTGCAGTTGCAGCTGCTGCTGCTTGCCAAGAATGTTCGAGAAGTGCGGCAATTTGACGGGCGTCGGCTTGTTGATCACCGTCGGCGTCGTCGTCTCGGCGTCCTGCACAGGCTCAATAAGATTGATGCTCTTGATGTCCGCACAGCGCAGTACGACTTCCGCGTTCTGTTTGCGCAACGGGACCCCGTTGCGAAAGGCGCGTACGATCGTTATTTCGTCCACGGAGATCTTCTTGATTAGGCCCTGGAACACGCCCAGCTCGTCGTCGCAGGTCAGGCTGACCGCGCTGCCAATCCAGTCTTGATCCGTTAAACCCATGAAAGAACTAAACGTGAACTACACCGAAATGCTTAGCTTGTTTGAGTTTTTTTTTAAAGTTTATTTAATTTTTTTTTTTTTGGTTTCACTTTCGGCTTCAGTTTTTGCCAGCGTTTAATGCTGTTGTTGTTTAATACGCAATTACCACGCACCACGCACGCACTCAGATGAGGGCACGTAAATAAATTAATTTCGGTTATGCAAAATGTGCTCTGTATGTATGGATTTAATTGGTTTGCATGAAATGACCTTTAAAGTTTAATACTCCATTGAATTTACAGGATTTTTTATTCTTTCGTTTAAATTTTTCACTGCCTTTCGCATTTACGTTTTCGTTAGAGACGGGCGATATTTGCGTGCGAAAAAAGACATCGGCAAATATCGTGGTCACTGTCACTGTTACTTGCTAATTTTTCTTTGCAAACTTAGGGAAAGGGAAAAGCATTGCTGATAAACGCTCATTTTGAATCAATTCAAAATTGTACTAACAATAGTTGATTTATTAATGAGATTGGCGTATAAATTGATCAGCTTATCACATTTAAATTCACATTGCACAGCACTGATATTTGTTGATATGGTATCGCTCATCTCTGGCTACAGTGTTGCGCTAAAAACTTATCGCCAAGTTTATCGGAATTAGTTGGTTGTCGGATTTTGTCGGGCGTGTTTTGCTGTGAAAGTTTGAAAATTGTTGTAATATTTGTTTAAAAAAATATAATCGAATAATTTATCTATATGTGAAATTGTGAAAGATGTAAGCGCGATTTGGTGTTGACACGCGAATAAAACGAAACCGAAGCGTATCGTGCAGTTGGCAGTGCGAAAAGACGTACGTGAGATGAGTTTTCCTTTAGTATCAGCACACACTCATACATACATATGCATGTGCAGATATGTATGCATATGTATGATGCATAAATTGCGCACACACACATGCACACATTTATAGAACAATTTAGTTAAAAATACAACATAAATCAAGCGAAATGGTTGTTGTTTGTGTGCGAGCAAGTTCAGCGGACAGTGTGTGTATGTGTGTGTATCTGTGTGTGCGTCTTTAGAACTTTAAGATAAAAATCAAATATATTAAGTTGAGCCGGCCAGGTCGACACGGCGTTGAACCTTGCTCGCTTGGTTAAGCCAGGCGGCTTTATGCTTTGCTGGCCATAAGCATTCTACACATATACACCTGCGCATTTGTACGTGTGAGTGTGCCCCTTACAAGTACCGTTCGTTGTGCGCCTTTGTTGTCTGCTGCGCTTTGGCCTTGCTTTACAGCAGCTCTCCCAGATATTGTCACCTTTTGTTATTGTTATTGTTGTTGCACTTCCGCTGCTCGTTGTATCTTTCACACGTTTCTGTATCTTTCTTTCTCTTCTTTTATTATTATTTTTGCAGCAGATCGCAGTCGACGCAATGTCCGCTCGCACCAGCAGCAGCAGCGTCGTGGCCGCCTCCTCATCAGCGACGCCTGAGGTGCCACGCCCACCGCCCCGTCGACGCGCCGCCTCTGTGGCGGGACAGCAGCAGGCACAGCAGCAGCGCCTGGATTACAACAACGGACACGCGCCACGTAGATCGCTGGCAGCAGTGGTAAGTGGGGGTGGGCAGGACAGGAGGTGCAGAGTGGGTGGGTAGGGTGGGTCTCACGAAAACGCTGCTGCTTATCAGCGTGTCTTGCTTTACTTAGTATTTATATTCACACAAATACATGCACATACATGTACGCTATACATTATATCTCTTTACGGTGTTTTCACAGTCAATCTAATCGGGCCGGGCTATGGCCCAAAAAACAGCTGTGAGTCGCAGCATTGAGTAATAAGAAAATATTCTTATACTCAATGGACTCACAGTAATTCTGTGCAGCAGGGCATTAGTTAATGTGTTTGTTGCTTTAAACAACAGTGAAGTCTTTATGGAACGCACAACCATAATTACGGTATTTATTTCTTGCCCTCTTCCTAGAGAAATCTTCGCTGAAATTTTTCATGTGTTTTTACGTATCGACGTGATTTTTTTAGCTTTAAAAATATGAGCAATTTTGACTTGTAGCCACTTGCAAGCGTTTAAATCTATTTGTGTGCTTTTGGAGCTTGAGATAAGATGTGATAAGCGCGTGATAAGCGTAAAGCGTAATTATCAAATTCAGCAGATCTTTAAAAAGCACGTTTCCAGCTGCAACGGGCCAATGCCGCGTCGGTCTGGGAATGCGTTTTGACTCAATAAACAAACAACTAGCAAATGGCTTGGCCAATACAACAGTAATAAACAAAGACTTTCGCACTTCAAACAGAACGCTAGAAGTGCTTATTTTTGTTAATTCGGCAAATTTGTTTGCTAATTGAATTTATCAACAGCAATTGTCTTGCGGGCTCCTCAATGTGCGTAATTGGAGGCCTCAATGAAGTGAACTGAGTGATTTCGAGTTGTTTGCTTAACTCATTTAACAGTTAACATTTAGCACGCTCTGTCAGGCAGTTGGGCAGCTGCTTTTTATCATCATTAGTGCGCTTGTGTTAATCGCGTTCGCCCCCCTTCGCCCCTTTAACTTAACAAGCTGCATGCTGCGCGCTTTTCTATTAAGCGTCAGCGGACGAGCTTGTTATACCCTGGCAAAGAGTACTCTAAATATGTAAAGAAATGTAACACAGAGAAATTTATAAGTCCAGTTGTCAAAAATTCAGTCCAACATCAGCCCGAACCGAACCATATTTTTTGCTTTGGTTGAATCTTATTACTCTGTGAAATTTTAAACCCAAAAATGAAAACCACATTTTCTATTGTAGCTTGCAGCCATTATATATATTTGCAAGGGTATTTTTATATTCAGCTCTCCAAAGATTTTTTTTTTTCAAACTAAGCCCTTGCAATTTTCATGGTCAGAGTTTTGTACTCGCACTCGATACAATTGCGTCACAGTCCGAGACACACCTGTCAACGTCATAGGTACATATGGGCAGGTGGGCAAGTACATGCGGACTCATTAATGAGGCGCTTATCACTAATCTACCTATTTAAATATAGAGAATCATGCTTGACGCAAGCCGGTTGCAAACAAAAGTTAAATATAATTGGCTGACGTATATTCGGTCTTTGATTTGTTCTTGCGTTAAGCAAAGTTTTAAGTACGGCATTTCATTCACATCTCTTTCAGGGCACACACACACATGCTCACACAAACACAAACACGTATATATTTACTTCAAATCATCTGTTTTTGTTTTGTTTGCTTTGCCACTTGTTCGCGCAGCAGCTGCCGAGAAGCCAGCCGCGCGCCGCGCTGTCTATTTTGAAAAGCTCGCGCGCACGGAAGAAAGCTTTGCCCTTACAGTGTTAAAAATACTGTAGTCGACATTTGTGCACAATATGGACACACTGCATGTGTATATTTACATATATTTATGTATTTATGGTATGGTTTCTTTTTGTATTTAATAAGATATGTATGCAAAGCATTTTCTACAAATTTGCATATTTATTAAGGTCACTTTTCGACGCACCCTTTAACGTCGCCACATAAAAGCTTTTGGGGCTTAACTCATCGCGCTTTTCACGTTTCTACGCTTGTACTGTTTGGTCACACTGTTTTGGAGCACAATTTTTAGTTTAGCTAAGAACGCGAGAGCTCCCGTTACAGGCAGCGGCTGCCGTCGTGTTGTTGGTGTTGTTACACAAATACAACCACAAGAAAGTGAAAAAGACTGACGTAGAACATGTTTCTGCAATAGTGTTGGTGTGTTGTGATGTTTTTGTTGTTATTTTTTGTAGCGTTGCTTTTGCGCTTTGGGCTGTTAATGAGAGATAAATAAATGAATAATTGAATTATGTACACACATATAACAAAAAAAAAATGCCGCGTGCGTTCTGAAATACTATTATACACAATGCTGTGAAAATGTGTTAATTATATAAAAAACAACCATACGTTTGTGAATATGGATGCGTATACATATGTGTGTGTACATTAAAGCAGCAGTCAGAGGCAACCTTTTGCTGTTGCTGCTGTCGTGAGCTAAGAATCAACGTCGCAATGTGAAAACAAGATTCGCCATCGCGCATTACTGTGGGTCCCGTTCTCCCCGCGCTTTGGATCCGTTTGCTCTTTCTGGGCTTTCATTAGTCATACACATGCACATACACATACATATATACATATACAATATATATATATATATATATATGCCAAAAACTTTTACATTCAAGTGTGTTTCACTTTGATGTGGTTTGCAGACCTAATTTTACACACAAACACACACACATACCCACCCATGTGTGTGTGTGTTATAAAAATATAATCAAAAGAGTCCCCACAACAAAAGTACTATAAAACAAAAATACTCTGCTGTAAACCTGTTCCGTTCTGTAGACATTCCACAAAAAAAAAAGACAGACTCTGCACAGCTTATAAATGAATATTATTGCGCCAAAATCGAATTGTTTTGGCCATCACGTTCAATGCAGTTAAAACCAATCGCCGATCGTTCGTATAATCAACTAAATCTTTATTGCATTTTAGTTAAAAGGCGTGCAATAATTAACACTCTCTGTGGATTATAAAACAACGTAAACAACCTTAAAAATGGCCGAATCAACAACAGCCAACACTGAAGATGGTCAAATTCATGGCTACAATAACAGTGATGTAAGTGATCGCTGGCGGTACTCTCCTTATTTCTATCCCTCTCTTCTTATTTATACGCCATACTCATTAGGAACCAATAATACTCTTTTTATTATTATTATTAATTAAATGTTTGTAAATGTGGATCGCATTTATATGCGATTTTCATGAATTCAAGAACATTCATGATGTTTATTTTGTTTTTATTAAATATAATAATAAGAGAGAACGCTGTCTCTGTCTTGACTCAAATACCTTTGGTGGTGTTTTTATCATTCTCGGTTGCTCACTCTCTTTGAATGTTTATTCTTCTGTTGCTCGCTCGTTCCCTCTTTTTCTGGGTCTCTCTTACTTTCAATCACTTACTAAAAACATATAAAAATCTGTTAGCACTATTTGAATTCTTGAGAATCGCATAGAAGTGCGATAAAGAATTTTTCCTGATGGTGATCTGTCTCGCTTGCTAGCTTTCCCACCTTCTCAAATTTTATAAATTCAAGTAATGTCTCCAGATTGTTCTGTGTTTCAGTAATAGTAATAAAAGTGATATTTTATGTGCTGATGGAGCAAATAAAAGACCAGTTTCTTTCTAACCACAAATCTATTTCTTGCGGGCTCCATCACGTGATAGTTAACTTTTGTCAAAAATAACCAGAAAATAATTGAGCAAATATTAAAATATTTATTCACTTGTGATCTATGAAATAAAAAGATTTTATCAAATTGTATTTCTATATACAAAGATGCCTGTTTTATGTCTATCTATTTATAATTAGTATTTAGCTTCGAAAATAGCACACTTTGCAGCATTGTGTTATTTTTAGGTCTTAACTCAACTACACAGGCTTATGCTGTATATGTATATATAAACATCATACATTAATACTCATCTGCCGTGGGCAATCCATCAATGGGGTAAACTCTATAGAAGTCATATGCGACGTCACTTCAATTTGTGTAATGAGTTTTCAGTGACATTTAGATGAGCGCAAAAAATAGAAAAAGGAAAATCAATTTAATCAATTTAGTTAATGGTGTTTGGCATAGCTTATGAACCTAATTCATATTTTTTATACGAGTTACTAAATATACATATTTTTTTTGATTTATTATCAACGTGAGTAGCATAGTGATTTACTTATGAAAAAGGAAAATCAATTAAAAAGTCATACTTCCGTTCGGCTACTCGACTTTAAATTTGAGTACCTACAATCGTTTTTTATCAGTAGAAAACGATTATTCATACATATATATGTTTTGGTTTGTTGTTATTAGGCCAAAAAAGTACAAATATTGTCAAATTTTGGCGCTGGGTTGGCTGCACCTGTATGTCACATGTCCAAAAGTCTAAATTGGTAGCTAGAACTTGCCATTGATAATAATTTGAGCGGAGCGATAATTGCAGTGAATTGATGCCGAAAATGTTAAACCGTGCAGAGTGTATTTTAGGCTTATCATTGAATGTAAACGGCCTTATTAAAAACATAGCTGCAGACCACAAATAAAAAATTGTCGTTGGTTGGTTCACGGTTCAAACCAATCCTTCGCTTTTTTTTTGTTGTTGCATTATGAAACTATGGCGCCCTTTTGAATTTTGCGTTTTTATAGATGCAGACGAAAATTGCTTTCATTTGTGTGTCAATATCTTAGAAGCCAATATGTGCCAATGTGTGCCAATATCTTGGCAGCTTACGTCATTAACTCCAAAAAATAGAGTCCCAAAATCATATCAGGCTTATGATTCCCCAAAAACTGCTGTTTTTCACTTAACCTCAAATTTTCAATTAGTATCTATTGTGATGGGTTTTAATTATTATTAGCTTGTTACTCGGACAGCTCTGTCTCTGACATAGTATGGCATTAAGTCGCCACCCGAGATTTAATGGCTAAAAATCAATTTACCGTTGAGCTTAGTGTCATGGCGCTGTAGGGCTTGTCAAGGGTTTGGTGGTTTGTTCTTAAGCCAACGGGGAAGGGGTGTGGGGGCTGCAGCTGTTGTTGATTGATTGACCGCATGACTGCTTTAATCGGGCTTTGGGGCAACATTGGCCCCAACGAGCGCCTGATGCATATTTCAGTTGTCACACCGGCCACAATTGTGTTGCGCACTGTCATTGACATGCTTACAGGCCGGGCGGAGACTAGCCCGTAATTAAAAGTAATATGCCTTTGCTGCAGCTATTCTACGAATATATCGAAAATACCCACGTACATATTGCAATAGTCAGCAGTTTAGCGCAGCGAGAAAAAACCACAAGCATTCCAAGATGGAAAACCGCTGAAAATCAATATAACAAGTTCATGGAAAATGCAAAACTGCGTTGGCATATGAGGCGGAAAATGCGGGTCGAAAAGTTCGCCGGCCAAACGTTGACACTACATTATATATGGATATAATATACACATGGAAATAAATTTAGTATTGCATAAATATTTAAAGTATTCTAAACACAACAGTTCTAGCTCTGAATTGTTTTAATATTTTTTTATACTGCTTACTTAACATAAAACTAGCTTCGTTTTTCCTAAGAGAAACTCATTAAAAAACGATTTATTAACTGAGCATATGTTTGTATAAGAAATATATATAATTTAGCTGAATCTTTACTTTAATACTTGCATACTTATACGACAATTATAAACTAAGTATTTGACTGCAATTAGCCGCAAATTAAATGGCCAAGTGCTACATACAATTACCATTTGAGTGGCAGACTCCCTTAGTGACTTCTGCTCGCCTGGGTCAAGGACAAGAAGAACACGCATTTGTCACACACAAAAATACACACTCGCTCACAGAGATCTTATATTTCAGTATTAAAATGCATAAATTAGCCGCTGGCTGGCGACGGCAACAACGTTGCGTATGCGTAATCACTGGCATTAAGTATACACAGCTTATGGCCGGCAGCATTTCGAGCTGTTCTGCGGCTTAAACACAAACATATGCTCGTGTAAATATGCATGCTTGCATATGTTTTATATATATATTTACATATATGCACATATATAAATAGTTGTCTGGCATTGAGATTTTGTAAGAGTTTTTTGACGCTTTGATATTGGTTGCATGTGGCAGGCACAAGAGGCTCATTTGTTGACTTGCGAAAGGGCTGCATACTTGGGTGGGTGTTGTGGGGTGCGGCTTACAACAGCTGAGTTAAACTGTTCACACATTCTCTTAACTTTCCACATTTTCTTTGGCTTTTTCAGAACGACACTGGCGATTCGTGTCACCTGCGCATAGTTGTGCTTGGCGGCAAATCCTTGGCCAAAAAGGACATTTTTGGTGCCAGGTAAGTTTGGTCTAAACTCTCTGTGCTGTAACTAAAAATATCGTTAACTCTGCTCTTTCCAGTGATCCATATGTCAGAATCGATTTGAATACAATCAACGGTGATATAAATATTGACTCGGTTTTAACTAAAACTAAAAAGAAGGTAACTACATTAAACTACAGACAAATTAGCTGCGGGGGCAGCGATTAATTGGCTATCTTATCAGTAGTTCTATAATAGCCATGTTGCTCCATTATTACCAGTCATTTTATGGCCAAAGTCCAGTATAAATACTTTTGGAAAAGCTGGAGTGAGTAATAATATCTTGAGAATATCAAAAGTCACAAACGGGGGTTTTGATGAGAAAATCATGTATTTCACAAGTAAACGAAATATTTACTACATTTATATAATGTCAAATATAATGCCAGCTCTTTGACAACTCGCGTTTTCCTTCTTATCCAAACAGACACTAAATCCATCCTGGAATGAAGAGTTTATATTTAGAGTGAGTAACCCCACGATAAATATTTAAAGCAGTTGAACTAACTATTCAATTCATTATGCATAGGTTAAACCGTCTGAGCACAAGCTGGTTTTTCAAGTATTCGACGAGAATCGCTTGACACGCGATGACTTTCTGGGCATGGTCGAGCTGACGCTGGTCAATCTGCCCACGGAGCAGGAGGGGCGCACGATTGGATCCCAGAGTTATACGCTGCGTCCGCGCAGGTCAGTAGGGTATGTTTATTTGAGTTGCTGTTTGATTTCCTTTATTTAATTTCAGTTCATTTAGACTACAACCTAAAAAATATAACTAGAAACCTATCAAAGTAAAAAGAAAACCAAATCAAAAATTGTTATTTGTAAATTAGGTGGCAAAAAGAAACCAAAGAATATATATCAAAAATAACCATAAACTATGCTTTACACCATTGATCACATAATTTGTTGTTGCATTATGTATGGCTTCTTCTAAAACCTAAAATTCTGCACTAGAAATTTGTCGTACGAATTTTCTAAATTCTTTTATTTGCTTTTTAGTTGATGTTTAGTCAGCGCTGTGTGTAATTGTTTATGGTTTTGATTTTATTGTTTGTAAATATGAGTGTGTATGTGTGTGCTTGGTGTTGGTGTTTGTGTTGGTGTTGACGGTATAATTGTATTGTCTATTTGTTGGCCTTCAACAGTTTTATATTCATTAACATTCATTCAATGCTCTCTTTTACTATATATATATACGCAAATATAGCGCCAAATCACGCATCAAAGGTACCCTGGAGATATATCATGCCTTCATACGCGAGACACGCGAACCGAGCGAACCGTCGAGCAACAACAGCGACGGCGAATGGGAGCATGTGGAGGCTACAAATGCTGGCGAGCAATCATCACAGCCGGTAAGGCTGTACACGCTCTCCACTGCCTGCAATTCACTAACTTTGTTTTTTTTTATTTTTATTTTCGATTAGCATCCATTTCCTAGCGGCGGTTCTGATGCCTTGCCCGCTGGCTGGGAGGAGCGACAGGACGCAAATGGACGCACATACTATGTGAATCACACGGCGCGCACGACTCAATGGGAAAGGCCAACCATGTGAGTGAAAGCCTTTATCTATTTGTTTAAAACTGATAATACTGATTGACTGACTGACTTGGTTGTGGATCAAACTGTAGGAATTAGCTGTATCTTGTTGTCTCTTGTTAGGCTAAAGATTGATGTAGAATTTGCTTAGCTTTCGTCCGATTGGCCTCAAGCTTATTTTCAAATAATCTTTGTACAAATGCCTTAAGGGTTTCTTTTACATTTTTCGAAAAAATCACTTCACTGTATGATACTTGTAGAACTACGATTATATGGGTGAAAGTTATATTTTTCTTGGCTCGACTGCGAACTCGTTTTAAAAGCTCTCATATTTATTTATTTATTATAAATAAATACAAACTAGGTAAAGCTATAGCTCGAAGTCTTAAATTAATGATTAATTGAAAAATACTTGGCCCGGTCAGAGCCGGCTAATTCATGCTAGTTAACCTTTTTTTTTTAGCCATATTTAATTGTTAACCATCTTTGCAGCTTGACTAGCAACAACAGCCAAAACGTTGATCAGCTGGCCTCAGATTTCCAAAGACGTTTTCACATCAGTGTGGATGAAACGGAGTCGGGACGTGGGCCGGTAAGTCCAAGCAAGACATCTATCTACAAGCAACCTATACCCTTTTTGACTTGATTTAATTACCAAATGCAAAACAACATTTATAACAAATACTACTTACGATCACTATTTTATTATCATATAATGCTGCATGTGTGGTAAACAATTAATTCAATTGTTGTGCACGATCTTTAAACACCTTTTAACTATCAAACACTCACACACACTTATACACAATTCACCTCACATATCACTGTACAAAAAAAAAAAAAACGGTCTGAGTCCTTGTCATGCACTGAAAAAAAACAACAACAAACAGCGCTCAAAGTCGATGCTGGCCCGTGCAAATGATGAGAGTAGCGGTGACAGCGAGGCAGAGGAGAAGGATGAGGAGGAGGATCAGTATTTAGCTGCTGACACGACAAATAACCAGAGTAATTGTCTGCACTGCGGCGAGGTGCACGAAGAGCATGAGGAGGAGGTGGAGGAGGAGGACGAGGAGTTGGCGGAAGATCATGAATCAGCCGCAGACAATGAGACAGACCAGCAGTTAACACTGTCCGACAATGCTCAAACTTGTGATATACTCGACCACAACTTGTACCTGAGGCGCATATTTGTAATGCCAAACAGTTTCCTAGTGCCTGCATATATTAAAGATCCCACCGATCAGTCCGCAACTGCTAGAATCTAGTTGACATATATATATATTAATTGATTTTGAATGAAGCTATGATTTATTTATATAGCCTGCTAGCTGATGTTCACATTATTAGGGTATTCTAATATCATCATCGACTGCGTAATTCATTAATAGAGTTTATGTATGTAAAATTCTTTTGTTTCTAACAATATTCTAAACAAACTCACCATAAACGTGCTGCACTTTGTAAATAACATTCAAGCAAAATGTAAACATTGGATTACTATACAAAATAGCTCCCATAATCGATCTATCGCAAATTGAGTTGTGTGGCTAAGCACTAAGATATATCGCACAGCCGCTAAATGTCGGAAAGGGTATTTAATCTGCGGCACTGTAAAGATAACCGTGCCTACTTGTTTTTGTTAAGGGTTATTTAAAGGTTTACTTATGGATAGCTGCTTAAAATGGAACATTAACCATAGTGAAACATAGTAATTTGCAAGATATATGCTCTATTCTATCAGGACAATAACAATGCAACGCCCGTATATAGCCCCACAACGCCCACAGCTACAACACCAACACAAATCTCACGCAGGCAGTCACAAGCATCAGTTTACAGCAACAACAATAACACAATTGCTGAGCAAACCGAGGTAGACCCCAACCAAATCATGGATCATGACAGGTTAATATGCCCAAATCTGTGTTAGCATCCAAATCCAGACGTACCCCCCGAAAGTCCTATTCCAATTGAAACTTGTGCCCTTTGTTTGTATTGTCCACATCCTAAGTGTGTATTCCATGCCACGTCCAACTGAGCTACGGCTCAGTGCTGCCCCACCCCACCCCACGACACCCCACCCACCCCTTGTGGCTGTCTCTTTAACTCGTATCATTTCAAATTTTTTACAAATTCAGTTTTGTTTACAATTCACTGCAACATCGCAACGGCCGTAGGCAGCCAGAAATCTCAGCGACCAGTTTGCAAAATGATTTGCGACCGGTACGCCAGGCACCTAACTTGGCCATAACAAATCTATTGACGCGCCGCGCCAACGATAACAATTTGGGCCGCCAGCAATCGGACAACAGGCAGCAGAGACGACGCCAGCTGCAGCAGCAGAATAGACAATTGGTTAGCATACACTGCGCTGCGCGCATTCACACACACACACACGCATTGCATACACTACACGGCCTTGCACAGCCTAATCATAAGTATTAACTATCGTGTTTAGATTGTGTTTCGTCCTTTGGTATTCCTGTCACTTAAACTGGAAACTCATGTCGCATTGTTGTTGTTGCTTTTTCTGTCAAAAACTAATTCCCATGATATTTGATGATAATTGAACAATAACAGAACAAGACCCAACCCGTGCTGAATATTAAACCGCCCATCCCAAACGGGAGCCAACCAAATCAAAATGGTAGAACGGCAGAGTTCCAAAATATTGCAAATTCTTTAGATCAAAATTTTCATGTGCATTCCAAAAAAAATAAATAAATAAAATCGTTGACATAAATTCTGTCAAAAGTGCTAGTCCAATTAAACCTCTAAATTGTAGCCGAATTTTGGATGGGCGTAATATGGTCACGTGTAGCGGATGGGGTAAGCAAAGGAAACTTAAAAACCGATTCTGTCACAAAACTAAAAGTGACAAAATCACACTTGACTAAAATATGTAGACGGCAAACTCCAGAGCACCTTAATACAGTTTATAGAGTTAAATCAAATAAAAATAGTTTGTGTCTTATAAAGGTAATATGTATGTATGTATATATATTATGCTGTGTTATACCTTCGCATATGTATGTACTATTTTAATTAATTGTAGTTTTAGCATAAGCACGTTAAACTAAATTTGTATATATGTCTAAAGGCATGTTTGCTTGTTTATATGCTACAAATGCTCTCAGGTTCTGTATAATGTATATAATTTATCATCTAACAACACATCTGAATATTTCCACACAACATATTGCCCATCTGTCTTTTTATTGTGTGTTTCAGGTTGTAGTATATATTAAAAATGTTTTATGTGGTTAGTTTACATTGGCTTTGCACTATATATTTATGTTCTGCTTCTCTTCTCCTCTTTTTTTGTTTTTGTTGAGCTTTAGTATTTGGCAAAATTAATTATAATTTTTGGAATCATTTCTTTTCTGTTTCTTCCAATTGCAATAAAAAAAATAAAAAAAAAACAAACTACAAAACATTATTGCAACCATATTATATTAGAGTGAAGACACCGATCACACAGACAGCCACAATCCCTCAGAGATCTCAGCTCCGTCCACACGACGCAATTCCGAGGAAGACAACGCAGCTGTGCCCACAGATCAAGTAAAGTTGCATTCCATGTTCAAAATATATGCACATGATAAATTCTACTTATATCGTATGGTGATGCATGTGATTTAAGATA
This sequence comes from Drosophila colorata, assembly GCA_035041545.1. Classification (NCBI taxonomy): domain Eukaryota; kingdom Metazoa; phylum Arthropoda; class Insecta; order Diptera; family Drosophilidae; genus Drosophila; species Drosophila colorata. The sequence continues at coordinate 11,469,269 of JAWNLD010000564.1, forward strand.
GCAACAATATATTATATATATATACTCATTTCCAGAAAATATAAACCTTATATATCTTAAGAATATAAAGCTAAGTATCTGTGCTTCTTTTCTTTTGCAGACCGCAACCAGCGAGGAGGAAGCCCTGCCACCGCGCTGGTCCATGCAGGTGGCTCCCAATGGCCGTACCTTCTTCATTGATCATGAAGCACGCCGCACCACCTGGATTGATCCGCGCAATGGACGCGCCAGTCCCATGCCAAATCAAACGCGTCGTGTTGAGGACGATCTGGGACCGTTGCCCGAGGGCTGGGAGGAACGCGTGCATACAGATGGTCGCGTGTTCTACATAGATCACAGTAAGCCCTGACTGGGAAAACATATTACTTGTGTTAATAATCATCATCCTTTTCAGACACGCGCACCACGCAGTGGGAGGATCCACGCTTGTCAAATCCAAATATCGCCGGCCAAGCGGTGCCCTATTCGCGAGATTACAAACAGAAATATGAGTATTTCAAAAGTCATATTAGAAAGCCCGTAAGTATTATTTAAATGCTCAATTTGAACTTGAATTATTTATCTTTGTCTTTGTCTTTATCTGTCAACTTGTCGCAGACAAATGTACCAAATAAATTTGAAATACGCATTCGCCGTACATCGATATTGGAGGACTCCTATAGAATTATTAGTTCGGTCACGAAGACCGATTTGCTAAAGACTAAATTATGGGTGGAGTTCGAAGGAGAGACGGGCTTAGGTGAGCTACTTATGGAAACTGCTAAATATATATACTATAATACTAATTATTCTCTTGGTTTTACAGATTATGGTGGCCTTGCCAGGGAGTGGTTCTATTTACTATCCAAAGAAATGTTTAATCCATATTACGGACTCTTCGAGTACTCCGCCATGGACAACTATACGTTGCAAATCAATAACGGCAGCGGCTTGTGCAACGAAGAGCATTTAAGTTACTTCAAGTCAGTTGAAAAACTTTAAATTTGGGAATTGTCTTTATTAATTGTATAAATCCCACTTGCTTACAGATTCATTGGTCGCATAGCTGGCATGGCCGTGTATCATGGCAAACTGTTGGATGCCTTCTTTATACGTCCCTTCTATAAAATGATGCTTCAAAAGCCCATTGATCTGAAGGATATGGAATCAGTGGACACGGAATACTATAATTCGCTGATGTGGATCAAGGAGAACGATCCGCGCATTCTGGAGCTTACATTCTGCCTGGATGAGGACGTGTTTGGCCAAAAGAGTTCGCATGAACTCAAGCCAGGCGGCGCCAATATTGAAGTAACCAACGAAAATAAAGATGAATACATAAAGTGAGTGCCATTAACCCATACAATATTTATATTTATATATATTTACAAAATCATTTCTATATTTTAAAGACTTGTCATCGAGTGGCGCTTTGTGGCTCGCGTTAAGGATCAAATGACTGCGTTCTTGGATGGCTTTGGTTCCATCATACCGCTGAATCTAATTAAAATCTTTGACGAACACGAATTGGAGCTGCTGATGTGCGGCATACAGAACATCGACGTAAAAGATTGGCGTGAAAACACGCTGTACAAGGGCGATTACCACATGAATCACATTATCATCCAATGGTTCTGGCGCGCCGTTTTGTCCTTCTCGAACGAAATGCGTTCACGTCTGTTGCAGTTCGTCACGGGCACGTCGCGCGTGCCCATGAATGGTTTCAAGGAGCTTTACGGATCAAATGGTCCGCAGATGTTTACGATTGAAAAGTGGGGCACACCCAATAATTTTCCACGTGCACATACCTGGTAAGCTTTTGACTTTGTCTGAATGGTTCGGATTTGTAGGTAATGTGTTGGGTTTCTAGCTTTAATCGATTGGACCTGCCACCCTACGAGGGTTATCTGCAGTTGAAGGATAAGTTAATCAAGGCCATTGAGGGTAGCCAAGGATTTGCCGGAGTCGATTAATAACACTGGCCCTGTGTGCGACGGCGTTGGCAATGTGGGTGACAGTACCTGGCTGTGGCAAGCAGTCCAGCAGCTTTATCAGGAGCAACAACAACAACGACGACACACTACATCACAACAGCTACAACTAGAACTACGACAACTGCAGCAACAGGGCAACCGCATTGCAACTACTTGGAACACCACCGCCACTCACTCGTGTACTTATTTGTTCGTTTGCTTTTGTATTATAATCATTTTTGCTAGTTTAGTGCTGTTTCGTATGTATTTTTAACTAGGCGAAAGCACTCACACACGCTCCAGTTGCAGGCCCGAGGTCCACATAATTGAAACAGACTATATAAGCCTTTAACAAAATAAAGGGTCTACAATTATTGTACTGTGTTACGCGTTTGCCGAGAAATTGTAAAAAGTAGAAAGCCTATATAAACTACAAACAAATTATGCATTGCCTGCGTTCACTCAAGAACTAGACACACACACACATACATAGGTCGAAAGAATCAACAAATTATACAAAACAAAAATTATACAAAAAAAATTATACAAATCTTATATAACGTTTTTTTATAATTGTTATTTTTATGCTACATTCGTCTACAACAAATATGTGAAAGAAAGTTATGCCTAACTGACATCTGATGAAGACCATTAAAATGTAACTTTTTTATTCTGTATAACTACGTATGTGTATTTAAAAATGATAATGTTAACTGTGCATAAGTCTCTCCAATTTTTAATGATAAAAGTTAATAAATAACTACAACAAAAACAATGCCACTAAATCGCAAATCAAATTTATGTATATTGTTAAATTTAAATTATATAATGCATTCCAAATGTTTATTAATGGAACAAAAAAAAACGAAAAGTAAATATGAAAATAATTGATAATATATGTAAAAGCCGAGTAAAGCCTATATAAAAACTAAACTTTAAAGTCAAATTATGATATAAAATATGATATAAAACACAACAAAATATAACTGTTTCAAAGTGAGAAACTCAAAAAACAAAAACAAAAAGAAAAATTTAAAAAAAAAAAACAATAAAACGAACTCAAGTAAAAAAAAAGTATTTAAAAATATAAAAGTCAATTTGTATTTGTATTTTGTGGGTAAAAAATTGAGGTTTCGTTTGTCCCAAAGTAGACTACAAGCTTTCCGAATACAGTTCCCAACATTTTTAATTGAAATAATTTTTAATTAAGAAATTATGTAAATATCTTTGTTTTGTAATTTAATGAAACTTCGAGCGCTTCACTTAACGCACGTTTAGGATTCGGCTTAGTGAGAGATGCCAGTGTGGTCCTTGATCCAGTCGAGGTAGCTGGTCACACGGGTGAAGGCTGCTGGCAGCTGCTTCTCGCAACCGGCAGAGGAGCCGAAAGAGGTCAGACCGATTTGAACCTTGCTCGACTCGAGGACTAGTGGGCCGCCAGAGTCGCCGTTGCAGGTGGAAACAGAGGCTGGGGTGGACACACAGATGTTAGAGGAACGGATGGTAACTCCGTAGGTCTTCATGCAGGAAGTGTTGGAGATGATCTTCATGTGAGCGTACTGCAAATAGGCAGCAACAGAGCTAGAAGAGTCCGAGGTGCGACCCCAGCCGGAGGCAATGACTTCGTCATCAACGTAGCTGGAGTAGTGGGAGTCCAATCGGGGCAATTCAACGGCGCGAATGGCGCTGCTGTAGTCCACATAAGGAATGCGGATGAGGGAGATGTCGTTCAACAGAGTCCTGGAGTTCCAGCCTTCGTGGATGATTATTTTGTCCTTGCTGACGCTGTGCTTAACCTTGGGGCTAGAGCGCACGGTGCTGCCCAAATGGACATCGACGGAGTCAACACTAGATGGGGAATAAGCATTAGCATTGCTATCATTTCATCCAAAATTAAAACTTACCCATCGGTGCAGTGAGCGGCAGTCAGAACCCATTCGTGACCAATCAGGGAGCCACCGCACCAGGCGGAGGACTTGCCAATCTTCAGGGACAGACCAGCCTGGTAGGGGAACTGATCGGGCGAGGCGTCTTTGCCGTTGGTGATGCGGCCATCTGGTCCATCCAGAACGGGCATGTACACATTACGTGGCTCAGGCTCCAGTTGGCTGCGCAGAGCCGATCCTGAGGCGTAGGCCAAGGCCAGAGCAAATACAACGAGTACCTTCATGTTGAATTCTACGAAGACTATAAGCATGGTCAGGCCCACCGTCGACTTTTATAGGAGGTTTTATCAAGTGCTTCGAAGATGACGTCTAAGAAGCTCTTCTGATAGGACACCTGCCCGAGTGCTTGGGGCTGCTCTTGTACTCTCCAACTCTTATCGATTAAATTAAAAATTAATCTTTACTTTTGTTTTATTCTGTGGTTTGTCAAATTGTTTAGATACTATGGCGCATGTCAGTAAACTTTACACTCTTAAAAAAATGATAGGATTATTTGCTAAAAAAAAAATAGTTTTGTATAGTGATCTATGTGTTGGTGTCTTCATTTTGATAAGATTCGCGTATTCTATAATGTGTAAACAAATTGATATGTACGTAAGTTACTTTTTTTAAATTCATTGGTATTATGCATCGTCATCAATTTCATCAGATAATGGGCATACGCCCATTGAATTGCGATATCTCTTGGAGCACTATTTTTATTACAATCAAATACTAAAAACTTATTTGAGTTAAGCAGTGTCGCGTGCTTAAAATTTTCCATGGAAAACAATTTGTACTTTGCTTTTACAATGCTTTCAATCTATAAAAATTAAATTAAGAGTAAATAGATTTTAGTTTATAAAGAATAATAGCTACCGAACAACAAGCGTAGCTTTTAAATAAGCATTGGATACTATGGTTTATGGCTAAGGTATTACTTCATTCATACATTATCCTGGGAAGCCTGTGATCTAGAAATCTATCAATTCCAAAAAAACAAGTAATAATCTCTGTTGTTTATGATTATCTTTAAGCCCTTAGAATTTCATAATAAACGGATGTTATCTTCACATGGTGAAGAGGACTGTGAATTGAGTGTGCCTGAAGTGCTTTTGACTGGGTCCACGAGCACTTCAGACCTAGGTACAAAAAACACCTAGCAGGCGCGGCAGAGCATTTTAGCCCCGGGAGTAGTTCATTATAGGGTGAGGCGAGGGGTCAGCAACTATTATGGAGAAACACAGACGTTTATAGGGATTTTCTACTATCTTAGCTATTACAAATTAAATATGTACATAAAGCAAAATTAAATGATACAAACTCAATGATTCAACGCAAAACCCGTATTTCGCTTTGAATTAGTCGAATTCAACTTATTCATTAATTTTCCAAGTCAAGTGAGTCAGTGAAGTCACGACAAACGTGTGAAAGCAATAAGTAGTCGAATAATGCTTACAAGAGTGAAATAAGTCCTCAATTATGTTTCTATTTTTGCAAAATAATTACAATTTATAGAAATTTATTGGCTATTAAAAAAACTTTTTCTTTTACCTTTTTTTAAATTCCCAAAATATTCAGTTCAATTTTGAGTGGCTAAAATACCCACTTGAAATTTCTAAAGTGGAATAAACGGTCAATCCCATATAAGTCGGGCCTATCCACCCAGTCGATTACTTTCCAGTGAAACACTGCTAGTGGCTTTTGTAGTGGGTGTCCAGTTTTCGTTCAGAGATTGGTGCACTGTCCGAGAACTTGGTTAAGATCACGGTGATAAAGCCAATTATTTCTTCAATTAATTTAATTGATTTTCTGGGGAAACCAGTGAATCTTATCAGTTCAATAACTGACCTGATTGCTTGAAAAGTCTATACTTCAGGATATATATATATATATATTTATATGTAGGCATCGCAGAGCACGCGTCCATTATCAGGTTTTCGAGGGTCCGTCTCAAGAGATACTTGGATAAGATATTCCACCCGCTGTGACGTTAACGAGTCAACGAGACGCCTATAAAAAAGATTGGTTTGCCGCTGGCCAACTCAGAAGTTTCCTCTGACACGGATCATGAAGTTGTTTGTTGCATTTGCTGCTCTGCTGGCCACCGCTGTGGCTGCGCCCATGGATGGCCGCATCACCCAGGGCGATGTGGCGCATGAGGGCCAGTTCCCATACCAGGTCGGATTGAGCATTGCGATCGGCAACTCGGGCGCTTGGTGCGGTGGTACCTTGATTTCGGACCGCTGGATAGTCACCGCTGCCCACTGCACGGACTCCGCCGATTCCGTGACTGTCTTCGTTGGCGCCACCAAAATCAAGGAGGAGGAGCCTGGACAGCAGCGCATCCATGTGCAGAAGAGCGGCATCATTGTGCATGCGGATTGGGATCCCTCTAAGCTCGTCAATGACATCTCGCTCATTAAGTTGCCCGCCGAGCTGGTGTTCAACGAGCGCGTGAAGGCCGCCACACTGCCCAGAAAGGATGGCCGCTATTCGACCTACGAGAACGAGCAGGCCTACGCCTCCGGCTGGGGTCTCGATAGCGATTCCGCTAACGCTGTCTCTCCGGTGCTCCGCTACGTTGAGATGCCCATCATGAAGGCCAGCACCTGCAACAAATACTGGGCTGGCATGATCACCGACAATGTCATTTGCATGAGCACCAAGGGCGGCAAGTCCACCTGCAGCGGCGACTCTGGTGGCCCACTGGTCCACAAAGATGGCGACATCAACTACTTGATTGGCGCCACCTCCTTCGGTCTGGCTTTGGGCTGCGAGAAGAGCTACCCAGCTGTCTTCACCAGAATCACGTCCTACCTGGACTGGATCGAGGACCAAAGCGGCGTGGTCAACAAATAAACTGAAACTGTGGATATTAAAACTTGAAATAAAATTCTTTTCGTATAAAATTTAAATTTGATTGCTTTTGTTTTCAGTGGAAGAAACTTTCACTTGTCACAATCCAATCGATTATTGGAAAGTTTAGTTTTTAGTTAGTTTCCAATTGGAGTGAATATGTTGACAATTATCGAGAACTTAGCGAAATTTGTATTATAAACTATTTTAAATAGCACTACCCAGAGATTCGAGGACTGTCTTACGGAAAATTCAAATAGTCAAGTTGTCTATATTTTATTTTCTTTTAAGCAATTTTCGTACAACCTTTTAAAAAGGGATATGGAAAATTAATGTGAAGTTGATCATTTCTACTTCTTTTAAGAAGTTTTCTGACCAAGCTTAAAGCTTTTTGCAAAGTATTTCTTAAGCATAAGTTTTAGTTTATATTTTGAAGTTTCTGAAAAATCGTCAGTACTATTAATTTATACATCAGGAAGGGGACTAACATTGAACTTATATTTCGAAAAATAAAGTAACTGAATAGAACTATATAAAATAAAATTCAAATTTTTTGACCCCAAGTTCCATTTACATATTTTTTTGGTACGTCTTTTTATATGAATGTTTTGGATTTATTCTATTAACAAATTGAGTGGCCCACTTTTACTACACCTAAGTAAAGTTCCCAGAGCTTATATAGTCAAAGTTACATAACAAGTAAAATATACATAAATAATATTAATTAATTTTCATATTAATTTGATAATAGCAATGTAATATGTTGTACTCTGAAAGCATTAAAATACAGTTTAATTGTCGGTCATGTGTCGGTTCTTTATTCTTAAGGGTTGGGGCTTAAGCAGTTATTGATAAGACACTCGAAGCAATTGCGACGCAGCCTTTTTCCACTATATAATCAAATCAAACCTGAACGCAGTTATTAATTTGTTAATTGTGTTTGAAACATGAAGCTGTTATTTGCTCTAACCATATTCTTAACCCTCAATATAGTTCTGGCTCGCGTCACTGAACTGGCTAATCGCATTACGAATGGCGAGCTGGCCGAGGCGGGGCAGTTTCCCTACCAGGTGGGCTTCAATGTCTCGTTCGGCAACAGCAGCACCTGGTGTGGCGGCACCTTGATATCTCACCGATGGATTCTCACGGCTGCGCATTGCATGGACGGTGCAGAGCGAGCTACGGTCTATTTGGGTGCTATTAACATCACAGATAACTTCGAGCCTGGCCAGAAACATTACTACGTGGAGAAATCCCACATTATAGTGCATGCCAATTGGTCGGCCAGCACCGTGGCCAATGACATTGCTCTGGTGCAACTGCCCACCTTTGTGCAGTTCAACGATCGGGTGAGAGCCGCCGCCCTCCCCAGAGGATTGAATGGCACCTACTCCAGCTATGAGCAGGCGACGGCCTACGCTTCGGGTTGGGGGCGCGACAGCGACAGCTCCACCTCAACTACCCCCACGTTGCGCTATGTGGCAATGCCTGTGATGCCACACAGTCGTTGCAAGTTGTACTGGGGTGGCTCCCTGACCGAAAAGATGATCTGCATGAACACGAGCAGCGGTAGATCCACGTGCCACGGCGATTCGGGTGGTCCGCTGGTGCACAAGGTGGACAACAAAAACTATTTGATTGGCATCACTTCCTTTGGGCTCTCCATGGGCTGTGAGATTGGTTTCCCATCGATATTCACGCGAGTAACCAGCTATTTGGATTGGATTCGGCAGCACATGTCGTCCAAAGGTTTATGATAATCTATGAAATAAAGAAACTTTTGTACTTTATGTTTTTCCAATTTTTTTTTTTTTATTGTTCTTTTGGGTTTTGAAATTTTTATTCGGACCCTCGAATAGCGCACAAATTCGAGTGCAAGTATTCATTTTCGAAACAAATGCAAGTTCCCAATGAAACCCAAGACCTGCGCACTCTCCGAATGTCATTTTTGTTTTTGATCTATGTACAAAACTTAAAAAGTAGAGGGGAAAAATTAAGAGATAGAAATTACGCGTACAATTACGTGTTTTTAAACCTATTACTTTTGCTGCTGCTGTTGTTGTTTGTGTGGATTAGCAATAGCAATGGTTTTGGAAAATTGCTCGCAACTTAAATACATTTTTGTTTTGTTTTCCAAATATGAATATGTATGTATATTGTATGTGTGTAGTTAGTATATAGCTTTACGTTTTGTTTTTTTGTTTTTCTTTTTTGGTAGCTTAATGCAATTATTAGAAATCGAATAGTGTTGAAAAAACGCGCAACGTTTGAATAAATTTGTTTCTTTGTTTTGCTCTAGTCGAAAATTACATAAGTTATGCCCTTTGATATAGGTATTTTTTCGCTTAATTTCATATATTTCATAGCTTGTATTTTGTGTTTTGTTTCTTTTCTTTTACTTATGCTTGAAACGTTACTGCGTTTAATTTTGCAAACGTCTTGTGTTTTGTATTCTTTCGTGTTGCACAACAATTTATTATTCATATTCACTTTAATGCTATTCAATTAAAAATTAAAAACAACTGAAAGCTACGTCAAATTACCGACGACTCTTAATTTTTTTGTTTTGTTTTTTTTTTTACATATTTCCTTCAATGAAACATTTATTTTGCTGCTGCTGTTGTTATTGTTGCAAGCATTAAAACTATAAGTTATACGAATTCGTTAATAATAAAAATAATAATAAAATTTAACTGAAAAACGAAAACTTTGCTAACTAAAAATTAATTCCATACAATCATTTTCATACTATTATTTAATTCAAATAATTTATGTGTGTGTGTGTGTGTATAGTTTAAATGTAGTTTACTTGTGGTTTCTAAATTGTTTTTGTTTCTGCGCACGCGACTTTAATTTTGAATTAAAGCGCACGGCTCTCCATTTGCTCAACGATTTGAATAAATAGCTTTCAAAAATTTCGTTTGTTTTTTTTTGTTTTTCTCTTGCATTAGTTATGGGCCGTATTTTTAGCTAAGCGGAAGTTGTTTCTCTTGTGGCTATATACAACAGTTCAATGAGCCTGTATGTGTGTGTGTGAATGTGTATTTATGCATTTGTATGGGTATTTGATTTACTAACTTATGTACTAAACGGCCGTGCTGCGCAGTTATACGAACTGTTCTTTGCAATCGAAAGGATTTGCTCCTACAATATAATCCTTTTACAATTATTTTCTGTGTGTATGTAGTGTGTGTGTGTGTGTGTTATAATTACAAATTAATTAATGCTGTACAGAAGTTTTTTGAAGTTGTCTTCGAGTTTCTTGATTATCATTACGTGTGGGGCACAACTACCCGATCGGATGCGACTTTGGTAGTTGTGGGGTTTGCGCTTAACTAAAGTGGTTCAATAATAACTTAGCCAACTAATGCATCTCACCAACAATTACGACTACCGTAGGCTTACCAGGTAAATACATACAAACTATATCGAAGGTAAAGTTGCGGGGTGTTCAAATGAAAAGAGGGTCAACTTTTCGAACAGGGACAGGAGTGGAGTACAGGGCTACGTTGACTACGACTACTTCTTGTTGTAGATGGGCAGCGCGGGCGGCGCAATGCCAGCGGCCACACTCATTGGCGCCATCACCATCGAGTTGGCCGTTGACGACGCGGTCGTCATGGTTGTGGGCAAGCCCAGAAGGCCGGAGACCAGCGCCTGCGTATTGGACGCGGCGCCTGCACCGCCTAGAGGCGCGTAGACCCCACCGCCGCCAGCGACTCCGTTGTACTTGGCATACTCCTTGGCGTAGTCTTGGGTTTTGCTCTTCTTGCTCTCCTTGTCGCGATCCCGATCGCTGTGCTTCTTCTTGCTGCTGCTCCCGCTGCTGCTAGTGCTGTTCGACGAGCTGTAGCCGCCGTACGCCGGCATCACCGGCGCCTGCGGCCCACCACCTGCCACGCCAGTCGCTGTCGCCGGCACTGGCGGCGGCATGCCGAAGCCCACCGCTGTTGGCATCGCCAGCAGGCCACCGGCCGCTGAGTAGTTGTTGGGCTCCACCTTGTTCTTGCTGATCTTCAGTTTGAGCGGCGCTGCGGCGCCCACTTGGAGACTGCCGTTGGGATTGGCGGTCGCCGTGTTGGTCTTGATGACCAGCTTGAGCGAGTCCATGGATGTGTCCTTGTTGCCGCGTTCCTTCTGCTTGTCCTTTTTGTGTTTCTTGCGCTCCTCCTTGTCTGGCTTGTCCTTGGACTTGTCCTTCTCCTTGTGTTTATGCTTGTCCTTCTTCTTCTTCTTCTCGGACTTGCCGGCACCCTCCAGTTCCTTGCCATCACCCAGCTTGGTCAGCGCATCCAGCTCCATGGCCGGCGCCGCCGCCAAGCTGTTGGCCACCAAATTCGTGGGTGCGGTCAGTGAATCCTTCTTCATGTGCAGCGACGTTGCCGGCGGCATGGGCTCCAGCAGCTCGGCGGGCGGCTTCAGGCCGGGCATGGTCAGCGCATCGGGCTTCAGCAGCGAGGCGTTCGTCGTGCACAGGCTCTCCTTGAGCAGACTGCGCACCAGATCGGGCGTCGTCTCGATGCCGCCATTTGACATGGACAGCGGCGCATGTTTGTCCTCGTAGCTGGGATAGCCCGGCAGGCCGACACTGCTGTCCAGCTTGCGCACCTTGTCGCGAGGTAGGCTGCCGTCATGCTCGTCCAGCTTGCTGAGCCCGTATTGGCTGCCGGAGATTTCGTTGGCGCGCTTCAGATTGCCTCCATCGCGACTTGGGCCCGCCAGATCATTGGGATTTTGGCCGGGCAGCAGTTCTCCATGGGTCTTCTTGTGCGGCGGCATCATGGGCTTGACGACGTTGCCGGATCCGCTGCTGTGCGGCAGCGCACTACGATGTTTGTCCTTTTTGGTGGGTGTGAGGCGATCCTTCTTGGGGCTATCTCGGTCCCGCACGTGATTGTTCAGCTTATAGCCCAGACTGTCGTGGGCGGGTCCTGGCGGTGGCGGCGGCAGCAGTCCATTGAATTGCGATTCCTTCTTGATGTCGCTCCACTCCGGACTGAACAGAGAGTTGTTCTTGCTGAGCTGCTGCTGCTGCTGAGGTTGTGGCTGTGCCTCCAGCGGCGGCAGCTGCTGCTGCGGCTGCATGTGATTGTAGCTGGGCACGCCCTGACTTTGGCCATAGGGCAGCTGCTGCTCGTAAGGCGGCATGCTGTGGACGGATGACGATGAGCTGGACGACGAGACGGATTTGGTGCGATGCGAGCCGTGACTGCCATAACCAGCGGGCGGCGGCGGCGCACCGTTGTTGCCCACACCCGCCGCGGCGCTGCCCTGATAGCCGCCCCGGGACATGAGCGGATTGGCGGGTCCGCTGTTGCTGTAGGACGGCGGTGCATTAGGATAAAGTTTGCTGCTGCTGCTGCTCGACTTGCTGACATCTTTGGAGTTAACGCCCGCCGCAGACGATGCACTCGAGGCGGATGAGCTGCTGCGATTGTCCAAAAGCGGCGGCGGCGGCTGCTGCGGCTTGGAACTAGTTGACATTTTGTGACCGCCGTGCGGCTGCATGCCCACGGGCGGCATGCCACGCGAGGACTTGTGATAGTCCATGGGCATGGGCGGGCGCCCAGACGGCTGGCTAGACGAGCTGCGCTGATTGCTGCCCGAGGAGGAGGAGCTGCCGCTGCTGCCGCGCTGCGCCGACGACGAGGAGCTCGACTGGTGGCCGGAGGGCGCGCGACTGCTGTAGCCGGGCTGTTTCGACTTGTGATCTAGAGAGGAGGAAAGAGAATGTAGTAAATGCCACAAACTGGCACTGGTTACTTTGTGAGATACACACCTCCATGTGCCTCGGGCGGCAGTGCGCCTGGGTAGTTTGGCAACTTGTGATTGGACGATGAGGAGGAGGTAGATGAGGACGAGTTCCCTGGCGCACCGCCCACCGACGATGAGCGCTGATGGCTGCCATCGCTGCGTCGCTGCTGGGACGGCACCATTGCCGGCGGGGGCAGCAGCGCCACCTGCGACGACGAGTCCCGGCTGTCGCTGCCGTTCATCAGCTCTGGCGGCGCTGTGATGTTCGAGTGGTAGCCCTTCATCATCTCGCTCATCTTCCAGTCCTCCTTCGGCTTGCTGTCCTTGCTGTTCGTCGCTGTGCGATTGCTGGCGCCCTGGGCGATCGCCTTGATCGAGTTCAGCTTGGACTTGAGCCGGGCCGGACTCTTCTCGTAGATGGCAATAAACTCGTCCGTCAGCTGCTTGAGCAGCTCGAGCGACACGCTCTTGTCCACGTAGTAGAACCAATGCTTGCCCTCCGTCGATTGCGGTATCTCCCAGCGCGACCATTTACAGGCCAAGTAAATGCAGAAGCAGGCGACCACTGTGGGTCGATATTGCAGGCACATCGAGGTCAGATGCAGGCTGGCAGTGGCAGTTGCAGGTGCGGGGCAAGGACAGACAAGCGAATTTAATACAATTTGTAAATCGTATATATATATATAGGATATTCTAATCTTATCATCGAGCATATACATGTGTGTGCGTGCGTGGGTATATATTCTGCACAGTTGCATTTACACCATATATATATATATAGATATCTGATAAAAATCATCTAATTTATTAGTATTGTCTGGACCCTTTCAAGAATATTTAAAATGACACTAATGTCGATTAATCTAATGGGCAATTTTGGTGTTTCATAATCTTCAGTGTTGATAACATAGAAATAAATAGTCTATGTTTATGGTATAAAATATATTTAGGTTTTAATCATATTTAGTCATATATAAACATATTTATTTATGTTAAACTAGGATTTTTAAGACACTCATTCTAAGTTTAAGCCAATAAAAGAAAACTCGAGACAAATGCTCCAAAGTTTAATTACTTTGTTTAAGTATGTTTTGTAAACGATTTAATCGATTTGCCCCCGTTGCAACAAACAGAAACAGGTATAAATTTCAGGGTAACAGTCTTTATTACTTTCTCTCAATACTTAAAGTTTCCTTGGAGATTATATATGAATATGTAATCATCTGAGGCATAATCACATCTTTATGAAATGACATATGTACATTATGATCATGATATATGAATTATTTTAAACTGGCTACGATTACAGGTAAGCTTCGAGTTGGATCATAGGCAAAGCAACAGACGGACCTTAACTCAGTGCTCTGTCCTGATCAAGTATTGTATACCTTTGCAGCGGCTAGTGGCCGTTAACTTTGCGGCTAGTTCACTTTAACGGCGTAAAAGTTTTCAGTACATAATTCTTATTAAGGCCGTACCCGAGTCAAAGTTGATAATCTTATATGACCATATCTGAATGCATTTCAAGGGAAAGACTAAAACTTAGCACTGCTTCAATATAACGAAATTTTGCAGGCTCTTCAAACAAAGGCTAAACAGCTACTATTAGACGAGTTTTTAAGTAACTTCTGAATAACATTGTTAAATAGGGCACCTTTTAAATTGCAGAGTAGTTCTTTAGATTGATTTTCGGTTTATTATAACTAAATACTGAATTATATATATATATATATATATATATATATATATATTTATTCTCGGCTGGGCATTTATTCTGACCGGCGTATATACATTGTCGCGTCAAAGAAGTTTGCTAAAAGTACGTTCCTAATTTTCGGGACAACATAATGTCTCTGTAGGTGTATACAAATCGTTCGTATGTTAGGTGTCATAAAATTGTCATCCGTTTGCAGGTCGTTAAGGACGTCAACACAGGTAAGCTGTCAAAAAGGGACGCGTTTGGGTGAGCTACATGTCTACATGACTCTTTTGCGTAGGCGCTGCTGTACCCGTACAGAATATATAGAGAATGCATTTTCAGGGAATATTTGGGCAGGAGTTTGTTTGGGTGTTTCAAGGCCCACACATACACACACACACGTGAGCACACACACGCTCGTTTATACCGTACGCTCGTTGGATGCTAGCCAGTATGGAGTTTGGAGTAGCGTTAGCTGTTTTAGCCATACCTGTTTGAGGCCAAGAAGTAGGAGGTTTGCGCCAGATCCTTGCATGCTAAAATATATCACAATTATCAATTCACAATCGCTCTAATCAGCATTGCAGCCACGTTAACAACATGGCCTTTGGTATGGGGTTTGGTTTGTTTAGAGCGTGGTGCCTACCTTTGACCAGCTGGCAGGTGCGCACCACGTGCGTGTGCGGATGATCGATGGCCACATCGAAGCCGAGCGTCTGTAGCAGCACGTTCTCGTTGAATACGAGCTCCTGGGCGAGATCCGCGTAGGTCTGCTCGGTCGTTTGTGGCAGGCACTTGTTGGCCGCCCTTATCACGTGCTCCAGCTTGCGCGGCTGCTCCTCCACCTTGGCGGCCAAAAACAAGCTGGCCGATGCCATGGAATTTCGATGGAAATGTGTGAATGAGTGGAACGCATAGAAGCGGTGCATGTAGACAATGGCCGTGTTGATGCACAGCTGCGACACCTGCAGCCGCTGGCCCATCTCCTGGATCAGATACGCCGTCATCTGCCGGTAGTGCAGCTCATCATCGCACTTGATGCCGCAGCGGCGGCTGGGCGAGTTGCCCAGCTGCTCGTTGCTGAAGTACCAAATCTTATCCTTCTCAAACGGCAGGTTGTTGTTGTTGCTATTGCTGCTGCTGGCGGTGACGCTGCCCGCTGCAGTTGACAGAGCTGCAGCGGCGGCGGCGGTGGGCACGCCCGCGGGCGTTACCAACAGACTCATGGCTCCTCACACGCACAAACAACCTTCTGCTGCTTCACGATTGGGGAATCTTACATGCGAGCAGAAGAAGAAGCAGCACGACGCGCACAGTTTTACGGCAATTCTGTTTGATTCTCGATTCGCTTGATGTTTTGCCTTGGCAGCTGAGTCAAATGTTGTTGTCGTAGGAACTGTACGATTTGGAAGAAGAAGCAGAGCCAGAGTCTCGTTTTTCTTTGTCTGCGTGTGTGTTGGTGTTGTTAGTGTGCTGCTGCAGGAGAGGGGAGAGCTGGCCGACGCTGACTGTGCTGCTGCGCGTCTGCTGCTACTGCGGCTGCCACAACACATTTGCTAGGAAAGTAGCAAGAAAATGCACACTCGCTTTCGATTTGTGTTTGTTGTGTACTTTTCACACGTTTTACGCCATTCAAAATCCGCTTTTTCGCTGTTTTGATGGCGTTGAGTGTGCGTGCGCGTGTGTGTGTGTGCGTGCGTGTGGTTTTCTGGAAATTGCGACTGCTCAGCGACGGACGTACATAGACGAGAGCCCGACGACGTTTGTTATGCAACTTGCACATCAATTCATTGTTATCATTGTTGTTATTGCTTTTTCGCCACACAAAAACACCTCATTTTTGTTCTATAATTTGCAATGCAAATGCATCGCAAAAAATGTGATTTTGGTTTTGGAACGCACAATGACACAAAAAGAAAAAAATGTATGTATGTGTATATGTATTTACAGTATGGCCGTCGCAGTCGCATTCGCATATCGATACCGTATATCGGCATGCAGAAATATCGCCAGCAGCACTGAATGCTGCGATAGTTGCGGTGGTATTTTCAGCATCGATACGCACTGTTAATTGCAGCCCTAGTATTTATTTATTTAATTTAATTTTTATGTTCACATTTAATTTGAATTATTTATTGTTTTGTGCTAGTGGGTTTGTATTTTCTGCTTTATACTTTAAAAGTTCAGTTTTAAATAGCATTAACAGCAGATCAAGATTACAGTCTAAAACTAACAGAGTGCAGTTCTGCGGTGCATGCTGTTAACGGACAGTGTCATAGCATCTAGCTGGTTGACCTTATGGCGCCAAGCGGAGGTGTTTCGAAATTCCAAACTTGTTTGAACAAAGTTATTTATAAAGTTATAAAAATGTGCCATAAATAATATAAGAAATTTGGTTTTAGTCTCATTTATTGATGTTATTTATAAAACAGATAATATATAAGTATGTATATATATTTTTTATAGCAATTTGTAGATTAAAATATACAAAATTTAGCTAAAAATCTTAAAACGCTAACGTTTCCATAACAGTAAATAATTATGCTATTTCCTTTCAGATTTCCATCCATGTTAAAATGAATCTTTCTTCACTCCTCATTAATGTTCGACATATATAGTCACCTACATATATTTATCTGCTCCTTTTCCCGTTTTAATTACTAATTTGTGGCTCGCATTTGCTGATTTTAATGCAGACGTTTGTTATTCGCCTGTTCAATATACATAAATGAAACTTAAATATGTAGCATAGTGCTTAAATATAGATGCACATATGATAAGGTATATATATATATATGTATATATAAACTACACGTTATCTTTTCAACAGATTCGCTAAAACCGTTTCCAACCCAACTTCCGTTTCAACTAGCTAATGGAGACCTTTCCCGATAATCCAAACCGAATTGCATTCTATGTCGAACCTCGTAAATTAGCTCACTCGATCTTAAGACTAATGCCATGCGTTGCTCTCATTCATTTTCAGTACCAATAAAGTAAGTATTTGCCTTAATTCCACTAGAGATCCGGCATTCGACCAGATCTTGTTGAAATCTAATTTTTAATTTAGTTGGTCTTATCCAGCGTGTGTTTTGTTTTTCTTGGTTCCGAGCCAATGCAACAAATACACATAAATAATTGTTGTATACATACATTAATCAATATGTAATTACACTTATATGTAGTTAGAACTACGACTAATAAGTGAAACATGAGGTCCAGAAGTTGTTTATATACAATTACAGTGCACAATAGCTTGGCGGTTCCAAAAAAAATTCTTAATCTCTGATTGCGTAAGTATGCAAAAGAGTAAAAAAATTATTGATTCGATGCAATTTGTGTGGAACGAGCCTTAAAAGACGCCTCCAATTGAAACATTAAAAAATAATTTAATAAACTGAGGTTGTGAGGTGTAAAGCTGTGTTTTCTATCTTTGTGGACTGGGGAATCTTTCGGATACTCTGGCCGATTTTCGTTGTACTCACGTACATATTGTTCGATTGTTCTATGTAAAATTGCTCAAACTTGAATATGCTTATAGCACATTTTAAATATGAATAAGAATTATGTATTATGTATCTTAAGCTCTATAATAATTATATTTAGATAGACATATAAACGCACTTGCTGCTCCCGTTCTCACGTTCGAAACCTCAAAAACTGAGTCCTCTTCAAGTTGATGTACTCCTAGGTACCCACTACATGAAATGTCTGTCTTAAGCTACAAAATGCATCATCTAAATTTATCTAAAATATCCAATCTGCATGTAGACTATAAATATGGTATTGTATACTATATAGACTTTGAATATATATAATTGTTTGTAACTTATGTCTTATGTACTTTTAATGGGAGGTATATGTAGATTTCAAATTTGTAACGGGTTGCAAATATTTGTATGTTTTTTTGTTTTGTTTTGTTTTTCGAATCAAAGGTCGGTTGTTCTCGTTCTCGTTTTCGTTTTCGTTAACGCAAAAAATAAAACTCATGCATATTGAAATAATAATTTTATTTTAATAATAAAAAATAAAAAATAATCATAAAAAATGTTTACAATGAACAGAGTTAAACTCAAAACTCACTTCGTTTATTATCATCATCATCATTATCATTCTCAATCATCGAACAAAATTAAAAAAACGTAAACTCTTTCATTCTGTTGCTTGACATACACATAATAATAGATAATGATAAAGGTACTTAGAGAACGCAACTACATAAGTATAAAAGAAATATTGAATAGAATAGAACTAGGAGTTTGATGGTTTGTTTATATATTCATCTTTCTTTCTTCCTTTCACTTTTCTTTTAATTTAACTTTAGTTTAGTTTATGCATTTAAGAGATTGCACATTTGGGCAGTGTTTGGAAATTGTTGGTGTGTTTGTGTTGCATTGAAAGTGGTTTGTTGTTGGAACTATTTTTTTTTATACATTGGTTGAGTTGGTTTTTCTGTTGTGGCAGTGTGACGTAACAAAAAGTGTTTACAAAAATATTTCAGACATAAACTTCAGACCAAAAGTAGATATTTTTTTTTGTTGTTGATTTTATATTTTTTGTTTTGAACTGCTTAGCAGGCTTGGTGCTTTTGTGGTTCATTTCTGTGGAGGTTTACTTAAAGAATTTTTTTGTTTTATGTCAAATCTTCAATCGTTCTTGTACAGTGTACCTCCACAAAATGCACCACTTAGAATGAGTTTTTGAACTGCTTTTGTGGTTGCTGAGGGTGTTTGTGTGTGTGTGTTTTTTTTCTGTTCTTTAAATATACAAAACTTACAAGTTAATAATTACAAGAAAGTTTCTGACCACAGGATACACCATTTTGGGCGTCTATTGGTTGCCTTAAACGGGTATTTACTGTGGCTCCAGTTAGGATATTGGGCAGGGTATATAGAAGAAACACTTAAATAAATAAACTATCAATAAGCATAAAGTCTAATTAGAACTATGAAATATTTCTCATCTCTTTATAAAATAAGCAACAAAAACAATGAGCCCAGAAAACGCACACGAATACAGTTAACCGTTAACTACTTGGTAGATCTCGCATGTGCTACGTGTGTTAGTGTATGTGTATGCAACCGTAGGGTGCTCGGGCTAGAGGGGGTGGTCGGGGAGACGGGATAGTGGGTCAGTGGGGGGACAGTGGTTAGGCTATTAGATATATTAGGCTAGGCTTTGTAGGTATACAGTAATTCGTAGCTATAAGTTTTCACATACACATATCAAATATCAATAAGAATTCTTCATCGATCATCAATCATCAATCAATCAATAATAATAGTAATAATAATCAATAATAATAACAATATGCATTGTAATAATAATTAATTAATTAAATGTTACAATTAAAACACTAAAGCCAATGAATAGATCATTAATTACTACCGAAATGTAATTTTTTTGTTTTGTTTTTTGTTTTTTTTCTTTTGTTTAGCATGTTTGTGTATACATAATATTTATTTATATGTATATATATGTTTAGAGTGTACATATATATGCATATGCCTAGCAACTATGTAATTTATACTCTTCCGCATCTAAATCTGATCCATCTCTTAGACCTAACAAAAACTCAACATGTACAAAAAACCCTCCTCACATTTGTCGAAACAATTAAATGTAGCTTACCACACACACACACACAGACACATGTGTGTGTAGTTTGGATGCTTCGCTCTGTTATATATATATATATATATATATGTATATATTTCTACTATTGCCGCTAGCCGGTTTCAGCTCCCATTCTATTGCCACCGATTCCGTAAGGTTTACGTCTATTTACATGCTCTCTCTCTCTCTTTCACTCATACGCCATTGCAATCGATCTCCACGATGTCCTTGGGCACGTCCACAAACTGGTAGACCAGCCGCTGGCCATCCACCTTGGCCAGGATGCCGCGCTGGTAATAGTAGCGCAGGGCGCGGCCCATCGTTTCGTAGTTCATGTCGGGCTTGTTCTTGTGCATGCCCCAGAGGCGGGAGACGGCCTTGGAGTCGACCAGCTTGAAGACGCCCTTCTCGCGGTTCGTCCACTTGATGAAGCGCGGACAGTACTCGCGATCCTGCAGCAGCTTGAGCAGGAACTCCCACAGGTAGGTGGTGGAGCCCTCGCGACTGCGCCGCTTCACGCCCATCTCCAGCTTCGGCTTGCGCGGCTTTTTCGCCTTGCGCTGCTGGAAGCCGCCCAGCTCCAGCATGTAAGAGAGATCATAGTTCACGCTCGACGTCGCCGGCTGCTGTATGACGCTCTGCGTGCCGCCAGCGCCGAGCATCGCCGCCGCTGCGACGGCGCTGCTGCTGCTCACAACCGCTGCCGCCGCCGCTGCCGCAGCATTGGCAATTGTGGAATGCGTGTGCTGCGGCGTGCTGTGCAGCTGGTGCGGATGCGTGGACGCCAGCTGCGCTGCTGCCAGCTGCGACTGTGGGTGCTGTTGCTGCTGCTGCTGTTGCTGCTGCTGCTGCTGCTGGTGGTGCAACTGCTGCTGGTGATGGGACAGTTGCTGCTGCTGCTGCTGCGGCGCGTGCTGCTGCTGCTGCTGATGTTGCAGGGAATGATGCTGATGTGTGCCAAAGCCGTTTGCAGCCGAGCTGCGCTGCGACGACGCCGTCGTTGGCGCATTGAAGTAGGACGTTGTCAGATAGCTGGGTGCGCCGGGCGTGCCGGGATTAACGCCGCCTCCGCTGGAGCCGCTGTTGCCATAGTAATTGTCGGGCACTGCAAAGGAGAGAAGAGAGAGAGAGGCAGGTGGGGGGTTAAATTGGTTGACAGTAGTGTGAATATATGTAAGAATGAAACGTAATGATTTTCTAAATGCATATAAATACAGTGCTGGCCACTTGAATAGGATACCCCCTTAAGACTGCCTTCTATTTTTTTTTTTTAATAAATGTTTATTTAATTTTTGTATTTTTACCAGAATAAAGACCTAATGCCTAAGCTTTAAGTATTAGCAAAGAGTAAATAACCAATAAATTTAACTTGAATAGAACATGCATTTAGTTTATTCGTTATCTTGCATGTAAATATATATCAGTCAGCTTTTCAGTAAGTGCGACCCACTGTGCCCAGCACTGTTCGCTCGCTGCGTGACTATTTCATACGGCTACACACGATGTGTGTGTGTGTCTGTTTGTAATATTGTATGCTATTTAGTAAGTTTTGTTTTACATCCGGCGTCAACGACGTTGCCCAATTCAACAGCCAGTTGCCCGACGGGAGGTGCATTGTGGGCAGGGGGCAGCAGTAGCCGAGCAAATGACTGAGCGCCGTTGAATAAAATCAAAAGTATTCGCTCACCAGCAGCAACAACAGCAGCACCAACAACAACAACAGCAAACGGCAGCGAAGAGAGCAACGCACGCTTGCGTTCGTTTTTCGCTCGTGTCTTCGCCATCGCATTGTTGCATTAGCGTTGGTGTTGGTGTTGGCGCTCGCACTCGCACTCGCACTCACATTCGCGCTCAGAGAGCGCACAAAAACGGGATACGCTCACAGCGCCAGCATTGCCACATTGCTGTCGCCGTCGCCGTCGTCGTCGCTGTCGCTGTCGCTGCTGTTGTCGTTGTCGTTGTGACCTTCACAATTTGCGCAAAGGCAATGTGTCGATGACCACAGATTTTACACAGCGACGACGCACACAGACTCAAGCACAAAGCGAGGCGAAAAGCATAAAAGCAGCGAGTGCAACACATTCTTATTGCAATTGATTGTGTCGTGCATGTGTGTGTGTGTGTGTGTGTGTACGTGTAATACGTTTGTTTGTGTGTGTGCGCTGTTCGTTTTTGTTTGCTAGCCTGCCATTTTTCGATTGCTGAACTTTTGCTGCACACATATGTATGCATATGTATGTATGTGCCTGTGAACATTATACTCACCCCCAACACTGCGATTCCATATATTCCGCAACGAATTCGCCGCATTGTTCTGGTATAAATTCGGATGCAGAAATGTGCCCGTGTGCAGGTGCGCCGCTGCCGCCGCCGCCGCCGCGGCCGCCGCTGAGTGGGTGGCCGCTGCTGCAGCTGCAGCTGCTGCCGATGCCGACGCTGTTGTCGCAGCTGCTGTTGTGGGCATGCCCAGGCGCGCCTTCAACTCATCGGCGCATGGCTGGCCGCCGGAACTGGAGCTGTCCACGTCGGACACACCGCTATCCGCCGGACTGGGCGGAAATGAACCTGTGCATTAAAAAAAATAATAATAATAAAAAACGGGCCAAGATTAACAAGACGCCAATGTTGAGGCAGCAATAAAGGGCGTGTGCAGCAGTTCACCTTGCTGGTCATCTTGCGCGGTGGGGAGGGGAGGGGAGGGGGGACTCACCTGTTGTGGCCGTCGTGTAATTTCTGTGATGTGGATTGTGGATGGCGCCGCCGCTGAGCAGATTGTGCAGCAAGGGCCGATGCGGAATGGCCAAAGGTTGCTGCTGCTGCTGCTGTTGCTGATGCGCATTGTTGCTGGTCTGTAAGCTGTGTTGTTGTTGTTGCTGCTGCTGCTGCTGCTGTTGTTGTTGCTGGCTCTGCTGAAGTGGCGTTAAAAGCGCATTCTGTTCGGTCTTGATGTGCAGCAATGTTGTTGCAGCGCCAAAAGGTTGCTGCTGTTGTTGTTGCTGCTGGTTCTGCTGCAGGTGCTGTTGCTGTTGGTGTTGCTGGTGCTGCTGTTGTTGTTGTTGCTGATGAGGTGACGGACTGGTTGATTGTTTGACAATAGGAATTTCAGTATCTACAATAAAGAAAATGCACAAAGCGGCAAATTAGTTGCATGCTAATATTATGTAAGACAAATATTTGAAATATATTTACAGAAGATTTTTCGCCTGAAGATTTGCAAGCATTAAGAGCGCATTTATTTCATGGCTCTATTTGCCACTTAATACGATTTGCTACTACTTGAAAATGTCTGGCAACTGTTGCGACCCAATTAAAAAACAACTTTATCTCATCAGCGTCAACAATAACAACAAAGACAACAACAACCGCAGCAACATCTACAACAACCTTTTCGATTGCCGCCCTCTTCGAGTAACCGAGAGCTGTCAAAATGTCTAAGCTCAGATGAAATGCAAAGCTAATAATACTTAAACAATTCGCAATATACATAATTATACAAAACTGTTGTCGTTGTTGTTGGCGTTGTTGTTATAGTTGTTATTGTTGTTAGCAAGTTGAGCGACATGCAAAAGTCGCCAAGAGGCTAGAAATATGCGAACAAAACACACACACACACATACACACACACGGACAAAATTGAAATGCCCCAATTTGGCGAGCCATGAACTCAAAGCAACAACAACCGTTAAAAGCAATGACAAAAGAAATGCAAAGTAGAGAAGCAGCAAAAGCAACAACAACAATAATAACAAGAAAAGTGAAACAAAAAATTGCATCTCACTTTCTTTGGCTGGCTGTTGTTGTTGTTGTTGTTTGTGTTGTTGCTGTGCATTGAGGTGCAACACGAGAAAAATGCACAAGTTGTGTTTAATTTTTTTTCGCTCTGCTGATGTATTTGTTGCTTTTTTGCAATTCTTGTTGTTGTTGAAAAGTAAAAGTGCATTTTCACTTATTTTATGCGAAACGCCGCGGCGGCTGCTGCAAGCACAAGCAGAAGAAGCAGCGGCAGAAAACATACAAAAACAACAACAAAATTGCATTGAATGTCAAGCTGTTCACACACACACCAATACCAATGCGCTTGCCAAACGCATACAGTTGTCTCGCTCGCGCAAGTGCAGCGTGTGCAGGCAAACTAAGAGGCAGCAGCAACAACAACAGCAGCAATAAAGCTTGCATGCAAGCGTGCACACACACACACACACACACACCCGTATACAGTTGGCAGCAAGAGAGGAAGAGAAATCAGGTCAAGGCTTGTCGGCGTTGTTGTTGTTGTTGTTTCTGTTGCTGTTGCTGGCAGCGGCGACGAGTTTACAATTTATGCTTTGCTGGCTGCATTATTGCATGTTGTGCGCGCCACGTTTGAATGTGTGCGCCTTTTTTTTACAGCTTTTTAAATACCTACACATATACATATACATGCACACACACACAGGCTTACAGACAATTCGCTGTTTCGTCTCGTTTTAATTGCCGTTCGTTTCATTCCGTTCATTCGCTGTGTTGTGGGTGAATGAGAAGCATGTAAAAAATAATATACATATTTATGCATACGTATTATATGTATATTCACAAAAAACTCAAAAGCTGCTGTAAAAATATGGCACATATATGCACATTTGTATTCACCCACAAACCAGACGTTCGATCGACCCGTGTGTGCTTGTGTGTGTGTATTTATCAAGTCGTGACGGAAATTGCGGGCAGGCAGCTAAATCAGCTGTGGCCTGCAACACGCTACCTCTGCCCGTCCCTCTGTCCCTCCCCACTGCCCACAACAGCTGCAGCGACGTCTGTTCGATTTGTAGCTTTTTTTGCAGTGGAAAATCAACTTTTATTTCTTTGGCGGAAACTATAAACATTAGTCGAAACGCAAAACAAATTTTTTATTTTTTTTTTTTTGAGAATTTTTCTTTTAGATTTTCGGCACTTGGCGTGTTTAAGCCTAAAAGTTGCGAGACGGAAATGCCTGTCAATTGTTGTTGCACATGTGTGTTGTGCAAATTTGTATTTTAGTTTTTACTAAGGGGAAATACTGGCGCTCACGTGGCTGCGCTGCTTAGAATGTTTGCTGCGGCTAACAAGGCGTATGCGTAATGTGGCGCAGCTGTGATCACTATGCGGGGCGTATACGTAATGCCATCTTTTGTGCACATAAATAGTTGCATTGGCGAATGTGTGCGTTAAATGTGCCAAGTCAGAGTCGGATTTTGTCTCTATTGCTGGCACACGGGCACACCTGGCGTATGTGCAATGTGCAGCAGAAATTACGCATACGCATGGTAGTCCGAGGAATTTGATGCAAAGTCGCGACTGTGACCCAAAACGCAGACAAAGTGTATCAAATTGACCAACCCACTTGAATGGTGCATAAAGAGGGTACCGATACACCCATTTACACACTTATCCATTACGCATTGCAATGGTGCGCCAAATGTGCGCTGACCTCTAAAAATGCGGTCTATTAAAAGTAAAAATAAAAATACAAAACAACAAAAAAACCAACAATTTAATATATATTATGAGAAAACAAAATTTGCCAACATGAGGCGAAGAGGTACAATCATAGGTGTGTGCGTGTATGTGTGTGTGTGTACGTGTGCAATTAACGGTAGAGTCATGTGCAGAGTTTTATACACATACGTATGAATTACTTTATTTTTTGTTGTTTGCCTATTTCCCTGCCCGAATTTGGACTTGAACTGCCTCGTTGATATGTGCGCGATGTTTTGGGACAGTTACATCACAATTCACAATTCACAGTCACAATGGAGCCGCAGCATTTGCGAATAGTAGGTCAATGTAGGTATGCAGCGTAGTTGTTGCCGTTGTTGTTGTTGTTGCTATGATTAGTTGCTTTTATTGCCGATATGTACAGACATGAACCGCACACAAACCAATTTGCGTGCGACGAGCCCAACTCAGGTACTTTATCAAAGCTGTTATCAACGTGTAGGGTATTTGATAGTCAAGCATGCTTAGTGGTTTTTGTTTGTATACAAAAGTGTTTTGTTTACAGTTTCTAGTCATTTCCGAGGAAGCATGAGAATTACCACAACAACACCTGTTCAATTTGTGTGTGTTGTTGTTGTCGTTGTTGCTGTGTCATTTTGTTATTGGCCTATTTTGTATTTAACTTTGTGTTGTAGGTGTTGAAAGTAATAAAACAAAAAAAATTTCTTTTAGGTGTGTAATTGTTTTTTATAGCCAATCCGAACAACTTGACAACTAATTTATGCGATCCAACCAGATATTAGATTGGTGACGGAAATACAAGATTGTAGTTTGATTTACTTGTTTATATTTGACAACAAGAGACAAATATGGAGATTTGACCACTTTTAATTGTCTTAAGCAGAATCTCTGTGTTGGCCATATAGGAAATACATCTGCAAACAGATGGCTAGAACTATATGCATATATAAATAAGTTTGAAAGACTGTGTGCAGATAAAATGATACTTAATTGCATTGCCAAAAACGGAGCTAACGATAATAAAGAACACCCAAAAATGTGTGTGCATTTCTTTGTGCGTGTGTGTGTGTGTGGTGCAGAGCAGCGAAAGCAATTTCAATTTGACTCTGGCAACAACAATAATAATAGGAGTAACAGCAACGACAACGATAACAACAACAACGTTGACGCTAACGCTGACGCCGACGACCGATTAACCAAAAGTAATATGCGAATAACAGCAACACAGACAAAAGAAAGCAACAGCGACAACAACTCAAAAGTTCTATATTTAAATATTATAATTTATGTGTTTGTTTGGCTATTGTACGTGTGCATACATACAGCTGTATATTCGTACATACTAATGTGGAAGTTGTTGTTGCTGCTCCCAGTCTTGCTCTCTTCCCCATTCGCCCATTCCCGTTTGCCCATCATGGACTGCTTCCGTCAGCGAACTCAGTTCCCAGTTCATTCCCACTTTCCGTTCCCAGTTCTGACTGGCACTCTCTCTCTCTCCGACTCTCGCACTCTCTCGCTAAATTCCTGTTCTGCGTGTGCATTGTTGTTGGTGGTGCTGCTGCTTCTGCTTTGGCTGGCTTATTTTAGCTTTTATGCCTCTGCTGCTGCGCTGTGTGCGAGTCTTTCACACTGCTTCTGTATGGGTGTAAAGAATAAAAGCCGCTGTCGGCAGTTGCTGTTTGTTGTTGTTTCTTTTGTTCTGGTGTTTGTGAGTCGCTGCCGCTGCCGCTGTCGTCGCTGGGCGCATTTGTTTGCCTCAGTCTGTGTGTGTGCGCTTGTGCGCTTTTTGGAAATTCAGTCTCAAGTTCAAGGTCTCGCGGATAACGCACACACATGCAGACAAGTGCGAGACGCGCGCACACACACACACACATACACTTTCGTGCGGTTCTTATTGCTTGTTTAAGCTTCATGTGTTGGTATGTATGTTTTTAACGACATATGTACGTTTGTAGATTTAAAGCACCATTTCTCATTAGGTGCATCTGTATTGGTGCTGGGTGTTTACTTTTTGTTGCTGTTCTATACAGTTTTTTTTTTCTTATTTGTTGGCATATTTTATATATTGTATACTTGTGTATATTGTACACATTTAAAAATAAAATAAGGAGCAGCAAAATATAATAAAAAAGAAATAACGCAGCGACTACAAAATTATTCCTCAATATTTCCGCATCAAGAATTGATACGAGTTGTATTTTGTTGTTGCTGCTGTTTATTGTCGCTGTCATTTTACTCTTGATTCAGAAATTTCTCGTTTAATACAAAAGGAAATGCATATGTACAGCTGTATGTTTGCTTGTCTGTGCGTGTATATGTGTGCATATATATATTGTAATTTTTGTCAACTTTTTTTGTTTTTTGGGCAGTCATTTTTAGTATTTTTTTTTGCTTTTTCAAATTATATATATTTTGATTATTCTCATATGAATAAGTATATGCATATAATATGTATAAAGATTGACGCATTTGTTTGATACGCCATTTGTTAGCTGACTAAATAAATTTTGTAACAATTTTGCTGAAGTGATTTTTATACTGTGTATTTATAAGTTAAATTTGAATACCTCAGAATCATTAATTGGCTAATAGGTAAAGAGATACACGAGAGGATGTAATATAATGTAAATCTATTTACGAATGTTTTTTTCATACTTCGAAAGAAAGTTTATAACTAAAAATATGTATTAGCAATTGTCAATAGGAAAAATTACGAGTTACAAATTTACATCCACTATATGAGGCAGACTACAGACATACATAAGTAAGTATAGTAACTAAAGTAATAATAATTCTCATCTTATAAATTATGTATTTATTTTAAAGTTAAATACATTTTTATAGGATAGATATTATTATTGCATAATTGTCAGTAAGTGATTAAGTAATTAAATTTATACGTAGACTCATATATAAGTATAAACATTTTTTTTTATATTACATAATTTCATTCTATTCTCGTCATTTGCTCTGTTGCCCAATTCACACACCTGCCACAATTAGCACTTTCTCTGCAGAGTTCTTATATATAAATTGGGCAGAGACCATTTTATATCTAATATGTATCTAGGTTGCGTCATGTGTCAATATTTTGGCATTACAAGTGCTAATTGAGCTGCGTGTTCAATTTATTTCCTTTTCATAGATATATGTGCATATGTTTAAACTAAAGAGTTCTCTGCTTGTTCGCGTGTGTATTTAAGCTTAAATATTTTATTCACGAATGGAAGCCAGCGATTTATAAAATGTGTAACAACTACAACGCATGTTGTTGTCTGATTAGCTAATTTTCCCAATCAGATTTTGCAATTATATTTCGACACTTTACATTAATATGTGACATAATCCCAGTTCTCTCTAATACACATACACGCACACTCTCGTTAACTCTCTCTTTCATGTTGATTATCAATTATCGCGCTGCAATCAATGAACAGATAAGGAGACCCCCCAATACCCATGCTGGGCAAATGCTAGAGAACTGCGTCTGGCAATTAAATGCGCTTACAAAACGCACACACACGCACACATATAGAGAGCAACACGCATTTGTAGATAGGCAGAAATCGAGACATGTCGCTTACATAATTCTAAAAACTCAGCCGTATTTGGGTTAAGCTAAAGAAAATGATTTGCTAATTTCTTGCGCTGAAACGAGAAATTTAAGTTTTTCCGCGCGGCACTGTCTCTATCCCTCTCTCTATCTCTCTCTCTCGCTTGCGCTCTTTCTTTTTCTCTATTTGTGTGCATTTGTGTGAATTTGTGTGTGTTTGTGCTCAGTTGTTGCCAATCTATTCCCAACCTACCTCAAAATGTTTTACGTTAGGCCTCAAAGCAACAGACCTCGTTGTGCAGCTGGTGGGGTGGTGCTCGGCCTGGGGGGGAGGTCAGGTTAACAACAGCGGCGACGTCGCTCTTTTCCACTATTTCCCACAAATACACAGAGACACAGACACATACGCGCACAATTTTACAATCGCACGCTTACAGAAGCTGAAGCTGGGCTGGTTACTCATGTAAAGGGACAACAAGATAGAAAGAGAGAGGGAGAGAGAGAGAGAGCATAAGAGCGAGAGAGGAGAGAGCTTGTAAGCGCACGTTGCGCTCTTCGCCTCATGTCGCAATTGAAAGTTGCCTCGCATTCTGTTTGTGTCTGCGAGTGTGTATGTGTGTGTGTGTGTGTGTGTGTGTGGGCGGTGAATTGGGAACGGGAGCAGTGCTGTGGCTGAAACCCCAAAAGGTTGAAGGTAAAACAAATCAAAAGCAAAACAAACGAAATAAAGTCGTGTAGAAAAAAGGTTAAAATAAAAAAATGATTGCATGTTGTAAGAGGAAAATTTAGCTATACATATACACACACATATATGCGTGGTATGTGTGCGTGTAAAATACCCAAATAAAGTTTGTCAAAAGAGTTTGGTTAAAGCAACAACGAACAAAAATAAAATAGCAGCAAAAACGGAATATTTTTCATGTCTTTGGTAAAAATTTCAAAAGAATTTGCTGAAATAAAGTTTCCCACCATTTCCACAGATGACGATCAAAATAATGATAACGTTGATATGTGTGCTGGCATGTGATTTTTTTTGGGAGCGGGGGTGGGGGTGTTACAGCTTGAACCCGAGTTGGCTGCTGATTTCAACGCTTTGGCATTTGATTTGATTTGCGGAACCAGCATTTTGTGAATTCTGCGGGCCATTGCGGTTTGCTTGAACTGATTTTGATACTTTTGTAGTTTTGTAATTTTTTACCAGAAATGGCACAAAAAAGCCGGGTATTATCTAAGAAGCGATAATGTGCACTATACTGGAGGGCGAATAAAACGAAAGCATTGCACTGCTTATTAACTTCTTTCCTAGCAAATAGTATATTGGGGATCATCTAAGGAGCGGTATATAGAAACATGCAGAATTGTCTGTTCGACTTTAAAGAATATCTCTAAAGATTAAATGTAGTGGTTGCTAGAACTAGAACATATGGTAGATTCTTGATTTTAAGTGAGTTAATGCTTTCAAATTTAATATAAAATTCTTAAATTCATTGTTTTCTGTTTTTGAAAGGGACAGTAAAAGTGTTTAAAAACACATATTTGAGGAAATAATTCACAAATGTTGCTCAAATTTAGTATCTCAAAAGCTGGCGTCTAGTACAATACTTTGTCTTGGGTTAAAGTCGGCAATAACACCATATCATAATAACAAATTTGCGCAATATTTGTACTGGAGCTTTTCTTGCTCAACACACATACATATATATAAATTATATATTTTCGTGTATTTATTTGTATCTGTACTTAGATAATACAGTCGCAGCAGCGGCTGCCAAGGAGCTGGCAACTGCATAAATCTGTCATTGCCATGTACTCAGTACCCCGAATCCCTGCCCAACTCCACCCAGTGCTTATCCCCACTTTGGCCATTCCCAAATGTGACGCCCACTTTGCGGAGCTGCGAGCGACGCGCATTTCCGCTAATACAAAAATTTCAAGTACCTGACGCCCTTTTAAGAACATGTACATAGTATATATGTATCTTTGTGCATGTGTTTGTGTATATAGATTGTTCGCTGTGTATTGTATTTGTTTTGTACATTTATATACATATGAATGTTGTGTACCTGTGTGTGTGTGTGCATATCTAGAGACTTTGAGATTCCCTGCAGCCAAATCGGAGCAAAGGCAGCGGCCGCTTGCAAAAGTCAAAAGAGACGCCGCGTCAAATAGAGGAAACAAGTTGTTGGGCTGCTCAAGCGAAGGGTTACCTGGCCAGTCTCAATCTACTAGCACACATACACGCATACGTAACAAGTGCCAACACATACACACACACACGCAGACACCCCAGTTGCCAGTTGGCGCCTTGTCAGGTCGCAGCAGCAGCAGCAGCAGCCACAGCCGCAGCAGCGCTCAAGTGACTGAGAAACTATTTCAAACACACACACAGACATGATTACTATACACACACACACGTACAGAGTGAATGCAGCGCGAATGGCGAGGCAAAGCAAAGCAGAGAGCGTTTGATAGTTGAGCGGCCGCTCGCTAGAAAGCTCCTCGCACATTAGCTTGCGCTCTCGCTCTCACTTGGCTCGGCTGTTGTTTTTGTTGTTGTTGTTGTAGTAGTTGTTGCTGTGCGTTTGCCGCCTAAAGTAATCAATAAAATTGTTGAGGTGGGTTAGGAAACTGTTACGAAGCTGCCGCTCTTTGCTCAGACAGCGCTGGCAGCGACGTCGGCAGCGGCAGCGTCGTCGCCGTCAGCGGAAATTGCGCTATTTTAAATAATGTTTATTTTGCGTTTGGACGTCTTTGTTTTTTGTTTGGCTGTCTGTTGGGGGAGCGCGTTTTTTCCCCTGCTTTTCGTTATAAATTTTTCTCTCTATTGTTGTTGTTGTTGTTGTTATTGTTGCCAAATTCACATTTCACAATTTTTGTCTTTCGTATACAAAGTAAACCTCAAATAAATTTCGAGCATTCAAAAAAGTTGCAGCAAAATCTCAGTTTAAAGCAGCCATAAAATGCTTTAAAGTGGCATAAAAAAGAATCGCAAGTCGGTAAGACAAGAAGGTGGCTCAAACCCAACGCAATGGATTCGTGTATGATTTACAGACGCATCAGCAACAGATTTGACGCAAGCACGCACACACACACACTCACACGCACATTAATGTGTCCATCAATCAAATACATATTTGTCTGTTACCACGTCAATCGCCCAGAATATTCATGTGGGTTCATCTATACTATATGCAGATGAAACTTTTTTTTTTTAAGTTGTAAACGCAATACCGCAAATCGATAAATGCGAACTCCCACGAAATAATTTTTTTTGTGGTTTCCGTTCACCCATGGAATTATTAACACAGGAATTATTTAGGAAACTATGATCAGGTGTTAGGTAAAACTAACTGATTTAAACTGGTCAGTGGCGTAGGCAGGATTTTTTTAGGGGTACCAAGATACAATTTTTTTTAAAGAAAAGGAAGATAATTTTTATAAACTACTGAAAGGCCATTTCGGTTTTTAATGTGAAAAGTATGAAAATTGCATTTAGAAGGATGGATTTAGATACAACACCCCAGAAGTTGATCTACGGCATTTTCGAGTCAACCATTTAGAGCTCATTTTAGAGTTAGTTTCTTAAATTCCCCATTTCCCATTTCCCGTTATCCCATTTCCCCGCCCCCGCTGGACACTTACAGTAACGCTTCATCAAGCTCTTCTTGTAGGCCGCCGAACGTTCCGCGGGCTTCAGGCGCATCCTCGCCCGCTCGCAGTGCGTGCTCGCATCTTCATCGGACTCCGTGCCGGAGTAGGCGTGTCCGCGTCGCCTGCTGCTGCCGCCCATCGCTCCCGATCCCGCTGCTGCTGCAGCCGCTGCAGTTGCCGTCGTGGCGCCGCTGCTCAGCGAGAGATCCAAGGGGGAGTCGTAGCCGTTCTGGTATTGCTCCAGCAGCTCCTCGTCGTCGGCGTCCGCCTCGATGTCCGCATCGGCGTCCTCCTCGAGCGTTTCCTCGTCCTCAATGTCGCTCATTTGTTGTTGTTGTTGCTGCTGCTGCTGTTGCTGTTGGTGCTGCTGCACTTGCAACTCGTTGCTGCTGGTGATGACGCTGCTGCGCTGCAGCTGCTGCTTGCGCTCCCACAGAATCTTCGAGACATCGTCGAGGGTGCTGCGCGTCTTGTCTGGCTCGGATTGATGCTGCTGCTGCTGTTGTTGTTGCTGCCGCAGGTGATTGTAGAGCACTTTGAACTCGCGGCAATCTGTTGCAATGCTCTCGGCTTCGGCCTCCTCCGGTGCCTGCTCCGCTTCAGCGGGCGCTGCCTGCTCCTTGGTCACTTCACTTGCTTCGGCTGCAACTTCTGCTGATGTTGCTGTTGTTGCTGCTGTTTCTGCTGTTGCTGTTGCTGCTGCTGCATCTGGACTTAAGCTTGGTGCAGGCCTTGGGCTCTGTGGCTGTGACTTGGTTTCTTCTATGGCACCTTCGATTGCTGGTTCAGTTGTTGTTGTTGTTGCTGTTGCTGTTGGTGTTGCAGCTTCCGACTCCGACGCATCCTTGACTGTAGTCTGCTCGGGCGCTGGCGAGGTGGGCGCTAGGGGCGAGGCCACGGGCGTGGGCGTGGGCGTGGCACAGGCTGCAGCTGTAGGCGATGCTGCCGGCGAGGCCGATGCGGAGGAGGCGGAGCAGGCGGAGGACAGCGACAGCAGCGAGGAGGAGCTCGAACTGGAGCTGGAGCTGGAGCTGGACGATGACGAGGAGACGTTGGAGAGCGCCGCCGTCGCAAAGTTGTGCGCCGGGGCGGCCACCAAATGTTGCACCATTATCATGTTAGCAGTTTTTTTTTATATATTACACACGTTCTACACGTTGCACATGGTTTTTTTCATTTATCATTTATTTATTTCTTGGAAAATATGACGCTACAATTTTGAGGTATTTTTGCACTAAACTTGCTGCAGACTTGTTGGCCGGTGGCGCCGCCTGCACTTAGACACATATTTGTGGCAGGCCATCAACGGGCAACGGGCAACGGGCAACGAGCAACGCGCCACACGCAACGCGCAACGCGAATACGGAAACGTAATGGGGCAGCAACGAATTGTGCTTGGCGTTTGCTTTTGCTTTGCTTTGCTTTGCTGTGTTTTGCTTTGCTGTCAGCCGCGGCACGTCATTTATCTCTTACGGTATCAGCAAAACTAAAATCTAAAGTCAGCACAAAAAGCACTGCCGAGTGTTTATTAGGCGCAAACAAACGTTGCAGGCGGCGACTGCGACGCGACTGCAGCGTGCGATGTCGTTGGCGAAGTCGATGCCGACGTCGACGTTTCTCGCAAAGCGCGCGCGCGCCCCACTCACAAACACAGCCACGCACACACACACACTCGCTCAGAGAGCGACAGAGCGCACGAGAGACAGGTGGGAAGACATGAGGCGAACAAAATAAAATGAGCAAGCGACTGCGACGACGACGACGACGACGACAGCGACAGCGACTGAATGGGGCTCGCTTGCTCGGCTCGCGCCAACTGGAAGAGCGCGAGCCACGAAATGTTATTGGGACTGCTGCTATTGCGAAAACGATGTCGACGTCGCAGTCGACGTCGCTATCGAAGCCGGGAGCGCGCCAAAATGGTAAGCAAACGTAACAGTTTTGCGTTTCGAGAGCAAAATGTTTGGCGCTCTCTGCTTCAGTTGCTGTTCGTATGTAAATGTAAATACGTATCTGTCGTCCGTATGTACGTGAATCGCTGCTGCAGCTAAGGCTGTTTGTATTGGGTGGTTTTGTGTGCCACATGCGCATTTGCATTGCATTTCTCCTCTAGGGACATTGAGTAGCTAGCATAGGCAGCCGGCACAGTGGTGCAGAATTATCAAGTTTAGGTAATAGAACAAGTACTATTCAAGTCAAAATTCTTGGCATTCACATTTTTAACAGTTTCAAGTATTCATAGTTTTGTAAGGAAACTGTCTAAAACTGTTGCCCAACCCCTTGAATTTTCCTGCCATAACTATCAACAGACATTTACTTTCTCTTTTATTGCAGTATTTT
Source organism: Drosophila colorata (assembly GCA_035041545.1). Taxonomy (NCBI): domain Eukaryota; kingdom Metazoa; phylum Arthropoda; class Insecta; order Diptera; family Drosophilidae; genus Drosophila; species Drosophila colorata. The sequence goes on from JAWNLD010000564.1 coordinate 11,504,093, forward strand.
CTCCAGTATATATAATCGAATCTAATGTTATCATAAGCAACAAACAAGTAAAATTAAACACAAATTTTCCTAAATTTTCGTATATTCGTGCAAGTTAGTTTCTTGACTTCTTGAGATCTTGCCACATTTGAACAAGCCCACAAAGTACTTATAACCAGTCCAACATTTCCTTGTTTGCCTGATCTACAGACCAGATCCCATACAATCGCAATTATGCATATATTTATGCACACAACACACACACACACACACGTAGACGCGCACACATACATATACATATGTATGTATGTATTTGCTTGCCTCTCTTGTAATAGCTGATGCGACCCAGACCCAGTGCGTTCACTTCAGTGGAGCAAGTGGCGAGCAATTGCAGCTATCTGGGCCCCCAAATGGGTCAGGCCAAGTCAAAAGGGCTGCGCGATCATGGGGGAGCAGCAGCAGCAGCAACACTGAGTGTATGCGTGTGTGTGTGTGAGAGTGTGTGTGTGTGTGTGAGAGAGTGCGACAAGTGAGCAGGAGGTGGCGATGCCGACGTCGCTGCTGCAATATCGTCGTGCAATCGCCACGACTATGACTCAATGCAAGTGTGTGTGAGCGGGACCGAGAGCGAGAGTGAGAGAGAGCAAAGGTGCTCTCTCAGTTGCCGTCGCCGTCGCTGTCGCTGTCGCTGTCACCGTTTGACGATGGCAGTAGAGCAAATTTTCACTTTCCGTTTGTTTAGTTGTTGGGGCCTTTCCATTTACTTGGCAATTGCAATTGTGTGTGTGTGTGTGTGCGTGTGTGTCTGAGTGATGCTCTCTCTCTCTCTCTCTCTCTCTCTCTCTCAGCTCAACATGTGTGCCTGAAAATTGCAAATAAAGGAAGCAGAACAAGAGCAGTAGAAGATGAAACAGAAGGAAGAGTTTGGCGTTTGGGTGCTGAGGGGGGGTGGAAGCCATGGGGAGAACTTTAATGAGGCGACGACGACGACGACGACGACGAAGACGATGGCGACACAGACATACTTTTGCCAAGCTGGTGTGTGTGCGAAATGAGTCCAATGTACCGACAACTGGTAGCCGGCCAAAGGAGGAAGGCGGCAGGCGGCTGACGGCTGGCGGGAGGGGCGCACAGACGGCTCCTTTGGCAACAACACAAAACACACACAGACAGAGACGATGAAAAACAGAGAGGGAGCAGGAGTGAGGGAGAGCGGCAGAGCTGGCGGTCGGAGCACAGACACTGAGCCATAAAAGAATTTTGAAGAGGAAGCGCATTAGGTGGCACTGCTTGGGGCTGGGTCGCTCGACTCGTCGGGACTGACGGCGAGCGCGAAGGGAGTTGGAGCTGCAATTGGAACTGGGACTGAAACCAAGTCTGAGACGGGGCATGGGTGTTTTGGAGGTTAGGCTTGTGTAGTCGATTCATGTTTCATGTTTTAACAAAAGTCATTGAACAGACGCCGTCAACAGCCACGATGACGACGACGACGACGACGACAACGACTGCAAATCCCCAACTGCTGCTCCTGCTGCTGTTCCTGCTGCTTCTGCCACGTCGGCAACGGCTCAGTCCAGACGTCAAGTCGATGGTTAGGAAGTGTCGGAAATGTATCGCTTTGCTGCTGCCTGCTTTAACGGTGCGGGCATTGCGAGCAGCCCCCGCGTAGCTCCACCCACGCCAACCCCCCCTTAGAAAATGATGCGAATCGCCGCGTCATCGCCAACGACAACGACGGCGAGACAACATTTTCGGAGTAAACAGCAGTGAATGACCTCATATCATCTAAACACGCGCCATGCGCCCAAACCCAGCTCCCTCGGCCCCAACAGCCACGACTGACTAACCTGCCGACTGTGTGTGGAGCCCGAATCTCTCAGTCACAGCCCCAGTCCCCCAGTCCCCCAGTCCCAGTAATCAGTACCCGTCCCAGTTCCAGTCACTCGACAATTACGATGGCAACGACGACGACGACGTTTGTCAAACTTATTTTGGTGTGCTCCTCGTTCACACAAAATCATCAGACTTGTAATTGTTACAGATTCGACGGCTTTTGCAGGAGCAGGGATTGGGGCCAAGGGGTGCACATTTTGAAGGCGGGCCCTCTAGTACGGTTGCTGGGGATCTCTTTGTTTGGCGGTCGGTAATCTGGTCAATGATGCTAGTTCTTTGTCTGCACGGCAGGCGGTCGGGGCGGGGTCACTTGTAGGTTAAACGGGCGACATTTATGATGGCTGCGTTTGATTTTGATGTTAATGTCAGCCAGATAGGAGATAAAATGCTGCTTGATAGTTTTATATACTATAGCACAATTGCAACGTTTGACCCGCGGGCAAAAGCGAACGATTTAATTTGCTGGTGTTGGTTGGAAGGTTGCAACAGACGCAATTGAAAGTGAAAATTTCTCGAATGTTTTGGAAATACCAAGTACAGTGAATGCATCTTAGAGTGTAACCAAAGACGCAAATGAGTCTAGAAATTTTGAAAATATTTAAGACAAAGAAGGGGTAATTTGTAGACTGAAAAATTTATTAGATTTCAGTAGATAACAAAGGGAGCAATAAAATAGAAAAATCAAGAATAATTCAGACTTTGACATTCGCTAAAAATGATTACATTAACTAAATAATAATATTTATAAAATATCATGTAATTGCAATTTTTCAGTATCATTCACATTAAGTTCAGACATCCCAGGCCCACATTTTAAATGACTCATAATAGATAAGCTCCAATAGTTGACCAAAGTGCGGTTAGCCCCAGAGCGTTTGTCAATTTCGTAGTTTTCACTTGCGACTCACATAAATCTTCAGGAAATTTCCAGTTGAGTTTTCAGCGTTGTTTTTTGCACTCAATCGTTTTTATTTTGTTTTTTTTTTTATTTTATTTTATTTTTTTTGCTTTTTTATAGTTTTTTGTTGTAGTTGCACTTGTGTATTGGCATTCACCTTTTCATTCAAAAAGTAACTAGCTCAGCGCATTTATTACCTCACAGCAGCAACCTTCGGCGCAACTGTTTCCCCATTTCTTAACAACAACAGCAACAACACCGGGAACAACAACAAAGACAAAACAAAGAAATGATTACGTTAGCCGAGAAGTTCAGTTACTTAAAAAACTACACAACGCACTTGACCGTCAGCGAAAGACATAATAATGATTGTTATAATTAACATTGGACCCAAAAAATGAGTAAACAAATAAAACAACAAAAACAACTAAAACAAAAAGAAACTTTGTCAACTCTCTGCTGGCCCACAGTGCGTATGAGCAACGGTGTAACGTGTAATATGTAATAAACGTGTAAAGGCGGCTTGTTACATGGCAATTACAAGTGCTGGCCAACTACAAGTGCAACCAGAAGCAGTTAAAGCCACAGCCCTGACTTTTGGCCAATTTGGCCGCTGTCTGCTGCGCTGGTTCTGCCCATAACGACTTGCGGCTTAAACTTGCACTTGTTATTCAAGCAAACAAAAAAACTAAAAGACGAAGAGAAGAAGCCAAAGAAGAAGTCAAGCAGGGAGCTGGTAAAATTTAACAATTTGCATATTGCAGAATTATGTATTCAATTTGTTTATACGTCTCAGTTTTCGCGTTGCGTTTGTGTTTTGCTGAAGTTGGTCGCTTTATGGCCAATGTCAATGATAAGAGACGAGAATAACTGCATAAGTTGGCAGCAAGAAGCAGAACTAATACAAAGGATACTGCTACACTTATAGAAAAACTTTGTGTTCAATTAGTAAGTGTTCTTAAAATTGCGTTACAGAATATTTCTAAATTAAATATAATTAATAAATGCAACGCTAGAAAGTGAAAAAAGATAAATTACAAAATACTTTATACAGGAGTATTGCACCAAAAATAATCGGGATATTAAAATTAATTAAAGACTGTTTCTTAACAAGTAATTATTTCTCAGGTAAAGTAATTTTTAACTTTTAAATAAACAAAATAAATAAATAAAATTCCTTCTTTTTTTTTCAAGTGCATGCCATCCTAGACAATCCTAGACAATCCCAGATATTGGCAGCGTTGTCTGGCGAGCGACTTTTATGCGTTTTAATTAAACTTAAACGAAATCGAAAGCCAACAGACAGCATTTAATGTTGTTCAAAGGAAATAGCTGATGGTGCAGCAGATTTGTTGTTGTCATTGTTGTTGTTACTGGCCATCACATGGACTGGCTGCTCATTTGAACGGCGCTTTTCCACTTGCACTTGACAACGAAAATGCCACAACAAAAACAGAAAACAGAAACTGCTAGCAAAAAAAAATAAAAACTCGTCAGCCAAACCACAAACAATGGCATCCTACTTTTGGCCACAACAAGTCGCTCATACGCCCCGTTGGCCCGGTTAGCCCGTTGGCATTGTTTGCATCGTCTCTGCGTCTCTTCTCCTCGTTTCGTCTCTATAGTTTTTTTTTTTTTGGTTTTCCTTTCTTTGGCCGCATGTTGCACTTGCACTTTCTTTTTGCATTATGGCGTGTGGAAAAACTTTCGATTTTCTCGCATAAAATGAAAAAAAGAAAAAAATGGCAACAACAAGCAAAAAGCAAATTATTTTTACTTTTTTTTTTAGCAGCAGAAAGAAAATGAAAGCGAGAAGTGCAACAACACAAAGCCAGAGACAGACGACTCACTCCTAACTCACTTAATAAGTATGTGAAGATTCGTGGACAGCGAAGACTGTAATCGGGTTTTCTTTCTCGCACTTGAGGACAGCGTCCCAAATTTAGAGCTTGTCCGCAGGGAGACGAGCGCCTCAGGATCAGCTACTTTCGGTATTGGCACTTTGATTTTATAACAATCACTTGAGAGTGCTGGATGAAGCCAAAAATGTGGCATGGGAATATATTATAATAGCTGAGAATACTTTGGTCGACTTGAAAATATTTTATATTCCTACAGAAAGTACACAAACATTTCAAGACGTGACAGTAAAGGAGCGAATAGAGTGTATTTAAAGAATAAGCTAGAGTATCTAAAAAGTTAGATATCATTAATCTGTATACACTATCCGAGAAGCTATTCTCCAGATATATAATATAAATATGATATCGAATAACTAAGTAAGCGGACAGATGGTCATGGCTCGATGGATTAGTCTCTTAATATTGACTAAGATAATGTATACATATATTTACTTTATGTACATATATATATTCTTTATGCTTCCTGCTACCTAAGATATAAATGTATATATACTTGCACAACATCATCTAACCTTAAAGTCTTTTAAGCATTCAATATTGATCTAAACTCTGGCTTCTCTATGTTTGAATTAACACTTCAATAATTCAACAGATGGCATACACAAGTTTGAGGGTTTCTTCGGCTGAAGCTAATTCCAATTTGATTGAATTTTCTGGCATTTAATGGTCGTAGCAGCGGTCACGTGCCACCTGCAACCGGTGTAAATTACAGCTTGTGCACAATGTGAATAATCATGATTTTCCTAACCGACTTTGCCAGGTTGGATGACTTCAGAGCCCGCTGCATTTGTATGCATCGCCGGTCATTCATAATGAAAGTGAATTTCGCATAGTTTTTCTTTCCTTTGCCAGGCAGTTGGACGGGCAGGAAGGCAGGCGGGCGGAGGGGGAGGGGAGGCGGCCAGTCAGGCGGTTAGGCGGGCAGTTGGCAAACGTTTATCCGTATGTTGTTTGATCGTTTTATATGGCTAATTTCTAATGCCGCCTCTCTCCTTTTCTCGCTCTCTGTCTGGGTTAGGCAGAAACCGGTTGGAGCAACTTGTTGGCCAACTCGCCGCTTAGCGTCTGTCGGCTGGCGGCCGCTTTTGGCATCGTCATCATCGCAAGCACTCGGCCCTGGTAACACTGACTGACTAACTGACTAACTTCTTGGCCATGCGGCGAAAACGTAAACAGCAAAACCAAAGGAAATCGCTCGCAAAAAGAAAACGCCGTCGATTGCAGTTCGCAGCTTACAGCTCACATCTGGCCAGGCTGCGACTGGGGGCCACATGTGGCGACTGCAGCGGCCAGTTTCACATTCGATGGTATCGATACTTGCCGTTGATTTTCCCAACTTTTCTGGCCAGTTTCTTGGCTTCAGCCGGGCTCCCAAGCCGGAAAGTATTTATTTTAATTAACGAATAGCGTTGGAGTGTTGATTGTATTGAATGTGCAGTCTCCATCCACACTCGGGTCGGCGAGTGTTTGATTATTGTTTGGGATTTTCTACGATTTCCGAAAGCTATCAATTTGATTTGTGTGTTTTGTGTACGTTACTTTCGCCAGTTGAGCTTTGATCTGAAAGGATTTGCTGACCGCTAACTAACGAAAAGTACCATACAAGAAAGGAATTGTGTTTATGATATATCCCAGGCAACATCTTTCTTAAAGGTTAGGCTAATAGTTAATAAATGTATCCTATACAGATATATTCACAATAAATTTTCCAAAAGTATACTCCCCAATGTATACTTATTATATTGTTATAGCTCAATAAGTTCCGCTCAAAACAATTAGTTTTAATTGAAATTCAGTTTTTCCATAATATTTTTAGCAATAGATTTTGCAACAATACGTGCAGTTTGCATACCCGCAGCAACCTCTGGTAAACAATGCATCTAATCCCATATCGAAATGCATTGAAACGTTTTCTCGAAGTCTCAAAACTAAAAGTTGATTAAACTGCACAATAACAAACGGCAACAACAACAATTTTCAAGTTCAACACAATGAATATAAATTCGAAAGAGCTGTTTTGTTGGAAATTTTCCAAAACGTCTGTGTGTGCGTGTGTGTTTGTATCTATGAGCATGTATATCTGTATGCATATTATCAAAAGATGCAGCTACAACGACAACAATATGGGGAGACTTAATCAACATAATTCTCACACATTATTAAGCACTGATTAGTACCTATGAACAAAAATACACAAAATCCACTGAGAAACTATTAACGAGAAGTTCAAATCAAATGCAGTCCAACTGCAAATTGTTGCTGCTTTTGTGTGCTAGTATCTGTGTATGTAGGTGTATAAATATATATCTATATGCTGCCGTATGCGTTTCGTTTTCATTTAATTTGTTTTTTTATACCCTGTACCCATCTATGCACTCATTGAACTAAGAGATTCTAAGAGCCACAACTAACGAACATGATATGTGTACTTTTAAATAAGAGTCAATACCATTCTAACATATGGTATTTGTTTTTCTTATCTATAAAAGGAAATACACCCACAAATATAGAAAACAAGCTCATTTCGTTAAATAATTGTTGATCTGAGAGGCTTAAGGAACTAAGCATAACTATTTTTAGTTAATTAAATAATTTAAATTTCATGACCTATCTCAACATTTATATAAAAGGAAATGAAACAATTATTAAAGTTTTTTCAAATTCATTAGATCTTTAGAACTATACATATTGATATGTGAATATTCTTTAGTATTATGTTATTAAGAGTTTTTTTTTAATTCATTATAAGACATCTTTTAGAGCTCTAAAATTATATATATGGATGCTTTTGCACTCCTTAACTGCAATATTGTATAATTGTCTTCCTCTATTACCATAAAATCTTTACTTTGAAATTTGTGACATATTTCCTATCATTAAGATCTTCCGAAATCTCTTGGATAATTATATCATTGGTTAATATGTTTACATAATTATAATCATATTGTGAATGCCTCAACTGCTTACAGAGTATCTGCTAGTTGAGTGCTCTCCAGTTAGCTAGTCTTACTTGTTTTGGTTTTGGTTTTTGTTGTTTGTTTACGTGTTTTATTGAAAAAGATTTTCAATGCCATTATTGTGCATGTCTGCCTATCTGTGTGTGCGTGTGTGTGTTTGTAAGTTGTAAATGCAAGCAAGCAAACGTCCGTCTAACTGTACGACCGTCAACCGCAGACATTGGGACAGAGAAGACAGAGACGACAGGCATTAGAGGCGTCGGCAGACGGCGGGCAGTGACGCTAGCTCTGGCGCTGACAGCAACAGCGACTGCAGAAATAGCGCAGCTGACGGCGACAGCTCATCTGACGTTCGTTTTCGTTCGCTAGTAACTGCTACTAACATACTACTTAAACACATATATGTATTTGCAGATACATATGTACATATGGATGTATATATATGCACTTAAAGCGGGCTGCCATTAAAGTTGTGCTTGATTTTTAGAGTGAATAACGCTTGTTAGCTACACTAAAAATAACGTTTTCTAATTTCTTCTGGAACTTTTCAATGGAATTTGAAGCAATTTCGGGATTTAATATAGTAAATATGTGGACTAGCAGCTCACATAGCAAATTTTAGAAACATTGTATAAAATATTTATCCCATATCTCTTATTGCTCATCTTAACAATAACCTATGACGACAATTTATAAATGGGGCAGCAGCAGAAATCTCACAAGTACAGTACAAGAACTTTAATTTCAAATTTTTTAGTTCCGCAGTATTTTCTATCGTTATAAATAAGGCTACACGTCGAGTTTAAGCCAAATAGAACTCGAAAGTCATTTCTCTTTTCACAAACCGAACCTTAAATAAAATCAATCTTCACCCGTCAATATTAAAAAAAAAGAATAAATAGTGAAAAACCAGAAAAACCCAAAGGTGTGACATTGGTTCAAAGCGTGAGCGTGAGCCACCATCTTTTTTTTTGGATTTGCAGCTATGTTTATAATGTAAGACTTGAAATATTCGATATTCTGTATTATGTTTTCGATATTCTCGTTTTAAAACACGTTTCTTTAACATACTGCCCAAGGTTTTGTATCATCAAATTGATAGAACTGCCCTCGCTGTTAACTCCTAGCTGTATAATGATAAAAAAGTGTGTGTGTTTGTACATGTGCTTGAAGAAAGTTTTTCACCGACATGGATGGCCGGCAGCCGGCAAATTGATCGTGCAATAATTACTGCATAGCTGCAAGTTGCAAGTTGCAAGTTTCTGTTGCTGTTTTAGCTGCTGCTGCTGCTGCTGCTGCAAATGCTGGTGTTGATGATGAAGTTGTTTGATGCTGCTGCAAATGGAAAGCAATGAGAGGGAAAGTGTTTTGCCAGTATTGGCAGTTTTCATTTTCCATGGCATGCTGCTAATAATGCCAGTCGTAATGCCGCATAATACACACTCACACATACACACACACGCAACATTCACACACAGAGTGACAGAGACACACATCCATTCATTGGCATTGAAACGAGTCAAACGACGCAGCTGTGGCAGGGGCACTAGTAGGGGGCAACGGCAGCGCACGGTACCCTAAGTGAGATCGATCTACAACAGCAACTACAACAACACCAGCAACAACGAACTGCAGCAGCAACAAACGACAAGCATCAAATTTGCACAAACTGCAAACTGCAAACGACATTCAACCAATAGAAGTCAAAGTTCTGAGAGAAGGCGACAGATAACACGTCACTTGACTCGAATGGGGACATGGACAACATGCGTGCCCCCTCCCCCATCCCCATGCCCCCAGCGCCGTTTCGCGCCCGGCCATTCGCTACTCGACACTCGCCACTCGACGCTCAACGCTCGACAGTCAGCGATGTGAATCGGAATCGGAATCGTCGTTAGCGTCGTTCCCCACGGGCAGAACAGCCACTGCCGCAGCCGCAGCCACAGCCACAGCCACAATCGTAGCACCACCGCACCACCCTCAACCCCTGCCCCGCCTACCCTTCTCCTTGGCATGCGTCTAAACCATACAAAATATTCTCAGGTCTCTGGCAAAGCGTTTTACAATGTTGCGTTTTGTTTTGCGCTCGTTTTCGGTACATTTTTAGCTGTTCTCTCTCTCTCTTCATATCGCTCCGTCTCTCTCTCTCTCTCTCTCTCTCTCTGTTGTTTATTTGTTTTCTCTACTTATTTGTGTATTTTATAGAATTTTGCGCGTAGCGAACGTTGCTGTTGCTGTTACAGTTGTTGTTGCTGCATGTTGCAACGGGTTGGCCCAAACAGGGCCAAAACTGGGGGCGCATTTGCTGGCGTTTATGGTCTTGGCTGCCTATCGGTAGCAAATAACAAAAACAACAAACAGAAAAACATTTTTCAATTTAATTTGTTGCAGCTTTTCGTTGTTGTTGCAGCTCGTTGTTCAGCACTTGTTGTTGCCTGAAGTTCTCGATAGCATTGCTGCGGGCTGTCTATGTATATCTGTTGCAGCAAGCACCAACAATGTATTCGCAGTGCCGCATATCGGCTATTATGGCAGCAGGTGTTTCAGCTGGTTGTTAGCAACGTCTGTTGCAGCATAGGAGCTTAGAGAGCTAGCTGCCATTTGCTTCCTAATTGTTCTCGATAGTCAAATATCTTAAAGTTAGAAAAATTGGTTGTGATCGGATTAGTATCTAGTTATAAAATAAGTGTCCTTTTTTCATTTACTGAGATCACCTTTTGATATATATTTGTGAACTTGCGTAGTTTATACAAGAATCTCGTATATCTTTCTTGAAATTCAGTATTTATAATATAGAGAAATCGTTAATTTTCTTTGCCTTTTATTTCTTCTTTTAAGTGTCCTTCCATTTACACCATTATTTGTCGGAATTACTCGCTCTCTCTACTTCTCTGTAACCCATCAAATTTGTTTGAAATATTTACCTATTCTTTTATAAGAATTTATTTGTATAATTTGTACAATATTTTCAAATAAAAATTCGGGTTCTACAGAAACAAACGAATTTTCCTTATTCATAAAAAACCCATGCCTAAGCCCAATGTATCTACAGATAATTTCTCAGACATCAGAATTCTTTTCTATCTTTATCAGCTGTGATTTCTTCAGAGAACACTTTCCTACGGCAACACCCTGTGACGGCAACTATAGCACAAATACCTACTGAGAAGCACACACACACACACACACATACTAAATGCATTTTATTTGCTTAGGCATATTTTTAATTTGCGAGGAAGGAGAACAAATAATGAGCACTACATAGATACGAACAACTGCACTCACACAACAACAGCAACGGCAGCAACAAGAGCGACTAAAAATTCACTCGAGCTGTGAATGTGGTTGTTGATGTTGTTGTTGTTGTGACAACGAGTGAATAAAACGAACAACCGAACGATACACGAACCAAACGAACGAATATAAATAATAATAGCAACAAAATTTCCTTTTCTAGGTCTAGGCCAGATGCACAATTACATTCTAAAATATGCACATATGTTTCTGCGTACGTTTGTGAGTGTGTGTGTGTGTGTATGTGTTTGTAACTATGAGTCTATTAATCGCAAGTCTTGAGTCTCCCGATTCTATAAACTTGGCTGTCGAGTGTCGCTTGCACTTGATTGCACTATGCATATATGTAGCTATAGGGCTGGCGGGATTCGGAGATCGATGTATGTGTTCCCGCCTAGCGGTTCCAGTTGTTGCCGGCGCGCACTTAAATGTTGCATCTATAATTCAGCTTAGTGGCACGCCCAGTTGCCAGTTGCAAGTTGTCAGTTGCCAGTTGGTCTCGTTTCGGCCGCGTTGCGGGCCCATAAATATTAAAATAACCTATACAGATACGTAAATATGCACATATCTATATAAATATACATATATATATATAGAGAGAGAGAGGTGTATTTCTGTACGAATATATATTCTACACATTCGCAGCCGGATTATAGATGCACACGTTGTCGTTCCCAGCAGACATCCGCCTAATATTTTCTGCAGTTGTTGTTGCAGTTGCTGCTGTTGTTGCTGCTGTTGTTCTTGTGCCTCTTACGCATGCAATTTTCGCTTTCGATTTTGCGTGCGTTGTCTGCGTGTGTTTATTCATTTTGAAGGACAGACAGTCTATGTCTATGTGTCGCTGTGCCTGGGTGTCGATCCGAATACCGACCAACGCCTGGCGCTGATGTCGCCCCAATCCCACAACACTCAGCACACACAAGCATAAATGCACATAAATAGACACACATAAGATAGACACACACACACACACACACAAACGTATGCCAGCCTGTAATACCTTTAATATATCTACTTATTAAATATTGCACATTCTGGCCGCATAGCGAGTGTCTGGGGCAACTCTTTACGCACTATCCGCCACGACGATGTTTATTGCAGTCGCAAACATAATTGCCTCTGTTGCAGCTTCTAGACGTGTTATGTAAATGATAAAAGATTATACAGTTGGCCGTGAAAAATTCTTATTAGATTAAGTCATTGCAACACCAAGAGTGTTAGGGTTGATACTTATGAATAAGTCGAACAAATCGAATTTTTATGAAGATGCTAAATCCATCTAGAATAAAAATCGAAAATAAAAAGATATCTCGGATTAAAGTTGGTTAAGTTTTGACAAAGTTATGAGTGTCTTAATTTGATAGTCTGGTAATCGACTTCAGATTAAAGTAAATAATGTTTTGTCTAAAATGTATTTTAATAATTCGTATTATTATTATTGTCTATTATATATTAATACACCTTTAAGCCTAGAATTCCCGGATCCCCGTTGTTCTGTTACTCAATGCTATAAGAACATAAATCAGTAATATTTAATCCTAAACATTTTATTTGACTTTTCTCATAATACTAATTTCCATATCATTTGCACTTAATGCAGTGAGTAATGCTCATTTGCAAAATGTTCAAATCCGCAATATATATCTAGTATATACAAATGTATCTGTAGATATGTTTGCATGTACATCCAATTAGTTGGTTCGCAGATGACACAGATACGTTTGCGATACTTTTCCGCTCATTTTCCTCATTTGCTAAACGTAATTTTCTTTTTTTGCACAAATTTGCTCGAGAGATAAACGTCTATCATGCATATCCGTTTTCACAGATACTCAGCGAGTGCTTGTGTGTGTGCGTGTGTGTCGGCACGATCAGAAGACTATAAACCTAGGCAAAGATATATGCATGTTGTATATTTGTTTGTATAACATATAGCCGTGGCCATAGCAGTTGACTGATTATGGCAAAGATGCTGCACACAGCGTGAATTTGAGTGTGTGACGAGGAGGAAATTTAGGTGGGTGGTCGACTGAAAGACTGACAGGAGGTGATAATTAGGGGCGCACGCTAATTCTCTGACACATCCATTTATAAATGGATCTCAAAGTGTGGATGATGCATCATTCTGTTGAATGTTTGCCAATGGGTCACAGGTACCACATGCAGTAAGAACTGGAACTGGAACTGGAACTGGTGCCAACAACTAGAACCCCAAGAAGTGCGCTCAGAATGTTTGCTCAATGACGGAAAATGGATATGCAAACAAGAAGCAAAACAACAAAAAATAGAAGAAAAAAATAACCAAGAGCAGTTGATTTTGTATAATGAAGCGCCTCGCGCCAATGAAAGCAAAACGACTGCGACGCCGGCAGTGACGGAGACGGAGACTGAGACAGAGACTGCGACGGTGGCAGCGTTGTTGACGATGCGCATCTAAGTTTTTATGTGTCGCGGGGCAAAGGAGAGCTTTCGCAGACTCTCGCGAGCGGCTCGGTGAGTGTGTGTGTGTGTTTGTGAGTGTTTGCCTTGCGTTTGCTGCTGCTACAAGTACACACACACACATACACAGCATACATAAAATACATCGTCACGCGAGTGCAGCGAACTAATTCAAGGCTGCATACCACACGCTACAGCAAAGCAAAAATAAAGCTTTCGTTGTGTTAGTGAGCTGCTCTCCGCTTGGTTGGGCTCGCCGCGGCGAGTGTGAGCGAATTGGTTTTGCGCTCAGTGTGTGCATGTGCATGTGTGCATGTGTGCATGAGTGTGTGTGTGCGCTTTTGTGTGAGCAGGCAAGACAAGTTCAGCGCTAAACATTCAAAGCCGACCAAAGCTAAGCGCAAGACGCAAAGGCAGCGGCTTAGATGGCGGCGAGGGCGGCGAAGGCGAAGGCGGAGGCGAAAAAAGCAGACTGAGACCCGAGACCTGAGACTCAGTGACTGCGACTGAGAATTTTGTAAGGTTGTATCATCATCAACAGCAGCAGCAGCAGCAGCAGCAGCAACAGCAGCATGATCATCATCGTGCTGATCGTCATTATCATCGTTGTCATTTGGCGCTGCCTTTTGTTTTCATTTCTGCTTTATAACGAGATGCGAAGTCGGCACACGCTCTAATGCAATCAGCAGCCAGCGAACGTCGCACAAACTGTGAAACTGCGAAACTGGAACTGGAACCGAAACACATCACACACACACACACAGACACACAGCTGCATGCTCTCGCCTGCGCCCCCATTCAGGGGAGCTGTATTCAGTTCATTTGCTCAATTCTTGCCATTTGTTGTTGTTGTCGCTTTAGTTGTTTTGTGCTGTTGCCTGGGCGCGAAGGGGGTTGGGGGTGGCTGTCTAATGGGCGCTGCGAAATGTGTTGCCTTTTGTTGGTTTTGTTTCTTATTGTTTTTGTTGTTATTGCATATGGAAAGGCGTCGTGGATGTCGTCGCATTTCATTTTCATTGGCTGTAATCGCACATAGAGAAAATGCATTTGTAGCGCGGCCGGTCCTCCATTTCCACCTCTATCCGGCAGCCCACCACCCACCCGTTCACTCCCCTATTGATGTGCTCTATTATTATATTCAGTTTTGTGTCTGTTTTGTGTTTGGGACTGTTGCATTGTTGTTGTTTGTTTGCAGCTTGTTGTTGTTGTTTTTAGCTGTTGGGGTGAAGGTGAAAACTTCCACCGCAACGGGGGCCGAAACGATCGTCGACCGACAATGGTTGTCGATCGCTTGCTGCAGCTGTTGTTGTTGTTTTCGTTTGCTTGCTGTGTTAATGGGTTACAGTGCAATTAGGACAGTGTGCCTATGGAGAGTGTATTTGTGTATATTGAATTTGAATTTCAATTTTTCACGAGCGTTTAGGTGCACTCGGCCAAAAAGTGACAGTGTCGTGGCATATCAAAACAATCAATAAGTTATCATAAGCCTCAACAAGCGATCCTAACTACTACAAAATTAAAAGACTTTCTGAGAGGTTACTCTTTGTTAAATATAAACAGGCAGATAGCTCAATTATATGGTATAGATACATTTGTGTGAATGTATCTATGCATACGTTTTTGGTACTTATTTTAGTATTTCCCAGCTATACTCAAGAAAAATCTAGCAGATGATTTTTTAAGAATGAGAATGAAGAACAAAAAGCTTGATTTATCCCATCCATCCATCCATTCTGCATACTTTTTAAGATGCTATATGCTTTCAGCGCACCCTATTATTTTTTTCGAATACTTTTGCAATTGTCTGCCAAAACAAATTAAAGATATTCTTGTTGATGGAGCTGTCATTAATCAATCCCCACAAAATGGCGCCGAAAATGACATCATAATACTTTAAACCAATACAAAAGACGAAAGACACGGCCCCATGCAACACACCAGCTTTGCAAGGTGAGGCTCCTGCAACTGCTCCACGAAGAACAAACACAGTGGCAACGACAAGAGAGGCTTGACTAGAAAATGCCCTGTAATTAATCAAGATATGTAATATATCTAAATATGTATCTATAAATGAAAGTGTTTGTGTTTATAGGCTATACGAATGAGCAGAGCAGATCATACTGATAGCGTGTTTAGAGACCATTAACAATATAGAGTACAGTGTAAGAATAAAGTACGGAAAATAGAGAGTGTATGATAAATTGAGACTATATAGTACAGAATACTGTACATAGATATATTATACTAATCTATATTTGTACCCTATACCCTATATCTATACTAAGTATTCTCTACTATATTTAAGTTCAGTTAGTTTGATCTCAACAATATTCCTGAGTATTTTATAATATGTTATTTTAACCCTGAATCGGATATCATTGGAATAATTAAGATTTATCAAACTGGTAATTTTCCCGTCTATATTTATCAATCTAAAAAGATCGTACATCAAATCTCATATTTAATATCTATTACAAAATATTTTCGTCTGTTTTCCACCCACACTGATCTGCATAACCTTAACTTTTACATCATTTTATACATAATTAAAAAATGAATTTTTGTACAAATCATTTAAACTATTTTAAACTTAACTACCTTGCATTCACTCTAAAGCAGGGTATCCAAATGATATCCGTTAATACTTGAACCCAGCGGTCAGCTGCGTTTTGCGTGCAACAAAAAAAACGAACAATTTTAGACAAGTCGCCAAAACAAATGCATGAAAATTAAAACGAAATAAATAAATGAAAAACTAAACAGAAAACAACAAAAAAAAAACCAAAAAAGCAAAAAAAAACATAAAACATATAAACAACAATTGCCAATCCACCAATCAACAAAATTGCAAAGTGCATTTAGCAGTGGCAACGTTTTGCACTTGAGGCAAATGGCAGGAGGGCGGCGTTGGGGCGGGTCGGGGAGGGGAGGGGGGCGCTTAGACGCTTAGACGGCGGTGACGGTGGTGACAGTGACGTGCTCGGCCCGGTTCGCTGGCTGGCAATGGACAAATGAACGCCCCTGACATCGTTAGTTGTTGTTGTTGCTGTTGCTGTAGTTGCTGCAGTTGCTGTTGTTGCCGTTGTCTCAGTTGCTGTTGTTGCTTTAGTTGTAATGTTAATTGTCGTTAGGCGAATTGCTGGCCGGGGGACACGCAGAAATCCTGATTTGGCTATAACAACGCACATTTGAAAAGCGCGACACGATTTGAAATTCAAATTTGCCAAGCGCAGCCAAAAGGCAGCCAAGAAATGCGTGCAACGTCGTGTTTGTTGTTGCTGCTGTTGTTGGCGTTTTAGCCATGAGCCATGGCTAAAAGCACACAAGCACTTATGCATCGGCAAGTAGAATATAAAATGTCAGTTAACTAATCAAGCCAAAGTCAACGAGGGATGGGCATCACGAAGCGAATGGGTTCCAATTGGAAATAAGGAAAATAAATAAAAAATAAAGAACCCAGAAAATGTTAAAATTCATAATTCATATTAATTAATTTTGGATCCGGGTTCTACTCACAGCCAATTACAAACAATGATATTGATTGTATAAAACCAACTTAAATTTTGAATAAACATTTATAGGTACTTATACATATATGCCTTGAAAAGCAGGTGGCATTAGGAGTTTTAGAGGTGTGCATTTCTTCAAAAACACATTCTAATAAATCACTCAGCTTTTAGCTGGATGAAGTAACTCCTGGATGGAGCTCAAAAGGTGTTTTTTTTATTTATAAGATTTTATTACATACATTACATAACTCATCTCGAGCCCTATTTAATACAGTGTTCACTCGGAAATTATAACTTCCAAAACTTGGAGTATAACGTGAATTAAAATCGACATTTTTAATGCTCTGGAAGATTTTTAGTTTAGCGAAAATTTTTATTGTTTTGTGTATTATATTTTAAAAATGTTTAGTATAGAACTGTTCAATAATACTATTACAAGAAATCATAAATTTATTTATTTTTGTAAGCCATTGTAAGCTACTGAAAAATAGGGTAAGCAAAAATAAAATTGTTCCGCAAATTCGAAACCGCTCTGATTCGAAGCGCTCTCATTTGCGACCGACTACTGTAAAATGCTCTTAAATATTCCAATATAAAGACCTAAAATGTCACACCTGCTCGGCCAAGAATTTATTAGCTTTTGGCCACATTGTCGCCGCCAGCCCTGAAGTGAGCGGAGCCAAGTAACGAACGCAGAAACGCAAAACTAACGCACTTTTCAAATTGAAACTGCGGCTGTATCGCTGCGTCGCTTGGTCGGCTGGTCGTGTGGAACCCCTTGACATTAATAACGTGGCCAAGTCGCAAGTCAAACCTGCCGCCGCTTGCTGCACACAACGATGACAAAGCTGGGGAGGGTTTGGGGTGGGGTGGGGTGGGCGTTGGCAGGGTGGCCGCAATAGAACCTTGGACCGCTGGTGAACCCTCTAAACAAAGTGAACAATCTTCGCAGCCGCCGTCGTTAACCGCTTACAATGTCAACGGCTTGTTCGGAGACGCCTGCCAGTGATTGGGAAAATTGCTGGCAACGCTGGCAAGGCATCTAGAAAGGTGCCCACTCATCAAGGCGTATCCTTGAAACTGAAAATTAAAGTTCAATGCTTGAGCGGCGCTTGAACCCAGCGCGACAGGACACGACCCAGCCGAAAGGCGGCGAAGTCGTCTAGCGTCTGTCAGGCAAAACCAACCCACCCAATTGCCCACCGAAAGCCCACCCAGCGCCGGCCCGGCCCGACCCGACCCAGCAGTGCACAATGATGATTGCGCCCATTTTTATGTCTGTTTCTCTTTTTTTTTTTTACGGCTGAACTCGAACGAAATTTCAAGTTCAAGGTTGCCGGAAAGCGCCCAAAACAACAACCACGACGCAGCCCAGGCGCAGGCACATAAAACTCGTCGCCGACTTCGTCTTTGTCTGCCTCGGCTGTCTCGGCCCAGGCACGCACACAAAATGGCCCCTGCTGGCTGGCAGTGTGGGCCGCCATTTTGTCTGTGTGCGAATGCCCAATACGAGCGGAGGAGCGTTTCCTACGCGGCCAGCGCCAGCAATGGCAATATCCTTTTGACCTTGAGCGCACAATTTCCACACGCAAAATTTATTGACCTGCCGCAGGGCGGCGACGGTCGGTATGCTCCGTCTCTGTCTCGCGCTCGACGACGTGTAAAGGAAACATAAAAACCCGAAAAAATGAAAAAATAACAGAAAAAAGAAAATCACCAAATACAAAGCCCGCAACCCGCCGCCCGCGCTGGGCCCTGTCTGGGTCTGGCCTTTTAGAAAAGGAAGTAGGTGCCCGCAGAGTCAACCTTGGGAGCGGGAGACGTGGTTGGGTAGCAACTGATTATGTGTGTGTGTGTGTGTGTCTGATGTCTGCTTTATAGAGGTTCGTGTGTGTGTGTGTGTGTGTGTAACAGTAAATATCTCAGAATCAAACGCCGTTTGAGGTAGCTGCTGGTGTCAGAAGACCCTCATTGGGCAGACTCTCGTAATTTTTAAAAATTATTATGTTTGACGTAGGTAGCATTTGTTGTTTTCCAGATGCGCCTTAAATAAAAACATTTTAATTAAAAAGAAACCTATCAAATGTTGCCGATTGTATTTTTAGTCACGAATCGTATACGTAATTTAAAAAGTCTACAGATCGTTACGGTAAGGGCAATACGATATTTGCACATTTAGCTAAGTTTAACACCAGCATTCAGCAACTGCGAAAATACCTTAGCACATACAGGCACCACTTGGAAAATTGGCTGCTTAGCCAAGACACACAACATTCGCAATTATAAACGGCACAGCGGCTGTCAAACTGTGATACAAGCACAAAGCTTTTGAAGCTTTGTATGAGTCGACGCCAACTTCACGTGAGCAAAACTTTTCGTCAGCGCGCAGCCTACTTAGCGTGACTGCCAAAGTAAGTGCAGCTAACTTCACGTTTGTAGACAAAGGCGCGCAAATTAAATTTCAAAACTTTACATTTAATTTAATAATCTCAAAATAGGTAATTTGAAAAATGGACTTACCGTCCAGCTTATCCATTCGCTTATCAATGTTTAGGCATTTTGACATTAGCTTCTCCACAAGCAACGGATTCGCCGAAGCGCTGGTCACAGTCACAAAACGCGACTCCTCCGGCGTGCAGTCCCCGTTGCTATTGTTGTTGTTGAGCAGATCGCAAGGCAGCAGAAAACCTGAAGAGCACAATAATTGTTACTTAAATGGATACATGCCCCTACAATTAGCATAGCTCACTAGTTCGCTTTGCCGCAGCGGAGGCCGCGGCCGCTGAGCCGGAGCCAAAGGCGAGCAGCGACTGCCCATGTCCGTTGCCGCTGCCGCTGTCCGTTAGGCTGGCGCTCACCGAGTCGACTAGGCTCTGTACGCTCAGCTGAGCGTTCTCCTTGGCTAGTAGATCGTCGCCGGCGACAACGCTGGCAAAATCGTTGTCGCTGATAACATTGTTGTTGTTCTCCTCCTAGGAAATATATAGCATAGAAGAAAAAGGCAAAAGCAAAAGTTTTTGTTGTTGTTGTTGTTGTTTTTGTTGTAGTCAGGGAAGAAAAGAGCAAAAGGAAATAAAAACATAAATGATAAACGTTTCATTGCGAGCGCGCTTGGGTTTTAAATAAAAAGCTAAAAGTCCTGCGCAAGAATTGGAAGTATATGACGATATGGTTATAAATAGGTGTGGGTGTATGTCTGTGTGTGTGTGTGACTGTGTGTGTAGTTAAACTTGTCTGTGTTCTTGGCGGATGTACATTTTCGACTTTGACCTCAACGGTCGCCAAATCGGACAGCAGGCTCTCGATCTCAAAGTTGCTCTCGGAGAGCGTGAGGAATAGCTCGACGGAGGAGTCGCTGCCACAGAGCGGTTCCACCACCACATTCACATTGCGCGCCGCCGAGCCGCACAGTTCCTGGTTGCCCGCTGATTGCTGCTGCTGCTGCTGCTGCTGTTGTTGTTGTTGTTGTTGTTGCTGTTGATGCTGTTGATGCTGCTGCTGCTGCTGCTCTTGCTGTAGTTGCTGTTGCAGTTGCTGTTGCTGTTGCTGAAGTGCGTTGTTTGTGCCAACCGTTGGATTAATGTTTTCAGCATTGACCGTGGAATCATCCTGATAAGGGAAAAGAAATATCAAGTATTACATAATATTATTAAAGGGTATTTTCGCGCACACGAACCGCTGTGCATGTTGCCAAGTCTAGACCACCAACAAGACGACCATCGTTATCCGGACACCAGAGCAGTGCGTCATCGATAAATGGCATCGCTGGTAGGACAAAGCCTGTACTGCAAATACTGTTAACTGCCAGCGTGTAGCCGTTTCCTGTTGTCCCCTTCACTTGAAAATATATATCCTTTAACCCGGGGGCTTTTTTATATTTAAATTGTTATGTGTTTATCTTTTACAGATTATTGTAAACTTTTTGACTTATCACACGTTGTTTGTTTATTCACTTTTATTTGTTTTTGTTTTTTGTTTTTTTTAGCTCAAGTTGAATTAAATTTTCATACAAATTTTTAGGCACTTTTTATAAGACGGTTTTGGTTTGGTTTCCGTTTTATTATATATATTTAAAGTTTACATTAGATATTCTGTAGTCTTTTGTTTGTTTTTGGACGTTTTTGACGTTGAACAAAAAAACATAAAAAATAAGACCACACTAAAATTCGATTATGTACTATGTGTATATCGTATATACTACATACAAACTACGTATATCCAATTTATTGTATTATTAATATTATTTTGGCTTAAAATTGTTAATAGTTTTTGGATTTTTCCGCTTCAGCTGTTTATTACTAAAAGTCTGAAATGAACAAAAACGGAAATATCGATTTAAAGGGTTTCCGCAAAACACATTAACAATATTAATAGCTACGAAAAGTTAAGTGCTCTTGGTATATATGGTATATTAGTATACTTTTTCAACCGTCTTTTGTATGATATCGTAGTTTGATGTTAATATGATTTTGCTTGTATATTAGAAATGTCTAGGGGAACTAAATGATATATTAATATGATATAATTGTTTGATGTTGATAATATCTTGATCATAAGTAAGAAAGTTAGAACTCGTTATTGCTTTGGGTAAGGAATTTGGGAAGAGAAAGAACTTTTTCCTACAAGAACTCATTTATCAATGGATATGTCCTATGTCTGCTATATGATATAGTGATTCCGCCAAAAAAAAACGCCTCCTTCAATGTTTCCGATTGACGCGATAATATTATAGAGGGTATAAAAAAGAGAATTTCGATTATCGAATTAACAAATATTTGTCCGCATATAATTCATTGCCACGCCTACTTCAGTGTTATTTATTGCTTCAAAAGCAAGATTCTGTCAAATTTGTCTTTGATGTCTTTAAATCCTTCACTCCCCTTTCTGCAGTTAAGAAAATAAAAAGCCGTAGCGCCCACAATTTGAAGACCAAACACGTATTTATCTGATAAAAGTAGTAGAGCTCAGTTCAAACTTCAAACACTTAGACATCAATTCTGAATGGAGCTGCTTTTTCGTGGTTCCGTGAGCAGCTCTCTAGTCAATTAATAACAACTTAATGCACTTTAATTACATTTATGAGCCGTTTCGGGCATTTCTTGCGACTGTTTCGCAACAATGCGCCAGCAAATGCCTGGCCAAAACCCAAAGCAGATGGGGATGAGGTTGAGAGTTGATGGAAAGTCGTCGCATTTCATTGTTTTGATAGTTTTTGTTGATGCATATGTGTGTGTGTGTTTGGCTTCCGGTTATAAGCCACTGCGCTTTTGAATCAAAGTTAATTTCGTTTAAAGTTCAATAACATTTCAAATTGCGAATTACGAGTTAAGACACAATAACAGCAACAACTAAAACAACAACAACAAAGGCGCCCTGCAAGCTTATAGAGAAGGGCTGGTGGGGGGTTTTTTGCTGAAATGTGCAACAGCTGCAAGAAAAGCGCAAAGAAAAACACAAGTAAAAACCAAAAAAAGAGAGATAGAAAAAAAAAACAAAGAGTTGCAACAAATTTTTGCAAGAAAAAACCAAAACAAGCAGCAGCCACAAGCGGCGGTGGCGGCGGCAAAAACAGCAAAAACAACTTTGGAAAAATGCTTTTTACATAACATGTTATTGAACTGCATGCAAAGCAACAACAACAACAACGGCAACAACAACAAGTTTTACTGCTGCAGTTGCTGCGGCTGTTGCTGCTGCATTTCGCTCTCTCTAAGCTGCCAAAACCATTGCAAGTGAAAGTCTAACAACAACAACTACTGCAACAACAACAACAACAACAGCAATTTCAACTGCAACTTGCGTTCATAGCGCAAAAAGTTCGTTAACATTGAACTACGAAACAAACAAACGACGACGACGACGGCTGCATACAAAAGCTGCAAGCTTGTCGCGTGGGCACGACTAGCAGATACCCTATAGCCAGCTATACGTTAACACTATACAAATTAATTCCGTAATAAATCGTATTCATAACAATTAAGCTTATATGTCCTAAAGATAGCATTAATATGCTCGTATAAACCAAGATTTAAGGCGATATTTTAAATATATTACTTTTTATTTCTTAAATTGGGATATATAAATTTGATATTTGTTTCTTGAACGGGTTTCCACATGCCAAATAAAATGGTTGTAGCTGTTATCATTTGCGAGATATGCTCGAGGAACTGCGGCTGTTAATCTATTTTTATCAATTTTTGGTAGAAAAATTAGAAAAAAAGGTATAAATTAGCTATAGACAAAGAATAATAAATAAAATTCTTCAGAGTGTGATATACAAGAAACTGCATATAAAATTGAAGTTTTAGCTTTAAAAGACGAACAGAAAGAGAGGACTCAGCTCGTAATCCCTAGAATAATATATTTATATAAATTATTAAATTTGAAGATCTTGCCCGTACATACATTTGCACAAAATCATCTAACCCAAATTTTCAATGGGTACAGGGTGTAAAAACAACAACAGCAGTGAGAGAGAGAGTACATTGAATAGGAACAACAACAATAACAGCAACAGCAACAACATCAATAATTGACATTACAACATTGCGCTGCCTGGCACTGATGCTGCTGCTGCTGCTGCTGCTGCCGTCGCTGCTGCTGCTGACTGCGCTGCCAGCGTTGCTGTTGGCTGCGCCTGCGCTGGTTTTTCCATCGCATGCCAGTTTGCAGTTTCTGTTGTTGTTGTTGTTTGGTGATGCGCATGCGGCGCGGAAAACTCGTTTTCCATTATTCAATACAAGCAGCCGCAGCTGGCGCAGCGGCTATTCACTTTTCTGCAGCAAGTTCACAGAAGAAAACTTGAAAGAAAAGCCAAAGAGAGCAACAAGAACAACAACAAACTGATGTGCCTTTCGTTTGCATTAGAAATTGTAGCTGTTGCTGTTGTTGTTGTTGTTGTTGCTTGTGTTGTAGTTGAGTGGCGCCACACAGTTGGCAATCTTCTGATGCTGCTGCTGCCTAATGCACATTGATTACAAGATGTCGACGTTTATGCAAAATATTGGCTTTGCCCAGTCTAATAACAGAGCCACGGTGCGTATACACAATCTTTGATTAGACACCAGCAATGGCACCACCGGCACCACCAGCACCACTGCCACTGCCACTGCCACTGCCCGCGATTGATTAGCTAACCCGTAGTGCACAGCTTTGTTCATTCACATTTCGCTCGCAGCACTTCCTGGTGCTGCTGCAGTGGGTAATATTTTCGAAATGGGCGCGGTTCCAAGAGCCTCTCTTGCTGTTGAAGACAGGCAAATGCAAAGCAAGTAAAAGTGCTTTAGACAAGAGCAGCCAGACCTACCCAGCTCTATATCTATCTAAGAACATTAGTTTATGTCTGTTTAAAACGTTTGATTATTATTATATATATTCTTTAACAATCATATAAGAAACGTCTGATAAAAATAAGTAGAAACAAACCGAGAAATGAAATTGGGGAAAATGGAAATTAAATGGAATAACAATCTGGACGTTATACTATGAACATATACTAATTTTGATATCAGCAGTTTTCAAATAAAATTTCACTATTCAAAATTTGGGAAAAAAATAAGTAAGGGGGAGTAAATGATTTTTTAAAATAAAAAAATCAAAAAAATGAAATATGAAAAATGCAAAAGGTGAAGATGCAGTCCAAATGACAAAGCCATGACCAAAATGACATCAAGCCTTAAAATCGGTTCAGTTTTAAAGTTATGACACTGAGAAAAATTAGTAAAAAACACTTTAACTCACCTCTGATATATGTATATATATATATTTATGTTGTATACGGCTATCCTTAACCGCTTAAATTGTTGTTTATCACTAATATATATTTATATATGTTTGTAAAGGTGTTCTAGATAACTATGTTGTATAAAAACTACAAGGCAGTGTAAAGTTGTCCAAAAGATTTGATTGTTAAATTGCGTAGCTTGTCAAAGTTGCTGCTTTAATTGTTAATTTTTGTTTTGTTGCACGTTTGCCCGCGTGCCACTTGTAGCAATTGTTGTTGTTGTTGCCTCGATCGTTGGCAAGGAAGAGAAAGAAGCAGCGGGAGTAGGGACCGTTGCCAACTTTCGCGTAGGAGTAGGAAGAAGTCTTTGCTTGGCGCTGCTGCTTCGGTTGCTGATGCTGCTTCTGCTGCTGTTGCTGTTTTATTTTACAACGTATGCTATAGATGTACAAGTATAAACTTTTATTGTCATTAGCAACATGGCTGACATTGACCAAATTTGCATGTGTTCCCAGTTCTCTGCTTTGGGCACGCATTTATGGTGTTTGAACGTGCGCTGTGGCATTTAGGCGGGCCACGGGGCCAGAGGCGCGTACCGTCCCCTCCGGTTGGAGCCGTTTGGCAGACCAGATGCAATGTCGCCGCTCTCTATCTGTGATTGCTGTGCGACGGCCTCTGCAAAGAGAATTGTCAGAGGAAATTGATAAAGAATTAATAATGATGACTATAACTTGTATGTGCATATTTTAGGCTACAAATTATGCGAAATGGAGGCATTGAGAACAGGTTGAAAACTCGTCACCAGCATTTGTGTGATGTACATAGATATTTTTCTAAAAATATTTGTATACATAAGTGTGTTACTTTAAGCTGGCGATATCCAATTGTATATAAAAAGGGATAAAATATATATGCAAATATCCTACAAGGAAATTATCTGTTTATATACTCTGAGCTAGGGATATTCACTAATACACCAAAAGGGATATATATATAGGTACTTTCTGCAAATATCCTACAAGGAAATTAAGTACGTCTAAACTTAAGTTAGGGATATTCACTCTTTAGCCAAAAGGGGACATTTGCGAATTATATTTTCCTAATCAATTCAATTAAATTATTGATAAACTATGTGTTAGAATACAAAAGAAGCTGCTTATGCATACGACTACACTCATACGTATGTACATATATATAAACAAAAATACTTATGTATGTATTTAGTATGTATATTTATGTACATATTAACATGCTTAGCAAAGCTTTCGGCTGCAGTCGGTCGAGAATAAGCTTTTATCGCCTAGTCAGCAGCAACAATAGCAAGAACAATAACAACAAAAAAAAAGCTACGCAAATAGTTGGAAAAAAATGCGTTTGACTTGCGCTCTTTGGGGCTTTGACTCAACAAAAGCGTCGCGACAAGGTGCAAAGAGTTGATCGGCTAAGGCGTTGCGTGGGCGCGGGGTGGGCTGGGCGGCTGGGTGTGATAGAGCGCCGGCGTCTTTGGCTTTGTCTACACTGTTGTTGCTCGTTCACTGCGTAAATATGTTTTGTTGGCGCTTGCTCTTACTTTTGCTCTTGCTGTTGTTGTTGTTGCTTGTTATGGTAGCTGTTAGCTTTTGCATTGTAGTAGTAGTTGTTGCCTTTGGTATTCTATGTATGTGTGTGTTCGTGATGTTATGAATGTTTGTGTGTGTATGCATCGTGACCTTCTCACACTGTCATGGCTACGTATAAAAATTGTATAAAAATAAAAGCTTTCGTTTTATAATTTGTATGCAGCTCCATGCGAGTGAGTGTGTGCGTGCGTGAATGTACGTGTATGTGTTCGTGTGTGTGTTCATGTTTGTGTGTGCGTGAAGAACATAGGCGACTCGTGCCTTCGCGACAACAACAATTATATTTCATTGAACAAAATATTATTTATGTTCCGCTCAAGATCGCATTTTTGCTAGCTTAAAATTTTGATTGTTGTTGTTGTCGTCGTCTGTCGCTGGCTTAGCAAAGTTTTGCAACATTTGGCGTCATTTGTCGTCCAGCTACTTCCGACTGTGCTGGCCGAAAGATTATATCGGATATGCCATGTTAGAATTTAGCGCTAGCTGGAGGTGCAGGTGCTGAAAGATTGCGCATCTGTTTGTATATGTTTCAAGGTCATCCAGAAGATGTTGTTTATGGTGTGGTGTTGCATGATTTTCTATTAAATAACTCAAATTCTTAATAGGTGGGAATGTTCTCATAATAAGCTAGGTATTTTCATATATGTGTGCAGGGTATCTTCTGGTCAGGCACTTCTTCTTTTTCTATACAATTCCGTTAATTTAAATAATTTGCTGGGTCTGTAGTCGAGCGCTCGTCCTTTAACTAATTAAGCTAACTTTTGTTCGTTGCCAACTATTTAACACTTAGTCAACGCAAATCAAATTTATTATAAAAACAATTTAGCAAGTGGGCAATTTGTAACCTTCCTCGAACTGATTTTTCTCTAGTTTTCGTTTTTGCCTAACCGCACTGGCGGCGAAAAATAGTTGCACGGCGAGTCGATTTTTCTGTTACGTTTTTTGTCGTTGCTGTAACCTTCTGTGCTGATCAATTCAAGTTTAAGGTCGACCCCACTTGGGGCCCCCCGTCTAGTAGTCTAGACAACAGACCTACCAGACGACCCTTGAGTCGCTAATGCCCACTAATTTAATGCGTAGGGTGTTTTGTTGTTTTTGTTGTCGCTGTTGCTGTTGCTGTTACAGGTTGCCCGCCCAAGGGCGTAGCGAATTTTGTTGCTGCACGCACATTTGTGGCCTATACACACACACACACACACATTTAAAAGCCGAGCCTATATTGCTTATGAGAGTCTCTTATAAGGGGTCTCTCAGATCTCAAGCAGTCGAGGCTCGATTTGCTGTGCGATTAAACGGTATATTTGTAATCGAATTAGTAATGAGTAAATTGACATTATATGTGACCAATTCACATCATTGGAATTTGCTATTAAATATTTAAGAAATTGGTGGAAATTTGTAAGAAAAATAAACTAAATAATGTATTCAGAAAATACATTAAACGTGTGAAGAATTTGCATTCCCAAAACACCATTAGCAATGCAATATATTAAATAATTTGACATTGACCAAAACACAAATAAATAAAATTTAAGAACAAAAATTCATACCAAGATTTTGCTTGGAATGTTTTAAGAAAATAAAGTTATGATCTGTGTATAGATATTAACTTTATCAACGCACTTAAATCGCCAAAAACAAAAACCAAATGAGTCTTTTAAACATATTCAGAATAGTTTTAAATGGATTAAAACTTCATAATTGACCTTCGGGTCTGAAAATGTGTTGACTGAGGCTAAGAATGTGTTCGCTTGGGTGCTTAAGTTTGAAAGATGACAGCTGAAAAACTAACAAAGAACTGAGCGCAACGTGCATTTTAATAAATTTAATGAAATAACCATAAATTCATATGTTAAATGGAAAATTTATTCACTGCCATAAACAGTGCGATTCGAGCGGCATAAGAATTAAGACAAGAGACAAGACACCGACAAATCTACGTGCATACATACAAACATACATATTATGAATATAATAGAGAACATAGAAAAATCTTAAGTGTCGCGCAACTTGCTGACGCACCTATTGTTGTTGTCGCTGTCGTTGTTGCTGTTGCTGCTGCTAAACTGTAAATTCAAAATAAAAATACATAATGCTATAAAAACAGAATAGTCAAGCGCTACTAACCTTAGACAAAAACAAAAAGCAAAAGGCAAAAGCAAAAGGTATATCTACTACAAAATATATGTTTCTATGTCTGACAGCCACTGCAAACGTGTGAGTGTGTGCGAGTATATGTGTGTGTGCGAGCATCTGTGTGAGTTTGTATAAAATACGCAACCTTCAAAAAATCTAACAAAGCAAACTTGTTCAATAGTCATATGCGTATCAGGAAGTCAACATTTCAAGGATTGACTCATTGAAAAGTCGAATGCGACGACGGCAGCAAAAACAACAACAACAACAACAAAAACAAGTTAGTCGCTGGCGCGCACACACACATGCATGCGTACACATACACACAGACACACTTGCATTAGACGAAAACTTTGAAAAGCGCGCCGGCAAAATGCAGTGCAAAAAATATTTACAGTAAAGCACACACACTCATACACCGACGCAGCTCTCTGAGATCACTTGCAATTGCTGCAGTCGCGACTGCACTGCCTGTGAGAGCGGGCAGCGCTCCGAGCTTTTTGAGCGTGCACTCGCGCTGCTTACGTGTATTGGTGAGTATTTGCCAAAAGAGCGCTCTTAGCAGCGCCGTTCTCTTACGTTAAGCTCTGACTGCCGCTGTGCTGCATTGTTAAATAAAAAGTGCAAATACCGTAAGATTTTGCTTTTGTTGTCGCCGCTGCAGCGTTGCAACAATTTTACTTTTCATTGCGAAATGATTTTAAAAAAAAAAAGTTACCGTGCATGAGGTAATTGCCAAACATATTTGCCACGCACACCCTTTGCAATGAATGTATTAATAAATGGAATATGAATGTTAAACCATTAAGAGATTTAGCTTGACCATGCTTTATAGTTCAATATGTGAACCTTCACCTGGGTGTTTCTTGACTCGCTCAGGTTCACTGCTCACATTCAAGGCACTAGCATAATAACCTAGCCCACGGCTCCACTTCTGTCTCGGGCAACGAATTTAATTTCAATAACGCGATAACTTCTTCAAAAAGCGACAGCGAAAAAAACTTCAATTGAAATTCGTGCCGTCGATCGCATGGAAGGTCGTTGCATTAAAAGAGTTTAATGACCAAGGAAACTTTTGCCGAAATATGAAACAAAAGCCTCAGCGCAGCAACAGCAACAACAATGACGCTGCGTAAGCTGCACCAGCAACAACAACAAAAACAACAGTTGCGCCCACAACTTACGACGCGCACTCGCACTCCGCGCTCCTTTCATGGCAACACCAACAACAACAGCAGCAGCAGCACTTGGGAAAGGTCAACGAACAACATTGCCTCCGTCGGTCAAAAGCAGAGTTCACACGTACAGACGTACGCACACATACAAGCGCGCGCACACGCATACAAATGCATTGTGAAGCGGCGCAGCGAAGAGCAACAAAAATCCAACGGCAACGGCTGGCAAAATTTTTGTTTTGCTTTTGCTTTCGCGTTGAGTGAAGTGAAATGAGTGTGAAGTGAGTGTGAGTGCGAGTGAGCGGCGAGTGTCTGGCTGAGTGAGCCAAAGCTGCAGCCTTGTGCAGATTGAGCTCCCTTTTGGGCAATGACTCAAACGAACTGGGTAATTAATAATGTATTAATTGTTGCTTATATTGAGCTAGTTCCATGCAGCACGCAGCAACGACGCTGACGCTTACGCCTACGCGAGCGACAAACGCAGCGTAGTCGGGCAATTCATTCACTTTTGTAAACTTAAATAAAAGCGCTGCTGACGCTGCTACTGCTGCTGCTGACGCTGACGCTGCAGCTGTGTTGCCGCCGTCGTCGCGAGATCAACGCACTTTGTGTGTTGATCCCACGAAACAATTTGCCGTTTAATGCACCCAAAAAAAAGCGAAATAAAACAAAAAGCGGAGCAAACACAACAAATGTGCAGCGAACTGCAGTGAGTCAAGCGCAGAATAAAACTTTTTTAAATATATTTTTGAGCGCCTATTTTTGAGTGCAACTTATGCATTTTATATTTAACGATTTGCATGCACAGTTTTCACTTTTTTTTAATAAAATCCACACACACACACAGAAATTGGTGTGTGTCTGTGTGTGTGCATTTGCACTTGCGCTGCAAATGCAGTCCAAGCAAGTTTTTTTATTGGAAACAATAATCAAAAAAGGAAAAAAGGAAAAAAATAAAAATCAAAAATATAAATATAAAATATGGCAACCAACGAAAGTTGCACGCAAACACATTGAACAAATTCGTTGCCAAAAAAGAGAAATAAAATAACAAGCAAAAAGAGCAACAGCCAAAATGATACAACATGGAAAACTGCAAGAGTAAAAACAACAACAAAAAAAAAAACAAACACAAATTCCTGGCGGGCTCCTCGAGACCCAGTGCAGCGGGCAACGAGACAGCACACGAGACAAAACCGAGGTCCGAGACGGACGCCCCGGATACAAATACAATGCACTTGGCCAGTGGCCGCTGGATAGGCGCGAGATGGAGCTAAAGCCGAAGCCGAGGCTGGAGCTCATGTTGGTGGTACTAAACTTGTTTGAAAGTTGCAACTGTCGATGAAGCAACTGCAACAAGAGCAGCAGCAGCAGCAGCAGCAGCTGGAGAAGCTGGAACAGAAGGCGGAGGTGAAGCTGCAACATTTGCAATTTTTTGGTAAACTTGAAAATTATGGCCAATATGAAAGAAAGAATTAAGGGAAATGATGAAATGATCTTAGGAAATGAGTAAGGCAAAAAATTGATTTGAGCATTTTACTTATTCCATGCTTAGAAACGAACTAAATGATTTAAATTTTGAAGAATTGCATCAAAACAAAAAAAATAAAAAATTTATAGTTGATCTAAAATTTAATGTTACAAATATATATTTGTGTTTTTCAAACAGTTTACAAAATTATTTATTAAATTTATAAGATACATATATTTTAAACTAACTTTGTTTCTATTTTGTTCTACAAAAATGACATGTTGCTATTTTTTCTAAGTAATAGAAAAATATAATAAACCAATCTCTATATCGTGAGATCCAAACACAAATATATCGTTTTAAAATTTAAAGAGAATTTAAAATTAAATGTGGAGACTTTATTATTAATATAGCTCACCAGCAATGGCAATTGACAATTTCGCACTTTATGTATATTTTGCGTAGATAACTTAAATTTCGATATTATTTACTATGTCAAAATATTCAGTTTTTCTAAACGAGATATATTTTAATAAAAAAAAATAATAATGAGGAATGAGTATCTAACAATTATTATTTACAAAAACTGCTGAATATACGTATTTTAAAATTGATTTCTTGAATTCAATCAAAAAAGTATTTGCTGCCAAGCATTTGGCTAAGCTTTGAAATCTCCATCTCAAAGTTCAGAGCTGCCCCTTCTCTAAGCGAAAGTGGCCGCATAGCTCTCCCTGAGATTACGACTTCGATGGCCACTCGATTGCAATTCCGATTAGCCCAAAAAGGCATTCAATGCAAAAGCCCACAAATACATACACGCGAAAGAAGGCTAAATCAAAATCAAAAGCGAATGCTGATGCAAATGCTGATGCAGTTGCTGCAGGACATAAAACAACAACGAAATTTCACATTGAATGCAGCGTCGCAAACGCAAATAAACATCATCAACAGCGGCAACAACAACAGCAACGAGTCGGATGCAGCGGGCATAGCAAACATTTGAAGATGCCCCGCGCCATGGACGGGGCCATAAAACTGGCCGAGCCTCGAGCCCCAACCATGCCCATGCCCAACACGCCAGGCAACATTAGAAAACTGCAACAGCAGCAGCAGCAGCAACAATAACAAATACAGCAACACTGCAGCGAATGAAGCAAATGAACGAGCGGCGTCGACGCCACAGTTGCCGTCGCCGTCGCTGTCGCCGTCGACGCTGACGTCGAGTGTATGCATCAAAAAACAGACAGTAAATCTGATTGTTTGGGGTAATTGAACTTTCTTAAGAAATTGCGACATGTACACTTTGAAAAGCTCTGGATTTGCGAGCAGCAGCGCCAGCCGAGACAGCGCAGCAGCAGCACCAGCAGCGGCAGGCAAAGGCAGCAGCGGCAGCAGCAGCACACAAATGTACGCCAATGACCGAGTTCGGGTGAAAGACCTTCGATAACCATCATCATCATCATTCGCAGAGCAGCAACGGCAACATCATTAGCGAGTCCGAGTCGTTCGCAGCGTAGTCATTGCACTAGCTGCCAGCCAGCAAGCAAAACAAAAACAAAGCAACACACAGAGAGAGGCAGAGCGTGCGAGAGTGAGAGCGCGCGCTAAAAAGAGCGCCAGTCATAAGAGCAAAAGTGCCAAAGAGTTGGGACCTGCAATGCAGCAGCGCAATTTCATTGAACTAAATTTAGCAGTGTGCGTGTACGAGCCGCAAAAAGAGAAGAGCACAAACACGCGATGCAGCGCTCGCTCTCGCACAAGCACAAGCACAAACACTAAAACAAAAGCGCGGGAGTTGTTGCTCTTGCTGTGCTACTCTGGGCTATTGCTGTTGCATTTTTGCATGTGCATTTGATGTTAGTGTTTTTTTATTGTTATTGCATTTGCGATTTCGAGGTGCATGGCAAGACCTCAACTAAGGCTAAATTTGTTTTGTTGCTGTTGTTGTTGTTGTATTTGTGTGTGCGATAATAGTTCGCTATAGGCGCTGCCGCGTTTGGGGGCTATTGAGATAGGCGCGCGATTTTGTCAGTGCAGCGCAAACTGTCGAAGCCTTGGGGCGGCATTAAGTGCGGCGCGTGTAACAGTTTGACAGCCAATTAGTGTGTGCTGCCCAAACTGTAAGCGGCATTTTACAGTTCCACAAATGCATTGAACGTTGCGCATACGACACGTTGTGCATATATATATTTATTTATTGACTGTTCCTTTCTTTTAATTTCTGCACATTTTGTACATTATTTAAATTAATTATATACGTGTTTTTTTATGCCTCTAGAATATTACTGAATGCATATAAATATAACTGAGGTATGCGAGCGCATTCCACTCGGAAAAAGAGCCGAAGCGAGAGAGAGAGGCAATTTCGGCATGAAGTTGAAGTGAACGCACTCACAGTTGGCCGCGTCAATGCACGTTGACGTAGCCGCAACCAAAAGCAAAAGCAATGACACTGATCCTGGCGTTGACCTCTGACGAAGCAGGGCCGCTTCCGGCGGTGGGAGCTGAGCCGAGGCAACGACAGCAACAACAACAAGAGCAGCAAAAACAACAGCCACCAATTTCGGTTTCGTTTTCGATGCTTGATTCTACGCGGCTTAGTTAGCCTCCACTTCAAGTTGTTGTTAATTATTATGCTTGAAGCTTTTTGGGCAAGGTCATTAAACAACAACAAAAGGTATTAATAAAAAAAAACTAAGAAAAGAAGAGAAAAAAATTAAAAAAAAAAAAATTGAAAAAATCGCTGTTGCTGTTGCTGTCTGCGGCGGCAGCAACTTCTGTTTGGCCTGCCCAGCCACTTCTACTCTGCGTTGCTTTATACTTTAGTTCGGTTCGTTCATACGGTCTTAATCAAGGTGAGTAACCTTGGCCTTATTTTCGAGCAGCGCACTCTTTGCCATGCGTCTGTGTGTGTGTGTGTGTATGCTCACGCATTGCCAAAAAAGCTAGCCACGGCGCTCACCGAAAGCGTCGCTCACGAAGGCACACACAGGCAGTGCGAGAGGGAGAGGACGAGGGTGAGGGCGAGACAGAGGTAGAGGCAACTGTTGCTGCTGGCATTGTGGAAGGTCATGATTTTTTCGGCTGCTTGGCGTACGTGTGCTTGAGTGTGTGTTGGTGAGTGACTTGCTGGCATTTGCCGAAACTGAATCTGAATCCGAATGTGAATGTGAATTTGATTTTCTTGCTCTAAACTTGCGCCTTAAGCTTCGGCTTGCGCACTTTGAGCGCTGTCGTCATTGTCACAGAATTCTAAAGAATTCATTTTAGAGCTTTTGATGGCCGATCGTTAAACAGTTTGGGAATTTATTTAGAGCGTAAAAAGCAGTGTGCTGGGAAGCAGTTTAGTATATAGGGCAATTCTTAGTTGACTATTCGGTGCGTGTTGCT
The DNA here is from genome assembly GCA_035041545.1 of Drosophila colorata. Taxonomy (NCBI): domain Eukaryota; kingdom Metazoa; phylum Arthropoda; class Insecta; order Diptera; family Drosophilidae; genus Drosophila; species Drosophila colorata. Next base: position 11,538,501 of record JAWNLD010000564.1, read on the forward strand.
GTTTATACCCTGCACCTATTTAAAAAGAGATAAAAAGGGTATATTGCAGTAGTAAAAATGCTTGTAACAAGCGGCGATTGGCATCTCTGACTAAATAAAGTATTTTTATATTTACGTTCACACACATACATACGTTTACACTATATAAAAGAGCTAGACTCTATTGACTATTGTCTATCTCTTTGCAATTATTGCTAATTTCCTTAATATTTCCAAAATCAATAAATATCGATACCTCGGTTTTTTAGGCACATTCGTAGATTATCAACGATAGAGACATACAATTTGCATACTGTAGAAGGTATTTGTATAGTATACATAGCTATAAAATATGTTGCTTTTTGGCTACTTAAAATTGAAAATAAAAGCATTCTGAGAGTAAAAAGTTTGGATTTTTTGTAAATGCCCTCATTAATGGGCAATATTTAAGCCCTAAATTGTTGTCTACATACTGGTATGTAACTTAAAAACAAATGGATATGTTTATCACGACAATGTAGAGCAGAATACAGGGTGTCTTCTAGTCGTGCATTGCCTTACTCAGATATAAAACTGCTTAAATGCTGCCAAAAGCACGTGCTGAACAACTTGTTGCCCTTTTCAGGCCTATGCAGTGCTTGAGTACATACATATATATGTATATATATGTATGTATGTTTTTATGTATGAATATATGTATATATTTTTATATGTACGTAATTGTGTTTCTCAAGCATGCATAATCAAGAGCTGAGCTGAGACACGGTGCGGCTTGCACTTGGCCTTGGCGAGCGCCGTTTCGTGGTCACCTTGAACCTCAATGTGCCGAATGTTGTGTGTTGTTGGTGTTGTTGGTGTTGTTGTTGTGTGTTGCTGTGGGGGCAGCAGCTTCAGAAAAAGAAGAAGAAGAAATAAAACGAAACCAAAACTGAAACCGAAACTGATCCGCAGTTTTGCGTTGAGTTGGCAGTATGTGCTTTTCGCGGGGTTTCTGGCGTTCACTTCATGTTGAACCCTCCGCGAGCGGCAAACAAAGTAAAATGCTGCTTGAAACAATAACAGAACGTAGAAAAAACCGAAAATTAGCGGTCGCAGACCTACAAAAACAAAACGTGACTTAAGGCTAAACAGACGATTGTCTGCGTATGTGTGTGTGCGTGTGTCTGTGAGCTCCAACTTTAACTTTATGCGACTGCGACGACTTTAAATAATGAACATACATACATAGATATATATTTTTAGAACTAGTTTTCGTATGCACAATACATCTGCCGCGGGCCTTTAGAATTCAAGGCCGCAAGCTTCTAACCCTACTCACAAATCCAGCACTTGACGCACACACCGTGCGTATACGTAATAATTTCTAAGGTTGCGCTTTATCAAGCATACGTCGCGTTGTACGCTTATCACTTAGCCAAGTTAACGCTTGGACAAATATGCTGCCAAAAAATCATTGTATCGCAGCTGTTTGCATGGGGAATTACCTATCAGTGGCATTGTTCTGGCCAAATAAATGCATATTTAACTGCAGAACGGGTTGGATTAAAAATAAAAAAAATTAAAAATACAAAAAAAAACACAAATAAAAATAAATATGAACATACATGCATAAATAATATAATATGTTTAATATATCTTTCAGTTGAAGGGACTGAAGCATTGGCATTAAAGAACTTTCACTGTATTGCTTCCAGCTTTCCAATTTCTACAATTACAGAATCGCCAGCCATGCTCATTGCTCATTTGAAAAACAAAATACAAAAAATAATAAAAATAAAACAACAACAAGTGCTTTAAGAATAGTATCGAATGCCCGCACAATTACAATTGCAAAAGGTTTGTACTATAATAATAAGCATGCACACACACACACATGCGTACACATACACGCAAGTGCATAGTGCACACACATGCACAGATGTGTGCACATGTGCAACATGCTTAGTATATATTTTGAATGGTTGCGCTTTATATTGGCCTCCGAATGTGTCTAGCTTCAATAGCAGGCCAGGGTCATGCGACACCGGGGAGGAAAAACTGACGCGAACTGACGCGAGGCACAAATACAGGCGCTTGTATGTGTGTGTGTGTGTGTGTGTGTGTGCCCGTTATCGGAAGAAAACGCCAAAAGCTTTACAGCAGCGTGTTTGCAAACACACAGACGCACACGCACACACACACACTGGCACACACGGGCACACAGAGGCAGAGCACAAAGGCGGCAACAACAACAACAGCAAAAGCGCGCTCGCGTTCATTGCCTTTGCTAAAGTTTAGATCACACTCTCTTGCGCTCTCTCTCTCCCTCTCTCTTATGCTCGGCATTAGAAGAGCAACAATAACAAAACAGCAGCCATAATTGATTGACTTTGGGGAAGCTGACAAATGGCCATTGAGGTGCAGAACAGAAAAGTACTCGAAGCAGAAGAAGACAAAGAAGAGCAGTCGAAACAGGAGCACTGAGCCTCGTCGGCCAATGGCAGCAATCATAATAAACGAAAAAAGCTCTCACAGCGCCTTTTGCCAAGACTCATTTAATTTTTGGTTTATTTGTTTTTTTTTTGCTTTTGGGGTTTGCTTGTGGAAGGCGGGCAATGCCTATTGTCTGTGAGGTTGGTCAGTGTTTTTTAATTTTTATTTTTGGTAATCGTATTCAAAGTCGTGGTGCAATTTTTTACATTTAACATGTGTTGAATGCAACCTGCTGCTTACGCGTAAAGTGAACTTTAAGGGAAGTTAATTTTGATACAAACTGTGACCTAAGATCTAACAGCAATGTATAAATTTGTACTTAAAAAAAGAAATAGTAATTATGAAGTGAAATAATTGTCAATTCGAAATATTTTCATATAGCAATAGATTTAGATACAATAAACGATTTTATAAATATATATGTAGATAATAAAACTATGAATTTTATAAAAAAGATACAAATGCATACACAATTTAAAGATATGACAGCTTAGAAAACTAGCTTTAAAAAATGATTGCAAAACCCACGTGAAACGTGCATATAGAAATTATAAAAATTAAGTATTAATTTATTGTTTGGGGTTGCAAGAAACTAGAATTTTCAGACAAGCAGCTCGAAAAATAATGCCTTCTTAATTGACAGGCAACCACAATGTCTTTTGAAAATATATATAATTATTGACTTCTATTTTTTATAATTTTATCTTTTATATTTTAGGAAAGAATTTGATAAAGAGGATCGAAATACTAAATTAATTTAAAAATCAAATATATCGTTTGAATCGCCACACAGCGAAATCTTGAAAAACCGCCATAAATAGTCGAGCATTTGATTGGAGATCTGAGACTGCGCCGCTTGATCTCGGCATGAAATAATAATTTATTGGCTCGTCACTTTCGTGTCGAAGGTCGCGCCCATCATTTGCATTGCCAATATTTGGTTATTCGTCTCGATTAACCATATAAACCGAAGAAAAAAACAATACCTAATCGACATATACATATAAGCATAAATAATATAAGAAGAAAAATATAAATAAAATACGAATTTGCGCTGTTGTTAGCAGTTTTTTATATCGTTGCTTCTTTTGTCTCGAATTTTAATTATTGGTAAATTGTAATACTGAAGCCGAAAAAGTGGGACATTGCTCTGGCTGTAATTCGAGTATCGCACAAGAAATATCCAATACTCAATGCCCAAATTAATAGCAGAATGAAAAGCAATTCAAATTAATTAGTCCATAATAATGAAAATTCGGCAAAATCGGGAAAGACAAATGAATCATCGCTCAAGGTAAAGAAAGAACCAAAAGTTGCACAAAATTGTTTTTAATATAAATTTATAAATAAAAGTTTATCGTTCTATACATTTTATTTTTAGAATTTGAGTTTGTTTTAAATAAATTGGCCAGTCCTTATCAGTTAAAGTGCATGAACAAATATAATCCCAAGACATATATCTTCTACAGATTAAATGATTCATTCCATTCGCAGTTGCACACACATACATATATAGTAAATACGTATGTGCACACACACACATTTACAATTTGTATCTTAGTATTTGCTGATATTTTCCTGAACTTTCATGCATCTCAAGTATATATTTGTAAGCATGTGATGACGAAATGTGAGCATAGAAAGCTTTTTTTTTTGCGTTTGCCACTTGCGATTTTGCTTCCTGCATTTTTGCACTTTTTTGTTTAGTTTTTAGCGACTGCAACTCCGCAATAATCGGATAATTTATTGAGCAAATTCTAGAAAACGAAATCTGCCAATGGTTACACGCTGCGTATGCGCAATGTGCGCAATATGAGGAAAGAGCGAAAACGGTGCGTATGTGTGATACTCACCATTTGCAGCAGAAGTAATCCAATTTGGCGTATATCCATTATGATTCCAGTTAGACGTGTGTGTGTGTGTATTCTGATTAGCGTTTAGATTTGTGTACTGAAAACAGTTGCACTTTTGCAGCTAAAATGGCTGCGCGGCAAATATTTGCATAAAAACTATTGTAAATATTGCGTGTGTGCATTTAAAATCTACAACAACAGCAACAACAACAACACTTTGAGGCACTGTGGGGATCGCTTTGGTGGGCAGTGGGTGGGCGTGTCAAAATATAATTACACAATACTTTTGCCAATTGCGTGGCATTTTGGCAGTGAAATTCAGATACTGATTCAAATTCCGATTTAGCTTCAGAATATAGCACTCACTGAACACTTGTTTCACTTGTATCGCATTTTTTTATTTGGATTTATATCAATTTATTTGATTCGACGAGGAGTTTGGTCGGACGAGGATGCGGTTGTCCGGCTGTCCAGCTGTGCGTCCGTCTGGCTGAAGCGAATGGATTTCGTGTAATTAGCGACGCGTCGGCGAGGGGAGTGCGGGGAGGTGAGGCAGCGACGCGCGCGTTAACGCTGCTGCAACAATTACGTTGGGCGATTGATTTTGCTGTTGTTTCGGGCGAAGGTTTTTGTATTTTGTAGCTGCTGTGATCGACTGTGTGGCCCAGTTCGGAATTTGCGACCGTCCGTTACAGCAGTCAGATGAAGACTAAACGCAAGCGAACGCGTTATTTTTGCACACAGCAGTGCACTGAGACACACACACACACACACGGACAGAGAAACGTTCACAGCGGCAGAGACACGCGCGCGGCCGCTCAAGTTCATGCTCTGAACTTCAAAGCTCAGTTACCTTCATGCACGTCGCTGTGCCTGTATGTGTGAGAGAGCACATAAATGCGAGCGCTCGCCAATCTTCTGTGTGTCTCAGAGAGGGAGGCAGCCGCATGACAAACGTTGGCGCTTTTGCACTAAAGAGAGCCCAGAGTTGCAACGATAAGAGAACAACTAAAGAGAGCGTCTGTGTACAAATCCTTTTAATAGGCCTACTTTAGAACACAACGAAAATGCATATAAAATATTTAAAGCATTGTGTAAACAAACTTAAACATTTCTCTTTCTTTTAAAGCTGCATGGAAACAAGCATGCGGGAGCGTGGGTTTTGTTTTTGTTTTTAATATGTAAATATGTTTATGAAAACTCTGGTTAGGGTCTCTGGCATCTATGTAGTCTTCAAAGAGGTCGGAATTTTCGGCAGGCCAAACTCGTCCGTTTCAATGGTGCTCTGCAAATGCAAATAAATTTGTTTGCTTATCATTTTGTTCGTTTAACAATCTTTGCAAGCCCTTACCTTTCCTGGCTTGACGCTGTCGGCGCCTGGCTCTCTGTCCGGCGCTTCAGGAGCCTTCACCACATCGTCCAAATAGCTGGAGTCATCATCCAAGGCCATTTCATCGCCCAATGCATCCAGCTCCGCCTGCAAGTCGTCGTCATCCACCTCGGGCATGCCGTAGGTGCGGCCCAGCGCCTCCTGCACCTCATCGGCCTGCTCCAACATGTCGGCCATGTCGTCCTGGATGTCCTGCAAGCGAAACCGAACTTGTTATAGCCATCGAAACGAACTTGAATAAACCTACTTCGATTTGATCAATATTGATTTTTTTGTATTCAGTTTTCATTTGCTTGACACCATCCTTCATGGCGGCCACCGTGGCCTGCGTATCCTTGAGCGACTGTGCGGCATAGTTGGCCTGCTCCATGTTGAAGGACTGATTGCGTAGAGATTCGGCTTGTTGCTCATAGCTGCAAATGAAATGATTAATTAATATTTGCAACTGGCCTTAAGATTGAGTGCATTTACGCCTTCTTTTGCTTGAGCACACGCAGCGCCCTTTGTTTCACAGAGTTTTTCGCTGGAGATTCTCGCATTTTGCTCATTTGTTCGCGATATTTGCGCAGCTCTGTCTCCAGCTTCGCAATCTTCTCCTCAATATTGGCGGCCCGTGCATCCACCTGCAAGGAATATGAAAGTAGGGATTTCCCAAGAACAAATTTGTGATTTTCAGTTCTACGTACACCAGAGATGCAGTCGTTTAGACTCGGTCCGGGCTCCTTGGGCTTGCCACGGCCAAAAATTCGGTTCATTTTGTGATTTGCGCAAGTACGGTAGAAAGACTTGAAGAATTTAATGAAAATTTGCGTCGAATTTTGTTTGATGACTAATTTGCTACTTCTTGCTCGAAATGTGAACAGCTGATCACTCATTTGGCATCGATGCCCCGATTGCCTTGATGTATCGCAAGTGGTCGATACTTTTCCCATCCCTGGCATACGAATTTTACAACTCACAATTATTATTACCATTAATTATTTGGCCACTATGCTAAAAAAAACAAAATCACGAACATCTTTTCAACTTATTGCTTTCCATATGTAAAATATGACATATATTTCTGATGCACATTGAAAATCGATTAAGAAATATCGAAATTCCAAATCTCTTTACCACCTCTAACAAAACACAAGTTCATTTAAGCAGTGTTGTGCATTGTGGTTCAAATGAAGAAATTGTTTGAGTAGTTAGTGGCTTAACGAACGTATGCAATGTGCATTATTTCGTGTTTAGCTTGTTAGTTTGATAAAGGCACAATTTAAATAGCCACGTGCCTTGAGTAGTGTAAACAAATGAGAAAATGTTAAGAAAAAGAAAACTCAACGATATCCAACAATAACTTTAACGAACCAAATGAGCGGCCAGCACAGCATTGGTTCGTTCGCACAGAGATGCGAGTCGTTCAATCGAACAATTGCGGAGACAACTCAACTATAAAAGCAAGCAAATTGTTGCAGCTTCCAACATTACTTTGACAAGCTGAGTTTGTGCGGTTCGCGTGAAGTGAAGTGCGAATGCAATGAATGCGCTTAGAGTGCACGACAAATTGTTTTGTTTTGCATTTAATGGCTAAAAATGAAAGCAATAACTTGTGCTAAATATATATTTCTGTGTATATATAAACCAAAGCAAAGTGAACTGCGTATTGAATAATTGTCTCATCTGTTTGTGTTTGTGGCGCATTGATTAAATTTCGCGAAAATTCAATATTTGCACAGCCAGCGCCAGCGTTGACGTCACAGACGCTGCCGACAGCTGTTTTAACCCCTTACCCCCGCCTCTGGTCACAGACTAACCATGTCGCAGCTTGCTGCAAACCAGTGAAAAACTCAGCTGAAAAAGGGTCGCATTATGGATAGCTCCATGTACTACAAGGCCTTGCGCGACAGCGCTGCCGACGACACTGTCACAGAGGCTGCACTGGCCGCCAGCAGCAGCAGCGCTGCCACGCCACGCGCCGAGGATGGCGGTGTCTCAATGGATAATTTCTATCCGGCTCTAGTCCAGTGCTTTGGCATTATAATATGCGGGTAAGTTACTTACAGTGGGTGCCACGCGCACACGCACACAAACATATGTTTGCCCTTTTCACAAAATAAAGTTCATGGAGTGCACCTTGAACTTTAGCTGAATTTTGTGTGTGTGGGAGTGTTTTGTTCCCGTTCATTATCAGGTTTCTTCTTGTGGCTGTTGTTGTTACTAGGTTTTTGTAGTCGAAATAAGCTCTAGTTTGTGTTTGTTTAATGGTCACGCGCTCGTTCAATGACCGGTTTGATTGGATTCGATGCCAATTTTTAATTTCCTCGATTTATGACTAATAATCAGCAAAGAGAATGGGTGAAATAGTAAACAAATAATAGAAAAGAAATGTTTACTTAGTTAGATTAAAAGCTTTATGAAAATAATGGAAAAGAAATTTTTTATTTATTTAGTTCAATTAAAGGTTCAACTTCTCCAAGCACAGTAAAAGCTCTCTTCAGCGGACACTCACTGTTTTTTTTTTTTTTTTTTTTTTTTAGTGCTACGGCACTATTTATCTCCGAACACATAAAGTACATACATATATTCTTTATAGATTCTCCTATAGCAGAACGAGTTTATATTTTTTTCGCGGGTTCAAGGTATCTCCTAGTCGGGCACTGCCGACTTGCTCACTTACTTGTTTTCTTATTTTCTAAAAACTAAGGAGAAAGGTTGAGCCATAGAATTTTCGTTAAGCTTTCACTGTAGTTGACGTCGATTCCATCTTTTTTGAAAATTCTTTTTATTGATAGTCATATTTGATGTGTGATTTTAGATGTTTTGATTTATGCGTTGCATATGCCCGTTAGTCATGCAGGTCGTTGGCACAGTGCATGGATATTCCGTGTGCCTAGTGGACTTGGCTCAATTACAATGAGTCAGCAAATGGAAATTGTTGCATATTAATAACTGTTTACAGATTATCTATATGCATATGTGCACGTGCTTGTTATTTGTAGAACTATTACAAGTTTGATTGCCATCTTTTTTAGCAACAAACACCATTAAATATCACCCTAATTTTTATCAGGCGTTTGTTTAGTAAATACCTTAAAATCTGGGCCATAAATCGCAAGCAATTTGCCAGCGCAGCAAAGCGTGAAGCGTTAAAATTGCTGTCAACTTTTAAAATCCAGTCTAAAATCAAATGAAAAAATGCAAATTTAATTACAGCAACAACGAATACCTTAATACTAGTACAATTTCCATGCTACGCCAATGGCTATTGCAAAATATTCGCGCTTAATTAGTAATTACAATAAGCGAAAGTAAAACGTTTAGAGAGTGCGATAAAAAAATAAACAAAACAAAACAACACACACACACAAAACAATTAAAACTGACCTTGCAATGTTGGCCGTAAACAAAATCGATCAATTTCGATTGATGCAATGTGCAATCGTCTAATGTCTAACAATTATGTAACCGGCAATCGACTGACAATGCAATTACGTATGCACACACACACAAACACATTTGCCTACAGTGGCAACTCAATTGAAACAACACTCCAGATGAGAGTTATTCCAACAGGAAAGAACGATTATCTACGGAGGGATGAAGATGAAATACCCTTAGAGATAAAAAGCAGAGGTTGGGTATATATATATATATTTTTTTAACATGAACATATTTCGTGACTGTATTAAAATACTCCCCTCTGCAAGGGTATAAAACACATCTGATAAAAATGTAAAATATTCCGATACAATTTTTGACTATTTCATTTGTTTTTCAAGTGATTTTCGTCGTTTTCTTTGTTTACAAACGGATACGAATAAATTAAAGCCTCCCGTATAATAAATGAATTTTCCTACATCCACTTGTTTTATGCATATTTGTGTACTTGAAGTACTGTTACATGGTAAATAGAACTGATTTGAATAAGTCGTTGACTTGCGATAAGGCCACTTTCGAAGAGATAAGCTTAGATTGATAATAAAGTGTGCACACTATTAGATTCTATATATTTTTGTTCGTGAATTTAGCTAATATTTAAAAAAAATGTATTTTATATATATTTGAATAAATATATTAATAAATTACTATATGTAAACTAGTAAACTATTTACTAGCAATTGCCGTTCTTTCTAGTTCCCACTGTACCTGTATTTATATTAACATTTATGCTTGTGAGTGTATGTGTACATACATATATGTATGTATGCATTTATGCATGCTCAGCTGTTTTAAATGCTGATAGATGCACGCGACTGTTTTATAAACAATTCCAATTTGTAGCTGCAACTGTTCCATCGAGCAATTAAACAACAACAACGTTTTTTTTTTTTGTTGTTATAATGCCATAATGTTGTGTTGTTCTGTTCATAACATTACGAGATCGAGGCGTGAATTAAAATCGTATTTAATTTTTTGAGCTTTTATAATTAAGTTACACTGTTTTCATTTATTTTGTATGATAATTCAAAAAAAGAACAAGTTATATCACCTGCGTTGTTTATGTCATTGTTTACTAACTGTTAAATCGGTGCCAGCTTCGATAGGCTACCAATTGTATATTCTAACTTAATAATTAGAATATATAAATCAATAAAGAACTTATTAATAAACTTGAAATAAGTCTAGGAAATACCCGAAGTATATAAATGTATGTATATAGGTACATACGTGAGTCGACATCCCACAGATGCCATATTTGGTACAAACAAAAAAATTAAAATTTAATCTGCACAGCTGTTTCACTGGGATGCAATAATATTTACTTATATATATGCGACTGTTGGTTGCTTTAACTATATATGTATGTAGAGGAATTACCCTTGCTGCCCAGTATTCCCGGTAGTATCTCTGCTCCAGCTGCTATTACTCAGCGCATAAATCAACACTTTGATGGGGCACGTGACGAGCTCTCATGTGGGAAGAAGATCACATGCTGTTTTTTAAGGAATTCACCAGACAGATCCATAAGCAAATTAGCTTGAAATTATGCATATATTTTGCAGCTTGTTGTTGGCTTTTTAGCGCCCAAAACTCAATAATACTTAAGCTAGTAGATCAAAGCTGTTTATCAAATGTTGACCTTGACGTTTGCATTTATTAAAGTATACTATTTAGTTGTATTTGGAATTCGACTATCGCCTAAACATCTTTCACTTTTGTTTGTACAACAGATACACTTGTTATCAGGTAAACACAGTGACAAACAAGCGCAAACTACGCACAACTGTTGTGACAAATTCTATAACAATTTTTGAAACAAGAAAATAAATTGTTGAATTATATTTAGAAGTAATCATCAGTAAAATTAATTTGGGGCATGGGAAGAGAGCATATCTATAAAAAAAAGTTGCGAACATTAGACGAACAATTTAAAAACAAGTAAAAATGATGCGAAAGTGCACGATTAGAAGATAGAAGTTAAAATATAGAAGAAAGATATGGCAGATATTAGAATATTAGAAGATACTCTCTACTCAGTACGAGTTGCCGAAGTTTATTATATAAGTAAAATAAAATTATATTCCATTTGTAGCTTTTCTAGACTATCAAGCTTTTCTAGATTATCAAGACCTGCTTAAGCTGTTATTATATTTATAAGATCGGAAATGTCTGCTTTTGTCTGTTATAGCCTTGTTTGTTCCGGTACAGGGTATAAGAACAGTACTTTCTGTGCTGTACACAGCGAGCAGACAAGATATTGGGACTTCAACTTGTTTGCGTCATAAATCAGCTTAGCAAACATTGTTATTGTTGAGGTCAGACAATTAGTTCAAGTTTTTTTTTTTTGGGGAAGTACTCTAGTTTATTGGGGAAACCAGCTCTGAAATGGCAGTTTACAAATGTACGTATATTTAAATATACATTTTATTTTTTGAATATTGGGCGGAACAAACAAACACAACTTTTACAAGATTTTGAAATGCAATAACTGGTTTTTAACTTTATTATTGTTATAACTTTTGCTGTGACCAGATCACGTCTTGCTTTTGTTGCATGTCGGCGCCCAACAGCAGGTTGTGGGCACAATATAATTTAAAGTTCCGTATGGACATGTATATATTTAAATGCACGCACTTTTAAGTATCACATTTCCATAAGATTGAGGGGTGTGTCCCAATTGATTTACTTACTTTCTCGACTTATTTCACCCCACAGCTATATAGCCGGTCGCTTTAAGATCATTAGCAATGCGGAAACGAAGGGCTTGGCCACATTTGTGGGCACCTTTGCGCTGCCCTCGCTGATCTTCCTCTCGCTGGTGGAGCTCAACTGGCGCGCTGTCAACTGGACCTTTTTGCTGGCCATGCTCGTCTCCAAAGCCATCGTTTTCTTTGCTGTGCTCATCATTTGTCTGTTGGTGGCGCGACCTTTGAACTATGCCCGTGCCGGCTTGATGGCAATTTTCTGTACGCAAAGCAATGACTTTGCCATCGGTTATCCCATAGGTAAACTATATTTATTTACCAGCTATTTCCATCTAACTTTGATTTCTTTTAGTCATGGCTCTCTACAAGGATGTGCATCCGGAGTACGCCTCGTATTTGTACCTCATGGCGCCCATTTCGCTGGCCATTCTGAATCCCATTGGCTTGGTTCTTTTGGAAATTAGCAAGATCATAAAGAACAAGGAGGACGTCAGCCGCAATCCGCCGCTTTGCCCGGAAACCTGTCCCGCCGAGCAGTTGAGCAAGCAGCGTCGTTGCCTGGGCGAGAACACAATACTCGTCTGGAACACCATCAAGTCGCTGTTCTTCAATCCCTTGCTGCTGATGACACTGCTCGGCGTCGCGGCTGGTTTTCTGTTCCCCAAGGGCCTGCCCGAGATGGTGGCCAGTGTTTTGCGTGTCTTTGGCCAGAGTTTCTCGGCCACAGCGCTGTTCCTGCTGGGCCTGAAGATTGTCGGCGGTGGAACGAGCGCGGAGCGCAAAACCATGGGCATGGGCCTGCTGCTGCCCAGTGTGCTCATATTGGTCAAAATGTGAGCCCTTATTCAACTATATTTTGAATTGTGTTATCACTAACAACTACCTGCTTTCAGCTTGGTGTTGCCCTTGGTCTGTCGCCAGACAGTGAACATTATTCAGGCTGGCGCGAACTTCAATGACACCACTGAGCTGAGCACCTTTGGTTTTCTTTATGGCACTTTTCCCGCGGCACCCGGCGCCTTTGTCATTGCCACACAATACAACGTGGAAGTGGAACTGGTGGGCAGCATTTAAAAACAGAACACAAAAGGAAACAAATTAATACATTTGTCATCTATTTTGTAGATTGCACGCAGCATGGTTCTGTGCACCTTTATCTCGGCGCCGCTTATGTTTATATCAGCCAAGATGATATCGTTGACCAATCTGAAGCCCTTGGACTACTTGCATGAACTAGACGCCTTTTCGTTTGACATAAGCGTTGCGGGCGCCGCAGCCTGTTGCTGGATGTTGGCGCTGTTGATTGTGACCAAACGTTTCAGGCGCATGCCACAGCGCATAACAGCCTGCTTGGTGTTGTCACAGGTGAAGCATGGGCAGCTGTGCGAGACTCTTTAGAATTTATTATAATTGTTTATTTTTGCCCATAGCTAATGTGCTGCATTGGCGTCATACTCTGGTCGAAGCTGGATCATGTGGAACGCTGGCCTTTGTATTTGCAATTCTTTCTGTTCAACATTGGCACCTACAGCTCGCGCTTGTGGACAGCCATTCTGGCCATAACACTGCTTTTCCTGCAGTGCCGCAGCTTGTGCTTTGTGCTAAAACTATGGCCATATATGGTAATGTCTTTGACTATAACATATGTATGTCCATTTATTAACTGCTTTATATTTTTTCAGCTGATCTTTGCCTGGGGCGTGCCTGCACTCATCTCTGGTCTGCTGATCGCCTTTGATTCAAAATCTATGCCCAGCGAGAAACAAAATCCCAGCTTTCAGTACGGCAATGCGCAGGCGGCTATTGCAGTTTTTCTGCTCGTCATGTGTTTTATAGGTGCGTAACAGTTGCAAATCCCCAAGAATCTAGCAGTCTGATGAGAAGAAATTCAAGATATTTGACGCGTTAAGATAGCTTGACGCGCCGCAAGGTCTGGCAAGCTTACAATGATGCATCTAAAGTTTTCAATCTGAACCTAAACGTGGATTAGCAAGTTCCCCTTTGGTTATGTAAAGTCTAATCCTATGTGATATTTGCTTTCACAGTTACTGTCGGCTGCCTCGTGCTGCATCAACGTTACAAGAAGCGCTACGAAAAATATTTGACCTATTCGCGTGAGTTATCTAATCCGGATTTGGGTATGCTCTCTAATACAGACCATTTTTTAACAATAAGGTAAATTTGTTAACTTGTAGCATCCGATTTGCATTCGACGGTATCTACAGCCAACTTGCTAGCCAATACGGATCGCTCCTCGCTAAGGCAGAGCGTGCGCACGACTTCCTATTCGTCATCATCGGATGATGATGAAATGATAACCACAACGGTCGTGCCCGAGAGAATAGCCAACGGTGGCTGCGGTACGGGCAACGGCAATTGTTGTTCGAGTTCAACGGTGACCACGCCCACAACAACTTCTACTGTAGTTATGGATATAGAGGATCTGCTTAATCGCAATAGGCAACGCAACGTTATGAACCCTAAGGACTTGGACAAAATTGATAGCGCACCCGCAGCTGAAGCGTAAGAACGGAATTCACTTTAATTGGATGTCGTAATTCCTAATTTTGTGCTTTTCTTGCAGTCACATGTGCAGCAGCTCGTACAACTGCGGCCCGAGCACCTCGCGTCAGAGCTGCCAGAATATCATAGAACGCTATGAGGAGCAGACGCGCAGCGGGCTGGAGCCGTTGGAGCATACGAGCGACTGCGACGAGCATCAAACATTGAAGCATACAATTCTATTGATCATACTGTTGTGCTCAATGTTTGTCGGCCTGGCCGTGTCCATATGGACGCTGGTCATGGAGGGCATGTCGGGCATCTACCTGGAATTGAGTTTTCTCGATGCGTTCCTCAACTTTGGTCAGGGTTTGATTGTGTTGGCTGTGTTCATCAGCGACACGGGTGAGCTGCTGATGCCGCTGATCAAGTTCTGGCGTAAAATATGGTTAGTTTGCATATCTCTAAGAACGAGAGAGCTGTTAATAATGTGATATTTGTTTAGGTATGGCGCTAATGTTGTCAGCCTGCCCCACTGGTCAAATCTGCGTCCCGAGACCAAACAAATATGCGAACAATTTCGCAATCATCATTTGGAGAACTGCAAAAAGGATATTGCCAAGGACAGAAGGTAAGTTTTTCACTCAATCACTTGTGGAAGACCAAACTTTTACTTACCATTTATTTCCGATGCCCCTCAACAGATGGCGCATTCGGGTATATCGCAAGGTCTTCTACGGCAGCGAGTTTGTCAGCTGGCTTATTGAGGTGGGCCTCTCCAAGGATCGCATGGAGGCCGTGCACTATGCTCGGCATCTCGTAGACGGTCGCGTGCTGCGGCACATTAACAATGTTTATCATTTCGAGGATAAACAATTGCTTTACAACTTCTGCAGTCGCATTTAAGCGACAATCGGGGGAAATGCAACGTCGCCAAATTTTAGTTCGTTTTGTTATGATTAAGTGAGAATCTTGTTAACTGTGTGCTGTGATTGTACGCTAGAGGTTTAGTGCAACACACACACACACACTGTCACACACACTTGTTACGTCAGCCAACTATCAGTGTGTGTGCATGTGTGTGGGTGTGTGTGTGTCTGTCAATATATGTGCATAGGGAATTCGTATATTGTCTATTTATACAAACCTTAAATTTGCTTTGACTTTGTTTATACAATAAGTAGATAGTTAAATTAAGAGCTAATGTTCGAGCTATAGTGCAATAACCTAGTATAGAAAAATAACCAAAATAATTTAAAAATTACCGAAGCTTCTATGTCACTAGCAAACAAACATACTGTGCATAAAACGTGTGAATGCACACACCAATCTATAACTAAAGGCAAATACGTATATATCATATCTGGTATGCAGAATACATACACATAAATAAATTGATATATATAAAGTATATATACCTCATGCCGCAAGGCGCTAAGAAATTATAAATGCATTTGTGTCGCATTCGTATTTCAATTCCTGGAATTTCAGCTTAAATTTCTAGAATTTCAGCTTCAATTTATTCAGGTCCGCGTTTGTCATTTACATTTAACACATACATCTAAACAGTTTGTTTATCTAAAGTTATATCTATATACATCTGGTCGGCACTGTCATTTTTATTTTTTATTCGCTTTGGTGTGCACGCGTTAAACAATTTGCTGCTGCGTGTTTGTAATTTCAATTGTCTTTAATTCCGGCCCGTTTTAATGGCCACTCTATGTTTTCGGACGCTCTATTGATAAAATGTTAATTGTACGAGACAACTGACTTCTCAAGCCATTAAAATGCCGCTGATGATGTCCAATGTTTTGATATTTTAAACTTGGTAATGTTTTTCTGAATGCTTTTTATTTTAATTTGGCTGCGCGCCTTTATAAGATTCCTCCACTGGCCAAGTATCGAAATACAATTAAAATTCTTATTTATTTGTTATGCAAAATAGCCGCTGCGTCGCGTGTCTCTGCCAAAATGTAAACCAATGCGTGACTTTTTCTGCCACTGCCACGCCGCGCCGCGACGCCTGTGCGATTGTTGCCACAGCTTCCGTTTGCAAGTACTATAACTACGCCGTACTTTATATGCATTTCACGTCACAGTATGCACTCGGCATTAACAACAACTGCAGCTGCATGACATTAGTGCATGACGACCATCCCAGAAAAGCAGCATCTAACTTGGAAATGACGGTGCTTTGCAATGAAAATGCCCATTAGATATTGGAGGGCTAGAGGGGAATGTATGGCTCACCCACACGATGTGCATTAGCAAATATAGCTTTTCAGCGCAGTAAAGTCAATTGGGACTGCCCCAATCAGCATAAGTAAATAGTATTGTAAACTCATAAATTTTATGGAATGTCGCCGGACATGTGAAGCGGCATAGTTTCCTAGAAAGCAAACAAGATAGAAGAAAAAAAATATACTGACTTCACAGAGATATAGTTGACCCTGAAAAATGAATTGCACCCCGAAGTATTTAAAGGTACCCTTTACATTTAACATAGGTATATTCCATGCATGTTTTGCAAATTTCCTCACATTTTTATTTTATTACTTAAAACAAAAAGAATTTCGAAAATAGAGCTACGACTAAAAAAGCTACGTAAGGTATCCCAACTTGGGAATGTTGAGTCTTTATCAAAACCACTTCTTAAGTTAAATGAAGTAAATGGTATTCTGGTACGTATCTTTATGAATCTGAATACTACAAAATAGAGCTGTCATAACCATCGATAGCAAAGTTATTCGTTTGGTCTGCATCGGACTACTATTATAAAAAATCGTATCAAACTAATTTTGTTCAAGCTAAAAAAACAACTCACATTTATTATACAGCAGCCTCAGGTACAAGGGTATAAAATCACCGGCTCAAAGTTAGGTGTTCTTTTCTAGTTGCATGTGACCTTCACGTGTAATTAGCCCCTGGAGTTTCAAGGTATATCTTATTTACAGACCAAATAATTGTGTAAGCTCTGAGTGCAGATAGCTTTTTATTGAGTAACAAATGCCATGCTATCAAACATTTCTTTCAAATAACAATTTCCGTTATCAGTCCTTGTTTTATGGGAGAGCTCAGATTGTTATAAATTGCTTTGTAATCACAACTATAACTATATATCTTTGTTTGGGGGATTAGGATCACTATTCTCTGATGCACTTGTCCCGTTGCAGTTGAAAACATTGCCAAGTGCTTGTTCAATATTTGAGGAGCAAAATTCCCGGTGAATCGACTCGAGCCGACTGTTAACCATTAATCAGGCACTTTAGGGTGTGACCTAGTTGGGGCGCAAATAAATGAAAGTAGCCAGCAAATAATACGTTATTATTTATGAATTTAATTTTGCAAACAACCGCTGCTTGCTGTTTGGGGTCAGAGTTCACTCAACCGCTGCAGCCACGCAAGCTGCCAAAAATGGAATTTTTTATGTGCCCCCCTAAAGAAACGACAAAACAAAAAGCCGAGAAAATATGACTCCGGCATGAAGCTTCTAATTTTGTTTTGGGGGCACCCAATTAACCGAGAGGCACTAGGATATCAAGGGATACAAATTCCCAGAAATCTATTACGCAAACAGTCGCAGCTCGAGTCACAGTCACATTCCCAGTTGCCGCCGCCGACGCAGTCAAAGTTCGTGTTTGCTTTTTCTGTTGTGTTTGCCTCGGGTAAATTAGCTAAAAATAGTCGCCTGCGGTTTTCCACGGCCGTGTCGCTGCGTGAAGCCCTTCGCCGGCCATGCAGGACGGCGTCAGCATCCGCAGGCTCTTGAATTTATTAGGCAATGCGACCGACATGCTGACTATGCCTGATTGTTTGCACATGTGTGTGTGTGGGCAGTCATATAGCCTCTGCTTTATACGCACATTGCGCATACGCCGTGTTGTCGACGTTGGCATAGGCTGCAGCCGCAGATGTCAGCAGCGGCGTCGCCGTCAGCAGCGGCGTCTGGCTGCTTACTTCCGTTTCGCTTTACGGATAATATCGCATTAAGAATGCACGTCTTTGATCTTAAATCGACCATTACTCAGCAGCAAAAAGCGCAGGCATTGCAAAATTTGCATTTACTGTTTCCAATTATTATGAAATTCACAATTGCATTCTTGAATGTGCCACAATTTTAAGTAATTGTTAAGTTGTTTGCCGTTAAGAGCCAAACCAACGATTCAGTGAAAATTCAGAAAAACAAAACATTTTAATTGTTAATTTCTGAACGCCAAAAAGCTAATGGAAAACAAATTATAAAAGCCAAAGCAATAACGAAGACCTGAAACGGACTGTTAATGCTCTTTTTCCTATTTATTATTTAAAAGTTGATTAGGTATTTATCCCGAAATTTAAGCACATGCTATAAGATTGAGAGGTATCGAAATTACAAAAAAAGTAGATTATGTTCTGTTTTACAACCCTTATCAAACTACTTACATACTCTTTGAACCATGGTTCTGCAGTTGCTATGTACTATCTAGTCTATAATATATTCTAATACATTCGCATAATCACGTAGTGTACAATGCATATGTACCTGGATCATAATTATATCAATATCAGTAGCCCGTGGGAACCGCCAACAGTCGCAGCAGGTGCCAGCGTGTCTCTGTTGTTAACGCTTTAATGGTGCCCATAGGTTCCCATTTATATTTATAGAGTATCCACTAACAATTAGGAATATTGTAGTCAGCTGCATTACGCGACTGGGCAATACTCTGTGCAGAGTTTAACCAAAGCTGAATACAAGACGGCAACTGGTGACCTCAAGACTGTAACCCCAAGCCAGTGGCTTTAAAACTGTGTCGGTTGCAAAACTGGTTGTGTCGCTTATATTTGATACGACTATAAGCTCGAATTTTCCAGTCTCTAGTTTCAATAGTTGCAACGAAAACGAATACGCTCACCTAAACTTGGTGAGCAGAGTATAAAAATTGTTAAGCTTTTGTGGCCGCACACGCGTTCGCTGCCGCTGCCGCAGTTGACGTTGACGTTGACGTTGACGTACGGCACTAGCTGCGCATTTAAATGGGGCCTAGGGGCGACCACCACCAGCGGCATCATTTCATCAACAATTTGCCGAGCAATTCCGAAGTCGTCGTGTGCCAACTGTTGAGCGTTGTTATCGTCGGCAAGGAACTTTGCTACTCATTGCCACCCACCAGAATTGCGCTAAGCAGCAGCAGCAGCAGCAGCAGAGCAGCCGGCGTCGTAGTCGCCGTCGTGGCTGGCTATCGGCTCGTCATTCCAAATCTACTGTTCGCTGCAGACGGTGTACGGCACGGATTGTCGGAGACACTGCATCCGAGTGCTCGCAAGAATCGCGCGTGCGTAACTGGCAACATTTATATATATGTATCGAACTGATCGACTTAATGATAAATTAAGTGGCCAAAAACGCGTTGATCATTAGCTCGAAACTAGTTTCCAGCCGCTGCATGAACGGGCACAGCAGCAGCAGCAGCAGCAGCAGAGTGGCAACAGTTGACAATTTCATATATAGTATATAAATAATTGTGGCGTGTGTGCGAAGACATTTTCACTGGAAAACTGAAAGCAGAAAAACACACGCAAGATGTCAGAGGCAAGCGTCGCAAACAATGCCACCACACATGCCGTGCAACTGCTGCAGTTGGCCACCGAGCTGGCCACACATAGGCCACTTCTAAAGGAACCGGCCGCTTTGTATAATAATCGCCGGCGTTTAATATTTAGCGTCGTTGTCATGGGCCTCGGAGTGATTGGCAATTTTCTGGCGTTAATTATTTTGGCGCGTAAAAAGCATAATAAAAACAGCAAATACACGTTCATGTTGCGGTAAGTTAACAATAACAAAATGCGCCAATGCATATGTATAACACGCACACGCGCGTACATTTCGTTGCCACTGTGTGTGCCTGGCAATAGTTGTCATATGCATAGTGGTGCTGTGAGTTCATGGCAGTTGAGGTCTGTTCGGCTTTGCCTGATATTGTGCGGGCCCGATTTGCATTTTAGGTGGAACGAACGCAAACTTTGCACCCCAAAATCGGACAGCATATACGAGGGCTGCATTTTATAGTGTGCGCCGAAAATTGATGATTGTAAATGCTTTTATTGTTCTTTGAAATATACAACATGAATTTCATTAGTTTGCATACGTTTGAATTGATTTTCGTAGCACAATCGCACCTTTTTCATGCTTTGTTTACAACGTGAAATTGGGTATATTGAATTTTGTTGACACTTTTAAAGCAGGAGACTAAAAACTAAAAATAAAACCGAGGCAGATAAATTTTTAAGATTTTTGGACACTTCCGCTGGGAAAAATCGTGAAAATTGAAAAGGTCAAAAATGGTTCCCAATATTTCATATTTAATTTACGATCTTCAAGAAATTCTTCCTGCAGCTTTCTGAATTTGGTATGCCAGCATTGCACTACTTACTTATTGTTACCAATCGAAGAAAGTGGATTGATGCTCTCTTATCAGGATATTTCACGTAGAAACTTATTTTTTATATTTTTTAGTCAACATAATTTGTTAATTCTTCGCGCCTGTTTACAATATAAATAGCCGCCCTCGTATTCAATTCACTTGCGTATCTAATATATCTATGGATTTGGGCCAGCCATAGCCTTAGATATAGCTGAAAGCTATTTAGTTTGATTTTATTAGAGCAAAACAACTCTAGTGGCAGCCACTTGAATTCTGGATACAGCCCATTTTGACTTTCATGTATATTTATGCCATTTATCATCGTAAGACGCCCGAGGCTAAGCCAGCATCAATTTACGCATTGAATTTAATTTGTTTCTTGTTCCATATATACATCCAACAAAACTGCCTCGAACAGCAATTTGAGCCGAGGACCAAAATTATCCTGGTTGCGCGTGTGTGCGCTCAAGTGACAAAATGGAACAGCTTTGATCTGAGCTTGCTTTGATTGATTAACTTGTGCGTCCAGATTGACACTTGACGCCGAAATAATTATATGTATAAGGTCCTCGAGAATGTTCCCAATGCAGGCCTAAAATGAACCTGTGTACACTCAGCAAATAACTTCATTCAAATGTAACGTAAATGCTACAAAAAAAAGGATTTGATTATATACAAAATAGTTTTTACAAGTTACATGCTTTAAATAAACCTTAAATATGCTCAACGAAATTTCAAAATTTTGAGTGCTGTATTTAAGGTTGTTTTCAGGAACTTCGTGACTTTAAACAACTGTTTGAAATAAGAATTTTGTAGGGTGCAGGTGCGAAAATTTCGACCTTGTTTAAATTTTGATTTGAGTACAATATTCTCGGGGTTTTCTCAGAGTGCATGTTTGTAGTATGAACACGCTTCCGTTGTGCAAATGCATCGCAATGAATCGCGATTTTTTTTTTTCTATTAAGCAAACATTTTCTCAAAACATTTTATTTTTCTCCACACAACTCAAACGCGCCCTAATGTAAAATTTTGTGTATACAAATAAAATTTACAGCCCATCATAAATCGCATTTGTAATTACAATTTGCGACTATATCTACACTTATATGTGTAAACAGTCGTACTCGAATGTAGCTGTTAATATGTGATCACACAGACAATGTTTAGCTCGACAAATAAACGAATAAACGAATCTGTCGCATTTTTTAGTTGTTGTAACTTTTTTGCCATCCATCGCCCCTAATTGTAATTTATACACATTCGATTTTCTTTGGGCAGTCGAGAGTTGAAAACAATTATTCATAGCGAAGACAAATGATTTTCTTATGTGGCACGAGCGACATATTTAATGGTGCTGGAAAATAAAACAGAGAAAAAAAAGAAAACAAAAATGTGGTACTGCGATGACAGACAGAGAACTTGTCTTTCTTAGTTTTTGTCGAGAAAAAGCTGAGAGCCTAGCAACGAATATTAGATACACTTGCAAAACAATAAATTACAAATGAGTACTACTTTCAGTTTTACAGATACTTGCAGACATCTCAAATTTAACACAACTAATTTTATTTGAAAGTATTGAAAAGAAGGTGAAGGAATTTTCAATGTAAACTTCCAAGCAAGAATAATTGACAATTTAATCTAGGTGGGATCAATATAAACTTAGATAAACATAGGCTGCTGATGTTAACCAAGAATCTATACACTTTTTTGGGCATCCTATTGCCTGTGCCATTCTTATCAGTATACACTTTATTGCACAATCTTTAATTGGTATTAAATGAGAGTTATTAATAATTAATTACGCATAACAACTCAAACCTCGGTTTGTTTATAGGTTGTATCTCATCATTCACAAATGCACATGTACATACAAATATATCAAAATATGTACTGATAAGGTAAATGTCCCGATTTATAGCAGTTGCAATCAGCTTTAAAACATTTCAAATGTGCTCTATATTTTATTTGTCAGATGTTAAGCAATCATGACTAAGAAAAGTACTAAACCGGATATTGTGTGTGCCGGTACTCGAAGAGGAATTATATATAGCTATAACTATGTGGTTAGTATCAACTTGTGCTTGGTCAGTTAGTTCCAATTGGGCAAACCTGTAAAAACGTCGCAATTGGCTTGGCAATCGATAAGAATTATAAATGTGACATCATTAAATGCACTTATTGTGTGGAAAACTTTAATTGCGCTATTTACGAGCCCCAAAAGCCAATAACCTAAAGCTCTCAGCTTTCAGCCAACAGCCTAGTGAGCCGAGCACGCACAAGAGTTGGCCGCCGAGCACGTCTTTCATCCCTGCCCAAAAAAAAAGGACGTCTCAAACTGTGCTAATTTATTGGTCCATTCGATGTGCTCGTCTAATCCCACATCTATTTTCTTTTTTTTTCCTGCAGCTGCCTGGCCACAAATGATCTGGTGGGGCTGCTGGGCATGTTAATCGCAGCGCTGGTCAAGTACAATTTCTTACAAGAGAATGAGATGCAATCTTTTATCCGACTCGATTGTATTGGACATGTGATTTGGCGCTTTTTTGGCGTCAACTCCGGCTGTATTGCCGCCGTGATGGCCGCCGAACGTTGCATGGCCCTGGCGCGCCCCTTTATCTACCACAAGGTGAGTGGCGATGAATAACACAGCTGGCCACAAATCTCAATCGACTTACTGTAGCACATCACCTATGAGCTTATTCAGAAGACCCTCAACAGCATCCTGGTGGTTGCGATAATTGTTACGTTTCTGCCCTTTACCGGATTTGGGGGCTACATTGACGAATCGAATCCAGAGAAGTTGAAATGCATACGCTATCGGGATGCGCCTGGCACAGTGAACAAGGCCTACTCAATTTTCTTTATGGTTTTCGGTAAGAGTGTTGAATTTGTGGACTTTATGAAATGCTCATGCCCCATTTCTGGCGTCTTGCAGGAAGTTTATTGTGCGTGGTGATTGTCGCCAGCAACTTGTTTGTGGCCCGCGTGCTGTGGGTCATCGGACGCAGTCGCACCACCAAACGGCATATGCAGTACAATCTGGTTAGTCGCGAGAAAAGCGTGCGCAGCATCGATCCGGAGAGCAGCAGCGGCACAACGCTCTACCAGGCCCAGTACAGCACCACCAGCAGTCACTACAATATGCCACCACCACGGCAATTCCATCACAGCAACAGCGTGACCATGACGGCTGCCACATCGCCGGACGAGATCAAGTTCGCCAAGCTGATGGCATTTCTCAGCATCTCCTTTGTCATCTGCTGGATGCCGCAGATGGTCAGTTGAATGCAATCATTGTAAATCTTTGGCTAACGTTCTCCTTCCACAGATTGCCATTCCTCTGGCAATTAAGCAGAATCGGGTGCGAGCGTCGCATCCGTTTTTCCTTGTAGCCGATGTGCTGATGGCTATTCATTTCACATTGGATCCGTATATTTATGTGCTGAGCCGCACCAAGAGCATCAACTGGTCCCTCCTCAGCTGCATCAAGCGCTGGCGCTGCGGCTGGCGCGGCGGTCGACTGCAGCGCTCCCAGAGCGATCAAAGTCGCATTCGCACCACCACCACCGAGCAGAACACGCTGGACTGTAATTTCAATTGATTGCGGGCCATTCTGTCGCACCTAGGTACTTAGCTATTGAGTTTTGTTGAAGACCCTCATTGGATAACGAGTATCTCAATGTTGGGACACATTCCTTCAGTCCAAGTCACTTGAAGGAGCTGCCTGTCTCATTTAAATTTAAGCTATTAATAACCCATCACCATATCAGGGCCGAAACATACTCTTTGCAAACTGAACCACTCATAATCACATAATCTCAAGATCGACCCACTATTTGTACCACAAATAATAATTACATATTACTACATAGTGCATAATACGATATAATAAGCAACCAATTAAACAGTGTAATAAAACAGTAGAAAATCTACTCAATTTATCTAGAATTCTATGCCCAAGATGTGATTTATATATATTCGTCACTTGCGGTGGCGGTGGTGGGTGTGGCTCTATGAATATGTGGACAAAGTACGGTATAATTTGAATAATTGCGCATTAAAGATAATTGCCCGTCTGTGAAGCGGATTTTGAATTTATGATGTGAGATGTGTACTGAATATATTCCTTGTGTCACGTAAACCCTATTTTACTTAATAAGCATATATAACCGGGATGTCTCACATATGTGAAAATGTTCTTAATATATTCATCCCTACAGCCAGGAATGAAATCATGCTGTTGGATTCTTAAGACATTAGGAATTGAGATCTTTAATAGTGTTGCACCTTACTCATTTTACTTTATTAATTTTAGTCATACCCATTTTCAGCATAAGAAATTCGAATCATTTTGTGTACAAGTAAGTTTTTATTTTAAAAGTTATTCATTACATAGCTTGAATGCATTTTGTTTTTGTTAATCTTGTTTTATTTCTTTTCTTTGAATGTGCTTGGTTTGCAATCGGAGACACAAGTTGAAAAATATCAATCAGGTTCATGTCTGTGTCAATTACAAAAGTTTATGCAAAATGGGATGAAAATGTCACTAAGAGAAAAGAAGTTAGGTTTGCTTTAGACGGAAATTGGGTCCGCTTTTAAATCTCTTACGGCAAGGGTCTCAAACGTGTGGAAAGTTGTTCTCTTTATAGTAATTGATTATAATATATCTATATATTGTGTCTTATGCCTGAAAAATTGCCGTCTAGTATCGGTTGTAGCGACCGCGCGCGCGGTTGCGCTGCGGCGTTGCCTTGGGGCCAGCGGCAGCACGGGCGGGCGTTGCCTTCTTGGCTGGCGATGGCGAGGCATCGGCTGGGGCAGCAGCAGTGGCGGCTGCGGTTGGAGTGGCGGCAGCAGCCGGTGTGGCAGCGGCAGCAGCCGCAGCAGGGGCGGCCTTGGCTGGTGTCTTGGCCGGCTCGGGCTTAGCTGGTGTAGCCGGCTGAGCGACGGGAGCAGGAGTTGGGACTGGAGTCGGCTCCGGCTCTGGTTCGGGCTCAGCTTCGGCCTCCTCCTCTTCCTCCTGGGTCTCCATTTCCTCACCGTTCTCCTCACCGGCGGGCTCTTCCTCGCCGCCCTCCTCCTCGCCCTCGGCGTTCTCAGTCATCTCAAAGTCTTCATCGTCGCCAGTGGCCTCGGATGGGTCGTAGAGCTCACCCTCTCCAGCTTCGGTTGTCTCCTCGGCAGCGCCCTCAGCAGCCGGAGTCTCGGTCTCCTCAATCTTGCGCTTCTTGCGCTCATTCTCCTCAAGAGCAGCGGCAGCGCGCTTCTGTGCAATCTTAGTGTCGCTGGACTTCTCGTTGATGAACTTGAGGAAGTTGCGGTGATGGGTAGCGGTGCGAGAATGAATCTCGGCGGTGGCCTCTGTGTCAAAGAACTTGCTGCACACGGCGCACTCGAAGCACTCCAGCTTGGAGATGAGAGCGGGTCCCACGGGACGCTGCCAATTGTACTTGGGCAGACGGGTGTCCACTTCGCTGGGGATCTCATCGCCCTCGGCGAAATCAAGAATGCAATCTTCGGGATCGACTGGCAGGGCGACCTCTTCCTCCTCCTGGCTCTCGTTGAGCTCTTCACCCTCCTTGGTTTCGTCGGCAGCTTCCTCGCCTTCTTTTGGCTCCTCGCCTTCAGCTTCCTCGCCCTCGGCACCCTCCTCAGGTTCCTTCTTGACCTCAGTGGTTTCCTCACCCTCCTTCTTGACGGGCTTCTTCTTGCGCTTCTGAGGTGGGCGCAGATCACGAGTCTCCTCCTCGGCAGTGCTGATGGGCAGAGTCTGGCGCTTGCGCTCGCCGACCTTTGTGTTATTCTCAGCGGCCTTCTTCAGATGATCGGCTGACAGCAAATGGGTGTCATAATCGATGCGAGTGGCAAACTCCTTGTTGCATTCCACGCACTTGGGATGCAAGAACTTCTTCAGCTGCAAGTGGCCCTCAGACTTGCGATGGGTCGAAATGTGACCATGGAAGTTCAGATCGCACATGGTGCAGTAGTCCAACTGGCGCTGCTTGCTCTTGCCCATGCGCTTCAGGCGATCAAATTCAATCGATTTTAGCTGCTCTGCGATCTTGGCCTCCTGACGGATCATGTTGGCCTTTAGGCGATAGCTCTCCTCAATGCCTTCGCGCATCATTAAATGGGTGCGTCCCTTGATGTGGTTCTCAAACGAATTGGCGTCCCACATGTGCTTCTTGCACAGATGACAGTAGAACATATCATTGGGCACGCTAGCGTACGGCGACTCCTTGGGAGCGGTGGTACTATTATGATATGGTGGTTGTGGAAAGAGTAAAAAGACGTTTTATTAGTGAACAATGTTTAGGATTGGGCATGCGCGTCTGGGAGCACGGCTGACTTTATAGACGGCAGTAGAGAAGTCACGCTGAAAGGATCGCAATGGAATAGACATACATTTATAATATTACAATTTCTGGCATTGACTAATGAGCGATGGTATAAATCGAATAAATGGAACTTTGATGGATGTGAAATGAATGCCCTATTAATTATGCTTTTATTACGAATATCATGAATAACTGTAAAACATTTATCGAGCTTTAAAATCAATGAGAGCACATGTTTCTAGCAAATCTCTCGTTGACTTCATCTAGCTTCTTATACCCCTGCAAAAAAAACGTTTAAAAAATAAGCATTATGGTGCCAGATTTTCACAAGATCGGACAGAATTTGAAGGCATACAAAATTGTTAGATACTGGAAATTAAAAATGCAGCATGGATCATTAGCGGATAGCTGCAAGGGTATTTAAACATTCGGTAAACCGAAAATCATTCAGATTCCGACCTTAAAACAGCACAAATGATTTCAACGAATAATACGAAATATGTTAGCTATGCAAAACAGAAGCAAAATATAAATACGTAACACTGTAATCAAAAAGTTTGAAATTATTTTTGTTAACCAACCCGTTGACCAGGCTATAACCTAAGGCGCTAACATCAATCAGTGAAGATGTGTGTGTTCTTCTATTCAAAAAAAAGGGGAATATTTAATATACCCATCAACTTGAGGAAATTATTTGTGATTATTTTTGGAGAAACTCATCATATGCATAATAAAAACTGGAAATTAAGTACTTAAAATTATTTGCATATATACTTAAAAACTTTTTTTTTGAAAAATTGATGCATTGATAAAAAAGATATTTTGTAGATTGTTGTGGAGGGAAAAATTGCGAATTGAACAATTTTTCGCTGTTGGTTGGTAATGTTGTATTGGAATTGTTTTTATTTTATTTTTTGTTATAGTAGTTGGTCTCTTACCTCTCAATTTTCTTTTCGCCAGGAGTAATTTCCTTCTTTTTATTAGTGTTGGCATTTTTAGCCAAAAGTTTCTTGGCACGATCAAAAGCATTCTGCTTACGAATGCCGCCGGCGCCCTGCTTTTGGGGGGCTTGGGACCACCAGTAACGCCACGATTTTGGAAACCTCCTTGGCCACGACGATTATTGAGACGATTGCCGGCACCGCCGCCGCGATTGACCATCTTTATGTTTGTTTAACACATACATATTCATACAATACATTTTAGAAGTAGTAGGTATATAGTTTATATAATTTGTGTTTAAGGTCGATTGTTCATTTTGTAAAAACGCAGTTATTGGAAATGCATGAAATACATGGAATGGATAGTTCGATCGATATCGTAATCGTTATCGATATGATACAATTAAAAATCGGTAGATACAGATATACATTTAAATCGTTATAGATATAATAGCAAAACGTGCAAAGGCATATATGGTATTAACCATTTACAATATTTGATTGATGGTCGGAATTAGTTTTCAATTTGACGGGGGGGACAGAATTTAAGAGATCGTTTAAAGATATACACACATATATAGTAAATGTTGATATAGATAGTTTAGATATATATATATTTTTTAATATATAGATAGATAGATGGATTGGTCAATTCGGCGGGGCGGTTCGCGCAATCAGTCGACGGGGATGTTTGTTGTTGAAGTCGTTGGCGTGGCGGCGCGTGGCATTTTGTGGTGTTTTTTATTTTATTTTATTTATTTGGATATTGAGAAACACAAACGGGCGGGCATAGAAACCGAATTGGATTATCGGTTTTGAGTTCGATTTCGATTATTCGAGTGAGTTCGATCAGAGCAGGAACGTTGAAGAAGAGTGGCGATGTGTTATAATTGTTTTTGTTACATTGGTAATTGCAAGTTGCAGTTGCACCATCAATCAGTACCAGTACCAGATCGGATCGGTTTTCAGTTTTCAGAGCAGAGCAGATTAGAAGAGTTCAATCAATCAATCAATCAATCAGTGGCGTCGCATTGGAAGTGGCATCGCATCGTTTACAGTAATTGTGTTCATATTTGCGTTTTATGCATTTTGTGTGTTGCGTTGCGTTGTTCGATTGTTCGTTGGTTGCAAGTGCCGCAAATTTGCCATGTTTATTAATTTATTTAGTTTTGTATATATTATTTTGTATATTTTCGAATTTTATGATTATTGTTTGTTGGTTGGTTTATGCAGTTGCACACACAAATAATAAAACAACAAATGATAATTTTGCATAAACATTGTCCCAGAAGAGACAACACAAGCAACAGAAAAAGTTTTGGGGACACAATCAACAATGCGTCGTATATATTTACGTTGGCAGACACCAGCGCAACAATGGCAACAACAACAGCAACATTGGCAGCAGCAGCAGCAACAACAACAGGCACATAAATGCACGCAGTGACGACAACGTCGGAGACATCGGCATTTGATATATATTTTGGCATATATATATACACACATATATTTGATGTATAGGCACAATGGATGCATTCGAAATGCGTTTTCGATTCGATTTGCGTTTTTGAGTTTGTTTTTGCAAACAAGCATCGAATGATTTGTATTTTTGGTTTTTAGTTTTCGTGTAGAAGAGAATAAAAATAAATATTTGTAAATTAGAAAATTTGTGATTTGGTAAAAATCCAAAAGATTTTTGATATTTGTTTGGTTGTTGTAAATTATTTGTACAAGTTAATTAAATGCCTAAATACATCTAATAAGAGAAATGTATAAATTACTTTTTATAAAAAAATCACTAAATATCGTTATCATCATCATACTCTTTTCATCTTTAAATGGAACATTTGTTGGCGGTACTTCAGTTTTTTATGGTGGTACAATTGATCAAATTCAACAAATTGTGCTACACAAACAAAAATCTGCATTTAAAATGGAATAAATGCTTTTTCTATTGAAAACCTCCTCCTCCTTAATTAAACAATTTCCATGTCGCGCAAATCTGCGACAACAGCAGGGTTCTCATTTTACAAATTTGTTGAATTAATTTTAGTTTTTTTTTTTTTAGTTACAAACTACGAACTACGCGTTTTTTGTTTTGCTCTATTTAAAGCTTATTTCTTATAAAAATAATAATAATAAAAAGAGGATTTTTTTTATTTGTTCCATTCTGCAGTGGATAAGAAAGCAGGAGTTGAACAAATAAATGTATCTAATAGGGTTAGCTTCACTTGTCTGATGTATATGAAATCTATGAAATTTTGTAAAATCAAATTAATTGATGACAAAGATATATAAATAAAAATTTCATAGGAAAATTTTTATTTAATTTAAGTATAAAAAAAGAACAAGAACGCTGGCAATACCTTTCAAAAGATAGCTGATTAGCGTAAGGAATAAGTTTTACATCGTCTACCTACACCAGACAAGTAAAATTGAAGCCCCAACATATTCGTTTAACTCAACTCTACACCATCCACCAGAGAAGGGAAGAGATAAAGGAACAAAATATAAGGAAGAATTCGATGTGGGTAATTAGGTCGATTGCAAACTGAAATATCGTATACATACCGGTCCGCCGCGTTGATTGCGATTGCCCATGCCACCGCGAGGCAGATCCAGCAGAGAGGGTGGATTCTGGTTTCTGAATAGATTGTTTAGCAAATTGTTGGCCAAATTGATGGCCTGGGCGTTCATCTGGCCACCACCTTGGCGCATATTGTTGCCAAACTGGCCGCCGCCGCCGCCGCCGGGATTCTGCGACTCCCAAGGAGACATGTTCATGCCGCCCATGCGATTGGTGCCCATGGGGCCGCCGTATTGATTGCCGCCGCCAAAGTTGCGATTGCGATTCTGATTTCCACGGAATGCCATGTTTGCTTTTAGACCGTTCCCGTTAGCCAAATGTGACGGACGCGACTGGTGTAATTGTTGTTGCGAATTAACGTTAACCTTAACGCTGCAAATGAAAGGAAAGAAATGGAATGAACTTGTTAAATTTATAGCTGCTTTTCATTAAAAATGCGCAATTGATGACAAAGATATATCAAAAACACTGGATAAAAGTACTTCAATGGATTTCGTATGGTGGGTGTAAATTTATTCAGTGTCTTTGGTAGGGTTTCTTAGGAAACACGCTCAGCATACCTGACCATAATTTTGATAGGATTTTTTTGTGGGATTGTTGGAAACTTATTGGAATATTTTTATTTGTATGTAGGAGTTTAGGTGTTTATAAGCGAAAGCGTGCGTTTATGAAGCGTGTAAGCTATGCAAATGAAAATTCTGCTGCGTGCTGAAAATAAAAACGTCACAAACATAAAAACAAACTATTTCAAAATTCTCAAATTAGTTTTGTTAGTGTTTTTTGATTTTGTAATAAATGTTATATTTACAGTTAGTCTAGCATATGTTTTAAAACTCCACTTGTTTATGTTTGTGTTGTTGTTTAGTATGTATCTAAGGGTGCACGACCCAAGCGCAGATACATACACAAGAAAAGCGTCATCACAAAGAGGGTAGCTCGTATGTATGTATATGTACTTATATATACGCTATGATGTACTTGAAAGAACGCTACCTGTTTTAATGCTATGCAGAAACAAATACAAGAAATGAGCACAGCAGCCATACAAAACTGGTTTCAGCGGACCACTCGACACCTAAACAATATTACCGGCTGAAAATAGCGGCAATGCAGTGTGCTGGCGAGAGGTGAATGCCTATCTACAAAAAATAAGATGGCGGCCGACTCGTGTGCGTGTGTGTTAAACCACCAAGCGGCTGAGTCAGAAAGCCGGCGAGAAAAACACAATTTTCATATTCAAGTACATGCAAATAAATCTTAAATATAAGCTACAATTTAATACTTTTGTTTAGCACTGCATATATTGCTTTTAGCCTAAATGTGCGCAGTTAATATAGCTAATAATAAATGTGCCACAAACTACAGCAACTGCACTTTTTTTTTCAGAGGACACGTTGCATAATTATAATAAATATAGCAAACACCAAGGTTTAGTGCCTCGAGGTCGAACAGCACAAATGAAAATCAATAATGAGATTGCAGGCTGCTTGGGAAAAAACTTTCAACAGATACACACATGCATCGGCAGAATATTTTCACAAGAAAAAAAACTACGAGAAATTATGCGTTAGAACTTACGTTGCGAAAGCTGTTGATGCTCTGCTGCGGGAATAAATTTATTTCACTTGCTCTATTTATTTTAATGCGTCGTCTTTTCAATAAATTTAAAACTAATTCAAAGATGGCTGCCTGTTGTGAAAATACGATATTCTCGCACACGAACGGGACAACTTCTCCTTGTGAGTTGCAAGTAATGTGCACAGCTTACTTCGATAAATAGTGTTGGTAAATTTCTTCATAGCAGGGTTGATTGTTAATGTAAGCGTTGCCATATTACGAAATCTTACGATAGATCATGTAGGGCTGCCAGGGTTGCTTGTCAGCCATGCTGTTTAGTGCGTAACTTTTGAATAATCATATTTTTTATAATATTTATTTTCCCCCTTTTGACGTCTTCAGTCAGACGAGAATTAACAGTTGACACTCGTAACAAATGTTAATTAAGCTGAATTTGCTGGCCAAGATTGAAATTAAATAAATATTTAAAAAAGTTTTTCGAAAGGTTTTTTTTTTGATTTTTATTAATTTGCATAAAACTGACGTATAATTCTGATATACGTTCTTGCAATGCATATTTAAATTTACATACAAAGGGATTAAACATATTAATTATAAATGTTATAATAGCAATAATCGTAATTATAATAGTTCTGCATTTATCTAAAAATATTACTGCTTGCTTTTGTGTAGCTGTTTAAGTACCACAGCATAAAATAGGTTCAACAAAAATATGGTGGCATATTTTTCTAGGTGTTTGTGTGTGTTTGTGTGTCTTTGTGTTCAGCGGAGCAAAAAGTGTCCACTGCTAAAGAATAAAAGTTACTACAGTGGGACATCTATACACATTACATATACAAGTACATACATCAATTAGATGGCCCAAACGACCCAAAGGTTCAGCGGACTCGAGGGCTCCAAGTGATCCCTGATCCGGCTCTCACTACTCTGTGCGCGTCTCATTGACATACCGACAATACTATATGCTATCTTTAACGGATTTACGGATTAACTTGCGCTATTTAACATAGTAACTACAGAAACACTAACCAATAGTAAGTTCGCAGTGTATTTCTTTTTGGGATCGAACGGAAAGGAAGAGAATAATGCAAACGCAAACGCTATGGCCGCCGTGCCGTCGTCGCAATTCAAACTACTCGCACACCTATCGTATTTACATAACCCGCCGCCGGCGACGGCGCCCGCACCTAGTAGAAGAAGAGCAACCGCTCCTGTGCCGATGCGGACAGCAGGCGCCAGGAGCGTTTGATGCTCACATACTGTATGAACGCGCGTATGGCAATCAGAAAGCCGAAGGCGCAGATCAGCCACCAGAGCCAGGAGTTCTCGTGCGATGCCAGGTCCGTCGAGTGCTTCACAATCAGCGTCCACTTGGCCAGCGAGAGTCCAAACCCGGACAGGGCGCCGTAACGGGCCGCGATCGTGTGACAGAAACAGGTGAGCATCAGAAAGCCAATCCAGTTGAACAGAAATGCGACCATGAAAGCCGTGATGAACATGATATCCGTGCCCAGCAAGTTATCTGTGGTGGACAGACTGTTCTCAGGGTCGCTAGCATCGATGGCGATGAACGTCAGGGCCGCCGGAGCGGCGCGCACTGCACCCGGGCCATCGCGCAGCGGATTGGGCGGTAGCGGCAGCAGGGGATTCGGCGGCGGCGGCAACTGTTGTGTCGAGGGCAATGTCAGAAATGCGGGCGGCAGCTCTCCGTTCAGTGACTTTTCCATTTGCACCTCCTCATAGGTGGGCAGCTTGCCGTGCAGCTCCTGCGGCAGCGCCAGATCGCTCTGCTGCAGACCCGCATCCCCGGCGTGCGTGGTCAGCGCTAGCGAGGGCTGGTGCCCCGACATCTGTTGGCCACCCTGACCCATTGCGTCCGGCTCGTACGGTGGTGGTGCGCTAAAATCTGCCTTGGGCGGACCCAGCGGATCATCGCCGGGCGCTGTGGGCGGCTGATTGTTGTGCGGCATGACTGCAACGTGGATGAAAATAGAAAAAATTTGTTAACACACAATGCAAAGGTAAAAACTAATTGGTAAAACGGCGAAGGTAAGCTTGTGCCGGCCCAGAGTCATAGAAAAGTGAGCTTTTTGTTTGGCTTTTATGTATTTTTCACGCATTTATTAAACGTAGTTTGTTAACGCGGTCTCATTATATTAATAAATAGTTATTAAATTAGTTTATTTTTAAAATGGGCGGCTAGCTGCCAAAATTGCATTGTATTAAATCAGCGTTCAGTTAATAATACTTATTTCCTCAGCTGCAAATCGGAAGGCCTTAATACTACGGTTTGCTCGACTCGGTTAAGAAATAAAATAAAAAGTCAATCAGTTAAAACAGGATTAAAGGTCAAGGCATTCGCTGGTTAATAGCAGTTAACGCCTGGCTCGCTCGTGGCTCGTAGCCGACTGCAGATAGGCCTGCTCCAGGGTAAGAATGGAGTTGTGGTGCGGCCCAAAGGGACGACGCGCTATGCGCGCCGGCTTGAGGCCGTCCACTTCGTCGACGGCGGCATTCTCGAATCCCATGTCGGCCGCATCGGTGCCGCTGTCGTGCAGCTTCTGCTTGGCCTGCTTCTCGTGCCGCAGATAGAGCACCACACAGCACATGGCCATTAAGATGACCGCCAGCGTTGCGCCGCTCACAATGCTCGCCTTCTCCAGCATGACGCGATTGCGCGTGGGTAAATAGGAGCCGTCGATCTCCTTGTACTCGCAGCGCGGCCCCATAAAGCCCAACGCACACTCGCAATTGTAGAGAATCTCCTTGTGGATCTCCACGGCGAAGCAGGTGGCATCGTTCAGACAGTACCAGGCGGCATATGTGGGCGGGCAGGTGAAGATGGGGAACGTGATGTTCGGCCGGGACGTGGTGGTCAGCGCAATCACATTGTCCGGCGGCGGTGTGGGCGAAGCCTCAGGACGGGGCTTGCTTATGGCACGCGAGGAGCAGGCGGCGGTTAGCGAGAGGCAGGCGCATAGCGCCCAAGCGGCAAGCAGCGAAGCTCTCATCGTGAATTCTCTAAACTTGGCTTAGAGGCGTTGGCGGCGCATGGCAGGCAGCTGGCGAGGAATACGTGAGGCGGGAATGTGTTGGTTCGATTTGAGCGTACGATTTGTGTGTCTTGTGTTTTGCTTTTCTGGGTGCTGCTGCAACAGAACAAAAGCAAAGTGCAATTAAAATCAACTCAAAATTCAAAAAAGTGTTTCTCAGTTTATGTGCAAGTTTGGGTGTGTAGGTGTGAGTGTGTGTGTGTGAGTGCCGAGCTGAGCTGTGCTGTGAGTGTGTGTTAGTGCCTGCCTAGGCCAGCCTTGCCCTCAATTTCATTCACACTGTCTCTCTGTCTCTAAGCTTTATCGTATCGACCTGAGTGGAAAAAACCAAAGCAGCTTAATTAATTAACAACAAATTTACAATTTTACAAACTAAAACCAAAATTACACAATTTATTTACCTGGCTGAGAACTGTTGTTTGCACAGTTTGCACTTGTTTTTGTTTTTTTGTTATTTGTTTTTTTTTTTAAATTTTGATATGTACACTTAACTTTTGAAAACAATAAACGCGAAATCGTTGAACTTAACTGGTTGAATGTCGTGAGACGTTCAGAACGGGCAAATTGACTCGCCGGGGGGAAGGCAACTTTAATTATGGCTAAAGATACCCCTTACGTTGACCGATAAATAAATTATAAATTGTTTTGCAATTTAAAGTTATCTTTGAGTTCATGCATTCTAACTTCTATAAAGCCCATAAAGCTAGAATTAAAAATAATGTCTTTTATGTTAGTGAATAGTAAATATAAAGTTTCCCTTTTAGTATTTATAGTCTATACACTTAAATATGTATTTTATATAACTTTTCCAACGAATGTGTCGTAAAAACGTGACTCAGCTACAAGCATGTAATTATAATTTTTCATGGCTACCTGTAGCCTGTTGTTAAAGGTCTGTCCTTGAACTTAACGGCACTTTGGTGGCTGGAAATAACAGATATGCCTAGCACTAGAGGGAAAGTTGTTAGCCAAACGCAGCTGAACCACCTTAAAAAGGCATTCGCCCAGCAAATGGCTAGCAAATAAACGAGTGCAATTAGATTGACCTTTGGGCAATTGAATACATGTGAATACAATTTAAACAACTCGTGCTACGCTCGTACATCTAAAAATAGTTGTTAGCCCGTAAAAGGCGTGGAGCGTTGGTCATAGTTGTAACTTGGAACTGGGCCCAAAATCGGGAAATGCAGAGGACACGCAAATGCGCAGTTTGTTTGGGGTTTTTCAAGTTCGAGAGCGGATTCTTAATTGTATTTGAGCGTGCTTCGGACATATGTATTAAGGAAGGGCCAGTATATGCTTGGAAACCAAATGAAACATAAGTATATGTACACATAGGACCCCTATAAACAGTTATACATAATCACCCATTTACAAGGCAATTTAAAGGGCATAATACCCATGCTGTGGGTATTATACATTTTCCACGAAATTTGTGTAAGCAGGGAGACATCTCGGTTCCCGTAAAGTAATCCTGGTCGCTATCAATAGCCGAGTGTTTCGCTGTAAACCCTCAGTTCAAAAGATATCTTGATGAAACGTGGCAAAGATTCGCACGAATCCGTTTGGCTTACATTTCTTGTTTCTGATTACTTATCAAGTTTTCTTACTTATATGTGTATTCTACATTTTAGTTCTAGATACACAATACATTTCTTAAAAACAATAGCAAAGAACTGTTTCTTTGAAATTTACCCACTTAACGCATTAGTAATAAGTAATTAACAGGCACTCTCTTAACAAATATACTATATCTGTATATATTATTCACTTACAAACAAATGTATATAATAATTACCAGCAAATGACGGGACGCTATTTTCGCCCGTGTTTTTTAACGTGGCGAAATAAGCGCTGATTAGGCGATAAAGTGTGTATGTTACAACGACAATGCAGTCAATTGATAAAGCCACAGCTGAGTCACTTGAATGAAAGTGTGTATGAATGTAGACACCAGTATACGGAGATATCTACACACAGTAAGCAAAAACATTATTCGTACACCCTTAACCTTCAAGTTTGTTGCTCTGTTAATTAACGTACAGCAAAGGTAAATAAACACTTTTTTAATAATAAAAATGCAACATTCTTATAACATATTTTGCAAACAAAAATAGTCAAATTCAGGTTTTGTCCAGCGTCAAGGTCAAGACAATTTCTTGGAAAATATATCGTTTACAGTTAGATACGAGCAGAGAACATCATAGTATGAATATTGTTATGCCTCATTTAAGTTGTTATCAGTTTTTGACAATGCATATCATACATTTTATCTTCCTTTTAAAAATATATTATAAGAATATTACATTTTCATTATAAAAGACTATTTGTTTACCTTTACCTTACGTTAGGCTATAGAGCATTAAACTTGAAGGCTAAAGGTGTACAAATAATTTTTGTGCTTACTGTATATGTAGATATGTTAACTATCATTATAAAAATATTGCATGAAACGAGCAAAAAGTGCCGCAGGCAGCGCGACGAATGTGAAATAGAAAGAGGGCACAAAATGGCCTGAGTTGGCGTGGGTAGGAGAAATTCAATAGGCTCTATGTACGCGTACATATAATAAGTATATAATGTGTGTGCACAGTCAGCTGGCCTGTTGGTCAGGTAGTTAATGGCTCGATGGCCAACAAAGGCGTGATGAAAAAAAAAAATAAGGAAAAACTAAACAATAGCAATAGCAAAAACATAGCGAAGGTTTTGTGTGTTGATAAGAAATTTGAGAACAACGACAGCTGCAGCAGTTGTTGGAGCTGCTGCTGCTGATGCTGATGCCACATGCAGCAGGTGCGAATGATGCATACACACAAACGCACACAAATGCAGCTGCGCCCTAAACCAGTTAAACGAGAACTGAGCTGCGGAAGTTGCCTGAATGAAGACCTTTAAGAAGCTGCTTCCGTCTGCGGCAGCATCAGGCAACTTGAATGAACACACACATGCATATATATATATATATATGTGTGTGTGCAGCCAGTACCGTTAAGCATAGAATATGCATTTATGTGGGCAGCTAAAACAAGTTTCAAATGCGTTGAGAAATTCTGTTCAAGAAAAAGAGAAAAAAATTGCCTCACTTGTTGTTATTGCTGCACAAGGGCAAACGAATTAATGAATATGAATAAAATAAACAACTATTGCCACACAAATAAAGCACTTATCGCAGTGAGCAGCAATTTAGCAGCGGGGCAAATATCACCGTAACTTTAAGATTATTAATTTGCTAATCAAAACACAAACAAGCACACACACATACGCACACAAACCGTTGTAAATAACACACATACACAAAGTTGCTCCCCTGGAGCTGTGCTCCCCCTGCCAAGCAATATTTTACATCGCTTTTTCTATTTCTGTGCTACCCCAACAAGAGCTCGGCACAGCTCATGCTCGAGTTTTATTTTTACAACAATCGGCAATTGTGTGTTTCTTATACCGTTTTTGGGTGTTTGCTATTTATTCACCTTTGCGATGCGTTCGTCGATTGGGTTTTCACTTTTGCGCAGCGCGTTCGCTCTCGACGAAAGTGTTTATTGATTTGCCAAGAGTGCTGCCAAACACACACAGAATACTGTTGTTTTTTGGAACGGTTAACAACTTAAATGTAATGCGTTGCGTTTTTCGTTAATTTTGTGAACTTCTTTTTTGATTATATAGCAAGTTTGATTATTTAGTAAATTAGTTGGAACAAAACAAATGCGACTACGTGAGCCACATTCTTCTTCTTCGGTGAATCTAAGTTAGCTGCCAACTTCACGTGCCTCGAAACTGCGCGTCCGCCAGTGCTGCAAAGCGTTACTGACAGAATGCCTCTGAAAAACGTAATCGTAATCGAAAAACATCGTTAGACTCTGAGTATAGTATTGATAGTTAAACTATCGATTAGTTGATGCCCACAAAACAATTTGTAAACAACGACGTGGTAGATTAATTAGATTTTGGATTTAAATATGATCAAATTCGGGCTATTATTGTGTTTACTATTGGCCTTGAGCAGTGTAAGTAGCCTAGACCAAGTTAAAGAAGCGTTAAATGAGTTTTCTCCATTTTACAGTGGCCAAAACAAGCGCATGCGGAATTCACGGCAGCTGATTGCCGGGAGCTCGGCTTCATCAAGACTCAGTTAATGTGCTCTAACTGCGATAAGCTAGATGATTTTGGTCTGGAAGCCATCAAGTAAGTAACATATCAATACTTGCGCACACCTTTAACTTCCGATATCCCCCTCGCCCGCACAGGCCACAGTGCAAGCAGTGCTGCACGCAGGACCAGCAGCCCGCGGCACAGCGCACCTACGCGAAGGCCATTCTGGAGGTGTGCACCTGCAAGTTCCGCGCTTATCCACAAATACAGGCGTTCATACAGAGCGGCCGGCCCGCGAAGTTCCCCAACTTGCAAATCAAATATGTGCGGGGCCTGGACCCGCTGGTCAAGCTGCTCGACTCCAGCGGCAAGGTGCTGGAGACGCTGTCGATAACGAAGTGGAATACGGACACCGTCGAGGAGTTCTTCGAGACTCATCTGTCCAAGGAGGGCGGCGGCAAGAGCGCCTACAGCGTGGTGGAGGATGCGGACGACGAGGACGACGATTACCTGCGCTCCAATAGAATATAAAATTGCAATTATGCCCTCATTTAGTAGTCAATGTAATAAAGATAGCCTATCGTTTAGGAGTCGAAACCAAATCGTCAGAGCTTTTTGTGAGCAAAGCTTCAGGGAAAGTTTGAGAGCCCGCTGTGGTTACAGTTTGAGGGGCATTTATCGATCGTGGTTTGAAATTCAGCAAATTGCCCATTTCTATTTTTGCCGCAATGCGTCCAAATTTATTGATTCATATAAAATTAAACCGAATTTCTTATTTGTTATCTTGCTATCAAAATCGGGACTGCGAACCCAATAACAATGTCTGGCTATTGTGACCCATTATTTTACCAGGCAAGAACTACGTTACCGCGCCCATGCACACACATACATATTTACATACGTGTGACGTATTAATCCCCCAAGATGTCAAATATTTGCTCAGATTGTTAAATAGTCTTTCACTAAATTGGCAGGGCAAATAACGAAATGTTTTTTATATTTAATTTAGTTGCGTGACAACTTTTGCTTATCTATCGCCCATTGTATCGCTCTCTCGCGCTCTCTCGTGCCCTGTGACGGCTTCCCATTTTTCCACTTGGCGCGGCGCATGTGCACGCGGCTCTGCAGCTATTCACAATATAGTGAAACTGAGGTTATGTGCATCTCTGCTAAATATACATACATACATATGTATATTCACAATAATACTGATTGGCAAATAAGATTTCTTATATACTTTGTGCAATATCGCCTGTTCACGTTTCATTACAATACATATTTCTATTTGTACTTAATTAATTGTATTTAATGCGGTTGTCGATCTTGTTGTTGTTTTTAATCATAGCCTGACCCACAGTGGGACTAAGTGGATAGAAAAGCTTGTATACTAAAATTACCAAACACTGATTACAAATTAAAAATACTATGTTTATATGTATTTATGTATGTCTGTGTGAACGATTGTCACGCCCCATTGTCCATAGATAGGTTGTCTTGTGTTCAATACTAATTACTCGCAATATAAATATTCTATGCATATTGCATTATTGTTATGCACGGCAGCTGCCGGGCCCAGAGAGAGCTTATCATTGTGTGCCATAAAAGCGCATTCAACTGTTTGGCAAAACTATATACATATATACACGTATACATACATATTTATATACATGTATGTGTGTGCATATGTGCAGTCACTGAGAGCCCCCCTGGTTAGCAGCATGGCCGCTGGCTGCCTCTTGGAATGTCGTTTAAGGCGCCCCCCAACCTAGATTGCTAAACTGTTGTTGTTTTCATTTCTCTCGTGTTTGCTGATAACATTTGCGCCTTTAGTGTTAAGAACCGGTCGCTAGAGCATCGAGTGCGGGAGCGGGCCAGCAGATAACAATAATGACGCTATAGTCAAAGCGTCATAGCTTCCATTAGCGCGACAATTTGATTTGATTTTAGCGCTTCATTAAGAAACAACACGATAGGAACCACTAAAAACCGAATAGCACCGACAAAGAGAGAGAGACAGAGAGAGAGAGAGAGAGAGAGTGAGGCAGATTTGGCAGTTGGCTAATTCTCTCTCTCCCACTCCTATTGCTATTCTCTTTTGTGCGACTTGCCCTTTTACCGTTAACAGTATCAGCAAAGTCAACGAGAGCAGCGTTATAAAAATCAAAAGCTTGATTTTTTAATTGCGATTTGCACTTTAAGCACGCAACCTAAAGGGTATTTTACTTTTGTTAGTAAATATGTATGCAGAGATTGCTTGATAAATAAATATAGATAAATAATAATATAACTTGTGAAAAATAAATAAATAATACACAAATTTGACTAATATTAGCTTATTATGTTTGCAAGGGTATTTAAACGTCGATGTATACATATCTTGCGTTTTCTTTCATGTTTTATTTATAAACTAAGCTTGTTTCAACATTTATGACTTGTGCGCACAACACATGC
Organism: Drosophila colorata; assembly: GCA_035041545.1. Lineage (NCBI taxonomy): Eukaryota > Metazoa > Arthropoda > Insecta > Diptera > Drosophilidae > Drosophila > Drosophila colorata. The sequence goes on from JAWNLD010000564.1 coordinate 11,580,266, forward strand.
TCAAATATGTATGTATGTGTATTAAAAAAAATAGATTTGTAGACAAGGAGGTTCATGCATGTGTCTGCTCTCTCTCTCTCCCTCTTTTTCTTTGAGAGGTAACATTCAAGTAGGACCAATTGTGGCCAGATTGAACTTTAGTTAATAAATTTAGCACAGGCCACAAACTGCGTCGCGCTTATTAACAAAGCAGCAGCGACAACAATGGCAACAACAGTTGCAGCTAATTGTAATCTTCAGCCCATGTTAATGTATGCAATTAAAAAATGAGGGGATTTTTTTTATATGTAGCTTTTAATGCTTATGTATATATAAATATGAAGGTATATACATTTTACGTGCAATTATTTGCATATTTAATTATTTATAGTAATTCGCTGCACCCGCACGCTCACGTAGAGGCTAAACAAAAAAGTGAGAGTGGTCTAGTAAGCAACCCGACTAATAGATAGCCTGTACAGTTGCCACGAACTTTCTTGCATTAATACTTCACAAGTATAAGTTTCTTGCCATTATAGTTTCCGAGATCGCTGCGGTCATTCGGAGGGATAGACGGCCGCCCTAATCAAGAATATACATATATTTATATAGACTCGAAGATGCAACCATCTACCTGTTACATACATTTTCATAAAACCCATTATACCATTGTTTACCTATTTTCAATGGGTGTTGGGTAAAATAATATTGAATGAGAAGAACAGGTGGTCAAAAATGGATTTAAAATTAAATATAAGATTTATTTGAAACAAATAACTGTGTTATGACATTGAATATACTCTTATTCCTGTTGTTTGGATTTTGTTTCCGTAATTTAGAAATGTAATCATATATTACATACACAATTACTTAGTTGTAATGTAATAGTAATTTGATGTATAAACTACATGTACATATTTTCGGTTTATTTCGAACGCGCGCATTAAAAAAACAAAAAGAAAACAAACACAACACAGCAAACAAATAAAACAACAAAAGTTTTGCTGCATTTTTTAATTTTTAATTTTTTTTTTGTTATTATCTTTTTTCAATGCGCCTGTTCTCCTAACATCGTTTACAAACATTTTTATTTTGTTTTTCGCATATTATTAAGGATTTAAAGTTTACTTATTTAGTTTATAACTAGAGTTTTACATTGACATTAAAAAAAGGAAAATGTATATTTTATGCAAAAATGTTGTTACTATATAATTAACAATATTATGTATATAAGTTCTGGTACTCAATTAATAAAACGTTTGCACTTTTAAAGCCTGTTACTTGCTCTTTCTTTTTGTTGTTGTTCCTTAAAAATGTTTATTAGTCGTAGTCGCTTAATAAATTTAGACTCTCTATATAACTTCTTGTTATTTATTTTTTGTTTTTTGAATTGGAATTGAAATAAAATATTGTATTTTAATTTTGGTACGAAGAATTTCATGCGTAAGTTTCGGTGTGTGGTATAATATATTATTAAAGACTTTTTTAAAGGTTTTGTGTTACATTTTCTTTGCCTCCTAACTATGTTTAATTAGCTTTAAGTTTTGTAAAAAATTTTGAGTAGTTCGTTTTTGATTTAGTTGTGGTTTTTGCTTTTTTGTTTTTTTTTTTCGTTAAGTTTGTCGTCAGTAGAGCGCGTTTTCGTGTTATAGGATGCTCAGATCGAATCAGATTCGAACCTATAACAATCTGATCGCCTCTGATAGCTGGCCAAATGTGTATAGTATATATATAAACTATATATTTAACTTTATTTGTGATACTGCGTGTTTATAGAAAGGGAGTGGGATTGGCGAATAATGTACACCTCATAATTCATAATTCATCGAGTTTGTTTTTCATTTATTAATTTTTTTTCATTTCTGGCAAATTGGGTATTCGGAAAGTGCGCGAAACACTTTGAATTGAACATAGATAATGTTTTTACAGCACAGGAAGGATCGGTATCGAGATAACAATAACTTTAAGGATCTGCGGTCTTAAATACTAGTAATTGCTTCGACGGCACGTAAGGGTAAATTTAGATATATCCATTTGCACGCATATACCTGTTGCTATGAGGGCTCTGATAGTAGTGTTCATAGCATTATTATCTGTTATAAATAGTTGGTAAATTTTATCTTTATTTTACAGGAATTTCTTTTGTTTTTTTGTGTTTTGTGTTTTTGTTTTGTTTTTTTTTTTTTATTCTTTTATGTAGAACGTGTACAATAATTTGGTCGTAGGTCTAAGACACTTTTTGGTTTTAATCCTTTTCCATTATATAAATAAATACATATACATGTGCATGTATATATTGTTGTTATATACAGAAAGTAGCGTTACATTTTATATATAGTAAGTAGTAGGTATTTTCGTGACTTATGTGCGTAGTTAAGTAAAATCTGAGACTCGCTGTAAAATATATAACGTATGTTAACGGTTCTGCTTGGAGGGTGCCGGGAGGGAGCAAATTGGAGGGTAGACATCGTTTTTTTTTTTTTTTATTTTTTTTTATTGGAGTGGGTGGGGCCAACAGGACTCTCAAGTACACTAACGGCTATGTTTTACGAGCTAGCTACACAAAGCACAACGAATGACGGGGACAGGGACCTGGACGTGGACATGGACGAGTAGGGAAGGGATTTAAAGGACGGGCACGAGGACGCGGTTAGGTACGAGTACAAGGACTAGTATATGGGCACATGGACGCGAATAACAACGCTTACATCTAAGATGTGTCTGTTTGTGTGTGTGTGTGTATCGTCATCGATAGCTTGGCATGACTTAGAAGAAAAACTTGCGCACTTCCTCATCCAAGTCGGTGGAGTCGACAAGATCATCTATGACGCCCGGCACAAGAAGCTCAACCACCTCCAAGTCCTTTTTGTCCTTTTCGCTAGCTGCTGCTGCTGCTGCGGCTGCTGCAGCTGTCGCCGCCTGCTGGTGGACATCCGTGCAGTTGCTGACTGGACTGGTGGACGGCAGTGGCATCGCAATGCCGGCACCCAGCAGCGCCTCGTAGGTGTCCTCGAGCAGCACGCCGCTCTCGATGGCCGCAACAGCCTCCTCATAGTATCAGTTGAGGTCGCGCCGAAAGCTGTCCTCGATGTTCGGATCAATCATGATCGGATTCTGATCGGATAGCATCTGCAGACCAGCCACGTCCATTTGGCCCAAATCCAGATCGAGAGAGTCGAAGATCTCTCTGCTGAAATCCGCATTCGAGGAGTAGTCGCTGAATATTATCGAGGGTATATTGGCTGTGGTGGGCGTATGGCTCTGCGATTGGCCCTGATGGTGGTGTTGCTGGTGCTGCTGCTGTTGCTGATGGTGCTGCTGGTGGTGGTGGTGAGGCTGTTGATGGTGGTGCGACTGAGGCTGCTGCTGCTGCTGTTGCTGGTGGTGATTCATCACCATGTTGGAGTTGCTGACTGGCGAGCTGCTGGACAGCGGCGAGTTCGAGTGGTGCGGCGAGTGCATCGGTGAGTGGTGCGGCGAGTGGTGCAGCGACAGCGACAGCTGCTGCGGCGAAGCCTGCGCCGACATGGGTATGGGCAGCGGCGAGCTGGGACAGCCCAGCGGCGAGGGTACCGGCGAGGCGACCAGCGGCTCGCCCACGCCACCACCACCACCACCCCCATTGCTGTTGTTGTTGTGGTGCTGGTGTTGACTCTCGACGGGCCCATTCAGACTGGGGCCACCATTGTGCGTTGCTGCTGGACACGCTCCATTGCTGTTGTTGTTGAGGAGTTGCTGTTGTTGCTGCTGTTGCTGCTGTTGCTGCTGCTGCTGTTGGTTGTTGATCCGCCTCAGGTTGTTGTTGTTGGCGCTCGCCTCGGGACTGCCGCTCAGTTCATTAAAGTCCAACAGCTTATTTTGCGTTTGTGCTTGTGCCAGCTCCTGGTTGTGATAGGGTCCGTTGGAGCCATTCGGCGCCGTCGCCGCCGCCGCCGCCGCGAACTCCTCAAAGTCGAGGCCGACAAAGTTGTTGCCAAAATTCTGTTGCTCCGGCGACGAGTTGCTGTCGCCGAGCGAGAAGTTCTCAAAGTGATTGTGAAACGAGGGATTCAGACTGTAGGCGGCGTCAAAGGCGCCCGAGAGCTGCTGCTGCTGCTGCTGTTGCGGCTGCTGCTGCACTCGTATGGGACTGGCCGGTGCGCTGGTGTGCAGCTCGCTGCCGGAGACGCTGCTGAGCAGGCCGGGCGAGGAGCGCGGACTAGACGGATTGGCTGGCTGCCGATAGTCGGTCAGATTGCCGGCGACGGAGGTGGTGCCATTGTTGCCACCATTCGCGCCCAGCGTCGGCAGCGGACTGAACGACAGGTGCGGCGAGCTGCTGATCGGCGGCTGGGCGGGCGTGCTGGCGGCGGACGTTGGCGAGTGCTGTTGCTGATGATACGGCGACGGCGGACCCCCCGCCCCACTGCCCGGACTAAACGGACTGGGCGACTGATCCCGTTCGCGTCGCTGATTGTGCGGTGACATGACCGGCGATAGCGTCTGTTGCAGCTGCTGTTGCTGCTGCTGCTGTGACTGTTGTTGTTGCTGCTGCTGCTGCTGCTGTTGTTGTTGTTGTTGCTGCTGCTGCTGCTGTTGCTGGGGTGTCGCGTAGTGTTGCAGTGCGGTGAGATTGGGCAGGGAGCCGGTGTTGGCGTAGCTGGCCTGATCCTGCAGCGGCCTGAACAAAGAGTTTGCGAATTTGGCGTTGTTGTATGGCGTTTGTTGTTGCTGCTGCTGCTGCTGCTGTTGCGAGGGATGCAGCTGCTGCTGCTGTTGCTGCTGCTGATGCAGTTGCTGCTGTTGTGCTTGTGGCTGTTGCTGTTGGTGGATTTGCAGCTGCTGCTGCATATTGTGCTGATGCTGCTGCAACTGCTGCAGCTGCAACTGATGCGGCAGCAGCGGCGACTTTCTCCTTTGTGCCTGCGGACTGAAGCTGCGTCCAATTTGGTGCGGCGAGTGAGATCGTTGACTGTGCGGCGACTGTTGCTGCTGCTGTTGCTGCTGCTGCTGTTGCTGCTGCTGCTGCTGCTGCTGTGTGTAGTTGGCGTGCAGCGAGTTCATGTCCGTGGGAAAGCCGCCCTCCGCGGCCACCGCCATGTTGAGGCTCTGATGCAGCGCCGAGTCCGAGTTGGAGCGCCGCCAGTTCGAGTCCATCGGTGGACTCAAGTAGAGGTTCTGTTGTGCGCCGTTGTTGTTGTTGTTGCTGATGATGTTGCTGTTGTTGTTGCTGCTGCTGTTGCTGTTGGGCAGGCCCATCGCATTCACCAGACCCCCCGCAACCGTCGCACTGCTGCCGTAGGGTGAACGATCCTGCTTCCGCTCCGAGGGCCGCCGCATGGGCCCCACGCCCACGCTGCGTCCGCGCGACTCTCGATACGCCGTGGGTGAGCCGCCGCCACCGCCCGCAATGCCGTCTGGTGAAGCGCCGCCGCTGGCGCCGCTGCCATTGCCGCTGCCACCGCCTCCGCCGCCGCCGCCGCCAGCTGTTCCGTTGCCCGCGCCCGGCGAGGCATTGCTGGCGCCGCTCTCGGGCCCGCCCAGAGTGCACTCCATGGCCTTCTGGTTCGCCTGCGTCTCGTCCATTTTGGTGGCGTACACCTCCTTCATGATGCGCTCGAACTCGGCCGTGCCCTCCGCCTGCTTCTGTTTCTGCAGCGCGATCTTCTCGCTGAACTTGCGCGGATTGGCCATTGCTCTGGTCCTTCTGTGTGTCCTGGCTGCGCCCGCGATCAGTCTGTGAATATAGGGTGTTAGATAGAAAGAATGCCGTCAGGGGGATCGCGGGGGCATGACATTTCGCGTTCGTTTTGTTTTGCTCTGTTGCGCCATTTTATCAGACGCAACGATTCAAGTTTCTCGCTCCCACAAAAACTACCTTGAAATAAAGGGCTCTCTGGCTGGGTCAAGTCGCCATTTTAATACTCTTTCTAATGTTTTTGCGATTTGTGGCTTTGTGGAACTATTAACAATGAAAAACAATTATGGGAATATTTAGATTTATTATTTAAAAAAACCGCAAATGCGGATTTATATGCGGATTGACACTAGAAATGAGTCAGGGCAGGCGATAATTTATGGGCGTATTAAAATTGCTATTCATTGAATGTAATGACTAACCGCTGATTAACTAAATGGTGAATGATATCTTGAAAGACGAGCTGTTATAGTAACATATATGTATTTCACCTTTCTTGTATACTTCTACAGTAAATCTATCTATGTAAATAGAATTTTTGTTCGATTTTGAAACTGTCTTGAAGCTAATTTACTAGTGCTAAATAGGTACTTTGGTCCCTCGCAAATACAAAATAAAAATATTTTGAAAAAAGTTACAGGAATTGTGTTTATTTGTGATAAACAAACTTGAGCCTCAAGTCCACTAACCGATAATTATTAAATATAAACAAATGCAAAGAAAGGGGAAAAAATTCCCTAAAATAGAACATTTTAGATCCATTTAACAAAAATGTTCTTTTGTTTTAATTTTGAATTTTTTCAACAATTTTTATTTTTTAAAAATGTTATTTATCGAGTTCTCGAAAGACTTTATACATTTCTTGACGCCTGATAATTGGCTATTTTAAAGTTCAAAAAGCTATTCAGTCTTAGATAGTTTTGCTGTACATATTTATCGGCTGCAAATGGCGCGCATACTCTATGGACGTTAGGGTATTGCTAATGCTTTGGGCTGCTCTTGGCTTTATCAATGTGTCAGCTGATAAGGCAGATAGTTGGCCTAACAAATCAGGCACCGCTGTAGCCACAATGTCGCACTCTTCTCTTCTGCTATCTGTCTCTTTCACTCTCTTTTAGCGCTATTCCTTTCTCGTTCTAACGCTAGCTGGTTTCAGTATTTCTCCGCGCTGGGATTTATTGCATAACGCGTGCAATATGTAAAAAGGGCGGGAGAAAAGCATTCGACGCAAAGTAAACAATAAGTTTATAGTTCTTTGGAACTGTCTCAAAAAATGATATACGGGGGCCAGGCAACCGAACCAGGCAACAGAACCGAAACTGAAACTGGAACTGGGGCCAACCTGCAGCTGCAATATGCAAACGCAAATGGAAGTGACGCCCGTTGCGTAGCAAACGAAATAATTTTGCATTAATTGATTCGTTCGGTTTGGCGCTGTGCGAAGTTCGCGAAGGGGCCCAAAGCACGTGAAGGGCATTCGGGTGGCGTATATGTAACATTTTGTTTGGTATCTAGTTTAGCCCGCTTCGATCGATATACTATCGATTGGGCTGTCAACATAAACCAGTTACGCAGCTTCAGCTTAAATTATTTCAGTTTTTTTTGCTGAACTTGATGAGCTGGTTAAGAGGTTGACAAAAGTCTTACCAAAAAGGGGCGACAAGTTTGTAGCACACGCACACAGAGACAGTCGGGCTTTATCTTTGACAAAACATGTGAATGATACGACTGATAGAGCAATCGAGCTATGAAGTCATGCGTGGTCGGATGAATTCTTATCTACGGATTGGACATAGATCTTGAATCGTGCTCGTGACTATAAAAAAGTTGCCTGCTGATAAATCAGTTTACAGGTGAAATGGAGGGTTGAAATATCGCCAAGTAACGCTTGAGTTTCAGCCTTAACTTAATTAACTATATTTTTTATGACTTTTTCTACAGTTATATTATTTGGTAGTACGGCTCAATAAAAGTGGCTCATGCGGTTAATTAAATTTAAGTACATAAGAACTGAAGACATTCTGCTTCGATATAGGGCGCCCTGACTCAAATCGTGTTGTGCATAAGAAAATGTAATATATTTAAAATATATTATGGTACACATATACTTATATAACCTATATAGTGTATTTATGGAAATATCCGTGTGTAATTTCAGGTAATAATCATTCGAACCAGTTGTTAGTCAACTTTTAACGAATGTTTTTTCCAAGTTTCAGCTGCACTCAATGCCTGCATGCGACTGCTATCCAAAAGTTTCCCCTTACCAAGAACCCCATGAATAATTTATAAGCCATAGAGTTTCCTTTCGTTGGTAAGACAATGTTATGGAATTTTCCCGCCCACTCGGGAGCAGAATCTAAAACACAAACAACAACAAAAAAAAAAAATCAATTCTCGATCGTGAATTCCGGCTAATTGTCAACAAGCGGATGACTAACAACTCGGAAGTGTGTGCGAAAACCAATTTTGGCTTAAAGCAATGCGCCCGTGGCTTTAACTGATTGGCGATTCAGCTCATATGCGCGTGCCCTTAACCGGCCGTCCCTCCCTCTTTCCCCCCCTTCCCCCACACATTCACAATTAGCAGCTGTTGCCGGTGAAGGGGGGGGGGTGGGTTGGGGTTCCATAAAAGGAAGGAGTGTATAAAAAAAAACATTCCCACGAATCGATAATGACATTTAATAATGATTTAATAACCGAAGCGATAAAAATTTACTTAAGCGCACATGGCTCAGGGTCGCCAGCGACGAGGAGGGAAAGGGGGGGGGGGGGCGAGTAGCCAGTCAGCAGGAAGTGCTACCTCGACCTGGGCTCCATTTGGCCCTAGCCGTAGCCCTAGCGCTGGGGTTGGATTTGGTGCGCTTATCAGCTGCTTTATCGGCGCGCGCCGTGGAATTTTTGAATAATTTTGCACTGTTTGTTTACGAGAAGAAGGCGCGCGACAGCAGGGGGCGGGGGCGGAAGTTCGTCGCCCGCATGTCCGAAAGCTGCCATTCTGCCACACACACTGCGGCAAATGGAGCGGCCGGCGGTTGCAAAACAAAACGAACGCTGCATTGGGGGTTTGCGGTGGGGTCTAGTTGGATTGAGTGGGTGTTGAGGGGGTGGGGGTGGTTCAGTCAAGAGTGATTTTTACTTACTTGTCAAAGCGCGCGCTATGACAACAGAACCACTTGCTCTCGCTCTCGCTCGCGCTCGTGTCCAAGCGCGCGCTCTCTCCCGCTCTTTTGTTTTGGCTCTCTCGCGCGCTGCCAACTAACTTTGGCAACTCCAATTGGCCGTTTGGCTATGCAAAAACAAAAATAATAATTTCGCGCTGTCGTTGCGTTGTTGTTGTTTCTTAATTAAAATAAGTATGCTTTATATATATGCGTTTCTATATATATGTACGTATTATTATTATTATGGCTCTGTTATGGCTGAATATAAATTTTTTGGCGCTTTTTTCGCTGCTTCTTGTTGGCGCCCAGCTGCTGTCAAGCTTTTTTTTTTGTTATGTTGTTTTGTTTGTTCTGAGCGCGGTCGTTTTTTTTACTGCGTCTTCTTCTACTTTAAAAAACTTGTCAGCTTTTTGTTGTTGTTGTTGTTGTTGTTGATAAAACCAGATTTTATTTTGCGCTCTGCTTGTTTCTTTTCTAATACGAAATTGATTTCTAATTTGAGTTTTGTTGTTGTTGTTGTTGTTCGCGCCAGTTGGGAATTTGTTAATGGCCGCGCGCAAAAGATTTTTGTGCTGCTGCTTCTTCTTCTATTATTAGTTGTTGTTGTTTGCTCTCACACACACACACACACACACACACGCAAACACACGCGCGCCAGCTCGCGTTTATTGTTTTAACGCACAACTACGACGTTTTTTTATTCTGCTTGGCACTTTATTTTTTTTTTGTATTTTCTTTTTTGTTGTTTTTCGTTACCAACGAAATGAAAAACTTTTGTTGCGCCTTTGACCTCTTTTCACGCCGACGTTGACTGAGGCAGAGGCAGCGGCAGCGGGCAGCGAGACTTTTAAAGAGCACTGTATTTTTGTGTGTTGTTGTTTTGTTGCGTTCTCCAATTGGTCCAGCTAGCGTTGCCAATTGGTCTGCGGGATTAAAGCTAGAAGCAGCAGCTGGCGGCGGCCTGTGCCCGTTACGAATTTGTGACCGTTATTGCATTGCATTTCCTTATTGGACCTATGTACTTGTACGTATGTATGTAAATGCTCAGCTAGTGCTCCGATTTGGCTTTTTGTTTTTCACCAACAACAGGCCAAACAGCGCGCACACACACACACGCACACTGGCACACACACACACACACGCTGTCTCATGTGTATTATGTACACACACGTATTATGTATGTTATTTTCGTTGCACCGCACTCGCACAAACTTATCATCACGATTCGACTGCTGCTGCTGCTGTCGTCTCTTCTTCTTCGTTCATCTTCGACGTCTTTCTTGCTTTTGCTGTTGCGTTATTGCTGGGCACTGTGCGTTTAACTGGCACGTTTTCAATTGTTGTTAGCGCGCCATGCAACTGAGCCTGGTTATCGCTGCGTTTTTCAACGAGATTTATCGCATTTGTTTTGTTATTTTCACTTTTTCTTATTAGATTTCTGGTTGAGCAGCAGTGACTAAGAATACACTAAAATTGGTCAAGCGCGTGGAACGGAACTGGTTTGCCACGGAGCTGCCAGCTAGCTGCCGCATGTTCCCGCCAGATGGCGCTGCTCACATGCGTCCCAGCGCTCAACTGTGGCGCAACTGTGGCTAGCGCTCAACAGTTGAATTTTAAATACAAAATGCTTTTATGCTATTTTTTTTATATTAATTAATTATTAATTACGTAAGTGAAAGTTTATAATGTTTGTGGTTATGTCAGTGAATTTTGAACATGCACTTATTTTTGTATGCATATGTAAATAAAGAGCGGACTTTTATTTAAGCTTAGACTGAATGGCACGCATCAACACACACACACACGCACACAAATTGCAATTTGTGTCTGTGTGTGTATATGGCGCCCACTGTTCGTACGCCTGTTTCCTTTTCCGTTAACATTTTGTGTCTGGTTTCCGGCATTTTTGTGCGCCGTTTAAAATTGTTTCCTCAGATACAAATCTCTGGCAGCAACAAATTTCGCTTTGCAGACACTTGAATGCCAATTGCAGGCAAATTGGCGCCTTCGGGCCATCATCTAAGTCCTGCGCCTTCGCCAGGAAACGGGCACCAACAACAATTTCTAGTTGAACCAATCTAAAGTGACAGAGAAAATTGAAAATGTGACCACGTTTGCATGATGATGTTGCCTGGTCTATTTAACTTGGCGAAAGAGTATGCCAGAAATTATATTTCTACGCTGCCAGCTTTAAATTAATTAAACGAAATGCATAAATTCCTTGGCGCAAGTCAAGAACGTAGAAAATCAAAACTGAAAGTAAACAAGAGAGAGATGGAGAAAGACAACTCGAATAAGGGCGGAGTTGATGAAAGTCTGTTGGGGCGTTACCGACTCCATTAACTGTTTCATTCCCTGTATATCAATATTTATTTACGTACATTTTGGCTACTTATTACATTAATTACAATTGTCGATATGTTGGCAATTAGTTAAATAATTTACTATATGTACAATTAATATTATTATTTGCTTCAAGTGTTCGAAAATAAAAAGTGCCAGGCCAGAAAGCTTCTCTGCACACAGACATTCGTATATAAATACATTTCCAAACACTTTGAAATATTTAATTCATCTAGCACACAGAAAATACACTCAGAGAAAAACGCTGTTCTGAGTTCTAGCGTGACTAAAATAAAATGTATACCCTATGTTCCTGAAATAGCAATTATGTGCTTAGTTAACTTAACTTTGACAATATTTGTACTTGATTTACATAATTTTTATTATTTAAAGTATTGATATAACTATCTATATAAACTATCAACTTAACTATTTTTGAAAAGCACTAGCCTAGGATTTGAGCCCTTCTAGCTCTAGAATGTGTAACTATTTTGTTGTATTATTAATGTTTAAGGTATTTAAAAACTTATATGCTAAAACCTAGAACTCTCCTAATAGAATGCACTTACAACAATTACCCTTGGGCTATTTGGCAGCTTGTTCCATTAAATTAGTGGCACATTTAACATTTAACGCATATTAATTTTCAACTATCTGTTATCATTACAAGGCCTCGCAGCTGCGCATCTCATTTGCTTTTATTCTGTAGAACAATATCTCGTTGCCCATGGCACATTGAGTTCTTATCAGTCTCGCTTGTTATCATTTGATATCATGACTGAATCGATGGCTGGGCAGGAGTAGGGTACGTGGGGGGAGGGCAGCTGCCACATCCGAAAACAATTGATATTGAGTTGCGATTGCCTCGCGCATTGATTTCTTAAATTTCAATCAAACTTCAGCATAACATGGATGTTTGTTCGTATTGGTTTTTTTTATTACTAATATTCCTTTTATTTCGTTTGGGTTGTGAGCAATTTTTTCACCGCTGTTGTTGCGCTCAGTCGAGCGTCGGCGTTTTTGGCACTAACAATTAAAAGTAACGGCAGTTGACGCTACATTTAACGGTACGTACAGACCATATATACGAATTTGAGCGTGGCGGTATGCGAAGTGTCTATATATATGTATATATATGTGTGTGTGTGTGATGAACTCTTAATAAAAAGATAGCCAACTGTAAAATTAAATTTTATGTTGCAAAAAATAAAAAAATGGCATACACACCTGTCCTTAAGCTCTCAGTTCATTAATAGCTGGATTGCATGCAGCAACAACTATAAAAACAAGTGCAAAGAGCAATTGTGAAAAGAGAGTACAACAAGGGCTCTAGAGAAGAAGGAATGACAACAGGATACCCTTTCAGTTCCAAACCTACATAGAAAAGAACTTTGAAACTAAAGGTAAAATATTGGTATAGAGAGAGAATTAGGGCGACAGTATAAGAGAGAGAGTGAGAGAGAGAGAGAGAGTGGAAAGGTCAGTCAATAAAAGTCAATGTAAAAAAAATGATGGAGAGATAATGCACTATATAACACTCTAGACATGAACGTGGGGAGATAGAGAGAGAGATAGATAGATAGAGAGAGAGATAGACAAATAGAGAGAGAGAGAAAGAGAGAGAGAGAGCGAGAAAGAGGAAGAGTGGGGGAGCGAGAGAGAGAGAACAAATGAGGAGAGAGAGAGAAAGAATGAGAGAGATAGAAAGAGAGATGACATACCAAAAGCATTTATTAATCGAAGTCGGTAAATCGCTTAAAAGGACGATCCTTTTTTAAAAAGAAAGGACCATTTAGCGGCGAAGCATTGCATGAATTTGCACAACCCTTTATAACCATTGAATTGGGTACAGAGCACAAAAAAAAAAAAAATCGATAAGGCAATCTGGAAATCTTTTTCGCAATCTTAATCGCTTTTCCATTTACGCGTGATTCTGTGAAAGCTTTGTAGTTGGATCTAGTTTCCTTCAGTTATTCAATAATTGTCATCTGCTGCTGGTGATATTGAGGAGAATGCGTTTTCAAGAGCTCATTTGCATTCGCAATCGAAATAGTGTTAAGCGGAATCATTGCGCTTTTGTCTTTCGGCTCTGAAAATCTGGTTGTCTGTCTGCTTTTATTCGGGCCTTCAGCTCGTTATCGTCTTGGCTGCCAGAGCACAGCAACAACAACAACAACAACAACAACAACAACAACAACAACAACAACAGCAGCAACAATGGCAATACCAACAATGACAACAACAACAACTTATTGTTGCTTGTTTGTTCGCCAGGCCGCAGAGACAGCAAACAGCAGAAGTAGACAGACAATTGGGTGGGGGCATGGGCGTGGGTATTGGAGCCAGGATTCTGGTACTCTTCCCGTCTGCATTTGTTGTCAACGACAGGCGAGCACTTTAGTTGTGCACATTAAACGTAGCTGCCGTGTTTACTCGACGCCCCCGCATCCACTCTTTGGTGGGGCGCGTAAAGCTTTCTATTCGCATGGGTTTTTTCTTCTTATGAAATTTCGAGTGAATTGCTCGTTTATTCATTAAATTACAAAGGAGCGAGCGAGTGAACAATGCAATTTGCAGCTAGAGAGCATACGAGCCACCCTTCCCATTCCCCTCTCTCTCGCCCCTCAGGCAGACAGACAAACAGCATGTTCGACATTTGCCAGCAGCAATTGCAAATGCAATTGAAGTTTTACTCTAGCTCTGCTCTAAAGGAGCTTAATTGCTGCCAAATACTCACGCCCTTTACTGCTGATGCCTCATAAATCTTCAAATGTTGCAAGTGGCGGCAACGTCAGCATCGGAAAGGGGCTTCTCCATTGTACGCATGGAAAATATTGCTCCTACGCAGAGCTGATCAAGCGAGGCGTTAATAAGCCCCACTACAAGTGGCAGGGAAAATGTGCTGCAACATGTTGTTTGACTACGGAGCCTGGGGCATGCTGTTGTCTTTGCTGAAGTGCTACAAATTCGCAAATTTTGGCAATGGGGGAGAAATTGTAAGTGGAACCTTTGGGGAATTTGAGGGAACATTTTCACATATCAATTCATATTTATCTTCTGGTATTTTAGTATTAAAGCTATACATTTAAGCTATACAATTTTCACCGACTTTCCGCCCGTGGGAAATGTAAAATGTAGACAAACCACGGTGAACTACCAGAGTAGTGGATCTTTTCACAATCGGTAGAACAAGTCCTAAAAATAACTTTTTGTAGATCTGGAAATTAATTTATATTTGTTTCATGATTTTTTAAGTCCTTGTTTTAAGCAACGAGGGCTTAAAAAAGCTAACAACAATGTACTTTCACTTCATTAAGTTTAAGCATATACATTTTACAGAAATATCATTGAATGGAACAAAAGTAGACAGTGTAGATAAAAAGGTCAAAGGCACAGGACAATGCTAAGTCCCTTGTTAAATGCATTGTTGTTTATGCGCTGGCCAATTGAATTGGCCCACCAGCAGCTGACTAACTCAATGGCCAACAATGAATTGCCTTTATTTATTGTATTGAAAAACTTGGGAGCAGCGCAAGTGGAAATCTCTTATAACTTTTCTATTGCCCTTCCAGCTGGACGCCATGGAGAATACTTTGTGGACACTGTGCTGTGTGCTGCTCGGCGCTTTACTGTTTGCCAGAGCGAACGCTGAAGGCTTTTCGAGTGGCTCATTAGCGGGGATAGCAGAGCGAGAATCAGTGCAACTGACGCCAGCTGCAAGTGTGCTGGCCATGGTGCCGGCATCAGGTAAGCAATGCCATAACAGCATCTGTTTTTTTTTTTATTTTTTTTTTTAATCACGCACATGCAATTAAGCTTGTTTATCACGCATACGCACTGTGGGGCGCCACTCGGTTTGTCTGCAAAAGCGGAAGACCGGCGACTGTTGCATGGATGCTGGGGAAATGTCAACGAATTCGTAATTGGTCTTTCGTTTCCTGCATTTAGTTGCGCCAGTTTAGTTTTTGTGGGTCGCCACAGCGCAGCAAAAACAAGATGAAAAACCCAAAAATAACTCAAGTGTCACTCACACATTCCATAAGAGCAGCAGACTGCGAAGAGGCACAGTGAAGACGGCCTACGAGTGATGCAAGTAGTTTTTTTTGTAGATGTAAGTTATATATCTGTTAATTGAGATAAGCCAAATAGTATAAAAGTAATAAAAAAGAGAAATCTATTAGAGCTGTTTTTAGTTGCTATTGTAGTTTCCGTCAAGACAGTTTGTGTATGATTTTCTTAGCACTTCTGTTGTTATTTCTAACTAATATATTCTGGTTATCTTACCTAGCCAGTTACCACTGTGCTTTTTTAGATCGCCGTTTGCATTGTGCGTTGTGTTCTTCTTCTTTTTGTAGCCGTTCGCCTCGTACGCTGCTGTTGCCAGCACCACTTGACAATTGCTGTATCCGCTTGCCGCTGACAAGAGCCGCTGCCGCTTGCCGTTGTCGTTGCCCCCGTCCCTTACAGCTTCCGCTGCTGCTTTTGCTCGGCTTCCGTTGCAGCGTTTTGATGTCACACTGGTGTCATTTGTCACGCATCACAGTTGCTGCTGCTGCTGCTGTTGTTGTTGCAGTTTGCAGTTGCCAGTTTGTTTACAGCTGCAGTTGCTGCTCAAGAGTGCGACTCCGGGTTTATTCTTGGCATCATTAAGCGTCGCTAATAACACTTAACATAGTTCTGTACGAATATTGCAACAGCATGTGGCACGACTCGGCTAAATGCCAGCCAGTTGCCATTAAAATGCAAATTTCTAGTGGTCACGTGATGTTGCGTAAATATTTTTATGGAACATTTCAACAACAGCACAGCAACGAAAAAAGGAGACATAAACTAACACAAACTCAACAACTTTCGCTTTGGCTTTTCGCAAGTTGTTGGCTTTTTGTTTTCGCTTTCGCAGCTGTCTGACATTTTGGGTCAGTTGTCTCATTTATTTGGCGCTTCGCAACTTTAAATGTGATTTATTGCTTAGAAGCGCAAACAAAAAACGGACACAGAGTGAACGAGAATAAGCGCGTGAGAGACAGGCGGAGAGTAGGTAAAGTGCTTGCAAAAGTTTTTGCGCGTTGAACATGGCGTATGATTAACGTCAACGAGTCGTATGCGTAATGAGCGACGAAAGTTTAAAACTGATTTTCAAACTGCATAAAAACTGCGAGTGGAGACACATGGAAAACAGTTAATGTCCAATTAGGAATAAATGCAGTGGAAAATGCATGAATCTCAAATGGGATCAGCTCGCCAACTAGTTTTGGTTTCACTCGAGCTGTGGAAATCAAGAGGCACAACAAAAAGGATATAAATACAACTTGTTGGAAATTAAATGCTTAAGACAAGGAAATGCTTATGCAAAATTTAGTTTACTATGAATTAATATTATTTATATTATATTGGTTTCATTAATTGAAAAGGAAAGTGTCGAAAATAAAGTGTTTTACTATTCAAATATTTATATTATTAATAATTATGTATATTCTTTGTATCTTTTTATTATATCGATTTGGTGCATTCACTTTATACTGCCACAACTTTAATATATTTTATTTATAAATTGTCTGTCGTATAACTATCCTTTGATTACGCTTACCTTTATTTTCAATTATCGCATATACAACTAACTTTTGCTTACTCCTGCTTTCCTTTATTGCATGTGCGACTATCTTTTGAATTACCTCAATGAAAATCCTTTGGCAATTGCAATTGCTTTTCCATTTACCTTTTCCTTTTGAGTATTTCTTTTGATTATCAAACAATTTGATTTCCGTTTTGCGTTTGATGCGCCAATGAGAAGGAGAACTGCCTGCCTCACCGCTTGGGTTTGTTTTTGTCTTTATGCCAAGCCCATCAGAGAGAATTTTCTTGAGTGTTCCGTTGATTGCCAGCTGCCATCAATAGTAGTAGTATAATGCGAGTGGAAGGCAGTGCCGTTGCCTTTTGTTTAGCCATCAAAGTCAGTTACTTGTCTAATGACTGCAATTTGATACGCTTATCAATGATTCATGTGCGCATTTGCCAATCACCTGAGAGCGAACTACAAACTAAGCACTAAGGACTACAGATTGACCCGGGAAGGGGTACGGTTACACATTTCATTTTTATAGCAATTGCACTTAACCGACAGTAAGCAGCTAGTTCAACTCAAACGCGCAATCTGAACAAGTTCTGCTGTGTCTGAAGTGGGCTCGAGTGCTAAGCGAGCCGTCGCGCAGACAACGCTTAGATTTTGGAGTGTGCGAAATTAAATTTCTTGTTTAGCAGACACTTAAAAGCCAAGTTAATTTTTTTCTCTTTCTTTTCTGCTTTTTTCTAAATTTTTTTTTTGGCTGTAGCACGCGGCAGTTTTCTGCTCTACCAATTAGCTACGGCCATAAATTCTGGCGACTACCCCTGGCAGGAAGAGGAGCATGAGCAGGAGTTGCTTGTGGAACAGGAAGTGGACTCCAGCTGGCTGGCCGCAATGGCAAATGAATTTCAGGTATGAGCCACTTAAATCCATATCGAGCAGAGATAAACCACCCCACCCCCACCCCACTCAAGGCAAAAAAAAATGTGAAAAAATAAAAAACATAAATCACGCGCAGTTTTTCTTGTTGCTGCTACACTTTGAGGCATTTTTAACTTTTTCGGCTCAGATGTCTGTCAGTGCAATGGGTTCACGAGCACGTGACCACGCTTCAATAGCCAGGATTCCATTTAGAAAAAAAACGACGCCCGTTGGTCGTAAGCTGAGTGCGGGCAGTTGAGCTGAACTCCATATTTGAGGGGGGACATTTTACGCACTGACTTTATGGCCACTACATATGACATATCGAAGTATATATTCGTATTTTCTGCTTCTCATATTGTACCACTACCGCAAATCAGTATTTTTTTTTAAAATTTATATTACAAGTAACTTATTGATGCATAAAGACTAAAGCTTGCAACTTTAAAATTAAAGTTTAAATTTTCATTCAGTTCAAGCTAAAATTTGTCCAAAAATTTTTAATCTCCAAAGGAAATTGTCATTATTATTATTATTTAACGTATAGTACATAGTTATAAACTATAATCTGACTGATTTTAATTGGCTCTGGCTGATATGATCTTCAGCCTAATACAAACCCTACTTCCATACACCTGCCTGAGGTTCGAACACTCATACTCGTTGTTCAGTTGCCTAAATAGCTTAACACTTAGACATCTCATCTATCGGGGACTGCGGATAACAAATGATTATATGTTAATCTGTAGAAATTTAATCAACTGTCCCTTGAATCATAATCCCAAATTCAGCACAATTTAATTTGAATTTTCTGATAATATTAATAACACAATTTAAATTTTCAAAGTGCTCATTAAACCTTCTGTTTGAATTTAATTGTAAACAGTTTAGTTTTAGTAATCATACAAATCAATTGGTATCTGGTTTAAGTAACCGCTAGCATAACAGCAGCTGTAATCGCTGCTATTGAATATTTATCGCCTGCCAGCAGCCATCCAGACCAGCTAGTGCAATCTCCAAGTCCAATCTGCTCAACAGTTTGCCAGTGGAAGGCAATTTCGGTACTAGTCTATTTTCAGGCGCTCGGGGCGTGCCTAAAAAGTTTCTAATTATTGTCGGCATAAATGGATGCGAATGGATGTGGCCTTTGGGCTGCGTGGCCCGTATTTTGAAGCACTTTGAGCAGGTCGCTGGGGAGCTTGAAGCAGATTGTTGTTGGCTTTGCTTAGCTTTGTTTTGCTTTGTTGCTTCTGTTGCATTTGCAGTATCGCCGGGTAGCTGTTGTTGCTGATGCTGCTGCTGCCATGTGCTCGTGTCCTCGAACAGCTGCTTTGAGTTTTTAGATTGTCTAAAATCATGCAAATATTTTTGCATAACAATAACAACAACAACAACAACAAGGGCTGGTTTTATGGATTGTTTGCCCATGTGCGCCCGCATTGGCCAGTTAGTTTTTATTTTCAACGCTGTTAAATATTCCATATTGATAAGCAAGCGACTTTAAGACCATTTTATGCTCTCCGTGGTGCAAGCATTTTGCTATTTACTTTTAATTTTCATATTTGACACTCGACGCTGTCTGCTTTTCGCATTTGACTTTGAAATAGAGCCGAGCACGTGCCGTGCTTGCGTCGTGACACGACGTGCTTGGGTTAAGATATGGGAGCTCGTGGATAAAGAACGATTGGCTATTAAATAATATAATAAAATACAAATATTATATACAACTATTTTATAAAAAGTATTTTATTTTTGTAATTTATTTATTACCACTTATTAATTTTTTAAACTAATTATTTTTTTACTATTAACACCTTGGTTTTTTTACAGTTTGCATTTAAAATGTTGATTTTAAATGTGATTATATATAATAAGTTTTATAAAATTTGGACTGTGCTGCTTACAATGCTATGTTCAAAAGTGTTTTTAAAAACAGAAAACAATGAAAAAAATGCGCCTACATAAGAATTTCGTACATTCTTAGTTCCTATATTTATATACCACGGGGCCATCTCTGGCCGCTCTTTATTAAATGGCTGTAGCAAACTCTGCAAGTTGGTTGAATTCCAGCTGCATTTGTTGGTATCTTTAATGTGGCTTTGTGCTGGCCAAATTGCCAAGTTGCTAGTTTGCAGGCACGTTCAATTCCAAGTCCTTGACTCAAAAAGAAGATACACCAGGGATTACTTTGCTTAATTCAACTGCAAATGAAAAGTGTTTGTTCGGTAAATTCAATCTGCCAGCATCTTGTTGACGTTGTCATTACGCCTTGGCCCTGGCATTGGCACTGGCACTGGCACTGGCACTGAGGCTGGCTCGGCTGCTGGTTCTGGCTCTGATTCGGCTCCTGGTTATGGTTATGGCCGGGGCTGGGGGAGGGGCATGAGGCGGCGCTCTCTTCGAGTTCATCAAAGCGTAATCTGCACAAAATGGCGGCATTTCCTCAGTGTCGCACGAAAAAATGGCAGCAACTTTAAGCTAACTATGCGTCCTTGGGCCAACCCGCGGCGCCTTGCGCCTTGTGCCCAACGCCTCTCAGCACCCCGTCTAATGGAGTCATAATTCTTCAGCTCGTTAGCAGCAAATACATGCAACGTAAATATGCTTGCCCCAAAAATAGAATGCCAGACATTTTTCGTGCGCCTCACATTTTTGTATACCCAGCAATTTCGCATTCTGCAGATTGTGTTGTACATTTTCTAGCTGCCTGAGGAAAGCCAAGTACTTGTTTTCATCATCACGAGAGTTCACTTAATCATGCAGGGCATTCTTACGGTCGAGCTTACTGAGCTGTGGTGGTCCGCATTTGTTTGCCTTTTGCTGCCTGATGTGGCAGTGTATTAAGCCTTTTTGCCTTTCAGGGCAACGCCTTTGGCCGCCCTCCTGACAAGTTGCTTAATTGAAAAGTGTTTTGTTGGGATTGCTGGCAGCACAAGCCGCACAGCACCTACCTGCCACCTGCCACCTGCCACCAGCCACTTCTCACCTGCCTCCAGCTGCTGATTTTGCAACTTTTGCGTTTGCATTCAATAATTTGCCCTTATTTATGCGCGTGCTTTGGATAAAAAAAAAGGACATCAACAGTAGCCGACAATTTTTCCAAGGGTCTCTCGCTTTGGGTTGCCAACTTGCCTGCTTTTCTTTAGCTCTGCTTTTCCGGCTAAAAGCCTGGGGCACCCAAAGGCAGTGCCACTTTTCATTGCTTCCTCTTGCGCATATCGGAGCTGCTTCTGTGCTTGTCTCTACAGCCTGCTTGCCATAAATAATTATGTTATTTTAGATAGCTTCTGCTTCGTTTGCCTCTTCCTCTTGTTGCTGTTGCCTTGAAAATTGTTGCAATAATTATCACATTTTTCACACCGCCATTTTTCATGCACTCAGCAAACGACGCTCAAAATCTCTGACAGTTTTTTCTCATAATTAAGCAGACATGGGCGCTCATATATAATGCCACGCCCACACTCACACACACACAATCTGTCTTGTTCTTTATGCTTTATGATAGACATTAGAGCGATAAGCATTTTTTATGTATTTTTAATTAACTTTCGTGCTGTTTGTATGCCGCATAATCCCATCAAAACTGCTGTTGCTGTTGCTGCTGCCTGCCTGCCTGCCACAACAAATTGGCCAAATCAAAAGCTGCACTCGCAGCCTAATCGGGTCTGGTCTGGTCCTTTGTGTGGCCAACAGTCTCAAGTGTTTGTCTGTCTAATTGGCAATTTTAATTAGCCAGTCAGCGGCGCTTGGCAAGATGTCCAAATGTTTGCACTGCAGCCCGTCGAGATTCCCGTCGCCCAAGTCCTCAGTTTCGTGCTCATCTAATAAGATCGTTTAAATTTTGGCCAGCAAATTTATAGACTGCAGCTTGTCGACCCGCATCGCAGCTACTGGCGCACAGTAAACACTAGTACGTTTACCTTCCCGTGATTGTGATGCCAGCGGAAGTGCAACAGTCTCAGGCAGCCAAACACCTTTATGGAGTAGCTTTAAAAGTTTGCAGACCCTTCAAATCAATTGTAAATGCCTTTGGCTGAATTCAATATCCCATAACTATGCCAAAACTGAACCGATTTTGATGTTTGATGTAATTTTGTTCATGATTTGCTCTCTACTTTTACTGCATTTTAAATACTTTACTTTTTAAAATTTTTTATTTTTTTTTAAAACTTGTACTCTTAGCCTCCCTACTCATTTTTGAAAAAAAACTCTTTTTCAAAATTTACAATCCCGAAATTTTCTGTTTTAATGATTACTGGTATTAAAATTAGTATAAAATGATACTTTAAATCACATTCTGAGTTGGCCGATTTTTCTGTCAAAAATCATGCAAAAAATAATCAAAATTTGTATATGTCATTTTCCAAATTCATAATAAATGCTCTTCCCAGAATTCAAACTCCCATAACTATGCCAAAACTGAACCGATTTCACTCGAACAACTTTTCGAGCTAACCTTGTCGGTCGGTACTAGTTTCTGTATAAATATATAAAAAACATCGCTAAAATGCGTTGACACTTTTTGCTGCAGCTTTCAATTAAGTTGCTGGCGTCACTCGCGTTCGTTTTAATTAGGTCTTTTATCGCTGTTTCCACCTTCCGCTATTAAGTTACCTTTCACTCTGTGCTTTTATTAATTTTATTTTATGCTGCACTTGTAATTGCTGGTAAATATCACATTGCTCATACGCAGCGTTTCACCGGAAATTAATTTTTTGTACACTTAAAAAACGAAAAGCCGATCGAATTCCCTGACAATTAAGTTGACAGCATTAAAATGCCGAAATGGTACTTTGCTTTTAAAGAATGCTTGAATTATTTAATTTGCTCAACAGTTTTAATGATTGTCAATTTCGTTGCAGAATGTTCCCGTCAATGAAGGTTTCCCGATGCACTTGCAATCCTGGCTAATGGATAGCTACGGCCTCGGCGCCGCCGATGTTTATCAGAACTGGCACAGGGCTCGATCTGGCCGCGGTCAACGGATCTGCAATGCTGGTGGGCAGTGTTACGAGGTGGCTGAAATTGTGGCCGCCTGTTGTCCATTTTGATCACCGTGCTGTACGGCAAATAAACGCATTAAAAATCGTTAAAAGAATATCAAAATTTTGTGCACAGGCACGCTGGCCATGCTCAACAATTATTGATGGACAGATTCAGAGTACCGTGTCCGCAATGTGACCATTAAATGTTGTTGCTGTGGTTTTCCTCATGGTCAACTCGTTGTCGCTGTCGCACGGCAAATAATCGAACTCCCAGCTGCTACCAAGTGCAACGACAGTTGTGGTAGTTGTGGCGGCCGTTTTATGCCGTATAATTGTCGTTTAGAACTGTGGTATATTGGTTTGTATATAATCTTAAGAAAAAAGCGTATGCTTTTTACTTCCGGTAGTAAATGGGTTGGCAGGATTTAAATTTCTTTAGTTCCTTTTTTTGCAGTCTAAGTGAGCAAATACTCTAGCCGTGCTTACAAGGTATTGTTAGTCAAACTATATATATGATATAATGAAAGCGCATTATTTTAAAAAGGTAAGCTAAATGTAGATTAGTAAGGCAATAATCTCATGTTCAGCTTACAGGGTATCACGTGCTCTACTTTTTGCTTATTGCTGAGTCTGTTTGCGCATTGAGCTTTTTATGCGTGGCGGCAATCAGTGGCATGAATGTTCAAATGCGTACACAAAAAAGGGACAACAGTAACAGCAACAAGAATAGCTACGGCAACAGCGAAAATCAACATGCAACAGCCAAACAGCAACAACAATAGTAGTTGCAGCTTTCAGTATTATACCCTAAAGCCTTAAATGTGCAAAGGGTATAAATGTGCAAAGGGTATCTCTCTATATTTGTAGGTTTGGTTTTAGTATGTGTGTTTTCGATAAGGATGCATCATAATTTTATATACAGAATAATTATAATAGTTGAATAATGTCTGCAGCAAGCATTAAAGTATCTATGGTACAGAGCATCTTTCTGTTGTGCATGCTCCACTAATGCACTTGCTTTGCTATGCGATTTTTTGCCTTTTGCTTACAGATTTGTTTTTGCCTTCTTCTGGCATGGAATTGTTTCGCTGCTGAACAATGTGATTTTCAGCGTGAAATTTTATTCAATGGACACGGGCACAGGCCAATGCGCTTCCTGCTGGTCCATTGGTTTGCTGATGGACAATTTGGTGAAGGAGCTGTGCAAAAAAAAAATGGTGGACTGTTTTTGTAATTCGCCATTTATATGGTTTTCTATTTATGGTTTTTTTAACTGCAAATACTTTGATGTTGTTTGTTAAAGTTTTTGGTTTTATTTGCGAAATTGTTTTTAATTGATCAAATTGTTTAAGCATATTGGATACATATGTTGCCACAATCGTGTGCGCTATTTATAAAGCGTATACTAAATGATTGTAATTCTTGTAATTTAATCAATCTTTTTTTATATTTTACACGATTTTGTACATTTAAAAAATTTGATTATATGGTTAGGATTTTTTATGTACGTATTTGTTAGCTCATATATTTTACCTGACCTTAAAATGAGCTTTTGTAATGTCTTTATTATGTGTTTATTGTTGCAAAATAAAATGTATTATTTTAAACAGTTTTTATCATTTGATTGATATGCGTAATTTGCATTGCTCAATGAACAAATTTGTCAATTATCTCCATGTTTGAGCGGCGTTTTGTATTCAATTAAGTGAGCCGTGAGTTTATTTAACTTTTTCTCGCTGTCAACTGAACACCAAAATGCGTCCATGCAAAAAGATGTAAAAAAAGGGGGGAAATTGATAAAATAAAATTCATTTGGTTGTCAAGCGAAAATAAATAATTGCTGTATACCTTTCGCAGCTAAAGCAGTTACCAATTTTTTTGTCCGCTACCAGTTAATCGAAATATGTATAAAAGAAAGACAAAATAAAAGTAAAAAGAAACTTGTATTTGCAGCCGCAAAGAGCCATTATAAAAAGTGGCAATTGTATTTGTTCAAAGAACATTGAATACACTCAAATTTTCAATTTAATTCAAAAGACATAAAAAGAATAATTTGTACAAATTGAGCTTTGCTCCAAAATCCATTCAATGAAAATCAATTATTTTTATAGATTGTGTATATATATATGTATAAAAATTGGTTTGCTTGAATAGGCAGTCTATATGGTTTCTTTATAGGGTAATGCAGTCGTAACACGGCTCATGGCACACGAACCTTTGTTGACTGCCCTTGCAATTTAATTAAAGACCACCAGCGTTCTATAAAATAAATAAATGAAATACATACATACATTTACATAAATAAATTTGTTGTAAGTAAATAAACAATGGAGCAGCCTGGCGCGGCAACAACTGTCTAACATATATGAAAATGTTCTTAAGAGGGCCCCTCCCTCCGATTTGAATGATTTCGGCCTGGCCGAAAATGTTGTTCGAGCGTTTAAGTTCAACACGTGACTAATGGCAATTTGTCTGAGTGCCAGTTCCAGCAACTACCCAAACAAGCCCCACCCGGCCAACCACTCACCCGCCCACCCCTGCGATATATGTAATGCATGTAAACGATATTGCTTCACTCAACTGTCAGTCGGCATTAAATAATATTTTGCACTCAAAACGCGCTCGAGAACGCTGTGAAGGTGTAGGGGCAAAGCCGATGTGGCAGCATCGTCATGGACTGTGACATTTTTGACTGCACGCCAGGAGCAAAAAGCCGCACCCTGGCAGCTGAGCAGCGGCAGACCAGACAGACAGACCGACAGAAAAACGGATGTCATGTGCTGCTTTATGTAATATATGGCATATTAACATACGGCGTATTTAATTTTTTAAGCCAACTACATATTCCAGCATGTTGGAAGGTTGCATGCTCTTTGACTATTGCATAAGGAGTGTGGCAGCGCCTGTAACGGTGGGTTTGTGCTCTTCAGAACGTTGGCAAGAAATTACCGATATGTAAGTTGACCTATATAGTCTTGGCCATGACCTGAGTTATGGGGCCAAGTTGATTGAAATAGTTTTGTTAAGTTCACTCAGCGCAAATGGGCTAAAATAATTATAAACACATTTCACATTTTCCGACTACACAGTATCTACTCTTCTGTTATTAATTAAAATAAAATCGTACTTATTGAACAAGTAATAAATTAATTACATTTTAGTTGAGCTATCTAGCCATGACCTGAGGTATGAGCCCACGGGAATTAAAATAGTATTTAACGTAAACTCAAGATCGAATAGATAGAAAAATACATTGTAAATAAAAAATCATTTTAATATCTATATGTTTGAACTTCTTGTCAGGAGTATTTCGTTTTGGCCACGTTTAAATTAAATTAAGTTCACATTTTAGATTTATTCTCTGCACATACAAATACTTTTTACCAGCTGGTAAATTCTACTGCATTATATTTATGTTATTTCCACAAATTTTTGATTTAGCCAATTTTAGCCTACCTTGATTGCCGCCTTGGCGTCAGCTTCAAATGCTGAGTTAACAATGGCATTTGGTCGTCCCTTTTGTCATTAGCCATTTACCTGCTGCTGACGTAGACGTGCCCAAAATGCGGGCATCAATAATTTCAGCCATGTTTATTATGCAGATAAACAAAATGGCGGACACACACATATATAGAAACACATTCGCACAGGTCTCGACCTCGTCTTGAGTAAACTAAGCTGACACAGCATAAAGTTTTCCCACACGCAGTCACGCTGTCCTGGGTCCGGGTGGTATCAGCGGGGTGGGGTCGTGGGGGCTGGTGCTGGCGGCAACAGTTGTTAGCAATCATCTAGGCTGTTACCTTATTACAACAACAATGTGGCAAAAACTTTGCCATTACGACAATGGGAGTTATCTGCCTGTAAATACATAATCTGCTGCCCGCTGCAGTTCGGTGGCCAGTTCGGAGCTCCAGTTTTGGCCTTCGCGCTGCTCCCCAAAGGATTTGCCTGCTTGTGCACCTTGAATAGGGATTTATTTTTATTGCCACAGTGCTTTTTTGTAGCTCGGTATTAAGGGTTAAGCAGGTGCTTTATAAAACAGGCAGCATCTCGGCCCGGCCCCCAACTGTAACTAAGCCCAAAAGGCCACCAAGAACGGGTGTCCTAGTGCGTAAACGTCTTTCGGCTTTTGTTTAGTTGCGAGCTGTAAAATTCACACCTCAAAATGTGTCCCCAAAGTGCAATCAAGAGATTTTTGTCAGTCACTTTTCCTGGCTTCTGCCTGCGTGGCAAAACTTTACGGACTTACTCCGGACCTACTCTCTCTCTTCTAATTAGTTAAGCGACGCATTAAATTAAGTGTGAACATTTTTAGTGCACCCGAATTATTTATTAAGCTGACTGTTGTATTCAGCGCGTTGATCTGGTATATTTATGAGCGGTATGGCGTTTTGTATAATATATGGTTTTTGGTATTAGTTTTATGTTTTGGGATGCAAAAGTTATTTATTCTTTTAAAAGTTTTGAATGAGGTTTTATGATCAAACTTATAGAAATTTTTTGGCCAAAGGTGCTCATAAAATCATTTGCAATATCCGAAGTTTATTTAGGTTTTCATTTTCTACACTTTGTACAAAATCCAGCTCATTTAAATATAAAGTATATTTATAATTGGGTAATAGGGACGCAGTCAAACAGGCAACTGCAAAAATATTCCAGTCGACTTTAGGATATGGAATTTTCTTAGGCAAAGGTCAATGTTGCCAGCGCTATATAAAAACATAGATTGATATCCTATTAACTATATTGTAGACTAATATATAAAAGTTAACCATATATAAAGAGGAATTTTAATTTAATAAATTTGCATTTATAAAATGCTTTTACACATATTTTTTAGATATAAGTTACAATATTAATTTATCAAAACTTAATCGCTCGATTTTCCCGTGCTGCTGGTCACAAATTATTTTGAATCCATTCTGGCAACTGTGTAATCTGACTGTTACCGAAACAATTTGCTCAACATCAACAGTACTAATACAATAATTCAATAGCTCACAGGCCGCAAAATTCGTTTACTCAGATTCACACACACAAAAACACCCAAACACACAATGATTTATATATGTTTACACAGAAAGTTTCTGGGTAAAGCCCAGTCGACATATTGAAATTCATAACTACACACAAAAACCAATTACAATATCAATTTAAAAGGGATTAAAAAGCATGTCCTCCACGGCTTACCGAAAACCGGGAGTTGTTGCCTGGCCAACTACAACTGTAGACTGGCTCTGCGGTTGCCGGCGAATATACTCGTAATACTTATTTATAAGATTTGCTGGGCCACACTAATACATAAACGTATATTTGTAAATTGTAAATTGTAAATTGTATTTTGGCTTCCTATCTCATCAGCTTCAAAAAGTGGCAGCCAAAGTTGAAATGAAATTCTGAGCTAGCAGATTTTCATAATAAATAACGCATTAAAAACCCTAATGCTATTGTGCAATAACAAATTTGTTGTATTGAGTCCAGAAATGAAATTTCAACAAGTGTCTGTACGAGTGTGTGTGTGAATTTTTGCATAATTTATTTTGTTGGCTAACATGCTGATAACCACAATTTTGTACACAAAAGCCCGCAAAGTATTTGCATGCGACTCAGAATCAGAATAAGAACGGAACTTGACTTGGCTCGCTTTTGGTGTTTCTGTGTTTAGCCAATGTAATTTGGTTAAGTAAAGCTGCTGATAAGTGCACTGCATGCGAGTGCAAATGGATGCATATTGTAGCAAAGGGTGAAGCATTTTGTGGTTTGCAACGCTTCACTGTGTCTCAATGAGTCGAATTTAAATGGCCGACTAAGCAATTTAATTTGCAAATCACTTTTGAAATCAAGTTACCCCTATCAAAATGGGTTTTGCGATATCTATCAGTGCACCAAGAGCCTGGTACTTGGCTGTGGTAGGAGGGATTCAATTAAATCGGGGAACTTATCAAAAGTCTTTATATATGTACATAATGTAAATTATCGACCTTGGCTGGATTTTAAAAATATTATGTACTTAATTTTAGTACAATTTTTATCGGTTTTTGAGTGTTTGCTGTTGTAACATTTACAGTTTTGGAAATACACTACAGTGTCTTGTGTAAAGGGTATTTTTTAGCCCACGCATTCACGACTGGAGCATTCTGGCTTTGATTTGCAAACGGGGTTCAATTCATTGGAGCAGTATGAGATGAAAGTTGCGAAGAGTGAAATCTACTGGCTGAGCATGTCAAATTAACATTAACTGGCGATTACAATAGCTTTACCTGCCCGTCTTGCAGACATATACACGATAAGGCAGCAAGCCAGAAAGCAGGAGGCGCAACAAGCCAATGACAATTGAAGGGATAACGAGACACACTTCGAGCAGCGTACACACACCCACGCACTCACACACACACACACATTCAGCAGAAACAACACCCGTTTGCCTTCTTGTTGATAAAGGAAATTAAACAAAAAAAAAGTTAAGCCCTCCAGACAATTGACGCTGCTTGCGGGGGGCTGGACTGGTCAGGAGAGTGAGAAAGAAACAACGGAAAAGAGAGGAGGATTGTGGCATTTGTCTGATTGTCTCGTTGACATGACGTTGCGCGATTTGTAAAAGG
The DNA here is from genome assembly GCA_035041545.1 of Drosophila colorata. NCBI lineage: Eukaryota > Metazoa > Arthropoda > Insecta > Diptera > Drosophilidae > Drosophila > Drosophila colorata. Next base: position 11,609,503 of record JAWNLD010000564.1, read on the forward strand.
CTTTTGTTTTTGTTTTTGTTTTTCGGTGTGCCTGGCTGCCTGTCTGCCTACAAGTGAGCAACACGCGCCAATGATTATGTTGCCGCTGACAACGACAACAGCAATGACAACAGCACCAACAACAGCAATAACAACAACAATGCTGGCAAGCAACACAGCAACAGACCACTCCGAAAAATTCCAACTGGTAGCATGCAACGCATCGTTCTTTTGTTATTTCTGTTTTTCGGTATTAAGTTGGCTTGAAATGTTTGCCACGAAGCTTTTCATTGAGTAAAAGTGACGCATGCGCCGCTGTTTTTTGGCCAAGACAGACGAAGTAAATGTGGCAACACGATTTTTGGCTTTAGTTCGTTGTTGACACTCGTGCGTGCTGGACGTTTACAGCGGCGCCACGTGGCGTATGTGTAATAATTTCCTTTCACCTATTGAAGTCGACAGTTCGCGCTTATTGGATTTTGGCGCAAGTAGCAAAAAGCCGGTTAAAGTGTTAAGAGCATGTGATTGTATGTGCGTGTGTTTCTCTGTGTGTGCGTCTGTGCTGAGGTAGAAATACACTTAGCTACAGCATTCTTTCTGGCCACAACCAAAAAAGAAGGAAAATAATAAAAGAAGAACAAAGCACAACAAATTCCAAGAAAATTAACTTGGCTCATTCTTTTACTGTTTTGCGATTGTTGTCGTGCTCGCAACTAGGTTAATTGATGTGTGTGTGAGCGCATCCATACTAAATATAACAAACCAAATACAATACAAACATAATAACGTACAACGGGTGGCACAAGCCCTAATGAACGTGCAACAATAGCTTGAGAACAAAAACTAGGCACGCGATGAATGCACTAAGGACGTGTACTGCAATACTGAGAATCGAGCGCACAAAAAACTAAGGTAAATAACATGCAGATTTATCTTTAATCCAACAATAGAAGCATTAAGTACTTATACATTTTGCCAAGTTAAGTGAAAGGGGTGAAAAATTCCAGAAAATCCGATAAATTTGTTAAAACTTACTTCATGGTAAAGAATGTTTTAAGAAATTTTTTTCATTTTAATTCAAATCGTGGATTTTTTGTTAAAAATAATGTAAAATAAACAAGATAATAATTTTTTCATTGTTATCATTAAACTTGTTTTTTTATATTTCATTATTCAAATCTTGTTTATGCTGCTCATTTATTAAAACCCTGCATTTAATGCATTATAAATGAATGCAATTTACATATACATATTTGGTTATTCTTGTGAAAAATTAAATTGAAATAAAGTACAAATATGTTAAATATAAAATCTGCAGGCTGCAAAAATTAATTAAATCAGATTAACGTCAAATGTCGTACAGGTGTTTCAGTGTAGTTTACCTTATGCAATGTAGTGCAAATTATTGTGCCTTGAAAATATTCATGAATTATATTTTAGAGAGATTTAAAACTGCGAGCTTTTGCAACACAAAACGTAGTTACATGATTTTAATAATACAAATAATAAAAGCGGAACATTGCATACATTTTAAAACCAACTGCATTATGCAAAAATTGTTGTGTGAAATAAAATTGAAATATATTTGAATATTTATAAAAACACATATTGGCATGCAGCGAGCAAAAAATTAATTAAATCAGATCAAAGAAAATGTCGCTTGTAGAGTTTCAGTTTAATTAACTGTTATTCTGTGCCTTAAAATTGTAATTCTTTTTTTTTTTTTTTAATTTACGTGTCTTTACTTTAAGAGTATTCAATGTCAGCAGCCTTTTGGTGAAACGTTGCTGTTGGTTGTCAGTTGTTGGTTGTTGGTTGTTTGTTGTGTGTTTTGTTTTATTATTTTGCGGAAGCCGCGCGCCAGCATTTATAAAAAGGTTTTTCTTGCTCGCCTGGTTACGTGAGTCACCAGCGCGCACACATACACACACACACACACACACACACACTCACACACACACACATATACACGCATACATACTCGCACCCGCCCACACACATACAGGCAACGCCACAGCCGTGGCGTTGCTCTGCATTACCGTTCTTTTTATGACGGAAGTACATTTAAGCAGATTTTTTACTGTTGCCCCAATGTTGCCGCTTGCCACCCGAAAGGCAAGCTATGCGATCAAAAAAATTTAAATATTTTTCTTTTGCGCTTTGCTTTTCATTTTCCTGTCTTGCCAAAATTTATTACCAACCAAATTGCAATGTGTAGCAAAAACAATAAACAAAGAGCAGCAAACTTTCAGCCCGAGCGCAATAAAAAGGGTTTATTTTGCATTAGCCCCAAAGTTGTGTGACGCCTTTACAGGGCATCCCGAGGCTGAAAATAATAATTGCCAACACGCCCCGTTGCCAACGAACTGTCAGCGTTTCGCATTTCATAATGTTTGACTCACGTTTATTGAAATATAATACAATTACCACACACCTAGCGGCAAGAGAGCGAGCACGCATTTGTTTGTGTGTGAGTGTGACGATATGTGGGAAAATAAGCCAAGTAAAAGCTAAGTGAAAGTCATAAGCTATCAGCAAATTTTACTTGAGAGGGAGTTTCTTTCAGTTGCCACGCGAGTCAATAAATAAATTTACATGTGACTTGCCTAAATACTTCAGCTGGCCGATATTCAAATACTCTCATGTCTGTGCATGAACTGGGCAAACAAACTTGCATATAAAAACTTTTACATATTAAATATATTTCCTTAATTTGTGCAAGCCATATTATTAGTCAAATCTCCATAAATTGCTTTACTTACAAGGGAATTTTTACAAAATAAACCCAAGTAGTACATAGGGTATTTAGTATACCGACTACTGCCTTGCCTTTATCTCTGTTGGTTTTGTTGTTGTCGTGAGCCCAGATTTTCTGGGACTTATTATATGCCATGCGTAATGATATAATCTGCCAGCGAGATAAAAGAAACTTTCAGGCACATTTGCGAGCTGGCAACTTTAAGGACCATTTAGATGGCAATTTAAATTTGCATAGCATTAGCTCTCGCCGAGCCAAGCATCTGCTGACATTTATTAAGTGTGTAAGTGAGCTATTCAAAATCAAAGCAGCAGAAAAATCCTCTTCAGATGCAACAGAAAAATAGAGTCTGACTCAAAGAGGACACTCGGAAAATGCCTCGCCTTATTGTCAGCCAGTAAGCTGCGTGGCATGCCATCGCGTCGCAACTGTACTGAGCCAAGCTGCAAGAGTTCTCAGTGCAGCTGCAACAATGCGCTGACATTTATGGCACAAAATGCCGCCGGCAGCTGGCAGACAAATGCCTTGAGAGTGCCATACCATGGCAGCCCAAGGCATAACATTCTAAGGCTGTGTCACCTGCTGACATTTCCAATGTCTGCGCTCACATTAGCTCTGCCATTTTTCGTAGCATACTTTGCAGCGCCCAACTTATAGCGCGACTTCGCCCTGCCTGACTGCTTTGTGCGATTCAGAAGCAAATGCGGAACATTTTCTATAAGGATTTGGTACGTGTTCAGTGTCATTTAAAGATTGAAAGTCGTTTACAGTAAATGAGTTTTCTGAGGCACATAACATCGGAGATGAGGCCGTGAGTTTGAGTATAGAATGTGGTGCTGAAAATGAATTGGCATAGATAGGAGCCGTGTTTATTCAATTAAATATACGGTATTTTTTAGAGGGTAATTATTATTATTATTAGTAGTAATTATTATATTATCCGTATTAAATTTTCTCTACATGTGAAGGCTTACACAAGATATGCAATCTTGGAGAGTTTCAGGAATATTTCCCTTTTCAAGCTCTTCGCTGTCCCGACTCTTATATGACGCGTTCACAATTTTTAATATGCAGCCAGGAAAAGGCTTTGATGTTGATGGCTGATGATGGGCTGGCATATTTGCTTATCTTTTACGCCAATGACAAGCACGCTGAGCCACTCGGAGCCACCACAGCCACTGTGTTCTGGTTAAAGTCAGGGTTTCAGATGGCGCACCAGCTGCACTTTTGGTATTAACCGGAGTAGCTTTTAAACTTGTTTTAATTAAAGTGCTAAGGTGAAAGTAGCTACGCCTTTGTTTCAGATATTTTGCCTGGATTGCATATAGAATACATATATATATATATGTACGTCCATATGCCATACTATGAACCAGGTAGTCCAACACATGCCTCGTTTCTAGGTTCACACGCACATGGCAAGAATGTTTCCTCCATTCCCCCCATGAGCATAAAAAGTGTGAACAATTTTATTGTGCGGAAAATTTCCTTGTGCAGTGAGTATGTGTGTGTGTGTGCTAACCTTTCACATTCAGGCAAAAATACTTTTGCATAATTTAAAAAAGGAAGCACAAAAAAAAAAACTAAGAACTCAGCGGCCAAGGTAACAATAAAAGGTCGCCTATTGTTGTTGCTGTTAGCCGTTTTTAGCGTTTTTTTTTGTTCTTAATTTCCGCTTGGCCATTGTTTGTTTTAAAGGTGATTTTTTGTTGTTCGTAATTTGTGTTTTTTACGCTTGCTTAGGCATGTGATGTGCAATTGGGCGCAGACTTGGCTAAAGCTGTTGATTTAAATGTGAAGAGTCGTGGTTTGGTGAACGAAAACTTAAGGGAACTCTTAACAGTATGGTAATAGCTAATTCTTTTTTTTTTTAATTTTAAGTTTTTAGATTTTTTGTTGAAAGTATGTCATGCATATGTCAGGTGTTTTTCAAGGCCACTCAAATACCAAGTTAACATTCTGCCAAGTTAAATTTTTTTTTTTTCGGCAGCTAATTCCATGAAATTCTTTAATTCTCCCGTTCGTTGGCATTCAAAGCGTTTTTCAATTTAGCGCAATTCCCACTCCGTGCATCGTCCGCTAGAACCCAGTCGCTGTCCGCTCTGACAATTAAAGCCCCAAAAAATACACTCTGAAATGCAGCTAACCATGAAAAGCGTTGCATCGCAATATGCATGTAGGTAGAGTATGCATATATGCAAAATGCCACACAGGGTGCACCCAGTGCCAACACAATTTTTGTTGTTTGTTTTTTTATGAACACAAATGGGGGAAAAAATGCCGAAAAAAGTATAAATCTTAAATGTTCTGACATGTGTTCTGTAAAATGTTGAACGCAAAATAAATCCGCGCAAATAAAATTCCCGAACGCACAACTTTTGCCATAAAGGACTGCCTGCAGCGCAGCAGCAAAGCCAGAAATAAACAGGAAAATGTGTACCAGTCATTCAGGGAGTTTGGGGGAGGGATAGAGACGAAATGTGAGGAGAATGTAAGTGCTGACATTGTTTTGCGTTGCTTAGCTGCAGCCACCGCAAATTACTTGTCAAGTGCTTTGGCAATTGACGTCGCCTATTCGACTCTACCACAAGCAGCAATAGTTCCATTTGCCGTGCTTCACCTGCGCCGCACAGTAGGCAACATTTTTATTCAATAAACCTTTTTGGCGCGTGTGCGTAAATATTTTATGTAAATTGGTTGACAAAACGGCGCACGGTAAATCGAAATCTAAATGAGAAATGTGGTTGAGCGGCTCACTTGATTTTCTAGGTATTGTTGCATGTTGCACGAACTTGTACGAGTGAAGATTGAAAGAGGTTTGTGCACTCAGGAAATAATCATATTTGTTATCAAAACTCTACATACATTTCGTTCTTAAACATTTTTAAATAACGTATAAATCATCATTGATGTCAAAATTGACAGCTATCGTTTTATTTCAAATACTTGCTTTAAGTTAAAATATCTATGGCAAGAGCTTAGAAAATTGTATAATATAGAAGTCCAATATTTCTTAGTTCTTAGTATTTTAGTCTTGTTTTCATATTTTAGAAATTAGATTTTTTATTTGCTTAATATATTTTAATGTTGGCGTATCATTAGTGTTCGATAAGAATACATTTTTTTTCTTCAAAGGTTCTTTGAGTGCACGTTACGTTAAAAGTGAGCTATAAGAAGTAAGCTGGGCAAACTGAAATATTTGCTCGACTTCTAATAAACAGCATGACTTTGGCTCAGACTCAGATTCCGATCACGACTCCAACAATCGAACTTCGACTCACACTCCTTGAACTATGCATATCGCAATAAATTTACATTGAAAAGCCAAGCCAAAAATGCGCAGATATTTTTTATGCGCAAAATAAATTGAACTTTAGGCTAGGCGGGGCAGCGTAGAGTATAAAGGGGGGTCTCCAACGCAGAGGCAGTATTACACTTGGAGTAGACGAAGGGCGACGAAGCGCATAAATTGTGGTTCGTCTAAGACATGCCTCATACACACACACAAGCACATATCAACCAAAGGCGTCCCAAATGCTTGCGTTTTGTTTTGCTTTGAGGGATTATATACATATATACGAGTATTATACCTGCTGGTAAGCCAAAGAAAAAAATAAGAAGCGTACTTTGAAAGCAGCCGGAAGTAAAAGCAAAGCCCTCATCGCCGCAGCCAGTGGACGTTGAGAGCTCATCTCTAGAGATTTGCCTAAATTATGATTTATACTTAAATTTATTTTGCCCGTTGCAGAAGGCAACTTTTGTTGTTGTGTTGCTCGCCTGTGCCGTAGTTACTGACACCGCAATTTTGCCGCACCGTTCCCCATCTATCCAACGGTGTTATTGAAATTTGTGCTCTATGCACATAAAATCGTTCAGATAATCCAGTCCAGCCAGGACACTACACTCTATAGTTACAGTTGCCTGCTGCATTTGTCGACCAATTTTAATCGGCCAAGTATATGAGTCCCGCTTGTGTGCTTGATGTCTCCATAATGTGACAGACGCTGCTTTGCTGCGCTCCACTGCGCACATTCATTTTCCGTGGGCTGTGCTCCACTTCGTTTGCCATTGCTCCAAAATATTCGCAAATCGATAATACTTACACATGAAAGTATTTGTAATAAATTGTACAACGTAAATCGAAGTGCCAGGGCGAAGAATCGGCCTCCAGAAACAAGGCTCAATCAGGCTCAAGTTGGTTTTCTTTTCTTTTCTTTTCATTTTTATTTTATTTTTTTTTTGGTAACACGTCGGCAACTAGTTTTGGGCTTCATGATTTTGTCGGTTGTTTAGTGCAAGTTGAAAGTTTTTGTTGCAGACAAATGTGGCATCGAGGCAATGACTAAAATTGCCTCGAATTCAGGAATTTAGCCCTTTTTACGTTTGAGGAAATTGCCTTTTAGTTGTGCGTACGAAAATCGATGCTTGATGCCGGTAATTGTGGCATGGGAAACGACCCAGATTAGATAGCCCCCTCTTCATTTGCATTTGGCAAAGATAAAGACAGGCTTAGGACAATTTTTTTTTTATAGGTTTGTGGATACGTTTGCCATTTGCTAGAAGATATTTAAAATTGGAAAAAAATCTGACCAAGTTTCGAAACAAAATCTCGGTTAATTATTATGATATAAGAAAATATACTAGCCATGGGTTGAATTGTAATCCGGATCATCTTAAATTCTTTGGTACCCTTAATTATGGCAATAATAAATCCAATTGCTGTTAAGTCAGCTTTTCAATTGATGCTCAAATATACATTCTATAATATGTATATTAATTATAATGTGCTCGGCTTGCATACCGATTAAGTTGATAATTAGCTGCAGATGGTGTTCTGCAGGCAGTTGAATTTTAAGTTAAGATGAAGCTGTTGGCCACAATAGGCGCCAGCTGGCGACAATGTGTGTGGGCGTTGTTCCGAAATAGCCGCCACATATCAAATGCATGAAAGGCGTGAGGCAAATGGGCAACACACTCATGTACACACACACCCACACACTTACACGCACAGCTAAGCATACAGTGTCGTAGGTTCGGTGTGTGCACACTTTCATTTTGTTTGTAATGCGTCCAATAATGGCGGCATTACGCTTATTTAACATGCACACACACAAACACACATGCCCACACAACTAACGCAGATGTCCAAGAGTAGCACATGCGTGAGAAGTTTGTGAGTGTGCGTGTGTGCGAGTCTGTGTATGGAGTGTGTGGATGCATAAAACTGTCCTTAACCCACAAAACACTGACAAGGGATAATATTAGCATAATATGAGTGCGCCGTGTGGATAGGGGCATGTCTCAGTAGGCGTTCACATGTGTGCGTGAGCGTGTCTGTGTTAGCCAACAAAGCCTAAGCCGCATTGGGGCAGACGTTTGGTATAAGCGCAACCAAGCGACGCACCTAACCAGTCGCTCACAGCGCACTATGGGCAAAATATACACTTATTGTGATGATGAAAAAACAAATTTTTTTTAGCAATTTTTTAAGCAAAAATAAAATATTTATAGGGGAAACATATTTTTTGAATTGTTGGTGAAAAAATTATTTGTTTAAAAAGAGTGCACAAAATTTAAAAAGTGAAAACCAATACGAAAAAAAATCTGCAAGTTTCAATTAAGTTTATTCTAATTGGATTTTTTTGTATTATGTCTTTTTAAGTGAGAAATAAATTAAACCTACAGTGCAACGCTATGGGAGAGTAGTGTGGGAAAAGCCACATGTTTTTGTAGCCAAGCACTATGCCACTAGGTTTTGACCGCCTGTGATGTTGATGACGCCCGCACGGCCCAGCTGTAGCCGTAAACATAAATATTGACAAATCAATATATATAAAATAAATACTAAGCCCATGTTATAGAAATATTAAAATATCGAGCATTGCCATGTGCGTAGCTCAAAAGTAAAAGAAATGAAATTTTTGTTCTACTTTTAAATCCTTGTTTTTTGTTGTCTTTCGGTTAAGCTTTATCGAATTTCGTTTATCTTTGTGGCTTTTAAATAAAATAAAAATTCTTTTTTATTCATACTCACGCACACATATTTATTTCTGCCTCTGTACATATGCTTATAGCCAAATTTAAAGACCTCATGCGATGCCATAAAACGTATCAACGACTTTGTGGCATCCGCTTTGCTTCGGCTTCCGTTTTATCAATTTAATTGGCAATGTGGTTGTTGTTTGATGTTGTTGCTGTTGTTACTACTTTATACTGGCACCATCATGTTTCCACGCCTGGCCGGTTTAGGATTAACCATATATTAAGGCGAGGTCGCCTGCATCTTTATAGATGAGCCGCCGGTTTTTAATAACATTTTATAGAATTTCGGGCCGGCCAACAGTAGAAATTTGAGAGCACGCGCTTCGGGCCGCAATAAATGAGCCGTTAAACGCTTTAAGTTAGCCAGAGCTCAGAAGCGTAAATGAGTGTGCCTGTGTGTGCGTCTACTGATATGCGTGTGTGTGGGGCGTTTTATTGCCGCTTTATTGTGGCCGACTGGCGGCTTGGCCAAGTCTTAGCCAAGTTAAGCGTCATAAACGGGTTAATGACTTGGAAGTTGCTTTTAATGTGCACAGAAATGCTCGACATTTGTTGTTGCCTCCATGTTGTTGCTGTTGTGGCTCTTGTTGTCGTTGCCTGTTTCATGTTGTGTGGGCTGCCACTCAAGTGTTGGCTCTCAAGCCGCATGCCTCGGCTGAGCAGTGTTATTTTTTGTGGCCTTTGTCTCATGTGTTTTTATCAATTTTACTTCGCTTTTTGGTTAATATTGTTGTAGTTGCTGTTGCTGTTGTTGTTTACTCAGGCCACAATATGATTATTTTTTTATGACCAACTTTTAATTTGTTTGCACATGTGTTGTATGCTTGTGATGCGGGGCGCACAATATTAATGGCACGGGGCGGAAATGTGGGAGGAAGTTTGGAATGGGGTTAAAGCAAAACTTATACTCTTTTATATCGACACTTGGCAGCGCACACATTTATTTTTCTCATCAGTTTTGGGCCACACAACAAACAAATTGCCAACCAGTTGCTTGGTTTTGGCCCCTCCTGCGGCACTTTTTCCACTTTTAGTGTTAGACATTTCCGTTTTCCGTAGAATACAAATGGTGGGTCATTTTTATACCCTGGACCCATTGAAAATGGGTGAAAAGGGTATAATGGCTTTGTGCAAACGTATGTAGGCGGCATCTCCTACCCTATAAAGTATATATATTCTTGGTCAGCATCACTAGCCCAGTATGTACTTACATTTGCATGTAGTATGGAGTTAGTCAAATAACCCAAGAGCAGCCGTTAAGTAAAGTGTGCAGCATGCGGCGTGTGTTTGTGTGTGCATATGTGATTTTCTGTATGTGTGTATGAATGCAAAAGGGGTTTAAATGTTAGTAACGACAGCTCGCAGCTGGGTTCAGGGTATCTCATAGTCGGGCGTGCCCGACTGGAGCGCTCTTCCTTGTTTTTAGTTAACAATATGCGTTATTACTGTTGCTGCCATTGTTGTGGCTGCCACTCGTGTGGCATGTGCGGCATGTGCGTCAGGCGTGGGCGGCGTGCAGACATTAATGTTTTATGAAGCCATATTTTGATTTATGCCATTGTGAGACCAGCGCTTAGGTGTTAATAGTTCTGGGTGATTGCATTTATATAATTTTTTTCTTTATTTTATGCCTGCCAATTCTTAAAATATCATTGGCATTGAAAGAAAATCGAGATTAATGCATAAATGATAATATCCGAAAAAAAATAGCTATAAAAAGAGAAATAATAAAAAAATATAAAAAGAATTCTTGGTTGGCATAAAGTACATGTAGGCAGGTTTTCAGTAACTGAGTACTGAGTACTCAGTACTGAAACCTGCTGACATTCGTGGTTGTGTGCGAACTATTGCAAAAAAACCAGTTACCACCTTAAGCTCTTTAGTTGGTATAATTATAATATTTTATTTTGAAAATCATTGGGATTTATAAAAGCTTTAAGTTTCCAAGCTCCATTAATTACTTATACATACAATTTAAAACATATTGCTTTTATCCAGTATACAAGACAATTAAGAACATATTTTCTCCCTTAAAAATTTAATTATTCATTTTGTGATTTTAGCCTTTCGGCACTGACTTTTACGACTGCTTTTTATATAGCCAGCTCGCAGTGAGTACTTGAGCACTTGATTTTGTAATTATTCAGCGCAGAAATGCTAAAAATTTGTCGAGTTAATGACAGAATGTTAAAATGAAGCATATAAAAGACACGTCGCCTTATAAATTGACTTGACTGGCGCGCGTATGCGGCAGAAGTTTTCCGCCTCAGCTGTAACACGTATCAGCGTTTTGGGCCCCTAAAAGTATGCACCAGTTAATTTGAATTCGATGTGTATGTTGTGTGTGGAGTTTGGCTTAAACTACTTAACTGTCTGACTGCCAGCGGCCGACGCGCTGCCAACTCAGGCGAAAAATCAAAATTTCCGCACAGTGCCTATTTTTCAAAGCATGTGTGTGCGCGTGTGTAAGAGTGTGTTTGTGATTGCGCCTACGGGCAAGTTTATTTGGGGGCTTTTTTGTCAGTCGTTTTAGTTGAATTGCAGCTGCTGTTGCCTGGCGGTGTCTGTTACCGCTGATCTGTGTGTTTGTCTATGTGTGTGTGTGTGGTTGTGTGTGCCAGCCTCGTTTCAATCACGTGCTGCACGACGCCGCTATTCAATGTTGTCAAAAATTTATGGTGAGCAGGAAACGGAGAAGGCGGCAGCCAGGTAAACGATAACTGGCAGGCGTAGTCGCACACATGTACAATATACACATAAAGAAATAAATAAAAAGGCATATAAAACATGCAAATAAAATTAACAAAAATGAAAAAAAGTTAGTTGACTCACATTTGGGCACACCTGACGGCAGCCAAATAACCAGATTTAAGGCTGTGCAAACTTCTGAGAATACACAGCTACGTGTGTGTGTGAGCGTGTTTGTTTGTGGCGTTTGTTCCCAGAGACGCTGTCACCATTAAAATGCCAAATTTGCTGGAAATTTAATTTCTAGTTACATTTGTTAAGAATTTGGCAATCAAATGCTGAAAAAGCTTCTTGCCTTCTGACTATCTTTATTAAGTTCAAGGCTTTTATTTGTTATCAAGCTGATGCTTTATTTTGTGATTTTTATGCGAATTCAAATAAGGCAATTACGGAGTTTTTTCACATTCTTTTCATTTGGTTTTGGCATTTATTTTCTTTATTTGGTTAACAATACTTGTAATTTAAACTGCCAATGATGCGAAAATCACTTGAATTAACAATGCAGAGGCAGCAGAAGCAGATATAAAGCAATTGGACCACGCACAGCATAATAAAAATCAATTTTTGGAGCAAAGCAATTGCTCCTCTTTGCAATTTGTTGCAAAATGAATTTCAAGAAGTGAATTGAATTATGTCATAAAATCGACAGACAGACGTTGACAACGGCTGCGTCGGCGAAACGCGACCGCGACATCGCCGGGAACGTCACTAACTGTCAATAATGCCATTTAAACCAATAAAAATATTATTGATTTATTATTTTGGTAATGCAATTTGCTGGTTACGTTGGTTTTTGAGCGGCAGCCGCGACTCGTTGGTCAGTTCGGACCGTGTTAAAGTCAGCATATCAAATGTTTGCCTTTGGTAATGAATGTGGTTTTTCAGTTACTGTTGGCTCACTTTGCATGGGTAGCCGGAAAGCTACAGTTCATGGCGAAATTATTAACATGGAGATTAACCAAAATACCCATAAAATGAGTTACGCACCTTAAGCTGGCCGCACAGAAATTAAATCGTGCAGAAAACTGACTGAAACGCAGCCAACTTGAACAGCATAAAAACCACAAAAACATGTTAAGTATCCCAGCCGCAAAACCCAAAACAAATGGTAGCTCTATAATGATCATCAGCACTGATGAACTTCGTCTGAGCAGCTGAGGGCGAAACGTTGAAAACTGTCATTTTGGGTTTTGATAGAGGGAAGGGGACTAGTTTTTCTGACATTACTGACAACGCCTGAGAAATGATTCGCCAATGAAAGTTGTCTGAGCCCTCGTGTGTCCTGTGACTGGTTAAATTATGTGTGTGCAAATCCTTTTAATATGCTTTACACATTTTTCCTATTATATGGCATGTGTCCTCGCTGCACCTGTGACGCATGTCCCAGTTTGGGACGAGAAACAAAAGCCACAAAAGCAACAAACACTTGTGAACTATTCGCACAAGGTCGTATATTTTCGTCCAGTTGCCGTTGTTGTTGTAGTTGTTGCTGTTGCTTTGCATGCTAATTAAAAATTAAAATATCCACTAAAACAAAAAAGGAAACTTGTGATTCATTAGGCTGACAGGCGGTGCCAGTGAATAATAAATAAACTCGCTGGCTAATTAAGTGAGGAAGCGTTTGCCCTCTCCCTCGCGCTCATTCTATCTCATTCTTTCAAACGCTCGCTGCCTGCACTGACAGGATATTATACGCTTGTAATTTACACGGCACACGTGGCCCGCGTCCTATGAGAGTGTTGCCCCTCATTGCGGGGCAGCCGGCTGGAAATGCAATCGATAACAAGCCAGAGCCGGCACAGCCATGTGAATTAACTATGACTATGCTCAGCTAGAGAGACTGCGAGGGATAGAGAGAGGGAGAATACGAGAAAGAGAGAGAGGATATACGGAGCGTGACAGAGAGCGTCCATGTGTGACTGAGGTTCGCTGTTGTCCTTCATGTTGGCTGTCTCATAAAATGTTCGGTTTTCATACTGAAATTTTAATGATAATTTATAAAGTTACTTAACGAAATACATAATTAGGTGAGAGACTGCAGTGTGTATAATAATATATTTATACAGTTATAATTAAATTCGGAGAGCTACAAAGCAGGAACGAGGCTAAGAAGCAAATTTCACAATAATACATTTATTGTATTTTTTTATGTTAAATATTTGATTTTAATTATATTTTCTTTATACTTAAATAGCACGCAGCTGCTTGCAACTACGACACAAAAGTTTAGCACTAGTTTTAATAAACAAACTGAACAATACATAAAAGTCTTGCCTACCTTTTAAAAGCCAACACTCATCTCGTATTTCAACTCAAAAACACAATTAAAGCCAACAAATGCTCAACAGCTGAGCATGTTAAATCCTGGCTGAAGTTTGGCGTTTAGGATTTAAGCAGGACTATATACTGCCCCAAGGGAGGAGGGGGAGTAGAAGGACGCACAACTCACAATTACAATTATTTTTCTAGTTTCGTTGAGGGCGTTAGCGGCTGCGACGCATAAAAATCGCAGCTGTCAGTTCAAAAAGCCAAAAACTTCAGTAGCAGCATCAATTTTCCACACGCCAGTGAATTTTTGCCACAAACACACGCACAACCACACACATACACACACCCCGAAGGTCTTGCGAACGCAATTTTCACGTGCAAACTTTGCGCAGCGGAAAAAACAACTACAGAAACACAGTCAATAAAGCGAATGTAAAACTGCTTGAAATAAAGTAAAACGAATATTAAATACGCTCTAAATTGGTCTATAATAATAGCAATAATTATGTTAATTAAAAAGTGTTTGTTTCAATTTGATTTGGATTCTGTGATAAATTCAAGTGATAGCTACATGTCATGTACATTGTCACCCTCTGTAGAGCTTTCACTATTATGTGACAAGCTGCATGAACAGTTCTCTAAGCCTTTCTCATCCTGCATAGAGCATCGTAAAACAAGTGTAGCGACGTGGTGCGGCATAAGTTGCCGCAAATAAAGTAAAGCAAGTTGCACACTTTTATTTCGTGCGTTGCCAAAAGCACAGCGCATGGCTGTCAGACGGATGATGAGGGGAGGGGAGAGGGGTTGGCTGTCTAAAAGTGGAGGGTCTGTGCGCGCCCTCCCGTGCTGCCAGCTAATCTCAACAAACAAAGCGTGAAACTAACAATCCTGCAAATACAGACTAACCGCACTCGCACCCACAGACATTGCCGAGAAGAAGAATGGGCCGGGCGGGAAATAGCGGGTGGGAAAAACCCAAAAACTTTGTCTGGCACAAGCAAGAGACAAAAGATATGGAGTATTAGAAAGAGCGAGAGAGAAAAGCGAAAATGAAACTTTATTTTCAAGTCAGACATCGAATTTATTTTCGTGTCATCAGCGCGTTAAGCAAAAAGAAAGTATATATATATATGTATATTTGTACAAATCTACTTTATATGTAGGGATTGCGCAGTTGGAAGTGGCGTTAAATTAGCAGAACTTGCTAATTTGCTTTTGGTTTACACTCGCTTTGCGCATTTTGCACGCCAATTGGCTGCAACTAGGCGTATACTTAATGTGCGAATATTTAGGTAAATTAAGCATACGCAGTGTTGCACTTAAAGGAAAGTGAAGAACCACTTAAAACACAGACAGAAAGAGAGATAAGTAGAGAAAGGGAGACGTAACAAGAGCCGAGCAGAGGGCCAAGCCGGAAAGCAACAAGCGGCTCAGGATACTCGACAGGAGCCAACCCAACAAGCTAAGCTCTAATTTTCTCACGTACTTGTAAATTTTGCGGAAAACCGCAACAAATTCACTTATAAAAGTAATCTAGAAAACGCGTACAAAACAGGAAGCACGCAAAAAATGCTCAAAAGAAACGGCTGAAAACTCGGTGTGTAAAGAATTGCGTTCGCGACACGGCGACAACTTTGCGTTTTATGTCGCCCTATAAAAGGAACGGGCAAGTGGTTGGATACGGAGCTGAGAGGGGCGTGCACAGCTAAAGTTGGGTTGGGCTGCGTGCCAGACGCGAGCAGGAGAACTTAAAGCAGCCGACACTTTATCGCAGATTTAAAATTAAATGAATGTAAGCACATTAAATGCCCTACGCTGTTGCTTTAACTGCAGAGCTTAGCTGGAAAAATGCTCGTGAAGCGGATAGAGGGCAAAAGTTTACAACTCAAAGTTAGTTTATGCCAACAACAAAGAGTTAATTAATCAGCAATTTGTAAGACGCTGTTAATATAATCGCATGCTCTAGGGCTTTACATTAAGCTTAAAGTTTGCGCTGAATTTGAGTTAATTTCATTATGGGAAAGATATGTAGTACAAAACTTTTAATAGAAAAAAATGATTGTTTTACATTTATTCTTGCTTCCCTGCTGTTTGCACACACAAAGCTAATCGAAGCACCATTATAGTCCCTACACAAATCCCCAATCAAAACACATCACAATAATTTCGCATCATTACTCCCAAGCGGCTCGAACCACGCTCCAAATTTATGCCAATTAGGCGCAAAACTTGTCACTTCCACCCAAAAAAGCTCTTAAACAGTTCACTGCAATACCCTCTATTCCTAAAATGACTAAAATTGGGTCTACTTAAGTTGTGCAATTTTATAAAATATTTGGAAAACGACATCTTATGAATTATCGGTTGCTTTAATGCTCTACGCTAAATAGCACCAATTAATTAGAAACATGTTTTGAAAACTAAAGACCTAAATTTAAAAGATTTTAATTTTTATATTTCACATATTGAAAATTACATTAAACTCTGATAATAAACACAGAAGTTATTCTAGAAGCAGATATGATATTTTGAAGCTGGTTAGAGGATATCTTTCATTCAAGCCCCCTCAACTATTTACTGGTTTCATAGGCGTTATTATAGACTTGCCGCACAAAGCCTGGTCAATTTTTTTCAAATCTATTTCGAAGAGCACCAAAAACTTTTAATTCAAGTCACACAAAGCAAAGGAAATTCAGGCATAGTTTAAATGATCAAATTTGTGGCACAACAAAAGTTGTTGGCCGAACAAATGAGCCGAATTTGGGGATTAAGCGGGAGCAGGTGCAGGCACAGGAGAGCTGAACAATGTTAAAGCCCGCAGCTATGTGTCAGATTTTGAAGGACCTTCATCATTTTACACTGAGCCATGTTTATGATTGTTATTAGCAGGCGGCAAACTTTCGACGGCGCTCTTAATAAACTTTTGGACTGGCATTGCAATGAGGTTATGCAAATTGTACATAAATACAAGTATTGGGACGAGGCCTCGCGGCGACCATGGCAGGGCAATAACAACAAATTTCAATTATGCCATAAAATCTATTTAGGTGTATAAATATTTGGAAAATTTGTGAACGCCACAAAAGTTCGTCGTCGCTGGCGTTGCGCTGGCGTGTAATTTACAGATTTTCTCGTTAAGATTACGCCAAAAAGTTTTGGGCCATTGTAGTTGGGTTCTCGACATCGACGCATAATTGGCAGCAACATGAAAAGTCAATAAACGAATCAAAACAACAAGCGGTTACGCCTACTCGACCTCCTCTCAATACCGCCCACGCGCAGTGAACGCTTTTGCTTTGTTGTACAAGTTGTAAAATAAATTTTCCGACCAAAGTTAAAGCTCATAAAATTGTTTTGTATTGTAAGGCCTAATTAGAACTGTGGTTATGTACATTTCACTAAATTTGATTTCAATTAGAAAACATAAATGGCCCGCTGTCAAGTTTTCAGGGGTCAACAAAATGCCCAACAACCTGCGAGATATGCCCCCAAGTTCATTAACCAAATTAAGCGTTTTCGTGTGCCTAACCAGCAAAAAGTTGCTCCAAACATGCAAAAACACTTGACGCAGCTTATGTCCTAGAGCCAGGACTTGTCCGTTGCGCAAAAGTTTATTTAATGCTGCCTACTTTGAGGCGCCCAATGAAGCATTGCAAATAATCAAGTATGCCCATAGTATGCAGTAAGTGCTGTTGTTGAGCTCTTCTTGTGTATTACTAGCTCAATTTACTTAATTAATAAAAATGCCTAAATGAATGAGTCCACACAAATAAGCAGAAATCGTCCGACAACGCTGCTTAGTTGTGGCTTGAAAGGCACAGAGTCGGCATTGATGTGAGCTCCATGAATTAGATTAGACGTAAATGAAACATATGTAGATGTGCATACTGTTTAATTACTTGGCCAAATGATGTTAAGAGAAAATCATGATTTTCTAGTACCTTATACATGTATTTATGTCTGTATTTAAACAATGAAACAATAAAACTTATTAAAGATAACTAAGATATTCGCGGGATATTTGTAGAAAATGTAGTAAATTTTAAAAGGCCAATTCCAAGGCTAACAATAATTGATAATTCATAGTCATAGTGTCTACAATGATATAGAGTTTAGAAATGTGATTAAAATAAACTGAAAGATATATCAAATTTAGTGTAAGTTTGAGAAATGGTTTATATGTATATCATACTTAACTAGTTCCTTTGTAGTTCAGCAATAGTCAATCGTCAATTTCGCTTTGTACCCAATCTAAAATCTTCGCGATATATACTCGTTATATTGACTTGGGCGCATCAAAAACACGTTTGCACATGTGCCGCACATGGAACTGAAGTGCTTTGGCCGTTTACTTTATTGATTACAGTATTTTCTTGCCATTGATTGAAGCTCAAGTGTGCGAGGCGAAACAACTTTCATTCAGCCGAAAAAGAAGAGAAAATAATAAAAAAAAAAAATAATAAATAAAGAAGAAGAAACAATCTGGCTGCTTTGTTATTAGGTATAGGCAAGATCTGGAAGCGAAGCGTAGGCAGCTATAGAAACAGCCACAATAGCCAGTTGTCTATGCCTCGTTGCGAGTCACAAGCCAATGCCAAAGTTGCTTTAGGCCAAGTTCTGTTGATTAAAGTAACTGCTGGGGCCTTTGTTATTGTTAGTGCGCACTCAATATTAAATCGCAACAAATTGTAGGGATAAATTTTCAATTTACGCATATGTCTCTATATGATATTGATATACATGAGTATATGTATGTATGCAGGCAGTATCGCGGAAAATAAATAAGTATGAGCAAAGTGCGAGCCAAACTGTCATAATTTATGTAGTTTATCACTTGTTTTTTTTTTTTGCCTTGTGGTGTGTAGGAAGCGGTTGAAGTCCAATGCCGGCGCATTTGTGTCAATTTAAATTTATGTAAACATAAAATGGCCAACCAAATGTCCTGTGAGATGCGGTGTGTTGTCTCTGCTGCGTATCACATATTTCATAAATATATACATATAAATATTTTCATGTTTTTTTCGCTGCTGCTGCTCCTTTTTTTATGATTTAATGCGCGCGGCACGCCATGACGTTCACTTAGGCATGGACACAATAAAAATGTAGCCACAACAACAGCACCAACAACAACAACAACAACAAGAAAAGCAGCAATAACAAAAGCAGGACACGCTTGCCTCTTGCGCACTTTTGACATTTCATTATCCTGTTAAGTATTCAAAAGTCAACCAAGCAGCCAGCCCATACACAGACGCACAAATTGTGGGCGTCTGCCCTGCTCCATCTCATGCCCGTAACTGCGTCCATGCGTCCGTGTCTGGCCCATGGACACGCCCCCACTGTTGTCATCCAGCTGCGTAGCCAGCTTATCATTTATGCCAAACGCGTACTTTTTGGCTTTTACCCCACAGCCGTGTCCGCTGCCCTCCCTCCCCCACCCCTGTCCCTTGCTGCACATTGTTGTATCGCCGTTTGTTTTGTCTGCCCGTAATGTCATGCGGAATTGCCTTTGTGTCCTTGGCGTTTATGACATTATATTTGTGTTTCTGTTTGTGTGTGTGTGCGTGTGTATAAATTACATTACACAACAAGCAATATAACAAACGATAACAAACACCTTGCTTGCGAAAAAAAAAAAAATAAACAAAACAGTAAAGAAAAACAGAAAACAATTTAATAAAAATGTTTTTTGGTCCTTCGATTACGTTCGGGCCTGCTTTAGGTTATGCAATTTACTTATGGCATTGCTAATGACAGTCATTGCCGGTTGCCCAAGGACCTTTTGGCATTTGGGAGGAAGAGGGGTGGGGGGCTGCTGTCAGTTCACGTGCCTGACATTGCATTTTCCGTGCTGCATTTAGCTGACAAAAATGTCGGTACATTTCCAATGGAACATTTTTCGGTATTTTCGATTTCAACCAATTCCATTTTCATTTTCAGTTCTGTTCAACTCAGCTCAGCGCACGTGCTCTTCGTGTGCTCTTGAGTCTGAAAGTCGGGTTCATTGGTGAATTTTCTGTGTATTTGCCATCGATTGATTAAAATGCGAAATGCACAACAAAAGTGTTGGCAATAAGAGTATAAGCCAAGTGTACGACACAATTGCTATTTTCAGTGTCAACCCATTTTACAAAGCTGGACAATAAATACAGAAGTGCCTGGCCCCTAACTTAGAGAGTGGAGGTACCT
The DNA here is from genome assembly GCA_035041545.1 of Drosophila colorata. NCBI lineage: Eukaryota > Metazoa > Arthropoda > Insecta > Diptera > Drosophilidae > Drosophila > Drosophila colorata. The sequence goes on from JAWNLD010000564.1 coordinate 11,629,487, forward strand.
GTGTTGTAGATGCCTACTTGTCCAGAATGGCTTTGTTTTCGGATTATGTGTTGTAGGTGTATATATCTGCAATAATTTGGATATAGCCTTGTTTCAGTGCATTTTGATAATTACTATTGCAAAAATAATAAAATAAAAAAGATATAAACCCAAACATTCCTTTAAAAAGAAAAAATAAATATATATATATGTATATATATGATGCTGTTCAGGCATAGGCTAATTAATTCAGGGAAAAAATGGTTTGCAGTCTGGCATAATAATTACGAATATCATGAGAAAAGTGTACTAGTACACAACTAACAAAATAATGCCCGTACTTCAGTTGTTTCAAGGACGCTCTCGCTCAGACAACTCACCCCTTCAGGGCTTGACCGTTACTTTAAAAGCTCAATTTACCCCGCTGCTGTAGCTTATTGATTTATCTCCAATCTCAAGTGTTAGAATCTGTATCTCTGTATCTGTTTAAGTATCTTAAAAGCAATCACTGCCACCGAGCTGACTGGAATACATATAAGTTTTATATCTTTCCTTTTTTTTAATATTTTTTTTTAGACAACGCCTCAGCTAGCAGGCAAGCAGTCACCTAGTCACCTAGTCGCCGAGTCACCGAGTCGCCGCAGCATCAAGTCAGCCTTGGAGCAGCCAATGCAACCTGCACAGACAACGTTAGAAGCGACTACCAACAACACGTGAGTATAAAGCGGTAGCCGGAGGCGGTGCAGAGTACAGCACACGTGGCAGACTCACATAGATGTAAATGTATATGTGTATCGGCACTATATATCTTGGACATGTGTTGACCATCAACTTATGCAATCAACCGTTTGGCTTTGACCAGGCAAACGGACTGCCATTGGGTGCTATGTAAACTAGAGACGACGACGACGACGTCGACGATGACGATGGCGATGACGATAGGACGGTCCGACCACGACGACAAATGTTTATTTAAGCATAAAGCCACGTACGCTGCAATCATACAACCATACACCCACCTACACACACACATTTTCCTGTAGTATACGTGTGTGTTTATGTACTTAGGCACAGCTGTACTTGGAGACTATGCCTGGTAATTACATACAGCATGTGAGAGCTACACATTCTTTTTCGTCCAATCTCTCGGCCCCTCCGTCTGGTCTGATGCTGCATAAATATTTGTTTTAACCTTTTCCCTTTTGTGGCCATGGTAGAGTATTAGCTTTTGGTTTTATGGCAGCGCCTCTGTCACTATTTCATTTCGATTTAAACAAACTTTGCAACGCTTTTTGCTGATTTGTATCCTTAATTTATTTATTTGCGATCCGGCTGATATTTAGTAATTGAGTTTTTTTGGTTAAACTCAATGCTGATGAGGGTGAGGCGAGGAGCGGTGCGCACATTTCTTGGACTTGGCACGTTTCAGGCCACGACAACAAATGTGACTCACTTGCCCTCCTTAAGGATATTTATGTGGACGTGTGCGACAGCAGCCGGCTGAAAGGATACTCCTGCCGTCGGCTATCACATAAAGTTTGAATAAAAGTGTTTCCCTGGGGGCAACTCGATGTCGTTGCCATGTTGCAGCCGTGTCGTCGTCTGTTTAGACTTTTTGTCTTAATTTATCGTTATGAATGAATCACTTTGTGCCATTTGCCGGCTGCTCGACGATTCAGGACCTTTGCGCTTCTTGTGCTTGTGTTTGCCAGCACGTAGCCAGGATGTGCTCGTACTTTTGACTTAATTTGATTTGCTCAAATGAATTTCAATTAACCAGAAATGAAATTTATGCCCTCGCGCTGACAACTCTAAACTGTAAACTGCACAGCCGAATGAAGAGAAGTGAGACAAATGGGCTTCTTAAATACTTAAAAGCTGCTGAATAGCTGCGAATTATTTACTTATCAGTACAACGAACAAAATGCCTTCATTTCTCCTGAATTGAATTTCTATTTATTTTCATTTCTCTATTGATTTCATGTCATATTTTCGTCGAGGGTTTCAGGCCTTTCAGGCTGAGCAGTCAGCTCTGATTGTTTGACTGCTCATCATTCATAAGCGTGATGCCGGTGCGTGTGTTTGTGGGTGTGTATCTATGTAGGAGCATATTATAATGCAACGTCGGCGCTTATTATTCCAAACACACACACACATCGAGCGAATGTGAACGGTCGCTGTCAACAATGACAACAGCAGGGCTGAGGTTGATAACAACTCGATAGAATGCCGACGACAATGCTGACACATCGAAAGATTGTCGTTCCATCAATTATTCAACAACACGCAAATCAACAACAAAATGCTCAGCCGACAATCCAAGAGTCATCGTCAGTGCAAACAGCTCCAATAGCAGCCAGCCAGACAGCGTCAACAGTGCAGTCCCATTAGAGGGCCCAGGAGCGGTGCGGAGCGGAGCAGAGCAAAACTGCGAGAAAAAAACGTCCAAATATTAAGTGATACAATTTGTATTTGGAACGTTTGCCGCAGGCAACCGATGAATAACAGGACCAAGCGGCAGCGGTTGGAGGATGGTGCAAAAAAAAAAACTCATCGACATGAATATCTGAGTGTTTTTATTTATGACTGTGCGTCAATATTCCGGTTTGGCCGGATTGTGATTGGGGCATGCTCTATAACACAACTACAGCAGAAATCAATCAATTCAGCGCCCCAGCTCTGAACCGTAAAAACTAAGAGCCGATCAGCTTAGGAAGTGCCGAGTAACAAGCGTTACGAGAATGAAGTGGGGAGCTATAAATCGATGCTTGACATGGTTAAGTGCTTGTGCTTAACAATGGTTTAGGCCAAAGTGGAGCTTAGGCCATTGTTGCTGCTGCTGCGAGTGTCCCAGTTGCTGATAAGGCGTGAATATCCTAGATAGATTTCATAATTCCCAACACGCGAAAAAAAGACGAAAAGCAATTTGTTCTTTTAATTCCTATTTAACACTGATTCCAAATCCTGTTAATTAAATAAAAACCGCAAATAAACTAGTGTCATTTGAGATAACAATTAACATCTGAATTCTCGAAAGCCCATTTAAATGTCCACCCATCTATCTTTATGCACGCTTAAATCTTAATAGGAATTATTAGTAGCTAATGTCTGCCATTAATGCAGACCCACAGAAAGTCAAGAAGATTAATTGTTTGTTCATACAAAATGGCTCATATCATTAATTTTATTTTGAGCGCAGCAAAAGCATATTTTCGGTGTGATAGACTTTAGAATGCTTTAAACAAGCAGATTGTCGGGATCGTTGCTGTCGCAGACATTAATCACTTTATGGACTTTAAAAATGCCATCAAATGAAACCGACTTTAAACAACTTTTCAACTTTATTAAGCCATAATCACGCTTGTATTATGCATGTTCTATCGGTATTGGCAGGCGGCCGCATAAATTACCACTTTGATCAGGACGCACTTTGCTCGTTGTCATAGCTGTTCATTAATTTCCATGAACTTGCAGTAGTGCAGCTTCCTGAATTATAAGTCTTTGCACATCCTTTGAGTCGACAGTTCTGAAGGCATTCAGTTTCATTTCCGAAATGACATAAAAATTTTTTGCCATGTTCGCCAGGGGCGCTGGATACTGAGCAGTGTTGATGAATTTCCTCTTCATCATAATTATAAGCGCCCAACAGACAGGCAACAGTTTGTTCCTTAGTTTTTTATTATACCCTGTCACAAAGGTATGTGAGTATATCGGGTTTTGTGCAAAAAGGAGAAATAAACTGAAAGAAAAATCATAAAACATTTGATGAGAGTTTCAGTAATATTGTAAACTTAGTAATTATAGATTCATACAAAATGTATTTTTTTCCACAAAAATATCTGTAATTTATTTGTATTAATATTAAACATTTAAATTAAAAGCTTTAAAGATAACTCTTTGTTATTTCCATCTTCTTCTTCTTACTTCCATCTGTTTCAGTTTTATCTTACAGAGTATTTGATAGTTGGTAGCTGCTATTTACAATGTTTCTGCTTGTGTTTTTCCTTTTTTTCTGCTCACTATCCCCAACATGTGCATAATATGTTGTCCCACTTTGGGTTGCATAAAAGTTTCTCCTCTTTGTGTGTAGGTGCAATTAAAAGTGTCAGTGACAATGTTGCCTCTGTCGCTGTTTGTGTTGTTGTTGCTGTTGATGTTGTTGCTGTTGCTGTTACTTTCGCTGTTCGGCTCGTTAGCTTTTATTATTGTTGGCAGTGCCACCGTTATGGCCATTGCCGTCGTCATCGCTCATTGTAATTACGATAATTACGACAAGGACTGCAAATGCAGCTCCTTGCGTTGCACCTTAATGAAGCAAAATTCAATGCATACAGATTCAGTGTATCGTTCCTTCCTTTCAGCTATGTCCAGTGTATGCTGCCACCCCAACATACCCCGCGTCTACGTTCTGTTTATCCACTTAGCGGCACACGACATTGCGTCGTTAATTGAAAACTGGCGCATTAAGGGAAAGTTACCATCGCCTCCCTACGCCACTCTGTCTGCCCCGCCCATACACAGCCTGCTCGCTTTTATATTTTCTGCTTTTTAATTTTTCACATTGTAATGCCCGCGCTGGCATATTTATTTATTAAAGTTTAATTAAATACCTTTTAAGATTCTTGCGCATGACTGCAAAATATTTTTAATGAGTTTTATGCTTTTGTGTGTTAAATATACATAAGGTCGCCCATTTATGTGTAAAACCGCTCAAAAAATCATTAAGCACTTGTATTTTATAGTCACGCCTTTGGCTAAAGACATATGTAACTGCAACCGCAAGGATATTATATGTTTTCTTTTATAGTGTTGAAAAACCTAAGGGGTTTACCGGATACCATCAGAAATGTACTTATTTAAGCATGTAAGCCGTAAGAATTTATATAGACATATATATTCTAATAGACCTGCTGCTATTTTGTTTCCTGTTTAATTCAAGGTGATTGTCTTTGCCTTTTTGGTAAACATTTTTATCAAGTTCCTTTTTTGTTCTTCAGGTTTATAGCCTTGTCGGCGCAAAAACAAAAGCGGTCTTGGGCAAGCAAAAGATAACTTTTTAAAAGCACAATAATAATAAATAATAAAGACGGCGTCGACTGTTTTGGTTGCAGGCGTGAAAAGCACTGAGAGAACTCAAACGAAAATGCAAAATACAAACCGTACTCGCAACACGCTAGCCAAAGGACCTTGTTATATAGACGTAACCATTAGCCGTAACCGAAAAACCCAGCCAGACATTGAATTGACCTTAATAAAGTCGACGACTGCGACTGCGGCTAGGGCTGTGGTTGTGGCTGTAGCTGCTGTTGTCTGTTGTCGACCTTTTTGAGGGCAACATTTTTCATTCGGCAGCCCACTAACCACGCCCCTTGCTATTTCTTTTTCTCTGCTTCCAGAAAATGCTGATACTGCTGCCATTGCTGAGTATATTTGGTAATAGTCTCATTGCTGGAGTCGGGGCGAACCTGAGCTTGGGCTTTAAGGTCATCAGAGTGAGTTATCCAATAGAAAAGAAGCAAACAAACAAAAAATTCTGTATATATTTATGAATTCCATTACTAAACTTCTATTTTCTCTAATTATTCGTCTCAAAGCTGCCAAGGCATATAAATCCCGGTAAGTCCTTTTTTTGGTTTTTTTTTTTTTTTGCATCAATTGCGTTGAACGCCTGACTTAAAGTTAAGCAAATCATCGGGAGAGAACGTGAGTTCGCAATCAATTTAAAATGAAAATTGTAAAATTACATTAACTTTGCGCTTCATTAATCAAAGGCACTTCGGTTGCTGCCACTTCAAATGTGCGTCTTAAAATCAACCCAAAAATAATTTGGCAAAAAAATTCGAAGAGCAAAGTGCAACAAAAATAAACACAATACAACAACAACAGGACAGACAGACAGACGGACGGACACGTTTCCATTTAGGCAGCCATCAATTTTAAATATTTTTCGTGTTGTTAGCCAAATAAATATTCATTTTAAGGCGGAAAAAACAACACTAAGAAACCAAATCGTACACAAAATTTACCAGGATAAGATATTCAGTTGGAAAAGAAAAAGAAGCAAAAATATCTTAGCTGTTATTTAATATGGGATTCTAAAAGAAAAATGTAACAAGAAAATAAGTTCAGATGGCATGACTAAATATTCTTTAAGGTATATTGACTAAATGCTGGAAGTAGGATACAGTGAAGTAAGTTTAATCAGCATTTGCAGGGAGTAATTTGATCCTTATTTTAATTTATACAAAGAAAAAACGTATTTAAAAGAAATGCGAAATTGTAATAATAGCACGGTGAACTTGATGCATTGTTAAATTTATACCATTCTATTTTAGGTGCATTCTTTAAATTGTTGTACTTTGGAATTAAATTGTGCTAAAAGAATTTAATTTTAACTTACATAAAAGGATTGTTATTTTACCCTAGCTCAATTTGTAAAAGTTACTGAAAATTCGCTTCAATTTCTTGCAGTAGGATAATCTGACTAAATATTGTCTGGCTGTAGCAGGCAACTAACGAGTAAAGTGATTTTAATCGATTTATTTTATTATTTGTCGAATTGCCCTCAAAATACATTCAATATGTTTTCCTGCTCCTTCACATGTTGTCGAGCAAAGCCTTTTAAAATTAAACAGCAGCACGAACTGTGCCAAAAAGTTTTCGATTTGGGTGCTACAACAAATACAACCAATTTTCCTCCAGGCCATATCGCTGCATATGTTTTATGGGTATGCGCACTACACGCTGCCGCACCGCGCACCTCCTACCCTGCATCCCCCACCTCCATTCCACTCCCTGCAGCTAAAAGCCAAAAGTTTTGAGTCAAATGCCAATACAGTTTGTGCGTCCATGAGCGCACGGCGCCTGTTGTGGGTACGTAGCTGTTGCTGGTAACCCCTGCTACGGTCTCCACGCCCGCTATTTTGTGTGTGTGTGTGTGTGTAGGGGGGAGTGTGTGAGAATGTGCTTTGGGCGCATATCAATGCTCCACACGTTTTGTTGCCTGCGGAGCTCCCCGCTGTGCTGTTGCATTGTCCAGGCAAAGCGGAACAAGTTTATTTAAACTGTAAAACTTGTTCTTTTTTCGTTTCGGGGCGAGGGGAGTGTGGAACTTCAGCAAAAGTTATCGAAACACGAAAAATGTGGAGCGTGTGCTCATGTTTGTGTGTGTGTTGGAGCGAGTGTATGCACTGACGAAATAAACTCACACAACAAAATAAATTTACGAAAACGTGAGGAATTCGTATTTGAACAACATACAAAAGAGATTTACTTGAGCTGCAAAACGAAAAGATTTCTAGACTTCTTTACACACACACGCCAAGAATTAATTATGCAAATAAGCCAGACAACAGCGTGGAAATAGTTAGGGAATTTTATTTGAACAGAAATTTAAAGAGGGTAGCAAATCGGATTTCAGTTTGAACTATTTGTAAAAATATTTTTTTATTTATTTTACTTTTCATTTGTTTGGACTATAAAACTGTAATGGCCTTTAAACTAGACCAATCTGCCTACTACATTGATTGAGTTGTAATTCTGCTAGCCACAAAGAAGTTGTTTTTTATATTTATTTTTATTGTTGTTGCTAATATCATGTCCCAAGCAAACAATATTGAACACACAATTTGCAATAAAATTGCGCATACGCAGCATTGTCCAAGGAGCCTTTTTAGCTTAGACTTTATTGAACGATCTCTGCATATGTGTGTTGGTGTGTGTGTGTGAACAGTGGCACACTGGACACTGGGCACTCAAAAGTTGTCGCACAACACGCTCAAGTGTTGTAAATCTTTGCACAAAATGAAACTTTATTTGGTCATGGTCATCAACGACTTAAGTAAATCTAAAACTCTAAGTAAAACAAACACTACGGCCCCGGCATAAAACAAATAAACTGTGCAAACGTGACCCCAAACCAGGCTAGGAATAGTCCAAGCTGCTGATGATGACCCAAAACAGCGCACTGGACAGTGGGCGCGCAAACGTATGCTTTTTTCGCTCTTTAAGGACACATGTATACAGCAAAGGGGTTGGGCGGCACATAGGGCATGGCTCGGGTTGTCGCAAGGTAAACAATAACAAAGAACAAGTACATTACAGAATACCAAAAAAAAAAAAAAAATTACAAGTATAATGCATAACATGAAGTTATAGCATGGATAAGGCGGCCCGCACTCAGATTTACAACGAAACAAGTGGAAAAAACGCCACACAGGACGAAGAGAGGACACACATAACTGCTTAAGTACACTCCAGGAAAGCGTAGACAGTCTTAAATGTTGACAGCTAAAGCAGATAAAAGTGCTCACATTGCAATTCCTGGGTTCACTTCCGCCTTAAAGGCGAGCAACGGTATACCCTGTAAACAGTAATAAATGCTGAGTAGGCATTATTACTTTAAGAAGAAACTTGTCAGGGTTAAATGTGTTTTAGAGGGTTAAGGAAATTGATTCGCTAATGCAATCGATTTGTTTTTATAAATCTGTATCATTTAACTTTTGCAGTTGTGGGTATATTGCTTGAAGGATATTTTAACTTGGTCATGTGCTGTTTTTTACTCCATTTTCTTTTTGCTGTTCCGGTCGATTCGTGAAGGGTAAGCAGCGATTGCTTGTAAAGAGCAATTGCACACACACACACACACGTCGAAGTTCACTTCCTGGTATGTAAAGTGGGTGTGTTTGTGTGTTGGAGTGTGTGACAAGCTTCTGTGTGTGTTCAAAGTAGACAGCTTTTGCGTGTTGTGTGTGTGTGTGCGTGTGTGTCCTATGCCAAAGTACATTAAGAAGATTGCACTTTCGAAAATGACACAATTCGCCACAAAGTAAAAAGGTGTAAGGTTTTTCAGGGCGTTTGCGATGGGGTTGACACGGCGTTGCGAAGGATTGCAGTGGGTTGGCCAAGGCCTGGCACGTAGCCTAGGTGCCAAAGGAAGTGAGTGACGGTTGTGACACTTCCGGCAATCGAACAGCTGTGGTTGTAAGGATTGCAGTTGCAGTTCTGCGAATACACGCATCTAATTGCTAATGGCATAAATATGCGACCACGTGCTTATATTCATTTCAAACAACGTGCAATGCAAATTTTCACATTAACCATTGATGCCTGCCAGCCAGGCAAATGAGTGATGATGCCACAGCGAGGGACATGGTCCGTGTTCGTATTCGTATTCGTGTTCGTATCTGGCTAACAGAGTCACGTCGTCGCCGAAATCAATTCAAGAACATGCTCAAGAAAAGTGGAAAATTGCCACCGAGCACGTAGCTATAAGTTCCAGTAGGTATGTGTGTGTTTGTGTGTCTGTTCGTAACGGTAAACTCCTGTGTAACTGTGAAATTGCAAATATCCAATGGCAAACCAAAGAAAAATCGGGTAATTGTGATTGGCGGCTGAACATATTTGTGGGGCCCATAGCAAAAGCAAACTTTTGCGGCCTAATGGCGGCCCATAAAGCACAACATTTGTCAGAATCAATTTTGATGAGACTCGACACACATAAAGTCTATTGTTTGCTGTGTAAATATAGTACTGTATTGTATAACACAAACATGTGTGTGTGTGTGAGTTGTATTGGTATTTTGGGGGAAAAATTTATAACAGTAGCTCCCTGATATTAATTGGTTTTTTTGCCTTTGACATATGATGAAACGAGTCTAAGGGAAACGACAGTCAAGTGAATTGGTAATAAACAAGTCATGGCAGCGTAATTATGGCAATAACAACATTCAATTCCAAATGTCTTTTGGGGGTTGCGAAACGCAAACCGAGCTGCTTAACAGATTGAAGAGATGGCACAAAAGAAGCTACACTCAGGGAAAAAATCCCTATTCTAAATTTACCGGAATAGAATTTATAACGATTTGTTTTTAATTTTTTCTTTCATATTTGGTTTGTAATAAAATAATTTTAATGATGTATGGCTTAATATAAAAGCATGTACATGCTTTGAATGAACTTAAAAGTTTCTCAATTAAAATACAAATATTATTTTAATAAAATATTTCAGTTTTTATGTAGGGAGCAAGTATTATAAAAGTGAACAGAAAATTTAAGAATATTTCAACATAAATCGATACGCAATTGATTTTATTTTTCAGTTTTCATACGCAAACGCAGAAAATCGAAAATTTAACCACACGTTGAAAGAATCGTGCGTGTTTGTGTCACCAAAAAAATACGACCCGTAAAGTTAAGTTATTTCTAACAAAAAGTCCTGCTCTTTAACGATTAGCCGTAAAGCCGAAAAACTCTCATAGAGGCGTTCAATTCAATTTCTATACATATTTTCAGCAATTTCGTACCCGTTTTTTGTGCTGATTTGATTTCTCTTTTCCTCTTGCTCTATAAAATATTTGTTTTTTTGGCTCTTTGAATCTGCACGACAACAATGGAACTGCCACTACGCCTGGTCTGCTGTCCCTTGCTGTCACTTTGGCCCGCCTGCAGCCAATTGCAGCGTTGGTAACACAACTTTCGCACATGGAGCTACATTTAAATTGGATTGCAAAACCCAATGCGTTTGCGAGGTAAGTCTGGGCAGGGCACAAAGAGGCTGGCGGAGCGGGGGGGCACGGGGACATGGAGAATATTTAGTCAGCTGCCACACGGACAGAGATTCGGTCAAAGTCAAATGCAGCTGCACTAAGCGACAATTGCTTTTGTGGTTGTTATGGTTATGGCACTTTTTTTTTTTAATTAGTAAAAGGGTTGACGTTAACACTTTTGTAATTTATATGTGTAAAATCGTATCGCATTGAGCATTTTAATTAGAATTTATACAGGTCGGTATTTAAATGAAACCGAAAGCTTAACAGAATTTTATATGATAGCTAAAAGCAGTTGACTGCAGAATTTTCAACATAAAGCGTGTGAATTTATTTAGTATATGTGTTGGCTTGGAATGCAATTTTAGCTTAGGTACAGCGACCATTAAAGCTCGTGGGAAAACAAAAATGTGAATGTGATTTACGCGCAATTATATGAAAAGAATAGAAAGGATTGCCAAATCTGAGCAGAAGACGTGTGTTGTCCACACTAAATCCCTGGCATTGCTTAATGGCCACACATTTGTCTGGAATGTGTGAGTGTGCGAGTGTGTGTTTGTGGCGGAATTCAAACCCCTCGCCATTTGAGGCCGTTTATCATGACACCCTGGCAGATTCCTTCCACATACACACACACACTCTCACATCCCCATGCAAATAGACCGCCAATATCTGCAATGCAATTTTGAGAGAAAATAAGAATAAAATCAGCTCAATTTTGGCCACAAGAAAGAAACCAGCTGTTTATAAATTGAATAGAGGACAAAATGTTAATTAGACGATAAACTTAAGGTATTAGGCCGTCATTTATGTTGACCACTTGCGAGTAGATTTTGTGTTGCCAATATACTCCTTACATTATGACTTTATTTCTGGCTAAAATAAACAGCAGCGAGCAGCAAGAGCGTGGGTGGCCCACATTTAATGTATTTTAATGCTCGCCTTTGCAGAATGGTCGCCATGCCTGCTCCACACTGTGCCCCAACGAGCAGCTGCCGGCGCCGGAGGACACGATTTCATGCAGATCACCGCGTCTTGTCGAGGTGCCCGGCCACTGTTGCAAAATGTGGCTCTGTGAGAATCCAACAGCTGATGGTAAGTTGTGTTTGTTTCTGCGCGCGTTTCCGTCTCAGCCTCAGCCACAGCCATAGCCATAGCTGGGACCCTGGTCATGGCCTTGTTATTGTTTTATAAGTGTGTTTATGGTCGCAGCCAGCTCATGGCGCTAACTGTGCGCTGTGCGCTGCGTTCTGGTCCTGGCCCTGGTTCGAGTCCAGAGTTAATGGCGCCCGGGGGCATGCCATCAACGTCGCAGTCGTCCAGCGCACAACTTAATGCTGTTTAAGCGCCCGACCAAAAGCGCAGCGCATATTTATGAAGATGAATTATTCCATGACAAGGCAACAGTCGGTTGCCAGCTGTAGCCGGAGCTGCTGTTGTTGTTTCTGCCGTTGTTGTTGCTGCCCGAGGCAATGGACAGCAGCAGCATAATTACTTACACAAGGATTAAGTGTTAATTAAACGCGCAAAAATGCAATAAATAAACACGATTATTAAGCGCTCTTAAGAGGTCCTTACTTGAAACGGGCTTTACGCCTTTAACAAACGCTTTGTTGTTCATTAACGTTTTTTCTGGACTAACTATATATGTACATATATATAAAAGAGTTTGACCGATTGACTGAAGGACTGATTGAAATCGTAAAAGACAAGAAGCCACATTTTCCACAAAATGTAAAGTTTGTGAAAAATGTAAAAAGATGTATGTAAAAATTCAGTTGCGATGTACCTTAAGCTTCTTTGAATTAAAAGCGAAAAATGGACGGATAAATGAAAGCATACATTTTACGAATGTGGTTCAACATATTTAAACTGTTTTGTTTACAGTTTTTCTCTTTAAGTTTTTAATATACTATAAGGTAAACTATTTAAAAACTAAGAAAATAGTTTTTCCTAACTTTTAAGATGTGTAACTTATTTGTATATTATTTATTTGATTCATTTAAAGGAACTTAATCAAGTCTAAATACAGTAAGACCACTGACTAGTTTATATTTCTACCGATGCTACACTAAACACTCAACCCTTAGTTGGCCAATCATAATCATTAGCAAGTCCTTTGTTTTGCGCTCCTTGCAGTCTATGCCACCTGCCACAATAGCAGCACCAGCGGCAACTGGACTGCCTGCAGCCAGGCATGTGGCCTGGGTATGGCCACAAGACACACCAGCACCCATGCCGGCTGCCATCAATTGAGCAATTTACGGCTTTGCGAGAATCGCAGATGTGCCCAGGACAATAAGAACAGCTATGGCAACGGCCACAATAGACTATTAAACGCCGAGCGGCAGCACAGCGTGGCCAGAAGCCGGCTTCATCAGTTGCATCACCATAGGCTGGAGCGGGAAAGAGAGCGGGAGCGGAATGGGCAGCTTGATATGCAACAGGAGCCCGCGCATAGAATAAGAGTGAGTTGTGGCCTGTGTTGCAAGTTGCGGCCGCCTGATGAGAGTTTCTTTACAATCACAGAAGGGTCACGAGTGCCGCAGCTTACAGCGCCTTGGGCCAGCAAGGATTCGACTGGGCGAGTGCGTTTCCCGCAAACTTTATCGACCGAAACTGTGCGGCAGCTGCCACCGGGGCACCAAGTGCTGCATTCCAGCTGTGTCAACAACAATACAAGTGAGTACTGCATCTATTTCCAGATTTTTGCCGCTTGCAACCGAGCTCTCAGGTGAATTCCGCACTCCACCTGCCTTTAAAAATCTGTGTACGTTTAAAGGAATAGCATTTCCTCAGACGGAGTTGCGATCCTTTGGCCACTTTGTCACGTTTGCCGTAATTTATTTGTTAATTGCATTATTCAATTAAATTATCGTCTATTTTAATGCAAGTCAAGCAATGGCAATTAAAATGAGCTGCATTTTTAATGTGCGAGGACAAGCCAACAGTTACGCTGCTCGGGCATGTGATACCCTGTAAAACTAAAACTTTTAAAACAATAAATATTTAAACGTTTTATTTATAGAAGATAATTTTAATATTACTACCAAAACTAAAAATATAAGTTTTATACGAGTAATAAATGTAATTTAAAATCGCTTAATTGAAACTTTGTGTTTTACAGAGTGAATTTAATAGAGTATTTGACAGTCGAATACGTGAATAAGCTTATGCCTCATATTGTTGTTGTTTGTTTGCTTGCCTTTACATTTTGGCCGTCTTTAAGTATTAATTAAAAAGCGAATTGCATTAAAATGTCAATTTGCAATTGAAAGTGGCAACTGCAGAAGACGGCAAAATGAAAAATCAAATAACCAGGTGGCTGTCAAAATCAATTTAGCACCTGTGCCCGATTGCACTTTCCTATTTATTAAATGTTAGCCCAATCGCCCGGCGACCCGCAGTGCAGTCAACATCTGAACTCTTGCCGTGATTTCAACTTGTTTTATATTTTCAAGCTTTTTTTTGTTGTGTTCTATCCCCCACAGGTCGAGCTGTTATGTCCTTTAAATGCCGTTGATCCAATTAATTACGTACAAAAGCGAATACAGCAGCGCAAGCAACAGGATGAGGCAGCGGAGGCGGCTGGAGGTGGGAACAGGGAGCCGGAAGGCCAGTTATGGGACACCATTGCCTTGGAGCCCATCGATCAGGAATTTCTGCAATCACATCAAATACAAATTGAGAATAAATTCGTTGCCATCGAATGGATACTGAAATGTGAATGCAGCAAGAATGTGAGTACCAAGGGGTAGCGGGGTAGCTGGGTAGCTGGGCAATAATATTTGTACTTTCTTCAGCTTCAGCCATAAACGTAGTCATATTTTCATTCGCCCATATTGTCATTCCATGCCATTCAAGCAGTCAGCCTGCAAAACCATTGCCCAAACCCCTTCCCCTTCCCTCCCTCCGCCAAGCCCCACACCCCATTACCACCCCCAGCTCCATTATCCACAGCAGCTGCACGAAAATTGCTTTCACTTGTCATTTTAATCGCATTTTTTCTTGTTGTTCTTGTTTATAAGCGTTTTCTTTTGTTTTTCCTTATACTCTTTACAGAGGGTAGCTTAAATTACCTAACGCAAAGCAACATTTTTTTTTTTTTTTTAATAAAAGGCTTTTTAGTTTTTTATATTATACATTCTCAATCCGAATAAAAAGCTGTTCTTCTAATTATTGCTACTTATCCTTACGTTTAATTAATTTTTTAATTGCTGTTTATTCTTCTTCTTTCTTAAGACATGTAATAATGAATTCAAAAATATATATTATAAGAAAATTATCTGATTTCAAAATTAAATTACTGTACGAAAACGCTATACTGATCTTATAAATTTCCTGATCAATCACAAGTTCTTAGGAACAATAATTGCCCCACAAGGGTATTTTATATTCGACCATCCCTGATAGTTTCTCTGTTTGTGTTTGTTTTTCTTTTGTATTTTTACGTTCTATGCACAAATGTTTTGTTTTGCAAAAAAATATTACTGCAATTTTTTGTCGACTGCTTTGTGGGTCTATCCGAAAAGGTCGTTGGGGCGGGAGTCGGGGAGGGCAGTTAGCGGTGGGGGTTACGTTACGAGCCAGTACTCAGAGTCAGTCGTTCGTTCGCTGGTTTGTGGAGTTCGCACCCAGCTGTCTGTTGTGTTTTCCCATTATTTTGGCGTATTCATCTTGAATGCCTTTTCCCTTGTTATTGTTGTACTTAGTAGTTGTTGTTGTTGCTTTAGTTATTCCGTATTTGTATTTTTATTTGGCGTGTGCGCTGCAATTGCAATGATTGGATTTTTATGAATACATTCATCAAAGCGCCTTGCCACTGGCGCCTCTGGCAACCACCGCCACATGAAAATTTACCCTACATTCGTTTATATGTAGTTGCATACGGGTGGCCAAGAGCTTGTGGTTTTTAGTTCAGTGGCTTCTACTGATTGCGGCTGGAAAATGCATCTTTAAAATGAAGCAGACATATTACATTTCTAATTTACATTCACGAAAAAATCAGACAAAGTAATCTGCTTTCTATATCTGGAATATGAAGAAATGAACTCAATTTGGCAAGAAAATAGAAACACAATATACAGAAAGCACAAATATCTTCGATATAGCTGAAGATTGAATACCCTAGTAGTCGTATTACAAGGTCAGAGTATGTAAAGTTTCATCAAAATAGTTTACTGTAAGAAATTAGTTAGTATAGGATAAAGAACAATTTAAAAAGTTCTAATAACTACCATTGGTGACATAGTGACAAAATTATATAATATAATTATATAATATTATATACATTCATACATGAATATGCATATTTGATCTACATCATCAATAGCGTTCAAAATGAAGCAATGTTATGTGCCAAGGATTTTTTATGTACTATTTCTCTCATGAATAATCATTGAAAATAAAAAGTTTCAAGTTCTCTTATCGCATTACATCAAATCTGTATAAGAGACATAGAGAGAGAGAGAGAGAGAGAGAAAGCGAGAACGAGAGCGTCGGAAATTTGCTATCGTCAGTGATTAGCTAAGCAAATGCCGCCGACAAGCTCATTAGTCACGCGCTCTTCGCAGCTCATTAGAGCGCTAGGTTGACAGCTGAGAGAAAGTGGCCAACAGAGCGACAGACGTCGAGGCACATTTCAGTCGCTGGCCGAACGCATAGCGAGATAAACGTGTGGGGTGGGAGTTACGCAAGTTAAAACATTATGAGCGCCGCGTCCATACGCTCTCTGAGCAAAACAAAGCAAACCGCACGCATTGTCATCATCGGCGCCGGCACGGCGGGCATTGCTGCAGCCACTCGACTTCTTGAGCAGGGCTTCAAGAATGTGCTGTTGCTGGAGGCCGAAAACCGGATAGGCGGGCGCATCCATACCATTCCCTTTGCGGACAGTGTTGTCGATCTGGGCGCACAGTGGTGCCACGGCGAGAAGGATAATGCTGTGTACGAACGTGTCAAGGATTTAAATCTGCTCGAGGCCACCGAGGATCACTATGAAACGTTCAGGTGTGTGCGTTCCAACAAAGAGGTGTTGCCCGATGAAATTGCAAACAACTTAAAAAACATTGCGTTCAATTCGATTCCGGAGAGACAAACGGAGCTCGTCGACTATAAGGGCTCGCTGGGCGACTACTTGACGCAAAAATACTGGCAAGAGGTAGCCAAGCTGCCGCCAATGAGCCGCACGATAGCCGAGGAGTTTCTGGAGAACTTTCACAAGTTCGAGAGCTCCGTCGAAGCTTCAGATCATTTGTACGAGGTTTCGGGTCGCGGTCACTTAGAATACTGGCTCTGCGAAGGCGAATTGCTGCTCAACTGGCGCGACAAGGGATACAAGAGCTTTCTCAGACTGCTCATGAATGCCAGGAAAGATGAGCCCGACGATCTTGGAGTGCTCAACGGGCATGTGCTGCTCAATAAGCGCATAGCACGGATTAACTGGGAAGGAACCGATGAATCGGTCATCCGTTGCTGGAACGGGGAAGTTCTTACGGCGGATCATGTCATCTGCACTGTATCCTTGGGGGTACTCAAGGAGCAGCATGGCAGCCTGTTCGTGCCCGCTCTGCCGGAAGCCAAGGTGCGAGCAATCAATGGACTTAAGTTGGGCACCGTTGATAAATTCTTTTTGGAGTATCCCGTGCCACCATTGCCCAAAGACTGGCCCGGATTTTCCTGTCTTTGGTTAGAGAAAGATCTGCAGGAGCTGCGCGCTAGCAAGCGATTCTGGCTGGAGAGTGTTTTTGGATTCTATCCAGTGTCATATCAACCACGCCTGCTACAGGGATGGATCATTGGCGAACATGCCCGCCACATGGAGACGCTCACCGAGGATGAGGTGCTCGAGGGCTTGCAGTGGCTATTCTGCAAATTTCTGCCCTTCGATGTGCCCCAACCACAGCGCTGTCTACGCACCCAATGGCATGCGAATCCCAATTTCAGAGGCAGCTACACTTTCCGCACCACGTATGCGGACGAACTGCGCACTGGTGCGTGGGATCTGGAGGCACCACTGCTGGACGTGGGCGGAAAACCAAGGCTGCAGTTCGCCGGGGAGGCCTCACACAAACATTATTACTCGACGGTGCACGGTGCCGCGGAGACGGGCTGGCGGGAAGCGGATCGCTTGAACACCTATTATCGCACTCGCACTGCCCAGTTATGAGAGGCTGATAAGCAACAATAAAC
Organism: Drosophila colorata; assembly: GCA_035041545.1. NCBI lineage: Eukaryota > Metazoa > Arthropoda > Insecta > Diptera > Drosophilidae > Drosophila > Drosophila colorata. The sequence goes on from JAWNLD010000564.1 coordinate 11,647,204, forward strand.
CAAATGCGCGTGTCAATAGAATACAATAGTGCTTAACTAATTCTGCTGACCTTCATTTTATGCCCATTATAAGTCAAGTCAACTGAACATGAAAAATACTTGAATTTGTAGAGATAATTACATTATATTTTCCTTAACATTTATTTTATTTTTCTTATATACATATAGCGGATTAGCTCGCGCATTTTTGTAATTAATAATTTTTGGCAGAAAAATGATAGATGGTTTTGATATCAGCAACCGTTTACAAATAAAATTGTAGGATTCAAAAATTTCAAATAAAAAAAAATTTCGAAAATTAGTAGGGGGAAGTATATGACTAAAAAAAAAAAATGTAAAAAGTGTAGATGCAGAGTCAAGGACAAGCCATGAACAAAATTACATCAAACACTAAAATCGGTTTAGTTTTGGTAACGTAATGAGAGCTTTTAAGGCAAGGCTGTAGTTGCAATAAAAAAAAACTAAAACGATTTAATGAGAATACTGCGCTTCCGCATTCTCGAAACTGCACTATACCAATTGGTACTGAGTGTCAGATTGTGCGCGCACAGAAAGCATGTTCATTTGAACACGAGAACATCCAGGGGCTAACCCAGTTTAGCGTTTGACCAAAACATGTTGACCAACTCATTTGCAGCGAGCAGCCGCAGACAACATTGTAATTGCACTGTTATTACGGGGCGCATACGAGTGTTCGTACTTGCTCAGAGACACTCGCATCCACCCACACTCGCCTCGTTTTGGGGCGTGGCTCAGCACTTAGCACATGCAAAGTCAAAAAACGACAAAAATGCAGCTGCAAAAATCAGTTTGGCACTTCCCAGGCACAGAGAGGACAGGCAAACAAACAATACCGCAACGGCAGGGACAAAACCTGGCCCTGGACTCCACACTCACTGGAATGAGCTGTACTTTAACCATTGCCGCCGACCGCCGACAATGTTGGAAATTCAAATTTATGCCACGCTGGGGCCAAAGGCATTAGAGTCCGGTTTCATGTATTTGCCTGCACGCCTCCTGGTGATATCTGCTCGCAGATTACCCACATAGCCCCATAGCCCCATTACATATGCGACTTTGTTGCCATACCAGCCGAAAGACGGAGGCCCCACCCCATCCCACCTCTCCCTGACAAGTTGGTCGCATCTGTTGCGGCTTTGCCCAGCCATTTGGCAGCAGTTGTTGCGTTTTATGTGTCCAGCCAGTCGGACACGTGCGTCTGTGTCCGGCGACAATCAGAGGCAGATTTAGCCACTGCTTGTCCGGCCTCTGGTCCAGTTGGGTCCAGATAATGTCAAGTCAAAAATTATAAAGATATATGGAAATAAAAGCTGGCTCAGAAAAACTCTTATTTCTCACACTTTTCAAAAGTAATTTTTATTGTGAATTAGCCAATTAAGTTCGTTTCTAGATCTAGTTAGTATTTCTTTTCACTCAAAAATGCCCACACTAAAAGTCCGAGGTGCTTCTGCTATAGAATTCATTCAACCGATCCGCTTCCCGCCAGCCAGTTTCTGTGGCCCCATGCACGGTCGAGTAGTGGGTCTTGCTGGAAGCCTCGCCTGCGAACTGCAATCTCGGCTTGCCGCACACGTCGAGTAGAGGCGCCTCCAAATCCCAGGGGCCAGTATGCAGTTCATCTGCGTACGTGCTGCGAAAGCTGTAGCTGCCGCGGAAGTTGGGATTTGAATGCCACTGGGTGCGCAGGAAGCGCTGTGGATGCGGCACATCGAAGGGCACGAACTTGCGGAAAAGCCACAGCAAGCCCTCCAATACCTCCTGCTCCGTGAGGGTTTCCATGTAACGGGCATGTTCGCCAATGATCCAACCCTCCAACAGACGTGGCTGCTCCATAACCTTATGGAATCCGAAGACGCTCTCCAGCCAGAAGCGTTCGGTGCCGCGCAGCTCCTGCAGATCCTTCTGTATCCAAAGGAAATCAATGCCAGCCCAATTCTGGGGCAGGGGCTGGGCAGCGAACTCCAAAAAGAACTTGTCAACGGTGCCCAGCTTGAGTCCCTTAATAGCCCGCATCTTGGCCTCCGGGAGAGCGGGCACAAACATGCTGGCATATTGCTCCTTCAGCACTCCCAGGGAGACAGTGCAGATGACATGGTCTGCAATGAGTACCTCTCCATTCCAGCAGCGGAGAACCAGCTCATCAGCTCCTTGCCAGTTAATTTGCTCGATGCGCTTGTTGAGCTGCACGCGTCCATTGAGCGTGCCAAGGTCGCCGGGAACATCCTCGCGGGCATGCATTAGCAATCGGAGGAAGGTCTTGTACCCATTGTCGCGCCAATGGATGAGCATGTCACCTTTGCATTCCACAAACTCCAAGTGACTGCGACCCGAGAGCTCAAATAGATGATCCGATCCCTCCGAGCCGCACTCGGCCCTCTTGAAGCATTCGAACATCTCCGCGGCCGTTGTGCGATCCACATTTGGCAGCTTGGCTACCTCTTGCCAGTACTTCTGGGTCAAGTAGTCGCCCATCGATCCGTCGTATGCGTCGGGCCCATCTGGAAGAGAGTTCTCGGCGATAGTTCTTAAAGAATTGGCCGTTTCCTGAGGCACAAGCTCCTTGTTGGAACGCAGAAACCGAAAAGTGTTCATAAAATCGCCCGTTTTGGTCACGAAATCCAAATCCTTCACCCGCTGGTAGACAACATTGCCCGTCTCGCCGTGGCACCACTGTGCCCCCAGATCAATGACATTGTCCGCAAACGGTATGGTATTAATGCGTCCTCCAATTCGATCCTCCGCCTCCATGAGATTAACGTTCTCGAAGCCGTGCTCAAGAAGGCGTGTGGCTGCTGCAATGCCCGAGGGACCCGATCCGATGATGATAATCCGAGCTGTTTGCTTGGACTTGCCCAGCAGGCGAGCGGGCGACGAAATTGGACAACTGCTCATTGTACAAGGTTCAGAGTTGGGCCAGCGACTGCTTTGGCAGCGCAAATCGGAGTCGTTTTTATAAGCGGAGGTTTGTGCAGAAAGGGCTACGCGGGTTAATCGGTTTTGTGTCTGTGGTTTCTGCTATCAACAGCTACATTTATGTACGTACTATTACCCTTTATTTTGACATTGAGATTCCCATATGTTTCGCTAAATAGTTATTTAATTTTATCTTTTTAACATGTCATGCTTTCAAGCTTGCTTGAAATCAATTTGATATTATAGAATTGAGTACAGGGTGTCTCACATAAATAATATGTATATATAAATATAAATATTAAATCGTGTGTATATAGAACTTTTGCAATTTTATTAGATTTAGAAAAAGAAATTCCATAATTGAGCAGTTTCTTGCTCATGTGTATTATTTTTCATTGAACATTGACATTAATTGACACCCAGCCGCACCTTTCAATTGCTCCTTGTGCTCAATTGTTATCTGTCGGCCAACCCATAATCAGCAGCTATCAATCTGGCCACGCCCACTTTACAGCGCGTTGCGGGCGCAATAATAATTATTGAGCCGGTCCGCCTCACGCCAACCGGTTTCAGTGGCACCGTGCACCGAGGCGAAGTGTGTCTTGCTGGTGGCCTCCCCAGCGAATTGCACTCGCGGCCTGCCGCCGGCGTCGAGCAGTGGCGTCTCCAGATCCCAGGGGCCAGTGCGCAGCTCATCTGTGTAGTTGGTCCGAGAGCTGTAGCTGCCGCGGAAGTTGGGGTTCGAGCTCCACTGGGAGCGCACGATTTTCAGCGGCTGCGGCATGTCAAAGGGCAGGAACTTGCGGAAAAGCCACTGCAGACCGGCGACAACCTCTTCCTCAGTTAGGGTCTCCATGTGGCGGGCATGCTGGCCAATGATCCAACCCTGCATGAGGCGTGGCTGATGCAGAACCCGATGAAATCCGAAGACGCCCTCCAACCAAAAGCGTTCGGTGCCACGCAGCTCCTGCAGATCCGCCTCTAGCCAAAGAAAGTTGACGCCGACCCAGTCCTGAGGCAAGGGCTGCACCGCGTACTCCAAGAAGAGCTTATTCACGGTGCCCAGCTTGAGTCCCTTGATAGCGCGCACCTTAGAGGCAGGCAGAGCCGGCACAAAGAGCTTCTCGTGCTGCTCCTTGAGCACTCCCAAGGACACCGTACAGATGACGTGATCCGCGGTGAGCACCTCACCATCCCAACAGCGCAGCACCAGCTCATCAGCGCCTTCCCAATTGACTTCAGCCAGGCGCTTGCTGAGCTGAACACGTCCATTGAGCACGCCCAGATCTTCGGTCTGCTCGCGCTTGGCATTCATGAGCAGTTTCAGGAAGGTCCTGTAGCCCTTGTCACGCCAGTTGAGCAAAAACTCTCCATCGCTTTTGGCAAACTCCAAGTGCGCTCGCCTGGACACCTCAAACAGATGATCCGAGGCCGTGAACGAGCACCGGAACTTTTTGAGGTTCTCCAGCATCTCTGTTGCCAGTGTGCGGTCCACTGGCGGCGACTTGGCCAGCACCTGCCAATAGTTGTCGGTCAGATGGTCGCCCAGCGAACCGTTGCTTTCGTTGGGGCCAGTTGGCAAGGCCATCTCCGCAGCGGCGCCCAGCACATAAGCGGTCTCATCAGGCAAGATCTCCTTGTTGGAGCGCACGAAGCGCAGCGCCTTCAAAGCATCGCCGGTTCTGTCCAGTAGATTCAAGTCCTTGACCCGCTGATAGACCACATTGTCGCTCTCGCCGTGGCACCACTGTGCGCCCTTGTCGATCACACTGTCCCCAAACGGCACCGTATTTATACGTCCGCCTATGCGATTCTCCGCCTCCAAGAGCTTCACGTTCTTGAAGCCCTGCTCCAGCAGGCGTGTGGCTGCGGCAATGCCAGAGACGCCGGCTCCGATGATGACAATGCGAGCCGTTTGTTTCGTCTTGCCAACGGATGCGGATCGAGAGCTCATGATATTGGGTCCAGATAAAACACACTATATGTATACATATATTCTCAAAGCTGAGATTTTCTTAGTTCCACGTTTAGCTAGCGACTGAGCTGTGCGACGAAAGCTCGAGCTTTTTATAATCTGTTCTAAGCTTGTCTGAGCTGTGCTCTCAATGGAACAAGTTTTGAGCTAGTTTCTCTCATCATTGTTGTTGCGCTTGCTTTGAGATAATTGTAGATTTTTCACTGCAGCGAAAGATTTTAAAGGTTGATATCAAAAGAGGCATATACGGCTATAAGGAATAAAATTGTAAATATGAGACTTAATTTCAAATTAAAGTATTCAAACTCGATCTGCTCGATCAACGATAAACATACATATATGTTCTTTAGAACATGTAAATTTTCAATATATATGATATATTTGATGTTCCCATTATAGTGTATACAAATCACGCGTAAAAATAATTGCAATTAAAATTGCGTATTTGTGTTTATTGTAAATAAAATTTGTTTGACCTTGACTAGATTTAATAAAAGTTAACTTGTACGCTAAAACTACTGAAAATTCGCATTGTGTTATTAGCTAAGTAGGTTGCTGTAGCTGTTGCTATTATTATCATTTTAATAAGCCTCATAAATTGTGGCTTTGATTTGTTTTAGAGACAAAGGTCAATGTTAAACTTGAGAATTTTCAATTTGTAGTTTGGTATGTTCCATAAATGGAGCTCAGACAAATGTTTAGCTCCTAAATATATAATAAACAAATAGTTTACTCTTTAAATGCCTGTCTTGGTATCAAATAAAAATATTGAAATAATTCCATGTTGTTTGACTCTAATCTGACTTTAGACTTGTTTAATTTGAATGGTTTATACTTTTTTTTGTTAGCTTTTCCAACTTGTATTAATGAAGCCTTGTTGCTGGCTTGTTTATCTTTCTTCAACTCTGGTTGAACGATTATCGGATAACGGTTTTATTTTGTACCTCTTGTGGTGCGCTTATCGCTTATCAAGCCGAAGCTGGCAACCAAAGAAGTCCATTCAGACAATTGGCAACAAAAAGTAGTTTAGCCAGTTGAAATCATATTTCCTTAATTATTGCTGCTTGATGTCTCTGTTATTATTATTGTGGTTTAGCCTTATCATTACCTCTTCGTCCGTTGCAGTTCGTATGCACTCTTTGAGTGGGCATTTGTGGTTTCTATCTTATCGGTCGTGTATTTATGTGTATGCATTTAAGCAATATTTAGCAATGCAATTTAAAGAAATTAATTGAAGCACATAACCACAAAGCGCTATAATCGCAAATTATGTAAGACTCTTATCGGGAATAGTTTCTTATCACGTTATGACGTATACCACTGACTAATACATACACGTACTTAGCTTTAATTGCCCAAATAAATTGCTGTCGTTTGTCAAAGGCTTGCGTTATTTGTTAAATTAATTTCACCATTTCACATTTTAATTAAATGCTGGAAAATGCAAATATTTGTTATGCGTGCATTTTCATTTTCATAAATTTTCAACTCCAATATTTATCTCTTGTTTTTCCATTTTTTGTTGCACAGCATTGCAGTGCTGACATGGGTGCGAGCAACAACAGGAACATTGCCTCTAATACCACCAAATATGGTTACTACAACTACAACAACAAGAAGCATGCACAACAACAAAAGCTACGCCAACACCATGAAGCTAATGGCCTACGAAATAAGCTAACCCCAAAACACGATGTACCCGACGCTGGCGTGGGATATGGCGATGAGGAACGGCTGCGCCTGGGGCTAGGGGAGAGTGAAGAGGAAGGGCCTGTCGTTAACAGCGTTAATAGTAACAACAGCAACGATGAGACCTCTTCTTCAGAGCAACAGCCCGATATTATACCCTATCCGCTGAGCGTGGGTGAGACCAGCTGGAAAAACGAAAAGCTACGTAGACAGCAACAACAACAACAGCAACAGCGTTGGAAACGCACATAGCGCCAAATGAGACCTCAACATTTTCCACGCATGCGATAAAGATTGGTCAGTTGAGCAGTAGAACATAAGATTTGTACAGCATAGCGATATAAATGTATTTTGAACTTTTGGGAAAGTAGACGAAAAACAAAACAAAAATTGAGATTAAGCTTGTAAAAATGAGTAAAACTAAAATAGTTGCATGGGAAATGGTTTAGGATTTGAGCAAACTGAGCATTAAATGTAAGTATGTGGATAAAACAGATGAGAAAAGAAAAATACAAAAATAAAAAAACAAAAAGCTAAACAAAAAGGTAAAAACCAAATACCTATCAGCAGACAGGCAAATACTGGGCATAGATGCATATACATACATTCTGTATTTTGTAATCTTTCAAATGGAAAACAAATATATATTAAATTATGGCATTAATATGTATTTTTGCGAGCACATATACAGAAAACTGCTTACAAAAAAAATCTATCAAAATTTCAATTAACTAAAATGTTGGCAAACAAAAAAAAAAAACGAAGAGACGTACTGCCCGAAAGATAACTGTAATTTTAATATATATAAAATATATATACATATATATATATATATATAGATGTACAATAAATGGCTTGCGTTCTAACGCTTTTTGGGGGTAGCAAAGCGTAATTATATCTAAAAAGAAGACAAGTTAAATTGTATGTATGTTCAAAATATAATTGTGCTATATACTCGCTTATATTCAGATGCTTCTGTAAGTGTATTAAAGACTCTGCTTGTAAACATCAGTTGAATATACCAAGTATTTAACAGTTGAAATAGAGTATACTGCAATGTGATCTATTAACAGATCCATTGTAAATTATAAGCTTAATTGCTCTCCAAAACATATCCCAACAAATATATCTCAACCATGTGCTATAATTTAAAGAATATTGGTAAACTGACAACCAAAAAGAAAAAAAAAAAAACCACAAAAAAAAAAACAACACCAAAGCTTGTGCATACTCATTACCCATATCAATTGTATCGATGTAAGTTACTTACTAACTATACAAATCTTAGCTGAGGGAATTTCGAGCGGTAAAAACATACTTCAAAATAAATGAAAATTATGAAAATTTATTTGCAATAGAATTTTGTGCTCTTGCTTAAGCTTTTTCCGCTACGCTTTTGATCCATTCGTCCCACTTTTTTTGCCATTTCTCAAGGCCTTCTAACTTCTCCTTTTCCGTGAGGCCACTGTACTTTATGGAGCTCATGGCCAGATGCTTCAGTAGCTTCAGATCGGCAGTAAATGGGGCTATGCCCAAAAATGCAAAGTAAAAGTCATGGGTCAAGGGCGCTGCGAGCCAAAAGGACGGATCATCGGATGCAATAACAATGGGCACATTGTTGGCCATCAACATGGCAGCTGGGTGATTGCGATAGTCCTGGCCCAGCTGCAGCACCTGGTTGGACACCGGGCACACCTCAATGGCAATGTCCAGTTTCTTCACCAGATCTACGGCCACCGGATGCTTGATCAAGGCGAAGCCATGTCCGATGCGCTTTGTGCCGAGCAGTATGGCATCTATGAGGTTTTCATCAATGGAGGTGCCGAACCAGTTTGTCTCGCCGGCGTGAAAATAGAAATTGATATTTTCCGGCATCTTTAGCAGTGGCTCCACAAAATCAATCAACGGGCGACCGAGCTCCTCTTGACCCACCAAATCGAAGCCGGTCAAAAACTTGGGAAACTTTTTCTGCAAAGTGGGAATCGATTAAGTACGTGTATCTCAAGAATAACTATGCTACTTTGCTACTTACATTGAGCGCAGTGCACTTCTCAACATATTCCTCGACAACTTTTGGCTCCACACCTCGCAACGGCGCATATATGAGCCTGGCGCCAATAAAATCGGGATTTTTGGCCAAGAAACGTTCCGTTTCCGAATTGTATATCTGCACGGTATCAGCTATGGTCAACATCGTACCATCGAGGCAGTATAGTTCAGGTAATGTGGATCTCAGCTCCAGGTACTGCACACCGTCCGCATGCATCTCCACTAGGGCATTGTAGTAGTAATCGGCCCAGACGGGTGCGTAGAGCAGCAGCCCATCGAGCAATATGAAAATGCTCATGAATTGGTTCCACGCCTGGTTGTTCGACAGAAAGCTGGAGAACGGAAACATGCTGAATCGGCTGCGCAGATACTTTTTCACATTATGATCGCCGCGACGCTCGCGGAACTCGCTCATGAGCTCCCAGTTGCATGGCTCCATGGCCTTTATCGTGGGCTTCGTTTTGGAAAAGCGAAAAGCAATTGCTCGACAGCCCTCGTCAGCGGTGCAAATCCACAGATGCTCGCGATACGTGAGGCTGATAAGGAACTCGGTGCTGCAGAGGGCGGTATCGTGCGCATGCAAAATGCCTCCCTTGGGCATTGTCTTCAGAACGGCAAAGAGTGGCGATTTTTCGACCTTTTGAAGCACCTGAAATATGTGCTGACCGGGCGTAAATTTGGACGGATTCAGAAAGCCCTTCTCCAACTCCTTGGACTTTATACCCACGATCACCTTGTTGGCAGCCAGCTCCTCCTCCGTCAGCTGAACAATGTTGCCCAGGCTGGAGGCGCGCTCCATTTGGACCATAACGTTGCGCAGCGTACGATAAGCCTCGGGCGATATGTCCCTGAGACTGCGGCTCATCGATAAGGTCTCGTACTTCTTCGTGCCACACTTGGTGGCCATCCCGGACATGTGGCGCAACGTCGTCCATCGCAACCGCGAGCCCATTTCGTCAAATTTTGAAATGTTTTTCTGGGAACTGTTGCGAAGTTGAAATTTAAATTGAAATTTCTGTTTAACATTTTCATACAATTTGTCAAAGTGCTGCACATTTGCTCGCGGCTCACGCATTCCCGCTTTAACACACTCGCACATGCCTCGACACCCACACACACCCGCACAGAACATGCGGCAACTATACGCGGACTTTATTAGTTATTTATGTGGATGGCTCTGGTTTTTTATGCCCGCGCGCCCTCAACACCACATTAAATGTGGCCGTGCCCAACATCAAATTGATGAGCCTGGGCCACAGGCTGTGCCACCATTTTGCGCCCTTTATACACACATATATGGCCATCAATTTTATGGGCTCATACATATTCGCCCAGGCGTAAGCCTAACCTCCCTGCATCGACATGGTCCGTAACTCGACACTGAATGCATTCTGCGCTGGCCCATAAAACTCTGCTCATTACGCGCGCCAAATCAAAATCGAACCACGGCCACAGATCCGCCGTTTCCACTAAGCAGGAGCACGTAAAATTGATACATTTGGAGCACTGCTCAAAGCAATCATTGGTGCCCAGAAAGGCATTCCACATTCATTAAACATCGACCACTTTTCTGTGCACTCAGCAGCAGTCAGAGAGGCTAAGAGATTTATGCCCAGGTCGTATGTCAGCCTGCCAACTGCAGTGCATGGCATTTGGCATAGAGATGCAACCCGTTGGCATCGATGTGCCAACTCCTATGTAACACTATTAATCGCATCGTTATTTAAAGATTCCATTTCGTACTCTTTTAATCAGGTTCAATGCAAATTATGTACTTACTTTAATTTACTTGATTTTGTTTCAATTTTGCTCACAACCTGTAAATTAAAAAAAAAAAAAAACCAAACACACTGTAACCACATGGTATATTTATCCGCCTGGCAAGTTTGCACGGCATAAGAAAGTGCGCCTTAAATCATCCGCAATTCACAGCTCAAGTTCGTGAGTGCATCAAAAGTAGTTCCGTGTGACTCTCACGATTCCATCTCGAAGGGCAGACATGTCCATGCTTGACTGCATCGCTCATTACTGTTAGCCTGAGGCGGCTTTTAGCTGGCAATCCGATAACATGCACATGAATTGCGGCATTACGACCAAGTAAGCCGAGTTCTTTATTCAAATGGTTTAGTACAAATGCTTATAAACAGACCAATTAAAGTGCGAAATCTCGTATGTACTTAGCGTGAATAGCCGTGGAAGTCGAGTGCGAAAAAGAACCTAACTCTATGCCTAAACAGTAATCAATATTAATTAGCTTAAAACGAAATTGCGTGCGGGATATAAATTCGGATGATCAAGCGCGTGAATAAGAGCTCAGTGCAAAAGCATAATACGCCAAGCTAGTTCTGAGTATAGACGAGGTGTCGGTTGTCAATGTCCTCGAGAAGTACGATAGGTCGGCTGGAATTCGGAGTGATTCCTAACTAGCGCCAAAGGCCGGCGTTCAGGAGGGAGAACGTAACCAGGAGCGCTGCCACCACCCGTGCTAGTCAATCGAGCTGCTGGCTGGACGCACTATTCTGATCGACACCGTTCACATAGTCCAGGAATTCATCCCACTTGGACTCCCATTTGGAGAGCGCGTCGAACTTCTGGTCGACGGTGAGGGAGCTGTACTGTATGGAATTGAGTGCAAGCTTCTTGAGCAGCCGCAGGTCCGCATGCTGAGAGGCAATGCCCAGGAAGGCAATGTAATAGTCGTGGGACAATGGAGTGGCCTTCCAGAAGCTTGGATCATCAGATGATATGACAACCGGATAGCCATCGGCAAAGAATTGCGAGCAGGGATGATTACGAAAATCGCTGACCAACTGTAGCACCTGGTTCGATACGGGATTCACCTCGATGGCCACGTTCAACTTCTTGACCATGTCCAGCACCACCGGATGCTTGACCAGACCGAAGCCATGACCAATGCGCTTGGTGCCCAGCAACAGTGCATCGATCAGATTCTCATCGACACTGGAGCCAAACCAGTTCGTCTCACCGGCATGGAAGTAGAAGTCAATGTCGTCCGGTACCAGCAGCAGCTGATCAACGAAATCTCTAAGTGGACGCCCCATATCCTCCTGACCCACCAAATCAAAGCCAGCCAAAAAGTCCGGATAATGTTCCTAGAAAGCGAAAACATATCAATGCACAAGCTGTCATCTGATGGAATAAGGAGAACTCACCTTGACTTGCTTCAGGGTTTCGATGTAGCGCAATACGCCCTCAGTATTGGTATTACGTAGGGGCGCATAGATCATGCGCGAACCTATGAAATCCTTGTTCGCGGGATCGTTCTTGAACTTTTCGAGCGTTTCCACATAGATGCGCACAGTGTCCAGCGGCGTATATTCGGTGCCATCCAAATCGTAAAGCTTTGGTAAAAAAAACATAAATTATAATCAGGCCTTGTTATGGATTTTTCAATTGCTTACCGTGGGAAGTGTGGAACGGAATTCCAGATACTGCACGCCATCGTCCAGAAACTCCTGCAATGCCTTGTAGTAGTATTCTCTCCACACTGGCGCATACATCAGCAGGCCATCGAGGAGTCCGAATATTTCCATGAAACGCGACCAGGCCGCATTAATGTCCTGAAAGTCTGTCGTCGGGTACAGGGTTAGACGCTCAGCCAAGTAGGTGTCCACCTTCTCGGCGCCGTATTGGGAGCGCACCTCAGACAGCCGGCTCCAGTCGCAGTTGGGCTCAGCCAAGGCGGCAGGTTTCTCCTTGGCAAAGCGCAGAGCATTGGCACTCAGGTCGCCGGCCTGCTGGCAAACCCACAGGTTGTCGAAATAGGTCAGCTCGATGATGGCTGCTGTGCTGCACAAGGCCGTGTCGTGGGCATGCAACACTGCGCCCTTGGGCATGCGCTTGAGAATCTGGAACAGCTGTGTCTTGTTTATCGCCTCCAGCACGTCGAAGATGTGCTGCGATGGCTTGAAGAGATGCGGCGTGATTTCACCCTCCGTGATCTCGGCGAGCTTGGCTTTCATTATGGTCGCATTGGCCTGCAGCTCGCGCGTGTTCAGCTCCAGATCGTAGCCCAGGGATCTGGACTCCTCGTAGTGAGAGAAGGCATTGCGCACCGTCCTGTACGTATCCGGACTGGGCCGGACGTTGCCCAGAAAAGACTCCACGTGCGATGTGCCGCTGAATGATACGATTTTCGTGATGGTCAGATCTGTGGGCCGCGTGCGCGACTCGGACAGACCCACGCACATGCAGAGGCACAAGGCACCCAGCGCGATTAGATTAGAACGTTGTAGCATTTTCCAGATTTACGGAATCTTGTGTGCGCGTCAATGTCCGTGGAAAAACTGAGACCCAGGCACTTGGTACCGTCCAGTTTTGTTGACCAGTTTCGCGTGCCGTGCGACCTTATCTGCAAGAGTGAAACCGATTTGAGTGCTTGGCATTATCTTTGATTTAACACGTGCTTCTGCATTTCGCGATAGCTAAAAGCAAAAAGATCTGATTGAAAACAAAAAAACAACATTTCCTGTACGAGCCGTACATCCCAGCCAGAGCTCAGCTGGCAACGGCTCTAATCATGGGCAATCAGACAAAATTCTTGATTTATGAATGCCACAGATAAGATTAAATAGAAAATAGTATTTTAAGTGTGTTAGCTATACAGTAGTTCACATAAAGTCAAGTGCAACAGCGCGCACATTTTATGGACCTTCGATGACTGTTCCTCAAGTACATTAACCGCAGCTCAGCCGAATATCGAACTGAAGGAAATATGTTATAAAGCACTTCAAAAATTTAATATCAATTATCATAAAATTGTAGTTTTACGAAGGGTTTCAGCTAGTTCGAGCAAAAAATAGGTGCATTTGTAGATCTAAGAAACAATTAATTTTCAGTACAAGCCAAATTTGTTTAAAATTTTTCATTAATTCAGACTGATGAAGGTAGCAAGCCATTGTTCCCAATTGTCACGCCACTTGGACAGAGCCTTCGACTTCTCCTTCTCGCTTAGGGCGCTGTACATAAAGGAATTCATTGCCAGCTGCTTGAGCAGTCGCAGATTTGCATGTCCATTGGCAATGCCCACAAAGGCCACATAGAAATCATCGGTGAGCGGTGCTGCATTCCAGAAATATGGATAATCCGAGCCGATGACCATGGGATAACCAGCGGCAATTAGATACGCCGCCGGATGCTGACTGAAATCGTTCACATACTGCATATAATGGTTGGACAGTGGGCACACCTCGGCGGCCACCTTCAGCAGCCTCATGGCCCTCAGCATCTCCGGATGCAGCGGCAAATTGAGTGGATTCCCCAGTCGCCTGCTGCCCAAGAGCAATGCATCAACGAGATTTGCATCGGGCGTATTGTTTGTGGCATTCGCACAGCGCGATTCTCCCGCGTGGAAATAAAAGTCGATTTCCTTGCTAATGTGCAGCAGTTGCACTGCATCGCCGAGCGGCGGCAGATTGCACTCATTTCCAAAGTTGATCAGATCAAAGCCAATGAAAAAGCTGGGAAACTTTGCCTAAGGACAAATGTGCAATGGAATAGTTGAAAAAATGCGAATTCGGTGTGCCGAAGATTCAATACCCTTGCAGATTATGCTTCTTTATAAAAGAAAGTAATCTTTCAAGCAAGTTTGCTAATGGAAGCTATATAATAAGGAAGTCCGATATGAATAAGACTTAGCTCTTGTGTAAACAACAAAGGTTGTATCAACATAGCTTCAGCTAGTTTGCATCGAAACAGACGATGGGATAGACAGGCAGCGGGAAAAACGGAAATTGCCATAAGCAAGAACGTTGCAGTCGGGTGTAACCGACTTCGCAATACCCGTTCACAGTAATGTATCTAGCAGAGAAAGAAATATAAGCTTTCTTCGATTTACCACGCTCTCCAAACAAATTTTACACTTTATCTGACGCGGGTATACACGATTATATATTCCTGCTTTCAATTTCTTAGCTTCAAAAGCGCCGAATAACAACGTTGCTACGGACAACCGGACGGTCAGCAAGACGAACATTGCACAAACCCAATATACTCTTTTCACTTTGTGAATGGGTATGGAAAGCCAGAGAGTAGAAAATGACAGAAAAAGGAACAACAGATCAAATCGGAAGACCAGGACACGATACCTTCAGAAGACGGGCATTGGCTATGTAGCTATCCATGCTGCTGTCATTGTAATCGCGCACAGGCGCGTAGATCAACTTGATGCCAATGAAATCATCATGGGTGGAACGGAACATATTTGTGATGCTTAATAGCGTATTGGCCGTATCCCAAATGGTATAGTTTGTGCCAATCAAGTCGTACATCTGTGGGAGCCAGGGACAGTATTAGCACTAGCAACTAGAATCCGCTTAGCTGCTGCCGGTACTCACAATGGGCAGCGAAGAGCGCAGTTCTACATAACTCACGCCGTCGGCATAGAAATCCTCGAGCATGCCCATCAAGAAGGTGGGCCAAATTGGGCGATAGGTGATCAAGCCGTGGATGAGACGATGCGCCCGTTTCATGTGATTGGCCAAGTGGGTGGCGTTCATGAAGCTATGTGCATCGATGGAGAGGGTCTTGCGTAGCCTCTTCTTGTACGACGTGTCCTCCTGCATCCTAAAGTTGCTCATCAGCATCCAGTTGCATTTGTAATCGCCCCTAGGTTTTATATGCGGAAAGTCCGCCGAGAAGCGAAAGTCCTCGAAGCTACCATCGTCGCCCACACATGTCCACAGGTCGCTGTAAGTGGTCAGCTCAATGAGCAGCTCCGTCTTGAACATGCCCGCATCGTGGATGTGGAGCAGTCCGCCCTTGGGCATGCTGCGCAGCACACTATACAGATCCGTCTCGTTTAGCTTGTATTTGGTAAGGAAGTGTGGACGTGGCTGATAATGGCTCCAAATGTTTTGCATGTCTTCGTCCATCTTTGTAATGGCCATCAGACGCTCGTTGGCGAATTTCTCGAGTGGCGACAGCCTCACTTTACCGCCGACGCTACGTCGCTGCTCGCGTCTCGAAAAGTCCTGCCGCAACCTGGCAAAGTACTGTTCATCCGAGCACGAGTAATAGTCAAGGGTCAGATATAATGTCCATGCCAGCGCCAGGACCATTGTGCAGATCAGCACGCCCAGCATGAGATGCCAGCAGACAGCGCCATATTTGGCAATGTGATCGCGATCCCGTTCCTCGTTCTCGTCGCGTGCTGTCCGCGCGGGCGTATTTTCCGCACGCTGCCCGAAGTTGCGGGCCGGATATTTGGGAATGGTGAGTAGCCATTTATTGCCGTTGGTTGCCATTATGCCTAAATTTTGAAGTACCAATTTTATTCAAAATATTTCCTGAAACTTTTCTAACAACTTTTACGCTAAAAACAAGTCATGACTGGCGGAAATGTTTCAAAATCAGGCGCTGCTGATTGGAAAAACAAAGCCTTATGTTTTTCTGGTATGGGGGAGTCGAATACGTTTATCTCGGCTATTATATGATTTTTAAATAATATATATATATATATATATATCAATATTTTACGTCTTCGCCTTGTCCTCAGTATCATGTTCGCCATATGTCCGCATATATTTATTACTTGGCAACTTCAGTTGTGGCTGCCATTCTTTAAAAATAGATCGGTGATAAAGACAATCGAAGTGCGGTTTCCCCTACGCATGAAATACAAATACGAAAACAAAAAAGAAAAACAAAAAACTCAAAGATACGTAATGACGAATTCGGCGCTCAGCGAGCGGACTTTGGGCGGGCGTGTGCCTGCCAGGGGTTGCATTTATTTTTGTAACCACTGCGCCCAACACCACCACCAGCAGCGGCACAGTGGTGTGTGAGAGTTGCGCTTAATGCTTGAAAATATTCTCATCAAAAATATGTTTTGGTATTTACACTTTCTTTGATATATTATACTCTACTCTTGGTATTATAATTTTATCATCAAATGTATAACGCAGTTAGCGCGGACCCTTTTAAGAATATATATATTCTTGATTAATATTGAAAGTTGAGTTGAGATGCATTCTAGTTATAAGTTATTAGTTATATATAGTTGTTGCTATCTTGATAAAACTTGGTATGAATTAGAATTTTTCATTCAGGTTTTTAATTATTTTCTTACCTCACCTCACCTTTCTCACCAATCACGAGCATTGAAACGCATTATTTAAATCAGAAAACTAAATCAGATAGCACCAATAGAAACGATCTTAATAGAATTAGGTTTTTGTGTAAAAACACCGTTGTTTGGATAAGTATAAAATATATATCGCACATCTTCCAGGTGTTTCTGCGGCTTTTTCACATTCATAAATTATTTAAAGATTTTGTTATGGCAAAAAATAAAACCCAGCACACTGTGCAAGCTGCTTGCAACAAATACAGACGTCAGTGTGTGTGTGCGTGTGTATTTTTGATGGTGGTGTCGCCGTCGCACACAGCTGGAGCCACAACGGCTCTGAGCCGCTGACTGGGACCGTGATTCCGAACAGGGGTGCGCATTGCGCCCGGCACACGTTGCATGCACCACACACAAGGCAGCGACCCCTCAGTCGAGAGTGCGTACTTAGCGAGGCAACACCGAAATGCAGTTAAGGCGGCACGGTGAGCACGGTGAGCACACAGGCAAACATCCTGTCAGGCTCTAGCCCAGCAATTACACATTCAACTTTCGCCCCCGCAGCTCCCGTCTCGCTGACGACGCTGAACGATGATTGCCTGCTGCTGATCTGCGCCCAGCTGGCAATTAGGGACCAATTCGCGCTGCTTCAGTTGGGCGGCAGGCTGCAGCAGCTGGTGCTGCGGATTTGGCAACGCAAATACGCCAGCGAATTCGATTGGCAGCGAGAGCCGCAATTGAAATGGCTGAGCCCCGGCGAGCAGAGCCGCCTTCTTGGCCACATGACCGGGCTGACGCGGGCGCTGCTTAATCTCGGCGCCGGCGCCAGCGCAGGCCTTTTGGCCTGGCTGGGTGGCAAGTCGAAGCGGAAACAGAAACGCATGCCCAACATGCAAAGGATTAGCTTGGGGGCGTGCAACGCAGCGCTGCTGCGGCAGCTGCCTCAATTTTGCAACAACCTTGCCCAGCTGCAGCTGGGCACCTGTGTGGGTCTTAGCCCCGCGGACATATCCGCGCTCTTAGCCCAGCTGCCGCGCTTGAGAGTGTTTGAGCTGCTGCCCGGCCACATCTGCGGCGCTCAGGCTGCAGCCTTGGCCGACATCGAATATTGCCAAACATTGCAAATGCTGAAATTGCCAGCGTGCGCGGTGCGTGCGGCGGGCGCGGAAATTGCTCGGCTGCCGCAGCTGAGCCAATTGACAGGCTTCCTCTGCTGCAACGGCGACATTGACGATGACAAAGAGAAAGCAAATGCTGGCGCGGTGGCCACAGCGACCATATCCGCCTGCCTCGCGGTGCTGAGCGGTGGCAACGGTGGCGGCGGTGGTGGCGGTAACAGTGGCATCGGCTGTCAAATTGTGGCACTGCATTTGCAATGTCAACTCGATGCCAGCCTGCCGCGACTCCTGGAAGGCCACTTGAGTGTGATGCGGCTGGAACGCTTCGCTTGGCACTCGCAGCTGGTGGTGCACTATGATGCCACGGATGGCAGCATCAAGTGGCTGCCGCAGGCGCCGCAAGTGGCGCGCGCCATGCTCCACTTTATTGTCAGTCAGGCGGCGAGTTTGCGTGAATTGGATTTCACGCGCAATGTGCATGCCACGCCCACCTTTCTGACCCAACTCGCCGAGCAGTTGGGGCCGTGTTGTCAGCTGATGGGCGTGTGGCACGATGCTTGCCCCAGGGTCAGGATGCCAACAGAGGAAACGGATGCGGACAGCAACAGAAACGATTTGGCCTTTGTGGAGTTTGAATTGAAACAGTTGGCTAATGAAAAGGCGAACTGTTGAATGGCACGAGGCGACAAACTCCAGGGTATTAATAGGGATTGACGCATGCATACTTAAATATGCTCTTTTCAAATAAATATAGATCTCATGAATCTCAAGAAATATTTAATATAGTATTGTTTATAGTAAGAAATACAAACACAATTTGAGAAATGAAATTAAATATACTTAAAAATAAATTTTAATAAATTGGCTGTAATAATACAATTTGCAGGGTATATGGTAGCAGCATCTATTTTGGTATATATAGATATATAAGGTATTTTATCTTCCGCACCCCAAAGATAACTGTTCTTGTTAATAGGTCAACATTGCTTGGCACATACCAATTCAAAATTGAAATGCTGCTTTCGCATGTGATAAACTGTGAAATACCCTGTTTTAGGGTGAAAAAACCCTTGGATCAGCGCAAAACATTATATTTTAACAGTTGTAGTTAGCTGTGTAATTTCTGTTTTTTTTTTTTTTATTCAGGTGCCTTTTTCTTAAGTATTTCATAAAATCAAAATCTTTAAATTGTTTTATGTTTTTATAAAATGTTATTTGGCTTTTACAAGAGTTAGGCAAATAAAATTCTTAAACTGTGGGTTTAAACTGTGCAGTCAGGAGTCGCAGCGCAACATTTGAAGCCACATTTCAATTAAATAGATTGCAAGTAAGTACTCAGATTGGATGCGTCTGGAACTGAAAACACAAATGTGTAAGATACGCCAATATCTCTTAATGGATACTGTTAGAAATTCAGTGCTGCTGACCGATGAGCTCTACACTGCTGTGAGTCGATACCTTCGCTACCATCAGGATCTGCACGAGGCTGCCTTGCGGGAAGCCTGCCCTGAAAGTGACTCGGAAGACAAGGACGCCACATCACGCATATTCCTTAAAAAATATTATCCCACAATGCTTCCAAACTCCACTAAAAAAGCAGAACCTGATCCACAGAATGGTGACTCCGCGCCTAGCAACGACCAGAATGCGCCAGTTCCGCCACAGCAAATGGTGGGTATTTGGGAATGGCCTGGACTACTTTGACTGTCTTGATTATCTCTTTCTCTGCCCTTCTCATTGTTCATTTGAAGCTGTTTCCAATTAACACCACGGAATACTGGAATCCGCTGGATCCCCAAAATCCCGTCGTTCGTCCAAATCAACAAACAAAACGTTCCACGAGCGCTCCGGCTTCCAATCCGGAATCTCCACGAAGTTGCCAAAGGGGCATTGATGAGTTTGTGAGCATCGAAAATGAACATGATAAATGCACGCAAATAATTAAAAATCTTTGACTACAGTGCAGCACGCCATCAGCTCATCCGCATAATTTCCTGGGGTTGCAGCCCAATCAAATCTACGTAAGTCTCTCATCCACTCCAGCTAAATATGACACATATGAAAATGAATCTTTTACAGAAACAACGAACAGATAATCAATCGCAAACACCCACGGATTGTTCATCTGTAAGTCCTTAACGTAGCTCCCACAAATCCAGTCTAGTCCATAAAAATGGTCTTTATTAAAATTCTAGTAAATCTTTTAGTAACTCTAAACGTTAGCCATGATTTTGTTTACCTGATACTTATCAGTTTTTAATTTGTTTATACTAGTGCCCCAATAAGACGAGCGCTAGTTCCTATCAAGTGCCCGGCAATGCGACGAGCTCCTATGATCCTTTGCGACAGCAACAGACAGGTCAAGCGGATGAGAGCGCAAGCTATGCCAAATGGCTGCAGATGCAAAAGCAGCAACAGCAGCAACAACAGCAGCAGCAACAACAGCAGCAGCAATTGCAGCTACAACAACAGCAACAACAGAGACAGCAGTTGGAACGCTACAATACTTGGCAAAGGAGCGACAGATCCTTTGATAATTTTGTGAGTAGCTAAAGCCAAAAATTTACTGAAAATTCAAAAGTCCTCATGAGTTATGTCCATCTTTCGATTAGCAACCCGGCCTGAATAGCACTATGATTGGCAGCGGACCTAGCTATCCTGCGCCCTGTGGACAGCCAAGGCAACAGCAGCAACAGCCAATGCAGCAGCAGGCCTGTGGACAGCCACGGCAGCAGCAGCAACAGCAACTGCAGCAGCAGCCATGTGGGCAGGCACGGCAGCAGCAGCAACAGCAACAGCAACTGCAGCAGCAACCTTGTGGACAGCCACGGCAACAGCAGCAAAAGCAACTGCAGCAGCAGCAATTGCAACAACAGCAACTGCAACAACAGCAGCAGCAGCCGCCGTCATTCGCATCAACTGCAATTCCATATGAACAGAATAAAAGTCAATGTGCCACACGCTGCATGCAACAAAGGGTAAGACATGCCGACATTTGCTTCGATAGCAGCATAAAATTCATTTCGCTTCGACTTTCAATAAAGCAGCCCCCGCCGCCAACAACCAGCCAAGTACAATACCCGTGCCAGCAAAGGGCTCAAACAGCTGTCGACAACCAGCGTCAAGCACAGGTAAGCAGCAAAGCCATTTGTTGAGCTCTTAATAATTTCATCTTACAATCAAAGCAGTGTGATTTGTTCGATTCGTACAATGATACGACCTATGTACAACTGCCCCCGGCACAGGCACAGCGGCCGCCTTGTCCGAGACAGGCCGCTCAGCAGCAGCCCAATGTGAGTAAATAAAAAATAAAAGAGAAGTTATCTGCGAAGTATACCCTGGCATAGCAAATGTGAGGTATACTTGTATAATTATCAAGTGATCTGAAGCATGCCTAAGACATATCAGCCAGACAAATCAAGAATAACCAAATATTAACGCTCTTTGCAAGGGTTTTAAATATAAAAATATTATTAATCAGTCCATCTGCCTAAACATAGGTTACGTTTACCGATCAGTTCATGATACCCACATGCGCTAATAGGCCCCAACCGACTGCTAATGTGCCCAGTGATAATTGGCCGAGTACGAGTCAAAGTACATGTTATCAGACGAGTATGCCCATGAATCCGGCACCTACTTGTCGCAGCTGTACAGCGAACCAGGATCAGAGTCGCGTACAGGTGGCCGTAAATTTGAGTGCCTCAAGTGCTTATTCGCCGAACTTGAGTAAAAATCCGTTTGTCGATAACTCGACGCGTAAGTGTGCGCGTAATCGTGACAAACTTGAAATATATATAAATTTATATATGTACCATATTATTTAATCTATTCTTCACGTCCACAGCTGAGGAACGCTATGTACAGCGCATCAATACACTCTTCTTCAACTCGTTGGTACTGGATCAACGATGTCCGGGTGTCATACAGAATACCCTTAGTGGTCGCGAGAACTTTAACGATTACGCCTTCGATATAGCATTTGCGGGCAACATACCAGACAGCCCGCACCCCATCGATCCCATAAGCATGGTGGAGGCATTGAAATTACGTATCGATTACGAGCGGGAGGAAATTCGCAACAAATGTCCTTTACATCATCATAGCCAGGATTATGATGGAGATAATCACGAAGAGTCAAGAAAATCAAAAGAAAAGGTAAGATATTATTCTGGTAAGGAGGGGAAAAAGAAAGAAAGGCATGCTGGGCAATCGAAACACTCTGGCGGAAAGGGTTCGACAACCCGCGGAACAGGCGATATCGATCGACATTTCAGTTCCAAGAATAGGTCTGATGTAAACGACGGTGTACTTGCATTTCTGAAAGCCGAAAATTATTTTAAGAATGGACCCGGACCTACGGTGAGTATATCAATGGTATCAAAATATTATAGAGCTACATCATTGTAAATACATATATCCACCTAACAGTACAGGAACTTTTCGGCCGATATCCATTCCCACGATTCCAACTTTTTTGGCTTGCCCATCAAAATGAAGGTCTACAATGCAACGACATGGCCCTCTGAATAGTTCAACTGATGCTCTTATAAATATACTATTATATGATCGTTTCTGCCAATTGAAATTTGTTGGTTTTGGAAAATTTAAATAAATGTAGTGTAAATTATTATTACAAACATACTCAGACTTCTGAAACATAGAATGCGATTAGCTCGGATAAGTAGTATCACATTTTTTGAAAGAACTTGCATTATTCATTGCGCTTATTACAAATGCACTTGATAATAACAATCAATTCCTTTGTTGTTATAAGTATTTTCTTTATATAACTTACATAAGTGTGATTCAATGAGATCAAAGTTTCTTTCAGTGATTAACAAATATTGAAATATCCTCTATTTTGTTTTCCACAAGCCAATTCATAAGCCAATCAAGCAATTTTATAGCAAACTAGTATATACCTTGTAGACAGGCGGATTAGTAAACGATAAAATTAAACTCACATAAATAAAAATACGTGTATGATTAATTTCAATACAACTCAAAGGGAAACGTCCAGGGTATATATTGACTTTCTTACAGTAAATAATGCTATGACTATTAAAATTCACCACGTCTCAACCATTAATTAGTAAAATTTTTATTTTAGAACGCAAACAGCTCCTTTTTTTTATAATTTTTCTTTTCTTGGAAAATATATTGTTCTTTTTTTAAATTAGAATTTTAATCAAACACAAGCGCTGCAAGCACCTTTAATCAGTCCTATTTCAGTAATATTATTTATTATTATTTTTTTATCACTTTCACAAACAAAGCAATTAAACAATAGAAGCCATTATCGACTGCAATTGAGCAACAACAAATTACTTAATGTGTATGATTGTGTATGTATGATATAGCAAAAATGAACAGATCAAAAATTTGTTACTCGTTTATTTCAAATATATATAAATATATATATATATATAATTATATATCAAGTACTACTACTATATACGCTTTGATGTGCAGCAAAATTATCAAAAGCAATTTTGTAAGCACGCAATAATTTTAATTGCTTTTATCGGCTCATGTTGACTATTCTCAATGAATTTTATTAGCGCTTTGAACTATAAATAGCAAAATCGGCATTTCCCCATATATTTGAAAAGTCAGTTGAAGCAAACGTTAAAGTAATTGTGCTATATAAACGGAGCTAGGATGTTTAAGTAGACGCATTCTTTAAGCATGACTCATTAATGTATATGCTAATAAAAACAATAGCAATCGAAATGATAGATAAGAATACTTATATTTGCATCAGTTTATTACGCCCTGTTCTAACCACTTTATGAGTACAGGGTATAAGTATTGGATTAAGTTTGATAAGAAAAAAAAGATGATAGGGCAAAACGTAGAAATGAGAGTCAAAGTGAAAAGAAACGAAAAAACCAACTGTAAGGCCAGCGGCAACAGCAGCGGCGAAGAGAGCGACAAATTGAAATAAAATAAATCCCAACTCATATACAAAGTTATGCATATATGTATATCAGTGACACGTATAAGTCTGTATTTTATGTTGTAGTATAAGAGTACATAGAATTGAGCATCGGCCTGATGTCGCATACATATCTCATCTCGCTGGGCTAATGAACTCTGCAGAGCGTGTCGAGTGGTCGACAACACAACTAATCAAATTAAAAGCAAAGCCGAAAACAAATATAAATATAAATACAAATCAGCTGGCCGGACTGAGCCATTCTCAACTGTGCAAATACGTCACCCAGGCGAGGAGACTGCCAGCGGCGCGAAATTAAAACCTTTTTTGTACCAATTTGCACCACAACGCACCACACACAAAGTGTATCAAAACTACTAAGCTAACTGGCAAATTGGCTTTTAATTTGGCGGCGCAGTTCATGTTTTTTCGTCTTTTAAAGTTGTTTAATTTTTTTTTGTTTTCATTTAAGTGGATTAATAAACGGCTTTATATTTTTACCTGACTAGGCATATAGCTTGTTTGTATTTCATAACAATAACAACAAAAAAACTGCATAAATTGATATCTATTTTTTTGGCGTTTAAATTTTGTGTAAAATTAATTTGATTTTATGAATTTATGCTAAGTTTTTTAGCATTATAAAAACATTTATGTTTTTTGTTGTTGTGTAAATGCATTATTTAAATTTGATAATTGATAAGCCTCTTAAATGCATACTTTAATATAGCAAATTGAATTTATTTGTTTTTCAAATGATATGCAAATTATGTTTAAAATGTGTTCACTTTGATTTTACCACGTTATTTCGATGTGAAAGTGAAATTCGTCCGAAGTTCTCGGTCGCGATCTGCACGCCAAACACGCGTCCCAAAGACTGATCAGTCACTGCCGACATTTCCACGAGCAACCCAAACTCGAACCCGATTCCGTTTCTGATTCTGATTCCGAACCCATGCACTCATCATCGCTGAGTGTGTTGCCGCTGCCGGGCGAGAGGGGCGCGCAACGTGAAGCCGACAACGTTAATGGTCGTAAGGTAAACAAAAAACACATTTTCGATTCACCAAAAATGATATAACGAAAGCACCACAAACTCTGACAGTAGGTAATGAAACTCTTTCGTCAATTGCAGTACCCTTCTAAAGAACGAGAGTGTAGAAGAGAGCTTGAGAGAGAGAGAGAGAGAGAGAGCTTGAGAGAGAGACAGCGTTGCTTTATGGTGCGTCGCATCGGGTCACTTTCCCGTGTCTTTTCAATGCTAACTCTTTAAAGATAATGACGATCAGTGCCTCGTGCACACGATAACATTTATTCAAGGATTAATTTTTATAACTGCGTACGTTCGCTTTGATATTTCTTTATTTCAATGATTATAAATATTGGGCGTATTAAATATGCCAAGCAATTATCTTTATTAACGATCAGCACTTGAAATGCTGAAGGGGTTTTTTCTATAATTTCTTTGGGAAATGTTTTGCTATTTTTTTGCATTTATTTTTGTTTGCTTTATGGTGATGCCAAAAATAGCAATCATTTAATACGTTAATTGTTGCATCACGATTATTTATCTTGTTGCTTTCTGAGCTTCTATGTAAACACTATTCGCATTGGATTTAACAGTTGCGAATTTAGAAATTTTATTGTTGAAAGGTCTAAAATATGAAAGTGCGTCAGTCCATATGCCACACACGTAGCAACGACATCTGTTTGGAAAATTCTTTTTAAAAATCATCTAATACAATTTTTATTGATTAAAGGGGGAATTTCGGGGATGCGTAAAGAAATAATTCGAATGTATTGTATGTTGAAATTAAATTGTTTTTAAATACAAATTGTTTTCACTTCGAGCCATTATTTTTGGGTAGCTGTAACAAAAATACCCTTACCAAAGATTATGACCTCAGTTAAGCTCCCTCAGATGGAGCATGATAAATGCATAAGAAGGAAGTTAAATTACTAAAAGACAATGCAAACGTTTTTAATATTCAGATGCACAGACACTGCAAAACGTTCCGTGCGCAAAACAAAGTCATAAATAAATTTACAACGGCATTGCATGCAAATTTGCAAGGCAAATAGTTACTCTGGCCTTTCGCCTGCATATTCAAGGTTCCCTGTACCCTGTACCTACTGCCCAGTTTTGGCCAAACTAATATTTGAGTGTGTGCGGTGTGTGTGTGAGCCAGGATTAGAAAGACTTAAATGAATTTATGGTATGTGCTAATCTAAAAGGGGGTTTTCACAGCCACGACAGAAGCTTGCAAAAGGGATGGGAAAAGCATGGTATTACATATGTAAGTAAAACCAGAAAAGGATCATAAAAGCATTGCCAACATGCCTAAGGCAACTGCTTCTCTTTTTTCTAAATATCGTATAAATATTAATAAGCCATTTTAATTGCAATCACAAAATTCGTTACATATTTTTATAAAGAAAATATTTTTTTAAAAGATTGTCAAACAATCAAAGTACAGTTTGTTTCGATTTATATACAGGCAAAATATATATATTCAAAAAATGTCTGATAAATAATAGTTGATTAACTCAAAGATCACATTTTTAATAATGTCGCTTTTCTAGACGATTATTAGAAGAAAATAAATTTGTTTTATTTTCTATCTCATTATTGCATGTATTGCTATATCCGTTGATCACAAATAGTTGCTTATACAACATCCGCTGTTAATTTTTTTTGTTACCTAAAAGATTTATATACATTTAAATATTTTCACAGGTCTCTCCTTCAAAATTGCGAATATTTCAGCAAGCATTTTGTTTATATTTGCCGACCTGTTCTTCACAGTTTATATTGCAAATAAATCTTAAACACACACTCGGCCTGCAACCACCTTAGCTATAGCTAAGATCATGAGCGCGTGTCAAAATTTATGGTAACAGCATTAACTGGCATAACACAACAATTTTCTAAGCCCATGACTAAGCCGATATCAAGGCCCATAGCAGAGTCGAACACAAATCAATTACTGCTCCTGCAACTAAATTGCCGGAGATGCAAATGCAGGCAAAAGATACTTTCACAAATGTTTACGCAACTAATTTTAAGCGCCCAACGTCGCGCAGATAGAAAGTTCGGTGAGTCGTATAAACAGGCGTCGCAAATACCAAATTGTTGGCTATACAATTAGAGCACGCAGCGTGAAGCAATTGGGCACCAGCCCAGCCACTGTATTGATGAAAAGCAGCGAAAATTTCCAATTTGTAAATTTTGTGGCAGTAGCTTCCTTCCCCAAAAATCCCCGTAACCCTCTCTCGCCTGGCTTACGCTCACTTTATCGTACTTTCTGTGTGCATTTGCCTATTAGCAGGAATGCCACAGTTTGCTGCCGGCGGGGCTGGGATTAGATGCCACGCCTACGCCTGTGTGCAGTGTCAGGAACAAGGCGAGCGCAAGTTGATTATGCGTTGTTTTGCCACTTAATGTAATGAAATATGCATAATGCCATTAGACAGCGACAGGCAGCGACGGCAGCGGGTTGGCGTGGCTAAAATACCATAGCAACATGATTACAATACGCATACGCCATGTGTGCACGCATTTCAGTAGCCGAACAATAGCGACGACCATAACAACAAATACCTGCTTAAAGCGCGACAAAGCCTCTGAATAATATCTCAGAAATATATGTTTTAAAGTTGTACTTGAATCTTTTATAAATATATGTAATATAAATTTAATAGTACCTGTATTGCATTTCTCTTTTGTATATCTTTTGTCTTTATTGGCCTTTACTTTAGTTTGCTTTGCCTTGCTCGAAAGCATGCACCAACGCACAGAACCTCATCGATGGGAAAAGTTTTTGACTGTAATTTAGTTGGCTTTCAGTTGCAAGTACGGATTTTATAATTTTCTGAAGCATTGCTTGACTTGAGCTTGTGCATTAGTTTTAGTGTACTTGACAGCATGTCAGTAAAACTTACTATTAACAAGAGTCTGCACTAGTTAAGTTTTAGTTTAGATTTTAGATACCCTGTTATTAGTTCCTTAATTATCATTATCAACATTACATTTAGCTTGAACCCAGGCTCTTAATTGGTGTTTAACTGAGCTTAAATCTTCACCAGTTACCCTACAAAAAGCTTAAGCTCAGCTAAAATACAAACATATTTTTTTTTAAATCTATACTGGCATTCGATCCAAGCATGTTTTTGTTGTTTACTGTCCTGTTTAAAACATCTTTATAAATTCTATAATTGTAAAAGCGTCAATTAAGGCCCCATACTTTTTCCACTTAAATTAAGATTTAATTGTTTTAGTTATGGTTAATTAAATTTGACGCTTGTTTATTCAGGGCGTGGTTCTATAGTGTTGCAACACTTCATAAAGTTTAACACGTTTAACTGTTAAATAAATAGATGCATATTTTCGCACCTAATGAGCTGCATGCGACAAATTGAAGGCACACATAGATACACAGACACACAGACACACACATTGCAAGCGGCGGCCGATATTTGGAAAAGCCAATTAGGATGCAAAACAAGTTGCAGCAATAAATGCACAGCTTACACACAGCTCCCCGCACGAAACAAGCAAATGCATTGCATTTATGTGAAAATGCATACATTTTGCCACACACACACACACACATGTGTATGTATATTTGTTTGCATATTTGCGCTTCTTATTTAGAGACAACAACTACAACGGTCGCAGCGCTGGCGGCAGCTGCGATACTCGCGGTGCCAAATGTATGCAACATTATGCGGCATGTGTGCTAAACAGTCATGAATTTCAAGCAGACACCGCAGACAAACCAACCAACCAAACACAGGCAGACACACACACACATACACACACACACACACATACACGCACACACACATTTACACATACTGTCTCTCTGTGTCTCTTATATATCTTTCTTGCTTGCACATTCTTTGCATGCGTAATAGATGCAACCGCCTCAGAGACTTACAGTTTGACTTTTGGCATAAAAACGACCGCGAAAATTGTGAAAAGCAGCGAACTGTACTCAATTCCCCAGTATTTCCGCGTGCACTTCCGCTTTTCATTTGCATACAAACACACGCACACACACCACCGAGCACACACATAGATCATGCTCTGGTAATTTGCATGGCTTTCGCAAATGCAAATTGCGAGCAACTCCACAGCTGCAGTTGCAGCTGCAACTGCCCCAAAATGTGCCAATAAGCATGCTAAACAATTGTACCCGACCCCATCTTGTGCTCTTGCTGCCCCTTGAATGGGCATGTCGAAAGCCAGACATTCATCAATTTCCCATTGATTTGTCATCGGCAACCGACACACACCAAAAGGTATTCAATCCCATTCGCCAGTTACTTTGATGGGAAGCTGAGAAGGTAAACAGCAAATGATTGAATTTCCACACATCTGCCTACTGTCAGTTGCGTATCGCCATATCACGCATGGTATATTCGGCTGACAATTTCGTATATAGCAATCAGTTACTAAATAATGATGTGTTCTGATATAGCAATTTACAACTTTCAAAGTATTTATAACAAATTGGCATTGATGATATGCTATACAAATTTATGTATGTTCAAATGTCATTGAAATAAAGCGTTCATCAGACAGACCAACGGACGGACAGACGGACATGGCTAGATGGACTCGGCTATTGCCGAGATCGGAGATGCCGCCTTCTGCCTGTTACATACATTTGCACAAAACCATTAAACCCTATATACCCATTTTTAATGGACTCAGGGCATTCGAATTTGCAGATTTCCAGAGCGAGAGCGAAGAAGAGAGGAAGAGAGAGATATTTGTAGACTGAGAGAGATGGAAAGAGAGATAGATGGGAAAAGAGAGAGAGAGATGTCGAGAGAAAGATATGTGTAGAGATAGATATGTGAAGAGAGAGAGGGAGAGAGAGAGGGAGGGAGGGAAGAGAGAGAGAGAGAGGCAGGGAAAGATAGAGAGAGAGAGAGTGAGAGAGATGGAGACAGAGAGAGAGAGAGATAGATGGAAAGAAAGAGAGACAGGCAGAGAGAGATAGAGAAAGAGAGAGGGAGAGATTGGGGGAGAGAGAGAGAGAGAGAGTGGAAAAGTCAGTCAAAAACTGCCTATGCAAAAAAAAATTATAGAGAGATAATGCACTATATAACACTCTAAACACTTAACTAAAAATAAAGCCAAAACATGAAAACCTTACCTGAACTCTTGAAAATCGCATAGTAGGGCGTTGTTGCAATTGACCAGTAAATCTTCTATAGGCACTTAAACAAAAACATATAAGGTAAAATTTGCAGATTTCCGGAAAGGGGAAGAGAGAGAGGGGGTGAGAGAGAGGGTGGAGAGATAGGGAAAGAGAGAGTGGGGGAGAGAGAGAAAGGAAATGATGAAAAGAGAGCGCTATAAATTACAGAAACCATTTTTTTAGGCTCAGGTCTTTCTCAATTTTGCATGTTACTTGCATAAAATGCAGCTTTGCAATCCTTGGGTTGTGAAAACTCAATCCGCAAGTCATTGCTCTAACTTCCAGGCGAAGTTCAGCTTTATTTAACGATGGGCTGCAGTGACTAGCGAAAATAATCGAAACTATATGTTGGCTACCCACATTTGCGTTACCAGTAAAAGGTGTTCCAATAAGAACAGACTGTAAGGGCAGAAAAAAAAACAAAACTTGAAATTAAGGCAAAAAATATAATTAAACACTTGCGGGTCTACAAATAATGAACAAGGTCTAATTGCGTGCCATGTTGCCACGCCCATATGTGCCCGTAGATGCTATATGTGTGCATATAATTTACTATGAATAAGGCAGGCAAGCGTGAGTGAGGCACGCTTCTGCTTCGCTGCATTCACTAACACACACACACACACACACACACACACACACACTTACACACATTCGCGGCGTAAAAACATTCACGTATGAGTTCATGCAGAAGCCCAGACATCGTGTATTTAGTTTAACAGCTTGCAAGCGACGACATGCGACACTGACACGACAAGTGTTAAATCGCTACGCCCAACCGCCCACATCCGCCCACTCACACACACACACACACACACGTGCGGGCGCTCGAACACACAAACACCAGCAACTGCAAACGACGAGCGTTCCTGCTTTTTACAAATAAAATAAATGTTAAAACATTTGTGAAGCCAAACTAACTGAAACTTTGGTAGCCAGCACTGCACCCTAATACACTATACATATACACACACACACACACACGCACACACACACACTCCTGATGTGCACTTGAAAATCTCATTTCTTGCTATTTCTATGCCCGCCCGCCCGCCATTGCAAGTGCATAAAAAGTTTTTAATCAAATTTTTCAATTTAGTTTTGTGAGCTGTTAATTAAAAACGGCGAAAATTTTAGCTGTGTGTGTGTGTGTGTGTTTGTGGAAGTGTGGGGTGCTCAGATTAGTTTTTTAGTTTGACGTTCTAAGCCGCCTGCCGGTCGCGCAAAGCGTTTAATTTCATTTGGTTTTACAGTTAACATATTACATATACGCTGTATTGGCCCAAGCAATATTTCTGGTTTCAATTTGCAACTTGATCTACTATCGCAACAACAAAAGTTAGTATTAAGTTCGGCCTGATGCTGCTCTCGGGGGCCGCTTTCTAATTAGCTGTTAATTTCTTGATGGCCGACCATAAAACTCGACCATGTGCTTGTGATTTGTGATAAGGTGCGATTATTCATTTAATTACCAAACGGCCAGGCCACTTGGATCTGTGGCTCTCTCTCTGCAGAGCATAGAGATGTTACAGCTCGCCTTCACAATAAATCACGCACGGGCTGCGTATATGATGTCCCTGGTGATGTACTTGCCAGCGATCACATCGCTTTTATGTGCGCCACTCCTGTGTCTGGACTTGCCACATGGCTGGCTAAACAGGGAGCAGCTGCTTGTTTGTCCGGGGACCATTGACTTGTAAATAAAAGTAATTTAATGCTAATTAAAAGCTCGTAGTTAGCCAACGTGGCTAACACACAACGACAGACAGCCACAGAACTGGGAAATGGCTTGCTTTGTGTGCCTGTATTTGTGTTTGTATATGTGTGTGTGTGTGTGTTTACTCTTTTCACTAATGGCTTTTAATTGGCCAACGTACTCGCGTTAGTTATTTATAATAATCGTTCTAATATGCACAAATTAATTCAATGCGGCGCGAGTCGTCTCCACGCCATTCCACTCTATGCACCAATTAAGTAACTTAAAAGCAACAGCAGAAACAATAGCGAGAATAATAATAATAATAACAACAACAGCAGCAGCAGCAACAATAGCCAAACCTAAAAGCATTCTACAATTTCTCGACACAAACTGCAAATTAAGTTGTAAAAACACTCGACGGCCATTGTTCCTTCCCAGTATTTTTTTTATTTTATTTTTTTGTTTTTACCTTCGAGATGAAGAGCGGGCAGCGGACAGCGGGCAGCGGGCTGGTCGCGTCTGGGGCAATAAAAGTGTTGCGGGTAAAAGTCATAAAAGCAAGTCCAGTGCCAGACAAGAGAGCACAGAATGAAGACAATTGACAATGAAGCAAATGGCCGCCCGATGGGCAATCAAAAGACAGGAAGAAGAACAGGCAGGCGAATGGGAGATGTCAAATGGAGACTTTGGAGACTTTACAGTATGCAAATTAACTTCAAAGACAAACTATATGTTTATTTAGCTAATTAAAACTTAAAAGAATTCAACGAATTTAATACAGCGAAGGAAAATGAAACTGGTCTAACGTCTGCTTTAACTTAAAGTTTACTCAGCTAGAACAATAAAAAGTCAGCGCTGCTGATTCAAATCTTGCCTCGTTTGTTACCTCAATGAATTGAAAAGCTAATGTGGCCATTTAATACCCTTCAACGCGAACAAGTGACAAGCGCAGAGAACATAAGATGACAGCACGAAACTAGTTTTTGTGCTTCGAAAAGTTTCTTATCACAATGTGCTGCTAGACAAACAACAGAGTCTTAGGGGCGGGCGGCAGATGATAGGGTGGGGGGGGGGTGTAAAATATGCAAGGCAAGAGGCGAACAACAGGCACAAGGCCCAGGGAGCATTTACAATGCATATATTTAATGAAAGTACTCGTACATAGAGAACCAAGAAAGCGAACCAAGTAACCAAAAATAAAAGAATGAGAGGCAGGCGGAAAGTGTTGCATACTTTTGCGAGGAAGTGGCCCGGGTAGGGGGCGGTGGCAGCTGCGCTGTTGATTTAAGCGGCTTCGGCAGCTTGTACAACTTTTGCGCTGTAGTTGTGCTATTTTCTTTATGCTCCTAAGATTGCCCAAAAACATTTGGACAGCAACAACAATATGAACAAAAACCTACAACTACCCGGACAACAGCAACCACTACAACAACAGCAACAACAACAACAACAACAACAACTTGCCGCCGCAGTCGTTTGATGAAGTTGTTCAACGTCGTTTTTTGGCACAAGTTTTTATGCGCTTTGTTGCTTTGCTGGGTTGTTGCCTGGTGTTAAGTTGCGTTTCGAGCAAATGAATTTAGAAGTCTTATTTAACAAGTTTCTTTTTTTATCGACAGCTGGCCATGAGCCAGTTGCTTGTATTTGCTGCTGCCCCACTTGTTGTGGCAGCGGCTGCCTGTTATACCGTTTTATAGGAAAACTTATGCAAAAGCACTTGAAAATTTGTGAACATAATAAGTCGATTTTCGGCTAGGAGAAACAACTAAGCTGCTGCTGCTGTTGTTGTTATTGCTATTGTTTTTGCTACTGTTTTGTTAAACTTGTATTATGCGCTTGGCAGTACCTGGAGCTCATTTTGGGATTATATTAGGAGCTGATGTGAAAATTACAATGGAGCTGGTTCAACTTTAACATTTAAACGGGTTTTCAGTCCGGAAACTTTTTTCTTGATTGCTTCAATACAAACAAGTAAGAGCGCTCCAGTCGGGCACGCCTACAAGATACCCTGAACCCAGCTGCGAGCTGTCGTTACAAACATTTAAGCCCCTTTTCATTTTCAATGGTATTCAGGGTATAAAAACGATAACGAAAACTCAATTAATAAAAGTAAATATATTTAATAGCAAATCAAATTTTTAAAAAGAATATAAAACCTATCAAGGCTTGTAGAAGCTGTTATTATAAAGTCAAATACTGGTAACAAAAAATTCTCAAGTAAACTTCATGGCCATTCTCATTTGATGTACTTACTAGTCTAAGCCTTGTATTAAAGCTGTCGAAATTTTCCCAAAAAGTAAGTACCAAAAACAAAGAAAAACTCTAGAGCATACAACATTTGCATGACTGCGCCTAGACCACAGCGCAGAGCAAAGTAAAACAGAAATATCCATAAATTTATTTTTTCTGTTCCTAATTAAAACAAGTCACGTACATTTTAAATTAAAAGCGGCTGGCACAAAGCAGCCAACATTTCACTGACCACAAAACTACGATGGCAAAGCAACTTTGGCAGGCACCCGCCACCCACCCACTCCCCTTAACCAACCACCGAGCCAACTCGGAAAGGGCAGCACTCACGCAGCTTGTCCTCAGGTTGCCCTCAGCCTGCCAACTGGGCCCACAAATCGACAATGTCACACGCAACTTTAATTATAAATGCCACAATAATTGAACTGTAAAACGTGGCCAAGTTTTAGTCCTTGCGCCAAACCAAGGCCAGCTATAGACAACCGCTCAGACACCCAGACATCCGGCCAATATCTAACACGTTTAATTTCCAATCTGACACGCCGGCAGTTGAACAAAAAGCAGAAGGAGAACCAGCTCCAACGCCAATGGCTTTGTGGCAACCCACAGGTATTATGAGCTGTGTGTCGCCAGCGTCTAACTATCAACCCTTCAATATCTGTATACAACATGTGTAATTACAGCCAAGATATCGGATTTAAATTGAGTTTCGTCTTTAATATAATGAGCTGTCTTTGCGGCTGCCCAAACAAACCTGACGAAGGCGACGTGGCCATAGTTGCAATACCCGAAGCGTGTGTTTGCCAGCCACAAACTGGAAGTTTACGAACTCAACCACATCTATTCCCAGCTCTATGTGCAGCCGCAGACCTCTGCAATCTGTGTCTCATGTGTGTTTCCCCTGATAAGCGCCATTAGAGTCCTTTGAGCTGACAGTAGACTCAATATCAATATATACATAAGCAATAAAGCATGTAGAGTACAGAGTTCATAATCCTCTTCTGCATTTAATTAGGGTAAAAAAATGGATGCCCCTTTTTTATTATACAATTTTTCAATAGGTAAAGACAACTCAAGGTAAAAATTCATTTAAATATAAATAGCTTAGTTATCTATTTATCGAGTACTTTTTAGCAGTTACACGCAACACAAACTTTAACACATTCTATATTCATAATAGCGCAAAGTTTAAATCAATTAGAAAATTTCCTTTTCCGGGCTGTGAACTTTTGCGTTGGCGTTTCCTTTTGAGAAGACAAACAAAAACTCTTTCGCTTTGTGCAACTATCTCCTTGTTTATTCATTGAATTTTGTGCTTCAATTAAAAAGCCATTAGAACAGGCACACAGACACACACACACACACACACACACACACACACACACACACACAGTGCCGTCTTTGTCGAGACAAAGGCCACGTTTCAATGCCGTTGTCCTGGCAACTTGACCGACAAACAAACAAACTGTAAACAGAACTCTCACCTACATATACATCTACACCTACAATCCGCAATCCACAATCAATATTATTATCCTTTTGGCTGTCAAAAGCACAGCAATAACAAAGGGCATTTGCATGCAAGGTTTTTTACATGGCTTTAGCTGTTGCCGTGTTGTTGTTGTTGTTGTTGTTTTGTATTTGGCTTTGCCTTTGTCTTTGACCTCTCCTCCTGTCTGGGCCTAATTTATATTTAATGCCAGCAAGCAGCAAGTTTTCTCAAGCAGGTGCCAGACGGGTCAGCATGTTGTTCTTATTTATATTTAATTCCTTCGAGCTAATTGGGAAATCAAGGCTATAAAGTAAATATTTTACCAGATAAGAAATTATATTAGGGCATTTTAGCCTAGTTACGTAATATTAGGGTGTATGCATATATTGTCTTACATTGATTAAGCTTAAGGCAGCCGCTCATTGCCCCGTCCAACTTTTCGCTTACATCTACATTTAAGAACTCTTTTTTGAACTTATAAATAATAAGGCAAACAATCAAAATTCCACAAGTTTTTGCTTGTAATTTATTATAATGCGTATTGTAATGCATAAGCGGCTTTTCATGGTAATGCACACAAATTTGATGCAACGAGGCAGACAACCGCAGCAACAATTGTCCTTGAATGCTGCATCCTGTTGTATTTTGTTGCATACGAAACACAAACTTATTTTTGCCATAATCTGTCTGCCTGTCTGTCAATCTGTCTATCGAATTTTGGTTTCGCCTTTGGTTTTGCCCCATAAATATGCACATTTAAAGCAATGCGAAATTCGCAAATATTATTTGCAGCCATCAATCGGCCAACTGGCAGCGGCCCCAACAAGTGGCAAATGCAATTTTCAAACACGTATTGCCTGACGGGCTTTAAGCATTTAAGACGTAAATTATTTCCATTTGAAATGAAAAGCCGCAAAACGTTGGCAGCTGTTGTGTTGAGCATGTGAGAATAAATATGTGCATTAAATATTGTTGGTATTTTCCGTGCTGACAAAGGGTATGCCTCAGTCAAACACCCTGTAGAAATTATTTTACTTAATCCTAGCTAGATACCTATTATTATATATAATTTAACAAACACGCAGCGCAGTCGATAGCCTATGGTTAAAATAATATTTCTTATGCCATTTTACAAATAAACAAACCTGTTCACAAAACACTCAGGCAAAAACTTTAAAATTAATTAAGCAAATTGGATGGGGAAAATATGATGAAATAGTCATAAAAATTATATGAATATATAGGCCAACTAAACTGAACGCCAATTGCGCACTTGGTCAATTGGATAGGCAAAAACGGCTGTTTACCAACTTTAACGAGAATTGCTGGCCGCTTTTCCAGGAACTGCTGTGGGCCATGTGCGCCTCCGAGCCGACTACGAAACTGTGGAAAACTTTTTGTGCCATGCGTCCCGTGCTGCCGTGTTTATGTCCATTCATTATGCAAAAAGCCAAATACAAGAATAGCAACGAGGCGCATAGTTATGGCACTCATAAACTAAAAAACACACAACTTTATTTTGCCGCTTTTGCACTATTTTCCACAGCATGGAAAATATTTTTCGTGCTTGTGCGTCGTGTGACTCAAGTCCAGGTTCAGGTCCAGGGGGCTGTGGCTGCTTCATTACCCTAATGAACTTGAAAAAGTATCGGGTGTACAAAGACAAAGTGAGTCCAAACAGCCGCACAAAACTGAAGACAATCACCAGGTGCCACCTGGCTGCCACCCGTGACCCACCACCCTTACGTCGGTCCCGGTCTCCCTTTTTCTCATTCTCTCTCTCCTCTCTCCCTTTTGTCGTTGGTAACTTGAGCGCCAGTAGCCTACCGGCAGATTTGCGTGTAATGAGGTCATAGTAGCAAGTGTTGACTTTAATTAGTGCGAAGCTCCTCTCCACCCCCTCTCTCTATTTCTCTACCCTCCCTTTTTTTAAACATCTCGTTTGCATATCAAGCAAATGAGGCTATAGTGCCATGTGACGGTGACTTGGCTACAAATTACGCGTTAATTGCGGTTGTTAAAATAAAAAGATCCTTTCGGATGTTTCGGGTATTATTTTAATGCTAATTTCATAAAAACAGGCCAAACGTAATGAGTTTTCTAAATAAATACCTAACTTAAAATATATGAAATTGCGTTTATATCAAGTATCGAATTTCATAATTAAAAGATTTCGATTTTTTTTATTTAAATTATATTTTTGTATTTTACCAGATTTACAAAATTCGCATTAAAATCGGATTGCAGAACGCACCCAATTTTAAGTTTCAGATTACCTTATCATAACTTCTGATTAAATTTTAAGAGATGGGCAAACCAATGAAATGGAAGTGCTGACAAAATCAGTCAGCATTAAAACAAAAAAAAAGTTATTATAAGTAATTGTTAATTTAAAGCGTTGCCAGGTTATTAAGCGCATTATTTCATGGTTTCACAGCGCGTTTACAGTGCGTATGATTAATAAGCAACTCAAAGTGCCTGAAAGAACCAAGAACCAAATTGGGTGCATTTCCAAAAATTACGCCAGCAAATGGAAAAGTCAAGTCAAGTAAACTGGGTTATATAAGAAGAAGAAACCGCAACAACTAGCACGCACATGCGAAGCAATAACAATGAAAGAATTTCAGCCAAATGCTTATTTACATATGCAGCAGAGGAGAGGGACAGAGCGCGGGAAATAAGTAGAAACAGCAGAAGGCAAGTGGAGAACGCGCACCAGCGGCATTTGTTGATTTTATTGACATGTTACATACTACCTACTTCTGGTCTCCCCAGCTGCGCCACTGCCTGGACGTGCGCCTGGCAGTCAAATTTCCTTTGCATGTCCCTTTTCCTGGGGCTGCAGCTCGCTGCCCCCTGGCCGTCTATGCGAGTGTCTCTATCTGCGCCAGTCTGTGTGTGTGTGTGTGTGTGTTTGTGTGTGCGCGGTCTTAAAATGCGCCATAAAATTGATAAAATCAGTTGATTGTAAAAATTGATAAATTGAAATTGATTGAGGCAGCGACACACAGCAGAAGCAGCAGCAGCAACGGCAATGGCAACGGCAACTTGCGACTTGAAGGCAAGTGAAATGGCTTTGATGCTCACACTTTGCACTTTGCATGCGAAATCGGGCCAACTCGGCAGTGTTGGCCATAATTGAAAGTGAGTTTGGTGGCGCCCGCAAACGACATTAGAGCATCCAACGGAAGCCAATAATTGAAGTTTTCTATGTCGATGCCATTTGAAAAGAGACAGAGCAGCTAGCAGCTTGGGGCTATGAATTAATTGACAACCGATGGTATTTTCTATCGCTTCTTTGTGAACATGTACAAGTACTTAAAGAAAAGCAATTTGACTTTAATAAATGTGTTATATAGTAAAACAAACGATCATATGTGTGATAGAATCGATTGTTTTGACTATGAGTGAAATTTACTCTTATATTTATGCGTTATACTAATGCGTTGAGTCATTGCAGAACTCTAAAATGAATGTTAAATTATAAGTAATATGAGCAAATATTAGTCGGCTTTGACTGTGCTAGGTATTTTTTTATTAAATTTCCAATCAGTTTGTTACTCATTTTTGCTCACGCTGTAGATATTCTGAAACTGTTGAAACATTTTTTAAATCATTTTGAATATGAGTTGCAGAAAATTATATGAAAGGCAAAAAAACTTCATATAATATAATATAATAGCCCATCTTCAACGTCATAAAGTATTACAACGGTAATTAATGCAATTTTCACCAGGTAATCATTCATTCTCAGGTAATCTAAATGCCCATATATATTTTTCATATCTTTTAAATTATCTCGAGTCCTTGTCGTCCCAAACTGTGTACAAATTGATAGCGTTTAGAGCTCGTTTGACATTGTTATACTGCATTCGTATTGGCCACGGGTATTTCCGGCACGTAATGTGCGAATACGTTAATACCACTCACTGGCCAATTGTGTAAATTACGCTCGTGCATATTCGATTGTCAATCGTTTCGAATCCAATGCAATTCTATGCTGACAATTTGCAGCAATCATTTGAACAATTGACAGCCAGCGGAAATTTGCATGCATTTAACAAATGTGAATCGCCATGCAAAACCGTTAGCAGTTAACGGCCAACTAAAATTGTTGAATTAAACTTAAACAGATGCGCATTTTGTGCTAACTAGTTGGCCCTTGCTGAATGAACAATTTTGGCTGTCGGTCGACACGTCGATGGTTTTTAATGAAATTACATTTTATAGGCGCGAGGAATATAATGATTGACATGCACTTGTGCGGCCATTTAAGCAGCTCTTCGCCCCTGGCGAGTGCCACGTCCCTATACGTATATTCGCCCCATTATGTATGCTTACTATATACATTCATACATATATGCAAGTATGTGGCAAATGATATTCACACGGTGGTGCGACTGTGTTCCGGCGAATCTTTTAGCCATTATTTCTATTCAATTCCTTTAGCATTTTTTAAAAATTTTTGTGTTTTAAAAATAAGATAATTTCCTTTTTATATATACATATAATTTCTTTTTTTTAATTTTTAGGATAAATTCCCAAAAAAAATTGACACAAATACATATTTTCAGAAACCATAGTGAAACCTCAAGTCCAAAATCAACTTTAAGCAACATTTCACGAAATTCCAAAATCGCTACAGCTTTTATTACTTGCTACTCTTGTGAGAGAATTGCTGAGAAATGCATGCGAAAGTTGAGTTTCTTGGAATGTAAAAACTACGCTGACTTTTTAATTTTAAGCGACATCAAAGAGTTGACAGCGATAATCATTGGCAGTTAACAAGATAAGCGCGTTATAAGCGACACGCAGGATATACTTACTTAAATACGCATCTACATATACATACACATATATGCATATATGTATACATTGGCGCTATCGAACTTTATTTTAATGCTCATTAAAGCGCCTTCACATTAAATGGTCACTTAATTGCAACAATCGAGGCTCTCAGTTGCAGCTCTGGCTGTCCGCGGCAAAGTTTTTTAATTACTAAAGTTTTCAGTCTGCTGCAGCTGCAAATTAAATATTTACTTAATATTGCTCGCTGTTGTTGTTGCTGTTGCCATTCGCTGTTCAATTTGAAGTGGGGCTGCCGGCTCTAACCACGCCCAACGCCTAATGCGCCCCCTATTTCAGGCAGCTACAAAGCGGCAAATGAGACGCGTTTGCTGGCACTTGTCAAGTTGACTTATGGCCGTGTTGAAACTTCGCTCGCACCTGTAACGCAACTCTGCCGCGCCTCCACACCCCCTCCCCCTCATCCGCCCTACCAACGCTGTCTATGAGTATCTCTATGCATTTGGGGCTCTTATGCACAAATGAGCAAAAGTTAACAAGCGGCAAAGGACATAGCAGCAGACAGGCAGGCAGGCAGGCAGGCAGCAGGCTGGCAAACGAGCTGTCTTATTACAGTTGCTACAGTTACTGCTGCTCCTTGCCGTTGCATGCTGCGGTTTCCAGCGTCACGCCTTTCGCCTTAAGCGTTAAGCGTTAAGCATGCGGCAGCAGCTGCTGATGCGCTGATCCTGATGTGCGCTTTTTAAGTGCCCTCTCAAAACCGCACATTCCATCCAATGCAAGTGTGTGTGGCTGTGTGTGCG
This sequence comes from Drosophila colorata, assembly GCA_035041545.1. Classification (NCBI taxonomy): domain Eukaryota; kingdom Metazoa; phylum Arthropoda; class Insecta; order Diptera; family Drosophilidae; genus Drosophila; species Drosophila colorata. The sequence goes on from JAWNLD010000564.1 coordinate 11,688,258, forward strand.
TGTGCGTGGGTTTACTTTGGTGCGCAAAACCGCAAGCGCAATTATTACTTTAAACAAATGGGCCAAGAACTTTTGGCCAACAAAGTGCGTGCCAACTTTTAAGAAAGTGTTAAAGGCACATACGAAGACACTTGTGCTAGTTTTACAGTGCTTTGATTTGAAAAGAAACCTTTATATGCACTTTCACTTTTTTCTTCTCTCTCTTTCTCCCCTTTACTCGCTCACTAACTAAGTTTCCCTCACTAACTAACTAAATAAATATAAAAAGATTTCAATGTAAGATGTATTACATGAATTCAAAAAATTACTTAGAAAGGCGCAATCTAAGAGTGAGAGAAAAGCAGGAAAACATGACCAAAAGTACTTAAATAAGCTACCCATTTCCAATCAGTACAGGGCATACAAATTCGGTACACATATCTTAAACTTTGTACCATAATTTTTTACGAAAAACTTTATTTAAACGGAACATGAAAATAAACTGGAACAAGACATGTCAGCAGGGGTTTTCCCTGTTCTCATCTACTTTTACAAACAAGTGAATGCAATGGAAATCCCCTTGAACTAAAAACCTTCCAATGAAAATCAAAGTTTATGCGTAAATCGCTTGACTTTCAGCCCGTCAAATGCATTTGGCCGTAGCTGCTCTTGCAAACACACACACACACACGCACACACACACACATGCGTACACACACGGAAAAAAAGTAAAAGCACGCATATAATTTCCACATAACTTTTGGTTTCGGTTTGACATTTTGTGGCTAAATTTTAATATCTAGCAAAAATGGGCAAAAGTTACGACAGCCCAACAGACCGCAGACAAAGGGCAACAGAAAAGGGAAAAGATAGCAGAGGCAAGAGCACAAAGTGATGGGAAATGCATTTGGCAAGCCAGACTTTACAGTCGGTTGTTGTTATTGTTATTATAGTTGTTATTGCTGTGGGTTGCGCGCCAAACTTTTGGCCAGCTTCGGTAATCAGTAGCTACTAGTGTGTGTGTGTGTGTGTGTGTGTGCGCGTGTGTCTGTGTGTGTCTGACAAATTAGCATTCTTGCCACTGGAAAGTTGCAAGCAGTGGCACAAGTCTGTGCTGCCTGCTGACTGCTGTCTGCTATTGTTTGCTGTTTGTCTTTATGGCCGGGCTTAGACCGTCAGCGGGCTTGCTTTAAGCCTTAAATGCAGCGACATACGTGCCGTGGTTGTATACATGTGACATGGCATAACTCACTTTGTGCCTGGCTGTGCGTCGCTTAAATTACAAGCAGCGTTCGCTGGCTGCAACTTCTGCCTCTGCCTCTGCCTCTGCCTCTGCTGACAGCCGCTGGCGGCCACGGGCTTTGAAACTTTGTCTTGGGCTCAAGCTGCTCAGCAGCCAGCGAGAGCAAATGCATTGCAACTTTATTAAAAAGTCGTAAAAGTTATAAAAACTACTAAAAGCAATGGCAATAACTTGTTGTTGTTATTGTTGTTGTTTTTATTGTGCTGCCAAAGGTAGAAAACTTTGCCACTCGCTGTTGACAACACAAAAACTGTAAAAGCAGCGGGCAAAAACGAAGGAGAAGCCGGCAACCGCGAGTGGAAATGCAAAATGCGGAATGCTAAAAAATACCCAGCCATGTAATTTGATAAGTGCGAGACGTAACTCGCGCCACAAGACCCCAAAAATCCAATAAGAAACCAACTTTGTTGCTCAATTTTCATCTCATTGCAAATGTCATTTGCAGGCCGCGCTCCAAACTATGCAATGCATTTGCGGCGAAGCTGGCAGCACTGGCTGCCACCAAAATGTCGGCGCTGTTGATATCGCTGTCGAACCCAAAAGCACTGCCAGATCACAATAAATGCACATTACATTGTTGCTTAAGCCATTGTTGTTGTCGTTTTTTTGTGGTCGTGATTGTGATTGTGATTGCAGTTGTGGCGAAAACAAGTGCTGCCCATTCTCTGGTGACTTTGCGAGCTGTTTTCCTCTTTTGCCGATGGCGCCCAGCTAATGCCCGTTGTTTTTGTTTATGTTCTCGGTTTTATTGTGTGTAATGCGCTTAAGTTTCACGAGTGCAGCAGGCAAAATATTGCTAGTTGCCTAAGCGGCTTATTTTGAGTATTTTGTTCTCATTTGATATTCCATATTTGTTCTAAATTGCACAATAAACATTTTAAACAGACAAATCTTGTACACGTCACAACAAGTTAATTTCGTCTGTCGACATTAAAAGCAATTAGTAAGCGATGATAAATTAGGCTTAGAATTTCTCAAATTTCGGTGCACTCAATTAACAATAATGCCGCTTGGCTTAGGCTCATGCAAATTGCATTTGAAAATTTAACACAATTTCGTTTGCATAACTAAACGGGCGCCAATTATTCGACAAAACGGCAGCAAATTAAAAACCTGTTGACAATTTAATTGAGAAAGAAATCAATTTGACGCATGACTGGCACAGGGAATCTAAATTAAAATAATATGCAATTTTAATTGTCGCCCTTGTTGTTACTTGCTTTTGTTTTTGTATTTTCTGCAGCTGCATAATATTAATTGCGTTTATTGTGTGCATGTTAGGCAATAATTAGCATCGAATTAATTCTCAAAGAGCAAAACAATTAGCTGAAACACCTCACAGCACATTCACAACACCCACGCAATGGCCCACCCCCTCTTATGAGGCGCATTCCCAGCCCCCCCAAGCATTGTACAATCAACATCATCATCGGCAGCAGCAACTTCATCATCATCAACAGCAGCAGCAGCAGCATAATTATCTGCGGCAGCCAGCAGCATAATTCAATTTTACATTTGAATGTGATCTCTCCAATCGTTCAATCAAACACTTCGCATGTTGTGCGTAATTACGCGATTTAGACCACAACAGAAATTCAATTTCGCCATTCCGGGTATATCGCTTAACCGAATTATAGCAAATTCACTAAGACGAACATTTTGTAGAATTTATGTGTAATCCCAAAGCGAATACGCATATCCTATAGAAATCTAAAAAAAATCGATAACATGCGGTTTCTCAGCTAAAGCTTGGCGAAATTGAGTCAGAAGCGCTTTGGGGGAACACACTCTGTTCCTTGCATAATTTTATGTAATGTGCGCCTCGATAAGAAGTCGAGATTTACGAGCGTTTGCCTGGTCAACGACCCAGCCCTGCTGCTCAGCAGTTTCCGGATTTTACTGCAATGCATTAGGAAGGCATTTAACAATTGCAGCAAAGTGCAAACGCAGCGCCACAGGCGAAGCATTTTTCATGCACACGCGGGACTCGGATTTTGGCCACAAAACAAACACACTGGACCATAAACCAACACACTCAAACACACACACACACGCACACCCAACCAGACGCACAATGACGCATTGGGAAGACAATGCTTGCTTGCATTCGAATTGTGTACATAAAACCAGACGATGTGCCCAGATAAATTTCAGAGGAGCAGCCAAAGACGACGACGCTGCAAAAGTTGCAAGACTTTGGCTGACTTTGAAACTTGTGCGCCAGCAGTTAAGCCCAGCTCAGTAGTGTGGCAAAGGAGGGTGTGCGAGTGTGGGGAAAAACAGCTTAAGCATGCACATACATACAAATAAGGAAACGGATAAAGAAGTTGTAAAATAAGTTGCACGAACTCATGCACATTTCATAAATTATACAAAATAATGCATAGAAATATTTTTGAGTGAGACAAAAACAAAAACAAAAACGAAAAAGCAAGTAAGAATGTTGCAGTCGGGTGTAACCGACAGCTAATTACTCATTGTAGCTGTGCCGGTTTTGAATTCAGGACTTACCGCAGACTGCGTGTTATACTAATTGAGACAATCGATTGAAAATATACATTTTCGACATTTTTTTTACAAAAAATTCAACAAAATGGTCTTCTAAATAATGCATTAATTTTAAAATATAGAATCAATCTAGAGTAGCCATAACGACCAAAATGCCATCAAACATGAAATCGGTTTAGTTTTGGCAAAGATATATGAATTTTAAGCTCACATGTTGAAATTTTGCTGTCACTTTTAATGTTGTTTTTTATTCTATCGATTAAAAATAAAAATTTTCTATTCTAAATTTTGAAAATACAATTTTTTCAAAAATGAGCACGCCCCACATGATTTTTTTTTATCAAAAATTTACAAAAAATTGTGTTTAAGTAATGAATATAATTTAACTACAAAGTCAATCCAGATCACAAATCATGAACACGGAACTACGGATCCGAGGAACAGCAAGACACACATTGCACTAGCCGAATAAACTCTTTTCACTTCGTGAACGAGAGTAAAAACGCACAATAGAAGCGAAAATTCGATAAGGCAAAACATTTTTAAAGGTTGAGGAATACTTAAATATATTTTTCAAGTTTTAGCAAAATCATAAGCGATAAAATGTTTGGTAATAAGTACATTAAAGAACAAATACCTGTATCAGCACTCTATAGTATGTAGATTAACTTAATTTTAATTCCATAATGAAGGCTGCAGTAATTTCAGTACTCTGGCAACTTTGGCTTGACAATGGAACTTTTCTGACCCGATAATACGCCACAAATGTAAGCAATTAAAGTAGATTTTACACATTGAGGTCAAGAAACAGGCACAGACAAGAGAATCCTCGCAAATGAGCCAAATATTTTTATAACTTAATTAAACACACTGATTTTCCTTTCAGCATTTTACGGACATTTTTATGGCAGAACAAAGTCGCAGTGCGCCACAGAAAATGAAGTTCTATGCGATTTGTTTTATTGTCCATTGGTTTGTCCGTGAGGTCGGCTTTGAGGTTGGCTGGTGGTAGCTGGTGGTCAGCTGCCAACTGGTAGTCTTACTTATATATGCTGTGTCGGCTATTTTGGCCACTGGCAACGTAAAACTTATTTTGTGAAACTGCCAATTGTTGGACTTACTTTTTGCCGTTCGGGCCATCAAAACGTCTCACATCTGCCAATGTGCCAGTTTTTCGATACTGCTCCATATAAAAGCAATTCACATCGAACACACAGTGCAAAAAGTGAAGAGCTCTTTCCTTTTTCCTCCCCTTGTTTTGATTTCGTTATTGTTCTACAGCTCTCTAAGAATGCTTGCCTAAAACAACTTGCTCCACTTGTGCAGAGCCCCGAGGTGTCAATGGCTGTGTAACTAATCAGTTTAATGGCTTTTTGTGTGGCAAAATATTCGAGAAAATAAAGTCATTAAAATGCAATTAATATTTGCGGACGAAACTCAAGTTGCTGTAAGGGTTTTTCCACATTTTCTTAGCTTAATTTAATTCATTACGCAAATTTGAGTGCGCAGGGCACCTACAGAAGAGTCTTCATCAAGTGCTTGATGTCTGCAATAAGTTGGCTTAAAGTTAAGAGGAATTTATGCTGGCCAGCTTCAAGCAAGTGTTTAAGTCAAGCCAAGTGATTAGTTGTTGCAAAGGGGCTGACAAATTGGCAAATGTTTAAACTAATCCCTTCAAATGGTTAGGGGTGCAAGAATTGATGGGCTACAGACATTAAATGCAGTTCAAGAATCAACAAAGAAAGCTTATAAAAAACGTTCTGTTGAATTCGATTAGGAGAGACCAATTTGACATGATAGCTCTGTTTCTTTTATTAAGTAAATTATTGAAATTTTCTACTTCAGACCCCAGCGCAGGGTACTCCCCCGTGTAGTAGACTCAACCAACACCTTCTAACTTTATAATTCACACAGTTTATCAGTACAACAATTGAGCGTAACTTAAAGTAAATGTTAAATTCGAATCATTTATTTTCTCTTAGAGCCAAGAACAAATAATACCTCAAATGACTCAACAAAGAGACTTGAATAAACAACATGGGGAAAACGCAATATAGATGCTGCAGAGCACCTGGTGCTAGTTGCCAAGTTGCATCCAGCAGCTAGCCGAACCGAAGCCAAGACAAATGTGTTGTAAATAACGCGTATCAAAGTGTTGCGACAACGCCAACGGCATCCAAAGCTGCGTAAGTGGAATACCAGATGGTTGGATGGAAGAGCCAAGAACGATCTGGAGACAACTCAACAAACGGAAATACAAATAAAATATGTTGCACACTTTGCCACGCACAGTTGCACCCAGAAGTGAAGAGCTGCTCGAAAATGAAAGGAAAGGAGAGGGGCAGGAGAAAAAATGACTCGAATAAGTAGATTGGACCAACAACAAAGACAGCCCAAGCAGCTCATGTTATGCAATTTATGTGTACATGCAGCAGCAGCAACAACAGCAACAGCAGCAACAACAACAACCAATAGTAAGTAATAATAAATCCTTTGAGACAGTTTTCAAAATGGTTTCTTAATACAGAGCCGAGCACTTTGTCACTTTACCATTGTGCTTGAGCCGGACACGAGTAGGAAATGCTGGAAACGATACCAAAGTGCAATGGTCAGTCCATGACCATCGACAGCGAAGCCACTGACCTGACTTGTATCCGCTTTCAATCTGCTCGCAACACAAAGAACAACAAACAAACAACAAGAGCAGCGAAGCGTTCAACTTGCTCGACTCATTAAAAAAGAGGGAAAATGTCAGCAGCAACAACAACCACAACAACAATAAGAACAACAAGAACAACAAGAACAACCACAACAACAAGGAAGACAACTTGCTTTTTGACATTTTCGCTGACAGCAATTGCTGAAAATTGATATACTATATAATGGAAAAACTCAAAATGAAAATGTAAACGACAAATTAATCACTTGTCAAGTTTCCATGCATGCTTAGAAATTAATCCGGATGAGTTGTCCTTTGAAGTTTGATAGTTTGCAACTCCTCAACTGGAAATAATAATGATAATAATCCAAGGGAATATCGTCACATGCAGCATGCATTCTAATTAACTCTCATATGTTTCGATTACAATATATATATCTATTTTTTTCCCTCTTTTTTTGTCATTTTCTAAAATATGAGACATCTTCAATAGACCTTTTCATAGACGGAGCACATAAATAGCACAGTGGACACAACTGAAACTCAATTTCATGAATCGCTCATGCATGCTGGCATGTTGGCCATTGTGTGTGCCCTACGTCTGTGTGTGTGTGTGTGTGTGTTTGTGTGTGTGTGAGTAGCTCTCGTCTGCTGACTCCAGCTCGCATTTCAGCAACTGCAGGACATGTTCGCTGACACATTGTGCATATGCAAAGGCCCCAAACACAAAACTGTAATCTATTTAATAACTCACGTGGAGCACACGGAGCGACAATGTCGGCGCGATAAACTCAAACTGACTGGCCCGTGTCCTGCCCGGCACGCCCAGCCTTAACCACAACGGACATTGGCAATGGCAAGCCCAACGTTGCAGAACGCGGCTCCGACTGACTGTGGGGCCAAATGAGAGGCGCCAAAATGACATCATCGAGCTCATCGTGGAAATCTATCAAAAATGTTGGCATTGCCGCAAAAATGTATTCCAAATGTACCAAGGTATGGGTAAGGTATTCTCGCAGGGATGCATTGCCGTTGATTTGGTAACACAAATTTGTCAGTTGTCAAAAATTTCCAATTATGAACGTAGACTAGTCTTGCTTAGCTTATCCGAAGTCTGTAAGCCTCGTGTGTATCCTGTTTATTGCAGCCCTGAATTTGTGGTGCTGTGCTGATTATAACAATCACACTAACTTAATTACACGCATACATAAGCACACTCACACACACACACACACACACATGGCGAAGGACAAGCGCCGCCGCAGGACATAGAGGCATGTCTGCAGCTTCCTCTACCCAAATGATAAGCAAAGCCAAGCGGTTAACCGCACAGTGGTGGGGGGGAGGGCTGGATGGGGCGTTCACATGGCAGATACATATGCTAAAATGCCATTTCGAGGCTCTGACAACTGTGACGTTATTTTAATGAAAATTGACTTCTGGTTTCGGCCACATACGTCTTCTCGATAAGAAACAGGAGCAGGAGTTGGAGCCGGAGCAGAAGCAGGCGCAGATCCTGCTGCACATGTATCGCGTTTTATTGACGCTCGAAGTAAAAATATAAGTATGTATAATGCTCTCATGCTAACTCTTTGAATAACGGCTTCTGGACGCAGCTGCTCGAGTGGCCGCCAAGTATAGACGGTTTATTCCTGCTGCAGAAAACGAGGCGCAGCAGCAGCGAGGAAGTGTGGGGCGAGGAGCACAAAGTGCCCTAGGTGCAGACACGTACAGCAATACAAATAAAGAAAACAATAATAGAAAATGGAGCCAAAGCCAGAACAAGAAAAGGCCAAAGGGCCGCTAAAAGTACAACAGCTGGCAGAGCGACAGCTCACAGGGCATTAGGATTTGGCAGGCAGGAGCAGCAGCGGCAGCGGCAGCGGCAGCGGCAACAGCGCTAGGTCGACTGCAAGCGCTGTTGTTGCCACTACTCGTGCCCCAGACCCCATTGTCTGCAGCAACTTGGACACATCGAATACTTTACAAGCCCCAGCAGCTGCCCTTGTTTGCCTACCGTGGGAATACAGGTCCAAAGCACCATAAATGTTGTCAGGCTGTAAAGAGCGTTTCCGAATTGAAACACCTGACTGAGCGTAGCGCATTTTGGCAATGCAGGTCTCAGTGTTGCTTAGACAAATGTTTACTTAGCATTTGGCTTTTAATTTTCCACTCACGTTTGTGCTTCTTCACGTTTTATTCATCTGCTCCGCCGACTGCACTTTTTAATGTGGCGCCACAGAGAATAGAAAGATACAGCTAAGGTATATTTAATATGTATTAAACGTTTGCACTTGCTGAATGGAAGCGTTTTTTATACAGCTCAAACTTGAGTTCAATGGAAACTCTGAAAATGTCATGTTCCTAAAGATAAAAGTTCAAAATAAATGCAATACCAATAAGTAAGGCAGGTAATCGAGTAGGATCCAGTTACCGGTTCCTTGTAAGTATTTGTTAGCAACTTCTATACTAGTTACTTGTTATTTAAAGTATGTATACGTATTCTACGTATTCTGAAAATAGTTTAATTTATTTATGAAACGTTTTTCATTTAAAATAAAAAAATGTAAAAATAAAATCTCTATTTGTATATGATAAATTAATATTTAATTTCAGATTATAAACACTTAGTTTTAAATATTGATTATATTATTTAATAAATAGTATCCGATAAATATTTATATATGCATTTTGCAAACCATTTTCTCATTTTAAATTGTATGCAATTCGTTACCATACTTTATAATATTTAAACAAAAATGTTACTTGAATTAAATTTGAATCAAGTTTTAGCCTAACATGTTTGCACTTAGAATTAAAAGTTTAAGAAAATCGTAAATTCGTTTATTCGATTTGAAAATAAATTATTTGATAAAAAAAAAGCCTGTCCTATTATTTAAAATATTAAGTCAGATTTATTAAGTTTTGGTCTGCATATAAAGAATGCTTGAATTTTTCACTTGTCTTCTGCGCCCATGCTTAAATACAGATTAAAATATATATATCTAGAGTCGAATATATAATTACATTCAAATGTTTAGTGTTGCGACAACATCTTCACAAACATTGAAGCATCTCTTATTCACATTATATTTGAAATGACCCTTAAGCTGTTCACGCTTGAATCGTTCCTGGGGTCAAATAAAAGCATGCTCTCATTTTGATTGCAAGGTTTTTAATTAAAGAAACGAAATGAAAATATACAAATACGCTAATGTGTGAGTGTGTATTTGAACGGACAGCCGGCATTTGAACGCATCAATGGCCAGGCCAACATAATAAAAAGCCAGCGTGCACCCAGCGGGCGCACTTAGTTCCAACTGGCATGCTTGTACGACGACAGGTCATGCCGTTCACTGGCTTTCCGGACAGTTATCCGTTTGCCGAGCTGGCGGATGAGCGCACACAATCTTGGCCGCTGGTGGCATCGCCTTGGAATGCTGCCGCTCTTCTGGCCTTGTACTTGCTGCTGGTGCGCTGTGCACCCAAACGGATGGCCAGGTGGGTGTGGCTTACAAACAGCATCATATTCCCTTTCATTCATGACGGTGCCCCCGATGCAGTCGCAAGCCGTTCCAGCTACGTGTGCCATTGTTCTGCTACAATATGTTCATGGCCGCGCTCAATGCCCATATTTGCCTCGAGCTCTATACGGCATCGCGGGCCCTCAACTACAGCTCCCAGTGCCAGCCTTGCGAAGTGAGCTATGATCCACATGAAATTCGCGTAAGTTCATGCATATTCCTATCGGAAACTGTTTCTATTCTTGCCTCGGTCCACAGATTGCAACTGCATTTTGGTGGTTCTACATCTCAAAAATTCTGGAATTCGCGGACACGGTCTTTTTCATACTGCGCAAGAAGTGGTCGCAGTTGACTTTTTTACACGTCTATCATCACAGCAGCATGTTCGTCATATGCTGGATCGTAATTAAATGGATACCCACCGGATCCAGTAAGTTCAATAGTTTTTCGATGTATTTTTCTAAGACTTCGCTTTTAGCCTTTGTTCCGGCTCTTATGAATTCGTTTGTGCACATCATTATGTATGTGTATTACTCACTGAGCGCTCTGGGACCGCGGGTATACCCGTATCTATGGTGGAAACGCTATTTAACTGTGCTGCAGCTGCTGCAGTTTACATTGGGACTGGCTTGGGGAGTTCAGGCTATTGTGAATAAGTGCGAGTACCAGCCATGGCTCAGTTACACGGGAGTTGCGTACATGCTGACTTTTCTTTTTCTCTTTGGTCGATTTTATAGTCAAAAATATACAAAAGCAGCTAAAAAGTGCAGTTAATAAAAATATTTGACATCATTTGACATCAAAATCATTCAAGCAGCCCGCTCACTTGCAATTGCTATCGATAACTATCGCTCTCAGCTCTAGCAATCAGCTGTTCGTATTTGTTGTTATTTTGAAATTTCGGAATTTGTGTACACACTGCCCGTACCAGTTGACATAACAACAGCTGCTGAGGCTCACGGAATTAGAATAATGCAAATTATTAAAGTTGTTACCCGTAATTTAGTCAAACACAAACACTTATGCCAGCCAAAATTGCTCAATGTCACATCCACGCTTTACTACAGCAAGTCTAATGGTGAGTCCGATGCTAATTTCATTTATAAACCGCCGGCTGACGAGTTCTAAAACAGCTGAAGATTTGCCGTTGGCGCCGGGCTACCAGCCCAAGCTAGTGGAGGAGGCGTACTGGGCTCGGGAGAAGGAGGCCAACAAAGAGCCGGCTCAAAAGTGCAGGCGTGGCACCTACCGCATGTTGCTGCCGCCTCCCAATGTCACGGGCAGCCTGCATTTGGGGCACGCCCTGATGGCCACGGTCCAAGACGTGATTGCACGCCAGCAGCGCCAGTTGGGCTACGACGTGGAGTGGGTGCCGGGCACGGATCATGCGGGCATTGCCACCCAGGTGGTGGTGGAGCGCACTTTGGCCACCAAGGGCAAGACGCGACAGCAGCTCGGACGCACCGCCTTTCTGGAGGAGGTGTGGAAGTGGAAAGCGGAAAAGGGCGCAGGCATCGTGCAGGATTTGCGGCAATTGGGATGCATGCTAAACTGGGAGCACGAGTACTTCACCATGGACGACCAGCAGGTGCATGCGGTGAACGTGGCCTTCGAGCGACTCTTCGACGAGGGTCTCATCAAGCGGCGCAACTCGCTGGTCAACTGGTCCTGTGCCCTGCGCTCCGCTATCTCCGACATTGAAGTGGATACTGTAGAGATAAAGGAGCCTACGGAGATCGCCGTGCCTGGCTACGAACAGAACGTGCTTTTTGGACGCATCTTTGACGTCGCCTATCGCGTTGTAGACGGCGAAACCCTAGCTGATGGCACTGCGGAAGAGATTATCGTGTCCACCACGAGGCCGGAGACCATGCTAGGTGACGTGGCGGTCGCTGTCCACCCGGGCGATCCACGCTACAGCAAGTTCCGCAGCCGGGACCAAGTCAAGCTTCAGCATCCGTTCCGTGGCGACACAATTCCCCTGATCTTTGACTTGGCCGTGGACAGGGAGTTCGGCACAGGTGCCGTGAAGATCACGCCAGCCCATGACAAGTTCGACTTCGAGCTGGCGACGCGCCACAAGCTGGTGGGGCGCCCAGTATTCACCGAAAGCGGAGAGATCGAGGCAGCTTATCCGGAGTTCCAAGGCAAGCCGCGCTTCGAAGCACGCGATCTCATCGTGGACCGCCTGGAGGAACTGGATCTGTTGCGCGAGGTGCGCGCCCACAGCATGCAGCTGCCGCTGTGCTCACGCTCCAGGGACATCATCGAGTACATGATGGTGCCGCAGTGGTTCCTGGAGACCAAGTCCATGGCCGTGGCCGCTCTATCGGAGCTCAAGAGCGGCAGGCTGCAAATTATGCCGGCCAACTTTGAGCTGGAATGGGAGCGCTGGCTGCAGGACTCGCGTGATTGGTGCATTTCCCGCCAGCTGTGGTGGGGCCACCAGGTGCCCGCCTACCAGGCCTTCGACTCGACGGGCAAAAGCTGCTGGGTGGCCGCCCTCAATGAGGAGAGTGCGCACGAGAAGGCGGTGGCCAAATTGGGCAGCAAGGATGTGCGGCTAGTCCGTGATTTGGATGTGCTGGACACCTGGTTCTCGTCCTCGCTGCTGCCCTTCTCCGTGGCCGGATGGCCCAATGACAGCTATAAAGAGAAGTATCCGCTGCATCTGATGCAAACTGGCCACGATATCCTCTTCTTTTGGGTGGCACGCATGATGATGATGGGCCTGAAGCTGACCGGAGAGGCGCCCTTCCAGCGCATACTGCTCAATGGCATCGTGTGCGATGCTCAGGGCCGAAAGATGTCCAAGAGCCTGGGCAATATCGTGGCCCCACAACAGGTGGTCCAGGGCGCCAGTTTGGACAGCCTGAAGTCTGTGCTGCAGCAATCCTGCGATGCGGGCGTAATTAAGCCCAAGGAACTGAAAACATCCACTGCGAGCATGACCAAAATGTTCCCAAATGGCATTCAGGAGTGCGGCACGGACGCGCTTCGTTTCACGCTGCTGAGCCACAACATAAAGAACCACTTCATCAACTTCGACGTGGCCGCCTGCTACACCAACAAACTGTTCCTCAACAAGATCTGGCAGGCAATGCGCTTCACCTTGGGCTCTGCCCAAAGCCTGGGCATCACTCTGCATGAGTTCGAGTCAATGGAGGGCGTTGAGCTTAGCATGTGGGATCGCTGGATTATTGGACGATTGGCCGAGACGTTGTCCGTGTGCTCCGAGTGCTCCACAAACTACAACTTCCACATGGCCACCTCGGCCATGAAGCATTTCTTCTATCAGAATCTGTGTGATGTTTACCTGGTGGGTGCTTCTATATACTACTACTTTTTGTGAGTTCTCAATAAGGCTTCGATTCGCTTCCAGGAAACCACCAAGGCGCCCATCAGCAGCCGCCAGCACAGCGCCTACGTCAGCGTGGCCACTCTGACCGCCTGCCTCAGCTGGGGCCTGCAGGCACTGGCGCCATTTACGCCCTTTGTGGCCGCCGAGCTGCTGCAGCATGTGCCCCTGAATATTGAACTGAAGCTGTCGCAGTATCTGGACCCCAAGCTGCAGGCTGAGGTCGCCGACATAGTCAGCATCTGCACAAATGTGCGCCAGGTGAAGAGCCGCAACCAGATCAGCAAACGCCACTCGCCCAAGCTGTGCCTGTTCGCCCAGAACGAGGAGGCGGAAACGATTCTGCGTCGTCATCGCGAGCAGATCGCTGTGCTGACACGCTGCGAGGATGTGGACCTGGAGCTGCTGAACGAGGAGTCCAAGTTCTCCAAGAAGCTGAACTTTTTCTCGACGGCGGGTGCGCTGTGCTCCTTTGGCATCTCCATGAGCGACGAGTTCGCGTTGCCGGCCGAAAAGCGCGAGGAAATGATAAAAGAGAACAAGAAGAAGCTCAAGAAACTGGTCAACGAGCTGCAAAAGTACCGATTGCGCGTGGACAACGAGGCCTTCCAGCTGATGGCCGATAACGCCACAAAGGTGCACTTCAATAATCGGGTGAGTCTTCAGTCGGAAGCGATACAATATAGTTGACATATGTTAATGCTTGCATTCCACTGCAGATCAAAGAACTGGAGGCTGAGATTAGCAGTCTCATACGCATGGCGGCGTAACCTCATCCTTTTTATCCTCGTGGCTGTTATATAAATTATGTACAGTTAAACTAATGCCCTATATTAGACATATACATATATATGTATATATATATATATATATATAAACACTCGACGAAGTCTTGTATAAAATAATATCAATATTAAGTTGTATAAAATAGTTGATTTCTATTGCTTAATGATCTCGAATAGATGCAAGTCTTTTATTTTAGCTGATATCGGGATAATTATATCACTGGACAGGCGTTCTGCGAGTAGGCCAAAGAGAAGCCCCGGTTCGATATGTCCATCTCCTCGTTGGCGTCTGTCACGGCGTATACCACAAACGGCTTCGCAAAGGTTGTCGTCGAGACCAGGCCCAGGCCGCAGAACCTGTCGCTGGGCATGCTGACACCGCCCTGCACGGGCGCCGGTATGACAATGTAGTCCGTTGTGCAGTCCTGGCTCTGCACCGCCGACGTGGCCAGCAGCGTAGGATCCACGGCGCCCACATCGTTCGTCATCGTAAAGGAGTACGCGTCCGAGCTGACCTGACTGTATGTGATGGAGCAAATGCCGGTGGCCTTGCGTATGCAAATCCCATAGCGCATGCTCGCCAACTGACGCGTGCCCTGCACGCCAATCGAGTTGAGCGCCGAGGAGGCGGCGGACACATAGTTGAAGCTCGCAATGTTGCCACTGGAGGCCATGTGGTACTGCAGACAGCCGGAGGGCGCCAGCGTCGGCGAGGAGCAGCCCATCATGCGTATCTGGAACTGCCACTGGCGGTTGAACGTGTAGCTACCGGATGTGGCCACCGAAATGGTAATGGGACTAACCCCATTGAAGTCCACATAGACGTGCTGGCCGGAGTTCTCGCCGCAAATGGTAGGCACCTGCGAGGCGCCACCCGATATGGTCAAGGCATCGGTGGTGCACAAACCGTCGCCGGTCGGTGGAGCCAGCGACAAGGCCAGAAAATCGATGCGCAGCTGGCAAATCGTGGAATCCGGCGGTGTCACCACAATGGAGCAACGTCCGCCGCCGGCATAGGGCGCCGGATAGTTGCTGTTGTAGAAATATGTATTGTTGTAGGAGGTGCTCGCACCACAAGTGCGTTGGTCTGCAAAACAGGCGCGTCCGGTGAGCATTTGGAAGGGCTTCGAATCGATTTAGGTCAACTTACATATGCAGCAAATGGCCTGGTTGGTAATCGTCGAGCAACTGCCGGCGGAAACGCCATTATTGTCGGTGCACTCGCCATTAATGACGCACGTGCCCATCAGAAGGTTCTTACCAAGGCAGATGTCATTGGAGAAACGACCAATTGTGTAGAAGGGAAACCCTGTAAAGTTCAGAAAAGAACCTCTTTACGTATAGAAAATCGAGAATATTACATAACGACTTATTCTTTCTACTCTTCGGAATTCTCTAGCAGATCAGAATAATAAATTTTACAAAATTATATTTTTATACCCTGTTAAGCTTGAGGAATAGTCGCTGAATGGTTGAATTGTTGGTTAAAAATTTTGCTGTTTTTAAGCTTAATTTGTAATAGTTCATAAGGTACTCAAAAATATATAAATATATATTTTTAAAAATGTATATAAACATCAATTTAAAAATGTTTATATAAATTAAAGCAACAACTTTCAACTAATTTAATATAAAGAGATACCTAAAATGTATTTCCAATTAGAAGAACCTATTGAATTTATTATTTTCTTTATTCCTATTTGATTTTGTACGTTAATATGCAGATATGATATATTAGAAAAGTTGAAATTGCAAGAGGGAAACATTAATAATAGACAAGGTTTAACAAAACAGGATAGCAGGAAAAAAAAAACAGAATTTTCGCAAGTAATGAACTTTTTTTTGGACATGTTTAAAGCTCAGATCAGATCAAAGTAACTCAAAAGCCAAGTACCCGAGTGAATGGGAACGTTGTCAAGCGCTGGCAGAGCGTGCCTAAGACTAAAGAGTTCAGCACGGAAGGTGCGCTGCGGGTGATAATTGAAATGTGACCCACATACACGCACCCGACTGGCACTCAAAGAAGCGCTCCGAACCACATCACGACACAGGCGAAACTTTTACTTGCTACTTACAGCGGGGATTTCTCGAGCTGCTGCGTACAAGACCCGTCTCGGCCGCGGACTCCTTGTCCAGAATATCCAGTGCGTCGTCGAGGCTTCGACTCTCATTGTGGGCGGCTTCCAAGTGGAGCAGTTGGCCGCTGGCGCGTGCCGCGCTGTAAATGCCCACGATGTAGCTGCTGAAGAACAGGGCCACAATGGCCAAAATACGCGTGGAATGTGTGCGCCCAGACATGGCTAAAATAAAAGTGCGCTTCACTTTCGGTTTTCACTCGAGCCCGAATTCTCAATTTCGGCAGAAAGAACGTCTTGTACGCGTCTATGTTTCGACGGAGACTGAGCTGAACCAGGCCTCAGCTCGGGAGCTTACTGTGTCACGGTGAGACGCAGGTGCTAATTGGAAGACCGCGACGTGCTGCTCTGGGCCCCCTCCCATTTTCCCGGCCGGGCGATGCAGCGCAAGTCGTGTGGAGTTTATTTCGACTTCTGCAAATATTTGGAGCATTCACGCACAGCCCGTGGAACAGCTCCCCCCGCGGGGCTACTGCTATTGAGTTCTTTAAAAACATTTTCAAGCGACAGCAAACAAACGAACGGGTCGATGAAAGTGATGCGGAACACATACGCACATAATTTGGTATCACGCGTGAAGAGTCTTCGCATGATTCCGCGCAGCGTAGAAAGTGCGCCTTGTTTGTTTGCGTATAAAAGTGCAAACACCAGGGCCAGACTGAACTTATCGCTCCATTTGAATTTATTTATAGCTACACTCTCGTTACAAATGATGTAACGGCTCTTTAATGGTACGATTTGCATTGCAGTGGCAACGCTAGTAGCGACTGCATTCATCGGCTAGAGATGGGCGCTGCGCACGACAATAATTAACAAAGTTGCACTAATTACAACATAGAATTGGTAAATAAGTCGCTACTAATGAATGCCTAAACTCATTCAGAAAGCTAAAGGTGGCCAGTCAATTGCTGTCAGGGAAAATCGTAGAAAGCTGCAACAAAATTGCCAGAGATAAGTTCTTATAGATGTATACGATACATAAGTGCGACACGTGCTTGTTGTTGGTTTCGTGCTTTTTGTTCATTGACTAGGCCGTTACCGTTAAGTTTACAGCAAAAGCCGTGCAGGTTTTTTTTATTACAACAATAACTAGCAGCTAGACATTAGTGCCATTTAGTACAAAACATAAGCTTATTCAATTTCAATGACAGCGCCCGCCTTGGTCAGCGCCTCCTTCAGCTTCTCGGCCTCCTCCTTGGGTATGTCCTCCTTGACAATAGTCGGCGCACTCTCCACAAACTTCTTGGCTTGAACCAGATTCATGCCCTCGAGCAGATTCTTCACCTCCTTGATGAGCGCCACCTTCTGCTTCTCATCGAATTTGACCATCTTAACCTTGAACGAGGTCTGTACCTTCTTGGGCGCCGCCTCTTCCTCCTCCTCGGCAGCAGCTCCGCGCGCCGGTCCGGCCGCGAACTGTGGCGCAAATGCAGTCTCTGGCAGATTGAGTTTTTGCTTCAGCAGAGTGCTGAGTTCTGCCACCTCGAGCAGGTTTAGGGCAGCTATATTGTTCACAATACCGTCCAGCTTCGGGTTAGGTGGCTTCGCGGCGCCCTCCGGCACGGGGGGCACGAGTTTCTCATCTGCAGCGGTTGCGGCCGGAGCAGCAGCACTGTACTGACGTTGAACGTTGATTTGGCGCCGAAGTTGACGCAGCACGAGACGCGTGATTTGCATTTTGTGTTCAGCTGTGACTCAGAAACGTGCTTTAAGTTACAAATTTGTTGAAAGACAAATCAATTTTCGATTTACTTGTGTTTTCCTGATGTGCAAAAGCCGCAGAGGGTTATGTGAGCACTAGAGATGGGAATTCATCCAAAAGGGCAATAATCGCTCAGCTGTTCGAGACACTGTTATCGATATGAGTAGTGTGACCCTCACTTTTAAATTAACTATCGAGATTTAAAATATAAAACTTTAAGCATTTCTCACATAGACTTATTTAAAAAAGAAAAAATCATTATTTTAGATTCAACTTTAATTTGTATTAATTAGTAAGTATATTAAGTTAATATTTAAATTTTCGTTGAAGGCATCGACTTTATTTGAAATGTTATTTTTAAACAAATTTATACTGTATAAACCTTGACATAATCTATTTTTAGCTGCGCTTCATCCAACCACTTATCCTGCTCCGATTTAATAGTCTTCCAGAAATCGTTCATGGCACGAGGATCTGCTTCATGCCACGGTTTATCTGAGTCGTAAAAAAACTCATTGAACCCAGCAACGCCCAGGCCAAAGGTCAAATAGAACTGCTGGTCAAATGGCGCGATTCCAGTGCCCTTCTCCAGCTCATCCGCATTGGGCAGTCGTTTGTTTGTGACGCTCGTCTCGCTGAATGCGCCAGTATCGCTGCCCTTGGTGCACAGCTCCTGGCCATCCACGAACCACTTGAGCTGGCGTGGAGTCCACTCCAGTGTATAGTTGTGGAAGCTGTCGCTCCAATCGTCGCGGCCGTCGCTGGAGCCCAGCTTGTGGCACAGTTTGGTTGAACGCAGCGGCTCCTCGGCATTGAGTACGACTCCGGCATAAAGGTCCAGTTGCCCGCCGGTCGTTTGGCGCGCATAGGCAATGCGCACCTGGCCGGACTGATAGTCCTCTTTGCCATAAGCATGGTCCTTGGGCTGCAGCCACAGCTGTGGCACCAGATACTTGGAGCGCGGCATCCTGGCGCGCACTTCGACGCGTCCGTATTTGAAATTGAAGCTCTGCTTGCTAGTGAACTGCGCGGTCACCAGTGGCGGCAACTTGTCGGGCCTATTCCTGTTCCTGGCATCGCGCACACAGTCAGCTGTCCCGATCTCACCCGTGCATTCGCTGCCCAGATCCAGCTTAGAGTCCAAGTTCTGTCTGTAGAAGCGTTTCGTAGAAAAAGGCTGCAGTTCCACGTGCCCGTTGACCAAACTCAACGTTTGGGGCGCATCATTAACGTATATATTAAACTCGTAGTCCGGTACGCCGGAGAAGCGATGCTCCACTTTCCATTTGGTAGTGTCCAACTTGCCACCATTAAATTCGTCCACAAAGACTTGTTGGCTAACGCAGCGCGTGGGAATGCCATTGACCTGTGTCTTGGGAGGAGCACAATTATCTATGCGAATGTCCAGTTCTACGTCTCCCGTGGATGGAGTTGTCGCTCGCGTTGGCACTGTCGATGCGGGAAGTGAAGCAGGCCTCGGGGTGCTTCCACTGTATGCATTTACCGCAAAAACGCCATCATCTTCGCGATAACCTAAGCCATTGTAGATAACATAGGTCCAATAATACAGGACGTCGCCGGGTTTTAGCTCGGCCTGGCGGTCTCGGAAAGTCCAACGGCCGTCTTTCACCTTGACAATGTCACGTGCCCAAGTGCCCGCTTCCAGACCTTCCATCTCCTCGTTTAGCTTGCCGTGGAAAGCAAAGAGCGTAATGCCTTCCTCATGGGGTATAGATACCTCGAAGCCCTTCGGATAGAACACTTTAATTGAGGCTGTTGGAACCTTATAGCCACTGGCCAGTGCCTGAGCAATCAGGAAAAACCCACAGAAAATTAAGCGCAGCCCGTGTGACATCGCTGTGCTGAGAAACTCGAATGCGCACAAAGCTGCGATGAAGAATCTTGAAATAGACGCGCTTATCAACAAACCGGTCTTCTTTGTTTGTGTATGTTTCGTATACTAGCCGAGTCGGAGTTTTTTTTTTATAGGTATATTCCAATGAAAACATCAACCAGAATGAGAACGGCAAGATGCATAATTGTAGTGTAAATATGTATAAAATAATCTACATCTATATTGTACATAAGTCGGTTATTTAATTCGTTGTATCGATTTTTTGAATTCTCAAAAGCGCGCCCAGACCTTTTCGGTTTTAGTGTGGCCACATATTTTTAAAAGGCCGAGGTAGGCGACGAAACAGCTGTGAAAAGCTAGCTGTAAAACATTTAGTTGCAGGTCGACTGCTTGTCTGAGCAGCCATCGTAGTTGTCTAGGAAAATTTGTATAAAAAAATTACAAAAAACCCATAAAAAAAATAATAATGTACATAAATTAGTGAAAAAAAAAACATAAAAACCTGACACAGCTTTTTTTTTAGTGGGGTGACAACAAACGAATGCACATATATTTTGTACATATATATATATATTACACAAAGCCTAAGAACGGCCCCAATCGCGGCAATCGCGCGCGCGTGCATTGTGGACGACAGCCGTAAGACGCAGCTGATGCTTGGGTGCCTAAAGTAATAGGAGGAACAGGAACATAAACGTTGGTGTTGTTATTGTAAGTAGCGCTGTTTTATGTAATTCGCTTGTATTCATGCACATTTGCTGGCAGCTGCCAACCGCTGGGGTGTTGCCAGATCTCTCAAAATATTTACATACACTACGTGTGTAATATTTATGTAATGTAGAGACATATTTGACATGCAAGTCATTTTTAATGCATTTTGTTGTTTGAATTGCAATTGTGATAATATCGATATATCGGCATTAATCGGCTTCAGCTGCCGAGCAGCTGTCGTTTCCATTTTGTTGTTGTCGGGCTGTCAGCAAAGCACGAAACACCGTACGAAAGCAAAACAAGCGAATATGATTGATTTTTCGTCGTGCGCTCGACAGTCTGTGCGTCGGGAAAAGTAAGCGACGACAACGACGAAAAACAAGCTTATGAAAAGCTGGCAGCAGTGAAAATTTTCAGATTCAGTCTCACAATCGTCGCGCTAGCGAGCGGACGGAGCTGTTCGAAAAATAAAAAAATACAAATAATTTTATTGGATATTAAGCTTGAAATTCTAGTGTAAACATTGTGTTTTCCCACAACCAAAATTTCTAGTGTAATTTAAATTTTTTGTACAAAAGCAAATCCGTGTGCTGTGTGTGTGTGTTATCCTGTCTATAATTTGATAATCTGTGCGTCAAGTGAAAATAATATGAACAATTCATAATCAAATCGTGTTGTAATTTTTAAAATCGAAAAAATATATGTGCTAAAGCTGCTTGAGACTCTCGCGTCGTTTACATAAAGCAAGAAAAAATTCGCTACCGCAGTAAAGGAATTTTTGCTGCTGCTGTTGCAGAAAATAAGAAGCAAAAAAACATACATAGTGCCATATACGTCACAGAATCGCGCGAGAGTGTGAGTGAGACGGCCTGCCTGCACCCCCGGAAATGTAACGCACGCACACAAACGCAAAAGGAAAAACTTGCACCTGAAAGTTCTCTGTCGTCGTCGTGAATTCGTGGCCCGACTTCGTGCGCGCTCGTTCGTCGTTGCAACAACTGCCGACGAGGCCAAAGCGAAATTCTAAGTACTAAAGGTTAGTGTTATTAGCGCTATTCGAGGAAAAACAAAAAGAAAATGAACAATTTTCAGTTTTCTGCTCGCCTCGTTGGCACCTGTCAAAATGTCACTTTTTATATATTTAACTACATCTGTGCGCAGCGTTTGGCCTAATTTCGGTGGATGTCAGCGCAACCCCGAAGCAGGGTTGCCTTCCACTGCTGCTGTGCGTAACCAATTGAAATTGGGGCACAGCGAGCGACGGCAGCGAAGCAGTTGAGCAAAGCAAAGGCCGTAATAACCCCTAAATCTCGGGCCAGCTGCCCCCAAAGAGTAGAGAAAAACGCTCGACATTTTTTGGCCCAGTTACCAAATCTAATTGGAGACGTGTGATAAAACAGATTCTTTGGGCATGCATGAAAAGCAAAACAAAACAAATTTAATTTGTTCAAAGTACCTGCAAGCAGATAAATTTGTTTGCACAAACACACACACACACTCGCACCCACACACACTCTCGCGTAGGCAAAACGTGCAGCACTCTCCTCTCTCCCAGACACAACGCGCAACTTTTGCGCTCTCTTGTGGATTCTGCTGAGCCAAGCTGTCTATGCTTTTGGCGGTATATTACACTTGTTTATTTCTTTTAGTGTGTGTGCGTGTGTGTGCTAGGAGGGGGCGTTACTGTCATTGTTATTGCTCGGCCTCTGCTGCTGTAATTCAAGTTACTTAGTCTTTTTTGGGGGTCGCTCTTCTCTCGTTTGTGGGACAAATTTGTGTATTGATTATGCTCTTATACCCTTTCACCAAAAACATAGCATAGTGTAAAAGGGGTATACCAAAGCTTTGTAAATGTGTGTGCGTGTACAGAAAACGTCATAAGGTAATACTCGAATGCTTCGCGGTAGGTATGTTCTCAAATACCACTCGATAAATAATATTTGGCCCTCGTAATCAACATTTAGCATGATTTCTATAAATTTATCTCGCCTTGCTTCGCCCTTCTATGCGAATTTCGATGCTTATATCGTATTTTCAGTGCATTTGGCGTATGCACGTGACCTTAGAACTGCATAAAGGGTATTTGTTAGTCTGGACATACGCTTACGCAAACATGTCGCAGCCGCTGCATTATTGCAGGGGGTCTGTGGAAGGGGAATGCGGCAGCTCTCTATGCCTCAGCGCACATTTTCATTGGCGTAACAATTTTGTAGCCGTTGTCTCTTTGCATTTAACTAATTAAACGGCCCACTGCCCCCCGCCGCTCTCCTTGTTTTACAACAATAGGCGCTTTCCGGTGACAAGTTCCAATTTCAGAATGAAGTGCGTACATAGAGCTTCAAGAGAGATTGGATCCCCCATGGTAAATGGGCAACATGAGTTTTTGATCGCCTCGGGGGCAGCTTTAAAACTGCAAAACTGGCAACATGGGCAACTGCGCCATATTTTCAAAGCATATTTTTATCACTATTACTCATACCCGACGCCACTTTGTTTTTATCTTTATCAACAGATTGATTACTGTTGTTGTTGCTGTGGCTGTTATTATTAATATTATTGTGCCGAACAACAAAAACAATAGACGAACAAGCAAGGCACATTTAATGGGCACATTTATCGAACCATTCGGTTGTTTTGGCGATAAACGTGCACTGATAATAAATTTGTACGGACATAAAAATCGGCAACGCGTCCGTCACAACCAAATGCAATTAACGAGTGCATGGAATGGACAGTGCCCATGAGTGGAGGGGTAATGGGAACGATATCTAGTAATATTGCAAATAAGCAGTTCTTTTTGCAATAGACGATGTACCTTTTATACTGTTGCATCAATATTATTTATAATATAAAATTTAATAGCACTGTCGTCTAAGCCAAATTGTAAATGCATACACTAGCTTAGCATTCGAAGATCAACTGTCATCTGAGTCATTTTTTTATTGCATCATACATACATTAATAGCGCATGATGTGAATGATATCAATGTAGTTCCCCCAACAGAAATCAGTGGTGACCCTTTTAATTTTTCTGCAAATTATGATATATTATGATCTATTAATCGGGTAATGGGGGAAGTACCGAGCTCATTCTCATTATCATTCTCTTAGACTCAAATCGGCGCATTTATACAGACATATGGACAGACGACTCGGCTATGAATTATAAAGAATATGTATATTTACCTAATGGGGGCAATGCCCTCTTCTTTACACAGGGGAGAGAGAGAGAGTGGAAAAGTCAGTCAATAACTGCCTATGCAAAAAAAAAAAATGATACAGAAACAGAGAAAACAGAAACATGGAAACCTTACCTGAACTCTTGAAAGTCGAATAGAAGGGCGTTATTGCAATTGACCAGACTCTGAAAAAAACAAGTAAGACGACCGACTTGAAGCCTGCGGCGATCTGTCGGTTCACACATTTCAGCCCCCTTGCCTTCTACATACACAAAATCACTCACAGCAAGCTGCGCACTTTTCTCAGCGGCCACGCTTGACCCCCATTATGGATAATGAATTATTGAATAACTTCTAAACTAAGCGTATGATCGTTCTGAAATTTTCAAAAAAAAGCAATTTTTAAAAAGAGCGTTGAAATCTAAGTAAACTAAAGTGCGTATTGAATTGCGTTTTTCTGATATAAATATGTGGCGAATGGGGAGAGGGCGGACAGAGAGAGTTGTAGCTAGATCGATTCACCTCGTCGTCATGATCAAGAATATATATACTTTATTGGGTCAGAAATGCTTCCGTCGGCCTGTTACACATGTGCATACATTTGGCCAACTTTTATCCCACCTTTACCGTATTTCAACGGGTACAGGGTATAAGAATTATAATTTATTAATAGGGAAAACAAAAGTAATTATAATAATGTCATAGTTGCTGTTCTTTTTTGTTATTTTTGATGTTGCTTCTGTCGCTGCTGCTGCTGCCGCCGCCGTGTGCTTTATTTATTTTTAAACGCAATTACGTGCGGGACCATTTGACGACGTTGACATTTTCGAAAAGCGAGTGTACAGAAATATGATAAACTAATCGCATGACGTGTTTCTAACTATCTGCCTATCGTTCTCTCCTTTTCCATTTTACTTTCATGTGCCGTCGCTGTCGCTGTTGCTGTCGCTGTTGGGTCTGATTGATGTTTTGGATACATTCGTGGTGGCCCACATTCAATGTAGGCTAAGGCAACGCTCAACGCCCGTCGACGCAGCTCATCAAGTGCAGCCGTATAAGGCCATTATTTGTCGGTGCGGGCACCATGGACTCGCTTAAATTACCAAAAGGTACGCGTACACAAGGGGAGTCTAGTGGAGGGCATGTTGTGGGAACTAAAACTAAATAATTTTCTCTTCCCTTCACTTTACAGCCGGCAGCGCCAATAGCAGCGCGAGCGGTAGCAACAGCAATCTATCCGGATCGGCGTCCACATCCGTTGTTGGCGGCCTGGCAACGTCGCCCACATCGTCGGTGCCGGCAACAGTGGCAACGGCAATAAAAACACCGCCCGGCCTGAACAGCAGCACGCCCATCTCGGTGCGCTTCAATGCCAACGAGGAGTCGCTGGATGACATCCTGCAATCGTTCCATCACAGCACACATCAGCAGCACAGCCACAGCCACAGTCCCAGTGGCGGTGTCAGTGGCGGCGGCGATGCCTCGCCCACCCTGATGGGCATGAAGAACAATGGCAGCGTGGGCGCCGCCTTGGGCATGATGGTCAATGCCTGTGACTCGCACTCGCACCCGCACTCGCTCTCCAGCAGCCCCTCACAGCAACATCATCAGCAGCAGCAGCAACAGCAGCAACATCACCAACAGCAGCAGGCAGCGTCGCTTTTTGGTGTAAGTAGTCGATTATTGTACTAATTTATTACAAAATGCCTATCGATAGTTGGCTCACGCGGCAAAGCTTTGCTATTAACTCTGTTTTAAGGTTATATTAGTTTTGTTACTCAGTTTAAGCTTCAGTTTGTATTCATTCATTGAGTTCAGGAACCAAGACAGGAGCCAATAAACTAATTTTATTTAAAAAATCTAAAAAAAAATATTCATCTGCACGCTTTAATATTATACATAAATTTAGTGTACCATTGAAAAAATGTCGCCATTATTGCCGACTAAATTTCAGACTTAGCAATAAGGAAATCTAGTGTATTTAATCTTCGGCGTTTCGAAGCAACCGGTGCCTTCTTTGTACCGTTATCAGCTGCTTAGCCAGCTGCTAACACTGTGATTCATTTTCATTGGTCACGGACCGCATTAATCGCAGTAAGAGGCATAAATCGGTATAATTAGACATCCAGTTTGGCGTCCGGCAATGACCAATTAGCATTTAGTTGCTTAAATTAGTGGCACATTTATTTCTGCGGCTTGCAGTAAGTTGCGTTCACTTTTTTTTTATCGCAATAGTTTTCACTTTTTAGCGGAATTTATTTTTGTTTTCGTTTCGTTATCTCGTATTAGGCAGTCAGCTGTTTGTTGATTTATTTTCGTGTGCCTCGCGCAAGTGTCAAACAATTTTTGTTTGAATTTTTGAGCATCTATTTTTACGTATGCAAAACTTTGCCAAAAAAAAAATAAAATAGAAAAAAAAACCACAGTTCGACAGATGTGCTGCTGTTGATATTTGATTGCAAAATCATTTGGCACAATTACTCATTGTTTTAAAATGTTCTTTTCTTTTGACCTACGCTCTCTCGCTCTTTTCTTGCATGTCAGAACGAGGAGGTAAATCTGCGCAACAACTTTCTACAAGGAGGCGGCGGCGGCGGTGGCAGCGGAGGCTTCTTCAATCGCAAGAGGTGAGTGACAGCTATCTGAATCTTTACATCATCACACACAGAGCCTGACGTACCGAATTTACTGTCTGAACACATGTTGTTGTTGTTGCTACTAAAAGTGCGCCATGCAAATGTGCATAATTGCCAAATTGGACTAACACACACATTCACACACTAACACACACACTCACACACACAACATCCCCCATTTATATTGCGAACAATAAGCATCTGTTGATTTTGCGGCTTTCTTATTTTTGTGATGCCTCATTAAAATTACCTTTGTTGGCAGACTTTTTGAGACATCTGGGAGCACGGGAAGTACTCCCCATAGCATTAAGTTGGCTGCGCCACAAAATGTCGGGTCATTCAGTGCATTAAGTAATGCAACTGCCTTTCTAATCAGCTTGCAATCGCAATAGTCTGAAAGTGTTTCCCCCAAAGACCGCAAATTTGTTTATATCTGTCTGCATTTCATTTATGCGAGCGTGCTAAACGCCAATTTGTTGCATCTTCCGTTTTGCACGCACATTGCACGCGCGGCTTGCGCAGCCAACTTCCCGTTGTTTTGTTTACCAATTTGGCGACAGTGTTCAACAGCGCCGACAGCCTGTTGCGCGAGTTCGTTGACCGAAACTTTGAAGTTTGTGACTTTGATTTTTTTATTCGCTGTACTTGTGCATTTTAAATGCATTCAGCGCCTACCGGCCGTAAACTGCTTGCAGCCGGCTTTAAGCGCTGTCCCCACGCTGCACCACCCTCTGCTTGTGGCACCACTTGCTTGTAAAGTGCACTACAGCAGCAACTGGGCTTTGTTGATGTCGCATGTATGCAACAACTCTACGATATACAAAATGCACTCACATTTGTGTACAGTTGCAAGCACGTCTAGAACTTTTTGTTTAAGTACTGGGCCCGTCTGGGTCTTGGTCGTTTTGTGTGGGCAGGCCTGAGCCGACGCGTCGCGTCTTCTGACGCACCCACACATACACACACGCATACGCCTACAAATGGCGTCTGGTCTCCGACGTGCTTTTGCCTTTTTACATTTTAAATATTGCAAAAGTAGATGTCTAGGCTCTTACCTGAACGCTTTAAGCTGGTGCAGTAACTTGTTTTTATTGATTTTCGTATACAGACTTATTTATATACATTGGAGACTTTAAGCCCATCTGACGTCAGCTTTGCGATTTGCCTGTCAATCAAATGTTTGTCCGATTCAAATCTTTGGAACTACTCGACGTTGTTCCGCTCAGTTTGTTCATTTCCGCTGGCAATTTTTTTAAAATTAACTTTGCGACTCGCTACTAATTGCATTCTATAATTGCATTTTTCAACACTGCCAATATCGTTAGTCTTGCTAGCGCGTGCGACACCTGCGTGGCTAGAGCGCGGGCGCTTATCAGGCGGACGCACGCTTCCTCCGTCTCCCAGCTACCCTTGACGACGCCCAACGTTTTTTTTTATTTTTTATCTATTTACACTTGTACACGTTTCTACATGCTATACATTTCAACATAATCTTCATCGTCATCTGCAGCAGACAACATCAACAGCAGCAGCATCCGCATCACCATCCTCATTAACAGCAGCAAACCCAGCAGCAACATCCACCCACCCACCAACCACATAGCTTTCCATGGCAACGTAGACATTTTAAATTAAAATTTTTCCATGCAATTTTATGTCTGGGCCTGGCCTTACAGTTTGGCAGGCACTGTACTTTGTCAATCAATTAGCGTGGCCGTGCGAGCGAGCAGCAGCAACAGCAACAACAACAAACTAAACAAATAATTCAAATTTGAGCTAGTTTCGATATCCATTAGCATTAGCCTAACCACTACCAATACAATTATTAACCCATTGCCGCCCAATGTGCGTGTCTTGCGTGCTTTAATTTTCTTTATTTTTAACATTTTTTGTCGATATTGACAGCACTTTGTTATTCTGGGCCGTTGCTATCTTTGCAGCAGAGTCTTTTAGAAGCTAACAAAGAAAAACGATTAAGAGCTTAAGGCTTAAGACATTGTTGTACATATATATGTATGTATTGTTTATCGTTATCGTTATCGCAACTAAAAAAAAAAAACAACAAAATCGTGCAGTGTCAAGTGTTTGGAATTTCGTTTAAAATAAGATTAAAAAGCGTTTCTTCTTCTTCACCGTGCTCAGTGCATTTAAAACTAACCTTAACAGTGCTGCCAAAACTGCGCCAATTTTAACAGCCAACAAAAAACGCCAACGCATCTTTAACTATTCATATGTTTGATTGGATGTTACGAAACAACCACTAGCACCACCTAAAAAATACCACCCACACCATTCACCACAGCAGCAACAACATTACCAACCACAACAAGTATCCTACACCACAACCACCAACCACCACCACCACCACCAACAATAAAAACAACAAGTACAACATCGATATTGCAGCAACAGCAACAACAAACCGTCAAAACCAAAAGCAACGTTATAAAAAAAAAACAGTTAAGAGAAAGGAGCAATTTATTGAGATTTTCTTTTGGCTTCAAGTTTCTTGATATATTGATGGGAAAAGTTATAATAGTTTTCGACCCAAGTGAAAACCTGTACGAAACTTCTACTTGCTTAAAAGATAACCACGCCCAGTGTAACAAACATAATATAATAATGTTCTATAGATATTCCATAAGACTTGCATTTCAAATTTCTATTAGTTTATTTATTTTCATTTTAAGCGCTGGGCGGCAATGTTAATAGTAAATAAAAGTACCTAAAAGCATACACAACTAATTCCATTTAAATATCTATCTACCCCTATCCGCAACATTATCTGAAGCAAATCTTTGAACAAATTGCTCCTTTTTATAATATGCAACAATATATAATGAACAACATCCAAACCCAAATCAAATTCCAAACTTGTAAAAGCCTCTTCATCTCTGTTACCTTCCCTGCAGCTGCAGCGGCCTGCCGCCCAATCTCAATCTCAACAAGCCATCGCCCCAGCTACAGCTCCACCAGCAGCAGCAGCAGCAACAGCAGCAGCAGCAGCAGTTGTCGCCCAATTTGAGCGCACTGCATCATCATCAGCAGCAGCAACAGCAGCGGGATGGAGGAGGTGGTGCGCATAGTCCCTCCTCGCCGGGCGGTGGTGGTGGCGGATCGCCGTATAATGGCTCTCAGGCGGGTTGCAGCAGCGGCGGCATCTCGCCCATACCACAAATGTCCATGCCGGGCGTCTCGCCCAAATATCGTCGAAGCATATCCTTTCCGATTAAGGGCAGCTCACCGACGGCGCTTTATGGCTGCGCCGGTAGCCACCTGGATGGCATGGCCGGTGCTGGACCAGGACCCGGACCCGGCCACATGAACATACCCACGCTTTCCATTGGCAATGGCGGCGGCGGCGGCATGGGCACTGCGGGCGCCACTGGCGGCGGCGACGCACCCTATTTGGGCAACAACTACGGCAACATGATGACTGCCAACGGGCAGCTGCATCACGTGGCGGGCGGAAACGTGGGCATGGAGAACACCCTGAGCGACTATATGCGCGGCATGTCCCTGGGCGGCGCCGGTGGCGACAATATGGGCATGATGAACGAGCGCATGCGCAGCCTGGGCGGTGGCGGTCCCAAGCATCTGAGCGAAGCCGATGCCATGGCCATAGCTGCGAGCAACGATCCGACGGTCTACTTGAACGCACTGAAGATGGGCTCGCCGTCGCGCCTGTCGCCGCACTCGCAGCACTCGCCCATCCAGGGCGGCAATGGAGGCAACGCCGGCGATGGCACGGCGCGCTTCTCTAGGAAGGTGTTCGTTGGCGGCTTGCCGCCGGATATTGATGAGGATGAGATAACCACATCGTTTCGTCGCTTTGGACCGCTGGTTGTCGACTGGCCGCACAAGGCCGAGTCCAAATCGTATTTTCCGCCCAAGGGCTATGCGTTTCTGCTGTTCCAGGACGAGAGCAGCGTGCAGCAGCTAATCGACTCGTGCATCACGGATGAGGATAAGCTGTATTTGTGCGTCTCATCGCCGACCATCAAGGACAAGGCCGTACAAATACGCCCGTGGCGTCTGGCCGATGCGGATTATGTGCTCGATGCGACCATGTCCCTTGATCCGCGAAAGACCGTGTTTGTGGGCGGCGTGCCGCGTCCTCTGAAAGCTTTCGAGCTGGCCATGATCATGGATCGTTTGTATGGCGGCGTTTGCTATGCGGGCATCGACACCGATCCCGAGCTCAAATATCCCAAGGGCGCTGGCCGCGTAGCCTTCTCCAATCAGCAGAGCTACATAGCGGCCATTTCGGCGCGCTTTGTGCAGCTGCAGCACGGCGACATCGATAAGCGGGTGGAGGTCAAGCCCTACGTCCTGGACGATCAGATGTGCGACGAGTGCGAGGGCCAGCGTTGCGGCGGCAAATTTGCGCCGTTCTTCTGCGCCAACGTGACCTGCCTGCAGTACTACTGCGAGCACTGCTGGGCGGTAATTCACTCGCGTCCGGGCCGGGAGTATCACAAGCCGCTGGTCAAGGAGGGCGCCGACCGGCCGCGTGCGGTGCCCTTTCGCTGGTGTTAACGGCGGCGCTGGTAGGCCGCGCTGCACGACGAGAGACGCCAACAAAGAGAGCAACGACATCGGTTGTTGGACGCAGCGCTGGCAGTGCCCAGAATCAATACCAATACACAGGCGCAGGAGCGACAGGATCACGAGGATCGTACACTCGAGGAGCGGCCGCAAGCTGAGAGTGACGGACGCGAGAGGCGTGCACCACGCCGGAGAAAGTTGTAATTAGTAATTAAGACAAGCACACAGACGCACGGATGAAAAGAGAAAAAAACCAGGCAAATGACACTGTCACAGACAAACACACACACACACACACATACGGACACAGGCGCACGAGCCAAGGCGAGGCTGGAAGAGAGACTAGGCCATGAGAATAGGTGCAATAGCGCAGGCTCTGTTTGCCAGCCCTGCGCAACAGCCAATTAGAGTCTAGAGTCGGCCCATTTAGTGGGCCAAGATTTCTTGGCAACACCCGCCTAAAACAGCAACGTAGTCTTAAGTTGTAATTTATTTAAACCCTTTGGAATCTGAGTTGTTCTCCTTTGGGAGAACACATGCACAGTATTTTTTGTACTTTATTTTTATAATTTTTATATGAAACAATAAGGAAGGATTGCATAGGTGAAACATTATTGCCATCTTAAATGCCAGGACCACCAACAAATATATTGAGTAGGAACATTTAATCGCCAAAAATCCTCGCAAGGCATCTAGAAGTATATACCACTATACCATATCTTAATTCGACTAAGCCAACAAACGACTAGTCTAAAATTATAAATGAGCTCGAAAAGATTTTGAGGAGTGTGTCAGCAAAGCAACCAAATTGCAACCCATTAGTTCCTACCTTTTAGTATCTCTGAGGATGAGGCTCAACTCTTCAGAGTTGCTTTACAAACGAAATCTAATTTAAATTTATGTAATCAGATATTTATATTTTTAAAAATGCATTCAAAACTAATGAAGCATTTGAATATAATATAAAATCATTTGTGCATAACGCAAGTTGACATATTAACGTACTGTTTAAAAAGAAGGCAGAACTCAAGCTTTACATTTTTTTTTTTTCAATCATAAATTGTTGCCACACAATATATAAGTTAGAGATCAAAAACCCACAAGTTGCATTTTGTTGTTCAAAAACACACGAATATGCAAAATATCAATAGATATATATATTAATATATTTTGCAATTATATATGTTTTCCAACAGTATTGTTGCATCACGTTACCAACAACGTGCCATTTCAAATCAGAGTTTTAATAGCAATAACACTACGACTAGTTATTCATTTAAAATGGTGATTAAGTAATTTTCGCGGCTTAAGCTCAGGAAAATCGTATATATTTTAATTTCCTTTATGTTCAATATATACGATTTTAATTAATTTATAACTATGCTTGCTACAACAATTACGTTGCATGTGAAAATCGTACGAGTAAACAAGGCAAATATACATAGACATCGCAATCGGTATAGGAGAGTACACTTTCAAATATCCCGACATAGAATAAACAAATCAGCTAGAAATATAATTTAAAATTAATATTAATACTGCACACAAAATGTTATAGGAAATGGAAAAAAATTTCAAATGCATTTGGGATAGCCGTTAAATCGGCCTACACATTTATACACTACGATTTTTACATGCCTCGTAATTCACACATATTAAGGACAACAACAATCGAAATGTTAAGCCGATAAATCGACTATCGACTACACACTCCTAATTTAATCGCGATTTTTCTGGTAATTTTTCTGCTCATTTCTAGTTTGAGCCTAGTCAGCATACACTCCTACATTTACGCCCACAAATACAAACCCTACAACCTCATACAACAATAACAAATTTAAAACCCCACACACACACACACCTACGCACACTTATAAATGCTATTACACCAAGAATGCAAGAATTTTGTTCAAACAAAAGCGTCATTAAATAAAAAATTAAATATTTGTTAACTATGCAAAGAAAAGTCAAATAACTTGTGTTCAGTATTATGTTTTTTGTTGTTTATTGATTTTTTTTTTATAATAACTTATTTGTTATGTCACGCTGTTTGCCTTAGTTATTTATTTACTTTTGTAAGTTGTAAATTTCAATTTGCTGGGCGTGTTGCAAACTGGAAATAAAAACAAACACAAATAATATCTAAAACAATTTAAACATGTGTAACAGATTTTTATACATATATAAATGCATGAAATCTATAAATACTTACTTATATACTTATATTAGACAACTTTTTATATAGCAATTTTTGTATAAACTGTTTTTTTAGTGAAATAAACTAAAAATCGATAAAAAACCAAAATGAAAGTTAATAGGAACCACAAATACATATAAACTGAATTCTGAATACATACTTTTGTGCAATACTAATTCGTAAACATTTAATAAATTATGGAATATAACACAAATATATATATATAACTATGTTAATTGCGTTATATATACTTATATAAATATGTAATATTACTGAAATTGCAAACGCATAACCAAATAAGCTTGAAAAAATACCAAAAATACAATATAAAAGACCCAGAAGTAATACTGTATTCTGCAGATTGTTCCAATACAAGGCTAAACCCGAATTATCGGCAATATTTCTTTTGACTGTAAAAATCTTAATATTTCATTACGTCTTTTGGTTCACAAACTGAGGTATACAACTTTTATAGTTAAAAAAAAAACGGTATATATAATACATATAAATCTCGATTCTCAACCAAATGAACATAGCTAAAAAAAGAAAAAACAAAAAATATTTAATGTGTAGCATTTGAAGCAAACTGCAAAAAATTAGAAAAATGTAATTTTTTTATTTTCCAATTTATATACGAAATTTTTGCTACATAAAGATGCATGTTTAAAGGCACTTTTGCAGAAACAAAATACGATATTTTTTCTATACTACAAAAATACTATAAATTATTAAATTACAACAAAAAAATATGTAAGTACAAGTCGCTTTGGACTTTTAAATGTATGTATAATATACGATAGTCAAATCTATTAGCAAATTTTTGCTCGCGCTTTGTTTACATAAATGAATAAACAAAAACGAAACCTTATAATAAAATTCAAAGTCACAAATTGTAATTAAAGTCGGTCGAATGGCACTTTCATAAAGGAAAAAAAAAACAGATTACAGAAATTAATAGCAATTTTCTAGAATTTTTATATTACAATTAATAAAACTGAATAAAAACTGCATATATGATGGCATATGTAATTCTATATACATACATACATTAAACATATACATACATATGTCCTATATATAAAAAAAAATATATATATATATATTTTTGAAACTGCATAAGCTAATTAGAGGATTGAAGCGTTCGTTTGTTTTTAAAATTGTTAGCAAATTAAAATTAATTAATTGTATTGAACCAAAATAATGAATCTACCCAAAAAGAAAGAAAAACAATTTGCAGCCTGCTCTTTGTAGTGTAAATGTTTTATGCAAATATTTTAAACAACTTGTGCATACAGAGGAGTTTCTAATTTTGTGCTAAACATGAAAGTAATGAAATGCTAGTCTTTAAAAAGGCATCTACATATGTAAAAACGAAAAATAAATAAAATGCGGTTAGTAAATGCCGATGCAAATGACGGTAACAATGTGTAATGATGTTTTTTAAATGTAGTGAAATTCAATATTTTATAGATTTTTATACTTTTATATAAACATATACTTTATACTTTAACTGTTAAACTAAAAAATCTACAAAATCACAACAAAAAAAAAATTGAAATGAATATTTAACTATGCTAAAAGTTGTATGACAAAACTATTAAACGGAAATATAATATTTTACATATACTACAAACACGAAAGAAAAATTTAAAACATAATAAACTCTTTAAAAATGTAAGCAAACGCTCAATGTTTTTGCAAAAACTGGAATCTTGTGTAGCGTGCTATAATTAATTTAAGCAACACTTGTTTGTTATTTAAGTATTCCAAACATAAAGGCAAAAAAAGAAATGAAAATATGAAGAAAAGAATGAGTCAAAGACATTTGCGTTTATAAAATCTTTTTATACGCCCTTTCGGAAGCAGCCATTAAGACTATCTATTGTTTTTAGTTTTATACAAATTTTGTTATACACATTGTAAGTACGTATACATACATATGTCAGTGTTTATTTGTTATATTGATTTTGACAACATTTTGATACGGATGAAACTAGTGTTATATTTTGTATGCCTAGTTCTTAAATATTATATATTTTTATATGTTTTGTAGTTTGTAGTTGCTTATAGATTTAGCCGATTGCGTTGATACACTTTTATACCTTGTTTTATTTTTTCTATAAATAAATAAAATATATACATATATATTAAAATATTTGATATATGCAATTTATACAAGACCTTTTGCTATTACATAATAAATGGACATCCAGTACATTGTGTTTTATTATTTTTATATATGACCTTAATGGACATTTTATATTATTATCTATAAAAACGTATTGTAAATACATTAAATACTTACAATAACTCTTAGTTACATATACATACATAACTAAATACTTAAACGATACAAAAGACTCTACAAAAAAGTATTGGAACTCGAACTTATTATTAAATATTTAATATGTTTACTAAAATTGGTCAATATGTGTTTTTGATACCAAATATAAACAAAAGAAAACAAAACAAATATATGAAATTTACACGTAGTACAATTGATGAAATTTATAAAACGTAATATGTATGTATTTTTGAAGACAAACAACTTGAAAATTTGCTTCAAGTAATTGCTAAAAACAATACTAAAAACATTTAAAAGTAAAATAATGAAATTGCAATTCTGCTTAGTGCACTCTGCATTCCTGAGCCGCATTTTGTTTACTTCAGATTTCTATATGCAAAAATCAAAATGAAGAAAACCAAAAAAAATAAAAAATAAAAATAAATAAATAAAAAATAATTGGCATTAGAAATAGCTATTAAAATTAAAGATTAGAAAATCCATTAGCCATTATGATTTGTTATTAAATAAAATATATTATTTTTTGAGTATTTTCATAGCACAATTTATGTACAGTCTTTCGTTTGTAGCTAGTCAAAAAAAAAAACAAAAACAAAAGAAAAATCGTAAAAGAATGATAATGAAAAGACAAAATCAAACGCGATGTTTTAAATAGAAAATTTTTTAACTGAAACCCTTGAAAACTCAAAAGAAAAACCAATTAACTTACCATTTTAATGCTAATTGGGAAAAGCTTCGATAAACAACAAAACATACAAGGTTATAAAAAAAATTTGGTACCTTTTTAAACTTATTAAAGAATTTTATAACAATTAATAAATCTGATGATTGAGAAAAAGTAGCCTGTACAGCGAGTGTTAAGCACCCGCTCTTCCATTTTAATTTTGTGCGTGTACGATATGTACTCGCATATAAGATTTAGTCCTTCAATGAAACTAAAATTGAGCGCCCTTACTAATGAATTCCTTTTAGCTAAATATTCAGAAATACAAGCAAGAGCATATAATTTTTTAGCATTATACAATTAAAAACCAAAACCAAAACGAAAACCAAAAGTATAAATATAAATAGTAAAACCAAAATCAAGTTGGCATATATGAAACCTATATAGTAAACCAAATAATTATATATATATATATGTATATATATATATAAACCAATAACAGTATATATAAAGCGTATGAAAATTTAGCGAAATATTCCATATTTTATAGTCATTTTCAATAAACGTAATTTTTTAATTTTTACAAAATTAAAGTTGAAAAAAACAAACAAAAAAATATATAAAAAAATTTGTAGTTTTCTAAATCGAAAAAACAAACTAATGAACTCTCAATTTCCAATCATGTTTTTCCTCCAGACGTTGAAATGCGTTCTTCAATTCACATGACAGATACAGTTAAATGTTCAAACCAAAAAACGAAATAAAAAAATATATATTTAAATAGGAGATAAATAGAGACCCCATGGTAATTATCATGTGCGAAAAACAAATACCAAACTAAACCAAAATACATATATAGGTACATACATACCTACTAGACACATAATGCAACAAAACTCCAATTAACGAAACAAAAAATACCCGAAATCGAATTCGAAATCGAAACTAAAATATCAGCAGTACTACAATGCAATATTTAAAGAAACAAAACCAAGCAAATCAACAATGAATAATTAATGGAAATATGTAAAACCGTAATGAATGAAATATACATGTACGATTATATACACAGAATATATTCCAATACCTTTTCTAAGGCACCCAAAAAAAAGGCGCCCTAAAATATGAAAAAAAAAATTTAAAATAAAAATAAAGACAGGCAAACGCAAAGTGCAGGTTATATAGAACAAATGAAAAATAAAACATATATCTTCAGTCAAATAAATAAAAATACCTTTTCTGGAATAATTAAAAAATGTTTTTAAATTTAATGACAAGACGTTGGGAGAAAGCACATATTAAAATAGTGCCCGTTACTGAGCACAATTAAAGAAGTAAAAATGTTCTAGTTGAGAGTGCTCGACTAGAAATACCGTGTTTTAGGTCTCAAGGTACTCACAAGGGGAAATCTCATCTTAAATAACTTCTGCATAATCCGATTTGCATACAATTCTTATTAGAAATTCAGATCAATAATAAATGGCTAATGCCCTAAGCAGAAAGCTTTTTTTGTAATTCCGAAACAAACCAAATTTGAAACCAAATTAAATTCAAAACCTGTTCATTCACAATCCGAACGTCATTTTTTCAAACCGGGAACGGAATCAGCGAGTATATATGTCGCCTGTTACCATACTTATATACAACTATATTGAATAATTTATGTACTGAAACTGTATGCGGGAAGTTCCGAGAACACAATAATTAATATAAATGCCATAGCTTTGCTAGGCAATCAAATAACTGACATGTTTTTGTCTAAATTTTTTTTTTACACTTACAGATCGGGCAGCATTGAAGGGGTTTCGCCGACCTCGAGTGGTCCCAATCTGATATCAGCTGCTGGTGGCGGCGGCAGCGGTGGTGTCATCGACAGCAGCGCCGCTCCAGTGGGCACCTGGAAGCTGATCAAGGGCAAGGTGTCGCAAACCATTGAAGAGATTAAATCATCCAAGCATCACACGCCGCACACTACAGTCATACCCGTTATTGTGGCCGAACCAGCCAGTAGTTCCTCAGTGGGCTGGACCAACGAGGCGGACTCGGACACGGAGTGCATCACGATCAATACAGCCAGCAGCGAGGAGCTGCCATTGGCCATAGAGAAGCAGCAGCCGATGAACAACTCAGACTCGGATCCGGAGATTGAGTTGCTCGACAGCAGCAGCCTGGGCAGCGGCGACGTTGGCGCTGCAGCCGCCATCTCGACCGAACGCTCGCGCCTGCGCCGTGGCATCGCCCACATCAAGTCCAAGGTTAAGGCCAAACAACAGGCAGCTGTCATGAGCAAGAAGGAGCTGAGCACCAGTGCCAATGTGCCAGCCACGCTACGCAGCAACTTTTTGCGCAGACGCAACCATGCCGAGATGCCCACCGAGCCGTCCACCAGTCGCCAGGCGGAGGCCAAGCAAATATCGGAAACTGCGCCGGAAATCGCTGTTGCCAGTGGCAAGGCCAAGCGTGGCGTTGTGCTGGCCCGCAAGGATGTGGAAATTGAGTCTGGCATCGAGGTGCTCGAAGACATGATGCCCGCGA
The DNA here is from genome assembly GCA_035041545.1 of Drosophila colorata. Taxonomy (NCBI): domain Eukaryota; kingdom Metazoa; phylum Arthropoda; class Insecta; order Diptera; family Drosophilidae; genus Drosophila; species Drosophila colorata. Next base: position 11,726,841 of record JAWNLD010000564.1, read on the forward strand.
CCAGCACCGCGCCCGACGTGGCCAAACAGCAGTCGACCGTCCACTTCAGTGAGGACCAAGACGCCAGGCAACGCAGAGCGCTCGATCTGCCACTGGAAAGCTCGAGCAGCGACACAGATCTGCACACCGGCCCAGTTAACAACACGGCGCCATTGAGGAGCAACATAAACGTTTCGCTGTACTCCCTGTGGAGCAATCTGAGCACAGCCAGCTTTGCCAATTGGCATTGCAGTGACGCCGCCCAGCCGCTGTTGATCCTGGGCAGCGTGATTGTGCTGCCGGTGCTGCCCGTGCCGGACTTTGTCCGGGGCGTCATGGCCACCGTGCTGTTCATCGTCACGATGAACTACTGCAGCTCCTACATCAGCTATGTGTTTGAGAACCTTGTGCTGGGCACACATCCGGAGCGTTTGCCGTTCCAGATACCCAACTTTGAGAACATGCCCATCTGCGAGATACCCGCCGTGGAGGAGCACAAGAACATTAAGACCTATGCGGGCTGGTTGAACGAGATCGACAGCTATGATCCCGTCACGTTCTCCTTCCCCATGACCAGGGCCATCTATGTCCGACTGGACGGCGCGATCTTGAAGATTTCCGGCACAAACGCCCGCATACCCAAGCGACGCATGTGGAACGAGAAGCCCATCGATCGCGCCAAGGTGCTCTTCGTCGATCATCGATCGTACGATTTGCGCGACGCTCGCATCGAGCTGCTGCCCGTGGGCCTGGCCAGGAAGCGGTGAGTAGACGCTCCTTGAATATAGTGTTCCCAGCTAATGCGAATGCTTCTCGCCGGCAGCTTCTTCAATCGCAAGTATCCCATTCAGCTGATCATCAAGAACGCCAGAGATGGGTTCTCCACGCCTAATGACGACTCCGAGCTGGCGGATGTCTCGTCCCACACATCTATCGCAACGCCAACCCAAGCGGATGAAACTATGAAACCCATTGATTTTGGCACAACTGTCATGTCGGCCGATGTAGGTCCAGATTGGGCATGGATTGGGACTGGTTTTTAATGTCATTTCGGATCATTTTACAGCTGCGTCGTCTGCATAATGTCACCACGCCCGACAAGGATCTGAAAGACATAACCATGCCATGCGGCGACGAGGTGCGTCTGCTGATATTCGCCCGCTGCGATCGCGAGAAGGAGGATTGGTATCGGCGCTTCAAGGCTGCCAGCCGCGGCTGTGTCCACGAGTCGGAGCTGCAGGTGCCCATGGTGCAGTTTGTGGAGGACACAGATCTCCAGGCAGTCGCCGCCCAGCAGGCCATCCATCTGACAAGTGGCACCAGCACCAAGGTGGCTATATTCCTTAGCTGATTTAAAGTGTTCACTAACTTAAAGCCCGCAGCAGACGCATCCGAAAGATGGCGAGGAGCCGTTTGTCGATGAAACCGGTGCCAATACGCCCGAGGTGCTCGAGGATGTCCTCGACGAGGATGCGTCCGATCAACCAAAGGAAGGCTATGAGGGCCTAATCATGAACGCCGATGTTGCACGAAATCCGGCCGATTATGTCAAATTCATGACAGTCTATCAGGTAGCCCTCCCAGCCAAGTCTTAGCACAATTTTCAGTTGTATACTTTGTTGTTGTTATTGTTATTTTTTTCTGTGGCTTTTGGTTTCGATGAGTTTTTCTTTTTTTGTTCTTATTATTTTGTCCACTTAGAAAGCTTGCAAGCAAAGCCAAATTCCCGTATGCCGAAATCCACGCGAAGATACGCACAGTTCCGGGGAGCCACGTCGAAAAGTATGTCCAATTTTGAGTTCCTTTTGATTAAACATTAGCGCAAAATAGAAAATACCTAACGGAGGTCGTGGACGAGCCCATGCCTAATGCATCTGCGGTTTTCACAGACTCGCCGTGCCAAACGCCAGGAGAATGAGCTCTGGAAGGGCATTGATCAGTCGCTATTTCTGGGTCCCTCCGGCAGTGTGGTCTGGGCCAATGTCTTGATGGGTCGCTGCCTGTTCAGCCTGCTGCATGATGCTGAGCTGCATCTAAAGATACAGGATTTCATGCAAAAGAAACTCAATTCTATAAAGGTAAAGATTACGCCCACGCCCACCCCACCATCAACATTCACTCAATTGCCGTTGCCTTACAGCTGCCCAGCTTCATGGAGGAGGTCGTTATAACGAACATCAATTTGGGCGATTCGCCCATGCTGATCCATCGCATCTCCCAGCCCATGCTGGATGAGCGCGGTGTCTGGCTGGACGCCGACGTGACCTACGAGGGCCTGGCGCATATCACGGTTACCACCAAGCTGAACTTGCTGCGCGTCCGCAGCAAACCGAAATCATCGCCCGTTGTGGTGGATGCCGCTATACCGTCGCAAGATCCGTCGGCGGATGTGCGCGGTGCACCCGATGATATCTACCCGGACGGCAGTCATTCCATCTACGACAGCGATGCTGAGAGCACGGGTGGCTCCTCGTCCGAATCGGAGATCACGCCTCCAGCCGGATCTGTCGAGCCTGTCAACAACGCCGAGTAGGTTTCTTAACAGCAAGCACATGTTTCCTAAGGTTTAATTAAAACACTCCCTTTTCAGGTTCTTCCAGAACTCGCCGGGCAATGCACGGCGCATCTTCAAGATTGTCGACCGCATCGCCACCTCCAATTTATTTCAGTACGCCACAGAGCTGCCCTACGTGCAGCGGGCGATGGAGAACATGAACGCCAACATAACGTTGCGCGTGGATCTCAAGGGTTTGGTGGCACGCGGCACTCTGAATATACCACCACCGCCGTCGGATCGCATCTGGATGTGCTTTCGTGGGCCGCCGCGTCTGTGGATTTCGACAAAGCCCCAAGTGGGCGATAAGTCTGTGGACTGGTCCATTGTAACGAATGTGATTGAGAGCAAGCTGTGCGAGGCGGTCAACAAGTTTTTGGTCTATCCGAATATGGTGGATTTTACGATACCAATACTCGCTAAGCCCACATATGAGGACGATCCTACGGCGAGTTTCATTTAAGGCAATGTTTTCAGCATCAAAAAACAAATAGTTTAAGAAATTTTTGTAATCGTATTTTCAACGGAATTTAACACAAAGTGTGTAATGGTTTTCGAAAGTGACCTAAGGCTTAGCTTTGTTTTGCGATCTCGCTCCAAGTGTTATAGAAGTACTTATCGCTAAAAGCAGAAATTCTACGTGACAAGTTCGAAGCGCTTATTTTTATGACGCCACTCAATCTCCAATCTTTTACCGGCCTATATTTTTCTACATTTACACACTTTATCAACATACCAAAAATGATTTTTGTATTATCAAATAGAGTTCAGGATCTGTTTAAGTAATCATTTTGCAAGCGATGCTAGCAATCGCTCCTTAAAGTCTTTACGTATAGTATTCCAAAAGCATAATGCAGGCACATAGCTCCTAACTTATGTATATACATACATACTATAACTAAGCATATATATATATACATATATCTCTCTTTTTACAGCGACAACTTAATATATATTATGCATGTCTACCTAGTTATATAAGTCTATTCCAAGCTACTCTAAAAGCAAGCGATTTTTCCTAAGCGAAAAACTATGCGTATTTATATTTGGTATGGTGTTTAATTAATTTGTATGTTTACTAAGTATATCACGTATTTAAACCCTAACTCTGTGTGGAACATAAACATTCGCCAAAAGGACAACTATGCTCCATATAGTTTCCGGTTCCAGTTACCGAACATGAAGAAACTCTAAATATCATTTACAAGCCTGGCAAAAGAATGGCAAACGGTCGCAAAAATGTAACCTATTTTTTCCAAAAGAGAACAAATAATAGTTTAGCTAAAGTACGTGTATATTTTATGTAAAAGAATAAAGAACAAATAAATGTTTTTATTCAAATGTCTTTTGATTTATTAGCTTGGTTAAAAAATAAGTTAGGGGGTTTGGTTGGTAGCTCTCTCTACTTGCGTCTTGTAGTCTGAAACAGATAAGATCCAAATGATAATTCGAAGTAGGAAGCATATTTTTGAATTCATTAAACTTTTATTTAAATTTTCTTTATTGATTCTTCAATTACTTTTTTAATTCACGTTCAGAAAATGTACAATTTCAAGTTGGTTTTTTCGTATGTTAAGAGTTTTTTGCCTTTTTGTTTTTATTTTAATTCGGTTTTCAGTTTTCAGTTAGGGTTTTTTGCTTGCTTCAAAAGTACATTAAGTAAACTACAGACATACATGTTGAGTACGTGTTTATAATATGCATTAATAATAGTTACATGTATGTATAATGTATGTATTTGTAAATATGAATACATATATAGAATTCAAAAATGTACAACATTCATTTTTAACAAAAAAGAATAGTCACGAGGCTCCGACTGCACTCGCGTTCTCTCAATACGTAGTTAAAAACTTGAATATAGCCATAGAAAACAACTAAAATTAGAACTTAACAATATAAGACTTACGATCTAATACACATAGTACAATTTCAATATTGAAAATCGCATTTTTCTTTAATTTCTTTGTTGCTGATTTTTCGATTTCGTTTAGATTTGTGTTTAATTTTTCAAATTTAATTTTTATATTTATTTCGAAATGTGTTTTTATACGTTCTTGTGATGTATTTGAGTGGTTTTTGTTATCTTCTTCGTACATATGTTTTGCAAAGAGTCAATTTTGCAAATTTTAAATGAAGACTAAAAAAACTATTATTATTACATATATGTATGTATGTATATAGTAGAATACTACTTAAGAACTAAAACTGCTATCAAAACAGGTTTCTTCATTCACAAATAAATATGCGTAGCAATTTTCATAAAAACTTCTTATTCTTCACTGTTCTCGGTATCTGGCGGCGCAATTTTGAGCAACATTGATTAAATATTGTTTTAGTTTTATTTTTAAATTTGTTTTTTTTTGTTTTGTTTTCTTGTATGAGTTAAGAGTAGAAGTGTGTGTGAGTGTTGCGGGGGGAAATGCATTGGAAATTTGAGCACTTCTCAATGTTCGTTAGGGTTGTTTAGCTGCTTACGGATTCCATTCACTGTTTAACTGTTGTATGTGTTTTTGTTGTTGTTGCCTGCCTATTATAAATTAGCATGTCCTGTTTGGCTACCACTAAAAAACTTGTACGCACAATTTACAGACGCATATCGTCATATTTGGCAAATGCTTTGCACAGCGCAAAGGCGAGTATGACGAGGATCAGATGCACAATGCCGGCCACAATGACGCCAATGATGAGCTCCCGTTGTCGTATCAACCACTCGGTGAACACCCCATAGCAGCCCTGCGAATGGGTACAGTTGTAATTTAGCTGTTTTTAATAAATATATAAAAGTAACTCACCTGCTTGTAGAAACTGTTGCTATCGCTGGGATTGGTCGTGCAGTCCTCGTCGCGCGGCACCATTTTGGCCACATCCTTCAGCATGCAGCAGGCCTCGGGTATGGTGCGATTGCCCTTGGTGTTCTTCCACGCCTCCGACTCGTCAAAGTCATGATAATCGTTGATGCCGCAGCAGCCAAAGTTGCCCATCAGCTGGTTCCACATCAGCGATGTGGCGTCCATGTTCTCGCCCAGCGTGTAGCTGGTGATTGTCGTCTGCAAAAACTTTTTGCTCTCGCTGCGCACCTTTTCCTTGTAGAACACGGCCAGGCCGCCGGCCACCAGCTCAGCCACCAGCAGCAGTATGAGGAAAGTGCCGTACTGCGAAAAAAAAAAAACAGTGTTGGAAAATGTAGTATGAGTATATGTCACGCATACGCCCCGCTCACCCGCTAACCCAATTCACATTTATGCAGTCAAGTCGTGAACATTACATAAAAAATCTATGCGTTTGACCCTGAGCTAAATGTGCAGCATGCGTTAGACGTGTGGTGAGTTTGGGCCCACACACAGTAACGACACACACTCACACACACACACACACACACTCACACAGAGAAGTCTGCAGGCGCTGGCCGTGTTGCCAATCTCAAATGCTGAAGGTCAATTTGAAATGCTGCTTGCATGTTTTATGAGTTTTTTTGGTGTTCGTTGTTGTTGTTGTTGTGGTTGTTGTCGCGATGTGTTGGCCTGATAAAGTTCCATGTTGCTGCAGCTGTGCTGCTGACTGTTACGCCTGGCAGCATTTTATTCAATCCTCTCTAAAGTTAAATGCCTGCTGGCTAATGTATCTGTCAGATACATGCAGATTGTGGGCTCTAAATTAGTTGCCCGCTTATCAGAATGGCCAAGAGGCAACAATGTGCCAACACTTTCAGATTGAGACACAATTTTTAGTGTCTTCCGCTGATGTTCAATTCTGTTTAGCATTGAGCATTTATTATTTAAATGTCTTTGCAGAGGGTATTATAAATTGTGCAGTAGTTTAAATATACAATTTAGATATTCCTTTTGAGTATTTGAGCCAATTGGATATTTGTAGAAATAACCACTACGTCTGCTTATGCCTGAATGGCACTCTGAAGATAACCTTTCATTCTTGTTAAATTTGTAGGTATTTACTCGACTCTTCAATAGCATTTCAACAGCTCGAGACCCAATGAACTTGCCAATTGGTCAATAATTGGCGCACTCTAAAAATAACCAATGCTAAGACACACTTTTGGCCATGTTAAGCGCTGGCCTTGGGCCATACCAAAAGTGCCCTCGCTTCATTTACTGCAAATTGTGCTCAGTTTTGTGCATACAGATTTTAGATTTTTGTTTTGAAGTAAAACCGACGCCCCCGAGGGCGAGTGAATTGTGTGCTTGTTACGCATGTGACAAGTATCAGCAATAAAATGCAAGCTACACCCGCAGTCCCCCCACTCCCACTCGCACTCCCTCGCCCCACCGAAGCATGCACCTGTTTGGCGTTGCAATTAAAGTGGCCAAGCCCAGCAAAGTCTTGGATCGATTATTAATAGCATAAATAGCCGTAATGCTGAGCCAAGCGATAAACTGCTTATTAATTGCCACTGCGGGAGCACGAGCTCGACATTAGAAATTTCTTTTAGGGTTGGGCCTCTGACTGCCCGATAAATATATATCCACCTACATATATACAAATATACTTGTGTAAATTGCGAGCGCCTTGAAATGTGTTCAGGTGAAATTATAATTCCAAGCACACAAGATCAAGTACAGAGCCAAAAGTGAAGGGCTTGTCACACACACACACACACACACTTAAACACACACATACAACATGTGAGCACCTCACGACACTTGATAAAGTGTTGAAACACGTTCCAAAGCTCATGAAAATGCCAGATGCAAAGATCAAAAAGAGGCCTACAACATGTACCCACAACATATTGCAACTTTCTCTTGCCACGACAAAGGTTCCAACAGTTTTTCCAAGCTTACGTCAAAATCAAATGAAAATCCACAAAAAAAAAAATAAAATAAAATAAAATAAATATCTGTGAATACGAAATCGACAAGCACAGCTCGTCTCAATAAGCGTGCAATGAATATTTGTGAGCTGCGTCTCCCGCGGCGCCATTGAAAGTTGCAATTACATTTTGGCCGATGATGCAACAACATCATATTGGGAAACAGCTGATAAACTACTTATATATGTACGTACTGTGTACTGTGTTTCGGTGTATCTGATGGTTTATCATAATTGTATCTTACTTACCGTGGACAGCAAACAGCGAGATTCACGCATGGCGCCCAAATAGCCCAAGAGACTCATAAAGAACATGACGGCTCCGATGACGAGCAGAGCGTAGGCCATTTGCTCTATGACCTGAGGCTGTGTAAAGTGCTAGACAAAGAGAATAAGTAAAAGAAGAACAACAGATTGTGAGAACAGAGAACTGAGACATTATTGATGGAATTGATCGTATGTAAATGCATAAGAATGCGTACTACCCGACGTATACGTAATTGTAATTAACCTTTCGACTGGCAAAACTTTCGCAACATATATATAATTAAATTAAGTACGAGATCTCTTAATTGACACACACACACAGACACGAATTTAACATCTATGACAAACTTACGTACATTTTCAACTGACAGCTGCGTGTGGGTTTTGGTAAAAATAATGAAGTGAAATTTTAGTCAGCTGAAAGTTTTGCGTTGTGGCATAAAAAAGTTCATTGACCAAAAGTAGAAAACACCCACGCCAGGCAAAAGTTTACGCAATTAGCCTTTGCCTGTGTATTTTGACGTCCCTGCAATTACTCATTACACTCACAGTGCACCGAGGACATGCACTTTGTGCCTGTCCCGCATTTGTTTGCTAAAACGATTTTCACTAGTATGTCAAAGCGAGAGGAAAACTCGATTAGCGGCCCGAACTCGGAGAGACAGCTTTAAATTTGTTGTTGCTGTTGTTGCCACATGGCATGCAAGTGCGCAATTTCCCTTGACCATAATCTATACTCCATATACATATAAATACATATTTATGTATAATCAAAAGTCGAGCACTATCTATACCTATGAACCTATGAATATTTCAACCTACGCAAAGGTAAATTAAAAATTGTATGTAGATTATGTAAGTGCATTAGAAATATATTTTCTAATGGAAAAATGTCAACTCAGCACAGCAAGTTGAAGGTTGCCAAAGTGACCCCATTTGTTTAAAAAATTGCATTTTGTTACAAATAGACGAGAATGTTTGGCATCTAGAATAGCTCGGAAATTGTGGCTCACGTAATTTATATTATCAAGGTTGAATAATGAGCCAAACTGATAAAAGAAAAACGGAATAATAATTGAAGGTTGCTTTTAAAAATTACTATCATTTCTGTTTCATTATAGGAATTTGTTTTGTTGCTCTTTACTCATCAATTTGTTTAAATAAGGTATATCAATCTTAAGAAAAAACATGATCAAAATGCTAGTTAGGACAGAATAATGGGAGTTTGAATTTATAGCACACAAAAATAATCGGTTTAGATAAAAACGTTTTTTTGTTCATGTCACCCAGTCGATCGGTGCGGACTAGTATTAACAGACTTGTTTATAATGACATATTGGGCTGCACTTTAATTACCAACTCCCATTCTACCTAAATTGCCATCGGGCAATGTCAACAATTACGCGGCGTTCCAGCACGTGATGGTGTTCAGGGAATATACTATATAGGTAATATTGGTATATCTCGCATTTGGGGTGGCTTTTCAAAAAAAAAAAAAAACAGTAATATTACTCGTAAATAGCCTTTCAATGATTGGAAATATAATTTAATTTTTTTTTTTGGGGCGACTCTAAGTGCTGGTTTATTGTTGGGGTGTTTCCCCACACTTTCACCTGGGATTAGTTGTGCGCACTTACCTCAATGCGCTCGCTCTCGACAAGCTTGAGCAGAGCAATCAGCGAGTGCTTGTCCACGGCCAGCCATAGTCCAACTCCGAATATAATTGTGCCTAGCACCTGCAAGATACGAATGAAAAAGGTGTTCACTAAAGGAAAAATAACCCTCAGTTAGCTGCGGCATGCAAATCGTAAGCATAAAACACAACGTGATTATGTTTATGTTGCTCGGTCATGTTGATTGCATTTGATGTTGGTGATTATGACGATAAACACACTAACACTATACACTAACAACAACAACAACAATTACAGTAACAACAGCGACTGCGGCTGTGGAGTCAATGAACCGCCATAAATGCGAAAAACTGCGCTTGCGCAGAGATTTGCTTGATTGACTGCAGCCGCAATGTTGTATGTTGCCGCGCCTCCCAACACACAATTTGAAATGCAATTTAACCAAACCAAAAAAAAAAAATAAATAAAAATAGTTGGTATAGAAAAGCAACTTTTCAAATATTTTCCCTTGGGAAAAATATATATACAAAATGTGTATGTAATACAAAATTTAAAGCCCCTTTATTAAGTTGATTTATTATTAACAGCATTTATTTACAATTTATATTTATATGCATATAAATTTATAGTTTTAATACTTACGAAAAATATAAAATTTAATATGCAAAGCAAATACTTTGCACACCAGACGCCACAGTCAAAGACCATTTTCGATGTTTTCGAAATTTTGCGGCTGTTTCAATAAACTCGAGCTGCAATTAGAAAAATTAAAACAAAGCAATTAGTAAAATTGTTAATATGTAACAACAAAGTTGTTTTTAATTCAATTAAGATGCCTCTTCAATTTATCAAGTGGCAGCGAAAGAAAGTGTCAGGAAATGCTACCCAGAAGAGCAGATACTAGAGAACGATGTTTTCTCTTTATGTATGCGTGTGCAAGTGTGTGTTTGAGCGTGTGTGTATGTGTCAACTTCAGTTGTTATCAACTTAAATGTGGTACGTGCCCGTGCCTAATAAATTAACATGTGAAGCAAGCGTAAAAATTAGTGGATGAGTTAAACAGGAAACGAAAAATTATGCTTAGATGACATAGGTGACATAGCTATGCCCTAACCCATACCCTAAGTCAAGTTAAGTTAGAGGTCATCCTGTGCAATTTATGGCCTGCTTATAAATGTTTTTATTCACATTAACAGCACATCAATTCCGAATAAATATTAACTTTTTATAGTATTCAACAGAACTTATTATGAGTTTGCTAAAGCTTTATCTTTTGTTTGCTCATACTGAATGATGCATTCATTATACTCTAACTATGCGTTGTGGTTGAAAAATTGCTCTTTGGCTATTTTAACGAATTTAACGACCTTAATAATTCTTCATTCACTCAATCTCAGTTTAAAGCTTTTGCTGCGACATACGCGTAAGCCAAATGAACTTTCTCATCAAAAGCATCAACTAAGTCTGGTTCTTTCCCTCATTCTATAGCTTTTATTGCCATCTTACTCTCTCTCTCTCTCTCTCTGTCTCTCTCTCTCTCTCTCTCTCTCTCGATCTCTCTCTCTCGCTCTCTCTCTCTCTTTCTGTGTATCTGCGTTGACTCTCGGAGGCACTTTTCTTTTCAGCTGCCTTCGTCAGAAGCATGTTTATGTTATTTATTATGTTAAGCATACCCTAAAATAGAGTACATAATAACTGACTGTAAAGTTGTAATCGTGTCTGATAAAACCATTTAAACATATGTTTATTTCTTTGTAATTAATTAACACTTGAATCCGTCTAGAAAAAGATATGTGAATGAGTATTTCTATACCTAAGAGCTGTGCACAAACAGGTTTTTCAATATTAATGATGCTTTTGAAGTGTGGTGAGGGTATTTGCTAGCTACTCCCTCTCGCCTAGAGCATTTTCACTTGTTTTAAACATGTTTTGGATTTTTACCTAGTTCTATGCAAGTGTGTTAGCACGTTTGTGCTATGAAATTCACGAAATATAGTTATCACGAAATAAACAGCTGGAATATGCTTAAATCGAAAAGTTTTCCTTAACGCGCAGAGTTGACTGCGCCTGAAGTTTCTGATTATATAGACACATGCATATGCCAAATTCAGGAAAATAAAGTTCCTGCATAGATTTCTGACCCATTTTCATGAAAAGTTTTTTTTTTTTTTTTGCGAAATGGGCATGGTATAAGCGCGGCGTGTGTACTTGTGTGTATTTATGTGGGTAAATATCTGCGCGATGCAAACGCACACAAACAATGTCACGAGCCATTGATGTTGGAAAAGTGGAACAGTCGGCGGCTCTGAGGCTGTTGCGGCTGCTGTTGCTGCTGCTGATGCTGATGCTGGTGTTGCTGCTGATTCTGTTGTTGCCAACTGGCAAACAGTTCGCTGGCCAACTTTTGCCTAAAAGCAAGCTTCTTCTTCTTCCTTGCTGCCTACTACCCGCTCCTTGCTCATTATGATGTTTTGCCAAAATGTGCACACACACACATACACACGTGTACACGAAATCTGTAATCCTATACAGAAGCAGTTGCAGGTACTTAAATGCCAAGTGCTTAAAGGTTTCATGCTGCTTTACACAGCCCTAATTATGGCCAACAACCCCAATTCGCGCAGTTTAGGCAAATTTTCTGCCTGTGGAAAATTGGTATCAGAAAACAGTCAAGTTTTAATTGCTTTTTCTATTGTTGAGTGATAAGCTTGGCTGACGTTCGAGCTTACAAGCCTCCGAGCTTGTCTCCATTTCAGTTTTGCTGTTAATTTATGAATTTGGGTAATGTGATCAGTTGAATGTGAATATGCCACGTGAGTTTTCGTTTGATGGCTGACATTGGGAGTTTAAAATAAACAAGTAATAGGATTTTATAAACAAGGCTGCAAACCGTATTTTAAGCGAACTTTTAACCAACATAAGATGGGCGAACTAAATTTATTATTTTCTTCTTTTAAGCAAGTTAAAATAAACAAACTGGGAATTCTTTTATTAAGAATAAAAAAAATATTTTGTTAAATTATGTTTCAGAACCGAACCTTGAGGCAAGACATTGTTTAAATCCGCTAAACAAACTGCAGACAATTTATTTTTGGCATTGCGGGCATTATTATAAGCCTAAGAATTACTTTGCAAAATTGATTGCATTATTGATTTAAACCAAAACTCCATTTTCGATCATAATCATATTCAATTTCAACTTTATCTGTTCGATAAGTGGTCTTAGTTTTAATTACAGCACCGGAAAGCCATTGGAAGCACACACAAGCCCTCAAAGGGCTGCCGCTCGGTAGACTGCTGACAGATGCCATACAAAATGCAAAGCTTATCATTAGAGCACACACATACACACACACACACACACATGGCAAAAATCTTCCAATTAGCTCTCAAGTGGCGCATAGAAAATATTAGCACATTTTCCTAGCTGCACATATTTAAGCAGGCAGCAGATGCAGCATTAGTATCAGAATCAGCATCAGCACCAGCACCAGCATATCATAATCATCCGTATGAACACAAACTCAAACATCAACTTATGCTATATATATATATATATATACATTTGTATACATCTGTATGTGCAGCTCGTACTCAACTCAAATATCAGATGGCATACAGTTTTAATTGGGGCCTCTAAAGTGTAATTAAGGCAAATTTTGTACATTTTCAGCCCAGTTAGCTGATAACTGTTTGTATGAATGCAATCTATCTGAAACTCTGTATAACTGGAGTATGAGTACGAGTATCTGCAATTCGATTAAACCGCGTGTATCTGTAATTAAATGTACAACAAAAAGCAGCCACAAAACAAGAGGGAAAAAAGATAAAAACACAAAAAATGAATTGCAAATTTATGGTTTATGGGGAGCTATTGTTGAGCATTTGTTTTATTTTTTTATATGAGCAATTAAATGCTTGCATGTAATTTTATTTTTGTATCTCTCATTTTGAACCATAGAAAGTTGTCATACAATGCACATTTTGGCGGTGGTGCAGAGTGGTTCCGAGTGTGATTAAAATTTCTATTACAATGATGGGGCAAAAGGAAATGCGAGCGCAGCTGAGACTGAGATTGATACCTGGGACTAGAGGCCTGAGATTAGAGGTAATTTAGTTGTAGCTTTAGCTGCTGCTGTTTTGTGCAGCCCGAAGTGGGTTAAAGAAAGTCGTTTCTTGTATTAATTAAAAGGCAAAAGTTGAAAGGCAAAAAGGTTTCTGCAACTTGTCCGAACTTCTTGTCCACAAGTTTTAAAGTCGACTTAGTGCTGTTGCGACCATAAAATCGTTTGCAAGTTTTTCCAGTGACAATTGCCATAAATGATTTCTTTTAGTTGGTTTCGTTTTATTCTCGTTTCGTTCTCGTTCTCCATGTAGGTCCCCTGACCACAATGTGCCACAGAGGCCCAGTGACAAGCGGGCTGGCGAGGAAACGGGAGCGGGATCGGGGCCCCGTCGCACTTGTCACGTCTGCTTGCCAAGAATTTAGAAATTGTATTTATTGCCAATGCTTTCTATTTTTGAAAACTTCAATTCGGTTAGTGTGTGCGCTGTGGCCAAGACCAGCTGATGGAAACTGGTAAAAAGCAATAATGGTAAAAACTCATGCTTGAAACCAAAAGTGCTGCTGCTGCTTCTTCTGTCTGTCTTCTTCTTGTTCGACATCTGCTCATCTTCAGCGTGAGAAAGACACTCTTTTATTTCTTTTTTCTCTTTGGCTCTAAGTAGCTGTGGTGGCTTGTGCTTGGCAATTAAATGATTTACTTGATAATGAGTCTTAATTGGGTCAGCAGGGTCTCTTGCATTCCCACACCAAGTAATTGCTAAAAATCTCCACCGTTAAATGCAGGTGGGTGGTCCCCAGGCTCATAATATACATATGATGCCACTGCGAGTGGCACATAAAAAATAAAATTACCTCTTTGAGTTAGGAGCTGCAAGCTTGTGGGAAACGTCGACTGTCAGTACTTTATAATTGACCAAATGAAAGGCAGTTTTTGCATATACTTGGGTCTATGAGATGGCACAAAAAGTGAACCAAGAGGCCCAATTAAAAGTTTTGCTTTATAAGGACAAAGTTATAGCATATAATGCAATATGGAGAACTAAAGCAACTAAAATAAATTTAAATTTATCGAGATGCTAGTTAATGAAATTCAATTTCATAAAATATTCATATTTTTATTTCTGAAAGCAAATTTTCTTATCGCTAAATCAAAATTTACAGCGAAATACATTTTTGGGTTATCGTTTTAAGCCAGCCCGTAAGTATGTACATAAAATTGACAAAAATATCTTTGTATAAGCCTTTTATCTGTTGCAAAATATATGTTTTTGAATATGCCAAAGTTCAAGACCTGAAATTGATTGCCTTTGTCTGGGCTGCTGTTGCAAGAATCCCCAATTAAAAATGCGGCTTTAAACCCGAACCCATCCAACTGGTCTTAAAGTCATTTAATTCGGGTGACATAAAGCGTTCCATTTTTGTTGTTGCCTACCGCACGAGCCGCGCAATCAATTTATTTATAAAATGTTGCTTAATTAATGCAAATACAAAACAAGCTGGTAAAAAAACAAAAACAAGGTGAAAATGAAGTTTGTTTACGTTGCGGCTCGTTAACTGATTTGCATAAAAGCATATTTAGATGCAGAAATTTATTAAAATTAGATTTGCATGTTTTGAGTCCCAAAAGGACGACACTAAACAGCTTGAAGCTGTATTTTAAAGTATATATAATTTGTGCTGACTAAAAGGTAATTGTTGGAATCAAATGTTTATTTTTATAATTTTGTCTTCTTTTCATTTCGCATGTCATTCAACTTGTGCAGCCGACAAATTGTTGTTAGTTGTCTGTAGTTGTTGTTAATGCTCGTTTGCTGGTTGTTAGTTGTTAGTTGCTAGTTGTCTGCTCTCGCTTATACAACACTTGGCTGGAGCCGAGTTAATTGACATAATTGGACGGTGCTCTGGCACGAGTCCGCATCTAAGGTCTGCGCACCTCAAGGCGCTTTTGTTTGTCTTTTTAGGTCAATGGTCGAGGCTCGCAAAATGTTTGCTCTGTTTGCCACTCGTTTGTCACACGAAAAGTCCACGTTAGTTATGTGTTTGAAGGCAGGCAAATATAACACCTAACGCTCGCTACGCTTACAGCACTCGCCAAGAGACTCCGACTCAGTCTCCAATTTGGCTCTGTTCTGTGGACCGTGGCATGTGCCCAAAAACGCAGACGACAACGCCCCGGCCATGTTACGCGCCCGTCCACAGTTGGTCGGACAGCTGGACGGACTCAGCTGGTGGCCAGCCGCCAGGCAGGTTGCCAAGACACAAGTCTGGCTATTTAGCAACGTTGTGCGAGATATTTTTTTCGATTTTGGTCAGTAGTTTTATGATTATTGTGCAAAGAATTTCAAGCAAGGGTATTCCTGATTAACGGGCACATTTTTCAAAAAGTTATATAACAGAAATGAAAGCGTGCATTTAATCAAAGCAACCCAAAATGAGATCAACTTAGAAATGGATTGGTTTGAAATTCGAAAATCATAGTTTCAATTTATCATCAACATTATTAGTTTATCATCAGTAGAGCTGCAACTAGATTTAAAGGTTTATACAGAGTATCTTCTAGTTGAACACTTTTACAATTGGTATTTAATGAATCTGAGAGCTTAGTAAGAAAATATTTATTGAGCTGCTTGCTCATCAGAAATTAGCTTCCGCGGGGAAGGGGGCTCATCAAATTGGCCCAGAACGTGCCAGCTGAAGTCGAACGCCAACGCCAACGACACAGACAATGACCCAATTTTTGGTAAATTGCAAAATAAATATCAAATTCTTGGGTTTTTAATTATTAAGAACTAAAATATGACAAAAATTGTGTACAAACAAAACTATCTGCTCAATTTTAAGATTCCGCCGCAGAGGATTGCTATTACCTAACTGTGTTTCAAATCTTCCTATATATATTTGTAATATTTTCATACCCTGACTTTTACTTCTTTTTAGTTAATTTTTTATATTCGCTTGAAAAGTGAAACTTTCAGAACTTGACCATTTTTTGAGCTGTGGGTTTATTATTGCTCATTTTTTCATTGTCCATTGCTCATTGCTCTAGTTATGCCCTCGCTTGATATTTCTGGTTCTTGTTGTTGTTCAACGAGTTATGTTGGCTGTCATGAGCTTTACTGTTGACACATTTACATACATTTATTTCACTTACAACAATATGAGGCTGAATGCTTATGTCAGTGGCATTGTGTTTTTAAGCACTTTTTCTGCTGTTTGCGCCTCACTTTTCACTTTTCATCAATAAAAATGTGGCTCTATAGTGTCTGTGCAGCATAATGAAGGTGAATGAGCATCTTGGCTAAGTGCACAAAAAATAAGTTAGGCAGACATGTGAGAATTTAGATGAGTGTGCTTGCCTAGCAAATATCCTAAACATTTTTGATTAGTCGAAATACAAGTACGAGATAATGTCTTTATATAGTGTATAGTGGGCGTTGTACAGGCTTCCAATTAAGAGCCACAAGCAATTGTCTGCAGCCTGTGCCGAGCTGCATATAAATTACGCATACGCCGCGTGAGCGACAATTTCCATAAAAACAACCGAAAATAAGAGAGCAGCACAGCTATGGAGCATTTGTAATGAGGCAATGGAGCACAAGCAACAACAACAACAGCAACAGCTACGCCCGCTGTCACTTCAATTCATAACAGATGCAAATAAATTTCCATTAACGGCTGACCCTGCCCCGCACACGCGTCCGCCTCGGAGGCGACGCAGTAGATGCGCTGAGCGCTCGAGTGAGGCAACTGATTGGAGAGATTCAGCCCTCTGGCTCAGGCCCATGCATCTAAGCCCAAAGGTGCCCACACGACGACCATTTTAGATAATTTACATTTTGAGTCATGCGGCAGCAACAACAACAACGACAACAACGGCAATCACTAGCAACAATAACAGGAACAAAAGCAAAGCTGCGGGGCTCGAATTGTGCCATAAAAATATTCACACATTAATTTCTATATATCTCGCATTTAATTTGGTTTCATATCTCGGCTGCAGTTCGTGTGTGTATCTGACAGCTTGTGTATCTGACAGATACACAGCTGTGACAGTCAGTTAACAGCGACTGCTGCTGCTGCACTTGCAATTGGATAGGCCGCCGGCTGCTGGTTTTGTAATATTCGCTTATTATTTAACTTTCTTTTAAACTTTTGAGTGTTTGATTCGTTTGTTGCCCAGGGCGGAGTTCAATGCGCTTAACTTTTTGTGGGTTAGCTTTTCCTTTTTGCCAGCAACTTTCACATTTGTCCGCAGTGCAACCTTTGGCACTTCCTTTTAGCCAGCAATGCGATATGTGTCACTGCGTATCTATTGCCATTAAAAAGAATTCAATTTAGTTGGCCAATTATGTTGGCCAACTGGCAGCTCTCAATTGCAAAACGTAACCTCGCCTGGGAAATGCAATTTGAAAATGTAGACGTAACTGCAACTAACTGCAAGTTATGCGCCACCAACCAAATGTATCTACACGACGCACCAAATCAAAGCCCGGCAATCCAGAGCGCACAAAAAAAGCGCATGAATAAAGTTGCAACTTGCTGTTGCTGCTGCTGTTGTTGTTGTTGTTAGAGCGTTGGCAATGCGAGTAGCATGAAATATTGCCGGGCGTTGGCACACAGTTTGTGGTGAGTGTAAATTTAAGTCTGTGTAAATTTATGTGGGAGTTTTTTGGTCCCCCCAGCTGGCAGCTGCGTGCAAACTTATCTAATAACCAAGAGCTCCCACTTCCTGCAAGCGGCAGGGCATGAGAATGCTTTCAAGTGCTAGATCTAGCTAGATAACCTAATATATATTAAGTTCTACGTGCATCGCAGTTTTGTAAGACTGCGTAATAACATACTATTCGCAATGTGAGAGAGAGTATATTGGATTGGCCTTAAAAAGTCAAATGCATAATACATATTTTACCAAAAAATTAAAAAATATTTTATTTTGAATTTTGCGTATATTTTAAAGCCAGAGGAATCTACCATTAACAAAATATCATCAAACTTCAAAATCGGTCAAGTTTTGATAAAGTTATGGAAGTTTGAAATATGGAAGCTATGGATCTGAGAGTTTTACATGTCAAAATTTTTGTCAATTTTGGCATGATTTTTGACAAAAAATTTGACCCCCTTAGAATCACTTTTAATGTTGTTTTTTATTCTAATAATGATAAATACAATCGATTAAAAATATAAATTTGAAATTCTAAATTAAAAAAAAAAAAAATTTTGAAAATAAGTAAGGGGGGAGTACATGATTTTTTACCAAAAAAATTTAAAAAAAAATTATTTTCAAGAATGCATATATTTTAAATACAGATTCAATATAGAGATCAAGCCATGGTCAAAATGACATCAACCATGAAAATCGGTTCAGTTTTGACAAAGTTATGGAAGTTTGAAATATGGAAGCTATGGATCTGAGAGTTTTACATGCAAAATTTTTGTCAATTTTGGCATGATTTTTGACAAAAAATTTGACCCCCTTAGAATCACTTTTAATGTTGTTTTTTATTCTAATAATGATAAATACAATCGATTAAAAATATAAATTTGAAATTCTAAATTAAAAAAAAAAAAAATTTTGAAAATAAGTAAGGGGGGAGTACATGATTTTTTACCAAAAAAATTTAAAAAAAATTTATTTTCAAGAATGCATATATTTTAAATACAGATTCAATATAGAGATCAAGCCATGGTCAAAATGACATCAACCATGAAAATCGGTTCAGTTTTGACAAAGTTATGGAAGTTTGAAATATGGAAGCTATGGATCTGAGAGTTTTACATGTCAAAATTTTTGTCAATTTTGGCATGATTTTTGACAAAAAATTTGACCCCCTTAGAATCACTTTTAATGTTGTTTTTTATTCTAATAATGATAAATACAATCGATTAAAAATATAAATTTGAAATTCTAAATTAAAAAAAAAAAATAATTTTGAAAATAAGTAAGGGGGGAGCATGATTTTTTACCAAAAAAATTTAAAAAAAATTTATTTTCAAGAATGCATATATTTTAAATACAGATTCAATATAGAGATCAAGCCATGGCCAAAATGACATCAACCATGAAAATCGGTTCAGTTTTGACAAAGTTATGGAAGTTTGAAATATGGAAGCTATGGATCTGAGAGTTTTACATGTCAAAATTTTTGTCAATTTTGGCATGATTTTTGACAAAAAATTTGACCCCCTTAGAATCACTTTTAATGTTGTTTTTTATTCTAATAATGATAAATACAATCGATTAAAAATATAAATTTGAAATTCTAAATTAAAAAAAAAAAAAATTTTGAAAATAAGTAAGGGGGGAGTACATGATTTTTTACCAAAAAAATTTAAAAAAAATTTATTTTCAAGAATGCATATATTTTAAATACAGATTCAATATAGAGATCAAGCCATGGTCAAAATGACATCAACCATGAAAATCGGTTCAGTTTTGACAAAGTTATGGAAGTTTGAAATATGGAAGCTATGGATCTGAGAGGTTTTACATGTCAAAATTTTTGTCAATTTTGGCATGATTTTTGACAAAAAATTTGACCCCCTTAGAATCACTTTTAATGTTGTTTTTTATTCTAATAATGATAAATACAATCGATTAAAAATATAAATTTGAAATTCTAAATTAAAAAAAAAAAATAATTTTGAAAATAAGTAAGGGGGGAGTACATGATTTTTTACCAAAAAAATTTAAAAAAAATTTATTTTCAAGAATGCATATATTTTAAATACAGATTCAATATAGAGATCAAGCCATGGCCAAAATGACATCAACCATGAAAATCGGTTCAGTTTTGACAAAGTTATGGAAGTTTGAAATATGGAAGCTATGGATCTGAGAGTTTTACATGTCAAAATTTTTGTCAATTTTGGCATGATTTTTGACAAAAAATTTGACCCCCTTAGAATCACTTTTAATGTTGTTTTTTATTCTAATAATGATAAATACAATCGATTAAAAATATAAATTTGAAATTCTAAATTAAAAAAAAAAAATAATTTTGAAAATAAGTAAGGGGGGAGTACATGATTTTTTACCAAAAAAATTTAAAAAAAATTTATTTTCAAGAATGCATATATTTTAAATGCAGATTCAATATAGAGATCAAGCCATGGCCAAAATGACATCAACCTTGAAAATCGGTTCAGTTTTGACAAAGTTATGGAAGTTTGAATTATGGAAGCTATGGATCTAAGAGTTTGACATGTCCAAATTTTTGTCAATTTTGGCATGATTTTTGACAAAAAATTTGACCCCCTTAGAATCACTTTTAATGTTGTTTTTTATTCTAATAATGATAAATACAATCGATTAAAAACATAAATTTAAAATTCTAAATTTAAAAAAAAATTTTATTGAAAATAAGTAAGGGGGGAGTACATGATTTTTTATCAACAAAATTCCAAAAATGTTACTTTCAATAATGGATGTATTTTAAATACAGAATCAATCTAGAGGACGAATAATAACCAAAATGCCATACAATTTGAAAACCAGTTAAGTTTTGACAAAGTTATGAGAGCTTTTCACTTCGTAAACGAGTATAAATACACCTTGCGACCTGTTTTAAGCTAATTCTACATTGTGAACAGAGTACTGCGCAGGCGGTAACACTCGACTGCAAAGTTCTTTCTCCTCTTCGTAATTTAAGTTGAATGCACTTTTTCAATAAACTGTGTGAATTAGGAAAATAGCGGAGATTTTGCTGGCAGCTGCTGCTGTTGCCAATGGGAAATTCAAAGCTGTCGCCGCACCTGTGAGACAACAACTTTTTGCAGACACTGTCGCGCATTGCATCAGCGTGCAAATATGCAGCTGGCAAAGTAAATGCAACTAACTTTAAGCTACTGGAAAACCTGCGCTTTGGCCACACATGCGCAGTAGCTGCAAAAACAACAACAATAACAGCAAGTGAATTGGCCACAAAAACAAATAGGTCTTAAATGTTAAACAATGTGGCCAGTTTTTGGGCTTTTGGGTGTTAATCACTTTCTTGGCCTAGGCTTAGCTGCCAGCTTTTCTGTCTGTTTGTCTCTCTGTCTATCCCATGTGTGTAACAAAACAATAACAAAAAACAAATTAATATGCATTGTTGCAGCCGCCTTGCCATGCATATTTGGACTTTCACTTTTTGTTTTCATTTACAAAAACAACACAAAATACAAATAACATAAAAAGAAAAGAAAATACTTATAATATATGCCCAGTTTACAGGTATTCGATGAATGCGGCTCAAGCGCAATTCAATCCGTGACGCTCTTTAAATTTATTTCAATTACAAATATTTTTTTATTGTACAACAAATTAAGACATTTTCATTGACGCTTCCGAACTCGGTGGGTGTGTGATTAAAGCTGATTTTGGATCCTCAAATATTTTCTGTCTCTCTTTTACTTGTTGCTTTCTACCACAGTTTTAGGCGCTCAATTAAGCCCTGAAGTGGCTATAAGGGGGGAGGGGAGACAACCATAACAACGGCTAAAAATTAAAGTTACGCACTTTCGATTGCGCAATCGTAAATTTTTAAGTCATTTATTTTTTTGTTTTTGTTTTGGCGTGTGGAGTTTTTCATCGCATGCGAAAGTAAATATTTTTACAGCCCGTTTTACGACTTCCTGTTTAAGGCCTTTAGTTATAAATATGTAGTTTGATTCATCAATCAAGCGTGTGGCAGCGGGCAGAAAAGAGGGCAGTAAACGATGGAAACACCAGTTCATGCACCTGCTGATCTTATGAAATGGGCCATAGAAAATTGGACTAACATGTTTTTCGTTTTTCTTTTTAGTTTTTTCCGTTTTAGTTTTTATATTTTTGGGTGCGTTTGCCACCGGGCATTATGTGGTTAAGCCAACTGATTATGATAATTTCAAGCTTAAACTACTTAGCCAATTAGTTTCGGTCAGTGTAAGCTGGCTTAAAAATACTTACTTCAGGATGTTGTACGAAAGCCAAAGGACATTAATAATAACTGATAGCTCTTAGCTATATCCTTTACCTTAAATAATACTACAAATAATATTATTTTAACTATAACTATCTTTTTTTGCGGTATTAAATGTGCCTGGAACAACTTAACTCTTAACTAAGTTACGACAAAATTACGTTTAAAGACTGGACATTAGGGATTTGGCGCTGTTGCAATGACAAACTAAAGCTAATCTAATCGAAGTCTAGCAGCTGCCAGCCCACAAAGACAAAGAGACTTTGGCTGGACAGGGCTAAAACGGGAGATTAGACAGAGTTGAAGCCCAAGGGGCAGCTAGACAATTGCAGCAAATCAAGAGTTAAAGACGAGGTTAGATGCAACGTATTCGATTTCCGCTAAGCACTGCTTCGACAGGGAAACAGAGAGAGAGAGAGAGAGAGGAAAGGAGAGAGAGAGAGATGGCACATAGATCTAATGGATTCGCAGAAGTTCCAATGAAATGTTGCCAATGATTTGCGCGCAATTAAGAAAGGGAAGTTAGGTAACTGTGAGAACGCCAAACAGCGCTTAAACACACACGCACACACACACGCACACTCGCATTTGTTGTGTGTAAGTCTTCCTGCAGACAGTGGCTTGATTTTAATTACTGACCAGTGCAGTGAACTTGGGCACATTTCAATTGGCGGCTGGAATTGAAGCAACGCACTCGTGAAACCCAAGATGGCTGTGAGAAATTGCGCACGGGGCGCGGGACGTGGCAGCTGGGCTAGATGACTTGTGTGAAAGTTGGCCCAAGTTCGGATTACCATAAAATATGCAATGCGCAACACGCAGGTGACCGTAACCCGAGAGCCGCCGCGCTGCAGATACAGTTTACAGCAGATACCTTCGACTCGCTCACCTTGAGTCGCAGTCGCAGTCGCAGCCGCAATATTTATGTTTTATTTCAGTTTTATTAGCGCTCAGCGGCCATTGTTTGCATAGCCGTTCAATTTGAGACTTGGCGCCGCGGTCAAATTTAGGCTTTGGGCCCACAAAGAAGTTGATCAAATTACGTTTACGCACATATCTTAAGTGCATGTATTTAAGTATCTTTTAAGTGGGTCATCACTGAACGACGCCAACTTGGCTGCCTGCTCGGTGACTTTTTGTTTTTGGCCAAATTGGCGTTTTTTGGCGACTTTTTTGTTTGCAATTTCGCGCTTACAATCGTCTTTTTGGCAGGTAGCGCCCTCTGTCGGCCATTTCGACTTCCTTTCGTTTTGAATGGGGTTTCTTTTATGCGTCTTTCGGTACTAATTGAATTATGTTGCACACTTTGGCCTGGGCTTCATGCTTGATGTGTTCTTCAAGCCTGCTTGCAACAGTTTCGGTTTGTCTTTATGCGGATATTTGGTAACTTGATTATTGCCACAACTTTGCTACACATTTGTCTATTGCCTTTTGGAGTTTATAGCTTCGATTGCTAACTTTTTTTTGGCAATTAAATAGCTAAATGGAATGGCCTAAAGTACTTCCACACTTGCTAAAGTTGCGAATTAACTTTGATTGTGAATTTCTTTGCCACAGTTTTTAAATATGTTCACAGCTGTGCTTAGCTATAATTTATCGAATTTGCTTCAACATTTGTTGCTTGAACATTTGTTTGTTCTTATCCCAACAAATCATGCAACTGCTTTTAGGCCACCTTTAAGTTCCTTAATTAATCAATGTCTTTTGTTTATTCTTTATTAAGTATTTGTGACTGAGAAATTATTAAAAATGTAAAGTTAATGTTTGAAATGACATTTACTTTTCTCAAAATCAGGAACACATATGCAAATAAGAAAATCGTTGACTATTTTTTATATTTTTTAAATTTAATTAATTAGTATTATTATTATTACATATGATATAAGTTTGTATTATAATTATTTTTAATGGTAATATTATTAATATCATTATTATTTAAATTGTTATTTTAAGACCTTTAGCATACACAAAAAAAATTCTTTTAGAAATAAATTACTTAAAAAAATCTCGATTGTTTTGACTGTCAATAATGTACATACAATACTATATAATTTATAGGTTTAAATACAGTTACATGCATTTGCACATATTTGCCATACCTTATGGTACTCACTGTCAGGCCACAGGGTATTAAAACGTCAGCACAAGACAGATTTGTGTTCGTCTTGAGTACAGAACCGTTTAACTATTTAATTGCAAATGGAGCAAAAACTGAGTTCACAAATCTAACAAAAATCCGCGCAAAGCTCCATTTGCTAGAAAAGAAAAAAAATCGAATTTGTCGATTCTCACTTTTTACCCCGCGCTCAATAAACATTTTGAATTGCTTTAATGATTTTCCTGTTTGATAAACTCGTTCGGCAGCAGCCAGCAAAACTGACGGAGGAGGGTTAGGGAGAGAGCACGAGTTTCAAGATCAAAAAACGAATGGCAGAAATGCGCAAAAGAACGATAAGAAATTGTAAGCGAAAAAAAGCCCAACTGCAAATGGGCTGCGGAAGTATTCGCAAGCCTTTCACTGCACCAAAACAGAGTCAAAAACGAAGAGTTGCAAACAACAACAACAACAACCACAACAACAAAAAAAGAAGGTAAAACATGTGATGACCGCAAAGAAATGACGCGCAAATGACAATTGAAAAGTAGCACAAGATGCCAGTGCAACGGTAAACGAAGGAGAAGAGATGAAGGAGGCGTGGGGGGGAAAAATGCTGGGCAGCAGCAGAGGAGCAGGCAACGACGCAAAAGCGTGTGCGTATCCACCACTGAGCCTGGGGATGGGCATCATTTGGGCTGGGCCGCTGGGGGTGGCTGTTGGGTGGCTGCTGCTCAGTCGTAGGGCGTGGGCGATTAATGTGGGTGGCTGCTGCTGAGCACAGTAGCAGCTAGCAGAAGCGGGAGCAAGCTCTCTTCTGCTCTTTTGATTTATGCATGCGCACACACACAGACACAAGCACACACGCACACACACGCACATAAATACTTAAAACTAAAAGTCAAGCTTACCTGTAAAGTTGTTTTAGCACGCGTTTCCGAGCGAGCTTATTGAATATTTAAAAGGATGCGCAACGCGTCGAGGTCCTGTTGACGTTCAAGCTGCAATGATTTGGGAAATTTTAAAGCATTTTTATTGTTAGCCTTTGGTTTCTTTAATTTTTTCTTGTCGAATTTTGCATGCATTGTGTAGACAGCTGAAAGATATTTCAGCCACTGTCCCAGCCATCAAATTACAGTTGAGTTTTCTTTGACATTTGTCTTGTAAATTAAAGTGTTGAGTGTTTAATTAAGAAATATCATTTGTATTTAAATTAAAAAAATTAATTTTTATCAAGGGTTTGTTGGGTTTATTGCGGATTGTTTGGGCCTTGATGTTGGTCAGGCTCTGTTTTGATTGAGCGCGCGCAAAAAATTATACACAAAATCAGCAACACACACAAATGCGAGTAGGCACCCAGAAGAGACGCACCGAGAGCTTGGGCGAGACGTATGCTGGAGGCTGAGAGACGAGAATAGAAGAGAAGAGCCTCTGTGGCAGCCAACTCCCGCTTGAGCGATTCCAGACACACACACACACACACAGACACCGACAGCGAGCAACAACAATTCCGACCACGACAACAACGACAGACGACTGCAGACTGCGACGCTTGCTTTCAGTGCTCCGACTCAGATCTGAATTCGAAAGAGAACGCCACAAAAACTGTGTCGACTGTTTGGCCCGTGCACACGAACTGAAACTGATGGTCCCAACATCATAGCCCGAGAGCTGGAGCTCAAAAGCACAAGCTCAAAGAGCTAACAACAGAGGCGTACCAACGTATCTCAAAGGGGTGCGCTTACGAACTGTAATGCTTGGATTTCAATAATTGTGATTTGTTTATGTACAAATGTATTAAACAAACTAAAGCAATACGAGTAAAATAAAATATTTTCATATTTAATATATATTACATTTAGATAGGACACACAATTTGCCCACTCTATCCCTCCAACAACGTCACTGGCAGGCTGCACAAACACAAACACGGCTACATGCACAAAAATAGCAGGTTGGGCCAGCTGAAAGCTTTCAAGCAGCAAACAATAACAAGCGCCGCCACAGCGTGCAAGCGACAGCTTTCACATGGTGAGGTCGCGGCTCTGGGTCGAGAGCTTTAAAGTGCTGCTTATGAAAAAAGAGGAAGTGGTGAATTTATGTCTCGTAGCGTTGCCAGACTTTTCCATATAGCAGCAAAAACTGTTAGCCGCGCTCTTGATTTGAAATTTTGAAAACGGCTAACAAATTATCGAACAACTCAACTTTGTAGCCTTCACTCAGAATAATATTTAAAAAAAAAAAAAACAGTTTTGCGAGTAGAAATAAAAAATATATAAAAGAATAGTCCCATAATGAACCACATGGACGATTGTTTTGCGGGTGCGCCGCAGGATTTTCTTATTTGCGTCACCGTGCATAAGGCGGCGAATACGGGCGTGCCCATAGGTGAACTCTACGTGAAACTTAGTCTAGATAAAGTCACTAAGAATACGAAAACCCAAGCGAATTCAGAGAATCCGTTCTTTAATGAGGTACGTCTCCAGCCCACTTCATTATCTGTATCTACAAATTACGCTCGCAGTATTTTGTGTTCGAGTTCCACTGTACGCTCACGGAGCTGTTACGCCTGACCGTGCTCTTCGAGCTGAAGAAGTATCTGATCTACAAGAAGAACGCGATTGTGGGCGAGCTGATGATCGATTTGCACAGCGTGTGGAGCCAGCCGAGCCACAGTTACTTCAAGAGATGGGGTCGCCTGGACATGCCCATTGGCGAGAACACGTCGCTCGAGGGCACGAGGGAAACCTGCGGCTACTTGCAGGTCGACTTGGCCATTGTGTCGCAGCACACTGCCGTAAGGACGGGTCTGGCGCCGGAAGAAATTATCCCGGATACGCAGGTCAAGTGGCCGACACATCACGACTTTGACGATATCAAAAGGTATGAAGTCAAAGTTTCTGAGTAGCTTTTAAGGCTCGATTTCCGATTTCCACAGCAACCTGCTGGAGGATGTGGACGCGGATACGTTGAGCAACATTCGGTATTTCATCACCTTCTTTCGAGGCGTGTTTACTAGGAAGAGCAACTATTTTATACAAGTATCGTTTGCTGGTTTCAAAGTAGCGTGTTTTAATGCATTGACTTGACTTTTGTTTTTAAGTATAGATTCCATCCTTTCAAGGGCAAGACGAATGTGGGCAAGAACACAATGACGCCGGTGTGGAATCAGGAGATCAGCTTCGCCTGGGTCTTTCCATCGCTGGCCCAGCGATTTCTCATACTCGTCATTGTGCAGGAGCATATGCAGTGGAAGTGCGTGGCCGAATACGAGATGTCCTTTGAGGATATTGCGTTCAATGGTAGGTTGCGAAAGCGGACCAAATCCAATGTTTCATTTGACCAGCATGTGTTTTTGAGTTTAGCAGAGACGCCTGCCTTCGGGCCGACCTATATCCATCTGTACGATTCTTTAAGTCCCATGACTTATGTCGGTCGCATACTGATGGAACTGCGATCCGAAATGCTGTCCGAGGGTCAGCCCACGCATGTGTTGATTTCCCAGGCGGTGCCGGCCCCAGCCGATTGGAGCGAGGAAACATTTTTGATAGAGTTTCTGCCCATTCTCGGTGATCAAATACCCACCAGCGCCAAACACTATAGTTTTGTGGTCAAACTAGCGGAGAACAAGTCCAATGCGGTTGAGGGTAATCTAAAGGCACCGGCGGGCCGTTTCCACTCGTCTATGCACACGAAAAGCTTCCGCCAAGAGCCGCCCTTTCACTCGTGCCGGTTTCATGTCGTCCTGCCCGATAATCGCATCAAGTTTGAGGTTGATTTCTTTATGATCGAAATCATAAACAACATTGTGAGTTAGACTTGGATTGCCCCAAGACTTTTCCCTTAATAATCCTTTTGTCCACAGCGCTCCGAGCTGGCCACGTTTAAGGTCTTTCAGCTCAAGTTCCCCAACCAGCAACAGAATCAAGCCAAGTGCCTGAAGTACATCATAACCAGCATCCTGGAGAAAATCCTGCACAGCATCGAAGTGCATCGATTTGACTATGACTTGGGCGTGGAGTGCACCACCTGGGACGTGAATAGGCAGCAATATCTGCAGGACTACTTCACCAAGATGCCTACCAATCTGCGCGCCCTACGCCACAAGCTGAAGTCCAGCTATCCGGAGAACCTGGACAATACCATCATGGATATAGTAAATGAGCTGCATCGTATAATTAGCGAGATCAGCGCCCTGTCCAGTCTGATGCACGTCCAGGACGATTGGCCCGAGCTGTTGCTCACCCTCAGCGCGGGTTCCAAGCCGGTCGGCGTCTGTCGGCTCAACGCCAAGCACTTTCTGAACCTGCAGAAGCGCGAGGTCAATCAGGTGAGCAACAACTGCTGGAAGGTCAAGAGTTTCTTGTTCAAGAGCACCAGCTGCATGCACTCCTGCGCCAGCTGCGGCTGCAATGCGGGCATCGTCCTCGGCTGCCTATCCATTGTGACGGAACACGAGCGCCACGAGTTCACCTCCTACATAGTCGGCGAGTGGGCCTCGCCGGAGCCGATGGCCTGGCTGCCTAACGTGGTGCGGACCTTGTTCCGCTGTCACGTCTATGTGCACCAGGCCAAGGTGCGACCCAGTGCCGAGACGAGAACGATCGTCGATGGACACGCGCGTGTCCTCTTTGCGGGCAAGGCCGCTCAGACGCACATAACGCCGATTAACTGCTCGCCCATCTGGGATGCGGTCATCACCATAAACGGCTTGGAGCTGCCAGGTAGCGTCAGCTGGTACCTGCAGAATCCCCCGATGATCGCCGTGGAGATCTACGACTCCCAGCACGATGCCGTGGGCAGTGGACAGACGGTTGTCAGTGTGATTCCCGCTGACAACGATACGGAGAACAGCCGCGGCGATGAGGGCCGATACTGGGGCCGGGGACCCGTGCAGAAACTGCTGAAGCTAAGGAATGTCTCCCCGCCTCCCCTCACCTGGGTGACCGTTGCAAAGAACGGCATGGTGCAGGCGGAGGTGCTGCTGTCCGTAGAGTTCAAGGAGCTGGCCGGCGACGGCCAATTTTATGATGAGAATAAACGGGAACACAGCAGGGGCATTCCAGCGGCCATCCGACCCAACATGGTTAACTACGTGTGAGTCCTAGTATATTAAGAATATATTGGGTTTGTGCAATGTCCGTCTTGCTGTCCGTCCGTCCGTCTATCCGTATGAACGCAATTTGTATACCCTAAACCCATTGAAAATGGCTAAAAAGGGTATAATGGTTTTGTGCAAATGTATGTAACAGGCAGAAGGAAGCATCTCCGACCCCATAAAGTATATATATTCTTGATCAGGACGACGAGCTGAGTCGATTTAGCCATGTCCGTCTGTCCGTCCGTCCGTCTGTATGAACGCACTCTTAAATTTTTTATATATTTTCCAACAGCCTCGAGGTAATCTTCGTGGGCCTGCGCAATCACACAAAGATCGGCATGAGCATGGCGGGCAAACGGCGGGCCAAAGTCATGATGGCCGACCTGGTTCTCTCCAGCGGCCTGTCCACATCGCGTGTGCGCAACAGCATCAACTTCCTCGTGGCCTACGCCTCGGGCGTGGTGGTAAGTCCAATGAGGCTCAACCGATGCTCATTTTATTAAGACTTATTCTGCCACAGAGCCTGCCCGATCAGCAGGAGTATTGGCCAGCCATGATAGCCATCGACGTAGTGGTGCTCACCTTGTCCAATGAGTGCACCCTGGGCGCCGCACTGATACCCCCCTCGCCGAGCTATCTGAATAAGGAGAGCAGCGTAAAGTGCGTGAAAAAAGCTGGCGAAAGTTCCGCTGCAACCTCAACGGTAATCATGGATCGTGACTTCGAAATCGCCTTTGAGGAGACGGAGGACGACAAGGAAGAGATGCCCGCCCAGGTGGACACCTACTGGAAGCGCATCAAGATCGCACTGGGCATCCGCACCGCCGCCTACGCCAACAAGCACGCCCTCAAGTACGACGAGTTCGTGGAGCTAAACGATCTGCACGAGGACAGCCGCTTCACGTGGTGGACCAAGTTCTACAATTCCAGCTACGTTAATCCGGATGACAAGTCGCATCTGTACAAGCACAAGCTGGTCATCTACACCAATGAGCTGGAGCAGCAGCCGCAGTTCAGTTTCCTGCAGGATTGGGCTGTGCCCGTGTCCCTCGTGCACGGTGTTAAGTACCGGAAACAGGGTCCGCCCAAGGAGGATGTTTATGCCACACTGAAGCTGCAGATAAGGCTGACGCCCTGCCAGTGCGATACACTCGACAATGGTGGCGGCGACGGCGATATGATACAGCCACTGACGGCCGCAATGAATCCGCGCCAGCAGAACATGATCAAATCGGTGACTGAAGTGATCCATATCACCGCGCGCGTGTACATCGTTCAGGGCCTGCAAATACGGCCCAGGGACTGGTCATCCGATTCAGATTCCTATGTGCGGCTGCTGCTGGGCGGCAAAATGGTCTCGGATCGGGCTAACTATGTGCCCAATCAAAGCTGTCCCGTGTTCGGGCGCTCCTTCGAGCTGAACACCACGCTGCCCGCCGATCCCATACTGGAGGTGGCCATCTACGACCACGACAAGCGCAAGGACGAGATCGTTGGCTATACCCGCATCGACTTGGAGGACAGATGGCACAGCAAGCATCGGGCCAGGGTGGGCATCCCACAGGAGTTCTCGCACATCGGCTACAATCAGTGGCGCGACCGGCTTCCGCCCTCCCAGCTGCTGACCAACATCTGCCACCATCGCGGCATTCAAGCGCCCTACTTCTACGGCAACGTCATCGAGGTGGACGGCATGCTCTTTGGCGACGAGACCGTCATTTCAAAGTGTGCGTGCCTCTCAAGCTTCAACTTGGCTAGTTCCCAGACGAATTAATAATTTCGACTCCCCATCTTTAGCTGAGGACCTGCAGGAACGGCTTAGTGTGACGGCGCTCAAGAATCTGGACAAGCTGCCCTCCTTTGGCTACAAGCTGGTGCCGGAGCACGTGGAGACCCGTTCCATCTATCGCGACGACAGCCCAGGCGTGGTCCAGGTGGGTTGGGCAAAACCCACAAAAAAAAAATAAAAACAAAACAAAACTCGACTTGCTCATCTTCTCTATCAGGGCAAAATCCAGATGTGGGTAGAGCTATTCGAGCATAGCTTGTTAATCCCGCCGCACCTGGACATAACCCCAATGCCGCCCATTGGCTTTGAGATTCGTGTCGTGGTCAAAGAACTGAAGGGCGTGCTATTTGGCGATAAAAATGTTTTTGGCAAATTGATGAGCGACATCTACGTGATTGGGTAAGGCGGGCCGTGGAATACCCTGTAAACTGCATATAACTGTGGGCTTTTCGTGCTGTTCTACAGCTGGTGCCAGGACGCGAGCAACTTCCAAACGACGGATATACATTACCGCTCCTTTGCGGGCGAGGCGGCATTTAACTGGCGCATGATATTCCCCATAAAATACTCACCCAACGAGGACATGGTAGGTGCCAGCCCCACGGCTTTATTTATGATATTGTAAATTTAGGTTATTTATGATTTATGCTGTTAATTAAATCAACCTCAGATGGTTATCCGGCGCAGGGGCGGTCTGCATGGTGAGGAGATCGAGATCAAAAAGCCGCCCATTATCTATTTCCAGATCTGGGATAAGGATATCGTAACGCGCGACGACTACCTCGGCTCCATAGAGCTCAACGTGTCCAACCTGCCGTTGCCCTATTCCACAGAGAGACGCTGTCAGGCCTTTCCCCACACCCGACAGCGGATCAATCTGTTCAATCGTAAAACTGTGAAGGGCTGGTTCCCTTTGCATGGTAACACCGAGTCTATGGTAGGAGTACGTATAACTATGTATTTATAAAAAAAACTGTTAGTCCTGACAGACTGTTTAATTGGTTGATTGATTGATTGATTGATTGACTGACTGACTAATTGACTGACTGATTGACTGCTGATCAAGCTTAAACCCCATAGATTTGAACTGTTTCTTACTCTAGGGCAAAATCGAATTGCAACTGGATATCTGCACGGAGACGGAGGCATCCAATTCGCCCGCAGGCTTAGGTCACTTACCCCCTATGGCCCTGGAGGCGCCCAAGTAGGTCCTTGAGTGCATTTCAAATGTTCTGCTTATGTATTTCCATTTCCATTTCCATTTGCAGACGCCCCGAGACCTCTTTCAATCCACTGGCGCATCCTTTTAAGTCCGCACATCTCAT
The DNA here is from genome assembly GCA_035041545.1 of Drosophila colorata. Classification (NCBI taxonomy): domain Eukaryota; kingdom Metazoa; phylum Arthropoda; class Insecta; order Diptera; family Drosophilidae; genus Drosophila; species Drosophila colorata. The sequence goes on from JAWNLD010000564.1 coordinate 11,759,420, forward strand.
CCTGTGGCCCGTTTTGCGCAAATACGTTTACATTGGTTTGTTTATTGTTCTTGCTGGCATGGGCTTGACTTTGTTCTTTTTTAATTTACCGAACAAACTATTGTCCATTCCTCTCCAATGAATCTTTCCGAATTCGAATTCTTATTTCCAGTTGATTTTTGCTTTTCTTTTTAAAAGCTTATGATTATTTTTTTGTATTGACTATCAAACTATTATTAAATGTCTATGTAATTAAAGCGATGCTCTCTGATAAATTAAATGCAATTATTATTGCTGATAATGGTAGCCGAACACAAAAGGCATTCAAAAGTTATCGGTAAGAATGCACATAACCGCGCGATAATAGTGCCAAATAAGTAAATAATTCCAGCTAAGCGTCCGATTATTGTGAACTATCGTTAACACTGCGGGCATATGAGCATATCATTATTTTGGACTATCTATGTCAAGGTTTTAGTTGTAATACAAGTATATTTTCTCTGGAAAGTAATATAATTTGCTTTTTTCAAAATGGTACAGTACCCGCAATTTTTTTTCTACTGAATTATGTTGATTGATAACATACATATGTATCTATCGAATTAGGATACTGCTCTGTAAATTCTATCGATATACGATTCATTTCACACGCTTTGTAGCACAAATCCATTTCATATCTATTTAATTTTTATTACACATTGGGCCTCGGATCTTGATTGCATTGTGCAATTTGCCCAAATTCCAAGAAAACGTAAAATAAGTATTTTATAGATCACAGACAATTACAAAGTGTGACCATGATTATAACATTTCATTCACAATAGTCAGCAAAATTTTACAGCACTGCTATTGAAGCGTTATCGATAGCAATGTGACCCTATGTGCTTTCAGTCACGCAGTTGGTCACACTCAAACACCACAAAAATTTCATCTGGCAGGAAAGTGAAAAAAGAGAAAATTAAGGGGTTTTTCAAGTGTACCCAGCAAAATTAGTTTTAACTCACACCCAACACTATTGAAGGTAAGTTCTAACTGCTACACAAGTGCTAACAGTAAATCTAGCGGGCCAAGTGCGTTAACCAACACAAAGAACATGGCGGCAGCGACGAGCCTCAAGTAGTTATTGCATTATGTGTGTTTTTCACGCTGTCTGTATAACTGAGCATGTGTGTGTGTGTGTGTGTGTGTGTGTGTGTGTGTGAGTGAGTGTCTGTGTGTGTGTGTGTGTAGAGAGATGGCCTCGGACAAAGTACCTCGTACTACCCTTTAAGAGGGCGTTCAACTCGCATCGCATGGGCGGGGTTAATTTAGAGGTTGTTTTAGGTACATATAATTATTTTGCACGTCGCAGCATCAGAATGACGTGGGAACCGCAGCCAGAAGGTCTCCAACAGATCATTGCGATCTTGAAGGAATCGCAGTCGCCGGACACGGCGACCCAAATGGCAGTGCAAATGGTGAGCAATGACAAGCAAAAAACAATAAAATAAAACATAAAATTTATGCAAATATTTGATTGCTGCTGCAGAAACTGGAGGAGTTCAATCGGTATCCGGACTTCAACAACTATTTGATTTATGTGCTGACCAAATTGAAAACCGAAGACGAACCCACACGCTCCCTGAGCGGCTTAATACTGAAGAACAACATACGCATGCACGGCAGCAATCTGCAGCCGGAGATTGTCGAGTACATCAAGCACGAGTGCTTACAAGCTGTGGGCGACACCTCGCCCCTGATCCGCGCCACCGTCGGCATTCTGATCACCACAATAGCCAGCAATGGAGGCCTGCAGAACTGGCCGCAGCTGCTGCCGTCGCTGTGCGACATGCTCGACAATCAGGACTACAATGTGTGCGAGGGCGCGTTCAGTGCGCTGCAGAAGATCTGCGAGGACTCCGCCGAGATGCTGGACTCGGCGGCACTCAACCGGCCGCTGAACGTGATGATACCCAAGTTCCTGCAGTATTTTAAACACAGCAGCCCCAAAATACGCTCGCACGCTATTGCCTGCATTAATCAGTTCATCATCAATCGATCTCAGGCGCTGATGGCCCACATCGATGCGTTTATCGAGAATCTCTTTAACCTGTCGTCGGACGAGGATCACGAGGTGCGCAAGAATGTCTGCCACGGCCTGGTGATGCTACTCGAGGTCCGAATGGACCGACTTTTGCCACACATGCCGGAGATCATTGAGGTTAGTAAGGGTTACTCTATGTCTTATACTCTATTGTTTTATCGTGGGTATTTTTTTCGTTATCTTTGCTTAGTATATGCTGCTGCGCACACAGGACCCCGATGAGGGCGTGGCCCTGGAGGCATCTGAGTTTTGGCTGTCGCTGGCGGAGCAAAGTATTTGCAAGGATGTGCTTGCACCGTTCTTGACCAAGCTGGCGCCGATTTTGGTGCGTGGCATGCGATACTCGGAGATCGATATTATACTGCTCAAGGGCAATGTCGAGGAGGATGACATGGTGCCAGATCGCGAAGAGGACATACGTCCGCGCTTTCACAAATCGCGCACACACGCCATCAAGAGCGAGCAGGCGACGGGCGGCGAGGATGATGACGATGAATTCGATGACGGCTTGGACGATGATAGCTCGTTATCTGAGTGGAATTTGCGCAAGTGCAGCGCAGCCGCACTGGATGTGCTGGCAAATGTATTTCGCGAGGATTGCCTTCCCATTGTGCTGCCCATACTCAAGGACACGTTGTTCCACCAGGAATGGGTTATCAAGGAGAGCGGCGTGCTTGCCCTGGGCGCCATTGCCGAGGGTTGCATGCAGGGCATGATTCAGCATCTGCCCGAGTTGATACCATATCTAATCAGCTGCTTGTCGGACAAGAAGGCGCTGGTGCGCTCCATCACCTGCTGGACCCTCTCGCGCTACGCCAATTGGGTGGTCAATCAGCCACACGATCAGTATCTAAAGCCACTGATGGAGGAGCTCCTCAAGCGTATTTTGGACTCCAACAAGCGCGTGCAGGAGGCCGCCTGCTCCGCGTTCGCCACGCTCGAGGAGGAGGCTTGCACCGAACTGGTGCCCTATCTGGAGTATATTCTAAAAACACTCGTATTCGCCTTCTCCAAGTATCAGCACAAGAATCTGTTGATCCTGTACGATGCGGTTGGCACCTTGGCCGACTCTGTTGGCCATCATCTGAACAAGCCACAATATATTGATATATTGATGCCGCCGCTAATTGACAAGTGGAATTTGCTGAAAGACGATGACAAAGATCTGTTCCCGTTGCTTGAATGCCTGTCCAGCATTGCAACTGCGCTGCAGTCGGGCTTTCTGCCCTATTGTGATCCCGTCTACAGGAGATGCATATCGCTCATTGAGCAGACAATCAACCAGGAAATGGTGCGTCAAAATCTAATTAAACAATATGAGAATATAGTAACAAGTGATATTTCACAGCTTTGCAAACAGAACCACGGCTTCGAACATCCCGATAAGGAGCGCATGATTGTGGCCCTGGACTTGTTGTCCGGCCTGGCCGAGGGTCTGGATCGACACATTGAGACCCTGGTGGCCAATAGCAACATCATGCACCTGCTCTACCAGTGCATGCAGGACGTTCTGCCGGAAGTGAGTTCAATTATATATGAATATATTATATTTGTTATTCTTAATCCTGCTGCTGCTTTCGTTGTAGGTGCGCCAATCCTCCTTTGCGCTGCTCGGTGATTTGACCAAGGCATGTTTCTCACACGTTCATCCATTTATGGCCGAGTTCTTTCCTATTTTGGGTCAAAACTTGAATCCCGATTTTATTTCGGTGTGCAACAATGCAACGTGGGCTATTGGCGAAATATGCATGAAATTGGGTATGTCCGAGATTAGATTCTGTAATGACAACACTTTGTTTATTTTAAAAATTTAATTGCATTTAATTTGAATATAGCTAAGCATGTAAACAGAATATTTTTGTATATAGACGCAGATTATTGCATGTTCTTTTGTGCTATTTATAGAGTAATTATATTATATGAGTTGTTGTTTATATTATCTAGGTGAGGAAACCAAACAGTACATACACCTGGTACTTACCGACCTCATCCTCATCATCAATCGCCCAAATACGCCCAAGACTCTGCTGGAGAATACAGGTGAGTAGATATTGATGTAAGAGAGTGTGTACCATGTGTAATCTTGATATGAGATGTACGCAGTGTATATGCGATATATGTATATGTGTGTGTGCGTATGTATGTATGTATGTATATACATTATGTATGCGCGCTATCTAAATATTTGTTTCTGGTTTCATTAAACGTTGCATGTGACGCATTGTCGTCAATCGCAACAACAAAAACAACAACATATACTACATGTTAGATAGTTGTATTGTAAATTTTCGTGAATGTTCAACTTATTGTTGTATGCAATTAATCGAAAACGAATCAATGCAAGTGCAATATACAAATAATCAAAAAATCAAAACAAACAAAAAAAAAAAAAACAATCAATAAATGTAATATAATTTATTCAGTTTATTTATTTATATTTTTCTGTTCTTTTAGCAATAACAATCGGTCGTCTAGGTTATGTGTGCCCAGTTGAAGTGGCTCCTTATTTGCCCGAATTTGTACGACAGTGGTGTGTAACACATTTATCAAATATAGTTTTCCTTTTCTTAACTTTACCATTATACTTATCCTTATTGCATTCACTTTCCCCAACCAAAACATTAAATTCTGCTTCAAAAATGATCAAAACACGCAACAGAATCTCCTTTTACAGATGTTTTCTTTTTTTTTTAAATCTGTAATGTACAAATTACTTTTGTGCTGTTTACTTACATTTTCCTTTTGTTCATCTTTTGCTTCCATTTGAGTGTTTGCCTGTGGCATGCTCCGTTAATTGATGTGATCACTAATGCTGTATTCGCATGGTATACCCAAAACAGGTGCACATCGCTGCGTCACATACGAGATAATGACGAAAAGGACTCCGCCTTCCGTGGCATGTGCCACATGATCACCGTGAATCCAGCTGGCGTTGTGCCCGACTTTATATTCTTCTGCGATGCAATTGCCTCATGGGTGAACCCGCCCCAGGATCTGCATCAAATGATACAAAAGGTATGGACTTTATCATATTACTTCAATTTACAATTTTAACTCTGTTAATTTGGTTTTAACAGATTCTACACGGCTTTAAGACACAAGTAGGCGAAGAGAACTGGCGTCGATTTGTTGATCAATTCCCGCCAACTCTGGCCGAACGTCTGGTTACCATGTACAACATATAAGGTGGCGCTGGCTTTAGTAACAGTCCACATCTCACATCCATAAGCAACTTATTTACTAGACAATTGTGTTTATGTATGCGATTAATCGTGTCGTCGTCTTTAAACATAGTGTAAGCACAGTTAGCAGACAAATGTTTAATTAAGCTTATTCGATGCCTTTCGAATAATTCAATTACATTAATATTTGGAATTTCACATATAAAGTCTACAACAAAACGCCGATCAAGCAAACAGCATACTAATACAATATATACACAAACTACACATATATAACTACATAACATATATACATTTAACCCAAACAGATATATACATACTATATATATGCATATATATCTATCGCTATATAGGCAATGCATGAATTAGATGCACAAGTAGGATTCTGTTGGATCTGGATATAATTTGTCAGTCCGTTTCTACAGTAGGGAATTCTTAAAATAATTGTGTATTAATTGAAAACCAAATTATACTAGCCTACAATTGTGTTCCGGATGTACTTAACCCGGATCCAGTGCTATAGCTATATGAAACACATCAAAAATACTTTCTCAACCTCCATTAACTGCTATTCACCCAACAATAACCAGTTGAATATGCTAAAATACTGTGTTTACTTATCGCTAATTATTGGTAATTTTAATTTCAAATTAAGCTAAAAAAAAAAAACAGCTGATATTGCGGTTCGTCTCGCGTAAATTATAATATATAATAAAATAACGTAAATCAAAGCAAATATCGTAATCGGTAACAAATTAAAAAAGACGTTGGGCTTATTGTGAAATGAAAATCAAAAGAAACGTGTGCTAATCTAACAAAAAATAAATTGAAACAAAAAAAGTTACAACTATTTGATATCAACAAAGACTGATGTTATAAAAAAAAACACTCCGTTCAATACCATAGCCATAGCATTCGTCATCTACCGAAAGAATTTCACAAATATACCCAACACTTTCTATAACAGATAAAATGAAAAAAAAAGAAAAAAAAACAATCGTCGCGTTTCGGGTTCTAACGGTTTCGCGTTCGCGTATTATCGTCGCTCGTTCGTTCGTTCGCTCGCATCTCGTATTGTATCGTATATCGTCGGGTTATAAAATAAAAAACTTATAAATAATAATAGTGCAACTGTTACTGATGAAAATTTACTTATAATGTATACGACTTGATATTTATATGCTATGCAGTTTAGATGATTTTTTTTTTGTTTTTGTTAAATTAACAATATGAGATTAAAATTCCGCTGAAGATGATATTTATTTTGTGCGATCCTTAAGAAATGTAAAAGAAAAAACAAAAACCAAGCAACTGATTGACTGATTCACTTTTTAAAGTATTATATAATTTTTGTATAGGAGCATATTTAATTATATATATATATATTTTTTCTCAGACTTTTGCTATAATTTGTATAGACTTGTTTCAGCGTTATCGCCGGTTCGCGTTACCTTATAATTTATGATGGTTGTACAGAACAAATTTTTAACGATTAGGTGTAAAGTGTACTACTAAATGGTGAACAAAAGTCTTTGAAATTGTCGCGGATCAAAAACTAAAAAAAAAAAAACTAAACAACTCAAATCAACTCAAATAATGAAAAGAAAAAACAACAGTAAATCTAAGTAATAGTATTAATTATATGCAAACTGTTAAGCACAGTTTGTATTTTTATTTCATTTTGAAAAAAAGGAAATCAGGGGGAACGTGTGATAATAATGTAACTTCGGGTCGTTCGTTCGCGTCGCGTTAAAAAATAAATACAATATATATAAAACTAACAATACGGGACTTTCGCCCCCGGGTCCCCAATAACATGGAATCAAAGAAATAACTGAAAGCAAAAGCAAAACTAAAACTAAAATAAAAATCGTGATTTCGTTGTACCTTAAACCGAATTCATCGCGGAATATCGGTCGCGTTCGCGTGCGTTTGTATCTCTCTCGGGTGATCTTAGTGATTAGCGTTTAAGCAGTAAAAATATTTAAAAACGAAAAAGTATAAATTTAATGAAAAGCAACAACTACACACACATACACTACATAGAGAATATACGTAGGCATATATATATACATATTTTTAGATTATACAAACTAGGTTTTCATTTGATTTATTCATTTGTTTATTTTGGCATATAAAAACCAGATTATATGGTGAAAAATTTGTTTAAATTCATTAAGAAATTTTTCCTAGTTTCCCAATACATATTTTGTCACCGCCAAGCAGCACAACGGCAATATAAAATGAAACTCTTTTATTAGGAACATGTACCAATATATTCCTGTCAGGATTTTTGCAAATTCATTTCTTGTAAACTTCACACTCTATCAATACGACACACAATTTTACTAAATACAAATACATATGTACAATTCATGTATATACATATGTGTACCAAAAATAAAAATGAATGTATAGAATATAACAAATCCTTTACACAATATGAATATGTAAACCATCAACAGCATATGAGAGTGTCAATAGAAATCAATGGAAATACTAACTAAAATTCAAGAAATACGATCAACTGAAATTTGAACTTTTGAAAAATTCTATTGTCGCTCTTCCTAATGCTAAAGCTTGTGCATTCAATTCTCCCTAACGAGATTTGTGTAAACTAATCGGAAACATAAATAAATATGTATGTATAACATAATCGTCAAAAATGAAATATTTATTTTATTTATTCTTTAATAATAGTTATTCTCTTTAAAGTTCCAGATTTAATATTTATTTAGGGCAAGTTACAATAGATATTTTCAAAATTACAAGAAGTCTGAACAAATAATGGATATTACGGATTGGCACAAGTTTATACTTAAATATTAGATACATATACGACGTTCAGCTATGCCGTAAGCTCTTGAATTTGAGAACTTCCAGATCTTTGGACAGCCCGTCGACATTGTTCGTATTTTGTTCGTTCGTAGTCCTTTCAATTGAATTGCAAGTTTTTTGTCATCCCTCCACGTTTTCTATTTAAATCGTTTGTCCGTGGTCCAGTCCAAGGTCGTATCGAGGGTTTAGTTCAAGGGGCAAGCACCTTGCCAGATATCGCCATAGACCAGATTTGACGTAATGGCCACCGCCTTTTTATTGATATGGACATTCTTGATGCAGCCATTGAAGGTCTTTCGCGTCTTGATGCCCGGCGCCTTGGCGAACGCATGGTGACCGCCCATGAATAGCGGACGATTCGTTTTGGTGACGGCCGAACCCTCATTGCCCACGCCCGGCAGGGAGCTGACAAAGTCAACGGCAATGGTGATGACAAACTTGGATTTGATGGCCTGCACATTGCGCCATTTGCCATCGCAGTAGCTGGCATTTTCTGGCAGTGTATAGTTGGTGACAATCGTGTTCTTCGCATCCGACTTGACGGTGAAGCTCAGCGTGTTGTTCACCAGCTCCAGCAGCAAGTACGAGTTCTTGCCATGCACCGAGAAGAGTAAACCGTTCGGATCGCGTGGCCGGAAGTCGAAGCTAATGGTGACCTCGGTGCCAACCGAGAAGCGCTCAAAGAGCTTCACAAAGCTGTTCGGCTGATGGAAGTAAAGGCCGTGCTCCACTTGCTCCGAACAGGGCACCACGTGGTGCACAATCGGCTCAGTCTCCAGCGCCAGGCCATTGAACTTGATGTCCCTGATGCACCCATTGTAGTAGGATGTGGCATTGTTGCCGAAATGTGTTTGGCGCCGGAGCTCCGTTTCCAGAAATCTGGTGATGCCGCCGACAAAGACGGGGAACGCCACCGACATGATGGGCGGCGTAATATTGCGCTCATTGGTCAGCTCCACGGAGCCCTCCTGCTCCTGGCCGTCAATGCTGAGGCTAATCTTGCGATTGGTGCGCACAAACTCGATTGTGTGCCACTCGCCGTTGTACAGCTCCAGATCCGGCGAACTGGAGATGTTCGCCCTGACGGTGGCGCCGACGTTCACCTGATGGTATAGCCGGCCATCCGACAAGTAGACCGCTATGAAGTCGTCCCGCTCCTGGCTGCCCGCATAGAAGAGCAGACCGTTGGTGTAGCTGGTGCGTATGGACATGCTGATGTCGTAGTGCTTGCGCAGCTTCACGGGCAGCGTTGGGAACTCGAGGCGCTGATCCCTGAGCGAGTAGAAGCGATAGCCAGCCTCCACAAAATCAACGTCGTAGTTGGGACTGATGGGCATCTTGCAGCTGGGATCGCTGGGCAGATTCAGGATGGGCGGTGGACGTGGCTTGCTGATTAATGTCTTCGGTGTGGTGGGCGGACCCAGTGGTGGCAGTGTAGACTCCTTCTCTCTCATAGGCGCCTCTGTAGTAGTCGTTGTCGTCGTGCTTGTTGTTGTTGTCGTCGTTGTTGTAGTTGTGCTTGTGCTTGTGCTTGTTGTAGTTGGAGCTTCAGCCTTGTCTGGTATCATAAACCGGTCCACGTTGTCGGTTCTGACTGGCGTTCGGGCGGGTGCCGGCGGCGCCAGTTCGTTGGCGCCACTTGGATAGTAGGTGGGCAGCAAGCTGGGCTCGTAAGCTGCGGATGGAATTGGAGAACACATGTGAAAAGCGAACTTTGGACAATTTGTGGGCAGTAGCCTGGCGCTCACCTAGAATATCCTGAGGACAACCATTGATGTTGCCATTCTTCTTTTCGGCGCTCTCCGCAAAGTTGATAATCTCCCCGTTGACGGTGACATCGCTGATGCAGCCCACAAAGTAGGCCAAGGTGGATATAACACCCTTGGGCGGTATATAGTTGTCCGGCAGTCCGCCAAAGAATATATCGCCGCCCCGTATCTCCAGCGGTTCGTCAATGGGCAGCCTGGCAGCGAGCAAGGAGAAAGGGGAAAGGGTATTAATGATTTTCAAGGCTAATTGGGTCGGCTTACCTTTTATCCTCGATGTCGTCGACGGAGAGTCGCAGCAGGTCGGCACCGTGATGCACGGTGACCACGTGATCCTCGCCATCGTCGTACTGCCGGTGATCGATGATCAGTTCGCTGCCCATGCTGCGCAGCGTGAGGTATCCCCCGTCCAGGGTGAGGCCAATGGTTGAGCTCTGGTCGTGATTGGCGGCATAGAAGAGGACGCCGTCGGGCTGGCGGGTCTTGAAGCGCAGCACCACGTCGAATTTGTTCTCGGAGGAGATGTTGGCGATGCGCAGGAAGCCGTACTCGTGCGGCGGATACGACAGCGATGTGGAGTACTTGTCGGGGCAGCCTTCGACGACGCCGGTGCCATTGACGTACTGCGTCAGGTCGACTTTGTAGCCGGAGATGCTGACGTCATCGATGCAGCCGTCAAAGTTCTGTTCGACAATCTCCGAGTGGTTGCGACGGCCGGGATAGCCGCCAAAGTACATGCGCTTGACCTTGGGCATCTCATCGTCGGCGCCGACGGGCGCCTCCTCCTGGAATAGGAGCACATCGTCGACCTTGAGCAGACCACGTCGTCCGTCGCGCTCGGCGACCACACGATGCCATTGATTGTCATTGTAGCGATCCCGACTGCCCGAGGAGACCAGCTCGTCGCCCAGCTTGAAGCGGAAGAAGATGGCCCCATTGACCAGCTCGATGGACATGTAGTGCTTGTCGCGGCCGTAGAAGAACAGCAGACCGTTGCTGACATCCTTGGCGACCTTGAAGCGGAACTGTATGCTCGAGCGCGACTTGAAGTTGTACGGAGCCGCCTTCAGCTGGACAAATCCGTTGCCCTTGAAGCGCAGCCCGGTGACTGGCATTTGCTCCTCCAGCAGAATGTCGCGCTCGCGGGCGCCCTGCTGGTTATCCTCGCCGTAGACAAAGTTCCAGAGGCCGACGCTCTCGTCGCCAATGCGCAGATCCTCAATGTCGCCCGTGAAGGAGCTGGAGGTTATGTCATCCGGAGCTATAAAGTCCGAGGGCGGCAGATAGCCGCCGACAAAGAGGCGACTATTGCGATCCACATGCAGCACATTGTTGGCGCCATCCAGATGGCCGGACTTGGTGTGATCCTTGATCTCGTTGTTGGGCAGCTGCTCGCGTATGGTCAGCTTGGCGTTGGAGCCGACGCGATCCAATATGGCCTGATACCAGTTGCCATCAGCCACGTACTTATCGCTGGTGATGCGCTCCGGCCCGTTGCCCAGGTCGATGGTCATGATTGGATACCCGTTGACAATCTGCAGGGCCACAAAGTCGGTGTTCTTCTGGCTGGTCTTGTTGTCGTTGCCCAGATAGAGCAGGAAGCCGTCCGGCTTTTCGGTCCTGAAGAACGTCGACAGCTTCGTCTTGGTGGCCAGCAGCGGCGCCTTCTCGGGCGTCTTCAGCTCCAGCACGGTGTTGTCGGTGAACTGTACGCCCACCTTGATGCTGTTCGCAATGCGTCGGGCGGTTTCAATTTGACGCTTCAGGTGCTCGATGTCCTGGCCAAGCTTTTGGCTCTGCTCGCCCACGCGCTGCTGCTGTTCGCCGATCTCATCGACGAGCTCGGTCAGCTTGGGTACGGCCACCTCCACGTTGTCCAACTGGTTGTTCGCCTGCGAGATGTCCTTGTTGGTAATGTCCACGTCGCGACTGATGTTGCGCGCCTTGTCCAGCTCCTTGGGCGTCTGTGCGCTCACCGGCTCGAGAATGTTGAGCACATTCTCCAAGATCTCCAGGGCATCGCTGGCATTGCTGTGCGAGTTCTTCCACATGTCGCGTTGCGTGTCGGCGGGCAGCTGTCGGATCTGAATGTTGATATTCTTGAGCTGTTCATCGGTGGCGGCATTCAGCTTGGAGATGTCCTGCACTTTGCCAGCCGATCCGTTGAGGCGCGGCTCCAGATCATCCTGCACCTTGAGCAGCGCCTGGCGCGCCTTCTGCAGCAGCTCCGCGGACTGGATGCCAGCGTCGCCGGCACGCTCCTTAATGCCATCTGTGATCTGGGTGGCATTGCCCGCCGCGATCTTGGCGTCCTGTGTCAGCTGTTCCGCCGATTGCACGGCATTGACAATATCGGAGTACGCGGTGGCTGCCATTATAGCCGGCTCAGCGCTGGCCGTCATATCGGCATATTGGGTGGCCAGATCCTGGGCGCGCACGGTCAGCCCCTCCGCACGTTGCTCGGCCTGTTGGGTGAGTGCGTCGGCCTCCTTGTGCTGCTCCTCGCGCTCCGGCAGATACCCTTCGATGCCCTTGTTCACGGCCTTGAGGTCATCCAGAGCGTTGCGCAGGTTCTCCAGCTTGGTGTCGATCTGATCCAGTGTCAGGTGGCCGTTGATGAGATAGTTGCCCGCCTCCTTAATGTTCTTCTCCGCCTCCTGCTGCTGCTCGGAGACCGTATCGAACTTGGAGTTGTCGTACGCCCGCTTGTTGGCCACATTCAGGCGCTCCACATCGGTGGACTGGGCCTGCGATTGCTCGCTCCAGTTGAACAGATCCTCCAGCTTGTCGCTGAACTCGCCAATGTCGTTCTTCAGCGCGTTGAGGCTTCTGTTCTGCACCTTGATGGGCTCCACGACCAGGTCCACCTGGTCGTACAGCTGGCGCGCCTTGTCCAGCACCAGCTCGTTGGACTGCAGCTCGATTTCGGTGCCGTTGATCTGGTTGAGTATGTTCTGGGCCTGTTCGAGAGCCGCATCGATTTTGGTGCTGGCCGTGGCCTCCAGATTCTGCGACAAGGACTCGACGGCGCCAATGGCAACGCGTGCCTGCTGAATGCTGCCCAGCGCCTCCTCGTGCACGGCGGACACGTTGCTCAGCAGGACGCCCGATCTGTGGCGTATATCCTGGGCGTTGCCCAGCGTTTGGTTCACCTGCTTGGCGTAGGCCTTGCTGGCCGCCTCCAGTTCGCTGTTGAGCTTCTGCGAGGGCGCCAGATTAACGCTGGTCGGATCCAGCATTTGCACCTTGGGCTCCAGCTCGTCCGCCAGCTCGTCGTAGTAGTTCAGCTTCTGGCTGGTAAAGAACGCCATGCTGACGGTCTGGAAGTCCTGCAGGACGCCATCGATATCGTAGCGCATCTTGTCGGTGAGATCGAGGAGCGCATGGTGACAGTTGTTGCACTCCATGCAGCCATCCTCGGTGAGGACCCAGCGATTGGGGCACGCCTCGCAGCGATCGCCAATCACGCCGGGCAGGCAAACGCATTGGCCCGTCAGCGGATTGCAGCCGGTGCCCGCACGCGAGTAGCCCTGATTGCAGTTGCACGGCGTGCAGCCATCCTTCTCGTAGTTCCAGTGATCCACGGTGCAGTGGTCGCACTGGCGACCCGTCACGCCCGGCTTGCACAGGCCTGAAAGAGAGAGATATTAGAGCGATATTAGTTCCGGCTGAGCTTTCGAGCATAGCTGGGGCATAGTTACAGTGGCCGGTGTGCTCGTCGCACTGGGTGGAGTTGGAGGCGGCGCCGCAGTCGCAGGCGCGGCAGCCAATGCCCGAATCGAAGCTGTAGTGATCCGGCTTGCAGCGATCGCAGCGCTCGCCGATGACGTTCTCGTGGCACTTGCACTTGCCGACGCGGGGATCGCACTCGAGCGTGCCCAGCTCGTCGCAGTCGCAGCTCTGGCAGTTCTTCAGCTGCACCGCGTCGCCGTAGAAGCCGGGCGCGCACAGATTGCACGCCATGCCGGAGGTGTTGTTCAGGCAGCGCAGGCATTCGCCCGTGCGCGTGTCGCAGGAGCCCGGCTCGCTGGGGTTTATGTTGCCGGAGCATTCGCAGGGCTTGCACACATCGCCCACCGTTTCCGGCGAGCCGTAGAAGCCATTCGCACAGGACTCACAGCGTGCGCCCGTGTAGCCCGGCCAGCACTCGCAGTGGATCTGGTCGCCCGACTCGGAAATTTCGCAGCCCGTGGCAAAGTTGTTGGACACCATGGGCAGTGGACAGGCGCATATCATGCAATCGTGCGGCGTTCCATTGGTCGCATTGCCATAGTAGCCCGCCACGCACTCCTCGCAGTGGTCGCCGCGCGTCGAGTTCTCGCAGTTCGTGCAGATGCCCGTCGCGCAGTCGCAGGTGTCCGAGTGGCCATTGCACTCGCAGGGTATGCAGTAGCCGCCGTAGGGTCCGTTCTCGTCGCGATAATAGCCGGGCGCACAGTCCTCGCAAGAGTTGCCCGTGTAGCCAGCCGGGCAGTGGCACAGCTCCACGGCCAGGAACTCGTACTCGCCGAAGCTCTTGGGATCCTGATCGGCCAGCGTCAAATAAACGTCGGAGAGCTGCGTGTTCAACGTTTGTTCCCAGTAGTTGGCGCGTATAAAGATCATACGGAGATCGCGCAGGGCCATCATGAAATCGGCACGGCTAACGGACTTGCCCGTCTCCGTCTGGAAGTTGGACTCCACCATCTGCAGCCGGTTCCGGAAATGTATATTGGTACTGGGCTGCTCGTAGCTCTGGTGCACCAGGATTTGATTCTTGCTGAGCAATATGACGTCGGGGGCGACAATGGCCTTGCCCACAAAGCCGGATGTGAAGTACAGCGTGTAGCCGAGATCGCCGCCGTAGGCAGAGATGTGATTGTTCTGATTGCCCAGATAGTCGAGAATGCCGAAGTAGACGACGCGCTGATCGTTCGCATCCCTGTAGGAGAAGTCCGCCTGCAGGGTGGTCTCGTTGACGGCCAGCTCGTGCTCCGGCACATCCCAGATTTCGAACTCGATGCTCTTGTTGTGGAAATCGGCCGAGTTGATCGACTTGTTCTGCATCATGCTCACGTTGTAGACGCGCAGGAAGGCGCTGTCGCAGCGCGATGTCTTGCCGAAGCAGAAGCAGGTGGTGCAGCCGTCGGGATTGCTGTCCTGCAGATTGTAGGTGCCCTCCACGCACTGATCGCAGTCGCGTCCAACCACATTCTTCTTACAGAAGCAGCTGCCATCGATCTTGTCGCACACCTCCAGCTCCGTGCCCGGCTTGTGGCAGCTGCAGCTGCTGCAGCGCGGAAACTCATAAAAGCCATTGGCGCAGCCATCGCAGGCTCTGCCCACGATATTGTCGCGGCACGCGCACGATCCGTTGAACATGTCGCACTGCTGATTCCCATTGGCAATGCCCATGTAGTTGCAGTTGCACTCCTCGCAGCCAATCACCTGATGGAAGCCATACGAATTCGCCGCGCACCTGGAGAGCAGTTGATTTAGTCATCATATGGGCTATATTCGGACCTACGGCACTTACTTGTCGCACAGGGCGCCAATGACGTTGGGCGGGCACATGCACTCGCCCGTGTTGGCCTCGCACATGGCAGCGCTGGGGCAATTGCACATTTTGCAATCGGGAAAGCCTGAGGAAAAATTGAACTTTTTATAGAAAATGAAATCTGGTCATTAGCTCCTCCCGCTCTCACCATAGTAGCCCGTGCGGCAGGCCGTGCACTGGCGGCCGATGACATTCTTGCGGCACTGGCACTGGCCACCGAATGGATGGCACTCGAAGCTCGTGGAGCCGCCGTAGTCACAATTGCAGGGCAGGGCGCCGCCGTTGTAGTCCGCGGTCAGCGAGAAGACGGCATTCTTGCAGAACTCGCTGGCATTGTGCGTGATGTGGTAGTGTTCCTGGCCGCAGTTCTTGATAAACTCCTTGGTCTGATCGAAGGTCTCCTCCACCAGCAGATCGTCGTTGTACTGATCGAGGGGCACCACCACCAAATAGTCCAGCCAAACGCCCTGCTCTCGCGGGTTCTGTGTGAATACGGAAAAATAATTAATTTTGGCCAATAATTCATGAGCTTTAGAACTGACCGTCAGCGTAAACTTGAAATCATCCTCGATATCGAACCACGAGTCGTCGGCCATGGGACGGATGACACCGCGACAGCCGGAGCTGGATGGACAGTGCTGGATGTCGAACTTGCCGTCGTACTGATTCTTGCCAGCGGTCAGTGTGTACAGCACTTGGTACTTGGGATTATTGGGCTGATAGTACTTGACCAGGATGACATAACGGCCGGGCTCCGATACCTTGGACTCGACGACAATCGTGCCGTCCGCATTGATGTTCAAGTGCACAAGCTTCACGCGCTCGTCCATGGCGGCATAGGGCGGCTTGTTTGCCGCAATGCGATCCTCATGATCCGTCTCGAACTCAATCTTTTTGGAGTCGGGC
The DNA here is from genome assembly GCA_035041545.1 of Drosophila colorata. NCBI lineage: Eukaryota > Metazoa > Arthropoda > Insecta > Diptera > Drosophilidae > Drosophila > Drosophila colorata. Next base: position 11,775,710 of record JAWNLD010000564.1, read on the forward strand.
ACGGAGCGGAATTTCGGTGTCGCGCATTGCTTGTTGTGGATGACACACACCGGACTCGGATTTATGTAGTCGATGGACCACTGTTCGACCGGAATGGCCGTTACGGAAATGATGGGCACGCGATAGACGTCGTCGATCTCCGCCTGTGGATGCAAAGTTCGATATAGCAAATGGTTCTTCCCATCCTACCAGGAAACACTCACCGAAATGGTCACCGGGTTGATGTCATCCTTGTTGATGTAGAAGGCCTTCTCGCGTCCGTCGTCGTTGATGGGCGTGCGACAGATCGTGGAGTAAAGGCAGGGATACAGGTAGACCGAGGATTGGGAGTCGGGATCTTCGCCCAACTTAATGTTCACATCGTAGGGCACCGCAAAGTTTCTCTCGCTGATGTAGTCAATCACGACGATGTAGCGACCACTCTTCGGCACATCCACGTTGTAGTTGAGCTCCTTTTGCGTGTTGCTGAGCACGGGTATATCGCCCACGTGGTTAACAATCTGCAAGTGCTCCGAGTCGCTGTAGACTTCGGTGGGCTCAACGGGCTTGTCATTGGCGTCAATAACAAAGGGCAAATTGGCCGGCTTGAAGTCATCCACGGATGCGTATTTGTAATGGCGACAGAGCTCCATGTTGCCCAGCTCACAAGGATTGGCAATGTGGCGCGTCAGAATGGCTGCCTCGTAGTAGGCAGCGGGCAGGAGTACAAAGTAGTCCAGCATCACGTTCTTGTTGGCCTTGGTGGTGAAGATGTAACGTCCAGGATCGAGCACAACGGCCGAGGGCTTGTTGCCCTTGGGGCCGGCAACGGTGACAAACTCCGGTTCCGTTGTCGGACGCAGGAGCACCTTAACGCTGCGGGTTGAGGAAAAGACGCATGAAACGGGAATCTATGTGGGTTAGTTGGCAAGGCTCACTTTTGATCCACCTCCAGCGGATTCTCGGATTGGATGAGAATGCTGGCCGTTACATTCTTCTCGTTGGGGTTCATGTAGCGTATGACGATGCGATAGACCGAGGACTTGAACACGGTCAGCTCATTGCGCACCTCGTTCTGAATGTCATTGAAAACGGCGTAGCCTTTGCTGCTGAAGTCTGGGAAGATCTGCTCGTCGTACTGATAGCGCACCTGGGCGCCCGACGGCTGGGAGCCACCCTCGTACTCGTACTGGAACTGGTGCAGTGTGGGGAAGTAGTGCGTGGTCAGTGGCTGGGTGCAGGCGCGACCCGTGACACGCGGATGGCACTTGCACTGGCCGCTGATCTTGTCGCACTCGCTCTTCCAGGAGCCGCCCACGTCGCAGCTGCAGTCCTTGCAGCCGAACAGCGAGGAGCCGTCCAGATCGAAGGTGCCATCCCGGCACTCGCGACACTGGCGACCCGTCGTGTGCGGCTTGCAGTGGCAGCTGCCCGACTTGGAGGCGCACGTGTCCAGACCCGAGACGGTGCCGTCTATGAAGCAATCGCACTCCTGGCAGCCCTCCGGATTGCTGACGGTCAAGTTCCAGTAGAGCGGCTTGCACTCGTTGCAGATGCGGCCCGTCACACGCTCCTTGCACTTGCAGAGCTCGCCGACGGGCACCGATCCGCAGCCGGCGAACTGGTCGATCACGCCAGCCGGATCGCAGTTGCAGTCCTCGCAGGCGGGGAAGTTGTAAAACGACTCCTTGCACCTTTCGCACTGGCGTCCGTCGAAATTGGGCTTGCTGAAAAGGCAGTGGGGATTAGGACAGTCACAATGTGGGCTAGACTAGGCTGGACCTACCAGAAGCAACCATCCTCATTGCAGGTGACGCCCTCCGAGCCGTGTCCGTCGCAGTTGCAGGCTGTAAAGTAAACGATTTATGTCGATTTCGGATCATAATACACCCGATTCGCACTCACGCAGGCAGTCCGGATAGTTGTAGTAGCCGGCACTGCACATGTTGCACAGCTTGCCGGAGTAGTTGATCAGGCAGTTGCACTTGCCGGTGTTGTCGCAGGTGATCGCCGAACTGCCCGTGGTGGAGCAGTTGCAGGGCTGGCACGAGGGGTAGTTGTAGAAGCCCGGCAAGCAACGATCGCAGCGCGGTCCGCCGAAGCCTTCGCGACAGATGCACTGGCCGGACTCCTTGTTGCAGATTTCCGACTCTGTGCCCTGGTGGTCGCAGTCACAGTCTGTAAGGCAGAGGTATCAGAATGGTGATCCTTTGTTTTTTTTTTGTTCGTTACGTACATGAGCAGGTGGGTTCGTTGTAGTAGCCATCCTTGCAGCGCTCGCACTGGGCGCCGCCCCAGTTGCTGAGGCAGGTGCAGTTGCCGGAGACGATGTCGCAGTCGTTGTTGATGGAGCCCAGCTTGTTGCACTGGCAGGCCTTGCATTCGGGAAAGCCGTAGTAGGACTCGGCGCACTCCTTGCACAGGGCGCCCGCGAAGTTCGCCTTGCAGGGACAAATGCCGTTGACGGCCTCGCAGTTGTAGCCATTGGTGCCATTCAGATTGCACTCGCACTCACGGCACTGAGGATACCCATAGTAGCTGGAAAGTGTACAGGATTAGGGGAGTTTCACGTAGAATCCTTAATGTCCTGCTGCTTACCCATACGAACAGGAGTCACAGTTGGGCGGCTGGAAGGCGGCGCGACACTCGCACTTGCCCGTCTCCTCCTCGCAGTGTCCCGTTGAGTAGAAGAAGTCACAATTGCAGGCTGCAAGCAAGGATCAGATGGTTAATCCTGTTTGGTTAAAGCCCCGCTCGAGGCACTTACGACTGCAGACGTCCGTCTCGTTCCAGTACTTGCCCCGGGGGCGATAGTACTTGGGCTTGCATTTGTTGCAGTTGGTGCCTTCGGTGTTGTGCTGGCAGTTCAGGCAGACGCCGCCGCCATCGTAGTGTCCATGGATGTCCAGCGACAGACCCTTGCGATTCACGTCCTCGTCGTAGACGCACTCGTTGCTGTGCCCATGGCAATTGCAGGCTGTAAACAAAAAAGGATTGAGACTGAGCTCCTTAGGGAAGTCTTCGCCACTCACGCTCGCAGTTGAAGGGACGCGCATTTGTGTTCTGGCGCCACTTTTTCTGCTCGAAGCCGGGACAGCACTGGTTGCACTGGATGCCGCAGGTGTGATGCTGGCAGCGACAGGCCAGTATGCGCACCGGACTCAGCGGATCCTTGACGTCGCAGGTGTCGGCGTGACCATTGCACATGCACCGCCCACCGATCGAAATGTCCTTGATCGAGTAGAAATAACGACGCGTCACGGTCGGATCCTGTCGTGCCACGGACATCAAGTGGCCCAACAGATTCTTGGTGCGCAGCAGGCGAATTCGCACATTGGTGGCGCGTGTCCATTGCTGCAGCACCGTCGAGTTGAAGTAGTTGGTGGCCGAGGGACGTCCATTGAGCAGCATGACTGGTATCTCGCCGTTCTCCAGCGGCACAATCTTCGAGTATTCGGTGGTGCAAATGACATCGTTGTCGCGTGTAATTGGCTTGTAGGTGTCCTTGCCAAAGTAGGTCTCGCAATCGGCGGGCGTGTCGGAGAAGTGCTGCCAGGGTGTCCAGGTCTTGCCGTAATCCGTGGACTTCTCCAGCGTCCAGAGACCCGGGCGCGGCGAGTTGCCCATGCGTATGAACAAGTAAGCGACATGGAATTCCTGGAAAATGATTATTTAATTGTCAGTTCTTACTTCTTCTAAATGGGATATATTTTTATAAAATATATTCTTCCTCAACTAGATGGCAGTTGAACTGAAGATCTCCTTTTAACTTTCGACTTCCTATAATTTTGTACAGTGTATTTAAAGTGTCTGGAATAGATCTTTTCTCTCAACCCAAGGCGCAGAGCAAGCAAATTCATTAAAATTCATTAGTGTAGTGTACACATAAGATCTGTATGTATGTGTGTGTGTGTGTGTATCTACAGAGGTTGCATGAGATCATTGAAGAGAATTAACTTCATGCTCTCCAGTATACTAAATTTATCTGCGTCCGCCGAATGTTTGTTTATTTGGCTTTATGTTTGCTTTTCAATTTGAATTCAATTGAAAACGAACCAAGTATGCATATATGTATGTAAGTGTATTCACAAGGTATTAAGATACATATGTACATACAAACTCCTTACATACAATGTGCGTTTGCTTACGGTTGTGATCTTCTGATGCTTGGCATGTTTATAAACTTGGAATATACACAGCTTTTATGCTGTCCAGCTTATAGATTTTAAGAGAACTCAGTCAACAGTTTAAGAATGCTCAAAAGTTTTCTTTGTTAAACTTGATATTTACATAGAATATTTTATTGCTCAACATTTTTTTTTATATATTGTGAATTTCAGCTAATTCTCGAAGTTCTTTTCAAAATGTTTTGCCAGTACGAAAGTATGTGCAGGCGTTGCAGTTTTACAATTTATGAACACATATTAGATGATCTCATTTCATTCCGCTACTACAAAAAATAATAGCCCCCAGTAGAAACTATTCAGAAGACTTGCCTGGGCTATAAGTAGCTACAGCCACATGATCTGGAGCGTTTCCGTTGCAAGTGCGATAAGATGCGCGCAATGTGTGACCCCAAAGTTTTTATAGAACAATTCATGACTTTTAATGATAAGCGTGGGCTGCGACAATAGTTGTTTTTTTTTGTTTTCTTATTGCTATCAGTAGGAGAATTCTGAACAGAATAGTACAACAACTGAATTGCTCAAATGCCTGGTAATAAGAAGCCTTCACAAATCTTTTAATTCCAAGCAACATTCTCAGCTGCTTATCGCTACAAAAAATACAAATCCAAACACAAGTCAATGCTCTGCGTGGCAGTTTCTAAGTGAACATGTAAGCTGAGACAGCCCAACATAAATACATATGTGTACATATGTATGTGTGCCCGTTTGTATGTGCGGCAACTTGTATATAGCGCGCTGATAACCCGTAACTCCAAAGGGAAACAACAACAACAACAAAAATATCAGAGCTCAGCAAAGACTTTTCGCTGTGGCTTCAAGCTGAGAAAGCAAAAAGAGACAACGTTGTCGTCTGCGTTGCAGACGTCGAAAATGAAATGAAAACCCATTAAAATTGTTTCCAAAAGCAATGTGCTCACTAATTTTACGAGCCCGTCCGACCGAACGTGCCCCAGCCAACGGCCCGTCCCTGTCCCTGACCCTGTCTGGGGCGCTGTCCGAGCTGAGATGATCGAACCAGAACCCATTGGAACACCGCACATAAACACGTTGCATTGACTTGTTTTGAGTTTTGAGCTGTCTTTGTTTTGGGCTTGTTCTTATTGCTGTTTACCTGTTCGAAATTGATGGTCAAATTGACTTCGTTGAATTTCATGCCTCGGGACAGGGGTGGACTCTGCCACCAGGCCTCGGTGCCGTCGATTGCGTTCTCCGGCGGGTGGTTCTTCTCCGGCACATTGGGATCACAATAGTCGCAGACCTAGAAATACAACACATGTTTTTTATAATAAAACTTTAGACTTGTGTTTTAAAAATAGTTTCGAATTTGAATGTTCAACACATGTGGCACGCAGCGGGTTCCTAATGCTGCCTCAGAAACATCATAATTTTGTATGTATACTAAAAATTAGAAATTTGGCCACATGTGTCGCTAGAAATTTAATTGTGATCCTATCTTACCTGTCCTTGGATAACCGAGTAATCAATGTGATCATTTTCCGTGTTCGCTCCGACCAGTTTACAGTAGAGTTCGGGGCCATCCGTGTCCTCGCCACATGTGGCAGTTGCATGAATCTTGCGGCCAGTAGCCAAATTAAAATATGGCGGCGTCAGTTCGGCATTACACAGCGCGACAATCAGGCAGAGAGCAAAGGCCACGCCCATAGCACAGATTGGGGTCGCACTTAGCCCCATTGTGCTGTGTGTTGAACACTTGGCACTCACGCACACAAACACACACACACTGGCGCACAATCAGTAGTAAATGTCCTTTATCTTTGGTCACTTCCGGTTCACTCTTATGTATTCCACTTTCTTATCTCTGACTCGTTTTTTCACTTTCTGGATTCCTTCTTAATTCTTTTCAGAGCCCATCCAACCGCACTGGATGGCTCGTCGCGAGCAACTGAACTTCATGCAGTGGGAAGTTTTCCTCGGTACCCCAAATAAAAAATGTCTGCATCAGAAACTGACGGATTCGTTCACTGCTCGGCTCGCCCGACGATCGTCTGTTCGCTGTCGGCTGCCGGCGATCCCGGCCCATTTATTACTTCATCGCTCAGCTGAGATAACCTTTCAACGTCGTTTGTTGTGCTTGCGCTATTCGTTTATTTTTTCCCAGCACTTCCAGTTTTTTTTTGCGCTCTCATTTGTTGTGCTCGCTCTCTCTGCCGCAAAATGCCGGCCGGCTTATTTATTTTTTGTATAGAATGAGATAGAAACGAAACCAGAGAAAAACCTTGTTTGCCTCTCTTGGAAATAATGGCTTGTTAGCTAGACTTCCAGTGCCAGCGGGCTTTTGAATAGAGTTTAGAAATATGTATGTATTTTTATCGATTCGAGCCACCTCGCCAGTGGTGCCCATTTGTTCCACAGTCTCTCACAAAACACAATTCCCTTTTGGCCATCAGTAAATACATAAATCTCTTGTAAGCTTAATTTGAAGTGAAGTTTAAATCGGTTATTTACCGATTAACACTCGGCACTCGTTTACTTCTACTAAAACAAAAGTTATTTTACTGATCATATTAGTCTGGCTTGTTGTTTGTGCAAAATAACTGGACTGAAGGTGAATAACGGCTTAAATGCTCGATTCGCACTCAGGCATGTCCATAATAAAATGAAACTCAACCTACAATCGCCAAAACTTGAAGTTTATTGCTAGAGCTATTAAAAAACGAAAAGAAACGGCCAGCACGCTGGCAGCGAGCAGCTTTGAAAATCACGATCAAAAAACTGTTAAAATTCATGATCAATGTATCGACAGCGCAGTCGACAACGCGACGGCGGCGTCCGGCAGCTGTTGCCATTTGTTGACAGCGCCGCACGGTTCACTTGCCACAGAAGAAACTGGTTGGCAGCCAAGCATTGCAACGCTCAACGCTCGCAATGACAAAAATAATCGCACTGATAAAGACGGCTAAGAGTGTCAGCAGTTTTTTTTGGCCTCAATTTTTCTACTATCTGGTGGGCCGGCCACACTTTGCAGCCGGCCGTCCCGTGGATGCAAACGAGTTCTGATGACGTAACAAGCATCGTTTGCTTGTTGTTGTTGGCGTCGATGCTGTTTCTTGCAACTCACGCAAATGAGCGTTAGAGTGCCTGCCAAAATAAAAATAAAAAAAAATTGAATAGACATTAGTGCATAAGTGTATATATTCACATATGCATACTTCATATTCACTGTATGTGTGTATGAAAGCTCGATTGCAACATCAACGAGAAGTTCTTGATTTAACGTCTCTGCTGGCGTTGCACATTGGTTTCAAAGCAGCACTGCCAGTTTATCTGAAAAAAATGCCAAAATTTTATTTACAACATTTTTTTTTTTTTTAAATCCTCATTCGGCATTTTACATGGAAAAAGTTTCCCATATTTTAGACAAATAACATAACATTTGTTCAATCAATTAGGCGCGATGACAAGCGTGATTTTTGGTGGGTTTTTTCAATGCACTCGAAACTAGTCCAACCAGCCCCACTGTGCACCGCTGCCAGCGTTGGCGTCAACGTTCACCTGGCCGCAACCGCGTTTCATTTATTTATTCGCAGTTGTATTTTTGATTTCGCGTTCAATTTGGTTCTAAGTCTCGGCGCGTGTGCATCGACGTAGTTCTCGTTATGGTGCTGTTGAAAGTGATCAAATATCTAGTGGGTTAGTGTGGCAATGTATTCGGTGTATCTGATAGCTGCAAATGTATCTCAAAGTATCAATTGCCTCTTTCTTTACATGTGCCTCGAAAGGCTGCGTGGTTCGTGTCTGCAATGAGCTGTCCCAGAATATGAATTCACTTAACAAGATGTTTAAATATCACTTGCTCGAGGCGAGTTAGTTAAGTTGAATTAAATTATATATATAGTATATAAGTACGCATACATACACATGTACCTGTCCCCACAAATATCCAGTTATACCCATCCGATCTGTCAGGCACGATGCTAATTAAATCTGTTTTTTTTGTGCTTCAATAAATCATTTGCTCTCACACAATCGAATCTCTTTTATAACACGCGATTCTGGTCAAATTAAAACCACATTTAACATCCAAAATTAAAGAGAGAACACATAGCCGAGAATGGCATTTGTATAATTATATAACCTTGTTCAGCGGGTGGCTGCCACAGCGGCTGGTAGTGCCACCAGGTACCACCAGGCACCACCAGAATGGTGCTTGCACAATCAACGGCTGCCGTTAAGACTATTAATGGCTTTCGATTTCGGTTTAAATTGGTCTTGGAATTATGCAATATTTGCCATGTAAACGTTTTACATTAATATTTATAAGTTGCATCCATGTCTAAGAGTTTTTAGACATTCAACACTCGAAACTTGGTCGAAATTAAGCAGATTTCCCTAAGAAATCTAAAAATGAAGTTTCTATTTAAGTTGATTGATAAAAGTTCTCAGGCTTTATTGTAATATATTTTTAATAAATCACGCTTTATTATTAAAATTAATTTAAAAATTCAAAATTTTAATAGGCTTAAAAAAAACCCCAAAAGTTTTCTAGTGAAAAATAGCTTGAGAATTGGCGGATTAAAAGAGAAAGACAGCGAGAGAGGAAGAGAGAGAGAGAGAGAGAGAGAGAGAAGAGAGCAGTATATAATACAAGGTCTATTTGTATTATAAAAACAAACAAACAAAACAGAGTTTTAATTGAATACACAATGAACACCTTAGTAAGAATTAGCATATAAGCTTGTAAGTCAGCCGTGACGTCACATATAACGTTAAAATAGCCAACAATTTAGTTTTTTGTGTGATTCATTTCATAATTCATAATATCTTAAAATATATAATAAATAATAATAATAATTAGTTGTAATTATTCATTACGCATGATTGTTCGGCCAAAGCCTAGAACACTACTGACAAAGCTTAACATCGACGTGATCATACCATGGGCATGTTTGGAACTTTTAGTGGTTCCTGCGTCGTTTCTTTTCACTTTGTTTGTGCTCCTTGAAGACTGCATTTCGGCACTGCTGAAAATGCGCGCGACGTCAGGCAAAATTAGTTTCCTGCCAAACTCTGCGCTGATCTCATTGAAACGATCATCTTCATTGCTGAATTCGTCCAGGTGCCTTCCCTGTGCTACAAAAGGACACTAATTGAGTTTAAGTTAATCGCCGACAAACTATTTGAGCTTACCAATTAACAGCAGCGCTGAGCTGATAAGGAATACTGATAAGAACTTGGCTGGAGACATTTCCGTTTTCGACAATTGACCAGATTCGACTGAACGCATCTGCAAGTGCAACGCTGAACTTTATAAGAGCCGCCAAGCCAGACGATCTACGTGATCTTTGGCAGAATGCAATAGGAACAAGTTATGTGCACGTTCCACAAAATAATTGTTTTATTTATGCCTTTTTTCAATGCTTGCCTTAAACGATACCCTATAATAGCTAAAAACCCGTAAATGCTAAGACATAATTGATTTTTTTCTTATGCTTTTTGTTTAATTCTTATTTAATACCATAACCTATAATGACTGTATACCCGTAAATGGTCGCACCTAATGGAATGGAACCGTAGTCGTACTTCATATTCGTATATTGAACTGGTCTGACCGTATTTCATTAAGTGAATCTTGGAGCATCTTAGGTTTTCTGGTCTTCAACTTGAACAGATCGTATGCAATATCCACTTCGGCATCGGCCAATCGCTCATCTTCCACGCCCGGCCATTGTTCATATAGTTTCTCCTGTAGTTCCCTGTTGGGCTGACTTGTTGACGACACAGGCTGACTCGTGACCACGCCCACAATTAAATAGAGCACTGCAAAGTAGCATAAGTGTAATGATCGTATACCAATATTGAGGGACCAGTGGCACTCCTTCGACCTAAAACTAACCAAAGAAGTGTGTTAGACGCATTTTTAAAGACGATTGGCTCTGTTGATAATAGCTGATAAACTGACCACTTTTCTGAGGAAGCCCTCCACTTATATACATGCCCGTACTCGCTTCAACCTATTGACCGGCTCTTAACTGGCAACTCAAGCGAAGATTATGCAAAAGAGTACCGCCGAAAAAATGCTTGAAAAAGGGGGCTCGAGGCGTCGTTCTGTCTCACGCCGGTCATAAGATTAGTGGGCAAATACGTTTGACGTCATTGGTGACAGACCCAAAAAAAGTTTTCGTCTGGCCTTACCCGCTGATCGGCGCTTAGCACAGACCTCATTAATTATTTTTAAAATACCGAAAGCCATCGCCTTTATTCACAATACGTATTTAATCTTTCACGTGCCCAAAGAAGATAGTCCAACGTTCATATGTCGGCGTCTCCTCGCAAATGTACGTCTCCATTAGGCAGTATACGTCATTAAAGTCGCTGTAGTCTGGAAGAAACAAGTTTTGATTGTTCAGTTTTCGGTAGCCGTAGAGTGGGGGCAGTCAAGAGTGATATGAATGATTGCGAGTGTCGTATACCCTAGCAGAGGGTATTATTATTTTGCCAAAAATTGTATCACGCATTGAAAGTGATATTTCTGTTATATTTTCTTTACCAGAATAATTAATTAGGTCGATTTAGCCAAGCTCATCAGTCCGTGTGATGATTAAATTTATATGTCAAGCCGGAGTTATCGGATAAGTATGTCATAATTAAATAATGATTAATTTAAATGCATATTACGTACTCTTCCTCTCGTGACAGGCTGCAATATCCAAATGGCATTTGGATGCATATTTTCTTATGCAGCCACCTTCCTCATCCCAACCACAGATGGCGCTGCTTTCATTCACTTTGCCGCAGGTTTTCTCCAATGGGCAAACTTTGACCTTCTGCTCGGCCATTTGGCTACCACCAGCTATTACCACTGTACTGACTACGAATAATATATTAATTGCTAGGAAGACAAGCGATCTGCAAGCTACTTACGCATCAGTAAATTGCAAAGGAGTATTATTTTTATAAACATTTCTGGGGCGGACAAATTTTCTAAGATCACCATATCAAGCGCAATGCGCAACTAAAATGTCAACACATAATCAACTAGCTGGAGCTACCTTTGTCTAATCTAAATGTTGCCCCATTGATAAGATAACAATTTTAAATATTATTTGTCAATGATAAAATAACAACAAATTGCCATAAATCGAGGCGGAAAGCTGACTACAAGATTACTGCGAGAGAGTTTAATAATAATATTGAATTTGTGCTAATCTGTATAACAAAATGTTCAAGTTGATAATATCGAAATGTGGCATTTTTTTTTGTATATATCTTTTGATAGTAACTAGAATCAAGTTCGTTATTCCCCAAAGAACAAGTTAGGCAGGTTTAACCGTTAGAGGAAGTTCTATAAAATGTTTGCAGCTTGTGATAGCAAAAAACGTAGCATACTTTTACGGGTTAGGGTTAGTGTCTTGGATACACGATTTATTTCTACAAATTTTGGTGCATACACTTGTGCATCATTTGCTTTTTGATTGACTGCGATACAATTTGGCATAGATGCCATTCTTGGCCAGCAGCTGGGAATGTGTGCCTTGCTCTATGATGCGTCCGGCTTGGATAACGCAAATAATGTTCGCATTCTGGACAGTGGACAGGCGATGGGCAATCACAATGCAGGTGCGTCCGGAGCAGGCCGAATCCAGCGCCTGTTGCACCACCTGCAAAACAAGTTTGTGTCTTTCTAGTGGAACAATTTCAAGTGAGAAACGCAAGCATCCGCTTACCCTTTCGCTCTGCATATCCAAAGCTGAGGTTGCTTCGTCTAGTAAGAGAATCTTGGGATTGCGCACCATGGCGCGGGCAATGGCAATGCGTTGTTTCTGTCCGCCCGACAGTTGGGTGCCTTTGGAGCCCAGCATGGTGTCGTACTGGGCGGGTAGTGTCATAATGAAATCATGGGCATTGGCCATCTTGGCCGCATCAATAATCTGTTGCATGGGCACGTTGCGCGAGGTGTCGCCATAGCTGATATTCTCCGCAATGGTCTTTTCGAAGAGCGACGGTTCCTGCGAGACAATGCCCAAGCGACGGCGCAGGGTTTTCAGCTCCATGTCCTGATGTATGCTATCCTGATCAATCAGCTGTGGGGGAACGAGATAGTTATAAATTGGTCTCAAATTTATGTTTATCATTGGAGAGATTGACATACTATCTTGCCCTCATCCGGATCGTAGTAGCGTAGCAGCAGCTGAACACAAGTGGATTTGCCCGAGCCAGAGGCGCCAACTAGGGCAACCGTTTGACCCTGCAGCACGTCCAGATTAAAGTCTCGCAGCACCGAGTGATCAGGTCGCGAGGGGTAGGCGAAATTGAGCTCACGATAGCTGACGCCATGCTCCACCACGTTCGTCTTGTAGATGTTGCCATTGCCATTCTGCTCGACGATGTTTGCCGATTGGATGAGCGGCTGGCGATCAATAATTTCGTACATGCGTGTGGCCGAGAGCAGAGCCGCGTTAAAGGCTGGCGTGAAAGCCAACGATTGGGCCAAAATAAACAGGCCATAGAGCATTGTGTTGGCAATTCTAGTTATAAGATAAGATTATAGTTGGAACTTGGTTTCGGTGTGGCTTGACTCACTTCATGATGACTTCGAACTTGATTCTGCCTTCGGCGCACATGAAACCGCCATAGGTCAAAGTGACGGCATAGCCGAAGAACATGAGGGTCATGCCCATCGAGTTGACCAAGCCTCTCCACTTCAAGCGACTTTTGATTTGCAGACGGTATCGTTCCACTTCCGCATCGTAGACCTTGATGAGTTCCTCCTCTCTGCGCAGAGCAGCCACGGTTCTTATTTGTGCTATAGTTTCTGTGGCTATGCGACTCGTTTCCTCCAGTACATTTTTCTCCTTGAGCGCTGACTTTTCACTAAATCTAGCCTCAAAGACGATCGAGCCCACCATGAATGGAGCTGTACTTAAACAGACCAGCGCCAGCTCCCAGGAGTAGGTGAACGCTATGGAAAAGCTGCAGATGAAGTTCGTCAGCGCCTGTATAATGTTGCTCAGGGGAAATCCTATGGCGCCCTGCACACTTGCTGCATCGCCAGCCAGACGAGCGGAGAGTGCTCCAACGCTGTTCTCCTTCTCATCGAACCAGCCCATTTCCTGTTTCATAATGGAGCCAAAGGTCATGGAGCTTTAGAAATAAAAAAGTTCTATATTATGAGGCGTTTAAGGATCTCGGATGACCCACCGCATGCGTGTGGTTAGCCAGACTCCAGCCAGATTATAGAAGAAGGTCTGCACAAAGCAGAAGATGCCCACACAGATGCCAATGACCACCGTGATAATGGACATGGATGAGCTGTGCTGCAGGACCGCCTCGTCCGTGGGCTCGGCCAGCGAGGCGTATAGTTCCGCCAGCACAATGGAGAAGGCTGGCATGGCGCAGCCAAAAAGTCCGGCGCATATAGTGCCAATGATTAAAAAGCTCCACTCAGGACGGGCCCAGCCCAGGATGCGAAGGAAGGTGCGCGGGTAGCTGATGTTCTTTGCATTCTTCTCTTTCTCATCCTCTTCAGCCGTTTGATTGTTGTTGGGATTCAGTCGCTTCATCTGGAACTCTGCATTTTTATCGAGGGATTTCAAAGAGTTTCTGTGAATCTGTTCGATATCATGGGATTTCTTGCGCTCCTTGGGCAGCTCTTCGCATTCATTGAGCAGCTCATCAGCAGTATTATCATACTCGTGGGCAGCGACCATTTTGTAATAGAAACCCTCTAGTTTCATGAGATCTTCGTGAGTGCCAAGCTCAACGGCTTTGCCATTTTCTATATACACAATTTGATCGGCATGCCTGATAGCGGATAATCGATGCGAAACTACTAGGGTGGTGCGACCTTTGCAGGCTTTATCCAAGGCGGCTTGCACCAGCTTCTCGGAATGATAATCCAAAGCCGAGGTGGCCTCTGTATAGAATGATTACTGTAGTTTAAATGTTAGAATTATTTTTACTAACTTACCATCTAGAAGAAGTATTGTGGGTTTTTGTATAAGCGCTCTGGCTATGGCAATGCGTTGCCGCTGTCCGCCTGAGAGCTGAACACCCTTCTCACTAATGTGCGTTTCATAACCCTTACAGTGAGAGAGAGCGAGAGGAGCTTAGATATTGGATAATAATGTGATTGAGGTCTAACCTTATGTAGAGCGATAATAAAGTCGTGAGCGTTTGCGGCCCTCGCAGAATCTTCAACCTCCTTTTGGGTTGCCTCCGGCTTGCCATGGCGAATGTTTTCACCTGTTATAAAGCGAACTCTCATTTTAAGATCGTGTGCAATAATCCGTTTTACCCACCAATGGTGCCCTGAAACAGGACTGGTTCCTGACCCACGACAGCTATATTCGAACGCAGCCAGTTCAGATTATATTTCCTGACATCCTCGCCATCCAGCAGCACTTGTCCGAACACCGGATCATAGAAACGTTGCAGCAGCTGCACACAGGTTGATTTGCCACAGCCCGAGGAGCCCACCAAAGCCACCGTTTGACCTGCCTTCACGATCACATTGAGTCCCCTTAGTACAATGATATCCTTGCGTGCGGGATACTGGAAGAACACGTCGCGAAACTCAATGCTGCCCTTCAGTCCGTAGTTGAGTATTTTGCCCGCCTTCGAGAGCGGATCAATGACAGACGCGCGATCGATGACATCGTAAATGGCGCTCGCTGATCCACGCGCCATGGCGAAGGTCTCGAGAAACGGAGAAGTTCGGGAGAGCTGATTGGCACCCACAATTATGCCCGAGATCACAATCATCACTATTGCTGGCGTGTACTCCCGGGTCTCGATGGGAATATCGCTGGCCCGATCGAGCAGAATTAAATTGGCGCCATACCAGAAGGCACCAGCGCCCACAATGAACATCATGGCCTTCATAACAGTATCGCTGAGACCGGAAAAGGCGCCCTTCCATTTGCCCGCCTTAAGAGCGGGCTTGAGAAGATTATCGTAGCGCGTGGTCTCCGAACGCTCGCCGCCAAAGGCGACCACTGTGCGTATAGCTCCGATGACTTCCTCCACCACGGAGCTGGCGCGCACATAGGAGCTTTGCTCCCGGGCTGTCAGTTTGCTTTGGTACTAGGATTTCGAGGAAAGATTGAATACTTGAGGTTTTTAAATAATATTTCCGAACTTACATGTGCAACCACTGCATTTACCACCATGGTCAGCGGTATGTAAAAGAACATGGCCAATGCTAGCTTCCAGCCATAAACAAAGGAAATTATAACGCTTATGGCCACATCGCAGATAATTGTTATAAAATGACCAAGATTCTCCGCAATGCCAGTGCGTATTTTTTCCATGTTGCTTTAGTTATAAGGTTGAATAAAATACCTGGCAATATATTTGACGTATACTTACTCAGTTATGCGCACGGCAAAATTTTGATCCTTAGCCATATCGTGCCAGCCAATTTCCTGTCTGATCGTCGCCTTGAAGAACTCCCGACGCATTCGCACTGTCAGCTTTAAGGCCATATGATTAAATATATTTACAAAGGTCATGCCCGAAAACAACATCAGCAGCGAGTCGAGCGTCATGAGTATACCAAATGAGACGCTATCCTTGCGCAGCTCCTGCATATTTTCCTCATAGCTAGCATTGGTGCTATAGAAGAGGGCTTGAAGAATCTGGATGTACTTACTCGATATCTCGATATACTTACAGTTGCTTTCCTCCCCCAAATATGGGCAGGGCTTTCGTGCCTGAGCTGGTTCCCACGCCCAAGCTTCGGTCGATAAACATCGCCACCAGTTCGCTGTACACTATAATAGCTATGGGAAAGACCAGGGCATGCAGAAGGGCCGCTATAAGGGCACAGCCGAGCAGCAGGTAGTCTACGCCACAAACATAGCGAAAAAGCTGTCGATAGTTGACGGTTTGCAATTGAGGTTCCTTCGCCTTAGTTTTGTTTGGCTCGGCCTGGGTCGCATCATCCCCATCAGACATATTGGGCTCTGCCATTGACGTAGTTTAAAACAAAAAACTTTCGCCTATAAACATTTACCCTCGGGGTCAATTAATAGTTAGCGCTCGTGTGCAGCAAATGAATCTTTACAACCGGTAGGTAATCAGCGAGTTCGAAGACTCTTTAGCTGAAGCAAAACTGTATTTTACGATCTTGGTGTGGTTTTGGTCTTTGCGTCTAATTGATGGACACTCCGAAAAAATTTTTTGGTTTCAATAGATGCGCGGCACTATGGGATTTCGGATCCCTCGCCGGTTACCGTTCCGTTTGAAATGTGGACTCGAACTGTTGGGTTGGCTTCTCATGGGTTCGTCTTTTATCAATTCCGATTCTATGAATGTTCAAATAGAGAAAGAGCGCACATCTGTCGAGTGGAAATGTGTTCTGCGCTCGCCGTTTTTGCAATTTCTCTTATTTTATTTTAATAAAATTCAATTGGATTGATTTTTCTCAAGGTTCAGAATGACTTGAAGATATGCAACGAACATAAAGGTATGGAGAGTATTATATGTATATTTTATATTATATGGAAATGCTAGGTCATCAGAGGTTCTTTAAATAAATGCCTGCAAATTTGCATGAAATACGTTAATGAGATTACATACAGAAGAGTGTATTCTCTTCCGATAGACTGTGTGCGCCGTTATCATTGGGATATACCTTTATAGCTTTATTTTACACAAGTGTATGAAATATAAGAGATATTCCGTATCTTGAGTTTTGGCTCTTATCAAGGGATGTTATGCTAATATTTGCTTATTCTCCCAATTATCGCGCCATTGACATCTAAATGTTTCTAGTTTTAATTGTATAATAGAAAGACATAAAGATTAAACATTATCTGTGAGATACTGACATCTAGGCTGTCATGTAAAGTGCATTTATGTACCTTTAAAATTATTTTCGAGCGATACATATAGGAATATAGCTGACTGATAAAAAGAGGCTATAATAATTCAAATGAGGAAATCAAGACTTAGAGTTGGGGGTTTTATAATTGATATGTTGAAAGAAAGTATTTAAGAATATATATATTCTTTGTCTTCTTTTGACTTTCATTAAAAATTGCAATATCAAGAGTTGCACGATAGTTTATTGAAAAACAGTTGGCAGAATGTGTGTGTAAAATGTGACAGCAAATTAATCTTAACTTTGGTACAATAATAAAAAATCTGAATCCAGTAAGGAAATTAAAGGCTCAGTGAACCTTTTGAGTTTTGTGCAACTTGGCATAGATGCCGCCCTGGGCAATCAGCTGCAAGTGCGTGCCACGCTCCACAATTCTTCCGCCTTGCACCACGCAAATGACATCCGCATTCTGAATCGTCGACAGGCGATGGGCAATGACAATGCAGGTCCGTCCAGAGCAGGCGGAGTCTAGAGCCTGCTGAACCAACTGAAGAGCAGAGTTTACTTTGTTATCAGAAGCAAGAATGATCACAATATTTTAGGAATTTACCCGCTCGCTTTGCATGTCCAGCGCTGAGGTGGCCTCGTCAAGCAATAAGATCTTGGGGTTCCTAACCAGGGCACGTGCGATGGCCACGCGCTGCTTCTGCCCCCCCGATAACTGGGTGCCACGGGCGCCCATGCGCGTGTCGTAGCCATTGGGCAACGAAATGATGAAGCTGTGGGCGTTGGCGCTCTTGGCGGCTGCAATCACCTCAGCCATGGGCACGGCGCGACGGTTGTCACCGTAGGCAATGTTCTCGGCAATGGTGCGCTCGAAGAGCGAGGGCTCCTGGGAGACAATGCCCAGCTTACGGCGAACGCCCTCCAGAGTTAAATCGTGCTGAATGTCATCTTGATCAATGTGCTGCAGGTATAGCGAAATTTAATAGGGCGACTTCTGGAATACCCTTTCTGTTGGCTTACAATTGTGCCGTCGTCCGGATCGTAGTAGCGTTGAAGCAGCTGTACGCAAGTGGACTTGCCGCAGCCGGAATGGCCAACCAATGCCACAGTTTGGCCATGTAGCACCTCCAGGTCAAGACCATTCAGGATTTTGGCATCTGGCCGCGTGGGATAACGAAAGTCGATGTCGGAATAGCGCACGCCCTCAAAGAGATTCAGCTGCTTGGCCAGCGTGTTCTTAATGGTGCCCATGGGCGAAACAATGCGCGGCTTGCGGTCGAGTATTTGGAACAAGCGATAGCCGGCCACCAAGGCGGCCGTAAAGGCGGGCGTAAAGGCCAGCGATTGGGCCAACATCATGGAGCCATAGAGCAGCGTCTCAGATACTCTAAACAGAACAACGCACTGGATGTGAATTGGAAACTTAGGCTGAGTTAATGGACAACCCACTTGATGATGTCCTGGAAGGGCACTTGACCCTCAGAGACCAAGACGCCGCCATAACAGAGCGCTACGGCGTAGGCAAAGAAGGCCGATGCCTGCATGGTAGAGTTAAGCACCCCGCGCCAGCGTAGTTTCTGCTTTATAAGCTTCTCCACGTGCTGGATTTCCGTGGTGTATTGCTTGATGACCTCAGCCTCGCGTCGCAGGCCGGCGATGGTGCGCACATTGGTGACGGATTCGGTGGCAATGCGACAGGCTTCCTCCAGGACTTGTTTCTCTCTGATCAGTGCATTGGACATCATTCTACAAAAATGGGCAAACGCGTATTTGCAGGGTATGGAAATGCCTATCAAACTCATACTCACTTGGCTTCGAGTATGACAGATCCAACAATAATGGGGCAATTGGCCAGGCAGAGCAGCGCCAGTTTCCAGTTATAGTACATAGAGACCGACACACCCGAAATGAAATTGGAGAGAGCCTGAATCATGCCGCTTAGGGGAAAGCCTATGGCACCCTGCACGCCGGCCGCCTCGCCAGATAAGCGCGCCGACAGCGCGCCCACCGAGTTCTGCTCCTCATCGAACCAGCCAACTTCCTGGCTGACCATTGCCTTAAAGGTCATGGCGCGCATGCGTGTGGTCAGCCAAACGCCGGCGTAGTTAAACAGGTAGGTTTGCAGAAAGCAGATCACTCCAGTGATTACCGCTATGCCCAAACAGGCCCAAGATAGAACCGCAGTTCGACTGAGCGCTACCTTCTCGTCCTGCTCGGCGAGTGCAGCATAGAACTCGCCAAAAATGATGGAGAACGCGGGATATAGGCAGCCCACGGCAATGGCTGAAATGCCACCTAGTATAAGATAACACCACTCGGGTCGTGAGATCCGCACAATTCTTAAAAAGGTCCCGAAAAAGTTGGGTTTCTCAGCGGCAGTATTTTTGTTGTCCGTGTTGCTCTCCTTAATGGACTTTACAATGGGCTCGTCAAACTGTACGCTGTTCTTCTGGTTCTTCTCGAAGTTGAGAGGACTCGTCTCAAAGGATTTCTCGTAGAGCGCTAGGCTCTTGCCTACAACAAAGTTTTCTTTAGACTAACGCTGAAAATCTTAGTTCTTGCAACTCACGCTTTGTCTCATCTATATTCTCGTCCTTGTCAATCTCCTCGGCCATATTGAAATCTCCAGCTTTGGCCATGTTATAGTAGGCACCCTCCAGTGCCATTAGATCATCATGGGAACCTTCCTCCAATACTTTGCCGTCGTGTATGAAGACTATCTTATCTGCACCACGTATAGCCGAAAGCCTGTGTGAAACCACAATGGTGGTGCGTCCTTTGCTCGCCAAGTCCAAAGCTTGTTGCACCACCTTCTCAGAGTTGTAGTCCAATGCCGAAGTGGCCTCTGCATAGAAATGGGTCTGTTTATATGATCTTTTAAGCCGCTGCCCCACTCACCATCGAGGAGTAATATCTTGGGATTCTGTATTAGAGCCCGGGCTATGGCAATGCGTTGCTTTTGACCGCCAGAGAGCTGAGAGCCATGTTCACCGATTATTGTGCGATAGCTCTAAATGAAATAAGAACAAGGATCAGCAAGGATAGCACTCTATGGCCGCATCACTTACCTCTGGTAGATGGCTAATAAAATCATGAGCACCAGCTTGGGTGGCAGCTGCTTCGATTTCCTTCTGCGTGGCATTGGGCTTGCCATAGCTTATATTTTGCGCTGAAGAGAAAAAACAAAAATAGAGCACATATGTGATATCTAATTATATCAAAAATAGATCCATAATTACCAATGGTACCCATGAAGAGCACCGGCTCCTGTCCCACGACAGCAATATTGGAGCGCAGCCATTGTATATTGTACTTGCGAATGTCCAAATCATCCAAAAGCACTGAGCCGAAGATAGGATCGTAGAAACGCTGCAATAACTGTATGCAGGTGGATTTTCCGCAGCCCGAGGGGCCAACTAGCGCCACAGTTTGACCCGCTCGGATCTTGATGTTCAAGCCGCGATGCACAATAACTTCCGGACGCGAAGGATAACGAAAGAAGACATCCTGAAATTCAACATCGCCGCGCAGACCATAGTTTAAGAGCTTGCCATCTGTGGACAGTGGATCGATTTTCGAGGGCAGATCTATGACTTTAAATAGATTGGCCGCACAGCCCCGTGCAGTGGCAAAGGATTCGAGAAAAGGCGCAGTGCGAGCAATATTATCCGCGCCCACAATAATGCCAAAGAATGCCTATGGAGAAAGCAGTAGATAAATGAGGTTTTTTCTAGAGTAACGTCAAACATACAATCATCAAAATCGCTGGCGTATACTCTTTATCCTCCACATTACGATCGTCCAAAATGAGATTCACGCCGTACCAAAAGGCGCCGGCACAGGATAGAAATAGCATGGACTTAAGGATCGCATCGCTCAAGCCGGAGAAGGCGCCCTTCCACTGACTGGCCTTGCGTGCGGGCACGAGAAAGCTCTCAAAACGCTCCACTTCCTGTTTCTCACCGCCAAAAGAGACAACGGTGCGTATGGCACTCAGGATCTCCTCCGCCAGATTGCCTGCTTCCGCATACGATTCCTGTTCGCGTGCCGTCAGCTTACCTTGAGTCTGGGCGTGGATCCAGGCATTAGATTGCGATTCAAGTTAACATGCGAAATCTTACCTTGCCCACGTAGTAATTGACGGCGATTACGAGCGGAATGTAACAGCTTACGGCTAGCGTTAGTTTCCAGCCGTAGCCAAAGGATATGCCAACCGTTATGATAAAGCCCACGATTAAGTAGAGAAAGTGTCCAACTTTCTCGGAGATGCCATCGCGGATCTTTTCAATGTCACTAGAACGCAACACGATTGTAGAAAGGGTAAATATAAAATCGCATATATACTACTTTTAATACACCTATGACTTATGCTTGCTCCTTAGGCGGATATCTCTTGTAGGCAGAAAATTTACTTTTCATGTTATTTCTTAGACATTTTTTAAAAGCAAACACTTTCCTTGATACTACTCATAAACGTTCTACACGCATTCTATTTAGAACACTCATACCAATAATACTTACTCTGTCATGCTTTGGACAAAGTTCTGCTTGGTAGCCAAATCATGCCAGCCAATGTCCTGTCGCATAACCGACTCGAAGAGTTTAATGCGCATCCGTGTGACCTGACGCAGGGCTACAAAATTGAATATATCTACCGAAAATATGCCCGATATGAACATGATCACCGAGACGATGGTGAGTAGAATGCCATACGATATGGAGTCATCGTACAATGCCTCGTCGTTCTCCTCGCGTGTGGCATTGGTCCTGTTAATAGAAATCAGATTTGGCTCAATGCAATTTCGAAGGTCAACTTACAATTTCTTGCCGCCCCCAAATAGGGGCAGGGCGTGCACCGTTGAGCTGGTGCCCACTTGCATGGCACGATCCACCAACATGGCGGTGAATTCACTGTAGACAATGACCACAGCGGGCAATGTGAGCGCTTTGATGCAGCACATGACAAAGCCAACGAAGAGCCAGAAGAGCTCGCAGTGCGTAGAGAAGCGAAACAGTTGCCAGAAGCTAATCGGAGGTGTGGGCTCCAAGCCCGCCGCCACAGGTATTTCTTCCACAGACTTCTCATCGCTGGTCGTGATGGATGCCTCGTCGCGATCGCGATCCATACTGTAACTGACAGTTGGACAATTAGACATGATATTAGTATTCAATGGGCCATCGATTTGAACACCAAGATTTTTTGCACGCACTACACAACATTCTCTAGAGACGGGCAGACGCCAAAAAGGTTAATTCAATTAGGCGACGCTTCGAATAATATGCCAAGTCGCATTGCGAGACTGATGCCTTGTCTTTAGGTTTTCTTTTTGTTATTGACCTCCGGGTTAACAAGTGAGGTGCCATATACATACATAAACACATCACAGATTGTTGCATAAACTATAATTCGAGCGTGGCATAAACTCGTTAATATATATCATCTTGATGATCAGCTTTCTGCTAGTGATCTCTTTGTATTCACATGTCCTCTAGCGCATATTTACCTGTAGCACTGCGCTGTATCCTTGTGTATTACTTCACAATTGATATCCAAGTTCTGTTCCTCCAATTAATGACCGTTACACTTGATCGCCTCAGCGAGACTGACTGCAGATCGTTTGAGTTCTGTCCATTTAAATTTCTAAACGTTTTGTTGTTTCAGTGCGTTGCCAGCTTTAATTGATCTTACTCGTAAGAGTCGCCATCGAGCCAGCAAAGAGTTTGTCAACTGCGAGGCTGTTGATCTAAGTGATCTTTAGCTTGAGTTGCTCTTATACTGACACTCTTATACTTTCATACATGGTGCTAGCTGCAATCACACTCTGACTGAATTACTCACGTTCTTGATTTGCGGTCTGCTTTATTTTTCTTAGAATGTCCTTCTCCCTGTTGTGAGATTGTATGCCTAACTTATTACCCATTACCCATTTTAATATCCCATTCGCTTTATAATCGCCGTTATGACCAACACCGCAATTTGACATAAAATCAGTCGACAACCGCTCGTTACTAGAACGCAGAAAATGCAATTTTTCAAAAATGATAATTCTGACAAATTATTGGAAAAATTAGAATTACAAAAAATGCATCAATTTTAAATGCAGAATCAATCCAGAGGATAATCCGTGATCAAAATGACCTTATTAATCAATATCGAATAACTTTTGGCAAAGTTGTGAGATTTTGAAGCCTACAAGGGGTACGGAAACTTTTACAAGTCGAAATTGTTGTAAATTTTAGCCTTGAACATGTCATATTATTGGATCTAGATTTTTATTTATAAACATAACTGATGTATATTATCTTATTTACAGAGTAGACAATTTTATAGTTGGCCTATGTAACATATACACACACGTGTGTATATACATATATTTATGTAGATACATTTTAGGTATTATTCTAAAGTTTTTATATACGACTAAGTGACTTATAAACGTAATTTGATAAAAATCGCATATCACATATTGTGTTGGTTTATATTTACACTGCCTACACGATAGGGATTTTCAATAAAAGTATTTATATATATATATATAGATAGTCTAGTATGGCAAATGCCAAAGAAAAAAATTTTAGTTGCAGTTATCATTAGGTAACATATATATACACGGATATCGGATCGAATAGACAACCGTACAGCTGAGGAATAGGAATAGGAATCCATAATGCGTGAGAGTGTTATTTGAATGTTATATCTAAAGACTAATGTGTGGTCCTCTTGTTAAACACAATCTATACATAATGTTGAAAGTTCTATGGATTCTTTAGAAAGTATCTCAAGTTGCTTAGAACGTTTCATTATCAGTTATATCAACTAAAGACTATTTGACAATTCGCTTTCTGATCTCTTTTCATAACTGAAGCTAAAATAATATCGTATTGATGGTTCTGGGCGGAAATACGGGAAGTATTTAATCCTAAGTATAACTAAGTTCAACTCTGTTCAAGAAAAATACGCTTCTGGACGGATCAGCGCTAACTCCCTAACTAGCCAAACCACGCGGCTTTAAACGATTCCTAGAAAGCTATATCCATAACATTATAATCCACTCTCATACATAGACCTCGCCCGTTTTGGGCTCTGGCTTGTGCTTGGCCAGCGTTGATGGCGCCGAGGAGGCACTAGCTGTGCCGCCCGCCATTCCTGCCGCTTCCTTGCCCCTGGGCGGAGGTATTGTTGACGTGGCATCCACCGAATCCGTTGGACCTGCCGAACGCACCGAGGACCGCTGAAAGTTCGGATCCTGCAGATTGAGGCTGACATTGAAACTGTTGTTGCGCGATATATTGCCATTCAGCGGCTTCACGGAGAGCAGAGCCGTTGTGGTGATGCCCCCACTGCCGTTGCTGGAGCCGCTGCTATTGTGGCCATCGACGCCATCACCCAATCCGGTCAGCTCCACAATGGACAGGCTCGAGGGCGTCCGTTGTATGGATAGGGATACGGGTATGGTGGTGATGACCTCGTTGGGATCAAAGCCACTCGCAGTGGTTGTTATTGTGGGTAACTGCGCATTGGCGGTCAGTGGCATGATGCTCAACTCGCCTCCACTGCCGCTGGTGGCCACGGTGAACGGGAACGAGAGTGTGGTTATGTTGGTTTCTGTTGGCATCGCTGTGAAAGTGGAAGAGCGGGAGTCAGGAATCGGCATGGTCGATGGAAACAGTTGACTTACAGCTCGTTGTGTAGCCCTCCTTCAATCTGGTTGGCATGACGGCCTGGGCAAGCGCCGCTGTGGCTGGATGCCCTGGAATCAGAGTATTATTGGAGGATGAGCTATCCATCTCTTTGATGGGCGACAGCAGCAGTGTGCCCAGCACCTGGCCGCTGTCCTGGTGCATATTTGTGCCGCTGGCAGTGGTGCTGTACGACGGATACATGCCGCTAGTGCTTTGGGTGCTCAGCTGTTGTGGGGCCATTATAACGGCACTGGTGGCTACAGGGTGCAATTGATTGTCTCAGCGAAAGTGGTGCAAAATCTAAGGAGTCGACTTACCCGTATTGGTGCTGCCATCCTTGGTGACCTCCGGCGTGGGTATGCGTGGCCGTGTCTTGGCCACATTGAAATTCAGGCCATTTAGCTTGGAATCTGTGTGGATAAGGTGGTTTCAGTGCTTGTTCTGAAGTGACTTTTTGGTTAGCTGCGAACTCACTTTGCTTTATCAACTGGCGCTGAGCTCGGAGCGATTTGCGATGGACAAACTTCTCGTAGAGACTTGGCTTGCTCTGCTGTGAGCCGGTCTGCTGTTGTTGTTGTTGTTGCTGCTGCTGCTGCAGTTGCTGTTGCTGCATGATGGACAAGGGCATGCCTGATTCGGGACTAGAGTAAACGGAGTTCAGCCGGTTGCGATGGAAGGGCATGCCGCCCGAGGAGTAGGCCGTGGACTGGCTGCGCATGGAGCCCATGCGCGACAGCTGACGCACCAGCCAGTTGTTCTTGCGCCGCTCCACCATGGGCGTGTCCACGCTCTCCTGAAAGGGTCATACATTAGCACACAGCCGAAGGTCACTAGCCGAGCATACTCACGTAGTCCGCATAGACATCGTCGCTGAGCATGCGCTTGCCGCCGCCGGGTATTATGTTGGCATACATCGCATCCTCCTTCTTCACCTTGTACTTCTCTGCGGAGCCTTTGGGCTCGTCGCGTCGATAATGCTCCGAGGCAACGGTATAGGGCAGTTCTTTGGGCACCACGCACTCCCAATACTGATCTCGCAGCAGCTCCGGATGCTCCTCGTGCATCTCATCCACAATCATGTAGGCGGCCTGTAGAAATCGTGTAGAAATTAGCGCGTGCCATAAATGATCGAAAGTGGAGCGGTTAGCGACATTGTATGGAACGTGTTTGCCATTTCTGATAATGCCCCTTCAATATCTGCCCACAAAGCCACACTTGAAGCAAAATAAACAAGCACCTAATTACATCACAGCCACGATCGGCCCACTCCCCACTATGGCAATAAATGAAAAAGTGAAATTTGTCTTGTCTTTTAATTGTTTCATAATGCAATGCAAATAAAGCGCAACCCACGAGCAAAAACTTATTAAATATACATGTAATTCACTTTGCTCCATTTTCCAATTTCTGCCTGTCAACTCATTGTCAAGTGTCACGTTTCGGCGTGTGATAGCAACTAAGCCACGAAAAGTGTTAAAAACTCTGCAGTTAAATTGTTAACTGACTATTAACCCATTTGTTCTCATCCGTGCATATTCTTGACCACATTTTCGAATGCATTTGGGCAAAATTTGAATGTAAAAACTTTACTCCTAAGTTGATAGCAACAAAAAGAAAAATATATAAAAACATCACACACAAAAACAAAACAGTCAATGATAAAAAGCTCTACAAAGAGGTTTCAATGTTTTTTTATTTTTTATTTTTATTTTTTTAACAGAAAACCTGTTTTCAATTTACTTTTGCCAATGTGTGTTGTGGTTGTTGTTGTTGTTGCTGTTGGTGCTGCCGTTGGCTTTTGTAAATAATTGCAAGCAGCCAGCCACAGCAGACCCCAAACTCAGAGATATACCCGCACACACAAATTGTATGTACACACAGACATACACATATGTATGCACATAAATACAAAAACCTCCTCGCACAGCAGCAAGTTCAGAGCCCAATGAAAAAAGCTGCAAAAAACACCTTAAAATAAGAAAACACCATAGCTGCGCAAAGCCGACTAACTAATATACCCTACTTGTAAATTCTTTGTTTTCCATTTATTCAAGATCTCAAATCTGTGATCATGATTTTGTCTTAATTAAGTCTATTTCATTTCAAAGCTCAACAGAATAGCTAGTATACCCTACAATAACAACTTTAGCCTTATGCTAAAAGCTAAATATAAATACTCGCAGTGCCTTAAATATAACTTTTCACTTTGTTTTTATGCCCAACACAAACCTCATTTTATCTTCAACTTTAATCTTTCTCAAGTATTTTGTAGACTTGAACAATAGCTTCAATAATATTATGAACATCATTTATGCAAAATAGCTGATATGTTTACTTTGTGCTTTACGTTGAGTAAGGCACTCTCGGAGTCGTCATGACCGTTGCCAGACTTCATTTACCTTTGCTGTCATTCAGAGTTAAGCGCCTTTTATATTTAGCGCGTGGCAAAAATGTTTTCTTCCTTTCAGCACAAGAACTTTAGCTGACTCAAATGAATAAACATTGTCCCAAATACATAATTACATACATATATATCACACTAACCCAATTTTTGAGGGCTATGTACACAACAAAAACTTTGACAGTTTTTAACAATTGTTATTTTAGTTGATAATAAATTTGAAACAAACTTGACAAGATCATTGTTGAGTTAAGTATAGTTATCTATTGGTTTTTGGTCTTGACTAATTGCAGCCTACATATTATAAATTTTAAAGCTATGTGCGGTTTTATATTTGTATCTCTGACTAGAGTGAAGACACCTGTTTGCTTATTGAGTATTTCTTATTAAAAATTAGACTCATAAATTTTTTTTCTCAAATTCATGCTAATAATCAAATTAGGTTGATATGAATTTGAAGTTATTCCGGTTTTTCCCCATAGGGTATTCTATTTTTCAGCACACAGTTTCTATGGAATGGGGAAGCTAAAAGAGTTTACACACGATACTTGTCACGATTATTTATGATTTTATTTTTCTGATTATATCTGATATCTATAAGCTGCCTCGTAAGAATAATGCCCTAACCCCTTAGATGGGAAATTGTTGGTGTTCCATGCATATCAGCCTTTATATGTATCCGTCGGAATTCAACTCACCTTTATGTGTCGATCGATTAGCCAATTCAATTCGATATCGTCGTCGTCTTCACCAAAGGGATTGATTAGCACCTCGGCAACTTTTAGCCAGCCCACATAGAAAACGAACTGTAATTGAATTGAATTCGATAAGATCATCAACAAAACAGCTATAAAATTATCATGAAATTTAGTTAATTAAAGCTAAGCATGGCTCGTAAATCTTTATACTCCGGTGGGGTGTGTGTATTGACGATAAATTCATATTAGTTGCACGTCGAAAGCTTTTCCATTCACTTTTTTCGTAATTTCATTTGATTTTGTACTTCGTAGGTAGCAAGCGAAATAAACAGTTATTAATGACAGCTCCTAAACATGGTTGAAAAACACTTGTCGTTGATTTTTATCTGAGTCGAAAAATGCCTTTCGTCAAACACACAAAGCGAAAATGCCAATTTATTATTTTGAACGTGACTGCAGGTCGTTTACATAACGCAAAACACTTGAAATCTGCCTGCATTCGAAGGGAACCGCAAAAACCAAAAACAAAACACAACAAAAAAAAAAAACAAAAAAATGTCCAAAGAATAGCTACAACATCGCAAATATACCTGTCCATATCGCGCTTCGATATAGATATCTTTGACTATAGTCATATCGTTGACAAGGTATAGCCATTACGTTTACTGGTAGCCGCATTGACCGCCTCATTTGAGTTTCAATTTCAGTTGCGTTAACGATCCAAAAACCGCAATGTTTTTTACAAATCGCAAAACGGCGAGACGTGAAAATTTCTATGATTAATGGCAAACTAAGCGAAACGTGCAAATTAAATAAATGCATTTCGAATTCCGTTTTTATATACACATATATATTTTTTCTATATGTTTTGTTTTTACTTACCTGCAAAACTGTAAAGAATGGAAAATACAAATCGGGATCCTCCCTGCCATTACGATCCAAGATATTTGGCAACATTTGACGTCCCAGTAGGGCGGCAATGAAATAGGTATAGAGCACCAGGGTAACCACCTATTCAAGTAGTTGAAATTAATTAAATTTCAGACGTTCAAAGATAAATTAAAAGATTGCTGTTTAAGTTTTATAGTTTCTTTTCGACTCGTTTCTGTTATTTTGTTAGTATTTGTTTGTTTATTTCAAGTATGCGCATCCGCCCAAATTGTTATCTTAACTCTCAATGCGAGGCACAACACAGAGCAACAAGTTTTCGAAATTTATAAACACACTTGAAATCGATTATATCATCGTGGGGGTATAGCTCAGGGGTAGAGCATTCGACTGCAGATCGAGAGGTCCCCGGTTCAAATCCGGGTGCCCCCTTCAAATACCTTTTTTTTTTTATTCAAATTCTATTTAATAATCGCCCACGCTTACCTGTGTGTAGACCAGCGGCACACAGACCGTATCGTAGCCAATGAGGCCACCCAAGCGACGTCTGATATCGGACAGCTCCACGAGTATAGTCTGCACTATGTGATCCGAGGCGATGAGTCCTTCCTTCCGCGCTCGATTGATGATATTTGTGGCCCAGACCAAAGGCATCCAGTACTTGGACATGGGACTCTTCTGGTTCATCGCCTCGAATATCTTCATCTCCGATTCGTGCATCAGACCCGCATCCACCAGGTGCTGTGTGGTGGGGAAGCGACGCTTGACACGCAGCGAGATGCGTTGCAGGGTTATGACGTAGGCCAGGACCATGTACCGCATGATGTTACGTCGCATTAGACGACCCGTCTCGTTCTGTGTGGAGCGTGAACGAATTAGAAGTCTTATCGGATAATTAAGGCGTGACCACTCACGTTGACGCCTCCAGTCGAATTAGGTATAGCGGCGCTAATGAACAGGGCCAGCGTATCGGGCCAAGGCAGCAGGCGATACTGTTCCCACCAGCGCTTGACCACCAAGCTGACATAGAAGCCCAGCACAAAGGACATGGGTATGTTCTCACTCTGCTGTGCAAAGTATTGGCGGATCTTGTTGAAGAGCCTGCCATTGATGACACATGTTATTTTGAATTTAAGATCATAATTGTTTAAGCCACAGCAGAGGCTTACTTACGTTTGCTGATTGGGAGTCAGTGCGAATCGGTAGGTGACATTTATGGTATAGTATAAACACAAATAGGCGATTAATTCACGCCAGACTAATTTGTAAACGCTGCCGCGCCATCTGCGTTTGGCAATAAAAGTAAAAAAATAAATAACATGAAAAGATTAAAGACTGCAAAATTTATGGCCAACACAAAAAGCGGTCTGGCATTTGGTCACTGAACAGCTTTGACTATGAGCTTGTAACTATCCACTTTTCACCTGACACAGCTTGAAATCTATTTCCTTATAGCTATTGTCCACCAGTACCCTACCTTTAAGCCGCATCGCATATTGAATTCATTTTAAAATATTTCGTGCTTAATGGGTCGCTAGTTCTGCAACTTTTTTTCAGGTCTCTCATGTCAGTTCTAATGAATTCGGGGTTATTGTTCACTTTTGACATAACACCATACGATATATACCATACGATATAATGATCTGTACAACCTCGGCGCTTCGTTTGATTGAGAATGGAACAGGAATTGCGACTCTACGTCGAACTTTGGGGTCTTTGCCTTGAGTGGCCACATCAAGGTTATTATGTTAATAGTATATGGGTTGCCTTCCTCTGTGATGCGTGATTTGTATTGTATAATATATTATTATATTCTAATCTCAGTTCCTAATATATTTAAGTGGCTTGGGTGTGTGTTCAGAGCTCACAAAGAACACGTGAAGTTAATTAAAGTCTACTCATATTTGTTTTGTTCTGAAGGAAATCATTAGTTATATGAGATGTTTCCATAATCAAATTTTTCTGTAATTTTTGTGCTTAAAAAAATATTGCACAAAAACGCAAGCGGAATTGTCTCAAAAACCTTGAGACCCATAAAAAGTTATTATTTCGGAGAAATATAAAAAACTTTAATATTTGTACATAAAGTTTAGTTTAGTTTCTCAGTTTTCAGATTTTGCTGATAGGGAATATATGAATGAATATAAGGGGCTCTACACGATGGAGGAATGATTGTCAAACTTGTTCAATATGTTATTAACATAAAAGATTTTATAATAAATCTTTCTTTAGACAATTTAATTGGTTGTTAAGCTAGGCAATATGTAAAATTTTCAATTATTTTAAATTAATTTTCCAGTTTTACAATAATATAAATATTACGTTAACATACAGCTGTCACATAAACATAGACTGATGTCTACTAAATCTGTAAATTGTCATGATTTTTGTTGGCTTTAAGCTTGTGAGTAATTAAATGTAATCTAGACAAACAGATTATTGTATGGGTTATTCATGTTATTGTATGGGTATTCACTGGAAACTTCTATAGTCAAGCATTTTATTTCTGTTAATAAAATATTTTTTATTTTTATTATTACTATTTTCTATTTTGTGCATAACTGTCACTTCCAATTCCAACGAGACCGCTTCACGTTCTGTCTCCTGCTGACCGCCGCGGGGGATCTCTATGGCTGCTGGTTACGAGTGACTGCACTTTAGAAGCAATTAATGCTAGCTGAACTCAAAAATAATAAAACAAAAATTGAATATAATAAAAAAACCAACAACAGCTGACAGTGGGCACTGTGACTGGTTACTATAGTACTTAGTACATATGCGATGTTAATTACTCTGGTAAACACTGGCAACTGGGCGGGCTATGACTAATGCACAAATTACCCACAGACTTCTGCTTAGTCTAAACGTTGGGACCTATGTATTTAGTGAAAGGCCTTCGACTGTACTCACTTCCATAGGATCTTCCAAAAGCAGCCAAAGTTGCTGCCATTTGGCACTTCGCCCGCATAAGACACGGTCATTTTGGAATTGTTGTTGCTTCAGTTGTAAGAATGTTGCTTCTGTTCTTCACGTTGAAATGAGTCCAAAATTGACGTGGCTAAGTTAGGCGAGTTTAATTCGGCTTCGCGTCATTGACAGCGGCATCGAAGTCGACGTCGCCGCATTGACGGCTGTGTCCACGCCCCCTTCTGGTGCACAGCCTGGTTCTGTGTAGGCTCACTTGTTGCCGAAGTGAATGTTGTTGTTGTTGTTATTAAAAATGTTGTCGTTGTTGCTACATTAAAGCAGGTGAGTTCGTCAACTTCGTCTTCTTAAGCTGAAATACAATAAGTGAGAGCGACGAGCGCGGCACACACGTTCATATAACTGTAAAATTATTCACCAACACAAGTGCAACTCATGCAAATACATTGCAAACAAAATAATTAAAAACAAAGCACAATAACAACTACAGCTACAATGAAATAAAAAATAGCTTAACTTAAATTCCAACACGTTTCGAACAGTTCGACGGCAATTTTCAGTTTTTTTTTTATATTTGTTACTGTCTTTTCATTTTATTTATTATATTATGCTCAAATTTAATACGATTTACATGCAATTTAAATGCACTTTCGTGTTTCAGTTTTGGGTGAAATTTGTTTAATTTTAGGTTTTTTTTTATAATAATAATATAAAAATAATGATGAAAAAATGTTTTTTATATATTTTTCTCGATTATTTTTGTTATTGGATTTTTATTGTTGCCTTGGGCCCTTGTTGGCCTTTGTTTTTTATCAACACGTTGGGTACTTAAAGATCAACTTAAGGACAGGATTTCCCCACACTCACATAATACACACACACGCGCGCTCACAGTGTATATGGGACACATTTCTGGTGCCTCATCATGTTGATGGAGACTTTTTAGGTATTTTCTGTTGGAAACCTTGAGATTGTCGAAAATTTCGACTGTTGCTTTTATTTTTATATATTTTTTGCCAAGTCAGCGCTTGATTTTTTGTTGTCCGGCTCCCATTTCGCTGGGGTTTTTTAGTTGATGTTGCGTTTCATTCGCGTATTTATTTTGATTAATCGTGCGCCTTTGGCGGGGATAAGTTTATCAGATGTTTTATTTATGTTGTATATTTGTGGAATTCACTTGAATTCGTATTGAGTATAGCAAACCTGTTGCCCTGCAGTTATATTTACGCTTTGACTCTAGTTAGGTATCTTTTGAGCACTTTAAAGCTGCAAATATTTGCATAACATATAACTGACCGTCAATATTCATTGCTAGAAACAGGTTCCCCGGCACGCGGACGAGGGGCAGGCGGTAAAATTTTCACTAAAGCGCGTTAATTTCGCTGATAAACACGCCGGTGACAGTATCTACTCGGACTCCATCTGTAAAAATGTACAATTTGAATAGTTATAGCCACTAACAGCTAACGGCTAACCGGTTTCCTGGCTATGGATCTGTGCCTATGCATAGTATCTACAATTTAGTCACGCCGCCTTTTAATTGCGCCTTTCCAGCAGCGTTAGCAGCAGTTTAATCATTAGTTTAAGGCAACTCCACCCACAGTCCCTTGACACATTTATGGGTAATTATTGAATTATTATATATTGTTCTCTGCTGATGCGCCTCTATTTACAGATCTTCGAATTGAGTTAAGGCATAGAAATTAGTTTTCATTGGATTTTTTATTATAATAGAAATAAATTTTTACGAGTTTTACTAACACTTTAGGCACAGGCACGGGCCGACTACCAAATTCGCCACGAATATTAGCCAACAATTACCTGCTATAAGGCAGGTATTATCTATGATAATTGTTTTTCTCAAACAAAGTGTAACCAATGACCCCATAGTAGCAACAAAATAACTCTGCAGTTAAAGATAAGCAGCTAAACTGTCCCAAAGATATCAGTTGAAGACAGTTAAGCCTCGTGATAGATTAACAAATTTGTAGGCTTGACAGAAGATGAGATAAAACAGGCATCGTGCGTAGGCTACAAATTGCATTATGTCGAGAAAATTACGTATACGCCACCCCTGCCCACTTCCGTTGCCGGCCCGAGCAAAGAAATGTTGGCCATGGCCTCAAAGTAAATGTTTACAGTGATGTTGATCGATGACGAATTTTATTCAAATATGTGCCATGGCGATCCACCGCGCTTTTCACTTTCTTTGACATAAAAGACGACGTCGTAGAGCTTAAAATGGCCACAAATTGTTTACACAATGACTGAAACTGAGTTTAATACTCTTATTGTAGTTGCTGCTAAATACGCCAAATACGCCAAATACGCCTTATTTTATTTCCCACTCGAAATGTCGGCAACATGCACACTTGCACTTTTTCTTGAGCCGTTCTCTTGCCTTGGCTTTGGACAGTGGGAGTTTTCAGCTTCATTAGCACACAATAAAACCTGTAGATACTACATCTTTTTCAGGCTGGTTGTTTTCCATAAATTAATTAGGAATTTTCGACGCATTAACTTGGCGTAGTTATTGAAAATTAACGTGCTTATTTAATTATTACAATTTATACTTGTAAGTGTGGCCATTAAAATTGTGGTTTTTATTATTAAGCGCATTATTAGGCAAAAATATTTTTAAGCTTATAATTTATCTATTAGTTTTTTAGTTACGTCAAAGAATTACATGATTTGTTTTTTAATTTTTTCTTGATGAATATTTCTCTAATTTAATTTAACATTTATAATAAATTTGAATATTATTTTATTTTTTATTGTTCTTTTTTTTTACTGCATTTAATGTCATTTTGTTGCATTAGCGCGTATAATTGCTTAATTGCCATTGGTTTTTAATTTCTCTTCTAATGGCTGGCCGCGTCTGATGTCAATTTCCAAGCTCATTTCACATTTTCAATTGAAAAATTGCATCCAAATTTGGCTTGTTGCGCGTTCTGTAAATGCTGGCCGACACGTACAAAAAGAGCTGCTTCTACTCAGAAGAGCTGGCGAGCTGTTGCCTAGCTTGAGAAGCATTTGGTGCTACGGTGCTACAGACACGCGCTTACGATTACAGCTACAGATTCAGATACTCACAGCCAATAGATACACGCATCGGTTACGTGTATCTGTAACTGTGGCGAGTTGTGCTGATCAGCCAGATCTTGCGCGATCTTACATTGTATATATTTATTTACCAGACAAACTAACTGCACTTGCGCATATTTTCCGTGTAACTTCACATAACGCGTATTTATATTTATTCAAACATCGTTCATAAGTATATATAAGTTTGTGGCGTGTCTGCTTATAACACACTTCTGCTTAGACATTTATTTGTTGGTTATACAAAAATATAAAAAACAGCCACAAAACGCGTCTGTTGTTTAGGCTTATTGTTTGTATTTATTTCGAAGCTAGCCGTCGCTGGGTTGATTGTTCCGCACGATCAACGAGGCGAGTGAACAACGAGAGGCTTGGAAGCTGCTAGCTTCAGCTTTGTAACATACCGACGACGGGTTTATCGCTGGCTGCTCGTTCCGATTCCGATTCCGATTCGATTTCGATTCCGAGCGGCAGCGGCCACAACCTGATTGCACGCTAAACTCAACTAAACTGCGCTCCAGACCAGAGAACTGGCGGGTCTTAACTCACATTTCAAGCGATGAGGCTTGGCAAAAAAAAACTCTCTTTTTTGTTTGTTGGCAACAGGTACTTAAAACTTGCTCTCTCTCGCTACGTCGTACTAGGTGTGTGTGCTTGGCTAGTACAGGTGAGCACGCATTGGAGCTCTCTTTGAGAGTATGTCAGTGTGAGGCGTGCTTCATGCTTTTGTTGTGTGGCTTATGCATCAGCTGTTTTTACTTTGTAAGCCAGAGATCAACGGAGAGCGCCCAGACTGACCAAGCCAGAGTTACTGAGAGAGAGAGAGAGAGAGGGAGAGATCGAGAGAGGAAGAGATGATAGAGGGGCAAGCGAGTTTGTGTGAGTGATAAAGAGAGTAAGTGGGAGAGTTGTGCCTAGAGCTAGGGCAGCAGTATAACATATCAAGTGAACTGGAAGTAATATTAAACTTAGTACTAATTTATTGCTATAGTTTTTCCTTAGCAAGGGGCTCAGGTAAAATATAAATAGTTTTAATAACTTAAATAGTTTTCCGTCTCCGTTTTCTTATTTAGCTTCTGAACTGGTTGATAGGTTAATTGCAAATATTTATATTCATAGATATATTTATAACTCTGTTTGTATATAATAAATAAAAATATAATTTTAACACAAATTTAGTTATTTACTTACCTTACTTTTTAAATAAAAATCAGATCTGTCTGAGCTTGTGGTCGCAAATGTGTTGACAGACCATACAGCAGCAGTGCTATTGGCCGTGTTCAATAAGTGTTGTATACTTTTAGGCACTGCTGTTATTGGACAAATGTTGGCTAACTGCTAAACAGCCACAATTTTCAATTGAGAACCTCAAGTCTCCTATTTGATTAAAATGGGAACTTCGATACATAAAAAACGAGATTTTCGATTTCGAAAACCATTTTTATAGATAATAAAAACGCGCACACACCTTTTAAAGGTCACCACGCATTGCTTACATTAATAACACTATCCATATAAAAACAAGATTATTCTACATCAAACACGAAACCTAGTCCACAAGCGCATTGGATGGCTCCGGCTGCCGGGTCTGGTACCGCAGGCCGTGTTCCATGTAGGTGAAAGGTGGATTCGGTTGTGTCATGCAGAAGTAGAGACCCTTCGCATTGGTCGGATAGATGAGGCCAATGTTAAGTGTGTTCTGAAAGCTGCAGTCGCCCTGCCTGAACTTGGCCCAGTTCTCGCATTTGGTGGCGGGTATCATGACGCCCTCGACGAGCGCCTCCATGAAGAGCACAAACGGGTACATGTGACTGCAGATCTTGCTGTCGCAGCCCGGCTGCAGCTTCTTGCGCGGAAAATAGCCAATGCCATTGGGATATATGTCCACATGGCCCAGTGGCACACGCACACCGAACACATCGCCCTCGCCGTGCAGCACCACCACGCGTCCAGCCACGCCCTGTCTGACCAGAATGTCCGTGGTACGGCACATGGTGGCCGGATCGATGGCAATCAGCTGACCCACTTGCCGCTTGCTGCTCTTGGCAAACAAGTCAGCGCCCAGGGCGGCTATATTGGCGCCCACTGAGTGTCCTGCCAGGGTAATGTCCTCGGCTGCGATGCCCGCCTCCGTCAGCGCGCTCAGCAGCTTGTATATGGAGTAGCCGTGCACGGAGAGATGATGACGCACTGTGTAGTACAGTTGGGCCACATTTGTGGCAAAGTCCACCACAATGACATTGAGATCCCGACGCGATTTCTGCAGCAGCGTCAAGTGCTCCTGAACGCTGAAATAACTGTCGGCCGTGTGGAAGGCGTTCACGTAGATTAAAGTCTTGCGCTCCGCGTTGATATCGAAGTCGCCCACCTCTGGCATCGACTTGATGGGCAGCTGCACGCTCTGGTTGGTGATGGTCATGACATGGAGACGCGCATCGCTGGGATTGATGCCCTCGAAGAGTGCCATGACGCCCTCGTCGACGGGCGCATCGCCTGGGTTTAAAATTGGGGTTATCATTAGAGATCTATTTAGGTCTGCTTCTTGCCGGATTTAGCTTACAAAAGGCGCGCCAGCCGCGATTGAGCTGCTGCGACAGCAGCTCCAGATTGTGTTTCTGTATGCGATCAATGCTGGCGGATGCCTCCAGCTGCCGCGTGTGCCACAGCAAGATCAGGCCCAGGCTGAGCGCCCATCCTGTCCAGCTTTGTGTGCTCTGTCTGGCTGTTGTCCGTTGCATCGCTGCTGCTGCTTAACAGTTTGCCAATCTCAGCGCGCAACTGGCGTCTTTTATAGCCAAGTTAAGACTGAGTGGGAATCGCTTATCGCTGCTTTCTGAGCCACAAAGTTGACGCTTATCAGCCGTAGAATTTCAGTTGGGGTTTCGGTTTCAAATTATGTTTCAGCTTTTGGCATTCTGCTGACTGCAGCACGTCCGAAACGACTCAATTCGATTCGAGTTGGTTCTCTTTGCTGGCTTTGGCTCTGTCTGGCATCTGTCTGCGATTCCGCCCCAGCCTCGCTCAAGATCGGGCGACTGCCGCTAGATAAGCTCCGATGCACGTTTCGCAGCAATCAACGATAAGTTCGGGGCGTTCTATCTATAAACACTCCCCAGTCGATTGATTATCGTGGATCGTGCCTGAATAAGAAAACGCGTGTTTTGGGGGGCTACTTATGCTGAATTCTTTTCATTGAAGTTCTTTACTCTTGATTACATAATTATCGATACAAGATTAGTTGGGTGCAAAAAGACAACGAGGTGCTATATGTAAATTTTACTGTATAATTTTAGGTATATGTGTTTTTGGTTTGCTGTAAATTTGACTAGCGCTCGTTCGTAGCGTGCGATTTATTTCAAAGTTTACGTTAGTGAGGTAGCGCTGGTTGTTATTGGACTCCCTCGAGAGTTTCCAGAAAATATGCTTAAGACTACGTGAGTTTTCAACAACAGATTTCCCAGATTTCAAACGATAAGGAATATAGATTCCGTTTAAAATAAACTTAAATTTTTAAAATTTATTTGTAACGAACACAAAAGCATTTAAATAATAAATAATTTGAGAAATCGACTAAAAATAAACATTTTGGTAGTCAAGAATACTTTCTGCTGTGCGACTGCTTCACTGGTTCTCTCAATCTGATACGAATCTTTAGTATCCCAACCGCTGCCAGCTGCCACTGCAACTGTTCCAATTTGACTAAAATTAGCTCTGTTTTGTTCTACGTTTAGTTTAGCTAGTTTTGGTGGTAATTACGCTGGGATCGCTGCTTAGAATTGCAGGCCGGCCTGAACTTCGGCCATGATGTTGGCCGACTTCTGCAGCTGCTGGACTTCAGTGTCGGTGAGAATCTGCTTCACCACGGAGGTCACGCCATTGGCATTCAATACGCAGGGCAGCGACAAGAATACGTCCTTATCGATGCCGTGTTCACCCTGCAAATAACGCGATGAAAGTTTGGTTAGTAAAGCTGCTCCCCTGGTGTACCCTCTTCTATTTCGTTAGACTCACCAAAACGGACGTGGAGACGGCTGCCACGCTGCTGGTGTTGCGCAAAATGGCCGAGGCCAGGGAGGCGGTGCTGAGGCCAATGGCCCAGGATGTGTAGCCCTTTAGCTTGATGACCTCGTAGGCCGAGTCGACGACCTGCTTGTGCAGCTCGTTCCACTTCTCTGGATCCTCGCCGGTGCCCAGAGTGGGGTTCAGCTCGCGCAAGCGCACGCCGGCAATGTTCACACCCGACCAGACGGGCACCGAGCTGTCGCCGTGCTCGCCAATGATCCAGCCGTGGCAGGAGGTGGGCGCCACGCCCAGACGCTGCGACATCAGGAAGCGGAAGCGGGACGAGTCCAAGTTGGTGCCGCTGCCAATGACGCGATTCTTGGGCAGGCCGGACAGCTTCCAGGCCACATAGGTCATAATATCCACGGGATTGGATACCATCAGCAAAATGGTATCGGGAGAGTACTGTGGATGTACAGAATCAAGGATTAGCTGCCTGCTGATCGGGTAACATATGAACGTGTGGACTTACCTCCACCAGCTTGGGAATGATGTGCTTCAGAATGTCGGTGTTGCGCTGCACCAGGGACAGACGCGACTCACCCTCCTTCTGGCGCACGCCAGCGGTGACAATGCACAGACGGGAGTTGGCCGATGCGGCATAATCGGTGCTGGCCGTGATCTGTGGATTCTTCAGGAAGTTGGAGCCGTGCTGCAGATCCATCAGCTCACCCTGCAGCTTGTCGGCGCAGACATCGATGAGGCAGACCTCCTTGGAGACGCCCTGGGCCAGAATACTGAATGCGCTGGCCATGCCCACCATGCCAATGCCCACAACGGTGATCTTATGACCAGAGCTAGGCAGGGTTTCGGCCACTTGAGCCAACAGACTATCCTTTACGGCGGCCATTGCTAAAACAGAGTAAAGATTGCGTTTCCAGTTAGTACGCGGTTTGCTTTACGTGTTCTGCGACAGTTTTCAGTGGGGGGAGGGGGGAAAGGGGGAAACATTTAATGAGCATGTCACGTGCGCGCTAATTTATGGCACAACGTCGATCCGAAATAGAGAGCACTACTGGCGCCAAAGTAAAAGTAGAAAATCTCGGACACTCACACACACAAACCTATGTGTCGGCGTTGTTTAACCTTCACGAAGGTCATATTTATATAAATTTGCCGACAGCTAAACACGCAGCGCGACGAGTAAAAAAAACTTCTACGCAACATTGCCGAAAAAAATTAATAATTTTCATTTTCCGCGCAGTTGTCATTTTTATATGGGTCGCACTTGTGACTGCGGGAGGGGAGTGCTGTGCGTCACATGCCGAATACCAATTCAATTTGCCGCTGTCTCCATTGCAAGTAATAAACCTCATTAACCCCTAATGGGTATAAATGTTTTTTTATCAAATAAACCTTCGAGAAATTGGCGCGAAGGTTTTTCGAAATAACTGCGGAAGATATTGTGATAGGATTACTCAAACTGATGTTGGTTCCAGAAACCAATGTGCAATCAATATATTCCTTATCAACTCACTGTGGTTATTCAATTAATCCAATAATTATGGGTGTTAAGTACAAGCGATTGCTAATATTTCTTACACTGCACACTTCAAATGAGGAAGTCTAGCCACGTATATATACATATGTATATATTGGCATAGTGACGTATGGGTAGTTAGGTATATTGAACTTTTTATGATCTGGTGTCAATATTTACTATAGATTTCAGATAAGATTAAAGCACACAGGCGTGCAATTGCAGTGTCATAACGCCGAGCAGCTGCTTATCTATATGTTAATACAAATAAACATGATTGGTTTTGCCATCTATGCACGTTTTTAATTAGAAAGCCCAACAGCTTGTCGAGAATTCATTTGCCCTTACCCTGAACTTGGAAGTTTTCCAATTAAACTTGCGGTTTTTGGTGCAAAACATGAGTAAATTAAACTTTAAATAAGCTGATGCACGTGTAATATGTGATATAGTATATGAAATAACTAAGAGTACGCTAGGCAGTGTGTTGGACTTGAAGATACCCAACAGCTATTCAGTTTTGAAGAAACTTTGCATAAACTCTTATGACATTTTTTAGTTGATTTTTATTGCTAATAATGGAGTTGTCAGATATGTGAGCTAAATTTTATTTGCGTAGGGTATACACAAGATACACAATAAAAACGTAAAAACTTCCAGACTAAATTGGCTAAATTGACTCGGCTGCTGATACTATTAGGAATATATATATTTTATATGATCAGAGTAGTTTCCAGCTATCTTTTTAAGAATTAACAATTTGTGTTGTACTTTTTAAAGAGTACAGGGTATTCAATTTATATTGTTAAAGTAGTTCTGGGTTTATTTATCTCAAATGTTTGTGCCATTTGTCATACAAAGTATTGATAGATAATAGAATATATTGTATATACTATTCGAAACACAGTTGAGTTCAACAATAATATGAGATCATTGGGAAATTGTCAAGCTAACTATTATAATATTTTTTTTATTGCTTTTTCTGGCGTTTGTCATGCTTGGCTGCACAAACTCACTTGTTGCAACTATAAAACTGGTCACAAAAAACAAGCTCAATGCAAAAGACCAAAAACCAAATGACCTTCTTTCAAAGTCAAATTTAGCTGGCTGCCCCAAAAGAAAATAATTGCGGCACAGCTGTTTTTGGAAACTACGGCGCCTGCGCCAAAATGAAAACGAAAGTGAAAGCAATTTCCTCCCAATTGGGCGCACCCAGCCAGGAAGTGCTCATTGGGCTTGTGTGTGCCCAAGGCCATGGGCGAGCTTTAAAAGTTGAATGCACCTTGTGTAGGGTAATCGCCCCCTCTCGACAATAGTAAACTAGTCCACGCGTTTCCTTGACTTAATTTAATTTATCAGTGTCTATTATTTTGCATAGCTTACTTTTGATTGCTGTTGTTCTTGAATATACACTTGAATATTTCTCACTGGATAATTTTTGGCGCCTCTGTGGGATTTGAGGTCGTCGACGTACCGTTCACTTTGCGTGCTTGTTGCGAACTGTTTGTGCTCCACGCGAGACTCGTTGGAATTTTGCTGCCGCCGCTGGATTTTGTAGCTGCCGGTTCTGCGCTCTCCGCTCATAGGCCGCAGCAGCTGCCGCTGCCGCTGACGTCGCTGCTGCTGCGACAGCTGGCGGCAGGATGAGTGACGAAATGGCCTAAACGGCATTGTGAAACTGTGAGCGAGTGTGAACCGGCCCAGTCTTCGGCCTGCTGCTCGCTCTCTCTCTTTACGCTCCAGAGTTTCTGACTTCATTCCCAACAATTTAACAGGGCCTCAGTCAAGGTGACCTCTGTGTTGCTTGCCTATACGCTGAGCCCATTGAA
Organism: Drosophila colorata; assembly: GCA_035041545.1. NCBI lineage: Eukaryota > Metazoa > Arthropoda > Insecta > Diptera > Drosophilidae > Drosophila > Drosophila colorata. Next base: position 11,817,731 of record JAWNLD010000564.1, read on the forward strand.
AATGGTTAAAACGGGTAGAATGGTTTTGCACAAATATATGTAACTGGCAGAAGGAAGCATCTTCGACCCCATAAACTTATATTCTTGATATATATATTCTAGCCATGTCCGTCAGCCCGTTTGTCTGTATAAGCGCATCGATTTCGGAAGCTCTAAAAGCTAGAGCCTTCCAGTTTTAGAATTTTGGCTCGTTAATGGCATGCACAGATCACGCCGTTATCCTAAAATCGATAAAAATCTACAAACACTGGTATTTTAAGCTTATTTCGTAGATTATGATAGCTAGAGAAACACATGAATGGTTCACATGAATATTTAAATATACTCTAGCACTTAAATCACAAGATCATCAAAATCGGCTATGAAACACAAAAGTTATCAAAAAAAACGTGAGGTAAAATTTGACAAGCCAATTAGCACATTAGCTTTTAATGTGCGCATATTATGAAGGGTGCAGGGTATCTCCTAGTCGAGTCCCCTCGAATATAACAACCTTACTTGATTCGTTTTGTTTGCTTTTAGGGCTTGTTATTTATTTTTAGCTGTGCGGGGCATTATTTGATTTGTTTTATTCCTGGAGTTGCGGGGGAGTTGGCCACGTGTGCAGCTTGTCGAACGGTTCATTTATAATTCTCCTTTATAAATGTATCTAACAGATACTTTGATCTGCATTTCCATGCGCTTGCCTCTGATGGTGGTTGCGGCATGACCGCGTGACAGCTGCGACGTGTGTGTGTGTGTGTGTGTGTGTGTGTGTGTGTGAGTCCCTATGATAATAGGAATCTCTGCCTCGCTCACGTGCCATTGATCACTCTCCAATTCCCAGCCAAGCAGAGGTGCGCAAAGAGATGAATTTTTATTCTCTCTCCTGCAAATTAAATTTGGCCAAATGCCAGGCGGTCAGCAGGGTGCAAACAGATGGTTTGTTAGATGGCAAAATGTGCATTACTTGACTTTCAAAACGAAGCAATATCGAATAATTATATATTCATACACTCGGAAAAAAAACCAAAAATGTTGTATTTATATCAGGGGTATAGAGTAGCATATTATGTTATATCCATATTGTGGCTTAATCTAAAGTTTAATTTGTAGTAATTTTCTCAGTGTAGCACATTGAATAATTGAATTAACATAAATTAGCTGCCTTCTCTGGCAGCTAATGACGTCATAACTTATGCTCACCTGAGAGTGTAAGAGGCTCTGGCGGCGTTCGTGACTGCCAACACACGCTTCGTGTATTTTCGCAACTGATTCATTCACAGCCATGCAATGGCAGAGGGGAGAATGAGTCAAACACCCTGCCTCTGTCTCTGTCTCTCGCTCTCGCTCTCGCCTTGCTTCACATTTCACAACTACAATGTTCGTTCGCTACGTCATAGTCCGACTATGCTAAGGGTCAGGCGAGTTGCCGGGGAATCTCGGCGATGCGTCAACCGCTGGCGATGCAATTGGCGCGCGCATTGTGAAAGTGTTTGACCCACATTCGGCTTCACACTCTTCGACCCCATCGGGGCTATGACGCCGCCAGTGCACCACGTTGTGAAATCTGACCAACAACTTTGAGTACCTGTTGTTGTTGTCGCCGTTGTGGGATGTACTTCACAAAACCTGTTTTGTTTTGGGTTATTGAACTTTTGTCTACCTTCTGTATGGCTTTGTTTGGCCCTTAGGAAAAATGTTTGTCTTGTTGCAGAACTTTGATTTTTTCCGTCGCAACGCCTGTTTGCTTATTGTGAAATTATTTTTTTAACCGTGATTACAGATTTGATATGTGAAATCTGTATAGTTTAAAGTTCATTTAGCACATTTGTATTATTTGTAAACATTCAATGGCATGTGTAACGTTTTGTTTACTTAATTGAATTTAAAATTTTTATTTTAATAACGAATAATCCGGTGGTTCTTGCACCGACTAAGTAGTAGCAAAATCGCCACCTGCCAGTCAATCAATGGACTTCTTGCATATTAAACTTCTTGTTACACTTCTAGTTGAACTACTGTCCGCTGCGGGGCGCGCTATCACAAGATGTGGAGTTTGTGTACAGCCAATGAACCTAGCGTAACCAAATGTATTTTTTAACCACAATCCTAAAATAAGTAAAATATCAAGCATTGGCTCTTCTGATATCCATCACGACATAATATTTTCCCATAACTTCGATCAATATTTATTTTGAGACGTTATGTTTGGTCTCAAATATTAGCTTCAAAACTGCTTGTTGCTCAGTGAGTAAGCAGTGCTCTGCTTATTGAAATACTGCTTAGTACACTGCTTACTTAGTTATGGTCTTCCTAATTTCATACAATTCAAAAAAACAACGTTTTTCTTGTGGAATGTAATTTTAATATGGAATAAAGATTGCATGCGTATAAAGAAAAAGTGCAATATTATTTGTAATATTTTGTAATTTACTGTAAATTGTAATGCTTAAAAATACAAGAATAACCAGAGGAAAAATGCACAAAACAGAAAACTGAATCGAGCTTTAAGCCGAGATTAATACTGCATTTAAATTGAATAAAACAGTCTTGACAAAATGTATATTATTTATTTATATGTATAGTCACATATAGGCACAAAATGAGAATTGTATTTTCGATCACTGTATTGTCTCTACATTAGTTCAGAATTAAAATAAAAAACAAAATTTCCGGTCGAAATTGAATTCGCTTTAAGTCTTACGGAATTTAACGATTAGTATTAGCATTTAAGCTATGTTTTTGCTGCTGCTCAAGATTAATTTCAGCTGTTAACGATATGGAACATAAGAACCCAGGTTACGCAAGAGAACTTGTGCGTTTTCTAGATTACAGCCACAAAACATGACACAAACATTTCTCATGCTGTGCAGCAAAAGCAGCAGCAGCAGAGTCCAATAATAATCCTTAATCTGTATTCCCCCCATTGGCAATGCGTGCCAAACTGAAAAGTGAAAGATGCAAAACCCAATGCAACTTATGCGGTAGCGCCAAGCACAGCCAAGAAGCGTTGTTATCAATGCCGGAGGATCTGATTACCACTCGCCGTTGCCGTTGCCGTTGCACTTGCAGCTGAAACGAGTAAGTCAAGTGGCAGAAATGGAGTGCTGCGCGAAGAAGAAGAACTGCAGTTCTTATTGCTGCTGCTGCTGCTGCTTCTGCTTCTTTTGGTTGGTATTGCTTCGTGGCTGGCACGCAATGCGCCTCCCAGCCAGGCTGAGATGATGTCGCCGCTGCTACAGTTGCCGCCAACCGCCAACCACCAGCCTCAAACTGCACATTAATATTCAAAAATTGCGTTTTTATGCTAATTTTCACACAGAGCGCATCGCACGCTCGAGTGTGTGTGTGTGTGTGGAGCGTCTCTCTCCCGACTAAATGGCCAAGCTGTCGATAGATTACTCAATGACAAGCGAACGTTCCATTGCCTCTCCCGTGCCCCCTGCACCCAACCCTGCAGCAGCTCAACGGCGGCCAATTGGCTCAAGTAGCCTGCAGTTGTTGTTGTTGTTGTTGTTGCTGTTGTTGTTTTAGCTGGCTGTTGATGATCATCTTTGGGTATATCGCGCATTGCAATCTTTTTGGCAGGCTCGACGCGACCAGCCATGCTTATTATTATTATTTCTGCTGCTGAGCCAGGCCACGACTTTGCCTCAAAATATTACTCATACGCACCGTTGTTTATTTATGTCCGTATGTTGTTCTCGTTGTTGTTGCTGACGTAGTTTAGCAATAATTAAGTTGTTAAATTGTTGCACGTAAGTCAAGTTGCCTGGCTACAGCAACCATCCCCCTCCCCCTCTACCCTCTACCCACTACCCTCCGTTACCCGTTCCGTTCATCCACCTGCCGCGTCGCTGTCGCCGTCGCCATCGCCAGCGTCGTCTTCGGCTGCGCTTGGTGGCTCCGCTTAATAATAATGTTCAGCTTGACTTACGATGCACGTCCTTGGGTTACTGATATATGTGATACTTAAGGTATTTATTACAAGCGATTGTAATCTCATGCCTGCATTTCTTTATACTTTATATATATATATTTTGTTTTTTACTCTTTCGCTCGCTTGCAACGGCAGCAGCAGCCGCTGCAGCATCAACAAAATATTTATAGACAAGACGCCCCTGTTTTTGTTGTTGTTGTTGACTTGGTTTTTTGGCCTGCCAGCGAATTAAGCGAACAAAAACTAAAAACAAAACTAGCCGCAACACTGCAGCGCCAAATACCACGCTTGAAATGGCACTTGCACGACTGGCAGATACTCTGTAGGCAATTTTTGAGCTTTAAAAATATCTGTAGTAAGGAAAGGAATGTTATGTTAAGGAAGTTATATGCTTGCTTGTGGCATACCCCACAACACTCGAGACGACGCATGCCGCTCATTAATGCAACAGCAGCTATGCCTGGTGGCATCTCTCAGCGCAGCTTCCAACAAATTATATAAAACATAAACTATCTGCACATATGTGCACAGCTCTGCATGCATGTGTGTGTGTGTGTGTGTGTGTATTTTAGTTAACTATCGTATGGCTGCAACTGCAGCTCGGATCAGACCAGTTTCTCAAGCTGTGCCTGCACTTGTTACGTTTTTCACTTTTTGTTGCATGCCAAATATGCAAAAAGCTTTGGCGCTTGTAAATTTCCACGCCTGTGTGTGTGTGCGAGTGTGTGTGTGTTTGCATATAATGATTATTGTAGGTACAAGTGCGAGAAATCGTGTTAGATCGCGGGTAATAAATTTAGACACTCAACTATGCAAAAGGAGTCCTGCCACGGCAACGTCGCAGCTCTCAGCTTGCTGCTTGCAGCTTGCAGCTCTCAGCTCCCAGTGCCCTGCTCACAGCTTCATGCTCTCTGGTCCCAAGCTTCCCAGCGCTCAGTGCCCAGTTGCATGCCCAGCAATGGAGGCAAACGGCGACGACTCTGCCAAAGTTGCCGTTGTTGTAGTTGTTGGTAGTTTTAAGCACTTCCTTTTATTATATTTTATGGCCACTTGTTTTCCTCGTCGGCTCTGCGGAGCGCTTAGCACTGACTGCGGCTATCTTTGGCTGGTTTTACAGTCATCTAGCTGCTTTTAGTATGGTTTCTGAGCTTTAATATGCCATTAGATTAATTAACGTATAGGAACGAGTGTTTAATAGGCTTTTACTTATGCTTTTTCCACATGATAGTATAATTATGAAAAGTTTCCTGAGAAAGTAGAGACAGACTTTTACTTGAAATTATCATTGAGGACAAGCTGAGTTTTCTTTCTACTTTTGTAATTGTTGTTTCGGCAATTCATGAGCACCCACATTGCAAATCGAATTGTCAATTAGTTTGGCAGACCTTCCAGGTAAATGTTTTGCCTGACATTTTTCCATGCCTTTAACGACAATTTGAGCCGAAAAACAAACCATATTTTCTTGTTGTGTTTCGATTTGCCTTTATTTTTTTTCTATTTTGCTATTTTTTTTTTTTTTTTGCTTGCCGCTTATGACTTTTCACCATTGCACTCGACTGTGCGGGGCAAACGTTAGTTGGTTTTGCTTCTTCTGGCTGGTTCGATTCCATAAGTGAATGGCGCTAGGTGAGCCCGCCCAGCGTCGAGTGCCCTTACGGCGCCCGAGTCGTCGAGTCGCTGGGACAGGCAAAGAGTCAAAGCACAGAGCGTTGTTGTTATTAGTAGATGTCATATTAGAGCCAGCGAAAAGCAGCAACAATGCCAACTCCAACTTCACTTTTAGCCACGATATTCAATTTAAAGGCACCGCATGGGGCAGGCAGGCACCACCACCACCACCACCAAAAACAGCAACAACAACAACAACAACTGTTTTGCAGTTTCAATTTTTTTGCAATTTGGCAATTGAACAACTTTTGCCGTTGCCGTTCGTTGTCTTCGATTTCGATAACATTTCGACATTTCGCGGAGACTTTTAATTGAATTGCCGTTGGGGCAGGTGCAAGACTTCGAGCTGAAACTGAAAGTGACGCATTTGGGATCCCAAAGCCACTTGAGGCTGTCTCGTATTTTAATTAGATCAGAGCTTGTTCGCCAAGGTCGTCTTTCGGCGACAAAATCGCATGTATAACAAATTTGTATATTGCGGTGCCTCTTTGCACGCACACACACACACACACACACACACACGCACACACACATCAAAACCCACTTTGGCAGGCTTTTAGCTCTGCCATAATTCAAACCGATAAGCGATCTTAACTATCTACACGATCTGGACAGGCTGGCAGACAGTCGCCCGTCCACGTAGAACCCGCTGCCAATTGCTTTTTGGCTTCTTGGCCAGTTTCGTGTCGCAGCTTTTGGGCCGTCTCTCGTTTTCTCCTTTTGGCCATTGGTCGCTCGCCTGTGACAATATTTGCATGGCAGGTTGCCCGATCGAACTCGGGCTGGAGCTGGGGCTGGGGCTGGGGCTGGGGCTGAGTCTGGAGACCGTTATCGGCGTGCGCTATCAGCGCCATCATCTCATCATCAATGTGGCATCATCAACGCGAAATGATCGCAAATTATCTGCGTTAAGAGTCGATTACAGCGGGCAGTTCTTTAGGCGCTGCCACTTAATGGTTTTGTGACGTTTTTAAGGTTCGATTTTGTAAATAATGGCGGCATAGATTAAACGATTGCCATGCGATAGCATTCGATTTTAGTGCGAGTTTCTTTAATGGAATGCTTATTGGCCATGTGAATGGAGGAGTCAAAAAGTAGATTGAATGCCTTGCGCAAGTGTGTTGTAGATCTTTGGAGTTTGGTAAAGACAGCGATTTAAGGCTGCTTTCTATTCTTAAACATCACATTTGAATTAAAAGATTTGCCTTTTTAGTTAATTTAACGTTACTCTTTAACCAAACTCTTAAACAGTTTTTTATTGATTCAAACTCAGCGATGCTGCAAGCTTTTCTTCTTTGAGCTGCTACCAACATCATCTGAGCTCCTCTGCAGCTTAAATAATATAATTACCGTGTCTCAAATATCGCTGAATCGTTCCATTTCGATAATTGCACTTCGATTGCTCTGTGTGCACAGACTTTCCTTCCACTCCCCTGCTCCCTGCCACCGCTAATGTTATGCCAAACTGCGGCTACTGTTTGGCAGACAGTTACCCACCCGTTGGCTGAGCCACTTTGGTATCGCATTTAATCTCCTCCTGGCAGCCGGCTGCTACTCGTGTTGCCAAAAATCGCTTTGGCAACGCTTCTTTGGCCCAGCGTTTGATCTCATCATCATCAGCATCAGCATCATCATCATCGGCAACAGCAGCAGCGGCAGCATCAGCTTTAGCATCTGCATCAGCAAACGGCGGCAGCTGGAGGCGGCTGCCCTCCTGCTACTCCTCCCACTCCTGCGGGGCAAGTAGCAGCACCAGCAGCAGCAGCAGCAGCAGCAATTCATTCTGCAAAGGACATCAAACAGTTGCGGCGATCGCTTCTAATTTGCATAAACATTCGTTTAACATTTATCCCCAAAAACGTTTTCGCTGTTGGCCTGCAACATTGTGTGTGTCTCTTGGCGCTGGGCCTCAAAAAGTCGTCATAATCGTCGACATTTTTGGTTGGGGCCAACAATTTTATCCCTGCCGATTTCATTTCATTTCTTGATTCCGAAAACCATTTAAGCACAAAATAACCGCTTTTGACAACACCAACAACAACTGTTAAAGCGGCAGCAACAACAACCGCAACAACAGTAGCCAGAAATCGATGCTAATCTTAGCCGGGCAGAAGCAAAAATGTGGCCGCCATTTCCAGTTTACATTTCTGATACCCTGTAAAATCGTCGAAATGTGGATAAGGGCATATCTACTATTAAAAAGGAATATCTTTGTTGAATATATGTTTAAATTATTTTTTTATGATATATTTACTGATCTTAAACATATTTTCAAGTCTAATTCTATTGCACTTCTTTTTGTTTAAGTCATCATGTTTGACTTTAGGGTATTCTGCAGTCAGCCAGTCCCTATTTAACCTTTTCTTGTTGTCTCACTGTGGAGTACATAAACCAACTGCTCGAAGCTAAAGCAAATAAATGGAGTTGTCGTTGTTCGCTTTGCATTCGTCCTGCTGTTGGGCTTGTTGCCTTTATCACAAATATGAGAAATCGTTGGAATGTGAAAAAACAACTCAATTTCAGGAATTATGCAGCTGTTGCCACACTTGTGCAGCTCTTTTAAGAACTAAAGTGAGGGGCACAAAGCCTCAAGACTCTGGCTAATTGTTGAACTTGTGTAGAAATCAATATGTTCACTAATCTTAACTGACAGTTTTTATTATAAAAACTTCGCCTTCGCCTAACGCCCATTGTAGGCAATTAGCTGGCAGTCTATCAGCAGCAGCAATTGAGTTCAGACTTATCCCCTGCAGTCTGTTGTTCCTGGTTCCCATAGCCACAGTCAGTTGGCTACCTTGTGACAGGTTTGCCAACCTACCAAATGCCATTCGACTCGACCTAAATTGGAACTTTGGCAAACAAGTCGCAAAACTGCAAACTGTTAAAATTAAACTTTGCATTCAAATTGCATTTCTATTTGTTTGGCAGTTGGAAAGGAAATAATCCCTCCGCCCCTGTACCTGCCCCAACCGCTGTTGAGTACTTTCCCCATGGCTGTAAGCAATAATTGCTGCATGTAATACAAAATTAACATACAAACTCGCCAGACACCCAAAACAACTCAATTAAAAATGCTAGAAAATGCCATTCCGAGTGGTCGCAAAGGGTTCTTGTTGTTCTCCTTTATTCGTTTTTTTTTTCTCCTGCGAGGAGCAACTTTTAAATGCAGCTCGTAACGAGTGCGAGTGCAACTGCAAACAACAACTGCAAACAACGACTGCAACAAGCGAGTTGCCAATTTTGGCCAGGCCAACAACTGTCGCCTTTGATTGGCATTTGAGCTGCGCGTGCGCGTGTCTTTAGAGCTAAACAATTAATTTGAATAATTAGCAGCTAACGACGGTGCTTTTGGTCGCGGAGCGGAGGACTCCGTGGCACATGGCGGGGTCTGCGCTGGCGCTGCTTGCTTTTCACTGGCTTGGAGACGTCGCGTCGTCGATTGTCACGCCATTGCCAGAAGTTGGAGGCAGCTCAAAAGATCCCAACGTTGGCGATATATATATGAAAAAAAAAATGCATTTGGCACTTGAGAATTTATGTGACTCTGTGTATGTGTGCGTGTGTGTGTGTGTGTGTGTGTGTGCGTTTGAGTGTGAGTGTTGTGTGCCAAGGAGCTGCTGCTTGGAGCTGGAGGCGAGTACGTCACGCGAAATGATGAATTACTCGCCGGGGACGCGCGTCAGGCTTTGATGAGAGACGACAGCGTGAAATTAGACAAAAGGATATGGGCCAGAGGGAGTTGGGCAATGGGTACCTGTGCGCGTGTGTGTGTGTGCCATATGTGTACGCCTGTCTGGCGGGTTGACTTTGCACTCGAAAGCAACAACAACAACAACAACAACAACGGCAACGCGCCTTGACTTAATGAAGATGACGCAGAGACATTGCTGCGGCGCTGCCAGGCCTGGGCGTGTTTTAATCCTTGCGCTAGACCCGGTGCCGCCTTTGGTAGGTGTTGTTGCTGTTGTTGCCTGTCGCGGCGCACACGAGGCGTTAATTTATTACAAATTATTATGATTCCTTGTTGCTTTCTGATGTTTTTCCGTGATTTTTTTATGCCGTTTGCTGTCATAACTGCCGGCAGCAGCAGCGGCAGCAGGAAACGGCAGTGCGGCAACAACAACAACAACAACAATAACAACTCTCGTTGAAGACGTCTAGACAAATGCACTTCAAAGGTTAACATGATAAATGTCGTTTGTTGCTTGTGACGCGACAACTTTCCAGTTGTTGTTGCAGCTGCAGTTGCTGCAACACTTGGCGTGGCAAATGGCAAAATGTCGCCGCAATGCAGTTGGGGATTTGTTTTTGTGTTGCGCTTGCCTTCGTTTTTATTGCTTTTTTGTTTTTCCTTACGCTCGCATGGCAATTATTAAGCCAAGAAAGCCAGCAAATTAATCAAAGACGTGAGCAATTAAAGTGGTGGCTAAAAAAGGGGCCTTGTCCAAGGGACGGCATAGGATCAGAACAGCAGCTTAGAATTTTTTAGAGACAACAGACTAAAGAGGTGGGTAGAAGCTTCTGGAACTGAGTAAAGCATTTAAAGTAATTAGAGGGAGGCATGGATCTAATAACTATAGATAATAGCTATGAGAAAATATTGGAAATATTGCCAATAAAAATTCCCATGCTCTAAACGGAAAAGAAAGTCAAGGCCTGCACTGCGTTGTTCTATAAACATTTATAACTGCGTGTTCCTCTAATTGTTGCCGTTTTCATAACAACAAGAACAGCAACAAGAACAACAGCGAACAGCAGAGAAATAAAATAAACTTGTCCATTGCCATTTTGACAACTGCAGAGCTGCAGGCGGGAGATTTCTTCATCTTTATTCACAGGCTGCGCTCATATGTGCCTCAGTGATGCGATGCTGAACACATATTGCAAGCAGAAAACAGCAACAGCAACGGCAACGGCAATCACAGGCCAAACCACAACCGCAACAGCAACCACACCAACAACAGCAACAACAACACAAACAGGCAACACTAACAAGCGACTTTAGCCAAATTAAGTTGTCCAGTTTGCGGTGTACGCACAGCGGGTTGCAAATAACAATCTCCTGTTTACAGCAGCAACAGCAACAACAACCGGCAACAGTACACTAACAAACAACAGCAATCAAAATTGCAATGCGGCAATACGAACAACACACACAACAACAGCAACGAAAAATACAACAAAAAAATGGCATCGACCTAAAAAACGCGTTTAACTCATATTTCTTGCCAGTCTCTCGCCTAGGCTACCTTCCAGCGCTGCCCCTGCAGACACCTACCTTTGCTTCTATGTGCATTACTTATATAAATTGTCAATATTTGACACATTTACGTGCCAACAAAGATTACAAAAAAAAAAACAAAAAAAAAACCTAAATATGAAAAACGTCGGCAATTCAAAACTTTATCAACTATCAAAAAAAAAAGCGTAAATTAAAATAACGAAACGTAAATACTCTAACATAAGCTAAAGGACGACAAATTGAAATAAATATATATATCTATATCTAAATCCATATTAATGTCAAGGTCTAAATTTATCTATATTTATATCTTTATCATTATTTTTATATCCATATGTCTATATCGAACTTTTTATCTATATGTACATATATTTATATTTCATTTTCTATGCATATCTCCATTTATATATATGTCTATATATTTAACTATTTAGTTTATATCAATCTTGATATCTTTATATTTTTTATATCTACATCATATCTGTAAATTTCTTAAAAATAATATCTTTCCCTTCATTAAAACTCAGACTCAACTTAGCTACCTTCAGCCATGTCACAAAAACCCAATTAATATGATTAAAAAAAACATATATTAACTTAATTTCGGCAAGGCTTAAATATGTTAGCACATTACGTAAGTTCAGGTGTTGTTGTTGCTGTTGCTTCTGCGCACGCGCATCGTTGACGGTGACGGCAACGATTGTTGTTGTTGTTGTTGTTGTTATTGTCGTTGCTATAGTGGTTGCTGCTGCTGTTGCTGTTGCCGACAGTTGGACAGCAAAAATTATTAACTAAAAAACACAAAAATTGCAAAAAGATTGCTGCGAAATTGACATTTGCTCGTTAATGTGGCCTGGGCACTTGGCCGTCCAACTGTCGATTTGGCCGGTTGTCCATGTGGCTGGTTGGTACCTCGTCCACCGGTTGACCAGCCTCGATCGCTTTGTTGCCGCCGTTGCATGCGACTGCCAATAATTTAGAGCTTTTAATAAAAATGTTGCTGCCGCTGCTGCAACACCAGAAACATTGGTGGCGGCGGCGGCGTTCATACGGAGACTGTACAAGATTTATATCGTAATTTATTTATTAATTTCATTAAGTAAATTTTATTTGATGAATGACGTTGTCTGCGTTTGGCTGCCTTTTTTATACATTTAAACAGTTGCCGTTGGCGGCTGCCGAAATTTTGATTATTGTTGCTGCAACAGCAACAAACGAGCCAATAAATAATGCCGAAATTACATTTCCAACAGACAGAGTGTTTAATGGTGCTTGCCAAATGAAGAGTGAAGTGGTTGAAGAGTGGGGTTTCATTCAGGAAGTAGCTGAGATTATAAGTAAGCACGAGCAATCGAAGGATTCTCGTCAATGGATAATCGTAATTTCGTAAAAAAATGGCCTAGCACAAATCTTAAAAGTAAAAAATGTTTACAAATTCACCTTGAACATACTTTTTTCAGTTGTCTTAGTTTTAGCATTACGCCTCCCATTGAGAATTATTAAATAGCAGTAAACATAAAAATTAATAACAGTTTAAATAATAATTTTCAATTTGGGCGAACATAAAACACTGATTAAAAATGCATTCAAATTTATATTCAATAATAAAACTGAAATGCAGTCGCTTATAAATTTACCAAATAAACGACTAAAAATAATCGAATTGTTTAATGTTAAATGCTTAAAGTTTTGCGCCATCGGTGCAACAACAACAGCCACAACAACAAGAATAACAACAAATAACGAAAAATCAAAAGCCCACAAAACTGACGACTAAAATCAATTGCGACGTTAAACTTTAAGACCCCATCAGGCGGCTGGTTGCTGCCCGAGGAAGGGGGCGGGGGCTGGCGGGGCAGCTTTGTTTTGTCTGTCTAGCTACCAAAAATTGAAGGTTTCAGCTGCGCTGGCCAACAAAATCGCAACGTTGGAGCGTTGCCAAATTCAATGGATTTTACTTTTCGCTTTTCAAAAACTCAACGCTTGCTGCTGTCGTGACCAATTAGTGAGCCGACCCATTGGACGCGGGTGCAGACACGGGAGCAGCAGCAGGAGGCGGGGCGGGCGCGGACGTGGACGCGGGCGGTTCGTTACCTGGTCGCACAGGCGCACGTCAGCCTGCCCAGGCACTTGCACCGGCTGCCAAGGAATAGAGACAGCAACCAAGTCGCAGTCGAGTCGCGCACTTTACATTCAAATATTTTGTGACACAAAACGTTTGTTGTTGTAGCAGTTGCAGCAGTTAGAGTTGTTGTTGTTGTTGTTGTGCTGGTTGCTATGACTGGTAGTTTTTTGTTGGGTCTTGCCTGGATGTTTGCTTAAGTTTCTGTCTCTGGCAAATTTTTGGGCGTGTGCGCCATGCATTTTTTTATACCCTCACAAATGCAGAAAGCGTCTGTGAACTAAATTTTAAAATCCAGATTTAAGGTTCGCAAACGATTTAAGAATTTATATTTCAAATATAATGTAAATGCAGCATCTATTTTGTACTTTCAGATAAATAAATAAAAAAAAAATAAAAGAAACTTATTTTATTGTATGTTTACTGACTAAATAAAATTATATCCGATTATTTTTGCCATTAAAATACAGTAACTTTGAGAATTGTCTATGGCAGAGCTCTTAATATCAGGCGATTTCGGCAAGGGTATTCAAGTTTCTCATTGTGTTTGTTATCCTTGGTGTCACTGGCTTAACGTCAATTCAGTTTTTTTTAACATAAGAGATACTTGAGCATATTAGTCAGCATGTCAGGGGAGCAATAGCAGCTTCTATGACTCATGAATCCTCGTGAGCGCCACGTGAAGAGGGAAAGACAGATAAAAACAGTGGCTAAGGCAAAGTAAAAGGAGAAGGACCAAACGGATGCTGGCAGCTTGAATATCTGCTGAGAAACAACTGACAGTGGACACGGGCAACTCTAATTGCTGTGGAATTGCAAACAGACGAAGGCTGGACACATGGAGCAACAGCTAACACAACAATTACAACAACAACAACAGCCGCTGTGTGCTGCTGTGTGTTTTAAAAACTTAAGGACTAACGACAACAACAAGCTGCAAACAGCAAACAACTCAATTAATACAACAAGTTAGCTGAGTCGTAAAAAACTTTTTACTTCAGTTCGTTTGACAAACTTTTATAGCCAACATTAAGAAAATGAAAAAGGTTTTCAGGCTAAGCAAACAGTTTCTGCACTGATCATTTATTATCTCTACAGATCGTGCCTCAACTTCTCAATTTTGCAGTTAGACATCCATTTTAAAGAGGACGAAACTCGCGTAAAAATGTCTGGTCTCTGAAGCGAACAATATTTGTCCATTTCAAATGCAGCTAAGCCCAGCAAACTGTTGGAGCCATTAGCATTTTGTATAACCAATGGTCCACGATTAGAAGGAGCACTTTCACTGGGTGCGATACATGCCCAAGACGCGGGAAAGAATTTTGTAGGTAAATACTATGGAACTGCACTGCTCATTTGGTAGAATTTTGACATCTGAATACATCAGTTGTTCTGGAAACATTCTTTGACCATCTCCAAGCACTGTTCATTGGTGGAAAAGAAGGCCTAAAAGAACTAGCTGCCACTTAAGTTGAATTCTCATAGTGGAAGATTGAAACGAACTGAATACGCCCACGAGTTTATATAGCGCAGAATTTGAAGAGAGAATATTGAAGAGTAAAGAATGTCAACATAGAGTTAACAAGAGTTAAACAAAATTAATTTGTTAACTGCTTCAGGTAATATCAATTCGAAACAACTTTGTTGCAATCGGAAAACTTTTCTATTTGCCCAACCTTGACTTTGCAGTATTTGTATCTGATAGATACGTGCCCAACGGCTGCGAGGGGGAGCTAACTTAAATTGCTAATACCTGACATGGGAATGTTTTTAACACTTCAGTTGTGTTTGGACAACAGCAACAATGCCGCAACCAACAAATGGCAACAGCGAGCGGCAATGACTTGGCCAAAATACATGCATGCCATCATTGGCAGTTCTCGGAGGCAACACAAATGCAGATGTGAGTCGGAGCCCATCCTCATGCATTTATGCAGCTTGTCGTCGATCTTCCCCGTGCCGCTGCTGCCCGTGGAGGCCGAAAGCAATGCGCATATATTTATTTGCCAAGTGTTCAATGGCTGTGATCGACGTGACTGCCTCGGCTGGTTAGGTGTCAGCTAGCGGGTATTCTTGGCCTTCGGCAGGCAAAAATCAACACCGAACAACCAGCAGGTGTTGCACTTTGTGCAAACAAAAGCCCCAAACCCAAACCCAGACCCCGAGCCATGGCCAGAGGCAACCCCAAATTGATTTGTCAATCGTTGAGAACCGCAAAGTTGCGCACATTTCGCTGGCATTTGAAAGCCATTTGAATGCATTTCTCGACTGTCCCGGTCCCTGGGCTCTCATCGCAGCCAGCTCTCGATATATTTTGAGAAAGTATGGCGCATTACATTTTAGTAGACGCTGTCGGCAAAGCTGCTGGTTGCCAGCTGCGAGCTGCGAGTTGTCGTCGTCGTCGTCGTCGTCATCGTTGTCATTGTCGTTGTCCCTTCGCCAATTTGTTGCTGACACTGCTGACGACTTGGCCTGTAGCCCGACTGCCAACAGCTGTAGAGACGGAGCCAGAGGCTTGGCCAGGTCTGGCCGGGACGGGACGGGACGGGAACAGCCAGCGCTTGGCAATGAAGCGCATAAAAACTAATTGATTGGATGCCAAGATGTTAAGCGCATAACGGCAGCAGCTCCAACAACAACAACTGCTGCTGCTGCTGCACCACAACCAGCAACAGTTGCCGTTGTGCCACGTTTGAGGCGTTGTCAGTGGGTCTCCTGGTTCGAGTTTGGCTTTTCAGCAACTTTTATTCAATTTAAATGCGCTTGCAGCGTCAATGTGTGTGGATAGACCCGCCCAGCTCTCGAGTTCCCCAGCTCTGCAGCTGCCCAGCAACTGCAACTGTTGCTGCGGTGCTCGCCTAAATTAATTATTTTTTATTAACTTTTCGCTTATTGATGACATTTTTCAAATTTTCAGCATTCCCACAATGCTGCAGCTTCAACGTCAATGGCAAATTTGTCGCATGCGATTTTTATGCTGATCGTTCGGCATTTTTCTTAGCGGCTGCCCATAAAATTTGATGGCAAGTTAATAAAATGGTATAGCCTTTGGGGTTTTTTCGTTTTATTTTTTAGATTCTGCTTGAGATATTTTTCCAGTGCACAAGTACTATGGCAAGCACAAGTATATACGTGTATTAACTATGAGAAAGGAAAGTTTCCAAAGCGTTAACCAAGAGATGCAGTGACAAGAAGTATTGTATTGTTATTTCCATATTATCAAAATATATTAATTTAATTTTTATAAATCATGATTTATATAGAGATTATCATATATTTATGATATATTCTCTTTCAATCTAAACACCCAACAAAACGCAGATATCAATATTTCCAAGTCTAGTTGAGGTCTTCTTCAGTCAGCGAATACACCCGATCGTAATGGACTTTCTTATTTCATAGGGAATTATTAAATTTTCTTTGCCGTAATTGGTAATTTTTATTTATTCTTTTCAAATTATAATTTATGACTAGCTTTTGATATACAGACACTAACGCCTTCACACATGCAGCTAACGGGTTTTCGTACTTAGCCCTTTACGCTATCTCTGGCAGTTGATCGCGTCAACTCTTTATCTGCCACTTTCCTGCACACGAAAGAATTAAATGGAAAAACAACAACAACAGCAACAACAATAACAGCAAGAGCAAAAGGCAACACTTGAGCATTTATCAAAAGTTATTGCAAATTAATTGCAATCTGCGTGGCGCAATCAGCGGCATCATCTCGAGGCGATCCCGAGACCCCATGGCATTTTCGACTGCTGCCGCTGTTGCTGTTGCTGTTGCTGCTTACCAAAATTTATTGATGCCTTATTAGCTGATAATCACAATCACATACACACAGAGAGAGAGAGAGAGAGAGAGAGAGAGAGAGAGCGAGAGTGCGAGAGAGGGGGAGCGAGACGAATTGACTGCAAAGGTGCGTCAGAGAACGGTAAAAAGATCTCAACTGGCCCTGGCATATTAAAGTGCATTAAGATAATTGAAATGGCCAATATAAAAATGTTTTCCCTTTTTTCAAGCAAATCAGTTTTCGGTGTCAAAAACTGGCTTGTTTGAAGTGTTGAGTATCGCGCTTTGGGCCATTTCGGTTGCAGCTCCGCACGTCAGACTCCACTCAGAGATATGCTGCATCAATGGAGCTGTTCTTGTTGCTGTTGCTGTTGCAGTTGTTGCTTTTGGCTCATTTCCTGGAATCCGAAGAGTTCCACATGAGGCCCGGCTTCGCCGAAACGGTTTTTCAATTTTCATATTTCTCATGTCTGAAGTTTTGATTTAGTGATTATGTTATGGCTGGCACACACACACACACACACACACACACACACACACACACACACACACACACACACACAGAAAACACACATTATGTATATGAGTTATTAAAAAGCTTTCGTTCGATAAGCCACGTTTATACAATGGCCGGGCATTTAGACTTAAGTGTTTGCTCAAGACGATTTAAGGCGTTGCTCCGTTAACTGCATTTGAGCGAGGCATAAGCAGGACATCTGATTATTCCTTATTGTATATGGAATGTGCTATATGGTATATGGCATGGCTCTGGCACATTGTGTGTATTTTGGGTGTAGATAGTGAGCTTTCTCATTGCACAAATCAGGGAATACTTCGATGGGTTATGCGAAAAGATGCAGCGCTCTTAACATTGTTCGTCGGTTTATGGCCACGTTTATGACTTGGTAATTGTTTGGCCAGCTACTTGGGCTTCACTGCAATTGACGCGGCTCATAAATCAGTTAAAGGGCTACGGGCGCAGAGACCTGGTGCCCTGTCCTAGACATGTTGACAGTTGGCACCAGGAAGTAAAACGCTTTCCAAGAATTTTTGAGGCGTAGCAACTGTTTGTGACATGTTTTGATTTGTGTCGCCAATGTTTATGAGCTTGTAAGCCACAAAGCCAGACCCACCAGACCCACCAGACCCACCAGAACCACCAGAACCACTAGAACCACCAGATGCAGATGTGCTCCGGTGTGGGCCTGGCCAGACCCGTCATCGCAGTGCCGCTCACTGCTAACGGCCAGCCAGAATGTTGTTA
This sequence comes from Drosophila colorata, assembly GCA_035041545.1. Classification (NCBI taxonomy): domain Eukaryota; kingdom Metazoa; phylum Arthropoda; class Insecta; order Diptera; family Drosophilidae; genus Drosophila; species Drosophila colorata. The sequence continues at coordinate 11,835,744 of JAWNLD010000564.1, forward strand.
TCGATGACATTAATAGCGATTGGAGACTTTCATCAATTACACGGCTTTTGTCCCGACTGCCTTGGACATGGCCCGAGCTCGGCCTACGCATCGCAGACACAGAGCGCAATTGTAAATTATGACAATGCAAATTTGATTTGAAAGCCATGGCATATTGTGGCCCATGATGTAAGCGCTGATAAAGTCAAAAACAGGGCGAAACGCCTTGGCTCAACGCATTCAAAGTCATGGGCAACGACGGCAACAACAACAGCAACAGCAATAACAACTGCAACGTTTAAGTACGAGTAATTTGGCGAATACCGTTTTGGCTTTTGCTTTGGATTTAGGTATCGGGCTCTGCCATTTGCCTTGACCACCAGCAACGTCGCTGGCAATCAAGTCAACTATAGCTCCAACTGCGGCTCCAGCAACAGCAACAGCAATAGCTACAGCTTCAGCTCAAGTTGAACTGTATTAACTCTTGTCTGTCTGTAGCTGTGACAGTGAGTTGGACTTGGTACGCGGTGCTCGGTTGGTGGTGTCCCAAGAGCGCCAACTGTTGCGGCTGCGGCTGCCGCGGCTGCTGTCAGTTGAATCTTCCTGTTTGCACAAACGTCACGTTCGAGTCACGTTTCCAACTGGGGACCCCTCATCAATGGCCGGCACTTAGTTGCAGTTGATGTTTCCCACAAATTTAAGGCCAACTCTCCCAATGGGCAATGGGCATTGGTCGCTGGGCAATGGGTAATGGCAATGGGCAATAGGCGATGGGCAATGGGCGATGGGCGCTGGGCGCTGGCGTAACGCAACAATTTCGCAATCACCTGACAATGTGACAGGTAATAGTCGTGTCCACGGCACGGCACCTAGACACATTGCATTTGCATACACATAGGTCTCAGCCGTACTGTGAAGTAATTTCGATGCCAGTTTGCCAGGTCGTTGCCCAAAGTCAGCCCCTTCCCCCCGCGTGCTGGTCTTTATCTAGCTGGCTGCATACTGTGATAAGTAATTGCATTGCGTTCCATACGAGCCGCTCGTACACACTATTTGGGGCAGGCCAACACCAGCGAGGCGCTTCATTCATGATTTGGCCCCGACAACAACAGTTGGAGCTGGAGTTGAAGCCGGTGAAATTGTTGCCCGATCTGTGACCACATAAATTGCCGAGATTTCTCGTGGCATTGACTGTTTCTTGTTATTAAAAGTGTAGCCCACATAAGACATGAGAAGCAATTTGCAAACTGTTAGAACGTACAAATAACTAACCAGCGAGGAACAGGAACAGCCAGTGATGTTCTGGCCTTCAGTTACTTTGAGAACTAACGGTTGGAGAGCAAGCTTTCCGGGCACAAAAAATGGAAAATGGTTCGAGCAACTTTTATGTACTTAATTTGTACAAAATAAACTATAATAAGCATGTTTTAAATTTAAATTTGTTGTCCAAATTTATGATCAATTTTTAGTCAAAAATATGTATGCCACATAGCCAAATTTTTTTTTTGTCTGGAAAGTATAGTCATATAAGAGCCAAACCTGGGAGAAGCATAGGCCAATAGATTTGTCTCTTGGCTTTCATCTTCCGGCCGCCTCTCCAATGTCAAGTGCCAAGAGTGCTTGAATGGAGCATAAGCCAAGCCCTCAGTCTTCGCCAGCTTCAGCTGTTGCCTGTTTGGCTTTGTCTTTAACCGTTTGTGCCGTGTGCTCTGCTGATTATTTTGCTGATTAGGCTTATGGTTCATAAGACTGCATTTGCGGAATGGACCTGTTGATGGGGAGCGGGATTTAAATAAATTACAAGCGCATTTTGTTGCTCAAATGTTGTGGGCTAATTGTATGCAGGAGTCAACCGGCTGCAATCCTCTCCAGCCTGTGTTGATGTGAATGTGAATGGAGTGTGATTTGGGTTGGGTAAGCGAACGAGTGCGGCTTGGGTTTCCAGTTTGCCATCGAACTGGCGGCTGCCACGAGATCGGCGGAGGCGGGTAAACGACATTTGCAATTCGCAATGAAAGACGCTTGTAAGACGCTTTCCCCAATCTTTTAATAAGAATCAAACACTAGACGAAAAATTTAAAACCATTTCGTATATGAGCAGCTTCCACTTATCGCTGATCGTGCCGGTAGGTAGTGTGTAGTAGGTATTGCAGTAGATTCGCAGCCCCAGTCTGGTGGGCAGACACATTCAAAGAGAGAGAGAGAGAGAGAGAGTCATAGAGAGAGAGAGAGAGGTGCTCATTACAGGCTGATCTGGTCAGCACTGGAACTGGGACTGGGACTGGATCTGGGACTGGGTCTGGGTCTGGGTCTGACTACTGGGCGCATGCCAATCATGTTTGGGTCGCCCTGGTCCACTCTACTTAGTCGCTGTCCCGACTGCGTCTGCGTTCCCTGCTCAGCTGTCCGCCCAGCTGTCCGGCCAAACAGAAGTTCTTGTCGTTTGTTCCTGTTACTTGTTGTGCGCCGGCTCGTTGAATATTTCAAATTGCAATCAGTTGGCAGGCATCTGCGGCCCCAACCACTGCCCCAGCTACCGGATCATTGATCTTGGCTCAGAAGCTGTGCGCTGTTCCCAACTTTCGTGGACGTTCGGCGGGTGTTGGTTGCATTAGTTTCGTTGCGCTTAATTTATTAAAATATCAAATTTAAGTACATGGCCAGCGGCTTGTTGCCGGTCTCCGTTGTGGTAGCCATTTTTATGCTTGCCCATTAGAAACTTCAGAATGGAGTGCGACATAAAAGAAGTCTGTGCATTAGCTTGATCGGTCTTTCGATTTGAATTTTTTGCAATTTTAACATCAATTTATTTAATTAGAAAATTTGTATATTTTATATACATGAGCTCATTTTCCGTTCTTGCACTTTATTTTCGCTTTGCCTTATTGCCTGGGTCTCTGTGTGTAAAGCCCATATAATTGTCAAATTAAGTGCACTTATAAAAAGTGCATTTCATAATTAGGAGCTGGTTGCTGCCCTGTTGCAGCTGCAGCGGCAACAGTTGCTAATTTATGCCATTTGCCCAATGCCAATGCAAAGCTGCGCAGCGAAGCGAACCGAAGAGCTGAGGACGAGGACGAGAACGAGGATAAATGCAGGGACAAAAGGACAGGGGAACTGAAGGACTAGAGGACGTTGCTGCGGACAGTAGTCGGCGGTCAGCAGTTGGTTGGCTGGCGGCCACTTATGAAAATTGGATTTTTACACTCCATTCTTGATGGAATGTTTATTGAGCTGTCATGTTGTTGCTGTTGTTGTTGCTGTCGTTGTTCGACTCGACTCGTTTCGACTCGGCAACAGGCTCAATAATTTAAATATCAAAATTGTTAGCAATTTGCACGCCCAGCGGTGCGTTGGCCGCCAGCAACAGCAATATCAGTTGCAGCAGCGACAGCAGCAGCAGCAGCAGCAACAGCAGCGCTGCTAACAGCAACAGCAACAATTGCTAATCAAATTAAGCAATTATCTTGTTACCAGCACAGACGAGCAACATGGCAGCACATCAAGTGGCCCGATTTGCCAGCCCTTGCCCCTTGGCCGCCGCCCGCAACGCATTTCATCATTGCCAATCAAAGGGTATTCGTTCCTATATAAAAATAGCTCACACCTTGCGTCCAGCTTGGACGTTTCATCGCGCCAATAGGCGTTCCGCGGGGCGGTGAGAAAGCAACAACAACAAATGCAAAGTGCCCATTGTGCGAAGGCATAAAGCCCGCAGAGTTTATAAAGTCATAATAATGCCAGGGAAAATGCGCTTAAAATGCAATTTATCGCCACCAACAACAACATCAACAACAACAACAACAACGCGGCAACAATCCTGCGAAAAATTGATGACGGCGACAGCAGCAACAACAGCTACAAGCAACAGCAACAACTTGCCGGCTGTCCGACGAACTGACAGGCATCAGCGTCAGTCATTTTAGCCAACTGGCCAGCGTTGCCGGACCTGGACCTGGACCTGTCCTGGCCCGGCCCGGCCTTCCTCCGGCGTTTTAGCTTGACGCCCGCCCGAATGTTGTTGCTGTTGCTGTTGCTGGCAATGGCAACGAAAAAAATTAAGACATTTTATAAATTGCGCGTTGTTGCCGCCGCCTCTTAACTTGCAACTTGCAACTTGCGACTTGCGACTGGCCGTGGAAGACAACCCTTAATGTGTTGCCTGCATTGCGATTCGTTATGGCAACTGACCGAAACATTGGCCCATCAACAACGGCAACAAGCCTTGATATTGTCCTACTCATCAGCAACAGCTACAGCTACAGCAACAGTAACAGCAGCATCATTATCATCATCATCCGCATGAAGCGGGCTGCTTCATTTGATTGCCGAGCTCTATGCTAGACTGACTGCCACATCTTTAAGCTGTTGTTGCAACATTTGAATGTTGCCAGCGATGCGTCAAATATGTTGCCGGCGTTTGCTGTCGGGGCACACCCACTTTTTGGTCGTCGTTATTGCTGTTGTCGGTGTTGATGTTGTTGTTGTTGTTGCTCTGACCGCAAAACGTAATTGTGTTTACGATCATCTATTGAGATTTTCCTGCCTTGCCAGATGCAACAGGTCACGCCCCTGATACACGCCCGCCCATTGCCCCATTCTCTCTCTCTCTCAATCCTTCTCTCCCTCGCCCTCTCTCTCTCTGCGTTTTTAGCTTGTCTAACGCATGTCAATGAGCCTTGGCCCGAGATTTCTTTTGGCAACAGCTTTTCCCATTCCTCAACTTTGGGGCGCTGGGTGTGTTCTTCACTTATCTTACGCTCATATTTATGTTAATGTGTCTGTGCGCCGAACATCAAAAGCAACGGAACGCAGCCATCCAAAAAGCAAACTAACGGTTCTGGTTCTGGCTCCGACTCGGGATTGGGCTCTGACTCTGGTTCAGCCTTCTCAGCCTCGCAGTGCGTTTTTGTCTTCATTCTTTTTTTGGGCCACAAGGAAAGTGTCTTATTGGAAAATTTATGTTTCCTTTGTTGTTTCTTGGCTTTAATTAATACACATACTCCTTATGCTTAGGGTTTCTCCTTGAACTGGGCCAATGGGCGTGGTAGCCGTCGTAGCCTTGTTGGCTAAAGGCAGCTTCGGCTGTGCTCAGCAAATTCCCAAATCCGGTCAACTATCTGCTCAGTTTCATTCAACGGCACAATTATCTAAGCAAACGCCTTTGAGTTATCAAGCTAAATGCGACTGTCATATGTTGCAGCAACAACAGCAGTCGGCAACAGTGGCGGCAATTAAAAGCATTAAACGTCGCTGACGCTGACTGATGCGCTCTAAGGATTGCCAGCGACATAAAAAGCAACAACAACAACAACAACAAAAGTTGCTTGAGGTTGTTGTTGCTGCAGTATGTTGTTGCCGTCGTGTTGCTGTTGTTGCTGCTGGCTGCTGCCCAGCACTTTCAATCTCGTAGCCCCAGTCGCTGCCTACGTGAACTGCCAAGACTCTGCTGCTGCTGTTACCTTTTGGCTGGGCTCGCTTCTCTCCCCCGCTCGCCCGCTCCGCCTCTGTCGCCTTGTGCTCGGCCGCAGCTTTGTCTACTGATTAATCACTTTGGCGCGTATAATAAATTAAAAATTTCAGCAATTTTGAAAGTCAATTAATCATTGGGAGGCTTCGCTGCCGTTTTTGTTTGTTATTGTATGCTCTTGATGTGTTTGCTGTTGTTTTTTCTGTTGTTGTTGCTGTTGTATGTTGTTGATGTTGCTACCTTTTTGCTGCCGTTGGGCCGGCCATAGACAACGACGGCAACTCAAAAATGTCAGCCCATGACTACGGGCCGCACATTTCAGATGATGATGAAGTAGCCGGCGTCGTCGTCTACCAAGCTGGACGGCGGTAGATCAAGACAAGGCGGCACTCTGCTAGTTCTATTACCAACGACGATCGCTGGCCGACTGGCTGAATGGTCACGGGAGCAACAGCAACAGCAACTGTCGTTAGAGGTGCGGCTTTTGGCTGCCACTTTCTTCCTTGCCACGGCGACACATTCTGCAGCATTGATAAATGAATGTGAGGGTCAGTTTCGTTGGGGCTGCTGTTGTTGCTGCTGATGCTGCTGCCTCATTTCGGCAGCAACAACTTTCGAGATATACGCGCATTTGTCAGATAAAGCTGCAACGCCTTTCCCATTGTCAGCCTGCCACTGAGTTGAATTGTTGTTCCTGTTGTTGTTTTTGTTGTTATTCTGTTTGCTTTGGCCTGTAAAATATGGCCCCGTATCGCAAGCAGCGAGTGTTGAAATTTAAGTTTTAATTTAAGCGATATGAAGGGCAACTCCCAAGCGCAAGTCCAAGTTCGAGTCCAAGTCCGACTCCGAGTCCAGTCCAAGCCAGCTGCGTTCAGTCCGAATCGCGCACGAAATGAAGCCATTTTCATATTTATGAATTTGGCCCCTTATCGAAACGCTTCAATTGGCCATCGAGCGAAGCGGCAAATTAAATATGGGCAGCCATAAACGATACTGACAGCCAAGTCTGGCCAACGTGCAGCAGGCAGCGGGCAGCGGGTAGGAACTGAGCTCCATTGGGCCAAAGCGCGTTGCGCGTCTCCAGCTTAGCTGAGTTATTAAGGCATCTTTATGGCCAATCTCAATGAGGTGTGAAGTGCAATCGTTTCGGGCTTTTATTAATACACAAAACATATTTTATTTGTTGTGGCTGGCAGATCGCTACGCATGCTGATCGATTCGAAATGAAAGGAAGCTCTGCCCCGTGTTCCCAATAAGATTTGTGTTCTTTTTATGGGGCGCATTCCATTCCCATAAATTTGTCGAGACTAAAGGGATTTTCAAGGTTACTTTGGCTTTGGTTTATCGAGTAGATATATTTCGCAGCTTAACTCTTAGCTTATTTACTTGTTCTACGAATATAAAATATAAAAATATAAAAATATTTTTTTATATGGTTCTTGGTTATTGAGTTGTGAGCTCACTAATGGCAGGCAATATCCCAACTAATCTGTCTCTGATTGGTCTCCGTTTCTCTTAGCCTGCAATGCGCCTGCCACTGAATGCGGCTCAGGCTGCATTTCGCCAAGAACTTAATTTTTCTGGCGCTGATCGCACAGCAATCCGGCCCGGCTGCCCGCCCTTTCCGCGTGTCCCTCTGACAGCTGAGGTCGTTCACTTGTCGTCTTAATTAAGTGCGTGCAACAACTCGCTGCCAGCAACAGCAGCAGCAACAGCAGCAACAGCAGCAACAACAAGATATTCCTGTTGCTGCTGTCCGGACTGCACATTGGGCTTAAGGACATTTTGACTGTGGCATCGCGAGGCTGTCAATGAAATCCCATAAGCCGACAGAAGCCGATGAATTGAAGTTCTCTTTTTATGGTTTGTTGTGGATGTTGTTGCTGCAGGACTGCATCAAATTTGCATCAGAATTTTCAATTAACGGCAATTGTGCACCTCACTGCTGGTTGTTGCTGCTTTGAGCTGGCCTAATGATAAATGTTGTCATTTACTATGGATGCATGTGTAATCAGCGTCATGTTACTAACGGTTTATTGTTAACAAACAAATGGTTCAAATGGCGTGACTTCCTGCCAATTTCTAACCAACAGTTTTGCGGATTTGTATGTGGTTGCTGCTGCTGTTGTTGTTGTTGTTGTTGTTGCTGTTGCATTTAAATTTGAATTTGGGAATTTGAATCGAATTTCGGCTGTGCCAAGTGCCAAAGCAGAAAGCTAAGAAGACGATCGCGAAATTCACGCCATAAGTAGAATGCGATTTTCGCGCGTTGTCGCTGTTTGTGTGTGCCTACAGCTAGCTGCTGCTGCTGCTGTTGTTGTTGTTGCTGTTGTCGCGTGTTGCCTCGCTTGTTACGGTGCCCAAATATGAGCAACATCACGAGAATCGTGCGATTTGCCTTGCATATATTTTACAATCCTCAAACCCAAACCCAAACCCAATCCCAATTCCAAACAACATCAACAACAACATGAAACATCATTACCAAAGGGGGCAACCTTTGCAGCTGAGCGGGGGCCTGGGCGGGGGCACACGGGCCGCGCGATAGGCAGAGCGGGTGCAAGAGAGAGCAACGTAATGAAGTTATTTGTCCTGGGGCCAAACGAAATCAACGCACATATCCTTTTTGGCAATTGCAACGCGCTGTCGCATAAATCATTTGCCACTCGCATGAAATTGGGCATAAATTTGCTCCACTTTGCCGTGGAGCTGCATAGCACCACCAAGCAGCCAGCAAGCAGCAACCACTGGAGCCGCCGAAAAGTAAGTCGTTGGCTTAACGAATGCGCAGCTGGTCGAGTGTCGGCATGGCATGGTCGTACTGTGTGCTCAAGAGGCGCTTCTTGATGAATGCCACTTAGAGATGGTGCCTTGTGGCAACTGATGTTGCATGTGGCACACAGCGAATTTAAAGTGGCTGAGGCCTTTTCCTAAAATACAATATTTAGTTAACTATAATGAATATTCACCGTCCATCCATTCAGTGATCCATTGGCAGCAAGTAAAGCTCGATCGCCGACTTGTGTCTTCAACAGAATCTTAATTGGATAAGGAACAATATTCAGCAGCTCACGCGCCCATCTCTAAGGCAGGCCGCACCCACACGCCTCCGGCACTGTCCAGCTCGAAATTAGCTGCGAATTCGGTTATTAAAACGGCATACCACATTGTGCAGGCAGCGGTCCCAATTTGTAGCTCTTCTCTGGACCAGCGAGACAGTGAACTTGAGAGGGCGAGAGCGCACAAGGACCCAGTTACCGGCGCAGACCCAGACCCAGAGCGAGACCCAGTTTCCATAGCTGTTTCCGTGGTACCTGCTGTGATAAATCAACGTGAGACTAATGCGCGCTTAACACGCGAATTATGATTTTGCAAATGATGTGAATGTGGCTGCCAGTTTGCGAAACGGGGTGGCGGGCAGCAGCCAGCAGCCAGCCAACCACTTGATTGCTTTATAATCGCTTCAGTTCTGGCCCTGGCCAACGCCGACGCCTTGGCCAACGTCCAAGTGGCATTTAATTGCAGTTTAAAGAGTCTGCAATGGGCGAGTGACCCCTCGAACTATCGGTAATTAGTTTTGCACAAGACACAAGACAAAATCAACAGCGAATCAACACATAACCAGCATTCGTCTCCTACTGCTGCTCCGCGCTCTGCTTGCCACTTAGCAGCTGACACAGAGACCCAGTGCGGCAGGGCGACCTATTTGTCCGTACGTCTGGGCATTTAACCCACTTATTATGACTGCCATTTATAACGACATTTGCTAGGCAGCAGCAGCAGACACAGCAACAACAGCAACAAGCAAAGGAGTTGCAGGCAGGAGCAATTCTTTACTGCCTGCCTGCCTGCCTCCGGGCCCGTGTTTCAGCCTGGGCCTGTGCGTGAAGTTGTCGCCATCATCCTTATGACCAGGCTGCTGCTGTTGTGTGGGCGTCCTTTTGACCCGCATGTCGTTTATAGCCAACGTTGCTGCCGTTGCGGTGGCCATTTTGTGGTTGCCCTTGTTTGTTCCGCCGCGCAGCATTGTTGCCCTTTGTGTGGCCGTAGGTCGTCACACACAGTCACGGCCTGGTCGCAACCCACACACTGCCTTCTGCACTCCGCCCCTCTTGCAGCAGCAGCAGCAGCAGCAACAGCAACTGACAATGGCACAGTTTTGCATGCAATTGACTCTCACAGCTCGTTGCTTTTTACTGTCCAAATGTGCGTTATGGATGGGCATGTGGAAACAACCATGTGGGTGACTAGTCGAGGGCCTACATTCAGCACATATAGATGCCCAAGATTAAAGAGAAAATCTATAAAATATACTTGCACCAATTTAAATTTACCCTTGCATTTATTAAGGAACGTTTTCTGGCATATTAAGTAAATAGTGTTTTTTTAAATACTTAAAGCAATAAAAATATTTAAAATACCTTTGTCATAGAACCTACAACCACTAAATATTGCCTGCATTTTCAACTTCTAAGAAAGAGACAGAGAGAGCGGATTCTTTCGAAATAGCCCAGAGTTGCACCTGTAGGTGCATTCGCATTTATATCCACAAAATGTCTGAATTTGTACGCATTCGTAATTCATGCACATTAGCCTTCGACTTATAAGCTGGCATTGAAGCTGAAAATAATGCCAATACAATTCGATATCATAAATATTTTATGCACTATGCTGTTGCCCTTTTGTTGCTGTTTTAACTTTGCATACATTTTGTCAGTTTGGGCGCGGGAATGGAACGCAGGCGAAGAGAAGCCTTTAGACGAATGCCTATTAGGCTGCATATTAAAAAGAATATATGCAGGCATGAGGCCAAATAAATAACAGACCAACAAAACACAAGTACTTGCTGGCGTTGGCCAAGAGGCAGGCGGGGCCGAAACAAAGGCCAACAACGAAACAAAGAATTTTAACCCTTTTTATGATTATGAATGCACGTCAGCATATTTATGTAAAAATTATGCAATTTGCTGCCGTTCTATGCCAGTGCGTGGAGTGCTTCAAGGGAAGGAGCCAACAACCCAGAGACAAGAGCCAAGAAGCAAAAGACAAGCACCAAGAGCCACATCAGTTGAACTTAGCCAGTCAATCAAAAGTTGACGGGCTCGTCACAGTTGTCGCTGCAGTTGTGGTTACTGCTGCAAAAGGACAACAGCCGAGCAGCAGCAGACTCTGAGAGAGAGAGAGAGATGGAGAGCGGTGGAGAGAGAGAGAGGCAGAGACTGCGAGAAATGCATCTTTTGAGCAATTTGCAAACCAAAATGTGTATTAAAATTTATGACGAGATCAAGTCGAAAATGGGCGATGGATTGAGAGATAGGAGCGGATGAGCAAATTCACTAAAAAGAACAAGAATAAAGGCGAAAGTTTGTTTTCGGCTAGGAGATACCCTGTAAGCAGGCTTAAAGTTTGCTTAAAATTTATAATTATAATAATGGTAATTTGAAATGTAATATAAATAATAATCAAATTTACTCATTTCTAAAAGGGTATATTAATATTTTTTTGATGGAATAATTTAAGGACCTACTTATATTTATATAACATTTCTAACTATATATTTCATGTTAATTTTTAGTTGTTTAATTTTTATCTGCATAAAATTTAAGATGATGGACCCTGATCAACTCACAACCCATTTCTTTGAACACAGGGTATACACACTAAGGATGTAATTTATGTGCACCAAGTGCAGAATAATCTAACATAAAGTTCTAGTGATATTTTGGTTACGGACAAGTTAATGCTAGGGATTAGCAGAATGTAACCATAGAAAAGGTTGAAAAGCTAATAACGTACTTCTCTTTATGTGTTATGATAAGAGACTCGTGTGTTGAAGGACCAACTAAATGTCTTATATTTAAATACAGTGCTCAAGTTGAACAGTTATGCAGTCAGTTGGTTGCAGGTCGTTGTCCTTATATGGCACATTGATCATACAGTCAGAGAATGTCAAAAATTAGCATTGCCAAAGTGCAGCAAGACAAGATTTCGATTCTGTGAGGCAGCAGATTGAAGTCTGCGTATCATGTGAATTTTGAATCTGTTTCTTCTTGTAGCTGGATCATCAGATATGATCCTCCTCATCCTCCGTATTGAAATTCATGTCTCTGTTAGCAATTGTTGTTGTCACTGGTTGGCATTGTTGCAATGATTGGCCTTAACTTTCACCAGCAGTTGCTGTTCAATGTTGCTGTTGTTGTTGATGTTGCTGGTATTGTTGTTGTTGTTGTCGTCGTCATCGTCGTGATGACTTCGCCCGCTCGCCCTTCACCCTTGGCCTCTGTGGGCCACGTCAACAGGGCCAAAAGCAAATTGTTAAGTTATTTGTAAATTTCGCTGTTCGTTGTCTGGCTGTGTTTTTACCCACAATGCTTTTCCTACTATGTGTGTGTGAGTGTGTATTCAGTTGATTTTGCTTCATATGTTAGGAAGGTTACACTTTTTATACCCTATCAATGCCAGTTATAAGTGAAGCGTGATTTGAGAACACAGTCGCAAATCTATGAAGTGCATTTGTATCACAAATCAGGAGAAACGTGTATTATTCTTGTATACTGTCAGATTTTCTAGCCTTTTTGTTTATTATAAGTCTATGAGTGAAGGGTGTTTGATAATCGGTATACTGATGCCAGCAGTTATTTGCTGTTGTATTTGAATTTTTTTTGTATTCTGTATGCATGCATTGTGGATTTTCCACAAGCAAATCCTTTTGGCAAATTGTATATGCATCATAAAAAGACACAAAGAAACACACCACGAATATTTCGAATTAAATAAATTTTACATTTTTATACCCTGCAGCCGTAAAGAGTGTAACCGAATGCTTATTTGCTCTCTGTGCAGAAAGAAGTGTAGCAGCTGCAAAAGAATGAAGATATGTTTAAATTGGGTTATGATAAAATTAAAGATTTAAAAGCTTTTACAAGGAAAAATATTAAAATAAATATATGTTTCAGAGTAGTCACTTCTTAAAAATTGTAGCCTACTTCTGGGCTGGCACTGAACTTGTGTTTGCAAATAGACAGCTTTCTCTAAAGCAGGGCTTTCCATAGTCGCACTCTCTTAACTTTTGTCTGTTTATGTTATCATTTGTGCCAAAATCCTTTTATGTGCAGATTTTATGTTTGCGCCGTTTCTTTTTTATACAGATATATATTCTTTTTTCCCCTTACCTGTCCGTTCTTATATGCTAATTTATTGGCATTGTGGCGCAGTGAAATGGTAAAAATGGGTCAACTCGTTCATGTGGCCGAAGGTTTTTCTCTCATATGCATTTCTATGCACTCGGATGGGCCAGCAGCCGGTTAAGGACGCGCTGTCTCTCGCATCTGATGATTGTTACGGTAGGTTGTTAGTTCAATATGGGTTAGCTGGTAATTGATTTGGGTGCTGGTTGTTATGGAGTGGGTGTATGTAATGGCCACTTTTCACTTAAACTAACAGCTTCAAGTGTTACTACCAACAATAGCACTTAAGGGCTTTATCAGCCTGCCCAAATGAACTGAAATTTCATTTCGTATATCTTATCCCAATAGTGCAGACCGAAGGGTCATATTGTGCTCTGCCCAGCGGCAGCTGCCAGCTGCTGTTGTTGTTGTTGTTGATAAAACCGTCAGCGCTTGAAGCACATGAAAGAATGAAATTTGCGTTGTGTGTTAAAATGTTATCGCGTTTCCTGAACGCTCGCCCGGCAAATGTTCGACAAACGAAACCAACGAGTGAACAAGCGTGCGCCTGAGAGTCGCCCGACGGCCCCAACAGACGGTTCCATTTGGCCAGGCCAAGTGGCTCCTTCTTGATGCGCATTCGTAATTGGGGTAACGTTCAGCTAGCTGCTGTAATTGTTTTGCTGTTGCATTTTCGCGCTCTCCTGCATGTCAGTTAACTAATTTGCCATTGTTGCTGCTGCTCCACTTGGCACGCTTTTCTGTCATGTATGTAAGTGTTGGCAATGCTTTTTTGTCTGCTAGGAAAATACAAACAGTAGCTGAACGCAATTGACCTGCATTCTCTGGTATGAAGCTCTGATTGCTATTTGGCAAATAGTTAACCCTTTCTTTCACCCCTCTCTCTCTCTCTCTCTCTCCCCTTGTTGTGTCGCTCTCTCTTTCTCTGCTGGATTCCGCACCTGTCGCTGTTTATTTTAATAACTCAATTTTATGGCCCTGGCTACAGGTTTTTAGTTGCGGTTATTTATTTATCTATGTGCAGATAGCTTTGGCCATGTCCTTTTACCGACTTGGCCATGATTAATGCCAGCCGGAGAGAGTTGCTTTACTCGGTGCGCATTTAACATTCCCAAATATTTCATAATTCATTTTGAAGACAACCTGGTCACAGGCATAAAAACGTCTATAAATGCGCATAAAAAGTTTTATTACCATTTCACAAGTTGGCCATACGTAAGCCGTTCTGTGTGCCATTCTGTTAACTTGGCCAATACACACACACACACACACTCTAATCTTTCGAGAGCGAGAGGCACACACACACACACTTTCCACCGTTCTCATTTTCTCTCATTTGCCTATTAACGTTGCTCTGGTGCGCCATAAATCTAAGAGATAGATTTATGCAGCATCCATGTATATGTGCATGTGTGTGTGTCTGCGCTTGTGTGTATCTGTGTTTGTATCTGTAACCCACAATCAGTGTCTCGGTGTGTGAGTTTGTAGCAAATGCCGCATTTATTTTGTACGTGTCGGTCTTAACATTCAATTTCCTGTAGTACTTTTACTCGGTTACTCGACTGCCACATAAGGAGGCCTTCCGAAGTCGCCCAACTGCCGTTGTGATGAAAAACGATGTCATTTAACAAGCAACACTTATTTCCAGCTGAATGCTGGATAGTTGTTGCAGCTCGCAGTTGCTTAGCATTCGGCAGCCACTGCGTATACGCAATATGCCACGACCAATCCAATTCCCAATGGAACAACTCGGCAGTTAACTCAGCCCGACTGCTGTTCAATGCAAAGCCCATTGCCATGAGTCATTTGAAACGACACACAGCACTTAGCAGATCGAAGACAACGGCAAGAATCGCAACAATCTTCTTGTAAGAAACGTTTGAAGACCAGCAGATTGCCCATAGATTCTTCAGCGACTAGCAAATGTGCGATTAGGGATCATCTCGCATTGTTCCCAGCCAAGTACAGCGCAGATTCCTGTCCATCTCAATTTTCTGGCAATAAATTGTCTATTCTCTCTTCCAAATGTTAGTGTACATGTAATGCATATGTGAGCGTATTTATTGTTTTCATAAATTACGTAACCATTCTGAAAACTTAACAAAAATATCATGAAATAACTAGAATTTATATGATATATTTTATTTACTTTGTTAACTGTGCCTTGGTTCTAAAATGCGTGAGGGTAAAATGAAGCGCAATTGCAATTGTAAAAACATTTTTATCAATTGTTTTTATTTAAGTTTTTCGACAATATTCATTTGTTTGACGACAGTGACCACTGTAAATGCCAATTTGGCCATCTGCAAAAGGAAAATACTTTCAATTAGTATACCCATTCTTCATCTTGTCACACCAGTTCAATGGCTTACCTCAATATTCGTTTTCATGTTGATCGGAAAAATACCCCCAGCAATAAACTTAATCGTCTGCTTCGACTGGTGTAGAAAATAAACCAAAGTTGACTTGTACCGTTTATTTGCACTTATCCAATTCGAGTGGAATACTGCATGACTTAGGTTATTGCAATCGTCCTCAACTAAGTCGCAGATGAAGCAAAAGGGAAATGTTTGGATTATTAACACGATGATGAAGACAAATGTTGCCAGACCGCTCCAAATATTCGAGAAGAACAACAAGTTCACCATCGACATGCCCAGACACAGCCCAATGGCTAAAAACTGAGCAAATATGGTTACGGATACGACAGGTCGAAAAATGTTACAGTACCTGAAATCAACGCAATTTTCATTTAGTTTTGCAGGGAGCCCTTTTTACTCACTGCAGAATATTTTTGTGATCTTCTATACAGTTAACCAACTCCTCATAGCTCTCATCCTCGCTTTCTGTGGGAGACATACGCAACATTTCAACTCGACGTGTTAAAAGTTGTATATGGGTTCTTAAGAGTATTCCAAAGATTACCGGGTAGACGTCAGCCATTTGATCTAGGAAGACTGACCCACCGCCGACCATTAGTTCAAATGTAGCTGCCAGCCACAAGCCGCGGGTGCTCGAACGATAGTTCTCAAAGGGAATGTAGAATCCCCAAGGCGTTGATCCACTTAAAACGGAGCTTAGATAGGTCAATATAGTATACGTTGCGTAGGCTACCTGATATAGCACATTAATAAAATTGCAGCGAACGACGCAGTGATGTATTTTGAGGGAGTCCGCCTCTCGAACGCATCGTTTGTCCATGACGTCGAGCAGATCCTTTGCAATTCGATAACGCCAAATATTTGGCAACATAATCACAATCTTTCCTACTAGGCAAAATGAATTGAAGGAAACTTGTATTGAGGTTAGGAAATGTCCCGGAGTAAAAGTGTTAAATTTGATTGCGTAGCTTGTTAGGATTGCAATCGGTACATAGATGCCGCTAAACAATAATACAAAAAAACTCCAAACTTTTTTTATCCAATAAGATCGAGTGTTCTTAGGCGGCAGGATCCAGCCCACATTTTTCATGCTTTTTTCTAAATACGCAAAGGCATCGCGTGATGAAAGCAAATCTCCAAAAGCTGGATCCCTCAAATATTCAAATATCATATTTGCAGAACCTTTACCGAAGACGATTAGTTAGTGACCCAATGAAACCTGAACTTAGACTGTGATGGTTTATTAAATGTCCAGCTTTTATATCAGTTTGTCGTGGGAATTCTGCTGATTGAACAGGATAAAACCTTGATATTTCAGCCTTCCATATGCAATCGTTCTCAACCTACTCATAAAGGAGGTTATTTAACTAATATCTCCACATTTTCGAGATTGACAGATGGGCGTAAACTAAAATTGGGCGTTCCTTACCGTCAAATGCAGGTGGATTGCACAACGTGTTTCAGACTTTCAGTATAGGTTATCGTAATGTGATATATATAAAAGGCAGTATCTGAATAATTAGTTTTAATATCTTGTACTATATCCCAAAGCTCTTTTAAGCCTTTGAATGATTTTGACTCTGAATTTAAGCCCATACTTCTAAGTAATATATTAAATTTTTCAGTTTCCAACATGTTTTCGCCATTTGTCTGCACATATTATTTACTGGTTGTTGTCGTTTGACTGATTTGAAATGGGCGTGGCACATGGCTGCAACAATTTATGCAGTTTTCAATGCCATTACTCAGCTGTGGTTCCCGCAGCGCTGTCCGCCATTTGGTCGAGTGTTGGGCGATAATTCTCGGACTAAATGCTACCAAATTAGTTTGAAATTATCTTGTGAAATAAATCGCTGCGCTGTGAGCGGCTTTTTATAGCATTTTATGAGCTCAAATTATTTATTATTTGCCGCATAATTCGCTTCCGAACTACGAATTTTGTTGCTTATGGTACGCTCGAGGGTGTTACGATTTAAAAATCTGAAAAACAACAGCAACAAAAAACTCGGACTACCAATCGACCCACCATAAAAAAACGGCGGCAATTTGTTGTCGCAACATGTGGGCCTGGCGACCAGGTGGTAATTATTCTAAAAATCGTGCCTAATTACTCAAGGTGGAGTGTGGCTCAAGATTGCTGCCACAGTCACTGCGAGCAGTATGTGCCGATTAAATTAAATCAAATGAAACCAAAGGAAATAACACTGTAATTTTTGTTTCTTGAATTTCTTTATATTGTGGGAACTAATGTACTTTATGCACTGCTGCATATAGTGGCTGAGTGCGCGTAGACTTTTGGCAAACACTGTGTTACAGAGTTCTAGATTTACACAATGAGTGCGCCAACTGTTTCGCAGATCGAAGCTAGTATTCAATAAGTTGAACTTTTTCAACTTGCTTCCGGGCTTTTCGTTTTCGTTGTTTCTTTGGCGAACCTTTGTAGACTCGTGTTTTGGTTTGGCGTATTTTAGCCACCAACCACCAACCACCAACTGCGGTTGGCATTTTTATTATTGTTTGCCTTGTTGCCGGAGCTGGTAGCTCTTGATAGCCTTGTGATTTCGTTTCAGAAAGATTTGCGCCGCTTTGTCGGCCATGATAAATACAACAAACAATTTTCAAGTTTCTTTTTTTTGCTTTTATTTTTTGTTTTTGTGCATTCTCTGCTCTGGTGGCCGCAGGACAAAATGCCAGGCCCCAAACCACATTGTAGGTCGCTAAACGCAGTTGTTGCTGCTGCTGCTGCTGGTTTTGTTGTTGACTCAACAGTTTAAGACACAATTTGGCAGTTGATGTTGCTGCTGCTGCTGCTGCTCATTGGCACTCAGTCAAGCGACGACCTTTTTGCTGGCGCATCCGCAACAAATATTTCAAGTTAGAAGCAAACAACTATGACAGCACACAAAGGACCTGGACATGGAACTGAACCTGAACCTGCTCTGGACCACACCTTGTCTGCTGACGCTGCTGTTGGTTGCATTTAGCTGGCGACAATACATCAAACAGCAAGACAGAAATGAGCAACGGGGGTCGCCGCTGTGTTGACACTGACATAGGAGGCGATCGCAGGCGGCTCCAGCTGAGTGATGACCGGCGACAATCGGCGAAATCGAAAGCCCCCGCCAGACAGAGTATCGGCCACTAGCATGGGCCACGTTGCGATCAAAACTTCCTGGAAATTAATTAAAGCTCTAGCAAAGAGCAGCCACTGGAGCCGGCTGCTCAATAATTATCGACGCTTATCAAAGGCACCGTTACAGATGCGCGCGCACACATGAGCTGCCCACCAAGTATGGAGCTGGAGCTGGAGTTGGAGCTGGAGCTGCACATGTGGCATCATCTAGCTGGAATGTGCCTCTTGCTGTTGCTGCTGCTGCTGCTGTGGCGGCTTTTGTTCATTTTGGTGCGGTGCAATTAATATTCAACGCCGTTGGCTGATCATAATTTACGTGCTGAGTTTACGATGCGACTCCGACTGCAACTGCAGCTACAACTGCCGCAACTGCTGCAACGAGTGAGTCCATTCGCTTGGGGGCGTAACCGCCAACCGCTTGCAAAGTGGGCGTATTTTGTTACTAGGCGAAGGCGAGGCAAGTCAACAATAGCAGCGGCTCCAGTATCCAGTATCCTGGTGGTTGCCGGCTGACAAAAGCGCATTCTATTTACATTTAAGGCCAGACTTACACGTGTTTCTGCACATGCGTGCACCACACCGCGGGCAATGTTTGTGGCATGCCCAATATTTCAAATAATTGAAATCAGGTTTCAGAATGCCTATAAATAACCAAATCAAAATAAAAAAAACAAAAATAAATAAAATGCAGCTACCTAATTAGATAGCCCGACAGGCAGAGGACTTGGCGAGTTCCTTTGACTGGCCACCCATTGTCAGCGTCGACGCTGCTCCCATTTATGAGCCGCGCTGGAAATAGGGTTAAGAGTGACACCCAGGAGACCTACAAATGCGAAACTCATTTGCATTTGCTGCCTAACGACGCGACGGCAGCTCGGCTGGATCTGGAGCCAGGGCAGCTGCCATTCACTCGAAGGCGCGCCAGCGCAGGCAAATCTTTAAGATAGACCCGTCCGACAGCAGACGTCAGTTAGTCAGTTAGTCAGCTAGTCAGTTAGTCAGCGAGTCAGTCTGTCAGGGAGTCACTTGGTTGCTGCATTTCACATGGATTTATGCAGTCATTCGCGCCGGTTTTTCGGTTTCCTTTTTATTTCATTTTATTTGATTCTGTTTTTTTTCTTCTTTTTCCATTTTTTGCCATTTCATTCGCTCGCCTGTGGTTATCAAAAATCCATCGATGTGGCCCGCAACCCAGAGCCAGAGCGGTCATTAAAATATATATGACACCCACCAGAGCCACGATGCGGTGTCTACGAGTAGTTGTTGTCGCGCTCTCCTCTCGCTCGCACTAATTAGACACGGCTCCACGTGCCCTGCGCCGTTCTCTTTCCAGCATCGAGTGGTGCTTGCCTTCTTCTGCGCGGTGGTGCTGCTGCTTCGTGTGTGGTCCAATTAATTTTTCGGATAGAGCAATCAACATGTTTCTTTTTCGGCGCTTCAAGTGGTTGTTGCTGTTGCTGGTCTTTATGGCTGTTGTTCGACATGTTGCAGGTCAATTTGTTGCCGTTTGTTGTCCTCCAAAGCGCTGGTCTGTGACGTGTGTGGTCCGCTTCGCTGTGTGCTTTGAAGAGTTTCGGTTCTCAATTAGTTGTGCTTGTCACCGCCTCATAATCCCTAATTAGACTACAACCCCTCGGCTTGCCTTTTGGCCCAATGCAATGCTTTTATTTGGCTTTCGGTTCTGGGATTTGGGGCCTATGCCTTTTGGCCCTATTTGTAGTTGGCACAGCTCGCGCTGCGCTGTGGCTCTTGGCCCGTTCGCATTCTTGTCTTAATTAATTTGATGGCAAAGTGCATTCGTGGCTCAGTCCTGGAACGTGTTGCCCTGACAATATTTGCGGTTCGCTGCTTGCTGGCTGCTGCCTGCTGCCGTGCTGGCAATTGTTAACCCACATTTGACGCGCCAACCTCCAGCTAATTAGCAGAGTGTGCCCGAAAACGTTTCCAAACACGGCTCGCATGCTGAGCCTATAACTGGGGCCATGTCTATGCCACAAAGGGGGCGAAGTGGGGCGCATAGGTGGGCGGCTTATATGGCAATTTGGCTGTGGTTGCTGCCACTGCAAATGCAAATTGGCAAAGATGAATGCTTCTTTGGTTTGGCTTGTTGTGTACCGTTAATATTGTTGTTGTAATCCAGAAGGTGTTGTTGCTGCCGTTATTGCCCACACTCAAATCAACGAAAATGCAGTTGCTGCAGTTGGCGTACTCGGTTTTGTTTGTTACAAATAATATTTTATGTGGTTGCATCAAATTAATTAGTGTCGTTTCAGGACTAAACTAAATATTCGAGACATCCACACGGACAGAAAATTAAATGGTATTAGCTAGAGAGCCTTAAAACCAAATGTTGTAACTATATGCGATTTTATGCTTTTATGATTTCAATAATATTTTTGGTCATTTATATAGAGTACTCTCTCTATCTCAGATAAAATGTCTCTCCCTCCCGCTATCTCTCTCTTTCTAAGCGAGCATTCTAGTTTATCTAACACGCTTCTGCATATTCATGTTAATAAATGTATGCAACAGAACAGAACAGAAGTTTTCTTTCTGCAAGAAATGTTTCTTGCAAGTGTAATGAGAGCGCGAGTACATAGTCTTGAATTGGGCACCAAAATATGCAGCATAAATGCAGCGCCTGCAGCTGAGCGCCCCTCCACCTCCAACTCCACCCCTGCTCACCCTAAAACATGCGCACACAAGCTGTCTATGTAGATGTAAATGCATAGCTGACGGTCTGGCGGGCTAAAGGTGTGCAATTGGCTGTGGAAATGGTCTTGAAAATGTTATGCAGCTCCCAGGCGAATACCTTGGAACAGGGACTTGTCACTGGGGCACTTTAAGTCGCCCGCTCCGCCTGTTTGGTGCTCCGACAATAAAAGATAATCAAGCTGCAGCTTCAGCTCTATCTTCTGCTCCGTCTGCTGCTCCTTGGAATAAATTGCCATGTTGTTACAATTTCTTCGTGTTGCCGGCATAAATTTCGAGCCTGGCTGTGGCATGTGCAAATCCTCGCCTGCTGCTCGCCAGCTCCGAGCTGTTCGCAGTACGCATTTCCCAGCCGAAAGTCGGTTGGCACTTGGTAGCCAGAGTTGCTGCAGCGGTTGCCGCCTCAGTTTAGCTGGCTGACATTCTAAGGTGCAACATGCAAATAATTAATAGCATTATAAGATGCACTCACGAAATCGCGCCGAACAACGTCAAGTGTTGTAATAATTCAGCTAACTGGGGGCCGAGGGGGGCGTGGCGGTGCTGCTGCGGCATGTGTCGCGTTGCGGACAAGGACAATAAATGTTTGGGAAAGGCCAGACGCAGAGTCACGCTTCGACATGGCCGTGGACATGGAGCAGCAGCAGCTGCAGCAGCTTTTTGCGAATCTGGCCTATAAGAAATTACATAATCCCCCAGCGAAGGTGTTAATGCAAATGGCCAAATATGCTAATGAGTCTAATGCTAGGCGAGAGTTGCCAATTGCGAGCTTCGTTTGGCTGTGCTTTGGCTTGGGCGTCAGAAGAGATTTTTGTTTTATGCCACAGCTGCAACATGCCGCGGGCAACATAATTGCCACACGTATATAGCTCGTGCAAGGACTGTCGGTTAACAGTTGCACCTTTAGGTGGTGCAACTGCACCACAGCGTGCTTTCGTTTTGGGTCAGCAGCCACCAGCCGCAAGCAATGAAGAAATTGAAGACAATCAATGCGCCTGCTCCTGACATTGATTTATGAACTCATGGAAAATTAGGCAATGCCATGTTTGGTCACAGCTCTTGCAGCTACCTTCTTAACATTCGCAGCAAAGAGCTGCAGAAAGTCAACGAACTCCAATTCCAGGCTGCAGATGTCACTTTCTAAAAGCCAAAAAAATGTGCTCTGGGAACTTTAGGTATTATTCTTTTATGGATTTAAAATACGTAGACATCAGTAGAAGATTAGAATCCCTTCTTTTTCAATGGATTGATGTTATATTCTAATGAGAAATTTTTACAGCATTTTAAAATTCTTTTTTTTTTTTTTTTGTGACATTGATTTTAATACCTATTTAATGCCAAATAAATTCTGAAATTTCTTAACAATAAAGAGCATATGTATCCTTTCGTTGATCCTATCGTGAGCCTGCAGCACAATTATAAAACTCCCCCAGCGACAATTACAAGATGTGGCCCATTTAATAACTTCGATAAAGTTCAATAACCGCAACCACCGACAGTTGGCCATATAAAGAAATCCAGGAACAGAAAAATAAAAAATAAAAATCGCATGCGGTTTATTACCAACACCGAAAACGAGTTAAAATTGTGGCGAAAAAATTGCATAATTTGTGTGACGTCGCGACTGCATCGAGCCGGCAATAAAATGTCATTTACGAGTGCAGCAATCGAGTGGCCAGCCATGAATATATATATTCATTTTTATTTATACATATACATATATATGAAATGCACGAATTTTAATTAATTGATAAATTCGGTAAAGAGCAGGCCCGGAAAACACACACACAAAAAGCGCAGCCAACTGCAGCAGCAGCTGAAGGGGCAGCGGGGGCGAAGGAAGAAGAAGTGCGGCTGTCAATTACGAGGACAGCAACTTGCTCCTTGCTCCTTGCTTGGAGCTGAAGTTGGAGCTCGGTGTGGCAGCCACAGCCGCATTCGTATTCCCAAGCTGCCCTTTTGCGGCTGCCGGTGGATGGGCGTTAATATTCATGAATCGAAATAATTTGACAGTTTGGGCCAACATGCGAGTATGTTGCCAATATTTATGTTTGCTCCACTCGCTGCGGTACGGTTGTTTTTTTTGTTGTTGCTTGTTGTTGTGTTGCTGCTGCTGTTGCCATGGTCATGAGCCGCTGTCAAATGATGCTGCTGCGTTCGTCTGTCTTCAATCTCCGGTCTGCTGTCTCCTGCCTGCTGTCTCCGGTCTCTCCGGTCTCTCTGTGTTCGCAGCGCTGCGCTGCGTGAGGCGTTGGTGAAAAGTACTCGAAATAATTGACAGCTGTGGCTGCCTTTTTTGTTAACGTTGCGAACGGCGCTTTGTTGCTTGTTGTCTGCTGCCTTTTAATTGCAGCATTTTACAACTCCCCGTCGCGCATTCGATCCACCAATTCCGAATGCAACCAACCAACTAACCAACCGGCCAACTGTTCCAGCAGCTTTCAACTTTGTTGTTGACTTTTCGCACGCGTCCTTATCCAGCCATCGCCATCGACTCGGTCAGGCATTGTGTCATTAAGTCATCGCCGGCGCATCTCCGACTGGGGATTATCTGCAGTTGGCGCTTTGAAGCTGCCCCCAGCACCGTTGCGCGCCTCTTTAATAGTCACATAAACTAGACGCCTTGACATTTATTGGCTTAATACCTGTCCCAGCCAACCGATGCATGCATAAGCCGAGCTCCTTTTGCGCTGCACAAATGCAACCATTACCCATAGTCCACTTCGAAGGGGGTACTTAAGATCGTTGCATAATCAAACCATAAAACGCGCCTATCGATGTTTTCGTTAGATGTCAGCGACAAGCCAAAAGCCGTCCCTAAAAGTCAGCAAATCGTTAAGAAATTATTTGCCCTGACTTCAAGAATTATTTAATGTTTAATGTCAACATAGGGCCCTAAGTAGCTTAAGGATAAGTAAAAAGTCTGAATGACCTATAACAAACAAGTAGGAGCGGTCCAGTCGGGCACACCCGACTACGAGATACCCTGAATCCAACTGCATGCTGTCTCTACAAACATTTAAACCCCTTTTGCATTCATACATACATACATGCTGGGCACTTCAGCGGCTGCACTTGGAAAATTTAACTAAATCCATATTACATGCACACGTATGTATATTTAAATGTCATTGAAATAAAGCGCTCATCAGACAGACCAACGGACGGACATGGCTAGATGGACTCGGCTATTCCCGAGATCGGAGATGCCGCCTTCTGTCTGTTACATACATTTGCACAAAACCATTACATTTAATGGGTTCAGGATTTAAAAATTTGCAGATTTCCAAAACGAGAGCGAAGAAGAGAGAGAGAGAGAGAGAGAGATAGATGTAGACAGAGAGAGATGGAAAGAGAGAGATGGCAAGAGAGAGAGAGAGATGTGGAGAGAGAGAAAGATGGAGGGAGAGAGAGAGAGAGAGAGAAAGAGATGAGCAGAGGAGAGAGGGAGAGAGAGAGGGGGAGAGAGAGGGAGAGATAGAGACAGAGAGAGCGAGAGAGAGATGGCAAGAGAGAGAGAGAGGCAGAGAGAGACTAAGAGGGAGAGAGAGAGAGAGAGGAGAGGGAGAGGAAGAGAAGGAGACGGAGACAGAGAGAGAGAATAGAGAGAGAGGCAGAGAGAGACAGAGAGAGAGGGGAGAGGGAGAGATGGAGACAGAAAGAGAGAGTGAGAGAGAGAGGGAGAGAGAGAGGGAGAGATGGGGGGAGAGAAAGAGAGAGTGGAAAAGTCAGTCAATAACTGCCAATGCAAAAAAGAATGATAGAGAGATAAGGCACTATATGACACTATAAACACTTCACTAAAATTATGCCAAAACATATAAACCTTACCTGAACTCTTGAAAATCGCATAGGAGGGCGTTTTGCATTTGACTAGTAAATCTTCTATCGGCTCAGAAACAAAAACGTATGGGAGAAAAATTGCAGGTTTTAGGAGAGGAAAAGAGAGCGAGGTAGAGAGAGAGAGTGTGTGGAGAGAGAGAGGGGGTGAGAGAGAGAGAGAGAGGAAGAGAGAGAGACAGGAAGAGATAGAAAGAGGCAGAGAAAGACAGATATGGAGAGAGAGAGATGGAGAGAAAGAGAGATATGGAGAGAGAGAGAGAGAAAGATGGAGAGATAGAGAGGGAGAGAGAGAGAGAGACAGAGTGGAAAAGTCTGTCAAAGCACAAAAATTATACAGAGATATTGCACTATATAATACTCTTAACACTGAACTAAAATTATGCCAAAACATATAAACCTAACCTGAACTCTTGAAAATCGAGTAGAAGGGCGTTATTGCAATTGACCAGACTCTGAAAAAAAACAAGTACGACGACCGACTAGAACTTTGCGGCGATCTGTCGTTACATACATTTCAACTCCCTTGCTTACATAAATACACAAAATCACACAAGCACACAAGCACACACACACACACACACACACACACACACACATACGGCTGCGCGATCGATCGATAAAAAGAATAACTTCAGCACTCCAGTTCTTGTACTCTCTGAGATCCACGCGTTCATACAGACGAACGGACAGACGGATATACGAACAGACGGACAGACAGTCACACTTGGCTAAATCGACACGGCTAGGATGCTGACCAAGAATATATATACTTTACCCATTTTCAATGTGTTTAGGGTATAAAAATATAGGCCAAACAGATTTCTGACTATGAAAATCGGTTCAATTTTGACAAAGTTAATTACTTAATCTTGAGATAAAACCATGATGAAAATGAAAAAAACCTTTTGACAAAGTTATGGGATTTTGAAATCTAGCAAGTATGGATTCGGTCAAGTTATTATGATATACACTCATCTCAGTCTCAAAGTTATATTTGAGAGATTTAAGATATTTTAGTTTCTTCAGCTGATATTTATGACAACAAGCTCCGCCCTAGATAACATAGGCCCTGCTGTCGTCTTGATGGCTCGTCATTTGCCGAGCTCAACAAGTTTCCCAGCCAATCATCGAGCTCTCTGTGACTGGTGCCTATCTCAATATGTTGTTGCCGGTGCAATTGCTTTATATTTTGCATGAGCAACTGCTTTCGTAGGTCGAGTACTTTGGCACTTGGACAACCCCTTGAAGGGAGCCACCAACTTCCAGGGTAGTTATAGTACGTATCTTAAACCAATTAATTGAAGTGCAGTTACAATGCGCCCAAAGGTTGACAGGCCACTGGACAGTGAACAGTGGACGATGGACAAGGGACAGGGCACAGAAAACAGTGGAGAGCGGACCGGCAACTGGCTGATGGACCTGTTCTAAAGGCTCCTATAGGCTGCCTATAGGAGTGTGTCCATGCAACAGCTGCGTCCGCCCTAATTGTTTTAATGAATTTGCTGCGGTTTTGCGCAATTTGCATGCAACTTTTCCATTACAAGGGCCGACAGCTTAGCTGGGGGGCAGGGACAGGGGCAGGGGCAGGGGCAGGAGGGGTGACATTAGTTTGTCACTGCATCAAAATGACGCAGAGCAGTTGGAGGCCTTCCGGCTCTGCCATTTTGCCGGGCATTTTCGGACACGCAAATTGCTAATTGAAAATAAATTGCACTTTAATTTGTTATGATGACGAAAGACTGAACCGGACTGCACGGCACACAGAGTGCAGAGAGAGAGGTACAGAGGGGGAGAACGGGAGGGAGAGGGCGGGAACTGGGCTGCGGTTAGTTGCCTGAGTGATAAATTGTGCAAATGCTTGTCAAAGTGCTGACCACAAAACGGCCAAAAGATCGGTCAAATTAAAGATTCGATATGCCACTTTCACTCGACACTGTCACCTGGGTGCAAAGAAGTGGACCAGTGGAGGGGGGGCACTAGACGGCCACCGGTAGCCGTTGCTGTAGCTGCCCACGCCCATGCCCACGCCCACGCGCTACCACACAACGCGACTGACAGACGTGGTTTCTGCAACTGCCACTCATAAATTGTAACCTATTTACCGCGCGGTGGCGGTGGCTGGTGGCGGCCTGGGCGGCTATTGGACTCCTGGCCAGGCGAGTGGCCCAATGCATGCTGCAATAATTTTCAGCTCTAATTGCACCACTGTGCGCAACTGTGGGACGAGTTTGTGGCTATTTTTGTGACTATTTCTCGTTTAATGAAATTACAATAAACGCACGTCGCATGCAAAAGCAGCCGCCGCTTGTCGACGCAATCAGCAGCGGGTGCGGGGGGCAGTTGCAGGCGGTTGCCAACAGTTGCCAGCGTCGTTAGCAGCGTCCATTAGTGCGTTGGCGTTCCACTTCTTCTGGACTGCCATCTTGCCTACGGTCTGGTTCTGGTTGCGGCCTGTTGCTGCAGGTAATCCCCATTATTAGCGCAATTAGTGCAACGAGCGCAGCCAGCAAACCAGCCTGAATGTCCCCATTGTTCGACTTGGACGGAGGTGCCCAGCTCTGGCATGTACTTAGCACTGATTGGAGGCATAAAGGCAGGGATATTGAATGCCAAAAGCTTAGAATAAATTGAGTGAATTGAATGCAAAGTGTGCGTGGGTTGTGTCTAATCAGGCACTTATGAGCTTGGCAGCACGAATTTCCCGATACACAACACCTGTTGATATTAACATTCCACACAGGCCAGGGGGGTGCATCTTGACTGCACTTGAATATCAAAAGGCAATACTGTTGCCCAGGCAGTTGTCCAGCTCAATTACCGGGGCTGCTCCTGACGTTCGCAGCTACGTGATGCAACCCACAAGGCTAAACCTGAGAAACACCTGTTGCTATCGCGCTACCGTTGGCAACCCCTCGAACACCCCCTCGTTAATCGCCGTGCCGCATAACTTGTTAACGCTGACAACAACGACAACGGGATTTGAGCGCTGATAAAAGTCGGTAATGGTATATGGACAGCAGAGCGACTGGGCGACTGGGCGGCTGGGCGTTCAGGTTGCGGGAAATCAAGCGAGGAGAAAAAAGAACCATATTTAATAAAATGACAGTTGCTGTCAGACGCCGTCAAAAATTGTTTGCCATTCAGCAACAACTTTGCTTGCCGAGCACGAGCAGCCGGGCGAGGAACCCAGGAACCCTGGAACCCAGACCCAGAGCCACCCGCGACCAAACAATGCGAACGGCGAATGGCAATTGTCGTTTATTCAATATTGTATATTATTTGTTGTCGTTGATGTTGCTGTTGCCATTGTTGTTGTTGTTGCTGTATTTTGTCATTGTGTCTTGTCGCCTGTCTCGCGGTCTCTCTTATTGCATCGCCTGCGCTTTGCATAGCAAATGGCCAATTAATATTAACGTGGGCGTGTGCCTGGCTTTTTTCCAGTATATCTTGAATATCTTGAGTTGCTTGACTTACTGTATCTCAGGCCTTTGATGAAGGAAATGTTATGCAAGACATGCACGTATTGCAAATTGGTTAAATTATGTGGTTAGGAGGTGTCCTGAAAGAGACGCTGCCCGGCTGTTTAAAAGAGTTATGCATGGCTACGCTAAAAGGTCTTTGACAGTAATGAGAAAATTAAGCAAAGATATGTTCCTTGGTCTCTTGACCACTGGGAGTCAATTTCATAATCGTGGTTGAAGATGTGGAAACACTGCACAAAAACCTATTAAACTGTACCAGAAGATAAATTGGTAAAGATTTTATGGAAATGTTGTAACAAGCAAATATATTATAAATTAAATTGACCAAAAACTCTATATATGAGCATGCAACAATGCAATACACTTAGCTGGCAGTGCGCACGTAAAATCTACACAGTTTCCAGTTGGTTCCAGCAGCAAAAAGTAGGTTAGATCGAAGCGATAGGCGCGGGCATCTGCAATTGTTGTGGCAGTAACCAAAAATTATCATAACTAAAAATTATTGTGAATTCACAGGGAAACGCGCAGATATTCAATTGAGTAAAAATGTTGGAAATTTGCAACAAGGCAGCGCCAATTGCGCGCAACAACAACAGCAGCAACAACAATTGCTGTTGTGGCAGCAGCAACAATAGCGGCAACAATAACAGCAACAACAATGGCAATGTCAAAGACGCTGCGAGGATGCAACTATGAAAATTGCGTTAGAAATCTGCAATTTATATTGCGATGCCCCACACACAAGCAGCAGCAATAACAACAACAACAACAACAACAGCGGCAAAAACAACAATATAGGAAAGACCAGCCCAGGTTCAGAGCAACACAAATACGATTGCTATCCAAGCATCGACTGCTTGAGCTGCCACAACTGCCACCGGCGTACCTGGCAATCCTCTCAAGAAATAACTAAAACCAAAGTCAACGCAAATAGTCAAAGTAGGGATACCCTTACTTAACCACAAGGCTTAAAGGTTATTAGAAGCGCTAAATATTAAATGCAAACTTAAAGTTGGCCAAATTATCAGATATGGTTTTTACGTGTGCCTTGTCTACTCAGATTAGCTAAGCGACCCGTAGTTAGTGTATCAGAGGCAGCTACAGCCATGTTCGATAATCACAATTGTTTGCAGCTTGTGCAGCCTCAACGCATTCCGGCCTCGCTTTGTTGCTGTTGCTGCTGTCGTCGATGTTGCTGCTGCTGCTGCTTTTGTTGTTGTTGTTGTCCTACTCGCTGTTAGCTGGGCACAGGAAACATTGGAAAATTGAGCATGGAAATGAACGCAAAAAAAGCACAAAAAAGCGACTGAAAACAGAGAGAAAAAAATCGCCAGCCAAATGGCAACGGAAAACCTCTTCATTCAAGTCGTCCGTCTCCAGCTCGAGAGCTGAACTCCGCCTCTGTCTCCGTCTTCGCGGCTGTCTCATTTCGTATGCGCGAGGCGTTTGCCTGAGAGGGTACATTCCAAGGCTTGAGCCTGGCCGGAGTCTAAGGCAGCTCAAACGCCAGCACTGGCGATTTGTTGCAGGTCCAAGTGGAGCAATTATTGCAACTGCAACAGCAGCAGCAACAGCGGCAGCAACAGCGGCAGCAATCGCCGTTGAAAGTTTTGGCATTCGGTGTGTGGGGCAATGCATCATCACATGGGGGCACGCCTGGCCCGGCGAAGGCATCGACTCGACATCGACATCAACATTCACATTGGCACCGCATTCAAATCGATTTGGTACGCATCTTCCTGCAACATGTTGCGGAAACAGCAACGGCAACGGCAACAGCAACTGCAACAGCAACGGCAACACGAGGCGCTTTTGCAACAACAGCGCGCCAAATTGATTTGTTGCTGCTTTAGTGTTAATTGCCAGACCACGACCAGACCAGGCCAGAGCCAGCGGAGCAGTAGAAGGAGGCGTCATCAACATGGTCGTGTGGACATGAACTAACTGTAACTGCATTCAGTGGCTCAGGTGGTTGCTGATGTCGAGAATGTGGGGCACTAGAGTTACGAGTGGGCGTTGCACAGAGACATACACATGCCACGTAGGGGGCGGGCGGGGAGCAGGGAGCCAGAGCAACTGCAGTGCAATTATGAAGTACGTGTTCGAATGCGTCGAAAGCTCACAAATTTCTAATGATGATATATTGCAGCTGGCGCTGGCAACATTGGCAAGACTATCAAATTAACAAGATCGTCGCTTCCGGCGTACAATTGCTGAACAGCAACAAGACCCAGCCAGGCGCTGAGTGGACAGACAGGCCAGGAGCTGGAGCTAGGAGTCCAGTATTCAATTGACTTGCGCATTAATCTTGGCGCTAGACTCGGGCTGTTGCTGCTGGGTTTCCCACAACGGCAACACACACGAAAATTTATGCCAAGTGGAGGACGGGCGACGAGTGCAGATTTCACGTCAAAACTCATGGGTGTACAAATGCATCATTCTGATGGTCATCATCAGTCTCTGCCTATCAAACAATCGACAAAGCAAACAGCAGCAGCAACAGGAGCAGCTGCGGCAGCAACATGTTGCCAATACATTGCACGTTGGCGTTGGCAACAATTACCCAGAGCTGGACTCGGAGCCAGACCCAAGCCCAAACCCTGAGCGTTTTTTGTGCGACAGTTTTGTGTGTGTGTGTGTGATTGCTGACTGCTACAAATTTCAACGTCGCACAAAAAGTCAGCCACGACAGCAATCTGCACTTGAAAATCTAACAGCAGCAGCAGCAGCAAACACCGGGCACAAGGAAGTGGCTGCCACCGAGTGGCAACCTGTTTCTGCACTTGACCATGCACCATGCCAACATGTTGCCGAATTGACAATTTCGCTGCACATGCGCAGGCAACAGTTGCTGCTGCCGTTGTTGTTGTTATTGTTGTTACTGTGGTAGTTGTTGTCAATTGTCAGTTGGCGCAGTTTTCCAGCCACGTTGCCTGGTTTATGCAAATTGCAGCAGCCAAAGCGCTTCTATGGCCATGACCACTGCCCCAGCTCCAGCTGAAGCTCAAGCTCAAGCTCAAATTCGAGTTCGAGTTCCAGTGGGCGTTTGATTTCAATCGCTAACATTTTCACATATCCATGGCCATATGTTGCTGGTGTCGACACAACGGGCACTCGTCCTGCACTCAGCTGCAGTTTCTTTTTTCATTTCTTTGATTTTTATTAACGGTTTGCCATTTCGATTTTATGTTTAGTTATATTTTAGCTGGGGCTCGTTATTTTTCATTGCCTGCGCCTCATATTTGGCCTCTTGATCTCACTTGAATGCCATTCCCCCAATCTCGACCAGACATTATTAATAATCATTTTTCACTGCACGTCCCATTTTCGGGTGTTGATCTGTTCCTACGCACACAATTTGTATGCCAACCCCAGCCGATCGCCAAGTGTTGATATACAACTACTCCCCCCCATTGACAACATTGCCACCGCATTCCATTTGGACCCCGCCTCGTCGGTGGCCTATCGGCTCTATCGGCATTTGTTCGGTTATCAAGTAATTTGATCTTAATGCGCGTCGTGTTTATTTATTCTCTTTTTTTTTCCAACAAAAAAAAATTAATCCTCCACACTTGTGTTGAGTCTTTTTTTGGGTAAGAAGAGAAGGCCTGCGTAATATTCAATCGATTTATCGTGTGGTTGTTAGCTGTCAAGTGGACGGCATTAGGCATCAGCCAACGATGTCAGCGATGTGACATTTCAAATTGGGCATGCAAGATTTGGGTATGTGCGTGAGAGCTGCCCTACAGACCCTACCTGCAGACAGTCGCGTGGACGTTAGGATCTGAGCTAATCAACTAACTCAACAGGGAACACATCGAACGCATCTTAACAGTTGCCAATAAGATAAATGATTTCTTTAGATTGAGAATTTCTGTAACTCCTGGGTATATCATTAAGGTTTTTGTTTTATATTTTTACTCTAATTTAGTATTTTTAAAAAGGAAGTTAAGGTACCCAAAGATTAAAAAAGATGAATAAAAACTCTACAGTGTATTCATCAAGTGTCAAACTTTTCTAGGCAACTAATATGCTCTGCTGCGGCCAATAATTATGCATTTCGAGTGCAACTTGAATTGCAGCGACTGCTCGCGACGTCGACGGCATTCAAATGCGGCGCACGTCGTTTGGGTCGTTAAAAATCGAACACGCACTCAATCGAACAATCGAACTATCGAGTCACATTGATCTATGGCCGGACTGCGGACTATGACTGCTTGGGCGTACGATATGATTTACGATTGAGCCATGAGGAATGTCACGATTTAATAGGCTTATCGGCGTAGCGTTTCCAGTTCGATTGCCAGTTTCCAATTCCTGCGTTGGCTGCACTGCGTGCGGTCTAATTATTTTATTACGAACTTGTCGCGGGGCTCGCTGAGGAAATGGGGTGTGGTCCGCCCGCTCCGAGTCCCGCAGAGAGTCAAAAAATAATATATATTTCAATTCAACATTTTCTAATTAAAATTTCAAGCTCGACCCATCGCACAATCAGCATTAAAAATCAGTCGCGCTGTGTAAAAAGTGTTTTGATTTATTGGAAAAATATAAATATAAAATATAAATATGTGTGGCATTTAAGCCTTTGGCCCCCCACCCCCCACGGCACAGCAGGGGGGCTGGTGGAGCAGCGCCTCACCTGTCTAGCACTTGCATTTTAACGACTCGGTGCAACTCGCTGCATGCCCCAAGCTGCACCAGCTGGAGCAGCCGAAGGTGCGACCCAGCCAAATGCCACAAACTTTACGGCCAGTTTGAAGGGCAAACGAAAA
This sequence comes from Drosophila colorata, assembly GCA_035041545.1. Classification (NCBI taxonomy): domain Eukaryota; kingdom Metazoa; phylum Arthropoda; class Insecta; order Diptera; family Drosophilidae; genus Drosophila; species Drosophila colorata. The sequence continues at coordinate 11,868,703 of JAWNLD010000564.1, forward strand.
TCGTTTAACTTTGATTTCGAATTTCTGATTTATTTCTCCCAATGTTGGCAAAGCGCAGGCGCTTGCCACATAAATTCTCTCTAACAGTTCCTCTGATATGAACTGTAAAAACTCACCATAATTGTTAATTGTACAAATTTATGGCCTAACTGGTCCTCAGACTTCGACCAGGGCGTCGTCGCTGCAGCTGCCACAGATGACGCAGTGTTTCATCCCGTTGATGGCGTTAGCGGTTCTTTTGTCCCCCGCGCTATCTGGTTGACCATTTTACAACCGATTTATAGTTGATGACCACTGCAGATAAATAGCTTTCGTTCCCAGGGCGGCGCTATTAAAATCAAATAAAACCAGTGTTTTTTTTTTCTGTGTCCGAAAAATTCGGCATTTAATGAATAGTCCAGCATCATAAATCAGTAATGAATATGGGCTATAGCTCTGCCCACGTCCACCTGGCCGCTAGCTTGTGGCATTGTTCGATTGCCAATAAAATGTTGTTGTAATGATGCATTTATAAAAATATAAAAATGTTTGGGTTTTTTTAATGTTCACAGCGCGATATTTAAATTAATTTTACTGTGCAGCATGTGAAATCGAACTAAAAATTAACATGAGAACGAAATACAAATTTGAGCTGATTTGGGCTCTGCATCATACTCGTATTTAATTTAATCTTATTTTCGATAGGCGAACAGCCATTTAGAAAATATAAGATCGCATCGTTCTTAGATAGCATAGGCAAATAATTACACAAACAAAGAAAAACTTTACTAACTCGAACTTCAGTTAGATAACTTTCAAAACATGTAAAATCGCTTACCTGCTGCTCTGGTATGTCTGCCTGCAATTCTTGAGTAGGTGACGCACTGTATCTTCAATTTAGTTAAGGTAACTTCCCCGTCAAACAGTGTATTTTCATAGTTCCACTCCACTTCGGCCTTTCAGCTAATTGTTTCAGAAACTGACTATAAAAACAATGCTGCAGCCTTCGAGCGGAGCATTCAATGACCGATCAAGCTACAAAATGCACTTGGGTAAGTCGTGAATGCATAGATCTCCAAGTTTTTATAATGCCCCAATATTTCACCCTTCCAGTTGTGGTTTTTTCTTTTGGTCTGCTGACTCTGTCACAGGCATCTGCCGTGGATATATGCGCAGAAAAATATTTCGGATACAAGGCTATTGATGCAGAGGATCCTACGTCGTACTTTCTGTGCCTAGGTATATTGGGCAAAATTTTTAACCATTGCGATGATGGATTTCGGTTCGATGAGCCAGCACAAAAATGTGTTATTGAAAACCAGTTGAAGGCAGCGGACGACGGTTATGGAGGTCCACAAAATGTGTTCAACATAAACCAGAATATTACCATGCACAAGCCCATTATATTCAATATCTTTGGTTCATTATGGAAACCTTCAAACCCAGCGCCACCAGGAACTACAACGACTGCAGCACCTCCAGCGACCACCAGCATTTCTCCAGGTAATCACATTTAGATCATCATCAAAGAATTCCTTTAACAATCTCCGTTTACGGGCCAATAGAGTCTAGTCCCCAACCAACGACAACGGATACTTCAACAGAGAGCTCTTCTGGGGCTACAGAAAGCTCCACGGAAAGTTCCTCTTCTACAGCAACGGATAGCTCAACAGAGAGCTCATCATCTGTGGCTACAGAAAGCTCCACGGAAAGTTCCTCTTCTACAGTAACGGATAGCACCACAGAGAGCTCATCTTCATCAGCAACGGATAGCACCTCAGAGAGCTCATCTTCTGCATCTACTGAAAGCTCCACGGAAAGTTCCACATCTTCAGCAACAGATAGCTCAACAGAGAGCTCTTCTGCGGCTACAGAAAGCTCCACGGAAAATTCCTCTTCTTCAGCAACGGATAGCTCAACAGAGAGCTCATCTTCTGCGGCTCCAGAAAGCACTACAGAGGGTTCTTCTACAGCAACGGATAGCACCACAGAGAGCTCATCTTCATCAGCAACGGATAGCACCTCAGAGAGCTCATCTTCTGCAGCTACAGAAAGCTCCACGGAAAGTTCCACTTCTTCAGCAACAGATAGCTCAACAGCGAGCTCTTCTGCAGCTACAGAAAGCTCCACGGAAAGTTCCACTTCTTCAGCAACGGATAGCTCAACAGAGAGCTCTTCTGGGGCTACAGAAAGCTCCACGGAAAGTTCCTCTTCTACAGCAACGGATAGCACCACAGAGAGCTCATCTTCATCAACAACGGATAGCACCTCAGAGAGCTCATCTTCTGCAGCTACTGAAAGCTCCACGGAAAGTTCCTCAACGTCAGCAACTGAGAGTTCTACAGAGTGTTCTTCAGCAACGGATAGCACCACGGAGAGTTCTTCTTCTTTGGCAACAGACAGCACCACCGAAAGTCTTACCACAACTATTTGCCCTCAGACCACAGAGACAGTAAACATGAAGTATCGCTATAGCAGGCTTATTTAACTGGACCTGAAGACATCATTGGGAACAAATCTATTTCTTAAAATATTATATCCATGAAATGTTGCTTAATTTCAAGCAAGAAATACATTAAAAATTCCGTGAACATACATTGAAAACTCCTTAAAAACTCAGATTTTGATGATGATTTATTGCTAAACATTTCGACGCATTGGGTTCAAAGTTCAGCCCACTTTCCACTCATTCATGTATTATTTTTTCCACTTTGCATTGGTAATGTGCAGGCTCTCTACATCTGCCTGCCGTTTCGTCGGTGTTTTAGATAAAAAAAATAAAACAAATAAATGTTTCGCATAAACAACGAGACAAGAAACAACATATACACACATGCATATTCACATGCACGTTCACATAGGTGTACGACCTCACCTCCCCTGCTCCATATAAAAATGTCAACCGGGGGCTCATATTTCAATTTCGATTTTTGAAAACGATGTGCGAGCTAAGCACAAACAAACAAATGACAAAGCAGGCAAATAAACAAACAACCAAACAGCAAATACATTGCATGCGCTTATACTATATGGAGATACACTACATATGTATAAAAGATGTGTACTACATATACATATATGTGCATACCCTGTGCTTCTTACGATGGTATTTGGTACAAGGGATATCAACATTTTATGCAAGTGCAAATAAAAAATTCAAAGAATTTTAGTAATGAATATATTCCTATTTTTTAACTGGCATATAAGCCCAGATGTTATTCCAGCAACGTCATTCGGACATAAATCACTAACATACTTCGACTATTCATTTTTTTATAGGGTATCTCGTAGTGGAGCACTCGCGTCTGGTGCATTCTTATTTGTTGTTTATGTATCTCAGAGTGAGCGCGTATCTATGCATTGGACATGGGTCCGGATCTGTTGCTGTTACGGGCTGTGCCTGTCGTTCGCATAAATGCAACGAAACTTTTGCCCTTGCACATTTGATGCCAATTCCGATGCGTTGCTGTTGCTGTTGTTGTTGTTGTTGTTGCTGCTGTTGTCGCTGCCAGTGAAAATGTCCAAAAATGAGGCACAAACATGCGCATGAATTTTGTAAAGCCAACAACAGCAACAGCAACGGCTGCGGCTGCAGCAGTGGCAGCCGCACTAACAAGTTGCCACTGCCAGGAAATGCGGCACAAATAAATGAGGCAGTTGCAGCTCGTCCCTGGACCTGGACATGTCCGCCAATATTTTAGCCATTTGTAATTTTATACTTATTTTTGCCAAGCGTTAACAGTTGACCGCAGCTCCTCCGGACTGACCTCCGTCTGACAAGCGTTTGCATTTTAGATTTGCTGCATTGGAAATTCTATATGCAACATGTGCGTTTTGGCCTGCCCCAGAAATTGGCAGCACGAGTCTTGCAGCTGTCGCTGGCCTGCGGCTCAGTGTTTGGTCAACACCTCAACAAGTCAATGCGAGACCTGCGCACCTTTCTGACTAATTGCGGGCTGGCGATAGTTGGGCGCTACTTTCGCGCCTAGCGTCCCCCCGCAGGCTGTAGACGGGCGGCTATTTGCATAAACATGCAAACGTGGCTAATACGCGGCGGTTAACTTCCGTCTCAAGGCCGACTGTGAAATGAACTATAAGAGCCACACAAAAAATAAACTAATACGAGAGTATGAAAATTCAATTAGCAGTTGGCTAAAAAGCAACATGAAAAGGGCGTTGCCGACTGCTAAATCTAAGCAATGGCCAAAAGGAACACAAACTTGCCTTTAAGCGAAAAACTTTTAAAGCTCAAGTGCCTGCGTTTGGTAAATGTAGTTTATGAAGTGGCTAGACATACCAAGCGCCTGCAGTGTGGTAATATATCGAACTTGAACTTGGGCCAGTAAAAACTACCTACCGCATTTTGTGCGCGGCCCAAAAGAAGCTGCCCAAAACGGTTGACGGCGGCGTCTCGCAAGTGGCGTTTTGTCAAATATTTTTGCCGCAGTTCTGCGCAGGCAGCCGGTTTCATCCATGTTGAACTTCTTCAGCGCTCTTCACGACTTTTATTTAATGAATTTCGCAAATTTTTGAGGCAGCATCTCACGCATGCGAAAGGCGCGGAGTTCAGCAAGTTTTGCGACTTCTTCGACTGCAACTTGTCTCCGCATACACGATGTGCAAATAATTGTCTCAATTCCGCAGATTCCATGATCTGCAAGTCGAAAAAAAAGAATTGCTCACTGAATGAGTCGCCGCCGTCGTCGCCGTCGCCGTTGCCGTTGCCGTCGGTCCGGGGCACCTGCCTAAAGATTATCGCGCTGAATGTTTAGGAACCCATGGCAAATAGTCGCTGCCACTGCCACTGCTTAGAGGGCATTATATGCGAAACATTTGATCAGTAATGCTCAGATAGCATTTAATGTGAGAGAACATGAATATCCATGGCAACTGAAACTTTTTATAAGTAGCAGGAAGACATTCTATAAATGTAATACAATTTAAAATTCCATTCAGTTTAAATGCAGAATCTATCTAGAGGTCACAGAAAATTGGTTTAGTTTTGAAGAACCTACAGGTGTGGGAAGTCTTACAATAGCAATTACTATGGAGCTTTGCATTTTCTTCAACTTTTTCGCCATTTACGTAAATTGGCAAAGTCGAGGAGTCGACGAGCTGACGATTTGGGCGCGTCTTGCAGCGTTTGGTTCTGGCCAATGAATTGCCAAACGCAGATGACAATGAGCTTGGCCAGCCAAGTTGGCCCTGAACAACGGCAGCCGACAACAGTTGCATTTCCGAGTCGAATGGCCTTTTGTGCGCCGCAGCTCGCCAAACAAAAAGAAAAGAGAGAAACAACAATCGTCAGTCAATTGCTAAACGATTTGGGGTATGCGCGACAGGTATGCCTATGAAATCCGGCTGGGGCTGAGCTGCAGCAACAGATACAACTACAGCTTGAGTTTCAGTTTGAGTTTCAGTTCCTCAATGCGAGCTAAGAGCTGGCGACAATTTTGCAATTGTCTGCGCAAACAGCAGCAATAACAACAGCAACAGCAACAGCAACGACGGCAACAGCAACGATGGAGGTCGTCGCATTGCTCGCATAGCCGACAATGAAAAGCGCCGCAAATTGCAACTTGCATACAAAAATCTGTTTTGGGGCTTGATAATTGCCATTCAATGGAGCTGGTGTGCCTGGTGGCTGCCGGTTTCCACTTGGTTGGAGGTTAAACTCATTTAATTGTTGTCGCTACTGTTTACTCGCTTCTTTCCACCTTGAACCTGAACCCTCGCAGCGCTCTGAACGGCAGCTGAGCGCCTGGCCCGAAAGGTCTTGGCCCTGTGCGTGGGCAGCTTCAATTACGCGCTGTTACAAGCCCGCCCGCTGCGACCGCGGCTCATGCTTCAGTGAGCTGGCAGTCAAAAAACAAAAAAAAAAACTAATTAATAAATTAATTATGCCATTACAATAATACACACACACACATCTCACAAACACACGCGCACACACGGGGAGAGAAACCCCTGGGTAGAGACTCACGCACTTTAATTATGAATATTTTCATGCTGAAATATGCATGCACTTGTTGTTGTTTGTGTTGCCGCTGCTGCGGGAGTTGACTTAATTAGCCACCCAGTGCGGTGGTGCAGCACTTGTACGGGTCGCGCCACGGCTCTGCGTCTGCCGGAGTCGAAGTTGGAGTCGGAGTCGGATTTGAGCTGCCATCACTGACATGTGCAGCAGGTTGCCCTCCTGACATGAACTTTGGCCGAGTTGTTTTTTGGCAGCTAATTAGTGAAATTTGAATACATTATTACAGCATACACACAAATGAGTGTGTGTGTGTGTGGGAGATCTAAGAAACACACACAAAGCTAAGACAATTTTATGGAAATTCACGTAACATTTTCTTGATTTGCGGCATAGGAAGTGAATGCACTCAGGCATATGACTATGAATATGCTGCTTGTGCGATAGAGATAGTGCGCATTTGATTTGAATTTTATTCTCATGTTAACAGTTCTATTATCCTTGTGGCTGTATCTGCCGTCCGGCCAGAGTCCGCCGTGGTCGCGGACCGAAAGCCGATGATAAATCGCGCCATTTACGTGTGTGCGCCCAGGTAAATATATCAGCTAGGCAAGGTCATAAATATTAATTGTGTTTTCGGGGCCTGGTCTGGGGCTGACGCTGGCGCTGCGACTGGGGCTGGAGCTGGAGTTGGAGTTGGAGCTGGGGTTCAGTTCAGGAACTGGAACTGCCTTTAATTTTGCATGTCTCGCCTGTTATGTTTGCCTGTGGCGAGTGTTTGTTGTTGTTCCTTGCTATTTGCTGTTGTTGTTGTTGGCTGTTGCCATTATCAATCGATCGAACGCGAGCTGCATTTGCTTAGCGGCCAGCCAAACTCCAGCTCGAATCAATACCAACAACAGCAACAACAAAGACAATCACAACAACAACTTGCCAATATTGTTAATAAATATTCCAGATTGCAGTCGCACAGTGTGTTCTACGAGCATGTGCTAGATGCCCAACTGATACCCTGCATAAGTTGAGAAGCTGTGTACTCATATGCGAAAAGGAAATTGTGTGAAATAATATATTATTCTGGGAAAAGCTTAAATAGAAATTACATGTATTTTAATAAAATATGAAACTACTTAAAATATTATTAAATTAAATAAAAATGATATACGAGTTGCTTGATAAATCGACCTTTGCATTCTGCAACGTTAAGCGCAAAGTTTGTCTTTTAATAGTTTAAGCAAGCTTCGAGCCAATAGAGCACAGCGAACCCAAAAACAAGGAGCAGAAGAAGAAGAGGAACAAGGGGCAGCGTTGCAATAGAAAATGCACTTTGGTGGCAGCAGCAGCAGCTCGAACGAGTGGCCTGGAGTTAAGAGTCGGGTTGAGTTATTCATAAGCGTGGCGCTGCTGTGATTAATATCCGAGGAATGCAGTTTATTGTTGCGCGACGACGACGCAGAGGGCAGAGGCGTGGCAAAAAAAGCGACACATGTCTGTGCTGCGAAGAGAGAGAGAGAGAGAGGGAGGGAGGGGGCGTGGCGGGGCAGGCGCATGAAGGTAGCTGTGTGCGGGGCAGGTGAGGGGGTGGGCGGGCTGCCAGAATCGTACGCTTAACTGTGGGCCGCAACGCAAATTTGTGTGCATTATTTTTGGTTGCCGCAAAGCGTTTTTCTCGGCTATTTTAGCTCAGTTATAAATTACGGCGGCCATAGGCTACGTGTGTGCATGTGTGTGTGCGAGTGTGTGTGTGTGTTGTTGTTTGCATAATCTGTGTGCTGAAATCTTTTGGCATCCACTTGCGCATATGCACAGGCAGAGTACAGCAAGTGAGCCGCAATGCCCGCCAAGTGCAGCTCTGTGCGGCTCCAGACTCGGCACCCAGATGCAGCTCCAACTCCAACTCCAGCCCCGTCTCTAGAACAATAGCCCGGTCGCGCACAATGGAGCCGCGCAGGCAGCGGAGGAGCGTAGCTGGAACTGAATGGCCGCCACTCTCATAATAGAGTCATAAAATTTTAGTGCGCCGCTTGGCTAAACCCTCTCCCGCACAACCCCCCGTGGCGCCTGGCACAAGAGTATCCGCGTCCACATCCACATACACATCCACATGCGCGTCGCGAGTCCAAGTTCGAGTCCAAGTTCAAGTCAAAGTCGTTTCGCTTTGTTGGCCATTGTCCCGGCCATTTACTCGGACCATAGAAATATATAATTGTGATTAATTATACGACATAAAAATGTTTTAGATTCAACATTTTGATGCATTTATTAACCGAAAAATCACTTGAAATGAGCGGTTTTTAAACATTGTATTGCGCCCCCGGGAACAATGCTTGAGCAGGGCGCAGGAAGAGGGGGCGGGGGGCGGGGTGCGGAGAGGGAAACATTTTCTGACTGTTGAATGTTTGTCGATGGTCGATGGCCTTTATGTAGCCAGCGCAGATCTATTATCAGTTGTAATAAAAGTTTACTTTTCAGTTCTTTTCGGGGCGTTCCCCAAACTTGGCTAAGAGCAACAGCAACCGGGCTTGAAGGCATGCCAAGCACACTTTGGCCTATCATCATGAATACTTTGAATACATTGAATTATTTTTAATAAACCAACGTAAACAAGTAGTTGAGTAACTTTACGATCGTATCAGACCGCTGATCAAATGCAGACTTTTGATATTTTTGCTCATTGGCGAACTTAATTGAGTTCATGGAGCACTCGACATAGTTCCGGCTGACTCTCTGACCGTTTGGCTTTGTGGCTGACGACGACAATGGCGCACTTTGAGCAGCGGCTTCGTTATCACACAACATGCCAGCACATGGGAATTGTTGGGCTCCCTGCTGAAGATGCCGCCTAAAACAATGAATGAGGACAACAGCAACAACAACAACAACAACAACAATTCATCGACTACGACGGCGACGGCGACTGCGACTGTGGCTGTTGTAGCATTTCATGCCCATCAAATGCATTGACATTGAACAATTGCGCGTAATGTTGTCGTACACTTGACAAGCGCGCAAATTGTAGTGCTACCTGTGCCAGGTACCAGATACCTCGTACCAGCTAGCAGGCAGCTAGCAGGTAACTGCCGTCTCTGTTAGCCTGTTGCCTGTTGGCCAGCCAAAGCGAAAGCTCGAATCTCGATCAGCGCTTCGTCTAGCCGCTTATAAAAAACACAACCAATCAAAGGACAGCTATCAGCACATTGAATACCCTTACCTATGAGTCAATGAATATAATAAATTATTATCATTTAAATTGATTAAACTGAAATCTGTGAGTCGATTCATTTGATTTCGAAATATACTTATGCCATAAAAAAAATATGTAGGTCAGCATAATTGAAGAGCTAATCAGGAATATATACCGATCAAGAATCTTTGAATAAACGAGCATTACTTACCCACATTTCCTTATACCCTGCCCAAGTGTATCAAATCAACAAGTTGGACAGAATTTGATGGAAATTGGCAGAGTTGTCTGTCTCAAAGTTGTCTGTCGTTGATTGTTGGACTATGTTGCGGGCCTAATGAAGCGACGACATTTTGCCGCAAGAGCCTGGACAAGCCGCAAACGGATCCGATATGTCAGCTCGGCATTGGCCATTTGCCAAATATGCAGCGACAAGTAACCGCTAAATGCTATCCAGATTAATAAGCCCAATGTGTGGGTGATGCTATCATCAATTGAGGCTCGAATTGAGTTCAGGCCGACAGATAGCAAAAGTCAAAAGTCATTTGGCCACGTTCTAAGCCCGAATATCGTTGCTTACCAAATTTGGCCAAGGCAATATTTTTGCCAGCCGTTAAAGATTTGCACTGCCAACTGTAAAATGCATTTTTCTGCGCCTTAAATGGATCGAGGAAAAAGTAAGCAAAACGCACGATAAAAAGTGCAAACTTGGCTGCCACTGCGGGTAAACGTGGGTAAATGTGTGGCCTAGCAGCCACTGCGGCTGATTGCTGACTGCCAATATTTATTTTCAATGCAGAAATTCAAGTTATGGTTTCTATATATATATGTATATATGCATAAGGAACTGCGTATCAGTTAACCTAATTAGAGCCTTGGGCTATAATTTTCCCATATGCATTGCAGTTTAAGTCCATAACAATGATTAGGGTCGGCTTGCAGCTGGAAAATATCGCAATTTTAAATACGTGGGCGTTACGTAGTAGTTATAATATACAGGGCTACACAAAGACCCATAACTTTATAGTTCCGAGCGGTAAACTAGACTTTTACACATGTCAGAACTGAAATCATGTTTACATTTGATTTATGTAGGACCTATGATAAATACAACATAGGCACAGCTGCCAACTTGGAAAAAATGTTTAAAATACGACTGTCAAAGTTCCTGACTTTTAAATTTGGAGAATTGTCGTTCGAAAGTCAACAACGTTCAACAGTGAAATGGAATCCCTGCCAGTAATGCTACCCAGTTTGCAACCCTGTACCCTTGACTATAAAAGCAGCAAGGGATACGCAATTGCCAGCAAAAAACAAAGCTTTTACGATGGGGGAAGATCGGCAGCTCAGCGAGAATTGGAGGCGCATTTATGAACAATTCGTGGACTTCTGGCTAGTGCTGCATCAGAAGACGCATCCGAGACATACGTCCATCCATTACAACCGCATGCAGCTCACGTATTAGCTTAAATGTACGGGGAAAGTTCTTTATTGTTACATTACGTAGCTCTCTTGCAGTGTCCTGTGGAACTATCCAACCGAGGAGCAGTGTCGCCGGCCCTTTCGACGGGTCTGGCATATTTTACACTTATTTCAGACTCAAATTTTTTTAGCCTCTCTCTTGTTTGCTCTGCCCGAAGCGACGAATATAGTTGACTTGGGCCAGGATATGCTATGGATAATTGGGGTATGGCTTAATCCCGCTCAAAGTGTAGAATAGAAATAGCAGGTCGTCCATTTGCAGACCTTCTACTTGACATTCAAGTGGCACTTCTTCTACTTCCACATGGACGACATTGACGAGGTTATCAACGAGCTGGATGCCTGCCATTGCGAGCCAAAGAGTGGTCCGGCTGGGCTAATCATACGCGCCGAACAGCGCTGGTTCTTCTTGATGGAGTCTGCACTGGGATTGGTTTGGCACATGGGCATACTCATGTTCTGTCTCCTGGTTGTATCGCAGCCGCTTTGGACGAACCAGAAGCTGCCCTTCCATGCCGTGTATCCCTTTCATTGGCACGATCCGTCCAAGCATCCCATCGCACACGTTTTCATTTTCATTTTCCAGTGCATTTTCCTGTTCTACAATATGGCATGTGTCCTCTATACCGATCTCTTCTCAGCGCACTTCTTCGCCCAGCTGGCGATCAATCTGAGAATTCTGTGCATTGAGCTGAAAACCTTTGCTAAGCTGTGCCACGAGAATGAGCAACAGTTTCGCGCCGAGCTAGGTCGATTGGTGGCATTTCACCAAAGGATTATCGGGTAAGTCCTTCAATTGAAGGAAGCATAGTAACCGACTGAATCGACGCTCTGTCCACAGCATTGTGGATCGCACCAACGATGTGTTCTATGCGCCGCTGATAATGCAGATGGTAACCGCATTTTTGATGATCTCCCTGTCAACATTTGAGGCGCTTGTTGCCCGGCACGAGCCCGCTGTGGCAGCCAGATTTGTCATCTTTATGGTGCTATCGTTTTGCCATCTCTCCTATTGGTGCGCGTTTGGCGACATGGTCACCGAAGAGTCGCAGCAAGTGGCCCACAGCGCCTACGATGCATACGAGTGGTCGCCGAGCTCGGCAGTTGTGCAGCGGGATATTGTCTTCATCATTCAGCGCGCTCAGGAGGCACTCTGTTTGGCCCCCAGCCCCTTTCCGCCTTTCAATTTGTTCAGCTACATGGCTGTAAGTTCCGCTGGTACGCTCTAGTTGGAGGCCCTAACTGAACTTGATCTATCTTCCAGATACTTAAGCAGTGCTATAGCATACTCACAGTGCTGCTGGAGAGCCTGGACTAAGGACTGCCGGGGAGACATAGGAATGCAGTTGAATAAAATACTCATAAGTACGCAAATCAATGATTAAAGTTACTACTTAGAACGCTGAGCTCACAAAAGGTAATTTCTGCCCGAGAGTCTTAATCGCTGGTCATAAAGCAATCCAGGCTACTTGACTACTCTCGCTGCAGCCTCGAGTCGGCCAAGCTCGTTAAATGCGCTGGCGCAGCTGCTGCAGTGGAGGATTGCCCACGGAACCAATTGGCAGACGGTTCAGTTTGGTAGCCGGGCCACAAAACTATTTACGTTTACAAAATTATGTTGTACGCTGGCATTTTTATCAATAATTTCAGTTTGGCCGAAAGAAAGTTTCGCAACGAGGTTGCATTTTATGCATGCGACCCCGTAAGGTCGCCCCGGCAACAGCAACCAGCTTCGAGCCAGGTCCAATAACTGTGCTCATAAATTGCAATTGTGTGGAACGTGGGGAGCTTGTAGTACTTACTGAAAGCTGGTTTGGTTTCTTCTCCCTGCCCTTGCCTCTGCCTCTGGCTCTGCCTCTGTTGCGGCTGCTGCTGTTCATGCTGCTTGGCTGCTTCGTCATTAGCTTGATTGAATCTTATTGTTGGCAATTAACCTTCGCAGCTATGAGGCCAAGCAGCAGCAGCTGAGGCAGCGGATCAGCAGCAATTCCGCGGCACATCCTGGCAATCATCCGTGGGTAATAACTTCATTTGCCACGACGCGCATGACACATGACACAACATGTCATCTGCTTATGCCAAAACTAATTGCCAGCGACAAGTCGCCAGCCTCAATTAATTAGCAAACGCTAACTGCGGACTAGTCGGAGGCCAAAGCCAGTCCGCAGTCGCATTTGCATGCGCACGAAACGGCCGCGTTTGAGGATCGGGAAAACGGGCTAGCGGGGAAAACGGGCCAGAAAACAGACACACAATCATGACGTGCCTTGGCCACAACTTAAAAGTAAAAAGCTCGCATATTGTACACCGAATTTCACTTAGGAGCAAGGAGCGCCAATCTCAGCCAGACAACGGACAACGGACATCGGACATCGGGCGGACAGTAAACGATGGCTAAGTCGAACAGCAAACGATTTGTCAGACGGCAGCTCTGCAGCTCATTTAAGACTCCACTTCCTACTTACGTTTGAATATTCGCATTCGCAATTCGCAATTGCATTTTGCCAGTGTTTACTTACTTAGCACGGCTCCCTTCCCCTCTCGCTTCTCCACTCCTCGAGTGCAACCGCAACCACAACCGCAACCTCCGCCTCAACCACATCGCATGCAGATGCAGATGCAGCGCCTTTGTCATGACATGACAGCAGCCTAATTCATCATTATGGCTACACGGCGCTGGCTGCAGCTTTGGAGCTGAATGAGAGTTTTGTCGCGACTTTCGCTAGACGTTGCCATCATGCAGTTCCCCCCGGCCCCTCAGTTACCCCCTCTGTTCGCTGAGCATCTGTGCAGCCGATCTTGTTAGACGGCGTGCCCGTGCCTAGCCTGATTCCATGCTCCATGTTCCTCCAGTGATTCATTCATGCGCAGTAGTTGGATTTTTCGCTTGCATGCAGCTGACAATGATGATAATAATGATGATGCATGTGGCTGCATGCAGTTCGACTAGCATTGCGATCATGAGCCGAAAGAGACGAGGCGGGCGCCAAGGGGAGTACAAAGTGCACTGTCGATAGCCTGATGATTCGCCTGTCGGCATCAACGACTACGACGACGACGAGGACGACGACATTATCGTCAGCTTGCAGTCAGAAGTCACAGATGTCAGTCGAGAGCCGCAGCTCCTCTCTGTACTTCTTATCCGACATTGTATCTCTCAGTGTGGGCTTGCCGAAAGCAATGGAAAGTTATTGAAAGCCTGTAAGCCTGTCAATCTATTGTATCTTGCTTTCCCAAAATATACATATTGCTACAGCTCTATGCTTCCACGGGCTCAGCTTTGATGGCGTAATAAATCACATGGATTGAGCTGAAATCTTTAAGCAATTAAACCTCTCAAGTTAAAGATATACAATTTTAATTGGTTTACAGAAACAAACAATTTCATGACCCTTGCGGGTCAAAGTTGTGTATAGGCCACTAGTACTCTGGTGATTAGGTGTGAGCTTGAAAATCAATCTGTTAATCTATTTTAACAAATTGTGTATGGTGTACTCCTGACCTTAATAGTCTAGACCGTAAAATTGTGTTGACAATTATGAGCCCCAAAAGGTATACAAGTAAAATATCTGATGAGAGAATATGGCAAGTTAAATTATTGTACGTGGAGTATTTAACTTAATTTTATTAAAATAAAGTATCTTAACATTAAAAAGGATTTTCTTGCTTCTAACTTAATGCCTGAGCAACTTGTTGATTTTAAATGAAATAGAGTTTTCTTTTTGTGTCGCTCCATTTTTTTGGCTTCATGCGCCAATTCCCGCGCAAGAAAAAGGTGTCAACTCTTTAGTTGGGCGAACTCCTTAATCATTGTAGCGTACAGCGCAAATTCCATGCACGACTTCATTATGAGGCAGCCTCATATGCATCATCAACGTCAGCTGGAGGCACTCTCATTGCTGGCAGCTGCAGCCGGCACCCAATACATACCATAGCTCGTGACATGGGGCCTAGACTTTAACTGGGTTCGATTGGTCGCCAAACTTCTGATTAGTTTTTCTCTTAACTTTCGTTTTGGCTGCTCATCAAGCGCACTGGAAATGCACGAAAATGTGGCTGAAATTTGTTCGCCAAGCCAAATGGCAGACATGGATGGAGCCCATGGAGCGTCCATTAAATTCCTGGCCGGTTGTCGCTAATGAAGTCATAAAACCGCATGACATTTTCGCTACCTCCACAGGAAAGCCCCCACGAAAAGCAGATCTCACTTTTTTCTTCGTTTAGTTTTGTTTTGTGTCTGACGATCCTGTTGTGTTGTGTTGTGTTGTGTATTGGGGCGCTGTCGTACACACAATTGTCTGGTCCAGAGGACTGTTGTCCGAGTCCAGTCGGTTCAATCGTTCCAATATGCAAATGGACCTCCGCCCGCTGCCACCCACAGACAGCGCGACGACATCAACCAAATGCAACAACAACAACAACAAAAGCAACCAGCTACAAGGAGGACTAAGACGACGACGATCCATATGTCCATATGTTCATATCGGCCATGAGATCTCTCGCTTTCGATTGGCTTTACGACGTCGTGGCTCAGGAGGCAGAGACGGCGACTGCAACGGGGGGACATTTGCCAATCTGGCTGCGCTTTATTTTTCGGCTCGGCTTTATCTTGCCAACTGATTTTTTGTGCATTTCATTTCGGTCGCTTCGTGCTGCAAATATGCAAAAATTGTGGCACTCAGAGGGAAGGGAACGGAACACAGAGCGCTACACGTCCGTGGCACACGTTTCGAGGGCCTTTCGTGTCATAAATGGCATAAATATTCCATCTTGACCGGGCAACCCAAATATTTTTTTGGCCGCACTCTCCTGGCCCCTTGTCGTGGGCTGTCATTGATTATGCGCCATACCAGAAAAATTATAACAATGTGCGATGCAAAACTTTCACTTTTTCACTGAGCAGATCTGAAAATGAAATTAAATCGTTTTTCATTTTTATGTCTTTTGGGTATTATGAATGTTGAATGTTCGGCAGGCAAGATAAAGTTGGTGGCAGGTCCGGGTTGTCGCAGGCTGCGGTATAAGACAACTTAAAGATAAAACAATAAAGAACACAGCTTGAAATGGGTGTGGCGAAAATTTAATACCCTTGCCAGCAATAAATCTATAATACAGTAAACTAATCCGGCGGATTCCCACACATGTACTGCCCACAAAACTGAATAGAAACTGACCGCAAGCTATTAAAATTAAATGAATGCATTCAATTTATTAATGGATTATTCATTGCAACAATTTGCCAAATGCTTTTCAAATAAAAACAGTCCAATTGAATTTTATTCTCATTTATTTGTTTCGTTTTATTATTTCTTTTATGGTTTTTGTTTTTTCTTGATTATTTTTTTTAATTTGTTCTCTGTGTGTGCCTAAATTATTTTCGCACAATTTAATGAATTTACCGTGAAAATTATTATTTGTTTGAGTTTTTCTTTTTGTTTTGGATTTCGTTTACAATTTCCCGTTTGTCCACATAATTAGTTAGGCTATATGCTAAATTGGAACATTTCGAGTTGCATTTAGTAGTTGAATTTGCGCTTGCTATTTATTTAAGTTGATGTTTGAGTTATTCATTATAGATGCTAATTAACATTATCATTAATATTGTTATTGTTATTGTTATGATGTGAAATGTGCATTTAATGAATAAATATTTAAAATACAATATTGCAGTTGTGTTTTTTTCGCTTCTAAAACTAATTAATGCACAAAATGCATTAAAATTAAGCATAATATTAAATCGATTTAATAACTGTAAGTTTTTAAATTTTAAAGTTTTTCCGTATTTTTGTTTAAGTACTAAATAGTTTGTACATAGCAACATTATGACTTAAATGACTAGTCTTTGGTTGTTGTAAATTGTTGTTGTCTTTAATATTGTATAAACAAAACAAAAACTTGAACTTTGAAGAGGAATGTTCTGTTTGCCATTAATGCTTATACAATGAATGCCCTAATAATAATTTATTAAATCTTAAGTTGAAGTTGCCTTTTTGCTGCACTTTGCTTGGAATTAATTGCTAATTGAAGCAGAAATTTGCGAAAATTGCAAATAAGTACATATTTATTTACAGTGTATTTACAATGGCAGAGTTGTTTGATTGTTGTTTTAAGTACTTTTTGTTGTTGTTGCAGTTGTTGCAGTTGTTGTGGTTGAAGCTTATTTGATATGCATGACATGAATTTGTTATAAGCTTTTATTGAATGCAACTTCAAATGTTTAATGTTACTTTTTTTGTTGGGATTATTACGAGTTCTTTAAAGAGTATTTTTAACTGGGCAATTTCGGGGGCAACACATTTGCCATTTAGAAAGACAGGGACTTATCGGGTAAGGCCCAATAAAATGTTTCCAATATTTTCAAAGCTTTCGTTTTGAGCTTAAGTTCGTTTTTGTTTTTGTCTGTTCCCCCTTTGTTTCGTCTTCTTTCTTTTTGCTATGGCAATCTAAACTATTTGCTTTTGTAATTACAAAACAAGAGGAATGAAGTGAAAAGCCACAAAGTTCTATGCCATTTGCAGCCGAGAACATGCCAGCAAACACAGCGCCATACAATCAGATACCAGTTAACACACACACACACACACACACACACACACACACACACACACACACACACACACACACACACACACACACACACACACACACACACACACACACACACACACACACACACACACACACGCACACACATACAATGACAATAACTTTAAACGAAAACATCTATTTAGAGCAAAAAAACACAATTTGTAACATTTCAATTGCGTGTGTACGACTTCTAAATACCCTGTGCCCAAACAAGGCATCATCACAGTAAAGTAAAAACGTTTGTTTCGGAAAAACAGATTTTGTATATATGGATATAGATAGATGGCTATAGAGCTAGATTAAGCTATGAAAGTTCGTTTTTTTAGCCTGGCCAAATAAGCTGTTATAGTTAATATAACCTAAATCACACTCCGGCATATATAGTATATGTATGGATGTGAAATGTGCACACACGCAAGCACTGACACACACTTTAACAACGATTTAAACTTGTGGCATCATCGACAGACTCGGCAGTTGCCGGTTGCCGGTTGCCAGTTGCCAGTTGCTAAAAGCTGGAAACAAAAAGCACGCCCTTTATTTGCTTTAATCTGACAAAATCCCTGTACTAATGCCGAACGGCAATAAAGGATAAAACGTGCAAGGCATGTAAAGAGCATGCTGCCACATAACCCGCCATCAGCACGGCTTTCCCCTCTCCAGCTCTCTTTCGACCTGACACCGTCCCTACCCTGCCCCTCGTTGTCTGGGTGTCGGTTTTTGGTTTTGTTGGCTGCTTCGATAGTTTGCACAACGGAAGTGGAAGTGACACTAAATTCGTTTCGGTTTTCCCAATTGGAGACACAGACACAACACCAACACACACACTCACACACACACACACACACACACACACACACACACTCAGTGGCTGTCAGTCAGACACTGAAGTGAATCCTTGGCCGCTTATGGACTGGTTTGCTGGCTCACACCAAGAAATGAACTTCAGAAAATGTTACGTGTAATCCTTTTTATGATCTGCACCAGAATTTGTGCGCCGCATTTTAAGCAGCCGGTGCTGCCAGAGTTGCCGCACATATGTTGCAGCAACATGTTGCCGTGCAACATGTCACTGCCAGATCCAGCCGCTGCTCAGGCTGCGCCGCCGTTGACGCGCCCAGGCGCAGCTCTCGGCTCCCTCTCAGCTGGCGACCACCATGGTGCCGGCCTGCGGCCAGTGGCTAGCGGCCTCGGTGGGCGCTGGCGATGACGTGACCGACGACATAGAGTTGGAGTTGGAGTTGGTATTGGAATTGGAGCTGCTGTGCAACTGCACATGCTGCGGCTGATGATACTCGGGCTCCTCGTACGCGGCGTCCTCCTCGCAATCATGCGGGTAATGCTGCAGCGGCAGCGGCGGACCGTGATGATGGTGATGATGATATGGATGAAAGTAGTGCGACGGCTGTTGTTGTTGATGCTGCTGATGCTGTGGATGCTGCAGCTGCAGCTGTTGTTGGCTTGGCGGCGCGCTGCCCGCCACTGAGGGCGACACGGACAACATTGGCGCAGATGTGGCCGCCAGCGTGGGCGGCATGGGCAGCGGCAGTGGCAGCGGCAGTGGCAGCGGCAGCGGTTGCAGGCCGCGTATGCTGTCCGCCGGGTGCGCTGTGTAAATATTGCTGCGTCTCAGATGGTTGTTGTTGTTGTTGTGGGCGCTGCTGCCGGCATTTGGCGCGCCGCCACCGCCGCCCGTGCCCGCCCCGTTGCCGTGGGCGCGTTTGTTGCGCGACCACCACTGCACATGTGTGTCTGCAACGAGAGACGGGACAAAGATGCACAAAATGTGGCAACAGTTGCAACACTGCACAGTTGCAGGTGCCCGCAGTTGCAGTCCCGACATTCGGAAAACAGCTGCCGGGCAGCACTCGGAACCACTGTGCGCCATTTGGGCCGCAAGTGCTCAATACTCACCATTGCGATTATTGGAGGACTTCTTGCGCCGACAGCGCACCACGGCAATCATGATGATGGCGCCGAGCAGCGCCGACAGCACGGACACAATGATCAACGTCAGCGGCCAGCCCAGTTCCGTGGCCTTTTCTGCAAGAGACGAGCGAAACGGGGAGAACGGACAGCAGAGAGCCTGGTTAGAAAACATTGTTGGGGGAAACGGCGGGCTGTCTGTTCGCTTACCTATCGTGCCCTCGAACATGAATGTGCTCTTGGTGGGCATGGCCCAGGAGCATAAATCACATGTGGTTAGGCCATCGCTCAGCACGGGCTCGTCCACAAAGAAGGGCGGACGGGGCGGTGGGGGCACGAAGCGTCCGTTCCACAGGCCCTGTTCGCTGGCATCGAAGGCCATTGGCGAGCCAAACAAATCGTCATCGTCATCGAAGATGTCGAATGTCACATCCCCAAAGCTGCTCAAATCCTCCGCCGAGCTGGCCACCAAGCTCTCAATGCGCGGCGGACTGAATGTGGGCAGGGCGGGCGAGGCGGCGTCTGCGGATGCGGATGCGACTTGATTTACAATGTAACTAAGGCGCGCATCGTTGCCGGGCAGGAAGCTGACCATTGTCGTCGACGTCGTCCTGGCGCTGGAGCTTGAGCTGGCGCTGACGCTGATGTTGGCAATTGATGGCATGCTGGGTGCGGGCGGAAGGCTGAGGGGGCTGCTTGAGCTGTGCTTGGTTCGCTGCCAATCCTTTGACTGCGCTGTTGCTAGTTATCGCCTCTGTCTATTGCAGCTGCCATTTGCACATTTTGAACGGATTTGCGCCAGCTTCGCTACAGCTCCAAATGGCCTGAAAAAGTAGATAAAGAGTAGAGGAACAGAGAGCGAAAGAGAGAGAGAGAACGATATGTTAGTCGGGCCAATTAATGTCTTAATTGTGCTGTCAATATGGAGGCTTTCACATTTTTCATATCTTTCGACTAAGCCTAGGCTCAGTGCGCTAATCCTGGCCAGCTTTGGCTGGGATTGGCATTGGCGTCATGCATCACATGCCACAGCCACGTCAGCAATCGTTTTTCAATGACGCTTTTCTACCTATTTCCAATTTGTTTGCCCCAACTTTTGGCATGCCACCAGAAGTATCTTACAGATACGAGCAATACACGTGCAGTTCTCAGTCAGCAACCCTCGTCCCCTCCCCACTGCTGCTGTCTCCGCTGTCGTTGTATCGTTTCAGCTGGAAATTGAATTTTTGAGCAGCACAGGCAGCTCTCTTAGCTCTCTTAGCGACTCCCCATCGCTACATCGCACATGGCAAACGCTCCTAACGAGAATTGACAGCTTGACAGTTTGATATCAGTCTGGAAGTCAGCATTAGTTACAGTTGTTGTTGCTGCTGTTGTTCCTCCGCTTCCTACTCTTCACATTGCTCCACTCGAATTTGCTTTATTAAAAACAACCAGAGCCAGGACTCCGTTGGCATCACTTGAATAAGCGAACTCAATTTGCGAATCGTTGTGAAACAATAATCATGATAAATTAACACTAATTTGCAAGCGACAAGTGCTGCATTTCTATTTGACTCCAGGCGGGCGAAAGGCAAATCAGTGGCTCAGTTTAAGAGGGGGACCAGAAACAAGTGCCGATACCATGCGGTATTTCATAAGCAGTTGCTAAGTAACCTAATGGGTTGATGAGAACAATCGCTATTGCGTGGGATACAGCAAATGTGTGGGAACTGCAAAACACTTGGAAACATTTCGCTTTGGTTATATACGTAGATATATCCTTGTATATTATTGGAGTATTGCAGCCTGACCGTCATTATACAATATTGCAACCAATTTTGTCTTAGACTGATCCAATTATTTCAACTCCAATGTATTTAATAAAATTCCATGCAATACATGTGTAAATAACTATAAAATGAAAATTAATTCACCAAATGTTTTGACCAAAGTCTGTTTTAAGGCACTGTAAACGACCAATGATCAAATTAAAAGTAATCAAAGCAAGGTGTATGCCATACGTTTCATAACTTGCCATATTGCTGTCACCCTCCCCCTGCGAGCCGACGCCTCTGTGTGTTCGCACAGAGCCCGAAAGACAGCAACCGGTGCCATCCACTGAATCATTCGGCACGTTTCTGGCATTAGCAGTCCGGACATTCGCCGAACTTCAACGCCAAATGAAAAATGCAACTTCAGGTGAGGTCTGGTTACCCAAAAAAAAAACAAAACTACCGTTGCTGCACTTGCCACGCGCGCCCCGCCACGCCCCGTCCGTCGCCTGTATACATATATACGGATATGGGTATATATAGAAAGAGCAGTAGTTACACATAGAAGCTGGAAAGTTTTCACGTGGCAAATGGTTAAATAATATTTTTACCAATGGCTGCAACTGCAACCAAACTCCAAGGCACATACAAAAGGCCAAATGTGGGCCGAGGTGGTGCAGCCGGTGGTGGAATTGAGTGGAGTAAACGATATTTAGTCATTCTCGAAAATGAGAAAACGTGATGCGCATAAATTGGCGCGACTGCGTCGGAGAAAGAGGGAGAATTTTGCCTCACGCAAGCGAATGCGAATCCGAATACAAATGTGAATCTTTTGAATGAATGAACACACACACACACACACACACACACACACACACAAGCACACACAGCTGAGCTGGAGTGGAGCAGTTGGCGAAGTAAAAACGGGTTGCGTCTACTCCTTTTTGACCGTGTGGGTGGCTGTAATTCTTCTTCTTCTACTGCTTCTTTAGCTTTTGTGCGACGATGTTGACGTCGGCTATTAATAAATTTATTTCGTTGCATGCTTCAAATAAATTGTAAAGTCACGTGAGTTTTTTCTCTCGTTTTGTTTGATTTGTCTTTGATGGCAGTCGCTGTCGAGTGGCTGCGGCTGGGCAATGTTGCGACAGCTGTCAGCTGCCAGTTGCCCCAGCTGCCAGTTGCCAGTTGCCACATGCCGCCAAGTGCGTGGGCGTCGTCCAATGTCCAAAACGTCTTCAATTTCAATCGTTTTGGCGGATTCGTGCTTTGGGCGGCAACCGGCTGCCAGCGAATGCTTGCCAATTGAATGGAGCCGGCACAACGCCCACCGAAAACAAAAATAATACAATGTAACTGTACATATGACAATACACAACAATAACACACACAACGCACAACAACGATTCGTTGTATTGTTGTTGCCAGAAAAGCAATTACACATGTCCTACGATTGCCGCCTCGCTGTGTGCTTTGTACTGTGTATTTGTGCTCGTATTTAAACACACAAACACACACGCACTGCTTTTTAATTAGTGCAAATGTTTGAACATTATTTTCGCTTATACATATATTTCGCATATTTTTATTTGCCCTGTGTGTAAATAAAATGGGGCCATACATATTGAAATTTAATACGATCTGAAGCCAAGCGACGCATAGCACCACACACCCCACACCACACACGCCACACACACACACCCACCACACAACACACACCCACCCACGCACATTCACCCTGCTCATAACTATGCCAACATGCCACACAATAACTACATAAACATGGGCTATTGCCAAATGTTTACAATGCGCGTTGGCTTTTAATTTAATTCGGGATTTCACTGGGAATTGCGAAAAAGTCACGTAGATAAAACGATCATAAATATGCACTTTATATTTAACCTAAAGAGCTCCAAAATTCAGTTACTGAAATTTAAAAACATTGTTCAAAGAAAGAGTGAAGAAACTCAAAATCAATTTCTATATAAACATAAATTAATTATAAATATAAATTACGATTTCCTATAAACTAAAATAATAAAAGTAGGAATATTACAGTCGTAAATAACTGAACTTGCATTAGACTGACCAAAATCTTTCGAAAGTTAAGCGACTAAAACTCTTAAATAACAATAGAAAGAGATTAGACAAAGAAAAATCAATGTTCATAAATGGAATATCAAATTCGTTAAAATATACAGACGATACGAGCTGATACGAGCTGAAATGGCCTGTTAATGTGGCCTAAAGCATGTTTTTTGGCAAATCAAAACACTGATTAGCCATAAAAACCGAATTAATTTTTCTATTTATGCATTTTCCCACGAGTTCCTATCGAAAACGAGAGCCATCAGATAATATTATATAATTTGCGCCCATCAACGAAAAGAAAGCTTAGCTACGGATGCGTGGGCCGAAAACAATGTTGGGCCGAATGCCAGGATTGGGCAGGACATAAGGACTGACACCCACAATCAAATTTGATTTCACTTGCTGTCAGTTTGTCTGGGCTGTCTAGCATTTTAAAGCACAGACGAAGGATGTTCATGTTTCAGCACAAAACGTGCCTTGAATATCTGGTTCTTTTCTTTGCTTTTGTTGTTGTTGCTGTACTTATTTATTTTTTCAGGAACTTTTGGTCTGTGGGCGAGTCATCAACTGAATTCCCATGAAATGAAACAACAAAACTGGCAGCAAAAAGGACAGAAATTGTTGTTGCTGTAGGTTATGGGTGCTTGGAAACCAAAAGGGCCTGGGACTGGGGCTACCCATAATTTGCACTAATAATGAAGCAACTGGGAAATAGAGTCTCGGCCCGACTGCTTGCCTGCCATGCCTGATGACTGGACAAAAGCAGGAGTAAAAGTTCCACGTCCACATCTTCGTACTCGTCCTGTCCCTGGCCTAGTGTGGTAGGTAATGGCACAGCTTTTGCGCCAAAGTAATTGAGTTAACTAGCAAAAATATAATAGCATTGCATGACACTGAAGCTGAACGGGAGAAAAAGAGAGCGGGAGAGAGAGGGAGCGAGAGGGAGAGGGGCAGACAGACTGCCAGACGGCGTGACAGGCAGTCAGATAAGAGCAGGCAGCTCCAAAGACAATGACAAACGGGGATAAACTTTCGGATACTCACAGTCCGAGACATACGAATGCATGAAAATTGAAATTTTATTCAAATGCCAAAGCGATAAAATAGCCAAACTCGACCAGAAAGATAGATTTACATTAATTATGAGCCAGAAAAATTGAAAGATAGAGAGAGAAAGAGAGCGGTAGAGGGAGAGCGACAGCTCTGAAAACAACGAAAAAAAATGTCATCGAATAAAATCAAGGAATATCTTTAAGTAGTTGTTGTTGCACTGACTCGAGTGGCATTTCCAAAGCAAATTAGTTGATTTGTATGCAGCTGTGGCTGGGCATGAAAAACTAATAGAGTTGTATAACAAGTTGGGCCCAGTCACCGGAAAAACTGGAAAAAGAAATCGTCTGCGAGGAGGCACTTCGACAACTGATAAACTCGGCGTTTTATTGCCAATTCAAATTCAAATCAATGAAGGGCAAACGAAATTCGGTTATTTATGGTTGTCGCACAGCAAACTACAGATCGATCGATCGATGTTGTTAGTGTTTTCAACATATGCATAACATTGATAAACGAAGCTAATGAAGCAAGAGACAAAAACCACTTGATCATGACGACTGGAACATGACGGGGCTCAAGCTGCAGCTGAAGGCACAAACCGAGGGCTTAGATTAGATAAGCTGCTTGAAGACATGAAGACTTCAGTTAGCTGTGCTTCAAAGCGGACATTGTTTAGAGCGATGCTAAATAAAGTAATCAAATTGTTGCCTAGATTAGAAAAAATGAAAAAACTTAAGTTTAAACTAAACTGCGGTGCTTTAGATAAGATTCGAAAAATATTTGAGCTTAGGCCTTAATAAAAAGATCTGAAGAATACTAATTATGAATGTATTTAACATTTGGGCATATTTAGGTAAGATATGCACAAATACCGATATGTGCCAACAATATTTACTGCTAAAGAAAACAAGTATTTTATATGTTTATTTGCATGTGGAATGTTGAACTCCTTAAAAACTCTTGAGCACTTGAGCTTAACTCCAAGCACACCTTCAACTGAATTGAGTATAAGATGTCGTAAACTATTCAACGACTTTTTAAGCTACTTTAAAACAACCATTGAGCCCATCACTCGGCAGCCAGTAACTAGCCCAATTGTAAGTTGAAAGCAATTTCCGTAAGCCACAGCTTAAGTCAAAATTGATCAAATGCAGATAAAAAAAAATAACGAATACAACGTAAAGCTGGCTGCCAAACATATTTCGGCAGGTTTTGGGCCTGGAAAGTAAACTGACAAACACACACACACACCGTACAGCACACATACAGCGTGTGGGAGCTGCTTGAGCTGCCAGGCTGTGTTCCCAGATTCATAATTTTCAACAAACAAATCGCTTTATAATCCCTTTTCGAACACACACAGAGGGAGAGAGAGGGAACAGGCAGACACTTGGCTTCATTCTAATCCTTAGCTGTCAATAAGACATTAATGCTTCAGCTTCACACACAGCTCAACTGCTCAGCGAGTGCTGCAGGGTGGAAGCGCTTGAAGAGGATTTGAAGTCGAGGTTCGGGCATTGGAAATGGAGTTGATGATGGCAATGGAGCTGAAGATGTGGGCGATCGAGTTACAGGCGGAACGTTGCCTTCGTCTTATTGTTTGCGCCTTTGATGAGTGAAAAAGGATGCCAGGCAGTCATAAATATACAACACAACATAACACACACACACAATCGCATTACACTTGTTAAGCTACTACCATAAAAAAAGGAATTCAAAAAGTAAAATTTGTTTTTTTTCGTTCTTGAAATGTCTTTCAGCAAACGAAACCACTTGAAGTTTTGGGCTATGTTTTGTACTTCATATGCATTTTTACGAGTATGCCTTATATTTGTGCCTAACATCTAATTTGGAGTTGCAGCTGCGGGACCCGGGACACGGTCGTAAAGCTGCAGCTTCTTAAAGCCTGCAACAGCCTTCACCGAGTGTCTAATGCAATTTGCTAGCGCGCAAAACTCAATAAAGAAACCAGCTCCAGGGTGGAGCTGAGCGGAGGGCGGGGGGCGGGGGGAGGGGTATGGGAGGTGTATGGTAGCAGCAGTTGATAGATTTGCCAGGCAGCCGCGGGCCACACACGCAGAGAGCACAAAGCCCGACCAGGCAAGGGCTGGGGTTAAGGCCCAGGCCTTAACTGTAGTTGTAGCTGTAGATGTAGCTGTAGCTGAAGCTGGCACAGCTTCAGGTGCTGGAGCTCACCTTTTGCCCAGGCACTCGGCTTGCAATCATTTTTCTGCACAAAGGCGGGCAGGCAGGCAGGAAAGCTGTAAGCGTAATAGATGCAGAGTGAAAGAGGGAGACGTGGAGAATACGGAGCCACGCACAAAAGCAGCGCTGCGGGCGCTGGCAGCACACAAAGTCGCGGGCAGCGGGTCCGGACTCGGATTCAGATCCGGGACTCTGTTAAGGTCCAAAGCCAATAGAAATCATCAGCGAAAAGTAATGAAAAGCAGCAGAAAGCGCAAAATAAATACGAAAATCAATATGTAGGCGTAAGCAGCAGCAGCAGCAGCAGCGGCAGCAGCGCGTATCCATGAGATACAGATACATAAATACATTCGCAGCCATTGGAACAGGAAACATAAAACGAATTAATTCCATGCTGTTGGCAGAGGCTGCGACGCAGTGTAATCGAAAAGCAAGTGAAAACAAGACTCCCCCACCCGCTTCGCAGCCCAGCTACCATAACAATAACTTCTATGTGTGGGCGTGGCACGCAGGGGAACATGTTTAGGGCGGCTGAGGCGTAGCCGAACCCCTCCTTCACCCCCGCCCAACACGACAGACGACACAAATCTTGGCACATAAAACAATTAGCAGGCAAGTAGAGGGGGCGGTTTATGTGGATTAGAGTAGGAAACATGTGTGTGCGTGTGTGTGTGTGTGTGTGTGTGTGTGTGTGTACGCTGCGTCTAGAACAAATGACAATCCGGCAGTCGAAATTAGTCTGCCTTATAGCACCACACAACACACAATATACACTCACATTTGTTTTTCTTTTTCGTTGTTGGTGCGTGGCAAAAGTCGAAATTTATGAATATTAAATGAGCAAAGCAAAGCTCGGCCCGAGCATAATTTATGGCACATGCAAACGCCTCATATATCAAGGCGACCGTGAAGTCATAAACCAGAGACCCGAGAACTGACCACTGGCCAACGGTCAACAAGGATAACACAATGTCAAGCTGGGCCGGCCACCAGCCAGAGCCAAAGACAAAGCCAAATACAAAGACAAACAATTTCCAATCGCAAGCAAAATATTTTCCATGACATTAATGGCCAAATGCCCAAAAAGCAGTCTATACACAATTTAGGGGCACATACATATGTACATACATCTAGCTATTCTTATATGTAGTCTTGTATTTTTGTTATGTCAGGCAAAAAGTGATAATACCAGCCAGCAGCCAGGACAGCTGAGGGAGCTGGGCTGAAAGAGGGCACGGCGAGAGCGGGGATCTGTATGTCATCGTGCTGCCTGCTTGGCTGCCAAAACAATAGATTAACGCTCGTCCTGTTTTTTTGGGGTCAGCAGCCAAATTGCGGAAAGGTCAACCAAGCTGCCAACTAATAGAGAAATTGCCCGAGCGTGTAAGCCCAGGAAAAAACAAAAACAAATAATATATATATATATATTTGATATATGCACACGTTATCAAGTCATGAAACTGCTCTCCAAGAGATCTAAGTAGGTACTTAAGAGAGCAGTTAGGCGGAATTGAAACACCAAAAATAATTGAAAGAAACCTCTTTAAAAATAAATGTATAAAAAATATATACAGCTACATAATTGTAATAATATTATTCATTATTTGTCATTCTCTTAAATTGAAAAGTTTTAATTTTCAAAAACTATATATTAGGTCAGGATAATACCTAAGCTCAAAAACTTATGAGTAAGAATTGCCAGTGAAATCTGAAATGTGTATCATATCATAGAAAAGAAAAACTCCTGAAATAATTAAGAGTAAGGAACAGCAATCCAAGGGAAATATCTAGTTCAAGCAAATAATTATTACCTCGAGTAGTCGTAACTAGCAAAGTTCTTAAAGTTAATCAACCCGGGAGAATCTGTCAAATAGGCAACTCATTCAAAGACCGTAAAGACTTCAGTTGACTGGCTTCAATTAAATTATAGGCAAATAAATTTATATAAATATATTTGCTTGGTCTACGAAACGCTTTTTAAGCTCGTAAAACAAGCAAAAGCCAACTAAATAAACCCAAAGCAGTCAACAGTATTGGCTAAGAAAACGTCAACAACAGCAACAACAACGATGATGATGACGATGAGGAAAATTGCCATCAACTTTAATTGAGTTGAAGGCAAAAGGCAGGCAATACAAGAGGAGACAACGGTACAAATATCTTCAGAGACTCGCAAACACCAAAGTGTGGAAGGACGAGGGCGCAGGCGGAGACAGGAGCTGAGCTTAAGCGGAAGGAATTTTAGCAAATTAGATTGTTTTCCACTTGAGTTCGTTTTAACGCTTTCGAGCCGCGCCAAGGAGTCGCAGTCGGACTTTGGTAGTCGGAGTTGTAGTCCAAGCCGAAGACGGCTGTGGAGTTGGAGTTGTCTGTCTGTTATCTACAACGTTGTTGCTCCTCGCCTCCCCCATTCAGTTACACTTCAAGGCACCAATTTTTGTAGCCACCCACATAGTAGCAACAACAACGACAACGATTGAGAGGAGCTCTGCGCCAGTTTCCGTTCCGTTCACTGGCACAATCATCACTCACTCAGTCGGCAGAAAATTGATGATAATAATCGCACGTAGCGGGGCAGCGGGTAGCGGGGCAGCATCAGCAGCAGCGGCCACTGCAGCGTGCGGGGCTTTTGGCAACTGGAGGAAACGCTCGATGGTCATGGCCAAGCCGGCACGCTAATGCCAGCGACTTACATAAGGCACAGCGCCCCCATTCCCCACTTTGATGCGCAGCAGCTGTTCCCACTTCGCCGGCCGGGGGAACACCTTGCGTCAGCGCATCATTAAAGTGGTCGCCAAATGACATTGTCAGTGGTGCGCTGATTGAGCACGGAGCCAGCAGCGGGCGCCATCCCCTCCAGCCATTCACA
This sequence comes from Drosophila colorata, assembly GCA_035041545.1. Classification (NCBI taxonomy): domain Eukaryota; kingdom Metazoa; phylum Arthropoda; class Insecta; order Diptera; family Drosophilidae; genus Drosophila; species Drosophila colorata. Next base: position 11,897,808 of record JAWNLD010000564.1, read on the forward strand.
GACTGCCAAACTTCAATCCCCAATGCCTCAGTCAACGCGAGCTGCGCTTGTTCTCGCTTTTTTTTATCACTACGACAAAAAATGACGCGAATTTATCTCTATTACAGTTAGCTGCTGCTGCTGTTGCCATGCCACGCCCCCCTCTACGCAGACGCGCCCATCATTTGTATTGTTGACATGTTGTGGGGCGTGCCAGGCAGCCAGCCATGTGATATGGCAGATACGCATTCGAGTCGACAGCTGAGCGGCTGAAGCTAAGCGCGTCGGACTGTTTTCCGGCTAAAATGATTGATGGCCAGGCCAATGCTCCACTTTAAAATGGCCAAAACAGAATGAAAAAAATGCGTTAAATAACGACGCAAATTGCAAAGCAAACGAAATAATGGCAATTCGGCATTTGCGAGATAAGTGAAGCTCTTGTCTAAATGTAAGGAGAGCGTAGAGCTACTTTGTTTCGTAAGAGGAGAAATTCTCAATAGAATCCAATTTGCTATCCAAAGTTTTATAGTTTTTATATGAACCGAAACTTTTTATGTGAAGTATCAGAAGTATCTTCCCTGCTATTATACTCCTCTCTTCTGTACCTCTAAACTTTGGGAACTACAAAATCAAAAACTTCTCAACTTAGAGAAAGCCCCATTTAAATGCTTTATGCAGCTTCATAACTTTCGAAAGTTCTGTGCACGTAAACCCACCCAAAACGTAAAATTTCACATTCCTGTCGGCTGATGATGAATCAACATAAACAATTTTCCCGAAATGTAAATATCATAAAAGATTGTTAACATTAACTGTCTAATTTGTTGTCATTTCGGCAGTCGGCGTCACGTTTAAGAGCTTCTTCAGTAGACGGCAGATAGCAATAAGCCGGCAAAGGCCTGCAGCGATTCTGTCGCGAACTCCTCTCCCCCATCTAAAGACAACAACTGGCAACTGGCCTGGCGACTGCCACTGCCACTGCCAAGTGGAAACGTGTTTGGGAGACCCGCACGCTAATAACTCGCTTTTGACGTTGGTTAAATTAATGACAGACGAAATCATTTTAGCCAACTTAAATCACATAAAAGACAGTTGAGGTAGCCGTTCGGGACGAGGGCAAATGCCAGCAGACACTTAAATTTTGGACAAACATTAATAAACTGTGGGCTTTTAAAAGTGCTGCTCCCGCTACCGCACCGCCGCGCACCACCATCGCACCACTGCATGCATAATTTGCTGCCCAACGGTTTCCACTAAAAGTTTTTCACGAGTGACGAGAGAGCTAAGAGAAAGAGCTACTACGACCGTTGTCTGCTGCCGCTGTTGTTGCTGCTGCTGTTGCTGCTGATGCTTCTTGGCTCGTTTTTCTAGATGCTTTTTGCACCCCGGCTATGAGAATGAATTTGAAATGGAGACGACATGAAAAACCTTTTATCTAAAAGTGCGCCACTCTCTGACAGAGCCATGGAACCGAAAGATGTCTGTATTAGCCAGCGACTGCAACTGGAAATTAGGCGGCGGGCAAGGGCACCAAGCTCAACCTAAACGCAGAGCCACCAAAAAAAAAAAACAACAACAACAACAAGAGCTAAAACACTCGACGGCTCAATAATTTGTGGTTGCATTCGGGAACGAAAAAAAGCAGAAGGTAGGAAAAAATATATATAAAACAAAAAACAAAGAAAGAACCCAAACCAAAGACCGAGATGGCCGAAAAAACGTAGCAAACTCCACGTTAAGTATTTGTTGCTGAGGCCAGCCGCTAATTTAGTTACTAACGCCCGTCTGCCCTCGGCCTAACCATCATGTACCTGCGGTTAGACCAAGCCAAACCAGACCAGGCGCGACCTGACCAGAAACCGACTGCAGTTAACTGTTTGTGTCTGATGGAAAATGTGTAGAGAAGCCGCCGCCGTCGCCGCCGCCGCTGCTGATGATGATGGCTAATTAGTTGAGCAGTTCCCCAGCCCCTGCCCCTGCCCCTGCCCCTTGTTTCCAGTCCACTATCATCGCTCCCCCAAAACAAATATCTTCATTTCTTAGTAGTTCCACACTTACATGGCCTGTCCCATGGTCTGCCTGAATGTCCCATTGTTGACTGAAAATTGCTGCACATTAAATGGCAAATAAATTTACAACAAAAAAAAGAAATGAAAAAAAGCGCTACATGATTTCTGGTTTTTTGAACTCTTTTTTCCAACCGCAATTTAATTGGTCTAATAAAAGTTGAAAAATTTTTAATGCTAACGTGCACACATTTGGCCAGCAATCTACATTAATCAGCATTGGGAAAAGTCCAGTAGACAAAAACCAACAAATGACTAAAACAGCAACAACAATATATATATATATATATATGTTGTGTTTTTTATATGTCAGGTATGTATAGATATGTGTGTCTCTTTGCGTTACATTAATTACAAAATGTCTGCTTGTGGTTTTTGGGGTTTTGTACCATTGACCAGAAAAAATCAACTCAATAAAACAGCGAATAAAAGCGTGAAAATGTCAGTTCCTTTTTATATTTTTTTATGGTATTCTCTTTTATTAGACCAATCGAGAGGTACATTCACCTATTTACTTAGTTTTCGAGCACATTTGTGGGTAATAAAAACTGAAGAAATTTGGTAAATTATAAGCAGTTTCAAAATTACTTGTAGATTGGAAGCCTAGTATTATTTGTATACATTTTTTCCCACTCCTTTCAACTCCCTTTTCGTTTAAAACATATTCTCTTTAACAATTTTCTCAATTTTCATAGCTTTCCACTTAATTTTAGCAACCGCAAAATCCTAAGCCCCAAACGAATTTTCAAAATATGCAAAGCACATAACATTTCCTACCTCTGCCTTTCACAGCTTGCACCTGTCTGAAATTAAATGCCAACTCTAACACCTCGCCCCTGTCTCGTTCCCCTGCTCACACCTCACACCCGCTTATCCCACGCTCAGACGTGTGTCTATTTGTTTTAATTTTAAACACGCATTTTGGGGCACAACGCATAAGCCGCAAAGTCGCAAAGTTGCGCCCACGCCACAGGACCCGCTGCCACGTCCAAGTCGGAGTCCGAGTGCCAAAGCCAAAAAGCAGCCTTTGGCAAATGATGCATGAAATTCAATACAGCAGCTCGGTCCGGGTGGTAGACGAGAAGGGAGGAAATGGGGGAAGGGGGAAGGGTTTGCCTTGGTTTGTCTTGGGTTTGGCTTTGGATTTGGGTTTTGGGGTTTGCTATTCCGTTTAGTGTAAACACAAAACCACAGAAAGCATTAAGCGACTTGCTAGCAGGATCAAATGTGTGTGCTGGAATGAACTCAAGGATACGGACACACACACACACACACACACACATGACACAACTGAAGTAGTGTCTATAGGAGGGGACGCCTGGCTAAGTGTTTCTTGAGTTTGGCTGTTTGTTTTACGCTTCCTCGATGTGTGAAAAGGCATCAAATGGCGTTAAAAATGTTTAAGTACAAACACCCACACACACGAACATACACACGGTTATACACATGTCAGAGCTATGGCAAAATACTGTCTGAGGGTTGCGGGCCTCGCTTTTTGGATTCAGGTTCAGTTTCTGCCTCGGCCTCTGCATCTGAGTGCGACTCGGGGCTCTGTGCCTCGCGGTCGCCCGGGCCGGGCATATAAATTCCATTGATTGTCGCCAGCCGTTTTGTATGACAAGTTGGAAGTGTTGTTGGTGTTCTTGTTGTTGTTGTTGTTGTCTGTTGTTGTTGTTGTTGTCTGTTGTCTGTGCCTTTTGTGTTGTGTTGCGTCCGTTGTATGACTTCTGTGCCTGCCACGCCCAGCACTACCCTGCCACTCACCTGCCAGCGAGTGTCGCGTCGCGTCGCCCGCATGTCACATAAACCGCAGCAACAGCAGCCAACAACAGCCCCCTGCCCTGCTCAAGTGAAGTGTGAAGCGGAAACCAAACAAAAGCCGCCTAAGACAAACTGCAGGTAGACAACACCCGGCCACAGACCCAATGCCAGGCACCAGAGCAGCTTCAGCAGTTCCACTTCCACTTCTGGCCACAGCTCCAACTGCGATCCCAGCTCCAGCTCCAGCTTCAACTCCAGCTGCTGCCTGCCTTTGGCATAAGCAAATTTTAATATGCATATACAATGGCATTCCGCACTTTCTTGTGGCGATTCTCAAACTGAGAATCGCTTCAATCTACGGCGCTTGCTCTTCTCACTTTAAGTTCGGTTTCGCTTTGCTGTTGTGTTTGCTTTGCTTTGCTTTGGTTTTGTTTTGTTTGCATTGTCATAAAACAAAAAGCGAACACGAGAAAAATCTCAGCGGAAAAGAGCTGCAAATACACGTAAGTTTTGGTCTTTTGTCCGGCAAATAGGTACCTTTTTCACACCTCCATCCGCAGACCTGCCAAACCCCCCCCCCCCCTCTTCTCTTACCCCTTGCAGTACCACTTGCTTTTGTTTTTTTTTCTCACAAAACTTTTTACGCTCCACAAACTATCCAAAAAAAATTTTCGGCGCCTGTCCGCCCAACGGACGGCCTTTTATTTGAGTTGTCGCTGCTTACTTAACAACTTGTCGCCTCGACTCACAGTTACACTCTCCCCCCTTTCTCTCTCTCACTCCCTGTTCCCCGCCCCCTTCCCGCCTCCACTGACTATGGCGCAAACGAAAAAATTGCTGCCATGTCCTTTGGGCAAAAGCATAAAAAGTTGACACGGGCCGCAGTTTGCTTCACTTTTTTCTTATTTTCTCTTTTACTTTTTTTGACGGTTTTGTTGTTGGCCTTTTTTGCATAACTGGCTACAAATTTCTTTGCTACTCTTCGCGCCAAGTCTTATAAGCGAACACGCTGACTGCTAGGCGAGGGGGGCGGGGGAGAAAGGGTCTGTCGTGAGGGAAACTAATTTTTAGACACGCGCTGAACGTTTTGCAGTTTTTTTTTATTCTTTTGTTGTTTACTGAATGACTTGCAAAATGTGTTAAAGGTTGAGAATTTGGTGGTAGGTGGTAAAGAAAATGGCCAAAATTGGACAGGTAAAAGAAATATATATGTAGCGAATTTTTGCATACATTTTAAATATGCAGTGAAGCAGATCATTCAAAATGTTGGGGGTTGATAAAAAATGTAAGAGAATAAAAATAAAATAAAGTACGTTAAGCCAGCCAATTTATACCCGAAGAATAACACAATATTTATGTATTTGTATTTAAGCTCGCTTCTATTTATAATGCATTAAAAACATTTATGTTGCACATTTACAAAACTTTAAACATACTTTTACATTATACGTTCATTTCCTAATGCTTGGCACCCAAAATAGTTTTCACAAATCTTTAGAGAACTTTGTTACCAAACTTCATGGCAACCTAGAAATATGAAGCCCAACATGTGTCTCACACTAAACACAACCACACACACACCCACACACACACATGCACACACTCTGTCAGCCACCACGTAGCTTACATTTCAACCTGTTATCCTTTTGCTGAGCAGAAGGAACAAAAATGCCAATCTCCTTTTAAGCTGTTCAACAAAAACTTTCACTTTGTTGCAGAATTGCGTTTGGGATGAGGCCGACGATCAACGCCAGAAGTTTAGCACAGGCAACAATAACGAAATAATAAAAACGAAAAATAAAAAAACCAAGAGAAAAGTTCTAAAAAGTTCCTGTATTAAGTCCATTTAACCCGCCATTGAACTTTACGCCTCAACAGCCACCTAATGCAACAAAAAAGTGCAAAAAGAAAAAAAATAAAGCGGGGGAGAAAATCTACGCAAAACCAACAACAAAAACTAGCAAGTTCTTAAAAACTTGCCACAGGCAACAACAAAGTAAATGAGCAGTGTGAAAAAGAACAGGAACTCCAGACAGGAGAGCACACAGCGAAAGAAAGAGAGAGAGAGAGATAGGGAGAGACAGAGAGGGGCAGGCAAATGGACAAGAATGGAAAATGAAATGGAAAAGTTTGCGCCAACAATTTTTGTAAAAAATTCAATAAAATAACGCTTTCGTCTGAGCGGAGCTAAGCAACTGAGGAAAACTAAAAAACAAAAAAAACAAAAAACTTTTCCGGGCTGAGGACAATTTTTATGAAATTTGCCAGACCACGCCCAAGCGCTGAACCGCCCCAACGGCATTAAAGTTTAACAATAGAAGTTGGCGCGTGTGTCGCCGTACAGAGAAAAACCTCAAAAGTATTCGAAGGCGAAAGAACGTGGCCAAAACTTGGGCACACTATTTGTACTTAAAACAGATCTATTGTAGTTGTTGTTCTTGTTATCATTGTTGTTGGCTGTCTGTCTCTGCCTGCGTTTATTCTGCTCGCAGTTGTATAGATAAACATTTTAGCTGAAACAGTTGCACGCGGATGCAGGAGGCGAATTTGTGGATTCCAACGAACTTGCGTAGTGGCAAACATTTTGACTGAACCCGGCTGAGCGCTGGGCTGGAAATGGGTGGCAGCAACGTGGTGCGACTGTCTGTGGATGCATATTTTGCCAGCAAAAAGAAAATGGCGCTTGTGCAGGCAGCATATGCTTCAATAAGTGCAGGGGCTCAGCGAAGGGGAGGCGGGCCGGGGGCCTGGATTGTGAATTATGGCAAATGGTAAAATAGTAGACGCATTTCGAAAAGCTTGTTACAATAAGCATTAGATTAAGGGCATATTTTCCATCTTATAAACTGCAGTAAGCCAACCCCTTTTGCAGGCGCCGCTGCTCGTAACGCACAACTAACTATTATCACAAGATAAATGCCAGTCTCTCGCATAACTAAGACTTATCCAGAGACAACGACGACTCCCGGGACGCTGTTGCAGCTGCTGCTAAGCCGACAGCCAGGCAGGATAAGACACCACGGTGGCACAAAAAGGAGGAAAAGCCAGCAGCGGCAGCAGCAGCAACCTGCATGATGCCTGCTCCACTTGCTGGCGCGCGTTGATTGTGGCATCTGCTGCATGTTAAAGCAATTGCCAGGCTTCGGTATCCACTGAATGAGGCGATGCCATAACGGCGCCCTGGAATTTTAATAGAGCAAATTTCAGTGCAAAAATGCGTTGCGTAGTAGCCCGTCGAGTTTTTTCCGCCCCTTTTTATGCTTGGCACTTGCTGGTAATAAAACTTCCAAATGAAGTTTAGGAAACTTTTTAAATACCTTCTTAGACTTGGCATTTTGTGCTGGGAACGAAGAAGATCGGGTCTTTAGCTGAACACGAATGGCAAATGAAAAACGGGCTGAATTTGTTGAAATTGCATTAATTTTAAAGAGGCTATCAAGCAAGAGAACAAATCCTTGACCATATATTGCATGAAAATCGGTTTAGTTTTTGTTAAAGTTATTGTTGCGAAAATGCCTGGAAAACGACTTCAATACAATATCAAATTTAAAACTTTGCAGACCGCATAGAGATACACCACGGAAGGGGATTTGAAATGGCGCTTTATAAGTATTTTGATGTCCCGCAGGGGCGTGGACCTACGCACTTGTTATGCGCCCAAACGACAAAGCCGAAGGAGGCCCCAAAATGATGATGATGACGCCTACAACACAACACGCCCTCGCAGCACACCCACTCGCATATACATTGCTGCAGAGGCGGCGGCGGCGGCGGCAGCGACGGCGTCTTCATCTTCATCCAAATGCTTGGCGCAAAATGCTAAATGGCCCCAAAGGACCTTGCGCCACTACGCGCTGTGTAAGGACGCAGCTCGGCCAGCTTTTTGCAAATTTACGATTATGATTATTACAAGTCAACGTTTTTTCTGCTGCTGCTGCTGCTTCTTATTCTTCTTCTATTACTTGTCGAGGGTTGGCCAAGTAGAGTGTGGGTGTGCGTGTGTGTATGTGCGTGAGCGTGTGTGTGTGTGTATGGGTGGTAGGTGTATTCGCAGTTTGGCATTTGGACAGCTGCTCCAGGAAAGAAGTGCAAAGAATGCGTCAAAGTATTTTAGCACTTTAGCAGGGGCAGCTGCTGGTCCAACAAAATGTACAACAAAACTTGGTCCAAAGTTATTACAACTCTAGGCGGTAGTTGGCTGTGCTTAGGAGGAGGGCTGCGCTGCCTTGTCTTACCACGTCTTGGCGGTAAGAGACGTTGACCTCCAGCAGCAGCAGCAGCAGCAGCCCTTGGAAATCCGCAAATTCCATGGGGCATAATAAACGTAAGATAAAAGTCAAAAAGGGACAAAAATTATATAATAAACTGTACGCCAAGTGAAATTATTGTATTTTGTTGCGGCACGTTAAGAGCTGGGGTTAGAGCAGAGGAGAGGATGCTCTTCAACTTGATGTAACTACAATAAAATTTTTGATGTGCGGTAGTTAATATCTGCAGCTTGGTGTACAGGTTGAGTTAAATAATCCTTGCATGGGAGTGGGTGAAGTTAGAGTACAGATAAATAGACGAATTTTATAAATTTAAACATTAAAACAGAACCAAAACTCTGGCTTATTAAGCAGACTCTTCTTTAAATATAATAAAAAACCTGAGGCTATTAAAATTTCCTTTGTCAAAACTGGCAGAGCTCTTGATTAAATCGTTTTGCTTCGTTTTGAGCTCATATTTCAAAGAACTGCTGGCCATAGAGTATTCAATAACTGTCATGGTTTAGTTGAATGTTTGCCCAAAAAACTTTGTTATGCGAGACATTTTACATTTTGATATCGCGCATGCACTCAAAAAAGTTTAGCTGCCTGTCGTTGGATACTGTGGCTGCTCTCTCCGAGGCTGGGCCAGGGGCTGGGCTTTGGACACACCTACACACACACACACATACACATAAATAAAAGGTATAACAATAACTCAGCAACGCTGCAGAGCGCGCTGGGGCTTATCAAGTTGGGCGCATCGAATTCAGTACAACAACAATAAAAAAACAAAAACAAAATAAATACAACAACAAAAAAATACCAACACAAAATACCAAATCATAAAAGCATGACGACGAGCAATTTACAAAAGCCAAATACTGCGGGAGAGTAAGATTCAAATCAAGAACGTGCGCCTTTCAGAACCAGAATCTCGCAACGGCTCAACTTCAGTCAATTTGGTTTATACAAGTAGGTAACTACTTATAGCCATAGTAAGTGTATTTTAGGTGCGTTTGTAAAAACAACAACTAAATGATTAATGATGCGCCTGCTTTGTGTGCGCCGCATTTCACTTTTCTCGGCTGCCGCATGGCAGCAACTTGGCCATGTTAACGCTTCAATTGAGAACTGCGAGCTGAGAATTGTGAATTGAGAATTGAAATTTTTCATTTTTTTTTTTTTTTTCATTTTCAACTTGAACTTTGATTGCTTGCGCACTTGTATGCTATGGGGGATACTGAATACTTGTAGTTTCCAATTTTCCAGCCGCTTTCTAAGCGCTGCGGCGTAATCACTTTGTCATTGCCATCATTTTTCAGCATCAATTGTTGCAGCAGCGCGGCATAAATTCACTTTTCAGACACAACGCATGTCTGTCTAATGGAATTGAGAGATACGGCCAGACGGACGGACGGACGGACAGACCGGGCGACAGACCGAGAGCCCAGCCAAGCTGTCTCGTTTGCCCTTTTGGGAGCAGCGAGAGTCGCTGCATCGCCCTGTCAGACGACTGTCCAAGTGCACATATGGACAACGAGTCGATAGGTTTCGTCTCTCCGTTTGAAGTGGACTTCCCTGGAATTGGCTTGAAATGCCACATTCAAAGCTTCGCCAAGACGCTGGGGCCTTTCATCTACCGCCAGACCGATCAGACAGATAGAATAGAACAGAACAGAACAGAACGGAACAGAACTGATCCGAACAGACCCAACCAGACGCAGTCAGCATCTGCCAAACTTGTGCATAGAACAAAAGATCAAAGCTGTGGCAGAGTCTCGGAGTCCGTCTAACAGGCCCTAGAAGTGCCTGCTTATTGCTTATTGCTGTGCATAATCGAGAATGTTACGCTAAATGCATTGCATCGATCCGTGGTCCATGATCAGTGATCAGTGATCCATGATCCGTGGGCTATAATGGGAGCGTGCAACGAATTGTGGTACGCAAATGTGGAGCCTACTTAGCGCCTAGTTAGGACGAGTGCCTTTGACAGCAGATTGATCTCTCTTTTCAAATCATTCTCTCTCTCTCTCTCTCTCTCTCATTATCTATCTTTCTCTCCTTTTCTACTATTGGCATCCTGCAGAGCGGTTGATGAAAAGTCTTTAAAAGAATTTAAAACAGGAACAAAAACGAATTGCGAGGCCAACAAGAATGTTGAATAGAACATGAGAATGAACAAAGTTGAGACAGTTGAAACTTCTTTTTGAACAGAAAGAAGAGTATAAGAAGAAATACAAACTGGGGATGTTTTCATTGTTTATATACCAAACAGAAAAATGTAGCATAGCATATATATAACCTAGCAGACATACAACTGAAGGAAGCATTAGTCTAGTACTCCTTCAGATTTCATCTGGTCAGAAGATGACAACAATTATGAATTAGTCTACTCCTATAGTAGTAAGCTTTACAAAGGCTTCTTCAAGAAATATAAGAAAATGATGTATGGGAATAACATTGTAAATCTATTTCTTTAAACTGTTTTGTAAGCCATAGCATATAGATAAATTCTTATCGAAAATTTTTAAATATTTATATTGTGTTTGATCTGACTATATTAAGATTGTGCTTTTGGCAATGTCTCATTTTTATAAGTATCGTAACTCAGATACACTTACAAAAATAGTTTCCTAACTGCCAACTGCTATCTATATTATAATGATAATATTCCGATATGCTCGTTAATTTATTTATAAAATCCCCTCGTTGCCGTGGCATCGACAACTTTGAGGCTGTCGATGCAGTGAATCAAGTCTATAAAACTCACCTGGTTGGGATGTGTTGTTTGTGTCAGGTAGTGCCAATTAGCCGGTTGCCTTTTGCCAATTGGAATGTTCACCTGCCGACGCGTCGATTCGTCTCTCGTCCTTTTGCTTTCGGCGCGACGCGTAATCGTAATCCAAGACTTGGTCGCTGTTTACTTAGCCGCCGATGTTGTTTGTGTTGCTGTTGTTGCTGTTGCAAGGATAACGGTAATTAAACCGCAGGCTGGCCCGTACAAGGGGTCGCCATTGCATGCCTTGCACAAAATGTTGTTGTTGGCGTCGTCGTTGTTGTTGTTGTTGTAGTTGTTGTTGCTGGCTTTGGTTGTCGTTAGGTTATTGGCCGCACCGCTTAGCTTGACACTTTTCAAACTTTTTCTTTTGGTTAGTTAAACAACTTTTTGCCTGCACTTGGCAAAGACACACACACACACGCGCGCACACCTGCACATATACATATAGCTGTGTGTGTATGTGTATACGTGTATATGTATATAGATAGATGCACTTCCAGTATGCGCTAATTTTTTGCTGCTTTGCCTGCTTTACACTTTTTGCTTGGTCTGCGTTGTAAATCTTTGCGCGTTGTTGTTTTAAAGAAATTCTTTTGCTCAATGGCAAAATGTTTGGAAGACGCGACGTCGTCGTCGGCTGATTTTTTTTCTGTTTCTTTTTTTTTTTGTTTTTTGTTTTTGTTGCCGGATCTGACTCTGTGCGGCTCGGTGCCCACCTCTGCCCAGCTCACCGCGCGGTGTGGCGCTCTGAGTCCAACTCTGGCGGCTGCTCTTCCGCAGAAACAAGCTTCCAAGCAGGTTGCAATGTTGCAAGCAGGACAGGAGGGCGCGCCTGCTGTGGGGCGGGGCGACGGCGACGGCGGTTACAGCTACAATCTGCAATCTGTTTGTGGCATTAAATCAGTGAACCAAGACGCGCAGCCAGATTTGTTTATGCGGCCGCAGCGTTTCCAGGCAACTTCCAACTTGCAACTTGCCTCGTTGCAAGCGATGCAAATTTGTATAACAAATCAGCACTTACAGCTCAATTAACGCGAATTTCGGCACAGCACAGACATATAGGCACACTCGCACACACACACACTCACTGAGATCGCCTAGATGAACAAAAGGGATCACAAATTATTCTGGGATTGCCGTGGGTTAGGTATACGGTTACGGGATACGGTTTCGGGACACGGATTCGGATACGGATACACACACACGCGCCCGGGCACTTGGAAGGCTTCTGTTGTTGTTGCTGCTTGCCCAATTTCGATATCTAGCTGCTAGCTAATCGATGTTGTTGTTGTTGTTATTATTATTTGTTGTTGTTGTGGTACGCGCGCCGCTGTTGTGGGTCGCTACGTTCCGAACCGGTTTAAATATGGTTATTTTTCGTATTATGTTGTCCGGCTTTCAGTACCGCACGCCTCGACGATTCAGAGTGAACAGAACAAGTTGCGAGTTCGAGCCGCGACTTCGGCGTCGACGCGTCGCTTGGCCACTCAATGCAGACACATTTGCAGTATCTAGCGCTACGGGCAACAGATACAAGCTGGCGTCCAACTCGAACATGTTGCGGCCGCCAGCGGAACGTTTGAACACGCTGAAACACTCAAGCAGCTCGCCTGCGTTGAGCGCTTCTTCGAGTCGAGTTGGAGGCACTGAGTGAGTCCAATTGGACTTGCAGGCGGCAACTCGGTCAGGTGTTAGAGCCGTGACCGCTGATGTTGCTGCTGCTGCTGCTGCTGCCGCTGCTGATGCTGCTGTTGCTGCCGCGTCTAATTGTGAATGATTTATGTGGGTCGGTCGCAGCGAGTGCAATTCTTTGGCCGCAAGAAGAAAGTGAGCTGCAGCCACAGCTGGAACGAACCTTGGATGCAGCAGCTCACAATTGAAATAAATCTTCATGCGCGCAAGAAAATATGCATAGCCGGCAGCGAAATCCTTGTAGGTCATTGGCTTGGTCAAGAACAAAGGACACCAGCAAATGAGCTGGGACCCAAATCCCAGCCAGAGCGGGCGAACTCCAGAGCGCACAATGACTCAGCTGATTGCAAGTGCGAGTGTCTGGCGAGTCGCGTAGGCGGCCACTGGGAAATGGCCCCAAGAGCGGGAGGCTAGCTGGGAAGGGGTTAGAGGGAGTATGGTAACAGGGCACTCGAGTGCACCTGTTTTGTTATGCAAAGTTTACCCGGCTCTTTCAGGTGGCTGCCATAGAATATTCAATGCAGAAAAGGACGCAAAAACCCCGTCCGTTTCATTTGGTCTAATGTGCAAAGTTGATAGTTGGCAGTGCTTAAACCACAGGTGACCCCATGCCGGCATTAAGGTGCAGCGAATGGGCTTATAAATACCTAAATACCATGCCATACACAGTTGAGTTTATTAATAGTCCTCCAGCAGCTAACGTGTGGACATAAAAGCGATAAACCTTAAAGTGCCACATAAAAATTAAATGTATACAATGTGCAACCAAGTACTTGCCTATTATCCGGCGAGTGAACTAGTTTGAACCAACTCTTAAAGGCCTAATTCATTTTAACTGCGCTTTAAAATAGTAATAATTTAATATATTTGTAATTCTTTTGTTTTCCAATCAAGAAGAACAAAGATCTGGGTTCGAATAGTATATAGTATTTTATAACACTCATCTACCGAGGACAGCAAAATATACATAGTTGATTCCAATTCTTTTTCAGTTTTGCCGCGTAGCAACGAAAAAATCTTTTGCACTTCAGCGCCCCTTGGCACTACCTAAAATACTTTCCATAGCAACTGCGACGAGTTGGACAAACCGGCTGACACTCAGCGCTAGACAAGTTCAATGCCATGGATGGGCATCAAAGCGATTGCACTCGGCCCCACCCCACCCCACCCTCCTGCTCCTCCGCCGGCCTGATGCTTGACTCCTTCTGACAGCCACGAGACGTCGTCGTTGTCGTCGTCAGCATCGAAGCTGCCGTAATGCCCGCCAGAGCCTTGGAATGATTTATGAGAAATGGCAAAGCGCGCCGCAGACGTTGCTGATGACGACGACGAGGACGAGGACGACGACGACGACGACGTAGCTGAAGCTGATGCGGAGTCTGTGGATCCGGCTGCTGCTGCTGCTGACGCCAAGAAGGTGGAGCGCCAAGACAAACAATTGACATTTGATGGATGCGTAACTCGTGCATTCAAATGCATGAGCCGAGGCGCAAGCGGAGCGGGGCCAACATAAATTTGACAGGCCACTGGACGCCACTGATGGACGCCGCATGGACGCAGCTTTGTCGCAGGCGTCGGCTAATTGTTATTGATAATCGTGTCGCTTTTATGTCTCTGTTCGATTGTGATGTAATTGGCAGCAGCGCTTGCCCCGCTTAATTAGTCAATCAACAGGCAGAGGAGCAATAGAGCTGCCCCTTCCCTTCGCCCCAGCCAGCAAAGCCAGCTCGCAGTAACGATTGCCTGCCACGTCCTGTTGTCCTGCCCTAATCAGATGAGCTGCGGCAGCTTCCACACGAAGACCTTTAACTTGAATTATGTTTTGGCATACTCATTGTCTGTCGGCCCGCTGCCCTGCCTTGGAAAATCACGGCTCCATCCTGCGCCTAACTGCAAACAAACTTCTCTATTATTGATTTATACCTTTCAACGATTCTCTGTATTTATCATGAGTGCAAGCCACATTTATCATTAATAATGCCGCGGCTGCCTCCACAGCGGCAACGGCAACGGCAGCAGCAGCAACCGCAACCGCCGCCAGACGCAAAGTGGTAGCCCAAACGAGCAGCAGCCGCAGCAGCGACAGCGGCAGCGGCAGCCCCAAGCATCCGCATCTAGGCAGCTGCTAGATTCTAAGCGGGCACAGTGGTTTGGGGCACTGCAACACGACTTCAATACCGGCCAAATGATAAATTGAAAGGTTAATTGATAGCAAGCATTGAGATAATTTTACGTTTGAACGGAGTTATTCAAGAAAATCACAAATATTTGTGGAAGGAGTACATCTTGAATATTAATTTATATCACTGTCTTTACCTTTTGAATATACAAAATAAATAGCAAATTAATCAAGTCCTACTTTTAAAATTAATTTCAAAGCTAAAAATAGAACAGATTAAAAAATATATATTTAATTACATGTGAATTTTGCACACACATGATAATAAATTTAAAACCACTGTGCGGCAGCGTCCTACTGGCATTGAAGCACCCCCGTTGAGCTGTTGCTGCTGCTGGTCGAGGAGTTGTGAGTCCGTGGCCCAACTGGCTGGCTGGCTGGCTGACTAGAGAGTTAGAGCTGCGATCATTTTCCGTACATCATTTCTATGGTGTATTTATTGCCTGCTCGCAATGATCATCGCGGTCTGGGCCTCCATTTCCGTTGTGCACTGCGCAAAAGTTCAGGCCCAGCAACTGCCAGCAACTGGCAACTGGCAACTGGCAGCGGACGACGGCGGCGGCAAAATCCATTTTGGGAAGGTGATCTGTGGGATTGTGCTAATGTCAAATCAAGCTGTGCCCCCTTGTTATTTAGCCAGGCAGCCGGAGCGAAAACCCAAAAGGAAGAAGCTGCTGCCCAACAGCCGCCGCCGCCGCCGCCAGCGACTAAACTCCATGTTGATTTTATTGTAAATTGCATTAAAAGATTGCATATAAAGAATTTTATTTATCACCTCGGTTGTTAGGGAAAACGCTGTTGGAGACAAAAGTGCTGCTCTCATCCTTGTTGCTGTTTTTGTTGTTGTTGCTGTTGTTGTTGTTGTTGCTGGGCGGCATTGTTGCCGCTGCTGCTGTTTGTTATTGTTTGTCTTGGCATGATCTCAAGGTCTTTCTGTGGCAATTGGTTTCGTTTAGTTCGCTTTGGTCGGTTCAGTTCTTTTAGCCCCCATCGAAGGTGTCGCTAGATATAGCCGCTTTTTTGTTTAGCATGGCTAGCACTTTTTGCCCGCTGTTCTTCCTCTTGTTCTCGCTGTTGCCAGTGATCTTTGCCAAATTTGTAAATGTTCTTTAATGGAATTTGAACACTTGCTCGCTGGCTGCACAAGGGTTTTCGAATCTTATTTATATATATATATATATGTTTTTTTTTGCGTTCTCTCGTTCTGATTTAAGTAGAACGCCTTGAGTTGGCACTGCGCTGAACTATGTTCGAGAACTATGTACCCAGATCGATACAAGGGGCTTGTCAGTGTGACAATCTTAAGGAATTGCTGGCAAGCGCTCAGCCATGAAAAAGCCAAACGAACATTTTAGTTTTCTAGTTACCATGTACCAGGGGAGCAAAGTGAAGGGTTAGCTGGTTTGCGAGTGTGTGCGAGTGTGTGCGAGTGTGTGTGTGTGTGTGTGTGTGTAATCGGAGCAATCGAATCAGCGACCTTAACAGCAACTATGCCGCAGCTTGGACGAGGATCGATTTCACAGAAGCTTGTTAAATGTAGATGGCTGCCAGATGATTCCAGATAGAATACCAAGCACTTAACTCTCGCCAAGGATGCAAATCTGGAAAATTACACAAGAATTCCCGGTTGCAAGCGACTAAAAGTTTATTTTTAGTGCCCAAAATTTGCCTATCAAGCTGTTTCTCCTTCTTTGTACAACAATTTCTAATTGCAGAGGCGTTTTTTCTATGGGAAAACTGTGCAAATTTTAGTCCACAAATTGAGAAACAAAACAGGCCTTAATTTTGCGTAGAATTCAAAACCTGATAGACCTGCTAAATGCATGGCTCTTGTGTATTTCCATAGACTCGCAGTTCGCATTGAGAAATGAGCAGAAAGCTTGAGAAAAAAGCTGAAAACGTACTTCACATTCCCATGCTAAAAATTCGAGGCATTTGTTTGATAAATGCGGCATTCAGTGATGCTTCGTCATATTCAAAGCTTCACCTTTAAACATACACACACACACACACACACACACACACACTTACACACACACTTGCACACACACACACACACACCAAATCTGGAACAGCTCAGCGAATGTGTTTTGACAACTTGCGAGGCTCGTAGGAAGTTGCCTTAAGTAGTTGCTCGAGCCAAAATGTAAGGCTCCAAATGCCTTTTGAGAAAGCGAATTTGCAGACAAATAAATCAAGCCACCTATTTTCAAAGAGTGTCCATTGTGTCCTGGCCCCGGCCAAGTTGCCCGGCCATTGGGGTGCCGACGACTGTTGATACCTAAAAATGGCAAAGCCGGTTCAGATTGAGAGGATCGCCGGTTGTTGTAGTTGTTGCTGTTGTTGCTGTTGTACAATGCAATTGTTAACAAGCAAAGTTATGCGAAGCAAGCAGAAGACGACGCTGCAAACAGGCAACATCAAAGGGCAGAGCCACAGAGCCTTTTTAAATCTAGTGAAGATGCAGCAAGAAAGCGAGA
The DNA here is from genome assembly GCA_035041545.1 of Drosophila colorata. Lineage (NCBI taxonomy): Eukaryota > Metazoa > Arthropoda > Insecta > Diptera > Drosophilidae > Drosophila > Drosophila colorata. The sequence continues at coordinate 11,914,994 of JAWNLD010000564.1, forward strand.
TGGGGATGGGAGATGGGCGATGGAGAAAGAGCGACGGCGAGGTCACCGGCTGCTGATGCCCGGGGGCTAAGCAGGGCCTTAAATCTTTGCAGCCGAACATGACAAAGGATGTGCAGGCAAAGGCAAAGGCAAAGGCCGAAGCTGAGGCTGAAGCTGAGGCTGCGGCTGAGACCGAGACCGAGGCACGAGCAACGGGCAATCGGGCAAACGGAGGCGACTGGAAGCGAACGTGTAGAGGAAGGTGTTTAACAAACAGCAAAACAAACAATTGTAAAACAGCAACGACAACACAACGCAACGACAGCAACAACAACAACAACAACAACAGCAACAACAACGACAACGCAAACACAACTGAAAGCGAGGCGTGGCCGGATTGCACGCCCACGCCCCCCAGGAGCCTGGAGCCAACAACAGCGCGCCAGGTTGGTGAGCCAGGGAGCGACCCGCTCGAAGGTGCAATTTCGGGTGCGGGCAACCGGAGTCAACAACGTTTTTGGGGGCTGCATTTTTATCAGCGATAAAAGATCTGAGGCGAGAGACAAGCCGCAAATGCGAGTGTAACCCACAAAAGTAAAATAAATAAATACGACGAGCATTTTTTATGCGGAAACACAAATTGAAATTCAATGCGAAACAAAAGTTTGGACGAGCTGCGACCGGCCGTGGCTTAAATTGGCTTTCGCAAATAAATAAAAAATTGCCAGCCGTGTGAGAAAGAACAACAAACAAATGCAATAATGTCGGCAGCAGCCGAAAAAGGCGCTTTCGAAATAACTGCCAAATGCACGCCCCTCAAAAACGGTTAGGCCAGGACCAAAAATCAAAAAAACAAAAAAAAACAAAACAAAACCAAAACCAAAACAACAACAACAACTTCAACGAAGTGGCAGCAGTGGCAGCAACAGGGCCATTGACAGGGCCAGGGCTGTGATAATTCGCTTGGCTGTGGCCAGGCAGGCGCTTGGGGCGTGTTCCTGATTGCAGCTTGTTAACAAGTGTTGGCAGTTTAATTGACTGGGACTACGGCTTTGTCCGACTGTGCCACGCACATCCTGGCCACAAACCAATCAGCTGTCAGCGACTGGACCAAGTGTCCTACTTAGCCGCACGCATGTGCCCACTTCCTGCTTAGCCCAATTGGCCAACTCCCAGATTCGACAGATTCGAGTTGGCCCAGTCCAAGGCGCTAATAGCACCAGGCTAGACCAAGTCGCCGCTGACGTCACTCGCAGTGGGAGCCGGCTAAGCACAACTATCGATCGTTTGCCCAATGATTCGCGATCACGCCGAGCTGCCGATTAATTGAGCTGAGGCATTTTTATTAGGCCACGCCGCTTAAGCACCGACCCGGCTGATGCCGCACCGAACACTGTATACTCTCTCTTGATTCTCTTTCTGTAATGAATTAAAGCAAGTGCTGTATCGATTATCCTTCACACTTGCAATGCAAAAACTGATTGGAATTGGCTGCGAACAAGTTATTCTAAGGGTATATAATAAATGGACGCCAATGATGACGCAGGAAGTCGCCGATGCCGACAACCAGATCTGGCCAGACCTTGCCACAACCTGAACTAACTGTGTTATAAATGATCTTATTAGCTTTTTTGAAACAAGACATTCTAGAGATCATTATTCAACGGCAGCAACAACAGCAGCAGCAGCATCTGCCGAGACGTTCCGAGCTGCAAAGCAGCACGCAACACATTCTGGCTGCTGCTGCTGCTGCCGCTGGAGATGGAGCTGAAGCTGGAGCTGGAGCTGGGGGATTGCGTGTACCGGCAGCAATTAATCATCGCACACCTAACGCAGGCAGCAGCAGCAGGAGATGCATATTTGAAAATTTGCAAATCATAAGGCGAATGGACGCTGCGCTGGCCGGTCGCTTGGTTACTCGCTCGGTTGGTTGGCGAGATGAGCTGAGGCGATCGATCTTTGGGGCCGCCTGCTGCACTTCACTTGCTTAGTCAGCGCTGCCAAAAACGCCCCCAGCGAAAACGATGCGCTCGAGCTAAGACCGAGTCTGAGCCTGAATCGGAATCTGAGCCGGAGCTCGAGCTCCAGCTCAACTTGAGCTTGTTCGATTTCGGTCTGATCGCTGATTGCATTCCTTGATATCAGAGGCAACGATTGCTGCTCCTTGCGCCTGGGAACACAGCGTTCGCTGCGGCGCTTTGTACGTGACACTCGTTCGCCGGCCGATTCAGCCTCCACCTCTACCTCTACCTCCCCCTCCTCCTGCTCCTCCTTAGCAGCTCCAGCTGCGTTCCCTTAATAATTAATTAATGTAATTGGCCTGTCGTTGTTGCGGCGATAATGATCTCATCAAGATGTGTGTTTGAGATTTCGAATTCAATTTTGAATTGCACTCGCAAACGCTTCGCTGCCTCAGCCTTAGCCTCAGCCCCCGGCTGCTGCCCCCCGCTCCCGCCGCTTGTAATGAAATGGCCTTTTTCGGCACTCGGCTGGAAAGCCGCTGGAAGCCTTTGTCTGGCAGATTTCCTGCGCTGATTTCTGTTCCTCTCGTAATTTCCAGGTAATTTGAATTTTTTAACGAAACACAAACACAAATCCATCGAGATCCACTTTGGGGCACAGACTCAAGCGGAAGAGGCGACATGGCAACAATTGCTGCGTAAACGGAAACGGGAAATAGATGAGGTGAAACTTGTGAACATGATCGGGGTGAACTGCGAATGTCACTAGCTGACTAAGGATGAACAATACGCAGCACTCAGACTTGCCATAAGTGTGCTGAGGATCGAATTCAACGCTAACAGAGCTTGCCCAATAATTCTTATTTTATTTTCGTATTTTCATTATCTTAGTTTTGGTTTTCAGTGCCAGAACGGCGTGCCAATCTCTCATACGCTTATGCAGCCCAACCTCGGCTCACTTCCAGCCAAAGTACGAGAAGTGAATGTGCGCAACTTTTTAGCATTCCTGGCCATAATTTGTGGCAGCCACTCTTGTCACCCCGAAATCAAATGTCACAAAGGCGAGGTCATAATGCCGCCTGGTCATAACGATAAATTTCACGCACCCAGCGCCCAAAGACAATAGAGCCAATTTCCAGCTACGGCTACGGCAACGGCAACGGCAAATATGTAATTGAATTGAATTTGATGGAGGAACTAAAAGCCCCAACCCGAACCAAAGGCAAATCTCGGCGCATGGAATGCCGACAAGGGTACGGGGCAGCACAAACGGAACGGTGAACGGACCTTGCCAACATTGCGTAGATTTCACGACTAGCCGCCGCTCGGGCCAAATATAGAAACGCGCTGCGTGGCCCCGCGGACAATAGACAATACGTATACGCACAATTCTCAGGCCCCAGCCTGGCTCGGTTACCCAAAACGGGCCAGTAAATGGGAGAGTCGTTGCGGCTATATGGAACAGCAAATACCCTACAATCGAACGGAGAATATGTGACTTTAAATTATGTTTATCTACCCCTTTATAGAGGGTGCCGCGATGCGAATGCCAAATTGAAAGGCTATAACCAAAGTTGATATCAGACCCGAATTCTCTCCTTCAATAGAGCATTTACTGGTCGGTGTGCACTTGTAGTTAGCTCTCCATGCTTGTTGCTCTATTGTGTTAAGCTGTGACTTGGCCGGGCGCACAAAATGGGCCATGCAACTGTCTGCGGCCACGCTTACGGTTAAAAGTCTTGGCCGGTGGCGGTGCGCCCCAGGGACGCATTGGGGTGGTGGCTTCAGATAGCTGAAGATATGGCTGCCGTTGTCTCTACATTAGATTTCGAGCAATACCGGGAAGCGGATCGCTCATGAATATATTATAAATGCCATTTAATGATATGTATTTAAAGACAATTCATAGCCAAGCAGACAAAAACAACAACAACAACAACAACAACTGGAGGCGGGGGAAGGCGGACGAGGAGCAGGAGTTGAGCCTGCTGCGGGCATTCCACGCTAGGGCAACAGCAACAGCAATCAGCAATTGCATCGATATCATCGAACTGGGTTCAATGTTCCAGCCCATAATAATTCTTTCAATGGCCAGGACCGCTGTCCGGGCAACCAGGGAATCAGGCAGCATTTCTTTTGTCCAGATTACACATTTATGCATTTTCAATGAACAATTTTTATGCAAAAAGCGAACAAGTTGCACAATTTACTCTTGTAAAGTCCAACTTGAGTGCAGGCGGGACAGCCGCGGCCCCGGCAATTGTTGCTCTATAAAAGTGGCCTCAACTGTGGCTCGGGCTGCGGCTATTGGCATGTCGGTGGGGATTAATCTGAGCACAAGACCTTGCCTCGCTTGGGGCCCGGCCCTCGGGCCATGGGACATTGCCATGCACATGGGGCATGGGGCAGGTGCGCCTTAGTCTTTTGCCAGGCTGGGGAGGATGTTGTGCATGGTATGGGCCATGGCAAACGCACTTCATTTGAATTTCATAATTTCTTTGTTAGCTCCAATTTATGGTCACGGTTTGCTGGGCAATTTATGGTCATAAGCTCGAGAGCGTTTACAAAACTGAAAGCGAATGCAGACCAGAGACAAGAAAAAATAAATAAATAAACAACAAGAAGAACAGCAACAAAAACAAGAGACTTAACTAAATTAACGATAACGATTCGAAATGGAAATGAAAATGGAAATGCAGGCGCAGTGCTTTTATATTTATAAACAGATTTACATATGACAGTACCCACGTATATATTTATATAAATATATATAAAGGAATGTATGTATATGATTGTAATATAATCATAAATATCAACGCTGCAGTTTGGATAAGGCATTTGTGGATGCCTAGGATAAGAACTGTTAATTAAGACGTTTATTACGGGATTTGAAAGGCTGCCAAACCTAAATATAAAACCCTTTAGATACGTTAATAGCTCTAACCGGAACTCCACGGCTTTTAAGAGCAACTTTTCAAATTGCCTTGTCTCACATTCTCAGGCAATTTAAGTAATGAGAATTTCTTCAATTCCATTCGGTCTGTCTGCATATTCGAAAGTCTGTTAGTATCTAAGTAGAACAACCCATTTAGCTGTCTGCGGGAGACTGTTAAAAACAGCGCCGTAGACACGCCTCTGATTAGAAATAAGCAACACCTGTCGCGGCTCTTGATCGCTGTGGTCGTGGCCAGTTGTCCAGTTGGAGGCCCTATTGCGAGAATCAGTCGCAGCGACCGAAAAACAAAACAGCGAACACGAGCGAGGTGTATATTTTCACAAGTCATGACATGAGTGGACGCGGACCATGAACTGGGAACTGGGAACTTGAAATGGACGTTGGGACTTGGACACGGACTTGGATGTGGCTGTGGCTGTGGCTGTGGTTGGCGCGCGGCCCGTTGGCCATTATCAACGCCGCCGTTGATTTGCGTTTAGCGGCCGCAAGTTGTTGGCCTTAATCAAACATGGAGCCGCCATGACAAGTCCATGGCGGGAACGTCTGCAAAAAACCCTTCTGGGCTTAGCGCAGTCTGACCAGCCCCGTCCGCGACTCCACTTGGCATATTTTCTAAACAACTTGGCGCATAAATCATTGGGGCGGCTGCTGTTGTTGCTGCCACACCTCCAACGACAACAACCAGCCGGCTGGTCTCAGGACGCGGGCATTTTAGCAGGGAAGCTGCTCTCCAGCCCGGCATTTGCTTGGAATTTTGCGTGCAACGACGAGTTGCAACTAATGAATTTATGATGAGATTTTGACCAGCCAAAAAGCCAGTAGCCAGTTGCCAATTGGCCGTTGCCCGTTGCCAGGACCAGCGCCCAGTGCGAGTCAGCTGCAATCGGAATGGCGACCCGAAAAGCTCAGCCTCAGTCAGAGCCTGGCTCTGGCTCTGTATCTGTATTTGTATCTGGCTCTGGCCCTTAGCCTGGCTGTGCTTTGATTTAGGAGTTAGGAGTGCGTGTAGTCAGCACCGGATCGGGCGTTGACCGTTATCATGGCATTTTTATGGAGCCCAGACATGCTGGCATCAAAAATTCTATTACGTGGCAGCATTTTGAATAAAATACGGGAACGTCGTCGCACCATGTTGAAACACAACACTTTCGGCTGCGGTTGCCTGCCAGAATGGCAGGAAGGAAGCAGCGGAGGAGCAAGGCCAAACCGCAGGCGGCTGGGGGCATGAGACAGGAGGCAGGGCTGGGGCTGAAGCTGGGACTGCGACTGCGACTGTGGATGTGGCTGTGTTCCTGTCGCCATAATTCAAAAAACAGCAACATTCGCACGTAAAATGTAAACGAAACCATTCGAGTGCAGCCGGTACTGGGACGTTGCCTGGACAAAACAAACGACCTGGATCTGAACCACAGCCTGGACAAAGGGCAGCCGCAGTCGCAGTCGCTGCCGTTGCCGTTGCTGTTGTTGCAGCCGGCCAGCCGAGAGAGGGTTAAACAAACGTCGCACGCATAACAAGGAAATCCTTTGGGACCGGTACCGAGACCGGGACCTTCGAACGTCCATGCAGCACACACAATGCAGGCGCGAGACCTTCATTACCCACTACACCATATCCACGTCCACATCCACATTCAGATCCACAGCCGTAACCATAGCCGCATTGCCAGCTCTCTGTCTAGCCCTGTGAACTGTGCTTCTGCCACCGGCCAATGTTTGCATTTGTTTTGCTTTTCGGCATTTTTCGGAGAGCCAACAGCAAATAATTGAAAGGGTCGACCCAACGGCCAGACGACGCGTCGGCCAGTCGACCAGTTGGTCATTCAAGTGCTGCACTGCTCGATTACATTTCAAGTAGTTCGCCCCCTTGTTCGCCCTCTCCCACCCTCTCTCTCTCTCTCCATATTGCTCTCTCACTCTTTGTTGTCTCGATCCGGGGTTAAATTGCATAGACAAATTCGTAAGTTGCTCGAGTTTGTTTATATTTCATTTGTGATTCTGATTGGATCGATTGTACAAGTTCCTAAATGAAACAGGATTAGGATTTGTTTTATATTTGTAGTTTATTTTAATGAGCATAGGGAAAGCTTGCACTTAAGTTGACAATTGAGAAATGATCTGTAAATCTCAACAAGAATCTCAACAAAAAATAACATACAAGTGGAAAATTTAACTAACTCCATACTTCATGCAAATGTATGTAGATGCGGACATATATACACATCTGAGCATGCTAAGGGGTACGCTAATCTACGCGCAGTGTATTTACATACCTATATACCCATTTTCAATGGGTTCATGGTGTAAAAATTTGCAGATTTCTAGAGAGAGAGCGAAGAAGAGAGCGAGAGAGAGAGAGAGAGAAAGATGGAGATGGAGAGAGAGAGAGTATATGGAAAGAGAGAGAGAGAAAGAGAGAGGGAGAGAGAGAGAGTGAGAGAGATAGAGATTGAGATTGAGAGAGAGAGACAGAGATGGGGAGAGAGAGATAAGGTCAGAGAGAGAGAGAGAGAGAGAAATGGGGAGAGAAAGGGGGAGAGATGCAGAGAGTGAGAGTGCTGGAAAAAGAGAAAGGGAGAGAGAGAGGGAGAGAGAGAGATAGAGAGAGAGAGAGAGAGAGATGGGGAGAAAGAGAGGGAGATATGGAGAGAGAGAGAGAGAGAGAGAGAGAGAACGACAGTGAGATTGGGGAGAAAGAGAGGGAGAGATGGAGAGAGAGAGAGAGAGAAGGAGGGTGAGATTGGGGAGAGAGAGAGAGAGAAGGAGGGTGAGATTGGGGAGAGAGAGAGAGAGAGTGGAAAAGTCAGTCAGTCAGTAAAAGCCAATGCACAAAAAAATTATGGAGAGATGCACTATATAACACTTTAAACACTTAACTAAAAATCAAACAGAAACATGGAAACCTTACCTGAACTCTTGAAAATCGAATAGAAGGGCGTTATTGCAATTGACCAGACTCTGAAAAAAACCAGTAAGACGACAGACTAGAAGCCTGCGGCGATCTGTCTTTACATACATTTCAACCCCTTGCCTTCTGACGGAGATGCTTTCTTCTGATTGTTACATACATTTGCACAAAACTATTATACTCTTTTTACCTATTTTCTTTGGGTTCAGGGTATACAAAACATGCTGATTGATCTTGAGTATTACTTTAATTTATGAACATCGCATAGAAAGGCGGTAGTTGGCTTAATTTAAATAAATATGTGAATAAAATATCAAAATTAAGAAAAAGAAAATAAAGGAAAAGGGTTTGTTAACTGCAAATGCAGTCTGTTATTCGGATTACAACACGACAGTGTTTTTTGCTTTCCAATTTACATTAGCAGTATAATCCCATATGCATGTGCATATTTAATATGATATAACATAGCACTTTGTGCCATCCTATGCAGCCGACCTACGTCCAACTGCAGCCGAGATATGTCACACTTAAATCGCTGACCATATGACAAGCATAATGAAGTTTTTAACAGCGCTTTTAGCGGCTCAGTGCCAGTGGCCCCAAGGGGCTCCGAGGGGCCGAGTGTAGAGCAACAGCAAACGAATAAATTTATAAAATAAAACAAGAAAAAAAATGTTAATGCCGTGTGGTGGCTGTTGCTTTTGTTGCTTCATGTGGTGAATTTCGGCTTAATTTGTTCGCAGAAAAGCAACCACTTCAGCCTGAGAATACGTTAAAAGACAACGAATATTAAAAACAAAAAAACTGAAATATGAAATACAACTTAATGAAGTCATTTTGCGGCTAAGCCGCTGCCCGCATACCGCACTCCGATGCCAGCACCCACACACGCGACCAGAAAATAAATAAAGAAATAAAAACAAAATTAAGCCAAGCTGATGATTTACAAAAATAAACGCAAGGCACCTACGCAAAATTTTAAGAGTTAAGAGGCAGACTCCGAAATATTGTAATAACGTGAAGACTGCAGATGGTATATGGTACGATAGATTATGGAATTTGATTGGTTGGCCGGCTGGCTTATCAGCAATCAACGGCCCACATCAAATGACCAATTGAAAGCTACAATTCTAATTGTACTAAGAGTTCGAAAAACGAAGACCATAAAATCAAGAAAAAAAAAACGTTATCGAGCGGGTTTCTTTGGTATTTCCTTTAACGCACGCCTACGCAACACTGAAAGCTGTTGGCTCGGTTAAGCCGGCTTAAAACAATAAATAACAGTTGCTTAAACAATTAATTCGCGTCGACAAGACGCCCCCCCAACCCTTCGGTGCCCACCGGAAGCGCTGCGACCCACGTTATCGAGAAAAACTTTCGCCGGGTGCCACTAATTAAGTGTAAATCGCTTGTAAATCGTTGGAGAATTCATAAATCTTGCCAGGAAATGGTTGCAGTCATTGTCTCTGGTGCTCTTGGCACTCTTATGCCTGGGCATATGCAAATGCTTTGACCTTTGACCTGGCTGCGAGCTGGTGTGCGCGCATTTGCCTACGATAACAATCACTCGGACTTTTTTTTGTTGTTGACCATTTTTGGTGCGTCTGCAACGGTCAGCTGGCCAGCTGCCGCTGCCGCCGCTGCTGCTGCCGCTGCTGCTAGCCTGGTCTATGGCCCCTCGACGTCGTCGTCGTTATAATCAAATGCAGTTGCTCCCGAAAAATTCAATCAACATATTTCAGCAGCACTAACGAATTTACAAAATAGGCAAGCCAAAGGATGTGCCGCCAGAGAAACCACTGACGACGACGACGACGACGACGATGAGGATGGGGATGATGATGATGATGATGAGACGGTAACTGGCGTTGGGTCTTTGTATCGGTGTCAGTATCGGTATCTTTGTATACATGTGTGTGCCTGTGTGTGTGTGTGTGCCTGAGCTCCTTTGCGTACGCTGATTTTGTGCATTTTTGGAGCAGCGGACTGTGCACCCAAAAGCTGACGACCACTAGGCAAATGTGTGCTGACCAGTGGCCACCACCAAACCACACTGCGTATCATCAACATACATATACTAGTACGTATATACCCAGCACCAACGCCGCAGCGGCCGACGTCTTTTGCAATTTGTAAACATTTCCATATTTGGTATTTCGCTGCCGGCAGTTTTCACTTCCGTCTTGTGTTCTGTGCTGCAGGGCAGCTTCTGATTAGAAGTACTCCGAGGCTGGGCTCTAAATGGAAACGGTGCGCCGAGTGGAAAGTAAGTTAGATGCAACTAGAGCTGGCCGTATTTCGTGCATGCCCGCGTGACACGAATAATACACTCGGCTTAGACAGCTCGCACTCATCTCTAGCCCATCATATTAGAACTAGAAGTGCAGCACTTTTCAGAGTTTTTAATAGCTCTTAAGACTTCTGTTCCACAAACTTGAACGATCTACAAGAGACTCATTGGGAAGCAGCCAAAAGCTGTTGTTCTGCGCTGTACTTTGAGAATTTCCCTGCTTACCCCACTGCCCAGTAGCCCAAGCAAGTAGAGTGGCCATACAAATGCCAACATTCAGTTGGTTGGCCTCTAGACAAAGCCCTTAATCAGAGGCAGCCGCCACAGGAGGAATCGCGGAATCGAGGAATCTCAGCTCTGGCCAAGCTAAACAACTGCAAAGATTTAATTGTCGTGGCAGCTGCTTAGCGCACAGATCTGCTGTGAGGGAGGCAGGTAGGCGGGGGGGGAGCTGCAGCTACCAGTCGCCAGCAACCAGCAGCCAGCGGACTGTTGGACCAGTTGGTGGCTACTGTATCTGCTGGATGCGCTAAATAGTTAGCATCATTCTTATGCCTTAGTTTGCCTGGCTGGTTGCCTTGGTGCCGCATGCCAATTGGCAACTGGCAACTGGCCGCCAAGTAGCTAAAGAATTGTCATTTAATTGCGTCGCGTACGTGATCGAAGCATTTGCAGCATCTACCCGAACTCCCCCGCCAGCGTCTTGCCCTTGGCTAGGGCATAAATTTTATGCGTCTGCTGCTTGCAAATCCGGAGATGTTGTTGTTCTTGCCGCCGCTGTTGTCCTCTAAAAACAGGCAGCAACAATTCGTTAATAATCCAAATTCCCACATTGGCAGCGCCTGCCTGTCAATTATTATTATTTTTCATTGGAAAAGCCAAAGCGGAAAAATGAAATGCCAAAGAGAATGCAGTCGGCAGTCGGCGGTCGGCGGTCGGCAGTCGCTGCTCGATAGTCGTAGTTGGTCAGATGGTCCATTGGTCCAATAGTCCAATAGCTGGTCGGCAGCTTTTTTTCTAATGCGTTTGCCACTTACCAACACTCTTAACCCATTGTTGCCGTCTGCCTGCTCTCGCGCGTGATTAAATCTGCTGAAAATTGGCCTTTGTTCTGCGTGGCGAGGCTACCGAAAAAAAAACAAAAAAACGCAGCCAAAACTAACCAAAGGCCCCAGCTACACGCATCTCGTTCAAGCGAGAGAGAGGGCGAGGGAGAGGGCGAGGGAGAGAGCGAGAGTTTGCCGATCAGTCGGCCAGCTTTAGGCGACCAACTTACCATAAAGCACCGTTACATTCTTCCGCTAACAAACAAAACAATGCATGCGACCAAGATTGAGCCCAAGGCGCAGGCGCAGGCGCAGGCGCAGGCGCAGGCTCCACTAGCGCATGCGTAGCCCACGGGCAGCATCTGAAGCAGACGCAGCTTTCCAATTGGTTTGTTTCCTTGGCCTGGACACTAGACAGCAAGACATGGGAACCCGTCCACATATGTCATAGATTTTCAGCTTCCCACTCACAATACTCAGTTGAGGGTATTTATCTGCGTGTGGCATGAATACGTGAAACCCTTATTGCCATTTTCTGTAAAGAACTAATGGTCTATTCAACCGATTTTCGAGCATTTAAATTAAAAAATTAAAGTTGTAGTCCAAATTCTGCTAGTGCTGATATTTAAACCAGATACTTCTTAAAGACTTTTTAGATATTCCTGCATTTAAATGAAGAAAAGAAAATGAATACTTTCTATTATTGAATTCGGTTTCGAGCCAAATTTTGTTGCCTGCTGTAATGAGTCGATCTTGGCTAAGAATTTCAGTTCCAATTCCTGCACTGCAGTTCGACTCAAATGCATATCTAAGTTGAAGTTGAAGTCTGCGAATTCCCGGCTAGGTCAGTGAAGTGTTTTGTTGTCGTTTTGGCAATTGGCCAAGTTCGAAGCGGCGATCTAAACTTGAAATGCATTTTGGTTAATTAAGCGCGTTCCGGCGGCGATTTCCCGCTGCTTGGCAACCAATTAAGTCGCCGCCGGCGCAGACCCGAGACGAGCGAGGAGCGACAACGACTGGCAACTTAGCCAGGATATTTCCTGTCACTTGAGTATGTTAGCATGGGCTTGTCGGCGCGTATAAATTTCAGGCAGCTGTGCCGAGGTCCGTGGCAGCCATGCCATGCCAGCCCAGGCCAGACCAGGCACTCAGCCAGCCTGTTGGCCTTCCTGCCTGCCCACGGCTTTTGGGCCGGCCGGGTCTATAGCGTTGGCTTGGGCTTGGGCTTGGGCTAGGAGTAGGTGTCATATTTATAATTTACAACATTAGCTCGCCATGGGGTAGCTTCGCAATCTTGCTAAATTTATGCATAAAGTAGTTGAGGTTATATATTTTCAAGCTCCCGCGTCCGTAAACCCCATACCAGAGACACATCCATATCCCCAACCCCCCCTCCTGCTGGCGTGTGTGCATATGTAACACACGTTTACGAGCATGTAAAATGCGTGTATTTTATTTCGCCTTTAGTTTTCGTGGTCATGGAGAGCACTATAGCTAAATTGCCCATTGCCCATGGCTGCTAACGAGCGCGCCCTGGATGAAGGTTAATACTAATGTCGGCGGAACAGAGCGACAGAGAGGGAGAGAGAGAGAGAGAGAGAGAGAGGAAAGATGTGCCCTTGGGAACTGCAGCCTCGATACGTAAGTTTTAACAAAGATACAACGAAATACCAAAGAACTATTCACATAAAACACAACAGTTCATCTTCGGCTCAATTGTAGATGCAATGGACTCCAAAATGAAATGGGTGTTTATAAATCAAAATGATATAAGGCACAACTCAACGGAATCCCAGAATGATAATAAACCGAAAATGTTTAAAAACATCGAAAAATTTGCAAAACTGATTTTATTTACTGTGCTAATCTGGCAATCCCAGGAAAATGGCTTACCAAGATATCGCACGCCAACTCACATCTTCGGCTGAGCTTGCAATAAAACCTTTGATTCACATCAGCAGATAGCGCGGAAGAGATCCATATCAAGCTGGCAGCAGTGTCAATTAAAACTCCAAAAAGAACGAACCCAATTTGTAATTGAAACTTATCTGAGTAGAGAATGCGTTAAGTGCTTTGGAATGCAGCTGGATGCCCATCCCAAGAAAATAAAAACCAAAAACAAAAATCGAACAAAAAGGAACGAAGTTCATTTAAAAACCAAGCCCAAGAGTCATTTGCGAAACAAAGTCGCCAAGCTCCGGCACCAGCTCCAGATCCAGCTCCAAGTTGAGCCCCCTTGCACGGCGTTTGCTTAACGGTTTAAGTGGCAATCACTGGCACCGGGCGCGCAATGATAAGAATAATAACAACAACAACAACAACAAGCATAAGAGCCAGGCCAGCAGCAGCAATGCCAAAAAGCCGAAAAATCAGTGAAAGATCAGCAAACAACCCGCAAGCAAGCCAAAAGCCAGAGTCAAAGACAGAGCCAGAGTTGAGAGCCGGCAATTACCAAATTCCGAAAAATGAAGAAATTTTCAAATAAACGAAGCCAACTGTATACAAAAGTGAGAACTCAACTGGCTCAACTGATGTGTGGGACCCAGCTCAGAATCGGACTTGCAGTCGGACTCGTACTCGGACTCGGACTCGGAGCCCAGCAATTACAGTCAAGCGCATAAACGAAACCGAGCCGAACCAGCACCAAGAGCAGAGCTCGAACTGAACTACCCGACCGAACGTCCGCCCGCTTCTCTCGGGCATTTACTTAGCCGTTTTAGCTGGAATTCATCATCATGCGAATTATCTGGCAAGCGCGTTTGCGTTTGCTGCTTCTCGGTTGGTTTCTTTTTCGGCAATAGGTTCGGACTTTCCATAGGGCTGGCTGGGCCGGCCCGGGCCTTGGTGTCTGCTGCTCTTTATGGAGCTTCTTGGCAAATACGGCCATGGCAATTTAGTTGTCATAGCTCGGGAAGAATTATCGCTTGTGGCGGGCGGTCCACCAAAAATTTTGTTGTCAACTGGCCAATTGGATAAGGGGGCAGCTCGCAGCTCGCAGCTCCGACTCCAAATTCGGGGCAGCAGCAAGGTCGGACAGTGCGAGTTTATTATTATAATGCGCGATACGCCAGACAGCTAGGGGTATATGGCGGTGGAGAGTGGGTAGGTAACACGAGGAATAAGGCGCAAAATAAATTAAGAAAAAATCAAAATTGTAAATGAATATTTTTGATATACTTTCTTATGAGAGCTTGTACCCACCTCTGATTACCTTCCAGTTTGCTTTATACTATACAAGGTTCGATTGCAGGTCATCTCCCAGTCGATCATTGCGCGTTGGTTTTTTGCATTTTTGGGCCAGTTGCCGTGCGTTTAAGTAATTTGCCAGACTGGACACACCGTAGGTGTTGTTTTGGTCCGATTCGAGCTTTCACAAATGATTATGTTTGATGTGCAGTTAATTTGTGGTCTCTGGCTTTGGCTTTGGCTTTGGCATTGGCAATGCGGGCCACGGCGACAGCAGAAGCGCGAAGCGGCGACGCATTAGAGCTGCGTATGTGCTTGGAGCAGAGTCCAATTCCAATGATTAAGCCGGGAACAGCGATGAGTGGCCCTAAATAGCCGTTATGCGGCATTATTGCGCCATATTTCATTAGGCATATGTGCTGCAGCACCACCACAACCACCGGTGCAACCACCAGCAGAGGCAGCGAGAGAGGCAGAGACAGCGACAGAGGCAGAGGCAGAGGGAGCAGCACTCGTTGACGCGTTGAGATGTCTGTGGCCTGTCCGCAGGAAGGCATAATCTCTATAGGCCACATTTATTTCCATGGGTCACTGATAGTGCGGCTATCAAAACACGGGAACACTTTTAAAATCGCAATGAAAAGCGGCAAATGGGATGCACGCGCTAATAAAATGCCGATATTTTATGGCCAATGGCCAATGGCTGGGCCTGAGCCAGGGCAGACAGTCCGCAGCCTGGGATGAGGATGCAGCAGAGCAGAGTTGCGTCGCGTCGCGTCGCGTCGCGTTGGAGGCGGCAAGTGTGAATGTGAGCGTCGCTTGTTTTGCATACTCGTATGCTGCATGCAACATGCGGCATGCAGCTGGATATGCTTGAGGCGCCAGAGGCTGCGCATCTTTTGGCCAGTGCCCACACACCGAAAATGAATTGCAAGTCATCGGGACGCAGTGCCTGGCATTGCCATATCCAGAACACACGTCACTCTGTCTAGGATAAAGCCCAGCCGAGAGTAGGAGACTGCGAGACGGCCAGTCTACGAGGCTGAGAGGGTTCCAGATGCACTGCGACCGCTTAAGTGCACATTACTCGAATCATTTGTAATGCTAATCAAAGCAGCTCCAGACCAAGTGTCTGTGTGTGTGTGTGCGTGTGTGTCTGGGGCATATCTTGAGTTGTGCGCGGAATTAACCTACATATAATGCTGTTGCCGCTTGACAAATCTGCACGCCTACGTTGATTACCAATCGCAGCGGCAACAAACAACTGATAATGAGCGATTGGGCGCTACAAATACGAGGAATCCTGCCCCCCGCCCGGCCCCCTCCCCCTGCGCGCAGCGTTGTTGCCCGCGTCAATTAGGGCAGACCTGGCACTGGACAGCAACGAAGTACCTTAAAGTGTGATCACTGATTAGGTTTATGTAGCTCCAGTTCGGCCAGTGGGTGTGGGTTGAGGTTCAGCCAATAGGTTGGTAATGAAGCTGCTCTTGCCAGTGTGTGGTGCGGCTTTAGTCCAGGAATGTGGTTCGACGCTTGCTCCTTAGTTCGATAGGACAATGAACCCTTAATGGTTCGGGTGCTGAGTGGTTTTATGCAGTGCCTGAGAGTTCCTTATATGCAGGAACAACATCTAACAGCTATTAGGAGAAGTCTTAAAAACTGACTCTTAATTGAAGAATTGGATTAACATATATATTTTAATATTATCATAAGTCACAGAAAGTGGTCTTTGGTGTTTTTCGTTGATTGGCTCGTTAGAATTCTCAACGAGTTCAACCTTTGAATGAGTTACCTGAAAATCGTGGATCACATTTATGCAGAAAAAACGTATTTACCTAAAGGAAATTGTTGGAGAACTTCTCTAATTTGACGATTCATTCTGCGTATAGAACCCCTATTTGAAGAGCTATTTAGCCCGAACCCCAACCTCGTATGCAGCCTTTCTCTTCGAGCGACTTTCATTTGCCTCTGCGGCAGGCCATAAAAATCACTTTCGTAAATCAAACATCTGCACATTACCTATAAGTAAAGTCATAACAGCAAATGTACCGTAAAACAAACATGTAGCCAGCACTTAGCCATATAAAGTCATATGTGTACGGGTATGTATGGAGGTATAAGAAAGCACTTTGTAGAAATGCCGGCAGAAAAGCAACGTCAGCAGCAGCAGCAGCAGCAGCAACAACAATAACAACGAACGAACAACGAACAAACAACAATCGCGTCATAATCGTTTGTAGCGACTAATTTATGATCTTAATGGCGGCTAATTAACACCATTTTCCACAATTGAAAGATTTTCCATTAAATAAAACACTTTATGGAATTGCCCAGCAGCACGCAGGCCATGCCCAGAGCCCCACAACGGGCAATTCAGCCACACAAGCCGCTTCTCGCTGCCCGCTGCCCGCTTCTCGCTTGACTGAGCTCCTGGTCGTTCAGCTCCCAGTGGGCACGGCAATCGCGGAAGTTCTGCTCAGAGTTCGCAGCTCGCAGCTCCCAGCTCAAATGGAGCAAAACACACAAAATTCTAGCCAAGAAGTGCAAACAAAGCAGACCCCAAATGAAGGGAACAGGGCCTGAGCCTGAGCTTGAGTATGGCCAGGAGCAGCGGCGTCTGCTGCAAATTGACGGCGCTGCGAAAAAGTGGACAAGAGACGCGCTGGCGATGCTTAACGCATGAATGGCAAAAGGCGGCAGCAACAAAAACCGAATAGAAATAAAAAGTGTTGAGCGAAAAGCATTTGAAATGCATTTCGAATGTTTTCTCAGAGCGGAGGCAATGGCAAAGGTAAAGGCACTGCCCAACTGTCTGCTGACTGTTGGGTGTCCAATCGCCTGTGACGGACAAACCGAGCCGATGCGATCTCTAAGGCGGCGGCGGCGGCGGCACAGTCACAGCTGACAACTCACTGAGCGCGCAATGATTAATCGCGCAATTGTGCGCCCAATGGCCAAAGATACAGCCAAAGGCTACACAGGCAACAGGCAACAGCAACAGCTACAGATGCAGCTACAGCTACAGCTACAGATACATGGCCACGATAGAGACTCAGTTGGTCGGCGATGTGCCTTCTGTGCCCTTTTTCTGCTAGCTTTACGTTTTTAATTGCAATCAAAAGTGTTGCCGGAAGCCATTTACAAAAGCTGTCACCAGAGTGCGGTGGCCGGCCACTTTTATCGGAATCAATCAATGGCTCGAATATCGACTCGAGTTGAACTTTACGCTCTGATTGAAGGGCACAACGCGTTCCAGTTGGCAGCTAAGCGCTGG
This sequence comes from Drosophila colorata, assembly GCA_035041545.1. Lineage (NCBI taxonomy): Eukaryota > Metazoa > Arthropoda > Insecta > Diptera > Drosophilidae > Drosophila > Drosophila colorata. The sequence goes on from JAWNLD010000564.1 coordinate 11,932,591, forward strand.
CCCACGCAATGATCGATGACCCGCATTGGGTCAAGCAGCCGCTTAACCTACGTCCAACACCCGAGAGCACTTCAAGCGTGGCATGTAATTGAATTAAAGTTGCCCCAAGCTGATTAAAATTCCAAAGCAGCCAACAGTTTTTTCTCGCTGACTCTCTCTCTCTCTCTCTCTCTCTCTCTCTCTCTCTCTCTCTCTCTCTCTCTGTCTCTCCCACTTTTTATAGGTTTGTAAACATGCAGACATGTCGCTTGCTTGCAGCGGCACCTGCAGCATGAGGCAAGCAGGCCGTGATTAAGGTCTGGGCTATATTACGGCATCCCAGAGCGCTTATCAGCTGCATTGCAATCAATGTGCTGCGCTCCAAATTGCCAGAGAGCAAAAACTGCGATCGATCTAAGCGAACGATCAACGATCAACGCCAAGAGCCCCAGCATAGAAAGTGATGGCAACGAAATACAGTGGGGAACAACTAAGAAAAAAAGAGGCAAAAAATGTAAGCACAGCAAAATGTTGCTCAACAAGGACGCAACATGGAGGCCGACATTCTAGCAACGTCTCTACCAACGATCGCCGGCGGTGACATCTTGTCAACTCAAAAATCATGATCAACAAAATGTTGTGGGTCTGGCGCGATCTGGCTGGCAACGTCTGCCGTCGGGCATGTCGCCAGCCTTGGGCCAGACCTGGGCCTGGACCTGGACCTGGGCATGGACAATTCCCGAGCGCACGAACAATTCTATTGGCAGGCCGGGTGTACGAGATCATCTCTATCGATCGTTACAAACAGGCAGCGGCAGCTCTTGACAGCAGCCCGGTAGGTTCACACATAAGTGAGGCATCATTCAAGACGTCATTGGAAGCGATTAAAAGGCGCACACACTTTTTAAGGAGTTGCTGTCGCCGGTGGTCTTATGATCGTGTCCAGCCATTGACACACATGCATCAGCCGATAGTTTCTGCCGCGGTCACCTGTCAGCGTCCATAATCAGGCCAAATATCAGAGCTCGAGCCCGAAGTTGGAGGCGGGCATCGCGAGACGATCAATCTTCAGCTCTTGTCAGCATTCACGATCAGATCAAATATCAGCAGGTCACTTTGTAATATGAGCCGGAAACTTGTAGTTTGCTATTTGACTGTTAGTCTGATTGATTTATGGAAAGATGTTTAAGCAAATTCCAGAAATAAATTATACAATTTTAGATGCCTAAACAATCTAGAGTAAAGTTGTATTCCAGCTGTAAGAATTGGAAATTTTCTATATTTTACTGGGTTCGTCATCAAGTTGGACAAACTTTATCGAACCCTCTGCAAGGGTATAAAAATGCTTCCGAAGCTCTAACACAATTTCCCACTCAATAATAACAAAATAGTTGGTAACGCTCGTTAAACCACAATAAAATGTTAAATCGTTACCGTTTAATTTTCAAGCGAACCACATTAAATGGCAGGAGATGTGGCTCCCAACCAGTCTACAAGATCTTAGCGTAAATCTTGAGCGCTGTGCAATTCAACGGTTATAAACCAGCTGGCAGGCTAGTTACCGATTTATTGATTTTAATTGCAACCCGAGACGTTTATATGCTATAAGAATGCGCAAAAGGCCCGAAACTACGTGGAGAACTTGCTTTCGGTCGATGCTGGCTGACAGTGGCCATAGTTTTGGACAAGTTGAAAACAAATACGAGTACCGCAGCGAGTGAGCGAGACACAAAGAGAGGGAGAGAGAGAGCGAGGGAGAGAGGGACAGGTAGGAGCGAAGAGGATCGCGCTTGGCATTCATTGCAGGCTCAGCCGGGGTGGACGGGATCCCACAGAGCGTGGGGCATATCATGACATTTTATTGTGTTGTCAGACGGAAAAGTGCTTATTACGCATGCGCGACGGCGTCCGCAGCGACGTCGCGACGTCAGCGGCGCTGCTTTTAATAGTGGGGTGCCCGAAGAGCTGAACCTGGAAGATTCGCCAACATAGACCCGACCATGCCAGACCAGGCCAGTCCAGGTTTATGTTGTCGTTGTTGTTTACGCTAGCGATTGTTTTACAAATTAATATTATTTTATGATATCGCGTTTGTTTTGCTAATTGTTGCATGTGTGGCGCAGATAGCATTTCAAGCCGCTAGCTAGACCAGCCGACAGACAGGGAGACAGACGGACAGAGAGACAGCGAGACAGTCAGACAGCTAGTTGGATGTATATGGACATGGAGGCAGTATAGAAGAGGCAACCGTCCGGTAGCCGGTGCATTTTGACAGTTTTACGAGCTCGAGCAGCGTTGAAATGAATACCTGCCTAGCCGAGAGACCGTCCTCCGGTCTCTGGTGCCGTGAGTGAGTTGTGGCCATGTCCATTGGCAAGGAATGTGCCAGCCACCCAAACATAGGAAGCGTCTAATGAATGCGTAGGCCAACCACAATAAATTGTTGCTACAAAATCTAATTTTGGACCAGACTAACGGACGGTCGCCACGGTAGCTGTTTGACATACAACTACAAATAAATTTGCATCCGTGCAGCAATACCCTGTCTTCATCACGGGTCAACCTTAGTGCCAACTCAAGCGTAATTAAATTTGCATCCATTTCAAAGTTTGCCATTTTGTAATACTCTAACTGGTACTGGACACAAGTCAAGCGTAGTTTTCTGATAAGACCCGAGGACTGTGCCTACTTTTTTTGCCCAACATTTCATTGGCAGCCTTTTGCGATAAGTTTTCACACTGTGTTTTCCCTTAATTGTCAAAGGTTGCTTTTATCTTCATGGCAACAACAACAACAGCAGCAACAATAGCAGCAACAATAGCAGCAACAATATGAATGACTTTGGCAGACAGCTTGGCTGCTACGAGGGGCACTGCCTATAGTGCCCGAACAGTCCCTGGCTGAACTGTCAACTGTCAGTCAGTTGGATTGGTCGACTCCTCGTCTGCTATGCCTTGTTGTTTGGCTCGACGTACAACTGGACATCAATATGGAACTATGTGGCACTCTCTGTGCTCTCCCTCTCTTCTCCTCGCTGCCTTCGCTCCTTCGGACTGTGCTCCGTAGGCTTGGAGCATGTTACTTTGCCTGCTGATAACTGATATTTGACAACTTTTGATGTGCTGACATTGACAGCGGCAGGCGGCCCTCCGTCTGACTGTGCACAGCTCCCTCCGGTATGTGTGTCTGTGTGTGCGAGTGTGTGTGTGTGAGTGTGCTTGCCTGTTTGTGTATCGGATATTTAAGAAATTGAACAGCTGCTTCGCTGAGCGGCAACCGAGGCCATGCAAAGGAGTTATATGAAGTTTTTGCTTTATTTATAGCTGTCTCTCTCTCTCTCTCTCTCTTTGGCTCTCAACTGTCACAAAAGGATAAGCCATCTAGCATGTTAAGTGGACAGCAATAAATCTGTAAAAAACGTACAGATTCTTAAAGCCCATATGAACATTTGCAAGAAGTATATTTATAGTGGAAATTAAAATACCCAGTCTGACTACGATCAGCAGAATCTTTACACAAAGAATATTTTTGACGAGTCTCACAAAGATTTTTATAAGGCTTTAAAAGGATTCTAAATCAGAAAATGATTAATTCTTTTGCACTTCAGCATGTAAAAATCGCCTGAGAGCTGAGGCCACTCGAAGTTTCACGCCTGGTAGGCAGCTCAATAAAATTGATAACTTACCATGAAACATAACAATAAACCCAGTTCGGTGTATGATCATTTCCATAACAAGCTCTTCTTTTTATGCCAATCTCGAGCAGCTGAAGGCGCAACCGACTTTCCGGTAATGATTATGACCGGAGGAGCAAAAGACCGTTAAAATGCCGCAGCGTAATATTAGTGGAAAAAGCGTTTTATTGAAATGAGCAACGATCGAATTGTGGTCCAAATGAACTCGTTCTCATTGAAACAACAACACGGGGGCAACATGCAATTTGGCTGGTATTGGGGTTGGATCTTTGAAAGCACCGCGCCAACATTTAACGAGGTGGTCAAGATTGTGCCAAAAAACGATGGGTAATTACATGACAGAACTGTGCGTGATTACACACACACACACACACACACAGTTAGCTAGCTCATTTATGATATGAGGCACTTGAGCTTGCCGTTTAAGTTGATGAATATGAATTTTGTGGCAAAGTTTTATGGTTGAGCCACGGCAACAGGGTAGGGTAAGGGGAGGGGATCAAAATCAGCGGCCGCACTTAATTGCACTTGTCAGAAACAAAGAGTTTCGCCTTAATTTGATATAACGATTTTACTAGCTCAACTACTTGGAAAGTTTTCTAATTATAATGAGCCCGGGCACGGGCACGGGCACGGGCAACGTCATCGTGTCAATTGGCGCGTACCCGAATACTGAAGAGTTTCAACCTAATTATTAATAAACGCCAACATTGGATGTCATTGTCGAGCTGGCAGTGTAGTAGTTGTTAATGCAGCAGCTCTGGCTTGGTTCCAGCCGCCGCCTCCCCACCTACTGTGAAGTGGCTGTCATCATTTTAATGCCAACTCGTTACTTTATTTATCATCAACATCATTTCGAGCTCAACGCTGACAAGCAGACAGTAGCCAAGGCAGTAGCTGCAACTACAACTCCACTTCGAACCTAGAGGGAGCCAACGCTGCAGCCAGTGGGTAGGTGAGGGGGGCGCATTGCGTCCGTAACATTGACTACGGCGCAGATAAAAGCCTTTCCATGTCGCTTCAAATTTAAGTTTTCAATTAAAAAAGACATAAAATGCTCTACTGCCCGTGTGTGTGTGTGTGTGTGTGTATCTGTGAGTGACGTAGCTGAGGCAGCGCCGACGTCGTCAGTTGCACAAATATTGTAAAGTAGTTTGACTTTGACACAGGCGTCATAACTGTTTTAGTATCTTCCAGACAACGAGGTGGAAAAGGGGCACAACTCCGAGCGGAGAGGAGGAAGTACAACAATCAGGTGGGCACTTGCCACAGTAACTGATGCGCCACACCATACCCAGAGCCTAAACTATATGTAATCAACTTCTGAATTTGTGTTGCGTAGGGAAATTAAGTAACAAATTCATTTAACTAATCGTCACACTTAGAAGTAAAGAAACATAATAACAAGATGATTTCTTATTTTCAATATATTGATGTCAAATATTTTCTAGAGGAGTAAAAAGGAAACATTGGTTAGCTCCCGTTAAAAAAAAGATGAATTTTACAGCTCTTAGGGATACTTTCTGAAAAAAATCCAAAGGCTCATTTGCATCTTCCATTCGTGGCCGAAAGCAAATTCAAGTTTTTATGATTGTTTCACCAACTTGGTACCGTTTAAATTCCGAAAGCTCTCCGAGGCGTCGCCATCAACATTATCGTTTAGAAAAAAGTTGAGCAAATGTGTAGCATTTATCAGGTTTTATGACTCCATTTGGTCTGAGTGCTTGTATTTTGTATATATATTTTTTTTGGGCGCCCCAATTTGCTTGATATGCAAATAACTAAATTTTTTGTTTTCAACACATATTTTTTATAAATTTTATTGCCCGGCTTTACACACGACGCAGCACAGAAAATTAATGCAAACTGGACACTGAAATGTTTCGACTTTTTCTACACTGATAAAATATCTAAACAGCGGCCCATTGTGCGGGTCTGGGAAAGTGTGGCTAACGGCCAATTGTATGGAATTCATTGTTAGACGACGGCCATTGGAGCTGTCATGGACTGGAGCTGGAATTGTGGAGGCCTTGTGGCTGCTTTTGTGCTAAAAAGATAAAGACAATTATTATCGCCATTATCGCCAGCATCTGTTGTTGTGGTTGTTGTGTTGAGGTTGTTGCTGTTGCCACTTCCTACAGTTGAAAATGATATGCTGGTGCTGCTGTCCAATGCCGCCGCAGTCGCATACAAATTGGCAATAACCATCAATTGGCAGCCAGAGCAGCAGCAGCCGGCGTCGGCTTAGCCAAAGGTGCCAGTGCCATTGCCATGGCCAGTGTTTGCATTAGAATGAGCTATGCCAAAGCTAGCAACAGCACTCGGATTGGCGGAATGTCGATTACAGTTTAACGCATCCATTGATTTGCTTTCTTTGGGGTTCTGTTCTTAAGTCTTTGTATCGCAGATCGTGTTGTGATCAGCGGGCATAATTGTATTTTCGGCATTCGATGCCCGATTCAATGCAATTTGGACAAATGGCACTCGCCATCTGCATCTGCAACTCGCAGCTCGCAACTCGCAACTCGCAACTGCAACAACTGCAACTGCAACTGCATCCGGCGCAGTCGGCGTCCATTGTTCGCCTCGATTGTTCATTTGCTGTCGCGGCTTCTGGCTTTTATTGAATGTATAGCATTCTTGGCAGCGCATAATTGTTGGCCTTGGTATGATAATTCTCAGCCAGACAAGCATCGCATTAATGTGGAGAATGTTAGTCTAAATGCTAGATATAACCAAGAGCTGAGCTCTAGATAAGCTGTTCATGTTTGTGGCCATAACTAAAATGCATTGATAAGGGCTTCTACCTCTGCCAATAAAAAAAAAAAATTCTAATTTAAATATATTCATATATAGCAACCATTATTTTAATTTTATTTAATAAAACAAAATTAAAAAAATAGATATGATTTTATTTAAATTGGGTGACCGTAGAGATAAAGTAGTTCATCCACTGTGGCTGGAGTTCGGCATTGGGGACAGCTTTCCTGTTGCTCTAGGCAGGATCGTATGCACTTGTCGCCGTAGAGATGGCCACATGGTAAGGACACCACACGATGATCACCAGAAGAAGTCCATTTGTCCAGGCATATGGTGCAAGCGAAATTGGCATCAAGTTCTCCCTTCATTTGCTCTATAACCTGCTCCAGATCGGAGCATTGTCGATCTTTGGTTTCCAAGTTGTTTTCCAGCTGGAATTTCAATTGATCCATCTGATCTAAATAGGATTCCTCTTGTCTTTTTATACCGTCTAATAATTGCATGCGAATCTCATCCTTTTCCAAAATCTGCCGCTGAAACTCTTCAGCCTGCATTTTCTGCAAATCTGCCATGGCAGCGACCTGCATCTCCATTCGATTATAAAACTCATCGATGTGCTTCGACTCGTCTTGTTGAAAGTTTGAAGCCTCCTCCAGCTGCTCCAGATCTTCAAATTCAAGTTGCAATTGAAGCTGGTCAACTTTAACGACTAGCTCTTTCACTTGTTTTTTGATCTTCTTTGTATTCCTGACTACTTGCAATATTTTATATATGAGATAAACTATAATAGTATAAACAAAGAATTGATGTTCCTTCCATTTGATTCTGTCTATAATCTCGTCCATCAACTCATCCAGATTCAAACTAAAAAGTGCCATTCTTCGTATACCTATTTTTGGCTGAAATTTCCAATTTCCAAATTCTTTCGCCTTTTTTGAATCTGCTTGAGCTACAAAGTGCATTGTATAATATATGTTATGTATGTTTCGTATGAGCATGTGGTACTACAAGAACATATAAAACAAATTTGAAAATAGTTTATTCATAAGAAATTTCTATTTTCAAATTGCTTTGTATGTTTTATACCCCAGCATTCAAATTTAAAAAAATTTAAAAAATTGTAGACCATACTTACCAATAAAAAATTTGATTGAAATAGGAATAAATATGAGCGTGAGACTGCTGACAGCTTTACAAAATTGACAATGCCTATGTATGCATGTATTTATGTATGTACAAAGTTGCACATCGACATCTTTCCGAAGTTATTTCTAATCTGGCAACGCCGTCTGAAAAGTGTTCTAAAGTCAGCTGCTTTTTGGCTTGTTGTTATAAAATTCCTACAAATTTAACACTGCTTTTAGACAAGCGAAATCGCAGTCACAAAATCACTAAATTTTTTAGACACATGACAGCCCTACAAATTGTATACACATATTTTAGGCAGCTGAGGTGCCTTGTATCTTTTCCAGCTAAATTCAGTATTTACACGAAAATGTTAGCATTTTTATTATACATATATTTTTAAAATGATCAGTTTTGAGATTTCAATTCAGCAAGTTAGTTATGTTCAAGTCCATTCAAATTTTCTTCATTAATTTGATAAACAAAATAAAATTTCATGAAGTACTGAACTTTTAAGATAAAAAGAAAAATGTGTGTTTAAAAGTAATCAAATATGTCATTTATAAAGGGCGACCATAGATGTAACGTATATCATAATGGTTGGCAGAAGCTCTGCACTGAGGACACTCAGCCAGTTGCTGTAGGCAGGATCGAATGCATTTGTCGCCAAAGAGATGGCCACATTGCAGCGATACTAAACGATGCTCAGGAGAGGAATTCCAGTGCTCCAGGCATACGGAGCAAGAGACGCTGATATCGTCATGGTCCTTGCAACGGATAACTTCCTGCTCTAACTCCAAGCACTGTTTATCCTTAGCCTCCAGCTGGTCGTTTAGCTGCAACCTCAGTTGCTCCATTTCGTGCAAATGCGATTCCTCTTGTTTTTTCAAGTCGGCCAACAATTGGATACGCATTTCGTCTTTCTCCAATATTTTCTGCTGAAACTCTTGAGCTTGCAAATTCTGTATCGCTTCAATCGAAGCGACCTGCTCACTCATCTCACTGCAAAAGTTCTGTAGGGACTGCAGCTGGTTTTGAGCTTGTAGATCATCAACTTTTTTGCAGAGCTCACTAATTTGCACTTGCAAACCATTTGTGTTCTTCAATATCTCCTGATAACATTCCGAATCCTTAAAATGCTGCGGTTGTACCTTTAAATCCTTCTCTTTATCAACTGTTTCCTCTTGCACTGATAAAAGCTCTGACTTTTCCATGATTTCACCGTTAACTGCCATAGTTGGAGTCGTTTCTTATTAAAGTAATCGAAGCAGCTTTGCACCTGAAATAAACGGTAAATAGTTTACATTTTAGAGATTTTTCGGAATTTGGATTTCCCCTTTTATTAGTATGCTTAAAGTTATGTCTTTGGTGATATTCTTAGTCATTTTTGAAAGGCTAATTTTGTTTCAACAATTCCGGGAATTTACCGCACAAATTTTAATTTACTTATTTATGCACAAATATGTACATGCATACAAATATTTGTATGCAGCTTATTAAATTAAACAATAACCTCAAATGTAACCACTATCTATTTCTCAGTATACATATATCACTCTTAACTATTTATTTGCATTAAACAAATCAAAATTAAAAGTATAACAAACCGCAGAATTGCAGATCTGCTAAAGTAGAGAGGCCTCGGTGCCAGATGAAATAATGACAAGAGTAGCCAGATTAGCAAAATATTTCGTCAATACGCGATGCTTTTACACTTGATTATGCGTATATTTAATGTGTGGCAGCGCCAACCATTTAGTTGATTTTCTTCTGTACGGGGTGGCAGCACCATTTATAAAGCATTTAGAGATTTTTTAGCCAAACTTTTCTTTGTGCTTATGCTCACATACATTCCAACCTTTGTTTACTAAGTTTTTTTTAATTAAAATTTAATATAATAGAAATAGTTAAGAGTTTCACATACTCAATTCTTAATATTATAAAATAAAAGTAGGTAAATAATTAAATATAGTTAACATATGTCCAAAGATGTGGCCAGATCTCTGCACGCTTCCTGTCGTTGTGGACAGGTGTAGACTGATCATCCATCTGACGGCAAAAGCTCGTTAGGATGTTCTCGGTTTGCCGAAATTTGTTCAGGTGCTGCTTTTGTTTTCTGCTTTCAGCCTGTGCGGGTGGGGCTTGCAGCTGCAACTGTTCTACTTTTGTCCATTGCCATTCAACATTTTGTTGTATTTTATCCATCTTCTCTAATATGGATTGCAATGCACTTGGTAGTTCTTTTATTTTAGGCAATTCCTGTGTGCTTTGAATTGCTCCGTTTCCTGTAGTTGATCACTTTCTTGCTTAAAGGTTTCTAATTTGTTACACATACGCTCTCGTATTGATAACAGCTGTGATATTGTGTAGAATGACATTTTTAAATTGATGTAAGTTTTCTTCTCTGTGTCTGAGACTTTGCATTTGGCCAAGAAATTTCTACTTTGGTAGTAATTAAATACACACCCGGCAAAAAGTGTTGCCAAACGAAATTTCGTAAAAAACATTTTCCTTGAATACTTTTTAGTACACACTGGTTGGAAATTGTGTCTGGTAATGCCGATTGACAAGCTTTCTTTTCACTATTAACTTTTGCAGTGCGTTGGCATTTTTCAGAAGTGTTCCTAATAAAAAAAATAAAAATTTGTCTTTTTATATCAGTTGCTTTAAATAAGTTTTTATTCAAAACTCTCATTTTCAGCTATGAATCCGGAAAAAAACTCGGCCGACAGTCCCCCTACTAGCCTAAAAGCTCTTGTGAAAGAGCGGAATAAACTCAGAACTGAATTATCCATAATGGTTTTCAAGGAAAATGTGCAGAAGATACAAGAGGAGAGATTGGAGAATGCATACAAGACATGCATTGAAGGGCTAAAGAGGAACATTGCACTCCTAGTTCAAATGCAGATTGGAAAACCACTACTAAGTGAAAATGCCGATACCTCATATGATGTTATTTTCGAAAAACTGAACAAGATCTTGGAGCAAGGCAAAGATTTGAGTGGACAGGTGGAAAATATACGCCCGCCATCTCCGCGCAAGTGCGAGTGCAGCAAAGAGGAAATGGAGAGCCTAATCCTAGCACAAAAATTGGTAGTTGAGGAATTTAAGCTGAAGACATTCGAGCACGAGCAGATTCGTCACAAATTGACGGCTGATCTAAAGCGGCAAGCGGAATTTTATTCAAGTAAAATCGAGAAACTGCAGATGAATATGAATGGACAGGAGGATAATGTACCCAGCTGTGCGGCATGCCCCATATGCTTTGATCCATGGACCTCGTCTGGCAGCCATCGCTCGGTCTCTCTGGCTTGCGGACATGTTTTTGGCGACATGTGCATTCGACTGCATTTGAATCGAGCCTCCGATTGCCCTCTATGTAGAGCCCCAGCTAACGTATTGCAATTGCGCAACATATTTTTGGAAGTGGCTCGCAACGAGTAGGGCAAATATGAAGATATTGTATCTTAAATTAACATAATAAATTGTGCATACACAGGCATATGTATATGCTTGACAGGAACTCTTAATGGGCTGACAAATGCTAAATGGACTTTTTTCTTTCCTAATAGACAATTCATCAATTCAGCGCCCTTTAACAAACTGTCAACTGCAGTTGTGTTTGTGGCATGCCCCGGCGTTCCATTAGCCATCAGAATCACAAGTTTCAACGCATGGCTAGGCCCTCGATAATTGCGCTGTCACTTGGCTGAAGACATGGCAATTTGTGGGCATAAAAGCGCGCAAATTTGTTATGAGTTCTCTCTCCTGCCCGGCTGGTGCTCGAACTGGGACTGGTGGCCGTTCTGCTGCGGCTGCTCCTGCTGTTGCTGCTGCTGCTGATGGCTGTTGATGAAATGGAAATGCGAGAGACTCACGAGTTCTTCGCATTGAAATCCATTTAATCGAGCCATCATACAGTGCCACAGTGCCTCCACCTTCCCTCCTCCGACCGGGTGTCCACGTCGTCGTTTGTTGATTTATGAAATACTTGCCGGCTCGCAAATGAAAATCCATTGGGCATCGTACGTTTTGAGTTTGTTTAACAGCCAGTACGAGTGTATTTGTATCTGGATGCCATCCGCTTTGGTTTATTGCCGAGTGGCCAATGCTGAAGAGCTGGCACCGGAGCTGCCCTTGCTCAACGCTAAGCACTGAGCACTAAGCAGCTAAGAGGCGTTGCACATAATTTGCTTTGATCTGTTTCGCATTTGGAGAGCTGTCAACTGGGCAACACAGTTGGCAACGGGAGAGACAGATACGGCGGCGAAGACGAAAACGAAGACGAAGACGACGATGGGCCTGACAATAGAAGCTAGCCTCGCTCTTGGCCGGGCATCGGGATTGCAGCATGCTGTTCGGCGTAGGCTTTAATGCCAATTGGACAGTTTTTTGCAATCAGCCGGGCCGTCAAAATTAATTTGTTATAATAACAAATTGAAAGTGCCCCTAAAACGCTTTGCCAGCAGTTGGAAGTCTTGTTTAGCTAACTATGATAAGTGCAGACTGTATTGGTGTTTAGTACTAAGGAAAGTGCAGTCCATTATCAACAGCTCAAAATAGTTGCAGAGCTGTGGACCTCTCAGTGCTCAGCTCGGTGCAACAACAATCTTATGTTAATTTCATTAAGCCCAAAATGACGTCTCCCATTCACCACAAATATTGTTAGTTCATCATATTCGTTTCTTTGTATGCGTATCTTCAATTTGTACTTTGGACGACCGACAAAATCTAAAACAAACACTTCAGAAAATATGAAAGCGCGTCACGTTTTAAAAGTTTTTAAGTGGTTTCGGCCAACTGAATTTTACGTTGGCCTCGGGGCCCACTAAGAAACTGTAACAGACGCTGGAAATATGTTAAGAAAATAGAGAAACAGATCTTCAAATCAGTTGCACATGTGTAACAAATTGCGCTCGATTCAAGCTGGGCCAAGCCTTCATAGAAATCATCGATTGTCATTATCAACGTGATAAGCCACCGAGATCAAAATACGGCTATGCTCAAATACTCGTGTGCCCACCAGTTCTGAGCCCCTTCGCCGCCGTGTTTCTTAGTCACCTCTCCCGCGACGAGATCCAGAGATCGCAGCTGTCAGTTGGCGGTCAGGCTACGGAATACGAAATACGAAATACTTCGAATGCACTTGAGACATTTCTCTTGAACTTCAACGCCTGCCACGCCGCTGTCAAAATATTTCAATGGGTTCTCTTTTTTTCGTCGCTTTTATCACTGGCTCTGGGCGTCTGCGGGTTCAGCGGGGACGAGCTCGGGATTCGGGCATGAAGCGCAACATGTTGTGCGGTCTTTTGATGAGATCTCAATATGACGGCTGTCTGTCCGTCCGCTGACATTGCGACGACGCGTCGTGTGTGTTTGTGGGGAGCAGTTTGTTAGACAAATTAAATCTGTTATTTTCAATTTCCAATACACACAAACAACAGCAACAACAAACGCGCAGCCACGATAAGAAGCGGCTTCTAACTAAGTGAAACTCGTTCTGCGCGCTTCCACAGCCAAGTGCAGGCCAGGCATATTGGTTATGGCCATGCCCACAGAGCTGCATTCCCATGTCGCGCGGTAACCGCACGTTGATCGGGATCGGCACCAGTCCCCCCACCCCGCCCCTCTGGTGGGGTTCTGGCCCTGGCCCCGGACGCGGGATCGGGTGATCGGATGATCGCAACGGCAAACGCTGCCAACGTATTCTTGTATTTATAAGGTTTCTGTCATTTCTGTTAAGGATTGAGTTATTTGCCCTGCCTGGGCCACAGCCACACAGCCTCTCTCCATGTGCCTTGGGGATGTTGTCACTTTTTTGTTTGCATGCAGAAAATGCGGTTGTTGTTCGTCGTAAGGCGATACTCTACGCATCGATTGTATAAGATAAGCGCAGGTATGCAGCCGTGTACATAATGCAAATATTTGAATAAATCATAGCTGGATATTTTAATGATCTTTAATAAATAAAACGGACGCCGCACGAAAGCTATCAGTGCATACATATGCGACAACAAATTTATCTTAAATCTAATAGGAAGCAAGCTATAAAGGAATTATCATTCTATTTATGAGCTACAAATTTTGCCTTTGCCTTTGTCTTTGCCTTCAGATTGTTTAATTGGCAATCAGCTCAAATATTGATTATTTTTCATTGCCAAACTCTCATTGATGCTGCGTGGGAGTACGGGATGGAGGTGACAGCAAAGCAAATATTACGTATATAACGAAATTCTCACATCGTTGCTTGGGCAAACAATAAAATGGCAATTGAGGCTGCTGAGTAAACACTTAATTGTTATTACATAGCAATCGGAAAACAAGCAAAGCAATAATAATAACAAACTAAATCCAGAATTGAGGAAACTTGATAAAATTGCAATTGCAGTTAATTTGGCATCGGCCTTGGCTCGAACTGGCTAGAGCTCTCGCCCAGCCTTTATTGACACTCGTCTTATCATAACTAAAAATCATTTGCATGTATTGCAAACATAGCAAACAACAACAACAACAACAGCAGCAGCAGCAGCAGCAAGGACCCAAGGCAGAAATGTCGCCTGGTCGCAGGCAAACATGAAAATTCAATAAGCATAAGAATTTCGAATTTACGATGATATTAACAATAATATTGCAGTTGTCGCAATGGGCGCTGAGGGCGCAACACGAGATGCCCAACTGGAGCTGCAGCTGGATAGTTGTGGACACCCCGTTGCTAGAGACTGGGGCAGCATGGGAGAAATAAAATAAAAATAGAAAGGCACAGCTTGGTGTGAGCGTGTTACTTCAAATACCCTATAAAAGTCATCATCAGCTACGTAATCGGAGAAATAAAGTTAAAAGCAATGAAATATGCATAAAAGGTAATTTAAAGGGAAATCTGAAGGCAGTTCTCAAGGCATCGTAGAAAAGCTCGATAACCAGTTTCGCAAAATCAAAGTGAAACTTAAGGGAACCAGCTTAATTGCTCCTTTTACGAGTAAAAGTTTTAAAATTCAAATTCCTGTAGTTTATCAGTATAATTACTAGCAATTAATAAAGCTATGTTAGGGTATGCACGCTTCGGCCTAGTCTTATATAGCTTTCTTTTCAGCGTTTTTTATAGCGTAATGCATTTATTTAATAAATTCATATACTACATATATAAAAAATTCTGCACAATGCCGCCAGGCACATGTATCTTAGACTTGGACTTGGGAAGTTGAAGTTGAAGTTGGTCTGCGACACGCACCAGGAAATTGGCAGTTGAATGGGCAGTCGCCTGGGCAGCCGCTGGAGGATTGTAAACAATTTTATGAGCTCGCCTGCAATAATCTACGCAATTTTATTGACACTTTTCTTTTTGTTGTTGCTGTAATTCATGCGTTTGTTTGGGTGTTTATCGCGCCGCGGGCGATCAACAGCTTGGCTGTTTGGATGTGCCCTTAACGTAGCCCCGACTTTCTCCATGAATCCCAATCTATCAGCGCTGATAAGCAGCTGGTTTGTCTTGTCTGCCGAGTGGCTGACATGGGAATGCTGCAGGTTGTCCCCATTTCAGCTGGGCGCAGGTGCCGCAGCCCAAAACCCTATCTGATTGTCACCTAACGTTTGACTAATGAACCATTCGATTGGGCTTACTACGTGGCAGTTGGGAATTCTCTTTTCATTTTATTTTTGGGAATCTCGTGTGCCAACTTCTATTTTCTTCGTGTGCAGTAGCTGTCTCGGGCCATTTTAGATAACCCTATCGAAATGCCAGTCTTGAGTAAAACAAGCTATCGGTTTATGGCATCTGTGCTACTTAATTGAGCCACCGAATGCAGCGGCCAATATAAAACGCTTTCGCATAATTAAAGCCCCTCGAAATGCAACGAGCTATTGGCTACCTGAACCCCAGATCCCAGATCCTCCAGCCAACATCCACCAACTCGTTTCCCATTCCCCTCCACCACTCGACTTGCTCATGTTGTCATTTTCAATTTTAATCGCTTGTCATAAACTGCAATCGCATTAATTTCCATCGCCTGACATGCAATTATATGTAAATAAATATTTATTTTTAAATTTCCAATTTATTTATTTACAGCTTTTATTGCGATGATACGAATATATTCTATAAATTAAAAAACCGTATTGCCATTTATGACTTGTATTGATTTAGTGCCACATTTATAAAACTACTCGGTGATGCGCCAAGATAATAATGACTCATATGAGTATTGTGTATGAAAATCAATAATTGCAGCATTTTCAATGAATATTTAATCGAGAAAGTGCTTTTATCCTAGGGATGCTGAAGTTTAAATACCCTTGCAGACATATCGAAGCTGTGTGCTATATATCTATAGTTAGCTGATGATAGTTTTTAAACTAAAAGACTAGTTTGCTTAGTAACAGACTGGCGGACATGGTTATATCGACTATGTATGTATATAGCATACAAAGTCTTTCTCTTCTGTGCGTTACAAATGTTCTAACAAACTATTATACCCTCTGCCAGATTGAATGTGATTTAAAAAAAAGTTGAATGTGTTTTAAAGAATTTCCAAACTTATAATAATATTTATAGGCTTTTACTTTGTGGTTTGTTCTCTAAGCATATTTAATTACTTAATATATCCGTGTACCCCTCTCTCTCTCAATTAACTTCGATTCCTTTTGCTTTTTTTTGTTAAACTGAATGTTTAAAAATAAACTATCTTTAATTTATGGCAATTTTTCACACTGTTTTTTATCCCACATTCTCAAATTAAAGAGCATAATTATTAACCTTTAACATTTTCACGCATGAAAGTTATGAGAAGCAAAATATACAAATTATTCACGAAGTCCATTGGACAAGGGAATGTGGATGGGTAAGTGAGCATCTTTATTTTTATTTCTTCTTCTTCAGTATTTCGTTGTTATTTATGGGTGTCTATTTTTCAGGGAATGCTGCACAGTGAGGCGTGACTAATCAGCCCGCGCTTCAGCTACGGAACTTTTGCCGGCTGCTAATTGCCGTGAAGGCGCCGCAACTGTCCATATGCGAGTATGTACCATAAAAATATGTATATATGCACATATACTATACTATATGTATGTATGTGCATATAGATTCTGAGTCATTAAAGCCTGCGGCAATGCAAATTGCGGCAACAAGTGCATGGGTTTTAGCCGCGTCCTCTGGCCGGCAATCCGGCTTAATTATCATAGCGCACAAGAGCAGCATCGAGTTCGCGTATTCGCGCATTCGCGCTGTATGTACAACCAATCAGCGAGTGCAAGGCGCTAAATGAGCAACCAGCGGAGTCTCCTGGCTGCCAAGTGTCACCGGCAGGAGACGGCCATTGGGGAGGGGTAGGCTGGCGGCGCGGTTAAAGTGTTGCGCTAATTTTATATGCAAATTATGGCAAAAGCTCGGCTTGTATGCTAATTTGGACTCAACTCAGATGCAGACTCTGGTCCAGGCGGCTGCGCCATCGATTGCAGCAGCCTTGCCTTGCCACGCTGCACTTAACACTCTTTTTAATGATGTGTAGTCTGAATGCATATGCCAAATATTTGGGGAATGCTGCCAGTTGAGAGTTGTCAGTTGCCAGTTGTCTCTTGTCTGTTTACAGTTGCAGCAGCCACAGCCGCAGCCGCTGCCTTTGCTGCAGTTCGTCATCGACTGTTTGGCTTTTATCTCGCGCAAAGTGTTAAATTTTGACGCAACGTCAAAGCAATTTTTCGCTTCACTTTGCCAGATATGTGGTTCAGAGCTGCAGCCTCTCCACCGGCTTGCACCTTTCACCAGCCTCTGACTTGGCCCAAGACAGCGTCTGTTAATGTTTTTTGAATACATCATGCTGGGCTCGCACACACACTCGCACACACTCACAATGCGTAAAATTTATGCATTCTACTGTTGGCAACTTGTCGGGCTTATATGTCGTGTTTTTTATTTTATTTAATTTTATTTTTTATTTTTTGGGAACTGACACATATGGAAATCTGTTGCGGTGTCTTAATTAGAAGTGCCACGTACAACAACAGCGGCGGGCTTTATCAATATTTATTTTTATTTTATTTTTCGCAACAATGATATTATATATGGTGTTAAACTTTCACGACATTTTTGGGACAAGTTTTATGAGCGGATTTTTAAAATAAATAAATGTGAATAAATATTTTTTAATTGGTATAGCAATGCTTAAAAATTTCTCATAATTAACCGGCTGTCAGAATGCAACTTCAAGTTAAATTGGGTCAATTCAAAATGCTACCTATACGCAAAACATTTTTTATTTTTGGCAAAACAGCTTTTACAATTGGCCAACAACAACAACGAGTCCAGCAACATGTAAATATATACGGCAAATAAAGAGGAAACAAAAATAGAAACAATTTATGAAAATTTATAGAAAACGCCAAACACAAATCAAGTGTTACTAAATTGTGAATAATGACTCCATTCGACTAAAAACAGTGCCACACACACGCACACAGACACACACACACGCACACGCACACACTGACACACACACACACACACACACACAGCTGCTGTAGCTGCCCAATTTTGTGTTACAAAAGGCCAATACAAACTCTAACGAATCTAATCAAAAGATAAACTCACGCGCAACGACGAGGAAACCCTCCTAACGAGTATTTTAAAGTTTCAATCAAAAATTCGTTACACTTTGCATGCGCTGCGGGAGGAGTGGAGCGGGACGCACGACGCGGAGCTGTTGTGGAGATGCCAGCTCGTGCAGCTAATAAGCCGTGGCTTACATAAATGCGGCAACAATCATCATTTTGGCCAGCGGCCGCAAACATGAAATTATGATTTTTATTGAGGAATTCGCACAGCGGGCGGTGTAATTAATCAGCGGCATGGAACGAGGCAGCCGCCTCGCATCGACAGCGTCGCGACTGCGGCGCGTGAAACGGGCGAGGTCGAGTGTCAGCCAAGGCGGCAACAAGACGACCCAATGACGGCCAGAACCCGCCTGCAGCTGACGGTGGCTGCATCGTCCGCTGGCTACCAAGGTTCGGGGTCAGCGCGTTGCGTATGAGTAATTTCTTTTGGGCCCTTTCCCCGCCCCTTTGAGGGCACGAGCAGCTGATCGCCCGCTGTGAAAGTGAGTTTAACGGTAGTTTGCCTAACAACAATTCCAGGCGATCAACGCTGTTTGATTTAAATTGTTGCCATTGTTGTTATTGCTGTTTAGGTGTTGGCCCACACACACACACACACACACACACACACACACACACACACACAGACACACACATGACAGCATCGATATTTTCAATCAAAGTGTCCAGTGTTGTGTGCGAGTGCGAGTGCCGCTTGTTAGCCTGGCCAAAAGCCACTTAAGCCGTACCTAAATTACGCCAAAATCGATTGCAATTGCGTTGATTATCGCCGTTGCAGCAGCCATTGCCAAATTTATCGCCCGCAAATGCATTTCACGCGATATTTATGTAGTTTGGCCCAAAATATATATTGGTAGCAGCGGCCCGCCGCTATAGACCATGGCCAGAGCCACCGGTTTTAAGAGGCCGCCGCTCTTACGGCCACTGCGCTTATCGCGGCAATTACAACGAGAGATTTATATGGAACCTCGTCGCCGCCGCCGCCGCAGTCGCTGCCGCCCTCCGCTGCCCAGTCGCGGCTGGGGCTTTCGGCCAGCACCCGCACGAGGCGCACAGTTCAAACGCCGCCAGCCGGCAGCCAAAAACGTTCCAACTAATCGACAACTGTTTTTGTTTTCGCCTTTTTGTTGCTGTTGTTTTCGGGCCACAAATGTCGAATTAAATGGATTTTTATTGAAATCAAGTTGCGGGCCAATTGGCAACAGGCTGAAATTGCGGACAAGCCGATTGCAGTCGATAGAATCTAATTGGCTGAGATTGTATGGGAAACATACCAAGTGTTTTCAAATTTTTATACTCTTCACGAAGTGTAAAAGTATATTAGGTTTGTTTTTGTTTTGTTTTTTCTACTGAAGCTGGAGACTTGAAACTTGGAATATATTTTGGTGGAATAGCTTTTAGATTTACAACTCCCATAACTTTGTCAAAACTGAGCTGATCATGTCTGATGTCATTTTGGTCATGGTTTGTCCTCTAGATTGATTCTGCAAATCTAAAATATATGCATTTTTGAAATTAAATTTTTCTTTTAATAATTTTTTGGTAAAAAAAATTATGAAAAAAAAATTATGTTGTTGAAAAACATGCCAAAATTCACAAAAAATGTTGACATGTAAAGCTCCTATATTTCAAACTCCAATAACTTTAATAAATATGAACGTATTTTCATGTTTGGTGGCATTTTTCGCATAGTTTGTGCTCTAGATTGCATTTATGTATGTTTCCGACTCGTTTAAACATAAAATCTGTCAAATTCACATTCTTCTTCTACCACTGCTCTGGTCCATTTACCACTTACTTTATTACACTAGGCAAATCAGATCTGCTCGAATTACTGGCCAATAGAGCCATCAGGCCGAGTTGATGCACTTTTGTCATCTAATATTATTCACGGCCTGGTGCGTTACTAATTGGCAGCCGATTTTTATCTAATCGCGCCATGAATTACAATTCCAACTAATTACAATAACTGTGTGAAGGAAGCGGGCGCTGCAGCCGCCATGAGGATATCGTCGTCGTAAGTGGGCTGTGGCTGCAGGCGGGGAGCGAGCGAACTCAATGATTTATTCGTTTGTAATTTCCATTCGAGCCCACGAGCTGAGCGCCAATGAGCCTAGCTGATCCGCCAAACGAACCAAGGTGTTGTGTCTGTGTGTGTGTGTGCGCTCCAGTAAAACATGCGACAGCGAACGCAAACATGGACACTGATCGCAAAGCAGCCAAAAGCAGCCGGCAGCGATTTGCGCGGCCAACTGTCTAAACTGGGCCTAAAAATGATTGCCTAGACTCGCGCGCAATGGCCCGTGTGTGTGTGTGTGTGTGTGTGACATTGGAGCAGCGTCGACTAATGAAGATGCGCGATGCATCATGCGCCTGCCTAGCTAACGTCCACTGCACCGTCGCGACGCCTTTAAGGTACCAAGTGGACCTGTGGACCTGTGGACGCTCTCTGGTGCAGCCAAAGCCCAGAAGCAATTTTCGTAATCAGAGAAATTCATAAAAATTAAAAGAGTCATTTGCATGTTGTTGCAGGGAGACGTGGCTGTCGGCCTCCGAGTCGGAGTCGGAGTCTCGGTCTCTGTATCTGTCTCGGTCTCGCTCTGGTCACCAACGATGTGGCAAGTGTTGTGGCAGGTAATGTAAGAAGGATTTGCCTGGCTGTGACTACGGACTGGACTGGTTTTGGGGCCGGGAGGCAGCTCTCGGCATTTGGGTGTAAAATAAAGGAATGACTAATTTTTCAACGTTTCGACGAATGATAAATGTGGCATGTGGCGAGCCCGAGAGCAATCATGTTGCACTGTCACTTGGCCAGAGTCGCAGCAATCGTCCGTCTCCTAAGCTCGCTGCCGCTGCATGCAGCAAGCTGGAATTGTTGCAACGTCATAATTATCCATCCACGTCCTAGTCC
This sequence comes from Drosophila colorata, assembly GCA_035041545.1. Classification (NCBI taxonomy): domain Eukaryota; kingdom Metazoa; phylum Arthropoda; class Insecta; order Diptera; family Drosophilidae; genus Drosophila; species Drosophila colorata. The sequence continues at coordinate 11,953,662 of JAWNLD010000564.1, forward strand.
ATGGCCCTGAGAATGAGTAACGACTGCGCCGGTAAATGGACAACGCCAAGCTCAACCTCAACAACGACGACACAACTTCTGTTGCCATTCATCCTACATACGCAGTTTATTTCATGCCACTTCTGAAGTTCTTTTTGTAACCAGTCCCTGCGCATAGAGCGCTGCCAGGAATTTAGTCAAACTCATCATAGGTACTGCAAAAATTTGCATTTCGCAAAGTGACGAGCGTCCTTTCCCCACCAGCTTAAGCCATTAAGCAGGGTCATGACAGAAGCTATATATGATGGCAGAGACTGAAAGCCAACTCAAATGCTAAAATAATGCTGCCCATGCACATGCACTGATTGTGAGAGCTTTCACACAGACACAAAGCACAGTCAGTGCTTGGCGAAAGCTTTGGCTATTTTACTGCAGAGAAATTGAAAAGCTCACTAATACTTGTGCAGGCAAGCATTTACTCAGGCCGAAAAGTATTCATGCCTATTCAAGGTGGTCCGGCAAAGACATTTCTCATTTTGGATGGCCTCAACATTGAGCGCAGCGACTCAAGTGCAAAGTAACAGAAGATGCCCTAAAGGAATCATTTTATAGTCATCATCGGAAGTAGTACAAAGGCGCAGCCACAACGGACTGGACCGGACCGGACCGGACCAGACTCTGGCAACGGCCATGGCTGTTGATGTCTGCTTGACTGTTGGACTAGCTCTTGGTTAGTTGGTAAACTAGTTTTTTTTTATTTTTTTTTTTTTTTTTTTTGCCGAGCATTTAATGAAGTCATTAAAAGCGGCGCGTGTGGCGCGATCTCAAATTACTTCGCATAACCGAAAATTACATACAAATGAAGGGAGCTGGAGAACTGGTGGCGCGGTCTAGTAGGGTGCATGCAACTAGGACGCGCCCAGCAGAGCTTAAAATAAACGCGGGAACAGCAGCGAACGGAACAGGGCCAACTAATGGAGCTGCAGCTCGAGTTTGCGCGACCTGGAGCTGGACTTGAGCAACTGAGCGACTGTCAAACCGGTAGACAACAACAACAAGTAGAGGAACAACAACAAGTACAACCTTCAACGCTGACTGCATCCGCGAACTAATGGACTGTGCAAAAATGAGTGACGCAGCATCAGGCGGGGAACGTAGATGCCAGAGACGCTGGCGACGCGTTCGGTGAATCCTGCGGCAAGCAGCTGCCCGACAACAGCAACAACATCAACAACAACAACAACAACGTATGGCAAGTCTTTATATGCAATGGCCATATTTAGATAAGGTAACGACAAAATTTTTACAATATAAATGCTGAACCGACAAATGCACACACGCATCCAATGGGCTGGACTGGAGTCGGGAGTGTGGAGCGTGGAGCGTGGATTCATGGAGTCGGGTAGTTGTTGCCTTAATAAAAATGATGTAAAACGCACTGGGAACGGAATAAAGTGAGGAGCGAGCACTCAAGCAGCACACGATGAGAGTTAAATTCGTGTTGAAATAAATTAATTGCGCTAACTTGCAACTCATGCGGCACACAGGACGAGCCCAGCCCAGCCCAGCCCAGCTCAACTCAGCCCAGCGTCCTGGTCGTGGTACTAGGCCATGGCCTAGCGACACATGTTGCGACAACGGACAGCGGACAAGCCGCAATGCCCGCGACCATGTTGCATTCCCAACTGCTGTTGCAACAGCAGTTGAAATTGTCGTCGTTTGGAGCCTCACTCGCCTGCAGCATCGTGAGTGCCATCGATCAAAGTCTGCGTGCAGTTTGAGTAGTCGCAAAAGGCTCGGGCCGAGCTGGAGACGCACAGCCAGCGACAGAGGCAGAGACGAAGACGACGACGAAGACTCTTACTCGGGGAGAGACTGAGAATCTGAATGGCAAGCGCGGTTTTTGTCTCGCCTCGAGTCAAATGTCCACAAATTAATTTTCTTTATTAAATTTCAGCATGAAAAATGACGCGAAAAACGCTTCCGCATGCGCAAAAAACAAAAATTCAACTCAGGTGTCGGCTACCAGACTGCCAGACTAAGACCAGCTTCAGCTCCAGCTCCGGCTACAACGGTCAGCATCTTCTTCAGAGAGAAAACTTTAATTTGGCTAAGACAATGTGCCGTTTTGAAAGATTCCAACCGGTAGCCTAAAGTATTTAATTGATGCCCACAGCAGCTACCAAGTGCCACGTAAACGTATTCCCCATATGCGATGATTAATTTTCAACGCGAAGTGGATTTTCTACTGTGTCCTGAACTATTGACGAGTGTTATTTGAAAGAGAGAAGAAATTAATGGGCAGCTGTATATAGGAATAGTGAAATATTCTATATAATGTAATATATACTAGACAAGCTAACTTAGTGGTATATCATAAAATAGTTATAGCTGATGATCATATCCATATTTGGTTACCTGAAAAGCTTGCTTTAACACAAATGTTCTTTACAAATAAAATACAAAAATTTCAGCACAAACTAGATAGGGTCCACAAATATAAGAGCTAATCAAACTCGAACTTATGCCAAAGCCTAATTAAGGTCTCGTAAGGTCTAGTAAATGCCACCGTTTCACAGAGAATAAGACCTTTGGCTACTAATGCGCCCCGACAGCAAACGAATTGAAACCGAATGAACTTTAATGAGCCAAATGCAGTGATAGTTGAAAGAGCTGAGGGCCAACAGTCTGAAAGATCCAAGTCATTTCCACACAACTTCAATTAGGCGGAGTTCAATTCAATTTGGAGAATGTAGGAGCAGACGGCCAAAGGAAATAATAAGGCGTAACTAAATAGGCGCTTTAGTCTATAATCATGACACAATTTCCGCCAGCCGCAGCTCGAGAATCGTTGGGTCGTTGAGTGCTCGCTGGGGTTTTGTCAGGAAGTTCACATGACTTTTGCCTTCTGTGCGATGACTTGGCGAAAACCACGCACACTAACAAACACAGGCACAGTGGGTATATCGAGCATTAAGTTCATTTTCGAAGCTCGCGTCACAGTTGAGAGTTCAACATGAAGGGCCCGCCAGATGGATAGACGGACAGACCGACCAACCGTCCGACCGTCTGTAAATGCTGATGATGATTCGGTAATAAATTGTATATTAACCAGCATTTTGTATGCGCGGCGCATTGTTCGCCAAATTGCCAGCGTTTTTAGTGGTTTTTTCAGTCGAGAATAATACACAAATATAAATATGTTAATTCTTATCGGAGGCAAGTGGGGCAAGTGTCACTCATTTGCACACTCATTTCTGTGATGTGTGGCAAGCGCAAACGGTGCATGTGACAGGTGCACAAAGAACTCGCCTCCCCCTCGGGGCCCGAAAGAAAGCGTGTGTAGCTGGTGTGGCACTCTAGGCCTATAATTAAGATAGCTAAGTGGTGTAAATGCACATTGTTGGGGCGTGCACACACACACATTCACACACACACACACACACAGGGCATACGACGACTGCCACGGCTATCTGGAGGAAGTGTCGGGTTCCTGAATGCCGCGGAATGCGCAAGGCATAATTTGTGAACAATTACGCTTTGTAATAGCATTTAATGACTTCATTTTCCGAAATGTGCAAAGCCCCCTGAAAGCAAATAGCGCCGCTTTCCATATCATTGCGATCTTATCACAAGCCGTACACACACAGCAGCTACTCGGGCATAGTCGTGTGGCCAGCACTGTAAGGCAGCCAGATAACTGGGAGTAAAAAGTTAAGAACTGGCGCAATGTTGAAATATTTATTTGCGTATTTGATCTACAAGTTATTTGGATGTTTATTGCCTTGCTGCGGGTATTGAAATTGATCACTTTATTATATATTTTATTTATTTATATATTTTACTAGCCATGTTTGTGGAAGTTTATTGCCGGCAATAGAAAGTGTCCGTATGCTCCCAACATACATAAACAAAAAAAAAATAATTGAGTTTTTGTGTGAAAACACAGTTAACTATAGATATATAACGCACATGTGCTATATGCCTGCAAGGGTATTTAATATTCGACAGCCCGAACACAACTGTTATTTCGTGTTTTATCTTATTTTTAATTTTTATTTCAGCACCATAAATCCTTTAACACATTTATCTAGCATTCTATTCTTTGGCAACTCGGCGTTAATCTGTGTCTCGACTTACACATAAATCACAAATGTTTCTGGATGCCATATATCCGACTCTATCATAAATCTTATCTCGGAACGTCTCCCACCCCCACCACCTTTCGACTTGTACAGCTCAGCACAGCTCAGCTCAAGTGCTCGGGCCTCGTAAAGCCGTTTGATGAGCTCGTTTTGGGCACAACTAATGTTCTATTTCCATATGGGCAGATAGCTAGGATGCGTCCGATATGCGCACGTCCTTGGCTAAGTGCAGAATAACTCGCACGAGAGCAGCAACAATTTGTATGGCAAATTGCAAAAAGCTTTTAACATTATCAGAATGGTAATCTGATCCGATTATCATTGACTGGTCACATAAGCAGAGTATCCAAGCAAATCCTCTCAGCTAGACGCAACTCGTTGCGAGCCAGTTTTAAGCCCTAATCCATGTGGCTGGGCCTGGCAAACGGACTGGGGCTGGGGCTGGGATGTCATTAAAAGTATTTAAGAGCCAACCAGACGACTGAGACAATTGGCCGAGCTCTTGTTGATGGTTGCATTTGGCTCGATCCCGATGCATAATCGTAAACATCACTTTGCATAATAAGAATGCTCCATCAATTCGCAGTCACAGTCGCAGTCACAGTCACAGTCGAAGTAGATGTCGCCTCTCCCGGCTCTATCTAAAGTGATATTAATTAAAAGATCATTTATATCAGTGCTCATAAAATAGCAAAATGTTAACCGCCACACGAAAAACTGCTGCTGACATACGATTGCCTCATCAGTGCCACTCGGCATCAACATGAGGTTGACGACGCCGCTGAGGATGGGGCAGCAACGTTGTGTGTGCCCGCAGGCAATGAGAAGAAGTTGTCGCTCAGCGCGCTGATATTTATTGATACTGACAATGAACTCTGCCTTGTGCTCCTTTGCTGCACCTCGCCGGCTGAAGATGACAAGTTATGCAAATCGTGGAGACACCAAGATCAAAATAAACTGTACGCATGCGGCGCACAGGTGAGTGGGCAGAGGACTCGAGTAGATGGGGACAAGGTCATGGGCCTGTCCGAAACGAGTGCAAAAGTGAAAGATTGATGGCGAAATTACTTGAAATGTTTGCACGGCCCGGCCAAGGCACATCCGTGACGCTGCAAAGCGCAAACGTAAACATGGCTAAAACTGAGGCTAAAACCGAGACTAAGACTGAGGCTGCGGCCGAGGCAGCGACTTAGACAAATGTCGCGTCGTCTCTGTTGATCAATCTGCAACGCCTACCCGAAAACTTGGCCAGCTTAGTGGTTCTCGGCGGACAAACCTGTCTGTGGCACAGTCATGGGCCACTTGCCTCTTGCCTACTTTGTAGCTGTGGCACCGCTGCCTGTCCAGGGCTTTGACTATGTGGCCATCAACTTGTCGCTGCGCTGGCTCGGCGACTGGGCCGGGCCTGCCTTCAATCAGTCGAACGCAATTCGAGTTGACAACATGTCGCAAATGCGTGCAGCGGGGCGGTGCGAGGCAGCGAGGCACTGAGGCATCGAGGCACTGAGCTATTGCCTCTGCGGCTCTTCCCAGCTCTTACAACATGCTACACTCTTATGATTATATAGATTATATTGCCTCGTCGCCATGCGTTGTCCTTCACCGCGCCTCAACGTGCGCCCAGTCAGCCGCATGTAATCCGCCTGACTGCATCCAACTGCTGCCCCTCGCCAAGCGGCGCCTCCACTTGTTGTTGGCGAGGAGGCCTGGCTTGATTGAAAGATTGAGTGCCAGGCACAATTAAAGTTCTGTATGATGTATGTACAGCAATTGTCGCAATCCCAATTTGGCTTGAGGTTTGTTAAGGCAAATGCCTTGCAACAGGTGCCCCAACTGCTTGCAGAGCATTAAGGCTGGGCCTGGTCAAGGTGCGATATGGACTGACACTTGGCGTAATCTCTAGGAAATTGATTAGCTGCTTAAGTAGAGCTTGACAGTTTAATAGATTGCTAAATTTAAATACTTTATTGCTGAATTAAAATAAGAAAATAAATTAAAGAAAAAGTAAAAGGTAAAAGAAATTAAATTATTATTTTGTTAAATTGTAATTAAAAATATTTTTTGTTTTATTTATTTACTCTTTTACAATTGCTAACTACTCTCTACTTTATTCCCAGAACTATACAACAGGAAGTTGGCTATATATATTTATATGTTATATATTTATCTTGCAGATAAATGTTTAGCTTGAAGATAAACTTAAGTACTGTTTTCCCAGTGGCGTTCATATTTCCCCACATGCGTGTTTATAAAAAAAAAAAACAAATCATAAAATACATCACTCTTTGACGCTATCAAACGCTTTTCAATGGCCTTCAGCGCGCACCTGTCCACGCTATAATCGCCATGGATTCTGTGGGGCAGGTGCAGATGCAGGTGCAGGGGGCACCTGTAACAAGTTGCAACATGGCGGAAATGCGCTGTGTTTGTGTGCGTGTGTGCGGCACAAGAGATACATTAGGTGGCATAAAAGACCGGCTTATTGACATGACAATAAAATGCTGAACAATCAAAATAATGCAAGATTTACAGCAAACATATTGAAAAGAAGAAGCAGAACCAGAAGAAACAGCGGCCGAAAAGAAAAGGCAAAACCGCCGGCCGCCACATAAAGCGCATTGGAAATGCACAATAAAATAAAAACACAACAAAAAGAAAATCGCATAAAAAAGGTGAGCAGCGAAAATTTGCAGTAATTTGAGATTACGTTGGCATTATGAGCGGAGGGGCAGTTGCCCCCCGCCAGATGCCCCAAGCTCATGCCGAAACCGTTGCGAACTTTTACTGCGGCGACAGCAGAAACTCAAAAGAGTCGCCACCAGGCAAAGGCTGCTGCTGCCACTGCCACTGCTGCTGGTGGTGCTGATGGTGGTGGTGGTGGCGGTGGTGGAGACAGCAGACGCCAGCGTTGCACAAAAGCCGCAGCTGTTAATGAATGGCAATGGCTTTGTTGGTAATGGAGTGTTGGCCATAATGCTATGGCTACGGCTATGACTATGGCGATGGCTTTGGCCATGCCACTGCCAACATGGCAAAGACAACGATGACGACGACGACGACGACGACGACGCAGACGTTGACACTGTCGAGATAAGCAAGATAAGAAAAGTCCAAGCTGTCGAACTCGTCGCCTCCTTGGCTAGCGGCAATACAAGCGCCCATTTTTGGGGGGCAGCTGAGCTCAGTTGAGCAATTAGCCATGGCCAGCGTTCAGGCTAATTCAATCTCTAATGCCACATTATTACCCGTAATAATATAATAAATACTGCAAGTGAAAGGCAGCCGTAAATACATACAGTTTCTACGCAACAAACAAAATTAAATTGATTACCTCTCTGGAAAGTTTTTGGCTTCTTCGAAAGAATCTTTACTTAAAGATTTCGAAATTCGAAATTTTTCAATTTTTGGCATAAGTTTTTACAGAAATATTAACCCCCTCCGAATATGTTTGGGTGTGACTTTTTATACTAATTTTGACACCCGCTATCAATTAAAAATAAATATTCAAGATTTTAAATTTCGAAAAAAAAAATTTCTAAAAATAAGTAAGGGTATATGATATTTTTCGAAAAAAATCTAAAAACTTAGAATTACGAAAATTTAATGCAAATTAAATTAAGAGGATAAGCTATGGCCAAAATGGCATCAATCATTAAAATCGGTCTAGTTTTAACAAAGTTGTGGGTGTTTAAAGTCTAGGCAGGAAGATAAATTCAAAAAATGTTTATTTTTTAAAATGCATGAATTCCAAGTGCCGAATCAAACAAGTGAACAAGGCAAGATATTATCCTGCAGTTTCACACATTGCTTATGGGGCAGAGATGAGCAGTGTGAACGGGAGGCTGCGGAGCATGAAAGAGCTGATGGCTAAAACCAAAGCTAATGTTGTCTGCTTGTGGGCAAATATTTGTCTTTGATTTAAGCCGTAGTTGGACTTGGACGGCTGCGCCCTTTGAGCGATGCCATTGTCTTGACCATTTGGTTATTTTCACCAGCGCATGCTCAACTGTGTGGAGGTGGGAAGAATGGGGGGAAGGGGGAACGCTAGGCAATGCCAAAATGACATGCAAGACAGAAATCATGATTTGTTGGCAGAGTCCCGGGTACGAAGCAACTCGTTTACAGCTGCGCCTTCAGCGTCAACAATGAAATTGTCAAGTGTTGACAAATAAATTTGAGGATTCGGGAAGATTTACTTATGCTAATGAAAGACACTTGTCACAAATATCCACACATAAATCAGCCCGTCTCGCTCGCACACCACAGTCGCTTTTGCGCTCACTCTTTCAGCATTATCCATGCGGCATCTTCTTTAAGTGCGGGCCGTTTGTCGACAACGTTGTCTTGCATAAATATGCGCTTCAAAGCCGAAGTTGGAGTTGGAGTTGGAGCTGGAGCTGGAGCTGGAGCTGATACCAGAAGACGGCCAGTTCTTGTGCAAAATAGCAAAAGTACCGTAACAAATTGCCAAGTTAAAGAATTTGACGAGAGATGCAAAATGAGCGAGAAAGAGTTGTTCGTGGAATGAACCTGGAAATGGCCATGGCAATGGGAATGGCAATGGAAATAGGAATGGGAATGGGAATGGGTGTTGGTATAGTCATAGAACATGCACTGCGAATACCCACATAAATATTTATGAATGTTCAAGTGAAATGCCAGGATTCAGTTGTTGTTAAGCCAAACAAAAATAAAAGGCAAAACATTTGTCAAGCATTTGGAGTTCGGGCCAACTTCCTGTATAGGAGTCTTTAATTTCGTTTATTTATAACCAATCATAAAGCTAGCTGCGCTGCTCATTAAAGTCCAGATTTCACACGCTCGTCAAATTGACGCCTATTGGAGTGGAAATCCTTTTGCGGCCACAACTTTGTCTGCTGTTGGCGTTGTTGTAATAAAAGCAGCGCCAACATTGTAGGGCAATGAAAAATCTACATCTGCGTGTACCTGTGAACTCAGCCAGATAAAACAATAAATTTCTAAAATATAACCATTAAATTGCATAGCACAGCTCCCTCTCTCTGTCTCTCTGTCGCTGTCGCACTCTTGGGCTACCATAGAGTGTCGGCAGCATAATTGAGTAATTAAGCAAAATGCGCTCGCGCTCAAAACGCAACATAACGAAACCTGTTTGCACTCAGCTCAATGTACACGGGCAAACAGGTTTCTGAGCGTGTCGCGTGGAACAGCGGGAAATGAAACCAACTGGAAACCAACCGGACTGGTTGGCTTGCGGCCCGGTTCGATTGCAACTGGTTGCATTTGCTGGTTGGAGCTACAACAATTCGGTTGCCAAACGCCTGCCCGCTGAGTGACAAACATTCAGTGAGTGCATCAAAATCCAACAGACCGCTTGAGTGAAACGACGCGCTGCGTTTCGAGTCAGTTGATTTTAGGCGCTCGAACGACAAAAATCGGCGCGGCCGCACGGTTTGTTCTTTCGCCTTTCGTTCGTCTTTCGCACATGACGAGAAATTCGCAAAAAACGCCAAAAACCCAAAACAGGCAAACAAAATTGATCGGAAATTAACAAAAAGAAAAAAAAAATTAATAATTTTAAAAAAAGTTTATTCATTTTGTGTTGTGTGTTGTGCCTAAAAGTGCCTGTTTCTCTCTGCCTCTCTAGTAACCAATTGCATTTACAGTTTAATTAATTTATACACACACACACGCACACACACATAGATTTAGAATTGATAAAGTGCCAAAGTTTATGTTGAAGTTAGTTCGACAAATTGTTGCATTTATTTTAGCAGTGCAAATTGATAATTCATAACAAAGTGCAAAAAATAGCTTAAAAAATATTAAAATTATTATATGAATAAAATAAGTGCATATTGTACATATGCATATTTTTTGAGAAAAAAAGTTGCTGCTCAAAAAGTTTGCTCTGCTCGCCGTGACGCCTGCGCAGCTGCCAATTCTAATTGGATATTTTGTAGTCAGCCGCCAACAGGAAACGGAAGTGACTGCACGCCATTTGTAAAACACGCGCAAATAGAATCTGCATCAAGGTAAATTCCGCAAATCCTATAAAAAAACTTTTCTTTTTTTTTATAAGAATTAAGCACAAATATTTCAACTGTAATTAGCCGCAAAAAGCTGCCAAAAATAATGTCACTCAGTCAAAACCAGATAGAAACAGCAATAGCAACAACAACAGCTTTAAGCGTCACTTTGACATTATTTGCAGCTTTGCTGTGCTTTGTTTTGTTTGGTTTTGTTTTTGCTTGGGTTTTGTTTATGTTTATCTAGTCATGTATCTGCCGCAGCCTGGTTTTAAAATATCCATGATTAAATTTGACAGTTGACAACTTTTCTCGTTGTCTGCCATTTAAATGTTTCTGTTGTGTTGTGTTCGTGTTAATGTTTGTGTGCATTTTGTTTAAATTGACAATTCAACTGGCGTTTTACATGCCGCACAAATACACAAAATTATCGACATTGACCCAAAGTGTGTACGGTGTGTGTGTGTGTGTGTGTGTGTGTGTTTGTCAACGCTTTACAAGCTACTTAATGTTGGCATAATATGTACATTAACTGGAGCAGCAACAAAATGACAACACATTAGGCCCACTTTACAAGGGCGTGACTTAATAGCTTGGCCTTTCTTTACTTTTGTTGTAGAATTTTATAAAAAAAATTTGTGTGTTTTGTGTGTGGTCAGGGCAAGCTGGCACATAGTTGAAAAGTCATAGAAAGTCGCATTTTTGCATAGTCAGGTGTCAGATTCTTTAAAGCAATTTTTTTTTAATTTCATAATATTGCTTTTTTTTTTAAATTCAAGTTTGGAAAAGTGCAAACAAACTTTTGTTGACTTTGACAAATTTGGATATTTTATTCGTGGTAGTTTTTTATTGAATTTATTTTTAGATGTATGTACTATATTTATTATTTTGTACATATTATTTTTCAGTGTTTTTTGTTAGTACAAAAAAGTTTAAAACAGTCTTGAAAGTGAACTCTAAGCTTAAAGAACGTGTTAATAAGACAGTTTGTTTGCCTGGATAAAACATATTTAAAATAAAATGCATATATTGTTGTATACAATTTAATTACGACTGTTTTTGAATATCTTAAGCAATCATATTATACCCAAATTAATTCAAAAGATATTGTATTTTAATCAAAACTTGGGCACAGCTGTAAAAGCGAACTCAGCTTCCCATTACGTCTTATTATCAGCACAAAATAATGATAACGTGCGCTGGGAAAGACATGACATGAACTTACCCACATATCATGTGCATATTAATTAGATTAGTTTTGGCCTTGTTAAAGTTGAGCAAAACTCATTACAGCCAAACAGTAATAATAGCTGGCAAGAAGCAAAACTAAGCCAGAGATAGTGTAATGTGGCAATGGACACGTGTCAATTAGCATTAAGCCAAATGTTGCACAAAGTTAACCAAAAGAGCCAGCTGCAAGCACATTAAGTATACGCAACGTGCCAGGCCAGAAGTTTCAATTAGCTGGCAAAACTCGAGTCAATTAACAGCTAGTCATAGCAATTGAATTGAGAACTTTCCCGGTTTATTCAAATATATGTCGCTATGTATAACATTTACATATACATGTATATATATATATATATGTGTGTGTGTGTTTGTGTATATGTGTAAGCCAGCTTAGCAGCAAGTAGATAACAAATGCCAATAGAAATCTCTAATTAAAAGCTAGACAATAGTTGCAGCTAGACACAGCAGCAACAGCAGCAGCAACAGCAGCAGCAACAGCAGCAGCAGCAGCAACAGTCGCTGTGGCAGCAACCACTAAGCAACCCCAATGAGCCAGACATCAAGATCTCTGGCAAAACAAAGGTGTCTGGCTGCAAGTGTGTGTCTGAGTGTGTGTGCGATTGTCTCTCTAACTGGGAAGCCAGAGTTGAAGTACCTAACAAGGCGACAACGATACGGCTGCTTATCAACCCCCCCCCCCCTTCCACCCTTCCTCCTCAATTCATTCATGAATGTTTTGTTTTTTAGAATACGCTCACATGTGTGAACGGGCCAGGCTCAGAATCCCCCCAGCAGATCTGCGCCGAGCTAGTGGGCACCGAAAAGGGTGTCTCAAGTTCAAGTGCAGCCTGTGAAGGCTTCCTTCCGTTGCTGCACTGACCTCTCCCCGCCGTCTAGACGTGGCAGACACTGCCCCAGACTAAACAGAGTTCAAGACGTCACAACAAGAAGTGGAATAAACTTTGTCGCAAAAGCAGAAAAAACAAAAACCAGAAGAAACGTTGGCAATTGCCGTTTGCCGGCAGATTTGAATAAACATTAGACAGTGCGGCTAAAAAGAGATAGGAACAGTCAGAGTGACAGAGCCGGCTAAAGAGTCGACAAAGAGTGAGAATTATAATGGCGATGTGGTCATAAATTAACTGGCACCAAAGCAGCACAAGAAAGAGCCGACCCAAAGGCAGTTTTATCATCTAAATAAATAAGCATATATGTACATAAATATGTATAGATATGTATATATAAGCCACAGATACGGCCTATCGACAGAGACATCAACGAGTTCGCTTATAAAGCGGCTAATTTGAATTAAACGAGTCAAACAGAAACCCTGCCCCCAGCTTCCCGCCCTCTCGTGCAGTCTGCGACAGCTTAAGAGCTTAGTGCTAGTTGCAAAAAAAAAATGAAAAAATAGAAGCCGTAGCAGACTATGATTGGGCCCGGGTGCTCACATGCCGCGTACGTGTTGCAAATAACGTTTTGAAAATGTAAAAATTTGTCAGACGGAAGTCGCAACTAGCTAACAAATCAGAGAAACACAAAAACAAAAAATAAAAGCAGTCAAAAGTTCGTGCGCTTTGGGCTTAGGCATACAAAGAGCTCAAATCTCTAAAGGGCGATTTTTAGATTTTTTTTCGTTTCTGGTATAGAATATTCTTATCGAGGTAGCGGCTGCAATTGGCCTTGCGCTAGTTTTTCTGGCTTTTTGTAATGTTTAAGCTTGTTGCACTTAACGAAAATAAAAACGAGAGCTATCCAAAAGCAAAAGTTTTTGCGGAAAAACAAAGTTGGCCAAAAGAAAAGTTTTGTCAGTTAGTTTGTTGATTTGAGCACGTTTAAGCTGTAGCTAAAACAAGAGACAATTGCTCCAGCTTTGTGTCATCTACGACGATTATCTGCGTTTACTTTCCCACAGTTTATTTTTTCTTTTTTGAGCTAATCAAAAACTATGCAAATGGCCCGTTTTTATCTAATCTGAAATGGGAACGATATGACACATGCGAGTATAATATAAACTTTTTATATGTGTATGTACACTCAGAGAAAAAACGAATAATTTTCTGCAAAAATCGAATACAAGCATTACCAAAATCCACGGCCAAAAATTCCTAATCAGGGCAATAAATTGATTTTTTTTAAGAAGATGTCGTTTAATCGCTATAGTCCTAAATTTAAGACAACAATCACGTACAGTACTTAAAAATGTGGAAATTCTTAACATTTGTTGAGATTATTTTTGGCTTTTGATAACTTTGCAAATTCGTGAAATAAGTATGCTAAACTTAAAGCTTTTTCTTATTTGTTTTGCAACTATTTAATATTCCATATGCTAGGAAATCTAATCTTAGAAAATTTTAACTTTTATTGGGAACATATTACTATTAAATTATTCAAGTAATAATCATGTTGATATGATTTTTCTCTGAGTGTAACGTTATGGCCCATACAACAGTCAACGGAGCATGGCCAACTTTTTACATACTTCAGAGCGCCAAAGACGCAACGCCAACGACTTTGATATGGGCTGATGATGAGCTCTAATTTTGAAATTATACCAAATTATTGCCGGCTGTAGAAATGAAGAGCTGAAGAACTGAAACAGCTTTGGAGCTAGCAAACTGGAGCTCAAGTGCTTGTCAGTTTGGTGTTCAGCTTCGGTTTCGGTTTCAGTTGCGTTTTCTTAACATCAAAATGTCTCTGCTTGTTGCTCTCGTTATTGTTGTTGTTGTTGCTGTTGTTGTTGCTTGGCACATAACAAGTTAATTTTCATGTAAATTTCTGTTTTGGGCCCGGCTTGCTGGCAGCCTTTCATACAACAACAACAACAACACGAGGAACAACAACAACAACCGGTTAACATAATCACTTAATTTGCTGATTGTGTGCGTTGTGGCTCGTTTTCGGATCGTAATCGTGGGCGCTCTCTGCAGCTGTATGGGAAATGGAAATGGGCAACAGAGAAAAATATTTGAATCTAAATCGGCATCTAAAGCGTCTGGGCCCAAAGCGAAGTGTCAATATTATTAAGTGATGATGTTCAATATGTTCTCAAGTCTGATAAACGAGCTGACGCTCGATAAAAATACATAACACAAAAAAAAATATAACAATAAAGCCAACAACAACAACAGCCGCAGTCGATGACAACAAAGGCAGCAAACGAAACATGAGCCAAGCGACTAAAAAAAAACAAAGAAAACAAAATCCAAGAAGAAACCCAAAAGCCGCACTCTCTAAGCCAAGTTGATAAATTGTATGTGTATTTATGTTGCTACCAGAAAATAATTTACCAAAAACTAAAACCGGCAGCAACAAGGGCAAAAAATGTGTAGAATAAATAACAAACTAGCTAAAAACAAAGAACACAAAATAACAGCACAAAACAATAAAATAAAAAAATGGCAAACAAACACACAAAGCGCAACAAAAAAAAAAGTCATTCAACAGAGCAACAAAAACAAAAAATTAAAACAAATGCTGAGTTATTAGCACGCCAAGCGCTGGCAGCGACGTCGACGTCGGCGTGGGCAGCGCTTGGGGTCAGTCGGGGGCGGGTGTGCGTTTCGTTTCGTTTTTGCCCGCTTTTGTTTTTGTTTTCGTTTCAGGCTGCTTATCCATGGCAGTCACAACAAAAACAAACAACAACAACACTAAATGGAAAGCTTGCAGAAATAGCAACACGTGAAAACCGCAGCGAAGAGAAAGAAATGTGCAGTGGGCAAATATAAAAACGGCGTAACAACAAAAAAATCTGTGGAAAATGACGAAAATAAAAACTTAAATGCAGCCCCACTCACCCAGAACATAAACTTGCATGTATTGCACCACAACATTGGGCCCAAGACGCGAGGGCTGCCACTGGAGTCTTGAATTAAATAAACAGCTAAAGGGCTTATTTAAAAAGAAATATTTTAGGCAGCCAGATTGTTAGCTTAAATATATCAAATTTAAATTAAATAAATAGCTTAAACATGAGAACGATAAGGATATTTTAATAAGCAAGTTTATGTTTTGAAATTGATTTAAATTTGGTAATGTAGAATTAATAGTAGTGTAAAAAAATGTTTAAAAATATTACTGCATGATCAGCAAAACAAACAGAAAAAGCAAACATCGTAGTTAGGCCAAAATTTTCTTACATACATAAATACGTAAGAGCATAACTTCTGAAATGCCCCTCGCTCGCAAGTCTGGCCGGCTGTCTGCAGCCGTGTTTGTGTAACCATGCATTTATGATGATTTTAAGCTTGCCAGCATCATCAGGCGACCCAAGCAGCTCAAGCAGGCACAGCCGGGCAGGCCGGGCGCACGGATCCGGCGAACATTAAAGCAGCTTTAACTATAAATAAAACCGAAAGGCAACAATAGCAGGCGGTGGCAGCAACAGGGGTGGCGGGCACATGGGCATGGGGAACACACATGCGAATGCATCAAAAGTTGCACTGAAACTGAGACGCAGACGCAGACTGTGGCAGCAGCAACAGCAGCAGCGGAGGCAGCGGTGGCAGCAGCAACAGACACGCAGCAAAAACAACGCAAAATAATAATACAAATAACTATAGATGCATAGATACGAGCGATAGTTAGATGGACGAGCGAAGGATGTGGCTAGGGTTGGCGGCTGCGGCGGCGGCTGCGACTGAGGCTGAGGCTGAGGCTGGGGATGCATGCCTCAAAAGCAGCTATGGAGCGCGTTGCTGCAGCCGTTGGCAACGTCGTCATCATTATCATCTGTGCTGTTGTTGCTGTTGCTGTTGTTTTTGTTGCTTGGCCAACGCGAGGCCGTTGCCATAATTGTTTAGTTAGCGTCGAGCGTCCAAAGCTCCCGCCCTAGCCTTGGCCCACCTGAGCAGTTGTTGTTGTTGTTGTTGTTGCTGCTGCTCTTTTGTGCAGTCATGTGCAGCCAAGTCAATAAGCGGCTGGCGAACGCCAACGCCAAAGCCGAGCAACTTACTCCCTTTTCAGCCCAGGGCCAGGCTCTGGCTCAGATCTGCGCGCTGAGCTCGGTCTAAAACCTGATTATGAGTGGCCCCAACTGTTTGTAGGCTACATGTTGTGTATTCTAACACGCTGCGGATGGCAGCGTCGTCGTCGTCGTCGTCGTCTTCGTCTTTGGATCTGGGCAAACAAAATGCGTCTTTAATGCAAACATGCAGCAGGCAGCTAGCAGCAGCTTCCTTTGAAGTTGCTTATGCCAGGGGCGGGGGAGGGAGGGGGCAGGCGAGCTGCGGGACTGTTGCATGTGCGTACAAAACTTTAAACAGGAATTTTAACAACTTGCTTTGTACTTTTGCTTGTTGCTCGAACAACAACGAACAACAACAGCCAGAGCAACAACATTCAACAACAGCAACAACATTAACTGATTTATAAAGAAAATTTCTATGCGTCGCTGGCAGAGCCCAAAAAGGAAATGCATGCCGTGGCCGCGGACGTAGACGTAGACGTAAACGTCGACGCGTCGACGGGCTGAGCGGCTCGAGCTGCCTGCGTCGCCTGATCCCAGGTGAGCGCTGCTCGCGGCCTCTGCCGCGTCTGCATGCCAAACAACGTGCCAACATTGACGGCGACCAGCGCTGCCAATTAGAAGATTTCATATTTTTTGTTGTTGTTTTGTTTTTGCGATTTGCCACAATGCAATTCAATTAGACAGCGGCAGCGACAGCCAGACAGTAAGGTCAAAGGTTGCCGTCGCTGATGGCACATCAAAAACCTGAGTTTTATAGCAAGCGACTTTTGTTTTTGATGTGTTTATGCAAATTAAATTAGTTAAATTGACTTTTAGTTGGTAATATAAAGGCAAATTCAGTATTCGTTGTTGACTTTTGTAACAAATAGCTTTTTGTAATACTTTTGTAATAATAATAAAGTTTAAAGTAGTTAACAAGATTTGAATGAATATTTAAAGAATGTATAAATATAGAAATTATAAAAAGGTTGCATCGCAAGCAGCAATATCAGCTGACATCCAACAATTCTTGAAGCAATAAATAATGTAAATTAATAAGTAGTTATATAAATTAACTTAGTTAGTTAAATTAAACTTAAACAAACTTATAACTAAGCTCTTAAAGACAATTTTTTTTTTAGTTTAACTTTTTTTATGGGTTTTATAATATGTTTACGGCCGATTGTAGTTAAGGCTAATTTAATATTATAGCTCCATTGTCTCAAAATCAGTTTTATAGCCCGCTGCTGCAAACACTCTCATGTCTCATTAGTTTCATAGCATTGAGGCACTTTACGAGCCATCATCCATCACAAGGCATCATATTTTGTCATACTTATCAGCGAGCTAAGGTCAAAGCTAAGGCAGACGGCACATCAAAGGGCAACATCGGCTGTAGCTTGACATAAATATATAATGCGATGCATAAACGAGCTACAGACAGCTGGGGCCAGACAGGCATGCTGTAGAGTCAGCGGCAACATGTTGCATTATCGCGATAATTAACAAAAGTTTAAGAGTTGCCCCCAGCGTTGACGCCGAATCGCCAGCTGAGCCGCAGTCGCTGCGCCGGGTGGTCAGCGTATGAGCTTTTAGCTTGAGAAACAAAAACAAAACATTTTATATCTGGCCGTTAAAATTGGCACTTGCAGCAAACATTTTAGTTATGAATGCAAAATACGCACGCGAGAAAATTATGAATACGAAAAGAGGCTACAGCAACAACAACTGCAAATAAGAAGGTCACGGCTAAAATTTGGCTAAAATGTTGTCGTTGGTGCTATTAAAATTGCATTACAAGCTACCAATTTGTCTTCTTCAGCTTTGAATAGTTGTTGTTTTCGGAGCATGTAGCTCTGCATTTTTGACAGCTGTTCCACATTTGGTAGCGTCTACGTCAAAGTCACGTCGCGAATGTTACACATTTCACATAATTGCTGTTGAGACTCGAGTGTCTGGCCAAAAAGTGTTTGCTTAATGGTTTTGGCCATTGAGTTGTTCAGCTATCGAATGCAAAGCATCGTCTCAAGCGATGACACATCAAGGTGCGTTACTGAGTACTGCAATAAAATAATAACAAATATCATCTCCTTTTACTTGGCAAGTGAAGGTAGCACATATTTGAAATCAAGTAGCTAAATGGCAGTTAAGAGATTTGGCACCGTGCAAAAAATAGATGAGACTTTGGGCACAGCTCGCACAACTTTGGCTGTGATCTTGAGGATTGATTGAAAAGTTTGAAAAAACAGTATATTATCTTATGTACACATATTTTGTTTCTAAGCGATATTATATTCGGAGTGTTTGAGTATTCGGAATTCATTAATATTCGGAGTGTATCAACATTCGGAGTGGTATGTTAGTTTAAATGTTTCAGCACTCACAGGGGCTCTAAATTCTGAGTTCTTTGATATTCGGAGTATTTTGACTTTCGAAAAAGCTGAGATTCAGAGTAAGTTCTTTATTCGGAGTGGCTCAATATACTAAGGCTTCCGACACTTGTAATATTTTGCAGTATTTTGACATAAAAAAGACTTCGTCATTCAGAATGGATCGGTTTTCGGAGTCTTTTTGCATAGCCGACAGTTTCATAGCTTTAAGCATTGACAGCTCTTACATAGCAAGCAGCTTTTGCTTAGCCACTAGTTACCTTCACAATTATCTTACGAGCTGTCACATTCGTGCCTTACTACAACAATAACAACAATAAATAATAAACAATAAACATAGCAATAAATGACATCAGTTTTAGGTCTTACAAATAAATGTAAAGAACCAACAACGATTGCAGCCACTTGACAGGCGACAGCAGAATATGAAAAAGCAAAAACAAAATAAAAAAAAGTCCAATCGCAGTGCAGTTCGTGGCTTGGCCACTGCCCATTGCCCATGGAGCGGGGCCCCCGAAGCCCAGAGCTCCGGAGCTCCACTGTTCAAGACACCTGTGCGCTCCAATCTGTGAGCGAAACGTGTTCGCACGCCAGCGACGTCGTCGTCGTCGTCGTCGTCGGCGTGACGCCAACAATAGGCAGACAACCTGACCTTTCTATGTGGCCACACACACAAAGGCATATATACGATTTATATGTATATATATATTCACATATCAGACTTTGTTGTGGCTGCGACGTCGACCCCCAAAGCAACACACACCCACCCAAAAGACTCCACACGAATTGCGCGCATTCGTCATGCACTAGAGACGGAGAGGTATCGGCAGGCTGTGGATGCGGGCGCGGGTGCGGGTGGTGGGCGCTTCTGAGGACAGGTCCCCCTTTGCCATGCTCATCAAATTCTCGCATGTTGGCTGTCAAACCGCAGTGACAAACACACGCACACACAAAACCGGGCGAAGTTGTCGTGGCAAATGCAGCTGCTCCCCGGCTGTATTATTGGCGCTGCCTCCGCTTGCCCCCACCCCCCTTTTTGGCTCCTGACACTGGCTGCAATTCCTTTGAAAAATTCCACCAGTTGCAGCAACGTTGGCGCAGCTCTTGTTTGTTTTTGCGCGCCTAGCCATAATGTTTTTATGATGACCCACGGCACAGCAGCCACAGCAGCTGCCCCCCATTCTCGTTCTCTCTCTCGCACTCTCTCTCTCCCTCTCTCTCGTTCTCTGCTACTTAATCCGTTCTGCGCTGCAAGTTGTCTTTATTTTTGCTACTTGCCGCAATTAGCTGCATTGCCCCACAACCTCCTCAGCTATTCTTGGCGCAGCAATGACTTTTGTTGCGGCTTCACAGAGAACCCGCTAGACACTTTGGCATGGCGTAAAAATTAATTGAAAAATATATATATTTATATATATATTCAGCCAACGCGAAAAAATGCAATGAAATTTGAGCATCGATTGTGGGTCAGCGTCAGCTCATGCCCATCGACAGCTGCCCCCAAAAACAGGCTCTGGTCGACCACTTAGCGAAGCAGCTGCAGCGGCAGCTTCGCCAGGTAGTTGAGCTTAGCTTAGCTTAGCTGGAGCGCAATCCATTTCAATTGCCACGACGCGTTTAAGATTACGCAAGCGATTAGCCAGGCAGCTGGAAAATGCCGCACGCGTCTGCTGCTTGTGCCCCATGAGGCAGAGCTGCCTCATTGCGCCATGCCGCAAACTTGTTTATTAGATGCTTCTCCGAAGAATAGGAGCAATCAGCGGCACGTGCTCGAAAATATAGCCAAGTCTAACGGCTCCAATTGCCAACGCTGCTCTTGACTTTGCCGAAAAACAAAAAACAAAAACAAAAACAAAACTCATGACTGGGCAAGCGAAATTATAAAATAATTAAAAATCAATGTTACAAAAATGTCATTGCCAACCTTGCGAAAACTTGACACTTGGCCAACAAAATTTCTTTTTTTTTCGTTTTATTTGTTTTTGGTTTTTTCTTTTGCCAATTTCAAAGACGCAGCAAGAAAATGTTGCGCTGCAAAAAGTAATGCAATTAAAACTGAACAATAAAAAAGCTTGTAATTTATTAATCAGTGCACAAAACGACAAATTGTCAATAGAATTGCATCTGACAAAAGTCACAAAAAGTGAGACAGAGATCGAGTTTGAGAGAGAGAGAGAGATAGGTTTAGGTTTGTGGCGTGGGTGGCAGCTGCTGCAATCAACTCGAGATGCAGACACAGCGCAAACAAAATTCAAAAGCTAACAAGCAAGAAACTTCAAGTTGAGCTTAATGTACTATAAAATACCCTACAAAATGTGGATAAGCAAAGTATAACATTATAAACATTACATTTTAACAGTATAAAAATATATTTTAGTTTCCAAGATTATTTAATTACTTTATACAAAAAGAAATAAAATTACCTAGTAAATATTAATATATTTTAATAAATCTATAAGGTAAAGAAGAGGATACTTTATTCAGGAAATATTTGAATTTTGGGAATATAAAGTGAATAAATAAAACTAGCACACACAACTAACACAAGGAGGCATTTAATACATATCACATATATATCAGTAAACATTTCCGAAAGCAGATATCTAGATATCTATAGAGCACACAGAGTTGCATGACAATAAAGATACAAGTTTGTATATTCAATTTCAAGAATCCCACCAAACAGTTCGTAGAGTTTATATATCAAAATAAATATAAACAGCATACAAGTTGGCTCCCATACAAAACTTAACGCATCTCTGTAATCCCTTTAAGCATAGGGTATAAAAAGCTAAAACTGCAATTACACTCACACACATGCACATATATTTGCACAGTGTGTGTGTGTGTGTGTGTGTGTGTGTGTGTGCTGTAGTCAAAGTTGACTCTTGACGCATTTTTAAGCGCTCCCTGGAACTGCCTCAGCTTGCCACGCCGCGTCGCTTTGCGCCGGGTCGCCTGTGTGAGTAGTGTGGGAAAAGTGGGCGTGTCCAATGGGCATTAAACGGTATTTCAACTTTTGCTCAAGCTGCTTTTGTTGCTGTTGATGTTGCTGGTGCCGTTGATTTCATTTCAGTTTGTTGTTTTTGCTGCAATTAATTGACGAGCGACCAAAAACGCGAAAAAAAAAAAAAAAAAACGTTAAAATAAAAGAGACGCACAGAATCTAAAAGTCAGACAAGCAAACAGCAAACAGATAAACAGAGACGTCATCGCAGCTGGAGGGTGGACGAAGGGGTGTTTGGGGTCGACGTCATCATGTGAACTTGTCTGGACTGCTGCCTGTATCCATATCCTGTGCGCTTGTCATTAATGGGGCTCCCCTAATCAACTCAACTCAACTGAACTCGACTCGACTCGACTCGACTCGATTCGACTCCAGCCCAGTCATGACTGCGCCGCGCTGTGTCCACACATCTTCATCATTAACTTGGCGGCCTGGCAAATTGATTCATTAGTCAAAGTGACTCTTATTTAGTAAATAAGCCAGAGCCAATGTCTGTTAGCGACTAATGGTCCCATTGAAGGATCGACATTTGCATTCCCTTTTTGCGCCCAGCTGCAGTTGCTCTGCAATCTCTCTGTGAGATTTGCGCTTGAGCGTTGCGAGTCATTTATCAAATTGCATTTGATTTGTTAATTAAATTTTCTATTTATGCTTATTAAGGCCGGCTCGAGCATGTCGTGTCCGACTATCAAATGCTAAACACGCCCAGTTATGGCTAATACCACGGCATAGACCTGGCCGGCAACCGGTTTGTGGCCAATCTCGTTGGGGCTTTCAGCTTAGGCTCTTTGCGTTTGGGTCCCCCACTGTTATCAACAAATGAGCCGCTTGCCGCTTAGCCGATTGTGTCACATTTTGTGTTTATTAGCCGGGTCCATTCAAACGGCCATATTTATGGTAACAAAAACTATTTTTATTACCTACAACTTTAATGACAAATAAATGTTCATATTAGAGCGTTGCGAATCACAGCTTCAGGCTGGTGGGGTGCCACCCGTAGCAGTGTGCTTTTGGCCAGGCCAAAAAACATGTTAACCCTTTTGCGGTGTCGTCAACGCCAAAATCCAAACGCAAAAATAAGAGTCTCACTCCCACGCAATACACGTTCATTGGCCACTTGGTTGAAATTTGTTGGCCAATTCCCAGGCGTTGGTTATGCTTGGCCAACAACATCAGTTAACGGCTGCACCCTACGCATTTATGGTAAAAACGCAAAATATTTGCCCAGTTCGCAGTTGAGATTGCGCCGAGTGGCGACTAATGACTGCATCGACAGCCAATTGGCAGCAGGAAAAGCTAATTAGCAGGCCATGTTAGTGGAATTGTAAGTGAAAGTCTGCAAAACGCCACTGGCTATTACTGGCTATATTATCTAGTAAATGGACATACGTATTGCTAATTATTTCCACAAAAGATTGCTTTAAGCTTAATACTAGTTGTTATGTTAATGTTTGTAATATGAGAATCACAAAGAGAGGCGCATTTATATATCAAGAGTTTAAAATCCTTTAATGATATTTACGGATGGACATATTGTAAATCGAGTTTCAATATAAAATTAAATCAATACAATTTTTGTTTAGTTCATATCTTTAGTTCATATCTTTTAGAAAATTCTACGCATAATCAAACTAAATATTTTTTAGCCCATATTTTTTTGTCATGCATTTAATCTGGAGAGTTATTTTAAATACACTTTCAATAGATGTTTACATCAACTGCACATTAAAATTCTGAGAATCGCATAGAAAGGACCTGCTGTGCAATTTTTCGTCATAAAAAACTAGCCTGAACACTTTTACTTTCCACGCCCGCAACAGTCGCTATCAACTTGTACCGATCGCACACTGTTCAGTATCGATATATGTAATCTATATGCATATACTGGCAATAACAACAACAAAAACAACAAAAACAACTTCAGTTGAGAGGCGGCACCCAACGAGTGTCACCTTTTGCGGTTCTCAGCGTCCGCTGTCAGTTGTAATTTTATACGATCAGCTTTCGATTTGGCGAAGCCTGAGGTTAAAAATTAACATGGCCAACCGGCGATAAGTAGAGATTGGTATTGGGGCACAGCCAGCAGCCCCGACTCTCAACTCTCGACTCAATGTAATTTTGTGGTTTTGGCACCCAAAAAAAAAAAAAAAAAAAATTTAAAATAAAATAAAATAAAAGGCAGCAACAAAAAAATGCGCTTCGAGTGCAATTGATACGCTCGGGCAGAGGACAACGAACGGACGATGAGGCGGATTCAGATTCAGATTCGAATTTGGATTCGATTGTCAAAGCCAATTGCGAGGCAGCCGTATGGGCCATGTAAATGCCAAGCATATGTTTGTGTGTGTGCGTGTGTGTGTCGTGTCTTTGCCATTGCCTGCGGCTGTTGTGCGTCTCCCGTCTCGGCCCTACTCCCTCGTCTTGCCGCTTTATGCGATATGAATTACACAAGTTTCCTGGCATCGTTTTATGTACGTTTTCCTCTTTATTATTATGCAGCTGTGGTGTGGCGTGTGTCCCTGTGTGTGTGTGTGTGTGTGTGTCGTTATAATATAATAATTAAACGAATTGCCAAAGTGTGTCCGCAACAAACGCGCCTCGTTCGTCAGGCCCTGCCACTGCCGGGAAGTATATGCTAGAGATGAGAGATACCAAAAACTAGCAGTTTATTAAGCTGAAAATTCATAGATTTCATTTGGAGATGGGATGGCTGCGTAAGCTACAGATTCATGATATTTTGCCAGGCTTTTTCGAAATGAAAGTATACGTTATACATATGGTAAAGATGGAAATAGCGTAAATGCTTGTTATTATTAAAGCTAGATAAGTAGGTGATCAGGTCAGGATCATTAAAGCCTAAGTTAGAGGTGAGAGATTGCCAAAATAATCAACTAAAAGCTTTTCTTTCAGCCATGCATTCTTTTATTTGACTTCCACGTATTCTCTTTGTACTCTAATGAATTTTCTCGCAATCGATCAGCTTTATTTTTGGTTCACACCTCACGTTCCCATCTCTAGCGTGAGCTGATATTGCCAGCAGGCAGACCCAGTTTTAATATGCTTCTTTGCTCGTTCATTCGTTCGTCTGTTGTCGAAAAAAGGGTTTAAATTTTTATTTTTACCGCTTTTATTTGTTTTTTACACTCGAGGTGTCAATTTCAACGCCCTTCTATTGTTTGCGACTACAAACAAACGAGTCTGCAGAATGCATTGTACATGGTATACATATATGAATATTACCCTCGCTTTTAATTTCTGCCAAATTATGCAAAACTCTCCGCCTTGCGATACACTTAGAAGGGTTAGCAAATACACGCGTACACTGAGAAAAATGTATTATGTTAAATCTGTTTTCCAGCCTCCTTTGTGGGCGTGCAAAAAATCTATAAATATTGCCAGCGTGTTGGGCTGCCACACCCACAAGCGGAGGCAAGCACACGCACAGTGCGCGCACACACACACACACACACACGCACGCCTACAAATGTTTAACATAAATATTTGCAAATTTCTCGAACAACGGCGTCGAATTAAAACACATGCATATAAAACCCGGTATAAATTGCCTTTGACTTCTGGCAAAGAACCGTTGAGAGGGGCAGGCAGCTCTGTGGGGCGTTGAAAATCATCACCTCATCCTTTAGCTACAGCTCCGTAGCACTCGGCTCTCACATATGTGCGATGGATGCGTCTCTGGATATACTCCTCTGCAGGCATAGCCAAGTTTTTTCGATTTTTTTTTTTTTTTGGGGTGTGTACGTGAAATGGGTTGTGGACAACAGCTAGAGACTTAATGGCATTGAGGAAGGGCGGTAGGGCGGTTGGGGACTACCCACATGGGTGGAGGTGGATGTAGACGTGGCAAGCGACACATACATGTGTATATCACATTTGCATGTGCTTCATGCAGCTGACAACTCAATAAAATGTCGCTATTTTAATTTTTGCCTTGATGTCGTCACAAACGCATGTGACAAGTGGTAGTTGCATGTTGCATGCTGAATGTTGATATGTTTATTACAATTAAGCATTACTTTCTGTCAGCTAAATACCAGGAATATGCTACATAAAACTTGCATGTTGGATATAAAATACAATTACTTTTTAGAGTTCCTATGGCTCATAATAAAATACAATCAAATATCATTGTAAACCAATCATTATCTAAACAAGCTAAAGGTGTTTCCCAAATATATAAACTAAAGCAAGGTTTCTCTAACTAAATGTCGAGCTTTTTACTTTGCTTGTTTTTCCAATATGCTCTTCGCAATTACTTCTCAGCTAGTTCGCCAACAGTTCACATCCCCATATGACTACGTGTTGACAACAAAATTAATTCAAATTAGCAACAACAAGTGGCAAGTTCGAGATACCCAACCAAGGTTAACTGAATTTCAACAACTTTCGCTTGGCGTGTTGCGTGTTGCAAATTTGCCAGCTGCTGCACAGGGCCAACAAAGGAGTGCTCAATTTGCAACTGCAACAAATTAAACAAGCCACTTGTGGCAACTACTTACTTAAGCCACAAGTATGTATTACACATGCATCTGCAAGCAGCTGTAATTGCTGTAATCCTGTCCCCCACTCGGGCGCCCCCAAACTTTGTGCAGAGTGTGCATAATATAATTATCGAATGCGTTTTTATGAGCTGCCAACATAATTGGTCTGATTGGAAGATGATCTTTGCGTGACTCTGCCTCCGCATTTGATTTCTGCTCCACTGTTCGAAGCAGTTTTGTAGCTGGCGAGATGATTTGGCGCCGCACGACGCCGGCAACTCTCAAAGAGTCAACAAACGCTTCTGTCGACCATTTTGAAGTGAGACATTAATCTCAGTTAGGTTTATCTTTGATGCATAATAAATGAGACGCTTTTGGCTTCAGCGCTCGCCGGCTAAAAGCAGCTATTTATTAATGCTAAAATGAACTGGCCACGGGGTCCGGACGCCGACAACAAGCACCACCACGCTGGCGATCTTATTAACCCAGTTTCCACACAGTTTCCAAAAAAAAAAACCAAAAAAAAAAAACAACTCAAGGAAAACACTTTTTTCTGTGTTTGCGTTTTGTTTCCTTTTCTTTTCTGTCCTTTTTTTTTTTTTTGTCGCTAAGAAACTTTTGCTGTGTGCCAATAAAAAGAAAATCTGCACAAAGTAAACACGGGCAAAATTGCAATCACTTTGGTATGGTAACAGAGTTCGGGTCTGGGAACCCGAGGGGGGAGGAGCGCTGTACAAACAGCTGCCAGCATCAATCTTCTAATGCGTTCAAAAATTTTGCGCTGTTGCTGCAATTTTATTGCCGACACGAGGGAGAGCGAAATACAAGCATGGTGTTTACTTTTGAAGTGCCAACATCTCTTCTCTTTCGGGATACCCTAACAAAAGTAGTGTTGGCTTGACAGAAGAAATCAAATATTGAGAAATTAAAAACACCAACCAAGCAACAGATGTAGATTAATATAAATAATCTGTAGAAAGAAACAAATCCAGCTCAACTGCATTCTCAATATCATATATTCCCTTGTAGATACATTGTGTATCTGTCAGATACTTTAGCTAGAGCATTAAACATTCGTTTCACCTCTGCGCTTATCTCTTTTATGCTCTGCATGGGCTGCCAAAAAAAAAAAAATGCCACTTTGCCTGTGCCACATTTGAGCCGAATTGACTTGTTGTCACGCCCCCAGATCCGGCGGCCTTTCAGCCTCCCGATGGCAGCGACATGCAAATTTATGAAAGCCGCTTTGGCCTGTGTTTCTTATTATTACTTTTTATTATGATTTTTGTTGTTCCTCTTGTTTTTCAGATTCTTGCTCGTATATTAATTTTGTGTTGTTTTTGTTTTTGGTCTCTCGCTGCCGTCGGCGCTGCTCGGACACGCCACAAAGCCAGCTGAGGAGCTGAGTAGCTTGTTTTCGTGCGCGGTACGTTGTTAATAATTCGCTCGCATTACGCGCGATCTCGAAGGAAGATGTCGTCTTAATGACTTCATTAATATTGAGTAAAACACAGTGAGACGGCTCGACCATGTTGCACAAAGTGCAGCCAATCTAAAGGCAACGAATTCGCGCTCAATTGCCAAATCCGAGTGGCAGCCACGAAATGCTTCACTTGCGCCGCGTTTTCCGTTCTGCGTTCTGGCCCGCTTTTTGTTGTTCTTGTCATTATTGCTGATGTTGCTTAACAACAGTTGTTGCTGTTGCTTTTGTTTCCGCTGCGCGACCGTTTAAAGCACACGTTTATGAGCATATCTTGGCTACATCTGAGGACCAGGCACCAGGCAACAGGCATCAGGTCTCTAGTTGCCGTAATTAAAATTAATTTGAAACCTAAACGGTTAATTTAATAAAAATGCATTAGGCTAGGAACTGGCTCTATCAAATTATACACGTAGCCACCGTTAATGATGAGAACTGCGAACGTACTCGTATTTTATATTAATTACATTAATTAAAGATTGCAATCTGATAAACGCACAAGAACAGCATTGCGAAAAGCAGAAGGTGGTTAGCCGAAGTGAGAGAAAGTGGGCGTTACCTATCTGAAAAGAGCCAAGCAGGCAATGTGAGTAACTGTAATGAAAATTAATTGAGCACCAAACTGAAGAATTTTGTACTTAAATTTATTTTTTTCTTAAATATAATTTGAGTTTACCTAGTAGGTACATTTATGTATGTATGTCTTAGTATTTTTTATCAACACCCTTTAATCATTTCAATATAATTGTAACCCCATTTAATTGGAATATTGTAGAGTAATAAAGGATCCACAACTTGTTTATACTATTTGCATCCATTTTGCAGCATATCTAGTTTAGTTATAAAAATAGACATTTCTTACTTAAAATATTAAACTTTTCAAGTTAATCATTGTAATTTTGTTTGCCATCTAGAAGTTGGCATAAAGTGAAAATGATCATGGCTTTATAAAATAGCTGAAATCACTTTCTCACCAAGCCGCAAACCCATTAAGCTGTCCCAGATCCAAGCGCTTGGCTATCTGAACTGCCAAAACTATTAACAACAGCCGCTGTGGGCCTGCCAATATAGGTTGTTCGCACCGCCCCAGACCAGAGTTGGGCAGCGGGTCGACTGCATCGATTGCGGCTCTGGGCGTTAAATACAGGCTGCAGTTTCTATAAATCAGACATATTTCTCAACACCTTTTTTTTTGTTTTTGGCTTTGCTGAGCGGCGTTTCGAACCGCTCATTAAAAACCATTAGGCAGAATATTCAACTGTGAAAAATTATGGCGTAAATGATACCCCCGCGTGAATAGAGCGCGACAATAAACGAGCTAGCCGAGGAAGTGTTGGGAAGGGGGAGCGGATTGGGGGTACAGGTGCTGTTTGGGGGTCTGTGGCTTTGGCCTGGAGCGCGGTGTTGAGGCCTCGAGTTGAGCTCGCAATTCACCTAAACGCGTTTCGAAGTTAACTCGGTTTCTGTGTCATTTTCTTGTCTGCAAGTCGAGTTAAGCGTCAAATAAATTTTCGTCTACGTAAAAACAACAGCGAAATGGAAAACAACAACAACAAGAACACCAACAATAACAGCAAAAATATGTCTAAAACTATTCCCATTGGGGTTGTGTAGACGTTGCGTTCTTTGTGGCTGGTTTTTGCCAGTTTTTATTTTTGTTTTTGGTTTTTTTTTCTTTTTGCAACGAACATTTGCAACAATTTGTTATTGGCCATTTAAGCCGTTTGCTGTTCTTGTTGTTTGCTATTTGTTGCTGGTGTTGGTGTTGGCCATTGGCGCTGCGCACCAGAAATCTGTTGAGTGTTAATGACATTTTTATGTTTTAACGCTTGAAAAGCTGCACCACCGACTACCATTTGGTGGCCTGGCCCCGTCTTTGGCCTCTGTGCGGCCACTCAAATGGGAATGGGAAAGCAAGTCCAATTGAAATGCCGCCCCAGCCCCAGCCCCGGCACCCATCCCTGTATCTGGCTCTGGAAGTGCTCCGTTTCAATATGCTCTGACGTTTGAAACGTTGCAAATGTTGCGGGTTCGTTTGAGTTATTGACTGTTTTGAGTGTGGTATTCGTTAAATTGGAGGATGGAGGATGGAGGATAGTGTATGTGGTGCAGTGGAGAAATGGCAGGTGACCGTGGCCAATATGTGAAAGGTGGGGCAAAGGTTTATTGGGTTTTGGCCAAGTAAATTTCGGAAATTGAAAAAGTACTAAAAAATACTTAAAGGAAATATGAAAACCAAAAAAACGTTAACTGGAGAGTGGGAGATAGAAGACTAGGAAAGATAGAGAGATTTGCCTTTCTTTTTACTATTAGCATAGTCTTTCCATGCGATTTTCATGAGTTCAAGTAACAGATTTTAACTTTTAAAATAAATCTTGCTTGTTATTTCCATATTTCTAAGCTCCTCTCTTTGCTTCACTCCCTGTCTTTCGGATGCATCCTCTCGCTCTCCCCACCACTCCCGTTTGCTCTCTCAATTTATTTCAATTCACGGTCGAAACTTGTGTCAACATTAATTAAATTTCAGAGCACATTTGCAAAACTTTTGAACAGCTAATTGGATTTTGGTTGCAACAACAAAAATAAATACAACAAAAAAAAAAATACAAAAAAATCAACTAAAACGCAGCAGCAAAAGCCAAACAAAACAAAAAGAAACCAAAGCAAATTCGCGTGCAACCGCGCACTAATAACCACCGAGACAAACCCAATTGGAGGACAACGCAGACAAAATATAAAAAAATATACAAAATAAAATAAAATAAAAAATCCGCAGCAAGTTTCCTGTAGCTCCTTGCCGCAGCCGTGGCAAGTTTTTCAAGCGCAGAAAAAACGAAGGAAATGCTCCTATTAAATGTATTTTATTCTGTGTGTGCGCGCTCTGTGTGCGTGTGTGTGTGCCGTGTGTTTGCTTGTTGTGCGCCCGCATTTCAGTTATTTTTGTGCATATTCCTTTGTTTCAGGCTTCACTGGTGCTGAAATTTCGCAAATGTTTTCTTTTGGCCATTTCGTTGGCGGCGCTGGCTGCCATTTTAATGATTTACGTCGCTTAAACGAATTTCATTTCGGGCAGGTGGCCTGGCTGCTGACAGCAGCCGTGGCAGGGGCAGTGTCGGTGGCAGCCTGTCAGAACAACTGTTTGACTTGCTGTTTGTTGACTTGCAGGCTCTGCTGCCACGGCTCAGTGCAGACTCAAGTGCGTGTGTGGGTGGCCGTTGCCTGCGCACAATTTACCCAAGTGCAACGACTTCTCATGCACTTCCTGTGTGATGGCACTTCCTGCTGCCTCCCGCCTCCCGCCCCCCCTTCCCGTTGCCCGCACAATGCCAAAAAAAAAATAAACCTGGCCCGAACTAATAACACTTAACTGCGCCAAGCCGAAAGCTAAGCGTTAATTATGGCAAACTTTTCCGTGCCCGGCTAAAGCGTTTCCCATAAGACACACAAAAGCTGCCAGCTACTGAACTCTGGCTGCACTGCCCCCCTCTCTTCCTCCTCCAGAGCAAATGCATGTCGCTACATCTCAACAAAGGATGCAGTTGCCTAGACTCGGCTAGGCTCCGGCTCCTGCTTGGGCTCGGGCTAGGGCTGCACTCTTCTTGTTTTCGTCGCTTTTTTTTTGTTTTTTGTTTTGTTTTTTGTTGGTTTTGCAGACTTCAGTCAATGCACTCTCTATGACGACGTCGTCTGACTGCACAAAATGAAAAAGTTTCGAAATAAATACTGAAATCCAAGGCCCAAAAGCAAAAACTTGAAAAAAAAAACTGCAGCAGCACTTTAGCTAGAAATGGAAGACTATCGCATACCCTATGACAATATTTAGTGGAACTCTCAATGAGTTTTAGATAGTAGATAGAAATCGAGAAGAACGAATCATAATGGATTAGCTCGTGAAAAGAATTTTTAAGATTAATTCTGGTTTTAAAGCTGAAATTATAAGTTTCAATTGCAGTTAATCTAAGCCCATCTAAAACACATTTTACAGGGTATAAGCTCAGCAGCCCCCTCTCAACAAAACAAAAAAAAAGTAGAAAAAAAGCCTGCTGCATTTTTGTAAAAGGCAAAAAAAAAAATGATTATTAACGCCTGTTGGATATGCCACAGGACGTTGTCGGATGTCTGCGCCGACTCCAGCTATAACTCCAGCTCCAGCTCCAACTCCTGCTCCGTCTCGTCTCTGGCTCTGGCTCTGGCTACTGTGTACACACTTTTCGTCATGTTGTTGTTGTCGTTGCATGTTTTATTTTTGTTTTTTTTTTGGTGCATTTGCCTGCAGCAGCGCTTTGGATGCAAAATGCATCTGGGCAAAAAACAACAGCAAACATGTCGCAGTCACAGCCAGCGGCAGCAGGAGTTGCAGCCGGGACGGACGAAGCTTAGAGCTTGGGGTAGTAGGCGTAGCTACATGACTGGCAGTCGGCGGGCAGCGGCTGCTGGCCCAGCGTCCCTCCCTGCGCTCCTCGCCCCAGTCATTAGGCGCTGTTGCACTTGGCTCGGGCTTGCACTTCAGCCTGCCAGGCAGTCGGATTTGGGCCTGCATCCTGAGCAGGCTCGTCATTGCCGCCGTCGGCGGACGTTACGTGTCTCAGGCAGTTGCAAATTACGCTCTCAGACTCAATTGTCTTGCGCCTCGGAGACTTGCAGGCCCCCAAAAGCAACAACAAAAACAACAACAACAACAATGGCTGCATTTAACGCAATATTTTGCTGGCTAGACAGACAGACAGCCACAGACGGTCACAGACTTGGAGACCAGCTCCAGCTCCAGCTCTGGCTGCGAATCAAATTGCAATGCAGACGTTCCCTCGAGCAGCTGGGGGGCGTGGCGCGGTGGCAGAAGCGTCGCGTCATCGTCGCGACATGTACTTCAAAATTTTGTATGTGTTCATTAGAATGTGTTGGTGATGGTGCTTGAGCGCCCTGAAGTAGGCAACACTTTTCGAGTGCTTGATTTTTACTGTTTTCTATTAATTTTTTCAAATTTGGCTTTTTGTACAGTCGCACAATGTTAACAAAGTTCAGGATTACTTATAGATCAGGCATAAAAGTGCAAATTGGAATGAAAGCTTCATTTTATAAAAGTTAAAAACACAAAGGGATCACTAGTTATAAATTCAATCAACTGCTCATTTAACTCAATTAGTAAAAAACTGTATTTTATGTATAAATTTTCATGCATTAATACAGTAATACTGCGAAGTATAGTAAAGCTATTTGACTATCGTTAAATTTTATACTTATATATTTCTGTTTTTTGCCATTTCAGAACTCGTTCATGTATTTATGAGGTACGTAATAAAAACTCGCTATTTGGATTTAATATGTAAAGAACGCACATTAAAAGCTATTCAAAGCTGAAAGCAGCTTACTTTTTATGCCCAGCCAAAAACAACCTGCATATAAAAAATTAAAAACCTTTAAAAAAAAAAATTAAATAAAAAGAAAAAACATTCAAATAAAATCATATATGAATCTATTATGACAAGTGCGTGGGCTGGGCCACAACGTTGCGATTGCCGCCGACTGTCCAAATTATGTGAAGTGTGTTTAAAGCGGGTTCGGGAAGCCATCAACATTATCAACAACAGCACCACCATCATCATCATCATGTCAAACGGCAGCCGCAACAAGCGACAAGAGAAAAAAAGCTAACGATAAAATTAACAACGGTCCCAACAAAAGCGCCAAACATCGGCCAAAAGGGCCGGGCCGAAGGTAGTTAAAACTATACAATGCTTCCCAAAACGGCAGCTCTATGTCTTATTAGAGAAAATAACGTAGCGGCAACGGCTGTGATTGACAACTATGTTGAAATATCAAATTAAAATTTCATAAATAGAAGAAAATAAAAGTTAAGCGGCTTTATAATAAGGTAATTGCCATGGCTATTAGGCCTGGGCGTGGATGTATGAAATAAAAGCCGCTAGATCTTTGGCTTAGATTGAAGGTCAATGACAACACGTAATTGATTATTAACCGGCAGTGTCCATAGACAAACCCTCCGCTCGTACCAAATCATTAATGAAAGATTGAAAAAAAAACATGTTTTAATTTCATGCTTAAGATATCGTATTAGTAGCGGAATTTTAATTGCCACTATCTATATATCTTAAGCCAGCCTTGGCACAACACACAACACACAGCCACAGCCACAACTCGTGAACTAGAAAAAACATAAAACTGCAATATCTTTTGACTGGCCATACGAGTTCCTGCCCATATGACGTATATTGTTATTGGGAGTGCGCGCCCGCCTTATCGTAGGTGCCACATAAGTAATTCTGCCGCCGCCTGCAGGCCAAACAATTTTCACACCAATGCAATATAAAATAATATCTTTTTTCTTTCTTTTTTTTTTTTGTTGTTTTGTTTTGTACCAATCTACGTTTGGGAAAAACCAATCAATGGCTGCAATTTCCATTAGGTACGAAAAAGTTGCTCAACTACTCAACTAGGAGCGTCCTTTCAAATCTTATATGTGGTCTAGGGAATTATTTTTTGATGGTCTGCGAAGAGTCTTTGTATTGGCCTTAGACAAGAGTGGGAGTTTTAGTTACAAATAATATTTGAATACGCCTTTAAAAAAATTTAAATTTGCCTCTAAGCAAAACATAATCAGTGCTTCACAAAATATCCCATAAATCCCGATAATAACATTTACATAAATCATATTTATTTGCTAAAAACCATTCGAATAGATGAGCTGTAAGCTGGGAATTTTCAATCTTAAATGAAAATCATATTCTGAACTGCCTACAAATAACACTGTAAAAAAAAGTAAATCACAATTTTATCTGAAAATCTTAGATAGTTCTATTCAATCCCAAGATAAAATCACATTCCATTGTGATTAAGTAAGAACACTCAACTATCTTGTAAATCATAAATCTTAACACATAGCGAACAGTTATAATTAATGTTTCAACGGACAGTATTCAATAATTAACAGTGTCTCAGTCAGGCGGCAAGTTTCTCAAATTTGTAGCTACACATATGGTCACTACCATAATTAATAGATTTTTTATTCAAATTACTATTTATTTTTCTTCTTGTTTTTTGTTTTTTTTTTGTTTGAATGTTTGTTTAGATAAGATGTGTGATATAGGCAAGTATTTTAAATGGGTAGCCCTAGAGTTTAGACATAATAGCAGTCAAGTTTGTTTATTCTAAAGATTGCTTGCACACGTTGCTTAAAAAATTATCTTTTATAATGTTAAAATTCGATATGTATTTTTAATGACTCATCTCGGGGCAATAGAGGAAATTGTGTGGCTGTAAATCAATAAACATAGAAAATCTTTTGAAGCTGCAATTTCCACAGCTAACACATGCCCATATTCAAACGGCAGGTTGCTCAATGGGTGCCCAGTTCACTCTGTCTGATAATTACTGTACCATTGCCGACCGCAAGCTGTGCAGAATTTGTAGTTTACGAGCATATAAATGTAATTGGATGCGCAAAAATAGTGGTAGGTATCCAGACGAGTGTGTTTATAAATTTAACAGAGCCTCTGTCAGCTTTGCCTGTCATTTGTGTGCGCTGCTCCACTGCAATTTGCAACGCCAGCAACAGCAGCGGCAGCGGCAGCAGCAACAACTAAGCGGCTAGAAAAGTGCGCATGTGCAAAGGCAAAACGTGTCATCATCGATTACGCAGAGCCGGAGCAGGCAGCTTCTAGCTACAGGCTGCAGTCGGGAGCAATAGCTGAGGCAGCAGCAGCAGCAACTGTTGCCGGCTTGGACAAACAAGTTGCTGTTGTTGCTGCTATCGCTTTGTGTTATCGCTGCAGTAAGGATGATGACGCCGGCAATGGCAATCCCCCGGGCGCGTAACTCAAAGCGACAACACTTGACACTAATTAATACATACGCACCATGCACCATGCAGCATGCCGCATGCAGCAGGCACCGTGCAGCATTGCCACATTGCCGTAGCGTTTCCATGCCCAGCTGCCACCCACTCGGCATGTCGACGCGCTCGTCGCATTTCAATCAAGTCCACGTCAGTCAGTCAGTCAGCTCAGTCAGTCACCGTTGAGATTCAGTCGTGATAAAGTTGTTTGAAAGTGTTGCAGCTTGCAGCTTGCCGCTTCAACACACGCACACACACACACACACATATATATATACACACACTCAGTTGAGTGCCTAACTGGCACATTGCATGGGGCAAAAGGTGGGTTGGGGGCAACTGCCGGTGTGTGCTATTGTGCCGGTTGTCGTTGATGCTTATCAGTTTGTCGCGTCCGTTAGCTTGGCTTAGTTTCAACACGCAGCCAGGCTTGCCGATAATATGCATTTACCGTTGCATTTCCTAGGTTCACCAGTCGGGAAATTTGTCGTCCGTATTTGTATGCAACTTGTAATGCCAATGAAAACTGCTCAAGAACAACGAATTGAAAGAAAAAGTGACAAATTTGTCGTGATTTTCAGTTAAGTTAGGAATTAAATAAAGTTGACTTGGGTTTAAATATTTCGGTTTGGTAAATTGATATTGAATTGTGATATTGGATCTTAGTTTTTTACCTACTAGGGGTAAATTAAAAAAAAAATAGAATTAAAGGTTGGGTTTGCGTGAAGCAAAATCTTAAAATTTAATGAACTTCTTTTAAAAAAAGTTATAAAGTTTAATTAAGGATGAACAAATGTCTTCAAATTAACCAGTTCTCAGAATCTGTATACCGGAACAATTTACAAACTAGTCTTATGGTATTTTATTAAATTATATAACAAGTTAATATTTATAAATATATATAATATTAAAATCTTTCTTAGCATAGTTTATCACCCATCTCTTTTAGCTGTAAAACAATTTCCAGACTTCTGGAAATCTAAATTTTTATTAAATTATACCCAAAATTAGCTGTATAAATTATTTGCATAAATATTTAGAAAAATAAAGTCTTTCATACCCAAACTTAGCTCCAATCCATTCAAATAGTAATCAAATTTCCAAACGACCTCTTGAACTGCCGAAATGTTTTAGCCAAAGCGGAAATCAATTTACTGACAGGATATTGTGATTGCTAGTCAATAATTTGCAACATCAAATTCATACAAATTCGCATATAAAATTACCAATTATGCCAATAATACGCAAATCTGTCATATTATGCGCAAATATGTAAATATGCTTTGGCAATTTTTGTATTTCCTCTGTTATTAGGCAGCATGCCGCATGTCGTTTGACGCTCATTAAAAACCAATTAAAAGGGTTCGTGATTCGGACAGGGCATATATAATATGTAGATATGTGGGACTTGTCTGACAATCATTCATATTCATATGTATATTCAGTCCGCAATGATCGATGAAGTTGCGCCTTGGACTTTGACGCCAAGTGCCGAATTCGATTTCGAAAACGAAATTGAAAACGAAAACGTAATCGGAAATGGAAATCGGTAACGAAGTTAAAGTTTTTCAATTGATAACAATGGCAACTGCGGCACAAAATGGCATTAATTTTCGACTCTTTAAAGACAACTTTGACACCGAATGTTGAATAAACGCTTAATTAACACTCAATAGCGCGGCTAATGCCAATGGGGCCAGCGAGGCAATGGACAGCGGCTGGCGGGACGCGGTAAATTGCGGCAATTGAAGGCGCGACGAATGCAACTCAAAAGACCCCCAACAACAACAACAACAACGGCAACCAAAATAAAAATCAGCAGACAAAAATTAAAGTTTTAAAAGTAAACAACGCAAATTGACATTTTGCCTCTCGACAAGGCAGACAGCCAGAAAATGTTTGTGCAACGTGGGGCAAGCCCAGCAGGTCGCCAATCGAAAATGACAGTTGCAGTTATTTTTTCTCCTTTATTTTTATTTTTATTTTTTTTTTAATTTATTTTTTTTGGCAATCGGTTTGAAATCACACAAATCTCAGGCAAAGTCACTAAATGACTAACTTTGTTCGACGTTTTGGTGTTGCGGTGTTCGACATGCGGCATTGAATGTTGAATGTTGCATGTTGCATGTTGACTATTGACTGTTGGACGTTGGCCAATTGGCCAAGGCGGAAAGTGACAAGTTGCAATAACAAAAATCGTCCGCGCAACACCTGAGGGCAAGGAGTTGCAGTTGCGTCATGCTGCAAGCAACACAGTTGCTGCGGCAGCAACTGCTGCTGCTGTCGTTGAGTAAATGTGTGTGTATGTGTGTGTGTGGGTGCACGAGCAATCGATGATCGCGTTGAAATCTGCTCGCATGTAACGTTTAAATTTGTTGAAATCAGCGTTGGAAAGTCTTCAGCTATAACAGGGGTGTAGCGGGTAGAGGGAGGCGGGAGAGGGGGAGGCGGGGGGCGGGGGGCGTTGCTGCCTGTTGCTAGTTGCGAGTTGCCTGTTGCCTGGTGCTTTTCGGCTTTTCATGCCTTTTTGAGCAAACAAGAGTTGCACGATTTTCTTGTAATTTTCCGCAGTTTGGCTTTTAAAGCCAGGCTTAAAGCGGCTACCCCTCCTCCAACCCCCAATACCAAGTGCAGGCCATATAAATCTGCAATGTTTGTTTAATTTCGTGTGCTTATTCGCCGCGTTTTTTGTTTTAATTTGTCTGCAAAAAATTGGCCAACAAAGGAGGAAAAAAAACGAAACTAAACAAAACGAAATTTGGCTAATTGTGTGGCGATCATTGCTCATTACGGCTCATTATTGTCTTGTTGTTGTTGTTGTTGTTGCAAGTTGCTTGTAAGTTTGTTGCTGTTGCTGCTGCTGCTGTTGTTGTTGTTGGCGGGGTGGTGCAACTTACAGGTTCTTGTGTTGTGTTGTGTTGTTTCCTTACCCCCGTTTTATTGTCATTGATCTTGTACCAAGATTAGCATAGATATTGTTTTCTATTTGTGATTAGATGTCTGAGCACGATTTTGTCTTCGGCCAGCCAAAGGGGGAATTCGAATTGGAATTGGGCTTGGAATGTCTGTTATGTAGCCACTTAAGCCAACGTTAACAAGTTGGCAAGAGCTTTAAATTTAGCAGTCCGATCTTTAAAACCTATAAAAAAAACCAAGAGTAGCCAATAACTATAAAGCGTATCAAATGTATATCATTTGACAAATCAGCCCATCAATTTCTACAGATTTATTGCGTTAGAAAAACTTGTTTTAGTTTTATAAATTCAAAAGCGTAAGCAATTAATTATGTTCAGCAATATTTATAGCCAAATCGCACAGGCTTTGCCAATACCTTTGAATATACCCTGTATGAATATGATGAGGGTATGATAAAAACAGACAGAAATGCCATCAAGCATCCTGTATAGGGTGTATTGTGTAGAGAGTTGTCTGCTATTTATATATTTTTTTTATTGATTTAAATTCCTTTTGTCTTTCTAGCAGGTTTCTACTTAATTTGATTACTAATCAAAGGCGCTCATAAAGCCGATGATTAAATGCCATATAGAATAATCAATAAAATTCCCGCTGTTTATTCCTATTTTTTTTTTTTTTTGGTAATTTAAAAACTTTTTGGCATACATATTACAGATCGTAAAATTTAAATCCACGCGAAACTTGATTTGCAGGCAAACTGAACAACTTTGATCGGAGGCCCCCAAATGTATGAATGACAAAAGCCCATAAAGATTTCAGCGGTTTTTCGTATAAGTTTTATGATAGTAGGGGCTCCATTCGTATCGCAAGCCATAAAAAAAAAAAACAATAAACAAAAAAGAAAAACAAGAAAAAAGAACTTGAGTTGTGGTTGGATTTTATGTGGCGCGTTTCAAATGCTTGGCCATTGTTCCCAATGGCCAAAAGTAAATAAAATCAAATTAAGCAGGCAGAGTTGGAAATTTGTTGATTTTGCATATGACAAAGCGCTGGGTAACTTTTTACGACTTTCGCTTTTAATGGCCCCCGGGCCACATTGGTCTGCTGTAGGTCGCCACGCCACGAAGCAGCCAATGACTGCGTCTCCGACTCCTTTATGGTCTCAGCTATTATGAAATATGAAAACCGCAATGTAAAATGAAGCCGCTGCAAGTTACAAATCTATGCAGCATGCGGCACGGACCAAGGAAAGCGACGCCAACCAACGCGATCCAATGAAAGCGACGGCGACGGCGACGGCGACTGGTGCCGGGCAGGCGATACAAATCGAAGCTGGCGATCATCGAAGTGCCGTCAGCAGCCAGCCAAACAGCCAAACAGCCAGCCAGCGAACTGTGCTGATCATGTTGCACTTTCCTGCTCCAGCATTTCAAATCCGTATAGGCTGGCAGCAGGTCTGCGATCCAACTGATCCGCTGGAGTGCGCTGCAACTGCAACTGCAACTGCCTGTGGCATAAATGCTCGACATAAAGGGCAAGAGTTCAGCGAGTTGTGACTGTGGCAAATGCCTTGGTATTCGCCACAGTGAAATTGAAGCATCAGCTGAAGCTGTTTGGCATCACGTTGCCTCGCCGAGGTTGCCCGTGGTGCACAGATGTACAGACTACATACATATAAATATATACATTTAGGTGGCGACCAGAGTCAGTTGGTGGAAAATTGAAAGTAATTGTCACCTTTTGTGAGTTTTGCACGGGCATAGAAAGTGTGTCTCGCAAGAGAATGAGGTTAAGTTGAAGGCAGCTCATGAAAGTGAGGTTAAGCTGGTAAAAAGTGGGGTTAGAATGAATGAAATTGTAAAAATAACTCTTTTTTCATTAATAGTTTTTTTTAAAAAGTGACAGCGCTTTTGAAAACAGTTGGCTCTCAGCATGTGCACCCACAGATTCCTTGCACATCTCCCAGTTGAACATCTTTGCGTGATCTCTCTGGCAAAGCGTTGCCATGTAGTCGACCCGATGAGCATGCCACGACCAATTAACTGACTGAAGCCTGATGCAGGCCCCGGCATGCTGCGAATCCAGTTTGCTTTCCAAAGCGTTGCCTCTCTAATAAAGACTTAAACAATATCATAGCAGCACCCCCGCAAAGTAGGCCCAGCGCTAAGTCAATCCCCCTTGCCGGCTGCTTGCATGCTATCGCATTGGCCTGGAACTCAACATGGCTGTGCACATTGTGCCCAACGGGATGCATGCGAGGCGGTAAGCGGCAAGCGTCGTGCATGCAACACTTACAGCAACAAAATTAAACGCAAATCGCAACCAATCACAAAGATTACCCCCACACACACACACACACACACACACACACACACACACACACACACACACACACAAGTCAAAGGAGGCAGCGCCCCCGCTGAAAACTTGTAAACTTGCCCGAAGGGGGGCAAGCGCGGTCCCAAGGCGCTTGCATTGGTATTTTAAACACTGGCAGGCGCATAATCAAAACGCTTAAATTATAATAACTTTATTAAGTCTCGACTCTGGGCGAGTGGGCAAAAGTGAATTCGGTGGGAGCAGAGTCAAACACAGGCACACACACACACACACACACTCAAGTGCACACACCCCTCTCGCCTAGGCTAGCTAAACAGGTGTAGTGCAAAGAAAGCAATAACAACAAAAACAACAAATGGCAACAGGTAACAACTCAAAAGTCCCAAACATAAAGCCAAGGCACAAGCGTTTTGTCTGTTGCCCATTTTTTCGAGTGGTTTTTACTTGGTATACACTACAGCAATATTGTTGTTGCTGTTGTTGTTGTTGCCCGCTGCCTGCTGTTATGATTGTTTTTTCATTTTCTCAAGTGATGAGTAGGATATCTGTCTGTTCGTACAGCTATGGCAACAACTACCACAACAACTACAACAACAACTACAACCACAACAGCAACAAGCTATTTGCGACTCACGACTTTTCATGCAATTTTGAATTTAAAATTCTTCACACACTCTTTTCATTATGTGGCTTCATTCCTGACTACTCTGCCACAAACCCCACCCCCCACCTTCCCATCCCTGCCCTGACAGTGCCTGTAAAATGGCCCGCCATCGAAGCCAAAGGCAGCAAAATAAGATGCTACTCTTGTGGCCATCTTGAAGTGGTTGTTGTAATGGGCGAGCGTGTGTTTACAGGTATGTGTGTGTGTGTGTGTGCTTGTGAGTGTGTGCTAGTGTATGTGTGTGGGGGCCACTAGTAGAAGACGCCTCACAATCACGCGCCATTTACGTTTTTATTGGCGCTGGCGCTGTTAGCAGATCACAGTGGTTAAAAACTATGTAAGCAAAGGATTGATATGTGAGAAAACTTTAAAAGAAATAATAATAATAATAATAATAAAAGAGAACTAAAACTCTATTTACTTCACTTGTCCGTCCAATTCTTGTATTTGGTGTCCCCAATACAAGTTTCATCAGGATAGAATTGAATCCGTATAAAAACAATTTCTGCTCTTTGCCCTTCTGGGTTATCGCATGCCTTCTTATCTTGGTAGACTTTTAATAATAAATCTTCCTTTTCTTTCTGATCGTAGAACCATGCTTGGTGTAATCTTCTTAATAATAATAATAATATAATAATAATAATATAATTATATTTTATGAAATTGTGCCTGATTAATTTATCCTTTTGTTTGAGAATGTTGTAAGTGACCAAGAAAGCAAACAAATTCCTGAACTTTGAATTCAATTGTAATTGCTTTTATATATACAAGTATAGATTATAATTATAATCAATCCATACACTATCCATACACTGCCTTAGAGACAACTCGTGTAAGGCGGTCTACATATTAAATATATTACTGGGTATTTAAAAAGTCACATAATTAAATCCAGTTTGAATCTGAATCGTTAGCTTTGTTTAATTCCACTGTCGCACACAAATGCATGACCTTTGACCACTGTGCAGAGACGCGCGTGGATTTTGTGTTGGTGTTGGTGTCGTTGGCGATGATGACGCTGACGTTGACGATGACTGGGCTGCTTGCCCTGCTCAGTGGCTTAGCCAGCTTGGCACGGATATGTCTGTCTTGGACTGTGATTGCTGCTGCTGCTGCTGCTGTTGATGGTGCTGCCGCTGCCGCTGCCGCTGCCGCTGCCGCTGCCGCTGCCACTAGCACTACC
This sequence comes from Drosophila colorata, assembly GCA_035041545.1. Lineage (NCBI taxonomy): Eukaryota > Metazoa > Arthropoda > Insecta > Diptera > Drosophilidae > Drosophila > Drosophila colorata. Next base: position 11,996,303 of record JAWNLD010000564.1, read on the forward strand.
ACTTGGTGGTCCAATTCAACGAATTGACTATAATCAGTCTAGTGGCAAGTACTTTTCGAGTGCCCCCTCATGCACTTCTGTGCAGTGTGGAGAGTGCGGAGTTGGTGCAACTGTGGCTGCCCAGCCGGGTCGGTCGGCGAGTTGCAAGTGGTTTGTTACCACCAGCACCACCACTCGCATATGCAAATGTGTACCTTGCGCCACTCGGTCTAGAAACGTCAGGTACACTCGAAGCGGCTCTCACGAGTGCCGCGACGCACACAAAATTAATTTATTACATACAATGCAACAAATTACACCACTCATTAATATTTTAGCCAAGTTTTGCGTAGCTGGCCAAGCGCTGTAGCATGTGCAAGGATGGAAACGTGGAAAGGAGGCTGCTGCCAGCATTCCGTTCGTTCAGGGGCGGTACATGCCCAGCGACAGCGCGACGTCTTGGCCGAGGCACAGCGCTCATACCTAATAAATCTGTAATTTGTAATTAATGTGAAAAATTGCCGCCCGAGACGCCAAACAAGCCTAAATTGTTATTATGGCCACGGTGCAGGTTCAGAGCCCAGTGTCGAGTCCAGTTTCAGTTCATAAAAACTGCACACAACATGACCATGTGTGTGTGTGAGTGTGTGAGTGTGTGGTGTGTGTCGCGCTGCTTGTCTGTCCGTCGTTTGGTTTGTTGTGGGTCAAAGCCATAACTCTTCAACAAGTTCGGCAGTTCGACAAACGCATTGCCTGTGGCCCAAGTCTGGCCTGGCCTGGTCAGCAAATGTTGGCCAAAAGGCGGCTCAGTTAATGTTCGTGCTGTGTTTCATAAATATAAATAAAGCCACTTGACTAACGCACACAGGCGCGTGTTTAAGACTTGAAAATGTGAAAAGTTGGTCAACAGATTTGCTGTTGTATCGCATGTTGCCAAAATATCATTGCGCTTACTATGGCAAAAGAAAAAAAAGAAAACAAGTAAGAGCGCTCCAGTCGCACACGCCCTACTACGAGATACCCTGAACCCACCTTCAAGCTGTCGTTACAAACATTTAACCCCCTTTTGCACACAATCGTACGCCGCATGCTGAGCACTTAACTTAGCGTCTGCTCTTAGAAAACTATACTACATGCAAATGTATTTACATACAAACATATATACACATCTGAGCATGCTAAGGGGTACGCTAATCTGATGACGCGCAGTGTATATACACACCTATATGCCCATTTTCAATGGGTTCATGATGTAAAAATTCGCAGATTTCCAGAGAGAGAGCGAAGAGAGAGTATAGAGAGAGAGGGGCGTATGGGCGTATAACTTCAGCTCTTAAGCTATTGTAGTCCCTAAGATCGACGCCTTCATACAGACGGAGGGACAGACAGACGGAAATGGCTAAATCGACTCGGCTAGTGATGCTGACCAAGAATATATATACTTTATCGAGTCGAAGATGCTTCCTTCTGCCTGTTACATACATTTGCACAAAACCATTATACCCTTTTTACCCATTTTCAATGTGCTCAGGGTATAAAAAGCCCAACAGAGGCAACCACTCGGTCGCTTGGCGATGGCATATCGCGCCATTGTCTGCTGAAAGCAACTCATGCGGTGTGATTAATATGGAAGATGGCCAAAACAGATCCATAGCCAACAATTTATGATATGTGCGGAGAGCTGTGAGTATGTGAAAGAGAAGCGAGTAAAGTGTGTGACAACTTAATCAAGAAAACTGTTCAAACAGGAGAAAAAATTTATTTAATGTTGAATTAAATTATTAAAAGTCTTTCCAAATTTACCTGTAATTTTTATATTTTATATTTAAAACTTAACTAAGAAGTAAAAATTAACACAAGGCTGTTATTATATTGTTAGCTTTTTATATATTTTAAATAACTATATCATTTAAATTAATTATTTTCGGTTTGTTTTATATGTTCAATATGCTTAAAGTTTTCCAGTTTTTATTTTACTGTAACACAATTAGCCCATTAAAAAAACACTTTAAATAGGACACAAAATGTCTGCTTATATGATTGATAATATTCGAAAGCTATAAAAAACAACCAAAACACAAACTATTTATTACACTATGGATATTTTTAACAGTTGACCGCAATGAAAACACAAAACAAAACGAAAAAAAGAAAAATTCGCACTATTGCCCTTTACTCCACCCCTGATGCGATTCGAGGCGGTCAAATTGCTAACCGGTCAGTCACCGAATCAAAACAATTTTTTAGATCATGCTGGCCAAGAGGTAACGCAGTTGAGTGAGTGATTCAATGGAGCAAAACGTGAGCCAAAGACGTGAGACAACAACAGCAACAACAACAACAACAACAACAACAACAGCAACAAAGACGACAACAACAATAAGCACCGTTTATATGCCTGATGAGCGGGCGCCTTTGAATACGACCCCAAGATATAACATTTTTTCGTTCACTTGTGATATTTATTTTTTTCTCAACGAATCAATCACAATGATTATGATAAATGATTTTGGTTTTTCACTATTTTTTTTTTTGGTTTTTTTTTTTGGCCTGCCATTGTTTGGTAGTTTTATCTTTTCTTATTGAGTTTTTTTTTTGCTGGTATTTTTGCATTATTACGCCGCGTAATGGCCGATCAGCGAGTTGGGTTGTAATTGCCGGCTTATAAATCACAGTGAAAAGATATAATTTCTGTTAGATGATCTGTTCGGCTGACCGTAGTTGATTAGCGCATTTGTCCGGCTCTCAATGGAGTTTCACTTTTTTTTCAAGACATTTAAGACATACAAGCGAAAACGAAACGAAACGAAACGAAAAGCCCCCACGTAATGCTGACCCAATGAACTCTTTAACAGTACTTGCAATTTTTTCTAGCTATTTGCTTAACGGTCTTGATTGTTCAGTTTTACAATACCATGGTTATTTAGTGGGTTTCTTGCGTTTATCGCCTTTTTCTAATCTTGTTAAGAAACTTCATTAGTGTCACAAACGGACGCCTTCCGCGCATTGATTAATGTGTGTCAGGCGGAAACTGTGGAGCACCAAAACGTGTAACAAGGCGGCAACGGACCACCAGCAACAGACCCAGCCCCAGTCTCAGCCCCAGCCCCAGCCCCAGCTCCAGCTCCAGTCTCAGCTCCAGCGGACCCGGTAGCTATGGCAGCTGTAGTAGCTGGAAACCTGAACCTGACTCACAAATGTGGCTATGTTTGCATAGACCACGCCCCTTTCATGTTGGTCGCCTGCAATTTGAAGTCTTTATTGTGCACTTTATTTATAAAGGTGGAAACTGCATCATTAGTTTGCGCTCGGAGCTTAGCATGTGGCTGGACATGATAACCAAAGAGAGATATATTAAGTTAAATATGTTAGATAAAATTTAAGAATTGAGAAGTGGTGTAAAATAGCTAAACTTGTGTTAAACCTGAATTCATATGCAAAGAATAATATTATTATATTTAAATACAGTATTTTATATACCAATTTCAGTAATTTTAAAGACTTAAATTTCATATATTTTCAAATAGAAAATAAATAAAAATATATATATTATCTAATTTTTTACTTCATTTTTATAACTTAATTAATTCCTTAAATGTCAGATATTGTTACATAAGATAGTTGTTGAAATATTTTTGCACATAATTTTTTGTCAACTCCTTAGCAAAACCTGCTTTACAATCCGTTTAAAGCCAGTCTTCTGTTGCCTGAACAATGTCTTTAATGTTATACAGCCCAGACCATATTCATATTTTACTAAACTAAGCTGCAACTTTTCGGGGAGCAACTTTCAAAAAAGTGCTAACAAGCTGCAATTGAAGTTGTTGCTGCTTTAAATTTGACAATATTTGGCAATTTTTTAGCTGGTTTTAATAATTTGTGACAAGTTTTTTAATAAATGTGCTCAACTTTATTTATATTTTGTCGTTTTTTTGTGGTTTTTTTTGCAGTCGGAACACCCAACACGCGATCCATGTGGCTGATGCATTGACACAGCGACGCAGAGACACTTGTCGCCCAGCAGAGTAGCCGCTCGGGGCAGCTGTGCGGTAAAATGTTTCCACGGCAGCCGGCTGTGGATCAGGATGCGACGACAACGCTGCGCCCGGCGTTTCCCAACTCTCGACTGGATTCGCTTGCGGCGCATCCAACGCCCGCGACTGAACCTGATCCGAACATGGACAGTCAGCTGGCAACGCCAGATCCAACTGAATTGGGCGGCGCCAATGTCGGCTATAATCCGCTGGACGATGACTGGTGGTCCAATGCCATTGAGGTGGACACGTTCGACTCGCCGCTGGCCTTCGATGCCAGTGAGAATGGGCTGTGGAACGGGCATTTTGTGCCGCCGCCGCCACGTCCGCCCTTTCTGGATGAAAGCGTCGCCGCTGACGGCCTGACCACCTGTGATCTATGCACATGGGCCTGGCAGCGTAATGCCTACTCCCTGGACGGTTCGATAGGTAAGTGCCGATAAACCGATATCGTTCGCTCTCTCTAAGCTCCCAATGAGTAATGGGCCCTCTAGCCCCGCATTGTAGTCGCGTTTTTCAATTAAAAACTCAGCCCATCCCCAACTCCTCCAAGCAACTCCTCGACAAGACAATACTCGTATCTGTGCAGCGCTAGCCGCGCATCGCCGCACATCGATCGCTGATATCAATTTATCAAACTGATGTTGGGCGTGCGTGGCGCGATTGCTTTTCGGCGCTGTATTTTTCAAGAGCCAAGTCTTTCCGGATCTTGGCGAGGCCTGTTGGCCGCTGCTTCACTTGCGTTTGCAAATTTAATTTTGCACATAACTCTTGGTGGCACAGCCTTTGGCTTAGGCGTTCCAGGCCACGATCTCTGGATTCGCAGCTCTTGCCGCGAATGTGGCCTATCGCCTCCATCGCCAGCTCGACTCATTTGTCTCTGCGCTTGTAAAATTGCTCAAAAAGAGGCATGGGGAACTCATTGTAACTTGGCTTAGACGAAACATCATGAAAAATATGAAGCAGTGGGCGTGTTGCAGGAGCAGAACCCAATGTCGATGCTGCAGCTGATGCCAATGATTAAGACTCGGCCTAGACGGCTTTACTGGGCCTGCTTCTAAAAGCGTTTTCTTTAATTTATTTGAACAGAAATAAAGCAATATTGGCCGGGCGACTATCTGCAAGGGCTATTGAATTAAAGTTGAAATAGATCTTATCATAATTAGATAAGTGCAGTGATTTTTATAAAAACAACAGGAAACGAAAGTGTACTTGGGCGAAAAAAAAATTAGAAAATTTATAAATGTTTCTTAGAAACTCTATTAATATGGAAAGTACTTATAAAACTGTTAAACTTAAAAAAATATTATTATGTAGAAGACATGAGGAACTTTGATATTTTAAAAATATTTTGGTAATATGTAACTTTAAAGTTCTTTTTAAAAAACTGTTGCTTATATTCCAAAAGAGGTTCGTTAAAATTTCTGGTTAAATAATAACACGAATTTGTATATAACTCTTTTTTTTTTAAATGTAAAGCTAAAAAATTGTTGTGCACATAATTTTCCTCACCCACTCCAATTTCCGGATGACTTCATCTGCATAATAACTTCGACTGTAAATTACACAAAGCACAATCAAAAGTCAACCGTTCAAAACTTGTTAGAACTTACCCCGTCATAACCCAAATACTAAATGCACAAAGCGAATACCAAATGACCGTTGGCCAGAGCCACATATGAGCATGAGTTGTGCCGAGTTAGGGTTATGGTTAGGAATATGGCATGGCATTTAGCCGTTTGGCGTATTTGATTTCCAGGAATCGCTTTCAGCGCAAATTGAAGTCATTATACAGGAAGAGCCGGAGCCGCAGCCGGTGCCGCAGCCGGGGCCTGTGCTGAGAACGAGGCAGGAGTAGGAGAAGCCTGCAGCTGGCGGCAGAGCCCATTGCCCGTGCCCGTTGCCCGGGTTATTAGGCTAATTATAGACTGGGGCAAACATTTCAGTGTTTCAGCATTTCTCATCATGCGCTCATATGGAATTGTATATATAAATGACTTTATTCATGCCGACTGCGACTGTTTGTCGCGCCGTCGCGTCGTCTGCTGCCGACGTTTGCCCCAGCCTCAGTCGCAGCCGCTGCCAACGTGTCAACTAATTTGCAACACTCGCCTGGACTGGAGGGGGCAAAACTGGCCAGTTCCCTGGAAATACCTGCGGCGGCTGCTGCCGCCTGGGCTTTGTGAAGGGATTAAGCGGCAACAGCTTCTCCATACTGCCAACCGGCAATAACAACAGCAAAAAAATTTGACTAATGTCTTAATTTTGCGCCTAGGTGTTTTGGTAGTTTCGGCCAGAGCAGTTGCTATGCTCCGCTACTCCAAGACCCAGCTCGAGCCCAAGCCCAGGCCCAAGTCGTGCCTGGGCTGCAGCGAATGCCATTCACTTCGCTTCATCCGCTGAAGCCCTGGCAAATTGAGTTTTTGCATGTCGTGGCCCATGTCTAGATTTCTGTTTCTGTTTCTGTTTCGTTTTGTTTGCCGCTCAAATTGACAGCTGAATAAAATGTTATTATATTTACACCATAATTTGCATGGCAATTAATCAAATGGCATGCAAAATTCTGTCGCTTCGACAGCGACAAAAACAACACCAACAACAACAGGGCCAAAATGTTTCCCAACAAAAAGCTCTCTTTGTTTGCGACACATTTTTGGGCACCCAGGCAATTCCCAGAATTTTCCACAATTCTAACAAAATATCAAAAGGTCGAAACCGCCTGAATGTCTAAATTATGTGCGCAGAGCTTGGAGCCGCAACGAATTTTGCACGGTGCTTGTTAAGTAGTTGGGAACTGGGCTCCATTAGAGATGACCAACAAATTGGTTAAGTAAAATGTTTGTTTATTTAGGTGCCGTCTAAAATAGAACATATATATATGTTATATTAAGCTTTAGCTTCACAGAAAGTTAACTTAAAAGCCTAGTTTCATATAAGAATTAAGTCCGGCATCTTACATCTAGTACTAGCCCGAGATCTGAACCCGAAACTGCTCATAAATATCAGCAAATTTTTAAGTTTGAAAACGGGTTTAATATTGAAAATGTATTCGATATATATCGCTTAGTGAGCTCATCTCTAGCTCCACCTCCGAGCCTCGCACCTCCAGCGTCACTTTATGGCAAATTAAGTTCACCGCTTGATTATTTGAGCGGCATATTTTTGTGTAATTTATGCGCCGCCTCAGCTCGTTTATACCCCAACCTCTATTCAGATTTAGGGCTGGGCCCAACAACACCAACAACAACAACAAAAAAAGGGTAAACAATTCGACATTCCACAAATATTTACAGCAATTTGTAGCACAATAAAAATGTAACAACTTGCCAAAGGAACCCGCAAAAAGGACTCATTTTTGACTTTGTGAGAGGCTACAAATGTTTAACAACAACAGCAGCAAACAATGACAAAGGCAAATGTCCCGACAGCAGCAGCTGTTAAAGGCAGCTTCGTCCCGCCTTTGGCACTTTTGATACGTTTTATTGTTGTGGCGAAATACACATAAAATCACATAAATAAATTTAAGTTGCTTATTTTATGCACATAAAGCCCCACATTGGGTCTAAAGTTTGGCTCTGAGTATTTGGGGCGTATGTGGCATGGACTTAAACACTTCTTGGTGTTTTTTTTTCATTTTCTCGTTTATTTGCCGACCACCCCCTGGGGCAATATCATAAATGGCATAATGGCATTGTGGCGCAAACACCATAAATATTGTAAAGCTATAGACGTAACAATTATTGACAGATTTATGCACAGCTATTCAAAGTGCCGCTGAATGGCGTTTCGGCCAGATTACCAGTTACAATACTTATGAAAGTGGATAAGCAATTTGGAGAGCCGCAGCTGATGCTCTATTGTATTGGTTCCGGGGTTAGGGTAGTTGCAAATTCTAAAGCGAAACTGAAAAGCAACAATAATAATCGATTTTTAAGCATTTCTTTTATCATTTTATAGCATACTTTTGAGCTTATATACACTGGGAGAAAGCGGTTTGTATAAACGGTTTTAAAGTACTTTTGAATAAAAGAGTTACAGAGAGACAAACCATGACTAAAATGCCATCAAACATAAAAATCGGTTTCGATTTGACAAAGTAATGGGAGTTTGAAATATGGAAGCTATGGATCTGAGAGCTTTACTTGTCAACATTTTTGTCACTTTAATCCATCAGCAAAACACCAGCAACACCAAATTTAATGAACTGAAACTATCTCAACTCAGTTGCTGTAATAAATTTAGGAATTCTGTGCATGTTCCAAACATTAAGCAAGTATTCAAAATAAATATTATATATAGCACATTAATTGGTATCATGTTGAAAGCTGCGATTCCTTTCTGCCCACTTTTGAGAAGCAATTATGATTTTCTACTTTTCCGCATCGTTTATTCTGATACGCCCCATGAACTCCCTGTTCACTGGCATTCGCTCGTTAACGCCTGCCGCTCGACCAATACCAAACACAATATAAGTCTAATCCGCAGATTATGGAATGTGTACAAAAAACCACAAGAGCAAATTTTTTTTTCGGTTTTGGTTTTTTGTTTTTTCCCAAGTGACGCAACTGTGGAGCCTCTAAAAACGGCCTCTGTTTCCAGAGGAGATGTATTCAAATTGTTAGCGGAAATGAGTGAATTCTTCTCATGTTTTGTAGCTTTGCGGATTGTTTTTGTTGCTCTGTGCTCTCACTCGTATAATTGTTGCAACGCACTGCGGCCTGAGGCCATAAAAAAGTAAACATAATACACAGAGCAACTGAACGCAAAGGAGGAACTCCAAAGCAGCCAACCAGCGAGAAAAGTTATTTGCTATTTTCATGGAATTTTCATAATTTCTGCTTCGTTTGTTCAAGTTTCTTTTTCCTTCGGCTTTTTTTTTTGTGGTTTTTACTATGCGAAATGGTAAAAAGTAAACAAGATGCTCTCCGAAGATCGAAAAATTATTATTACAGGCAGCGCATTTAGTAAAATATTGCAACGATATTGTTGTTTTTATACGGGGGTGTTGATGCTGATGTGCCAGCGTGTGTGTGTGTGTGTGTGTGTATGTGTGTTGTGGGATGCCTGCATAATATGTTTAACTTTGTTTACATTTTGCATTTTTATTGTGGCGTCGTCAACGTCGACTGCTGCATCTTGCGCGCTGTTTTGTTTCTCGTTTAATCAATTAGGGCGAGTCGTGAACGGGCCAGTAACAGAACAAAAACGGGGCACAGGAAGAGGAAGAGGAGCAGAGCGCAGTTGCTTGAGGCAGCACCAAGGAACCAACTGGACCACACACACAGCTGCTGCAAAATGCGGGCGCCAGACAGCGGAGAGGCAGTAGATAGAGCGAGGGGGCGGAGGAGCCAGAGAAGGGTTCCAGTTGCAGCTAATAGAATTGCTGAAATACTGATTAAAATAGTTTCACTTTTTAATTACAATTTATGCGTTTTTTGCCTGCTCATTTTGTTACTAATTATTGAAGCGATGGGCGCGCTTCTAGCCTCAGGGGCACCCTACTGTTGAAACAAGATCAAAGAGGCATCAAGTAGGAGACGTCAGCAACACGCCACCGCAAAAACAAATCCAGAGAAACATTGTCTTTCTCTCTCGTGCTGTGGCGGCGACAACATCAAAGGAAATTGTAGACGCAGTTTTCCTGCCCAAACATAAACATACGCTTATACAGCCGGCTCTATTTGTTTTTTTAATATACCCTAACTGCAGAGGGTATTCTAATTTTGTCACAAATTGATGAATGCATTTTCGAGTATGTATATAACATTCTTGAAAAAGATGCCAAATTGAAGTGTTTTTCCCTACGAATCATTCTATCATAATGTTGGAAATAACTATCAAATTGCCTTAAAAGATATATTTCCAAGATTTAATTATTACCAATACAATTTGGTAGAGGCTTCTTTATCCTACAATAAATTCAAAAAATACCTAATAAGTAAAAGAGTATTCACACTTCGTCATTTTGCGTATTGTTATCATTTCTTTTTTTTGCCTTTTTGTTTTCGGGCAGTCAAAAAAAAAATTAAAAATCAATTTCTTTACACTTCTCTTCCCCTAGCTCATTAGCAGCGCATCATCACAAAAAACATTTTCAGTTCTTCAGTATTCAAACTTACGAAATTTTGCACCGAGGCGACAAAATTCTTTGAAAGTCTGCCAGCGTACCTCCAACCAAGCGAGAGCTGTTCCAAATGTTTGCCGGGGGCAGAGTGGGCGTTATTTTTAGTACTGAAAAATCTAATTTACTAATGAGCCGTGAGCATTCGAAAAATGCACATAAATTTCGCCTAATTGAAAATCCATGCGCGGATAATTATGAGTGTCAGTCAGCAATAAAATTGCGGGCGTGACGCAGCCCCCTATTTAGTATTTGTTTACTTGGAAAATTGAAGAAATTTTCCATTTACAGCTGAATGCTTGAGATCGGCGCAAGAGCAGGTGGAAATTAATTACACGGGAAAAATGTCAATGGAAATTGAAAAGCACGAATATGAAAACAAACAGTCGAAAAATTTGGAATATGTTTATTAAGGAATAAAATTATGAATTTAAATAATTTATTGCTTTTTGGCGTAATCAATATAGTATTTATATCATCATGATATTCTCCACAATTCAGTTTCAAGTACATTGCCTTAAAAGTTATTACACCGAAGATCGCAAAAGAATCGGACGTGGTTAAGAAATAAATTACAAATTACCATAAAAGCTGCCAAGAATTGTAATTCTTAAGCAGTTAACACAAGAATCATGTTGAATGACACCGATTAGCAGTTTACCATCGCTGCGCACAGGCCAAGGAGCAAACAGGTGTCCACTGTAGCATCGAGTTGTGGTCAACTTGTGGTTTTTGGGCAGCTGTTCATTCATGGAGCGAGTGCCGCATGGCAGAGAGTCATAAAACCAACAGACACACATACATACAGTGAAGGACTATTGGCCAAAGATCATAAAAAGTTTTTATGAACTGACAACGACAACGACAACAACAAACAACAGACAAGAAACGAGAAACAAGAAACTAGAATCAACTTAACCAGCTCCCGTCCCATGTTTACTATAACACCTAATGTTCTACTAATTTGAAATATGTTTACGAGTGTTGAAAACGTTACTTGGACTCGCGACTCGCGACTCGGTCGAGCTTCAGTTTTAATTTCAGTTTCAGTGGCCTGTTGGTCTACCTGGTCAGCCCCTTAGTCAGCCCGAGAGTCAAAGGCCTCTTTATAAGCATTTTATGAGTTGTCGTTCGCGGTGTTCTACTGTTTAAATTTTGATTAGGCGATGCGTTCGTCTAGATAAGCCACATGTAACTGTTGACTTTGGCCCTGCCTTGACGATCGTGGCCCTGATATCAGGTCTTGGGTTTGCCTAGTTACATTTCTTTCGGGTATTTCAGTTTTCTAGGGTCTCGTTTTGCATTTGCATAGCGATACGCATCAACAGTTAAATGTGTGCCCTTTTACGACATACCTTGTTTATTTAATTGTCTTTTATTATGTTGCATTTAGATGACTTTTGGTTTATTATTTACCTACTTATGTCAACATGTACCGAAATCTATGGGCTGCAGAAGACCGAAAAGCAGAATAGAATATATAGTATGGTATATTTTATAGACAAAAAGTCGCCTCACAGATACTTTCTCTTTAAGAAAAGCATTCTATACAAGTTTATTAAAAAATTTAATGAAATCTATTGAGTTCTATTCTAATGTATCGTATAAATTATCAGCAGTAAGAACTATTAACTGGTGCATGAGTTTTCCATTAAATTCTATTTTTTCGGGTGGGTGTGTGTCAAATTTTATGCATTTTTCATATGGCAATCCCAAAATATTTATGCTAAGCACCGCGAACAGTTTTTATTTATAAATTTTTTGGTTTTTGGAAGCTCATAAATTAAACATGAAGCTATATTTTTTTATGCCACGCACTTTCTGCACCAATTAACAGTGCTGTCAAATTTTGTTTGGGCTCTGGGTACATCTAAATTTGATTTTGCGCTTCATTTAAACACGCAATTTGCATTTGTTTATATTGTTCTTCTAATATTAGCATTATCTTTAGCTGGGACATAACTTTCAGCCTAATTGGCGCGGCCGAAAAGTTTGGGATACAAATTAGGTATGCGTATAAGTGAGTTTGTGTGTGTGTGTGTATATTGGGGGCGTGGCTTAGCAGAAATTACAGAAGATTTATATTTGCGCCAAGTTTTAGCGCGGCAACAGCTCGTAGAAATGCAAAAGCCATATATACTAAACTAATTAAAATTCAACTTGGCAAAAAGTTTTTAGCCTAAGCAATAAATATTGTAAAATATGCACCCGATTGCCCCCCTACGCCCCCACAGTTGTATAAGTGCGGGGCCAACGCCTCTATTTTCATTTCCTGGCAAGTGAAGCATTTCTTGAATTTCCATGCGGCTCCATTTGTCATTTCACTGCCAAAGTTTTTGTTTGTGCTCTCAAGTTGAACGCAGCAAAGAGCATGGCTCATGGAGGGGGCGGGCTGAGTGCTGGGTACTTGGCAAATGAGTAACTGGCATTGATAGGTTGCCTTAAAACTTGCCAAATATTAAGACAGAGAGAGAGAGAGAGAGAGGGAGAGAGAGAGATTTTGCCAGTCGAGTATAAATTACAGATTTGGGGTTTGCTTTTCACCCAAAGTGAATCAACTTTTTGATAAATGCTGCTTAATGCTACAAATAATACCCATCTAATTAGTTAAGAGGTTGTCGAATCAATTTATCTTGCTTTATACAGCTTACAGTCCCTACTTTTATTTCGAATTTCTTAATTCATTTCTTATTGAGCTGTGCGTGCGCAGTGCCAACAAGAAACACCTGAGAATTATACAATATAAACATTTATCATGCGGCAACAGGAACTGTCTTCATTTACCTGAAGTAAGAAAGCGAAACTACCTGCTCCTAACTCTACCGACTCCAACTCTCAGTTTCAATGGGGTGCCTCCGAACAAAAGGACAAAAGGTGAAATGTTTGTGTGATAAACCTAATGAGCAAAGCATTTGGTATACCGCCCGATCCGAAGATAGCCATCAGCAACTAAGGCTAGCTAGACTCAGAGGTTGGGGTGGCGCGGTATCGTGTGCCGTGTGGCATATAAAACTGTTGTCACTTCTTGGCAATGACATTTAAATTTGAATTCGGGCAATCTAACGACGCTTAGCAGTTGGAGTTCATAGGGCCCAACAAAAAAAAACCAAATAAGAAAGAACAAAACTGCTTAAAAGGTTTTTTCCAGCGAAAGAGAGACATAAAATTCAATTAAGACATTTCTCAACATTAGTTGAGCCGCAGAAAGAGCTGAAATGAAACAAATGATGTGAGCTGAAGAAATATTATCGAAATATGCATGAGCCGCATAACTTGGCTTCTAAATAATTACACAAATGTTTAGTAGATAATTTGTTGGCATTGTTATGCAAATGCAGTTAGCAGGAATGAGAGAAGGAATGGTATGAGTATGGGAATGGATATATTCAGATCAGCAGCTGGCGCTCATAATTGAGACATTTGCCAGCACTCTCTGGAATTTTGGATTAAATATGTGTAGATCTACGCCTGGTATGCAAATCTCTAGTCCAGCTTTTTTTTCACTAGCCAAGCATCGTGCATATTAAATGAGCTTAAGATCTGCTAGTCAACATTTTTGTTCTTGTTCTTCTTCTTCATTTATTAATAACTTGTATGGAGATTTAGGTGCCGTTCTATGCGCTTCTCGCGCTTTGACATACGACGGCGGCAACATTCTTTTCATTTCTTTTCTGTTTTACACACTCGATTTTAATTTGCTTTGGTTCTCTTTCGTGGCCGATCCTTATCAGCTGGTAATGCCTAATTTATGTGGCAACTGTGAGTCTTAATTTATGCATGCGGCTTAAGTGAAATGCCCCGCTACGAGCTGGAACTGGAACTGGAGCTGGAGCTGAGGCGCGCTTCATTTATATACGTACGTGCTACTATATCATTTTTTACTGGCTTTTGCGTAAGCGTGTTAATGCACTAATTGTTTTTGGCAATTAATCAATGTTTATGTGGGAAACGTTTCATGCCTTCTGTAATTTCCTAATTTCCACTATGAAATAACTTATAATTTATGTTGACATTACCAAAATTCACTGCGTGTCTGCGCCAGCTATACAAAGTGTAGCTTTCCCTACATTTCAGCCGTACGCTTTATAAATGGGTGCTTGGCAAAAAGTTTAATTGAATTTCCCCATCCTTTTGCATAATTGAATTTATATTTTGGTCCTGACAGTAAACAGATTTCGGCTTTTACTTGCCAAGACATGTCACTCATTGGCATTTTGCCAATCCGGGCGTGCACCCAACCCAAAAGGCCAACAAATTTTGGCAGAAATGCACAAAAAGCCCGTAATCAAGTCGACCAAACTTGGCAGACATTTCGTTTGCAGCTGCAAATTGAAATTGCGAAATTCAAGGGTGCAAAAGCCAAGTTAAAAGATCTGAATTTTCCCTTTTAACATCCTTCAAGAATTCAACAGTAAGTGCATAGTGAATGTGCATTAAAGCGAATAAATCCGAGCGTATAGAGAGGAGTTGTTTGATTTCAGACTCCTAATTTAGTCAAAACAATTTAGATCATGGTTTACTCTCTAGAATAATAAACTATCAGAATATTATGCCTTGTGGGAATACAATAAATTTGAATTGAATTGTTTTTTTAGATATAGCCTGCACCCGCGTTGTTTACGTTACCTTTGTGGCACAAATTAAGTCATTAGGAGTATGGTAACGCATTTTGGGATTGAAATAACCAACGCTAATGATGTGCACTGTAGCCAGTGGTAGTTGCAGTTGTTGTTTCTCTCACCTGCTGAAAGCTAATTTACCAAAAAACAAAATACTAAAAAAAGAAAAAAAGAAAAAATAAACAAACAAGTAGCCCAAGGGTGGACGGGCAAAGAGCAACAACAAACTCGAACAACGTGTAGTATTGACCACAAATTAACAGTTGCAACATTTCGTCGGCTCTCGACTAGAACAATTTATGTAAAACGTAAAGTGAGGCCATAAAAAAACGTGGTTGTTGAGGGCAGCGACGCGACGCTGGCGTCCGCCTCGACGTCGTCTGCAATGCGTAATTACGGCTCACATTACACACTCACACACACACACATACACACGCATGCACTCATGCACTCACACACGCACGCGGATCGCATTTGCACTTAATTGTGGCGCTTAATTAGACCAAAAAGGTGCACAAAGGCCCAGACAATGGCCCAGAGCGACAACTGCGAATGAAGTTGGAGGGAGAGAAAGAGAGAGAGAGATTCACGTGCACTCAATTCAAATGCATTTACATGTTGACTCTTTGCTGTCTGCTCCCCTAGCCCCACCCGCCCCACTTTGTTTGACGACTCAATTCGCTTAATTGCGTGTAATTGTTGTTATTGCTGGGTAAAATTGAAACTGAGGTTGGTAAAAGGATTTCACGGCAAATGCCGCCCGCTAATGATGCGCCCCACACACAAATTACTCACTTGTCAGCGCAACAAATTACAAAACATGCCAAAAATTAGCCAGTCTCCAATGTAATTAAGTGGGACCCACAACTCCCGACCCAAAGGCCCCAACAGTTCAACATTTCGAATTTCACGTGAAATTCTGTGCCAAACTTCTCTTGAAATTTTCGGCATACGCAACAGAAAGAGCAACAGCAGCGACATTCACATTCGCATTCACATACACTCATTCACATTCGTATTCGTATCTGTATCTTGTATCTGCTGGCGCCGCCGCTGGGGGTCCTGTCCCTGGCTCAGTTCCTGTCCCCTCTTCCTGTCGCTTGTCTGCGCGCTTGCGCATTCAATTTAATTTTTATTTTTATTTCGCTGACAATTTGCAGCCGCTGCAAAAATTTTGTGCGTTTTTTAACGACTTTCGGCACCGAAAAAAAAAAACGCACAACAACTGCAGAAGAGCCAAAAATGCCGCTAAAGAATTGACCAACGCATGTTGCACTTTTTTTTGGCTGTTTTGTTGTTGTTGTTCATTTGATTATCGCCACTGTCGCCGTGTAATTTATTATATTGACTTTTGGGGACTCACTGCCACAAACGTGGCCCTTATTTTTATGGCTTTAACCTTTTGCCAACCGCCGCGTTGCTGACATTATTTAATTTGTCATTTAATTCTGTTACCCTGCCTTCTGTTAAGCGAACAGCGAATTTTGCCCATATGTTGCGAATACATACGTAAACGAGCGTGTAATGAATATATGGGGGGTATTCGCAAGTTTATGTTGCAGCTTCTGACTTTTTGGCCTACATATGCTACTTCCTTTTAACCGAAAACAACTGCAAATAATTTTCAGCTTTCTTTTTCATATTTTAGCTGTTCTGAGAATCGCAAAGAAAAACGCCAGCTGGAAGTTTTTATTAATGTTGAATGCATGTATATTTATATGAATTATATGGAGTTAGCCTAAAAGTGGCTTGAACTGAGTCAAAACTGTCGAAAAGCTTGTTTAATTAATATGCAAAAAAAAAAACCAACAAAAAGAGAAATATTTGGGAACTTTATTCAACTGAATACGCACAAGATAAATTTCATTTAAATGTATAATTCGCACACTTTTCTCACCTTTTAATTAAATGTTATTTATATGTTATTTCACAAGAATTTAAGGTCAGAATAATTTAATATCTTGCAATATTAAAAGCACAATTAAATTAATATTATGTGTTTTTTATTGCAATTTAATTAAAAGTTGTTTGTTTATTGTTTTTTTTTGGAAATTATTCCAGCTCTTTTATAATGTATGCAAAAACAGTTTACAGATATTAATTACACAATAAGTTTCGTACAAGTATTTTAATTCAACAACTATTTAAATACTTTTTAATCTTTGTAGAAAATAATTCAGAATTTTGCAACGTCTTTCAAAAGTCAAATACCGCAACTATAAATCCGGCAAACACCATTAAATACAATATACAACAAATATTCCAAATAGAAAAAATAATTAGATCATTATATCATTCAATTTCCTTACACGTATCATTCACAATGTTAATTAAAACTTATTTATCTAAATTCAATAAATAATTCCAGTCAGCTCTCCGAAATAACTTTATACCCAAAACTCCTTTTAATTAATTGCATTTAATCAAATTTTGAGCTGTGTCGCCAAAACGAACGCCCACAAAACCAACAAAAAAAATTGCTTCGATACAAAAATGGCCGAAAAAAATTCGCTAAATCATTTCTTAATTGCTCAATTTGAAAACAAATGCGAGCATTTAATTTAATTGTGTGGACTGTTAATTGAGTCGTATTTGGCCCGTTTTGGTTGCACGAATGCGAATGCCAGCCACGCCTACCGCTGGCAAAGGCGCCCCCGATACGTTGTTAGATAAAAGCCAGCTGAACAGCATGTTGTCGCTGCCCGTTGTTGTTGTTGCTACTCGTTGCTGCTGCTGCTGCTGCTGCTGTTCATTTTCGGCATTTTTGTGGGGCAATTAAAAATGCAACTGTGCGACAGTTTGGCAAATGCTCAGCTGCAACGCCAACGGCAACAACAGCAACAGCAACAACAACTTCGTGTGGGCCACTTTTCGTATGATTTACCACCGTGGCAACAGCAGGTGGGTTGCAGGAGTCAACCGATGTTGAAATTAGCATATAAAAAATGCATTATGCGATAATGCGCCATAAATGTCGCCAAATCGAAATTATGTGTCGACTTTTGGGCATTTGAGATACATGAGCTGAGGTAGATAAAGTAGACGCAAGAGACGCCTGCAACTGGCGGTCATAAATCTCCATCGGTTTTTGGGGGCTGCTGTGTCGCATCATCAATCATCTTGGCGCAGATCGATTATTACAATTGCTGACAGACGAGCGAAGCGAGTTGGCGGCGGTTACATCTGCGGGCAGCCATTTGTATCTGATGGATGTATCTTGAATGCCTCCTGCTGCTGCTGCTGCTGATGCTGCTGTTGTTGTTGCTGTTGTTGCTGTTGAACTGCAACTGCAGCATGCAAGCCCAGTTTGCATTTCCATGGAAACTTGTGCATTTGCACAGCTGCAACAGTTTTGCCCCACGGCTGTTGCTCTGTTGTTCTTGATGTTGTTGTTTTCGTGTCAAGTCCTAAAAGTTCCAAGAAAAACAAAAGTTTTGCCATGTTCTATGCCAAAAGTGACGAGCCAGTTACAAGCTGCCCATTGTCCGTTTCCAGCACGAAATTATTTTAATGAGTTGCCAATTAGACTGGCCCATACCGAACCTAAATAGATCAGCGACTGGGCAACTGCTAATAAATACCTGACCAGGTCGAATCGCTAGCTCCCGCTCTCAGTCGCTCTCTCGCTCTCTCGCTCACTCTCTCTCTCTCCCTCTCTTGGGGCCTTGCTCATTGCGTGAAGCGGCGCACACCTGTTGCATGTTCGCTTGCTACTTGGGGCCCCTGGCGAGTGGCATAAATAAGTAAAGGGCTCCCCTCCCAAAACGGGAGTCTTTTCAGGCAACCCAGGGCACTTGGCCATAACTTGTGTCAGTCGCAAGTGGAACTTTACGATGCTGTTGCCAACTTGCTATCTGACAGCATCCGACAACAAACTCAGCGGGTCCGAGTTTAAATTCAACTCACTGGAGAGCTATTCAACTAGATCGCTGGCCAGTTTCTTTAATGTAACAACAGCTCATGGCATAAAATCGGAAGTTAGCTACAGAGGAGCCGCCTGGGAAACGGCAACTAAATTTGTTTGCCTTCGACTTTACATAAAGAAAAAGTTGTTCCTGATTGTCGAATATTAACCTAGCTAACAAGTTTCTTTCAAGTTTTCAGGTGTTATCGTTACGTTGTTCTTTTTTTTTCTTTTTCTTTTTATTGGTTTGTTTTTCTTAACAACTCGCCTCAATTAACGCGCATTTTTTCCAACACTTTTGTGAGGCGCCGCTTATTAGCTTGTTTCCTCCGCGCTGCCACGCCCACATCCTCAATTTATAAAAACAGAGAAAGAATGAGCTAGATATACTTAGAGTCAGAGCGAGGGAGAACAAAAAAAAATACGCGTAAAAATTACTTTTCATTCGTTCTCTTTGTTTGTTATTAATTACGCTTTCCAGAGCGTTCGCCTCGTGGCTGCGTTTTGGGCCAATTGAATTATTACGCTCAAGACAATGGAAGGTCGCATGGTAGGGCCAAAGGGCAGCAGCGGAAGCTGGGGTGGACTGTAATGGCGTTTGCTTTCATTATAGCGCCGACAGTATAAATATTTAAGCAACTGACAACTGGGATAACGAGATAACAGACAAACGGTGGCCAAGTGCTCAGGTGGGACGCAACAAAAAAAACACAAAACTCAATTTTTTTTTATCACAAAATTAGGTTAAATTTATTAAATGTACAATGCAAAGGCCCATTTAGAAAGTCGTTCAAAACAAAGTACACGAGTCAGCAATGAGTTAATTATGTGCCCAATATCTTTTTATCTGAAGATACTTTTAACTTGCAATGCAGTTTAAAAAATCAAGATAGCCATAATAAAGCTATATAGGTATGTATATATGTGACAATTATAAAAACAACTTTAGAATAGCTTGAAATTTAGAGAATAATCAATAAAATTAATTTTGAATGGATCTCAAAAATACAAAACTAGAGTACAAATAATTCGAATTTTGTAGGAATTTATTTTCGTATTTTTCTGCTTCATCGCTTTGTTAATTTCTGTTACAATTTCGCCGGCTTTTATCAAAAGGATATAAAACGTAGTCACTGCGACGGCAGACTGAAATATTTATATGCGTGTTGATTTCTGTTTGCTGAAATTAACCTTTTGGCATAGTGTCCCCTCAGCCCGTGCGTGCCCTTATCCGTCTCTCTTGTTTGCAGATGCCCGCTGCTAGATAAGGTCTAGGCAAAAGGGTCAAAACGCAGTCGCATGTGTTTTGCTATATACGCTGCCCGCTGACCCTTACGGCTCAGCTCTGTCGGGTCGCCCTTCTCTTCCTCCACCCATTCAGTATTCATTGCCTGCCTCATTTAACTGAGGCCATAAATATTCTAAATCACCAGCGGGGCCAATGTCGGCTAGCAGCCTCAAGTTGTTAAGATAATAAACTTTGTAATTAATTTTGCATCGTTAAATGAATGAGAGCAAGCGAGGACGAGAGATGGAGAGACAGAGAGAGAGAGACAGCGACGCGCAATTCTCTAGTTTAATTTCAGTTTTGAGAGCACTTTTAATCGCCTGCTCATCGCCAACTTCTTTTGATGGCGCCTAATTGACTTCACTCACGAATTTTCATTATTCGTTTGCCTATGTTCTACATTTTTTTACAGCTATGCGAAACACCTTTCGGATACGTATCTATCTCTCCCCTCTCTCTCTCTCTCTCTCGTTCTCTAGTTTTCTTGCTGTGCAGCTTTATGGTCATATTCATATTCATAACTTTTTTATGAATTTATCATCTTTATCGCCATCGCGCCATTAAAATTGCATAATCATAAAAACATTACACCTGGTCTTTCAGTTGCTCTGCAGCTAGCTCATCTGGTTTTTATAATACGCATTTCATTTGTGTTTTAATTGAATTTTTTGTGTGCTTTTTGCAGATACCGCTGGCGAGCTTGGCTGGGTATTCACCCTCATCGTAGTCTCAATCATATCGGGTCTTATAGGTGCTATTGTAATGGTCATATTTCTAAGATGTAGAAGGTAAGTTGAAATTCTATATTGATAATTTTAGCACTAAATTTTATTCGATTTTGGTACTATATTCTGTTACCTAAATTTAGTTATATTTCGATTTAGAAATCGTAGATCGTTCAAAATTGCACTCAAAGTACAGCAATAACCTATCAATCTTTGATTACTTCGTTAGCCAAGAAGTTTATATTTTTTCAGCAATAAAAGCAAGCGCATTAATTTGCAATTCAAATTAATTGCCTAAGACAAACAGCAAGCAATAAATAAAAATGCTAATAAATAGACACATTTTGGCATTTAGCTAGAAAAATACCGCAATTAGTCATCATAAACATATATCTCTGTGCTCATATACAAAACGTGTCCGATATGAGTCGCCTAGCCGGCACGGACATTCAACTCAGACCCCAAGACGACCCCAACGATCCGTCATGCAGCGACATTTACATTGCCACAGACAAATTGAATATAGTATGTACATACATATTAAGTTCACATACGTACTCACATGTATGTACGAGTGTATGTAGCTAAGAGATTTACAATGTATTTGCCCACACAACAGCAAACGGCAATTCAATTAAACGCCCACCAAAGGCAACTGAAGAGAAACAGAAACCTTTAAAGCGCCCCCAAGCGGCCAGAATAGCGGCAAAAATAATCGAAGCGCAAAACAAAAGAACATGAAATTGCTTTATTACTTAATTGCTCTTTAAAATAAACATACAACAGCAAAGGCAACAATAACAATTATTGGAGGCTACATATTTGCCAGAGGCCATTCTTTTGGAGTCTATTAAAGGCGCCGAGTGGGTCAGTCACACACACACACACACACACACAAACAGCACACACTCGGTAATCGCGACAAGATACATTTAAATGGACATTCATTTGCCGATTCCGTTGAAACATAAGTTCGGCCAAGTGCGGCGGAGCGGCTGTCAAGTGTGCGGGGGCGTTGGCAACACGCGAGCTCAAAAATTAACCAAAATTTTCGACGGCGTTGCGCAGGCGCCGCTGTCGCTGCCGCTGCCGTTGCCATTCAATCGAACGCTGGCCACATGTCGCGTCCAATTAAATTGTCATGTTGTTGTATTTTGGCGGCATGTTTGCATAAAATTAATTTCGCAAATAATTTGCCAAAGCAAAACAAACAAATGAACAAACAAACACAAAGGCGAGACAAGTGAGAAACAATTGGCGCCGGCAATAGACGACTGGGGAATACCCTTTGGGGAATTAGAGAAAATAAAATGGAAATAAAGGAAATTTATTAGGAATTTCGATTTATAGCCAGACTTTTAACTAAACAATTATCTTTAGTATATCTTAAACTAAATTATGATATATTTTATATATTTCTTTATAAAAATCGCACCTTATATACCCTACACTTAAACAGCAGGTCACATGAGTACGTACACTCCATAACGAATGTCTCGCAGACAGACAGATTGAGTTGGCTGGTCAATTGGGTTTTAGGTGGGGGGTTCTCGTAGCTGTTACTCGATGCATGTTTGGCTACGCATTCACACGCTGCTTGTCTAGCTTAGATTTGCCATTATTTAAGCTGGACTCTGGGCATATTAAGCGCCTCCCCTCCCACCCGCTGCCACGCTTCCCTACAGCCAGGTAGACAGCAATCGGATTGTCACGCTGTTCACCTTGCCGTCAGCTTTAGTCAGTCAGTTTGCCAGCGTTGTTTTTGCAACTGTTTCATGTCAGCTGGCGGTTCGGTGGGTTCGGGCGTCGTGCTTGGACGTGTTGGCTGCCAAATTAGCAGCAATTACATGTAATATCGGTTACACTTATTTGCATATTGATGCAATTCTCGATCGCCTAATGGCGCTATAAATTTGCTCGGCACATGTTGCTGCTGCTGCTGCTTTAGTCACAGCTCACTAGTTGCCCGTTGCCCGTTACCAGTTGCCAGTTGCAAGTTGCAGTTGGTTTGTTGTTTTTCGGTGCATGATTTGTTAGTGGACACCTCAGAAGTTGAGTTTTAATGGCACCTGCCATTCGGCCTGACAATGTTTGCTCAATGTCTAGACGTTATAATGGTAACACGGCTAACGGCTAATGTCTTTTTGTCGAGCCACTTGTCGGAAAAAACTCAAAGCTCCATTGATTTGCAATGTTGACTGTGGAATTGACACTGACGTTCGAATTACTTAACTTGCAGAGTGAAGAGCGTTAAATAAATGATGTTGTGCCAGATTAGCCGCTTTGTAGATGGCTACTAACAACAGTTAAATGCTTCTCGAAACGAAAAAATGTATTTAAAATTCTTTATGAAGAAGAAAAATAAGCATGCTCTTTTATGCAGAGGTTTTAGCTGAGATTTGTCCAGCTGAAAATCATTTTAAAATTCTCTTAACTATAGGAAAATTTAGTTTATGTTTAAAATATTTTAAGCTTAAGTATGTTGCCTAAAGTAAAACTAAAATGTATTTATAATTGGGAAAAGCACAATTTTTACAGTTTAAAAAGGTATTTTCAGTATAATTAATATTGTTATTGGGGTATTTTGGGATGTATTCATGTTGCAAATCATATTTTGAATAGTTTAGCCTCAGATAGGTATTATCTACGAATTATCCACGCTTTGATTTTCTTATTAAATTTAATTATTTCACATTAAACTTAATTTAAAAAATAAATATTTCGCACACACCTCTATTCCAAGGCCTGCACTTAGCTGACTTTCTGTTTGACAATAACATTGTTAAATTGCACAAAATTGTCGCTTCGTGCACGTATTTCATAGTTTGATAGAAAACCGAAATTCAAGTTTAAAACGTTTAAAGCAGCTGCAACAACGCCGAGCTACATAAAAAGGCGTGTTCAATTAGCATGCTTCAAACTCGATAGTGAAAAAGAGAAGAAAAAAATCAACTGCTGACGAAAAACAAGCGCAGAAAATTGAACATAACGTTGCAAAGGAAAAACATACGAAAAAAAAATAAAAGAAAAACAGTTGGAAAATTAGCGCAGAGCAAAGGCACGGCCCCCAAGACGACGATTGACTGCACGGTGAGCTTGTTCAGTTTAATTGAATTGCAAAAAGAAAAAAAAAAAAGAGAGAACAAAATGAAAAAAAGCAACTAAAACCAAAAGAGGCAAATCAAAAAGTCGAACTGGAGTTGGCTCAGCTCAAGTTAACATTATAATCGATCAAGGCAAAGCGAGGGGAAAATTTAGCCGCATGCCGAGCTGCACTCAATCAAACGGACAGCCGTACAATGGACGGACATTAGACGGTTAATTGATACGCACAATCTATATCCATTAGGTTCGTGCTCGATCTGACCCAGAAAGCGGAGCAAGTGCAAATACAGCGGTGCTAAAGTTAATGGCAATGAGAGAAACTGTTAGAGAAAATTGCAAAACTTCAAATTGAAAGCTGAATTTGTAGAACAGAAGACAACAGCAGTAGCAACAACAGCAGGCAGAACAAAACGACATCAACATCAACATTCAAAGAACAGCCCACAAATCGGCCAGCTAATCCGGTTCAGCCTCTTCAACTCTACACTTATCCGCAGATTTTGTGCGCTAATCTAATCGCAACGTTTGTGTTGCAACAAATGGTGAATGCTGTTGTTGCTGCTGCTGCACACGCAAAACTTTTATTTGCGTAGACGAAGTTTGTGTCCTAAGTCTTTCGTTTTGGCATTTGCCATTTGTCGCCGTTACGCGGCATTGAACAATTTGACATTTGCTTTGTGCTAATTTATGTTTATTTTACCTTACCGCCAATTTCTGTTTATTAATTGCAACATTCTGTACGCTTCTTATCTTTGCAGAATTAAATCAGCGAATGCCAATGGTAAGTGCAAATCAAGTTTCGAGACTTCAAACGGGGTGTGAGGGGGAGATTGAGATAATTGCTATCTGTATAGGTACTAGGCTATTAAAGTATTTAAGATAAATATTCTAATGGCAGCACTCGATGCCAATTTAAAGATTTATTTTTCAAACATTTCCCATAAGCTTCCTATAAACGTTGTCCCCACTTATTTCCGTCATTCTCCGATTGCATTTCAAACTTGATCAATTAGTCACTCGCTTTTTGCCTGCCTCGTTTGATTAATTAAGCAAGTCAGCGCTAGACAGACTCTTTTTGCTTCTTCTTCTTCTGTATTTTATTCTTAGCTCATTCTTGTATTTATTTTTTTATTTTTTTTTTTTTTTGCATTTGCATTTCCATTTTTAATTGCATAATTCTGGCATTGCATGCGATTCGCGGAAATTCACTTTGCCTCTGTGGCTGGGCAAATTTGTGGCACAAGTGGCAACAATTTAATTTGTTTTCTCTTCGCTTGTGAGTTGTGGCACAGCGGACATACAAATTTTTGACGACAATGCATGAAGTTCACGTTCGTGCCACAAATCTAAGATGCTGCTGAAATGGAAACTGATGTACGTGCCCCCTAGAGTCCGTGGCAGCATTGGAAATTTGTAGACAAATTAAGGCAAAGGCTAACAATTGTCTTGGGTTTCTTAGCTAGCTTTAGCTATTGGCATTGGCCTTTCTTTTAGACGGCTGGCTTAAACACGTTCGAAAATCGTGCAAAAAACTTTTTTTGATTTAGTTGCTCGGCGCGCGGTTCTGTTTTCCTTTATACAGTAGGCGAATTATTGACAAACGAGCTAACGTACTCCCTCTAAGCGCCCCTCCCACAACGTGCAACCCTTTTGGCCAACTCTCTCTTTTCATTTGGCGCCAATTTCACTGTCTGCCGACTGTCCCGGCCTGACATCGACATGCAGGACAAATTGTTGACGGCATTTAATGTCACAGCAGCCAATTAGCTGTCCCATGAAAATCTCCACTTGCTGTTGTTGTTTTGTCGTTGTTTTTTTTCAGTTTGTTTGTTTGTTTGCTTTTGTTGTTGTTTTTTTTTTTTTTGGCTGTAACTTTTTTATTTTTTGGGCAAAGTTTTTATGTGTGTGTTTTAGCTCTGGCGCTGTGGCTGTTGTTGTTTTTTACTGCTGCTACGCACGGTTGCATGTTGCGAAAACAACAAACAACAACAACAACAACGACAGCAACAACAACAACGGTCGCAGCAACAGCAACAACTGCAAAACAAACAATCACCACAAATCGTTAAACTGTCAGCAGCTTTTAAAGCGCGTGATTATGTCGAAGTCAACGTCAGCGTCAAAGTCGACGTCGTGTGACGACAGGCGCCAGTTGCCCAAAACAGTTTTTAAAATGCCGAAGAGAAAACTTCTTTTCAATTGCCCAAAAGCTGAGCACATTAAAATAATTCGCCAGCAGCTGATTATGTTGCGCATAAAGTAAATAATTAAAGTGCAGTAGAAAATAGCGACGGACACCTTTAACTAGCAGCTAGCTAATTGCCACATCTTGTGGCATTGCCAAAAACCATGCGAAATGCCATTTACCGGGTAAATGCTTGCTGTTGCAACAACCCAAATTGCCGTTGGTGTCATTTACATAGGAAATTCTGTGCAATTATCTTGAACGTTGCCAGCCAGACAACGCGGCGTATGAGTAACATTATTTAAATTATGCATACGCGATAAGAACAACTATGCGACATTTTGGTTAGCTAGAAGAATGAAAAAAAATAACACACACACAAAAGGCATTCAAGCCAACTCAAGCCGAGTAGCAAATGCGCTGACAGTCATTGGCATTATCTGTGCGACTATTAAGACTTCATTACACATGTCATATGCGCCATTTGGCGACTTGTTTCACAAAAGCCAACGCGACGCAAAACACACATTAAATTCCAAAATGCTCGTTAATATATTTTTTTTATTATTTATTGTTGCTGCTGTTGTTGTTGTTGTTGTTGTGTATCTCAGTTGAACACAAAGTTTTTAGCCAAAAGCTGCTACGAAATATTTTGTTAACAAAATTTGCCGTTGCTGCCGCTGGCGCTGCACGCAGATAAGCAGCAGCCGATAAGGCCAGCAGCGGTAGCAGTTGCAGCAACAGCTAACAATGTACAGTGGTCTGGAACTATTTGTATTTGGTGAAATAATTTGTGAGCTAATTTGGGCAGATTAAATTATTTAAATTTAAAGAAAGTTAATCAATTAGATGAACTCTAACTCAAAGTAAAAATGTATATAGTTTCCCAAAATATCTAAATCTATTTAAACAATTTCAAAAAATTGGAAAAAGTTAAATCATTATTTAAATTAAATTATTTTATACGCAATATTTTAAATATTTTCTAAGGGATTTCTACGCTAGCTAAAAAGGCGAATTAATCGAACATTTTCGTACCACTGTGCAGTGACAGCAATAAGCGTAAGTTCAATGCAATTGCTGCAGTAGCAGGCAGCAACATCGTTAACACAGCACAAAAACAGCTATTAAAGCCAACTAGCCGCAAAAGTCCGAATCCAAGTCCAAGTCCGAGTCCGAGTCCGAGTGCGAGTCCGACTCGCAGTTGCAGGCAAATGTTGCAGCTTGGAGTCGAGTTGCAGTGTCTCTGGCGTTTGTGACATGCACAAAATGCATGTATATGAGCACCTACGTACGATAAGGTTGGATTAATAATCGCCCGAGCAACGGGGACACAGTCACAGCTATATATATGTATATATATAAAGCTATGGCTATATAGCTTCGGCTGGACATACGCAAAGGCTCAGTACGTAAATCATAAGCATTAAAAGCAGGCAGCGAGTGGCAACAACCGAAATGGCTGCATTATGCATGTGCATAACTTGGAAAATTGGCGACGTTGCCAACGGTGGCCGCAAGTGGTTGCAAGTGGTTGCGTATGCATTCCGCTAATTAGTTGGATCGCCCCAAGCGGCTGCCACAGCTCTAGGGGTAATGAGAGTGAAAGGCGATGCGGTGCGGCGTTAAAACCTGAGCACTGGCCAATAATTACCAGCTAAGCAAAGTGGATGAGCTGGATGTGCCGGGCAGGGAGCAGCGGATGTTGAACTGGTCTGGGTCTGGGTCTGGGTCTGAGTCTCAGTCTGAAAATTACTATAACAAGGCTGAAGGAATCTATAAAGATGCTGTTAGCGGATAAGCAGCCAATAAATGCTTTGCTCTAATGAATAGACATTTTTTATAGACTTCCTATATAAACGAACTTTAAGTGTGTGAATGGCTAAGGTTAGTGAACTCTGGCCGAAACTTATGATATATGCCAAGGATTACTCATGAGGTTAGCCTCTTGCACAATGAGATCACACAAGCTGATTATAAAGGATCTCACAGTATTCGCAGTGTGGCAAGCTATTTGGCATTTTGGCCCAGTCGCCCGTTACTCATGCCACTGCAACTGTGCAACTGTGCAACAGTGTGGCACACGGTTGTTGTTGCCACCTCGCTGCCAGTTGACAGCCGTTTAATTTACGCTTTGTTTGTTTTGCTGTTTGTTTCTCTGTTTGTTGTTTGCCTGTTTGCTGCTCTGTCGCGTTCAATGAGGTGAATGTTTGATTTATCGCCCGATTATAGAACCAAATGTCATAGATTTCTGCGTCGCCAGCCATCGCCATCGATTCCGATTTCGAATTGGCTTCAGCTCTTAGCTCTTAGCTCTTAGCTCCAACCCACCAAGTGTTCAAATACCAAAGCAACTACTCATGTGACGCTCTGCTCGGCTCTGATCTGTTCTGCTTCTCTTACAGGTGGTCGCCCGCAGCCGTGGTGGTGTCGCAACAATCGCAACGGCGGCGGCCAGAATCGCTCGCCGATCTCCATTAAGCATTCGGCGGACAGCATACGCCGACCGACTAGCAACTCCGGCGTATGGACCTGGCTGGGCGGCAGTCGGCGCTCATCGGCGGGTCCCGATCAGATTGGTCCGCCATCGACATCGCCGGCCGAGAATCATTATACCCACATGGATGATGCATACAGTCCGGTGGGTGTCAGCGAGGCCCTCTATGCGGAGCTGGATCGTGAATCCGTGCGCTCGGCGAATCCGTCGTATCAGAATACGGCATACAGTCAGTGTGGCGAGGTGAGTACCGTAATTGGAGTAAACTTTAAACCAATTCCCATTCGCCTCTCAATCTCGTACAGAAATACAATTTCCAAGCACACGAGCAAGACATTCCCATGGTCGTCTCGTCAGCGCCGAGCAGCGCCTACTACTCGGATCTGTCCGTGACGGCCATGCCGGGCGGCGCCAGTGGCAGTAACCAGGGCGCCTATGAGATTGTTGGCCTAAATGTCATGTCGCAGCCGCTGCCCAATTGGGAGCACCATGGCGGGGGCGGCAATGGAGTTGGCGGCGTGGCCACCACCGGTCTGGTGGCGCCGGCCGATGCTGCCGCCGCGGCCATGACGCAACGTCGCATGCCCCGTCTGGCGGCCATCAACGAGACGAGCACCAGCACAGTGCCCTCGGACTATGTCTGAGCAGAGGAGAGCGGAGTTAATTTGTAATTTATATAAGAGATATGTGACTTTAAAAAAGTGAAGAGAGAACAAGAAATGCGAGCTTAACATGTTAATGAAATACGTTACACACAATCTATATACACATATAGTATATTGATATATATATATATATACACATAGTTCTATAGATATATATTTATAGCATATGCTAGCTTAGAGTTAGCGTAGTCTCGATTTGTGTCTTTTGTTCATGTCTGAATTGTAATATAGTGCGACAGATTTACATACAAGCATGTATTATAAATCTAGTTTTAATATAGTGTTAAACAGCGATTTAATCGTGGGTGATATTTAGCCTAAATATGCTATATTCTTATGTTCTATGTACTTTAGCATTTTCTAAAAATGTAAAACACACAACAGAAGCGGCTAAAAAACAAGGCCCAAAATAAGACAGGAAAACGGATAAAGAGCATTTTTTGATGAGTTTAGAATAGGCGAGGGAAACGCAGTTCAGTCTAAACGAAACACCCCAACAATGTACCCAAAATCATATAATGGCATTTTACGTATTTATACAGCAACGAACACACTCTCTCTGACAGACACACCCACACAAACACATTCATATTTACAGCAAATGAATTTATGCTTACAGGAAATATACTATATACAATATCTATTAACGAAACAAAGGAAAACATATTTACAACGATTTTAATGCAAGCAAATAAAAGCAAAGTATTTACTATTTACGAAACACACACAGAATTATTTATACTGCATGAAAATATACAATTTAATATACTATACACACCCAACAGAAAATAAAGCCCAAAAAAAAAAAAATGGGCGATTGCCACAGCTCTCAGCTCTCTCAACTCCAAGTAGCACATCATATCATTTACATACTACAGCATTAACTCAATATGAATAACGGCATACATACATGTATACAAACGATTTTCCAAGCATATAACTTCGTAGACATATGTATTTTAGATTTAGTAGCAGCAGCGGCCAATGCTGCTTAATTTAATTTTTGTACATTTTGTTTTAGTTGAAAATATGATTAAAAACTATTGCTATTTACATTCTGAATCCCAAAATGGAACATTGTTTTATTTAATGCTCAAAGTTTTTCAGCTCAAATCTTTTATTTCTGCCTATGATCACCTCGAGATTCTCATATTTCCACTCAATTTTACAGAACACGCTTTCCGTCTCTAAAATAGCACCTTTCTATGCGATTTTCGTAAATTCATGTAACAGATTTAAGGCTCTGCAATCACATATACCACAACATGTAGTTGAAGTACATCTGAAAAGGCAAGCAATATATGTTTAACATTTAACAACTTGTTTTTAATACTTTCATAAAAATACGCGATTTATCGCATACAATTTAGAGCATATCTGTTAGACTTATAAGCTATAATATATAAATATATGTATATTTAAATGAAACTCTTCAAAGTCAAATATGTTCTTCAATCTCCTCATTTTCGGGCACGTCGCTGACATCCTCATCACCTGCAGTGTCAATTGTATCCGTTCCCAGAGCAGAGTCTGGTTCCTTAAGCTCACGCATATGGATTTTGTAGTGTGCACGCAGAGCGGCTTTTTGCCTAAAATGTCTGCCGCATTCCACGCACTCGTGTGGCTTCTCGCCCGTGTGGATCAGTTCGTGTTGGTTACGTGTTTCCGGCTGGATGAAGGCGCGCTCGCAAAAGCGGCAGGCATAGTTCCGAGCACGCTCGTGTATGGTGCGCATATGCTTGTTCAGATTGCTGGAGCTATAGCACACCTTCGAGCAGAGCCGGCAGCAGTAGGTGCGCTCCAGCGTGTGATAGTTCAGGTGAATCTTGAGCTCAGTTCGTGTCGTCTTCTGCACACCACAGTACGAGCACGTGTAATTCTTGATGCCCGCATGGCGCATCATGTGTATCTTCAGCAGCTGCTTGGTGGAGAAGCGCCGCTCACAGTTGGGCTCCTCGCACGCAAATGGCTGCTCCAACTTGTCCTTGTGCGTGAATCGATGATTTCTGAGCAGCGCCATAGTATCGAAGACCTTGCCGCAGAACTCACAAATATGCGACTTGTACTCCTTGCCAAGCTTATGGCATTTTCGCATGTGCAGCGTTAACGTATGCTTGTGGCTATAGCCTCGCTCACAGCCGGGTTCGGGGCAGGGATACGGCATCTGCCCATGTCGACGACTGTGCGCCAGCAGACGCTGCTCATTCAAAAATTGCGCGGCGCAAATATCGCATTTATGCACGCTTTTCAGATGTTGTGGCGAGGAGCTCTAAAAAATAAGGCAATGCTCATAGATAAATTCGGTAATTAACAATATTTAATAATTGTGGCGTTGGTATTCTCACTGAAACGGCATCCAAATCCTCGTCGTCCTCCTCTAGCCGTTCAATTGTTTCTATTTCGCAATTATCAATGTCCTCCTCTGCCGAATCAGCTTGCAGAATATCACATTTGGATATGCTGTCCTTTTCATTGCTCTGCTCCGGCTGCAGTTCCTCGACTTCAACTGTGCTCGCTGCCGCCTCCAAGTCGTAAGTGGGCTCCTCATCATCGCAAAATGCCAAAATTTGCATCCGCCATTTCGTATCAGCTGCAATGCACTTGGCCCGGAATGCGTACAGCTGCTCCAGCTGGTCGTGGCACCCCTGACACAGCTCGCTGGGCACTCGCTCCTCCTCGGCCACGCACAAATCCGTGCAGGTGGTGAACTTGTGCGCCAACATGGGCATTTTACGCATATCGTAGCTGCCGACAGTGGCATTCAGGGAGCAAACACAAACACGGCACTTAGTGAAAGTAGTCATCGACGCTGATAATTAAATATTTGCGTCAAATCAACAATGGTTACAAAAGGTTTGTTAACCAGTGTGCCAAAACAAGATATGGCATTTATTTGTTTACGCGTAATGCAGCTGATCAAGAACTATCGACTATCGATAGCTTGAGTAAAAGTTAACAGTGACTACTTATGAAAAATAACTCAAACAGTGTTAAGTAGTGCAAAAATAAATAAGCTTCATAATTATAAATAATATAAAATAAAATGTATACAGAATTTGAATTATAAACCTACGTCTAACAGTAGACAAAGCATAACTCGAAAATGTATTCGATATTTTTTGCTAACTGTAATCGCTTGCATACTTTTTAGTAAGAAGTACTTGAAAAGTACTCGATATGTGTAACAGGTCACCCCCGCGTCCATTGTTTACGTTTAGGTACAAAGTTCATTCGAGAGTCTCGCTAAAATGTTGAAATTAAATAATTACGGAACACGTAAATTAATTTTAGATATATACAAAACCCGATTTTATTCCGCTGCCGTGCCTAAGCGGAAAACCGAAACCGAAGCAAAGAAGGAGCCCAAACGAGAAAATGAATCGTTCATGGCGAACATATTTCGTGGCAATTTGGTGGCCAAGCAGGTGTTCCCCTACCCCGATGTGCTGACGCTGGACCAAAAGGAGACCACGGACAGCATGCTGGACCCGTTTCAGCGCTTCTTCTCCGACGTGAACAACGCTGCCCGCAACGACGACAACGCCGTCATCGACGACAACACGCTGAAGAACCTGTGGGCGCTCGGCGGAATGGGCATCCAGGTGCCCAGCGACTATGGCGGCCTGGGCATGAACAACACCCAGTACGCACGGCTGTGCCAGATCGTTGGTGCCAACGATCTGGGCCTGGGCATCACGCTCGGCGCCCATCAGAGCATCGGCTTCAAGGGCATCCTGCTGTACGGCACGCCCGAGCAGAAGGCCAAGTATTTGCCCAAGGTGGCTGCCGAGACGGTCTACGCCGCCTTTGCGCTGACCGAGCCGAGCTCCGGCTCCGACGCGAACTCCATTCGCAGCCGCGCTGTCAAGACGGCGGACAATAAATATTATGTTCTGAACGGCTCTAAGATATGGATTTCCAACGGTGGATTGGCCGACGTCATGACAGTGTTTGCCCAAACCGAACAGATCGACAAGAAGACGGGCGAAAAGAAGGACAAGGTGACCGCGTTTATTGTGGAGCGCTCCTTCGGAGGCGTTACCAGCGGTCCGCCGGAGAAGAAGATGGGCATCAAGGCCTCGAACACGGCGGAGGTCTATTTCGAGGACGTGAAGATCCCAATCGAGAACGTTCTGGGCAAGGAGGGCGAAGGCTTCAAAGTGGCCGTCAATATTTTGAACAGCGGACGCTTCGGCATGGGCGCCACGATGTCGGGCACCATGAAGAAGTGCATCGAGATCGCGACGGCGCACGCCAACAATCGGCTGCAGTTCGGACAGAAAATCAAGGAGTTCGGCACCATTCAGGAGAAACTGGCCAAAATGAACATCATGCAATATGCCACGGAATCGATGGCGTTTATGATATCGCAAAATATGGACTCGGGCAGCCAGGACTACCACTTGGAGACGGCCATATCGAAGGTGTACTCCTCGGAGTGTGCCTGGCAGGTGTGCGACGAGGCCATACAGATACTCGGCGGCATGGGATTCATGAAGGAGACCGGACTGGAGCGCATCATGCGAGATTTGCGCATCTTCCGCATATTCGAGGGCACCAACGAGGTGCTCCGCCTGTTCGTTGCGCTCTCCGGCGTCCAATACGCCGGCAACCATTTGAAGGAGCTGCAGCGCGCATTTAAGAATCCATCCGCGAATCTCGGCTTCATCTTCAAAGAGGCCTCCAGGCGTGCCACGACCACCATTGGCCTGGGCGGCACCGATCTGAGCGAATTTGTTGTGCCCGAGCTGCAGGAATCGGCGAAGAAGACCGCCGCTTGCATCGATCTGTTTGGCCGCACCACCGAGGAGGTTCTCATGAAGTACAACAAGAACATCATCAACGAGCAGATCGTATTGAATCACTTGGCCAACGCCGCCATCGACATCTATGCGATGATCGCAACGCTCTCCCGATCCACTCGAGCGGCGAAACTTAATCTACCCACTGCTGAGCACGAACTCAACTTAACCAAAGCCCTGTCCATTCAGGCATCCGAACGAGTCATACAAAATCTGAGAAAAGCGACCTCAACTCAGCTGCAAAGCGAAAACCAAATGATTTCCACGATAGCGAAGAAGATCTGCGACCAGGATGGCGTCCACTCAACTGGTCCCATCGACCTAAATTGAGTGCTAGGTTTAGGGACGACGAGATTGGGTGCAACTAGCCAAGGCCTATCCACATGTCAATTTTAACAAATTAGAAAAATATATTTGTCCAAATGTTCTATGTTCGAATTCGTAATAAAGTTTTAAGTTTGTAATAAAAAATTGTCATAAATTGAATGCTTTTTAGCTGCGTTTGGAACTTTGGATTTCGAACGATTAAATAAAGATAAGGATAACCCGAAAGTGTTTGAATAGTTCTAGAGTCCAACTTTTTACTGTGGCTGACGTATTAAATCAATCTATAATACAGTGGTCGCTCAGAAATGAAGACGCTTTGCTTTCCAACCTGATTTTCTTTTGCAAAAAGTTCGAATTTTCCAAGACCTGTTTTCCATACTACAAATTTATGATTATATAATATATAGATTTTTATACATATAATTTTTTTTCTTTTCCAAAAAATAAATAATACAAATAAAAATAATCATTTATAGCTTTATCCTATGCTTTAAATGGTAATAATAATTTCTGGAAAATTTAATTTAATAATTTCAGCAAGTTTGCATTCCTGAGCGTCCACTGTACTTTGAATCTTTTGAACTTAAATGAACTTAAAATTGAAATTAAGATAAGCTCAGCACGAAATTTGTGAGTGCAAAGTCTGACTAGGCGAGGTATTAAATGGAGAGGTTCTATACGAATCTATAATTATAGATTAAATCTAAATACTCTATCATATTTTTTATGATATTTTTATTTTAATATTTTGTATCGCTAAGTTTGTTCTATTTTGAGCCATTTTCAGTTGATTTTGGATACAAAATTGCTAATCTTTGGTTGGTTTCTCGACGAGATTCGTTATTTTATGGTAACGAATATGCATATGTATTACCTGAATTTAATAATTTTAACTGTTGCCATCCAACTGAACAAGGCCAGCAACCGCCGGCTCAATTGGAGCAGCCAACAAGAGCGTATACGTCGACTCCTTGGCGTCGAGTCCTGTGCGCTGTCGCTCGTGGATTTTTCGATGTGTGCGCAACGCCGCTGGCTGCGTGAAGCGCTTGCCGCATTCCTCGCACTCGTGCGGCTTCTCGCCGGTGTGCGTCATCTCGTGGTATTTGCGGGTGTCCGCCTTGGCGAAGCTGCGCTCGCAGTAGCTGCAGGCGTAGTCGCGGGCGCGCTCGTGCACGGTGCGCACGTGCATCTTGAGGTTGCCGGAGCTGTTGCACACCTTCGCGCAGAAGCGACAGGGCCAGGTGCGCTCCAGCGTGTGATAGTTCATGTGTATCTTGAGCTCGTTCCGGGTTGTCTTGCGCATGCC
This sequence comes from Drosophila colorata, assembly GCA_035041545.1. NCBI lineage: Eukaryota > Metazoa > Arthropoda > Insecta > Diptera > Drosophilidae > Drosophila > Drosophila colorata. The sequence continues at coordinate 12,031,860 of JAWNLD010000564.1, forward strand.
GCAGTACGGACAGCTAAAGTTCTTGATGCCCGCGTGGCGCATCAGATGCACCTTCAACTTCTCCCTGCTGGAGAAGCGACGCGAGCAGTCCGGCTGCTGGCAAGCGTGCGGCAGCTCCGACTTGTCCTTGTGCGTGTAGCGATGATCGTTGAGCACCGCCGACGAAGTGAACACCTTGCCGCAGAACTCGCACACGTGCGACTTCAGCTCCGGGCCCAGTTTGTGGCACCGACGCAAGTGCATCATGAGCGTGGGCTTGTGGCGATACCGTTTGTGGCAGCCCTCCTGCTCGCAGCCAAACCAGCGGCTAGCGCCAGAGTGCTGCTTCAGGTGCTCTGACAGGCAGTGGAAGCGATTGAAGGCTCGCTCGCAGCCCGCTTCCGTGCAGGGATACGGCATGAGTCCTTCGTGCTGACGCTGGTGCGCCTGCAGGCGATGCTCCACCAGGAAGCGCATGTCACAAGTGCTGCACTTAAAGCTGGACGCAGCTTGCTTGGCCAGCAAACTCTGCAAGGGATCAGGTTGATCAAATTTGTTGTATTTAATTTAATGACGGCTATTTTCTATGTTCACCTGGTCGCCGTCCAGTTGTGCGTTTTCTATTGTGTCCTCTGCTGCTGCTTCTGCTGCGGGCAATTCGATTTCAGTCTCTTCCTCTGCCAATTGCTCCGTTTCCGACGCCAGGTCAGTGCCCGCCTCCAAGTTGCCAACTTTACAATCTAATGGTAATCTTGCCCTGCGCCATTGCGCATCGGCTGCAATGCACCTGGCCCGGAACGCGTACAGCTGCTCCAGCTGGTCGTGGCACGCCAGGCACAGCTCACTGGGCAGCAGCTCCTCCTCCTCCGCCTCCTGCTCGGCCACGGCTAAGTCCGTGCAGATGGTGAACTTGTGCGCCAGCAAGGGCATTTTAAGCATATCGAAGCTGCCGCCGGTTGCAGCCAGCGGACAAAAGCAGACGCGGCATTTGGCAGGCGTTTTTGTTGACGTCATGGGCCACATTGAAGGCTTCACAATGCGGCTGACTCAGTGTGCAAGTGCAGAAAACACGATTTATTGTTGTTTATTTTGGCGCGAATCAGCTGTGCGGGCAATAGAGATGAGCGCTGTCGTGACTGTTACGCTGGCCGCGACCGATAACTGTGACCGGTCACATGAAAATGATTTTCAATGGAATGGAATTAGAAAATATAGATTAGAGCTGAAAATAATAAATAAATTAATAAAAAATAAAAATAAAAAACACATTATGTATTTTCTCATGTTCGATTCTTCATTTTGCATAGAAAAACTGAAACAGCACAAATTGTTTTCGTTTAATTTAATTTATTACAGCAATATTCAATTGCAGTCAGAATACCAGACCTATTATTAGCGAATATTGCGTTCTACTTAAGAATAATTCGATTAATAAATAATGCACGTAAATGCAGCCCAAATAATTTACTCATATGCATTTTCCGGCATATGATTAACACCCGTAATCGCTGCTGTCTCATTTGGAGTGGATGTCGCTGTCTCGCTGCTCTCCCGCTCGTGGATCTTGCGATGCGTGCGCAGCGCGCCCTTCTGCCGGAAGTGTCGGCCGCAGTCCGGACACTCGTGCGGCTTCTCACCCGTGTGGATGAGCTCGTGCTGCCTGCAGAGAAACGGCTGGGTGAAGCTGCGATCGCAGTAGCCGCAGGCGTAGCTGCGCGAACGCTCGCGCTCGTGGACGCTGCGCATGTGCAAGTTGAGGTTGCTGGAGCTGTTGCACACCTTGGAGCAGATGCGGCAGCAGTAGGTGCGCTCCAGCGTGTGGTAGTTGAGGTGGATCTTCAGTTCCGTGCGCGTCGTCTTCTGCACGCCGCAGTAGGTGCAGCTGTAGTTCTTGATGCCCGCGTGGCGCATCGTGTGCACCTTGAGCAGCTGCTTGCTGGAGAAGCGTTGGGCACAGTCCGCCACCTCGCACACGTACGGCAGCTCCGACCGGTCCTTGTGCGTGAAGCGGTGGTTCTTGAGCCGCCACAGGGTGTCGAAGGTCTTGCCGCAGTACTCGCAGACGTGCGACTTGTGCTCCTTGCCCCGCTTGTGGCACTTGCGCAGGTGCACGCTGAGCGTGTTCTTGTGGCTGTAGCCGCGGTCGCAGCCCGGCTCCGGACAGGGATAGGGCATCAGGCCGTGCTGGCGTTTGTGCGCCTGCAGGCGATGCTCCTCCAGGAACTGCGTGGCGCAGATGTCGCATTTGTAGATGGCTTTGGGCTGTGGCACCGAGGAGTTCTTAAAGAGGGAATTACTTGAATGGATCTTCAATAGAAACTGTTTCCTACCTGTTCAGTAACCTGTTCCGAGCTGGACTCCGTTAGCTGTGAGGGTTCTTCTGCATTAGCTGTTTGCTGCAGGTTTGTGTTCTCCTCCACATTGCACTGTTGCTGTTCCTGGACTTGCTCATGGTTGCTTCCTGGTCCCTCAGCATCCTTGCTGACTTCTCCCTCGTCGCAAAAGGCCAGTATCTCCATGCGCCATCTCGTGTCGGCAGCTATGCACTTGGCCCGGAACGCGTACAGCCGTTCCACTTGGTCGTGGCACGCCCGGCACAGCTCGCTGGGCAGCCGCTCCTCATCGGAGACGCACAAATCCGTGCAGGTGGCGAACTTGTGCGCTAGCTTGGGCAGTTTGCGCATGTCGAAGGATGCGGCGGCTGCATCGAGCGGGCAAATGCACACGCGGCACTTGGACGAAATGGACATCGACGCTGGCAAACGAATTTCAATTAACCGAAAGCAATTTTGCTGTACAGTGTGCAAGATATTTATTTTTGTTTATACGAACAGCTGATCGGGCCAGTGTGTTAAAGGTCGCCGTGCACTTTCGAAACTATCCAACACTTGTTTTTAATATGTGGGTGGAAATCTTGTAAAATTTATTGAACAACACAAAAACATATTTAAAACAATGGAAAAACCCAATGGCATTCACTACATCGAGCTCTCCAACAATTTTATACGCTTCGACGCCGTCAGCCAGCTGACAAATGTCTTCTTCGACGACTCGAACAAGCAGGTAAACGCAAAAGCAGCTCTGAGAGATAAAAGTGGGTGGCCTACCTTTTCCTTTTACCGTTCCCTTTAGATATTTGCCGTGCGCTCGGGCGGTGCCACGGGCGTGGTCGTCAAGGGTCCCGTGGAGGACACTGTGATATCGTTTTGCATGAGCGATCGTGGCGGCGCCATACGCTCCATCAAGTTCTCGCCGGACAATCAAATCCTGGCCGTGCAGCGCAAGGAAAACGCCGTGGAGTTTGTTTGCTTCCAGGGCGAACAGCCGCTGTTGCAGGACATCATCACGCACCAGTTGAAGACGCTGATCTATGGCTTCGTTTGGGTGCACAATCGCGAGCTGGCGCTGATATCCAACACGGGCGTGGAGATCTTTCAAATCCTGCCGGAGAAGCGACAAGTGCGCTCCGTGAAGGCGCTGAGCATCAGCATCAAGTGGTTCGCCTGGTGCTGCGACGCCAACGTGGCGCTGCTGTGCACCACCGAGGGCAACACGCTGGTGCCGGTGCTCGTCAAGCAGAAGGTCATCACCAAGCTGCCCAAAGTGGACTGTTAGTATTCCACAAGTCAATTACAGTTCTCGAACACAACTCAAATTCCGTTTCTTGCAGTGGGCTATCCGGGTCGCGAGGTGCAGGAGAGCAAAGTGACGCTGGGCAGAGTGTACGGCGTGCTGGCCGTGCTCATCCTGGAGCCGAACAGCACCACGGGCCTGATGGAGGTCGAGGTGCATCAGCTGAATGGTCCCGGTCTGGCGCCCCGTAAATGCCATGTGCTGCGCCTCAGCCTGATTGGACGCTTTGCCATCAACACCGTGGACAATCTGATTGTGGTGCATCACCAGGCCACTGCCACGTCGCTGCTTTTCGATATTGCGCTAAGCGGCGAGGTGATCGACGACGTTACCTACCATGCGCCCATTACGCCGGGCCGCACCATCAAGCCATTCGGACTTAAGCTGCCCTCGCTCTCGCCGGACGGGCAAATTCTGCATTGCGAGCTTTGTACGCAATCCGATTTCATTGTTAAATTGATAACTAACTTCTAGGCCACTTTCAGATTCCACCAACTGGGTGCTCTTCCAGCCCAATATTGTCATCGATGCCAAGCTGGGCTGCATGTGGTACCTAAATCTGTCCATTGAACCACTCTGCAACCTTATCTCGGATCGCATTCGCCTGACCGAGTTTCTGCTGCAGCGCAGCAGTGGCAAACAGATGCTGTTGAAGGTGGTGCAGCAGCTGATGGACGATCAGTACAAGGGCACGCTGCTTCCAGTGCTGGAGACCATCTTTGACAAGATCAACAAGATTTATGCGTAAGTGGAACTCGCTCCTCAGCTAGTACAGACTTATTATCCCTTATTATCTCCCCAATTAGATCTTGGGTGCAGTTGGAGCTGCAAAATCAAACGGCGCTGCCTTCCAATGTAAAGAGCACCACGACAAAGCGCACTGCCCCGCCCATTGTGCTCATCGAACAGTCGGACATGGCGCAAATCTTTCAGCCCATTGCGGAGCGACCCTACACGGAAACGGTGTTGCTGATGCTCTATCTGCAATCGTTGAACAAATACAACATTGCCGCCCAGGAGGAGCTCAGCAAGATGATCATCAGTGAGCTGATACGGAATCGCGGCTTCGATACGCTGCGTCGCCTGGTCAGCTACTCGATGCTGCTGGAGTCCAAGTCCGTTGCGTGCTTTTTGCTGGCTCACTCCGACGTTAACTCGGCCATTTCACAGGTGGCCATTGACATGCTGGGCAAAATTCAGGCACACGAGGTAAATGTACTATAAATACATATATATGTCAAGCCAGTTCTGACTAATTTCTCACGCTTTAGATCATTATTGAGGTCATGCTGGGCCAGGGCAGGGTCATCGATGCGCTGCGTCTGGCCAAAAACTCGCTGGGCTGGGACAAGGTGTCGGCGCGCAAGTTCCTGGAGGCGGCCCAAAGAACCCAGGACGACTTGATCTTCCACAGCGTCTTCAGATTCTTTCAGATGCGCAATTTGCGCCTGTACGAAACTATGGCCTTTCCCAAAGGTGAGTTAAGTTTTGGTTTTTGTAGCAATTGATTCCTAATATTACCATAAACATTTCAGCCGAACAGTGCACCGAGTTCATACAGCATTTTAATAATACTTTTGCTTCCGATAACGCGATTAAGTTACAGATTAGCTGAGCCCTTTGGTTTTGTTCAGTTTATTTTGTGATTTAGCTAATAATTGGGGTATTCACTCTGGAGTCTATAAATAGTTTAAACTAATAAATTATATTAGAGTAAACAATATATATAATAACAATAATATCTTTTCTATCATTTTTTTCGAGTGTACATAAATACAAATATATAAATACAATATTATTGAAATTTGGAAATCAATTGATTATTTGAAAACCATTTAAGCAAATCAACATTTATATATTCAAAAGAGGAATATATATACAGGAATATATATATATCGACTCTGGACCAATATTAACAATTGAATACCCCTAATACTTGACAAGCATTTGTTTACTTAGACAACAACAAAGAGTAGCTTACAATAAATACACAAAATGGCTATACATATGGAATATACATGCATATATAGAATGTTTGTCTAGCAGAAGCGCCGGGGCGGCGCCTTCAGCTGCAGCGTGCCCAGCTCCATGGCGCTGGAGCCACTTAGCAAATGCTGACTGGGACAGGGCAAGCGTAGCGTGGCCAGCTGCTGCACTGCATCATCATTCGTGGAAGGCAGCGCTGCGGCACAGCGTGGACAGTGTGTTGCCTCGTTTAGGCAGCGCTCGTGCAGCGCATGTCCGCAGGCACCCAGGACGAGCACCTGGGTCTGGTCATACAGGCGCTGGCGACAGTTGATGCAACGCATGCTGGTCACCCAGAGGCCGCGGCGCGCCACGCGACACTGCGCGGCGAACTCGGTGTGCAGATTCTGGCAGAGCATGTCGGCGGCCAGGCGCAGCGCCTCCGTCTCCTGGCGCGAGCTGGTCAGCATGCTCATCAGCAGATCTTTGATGTCGCCAAAGCTGGTGGACACGTTGTGCGTGTTCATAATGAGCTGCACCAGATTGTGCAGGTCGATGTGCTGCGACGCCTCGTGCAGCATGGACTTCGTAATGGACTGCAGCTCCTGTTGCGGCAGGATGTACTGCAGCAGGGTGAACCAGCAGCGCTCCAGCTGCTTCTCGGGCAGCGTTTGGGCCGAGCGCGCCAAGAGTTCGGCAATTTCCCTGGCCTCCTTGGCAGCTGAATCCGCATCGGCAGCGCGCAGCAGCTCCATGTAGAGATCAAAGGCTTTCGCGTAGCTCTCCTGCTGCTCGTACAGGTAGATGACGGCACGCTTCAGCTGATGCCGCTCCACAATGTCAATGGCCTTGTCCAGGCGGTAGCCGGCGCTGGAGTGCAGAAATTTCAGCACGGCTTCCGGTGTTTCCAGATTGCAATAGAGCTCGAGCAGCAGCTCCATTTGCGTCGGATACAAATCGCAGCGCCTGTCATTGAGGCACTGCAACAGACGGAACAGCAGCGCCTTCTGTCCACTCAGCAAATCCAGTAGCTCGCTAATCCTGCCCGGAAAGTGCAGCGCAATTAAACGCGTTGTCTCCGCCGCATTTATCGCCAGCAACTGGCCCAGATGGCGTCGCAGCTGTGCGTAGATGCAGCGCTCGCTGGCGCCCACATGGCGCTCCATATAGGCGAACATGGTCTCGTGCCGCGCCTGGTTGTGTATGAGGCATTCGAGGATGTTGCCGTAGCGCTGCAGCTTCTCCAGCAGATACTCCACGACATAGTAGCAGCGCGCACGCTGTGCCAGCTCCAGCTGCTCCTCGTCGCTGCTGATGTCCGAAAGGCAGTTGCTCGAGAGCAGCTCGTGCCAGGCGCTCTCCCGCTCCGAGTGCTGGCGCGCACTCTCGTTGGCGATGTCCTCCTGCGCCAGGTAGCTGAGCACGCGCTCAAGCAGCTGCTTGTCCCGCGGCAGGCACTGCGTGGATATCTGCTGGGCGATGAAGTTTAGCAGGCAGCCAATTTCAGCCCACTGCAAGGGGAAATCAAATGAGAATTTAATTAGTAAGAACTTTTCAGTCCGTTGTAACCGACATATTTTATTTTATGTAATGCATATATTTTAAATGACGATTCAATCTAGAGATCAAACCATGGCCAAAAAGACATCAACCACGAAAAATGGTTCACTTTTGACAAAGTTATGGGAGTTTGAAACATGGGAGCTGTGGATCCGAGAGCTTTACATGTCGAAATTTTTGTTAATTTTGGCGTGATTTTTGACAAAAAATTTGACCCCCTCAAAAACACTTTTAACGTGGTTTTTAATACTAATTATGGCAAATACAATCGATTAAAAATATAAATTTGCAATTCTGAATTTAAAAAAAAAAAAATTTTGAAAATAAGTAAGGGGGGAGTACATGATTTTTTACCAAAAAAATTCACAAAAATTTTATTTTTAAGAATGCACATATTTTAAATGCAGATTCAATCTAGAGATCAAACCATGGCCAAAATGACATCAACCATGAAAATCAGTTCAGTTTTGACAAAGTTATGAGAGTTTGAAACATGGGAGCTGTGGATCCGAGACCTTTACATGTGGAAATTTTTGTTAATTTTGGCGTGATTTTTGACAAAAAATTTGACCCCCTCAAAAACACTTTTAACGTGGTTTTTAATACTAATTATGGCAAATACAATCGATTAAAAATATAAATTTGCAATTCTGAATTTAAAAAAAAAAAAAATTTTGAAAATAAGTAAGGGGGGAGTACATGATTTTTTACCAAAAAAATTCACAAAAATTTTATTTTTAAGAATGCACATATTTTAAATGCAGATTCAATCTAGAGATCAAACCATGGCCAAAATGACATCAACCATGAAAATCAGTTCAGTTTTGACAAAGTTATGCGATTTTCAAATATGGCGGCTATGGATCCCACAGCTTTACATGTCGAAATGTTAGTGAATTTTAATCTGTCAATAAAAATCTTAGCACCTTATCTGACGCGGGTTTACATAAATATGTATTTCAAGTTTCAAGCCTTTAGCTTCAATAGCAGCGAGGAAAACTTACGGGCAGTCGGACGGACAACAAGACGAACATTACACAAACCCAATATACTCTTTTCAATGAATGACTGAATCCTGCACTCACCGTTGCGTTCTCGGGCGTCATAATTTCCAGCAGCAGGTAGATGATGCGCTTGCGATGGGAGTAGCCCAGCTCGTTGCTGAACTCTCGCTCCTGGAATGCCAGCGAGATGACATTCAAAGTTTCCCGCGTGTCGAACTTGAGCAGGGCGCGCAAGTACGGATAGGGCAGCTCGTCCGCCGGGCTGGCACTCGAGTGCTGCGAGGTGAGGCAGCGCAGCACATCGTGCTTGACCTGCTGCACCTGCTCCACGGGTATGTCGCCGCTGGGATAGCGACGTCCGGCCAAGCAGCTGGACACATAGACCAGCAGACAGTTGCCCAGATCCGTTTGCTCCGGCCGCAAGGGCGGCAACAGTTCCGTCAACGCCGTCGTGTAGTCGTTCAGGGCGCAGGCGTTCAGGTAGAGCTGTGCCCGGAACAGCTGATGCCGCTTGACCGCCTTGAGCACCTGGTTCAGGTCGAGGCACATCCAGTCGAGCTTCAGGATCAGCTGCTCCAATTTGGCCGGCGAATGCTGCAGCCAGTACTCCACGAGAGCCTGCGATATAACCGGATTGACGCTGTGAATGGTCTCCTGCTCAATGTGCTCCGAGATGTGCTGCAGAAAGAGCTCTGTGTTGTTGTGCAGCCGCTCCCACAGCTGCGTCCACAGCAGATCCAGCTCCCCGACGGTGATCAGGCAATTGACAATCGCGCCCAGGCAATAGTCGGGCGCACGGGCCGAATTGGCGATGTACTCCTTGAAGAGCATGATGATGCGCTCCTTGGCCTGGGCGCGCTTTCTTGGACGCTCCGCGGAGGCCACATAACCGTCCAGGGCCAGTTGACAGGCTTCCTGCCAGCGATGGTTCTTCACCTGCGAGCAGAGATGCATGAGAAATTTCCATAGTAACCATAAGTATTTCCCACTCACCAAGTAGCTAATGCGTTCGGACCAGGTGCGCACGCCGATGATGTGCAGGGAGCGCGCGCCGAGCACGTAAAGTTGGGTGCCCCGCGAGACCACCGAGTTGTAGCAGGCATTGGTGCCGGCCAGGGCGAAGGCGGGCGAGACGTTGCCGCCCGTGGCGAGGCCCTTGAACTGTGCCGAGCCGTAGACCAGGCCCGCATTGGCCATGTCCATGCACTCCATCTCCCGGCTGGAGCGCACATCCACCAAATGCAATATCTCCGACGTGTCCAGCGAGGCCACGCACTTGGGGCCTAGCCAGTGGGCGGAGAGCAGGCTGCCGTGCAGCTGGACGTGCCGCAGATACAGCAGGGTGATGCGTCCGTTGGCCACGAACAGCTGATGGAAGAACAGCTGATTGCCGCGCCCGACAACAATGACGGGATCTACGGAGCGGCTCGTGTCCGCCGCCTGGATGAGCACCAGATGCCAGGCCAGCAGCGGCAGACAGTCGGCGGGTCCCTGCAGCGCATGGTACTTGATGACCCGCAGGCGCGGTCGCACCGTGACGATGAAGTATTTGGAAAGCGTGGCCAGGGCCACGATGCAGTACTGGTCCAGCTCGTGCCGCCCCTGGGCGTCCATGATAAGCGGCTCCACGGCGCAGACCTCGCCCCGGGCGCCCGAGAACAAACAGCGCGAACTGCAGCCCCGGATGCCCAGCTTGCGGGTGAAGCTCAGCGACCACACGGAGCCGCCGGCGTCCGCGCAGAGCGCCAGCGAGGAGCGCGACGTCCACTTGACGTGCAGCACGCCCGAGTTGGGCGTGATCACGTCGAACAGCTCGCGCAGCATATCGCCCGTTTGGGTGTCCAGCATGGTAACCAATCCGCGGGCATAGCCCGCCAGCAGGCGCGTCGAGTCCGCATTGAAGGCCAGGCTGGAGACGGCGCCCTGGCTGTGCTTGTCCTGGTGCGCCCAGCGCAGCGTCTGCGTCACATCAAAGTGGAGTATGTGGCCGTGCGAGGTGCCCACGGCGATGTAGGCCGCGACGGCACAGGCGCTGGCCGCTCCGGCGTTGACGCGCTCGGCTGCCGAGGCCAGCTGGGCGGAGATACCGTGCAGGAGAGTGTAGCGCATGATTGAGCCGGAGCCGCTGCCGCCGCGGCCATCGGCGCGCACGCCGCAATCCTCTCCAATAGAGGGCGTGGGCGTCGCCCGGGGCACCGGCACGCCCAGCTCCGAAGCGACATCGGAGTCCGCCTCAAACTCGCTGAGCACCGTGGCCAGCGTGGGCAACACATCGGTGGGCGGTATGGCGAATTCCACATCGTCCAGCTACGCATTGGCATAAAGAATTAAAAACTTGATATTTTCATTGTTTTCATTTTTTTTTTTCTACTCACGCCTTCGAACTCGAAGTCCAGCTGCAAGCTGTCCGTGGAGCCGCGATCGGATTCGAGCAGCGATTGCAGCGAAGGTGCCTTCAACTCGGCCATGCTGCACAGTGTTGTGCTTTGAATTTGTCCTTGTTTGTTAAATTAATCTATAAATTGGAACTCAGTTTTTTATCAATGAACGCCCACCATTTTATCGATACTTTTCATCGCGCAAAACCGGCAGGCGTTTGTGCTATCATCGTATCATATCGATATTGTGCACGTACAACTCTGTCAGCAATAGTTCGTAATCAGCTGTGAACTGGTTCAGCGTTGTGGTCTCTTTCGCTTTCGTCGCTCTCTTTCATCAGTTTCATTTTAACCTTTATCGTGGCTAGTCGCATTGGCAAGCGCGCACGCAACTCCCGTGACTGAACATTAAAATTAATTAAATGCACAACTTACAATAGAAATATGCGTGGCACAACAACAATAATAATCGACGCCCGCGGGCAGTAATACAGCGGACAGTGCGCGAATCGACCCAAAGCATAAATGCAGCAACAACGCGCGTTGCGAGCGGCCGTGGAAATTTCGATTTTTGCATGAGACGCGTTTGTCCGAAGAGCAAAAAACAAAAACCCAAAAAATAACAAAGTGGCTGCCAAGTTAAAATGCAGCGCCTATAACAAATCCGTTTAGTAATTACAATTGCCAAATAAATTGTTGTTTATTTCGGTGCGTTTGTTTGTGATTCGCTTTGCGCTTTGTTGCTGCTGTTTGTTTGTGTTTTCTGCTCTGCGCTCTCTCCCGACGTACGCGCGTCATTCATGCGATGTCCGTGTGTTGGTGCAGTGACGTAAACAAATGCAAATAAAACGGCACTTGTGTGCAAAATATTTGAAAAATGCCAGCAACAACAAAGCAGCCGCATGCCGATGCCGTTTCACGTGCCAAAAATACATAGTAACAACAGCAACAACAACAACAACAAGAGCAGAGCGATAACTTTTTGTCTCGTGTGTTTTGTGCAGCTCATTCGCTGCAAGGCCAGCTGAGCGCAACACGTTTGTGTTGTTTCCGCTGCCTGCGTAGGCGGCGGCAGCGCAGCAGCAACGCAGCAGCAGCAGCCGAGGAATGTGCGAATGTGTGCGTGCATTGATTGAGGCATAGATGCGACAGGTAAGCGCCATTATCTTCAGCATGCCAATACAAATATAACTGTAGTATATGCTCTCAAGTATTTTGTCTTTGTTGCGCCGCCCGCTGTCAAAATTTACATAGTTAATTACTGTTAACTGGCGAACGCAGCAAAACACAAACTTATCAATTAGTGAGAGGTAAGAGCCCAAAGCGGCGCCTTTGCGAGTAATTTTCCATTAAAGGCACACACACAAACACACACACAATGGCAAAGTTACAGTGTCGTTTTACATTTGTCAAGATAAGACAACAACATCTACGGTAACAACAACAACAACAACAACAACAACTTCAAAAGCAAAGCACGTTAATGACATTTCTGGAGCATTTACATCACACACACACACACACATACAGCGAGATATTCCCCTTTACCCCGTTAGCTCTTTTTGTCTCCCGCTTGTAACTTGTCGTTTGCGCTAGTTTTTCCACATTTTTTTACCCTCTTCAAGTGTTGCATATCACGAGTTGCTTAATTTGTTTGTAACAGTCCTGGATATGAGAAAAATTGATGTTTTAATATTTGTCTCGGAATTCCAATGTTTTTAGTCATGAACCGATCTAGTTGCCCAAAAAAGTCAGCCGAACTTTGACCGGAACCGAAACATTTTTTCGTTTAATTTGATTTGAACAGCATTTGACATCAAAAAGAGGCTGCGAAATCTCTAGAAGTCTAGTCTAGTATAATAAAAAAAATTCTGAAATGAATATTTAAAAAAAATATTTAGTTTTATACATTTTTTAATGTAATTCAATTGTATGGACTTTTCTGCTTCAATTTATTTTTGTAACGCGTAAAGTATGGAGTATTTTTTAAATTTAAATTTAACATAATGTGACGAACCAAGGCTCAAACCAAAAGCAATAAAAGGCTCTTATTTCCATTTCACTTCAATTTAACGTATATAATTACATCATTATAAAATTTAATTGATGTAAAAAAGTTTTAATTTCAATATTCAATTCAATTTCGATATAAATTAATTAATGCAAAGTTACACGTGAAATATTTAATCAACAAGATGCTGTTTTTAAAATCTGTTTATCAATTTTAAATTGGTTTTTATTATTGATAGAAAATAATGATTGTCAACTCACAGCGAGTTTTTCTGTATTTTTTTGAATTGATTATTCTTTTCAAAAGTGCATCTAAAATTCGTTGCATCTTTGTGAATTCTCTGGGCTTTCTTGTTGATTATAGTTGCTTTCGTTTTGTGCTCCGTTTACTATGGCTTTGCTTTTCATCTGTCTTTCATGGCCACTAAATTTATTGGCCAACATTTTATCTTTTGGTGCTCGGCACCCACGCGGCGGCTTCTATGGCAACGGCAACGGCGAACTCCTTCAACTTGTTTGGGTTTCTGGCGGTCGTGCGTTCAACGCCCACATGGAAATTTAACGCCTGAACGCGCTGGCGACCGGTTCAGATTTTAGATTCTAGATGCCGATTCCAATTTTTCCCGAACGTGGTCAACAGCCACATAAATATTAGAGAAGGGACCGAGCCACAATAAAAGAGCAACAACAGCAACAACACAAATATATACATATATCTATTTTCCGACATGAATTATGAGCATATTCCGTTAGTTTTCAGTATCAAAATATGTTGTTGCTGTTCCTGTTTTGGCTGTGGAAAATATCTTAATTTCAATAAACTTGGCTGCGGCCCATTTTTCATATGCTACGTATACAATAAATGCTCATAAGTTAATGTTTTGTTTATCTTGGGTTGATTTGTTTATCTTGGAGGGGGAGTCTCTGATATGGGTTTTTTTGTTGTTTTTTTTTTGAATCAGCGATTGCAGATGAACAAATTTGCAATTGTGGGTCTTGTGTGTGGCGGTAGTGGTTATAATTCAGGCCTTAACCCATTGTTGGCCACATGATAAACGACGGCTTGTTAATAAATCAAAGGCAATCGTGCATTGTGTGTGTGTGTGTGTGTGTCCTGTGTGTATATCCTGTGCGCCCTTCCTTTGCCGGAGCAAAAAGCGAGTACTCGTTACAATGTCAGAAAGTTTTTGTTTTGCAACTTCTACATGCCGCTTGGTCCTTGGAGCATGCAACATGATTGGCCACTGCACTCAGCACAGGATACTCGTATTTCATACGCCTTGTAGATTTATGAAGTGCCCAGGCGAGCCGTTCGACTACGTGGGCGTCTGTGTGTGCGGGTGTCTGTCTGTGTGCGGGTGTCTGTGTGTGTGTGTGTGTGTATGCGTGTGTGCTTACCGGGCTGCAAGCTTGTGCTTAGGGTTAGCACACACACATCCTGTGCATCCTGTGCCACAGGCTGCCATTGGCATTCTAATGATTTTTTATTGTTGTCGCTTAAGTGGCCCATTGTACAGCTGGCAACATATTGTCCTGACATCGCCCACTTGATATCCAGCCCCTTCCAGCCCCAAACAGAAGTAGTTGAGGCGCCACAGCTGCTTCTACTGCTGCTGCTGCTTCTACTGCTGCTGCTGCTGCTGCTGCTGCTACTGCTGCTACTTCTACTGCCGCTGCTGCTGCTGCTGCTGGCAACCAACTTGTCCGAATTGCTTTACATTTCTTTTCCTTCTGTGATATGCGATCGATATGATAACGTTCCAATTATACATCTTGATTAGAACAATTCACAATCAGCAGCGTATTTTTTAATGTGCTTTCCAAGAAATTTCTACTTTTTTATAGACAAAAGAATTAACTATGAAAGAAAAGTATTAAATAATTTTTTTTAGACTTCGATCGAAGTCAAAAAGAAACTTAACTCTTGCCATAGATTTTATTTAAAAGAGCAAAGCTTTAATTTTTTTTCAGCCAATCTGCTTAGTTTGAATCTTTTTAAAAACAGGTTTTAATAATATCTAAGAGCATCTTCAGTTTTGACAGTCACGACCGCTGCTCAGTTTGATTTGTTTACTAACGATTAAATGGTGCTTTCAAAAATTTTTTTTTTTTGTTTTTGAGTAATTAAATTTTTTGCAATTAATTCTTCAAGTAGAGAAATATCATAAAATACAACAAAACTTAAAGTTCACTTTATCTTTAGACCTGCAGCTCACTAAGTGAACGGATCCATAGCTCCCATATTTTTAACTCCCGTAACTTTTTGTTTATATATAATGCTAGGGTACATATTTTGGTTATTACACTGTGAACGAGTATTGCGCTGTCGGTTACACTCGACTGCAACGTTCTTACTTGTTTTCAGATACCTTTTTCTGCTATTCGAAAGTAAATTATCGACTGGAAATTGATTGCGACCCGTGGACTTCACATAATGATCTTTAATATGGCCTACCTTTTGAGTACTTTTGTTTCCTTTGTTGCTGCTGCTGCAGCTCCTAACCAGCCTCCCTGCCTGCCTGGCCCGCTAAGAAATCTTCTTTGCTGCGGCTTATGTTGCACAGAAGCTAATATTGCCTGCTGTTGCGGCCTTTATGCCACATTATATGCGCCAGCTAGAAAATGCATTCGGCTTAGTCACTATTTGCCCCACAGACAATCAAGCTGGCAGAGGCGGGAGCGAGGAGCTTTGAAACTGGTCTGCCGTCTTCCTCTTCTGCTTCTTAATGCGCGCACAAATGATTCGCTGCCTGAAGTAGCTGAGCGTTGTTTGAGTTTGTGCCTTTATTATGATCTGTTGGCAAGACAAAGGCAAAATGCCAAATAAGCCACATGAAAAGCAACGCCAGGACATGAACCTGCCACAGGCAGGAGGAGTTGTCGAGAGGAATGTGTGGAGGCAGGGGCGGGCACATTTAGGCTTGACTGAGTGGCTGTGCAGTCTAATTCAAAACGCGCTAAAGCAAAGCGATTAACTGGATTTACGCCGACCCGCGGGGCATAACGGGGCAAGAACTTAACCCAAGCCAAGCCCTTTGCCTGTATACTTAAAACATATTTTTGTTGGTTTTTTTTCATATATGCATATGCATATGTACGAATATATATGTACTATATCCATAAACGTGGGGGAGGGCTGTGTACCATCGCTCATCGATTCAAATCGCATAAAACTAACTGCCTTTGCCCAGCTAATTAGCAGAGCCACACATTTTGTGTTGGCGCCTGCTCAGGCAGCGGGATACGGTGGTGTTCGGTGGTATTCGGTGCGGTTCGTTGCTAATGACTATGCTAATAATTGCTTTGTTGTGGCTGCTGCTGCTGCTGTTGTCCCAGCTGTGATGGGCTGCTCTCATTTCTGATAGCGCCCACTGAACGGCGGGTGTGGGAAAATGCGTTCGAAACAAATGATCTTCGACGTAGGGAATTTTACATACGGTTGTGAATTCAAAAAAAAATCAAGTAAAACGCCAAATTTAAGACAGATTGTGAAGAGAATGTAATAAACGTAAAATGAAAAAGTCAATGCTTTTTTTTTTACGGTTTTATAGACTTCTATTCATATAGATGGTGGAGGGACTAAGCCACATTTATCAAGTTATTAATCGAAATTTAATCGTTAGAAAGAACAAAATACGATTTAAATCGCAAAAATAGTTATGTAAGTGTTCAAGTGTTCAAGGAATTGAAACTCTACATAATTTTAAGTACACAAAAGTAGTTTAAGGCTAAAGTCAAAAGCAAAAGAAAACTCATTTTTGGCCATGAAGGTAAAGAAAAATTGCAATAATAATTTTAGAAAATGTAAGAATAAGAAAAGAACTCTTCACAACTCAGACAGTATAGAAATAATTGCAATCACAGGTGTTTACTCCTCCTAAAAACGCTACACAGAATCCGTTTTCCACATTGAATCGGTTTAACTGCGAACCGGTTCGTGTTGCACAGCAAATTGCCGCAGTTTACGATTGTTTTTTTTTTTGTGTTTTCGTTTTCGATTTTTTTCTTCAGTTTTTCTGCTGTACTATTATGTGCTTTTATGTTTAGCTCGTAATCCTCATTCTCAATTACTGCTGCCTGTGTGTAAACTGCCACACTTGGAATACGAGCTGAGCTGCCTCGTAACCCGTACGCCCCTTGGCCACTGCCCGTTGTCCCAGCTCAGCGCTCGTTTTGTGTTACATTTAAAGCGCTTCAAATCTTTGGCAACATTTTTGACGATTTTGCCAGCTGCTGCTGCCGCGAACTCGTTTGCTGTTGCTGCAATTGTTGTTGCTGTTGTTGTTCTTATTTCCGCTGTTGTTGTTGTTGTTGTTTATACACACATACCACAGCTGGCCACAGGATGCGCCAGTTTGGCCGTTTTTCGCACACATTTTTCACTCGTATTTTTACGCGCTGCGCTTGCTTGCGCCTGCCCCCTGTGCCCCTTATTTTCCCTTTTGTGTCTTTTCATCTAGTTTTCCTTTAGCGCGTGCGAAAGCCCTACTCCCCATCTCCCCCATACTCCTTTCAAGGCGTGTGCATGCTTTTTATTGTTGTTGTGGTTGTTTAAAAAATTTGTATACTGCGCTTAAACAACAAAACGAAATGGCATAAAAATAAAATAAATGTTCACAGCTAAGCCGCCGCTTTGTTTATGTGTGTGCGGCTGGGCGTGTACGTGTGTGTGTGTGTGCGTGTATGTGTGTGCGAGGCGTGGCCAAAGTTTTGCCTCAGATGCTGCTGCTTTTGTGCTTTTCGCATATTTACACATACATAAATATACATATATATGTATATTCATACATACCTATATATATTTTTAAAAATTGTTTGTGTTTTATATTTTATGCGTTTATTGTCGCTGTTGCCCCGCACAGTAAGCGGAGACGCCACGCATGGGGGCTGCTGATTGCTTTGTTCCGGCGCTTAAGCGCCCCAAAATCCCCAGCATCAGCATCAAGAACAGCTGCATCCATCCCCCCCTCCACCCTGCCCTAGCCAACCCGCTGGCATTATGTTTATGATATAGTCCGGGTGCCTGCAATTTTATTTATACATTTATTTATTTATGCTCTTTATGCGACTTGGCTATACATTAGTGCACAGTTTTGGCAGCACTGTGCTCGCAAAACTGTGCGCACAAAAATCAATTAACAAATGACCTGAAAAAACGCTGACAAAAGTTTTGTTTGTTTCGCATTTAATTACAAAATTTTATCATGGTGCAAAAAGCGTAGCACACACGTGGGAGGAAGAGGGAGGGGGTAGGGATGTGTAACAAATCAAATTGCGAATTACAAGTGTGCTCGTATTGCACCTGGCCCACTACAAAAGCCAATGCACCCAGCGCAAAAAGTGTGCCAAGTAACGGGGTAAGCTGGCCAGAGTGAAAAGCGCTGCGGGGGAGGGGGTGCTGGGTTAACGGTGGACAGTGGGCGTGTCACAGTCCGCTGACATTTCACGCATTTAGTTGTTGGTTTTGTCCGTGTCCGTTTTTTTTGTTTTTTTTTGTGCCTTTGACAGAACCCAAATGAAACGTTTCGTTCGCGTCGTGTTCACAGGATAAAGGATAAAGTGTGCGTGACGTGCAGCCAGCTAAGCCCGCTTCCCCTGCCCTTCCTCAAGCATTTCCCTGTTCATTTATGTGTCGCCATTTTAGTTGCTGAAAACTTCTCGCTAAGCTGTCGCCCCTGTGGGCGAAGGGAGGGGCAGGAATAGCGGAGAATTCGGCATTTGGCCGGAGAGGTATGAAAATGTCCAACTGTACGCCATAAAGTCAATTTGTAAAACACAGCGCCCGACTGGTTGGCCATCAATGGACTGGAAAGCTGCCTGTGCCAGCGGATATGCGCAAAAAAACATATCGCATTATCTGCTGGACGGTCGCATACAGTCGGATATATCGTTAGGAAATGATGGCAACAGACTGAAATGATGGATGGCCGCATAAAGCTTGACGATGGATGTTTTTTAATGGTATATTAGTTTGATAGATGTTGAAGAACTCTTGGTGAAAATATACACTACACCTATTTTTCTTTTAAAAAAACATTAAACTCTCATTAGATGTTTTATCTTTTATGTGTATTTTTATATTTTGATATCCAGTGAAATTAAAGTGAAAACAGCTGATATTTAAATTATCTAGTTTTTAATGCATATTTTAATCTTCAGTTGACTAACAAATTTAAAGTATTATAATTTAATTTACTACATATTTATGAGTATTTATAACTAAAATTTGAATATAATTCTACACTAGAACTGCGCTCCGGTCTATGAGCTCATTTTCGTTCATTTATTTCATTTCAAATTAATTATAACGTAATTCATTTAGTTAGCTAGAGCTATTTAAATTGCCCATTTGCATTGCCTTTGTTTCTGATTTATTTCCCTTTAATTTTAAAATTATTTATCGTCCTCTTTCGTTTGGGCTTATCGGATTTTGCTGTGGCACCTTTTGCATTTTGTTGTTAATTGCATTCACATTTGAAATGGCATAGAGATCACAATCATTTACCATACCCGTGCCTTAATTACGCTGCCCCCTGAGGACTCTTTGTGTGTGCCCCCACCTTCGCCCCATTATCAGTTGTCAAGTAAACCCTCCACACACACAAAATCCCAATTGGATTCGTTCCCTTTTTAAAACGCATTTTATGTGTAATAGAGTTGCCTGCCAGGCACACACTCGGAAACGCACACATACCCACACACATATATATATTATGCTATGCAAATGAGAACAACACGAAACCTATGGCAATCATTGGAAAACTCACACACACACACACAGCCACGCACACACTTCGAAACACACACCAAAAATGTACAACAATAAAAAGCGATTTAACACACAAACCGTTTGAACCCGAGACTGCAATGCGACAGGAGAGGTTGAGCCGAGCACGGCCAGAGGCCGTACAGGATATGGACAAGCACTTGGACAGGAGCTCACGGGCACATGGCAGGCGGAACGCGGACGAGGACGAGGACGAGCACGACGCACTGGACGAGCCAAATTTGTGCGCTGGCTAGGCAGCAGCTGATAGATTGTAATCCTGCTGCTGCTCTTTGACTGCTTTCAATTGGCTCAAACTCACACACACACACACTTATACGCACGTCGAGAGCCAGCATCCTGTTGCCTGTCTAGGGAGCGAACCAGCAAGATAGTGAGCGGTAGAGAGAGAGAGAGAGATGGAGTGAGAGAGCCAGTGAGAGGGGACATTGCAATTGCCTGTGTGCGTGTTAATTTAGTTTTGTTGTCAACGGGCAGACTGCCAAAACAATTGAAACAGTAACGAAGCAAGTGAGAGCAGGCTGGCCAGGGCTGGACAGGATGAGATTACGGGCATCTAACGGCATTAATTTGCTATCAAAAGCAGCAACAACAAGGACATTTAACATGCTTGTAAAACCACAAAATGTGTTTTGGTGTTTAGCGTTTGATTAATTGCCAGCCCATCTCCCAGTTGCCCAAAGCAACACCCTATAAAAATGATTATGGCCGCCTTGTGTGTTATTTTTGTTTTTTGTTTTTTGGTAGGTCTGGCAACGCCAGTTGCCGCCGCCGCCGCCGCCTTTGACTTATGCCAAGGACCTGCACGGCCCGTAGGTAGCTTGAGACAGCGCCAAGAGCTTTTGTTTTACCCAGGCAAACTCTCGAGTGGTTGGAGAGCGAGTGAGCGAGAGGGGGAGACGTTGAGAATGTTGTTGTCTTTGATCTGGCGCGTGGAACGTGCGAAAACGGTTAGCCAAGTGCGAGGCAAAGTCAGGCAAGTCAGCCCCAACAACCTGACAGATTGATGGCCCTGGCGTCTACTTACGTCCTTCTGCCAGCCGTCCTGTTTGCCTTTCATAATGAATGCGGCTTGGTGCCAAAGCAAAAGCAGCACAAATAAGCTCCGGCTAAAACAGCAGCCAGCCAAGCAGCCGAGCAAAACAGGATGCACACACAGATACACACACGTATATACACATGTCTGGCAGGGAATTGCTGCGTATCCACTCCATTATGTTTCCAACCCCCAGCGAGTCGAAGTCGCCTACCCCATTCCGCATTCAAGTTATTGATCAAATATCGCATGTCATTCTATACATGGGTCTGTGGCGCCGCTCCGGGACCGGGGGCCAGGGGCATGCTCTACCATAAAAGCCAACTAAAAATGCCATTTAAATTGCCATTATGTACTGTTTACTGTCCTGTGGTCCACGTCCTTGTCGCTCTCAACTGACATTTCAACTGTCAGTTTGTTTGGCTTTGCTTTGTTTTTGCCGTCACTTTTGGCCATCATTATGATCATCATCATTATCCACATTATTCTTATCGCAGCTAAGGTTACACAACCACTCAGCCACCTCCTCGCACTGACATGGCATTAAAAGCAGACGGCCAAAAATAAATTGGCGTGAATAATACAAAAAAATTCGGCACAAATTTTTCAACAGTAAATGAAAATTTTGGTTCCAGAGGGTGCAAAGGTTGGCGCGATGATGAATCAACTGAAACATGAAACCAAATACAACTCACAACTGGCACAGTGGCAAAAATTACCAAAGATAATGAAGATAAATGGGAAATAATTAAATATATGAAATCTCTAAAAACTTATAAATAAAAAAAAGCAAATCCAAATTTAGCTAGGCAAAAACTAGAAATGAATAGAAATCTATTTCGCATATAAGTGGAATAAAAATGAATTAAAATAAATACTATAAATGTGCCACACCGGCGAATAAAACGGGTTTACTGCGTGTCTGCGCATACCATTAATAATAAACACAAACGCTGTTTACCTCAACTGTGCTTATTATTCTTAAATGATATTTGAGTCAGCTTGCTGAAAATAAATAAAAATGAGCAGCGCATTTTTATTGCGTGCCGAACCACTGTGCGCATTTCCTCGTCCCACGTGCCATCTAAAAATGCATTAAAAAGTTTTATTGTTGTTTTTGTCTGGCCAAGCGTGCGTCGGCCATATTTGTTTGGCTTCCGTTTCCGTTGCTGTTGCTGACGGGGCTTCAGCGGCGCCGGAAGTGGGCGAATTGAATCGAAGGCACTCGCTACTCTTCTCTAACTCCCCTCCTCCCCTCCAACAGTTGACTGATAGTATAAACGTCATTATTCCCAACAGGCAGCCACTGCAAAGCGACTCTGCGTTTCATTTGGTGGCAAGGTGCGAAGGACCAACACGTTGCCGCAATGACCCTCATTAACTTAATGTGCCCGACGCCATTTTGTTGTTGGCGCCGCTCCCCCATCCACCGCTTTACGCCGTCCGCTGCCCGCTGCCCGCTCGCCTTTGTCAATTGCTAAAAATTACATTAAAGAGCATTAATTTTGCACATTAAAATTGTTTTAATAGCTTTTTGCCTTTGTGACGCGGCCAATTAGAAAATCAATATGCAGCACTTTGTCAAAAATTAATTCAATTTTCCAATGAAAACTTATGTAATTAATATGCTGAGTAGGGCCGGCGGTGGCAGCGGCAGCGGCAGCTGTCAATTATTTGTTTAAGACTCTAATGGCCTATAAAGTGTCATTAAAAATGGGAAAATAAAAATAATAATATAAGTATAATTAATTTCCAGCTATTTATTTTGGGACTCGATGAACTCGAACTTTATAAGAGCCAGCATTGTATGTAGCCTAACAGCATTAAATATCATATATCATATTTTAAAGCATTTGAAAATACATAAAACATTATTATAATGTTCATGGCAATGTTGGTTTCCCAAAGAACTCTCATCTGAAACACACACACATTTAAACTACTCCACTGACAGCTGCTGTCATTTGGTAACCATTAAATGGCCTCTAAATGTGTCATAAAAGACTCGTTTTCGAGCTTTGCGCCAAAAATCACAGCTATCCTTGATTGTGATTGTGATTGTCATTAGGCTAAGATGGTTGGACAGTGCGTATGCGTAATATTAGCTAATGCTAAGCCAAAACTAGCCGCACACAGAGCTGCCATTTCATTTATGGGCTGCCAACTACAACAGCAAAATGTTCTTTTTATGTGTCTCAAAGAGCACAGCAAAAAGAGAAAAAAAAATAGCAAAACATTTCTAATATGTGAGTTTTATTTTATTACATTTTATTACACACAAGTTGGCTGCCAAATGCGTACACACACACACACACACACATTAGGGTAGACAAAGTTGGAAGTTTAGAGCTCGCGTCGTGGGCATGTCCTGGCCACGTCCTGTGCGCGTCCTGAGCGCGTCCTGGGCACGTACAACGTATCTCCGTTTCCGCAGATAAACGCGGGCATCTGTGTGAATAGGCCTTGGCTCCCAACTGGGCTCTCTGTGTGTGAGTGTGTGTGTGTGTGCGTGCGTTAGTGTGTGTGCGTTTCCTTTTAACAAAATGTTTTGATTTCCATTGAAAGACAGGACTAGTCCGTTGGCCAGCTCAACTAATCTGTTATCCTTGCTGCTGAGCTGAAGCAGCGATGCCTTCAGCTTTCGCCTGCCCTCTTCATCCTTCTTTTTCTCCCTCTCTCTCGCTCTCTCTGTGTCCCTATCTTTCTCTAACTTCCTTACTCTCTCTCTGTGTAGGTTTCAGCTTTTTTGCTTTTTCAATTCATTTTATTTATTGAAGCATGAAAGGCGAATCTACAGCTATAAACAGATACAGATACATTCCCATCTCCACACACACGCACACAATGAGATTCAGAAGCCACAGATACTTGATATGAGAAAACTGCCGCCGTTTTTTTTTTTATATTTGGCCAACTCTGAAAGAACAGCAATAGCAACAACGACTTTAATAGAAAAAGTTAGCTGAGTCGGCACAAAAGTTTAGATGTTTTCTTCTGTTCTGTAGCTAATTAAGGTTTCTTTTTTATCGCTATCGTTTGACAAAATATCTTTTATGTTTTTTAGATTGACTTGTGTATACTTGAAAGCATACAGAAATACAAATAATTACAAGTTTGAATGCATAGGCTTGTATTTATTCATTGGAAATTTAAAAAATATAAATTTAAACAAATTTATTTCCATAATGAGAATTTATGTTAAAATTTTATATAAAATTATATTCTATAAGCTTATCAAAACTCAACCGATTTAATACCCTTGCATACATATTAAAGTTGCGCTATATTTCTTAACTGAGGTACAAAAACTTATTTCCATAAAAAAAAACTATTACATCATTTAGAAGTTCGATGTTGAATACGAAGAATATTTTGATCAAGAATATATATACTTAATGGGTCCGGAAAAGTCTTTTACTCATTTCATGGTGTATTGCAATACCCTTTGCAAAGGTATGCGCATATCATATTCCTCTCGGCTTGTGAACCTTACAGGTTGTTTCCAATTTGACGGCGATAGCTCTGCTCTAGCATTAATTAAAGCTTTCACCTGCCAACTGCCAACTTGAATTTAAAGTCAATTATCCCTTGAGCGTTGCTCGCTGCTATGTAGAGTCCTTAAAGCTTGTTAGCTTTATGAAAACCGGCTGCAGCATCCTTCAGGCTATTCTTGCCATCGATGCCTGCATGTGTAGCACATGCGTTTGCTCGATTGGTATTCAGTTTGCATTCACTGTACACGGCAACACTTTTCAGCCATATTCAGTCGGGCTTTTGGCTTCTACTCTTCTGGCCCCTCGTCTTGTTGTTTTTGTTTTTGAGCTGCATTGCTTGGTTGCATCAATTGCATTTGCTAATTGTAAAATCAAAAGGATTTTGGCAATTGTCTGCCCCGTTGAAGATTAATTATCCATTTTGCAGCATACTTTTCGGCGTCTTTTGGCCAGACTAACTAATTAGCCATTGTTGTTAGCTGCAAATTGAGTTGAAATTCAATTTGCCAAATCAACACAAAATGCTGCAAAGCAAAGAAAAGAAAAACAAAAAAATTAATGTGCAAAGGCCAAGAGACAGAGTGCAGCGCATAAAAATCGAGTAAAAGAGAAATAAAAACAAAGCAAATGGTGGCCAACAATCAAGTTGCCTCGTTGACTGCCCCGGCGAGTGGCGACAACAACAAAATGAAGTGCAATGGACATTGGTTATGTATGAACAGGATATGGGACAAGCGCTGGGTGTCGGCTGAGCCTGAACTTGGCGTGTTAGAGGCGCTTGGCTTCCAAAGGAATCGCCAGCTAGAAATGACAACAGCTCCTCGCAACTTTGGTTTGGTTTTTGTTGTTGCTGTTGCTGTGCTATGTAGTCTCATTGTTGTCCTGTCCTTGCTATTGTCACTGTCGTTGTCGTTTTTGCTCGTATCCTGCCACTGGCAATAAAGCCGCCACGGTTTTTTTTTTATTTTGTGCTGCTTTAGATTTTTGCAACTCTCTTGCCGTGCATTTCTCGGTCAGTGACATTTAGCGTAGTACGCGGATTTTGTTGACTGCCTCGGCAAGTTGCAAGTTGAAAGTTGATTTCTTTTACATACAGTTTTTCGCTGCGGCCCGGCGGCGGTTGCCTGTGACAAAAATCTGTTTTTCGTTGACTGTCTAACAGCAACAACAAAAGTTTTGCGTCTGAGTTGTCTTGCCCAACGATTAGTTGTTGTTTTGATGGCGCTGCCATTAAAAAATACTAAAAATATGAAAGTACAATGGGCGCTGTGCGTGTACAAAGTGCTCAGAATTGTGTCTACAGATAAAGCATTTAGTTATCGATTTATTCAAATACCATGTCAATCACCATCATAGCCAAATTTAGCTTATATATATATATATATTATTTAAAATACGGTCGTTAAATGACGGCCATCAACTATAATTATACCTTATTCATAAATATATACATAATATAAAAAAAGCGTCAAATATTTTTCTACATTTCTTAAGTTTTTTCTCACTGTGCATTGGCACCTTGAATATAAAAAAAGCATAAAAATTGCATAGCATATTTTCACATGGCCTTTGGCATTGTTTTCACTGGCGGCATGCAACATGCAAACGTTATTCTTGTTGTTGTTGTCGCTTTTGGCATCTAAAATAGTTGGTGGCCTTCTGTTGTGGTTACATATTCTTCTAGCGCTACAATTTTGCACAATTTTTTTTGTTCGTTTTGGCCATGTCGAACACAACAATATGCTGCTGTGGGCGATGGGTGGTGCAGCCTGCCAGGCAGTCGTGCCATTCTAACCATGTTAGCGGTGGAGACAAGTCCAAACCACAGTGAAGTGCCAGCAGTGCCACCCCTCTCAGACAACCGCAGGCCTTTTGTCGTTCGCCATCTTTTGTAGCAGCTGCCAGTTGTTGTTGTTGTTGCTGCTGCTGTTGTTGTTGTTGCACTTATGAAACTTTTGCAGCCTGTTTGACAGCCAACCAATTCCCTAAGCCCCAACCAATGCAGCTCCTACCCGCAAATGTCAACTGCCTTGACTCATTCTGCAATTTATTTATAGCGAATTTTATTGGTAGTTCAATGCCTGTCATTTAGTTTAGGGGCAGCTTTTGTTCTTCTTCGCTCTCTGCTTCTTCTTCCATTCTTGTGCAACTATATTTCTGTTTGGGGTCTGCCAAGTGACAAAGTTAGATTGACAATACGAAATGTTCGAATGGGTTAAGGGGGATTTTGAGGGAGGGGGTTGGCAGCAGTTACAGCAGCTAGCTCGTGCAAAACTTTATCAAAATCCAATTGATTTTGAAGCGCAACTTTCATTGACCCAAATTGGGGCAAACAACTCAAACGATTTCCATTGTTGCCACTGGCTGCCAAAATACAATTTCATAAATTCCATTGCTCCTGCCGCAGCTCTCCGCTATCAGTCGCAGTGCCTTGGCTACCCTTAATGCAGAAAACTTTTCCAGTGCCTGGCAAACTTTTAGCACTTGACAAAAAAATTTATCAATATATGTCAACGGGGTCGAAAAAAGAACTTTTGCTATAAAACACAATTTTTATTTAACGTTTTTTCGGTTTTTTGTTGACTTGAAGTTGGAAGCTGTTTAATTTGCTGTATGGAGTTGCGGCCATCGATAGTCGGCGGCCGACGGTCAGTTGGCCCAATCTCAGCTTAGAGCTGCTCCAGAGTTCCGTTAGCAATTGGTAAACATTTTCCGGTCAATTTGCCGCAACTTGGTTAGCCAACTGGCATCGATTAACTTTTCGTAGCCGAGCAAAGTTTCGGCGTTTTGTAAATAACGCACAGCAAACAAAAATTTCAACTCTGCTTTTTGTGGGCGCCATTGGCCTGCCCCAAAAGTGTTGGCCACAGTCTCAGTCTCAGTCTCAGTCTGACATCTTACTGGCATCTTTATTATCAGTCGGGCAGCACTCGAAATTTTCTAAACTCTGAAACTCTTAAACTTCAAACACAAACTTTGCTCGTGCTAGATTTGTTAAGAGATTTTAAAACATGCCATTCCCATATAGAGCACACACATCAAGTGGTTAGGGTTCGCCTCCGCTTTAAAGACTTTTATGCACTCACATAAAGTCTGTCAGCTGCAAGAGTTTTGTTAACCTGAGCAAGTGTTTTATCAGCTCATTCAGCAGTCCATAAAAATATAAAAAAAAAACCAATAAACGAAACAAGTAGAAACGCGCGAGTGACATTGACACACGATGGTATGCCCTGTAAAATAATGTAGTTAAAGATGTATGTAGAAGATGTATAATTTTGTCTAAATTGACCCGATGTCATTTTGAATATTACCAACATCTTAAATTCAAAAAATAAGTTAATGATATATTTCATTCTCAAAATAAGTTAGTGTAATATTTGCAGCTTGTGTTATTACGCTGTCAGGGTATCTGCTAGACTTTATATTTCGCTTTAAACATTCTTGTTATATTAAAAATAAAATGTATCTGACATTACGCATACGCAGCGTTGACGGTCATAAAATGTTTTGCCAACTCATATAAAAAGGCTGTCACTTTTAATTTGTAGCTTTAACGAGAAATTGCTGGAATTACTTGATGCCTGTGTAACCCATCTGATGGGAGTTAATATTTAATAGCGTTGCTAATTTGATGTGACTGACTTTCTGGAATTACGTATTTAATTTTAAAGAATTTCTTTTTATGTTTTTGTTTTACACTTTTCTCGGTAGTCTATTTAATGGAGGGCGTTCTCCTCGCTCTCTGTAGCTGTTTATCATGCGGTGCCAGAGCTCTTCCCAGCAGCAATTCACGGCTTTTATTCAATTTGAACACAACTTGTCCCACGTCTGGCGATTTATTTATGTCATAAAATTATTAGCAGTCAGCCAGGGCAACGCGAACAACTTGAACAACGCAAACAACGCGTAGAACGGCCAAACAACTATCATAATTTTTAAGTTTGTCAAAGTTTGCAACAATTTTTCACGCTTTTGAAGCTGCCACCGCCGCCAGCGAATAAAAAATGCGCTTCAATATTTTGCGCACAGCTAAAAATTGCAGTTGGAAAATGTTTGGCGGGGGTGGAGGGCGCGCGTGTGGCCTGGTCGTGATGGTGTTATTATGAAATATGAAAAATCTAATGCAGCTGCTGTCGGAAATTCTTTTTACCCCGTTCTTGTTGTTGTTTTTATTTGCAGTTTTATACGCTTGTTTAATTAAGGAATGATTTCTGGCATTAGATAAATTAAATTATTATTGTTTATATTTTGTAAATTTTCATGCCGGACAAAGTTTGTGTTAGTTGTTTGCATATTGAAATTGTTTCAGTTGCTGTAGAAATGAATAATTACAAACAAGTGGGCGCACTCACTACAATTTGTATTTTAATTAAGCCATAGCTCTGGCCAAAATTTCGTAATACGAAATGCACTAAATCAAGATAAACAAACTTTTGGGCAAATTCATAAAATGCCTGAGGTTAGTTACGAACTGACTAAAAATTGTAAAATATTTGTGTACACAAAAAAATTATTCGCATTTAAGACTGGATTTTATTGCAGCCTTCTCTGCGAATCTCAATGGTAATTTGCAAGTTTGCCGCATACCTGAGCTAAAACTGTGGCATGCACCCGCATCCCCCCGCACAGCTGTCCGAAGTTACCAAAAATGCACTTGACTGTCGCTTGGCACAGTTGGCATCTGCCTGGCTGGCTGGAGTCGCAGGAGTCGTTGCCAGTGGCAACAATCGGTACCGCAAAATT
Source organism: Drosophila colorata (assembly GCA_035041545.1). NCBI lineage: Eukaryota > Metazoa > Arthropoda > Insecta > Diptera > Drosophilidae > Drosophila > Drosophila colorata. The sequence continues at coordinate 12,060,449 of JAWNLD010000564.1, forward strand.
GTTTAGTGCTGCTCTCATCAGCAATGTGAGACGCAGTCAAGACCTAAAAATTGCTCGCAGTGCCCTGTCAAATATGCAGAGTGCTCGTCTAGAGAACAACATCATAATGCCAGTGCTCTGGGCACATTAACATAATCGGACGAAGGCAGCTGATGCGATGCTGATGCCACTGCCAGTAGCAACAGCAGCGGCAACGGCAACGACAACGACAACGGCAACGGCAGCAGCAGCGACAGCTACAACATCATTTTCATTTGCACTCTGCATCCGTTGACCCCTCACCCCCGCTGTTGGTGCCCTGCTGCTGCCGCAGTGTCAACAACGCGGCTGGTTCGCTATTGTTTGGCGTTGGCGGAATAAACAACGCGGCGTGTCCAGTGCAGGCAAAGCGAACGACGAACGAGAAGGGGTTCGGGAGGGCACTGGCACTGGCGGGGGTGACAGTTGAAACCCGCAAAGTTTTAGCTTAGCAGTGCAGTGCAGCGGTCCAGTTCCGCGCACTTCCCCTCGTTATGCACGCGCATAAATCAAAACAATAAAGTTCAAGCGAAAACAATGACGTTGAAGATGATCATCGGCAACATAATGATGACGTTGGCTGACGTTGATGCCTGGACAAACGTGGATGCCAATGGAGCTGGTGCTAGTGCTACTGCTGCTCCGGTATCCTATTGTTGGTTCTGTCCACTCTATTGATGGGTTGCGACAAATTATGTCATTGAACTGCTGCAGCTATGTTGTTGTCCCAATTGTTGTTGCTGCTGTCCCCGCTGAAAATGAAAAATTACGAAAGAGGCGGTGAGGGGGAAGTGGGCGAGGCAGCTCGTGAATGATGATGTTGGCATGCTCATGAATAATATTTATTTGATGTATTTGTTTACTTGATTTGCTGTATGCATGCAATTGATTTGAAAGACTCGAAACGAGGCCAGCAGAAGAGGCTAGCATTATGAAAAAATATTCTAAAAATGTTCACTTACAACTATTCAGGAAAAAGCATTAAAGGAATTTGGCTTACAAAACAAAAAAAAAACTCTATTTAATTTGTGCTGTTTACAGGTTTATTGTTTTAAAAAAAAAATTATTTAATTTTAACAATTGAAGCGCACAAATAATTTACGGAAATTAACACTCAGTCACTTTTTAAGAAGATTTAATTAAAATAAATGCATAATATTTGATTATACACAATTAAAGAGCTTATGTTTAAGCCTATATGCCAATGCATTAAGCATACGCCGCATTGTACGGCGTACAGAAACTTTGAACCGTTTCACAGTTAACATAAATTTAACGATTATTAATGGCCATTAAACAAGGCCACAGGCCAACTAAAATGAGACAATGGCTAATGGATAAAATATTTTTATGATAGCCGCGGCGACTCGACGACTCTGTCATGCCTTTGGTTAGTGTATTTAATGGAGGCGTCTCTTGGACAGGCTCGACATAAACTGGGCCATTATTTATTGCTTTTACATGAGTAAAAGGCCAAAGGGCGCATAATATACGCATTGCCAGCGTGGAGGGCGGTGGGAGTGTCAGTGGGAGTCGGAGTAGGTGGAAGAACGAAGCGACTGACTGACACACAAAAAGCATGAAATGCGCCGAAATAAGAGCTGAAACAGAACAGGACGATGACTATCGCTGCCAGCGCATGACGAACACTTTGCGGATGGCCCAGGCAAAGGCTTTGTGTATTAATGAATGGGGGCGGCAGAGGCGCCGGTGTGGGGCTGTTCAGCTCCTGGCCAGAAAACGGCCATGCGCCGATTATGCGGCGAGCCGTGGACAGACGGAATAAAAGACCGACAGACAGCCCACTTAACCAGCCTAGAGAGACGACCCAGGGAGCTGATCATGTGGGTGGTTTGGCTGGTTTGGCTGGTTTGGTTTTTCCGCCTGCCACTCTTTCCCATGGTGTCATTAAAGTCGCGTCGTTGGCGTTGATGTTGATGTTCATTATGATAATAAGGTTGTTGCTGTCCGGCATTGTTGGGTTAACGTTGCGTGCTGAAATGTCACCAATTGCGTGTATCTCAGCTTTTGCCTCAATGTGTGTGTGTGTGTGTGTGTGTTTGATGTAGGGCTATATATATACATATATGTGTATATACCCTAGTGCAGGCGGGTGTGTGGCTATCATAATTATGCAGCTGGCTTAATTATAAAATGTTACTCTGCAGTTAACCTGGGGAATTAATTTATACACGCTGCACACGCACACACGAACACTCACACAACAACATCAAGAACAACAACACGTGCAGTTAACTCGTGTCTGTTCAATCACAACTTGCTGTACAGTTAACTGTGCAACGTGCCGGGGCATTTGCGGTACTCTGGAGGGGGTTTCATTATAGCAGTCAGCTTGGGTTCATTAACTAATTTTAGCACACACACAAACAACATAATAAATTGATGATATAGAGGCAAATGCAATTGTGTATGTGTGTTGTGAACGCTGGGAATTGGACGAGCAGCTGAGCTCTGGGAATCCCATGCGCCTCCCTCTGGGCATAAGGTGTGTATGTTAGTATCTCTCTGTGTATGTGTGTGTGTGTGTGTGTGCGAGGGTGACTGTAGTTGGGTTAAATGATGCGTACAATGCTGTGGGCCATCTGAAAAGCTGTAGCTTTTGGTTAGAATATGTGATATGTAAGCATCAACTTGAATGCAAGCTGGCAGATGGGAGACGAAATGATGGAATGCTGTGGGATTTGCCAAGACATCTTGAAATCCCACATATTTCGTTTGTTATTTGATTCTGACATGAGCTAATGCTCATTGCGTCCACCTAGTTTACTCATCTGATTTCATTAGAGAAAAGCAATTTCAGTTTGGGTGTGTATAATTGATTAAAGGCTCTCGTATTTCCAAGTAAAGCTTCTAAAATGACAAATAATTTCAATTGTCTTTGAATGGCATCAACTATGCCAGACAGTTGAAACACAACAAAAGATAAACGTGTCAGCTGACGACACAACATTTGAAATGAATTTAAATGGGAAAACACTCACAATCTTTAAAGTACTAAGCCCTTTGTCAAAACAATCATAAAGTTAAAAGACTGTACTCAAGTACATTTTCATAAATTATGAAATTCACGACGAGCTTAAAATTAAGTAAATGATTAGGTTTATACTAACAAAATGCTATTAAATACATTCATAGACACAGTCGTGAATACATTTAAAGACAAACACAATAAAAAACTTTTACAATTTTTAAGCATGAATGAACTTGCGAATACTTTTCAAAATATGCCCAATTTCTGATGTATACATGAACTCCTACAGTTTCATAAGCACTTATTAATCATGAATATAAATGAATAATCAATATTAAGATATACTTGATTTTATGTGAATACAGTTTTAGAAGTTTTAAATTTATGCATATATATGGTCAATAATACATTCAGAAATATAACGAAATACTTCTAATTTATATATTCTGTATGCAGACTCTTGTCTATAAGCACAAGTTCTCTTGCAGTGTTTTCATAGAATGCATGACTAGTGTATTTTCCGAATACTCATGAAAATATTCATATGATTCAAGCAAATAAGCCCATATCATCTTTAAACCAAACACACAAGCGTATTTAAACTTCAAAGCTGCTTCGGCTCATCCTTTTAACAGCCAGCTAAGTGAAAACTTCGTACTATGAGCACTTTCCAACGGTTTGTTTTTCTGTCAGTTCAGTTGTGGCCCCACGCTCCATGCCCCGCCCACTCCCAAACTTCCCCCAACAAACTGGCATGCATCATAAACGCTTTGTGGGTCAGATATGAAAGCAACTTTTACGTTATATACAAATGTTTGTAGTCTTTGCCCTGCTCGCCATAATCCCGCAGCCACATATGCACAATTGCAACGTCTGAGCACAGGAACAACAATTCAAAACCAGTTACACGCCTAGTCAATTACACAAAGAACCAACACCGTATGGAACACCAACGCATCGTTAGCAGCAGCAGCAGCAGCATCAGCAGCAACAGAGTCATGACTGCCTTCCTACTCCCTCTGAAATTACCCTTGACTGCACGCTTGCCTGCAATTTGAGGCTTTACTGTCACTCACCAAGCAAACAACAAGAACAACAATAATAATAATAACAACAACAATGAGCAGAGCGTGGGCAGCCCCAAAACCCGAAACCAAAGGCTGAACCAAAGCCCACGCTAAAATCTTAGCCAAATCGTTGACTGCACTTGCGCTCTTGCCGGGGAGTGGCAGTGGCAGTTGCAGTTGCAAGCCACAATACGCCAAGCAATTTCCAATGGAAATGGCTTGTGGTCGAAACGCCAGGCGGATCAGTCAGCAGCAGAATCAGCAACAAAACTGCAGCTGCGACATTGACACAGACCGTGGCGGAGGCAGCAACAGCAGCAACAGCAACAGCAACTGGGGCTGGAGCAGCAGTTGGAGGTGAACTGTGGCAACGTGGGCGTCCATTAAAATGAAACGTTGGCCCAATTTGTGCCTCGCTGGAGACTTGACGAGTTGTCTGGCAAATGTTGCCAGCTGCCTCGTCATCAAAATACATAGTTATATATATATATAAATATAAACATTTCCTACATAATTATAAACATTGAATACTCGCTGCGCAATGAACTGGAACGAGATAAGCGTTCATCAGCTTAGAAATAAATTCAATGCCACATCGTGACTTTGTGGCTGCTCCTCAGGGCTATGCACCTTGGCCCAGTGACGTCAAAGAGAGTAGACGAGTGAGAAAGAGATACTTTAATTGAATTATTTATGGAACGCAGAGTTGTGCAGTGAAATGTGAGCGGAAAATGTTTTTCCATTGTTAGTAGAACACTTAGGGGCTCTCATTAGCCAGCAACAGCAAATTGCCGACTTCAGTTCAAGTGGCCCCTGCCGATGGCCCCTCAATTGCTTCGTCACTTGAGGCGAAAATTAAATAAAAATCAAAGTGATGTAAAATACATTCAAACACTTTGGCTTTGCTTTATTGCACTGCCACAGTATTTTTAGAAACTGGGTCAGTCCGACGGGCCAGCCCAGGCCACCTGTCCGCCCCCAAAGCCGCCTCCCCAACAGAAATCAGCACTAAAAATCTACAAATGAACACACTGCAAGTGTCTCCTTGAACAGCTCTGTTCGGAGAGCATTGGCAAACCGTACACGATTTGTGTTTTAAGCACGCCCCGCACTGGAGCAGGCAAATGTGGAATGTGCAGGGGCAATGGGGGAGGCGGCGAATAGATATGTCTGCAGTGTATAAACGTTTTTGTTAAATGCACAGTCTAATGTTTTAATTAACCAACAAAACAGAAAGGGAGCAAATATATAAATATTTTTTGTTGTTGGCTTTTTAATGGAAGCTTTATGTGTGTTATGTCTATATCCACTTGAGAATTTTTCGCAAATTGAGCACAAGTTTAGAACAACATATTCATTCCCATTATAAAGGCGCAACGTCTAATTGACAGCAACAACAGGAATAAATTCCGCAGTGACATCTCCTAAGTGATATGTATCACGTCTATAGAGAAGTTTAGACAGTTTTAACAAGAATAACAACAACAATAACAACACTTGAGAGACACTTTGTGAAACACTTTAAAGACACTTTGTGTCTGCATGCGCCCAGGGAATTGTCGAGCCAACTCACAGAAATGTTTGAGAGATATGTAATTCGTAATTGCCTGGGAAATTTTCTAATGTGCTTGTAATTGTTCCAAATTTGAGTTTTAAACAACTTTTATATTGAGCTCTTTATGCTGAAGAGCTGTAAGTAAACAATAATAATACTATAAAATACTTAAGATCGAAATGTGCAATGTGTTTGGGGAGTTAACTTTTCTTCTTATTTGCAGAGTTTAACTTTTCTATTTAATATGAATATGTTGGACGTGTGAAACTATTTTAAAGTAATTTCTGTAATGCAATGAGCTATTTACAATCTGGATATCTATTGTCTGAAAGTAAAGTACTTATTTTTAAATATATTGCGCTATATATCTAAAATTGCAATAAATTAATTTTAATTTTAATTTTTTAAAGTTTAAAAGCTTAACCCTAAAACAAATTCCAGAATCGAATCTACTGCTCTTCTGGGCAGCTTGGTTTTACGAACTAAAATTTACCTTAGAAAAAATATGAGTACAGCTTTCTCGGTATTGTTCCCCGATTGTATAGCTCAGTAAATCTAAAACTTTACCTCCTGCAGCATTAGAAACTCTATCACCTGGTTGCAGCCTACGCTGTAAACTCTATAAATCAAGACAAACCTCAGCACATGCAGCAATTGATGTCAGTCCCTTTGATTTATGACAGCATAAAATATGAGACACAAGGCAATAGGGGGGATTAGAAACTCGAAAAACAGACAGGCGCGGGCGTTAAAGTGTGAAAACTCATTAAACGCACACAAATTGTTTATAGACGGAACATTTAGTCGATGCGTGCGATGGCAAACGACATGGGAAACGCCGCGACGCCTACGCACACTAAGAAAGAAAATGAAAATAAAGAAGAGACACTCGGATTCCATAGAACACCATTCTCAAGCGCTTAGCATATGGGGCAACTGCATAATGCTCAAGACACATTCATCAGTCAAATGGGTAGACAGCAGTCCAGACAATCGTCTGGCCAATGAGTCAGTAGTCGCTAGTCGACAGTTGCTCAGGCGTCAGTGGGTTAAGTTAGGCGCTTTGTGCAAGTCATGCCTGGCGCGTGTCTGTGTGTGTATGTGTGTGTCCGTGGGGGGAATACTCTCTCAAATGTTGGCGCTGCATTCAATTTACTACAGACAATTGATTGTTTTCCCTTTTTTCTCTCCAATTTTTTGTTGCTGCCAGCAACAAAATCAACACAAATTGAAAACGATTATCAATATGTCTGGCCTGTCAGGCGGCTCAGGGGGTGGCCCCTATATATATGTATATGTGTATGTATTCAGCGGCTGGGTTGGGGAGTTCAAGCCGCGAACGCGCGAAAAGCTAACAAAAAACGCAAAGGGCCAGACAAACAAACGGCACAAAACAAAGCACACAACAACAACAACAATAACAACAACAATTGCTGACTGATAAACGGGCAGCCAAAAACAGCAAAGTTGGAAAAATGGACTATAACAAACAAAAAAATGGGGTTGGCCGCAGCAGTTCCGTCGGGAGCGTGTAGGCTCCTAGGCATCTCTGGGGCACACTTCATGTTGTTATTGCTGCAATTGTTGTTTTTAGATTCCAACATGGAGCATAATCGATTTCTCTGGAGGTCTTGTATAAACTTCACTCTGTGGGTCAAACTCATTAAGATCGAAGCATTATGCATGTCTTAGATCAATATTTACATAAATAATTTAAGGTTTGTCAGCGTCTTTTTTATATACTATTATTAAATAAATAATATACGGTATTGTAGAAATTTAAAGGAAAAACAAATATGTAAACCAGAGTTTCCAAGCTCAGCTGTTATCATAATCTCTTGCTGTAATCATCAGTTTTAAGAGCGTGTGTACTATTTTTTAACTAGAAAATATACTATCTAAATATACAATATTATACAGTTTAATTATTTTCTGGAAAAAATATTTTAAAATATATATGCAATCGGATGTAATCTTTTCAAGTGTATTTAAACATCGACGTATTCTTCTAAATGTTTTCTACTTCATTTTGGGGCTCCAGCTCCAGCTGCCTTTGTTGTTGTTGCACCGCCGTCAGCCACACGCCTCAATGCAATTTAGAGAAACATGTTGTGGGTCTACCCAGGGTGTTTGGAGGGGCTGTGAGGTGGTGGAGTGTAACGTAAACGATGCCCCAGCAGAGCTCAACAATGTAAACAAAATGTATCGTAAAATAAATAGTTTTCAAAACCATTAAAAGAAACGAAAAAAGGCCAAGAACAACACAGGAAAAAACTGGGAAGCCGTGAAGCTGTGATGAGACAGTCTGGGCCTTAAAGACCCAGGCGCGAAGTTTTTGGCATTAAGTTTTCAACATGCTCAGCAAATTGTTTAATGGCCGTGCACACACCCCTTCTGGCTTCCGAGCCTGGTCAGCACCTAGAAACACGATGCCGTATATAAATACATGATATAAACAGAAATGCCACAAATGAATTTTTCTTTTTTTGACTGTGCCAGCAAATTGAAAACTAGCGAACAGAAATAACTCGACACGAAACTTTAGAGACATGTGTTATTAGCCAGAAAATACATGACCATTAAAATGGTGTGGGGTAAGAGGCAGGCATCTGCCACCCCGGCGACGTGCATAAATATTTGATGTAAATTGAAAAGTGCATGCCACATACATTATTTTGCTGGCAACCTTCAGGCAGACAAATTTATAAATATACAAAGATACAGAAATCTGTATATGTATATAGGAGAGAGGGGGAGATGTACGACAAGCAAATCAGCAAAACAACAAACAAACAGAAACAACAAATGCAAACAACTGATGCAAAAGTTTAGATAAAGTATTTATGCCACAGAAAGAAAAGCAGTTGAGTGGAACGGGTCGCAGGGCGCTGCGGTAGCTTGCGGGAGGTCACATGGACAATTGAGAAGGAAATTAAACAAGTTTGCCTAACGAAGAAAGCAAAGTTTTTTGCGCGCCTTAAAGTATGCACCAAGCGACGCAAACAAACAGCAGCCGCACTCGGAAAAAAGAAAAAAAAACTTTAGCCTAAGCGACATTGCAACCAGCGAGTGGCTGGATGATTTGGGGTGGGAGTAAATGGGGTGGTATGCCATTGTCATGACATTGCTTGCTTGCCCCACAGCTAAAGCACGTTGTGGTGCCGCTTGCTGTCTCTGTCTGTTTGTCGCTCACTCCCTCTCTGTCTGTTGTCCCGAGCAGGCTAAACTTTTTGAATCAATTTAAGTTCTGACATTTTAATGATAAATTTGTAACAGAGGCAAAAAACAGGGCCAAGAATGCGCAAAGACTTTGTTGTTAGCCTGTCTAACAGATTTCAGTTACCAGTTGCCAGTTGATGCTATTTATACTTCATATTTTTTCTTTGTTATTGTTGCTGCTGTGTTGTGGCTGAGTTAGAAAAATGATTTTTTGTAAATTATTGCTACTGTCTTGAAGTGGTTTCTGATGCCAGCTGCTGGAAAACTTTCACACACATAAGTGAAATGAATGGCAAAAATGATGGACTCAGTACTGCTAAAAAGAACTCATAGCTGAATTTTTGTTGAATAAATTAATACATACATTTGTAATCCTTAACTTTTAAAGATGAGCATTTAAAATATATATTCATATAAGCATTTTGCAACATCTGCTTTGTGTTCTGCATTAAATAAAATTCAACTTAAAGCCAAGCAATTCCGCACGCTTGCTAAATAATAAAAGACCTTTATCAACTTAAAGTTTTTCTCTGCTATTTTATGCTGGTTTCCTTCCTGTAGCACACGTGTTGGCAAATGTTTACGCAGACCAAATGGGCAAATATTGTTGCTCATCTAAACCTCATTATTGACTCATTTGGTTTGGCCATAAAGCGCCGGAAAGTATGTTGTCATTATTTGGCTGACAGCCGCAGCCATTTGCAATTAAAGTAAGCCACATGTGCAGTTAATGGCTTAGTCAACATTCACACACGCACCCACACACACACACAACTAGATGCACACACTCAGATATAGATACACACCCTGAATTACAAATTTTGTATCTATTGGCAAACGTTTGCGGCTTCGCAGTATTTGCAGGTTTATCAGCATTTTGTTTACTTTACATTCGAGTTGGCAACAAAATAAATTGACAACTGTCAACAGCTTTATAGACAGCTCAGACTGCTGTGTATAGCCGCTAGGGGGCGTTATGTAAGACTTGTGCCATTAAATGTAAAACGTGCGCGTCATCAATTAGTTTTGAAAGAGAAATTGAAATTGAAAACTGTAGAAAATTTACTTGGTGGCTATTGAATGCTCTTACTGAATGGTTTAATGTAGCTATGTTTATGATTTATGCATTTCATATTTTTGTATATTTTTTAAAGCTCGATTGTTTTCTGGATTCCCTAATTCGCTTTCTGCATAAGACATCACTAACAACATTAAGTAATTATATTATCTAGAAAACTAATAAAACTTTGATATATTTGTTTACCATTTAGTGAAAATAATTATTTATTTTATGTGTTTCCATTTAACTTTTGCAGATAAGACGACCCAGTCAATGCCTGATAGTGCAGCAATTGAAAGTGGGTCTCTCATATGACTGATAATGGCAGTCAACGCTGCCTGCTTCAACAACAACAACATCAGTTCCAACAGCAGAAGCAGCTACAACAACAACAACAACTACAACATCAAAAGCAAAGCTTGCAGCAACAATGGCCAAACAAAATGAATATTTAAAAATTTGGAAACATATCAAATGGCGAATTGAAAAGTGAAATTAAAGCAAAAAGTGAAAACTGATGAGAATTTAAAACAAACAAAACACATAAACTAAATTTTAACGCCGGCTACTTAAAAGTTGTTGAAATTAACAAGTGCCATAGCCATAGATAAAGATAGAGACGCGAGTGTTGAAATCGACTTAATATAGATATAGTTATAGGACCTATTCCAGCTTACGAATAATACATATCCCAAAAGCAACGCTGCCAATTAAAGAGCAATCTATACATACATATATAGATATTTATATATATATATATATATATATATATATATATATATAAATAGAAAACTTGTAGTCAACACCACCGAGCGGAAGTCCAACAACAATATGACAATATCAGCAGCAGCATCAAGAACAACAACAACAACAGCAGCAGCAGCAACAGGAACAACAACAACCACAAATACAACAATACACAACATTGCAAATCGCTTGCCTGGCAAATCGCTGAAATATGAAAAACTCATTAAACAGCCGCAAATGCAGTCGAGCGCGACGAGCGTGACCGGCACCCAAACGGATGCGGATGGGGATGCGTTCATCGATTGCGGCCATCACAATAAGCATTTCGGCAATGGCTATGCCACGCCCCCTGACCTGCATTCACCCAACATCACAGATCGCACCATGCTCCTGCAGCCCGACTATACGGCCAACGGGTTTTTGGCCAGCGGCATTGTCACGTACAAGTCTAAAACCAATGGCGGCAGCTGCGACTTCAACTCTACCTCATCAACGACCATTGGCAGTGTGAGCGGTGGCGGTGGCGCTGGCGGTGGTGCTGCCGGCTCGTCCATTGCCAGTTCGCTTTGCCATTGTTGTAATTTAATTGCACGTCGCTGCATTGGCATCAATGTGCGACGCTGCGTCCTCGCACTGTTTGCGCTCACCGTGGTTAGCATTTGCTACTACAAGCATTACGTGGACACCGACGTGTTCGATGGGTGAGTAGCCAGCCAGGCAGTTTCTAAAATCCAGTTATGACTTCCTATACCTGAATCTCACCCTGTTCCAAATTAAAACCATTTTTATTGTGCTCAAGTGCCGACGGATGCGGATGTGGATGCGGATATGGAATGCGCTTCCATGTTCGCATTCGCAACAGCGTCTGGCTTCGTGGCGGGTGTCCAGCGTTTGTTGTGTGCGTGTTTGATTGGATTTCTTTTTTTTAAAAGAGACGCCGGAGAGTTCTTTTCAATATGCTGCACCTTTGATTAACAGGTGCCTGCTGCTGGAGTGTATTTTAAAGTTTATTATTTTTATTTTCTTCCTGTTTGTTTATATTCCATTCTGTTCACGACGCATTGCCGCATTGTGTGGCCCGCGAAAGTTGCTGTTGCAAAACAAAGCAAATAAATTGTGCAAAAATATTCATGAAACTGTTGTTTGGCTCTGCAATTGTGTGAGCAAAAGAAGAAGGAACACTGAAACAAAAGCGCTTTAAACATCTTAAGATTACTTAAAGTAATGTTTCCCCTACGTTATTCCGATTTATTTGTTGCTTGCAAATTCTTACAAGCGCTGATGTCAAACCAGATGCGAGCAGCTTTTTACAAAAGATTAACTTACAGCAGTTCTTCGAGAATTTACTTACGTAATTCATATATCTCATTATTTATGTTTAACTTTTATGCAGTTCTTTATTTTACCAAAGGAGTGCACTTGTTTGCAATATTTTTGTGTTACCTACAAAGCTTTTAAGCTTGTTAAGGCTGCAGGATTCTATGTGCATCTGAAATTTGATATTGATTGCTAGCTCAGCCCTGAACTGAAAAAAACATGTTTTAAATTTAATACTTGAATGCCTTTTAACAGTAAATTAACTGTTTAATATCAACTAGGCTGCTTGGGCAACTCTAAAAATAAAATAATTTCTTTTTAATTTACTCTTATCGATTAGTTTGTACCTCATCTACTTAAAAGTATTTTTAGTTAGGTCATTTCACGAGAGCATTGATGCTTAAGCTACTGTAAACTGCGACCTTCTCCGCGCTTTTCATACCCAAAACCCGGTCAGCTTTAGCTTTTAAAGCATTTCATGTGTGTTTTATACCAGAAACTTCTTAGGATTTAATTCCACTTGCGTGTATTATTCAGTGCTGTTAAAACTTTTAACTAGTTAGTTTTTCTTTTGTTTCTCAGCAAAATCATCAACGATTTTTATGTGAGTTGTTTTCAAAGTTTCGCCCCAAATGCCCCCCGCAGGCTTCACATGCGGAAGTTTACACCTTTGGTTAACTGAGCACTCGAGAACTTACTAAAAGCTCGTGCTTTTTTCGGGGCACGTAGTTGCGTGGGGATCGGATAAAAAATCTCGTATTGCTCATAATTTATAATTGCGCGCATAACTAAAAGTAAAGAATGTTAAAAGGTTTTGCTTGTTTATTTTTCGCACTATTTTTCGTTTTATTTGTGGCTTTTGCGCTTATTTTGTATTTTAATTTGTGAAATTTGATGCCCAGCGGGTGGGCGTGGCAGTTCGCATTACTCGCCCGTTAGCTACTTTCGCGCGCAATTATGGTTAACAAACATTTGGAAAGGAGAGACGCAGACCCCCCGCAGTCCTCGGGCAGCAGCAAAGTGCAACACGCCTGCAGTTGCACAAACAACGGACAAAGTTTTGATTACTTTCATCAGCAACTGAGGCAACAGCAGTAGGAGTAGCACTTGCAACAGCAGGTGCGGTTGAGTCCTTGACTTGGTTTTTTGTACAATTTTTGCATGCCAACTCTTCGTTCTTGATCCAAAAACTTATTTATTTGCCGAAAGCAAAAGCAAGTTGATTATTAAATATTTACTTGGCTAGTGCACTTTAAATTTAATTTACGAGCTTAGCTGTGGCAAAGTTCATTAGTTATTCGAGTGGGCGCCATCCATCGGAGCGCCAAAACAGCATGACGACCAGGAGAGCAAAGTGAGAGGCGGCTCCATAAAGGATGTGGCAACGTAAGAGGCTCAAGTCAAATTACTTGTGCGTCAAATCTGGTAAATTTTAATGAATTCAAATGCTTTTGACTCTCTGACGCGTGTGCGTGTGTCCTGTATGTCCTGTTCATCTACCTGTCCATACGTCCGTTACGTGCAAAAAGCGGAAACATGCGACGTGCCAGCCGCTGCCGATGACGCCGCCGCCCCCACCCGCCAGCCCCCTGTGGTTGGCTCCCGGCGACAGGCAGCCGCCAGTAACTGATGTGCGTGTTTGTTTATGCTGTATGTCATTATTTCCACACACACACGCACGTTCAATAAAAACATACACACACACACACACGTACATTTGCATATGCAGCAACTACTTTGTTCTGTGCTGTTGTTTTTGTTGCTGCTGCAGCTGTCGTTGTAGGTGCAAAACGCATTTTGCCAAAATGCAAACCTACGTGATTTGCATGCAGTCATAACACGAACTCACACACACTTACACACAGTCGCCTGACAGGCTGCAATAATTGATTTGTAATGCTAAACATGCAAAACACACGACAAAAATGTCAAAAACGTTATGTCACCTACGTCTTATCCCATTCCGAGCGGAAAAAACGTGAATAAATAAAGGACATTTAATGGAATTTTAATATTTTAGTTTGCCGAAAGGCAAATAAAATGTTATGTATGTATTGCAAAATTTAGGCTAAAAGAAAAGTTGAAAATAGCAACAAAAAAAAAAACAAAAAAGAAAAGGAATCTGTGTGAAGTGGTTGAGATTAGAAACTTCGTATAGCAAGAAAATGAAATTAACAAAATAATTATCCTGCAAGCTTTTATAAAGGATTTTTTTAAATATTTACCTAATTTAAAATCTTAATTATCATGATTATCTTGTAATTCATTTTAAATATTTGATTTTTATTTGTCGCCTGTAGATCGCCTGCTTATATATAAGGTGGATGCGTTATTTGCTTTGCGTGTTAAGTGCGATAAATGCAATTTGATGTTTGAGCTTAGCAGCGTGCAAATTAAGGCCTAAAGGGAGTGCGGATGTGTGGTGCTTAGAGGGCGTGCCATAGCCTAAAACATTAACTAACTGAAACACTAAATGCGCGTCTGCTTCTCGATAATAAACACATAAATTACTCTGCCAGTTCTGTGAATTGTGCAAATATTTAACTGGCGTGTGTGTCAGTTTGTGTTGTGTACAACATGGCGTATGCGTCATGCAATTCACGTTGCGTGCATTAATTGACTAAACATTTAAATTGAAAATGCGATTATAGATGACAATTGCCACAGGGTTCAACATCTTTGTTGTGCTTGTGTGTGTGTTTTCGAGTGCTGATTACATGTGCCAGGTGCAGTCAGCTGCCCAACAATAACAACAACAACTGCACCATTAGCATTCTGCTTGCTGATGACTTTCATTAAACCAGAGGCGAAGTGCCGGTCCAGTGGTTCAGCCTCGTGTCAACTGTCGGCGAAATGCAATAAATAATTACATTTATTTACTTTAAATGCAATTACAAACAAACAAACAAACAGGCCCAGCTCGCTGTGCCCTTTTGGGTCCTGTTGCTTATCCAGGCATGCCTTTTGCATATCCTGGCGCATCCTGTTGGCAGTCGTCGCCACACTGGCGGCCATTTCACTCGGTATGCGTTCACAGTTCATTTGGCCAACTGTGCGCTGCCAACTTTCACAGCCAACGGCCTCTGCAGGCATTTTCCCACTCATTTCCGTTGCAATCCAATTGAACTTGGCTTGCTTGATTTATTTAATTAACTTTTTTTTCACTTTTTTTGGCGAATGCCAATAAAATTGGCAGAGTCTGCACCGCAAAAGTTCTTTTTTAAGTATTGACTCTTTTGGCGCTTTTTCAAGTGCTTGAGCTGCGCCTTTCTTTGTGATTCCCATTGTGTTAAAGTGGCTGCCATTTCCTTTTATTGTGCAGAAGAAGACACGGCCACAGAGAGAAAGGAAGAGCATATTGAAGTTAAATTTATGTGAATAATGAGTACAATTCAAGTGTCTTGCAGATATATTGACTTCTTCCCTATTGTCTGCATAGCAATGCAAAATTAACATGCTCGAAATATTGTATCTGTTAAGTTATAGAATTTAAAAACATGTGTTAAATAAATAATTGATATTTTAACTTTCTCAGTAAGAACTTTCCTTGACCTTTAAATTTCTTTAATTTTCGTTTATACGACCTAGCGCGCTGCAAGCGGAGCTCTTATTGAAACGTCGCCTCTCTTTGCGCTTCGCAATTTATACAAATGGTCGCTTTGTCTTTGCATTCGTTTCCGTTTTTGCATTTGCCGCGCTGCCTTTTGCTTTTTGTATATTTTAGTCATTTTTTTTTGTCAGTTCAGGGGGGCGTATTTTCTGATAGCTGTGGCGCACATATCCTTGCGCTAGTTTCCCCCTTTTTATTATGCTACGTTATCCCAGCTGCATTACGTATGCGCTCCGTTGGCCGCGTCGCACTTTGCGGCTGCTGCATTTGCTACTTTGCAAATTTATTACAAATTTTTACATACGATTTATTGTTTGAGCGTGCCGCCCTTAACCGAAAGGGGGGGCTGGTTTTCTATTATCCTCGAGGCGTGGCTCTGGATGTGGCCTTAAAGCTGGCCACATAAAATGTTACTGAAATGTGAGTCCCTATGTGGTGTACTGTATGTGTTTGTGTGTGTGTGTGTATGTATTTCACGGATTTCAATAAAAGCTGCCTGTACGGTGTCTTCAGCTTGACTAATAAGCTTTGGCCACGATGATTGCTGCCGCGTGTTGTTGCTTTTGCTGCTGCTACACCGTTGACAGTGCAACATTTGCGTGTTGCTGCTTTGCCAAGTTTGTTGCACGCCCGCATAAATAACACGTCGCAAATGCATAAACTGACTTTTTGTTGCCTAATTTATGCAGCACAAAAGACGCCACGCCCAGAAACTCTTCCCAGCCAGCCGAAGGTAGCACACGGCCCAACATAGAAACGGAAACGGAAATGTTGTGCTGTGCACAAATAAATCAGCGAGCAGCGTCTGAAAACAGGCCAGGTTGAGCTGACTTGTTTGGCTGTTTTGGCTGCCTGTCTGCTTGGCTCGCCTTCTGGCATGCCACGCAAATGTTGCACGAAATGCAAACAAGGCAGAGCAACAAGAATTTCTTCATCATCATCGTGCTGCACGGCACACGAAAGAGCCCACAGCCAAAAGGCGCTTAACAAGCAAATGTTGCAGGAATTTTTTAATGTCAGGTAGCATGTAAAATGCCCTGTAAAATTTGTAATTATTGAACGTTAAAAGCACAAGAAAGCTTCAAGTGTAGCTTATTGTATGCAGCGAATAAATCTTAATTTCTTAAGCTACTTTTGTATATTGCTGTAGGTTAACTTATTTTTTTATAATATATTATTTTTATTAAGCCAATTGAGTAAATGCAAATAAACAAGAAATCATTGAGCGAAACTATAGAAATACTTTTCGTAAATAACTAAAGGAAAATAAGTCTGTTTATTTGTATATAAATCTAAATTCTTGCAAAAATGATTAAGTACATAAAGTTTATCGAAACACAATAGCTGCTTTACATGTCCACTTTGGCTGCTCTATTCGAAAAGTTTACGATATCTGCCATCTGCTGTAGTTGTGTTCAGCCCAAGCAGTTGCCAAATGCTCTGCTTGATTTATAGCTTCGAAGCCGTCTTTCGTTCAACTTGCACCGGCTCAATTGTGCAGGCCACGATTACAGGGTATTTGCAAAAGAAAAGTTTTTGTCTAATATTTTCGGGCGGGCGCTCTATTTATACATATTTGTACACTACACGTGGCTGTGTGTATTTGCGGATGTGCTCTGTTCGGTGTGTGTGTGTGTGCGTGTGTGTATTTGCTATCTAAATATTTTGTTTTGGCAGCGCTAAAGTTTTGCCAGCCTTGCCGGTGGAGGTCCTGCAATGGGGCCATGTTGCTTGTTGCCAGGTTCATTTTGTCCTTCCACTTTGCCGCATGCTAAAAGTATTTACATTTTTCATTGCTTGAACTAGAAGGCAGGAAGGCCTCTGCTGGCCAAATAGGATGCTTGGCCAAAAGCCTTTGCATTGCATTTGTGCCTAGCCTAATAGGTTTTTGTTAATTTTTGGGAATTTTGCTTCAAATGGACTCAAAGGGCCTTAACACACGCTGCCGCTTTTGCTAAGCGTTGCCTGTTTAGTTGTTGTTGTTATTTTACTGTCTGCACCTAGTGAATTGGTTAGAGCCAAGTTGCAGGATATGAGAAAATTGCATAAGACCCATATAATAAAATGCTTTGCCGCTGCCAAATGGATTAAAAACGAGTAAAAGAAAAGTTGCACAGGTCAAAGGTAAAGGCCAGAGTTGGTGTAAGATAGTTGTTGGCTAGTACCGAGTAGCTGTTCAAAAACTTTTGCCTGAAAACTTTAGCAGAATGAGAAAAGTTTGAACTAACAACGACTAAAGCAACGGGCTGCTCTCATTCCCCCCTTTTGAACAGCTCAGTTGCAGCTTGTTGTCGGCTTGTTAATGAGGCGCATTGGCGCCTCAAAGCGCGCAACGCAGCGAACACAATGCAAATGGATATGTATGCGATACAATAACTACAACAACAACAACAACTACAGTTACAACAATAAAAATGTTGGCTTATTGTATTGGCAGCTGCTGCTTTTGTTTCATTGTCTTTGGCTGTCGCTGTTTGCATATTGCGCATACGCAACGTTGTCGCGGCTTTCAATTTGGCTGCCTGCCTGCCACAGCAACTTGCCACATATTATGTGTGCACCAAATATCTCCCCCTGCTGTTGCAACTTTTACGCTTGTTTGCCTTAGTAAATAAAAGCTCGGAATGTTGCGCAGTTTTTCTTGTACATTTCAAAAAAATTGCTTTCTTTAGTGTCAGTTGAATGTGGCATAAACTGTATGCTGTCTTTTTTATACTTTGTGCTTGGAAAACTAATGGAAAAACCTTAGTTCTAACCAGGACATAAGACGTTGACCTCATTTTAGTGAAATTAAATGCGTATGATATAATATTATTAGCATACTTATCAGCATTAACTGATCCCAATCTCTCTGTCCCTCTCTTTTACAGTCTCATCCAGCGCGATACTCATCCGGCGCCCATCATCAATTGCCGCATGATGAACTCAGCGGGCAAACACGTACGCGATGCCTCCCCAGCCCCAGATCATCGGTCGGAGGCCCGTTTACGCATCGATCCCAAGGTGTTGGTCTTTGTGGAGACAACGTACTCGGGCCTCGGCCGGGACATTGCCGAGCTGCTCGTCTACAATCGGATCAAGTAAGTGCCATCAAAGAGGAACCATAGACAATTAGCTCCGACAAATTTGCATAATTGCAAAAGGCAACGATGCAATTATTATGCCCAAAGTAACTGCTAACGGAAGTGGCAGCGTAACCGACACCAGAAATGAATTGCGAATGCCGCCGAGTGCCAAGTGGCACAAGCGCCAGCCGGGGCAGGATGCCAGCCAGCTATAGACCAAGCTGCCATCTATCTCAGCAACCAACTGCCTGCTCCTTGCTCCCTGCTCCGGTTCTCTCTCGCTGGCTGCGTCGCTGGCTATTGTCAATGTTAACCCAATTTGGGCAGCTGGCCATAAAAAGGCAGGTTATGAAATTAATGCCGCTCTCTGGTCGCTGCTGGCAACTGGAGCAACTGGAGGAGCAAGCAGAGCATTCGAGTTTAATTGGCAACTTATGCTTTTGTGGTCGAGTGGCCACCACAGCCGCCGGCTCTATGGCAAACCGGAAGCCGCAAGCGTCATGTCTCCTTTTTATACTTCACATCTTACCTGCACCAGCACCAGCACCAGCACCAGATCCAAGTCCCCCAGCTTCGTCAGCATTTTTGCTTTACAGTTCTTAACTGATGTGTTATACTCTACCCCCAAAAGAGTGCATACGAACTTGCTTCAAGTTTGTGCCCCTACCAAAACCTATTTAAAGTTAAGTTTTTAACTGAAAACTCGAATTTTTTTATTTTATTTAGTTAGCAATTAAACTCTAGTTTAGCTCGTTTAAAAGTGCCTTAGCATAAAGAGCATGTAATATGTCGGTTAAATTTCTCTTTTTACCGAGTATAGTTTTTAATAAGTTGTCCGCTGGCCAAGTTGTGATTATATACGATTACTTGTGTTTGGCACTGGCCGGATAAAGCGTAGCTCAACTATTTATAATCCCATTGTCCAGAGCATGTAAGCTTCGTTTTGCGCTATTATTCCAATTACTGCAGCCTCTTTCGCCTGACAGGCACAAAAAGCAATTCTTTTGGCCAGGCATGCTTTGTGTATCCTGCTGGCCGCAATGACCGCAGGATGCAGCCTCCTGCAAAACCGCAATTATAAAACCAGCTGGGTAGCTGTCGGGGGGTGTAGTTGTGTGTAGCACGAAGTGGGGGGCATGACATTGCCACAGCAACTTTTCGATAACATTTTATTTTATTTTACATTTTTTTTTTCTCTCCATTTATTTTCACACTTTCTACTTGAACATGAGAAATTAAGGGCACGTGTGCAAATTGCGGTTGTAAGGCACAACGAAAGCTAAAAGCTAAAAACTGTAGCTGTAGCTGTGGTTGATCCAGGCGGCCTGCCTCAGGCGCTGGGATGCGGGTTGATGAAGGGTGGGCGGGTCACAAGTCAAAAGGCTAAAAAATTTTCAATTTGCTGCTGCCTTTTGCTGATGTTGTTGTCGGTGCTGGCTTTCTGCAGCTGCAGAGCCTCGACTTGCTTTGTGTTATATAATTAAATTTTCGTCGTTATGCCAAACTAGCTTCAAGGATGCTTCTGCTGCTGATGCTGATGCTGCTGCCAGCTCTGCAGCTGTCAGCCAAGTGCTTCAACTCTAATGAGATTTCAAGTACAAATAGCAAGAGTCAGGCCAAAGTCACACAGTTAGTCCGTTGTCACGCCCCCCTCTGCACCAGCAGCCGCCCCCGCTTTCCGCTACACGCTCACAAATGTGTCTCGTCCATTGTCTACGCGCTGTAACCGAATATGCAACTACAACGCTCGCTGCTTCAAAAGCTAATCAGTGCGCTCATGTGTGTGCGTGTGCGTGGGTGTGTGTGTGTGTGTGTGTGGGTGTATATGTCTTGTTGTGCGCTTATCAATGACTTCATTAGAGCTCTTGACTTGAGGCAGCGCCTGGAGTCGCCCGGTTTGGCTGCAAAACTTTGCCAAAGCTGGCAACAAATTTCATTAACATTACCATCTCATTACAGTTGATGACTTTTCTCTGTGTGTGTGTGTGTGTGTGTGGGTGTGTGCGCAACTGTATTGCCAGCAGCGTCATATGCATGACAGAAGCCCAGCTTGCAGCATTGTAGAAGTTTCTTGCCACACATACAAGCACATGCAATAAACGCTGTGTCCAGGCTGCTGCATTGCCATATTTTATGCGCGCTTGTGCCAGTTTGTGTGTGTGTGTGTGAGTGTGTGTGCGTGTGTGAGCTTGTTGCAGGTGCTGCAATGTTTCTACTTAATTATCAATTATTTATGTGCACGCGTCGCTGCGCGCCAGCAAATTGCGCCCAAGTTGCCACTCAATTAGCCATGAAAAATTCACTCGCTGCCTTTGAAGCGTGTGACGCACGCAGCGGCACGATGTGGCTGTTGCCACACACTAGCTCGACCCGTACGAGAGCACATAAAGAGATGCCTGCCTCCTGTCCAGCTAATTGTTGCAAACTCTGCAGCACACCACTCCTCCGGCTCCTATCTCTGTCTCTCTCTCCCTCTCTCTCTGTCTCTCTTTGCCAACTGCTCCAATTAGCTGTAGCCAAAAACCTGACGTTGGCCCCATTGATTGATTGCCAAGTTTTGCCAGGCTGCTGGCTGGCTCTCTGCCTGCTAGCCTGCTCTCCCTTTCTCCCTCTCCATCCTGCCCCTCTGCCTCTTTCTTCCTGTTATTCACTCTCCATTCCCAATTTTGTGCTTGAGCAGCGCAGACAAATGGCATTGCCCCCCCTTCAGGCAGCAAAATGGCTGCCGGCCCCAAAAAGTATGCAAAACTTTTGCAAAGTTTTTACGCCTGAAAGGTCCGCCGTCCCGTCCAGCCGGGTTCACGCAGCGGCCTTTGAGTGGTCCAACGGTATTAACACGCCAAGCTGTGGGTGTTGCCACCGCTGCCAATGTTGGCATCTAATGCGCCGTGAAATTTGAATGGAATTTCCTAGGTAATTACGCGATCTCCCATCCCCAAAAAACAAAACGTATAAAAAAAGGCGGCATCGTTGTGCGTTTATAAAATTGCCATTGTCACGCCCACACTAGTATGCCGCACGCTAGCTCAGCATTATGCGGCTAATAGCTACTTAACCTTATTTTCAATTTTTGATTTGGCTTTGTGCTCGCCCCCCACCCGCTAATAAAATCAGTCAGCGAAACGGCCTGGCAGCTGGAGTCAAGTTAGTCGGCAGCAGGAGCCAAGTCAGCACACGGAAGTCATCAGCAGCCTTGTTATCATTGGGCTTCCATGCGCTTGCCACGCCCCTCACCCTCATCCTTCGTCCTCACATATGAGTTCCTGTGTGGATCGGGTCGGAATAATATAGCTTGCTTTGCGGCGCGGGCGGAGAACCTGCGCTCATCCTTTTGGCTGGCTTCGTTTGGCGCTGATTGCGCCACTGGGAGCCCCAAACTTTAAAAACGCGAAATGGCAAATGGCAAATGGCGAACGGCAGCAGCAAGCAACCAACCAGCAGCCACAACAACAACAACGATAGCAGCAACAAACGTCGCTTCTTCTATGGGGGCTGACGTCAATTTACAGACACATGGTAAACGCCATAAACAGCCACCACAATTGGAAGCTTGCCATGGCAACAACACGCGCCTTGGCTGCCTCTTGCTGCTGTTGTTGCTGCTGCTGCTGCTGCTTCCGCTAGCTCCGCCTGCAGTCCCCGTAACGCCCTGTTGTCGCACTTTAGACGGCAGCTGCCACAACTTCTTGGCTCGTCATAATCACACCCTTTTGCGCCAATGTTTACTTTAATAATGTCGCGGAAAATTTTTATTTTCAATTTTTCACAAGTCAATGGAGTTAAGCTGCCACATTTTATGGCACAGTGGAGCAAGCGGAGCAAAACTGAACTACACAAAATTGTTGCTGCAATCTTTTGTTCCGCAGCATGAATGAGATTTTCATGCATGCAATATATATATATATATATACATATTTGCATATAAAATGTTCACATTTTGTGCCAACTACATAAGCATGTGGCCCACTGTGCCACGCCGCTGTGGCAACGACAATGTCGTACGGCAGGTCGACCCCTGGCAAATATGGCTATACAATATAGTCCATATATGTACGTGTATGTGCATGTGTATGTGTGTGTGTGTGTACCGTATAAATAAAAAATATTTTGCTCTAGTGCTCGGTACGTGGCTGCTGCTGTTGCTGTCGCAGCTATTCTCAGATTGCTGCCTCATCCTTGCTGCCCTCGCCCTTGCCACCTCCTGCCTCTTGTTTTGTGTGACAAGTTGGCTTGGCTGACTTTTGTGCGCTGTTGCCGCTTGTTGTTATTTTTCAACAAATTGGTTATTTTATTGAATTACTCAAGCAGCAGGCCGTCTCTCCCCACACCCCCAACCGCCCCTTTTGTATCTGTACCCCCACACCGCACCTAGCATATCGAAACTGTACCCCTAGCCCTCTGGCCGCCTTGTGTGATTACATTGGCCTAAGCTGGCGGCTCTGAGGGAGTCGCAAAGTCGCGACTCTGGCGCGAACCTCGGGATGCCACAATGTCAGAACGTTGGCTTTGCGTGTCCTGGCCCGGCTGCCTGACTTTCAGCCTGGCTGCTTACTATGCTCGCTATGAGGTTTCGCCATTCACTTAAGTAGTTTTGCCGCGTATAATAAATTTTCTAGTTTAAACTCATTTATTGCCCACGACTGGCTGAGCTCCCTCTCTACCTCCTTCTGGCTGTGTGAAGGCGTCGAGGCGTCGCCCCAGCCAAGCATTGCCCATATAATGGCCATTTGTTGTATAATTTTCACATTGTTTAGTGTCCTGGGCAAAAGTAACTGTAGCTGTAGCTGCTTTGGGGCTGCTTTTATTTATGATATATAGATTGGCAGTAAAGTTGCTTAAGCAACTGCCTGGAAACGCAGTGGACTCGAGTTCGGGCAGCGGCGGTTAGTGTAAATGATGCGACTGGCGCACGTATATAAACCAAGCTTAATAATAAGTGGGAAATTGTGTGCCATGTTAATGGCCAAAATGGCTTAATTCGTGCTACGAGCTGTGGCTACAAAATGGCTTAAAGGTGCAAAACGCCCGTTACCCGCGCTAATACACACAGTTCGGCATTGATTTTTGGGCCTCTTTAGTCATTTATATGCAAGCAGTAGGCAGCATAAATATGTTAATATATACTAATAGTCTCACTTGCGATCTGCCTCGCACCCCATTCTCTTCCGAAACATTACTTAATTGCACTAATTAATTGCAATTAGTGCGTATTTTAATGTACTTTGGCGAAATGTGTTGGTTAGAAAATTAGAAATTCAATTTTATGTTGGATTAAACTAACAAGAAAACGCTCTTGAGATTAAAAAGTATTGAAAATGTTAAAAAATAGGCTGAAAACGTGGTGAAGAAAGGTTTAGGACCGCTTATAGATCTACTTACGAATTTTTAAGCTCAATAATTAAAGAAATAAAGTTAAGATTTATATATTTACAAGAGTTTTAAATCAAACACTTGAGTGTTTATTTTTTTATTCTGTTTAACTAACAATACTAGCGACTATATGCATTGAAAACAGTAGCTAAAAATATGTTCAGAAAAAAGTTGAATATAACAAAAATATATATTTTATCTATGAATCTTTATTTGTCTTACAAAATAAATTGTATAGTATGTTTTTTATAATTGATACAATTGATAAAAGCTTAAATAATAGAGCAGCATAGAGCATATCGATTTCTCCCACTTTCGTCTATTGAGTGCAGCACTTAATCCCCATTCGATTAGCTCAGCTAATGGAATGCTATATATATCAAACATATCGATTTCCCCTACTATGCTCTTGGACTAGCCTCAAAACTGACTGACTTTTGCTTGTACAACCATACAATAGGCACACTTTTCGAGGGTAAACGTGTGTCCTAGCAGTTCAAATGTTCACAGTTATTTGCAACACGTGTCGTGTGGGCTCAAAGTGTGCTGACAATTAGCAAAAGTTGCCATATTCCCATAGCTGTGCCAAAAATTTGCCACCTAATTGCGACATTTCTCACAGCTAATCAGCTGAAGTTTTTGGCAAAAGTTTCTTGGCCCATTTTCAGCTTATGGTGCACCTGTTTATGCCGCAAAGATCAAATCTGTCGCGTTGGCCACATAAACAGCCGCATTGTAGCCAAGGAAGTGACAGCTAGGATTCCATTTGAAGGATACGGCTTACGACATTGTGTCAGCTAAAGTAAATATTGCGGATTTTTCGATTAGCGAGAGCGTTCTCTATCTCAAGCCCTGCAGCTTAATTTCCTGACGCAAATATCAACAAGGCGGCGGCAAGCCAAAGAAGATGCCAAACAAGCTGAAGCTTGGCCCTAAAGCGCTCTAATGAAATTACGACATAGACTGAAAGAGGAAAATGGAGTCAGAAGGGTGGTGTGGTGGGTGGTAGAGAGTGTGTGGTGTAGGGGCTGTTGCGGTTGTGTGCGGGACACTCAGCTGGCTAGAAAATGTAAGCCAAAGTGGCAGTGGGAAGTCAACTAAAACTAAGCTCATTTAATGCGCTGCATAAGCGACAGCGACAGAGGCGGCGGGATGGGGGTAGGCGACATTCAGGCACCTACAACGGGAAATAACTGCTGCAACAACAACATCAACAACAACAACATTAACACAACAACAACAAACAAGTTACAACTGCAACGAACAACAAACAAGCAGCTCATGACGGCATTTGCAGTTTTACGTGCATCCTGAGGATAATTTAACGCCTCGTACAAATGCAAACAAATGAGCGCGAGCTGAAACACACACATACGCACACACACACACACACACACACGGACACGGACACAGAGCACACACACTTAAAAAAACAACATTTATTTACTTGCAAGTAATACCCGTTAATGGGTTTTTAAAACCAAATCCGCTGCGGGCCTGTAAATGTTCCCCTGCCGCCCGTCGGCCTGAGCACTCTGCTCAGTTTATCTCGTCGAGCAATTAAATTTCAAATATTAACACAAGCGTATAAGCGCAAAAGAAACAAAGAAAGTAAGAGAAAGCAAGTAAGTGGGACGGCGAGAGAGAGGGGAGGTCATGTGCCGTTATATAGTTAATTAAACAAACATTTTGTGCGAATGAAACGTTTTAATTAATGTACCCCGTGCCGGTGCCGACTAACGAGATGCCGTTTAAAGTGCCAACACCTTAAAAGTATGCAATCAAAGTATTTTTAATACACTTCCCTGAGGGTATGTTGACATATCATTAAAATGGTCGCGTTTGTTGAAGTGAAAACAAAAACACAGTCGAAACAATTAATTAATTACTTTGTATAAACTTGAAGGGAATAATTTTTTTTACTTTCATATTTTCATATCGTTGAATTCTTAAAAAAATAATTCAATTTCGGTCAACATTAAGTTTGAATCATAATTAATTTAAAAAGCAAATGTTAATTTTATAAAAGCTTATGGAAAAATGTTTGAATTAAGAAAAGAAATATTAACTACAGGAAAAAAAAAATCTATTTAGATTGCGAACTGTACCCAAACACAGTTGTATTTAAGAATTTCATGAAAAGAAAGAAATTTATAAAAGAATTTATTCGTTTTAGAATAAATTGTCGTCAAACAAGGCTGGCAACAAAAGTAAGAAATACATTTTAATATGGAAATAATAAGCTCAACACGATTATACATAACAAAAGTTCTCTCATAAGTAATTTATAACTGCGCTCCTTGCACACATTCCCACATGTCCTCCGTGTTCAATCAGTCATTGAACTAAATTTAACGTTTAACCTTACATTGCAATAAATGGATTGTGTCGTGGTCGCATTCATCTAGTGTATTTCCATTGGGTCTATCTGAACCCTGACTCGCTTCAGTTAACATTTCATTATTTTTCTTTGCACGGCGACCGCTCAGCGTGCGATTTTTCAATATCCCGTTGGACAAACGCCCATTTTGAATGGCGAAGCCCCTCCTGGTCCGGCTGGAGTTCGGTTCCTTGCCATGTGACACATGGTCTCGTGTTGACGCCCCATAAAATATGCAATGCATGCAGTATGTCAGCGCTGCTCGCATTTTTCATTCGCCAAAGCCCACCCCATGCAACCCCTTGCCAGAGGGTGGAGGGGGGGTGGGGGTGGCAAGGGGCCGAAAGTCATTCCCCTTTTCTTTCCCTTAATTTTTTTTTTTTTGTCAAGCCCATTGCATGAAAAAACTATCAATAATGTGCCACGCCCACACATCCCACTGGCATATACATATAGATGAGCATAAAATGTTTTGCCTTATGACTTTTTATGCAGCACCGCGCGCATCGAACGGGCCACCTGCAAATATTTTAATATGCTTCGCCGAATGCTCGTCGGGCTCCGCTTTTTTGAAGGGTACAAAAAAATAAAATACAAATATTGTTTACAATGTGGGTTCGAGCGTTGGTGGCAGCACGTTTCGCCAACCCCCAGCCCTGACCCGTCATCCGATGTTTTTACGTTTCACTGGGATTTTACGTGGTTTCGCATATTGCATAAAGTGGCCAAGTTTTTAAGCTGTTCGGTTTGGCTGGTTTGCCGGCTTGTTTGTTATTTAGCTTTAAAGCCAGCTAAATGGTCGAAATCAACCTTGTGGCATATATGCTTTTACTGGTTTGCTGTTTACTGTGCGCCAGGTATATCATCGTGCCCCGCATCCTTATCCACACAGCAGCTATTCAATCAATCGGAATTTCCATATCACTGAAAATATTTGAATATTTACGCACAGCCAAAGCGTTGCTAAGGGAGGGGGGCCCTATTGAGTATGGCGTTTGGGGCTTTTGAATGTGGGTTCGAGTTTGAGGTTTGCGGATCAGCACATTGACCAAACGTGGCGGTTTAGCCCGTTGCATGTGACAGACGCACGCGTACGACAGGTGGATAAATAATAATACTGAAAATTCATTTTATTTATATGTCTGTAGAGTATTTGCCCAAAATGTGCAATGCAATTATGGTTGAGGTTTTTACCATTGAATGCAATATGCAAATGAATTGAAACAAGTGCGAATATTGTAAACGGGAGTGTACGACTACCAAATAGCCTGAAAATATTTGTTGTATATTCATAAACATTTTATATATAAAGATTTAATCATTTATTTATTGATTGATTTTTTTTTTTAAATGCTTAGATAATATATTTGTAATATGATTTTTTTTCTTACACTTTATATAAATCTAAAAGTGTTCTTTATTTGCACTAGTTAAATATGCTCCTTCCTTAGGACCGCAGGGTATACAATTATTTGGCATTGTTTATATATATATATATATATATATATATATATATATATATATATGAATAATAATTAGAGAGTCCCAGAAAGCAATGCAAATCAGGGCAAAGTGTTTAATCATATATCAAGGTTGGAATATTTATTAATATTTACAACATTTTTGGCAGGAATTTATATCAATTCTATATCATAATCTCAATTTCTCAGCTACTTTTATTTAAAATCCAATCGCATTTAATTTGCCAATGCGAATGCAGCTCTGCGGGTTGCGTGTCATAGCAAACAGCTTCTGACAACTGGTGTCAAATGCAACGTTGTACCAAGCCAAGCAAACTTTAACCTTCCTCTCTCCTTTCCCACTTCTCCACCTCACTTTTTCTGCCCTCTTGACTCTATGTGAGTGTCAAGCCTGACGTGCAGTTTGGCACCCTCTTCATGCGTCTCTGCTTTTGACAGCTTCTGACAGAGTTGAGCTAAAATTGTAGCAGTTTCAGTTTCTATTTCTTTCTCTGATTGTCATGTTGGTCTGGCTTGTACGTGCAACGAGTATCTCAAATATTTTACTTTCTTTTGCCTTATCTAATTTGGCGCTTGCTTCTTCCTTTGCCTTTTGCAGATACAAAATCGAGGTAGCTGGCAAAAGTCTGCCAGTGCTGACGAATCTGGACAAGGGTCGCTATGGCGTCATCGTCTTTGAGAATCTGGACAAGTACCTCAACATGGACAAGTGGAATCGTGAGCTGCTGGACAAGTATTGTCGAGAGTACTCCGTGGGCATTGTGGGCTTTGTCAGTCCCAGCGAGGAGACGCTCGTCGGCGCCCAGCTGCGCGACTTTCCGCTCTTCGTGCACACGAATCTGCGTCTACGGGACGCCAGCCTGAATCCCGGCTCCTCGGTGTTGCGTCTAACGCGGGCCGGCGAAACGTCGTGGGGCGCCTTGCCCGGCGACGATTGGGCCGTGTTCCAGCACAATCACAGCACCTACGAGCCGGTGGAGTGGGCGCAGCGCAACACGCAGGAGTATCCGGCGGACAGCGTGGGCCAGGTGCAGCTGCCGCTGACCACGGTGCTCCAGGATCGCGGCCAGCTGGATGGCATACAGCGCGTGCTCTTCGGCAGCAGCCTGCGCTTCTGGCTGCATCGTTTGGTATTTTTGGACGCGCTCAGCTATCTGAGTCACGGCCAGCTGAGTCTCAGCTTGGAGCGCATGATGCTGGTGGACATCGATGACATCTTTGTGGGCGAGAAGGGCACACGCCTGCGGCCGGACGATGTGCGCGCCCTGATTGCCACCCAAAAGATCATCAAGGGCATGGTGCCCGGCTTCCGTTTCAATCTGGGCTTCTCCGGCAAGTATTATCATCACGGCACCAAGGAGGAGAATCTGGGCGATGATTTTCTGCTGCAGAACGTGCAGGAGTTCAACTGGTTCTCGCACATGTGGAAGCACCAGCAGCCGCATCTCTACGACAATCTCACCCTGCTCATGGCCGAGATGCAGCTGAACTATGCGTTCGCCAAGGAGCACAATATACCCACAACTTCCGGCTACTCCATATCGCCGCATCACTCGGGCGTCTATCCGGCACACGAGCTGCTCTATCGCGCCTGGAAGCAGGTGTGGAATGTGAAAGTCACCTCCACGGAGGAGTATCCACATCTGCGACCCGCCCGCCTGCGACGCGGCTTCATCCATCGGAATATCATGGTGCTGCCCAGGCAGACGTGTGGCCTGTTCACCCACACCATGTACATAGACCGCTATCCGGGCGGGCGGGACAAGCTGGACGAGTCCATACAGGGCGGCGAACTGTTCCAGACCATCGTCTACAATCCCATCAACATATTCATGACGCACATGTCCAACTACGGCTCGGATCGGCTAGCTCTATACACATTCCAATCGGTCATCAAGTTCCTGCAGTGCTGGACCAATCTGAAGCTGGCCTCCGCACCGCCCATCCAATTGGCTGAGATGTACTTCCGCCTGCATCCGGAGGAGGTGGATCCCGTGTGGGGCAATCCCTGCGACGATGCGCGCCACAAGAAGATCTGGTCCAAGACCAAGAACTGTGATTCGCTGCCCAAATTTCTCGTTATTGGGCCACAGAAAACGGGCACCACCGCCCTGTACACATTCCTTTCCATGCACGGCAGCATTGCCAGCAACATCGCCAGCCCGGACACCTTCGAGGAGGTGCAGTTCTTCAATGGCAACAACTACTACAGAGGCCTCGACTGGTACATGGACTTCTTTCCCGCGGAAACGCTGCCCAACACCAGCTCCCCCATGCCCACCACAGTGGGCACACCGCGCTACATGTTCGAGAAGAGCGCCACCTACTTCGATGGCGATGCGGTGCCCAAGCGGGCGCACGGCCTCCTGCCCCACGCCAAGATCGTCACCATACTCATATCCCCAGCGAAGCGGGCCTACTCCTGGTACCAGCATCAGCGCGCCCATGGCGATGTTATAGCCAACAACTACAGTTTCTACCAGGTGAGTGGAAGTGGGATTGTGTTAAGAAAATTGCTTGTCCTGACTTTTAACTATTTGCACTTTGCTTGAAACTGGGCCAATTTCCAAGCAAAATTTATAGTTTAGATTCACGATTAGAGCTTTGTTTATTCGTGCAGAGAGTGCAATAATTTTTGTGTAAAATATATAAATTCATCTATTCCTTATCAGCATCAATTCGTCTGTCACTTTGTCCGCATATTTATTCGTTTCAGTGCATAGTCATTTAGCTAAATATCTTTATTAAACTTTCAATATAATCGTACATTTATGACGGGCAGAATTTATTTAATCGCAGCACTTTATCATATAGATAAACTAAGGCCAAAAAATAACTTTTCGTAGAATTACTTTTTTTGTTGGCTTTTTTTACATTTTGGCGATTGTATTTAATTTTTATTAAATATTTATTTTAATATTTATTTTGAAATATAGGCAAAATCTGGTCAAAATTGGACTACTATATCATAAATCTGTCAAAGGAATAAGCGGTCAAAAATTGATTTTTTCGAAAAATAAACAATGTTTGTTTTTCAAGATATCTTAATCAAACTTACCAATCAGCAGCATATTCCTTACACTTGGGCAAAAACTTATTAATATCCGACTACTGTATCATATAGCTCATATTGAAACAATCGCTTTAAATTGACCTGTCTGATTTGGCTTAGATTAAAAAACTTCTATTATACATCTGTCATGTGCAGAGATATTTAAAACTTCGGCAGTCTAATTTTAGTTGTGCGTTCTTGTATTCGGACAGCTTCAAGAGCGTTATCCACAAATATATGCCAACTTCCAGCTCAGCAATCTCATTGTTCCTCTGACCCACTTGAAATATGCAATAAACCCCGTAGATTTCCTTTCCATTGAGCTGGCCAGCTGCATGGAACTTATAACTCTTTGGCCAGCTCTGCGTGGGGCATGTTTGTTTTCGGTTCATTAGTCAGCAGCTGTCAACTGCAAAAGCATAGAAATCTAATGAACTATCCATCAATTGAGCATAAGCCAAGCGCATGAAACGCAACCACATTCGCATCTTTGTGCAGTTGAACTGCATTGGAAACTGGTTGTCCAGCGAGAGTTCGGTTCGGTTCGGTTGATGTGGCATTCATTGCAGTTGATGCAGCTTTTCAAAATGAAAATTCATTTGGCGCTCCACAAAATAGCTTTTCAATTTCATTTGCCACTTCAGCCACTCTCCGCATGCTGCTGTCGCCTTGGAAAAACAACTTGTCGGCATCGTTTTTCGATTTGCATGCAGATTCCTTTTTGGCCAACTGGTGCATTGTGCATTCAGCTCAATACCAATTGCAGCATATTTAGTTGCACCTGCCGCATTCGCCACCTTAACACATGTTCAGCCAACCACGCCCCACCATGTTCCGCCCCGCCCCGCTCGTTTCTGACATGTGTTCGACCTTTTGACACTGCATACTTTACAAATGTCTGGACCAGACCATTAACTTGGCCAGAACGTGAATTGAAAATTGCTCTACCTTTTTATACTCGTTCACCAAGTGAGAAGAGTATATTGGGTTTGGACAATGTCCGTTTTGCTGTCCGTTCGTCTTTCCTTATGAAAGCATTTGTTTCGCCGTTTTTAAAGCTGGAAACTTGCAAAATAAATAAATTGTCAACATTTTTATTGACAGATAAAAATTTACCAACTGACCGCCATTTTTCAAACTCCTATAACTTTCTCAAAACTGATCCGATTTTTAAGTTTGATGGCATTTTGGTCATTGCTTGTCCTCTAGATTGATTCTGCATTTAACATTTATGCATTTTAAAAATAAAATTTTTGTAAATTTTTTTTGTAAAAAATCATGTACTCCCCCCTTACTTATTTTCAAAAAAAATTTTTTTTTCAAAATTTAGAATTGCAAGTTTATATTTTTAATCGATTGTATTTGTCATAATTAGTATTAAAAACCACATTAAAAGTGTTTTTGAGGGGGTCAAATTTTTGGTCAAAAATCACGCCAAAATTTACAAAAATTTTGACATAAACAGCTCTCGGATCCATAGCTCCCATATTTCAAACTGCCATAACTTTGTCAAAACTGAACCGATTTTCATGGTTGATGTCATTTTGGTCATGGTTTGATCTCTAGATTGAATCTGCATTTAAAATATATGCATTTTAAAAAATAAAATTTTTGTGAATTTTTTTTGTAAAAAATCGTGTACTCCCCCCTTATTTTTTTTTTAATTTAGAATTGCAAATTTATATTTTTAATCGATTGTATTTGTCATAATTAGTATTAAAAACCACATTAAAAGTGTTTTTGAGGGGGTCAAATTTTTGGTCAAAAATCACGCCAAAATTTACAAAAATTTTGACATAAACAGCTCTCGGATCCATAGCTCCCATATTTCAAACTGCCATAACTTTGTCAAAACTGAACCGATTTTCATGGTTGATGTCATTTCGGTCATGGTTTGATCCCTAGATTGAATCTGTATTTAAAATATATGCATTTTAAAAAATAATATTTTTGTAAATTTTTTTGGTAAAAAATCATGTACTCCCCCCTACTTATTTAAAAAAAAAATTTTTTTCAAAATTTAGAATTGCAAATTTATATTTTTAATCGATTGTATTTGTCATAATTAGTATTAAAAACCACATTAAAAGTGTTTTTGAGGGGGTCAAATTTTTGGTCAAAAATCATGCCAAAATTTACAAAAATTTTGACATAAACAGCTCTCGGATCCATAGCTCCCATGTTTCAAACTGCCATAACTTTGTCAAAACTGAACCGATTTTCATGGTTGATGTCATTTTGGTCATGGTTTGATCTCTAGATTGAATCTGCATTTAAAATATATGCATTTTAAAAAATAAAATTTTTGTACATTTTTTTGGTAAAAAATCATGTACTCCCCCCTTACTTATTAAAAAAGCTAAAGCTAGTTCCCATGACTTTATCAAAACTTAACCGATTTTCATGTTTAATGGAATTCTGTGAACAAATTTTGATTGTTATTACTTTGTGAACGCGCATTGCGCAGTCGGTTACACACGACTGCAACGTTGAAAAATGTTTTTTTTTTTTAATTTTTGGTCTTTATCTATTTGTGGCACAGGTCATAACTGCCAGCGACTCGGCGCCGCGCTCGCTCAAGGATTTGCGCAATCGCTGCCTGAATCCGGGCAAATACGCACAGCATTTGGAGCACTGGCTGGCCTACTATGCCGCCCAGCAGCTGCACATCATCGATGGCGAGCAATTGCGACTGAATCCCATCGATGTGATGAACGAGCTGCAGCGCTTTCTGAAAATCCAACCGCTGCTCGACTATTCCAATCACCTGCGCTACGACGTGAAGAAGGGCTTCTACTGCCAGGCAGTCAGCGAGAAGCGCAATAAATGCCTCGGCAAGTCCAAGGGGCGCCAATACCCCCAAATGGATGAGCGCAGTGCCAAGCTGTTGCAGCGGTAAGTAAAACTACGAAAAAACCAAACTCAAACAAAAAACCCAAAACAAAAAAGGGAGAGGAAAAACCAAAAAGAGAATGAATTAACAAAAAAAAAATATTTTAAAAAAACGGGTCGTATGAGTGATTTGGGTTGGTTTTGGGGTGACAGACAGATGACGACGACTGCGACGACGATGCTTTGAGTGAAGGATTAATGAACACACACACACACACACACAAGTGTGTGTGCGTGGGTGTGAGTGTGGCAACGGTAGATAGAATAGTTGTGTGAATTGTGCCGAGTTTGGGGCACGACAGCAGCAGCGGAGGGCAGAGCGGGAGTGGGGCGGCATTTTGCGGCCGTGGAAAGTGCACTTTGCTGTAGTACGATTTCGGATGCCAGCTGTCAGTTGCGCCGGGTGGGGAGTGAGCCCTTTTGTATTCAGTGTTTCCAGGAGTTAAACGAGGCAGTTTTATTAGACGTCTCGCAATGAACTAGATGTAGAGCACAAAATATGAAAACGCAACTCAAGCACTTGATGCAGCAGCTTAGGCGAGTTTATTAGTCTGTCTGATGATACGGCGATGATATCATATCATTCAAGACCCAGCGATTGGGACAACAACAAATCAATGGAAGAAAAGGCATTTTTATTTTAAGTTAAAACTTAACCTAATAAGGGTTAGTTAATAAAAGTTTTTGGAGTAATATTTAGAGATAATATTGAAGAACTTACAAAGAAAGGAAACAACAGTGCTCTTGTCGGGAGTGCCGGACTAGGAGATATCCTGTAATCAGCTATCAGTCGAATATTTGTCGATATGGGAATGGTATCCAAAAAGTAACATATTCTTGATATGTGCATACTCTACGAGAACATAGATACCAAATTTGGTGTATCTAGAGCTTATAGTCGTCGAGATATTAAAAAAAAACCTGGTCAAGATTTGATATTTGTGTTTTTTAAACAAAAGCGGTGCGGATTATCAATTATTTTAAATATACATGATATGTGTATCGTATAGAGGAACTTATATTCCAAATTTCTGTAGTTCTACGGTCTCTGAGTTCACATTTATACGGGCAGACTTATATATAGACGAAAATGGCTAGATCGTCTCGTCTCTTAATGCTGTCCAAGAATATACTTGATTTTATAGAAAGAAAAGCCTAGTACGAAAATCAGTAGATAACTAACAGAAATAAGATAAAAAAAATTAAATCCTGTAATAATTTAGGTAGATAACAAAAGCAAAACACCAGAAAAAGTACAAAAAACAAAGCGTTGCCAAACTGCGTATTGAAACCCATAGAACAACAAATTGGAATTAAAATATTTCGTACACGAATCTTCAAAAAGTTCAAGTTTTCAATCAAAACAATCCGCGAGACTTTATTTAAAAAAGCTGAATAATCAGCAGAGCTGACGGAACTCACGAAAACGATTCAAGCGCACTTCAAAGCTTCGAATTTGAATTTCTAATTTTGATTTCAGTCTCAGCTCTTTTCCTGACTAATCTTTCGCTTTGCTCTCGCCCCCCGTCTCTCAGGTACTATTTGAACCACAATACGGCGCTGGTGAAGCTGTTGAAGAAGCTCGGCTCGCGTCCCATACCGCAGTGGCTCAAGGACGATTTGTCGACGGGCACGTGATAGCAGCTATTTGGGGGCGTGGCCATTGGTGCGGTCGAACTTGGAATTGGCTTAGGAATTGGAATCGGCGGCAACAAATATCGCAAATTGCGTGCTAAACTCAGGAAACAATTGCATTGGCTGCAATTGGCGGCGGCGGCGGCAGCGGCCGAGGCGGCGACAGAGACGCCCATGCAAAACGGCCGAGCGAGCAGCGCAGCAGCAGCGGGCAGCGACAAAAGCAGCGGCAGTGGCAGCGGCAGCAGCAGCAGCAGCAGCAGCAGCAACAGCAACTGGCAAAGCCATAGAACAAAAACAAAAGCAAAAGCAACAAACAAAATATTGTATAGAAAAAATAAACATAATTAGCAGCTTTGAATATGCATAAATCTTGTTGCTGCTGTTGCAGCAGCTATTTAATGATGTTGCTGCAGTTGTCAGTTGAATACAAAAACAGTTAACTAGCGTGTGTGTGTGTAAAATTGTGTAAATAGCATAATGTATGTGTGTGTGTGTGTGTGTGTGTGTGTGTGTGTGTGTGTGTGCGTTTCTGTCCTGTCTGCGCATTATAATCTATACCAAAAGCATCATGAATAAATGCATAAATGCATTCATGCGCTTTGTTAGTTGTTTAAATGTTGAAGAACATAAATAAAAAAATACAAAAAATACAAAAATTAAAAAAAATACCTTAATTAAAAACACGAAAGGAAAAATGTAAAAACCAATAAAAATCAGAGCCAATTACGTGAACCTTTATAATGGGAATTATGCGCCCAATTAACTCCGACTTGATTCGTTTCGTTATTACCTCAAAACTGTTTTTGTAAACATTTACTACTTAACTTGCAGAAGTAACTATAACTATTAATATTTATGTTTTTTGAACAATTTGTAAACTATTTGATTAACATTTTAATCCATGCCAAAACTGTGAAGCCTGTCTCTGCAGTTACGAGTGCTATACATATGTTACATATATAGTTAATTGATTATATATAGTATATATAAATAAGGCTGCTATATGTATTAAGTGTATTATAAATGTTTTTAGCGTAACAAACGAGAACGCAGCGAATGACAAAAAAAAATGCTTAAAAGAAACCTTCTAGTTGTATGTTTAAAGCACTAAGCAAAGCTCTATATAGTATATATATATATTGTATAGTTGGATATATATAAAAACTAGTTCAAGTTTAGATTCGTAATGCGACAATAATAAAAGCGAAAACTTAAATGCAAAACAGCAGTTTTTGAATTTGAAAAGCCGTTGAAAAGGGCAGTTACTGCACTTATCACCCTGTGCAGCCAATACACGCACCAGGTTTGTGTCTCGAGTGTGTTTATAATGTTGCCACATCAGCAAATGCACAAGCTGCTATTTGACGAAAGCGCGCTCTTAATATTGCCACGCACTTGACGAATCTGTTACTTAACAGTATGCTCACCTAACGAAATGTTATGCTCAGCTTTGCTGGAAACATTCAAATTGTTTATTTGAAGTGTAAAATGATACTGATAAGCATATTATAACATGTATCTCAAGCACTTCTACCTTTTCAGTTGATTAAGGCACTCACAAGTTTTTGCTTGTCAGGGGATTGTCGAAAATGTTGTGTGCATACCAGCCGGCGTCGATTAACAGCTCCAGGCCGCTCAGCTGATGTCGAATTTTCGAACTTGCTGCTTGCGTTTGCGCCAAAAGGGTTCTAACAGTCCAATTGGACTTAACAGCAGTCTGTTATAACACTCTCTCGCGCGCGGTTCGGCTACGTTGGCGTTGGCGTGTTGCGGCTGCTTTCCTTAGAAACTAAGCTTTATATTTAGAATTTCAATTAATTAAATACACGACATCTCTGTGAAAAGCCGCCGCCATTGCCGCCATCACGTGCGCTGTTCTGTTGAGTTAAATTGTGTTGCAGGCTGATTGGAAAAGTCGCCGCTCAAGAGCTTCATTTATTATAAATATATATTTATATATAAAGAAAATAGATAACGCAGTTAATATCTCTAGCTAAATCTGTGTTTTGTGTGGAACATGTGCCGCGTGTAGTTCTCATGTGAAGTTTGCAAAAAAAAAAATAAGAGAAGAAAAGCAAAAAAAAAAAACAAAAATAAAAAACCGGTAAATTTTTTACCCTTTGCGCATTGTCTGATTCTCGTCTTTCTACCTTTTTGGCGCCGCCTTTGTTGTTGTGTATTGTTGTTGTGACACTGTTGCATTTTGTTTAACATAATACAAACATAAATTCGTTTCAGTTTCCAGTTTGCTTTCAGACAAACAGCAGCAGAATTCCCAAATTTTAGTTCCTTTTTATTTATTTATTCTAAATTTGTTGAAATTCCTATGTGTGTTTTATGCTAAAGGTTTTGGCAAACTCCAAATTGCAACATTTTACCTTGAATTTGGCTTTTTCCTGCTGCAAATCCAATGAAAATTGTTTTTTCTTTTTTTTATCAAATTTTAAGTGAAATTGAAAGCAACGTTGACTTTGATTATTAGCGTTGTGTCACAACAACAGCAGTTGCAGCGGCAACAGCGAAAATAACAGGAATCTTACTCATTGCCGCCTGCCTCGTATTCATTCCCCTACTCCCCTCACTTTCGCAGTGCGTTAGCAGTTCAATTGTGAATCACAAGTGTTTTCGTTGTTGTTGCGATCTCGCGTGGAACGTTCGTATTCGGCACTAGTTCCAGAACCAGCTCCAGATCCAGTGGCCGCAACATGTCCAAACGCACTCTTCTCTTCAGCGGATTCCGCCTGCTCCTGCACAGCTCCAACGTTCGTCATTTGGAGCGCTGCTGCCTGACGAAGACGAAGACGACCATCGCAACGCTGGTAAGCGAAACGTCCTATAAATACACACACACACACACACACACACACGTACACCTACATACATACGTATGCATGTTTGTTTGTGTGGCTCGTGTCGCTGCGGGAGAGCAGCTGCCGGGTGCCGGCTACTGCTGAATTTTTTTTTAAATATACACACTTGTTCTTTGACTTCGCTGCTGGCAGCGACAAAAGCATAACATATATACATACATATACAAACATATATAAATTATACGGCATGCGTGAGCTGGTAAACGCATGTGGGCACATTTTTTGAAATTATTAAAATTTATGCGAAAGCAGAAACATGCAAGTAAACATATATTAATACATATGTACATATGCTTATATGTATGTATACACTTATACATACACAACACATACTACATCCATTTCTTCGTTCTATTCTGTTATTGTAAAAACTCTCCATATTCTTACATGTGCTACCTTTTGTTTTTGTTATTTGCACTTGGTTTTTTGTGCACACACAAAGCCGCCGCATCGCGCTCTCACCATTTCAAGCGCGCTCTCGCTTCACAAATGAAGTTTGCTCTCTACGAGTCACACGCATATGTTAACTTACAATTGTGATTGTGTGTGTTTGACTTTTTATTTGCTGTAAAGCCTGGCACACTAAATCAGCTGGAGAGTACGTTTGTATTTGAGAGGCGTGCAAGTGTATTTAATTAACACGGAGAGCGATCGGCTTGAAAACTGATGCTCTTTGGAACCAGCGCCCGGAAGCGCGATTCGCTCTGAGTGAAATTTATTCAAATTTGAATCATCTGTGTTGACCCCTCGAATGCCCTATATGTATTTGCTTTTGGCTGCTGTCACAACTTTATCAGCTGCTCGTGTCTCAGGTGCGACATTTAACGGCCCACGCAACGCGAGGCAAAGGAAAAGCATGTGAAGCAGAAAATTATTTGCGTCGACTGTCCATAACATGTTCTTTTATGGCAAACGCGATTTGCATGCGAAATGATAAAATTCGTCGTTGTTTGTTCCAGCAGACGGAAAGAGAGCGCACAAGTGGGGGACAAAGAGCGCCGGCTTTTATTTGTCTTGCCTGTGTAAATGAGAGCGGGAGCGGCAAAAGCAAAACAAATACCAAACAATACAAAATGTTGACAAAAAGTGTCAAACGCAGCGCAGTAAAAAAAAAAAAAATAAAAATAAAAGTTTTTATCAGCAGAGCGCTTTTGGGTCGAGGGTCGAGGGTCGGTGAAACACCCCCGCCGCCCATTTGGACTGTCAACGTTATTTGATACTCGCGAGAGATATAACGGCACATTATTTGCATTATAGCGTGTCGCAGTTTTTGTTGCTTTTGCTGCTGCTGCTTTGGCACTTAATTTGCATTTGTTTTACGCTCAGAGAAGCTGATTAAAGTCAACAAAGCCAAAGCAAAACAACAACAACAACATTGATTGCATTGTACACACATACACACACATGAATCAAAAAAAAAAAAACTCAGCACAGGGTGTAGCGCATTATTTGGCTCACATCCTCATTCCGGCAGCTGCGCCTGTCATAATATTTCTTGGGCACGTTCTTGCTCCACTTTTCGGCTCCCATTTAAAGCTCTGTCCCAAATTGTAACTAAAGTTTGTTTTCTTGTTCGTTATTTTTGTTGCTCCTATCCCCTGCTGCCCCCTCTCTATTTATGTTCGAATAGCATAAAAGTTTTATTGGCGCCATTTGGTCTGCCGCACAATACAAGATGTGTGTTAGACTGGACCCATAGCCCACTCGGTGCCTCCTCCTAAATCCTCGCATCAGCCAACCCAATTCCGTTTGCCCTGCATGGATTTTGGTGTGCGCATTGTTGGTTTTATATCTCCAGTTGTTGTTCCCTTTTTTTGTCCCTGCGTGTTGGGGCGTGGCGGATGCGGTAATGGCCTCGGCCAACAATAATTTTTGGCTGTGCCGAAAATAAATTTCGCATACTGCAGGCAAACAAAAAGCGTTGCAATTGATATTTCATTAAGGCACGACTATGAACGGATAGCTTGCACCTGAATGTGTGTGTGTGTGTGTGTGTGTGTATCCTTTCGCATAAATACACAAAAAGCCAGGTCGAACCACAACAACAAAAACCACAAACATATTTATGCAAATAGCATTCATGACAAAGGAACCGGTTCATTGTTGGATTTTGGATTGCACTCGAAATTTATGTGCGCTTAACAAGTGCCACTTGAAAGCTATCTGATCTATTAAAGCAGGCAGCACATGCCCACCACAATAAATCGGTTTGTATACTAAACAGTGTAGTATATTTATCAGTTAATACGTGAGTTTAGCTTGTTGGCTGAGTGGGATACTTCAGATATCAAACATGAGAGCAGCAAAGCTAAAGTTTCAAAGCCACCCACTAAAAACGTAACATTTGTTATCTAAATAAATTTAATCATATATACCTTACATATATAGCTTGTCTAATCTAAGTTTTAATCATCCTCAATCGTTTTTATAACTATTATGATTATGAGACAGTCTTTTGTTTAATTAAGAGCCAAACCAATTAAAATATTACTTTAAAAGAGAACCAGATAAAATGAACTAAGAGTTCCCGATTCTAAGTAATTTGTTTTTGTCGCTGACAATTGCTTGGTTTTCCTCGCACAGTTTATCTCGCACTACATAGAAAACAATTTATTTAACAGATACAACGCACTTTCAAGTTACCGTTCTGTCGAACGCCACCACATTTGTTGGCGCATTTGCACAGCGTTTATCTCTGGTTAAAGTTAGAGTTTGTTTGCGGCCCAGGTCTCATCTTTGCGCTTCTCAAACATTGCAGTTAAGCTCGAAGTTGACCAATTAAACAAATTCTTGTCTGCAGTTGACTGCAACTTTTCATAATCTACTGCAAAGCGAATTTTTGGCCATTGTTTGGATCAGCAACTTTCTGTCTAATGGCCAAACTTAAAGCTCGCAGCAGGGGTAGTTCCAGCCCCACTACCAAAGCTTTTCGGATTAACCCGTTCACAGACAGCAGCCGCAGCAAATCTGCATATTTTACGAGCTATCTAGCTGAACTACCCCGTACACTCTCCTGGGCATATCCGCCCAGACCCAAACAGTTTGCTTGCAAGCTTGTGCACGTTTTGCCGCATTTATCAGGAAGCCTAAATCTTTCAGCTAGCTGAAAATACAAGCCCCAAAACCAAAGGCAATTTCAACGACAGCAGCTGCAAGTTATTTGCAGATGTTGGGAAGAAGAAGACAGGATAGATTATATGTAAATATAGCTGCAGTCTCGGTATACGCTCCTAATTAACGTAAACTAAACTCGTCTGGGCTGTTGTGCGTAGAGTTCAGCAAAGTTCACATTTAAATGCTCATTAGGCCTTGTCGCTGGATCAGCAAAGTTACATTTGCTGTCAAATGTGTGTAAATATCTGTCAGCTGCATCTAACTATAGCTGGTCTGTGTGTGTGTCTGGGGTTTCGATTTACGTTTTGGTCAATTGGTTTAGCTTAGTTTTGCCTTGCGTGTTATCGCTTTCGCTTTGCTCTTGACTTTCGCTGCACTGGCAGCTCCCCTCCCTTTGCCACAACCAGCACCACAAGTGGTGCGCGGGTGTTTAAACACTCGCATGATAGGACGCTTTTATTGTGCCCCACCCTCCCCCTGTACACACAACTATTGCCTTTGCACTTGACTTGTTTGCTCTTGCTGCAAATAGCCATAAAGACACATGTTGAACTAACAGCAATTGCATGAGTATCTAATAGATACGCACATCTAATAGATACCGGCGCCAGTCTACCCCTGGGAATGCTCGCTCAGCTGTGAATAGTTTGTTAGTTGATTTTCGTTGCTCTATTTTCGTTTTGGCCTTCGACTGTCGCTTTCTTATCAGTGATAAGTCTTATCAGTACTTACTGCCCCAATGAAACTTTGGAATGCTTTATGCGTGGCAAATGTAAATATTTTGGCGCCTGAATCGCAATTGAATTTACAGTTTTGATTGACCGACGCCATAAAACATTTTAATGACATGCATAATTCAAGCCCATTAAAATCTCCCATGGAGCATTGTGAGTTTTCCCCTTGCTGTTGAATTTTCGCTCAGATTTAAAGTCAATTTATTTGCTCGCTGCTGATATTGCGTTGGCCAGACAAACACAAACAGCAACAACAACAAACACTTTGTCAAGTGGCACTTGAAACTGGCTTTCTAATTTATATAGCAAATATTTAGATTGTAAGCGCTACGCGAGGGACCCGAAACTTGTAGAGGTGCTCGTCCAAAATCTTTGCATAAATTTTCAACCATTTAAAAGGTTCTACACCAAAAAAAGGTGGAAACAAAAACAACCACAACAAGAGCAAAAACCCCAAGTTAACAGCATAAAAAGCCTGTTAATAATTCAGGGCGTGTCTAAGACACCGCCCAGCTTTGCTATGTGTTGACTGGCTGGTCACATCCCAGATCCCCCTCTGATCCCCTCCGATCCCAGTGCTCAGTTCCCAGCAGTGTCAGCTGCTCTGTTTCCCTATGCCGGGAGTGCAAATTTTGCTATTATATGCAAATGTTTCACTCCAAAAGTAACTTGCCGCAAAATGAGCTACATAAATTGTTCTGGCGCTGCTTTGGTTTTATTTTGTTTCCGGTTGAGCACATGGCCTAAGCCAGTCGTCTAGACCTTTAATTGGGTGCTAACAAGCTAAATTCGTGTATGCTTTCTACTCGTATCTGTAAGATTACATTCGAAGTATATTGTGATATAAAAATCGTAAATTTCAATACATATTCTATTATTATCTTTAGTGTATTATTTAATGAAAATGTTACTGTTTACATACTCTTTTATATTCCTATTATATTATTTTCTCTTGTCAGAGCATTCCAAGTGCGTTGCAACTCATCTAGCTGCTCAATTTTGTTGCTTTAACTTGCCTATTACTGAAAATTCGCTGAATTATGTCGTTTGCATGTCCTTTTTGTAGACAGCACAGCTTGTGGGCCACTTAACGCAGCCACGTCGCGTTTTTGTTGCCGTTTTGGGTTTTTATTTTTGCCTTCGCCTTGCTGTTAATAATAACGCGCCGTTGGCCGCCCTCCAGAAGCTTCGGGGCGTGGCCTTTTCCCTGCAGCGTTGTGCTTGCGCTTTTCTGTGCAGGGTTCAGGGTCCAAAGTGTGCTTAATGCTATCCTATCTAATTGTAAGCAAATTAAAATCGTTCATGCCTTCAGAGACGCCGCCACGACTGGCTCGCAGCTTCAAAAATGCGCATGCATGGCCCAAGAAAAGGACGCACACACACAAAGTCAAAGGATATGTCTTGATGTCAGACCTACTTTTCTTTACTTTTTTTTTTGCGTGGCAGAAAGCTGAACATATTTTTCGTGCTGATGTTCAAGGCGTTGGCAGCTAGCTTTGGTGGTATTTTCTTTGTGCTTTTTGTCCTTTTTGCTTTTTATTATATATGCTTTTTTTTGGACATGTTCAGTAAATTATTTTATGCACATAAAAATATTTTTAGACAGTCGAGTGTTTGAGTGCGTGGTTTT
Organism: Drosophila colorata; assembly: GCA_035041545.1. Classification (NCBI taxonomy): domain Eukaryota; kingdom Metazoa; phylum Arthropoda; class Insecta; order Diptera; family Drosophilidae; genus Drosophila; species Drosophila colorata. Next base: position 12,104,260 of record JAWNLD010000564.1, read on the forward strand.
CATGCAGTTTTTGTTTTATGTTTTATTTAAAGAATTTATTTCCCATTTTTAGCTGTGGACTTAAACATATCTAACAAACTTTTTCACAGCTTGGTATACATTGTACTCCACAATTGAATGCTTTCAAATGTTCTGCTAATGAGCAATTTCTCTGTGTGAATAATGCAATTACTCAGTTCATTTTATGCCAGCGCTTTAATTGATGCCAGGAGTAGGAATTTGTTATTTGTGTTATTAAACCCGGTAACTGGCACGCACTTAGCGCTTATCCCGCATCCTGCTCGGCTAACGGACATCTGTTTACGTCCTCTTTTAATGCCTCAATTTGTTGGCACGACTTTTATTCGTATTTCAGACGCTTTTACTCCTATTTCTACGCTTAATTTATCTAGTCGGCTGCTTCACATGCCACTTTTAATTGGCGCTGGCCCCGAACTATGAAAATTTTGCTGCTATTGACACTTGCCGCGGGGCAAATTGTACTTTTCCACACAAACAGGAAAATGAACTTCAAAGAGAAAGTGCTCTTCAAAGCTGATTTGCGAATGCGGCTCGTCTCTAATTAAAACGACAGCTTCATTAACTTGAATTTCCAATAAGCTGTATACATTTAATTAACCTGTTTCATTAGCGACCAGCTCTCTTTCTCTCTATTTAATTTGTAGTCTTCTCCTCTGTCCAGCTGTCTATCTTAGTAAATATTTCGCTTTTAACTGCCACGCATGTAATTGTTGCGAAAATAGACTAAAACGTGAATGCGCAGCACAATGTGACGTATACGCAATGTTGTGCATTGTCACGCATACGCCCCGCTGGCCGGTTGGGGCCACTCCATAAAGACAATAATTCAAATGTGTTTAGCTAAATGCGTCTCACAATTCCCATAACGTGCATTCGGCTCTGTGGGCCGAAACATTCCAAAATGGGCCATAAAACAAATTCTACAGAAGCGCTGCATAAATAGCATACAGAAGTAGACAAGCAGGGCAGATAGATGGGGTTGCTGGGGGCTTTTCGGGGGATAGACAAAGGGAGTATGTACTAAACCCAGCTAAAGTTTTACCACTGGCTTAGTCCGCACTTTTCGCATCTTTGCTGCTTGCCGCTCACACATGTCTGATGCCCAAATGTTGGCCATGTTTATAGCTCGTAGCACAGACATTTATCCATCCCAGCCACCCGAACAGTCAAAACAAGCAGCTGCCTGTTTTGTATGTAAATTATGACTGGGCGACAAATTGTATAAACGTTTTGCACTTTTTCGAATTTGTTCCTTTTGATTTGTTCTGCGAAATCCATTTCATTTTCTAATATGTACAAGCGATTGTACTTTAGTATCTATGTTAATGTTTATCTATGTATGTGTGTGTGTGTATTTACGCTTGAGTGTATATAACGCATACTAATTTTAGTTTGTCTGTTCTTCTCATTTCATTGCTTTTATCTGCTTTTTGTTGCTTGTGCAAAACATTTTTCTGACATTTTCGTTGATATTTTTGATAGTCTGTCTGCCCGTCGCTTATGTTCAGCTTCCTCTGCTTCTCTCACTTCTTGTTTACCCATTTCATTTACCTGACTCTGGCTCTTTCTCGCATTTCAACTACCTAAATATTTACTCTTTGAAAATTTTTTCTTTTTTTTTCTATTTACTCATTCTAGAAAAAAAACCACCTCAAAGATATATATTGGTTAATGTATATATTTTTTTCTGATGTTCATGCGTCAAATTTATTAGTTTTTTCGCTTTTTCGCTGCTGGCTATTTGGTTTAAATATTTATAGAATTTTATCGAGACCGTTTTTATTTAGCGGTATATATAAATATATATATACATAGTATATATACGCGTGTCTGTGTTTTTCTCTTTCAGCTAGCTTTAAGCTTTATCGTAGAATGCGGTTTGATTCGTTAATCTGGTTTATGATTCATTGCCCAAAGTCGCGAACATAAAATGCCGGCAACTTGTGAGTTGAGCAGGAGAATGTGTCACGCAGAGGTCAAGGTCATTTTAATGGCAGTTTATATTGTGACGTTTTTATTACACACATTTTTATGTTGTGTCTATTTTGATGAGCCGTAAATATTCGCTTTGAACTTCAATTATGTGTTTTGGTGTTGGACGAATTACGCTTTCCATTTGTTGACTTTAATTACGCATTCAGTGGCAATCAAAAGCGTTAACAGTCTCAACAGCAGCTGCTTGAAAGGGTATACTAGGCCGGCGTCCGCCCCGCATGCAACACTTGACACGCGACTTTGTTAAACGTTGTCAGCCATGCCATGCCGGCCATGCAAAGTGCAGTAGTTGTGTGAATGGCTACGGGAAAAGGGGGGAAAAGGGGCGCAGAGTGCATTGTTGTGCAGTTTCGTGCAGTCGCGTGCCTACAACCCTTGCTACAATATCCTGGGGTAGGGTATTGTGTTCCACAAAGGAAAGTCAAGTCGCATTTAGTTTGGTAAAGTTTGCATTTTATGAATTTTGGTGGTGTTCCTTAAAGTAAATAAAAAACTTAAGCTTATAGCCTTTGAGCTTCCGAAGTTTGCCATGAAATTGTGCATATATTAAAAGATATCTAAAAGCACTCAAATTATGAAAAGAAAATTGTAAATAAAGTTTGGTTACAAAATTATTGATTTTAGTAAAAGTTTAGAAGAAAAAATGCATTTTTAAGCTTAAGCTGTCAAGCTTAAGTTAATAGAATTAAAAAATTTCTTAAAAAAAAAGTATGCATTTTCTAACGAAATATATTTTTATAAACTTTAAATTTCAAGGGTAGTAGGAATGTAATAAATTAAATTTAAATTGTCTGTTACCTTTTATTTTACTGAATCATGGCGAAAGAGTTTTTGGGAGCACGTACCCAACAATGTTTGTTTACTACACTTATATTCTTTATTATTATAGTCTAGGCTGGCTGACAGCTCAGTGTCTCTTACTCCTGCTTTGCCTTCACCCCGCCACATCCCCTAACTGGCAGCAACCCCAGCTAGAAGCTCTTTTGTCAGCTCGGCTCAGTTGAGTCGTTTATTCTATGCCCGCCATTGTTTGATTGTGTGTTTCGTGTGTGTTCTCTCGGTTGTCTGTTGTATGTTGTTTGCTTTCGCTTGCTTGGGCCTGAATTAGTTCATCTCAGCGCCACAAGCGGCGCACGTGGCCGCATTGTTCTGCTCATTATGAAGCGATTCGTGCAACATGTCACAAAGGCTCCGATAAGACAACGCCCACGCGCAAGTTTGTGCTTTAGTCTCTTAGCTTTTCTGACTGCTGGCGACTTTTGCTGCCCTTTAAAGTTGGCCCCGAACACAAATTAACTTTAAGCGAGCAGCTCAAGTTGCGGGTGGCGCCACCAGGCAGCCAGGTGTACTTTGAGAAATAACATTCTCATTTTCATTTTCATTTCCATTTAAAGCCATAAGCTGAGCAGACGGCAACGTTTCAGCATTCTGAGCGCCTGTGATTTCAATTTACTTGGATGATCATAAAAACTTTTGCCATTTCGCCCCAAACCAACAAGAACGGCAACAACAGCAGCAGCAACAGCGACAGCCGTGTGTAGCATACTTTTGGGTTGTACTGTATCTGGTCTCTGGCTTGGTTGTCTGTCGGAGCTTGTTAAATTTATGCCCCCTCAAAAACGTTACATTTGTTAGCCTCTAATATTGCCTGACAGTTCTGGCCACACTTGGTAACTCAATTTGCCAAGTTCTGAATTTTATTTGAAATTCTGACATTTGGTTTTTGTTTCTTTTTATGTTTTTTTGCTGTTGTGAGTTTAGGTGGCACCTTTTGTGAATTCTATTTGTCATACTGTCAGTTATTGAGCGATGTTTCATAGTTGTGGGAATGTTCTGTCAAATTGTTATTCCACCAGCAGCTGCCCTTCAAATCACAAATCATAAATCCCAGAGCCTGAAATAGAGGGAAATACAAGTTTGATTTACGTTCAACTGCACTGTGCCCTCGCGTTTCCCCTCATTTATTTACTATTTAAATTTCAATTACTCAGCTGCGCCGCCCCTTGCTCTTTGCCCCTATACATATGTATATAAAATGCGAGGCTGGTGAATTATTGAAACGCTTGATTGAAGTCAAGCGTAAAATCCAATCAGTATAAACCCACACACACATGCACATAGTCATACCTAGAAACCTACCCACGTTAGTCAGCTGCACACGATCCTAATGTTATGCAATGGCATTTTTTCTAGTTATACGTATACACCGTATGGGTGGCTTGAGAAGGTGGCGTTGAAAAATAAAAAATAATTTTCTTTTAGAAATTCCAACTTGCAGCTTAATGTTCTCAAGCTTAACTTTTTATAAGATTAACTGTCGCCTTATAAAAATCGTTATTTTTTATGTCTTTCTTTTGATGGCTATCATTCCAAGCCTCATCAGAATTTCACCTAGTTCTTATATCAGCCCCTCTGCCATGAGTCACGTCATGAGTCCGTTGTGAGTTCCGATGAGTCGTCTTTCGTTTATTTCGTGTGTATGTGGTGAAATGACAAGGTAAACAGTTTCGTTTTCGATTTTATTTTGCGTTTTTCCCAGTTGAATTCGAATAAAAAAACTTTTCAGTTGCTTACTGAGCTGTGTGCTTGAGATTGCCCATACGCAATGTTGGCCGCACGCTTACACAGCGTCGGAGAGAAAGGACAGGCAAAGGAGAGGTAGTTGTTGAAGAAAACTGGGCGTGAAATGTTGCCAGGCTGATGCAAGCGTTGTTGTTGCTCCTGTAGTCCTCCCCCCGTCCCTCGCTCCAGAAAATAAGCAATTTACCTCCTGCCTTACCTGATGCTCCAGATGGAATAACGCATGATGTTCCTTCATTTTGTGGCTTTTACTCCTCCACCCGTTTGCTGTTCGTTATGGACGGCACGTGATTTCGCAGGGGAGCATTTTAACTTAATTAGGAACGGTTGAGGCGTGCAAGGCCGGCATGAGATAGGCAGATAGACAGCCAGAATGGGCAGAAGTCAGATTCACACACACACACGTTGGTGAAATTCACACTTGGCTGGGGCTTTAATAAATATATATATGCATATGTGTTAATGCTTTTGGCAGTCGAAAGATCTATGGCCAATTTAAGGCACAGTCAATAAGCCGCAAAAGTATTCATTAATGTTTATTTAACCAGCGTTTCTTTTCATCTCTTCCTCTCTCTCTGTTTCTCTTTATGTTGCACAGCACTTTTGGCCAAGCTATGAGCTTCAACTGCACAGAACTTTCGCTTCGTCAACGCATTCAGATGATACCGACGCGACCTGGCGGAAAAAGGACGACAAGCACAAAAATCAGGCGACCGCTGGTAAGAGAATCCTTTAAATGTTTACCCAACGCCAGTTTTCGTAAATATTTGTCTTTAATATGAAAATTGATTGGAGTCGAGTGCGCTCGGCTTGTTAGCATAGTTGGGGGCAAATATTTTGAGCTGCTTCATTCAGCTGAGATTTACAGAATCGAAGAGTGGCAAAGAAGCCCCGAAGAGGCAAGTGGCTAAAACTGAACGCAAAGATTACGATGCGAACGATATTTTAGAGAGAAGTGCGATCCACCGAAAGCAGGCAAGGGCTTTGGCAAATAGAGCGATGTCCTTCAGGGTCAAGCAAAATAATAAATACAACATATCGCCTTTATCAGCAAAGTTCAGAGAAAATAGAATGCGTATTAAACAAATCACAGATCGCTTTCCCCTTATAAGCCAAAGAGAAAAGTTACTTAATAAGCAGAATGTTCAGAAAGCTAAGTCGGGAAAAGGAATTAGATCCTCCAGTGCAAAGAAATCAAGTGAGTAAATGTCGTTAGAGAAAAACAATCTGTTGAATTTTGTAATTTATCAAACAGTGAAGCGTCAACAAAAGAAACGTAAACGCTTCTCGTGGAATATATTATCTTCGAAAAAATCAAAGCAGTTGAAGAGGCAGAGGCAGCGGAATCTGCTCATGCTTAAGAGGGCTAGGAAGTCTAAGCCGGTTAAAAATCAGAAGTAATGCAAAAATTCAAGTAAATCAAATACTTGATACTGAATCGAGTTGAAGAAATCAGCAGAACATATTAAGAATGTAAAACATATGCATTTCTTATGCCTATATTTATTTATGAAGCTTAGTCAAATAAAGATGAGGCATTTTTGAAGCCTATTTGAAAACAAAATAATAAGAAGCTGTTACTCATATTTATTTTTTATGCGGGTAATAAAATAAACAAGAAAACTTTAAAAGCTCTAATTATTTGAGATGAAATCGTAAAAGCCTTAAAAATATGTGTAAATTAAATTTCATTTATAGCTTAACAACTTCACAAGCATATGAATATATATTTGTGATGGAAACAATTTAATAATTGCAAAATTGTCTACTAATGGTATGGGGAAACAGAATTATCTTCTAACCAGACAACATTATTAAGTCGGATTTTAGGTGTCTGGAATTTGATTGCCATAAACATTCCTAATTCAAATTAAATTTATTCTGCGTTTCAATGATATGTCATAAGTTGTCATTTAGTTACAGATTAGTTTCTCGTTTATGGTTGTAATTAGCTGTCCTGCCACATGCAACCGCAATGTCAACAATAATTACTAAATCCACCCTAAATCGTTCCCGGACCAGGGGGCATTTTCGCAACCTTTGATTTATAAATAATTATAAATTATTTATCAGGCAGCTGCCGCAGCTCATTAAGTGAATGGTCCACTTATTTGGCCAATTATTGTAAATCTATAAATAAAAGTTGAGCTCAGTTTGATTAAAATATTGTTTATATATAAGTAACATAGTTTTTGGATAGTTCTGCTTACTGTTTTTCTTTTTTTTGGCTTTACCTGTAAAGCTACGTGCTTATATAATGCTAGTTGTTTAGTTTATATATTCTGTTTCATGTTTAGCTTAGGCTTATCGTTTACCATAACCCCAAAAGTCGTTGCTTGGTTTCCATTGAGCATTGTCCTACATTCTATCATCCAGGCTGTCGTAGAGCTCACCATCCGTGTGCCGCTTATCTATGGATTCGCTGCACTGCTCGCTCTGCTCTGCCTGGCCTGCCTGCTCCGCCTGCTCCTGCTGCTGGCGCTCTAGCTCTTTGGCTGGATCGTATACCTCGAATTCCTCAAACTCAATCTCATCGTATTTGCGTCGCTCGTAGATGCTCTTATCATTGGCCACATAGTGGCGCACCACGGTCTTGTCCACAATGGACGCACTGCTGCTGGCGTTGCTCAGACGACGTTCCTGGCTTATTGCTGTTGGCAGTTGCTGCGGCTGCTGCTGCTGCAGGGTTTGGTGTATTTCAACAGGCACTGTGATTTGCTCACGAGCCTTGATTTCCGGCTGTTTGGCTGGCTTTGGCAATGTTTGCTGCTCATCCACCACGTTCAATTGCTTGGCCAATTTCGGAGCTTGGGGCCGCTGATTGCCGTTGGGCGTGCCCGGGTTGACAAGTGGCTTGGAAAGTGTATAGGCCAGGTCCACATTTTTATTGCGACACACTTTGCCGTTATTGCCGGGCTTATCAGCGCCACTGCCACGCCCTGCACTCAAGTCGAGGCGTATGTTCATGGCCTGGCTCTGATAGGTAGCCGCATCCATCTGCTTATCGTGCACATCTTGGCTCTCGCTCGGCGCCTGCGAGGCCTCTCTCAACACATTGATGTGATTATTTACTGTCACTTGTCGGCGAGCTGTCGCCTCCTGGAGCTGGGCCGCCTTGGCAGCGGTGCTTTGGCTGTTGATGGTCAGATTGCCGTCGGCCGTTGGCTGATTGCACTCGAAATGATGGACCATCTTGCGCACCAACTCGGTGTCCGTTAGCATGGAGTCAGCTTCATCGGCGCCCGCCAGCTCCAAACGACTGCTGCAGCTGTTCGACTTGACCAGCTTGAATTTGATGCCTGCAAGGGGGAAGGCAGACATTGATGAAGTGCAACCGAAGATTGTTAGATTGCCAATCGAATGCTTACCCTGATAGGAGTCCTGTTGCTGTTCCTGCTCGTGCTTGCAGCTCTCGCTGGGCGGGCACGCATGACAGGACTCGATTTGCCGCACTCGGTTTCGGGTCGCACTGCTCGCATTTCCATTCATCAGCTGCTGAGTTGTTTGCATTGTCATTGTTGTTGCGGGCGCCTCTCGCTCCAGCACCCTGCCCCCATAGTAGGTGACCGTGGAGCCGCATTCACGTATTTTGGCCAGCACGTCCTGTCATTGCGAAAAAAGGCGGACGAGAGAGTGGGGTTAGTGGGTCTAGTGCGGGGCTTGGTCAGCCAGCTTAATGTGCTGCCATCAAAGCGTAATGGTCCATAAAGCCGCACGCAGCCGCTGGACATTCGCTGCTACTTACATTGCTAACATAATATGACTCGCACATGTCCGTCTCCATGTCGTCGTCCTCGTCCTCGTCAACGTCATTTCCATTTTCATGATTATCATCCTCATGCCGCTCATCCTGCGTGTGCGCCTCCAGCCGCGCCTGTCCCAAATTGTGCTCGTAAATTTGTCTGTACCGCGAGTCACCCGCCCCGCCGCCCACGCACCAGGTGCGTCGGCTGGCCAGCTTGGCTCTGGCCTTGGCGTTCGCCGCATTGCTATTGTGGCGTCGCACCACGTCCAGCACGTGCACCCCCTTGCAGGCCAGCACCGGCGACTCCTTGGACACGGCTTCTGGCTGGTTGTGACACTCGCCGCATGGCGAGGACAAGTCGCCGCTGGATATGCCGCTCGAGAGGCTCGCATTGTCCCAGTGCTTAACTTTGTGCTCCTCCAGCAGCTCCATGCCCTTCGGCTGCTCCTCGGCTAGGGTCGTGTGCGCCGAGCCGCCGTCGTAGCTGGTGTCGATCGTCAGATAGCGATAGCCACGTGCCCGCCGGCTCTTCGGACTCAGCTGGCAAGCGGAGCCGCCGAACTTCTGCTGCGACTGCACCAGTATGCCCTGACCGGGCGTGGGCAGCACGTGCTGCTCGAAGAAGCGCCGCACATTGCGCACCGTATCCGGATCGGGCAGCTCCTCCTCGTACAGTTCTCTGTTCACCCGCACCGGCTGATAGAAGAAATGCCGCTTGGCTCCCGCACCGCCCACCTGGCGCTGTCGCGTTTTCTTGGGCGCAGTCGCCTGCTGGGCGGTCGGCTGTCGGGCCGGCTTTGGTGGTGCTGTGCTGGTGCCACCCACTGTTAGGGGTCGTTCAATTTTGGTTCTGACCGGCTCCACAATGACCACATTGTTGTTGCTCAGCAGCTCCTGAAAGCTGTAGTCCTGCAGGTATTGTATGAGTCCATCGAACTGCGCCTCCTTCTTGTTGCGCGCCGTCAGGATGTTGCTCCGGATGAGCTGCTGCGACTTGAGCACCTTGTAGCGTATGTGATCAAACTGGGTCGCATCCTCGTCATCCTCGCCCTGCGGCTCCTGCTGTGCGGCACTCACAATCGTCGCCTTCTGGGCGCCATCGCCCAGCTCCACAATCTCAATGGAGGGCGGCATGATGCTGCAGTAGTCCGCACTGCCGCTGCCGCTGCTCGGGGGCTTCTCACTGTCGGGCGTCACCTTGCTGCCCAGCTGGAAGTGCAGACGCGAGCTCTGCTCCTTGTCGGCCTCCGCATTGCTGGCTGGCTCATTGCCCGCCAGCTTGTTCCAGTAGCATTTAACGGCGTCCACTTTTTGCAGATACTCGGTGGCCACCTCGCCGCCCCCACTGCTCACGTTGCTGGCAATGCTGCGGGCGCTGCTGCGTCGCCGCAGGCTGCCCGCGCCGCTGCTGCTGTCCACGACATGCAAAATCTGCGGTCGTGACATTTTCTGGCGACCGAATGAATCGCCGCTCGTCGCTGACAGCACCTTAATGGGTCGAGCCTTATAAATGGCTGCTCCGGCGCTGAGCACTCGTCGTTCCGGCGGTTTCCCACCCGCTGAGCTGCTGGAGCGACGCAACGAACGCTGCGAATTGCTGTGCGACAAATTTGTTGTGCCGCTGCTGCTGCTGCTGCTGCTGCTGACAGCTGTGGTTGGTTTCGTTGGCTTCACTGGCTCCTCCTGAATCGCTTCCGTTTGGATAATGTTGTTGTGCGCGTCGGTGACAATGATGCGAAATGATTGTGGCTGTTGTTGCTGCTGTTGCTGCTCTTCTGGCTGCTCTTTAGCGCGCTGCCGAATCTCCTGGGCACGTCGCTCGATTAGCTTGCTGAAATTGGCCACCTCAATGACGGGCGCTTCCTTCGGCTGTTCCTGCTGTGCCAGGGACACTGATAGGTTATCGTTATCGTTCTCGTTATCGTAGTCGTTAAGCTCGTCCTCTGCTATGGGCGGCGGTGGTGGCGGCAGTGGCTCCTCTTCCACCTCGACACCCTGCTCAACGTACACTTCCGCTTCAATTGGCGCGGGCAATTCCTCTTGCACAATTTCCTCCTTGGCGACTTGACTTTGCTTTGCCTCTGTCGCTAGCTCGGGCTCCTCCTGCTTGGTTTCCTTTTCCGCTGCGTGAGTGGACTCTTCCCTTTCGCGTTCGCGTTCACGCTCCTCGTACTCCTTCTGCCTGGCCCTCTGATGGGCACGTCCGAAGCGTCTTATGGAGTCGTAGGTCTCCGCTCGGGTTACCTGACCGCTGTCGCCTTTTTGTCGCTTGGATTCCTTGCGCTGCTGCTGCCGCTGCAGATTATAGGACGTCCGGAGCTCCTTGTCAATGTTCTCGCACACTTTCAGGCTAACACCAATGTTGACATCCGGCAGACTGTGGTACTGATTTTCCGTCAGATTCGATTTGTGCGTGGTTGTCACCACAAAGGTGTCAGTTGCCTGGCGCTTTAGTTCCGGCGGCGCTGGTTGCTTCTGTTCCTTCTGTTCCTCCTGTTTCAGCTTCCGTTTCTCGACCACACTCAGAATTCGCGGCTTGCTGGCTGCACTGGAGGTGACGCCCACATTAATGGTGCTGCTGGGCGCCTGTTCTACCTTGAGCACCTGTGTGAAAATCTGTGCCTCAACCTTGGCGGTGGTCAGCTGCTCCCGATCCTCTTCCTTCTTATGCTGCTTGGGCTGCGGCTCGTAGACCGTGTCCTCTATGGAAATGTGCAGCAGGCTGCGTGTCTCCAGCTCCCCGCTCTCCAGGCAGCTTGTGAAGGTGCGCTGCTCAAAGGACTCGCAGCTCTCGCCGATCAAGGTGCACTCGGAGCTGTCCTCCGAGGATAGGTAAACCGAATCGTAGGCAATGAGCTTGTCCAGCTGCTCGCTATGTCCACGCTTTAAAGTGCCATCGCTGTCGCTGGCTGCTGTCTCAGTGAACGTGGTCAGGCTCTCCTCAGCGCCCGTCAAATCCTCCTCGCCGTGCTCGTCCTCCTCGCTGCTCTCGAAGCGCGTCCGTGTCGTGGTTGTCAAGCTGATCAGCTCGTAGCTCTCCTCGACATCCCCGGAATCGCTCTGCTGGAAGATTTGCTCAATGTGCGTCAGATCGTATTCCTGCTCCGACAGCGAAGGACTGTCCGTTTGATCGTCCGAGTTGCTCGTCGTCGTCTCCGGAAAGACGCTGCTCTGGCTGTGCTCCGGGCAGGATTCGGCGCCCAGATCAATGTGCCGCTGTTGCTGCTGCTGGCAGTGATAATGCACCCTGTGGTGATGCTGCTGCTGCTGCTGCAGATGCTGCTGCTGCTGTTGTCGTCGGGATTGGTAGATGCGCGGCCTTTCGGTCAGCAGGGTAACCGCCTGCTCGAGTGCCTCGAACTCCAGAGAGGATGGCTGCTGCTGCTGCGGATCGGCGTGGCTCTGATGCAGCGAGTTCTTGAAGTAATCCGAGTTCAAGCTCTCCAAGTCGCTCTTGTCGTTGTGCCACGGATGCAGTTGCTCGCTCAGGCCCAATGCCAAGGCGTCCAAACGCTTGAGATTGTCGTAGTAGACGTCAAAGTCGCGCGAGTCGCGCTGATGTCGCTGCCGCTGCGGGCAATGATGATGTTGATGTTGTTGCTGTTGTTGTAATTGTTGTTGTGGCTGCTGTTGCTGCTGCTGGTGTTTCAACAACTGTTGCTGCTGCTGCTGATGCGAATCGCAAGTGGTTGCGCCGCTTGTGTTGCTCTGCGCGTCCTCTGCCAACTCCGCTGGCTGCTCACTCGCCGAGCTTTGTTGCTGTTTATTGTGCAGTCTGTTTGGGGGCGTTAAATAAGGGAATTGGAATCGAGATTATAATGATGCTATTGTTTTGCATTTGTCGGTGGTTATCAAAAGTAAATTATAGCTTGTTTGTTATTTGTTTGGCCTTGTTTGCCCATTGCGATTGAGTTGCCAGCTAAACAATTGCACTGACATTGGCAGCAACCGTGCACGTAATCAATATCACAAGTCATGTGATTTATCAGCCAGTCAAATAAAAAACAAACAAATAGCTGCTGTCTAAGGATGCTGAAAGGCAAAGCTTATATAAATCAACTTGGCTGCTAATCAAGCAAGTTAATCAGCAATTCAATCTTTACAAATTGAGTTAAAAGTTTCAGATTTTTATTAGAGTTAAACTGAGCTCGCAGTCAAGTCGACTGATGCATGTCATGCCCCTAACTAATCTTTTATTACGGCACTTTTAGCGTATTCTTAATGCTTTACGTGCTCAACCTTTGATCTGAGCTATGCCACGCCCCCTGACAGCGCCCAGTTTAGCTTACAGCTCACGTTGCACTTAGCCGCTTGTTTACTCAGCCACTTGACGCGACGATTTGCGGAAAATTAAATGAAAGCCAAGAGCGAAACTGTGACTGCGACTGCGACTGTCACGCTGACAGGATGTCAGCAGCAAAGGCAGCCAGCTGCCTGCTCCCCATTCAGCTGCCATTGGCAGGACGCGTATGTGCTCTAATGGCAGCGCTTAGAGTTCTGGGTAAAAGCTTCTAACTGCGCCATAAATCAGATGCGAATTGCTGTCAAAAGTGCCACGTCCCCAGCCAGCGAATAAAAGTTGATTTTAGAGCACTTTTTAGCACAATTAACACAATTGGTTATGCAATAGTTGTGTGGCTCTATAAAAAAAAAACGCACAAAACCGCAACGCACATAAATCGCAGCTTTTGGTAGCACGCAATGCGAGGCCGCAGGCCCAAAGCTCCCCTGACAATAACAACAGCAATCACGCCAACTAACCGCACAAAACAATTGCCAGGCCAAAAATCAAATTGCGCCAATCTGTTGAGCTGGCTGCGAGCGTCGCGTAACAACTGAAAAGATGCTCAACGAAAACTGTCTTGACTACGTTTTACGTGGCGTATGCGTGTTGTGCTACCCAGCCAAACACTAGACAGCACAATAATTTATCATCATTGTGAAGTATAATTATGAGCTGCCTCCATTATAGATTTTGGCATAAGTAATTAAGCTGTCAGGCGCTGCAGTTCACACGTGCCAGTTAACTGGGAAAATATTTAATTATATTATGAGAAATATTATTATGAAAATATTTGTATATCAGCAGACTTTAAAAGCCTACAAAATGTTCTTGAATTATGTTAATTAAAGATATCTCAACTTACTGAACTAGGTAATGCATAGGTACAACAATTTAATGTTTGTATGTGTTAAGCTGAGTTAATATAATATTTTAAAATATGAAAATTATAATTTATTCATTACTATGCGAAATATTTTTGATATCTGCTTTGGCCTTTTTTTCCTATCTCTAAACCTTATCTGGAATTTCTTTTAAATCTGCACAAGTGTTAAGAGTGTTGATGCTATTTATATTCTAACTCTTTCCAATGACACAATACCCCCACTTTGTTGTCCAGTGCTATTTTATTTTTGCTACTGTGACTCACTTACCGAGGCGATTCGCGGAAAAAACCGCGATTAACTAGCCGCGCACGCGGTATCAGCTGCGATCGCCGGCGACTGCTGTTTGCGGGTCCAATTTGCAGATCGCTAAATGTCTCCTCACGTATCACGGCCAAGCTGCGCGATCTTCGCAAGCTGCACGAATCGCTGCCAAAGTCAAGGAATGTGGCGGTAACTGTCGCTCCTGCTGCTGCTGCTGCTGCCGCTGCTGTTGTTGTTGTTGTTGCTATTGCCGCTGTTGGGCCGGCTGGTGTGGCGGCTACTGGCGCTGTGGCAGTTGGCGACGGTGCTGCCGGCTCAAAGTTGTCATTAACTGAAAGCAATTTAATTGGCTGTCATGCTTCAGTGCATCCAACTCAAGGCTGGCGTCAGGCAACTCACCCGCGTAGTTGTCGACCTGCTCAAGCGGCGCTTCCGCATCGAATCGCCAATAGAACTCGGCTATGTCCAAGGCGTTCTCCTCACGCTCCAGCTGCGTGTAGTCCAAAGAGCGAGCGTTCCTCAGCTGACCCTGGCCGCCTGCTGTGGCAATGCCCACGCGGCACTGCGTCCAATGGGGCTGGGCGTGCGGTGTCAGCGGCGGCTGTGGGTGATGCGGGTGGTGCGCCTGGTGGTGCAGTTGCCTGTGCCTGTGATCTATGCCAGCGCCAGCTGCGCCATGGCAGCTGGTGGCCAAATCGAGATGCGAGACGGATTTGTGCGTGTGTCGCCAGCCGGCGGCGCGCAGCTGCGGACAGCGCGGATCGTGCGTGGTTTTCTGATGGTGGTGCGAGTGGTGCTGCTGATAATGATTGCCACTGGTATCTTCCAGGCGCACGCGATCCACGTAATTATGCTGATAACTGTAGCTGTCCTTGCTGTTGTGAGATAAATAAGTTTTCAGATTTAGTTGCGAATAGTTTATAAAATCAATTTATTCACAATTAAGCTAAGCTGTGAAAAAGGTTAAAATGTTATTTTTGAGTTACCAAAATCAATTTATATTTAATTGCTCAATTTTGAGCTTTGGTATAGGTAGCAAATAGCTTGGAACTACTTCACTTTCCTTGTCTCTCCAATTTTCCCCTTAATTTTCTCATTTTCTATTTGCTAAGTTCTCTTCAATTAGTATGGACTTAGGCAACCCTCAGGCAACTGTTGCGACACGTTCTTCCATTAAGGAGCATAGTTAAGCTTCCTATTTGAACAGGTATTGCCATCTGACCGCTAAGTGAATTAAGCCTAAATGTCTAGGTCGATAAACGTAAATTGCACTCATTTATTTGTGTACTCCTCACACACACACACACACATACATATACACACACACACACGTAGAGCAGTCATATAGAAATCAAACGAATTTACGAATCAGCAGAAACCGAAGCAGAGGCAGCAACAAGAGCAGAAACACTTTGCGCATCGAAGCATTTAAGACAAGCGATTGCTTATTGCCTTTTGCCCGTTTTTTTTCCCCCCGGTTTTTGCCTAGATTTTCTCTTTGGTTTTTCCTGCAGCTTTATTTCGACTTAAAAGGTTGCGGCACCTTGACGCTGGCTACGCTGTGCAGTCGCTGTTAAATGAAGCGTGGGATCTGCGGCAGCTTCGGGGCAACCATTGCGACAATTGTTTTGTTTTTGTTGCGCTTTTATGTGCGTGGAGCGGGGAGGGGATCTGAAATTGTAGGTAAGAGCCAAAGGTATTTGCCATTTGTATTTGCAAATGGCAGTCTGCTGCGAATTGCATGATTGATGGCATGGCTTGATTGGACGTTTGTTTAACCATGAACTACAGAATTGAATGCCTCAAGCTGAAAATCTTGTGAACTATCCCTAAAAGTATTTGCTGCAGAGTACAACAAAATATTACTTTAGAAATTTAGAGGCTCTTTCGGAACAAGAATTTATTTTGTATTTTAAGTATAATTAAGGCCAGCACTATTGCTAGGCTTTTCTTAAAGCCAAACAGTTTTCCTGATCATTTGCATAAACTGCCAACTATTTGCAATGAAAACAACTTCAACTGACAATCAAGTACTCAAGTGCTCACAGCCATTTAATCTCCGTTATTTGCTTTACTTTTACCTGAATATTTAAAATAAATACTTTTAAAAAAAAGCAACGTTTGCGTTTATGCAACATTTGAACGGTATGTTAATTGCTAGAGCCCACAAAAGTTTAGTTGCCCTGACCTTAATGCCTTCCACTAACAGCCAGCTAGTCGAAAAGGCCCAGTCGTTTGATAGACACAGGGGCATGGGTACGAGGGCATAGGGATGTTGCCAACTAAGGCGGCGCCCATTACAATTGCAAATGTTGCCATCTAATGCTTAACTATGTGAAATGCGAATGCCAACGTCAGGATTCTGGGGCGCCATACTGGCGACGCCTGCTGTTGCCTGTCTGGGCGCAAAAGTTGCAGCAGCAGCTGCCGTTGTCCTTGTTTTATGCTCGACTCGCAAATTTTACGAGTGATGGTGCGAATGGAAGACACAGACGCCAGGATAAAGTTTATGAAGCAGCTGCATCCAGCTCGACTCTGCGATGACCTATATGGAAATACACCAAATATGTGTTGCATGTGTTGCCAAACTACCATGTAAATATATATAGCTCGAAAAGTAAGCCCAAAAGTCTACTTTGGCTTTTCTGCTTTTCATTTAATATATAAGAAGCTCTATATCACGAGTTTCCTCTCTTGGCATACCTCCTCCTGAGTGCTGGGCATTAGAATAACTTAACATATGCACCTAACCTCAATTGCCTTGGCTTTACATATCATTTGGCATCGCATGTGGAGCAGCGTCTGGGGGCAGGTGCAGGGGCAGGGGCAGAGGCAGAGGCAAAGGTCGTGGCATCGGCTAATGTACATATTGTCTTTGGTTTTGTAACATTTTTGTGTCGCGCTTTTGTTTTGTAATTCAATTAAAAGTTAATTAGGTGGCTGTCATTAGCGTTGCCAGCCCACACAGAGCCCCGCCCATTAGCCGCCTCTTTTCGCCTTTTGGCAACGTCTTAACAATTTAGCAAACCATTTCTTTCTTTGCCGTTTGCGTGCTTACCTAACGATTATGGTTTTATCTGTGATCTTGTGCAGCATTTACTTTAAGGAAAATTCTGTTAATTTGATTGTTTATTTTTTGCTTTTGCAGATTACAGTTTATAACTGTAATCGTAGTATGTAAAGCAGGCGAAGCAGTATGTACAAATGCTTGAAAGTAAATAGAGAAATAGAGGGAGAAATAAGAGAAAAGATTTTGTTGTTTATGTGATTACTATCCACTTGTGAGCTTCTCAGAGGTTCTCTCACAGGGTAGCTTATAGTCGAGCACTCGTATCGACATCATTTCTTATTTGTTTTATTACTTTTTAACATCTTCACTTCGTTTTATACCCTGTTCCCATTGCAAATGAGTAAAAAAGGTCTCATACTCTAAGTTTAGAAGTTATTCATGATTTCATTTTCAGCAGCAGCCGCTGAATAAAGTGCGTGTTTGTGTGCGTGTATGTGTATGTGTGTGTGTGTGTATGTGTATGTGTGTGTGTGTGATTTTGTGTATGTATGTAAGAAGGCAAGGGTGTTGAAATATAACGACAGTTCGCCGCAGGGTTCTAGTCGGGCATTCTCGACTAGAGCCGGCTTACTTGTTTCAGAGTCTGGTCAATTGCAACAACGCCCTTCTATTCGATTTTCAAGAGTTCAGGTAAGGTTTTCATGTTTTAGTTTTATTTTTAGTTAAGTGTTTTGTGTGTTATATATTGCGTTACCTCTCTATCTTTTTTTTTTTTGCTTTGGCTTTTATTGACTGACTTTTCCTCTCTCTTTCTCTCTCTCTCTCTCTCTCCAATCTCTATCTCTCTCCCCCTCTCTGTCTGTCTCTCCCTCTCTCTCTCTCCATCTCTCTCTTTCTCTCCCCATCTCTCTCTTTCTCTCCCCATCTCTCTCTTTCTCTCCCCATCTCTCTCTCTCTCCCCATCTCTCTCCCCATCTCTCTCTCTCCCCATCTCTCTCTCTTTCTCCACATCTCTCTCTCTCCCCCCATCTCTCTATCGTTCTCTCTTTCTTTCTCTCTCTCTTTCCATCTCTCTCTCTCTCTCTCTCTCTCTTCTCTTTCCATCTCTCTCTCTCTCTTTCCATCTCTCTCTCTCTCTCTTTCCATCTCTCTCTTTCTCTTTCCATCTCTCTTTCTCTCCATCCTGCTCTCTCTCTCTTTCCACCTCTCTCTCTCCATCTTGCCTCTCTCTCTTTCCACCTCTCTCTCTCTCTCTCCATCTCTCTCTCTCTCTCTCTCTCTCTTTCTCTTTCCATCTCTCTCTCTCTCCATCTTTCTCTCTCTTTCATCTCTCTCTCTTTTTCGCTCTCTTTCTGGAAATCGGCTAATTTGTATACCCATTGAAAATGGGTATATAGGTATATACACTGCGCGTCATCAGATTACCGCACCCCTTAGCAGGCTCGGTAATGTATATATGTACATACATTTGCAAGTAGTATGGAGTTAGTTAAATTTCCCAAGAGCAGCCGCTAAGTAAGGTGCCAAGCACGCGGCGTGCGATTGTGTGTCTATGTGTGTGTGTGTGTGATTTTCTGTACGTATGTATGAATGCGAAAGGGGTTTAAATGTTTGTAACGACAGCTTGCAACTGGGTTCAGGGTATCGCGTAGCCGGGCGTGCCCTACTGGAGCGCTCTTACTTGTTATAGAGTTTTCTTTGCGTTGTTTGCTTGATTTCCGTCTTAATTGTTTTCGAATACAACAACTGTGTGTATACATAAATTTATATATGTCTATATTCACATGTGTACATATATATATTTATTTATAAATACCTATACTGTGTTAAACAGCGCGCTAATTACTTTTTATGGCGTTTTATGACTACCGCTGTCAGCATTTTAAGTATTTAGCAAGAATTTAATCGCTAATTTAATTCGGTCTCAAGTCACGTGTTTGTTTTTAGTGGCATTTTGAAAGCTATTTAACTTATATAATACGTGTGCGGCATAAAATTTGGTCACTTTTAGCACGTTAATAAAAAAGTTTCGAACCTTTTTTTAATTCTGTGCGAATGGAAATTACGCCAATATGTAGAGTAAAGGTATATACAAATTTATGTTGGAGGAAAATAAATTTAAAATGCAAGCGACGACAGCAGCTAATTAAAATGTCGTAATTTATGCTGCGCGGTGTAATATAAATGTTAAAAAATTAAAAAACACACATGAAAATCAATAAATTTAATTAAACGAAAGAAATGCTGCACAGTTTAATGCCATTCAACATTTGCTTTAATAAAAACCGCACATAAGAGACACGCGAAAAACTTAAAGCTTATCATTAAAGAGAAGCTAATTTAATTGTATGCAAAAGCAAGCCATACGAAAAACACACATATAGAAAAGTAAAAAAGCTATCCGCGAAAAGTTTCGTTCGTGCCAAAATGGAAATGGGCAACTCGCATGACAGCTTCAAATTAATTAACACAGAAAACTATCGAGCGAATAAAAAAAAACTAACAGAAAACAATAAGCAACTGCTAACAATTTACATGAAAAGCAGCAAACAATAAACGAAGCATAAACTCAAAAATATAAAAAACTAGAAAAGAGCACCGTATAAAACGAAAAACAAAAAAATGGATACTGCAATGGCTCTTTTCACACAGCATATTTTATAATTGCGCAACTAGAATAAATAGAATAAATATTTAAGAAAAAGAGAGAGAAAAAAATTGAATGCACAACTTGAACAATCAGAGCATACACATTGAAGAGCCGATGAGCTGAAGAGCCGCCTCACTCAAAGCTGTCTTCGGATTGATGGAGCCGGGACAGGGAGGCAGGGGAGGGTCTGTCAAAATGAATTGCCATATAGGCAGCTGCCAAAAACCTGATGACGGCACCGCAGGCAACAACACGCGACATTTGCAATGACATTTTCGAAAATTTGGCAATTTCCACGATGGTTCCATCGACAAGGCAACAACAACGCCGCAGCGAACGATGCTAATGGCACTGCGGGCAACGAAATGTGTGTGGAGAGAGCAAGTGCTGAATACACTCGTACCACTGGCCGTAGCGTAATAAATGCTAAATCAATTTACTTGCCTTCGCCTAGCCACAAATTGCATTTGAGCCGTGACTCGAGCGCGAATCGAAACAGTTTTAAAGGCTATCATAAATTACATGGAAATTGCAGCGGCTGCCAACTATATAAGATAATTAGTTTGCGACTGTCAAGAGAGCAGTGCAACCTGCAGCACTTTTGACCACGAAATATGAGCGCGGCAGCTCGTAATAAATGTCAGTACTAACAAATGGCCAAAATTTATGAGCTTATGAATGCTGAATTGATATTTTTTATATTTTGCTATTTTATATTACAATTTACTTGTTCAAAAAAAGTAAAAAAAACTTTTTTAAAAAGTAAAGAACCCCTTAAGCCGCATTAGAAATTCTTTTGCATATGCTAGCTTGTAAGCAAGTTTGTAAACAACAAATATTAAGCAGGTAAACGTTGTAGGAAAATCAGAGCAAGCTAAACTTTTCGTTGAGCTTAGACCACTGTGCGTTTACCACACACACTCTCAATAGATCCTTAATATTATGTTATAGCTATTTATTAGTTAGAAAAGACTTTACAGCTGATGTAAACATGATTTAAGCAGTCCTAAATATGGCACGTGTCTCATATCTCAGAATTCCCAGTTTAACATGGACTTAAACACCGTTACAAACTGTGATAGCTTTTGGCCTAAAACTACTTAAACTGGCATCAATCATTTTCACATTATTCCAGGCGTAATTAATGGCCTCCAAGATGGGGCTAATGCCTGCCCGCAATTACCTTTATCTATTCGCCAATCCTTAAAGTTGCCCTAATGTAAATGGTAATGGCCATATTAATCCGCACATTGATTGCGGCAGAGGCGGCGACGGCGACGGCGTTGGGAATATTGTTAATGATGCTGCGGCACTGTTTGCCATCAACGCAAATATTGACAAATTCTGTATGTGTGCGTATGTTTGCTGTCTTGCGTTGTGTATCTTGTGGTTGGCCCACATTGACGCCGGCGTCGTGGCCAAGTACAAATAAATACAATTGAGCTTCTTCTATTTGCACAGCTTTTGCCCAAGCCACTTGGTGTGCGAAGGGGGAGCGGTGGTTGGTGGTTTGGTGGAGCTGGCTGCAGCTTTCTATTAGCGGTGCCGCCTTTTGCACACTTTGTTGATTTTTGTGGTTAAGGCTAAAAAAAAGATTTTATTGTGCTTGAAACTGCCCAAAACGCAAGAACGGCAACACGTCAGGCCCGAGTTATAACAAAAACAACGCACGCTTTGTATTTCGCTCTGTTGCTCTCTCTTCCCCACTCTTGTGCACTTGTTTTTCGCCGCACTTTTTCGCTTGGACGCGGCTCTCGCGGCTCGTTTGTTGTTTGTGTTGTGCGCACGTTTGCGTCTCGCGATAGACTGACGCGGCGATTGCTGGGCGCAAGCTCCGCGGCCAATTGGGACGCTGCGACTGCGCAGCGACGTAGCTAGAAACTTCGCTCTGCCGCCGCTGTGTTTTTCACTGCCAAGCACTTTACACGTCTCTCGCCTACCCCTTTGGCGCTCGTACTTAAGGTTAACTAAATTACATGCCACAGTTGCCACAGCAACAAAAACAACAACAACAACAACAAAAACAATGAAGCAATTTTTCTGTTTGGGCTTACAAAATTTCTCAAGTTTTATGTTTATTTTGTATAATTTTGCCATCGCGTACTTTTAATGCAATTTTTGAACTTTAGCGCGACATTTTATTTTTGCTTTTTTGCTCATAACCTTTTTTTTTATTGTATTTGTTACATTAATTGAGTTTCGCTCGTGGAGCACAATTGAAAAGTAAAAGTAATTTAGAGCTCAATTAAACAAGCACAGCTGTTAAATTTGGCCCATTAAAATGCTCTTAACGCTCTGAGTATTGGCAGTAACAGCATTAAGAGCAGCAACGGCGAGTCGCATGTGTTGCAGGAAAGTTGCGATTTTCGAACACTCAAAAACAAATTTAAACCCACATGTGACTGACCCCCCCCGCCCAGTGAAAGGTTTCCTAGAGCTGTTGCCTTCTGATTGGCAAGTGAGTGTACGAACGGCCCCAGGGACTTAGCTTGAAATGAGTCTTTTGTTGGCGCTGAATTTGGAGTTTCGGATTGCATATTTGATGTGCTTGTTTTCAAAAACCAATTTATGTGTTTAGTTGGCCAACTTTTCGTTAACAGCTGTAGCAGAAATAGCCCAAAAAAAAGCCTAAATTTTGTTCAAAGTCTTGGGAAATTCTGCCTAAAAGCAGTTGAAACTAAATTCGCTTTCTATATGACTGAATTGGAGCCAATTGGTTCCAGTGAATTGGATTTAATCCAATAATAAAATAAACAAAAACATTTATTTTACAAAATAAGTAAAGGTTTTTTTTCAGAAAAATTGTGCAGAGGTTAAACCACGCTAAAAATGGTAAACATCATGAAAATCGGTTCAGTTTTGTCAAGGTTATCGGACTTTGAAATTTGGCAAGTATCGATTCAGATACGAATTAAATTTAAATGCAGAATCAATCTAGGGTGAACATTTTAAACAACATGATATGAAAGTTACCTAAAATTTAAATAATATTTAAATAGAGTATGAAGTCTAGTTAAGTTGGCAATGCCAATGGGTCGCTCTGTTGGGTGGCAGGCAATGAACTCGGCTGAACTGTGAGTACACAAACAGCAACAACAACAACAGCAACAGGCAAACACGTTAATTGAACTCTTGACGTGCTGCTGCTGGTGTTATGTTTTCTTTTGTTGGTTTGTTGCTGTTGGCTATTTCGTCATCAGGCACAGCGTCACCTAGTTAACTGTAATGGATGAGTGTGCGTGCGCGTGTGTGTGTGAGTGAGTGAGTGCTTTATGCCCGGCCTGGCGCACAGCAACAAAAGCAGCGGAAATGCGTTACTTATACTAGTGCAGATGCACACTCACTGCTGGAGCATTGCCGGAAGTGAGCGAGTTGCTCATAAAAAAGTTTAAAAACCAGCTTGCAACACTTGGAGCCAGCGGCACTTGTGTGTTGTCTCTGTTTGTGCGTGTGTGTGTGTGTGTCGCCCGCTGAAAAGAGTTTTGGGATGCAGTGAGGCGCGACTGCATTGAAATGACGCAAAAGTGAATTACCAAAAAGCAGCCTCAAAACCTTTTGGTCTGCGATTTGGCTGGAATTCGGTGTGGAGCGGGCGAAATGAGTTAAAAATGTTTTGACGTGTGACGACGCATGGAAATGGCATGCAAAGCTTTGGACACGGGTTTCGTTTTGGGTTTCATATTGGGACTCGGCGGGCTGGGGCTGGCTATCCCAGCTTTGGTAAGCTCTTGTGTTGCCTTTTGTTTTCTCAACATTCTCATTCTCTCTGCTCAGTGGCCGTAACCAATAAAATGTTCGCTCTTTGGGCCCTTTTCAGCTTTTAATGCCACACACAGAAATTTTTATTTATAAAAATATTTTGTTTTTACCATTCCATTCATAGTAAAAAGCAATCTTCATGTCATAAATTAAGTCAACTGCGACGACCACAGCGCATTTTTCGCAAAAAGTGTTGACCAGCTCAGCATTTATTTTCATGTGCGTCGCGGAGTCTGCCGCTTGTGGCATCGCTTTTCCTCAGATTAAGAGGCTGTCAGGTTAACTGCAATACAGTTTGATAGCCAGTAGGATGCGCTCAGACAACGTCGTAAAGTGTGGAACAGAGACAGGAAGTGAGAAAGCAAAAAAATCTGACCAAGAGTGGGCAGAGAAGAAGTTGGAGCAGTTTCCGAAAAGTATGGTTCAAATTTTATGTGTATAAATGAATGCAACTTTAACGCAGAATTATTTTTGAGGAGAGACTAGGACTTAAAATGCATTCACCATTAAAAATCGGTAAGGTTTTAACGAAGTTGTGCGAGTTTTGCCACATTTAGTTTAAACAAAGTTAAGCTACTGAATTGATATAAGCAGCAGCAGTTGCAACTGCTGTGGCAGTTAGCAGTGGCAAATTAATATGAATGGCACACTGGACACCCAAGATGTGCACTTCAACATATAACTGTAAACCTGAGCTGCGTTTTGTATTTTTATCTGTGACTATAAAATAAAATTCGCCCCAAGTGACATTTAATGCTTATACGTGTGGAAACGTGTTGGCATCTTAGCTCTGTCCGGTTTAGACTGTCTGGCGCCAAGTGCAAAAACAGCAACAGCAATAAGTTGGGGCATAAATGACTGCTGCTGCATACTTTCAGGCGCTTAGCCGAGGGTCAGTTCGGTCTGTGATTTGTGTGCATATAATGTGCGAGTTGTTTATTTGTCCATGCCATTTCCCAGCGCAAGTATTTTTATTAAAAAGCTGAGCGAATGTCTCGGAGTGCATATTGTAAATGCATCCAGTTGAAAAGTACTTGCAACTTGCTCTAACGACACAAATGTTGCGCCAATTTTCATCTTACAATGCTGCAGTCTGTCTCTCTTCGTTGCGCCATCTCTCGTTCCGCCTGGTTTGCTGCTTTAAATTTCAAATGCAAAGCAAATCATGCTGCATGCCGCATGCCGCATGCCGCATGCCGCGTCAAGGCTGAAGTCTTGCCTCGACTGCATTTGCCTTTATTCCTTAGTCGAATTGTTTCGCCGCTGTGTTGCGCCCTATGCGGGAGCGATGGCAGAGACGGGGCGGAGCCGGTGTATAAACCTGCCTGGGTAATAGTGCCTTAAATCGCCGTGGCAGCTGCTTGAGCAACTCTTGAATTTTTCAGCTCCGACAGGCTACTCAGTCTTGACGGCATTCGGTGCGCGCCCTTAAAGCTTAAAGCTGCAACAACGAGCCGAAGTGGAAAAATCCAATAAGGCGGCAAGTTGAGCGCACAACAACAATAATGATAAACACAGCCTCTATTCTATCCTTACCTACATCAACATCATTACATCCCTCCCCCCACTTCTACAATCTACCTTTCTTACTCTTTGCATATGCATAAGAAATGAAATTTTTTACTTTGGGTTTTCTGTTTCCCTGTGGAGTGAATCAAAATGAAGGCAAACTTGTTTACCGCTTTTTGCCATATTTGTTTGAGGTTATGTTGCATGTTAACTACATGTGAATACAGACCATACATATACAGGATGAGTTTAAGCCAGCTTTTCGACTTCAATTTTGTCGGCAATTTGTTAAATTTTCTGCAAAGTTTTCTATGGCAATGTTTGACACATAAATCTGTCGGGGAAAATGTTGTGATGACTGTGTACAGTTAGTCTGCAAACTTGATAAGCAAATAGTAAACTAGAAAATGTGTGAAAAAGTAGTTTAAAAATGGTTTAAAAGTGAGTCGATGTCAACAACGATATCAAGAGCTTTGGAACTACTATTTCATATGTAAATTAATCGCATTGAATTTAAATATGGGATCAAGTTATATTCAATTTGCGTGCTTAGTTGGCCTATTTTTAATTTAATCTCATTTAGTTTATTTTTATTTGAATAGTTTATATAGATTGTACACCTCTAGTCAGCCTATATATGCAAATATTTTCTCTGAAATATTTGCAATAACTGTCGACCAAGTTAAGTGAAGTTTCTCTTGCGGAAAATGCTTATATATAATATATATTTATTTTTTCATATAAATTCATATGTGTGCAATGTTTTATTTGGATCTGTCTGCCCGCCAGCAGCTTATGAACGTAAACAAGACAGACAGCCCAATGGAGCGTGTAAGCGTGTAAGCAAGAGGTGCGGGGTTACGAACAACCCAAAACTGTATGCAAATATCAAACTGAGCACGTATGTAGCCCTCCAGCTGTCCTATGCGTATGTGTGTGTGTGTGTGTGTGTAAGTGAACGAGTGTACCCCATTAAATTATATCAAGTGCATAAGTTTAAAAATAAATTGATTTAAACTTGACTAGCAAATGCATTTTGGTTGTTCCGTCAATTTGCATAAGATATTTATCAATGGAGGAAGGAAATCGCAGCAGATAATCAGACACTGAATAGGAAACAGCAGACAGACAACAGAAAAGACAGGCGCGAGGAGTAACAGGAAACAAGAGACAGGCTATGCAATGCGCCTCGTTAGCCTGACATTGACAATATCGTAAACTAATTACAGCCGATGCCTGCGGTGGGGTTGTGGGTGCAACTCGTTAAGGCATTTGCCTGCTTTTGTTGCATGCACATAGGCTGGCTGGCTTGCCATTTGTTTTTGTCTGCTTTCAGGCGTTTCGACACAGACACAAAACGGGAATTGTTTCACAATTTAGTTTTTCTTTTTCTTTTTTGCATTTTCTCGTTGCCTTGCGGCCTATTTGCAGTCGTAACTCGTCCGTCCTTCCCTTCTTTGTTAAAGCGTTTCGCTTGTCGCTTTCCGCCTGCTCTAGCCCTCTCCCTCGCACGCTCCAATTGTGCAATTTGCTATGAAATTTTTATGATTGCTAAGAAAATGTGCGCATCATTATAAACTACAGGAAATATATATACATATAAATATGTCTGTGCACATTCGGAAAAGTTGTTATCCACAACTAATTGGTAAACTTTTTCGAGGCCTCTTCGGTTTTTCACAGCTCTAGCTCTGCTCGCTCCTGTCAACAGTGTTATTTTTACGATTTTAGCTTTATAATTAAATTTGCAAAGTTTTGGCGTTAGCTTGTAGCTGGCCGGTTTTATTCTGGCCAAATTTTAAACTTTCTAATGAACATCGAATGTGAAACTTGTAAACATGCGCAAAAGTATGCCATGCATTTATTGCACACACATTCGATTCATTTATTTATGCCTTGCGATAATTGCCTGTTACAAACATTTCTAAACAACATTTTTCCCCACGCTCTTTTCACGTTTCTTTGCAGGTAAGTTGACACACAAAACACAGCTGGGAAAGGTCAAACAGTACACGATAAGTATGCACACACACACACACACACGCACTCTATCTCTTTCTTTCACCCACACACACGTCTCACACGCACGCACTTGTTTAAGGATGTTTCAAGACATTTTTATGTCAATTTCAATAAAACTTTTGGAACGTGACAAAATGTCAGGGATCTGCTGCATGCCAATGCGTCTCAATCCGCCACCCCCAACTGAGCCTCGACTTTTGTTGTAGATTTGTTGTTTAAGCTGCAGATGTATGTGTAATATATGCATAAATCGATTTGTTTATATCGCCCAGCCCCCGAAAGTAGTCACCAATTTCTTGTGTCTAACATCTCTATGTGCACCACACTCCACACACACTTCACAAGCGCACTCCTGCCCCTCCCACTCCCCCATTCCCCGTGTCGTTCACAGTCTGTCAGTAGAACAAATTTACTGCATGCCATAGCTTTATTTCCTGCCAACCTCCTCTTAAGCCCAATACTCTATGTACATATATGCAAATGAAGTGACGCCTGTGCGTATGCAGCGCAGCGGATAAAAGTGCCAACGTTGCCCAGCACAATTCAATTTGTGAGAGCTGCCCCGAAAACGATATTAAAATTTTGGTCAAAACGGGAGCCGCCTGTTTGCCATGCTGTTGACGTCTATTGCAGAAACTACATTATTTTGCAACGCCTTTATAACGGCTTATAAAAACATGGGTTTCACGAGTAGCAGAAGGATCAACTGCTATATTAATAGCTTATTATACTCTATAGCTATAGAGTACTTACTTTTAGTCAATTTAAATATACATATTGCTATAAAAACTTTGAATATAAATTAAAATATATAGGATATTTTTATCATGAGCTAAGTTTGACCCACTTTTACCACAGCAAAAAAACTTCAAATCACGCAATTTGTATTTAATTTAATTTCAATTTAACTCACGATCCTAAAAGTATGCTGTGCAAATTTATATCAAATTGTATCTAAATTGAAGCTCAAAGCAAAGCAAATTTTAATTATTTTAGATCTGTTTTGCATTTTAATTTGTGGA
This sequence comes from Drosophila colorata, assembly GCA_035041545.1. NCBI lineage: Eukaryota > Metazoa > Arthropoda > Insecta > Diptera > Drosophilidae > Drosophila > Drosophila colorata. Next base: position 12,132,003 of record JAWNLD010000564.1, read on the forward strand.
CTATGTTGGACATATAAAGCAACTCTGGTATATCTTTTAAGCACCGCTGGCAACTGTGCAACAGCTGCAGTGGCAGATTGCTATTTGAGCTCTGCCAGCTAGTGGCAGTTCGTAAATGGCTTCCATCATTTAATCCTACCCGTCCAAGAGTATTGGTTACGGCCACGCCCCGACCATCTGTGGCAGACAACTTTTCTGTTATATGTGGGTCGCCGTTAGCCGTTTTTAATTGCCGTTCTTGCGTTTGTACTCCATATTGCAGAACCGCCTCTTTTGGCGCCCCGTGTGCTGGCATGCTCTTAATTGGAAAAATGTTTGATACCCACAGGCTCTCCTAAGGCATCTTCGTACCACAAATCAATATCGATTTAAGGGCTCGACAGCTCAAAAAATTGGCAGCCGCTAATTGTAACTAAGAAAAAAAAAACAAGAATCTCAACGCATTTAATTTGCTTGCCTTTCTGTTTTATTTTCGCCTTCGTCGCATGTTTGTGGCACAGGCAATTTAATTATATAGCAGCCGTACATGTTTTCTAAGCAAAGAAAGCTGTAAAGTTTCCCTTTCGGACTTTGTCACTGTCCGGAAACTGGCCTCGATTTGAACATGGCTTGGACCTGCCTTTTAAACTCTCGTTGCGAACATTGTGCTTCAAAGTTTGTACGACATTTTGATTTTTCTTTGTCTTGGCCTCGTTGAACACGTACAAACTTAACGTATTAAGAGTTTTCTATATTTTTAGTCGAATGATAGGATTTATAATAAAAACAAAGCACAGGAGTTTTTACAGAAAAGCTTAGTAAAACTATTTATGAGAGATTGATTTTTTTAATATTCTAAGTCAAAAATGGCTTAAACTAAAAGATTTGGAAATTTAATAATCACCTATCTTAACAAATCTTAAATTGAACTCTATTTGGCGCTTCTCACGGCCGGTAATTGCTAAAGAACTCTTCTCTGCGCCTCTCACATAATTGAAGTACGTATTGCCAGTTACTGGCTGACTTTATGACATCAAATCAGCTTTCACATGTTTTCTCACTTTGTTACCCCTTTTTGGGGCAAGAACCCATGAATTGGCTGTGCAAACGGCAGCCCTACCATAAATATTGATGTCCCGTTGAAGCTTATTATATGGAGCTGCCTTTTACACGACTTCCGGCATACGTCATTGGCTTTTATGGCCAACAACTGTCGGACGGCAAATGGTCCTTTCAAATGGCAAGCAGCCACTTAACACACCCCCTGCAGCCAGATGTACATGGTTTATTAGCGCCTGCCCCTGGCAGTTTCTTAAGAGTTGACCCAGAATGGCAATTGCATATAGTTTGGACTTACCGCTTGTCCCGTTGGCGTGAGGATGTCGACGTTTGTGACGTTCGAAAATATCCGTTGCCCATCGTGCCGCCATAGCAGAGGCTGTGACTCTGTCCGGAGCCTATTTTGACGCGCAAAATGTGCCGGATTCAGCGTCAAACCAGTTAAAACCACGCCCCCCTCCCGGCGCAGTCAGAGACACTTTTCGACGATGACGTTGAGCGGCGCCTGCAAATGGTAGAGAATGGGCTTGAAAATATCCTTGTCAAAGTTAACGCAATTAATTTAACTTGAGACAACTCTCAATACACATGAGCTGCATACGCGAGGGGCATTCTGCGAGTCTGCGGCTCGTATAATAAGCGCCCAAGTGCCGGTATTTCATGCCGCACGCTGCATGCGGAGGACAACACTTGAGGCAATCACACGCTGTGGCGCGGCTGCCGCCAAAGTTCAGAGTATCGTCGCCAGCTGAACAGGTGCTTAACAAGTTTTCTCGAGCTTCCACATCGTTGCCTTGTTTTTCACTTGGCCAGTTAAAAACGAGGCTGCCAAATGGGATTACAAGCTGTACAATTTCCGCTGAGTGCACAGCTGAAGGTCAAGGCAAAGAGCCCGCACTCTACAGAGATCGATTATGGGATGCCATTGCAGCAATTTTGTGGAACATATGAGGCAGAGTCAAAAGGAAATTTCATGAAATTAGTTACGCCATCGAACAAAAGAAAACAAAGCGTACAAGAAAACAGAAACTAGAAAAATTGAGCTGACTGCACAATAATGTAGTGGAATAAATAGAGAACGAGCAGATATACCTTATGAGATAAACAGTTCATTACTGAGTACTTAGAGGAAAATAAACACACATCTTCGTATGTCAGAGAAACAAGGAGGCAATATGTGAAGTTTGTAATTTTACGTGTTGTATTTTAAAGCTGCTAAACTGGCTTTCAGAATTTGCTGAACTACAGAAATGTTAGAAAACGCTTTTAAAAGTAATTAGCGAAAAAATTAAAATTTGACTTATATGACTTGCACTACACTAGTACTACAATTTTAGAAAACAGTTTTCAAAGAACTTAGCTTACAAATTTAGTTCTAAGTTCTTCGGCTCGGAAGTGCCCTATGTCTTAATTATATAGATTAAGCAGTTGTTTTTATATATTTGTGGTTCGATTACTATTTTATAATGATGCTAGCCAGTGCTAATTAAAAGTTATTTCAATTGTTAATTGCCATACAAATATTATTAATAATTCCATAATGCGTGGAATTTAGTAAAGACTTCTAAGGTAGTGCATAAATAGAGTATTTTTTCAGCTGCACTTGTACACAAGCAATGCTAAAGCACTGCTCTAAATTGTTTACAAAGCACACATGCAGCTAAAAGTTGACCCACACACCCCTGACCCCACCCCATACTTACAGAAAAGTGGCTGCATTCAGAAATGCCACCGAAAAAGAAAGCAAACGCATTGCCTACTTTTGCGCGCATTCAAGACTCTTTCGGCTTTGTTTACACTTCTTAGCCCGCATGCGGCGGTTGTTAGTTAAGTTTATTGTGCAAACAGCGCAATTGCTTTGACTGTTTGCGCAAACACGGCCAGCCCAAGGTGAAGCCTCTCAACACGCGCCAACCGCACTCCTCGGCGAGCATGAAAAGCCAACGCAACTAAAATATTAAAAGCCTAAGCACAACGAATAACACAATGGTCGCCGCGGTTGCTGCGGCTCTGCAGCACACACAAAAATAAACACAAAGGAGAAAGGCGTCTCCCCTGTTGAATTTGCCAGCAACTGGAAAATGTATGCGGCCAGAAAGCCCTATTTTTGGCTTCTGCTCTGTGGCTAACACAGCTGTTTTCATTAATTAAGTGCATTTTTCGAATTGTTTCTTATGTACGCTTACCAAAACATGTGCAGCTAACTCCCGAATTTAGCCTTGATTTATGTTGCCACAAACTGATTTCAAGTTGAAAGCTTCATAAAGAGTTATTTACTTAATGCCGCATGCTGTTCAAAATCTGGTAACAAATTTATGGCCACGCATAACATAAATAAACAAAAAGGGGGAGGGGTTACAAATATGCACAAGTACACATATATATATGTAGGAATTGGTGAAGCAGGGGAACATATAAAAGACAGCATACAATTTCATAAATATTTGATTTACTTAAAGGCATATCGAAGTTATTTTTGCTGTTTTTGATTTTCTGTTTTCTTTCATTCTTTGTTTACATCTTGCATATTTTGCCCTATAAAGTTTTGTATTTCTACTCAGCTCTTGAGCCCTTGCTTGCAGTTTTGTTGTTGCTCTTAAATTAAAAGCATTTTGAGTGGCTTTTAAGCTCGAAATGGGATAACGAGAAGCAGTCGTATAATTTAACTGGTCTTAAACAGTCCAAAGTGGTCAGTAAGGTTTTGGGATAGCAAAGGGCTCCAAAGAAATTTGAAATGGAAAAGAAATAGGGCTAAGAGCTAAAAGGCTAAAGAGATTTAATATTGTACAAAGTGATGCAGATTATAACAAATGGACCGAATCAATTATTGTAAATACTCAAAAAAGATTTATGGAATCATGCACTTGCATTTCATCATCAAGCACCAAACCCATAAAAAAAATTTTATTTCTTTAACATTAATTTTTTTTATATCTCTCTTATGATTTTCGTGCCATATTCAGAATCAGAAAACTTTGCGAATGTGGCTGACAAAAGCCTGCCACTTCGCAGCCCCTCACCCCTCAACCACACCCTCATTTCAGCACTCTCTGCATTAATGTCTCGCGTTGTGCGTGTCATTTCCTGGTTTTGATATACAAAAAAAAAAAGGAGGAAAATGAAAAGCGAAAGAAAGATGTCACAGGCCTTTGGTCCTGCCAACATTGTGGTCCTGCCATGACGCGTGTCTTCATCAACATTTTTGTGCCATTCACAATTTTTTTAGCATTTTTATTTTTTTTTTTAACACATTTACTTGAGTTTGTTGATGTTTTTTATGTGCATTTTGCGTGGCGTTAACTGCACGTGCCATCAATTTTAACTGCGCTTTTTTCTGTCCTTTTGCTGCCTTCTTTTTTATGTGCTGACTTTTTGGTGTTCACATTTTTTTTTTGTTTTTTGTGTGGTGTTTGTTTTTGATTCATTATGCAGAAGAAAAGGTGCTGTCGAGGCGCAGCAGCTGCTCCTGCACTTTTCGCCTGCCACTTATAATTTTTGTTTTATTTTTTTTATTTCCTTTCTCTTTTTTCTTGTTTATGCCACGCCTCGCCTAACACCTTTCGTTGGAAAATTTTAATTTCTTTTTACTTAATTTTTGGCACGCCTATTTTACTTTTCTTTATATTTTCTTTGCGTTTTTTTGCTGCGCTCCGTTGCCAGGCGAGGATTTTCGGCACCTCACTTTAAGCGAGTTGAAGGCGCGCCTGCGAGCTCGTGGCCTGACCATTACGGGCAAAAAGCAAACACTAATTGAACGCTTAGAGAACACAACAACAACAGCATCAGAAGCAGAAGCAGAAGCAGTAACAGCAGCAGAAGATACAACAACAACAAAGGACACCACAACAGCAACAAGCTCCAATTTGTCGTCGTCTGGCTCCTGGGAACGACCCTCGCTCGTAAATTATATTGCCTCAAACGGGTCTTCGTCGTCGGCATCGTCATCGTCGCCGTTGGCTGCTACCTGTGGCAACGCTTCGACATTGCCGCCACACAATGGTAGGTCTTTGGTGCTGGTCAGGTACAAATAGGAGCCGTAGTCCTCGCTGCCGTTCAGCACTTGGGTACACAATGGACCCGCAGCCGCTTTTGACGTCAACGCGCGTAATCACAGCGCAGAGCAGTTAACGTGTTGCCGCTGCCACGCCTCCTGTTATCCTCCACCCATATACTAACAGAACTTACCCACTAAAAGCTATCGCTGTGTATTTGTTGCACGCTTTTCTTTCTTGTGTGTTTTTCATTCGATTACTTATTTTTTGTGCCAAATGTAAAACCTATTTTTTAATGTTTTATGCATGTCGTGTTCAAACGTTCCGACTGAGTTTTTATAATTTAATTTAAATGCCCAACCGCCGAATCACACACGCACACACGCACAACATGCAGCGGAGCCAGAGTTGTTGCTGCTGAAAATGTATTCAAAATGCAATCACAGTCAAATTGCTGAGCGCTGAATTCATAATAATGCAGCAGAGGTACATTTTTGCATGCACGCAGCACGGGAGGGTCTGGTGGGGGGAGGCGGTAAATAGTACTGTGGAGACTCGCACAAATGCTAACCTCATGTAATCATGCAACGCTCATACGCCCCGTTGCAACATTGAAATGCAAACGGCCTTAAGTATGCAACACAGTTGCCGAGCTATTTTGATTACCTGCAACAGATGACAACAGCTTTGTAGAGCAGCGCGAAACTGACAACAATTTGAATATTGATATGAAAAGCTGTCAGATTCTGAACACGAGTATGAATTTATATGCATAGCAACGAAAAGGAAGACCTTTAAATATACGAAAAACTTTGTTGATTTTTTTTTTAATTTAAAAAGGTTTTTTGAACATAAAAATCCTAATCAAAATAGATAAAACTTAAGTTTGACAATTTTGTAATAAAACTTCTTATTAAAACAAGTTTTTCACTTTTTTCAAGACCCAATTTGTGGCCCTAATTATTTCATTATATTCAGTATAGAATGCAAATAACGAAACAGAGACCTCAAAAAGCAGGCTTCGAAAAAAAAAAAAAAATTCCAGCCAATATCTGTAAATATTATCTCGGTGCTCATAATAAAAATAGGATAATTTTTTTGTTTTGCCAGCAGGCTCACCAATCGAGCATAAAGATAAGTGACATTTTAATATTCAATAAACCGTGTAAAGGTCGTTTGAGGTTCAGCCTAAACCAGCCAATGCTCCACACTAAACTCTGCTAATTTGTTAGCACTGCTAGTTGAACGTCGCGTAGTAAATTTAGAAAAGGGGTAATTGCAAGTACACTAGCAACGCACACACACACACACGCACACACAACACAAGACTACACAACGACAAAAGCTGACTGTTATAAATTTGTAGGCTGATTGCCCCATTGCATTTCCGCTTACTACACTTTGACCTCAATTCGTTGGCATGAATGTGTGTGTGTGTGTGTGGCACTTGTTAACCCTGTGCTTGGCCTGCGGAAACTGCCTATTAAGTTTTGATGAGAGGAGCAAAGCAGCAAAAGTTGTGGCAAAGACATGACACGCTCCTACAGGATAACAGGAATTTAATCAATGTTTGCACACTTTTGCACTCGCTGCGGTTTTTGAGGGGTGTTGAAGGCTCTCTATAGTTGCTGTTTATTTTGGCAACAACAATGTAAACAGTAACAACAACAACAACAACGAAATCAGTGACAGGACGCACAACTTGTTTGTGGGTAGCCCGTCTGTGTGTGTGTGTGTTTGTGTGTGTTTTGTGTGTAAGTTTGTGTCATGTATCCTGTGGTTTGGTTATCTACGAGCGAATGCCGCTCGCCGCTTGTCAAAGTTTGCAAAATTGAACTTTTTGCGATTGTAGGCAATGCTATCTATACCCATGTCCATGTATAGGTGTATATATAGTGTGTATGTGTGTGTGTGTGTGTGAGTGTGTGAGAGTGTGAATTTGTGGCGGACATCTGTTTTTTCATGGTGATTGCGGCAACACTTTGACACGACAGCAGAACACCAACAAGTTCATAGAACTTTGCTTTTGGCCAGTTTCTTAATATGGTTAGTTGGGTACAACTTATATCACATATGGTTTATAGCATTCGGGCTTATTTTTTTTTATAGCTTCTTGCCACGTACACAATAACAACAAAGCACCACGCACAATTACAGAGTGTGTGTGTGTGTGTGTGTGTGCGTGAGACTCGACTCAACTCTGCGATCAACAAACCGAGACACACGTCTGCAAGCGCGAAAATCTGAAAGTTAACTGAAAATTAACACAAAACTCTCAAACTATCAATAATCAAGCAGAAGCCGCAAACAGCAAAAAAAAAGAGGTAAAGCAGAAGGAGAAGAAAAAAGAAAAAGAAAACATAAAACACACATATAAAATGTGTTTAAAATCCCAAAAAATCAAAGTGCATGAAAATAATAATCACAACAACAGCTAGCAATGAGCAATGGACTTGGGCGCAGTTAGCCAACCAACAACAACAACAACAATAACAACGGCAGCAATGGCAATAACAACAACACTAGTTACCCACATTTCAGTGGCGCCGTCAACAACAACAACAACAACAACTACAAATAGCCACCAACTCCAACCGAAACCTAGTAAATGCGCTTAAACTGAGGCAAATCTCTTATTAGAAGCTATTGGGCTGCTGCTCAGTTGGTTACTTGCTTCGTTGGCCACTTGGCGTGTTGCATGTGCCACAGCGTTGCATATATAAATTCAATATATATACATATATATATATATATGTTGCATATATAAATTCAATATATATACATATATATATATATATATGTATATAAAAATATAGCATATGCGCTTATGCTTTGTGCTACTTCAGAGCTGCTGCAGCCCACACACATGCGACAAAGTGAAAACTCTGGCACGCACACACACTCATTGTTTAGAGAGGTGTGTTTACACACACCGCACAACGGCAACGGCAGCATTTGGCGCAGCTAATTGAATTGTTGCCGCTGTCATTTGTGTGTCGTCTGCTCATTTGCAGCAAGCTTCCAATCTTTGGCACTACGCCTGGGGGCAGGCGTCAGTGCGTCATGCCTCAGCGATCAATTCGTACGACTAACTGCATTCAACAACCTTGAGTAGCTCTGCGGGCAATTAATAATGAAAAGAAGCAGCAAAATACTGCAACGCAATCTGGCACAAATACTATAACTACTTATAATTATAAAAACTGTTGGGTTAGGTTAGAACCGTTTCCACATCATGACTCGACACTTAAAAGAACTTTGTGCTGAGTCTTTGGGAAGTTAAAAACAAGGCAAAAGTCATTTAAAGATTAATAATCTCTTGTGTCTAAGTTTAAGAAAGAAAGACTTATTTTTAAATATATCTATATACTATCTAAGTGATATTGAAACAGCAATTTAACGTTCGAAAATATGTTTATATTTAAAATATTTTAACCGTAAATATTCTTGGGATATATGGACTTTTCTATATTTAAACTATTAATCTATTTAATTAACTTATAATATCATGCATTATTATTTTAAATATTATAAAATGAATATTTTCAGTATTAAAATGTATTTGGCTGGCATATCAAAATTAGATTGTGCATTTTATATGAAAACTGTGTTTACATATTATTTTTCTCTATCTCTCCCTCTCGTTCCCTATCACTCTCTCACCCCACAGATGACATTGATCTGAAGTATGTAAATGGGATGCCACAACTGACAATTCGCCTGCCCAGTCGCAATGAGCTGTGCCAGTTCGCCCTGAAGCCCATCTCGCACACTGTTGGGCATCTGCTGGAGATGCTGAAGGAGGAGGATCGGGGCATCGATCGCGCTGCCATTGTCAACAAACATGGCGTGCGCATTGCCTCCTCCTGCACCATTGAGCGTCTGCTAGACGATGAATTCAGGTGGGTGTCACCGTGGCACAATTCCGGTCTTCAAAAATAAATAAACTTCAATAAACTTTTTTTCCTTGGCAGCATACAAATCAACAATCGTTGTTTGGATGTAAAGCCACCGGAACGCGAAAGAATTACGGTGGAGAAAATTGACAAGATGGACGATGTGCGCAAGATTATAGCACAGGTAAGGGAAACAATTGCTAAACAAGAGGAGTTTTAGCTAAATCAAGTTTTTATAGCTCTATGAGGCCTTCAATGTCGGCGAATATCAGCTGGAGAAGAGCAATCAATTGGCCAAAGAACTGGAAAGTCTGCGCTACGAACTGGAGCCCCTAGAGGAGGTATTGGTTGCCTTCTAACGGACTATGTTGCCTAACCTAATCATTAAACACTCTTGCTCGCAGAAAAAAATGGAGCTGGCCAAAAAAGCTGAGCGACGCACCAATATGATGACCTGGGTGGGACTGGGTCTAATGTCCGTGCAGTTTGGCATATTGGCGCGCCTGACTTGGTGGGAATACTCCTGGGATATTATGGAGCCGGTGACCTATTTCGTTACCTATGGCACGACAATGGCCATGTATGCCTACTACTGTGTGACCAAGCGCGTAAGTTGACAAAAGAGACTATTTATCCCCGGGAGCAATTCGACTGAATATTCCTGTCTATTCCCCCAGGAATATATCATGGAGAATGTGTATAATCGCGAGTACTCGCTAAACATCTATAGGAATGCCAAGAAGACTCAGTTCGACGTGGAGCACTATAATCGGCTGAAGCGCAGATCGGCGGAATTGGAATACAATCTGAGGCGTCTAAATGATCCCATCAACATGGAGCTGCCAGCTCATTTGGTGCGCACCCAACTGGACTCACCACCTATTGAAGAGAGCAATGGGGTGGAAAAGAGTAAAGTGAAAAATACTTAAGGACCTCGTGGCCCCCTTGTGGCCCCCATCGATGTGGTAGCAAACAGTTGCGTGAGCAGCAGGGGGTAGAAAATAAAGCTGACGTAGCCACCTATACAAAATGAAACTCAAATCTACATTTAAACACTCGCACGCTCTCAATCAATCAACTCGTCATTTAGCCAATGTTGTCGTACAGTGATCGAAATTATAGTCAAATATTAAACTATGGTTTGATATGCTTTGCTCTTACTTAATCGTGAATTCTTTTGTTTAATGTAGTTTCCTTTTCTGTTAACTGAATGTTTAGTTAGTTATGTTTAATTTTTAGTGTAAGCCAAAGTTTAAATGGGCCAACAAAGCGCACAACCATCACAAATGACGTCATCTGCTAAAGGTGTTTGCTTAGTTTTTGTTTAGTTATTTATTTAGTCAAACATGTAGTTTGTTTTTAAGCCTAAACTCCTTGTGTGCGTTGTGAAAGTTCTAGTAAAATATATGAATTATTTATTGAACATTTTTATTTTTCTAAAGTTTTTTAATTTAAATTGCTGCGAGCTGCAAAAGATTCGTATTTTCCACATTGTAGTGCATGAGAGTATTTAACACTCTTAAGATAAGCTGGTAATATAAATACAAGCCTTTTATTTTTGAGAGGTAAATGCCACAATGAAAATGCAAGCAATCCCCGAGAAGGCTGCACTGAAGACAACTTGTAGCACACTCTTGGGCTGAATTAAATTTTGACAAAAATACGGCAAACTTTTGAGCTGAAGAAAATATAAATTATAAAAAAATTTTTTCTTTTTGTTTGCTGAGCTGCGGAAACATTAAAGTGACAGCATTTAAAGATTAAGGCCAAGGACTCCTAAAACATGCATACACCACAATCAGAGGAATTAAAAGATAAGAAAAGAAAACTTTGGGTATAGCTACTAAAAGAACGACGCATCCTTAACCACCTATTAAAACAATAATTATTTTGATTTAAACAAACTTTTGAGTTGGGACGCTCATCAGTGGGAAAGAAAACCGTGAAAACTTGCAGTGAAATCTACTAACTTCCTAAGCTTTAATATACCTACTTAGCATATACTACTAAATACTTACTAGATACATATATTAACAAATTGTAAATAAAAACGCACCAACTATTTCATTAAGAGTTTTAGCAGCAACAACAACAACAACATTTAACACACAAAATATGTAGTTAGTAAAGTTTACGAAATTCCTAAAATAAAATGTTTACAAATAAAAAAGAATAAAAAAGAATGCCATAACATTAGTGACAGCAACTAATTCGGTAGGTACTTATAAATAATATAAATATGTACATGTAAATATATTAACTGCTGTGTTTCATGACAACGTAAATGATATTTAAGATTACAAAATTGTTTTGCAAAACGGCAACAAGGGAAAAACATGGAAATGGCTTCAAGTATAGCCTAATATTAGTGTAGATTAAGCAACTAGGCTTTAATATTTGGCCAATCATTTTACTGTTTACGCTTTCTTAAACTCTAAAGCTCTGAACTTAGAATCGCGAAAAAGGTTGTGTTGAAAACTTTATGCCTGTATCTACTGTGTACTATATAAAACACAAATCCTAAAACCAATCAGTAACATTCACACTCGGAAGCTTATAGGCCACACTCTAGCATTGCTTTGTTAAGCGCTCACCACACTAAAAACGAAATACGCACATTTAAAGTACACAACTAACCGAAAACCAAATCTAAATAAAACACACTAACATTAGCCTAAGCATTATTCATACATACTGCAAATATTTTAAAAACATTTGTGATTAAATTAAAAATTATAAACTTAACATTGTTTTTGGCATAACAAAAAAACAAACAAAACAAAAACTTAACTTTACTTAATCAAACTTACCTAAATAACTTTAAAAGTATTCGCCTAAAGTTCCCTAAAATTCATTTATGTTTATCTATTTAATTAAAAACTTATAAAAGTATTACCATACTTAAATTGTTGTAATCAGCGCCAAAGACTTATAAAACTACTTAAAACAAGTTATAAAAAACAAATTATACCCAGCCTTCTTTAAAAGTTTTAAAATTGAAAACCCCCATGATGCTCGTTAAAATACTTATACATATATTGAAACCCTAACTATTGTTAAATTTACTTATAGAGCACCACAAAAACTGGATTAATACCCAGATGGTGTTTAACTGCTCTTAAGATATTTACATTTATAATTCTCAAGTACCTTTTTTCGAAAACAAAACCAATCTTAAATCTTTTTAACGAATTTATACTAAACAAACTAAATGAAAAAACAAAACGAAATTATGATAAGTGCTTTAAGTATTCAATTGTTTAAATTTTGACTAAACAAGAAAAAACATGCGATTTTTTACATTTATAAAACAGAAATTTGTTTGTTAAATATAAAAATTCCAGGAACCCAGCTTAACAAAATTCCAAAACTACTGAAAACAAACGAAATAAAATTAAATAAATCTAACAAAAATTATGCAGCAACTAGACAACTGATTAAAAATAATGAATAAATAAAAAATTGAAATTAAAAGTAAAAACAAAAACACTTCAATAATTGTTTATAAAAGATATCGAGTCTCGTTTTTATTTGCTACTAAAACGTACAAAAAAGACAATCACGAGAGCTAGAATTGGATTGGGACACGAACTTTCAGGCACAGCGTATTTCCAGCCTGAAACAGCGATTCGAATCCGTCGAATTCCATCTGACCAGCTCCGCAATGGGCCGGCTGGGCTTGAGGAACAGCGTCAGGCGCTCGTTCAGCTGCAGCGGCGAGAATTTGCTGACGATCAGCGCCTTGGTGGAGTCACGATATTTGCCCACCGTGGTGTCATTGCTGAAAATGCGTCCCCGTCGGTCAGCTACCTCAAAGGTGTGCTTGGCCTCATTTGTTGTGTCGTCGATGAGGCGATAGCTGGGCAGCCGATCCGGATTGTAGCCCAGCCTTTTGCATATATCGCGCACTTCGACATCGCTGGGCGGTGAGCTCTTGGGGAAGCATTTGGTGTGCCAAATGCCATAGGACTGTTCAATAACCTGGCCATACTGGGACACTGTCGTCTTGTGGCTGTGTCCACTGTGCGCCCAGTAATCCTCCTGCTGCTCCTGCAGCGGATGCTCGATGCCGAAGCAGTAGCGTTCATCCTCGCCATTGGGACAATCCGGCTGCTTGTCGCACACAAAATCACGTGGTATGCAATCCTCAGGTGAGCTGACGATGAGATGGAGTTGGGTAAAGGTACAAATGCAGTTCCTGCAGTGGACTTACGAGCTGCATTGGAAGTGATCCGCGGTGCAGTTGCACAGCACGGAGCTCTCGTCGCTCTTGTCCCAGCAGTTGCGCTTCCCATCGCAGATTTTGGACGGATCCGTGGCCCTGAAGGTAGTGTATTTGAAAGATACTTATTTAAAAAATAAATGTGCATCATTGGCTCACTGTAGGTAGGTAAAGCAGCTGCAGATGGTGGGCTCATCCGTCATGTCCTCGCAGTCCGGCACGTGATCACAGAACTTGGTCTTGGGCACGCACTTGGCGCTCGAGCGGCACTTCATTTCGCCCGGTCCACAGCGCTGTTTCAGCTCCCGGCACGTGGCCTCCTCCTCGTCGCTGCCATCGTGACAGTCGCTGCGGCCGTCGCAGAGCGCCGACTGCGGCAGGCAGGCGCCCAGGGCACAGCGATGAGTGGCGCAGGGCGGCGTTGACTGCGCATTGCTGCAGTGCGGCTGATCTGTGGAGCACAAACAGCAGCTATATAAGGCAAACTCTAGCTGAAGGCAACTGCAAGGTGAGTACCCATAATGTCCTGCATCGATTTATACGCCCCGTCCAGTGTCCTGATGCCAAAGGGCGCCTTGAAGCTCCGGCAGCCGGTGTTGTTGTAGCTGAAGAGCGCCGTGGGAAACCAGCCGGTGTGTGCATCCCGGCAGACGAGCACGCCCTGATCGCTGGGCTGGGCTCGGGCATCGGTCAGATTGCGCTGGCCAAACTGCGTGCAGCTGGTGAACTTGGTGAGCGCGGGCATCGACCTGGCCGTCACGCCGCCGACCAGCTCCACTTCCTCCGATATGGAGGCCATATCCTCGGCGCTCACATTGAGCATGCGCATCAAATTGCCGGCCGGCTGTCGCTCCTCCAGCTGATAGCAGGCGCTGCAGCTCGTGTCGTTGTTGACCGCTGCAACGGCCACCGTCTTGATGCGGCCCGAGAGATCGTCGTGCAGCACGCTGATGCACTCGTGTGGAGCGCTGTGCTCAGCCGAGCTGTGGAACAAAGGGATTCACACTGGTCTTTAGAAAAGAATTCGCTGCTGTTACTCACGTGTCGGAAGGGAGGAAGGTGGGCAGCACGTAGTGCGTAAACCTGGCCGGCTGATCGAGATGATACAGCAGGACATTGGACTTGGGCACTGCCTCGAAGCAGTCCACACGGCGAATCTGCTCGTGGGTGCTGCGGTGCAGGGAGCGCTTGGTCTTGCCACCGCCCAGCAGGGCGCTAATATAGTGCGTCTCAAAGCTGCCGGAGATTAGCGAGGATGAGAAGACGGCACAGAAGCCACATTAAAGCACGGCTTACCTTATGCCCGAGAGGCAGGTCTCGTGCACCAGCAGCCAGTGCTTGTCCAGGAGGACGCCCAGGCACCAGAGTTCACCGTTCGCATAGACATCCGCCAGCCAGGGCCAGTGCAGCTCCTCGATGGCCTCGTGCAGCTGCTCCTGCACGAGCAGCGTCTTGTTCTTCTTGCTCTTGATCAGCATGTCCAGGCGATCCAGGATCTCGTCCTTTTTGTTGACCAGCTGCGCCGGCAGCTGCGGCTTGAAGTGCACATTCGGCTTCATGTGCGTCTCAATGGTGGGCAGCAGCTCCGGCGGATGCTCGCCCGGAGGCTGCTTCACAGCCTGCCCAGCGCTGAAGGTTTTCAGCGGCAACGTCGCATTGGAGCGGGCATTGCACTCCACATAAATGCCCAGGCACTTGTTGGCCAGGACGCGCGCCTTCTGCTGGCCGGGCAGCGGATGCTGAGCGTGCCGGGCCAGGTCCATCTCGCTGCTGGCCAGCTGGACGTTGTCCCGCATCAGCGCACGCAGCTGGCTGCCGGAATGTGCCTTGGCCAGCTCCGGTGTAATGGGCCGCATCGCCTGCTGGCTGACGAACTCCGTGCTGTTGTAGTAGTGGGCGCCCCGGAAGCCCAGCAGGGCGCAGACTGTGTCCGCCGTCTTGGCCTGGTGCTCGTGGAAGTCCGTCTCATGGGCGCAGACCACGCGCCAAAGGCCGTGCGCGTTCTTCGAGAAGATGCCGACGCTGCTGAACTTGGGCTGCTGATGCGCATCGAAGTGCACGTCGTGGCCGTTGGTTAGGGCAACTGCGGACAGGGGGTAATTAGCTAATCTGGAGTCGGGATGTGTGCTAGATGGCTTACAGCAATCCTTCTCGTCCTCCTTGAACTTGCAGTCGACAGCATTGTCACAGCGCTTGGCCAGCGGCAGGCAGGTCTTGGACAGCGCGCAGTGGAACTCGTGCTCCTGGCAGCCACCTGCAGTTGGAGTGGCAGAAATGGTTGGCAGCTCGAATGATGCAGTTGCTCATCGGAGTCACTTGGTTCGTTTGCTTACCACAGTTCTGCTCATCGCTCAGATCCTCGCAGTCGGCCTTGCCGTCGCAGATGAGCACGCCGAGGCCGCCTTTGAGGTAGTCCCGACAGGCGCAGTCCAGCTCATCGGTGCCATCCTCGCAGTCCACTTGGCGGTCGCAGCGATGCTGCAGATCCACGATTTGGGGCATTCTGCAAAGTACGAATTGGTTTGGGCATGGTAAATGGTTTCGGATTGGGGCCACAAGCTGCCTACAAACTGTTTATACTCTGTTCGGAAAATTCAAAAGAGCATATTGGTTACAGACAAACGAAATATATAATATATGCACTGGATTTAGCGGATTAAGGGCAAATTTATATATAAATATTTGAATATATAATATACATATATCCGACAGTTTTAGGACTAGAATCTCGTCACGGTTATTTTAAGCCCTTCTTACATTGTGAACAGAGTATGGCGCAGCTGTTTGCACTCGATTGCAACTTTCTGAATTGTCTAGAATTCCTTTGAACTTTGGCGCTGGCAATTTCAAAGCTGCCGCAGCTCCTGGCCTGGAGTTCGACTTACTTCTGGCAGATAAATTTGTTGGGCAGCTGCCTCTCCGGAAGCACTTGACTGCTCTGTGTGGTGCTGGGCTGGGTGGGTGGCGGCGGTGCAGCTGTTGTTCTAAGCGTAGTTGATGCTGTTGTTGGTTGATTTGTGGTTGATGTGGTTGTTGCTGTTGTTGTTGTTGTTGTTGACTGTGTGGTTGCTGCCGGCGTTGTTGTTGTTGCCATAGTTGTTGTTGGCTCCGTCACAACTTGCATTGTGCTGCTGTCGGCGGCTGTGGAGCTCACCAGAGTTGTGGTCACAGCGTCAATTGTTGTTGCAACTGTTGTTTCAAGTGTTGCAGCTGCTGTCGTCGTTGTTGTTGCTGTTGTGTCAGTTGCGAAGGCCGACAACGTTGTGCTTGTTACGTCTGCGGCAGTTGTTGTTGACGTCTCGAAAAGTTGGCTAATCAAATCCGTTAGCTTCATTAAATCCTCTGTGGGCGTGGGCCACGTTGTTGTTGTTGTTGTTGTTGGCGAGGGCAACAGAGCTTTGGTCACGGAGTTGTTAGCCTGTGTGGTTGTCCACGTTGTTGTTGTCGTCTGCAGCCATGTTGTTGGCAAGGCTGTTGTTGTTGTCAAATCGGGCTGATTAATAGTTTCTGTTCTTGGCGTGCCGCTCTGCTCAGTTGTCGTCCAGGCATCCGTCTGTGCTGTTGTTGCTGTTGTTGCAGATTCGTCTGGTTGCAGTGTAAAAATGTCCGCAAACAAATCGGCATCTTCTATGGCCACATCCTGGCGCTCTTTGTGCTGCTCCGTCTGCTGGGCTTCCTGGTCTTGCGCTGCCGCCTGCTTCGGTGGGTAATAGTCGCTCTCGGTGGTGCTGCTGACGTTGGGCCCGCTGCTGCCCACCATGTCTGGAATGTAATTGTAGACACAGCCCACCTCATCCTCGCCGCCCAGGCAGTCCACGTTGCGGTCGCAGCGCCGCCGCTGGGAAATGCACCGTTTGCCGCCCCAGACGCACGTGAATCCCGGACAGAGCTGCAGCGGCTGGCGGGCGGGCAGCAGGCGCGGCGTCACCGCCATCGCCAGCCAGTCCAGATAGAGGGCGACGCGCGTGTAGACGCCGAACTCCTTCGGCCGGGCACAGCCGTTGCCGTGGCTGACGACGCCCGCCAGGTACCACTGATCCGGCCGGCTGACGCTGCGGCAGAAGAGCGGCCCGCCCGAGTCGCCTTGGCAGGCGTCGCGACCGCCGTCCGGCTCACCGGCACAGACGTCCTCGGCCGCCCTATCCTCGGGATCCGTGCAGCCCTTGCGTATGGGCAGCACGACCTGACGCATGGGATCACCTGCGGTAGACAGCGATACTCAGCGGGATTGTTGTTGGACGGAGTGCAGCCATACTCACTGCTTGGACCCTTCTCCCTGATGGCGCCCCAGCCAACGACAGTGCAGAGCGTGTGCTCCTCCGGTCCCCAGATCCAGTCCTGGCCAAAGGTGGTGCGCCCCACATCCGGCATGCAGATGGGCTGCACCCAGCGATTGAACTGCAGCGGCGCCGCCACGCGCAGCAGCGAGAGATCGTTGCGCATGCTGCGCCGCTCGTAGTACTGGTGCACCACCACGTGGGAGACGCCGAGTATCTGCGTGGCCGGCGAGTAGCTGGTGCGGCGCAACAGTCCCGCGCGCACCTCGTAGTAGTACTTGGCGTAGTTGATGACGCAGTGCGCCGCGCTGATGACCTGCGGAGTGGACAGAGAGTAGTCGCTCAGTAGGGGTAGCTCCGCAAGCTGCAGCACTTACCCAATGCTCCGAGTAGACGGTGCCGCCGCAGTGGAACTTGCCATCCCGGTAGATGGCCACCACGAAGGGCCACTGCAGCGGACTGGCGTAGCTGCCGCCCACGATGCGACCCTTGTCCGCCGCCAGGCGGTCCGCGACGGGCGCCCGCTTCGCGCGCTTCGGGTGCGCGCCTTCGCTGGAGTTGCGGGGCAGGCCGCACTGCGGCGGCGGGCACTTGACGTAGGCGACGTGGTTGACCAGCGTCTCCTGGTCGTTGCGTCCGTGGCAGCCCTGGGCGAAGAGAATGCCCGCGTGCAGCGAGGGCTCCAGGAACGGGCCCGGCAGCGTCAGCTCCCGGAAGGTCAGGTTTGTGGCCTGATCCGCGTCCTGCAGCTCGCAGGCGACGGCCGCCCACTTGGCGCCGTTGTTGCACACGGGATACCAGTCGCCGCGGTAATTGCGGTACAGATAACCCTCCGAGGCGGTGGGTCCCGCATGGGACTGGAAAAAGACAGCAATTAGATATACATATATATATGTATTAAATATATTGACTGATCAGGATTACCATGTGATGGGCGACGTCGGTGATCAGCATGCTGCACTGCAGCTCGTCGCGCCCGTTGAAGCAGTTGCGGAAGCCGTCGCAGCGCTCGAGGCGACTGTAGCACATGGAGAGCGTGGAGCGATTGTGGCGCGCAAACTCCTCGGCGTTCTCGTAGCAGGAGTGGGCGAGCGGCTCGCAGCCGAAGCAGCCCAGCTCGTCCTCGCCCATGGGGCAGTCCGCATAGCCGTCGCACAGCCGCTCCTCGTCCAGGCGATGGCCGCAGGAGCAGGCCGACTCGTCGCTGCCGTCGGCGCAGTCGACGACATTGTCGCACCAGCGCGAGGCGGCAATGCACTCCGGCTTGCCGTAGCAGGCCACCTGATCCGCCGCCGGGCACTTGAAGCGCTCCTGCGGCTGCTGCGGCACGCCCACATAGGAGGCGTAGATGATCTGGCTCTGATGGGGCCCGCCCGTCTGGTTGGCTTGGCGCATCTTGAAGTTGGCATTGGAGAAGCCCGCCTGGCCGCCGGGCGACAGGTTGCCCTGCATGGATTGGCCCTGCGCCGCCTGGGCCTGCTGGTTCTGCATGTAGGTGCAGTAGACCTGCTGTCCGTTCGCCTGCTTCGGCGGCGAGGCGTTCTTCGAGAAGATGTTGGGCATCTGGTTCTGGGCGCCGCCCGCCGTGCCGCCGCTGCCGCCGAAGAAGTTGCCCGACGGCCCGAACTGTTGCGGCACGAAGAAGATGCCGCCCGCATTGGAGGAGCCACCGAAGTGGGCGCCCTGCATGCCCATAAACGAGGGCGTCGGCGACCACATGGGCATGCGGAAGTTGGCGGGCGTCATGTAGAAGCACACGGGTATGCTGGGCATGCCGTAGCTCGGATTGAACATGAACTGGGCGGAGGCCTTCATGGTCTCGCCGGAGACTGGGAAGCCGCCGGGTCCGCGGCTGGTGAACTGCACGCTGGGCGACGCGGTGAACGTCTCCATCTCCGCCGAGGCGCCCTCCGCGGCCGCCTTCTGGCGCAGTTTTCGCGAGATGTGCGCGCACATTGTCATCAGCTGGGCGTCGGCAGCTGGGGGAAACATAAATAAGACAAGGAAGAGCCTTGTAGTCGGGTGTAACCGACTGCGCAATACTCGTTCACAGTATAACAGCTTAAAACAGTTGAGAACGGTCTTAATTATTATTTTAGAAAAATATCGATTTTTCAAATTTGTGGGCTGGGAGTGGGCGTGGCCGAAATTTTTGATCTGTAGAGCAGGTCATCAAAAATATGTCTGCAAAGTTTTTTATATCTAGCCTTGAACCATCAATTTCAAATATATAGATTTTGATCGATTTGCCACGCCCTCCGTGGGCGAAGCTAAAAAATCTTAACATTTTATCTGACGCGCGCATAAACGAGTACAGATTCCAAGTTTCAAGTCTATAGCTGCAGTATCGGCGATGAAAATGGCGTTCATACGGACGATCGGACAGCAAGACGGACATTGATAATATACTTCCATCACTTATTGAACGAGCATAAATATATCGGAGTCTTGGCCACCTTGAGCTGGCTTTCATTGGACTCACCATTCGGCACTTTGCCACTGACGGGATTTAGCTTGGGTCCCAGTTGCTGCAGGCTCTTCGCATCCAGCTCCGTGCCAAACGTGTCGATGAGCTCATCCTGCGGCGCAACTGCCTCCTGCTCGAACTCGTGCAGCCAATGCTGGGGATCAAGGAGACTGGAGTGCGTCGACTCCTCCGCATGCTGTGTGGTCTCGTTGCTGGGCAGCACCTTGATTAGCGGCTTCTCGTGTTCATGGCGCTCGAAGCTGTCCAGCATGTTCTCAATGCTGCTGGGATTGTCCAGCGGATGCACAGCGCGCGCCGTTTCAGTGGTTATCGTAGTGGTGGTTTCAGTGGCTGTTTCAGTGGTGGTTTCAGTGCTGGTTTCAGTGGTGGTTTCAGTGCTGGTCGTTGTGGTGGTTTCAGTGGTGGTTCCAGTGGTGCTTTCAGTGATGGTCTCAGTGGCGGCCTCAGTGGCTGCTGCTTGGGTCGTGCCCGGCTCCTCATTGCTGCTGGCATCGCTGTCTATAATCCAGCTGTATTTCATTGGCTTGGGCTTGGTCGGCAGGGCGGTGCGGTTGGCTCCGTCCACAGCTTCGGTCGTCGTGGTTGGGCTGAGCGTCGAAATGGGCGTCGTGGTTGGACTGGGCGTGCCACTGGACGTTGTGGTGGGACTTAACGTTGTGGTGCCGGGCTCCACCTCATTGTCCTCATTGCCCAGAATCCACTCGGGCATCTTCTTGCGCGGCAGCGTCTCATTCTGGCCGGTGGTTGTTGTGGCGAGTGGTTCGGGCGCATCTGTTGTGGCCACTGTGGTGGGCTGGGCCATAAGGTCACCGGACTGCAGAGAACCTGGCTCAAGCTCAAAGCTTGGTAAGCTGCTTGTCTCCTGGAGTTCAGCCGGAAGGGAGCTGGCAAACTCGTTGGTTCCAGTGGTGGTTTTCTCATTTGTTCGCTCTGTGGTGCGCAAAATCTCTTTGGGCCTATCGAAGCGATCCAAGACCCAAGTGATTTCATCCGTAATGTTGTCCGGGTCTAGTCCCTCGGTGGTAAGGAGTCTTAAAGGATTGTCGGTGGTTCTGCTGCTGCTTGATGTGCTGCCATCCAATGCTGTCGTGGGTCGTGTGCTTGAGGAGGCGCTTGATGTGGTGCTCTCAAAGGTGGTTGTTGTCTCCGCTGTTGTCGTGGCCAGCGTTGTTGTCGCATTCAGCTGCTCCAAGGTGGTCATAGCTCTGGGCGTGTTCTCCACATACGCCTCCTGCTCGTCGTGTCCGGGTCCATCGATAATCCAGCTGATTTGCGCCGGCTTTATCTTGACCCTATTGGGCTTCAGAGTGGTCTCCTCGTTGCCTTCGCCGCCAGCCACGCTGTCATTTGCCACGGGCGTAGTCGCCTCCGGTAGCTGCTCGGTGACTGTTGTCCTGGTCGTCTTGTCGGGTGCGTACGGTTCAAATTCGTGCGACTCCACGCTGCTGGAGCCGAGGTGATCGCGTATGATTTCCTTCATCTTGTCCATCTTCTCGGTGACCTCCTTGGCCATCTGGTACATGCGCATGAAGGCGGACATGCAGTCCTCCGGCGTCTGTTTCTTGCAGCGCACGTACTCGTTCTCCAGCTGGTTCAGCGCCGCCTTGGCGCGTTTGCTGCGCAGCCTTGTGTACAGGTCCTGCATGTTGGCCTGCAGCTGGAGGGGATCGAGCAGATCAACAGACAGCGGACTGCGCCGTGGCCGCAGCTTTCGCTTCATGCGAAACTTGAAGCGCAGATGCTTCATGCGCAACGACTGCTCATCGCTCCTGGTAGCTATCGCTCCCGAATCATATTCCCTTAGCGGAATGTGAAAGGGCTGCGGTTGCGGGCCTATCACGAAGGCATCCTCATCGATGGGCTGTCGGTTCTGCTCGTGTTTTCTGTTGAGCGCCATTATTTGTCGCAGGTGATCTGTGAAAGATGAAATGTTGATTATCATAATTAGAGGCTGCTCCTGCAGCTGGTCTTACCCATGCGCTCCAGTACGATGCCATGGTAGATCAGCGAGATCAGCAGTGTTATAAGCACCAATGCGGAGATTAGCAGGATGCGTGTGCAGGGCACACGAGGAAGACAGCAGCGGCGGGGAACACGCTGCGTGCGCTTCGCCTCCAGCTCTGCGAAGTTGTACAAGATCGCAAACATTTCGTTTAAAATTCACTTTACCTTCCATTATCGAGAGATATCTCGCTAGCTCTTCTTCTTACTCCCCCGCCCCCCGTGTTCGCTTCCATTGTCAATAACTTCGTAGATTAACATACAAATCTGTAAGCTCTACTTTAAGAGGACGACTTAAACACTCAGACGCACTTTTTGTTAATGCCCTGCTATGCGATTCTCATTGTTTCAAGTATGGCCTAAACATGTTGACGCTCTTAAGTGACGGTGTCTTATAAAATAATAAATCTAAAAAGTTCGAGTTAATACCCCGGGTACAGGGTATACTCTAGTTGACCACTCTCATTGTATTTCTTCACATTGTAGGAGTTCAGCTATAACTATTTTAGTGTAGCTGTGCAAAAATGAATGTTAACAAGTTAATAACTTTAACATAATTCAACAGTTTTTTTTTTCAGAAAAGTTCTTTTATTTTGGTCAGCGAGTTCTTTCCACTTTCGGGCCACTTTCGCAATTCGCCGAATTGCTGATGCACGAAATTGTCAAGCTGAGCAAAATGGAAACATAAGCTTAAATATCTGGCCAATACATGTAGCCAACAGTGTACTTTATAACTTGCGTGTGTTAATTAAAAAACTAAATAATTTAAATGTATCTTTTCTGAGAAATAAATTTGATTATGCGATATCCGTGGGTAAATTAGCGATCACCTACCATCCAAACTTTGTTTCATTTTTAATCAAAATTGATGATTTATGTAAACAAATATTTCAAACATATCCTTAAGCGATCCTTTAATTCACTGCACAGAATTTGACACAGTTTCTAGTTGAGATTTGATTGATTTGTATGATTTTCACTTTGTGACACTTGTTTATTATACAATGAGCTACCAAAAGGAGCATCCGATTACAGCGATTCACTCAAAAAGAAAAAAAAAAACCAAAACAAGCCGGTAATCCAAAGGGCTGGCCGGCTATGGCTTTGGGTATAGGTGTACGGTATCACACGACAACACGACGATTTCCACTGCGAGCGACTTCCGCGCGTTTCAAGCGGCACCACACGGCAACTGAAGCTAATGTCGGCGCTGGACGCGCTTATGAAGCTTTCGGAAAGTGGATCAGCGTGTGCTCGACGACGGCGACGTCGACCCAGTTCCGAGCTGCATTTTGCTGTGCTGTGTACAAAATGTTTTGAACTTTACAATTTTTTGGTTAATGAAAATGGTAAACGAATTGCGGGCGCAGCAGAAAAATGCGTCAAGAGTGCAAGTTGAAGGGAATTGCAGAGCAACGAACCACCCACCCAAGTGGCCGAGCCACCGAGCCAACCAACCATCAATGCAAGCAGCCGTTGAGCCACCAATAACAATTGAATTGGGTGGCAATGCCCTTAGTTGGGGTCGAGCAAGCCTTGACTTATGGATTTGGAGTCGTCATTTTACAAATTTTTGTACACTAAAAACGTACAACAAAAATATTTTTTAGGTAAAGACCGAGGAAAACAGACTCGCAAATAAATATACCGGTTTATAAAAAAACCTCCATGAAAACTTCCGAGGAAATAGTCAGAATTTTTATCAAAATTTTATTATCAGATTTAATGTAAGTAAATAACACACTAGTTACTAATTAAATGATCATCATTTATTGATTAACTGATGGTGATTGACTAAACCACAGAAATCACTCACAAAAAATTGATGCAAAATTCAGTAAAGTGTCTGCTTTATCAACTACTGCGATTAGTTCACCTCACACAACGGGTGAGCAAGATGTGCGGTACAATTCTATATTCCCAGCAGAGCCAGAACGAATGGTGAGTACGCTAGTTAGACACATCTTAAAGATAGCTCCAGATTTAGCCAAAAGTAGGCAGATTTCGATTTAGGTATAAAGTTAAGAAACAAAAAATCAAATTATTCGTTAAGTTTTCATCTTGTTCGAGATTAATGTTAGGTTTCGATAATTCGTTCATATCGAGAAATTAAATATTTCAGTTCAGAATTCACATAACTTATTCTATAATGGTCATATCTTATGGCTTGCCAAGAGTTATAAAGTAAATAATGCTTAGATATGGATTACGATCGATTATAAGTTTAGTTGGTGTCCACGCCTTGCGAAAGTGACTTGCTAATCGAGCACTGCTTCTGGTAGAGCAGATCCATAAGCTGGGCAAACAGTTCGACGCTAATATTTTTGCTCACGCGCATCAGCACAAACCAATCGGCGCAGCTGAAATCGCGCAAGACGCACTTCAACGACGAATGCGACATGAAACGGGACTGCGCACGGAGCAGTAGAAGGCGCAGTCCGGGGTAGAAAATGAGTATGAGACGACAGATGAGCTTCAGGCCCGCCAGCACCGCCATTAGCATAAACCAGACCCACAAAAATACAAAGATCTTCTCGTTCAAATTGTTGAGCGGCAGCAGACAAAGATTATCCACAAACTCCAGTGAACCACTAGCGCCGAATTTTAGAATCTCGCATTTGGCGATCTTTGGGAAGATGTGCGTGGTGATGCGATTCCACTCATCGTAATTGTACTCGGGCACTGCCGCCAATGCCTTCACGTAGCGCGACCAGAAGTTATCCAAGAACACATTCAGCAGCAGTATGTTGGCAATCTAAAATGAAGCAATAGTTGAAGTTGGGCTTAAAGATTAGGAGCCGGAAAGGCTTACGCTGATGCCGAAGTTGCACACTTCGCAGAATACGTAGGAGAGAAAGTAGCGAAGATGCGTCTCTTTGTAGTCCCTGGCAAAGTAGTCGGCCACCTTGTGCAACTGGCCCGTGGTCTTAATGCGCGAGACGAGCACGTCGTCCAGATTGGTGCAGAGGTTCTTAATCCTGCCGCCCTCCCAGGTCTTCCACAGGAATGCCGGCAGGTAGAAGACGAACGACTGCAGCAGCAGCACCGGCACCACCCACTGATAGTAGCGCAGATAGACGCGTTCCCTTCCACTGTTATTCGCCAACGTCGGTACCGCGTTAAACAGCAAATTGCTGTCGACCGTCGCGTTCACATCGCCGATTCTGTTTCTGTAGTCCTTCACGAGCGCCTCTTCCCAATGTACCGATAAGGCGTTGTCCTCGAAGTTGAATATGAACATTCCCAAGGTCCAGCAGTGGGAGTTGACAAAGTCCTTGTCTGGCATGTGGGACACGCAGATCAGAGGATCGCTGAAGTATTGCTTCGCCGACAGCAGAAACGTAAAAGTCAGCAACAAGGCGCACGTAACTTTTGTGTGGAACGTGAATACGCCGTCGTAAATGCGAACCGACTTCAGCTGCAAGTACTTGGAGAGCGGCTTAACAGCAGTATACATTTTACTGTTGAATTAATCGCACTTAACTGATAAATATCTAAGTTTTTCGTTTTCTATTCAATTTTTCCAATTCATTGGAAAACACGCGGCATTCTAACGGTTATTGGTGGTTAGAGATGGCCAGTTTTTGGGCAATTGTGGAGCAATTCTGTTAACTGTTAACGTGAGGAGTAATCTGTAAAGTGCTCGACTATCGAAATCTTTGGTTTTGCTTTGTGTTATAGGACTTTACAGCGTCTGTTACAGTCGCAGTTGAAAAAGTTGTTTACACCAATCCCAGTTGCAGTCAGTGAACAGTTGATCGCTGTTAACGCTGCATGTCTTCGTACATATCGAAGTGACGAATTTTATTAAAGTGGATAAAATTATGCTTATGTTTGGTTTTGTAAACAGATGTAAGGTATAAATTCGAATAATACATTTTGTACTTCTCTGATGAGCTGTTGAGTCTTAATTCGAGCAATACTATCCGCTTTCATATTCACATTATCCGCATTTTATTACATTGTCTAAAATGCGCTTTGGCAAAGTGAGACTGTTGTATGTGCCGCGAAGAAAAGTATGCTGTTAATAGGAGTTGAGCAAAATGTTAAGTTCTTGGATAGCAACGCGAACGAGCCAAATGAACAGCTATGGTTCGTTCACCTTAGTGAGTCGCTCCAACTGGTTCGCGACAACTATCGAACTCACATGTGTTTTCATTTACCTTGCCTTGTGCAGTTTAACCAACAGGCGCATGAAGATGAAAGAGCAGCAGTTCTCCAAGCAGCAGGAGCGCAATGAGAAAAAGAAGAAAAAACTGGCCGCGCTGGCAAACCTAATACAGATGAACGACAGGGATCGCATCACCGAGGCGGAGCAGGCGAAGCGTCGAGACAACGATTCTGAGAACGAAAACGGGAACGCGAATGAGCCCGAGAAGAACGGGGACGAGGATGACGGCTTCATCACCGTGTGCAGCAAGCGGAAGCCCCGAAATCGTCTAACCATCATGGCAGAGAGCAGCAGTGAAGCAATCACCGCTGCTGCCGCCGATGCTGGCGAGGCGGAGTCCGATGAGCCCGAAATAAAACGCAGCCGCAACAATTCCGCTGGCGGCGACAGCACAGGTGACAATGTGTCCGCCACACTGACACAGGAACAGTACAAATCTCTGTCCACGGAGCTGCGACGTCGCAAGCGCGAACTGGAGAGCGTGCCGGGCCTGCACCTGCGCGACATGGGCAGGCGTGCACTGCTGGGAATACCGCAGCAGGAGCGCACGCCCATCTTCCTGACGGACATACAGCACCTGTTGATGTCGGCGCTCATCGGCAAGAAGAATCCCTGCGCACCCGATCGCTGGTGCTGCGCGGACAAGTTCCAGAGCCTCTCGCACAGCGTAGTCCTCATCCTGGACGGTCTGTCGCTCTATCACTACATCTCGAATGAGAGCCGTTTCGAGGCCACGAACAGAATATTCGACACAAAGCTGGAAATGGTGCTGCCGCCGCACGGCGAGGGCAGAATCATTGATGCCATTGCGCAGGTGAGTTGTGTGCGGTACTCCAATTTGAAGGTACAACTAAAGATCTGCTTTCTGTTTTAGATTCCACTTACCAATGTGCAGGCCCAGAATTTAATAAACGAGCACGGCTCTCTGGAATCAGCCGTGGAGCTGAACAAGGACCCCACACTCTTTGTAAAGGCAATTTTCCCCATTGAGAAACAGTCGCCGTCGTCCACGCAAGTTGAGGCGATTGCCCTGCATCCGGATGACAAGTTTCCACGCACCAAGCTGCTGCTCTCGGCCCTGCAACTGGTCGACGAGGGCTATCCGATACCGCTGCAAGGCGAGCTGCACGCCCGCTTCAAGACGTTCAAGTTCACAAAGAAGTCGTATGCGCCCGTCACCGATCGCAGTCCCATGTACGGTGTGGACTGCGAGATGTGTCGCACCATAACTGGAGCGAACGAATTAACACGTATCTCCATTGTGGACGAAAAGTACCAGACTGTGTACGAGACGTTGGTGCGTCCGGTCAACAAGATCACCGACTACCTCACACAGTACTCAGGCATAACGGCGGACATAATGGAGTCCGTTACCAAGACGCTATCGGATGTGCAGCGCGAGGTGTCGCAGCTGCTGCCGCCGGATGCGATACTGGTGGGTCAGTCGCTCAACTCGGATCTGAATGCCATGCGAATGATGCATCCGTACGTGATAGACACCAGTGTGTGCTTCAATATCAGCGGCGTGCGCAAGCGTAAGAGCAAGCTGAAGCACTTGGCCAAGACGTTCCTGCAGGAGAGCATACAGGAGAATGAGGATGGCCACGACTCCATTGAGGATTCGCGCGCCACTCTCAAGCTGGTCAAGATGAAGCTGGCCAACAGCATCGAATTCGGTGACGAGATACTCACGCAGCGCAAACGCATCCACGATGTGTTGCGTGCCACCAGCGGCGATGGCCTGCGAAATAATCTCTTCGCTCATGCGGCCAAGCGGGACAAGCGCACGGCTATTGTGTCGGTGGGTGATTTGCAGCCGCGTCTCAAGGAGGTGATCAGGAAGGCGGAACTGGCGGCATCCCAGGACAGCAGCAAATCGGTGTATGTGCACGAGGTCTCCACCACCAAGGAGGCGGTGCGCAAGGTTAACGAGATAGCGCTGGAGAATGCGCTGACCATTGCCAATCTGATGGTGCCCGAGCAGGATTTCATGTTGGAGAGCGCTGAGCGCACGGCTGCCAAATTGGACAGTTTTATTGAACGGGTCTGGAACACGGTGGCCCACAACGGGCTCTTCATGGTGCTAATGGGCGGGTCCGCCGAGTGTCAGAAAGGCGTGGCCAAGATTGCCATCAAGCGCCTCAACGGCAGCGTGCGAAAGAGCGCACTCATAACCACAGGTGTATCGGCAGACTCGTGAGCAGGCAATCGGTAGCAGACACAGTGATCATCCACGCACGCCGGCATATTGTGTACGATTTGTTCATAGATGCACTTATACGTATAAATAGGAAGTCAGGAGAGTAGCATTAATCAATGAAAGAATCAAATAATCCAATAATATATAATTGATAAATTCGCGTCCAGTTTTCGCAACAACTTTGGTACTTGTGGCAGCGCATCAGAGCGATCAACGTGCAAACGCAAAATTGCTGTATTTCCCATCTGATGTATTGCAAAAAACTTTTAAGTCTTTCAATATTTTCAATAGCTAGAAAACAGTATAAACGTACAACCAAATTTACCAAAAAAAAAAAAACAAAAACATAAAAAAAACATTTTCGAGAAAGCAAATAAATCCACGTCGTTTGTAAATGAGAAACTAAAGTTGGTTCCAGCAACCACAAGAATGACAAGTTTTCTAATCAAATCCTGAAATAAAGAGAAACATGATTGTTATTAAAAATATCTTTTATTGTATATATGAATGTTGCTTGTAGGATTATCTATACAAAGATATAGTTCAATCAATATTTTCAATCGAACCTTAAACACTTTGGGAATTCTACCATATATCTACAGCTATCAAAATATCTTTATGTGCATTACTTTTAAAGTGTTTTCCTGCGTTTTGTCCAAGTATTTGAAATATTTTCAACAGCAATTTCTAAACTCTGCCCAACACAATCAAAATGAAGAAAACATTTATTAAAAAATTCCCTTACAATATATTTTTCTCACAGTCGTGTAGTTTAAGGGACAGGCATTACGAAATTATAGCCTAGAGCTGCACGGAGTCAGTTTGCTAGCTGCTGTGGGTGGTTCGGGTGCTGGGATTTGACCTAGTTATTGTTAGTTGCCACTGCTCGATTTTTGTTTGTTTTGCCTTTCCCGCGGGCTGGCTGCATGTGCGGCTGACTGTGTGTGTGTGTGTGTGCGCGCGCGTGTGTGGCTGATAACAGCAATAAATTTCCTACCTCACTCAACGCAGCGCTCAGTTGTCTAGGGCCTGAAAGACCTCCTACCTCCTCCCTAAAAATTGCCTCGGCACCCACGCGAGCGTGCTCTCTCTCACTCTGTCACTGGCACTCTCTCTCTCTCACTCCACCCACTCGCTCGCTTTCCTGCTGGGAAAGCGAAAGTATTGAAAAGTTGTGCGTAGGCCCGTTGTCGTCATCGTAACTGTGTCTTATCACACGCTCGAAAATGTTGCGCCTTGCGCTGGGCAACTGTCGATTGCTCATACGACCTGTGGGTCGGCGCAGAGCGCGAAATTCGGGCGCGAGCACTGCGCATGTCTGTAGCGGAAAAGCTGCGAGAGTATTCCCCAGCACCAAGTTGCCAGATGCTCGTGTGAAAGTTGTCAAATACATTAAATTAGTTAGCCACAACAAACACAACCAAATCAATTCAAAAACATTCCTCACTTCCCCATACGATTTATACCACGTCCCCAAAACCAATCAGAGCGATTGAACTTCAACTACACATGTAGAGCTCGGGCATGGAGGAAAACAGTGGCAACGCCAATTTGGGATTTTTGGTATGTTTTTCATCAGATTGTTTTTGGCCGCGGATTGCTCAACTCTCGAATTGTATGTGTGTGTGTGTGTGTGTGTGTGTGTGCGTGTGCGTGTTTGTGTGTAATCCTCACAAAGGCACACCAAATATTTTGTTGTATATACGCTTTTCGGCTCTCGAGCAGCGACGTTGTCGTAGCTGCCTTTCAATTCGCTTGGCACGTCGCGCGCAAAAACCTGCTCGATAAATACGCGGTGCAGCATTTTCAATATTCATGCTAGCCATATACATATATATATATATAATTATAGATATATAGATCGCTTGTGTGAGCGTGAAATTGTTGTAAACAAATGCGGCTTGTGTTTTGTTTAAATATTAACCCTGCATATTGCCAATCGATTCGGGCGGAAATTGGCGGTTGAAGTTAATCAGTTTATGAGTTTTCGATTGATCCAAAGGCATTATTTCAACTTATAATACAAATCGCTGCCATAAACTGGGGTAAGTTTCTTTCGCCGTACAATTGGCAGCCGCAATCATAATAAAAGCGTTTAATATATAAACATAAGCGAGCAATGGGCAAGCATAAATTGTGTATCCATAAGATACACAGACACGCGCCTGCAAAAAGGAAGCAAGCGAGAGTTGTGTGTGTGTGTCTGGATGTGTGTGTGTAATTATGTGTGTACAAAACTCGTTCAGTGTGTCAGTGTTTCAGGCAGTGACAAAGACAACATCAGCTGAGGCAAGCGCAACGTCTCGTCCTGCCTCGCCTCACCTCACCTCACCTCACCTCACCTCATCTCACCTTGCCTTGCGCATCGCGCATACGCCGCGTTGTCAATTGTTACTTTTTGCCCATTGTTACTCGCGTCCATTTGGCTGCATCGCCCTTGGCACCAGTTGCCCGCGCTCGCTTCATCTGCGTTCAGTTGGCAGCGACCCCAATCCCCAGCAAATCCTAACGGCCAACGTCGCGCACTTGATATTGGCTATTGGCCTAGCCAGCACCCGCATCAATCAGTCACACATACCCTACACTCCCGCCTGCAGCACGCAGCCATATACCCTGCACACACTGCTGTTCATTCGCAGCTGGCGCTGACTTTTTGCGTTTGCTTTTCGCGCCGCTGCAAATGAAAATTTGTTCGTTTGGTTTATTTCCCTTATTGTTTGTCGCTGCTGTGAAGAGAGCGTGCTCCAGTTTCAGCCCCAGCCCTCGCCCCCTCACCAAAAAAAGCTGCCTGTGGCACGTTGAACATGGAACATGTTGCGTAGGGTTTGCTTTTCATAGGGTGAGTTTTTCGTTTTTCATTTGTCGCTTTTCCGTTCTGTGTTTTGTTTGTCTTTTCGGGGGGTTCGGGCGGGGGGTTGTTGTACTCAAACGTCAGGTGAAAGTTTCTGCCCAAAAATTTGATTTGGGTTTTTTGCTTTTGCTTGTACCCAAGTTTGTTAACTTTAATTTTAATTATTTAATTTTTGCAGTAGATGTGTGTATGTAAAAGTTCTTATTGATTTTGCTATATATTTCGGCTGCTTCAATTGGGTTATTGCTTAATTTGGCTAATGACTCAATTGGGCCCCCTGGAGTGCATACACTCTTGACTGATTGGACTGACACATCGCTGTGTTCTATTTTGTATGCTTCTGTTTTGGTTTTGGCAGGCTTTGTGGCTGGCTTTTTAATTTTTGAGTTTTCGGACGTCTGCTGGTACATTTGGCACTCGGCCAAGTGATAGCCTAACAATTTCTGTCTGAATTTGCCACTCGTCATTTTCATAATTGTTGTCGTTTTTAAAGAGGGCGCAAATTCTATATCTTTTAGCCGATTACTCATCGCTGTTGACGTCGAAAGTGCAGCAAAACATTATTATTGCTGGTGCTACCTCTCCAGTGTGTGTTATTGGCATGATGTCATTAGCTCATTGTGAAATCCTGCCGTAGCCGTCCCGCCCACTGCACTGGGGCGTTATCTGCCGTGACTCAGTAGCAGCAACTTTTACGTATCTCGGAGTCGTGGTTGTGGCAAATGTTGCAAATCAAATTACCGCACTGTGCGCCAACATTTTGCAGGCTTCGAAAAATTCGTCATGCACCGGGGGCATGCGAGTTTAAAAGTTCCCGATCTCATTTTCTACGCGAAGAGTCGTTTAAAAAATACAAGCATATGTTTTTACTAAACGCTAATTAAGGAAATTTAAGCTGAAATATAAACTAGTTGGAAGAGCATTGCAAATTTCCTCGCTTGCCAATTTAAATGTAGAATTCTTTATAAATGGAGCTATATATATTAATTGTATATTAATATTGGATGATATTTAAAATATAAACAAGTTACATACTCTACAACTGGCAAATGGAACGTTATACCAACTTCTTTGTCTATTAAATATTTAAATATATCAGATCTAGAGTTTTGCTGTCACTTTAACTTTCGCTTTAATTTTTTTTTTGGCAATATTTGAATGCAGTGCTTTATAAATAGAGCTCTGGGCCATCGCACTCGGCCAAAAAGACGCTGAACTTTACTGGCTGGCCAAGTGTTTTATTTTTGGGCCTGTTGGACGCCAAATTCTTGGCTCCCTGTGCGGCTACAGGTACATAAACACTCCCATTGATCATTAGGAACATTTTCGAAATTTGCTACGCATTTTCAAACGTTTTTTTTTTTTTTGGTTGTTTTTAAATGTTTTGCTTGTGTTTCGCTTTGTTTGTTTGTTTGTTTGTTTGCTTTGTTGCGGCTGCTACTTAGAAATACTTGAGAATTTGTTTACGCTTTGCCGCCTTGTGCATAATTATGTTAAATTAAACTAATTAAATAGTTTTTCATCTGTGTCTGTTGCTGCTTTTTGTTGTTGCTTTTCGCGCTTTGCTAATTAATTTTCCCAATGAATACAAATATTTGATCTGTTACTACGTGCTCATGATAATGAAGATATTGTAAGTATTTTGCGATCGTAAACGGGTTTTAATGCTCGCCATATGCTCGCATTTCACATAGGGCCCAAGGGGAGATGACGCGGCTGCTGCTGTTGCTGTTGTAGCTGGGGCGTAGTCCGGGCCCAGTGTCAAGGTAGTACGCCAGTTAAACAGTGCGACTTTTTACTGTTAACTGTTTCGCAGCGGCTTCCGCGACTTGGGACGGCAACGACTCATTAGCAGGCAGCGCATTTTCAACAGCCACATCTGCACCATTATTGTCATATGTAAACATCTCAATAACTAGAGCTGAATATGGCGGGGGCTGCTCGTAAAGTATTCGGTATGAGTCATTCCATAAATGATAACAACACATACAAATTATGTATATAGAAATACAAATACATACTATACAAATACATGCAATTTATGTATATGTTTATCAGATGAGCTACAGTAGTGTGAAACGAGTTAAAGATACAAATTTGTTGCAGTAAGAGAAAAACAAACTATATATAGCTCGCAAAATAGTAAGTTAGTTTAAACAATCTTAGTTGAAATAAATAGTTTTTCTTGTGGTTAGTAGATAATATTATTTGAAACAATTACTTTTTGCATAATTTAAAGTAAGTAAGTAATTTCATAATCAATTATAAATTTATTGTTGAGCTCAACGTAAATAGGTCGCCAACTTATTGAGCAGCTCTCGATTATGTGCATTTTGACTTATGCAGTTGCAGATCTCATTCGCTTCTGATTTGTCACGGCCTTGCCTGCTGATATTTATGGCCTTTCGGCAGCTTGCTGCTTTTATTGTTGTCGCTGCATTCACATTTCTAGCTTAAACGTTTCTTAAGTTTGCTCTAGCTTCGCGTATTTACATTTCTTATCGATAAAGTGGTTACATCTCTCGTCCACAAACAACAATTATAGTTGTCAAATATCACCCGGGAGAATAGAAGAGTCGGCAAAAACCACAAGCAAATCCAAAAGTAAGCCCAGAATCAAACACACACCCACACCCAGATAATTGAAAAATCAAACATTGATAGTGGCTGCTTTTTTTTTGGAACGAAATTATTTATTTATTTGCCGTTTGTTGTTTGCTGAATAAATTAAATTGATAATTGAGTTGTCGACTTCCAAGTCCATTCCACTCAAGTCCATTTCCGCTGCTGCTCTTCGTACTGCATGCATTTATCTGCTGGTTCTTGTAATTTCATAAATGCTTATATTTTTGCAACTCCAAAGCGTTGCCTCGAAATGCGGGCTCACATCTCACATATAGCTTTGAATACTAAAGTTAAAAAAAAAGATATTTTTCAATCTTCAATGATATTTTTAAATTTAATCTTTTATAATGTTGACGATACAGAAAGCGTTATGATTTACAGAAGACGAAAACTAATATTTTCTGCTTCAAACTCTTCATGGTCCAGCAATAGCTGTGTCTAATTGAATTGAAATTTACTTATATGGAATATATATATTAGTCAAATCTGATAATGTAATAGTTTTAAGTAAACATTTACAAAAAAAATCGAAAAATTTCTTAACAGCGGTCGCAGAAGTCGGCGTCTTCGTCGACGTCGACGTCGCCGTCCTCAGCGGCGTCACCGCGAGTTTTTGCCCAGAGAACCGCAGTCGAAGTTCTAAGCTTGCGGCGTGCGGTTCACACCCAACCAAAAATAGTGCGAATAAAATCGACTTCAATAATTTAAAAAAAAAACTTCAATATTAGAACACAATAAATTAATACTGAAATGTGTATGTCTGACACACGCACACACACACACACAGACACACACACATACAATCTAAAGTCAGTGGCAAACGAAAATAAATCGCATTTGATTGATTGATGGAAAGAGCCTTCAGTGATAAGCGGCAGCCCCAACAAAAACACATAAACTATAAAATGTAAGAAGTGCATGGCCAGAACATGATACGAATGTCAACGATATACCGGTATGCCGGCACCTAGCCCCGGACAAGTGCGCTATAAAGTTCAAGTGCGTTTCTTTGAAAACAAATTTTTGGATAGCTTCGGATAGACTAACACCAGCCGCAGCACCCTTTCTTCCACAACTATTCCTCCCCCCCCCCCCTCCCCCTCCGCAAACCGGGCGTCATAAAACGCCCACGCCTGCCAAGGCTGACGCACATGGGGAGAGTTTCAATAAACAAAGGCAAAGGCTTCGGATTATGACTACGAACACGGTGTTAATTCAGGCATTGTGATACACATAAAAATAGTCTGTGGTCAGCAACGCTGTAGGGGCAGGGGTAGGGCACGCGGCAGCTGCTCTGCAGATAACAAAACGCTCTACATTATAAATTTATTTGCACTCGATAATTTTTTTTTTATTGCACCCAACCGACAGACGCCGCCTTCATGCATGTATTTGTTGTGAAGCAAATATTTAAAATATAGAGCATTACAAGTCTTGGGACTCGAGTTAGTCACAAGCCATGCACAGGGGGCATGGAAGGGGGTGAGCTGGGCGAAAAACACGTTGTCGGTGTCGACACCCGGCATCAGCTTTAGCCGTCCACATTTTGTCTTCCTTACAACTGTTCAAATATTGCTATACAATTTTATTTTATTTAATAATATTTGTTCTTCTTTTTTTTATCGCCTTTGCGAACTTCTTTGCAATCATGGCGTGCCATAATTAATTTTATTTGCATTGTACTTAAAGCAGTAATAACAACAACAACAACAAGCTCAGGCACATGTGAATCAAACCATGATAAAACTGTGGTCTAATAAAACTCGTTAGAGTTTGGGTATCAGCTTTATAGGGCAAACAATGCTCTCTTTTCATTCGAAAACTAGCTACGCAATGCGAGGGTTTAGGGTAGGGCCATAGGACATAGATTATAGATTTATTAATAGCTACTTGCTTTATATACAAGCGTAATGAATAGATACATATATAAAGTCAGGACAATTTATTTGCTTAACAGAATTATGAACTTGAATCCCAATATCTTGTATACAACAAATCTAGAACTCTGAGAATTTCTAATTCATTCAATTTTTTTCCAAACAAAAATTTTTAATTTTTTAAAAGCTCAATTCCGAATGAAATTAGTTTTTTAGTGCATCCGTGAATTTGATCCTACATTCTTTATTATTAGTATATAGGCTATCAAGCACGAGAAAATCTGTTTCTGTTGGTAAGATGCCTTTCTTTTGATGACTCCATAAAAGTAAAGCGCCTATCGGGTGCATATAAAATTTATGGGACCTACCAATAAATCGATTTGGTGTTATACGATACGTTCAATTGGATTTCTTTGAGTGCTAACATAGGCCATGAAGGATGGCTACGGTAGCTTTAAAGTTGATACTAGTTGACGTGAAATTTAAGCTATCGGTCTTTGGATCCCTACTGTTGGGTAGGGCTGCCGCTGAGTCTATTTTTCGGACACTATCATAGGTCTTTTCGGGGGCATTATACAATTTATAGGTTGTCACGCGGTGGCGTATCTGACGGCTACCGTTTCGATATGGGCGCGATTGTGGGCCACATGATTTATGGCTAACTGATGATGAATTGCAACCAAGTTGTCGGCCATTAAACGATCGAAT
Organism: Drosophila colorata; assembly: GCA_035041545.1. Taxonomy (NCBI): domain Eukaryota; kingdom Metazoa; phylum Arthropoda; class Insecta; order Diptera; family Drosophilidae; genus Drosophila; species Drosophila colorata. The sequence continues at coordinate 12,168,349 of JAWNLD010000564.1, forward strand.
GTTTTAAATCGATTGACCTCTGGCCAACAAACATTTTCGGCGCCCAGTTCAAATGACTTAATTTACAGTCGCGTGAAAAAATCAGCGATTAAACTCATAACCGAATATTAAACGATTTATGTGCTCAAGTGCAGCAATTGAAAGATAAAGCCGCCGCGATAAGGTAAAAGTGGGTAAAGCACTTGTCATTATTAGTCGATACGGCCGATGTATTGTGCCATTGATAGATTGCTGCATATGTCGAAATATGGATACTCAAAGCTGACTAATAGACACATTAAATGCTCATCAAAGATGTTGTGTGTTTCCCCTTTAACGTCTTTTTTTTACTAACGGAAGAAGTAAATACAAATACTCAAGTTAAGCTTATCTATAAGGTAATTATGTGGAAGCTACTTTTATAAATATAGACTGCTGATAAGGTTGTTGTTGTTGTCGAAGTGTCATGCAAAACGACTTCACATAGATAGGCAGATTTCGTACGCTTTCTAGGAATATTGATATTCACTTATGTTAATCAATAAAGAATTGTATAATCTCTAATCTCTTAAATCTCTTTAATCTTTCCAATCTCTTGGCGCTTGCAGTTGCCCAAGAAGCGACCTGGCAACAAGAATCGCCTGCGAAGCTTGCCCGGCCACTTGGAGCAGCAGCTGACCAAGAAGGAGCGCACCACGAAGCTGCCGCTAGTGGGCGCTTTGGTGCACAAGGCGCTGCAAGTACGTGACACGGAGACGGACACCGAAGCTGAAACAGCGTCCCAGCAGCCAGAGCAACCACAGCAGCCAGTGCAGCCGGAACAGCCCGACACTAACAACAACAGCAGACACGACAACAACAACAACAACAACAACAACAACAACAACGGCTACGGCAACACTACTGACAACAACAACGAGGAGATCAACCCCGACGACAAAGCGACTGCAAGTTGTAGCATGGTCTTGCCCTTCGGCCTTGGCCCCGATGGCCACCACGTGGATGCCATACAGAGCGCGCCGGCGCCAAGTGCGCCGCCCGCTCACATGGTGGTGCCGCCCCCCTATGCACGTGGCCAGACCAACATTTACACCGGGGTGCCCATCATCGTGAATCCGTACATCGATTTCATTGTGGTCAACGGCGACGACCGGTATATGATACGCTGCGAGCGGAAGTCGGTGCTGGAGCGCAGCGTCGAGCTGGCCAAGTTAATACACGCCGGTCCGAACAGCGGTCGGAAGAGCGATAATCATTTTCAAATATCCAATGTTGACAAGAACGATTTCGAGCTGATCGTTCGCTACATGGAAAAGCATTTTATGCGCTATCGTGATCATCTGCATCTGGTGAGGATCCTTCAAGTGGCGGATCGCTTTAATGTGCCCGACTTGGTGAGTTAAGGACGGTTTTTAAAGATATTGAAAAGGGGGCAGGCTATAGAGAAAGGCTAAATTAATTTGATTTCTCAACTGTCTCGATTTGAGCTGATCTTGCTATTAAAAATCAGTCCTAATAAATATCTATTCATCATTTTATTCGTCATTTTATGACAGAGGCTAAAGAGAAAGGCGAATTTAAATTGAATTCTCAATTGTCTCAATATGAGCCGATCTTGCTGTTCAAAATCTTTTTTTCAATTATTTATATTTTTTTTATTTTACTTAGTCAGCAATCAGGGTGAAAAATGCCCTTTTATCTGCCTTTTTACTTAGTAAATACCTGATCTCGATTCTTTTTATGCCTCTTTTAATAATTTTATTTAAGAGAGGCTATAGAGAAAGGCGAAATTCAGTTAAATCCTAAATACTCTCGATCTGAGCCGATCTTGCTGTTCAAAATCTGTCCCAATAAATATCTATTGATGTCGATTTCTTTTGTGTCCCTTTTAATCATTTGATTGATATCTAATCCTAATCCAGATCACCTACTGCATTCGCGAACTTGATCTCTGCATTTCGAGTGCCACCGTGCTGGACATATACAAGGTGCTGTGGTTCTACCAGGGCATAGCCCTCACCAACCAACGCCAGACGATGATTACCACCCAAGAGACTGCACAACAGCTGGCCCGCAAGCAGGCGTCCAAGGCGAAGGCGGCGGCCAAGCAGCTGGCCGCCGCACAGGCGAACGAAAATGGCGCCGCCGGAGATGGCGCACTAGATAATCTCATACCCAATCCCAATCCGTTTACCACCGAGGAGTATGGCGTGGCGCTGCTGCACAACGTGCTCCAGCTGATCGACATGCACGCCGAGCTGCTGCTCACCATGGACGCCATAAACGAGCTGCGCTTCGAGGAGCTGGAGACGCTGGTCAAGCGCGACACGCTGCAGCTGCGCTCCGAGCTGACGCTGTTCGAGTGCCTGGCCAAGTGGAGTCTGGCGGAGTGTGCGCGCAAGAATCTCGATCCCACGCCGGACAATCGACGCATGGTGCTCGGTCCGCTGTGCCTCACGCCGCGCTACCTGCGCATGAGCGCCGCCGAATTTCGCCGCTGCTGCGAGCGCATTGAGCTGCTGCCGCAGCTGGAGACGTCGCTAATCAGCGATACGCTCGACGGTGAGTTGAGCCTACACAAAATGTACATGATTATATATATATATATATTTATATGTTTTTGAATTCATGCAGGCAAAAAGCTAAAGAACCTCACGGATCAGCAATCGGAGTTGATGGAGAAGTTTCGCACACCACGCGCTGAATACGCCCAAATGCCGGTGCATTTGAGCGATCGCAGCAGCCCAAAGAACTATCCAAAGAAGATGCGGCTGGCCAACGAGGGTCGATCCACCGAGGAGGGCTGCTGGGAGAAGGTGGGCATCAACTGCCTGCGCGTGTTTGTCTGCATCTTCGATTGAGCCAAAAGCGACGATCCCACATAGACTTCTTGCATTAACGAAAAATAGCGCTTATGATTTACATATATATATATATATATATATATATATATATATATATATATATGTGCATATATATGTGTAGAGATATATATAGTTATTGATTATGATTGTTAGTCTTACGGGCAGTATGTTTACACAGTTACCATAATGCTGGCCCAGGCTGGCAGTGATTTTATAGCAGCTGTTTCTAACAAACTATATACTATATTCTATATAGAGTATATATTATATAGTTATTATTATATAGCGAATGTAGGTTTAATTGTCGTCGCAAACTGATAGTTTGGGTTTTTGTATTCACTAGTCAAGAATATACGAGAAAACCAAAAACAAAAACAAATTCTAACTAAACAAAAAAAAAAACAGAAAAACAGGAAAACCAAATGAACAACTTTTATACAAACTTTATGCAACGTTTTGTAGCTGGACTCAAAAAACAAAACATAACAAAAAACAAGAAACAAAATACAAAATACATACAAATTACTTACCTATAGGTATAAAAATATAACATACTGATAAGCATTTATCACTGATCTATAAACAGAAAAAGAAAAAACACAAATTATTTATAAATATATATACATACATACATATATATATTTATTAATTAATCAATCATCAATTGATAAACCGTAAAAATAGTGCAAATTGCGAGTTTTGAGCCGTTCATGGGGCCTGGCCATAGCTAAAATTGTTTGTGTATGCGAGTGTGTGTAAGTGTGAGTGTAATTTTAATTGTTGTGCGAGTATCGAAAATGGAATTTAAAAAAAGCGTTTTTAATTATAAACTTTGTTGCTGTTGCTCGGTTTTTGGCTTTAACTCATGTTACGAAGTGCAGTAGCAAAAATCGCATTGATTAAAACAATCAAATTAGCATTAATCATATAGTCAAATACTAATGTCAATATAAACACGTACACACATACAAGCAAATTGTTAACAGAATTGTGCATTTTATTAGTTAAAATTTAAATGCATATGCAGCGCTTTATCTTAAGATCCCTTGATTCCACATAATTATTAATGCCTGTTTTGCGAATGTTCTTCGATCATCTTGGCAATTTTTTAGCGCCCTTACATCCAACAAAAGCGAAGTTCATTTAACAAAAAGTAGTTAAATAAAGTATGTACACAATTTTCTAAAAAAAATATTCTAATCAAATGTTTTATTCTTTAATAAACAGATAATCTCCGCTGTTAAACGTTTAACTTAACAGAAAGCTTTGAGAAAGCTCAACTGTGCAACTGCTTCGGATGTTGTGGTTAGCCAAACTGCAAACCTTTTGAAAGCACGGACAAGCTTTCGGTAAAGCTTAATTTACATTGCTTTAGCTTTTTGGCGCCCTTAACTTGGTCAAAACCAATTAAACTTGTATATGGAGTTTTTGATTCCTTTAAATTGAATTTGCGTTTAACTTGCATGTATTTCTAAAAAAAAAGCAAAAGTATTAAAAAGGACATAATAAATAAATTAATATTTATTATTTTGATATTTATTAAACATTTTTAAAATTTATTAATTTAAATTTATTTTCTCATATTTGCCAGTTATCGGCACGGCATTATATATTTCAACAGACTCCTTCTAAACCATTTGTTATTTTGTGTCGTGCCGTCCAATTTTTGGTAATCTGTCATAAATTAAACCGATTTCCTCTGAAGAGTTTTTAATAATATAGTGAAAAGTAAAAAATGTTAAACAAACTTCTTAGTTGCTTAGTGTTAATACAGAATGGCTTAGCAAATTCTCTTACGCCAGATCCAAAGCAAGCTAAGTAGCACCAACACGACTCCTTAGTTGTTCTGTCCATTTCCCAGAGCAGCTGTTTGGGAGCACTTTCGGTTCCGTCGTAGCTGCTACTAAGTTAGGGAAGCCCAACTCACACACTTAGTTACACACTAAGCTGACCACTGTTGACCAAGTGTAGTCTAGATGCTGGACTGTGTTGTCAGTTAATGTCGAGCCACTCACACGAACAGTCACACTCACACTCACATTCACACCCACACTCGCGCCCACTCCGACACCCACAGAGATCTTTCCACTCTCAGCATTAATGTGGCATACATTTGGGGGCATACCGCAAATGCACTTGTCCAAGCACAAGTCTGTCCAAGCTCTTTTACTCACATGCATACAAATGCTAAGCAAAAATAACATCTACACACTCGCACACACACACACACACAGCTGTGCACTGCCATTTTCCACTGGTTGTCGTGCCGTGCAAGCGCTGCAAAATTTATGATTTTATTTCACGCTTGCTTTTCATTAACGTTCCCTTTTGTAGTTGCTGTTGCTGTTGTTGCTGTTGCTGCATTTGCCTGCCAAAAATTATAACTTCTTTTTGTTGTTGGGCCATTCCCTGAGCTGCGCAACTGGGCGGCCACGGCACTCTGCCGCTTGTTAACCTTTTTCAAGTTGCTTTTACCAAACATTTTTTCCCATGCTTCTTCTTTTCTACTAATTTTTGCGCACAGACGCTGACAGTGGCCGGCGGTGCGCTGCGTTGGGTTGGGTGTCGGGGGCGTGGCTGCAGCGCCCTAGAGTCAAATTTCCGTAAAAGTTATGCAGCAGTCGCCACGGAACACGAAACACGGAACATGTAGCAGTAGCACATTTTGCAGCAATTTCTCCTTTTTGTTTTTTTTGTTGCAACATTTTTATTTAATTTTTTTTTTGTGCCATTGGGTAAGCGAAAAGCAAATTGCATAGGGATGAAGGGGACACCGGTGATATGGATGAAGTATGAGACGGGTTAGGAGGAGGGGGGGGGGGGGTCAAGCTGATGCAGCACTGCCTGCAGCCAGGCGGCTGACCGCATATATAATTATTTCATATGAAACATGTATGAAAGCCCGACAGTGCCACATAACCCAAGCCGCTCCCGCCCTGCCAGCACCCCTTCCCTCCTTTCCCCTTTCAGCAACTCGTTGGCCAAGGCTTCAACTCAAGGCAGCACTCGCATATTTTGTACAAAAATCAGCAAAAGTGAATTAGTGCACGGCGCGAGGCGGCTGCAGAGCAGGGCAGGGGGCATGCCGTGGCGGAGAGGACAAACCTGCAATGCAGTTGGTCGCCTAATGAAAATTGTTGTGAAATAAATCATTTTAAATAATTTTCATTTCTACATGTGGCTGCGCACAGCCACAAGCACACACGCACACACACTTGTGTGTTGGCTTTTTAAAGTTTAAATTGAAATGAAAGCCAAGTAGCTGCAATGGACTTTGCACTTTGCCTGTTACTTCAGCCGTATCTAACTTTTTTGCAGCTTGCTAAATTGCGCTAACTGACCAAAGCGGAAGTTTCAATTACACACACACACACACGCACACACACACTCGCAGTCACACTTACACACAGACGCAGTCAGTTTTGGCTGGTGTATAGTAGGAGCATTCAGTTCTTTTTTTTCGGGTCGCTCTCCATCAGCATTGACCCACACAGCGTATGCCTGCTCTGATATGACGCATACGCTCCATGGGCCGCCAGGGCCACAAATCTGCGTTAGACCAACAACGAAAAGCGAGTGCAGCTCGTTGTGACCAAATTATAGCATAAAAGTTGGCACATTACTTGCAGCACCCAAAATGAATTTAATACCCTTTAATTTATGCGCTCACTTTACATTCATGGGCTACACACGAGCTGCGGTTTTTGTGGGCAGTTGCCCCAAAATGAAACTTAATTCGATGTAAGCGCGCTGCACTTGTTAATTTATGCACTCGCTACAGGGTATCAAATAGCCAAGTTATGGGACAGCGGGTTTAGTCGTGGCCCAAAACAAAGCATACCTAAAACGGATATTACTTTATCAAGCGGCATAAAAAATGAGCCAGTCGGCCGAATCGGAGTCGAGGTTAGACTCCTAGTCGAGGGCGGCGGCCAAAAAGCGGAAGCAATCAGCGAAATTTATTGCCGAGTCTCCTTTTTGGCGTAACTGATGAAGTGAGAAACTGAAAGACAGTCGAGGCTAAGTCACAGCAGCAGCAGCAGCAGCAGCAGCAGGCGGCAGGCAGTACAAATGTCGGCCGGGTGGACTGAGGGTGGACGGAAACGACAGCTGCTAGTAACTGTACGAAGTGCCGCCCCTCCATGAGCGACCCTCGTTGTGGCATATTCCTCTTATTTTACTTTTCTTGTGGCGTGCTGCTTTTTATTGCTTTATTTTTGTGCTTTTAGCTGCGCCGCGCTTAAATCTAAAAAGCAGTTGGAAATGTGCTTATATACCGCTTACAAGCACACATATACACACGCAAACACACACACACACACACACACACACACACACTAACATAGCCATTTGAATGCAAATGCAACAACCGGAAATGAAACCGACAATGCCACTTATTTATCTTTGTACTTGCGGCTCTGATTTTGTTGCGGCTTCAAGCAATATCAGTTTGTTGTTCTTGCCTGTTGGTTTTGTTGTTGTTCTTGTTGGTGTTGTTGTTGTTAGTGCTGTTGCTGTTACTATTGTTGATTTTGTTGTTTCATTTGTGTGCTCGCGGCTTTTTAATTAAACGATTTAGTTTGTTGATTTAGGCAGCCGCATAAATTTTAATTGTAAATAATTAGCGAAACCCTCCAGCAGCGACTACCCTGCCACCCACTCCACGCGGCGGAGAGCTCAAAAAAATACGCACTTTTCAATTTACATATTTATGAAAAAGAGCAATTAAAATTTTATTGGAGTTTGCATTAAATAATTGCATAAAAAACAAAAACTTTTGATTTTCGCTTTTTGTAAATTGCATGGTCCCAGCTGGGCTGCGTAAGAATGAAATGGGAGACAAATTTAATTATGATATGAAAGTGTATTTGTTCGCTCATTTATTTATTTATTTGCTTTGTTGTTGATAGTTAGTTTGCTTGTTTATTTGCTTTTTGTTGACGCCAACAAGTTAAAGACCTGCTGTGATTTTACGCATAGATATTTAAAACTGCAGTTTGTTTTTTCTCTAAGAGCTTTCTAACTGTGCAAATAAAGATGTGTTTTAAGTAAATGCCCTGTATTCTACACACATTCATGCACAAATATGGGAAATCAAATTAATTTATTTTATAAAAAGGATACAGGAACTTAAAAAGCTCCACAGTCTAGCTTAAAGACACTCGACCATAAAAGACTATAATATATATAAATTTTATAAACTGAAAGCTCCATATAATAAATGTTAATTAATAACTAACACTTATTAAAATGCTTAAATAAAAAGGGGAGATTATGAAAGACCAAAATTATCAAAGTAAAAGATAGCCAAAGTAGTCTTAAGCCGTGTCTCATCCTCTCTAACACTTAAATGTTACAAGCTGCATATGAAAGTTGTAAAAACCTATTAACGAGCATTAAAATAGCTGGCCATAAAGAAGGGAAATGGAAGGAGCTGAAAAAAGAGAAGCGATGGCCATAATGTTAAAATGAAATCATGAAAAAAAATATTCATTGATTTTCTTAATTAAAAAATTTTGCCATCAACTTTTATGTTTATTGGCTTGACTTTGCCCATTTGTTGTTGCCCAGACGCCACACACCCCCCCACCCCCACTCCCACTTCCACACAACCTCTTACGCTCATTATTTTGGTTGTTGTTGTTGTTGTAGTTAAGCGCAGTTTGCTGTAGGTTAAGTTGAAATGTTCGTCGCACGGCATTGTCCTGGCCTGCTAGCACTTTGTTCTCTTCCTGCTTTTTGCGAGCGCTTCCTGTGCGCATTATAAACTAATTACAGATTATGATGAAATCGTACGCCACGCCACGCTACGCCACGTCCTCGACAATATGCAAGACGCCAGTGGGCGTGGCGCTTGCCTCGCACTTAAGTTTGTTTGAGAAATTCAAGTCGATTAATGAGATTTCATTACAGTGCGAACTAACGGCAATGGCACGTAATTGACAGCCTAATGAGATTTGTTAAAAGGATTGTCACGGCATCGTTAGTAATTACCAAAAAAGAACAACAACAACAACAGCAAAAAGCAAAATGGCTAAAAAATTAACAGGAAAAGCTGCGAAAAAATGTGCCCGTTAGGCTGCATAGGGGAAAACGATTTAAACGCAATCGAGCTGCAGAGCCGCCTGCAGTTGTTGCCTTTCTTGTTGCTGTTGTCCGTATCAATTATGCAGCCAAAAATGCAAGGCAGAACGTAAACAAACATTTTACCAACAGCATCAGCAGCAGCAGCAGCAGCAGCCGCAACAACAGCAACAACAATTTGCAACTTGTGTAGTCCTAAGCGCATAGTAGGTCAGTAATTGGCGATGCCGAAGAGCTGTGCAGACGAGAGAGAGATAGAGAGAGAGAGCGCGCTCACAAACGAGAGCATGCGAAAGCAAATTATGCGTGAGTCCATTTTTAGTACAAAGAGCGCAGCAGCCAGCATCCAGCAAAGGTGAGAGACTCGGCGAAATGAGAGAGCGTTGTAACAGGGCGACAAAGCTGCAAAGTTGCTTTGTCGCCACACATTGACGCTGGGTCTCAAGTTACTGGGCAGCTTAGGCGTTTTTAGTGCTGATTACAACGCGTTGCCGTTTGGTTCATGTGCGCGGATAAAAGAAGTGACTGCAGAGCAGACTTCAGCCGAAGCAGCTTCTGTTCCTGTGCGTCTCCGTCTCCGTGTGCGTGTGCGTGTGTGAGCGAGTGTGTCCCGTGGTGAGGGTGTGTGCGTGAGGGCAACGAATGACTCGCTCGAGGATTGAGGGTTGAGGGTAGCGCGTGCTTCCAGTTAAAGTCAAGCGTGCTCAAGATTTAAAGTGCGCCACAAGGAACTCACTGAGTGGACTCCTACAGCGACATAGCTAGATTAATTGAAATTAAATTAAATTAAAATACTTAAAATTATTACTCTAAGCAAATAGTCGAACGTTAAAACTAACTAATAAGTACATAAATTACACATCAATAAATTTAATTAAATACCCCCAAAAAAAAGCTCAACGTATCAAATAATTATAAATTAAGCATAGCTAATTAATGAACGCAATAAAAGTAACGCTTCAAGGCCAAACAATCAACTCTTCAAAAATTCATCCTAAAACACATCGCGCTCAAAAGTAGGCAACGAATTTAGAAACGCTGCCACGCGCTCAATAAAGAACAACAACAACAAGCTCGGGTTGTTGCAACAAATTAAGGTAACAAATACCCGAAAGTTAAAAAAACGCGCCTTCAATAAACATAGAAGAAACGAATACGATACAGCAACAACAACATCTTACAAGTGGAAAGTTCTCATCGAATTTGTAACGGCAAATAGCAAATAGCAATACAAAATGCATTCGAGGCTAAAATTCTTGGCATATTTACATTTAATGTGCGCTGGCAGCATTTGCTGGCTGGAATTTAGCGCAGCTCAGCAGCAGCAGCAACAACAGCAGCAGCAGCAACAATCTGCATCGTTAACCGAGAAAATACCATTAGGTGAGTATCAAAAGCAGCGCCCGAGACGCAGCCAGGAGCCAGTTGCGGCAGCAGCAGGACCAAAAGGACTTGCTGCAGTTGTCGCTAGAGTTTTGCTACAATGTGTAATGGCAATGGTTATGGGTGTGATTGTGTTTCTGTGAATTCAGCCAGGCATGCTGCACACGTGCATACATATATGGAATGTGTTCCTACAATCCATTTCTGTTTCCAATTAGAATTCCTTGAAAATAGACGAGCTTCCTAACAGAGGACGCATATAACAGTTAAAAGCACATTTACTTTACCGAAAGTTGACAAAATGTATGAGAAGCAAATATGCGAAAATTTTCACACGATTTTTATGGAATTTATATAGCTTATGCTTTTTATGGAATTTATATGGCTTATGCTTTACTTAAATTCTCTTATTTTGCCAGATTCTTATACAGAATGAACAGCTTATGTGAATATTAAATTTTCTGAGTATTATGATGTTGTTGATTCTTCTTTTAAATATGCCCTTTTTAAATACCCTATATATATAGAATATATTTTTGCACTTTTTTGTTAACAAAGTGAAAATAAATTTTTTTTAAATGATATTTTTCATCGTTATTATTATTATTCTGAAACTGTTTAATAACTGCCATTTATTTTCATTATTTCTGGGTATTGGGGCTTAAAAGAGAAAAGATACCCAAGGCCAACATTTATTTTAATTTTGATTTATATTATTTGAAATATCAACATTATAATAATTTTAATATAATTTTTATTATAAATATTATTATTTTTATAATTTTAATTTTACTACACAAATTTAAAATTGTTCACGTTTAATTAACAGAAAAGTATATGGTTTAATTTGACTTAAATATCCGACAGCCTTAAATGATTCAACAGTTTTATTGATGAATTCCAATCAATTCGGCAATTTGCATAATTTACATATGCCATATAAAAATAATTGAAACCGTGGCGAAATAGCTGACAGGAACACAAGCAGCAATACAATTTAACGTTATTTTCTGCACTTTTTTTAACCAAATTGTATTTTGTGTGTATTTTTTTTTATTGCGCTTTGTTGCTTTATTTTTTATTACGCTGTGGCGCCTCAGTCACAGCGCCTGCAGTCATTTTGGCTGTGCATGTGTGAGTGGGTGTGTGAGTGGGTATGTGTGTGTGTGTGTGCTGTGCTGCTCGCTGTGCTAATGTGACAGTCATGCTGACTGGCTTTGGCTTTGGCACACGAAGCCATACACCTGCTCATGTTGCAGGACTCCAGCACCAGCTCCGGTTGCAATTTCTGTGGCTGAGCTGCCGCCTGGTAACTGGTAACTGCTGCATGGTGTTGCCTGGTACCTCGTGCCATCTGCCTCCTGTCAGCCAGGCCAAAGCGCAGCGTGCAAAATTGCTGCATCAACACTTCGTTCGGCATTAGAGAGCCTGCCTGCTTGCCAGCCACTGTGTGTGATGGTGTGTGTGTGTATGTATGTGAGTCTGTGTGTGTGCCTTGTGTGTTACGCTATCATTTGTGTAAATATTTATTCAGTGCGCTTTCGTTTAATATTTAGAGGACTGTGTCAAAAGCCGCCTAAATATTTAACGAAGCAAAAATATTCTACTATATGCTCTAACTATCTTACTCTTCTTATTTCACTCTCTTCTCTCGCCTTCTCACCGTTTGCATCCCCACAGGCGCCATCTTCGAGCAGGGCACGGATGATGTGCAATCAGCCTTTAAATATGCAATGCTCAATCACAATCTGAATGTCAGTGCGCGACGCTTTGAGCTGCAGGCGTACGTTGATGTCATCAATACGGCGGATGCATTCAAATTATCGCGCTTGAGTAGGTGTTGCCACGCGAACCCACCACCCCACACCCACACCAACCCATCCCACCCGCAAACTCCCCACCACACACACGCCCGCAAAACAAAGCAAAACAAATACAATAAAGTGAAACCACTCAACTGTTGCCTCTCTCCTGGTTGCTCCTCCCCGCTAAAGCCCTCTCCCACAGCACTTGTCTGCATTAATTATGCGCATTTTTATTGAAAATTGCACCACCCCCCCACCCGCTACCCCAGCAGCCGTTTAATTGCGCACATTCATTTACATCACGACCTAGACACTGCACCCATACAAATAAACGAACACGCACACGCACACCTCCCCCTGACCTACCCCACTCCAAATCCAACTCTATTGTACCAACCACTGTAACTGTTGCCCTGTCGCGTTTTCTCACTTCTTTTCTCGCTTTTCTCACGTTGGCCAACAAAAAATACGAATTTATTGCTTTAACCTGCAGTTTGCAATCAATTCTCGCGCGGAGTCTACTCAATGCTGGGCGCCGTATCGCCGGACTCCTTTGACACATTGCACTCCTATTCGAATACGTTCCAAATGCCATTCGTGACGCCCTGGTTTCCGGAAAAGGTAAGTTGCAAACACAGCCACACACCCGACCCCAAACCGACCCACAACCCGTAGCCCGTAGCCCGCACTCCGATAAAAAAGAATGTCATACGTAATTGATTTTGTGTGCAGTTATTTACATTTGATGTGGTTTGCTGCCAGCCAGCCAAAGAGAGTCATGCTATGAGCCTGCACAGATGAGAGTCAATAAACTAAGTAACACACACACACACATACACACGCATTCACATTTCTAAAAGTGTGTGTGTTGATGAGTAATGAAGTTGCCAGAGGGCTCGGAAAAAGGGCAAAGTTCGTAATGAAACAAAGAGAATATGAGAAATCTGTGTGTGTGTGTGTGTGTGTGTGGGAATGTTGTTGTGTGTGTAGGATAAATTATAATTAAATCTCTTCATCAGCTTTGCGAGCCTCAACACAAACGAAAAAATAAAATAAAATAATATAACAAAATTGGCAAAGAATGTTTTGTGTTATTTATATGCCCCAAAGTCAATTAACAAATATTTCAACTAATGTCATGCAACGGAATGCCAAAGAAAAGTTTGATTAACAAAGTTAAAATCAAGTTCAGTTTGGAACCTAGTTCAGTAGGGAAACCATGTTGAGTTGACACAGCAATAATAAATATATAGCAAAAACAAAATTATTCTGGCAACTCCAAGGCCAAAATATAAAAAAAAATCTATTCAAGCGAAAAAGAAAGCTCAAACAAATAACAATTAAAACTCTTTAACAGCTTTGCACAGCTCAAGTGAAATTAAAAAATTATGAAACAGTTTTGTGAATGAAATATTTGTGTTTGTTTATGTAATCGAAAAGTCAATTAAGAAATATTTCCACAAATGTCATGCAATAGAATATTAAATTAAAATCATTGTGTTGCTCAGCCTGGCAACTAGCTCAGCTGAGCAGCCAGTGAACTGACCCAGCTCAATCTGTTAAATGGAAAATTATTATATAGCACAATTGAAATAAATTTAGCCGCAAACAAATTGATATTTGCATATTTGAAATAAATGAAACAAAAGGGGTAAAGAAAATAGTAAACAAAACGCAGCCGACTGATAGCAATCAAAGTGGCAGCCCCCAAAACAATTATTCTGGCAACTCTGTACAATGCTAGCCGAATGCCAAATGCCAAATGCAAATAAAACGAGTTCCATTTCAGTCGACAACAGATTGAACAACTTTTCCGTCAACACAACACATATTTGTGTGTGTGCTTGTGTTTATGGCAACAGACTGTGAAATTTCAAGCCATTTAATTTGGGTCAATAGGTTGTAGTTTGATGGCAGTATAGCAATTATGGCTGACAAACCCAAAAACACGAAACACTTCAATATACCAATTGAAAAGGCTCCGATTGAGCCATAAAACTTGAAGTGCATTTTCTGCGTTGAGTTTGAAATTTTTCTTAGCTGCCGGCCATAACTTTTCATCCAGCTCACTTAACAGCTTAAGCTGCAGTTTATGGTGTGTATTGAATGGGGCCAGCGGGGGTAAAGGAGGGGCGAAAAGGGGGCTGAGCTGTTGCCACATTTCTAATTTAAACATCAAGCTGCATTTCTGCCACTTAGGGGCAGCCAAGTGGGGACACACAAACTCACACACACACACACACACACACACACACACACACACAGCTAGAGTTTATAAAAATGAAGCCATCGCACAAAGTGGCTATAAGCACACAAACATATACACACACACGCCCACACACAGCTGTTGTTGTGGCTGCCAGACGCTGCTCTAAATCAAAAGCAAAGCACAAATCATAATAATTGTAATTTGAAGAAAATTTACTACCAACAACACTGGCGACTTGTTGTTGCTGCTGCTGCTGCTGTTGTTGGTGTTGTTGTTGTTGTGGCGCTGTTGTTGTCACTGTGCCTGGCACTTCACAAAACAAAAAGCCAAAGAGCCACAGCCGGAAGACAATGCCAAACGAGCGCCCCCGATGCGCGCTCCGCACAGCTCTACACTGAGCGAAAAAAAATTTATGATGCGCTCTTGGCCTCTTTTATTTCAATCACTATAAATCAAGATATGGCGTCGGCAAGCAGCAGCAGCAGCAGCAGCGGCGACTCTCTCTGTGCCACACACATAGACTGCGCATTTGCGTGCGCCTTCAGGCAGCTGTGTGTGCGAATGCGAGTGTGTGTGTGTGTGTGTGTGTGTGTGTGAGTGCGTACGTGTGTATACAGCTAAACGGAAACGGGTCTCTGTGTACATATCTCTTGTTGTACCATATACATATCGTGTATATACTCGCACTAACTTACTTGGCTGCCAGGCAAAAGGCAGGACTTACATGTCCCTCGCCCTCGCCCTCTCGCTGCTGCCCCAGCCCCAGCCCGAGACCCCAGCCCAGCCACCGTCTCCGTTGCCGTCTCGTATGTCCTGCCTGTCGCTGGCAGCGTCAAAGCGGAAACGCGTTTCATTTTATTATTGCTTCATGTAGCGTACACATTACATTGTTAGGCTCTGGGGGTGGCACCCCCTGCCCCACTCGCCCCTCCCCACCTTCCCCACCCACACTGCCCCCCTTACAGCTTACCCAACTGAGAGCTGTTGTTCCACTCATGGATCGCTTTGTTTTGCATACTTTTAGGTGCTTACCCCGTCATCGGGTCTGTTGGATTTCGCAATCAGCATGCGTCCGGATTATCATCAGGCAATTATTGATACCATACAGTACTACGGCTGGCAAAGCATTATTTATCTATACGATTCGCATGATGGTGAGTATGAGATAATCAAGGGGCGGCCAAGGGGGCGGCCCGTCGGGCTAAATGTGCGCTACATTATCCCATTGTTTACTGCGTGTATTTTGATTTCATTTCATTTTCGCTTTCGTTAGCGCTAAACAAATGGGGCGCCAATGGGCGGCTCCCGCTCCTGTTGTTGTTTTTGTTATTGCTTTTGTTGTTGTTGCTGTTGAGTGTTTGACATTTCTGTTGTATTTGTGTGGCATAGGGAAGCTAATGGCACGAGGGCTGCTTCAAAACAATGCCAATTAATTGAGATTAATTCGTAAATTTAGCTTTGTTTTTTACGGAAAGTTGTTAAATACTCTAAGAAATTCGTTTTGGACACATTAATTATATACCTAAAGCTTTGTATTGTATTAATAACTTATGATGAAAATTTTAAGTAAATAATTATTTGAAACATGAAAAAAATGTTTTTATGAAATTGCATTAAATTGTGAAGGCTTTTTATATTAAAAATAATTTTTAATTACTAAAGCGGCAACATAGAAATAAAAAAATTATAAGCTACTTTACCATAGCAACATTTGCGATAATTATTTATTTATTTGTGAGAAAAAGATAGCCGCTGCAAGGCTTTTACAAATTAACTTTCAACGAAATTGCGTGGTATATGAGCACATAAAATATGCTTTCTTTTAATACAATTTAATTTTTAATATTAAGCATTCAACGAATTTCGGATTAAGGCTAACCGACGGGCAAATAAAATATGAGAGTATAGAGTTTAAAAGAACTTAGTTAAATGAATTCCAAGTAAAAGCGAATTGCGAATTGGCCTGAATTGGTTTAACTAGGCTGTGTTATGCTTAAGCAATCCCTCTCTTCCTTTCTCACTCAGTCTCTAGCTGTCTCTTTCGCTCTTGCTTAACCCGCGCGAATGTATATCGAAATCAAACATCAAACACATGTCTATAATATCTTGTGCTTGTGCCACTTAAGAGGGCCGCTTCATCGCCCCTTCAGTTGCTGCTTCTCTTTTTGCCCACAGTTTTCTCTTTTGCTAATATGTAATTAAATAAGCGGCACAAAGAGGCCGCGCCTTCTGCTAAAAGTAAGAGTAAAAAGACGCGCAGCCAGTCAGCCAGACGGACAGACAGACAGACAGACAGACAGGCAGACAGACAGCTGAGGCCTGAGTGTTCTCGAGCTCTTAGAAGTGCCTCGGCTGCTTGAGCAGCGACAAGTGGACAGACAGACCGACTGGCTGTACACATATGGCTGAATCTTAGCTACAACGCCACATAATGTTTTTGTTGTTGTCGTAGGCTGCTGCCGTTCCTGCGGCTGCTGGTGTCTTCTTTGGCTGTTTTTGTTGTATTGAAATTTATTTCAAAGCAATTTCCTGCAGTCTACGTGCGATGCCGACGACGACAGCAATTACGGCCAAAGATGAAGACATCAAGGCAAGCACGGGAGAAATCTCACACACACTAGCACAGTGGAACACACTCGCAATACACATGTGTATTCTTTAACACACAATGGCAGACAGCCGAACGACTTCGAGCTGTGTAAAAATTTCATATGATATTACGTATACGCCGCAGTGATTTCTGCGTATGTTATTTGAACATTTTTATGCCGACGCCTTTTTGCGCCTTTTGTAATGAGTTCACAGGCTGTCGTTATGGCGCTGCTGCCATTGTGTGTGTCTTCGCTAGTGTGTGTAAGTGTGTGTGTCATGTGTTAATGACTCTGTGTGAAATAAAATTTATGACTTTATGCAACTGCTGGCAGCGCTTGGCCCTTTTTGCAGCTGCTGCTGCTGCTGCTTGGTGCCTGCTTGAACATTTTTTTGGCCGTTTTTTAATATTTGCGCCGTTTGCCGAAAAGTAGGCCGACATTGTTGCCGCTGGCATACGGCGCAGGAAAAGGAAATGCCGCAGCAGCAGCAGCTCTGCCACAGTTGCTGCTGCTGCTGCTGCTTTTGTTGTTATTGTTGTTATTGTTGGGTTTTGGCATTTTGGCCGACTTCAGCTCAATACACGTTGCCAGGCATCGTTTACATTGTTAACGAAAGGCACCACAGCGAGACTTTATATTTTAATGCCGCTGTCAGCAGTTTGTTGTTATTGCTTTGTTCTTCTCTCTAGACCCGGACTGTCGCTGTTATCGCCAATGTTTTATTTTTTGTTTTTGTGTTTTTTTCGCTTTTCGTTGCTCTCTCTTTTTGCCGTTGTTCGGTAAACGAACATCGCACACGGCGACAAATTGGTAGCATATTTTTTGGCGCATTCATGAATACAAAAGTTGCAGAAAAAGCAATACGCGACTACATAGGAAGCATTCAATAAAACATCATCGCACACACAAGCAACAACAACGAGAGCAGCAGGAGCAACCAAATGGCTGAACAAACAGCACGCACCCAATTTTATTATTATTTTCTTCTCTTTTTTTGCAGTAGGGGCTAGAAGGAAAAGGTAGTGGTGGGAGAAGGAACGGGGAAGGGGAAGGGGACGGTTTCGCTATTTATTGAAATGTTACCAACGTGCCACAAAAAAGTACTTCAATTGTCTGTGCACTTCCGTTTCCTCTTTGGTTTGGAGTGAGTGTTGTTCTTGCCGCTGTTGTTGTTATTTTTGTTTTGTGGCCAATGCCAACAAATCATGCAGCCAGAAATCAATGGCAATAACAACAACGGCGGCAACAACAACAACGAGAACAACAACATCTGCGACAACAACGGCGTGCAACAAATGGCGTGTGAAAATGTTTTTTGCGGCCTGGGAATGAGAGATCGAGGTAGTGATTGAGTGTGACTGAGTGACTGAGTGTGTATATAAAGTATTCATAAGCAGACAGAGCGCCACACCCTCGATCCACAACAAACAAACGAAAACCCATAAGTGCCGAGCAATATGGGCCAATGGCAAACAGAGTTAAGAGACAAATAACCATTTTATAGTGTATTGACTTTTTCTATCAACCTGGCCAAAATCATAAAATCATATTCAAACGCTATGAAATAAGATTCATGTGCCACAGTTGTTTATGGTAAAAACAAAAAATGGTTAAATGATTCGCTTACGGTACGAATGAAATTTTTATGGTTATTCGAAATGCAAAATTCAACAAATATTTCAGCGAGAAGTATAGGAATAAATACTAAATAGTATAAAAGTAGAGATATAAATTTAAAATAAACTTAATAATATACATTTATATTAATATTAAAGTGTTGGAATCTATCTTTGTACGTCAATTTCAATAATTCATTCGCATTATTTGATTGCTATTTGCTTCTTTTAGCTATATTTAAGTTGTAGCCATTAACAAAAACTGGTGTGCATATTCAATAGGATGTCAGGCACTGTGTTTTACCTACCTATAAGTAGGTTCCGTCATCCCATAAGCCCAACACACAACGCTGCCCACAACTAAAGTCCTTAAAGCAGGGGTTTCAAACATTTCTTATGAATATGCCGTGTGCTTCTTTAATAAAATATATGATTGCCTTTTTTGGTGGGGCCTACCGTTGAGCTCATCACTTAAATCGCGTTTATCTGGCGTTTTACTTTTGATTGCCATTCTGTCACCCACACACGCGCGCGCGCACTCACGACAGCGCATACTGCATACATATATGGCTTATGTGGCACTCAATATTACTCATACGCCACCGGGCACTGCTGTTTGTTTGTTTGTTTGTTTTTTTCGTCCCCGCACCCATTGCCGGCCATAGGCTTACTCCGCCTGCAGCAAATCTATCAAGAACTGAAGCCCGGAAATGAAACATTTCGTGTGCAAATGGTCAAACGCATCGCCAACGTAACGATGGCCATTGAATTTTTGCACACGATGGAGGATTTGGGGCGGTTCAGCAAAAAGCGCATCGTGCTCGACTGCCCGGCGGAAATGGCCAAAGAGATCATCATACAGCATGTGGGGGACGTAAAGCTCGGCAGGCGCACCTATCATTACCTGCTCAGCGGCCTGGTGAGTGCAAAAACCCAGAAAGCAAATTCCGTGGCAGCTCAACAACCCAAACCAACCCGCTGTGCGCCTTTAATAAGCAATTATTGCCAGCATCCGTTGGGCTTTGTTATCCTTTCTGGCTTTCCTCCTTTTTGCTCGCTGTCTTCATTTTCGTTTTTGTGGTTCGTAGGTCATGGACAGCCACTGGCCCAGCGATGTCGCCGAGTTTGGAGCCATCAACATCACTGGCTTTCGCATTGTGGACACTAATCGGCGCGCGTTGCGTGATTTCCATGACAGCCGGAAACGCCTGGAGCCGGCGACTGGGCCCGGCCCAGCGGGCGGCGGCAACCTGCCAGCCATTTCGGTAAATGCTCACGCAAGCCCAAACGGTTTTATACTTGTGTCGCAAGTAGATTAAACGCACCTCACAAAACACTTCAGCTCACTGCCTAACACGCTCTCCCCCCGCAGGCACAGGCGGCGCTCATGTACGATGCGGTATTTGTGCTTGTCGAGGCCTTCAATCGCATTCTGCGCAAGAAACCGGATCAGTTCCGTGCCAATCATCTGCAGCGACGAAGTCATGCGAGCGGCGCCGGCGCCACCAATTCACTGAATGAATCGAGCGCTTTGTTGGACTGCAGCACATCCAAGGGCTGGGTCACGCCCTGGGAGCAGGGGGAGAAGATATCACGAGTCCTGCGCAAGGTGAGATGAACATTTTCCATGCGGGCGCAAACATTTTAATGAAATTTATATTGCGTATAAAAGCTCAAGAATTCTGAAGTATTTATTTTAAATCATAAATTCGTGGGGAAATTGTTTAAGATTATTATCTGTTTGAAATTCAGTTAAATTAAAAAAAGCGAATGTGCGACTAGAAGATACCCTAAAGTTACAAAAATCTATTTTGGGTGTACAAAATTATTGATATTTATGCACTCTGTCATCTGGGCACTTAAAGACAAAATCAATTAAGATTGATTGCTAAATGGTATCGAAGAAGCTCTGTTTCAGCTCTTACCTCCACACAACTTATACCCAGTTTGCATTTGTATGAGTACAGGGTATAGCAAATAAAAAAGGCGAAGAATTAAAACTGCAAACTCTTATAATTGTATAAGTAAAATAATACAAAACTTTTGCTTTGAAAGAAGGTGTCTGATAGACCGAATTCATAAAAGTTTCAGATTGCAAATATTTGTCTATAAAAATGAAAAAGAAATTATGCTTCAACAGACGCAAAATACTTTCTATTCTGGGAATATTTGATTAAATTCCCGATGTGGATATTGCAACGTTTTTTCTCCAGCTACCCAAAAGGCTTGTTTATTTTTAGAGAAGAGTTGGGTTTTTCAAAACGATGCCCAATTCCCATAGCTAATCTCATTGTTTACATTTGCTTTGTAGGTGGAAATAGACGGATTAACTGGTGCCGTGCGCTTTGATGATGATGGCCGGCGCGTCAACTACACCTTGCAGGTGGTGGAAATGTCCGTGAACAGCACGCTGCAACAGGTGGCCGAGTGGCGGGACGATGTTGGCTTCCTGCCGTTCCACAGGCATCGCAGCCATGGCACCAGCTCGCGCTCATCGGCCGCCAGCAGTGGGGATTATACACGCAATCATACGTACATTGTGACCAGTGTGCTGGAGGAGCCATATCTAATGCATAAGGCCGGCGATGGGCAGCAGCTGGTTGGCAACGAACGCTTTGAGGGATATTGCAAGGATCTGGCTGAGCTGATTGCCGCCAAGCTGGGCATTAAATGTGAGTTCCGATTTCCACTTGTGAATCTGGTCAATGCAACGCATTGTTCTCCATTTATTTTCTTGCACTGCCAGTTGAGCTGCGTCTGGTGCAGGACGGCAGCTACGGTGCCGAGAATCAGTTCGTGCCGGGCGGCTGGGACGGCATGGTGGGTGAGCTGGTGCGCAAGGTGAGAAGAGAAAGAGAAAAAGAACGAGAAACACGCTGACAACACTTGTCAACACTTTGTAACTGGCTCTTTTATTGTTGGGCTTGCAGGAGGCGGACATTGCAATTGCCGCCATGACGATTACGGCGGAACGGGAGCGTGTCATTGACTTTACCAAGCCCTTCATGTCGCTGGGCATATCCATAATGATCAAGAAGCCGGTGAAGCAAACGCCAGGTGTCTTCAGCTTTCTCAATCCGCTCTCGCAGGAGATTTGGGTAGGTCTAAACAATTAAGCTTCTTTCAAGCCCTTTGCTGGTGCTGAAGGACTCTTTGTGCCCTGCAGATGAGCGTCATCCTGAGCTACGTGGGCGTCAGCATTGTGCTCTACTTCGTCAGCCGTCTGCCGCCTCACGAGTGGCGCATTGTGCGTCGCTCGGCGAACGATGCCAACCCACAGCAGCCACCGGGCATCATTGGCGGTGCCCAATTGACGGAACCGCAGGAGCAGCATCAGTCCGCAGCGGTGCCCCAGAATGACTTCAGTCTGCTCAACTCCTTCTGGTACTCGCTGGCCGCTTTTATGCAGCAGGGCTGCGACTTGACGCCACCGTCGATAGCTGGACGGATTGCAGCCGCCGTCTGGTGGTTCTTCACCATCATATTGATCTCATCCTATACGGCTAATTTGGCTGCTTTTCTGACCGTGGAGCGCATGGTGGCGCCCATCAAATCGCCCGAGGACCTGGCCATGCAAACCGATGTGCAATACGGCACACTGCTGCACGGCTCCACCTGGGACTTCTTTCAGGTGAGCTGCCGCCATTTACCGCTATTCAGTTGCATAACTGCTGTCGTTTTAGCGCTCGAAGATTGGCTTGCATACCAAAATGTGGGACTACATGAATACAAATTCGCGCCTGTCGGTGCGCACCTACGACGAGGGCATCCGACGTGTGCGCACCTCCAAGGGCAAGTACGCCCTGCTCGTGGAGTCGCCCAAGAATGAATATGTTAATGCGCGGGCGCCGTGCGACACCATGAAAGTGGGTCGCAACATAGACACCAAGGGCTTCGGCATAGCCACGCCCCTCGACTCGCCATTGCGGTAAGTGATTGATTAAACAGCTCAGCTCAAGTGGGGGAAATCAACATACCCTATTCCTTTACCCCCTTTACCCCTTTGGCCCCTTCTCACCTTAGAAATCGCTTGAATTTGGCTGTGCTGTCGCTCGAGGAGAACGGCGAGCTGATCAAGCTGCGCAACAAATGGTGGATCGGCAAAACCGAGTGTAGCTCCAATCTGGACAGCCAGGAGACCTCAACGGCCAACGAGCTCTCCCTAAGCAACGTGGCGGGCATCTATTATATATTGATTGGCGGTTTGCTGCTCGCCGTTCTGGTGGCCATTATGGAGTTCTTTTGTCGCAGCAAGACGGCGCGCCTGAAGGTGCCAGCGAACGGCAGCACTGGCGGCATGCTGGGCTCCTCTACATATCAGCGGGATTCACTCTCAGATGCCATCATGCAATCCCAGGCCAAGCTGGCCATGCAGGCGGGCAGCGATTACGACGAGCGTCTGGTGGGCGTTGAGGTGCGTTCACAAAAGACAATGAGAAGTAATCCCCATTTATAAAGCTCTTCACATATCTGTAGCTGGCCTCCAATGTGCGCTATCAGTATAGCATGTAAATGCCAAGGAGCCGCAGGTAAATTTGTATATAAAATTAAAGCGCATTCGAAACGCATTAACTAAACGACGCTGGCAATCAAAGAGGCAAAGGCGGGCGGAAAGACGGCGGCGTTCTAAAACTGTACAGCATAATTATTTGTATTTTTGATAAATGTATACAAAATGGGATTGCATAATAATAAAACTAGCTGTAATTAGCGCTTAAGTAAAAATTATTCCAAATAATAAAGCATACATTTTAAGCAGAGCGGATGTCTGGTATCATTTACATACCGAAGAGGGGAGGGGGGAAACACTTGGCTTTGGTCCATGCGGCGTATGAGTTATACAAAAACCGCAGCCGTGCGTGCATATGTGTGTGTTTGTGTGTGTGATTGTGTGTGTGTGTGTATGTGTGTGTGTTGGGTAAGCCGCTTAGCTGACTTAAAGTTTTAACAAAGCAACCACCTCGACTGCACAACCTAAGCGGCTTTCAATGTAAACTTTGCGTTTAGCGTCGCGCGCGGGCGGCGGCAACTGGGTTACGGCGGGGCGTGGCATGACGTGGCGCGGCATGGCGTGCCTCTAAATTATGCATGCGCGCCAAGTTAACACAAACACGTCAACAAAGCTCACGCGCGCACATGTAAAAACCAGTTGCTGGAAACGTTTACATTTTTGTTTAATTTTTTATTTGAAAAGAATTTTTATTTACGCCTAGTTTCAATTTGTAATTGAGCCAAATTAATACAAATAACAAAAAGTAATGAGTAAAATGTCCTTTCGATAATTGTTATCAGTCTGTCTGCATGTGTATGTTTGCGGTTGCGTGCATTTAATTAGATATTGGCTATCAATTCAATTGGAATTCGTATTGAATTCCATGTACATTAATGCCTTGCAAATTATTTTTGCAGCTGCCTTTCAATTAAATGAAATTGCGGCAAATCAGCTTTTGTAAGAATTAGCCAGATTTCATTTTGATGGTTTAATCATAAATTTTTTTGTATACATTTTGGTTTTCCGTATTGTTGCCTTATTTATATTATCTTTTTTATTTTTTGTTAAATTGTCGTGCAGCATTTGCGGGCAAATTAAATTAAATGGCTGTTGATGTTGTATGTGGAAATTTGGCGACTAATTCGTGCACTAATTGATTTGATATAATTGCAAAATTTAAGCTTTGTTTAGATTTGGCAACAAGTGAATTATTAAAGGGTCTATACATTTTACGCCAACTAATTGACATTGTTTGAAAATAAATGAAAATTAACTATGAACAAAAATAAATTTATTATTTAATTAAAAGCAATACCAAAAATATTTCAAATATTTATAGAGATACAGACAAGAAAAAGTAATTAATATATAAATAATACATTAAAGGATAAAATTAAAAATGATTCGAATATAAAATTATAGTTACAATTTTTTTAATCTATTCTATTCAGTTTCAAACTATGCTTAACTTTACTAATCGTGCTTCCAACAGTTTTGAGTTACTTAAAGGAGCAGAAACACCTTTCTAACTAATGCCCAAATTCGCTGACAGCTTTTGCGAATAGACGACAAATCGCCACCCACCCGCGCTTCTTGGAGCAGCAAACAAAAAACTTATCTCATTCGCACTGGCTCGTCCTACAATACTTATACATCACGCTCTGGCACTTTGGTAACCCTAGACAAACTCAAAGTTTCACCTTTAACCCTTAACAAGTAGCAACCTCAGCTTACGAGTCTCAATTTTTGGGCCATTCTCGAGCGTTGAGAAAAACTAGCAGCAGCTTTGGCTTTACTTAAAGTAACTCGCAGCGCTTTGCATAAATTTTTACATTTTTCTTCGGGTTTATTCTTGGGTTTTTATTTTATTTTATTTTACTTTTTTTCTCTTTTTTTTTTTGGTTCTTTAGGGCAGCAAAGTTCGACAGAGTCACGCGCTGAGTTGCGAGCTGCTGCTGCAGATTGGGTTGGAGGTTGAAGGAGATGATGCCGCTGCTGCTGATGCCGCTCCTGCTCGCTCCAGGCAACGGGTGCTTCAAGCCGTGTTGATTTGCTGAAAAGCCGCAGGATTTGTGGGACTGTAAGCAGGCTGACTTTTTGCCGGGGCGCATTTAATGCTTAAAAATCGATTTTTCAATAAATTGCGAAACAGCAGCAGCAGAAGCAGCCGAAACGAGCGGCAAAAGTTCAAAGCCGTTGTTGCCCAGGACAACTCCCCACTCAAAACAGTTTTAAGTGAACTGCCAAAATACAAAAAAGTTTTGCCGTAAATTTTCATATTTATTTATTTTGTCAATCCACCATGCTTTGCATTTTGCGTAATATGGCGTATGTGGTTGAAACTTTCGCAGAACCAAAAATGAAAACGACGACAAACCCATAGTCGGAGCCGGAATTGGAGCTGGTTGACGGGCGCCGGGCGCTGGGAGCTAGCTAACGCCCGAGAGCATGAGGAATGCGTTTGAGAAATGAATGTGTGTCGCAGATCTCTGTCGTGCGATATGTGCATAGATATAGCTTCATATGTACCATGTGTATTCCATGCGAATTCCATGTATTTCATGCTTTGTTGCCAGAGATAAGCGTGGCTGCCTGGTAATGGCCAAAAATCACAGCGAATTCTCTTCCTTTTTTCCATTTTGTTTTTTTTTTTTGTGTGTAACTCGTGCAAAATGACACACAGATCAAGTGGCGCAACGGGAGGGCGCGCGACACCGAGCTGAACGTGGAGTGGAGAGGGGAGGGGAAGGGCTGCAGGATGGCTTGCGCTCCAAGCGTGTCAGCGTGTGGGCCACGCATTTGCAATAAAAAATATGATGCTACCCATATGCATGCTCAACACTCTAACAAATTCTAGAGTTTGGGTCGCACGAAATCTCATAATATTTGCAAATGACGAACGTGAAAGTTTTTGATAAGTTTGCGCCCAAGTGGGGCGTGGGCGGGGGCTGCATTCTAACAAGAACTTTTTTCATAGAGTTATCAAAAGGCGCCCATCAAAAAAAAAAAAAAAAAAAGAATAACAAAAAAACAATACAAAACTATAATTTCATTATTCGAAAAGCGCTCGCAATTTATGAGTTGCAGCTTAAAAATGCCGAACAGGTACAAAAAAGATCCAATAAACATATGCATATACAAATAAACGTATAGCATATACTATAAGCTGCAAATGCTATTGCAAGAGATTTATACGTAATGCCTGAGTTTGGTTGGTCAACTATGCAGTCAAAACAATACTCTCTGCCCCATTTATATATATATATATGTATATATGAATGAACTTTTTAATTGTTTTACGTTATGAAATATGACAAAACATGCAACTAAAAGTAATTAAGCATTGGGCTTTTCTGTTGGGAATGCTATTGGGCACATGGGGCGTATGCACAATAATTGTTTTGAATGGTTTTTCTTCGCATTTGTATTATTATGATAATAATTAATTTCTATTGGTTTTTATGCTATGCTTTTGCTATGATATTGCTTGATTTCATTAATTAGTCGCCTATGATTTTGACAGTTTCAATTAGTTTGGAAGTTCTTTTTTTGCGCTTTTGTTTTTGCTAACTTGTCAAATTGGCATATTAATTAAACAAGGAAAAATGACAGAAAAGCCAACAAAAACAACAAAAAAAAAAACGAAACAAAATATTAATAAAAACAAAAATATAATATTTATGCAATATTCCACCAAAGGGGCACAAATTGAATGCCTCGAAGCGCAGCAGATGGCAATGTGTAACAATTTGTGAACACTTTTTGGGTGTACGTATGCGTGTATGTATATATACGTATATTTGCCAATTGCAACCACATAAATGTAATCCACAGCCAGCGAACCCGGTCCAACCCATACGCAGGCAATCGCAGGCATACCAAATCCACCCACTGTAACCGCAAACATTTGCCCACATGTAGGCAGCACTTTGAAGAGCCATTTTTAATACTTTTTTGGAGATGGGATAGGGGGTGCGGAGGGAGCGTCACTGCTCCACATTTTTGGTCCCCACACAAAATGAAATTCATGCATCGTTGCATACAATTCGCCATAAATGTTGCTGAAACTTGCTACCAACTGCCATTACCTGACTTATATGGCAGATGTATCTATATATATATATATATATATATGTAAAAATGTTTTTTCAAGGCAATGCCTTCATAAATTACAAACAGCATCTCTGGATTCGCTTTTCATGGATTTTCGTTGCGTTCACCCCAAACCTATTGGCCAATCAATGTAAATGATAAATGTCACGGCTCCCCATTGTGTGTGTGTCAATAGAGCCGTTTGAACTTTTCTACTATATAAGGTTTTTTCAATTTTCCAATTTTCCAATGATTTTATGATGTTCACATAGTCAAATTTGTCTTGTCTTGACTTTATTGCATACATTTTTGGCAATTTCTTCATTGCATTTTATCAGGCCAATAAATTACAACTATGTTTAAGCGACAAAGTGGGGCTGGGGCAGAGGGACTGTGGGTCAGTGCAACATTTTGTGTAATCCACAGACTTTTGCATGCATAAGCGGCTTTTACTTGGCCTACATAAAATACAACAAACATTGTATGTTATATAAATCTTTGCGGAAAATCAACAAATCAAAACCAACATTTTGCTCGGGGCCATGCAGCAAAGTTGATTGCCAAGAAATAAGAACAATTGGAAATTCGTATATGCCATCAGAGCTGGGCCATTAAATTGCACTTTAATGACGGATTTTCGAGCATTTTGCATAACACTCTTTAATTTCACACACTTGCCCGTGGCTGCCGAGGAACAGCTGAAGGGGTGCTAAGTAAATAGCAAATTAAATGTAAACATCTAATGTTTCATTAGCAGCATAAAATGTGTGTTTAATTATTACGAGTCAGACGGAGTCGCTTTTGGGGTCGTGTTTAATGTTTTCTACCCATAAACTTACCTAAATAAAAAGTTTAGTTTTCAGAGACACACACACAACCACATACGCAATTAACTTTTACTATGTGTGCAGTTTTCTATGGTCAACTTTTGTTGTGCATTTCGCCTGAACTTTTTCGGAAATAAAATAGAAAAAAATAAGAAAGAACCATTGGCCCGGGGCCGACGAAGATTATATACTCTGCTGGATTTACTTTAGGATCGTTGGTGTGGAATATACTTGAATGATATGGTTATCTACTTGAGAACATACTTAAATACTTGTATTATAATCAGCAATTGGTTCTGGTATATGAACTATATGCCTGAAATAAATTATATACACTAAATCAGGCTTTGGTTGCATTGAACTTGTGCTCGGAAAAATCACTTTGACAGACATAACTAGTTTTTATCAAATACTTGTATCAAGTTGCATGGCACATATCATAAAAAAAATGTAAAGTACCCTCTGAGAGGGCATAACAAAAGAAAATAGTAATAGTAAAGTAAAATACTTTTACATATTTTTAACTATTTCCAGGCTCACACTCGCCCCTCGTCGCGCTGGTATTGAGTGAGAACTTTATCTGCGCAAATGTGCAACGCTTTGTTTGCCAGCTAACCGCATTGAAAAGTAGCTGCTAATGGTGAATGCGGATTGAAAAGGATGAGAAAGGGGGCGGGTGGGGAGGCGCAAGGGTGGCAGTGGAGGGTTGGCTGCTAGAGGGATACAACTACGCCCAAGTTGTAGGAAACTTTATAAATTGCCAAAGGCAACTTTTACAAAATAAGCCCTATTATGCAACTGACCAGGGGCCACAGGGGAACTAGGAACTAGGGAGAGGGCGGGTGTCCAAGGAGGGGAAAATAAAATGAATTAGTTGGCAGTTAAAATCCGACATATGAGTAACTGTCGGATTGGATTTGAATGCAGAACCAAACTCATCAGCAATATTCAAGATAAATTAATAGATGTAGATAGATTTTGATTAGTTCGTTTGCGATCAGTCAGTGGTTAAATGATTGATGGAATCAGCTGGGCTCCAGAATTAAATTGAAGAGCTGCAATTGCCATGCGAGCGATTACTTTTATGTGTTTTAACAGCTTTTGGCCTGTTGCGAGCGTTTAAATGCGTTTTATGTTCAACGTTTTTAATATGAATGACTCCATAAATATGCATGAAGTTTTAACACTATGCAGAAACAGCTGCAGCCAACTGGCTCGCTAGTCGTCGTCCTCATCCTCTGGCTCATTGTCCTCGTTCTCGTCGTCGTTGTCGTCGTCTGCTTTCGCGCTAAACGAGAAACTGGCCTTTTAAATAACCGAAACAGAATCCAATTCGTGAAACTGAAAAACTGAGCCAACTCGAACAACTCGGCCAACTGCACCAGCAACGGCAATATTCCAATGGCCATTTCTCGCAATATTTATGCGTATGGCACTCTCTCGCTTCTATGGGTTGCTGTTGTTGCTTTTGGGTGCTGATGGTGCTGACTGTGTGCCCATTTCATTACAACATTGTTCATACGCCGCGTTGCACATAATTGAAATGGCAAACAGTGAAACGCAACGATTTTAACCAAATATGCAGACGCGAGCGCGAGTTTTGTTTCGTTTCGTTTCGTTTTTGTGTTGTGTTGTGTTATGTTGTGCTCTGTTGCGTTGTGTTGCTTTGCTTTGTTTCGTTTCGCTTTGTTTTGTTGACGACAACGAAACCAATTGAATTTTCATAAAATGCAACAGCCAGCGCGGGTATCAACATCAACAACAACAACAATAACAACAACGGCAGCCAAACAAAGCGCTGCATTTAAACAAAACGATGCAATATGAAACAAATTAAAAGGCAACGCCTGCATGTGCGAGCGAGACGGCAGCAGTGCTGGAGGGAACGAGAGCGAATACCCAAAGATTTAATGCCAACACAAAAGATTTGCACATGGCAAACAATTCTCTTTATGCCCCCAATTCCAATGGCAATCATCAAGCCAAGCACATCAGCTGGCTGCCACGGTTTGTGGCTGTCAACGCAGCAAAGAGCTTTAAAAGCACATGAAAGCTTTAAATTCGATCAATTAGATTACTGGGGAATTACTGAGCTATGAAGAAGGAGAGTGTATAAGCTAATGGCAGGTTTAAGTAGGTTAAAAGCCAACCGTATACAAATAACAGCTTAAATTTATATTTGGTAAATGTTCGTAAAACTTTAAAAATATGTATCAATGATGTTTTACAACAATATTTTAATTAACCTTATTATCTATTGGCAGAGCATTAACTCCGCCGAAGAAACTCCAGTTCGCCAGCCTGCCCGAGTCATTTTTAAATAATTGAGCATACGCCGCGTTGGCTTTTGTGTGGCTGCGCCTCAATGCATTTCAGTGCAAGTTTCATTGCTGCAATTTTACATTGAAATTATGCAAGGCGACGACGACGACGACGACGACGACGACGACAACGACGACGTAGCCAAAAATAAAATAAAGTAACGAAAAAAGAAACCAAAGGAAGAAGAGTAATAGCTCCCCCGCTGGACGTCTTTTGCTTTTGTTGCGCAAACAGACAAAACCTCAATAAAAATGTTGCTACAATATTTGCAGCTGGCGCTGAGAAAATCTTGTACAATGCAACTACATCTAAAGATATATATGCATGTATATATAGTATGCATATATATATATATATATATATACTTATTCATGCACTCGTGTATATATGTATATTTATATGTAGCTGTTCGTATTTTATTGTATTTCTGTGCGCTTTATGCAATTTTTTTCTGTGCATTTCTTCGCTTTATTATTTTTATTTTATTTCATTTTATTTTTTCTTTTGCCAGCTTCTTTTCGTAGCTGGCAGCCAAAAACCTGAGCCATCGTTTTCACATTAACAGCCAAAGCGAAACGTATGCACTTGCCAAGACGACTGCTTCTGCTGCCTGCTGCCTGCTGCATGCTGCTGCTGTTCGTCCTGCTGCGCGGCGTGTCCTTGCACACACTTACACACACTTTGTGTGTGTGTGTGTGTGTGTATGGCATTTTGTGCAGCGATGCCACGTTACGATGAGAGAGCGCGCGAAATTTCCCAGCAGGCAAATATATTTTTCAATAGCGTCGCCGGCGACGTGATTAATGCAAATAAAATAAAATAAAATGCCAGCTAGCGTCCAGGACTCGCATCCTGGCAGCTGCATAAATTTAAACTGCACACAGCCCCCACAAAATGTTACACTTGAGACGAGGCCAGGCCAGGGAGGGGGGCGCAGGGGCGAGGTAGGAATTGGGTGGACTGGTGCAATCGGCCGTATGCGTGATAAGCGC
This sequence comes from Drosophila colorata, assembly GCA_035041545.1. NCBI lineage: Eukaryota > Metazoa > Arthropoda > Insecta > Diptera > Drosophilidae > Drosophila > Drosophila colorata. Next base: position 12,199,605 of record JAWNLD010000564.1, read on the forward strand.
AAACTCGGCCCCGTTTACCATTAAAACGCCGCACGTAGCTCATAAAGTTAATCAGAGTGCAGCTTCCGTTCCCTTTATCCGTTTTACTTCTGCCCCATTTTTGCTGAGCTTTCGTAGTTAGCTGCGGACGCAGCCACAACTACAAAGGTTACGCCCACATAGCGCTCATATTTGCGGTTAAGTTGAATGCGGTCGCGCTAGGTCTCCCGATGTCGGCGTCTACGTCTGCGTCTCTGCCGGTCTCCCGATGCGTTGAAATCTATGCGCGGTATGCACAAATTTATCACTGGCATTCACTAGGCAACCTTCACCCAAATGCCGCCGCTGCTGCTGCTGCTGCTGCTGCTTGGCGGGTTGGCCAATATGCTGGCCAGCATGATGGCCAGGATGTGAACGTGGTTTCCTATACATGCATGTATTTGTTGCTGGGTGTGTTTGTGTGGGTGTGTGTGTGTGTGTGTGTGTGTTGGCGTATTTGCTTTTTGATGTTTTCGGGCTTGGCGCTAAAAAATGCTTTGCCCAGCGGCAGCAACCAGCAAAAAACTATCGGAAATTTTTTTCCTTTTTTCTTTTTCTATTTTTTATTTTATTTTATTTTTTGAACTATGCAGTGGCATCTACGGCATGCGAAGCAATAGACAAGGGGGTGCCGAAGGCGAGAGGAGCCCGGCGGGTCGCTGGCGAGCGCCCTTACATATGCAGCGCTGACTGCTGCTGCTGATGTTGGTTTGTTAGGGGTCGCATTGATTGGCGCACAAAGTGAAATATTGAGCAGAATGTGTGGCAGATGAGGCAGCGGCCATGAGCCCCAAACAAAAACAAAAACAAAAAAACACATGCTGCAAGTACATGAAAAGCTAATTAGCTGGTTAAAAGCCAAAATGTTGCCTAATTGGATTTGGCTAGCAAGTCGAACGGAGTTTGAGCCTTAAATGCCATGGTACATGGACGTCGTATACCACAATGTGCGCAATCCTTAAAACAAGTATAAGCTGCATTATTTTTCATTTTAAGGACTCTCGAGTTCAGTCCGCACAAAGTTGCAATCCCCCAAGAAGTTTGCCCTGAAAAACAATTGACACTTGCGAACAATCTGCAGCAGCATCAACATTACCAAAGTCATTGCCATTCTTATGAGCGACACCCCCCTCTACTTCAGCTCCCTTGCTGCTACACCCTCTTTGGCAACGCTGACATCGTCTGCATTTTCCGCTGTCTTTAAGCAAACAGTTGTGCAAAAAAAACTGAGCAGCAGCCACACACACAGAGCGAAAAAATTGCACTCGAAATCTGCGGAAAAGTCGTGATTGCAGCCAAAACGCTTAGCAAGAAGACAAAAAACAAACAATAAAAGACCAAAACGACTAGCAAAAAAAAAACAAACCCACACACAAAACGAAAGAAAATCAAATACTAAAGGGAAGCGTACCAACTAAAAGCGAGCCATAAGAAAATAAAGCAAAATGACAAAGCAAAGAAAAACACACGCGCTCAAAGCGAAGTCAACTTGACAGGGCCGACGAGTCGTTTGCGGTGTGTGCAGGGAGGCTGTTGGGGGAGAGAGCGAGAGGGGACTGGCATTGCGAGTCGCCTGCATAGGCTGTGCAAATAATAGTGTCATGTGTAGGAGCTGCCTAGAGAGTCATGGATCACTGGCGCTTTCCAGCCGGCTGGATGACACAAGCTTTAGCTGCAGATTTACGTGGCAGCCGCCAGCTTAATATTGCAGCCCCTATCCGCAAACTCTGCCACCTCCCGCCCCCACACACACCCACCCTATCACCCCCTAGTCCTTGGTTGCCATTCAATGCGCGTTCCACTTGAGGTCTGAGGGTCGCCTTTTGTATATATTTATTGTGTAAATTACAAGAGAGCGCAGCATAGCGCACAAATAACTGTAATGGCTTTGTTTTGGTCATGGCTCAGGTGCCAAGGCACGCGGCAAAGGACGCAGCATAGCGTTGACATTGTTATGCCTCCCCCCGCCCCGCCTCCCACATTGCCAGAGCCTGGACCTCGCTACAAATAAAAAACAAAAAGCAGTTAGATAAAAAAATCTTTATAATAGCGTGAGCAACAAAATAAAAAAGTACAAAAAGAACAGAGAAAAATAAAGAAAAAACAGCGTCAAGGCTGCGTGTGACAACAACAAATAGGAGTAAAACAACAACAACAACAATAAGTACAAAAATCATTTGGCATGCGGCCTTAGCAATAGCTGAATAGCAGCCTAGACCTAACCAGAACGGAGGATTTCCTTGCCCAGATCACAGAGTGCGGTCGCCAAGGCGCATCATAAAAATGTTAATGAAGTTGACAGGCAGCGAGCCAAGACCCAGTACCACGACCCACACGCTGAATGTGCCTTTTGTGGCACGGGGCAACAGCAGCAAAAAAAAAAAGGCAAACCAATAGCAAGAAATATTTGCTGAAAATAAAATGAAAATTAAGTGTGACCTAGAAAACGGCCAAAAACATTTGTAAATTTGTCATCGCCCAGGCCAAGCGAACAAAAGAGCATAGAAAAGTTTAAATCATAAAAAACCGACTTCTAGATACTCTATTAGCAGTGGTGAAGTGCCTGAGTTAGTGATTTGTTGACAATGGCAAAAAGTCAATTTTTTAAGGAATCTATAATATTTTCTTATCAAATTTGGAGCATTCAACTTTGAAATTGTTATATGTTACTGTTTATTTAGCGTCGGCAGACACTTTACAAAACAAATATACTCTCTTGCCCATTGGAAAGTGCCTTAAAAAAAATTATAATAAAAATAAAATGTAATTTCAGTCATTTCTCTATTTAGTCTTGTTGAAAAGCGTCAAGGAAATATGTTTTGTTTTTGTAGTAGAATTTTTTAAATTTGTGCTTTCATTAGCTAATGTGTGCCAGATAACTATCATATATGGTTTTTATATTTTGGGCCAAGCCCCAAAAAGCATGCTACAAAAAAACAATTCGCGTAATTGCTAAGAAATGGATTTTTCGGGCGCGCAGCTTTCTAAAATTTATTTGGGAATTAGGCAAAAGTTCGGCACAAAACTGTACAGGTTATAAAAGCTCATATCTATCTATTTGTGTGTGTGTGTGTGTGTGTGTATGTTTTGACGTGTGTGTGCGTGTGTGTATGTGAATCTGCTGTGATTGCTGCTGCTGCTACGGCTGCTGTCGTTGTACCGAAAAATATGATAAATGACATTTTGCACTTGTTTTCCATGATGATAATTTATACTCCGTTCGCAACGCAGAGCACGAATTAGTCGCCTGCCCGCACCCCGTCCGAGCCCCTAGTCGGGCCTGGCCCAACAATTTGGCCCAAAAGGCTGTAAAATTGCCAACGGCTGCCATTTTCATTTTCATTTATTTTTATTTCATTTCATTTTTTTGTTTTCATTTTTTTGTAGCCGCTATTTCTTTTTGTTCTTTACTTTTTTGTTATACATTTTTTACTTGCACATTTGCGTGCCAAAAAAGAGAAAATTTGCAACGTTGATGGATGATGAGTAATGATTGAAGCCATCTTGCCAGCCCTTGCAACGCCCACTGCCTCACACTCGCCTCTTCTACCACTACCCCCTCCCCCGCACCCCTTACCATACTCCCCCACTCACCCCGCATACCGCATCGAGTTGATTGTCATTTATGTCTGTTGGCGGCTTTTACGTTTGCTTATGTCAATTTGGCTCCAGGGAAATTACATACATTTCGTTTGTATCAGAAAATTAGTAGGTAGCTGCTAGCGTAAAGCATAAAAAATGGAAAAATTTTTAACACAACAACAACGACAACAATATAATTTTAAGCTTAGCTGCAAATGACCCGAAGGCTGAGCCCCAACTACAAGAACAACAAGAACAACATTGCTTTGCACCAGTTGCCATCACATGAAGTTCGTTTGAGCTGCTTCAATCTTAGCCCTGGAGATTGTCACGAAAATTGCCATAGTTGGCTGGGAAAGCTGCGCAGCTGTTAACGCTCTCATATTTGTTTATCAGTTTCAGAAATGAAACTCGCTTCATTAAGGCAAAATAAATACCACGGCCAAGTGGTTTTTGGGCTGTGCCAGATAAACGCATTCAGCACGAAGGCCCCCAATTAAATATTGTTTTATTTATATGGTAATTATTAATTGTGTGTGTGCACAGCGTTTAAGGCTGTGAATAATCAAAACATTAATTGAAATTGACAGTTGCAGAAAATTTATGATGCGAGCTCTTTGAGTTCAGTGTTAAATATCGATAAATTGCATAGCCCGTTCGTAGCTCAAAACTTTAATCAAATGAAACAAACGAATTGTGTTTTTCACTCTCGTATATCTTCTAAGCTTGTCTATTGTATTTGCTCTATTGTAAACATTGCCTGTCCGTGTTGTTAATTGTTCAACGTTAACTGAAGCAGGTGATGAACACAATTTCAAGATAATTATTAAATTGTTTACGTTCGTACATTCGCCTTGCCACTTTCCTTTCTATTTCCTCTATTATTATCCTTATTATTGCATTTCGAGTGCAGTTCGATAAGTGCAGGCAGTGTGGCGACCAGTGTTGGGTATTTGTTTGAAAGGCACTTCAGGCTGCTTTATAAGTGGCTTTCTTATTTATACCCATTTTGTTGAATTGCAATAAAAATGGCCAAAATGGTATAAACGTAAAAGTGGGAAAACCAATGAGCACTGAGCAAACACAAATCGAAACTGTTGGCGTTGGCGGCTTTTCCACGTTGCCGCCTTGTTTGCAAGTTTAAAAGCTGCCCTTTTTCGAGCAGCTTAAGCAGCACACTCTGCTGTAACTGTACGCGCGTGTGTGTGCTGAGGTGTGTGTGTGTGTGCGCCTTTCCGGTTTTGCGCTTTGGCTGCGACGACGTCGCCATCAACAGGGGAGTTCACTGGCAAGCTTAAAATGCAAAAATAAATGCCACGCATGGACCAAACGCACACATCACAACACACACACAAGCACAAGCACACACACACGCACACAAAGCAAATTTTTGCACCAGTCTTTCACTGCACGCTGCCCCCTCGGTTACCTCTACACGTTGCTCGCTTTTGAGCTCAAGTTTATATTACGCTTGGCCTGTTAACCGCAACTGCAATGGCTGACATGTGTGTGTGCGTGGGTGTGTGAGTGTGTGCCAGGCTACCTGCTAAGCACTGCTGATTGAATTCTTTTGTGTTGTGATTTTGTAGCACTTTGGCGGCTGCCACGTCCCCGTCTCGTCCCTCGGCTAACATTTAAAGTAGCAAATTTTTACACGCTACACTCTGTTTCGCTCTCTGTGTGTGTGTGTTAGTGTGCCACGTGATGCTGCAGGTGTGAAATGTGCACATAAAATTTGCACCTGCGTGTTGCTTTTTTTTATTGTTGTTGGCATTGTAGTTTTTGTTGTTGCTTTTGTTGTTCGCTTTCACTTTCGCCAAAGTTAGCAACAACAACGAAAGAAAATAAAAAAAGAGGAATGCAAAGCACCAGCTGCAAAAATGTCGTGCGGCGCATAAAATTCACTTGAGCGCGAACGAGGCGAGGCAAGTGTTTACCCAAGACATAAAACATTTTCGCAGTGAGTGAAATTAAATGCCAGCATGACACTGAAATGCAGCTGAAAACCAACCAAAGCACCATGCACCACATGCCCCAGCTCAACTGTGCCACGCCCACTTTATGCGCACCTGGTAGGCAGGCAGGCAGGCGGGCAGGCGGGCTCGCTGGCTGGCTGGCTGGCTGGCTGGTTGGCAGGCAGCTGGCAAGACAAAAGCCATTAAAATGCGCTAACGTCGCGTTTTGGTCGCCGGAAATGTGGCCCATATACGTGTTTGTAGGTATAGCGGCAAACGGTATCCGAGAATCTGTTCTAAATTATGATTTTGTCACAAATTCGAGAAATGCTTTTGTCCGATCACAAAATGTGCTTAACAGGCAGCGGCCTTTGCGACATGAAACGATAATTTATTCCGCAATGAATTAAAGCATGAATCTTAATGCAATTAGAAACTGGTTCAGGTTCAGTAATCTCAAAATCCGTTCTTCGCAATTTCGCCTAGTTTGTTATGCATTTCCTTATATTTATGCAATAAGAAACTTGTTTCCAATTCAAGTGATCTGGTTCATTAAACTCTTTCGCCCGAAAATCGCCAATTAAAAGAGATTTCTTTAAAATGCAAATGTGCTGGCCTAATAAAATGTATCTCAATGTGACACTTGCTTCTAATTCAGTTCATTAGACGCTTTCTTCTGCCTCTCTTGAACATGAAAAGAAAAAGAAAAGTGTAGCCAAGGTTTTTATGCATTTCATTTGGGGAAATGTTCTGGCTCTTTAATATGCATATCAAATCTTTTTCGCCTTAAATTCGCTGCCCATAAAGTGTTATCGAAATGCCGAGAATTGGCATCTGAGAGTGTTCCTCGACGGGACGACGATGAAGGTAAAGATAAAGCAGAAGAACAAGCAGCTGTTATCTGCACCGATTTGCAGTGCGTAATTAAAAATGCAGGCCAAGCACGCCGAGCATTGCATACTTTGGGGCGTCGTTTAACTTTGCACTTAAGCAGAAGAAGCTCAAGCTAAAAACGTAAATATCATTTGCATTTTTAAGTGCGTCTGGAATTGGGCTTGCCGGGGTGCCGGGCTGCTGTTAACTGTTAGCTGCTAGCTGGCTTTAGTGCTGTGCGGCGTCTTTAAGCTGTTCGAGCCAAGTTGAGGCCATAAACTGGCCCCTGGGCTGTATAGACCGCAGCAAATCAACGCAGGCACCGCAGCGAACGCCTCTTAATGCCATAAAATCAGCTAAAAGCAGCCACAAAACACGGAAAGGCAAGTGCCACGAGCAGGGCCGCAGCCAAAGCCACGACCCAGTCCGAGCGCCAAAGGACCAACGGCATCAACTTGAACTGAGCACGGAATTTATTTCAATAAAATGTGCATTAGCAGACCAAAAGGCAGCAACAAATAACTTGAGGCTTTTAGTGCGCACAAAAGTATGCAACGCCAGCGCCAAATGCAAAACGAAACAAAACAAAACGAAACGAAACGAAACGTAATGGAATCGAATCGAAACACAGGCGAGCTGCCAGCATGCAGGCGAACACAAAAAGAATATAGTACAGTTGCGTCGCATAGTAAAGTCACATATTAATATGAAAAGTCGCGTCGCGTCGCGTCGCGTCGTCAACTTGCAGATTTGCTAATACCCCAAAGTATGAAACATTTTACCCATGAGTAACTCTATTTGAAATCCATTACTGCCAACGAGTCTGCAACAATAAAACTGAAAAGTTTCAAATTTATGTCAAAAAAAGAAAACGAAGAAGATGAAGCGGCAGAAGCAGCAGAAGCAGCAGAAGAGAGGAAGAACAAGAGTGCGCCGGGCAACAACAGCAACAACGAACACACAACTGAAACACTGAAAAGAAGCCAACATTGAGCAAGCCAAAAGTAGGTTAGGGCATAAGGTGGGCTGCTGAATGGCGGATGGCGGATGGCGGTCGAGAGGGGGGCAGCGGGTCGGGATTGCGACCAAACTTGAACAATAGCAAAATGCGTGGCGGGCAATGGCAGACACGGGGGACAGCCGCATGTAGGGTATAAAAAGAAATGTGTGTTCGCCAACAGGCAACAGGAAAAAACATTCTAAACGTTTTTGATGGAAAACTTTGGGGAGCTTTTTGGCTCGCCAAACTCCTTGAAGCTACAGGCCACTCAAATTATGGAAAATTTTTGTGGCTGCCAAAAAAAAGCAAAGAAAAACGTCAGAGATAGAGGCGAAGTAGTAGCAGCAGCAAGAAGAAGAAAATATGCTGGCTGGCTGCCACGTCAAGTCAATAATTTGTGCCGCGTTTTTACAGCAATTCAATTAAAGCAACACACACAATCACACACACACACACACACACACACAGACAGAGGGAGAAGAAATACAACAACAACAGCAGACAAAAGATGCAATTGAACGGGTGAAGGGTTGGCCAAGAGTCCATTGCATGGCCGGAAGTGGTTGCAGCAACTTTTGCCGAGTGCCATTTGGCACACAAAAGATGGATGAGGCTGAATAAGACAGACAGAGACAAAGAGAGATAGAGAAAGCAAAAGAGAAATGGGGAAGCAGCTGCACTCGAGTTTCTTGAGTTCTGTGGAATATGTGGCAACGCCGCCAGTCGGAAGCTGATAATCAATGGCTTGCTGCAAGATGCACCTTTTCCAATCCAGCAACTGATAAGCTCCACCTCAACCGACCAACTGATGAACTAACTAACTGACTCATTGACCGACTGCCTGAATGGCTGGCTGGCTGCAAAGGCAACTGCTAATGAGCTTACACATGCTTATGGCTAAATGGCACTTAAATATTCGTATAATCTGGCAGAAGAGTTAAACGCTAAAAGCCTTTTGCATAAAACAATTGGCTAGAGCGCACGAATACTAAAGTAGCTTAAAGCTTTAAATGCGCCCAATTGGCACACGCTCAATAGATGACAATCCCGCCAATAGCTTTTATTTGCTTTCCAAGCTGTATTTGCCTTGAAATATTAATGTGTTCACCTACGTATATATTGTATATATTGCTTGTTGAGTCATTAAGGCTAGTTTGGGAGCTGGCCCAATATCCAGGTGACCTTCGGGCTACCCACCTATTAACAGCCAGGTAGCCTTGGGATCTACCAGTTTCTCTTCATCTACTTATTTGCCTCTTTTATGATTATTCGCATTATGCTTGCTGTTTAGGAATAATGTTGAATGCCTTTTGTTGCTGTTTTGGCTTACTTGACATAAATCTTGCTCACTTTACAGCACATCCATTCCACTCCCGTCCCGGCGGCCCCACCCTTAAATGGCGTTCTCGTTGACATTTTATTTAACATGCATATTTTTATTTCATTTTGCCAGAGCGACTGTCAGCGCTGCAAGAGATTTGAACTAACTGACAGTGAGACAGTCGGACAGACAGCAGCGACATTCAGCCAGCGATTTTTGCATTTGGCGCTCTTAAAAAGCTTATACAAATTACAAGAGAAGCGGACGGGCGGGCGGGCAAGCTGACGGGCTGCTTGGCATTTTTGTTTTTTTTTTGTTTTTGTTTTTTTTTTTTGGGCGTGTCAGCTGGGGAAAGCAAGAAAACTTGGAAATTAGATTTTTTAATATTTTATGCAGTCATCACAGCATTTTGTGGCCTTAAAACGCAGACATACACAATATAAAATTCATGCAAAAATTTATATATGTATCTTGCATATATATATATATATATATATGTATGTATGTATGTAGGATATATCTGGTACATGCGATATACAAATATTTCTTTGAGCATTTTCATTTGCATATTGGAGCATGTTTAAATGCTTTGCGCTTTTCTAATTTCATGTCAAGTTGACAATTTGGGCAGTCAAATGCATGAAATGGATATGTGACAGCAATTTCTGGGAGGTTTCCTACCATAAATATAAATGCTTATGTCTGCCTGAATGCCTGACTTGCTGCTCTATACGAAAATGGAGTTGAAATTTAAGGCATAAATTCAAATAAAAATTGCAGACATTGTATTCATGAGCTAGAGATGGTCGCGTGCTTATTCCGCAAGCAGACACGAATACAACTCACGCAATTTATCTTATTTTTTTCTTCATATAGCTCAGCGTCTAACATTATCTTCCTCATCATTAGCATTATCGGGATCATATTCATGCTTTTCTTCTACTTCGTCACTCGGCTGTAGGGAGACCCCCGACTTACTTTTAGGAGGTGTACTATCTTTTTCTAATTGATCCTCTTGAAATATCAATTTTGAATCTGTGCTTACTCTTTCACGCATCTCATCTTCAATGGAGGAGTCCGTGGAGAGTTCGTTTTCCTGTTCGGTCTTCGCCATGACGTAGGACATAACTACCTGGCCACCAGCTAGCTGACGGAACCATTTCGATTTCACGCAGAGCCAATGGTCCACCGCCTTGCCTAGGAAGTAAACATCTGCCGATGTCCTGGCAATATAATCGCGCTGCTCGTTGCTCATGGTCTCAAAGGAGGTATCCCAAACGGGCGGCTCTTTGACAATCCTTATGGGTTTGAGGTCCTCATTGGGCGGCGACTTAACAATTAAATCCAGCACTAGTATCGATTGCAGCAAAAAAATAGAACCAGTTAAAATGCAGGCCGCGCTCTGCGCCTTGCAGAAGAGAAAGAAACTATGCTCCAGCTCCTCCTCCGAGCCCATAAAGATCAGATGAAAGTCAGTCTCCGCATAGTGCATGGACAGCAGGGCGCAGATGAAATGCATCAGCATGCCGCAGGCAGTTACGAACATTTCCGGATGCAGCAGCGTCCGCTGTCCGGTTATGAGGCGTATGCAGCGCAGGATCGACAGCAGCATGAAGCCCACAAAGGTGGCACAAAAGATCAGGCTGTGCGGCAGCGGCTCCGCATAGTTCTGCGAGCCGGTTATGTGGATGTACATGCAGACTATATCGAATACCAGCTGGAGCACCTTGAAGAACAGCCAAACTTGATTCATTTCGGGTACAGATAAAAGGACTAAATGACTGCAAAATCAGAGGCAACAGTTCGTGTCGTTGTTGTTGTCGTTGTCGTTGTCAAGTGCTTTTGGCCAGCCTCAAAAGCCAATTCAATTTTGAGGCTGTGGCACACGTGGACGCCCCCGCACGAAATGTGATTAGCAGGACATTGTGGACTTCATAGGCGTTTTCAAATGTGCCATTTAATGCCTGGCAAACTCAATGTCAAGTCGGGTAATTTTCTTTAATGGCTTTTCATTTTGTCGATAGTGACACTTTCAGTTGTTATCACTGGGCCGTAAAAAAGGCCCAAAGACAATTACGGGCTTAGTGGCTAGAAAAGGGAGGGGGCGAGGGGGCAGCATTGAGTGCTAAACAGGAAATGATTTTCTGTGCTACTCTAAGAACTCTGGAAATGGGCGCGCCCCTTGGTAATGAAATCATGAATTAGATTTGAGCTCGAGAATTGTTATTGTTTTCGGCCACTTCTTCATTCTACCTCTCTCTCTCTCTGCCTCTCCCTCCCTCTCTTTCGCTCTCTGTGTGGCTTAATGACTTTTGTGGCTGGCTTGTAGAGCACTTGGCTGGGTCTGAAAGCGGCCACTGTGTGCTGTCTGTCTGTTCGTCTGTCCAGCTGTCTGGCATATTCCCCAAATGTCTATAAATCCCTTTTAAATGTTTTTAAGCTTTTGTTGGACATTTTCACCAAAATAGCAGCAGCAGTAGCTGGCTGCAGTGGCAGCCGTGGCAGCAGCAGCAGCAGCAGCCGCAGCAGCTGTAATGTGCGCATGGTCTGGGGCACACACACACACACACTCTCAGCGAAACCAAAAGGGAACAATATTAACGTGTCAACGAGAATTTATGTTTACCGCAACTGGACAACTTTCAAAAGCAGCTCCATAGATCCAGCATTTTCGCCTGCTGATGCTGCTGCTGCTGCTACTCCGGCTGCTGTGTGCGGAAGTGGCAGCAAATGCTTTACTGTCTCGCCAGTTAACATTTTTTGCCCCATTGTTGTTGCTGGCCAAGCGTGGCTGGAAAGAAAGCTGCCTGCCCCTTCAGCTTTGGCACACATATGCAAATGATCCATAAATATCAACACTTTGCACACACACACTCGCACACACACCCAAGCGAGTCAGAGACCGAAGCAGAGCGGCAGCGCCACAGAGGGAGTGGGGCAGATTTTGAGAGCGTAGCCAACGCAATTGAGAAAACGGCCAACTAAAAGTGGCCAACGATTTACACAGCATTTCTCGCACTATCTATCTTGCTCTCTCTCTCTCTCTCTCTCTCTCTGCCCCGCACATGTGAGAGTGTGTGTGTGCTTATGGTAATTGTGCTGAAAACTTGAAGCATTTTGCGGGCTGAAACTGAGGCAAAGGCCTCAACAGTGGACGCCATAAATAAATTACATTTGTTGCTCATTAAACGTTGAGTGGCCAAATGGCCGCAATTTAAAGTGTGGGCAGCGTGTGCGGCCGGACAGGGGGTTAGGGGGCGTGGCGGTGCTGCGGGCTGCGCAAAGGGTTGCAAGTTTGTTAGCCCGTAGCAAGGATTTAAATGTGTGTGTGTGTGTGCGTGTGTGTGTGTGTTTGAAGTGGCATTGATTTAAAGCAGAAATTCACTTAAGTCCTGCCATTCGCTCACATGTAATTAAGGTCGAGGATGAGTAATGTGACTTAATCATTGGTTAATAATTAAACTTCAGCCGTTGCAAGTGCAACAACAATTGAGCAACAATTGCAACAATACAAATTTGATGTGGGCGTGAATATGCCCACAGATCAATATTCGCCTAGTATTGTTTGTCTGTTTTAATTAAAATCGGTCTAGTTTTGACAAAGTTGTGGGAGTTTAAGATTTAGGAAGTGCGTTTTCTGGAGACTCGGGAACTTTCCAAGTCTAAATTTTTGTAATTTTTGCCATGCATTTTTGACAGCAAAATTAACCCCATCAGAAAAGATTTCGAATGTGACAAAATTTTGTCTTTATACTAATCTGGAAAAATTTTGAAAAAGTTTTGTCAGAGTTTTGAATGTTTTTGAAGTCACAAAAATAGTATAAGCTTTAATTTAAACTTTAAAACCCAATAACAATTACAATTATTATTTAAAATTTTACTCTTTCTGTATTCAAATAAGTTTTTGGCAACTTTTGGGCTTAGGTTCAAAAGTTGAAATGCAAGAATGAAGTTTTTGGCGCAAGGAAGTTTTTAATGCTTGCAAGGAAAGTTGGACTAATCATGGCCGAAGAAATTGCAAACTACGCATCGCTTGCCAGCTGAAATCAACACCTGCACATACATACACACACGCACACACAGCTGCACAGCTGTAAATTATGCCAAAAGTCTGCCATACGTACGCCCAGCTAAACACAAGACAAGTGCGATGACATGGGTAGTGTGCGAAGGGTGGGGCGGGTGGTGGGGGTCGAGGGCAAAATGTGGCTCATCAGGTGCAGGTCTAAGCCGCTGATATAATGCCTTATTATCATTTAATTGAGCAGCCAGGGCTTTCAAACAGTAAACTGCTAAACAGTTTACACAATTTATATAAAGGCCCCAAAACAGCAGCAACCCTCAGCAAAAACACAGAGAAAAAACAGAGAAAAACTGGGCGAGAGCGAGAGAGAGAGAGAGGGGAAGTGAAGAAGAGCAGAGCAGAGAGTATTTCACGGCTTTATGACAGGCAGGCAATGATTATAAACCGGCATAAATTTAAATTGAGTGTCACTAACTTGGGCCAGAGCTGGGCCCTGCAGGCAACTGGGTGGGCAACTGGCAAGTGGGGTTGAGGGGGCTTGCGGGCCTCGACGTGGGCACGCCCACTGCGTAAACAAGCCGCACAATGACCAGAAAATAACCGAAGCAGCAACAAGAGTTGCGACAAGATGTGGCAGCAGCGCCCAAAAACGGAAGCCCAAAGCAAACACAATAACAGTAAGTGGAGCATTTTGGGGCAATGGCAGCGATAAAGAGACATAGCCAAAGCCGAGTGGCGCAGGCGAAGTCGCAGGCAGCCAAGGGCAGGGGGAGGGACAGGCAGTGGGCTGGGTTGTCATGATGCTGGCAGGTCAAGCAGCGTATAAAATTCATAAAATATCCGCACTTAAAAACGCTGCTGGCCAAAAAACTAAAAACTTAAAACTAAACCAAAACGTACCGAAAAATGCTTGCTTTTTTTTCTCTGTCTCTCATTTTATTTTTGTTTTGTATTTTTCATATTTTTCTTTTATTTGTGTTTTAGGGCAGAGCTAACAATTTGTGCGCTGCCGCAGCTGTTGGTAGCTGCTCCTTGGGCACCGAATTTGTGTTCCGCTTGTGCTTTTGTCAGTTGCACATGCGGCTGGCCAGTGGGCGTGACCGCACACACACACACACCCGCCCACCCACACACAGTTCATTATGCTTCATGTATATTTTATGTGCTGCTGCTGCTGCTGGCTCGCAAATGCATTTGACCAAAATGTGACAAAAATGCAGCCATTATCAAGTGTTAATATTTATGAGTTAGTTATTGTTGCTACTGTTGTTCTTGCCATTGATGTTGTTGTTACTTGTTGCCTGTTATTTAAATATTGTTGACATATGCACTGGGCAACAAAAATACCAATAACAAAATAACAAAATTCAAAGGTCCGCACCACAACAATCAAACTAACAACAGCAGCAGCAACAACAACAGCAGCAGCAGGATCAACAAATCAAACACACAGCAAATAATTTGGCTGCATTTTACATGATGGTCACTCAATTCACACTCACTGTACCCATATCCGAGTGCCCAGTGGGGGTATCAACACAACACACAACAACCTGGCGAACAGCGGGGGTTGGTGCTGGTGCTGGGGGGTTGGGGTCGGGGTTGGGGCTTTGATATTGGGTTTCTGGGGTAAGCTATCAAAATGCTGTCATTGTTTCAAATGCAAATCATTGAAAACAGGCCACTAAACACGGCACACAACAGAGCGTAGAACGAAAAGGGAATGGAGATGGTGTTGTTGGGGCGGCTCGACTCTAAGGTGGGGCAGGGGGGGAGGGGAGGAGAGGGTTTCTGCTGCGCTTGTTTGATTTATGCCCATGTGCGTGTGCATTTAAGTGCAAATTGTTGCATTGTTGGAGTTGTTGTTGCTGCTGTTGCTGCTGCTGCTCCTTGCCGTGCCCGTTGTTGCTGTTATTGTTTTAGTTGCAGCTTGTGCTGGTGTATTTGTATATTGTATTTTGTAAACATTTAATATTCCAATTATGCAGCGCAATTCAATTGACAATTTGCTCAATGCTAATGTCGCCACAAAGCGCCGAACAACAACCGGAATTGCGATTGTGTGCCTGCGTGTCTCTGTGCGTGAATGTGTGTGTGTGCCTGCGTGTTTGCAAGCGATATAATAATTTGTAGCATACCTTTGGGTGCTGTTCGAAAATCACATGACTGCCGGGCTGCAGAGGCAGCGGCAGCGGCAGCGGCTACGACTGCGGCTGCGGCTGCGGCTGCAAGGGACATACATCACATAACGGTATTTATGTGCGAAATTCACTTAGCCAGCGTTCAATTGCCATTATACATGCAAATTGAATTCACTTAATTAAAATGCGTTCATAAAATCCACTCAAGTCCACAGAAATTTAAACGCTTGTAAGCAGCTGTTAACGTTGTGGATTGAAATGTTAACTTAGCAGTCGAGCAGTTGCCCCTTTTTGATTAGCCCATGTTAAGGGTGTGTTTATGTGCAGCTGTTAAGCCACTTTATGGTTACTTAACATATGTTATGTTGAATTTATAGCAACTTTACAGCTGTTATGTGTCCCTAGCATAGCCTGTATGTTGTATGTTGTTTAACAGTCCTGCTAAGGCATTACCCCTTCTTGTGTGGAACGCAGAGGTTGCCAAAACTGTTCCCAGCCGCTGGGTGCAGTTAACAGCAAATGTTAAGACGCATATTAATGTTAGGCCGGGACATTTAAATTATATGTTAAAATATTTAAAAAGGAATGAATGATAAAAATACAAAACAAAGTAAAAACAGAACCAAATATTGCAAAAATTAGTAGTAGGAGTTGAAGAGTTAAAAAAAAATAATAATAAAAATTAATAAAATCATTTTGGCTAGATGTGAATGAGGATTAAATTAGGGCACAGGTTAAGAGCAGCTCAAGTAACCCAAGAAATAATCAAATTACCATCTTATTGAGACTAAGACAAAAAGAAAAGTTAAGATTACAAATGGAAAGCCCAAAAAGAATATCTCTTCTCATATAGAGACTTTGTAATAAGAACCCAAGTTTAGACTTGGGTTGCAACGCCACTTGGGTGGGGAAAGGGGGGAGAAAGGATCTGCCGGTGCACTCGTCAGTCGTCAATTACTGCGCACATTTGTTGACAAAGTCATTAGAAAAACTTGTTTAGTTAAGGCTAGACCAAAGTCACGCGCTTGCCACGCCCACCAGCCAGCAGCCATAATTGCAAAAAGTATTCAAGCAAGCAGCAGCAGCAGCAGCAGCAGAAGCAGGCACACGAATGCCCAGGATACCTTTTAGGGAGACAGCAACGAGAGCGAGGCCCAAGCCCAGGCTGACTGCATTTCGAAAATATTTGCTTAAATGCCGCAAACCAAAACTCACATAGTTCAAGAATGAAATACGAAATATGCGCCGCACACGCACACACACACACACACACACACCAGGCCCTATCAATGTGGTAACCGCACCACAAAACGCGCAGCCAAAGCGCCCGCGGGCCTTGGCAACTTGGGATTGATATAGAGCTTGGGTGCGGGGTTGGGTGGGGGCGCGGGCTAAGGCCGTTGCGGACGCTGCCAACTAGCACGCGATATATTGATGTGCACGAAATATGCCAAATATCAGCGAGGGAAGAGGAAGAGCAGGCGGGGGCGGGGGCGGTGGCGGGGGCGGGGGAGCGGGTGCGGTCGCGCAGTTCTACAGCAATTGCAACAAGGATGCCGCCCATGCACTTTACATGTGTATGAATTGTGTTGTGCTCGCGCGTGTGTGTTTGGGTGTGTGTGTGTGTGCAAGTTGCCAAATCAAGCGCAAGCCCAAAAGTAGCAACAAATAAAATTTTATGCGCTCTGCGAAAAAGTTTTTCTTTTGCATAATGCCAGCAACAACAACAGCAACGAGCAACAACAACAACGAGCAACAACCAACAGCAATGGCAATTTTCATGCACAATGCAAAAGTTTCGATTTTATTGTTAGAGTGCGAGTAGCTAAACGAGTGCCTGGCTCGGGTTAAAGGGTGCAGCTTAAGGGGTGGCGGCAGGTTGGTTATGCTGTCTGTTTTATGTTTGTTTTACATTTGACAGCAGGAGCAGGAGCAGTAGCAGCGGCAGCAGCAGCGGCTGCCGTAGCCGTAGCCGGCGTCATGGAGCGTCAAAATGTGTGTTTTGTGTACTTTGCGATAATGCAATGCGACGCCAGCGTCAACGTCAACGTCAACGTCAGCGTTAGCGCGTCCGAAAGTCAAAAATTGTTGCAAATACCACTTATTGTATTTACGGCGCACCCAATGTGCACAAATGCCACAGCAGTCCCAGCTGGCGGTCGCGTTACGCATACGCCGCGTATGCGCCGCCCAGCCAAGGCAGCAACAATTTGATGGCTGTTGAACGCAGTTACCCAGGAAGAAGATGACATTTTCATGTAGCAAAGGACTTTATGGAAAATCTATATTACAATAAATTGAAATTACGTTTAAAATCTAAAGTATATTTGTGTAAGAGACGAAAGTAATGTTTGTGTGTTGTAGAAAGGCAACGAAAACAAAAAGAGGTAAAAATATAAAATAATTAAAGCTTGATAAATTTATTAAACCACAAATATTTTGTAATATTTTTATAATAACTTTAAGTTAGTACTTAAAAATATAGTCAAATATAAAACTATAAAATAAATAAATTATGTACAAATCATTCTCATTGTCAGCATACAAAAATTCACACGAATTAAACATGTGTTTTGCTTTGTTGAAAATTGAATGCTCATCAAATATTCATAATTTTAAATCTATGCCAATATAATATACATATTAAATCCGGTAATTTATGCTAAGTACTGGCCTATTTTCACCCCACACAAATTAAGCAGATTAAACTGCAAACTGTAATGCGATATACTTCGATAATCAATAATCATCTGCGAGTCTTTGGCCAAATTACGCTTGTGCCGTAATCGCATTAGATAAGACAATTGTGGGCGGCCGTTGCTTGGCAGAGTGAATTACAGGACTATCGTATAGCAGCAGTTCTATCTATCTATCTATCTATCTATCTATCTATCTATCTATCGTTATATCGTTCTATCCATCTGTATCCGTACATATTAAAGTAAACTTCACTCATTTGTTTGCCAGCCCCAGCCCAACTCCCCCTCTTGCCCAATGCTTTCAGGGCAGACAAATCGCTAGCAATTTAAAGCGTGCTGCCAAGCAACTAACTTGCCACTTATGCAGAGCAGCAGCGGGGGAAGTGGCGGCAAGCAGCGGCTTGGGGAATGTGTGCTAATGTAGTTTATGCCCACAATTTAGCATTTCGAACGCTCACAGCTGCAGTGAATCGCATAGGTTTAACTAATTTGCATATTGTCTGCTGCAATTGCATTACAAGGCATGCGTTCAGTGAGGTGGAGAGTGGGGCTTGAGGGGGTGTGCGGGTTGATTATGCTGCTGCTATCGGGGGCAGCAACCTAATCAATTGGCTGTTGTTGTGCGTTAATGAAATGAACCGTTGCACATGGACAAAGAGCATAAAAACCAAATGACTGGACGAAAGTCTAGACTTTTGCCATAGAGCAAACAGCTCACTAATTACTCTGCATATGAAAATGTAATTATGTATGTTGAAAATAAGTAAACATGTGGCAAGCAGCCACAAAGAGCTGCACAGTCGAGGTTAGACCACTGGCAACAGCAACAGCAATAGCAGCAAGCAGCAAGCAGGAGGCAGGACGCAGGAGGCAGGCGCAAGCACAAACACTGAAACTAGCCAAGGTGGCAATTATTTAAGAACCCAAAACGCAGCCAACACTGTGCAACATAATTAAATACATGCATGCTTAACATGACTTGCTTTGCCGAAATTCCAACTTTACGCCCAACACCCCCGAGCAGCTTCACCTGTTCACTTAGCAGGAGCTAACGAGTTTATTTTTTAATTAAATGCTCAAATTTATCATAAAATATTCCATTATTTGTGTGTGAAAAAGAAGTTCTTTGAAACTTAGTTACAAATTGAAATCCTAGTTAAACAAATGATTTTAAATATTTATTAAAAAACCCCGAAACTCACTTTTCAAGTATTCTTGAGAAAAAATAAAAATTTTAAAAGCTTTGTGTACCAAAAGGAAATAAAATTGTTGACAGATATTGACAAAAAAATGTATAGATATAATAAAATACATAAATACTTTCGAAATAAATTGAATATATTTTTGCCCTTAGTTATGTCAAGATTTTTTGTCTACTAAAAGCAAATTGACTTTATTAATAATTCAATTGAATATTTATTTTATTTAAAAGCTCAAAACCTTCGCATTTATAAAGTTTGGATTCAAACAAAACAAAATGTTTTTGAACATTTCAGATTTCATTTTGATTATTCGCATTAACAATGCCGTAAGTTTAAGGAACACGTTTCCAAACTCTATTCCCTCGGCAGCAAACGGAATTCTCAGCGCGACTAAATTCACGTTGTATAGTGAACAACGTAAATGCCACGCCCCGCTCACCGCCGTGAGCCTAACCAGTAATGCGTTGCGAACGCTGGAACTTAAGTATTAGCAGACCTCGTGACAGTTTAAATTTCCACAGCGACATTTTTCAGTTGTTGTTGTTGCATATTTCTCGATGTATTTTTTATTTTTATTATTTCTTTTTTTTTCTTGCCGGCGGAAACACAACGAACTGCCAAATGGCTGGCGCAAAGCGGAAGAAAAACTAAAACAAATGTCAGTCGTAGTTGACGCGTAGCCACCGACCAACCAAGCAGCGCGCCACTTGGTGCACCACCCCGCGAAGCCACCCAGCCACCCAGCGGCCTAGCCACCCGACTAGCTCCAACTGTAGCTGCAGCTTCAGGCAGCCAGCGAAATGCAAATGTCATTTGCAGTTGACACTTGACTCAGCACTTCGCACTGTCCTAGGGCACTTTGGGGTTTTCACCTGCGACGGCTGCTCCAGCGTCAGCTACTGCTGCAGTTGTTGGCACAATGGTGGCTATACCCACACACCCACATCCACACACCACACATAAAAAGGTTAAATAAAAAAGGACCAGAGGTGACTGCAAAAAAAAAGCTACTAAAGTCAGCTGAACGGGAACAAAGTCGTGGCCCCTCTGGGGAAGCGGCAGCTGGCGCGTCCACGTTGTCGTCTTTATGCAGCATTCTCGTGGTCGTCATTAGGAGGGCATACGTCAAAGTATGCGCTTTGTTTTTGCTGCCACTGCTGCGTGTTAATAGCCCCCCAACCGTGGTTGACGCCGACATTTGCATGACTTGACACACGGGGGCGGTGCCAGTTGGGCGTGGCAAGTCAAGTGTTGCGTCTGGCGTGTGTGGCGAAAGTGAATGAGAGTGTGCACAACGCGGACTACCTACATTAAATCTGAGACAGCAGCGGCTGCTTCAACTTAAAAAGAATTAACTAATTTAATATTTAAATAATATATATGTGTATTCAGAATTTTACAAAATAACCAAATCCTAAGAAGGTCTAGCTTTTGATGTTTTTATATAATTTGTTTGGCAGCGCATTTCTACTGTTTGATGGGGCGTATGATTAATAAATGCGCGTAGCTAAAAAACGACACTTTGGCCGTTTTTAGAACTAACAAAAGCTTTTTTTACAGCTTTCGCACTTGCATGATACATTTTGACAATAGATGGCGCACTTGCTGCCAATAACAAATTAAAAGCAAATTAATTGTCTTTAATGCCATAAGACAAATAAAAGCTAATCACTTTTATTTTTTAATAAATAAACAATTTTAAAGAATTCTTTTAACAAAAATAGTTTAATTGCATTCAAATTTTTTATTAATATATGTATATTAATTAAGAAGTTAAAAGTTAAGGTTTACTAAATGAAATTTACATCCCCATAGACAAATTATTCGGTTATAATTTATGTACATACTATATATAATTAAAACCCTGTATTAAATAAATTATATTTCAGAATTTGCATTACTTATTTCCAGTGCTTTTCAAAATAAATATTCAATTATTATAATACCAACCGCAGCCCCAATAGGGGCAATTACGGATAGTATGCATCCAGTTGTAATAATAAATATATGTACATATGTTTCGACTTACAACTGTTTTAGCCGCTTGCTGCCATGGGCAGCAAAACAGTTCAAGCTGCCTGAGATTTATATATTTAAGTGGGGGCCCAAATCCGATACAAATACATTTGCCAGCTTATCTGAGAGAGCACACTGGCAGCGGACACTTTTTTCTATATATTATATATTGCACTTGCGGATCTGTTGAGTTCAACTTCGGACAGTCGTTGTTTGGCTTGGCACTGGAACGGCACGCAGCGCGCATCCAACTCCGGAAACTGATCGATTTTTTACAGCTCAATTCCGGCGACATGTACGGACAGCACGGCACCCAGGATCAGGTTGCAGGAGAGACCGCACTCTGGACACCGCAGGGACGTCAAGGTGCCGCCGGTGCCCAGGGCCTAAACAATCAGTCGTTCAGCTCATCCTCCTCATCAACGATGACCATGCCCCAGAATATCTTTACAAATCCAGCTATACAGCCCTCCAGTGTGATCAACTTATCCAATTCCACGGACGTTGTGATCGGACCCATGACACAGTATCAGGGACCAGTTAGCATATATTACATGGATGCCAGCATGCAGACAGCTGCAGGTAAGTGGAAACAAGATGAGCGTGGCTCAAGCTCGTAGAAGCTGAAAAACCGCTAAAAAATACCAAATACTTTTGGACTTTTTTGAGGGAGGTCTTTGTTATAGGTGCAAAATAAAGTTTTTCGAGTATTTCGTTTTATGTAATTGTTTTTTCTATTTTTTTTATTTTTATATTCTTAACATTTGAAAAAGTATATGCATTACTGAATAGACTTTTTATGTATTTTAGCGGCCGTTAAAATTGTGGGTGGATTTCCACCTAGCATTTCACTGAGGGAAATAGCTTAAAAGATACCTTCATATGTACTTTTATACTCTTACAGAGGGTAATATAATATTGACACACAAGTTGAAATGCCTTTAAGAACAGATCTGATATTATATATATATAATATATTTCTTATCAGGGCGACGTGGCGAGTCAATACGAAGCGTCTCAGTTAAGTGTACTAGTTGTATTGTTGGAAAACTTAGCTTGTGACATGCAGCTGTCATGAGAACAATCCAAATTTGCCCTATTGTATTTAAATTTTGTAAGTTTAGTATTTTTGCTCGCAATTTGTATTTTATTTGTTGTCACAAAACGCATTTCCTGTCAGTTTTTTAAAGCTTCAACATCGGAAAAGGCTGCAATTCTTTTCTGTTTGCATAGAGTTTTATGTCTAGCCATTTATCTAAGTGGAAAGTCAACTTTAAACAGTATCGAGTTGTTGAGAGCTGATATATCTAGCGTGATTGGCCGATTCCAAGTAATACAGCTGTACAAATACATGCAGAGCCCCTTAACTAATACCATGGAATATCCCATAATAATAACTAATACCAAGGTATTTCCAATACAAACAGTTTATGTGAGCGGCGCAGCAAAGGCGCATTTCGAATGCGAGGCGTTGTGCATTGCGCATACGTCACGTTGTCTGGCGACGCGCGCCGCAATTAAAAGCGGAATCCAAAATGGAAAACAAAAGAGGCAACTAAAAGAGAATGAGCAATGAGCAATGAGAAACAAAAGTGCAAAATACAAAGAAAAAATTAAAAAGTAAATAAATAAATAATACGAAGAAAAAAAAACTTAAAACTTAAAAGTGTAAACGATATGGCAAATCCGCCAAAACAACAACAAAGGCCGGCAAAGCATGACGCAGCCTGCGACTTCGACGACGTTTCGCCAACTAAAAACATGTCAACCAAGGCGCTTGTAGGGCAGCGCAGGGCAAGAAGTGCCAGAGCTCTGCTGTCCGATTGCCAAGCGACGGCGTCGCGACGTCGACGACGTCGCCAGCTGCTCACCAATGCGCAGCGTTTCAGTCGTTTCTGTGACGGGTTCAGGTGCGGCAGTTGCGTGCGCCGTCGGTCAGCGCTCGTTTATCGGTCAGAGGCGTCCACGTCTACGTGCCACTTGGGCAGCAAGTTGAAAGCGTATTCTGCGCAGCACTCGCAACTAGTTCAATTGCCACAAGCTCGGATTATAATATTTATGATAATTCGCATGACTCAGCGCGCGCGGCATTAGTCACATATTTGACGCACAACACACAAATTAGGTTTAATTACTTATGCTTTAGCAACAAGTTTTCAGAAGAGCCAAAGTGTTGAAGTGTGTGTGTGCACGATAAGCGTGTGTGTTCGCTACTGTTATACAAGCACTTGCCGTTATAATTATACGCCCTCGCCCGCGCCCGCGCTCGCCACCCGCCCTTTGTCATGAAGCTGCTGCTGAAAGTACATTCCGAGCGCACCGCGCGCAATCGGCGCACGCCCGAGCGCAGCTACACGGCGTCGCCAGCGCCAAGTATGAGTAGAAGCCAGACTTAGGGTAGCTGCAGACGAGGCTCGACACACTAATGAATCGATCTTGCATTTCATAGGAATCAACAGCAGCAACGGGAGCAGCAGCAACAGCAGCACAAGCAGCGGCAGCAGCAGCGCCGGCGGCAGCTGCATCGGCGGCCATCGCAGTCGCGGCAGCTCCAAGTCAAAACGTCTGACGCGCAACACACTGTTGCTGGGCCTGCTCGTCCTGTTGGTCCTGCTCACGGCCATTGTCATCGTCTATGTGGAGCTGAGCCGCACTCGCGGCCAGCTGGCGCAAAAGTCGATCTACTTTGGCAACACCTACGAGGATGGCACGTGTAAGTGGGCAACAAATGCGGCCGCCATAGCCTATTCACATGTTGTGCAGTTCCAAATCTAGGAAATGGTCATCTCGTCATCGAGCGCTTGCAATGGGGCGCCTCCGATCGAAGCGTGCAGCTGACCATGCCGCTGCACAGGCCCATACCCTATGTGCTAATCACGCATATTGGCGTGCAGTCGATACCCTGCGGCAACATCTACAAGTGCTCCATCAAAATGCGCACCATACAGGACTCGGCGATTGCCGAGAAGAGCCTGCCGGATATACAGTCCAATTTCTACGTAAGCAGCCCTCAAGCACAATTCCACAATTCCCGGCACGTTCATTCGACTAACACTTTTGGACATTTCGCTTTCCGCTTTCCGCTTGCCGCTTGCTGCTTACGCAAATTGTGTTGATTTCGTCTTTGGCACAGGTTTCCGATGAGGGCAACATATATGTGGGTCGCGGCTGGGACTGGGCCAACACGTATGCCAATCACACACTGGCTATTACATTTATGGGCGACTATGGCCGATATACGCCCACGGACAAGCAGCTGGAGGGCGTGCAATTCCTTTTGGCCCACGCGGTAGCCAATCACAAATTGGATTTGGACTACAAGCTGGTCGCACAGAATCAGGTGAGCACTCAACAGCTTTCCGAGTACCCTAACGCCCAACCTCTCTGCCCACCCCGCCACACAATCCACTAAACACGATCAATAAATTGTTGCTAAGCATTTCGTGAGTTGTTTTACAATTCAATTTGAATCGTTTAAGTTAACTATAGAAGGTTAACTCGGGATTTATCGAGTAAATTAAAATATCTTATTGATCTTAGATAAGCTAATATATCTGGTAGCTGATTAATTTTAATATCGAATATTGTCTTGAAGATTTATGAGATACACTTTTCTAAAAAGATGTTATCTTTTTAAACACTTTTGATAATTCCTTAAAAGTGAAAGGAACCCCCAATTAGCTTGTAATAATGATGTTGATAAAAACATAGATTTATTATACAATATTCTAGGGTCTTTCAGAAGTGTATCTTTTAATATTATAAGGCTCTTTTATAGGTTTAAAAAATCTTTTGATAATTTAACTGCTTCACTAGTTGTCTCTTTTATTTGCCCAATTTTAAAAATCTTTTGGCTTAACTTTGGCAAAGTCTGCTCCTTTTAAAAAATTTAATCATTATTGTATATTTTTGCGCTTCCTTGCAGACAAAAATCACCAAGAGTCCTGGTGTCAATGTCTATCGTGAGATTAGCAAATGGCCGCATTTTTATGGCTGCAACATGGACCTGGTGCCGAAATGTGGCAGTGAGCTCGGCATGACGGCTGCCTCCTGGATTGGTGGCCAATAATTACAGACTTTAAGCCAACTTTTAGCTTTAAAAAAAAAACAAAAATACATACACATACTCGCACACACATTTCTGCATCTTTATATAAATGAACCAAATAAAATCAACGTAAGCTTTCGCTTAATGTAAAATATTTCGTATTGGTCGGCTTGAAACCGGTTGGAAGGTGTGTGCCGCACAGGTGTTTTATTTATAGAGCACGTTCCTCTCACGTCTCAGTTCTCAATCTCTGCTCAGACGAAGCTCACTCTCGCTCCCCCTCCCTCGCTTCCTTTCCCTCTCTCTCTCCATCTCCCTCCCCCTCTCAAAAGCTGTTTTGTTTATATTACGCTGTGCTCAAAAGCTGGAAATTCCCAAGCGCAAAAGCAAAAACCTATCAGCATATACAGACGGGTTGTATGTAAGTCTATATATGTATGTATATAAATGTATGAGTATAGTACAACATCATTATCGGCACAACTTGTAGTCAGTGTTTTTTTTCTGTATACACGCACATACACACTTGCACTATATTGATGCTGTTTCAGTTGTTGTTGTTTTGTTTGTGAGTTAATTAAAAGCTGTATATCATTTGGAGCCATTAAATTTCCACTGATAACTAAAAACATGCAGCAAAAAAAAAAAGTGGGGACCCATTATTTCTGGGTAAATTCAAACTAAATAACGGAAGTCTGGAAGTTTTTTACTGAGTCACATTTAGAGCTTTTTTCAATTCATCAGCTTATCTAATTAAATAAAGACCTATGTTAACAATTGCTCAACCACACTTATCAGTGCCCCGCACTTCAAAATCAATGCAATAATTTAAAGATTAAAGCCCAATCTCAATTGGTATCTAATGGCTATATGGTATTGAGTACAAGTGTACTCAAATTCAGTCTTCAACAATTTCCTAGCTACGTTCTAAAGTTTCAACTGGACATGTTATGGATCATCAATGCTAATTGCTAAAGGTCACTTTCTTTCGCACGATTTTACCTTTCATTTGACTATTATATTAAAATCTTACTTGCCGCAAACAAACAAAACAATTCTCAGAATTGTTTAGCCCACACTCCGCATAGCATCTGTCGTTGTGAATTTTGGCCGTGTATCTGTGAGTTTTGTTGTTTACAAGTTGTGCAAACAGCAAAAAAACAAATAAAGAAAAAAAAACAAATGAAGAAGAGACGTCTAAATATAATCAAAAGTGTGGAGAGTCAGGCGGGCTGGAGAAAGAGCGAAAACTAGCCGCAAAAAATCATTAAAAGAAATAACTTGAAAACACAAAAACCCGAAATCAAAAGTAAAACAATGCCCGCTAAATAATTCTGCCCGAAATTGAGTCGATGTTCTATGCTAAACAGAAGGCTTACTATATATTTAGGGTTTTCCTGCGGTAAGCAACCAGTTTTGAAGTGGAACGGACTTCAGCCAAATGGAAAAATCAACTAGCCATAACTTGTTATTGATCTGATGAATATTAAATGCTAATTACAGTCGCCAAGCAGGTTAATATACCAAACTAGAACGAGGTTTGTTTTGCTTACTATTCAACCCGAAAAATGTGTGATATTTGAAAACTGGCTAAGAACAAGCGCTCAAAGCAAACCCACAAACTATTGGAAAACTCAAAATCAATTTGCGGCAGGGAAAAATATCAAAATAAGTACGTATTTTTATACTCAGCTACGAGTGTATCGCACAAATTTCCACTGCCTGCTTTGTCTCTCTCGATCGGCCACTCTTTCTCGCCCGCTCCACCTCACTAGCTGTCGCTCTATCGCTCTCACTCTCTTCAACTCTCGACTGACAGCAGCCGCCAACGCTCCAGGGTCTTCGACTCAGCGACTCGCATCGCGTTTTGATCGCCGCTCAGTTGATCGGAGCCCCTCGAACGCGTCGCTGCTCAGTGAATTCAATTTGGCATGCGCTTACCTTTAAAATAAATGCTATAGTATATACCCTTTGTGTAAAAACAACATTTTGCTGCAGTCAAATTATTGCGTTGCCAACTTTGTGTATAAGTTTGTGTTAAATTGGATACAAAAACGCGCACAAAATAGTGTTTTGACAAACCTAAACGTCGTTGATCCGTCGAAAATCGGCGAACGGATGCCTCTAATTTACGGTAATTAAGCGTAAACAATGAAATTAGTAGCGCAAACACAATAAATTAAGCGCATTATGTTTTACGGAAGAATCGAAATATATTTTAGAAAGTGTTGATAAATTAAATTATTAAAAATATGTGACAAATACTATTTGGCTTTGGAAAAAAAAAGTATAAAGAGGCATACAAAAAGTGCATAAAAATAAACAAAACTGAGCAACACAACCAAGATTTGGAAAGTGATTAAAAAGAAAAATAAATGATTTATTCAATATAAATAATGTATATTGCATTCAAAAGTAAATAATAAAAACATACAACTCAATTAATGTGCATACAAATAATCCAGACAATGCGAAAAAGTTAAAAATAGAGAAAAAATACTCCAAGTCATATTTGAAAATCAAAGAAAAAGGCAAGAAAAAAACACAACTCATTTGCGCCAAGCAATTCGCATTCAATGATAATTGTTAACACACATGAAACAGTCAAGCAAAACTTGGTAATTGCCGTGTTGTTGTTGTTGCTGTTGTTGTTATTTTTGCGCCCGACGCCCAAACAGGCCAACACACACACACACACACCTACATCGGCAACTGCTGCGCGTGTATTAGTGACAATGGCCGCCGCTTTAATGCCGGTGTTTTTGTATTGGTGCGCTCAGAGACGCAACGCGATGTCGCCGTGTGGTTCTTGGTGTTGTTGTCGTGTCGGGCCATTGTTATCTGAAAAGTGCGCTCTGTGCCAACTTTACGGGAGCAGCTGCCTTATCGCTCACTGTCCGAAGACCCAGCTGAGCCGTCACTATGCTTTGGTGGGCGCTTTATCGCTTCATTCTGGGAATGCTCCGATTGCGCAATGAAAGAATTTGATTGTTGGCCCACTTCAATACGGGGGGACCAGACCTGCCCAAGCTCGCCAAATGTTTAATGTCAATCAATAAACTGTGTCGCCATTCGATTAAACTTATGCAGCATTTATGGACTCATAATGCTTAAATATCAACTTAAACTTGCTCAATCATTTTGAGCTTTGCTCTATGCATTAAATTATTTCCACAGTTTTTTAAGTGGCGAGCTCGATTCTCGGAATGCACTGTTACAAGCTCAAAACGTAAATGAATGATAATTAGCATAAGACCTGCGCAATAACAGAGCTCGCCGTCTGGAATGATAGCTAATTATCGGAGAGCTACAATAAGTAGACTGCTAATATACCCTTTCATTAATACTAAATTAAGTGAAAGATGGGTTTATTTTAGAATATAGTTTGAAGTTGAGAGTAAGTCCGTAGACATGAGCAACAGAAATTTTCAATGAGCGTGAATAACTTAACAAGAGAATAATTTTAAGGCTTATTAACAACTTGTAAAGTAGCATCCAGTCAAGGAATATTCTATTCATATTTCAAAATAACACCTACTTATTGATTTCGAATTAAATTGCCTATTACCTGATTCATTGAGCGTTTTATTTAAATCTGAAGAATTAACTGCTTACAATTCACTATAAATTAAATTTGCCTGTCGGCTTACTCATTTTATATTACGCATTGGCATTTACATATGTAATTACATATGTACTTACATATATATGTAGATATCTTGTGGCCTCATTTGCTTATCAATAAAAATAAAACAAAAATTTAAACAAGCCGTAAATATTTATTTATATCATGGAGCAGAAAAAAGATAAATCAAAAGGCCAATTTAATAAATAAATAAAAACAAGTAAATTAAAAAAATTATTAAACTAAACGACAGATGATAATTATGGAAATAGAAAAGAAATGTTTGCAAGGTGTGATGCACTTTTTCAATGTTAGTTAATACAAAAATAATTTGAAAATGCATCAACCCTTGCAAACGACGATGACAATATTAAAAGATAAAAATAATACACCAAAATAATAATTTTTATCATTCGGCGCAGTCACTATCAACATTTTAAGTAAAAAAGCAAATTTACTTTCAGATGTTCATGATGTGATGTTTGCCTAGAGCGCAGGCTGGGCCAACAACTAAACAACAAAACGTAGCAAATAAATTATTCAGTCAAAATGTTTCAAGAGAAGTGCAACAGTTGCTGAATTTGGG
Organism: Drosophila colorata; assembly: GCA_035041545.1. Classification (NCBI taxonomy): domain Eukaryota; kingdom Metazoa; phylum Arthropoda; class Insecta; order Diptera; family Drosophilidae; genus Drosophila; species Drosophila colorata. The sequence goes on from JAWNLD010000564.1 coordinate 12,228,695, forward strand.
ACCGTTCGATCCTAAATAAAATTAAAAAAAAAAAACGTTACAAAAAGAAAGCGAGTGCGAGCAAAAATTATAGAAACGAATCAGTGCTAAAGTGCTGCGAAAAATGTATTGCGACAATGGGACAGAGCTAAGTACGAGCACAACTTCAAACATACACATAATAAATAGGAGCAGTGGCAAGAATTGCAGCACATCCTCGACAGATTCGGGCGTCGGCTTGGTTGATAATGCAGCGACATTCGAGGCGGGGCCAACGACCAAAGATAACAGTTACAAAACCAGCAGAAAATTTGAGGAAACAAAGCAAATGCCCGAGCCGCAGGCGGAGGCAGAGGCACAGGCGGAAGCGAATCCACATCGTATCAGCATTGAGGTTGAGGCAACAGTAAACCTCAACAAGGCAACAGCAGCAAATCGACCGAAGAAGTCATCACCCGCACTCTCAATACGCAGCACTACGATCTCCATCGTATCCATCGATGAAAATGCCATCGATTCCAGCTGCATTGACAGCGACTCCGAGGCGGAGGCAGACGATGGCTGCACGGTGCACAAACTGGGCCAACAAATCAGCTACCCGCCACAAAGCGCCGAACTGACGCAGCTCAACAAAGGACTAACGGTGATTAGTCGACAGGTGGTGCCCAGCACCAGCGGGGCACCGACGCCCGCAGCACCCGACGTTGTAGCCAAACAACTGCTCAATGGAAATCTGAGTCTTGCAACGCCAACAACTCCATCCTCGCCGCAGCAAATTGGCAGCATTGCGCTAACCAATTCTACAGACGTTACCTTCGGCGATAAGCACTACTACGAGGGGCCTGTCACGATACAGCAGATTCTGATCGATAGTCGGGAAAAGTGGAAAACTGCCGATGGCGAGTCGGGCGGTCAGGATAATCCCGGCTTTAATCCACAGTCAACGCCGAATGGCAGCGCTGCGGGTAAGTCAAGTTAGTTAAGATTTAATTTAAAGTTAAGAGATAGTATTTAATGCATATACTTGATTACTTTGTTGTCTGTCTGTCAGTCTGCTTTTATTTATACTTCGCATTCACCTTGGATCACTTATTTGCTTTGTGGGGCAGCCTGTGGCTAATGCTTAATGCGTGCGAATGATTTTTTCAGTTTATTTTTTTGTTTACTGAGGGCGGACATTTTGAAATTTATTTGGGAGCGAAGAGAATTTCAGTATACAGAATTTAAGAATAAAAATAATGTGTTAACTGCAAACTAACGGAAAATTATCAATATACACTAAAACATTTTATAATTGTGCTAAAGAGTTTATGACTTGAATTTAAATAATTCCAGAATTTTTTTTAAATATTTAGTAATTAAATCCAGTCCCTTCTCAGATACTTTAGTTGTTATACCTGAATAGGTTTTTTTTGTTTTGCGCAAAGTCAAGGTCATTGCAGCAATTATTTTGATCGCGCATACGCATCGTGGGCCGAAGATATTGTGCATACGACCTGTGCCATAAATCAGTCAAACCAAAGGCGCACAAAACACACACATATGAACAAACAAACACAATGACAGCTGGCAACAGATACAATTGTTTACTCGAGCGTTTCTCACAGCACCCATAATTAAAGATCGAACTAACGGAATATCTGCAAATCGAATTGAATATGAATTCTAGCCAATTTATTAGCGCAATGTGGCAAGGCAAGAGGCTCAATTAGTTAAATCCACAAAGTTAGTCGGTGGTTCCCCTTAACTAGGGTATAAAACTCGGATCAAAGTCACGTGCCCCCCCAGTGCTGGGGGACTTTTTTCATTATACAATGTTCATTAATTACTTTCACCAACACGAAAAACAAGTGCAAATTCTAGCACGCACTTGTTGTATTTAGTATATACCATATACTATATAGAGCGAAAAAGAACCGTTTTATAAGGAACGGCATTTTTGTTCAGCTGCGATTTGAGCAGTTGCTGATATTCAGTCGAGGAACCAATGTCGAGGAACGCGATGAATTATTGCCTAAAATGTCGCGAGTTTATCCAGCGCAGTCCCATAAAATGTGATGATATTTGTGGGCGTGTCTGTCATCCCCACTGCAGTGGCTTAACTGAGCAACAGCTACAAATTATTCAGATAGTGCCCAATATCAGCTGGCGCTGCGATAGTTGCCTAAAACAGGCCCAGAAAAATCAGCAGCTAAGCGAAACACTGGAAAAATTTGTTAGGCAGTTTTCGAAACGGTTGGAAATATTAGAAGAGGTTTTAGCGAGGCGTGAGTGTTAGATATCTACGCAATAAATATCTGATAATCTATATATGTCCAAAGATTTCTTTATTCACAATGGTAACCCAATATTGATTGTTCTACATTTCAGGTGCCAAACTAAATGAGTCCTCAAAGGAGCCAGTTCCGTGCCCATTTCTGCCTCATACAATCAGTCGCAAGGCCATTATTATAACGGCCACCTTTGTGATGCTAACCATAGTGTTGGGCGTTATACTGGCAACGACCACTAATCTCTTTGGGAAGACGTTGAATAAAAGTAAGCTTGGTGATGGCGACGATTCCAGACAAAATATTCCAATCAATTCAACAATAGGTACAGTTTTGTCGCCTTCTATATGTTTGAAAACACTTTAAAATTTGGTGCTAGCAATTGGCAAACTTGCCCATACATTTTTCTCTTCTATTCTATTCTAATTCTGTTTAATCAACGCAAACGCATACAATATCATGTTCAAGCTTAATAACCAACTACTAAACAACGCGTACAAAATTTAATTACATCTCCAAACTATCGGTGATCACGCGTAACTGTACTGCGCTTAACAGTGTTGATAAGTGCTTCGAAATTAAAGTGTGACCTTAGTTCAATTGAATGGAATATGAAAGTGAATCGTTTTTGGTGTTTAAATTGCTAACTAATAACAAAACCAACAACTTCGTGACGCAGCCACGCTGGAAGTGATCAGTGTTGAGGAATGGGGCGGACGGCAGCCGAAAAGAGTGCTCACGAATCTAACTCTGCCCGTACCTAATGTGATCATATCCCATACCGCCGCCGAGGGCTGTGAGTCAAGGGTAAGTTAAACAGCTGCTCTGCCGCAAGGAGCCGTATAATTTCTAGAACATTTCGTTTGTCCCAAGGATGTGTGTGAGGCCCGTGTGCGGGTTGTGCAAAGCTTTCACATGGACGGCTGGACTTGGGATCATATTGGATACAATTTTCTAGTTGGAGGCGACGGTCGCGTATACGAGGGTCGCGGCTGGGATATCCAAGGCGCGCACACGCTAGGCTATAATAGCCGCAGCATTGGCATCTCCTTCGTTGGCACCTTCGTCAACATTTACCCAACGGAAGTCCAGCTGCAGGCTTGTCAGCTGTTACTTAAAGAGGGCGTACGCCTGAAGAAGCTAATACCCGACTATAAGCTCTACGGGCATCGACAACTGAGCGCCACCGAAAGTCCCGGTGAAAAATTGTATTCTATCATACAGACCTGGCCACATTGGACCAAAAATAAACCCACATTGGAATAAAATAAAAACTGTATGCTATCATACAGACCTGGTCACATTGGACAACAAATAAACCCACTTAGCTGGTATATAGAAATATGTAATGCAAATCATAGTCTTAAGTAATTGAATAAAGTTGATAGTTTATTAAATTGAACTGCATTTTCCCTGATTCAATATATATAAGTATATTATAACATGTGAGGTTTAGTGTAATTTTCATCCACGAATTTCATTTATTAACATTTTCACAACACTAAAACTCGTTGCCTCACAAATTTTTTCGCGTCGTTCATAACTGTGCCGTTAAAAAAGTGTTGTGCAGTGTTGGGAAATCAATTGGCATTAGCCGTGTTGAGTTGAATGGAATATGCATATATAGATATACTCGAACATATCAATATATAATTATGATGCACGTATGTATGTATGTAACTACCCTATGCACGCTTCTAAATACCTACTACATATATATATATGTGTGTGTGTATGTGTTCTAAACCTGAATCCCTGCCAACTGACCCACTAACCAATGCCTCTTTGTGCAGCTGTCGATGGGAGCGAACTAGTTTTGGTCAGCGTTGATGAGTGGGATGGCAAAATGTCGCGTCCGACCCTCGATCCCCAACAGCTGCCCGTGGATCGTGTTATTATAGCACACACCGTGACCGAGGGCTGTGATACGCTGGTGAGTGCACTGCGGCTCCAAAAAGGAAACCTCTTTCAATTTTAATTTCTGCCAGGATGTGTGCTCTTATCGCGCGCGAGTCATCCAGGCGTATCACATGGACACATTGAACTGGGAACAGGTCGGCTACAATTTCATGGTGGGCGGCGATGGACGCGCCTACGTGGGTCGCGGCTGGGATTACATTGGCGCACACACCAAAAGCTATAATAACGGCAGCATTGGCATAGCATTTATTGGGAGCTTTGATAGGATAAATCCCACGGAGCTCCAGCTGCGGGCCTGCCAGCTGCTCATTGCCGAGGGCGTGCGGCTAACGAAACTTTCGCAGGACTATAAAATCTATGGGCATAGGCAGCTGCTGTCCACCCAAAGCCCTGGCGATAAGATCTACAATATTATCAAGACCTGGCCGCACTTTGCAAAGACACTTTGAATTTCCTAAAATATAATTGTAAACAAAGTATATAAATGTGGTATTATATTTAAATAAACTGAAAGATAACCTTGATTGAAAGGCGGCTTCTTGATTACTGCGCCTCATACATTGCATCAATCACTTTAATACACTATATTAATTTCATATATTATTCTATACGTTGCCTTCTAATACTACCTTACACTTGCTTTACAGATCAGGACAATATTGGAGGCGGTTTAGTCTTGAGATTTGTGCCACGCGCTGTTTGGCTGGCCCAACCGCCACAGAAACAGCTGCCCGACCTGGCTCTACCCGTGCCCATGGTCATAGTATTGCCCACAAACTCCGAAAACTGCAGCACCCAGGCGCAGTGCGTTTTCCGTGTCCGCTTCCTGCAAACCTTCGACATTGAGTCGCAGCAGCGAGATGACATTACGTTCAATTTCCTCATTGGCGGCGATGGCAATGTGTATGTGGGACGCGGCTGGGATGTGGTGGGCGCTCACATGCACGGCTATAATACGCGCAGTCTGAGCCTGGCCTACATCGGCTCCTTCCGGCATCAGTGGCCATCGTCGAAGCAGCTCAATGTCACCCGGCTGCTGCTCGAGGACGGCGTCAATTTGGGCAAAATTGCGGCCAATTATAAGCTGGTGGGTGCCAGCACTTTGGAGCCAACAATTACCGAATACAACGCGGAGCTGCTGTACAAGAGCTTCGCCAATTGGACACACTGGACCACAGTAGTCTAAGCAATCCAAAAATAATTGTAGTCATGACTGGTTTTTCGATTTGATTATGTGGCATATTTCCCTAAGCTCGTAGTTGTAAGCTTTTAATACAAAATTGTGATATTATAAAAAACGAAAAAAATAATAAAATTATAAATTATAAATAATGAATTGTTTTTGTTTTTTCCTCTGTTTTTAATGGTGCTTATCGCGGTCTGAGCATCAGTTTTGCTAGATTTTATTACAGTCTGAAATACGTGACTCAATTCGAAGAGCTGTTTAGCGCTTGCTCCACAGATCACAGGCCCAAAAGCGTAACAGAATAGCATGTGTTAGGCTCCACCTACCAGAGAGAGCAAATACATGCATACAATAATTAAGGCAAGTCTGAAGAGTGTGCCTTCTAAATACCCTATAGTTGGCTCACAATAGATTGAGATTGGCTGAAATTAAATATAGAATGGAGAGATATAATATGGATACTTCCAGTACTTTGTCAAAACTGAACCGGCCATGGCTTGATCTCTAGATTGAATCTGCATTTAAAATAAATGCATTCTTGAAAATAAAATTTTTGTGAATTTTTTTGGAAAAAAATCATGTGCTCCCCCCTTACTCATTTGCAAAATTTTTTATTTTTTTAAATTTAGAATTAAAAATTTTTATTTTTAATAGATTGTAATTGTCATAATTAGTATTAAAAACCACATTAAAAGTGTTTTTGAGGGGGTCAAATTTTTTGTCAAAAATCACTCCAATATTGACAAAAATTTCGACATGTAAAGCTCTCGAATCCATAGCTCCCATATTCCAAACTCCCACAACTTTGTCAAAACTGAACCGATTTTCATGGTTGATGTCATTATGGCCATGGCTTGATCTCTAGATTGAATCTGCATTTAAAATAAATGCAATCTTGAAAATAAAATTTTTGTGAATTTTTTTGGTAAAAAATCATGTACTCCCCCCTTACTCATTTCCAAAATTTTTTATTTTTTTAAATTTAGAATTTAAAATTTTTATTTTTAATAGATTGTAATTGTCATAATTAGTATTAAAAACCACATTAAAAGTGTTTTTGTGGGGGTCAAATTTTTTGTCAAAAATCACTCCAAAATTGACAAAAATTTCGACATGTAAAGCTCTCGGATCCATAGCTCCCATGTTCCAAACTCCCATAACTTTGTCAAAACTGAACCGATTTTCATGGTTGATGTCATTTTGGCCATGGCTTGATCTCTAGATTGAATCTGCATTTAAAATAAATGCATTCTTGAAAATAAAATTTTTGTGAATTTTTTTGGAAAAAAATCATGTACTCCCCCCTTACTCATTTCCAAAATTTTTTTTTTTTTTAATTTAGAATTGAAAATTTTTATTTTTAATAGATTGTATTTGTCATAATTAGTATTAAAAACCACATTAAAAGTGTTTTTGAGGGGGTCAAATTTTTTGTCAAAAATCACTCCAAAATTGACAAAAATTTCGACATGTAAAGCTCTCGGATCCATAGCTCCCATGTTCCAAACTCCCATAACTTTGTCAAAACTGAACCGATTTTCATGGTTGATGTCATTTTGGCCATGGCTTGATCTCTAGATTGAATCTGCATTTAAAATAAATGCATTCTTGAAAATAAAATTTTTGTGAATTTTTTTGGTAAAAAATCATGTACTCCCCCCTTACTCATTTCCAAAAATTTTTTTTTTTTTAAGCTTAGAATTGAAAATTTTTATTTTTAATAGATTGTAATTGTCATAATTAGTATTAAAAACCACATTAAAAGTGTTTTTGAGGGGGTCAAATTTTTTGTCAAAAATCACTCCAAAATTGACAAAAATTTCGACATGTAAAGCTCTCGGATCCATAGCTCCCATATTCCAAACTCCCACAACTTTGTCAAAACTGAACCGATTTGCATGGTTGATGTCATTATGGCCATGGCTTGATCTCTAGATTGAATCTGCATTTAAAATAAATGCATTCTTGAAAATAAAATTTTTGTGAATTTTTTAGAAAAAAATCATGTACTCCCCCCTTACTCATTTCCAAAATTTTTTTTTTTTTAAATTTAGAATTAAAAATTTTTATTTTTAATAGATTGTAATTGTCATAAGTAGTATTAAAAACCACATTAAAAGTGTTTTTGAGGGGGTCAAATTTTTTGTCAAAAATCACTCCAAAATTGACAAAAATTTCGACATGTAAAGCTCTCGGATCCATAGCTCCCATGTTCCAAACTCCAATAACTTTGTCAAAACTGAACCGATTTTCATGGTTGATGTCATTTTGGCAATGACCTAATCTCTAGATTGAATCTGCATTTAAAATAAATGCATTCTTGAAAATAAAATTTTTGTGAATTTTTTTGGAAAAAAATCATGTACTCCCCCCTTACTCATTTCCAAAAAATTTTTTTTTTAAATTTAGAATTGAAAATTTTTGTTTTTTAATAGATTGTATTTGTCATAATTAGTATTAAAAACCACATTAAAAGTGTTTTTGAGGGGGTCAAATTTTTTGTCAAAAATCACTCCAAAATTGACAAAAATTTCGACATGTAAAGCTCTCGGATCCATAGCTCCCATGTTCCAAACTCCCATAACTTTGTCAAAACTGAACCGATTTTCATGGTTGATGTCATTATGGCCATGGCTTGATCTCTAGATTGAATCTGCATTTAAAATAAATGCATTCTTGAAAATAAAATTTTTGTGAATTTTTTTGGTAAAAAATCATGTACTCCCCCCTTACTCATTTCCAAAAATTTTTTTTTTTTAAACTTAGAATTGAAAATTTTTATTTTTAATAGATTGTAATTGTCATAATTAGTATTAAAAACCACATTAAAAGTGTTTTTGAGGGGGTCAAATTTTTTGTCAAAAATCACTCCAAAATTGACAAAAATTTCGACATGTAAAGCTCTCGGATCCATAGCTCCCATGTTCCAAACTCCAATAACTTTGTCAAAACTGAACCGATTTTCATGGTTGATGTCATTTTGGCAATGACCTAATCTCTAGATTGAATCTGCATTTAAAATAAATGCATTCTTGAAAATAAAATTTTTGTGAATTTTTTTGGAAAAAAATCATGTACTCCCCCCTTACTCATTTCCAAAAAATTTTTTTTTTAAATTTAGAATTGAAAATTTTTATTTTTAATAGATTGTAATTGTCATAATTAGTATTAAAAACCACATTAAAAGTGTTTTTGAGGGGGTCAAATTTTTTGTCAAAAATCACTCCAAAATTGACAAAAATTTCGACATGTAAAGCTCTCGGATCCATAGCTCCCATATTCCAAACTCCCATAACTTTGCCAAACTGAACCGATTTCCATGGTTGATGTCATTTTGGCCATGGGTTGATCTCTAGATTGTTTCACTCACATAAAATACCCCTCGTGCACCGTAAGTACAGGGTATAGCAGTGAGCGTTCTCAACGCAAGCCACAACTCATCACGCGCTTGGACAAAAGCTCGTTGGCACGCTGCTGCTGCGCACCTCAGCGCGGGGATTTTTCTGCTGTCAGCATAAGAAATAAATAAAACAAACAAAACAATAAACAACATTCGCAATTTGCGGTTTATCGTCAACTTGCTCTGCCCAGTTCAGTTCACAACTGGCAACCGGCTTGGCAAGACGACAACGCTGCGAGCTTCGGAAGTTTTAGCCGATTGTCAAAATGAAAACGCAGCAATCAACGTCGAGCAGCGAAGATCCAGCGCCGCATACAAATGTGAAACAACTGCGCGGATTGATGTGGATGTGCGGCACTCTCTTGGTGTTGGTGGCCACAGCTGCCGCTTACTTTGTGTGGCTGATGTGTGAGGAATCCCCACGTACTTTGCCTATCAGGCAGCATGTTAACCGTTCCGCAATTACTCTCTTAGCCCAAAATGGCGAACTGGCCAGCAACGCTTTGCGCATACTCGATCGCAGCGAGTGGCTCGGGGAACCACCAAGCGGATTTAAACTTTTGGCAACCCCAATAAACAACGTAATTATTCATCACACCGCCACGGAGGCATGTGAGACGGAGGTATATACTTTCCAGAATCTCTAAATTTAAATTTAAGATCTTATCTTGTTGCGGTTATTTTAATCTTGAATTTTGCTATCTTTGCAGGAAGTGTGTATCTACCGGATGCGTATGATACAGACCTTCCACATGGGCTCCCTTGGCTTCACGGACATTGGCTACAACTTTCTGATCGGTGGCGATGGACAGGTCTATGTGGGACGCGGCTGGCATGCACAGGGCGAGCATATCAAGGGTTATGGCGCCGTAACGCTCAGCATTGCTTTTATTGGCACATTTGTTAATGTGGCGCCACCGGATCATCAAGTGCGCGCTGCCAAAAGGCTGATGGACGAGGGCGTACGTTTGCACAAGCTACATCCGGATTATCACATCTACGCCCACAGGCAGCTGAGGGCCACGGAGAGTCCCGGCCAGAAACTGTTTGAGCTGATGAAGCACTGGCCCCGCTGGACCGAAGACGTGACCTCGCGTAAGTCCCATCCATCACTTGTCTGTGCCGTAATCCAACGATTTGTTTCAGTCAGACGACTCAACAACGAACCGCTTAGGTTTGTCGCCCGCGCCGCTTGGCTGGCTCAGCCAGCTTTGGAAGAGCTGACCCCATTGGCGCTGCCTGTCAACAGCGTGCGCTTTGAATCCACCTCAACAGAGTCATGCGCCACGCAGGCATCGTGCACGTATCGCATACGGCACATGCAGGCGCTGCACATTGAGAGTCAGGACAAACTGGACATTAACTACAACTTTGTAGTGGGCGGCGATGGCAACGTCTATGTGGGCCGAGGCTGGAACGCCAGCTGCGAGGCAGCCTCTATAGATGAGCCGCAATTCGATGGACTCATTGTGGGCTTTGTGGGCATGTCCAAGCCCAGTGCGAGTCAAATGAAAGTCGCCCAAGAGCTGCTGGCGCAGGGTGTCAAATTAGGTAAATTAGCAGAGAACTATCAACTGATAGGCGAACTGAAGTAGAGAACGAGCTGTGAAATCCCACTGTCATTTGCCAGTGCCGCCATAACGAGTGGCATTCATCCATAATCAACCAAATACTATTTTAGATGAATTCAAAAACATTTTACGTTGTTGCGTATTTGTATAAAATAAAACATATATCTAGTATAAATATGCCTTTATTGAATTTTAACAGATTTGCGATATTTCAATAATTTTGAAAGCACATGGCAAATGATTTAAAACTCTTGCACTTCAAACTTAACTATGTACAAATCAGAAGCACTCTCTTTAAATGTAGATTGTTTTTTTTTATGTGGCTTCACTAGATGACACTTTGTGCTTACAACAATTGGCTAAATGAAACTCGTAATTTAGAACTTTGAACATGGCTACTACATAAACTTAGTTAATTATGCTACAGAGATAACGACAGATTCTGGCATATCACAAATGTATTATTGATCGATTAATGATCCAAGATGCGCATGTTGCCAGACACAATTTTGTTCTCCAGAATGGCGCCGGCGGGTATATCTATACGATCACCATGATTGGCAATGATAATCACAGTGCCCTGCAAAGAGTAAAGAGTGGCGTGAGAAGCAGCAGCGAGAAGCTAAATGTCTGCAACTTACGCGCAAGGACACGCCACGGCCAAAGGTCACATCACCGCTGACCGTCAAATGATCCAGCTCGATGATGTCGGGTATGTTTGCGAAGCGACCCAAGAACTCCTTGACCTTGGAGAAATGATTCTCGCCCAGCTTAACCAGCGGTGTGGTGGGGAACATGCGCTGTGGCGACATCACCAAGCTGCCATTCTTAAGAGTATACAAATTCGACATGACCAGCAGCAGATCGGATGACTTCTTCACGGGCAAGAAACGCGAACGGGGCACATTGATGCCGATGGCGCCGTCGAAGCACTTCATGGCCGCACCCACCGCCGTCTCCAGCTGAATGACGCGCAGTCCATTCTCCAGTGTCTTGTTGTTTACAATAATCTCCATGTTGAGCGTGCGCTCGCGCAGCACACGATCAATAGCTGTAAAACGTTGCAGAATTTTAGGCGCCAAGTTATGGAGACAGCTTAAAAGTTGGCTACTGTGCTACACTAACCTGCCAGGTTGGCCCAAATATTGTTGGTATTGAAAAACTTGAAGGTCTTGACGGACTTGAAGTCATCCACGTGCTCCGGGGGCACCTGAGCGATTTCCAGCAAGCGCAGCTTGTTCTCCATTTGAATGAGCGTGCCACCCTACAACAGACCGAATGTGAATACACTCACAGGAGTTTTGCTGCTCGCTGGTTACCTTAACGTCAGCACGGGTCTTGTCGGTGACCTCCATGACGAATTCAACTGGCGTGCTGGCGCGCTCCTCGCCCACCAGCTTGTTGAGTATGTTCAGATCGACGGTGGCGCCCAGATTGTCAATGTTGGAGAGGAAACAGTATTCGCGACCCTCGCCAATGAACTTCTTCAGCAGGCCCGAGTTGCGGAAGGTATCGTAGAAGTCACCGTGTCCGGGTGGATACCATCTAAAATAGGACATAATTGGAGATGTGTTTCAAATTGAATACTCTTGCTATACTCACGCCTCCATGTCCTTTTCCACATCAAAGTCCTTGGCAACGGGCAGAAAATGCTCGCGACTGATGCGTGGAAAGCAGCTCTGATTGAAGGTGTGTATCTGCACACGGAAACCCTTGTACTTGCGCACAATCTTCTCCGTATCCTCGTCGGTGTTGAAGGAGTTCATCAGCACCAGCGGCACATTAGCATCGTAGGTCTTATTCAGATGCTCGATCTGCTGTACCGTCAGATCTAAGAATGTTAAATCGGAGCGCACGGGAATAACACTCTTGGGTCCGTGGCAACCCATGGAGGTGCCCAGTCCACCATTCAGCTTGATGACCACCAGCTTGTCCAGCATATTGCGTATCTGCATTGGGTACAATATTAATACCAGTAGCTCTTGAGTAACAGTGTTTGGGTTAGCACAAAAAGATTTGTTAAGCTGCTTTTGAATTTAGTACAGCGCTAAATAGAACCAAAGCAATAACTAGTTAAACCAACAACAAAAAAAGCGTTCCAAAAGCCCAAATAGATTAAGAATTGAGCAGAGAGCGAGAGTGAAAGCGAGATCAAGAGAGTTCAACACGTAAGCGCCAAAGAGAAGCGTGGAAGTTGAGTTAAGAAAACGCTTTTACCTCATTCTATATATGATATGTATATATAGGCAGACATTAGCCATAGGACAGCCATTGCAACAATAACAACGGCAACAATGTGTACAATTCAGTATTCAAATCAAAGTACATGAAAATATGCAAAGATTAAAACAAAAATAATATTTATAGTATGTAGTATATATGTATATGTATGCACATAAGAAAAGTTAACATTAGATAAAATCGGATGTTTGAGGTAGGCGCGCGTGTTTTTGGGGGGAAGACACCAGGACCCGCAAGTCTTTAAAGGACACCCATAGACTGAGGGCAATTACCTACCTGCTCGTTTTTGGGCGGCTTGATATTCGTGTAGTTCATCACCGCATTTTCGGGCAGCTTTTGGATTTTATTCCAGTCCAGCGCAGGACCCTCTGTACGGATACCACCGGGTGAGTATTAATCAATATAATGTATATAAGTAGAGAACTTACCCTCCTGCAGGAAACGTCCGAACAGATCTGCGAATCGACCCATTTCCGCTTTCAACGCTGGCTGGCGAGCCGGCTCCGTGGTCTGCAGCAGGCGGTCCACATCGTTCTCCAGCAGACGCAGTGCATCGCGCTTGGTTACCTCGTGGAACTCCTTGGAGTCGGACGGAACGCGCTGGTGGCCGCGCACCTGCAAAACAAAAACAACAGCAACAACAACCATTAAAATACACTGCTCAAAATAGTGGTAAGCAAACGATTAAAGCGCCTACCAAAGCGCAACAAGCTAAAAGCACTCAAGTGACAAAAGTTGCAGCAACAGCAACAACAGTAACAAAATGTGATCGTCTTGCAGATGCCCTGTAACCAGCTTCGAATTGCCATTATGCATGGTAATAGTTAGTTATACCCTATATAAATTTATGAAAATCGTATAGAACGGCGGCATTTCAGTAAAAAAATAGAATAGAATAATAGATAAAGAGAGAAAGTGAGTGTGAAAACACTAGACGGGGGAGTAAAAAATGGAAATGGAGAGGACAACCAGAGAACAGGGGAATCAAAGAAAGCGAGAGAAAATATGGTGAGAGCGAATGTTAAAGAGATGTTTTATAATAAACATCTATGATTAAAGTAAGTACTAAAATATACAATGAATATAATATACAATGAAAATCGCATAGAAGGTCAATGCATATTACTACTTTAACTAGTCAAAGTTGCCTTCTACTACTTGTTTCGAACATGCGCACAACTGTATTATACCCCTTTCAGTTATTTTTAATAGGCACTGCGTACAATAAGACAAATTGTTGCTAGCATAATGCGTGCCTGTGGCAATTACAAGCTCCGTCTGGCAACCAGACGAGGGCGTCGTTAGCGCTTGTGGCGACAGTTTTCCTTAGGCAGTCATGACAAGAAGTTGGCCACTATTTGTGGGCCTGCTGCTGCTCAGCCTGAGCCAGCAGTCGGCAGCTGGCGTGATGGACAATGTAAACGATGGCCTCAAGCTGGCAGGAGAAATGTTTGGCATCAACACGGCAGCAGATGTGGCCAATCTGGTGGCCCAGGCCTTTTCGAGAGTGACAACGCGCAAGAAGCCCGATCTGATGAGCGTGCTGCAGCAGGGCTTCGAGGCACAGCGACAGCAGCAACAGGAGCAGGAGGAACAGGAAGAGGAGGAGCCAGAAAATGCGCAGGAATCGCCCCCAGTGACAGACGGCACACAACGGCGCCCAATGCAATTCAACAGCATCCAGATGCTGACCAATATGATGCGCATTATTGGCTTCGATCCGCGCAAACTGGGCGCCCTGGCGCTGAATGCAATTGTGATGATCGCACAGGCGGTAAGCTGCCACGCCCACCTTCCCACAGTTCTTAAATACCACTTTACTCTATAGATTGGTAGCACCATTGTGCAGGCGACACGTGGTGGCAGCGCCAACAGCGACACTGGCCCCGAGGCGCTCTTTGAGCCCAGCGAGCATCAGCCGCGTTCCCTGTCGCCCGGCAGCCCCATCGACTGGTTCCTGCAGCGTCCCGGCATGCACACCCAGCGCATGCTGCGCCGCATCATGGATCGCCAGCTGCCCGAGCATGTTGTGGACATGATTGCGTCTAAGGAGACCGCGGATGGCAACGAAGCCGCCTGCCTGAAGCTGCTCATGTGCAAGAGTTCGCCCATCATTTGGGGCATGCAGAACTCGCTGAAGAAGCGTTTGGCTGGCGAGCCCGATCAGCCCGAGGAGCCGGACGAGCAGAGTTACATGAATGCAAATGTTTTCTTTAAGCACCTGCCCAGCTTGGATGAGTTCAAGCAGCATGGCGTGGGCTGTGAGACGCGCTTTGCCAAGTACTGTCCACGCAATGCAACACTGGGCAAACCCTAGAGGAGTCCAAGGAATTTCAACTCAAAGACGCAATTTCATATTTTATAATTAGCTTTAGTTTTTATATAGATTCATCAATAAATCAATAATTTGTTTTGTAATTAGCATGACATTCCAACCCAGCGATAAGCCCGTTATAGAATAGACCTAATGTTCCATGAAACGACCTCTAAAATAATAGATTATATGATCTGTGTACTCTGTATGTAATACCTGATATTGTCTGGCTAGCAGTTTTGTCAACCTTTCCGACTTTGTTTTGGATTAAACGCTATCATCATGATAAGCAGCTTTTAGCTATACAGTTATCAGGGTCTATTCTTAACGACCATCAAGAATAGTTTACTTCTCAGTACACGCGTTCTGGTTTAGGGGGTGTTTCAAAAGCAACGCAACCATGACTCGAGAAATTCTTAAGTGTTTGGCAACAAAAAAAAGGCTACCACATATTGTTATAAAATTACATTTGAATGAATTGAATTATAATCATATTATTAAAATTACCTGTGAATATAAAAATATTGGAATATTATCATTATAAACTAATGCTACAAAACAAAATATACATATTTCTGGTAAATATGACACTAGAGCTATTCATTCCATTCCATTCCATGTTCCATTTGTAGCAAATTATGCTACTTTTACTCGCTAACTTTAGTCTTTTTTTTATTTCACAATCGAGCTAACGTCAAGAATAATTACAAAAATAGAAAATAAGCTAATATAAGCCATACAAATGAAGGAGTTCTAAGCGTTTGGTTTGATTATCAAACCCGCTTATCAATAATGTTTATGACTACTTAATAATGATTTGGTAAATATGCAATGACAAACGCAAAAGCAAAACAAAAACTTTAAATTTGTTGTGTAATTATTTGCAAACTGTGCATTGACATTCGACAAGGTTACAAGGCCCTCAAAAGATGACGGTACGGAGTTGATGCTGGCGGACGACTATTCATTAACTTGGCAAATCAATCAGACGGCATTTCGCACTTGGGGCTCAAATACATTAAATATTTGCTGCAATTGTTTTCTCTTGCTTGGCCAAACTTCAGTTAGTCCAATGACACTACCTGCTGGCGCCATCTAGCGTACGGAATCGCGTGCGAGCATCAATTAATAGTGACAACAGGCGCTGACTTATGCAAAATATGTATATATATAATATAACTGCCATAATCGTTTTTCAGTTGATGGCGCACAAAAAAAAAACAAATAAAGTTCGCAATAAGCAAGGAAAAAAAGCATGAGACACGCCTACTAAGATGATTGCATGTGGGTTTATTTTTAAACGACGCCTTGCCAAGTGATAAGACAAATGTCAAAGGGCAGGTGTTTGAACTTCAGGAAGGTCAACTGTTCAGATAAGTATGTGAAGTATGTATTGCCGACTACTGCTGTTTGCTATTTTGCTTATATATATTTATATATATATACATATTTTTAAAAGGCTTGTAACGCAATGTGTTTGGCATATTTATTAGCTTGAAGGAGCTGCATGGAATACCCTGTGCGCTAAAGTGGGCATATTAATTAATAAAAACAACTTGCCGGCCATATTCACACACCCGTAAATTTTTTTTTATTGTTTTGCTAAATATGGGTTTTTAATGGGGCTTTAAGCACACAATAAAAAGATGATCAAGCCGAGTTAAAAGGTGTCGAAATATTTATATTTAAGCAGTTATAGTGCTAGATATGTGTCTGCCACGTATGATCTAAACTCTGTGAACCTGACTTGGGTGCTGTTGAATTTAGTAAAAAGGTGGACGCGTTAATTAAAGTACTTGTTTAGGTTTCTGCCAAACAACTTTAGATAAGATTGACACAGAAATATTGTCGATGCAGGTGGTACTGAAAATGCTTGTTTGACAGAATTCTGTGGAACAAATATATGTACATACGTATTTGCAAGCGAAAATTAAATGTAGGAAGAAGTGTATCATGTTTATAAGTTTAATAGAAGAGCGCAAAATATTGACGCTTCGTTGTAAAGACAACGAACTGCACTTTCATCAAATAAACAAGCGTTATTTTTATTGTGGTAGTACTCAATCGCACTTGGCCCAAATATCGCGTAACGAGAGCTCTCCAGAACCTTTGAAAACTTACACCGGCTCGTTGCAGCAGCACATCAATGGGTCGAATACCTGACGTCATGGTTAAAACGTTTATTTTTTTTTTATTCAGAAAACACTTGTGTTTCTTTTTGTTTGATTTGTATTATTATTATTATTTTTATAACTACTTGTTTCGTTTTCTTAATTTAGCAAAACAAAAGCGCGCTTGAACGGGCGAAGACTATTCCGACGATTCCGAAGGCGAACTTTGCGCGTCGACTGTGCAATTGAAAATACGGCTAGAATTCAATATGAATTTGAATTTCAATACAATTTTTTAAAGCGACTACACAGAGAGCCTCAGCTGCGACGCCGACGCGACGACGCAGCTAGCGTCAACTGCGACGTCGATAGAGCGAGAAGGGAAACAGCAACAAGTGATAGCGCCCGTCTGAGCGCCACTGTACTCGTATCTGTGTGCGAGTGTGTGTGAGAGTGTGTTTGTGGGCTTGTGACAGCAGTAAAAATAACTAAAAACAAGCAAAACAATAATTGAAAAAAGCGCGAACGAAGACAGGAGGCAAGTCAAATAGTAATCGAACAGAGCGCCGGTCACTGAATAAGTGTCGTAGAAAAGTGTAGAAACAACAACAAGTGAACGAAGATCTGTCGATACGAATGGGGAATGCCCTTTTGTAAATTGATTTACCAAACTGGTTTACAAAATTATGTTTAGGACTCGCATCAGAATTTAATGTCAAAGAAAGTTAGAGTAAATTAAATTCGGTGTGCACAGTTCTTATACTTATTACAGGTATACCTAAATATCTTTTTACAACGATAGATACGTTCTCAATAAATGCGTGTAAGAAAAATCGTTCAAAAAATAGATATTGGCAAAAATAGACAGATGGTAAAAAAAAAGCAAAGTAAAAGTACAATTACCAATATTAAAAACTCTTGTTAGAGTTCACTTGAGCATGTTCCATTCTTTGAAAAAAAAGGTATCAAAAGTTCATTAATATAGAAAAGTAAATCTAATAATAACACAACAAAATTTTATTTAACGTCACAATGACAGTAATATTACTGCTCTAACTAAATTGGTTTGTGCACCTTTTTGGGAAATTATTATCTGTATTTCCCATTTTTCATAATTTACTATATTGTAAAATGCGGAATTAATAAAACGAATTCATAGAATATTTAAAATCGTGTTAAAACAAAGCAATTCGTGTAAAAAGAAACAAATTTTAGCTTTTTAACGCTCGTTATTTAAAGATCGTGTTAAAAAGAATGAAGTGTACATTGAACTGACTTTTGAAAGAGTTGTGAACTGGTTTTAAAAATCTGGCAACCAAATTCCCAAATTTCAGCAGCTTAAATACTTCCTGAATTTCCCCACTTATTTACACAATAAATAAAAATATACTGTGTGTATATGCGTTACAAACGTTGTGACACAGCTGTAAGGCTCAACGCATGGTGAGATCAGCTACAATTGTGATTACAATGGGTCAGCAAACGCCGGGAAATGGAAAAAAATGCGGGCAAAAGTCGTTTATCAGCCATGTGGCAAGATAATTACGCACTTGCCACGCCCCACTCTCAATTGGGTCAAGCATTGTTAACAGCGATTATCGAACTACTCGTTAGCATAGTCTTATCAGTTAAATAACCCTGCGTGTAGACACTGGCGCACCTGATAAGAATTGTATTGGTTTTCTTCGTAGTAGATTCTGATTAGTTAATCATTCGAATTTTGGGCAATTCATCCCCCCTCCCTCTCCCACACAAAAATATATGACAAACATAACGCACACGTCAAATTTAACCCAATAACAAATTTGGGCACAGACCCCCAAGACACACACACACACATGCATACACCCACAAACGGCGCGTTGTGTGTACACAGCATGTGAAAACATTTGTGTGTACTTGGCGGCTAGGTCACTTGAAGGTTACCGTTAACAGTGCAGTGCTGTGAGAAAATCCAACCAGAAGTGCAACAGCCACTGTCAAAGGTCCGGCTATAAATAGAGAGCGAAAGCCGGCAAAAATTGTTGCATTTTCTGGAGAATTTCAGCTGCATTTCCGCACAAGCAAGCTGCACTCAACGATAGCGGGAGAGGGAGTGGGGGAGAAAGAGAGCAGCGAATGAGAGCGATTAGGTCAAAGCCAAAACTTACCTTGGCTTCTTGGGGCACATCCAACATTTTGCTTGTGTTAGTTGATAAAAAAAAGCACCTTTAACACGAATTTTGTCCAATTAAAACAGTTTTTAATTAATCTAGCGACACCAACAACTCGCACAAGACAAATTTTACCGCACAACGAAACCACGCAACGCAAAGAATTTGAATAAACTGGCAACTAAAAAAAAACACAACAAGAGCAGCGAGAATGATATAAAACTGATGCCGCTGTTTGATTCTCTGATTGGAGAACGCTGCGAGCATAAGAAATAGAGATGAGTCACTGAAAAGTAACTGCTCTCGTGCCACTGCGACTGTCATATGAAATGTCAGAGCATAGCAAATGTCACTGCTGTACAAAGTGGATTCTAAATATAAACAAAAATTTTAAATATATTTTATACATATTTTAAATATACATCATTTCGATTTAGTCAAACGGAATATCGCAACAGTAACAGTTTGGATAATGACAGATTAAACGTAATGCGGCTCACCTCTAGATTGCTCAGCAGCTGATTGTGTGCTAGTGATGGCACTTGGGCCCGAGAGCCATCAGCTGGCGAGTAAGTCAGAACAAAACAAAAGGAGAAACTAGTAATGCAGTAATTAGAGTGAAACTGCGCAAAAAGAAGCCTTACTAACTGAAACCGAAAAGACAAACCGCGACAAAATGGGCATGTGCTTATCCTGCTGCGGCAACAGCGCCGAGGAGACAAACCTCATGCCATCCCCGGTAAGGAGTTGCTGTTGTTGACTAAATACACAAACTAGATCTATGCATTTCAAGGAGGAGCGTCGCAGGCAGCAGCTAGAGGCGGCAGAGCGTCGCCGAGAGGAAAACGAGTCACGGGGCGTTAAAAACTTGGACAAGGTGCGTCGCCAACAGCAGCGAGCCGCGGAAATGGAGCGCAGAGAGGAGGAGGCGGCACGCCAAGGCGACAACGGGCCCACTTTGCGGGTGAGTGTAGTTCCAATAGGACTTGCAAATTAATCGGTAATACATCGATAAGCGATACATGTATCGAACTCGATAATTGAAATGAATGGATTCTTTAACGGTTGTAAATGCCCTAATCCCTAATTTGAATTAAGCATTTTTATTTATTTATTTAAATGTTTCCTCTGTATATATATATATATATATATATCTTATCATTTGCTTGCAGTGGCAAGCAAGTTAAGGGCTGGCCCGGAACTGAACCGTAGCTGCCTTTTTGGGCGCCCTTTCTATTGACTGTGGACCAAGGCATTTGTTTTCAATTTGTTTTTAAATCTGTGTAAATATGTACCTCCAAACTGTATTTGTGATTGCGCCCAGCCGCATACATACCAAATTTTCCACCAAAAATAAATTCTTAAATGCGCACGCGACCAGTGTTGGGCAACGCAGCTTAGCGACAGAACAGCTGTTCCGTTGAACTGCGCAGACGGATTTGTTCTCATTCACCTGTTGCAGGCTTTTGTTTTGCTTTTAATTAGATTAAAATGATTTTTTACTACTTCCTCGTTTGGTGCCTGCTCTGCGCTACTCAACTCGCTTGCCAGGCGAAAACCATAAAGAAAGCCGAGGCTAATTTGCTGCAGCCACCGGCGGAGCTGGGCCCCTGGCAGGGAAAAGGGTTTCCCTATGCACCAGGCGAGCCCCACCTGAAAAAAGTGCAACGTGTGCAGCTGCAGCCGAACAAAATACTTAAAACGGAAGAAAGCTGGCAAGGCAAGTGGTTTCCTTACGCTCCTGGCGAGCCACACATCCCCAAAAAGGAGCCGCAGGAGTCCACGACTGCGCAGAGCAAAGATAGCTGGCAGGGTGGATGGTTTCCTCACGCTCCAGGTGAGCCACACATTTCGAAGGAAGCAGTGGAGCAGCCGCAGTTCTCCATCTGTGATAACGGAGAGGTAAACAAACTGAGGGCGGCGTTTTCCCCATTTCGAATTAATCATCGTGCGTTCTCGCTTATTTATCTAGCAAAACCTGTCCGTTGATTACGAGCCGGACGATGTACGTCAGCACTACAATTATCTATGCCTGCAAAGCAATCGAAGCCTCTTTAATCCCAATTTGAGCACGGAGGCCTTGCTGACGGAACACTTTCTGCCCAGTGCCTACGTGCCGCCCACCAAGTGTCTAAACGAGTCCATTGCGTACACTCACAAGCCGCCCACCAAGTAAGCCCTAGGCTTGAAACACGCTTCAACTGAATCCTAATCCGTTTTTCATTGCAGCGGCGCCTTCCGTCCACTGCCCGCGGTTTACGGCAGCTACAAGTACCTGCCCCCTCAGCGGTACATGCGCAATCTTGCCGAGGGTGCCATTGTCCTGCTGTACCATCCCTGCGCCTACCAAGGCCAGCTGGAGCAGCTGCAGCAAATTGTCAGCGGCTGCCTCTATCGCCATCTCGTAACGCCCACGCAGCTGCTGACGCCGGAGCGACCGCTTGCCCTGCTGGCCTGGAGCCACAGCCTGAGCATGTCGGTGGTGGACCAAAAGCAGGTGGCCCAGTTCATCCGCAAGTACGCCAAGAAGGGACCGCTGGCCCTGCCGAATCTGTCGCGCGTCGTGGAGAAGCGCCCAACCTACAAAGCGGCGCTGCTGACCGAGGCGCGGCTGGTGACCGACCTGGACGACAGCGAGCTGTGCGGTTACTTGGAGCAGCAGCACATGTAACGCTTGTTATCATTCGAATATTATTTGTATAAATATTATTACCTTTATCCTAACATAATATACCAGAATTTGTTTGAATTTCGTTATCGATACGCGTTGAAGCGGTGCTGTTGCACGATTGAGAGAGCCACAGGTCATAGCCAGTGACTTAAGACTTGTTAAAACTGTGACGTCACAATATGGGAAAAAACGACAATTTTGCTCTTAAAATAATGTAACAACTAAATTAGGCAACCTATGTTAAACTACGTATTATCAGTGCAGTCAGCCCATATATCAAAGTTGTCCCACCATATCATATAGGAATAATTACAGAAAAACTCAATTTTTTTTTGTTTTGAAAGATGTTTTGATATAATTAAAAAATCGGATTTTAGTTTTATATTGATTGTATACAAGCTAAGACTTCAACTCTCGCCAATTGGAAGGAAGTGTAAACAAGGCACACGTCGATATTGTGAGGTCACTCTTTATTGTTTCAGCGCCGTATAACGGACCTGTACTTTGTGCAACCTTTATATCTTAATCGTTGCACTGCTGCCTATAGCTGTGACCGATAACGTGTGGTGGCCAGCCGATAACCATCTGCTGGACGGCAATTTGTTTTTTTTCCACTCTGCCATAAATACCTTTTGTTTTGCGGCACTCACGCATTCAGTTCGTTTCTCTTCTGCAGCTAAAAACAACTAATAAACGATACGCGTCACTCCCATTGATTGTTTTTATTGCACACCAGCTGGAAGCGTGAAGAAGCAGCAGCAGCAGCAACATCAGCGGAGAGGTGAAACAAAGGAGACGGCGACGGCGCAGCGCACACAAAAACACAATTAATATTTTGCAATATTATAAATTGCCGCCGTCGGCTGAGCACGGGACCGCAACGAAGAAAAGTGATCGCACATCACGTGAGAACTACGTGAATATCGAAGAAATCCTGCTCCTGCAAGCAAACACACACACAAACGAGCACATCCTGTGTAACGGGTGTTTTACATAACAACAAGCGGATAATGATGAACAATCTGGCGGACACGGTCGTGGTCGATCCGGGCTTCGGCGGCGGCGACAAGCAGCAGCAGGCGGTGGCCACGCAACCGCAGGACGCCAGCGCCGTGGTACCCCCACCCGCAACCAAGCAGTCCTCGGCCCTGAAGAAGACCAGCCGATACCGCAGCCGCTCGCTGAGTGCCTCCTCCACGGACTCCTTCAGCTCCGCCTCGTACACGGGCAGCAGCGAGGACGGCGATGATGTGCCGCCGCGCGAGAAGGTCCAGAAGAACTCCAAGGGCAGCTCCGACTTCTGCGTGCGCAACATTGGCGCCCAGCACGCCTTTGGGCGCCGCGAGATCGAGATCGCCGAGCAGGAGATGCCCGGTATCATGGCGCTGCGTAAGCGGGCCGCCGAGGACAAGCCGCTGAAGGACGCCAAGATAGTCGGCTGCACCCACATCAACGCCCAGACGGCGGTGCTCATTGAGACGCTCGCCGAGCTGGGCGCCAGCGTGCGCTGGGCTGCCTGCAACATTTACTCCACCCAAGTGAGTAGCGAAAGGGGCGAATACCCTGCAATTGAGTCTGAAGTGCAATTAGAATGCGGGCAAGAGTTAGAATGAAAGAATTATACTGTAATTAAGCCTGTAATGCCGTGAACAAGTATGGTAAACAGGGCAGGCATGTTGGAATTCCCTATAAATGAGACTGGAGTGAAGTGTGAATTCAGGCAAGATTTAGAATAAGATGATTACCCTGTAATTGATGCTGGAATGCAGTAAACAAGTATGGTAGACGGGGCAAGAAGAGTTGAAATAGGATAAAAATACTTTGCAATTAAAGCTGAAATGCTGGAATGTCATCAAGGATAGTAGACGAGTCAAGAAGCTTTAGAATTGGATAAAAATAATCTGTAAATAACGTGTGCAAGAAGAGTTGGAATGCGATAAAAATACCCTGCAATTGAGGCTGCAATGCAGTAATTAATAAGGGTGGACAAGGAAAGAAGAGCTAGAATGGGTTAAAAATACCCTGTATTTAAGGCTGGAGTGCAACTACATGCAGCAAAAGATCTTTGAACGGAATTCCCAGTAATAGTTGCTGAAGTACAGTAGATCCAAGCACAAGAAACAATTATTTTGTACGGGATCTTGTGGCAACTGTTTTGTGCTGTCTGCGCCATTTGCTTCACGCAAGTCACTTGAGCCAATTGTTGTCACGCACACACACACACACACACATTCACACCAGCTCTAGAAGACAAATAAATCATCAATCAAATGACGCGCACAAAGTTAAAGGGGTCGCGGGCGGCTCAAGTGGCTTGGTTTGGCAATCAAAATGTCGAGACGCTGATAATTGATATGTGTGTGCGTGTGTGTGTATGTGTGTGTGTGTCCCCGAAATTGGGTCTATCCCCTGCCTGGCAGGAAAACTGGTTTCTGGCGCCCGGCTCCGGCCACAGTCCGAGCTTGGGGAGCAGCTACCCCGCCCCGCCCCACCCCGCTCGGGGCTATATCGAATGCAATTAGCATTGACAGTCCGCAGCTATTTGCACACGATTTTTATGGGCCGTCTAATTAATCGCTCACCCACACGGGGACGGCTCGGACGGGGCAGCGCCCTTATCGACTTCTTATTGACACACTGAATCACACACGCACACACACGCTAAGCGCTGCGGAGCTATCAGCTTATCAGCCAAGTGGTGTGCTTAGGCGCCGTCACCTTTGCTCCACTGAACACGTCCCGCCTCCTTTTGTTTTCCAGAACGAAGTGGCCGCTGCACTGGCGGAATCGGGCATACCGATCTTTGCCTGGCGCGGCGAGACCGAGGAGGATTTCTGGTGGTGCATCGATCGCTGCGTCAACGCCGAGAACTGGCAGCCCAACATGATACTGGACGATGGCGGCGATGCCACCCACCTGATGCTCAAGAAGTATCCAACCATGTTCAAGCTGGTCAAGGGCATTGTCGAGGAGAGCGTCACGGGCGTGCATCGCCTTTATCAGCTGTCCAAGGCCGGCAAGCTGACGGTTCCAGCGATGAATGTCAACGATTCGGTGACCAAGACCAAGTTCGATAATCTGTACAGCTGCAAGGAGTCGATTTTGGACAGTCTCAAGCGCTCGACGGATGTCATGTTCGGTGGCAAGCAGGTCGTCGTCTGTGGTTATGGCGACGTCGGCAAGGGCTGTGCCCAGGCGCTCAAGGGACAGGTAAGACGACATTAACATAATCGTATTTCCCTTAACAATCTCCTATTTCCACTCTACTCAAGGGCTGCATCGTGTACATCACCGAAATCGATCCGATTTGTGCGCTGCAAGCGAGCATGGATGGCTTCCGTGTGGTCAAGCTGAACGAGGTGATCCGCAATGTGGACATTGTGGTGACGGCGACGGGCAACAAGAATGTGGTGGTCCGCGAGCACATGGACAAGATGAAGAGCGGCTGCATTGTGTGCAACATGGGCCACTCCAACACGGAGATCGACGTGAACGGGCTACGTACCCCGGATCTCACCTGGGAGAAGGTGCGCTCCCAGGTGGATCACATCATTTGGCCCGAGAGCAAGTACATTATCCTGCTCGCCGAGGGACGGCTGGTCAACTTGAGCTGCTCGAGCATACCCTCCTTTGCGGTGTCCATTACGTCCGCCACGCAGGCGCTGGCGCTGATCGAGCTCTTCAATGCGCCGCCCGGCCGCTACAAGTCCGACGTCTATCTGCTGCCCAAGAAGATGGACGAGTATGTGGCCAGCCTGCATCTGCCCACGTTCGATGCGCATCTCACCGAGCTGAGCGACGAGCAGGCCAAGTACATGGGCCTCAACAAGGCCGGTCCTTTCAAGCCCAACTATTATCGCTACTAAACGCGGGACAATAACAACACAAACAACAATTAGAACAACAACGCCAACGAAAGTATTTTCTTTGCAAGATTTAAAAACAAAAAAACAAAAACTATTTACGCGAGAATCGAACCTCTCACAAATTTGTTGACATGAAAAAACACAAAAAACGAGCAAAAAAAAAACACAATTAACACTAAAAAACACAAAGTTACTATAAAATGGTATTGCTTAGTTAGCGAGATATGAGACACCAAAAGAAAACACACAAGAAACAAACAAAAACAGGAAACAAACATAACGGACGCTTTTTAGTTGCTAGCATTTAACCAATTACCGTTGTATTCTTTAGCAGTTATTTAGTAAACAGCCGCAGAAGTATTTAAGTTTCGCCACATTTTGTCATTTGCCAACACTACAACACACACACGCGACTAACGGTTTCGGTAGCTAACCAAACTCTCTTTGCTAACACGCCGGTCCCGCTCTCTAGCTCTCTCTTTCCCCTCTTCGCAGCCACTCACCGCTCTCATTTGGTGTACTTAATTAATTTGTAGTATTTGAATTTATCATATGAACTTTTATATATTCGAAACGTTTTGTTGCCGTTGCATGGAATTTACTTACATATACCTTTTTGTACTTGTTTATCTATCTATTGTATCTATTTGTATTCGTTTTTGTGCTTTCTTTTTATACTAACGCATTTGTTTAATGTTTTTTAATGCAATTTTTGTATCCTTGAGCGTCGATTACGATAAAAGTTAATTGAAATGCAGTGCAAAGAATTCCATTTATTCAATTATTGAGGTAGTCATGTACACGCAGGCATATATCAGATATATAACTCTATATATATACATATATACACGCATATACATATTATTAGAGAACTTTATGTATAAAAAACCAAAAACAATTGAACAAAAGTGAAATAAAAACAAAATGTTTGTAAAAAGAAAACTGAACTTTAAGCAACAATTGCAAGAAAAGTGAAAACAATAAAAATAAAAAGTTTTATTGAGCAATGTTCAAGTTTTCTTCATTCCTTATTTCGATTGAGAATGGGTAGATGTTTTGTGAAAATTTATGTAACAAGCAGACAGAGGTATTTTACATATATTCTTGGTATAGAGATCGATAAATATCGGTTTCTTGCTCCGGTTTTTTGAGCATAACTCAGAGGCTGAAAGAGCTGAAGACACCGAATTCGGTATGTAAGTTTGCGTATACTATGCACTGATCTGGAATAAGTCTCTTTTTGGATAACACCCTTTGTACCTTTCTGAAAGTCTTATAACGATCCCATCGAAGTTATTCAGCCCCAAAGGCATTTTAAAGGAAACTCATACAAGATTTGTTTATTTTATCAGATGCATCACTCGTCTATTTTTATTTGATATTATGCCTTAAAATTTTTATGTTTCTTTGATATTTTTTTTTTCGTTTTTTTTTTACCATAAATTGTAAATTACACGTTACAAAAAATTATACAATTCTTTTTGTTGTTGTTACTCGTTACTTATTAAAATGCCGTAGACTACATGAAAGTATTGTAGATTCGTCTTAATTAGGTTTAATCCTAACACATTGGTGGGTGGACCCCTTGCCGAGCCCAAAAAAAAGTCGTCTACACCGCGTGCAAATAATTCTTAAACAAAAATGGAACAAACAAATGTCGCAGAGCCGAAAATTTGCATTCGCAAAGGAATCGAAAAAAGGACTACAAAACTAAATGTGAAGCGATGTGTTTGTGAGTGTGTGTATGTGGTGTTCGTGGGTGTGTGTGTGTTTTTTGTCGGTGCATGCTGACCAATTGCATCTGGATGGGACTGGGCGTGCGGCTGAAGCGGGTCGCTTAGTCGCTTAGGAAGTGGGGCTTCAGGTGCTTCAGCATGCCGAAGGTGCGGAAGCGCTTCACCTTCATGACCTTCATTAGCTCGTCGTCGCATATGGCGAACTGCTTGTTCTTCGGATCGTACAGGTCGCGCTCCTTGATGATGGCCCACACCTTCTTGACGACCTCGTGGCGCGGCAAGGAGTCGGCGCCCATTAGAGCGGACAGCTCCGGCGACAGATTGTAGGCGCGCGTGAAGCCGGTGCTCTTGCGGGCAGTGCCGGAGCCGGAGCCGCCGCCGGCGGATTTGGCCGCCTTCTTCTTGGGCGTCGGCTTCTTGACCACCTCGTAGTCGGAGTCGGAGCCGGCATCGCTTTCGGTGCCCGAGTCGTCGGCATTCAGGCTCTTGCGCTTCTTCTTCGAGGAGACCTTGTGCTTGGTCGGCTGTGGGCGCTTCTTGGGTGCCGGCTTCTTCTTTTTCTCCTCCTCGCTGCTGCTGGCCAGCTCGTCCTCCTCGCTGGGCTCGCTGTCGTCCTGCGGCTCCGCATCCGGATCCTTGCCGTCGTCCTCCTCATCGTCCTCGTCCTCCTCCTCCTGCTGCTCGTTGATCACCTCCATCACGATCTTGTCGAACTCCTTCTTCCGGTTCAGCAGCGAGCAGTTGAGCTTGCTCTCCACCTGCTCCCGCACCCGCTTGGCCGAGATGGTCGAGAGGTCGGCATCCTTGAGCACGGACTGGATCTCGGTGCGGAGCTGAGTGCTCGAGATGTCCGACATTTTGTTCTCGCCGATTGCTGTTGCCTCGTTGCTGTTGTTGTTGTTGTTGTACGACCGACGCAGACTCAGAAACCAGACACGTTTCGTCAGCACTGAAAAGCGAGCAAACCACACGTGAGTACGCAGTTTCTATTAATTTTATTAACTGTCGTTAATTGCACGCTTTACTGCTGCTTACCCTTTTGTGTGTTTTCTAAATTTTCTTGTTGCCTGCGCGTTTTTTCGGTTCGAGAGCTAAGCGGCTCGTTTCTTTTCTTTTCTTTATACCCTCTCCGGCGTCTTGATAGGGTTGCAACTAGCAAGCCTGGTCACACTACGTTCAAACTGCATGATGGCGTCACCAGCGTTGCAATGCACAGTTATCGTGTGCAACTCTGAGTGCGGCGCGCTGCCAACTGCTGGCAAATGAACCGTGCGGTTAGTTCATCTGAACAGCTGCAGGCGGCGCTAGTGTGCAATGCAAGTGTTTTCGTGAATTCCGCGACGTCTGTGCATAAAATTCTAAAATAAGGCAACATTAATGCGTAAAAACGAGGAAATTGTGTGCTCCAAGGTGCAAGCAGTGCTTAAAGTTGTCAACGCGCACCGCGCAACCTGTGTCAGACACCCAGTGCCAACTAGCCACAGCCGCGGCCAACAATAACAATCGCCCGAGAGACGCCTTCACAGCCAACGGGAACGGAATCCAACAACAATCGCAGCAACAGCAGCGGAGCAGCAGCAGCAGCGGCAGAGGCAGCGCTGAGGTAATTTTGCTATTTTTTATGTGACTTTTGTTTATTTTCATTGTTGCCCCGTTACACGTATGTGTGTGTGCGTGTGAGCTCTATTTCTAAATTTGCTTTTGGGTGCAACCTGGAGACGGCTCCCAACTGATTTGTTGTTGTGCTCTGCTGCTAGTTTTCTTTTTTTTATTTGTTGCAGTTGTTTCTTTTTTTATGCTGGTTTTTGGCAACAAATTTTGTGTTATCGAAGTGCAAAAAGCTTTTGCTTCTTCTTCGTTTTGGCAGCGCTTTTGCTTTGTCGCTTTTGTGGCATATTCGCGTCTTTGTTTTGCCGGCTTTGCTGCGACGCCCTTTTCCAATATGAAGTCGCATGTGCAGCTGGTCTCATTGCTGTATGGGTGCATGTGTGTGTGTGTGTCTCTCTGTCTGTATGCGTCTTGCCTTGAATACGTGAATAAAACACGACGCTTGCAATTGGAATATGAACTAGTATATAAACTAAACTAGCTAATAAGACCAAGACGGTGCATAATTACTAATAAGAACACCAGTCTTCCAAACGGGTTTCTTATTTGCAAATAATTCTAATAACCAAAAGTCCTTAACTAGCAAAAAAAAAAAAAATTAAAATTCAAGACTGCTAATAAAATATTGAACATTTTAATAAATTCTGTATTTAAAAATAGAATTATTTAATTTAAGCTGTAAATGAAATTTGTTTTTAATTAAATATCAAAATTTTAATGACTTTGTTCCAATATTCAAGTGACCACTGTAATAAATTTTTGGGTAGCCGTTTATTTATAAGTAGCTGCTAATTGTGGGAGATGGTGGGGAGTGGGTGAGGTGCGTGTGCCACTTGCCTTGCACCCCCCACTCCGTCCGCCCATGCCTAACCCTGTACAACCCTCTCGCAGTTGCTGTAGGCAGCGGTTTTGTTGTCGTCTTTGGGCCATTTTGATTTTATGGCTTTTGTATTTTTCCTTTGGCAGTGCTAGAAAAAAACAAAACAGCTGTAAACCGCAGCCAGAACAACTATTGAAACAACAACAACAACAACAGTTGCATGCTCAAATTCCGCATACACTTTCCACAGAAAATGCTGATTCCCATTCCCTTTCAACCTGTTGCGAGTGAAAAATCTTATTAGAATCTTGTGGTTTATAATATGTTTATGTGTAAATAGAGTATACAAATGTTGCATTGCTGATAATACAGTTTTCTATAAGAATTTTGTGTAATATTATTAGCTGATTTTAGTATTTATTGCAGCGGCTGTGCGTTGAACGTTGCGCCAGTGATGCGCAAATAAAATCACTGAATTCTGATCGTTCACTGCGATTTACTGATAATTGCAAAACTAAAGTGTGATCATATTTATTGAAAAAGGTGGCTTAAGGAATGACTTAGGTGGTAAAGGATTTCATTATTATTTTAAAAATAATTAATTTAAAGAATAATTAACATTTAAAAAATCATATTTAATATACCTTCACCTGGGCTATAGAAATATATATATTTATGTAATCGAGATTGTCATCGCTGGTTTTATTTGCCACAATTAATGAGTTGTTGTCGTGTTTGTTAATGTTGCTAGTTTGTGGCGTGTTGTCGCGTTGTTTGGGCGCACAGTGCCCGTTAAAAGTTGATAAGCTTTGCTGGCACCTGTTGCAATAATTACGCCCACACACTTGTGCGCATACTTTTGGATCGCACTGTGCCATGCCTTCATATTTCTTTTTGGATTTTTTTTTTTGTTTTTTCCTTTTTGCTTTTGTTGTGTGCACCAATTAGGCGTTCTTGGCATAGTTTTATTTTGTTTCTTTTCTTCACATAACATTGCTCATTTAAGTTATCACATAAATTATCAAAGATTATGAAATCGCAGCAGTTGAAAATTTCCATCAGCAATTTTCCCGCAGGGCAAACAGGCAACTGTCGAGCACTGTCATTTGGGGTTGGCCAACAGATGTGACAGTTGAAAAGTTGTTTTCTTGGATTCTATAATTGTTATTGTTTCGGAAAAGTACCTGGTTTTCTATTTATATTTTTAATCTGCATAAAATTGAGAGAAAAATCTTAGTAATATTATTAATGTACCCTGGGTTTTATACCCAAAAGTGTGGCCACCTCATCTCTAAAATAAATAGAATAGAAATTTTTAGATTATTTTAAATGGTCTAGTAAGCAAGTACAGCAGAAAAATGCAATTACTTTAAATAACTAAGTCTAAAGAACCACTTAGTTTTTTCCTGTTATTTTTAGTACCCCAAAAAGGTTATTTTTAACAAAAATCTAAAAACAAATATATTAAAATGTTTAAATTTAATTAAAGCACTAGATCTTAAGTACTACTTCCTGTTTTAAGTAGTTCTACAGCGAACTACAGTCCAAAAAAAAAGATACCCGATTTTAGAATATTTAAAATTTAGCTGAAATAAGTAAATATTTCAATATATTGTGGTTAACTGCAGGTTTGTTTTAAATTTGGCAAATCTCTAAGGAGAAAAGAAGAAAATTCCCTGCTATGCACTGCCATTTAATGTTTGTTTATGGCTTTTCTAAACTAAATGCTAGCCATTTCGTCATAATGAACGACGTCAAAGTGAGCAGCCCCAAAGTCGAGCAACTTTCGCATGGTGAAAAATGTTTTTCAATTTTCTCGCCCACGCCACAAGAATTCTGACGCGCTCGATCTGGCCGATCTTTCCTTTTATTATACTCCTTCACGAAGTGAAAAGAGTTTATTGGGTTTGTATAATGTCCGTCTTGCTGTCCGTCCGTCTGCCCCTTTTTTATTTTCCGCTATTGAAGCTGAAATATATACTAATGTATACCCGCGTCAGATAAAGTATTAAGATGTTTTGTCTACGCTCTCTGGTGCCACCACAGAATACAAAAATCGATATTTTTCAACGAACGAGTATTGCGAAGTCGGTTACACCCGACTGCAGCGCTTTTACTTGGTTTTTTTTTTTTTTGATTTGTTTCATTTTATATTTTTATGCTACCCGCTTTATAATTTATAGTCAGAAGAAAATTAAAAGGCAAATAAATAAATAGGAAAATGTTATTCCTCCTCCTGTAGCTGGGCTGCAACGAATAAGACATTTGAAAACGAATTGCCGTAGCTTTGGCCAAGTGTGCGTGCACAGTGGGCCATAAAGTTCGCCAGCCCACTCATAATTCATAAGCAAAAAAAGAACTATTTGCAAATTTTCAGTGACCCTGGGCGGGGTGCTTGACAGCAGCAACAACAACAATTATTATGGTTGCAAAATGTCATTGCACATATATTTTTATGTTTTCAAACATGTGCACAATAAATTTTGTAAGCACCCCCGACACAGTCGAAAATTTTTGCAATAAATTCCCTTATTTTTTTTCGTAATTTTTTTGTTGTTTTGTTGCTGTCCCTGACATTGCAGCATGGAGGAAAATATGTGGAAATTGCCATTTTTCTTTGAAAAATGTGCACATTGTTTATGACAATTTGCCAGACGACGAGAATAGTTGTGAAAACTTTTTGGCTAAATGTGCATTATGAGTAATTAGTTAGAAGTCTAGGCACTTGCCCACGTAAATCCGTCACAAAACACCACGCCCACAGTTTTAGGGGTTGGGGTTGGGGTAAGGGGCAGAAGGGGGTAAAAACGAAAGCTGCATGAGCCCAGTTGTTGACGTTCGTCTTTTGAATTGCGCCCAATTTGGCAATAAATTTGAAAAATTATTTCAAAAGTTTTTTTTAACAAAAATGTTGTCGCTAAATAGCAACAACAACGACAACAAATACAACAACAATAAAAGCCAAAGCTGAGTCAATTTTCTTATTTTTAGTTGCTATTTCGCTTAGGCGCGCTGTGCGGGGCGGGGAATTCGGTTGATTGCGATTTATTTTTGCCAACGCTGCGCTCGAAAGCTATTTTATATATAAATATATATTATATTCCACATATTTTTATTGAGTACGTATATTTATATATCGAATAGAAATCATATTTATGCTAAATTTAAATAAATTTGTTGGCTGCGTGCTAAATTTAAATTTGCCATTTACTTCGTTTTCTGCCAGAGAGTGGGAGAGGTGTTGGAGGTGGGAGATTAGTCATGCAGGTGTTTTTCTGCACACATAACAATTCCGTTTCGATTTTAATTTCTTTCTTCTAAATAACAAACACGTGCCCATGGTTTGGTCAGTGTTTAGATCATTAATACAAATCGCATAAATTATATTTTGCATATCGGTAATTGGCGCTCGCCAATTTGTGAATTTGTTTATGCGTTTTTATGCTAAGATCTGGCGAAAGTTGTTGAGAACTTAATTTCTTTTTATTTTATTTTTTTGTCAAGGTCGTTTTCTGTTTTGTTATTGCCGACTAGCAAGGATTTTCGTAGCGTTGTTGTTGATTTGCCGTGTGTAGTTAAGATTTGCTGGCCAATTGCCAAATAATTAATACTATTGTACATCTTCAAGCTGTTTCGCGTTGAGTTAAGTAACAGAGTTCCGTTAAGTATGAGCGCTCATATCATCTAAAATAATAATTTGCATGATAAGAATATTGTTCAAATTAAAAGTTTTCTCTATACTTTATTTTTGCCGAAAGATCAAGCTCTTACTAGATTTATCAGGTTCTGTTTGTCTGTTTAGTTTTATTTTTTATTCGCTAAATCACATATTTATTTTTAAACATTTTAAAGCTGTTTTTAATAGAGATGTTTACAGTTCAAGAGGTTCAAAACTCCCACACAGAATGGGAAACGTGAGGTATACGAAAAGCATCAGCAACACCCTGTCTATTAACAGTGCTGCCAACTTTCTAAAAGCTGCCAGATGTATTTAAATACCAAAATACTAAAAGTTAAGTTTCTAAATTGGAAACTTGAGGCATTACCTTGGCTGAACTTGCGTCAATGCACCTGACACAAACTTTGAAACAAGGTTCTAAATGTCAGTTGCTTCCTGTCTACCCCAAAAAAAAAAGAAAAAAGAAAAAAAAACCAATTTACCGAACAAATTCGCTAATTGCTCGCGCCTTGACCCACAAACCCACTTAGCGCACAAAACGTATGTGAAGTCCTGAATGCTTCGCCTAGAACTCGTCGCGTAGAGTGCAAAATACAAATACAAACGAAAATGCGGAGCGTAGAAGATAGAAAACTTTTGAAAACTTTTCGACAAAGAGCCGTTGTGATCTCGCTCTCTTTTGCTCTCTGGATCTCTCGATCTCACTGGCCTATGCTATTTTCGAAAACGTTTTCGAAAATGTGAGAGCCACGCCGCAGGCAGCGACTGTTGTTGTTCTGCCTTTCGAAATGTGAAAGTTCATTGTTTCATTGAGGAAAATGGTGAAAAAGTTTTTGGCCGCGCCGACGCCAAATTATCTAACAGTTGCTGACGATGCTCGTTGAGAATTTTCGTCGGTTTTTTCGGAATTTTTCGAAAAGCAGACGCGCCTGATTCGAACTCGCACTCGCACTCGTTTAATTCGAAATTCGAAATCTCTGGCGATCCGTTGCACGCCTGGCCGTGCCGTGCCGTGTGTGTCTGTGCTCAGTGGTCTCTGCGGAGGTTTCACGTTTGAACGTCTCGTACAATTTTCACGGAAAAGCGCAATGTGAAAGCCAAAGACTAGAAATAGCCACGGCGTGACGTCCCCAAACAGACAAGACACTGACAGTAGCAAAGCGAAGCGAACCCAGTTCAGATCAACTCCGATCCGATCAGATCAGATCAGATAAGATAAGATCATACTCGCCGATCATTGATCCTGTAAAACAGTCGCGTCTCATCAAATGGCCAGCAAAAAGTGAGAAGGGAAACTGTGCAGAAAATGCTGTTAACATTCCAAAAAAATAAACGAAAGTGTTGAAAAGATTTTGCAAAGAAAATTTTGATTTGCAACTGGCAATTTGCTCGACCGGCAGGTGGTTTATAGTTTTCCCAAAACGAAACTCCTCCTCACGCAGCCATTGCAAGCGCGTCTCGCGTGTGTGCGTGTGTGCGTGCGTGCGTGTGTCTTTGCGTGTGTGTGCGTGTGTGTTGTTCCCTGTGCGTGCTTGTGTGTCGGTGTTGTGTTTATCAAATGTTGCTGTGCCAGCTGACATTGTGTTGGTCGTCGTGAGGTCGTCGAGTCCAACACACGCAACGCGGCGAGGACAGCGAGCGCAAGTTGCAATTGCCCAGGCGAGTTGGAAATTGGAGCGCTGCGTGGACCGGGACCGGGACCGGGACCATGCCGATCATTGCCGATGCCACCAACGATGAGCCACCAGCAAAATGTTGCAAATATTGTGAGGGTATGCCTAGAACTTATATATGTAGTCTCTATTAAATTGTAGTAATAGTACAAATATATCTGTAATACATGCAGTTCGCTTTTTGCCGCTGGCGAGTTCACTAACCCAACGTTAACTGCACGGATACCACGCACTTTTGGTATCTATTGCTACGGTAATTAACTTGGGGGCAAATCCAAACACTAGACGCTCGGAATCTATAGTCGAAAGCGTTTCGATTTGATCGCACGCTCGCATCAATTGATAGATTTATGCGTAATTTGCCGCTGCCTCTCGCTTTCTCTCTGTCTTATGTTCTCTCTCTCTCTCTCTCTCTCTCTCGCTCTTCCTGTTTCTTTCGCTCTCTCAGTCAGCACTTGATTGTCTTGACTGGCATTAACTTTGTGCCCCCGAGTTTTGACTCTTAGTTTTGTTTGTTTTAATTTTCCAATTTTCAGTTGTACTTGTTGTTGTTGTTGAAAAAGGAACGCCAGCAATTGTTGAGGGGTGCGCACTTTGCTTTTTCCTGCTTTGTTGCCACTAAAAAGCCGCTGACGTGTCTACTTAAAATTTTCGAAATCATGACAGCCACACAGCGCCACACTAACCGGTCTTTGGGCCTACAAATTAGCCTAAGCTAAAAAAAAAAACAAAAAACAAAACCAACTTATTTATTTTATTCAAAATATATTTTCTTTTGCCTTTTTTCACAAAATAAATATTTTTCGCATGTTTTCACATAGCCGGAAATGTCAAAGCAAAATGGCCAAAATTAATTACATTACCTTTGAATAATGTTAAAAATGAAACTAGACTTAATGGAATGTCAACAAACTTCAATATATATGTATATATAAGCATACATAGATGTATGTTTATATATAGGGATGTGACTCAAGTTTTTATAGCTCTGCTAAAATATTGCTAGATTAGCTACATTTTCTATTATAAATGCTAGATTTAGTTCTAGCTGTTCTTTTGTTTTCGTTAATTAGAAAAAGTGTTGCCACAAATGAGGCAGGTTGTGGCTGCCACTACCGCAGCCAGTTTCTATAGGGCATCTAGTCGTGGCCGTGCGTTGGCACGCGCTCAATGTCAATGCACAGGCCACTGGCCGTTGGCCGGGCTCCTTCTGCCAGGACCCCACGCCCCCTACCGATGTTTTCTTTCTTGCCAGCTAACGAGCTGTCAAAAATATCTGCAACAATGTTAATTTTGTCAACTAATGCACATCATTTGCATTTATATAATATATAATCAATGTGCCGCACATAAAGACAAAATTAAATATTTAATTTATTTTTTAATTCCTTAAATTTCCCACAAAATATATGCAGAGATCTGCCCTAGCTATAGCATTGGGTGACGTTAATGAGTAGATTATAGACTGCATATAAATATTTAAGGGATTACGTTTTAGAATGTCGCTGGTCGCTATAAAAAGTTTTAAATTCAAAATATGTATTATGCTACTTACGATGTAGAATATATAATAATAAATATAATCAAATATAAATTTTAAAAAATGTGTTGACTAATAAATAAGAAACAAATTCATAATAAGTTATATTATATTGCCAGCTTATCAGTATTATATTTTATATATATCTAAATATCTCATACATTGTTTGAATAACATTGAATGATAAAGTAGCTAACAATTTGTAAACATTCATGAATTTTTAAATTTTTTTTTAACAAAAAACTACTCCATAACTAGTTGAGCTGATATCCGAAATCTATTTTATTTTTCCCATTAAACAACTGTTTAAACGATTTCAATCAACTTTTATATTTGCTACAGACAAACAATTAAAAGAACTGTTTAAATTTCCCAACCAAAAATCAAACATATTTAAAAATAAATAAATTATTGTAATACCCAGAATTAATCAATCTAAAACGCTGGCAAAAACAACAACATGAATTGAGGATCAACAGACATTAGCCATATAAATGACTTGTTTACAACTAAACGCATTGTTGTTTACAAATAGTCGGAAAACCCGCAAGAAAAACTCATTTCTGTGGGCCAGGCCAACGTAAAATTGATACCAAGCCTTGACACTCTTTTGAAATTGTTGCTCTGATTTTTAATACTTTATATTATATATATATTTGTATATATACATTTTAGCTATAAGAATTTGATTAGCTTCATCGTGACGCCTTTGCTGTGGGCGTGGCACTAAACTGCAGTTTTGACTTTCATATATACAAACAGCTAAAGGAAAATTTTCAATTTGCCGACAGACGTTGCCGCCTTTTTTATGGGTTTTTTATTTACATGCAAAGCGCGCGCAGCCTGCGCTCAAAATTAGCTGCTGTGCGACAATCGACAGCAACAGCAGCAACAAGAGCAACAACAATAAAATCAAATTTAATGAAAGCCAAATGAGAGATATAAGCAAAAGGGCCGCAGTCGCAGCGCCGCGCGTTGTTTTTGTGGCATTTGCTGCCTTTTTTTATGGCCATTTTCAATGTAATTTTTAGTGTTGAGTGGGGCATAAGGTGTTGTTTTTGTTTGTTTGACTGCGTGTGTATGCCTGTGTGTTTTGAATGTGAGTGTGTGTGTGAGTGTGCCTGTGTGTATTTGTGCTCTTAAACACTTTAGGTAAGTGTCGCTGCTGCTGCTATTTTTAGCAATGCCCCCAACGCTCGCCATGTTCCCTGTCCAGCAGCACGTTGGTAACTCGACAATTTTGATTCAAGTGAAGCGGGGTAAAACGTATTGTTTTTCTGTTTGCAGAATAAGCTGGAGTTTGTGGCTTTTATTGTGCACAATTTGTTAATTTTGGGTTAGTTAAACTTACGTACGTTTAGTCAAATTTAAGTTCGGTTTACAAACTACAGAGAGAACAAGTCTAAACTGAATCTTGTGTGTTTGTTAAGTAATTGTCCGACTGTTAAATGTCGATCAAATTTATCGATATCTTGACTGTTGATTCAATTAATAGTTTTTGTAAAAGATTTCCTACATTTAATGGGCATTTAAGTTCTTTGCTGT
This sequence comes from Drosophila colorata, assembly GCA_035041545.1. Lineage (NCBI taxonomy): Eukaryota > Metazoa > Arthropoda > Insecta > Diptera > Drosophilidae > Drosophila > Drosophila colorata. The sequence goes on from JAWNLD010000564.1 coordinate 12,266,978, forward strand.
TATTAAAAATCAATTATTTTAATTAATCATATCTTTCTTACAATTATTTAGCGAAAAAACTTTAGTAATTACTGTTTCTTTGTATTCAATGGACTTTGATAACTTTTGACGTGCATTTAAAATAAATGATAAAATAAATAATGTAAATGTATAATAGGACGACGTACATATGTTTTAGATTTTACGCAACGCCAAAATGCAAATCAATCGAATCCCTTTTGGTTGCTCAGTCAACAACACATTTTTGAAATAGCTACTGGACGCGCAGCAAAGTGGCAAATAAATTTGCACTTGCATCATCAACAGCAGTAACAACAACCACAGCATCAGCAGCAACAACAACAACAAGAACAATTTGATATCCATGGCAGCCAGGGCGTCGTGTTCAATTGTTTTTGACCAGGCTGCGCGCCAAAGTGTGAAAAACATGCCGCAAAATTGCCGAAAAAGCCACACGCACTCACACACACACACACACATACACACACTCGCACATGGCAGTTGCTGCTGTTGTTTCTGTTTTGTATTTTGCCCATTTTTGTAGTCAAATTTCGTTGCTGCCGCTGCTGCTGTCTGAATCAGCAGCGTCGCGCTGACGTCTTTCGCTGTGCCAGGCGGTTGCGGTACAACGTGGCGTATGAATAATTTTGTTGTTTTCGGTTTTGCGCAATGTTTACACACACACACATACACTCTCGCACACATATTGGCATCGCAAGGCGGGCCAAAGTCAAAATTCATGTAAAACGAATTTTGTAGTATGGGGATGGCGTTTGGGGCGGCGGTTGAGGGACGGGGGAGGTTGGGGTTTACGGTTGTTACGAGTATTCTGCCATTGTCGGAGCTTGTGCATTACTTTTGCATATTGCAGACATATGTTCGACAGGGAGCAACAGGCCGCGCTTTTTTTATTCATCTTTTAGCTATTGCCACAAATTTTGTGTGTGTGTAGCGTCCACATTTGATTAGCGTTGAATGCTGCTGTTCGGAATTCGCCGGAAAAATGAAATGGAAGCTCACGCATTTGTGCAAATAAACAAAAGAAATAAAAAAATTTAGACAATGCTGTGAAATAGTGGGAGTATAACTGCTGCATTCCAGTTTTATTCAAATTAACAAGAGAAATTGCGAGAAAGAGAGAGAGAGAGAGACCGTTCAGAGAGTTAAATCTCTAGCAATCTGCAGGTGTGCTTTTTTTTTGCCATCTCATAACAATTGTTTTTTTTTTTAATTTTTTTTTTATGTATTTTTAAATTCTTTTCATTTCGCTTTCTGTGCTGCTGCTGATGCTCATTGAAATATATTTTTCTTGGCAATTACCGTTGAAGTTGCCAGCCACGTTGCCGTGCAACATGTGTGTGCCCCTTCCCCAGGCTGCCACTTGCACCCGCTCTAAGGTCGTTCTCCATGTTGTACATTGCTTTATATTTAATAAGCTTCTACTGTTTTTCTTCGATTGCACTTGTAGCGACGTTTTATTGAAATGGAATGCCATGAATTTGTTCTTGTTGTGTTTTTCCTTTTGCCTTTTTGTATTTCAGTGTGGAAAATGCAACAATTTGTATTCATGGCATCGCATGGCATCGGCTTTGTGGCATGGATGATGTAGCATGAATCTTTTTCCTTTTTTCGCTCTACGCAAGGCCCAACCCCTTTGGGGCGACCTTGATTTTGAACTTATTTAATGAGGATTGCAGCAATAAAATTGAGGCCAATGGCTGTGTTTTTGGGTCTCCACATTTGCGGGAGTTGCGCAGGTGTTTTTGTATTTTATACACACAGCAGACGGCTATTGAACTTGGCTAAAGGCGGGCGCGGTAGTCAATACAATTTAATTAAGGGTTCTTCTAGGGATTCGAAACGAGCTTTAAAGCCCTGGCCATGATTTATAGCTATTTTCACTGTTTCTTTAAAAGGGAGTAGCTTTAAGAGATATTTAAGCTTTGCAAAGAGCAATGTTGACCACAACCCCATCAGCTTTAATCAGTTTTAATTTCAAGTCCAGTTTTTGCAAAACATACAAAATTGTCTATTACAGAAAAACCGCTAAAACGACTTTAAAAGCTGCTAAAAGCTTTAAATAAACTTTTTTAGTTAACTGCATTGCCAATACGGTCCTCGCTCTAACAGCAGCCACTTTACAGTACGATTATTTAATAATAAGGCTCTTTATTAAAAATTAATCCAAATTAAAAAAAGTGTGCTAAACTAATTAAATTATTACTCACAGAACATGCTTCATCACATTTACAACTTGTGCAAAGAGAGGTCTCACTCATGCCACAGTTATTCAAGCAACCCACATCACATTCACACCCACACACACACACACACATGTACGCATATACAGTGAACACTCCGGCGCACGCCTCATTAGAACACCTTTCAGTTTGCTGTGTAATTTACGAAACATTTTTAATGGCGTGCGGGGACATTTTGGCACTCGAGTGACCGTGTGTCAGTCTCCCCCTCTCTCTGTGTAGGCCCCGCTCTTGCCACTCAGTGCTCTTGCTCTCGCATTGCGTCGCACGCAAAACTATTTAGAGAAGTGTCAAGAAATGTCTGCATTGGCGTCGCCGTCGCCGTTGCCGTTGTCGTTGCAGTTGCGATTGCCGTTTGCAACAATTTGGTCGTTGTCGTCGTGCATTTTGCCACAGCTGTAGCTGCAGTCGCACGCCTGCCACGCCCCACATTGCGTAGAATTGGTCGGCCGTCGCCCCATTGCCCCGTTATGCGGGCGGTCGTTGATAAATTACAAAACATTGCGCCGGCTATTTTAAATGTGGCATAAAATTTGCATTTTATATTTTTGATATTTTGATATTTTTAACGGCAACATTTGCTGCTGCCGCTGTCATCGAATCGAGGTTGAGTCTTCACTAAAAAACAGCCTAATCTTCAACCCAAACGTGGGCGTGCTCCTGCAAAACTGTGTCACATTGCTCATTAGCTCGGTTGCATGAAGCATTTCTTTACTCTAAGCGTAAGCAAAAAAAGAAAAAGAAAACAACCGACAAATAAAAAAAACTCTGAAAACAATTGCCAAAAAGCTTAAGAAAATTTGTCATTTGGCGTTGCGTTTGTTTGTTTGGCGACTTTTTTTCAGTTTGTTTTTTTTTTTTTGTATTCTGATTTATTTTCACTTTGACAAATGCACAAAAATTTGACCATGGCACGTCAAGAAGTGTGGTCATTGTATTTTTAATGCCACTTCGATATAGATAAATTGCCAACAGGCGCGACGCAGCCCACAAGCATAAGCTCAAAACCCAAATAAAAGCAAGTAAGAACGTTGCAGTCGGGTATAGCCGTCAGCGCATTACTCGTTCAGAGGGTAATAACAGAAGTTCCCTTCGTGAACGAGTATTAAAAAAATATATATAGCAACTGGACTAAAAATTAGCGATTCCAGAGTATGAAGCGTGATATCACAGTCCAATTAGCTACATCAAGAAATCTCACGTAATTCAGAAATATGACTTCGGCTTACGGTTGCGTTCGATGTGAGATTTATGTGGATTTTATGCGCTGCAAGTAATTATAATTATTATTAGAAGAGCTTAAGAAATGAGCAAATAGATGAGGACAATATTTCTTAGAATAATTGGAACTATACAGAAACAAATGATGGAATGGGGTTTTGCTGCTTAAAAAGACGCACACACATTATTTTTTTAATTTAACTAAAAACTTTATAATTTGGTTTAGGAAATATACCTTTCGTTGTCATTTAATTAACAAAAATAACTAACAACTATTGTTGCTCAGATTTTAAACTCAAACTTCGAAACATACTTTTAATATATCAAATTTGTTTTGCCCGTCATTCAAGTGGTCTTTAAAAGGAGCTTTCTTTGTTCTATTTTACGCAAATGGTTTTAAATTCAAAACTTTCAACCCTCAAAAGCAGTTGAAGCGCCCGTAGGCACGGAATTACATAGAGTATTAGGCAGCCTGTGCACCGTTCAGATTAGTAATTAAAAGCAGCCTGATAACATTATTTCCAGCAAAGGCTGCAGAACAGCTGTCTAGAGTTAGGACCAGGCCTGCTCTGGCTGCCTTGGCTGCATTGGTTGCCTTGGTTGTGTACTTATTAATAACTAGAAATTGTCAGGCACTTGATGTGGGTCAAACATGGCAAATAGGCAGGCGGCGCTGCACTCGTCTATAAATAAAGTAGTTTCAACTGAAGTTGAAACAGGTGCACGTCGCTGTGTGGCAGCATGCTGCGGCAAAGCGGGCTTGTGGCAATATAGTTTGCAGTTTTTATGTGCTCGGCCACGTTGTTTGTTGTTGATTTGCGTACATGTTTTGGCTGGCATTTACATACTTTCAAGTGGATATATGGTAGCAGTTCTTAACTGGGCACCACTTGCCGTTTGACTTTTGCCACTCTGAACTTTTCACATTGCAGTTTGTGATAGTTGCCTGCACTTTTTTGCATATGTCAGGGCACAAAATTGCATTTTACGCACATACACGTTCTGCTAAAGGGCTTCCAAGGAAAAGAGTAAATCTGCTGGCAGCCAGCACGTGGCATCAACTTTTCAATTTCTCACACAAATCCCACTAGCACACACACACACACACGCTCGCACACTCGCTTGTCCGTAGCTGGCCACACACATGCCAGTTACGTGGCCCGACAATGCAATCAACATAAATACAAATCCCCAAACTATTTTAATGTTGACTCGAAGTCAGAGCAACCACCGCACGGGGGTCGCCCCCTGCCATTTGTTGTCTTAATGGAAAAGTTGCCCCAAACTGAAAAATATGTGGAAAGCAGAAAAAACCACAAAAAAAAATGCAAAAGAAACCAACTTAAAAGCGCATAAAAAGTAATTTTGGCTGCTGGCCAAGCGGCCAGCCGGGCGTCACTCGCGCGCCATCTACCGCTGGAGCCCTTAAGTTGAGTTAAGCCCACACATTGTGCGGTCTAGCGCTGCGCTGAGCTGCCTGTGGGACCTGTTAACTGGAATTACTCACGTTTACAGCTGAGCGGCGGACGGGGGATCAGGGCATACACAAATCTGTACATACAGTGAGCTTGGGTTTTGAGGTGTGTTTTTTTTTTAAATTTGCATTTAATAAGTTTTTAAAAAGGTTAATAATTGCAACAAAAAAAACAGCAACATAAACAACAATTTCCTGGCATGCTAAATGAATGAGCAAATAATTTATTAATACTCTATAAAACGTGCTAATATTGTGTAAGCTTTAAATAGTAAAATTAAAGTCCAGTTTTTATTCACTCTTGTTTTTATTTCGGTGCTCGTTTATTTCTTTGTTGGAATTGCTAAATTTATTCCTTTTATTAATTAGCCACGGCGAGTTAATTATTCAAATGGCAACTACGTGCCTAAATGCTTGTTAGATTATTATTATTATTAATTTCTTTTTCTGTGCAATCTGTTTTCCAGTTTATTCATTATTTTATTATTAGTCGTATTTTATTGGCTATGTTTGTTTCATTTATTGCTAAATCCAAAGCTGGTTACAGACCTTTGGCCACTGTCAACAGCTTCTGGTAGCCTGATTGAGCCATTGTTGTGACAACTGTCGACACAATCTAGCTAAAAAGCAAAGTTTAGCCAAGCCTTGCCCTCTTCAAGGTAAACACACAGGCCAACTGCTGTCCCTTATGCCTCCTTTCAAGCCAAGAACTTGGACAAACACACGCGCTAGGTTGATCAACAAAATGAACGCTCCCCGCCCTCGCACAGCCTTAAGGGCAGTTGCTGATGTTGAGTTGTTGTTGTTATCATTTGTTGGTTTTGTCGGCTGCAAGTATTTGGCCAAATCTCTTGGAAAATAAATATGCTGTGGCAGAAATGTTGTTTGGCAGGCGTGCAGGCGGCTAATTGAAAATCGTTTCCTGACAATCTGCTTTTTGCGAAAGCGTTGAACTTTGTGCTCGATAATAGCAGCCCGCCGCAGCTTGCCCAGCCCATACCCCTCCCTCCGCTGACCATATGAAGACACTTTGGTTCATTGACATTTTGGCAATTTGCTGCCATTAGCAGGCGGCGGCTCGCCGTTTGTGTCCTCATTTCAAAGCAAACAAATAAATATGGAAATTATGGCACGCAGCATAATGAAAATGTAACTCAACAGCGATCCCCGCCCCCTCGGCCATATTTATGGCGCGAGGCGCCACAGTTTTTTTTTTCTCTTTGGTTTTACATTCGCTTTAGAATTTTTAGTGACTTTGCATAAATTTTGACTGGGCCAAGTAGCAGCCCAATTAAAACAATTTGTGAAAATTGTGGTATTCACATGATGCCCATTTTTCGATCAATTTCGATTTTTGCCACCTTGCGTCTAATTGATGGCCAGCCGCATTTGAGCCATGATATTTAGCCATGTTATGTGGAAATGTTGCTGATTTTGCATAGATTGTTTGGTTTTTTTTTTGTTTAGATCATTTCAACGCGCTGCGTACTTATTTTGTTTTGCTGTCTGTTTTGGTGTTTGACTTTTTTATTGGTTTTCAGTTGCGCATTTCCCATTTCCCATTTGTCTGCTTTTTTTTATTCTATTTTGTTTACAAACTGTAATTGTTAAGTTAAACATTTAGTCACGCACTAAATGCTTAAATTGTGTTCAAGTTCTTTAATCGCCTACAATTGATTTGAGGGGAGTGTTCATAATCATAAATTTTGATATGCCTTGCATTTATTTTTAAACCAATTTCCGACGCGTCCATAGTTTTTATATCAACTTTATTTTATTATTTATTTTGATGTGTGTGTGTGTGTGTGGTGTGTGATGCCATTTTTATGTGTGTATTTGCTTGTCAGGCTTTTAGAATTTATGTTATGTTTTTCACATACATTCTTTGGTTTGTCTGCTGCCGGTTTTCATTCGCCTTTCATTATTATTTCTTTCGTTTTTTTTTTTTTATATAAAATCTGTTTTTGCTGCCTTTGGTTAGGCAGTGAATGTCGCCTAGAACCAATTCCCATACCCATACCTATACCCATAGCCATAGTCGTAGCCGTAGCCCGTCGCAGTCCCAGCCAATCCCAGCCAGTCCCAGTCGCAGTCGCAGGCCAGCATGGCGCAACAGATTTCTTTGCCTCCAATACGCATTTGACTTTCAAATGAAGGACAAATATTGAATGCCCGAGCCAAGCAACGAACAAACAACACCACCAACAACAGCAAGAACAACAACAACAAAAGTTGTCGACGTGGCAATTGGTAGCCGGCAGAGCAAGCATTATGTTGAGGGCGGACTATAAAAGTTTTGCAGTAGATTTTCGGTTTCGGCTACAGAGGTGTGTGTCATGTAGTGGGTGTGCGGTGTGTGTGTGTTTGTGTGTATGTTGTTTGTCTGTCTGTTTCTCGTTTTATTTCGACTTTGTTCTTGTTTAAGGCTTTGAATATAAATTATGTGCGTAATTTGATTTTAAACTGTCGCTTATTGCCAGCTTTTTATTATGTTTGTATTCTCAACGGTCAGATTATTGGAAGATTTGTCACTAATAGAAAAGGTTACACGACTAGTTTTGGCCATACAATTTGGTCTTCAGCCTGGTTATGCAATAATAAAATCAAAAAAAATTGTAAAATCAATTAAAATCATATTTTTATTTGTAATGTCAAAATTTTATACAAATTTAAAATTTTGAATTATAGCAAATTGAGCTGCTTTTCAAGAGTATTTTGTCCGGCAAAAATTCATAAAATTTTAGAAATTTATTTTTTTTGTCAGATGTCTAATTTAATTTGTGTGTTTTGTGCATTTTTAATGTGTTTTTTGTCTAACGGTTTTATTATGCCAAGTAAATAGCAATTTTTGAGTTGCTTCATTTACTTTTTATTTATGCTGCACACTCACACGCAGACACACTCAGACTCAGACAAAGATCAAGAACTGCTGCTGGTGGCCCGGCCGCATCGGCCAGCATTATAAATAGATGGAGGCAACGTCGCCACTTAAGCCAGCTCGGGGCAGCAACAAATTTTATCGACACGAGCCAACTGCCAGTCCCAAAAGGCTGGCTGGCTGGCAGGCCGGCGGGCAAACATCTTGCATAGAATCAGCATGCAAATCCGCACTAGGCACGGCGGGCTCTAAGCATTGTGTCAGCCATGTTGAGCCCAACGGCAAAGTTTTTTAGCCCAAATAAGCGCAAAAATACGCACGCCACGCACTTGTATCTCAAAGATACGCAGCAGCAATGGCAGCGTCAGCAGCTAGCAATGCAAATAACTTGGCACACAGTCGCTATAGCGGACAGTGGAACGGACGGACGTAGGACGCTGTAGCCATGCATGAGCAAAGATTCTAATGCAATTTCACTTGTGTCTTGGCTGAGAGATGAGTTGCGTTCGGTCAGAGTTGCGGGGCTGTGGGGTAGATGTGCTGTGGTCGACTCGAATTCGTAACCGTGCAGTTTTTGGTCTTGTTTATTTAGGACTCTGCTGTCTTCTGCTTTTGGACTGCATAAAAAATGCACAGCATCTTGCGGCTTTGTATACCCTGTTAAAAGCCTAAAAAGGCATAAACACTCTATAAAGTAAATATACTCTTGCTCATCAGCAACAGACTTCAATAATTATATTAAACGCAAATATAAATAAATTTTCTTTTCTAAAAAATTCTTTTGACATTTTAAGACATAGCCTTGATTGGGCAAGTGAAAATTTCAAAATCTTGTAAATACCAAGTGTTTAGTTACTTCAGTCCTTGGTATGGGGTATCTACTAGTCGATCTTTATCAACAGCAACATTGCTTTATATTATGTTTTTTTGTGACTTTCTTTCTTGCTTTCTTGCTTTAACAGGCTGCTCAACTCGACTGTGAGTTTTATTTGGTTGCTGTAATTAATTTGCTAGCCACAAAATGTGGCAAGCAAAACAAAACAAAATCCTTCCCTTTTTGGCTGCATTGTTCAACTTGATGTGGCTTGTTTATTTGTTCGCTGGTCAGCCGCTCCGATCTCCTCTACTCTGCGTCGCTCTGCTCTGCTCTGTACGGTTCTGTTCTCATCTAGACGAGATGCACATCAAACGACAAGGCGCATTTTTTGCGTACTTGAAAGCACTTTCGAAAATAGCGCCGTATTTAGGTTTTAGGTCGTTCTACCAAACGCATTCAATGCGCATCACTTTGACGTTTGCCAAGCTCTAGAAAGTCGTTGCAAAATGCCCAGACGGACAGATGGACGCACAGACGGACAGTCATATAGACGGACAGTCAGTCAGTCAGTTGGTCTCTTGGTCTCGGTTGTTGTTGTGCGCTTGCACAGTAGCCACAAATAGCAGCCAGTCTCGGGGTGTCAACAGAACTATTTCATATCTATCTCACAACTATCTGCTACACTGTGACAATCGTGTTGCCATCGGGCGCCATAAAAAAAAACCTAAAACGCAAACACGTTTATAAAAACGACAACTAAAAGCCCTGTCAAGTCAAGCTGAACCATTTATGTGTGTATGAGTGACACACAGACGTACACATAGCACACGCAAGCTCATAAAAACAAAATGGCGTTACACCAAACTAAATGCTTTGAGTGTGTTAAGGCAGCGCTGACTTCAGACACTTTAGCTGGAATATATAGCAAAATAAAGCTATAAACTTTAAATAAAAAACTCATCAATTCCTGACCTTAACCGAATTTTAAGCGTTATGTAAGTTCTTCTTAACTATTTAACGATTTGCTAGTAAAATAACTTTGAAAGCACATTAAAGCCTTAAGCAATATTAAGTTTTTAAACTTTATACTACTCGTATATTGCCAGTGGAATAAGCCTTTTGAGAACATTAAGTCTTTAAGCACGCTTTTCTTTAAGAACTCAAAGTTTGGTCAACTAAACACTATATACTCTATTTTTTGGCTATAAAATTCAGTAGCTAGCTTAAAAGTCGCCAAATGGCCAACACTGTTCGCAGCATAAAAATCATTGTAGTAGTATTCCTTACAGCGTCAGCGCAATCGAACACACCTGAGAAATCAATCAATCGATTTGTTCAACTGTAACATACAAGAGAGATAGCAAAAGTGTGAGAGGAAGAAAAACCGCGAGGGAGAGAGCATGAGAAATGGCAATGAGTTTAACAATCAACCGCAACATGTTGTCAACAAATTTGAACGCTTGATAAAAACGCTGACTAGCTGACTGAGTCAAATAACCGCTGGCATTTTGTATATATATATATATTTTTTTGTTTATTGTTTTTTTGGCACAAAAGTTTTCTGTGTAAGTTGAGTGGCGGGTGCGGGAGGCGGGCGTTGATGGTAGGGCGGTTAGAGGGAGTGCTGACAATTGTCAGGCAACTACAGCACATGTAAATAACTTCAAAAAGCAAAAAGAAAACAATGAAAAGCGCCAAGCCTGCGGCTAAAAGCATTTGTGTTGTGTGTGTGTGTGTGTGTTGATTTCGCTGTCAGAAGATTTAAAAATTTAACTTTGACTTTGTGCAGGAATTCAAGTGAAACGAAAAGCTTGAAGGTAGTCAAGAATGTGCAAAAGGGAATGCGTAGCGAAGTTTGTCGGGCCACTGGAGGGTGAGGAAAAACAGCGATGGCCGAACATAGCTGGAAAATCTTTTCAAATGCCTTTGACAGTTGCCCTCAAAGCCAAATGCAGCGCAACAGTAGCAGCACCCTATCATTTGCTATACGCCGTCCGGCAAAAACAGTGGAAAATTTTCAAGCACACACACATACACACGCACAAGCTGTCGCATACCATGTAAATATTTGGAGCGAAGGGGGATGGGGCTGAAGGCGGCGCTGGCAGCTCGCTGACAACTGTTGCCCATTTCCGTTTGGCCTTGTGCAATGGACGCCCAACGACAAAGTTCAAAAGGCAACTGCTTGGAGTGTGGGCGCTCCTCCTGTCCCAGTTCCCAGTTCCAGTTCCAACTTGTGTTCCTATTCATACTCGAAATCAGCTTAAATACTTACAATGCGTGAACAAGTTCTGCCAGCAACTTTTGCACTCAAACGCACCGTTGGCTGCCACAGCAGTCAACAAGCTGAAGCTGTCCCAATGCTGTCGTCTATTTTTGGACAAGATTTGTTGCGTTCCATTTTCACATCGCTCTCGCTGTGTATGCGCACAAGAAAACTTTTTACCTTTGACGCTGCCTTAAGGTAGCACAACATAATTATAGATACATATAGGAAATACATGCATACATACGCATAATAATAGTATATAAAAGCGGGAGACTTTTACACCATACAAAGCAGCTTTGTGTGGGCGCCTGCATGTTCCAATTTTTGTCAGTAATACCTTTGGTATTTTAATACTGTTTTCACAAAGTTTTCTTGCAAAGTTTCAATGGTTGCATGGGTGTAGAAAAAGGGTTCCTAGTTTGAGATTATTGTAGACAAAGCCATGCAGGATTTTAATACCCATCACTTCTTAAGTTCCCTTTACGTCAAACATTCATTTGAAAAGTATTGCAAAATGGATATTAATTAAAAGTTACGTAAAAAAAAAATACCGCCTTGTCCGCATATATAATACATAAATTATATGCTAATAAATTGCTAATGAAACAGATAATTTATTCTTATATATATTATTTTTATTTTTTTGTTACGCTCGGTTTTGCGCTGGGCATAAACAATGATGATTAATGCGATTCCATTAAACAACGGCAAAGTGCGCGCCTGAAAAAACAAGAACAATTGGCAAAATGTCGCACAAACATCCATCATAATATTAGGATCTTCAGAGTCAGGCCAGTCGGCCAGCTAGTCAGGGGAGCAGGAATTGGGACAACTTTATTGCGCAGCCCGAAAATGTCATAAATGTTTTGCACTGTCATGCAGATTTACAGGTTTTTAATTAATTTCATTCCATTCAAATTTATCAACTGTTTGCGGCGCTGACTGACAGACTGTCGCCTGGTTTTTCTCTTTCCTCCAGTTTTCCATTTTTTGCCATTTGCATTTAAAGACGTGGGCTGTTTGACGTTGACTATATGCCCATTTGATTTAACTTTCTTACATATATAAATATGTATATATATTTATTTATGCTCTTAATTTGCCTCATGTGTTAAATGGCGGTGCACTTTGGCTGCCTCCCGTCGCGGATCTGTCAAATTTTCTAGCGTCATTTGCCATTTTATTTTACTTTTCTTTTATTTTTGTTTGGCTTCGTTTTTGTAAATTTTTTTCAGTTGTGTTTTGTTTATTTATTGCATTTTTGTGCTGCAGACATTTTTGTGCATGTTTCACATTTTGAGCGCCGCGTCGCATCTTAATTGAGTATTTTATGTGATGTTTATAATTTATGTTTTTAATGGCTGGTAAATTGTACTTTGTTTTGGCTTAATGGAAAATTAGCTGATTTAATGTCTGCTTTCATGTTGCTGGCTATATATTGTCCAAGCAGTAGCTGAAAAGTGTGACCAGGAATAAGATTTGCATTTTCGACAAAGAACAACGAGAACAAAGAGCGAAGTTTTTATTCTTATACATTTATAAAAAATATTATAATATAAGAAATAGGGTTATCATAAGATACAAAAGAGCTTAAGCGGACCATTTAGTTCACTGACCTCCATAAATTACCAAATATGCTGTCAAATAATTTATTAAGTTAAGATTTTATAAAAAGAACAAATAACACAAAATGTAAATCTAAAAAAATAACTTAAACATGAATATTTATTTTTTTCTTTTATAATCTATTTTTGTTTCATTTAGCTGAGACACACTTGAAATGTCACTTTATTTTTTTTTCTTACCAATATATAGTTTTTTGTGCTTTTATTGTCAAAACATTAATAATAATAATACACCTAAATACTTATAAATAGGCAGCTGTTTATTTATTTATTTTTTTTTATACTAAAAGTGTTTAAATTTATTAATCATTATCAGTACAAATGTTTTGCTGTGTTAAGTATTTAGTTTTTGTTTTAAGTGCCTAGTATTTGAGTTTTATATTCGTATCTATCTTCCCCACTTACATATGTACATGTATGCGATATATGCCGGCCGGTATTTAGCAAAATTTTGAGAAATTAGTTTATGAGGCCAGCCGAACTTTCTTGTGGGCGTCCAGAGACAAGTCTCATTGAAATACTCACATTGCGTTTCAAGGTTATGAAATAAAAAAATAATAAAAATCAAAGCAGGCAAAAGAGCAAAAAAGTATAAAAAAGAAAAGTTTATTGTATGATTTCTCTTTTTTGCAAAATGTTGCCCACCTGTAGCCCACAAATAACAATAGGAATTTATGCGTCTAAGCCAAAGTGTGACAATAAGTAAAAAAAAAACCATAATATATAGACACATATTTAAGACTTAAGGCTATACTATATATATTTTAATGACCCTCATTTTTGTCAGCGCAAACTTGAGCAGCAGCAGCAAAGAAATTAAGAAATCCAAAGCCAAGTTGCCAAGAAAAATAGCATAAAAATTGCTACAAAATATTTCTAAATATTTGTATTTAGCGCAAGTTAAATAATCAGACAGATTATGCATACGTTATAAAAATAACAAAAGCCAAAAGAAAAACGTTTTTCAAACCGACTGAAGCGAATAAAGAAAAGCGACAGCCAGCTACAACAACAAACAAAACAACAACAACAAAAGTGTCGACAAAATGGCCAAAAATAAAAGCTGCAAAGACCGTTTGCAAAAATATTTTAACGCCATCGTTGCAAAAGTCTTTTCACTCTCTTCCCCTCTCTTCCTCTTTCTCCGTGTCTCTATGTAAATTCACATTGTGAATTGTGCACAACAACAACAACAAAGAAGAGGGAAACACCTGTAGCTGAACAACACATAAGAGTCGGATCTTGCAATGTTTTCCAATCGCATCCATTGGGTCTGACTTTTCAGATTTTTGGTTACATTGTTGCACTTATGTAGTTCTTCTTCCTGTTCTTCTTGTTTTTTTTTTGGGGCTAAGTAAAATGCATCGTTTGGTGGCGCTGCTCGCTTGCTGGCCTTCTTCTCATATGTTACGCTGCACGCTGCAATGCGGCTAAAACGACGCCATTTTGTTGTTGGCCAGTTGAGCTTAAAATCGTGTCACATGCTGCATACCCTGTAATAGTGCTGCGAAACTGTCGCTTAAGCTTTTAGTTAATAATTTAAATTTTTACAGCATTTTAATTATTGTAACAAATAATTGATTTCCCTAATTCAATATTTATCTAACACTATTTGGCTTTTCAAAAGTTAATTGTTTTTAGAGTATTTCGTATTGTTGCATTTACCTCACTCTGGACTTGTAAATTATGCACAAATTGCGAAAATGTTTGGCGATCAAATTGTTGCATCAAAATCTCATCTAATTAATTAAATTACGTCGAAAAATTGTCATGGAAAACATGCGGCCAAGGCTGTAGCTCAGTGCGCCTGCCCCTTTGCACACAACACCCCGCGCTTTCTGTCGCACCGTCCCACCCCGACCCACCTGTCTGCGTTGTACGTTTTGGCAAGAGATGGCTTTTGCATTCGCGGGGCCACTTAATTACTTTGGCATTTGTCACAGTTTTGGCCGCATAGTTTTCGCTAGGGACCCCTGCCGTTTGGGATCTAAGAGTTCGAAAATACGAAATATGTATTAATATTTTGTGTGTTATTTTAGTTAAATATGACACATAGTCTGCGAACAGACGAAGCAGTTGAAGACGGCCAAAGACGCTTTGCTCCACTTAAAACTAATTGTTTGACGAGCCACGCCCACAGCAGACTTCCCGTTGTGTGACAAATTATCGCAGACTGACGACTGTTGTGTTTATTAATGAGAGTTCACCTGCAAAGATCGAAACTGGATTTTATTTAATTCAATTTCAAATTCAAATTTTAAACTATATTTAAGATTCTGGTTATTGTTTTAAACGCTAGGACATAAGCTTTATAGCGCTCCTTGACAGCGATCATTAAGTTATCAACGCCTAAATAAATCATCTAAATGTTTTTTTTATTATTATTATTTCCTTTTCTTTTTTGTATTTTGGTGTTTCTTATACATATTTGTTTCTGTGTTGTGGGCGTCAAATACGCCCCGTTGTACGTTTGGCTCATGTTGTGTGCAATTAATAAATTTAATTAAGAAATAACGTGCGCTGCCGCAATCGTCGCGCTTTCAAGTGTGAAAATTATGAAAATCTTTACGTTTTCGCATTACGGGAAATTTAGCATGCAAATTTCAGGCAACGGAATTAGCGCACAAAAATGATGTTCGCCCAACAAAACCCATAAATCAGTGAGGCTTTTGTTGGTGCTGGCTAGTTTTTAATTAAATCTGGCGTGGAATGCAGATGCGCTGCATTTAAGTCTGACTACCCCCAAAAGCACACACACACACACATACCCACCCCCGCTCATGTGTTGTGGTCCAATCAAATGGCGCCCGCTTCAAGGCCGTCCGCGAATTCTGCAACTCAGCAAATGCTTGTAAATCCAATATAAATAATTTAAAATCGAATTTATCGTAATACCATTCGTAGAAAACTCACGTCGGCCGTGAGCCGCATATATTCAATTGAAATGACCCACACATACACATAGGCAATGATATTGAAGAGGTTGGGCGTCGGGTGGCGAAGGGAGGGAGTGGTCACAGTACTGCCGGCTGCCAAGAAACGAGCGACCACAACTGCAGTTTTGTTGTACTTCGTTTGTTGTGTTTGCTTTGGTCATAAAGTTTACACACGTGTGTGTGTGTGTCAGAGTGTATGCTGGTGACGTGCGGTTGCGGCAAAGACTGCGGCTGCTTTTAGCTTGCATGCCATAGAGGGCGGGGCAGGAGAATTGCGCTAAAAACGCTTGACAACTGCTTGTTGCATGGTGCAGGCCAAAAACACCCCAAAGCAAACTGAACAAATACTCAACAACAATTGTCTGCTCACCTGGTTGCTGGTTGCTATCAAAGGACTTGCACTGAGCATGTTGTCCGTCGAAGTGCAGGATCATTCAAAAGCTCAACATCAAATACTTTCAACAATGCAATTGTGGAAACAGTTGTGGCTGGCGAAACCTGAGACTACATGTGTGTCAAAGAAAAAATACGGGAAGATAAATATAAAAGATAAATAAAAGTATTTTAGAAAGATATTTTAAAGATGTGGGGCAATTGTAATCAAAGCGAATATATTTTAAAAATATGTAGATAAAGTTATTAGGTAACAATTTAAATTGCGCTTCTTTTAAATCCGATTTTTTTTGAAGTGCTATAGGTATAGCTCAATATCTTTGACTTATCTACCAAGCTATGGTGCAGTCCCTATAGCATGATAGTTGATGTTTATAGAAATTCTAAGTCTGCTTTATACAAGCCAAAACCAAAAATTTTCCTTTGAATTTTCACTATTTTCCTTCTTTTCTACATTTTGATTCAGCCAAGAGTAATATATTTTTTTTATGGTTCTAATTTTCAATTTGCATTTTGAGTCATCGCAAAATTATTGCGAAACTATGTGCACAGAATTTTTCGTTAGCTATTTTTGTTGTTATTGTAAATGTTATTGTTTTTGTAGCTGTTGTAGTTGCTGTGTTGTATAGATGTTGCTGCCATTTGGCATGCTCTCTGAGTGCCCAATAATATTTGCAATTATTTATTTCACTTTGCTAGCGTCGTGCACAACGCCGGCGTCGCAGTCGACAGCTCAGTTATTGCCAAACCATCAAAATATGCGCTATGAATAATATTCTCTTTTCTCGCCCCCTACCCACACTGCTGCTGTTGTGTGCCCGTGCCCACTGCCAACGAATCGATGCACAAAACGTGCGAAAAACTTTAATGTTCTAAAGATTTTTGCAACTTTGAACTTTTGAGAGCTGCAATATGTCTTTGGCTGTTGCTGGGGGGTGGTGCATTCGACTAAGGGGGCGGTTGGTTGGCAACGACATGACGACACCACAACATTAGAAACATGCGCAACACACACGCGCAACATTTGCTGGCAATTAATAAGTTTTCGCTTTTTCGGCTTCTACTCGGTTTGGCTGGCTACGCTTTTGTAATGTTTATGAATGAAATTTTCGTCTCAATTGGTGTCCAATAAATTGCAATCACACTCGGCCGCACGTTAATTAATTTGTAGATCAAAAATTATGATTAGCGACATGCTTGCAGCTGCTTTCGCCTCAGCCGCAGCCTCAGCCGGCAGCCTTGAGAGTGCGTTGACCAACATGGCGCAGCACAGCGCAACGCGGCGTATGCGCAATGTGGGCGCCTAATTAGTTGACATATGTGTGTGCTGTTCTCATCGTATGTTGTTGATATTATTATTACTCTTTTTCTATGTTGCTGATGTCTAACTATCTATCTTTCTCTCTATCTCTCTTTACAGGTGAGTTATGCCTTGTTGTTCTTGGCGCTGTTATTAATGCTTTCTGAGTTAGGCAAACAAATTGTAAGCATTGAAGCTCACAAAATGTATCTAGTAAGTGTATGTGTCTATAGCGATGTAATCATATGTGCGTCCTTTACTAAAACATAAAGGTAGACAACAAATTTCCAGGCCGGCTAAAAAAATACTCTTAAAAATGATAAGTCTTTTAAAAATGGGGTATAAATGATTGATTATTAAAGGTTGAACTTTTGAAAAAGCTATAGACAGTGCTTTAAAATCAATTATCTAGTAAAAATTTTAATCTTTTATGTTTGTTTTTGTGAATTATAATTTCTGCTCTTTACGCAGCTCACGGCATAAAGTTGTTATACCCTATAGTAAGGGTATGCGAGGCCATAATTTTTCAATACCACAACAAACTTGACCGTTGCTGTCAAAATGTGCAAAGGAATATGTTGTTGTTGTTGCACGAATTGCAAACGAAATGTTGGCCAGGCCAAAAAATAAAATGTGTTGTTGTTGGCGTCTGGAAAGTCGCGTCAACGTCGACGTCATTAGGCACACAAATTATTTGCTGCTAATGCTCGACTCTTGGCTATTTGTAGTTGTTGTTGTTGTTGTCGTTGTGTGCACAGTGTGCCGTGTTGTGTTTGTTTGTTTGTTTTACAAACGCGCGCAACACAATCAAAACTGTGGCGCTCACACATAGCAAGCCCACGAGTGAGGGTGAGAAAAGGAGGGAGAGATAAAGAGTAAGATGGAAAACCGATCAGCAAACGCTTCGCCTGCTGTTGGTTAAATGAATTATTCAGTTGTTTGCGTGTGTGTGTGTGTGTGTGTGGCAGTTTTTCTTTTTAATGTTTCATGCATAATTAAGCAATTTTGCAATTAGATGTATTTGCGTGCAGGCACCTTAACCCTACTCGAACGCCTAGCAAACTTCCCCCTAATGCAATATAAATAAACCTCAAACTCAGCTTAATTAATTTGCTTTAGTTTATT
Organism: Drosophila colorata; assembly: GCA_035041545.1. Classification (NCBI taxonomy): domain Eukaryota; kingdom Metazoa; phylum Arthropoda; class Insecta; order Diptera; family Drosophilidae; genus Drosophila; species Drosophila colorata. The sequence goes on from JAWNLD010000564.1 coordinate 12,285,277, forward strand.
TTTATTTGTGTGTGTGAATGCAAAGAAAATAATGTATTAAATTATTATTTTTATTTTGAGTTGCGTAAATTAGGGGTTTCCTTTCTATGCAAAAAAAAGGATTTATACATATTGCAAATATAAACAAAATAAATAGATAGTACAAATTTATATCTTGGACTTTCTAGTATTACCTTGAAAATATACATTTTTATTTTCAAAACATCGGAAACATCGATTTTGGCGAACATGGCGATCTTAGCAAAACTTTACTATACACTGATAATCCATTTAAAAACAGTTAATAACGGACTTCAAAGTATTGGCTAATTATATTTTAAACAGACTTTAAAGCAAATCTCTTGCGAGCGACTTTGTACCTTAATAAATCTTTATACGCACTCAGAGTTTATGGCCAGCTCTTATAACCTGCATATTTATCTAATCAGGTGATGCCGGCCGCCCACTACAAATACCAAGTTAGATATCCACGCAGCTAAATAAACAGCAAAGAGCGTCCGATTTGATTATTGTGCAAATTTTGCAATTTTAACTTGAAATTTTTCGCAGTTGGTGTTGTTGTTGGGTTGTTTTAAAAATTGTTAATGCTGCTCGCTGCTGCCGTGTGTGATAAAAACACATAAACAAAATATTTAGCCCTGAATTGTTTGCCAAAAAATGTTCATTCTTCTCGTTGTTGTTACTGTTGTTGTTGCTTATTATGCTTTTTTATTGTTTAGCCGGCAAGAGCAACAGCAACAACAACAGCAGCAGCCAAGCCAACAACAATGCCAAATTAAATGTGTGTACAAAAACTAAACACAACACGCTGCCTGCCCGGCTGGCTAGCCGCAGTACGTCTGCTCTCTAGTATTTCGACTTTTCTCATTTCTTTTATTTTTCGGCTTTTCTTTTCGCACAATAAATAAATGTGTAGAGCGGCAACAAAAACGTTTGATACGTACTATGTAGAAAAACTTGCGAAATATTTTCCACTTGGCACGCAACATGGCCGAAGGAGGAGCGGGATGTGGGTGATCACAGAGCCAACAAGTTGAATTTTACACTTTTGATTTTTATTTTTTTTCCCATTTATTTTTAATTTGTATTTCTCGCCTGATCTGATAAAAACTAAATGCAGAACATATTCCGGCCAAGTGTTTATTGTTCTATTCGTACCGTTGTTCGCCCACTTGAGACACACTCTGGAGCGGAGAGCTCGTTAGCTGTAAAGGGCGGCCAGTTGTTTGTTGGCCTGGTCACGCCCACAGCATCCGGTCGATGGCAGCCCACAAAATATATAGTATGTTGTGCGTAGTATATATTTGCTGGTGTGTCTCTCTGTGTGTGTGTGTGTGTGTGTGCGTGTGTGTTGTGCTGCAGTTGCCAAAAGCAACCAACGTGTGCACTTGATTAAAAATAGTTTTGCCAAAATGCTCGTGCGGGTGGCTAGCAACAACAACGAGACGAGATGACATCGTCATCTAGTGTTTGTTCTCCTCTATCATTGAAAATTCAATTTCAATTATTCGAGCTTTTGTGTATGTAATTGTGTGTGTGTGCGATACACTTAAATGTCAAATTTTGTCTATGTGGCTCATTTTCTTGACTCATATTTTTGCAAATTAAATTTTTATTGAGCGTATCGTTTGGGTATAATTAATTTTAATTGAGGACATGCACACACACACACACACACACACACACACCCAATCGGCCATCGGCTGCCAGCCTATTTATATGGCGCTCGAGAGCCGGAACAGTAGCCGCCAGGCCATGAAACGGTCAACCAAGCACCGTCCGCAGACAATTACCACAATGTCACAACCTGTGAGCCTTGTTTCCACTGATGTTTCCACTGTTCAGCAGCAGCAGGAACGGCAGCAGCATTTGCCTTAATGCATTGCATTGAAATCAAATCAAATGGTATAAAATGATTTTGCTTTGTGTTTATCTATTTGATTTGTTATTGGCAAAGCAAAAACTAATTGATAAATTTTTATTTGTTTACGTATTGTAAATGTTGTTTACAAACTGTCAAAATTTTTTTGGAATTTAAAGGTATAAACTGTGCATTTTTAAATGTCAAGGAAGTAGAACAAAACATTTTTGCTTGAACAAAGTTCAGTTGGAACTTGCCAAAAGCAAAACTGACAAAATATTTATCTAGTTGCTATGCTTGCGTATTTACATTTCAATTAATGCAATTTTAAAAAGACTCAAAAGTTTCAAAGATTTAGCAGCTTTAAAGCAAATTCAAACATTTAAGCTTCTAGTATTGCTGTTTTAATGAACTTTAAGCTAAAAGCTACATTTGCCTGCTGCAAATGCCTGTGACTGCTAGTCAGTGGAAACTCATCGTATAAGTACTGGCATACAACTACACACGAGCACTCAGACACACACACGCATTCATTGTACACACAAAGCACCCACAATACGCATTGTGCCCGAAGTGCTACAATAAGGCATCACATCCTGGACAGGCACTGGACGCAGTCGGCGTCATTACAGGCGCTGCTTTGTATGCAAAACATGTTGCCAGACAGCCAGTCGGTAGTACGTGGAGTGCGGCTTCTATGCGTATGTGCGAGCGTTTGTGTGTGTGTGTGTGTGTGTGTGTGTGTGTGTGTGTATGTGCGCCAGTCCAATTGACTTTTGTTGTGCAGCAATTGTTTGGCCAGGTAGCACAGAGAGACCTCAGCGGCCAACAACCGGCCGCAGGCGTTGACGTTACCCACAACTCATTTGCATGCAGCAGACGTAGGGAAACAGCTTTAATTCAATTTCAGCTGCAGTGTGCAACAGTGCAGGCAGCTCTGTGCGTACTGTGTTCACTTATTAACCAGCCATTGTTGTGGCATTCTCCGATTCTCCAATTCTCTGATTCTTCGGCTTGTTCAGCCGTGTGCCATCAATCAGCGCAAATATGTCAACAGCATAAAATGCTGTTTAAATTAAGTGAGAGTGAGAGAGGAAGAGGGAGAGAGAACCGCACATAATACTAGTTAAGTCGACTATCGACTGTCGATAGTTGACGCCCACCTCGGGCACCTCAGTCACCTCAAGCACTCAGTCAGTCACTCAGTCAGTTGGTCAGTCGTACGTCATCAGCTCAGTTCCACAAACGTGTTGCTTTTGACTGCGGCACTCGACTCGACGCGATTTTGCTTAGTTTGCCGGTGCGCGCTCCTCACGTTGGACAACAACATTTTCGCGCTCCGCGTTCCGCTTTAACAATCGACTGATAAAGCTCTTCAATGACTCAGTTGCAATGTCTCAACTTAATCTCTTTCTTAAATAGTGATATACGAAACAAAAGAGCTGCAGTTTGAATGTATCGATAAGATAAGGTAGCTAAACAGAGTGCCAGCAAATTTTGCTTCTAGTGCCCAAAAGTGAACAAAAAAAAATACAAATTAATTAATAATAATAAAATAACAAATATATGTCTATTAAGTAACACATTTAAAAAGCTATTACTTTGCTAAACAGTTCATTTTGAACTAAGTTTTACTCTACAAAAATATTACTTCAATTTATCTTTATGTGTGACTCATAACTCTGATAAGCACCTTACAAAAAACAAAAAAACAAAAAAAAACTTTTCAATGCTGCTCATATTAAATGTTTATTTTTTATTTACGTGCCCATAACTAACACGTTTTGTCAAATTGTTAGTTTTTGCTGCTGCTCTTAATATTTTTTCTTCTTCTTTTTTTATAAAAATATTCGCCCGCGTGCCCCCTTTTGCGTATATCGCTGACACTTGTCATGTAGCGATAACATGCGAAATTTCTGCCCGCACCAAAAAGGCAAAAACAACTCGCTGCATATTAAAACTATAAAAAATAAAAAAATCAACGTTCGCTATAAATTGTTATTAAATGTATTATAGTATTATATACATTTTCAACTTGTTGCTGTTGTTGTTATGTAGCAAAACAAGTTTTCAACGTTATGACCAAAAAATAAAGAACAGAAAAACGAGAGAAAAAAAAATATATGTTGAACTGTGCGCTTCTTACCTCTGTACTTTTTGAATTTTTATTGTTTAGTATTTATATTAGATGTTGTTCTAGTTGTGGTTGTTTTGTTTTTTCTGTGTTTTTTCCTGATTTAAATGAGTTTTGTCTATGACGTCTGCATATTGTTTACAAATATACGTTTCAATTTGCAGCATGTATATACATATTGTATCTATAGATACACCCACCCAGCCGTACACGGCGACACATGGCGTGCGTTTTTGCAGTTGTTTTTGTTGTTGTTGCTGTATTCGATATATTTGATTTTTGGTCTGTCGAATTCTGTTCACGAGCTGTGGCGCTTGCATAATCCTCGCTTGTCGAAGCTGTCAGCAGCATTGTTGGTGATGATGCTACCGCCGCTGCTGCAGCTGCTATTGGCATTCAAATGAATATGTAAACGTCGCGTAGATTGCCTTACACAAACACGAAAAATAAACATCAAAACAACAGTTTGCCACGTCACGTTGCTGCAAAGGTCAGCGTTTAGCATGCATTAAGTTTTTTAATCAATATTTTGGGTGTTTGCTCTGTATTTTATTATTTATTTATTGGCTTAAATTTAATGTGCCATAAAGTTGGCCTAGCCAGTAAAGTTGGTTTTTTGCGCCACAATTTGATTTATGCCTGCCACAGAAGTGGCATGTAACGTGCAGATAAACTGCAAATAAAACTTAATGTTTATGCAGCCGACAAATTGCCAGGTTAAATGCGAGTCTCGTACGACAAGCATCGATTATGTCGAATTGTAACATTAACAGCATCCTGTTTCCTGTTGCTAAGGGAAAGTGCCAGACACAGACAAAGACACACAGGCACACACACACAGACTGGGCAATAACAACAGCAACAACAACAACAACGCTTGCGGCGTTCTGTAGCATACTTTGCGGGCGCGTCGGTTCGTGTATAGCTGCTGGCATATACCGGAGCATACATAATTGATGTTTACACCGAAACAGCCAAGGCAAGCGGTTATACAACTACAGCCGAACAGACACACACACAAACACACTGGGTGGCTCTAACAGCTGCTACAATTTCCGCCGCAACTTCCGTTGCGCTCTGAATGATTAGTTTTGTGCATGGACAGTTGAAAGATGTTGGCTAAAAGACTGTTGCTTTTGGCCATAAAATCTACGACTTGGTTCGCTTTCAATTTGTTGCCAATGGGCCGCCACTTTGGCTCGGCTTATGTGAGATTATCTCGTATGGTTATGTAATTTAGAACCTAGACCACATCAAATGGGCAAGAAAAAGGTGCAAGCTTATGTAGCAAATAGAACGATGGTGACCCTATGCTATATTAACATCAACAGTCGAGCTATTATGGTCATGTCACGTCTGCCTGTGAGGCTCCAATACATATATATATATTTTTTTTGTAACTTTTTATTATTCTAAAACGACTGTTTTTTTTATTTTAGTTTATTGCACAAGCTTTAACCCCAACATAGATATATTAATTCAAAATATAGGTGAATTTAACGCATTCTTTATACGCCACCTGCCTCAATCATAGTAAATATAAAATACCGTGCAGACAGCAAAAAATTTTGGCGTCTGGATGGTGTAGTTGACATAACCATCTTTTTCGGCATCCCATAGAAAGTTGGCCATCGAGTAGAGGCCCTGCATCAGGAATTCGCCGACAGTTATCAGCACAATGTAACGATATCTATCGAAATTCAGTAGCTTGATGCGACTTTTGATATCCTCGGTGACCTGAGCGGCCAAATGCAAAGAGTACTTCGGATGAAAACTATAATCCTCACCATAGGTTTTGTTCATTTCTGACTTAACTATGATCTCCAGGCGTTCCTGCTTCATGGGATTCTTTGGTTCAAGGCGATAGGTGGGCGCATAACGTACAACCGCTGGCTTAGGTTGACTAGCCAATGCTGTTGGCGTTTGACCCGAGACGCGATTATTTTTATCATCATCCTTGGCCTTTTTCTCTTTGCCTTTTCCAGCTGGTTTCTCCTTGACAGCCTGCTCTGGACTGGCCTCCTTCCCAGCCGATTCACCTTCATTATCCTTGCTTTGTCGGTCTGGTGAATCGCCCATGTTTGAACGATTATTTTTGCTAATTCTCCAATGTCCGTTTTCGAGGTGTTTTCTAAATTTTAAAAACTAAGAATCTGATTCTATAGGTTGCTAGATAAATAGATTTACAAATAATGCTGCTTGACAGATAACAGGCGACAGACTGATCTTTATTTTTTCTTTTTCTAATTTTCTGATTTAAATTCCGTTGTTTGTTTGCAGAACTAGAAATGCGTATCAAGAGCCTATTTAAGCATAATGTTATCAAAATAAATCTGAAATATCAGATATCTTGATTTAAGATATTTATCAACAGATTGTCGAAAACATTGTGCATACGCCTCATTGGCAATAATTGAAATGGGCAAGGTGTTGTCAGTTGCATCTGTGTCTGGTTCACGTCTGTTAGATGCGACTTGGAGCGATTTTAGACCATAAAACCACTTGCATTTTGGCTAACGGCTGGCTGGCTGCGCAAAAATAGAATTGGCAATGGCTTTGTGTTGGCTGCGTGTGGACAACATGTCGCGCCAATGAGCGACCGAGCATCAAAGCTATGCTGCAGCATCACACATCTGGGGTATTGGGGGATTGAAGAAGGACCACGAGACTCACAGGGGCAGGGGACACCAATGGCGACGTTGATGCATGCCAAGCGGAAACAGGCGTCGCGTGGGGCAGCGCTTGTGGCAAGTGGCGATTGTTGCTTTGTTCGTTGTTAGTTTGCTTTGTTTTGCTCTGTTTCTGTTGTTACCTTGGCGCCCATGGTAATTAAAAAAAATAAATGTCGCAACAACGCAACGCATTATATCGAGATAAACACATGGATATTTCGAAATTTGGAGTTAACCGAAAACAAACGTTAACAGTTGCTTGTTGTCGCCTGAAACAAGCTAAAAATAGTTCCATTCAACTACAAAGTAAATAAACCTTTAACACAGTCAACTATAAATAGGAATAAAACAAAAAAATAAAATAAAACAATTGCCAAAAATAACAAATGCAAAGAAGAGGAGGAGGAGCTAAGCCAAAATGGTACATTTGACAAGTGCATGTCAGTCTAATGCACAGCTCGTTGGCAAAGGGTATAAAAAGGTTTTTTCTTGGTTTCTATTTGCGGACAGAGCTAAAAATGTTGACAAACTGTTGCATAACTTGAGGCGCGTCTGGGAATGTCGCGCTCGCCTGATGCAATAATGGTCAGTGCCAACAATTTCGGCGTATTTGCAGCTATTACAATTACTTGCATAGTTAACAAACTCACGCGCACATACATATACACAGTTTATTAAATATACCAAATACTGCTGTATAAAACAAAAAATAAACTATTGACAAGTGCGTAAATAAACACAAGGCAGCAAGCGCTAAAGAAAACAGCGAAAAGCCAAAAGAAATTAAGATGAAAAGCAATACAAAAAAAAAAAAAAACCAAGTACGCGCGTTGCTAAGTTTTCACTAGGGGACAGTGGACAAGGGGCGTGAGGCGTGGCCGGCACTAAGTAGGTTACTTGGCAATGCTTAGCACAAATAACTGGCACACGGGCAGCTGCGTCATTGGCTTTGCCACCAAAGGGTGAACATTAAAACAAATAAGTGCGCAAAAACTTGTTTAAATAAATAAGTGAATATAATATATATATCTGTCTATATGCCAACTAAATGAGTTTACTTGTTGAACAGTTGAGAGGGTCAAGTGACGGCGAGTCTTAATGAATTTTTCACGCAACTGCGGCACTTGTTGCATGCGCTACGTTAAGCCGCAAATGAAGGGTCACGGCAACTAACAGCAAGCGAATTAACGCTAGCAAAATGCACCAGCTAGACTTCGTATTAATGTTGCATTTCTAAGAAAACTTAGCGAGCTTTTTCCAGGAATTAAAATCCAAATTAATTAGTTTTAATGCTTATATATTTTCAAATAAAGCTTTTAAGTGCTCACTCTCCTGCTCTGTTTTTCTCACTCTTTTTCTCTCTCTCTATTTCTGCAATTTACTTTCCCTCTCTTTTGGTTTCTTTTGACTGCCCATAAAATTAAGTATACGCAGCGTGTTAAATATGCTCTATTTTATTATTTTGCAGAGTCTACGCACAGCGTGGACGGCGGCCCTGCATCGTGGCGTTTAACGCTCGATCAGGATCTAATTGACACGCTCAAAGGCAACTTTCCCAGTTGGTTTCAAAGCACATCAGGCGCCGCAGCAGCCGCAGCAGCAGCATCAAGTAAGCCACAAGCACCACAGCAGCAGCAACGGCAGCAAAAGCTGGTGGCCACTAGCATCATACCCATAAGCATTGACACCAAATCAGCCAACAGCAGCAACAATACACTCCATCAGCAACAACAACAACATCAACATCAACAGCAGCAACAACAACAACAGCAGCAGCAGCAGCAACAATCGGTCATACTGAGCAGCTGCTCGTCATCAGCATCGCCCGCCTCATCCATAAGCTCAAACTGCTCCAAAAAATCGAACAGCAGCTGCAGCAGCAGCAGCATTAGCAGCGTGAGCAGCTGCAGCAGCACCAGTTCCATTTCCAGCTGCAAGTCAGTTAGCCCAGCAACGGCGCAACGTCTGCTCAACAAGTCCACATCGACGTCGCCCAACAAGAGCCTGACTCGGACACTCAAGGCCACCCAAAAGACGCACAATAACAGCCCAAAGGTTGGCCAACTGGTCAAATCCGCCTCGCTGCACAGCCTGAGCAGCGGCAGCGGCAGTAGCGCCAGTGGGAGTGGCAGCGGCGGCTCATCGCTGCTGGCCACCATTTCGACATCGCCGCTGGCCACCGTCGAGCTCATCTCGAGCGCCACCTGCAACGGCCTGCTGGCCACACGGCTCAGCGGCAAGGCCTTGGAGCATACTTTTCAGGATATAATACTGCTGCACGAGGCCTACGACGATATGTCGGAGGGTGCGTATTGCTGTGCATTCCAATTGGTCAAGCCATCAGCTCATTATCCATATGCATTATCCTTTTCACTTTTCTGTACAGGTGAACAGCGTCTGCACGCTACGTTCCTCGGCAGCAGCGATGATGGCAACAATTCCGACTGCTACGATGTCCGACAATCACCGCCGAAGGCCATTGTGGACTCCAGTCCACTGCAGCCGGCAATGGATAAGAATAAAGAATGTGAGTACAAGTTTGTTATTCTAAAGGGAAGAGGCTTATAATAGTTGAGAAGGTGTTATATTAGGATTTCGTCGAAGTCAGTTAATGAATACATACAAACATTTTTGCTGAGAATTAAACTTGAGGATAAAAGAGTCGAACATTTTTGTATGATGAGCTGCTTTTATACTGCGACCTTAAAATCGATGTACGCTCATTATACTTAAATATAGGGGATTGTCTTCACTCCGTTCCCAGTCCTTTAATGTTCTCTGTGCTAAACCTTAGTACTTTTCCATTTAACTACGGCAACGAGCAAAAGTTGCCTTTTAAATTATATGCTTGGATTTCCAATTCAAAACTTTTATATTACAAAATTAATCATGCTCATCTCTAGCCCTTCGTTTTTTTCTGGTATTCGCTTTGTTGTTGGTTCATGTTTACAAATTTGGTGCAAACGCCCACATTTTTGGCCAACTCGCGGCTGTTTGACATTTGTCAACTTGTTTTCTCTGTGTAGTATTTTTCTTTCTTTCTTGGCTTTGTTGGCTTTGTTTAGTCATACACTGGCGACACATCTGACGCTGACCAACAGTAGCCACACTTGCTGCCTCAGCTGCCGCATCACCAACAACAGCAGCAGCATCATCAAGAACTTTGCTCATTATCGACTTGGAGGCATTTTGCAAGCGCACAAAAGTCTTAATGAAGCTGTAAGTGCGCCACGGGCACTTAAGGCGTGCACTTGCTCTGCCACGCCCACCCTCCAACTCGCCCACTGCACTGGCCGCAGCTACTGTGGCAAAACTCATTCATAGTCCGAACAGACACAGAAATTGTCAACAGTTTTTCGTTTTGGCTTTTTCTGTTTGGCCTACATATTTGCTTGGCATTTTGAGTGAAGAGAAATAATCTTATTCATTTTGAATGGCCTGAATATGTGCATATGTGTGGCCGTGTGTTTGTGTGTGTGTGTCTGATAGTCGCATAGTCGCTAATAGTTTTGACAGCTCTTGTCGCCTGCGCTTCGCTGGCATTCTGACATTTTTGTCGGTCTTTAGTGGCTGCCAAAATGTTAGCCCCAACCCCAACAAAAGTTCACAACACCCTGACCCTGACAAAAGGCGCCAATTATTTGTATGCATTTCGCAATGCAATATGTTCTTCTCGTTTTTCGCGTTTCTTTTTTGGCAATATTAAAAGTCATAAAAACTGCCAAAAGGCAAACCAATGGGCGGCCCAAATTTCCGGCAGGCAAACACAAACACACACACACACACGTAAAAATCGTTATCTAACAAATAAACATCAACTGCATATTAGCGTTGAAAAAAGGCCAAACAGCAATGGCTGCTGATGCTGATGCTGCTGCTGCTGCTTCGCCCCACTGTAAACATTTTGCAATTTGCAACTAAAATTTATTATAAACAGATGGCGGCCAGGCGCAGGCGGCGAAGGCGCTGCAAAAATGTTTTGACAAATAAACACGCTGCACGCGACTTTAAAACGCTCGGCCCGAGAAGAGTTAGGAGGAGGAAGGCGCGCGCAGATTGGGTAGGGATGCGGGAGGCGGGGTGTACCTACACTGTTCGGCGAGTGGTTGCTGTAAATTCTGTGGATGCTGCAGGCAAACGCCAAGGCGGAAATAGCAGCCACAACGGCAGTCGGCGGGCATGTAAAATGCCAATGCACAGTGGTTCAAGGTGGTGCAAAAAAGAAAAACAACTACAAATTGTGTCTAGAAAATTGTTATTATTTGTCATGCTTATGAAAGTTATATGTACTTGGCAAAGAGCACATGTCTTCCGTATTCACAAGTAATTTAATATGTATTTCCGAGCAATTGTTTTCTTTTTATTTAAATAAACTCATCAAATTGATGATAATAAATTTCTCTCAAGTACCAAATAAATTGTATACAAGCTTGTTTAATAGACATTATAGATCTTCGTAAAATGTATTTGTGTTTAATTTTATACTCATTTTTTCAAAGTTGCCCCACTGTACCTCCTGCTGTTACAGTTTTGGTTTACTTGGTCTGCCCGTTCATTGATTTGGCCCACGCTGATGGCGTCTTAGCTAAGGCGCTGCCGCTGATCACGTAATCGATTTTATAATACTATATAGTATATATATATTCTTATATATGTGCGGTCGGCCAGCTGTTGCCGCTCTCATCTCGCTCTCTTGGTTTTTGCTTTGTTTACCTGACCTTCGCCCGTGGAACTGGGCCTCCACGCAGAAGGGCAAACACCCACCCACCCAACAACAACAACAACGACAATAATAATAAGAAAAACAACAACAACAATAAGAAGAACGATTTGGCTACGTCTACACTTTTATTGCTATCGCATAAAAACTTTTATGTGTTTAATTTGGAATTTTGTTATTGTTTTTATCAATCGCGTGTGTAGGTGTAAAATCGACACGTAAACAGAGCAGCGCCCATTTAGAAATTGAGAAGAACAAGAAACAAAAGCAATAAGATGAGGAAGATGAAAACCCAAGAATAAATTGCTAGCGTAATTAATTTGGCAGACGCAGTCGTTGGCTTCGTCACCAAAATTTGTTTTAGCCGTGTTACATGCCCAAATATTTGCCAGGCATAAATGAAAATAACAACAACAACAGGATTAAAGCAGATCCGAACCAGACAGCAGGAAGGTAGCGCGACAGAGTGACTGAGAGCGATAGTGAGAGAGACAGCTAAATGAATTTTTTATACATTTTTGCGTTGTGCACACTTCAATCATAAAATGGGGGACCGTTTGGCCAACAGCTGCCAGCGCCGCCCCGCGAGACAATTACGCGCCTTGGCAAATCTCTGGTCGCCAATATTTTTTTTTTTTTTTTTCTTTTTTATGATGATTTTCCAAGAGCCTAAATTACTTTAATAACGTCATCGTCAGGGTCTCACTTTGATGTCGTCGTTTTCACTTAGGCGACTTTGTTGTGGCGTCAAGTGTTGCTCGTTTGTTTTGACGCTGTTTGCCGGGCGAGAAAACTCTTGTCATTTCGCATGCAAATAAATACTTGTATATGTGTAACCGCATTAACCAAATGCCAAAATATAAAAAAAGCTCCTGCACTGCATTTGGCATTTCATGCGGTTGCCCTTGGCAGCAGAGCTGTAACCACAGCAGCAAAAACAACCCACCCACACTCTCAGTGCAGTGCCCTGCTGGAGCCATAAGATTTGTGTTTTCATTTAATTTGCGGTTTTTGGCTTTATCTGACTCTAGTCTCTGCCTTAATGCGCATTATTTCGTTTTAATTACATGCCTCGACTAACATTTTGAGCATTGCCTCGCCAATGGCCATAGCCTAATTGATGTTAATCAGTTTAAGGCAACAGGTCGTATACTTAATAAGCTAACAGGGCAACAAATGCTTACTTATGCATGTGTATGTTTAAGCTGTTGCTGCTCAGGATTAACATATGCAATATTTTATACATGCTCAGAAAATTATTGTTTTATTTAATAAATAAAAAAAAATGTATTAATTTACTTTTTAAGTAATTCATAACTGTGGGCTTCATAACATATTAAAACCTATTGAGGTCCCCCAAATATTAACTAAACTAGTGAAAAAGCTGTTCAATGTAATTTCAATCAAAGCCATTTGAATGGATTTGTCGCTGGTTCCCCGTGGCGCAGCCCGTTACCGCGGCCATTGTGTTGTTGTCGCACTGTTGTCGCGGCGCAGACTTTGGTGACATTGTGTCAAGTTAATTGACATCAATCTGTCATTTAGTAGCGGTTGCCACATAATCATATTATCATGCATACGCCCCATGGCGCCCGGGCAACATGTGGGTAGGCTCGACTCTTGACGCCCGGCTTAAATATTTAATTTTTGGGGGCGCCAACCTTACACTCGTCGGTGTTAAGCAGAAAAAATGAATAAAGAAAAAGTTTATCCAACAGCAACAGGAACACCATCAAGAATAACAACAATAGCGGACCGCACATAAAGATATTAAAACTTTTCCTTTTCTTTTTGATTTTCTGTCTGCTCTTTTTCTTTCTTTGCTTTGCAGTAATATTTTTGTGCGTTTTGTTGGCTTGTTTTCCATTTGCAGCTGTTTTTGTGTGTGCTGGGCTCGACATTTATTGCTTTGGGTTGTCAAGAAATACGTAAACCCGCTGAAAACTTTGGCGTTCGCATTTTTGCCAGCTGTTTAGAGCATTTTTTATGAGCTTTGTTTATGTTTTGATCAGTGGCCCCACTTCCCCGCGCCCCCCTTGCTGCCAGCTACACACTTTATAATTTATGGGCGTCAATTTTGTGGCCTATGATTTGTAGCGGCAACTTGTTGAACTGTCATTTAGCGTTTGATTCTCTTACTCTGCAAATTTATAATAATTGTATTTTTTGCTTATCTCTTTGCAGCGCTCAAAGTAAAGTTGATGGTGCGACGGCCGCACTCGCAACTTGTCGAGCAGGGCATCATACCATGTAAGTTAACCGCCAAGCACCACACGGTGCGTATACTTGTTTCGCGCAATATTGGCTGCCGCGAGAAAAAATTCTGACTTTTGCCTAGCCAAATCGATAAATAGTATTGAAGAGCTCCGCAGCAAATATACATTAGGCGCACTTATGTGCTTCAGTGCTGCGCTCCGGCGAATGTAAGAGCCCGCCAAAAGGATATGCAAATATGTGCGCATTTTCAATGGGCTCCTTACCAAATTTATGCGCGGCGCCACAAAAAGTTGAGCGAACGCAAACGGAAAAAAGCCGAAAAGAATCAACAAAATACGCGAATTTACAAACCAATTCAATGCGCTCAGCGCAGCCGAAAGTGAATTTGAATTTAAATGACAAATTTTCGACAGCGCCGAAAAAATACGCAAAATAAAAAAAATAAATGAAATAATAATAATCTTTAGCTGTCTTGCCGGAGCCAATTTAAAATACAACTCTAAAGTTACTTTAAATAATATGAATGTAGGAACTTTAGCTGGAAATAGAGCAACAGTTTTTGCTTACAGTTTCCGATTTTTTTTAAAGTTTCCTGGCTTAGTGTTGCAAAGTTTTTATCCTATAACTGAAAATCAGAACATAGTTTAAAGTATAATTTAAAGTTAGCATTTTTTTGGCATATCTCACCCATCTCTTTCTTTAAATCGTTTTTCTTTCTCCCTTTTGTAGCGCTCAAAACCTCGCCCGCCATCCACGAACAATGCAAGCAACTGGAACGCGCCAAGACCAGCGATCTGCTGAAGGCCAAAATCCAGCAGCGGCCAAATCGCGAAGATCTCGAGCGACTGCACATACTGGAGGAGGATGAATGCCACATCGATCCGAGCCTGGCGGAGAAGCAGCGAATGCTGAAGAAGGCGCGTCTGGCGGATCAGCTCAACTCACAGATCCAGCATCGACCGGGGCCGCTGGAGCTGATCAAGAAGAACATACTGCATACGGAGAAGCCCATCGAGAAGATTGTCAAGGAGGGCTTGGTGCCGTTCAAAGCAACCAGTGAGGGTCTGCTGACGCGTCCACAGCATCCGCACAGCTATGTCACCTTCGAGGAGGACTCGCAGAGCTCCGAGAGCGACACACGGCAGACGCCGCCGCGTCTGGACGAGCTCATGCCTGCGGCAACAGTGGCCGCAGCGGCAAGTAGCGGTGCAGTGGTGCCAGCCGAGCCACTCACGTCCACGCCGAAGGATATGCTACAGGCAGCTGCAGCCTCTGCGGGCATTGTCACCGTGGCGCTGACCACGCCCACCCCCACGCCCAGCAGCTGTGGCCAGCTGGTGCTCAGCGTTGTGCCCTCCATTCAGCTGCTGAACACAACGGACTGCCACATGGGCGGCACACATATCGTGAGTGCACCGCCGCCACCACCGCCGCCCATGCCTGTGGCCAATGCCATCAAAGTGAAGCAGGAGACGGCCAATCTGTTTGAGGAGCTGTGCCAGAGCGTGGTCGGGCCGACGGCCAGTCCAGCCAGCACACACATGCTGCCCATGCTCGCCTCACCCTGCTCCCTGGGCTCCAGCACATCCACGCTCAGTCCGCTGTCCTCCATTGCATCGCCGCCGCCGCCGACGCGGCTGCAGCTGCAGCCCGTTTCGATCAAGTCGGATGCGCCCGGCAAGGACAAGAATCGGAAGAAGTCCAAGTCGAAGCCAGTGTCCAAGGCGCGCACCATCAAATTCCACGAGTATAAGGGACCACCCAGTGCCGCGGGCCAAGCACAGGATCAAGCGCAAGCGGACCAGACCACCTCCTATCAGCTGCTTCTGGAGCAGCAGAACTATCTGCTCAAGTTTCTGGAGAACCTCAACAAGAACCAATCCATACTGCCCGCAGCCAGCGCAGCCACAGCCAACGCCGCAGCCAACGCCGCAGCCGCCGGCGCCGGCAGCACCATCAGCAGCACCGCCAACAGCATCACGGTGACCACGAAAACGGTGCCGGCGCTGGCCACAGCGATGACAACAGCGGCAACACCGGCGCCACTTGCGCTGCCCAACACCATTTCCATAACCAGCAGCACGGTTTTGACACCCCAGAACTTTGGAGATGTCACATTGCTGAACGCAGCGCCTGCAGCCACGCCCTCGCCCGCACCGCCCACGCTGTCGCTAATCGGGGCACAGCAGCCAACGGCAGCAACAGCTGCCACGGCAACGATGCAGCAGCAGCAGCAGCAACAACATCAGCAACATCCGCCGGCGCTGCCGTCGCCAGCGCTGTCAGTGAGCTCCTCCATACCGCCCAGCCCGGCCACCAGCTATGCGGAGTCCACCAGCTCCATCACGGACCTGACGCGCCTCGAGAAGATGAAGGTGTCCGACCTGAAGCAGCATCTCAAGCGACGCAATTTGCCGGTCTCCGGGCCCAAGCCGCAGTTGATCGAGCGCCTGAAGCCCTATCTGCCACTGGAGCCCATCGAGCCTGTCAGCACGCCGGCCGCCACTGCCGCCGAGGTGATCACCATCAGCGATGCCATGGACACCAGCAACTGCGGCGCCACGGATGTGCAACAGCCGCCAGTGGCCATGCTCGTGGCCGAGGAGCACGAGCACATGGATGTGGTGCAGCAGCTGGACAACAATCAGCACGCGATGACGCTGCAAACGATCCTGCCACCGCAGCCGCAAACAGCGACGATCATCCAGAACGAGGAGCTGCTGCGCCGGCAGCAGCGCAAAATCGATGAGCTGCAGCGGCAGCTGCAGCGCTCCCAGCAGGAGCTGCAGCAGATACGGCGACAGCAGCAGCAGCAAACGGTGACCGCGCAGGTGGTCAACGCGCTGCCCTCGCAGCAGATAACGCTGATAACGACCACGGCGAACGGGCCGCAGCAGACGCTGACGGTGCTGCCGCAGCTGGAGAAGACCATACCGGCCAAGGTGACCGTGAAGCCGGCCACGGCAGCGTCCGCCGGCAAGCTCAATGGTGTGCACAACAGCAACAGCAGCAGCAGTCAAGCCAAGAAGCCCGCCAGCAACAATCACAACGGCAACAACAGCAGCCACGGCGGCGGCATTCAAGCCAACAACAATGGCCAGCAGCCGCCGCCGATCAGTCAGAAAATGGTGGTCAAGCAGCAGCTGGAGGCTAAGATACAAAAGCAAAAGGCGGCCGCTGCCGCAGCGGCACTGCAGCAGCAGCAGCAACAACAGCAGCAACAACAGCAGCAGCAACAACAGCAACAGATGCGTTTGCTCACGCAAAAGACACAAACTGTACTCATTCCATCCAACAACAACAACAACACAAACAACGCGTGCAAGCTGCCAGCCACGCCCACAAAGCAGTCGACTGTTGCCGCTGGCAACACGACAGCAATACTGCATGCAGCCAAGCCCGTGACAACAGCAACAGCTGCCGTGCCGCATCCCAACAATGTGGGTCTGGTCTGGAACGAGGGCAACCAGACCATATTCCTGCTGGGCCTCAACGATCAGCAGATGACGGCGCACACGCTGAGCAACATCAGCCTCACGGCGACAACAACGACAACAGCAGCGCCGCAAACAACAGCAGCAGCAGCAACACCTGCCGCAAAGAAGCTGCTCAATGGACACCAGCGCACGAATTCGCTGCCCAGCATTGTGTTTCCCATCGATGCCAAGCCCATCATCACGCAACAGCCGCTGCAACATCTGCACCTGCAACAGCAGCAGCAGCACTTTCAGCCTGGCCAACAGCTCATTCAGCTGGACATTAAGCCCACAACAGCGCCGCCGCCGCAATACGAGGAGGCGACCAAGCAGCTGGCGGCCAGCAAAGCAGCCGCTGCGATGGGCAACAGCATGCCGCTGATGAAAATCAAAGAGGAGCCAGCAGCATCGCCCGCCCCATCAGCAGCAGCAGCAGCAGCAGCAGCAACCAACAGCTGTCAGGTGCAGCGCAAGCCAGCGGGCATCAAATCAGAGCAGGTCAGCGATGTGCTGGACATACTCATCAAGCAGGGCGAGCTGCCGGAGAGTGCCGCCTTGGAGCCCATAACGCCACTGACGCCGCTGCCCGAGCTGGCCATGTTCAATGGTGCGACGACAACAACTTCAGCTGGCGGCGCCAGCATTGTGCCGCTGGTGCCCAAGCTGGAGGCGCCGCCAACACCACAATCGCTGCCGAACCTGGACATGGCCATGGACACCAACGACAGCCACGTCAGCTATGCGTCCGGCAATCCACAGGCCACAGCGCATGGCTACATTGAGAATATTGACATGGCCTCACCGCTGCAGCCGGATGCCTCAAACATCGATGCGGAGAGCGTGGCCAAAACGCTGGACATATTCCTGGAACAGCATCAGGCCACGCCGCCGCCGAGCACGCCGCCAAAATGCTGCAGCAACAGCGGCAGTGGCAGCGCCAGCGACAAGCCCAACAGTCCCGATGCCAAGCTGAATCATTTCGATGAGTATGCGCTGCTGGAGCTGATGTCGCAGCAGCTGGAAATGGAGATTGGCGATGACTCGAACAACTATTGTGCTGGCAAGTGCAGCGGCAACAACAACATGCGACGCGATCTCAATCCCAGCCTGCAGCCCAGCATCAACGAGCTGTTGGATGCCAGCAGTCCGGACAGCGTGCTCTTGAATAACAATCATGGCGCCGATGTCGACTTCGATGCGGACAGCTTTGTGGCACAGCTTAGTCAGCATGTTGCCGCCAGCGCCAGCAGCAACACCAACAACAACAGCAACAATGCTGCCGCCGTCGAGTGTGGCACGGCAAATGGCCACTACAGCAGCACGCCGATGGACGTGTGCGATGACTTCGAGAGCACATTGAACTCCATCATGCAGGCGGTCACCCAGCCACAGGCGGGCGGACATGGCGACTATGGTACGACGGTAACGGGCATGGCCAACGGAGTGGGCGGTCCCATGGACAGCGGTGGTGGTGCTGTGGATGCATACAATGCCAGTGGCGATATTTTTGATTTGTTCAACATCGACGACTACAAGATGAGCTGGGCGGCGGGTGATTTTACCGTATAATAAAAGGCGACGCACACACACACATCCATACACACACACATACACACACACATAAATAAACAAATACAATGGGCCAATAATTTGGACAAACTTGTTGCTTTGCCCATTTAAATGATCCTTATGCAATTCACGACAGAGTGTGGCTCACTTTTCTCAAATATTCCTGAAAATTCGTTTCAAAAAATACAAAAAAAGATAAACAACTAAAAAAAAAACAAAAAGTCCTATTTATTTTCTAAATGCATTTAAAACATTTGAACGATATAGTTGAAATTTTAAAACTTTACTATTTCCATAAAAAAAATAAATAAAAGCAAAAAACACATACACAACTAAAGCCAAAATTGCCGGGAGCGTTTGTCCAAAAAACACTCCACCATATTTCTTCACCCTTTCCTATAAGCAGCAGCAACAAAAAAAATATATATAAAGTAACCAAAACATTTAGAAATGAATGAAAACACATAACAGAAGAAAAAAAACATATATATAGAAAAATATAAGCCAAAATGTTGTAAAGCTCGAAAAAAAGTACATGTTTCTAATTAAGGTCATTCCAATTTGAAAATATCGCGAGTGAAATCTAACTAAAAGTCTAGCAGAGAGCCAGAGTGGGAGAGTAAGAGAAAGAGGTACGAAAGAGCGAGCGAAGTGAGTAAGAGAGCATGAATGAGATGATTTAAGGATGATAATAATAATAATTGCCGAAGATGATGATGCTCATAATTGAATTTTGATTGAGCCTGTTCTATAAGATGAGCAAAAGAAACAGAAAAAACATATGCGAAAAAATGTCTTGTCATTGCGAGAAAAACAAGTAAAACACATTCAAGAATTTTGTTTTAAGTTCTATTTAAAATGAAATTAATTTAAATATAGCAATAACAAGTCTAAAAATAATTTATAAAAAAAAATAATTGCAAATTTTAATTTAATTGCATCAAGTTAAAATTAATGTAAACAATTTGAGAAGTATTTCCTACAAGGAAAGAAAAAGCCTTTAAAGTAGTCGAAACAAAATTAAATCAATTAAACAAAAATTCATTTAATGCCTTTTAAGCCAATTATTTAAACGAAAAGAGAAAAATATTTTTGCATTGAAATATTTGTGGAGCCTATAGAAAAGAGAGCAAATTCCGTTACTTAAAATAATTTAAACATAAAATAAAATATGTTTAATGCGGTACGTACTTCAGAAGAGATTCTTACTTGTTTAATGAAATTTCAAAACATTTTAATGTTTATCAATTAGAAATTTTTGTTTAATACAATTAATTTTTATTTAGTATAAGTGAAATTGAGAGCATGCTTAGCATTCGGACATATTTTGAGTGTTTTACACACTCGCAAAAAGAAAAAAACCCAACTAAAAAAAAATAAATCTGAAACAATATGTTGAGTAATTGACACATTTCAACTAGAAAAAAAAAATTAAAAAAGGAAACTAAAAATGCAAAATTAAAAATCACAAAAAAAATTATAATGATAAATTAATAACTACGCCTATACATATACATATATATTTTTATATAAGTAAATTACTTGATATACTTGATTTAATTGTAGCCTAAGTCCACAGACGGTAAACGCGCCCAAAACCAACAACAACAATTAACTTAACACTTGTTTACATTTGCAATAATCCATTTAGATATTCATGAAATTGCAACTGATTTCCAGTGCAAAAAAATGTAATTGCATGCTTAATATATATCATATTATCATCAACGCGCTTAAAAATACTTTTCCATTATTATCAATTCATTAATTAATTTAAATGAAAAACCACAACAACAAAAAAGGAAAAAACGAAAAAAGAGGTTTGCTAAAAGTTTACTTATTGTTAGGCGCCTGACAGGCGCACAGAATTTAATTACCAATAACTAAATTTATTGTTTTTATTAATGCTTAATTCAATTATATAAAATATATATATATATATATCTACTTTAATGTTGGCTTAAACATTTTGTGTGTTGCGTTTAATATTTAATTTAAATACAATACAAATACAATCAATAAAATGCAGTGCATCAATTCTATGAAGTCATAAAAGTTGTGTATTTTTTTTGGCAAAAAAAAAAAACAAAAAGAATAAATAATATATATTTAAAATTAAATATAACAAGTGATATACATATACTTATATATATATACATATATAAATATAACTGTGCAAGAAATTATTGCGTAAATAAAAACTTTATTCATTTTTCCAAAATGCAAATGCGTGAAATCAATGATTTGATTGCTTTCAGCTTCTTTTAAGTAAGGTAAAATATGTGAAATCATTAACTAAGCCTTCTAGCATTATAAATTTAAAGTTGTTTCTCAATAATCCCAGTTTAAAGCAATTGCGATCCTTGATAAATTCTCCATTAAAATTTGTATCAATAGCTAAATAATGCGCTATCATAATGATTTTATGGCAATGCCACAAACAACAACAACAACCACAATAATAATGGCAACAAAACAAGGCTTATCATTAGCAAAACCGGCCATTGCCTGATTGGTGGGCGGTGTTTTGGGGGCTCTCCAACTGGCATTAGCCGTTGTTGTGTTGTTTATTTTTAGACCCGAAACGAAATAAGCAAACAATATGACGCAAAATTGCAGCAGCAATATTTGAAGATAGAACCAGCAGCAGCAGCAACAACAATGCTGAACAGTTGGACTGCTGCCAAGCAACTCGCAGCAAAGCACAGGCAGAGATACCAATGCCTGCTGGGCACACACACACAAATATTTATATATATATATTCGAGTGCGGACAATGTGCTTTTATAATGTAGCTCAGTGCTTAGCAACGCCAGCAGAACTGAATCCTTTTTAGCCAACAGCAATCATTGTGTGCAGTTCATTTGGACATTTCGGCTGCGAGGTATGTAATTTTATTTATACATCTGCAACTTCTAAGAACCAATTGGGTATAAATTAAAAAAAAAATATTCTGGCTTTAAAAAACCATGACCACATACATATGACTATTACTATTTCTTTATCAAAAATTCAGTGCCGCACAAATGTATGTTTATAAATTATTGTTAATAAATTTATTTTATTTAAAATTTTGTAATTTTATACAGAGCATTGTGTAGCCTAGCTTACCCATTAGCATTCAAATTTGCTTTACTTTGCATACATATAATTATTTAACATTATTTCTTGCGCAGCATGGTGATGAAAGCAACATCGGCCACAATATGTGGCAGCAACAGTTGCCACAGCAATGCGCCACGCCACACTCACAGTGCCAGCCAGCGCCCTCAGACCAAATAAATTTATACAGCTGACTGTAATTTGCGTTATTAAAATGGCGTCAGTTGCTTACCAAGCCAAAAAGTTGCTCTTCAGCCCTCTCTAGGCAACAACCATTAAAGCTCGACGCTCGCGTGTCTCTTCCTCGCGCTCTTTCTCTGTTTGGTTGGTTGCCCGTCCACTGATTGTGTTTGCACAGCAATGAAGGGGATATCTCACGAACCTTTTGGCTTGGCTTATTGGTATAAGGATGCAACAGCTTTTTCAGAAATCTTTGCAACCAAAGACACAAATGTGTACACTGTTAATGAATTTAACTAAACCTGTGCCAAAATTCTCGGCTCCAATCCGCATACGGAAAGTTGGCTGCTGTCCGCCAAGGACCCAGAAGACAGCCGTGAAACAGTTGTGCGTACAAAGCTATTTCGTTGGCACCTACGACTTGTTGCCAAGCTTTGGATTGGTGGTGATGAACGGAAAGACGTGCAGTTCCTTCTTGAAGGCAGCTATATCCATTATGTGCGAGGGATTATTACCCTCGCCAATGAACTCAAGCCGGATGCGGTTGCCTATCTGCTCGAACAGCAACTGCTCCTCGGATATGTTGCGCTGCACCTCATCGAGCAGCATGGCCAGCGAACCGGATCGTCTGCCCAGGCCAGCCACAGAGCCGTGCCTGGCGGCAACCGCATCGGAGATGGATTGGGACGAGTGCTTGGATACGCTAGATGCGCCAATTACCTGAACCGAAAGCTTACGCAGATGGAACTTGTCGTAGTCCAGCAGAAAGTCGAGCACATCCTGCTTTGAGAGGCTGTTCAGCATTTGTATTTGCAGGTCGGTGCGATTAAAAAAATAGTCCATGCTAACTATCTCGCTCCAGTTGCGCATGACCTCGTCGTCCAGGCTGTTATCGCCCAGTTTCTTGCCGTTGATCAGCGTTTCGCGCACCTCATCGAACTCCTGTTCCGTTAGCTGGTCAATGAGCTGGGGCATCCGTGCGCGAAACGCCTCCAGACGCTTCTCGACGTGCTCGGCTTTGTGCTTGTTCTCCTGAGTGTTGATGTTGAGTATGTATGCCAGTATGCCATAGCCAATGCGCTGGTAAACGCCCAGGCTGTAGCCCAGCTGCTCCTGTGTGCGCAGCTGATTGAAGAACGTTTCCTCCACAATCAGATCGACCAAATCCATCACGCACTCCATTCTGAGACTGCACGGCCCCAGCTGATAATAGTTGCTCACAATGGTATTGGGGTCGTCCTCGTTGAGCGTCTTCACGCGCAGATAATGCTGGCCCAGCGGCAACTGCACCAGACGATTCTGCTGCTCCTCCAGGTTATCCACTTTTTCGCTGCCGAAGGTGCTTTTCACCTTCTGCATGACATCGAGCGCCTGCTGCTCCGTGAAGTTGCCCTGGATCAAGCCCTGCACATACATTTTCTTGGAAAAGTTCGCCTTGAAATTCTGTATTTCGTCAATGGTTATGGACTCCAGAGCGTCGTACTTCTGCAGCAGGGTGAAGCGCATGTGCTCCAGCACGGTCAGACGCAGATCCAGGTTCAGCGATCGGCCAGTGATGAGCGCATTGAAGATCTGGCGCTTCTTTAGCTCCTTGAAGGACACCACCTGGGCGGGATCTACCTCCACGGATTGCATCACATTCATGATGATCTCGAGCAGCAGGGGCAGCTTCTGGTTGTAGCCACTGATGCGCAGCACCAGGCCCTTGTCCGCCGTATCGAGGCCATAGGTCAGACCCGCGACCAGCGCCGGGTATAACTGCTCGGCGATGCAGAATTCCACCAAGTAGGTGTACAGCACCGCCGACATGTAGTCGTGTGGGCTTCGGCGCATTATGGGCGTTATGAAGTAGAGATTTATGAAGCCATCGGGCAGCAGAAAGGTGTCGTCCGGTCGAAACCAGAGCTCACACAAGTCGTCCTTGATCAGCGCCTTGGGGCGACGCGGTACATGGGGCTTGCCGGCCTCAACCCAATGCACGGTGAAGTCTGTGGTCACAAAAGGATTCGACTCGGGCATTTTGAGATCCGGATGCGGTTGGGGACTCGACCACATGGCCTGCCACTTGGCGGGCACATCGATTGTGGTGTAATGGGTGCCGAACCAAGGCTCCACTTGATCATACTCCAGGTGCTCGTACGGTATATGCGAGGAGATCATGATATTGAACCGGAACTCGCTCAGATGCTGCTTGAGTACCGCCAGCGCCGCCTCATCGTACTCAAAGTACAGCTGGGTGCCGGTGAGGACGTCCTTGGGCGGCAGGAACCTCAGTGCCTCCACTATGTTCTGCACGTTGTCCATGGATGGCGTTTCGATCTGAAAGCGAAAATTGGTGGCTGCAATTTGCTGCATCTCCTTGTAGTTGTCCTGCAGCGTGTTGCAGTCGTTGAGCAGCCGTATCCAGGCAAAGGTGGCGGCCATCACCTCGTCCAGATGCTCAAAGCCTTCGTCGGTCAAATAAATGGACATCGTGAACAGCGAATAGATCGAATTCGTCTCGAAGCTGCTGCCGCCGACGCCCGCAATGACGGACATGCACCAGAGCCGGCGTCGCAGGTAGGAGCATAGGCTTCCGACACCTTCGTAGCCCAGTAGCTGGGAGAGGAATGCGTCTGGCTTGCATTTGTAGAAGTCGCGCATGGCGGGCAGCACCCAGGTGATTTCCACCTTGCACACATCCTCGACGGGCTGCACCAACAGCACCTGGCGATGGAACTCCTCCCGAAAGGCCTGCCTGTAGTTCAGCTTGCTGACATCCATCGGCGGATTCTCGCTGTTGGGTATGTCTGCGCAGTGGCGCACAAGCAGCTCCTCCAGCTCGTCCAGCGACAGTTGAGCCTGCAGGCAAACGGTCATACGATTGGAGCCGTAATGCTTACGCCGGAATTCGTGGAGTGTTCTGTGCAGATGGTCGTCATCTACGTTCTCCTGCAGCGACTTGAGATTGCCCCAGCTGAAGGTGCCCTGCGGGTAGCCGTCGCTGGCAAAGCTGGCCAGGATCTGATCGCGTCGCACCTCATCGATCATGTGCGTCTGCTCGAACTCCGACTGCACCGCGGACCGCTCACGTGCCATGGCATCGATTGACATAATTGGCTCCTTCATCAAATGCATAAACATGTCCAGCGTCTTGTCGAAATGCTGCTCCTCCACCTCAAAGTAGAAGCACGTATCCTCGTTCTCCGTATGCGCATTGCTGAAGCCGCCGCTCTTCGTCACGAACGAATCAAAAGCGTTTTCGGTCGGATACTTCTCCGAGCCCATGAAAATCATGTGCTCCAAAAAGTGTGCCAGCCCCTGATACTGATTTGGCTCGTAGAACGAGCCGGCGGTCATCAGCACCGCACAGGCCGCCAGCTTGCCCTGATAGTGCTCCAGCGAAGACGCTGAGCTGCCAGCGCCGGGTGACGACATTTGCGACTCGGACGGCGCCGGTTGCGACACGGACGTTTGGGACGCAACACTCGGATTACCCATGCTGGGATCGGATATGAGCATGGCGCGCAGGCCATTCGACAGGCTCAGGGCCCGGTAGGTCTTACGATCACCCTCGGATTTGTCGGGATAGTCCATGTGGGTGACCTGTGCGCCTTTCGATTGTCCCGACATCCACTTTTTCCAATGCTTGAAGACGTGTCGAAGGTCCATGCGCTGCTTGAAAGGCATCCTTAGCAACATACCTCTCCCGTTAACAATATGAATTTACATTTAGCAGCCCATAAGGAATCTAACTGCCGCATTGCCTAATAAATTATGAACCACTTGACAGCAATTTCCATGCGCATTATTCCGACTTAATTATGATGTCAAATAAAGCATTAGGAACCATTTCACATCCCAACAGCCTCAACACCTCTTACCAAACCACGCCCACGCTTACGCTT
Source organism: Drosophila colorata (assembly GCA_035041545.1). Classification (NCBI taxonomy): domain Eukaryota; kingdom Metazoa; phylum Arthropoda; class Insecta; order Diptera; family Drosophilidae; genus Drosophila; species Drosophila colorata. The sequence continues at coordinate 12,311,095 of JAWNLD010000564.1, forward strand.
AGGCTGAGGCTCAGGCCCTGGCAATAGCCGCCGGCAGACAGGGCAGGGCGGCTTTTCGGTGTGTAAATTCAATTAACTTTGCTGTAAATAGAAAAAACAAGACGCGTTTTCCAGTTTTGTTGGCTGCCCACTCAACGGCCCTGCCGCTACTTCTGTTCCTGCTCTGCCAAACTATTTGCATTGAACAATCAACAAAATTTGAAAACAAGTCGACTTGTCGCAAGTCTAAGACAAAGTCTGGCAGTAAGGCTTAGGCTAAGGACACTTGTCCTGCCTCGCAAATTGCTCTAATTAAGCTCTGTCAGCTCGGTGGCAGCTAAAATGCCAAATTAAAATTGTAATGAAGCGCTGTTTGCTGTTGTTTCGCCTATTACAAACAACACCTAGTTGCCGAGGAGTTGAGGCATAGACAGAGAAAGTGAGAGAGAGTGTGCGAAAGAGTAGGGCGAGTAAAGGTAAATATTATGCAATTTAGTTAACAAAGCATTTAAGCATATTTCTGACTTGGACTTATATCGAAAATCATTTAATCAGTGTTACACTGAATTTACAATTTCCCAAACTAAATGCAATTTAGCTTAATTTATTCCATTTCACCAAATCATTTCCTTTTAATTCTAAATCTGTTTACTGCACCCGTACTGTGCAACAATTGCTAGCAGCAAAGCTCAGCTTTAAGTGCATCAGGTCTAGATAGTGTTTAGCAGTTGGTCGAGTACTCTTTAGTTTTGCTTTCCTCTCATTATTGCCATTCAGCAGCGTTCAGCTTTAAGCGCTTTCATTAGCGCATCTTTTTTTATAGGATCTGTATGCTGTTATTGTTGTTGTTGTTGTTGTTGGCACTGAGAAGGCTTCAAAGGATTAGGCAAACGGTTGCAGCACGGCTTGTCCCCTTGGCTGGGGCTGCATTAATTGAGTGCCATGGCAAATGCAAAATCAGCTTAAGCCTTCAGTTGTACAAACCTCGGGCAAATGGCGAACGTTTTGACCATTTTGTGCACTGCTCCCGATGACAGTTTCAATTGCATTTGCCCTGGCTGACAGTTTAATAGAATTCTAATCCAATTTGATGACAGGCAATTAGCAGCCAATGCCCGTTGGCCATCCAATCGATGTCTTGATGAATTTTCCGAGAAAAAATATATATGTATTTAGATAGAGTGTATGTGCTATGATACTGCTAAGCAAATATACATTCCAAATGTGTGTTGAAGCTTTGGACGATGTAAAAGATATAAATGCAAAAAAAAATAATATAAATTAGCAGAGACATCAGGAAAACAAAGGGAACAACGAGACCTAGTACCAGAAAAAGGTCAAAAAAAGTAAGAACGTTGCAGTCGGGTGTAACCGACAGCGCAATAGTTGTTCGCAGTGTAATACTATATGATGGCATGATTTTGAAAAGTATATTTTTTAAATGCGGAATCAATGACCAAAATGACATCAAAAATGAAAATCGGTTCAGTTTTGCCAAAGTATGTGTGTCAGAAGACAAGGGGTTTGAAATGTATGTAAAAACAGATCGCCGCAGGGTTCTAGTCGGTCGTCTTACTTGTTTTTTTCAGAGTCTGGTAAATTGCAATAACGCCCTTCTATTCGATTTTCAAGAGTTCAGGTAAGATTTCTATGTTTTCGTTTTATTTTAAGTGTTATATAGTAAGTGTTAAGTGTTTATATAGTATATTATCTCTAAATCATTTCTTCTTCAATTTCTCAAACTTTTTTTTTTTGCGCTGGCTTTGACTGACTTTCCACTCTCTCTCTCCCCTCTATATCTCCGTCTCACTCTACCTCACTCTCTCTCCATCTTTCGCTCTCTCTCTCCCCATCTGTCTCTCTCTCCTTCTCTCGCCCACTCCCCCCTCTCTCTCTGTCTCTGTCTCTCTCCTCTCTCTCTCTCTCTCTCCCTCTCTCTTTCTCTCCATCTCTCTCTCTCTCTCTCTCTCTCTCTCCCTCCCCTCTCTCCATCTCTCTAATATTGGTCAAGAGTAATAGTCGAGTCGATCTAGCCATGTCCGTCTGTCCGCCCGTTGGTCTGTCTGATAAACGCGTCGATTGCAGAGAGTACAGGAGCTAGAGAGCTGGACTTGGACTTTTTAAGCGTAAGCATGGCACAGGCATGCACTGCTTGCGCGTACATACACTGCTATATATGTAGATATATGTAGCGTACGCCTTAGCATGCTCGGTAATGTATATATGTATGTACGTATGCACATACATTTGCATGCATTATGGAATTAGTTACATTTTACAAGAGCAGCCGCTAAGTTAAGTGCCCAGTATGCGGCGTGCGTTTGTGTGTGTAAATGTGATTTTCTGTATGTATGTATGAATGCAAAAAGGGTTTTTAATTTTTGTAACGACAGCTTGCAGCTGGGTTCAGGGTATCTGGTAGTCGGACGTGCCCGTCTGAAGCACTCTTACTTGTAATTTAATAATCGATTAAAAATAAGGACACGTTTATTCACACTTTTAAGCTGAGGCAGTTAAAAGTTTAACAGAAATGGTTGGTTTTCAGTAAATGTTTTATTTAGATTAAATAGTCTTAAACACTATTCGGCTTTCAATCACAGTAATTAGAGATTTGTTTGCTTTACATATTGAGACGTGCCTGCTCATGGCACAGCAGGACACTTGACACGCGCCCAGTTCTACTATCACAGCCATACTACACTCAATATTTGACTATGCATGTTGAGTCAAATGGATACAGTTGTTATTTCAACGTCTTCAGTGTTGATCTGTTGCAAGTGTTCGATTTATTGTTGCCACATTGCAGCGCGTCACGCTATGCAGCTCCATGAACGTGTCGCTGTTGTTGCTGCTTCTATATCCGCTTCAGTCGTTACCTTTATGACTTTGGCAGCTGACCATACATACACACACACAGACACACATATGTGCATATATATATAGATGGATGTGTATGTACATAGGTAAATATTTGTGTACTTTGTTGCGCTCGGTTTGATTTTGTTTGTTCTCAGCTGCGAGTAGTAAAAACTTTTGCCGCAGGACTCTCACGCTCACGCACACAGACTTGTGTTCATGTTGTGTGTGTGTGTGTGTGTGTTTAAGTGAGAGGCGTGTATGTTGAATGCTGAAAATATTTCGTGGTTAAACAAAAACATTTGCATGAAAATGTTTTGCTTTTACTTTGAGTTTTTGGGTTTTCGGCTGTGGCCAAGTGTGAGCTGTAGGCGGATTTGGAACAACAACTGGTTTTCTGTTTGCATGTCGGTTAGGGTTTTTGCGGGCGCTGCTTGCACTGCTAATTGAAGCAGAAGTTGGCTAAAACAACGCTCAACTCGAGTGGACTAATATTTTATTATGCCTGGCCTTGAAAAGTAGGCAACAGTTTTTTTCACAAGCGCCTTACAAAAATGAGCCCGAGACAGCGAGCGAAATAAAAAAAAACTTAATCTGAAAAAATCAATCTGCAATAAAAATAAAATTAAGAATGGACTCAACAAAATGGCAGACAAGCGCAGGAAGCGTCAAAGAAATGCGCAAAGGAGATGGAGACACACCAAAAGCGAGGGGGAGCAACAGACAGAAGGAGAGAGAGAGAGCGAGTATAGGGCAGAGTATGGTTGGATGGACACCTGAGGGTCCAGGTATGCGTCTGGATTACGCGGCATCTTGCTGCGAGTGGCGGTCATAAAGGCGTGAGTGCTGCCCTGCACGCAGCAGCCAACGCTTAAGCATCCAAAGGATATTCATAAATAAATATCTGCAGGCATACAAATTGATAAGCTGACAGCCAGAGCGTTCTTCGCTTGGCCTTTGGGTTCTGGTTCGAGTCCGGCTCAAGCCTCCTGCTGTCTGTCACGAACCAAAGGCAATCCCAGCAACAACAACGATAGCAACAGCAACAACAACAGCAAGGGTAACAACAATGGCTCGGCATCCTAATCGACACACACTGCGTACCTTTTGCTGTGTCCTTCGAACAGGAGCAAGACAAACACACCCTTGCTGGCTGCTGCCTGCTGGCTACCTGTAAACATTGCCAACTTTCTGTGCGTTCGCTTTTGCAGCTTTCTAATGGCCGCTCGTCCTTCAACAGGCGCTGCTCCTTTCACACGCAACATTTCTTCTTTTTTTTTGTACTTTGGCACATTTTTCTGCTGCCTCCTCACTTTTCTTTTTGTTTTTCTCTTTTTTTGTTGGTGTTGTTGCCTTCGTCCTTTCTTTGCGCCCATTCAATTTTATTGTGCGCTCTCAAATTGTTTTGGTATTGAGGCTTTAAGCACGCGACTGTTTGTAGGCCCCTTTTGCCGTCCTGCCACGCCGCCATTCTTCCGACCTGCCTGCGGTCCTGTCGAACCAACCAACCAGTCAGCCAGTCAACTTGCCTGCCCCTCAACATTGTTGTTGTTGCTTTTGTTATTGTGTATTGCCCTGTGAGCGATGTTTTTGTGCTTGTCGATGTTCTTGCAGGCTTCCAGCATATCCTGTTGCTTGCAAAAACGCAACCAGTTGAACATTTCCAGTCGCGCTCTCCGGGCTTCGGCTCTATTCGGCTTTCGTTTGAGGCTCTCTCACTCATTTTCCCTCTCTCTCTTTCGCTCTCGTTCTCTCTCACTCACGCGCCGTCTGTTGCTCTTCGTTCGCTTGGCACATGTTTAACGCGCAATTATTTTGGTCCTGTTGCGCTTTTTTCTGTGTCTGTGTTAGTGTGTGTGTGTGTGTGTGTGTGTGTGCGGTTGTGTCTGAGTCCCACTGTGTCCTTTAGTTTGTGTTCAGAATGAATACAAAGCCAAGTGGAAGTTGTCAAACGCATTTCCCTGCCATAGAAATTGGCCAGTTAGAGAAATTAAAATATAATTGCAGCTATTGAAAAGTTTGAGTAAACAAGAACATTGCCTTTTTCTGACTGAATGCAGTTTTCAATTGAAATCAAATGTACTTAAATTACTTTAATTTTGACTTATTAGCTTATTTGTTATGAATCTCCTTATTTATTATTCTCTTGTTGAAAGTAAGACATTACCTTATTCTATTTTATTTATTTAGTTCTATAAAAATGAATTAACTTTCATACCTTGTTATTAAAATATTTTAACAAACAACAATTATTATATTTATAAGTATTTTACAACTGCTTCCTAATGTCGTTGTTCACCTTGGCGTATACGCAACATTCGCAACACGCTCGCATGCAACAATTATGAAAAACTCTCCACAACGTGCTGTTTTGTGTAGACAAAGCGGAACGTGCAGAGCACGCGCACCTAACGTAAATGCGTGGGCAACAGGAGGCGGGGCCCCAGTGCTAGCACGGACATGGACACGGACGCTGCTGCATCCTGGGAAATCGCTTAGCTGTTGCTTTCGCGTTGCGACGCCGTTTGCAAGGTGGAAATTGATATTACTTTTTAATGCTGCGCCAGCTGGTTTTACGACGAACCGAACCGCACAAATACACACATAGACACACACACGCACACATAGAGGACTTTCCAGCGGCACGAAGGTGCGTGGGAGAGCGCACGCCACTAAGAGAGCCAAAAGCGTTTGCGAAGGACTTGACTGGCTGCGGCCACAGCAGCTGAACGTCGTTACAGTTCGAGTTGAGCCGTTTCGTGAACAGGACACAAAACGCGGAAGCTGCCCGCAGTTTGAAGCAGTTTGTGAAGCCAAGCAGCGTTTGAAGGCGCCGCGTTCTGCAATGTTTTCTAACACTCCAGCGTCAAGGTGTGTGTGAGAGTGTGTGGGACTGCGTGAGACGGTGAGCTAGCTTCCAAGTGTGCGTGTGAGTGCGAGTGCTGTGCCTGAGCCTGAGCTTGAGCCTGAGCCTGTATGTGTGTGTATGTTTCTGACCAAACAAAGAAGCAGCAGCAACTAAACACACACAAAACAAAAAAAAATAAATAAATAAAACGAACGCAACAACTTTCGAGTGGCAGCCTAGTGTTGAAAATTAAACGCCATCTCAAAATATTAACAAGAGCCCCTCCTTTACAAACCATCAAGTGCAAAAATACATAGAAATATATTTATATTATTTAAAGCAAATGCCCACAACTACAAGTCGAACAAAGCCCGATCTGAACTGTGAGCTTACAGGTAAGATTCTGGCAGCAATTGTATTCTTTTGATTTGCTATATTCCTTTGTGATTTCTATTTTGATTTATTTCGGTCCTGCAAGTCAATTGTTGTCAATATAAGCAGTGCTGGTCAGCCAGTCTCGCTAACAAATAGTTTAATTTCCGGCGTGTTCGTCGTCAGGCGCACGTCCGGTTTCAGTTTTTATTTCCGCCCATTCTCAATGCTCGTCGCTCGCTGGCATGTGCCGCATATAAATATATTAAATCCTATACGCGCATTCACATCCTCCCAACTGGCATAACTCATTTCGTTTTTCGATTGGTTGGCGATCGTCACGAAATATTGCGCATTTGCTATTGATTTTCGGGCCAAGCTCTTGCCTAAGCAAAATATATTAGGCAGGCTTAGCGAAGCTGCTATTTTTGCCAGTCGGCTCTGGTTGCTGCCCCTCACAGGACACCTACTCGCAGGGATTAGCAGAACAAAAGGCCAAAAGCTCGCAGCCCAAACGCCTTGAAGGTCCAAATAAAACCAGCTAATGAAGCAAGAAATTGAAAACATTACCGAGGCGATTAATTATTGATACTTTGATGTTTGGCACCGCCTCGTCTGGCGTTCTATGCTTTGTTAGATAATTAATTTATAATTAAGTTAGTAATTTGCCAGGCACCAGACGAAGGCGGCCGTCGACAGGCGCCAAGAGCTTAACTCAAATACCGATGCCACTTCAAAAACTGTTTTTGCCTTAAAATTAATGGGCTTTAAGTTGTGTCCAGCAGCTGTGCGGGCTTCGATTAAGACTTTCTGAACGTGACTAGCCTGGCATATTGATGGCAATCACCAGCGGGGCGTGCAGTGCGGAGCGCATGGCAGTGAAGTTTGTCTAATGCCACAATCGCTACAGCTACGCTCCAACTAACCCAAGTCCCAGGCCCCCAGAGAAACATTTAGTTAGGTCGCAGATAGAGGCAGCGGAGGCGGGCGTAGTGGCACCGAACCTGTCATTACTCTTGCCCACCTAATCCCCCCAGCGATTTGGTGCGCGTCTGCACCTGTCCTGGCCAAAAGTCTGAGGCCAAAGTGTTTTTATGGATGCCATTTTAATTTAGATTCTTATCAATCCGTAATAAGCGTTTTGTGTTCCGCATATTTAGGTCGGAGACATTACAAAATATAATTGTAATGTTGATGACCCATCTTATTGGTAGCAGGAAGCGCCCCAACAACTGTTGCCGCAATGATACTTTAAACAAATATTTTAAGCAATTTTCAACGAAAATTCGAAGTGTTTTTTTTTTTTGTTGTTTTGCTTCTTGTTTTGTGGATAACTTTTTATGGTCTGGTCTTTGACTTAGAGCAGCGTAAACAAAGTTGTTTTGGGTATTTTTCCTTAGCTGTTTTATGGCATACGGCATATAAAAAAGAATATAAGAACTTGCCCAGCCTTTTCAGCTGCTTTGCATAAATTTCTGCCTCATTTCGTTAGCAATTTATATGCGCAGGCGACTGGCACGTGCGTTTTAATTGAATGCAAATAAAATACACCATAATACATAATGTGACAAGCCATAATCCTGACAGCAACAGTTATACATGATGACAGCTTGGTCCGCACAGACACACACACACACACACACACAGCTATGCAAGGAGGGGTAGGGGAACAGTGGCTGCCAAGAGATATGTCACTAGCCTGACAGGCTGCCCATCTCTCAGCATTTAATGGCATTTTAAACTACTGTGCTGCTTTCCTTCTCTCTCCATCTCACGTATTTATACTATTTGCCCCTCTAGCTGTCTGCTTATATGTACAAATGTGTCTTGCACATATCAAAATAAATATATGTGTGCATTTGTATGTTTTATATATACATTCATTAATGTCTGGCAAGTCAAAGTGTTTAAAATGTTGTACACGCTTGGGGCATATCCTTGTGCTCCTGCTGGATTAGGCCACAGAGACACATGTGTGTGCGCTGCCAAAGCCTTTTGTATTATGAAATATTTTACTGCTACCCCATATTTAAGGCTTACTTATCAGGCAGCAGCAAAAATTAATTAACTTTGGCTGAAACGTCTCTCAACGCTTATTTAGCCTTTTGCCCCACCCTTGGCATGTGCGTGTGTACGGAATGTGTTTATGTGTGTGTGAATGGTAACCAGTACAAAAAACTCTCCAGCTCCGGCTGCTGCCGTCTGCAATTGCACATTGTAAATTGCCACTTCATTTGCACAAATTTTTAATAAATCAACGGCGCTCGGCCATTTTTTATGCTACTCTTTTTTTTTTAACGCGGGCCAACGCGTTAGCAGATACGGAAAAAAATAAACGATTTACATGTATTTGCCATGGGCAACGCTTTTTGACTGCGGCCACAGACACAAATATTTATTTTACATTTTTAAATAACTCGCATATTTGTCGTTGGTTTTTTGTGTACATCTGCATTTGGTATTTTTCGCAAGAACTTACACAAATTGTTTGGCTGTCGAATACACAGGCACGGGCACACACAAAAACGCAATAAGTGAGCGGAATTTAATTAATTTAATTTCTCTTGGCATGCCCACTCGTTTGTGGCGTGGACGTGGGCGTGGTCAGGTCCTTAGCGCCGCCTTTTCAGTTTATTATTCATGTGAATGCGTAGCAGAGTGCAGGCTTATGCAAAAATCAAACGGCTCTATGAAATGCAAGGTAGACACTCAAACACACACACACACACACACACACACACACACACACACACACACACGCATGCCCTCTTAGCACACACCCGCACACACAGCTCACACATGCAAACAGTTTTCAACTTGTCGTTTGCAGTTGCCGCCGCTCCTATTTACTACTTGCTGCGGCTCTGCAGTTTTCAATTAAAATGTTTACTCAAAAACCCCCGAGTGCAGTCTAGCAGTATTTGCATATGTATGCAGCTATTATGTACGCCTCAGGCAGCCCCATTCGTTCTGCCAAATCGTGGCAAATTTCGAAAATCAACGTCCAGTTCCATGTAAAGCAACAAATTGTTGGCTTAAATTATTAAGGCATGTCCTTTTGTTAGTTTTTGTTGGTTAAGATTTTCTTTTGCTTAACATAATAACATAATTTCCATATAAATGCAAACGAAAATCCGCGTCTCAGCTAAGGACGAAGGAAAATGTAACAAATTTTACAATTTCCGTGCGCCATTGTGTGTGTATGTTTGTGTGAGTGCGTGTGTGTGTGTGTGTTCGGCATCTCAGCTCGATTTGCTGGGCCGCCGGCAGTTGGCATTGCCATTACCGTTACGCGGACTAAACTTAATATCCGGCAAATACATATATAAACACACACACCTATATATATATTTTTATATATACTAATACAGAGATACAGACAAAGGTAGTTAACTGAGACGCTGGTTGGCCTAGCCGCCTGTTTACATTTTTGTTAAACGTGTCCCTGACCCATGTCCAACTCTGACCCTCCCCTCTCCAGCTGTGCCCATAATCTCTCCAAAGCAGCTGATAATGGTTTATGTTAGCTAATGCCCCTCGCATTTTTCCCGCTCTTAGCAAACACAATTTTGCCGCATTGTTTGACTGCTCCGCACTGGCTCTGCAGCAAAATTGTCATTTTATGACCTTTTCATAGTTCGAGTGGATTTTGGGTTTGCACTCTAATGAAATATTTGAGTCCAGGTCTTGGTATTATGCTTTGATTAATGTAATTGGCGCCGAGGGGCACGATTTGGCATTTTGATCCTGTAACCCCGTGCACTTGAAATGATTAATGTATGCACCATGAGCTATGCAAAACTTAAGCAGCATAAAACAAACATAAATAATAAATTGGAAAAATCTAAAGAATTTCTTACTAAATGTAAAGTTAAGCATGCACAACAACACCAGCATAAGGACTGAGATAGATGGCGATACAGCGAAGTTTTGACAGCTCCTCAGCTCTGCTCCTCCAGCTAGTTGTCCCAATTGCCAACTGGCAGCGCAACACATAGGCGATATCCTCCGTGGCCAAGGCCATGCCAGCCCTGGGCGTCTTGTTTGCTTAAAGTTTTACGCAAATTTCTCCGAATTTTCTTTTTTTTGTGCTCAGCTTATGCTTTTTTTCGACCACGACGCTGAGGTTCGCTGATACCGCTTGGTTACATAGCTGCGAAAGTTGAAACTGGGACCTGAACTTAGCCGAGCAACAGTTTGGCGAAAAGTTGAGACAAACATTTATCAAACGAGCAATGCAGAAAGTTTTGCCACAAACATTGGGAAAAAACGCCAGAAAAAAGCAAAACAAGCTTTGATACAACGACATTTTAATGCCCTTTCAGAGCTTTATCTGTTACCATAGCAATTTATTCAATTTAGATTCTTAACGAAATTAAGTTTAAAAATTCACTAAATTTAAGACTATTTAATATCGATTTTATCAACGTAAACTAAATTCAAGTATCTGTGCTGCTGGTGAGTGAATAATGTCCTATATTCTGTTTGGTAAATTTCTGTCAGAGCTTTTGTGGCTGTAGTCAACACACATGGCCAACAATTTGTATTGTTGTTGCTGTTGTAGCTTATATGCCGAGTGCAAATTAGAAGCGGTTTTGTCAGTTTGGCAACTGGCGCGCCCAAAAGCCAAAGGATTGACAGTTATTAAAAATGAAACGAGGCAATTACGAGTACATTTTGTGCTTGTTCTTCTCCTGTTTGTTGTTGTTATCCGCGGTTGTGCTGGGTGTGTTTTTACAGGCATGTTTAACGGCGCTTTGTTGCCAGCAGACACAGTTGACTGTTTATTTGACTGTGCCTGTCTCTGTCTGCGTGTGGGTGTGTGTATCTGTGTGTGAGGGAGGGGATGGCAAAACGAGGCCATGCATATGCTGATTGCCAAGGCCTTGCCTTATCGCTGGCTTTAAAAAAATTGGCAAAACCCGAAAAGCGAGCATTATGCTTTTCCATACTCAATGCTGCTTTGTGTGCTGTCCCCCATAAATCATATATTTTCCTTTTTTTTTGGCAGACACAACAGCGCACGATTTGCCCTACGACTCATTTCTCATGGCACGGCAAAATGTTCGGTCGCATTAAGCGCATTTTTTATATTTTTTGGCAAATTTGGTTGGCTTTTTGTGCTTTTGAAATTGAATTTTATATTTTATGCGACTGCAAAATAAATTTTATATGCAGTAATTCTCGTTTGCTGCAGGCCAAAATCAAAATCCCTAAAGTGTGCTTGCCAAATGAAATATTAAACGGGGCCAGACGCCTCATATATCATTTTATAGGGACGGCTGCTCCGCTTACAGTTCGCCACAGTACGCCAATTATGCCATATGGAGGAGGAGGAGAAGGAGGAGGAGGAGGAGGAGGAGAGGGAGACGTAGAAGAAGGAGTAGAAAGCAAAAAATCAGGCTGTTGCTTTTGGCTGTCCGGACTTGAAGCTCTCGCTCAACTTCCGCCCGGGTAGATAACGCAATGGAGGAAAACTTTGCATAATAATGAGCAGTTTATTTGGCTCCATATGTGAGTTTATAACTCAGTCTGTGTGTGGCTTCCGCTTTCAAGACTCGCCATGTATGTGTGGCAGCTGGTGGCTTCCTTTGGGCCACAACAGCCACAACAAACGACGGCAGCGGCCCAAAGTTTGCACAAATTTTGTGTTGTTCTTTCATTTGGCGCAAAATTGTTGCGTTGTTTTCTTAGCTGCCGCACTTTGATCAGATTAACACGCCCAGAATCGTATCGTTTGCCGCTGCCTTGTGCGAAGAAGCAACAACTAAGTTATAAATAGGAAGGCTAAAATAAAATGTTATTTCTTCTTTCTTTATAACGTCGCAGCTCACAGAGAAAATGATTAAAGGCTGCGCTGAGATAAGCACAAAATGTAAAAATATTTTAAAAGGGGTGAAATAAATTGATAGCAAAATTAAAAGATTAGCCAAGTTATGTGCATATATAAACTTTGTGCAAAAAGATTTTTACCAAAATTGAATCATAAAATTGATTGAATTTTTCGTATGTCGTTTATGTTTATGTATTCATAATTTTTGCATTATTTAATTAAAAATTTTAGCTAATCCCAGTTAAAGCTCAGTATAAGCCCAACTAACGAGTTACCATAACTAGAAACAGTGCTAAAAAACATGTTTGTTAGTCAACTTTGGATGCATTTTGTTTGCTTTAACAATTTTTAACTGGTCTGTTTGCTTTGCACTCTGCTTGCTGTACGAAAACTCGCATGAACTAAGCTCAGACCAGAAGGACGAATGGCAGTTGTGCTGTTTGTCAGTGCTCGGTATGTGGTGCAGCCACCACACACACACACACGCACACACACACACACACACACACATACATGGCACCACAGAATAGGAGGGCAGTATGTGAAGCAAACGCATTTCTCATGCTCACAAAACGCACATCAAATTTGCATAATTTTGCGCAAAGTAACATTTTGCGCAAGCAAATGGCCACCTACCAGGCACACGCAACAGGCAGTCCAAATGTTGGCCAGTCTGCTCCGAGATGGGTGGCAAGCGGTTGGGGTGGTGTGAATGTCATGGCTGCGCATTAGTTGGTAGATTTCATGAGCTTTGATATTGCGTTAAACAATGAAATCTGTTCGCATTTAACTGCCACAATTGGCCAGCAAAATGCTGCAACCAAATTTGACAGCGCGGTGGAAGCTTTAAATGATAATTAAAGACCCCGCTGCCAGCGTGGCGTATGCGTAATGAGCGTAATTTTTCAAATTGGCTAAGAATATGAGACCTGCCAGCAAAAAGTTTACAACATGTGCGTGTAGCAGCAAAATCAACATGTGAAACATGAGCGAATTGTCCAGATGTGCGTCGGGGGCAGAACGGGGCAATAGCAAAAGAACGTAGCCGTGGGTGTGACTCTGAGTGAATGCGTGGGCGTGGGCGTGGGCGTAGGTGTGAGTGGGTGTAAGCGTGGCACTGACTGACTGCTGCTGTCTGCTGTCAACTTATTAAGTCAATGTGTATACACTCCGTGAAGGCAGCTCTGTGAATTATAAGCACGGCTAAAAATACTTTCTCATGCCTACGAATCAGTAGGCGGCCATAAGCAGAGTGGAGGGCCTGACATTTAGTTAATCAACTGATAACTCAAAGACTAGAGAACGCGTAGCTTATGATTTTCATGCTCTAACATTGTCAAAAGATGCGCTCTCTTTAATTTAGGCAAATAATATCTAAAGTTTCTGTTAAAGGAATGCAATCGTATTCAACTGAAAGTAGCCTTCATTTTGCAAGAGATGTTGTCAAGCTCAGTTTTTATACTTTCTAGTTGTAGCCTGGCAACCAACTGGCATTTGTCACGCTCAGTTGGCAAACGCTTCGTAAGGAAACTCGCGTCATTGCAACATTTTGCGTAATTGCTGCCACAAGCGTGAAAGACGGCGACAGACTTGCACATAACTATACCAAGTACATATAACTAGCAGCACAGAGGACTGGGCATAAAGTTGGCTGGGCTGCCTTGGCAGTGAGTGTGCTGCCAAATGTTAATGATGTGGCCTTAACTGCACTTGTTGAGCATAACTTTGGGGCGCCACATGACGTGCCGCAGACGTCAATCTCAGCGAGAGTAGCACGTTTCCCATTTACAGTCTCCATTGGCAGTATGTGCACTCAATGGAGGCAGCGTAAGCTCCAGAAAATCTCTATTGATTATTGCGTTTATGTGTTTGGATTTGGTGGCATAAAGGCAAAGCATGTGCCACGGCGCTGTGGGTGTGTGGCACATACGAATTCAGCGTGTAGCAGCTGTCTTTGATAGCAGGTAAATCAATATTTTCCAATATAAACGCATGAACAGCCATATATATTTTTGTTTTCTGTTTTTTTTTTATATCCTAAACATATTGAAAATGGGTAAAAAGGGTATATTGGTGCAATTGTTAGTAACAGACAGAAGGAAGCACTTTAACCCAATAAAGTATATATATATATAAATATCAAGTTTATTTCAAATGATCGATAACTCGCTCCGTTTTCTTATTGTGTGTGTGTGTGTATGTATGTAAAAAGGCAAGGGGGTTGAACTGTATGTAACGACAGATCGCCGCAGGGTTTGAATTGGACACTATCGACTAGACCCGTTTTACTTGTTTTTTCAGAGTCTGGTCAATTGCAACTATACCCTTCTATTCGATTTTCAAGAGTTCAGGTAAGATTCCCATTTTTTGGTTTATTTTTAGTTAAGTGTTTATATAGTGCATTACCTCTCAATAATTGTTTATGCGTTCGCTTTTATGGACTGCGTTTGTGTGTATATATGTGATTTTCTGTATGTATGTCTGAATGCAAAAGGGGTTTAAATGTTTGTAAAGACAGCTTGCAGGTGGGTTCGGAGTATCTCGTAGTCGGGCGTGCCCGACTAATGCGGTCTTACTTGTTTTTTTTCTTCTGTTTTTGTGTTTCCACTTGCTCTGCTCAGCAAGCAAATCCTTTGCCAAACAAAGGAGTCAGGACTTTACTAGCAGCATGCGTGCCAAATGCGCTCGGATTCGTTGTTGGGACTAAAAAAGAAATGGCTGCTGCTTTGTTTCGCTTAGTCTCTCTACATGTGTCGTATTTACATTTATTTGGCCATCTAGAAAGCATTCGCTTTGTTGTATAAGTAATACCCTGCCAGGATATGGCAGCAATGAGCAATGCATATTACGTAAACGTAATGGCAGTGAGACTGAACTTAAAGTAAGCAGAATCCTTGGATCTACGTGCGCTGGATGCCTTTTAAATTGCCCTGGCCACTGTCAACAAAAGGGTTGTCCGGAAACCGGAACGGGAACTGGCAAAGGAAGAGTCCCATTGCAGTCGGCAGAGCTCATAACAGGCAGGCAGGCAGCTCGTGGCAGGCCACTTAATCCGCTCATTAGGCAACAGCTGCAGCAAGTGGCAGCTTACGAATGATATTTATATATATTTTAGAAAGGTTTAATGTGACTTTTGGACGCAGCATTGAGAGTTGCCCTTGCTCCTAAGCTCACACAATAAATTACGGTTTTCATAGCCGCAGCAGAGATTGCCATAACAAAAGCAGCCATAACGAGTACAGGAAACAGCAGGCGACGGAGATTTACAGTTGCCTTCTGCTTAGACCTGCGTTAAGTGTCACTTTTTGTTGCATTTCTGAGGTGCATTTCATGGGCAGCTTGTTAAGCTGCTGCCATTTACTATACACAATATAAGCAGCTGTCATTTGGCATGCCTCGCTGCACCTAGCTTCAAGTTGCAGGCCCTTGTCTAGCCCGCATAAGTATGCTACACTTGCTCTGTGGCGCCTTTGTTCTACACTCGACTGCTGCTGCTGCTGCTGACTGCTGGTTTATTTATTTACACACACAAACACAAGCTAGGCTGCTGCGCCTTAAGTAAACATTATTAAAATTGCCAACGCCGTTGCCAGGCAATCCTAAAATAACCAAAGAACGCACACAGCCATGAAAACCGGCAGAGATAGAGTAAGAGCAAGAGAGAAAGAGAGAGAGAGAGATAGAGAGAGGTAGGTAGGTAGTGTGCGAAAGAGGGAGTCGCCCTTCTGTCGGCCTCTGTCGCTGGGCGAGTGCCTTTGTAGTGGCAATGGAAATTGTCATTTTCATATATGAGAAAAGTCTCGTTTTCCCAAGCTCTTGAAGCCCACATTGAAAAATACGAGGCGTCATGGCAGCCAAGGTTATTATTATTATTGCTAAGCCAAAGTGGACGCCATACACACACCCACACACACAAAAACACACACATACATGGAGATATATATCTGCTCTACTTGTTGCTCTTGCTTGGGTCTGCATGGCGTCACAGGCTTCTTGTGGCTCTGATTATCCTTTTTTCACTGGGTTTATTAGAAAACTGTCAGCAACTCTCAGCGCGCCTCGACGCACACTTGACGTTTATTTATGCAAAAATGTGAAATCATTTGTGAAACTTGCTTTCAACGCACAGAGGTCGAACCCGCATCCGCCAGCAAAAAGGACCAGCCAAAAAAAAAAGGACACACGCCTCGCTGACTAAGATATGTGTGGCAGAAAAACTGGGCGATGCTCAAAGCTGAAAAAAGGATTCGTGAATCAAGTTTTTTGTAGGCATCCAAATCCTAAAGCATAAAAAATGGGTGGAAAAAGATGGCATGGCGGTCAACTGGGCCTTTGTGCAACACTCAGCGCATATCGCTACCTGCAGCTGCAGCAGCCCCTCATCCTCGCACTCTATTCCCTCGTTATGTGCGCTAATAACTTATTATTGGATTAAAAACTTTTCTGCCATTACACGCGTTTTTTGCTATGGCAGCTATGGATCGCAGAGCGGACAATTTTCCAACTTTTTATAGCTTTGCCGTGCCAAAAATTGGACTTTTTTATTGTGCTGCCGGCAACGCATTAATTTGCTAACAGGAAGCACAACCATTTTTTTATTAAAATATATTCTTGCGTATAAATTAAAGCCGCTAGAAGAAGAAATGGTTTACTTGTACTTAGCTTAGGCTTCACTTCTCATATGCCAATTTCTTCGGGTTCTTTTGTGATTTTTTTGATGAATTTCGGTGCGCACGTGTCCCCGGGTTACTTCCGGTGCCAGGAAGCTGGAGCACAGCCGCGGCAGCTCATTAGGCAAGATGCAAAACAAATACATGTATTGTACGAGTAATTCAAAAGGTTGTGCTTCGGTTATTACTCTATTAGTGCAAAGTAATCGCCTAGTCTCTATAAGTGATATAGTCATACAAGTAGAAGAGAAAGTTCACACCCCCTTTCACGCCCACGTTCACACTGAGAGCCTCAACGAAGGCTCAACCCGAATTGCTGTGACGCATATCAGGCGCAAATATCTTGGGCACACTTCACTGAGCTTAGACAAACAACCGAGTGACAACAGCAACAACAGCAACAACAACAGCGAACAACACATTGCTATAGATATATGCACAGCTATAGCTATATAGCTTTATTGTTGATTGAACAAAAACAAGTTCATGTAGAAGCAAAGTGGCTATGTGGCTTGGGACTGAGTTAACTTTTGCTCGTGGGTGCCTCACTGGCACGTACAGGAAGTCTCTCTGGCTGTCTGGCCAGCCTGTCTGCCTGGCGGTTCTTCATAATTTTTGGGCCTGGCTATGCATACATTTAGATATGTTCGACAAAGTTCCAACTTATGTGCTTGAACGACTTTGATGCTACCGAAAATGGACTTGCGTCGTCAACATGATGAAACTTCAGACTTTCGCACAAAACTTTCCATTGCCTTTGTGTAATTTATGCTCTTGTTTTTGTGTGTACAATTTGGCAAGGACGAAACATTCATCCCGCTGTTGTGACTGCTGCCACTGACATTGACAATGTTCCGCCAACGCCAAGTGACTTTACATTGCGGCTAGTCCCGATCTCCGTTCCCAGCTCCCCGCTCGGCGCCCTGTGCAGCTGTTAGGCAATTTCTAATTTACTAATTTAAATCAACTTTTGCAGCGCTGCCGAAAAAGTTTTGTCGCACAACTTGGAATACGCCACTTGGCACAATAATGAGCATGTCCTGTGCTCAAAATTATGCCAACACTATCATCAGTTGCCTGCCACAATACAAACTCGAAGCTCCCGCTTAGTAATTGAAGTGCATACTTGAAGGCGTTGTGGGCGGACGCTTCATTGTCAGCGCTTAAGCCCGATGGGCCTCGACCGCAGCCCCAACGCTTGGCCCAGAGCAGCCCAGTTGACCAACTTTGATAATTATGAAAGTAACGGCAACAGCCACAAATGCCAAGGCAGCAAAAACTTTTCCCAGTTAGCCAAGAAATTAACGATGAAAATATATTTTCCTGGTTGAATATGACTAAGTGCGAACTTTGGGCGGGACTTAGTAGACACTTAGACTGATATGCTGATAATTTGTGTCAACTGAAAGTGTTTTGAAATGCTTTTCACGGCTCTTTACCACTCGTTACATAAAAAAATTATTTTTATTTCTATAACGTGTTCAGTAAAATATGCATAAAGTTGTAAAGTAAATTCTTACTAAACTTTTATATTATTGATCATTATCATATTTTATTTATGTGAGCACAAAATATTTCTGCAAATATTTGGATACGCTTCAAACTATTTCAATTAATTAACATTTAATGCATCTGGCTAAATTGAAGTAAATTCCTCTTTGCTGAATTCACGAAATTCGCCTTTGCGGTTGGCCCTACAATGCTGAGATGTTGTTTTTGTTTTTGTGAAATTTCAACTATGCAATGAATGAATCCTGTTTTGAGTGGTTTATGCTCCATCGCACCCTGTATTTGATTTATATACCACATTTTCAATTCGACAGCTGTCGAATGCTATGCCATGCTGAGCCCGTATTCAATCAGCTCTAAGCACATTTTTCATCTGCAATACATCTGCAAGAAACCACGAAAATATAATTCCTGATACCGAATCAAGCCAACAAATAAACGAAACAAATTGAGCAGCTTGATAATGGCAGCATCTCCCAGTCCCGCACAAAGGAAATGAAATCAAATCGCACAGGTAATTTGTACGCACAATCTTATGCCGAGTAAGAGGTAAATATCAGCCTCCATAAATTTTGGTATATAATCCCCCCCACATATATACCTATGTATATACTGTATGTGTGGGTTAGTGTGCTGCTGTATGTATGCATTATAAATGTAGGGATTAGGCCTTGAACAATATGCCCTGCTGCGGGACTGTTAGTAAGCCACAAGTCGATATGCCAGCCCAACCAAAGACAGTCAGTAAGTTGCTTACCAAGGCGAATGCGGCTGAGTAATGGCATCATCTATGCGGCTGCTGTCAAGGCTAACCACAACAATTATTGCTTCTCCATTGCCAGCGCCTGCGGATCCGTTTAAATTGCCGGATTCAATAACAGGATGGCTTCGGTTCCACTCTGTGTGTGTATGTGTGTTCGTAGGGTGTGTTTGTGTTTGTCTCTGTGTGTGCTTGATAAATAACCATGTTAAATGCATTAACAAGAAAAATGATTTGCCAAAGTCACTTCAAGGCGTCCCATGCGGCGAATGCGCAACATGTGTGTAGCGCCGTATATTGCGTATACGCCACGCTGTGAGGCAATGACATCAAAAGCAATTCGCTTTTGCATGTCGTTTTTATGCACGCTGTCTCTTAATAAAATCATATATTATGATGATTGATGTTGATTTTAATGGCGTCACAACATCAACACAATTAGCAAAGCGCTGGAAAATATTCTCCCATTTATTTATTCACATTAAACCAAATTAATGCAAAGGTAATGCAAAGTTCTGGCTGCAATTACATTAGTTACAATTTAAATGCATTTCAACATAGTTTTTAATTAAAAGTTAACTCTTGCTGTTAGTTTTACATGGCAATCAATTAGTAAAAAACTCATACATTTTATTCATAACGCAAAGCAATCAAATTAAATAACATAAATGTTGAACTATGTGCATTATTTATGAGATAGCTCTGAATTACATGTAGTATTTAATGATTAAGCCAGGAAAACTGACAGCTGCAAAGCAACTGTGGGAATACAACTGGGTAAGAGTTTATATGCCAAGAGCGTGAGGGTCATGCGTGTGTAAATAGCTCAAGTCAAAATCTGCGGCCAACACAATAAAATATATGAACGTGTAGCTGACTGACTGTCCGTTGATTTATCTGTCTGTCAAACTGTTTGTGTGTCTGTCTGTCTGACTGTCTGAATGTCAGGCAGCTGCATTTGACATTTGACCTTCGAACGCTTGCAACCAGGCGACGCTACACGCTGCAAGTAAATAGTGCAAACAATACAAGCCCTTGTTAAATATTGCATGAGTAACAATATAAAACAAGTCAGTAAACATCCAGTTGAAAGTCAACGACTAGAAGATACCCTCGTCTGCCAATTCAATGGTATATTGAATTTGTCATGCATGGAATGCTGTATAAAATTTTTGTGGGTTAAATAATATATTCTTTAGCCTGTTACATAACTAAGACGTAGTTTGTATTACCTACTCAGTGTTAGTTACGGGGTATTGGCAAAGAGAAATGTAACGCAAATGAAATGCAATTTATACGCTCGAACATTGGCGAATGGTGAAAAAAATTGTAGCGAGAGACAGCGAAAGGCGACACACTCACATACATATATATATATATAAATATATATATATATATATATAATACATACACAATCAGACGACATGCCAGACGACACATGTGTGACGTTGCAATGTGTACGATAAGTAAGCAGAGCAAAACAGTTTTAACAACTACAATGAAATTGTAATAACAATAATGACAACAGCGACAGAGGCCAACGGCAGAAGGCAGAAGACAGCCAAGGATGCGACTTCGTCCGTCACCAGGGAGACAAAAAGTCACGCCACGAGAATTGAAGGCAACTGAAAGAATGTGCCCACACACACACATTGTTGTGTGTGTGTATGCATATGACAATAAAAATGTGTGTAGATAGCACCACAGGCAAGTGGATTGCCTTGCAAGTTAATATGCAGCTCCATTTTGTTTGCTTATGCCACGCGATTATTGCTTTGGAGCAAACCTTTTTGGAATATTTGAAATTTTCTGCAAGACTCTGAATACTGCAGCATCATAATTTTTGGATTTAACAAGTAGAAATAAAAATGAATTTATCAAAAATATTTATATGCTTAAAGAGAATATTGTTTCCTTTAAACGTTAATATTGTTACATATGCAGAGAATAAACGAGTTTTTGAAGGACAGTCTCTTTAAGGAACACAACTGCAGCGTCCTCCATTTGCATATATCTTAGCTCTTTTGCATATTAATGCAAAATGTATTTACTTGTCTCTAATATTTTTAATTGACTTTGGCATCAAAAGCTGACGAACTGGCTTTTAGAAGGTCGTCCTTGCTGCGCCGAAGGACTATGCCATTGAATACGTATTAGTTGCGCTGCAAAAGTTCATGAGGCCGCTGAGCTGCCAATTGCCTAGCAGCCTGCCAACTTGGTTAGCTTGTTTCATTGGACGACAGTTTGACATTGATACTGACATTGACATTGACACTGACATTGGCACTCACCGCTTGCATATGCCAAACCACAATACAAAACTCTACGAATTGAATATTTAATGCATTATATTGTGACAGCCTGGACAGCCTAACCTTTGCGGTCGTGCCCTCTTTATTATTATACACATTTAATCAACAAATTAATCCAGTTTGATATATGTAAATGTGTAACCTTTATCTTCCTAGTCTTCTGAGAAAGGCATTTGATTTTTTTTCTTACTTTTTTTCTTCCTTTTTAAAGCATTATCATTATTTTTATTGCCGACGCCGCGAGTTTCCATCTTCTTGTGGCTAATTAATTGCGGTCACTTTGTTTTCGCTGAAATTCCGGCGTTTGAGCCAGCACTTGGCTGCCATTAAACCCTTTTTGGCTGTACTTTGAGATTTTCTGGGCTTTTGTATTTTGCTTTTGTCGTAGCTCTTTAGCAATTTGATTTAATTTGCTAGGTCAAAAGCGCTTAATTTATGTGGCATCAAATTCATTTAATTAAATCAAATAAATCAAAATTTATGCATTTAACCGCACTTCTGAATATGCCCAGACG
Organism: Drosophila colorata; assembly: GCA_035041545.1. Lineage (NCBI taxonomy): Eukaryota > Metazoa > Arthropoda > Insecta > Diptera > Drosophilidae > Drosophila > Drosophila colorata. The sequence continues at coordinate 12,332,749 of JAWNLD010000564.1, forward strand.
AATTACCAAACAAATTTCTGGTCAGCAGCTCAAGGTCGCCTCGGTATGTTGAATTTCACGCATTTCTAATGTGCGCTCACGGCGCGACATCATAAATGCGAGATTGCCACGCACACACACCCTAGCACACACATACGCACATGGTGTTAAAGGGGAAGGTCCTTGAGGACAACAGCTGAGTTCGGTTGGTTTGTTGCGTGCCATCATGCAGGCAAATGGCCAACCGCATTGCACATTTTGCCCCAGCGTTAATGAGCTCCACGCCTTTTTATATTGCCCATAGTCAGTTGATTTCGTTTTATGGCGTCGGGACGCGTGACTTCAAATGTTTTATGTGCCACACGGCGTATGCGTAATTGGTCCTTGGCGCTCTATGATGAGCCTAGCCGTAAACATTGCGTATAAGTTATGTGCACTAAACGAAGTTTCGTGTAATGCTGCAGTTTGGCCACGTGTTTACGGTGCGTATGAGTGATGCTGCATTAACAGCCTGATGTATTGCTTATAAAATGACGATAACAAGAAAAGAAAAACTCTGTTCTGCCATGTTGTATGCGTAATCTGTTTGATCTAATAAACACACATAACCCAGTTACAGGTGAACTGTGAGCACAATTCCCTCGTGTATGCGACAGCAAATACAATTTTCGAATAAATAATTCATGTTACATGTTACAGTAAGCCACAAAAACAATAACACAGTACAGCTGGAAACAAACAAACAGAGCACAAGTAAATTTAGTGTAAAATTGGAAATATATATAGACCACATGAAACAATAGAAAATCATTAGACGAACGACTGACAAGTGTGGCCAAAAATTTGAGCCAATAAATTGGAAGAATGACAACAGTAAGGATAGAAGTTGAGGCACGGCGAGAACAAAAGCACGCAGCATCCCACACAATTACATTTTCAGAGTGAAATCACTTTGATTTGATTTCAATTAAGATGAAAGCAACAAAAACAATAGCAGCAACAGCAACTCAACGAGCAACAGAGCACAACAAGTGACAACTGCTGTGCACAACCGCAGGCAACACTTGAACTTGCGGCTCGAACCCACAATTCTCAATTGGGCACGTTGTCTGAATGGTTTTCGGGTGGAGTATTTTCTGTGCCTGAGCATGTTGATTAAATGTCAAATTGCGAGTATCAGCGCAAGGCCGTAGTACATGTGCCACGCCTACGCAGTTACAGGGTTCGCATCATGGCATTTGAATAATTGAGTTTGGGCCCGCTTAAACGTTTGTTTGTTACAGTCTTAGCCAAAAAGAAATGTTGTTGTCAACACGCAGCCACTCCCCCTTCGCTTGGGCGTAGTTCCATTTCATTTGGATGGCATCTACGTGCCTCGCATGGCCAATGCCAAGTGGCAGCTGCTGCGACTCGAAACATCAATCTGTACGGTCAGCCCTGCTCTCTCCTCGCTCTGCAGCCACATTGTTGTTTACTTTGTGCAATTAAATGTTTAATTTCAGTTGTTTAAAGTCGAGCCTTGATTTATGTTGCGCACGTTGAAGAGCCGTCAGTTGATGCCACATTACGCAGCCGCCATGTGAGCCGGCCGTTGTCAATTAGACAAACGGCGTTGACAATGAGCCCGGCTTACGCTTCACTAGCTAAAAGCAAATGCCTGGCCATGCCCTACCACATACCAAACCACCTCACTTTCAGGTTCATTAAAAATCCTGTTAGACAATAATGGCCATGTCGCCATTCCGTGAGTGTGTGTGTGTGTGTTGTGTGCTGAAAGTTTCAACAATGCTAATGGCAAGTGCATATGTGAAGTTGTGCGTAATACTCTGGACTGTAAATAGATGGTTATTACCTGCACTTGTTCGGGCAGTCAGTTAGGCCATCTATTTTAAGCTCTGCTGCTGCGGCTCTTAAAATAATTAGATGGCAAAACTAATCTTTGATTGCACATTCGAAACATACCATTACTTTTAATTGCTATTAACGTTGTTATTTGTTAAGCGGATTAGGTATATTCGTGACTACTGGAAGACTTTTTAGAATAAAACTAAAATAACACAATTTATTTGTATAATTAGTATAACCGCGATTGCTGGCACCAATATAATCTATACTCTTTAATATTACTATTTCTAAATTTCATTAATTAATAAAACTAACTACTGCGGATATAAATAATTTAATTATTTTTAAAATTATTAAAATTTCAAACAAAAATTTCCATATAAATCAAACTAATAACAAATTATTAAGCCAAAATAAACCTAAAATAATTTAACATGCAGTTTAGCTTTTGAAAACCCCATTATCTCAAAATTTAAAAGTAATAATCAAAAATAAATTAAATTAATTCATTGGGTGGCAATCTAGTCAGCAAGCTAATCCCAATACCCATATCAGCCTGAAACAACAAGTTGTCTCATAACCACCGAAAGAATTAGGTCGACGGTCTGGTATCAATACCCTAGCTAGTGTATACATTTAACAATCTTTAAGCCCAAAGTCTTAAGAACCAACTATTAGCATAAGTGAAGTTGATTATATAGCCCTAAGTTTACCCCACACGTAAACATCTACAGTAAATTGTCCAGCGTTCTTTAACAGAAACATACAATTTGCCGCTCAATCAATGCTTTATTTATAGACTAATTTAAGCTGATCAACTTTCAAATGTCACATTGTTTGATTTACTACAGCTCAGCGACTCTTATCGCTCGTCGTAGCCACTGCACAGCTCATAAAAGTTGACTGAGATGTGGTGCAAATTTAACATTCATCTTATCTTGTTGCTGGCTGAAGTCCTGACCGCAACAACTCCCACGCAGCAGCATTCGCAGCGCTAACAAGCCAAACAACAGGCAACTAGTTGCAGTTGCAGTCCCCAAACACACCCCCTTCCCCTCCCACTGTTCAGCTCAATTGTGCTGGCAGTGCCCCTAGTTGCTTGGCATTGTTGACAGCGGTTCATTCATGGCATTCATGAGACTCTGGCAGCTCACCCGGCGCCCTGCCTTGCACTTGCACCCTGCTGATGTCCACTTTATTTATGAACTGCGCTGCGATTTCTCAACTGCAATTTAAGCTGATGCTGCTGTTGCTGCTGTCGCTGCTGTTGCTGCTGATGCTGCTGTTCGACTCCCTCTGATCCATTTGAGTTCTTCTTCATGCTTCATTTGGCCCAATACAATTTCATCTGGACTGCTTGCTGGCCATTTATTATAGCATGCTGCTTAACAGTTAATTTGTGTCCCATGCACGTTCCGGAATTCTGAATTACAATTCACTTTCCACACTACACTGACGTGTGCCACGCACAGCAGCAACAACAACATCAATAAAAAAAAAAACCTGTTTTCTTGTATTTATTTATCGAACGTTTCAATTTCGTTTTGGCTCGCCTGTGCGTGACAATTTCAGGACTATGTCCTTCATCGTTTAGTGTGTGTGATAAATCTTGTTTGATTTTGCCTAATGCACGCATTATTGCCACATACATTTTGACCTTTAACGCTATTGGTTGTCCTGATCAGTTACCGATTAGCATGCAAAGGACGCAACTGAAGTTGGTGGTGGTGCTGGTGGTGTGGCCCAAGGCCTCCAGACTGAACTGCCGCCGGCTCGTTTGGCCAATTTCGCGCTAATTAACTATGTGCCAGCCATACCAGCTGGAGCTTTGCCAGCCCTCGTCCTGTGTGTGTATGTGTGTGTGTGTGCTCATGTGATTTCATGCTTGTTGCCTACAGCAGCAGCAGGAGCCAAAGTTACAATTTATGAGCACATCCTGGCGGGCTTAGCTTGTGTAAGCAACAGCGGGGGCAGGCGCGGCAGCACCGTCTTTAACATCCTCGCTGTCGTCACGGGGGCGTGGCATGCAAACACTTGTAACAGTTTGCTTTACATTCTGTGAGCAAACGCCCTCGAAATTCGTCAGACTGTCGCATATTGCAGCGTGTCCTGATTTGTATTTATCTCTCTCTGTCAGCCCATTCCCTCTCACTTTCATTGGCGTGGCATGCAGCTGCGTCCTGTTGCTGGCATGTTGACAGCTCCAAGCGTCAACTAATTTTCCTGCATTTTTTGGCCAAATGCCATTTATAAAGTTGAGTTGAAAACTCAACTCATTTAGCAAGTCAAAAATTTCATTTAGCGTAAACATTTTCCATGTCATGCCCAAACCATTTGCTACAAATATCTCGGCTCCGTTTCTGGCTGTCCGCCAGTAGCCAGCCAACTTTGCAAACTGCGCTTCGATGGCTTTTTATGAACTTTTGTAATGTGCACAGAGAATGGCCAAGAAGAACCCCAACAGACAGAAATAACCCAACAATGAACAATGCATTGAGATGAAATTTCATTTGCCAATTTCTTTTTACGCAAGTTTCCCGAACTTTCGGACCATGTGAAATAGTTGAGCACAGTCCTTAATTTTTGTAGCAGCAACCAGTTATGGGAATTGCAAATGTTGCAAATGCTTGCACAGATCGTATATTGACTGCAAATCGAGCGATTCAATGGCTATGTGGGTCATTTGATTTAATAATACCGCAGTCAAGCCAAAACCAATGTAAACAAGTTGGCCATAACTAAGTCACATTGTCAAGAGTCCTGTGTAAATCAAAACGGACAAGTAACATTCAAATTGTCCCGTAAATGGCTATATTACGGCGGACTTTGTATTATTTTCCGCTAAGCATACAAGAAATGCTAGAATCGAGTGAGATCGACTAGAAGATACCTAAAGTGGCCTACAACTTGACTTCTTGAATAACTTTTGTGCTTGAAGTCTGATTTGTAGAAATATATGAGGGTCAAAAAAATAGATTACAAAAAAACTATTCCATATATGTTTACCCTATTTTGCAGAGTGTTACTGGGCAGTCAAGAGAGAAGCAAAAAGTTTTGCTGTGAAGATCCATAAGCTGCACAAAGCACAAAAGTTGTGAATAGCTGTGTGCAGCTTACGAGCACACGATGAATTTGCTCCAGTGGAGAAAACTGATGACAATGACTTGCATAAGCAAAACAAGGGGCGAAACTTAAAGTTAAAGGCTTTAAAGCGATTTGGGTAGTCGGGGTGGGTAAAGTGACAGGTGCAAACTAAGGATAGCAAGTCGAAACTCGTCGATGCTTTTAAGCACCTGAAGTAAAGTGCTGTGCTCAGAAGCACATATTCCGGCAGCAAAAGCACAGAATTTCCGTAAGCTACTTTCAAGTCCAAAGAAAAGAAGAAGAAATACAATTGTATTTTCTTAGAATGTTGCTGTTTGCGTTCCCTTTTTTTTGGTTTTTGACAGCATAAATTGTAGTTTATTTTTACACGCAACTTGAAGCGACTGCCTAACCTAGTTGTAAGCTACACCAGCGGCCATTATAATGGTCAGTTTATCGTGTCGCCACGCCTCCAATTCACAATAGCCCCAAGCACTTTGCATGCAGCGCGACACATTATTTTCCGCCTTATAAACTTTTGCCGCTCGACTTTTCAGCGCCATGTCAGGCAGCAGTAAGTGTGTGTGTGTGGGTATGCGTGTGAGTGGGTGTGTGTATGTGAGAGCAACCCAAATATTGTTGATGCTTATCGCTGGCAGAAATTATGGCGGGCCCAAAAACTTAAGTACGGTGTAAGCCCAACGGGGATTTGTATATGCATCGTACTTAAAGCGACTTTGGCAATTTTCCAGCCAAGACTCAATGACTAATTATAATTCTCCCCCGTTTTTCCCACTTATTGCAGCGACTGTAACTTATAGCCAGTGTTAATTAAAAGCGAAAGGCAACAGCAACACAAAGTTGGCTTTAACACCACTTTAAGCCATACGGTTGTATGCACTTCGACGCACATAAATCAATCACGAGCAGCTGAAGAGCAACATGTAGTTCGTCACGCCATGCCGACTACGCTATAAGGACGACTTCGGTATACAATGTCAATGCCTATTTACATGGCGCATGAAAAATGGCCATTTGTTTTCAATCAAATTGAAGCGAACACAGAATGGACAGCGCCAACAGCAACAACCGCAATGCAACAAATACAAAGCGCATGGAAGTGACTTAAAGCCGCTTAAAAGCGCTGAACAAACGAAAAAGGCAACAACAACCCAAAACACATTCACACACGCACACACGCAATACAAAAGCCGCTGCAACATAAATTCCAGCAGGCAAGCGACCGAAGCGGCGTATGCGTGATTAATTGCACTTTAAACACAAACAAGGACCCGCAAGGACGAAAAAGCTGACAACATGTTGCCCACAAATGTGATGACATTCATGAAAAAGGTAAGTGAGCGAACTTTAAATTCTTCACATTTCCAGACTTAGATATTAATTGGTATGTGGTGTTTCCAATGGAAAGAAGGGTATATTAGTTTTGTATCTGTCCGGATGAAGTGTAGTGCAATTTTGAGCACTCCCCCTTCCGCCCTTATAATCAAAAACGACAGCAGTCCATCGATCAGCTAGGAGCCTTAATGTTTTTACCTTGTTGTTATGGTCATTGACAGGTGTTCACGTAATTTGTGCCTTAATTTCTTTTTCATGCTCGCAAAATGTATTGATTTTAAATTATTTTTTTTGTGCTGTCACTGAAAATTTAATGAGGCTTTTGCTGTTTGAAATGCAGCAAAAACAAATGAATTGCGAATGAAATTGAAATTTCCTCCCGGCTTGCATATATTAAAAGGTATATCGCCAATATCAGAGCCCAGCTGCGCAGGACGGCAATGATTTTAAGCCTTTTTTCAAACAGGGATCAACAAAGACAAACAACTCTAAATCGCGAGAGGTGTAAGGGAAATTCGGTGAATAAAAAACCAAAAAAAGAAAAACAAACAAAACTTTTTAATTAAAAAGTCCGGTAAATGCTTTGAACGCTTGACTGAATATATTTTCTTTTCGTTTTTTTGGGTGCTTTCTAAAAGAAATACGAAAAATATCAAAAATATATAAATAAAAGGGGCAGCAATCAAAGCGATTCAATTGTACTTAAACACCTGCCAGAGGCTGCTGCGTTTCCCTTTTTTTCGGCATAAAATTAGACATAAGCTCACCCAAAAATAATACTGTAAAAACACACAAAGGACATGCCAAAGAAAGCCAAAGAACCCAACCAAAGTAAAAGTGTAAATTCCGCAGAAATTCTTATTTGGCCCAAAAAAAATTCTTCCGAAAAGTTTAAAAAAGCAGCAAGTATAAGAAAATTAAAGTAAAAAAAAAGAAAAACTGAAACAAGCAAATGTCAAGTGACTGCTCTGGCTTCAAGTAAATGTTTCTTTAGGTTTTTGTGCAGGAAAACTTTGATTATACCAAATGAAGCACAAAATCAAAGCAGAAATTCACCCAACTCAAGATAATATGATGTGCTGATGACAGTTTAAGAAATGTCACTGTCAGCATATCCTTTCCAAACAAAAACAACAAAAAAATGGAAAGGATTGCGCAAAGTTTTGCTATTTATTTTGCCATTTAAATGCCTAACATAAATTTCGTGTTCGTCCTATTCATGATTTTTAAGACAAAAGTAAAAAAACATTAAGAAAAGGCAACAACAGACTTCAAAGGCAATCAGTGGGGCATAAATGTGTTGCAGACAGACAAAGAGGAAGAGGGGCCAAGAGATAAAAATAAAAAACAGCGATGCTGAGTTAAAAACCGACAAGCGCTTGTTGTAAATTATGTGCAGTAATTTTCTTAATAGTTTTCCTAGACTTTATCAAACACACCCACACAAAGACCATGACGTACATAAGTAGCGGCCTGCAGTTTGCGGCTGAGAGTTGTTTGTGGTTGCGCACTGTTACGAATACACATTTACCACGCTGGTTGCCCTGAAAGCCACATGAGTTCTACAATTTTTGCTCTATGATATTTTGTGTAGCCTGCGTGCTGCAAGCAAATGCGTTGGCCCAAAAATCATGCTCTTCATGTTGCAGCCTTTGCAAATAGGCAACTACGAAAATTACTTTATTTATTTTGCATTAATGCCAATCAGCGGGCGACTTACTCTACATAAAATCTAGTTGAATTTCTCAGTGTGTGCTTAGTTGCTGTAAATTTTGGTAGTCGTGATCGCGTTGCTTTTCATTGAATTTCATGTGCAGTCAGCTGCAATTCGTTCGCTTTCAATCATAGCGCGAAAAAGCTGCTGATGCTGCCACTGCTATGGCTGCCTCCCATTACCCGGCTCCGGCTCTATCTTATTACATATTGACTTGCATTTTATGTAGCATACTTTATGGCCATAAAGAGCGCACATATGGCTCGTGTGGATTATAGCGGAGCTTGGCCACATCAGCAGCACTTAAATGCCCGCACAGCAGCCCATAATTTTCGGCACTAAGCACAAAACTATTTTGGGGCAGGGCTTTTCTGTAAAAACAACAACAAAACCTCATAATTAATGACAAAATTAACACGGCAATAATTGCACGTGTTAAGCGGCAGCCCAAGACACTGGCGTAGACGAAGCCAAAGTAGTTTTCCCGACATCGAGTACATAAATTAAAAGGAGCGCCAGGCCAAAGGCGTAACATAGACAGAGATATACGAGTATTAAGCGGCATGCAGCAGACTAAGATTGGGTTCCAGCTAGCAAAAACACATACATAAATCCGTAGCAACATGGATATTACCTTGAGGCCGACTTCGAAATGACATCATCAAAAATGTAGCGCAAGCTGAGCACAAAGCGGCCATAATCTGACACTAGGCAGCGCTTAGTTGAGTCTGAGTACAGACCGAGTGCTCTCCCCTCAGGCTCCGCGTCAAAGGTGGGCAACGAAAAACGTTGCAGCCAAAAGCACTTAGCGTAATTTGCGCCGTGTCTGTGAGAGAGAGATAGAGAGAGAGAGAAAACGTGCGGGGAGGCGAGAGAGGAAGAGCCAAATAGTGTGAGTGGGTATGCCGGTCTGTGTATAGCCCACATAGGCGGCTGTTTGTTCCGGTTTCGTCGCCGCCATCGCTTTGGCAAATAGAAAATTTCCACTTCATAAAATGCTGACAACGCAGAGCACTTATGTTACGGCGGGCTGTGGAGGGGCTGCTCGCTTGGTCGCCTTGCCAGCCAGCTAACGTTTTGTTGTTGTTTTTCTCAATTTTAGTGTTACTTTCGCTGCCTCTCTCTCTCTCTCTCTCTCTCTCACACTCTATTAGTGTATGGGTGTATGTGTCTACATTAAAAAGAATGACGGCAATTTTCGAAAGCCGCTCGCTTGGGCGCTCTTTTCGTAGTTTAAACAAAAATTGCTTGCCGCATTTTACGATTTCTTGGCAATTTGTTGCGCCTAAGCCGCAATCGGTCCAGCAGCTCCAACAACAACGAGACGACGAGCGAAAAAACTCAAATAAAACGCAACGCGTTATTTTCACCTGCCTGCGTTTTCGGTGTTTTTCACAATGACGATGCTCGAACAGAGCATGAGCTGGCAGGACGTAATAAAAAAATATGCGTGGAGGCATTGTGTGGGTAGTACGAAAAGTGAACAGAAATTTGAAATAAAATTAACAAATACATGCGCACAGCCGAGCAACAGCTGGCGCGCAGTTAAATGAACAGTCATAAAGCTGTTGTGTAATTCAATTTCAATTCAATTTCAACAAGCAGGAATCGCATTGTAAACTGTTAAGAGTCAGTATGGTCGGCTTGGCTTTAAGTGTGCACATAACTATAAATATTTTGTAGCTGCCACAAATGAAGCATCCAGTTCAATATGCCGTTAATATTTATAACTCTGCTCTAAAATGGTTTCTTCTTCTTCTCACGCAGATGGTGGCCACCGATGAGCAGTCCAACCAGGGGCAACAGCACGCAACAGATTCCGGCGGCGGCGCCTCCAACACCGGCGCTTTAAACAAAATGAAGGCAACGCTCTCTTCGTCGCTGCTCACCGTGACAGATAAAGGTGAGTGGGCGGATTGGGGCTGGGGTTAGGATTGGGATTGGCGTTCGGGTCCGTAAGTGCACGCGAATTTATGGCATGAATTTTTATACAAGTGCTCATAAAGCTGTTCCTAAAACTTTGCAAAAAACTTTGCCCTTGCAATGCCAACGCCAGCTGACGGTTGCCTGCAAAAATATTACGTATACGCAGCGTTGGCGCAAACAAAAGGCCAAAGCTAAGTAAGCGCTCAAAGTGCACGCAACTTATAACAATGAGCCAAAACAGGAGATGTGCTAAGCTAGCGCAAACCCCTCCCGCTCCCCCTCCGGCCACCTACCTACTCAGTAGCACTTTTCCAGTTAGCTCACGGTGTTTTTGCCTTGCAAAAAGCATCAAACGTTGCGTAAACGCAATATATATTCTTTAGCTTTATGCGCTCGCTGTGCAAATTGAATTATGCAAGGGTCAGTGTCGGAGTTGTAGTCAAATGCATTACGCAGTCATTGCCATTGCCACTGCCATTGCTATTATCATAGTCATTGTTATTGCTGTCATAAATGCGAACGGGAGTTGTACATTTTTTACTAGTGTCCACAGCACAAATCCAATGTCAATAAACGGTTAACAGCAGTCCCAGCAACCGCACACCAACAATACACACACACACACACACAGACACCATGGCTGTGCGTTGTGTTGACATTTGTGTTATTATACACTTGCAGAGAGTATTCACTTTATGTGAGACGCTTGGAAAGCAGCATCAGCAAATCCATAAGCATATACTTGTATATATGGTGTAGGTATTGAAAATATCAGATTATTATATTACACATTTTTCTCTAGGAAAGAGTATTTATTTTTCGGCTTTCCAAAAATTATTAGTGCCTTCTTGTTTTTATTGCATTTTAGTTGGCTGTGCGGTGGCTTTCTGTTTTTATTGGTGCCACAACAGATTTATTAGTTCGAAATCAAATGTTATTTTATGATGTTTATTTAACCGACTCTTCTCGACTCGGCTTGACTGCGTCCCCTGTCTCACTTCCTGCCCATTCGTAAACTCGAGACAAATCCGCAGCTTCAAGCGCTTCTGCAGTTTGTTGTTTGTGCGCATAATTTGAGCAAATATTTTGCCGCCTCTGCACTTGAATGTGGTATCGACTCGCCATTCCAATTGCCACTGCCATTGCCACATAATTGAATGTACTGAAGTGCACGTTTTGGCGCACTTGTTAGCTGCATTTTATGGTCATACCAACCAACGAATTTGGGCAGCATCTTAGCGGCTTTAGTTGAAGTAATATTTGAACAGGCACCTGTCGGCCAGCTCACTACTTAATAATTTATTCTAGAAATGTAATTGCTTGTTTTGTATTCATAAAAATAGTATATATTTATAATGTGCGTACGAGAGTTTTATTCGCCTTTAGCTGCGCCCTTCATTGTTCCAGCTGGCCCAGAAAAATGTCAAACAAAGCGCGCTTTGTGCTTGTCCTTCGACTGTAACTAATGCATGTCATGAATGGCGCAATGCCATTAACTGAATGCCAGTCAGCTAACTCGCAGATTCTTTTATTTATTACAAATATATATACAAATTTAATCCAATATTAATAAGCACTTTACTTTTGGTAAGCACACATCTTTACATATATGTATATCATTCCTTTGGCTATTCTGCCTTGACTTGCCTTGGCTTTTGTTTGGCTCTATTAATTGCCCGATTTAGCGAAACGCCCACTTGTCGCTGTGAAGTCGGCAATTTCCGTTTTGACTATCGCTAATCGCCGTCATTTATATTATTTATCGCGTTTGTCGTCTGCGCCTGTCACGTTACCAATTTGCAAATGAATTAATTATGAAATCAGGTCACATTTTGCCCAGCAACAAGTTAATTATCAAATCTGCTTGCAGGAGGCGCTGGCCACGCCCAGGGGGCCGTGGCTTAAATGCATTTATGGTCGCTTGTCGGTCAGCTTTCATGGAGCGCATATTTACTGAGAAATGTCTTAATTGCTCTTGTTTTTGTGTTTATTTTTGTCGCTGCAGTGAATAAAATGTCGCCACGCCCCTCGTTGGTGCCAACGGATGCGGATACCAGCGGCAGCTACGGCTCGCCCAGTTATCAACAGCAACAGCAACAGCAGCAACAGCAGCAGCAGCAGGAGGCCAGCAGCAATCTGAACAACAACAATAACAACACGGGTGGCGGCAGTGGCAGCGCCGCGGCCAAACAGGAGCCCGGACGGCGTGCGGGCGCCTGCCGGGTGTGCCTCAAGTCCTTCAAGCCGGACGACTACCACAAGACGTGCTTCGAGTGCCAGCAGCGTGTGTGCGAGGATTGCGCCAGCTACAGCAAGCTGGACGAGCATGAGGATGCGGTAAGTGCTGTTCTTGGTGTTGGGGGTGGGGTTGGGGGTGGGGTTTAGGTGGAGCCGGGGCGGGGCTGGAGGCGGTGGAGTTAAGAAGCAATGCTGTTGCTGGCAACTGCAGCGAAAACGGCGACAAAAGCGACAGAAACTTTCCATGCCACTAGGCAATGTCCATTTGTGGGCGTGGCAAAATAAACACATTATTCCGCCGCGCTTAATTAATAAGAAGAAAAGCAGTCGTGTGTGTGTGTGTGTGTCATCCGCAAAGTGTGACACTACAGTCTCCGTTTATTATAGCAAAACTAAAGCGCTGCTGGCATCTGGCTGTGACAATGATTGCGTGGGCGTGGCAGCAGGGGCGTGGCAGTGGCATACATTAACCGCGCCTGCACACAAATTAGATTACATTTAGGGGCCACCAACAGCAGCAGCAGCAGCAACAATAGCCCGGCCTTCTCTCGGCGCTCTGGCCCGTGGCATTAACAAGATAAAAGCCAGATTAACGAGATTAAAGGACAGCCACAACAGCTAGAGAGTGTAGCACCGTAGGGGCCAAGCGGGTGCCCGTTGCACTTGGCCTGTTGCTCGGCTCGGCTTGTTGCCAATCGTGCAACAATGTGGCAGCAGCACCGACAACTTGCCACGTCCTCGCGCACTGCTGAAGCAGTTCAATCAACCATTCGCCGCCAGCTCGCATGTATCAATACAACACATAATGACCACTGACAAGGCAGCAATAACAAGCTCGCATTGTAGATAGAAACCCGTATCTGTTGAATCAGTAACGCGGCTGCAAGTTTGTCTTGAAATTCTGGTAATTTGGCGGCTTACCCTACTGCGAGGGCTGTATGAAGTGTCCGGCAACGCCCTGCGCATAAAATTTAACGTTTGTCCGTCAACTGGCCACTTTGGTTAATTGAAATTGATGTTTGTGGGCGGGCACTAACACACCAACACCAACACCAACACGCACACACAGCAACAACGGCTATAACTATAGCTACAGTTACTCAGCAACGTTTACGCCCACACGCAGACACGCACACACGTGTGCATATGTATTTACGACCACAGCAGCGTAATTATGGCCCACGTTTGGACAATGAACACATGCGGCGTTGATGGCAGATGTTAGCCCGACCACAACGTTGCCTAAACCGCTGTCATCATATGCTATGAGCTGGCATTTTGAGGTTGCGAAAGGAGCACTTGATACGCCCACAGAATGCAGAGCCAATTGTTAATGTCTGAGCTATTTCAATTAAAATGTGTTTAATTTAATATCTAAGATAGTAATTATGACAATAGGATTACGTCTGTTGGTATGATAATGAACTGAAGACTTCTGGGTAGACAAAAGCTATGCATGCAGCAAATTAACTGGAAAGAGGAGAAGGAACAAGATGCTAGAAGAGAAAGCAAAGTCCGCTATAAATTACATTTTATTGAACTTTATTCGAAGTTTCATTTTCCAAATAAACCCGTATAAGACCTACAAAGTTCGTAAACTCTAGTTTAATTCAGTTTTATTTATTGACTGTAAATAATAACTTAAGGAAATGATTCGCAAGCGGAATTCAGCAAAAGATTATTGAACTTGAAATCCCTTTTTATATAAGAGAAGCTCTTACAACATGTCCAACCTTTTCAAGTTCTAGTCTCTAATCAAGCTGCCTGAATTCAAAAAGAACGAAAGAGGAATCTACTATTCAATGCACTCAATATGCAGGATTTTCTGCTCTCCTTCCATTCTCCCTCATCATCGCCAATCGATTTCCTGGTTATGCATATGAAATAAGCTCTGTAAAGTCTTTAATTGCAATTCTTTGGATAGCAGCAGTTGCCCCGTTTAGCTAAAGTCGCAGCTCAGTTTGTTGTGTGGCAAGCTTTAAAACAACAGTTGCAGTTGATTTTTCGCCGGGATCGTGGAGCAAAGCCGCAGCAGCTGTAATTATAACACACCCAACTGGGGAAAACAAAAGCAATAAAGGCGAAAGCGTAGCTTCTGCAGTTGCTGCACCTGTGGCTGCTACTGCGGTGGCACACAGCTGCAGCACGGGGGCAATACAGCACGATCCATGATTATAGACGCACTTGATGCACACACAAACGCACGCTCTGCTGCAACTTAATTAAAATGGCGCCAACTTCCGGTGCAGCATTCACACACATGACTTTGGCGTCGACTGCCGCTGGGTAAAATGATTCAACGACCAGGTGGAAATGTAGCGGCCATTGTTCGGGCTTAGTGCGGGCTGTGGGGCAGAGGGCGCCAGAGCCGTGCAGTCAGTGGTGCCCACTCGTGGTTGAGGACGTGGCAACTTGTGCTTACTTTTATTCTCCCTTTTCACGTGCGCAGAAATAGAATTTTCTTTTTTTATTTGCGCACGGCTGCAAGGTAGAAACCGCCGCAACTTTTGTTCAAAAAGTAATTAATATTTATTTTCAACGACCACAACAACAACACACACGGGCAGCAGCAGCACCCACTGAGCAGCATAATGCGGTTTCCTTCAACTTTCACAAACTAATAAATATTATCACGCTGTTTTGTGCAGCCACAAATAGAATTTTGCGCTTTAGCTGTTAAATTTAATTAACGTTGCGTATACTTGATGTTGGGTTGCATTGATTTTCGCCCACCTCGCCCCCGCAGAACATGTGGCGCTGCAGCGTTTGCCGTCGCAAGATGGCCTCGCGCGTCTGCATACCACAGGACTCGACGGACTCCACGCTGGACGTGCCCGTGCTGGAGGCACTGCAGCGACGCCACTCGGATGCCAAGCTGGGCAGCAGCACACAGACGCTGGCGCCGAGCAACGGCGCTGCCTTGGCACCGCCGCGCAGTCCGGAATTGCGTCGTCATTCGGATGTTTCACCCGCATCGCTAAAGGAGCTGGAGCGCGTAAGTTAATCCCTTTTGGACGCCGCAGCGACTGCCATTTGCCTTATAATTTATGTACTTCCAGCAGCTGAAAGGCGGCCGCAGCATGGCACCCAGCCGCTCCAATAGCCCGCCTCGTGGCGGCGAACTGGAGCCCGCATTCGGGGCGCCACTCTCGCGGATGCAGTCGCGCCGTGGCTCACGTGTCTCGCGCCAGCACAGCTACGACGATGACATAAAGACGGGCGGCGTGGGCGGCAGCATGGGTGGTGGCGGGCCCGCGTTGGGCCTGGGCCCCGACGGTGCTGGCCTGGGCATACCGGCCATGCCGCGCAGGTAAGCTAATGGGCCCGCAAACAGATCCGCAGCAAGCGGCAGCTAACGGTTAATTGCCAACAGGAAATCAGCCTACGATGTATTTGCGCCGGGACTGATGCAGGGCGCGGCAGGTGCTGGCACGCAACTTCAACGTTCGCCATGTGACGGCGGCGGTGGCATTATGCCGGCCGTGCAGCTGCCGGGCTCGCGGCGTCCCTCGTTTCGTGTGCCGCACGCCTCGGAGGACCTGCAGAACGAGGAGTCGCCCGGCTCGCCGGACAAAGGCAGCCCCGTGCTAACTGTGGATGATGATCGACGCATGCGACGACGCGGCTCCCAGCTGTAAGTGGACACCACTTGTTGGGCTACCCGCTCATCGTGTGTTAACACAATGTTCTCTGGCTCGCAATTACAGGCCGGACATTGCGGCGCTACAGAATCGCGGCGCGTTGCCAACGGGCATGCCCGCTGCGATACCTCCGCCAATGGCGTCGTTTACGGGCCCCAATTTGGAGGATTTGGAAGCGCCACGACGGCAAACGTCCATGGATGGCGAGGCCATACGCATTGTCATACACGATGTCGATTCCGGACCGATATGTGCATCGAAACGTCGCATTGTCCTGCGCCGGGACCCCACGGACAAGGCACATCGCAGTAAGTAAAGCACGACGGGTCTCCAGCTTGGTGTGTGTAAAAGCATGTGTGTGGATGTTGTGTGTGTGTTGTGGAGTACAGCCAATTCACCATGTAATGAACGAACGCTGTGGCGCTGTGCTTGCCTCTAGCCGCACCGGAAATGGCCAAGTAAATAAGACTCATTACAACGTTTGGTTACGCTAATTCGACAGAGAGACCAACCGACCCACGGACCTACCGAAAGGACTCGACCATACCGCCAACATTTCCTGTCCGCGCTGCGCTCCCCAAGTCCCCAAAACAAAGTGCAGCCTGCGACGGCGATACGAAACGACCGTAAAGGCTTATGTGGTTGGGGTCCCGTGGGCCCTAATGAAACCCAAAGCGGAAGCAAACTGGCAGCAGATTAAGCAACTGAGAGGATTTTATCGACAAAAAGGACTACAGGCACTACGACTGCACCGCAGACCCAACACAATGAACCACATATACGTATACATACAGATAGCTACTAGTTTATATATACTTCCCATATATAATAGCAGTTAGCTGCTGGCGCTGTTTCCCCGCATTCGCCAAACCACTTTGGCCAATGCCATTTTGTTCTGTGTGTGTGTGTGTGTGTATTTTAATTATATGCATTTTTTTATATTTTTGTTGCATTCCTCTGTGGGTAGTTGCAGCAGCAGCAGCAGCAGCGACGGCACTAGACAAACGATGCGCACTAAATGACCGTGCAAATGAATTTTTAATTATCAGCACAGCGAAAAATCAATAGCAAAAAACGTGCTCGAGCATTAGAATTGAAAGAAATTGCATAAAATGAGAGTAAGAAGAAATAAAAAACTTTTGAAAACTTAATTACCAAAGAATAACGTTAAGGAGTTGGGGAAAAGAAAGCAGCTTAAAGTAAGCTCTTAACTTTTAAAACAGGTGTTGAGAAAATAAAAAAAATATATTAATTAATATGCATTATTTCAATGGGATAAAGGTGTAAAAAATACAATCTAAATACTAATTACGTTGCTAACTTTTAAATTGACACGAACAAGAATTACGAATATTTGCAATTAGCACATTTATATAATCCCTCTAGAGACAACCCCGAACATGTACTTCAGTCGAAATTGGTTTAGTTGGGACCAAGCTACGAGCCTGGAAAAACAAGCTATAGTCCACCATTTTATACTAATCGTAGAGTCCCCATTCGCTGTCTGGCGCAAACATAGTTTAATATTCAAATTAAAATAATATCAAAAATCGTCGAGTTTCAATTCGCACTTTGACCTTCCCTCAGGCATTGACACTTTGGCACACACACACGCCTCTGGACAATTGGCCAATGGCACAACAATATTTCAAAAGACTTGCAAAACTGCAGCGAACGCTTCGCAAATGTAAAAAAGTTGTAACAGATGGGCTAAGGTCGAAAGAGAAGATGGCCAGAGGAAAATGGGCTGAGTTCGAAGGGCAATATGGGCAGAGGAATATGGTCTGGCAAAACAAGTTGGCAGTTAAGTGCAAAGTTTATGCAAATATGTAAGAGCGCAAATTGAAAATCGATGTGTCAGCTAGTCAATCATAAATATATATAAATGAAGTATATATAAATATATAATATATATTTATATTTGATTACTTTTAGATGGTTATGTAGCTGACAGTTCACATTGACGCAATTGTCAATTCCCTAAGCCAAGCATTTGATTTATTTGCGCTTCTGCATTGTATACTTTAGCTGGAAAAGCCCAAATTAGTCAGCTGAAACGCATGTTTTGCCTAATTGGCTTAAAGTGTGTGGCAGCCGGGCTTAAGGGCACGAATGCACATAATTTCAATCAACATAACTAGCCGCCGGCTTGTTGGCTAGCCGCCTTTTTCACTCACATGTATCAGAGACGTGCACCTGACTGGCTTATTTCTGTACATGTATGTCTATATAGTAAATTTTCAATTTGCATATCATAAAAAAATGTCAATACCCAACAAATACGCATAAGCGCAAGCTGCAATGATAAAAATGTGTGCGAGCTTGTGTTTAGCTGCGTGTGTGTGTGTGTGTGTAGGTGTATGCCCGCTCATATCAAGAGTTAAGCACGCGCTCCTTGGCTGCTTGGCTGCTTGGGTGGGTCGCATCTACGCCGTTGCCTGGCTGACTGCCTGCTTACCCGGCATATTTGATATGCAACGAAGCAAGTGGAATTTTAATGTGCTAAACCATTTTCCTAGCTGGCGCTGGTGCTCCACTGCTGGCATTTGTTGTGGCTGGCATCCTTATATATATATATATATTATATATATATCCTTAGTCATACCCTTGCCTTAGCTACTCGCTGTGCGGCTTAACCGCAAGCACACGCATGACGCACGCCGTGGCTGTAGCCGTGGCACCTGCTTGTGGCAGCAGCTGTGCTGCAGTTCGCCTTGAGAGACATTTACTTGCATGCGAAGCCGCTGTATGTAGGTGGGTTGGTGTGTGTGTGTGTGTGTGAGTGCTATTCGAGTAGCGTATAATTTTAAAGCAGCTCCGCACATTCGTTTGAGCTGTGGCGCAATTAGAGCTGCTTTCCAGCTAATCGAAGGGCACTCAATTAGCCCGAAAGCACATCAAATGCAGCTGCAAGGCAATCGATGCGATTGCAAAGCGTAATATAATTGTAAATGGTCAAATGCGCTTTCAATTATGCAGCCCACTTAAGTGTTTTACTGCCTGCAACAGAAACACTCACACAAAAACAATAACCGACGCCACTGGGCGTCTGTGTTTGTGGCCGAAATGGCGTCTTAACACGCCTAATGAAATTTTATGCAGGCTCATAAGCTACGCATTTATTACTGCAAATCACGTCAAGCCTACACACACATACACACACACACACCAAAAGCACCGCCAGTGAGCTGACGCTTTGCGTGTGATTGGCTCGTTGTGGGTTTGTTTGGGGCAACAGGTAGCCACAGCTCACCCCGCCTCGGCCAGCCTGCGACTGTGGCTGCCATTCATAGTTTTAGTGCTCTTAAGCACATTACTTGCTTGCGGCGCTTTTTCCAGCCGAGCTCTGCTTACCAGCCCCCGCCCCCGGCACCACCTGCTTGCACCCCAGCCGCCCCCCTCAGCTATTGACATAAACGAGCAATTGCCTGTCGTGTAGTTGTTCCAGGTGTTCGAAAGCAGCACTTGGATGCACACGTGCGCCGGTCTTGTTTATTAGTTTTGTCTTGAAGTTGATAGCCTGGGTAGAGTTTGTCTCCAAGCAGCACCTACGCTTTTGCTAGTTTAATTAAGAATCAATTTTTATGGCTGCTGATAGCAGCCACTAAAACGCTTAGTCATGTCCTGGCAACAGCTGCTGGTGTGTGCATCGATTAAGTTCTTCGCCCCGGCAAGTTTCCACAGTTAATTACATTAGATGCAGGGCCAGCTCGAGCACACCACACCAGCAATTGCTAGGACACAAGCTAAAAAGTTTACAGCACAATTTCGGAATAGGTAAAACCTAAAGCAACAACAACAAGAGCTAGATCACTTTCTAAGTGTGCCCGAAATTAGTGTGTGAGCTCAAAGGACATGCGCTCGACATAAGCGGGTTACCCTCAATAAAAGTTGGCAAATTCTAGGCATAAACAAGCCCATAGCAAACAACAGAAATGCTCAGTATGGCTTATTAAAATCCTAATGATACCCACATAAAAATAAAAATGCAAAAAAATAAAAGAACAACAAATTGTATCATAAAACGTAGATAAATGACAAATACACACGAAAGGAGCAGGCGGCAGGACAGCACGGGACAAACAATGAGACAAAGGCTACAAAAATAGCCAAAGCGAATAGCCAGCAAAAGTAGACCTCTCTTAACAGAACCGAAAACCCGAACTCACCTTAATGCTGCCCATTCAGAGGTCGCATCATGATTTTAATGTGGCGGGTTTTATGGCCAGCCGGCGCAGGGCATATCGAAAATTCACTCAGCGCACACATTTCGTGCATGTTAAGTGCGGCCAAGGGATAACTAACAATGAGCAAGAGTCGAGTATGTGCGACTGATAGATACCCTGCTGGCAGTTTAGCCAGCGCTGGCTCATAAATCAGTTTTAATGATTTCTTAATGGCGGCAGCAAATCGCGACTCTCAAAACTGCTGCGTCATGGACTTCTTTTATATCCCGGTCAGCCCATGAATAATCTACGCAATTTTACATCCTTTTTCGCCTCCGCTTTTGTGCTGTCACTAGGTCGCAGCTCCACTGACAGCAAAGGATTTGTGTTTTATTTATTTCATTTTTATAGCCGTGTTTAGCGAGCAAAGCGAAAAATAAGAAAATAAGAAAGTGAGTGAAAGAAAGAAAACTTTTGATTAAAACACTCAGAGAGAAAATGTCGCGTTATCCTAATTGGGTATCAATGTGCCCCAAATCAACAGCAACGGGGCGTATGCGCAACATTTTATTGCATACTTCTGGGCGCGCGCCGGCAGTTTGTTGGCATTTCCTGTGCAAAACTTTTGCAAACGGAAAGCACCTGCTCTGAATTATTCTGCTGGAAACTCACGCAAATGCTGACAAAAATATCACCAGGAGCCTAGGACGAACCAAATTTCATTGTCAATGTCTCGTTACCCCACGTGGCGACCACCCTCTGCCCCTCCTCGGCACTCAGCAAGTCGCTAGTTAACTTTCTTGGCCATTGTCTGCAGCAAACGTTCAACTGTCTGGCCGCGAGCTGAGCGCAACTGCGTTCTAGGGCAAGGAGGTGAAGGTGGAGGTCGGAAATCCGCTTTCGTAAGTTTTCGTGCACAAATTCTTGAAATTAGTTTTCTGCGCCCAATGATAAATACTTGAAACCGAGCTGCACATTCGCAGCGCACTGAGCCAATGGCAAACTGAAATTGCAATTAAATTAATTAAATCGTTGAGATTCTGCCAACGAAATCTGAAGAGTGCAGCAGCAAACTGACTACAGAAAAAAAAAATCTCGTTTAAATGGTAAATTCGTACAGGTGGCACTGCCAACGACATCTCCTCGAACCGTTCTGATATGGAAATGGTTTCTTAAAGCGCACAAAACTCAGCTTTAAGCAATTTTGGTTTATTACTTGTCAGCCGGGGCTAAGACACAGACCAAAACAAGTCAAGTTCGGCTCGAAATAAATCCTGCACGCGCCCAGCTCCAGCTCAAACCTAATATGAAACTAAGCATCCCTTTCACATAAAAGTCGACTAAGCACAAAACTTGTGCAGACAGTCAGCTACAAAAGTAAATAGCCGAGCTGTTTGCCGAGTCGAGTGCTTTTGTCTATGGCGTTTACGCAGCGTACTCATGGGTGTCAGACAAACACGCAAACAGACAAGGCGTATACGCAATGTACTCGTGAGTGTCAGACAAGCAGTGCAAACTGCAAATGAAATCAACACAAATTGCTTGCCACATGCCCGAAATTTGTTGCTACGTGCTACATGCTACGGCTGTGTGGCCCCTTAGATTTAATATTGATTTTCCTTTTTTGTTTTTGCTGGCCATAATCAGTCAGCATATTTCCTTATTAAATTTGCTGCTGTCTATTTTTGCAGCACGAGGCTTTGGCATGCGCGTTGTTGGTGGCAAAACCGGTACCGATGGGCGGCTCTTCGCTTACATTGTCTGGACGGTGCCTGGCGGGCCGGCCGAAAAAAATGGCCTACAGCAGGGCGACAAGGTGAGTTAACTCCTGCAAACGCACTCCAAAAGAAACTCAAATAATTAATGAACTTCGAAGACAAGGCAAAGATGATGTGAAATTTTTAAAACAAAATGTACAGAAAATTGGGGAAATTTTCGGTAGATAGACAGCTGTCATGATGTTAAGCGAACGATAAGCAAATTTGACAAACGGCCTTGGACCGCAGGGGGGAACAGTGGGGCAGATACTCAAAGTTTTACAACTGCCTGTCAGCAGTTGCACTTAAAGCAATCAACTGCTGACAAATGATAGCTGAATGGATAGATGATTTGTTTATTACGCTCCACTCCAACAGATACTCGAGTGGAATGGCATGTCACTAATTGATCGCAGCTTTGAAGAGGTCTGCTCCATTATGGATCGCACCGGGGACATTGTCGAGCTGTTGGTGGAGCATGCCACAGATTTTCGCATGTGTGATCTGTTCGATGAGAATCTGCCGCCCGGAAATAGCGGCGGACAGAGTGGACCACGACGCTCAGGTGATGGTCCTGTAGGACTGGGACTTATTGCGGGTAAGTTTCAGGCACTGATTCAAGTAGCTAGTCCCACTGTCCAACACTGCTGTAACCAGTTTTGTATATTGTATATATACATGTGCATAACCAAATTATTGATGTACCCTTAAAGCAAAACATTTACATATTTTCATTTGTTGTTCTCGTTTCTTGTTACTTCTTTTCCAAAAAAAATATAAATTAATTGTATCACAACAATAAAAAAACAGACCCCGAAACCACCACAGACAAATCACCAGCATCGCCAACTAGACGGAAATTACCAAAAACTCCGGTATAAAAAAAATTTCGTAATATTCATTTCAATTTGAGATTTGCGATTTGATAAAAGAGAACATGAACTCTGGCAGTAAACTAACAAAAACAAAAAAAGGAAAACAACTTTATATACTTAACTTATAATACACAATGGGCTATAATGCAATAATTAGCTATAAAAACAAATGCAGCTTAAGCATACGCAGTTTTTCCACACAAACTTTTCAGCTTTTCCTCAAAGTGCTCACAATATATATGAAATCATTTGGCATATTTCAGTGCAGCTTCAGTGCTATGAAAACTCACCCTTATTTCAATCCACTTTACTTAACAATTTTTATAATTTTTAATATTTTTATTATGTTTCAAATACGAGAATATTTGTATTTGTAGTAGCTAAATTGAGTAAAAATGTATAATTATATTCTGATGATTTGATTTCTATGTGTTTTCCGTTTTGGTATACATTATATAAAATTATTTCGATTGTTAATATTACTTATTACCACTAACTAACCATAAACAGATGGCTATGGCTAAATGTGTTCTTTGCTATTTTGTCATATAATCACAACAATTATATTATATTTATTTTTCGGTGTTGGTAGAAATTATTGTTAATGAAAAACAAATACAACAACTACAAATATGATATAGTATGTGTCAACTACTTACCTAGAAATAGAAGTGACTACGTTTAAGGTTACCATAAACTAAACAAAGGAATTAGCTTAGCTATGAATGCTCAAAACTAATACTATACTAACGATTTCGATATGCGCTATATAGCACCTAATATCCATTACTCGACTTATATTTTGTGTTAGTTGAACCTTCTCTTGGGCAATCGAATTGCCCGAAAAAACACAGTAAGAACAAAGCACCAACAATAGATTTATAAGCTGAACATTAAGTTTTACATAATTGTTAGTCGTGTCTACTATGAGTAATTGTCTGCAGCTGAAGAGCCATTCGATAAGATAGTAACGAATTTTAAAACATTTTCCTATATACGCGCTTGTGTAGTACCATTAAACTAGGCTCTACAAATTGATACAGTGGAAAAAAAAACTACTAAGATTTATGAAATAGCTGAGCTGAGTTTGGGCCAGGCTAAATGAGTATTAGTTGTTCAAAACTCAGTTCCCAGCTTATTATAGAAATATTTATATAGTAAAACAAAAACCAAAACCAAAACAAACAACAAATAATAACTTTATAAATGTTACTAGTGCAAATTGTAGCAAACAGAGTTAAACTATATATGTGTGTTTTAAATGTTATTAACTTTATATAAGTAGCAAAAAAAAATGTGCGAAAAGTTATAAAAATACAACAAAAAAAAACAAAATTAAAAAGTAGCTTGTTGTTGAAATGTTTAAATGTTTTTTAACCGAAGCCAAAAAAAAAGAATATTGAACCCAACCTTCCTATATGGTACATATGAATATACGAGAGTTGTGCGCATTTTTGGACCCAATCATAGTTAATATATGTATATGTATTTTGCATACATATGTATACATACAGTACATACGCCTATATCTACACCTATACGCATTTGTATTTGTGTATATCATTGTTAGTGCTGTGTTTGTAAATGTTTAACATACAAATATTTTGAAGATAGCGCGATAATATATCCAATAGATCGTGGAGCCCACCTACTTATACTTATATGATGAACACACAATAACAAAGTGCTAAATGAAATATAAATCATTTGTTAAAAGAAACAGAAAACGGATACTACATTTTAGACTATTACCTTAAAACCGTTAACTAATGATGCTGCTAAGCTGTGTAACTCCTGTCAGATGGGTGATAAAATTGATCTTTGATTTTGTAAAATACACTTTGTATAGCCTTCACACACACGAATACATACGCTAATTATAACTATTATGTATAACTGTACATGTACCTATGTATTTATAGACCTTATACAACTCGTTGAACTACACACATGTATATGTATGTACTTACGTGTAATACTATGTACTACTTCCCCCAGCTATTGACTTAAGTACAATCCAAGAACTCTATGAAATTATTATATGAGAAACATGAAAACTGATGACTGTAACTGTATTTGTGGCGCAAGTTGTTGCATCGACATTTTTTGTATGTATATGTTTAATTAATGTTAATAGAGTGAAAAAGGAAAAGCTCTAAGTCGAGCTACAAACATGGAGCCGCTGGCAGCAAATTTAATCACATTTAAAAGTCAGTCGCTTACCTATATATACTATATATATATATATATATATACATATATCCATATACCCATGTATACATAACTTTACAACTCTATACGATATCTATATACACCCAGTTATTTTGACAATTTACCACGAACCAACGTGTTAAATTCGAACAAAAAGAAAAACAAAAAAAGAAACGTGAAAAATAAAGTCTCTCTATTTAACTGCAAAAAAAAAAAAAAACAGAAAAACAAAATTCAAATGTCTGGAAATTCGCTTTCGAACTTTTGTATACAGCAGCAGTCAACCTACCGGTAACTACCAGTTGCCAGTTTTAGATTCCAGCTTCGACTCCAATGCACCCCACTATGATGCCCTCCAAATGGTAAATGAACAGAGAAACTCAATCAAAACGTAATATGTAAATGAAACATTCCATACAAAATATATATACATAATGCCTCTACATATCTTAATAGCTTGTACAGTTCTAGCACGTCCAAAAAACATAAAATTAAAAAGCCCGCTAGCAATAATCCTTCCAATATACTAAAATCCAGTGTAATATAGCTAGGTTCTATAAGTTGTACTTACGTATTGTAATACCCACCAAAAAACCAAACTAAATATGTAATGTAAAGTGCGCTTTTCTTTATCATTTTGCTTTTGACTTTTTTTTTTGTCGTTTTGTTTTATTACAAAAAAATATATATATGTATATATATATCCTTTTTTCTTTGTTACTGTTACGTATACGCCCTGTTTTCCGCTGCGCTGTGTCCTTGTAAACAATTTCCATTTCTCTGTCAATTTATGAGCTTTTGTTTGCGTTTCGCTTAGCAAATGTTTACCTATCCTCACCCAACGTTTCATTTCGTTTCGGTTTATGCATAATTCTTGACTCCTTAATGATGCCATTTTCTCTCTCTTTCCAACTTGTACTCGTACATAGTGTTGCATACCGTTTTACACCTTCTCTATCTGTCTAAACAAAGCGAAGCCCTGTAATATACTTACTATCCATACCTTGCAGTAAATACTACTTTCTAATGCATTTCTTTTATTTGGTTTTTTTTTTTTTGTTGTATATAAGAAAAAATAATTTATATGTATACAAGGAACATACATTGTAATATACTAATTTAGCGAAGAAAGCTTTAAGATCATTACTAGTGATAGCAGCTTATAAAAAGGGTCGCTTGGCAGATTTACAAAGAACAACAAACAACACACAAAACAACTTAAAACTTATTTAACGTTTATTTTTTGGTATCGTATTATTTTCTTTAAATTTTTCAGAGTATTTCTTTAACTTGCATTTTGCTTAATTTGCATAACATGTACCGCAAAGCCTACCGAAAATTTGTTTGACTAGCATTTAGTGGCTCTTTAATCTTAAACCGACTAGCATTTCTTTAAACAACTTGCAACTAATACAAATGCATTTAACTATAAAACTATATAAATACATATATATTTGATAAACAAAGCCCTACTACCGATTGTATATGAACTCAATTTTAATTTCCACCTGTACAACAATTGTAACCCCAGCTGGCACGAGTTATGGCAATGAATAACAAATAATCTTAACTAAAACAAAACTGCAGCAAGATGCAGCAACTCAACCAAATACTAAATAAATCACTTGATTTTTGCCACAAAAATACATGCGGTATATAAAATACCGATGACAAAAATAAATAGCAAAAATTATTGTTTAATAACAACAAGGCAGAACAAGAAGAAGAAACAGTACGAAAAATTAATGTCGTCAATTTGATTGATTGATTGATGAGCAATGCTGTTTTTTCGTCTGACTTTTTGATTGATTAATTCATTTATTGAATGTAATGATTTCATTGACATATGCATATAGCCGACCTTATGACATAATTGATTGAATTTTAAAATATATCAACATACGTGTTTGTGTATACATTAAGGGGTGCGACTTGCCCAAAACGTATGTGTAGCTAATTATATATTTATGTGATTATTATTTATATAAATGTATATTTTTGTGCACGCTTCAAACTCACTAAAAGTCGTGTATGTATATCCGTATATTAGTATATTTACTTGTATGTCTGGTGAATGTCTTACGTTTTCACTGTCTGCATTGTATTTATTATTCATACGCACCGTAGACGCAAAGCTTACTATCAATATTAGTTACTTTCACCACACGCTCAAACAGCAGTTGGTTGAGAGGGGGCTAAGCAACCGCAGGCCTTCGCCTGACTGTGGTTTTGGCTACAACTTTGAGTCACTGTCTACGGCTCTGTCTCTGTCTTTGCCCCTGCCTCGGCAACCGCCTCTGTCTCAGGGGCAGGTGTCAAGTTGGCGTGCGAGTTTTTCATTACGCCCACAGACCAGGCAACAGTTGACTTTTGCCAGAGCGGGAAGTGGTGGCAGTGGGACCTTGTTTTAGGCCCCGGCGCTGTCAGCAACAGGTGCTGTCGCCTTTAATTGACAGCTGGCAGGCATAAAATGTTTGAAATGTCGAAAATTAGAAAACTTTTAACAACAATTCAGGCAGCAACGTCGTCATTATTATCAGCATTGCTTTTGAAAGGCAAACACCCCGCCATTTCCTTACCCCTGTTAGCCGTCTGCTGCAAAGTTTTTCAAGTGCTTAGGCACTTATCGCTGCCTGGCAGCCTGCCATTTTGAAAAACTTCAATAATCCAGGGCCTAGGCCTGGGCCTCGGCATGTGCATGTGTCTGTGACTGTGTGTGTGTGTGTGTGGGTTTATGTATGTGCTGCTTACCTGTAGATAAGTGCGCGCTGCTGCCTTATAAACGCCCCTCACGAATTCGATTTCGTTTTCACCTCAAGAGATGAGAAATGTGTCTCGTAATGTAATAAACTTTTTGGCACTGCCATAAAGAGTTACTCCACACACACGCATAGATGCATGCACACAAGCGGACGCGCTTTTCGAGCAACAGTTCCCTTAGTACATGTGTATGTGTATTTGGTCCATTTCCGTTTTGGCACACGTTATTGCAATATGGCGGCTTCCGTTGCCATTGCAGTGCTCTGTGCGCCAGACAGTTCGACAGTCGCTACAGTTGCCGCTGTTGTTGGTGTTGTTGTTATTATTTTGTTGTTGTTGTTGTTGTTGTTGTTGTGCGCATGTACACGCTATGAATATGTTATGAGGCTGTGCTGTAGTCAACACACACAAGTATAATAAACACAACACTATGCCAACAACAACAACAACCAGAGCAACAGCAGCAACAATGACTCTTATGCGCAACTGCGCAGCAATAACTTCCGCCCAAAGGAGGGGTAAGCAGCGAGGGTGGTTACATAAAAAACACTAGACAGCGCCCACAGCAGATTGCATTTGCGGTTCTCCGTGTGGTCAATGTAAATACAAATATATTTGCGTTTGTATGGGAATGTGAGCGAGTATTATAACGTGCGCTTATTCAAGCATCATTTACATGTAACTATGCATGCATATTTTTGTTATTATTTGTGTGTGTATAGCGCCTGTGGCTATGCAGTGCATTTTTACTGCTCTGTTTATTCGCATGCTGTTAATTTCCTTGACTTTCGCTTTGTGTATACCCTTCTCTCACTCTTTGGCACTCTCACGCTCTATGTCTGCCTCTTAATTTCACTTGTTTAATTAGTCTTATTTATATTTATATTGCTTTCATTTGTTATTCAGTTATGTACACAACAACAACAACAACTACTAAAGCAACACAATCAAGCAACTGTAAATATGCGAGTTGAACAATAAACTAACGATTAAAAATTCAATTCGATATATATGTAGGCTTTAGGCTAATATAAGCGACTAACTAACTAAATGATAAGTTAAGACTTGTACAGCGCAGTCTTTGAACATGCTTCGAGTTGTTGTCCTGTTGCAAACGGAACTTTTGTACTAATCCTTCTCTCAACCGTAGGAGCAAATTGCACGGGAGAAAATGGTCAGCGGCCGCGTACAAATACAGGTTTGGTATCACGCGGAACGCTGCGAACTAGTCGTATCCCTAATGGCCGGCGATGATCTGGCACTGCGGGATGAGGCCTATGGCCATGGCAATCTGCCGGAGGCATATGCTAAAGTTCGCATCTTGCCAAAGTGGTAAGTGTGAAGCCAAAGTTAACTATTAGCCTATTTTTGTTTAATGAAGTACTTAGGATATACAAGGATATTCAATGTAAATACTCTATATTAAGTATACTTAGATTTACCATCAATTATTAATTATTTATTTTTTCCGCCCTTTGCCTTCAGTTTTTCATACTTAAATACTTGTTTTGCTTTTCTTCTTTTATTTTTTTCTTTTATTTCTATATAATCTAATCATCAACTCTTATTTACTTCGCTTGATGCTGCAGCGGCGATGGCAGCGTGCAGCAAACGGAGGTCAGTCGACCCACCCAGAATCCCATTTGGAATGCAACGTTGACGTTTGCCCATGTGAAGGCAGACAGCTTGATGGATCGCTATATAGATATACAGCTGTGGGATCTGGTGCCGCATACGGAGTCCATATTCCTGGGGGAATGCAACATTGAGCTGCAGCAGGCCTTTCTCGATGACCAGGCCATCTGGTGTCGTCTGGAGGATCCCAAGGGGCTGCGCGGCATTAGCATCAGCAAGTCGCCAAGCGTTTCGCCACGCGGCTCCATTGCAGCGGGCGCTGGGGGACATTGTGCCGATATGTCACGTTTGCTGCGGCGGGATTACAATATGCAGCGCTCCACATCGGACGATGTGGATTCGATTGGGGATGGTGCATCTTTGCTGCATCCGGATCATGCTTGGATAGCGGGCTCGCGACGCGGCTCATCGCAGTCGGAGACCATGGAGGTGGAGGTGTATCAGCTGAGCAAGGATTTCTCGCGCTCATTGCCGGGCTCGCGACGTTCGAGTTTTCAGGATGCCGAAAAGAATCGGCAGGAGGAAGATGCCATGGCAACGCCGCCCTCATCTTATCTTGTGGGCCGGCGTCGCTCCTCGGTGGCACGACGCGATCCGGATGAGATCTTGAAATCCTTAAAGGCTGTGCGCGGCGAACTGGGACGAACCATGAGCCTGGGTACCGAGCAGCACAAACGCATGGGTTCACGACGTGAGTATCGGGACCAAGTAGTTTTAGGATACTTACTTACTTTTACAGCTGGGTCCTGCGGGCAGTTGTTAAGATTTCATTTCCAGCAAAAAGAAAAAAATATAAAAGAAACCTTTCCAAGTGTGTTCCTAACTAAGTAAACTCTCTAGCGCTGTTATGATACCCCTTGTCTCTCTGCCACCCTTTCTCGCTGTCTCTTTCCTTCTCTCTCTCTTCTCTCTCTCTCTCTATCTCAACACACTCTTTGAACCTGCCTTGTTGTGTGTCTGATACTTCTTTCTGGCTCACTCTAGCAACTATATATTTACAGTACATATATATCTTTTGCATTGGCCACCATTTACAACTGTCTATCTAATTTCTTTTGCTCTCCCATATCTTTCCAACTATTAGCCACAATATCGGTGTCGCATTATCAAAGCTTTGACACACCCTACACTAACTGGACAAACACTAAATGATAAACCATATCACACAAAATATTTAAATAACTATGCAATAAACAATAAATCCCATTATCTTACAAAGATTATAAATAATGCAAGCAATTTTCTTAAAGAACTCTCTCAGCACCTGACACTCGAAAATTCCGTTGCCAAACTAAATAAAATGCTCTTAACTACACAAAGTTTTAAATTATATTTAAAAACCACTTTTTGCACGGCAGATAATCAAATTAAATAACGTAGCCAGAAACCACAACAGCAACAATAATAATCTAAAAACCATTTAAAAAACCAAAACCCTTTTTGTAAATTGTACAAGACACAATGCAAAAACCACACTGCAAATTGAGCTTGGCAGCATAATTGTTTATGTAATTGCAAATAAAAAATATATGTTTATATATATTTATAAAACAATACAAACAACAACAACAATGCAAAGCAAAAGTATTTTTACACACAAAAACCACGAACTCACCCACTGGTAAGAATGCAAAATAAACTTTCGTTTTGAGTTGTGAGTTTGAGTTTTGAGTTTCAGTTTTGCCTAACTAGTGCTTGTTTTTTGGCTTATTTAATTCTCTAAAGGATTTTCTGGAATTTTTCGCCCGAAAATTCTAGCTGCATGTCACTTAATCAACACACACTTAGACACACACAATTTACCTGTGCACGCTGCCTGAGCTTAAGGATTCCTGTCGCCACGCATCCTGCACAGTTCTTGCCATATTATTAAGCCACATACCCGCACCCAACCACACCCCATTATAAACACACACACACGCATACGAGAAAATCCTGTGTTGCGCGCGCGTAAAAATGAACGAAAAGTCAAGTCCCAGGACTCGTGAAAACTTTTGATGCCATCATTTGGTTGAGCTTAATTCAGCTTATTGCTGTTATTTGCGCCAAGCAACAAAGCAGCCTTAACAAATTTTATTTAAAATGCAAAGCCACACACACTCACGCCCATCCGGCGAGCTGCCACGCCCTATTACCTGTTGTCGGCTGACAACTCCTTGACGCCTGCCATAAGCCCTTCAACAGTACCCAGAAAATAGCTCAGCCTTGAAATTAACTTATGAAAGCAAGCGACACGCAAAATATGAAAAGCCGCATAAGACATAAGCAAAGGGAAAGACCAGAAAACAAAGCATTAAAAGCAAAGTAAATATTCAGGAAAAGAAAACGAAAGGCAAACGAGAAGTCTTCTTGATGAGCCGCAAACAAGCCGTTAAAAATGGAAATCAGCTCCGTCTTCCACATCGACCTCATCTTCGACTTTCCGTCCACAATAGAGAGTTTTGGCCAACGTTTCTATTAGAGCTGAGCGCGTGGTAATGTCACGAACGATAAACACGAGACATGACAAAATTAAATACATTTTCTTGTTCATCATTTACACAAATATGTTATTATGAACAGATTATTTCTTAGTAGATTAAAATGATAAAAAAAATTGCTTTAAAACAACCGACACGAGTCCATCTCTAGATCCAAATTCAACGTCACTTTAGCAAGTTTTCACTGTGCTTTTCAATATGTTTCCCGTCTCTCTCCGCCAAATTTACCCATATTTTATTTGGCATAATATTCGTACCACACGCCCACACACTTTCAAGTATACACATACACACGCCCACGGCGCTTGCAAAGTTTATTTGACATTTATTTTATTTTTAGTCAAAAGGACTTTAACAAAAAATTTGTTATGAACTTTTTCCACAATCCTTTTTGCTACATTCAAAAATGTTCAGTTCGCGCAGTGCGCTAAATTAATTGAATGATTGATTGAGTGTTCGTATCTGCCGATAATAGAGCTCTTCTCCTGTGTGAAATGGCAAATATATGTTCATGAAATTGAACAAATAAGCCAGCAAGCAAAACAACAAATCTATACAACAGCGCGCGAATTCAACTACGTGTGTAACCTTCTTCTGGTATTTGACATGCCACAATGGCGACCACTGCAATCGAAAACCAAGGTATATATCGAGATATCGACATATGAACAATACGACCCGAATGCAACTTACTAATTGTGACAGCAACAAAGACATTTAATATAACCAAGCAGCATTTCCACATAAGGTTGCCAATTGAATGGCTGGCAATGATAACACAAATACGTGCGCACACATTACTCAAGCTGACGGCCTTGCCTCTGAAAAACAAAATCAACGAATTAGATTCCAATCTCGTTACCCATACGCACTTTCGACCGCTTACCTCATATGCGTGGGCACCACATCAATCATGACGGAATTGGTCAATGAAATGCTGCTTAAACATATCGAAATGAAGCCCAGCATGGCAATAGATATGGGCAGCCTATCCGTCAGTATATTGAGACTGAGACCACACATCGACGCGACCGATGCACTGAAGAACAGAATCATCGACCGTTCCATGAAAAATAGCATAACCGTTATGGAAAGGCAAACGCCCAGACTCGCGCAGCCCAAAGCGATGCCTCCGGTGTAGTCGAGTGGCTTGGCCGAGCACACCGAGGTTTCGTCAGAAATGTTCACCATTTGGCTGTATTGGATCATATCGCATAAGATCATATCCGACTCTGGCCAGCGTTGGCGCAACTTCATTAGCCATAACGATAAGCCCTGCCCCCTGGTTGGGAAAGAAAAGTGCGCTTAATATTGGCCAAAAGCCATATCAAACAAGCTCACACAAAAAAAAAGCCGCAAAGCATGGCAGTGACGAGCAGGAAGCTCTTTAAATAGGGTTTTCGAAACAATGGTACCGTATCATTCCACAAGCGTCGAAAGAAATTATAACGTTGCATTGTACTGGGGCGTGGTTGTGCCCGAGTAATCGCAAACACGCCCAGGCTTTCCAAGTCCTGTTTTCGATTGCTCAGACAGAGGCGATTAAGCGTCGCATAGGCATGATCTGTCTGCCCAACCAATATCAAAAACATTGCTGACTCGGGAAGCAGCGACATTGAGATAAAGGCTAATAAACCTGGAAGTAAATGAAGCACCATATTAAGCCGCCAGCTGCGCATCTTATAGCTGCCCACAGTAAAGAGTACGCGATATAGAGGCTCCAGCAGATGTGCCAAAGCTATGGGCAGTTCGTGTCAAAAAAAGAAGTAAAATAAATTAGACGCCAATCACCTGGCGCATAAATGGTCCCGGTGGCAAAGCCATAGCTCAGGATGTTGACAATACGGGGACGCATCGAGATTTGGGTGTACTCCGTTACATAGGTGACAGTGTTGATGGCAGCTCCAGAAAGACTGTGCAATAGGTGCATACACATATAACGAAAGCCGGATTTAATTTACAAACATACCCACAATAAGCCCGTCAGGAATCGTCCAAAGAGCAGCAAATAGAAACTCGGCATGGAAATTGAAACAATCGATGTCAACATGGACAACAACAATGAATACAAAATGACTTTCCGCCTTCCAATTTTGTCAGTCTTGTAACCCGAAAAGTGCAAGGACATAATCAAGCCGAACATTGCAGCGGTTGACAGCGATGAGACGTGAGGTTCTGTCTTCGAGAAGTCACAGACAATGTTTACGCACAGTACACCGATGCCCATGATCTCGTTGGTGACATAGATGCCAATCATTGAGCAGGCGAACAGCATAAACAACTGCATGCGACCGAATCCTGTGCGAAAACGCTGCAGGTCTTCCAATTGCCGTGTGTTAAAGTTGAATGAATGGACTTACCAATCAGTGTCAAGATTTCATCAATATCCGTCGAATCCATATCCAATCAAAAATAAAAATGGTTTTTGTTTAATTTTTTTTTTTGTTAAACAAAAGCTAAGGGCGACTTCGACAGTTAACTTGAAACAAGCAAAGCCTGATTGACTTAACTTCAGATAGAATCTGGCCCTGTATCCTTCGGCAGGCGGGAGATGAGCACAAAAGAAACTGGATAACAAAAGGACCGGCAATATATCAAGCATACGCAGCGTGCACCACACTTACCTAACATGGCCGCCACAAACGCATTGAACGTTGTCAAACAGCTCCAAGTCAACATGTAGCCCACAAACATGTGTGCAACCATAATACCAATGCGACCACACATCATGGACAAGGCGACAGCTTTGCTTCTGCATGAAATGAAAATTGGCAGTCGGGTTAAAAACTGTCTAGTGTCAGCTTACCTTAAGTGCGTGGGTATCACATCTATGACGACCGTCATCGCCAATCTTAAGCTGCACAAAGGCGGCACCGTTAGAAAGACAAATGAAACCACGATTATTTTATTAACTTTGGCAAAGTTCAGCATAAAACCTGCCAAAGCCGAGAGCATCGCGAAGCCCAACAAAATTGTCTTCCGGTTGAGGCAAATCAATAACACGCTGATCATCATAAAGTTGGCCAAGCAGCAGATGCCATTGAAAATGGCAAAACGCAAATTTTCATTGGACAATTGACACTGAAAATTGGCTAACTTAAGAATTTTATATGAGACCAAATATACAAATGAACCTGAAATGCGTTCAAGCTGGTATTTAAAACAGACGACTCTTTAACTAAATCACAGAGTATCGCCTCCTCTTTAGCATGACTTGTCATTTTGAGCACTCGCGGCATCCAAACAGCTAATCCAAATCCGCTTTAAAAAAAAAACAAATAATTATATTGCAGAAACTTCAATTATAAAAGTTAATATAATATATATGTATTAAACCTAATTTATCTCAACCAAAGTTAAATAAATCTTAGAGAAAGCAGGGAGTCAGATAGCAGAATATGTACATTAAAATTAGATACGCACGTGGCAAACAGCAGAAATAGAAGTGAGACAATGAGCAGCATGTGTCGCAAATAGATGCCGTGCAGCAACGGCTTCGTTTCGTACCAGATACGATACAACCAGCTGTGGAGTAATCAATTTGAGACTCCAGAAGACAAGCAGCTGTGTTACTTGACCGATACTCACATCCTATTAGATGAAATCTCATTGGAGCGTAGGTTTGGCTGCGATACAGACTCGATGCCCAGGGTTTTCAGCGTTGTATTCTCGCCCTTGTTCAAGCGACAGCATTTATCCAATATGTCGTACGCCTCTTTCTGCTTATTGATGGACAAATAGTACTTGGGACTCTCCGGCATGTTCCACAGAATAATCCAAGCAATGAGACCAGGCACCAGATTGGCCATCATAAGCACGCGCCAGCTGGTAATGGCATAGTCGCCGTGAATCTTCAAGCGTATATCAAGCGGTATCAGCAGCATAGCGGTTACTGTATATGGAGACGACACAGTGGGCATCTCCTGATCAAATTTGTTTTCTTACCTGGCATAATTATCATGCTGATGCCCATGGCATAGCACAGATAGTTCATAACCTTGGGGCGCATCGAGATCTTGGTGAATTCGCTCATGTACGCGATGACGGCAATACTAGGACCTGAGATACTGCGCAAATAAATTAATAAACATTAGCCGACAATTGCCAGACTTACAAGCAGCCCACTATGGTGCGCAGCACAAGAAATGACCAAAAGTCGGGCATCAGAGCCGAAATAAACGAGCTGAGAATGCTCAGCATTGAAGAGATAAGTAGAAGCTTACGCCTGCCAATCTCATCCGATTTGAAGCCCATATAGTGGCTGGAGCAGACCTGTGCCGCAAACACAGCGGTCATTAGCCAGGCCATGCGATACTCATTAATTTTAAAGTCACAGCTTGCCGCCACAGTCACCAGCGAGAGTCCGAACTGCTCATTGGTCACATACAGCTGTGCCGTCGCACAGCCGAAAAAGATGATCAGCTGCATGCGTCCGAAACCTGTGGCTGCCACATCAAGACCACTGCATTCATCGTTCGAAATGCTGCACGCGCTTACCTATCACATTTAGCACGTCGTCAATACTCGCATCGCCCATATTACTTTAACAATTTTATTTGATAAGCATTTCAAAAATATGAAGCTTAAAAAAAATGCTCAAAATTTAAACGAGCCCATTTGATTATTATTTGTACACATAGTTGGTCAAGCGGTTGAACTTTCACTTTAAGAGAGACATTTAGGTGCTTTAGAAACTCCCTATAAATCAGCATAGATACAATTTAATATGTACATGTTATTATTAAGGACTCTCTTAACACCTAACCTATTTTGGTTTACAAAGAAAATCAGATTTAAATTTCACAATAAATAAAAGGCAGAAATAAAAGGTGAAAGTTATGAGATACAACAGACAGACAGATAAAATAATGAGTGTAATCTAAGTACACAAATATATATATATATATATATATATATATATATATATATATATATATATATATATATATATATATATATATAACATCACAGATTCATCATCAGTAAAGACAATGGAATAAACACACAAATCAGCCATACTGTAATCACAAATGAATGTACTTAAATATCACGCATACGCACCGTGTTTTTTAATTGTTACTTTGCATGTTTGTTGTGTGTTGCTTCAAGCATTTCTCTTCCCTTAGACTCTTAGCTTAGACTTAGACCATGTTACACTTTTCATATTTCGCCCAGTAAAACTTGAAAACATTGAGTTGGAGTTTCATTCAGTTTATGCCAATGCCGAATTGGATTAACTTTGTTTGTGTTTGCCCCCACCCATTGCAACCGCAGGTCCCAGTCGCGTTGGCCTGCCCAGTGGTCCCAACAGTCGCAAGAGCTCCATACTGGATCTCTCGCAGCAGCAGCAACAGCAGCTCCAACAGCTCCAGCTTCAACAGTTGCAGCTGCAGCAACAGCACCTGCCAATTGGCATTGGCACAACGGAGACCAGTCCACCGTCCGATGATGAAGACAAACGCTTCCGGCCACGCTGGAAGGGCTCGGGCACACAGCTGCCGCCGCAGAGTGCCAAGCAGGCATTGTCTAGGCTGAAGCAGGCCGCCTCCGTCTCGAATGTGGCGCAGGAGAAGCAGAACCAGCTGCTGGGCAGCGGCCTGAGCGACAGCAGCCATCAGAATGCGCTGCGCAAGAGCAGCATGGTCAATTTACGTGGCCAGGATACGCTAACCACCGGACAGCTGCAGCAGCAGCAGCGCAAGGGCAGCATGTTTCAGTTGGGCGAGGCGCACTCCTCGCAATCGCAGTTGCAGTCACAGTCGCTGCAGCGTAAGGGCAGCGTCTATGTGTCCGCCGCCAGCGATACGCCCCCACTGGGCACGCCCGCGCGCAAGGGCAGCGTCTATCAACGCACCAGCACGGAGAGCGGCGACAGTCCTCAGAGAAAGGGCAGCATCTATCAACGGACCAGCACGGACAGCAGCGACAGCCCGCAGAGGAAGCAAAGCGTGGTGAAAACCCTGAGCGGCAGCTATGTCAACGTCTCGGCCATCACGGGCAGCGAGTCCAGCTATGGCCTGAAGTTGGGGCCCTCCCAAATACACCCCAAGGGCTATCGCCTGACAACGGCGCGTTACGGCGAGCTGAAAATGGGATTTGTTAAAATTAAAGGCAATGTCGAGGTGGAGGTAAGGCGGAGAGAGCAGTAAAACGAATACAAACAAGTAAAATTCAGTCGGGTGTATTAGGCAACGCAATACTCGTTCACAGTGTAATAACAAGCAAAATATATACCCTAGCATTATTGATACACATAAATAAATGCAGATTCAATCTAGAGAAGAAATCATGGCCAAAATTATATTAAACATAAAAATCGGTGCAGTTTTGACAAAGTTGTAGGAGTTTGAAATATGGGAGCTATGGATCTGAGAACTTTACATGTCAACTTCTTTTCAATTTTGGGATGATTTATGACAAAAAATTTAACCTCCTTAGAATCTGTTTTAATGTTTTTACACTAAAAGTATTATAGGGGTACATGTTTTTTTTTACCAAAAAATTATAAAAAATTTAATTTTTAATAATGCCTTTATTTTAAATGCAGATTCAATCCAGGGGACAAATCATGTGCAAAATGCTATCAAACATGAAAATCGGTTCAGTTTTGACAAAGTTATGGGAGTTTGAAACATGGGAGCTGTGGATCCGAGAGCTTTACATGTTGAAATTTTTGTCAATTTTGGAGTGATTTTTGACAAAAAATTTGACCCCCTCAAAAACACTTTTAAAGTGGTTTTTAATACTACTTATGACAAATACAATCGATTAAAAATAAAAATTTTCAATTCTAAACTTAAAAAAAAAAAAAATTTTGGAAATGAGTAAGGGGGGAGTACATGATTTTTTACAAAAAAAATTCACAAAAATTTTATTTTCAAGAATGCATTTATTTTAAATGCAGATTCAATCTAGAGATCAAGCCATGGCCAAAATGACATCAACCATGAAAATCGGTTCAGATTTGACAAAGTTATGGGAGTTTGGAACATGGGAGCTATGGATCCGAGAGCTTTACATGTCGAAATTTTTGTCAATTTTGGAGTGATTTTTGACAAAAAATTTGACCCCCTCAAAAACACTTTTAAAGTGGTTTTTAATACTACTTATGACAAATACAATCGATTAAAAATAAAAATTTTCAATTCTAAACTTAAAAAAAAAAAAAATTTTGGAAATGAGTAAGGGGGGAGTACATGATTTTTTACAAAAAAAATTCACAAAAATTTTATTTTCAAGAATGCATTTATTTTAAATGCAGATTCAATCTAGAGATCAAGCCATGGCCAAAATGACATCAACCATGAAAATCGGTTCAGATTTGACAAAGTTATGGGAGTTTGGAACATGGGAGCTATGGATCCGAGAGCTTTACATGTCGAAATTTTTGTCAATTTTGGAGTGATTTTTGACAACAAATTTGACCCCCTCAAAAACACTTTTAAAGTGGTTTTTAATACTACTTATGACAAATACAATCGATTAAAAATAAAAATTTTCAATTCTAAACTTAAAAAAAATTTTGGAATATAGGGGGGAGACATGATTTTTTACAAAAAAAATTCACAAAAATTTATTTTCAAATTTTAAATGCAGATTCAATCTAGAGATCAAGCCATGGCCAAAATGACATCAACCATGAAAATCGGTTCAGATTTGACAAAGTTATGGGAGTTTGGAACATGGGAGCTATGGATCCGAGAGCTTTACATGTCGAAATTTTTGTCAATTTTGGAGTGATTTTTGACAACAAATTTGACCCCCTCAAAAACACTTTTAAAGTGGTTTTTAATACTACTTATGACAAATACAATCGATTAAAAATAAAAATTTTCAATTCTAAACTTAAAAAAAAAAAAAATTTTGGAAATGAGTAAGGGGGGAGTACATGATTTTTTACAAAAAAAATTCACAAAAATTTTATTTTCAAGAATGCATTTATTTTAAATGCAGATTCAATCTAGAGATCAAGCCATGGCCAAAATGACATCAACCATGAAAATCGGTTCAGATTTGACAAAGTTATGGGAGTTTGGAACATGGGAGCTATGGATCCGAGAGCTTTACATGTCGAAATTTTTGTCAATTTTGGAGTGATTTTTGACAACAAATTTGACCCCCTCAAAAACACTTTTAAAGTGGTTTTTAATACTACTTATGACAAATACTTAAAAATAAAAATTTTCAATTCTAAACTTAAAAAAAAAAAATTTTGGAAATGAGTAAGGGGGGAGTACATGATTTTTTACAAAAAAATTCACAAAAATTTTATTTTCAAGAATGCATTTATTTTAAATGCAGATTCAATCTAGAGATCAAGCCATGGCCAAAATGACATCAACCATGAAAATCGGTTCAGATTGACAAAGTTATGGGAGTTTGGAACATGGGACTATGAATCAGAGCTTTATATGTCAACATTTTGTAAATTTTATTGTGTCAAAAAAATTTAAACTTTATGACGTGGGTTATCACGAGTATATTTTCCAAGACGGACAGCAAGACGGACACTGGCAAATCCTTTTCACTTCGTGAACGAGTATAATATATAATATATATAAATATGGAATATATATATATGGAACATCAATAAATCAATTGCTTTATTTTTACAGCTGATTTGTGCACGAAACATTGTCAACGCGGACTGCGAGACGCCGCCGGACACCTACGTCAAGTGCTACATCAAAGATGGTGAACGATTGCGGCACAAGAAGAAGACACGCGTGGTGCGGCACGCCGCAGAGCCATTCTACAAGCAGACCATCAAGTACCAGGTGAGCAAATGTGGCATCAATAATGGGCGCTAAAGATGATGATCAAATAGCGACAAGCGGCAGTGACGAGTTGTCGTTCTTGTTGTTGTTGTTGCTTGCATTGTAATGCAATTAATGGCAGCCAATTTGCAGCAGACCGCGCTGTGGTCTCGTGTGTCCAGCTCTTGAATATAATGAAAATATTCATGTAAGCACTGGCCGCGTCTGCCGTATATTTATTTATATGTTCACCAGTAATTACACAGTGGCATTAATGCAATTTATATGCAAATAAACTTTACTTTTACACACGAACACACACACACACACCCGCAGAGTGCTGATGTCTTTGGACGGAATATTGTTATAATGGTGTGGCAACGCTGCGTGGGCTTTGAGCACAATCAGGGCCTGGGCGGCACGGAGGTGAATCTGGATAAAGTGAACATTGGCCAGCATATCAATGGCTGGTATCCGCTGTTTCCCATGCACAGTTATGGCGGCTCCGATTCCGATAATTCTCCTTGACCGAACACGCGAATGCGAGCGACAACAAAAACAATAAAATTGAAATGCATAACACCAATGTTTAATGATATGCTACTGCTTAAAGTAAAAGCTCAATTTGTTAGTACTTAAGATGGGCCATCCAACATTTGTTATTTAATCAAGTTTTAATCCAAACCAACACACGACCCCAGAATCCCCAAGTACCAGGAACCCTTAATAGATTTAGTAGTTAAATGAGCTTGACAACGTTTTGGATGTGTTACAACTATTTGGTGAGAGAGCTTTGTAAGTACAGTTAGGTACAGTTCGGCAGCACGGCGGCAAACTACTGAGAGCACAATAATTGAGAAATGAGAGTACCAGAACAAACATATATAGAAATACGTATTATACATACATAAACAATAAAATGAATAGAAAAACAAATGAAATATATGCAGTATATATTTTTGCTTGTTGTTGTTGTGTTTGTGAGTGTTTAATGCATGTTGTGTTTGTGCCACGCGCAGTGGAAAGCAAAAATCCAAGAAACAATTTGAAAAGAAACAATAAAGTCGAAAATGTAAGGCAACGAAAAGACAGCTAAATCGAATGGCAAATGCTACAGAAAACTTATAGTACACTATATATATACAAATAAATATAACTAAATGTTGCGCAAATTAACCACAATTTAAGCCACTAAAGGCGAAACCATTTACACAGTTAAAACCACTGCTAAGTAAACCCGCTAAGGTTTCAAACTGCAAAACACACAAATCAAATGCTAAACCAAACGCTATACTTTCTCAGTGTACAAAAAAAAACAAAAAAAAATATGTACGTATATATTTATATATATATATCAGAAAAATATACAAAAACAACTTAATTAATATGACAATCTTCTTGTGTATGTGTGTGCGAGTGTGTGTGCGAGTGTGACTAAAGCGTGATTAAGACGAATTTACTGTAGTCAGTGTGTTAGGCACAACACAACAGTTAAAGTTTTTTGCTTAAATCGAATCCTCAACTTCCCGCCCGCTTACTAGTAGTCCCCAACTCCACCCTTCCAGAACTCACAGCTTCACATTTGGCTTTCAACAGGACAATCTCTTGTAATGAAAAAATTAAAGAAAAAAAAAATATTGCAAAAATATACACTTCTTTTTGTGAGCTTGTTAACAAAAACAACGTTCAACCTATTGACTTGGAGTTTCAAACTTGGCAAAAATACAAGAAAAAAATTTTAATTATAAAAAAACACCAACGGTAAAAAAAATAATAATATAATATTTACTATCTGGCGTACACTGGTGTCATATACATATATACTATACAAAACTAGAGTACTTGTAAGAGTAACACATGAAACTTTTTACTATCTACTAACTGAAAACCTTCATAAGAAAATAAAAATAAAAAACACAACTATTTCTACAACTACGAAAACTTTTTACCGTTAGTTAATAAAAGGACTTCAAACAATTTCAAGTGCTACTAAAAAGAAAACTATCAATCTTTTAGACACTATACCAACTCGTACTCGTTAGATGTTGCTTTTTTGAAATCCTTCTAAATGCTAAGATTAAGTAATAATCCATTTGTCATTGTCATTGTGCAACTGCTTATATATATGTAATTTGTCCAGGTAGGGTAAAACCAGGGTAAAACCTTCAAATGGTGTTGAGAAAAAAAATACAATTCAGTTAAACGAAATATTAGTTACTCTTCACATATTGGCTGTTGACTTTAGCCAGAGAATCTTTTCGAGAAAAGCTGTTGAAAAATAAAAAAAACAGTAATAAAACAAAACGATATGAAACGAAAACTTAAAAATGGTTGTGCTATGAGAAAAACTATTGTAATCATTGTTGAAACTCTATTTTCTGTAATGGCTGTAAAAGCTATATGATATTTTCTGCTAAACTTAGGTATCATTATACTAACTGTTGCTGTAACTGAAACTAAAGTCTATTTGATCTACATTGTACGATCTCTATTTTAACTATTATACCTACTATTACTGTTACTATTAATTGTTGGGAGTTAACTGTAATTTCAAGGGGTACTCTGAAAAACACTGTAAAAATAACACCATATCAACGTTTAGCGTTGAGGACAAGGATTAGCAAAGATTAAGGACAGCGCTTTAAAAGTGCAGAGTGTGTGTAGCATGGCTTACGATTATATAAAAGAAAAAATAATAAATAAATAAAACTTTAACAATTTGTTAAAAATTAGTAATTACTGGCATTAAACTATGTAATACAATATACATAAATACCAAATATAGACAGGTATGAACAATATGAACGTATATATATATATATATATATATATATATATATAAATGTATATATATGTATGTATACAAATATTATTATATTTAAATGTAGCAAACCACAAACACCCGCAACAATATGTATATCAAATTGAGTTTCAATAAACATACAATATTTATTTGGATATTACTCTTTTCTTTATAACTTTATTGAAAGGCACATCACAAAAGGTAGGACTTAAGATTCCATGAATTAACAAGTGGATAGAAGCTCTCTTACCGTACATGGTCCCTCTAATAAAGTTGGCTTTTACCTGCAGATGGCGCCAGCT
Organism: Drosophila colorata; assembly: GCA_035041545.1. Classification (NCBI taxonomy): domain Eukaryota; kingdom Metazoa; phylum Arthropoda; class Insecta; order Diptera; family Drosophilidae; genus Drosophila; species Drosophila colorata. The sequence goes on from JAWNLD010000564.1 coordinate 12,376,277, forward strand.
TTTACGCTATAGCAAGCAACTTTTGCCCACAATCATGGAAAACTTTATAGATAAAAGCTTTTTGTCTGCTTGACGGGTGCATTTATTAGCCTGGCAGAAAACACGTTAAAATGGCCACCCCTAGAAGGGGAAATCAAAAGATATTTTATACGAATAATTAATAATATTGAGCTCAATTTACCAAATATATATACTACAAACATATTGAAAGTTATCAGGCAGAAAGAGGTCATTAAGTTGCTAATTATTATGTTGGCGAAAAGGACCGATAAACGTGCAAACATAAAACTCATACTGATAGCCATACCCCTTAAAACAACAAATCAATAAACAAGAAAATATTAAAAAAAAAAAAATTGAGATCAATGCATACCTCATATGCGTAGGCATCACATCGGCAATAACGGTTGCGATCAGTGGGATGCAGCTGGCGCAAGTCGCACTGAACAGCGTCAGGGCGACAAGAATAGGCACGGTGTGAGTTAGCAGATTAAGGCTAAGACCACATATAGTTGAAATTATTGAAAAGATAAATTGAATGTATGAGCGCCGTATCCAAATCAGCATAATGGTGACGCCAATACAACAGCAAAGGCCGGTGAGGCCCATTACAATGCCATCGAGGAAGTTGGGTGGTTTCTCTGTGCATGCCGAGACTGGTTCCCTGGTGTCCGTGGTATTCGTATTGGTATTCGTATTCTTCGAATTCGAATCGGCCAATTCTATCATATCACAGACTATCATATCAGCATCAGACATAAGATGGCGCAACTTCATGAACCAAAGAGAGATGCCATTGCCCCTGATGGAGAGAGAACGCGCTAGCTATTGGACAAGGTGCAAGCCACACAAACTCACACAAAGAAATAGCCGGACAGAATGATGGTACAGATCAGAAAGTTGCGCAAATAGGGCTGCTTAAACAATGGCACCGTATCAAACCATAAACGAAGACAGCAATTTTCTCGCTTGACCACACTTTCGCGTAAATGCGGTTGAGTTACGCCGGTCACGCCCAGGCTCTCCAAGTTCTGCCTGCGATTCAGCCAACAGAGACGATTGAGCGTCTTAAAGGCGCCTTCAGCGTCCCCCACAGATAGCATAAACTTGGCTGACTCGGGCACAATCCACATTAGGACAATGGCTATAAGTCCAGGAAGTGAATTCAGCAGCATATTGAGACGCCAAACGCGCACATGAAAGCTGCCCATGCTGAAGAGAATGCGATGGAGCGGTCGCAGCAAATGTGCCACAACTACAGGTAATCCAAATCAGGTAGGGTGTTAAGTAAGGAGAAGGATACTTACCTGGCACGTAAATGGCGCCAACAGCAAAGAAATAGCTCATCAAATTAACTATAAGAGGACGCAATTTGATTTTAGTGTATTCCGTTATATATGTGACATTGTTGACACTGGCACCAGAAATGCTGTGGAACAGGGTAACTGTCGGTATAGTATTAGCTAGATTCAACGCAGAGGCGTACCCACAATAAGCCCATCATGAATCTCCAAAAAACAAAAAAATAGAAACTAGGCATTGCCATCGAGATAAGCGACGATGCCACGGCCAAGCACAGCGAATATAATATTACTTTACGCCTTCCAATCTGATCCGTCTTATAGCCGGAATAGTGTGCCGCGAGAAGAAGGCCAGCAAAAGCGGCACTAGACAGCATCGAGTGTTGAGTATCGCTCATTGTAAACTCACAGGCTATGTTAACGGACATTAAGCTGACGCCCATGATCTCGTTGCAGGAATAGGTGCAGATCATGCTGCAGGCGGACAGCATCAGAAACTGCATTCGACCATAGCCTGCAGGAAAATGCTGAGAGTTGTGCGCTTGTCGCCTAGTAAAGCCATGAGCAGATAGTTACCAATCAGATCCAAGACATCGTCGATCTCCACGACGGCCATCCTTAGAACTAATTATATAACACAAATAAAAAAAAAAACATGTAAAAATAATGTAAGAATAATTTGACATTTAATACTAATCATACAATATCTAGAATGTTTAGTTAGTTTGGGCTTGGAATCCGTGAGCCGACGAAACAGATTTTGATTTCTCTTCAAATGGCGCCAGCGCTGCCTATTTGGCTGTCATAGCAACTAGCTTTTGACAAGTGTCACCAAAGACAGGCAGCACGCAAAGCTCTAGGGTAAAATGCTTTGAAAATAACTATTATTTAAGTTCCATTTTATATTCTTTATTGTTTAATACATATGTTGTCATGTTCACTCAAATATTGAACCACTCTCACATATGACACCATTTGCCACATAAATTTTGCTCAAATTTCATTTCATGTAAAACATTTTCTCATTTCTCATCAAGTGTATGTAGTTTCTTTATAAATTATATAAATTTAGGAATTTTGGAATTTTTTTTATTTGCTTTGCGCACGTACTTAGTTTAGTTTTCTTTTCAGTTTATTGAACAAAATAGCCACAAAGATTTCTTGATCAGTTTATGCACACTTAAATGCTAAAGCATTGCAAACTATAGAGCATTTCTTGATATTGTTTCGGTTGAAAGAAAAAAGGTTACTCAATGATCGCTGTGATAGCGTCGGCTTCGACATATTTACAACCCGCTTAGGTATAAAGCGTATAGAGCAAGTTCTATGAATAAACTCAGACTTAAAACAGACGGACAAGGCGAGTCGTGAATATGCAAGTCGGGGATGGATAAAAAAAATACAGAAAAGACTAACTAAAATTCTAATTCACTTGCCAGGCCTGCTTAAAATTTGCTTTGCTGCAGACTTATAACTTTTGATTTCGGTTATTAATATATGCTTCTTTTTGTGTTTCTTTTATATTATATATATATAGTATATATTATGTAATGTATAAATAAATGTATTGCAAAGTGGCGTTCAACATAACAAAAGGTAGCGCCGCCCGGCTTTGCATTTGACTTAAGCCTTAAACGTTGTCAACTTAAATAACTAAAGGGACCTATAACGAAATTAATTTCGAATTTAATTAAATCTTGTTTTTCTTCTTCTTCATCTCATAGTTTAAACATATATATGTGTGTGTGTTTATATGTAGGAGTGTGTATGTGTGAAAATGTACAAGGCAAAAGCAATACAAAAGTTATTTAGGTATAAAATTATAATTAAGTTTTTGTTTTATGCATAATGCGTAAAGTAAAATATACAATTGTTACTATTCCATATATAACAAGCTAGCGCGATTTTTGCTCTCCAAATTCACATATGCCTCATGCATAATGCAAAATTGTCATAACTTTTGCTTTAATTAAAACGTTAAGGAGACTTTCTGCAAATGTTGCTGAATGTTGTTCAATGTGGTCCATGGAAACGTTTTGTCTTCTTTTCAATTCTTCTCTTTATATATTTATCAATGATTTTAGGTGCGTTTTAGTGTATTTTCTTTAATTTTTTTATCTAATAGCCACAATTACTGTTGCTTTTCTTGGTCAGCTCGAAAAGTAGCAGGTGCTATTAAATATGCAATGTGATTATAAAAAATAAATCTAGTAAGCATATTGCAAAGTGCGTTTAGTTTAGGGGCTTTCAATATGTTTACCAGCTTATTTTTCATGATGAATGTGAAAAATGTTTTTAAGTGCCATATAAATTACATTTTATATATGAATATATAAATAGTTAATACATGATTGTTATAATTGTAGTTCTGTTGTGAAAAGGGAAACGTTGCATTGCGTTTGCTTACAATTAGGTGAGGTCTGCTCGTGGGGTGCACATATGTATGTATATGTATATGTATATAACTATGTTTAGTGATCGTATTTTATAGTATGATATCTCTACTTCATGATCAATGCCATTTAAAATCATAGTAAATATACAAATAAGTGTATAGAAAACGAAATTTTTAGCTTATCTTAAGACAAATGTACATGGTTGTGCGTAAGATGTGTGTGTGTGAATGTATATTCGTGGTAGTTGATGTGGTATTCAAAGTTTATGGCTGTCCAGAATAACGCAAAGTTATGACAAAAGTACACAAATGTATGGAACATATGCAAATGCTGTTAGGTAGTTAACATTGGAAACTGCCTGTTCCTGCCTACTAGAATCTAAGCAAAGAGTGTGCACTCGATGTAACTCGTGGGCACGAAGCCCTCGACCCAGCCATTTGAGTTGTTCGCCCGCCGCACTCGCGTCCAGCCATCACCCTGATCATTCTCAATCACCTGAAGCTCCTCGCCCTCGTTCATGGGTATGCTACCTTCGCTGGTTGCTGTGCCGGAAACAAATTCATATTGAGCTACAAATCATTTGAATTAGCATATTTAGGGACCTACCTTCGAAGGGATACAGCGCACGGCATGTGCCCAGTGGTTGCAGCAGCTCCACCTCCGTTTCATAGCACGTCTCCTCGCCAATTGGATTCTCATTGGCGCTGCCCTGTCCGGAGCCGGGCAGTGATGTGTGTGAGGTGCCTAGGCCGCTCTCGGGACTTGCTGAACTGCTGGATTTCACCATGGAAAAGGCAAAATGAAACGAAATATTTGAAGAAGTTGCAATTTGGACATTATTACGTGTTATGTATGGTGTAAGCAATCAAAAAATCAACAAGAACTAAAAGTAATTTTGTTAATTTACTACAATTTTATAAAATTAATTGAAATTTTGTATCTTTGGCATATTGTGGACTTTTATTTTAATAGGCACTTGTGCTTTTTACTGAACAGTGTCGCTGATGACAAATCGTGAGTTTAGAGAGAAAATAATAAATAGACGAAGAGAGGAACCAACACCAAAAAATGCCACTAAAAATTAAGAGCACAATGTACAATGGGGATTATACAAAATGAGTAAGAAACGAGCCAAATCATAAGCAATACATGATATACAATAATGTATGTATGTGTATGAGTGTGTTTTTCTGTGTGTGTATGTAAGTGTAGCTGTGTGAATATATAAACATTGAACGTAGACTTATGAGTGTACCCGTTATTGTTATTATTATGCCCATTTTGTATTTGCGCCACATTATCCTCAGAATCTGACCTGCTTAAGCTGCCAGCATCATCGGGCTGATCATCGCCATCTTGATGATCATCGGCGCTGGCGCTGCCATTGGAATGTCTGCAAAACATTTACGAAATCAGTTGGCTAAGCAAAACGTTCTGTACAATTGGGGGCGTTTAGAAATGTACCCACCTGGATGTTCGGTGTCCGTTTTGCAGTTGATTGCGATTCGATTGCGGACTGCTGTTGGCCACTTGCAGCTGGTTAGCCTTGTCCAAAAAGCCTTGATATTTTTTCAAATTTATTTTCAGTTTTTCCAACTCATGCTCGGATTCGTTCAGTTGACCCTCAACAGTCATCGGATTGCCCAGCGATGAGTTCGCCTCATAAACGATTTTCATCTTCATCAGACCATCGCGTGTGTTCGACTCTTGTTCGACTTTTTGCTGCAGCTCGTTAATTTTTGCCTGCAGCTTTTTACGCTGCTGATTCGGTGGCAGATCACTAAAGTCCTCCTTTTGGCCGTCCGCAGTTAATGAATTCTACATATAAATATATAAAGGCATTAGTTGTTGTACGAGAGTATTTATATAGTATAATTGTTATATATGTAAAAGTGCAATGAGTACTATACAAGGCAGAAATGACGGAACAACAATTTTAACAAACACATTCACAACGTATAGCAGACGTCAACTGTTTACACAGAAAGGGTGTACAAAATAAACAAAATAGAAACCGTAACGCAAATGGAACAAAATTTCAAGAAAAGTAATGAATGGAAAATAGGTAGTAAAATAGGAGCTGGTTATTAGAATAAAAACATATATATAAAAATGCATGTTGCAATGCAAACAAAAACATGCTTAAGTTTGTAAAAAATAAAATAAAAAATAAAAAAAATTTCAGAATGTATAATATCAATTATTCAAACGAAAATTAATTGTTTGTTCTGCAATGTGTGAGTGTGCTGCTTTGGCATGTTGTCAACTAACTAACTAACTATTATTTAAACATTTTTTAGGCATATTATATTTTTTATTTATTAATTTTAGTTTAAATTGTGAATTTTACGGTTAGGTGTTCAAAGTGAAAATGACTCAATGCTGAGATTAATAAATTTGCTGGTGTTGATTAAGTTTAGCAGTTGTGATTAGTGGTTAATGCTTATTAGTATATGGTGTTAAGAGCAGTTAGTTAGAAGAGGTGGAATATACATCATACCTTCATCGTGATACAGGCTTCAATTATCTGCCGTTGCTATTGGCAGCGAATTGATTTATTTATTTAATTTATACATATTTGTATTTTATTGAAAACGTATCACACATTTTGTTTTTCCGAGTGTAGGTGTGGTGTGTGTATATGTGTGTAAGTAAAAGCATGTTTTTTGTGTTAGAATATTGTATGACAGCAACAAATATGCATAAGAGAAATTAAAGAGTTAAATACAATTAATATTTGTGTTTGGTTTTTTTTTTCTGTGGCGAGTTTTTTGAAATAATGGAAAAGCGAGTGAAAAGCGTAGGCGGCCAATTGTTGCATAACTAGCGGTAAATTTGTTTTAGTAATGTGACAAACAGAGACATATAATATACAAATTCGTATGCTCTTGTTAAATGTTTATATAGTATTGAGTATGGTATATGAAAGACTGCAACAATATTTGTTTTCTTTTTTGGTTTAGTTGACATGAAAGACATGAAACAGGAGGACACGAAACGAAACGAAACGGCGCTGAGCTGCCTGGGGGGTAGGCAGCTGGACACTTGGTACTTACAGCAAGGTGGAACCAACGTCCATAAGTTTCGTAACATAAATTAAAGAAATGGCATAACGTTTTTTTGTTTTCGTTTGTTTGATAAATGAAATAAGAACAGAAAAAGAGAGACGGCATGAGTAAAACTATAAGAAGAATACCAAAGCCTACGACTTAAGAGTTAACTTAAAACTAAACAAGAAGCATCTGAAACTCAAGAGGCAGTTGTGCTGACTGGTGGAACGTGACGAATCTCTCGCAACAAACAGAAGAAGAGAGCGAGAGAGAGAGAGAGAGAGAGAGAGACAGTGTGTGCCAGGCAATGATAAAGATAGGATAGAGACATGAACAAAACAGAGGACCACTTAAAAAAAAAAGGCTTGAAGAACTTGCAGCTAAATTGTAAACCTGAACCTAAAGCGGGAATCGCCAACGGCTGCTCTTACCTTGTTGCTACCAAAGATGCTGTGCAAGATCCCGCCACGTGCCTTCTTCAGCTTGGCGGCGGTTAACGTGCCGCTCTTAATGGTCAAGTGATTGTAGGGCACACTGCTGTTGTTAAATTGCGGCGCAACGCTGGGGTCCATCTTTGACAGATCCTCAAATGGTATGTCCGTTGGTGGTGTGAAGCCCGATTGATATCTAAAATGCAGACAGCGATTAGCTTTGACAGAAAAGACCTGAAGAACCTGACCAAACCTTTCGATAACTTTTAACGAGTCTTCCGTCTCGTTGATAGATTCGCCCGCCTTGACAATGCCTTCCATGCAGCGTCCAATTATGGGTGCCACCGAGGACTCAACATTCGCGGCGCCAATAATAAATTCACGGATGCCACGCGTGCGCTTCTCGTCCAGCTCCTGCAGCCTATTGAAGACGGCGGGCAATAGTATTCCGTAGTGCTGCTGCTGTAGATTGTTCGTCTTTTGCAGCTGATTGGCGTATTCGTTCTTCGCGTCGTCCGACTGTTGAATTTTGGACGTCATAATGGTCTTGTAACGCTCCACTTCGGCGCGACTCAGATTGAAATCCATGTCAGCCTTCTTGTAATTCTCAACAGCCTTCTCCGAGTCCCGATAGGCCTTGTCATAATTGCGCTTGGCGCGCTCCAATGACGAGAGCTGTGCGCTGAGGTTCTGTTGAAGCATTGCGCCATCGTTAAGGCATTTCTATGATGAGTAGAGAGGAAAATTAGCAAAGATATAGTCATAAATTTCAGGTGAATAATACTTTACCTTGCGGTCCTCACGTAGTGTTTTCGATAGCAACGTTAGGCCCTGGATTATCTGTTGCTGCAGGGTCTCGGACACAACCTCACGCTGTCCCGCCAAGTCGCCCACCTCCTTGAGCACATTGCGGAACGCTTGCCTCGATGTAAATCTGTGAATTGTAAGCCGGGCAATCAGTTAACCGGGTTTACAGTCATCCCACGCCTTTTCGCGCCTCGGGGTACAAACTACTTCCAATGTCTGTCCCTTGGCTTGAAGACCGAGTCGCTGGCAATGGCGATTTATGGAGCTCTTATTGGACACGCGCTTTGTGACGCGCTCTAAACACCCACGCGACGCTGTCGTCGCCACTGTCTGTGCGCTCGTCTATCTGTCAATCCGCATATGGTGCAGTTCCAGGCCGAGCGGCAATCATGAATAAATTTATGGATTTTACAAAACTGTATAAGGCGAAACGTCCAACGAGCTCGAGAGCTGCCTGGCATTTCATTACCAACTCTTCAACTTGGACGCAACGGCTTCATTGTCATATTACAAATGCCAGCAAATTTGCGCCGCGCTATTTGAGGGCCAATGATGTCAGGCGGCCGCAAAAATAAGGAATGAATCGAGCATTACGCGAATGTAATTAAAACTGAGTGGCAGGCCGCAGAATATTCTCAGACCACACATGGAATATGGAACCTAAAGTGGCAACAATCATGCCTCTCATATAAGTACCTAACAAATGAAATGAAATGAAATGAAATGCCACAGACACGCAAACACGCTCACAGCCAATGGAATTGGTCATATGAGTCTGCTTGGAAGAGCCATGGCTTGCGTTGGCCAAAATCCACTTAACACTTTGCTAACACATATGCCAAACAGTAAATCGCACAAATTATGGATAATTTTCCAAAAGATTTAACAAACCTTTGCGCAATCGTGTTAAAGAAAACTATCAACAATTTTAGAATACCCTATAGAAAGTGGAGAGAGGGCATGATATTTTCCAAGAGAAACAAGGCTTTACATATCTAAAGGTTTACAAAACTTTCTAACTAAATAAAGAATATTTTTTATCTGCTAGACAATTATAAAATCACAAAACAAAACCCCCCTCTATTTTTATATTGTTGTTGTTATTTCACACACTCTCAATTACAGGGTAGCTCACTGATGAGCAATTGCATTTAACCGCACTCTCACTGGTCTACTATTATATGATTATTATGTTTATGGCTATATTTTATTTTTATGTTTGTGCTTACTCATTGTCTTCCTCCTCCTTCTTTTTGGGCTGATAATTTTTCACTAAGCGCCTGTAAAAAGAAAATCAAAATAGCATGGCATTAGTGAAACTTTGTTTGTGCATAGAAAGAAATAGCAACAACTATGTATAACTACTATTACAAATAATAACAACAGCAGCACCAAGTTAAAGCATTTGCATTAACACGAGACTTTTCATTTTGGCATTGCGAGACACGCAAAGCAATCTTCAAATTTCAGACTACCAGACTACCAGCAGAGCACAGATTTCAGATTTCACTAGCTGCAGTATACACACATAGTATAGTATTTAATATACAGAGAGTTTTCCATTTCATGTGGCCGCATTTGTGGTCTAGTTGGGCGCCTGGGAAGACGCCAACGCTGCGTCGCAATGATAATGTCATTATAAGAGGGCTCAGACCGTACAGTTGCTCCAGGCGTATCAGCGGCCACAGTTCACTTGGTTCAGTTCAGTTCAGTTCAGTCAGTCATCAAGCCAAGTCTCGACTCTTTTTGCGGCATTCAAATTGTGGGAACTGACGCCACCGCATTGAGAAATACTACTTTTAAAGAAGAAGAGGCAGAAATAGCAAGCTAACGATACCCATGATGCGCGGCAGCGTTCCCAAGTGCTCCAACACCTTGGCCAAAGCAGCGGCAACGCTTTAAATCTTCAAGCAAATTATACAATTATGACGCCCAGTTGGAAGTACATAGGCTGGGCTCAACGTTGCCCAAGCTCAATCACAATAAATGGGCAAAATTATCAACTTCCCAACCCCACCCCACTGTCCCCTGCCCCATTTCCCCTTCCAGCGGCGTCGCGTGTCAGTTGTGTGGGGCAGGTCGCGGTCAGCTCTTGTTTATTCAGTTGTCAGTCTATTGCGCAATTTAGCTGGCGAGTGGACACAAACATGCGCATATTATTGGGGTGGGCACATTGCACACACCCTACCCCCGCCCGATCCACTGGCGCGCACCCTACACGAGGTGCGGCGCAACATTCTCGAAATTGAGCCCATGTTGTCGCTTGTAAAGGGCATTAATTGAAGTGCGCCCCAAAGTGTAGGCTTAAATATATTTTATGTGCAATGTCTTTATGAGCTCTCCGCTCGCCACAGCATACAAAACATACGATTAGCTATTTATTATTTACCCCCGCACCTTATTCTCCAACTGCTTGGAGTCTGTTCAGTTGCTGGCCAGGAATGGACACAATGCACATGGTGCACAATCTCTAGAACTGGCTGACCTTGTGCTTATTTCAGCTTTCAATTTATATTAAAAAAAAAAAAAAAAAAAAAAAAAACACAAAATTTATGAGAATTGCACTCGCATTTAATTTTATGTGTCTTGTTTCTTGTAAGGAATTATTTGTTATTGTTTTTTTTTTTTATGTCTTGACAGGCCGCAAGCCTGCAAACGGGCGAGGCCTTTGGCATCAAACTGTATAAAAAAAACGTTTAATTGACGTTCAAATATGGGCATTAAGTGGCGCCACATGATTTACGCATTTTTCGGAAGCTTTAAAAGCATTTACAATTATTTCAGACATTTTTTTTTTATATTAAAACAACAAATGAGGTGTTGAGCTCACATTGTAAATGTTTAAATTATTCTGTTAATAACAGTTTTGTCCAGATATTTTAATCTTGGTTTACGCGTCATTAATAATTTTGCTTTTAGCAGAACACTTCAAAGAATCTTAAGATCGATGTTGCCTTTAAATTAATTATCAATCTTTATTCTATATTTGTATATCGAAAGCAAAAGAAAACCTACATAATTCAATGTTGCTTTTGTCTTTATTTTATATGTATGTATATATAATTTCATTGTACTCACCTTAATTTGCCGGCATATTCGGTTTCTATGGCCACTCGATCGCGTATAAAATTTGAATATTTATCGAGCGTTTCAATGCCTTTGTTTGTGTGTATTGACAGATTATCGTACTGATCCTGTAAATATAAATATAAGATGACACATGATGCAGATTAATTTTTTTGCGACGCAATATGAAAGAAAATCAACAGAGAAAAAAAAAGAAATTTTCTATAACTTGACATTGAGCCAACAATGAGAAATTGAATTGCGTGCGCCTCGACTATATCGGCCAGCAAATCAACAAATCTGCGCTGCAGAGAATTAATCGAATTTTGTATTTAATTTGAGCAAAATGCGACGTGGCGTATACGCAACAAAGTCGCAATAATGAAATTAAATTGAATTATAAGTAAGATATAAGATAGGCGCCTAGCAAGTTGTGTGAGCGGATAAAGATCGTCTATATTGCTTTTCAATTAGCTGTCATCATTTGCACAATTTGCCAAATGCTATAAAGTTTTTGTTTTTTAAATAGAAAACAGTGCTCTCTAAGTTCGACATTGTTCGCCTGCCTATTACACATAACTTAATTATAACCTTATCTATCCGTTCCTAATGGTATGTAGGGTATTTAAATAGGCGGAAAAATACAAAGCTATCAAATGCCATAAAGAGACGGCAATTAGTAGCAACTGCGAATTCAGATTCGATATTATGCTAAACGATCGCAAACGAAATTAGTCATTTACAGTAGTTGCCGCAAATATGGAAGTCATCAAGCTGTGCAACTTCCTCAACCTCGGTGACATAATGTTCGAGTTATGCTGCGGCAATTTGCAATGCCATTCAATACAATTTGTCAATAGAGAGGCGAGACAGCAAAGTGTGCTCCACTTTTTACTATTTCGCACGCAAGAAAAATAACAACAAGAAAACTAATAGCAACAATTAAAAACAAACAAAATACGTAACATCAAAAGACGTTGCCAATCACGCCTACAAAACCACAGCAGCAGCAACAACAATCACAACAACATCTCGTCAACTCGGCAAACAAATTGAATTTAAAGCAGTTAAAAACGGCAAATAGACCAGCTGCGAAGCTGGCCTCAAACATGCGAATTTGCATAAGACACCAAAAATAACCACAATTATATAATGGAGCACAGTTGCAGGTCGCTATCATGATCATGATCAAAATGTAATCCTCAATAACAAACTATTTGGGACACAATCTTTACGTTTTTTAGGTCTTTCGTCGTTGTGTTTACATTATTATACACTATGCTCATACAAATTGCTCAAAAAAAGGAGATGGGGTTGATACACTTTAAAAGAAACTTGGTAAATGGTACGACAGACCACAGAGTGATCACTTGCACTGCTGAATATATTTCCAGCTTTTTGCTAATGAAAAGAAAAGCATAATCTTTGTTTTCTAATAACTGCACACAAGATATTCTCTATTCGAGCACGGTGTAGCGTATGCTTATTTTATTTATTTGTTTAATGTGTAGCGAATTTAAATTTGTTGCGTGTCCATTGAATAGTGAAATTTGGCAATGTCTTTCTTGATGGCTTCGATTTTCACTCGATTATTGAAGGCAACGTGCGAGCATTTAAATTAAAACAAAAAACGAAACAAACAAAAAACTATTTAAGTGGCATTTGTAGAATTCTTTGTGACACAACTTTCACTGTGAGTGTGCGTGTGGGTGTGGCCCTAAATGAAAAGCATTTTTGTGGTTACACAAAAACTAATCAAGAAAATGGTCAGGAAAATACCGCCCAACGCCAGACGCACACACACGTGATTCAGTTAATGAGTGGCGAATGTAGCAACGTCTGCGGGGCTGCCACTGTGACATGCATAATGCATGCACATTGTTGTTGTTGGTGGTGGTGCTGCTAAAAATGTGGGTGGCAGCTTGTCAAGTAGCTGGCCTAATGCATTAAAACGCCAACTGCTGCCGCTCGCATTCACATAATGCCCGAGGGACTATACACCAGGCCTGGCTATAACCAAATCGCATTTGAAATTCGTTTAGTTTACTTTTTTCTATTAATATTAGTTTTTAACTGTTGCTGCGCTTGCGCAACATCCTTGCCAGCGGGAAATTGTTTTTACAATTGATCTGCTCTGTGCCAGTTTTGCTTTTTTACTACTTTGTGGATTAAATGAGCGAATGTTAGTGGCAAATTGGTTGCGTCTGGGCAGGAAAGTTGCCATTAGCGCCATTGATTTATATAAAGAGCTAATAACAGGTGAGCGGCACAATCAATAATTAAATTGCGAGCAAATTATGTTGATAGCCAGCCAAAGAACAGTGATAATTACTGTGTGCTGGCTATGGGGAAATTAGCATGCAGCTTGTTTAAATCTTAGTCATAGCTTTTTGAATTTTTTACATTTTTCTCTATAGGTTGATAAACAAAGAAACAAACCACAATTTAAATGTGGTTTTTAAAATAAGTCTTTCTTTATAAGTTTCACAATATTGTGATTATATGATTATATAAAACAAATATTAAAATAAATAAGCCACGATCTCATTTAAAAGTAACGCAAAAAATGTATAGCAATTTTAAAAATTAAATATTTAACTGCTTTGTTAGTTACCCAAGATATTTATGTTTTTTCGCCTTTGGCTAGATACACTGTGTGAACTATTTTCGCTTTATTTGTTAGTTCAGTTGGCGCCCTGAGCTGTTGACTTTTGAGCTGATCAATGCTGATCTACAGATTAAAATGCCGCTCAGTTATGCTGGGTTCATCTCTATGCACGCTGCGAGTCCAACGTTGACATTGACAGACGACTCTGGAGGTTATTTGCCAGTCGCAACGCAGCGCATTGGATCGCATAGTTAACCTTGACCGGGCAGTCAGGCAGGCAGTCAGCGAGCAAATGATTCGCGCGCCGGCTATAAAAGGCGGCCAGCACACACACACACACATAGAAAATCATGCTTATAAGGAAGAACAGCATTGGGAAGGCAAGGGTTTAAAAATGGCATGTCAGGGCCGCCTCCCGCCAGCTGCGCTGACTGCTGCTGCAATCCTCCAACTGGAGACTGCAGCGACTCCCCAGTGTAGTAGCATGTGGCAGCACGCGATTCCAAATGAGGAGCGCGGCCAGATGACAACAACAAAGTTGCGTGGTTGTAGTTGACGTTGTGGCAGCTACAAGTTTGTTGCTTGGGTTAATAACCCTCGATATTGAAGATAAGCTAAGATAAACATTTAAATTATATTTATTTATTTATTTACGAGAGTCGCAAGATTAATGTCGCAATGACCGAAAATACTGGCCAATAAATCATGGCGAAAGTTAAGCAAGACAAGAAAGCGGGGCTCAGCGCCGGACAGCGGGGCAACAAATGTCATCGGGCACACTTCAACATCAAATCCAATCAAATAAAAATACACAATCCGGTTTTTAAATTTAAAAACATTTTTTTCGAAAATAAAAAAAGGGGAGAGTAAATATTTATTTTTATTTTTTACAAATTACTTTTTTTTGAATGCAGAATCAATCTAGAGGGCAAACTATGATCAAAAGATATAAAAAAAAAAAAATAATGAAAATCTGTTAACTTTTAACCAAATTGTGGTGATTTCGGTGTGATTTTAAAGTTTGGGAAAGGTATTTCAGAACATTACAAGACGGAAAAGTTATCCACCTCAAAATATGATTGTTTGTGACGCTTTATACCAATATTGAAGCCAGCTGTCGATTAAAAATACAAGTTTTTAAAATCGAAACACCAATCCCCCAAATCACTAACCAGTCGACGCTTTCACTGATACAACTCATGTGACTGGCAGTCCCCCACCATTTCCCGTGTCCCGTAGCACTAAAGACAATCAAGTAAGTGTAACAATAAGAATCTAAGAGACAACAATAAGTTTACACTTTCCCAGCACAAGAAATGAGAGAGACAACAACATAAACAATGACAATAAAAACCAATAAAGAAATTAACAAATTGCTAAAAGACAACAAAACAACAACAAATAGCAACAAAACACGATACAACAAATAAAACCAAAAGTGTTAAATTTGTTGGAAGATTGTCATCGATGGTGCTGGTAATGTGAGCAATCAATGTGAAATGGAATCGCCGCCGCAACATAAGGGCGTTTCCATTGCCCAGACCTGAAGGGTCTGAGGTCTTCAGGCCTGACACATAGCCAGTGGGTCAAGATTGAAATTTGAGCGATTGATTAAAGCGCTCGCAATCGCACTCATGCTCGCAGTCGCACTCGCCATCGACTCTGCATTGTTGAAGTTCATTAAATTAATCGTGCCTTTGACTCGATTCGTTTCGATTGGTTTTCTTACTTTATTTGATTTTATTCTGTTGTCATTTGCTCGTGACAATCGATAAAAACATGAGTTGGAAGATAAAATGCAGTGGAAACAGGCACAATCTGTGAGGAAATGTTGCTTTAAAGTTCTCTAATATGAAACGTGAAGTTTTGATTAGTACAATATTCAAACGTATAGTAAATAAACTTTCTAGGTCAATTAACTCCTAACGTCCCCAACAATAAACTTAACCTATTTTTATTTTGAATGTTTTCCTCTTATATTTGTAAAAAATATAAATATTATTCTTTCAATATATACATATAGTATTTATGTTGTTTTATTGAACCAACAACAATGTATAAAGCACCAAAAAGTGAAGGTTATCTGTATAGCTATTTTAAGAACCTACCGGTTCCATCATCAGCAGACTTTGCTACCGATCTTTGCGATTGCGATCCGATTGCGAACACTTTGCTAGCTTGAACTTATTGAGAATTCTAACGAATCAAAAAACGAAAAATCAGCGCAGTGTTCAAAACCGAAGTGTGCTTTACATACAATTTACAGGCAGGTATACAATTTATATATAGTTTTAATATATATTATTTTTCTAAATATCATAAATTTGTCAAAATTGATTCATGAAAAAGTTATCTGCTATTTTGTGTGGTTCATGACTCAATTTTGACAAAATTGACTGCACAAATCAGCCAAACCTAGGGACTTTACTAGCTCACAATTACGTCGATTTTTTGTTGGTTTTCGTTTGGGTTATTTTTTTACATTGTCATAAATTCAGTTCTATTGGCAGCTGTTGCAGTTGCTGTTGCTGCTTGGCTTATCTAATCGAATGCTAAACCACAGACGCACAGACACAAATACACAGGTGTGTTAGATACCTCAGTTAAAGCCAAACCAAATATTGTGCAAGAGCCGGCGCTGCGGTGAAGGGAAACCACCGTGCAACGAGCAAGCGGCGTGATGGCCACCAAACGAGCTGCGCGTCGCTTTCTGTCAATGTTTGTTTTTATGTAATGCAACTGCAACTGCAACTTCAGCTGAAGGGTGTCAATTGAAGCAGAAAGCGACGCATATACATGTACGGTTGTCTCGCTCGCTCCGATCGTAACGCCATAATCGGGTGGTACAATATGGTTCCTGTTTTGCATTACAATTGTCGAGGCGCTCACTCGACCAGAAACATTGGCTTCCTTTTGGCAACGCATAGCATTGTTTTTTGTTTTTAGTTTTTAGTTTTTTTTTTTTTTTTTTTTTGTATACTTTTCAGACCCAGTTCGGACGACCGACTAACCAAGCTAACGCTAGCCGGACTAGCAGGCTAACAGCAACTCACAAAACTGGGTAACAGGTGCAGCGACAACGATTTTGTTACCAATTGCCAGTCGCGGCTGGAAGCCATAGACAGGCTGGCAGGTAATAATGGGGTGGGGCGGGGTGGAGTGGGGTGGTGAGTGCTGGGGTGGCAACTTAGACATGCCAACAGCTTAAATCGCTGCCCCAAAGGCATGCAACGTTAATTGCACTATACAACAGGATTACAGGCGAAGAAGCAGCACACTTTGCTTTGGTGTTTTTAACAAGAAAACTTAGTTTTTGTTATATTAAATGAATTTTTTCCACAAATGTAAAATCTCTCCAGCTCTATCTGTCATTCTCCATACCTAACTTTATCTCTATTTTCCTCTATCTCTTTTTCTCACTTTATTTCTTCCCTCTACTCTCAACTTCTATATTTATTTTTAAAAGAATTCTTCAAGTTTGTAGATTCTTTTGCATTGAAAAAATTGCTGTTGCAGCAGATGGTTTATAATGCTTGACGCATTGCATGATATATGAATGATTATTACAAGAACAAGAAGAAGAAGAAGTGCAACTTGCGGACGACTCTGAATGGAAGTTCCGCAGCACGCGTTTTATCTGCAACGGACGTGGAACGCAAAATAAGCGCAATGTGACAGCAACAAGAAGAAAAGCGGCAGCAACAGCAATTGCAACAGCAAAAACAACAACAACAACAGCAACTGTTGCAGCTGATAAGCACTACAACTATCGACAATGAAGTTGAGCGCCCCAGCGTGTTGCTTGCTTCTGTTGTTGTTGCATATGTTGTAGTTGTTGTTGTTGTTGTTGTTGCTGCTGTTGTGGTTGTTGCTGCACCCAGTTGACATTTAGATGACGAAGCTCGCTGGTCGTTGGTCGTCCGTCGCTGCACGCGGGGCCTTGGGCCTGGCAAATTGACATTGGCTGCATGTTTTAAGCGCGTATTCATGCTGCACACACACATACACACACACACACAAAATACACATCGCGGGGTGCCAGAGGGCGGCCTCTGTCTATATATGCGTCGGTATATATATATATATATTTATGTACATAACTTTTTTACAATTTAGCAAACGGCGGCGCCTTTGTTTTGACTATAAACTGTCAAACTCATCATGATATTTGCCCCAAGTGCATTATTTATTTTTTTTTTTTGCCCCACCGTTGTTACTGTCATTTCAAGAGAGTGTAAAAACATATCTGAAAGGCGGTTCAATGTATCAGTAAATGCAACAATTTACGTATAAAAAGCAAAATGAAATAAAAAACCTTAACTAACATCAACAATAACAACCACTGTCAACAATTTGGCCAGCTGTCTCATGTGATTTTCCACAAATTTGCGCTAATTTCGTTTGATTTGAGGCAAAACCTCAACTAGGTAAAGACGGAGAAAATTGCAAAGCAACAACTAAAACAACAGCAACAACTCCTGACCCGTTTTTTGTTTAGCTATTTCTAAGCAGCTTTGACTTCGCTGCGGCTGTTTTTGTTGTTGCTCATTTTCTGTTAATTTGTTGTAACGATTTTCCGCATCAACAACAACAACAACCACATCGAAGCCCTTGTGGGCAACCATTGTGTGAACATTGCCTGCCACTTGTTAGCCCACTCGAACCCGTACCCCTATCCCTGCCCTGCCCTGCCCCTTACACAACTCAGCATTTCAAATGCTATTTATATGTACCTATGTGCGTTGCCTTTGGGGACTCTCTCTCTCTCTCTATCTCCCTCTTTCTGACTTAGTCTCTACGTATTTTTTCGCCAGGCAAATGTTGTGCAGCGTACCCAAAATTAGCACATTAACCCGTTGTCAGAGCGCATTGTTGTTGCTTTTGTGTGTCACGTTTGCTATTGATTAAATAACTTTTGCAATGCGCGCACACAAATCAATAAAAATATCGATATTAGGTTAGGCTACAATAACAACATCAAAAGCTGAGCGCCTTCATCCAATTATAAACTTTACAAGATTAAATTGCTAAGATAAAAAAAAAATAAAAATAAAAGGTACAGTCTCAGTTTGTGTGAGCGCCCCAGAAACATGTGTACAATACTTGCAACAACAAATTGCCGTCTTACAAGATTTAATAATTACATATATGTATGTAGTATATATGCATGCACACATTTACTTATACAATATATACAGCAGCTGAATGAATAAATGAATAAATCAAGCGACGCCTTTTCACAGCTAACTCTTGAGCAGAGCCAGAGGCAAGAGCTAAAGCCGCTGGCAAACAAAAAAAAAACAACAAATCTTGAGAATCAACAGAGCAACAACAGTCAAGTTAATCTACAAGCGCTAGGCAACAGCAACAACAACGATTACAACAACATTGTGGCAGCAACAGCTACATGATCTTGGCCAGAAGAAGCTCACGCTCGTAATGATGACGACGCGAACTGATAATGCGCGTTCGCCAGACCAAACAGGAAGCATAAAGCATCAGCCAAAAAATCTAAAACATACATTATATACATAATATTTTACAAGCATGTGTATGCGTGTGTATTTATTTGTGTGTGCATGTGTGTGTGTGTGTGTGTGTGAAACCGTTAGCAGCCAGCAGCAGACAAGTAGTATAATCATAAAATACTTGAACAACGCCGTTTATTTGAACTTTAACTTTAGCTTTAGCAGCTAAAGCCAAGCAGCAAGTTGGTCAACTTGGTAGCCAGTGGCCAACTGCACAATCATTGGAGATGGCCACGTGAATGGCTAAAACGCAATGGCTCACGTCAGCTAACAGAACTCACGGTAATTGATTTAATATTTGGCATAGATTGCTTATATTATTATTATTAAAAAATAAATAATAGTTTTATAATTCTCACACAGTTAAAGTTATAAATATTGTAAAATAGTTTAAACGGACATTTAACATAAGATGTAAGACTTTGCCACCTCAGATGGACTTTGTTAGTTCACAAAAAGCATTTCAGATGGTTTTTGTTAGCTCTCACAAATCGCATTACAAGCTTCTTTTAAGTTATTAAGAAATTTAGCAATTGAATACCCTTTTGTATATACAATTTCAAAAATAACAAATAAATGATTACTACAAAAGCACACACACACTAGAAACTAACAAAATAAATCAATTTTCATATTTTTTCTCTTTCCTAACGAGCTTTTTACTGTTGAGAAATGCACAGTTCTTTATATTAGGCACTTTGTTTTTATTTATTATGTATTTTCCCACTCGATCAATTGCTCAACTTCCACCTTAATGCACATTCATAACAATAAAATGCACTTCTAAATTATTTTATTCACATCTACACGTTTCTCAAAAGTTCCCCAACGTTCGACTGTACTTTCTCAGCTTGCATTCCAGCCGCTTTGGCTCAGCTCTAACACACATTGGCTGCAGTTGGTTGGTTATGCAAAAATCAAAGCACATTTAAACGGCGACATTTAATTGCAAACTGGTTGACCACGCTAAGACTGGCAGCAGCCAGTTAACCACCTGCGGTGCAGTTCTTGTAGCTATTGCTGTTGCTGTTGTTGTTATTGTTGTTGTAGAGCCACCTCGCGGGCACTCACCAAAAATTCCATATGCCAATCCTTATGGCTGAAATGTGTAACAGCAGTCAAATAGCCAAACAGGCAGCTCATGTTGAAAGCCAGATGCAAACTAATTGGTCAAGTGCTGCACTGCGGCGCAGCTAAAGTAACCCAAAAGACACTTTTGGTGTCGATAAGCCAAGAATTTCAATAAATTTAAAATCGCAAATCGTGAGCTGGCCAAAAGCAGAAGAACAAGAAGTAATGTAGAAGTGCTTGCATATTTGTTGGTATCTTTGGTATTTTTGAAATTTTATTATATTGTATTATTTATTATGATTTTTATGTGGCTCTTTTTTTTAACGCTGATTGCGCGCTGGCCAAGTGACCTCGAAACGTGCCCACAACGAGCAGAAAACTGGCGCACGCTCTACGCTGTTGGGCAGGCCAAAACAGAACTGGCCCGCTGACAATTGCGGCTCATTAGGCGCATAACAACAAGAACAATTGACTGATATACAAAGTACCTGTAAAGTACCAACAACAATTATAACAACTTCAAGAAACATGAAGCAAATTCAATTCGCAATGGGCAAGTTGGTCAAGCTAACAGTTGGCCAACAAACACTTCCGGCTATTTAAGTATCATGCTCTGATCTATATAAAGTCCAAAAGGCATTCGGCATTCGGCACTCCTCACTCCTCACTCAAGCGCCATCCAAGTTAATTTGCTCCAATTATGAAAATGCCCATGTGCTCATTAAACTTAATTGAGAAGCTGTAGAGAGAAGCTGAGCAGAAGAAAAGAAAAACAACAGCGCTGAAGAAGACGACAACAACTTAAGACTTAAGACAAAAGCCTGGCAGATGCTTCACTAAATAAATGAATGAATGAATGTATTGCAGGCATGAGTGAATGACTACGACTCGGACTGACACTTAAGCTCGCATCGTAGTTAAGTCCACTTCATATGCAAAGCAAGGCAAACTAAAGATTTAGCGCCTTGCCAAGACGGAACTGAAATACACTACACAATCATTTTATTGTTTTTGAAAGTTGACAGAATTGTTGAGAAAATCAAAAAAATATATAAAATATATAATACTTTATTGTTTTAAGAGGGAAAGAAAGGGTTGGTACATCAAAAGAAAAACTAAACAATAAAGACATATTATTTAATATTGTTTTAGACGGATGAAAGCTTGAATTCGGAAATTGTGAATGCATGATAATAAAAGTTTAGTATTTCTTATATAAGTATTTTGAGCAAAAGAGCTTAGCTTTTGAAATGAGTTTTGACATCATAATTCCCTTTCCATTTTATTATTTCTTTTATATATATAATTTCTAAAATGTATTATATTATGTTTATATTGAATGCAACTAATATTATGTTTTCTAACTTATTTGCCATATTCTCCAACATTTTTAGAATTTTCAAAATGTTTCAATTGTAATTGGCAATATTACATTTTCATAATTAGATATAAAAAGTTATAGCTAAAGCAAAGTTAATTTTAAAACTGAAAAGCTTGCACTATCAGCATATTTACGCCGATTTTACTCATATTTAATGACTTTGGCATTTATCGACCCTTCCTTCTACTAGCCCCTCCTCATGTTATTTTTTATGTGGCATGTCCATTTGGCACAAGTTTTTAGCGTAAATCTTGCACGTAAATTGCTGGAAAAGTTAAATTTACTTATTTTCTAGCTGCTGCTGCTGCTGCTGCTGCTGAAGAGCTAGAAAAATGTATATTGAAGAAGTCTTCATCGCGTAGCCGGCTTTAGTAAAGTTGAAAGCAAAAGAGCTATAAATTCGCAGCCACATTCTTTTGGCCGTGTCGTCGCAAAGCGGCCGAACAGGTTGAACTACTTTGTTGGAACCGTGCGGCGCGCATGCGCATTGCCCAGTGCAGGCCCGGACATTGTATAGAATCCATAGATGCGGATGGAAAGAGGATCATGGCATGGCATGGCATGGTCAGGGCAATAGCTACGACTATCTAGCTAAAAATAGACATGGCCAGGACTAGTAGGCACTCGTTTTTTTGCCATAGTTTCGCTTTTTCAGTTGTTTCAGTTGCCATGAGCTTAGACAACAACAATTTGTTGCATTTCCGTTGCTTGTACGACAAAAAATGCAATGTTATTATTTTCTTTTTCTATATATTTTCTGCTCTAACTAGAGCAGTCAGCGTACAAAAAATAAGTGAACAACATTTCCAAGTAAGTAATTTCTCATGCACTCGTGTTATTCTTCTGCATCGCCTTTTTCACTGGAGAGGCAGCTCTTAACTCAACTCGCCTCGACTCGACTCGACTCGACTCAACTTATCATTAATCTGAGGCCAGTACAAGGCGAGGGGCATACATAGATTTCATATACATACATATACATTTATGTAAGTAATTAGTTGTTGTTGTTGGCTTCTAATTAAAATTCTCACATATATGTATTTACATACGCTTTTGATTGCACGGATAGCGGCAACAGATTCGTGGAAAACAAGGTGGCAATTATAAAAGCGAAACGCGTTGCGAGTCACTAGGCAACAGAATAAAAAGCGAATACAATACGTTTACTAGGAAAGAAATAAAGAGAGAGAGAGAGAGAGAGAGGCATCAAGATGCAAAGAATCTTGTTCTCACATGCCACACAGTAAATAAACAAAGGAAAATTAAATATTTTTCTTGAGATCCCTAGAGAAGAATTGAGGAAATGCTCAACACCAAAACAAAAAATCTGTGCGTAACTTTCCCTGAAATTTTTGCTATTTTTATGCGCTGTGCTATATATTTTATTACCAAGCACAAAAAGTATTTAAAAGGGTATCTTCATTCAGCAAATGATGCTTTGAATTAAGAGAAACAACTTTTCAATATATAGCTATAAAAATGCATTAAAGTATTAAAATAGAACAAGACAATATAAAACGAGATATTCATTTTAAAAATACAAGCTGTGTGATGATTTTTATACAACTACAGGGTATCCACATATTCAACGACATAGAACACATGAGTATGTGAGTGACTGTGAGCCATAATGCAAAATTTATGAGCCATGAAAATGCAATTCGAGTCTTCCTGGCAGACAAACGTGCTGCCTCACACCTCGACAATTGGCTGCAGTTTTCAGTTTTCAGCTGCGGAGCCAGCAACTTCCTTAAGCAGCAGCTTCCGTAGCAATAGCAGCAGCCACGGAACTTGTGGGTGCTTCTCCCATCCCCTCTCCCTCTCTCTTTCTATCTCTCTCTTTCGTTTCGGGCTATAGACAGCGGGGCGTATGCGCAATAAATTAAACGCTGTCATTTCGCCCAGTCGAGTCAACTCAAAAGTCAATTAATAACAGGCAGCAACAACAACAACTATGAGACACTCCAGACATGCAACAGCGACAAGCGTCCACAACTGACGTCACAAGCTGCCTCTCTGGCCAGTTCAAAAGGTTAAATTGGCTACGACTTTTGCCAGCTGCATGAACGTGAGAGAGTTTTCGCTGAGGAAGAAGCAGCCAAAAGATTTTTGTTAACTTAGGCTATGTCCCAAATGCCACAACAACAGCAACAGATACAAAGAAAGAACGAACAAGGCTTATATGATAATTAAGCTGCTTGAGAAACTATATAAAAGCATTTGATAAAGGAATGTATTAAAAGCAGCTAATGGGCAGATAAATTTGTGTTTTTCTATTCAATATGGCAAATTCAAAAATAGTAAAAATTTATTAATTAATTATTCAGCAATAATAAAACAAATTCATTAGAAAAATATATACAATGGAAAGTAATATATTTTATAAATTATTATTTAAGGCTCTTGTAATATTAGTATTTAACTTCGATAAATACCTCTTCACTCAACAAAGAATTTTTGCCTGCACTTTGTCCCATTTTTATGCTCTCTAAAGTTACCACCAGGCCCAATCAATTATAACTAACAGCAGCTTTGCATAAACTCAGCTCACATTAACTCCGCAACAATTTGAAAAGCCAATCTGCAAGAGCTAAGCTGCTGCCTCCTAATCATTGTGGACAATTGGCTGGGCCAGGGCCTTTAGACAGCGACGCTTTCAATTAAGCGAGTGAAAAGCAAGTAATGTGCGCCTTAGAACAAAGCGAAAATTGGCCAGGCAGCTGACGGGAACACGTGCCGCTGGCTCGGATCCAAGTGCAGGCGAAGGCACAACCAGCGACAGGCACTGACAATGATTGGCAAACGGGCGGAGTACGGGCGGTGCGGGGTGGCGGCGATTGACCGACAGCCGCAAAAGTGAAAATCTAAACCAAACGAAATTCTGGTTTCAATTGCTCGCGGTTATTTTTTTTATTTTTTTTTTTCTTTCAATTTCCTACGGTTGAGTGCAACAAGCGGCAAGCAGCAAGCGGCAAGCGGACTTTGCCATTGTTTAGCCGAGATTTTCTGTTTGTTCCAGCTGCTTGACGACGTTAAACACACAAACGCTGTGTGTAGGGGGTGTGGGAAGAGAAAGGGGCTGAGTTAGTTGCCTGCAACTCCATAATCAAACAGCTAAACGAGTTTTGGCGCCAAGTGCCAGTCAGTCTGGGGCTATGCCATTGTTTTTTGGCCTGGTTCAATTCCGACGCTTGGCTTTGGACAACGCCTTTTGGAAAAATTGAAAATGATCGCCGCACAATGAAACGTCTGCAAAACTCGCCAAACAAAACGAGCCCGTTTGATGGAGAGGACGACGCGGGGTGTTGGCTATTTCATAATAATTATTGCCAAATTCCTTCTCCTACAACAACAGCCCTAATGATTTATGAACGAAGCAACGATCGCCGCATTTAAGATCGTTTTCATGCATGTGTTTGTTTTTTTTTTTATCTCAAGTGTTTTTTTTGTTTTTCTCTTAATTTTTCGCCGGCTGTTGAGTCTTTGTGGCGTGGGCGAATTTTGGCTGTGCAGAAAAACGTTAGCCAAGTGCTTTGCTTATATTTATATGGGAAACATCTTCCAAGTGGCCATTTGGTTGCATATAGGTATGTACATATACACATTCGTGTATGTGTATATAAATACTTTTGTGTACAAACAGTCTGAGGAAAATTTTGGTTTTCTATATTTTTAGTCATCATCATTTTTTGTTGTGTACATTTTGAAAGATAATCAAAATAATTTTTAAACATATACATTTTTTAAGCCTAAGAAATTTGATTTTAATTTTGTCAATATTTTACTTTTTGGAAAATGTTCTATAAATAGTTTCCCCAACTTGAAATATCTGTCATTAACAGCTCTCAAGCATTCTTCACTTCAATTTATGCATAAGATAATCCTAATATAGACATTACTAAAAAGAATTCTTTTGACGGCGCTTCTTAGAATTTTCGGGCTTTGTCGAACAGGTGCAACAACCGTTAGAATGCACTTTAACTACCGTTAGCATAGATTCTCGAAGCGCTCTACAAACAACATTTTCATATGTAAATTTTATTATTTTTGTAGGTTTTTTTATGATTCAACAGTTGCTTTTATTTCGTTTTTGTTTTGTTGCTCAATTTGCATTTTATTTGTGTTGGGCTATAAAAAAATGTTTTCACTTTCGCAAATTAACAAAAGAATTCAGCCAAACAGATTAAAAAAAAAATACTCGTCTGAAGAAATGCACACAAAAATCAAATCAAATAAAAGTTCGAGAAAAAAACATCTAAATTATGCATTCGTATAGAAAAGAAAGAAATGCGAGAGATGGTTGAATCTAAACCTTATAAACCGGTTTGCACCTGTCTCAATATCGTGTGTATAAAAATTATGAAAGAGCTGGCAATAGAATGCATAAATAATTTTCAAAACTAACAACAACAACAGAAAAAAAAACATTTCTGAAAACAAACTTTATGTTGTTGTGATGTTGTTTGTTATTGTTGTTATTGTAAACAATAGGAATGCAAATTGACTGGCCGCATGACGTTTTATGATTTGTAATGTTAATTATGCTGATGAATAATATTTTGAGCGAGAAATAGAGAGAGAGAGAGAGACCGGAATATAGAGGGGGCAAGTTCATTAGTCAGCTCATCAAGTAGACAATAAAGCGAATGCATAAGCATATATATTGAGAGTTATTTATAGGGTTAATAAAAGAGGGGACTATAGCATATATGTACATAATATATAAATGAAAACTGAAAGTGCCAAAAACAAAATGCAAAAACACTTCCACACATTGAATATAAAGTGAATTATGAACGCATTGCGTTTTAAATACATATCAATTCGTTTTTTCAATTCGATGCATATGTATATACAAAAGTAAAAGTTAGCCCCATGGAAAATGGGCGAAATGGGTGTGGCCTAAGCTGAAAGAGCTCTGGATTCGACAAGCTGTTTACTAAATAGAGAAAAGCAAGGGAAAACACGAAGAAATGCCACGGAAATGCGTCAAGAAGTTAAAACGAATTGGCGGCGGCGCAGTTTCAGTGGGTGGCTATAGAGAAGAATGTGCCTTCTTCTACTGCTCACTCTGCTAGCAGTCAATGTTAACACAAACACAACAACAACAAGGGACTTATAAACAATGTTCGCTCGAGCGCTTGAAAATATATTTTGTTTATAATAAATGCGCTAAAGGCTTATAAAAATAAACGCATCAATTGCAATGCCGGCAAAGAACGCAGCTAAGGCCGTTGCTTTACTCAATCCCCATCCCCACCCCCACCCTTCATCCCCTTTACCCACTCGCTTTGTTTATCAACTGGGAAATGGCAATGTGTTTATAAAATGGCAGCTGGTGGATGCGACTCACGTGGCTTGATTAATTGTGCAGATTGAACTTACCTGGAAAGCAAACAGAGAGAGAGAAAGAAAGTTAATGAATATGCAAAGGAAAATTACAGATATGTGAATAAGTGAATTACGTTGGTAATTCCAAAAAGAAATTATATGCACATATGTATATACAACCTGCCACAAGCGAAGAATAATTGAAAACGAAATTGTAAAGGTCAAAAGTGTTAAAAAATAACAATAGATTGTTACAGCTATTTAAATTGTACTTAAGAAAAGGTAACTTTGTCGATCTCTCCTTCTGTCTGTAAATTTCGGTTTCAAATAACAGCATTAATATATATAAGTAGTAGTAGTATATACTATCTAATGGAGGCACCATAAATATGGCCACCAATTTATGATCTTAATAATCATATGTATATGGCGCATGTCGCAATAGATTAAATATTATCGAACGCTTGATTAATCGATTCATTTATCTTTCTACATGGATTAACATATTTTAATTAGAAATTCAGTCTGCCTCATAAAGTTAACAGCCGCCCGTCGACTCCCCATTGAGTGCGGCTTCAAAGTCAATGTTCCTCTGCTTCTTCTTATAATTCGGCTTCTAGTTGTTGTTGTTGTTGTAGCTGTTCTTCGACTTCGGCAAAATCAACGCTACCATCGTAGCATAATAGCATTATCACAAGGCGACAACGTTGACAACGATGAAGACGACGTGTGCAGCGAGTTGCATGACACGACCCAGCACACACACACACACGCACACTTGCAACACTCATTATAGTACGTGTGTGTGATGCAAAATAGTTGGCAGTTGAGGCAGCTGCTACAATGACAGCGTCGTATGGAGTGCATTGCACCGGCAACAACTGTGCAACAACTTCTTGCCCCACAGCTGCCTGCTGGCTGCTCTGCTTCAGCTTCTGCTCCACTGGCAGCAAACAACGCGCAACTTTTATGCCCGTCGCAATCGTCGCTCGTCTGTTGTCCGCCCAGCAACGTTTTACTTCGTTTTTTTATGTAGAGTCGAGTGGAGTTTTAATATTATTATGCCACGTCGGAGTGGCAAAGCAACAGCAGCAACAAAGTTAGCGAGACACGTCTCAGACTCTTGACTTATTTCGACTGGCGCAGCTTTGCCACAAATTGCGGCAAAAAGTGTGCCGTGAGCTGCTGCTGCTCTGCGCGCCTGACGAGCGAACTGAAACACAAACTCCAACTTGGACTACGATGATGATCCCGACTATATCAAAGAAATTTCTCACGCGCTGACAATACAAAGCCAATGATATTTTTTTAATGCGCACCGTTGAATGATTGATGCACTTTATTTAAAATTGTCATAAACAGCGCGCTGAGGACAGACAATGGCAAATACCTTACCCTCACCCTCAACCCCCCGTCTCTGGTGTGTGGCACGCGCTTCCTTAAACATTATGCGTACTGCGTTTATGGACGGGTGATTCAGTTAGCTGCAGAAACTGAAAGCGACCCCATTTGTGTTTATGCCACGTACAATATGGCTCTACTCGGAGCCGGCCAATGAGTCAAGCACTTCGGGGATCGTGCCCAGTAGCCGGCTACGTGCGCGATCCGAGCACTGCTCGTTGACCGGCCCTTCCGGCCCCCGAAAGAATCGATTTCTTTATATACAAAAAACAAGCTGGCTTTCAAATGAGTTCGTTGGCATCGTTGCAAAATAAATGTTTGTGTACATGTGTCAGCCGGGCAACATGTTGCAGCAACATGCCGCATGTTGCCTCGGCCGCCCGCTTATCTGCGCTGTTTTCAAAAGCATTTAACGATTTCCGTTAGCTGCGCAGGCAGCGACTCCTTCGCACAAGTTGCCCACGCCAGCAAGAAAAAAGCCCAAAAAAAAAAAAAACAAGATGAAAATAAATAATACGACTTGAGATTTTGCAAGCCGTGTCATAAAAACAAAACAAGAGAGAGAACCGTTAGCTTCGTGTTGCCGAAGATTAAATACCCTAACAAACAAGTAAATTTTGTATATATAGTAGTAATTAGAATTTGTACTTTGTCAGCTATATGATATAGTAGTTTAAATCTGTACTAACTGTATCAAAAATACATATATTCTCATCTCTTGCTGGTGGCCAAGAATATTGAATATGTACTTTATGGGTTTTTGGAGCTGTCACCTTCACAGCGTTACATATTTAACCAAAATTTCAATGCCTTCCGCAAGGGCATAAACAGAGAGAAGTTCCCCAAAAATTAACGTATGCCTGTAAAATATTTATGAATAACAAAAACACAAAAAAAAAACAAAAAATACAAAACAGGCGTTGAATTTTGGTAGGGTTAAAGCCTTCGGCATGTCATGTGACAGGAAATGAAGCTAATTTGCTGGCGGGGTGTGGCAGCTGTGTTTGGCCAAAAAGGAGGGAGCGTACCGCGAATACAAAGGCCAGGCAAACAGTGCCACAGAGCCGGGCCAAGGCAAAGGAATTGGCCAGGCAGTCTTCATATTTACATGCAGCCTTTCATGGCTGGATAAAAGCCCGTTCAAAAACGCATTCGCATAACATTTTATGATGAGATGACAACACACACACAAAGTACATAACACAACAAAGGAAATTTCCTACAACTCTCTTTCGCTCTCACGTTCCTGCCTTTGAACTTGCATGAGCCAAATATATATTTCAATATACGTATATATGAAAGCTTGTTGTAACGGTGCCAAAGCTTGTGGCAGCTTCCACTGCACTGAGCGAAAATATATGAGTAAATTATTGATATTATTTTCTACTTTCTTGGCTCGAAATGGGCTCGAAAAATACAATAATTTGCATATTCAAAACCATTTTAACTATTACAATTTTAAGAACTGTTAAGCACACAGTTAAAACTTTTCAAGTGATATATAGAAAAAAATAAAAAAATGAATACAGCTAAAAAAAATCAAGTTAAAATGTGTTTCTTAAAATAATCTTTATAATTATTGAACCTAATTTAATTTTTTGTTATTTCAAAATCCATAACTTGGGCATATTTAACTTTTTTTTATCACATTTTGTCAGTGTAACACACAGTGCATACATTTCCACTTTCAGCATTAAGCAAACATCATAATCAAGCATTTTGCCGCAATGTTAGCGACAAGGGTTCGTGAGGGGTGGCTGGGTGAATAAACAAAGCCACCCACGCCGACGCCCTTAGAATGTCAGCTGTGGCAGTGAGTCATACAGGCAACAGCTGTTGGTGGGCTGCCCAGCACAGTTGATGGGAGGGTGTGTGGCCCTCATCACCAACCCCTAGCAACTGGGTGAGTCAGCAAGATTGTGCATAATGCTTGAGCAAGGGCGAAAGAAAATGACTCAAAAAGGAAGAGCTTTTCGTCAACTGTCAAGCAGATAATGAAACGTGTTGCCGTCTTTAATCAGCAGCTAAAAACGTGACGCAAACTGAAATTAGAGCAGCCGTTTCAACCGTTTTCAAATGTGGGCGAAACGTGCATAAACAAAGAAATGGTCGCCATGACTCCATCGGCTGCAGGCGCTATTCCTGGCACTTGTCCACTTCATGTCAAGTGCAGCCAACAGTTGAAATGGAAATGAAATTGAGATTCTGCTGGTTGAGGGTAGATATTCTCCCTCTCTCTCTCGCTCCCTTGATCTCCTCTCAAGTGATTTGTGGTCGATTTTTGTCGCCGATTTGCCAAACATAAAATGGCCTCACATTTGGCAAGGGCTCTTTTGTTCTTCTTTAAAATGTTGCTGGTCGTGTGGCAGCCACATGGTGGCATGCAAACTCATCGGGCGTAAATGAATTATATATACGTATAAGCTCATGAGTACGAAGCGTTGCCATAAATCTCAAAAGTAATTAATATATTTTTGAAAGCTGACAGCACAGGGTTAACAATTAAACAGAACGAAACGAAATGCATTGATAATAACTGAAGATTTCAGCCTTCAACTAAATCCCCAAATGACCTGTTTAAATCACTTCAAGTTAATTCTTATCAGTGTAGTTATTCTGTGAAAAAGTGATGACAAATATATATACTATATGTATAAATTCATATCAGCTTTGCAAATAAAACCGCATAAAAGAATTATTTGCATAAATTCACAATTATGAAAAAAACAACATTCTTTTGTTTTATGTTTTCTTTGGCTCATACATCATTTTGGTATTTTTAATTATTGAAAATAAATCTTAAAACGTTAAGGAATGCCTGACCATATTAAACACGCGTGCGTTGGCCACTTTTTTGCACCACACCCCAACATGGCTATGTTGAAATGCTTTGAAGCTAGAGCCCCAACATTAATTGGCTTTGTTTGCGGCCTTTACGCCCAAAAAAATAATAAAAACACACAAAAACAACACACAAAAATACATATGTATTCTAAAAGTTACCTGTCACGACGCTGTGTATCTAATATCCAACAAATATTTGTTTATTAACCTTTGTTCAGAGTGCGCTGTGCGTTTGTGTTTAATATGTGTGTATGTGTGTGTGGAAAGATACCAGACAGGGTTCAAAGAAGAAAGAGTTTACAGCTGAATTACTTGATATACTCTATCAATTAATTCCGTCCACAATTGAGTGTTGTAAAACATGCCATAAGCTCTTCACTTTTCTAATGTTTTCTTTTTCAAGCACTGCCAACGCTTTGGCTAACTTAATATTGTCATTTTGTTGTAGGTCATTTGAAGTGCGGCGATAAGGCACACTTCTCGATAAAAATGCGCCGTCAAATTTAATAAAGCCACACCGTTTTACGTATGTATACGTATATATATATATATAAATTTTATGATCAACAACAGGTTGATTTAGTTTAGTCACAGTCCGCGTCCGCAAATGCCCCAATGGATTTACTGATAAGTTTCTTCTCTGACACATTCAACAAATACTTATATATAGAGAAAATATATGTTCATATCCGGCGTCAAGCCTTATAAAGAAATAAAAACAATAAAACCCTACAAAACTTAAAAATGAATCAGCTTAAGATGCTGACCAAAAAAAACCAATTGTAAAAATAAAAATAGAAAAAAAGAAAAATACATAAGACAAAAAGAATAAGAATTTGCTATGCGATGACGCATAAAGTTTAAACAAATAAAATTGTTTGCCACAACGGGGTGAGGCTCATAGGTGTTAATCATACACACAGTCACAGAAAAAAAGAAAGAAAATAGAAAGAAGAAAATAATGATCCAGTTGAAAGAGCTCTGCTTGCAGATACTCTGTGCCCAGGTCAGAAACGGATGTAGTATTCGAAGTTCTTTAATCGCAGAAATCTATTCAAAACAGTGAGATCCAAAGTTGCTGCTTATCGCTTTGTGGGGAAACAGGTGGAGTTATCGAATATAATGAAATACTTAAAACTAAAAATAAATATACTTATAAGGGGATATTTCCCCAGCCGACACACATACGCCCAATTTCATAATACCCATTGCCATTATAAATGGATATAGGGTATACAAATTAATTCATTTTGCCAACACTCTTTCCATCCCAATTGATTGTTTATTATTTGCAAATGCTTAAACAAACCAGTTTCATGAGCCAACAAATTGTGTGGAAATATTTGTTTATTATTCTTCTTTATTATTTTCTAATTTGTTACGCATTTATCGCTGCCTCGAAATAAGTTGGTCAAATGATAAGTTGCAAAGGAAATGCGTGCTCTTTAAGAGGAGTTACATACATACAATTATATACATGAAAGTAATATATATATTTACAAATCATTTCCAAGAAACTCTCGACTTATCAGCGGAGAAATATTTTATACAAATATGTAAAGAGTATACCAGACTATATAAACAATGGAGGAATGCGCTGTCGCAAGTGCAACACGTTTGATTTTTTAACAGCCGACGCAGGCGCCGCAAATTTTGAATGACAACGGTCACAATTTGCATATAAAACGTTTTGGCCAAATGAATCTGATGGATACGAAGAGACGGAGATAGAGAAAGAGACAGAGAGAGCTGCTTAATATGCATGCGGCACAAACTGAAGGCTACTGAAATCAATAGACAGCAGACGCCAGATAGCAGGCTCACCAACAACAGTACTGCAACAACAGCAACAACAACAATGAGATTATTTTACAACAATGCACTTGGTCAATGTGAGCAGAATTCGCAATTATCTTCGACTAAAAGGTTGTCATCAGACCGAAAGAGAGAAGTGGAGAGAGCGGATTTGAGTGTGGAATTCAGTCAAGTCAAGTCAAGTTGCCTTCACGTACACTGAGAAAAACGGCATCAACTTAAATACAGTTGGAAAAGTAAAATGTTAAATTAAATTATATATATTTATAGGTTTTTTTTGCGCAAAATCTAATAATTCTACCCCTTAGTACAAGTAAAGTGCGTCTTAAATCTGCACAGAAAAAAAGGCAAGGGAAATATAAGAGAAAATTCGCCGGATGCAATAAAATCAACTACAATTTTTGCAACCACCCGTCGCGTGGCTCGAATGCTAGCATCCTTGCAAGTCCCAAGGCGAAAGTCCTGGGCTAATGCAGCGCTCAAGCGTATGGCGTATTTCTTTTTTTCTGCAGCAGACAGGCGCCAAGAAGCTGGCAACTCTGTCTGAAGGTCTTTACGGGCAAAATCGATGGGTTGTACAACAAAAGACAGTTTTGCACTTGGGGTGCGACCCCAACGAATATATCTCTAATCTCTCCAATCAAAATGCGTTTCTTGACAACTTGGCCTTGAGCGCCCCCTCTGGCCACGCCTCGTGCCTTAATTGGAAGCTGTTGCGAGGGGTCGCAAATTCTGAGTCTTGTGCTGGGGTGTGTGCCACAATTTTAATCATGGCGCACACGTTAGCTAAATTAACGACCCGACTGCAAACAGTAATTGGAACTGCTAAAAGATATATGGGTCCAAGTTCTTGTTGCTTTTTTAAGTTTTTACATTCGTGTATGCCATGCCGTAAAACACAAAAAAGCTGTTGTTGTTGTCTGCTGTTTATTTTTAGCTGCCTTCACTAGTTTCGTGTCATTAAAAGCCGAAGACAGAAAACCGCTAAAAACCGCTAAAAGCACACACACAGGCAAACAACATATGTAATTGGTTCAATTATGTTGTGGCTTTAGCTAATTACAGCGGGCTTCCCACCAAATTTCAATGTCATGAAAACTTATCGAAAAACTGCAACAACAAAAACAGCAGGAACGAGATTTTATTTACACAGTGCTCCAAAAAGAAATATATAAAACGACTAAGAACGTTGCAGTCGGGTGTAACCGACAGCCCAACACGCGTTCACAGTTTTTATTACACAACCAGAACTTGGTTCCGAGCGCTTCACATGTTAAAATGTGTGCCAATTTTAATGTCTACAAAAAGTTGGTCTGTCTTTAAAACTCAGGGAGATACATAGAACAGCAAGACAGACATTGCACAAACCCAATATAATCTTTTACTTACTGAAAGAGTATAAAAAGAGTTAATCAACTTCAGCTAACGACAGCAATGAGGACGGCATTGAGCATCGAGTGGATTCGATTGGAGAGTGTGAATAGAGCAGAAACAGCTCAAGAGACCTTGTCCGACGGACGGGCAGACAGATGGACGGAGAGACCGACGGAAGTGCCAGCTGATCAGCAACAGCAAAGATGCAAATCAAAAGTCAATCAAAACGAGAGAGCTCTATTCGGGGTATCGAAGATCAAATACCCTTGCAGCCAAATGGAAGATGTGTGCTATATATATATATATATATATATTAACTATAGATACATATATAGTTAACATATAAAGTTAACAATAGAAATTCATATTTTGTATGTGTGTATAAAAACTGGCAAATCGAGGCACGAAACAGATAAAAATCTAGTGAAAACAATTCTGTTTTAGCCATTTAAAATATTGGTTGAGAGATAGAAAAAGTCGATTAACAAAAACATTTATAATTTGAAATACGAGAACTTGTAAAATCAAAACTAGACATCGCGCAGCTGCAGTAAGTAAAGAAAACAGCTGAAATAACATAAACATAAACATATCTCCAATTTAATTTTTTAGAAATAAGATGAAAAAGTTGTGCGATATTACCGATCTTAGTTAACAAGAACTAACTAATTTGGTTCGATGGTTATTACATTTTGATAAAGTATTGGCATCGTATTTAAATAAATAATAAGCACGTTTTGTTAACTAAAAAACGTCTTGAAAATTAAAATAATTTCATGAAAAACGTGTTACATTTTCAATAGATAGTTTATATGACAGTTATAAAATATGAAAATTTAATAAAAAAAAAAAAATATCCATTGCAAGGGTGTGCATTATTTCTTCTACAAATGGTATATTACGCTCTTGCTTAAATACTGCCCTATATCATGACTGAAAGCAATCATATACTATTAAACATAAATGCACCTGATGCAAAAGAACGTTTGTCGACTTAAAAATTCCTTAAACACACATACATTTTTTATCGTCTATTAAATTAATTAAAATACTCAGCATAGAGCATAAAATGTTTTTAATACCCCCACCCACACTACACACTATTGTGATTTTTAAATGACAGACGACTATTTTTAGACCGTGCGAGAGAAAGAGAGAGAGATAGAATACAACTATGAGGGCGGCAACGAACCAAATAAAATAAACAAAAAGCGAGATGGAAGAAAAGAAAAGAGAAAGAAATTCACCAAAAATAACGACTCTTTTTATTACAATTTTATTTGATTTAATTTTTCAGCTTTTTGCATATGCAAGGGGCCATGTTTTAATGGACTTTAAGACGATGGCGGCGCATGCTTCAAATTTAATTAAAGTGAAAATTTTGTTCATAATAAAGAAAAATAAAAATAAAAAAATAAAAAGCGAAGCAACAAAAAAAATGCAAAGAAAGTTTGTTGTTATTTTTTTTTTTAGTTGACTGGCGCTTGGTTTGGCTTTGGCTTTGGCTTCAGCTCGTGGTTTAGTTTTTGTTTTTTTTCTATTTATTTCTATTTTTATGCAGATCCCGCAATTGACCCGCTTATTAGCCCGGCTTAAAGCTTGGAATTTGCATAAAAAATATTATTTTTTTTTCATTTCATTTTTAACGTGTTAAATTCAATTAAACATATTGAATACTCTGCTCATACTTTCCTTACACTCTTTGCGTGATATGCAAAATGCGATTTTTCTATTTCTGAACAACTGAAATGTTTTTTATGGCTCAAAGATTTGCGTGCCAATTACTTATTCAAATATTTAAATATTTATGGTAAAAAATCAACAATAATTGGCCACTGTTGCTACTGATTTTGCGAATTCTCCAACAATGAACAATGATTGAGATTTGAATTTATGATTGGCTGGGAGAATCTTCAAACCCAAAAAAAAAATTGGCAGTGGTTCGGTTCGCGTTTCGAAACAATTACCTAGTCTCAATAAATAAAAAAAATGTTTCTGTCTCATGCACACTTATCGTATTTGTGATAACTATGAAAGTTGTTTTTTAAATCCAAAATCCAAACAAATTGAGCCGCATTTCGGAGCTTAAAGCCTTAAAAAAAAGCGGACAAAAGTTTGCACGGAACTATCAAAAACCGAAAGCAGGCAAGAAGGAGAGACAAAGAGGGAAAAAGGATAAATGCTAGCAGATAACACTCCGACTGCGACTGTCTAGACATGCAATTTTATCCTGGAAAAGCTGCTGCGCTGGCAAATTTACCAGCTGCAAAAACAAACACTAGCACACACGCACACACACTGACTCATGCACACCTACATAAATCCAGCTAGAGTTTGAGGGTGTGCTGACGGTTGCTGCTGCAAAACTACCCCCAAAACTGAAATCGAAATTGAAAAACGAATACAATAAAAAATCAGATCGAACCGTAAAGCAAAAAAAAATTATAAGCACTAAAATCTAAAATCCAGTTTACCCCTCCCCTTTTTTACACGCAGCGCATTTTAATGCAGTCTTAAAGGGGGATGTAAACTGCAAAAAACAGGCGTGTCAGCCAAAAAGTTATTAAAAAACAGCTGTGTGCCAAATGGCGTCAGGAGGCCGTGGAAAAACAGTTAAGCAACAAAAATCAGTTGACGGCTGCCTGGAACGTATTCAAAAAAAAAACAAAAACAACAACAAAAATTTAGAATACAAAAACAACAACAAAAACAAGAAAAAGAATTTAACGCTTGCGGGCCGCAATTTACATAAAACACGCAAAACCAGTTTTCAGTTTTTTTTTAAGTCATGCTGTTGGTCAAGAGAGAGAGAGAGAGCGAGCGAGAACAAACGCGAGAGATGTTGTTGAGGAAAACGCTTGAAACACACGCTTGCACTTTAAGCTAGACGTACAAAAAAAAAAAAAACCGTTTATAAATAAAATTAAAAAAAAAACTTACCCATAGCTCAGTACCCCAACTCATTTTGTTGGAGTTTGGCGCTGCTGCGTTTTCTGACTCTGCCAGTTTCTGCTGCTGCGCTGCTGCTGCTGCTGCTGCTACTGCTACTGCTGCTGCTGGATCCGTTTGCCACTGTTGTGATTTTTAATTGTTGTAAGCACAGAAGATTGTTGTAAAGAAAAGAAGAGTAAAAACTGAGAATTTTGTTTCGTTTGCGTTTATTTTGCCTAATTGTCTGTGAAAACAAAAACAAATAAAACGAAACAACAACAAAACGAGAAGAGAGCAACAAATCTGAAATGCAGACGTGTCTCAGGCGCAGCAGCGACGCCGGCAGCGGCAGGTAGTTGGTTAATGGATAAGGAATTTGGAATTTTGGAATAGGAACTGGAACGGGAACGGGAACGGGTATAGGATTCGTAAAAAGTGTTGCCAAGCGCTAGCAACAAATGAAACCGGCTGCTGACGTCAAGAAAATGTTCGTGCACTGGCATTCGCTGCAGCCTCGCGCGAGAGAGA
This sequence comes from Drosophila colorata, assembly GCA_035041545.1. NCBI lineage: Eukaryota > Metazoa > Arthropoda > Insecta > Diptera > Drosophilidae > Drosophila > Drosophila colorata. The sequence goes on from JAWNLD010000564.1 coordinate 12,414,140, forward strand.
GCGAGAGAGAGATTGAGAGTGTGGCTGCATTTCGTAATTGTAATTGGAAGAGGCAATTGGAATTTATTTATGCCTGTCGATACATATTAAATATTAAAACACATTTCGCCGCGCGCGCGCTTCTCTTTAATTAAATTTGCCATTAGTTTTAATTTTCAATTTAAACGCTGGCAAACAACGAACCGAACAACAACAATCATGCCAAACAATAGGCAAATGTGCCTATTGTTGTTTTTACATAATTTCGCACACACACACAACGAACATAGGCCGAGTGCACGCACTCTGCTTCTTCTACACTGCGTTGCTGGTTTTTTTTAAGTGCAGCGTTTGGGATTTCTTGTTATTTTTTTGCCGTTCAAGTGTTGCACAATATTTTATCACATTGATATGTGCTTGCACTTAGTGTGCGTCATAATTTAGGCGACATTTGCACATACAAATACACACACACACACACGAACTCAATTTGTTGTTTTTTTTTCTCATGAAAACAAACAGCGTGCGGACCCTACGTTATTTACCTTCGGCGATTCGATTGCAACTAAAACAAAGCTCAGCAGTGTGACCGTAGGTCGATAAGCGAAAAGTATCTACAAGCGAAACAAAAATACTATTAAATACCAAACAGTGTTGCAATCGATGAAATGTATAATCGATAGACATGTAACGAATAACAGTCAACGAACGAACAGGAGTCAACGATTAAACGGTACTTACATTCAAACTGTTTCCGCTTTTACTTTGTGCCCGCATAACAAACGCATTATATTTTGTAACAATTACATATAATTTATTGATTTAATAACTAACTAAATAGCGGCCATTCATTGGCATTTTTGCTCGCTTTTGCAGCTCGCAGCGTTAGTTGCGTGAAATTGCATATACGTGTGCAAATTATTTCCTTTTGAATTATTTAATTATATACAGTAATCCAATAACAATTACAAAATATTCATTTCAAATCGTTGCTTAAATTAAACCATAAAAGTATACGTTTGTATATGTTTACGTATAGTGCAGTCATTGGACATTGTTTTCTTGCTTTTCGCATTTTGTTGCCACTGAAATTCATGCATTTTAGCCGAGTATTTCGCATAGATTCGAGACATGGGTTAGGCAATATAAAAATAAGGCTAAGAACTAAAACACGGACGCGCAGCCCGCGGCCACACAATACTAACTAATCCGAATATCAAGCTAAACTAAATACATTGTGCCCGATCCGTCGTCCTTTGATTACCAATTAGAGCTGTCCTAGCCCGCGGTTGTCTGCAGCAGCAGTTCAGCGGCCATTTCCAGGCTCCAGCCGGTCTGCTGCAGCGCCTGCTCACACTGCGACCTGGCGGCGACGCCCAGTCGGGTCAGCTGGTCGATTTTGTAGTGGCGCTGGGCCAGCTGGACATCGCCGCTGGCGGCACGCAGCGCATTGCGCACATCCTGCTCCACGGCGGCGCTGCCCAGTTCCAGCATCAGCTGCTGCAGCTTCTCCTGCTCGCGCTGCGCCTCCGCCGGCACTGGGCCGTACAGCTGATAGGCGCCCTCGAGCAGTTGCTGCTGCTGCTGGCGCATCTTGTCCAGCCGTCGCTGGATCTGCTGTGATGAGAGCGGCGGCGGCGCCAGCGGTGCCGGCCGATGCGGACGCAGATAGTCGTCCAGAGTGACCTCATCGTAAATGGTAGCGCTGTCATTGGGCACCTGGCCGTAGTAGGCGGAGCCGGCCATGCTGCCCGCCACAGGATCGTAGCGTTCGCAGAGCGAGGCATTGGAGGCGTAGACGCTGCTCTTGGGCGCCACGACGCGATTGGAAATGGCCACAAATGAATGTGACGTTTCCGGCTGCTGCTGCTGCAACTGCTGCTGATTCTGATACAGCTGCTCCGGCTGCTCCTGCGGCGGTTGCGCATAGTACTCCGAGGGCGGAGCTGCCACACGCTCGTACCAGATGCGATTCACGACACTCTGCGTGCTGCTGGTTGCTGCAACTACTGCTGCGGCGGCTGCTGCTGTTTCCACATTGTTCTGCTTGGGCGTGGGCGAGGCCTGGCTGGCTGTGGACGTGGGACTGGAGTGATTCGAGAGATTGCCCGCGGCGTTTTTTAGCGGCGTGAGATTCTGTTTGTAGACATTTTCCTTGCTGGCGTACATTTGCGCCGAGTTGCGCTGATAATCCTCCTGCGCCTTGTTGCTGCCACTGTACATGTCCTTCTCCAGCTCGGCGATGAAGGACTTGTCCAACAGCACGCTCTCCGATGCCGGCTGCGACTGCAGCGGCTGCTCCAGCGACAGATTGCTCAGGTTGTACTGCATGGCGGCCGACTCCAGAGCGGGTATGTTCTCCTTGTTGGCATGCCCGTTGGCCAGGCCATCACCAAACAGACTTTTGCGCGCAGCCGGACTGCCAGAAATGGGCACCGCTATCGGCGCATTCGAGTAGAGCATGGGAGTGCCGGCAGCTGCGTCCAGGCTGCTGGTGTCGAAGGGATCCCGGTCGCGCTTCTGCAGCTGCAGCTGCTGGGCGAACTCCATTGTGTTGGAGTAGGTGGGCGGCATTTGATAGGGCGGCGGCTGAAGGCGTGCCGGCGAGGCTGACGTCGCCTCGAAGTCGAACTGCGGCTGCTCGTTGAAGTAGGTGGGCGTGTTGGGGCCCGAGGAACAAGCGCCAGCCTCGCTAAATGTGGGCACATCGATGGGCGCGTCCAGCAGACAGAACGAGCTGTCCAGCTGCAGCGAGGAGCTGTCGCCAGCCGCCAGCAGCGCCGTCGGCCGCATCTCCGGCGAGATGTCAATTAGTATGCCCTCCTGCTGCTGCTGCGGCGGCGGGGGTCGCTGTGGCCCCGCGACGCCCTTCTGCTTGACCGCATTGCGTCGCTGCAGGCCGCCCGCCTCGTTGATGAGCTTGTTGTAGGCGAACTGTTTGCTGGACGTCGACTTGCGCTCCTTGGCGTGCCCCTGCGCCGCCTGGGGTGTCAGCGAGGCGCACTTGCGCTGCCGCTCCTCGCCGGCGCCGTTGGCCAGCGCAGCGCTGGCACCGCCCGCTCCACCCCAGCAGAAGCCGAAGGGCGAGCCGTGCGATGCAGTGCCGCGCATCTGGACGTCGCCCTGACGACGCTGCTCCAGCAGCGCGCGCGGAAAGACGCCAATGTCGTAGGTGCGCTGATTCTGACCCTTGATCAGCTTCAGCTCCGCGCGGCCATCGATGATGGCAATGCTGTCGCCCGCCTCCAGCTGCAGGCCCTTGGCGTCGTGGTAGCTCCGCGCGGCGCGCATCACCGGCGGCGACATGCTGGCCAGATACTCCCTGCGAGCGAGATAGAGCAAAGGTAAGGCATTAGCAGTAGTTCTAGTGAATATATAAAAAAACAAGAATGCTCTAGTTGCGAGCCACTAGGATATACCCCGAAGCCAGCTGCCAGCTGTCTTTACATATATTTAAATTCTTAGCCCCCAATATGGAAGTTATTTTTGAATAGCTTCTATGATCTTTATGAAATTTTCGGGACTTAATTATAACTTTCAAGTGCACGTACAAACCAAAGCGCAAAACTGTTGTATTTTAATTGCGTTTTTTCCATTTTTGGAGCGAGTTAGAGGAGGTATCCAAAAAGTGAAATATTCTTTATCTGCGTATGCTTTACGACAAAATACTAAACCAAATTTGGTTGCTGTAGCACTAATAGTTTCTTAGATATACTCAAAAAACCAAGACAACAAACCGATATTTATCGATCAGAAAACGGAGCGGAGCTTAAAAAATTAAAACTAATTTTCTATGGGTTCAGGTTTAAGAAAACAACTCACTTGAGTGCAGCAAAAGTGGGTCGCTCCGCTGGCGTCTTGTCCCAGCACTGCAGCATCATGGCGTACACATCCGGCGGACAGGCGTCCGGCTGGTGCAGTCGCTCGCCCTCGCGATCGATCTTGCGCAATATCTGCGAGCCGTTGAGGCCCACCCAGGGATCCTCGCCAAAGCTGAACATTTCCCAGAGCGTCACGCCAAACATCCAGGTGTCCGAGGCGTGCGAGAACTGGCGAAAACGCAACGACTCGGGCGCGCACCAGGGAAACGGCACCTTCTTGTGCTCGGACATGACGTAGCAATCGTCTTCCTGGGGCAGTGCACGCATCAGGCCAAAGTCGCCGATCTTGATCTTGTTGCCGGCGGCCAACAGGACGTTGCGGCAGGCGAGATCGCGGTGCAGAAAGCGCTTCTGCTCCAGATAGGCCATGCCGGTGACAATCTGCACGGACCAGTTCCAGATGTGGGTCAGCGACGTGTGGCGGCACTGCTTGCGCAGCGTATCCAGCAGCGAGCCGCGCTCCGCCAGCTCCGTGATCATCATCATCGGCTGGGAGAGCACCACGCCGTACAGGCGCACCAGATTCGAGTGATCCAGGGCGTGCATGGCCTGCACCTCGCGAAAGAAGTCGTCGATGATGCCCGGCTGCGTTAGGTTGTCCGATTTGAGCACCTTGACGGCCACCGGCAGCACCTTGCCCGCCGGCGAGGCGCTCCACTCGCCGCGCCGCACCACCCCGAAGGAGCCGTCGCCCAGCTTCAGGCCCAGCGTGATGTCCTTCTCGTGGATGAGGCACGTCAGGGCGCCCGGCTGCAGATGCTGCTGCTGCAGCTGTTGCTGCTGCTGCTGCTTCTTGGAGGAGGGCTGCTTGCCGCCGCCAATCAGCTTGGAGAGTATGTTCTTGCGCCACTGATGCGCCTTCTTCTTGCGCACCGCCTCCATGAGGCGCCGGATGGCCGGCTTGCCCAGGCCGCAGCGCTCCAGGTCGTCGGGCAGAACGTAGTCGAAGTGCGCCAAGCGCGTCACCTGCAGATCATCCCGAATGCGTTCCAGGAACTGTTCCAGCTGCACCTCCCGCAGCAAATCCTCCAGCCAGGCCGTCTCGCTGGCGCCGCCGTCGCCACCCGCAGGGGAACCCATTATTGTGAGAACTACGCAAAAAAAAAATATAATTAAAACAATGAGCAATTTTTACGAAAATCTATTAAAATTTTATATAAACGTATGAGGTTCCTTTATAAAAAGGCGTAGTAAATTCTTCAATTTAAGTCTACCAATTTTTCCTAAGTGCTAATACCTTTTTAGTTCGTATTTGGTTTTGATTTGACATATAAAATATACATATATTTTTATATCGATTTTTTTTTTTTTTTTTGGTATTTTCTGAGTTTTGTCTGAATTATTTGAATTATACTTTGAGTGGAAGCACTTTACAAAACCAAAGTATTCATTGTGTACGGGAATTTAAAAATTTTAACCATGTTCAAAATCTGTTCCTAACCTTTTATTTGAAAGCCCCGTTTTTGTACTTTTTAATTTAGCCGCCTAATTTTTAAACTAAAATATTTTGATTATGCATTTAAAATATGTATTGTGCAGCGCGTAACTAAATGGCTAGCTTGGTGATCACTTGATTCTGTCCAGAACAGTTTTATTTTTTTATTTTTTGAATATCTTTTTAATATTATTTCTTCTTAATCTTCCACCAAAATAACCAAGTATCTTTAAGAAATATTTCCCTACGCTTGCCCAAGTTGCTTTATAAAAATTGCTATCCTAGCATCTCTAAAGTGGGTTTAAAAATGTGATTTTTCACAATTTGTTGACAATAGTTGTAAAGGTGAGAATGCTCCGTTTTTTTGTTTCTTCTTTTTTTTGCCTGCAACACACTACACACATCGAAGTTGGTTGGTTTCTTGCCTGAAGCTGGCACGGGAACTTCCCACGCTCACGACAATTTGGAAATGGAAATTTAATTTGCATGCCGCTCACGTCTCGTTTGTTGTGTTACATTTTTCTTGGTAAAAAGTCTGAATTGCGTCTATCTGTGAGTTCAAACATTTTTGTAGCGGGCTGCGAGGCGACTTCAAACTTGTTGCAACGCCGTTGCGAACTTGAACCCGAAAATTCGCGACATAATTGTCTTGAAGTACTCAGCGAAAGTGCCATATGAACGTTTATGGGCAGCATAAAAACTAAAATTGCCGACGCGTCGCTGCTTTTGTTATTATCAATAGCCGCATTACGTCAGCTATCAGCAGAGACAGCGCAGCAAACTGCGCTGCGACTGCCTCATGCAAGTGGGCCAAGCAGCGCCTGTACATGTGTGCGTGCGTATGTAAGAGGCAAAGAGCGAGAGAGCGTGCGAGCGACCAATCGAAAGGCAAAGCGCGCAGCTGCAACAGCAACAGCAGCAACGCACTCGTGACGTCAAACTGCACCGAGTTTGAATGAAATTCTTGGCGCGTGCTAAAGTTACAATTGTCAGAGATAGGAGAGGAATGTAAGCGAGGGCGTGTTGTTGTGGGCAACAAATGAGCACACCTCGTATTTTTAGAGCTTGAGTCAAGATTAATTCCAGCGATAAGCTGAGCAAAAAGCTTCAACTAACTAAACGCTTAGCGGACAAAGGCCGTTGAGCAATTGTTTCAACGGAAGCAATTAGTGTTGCAAAGCGGACGCGGGTAACAGATGTCGCTCGGCAAATGTGGAGACTATGGAAATATAAATTGTCCAGATATAATATATCTATTCCTAAAATATCTACTATATAAAAAAGTTTTCTATAGAAACAGTCGTTTAAAACCAGGTTTATCTCGCGTATCTAATCTTCGGCACTCAGTTTATTTAGATCAACTACCCATTGTTGGACTCTCTCAAACTTGAATAACGCTTCAATTTTCGGGCACTGTCATCAGATTTAGCGATGACTCTCAACCAACCACCCAAAATGACAACAGTTGTAATGGCAACAAAGGCCTGATGAATGCGCACAGTTGTGTCAATTCCCAGAAGATTGACGAAGTGCTCTGGTCGGGCGTCCCCGACTGGCAGATACGCTGAACCAAACTAAAAGCTGTCGTTACATGTATACATTATGTTTATATTATATTTATACACAATATTCCACACACATACAACTATGGAAAACGAATTCTTGAATAACTTATTATCTTTATGAAATTTGTAGGATTTAAAAAGAGCATACAAATGTACATATTTACAAACCCAAGCGGAAATATCTGAGATATGTGCAAAAAACCTAGAGAACAAACCGATATTTATCGATGGTAAGAAAAAGGGACAGGAATTCGACAATTTGAAATAAGCTCGATTTGCGTATTTTTACATACATTCGCATAAAACCAATATACCCTTTCTAACCATTTTGAATGGATACAGGGTGTAAAAAGGATATTTACCCAAGCGAGCTTCTGCCGAGAGGTTTTCGGCTTTCGGGAACAGCTGCCGCCGCCGCTGCTGGCCGAATAAAGTCACGGGCAGAGGCGCAGCGAAGCGTTCACGCTTCCGTTCGTTGTTGTTGTTGTTACAGTTGTTGTTGCTGTCTTCGTGGTTGTTGTTGTCGGCTGCTGCACTTTGCGAAACTTCCTGTCTGGCTGGTGAACAGGTTGTGAAGATGAAACTGAAACCCAATACGTGTGCACAGCTTGGACAACGGCGGCAGCAGCAGGCGCAAGGTGAAGGACGTCGACGTCGACGTCGCTGCCTTGATCTGAGTGTGCGTGCGTGTGTGCGCTGCTTTGTTTACACTCGCAGAAAAAGCAGCTGGCTGTGGAAGCGCCAACGAACATGGAAATTGGCCCTCATCAGCGGCATAATCGAGGCGAATTAAGGAGACTGGCGAGGGGGGGAGAGGAGAGGCAGCGCTTAGTATTAATTTAGCTGCCCCCACACACACACACAAACAGACACGAATGCACAATGCTCTTTCCACGGATAGTTTTCCTTGCCCCGCTGCCGCTGCTGCTGTCGTCACAGTTTTTTGCACAAATTGTCTGCAGTTTTTACCCCTTCGTTGATGGTTGTTGTTGCTGGCGTTTATTTTGTTACATATTCCTCGCGTTCGCTGTGTGTAATTTCGCATAAATTAAACAAAAATTAACGTTTTTCATGGAAATGCGCGCACGAAGAAAGACAGCACAAAGTAAAGATAGCGAAAACAAATATAAAAACGTAGCTGCGGCTACAGCTATTGCTGCCTTTATGCGAGTCACGTTTACGGCTTGTTGTTCAACGGCAGCGAACAACAAAAACAAAGCGCGAGGCTTAATTATAATTTGAACAAAAAAATGTTGCTGGTTTTAGCCCGTGCGACGCAGCCGCTCTCTCTACGTGTGTTGCTGTTGTACCAATACTGGACGGCAGTGTGACCGCAGCTTGAATGCACAAATATACTGCACAGCATTCCAGTGCCATAAATATGCTATCGATAGCAATGGCTCAATTTTGCGTCACATGTGCAGCCGTTTCGTTGTGAATGCCAGTTGCTGTTAGGCACACGTGCAGAGCGTTTGATTTTTGTGGCTGTGTTTTATTTAATGCCAAAAGTTGCTTAAAATATAATACAATTATGCCGGCAGCTGTCGCCACGGGCGTGCAAATCAATGGACCATTGAAAAATAAGAAGATTGTATTCAATGACGATGGCGAAGCTTTGGAGAAACCACAGAAGCAGAAGCACAACAAAAAAGCGCCCACAAATAAGCCACAAAATGGAAAAACTGCACGAAAAGGCAGCGAACAGGTGAACAAGCAGCAGAGAATTAAATTCGGAGATGAAGGCGATGCAGAGTTCAGCAAGAAGCCCACGCCAACGAGCAGCCATGCCCAAGCGAAGAAGCCGCAGCGCATAAAATTCGACGAGGATGGCGCCGAGAAGGAGCAGAAAACGGAGACGGACTCGGAGACGGAGAGCGAGAACGAAGCTGTGGAGAGTGCGCCCAGAAGGCGCAACAGGCAACAGTTTCAAGGAGAGGATAGCGATGCCCAGAAGAAATGGTATCAGGTGGTAAGTTTGCATCCAATTCAAGGAATCTTCGGATTTATCAACGTCTCCTTGCAGCACACGGATTATCCCAGCGGCGAGGAGGTGCTGGACATGAAGGAGAACGAGCAGCTGGAGCTGTTCAACCTATGCAAAGCCGCCTTTGAGGCGGAGAAGACCACATTCAATAAGCGTGAGTTTTTCTTTTATTTAATAAAATCTATCAAAATATTAAATCCTTCGTTTCCTGAGCAGGCAATCCCACGGACGCTCGCTGGCTGCAAACTGCTTTACACAAGGGCACGGCCAAGGATCGCGCCAACGCGGGCGCTCTGCTGGTGACCAGCAATCCGCTGGGCAACCTGGAGGCACTGTCCAATCTGATCGGCTTCTGCAAGATCTCGAACAAGAGCAGCAACGATGTCGTCGCCGTGCTGACGGATCTGTGGCAGGAGGTGCTGCTGCCGCCGCAGCGGAAGCTGTGGGCCATCCACACCCGCGGCGCCGACTGGAAGAAGCTGAAGAAGCAGGAGCTGCCCAAGGATCAAACACGTCGGATCTATGCTTACTGGTACTTTGAGAACGAGCTGAAGGATCAGTACCACGAGTACCTGAAGAACCTGATGCAGTGCCTGCAGACGGGCCAGGAGCACAACAAGACGGCCGCCATTGTGTCTGCCTCGAAGCTGCTGGCCTATGCGCCCGAGAAGGAGCAAATGCTGCTCACCATGCTCATCAATAAGCTGGGCGATCCCATTGCCAAGATTGCCTCCAAGGCGCTTCATCATCTCAGCGAGGTGGCCCAGCGGCATCCCAACATGTGCGGCGTCATCGTTGCCGAGGCCGAGAAGCTGCTCTTCCGCAACAACATCTCGGAACGTGCCCAGCACTTTGCGTTGTGCTTCCTCTCGAGCATAGCGCCGTCGGGTCGGTCCGAGGTGTGCACCAAGCTGGTCAACATCTGCTTCGCCCTGTTCAAGGTGCTCGTGCAGAAGGGCGCCGTCAACAATCGCACGATGCAGGCGATTCTGCGCTGCCTGCAGAAGGCCATTGTGGAGGCGCAGCCGGCCAAGGGCGGCACGGAGATCCTGACCAAGGAGATGCAGGACACCATCTATCGGCTGGTGCACTTGGCTGATATACGCGTCTCGGTGCAGACGCTGGGCCTGCTGCTGCAACTGATCAGCGTGAAGTCCGAGAAATCGGATCGCTTCTACAATGCGCTGTACGTGAAATTGCTGGACCTGAATCTGGTCAACATTGGCGGCAAGACGGCGGCCCAGTTGCTGCACATCGTGCATCGCGCCGTTCACATCGACGGCCACGTGGCCCGGGCCCAGGCCTTTGTGAAGCGGCTGCTCCAGCTGGCGCTCTATGCGCCGCCCCACATGGCCGCCGGCTGCCTGATTGTGCTGCACAAGCTGCTGCGCATGCGCCGCGAGCTCGTCGCGGGCATTGGCGACACGGCCATGGCAGCCACTGCCAATCAACTGCTGCCCGCTGCTGCGGCTGAGGATTTGGACAAATTCGGCAGCGACACCGAGGAGGTGTACAAGGATGCGGACGGGGAGCAGCCGGAGACAGCTGTCAAAGAGGAAAAGAAGCCGGGCGCCAGCTCCTGGCATCATGTCAACGTGGTGGCCACAGAGTCCAAGGTGCGCGACATCGATGCGTGCAAGTACGATCCGTATCATCGGGTGCCCGCCTTCGCGGGTGCCGGCTACGCGCTGCGCAATGAGCTGTTGCTGCTGCGCCAGCACTATCATCCCACGGTGCAGGTCTTTGCCGAGCAGATATTGCTGGGTGAGTAGCTCTTTAAGGGGTAATTACCTCGACTCAGCATTCCACTAATGGTCTCTCTCCCACTCCTCCGTTTAGAGCAACGCATTGATTACTATGGCGATCCGTTGCGTGACTTTGGACTGCCGCATTTCCTCGAGCGATTCGCCTTCAAGAATCCCAAGAAACTGGAGCAGCCGCAGGCAGTGGAGGGCGCCGCCAGCGCTGCGCACAAACGTTACACGGCGTTCGGAGCACGCGGCAAGCCCGTTCGGTCGCTGACCAAGATCACCTGCACTGAGGATGAAATGTTCATATTCAATTATCTGGAGCAGAAGCGCAGACAGGCCGAGGTGGTGGAGCCGACCAAGAAGCAGCCGGAGGTGGAGGAGCAGCAGCAGGAAACTGCGGAAGATGACTTGAAGGAGGGCGAAGTGGACGACGAGGAGTTTGAATCCTATTTGGATGACTTCTTTGGCAAGAAGCTCAAGCAAGGCGACGATGAGGAACAGGACGAAGACGAATTGAACTACCTGGCGGAGCTGGGCGGTGAACTGCAGGCGGACAAGGCCAAAAAGAAGCAGAAGAAGAAGAAGGAAGCAGATGATGACGATATGGAAGAGATGGATGACGATTGGGACGATGAGGCCGAGGATGATGAGGCGGATGAGCTATCGGGCGCAGAGGCTGACGATCAGTCTGACGATGAGACGGGCTCAATTGATTTGGAACCTTTGGATGACGATGACGATGACGATGATGCAGGTTCCATATCCATGGATGGTGACGACAGCGAGGCGCCCGAGAGTCCCGACGAGGATGACGACGATGATGATGCGCCCAAAACAAAGAAATCACGCAAAGATGCCTCCTTGAATGAGCGCGGCTTTGCCCAGAAACTGAAACACAGCAACGGTGCGTATGCGTAATTTGTTATATTATATATTCCTTATTTTCATTTATGAACCATCCTTAGATATGAGTTCGCTGTTTGCTGCTGCCGATGATTTCTCCGCCTTGCTTGAGGAAACGGGCAAGGCCAAGGGCCAGGGCACCAGCAATGCGCTCTTCAACAAGGACAAATCCTCCGACAAGCAACTCAAATGGGAGGAAAAGCGACGCTCGAATAGCAAAAACTATACAAGCAAAAAGTTTGGCGGCGGCAAAGCAAAAGCGGGCGGAGCCAAGCCAAAAGTGGGCAAGAAGCGAAAGCATTAACAGGGGAGAGGAGTTAGCTGAGCGGCGACTGCGACTGGCTTTTACATATAGAAATCCAATTGTGTTTTGAAGTGTGTAAATAAATAATACAAACATTTAAACAAGCTATGTTAGGTGTGGCTAAAGTTGACTTGAGTTTTACAAAGAAATGAAACTTTATACCCTGTATTTTTGGAAAAATTGTACGAAGAAGGGTTCAGTGCAGTTGTAAAAATGTATGTAACTGACAGATGAAAGCAATCCATAAGGGATATTTGTTCTTGGCCAGCATCAACAGCCGAATCGATCTCTATAAATATATTAATATCAGAGATTATAAATCTTATCTTGTATACCATACGCAGATGAAGTTTATTTGACAAAAAAAAACATCGATAGCTTCTCCCGTTACCCTGAAACCGATAAATATCGATTTCTAGCCCTGTTTTTTAGGTTTTTCCTAAAGATTATAAGAGACACCAAATTTGATTTTCATACTGACTCCAAAAATGTAAAAATGGTAGTTTTACAAAACATCCATCATAGTTTTTTTAAATTTTTTATTTGAACTTTATATACAAACTTTGGTGACTTAAGGCTAGCAAATTAATGTATCTTTATTTTTTTTCTTTCTAATTTTTACAGCTAAAATCAACGCCCCGAACTCTAAGCAACTCACAATTCCATTGGGCGCCATGTCTGTACTTCATGTACATACTATGTCTAAATTATATCGTATGCTAAAATAAGATATTATTTGCGATTTGATTGTTGATCTTATCTTGTAACTAGTTGTCTGCATCCCCTCATTGGTTGTGTGTCCGTGGCTTAAACATAGGTTTTTCGATACATATATGTATATATAGAATATGGGAACCTTAGAGACTATTGCTTCGCTTGTAAAAACTCTTTCATACTAATTATATTTAATGCTTGGCTCGTAATTGTAACCCAGCACTTTGTATTTTGGCTTCTTCTTAGTGGTAATTCATATGTTTTCTGGTGTGTGTTTTTCTTATTGGAGTTTTGGTTTAACATTTTCATATTTTGTTATGCTTTGTTTTGTTTTCTAAGGCAACTTTGTTCAAAGGCAACTTTAATATATTATTAAATGTTAATCGCTTTACACTAAACAATTTTGGGACCATGAGCTGTACTTTTTCATCTTCTTAATCGCCTTTTCACAATTTCTTTTTTTATGTTTTAAAATGCAGATATGTGTCTGTGTCTGTTGTTGTTCGTGTCAGATGTGTAAGAAAAAATAAAATTAAAATGTTTTTTTTTAATAATTTTGCATTTAAAATTTATTTCATTTTATTTCATACAGATGATAAACGCTCTTAAGTGTTGTATGTTTGGAGTTTGGGGAAATTTCAATTCTTCTCTTTTAGCTAACAAAACAAAATGTAAAAAACAAATAAAGGAAAACATAATTTAACAATAGGTTAATTTAAATTTAAATTTAAGTTTACAACAATGCTCGGATAGTCAATCATAAGTAGGAGATTTGACTTAAATAAATTATACTGAAAAAACTGAAAATTCAATGATAATTTCTATCGTTGAGCAAGTGACAAAAAATTTGATGATAGGTAAAAGTTACGTTAATTTAAAAAACAATTCAGCTTTAAATAATTAATGTGTTATACTTGATTTTCTGGATGCATTCTGCTTAACAATTATTTATAAACTTAACATAGAGCACAACTTAAAGCGTATTATTATTATTATTATTATATATATGTATATACATATATATATATATGTATGTGTGTATGTTATGCATAAGACTATTAATATGTATGTGTTTAAATTTCATTCGTTAATTAGCTTAATTAACTATCTTTGCACTTAACTAATTTTCAAAATTGTATTCCTTTTTTGTTGTTATTTGCAATTTTTTCAAAAACAATTTACAAAAACCCAATTTACATTTGCCACCGTTTTGCTTAAAGATTTTCCAAGTTTTTTTTTTTTGCTTTTTTCTTTATGACTTTTTACATTACGCTATAAAAAACAATTAACTAATTCAACAGCAATAAAACTTGTTATGTTGTGTGTTGTGTGTGGGTGTGTGCGGAGTTAGATATCCAGTAAATTATCCCAGTAAATTATCAAAGTCAAATTCAACTTAAACATTAACTTTACACAATAACAACTTCTAAATCTCTATTGACAGGATCTTTGGTGATGCTAAATGATCCGTTAGGCCCATTTTCAACATCATCTATACATGCATACGCACGTGTGTGTGTGTTCATTTGTGTGTGTGTGTGTGTGTGTGTGTGTGTGTTAGTGTGTGTTTACTAAATTGTTGCCGTCTGGTTGCGCCATCGTCTTCGTCGTCCGTCCAGCGTTTTCCTCATCCTAGTCAAAGTCATTTCGCTAAGTTGCCGTCAGCTGCGTTGCTGCAGCCGTTGCATCCTCCGATCTGTCCACCGTCCACTGGCCGGCGTTGCCAGCAGCGCCTCAAGCAGCCGTCTCTCATCCTCCTCGATGACGGGCGCTGCTGCTGCACCCACCGACTCGTCCTGCTTAACCAGCGGGTGTCATTCAAAGACGTAGCGCTGGCGCAGCGCACGCGCTCGCTCGGGCTGTACACGTGTGGGTGGGCGTGGCACCCTGACCTGTCGCTTGGCCTTGCGCTGCGCCGGCGGCCGTGGACGCGGGAATATCAATGGCCGCTCGTAGGCCTCGTCCAGGCGCTCCGCTTTGATGGCGGGCCCGCAATAGACGCGTCGCTCCTTCTTGAAGCGATGCTTGAGCACCTGTTGGACACCATTGAGCAGCAGACAGAAATGACGCCAGCTGGCGCGCGACTTTTGCCACATGCCCTTCGTCTTGGCGAAGCCACAAAGATCGTCGAGGGGACGCGGCGACCGTCTGTTGCTCGCAGCTAACGCGCGTGGCTTCACCACCGGCAACACCAGCGGCGGCAGCTGTTGCATCAGCAGGTACAGGCCAGCCTTGGAATCCTCCGGCTCTGGCGGCGTTCCGGCTGTTTGGCGCAGTTCAGTGCGACGCTGCTGACGAGTGCGTGGTCGTTGATCAGCGTCTATCGAGGAGGCAATAGGCTGTGGAGCTCGTACCGGACGCGCAACAGGTGGCAGCATTTGGGCTGGGGGCTCTGGATTGTTAGTAACATTGCACTCGATTGGAGGTGGGAGCTGCAGCTCAGTGTAATACTCAGAGGGCAGTCGCAGCGGTGGCGCACGCTCATCAAAGCCAAGGAAATCGGTGAGTGCCTCAAAGTCTGGATCAAAGTTGGCCGCTGCCACCGGTTGCTCCATGGTGTCTTCACTCAGGTCGACCACAATCTGCTCGGGCGATGGTATTATGTCAATATCGGGATCGATAGTCGGTTCCAGCCAATCGCTGTGCAGAATTTCGTTCAACGAGGGCCGCTTGGCCGGATCCCTCTGCAGACACCAGATGACCAACCGCTTGAACGCCGAGCTCGCGCTCAGCCAGCGCTTGGAGCGCTGATTAAACGTCTCCTTCTTGATGCGTCTACGCAGATTGTGATGCACTTCAGGACTATGATCAAAGTCACCCTGGTAGTGGCGATAGGGCGCATGTCCGACCAGCATTGTATAGAGCGTCGCGCCCAGACCGTAAGCATCCACGGCTGGCGAATACGTAACTACGTTGGCGTCCATCAACAGTTCCGGCGGCGCATAGTCCAGCGTGTAACGTGGTTTGTCCCGCCAGCTCTGGAAGCGACTGTTGTAACTGCCGAGATAGGTTTGCAGGTGTTAGTTAGGAATTCAGAGTTTCAGCAATGAGTGTTTCAGCTTACCAGGCATTGCCAAAGTCCACCACCTTCACGTCCATGGAGTCGCGACTGACGAACACGATGTTCTCGGGCTTGAGATCGCCGTGTATGAAATGCTTGGAGTGCACATGCTGCATAGCCTCCACCAGCTGCACAAAGATCTCGCGACAGCTCTGCTCTTTGAGCGTTTTGGTCTGCAAATAGTTGCCCAGCTCCTCGCCACATAGATATTCCTGGATTATCCACACCTCACACTTGTCCCGGAACGTGCCATGATAGTTGACGATTTTCCGGTGACAGTGTGTGTCCAATGCGCACGATGTAAGCGCATCGACCTCGGAGGCCCGGAACTTGGACAGCGGAATAACCTTGGCCATAAAAACAATATCCGAGGCGTCGACTGCAAAATAGCATGTGCCATAGGCGCCTCTCACAGTGCGCGTGCCCAGCTCCAGATCATCCGGTCGTGAGGGTATATTCTATTGGATTAGATGAGATTATTAAAAATTCAAGAAATAAAGAAATTAATAGAAATCCACCTGTAGATCCGGATTGCAGTACTCAATCTGGCAGAGATTGTCACGTCGCATTTGCTCCAAGTGCTCGGGCGCCACATACGTATAGCCGCGGAACAGTTGTATACGTGCGGGCGGCGCATCACATTCGGGATCCTCTGGTAGCTGATCGGTGAACTCGTTGCTAAAGTTCTGCACATCATCTTCGGCATTGAGCGTTGGCTTGTAGGGCGCCTTGCGGCGCTTGACGCGCAGCTCCTGCCAGTTGATGCCGCTGAAGAAGGGATGTTCCTTGATCTCGCTGGCATCGCGATGATTGCCGCCCAATCGACGCTTCGGATTCTTCTCCAGCATCTTGAGGACAAAGTCACGGGCGTTGGCGCTAAATGACGATGGTATCAACGGCTGCTCCTTCTGTATGCGACGCGAGATCTCCGATTGCTGACTCTGGCCATCCGAGGTGGCAAATGGCGAGGCACCTGTCAGCAGCTCAAAGGTCAGCACGCCCACCGACCACCAATCGACGGCACTATCGTGGCCCGGCGGCCCAGTGCGTATTATCTCCGGCGCCATATACTCCAGTGTACCGCAGAAGCTGTGCGCACGATATTCATTCTCGGCGGTAAGTATCTTGGACAGACCAAAATCGGACAGCACAATGTGACCGTCGCCATCTAGCAGTATATTCTCCAGCTTGATGTCGCGGTATATGATGCCCAGCTGATGCAGCTGTTCCAGCGCCAGCACCACCTCAGCGATATAAACGCGCACACGCGACTCCTCGAAATGCTCAGCATGGTAGAGATGTGTGAACAACTCGCCGCCATTGGCGAAGTCTGCAAAAGCAACAGAAACCCCACGTCAATAGGCCGTGTGGAAATTGTGGAGCCTCAAGATCTTACCCAGAACTAGGTAAAGCTTCGATGATGACTGAAAGGCGTAGTGCAGGCCCACCAAAAACGGACTGCGCTGCACTGCTTCGAGAACCTAAAATAATCAATTTGCATTAATTAGGTAAGTTGTTGTTGTTTAAATGTTTACTATAGTTTTATAGAGTTTTGAAACAAAGAAACAGGCGCAAGTCGATAACAAGCCGCACTCAAGCAAATCGATTATTTTACCGATAACTTCTGTCACTTTCGTCTTATCTTTACGTTTGCCATTTCTTATGCTTTGTTTTTTAATTTCAACCGGCGCTCTTTAGTTGTTGTTGCTATGCTGTAAGAATGGGGAACTAGCTGTACACAACAGCTGTTCTGGGAATTTCCCCAATATGAATGTCCCAAACATACTACAAATGACCCGCGGTTCCTAAATAAACATACATATACATCTACAGACATGTATGTGTATGCTCACACTTATGTATATAAATATATTAGGTCTACTTTTTTGTGGCAACGTGAAAGTGAAAAAATATGCTTGTATAATTGAATTTATTATTGAAATTATTTGCTACATCTTTCTCTTTTTGTTGCTCTCATAGACTATTGTCAAGCATCTCTTGTTGCATATACAACTTTCACAATTCACGATTTTATTCCTTTCCTTTTTTGGCAGCAACAACAGCAGCAGCTCTCAACCCAAGCAGGAAATTTATATACTTCAGCCGGTACATAGCCCTCCTGTCTACCCGTATCCCTCTCTCCCTCCCCCTCCCGCACACCTACTGCTTAACTATGTCGCAATCTGGGTTAGTGGCTCAAGCGTTATAGTCATTGCTGTTGTTTATATACCTTGAAAAAGAAAAAAAAAAAAAAACAAAAAAAAAACGAATTAAAAGTGCGTGTGCGTTTGTGTGCGTGACAAAGACAACAAACGAACGCACTGTACGATTTGTATTTTGTCTGCCGAAATATGCCCTTGTTATCTCGCTTGTACTCTCACTCCCGCTCTCGCTAGGCAGCTACACCTGTTTGCAGTTATTTAACCAAGTTTTGCATTAGCTTTTCTATTTTCAATGCCGCTAACCGGTCGTGGATTGCATACATGTTTAAATAAATACCTGCATACATATGCTATGTGTGTACACACGTAGTAAGATCAGCTTGCTCTCTTTTGGCTCTCTCACTCTCTTATTCTGTCTCCCCCACTATCTTTGGCAATCCGTTAGCTTTTTGCCGGTGCAACAAGTTGAGCGAGCTTATTCTGTGTGTGTGACTTTGTGCAAATGTATGTGTCACAAGCACGCTTGGATTCTTACTACGTTTTCGGCCGCCGCCACTTCTTTTTCTCTTCTTTTATTTTGTGTACGTGCAGAATCTGAAGGTTTAATTTCAATTAGCTATACTTTTTGATCATGTTCAAAGCAAACTAAAAAAAAATGAAATGGCCAGCAAACTTTGATTTGAACACGTTTCGCATCTTTTTAAGGGCTTTCTTGTGCTGTTCTCGGTACTTGCTTTTACATTTTCTCTTTTCTGTACGTTTTACTTACCACACGCTCGGTTTTTGTATGCTCAGCCGTTTTACGCTTTTGCACTACGGTTATCTTGTTGAGTACCTTCATGGCATACAATTTGCCTGCATCGTGCCTGGTCAGCTTACGAACCAAGAAACACGTCCATAAGCTAAAGAGGAAATACAAATTTTAAAAGTAAAAAAATGGTAATTAAAATTCGTTGTCTTTCCATTCATTTAATTGATGCTTACCGCCTGTGCCAAGCACGCGAATTATTTTAAAATCATTGAGGCTCACGCGCTCATCGCTATACAGTTTGACTGCAAAAGAGAAATTGAAATGCAGATTGATTAGCATACGAAGCACTTATAACTAAAAAAACAAAAGAATAAAGCACAAGGCGACAATAGACATGATAAAGAGTGCATGTATACATACACACACATTCATACGTGGAGAGACTGAGACGGAGGTGGTATAAAACTACTGAATTGTTTACCATGAACATAGCTGAAGCATGTGATTGCCATTATCACAATTAAGTAGCTGAGCAGCACGTGCGACACTTGATATGCATATATGTAGATGAATTGCAATGCAAACACAGAACTGTCACTTGTCCGCTGTGTTATCAACATACACATTTCACACACACACATACAAGCGATTTGACTTATTTGAATATTTCATAAGGACAACAACAAAGAGCGTCGGGCGTCATTGCAGCAGGTGGCTGACCCACTGAGAGCGTCTAGTGTCCGTGTGTGTGTGTATGTGCAAGAAGAGTAAAACAGTGCGCAGCACCCAATCAAAGGCGACAGAGCCGCTAACCAACTCTCTCAACTCAATCTGTCGATGCCCATAGCCCTAACGGTTCATTGGCCCTGTCTCGCATTTTGGCAATTTACAGTTATACACTGACGTCCAGACAACATTTGCACATTATGCATGAAAAATAAAAAATAAGTGAATTGTGTGCAAACAAACTTGCGTATATTTAATCAAATTTCCCAAGTGACTAATTTGTATTTGCGGCTCCCAAGCCGCCCACTCGCGCTCTCTCTCTTACAAAAGTGACAAATGAACACAGCACTTGACAAGCTGGCTGCGGCGGGCAGAGAAGAGAGCACCAGTGACAAACAGAAATAGAGAGCAAGTTGAATGCCATTGCGGGACATTTGTCCTTGAACCTGTGGCATTTTTTACGTTCTTTTCGACTATGCGTGCCAGTTTCATTGTAGTGTTAGTCATTTCATTGGAAATATTGAAATACATATGTTAGTAGCAGAACAGAAACGTGCATTCAACTCTTTTACCTCTGTTTGTATCGAAATTTCAACTTGTTGTGAAATGTTCTCAGCACATTGACACAAACCAAAAAAAGGTTAATGAAATTGCCTTGCTAATTGCTATTGTTGTTTTTGTTGCAATAAACCAGTTACATATTATATTTGTATTTTATTTGCAAATACAAGTTGCTAAAACATCTCGGAATATTACATATTCGAATTTTTCTTGAAGAGTGTAACGAACTGAGTAGCGACCTTTTTTTTTTTTGCCTTCACTGTGGGTGGTACATTAAAAGAAATGTTTTCGAGGAAAATATACTTTTAAAGGCGGGCAAAATTATTGATCCAACAAACGACTTGGAAATATGAGAAAAAAAAACACTAGGATTGGAATCATATTTCCAAGAATTCTCTGTACATCATAACAACAAAATGTACATTCCAATATACACCCAGAATTTAAATTGTCAAAAATGTTCTTGCAAAACAAAACAAAAAAACATGGCGAGCAATAATTACTAACAAAATAAATGCAATGCAAAATAAAAAAACCTTTAACACCAACAACAATTTTAGCGCATGAGAACTTGTTTTTTGTTGTTGTTTATAATTGTCAGCAATTGCTATAAAAAATGACCATCAAACTTGCACATTTAACAAAATTCACGCTTTTCATCAGTAAATTTCATAATTTTTTTTATTAGTACACTTTATTTTTAAACCGCAAAACATTCAACAAGCAATTTTTAGCCTTGATGAGCGATATCTATACAAACATGCATATCCACACACACACATACGTACATATGTTTGTTCAGGCTTTGGCTTTTTGAACCACAATGCGGCTTGTGCTTTATTTTATTTCGACTAGCCAAAGTTTAACGAACGCCCAAAATGTGAAAATAAGTATTCCGAAAATGTGATAAACAGCTGCAAACTCACATAAAAAGAAAACAACGAATTGGGTATCTTGGATTTTAAATAAAATGCTTTCGATATTAAATCTGAAGTGCTGTCATGTTATTGACATGCTTATCTAAAAAATCCATGTAAATGGGCTGTCAACGCTGTTAAAAAAGTTCGTCTTTTAGAAGTTTGTCACATCGGGTGCGGTGCTGTACACACGACCGAAAGCGCACAGCTGTCTGCATGCATGCACACACACATAAAAACACAAACACCGTTATGGAGAGTGTGTTCGCTCTTTCGAAAAAATGAGAGCTTGTGCACGATCTTCTCCCTGCTGCACGCACGATAACTAAATGTAGCGCACAAAAGGGGGAGTCAATGAACAGAGACTCTCTCTGACTTGTGACGTCGTGTCAAGTTATTTTACTAATGTTCAATGGTAAATAGCAAATTGCCAATTAGGCGCAAAGGCTAACATGTTTTACATAGTTATGTATGTATGTGTGTAAATATGTAGTTGTTGCTGGGCCAGTTGCATTGTCAAGTTCAAGTAAATCAATTGCTTACACATGGATATGCAAACAGCCAACGTCATGTTGTTGCTGGCGTGGTGAGTTCACTTTTTGGGGTGAATTGCAGCGGGCGAACGCAACAAACACCCAAATAAAAGCATGCACATAAACATGCACTTGTGTGTGTGTGTGCAAGTGTGTCAAGGTTGAATGCATGTGCCCCACTTTGAAAGGCGAGGTCGATACCAACCCCCAACTTCCCCCAAATCAATCGTAGCTAAAAGTCTAGACAGATAATGCATTCCACTCACCATACGAACGCAGGTCGGTCACGTTCTCCAAGTCCCGTTGATGCGCCTCGTTGTCGAGATCCAATGGCGTGCTGTTGCTTGTGGGCATTGTGTATGTCGTGGGCGTTGTGGCTGCTGCTGCTGCCGCCGCTGCTGCAGCGGCTGCCGCAGCCGCCGCCGCCGCATTGTTGTTGTTGGGTTGTCTGCCGTTGCTAGTGGTGGGTGATTCATCGATTTCCATGTCGCTATCCTCCTCCGTTTCTTGGTCGTAATATTCGACGCATTCATTGTCCTCGCTCTCCGCGTCCGAAATACAAACAACGTCCGACGCAGTGTTCGTGGGCGGCGGCGGAGAAGCCGGCGAGGCTGGCGAGGGCGGCGTTGGTATGGTGGATATGTTATTACGGTAACTGTATTCTATTGCTACGGTCTGCTTCTTTTTCTTGCTGTTATTGTTGTTGTTGTTGTTGTATTGCCGTCCGTTCGTGCCAACATTGTTGTTCTGCTTCTTACTGTTGTTGTTATTATTGTTGCTGTTGTTGTTGTTGTGGTTAACAGCCTTGCTATTGTTGTTGTGGCGCTGCCCACTAGCGGAGCCAGAAGTGCCGCTCGTCGTCTGCGCGACATTTTGTTGACGTCTCAGCTTGGCGCTTTTACTGGCCGCTCCATTGATCAGGTGCTGCAAGGGCTCGTCGTCGCTCTGTCTGCGGCGCTTGGTCGTCTTGCCGTTGGTCGTGTGTCCATTGATGAGCTGGGCGGGCCGCAACATTATTTCCACGTCCTCTGTCGGCGGCAGAGGCAGTGCCTGTTTGCGTCTGTTCTTAGCACTGCTGCTGCTGCTCACAATTTCACACTGATGTTGTTGTTGCTGTTTCTGAAGGCGGCTCATTTTGGTTGAGGCGGAATCTCTGCGACGAATTACGCTTTGCGAATTGTAGCTGCTAATTGCAATATTTAAAATTCAGGGCGATTTTCAGCAGCTGATTATCACGACGCATTGTTAGCCGATAGAGAGAGAGAGAGAGAGCGAGAGCGAGAGCTGCAATGAGTGCAAGCGAAAATTGTAATGGGCGCTCTCTTTCTCTCGTGCGTGTCAGCCAGTCAACAACAATATGGTACAGTTTGGAATAGAGATGGGCGCGTGTCGACTCAAGTCTAAAGCACGAACATCGATAAATTATCAATTGAGAAACTAAGTAATTTTTTTGTTTGCATTTTTGTAATTGTAAAATCGAATATTACTGTTTTATACATATATTCAAAAGAAACACAACAGAAAAATTTATTTATTTCAATATTAATTTGTTATAAGGTTGTCACATTCGTATTTCGTTTATACGCATGCATTGATACGACACGCGCTCATCTCTAGTACAGTTTGGACACCGATCGAAAAAAAACTCTGAAAGAACTACAACTCACCTCAGAGCAACAAACGGCAGCAAAAATATGTCAGCAATAACAATTTTCAGAACACGCGTTTAGAGATTCGTGAGTGCCAAGTTATGTTTTATATATTTTGCATATGTATATGTTGTTGTATATAGATTTTATATATATTGTGCTTAGTTTTAAAGCCCTGGCTTACACACATATATTATTCAACCATTTGTTAATACAAATTTGTGATAATCACAAATTTCATCAATTGCGTTTTGCGCCTGCTCTTCGTATGCACTATTTTCTTTTGCCTTTTTTGTGCTGAGTCTTTCTTATTACGCTCAAAAACACATACACATACACACAAGCAGGCGTTTTTCGGCTACGTTTCACGTTTGTTTTGTTTTGACTTGCAGATTCTACAGTGCAATAAGCCTAGCTTATTTTCAATTCCGATTGACGACGAAATCGATTTTGGCGGAATTGAGAATCATATATTTACTTTTTACATATGTATGTATATTGCGCGTGGATTTTACAAGTTTTTACCGCCGCTTTCTACTTCACATACACACACACACGCACACAAAACCAACACCAATGCGGCGCGACGCTCTTTGCCATCTGCTTTGCGCTCTCATTCTTTGCCACTTATTTGCTGTTGCATCGACAATAAAGCACACGTTTAAAATTATTTATTAAATATTTGCCAGACCGCATTGTTCTTGAACAACTGCGACTGCACGTAATTGAACGCAAATTATTATAGATTTACTTATAAACTCATTGGGCTCTTTGGTAATTTCGATAATTTCCCGACAGCGCGACCGAACACATTGAAGTTATTTATAAAATGAACTGGTATGCGTTGTAATCGATATGTGACAACGCTCACCATATATCGATGATACATCCCACCAACTAGGCACGAACGAGATTTCAATTACTATAACATAAGATAACGATAACAAAAAATACTATACCAAAAACAAGAGTGGTTGCATGATTTTGATATTAAATTAATAAATAAGAAATCGTTAACATACTCTCACCGATGACAAAGAATAGCATGCCAACGAAACAGCTGACAGTTATTACTTACACTAGCCTAGGTATCGATATATATACGTTGTGCAAATTGATCGACATACAACCACAATAATCGTTAAGGTTGGTACGCATCTGAGCATAGCGATATAATTTCGAAATGAACTTAGTTGCAAATAAAAAATATATATTTTGACGAGTGTACACACTGGCCCGAAGTGTTGATCAACTTTCAGTGTGTTATGTGCCATTTTACCCCACATTTAAAATAAGAGACTGTGGCGGTACCACTACAGTCCGGTCTGGCAACGACGAATCGCTGTAAGCAGAGTCTGGTTCCGCGAGCGATCTTCTAACGCGAACCAGCTAGAGTTTTGAGCGCAAACAAGACATATGAAGTAGCATATCGAATCAAGTTAGTGTTTAAATAAAGATATCTGCATAGATACAAAATTAGTCTAACTTAAACTTGGTGTTCAAATTTGTTTAATGCGCTTGTTTTGCCCTATAAGATTAATATTTCACCATAATGTCTTGAAGCCCTTTGCGCTCTAGATCTGGTACGTTGCAATCCTCCGCCGCAAAGCCAACAGCAAGCACAATTAACAGTTTTTCATTCGCCGGCCGCTTGAGCAAACGCCGCAAAGCAGGCCCACAATTAAGGGGCGTGGTGACCAGGGAGCACAGCCCAGCCGCTTGTAAGGCACACAGCAATATTCCGGCAGCAATGGACGTTGAGATCTCATTGTAGTAGTGCAGCTTCTTGCGCCCGTCCGCGGTTGTGCCGTGTGTTTGCTTGAAGATTAGAACGAGAAACGGCGCATCCGTGAGGTAGGGCTTGAATGCATTCGTTTGCAGCGGTCGCAGGTCCGTCACCCACTGTGCGTGCATTCGGGCACTGTAGTTGATGTTCTCCTCGCGCTCGATAATCTCGCGCACGGCCTGCTTCATCGCTAGCTGCTCCACCACACAAAATGTCCAGGGTTCGGTGTGAGCACCACTTGGTGCCGTGCCGGCGGCGCGTATGCAATCTTCTAATACGTCTATGGGTGGCTTAAGTTTGGCATTGAAGGCGCGCACACTGCGACGGCCACGCACCAGCTCATAGAAACGCCTGGCGCCATTGGGATTGATGTTCTGGCCGGGCACAAACGGCACATGTGGCTTCTCCTCCAAAGCGGGCTGCAAGGCGTCCACGACGCTGTCGGAATCAGTGAGCGTAAATTCGACTAGAATACAAGTAAGATAAGATTTAAAAAGATTGGTAAGCATAGATGTGATTTACCTGCAACATCCTCATGACCATCCCATCTAATCCCACTTGGTGGCAGTCGCTTTTTGTAGCTTTTGATGTATTTAATGGTCAGGGCGACGAGCACACCCACCAATATGCTTGGCCAGTGCTGAAGCAACTTGGAACTGCTCAGCAGTGCGTCCATCTTCGAGCGCAGCTGCGCGCAAACTGTCGGGCGATAAGCGACCGGGTAAACATTCGCTTATCTCACGAAACTTGGTCAGGGCCGGAAGCAGCTGACTGATACAAAGCGCTTAGCTCGCAATTTATCGCCTGCGTCCACTGGGACAGAAGGGACAACTCTTGGCCTTCAATTGGTAGAAGTCGCGCTCTGCAGCGCACTTTTGTGCACAAGGCGGATTTGGGCCGCGTCCGTTCGGACGAAATGTAAATTTTGTGGGCTCGCCCTTTTGGTGGATCATTTGACGCTTGTTTACCTCGCGCAGGATTTCGATGATGCGCCACTTGGCATCGTAGTAAATGAAATCTGGAGCGGCACTGAGCTCTGCTCTTATCATGTCGCATAGCATCTCCACCTGCTGCCCATTGGCACCAAAGTTATTGGGCGATCCTGCACGCTGCTCAGGAACTCTCCGAGCATTTGCTTGGTAGCGTTGATCTCGACCATATTCGATTGGACCCGGTTGCTGCTCTGCTCGGGCGCCCACCTGGAGAGTTGCATAGTTCTTGGGCACATATTTACTGCAGAGGGCTTGGCATTGATAGTTTCCGGACCGCTTGCAGCCAGAGGGCGCAGTGTTGGCCACTGGCGAATATACGGGATACTGATCTCCATTGTCCTTATCCACCTCGCATTGTCCTGTCTGTTGGTTTTTACAGTTGCAGTTTACCTTCGCCTGTGACTCTGGCTGCGTGTTTTGGGCAAATGCCAAGTTCTTGTTGGGGGCAGATTTACATTTGCAACCGGAGGGCGCAATATTGGCCTCAGGCTCTGCGTTATCCTTACCCTCTTGTCGTTGACCTGGACAGTTGCAGGCTACCTTCGCCTGTGGCTCTGACTGCGAGTTTTGAATAGTTGTCGAGTTGTTGTTGGGGGCAGATCTACTTTTGCAGTCACAGCGCGCAGTGTTGGCCTCAGGCTCTGCGTTATCCTTCCCCACTTGTTGTTGTTCGGCCTCTGGACATATACATGTACAGTTTGGCTTCTCCTGAGCCTCTTGCTCTGCCTCCGCCTCCGTCTTCACCTCTGTCGGCGATTGCGAAGTTTCATTTTCGGGCAGTTCCACTTGTGGCTGCTGAGTCGATAGATTCTCTTCCTGCTGCTGCTCTTGATTCTGATTGGGTTCCTGCTGCTTTCCCTTCAGCGCTTTCCTCGTCGATGGTGCCTCTTCTTCATTTGCATACTTTACAAACTTTGGATGAACGCTTTTATTTTTTTGCTTAAACCTTGGAAAGTGGATTCGACTCCGCCTCTGACCCTCTGCTTGCGATCTCTTGCCTGCAGTCGTGCGAGAGCTAATGGACCCAACACTAACCACGGACACAGAAGAAATCACAGCATCCTTCAAGAAGGGCACCAGAAACTGAAACTCGTTGTAGTATTCAGTGGTGGGTACCAAAATCTCGCCGGAGCGACGACGCGCGTTCTCCATGATGGCATAATCCCGTTCAAAGGACTGGCGCAGCTCGTGCAGGTACTCCTGGAGCTGTGCTCCCGTTCTGTTGGGAAAGGAGCGCGCTATGTCCGAGTAGTAGATGCTTTCGATTTGCTTGTTGCCGTATTGCGAGTTCTCGGGATTGTATAGATTGTCGTATTTCGAATAGATCGCTATCAACTTGCGCACATCGTCGCCGCCAAGGGGCTCATCGTTGCTGGTTTCCTTTTGATCCTTGCACTTTTTACTCGACTGAATTTTTGCTTTGTTTCTACAGCAAAAGGGCAACAGCCTTAAAAAGGCGCAAAAACCGGCCGTTGACTTGACATTGTCATTATTTGTGGGCTCTTCGTCACCCTTACTATCGCTAGAATCTTTAGTAACGCTGTCGGTATTTTTATTAACTGCTCCCTTGTTGGAGTTCGGTAGCTTTGGGGTTTCGAGTGTCGTGCTGTTCGAATCGGAAGACTTGAAATAGTTGGGCTTGTGGTTTTGTTCCATTCTCGGCAATTTGACGCTTCAGCAGATAGATATTGGAGTTTGCGTGAAGATCGGGCACGAATTTATTTAAAGGCAGCAGCATTATTACAGTATTTAATTTTGTAACATTATCCAAAAAAAAAAGAAGCAAAAAACTAATTTGAATTGTTTGAAATGCTTTCAGATGGCGCACACAACTTATCGACATTAAGCTCAATGCAGCCCTGATAACTAGTTCTCGATTTAAATATTTACCAGCACTTTAAAAAACTATTCAAATTGTATTTTCTCAAGCATTTTGTCAATAAACCAACGATGTATGCGCAATTTTGTAACAAAGTTTGACGACTATTTTCATTAAATTGAGTTATAATCGCCAAATTTGAAAAAATGTATGTAATTGTCGCTGTAAGGCGCAGTGTTAAGTAACAGCTGTCTGCGGCCAGAATCTGTAAACAGGCAGGCCATGGGGCAACAACAAGGCAACAAAAACTATAAGTTACGTGAAACATAAATGGAATAATAAGCAAAAAAGTAAATGACATGGCCAGCCGTGTGATTCCAAAAGCAGAGAATTTGTTGTAGTCGCACACTCAGCGTCAATTAAACCTGTCGTTTAGTTGAGAATTCAGAGCTGGCTGTGCAATTGGCATTGTGAGTTTTTGGCATGTGACGTTTCTCGTAGCAACAACTATGTTGTATTAATTGCTGTCAAATCACGCCGGCGGTGATAATTATATTTTACGATCCAGTTTAAATTTCAATAGTTTGCATAAAAATCATAAAAGAACGTACGCAAACAAGTGCAGACTAAATTTAACGCTTACCAACACACACACGCTCACATGAAAAGTGCAATAAATCAATGCCCAGAGCAACGAGAAAGCGGAAGTGACCAAAACCGAAACAACAACAAAGAGCATAAGACTGAGCAGCCGTTACGGGACCTTTGCACAAGCAACAACAAGAATCTTGCATTTCACGTTCGTTTATTGCATTAAGAACAGCAAAATGGATGAGGTTTTCTCACTGCACATGGAGAAACTTGATGTCTATGACGGTTAGTAGAAGGGGCTGGCTTAAAAATATGTAAATAGTATTAAGTAAATTAAAAATAATTGCTCGTTGGTCATTTTGATTTGCCGTTGTCGTCGCTGTCGTCATCAGACCTATTTAAAATGTCTTCAATAATGCGATCCTGTTCCTCGGTCTTTTTGCCTTGTATAATCACATCTCGCAGCATGGCGATGTGCTCCTTTTCTGAATTAATTCTTTCCAATAGTTTGATGTTCTCCTTTTTCAGAGTGTCGATGCGCTCTTTGCGTTCCTCGGCCGATTTCTTCGTCTTTTCACGCGTACGCTGCACTGCCTACAAGGAAACCAGAAAACTGAAAACATTGAGCACAACGGATATTGAACCAGTGCACAATTTCCGAGATGCTATTTTGGGGGGGTCGACGCACATCTAGGCTAGCAACATTATTGAGCACTGTTTATTTACATTTACCTCATTATTCTTCTTTCTTTTCAACTTGTACGCGGGATCCTCGGGCTGTGCACTTGATTCCCTGCTGCCGCCGCTGCCGCTCGTTGACGCCTTTGCAGTGCTTCTCCTGGCTGGCATTCTCTCAGTGATAATATTAATTTGTATTTAGTTGTGTGCTGTTTTCTTTTACTAGCTGAAAAAAATGTAGCCAGCGAACACAGTCGTTGTGAAATTACAACGCGAACGATGTACCAAAGCGAAATTGTAAAACATATGTGCCGTCTTGGTGGAAGTGTTGGAAAACGAGCAGCTAACATTGCCTATGAGAACAAATAGAGATGCGGTATTATACGATAGGCTATCGACGAGAGTCAACTATAGAAATCATAACAATTGTAGCTAAATTTGGTACAATAGTAAATTTAATTAATAGTTACGTCCTCGGAACATAGTTATGTTTTGCTCACTACTTGGTATTATTTTTGCCGATATGTTAAAAAAAAACAAACACTATGTTAATACAATTTATTTGTAAAGACTGATTTCTTGTATGTATTGTAGTAGGATCAAAATGTTGAACGCAATAAATTTTAGAGCAAAAACAAACAACCATGTGAATGATGTGAAATTGTCACGTATAATTTAATAAATGTTTTAAAAACCACTTGGTTTTGTCTTGATTTTTATGAGATAAATGGGCCTATCGATAGCACACGATAGTATGGGACGTTTTACAATACTTTCTTGCACTTTTTTTGCAACCGGCTTGGAAAATGTCTTCGCCTGCTCCGCCAAAGTCGCCTGAATTATCAGATAAAAGCAAAAAATATGATAGACAAATCAGGTACATATGTTAAAGGGTACGATTAACGCAATTCATGCTTAACATGCCGCCAACAGACTTTGGGGCGACCACGGACAGGCATTGCTGGAGGCGGCCACAATATGCGTAGTCAATGTGACGGCTGTGGGCTGTGAGGCAGCGAAGGGACTCGTGCTGCCGGGCATTGGAGGCTTCACTGTGGCCGATGGCAGCACTGTGAAGGAGGAGGACTTGGGCAACAAGTAAGTCGATAACAAATATAAATCCCCAATTCAATTTAAAGATAAAAAGCTGGAGAGTAGTTTCTTTCTAGATTGCAGCTATCTGGGTAAATCGAAGGCGCTCGCCTGTAAGCAGCTGTTGCAGGAGCTGAATCCGGATGCCAACGGAGATTATGTCGATGAGAGCGTTGACTATATCTTGGCAAATCGTCCGAATTTCTTTGACAGTTTCGACCTGGTTATTGCCTCGAATCTGAACGAGCAGTCGCTGCTGCAGCTGTCGAACCGCCTGTGGGAGTCAAATGTGCCGTTTGTCTATTGCCGTTCACTGGGCATGCTGGGCTCCATACGGCTGCAGCTCAAGGAACATTGCATTGTCGAAGCTCACCCGGACAATCGTCAGTTTGATTTGCGACTCGAGCAGCCATTTGATACGCTGCGCGAGCACTTGGAGAGTACAGAGGTAACGAGCAAGGTGCCCTGGCTGCTGGTGTTGTACAAATACCTGAAAGTGTGGCAGCGAGAGCAGGGCGCTGAGCGTCTGGCGCCTACCACCTATAAGGAAAAGACAAAGTTGCGCGAGGCAATTAGAGACGAAATGCAGAAGGATGAAGAAAACTATGAGGAGGCTATGAAGGCGGTTAACACGTCATTTGGCGCTGGCCTGGTGCCAAGCTCGCTCAAGGCCATATTCGAGGACGATGCCTGTGAGCAGCTTCACAAAAAGGTGAGTAACTTAATCTGCATTACCTCACAATTAGTCCAATAACTTTGCGTTTGGATCAGAGCGATATCTTCTGGATTATGGCTAAGGCACTCAAGCATTTTGTGGTGGAGGAAAATAAGGGCTATCTGCCGCTGCCAGGCGTACTGCCCGATATGACAGCCAACACAGACTCGTATATAGCGCTGCAGCACATCTACCGCCAGCAGGCATTGCATGACGCTGATCAGGTGTACCACAAATGCCAGGACTACTTGAAGCAGTTGTCTCTGCCGGCGGATAGCATAGACGAGCGTACTGTGCGTTTACTCTGCCGTGAGGCGGCCGGTCTGTCAGTGCTCCGTGGCACACGCATCGCCGATGAGTACGAAAAAAACTGTCGTCTACTGCCGTTGGGTGAGTGTGTGGAAAGAAGAATACTTGAAATCTCAGCAATTGAATTATTCGACTGTTTTCGCATTATTTTGCAGTGGAGGACAATGAGCTGCAGGGTACTTTAACCGCCTATAATTTCGGTCTACGCGCCTATGAGCGCTTTCTGAGCGAATGCGGCAGCATTCCCGGTGAGTGCACTGTAGAACAGGATATTGGACGTCTGAAGAGCATCACCAGCAAAATGCTCAACGACTTGGGCTTGCACGTGACCATCAGCGACGATGTGCTGCACGAGGTCTGTCGTTATGGCGGCACCGAGCTGCATGCTGTGTCTGCGTTTATTGGTAAATATCAATAGTTTTAAATGCATATGTAATATGTAAAGGATCGACGTGTATTTTTGCAGGAGGCTGTGCTGCGCAGGAGGTGATCAAGATCATTACCAAACAATATAAGCCAATTGATAACACCTTTATCTATAACGCTATTAGCACTGAAAGTGTAATGTTAAAGTTATAAATGAATTCCTTAAAATACAATTATTCAAAATAGTTGGATGTTTTGAATTTGTAGACATTTCTTGTTTAAGTACTTACTGAATCCGCTAGATAATGGATACAATCAGGTAATAGTATTCCATTTCATTTATCATTGTGTATTTTTATTTATTAATCATATCTTGGCTTATGTTCTAGGTATTGTAAGCATTAAATTACACTTGTTTATGCTGCGGTATCCTTGAAATAGTACTGTGTGTATACGTCAATGTTGGGGCTTACAATATGTACTTTGTTCTTTTTTTGTTTTTTATTGTTATTATTTTTTATAAAAGCCCTGTCCATACTCGTTCGTTCATATGTTATCTTACATTCCTGTATTTATTTTTGTTTATAATTCTTATATGCGGGTTCTTTCAATGTTTTTGTATAGAAATTCGTTGGCATCAGTTGCGCCAAACCCAAATATTTGTCTTATATATTAACATTAATTTAATGTGTGCTTTTACATGTACAAATTGATGCTAACGAATATCAAACGAACAAATGGTACATTATATCATTTCAATAGGCATTTACTTACAGTACTTGCTTATAACAACAATTCAGTTTATTTCATTGAACTCATTTCGTTTCAATTTAAACTTAGTTTTTAGTTATTTCTAATAACTTCTTCGCTAAGTGTCTATCCAAAAATCTTTACAATTAATTAACAAAAATGTACATAAGACGACTACTAGGAAAACAATTTATGCCTATTTCATATTACTTCCTTCCCTTAGATTATATCAAATTAGGCGTCTAGTGTTCAATTTGTTAACTTTACCTATACGTAAACACCGTATTGCTGGCGATCCATCGAAGCAGCAGCAGGCAATACAGTCCAATTATAAATTGCCATGTGGCATGTACCGTACTTGCACCACCATGATGCAGCTCAGCAAAACTTTCGCCTGTAAAATAGAAAAAATTATACAGCTGAAACTTTATTTTAATTTACTTATGTGGAAATCAATGTATACCATTTAGTATGTGCACCACAATTGTAAAATTTTGATATTCGCTTATGGAGCACGTGTAGTTTCCAGAATCAGCTTTGTGGATTTTCGCAATAGACAAAGTTGAATTCGCACCATCATCCATCAGTTCAGTTTTGACACTAAAATATATATAAAAAAAAAAAATTAAATAGATTTATATTTATATTGTAAGGGCTGATCAATCTAGTATTATAATTGACCCACCTAACACCGCCTCGTGTTACATCATAGTTGAGTATATTTTCGCTATGTTTCCAAAACACAACGGAGCTCGTCATAGCCACATTGCGCACCACACAGGACAGCTGCAGCGTGGAGTCAATTTCATAGTATTTCTCCTGCAATGGATCTCCATACTCATCCACAATCATCACCTTTGGCGCTGTGTGATAAAAATTAGTTGTACTTTGCTATTTCGGGTAGAGGGACGAATTTCTTACCATTCACATGCAGATTAATTTGTATAACGCGGGGCGGATGCGTTGAGATCTGGCATTCGTATGTCGCCTCATCGTCCTTTTTCACATTTATAATTTTCAGTCGCCAATTGTTGGGATATTGAAACTCCATCTTATAGCGCTTATCACCAGTGTAAGCGTGCAGGCCAACCGTTAGTAGGTCCAAAGCATTCTCCTCGTTTTGCGCACTGCGTCGCACCCAAGAGACCTGCCAATAATAACAGTATATTTGGAGTGTTTTAAATGTTGTTATGTGCTATCAATCTGGCTTTCTCTCCATCTTTTTACCCTTATCTCTCGATTCAGACATTTCACCTTCTTTTTACTTTACTGGCATTTATCAAAATCCCAACGAAAGGTTTTCTTTTCCTCACTCTCTTCCCTTTGGTCTCACTTGTTCTCTTGTACACGAACTTTTTTTCACCCTATCTCTCGCTCGTTCTCTGTGCCTCTATAGAGAAAGCCAGAAAACTCACTTTTGCCCTCAGTTTCTTTACCAGTCACTTTCTTTGTCTGTGCATGACTAAATTTTCCTTCAGTTTCTAGCCCAGTCACGTCTTTCCCTCTCTCTCTCTCTCTCTATCTATCTCTATCTCTCTTTCTCAAGTTTATTTAGTCGCTTTCACTTTCTATCTCTAATTCTCTTTCTCAGCCATTTTATCGTTTTCACTCTCGCTCCGCCGTACTATGCGATTCTCATGAATTCAAGCCCTGCTTACTAATTTTAATGTGCTTTTATAGTATTGCTGATATTGTAAAAGTTCTGTTACATAAATCGCATTTGTGTGTGGGTGTCTTAGGGTCTACTCGATTAGTTTAGGCTAATGATCTAATAATTATAATATATGTATTTCTATATATTTTTGTATATATCACAAATGAATACTATATACAATGTAGCAATAACTGAACTTGTTTTCATAAGCAGTCGTAGTAACTATTTAGCAAGTCACAAACGAGTTTTCACTAAGTGTGGATACTCACAGTCTTATCTTGCAGCAATGAAATTCTGCAATTTAAATGAATGCTGCTGCCCGCCTGCACAGTCATATTTGTTGGTTGTCCAACCCGCTGCACGTCCTCAAAGTGCGGCCCATATCTGCAGAGAGAGATACGATGTTAGTAAAATGTACACACAAACATATATCTTAAAGTATATACATATATATATAAATATATATATATATATGCTTTTATGTGCACATATGTGCTTAAAGTATGCATTTTTATTGGTCAGCAGGTGTACGTAAGTAAGCCTAGGCACACAGATACACACACACATACACATGCTCAGAGATTGTGTTCCCTTATACTTAATGTTTATTGCTTGTAACAAAAGTCTTAAAAACTTTAGTTTTAAGGATGTTTTATACAGCAAGGACCTTTGGTAAACTGTTTTTATTGCTGCCTGCTTTGGGCCAAGCCACAAATGGGGGGAGATATGTGGCACTCGTATGTCGGTGAATTGTTCTATGAATTCTTTAAACGGACCAGTTATTACGAAAATTATGCATAATTACAGGCTTGGGGGTATTTCAACCTCGAAGACTGAAGCTAAAGGCTATAATTTTCACCTATTAAACGCAGACATGGATATTAGGTTTTCCTTATTGGTTAAGGCTTATACGGATAGTATTTTAACAGGCCAAATTGTAGGGTAGCCTAAAGATTCCGGGATATTTAAAATTCCGTTACGGTAACATTAAATGGGGTCTGACTTCAAAGGTAAAAAGCTAAGAAACTTTTTAGATTGAGTATAGGCTTATATTAGGTACATAAATAATTTAGCTCCAACAACTCCACGCGAACCCACCTTTGATCGTGATGATGATGTTTGTTAGCCGCTGAGAACGTATCGAAGATATAGTTCAGCATGGGTGCATCGGTTTTCTGCTGCTTGGGCAAAATATATTTGCTCTCCACTTTCTTGGCCGAGGTGCGTACATGGGTCCAATCTGTCGATAAGGTTGGCGCTACCAGGGAGCCGTTGGCAGCGACCTGTTGGCCGCCTAAGCTCTCATTGGCAGCTGTTGTCGCTGTTGCTGCCAGATTTCCATTGACTCGCTGCGAGCCAATTTGTTGAAATTGGCCAACAGATGTGGCGCCTCCGCTGCTGATGGCGTTTTTCAGACTTGATGCGTTTTTCTCGCGTTGCGCTGGCTGTCTGGTTGTCGATGTTTGGTGCGAACTAAGCTGCGATAAGGACAATAAATCTTGTGTTTTTGCATTCATTAGTTGTCTGCCATTTGTTGTTGCGGCCGGCGTTGTTGCCGCCGCGTTTGGCGCTGTTCTCTCATTTTTCTCGTTCGTTGTATTGCGGCCCTGCCCCATGGCAATGACGTAATCATCGACCGACTTCTCAACGTCATCGGCATCGGCATCGGCATCAGCATCAGCTTCAAAGGGAATATCAGCCTCGATGGCAGCTGCTGCTGCTCCCGCAACGGCATAGGAATTATCGATTTCAGTGGAATCTATGTCGGATAATGAAAGACAAGTAGGAAAATTGAGTTTAAGGACACTCGCCTTGCTAGTTATAAGGACATATAATGTTCCTTCACTTAGCTGTGGCTACATTAAGAAAGGTAAGTCTTAAGCTTGAGGTATATATAAAAATACTATAACTCAAGTGTGTCCTCATGGGTAGAGTATGCATTATATCTGTGCCTTTAGGATCAAATCCTTTAGGGGGTGTTCTTCTAAAAGGTCTAGTCTATGTTATTTTATTATATTATGTTAAGTACAAAATTCAGTCCTTTTCTTCATAAGAATTTAACTGCATATTTTGAAAAGAATATTAAGCTAAAATTTATATCAATAGCAATTTCGTCAAAATTACAAAAAAAAAAAAATAAGTTTTAATTACAATCGATATAGAAACGAGTCCTGTTAGTAAAAGATTTTCACGCCTTGACCCTAATATTTAGCTACGACTAATAACCATGGCAATCTCTTAACAAATTCTAAAAAGGGTATTTAGTTTTTGTCACGCCCACGCATATATTTGTTTCTGCTTCCCACGAAGACGTGATTAATATCTTGTAATAAAGTTTCAGCATTGACGGAAACGTTTTTCTGTGGGGGTCAATTGTGTTCCTTGCGTTAGGTTTAAGGCTGCCAACGATTTTTGTTCGAAAAAAATCTAGTAAGCTTTTCAAAAAATTACTTTAGATTAATGAGTCTATAAATAACATGGTTCACGTCAATGATCTTACTTATTTTTTTATTTATTACATGTGTTTAACACACAATAGCCAAGAAAAATAATGCTGTGAATGTGTTTCCACATAATATATCGTTTCATTTTGGAAAGAAAGTGTCGAAAAAATTTTGAGCCATTGTTATTAAACAAAACAACAATTTATTTGGTATAAGAAATTGTGCATGAAATAAACAAAATATGTAATGCCCCAAACCCCAATTTATATTTCTTTATCTAGTTTTGCATAGTTTTCCGATTTGAGGCAAAAGCTTTTTGTGGTTGCGGAAAGAGCAAAACAGGGCTAAGGGAAATTAGTAAAATATTTCAAAGTCATTGGGCAGTTGATTATTGAAAAGTTAGTTCAAGGTCGCCGCAGTCACACACGCTTTTGGGGCGTGGCAGGTTGTCCAATTAGATGGCGCACTCATTTTTTTTATCTGCTAGCTAACCGGACAATTGAGTCCGTAACTTACCGTAACTAATACGTAATGTCGTTGCCGACTGCATGCGCTGTGTGTGCGTGTGTGCGGCTGTGCCCGTTGTAAATTGAAATGCTGCGAATGCCATTTGAGTTGTTGTTGCAGCAGCAGCAGCAGCAGCGGTGACGGCAGTAGCAGCAGCGGCAGCGGCTGCGGCTGCCTCAGCGCTCACCGCAGATGCAACCAGCATCGAGGAATCGTAGTCGGATGGCAGCTCCTCCAGCTGCCGACCGCTGAACGGGTCCAGGTCAGCCACTCTCGGATGGCCGGGATGGGCCTGTGCCTGGAGCAAACCACGGCCCATGGCGCTAGCGGTGCAAGCGAGCGTTGTTGTTAGTATAAATAATTGTATTAAATTGCAGATGAAACATTCAATTTGGCGTGTTGTTGTTGTTGCTGTTGCTGTTGTTGCTGCGGTTGTTGCTTGACGCGTTTGTTTCGTTTTGCTTTTAATGCGTGTTGTTGTTGCTGCTGCTGTTGTTGCATTTAAACGCATTTTGTATTTGTGAATTCCTGCGTGGAATTTGCCTTAACTAAAACACATTTCACTAACTGCATTTGAGCTGGTTTTCCACACACTGCCCCGCCCCGCCCGTTTCCACTTATTTAACTTGTTTTGTTATTACGTTTTTGTTTTTGTTTTTGTTGTTGCTTTTATTTAAATTTAGTTCAGCGGTTTTGTTGCGTTTGTATTCGTGGTATTCAACTTTTGTTGCTAAAGCTTTGTTAAATAATATTTACGTTTTTGATAATTGATATTGGTTGGTAATTTGTTTGTAATTGCATTTGCTTGCTTCGCATTTCCATTTATGCGCACTTCAACTAAAATAAATAGGGAACATTTTAAATTTTAATTCAGGTTTGATATTTGTTAAATGGATTACGTTTTATATTTAATGCGGCTGCACGACCTTTATTAAATAAATAAATTTGTTTTTGAGTTTATTGTGCAACGCCCAGGTGTATGCAATTCATAATTAAATTGGTTTAGACTGTAAATTTGTCGAATAATTCATGTTAAATATTCCGATTGAAGGTCTGACAAAGAAGCTCCACGTATCTATGACAAATTGTGATTGTTTTTGTTTGTGCCCCAAATAGGGTGTGTTGGTGACACAGACGGGTGTTCGACTTGTCGTGACAGCAAATCCTCTTTTAGCATAAACTAC
This sequence comes from Drosophila colorata, assembly GCA_035041545.1. NCBI lineage: Eukaryota > Metazoa > Arthropoda > Insecta > Diptera > Drosophilidae > Drosophila > Drosophila colorata. The sequence goes on from JAWNLD010000564.1 coordinate 12,451,903, forward strand.
ATTTTTTCGCTGCTTCCTTTTTTTGACAGCTGCTTTTATGCTGCATATCCTTTTTATGCTCTTTACCATAAATATGTATTTATTTACATGTACAGCTCGCATTACTAGGACAACATAAAAGCAACAACCTGTAAATTTCACGGGCTCAGGTATTGTATGTTGTTGTTGTTGTTGTAGTGGTTTTTGTGCTGCATTCATAACAAATTCACATAAATATGGCTATACCCTTATTCATAAAAATCAAAATACATAAAGCAGCTGTCCATTCGAACACAAATACTGCTTGTGCGTAATAATAATAAAAATGTAAATTAGCGCGAAATGGTTTTTCATAAAAAAAAGAATAAATATGTTTGGGTAATGGCTTTATAGCTCGATATCCGTCCGATATTGAATTGTTTTAGCTTCGCATTTGTATCTCAGTTGGTATATAGTTGCATACGCACTAAGCTATCTTAAAGATATCATTTTACGATCCGTCTGATATTGAATTGTTTTAATTTCGTATGTGTATCTCAGTTTGTATGTTGTTATATACGCACTAAGCTATCTCAAAGATACAAAGAATTTCACTAACGGCGTAGGCTTGGCCCACATATTTTACTTTGGGGGCATAAAACCGCGACAGCGAATCCCATTTATGAGCTCCGCCCAGTTTTCTTATTTGGTTTCGATTCTTTATGACTTTTCTTAAAGTGCTTTGCGGTTTGTTAAAAACTGAACTTTCTTTGGTTCGAACTTGGTATGCATTTATTTAATTTATTTTCTGTAACTGGGCACAAAGCGTATCAAAACTACTTTCACTTGAAACTAGAATATTTTATTCTTATTTTTATTTATTTATTTTCTATTGGTTTTTTTTTTTGTTATTACATTTTCATGGCATGCACAAAAAATTAGCATTTCCTTTGCACACGGAAAAACTTTTGCTAGAATATGAAATCTAAATAGTTATGATTTCGCTTTGGAGCATTACACGCAAGTCGGACTACCGTCTACATTCGCCACTTCGACTTGAACGGGATACGGATACGTTCGATGTTCAGCCGGCGCGCACTTGGGGGCACGTCAACACGCCGTTACACTTCGTTTATGACTGTCCTTCTGAAGGCAGCCAAATCAGTGGATTGTTGAATTTGAATTGTTGTTGACTTGCCGAACTCATCAAAACGGCGAAATCTCTGCCTCGTTGTCACTCTCGGCTTCCGAGGGGCAAATGCGGAGCGGCCCAAGCTTCTTTCGTTAAGTTTTGTTGAATTTGTGGGCGTGTTGGATTTCTCCATTCCGAATTGGTGAGTTGAGGAGTTTAGGCATAAATTCGGTAAAGCAGTGCATTCTAAGGGGTTGTTCCTGTGGTCAAATAGTATTTTAAGTTTATTTAAAGAAATTTATATAATTCAAACTATGTACTATGATTTCTAACAGGCGATATTTTACATAATTCATATTTTTAATAGTTTTTTTTTCAAGGTTTATTTCCAAGATGAAAACCCGTAATAAATGAATTTAAAAATAAAATTTTACTCAAAAATATTCAACCAGCATTTTGATTGACTACTGTATAACAGTTTTAGCTCAGTGTACTCAAGTTATACAGAACACTTATAATTCAAACTAAAACTCATATACGTAGTAGAGCATAAAAATGTCCAGAGATGGCGCCACGCACTAAAACTCATATACGTATAAGAGCATAAAAATGTCTAGAGATGGCGCCACGCAGAGCATTAATTCGTTTTATGCCACTACGCAGCATAAGCTGAGCGCTGCTCTCCCTCTTTCTGACTCGTCAGCGCGCGCTCTCTCTCTCTTTATACCAATCTCCATCTGGCGCTGTTGTGACTTTTGTGTTATCAGAAACGCTTGGATGCTGGTCGGGTGCAGACGTCCCTCATCCTTGACAGAGTTCCGTTTGAATCAGTCGCTGCTGCAAATAGTTTAAAGTGCGAAAGCGTTTCGGCTGTATAAAAAATATGTAAAGTTTTGCCCACAATATACATACAGAACTTTGGGAACGTGAAAAGAATAAAGCAATGAGGATATTGTCCCGTTTTGGTGTGTTATAATCGAGACAAAGCCACAAGCGCAAAGGAAAAGTGAAGCGTTCTAATGAATATCTAAGTATACACACATACATATACCTACGCAAGCTTATATACATACATATACATATCTACGTGAAAAGAAAAGTTGTTTTAGGTCAAACAAAAGCCAAGCAAAAGATAAAGAAAAATCGGAACTAAAGCGAGCGCGAACAAAGACCAACAAAATGAAAATTAATTAGAAAAACGCTTTAATGCTGCCTGAAAATTAAGGATCAATTAAAGCGTAAGTAATTAATTATGCATGGTGTGTGTGCGTGTGTGTGTGTGTGTGTGTGTGTGCGTGTGTGTTGATTGTCCTCAAATAGTAGTTATATAAAATGACGAGTGTCTGCTAGAAGAAACTATTGGGCTTGGCAGGCACTCACATGTCACCTGCAATGGGAGGATGAGGATTGCACACCTGTTTCTCGAACGCTTGAAAATGTCACCCAGGCAGCTTGTTATCAAATCCTTCAGCTGGCAGCAGCAGCAGGATTTGTGCTAATTGTGTGGTTCCTCACAAGTGTTGCTGTGGCTGCTATGTTGTTGTTGTTGCTCTATAAGATCTGTTTGCAACTATTCTTGGCACTCACACTGTTTTTGTTGTTTATTGTTGTTGCTGACTTGTTGTGCACACAATTAGTTCAGTGTGTGTGTGTGCGCAGCAGCGCATACTTGAACTGGGCTCTGCCTAAACAGCCCCCAGTCACACATAGCAGATGACCTTACACACAACACACAATACACAACACACAAACAACAGGTGGATGTGGCGAGTCCTTAACTATGCTGAGATATTTGAATTTTTCCAGTCTGCATATTGTTTCTTGTGGTCTTTTGTGGCTTGCAGGCAAATGGGGGGGTTTATTGTTAGCAAAAGCTTATGGCATGTTGCTGAAATTTAAGTATTCAATTTTTATATACCCTGTACTCCTTGAAAATGTTTTTTTTTTATTTCTTTAAAGCTGTTTTTACATTTATTTGATGTTATATTATATTATATACATACAGTTTTTGTTTGACAACTAATTAAATTATTAATTATTAAATTATTATTATAATAAAATTACTTAAAGTTATAAATAAATAAATATGAAGCTGCATAAACTATATTCTTTATTAGCACTAATATTACTGTCCCACATTGAATATGTTTGTCTTTACTTTAATTTCTGACATATAAATTGAATTTATGGTATATCACCCTTCACTCTACGTAAATAAAAAAGATTTGGATACATTGATTGATTGGAACCGGGTTCGAATCTCTGGCTAGTGTGTGCATCTATATATTTATATATATATATATGATTTTTAATTGGTATATACACACATTTAAATACTAAATATTTTTAACAATTTAAATAAACACAAACACTGAAATTATTTAAAAATGATTTATATTAAATGTCGACTTAAGCATAGAAAAAGCACGCCGGAAACTTGGTACAGGGTATCTACTATTTGCGCATTTACGACTAGAACACTTTAACTATTTGTTGATGCAAGCGGACAATTTTGCGGCTTACTTTAACTTTTCTAGCTTAAATTTCAGTTTTCTTATGTGAATTAACGTCTAGATTCTAAATATTACACAATTTTAATTTAAGAAAATGTGGAATTTCTTGGATTTCCATGTTTAAGCAAAGTAAAGTTCAAGTTTTCTTGCGTGTGAATAGAATTGGGATTACAAAAACTATTTCTTTAATTTATGTTTAATTTATTTTGTCTACGCAAAGTTAGGCATTATTTATGCCAAGGTCCTTCCAAATATAATTTCTTGAATTAAGTAAGCTCAATTTGTATATTTCAGTAACTCAAGAGCTAATATACAATACCTTAAGTGGTTGCAGGGCAACGCACAGTCTCTTACATAATTGTCACCTGTGCTGGGGACAACAATGAGCTGATTACGTTGTTCAGAGAACAGTTGCCTAGCTTTCTAATGGTTCCTTTTGTTTGTCCTGCAGCGCATCCGTTGATGAGCAGCTCGTTGGCTATAAATACACCAGAGGGCGCGACGTCAATGTGGTTGTAATGCCGTCACGTCGCAGCGGTGGTGTTGGCACCACACGGCGCAAGCACTCGCTGGGCAATCTGCGACGGGCGCATCCGGCCTCCGGTGCCACATGGAATGTGCAGGTGGTGCGCGGCAAGATGTCCTCGAAATGTTTGTGGCACGCGTGTCGGGCACTGATATTGGGCCTCGCCCTCATGCTGGTGGGCGCTGGCATGGCCACGCTTGGCTACTATGCGGATCACCTGTCCATGGGCTCCGAGCTGCGTGGCAATGTGACGGTGCGCGTGAAGAACGACCTGAAGGGCTTCCATCTGAACAACTTTGCGTATGTGGGTCCCATTGTGATGGGCTTTGGCGGCTTCATTGTGGTGGCCTCCTGTGTGATGACCTTCGAGGCACGCGACTCCGCTGCTAAGGTGGTGCCGGCTCGCCTACGTGCGGGCGGCGGCAGTTGCAACAAATCCGCGGCGCGTAGCAATCAAGGCAGCTCCGCCTCGCAGCGACGTGGCATGGGTAAGTTAAGGAATTTTCCATAAAGTAGATGCTGCCGCTTACAGCAGACTTTTTTGCAGGCGCCCAGTATCAGTCGACGCGCTGGGATCAGCATTTCGGCGTCTTTCGCTCCTCGCCCGGCGACGCACATCAGCAGCTGCAGGCGGTGGCGGCGGGCGCCGCCGGCGCCGGTCAACAGCAGGCACAGCCCTTTGATCGCGAGGCGCTCACCGCGGAGCTCGTCAAGTTCTCCAAGTCGCTCAGGTACTTTCCATTGCATCTGCATTACGAGTAAACAAAAAATTCACATAGGCATCGCATATTGTAAATTTTGGTTGCAAGTTTTCGCAATTGGCTGCTTCATTGGCTCATTCTTTCTCTCTGTCTGTCTCGCTCGCTCTCACTCATGAACTCTGTCCTTATGACTGCTTTGCATCCAACATTAGCGCATCCACACGCTTCTCGCCACAGCTGCGCCGTCTCACCTTCACTGGTTCCGTGCCCAATCTGTCCACCATCCATGCAAACGCTCATCCCTCCGCCTGCATCGACATCGACACTAATCACTCCAATCCGTTCTCGGAACAACTGCAACAACAACTGCAACTGCAACTGCAACTGCATCAACAACAACAACAACAACATCAAATGTGCTGTAAACGGCATCACCATCATCGCCATCACCAACACAAACAACGCAAACAACAATTGCCCGCCAGCAGCAGCGTGCGACGCGTCCGCCAATCCCGCACAGCCGGCGGCAGCGGTGGTGTCGGCGGTGCCGGCGGCTCCAGTGCGCGCATCATCAGCAACTCCTCCAGCTTGATTCAGCGCACGACTCGGGAGTATGCCACGTGCGCCTTGCTGCAGCCGCCGGCGGCGAGTCGTGTTTACTGGCAGGCCTCGTCCTTTGATGCTGGCATGGGCGTGGGCGTGGGCGTGTCTGCAGGCGCAGCTCACGGCGCTGCTGGCAGCGAGAAACGCGCCGAGCGCAACAAACGCTCGGATACGGCCAAGCGTCACGTTCTGTCGCGGCAGCGACCCATCGAGCACGAGGAGGCGGCGCGGGATCGCGAACGGGATCGCTGCAGCCCGTTGGGAAACAGGCGGTAAGTGCGGCTTACAACCCACAGACACAAATGCTTGCCAGACACTGCATATTTTACTTAGGTTTGAAGTATTTAGTAAAAGCGCATGAAAGCTTTGATTAAGCTGCGGCTTGACTTACAAGTTCGCAATGTTTTAAATGCACGGGAAAGCTTTTGCTTATTTTGTAAGCTTGACCTAAAACTCCACATTGTTGTTAAGTATTAAGCAAGCACAAAATATGCACACGTTTCTGAAAAGCTTATTAGCACTTAATCCATTTAAGCTTAAAGCTTGACTTAGATTTGAATAATGTTGAATGGCTTAAATGTTAAGGAAATACAAAAAAAGCTTATATACAACTAAAAGCTTGACTTACAAAAATCACTGAACTTCAAGCTGTTTTTTCAAAGCTTTGCTAAATTATAAGCTCATTAATTATAAGCTCATTGCGTAATATATTTTATTACACAATGCAGCTTGCCTTACAATTAAAAGCTCTTGGTTTTCAGAATCAATGAAAGTTTTAATCAATCTTAAAGCTCAATTTACGCTTCAATAACGATTTCCCCCAGCTTAAACTAGTTGTATTTTGAAACAATACGTTCTTTCACTAGCCTATTCAAAGTTTTGTTGAATGATTGGCTCGTATTCGATAAACTTTAGCTAATTGCCCGCTTATCGTTATCCATTACAGCAATTCGACCATGTCGGACTCATCGTATAGCGGCCGCTGGACGGCGCGTTGTGCTTCGCTAGCGAGTCGCGCCTCTAGCATTGATTCGCGGCGCGTGCAGGTGGATCTGCACAGTCCGGAAGTGATGCCTAAGTCGATACTGCGCTCGCCCAAGCGCTACAGTTCCGGTCCCTCGGCAACGCCATCCGTTGAGAAGGAGTTCCGGTAAGCGCCGCATTATTGACATTGCACAAAGCATTTCCCTAACTAGCTGCAAACTATCCACAATGTGCCCCACAGCAGCCAATTGTCGGTGTGCTCGGAGCCGCCGCCACCCATGCGCCAATTGTCGGGACAGTCGAGCATGGAGCCCGCTGTGCCCGAGGAGAGCGTTGAGCTAATCGATGAACGTGCTACCGTCGAGTGCAACAGCAACAGCGAGTGCAACGTCTCCTACGGCGAGATAACCGAGCTGGTGCATCATACGCACAGTTTGCCACCGAAGAAACCGCGTCCCGACTTTCTGCCACTGGGCGGCAGCGCAGATCAGCCGCAACAGCAACAACAACAACAACAGGAGGAGCAAGAACAACAACAACAGCAGCAGCAGCAGCAGAAATCAAACCCTGCAACGCTCTATAGGAGCAACAGTTCCAGGCAATTCTATCGGCCCAAGCCCGGCATAGCCAAGGAGCGGGATGATTCAGTGTTCTACATACGCTCCCTGGAGCGCGGCACCAGTTCCACCAGCGGCGATGAGCACATGTACGACTCCCTGAGGGTCATCAACGAGCGTCGCTCCACCCTGCTGAAGGCGGATTCGCAGAGCTCGCTGGGCTCCGCAGAGCGCAAGTTGAGCAGCTTTTCGTTAAAAATGCCGGACATAACGGAGCGCGAGAATTCCATAGATATAGAGGAGGGACCGCCGCCAACAACAAAGCCAATGGCTGAAAATGCAACCACAGAAGAGCTTGAGCAGAACCCAAATGAAATACCTAAATTGATGTAAATAATATAAATGTGTACGTACTGATAGGGTGTGTGGAATATTTAGTGACCGCTAGCCAACGACAGTTACTTTAGCACGGATCTATTTAAAATGTTCGAGAGCAAACATTTTGATAAACTCGCAAAATTGGTACACCGAAATTGAATTTAAGTTTAGCATAGAAACCGTCTAATTACGATCTCAGATTTCCTTTCCTTTCACTTTAAAGAGAATCGAATCTATTTGAAAACTGTTACGATAAAACCAAACTACGACGAATCGTTATCTGTGTTGCCATAGGCGCTCTTCAGTGTATTGGAAAAAAAACCTATTTTATATATTTATGTGTTTGAAATTGTAGTCTTCCTAACTAAAACCAAAGAAACACAAGGAAAACAAACAAACGAATCAAATATTACACTGTTATAATTTAAAATTGCTTTCTATGGTTATAAACGAGCTTTTAATATTAAGCGCTCCAAAAACATTTCGCCTATATTCTGTTTTCTGTGAACTATAAAAAGCAATTATAAATTGTATATAATATACTGTGTAAAAATACAATCAGCTTACAAGCGAAGACTGATGATCGTAAATTTATTATGTTCAATTGTTCTAAAAAGTTGTCAATTTTTGTTCGAATACAATGAAAAGCAATAAGAAATTGTAATTATTTATTAAGAGAGAGTGCAGAGTGCACGTGAGGGCAACGAAAAGCTGGCAATTAATGAACGAATAAACATATTATGTTAACAGTGTTCCATATAACTTAACCATAACAAATCAGAAAACATCAGAAAACTCAAAAATCACTTAACTTTGATTTTCTGAAATAGTCACAAAAGGTTTGCAGCAACTTCTACCAACGTAATTATTGATAATCATATATAACAATTGTGTAAAATATTCTTTACATAATACTTATACACACACGCATAAATATGTATTTTATATCTGAGTGTTAATTTATAAATCAAAAGAACGCAAAGCAAATGTTTCTTAATCCATGTTTCTTATAAATGTGTTGAAAGTCAACCTATAACACAAAATTAAGTGCAATCAGGTATTGACACTTGAGAAAAAAAATATATATGATGGAATTTGTACTTATGAAAAATCAGATAAAACCCAAAATGTTATATGTACTCATTATTGATGTGCAAGAAGTTTTATATTAACTGTTTATTGCATGAGAGCTCCATATTCATTAGAAATGCAAACAATATTTATATTAATAAAAAGAATTATATGTGTGTTGAAACGGAAAGTTTTAAATTATTATTTTTTTAATTCAAGCGGGCTTTTATTTCGTCAAGTGTAGAGTACGTTGAATTATTTCATGTGGAGCAATTCGGTGTGGAGCAAAACTGTTATTTAACAGAGCTGCTAAGCACGTAATGTTAGCTTGCATCATTATTTGTTGTTGTTCCCGCAATACACACAATTTTGCGGATTTTTAGTTAATAGCCATTGACGACCTACGACCAGACTTGCCCGAGTTTGGAATATTGCCTGCCGAACACGCTTCCTCTTCCGTAGCATATAAGCAATCGAAACAAAATGGTATTTGGGTAAGCTACTGCACATTTTCATGCCAAAATTACGTAACCTTAAAGTCAATCCATCGATTGCTGTTAGACTGTTGGTTCGCGGCGGTCTGGTCGCTGGCGCCGTTTACTACACCCGCCAGGCTGGCGTCTGGGGCAGCACGGAGGAGACGGAGAAGCTGTACAACAATGTGAAGGCGCAGCTCTGTCCGTACGTGCAGCAGGCAAAGAAACAGCTGCCCTTTGAGCTGCCGCAGCTGCCAAAGGTGGGTGAGATGCGCTTCCTGGCCAAGCACTACTACAACGAGGGCGTGAAGAACTCATTCCGGTTTGTGCACATGCTGCCCTGCTATGCGGGTCGAGGCCTCAAAAAGGTGAAAGACACATTCGAAGATTTCGCCAAGCCGCCAGCCATCAAAGCCAGCGAGCAGCAGGCGAGTGCGACGAAGTAGTCCAACTAGTCCAAGATGTGCTATGCTTATCTGTTCAATAGAAGGCTGTTTTCATGTTAGTTCATAGTTAGTCTATTGAATACTATGTTTATGTTCTATTTTCCCCCAAAACAAACTGTCGAGCAGCTCTGCGGGGAGTTGAAGATGTCAAGAGCAGTAGTTGCTTTAAAAAACTTAATTATCTTTCTCTGTGGATTACTTAAGCGTATTGCGCTCGATCTTTTATTATAGCAATAAACACTATTATGTCTTAAGCGTGAAAGCCGCCTGGAAAACTTATTAAACATCATTTAATTTAAACTAACACGATGATTGCAACTTTTACAAAGCTAACAGCAGCTCTTTGTCTACATACATATAAATTGTAAATCTTTTTGAGTTGTGAACGATAAACTTGTATTATTTCAACAGTAACGTCAGCTTTTCTCATCTTTATTAAATGTAATGGGCGTCAGCTGATGATATATGGTGCATGTTTAAAATCTGACAGTTTGCTAACAACTGGACTAGCCACGATGACAACCTTAAATATTATTATAGAAGCTGCGCACTTGAATGCCAAATGCTATGCAGAAATAGGTAAGTCACCCCGTGCGGTATCAAGTGGCATAGATAGACTGATAACTCATTAGAGATATCAAATAAAAAAATGAAATTATTCATTCTATAAATAATTTCTTTCTAGATAATTAAAAAAAAATATATAATAATGCAGTGATAATATTTATAAATATAATCATTCCAGCAATTCTTGGCGGATGAGTAACCCAAGGGACCCATTCTTTAAGGTAAATAAGCAATAAGGATCTGGGCCCGAATCCCAGTGTCAACAAATAAGATTTAATAGCTTATAACTATGTATATTCTATAATGATAATTATTTGAAATATGTTCGCTTAAGAACCAATTGCTGAATCAGATTTGCTGATAATGCACTCAAATTTCTTATATGTATATTTCGTAAAGATCTCTGCTATTTGCTTTTCGCGCCAAGTGATGTTCCAGATTGTCAATCACTATAAAAACTGCAGCTTGTTGTCAAACAAGTTCCCACGTGAAAATCGGCTGATAAAAATATTGCGGCAGGCTGGCGACGTCACTCATCTGAGCGCATTGTCATCATCAGCATTCACCGACTGAGTCAGTGATTAAGCCGTCAGTGTCAAGGTTATCAGCCAGTTGGCATTTGCAGTTTACAGCCAATTACAGAAGTTCTCGTTCTTCCGTTATGTGTTGGTCCACTGAAAGATATTACGCATACGGGCACGCGTTCGTTAAAATATCTCACATTAAACATGGCTTTATATGCCGCGGCAAATAAAACAAAGCTAACAAAACTTATTATAAGAACAGACGTCACCGAGAGGCAAAACGTGCAAACGTGATAAGAGACCGCTATAACCGTAGACAGAAGTCGTATCCCTAGTTGTAGAGCACTTGAGTGCGCCCAAAATACCCATATGAGCGATAAAAGTCCGTTAGGACAATTGCAATCGGGCTTGATGTAACGGTCACTGGTTTAATTTTAGCATTAATTTTAATAGCCGCAGCAAGCACTTGAGTCCACTTCTGATTATCTGCAGAAGCGGGCAAAATATGAATTTTTATTTTTAATTTAAATCAGTATTTGTCATGTCTATTTATGATATTTGCTTAATGCCTATTTCCATTGGTTGCCGCTAGCTACTAGTTTTAACTTGGCATGCCAGCAATTTTTAATTAATAAACACAAGTAACTGTCTACCAGAAAAGTTGTCAGCTCCTCTCACTGACAGGCAGCAGATAAAAGTTTACTAATCACACCCCCCTTGCGCATATGCCTTCTCGATGGGCAGCTGTGAGTCATGCTATGGCAAAGATAATGTCAAGATCTTGGTTCAGCAGCTGCTGTGGTAGCGCTGCCGGCAAAAGTTCAAAGCGCCGTTTCGTATCGAATTATATCACGTGTTAAGAAATACAAAAAAGGAGCCATTTTCATTAACTTGTAAATAATTAAATTGGTTTTGGTTGGCGCAAATAGTCAATATTTGCGGCGTTCAAAACAAATATGAAATCACATTTTCGGCGACCCATAAAACGTAACAACAAACCACAACGCACACCAAAAAAAAAAAAAAAAAAAAATTAAATTAAAATAAATAAATGCTTAACCTCTAAATGGGCGAAAACATGTATACGCCATGTTGTGCCGCCGCTGCTCAAGGCAGACACAACAAGCAACACCTCACAAACCTACAGCGGTCTAGAGGCCGTAAGGAGAGCAAATGTTATATGAGCATACACTCACCTACACACGCACATGCACGCGCAAACAGCAGCCACACACAGACACACACACACACACACACACACACACACAGCTAACGATAAGCAAATTTAAGCGCGTCAAGACAAAAGAAAGCGTCTGAAATTAAAAATAAAACAACATTTTTTTTTATTTGTCTTTAGCGCACAATAATTAAAAAAACTTTTTTGTTTAGTTTAATTAAAGTTCTGATAAAAATATACCCATGTTTACTGACGTTCAGTTAGCTTGGTCAACACACAAATTGACGCAGATGCAAAGTTCAATATGAAATTAATAAATAAATACATGCAGGAAATTATATTAAAATAAAAGCAATATTATGTTCAGGAACGGTTATATCAGATCTTACAGGCACATTTAAATATGTTAAGACAATATTAATGTGTGTTAATATTGTTTTCTTAAAATTATTTAAATATATTATAAAACGAATATTTGCAAAAGCGTATCCCAAACAATTTTATCAACAGCTTCTAATTATTGTGCCTACTGTTCATGTGGCTTATACAATTATTTAAGTTTATGATCCCTAAGTAGTGTGGTTTTCCACATCCGTTATCTAATTGACGCGCGTTCGGTAGCCATATTAGAAAAACACACTCATAGGAAGAGCGTTATAAACTGCTTAGAGTATATACTTAAGATATATAGAAAAGTGTAACCCATCTTTATTAAATTATTTAAAGGTATAAATATTACCTTACAAACAAAATAGTTAAAACAGTTAATATTATACCTTATACATTTTCCTTTAACATATCAAAATTAAAGCTGCACTTAATTGAAGTTCAATTTATAATTCAATGCCTATGCAAACAAAAAATCAATTAAACAAACAACACACAGCGCACAGCAAGACACGATCATGATCAGCGCTACTTAGGCTACTGTCGCATCCATGGCAGCAATAATCATAATGTTATTAACTCATTTTGTTATTGGCAATTTGTGATATTCAATTATTGTCACACATATTTGTATGTCACGTCGAGGCGCTTGCTTATTGTTGTTATTGCTGATTAATTTGACAAACAATAGCGTTAAGGGGGCGACCTTTAAGCATAAGCCGGCGGCAGCAGCATCGTATACAAAAAGTTTGTTCAACCAATAAAATCGCATAATCGATGATTGTTCTTCAATAATTGTAAGCTGATAAGAATTAAACAGTTTTCAAAGTTTGACAGTTTATTGAACTGTAAATCGCACTCAGCAACAAAAACAACATACATCAACAACAGCAACAACAAGTTATATCATTTATTTATATGCTACGCTTTATAATTAATTTACTTCAAACATGTGCGTTCGTGAATTTTTTTAACAGCGAAGCGAGTGCCTTGGGCAAATATTACAAACTGAACTGAAGCCAATCGCTTAATTACAATCGTCGATGTCGAACGCTTTGCGGCCAACACCTGAGCACACACACACACACTCACACAACTCCAAATCCAGCAGCCCAGACATCCCCGCTAGCCAACCTAGTGACAGATATGCTAATGTTGCAACAAGAAATGCTGCATCAATTTGCACATTTGTAATTGTTAATGTGCATTAATTATTGTTTCATTCTATTTATTTGCGTTGACTAGAACGCATTTCCAAGAGCCGGAGAAACCGGTTTGCTTTATTCCAATACACTTATGTAATGCTTCCGATATGTACAATATATTTATTGCAAATATTTTTTGCTTTAGATATTATATGTGCCATTTGAAAGTATACCCTCTAAAATGTGTTAGTGGTATATCAATGTCGAGCGAATGTGTGAAATGTGGGGCAGGACCGAACTCCACTGGGCTTATACTTATTAAGAGATCAGCACGCTGAAGGGATTTTGAATTATAAAATCGGGCATACAGCAAAAGCTAAAAATAAACTGGTATAAGAAATTCAAATTCAAATATTTTGTGTACATGAGCTTAAGTATGCTATCTTTGGACCCTGAAATATACATACACAAATATTGCTTGATAAGAAAATGAGTAAATTTGTTAGCTATTTGCATATCAAATCTTGTTTGTCTTAGTGCACATAACTCGATTAAAAGTACAGGGTATGTGCTAGTCGAGCAGTGGCATTCTTGTGGCTTTTGCTGTTGCTGCAGCTGCTGGATGCTGCGGCCAGTTTAAAAGTGAGACGATCTCCAGCGAGCCTGCGCTGTCGCCTTAACGCTGTTCGACAGCTAACACCGTAGCACTAAAAAAGCACCTCCACCAGCTAGTGTTGTTGTTGTTGTTGTTGCTGTTGCTGTGCTTATCAACAAACCGAACAACGTACTGTATTTACTTGTACCTTCGCTAGCTTGCTCGCGTGTCGTTCGGCTCAGTGCGTCGTCGACGACGACGGCGACAGCGCAGCCCAGCGCAGAGCAGCGCCCTGTTAACGGTATCAGGTATTTCTGCGACGCGCAATGCGAAGCGAGCTCAAAGCGCCACCGACAAGCAACAGATCGAAGTCCTTGTGAATTGAGCAATGCCGTCGGTGAAGTGAATGTGTTACGTAGCGAGGATAAAACGATCGCGTGGAAATCGAGCGGGTGATAGAACAGGCCTTCAAGTGTTAAGCACAACATGAGCATTAAGCTAATCGCATAAATTAAGAAAGTTATAAACAAAACGTCCAAGAAGTGTGTGTAAATTCAAATTTTTAATAATAATTTTTAAGAAATACCACAATTATTTCTACAAAATGAAGAATCTGTATTTTGTGCACTTTACAAAAGTATTATCCATAACAATTATATTCGGCAATATACAAACGATCTTTGGGTAAGTATATTTAATTAGTTTTTATCTATATCATAAAACTTAAGTGTTTTAGAAAAGTTTCTCACCCTTTATCATTTTTTTTCTTAACATTTCCCCTTATTCAATTTGTTCACAAAAATTAACTTTTTGTCGAGCCAAAATTTCCGCTCTCTTGTATATAGAAATGCTGATAATAATTTTAATTTCTTTCTGATATTTACAAAAAGCAAAAGACGCAAGGCAGAGCACAAAACAATTGAGACTGATAAAACTAAGTAAATAGCATTGATATGTTTCCATTTGTCAGAGACAACCAAATTATAACTGAGTTGGCCAAAAATAGCTAATTGATTTTTTCGCTTTGGCATTTCTTTGTTCAATCTCTCTTTGTTGACATCCTAACTATTTAAGAGTTCTTTGTTTTGCTTTGAATATTTGTCACTTTTGTTTAGCCGTATGCTAAAAAATGCTTACTGACGAAAGAGATCTTCAGTTGAAAGTTATTTATATAAATTTTTTTCTTAAAAAAATGTTTACATTTTGTTTGGTACTTACACAACTGATAAAACTGATAAGAAATTGTTGCAATTTGATTAATTGAATACATTTCCTTATGCTGTAATATGATAAAGTTAAGAGATTGCTGGGAATTTCTGCTGGTTATCAATTTCAATATAAAAAATATTTAGATAGATGTGTTTCATCAGTTTATAAGTAATTGGGAATTCACCATTGAAATAGTTATTCTAAATATCAATTTGTAAAAATCTGGTTAACAAGCAACATTTACTCGTATACGTTACGCATTGCGCTATAACTATGCCGTTATTTATGTTACCGCCGATGCTATAAAACAAATATTTCCATAATTTGAAGGTGCAAAAAATAGTAAAAAAATTGTGTTTTGCTACAAATTTTAAATAATTTACGCCGACTTTCGGGGCTCATGTATATATATATATAAGGTTAGAGAGCTCACGGAAAATTATTATCTTCCAATAAATGCAATGTCAATAAGTAGGTAAATATTTAAAAGTAAACCAGAAATAAACAAGCTGCTGGAGTTTATTTATGGATTTTCTGGTTAGAGATCAGGACAAGTGCAATAATTAAATTGGTTTGCTTGTGCAACAACAACAAAAGCCCGCACAATACGATAGTTAAATAATAATAATATAATAGAGCAAAGTAGGCAAATGTCTCAGCCACCTAGTACCAAATGAGCTTGCACAGCTGCACAATGGATTGGAAACTCCCCCTCAACGCAGCCGACTGTAAATATAACAATATTTGCCAATATACCTAAGTGTACTTAATAGTCGCTGTAATATTTGTATTAAATATTAAAATTAAAGCAGCGTACACATCTGAAATTTTACGAGCCAATTGGACGTGTTCCAGCTTGTGGAAATTGCATTTAAATGCAAATTGCATTTAAATGCGTGAGCGCTACTTGGAAAAGCTAATGAAGAAACTTAAAAAACTGAAAAAATTAAATAATAGAAAATGGATATAATAAAAATATTGGAATTATGCTCATGAAGTATAATAGATGCAATATTTAAAAATCTTTTAAAGATTATTTAGCAACTTAAAGCTTTTTAGCTCATATTACTCATACGCAGCGTTAACTTTAAAACAATAAATGCTCGTCTGAAAATCATTTAACTGTTTTGTTTTCTTCTTCCTTCGTATAGTGCTGCTAATGGCAGCATTGTGGACGAGAACTGTCCATCACTGGCCAATGCGGATAGCCTGCAATACACCGAACTGATCCAAAGAATGACGCATGTCTGTCGCTACGATCGTCTGGAGCGACCTATAGGTAAGTCGAGGCACATTCTGCTAATCAGTCTCTTGCTCCATTTCTAACCTGCTTGCTCTTCGCAGAATACGACAAGGAGACTTCAAAGCGTCTGCCAATCGTGGTCAAGATGCGCATCTATGTGTACTTGCTGCAGAATCTCAACTCGGATCTGCTGCAGTTCAAGATGCACGCACTGCTGCAGCTGAGCTTTCAGGACAAGCGACTGGCCTACAAGGAGTTTGCGCCGGAGCGACGTGAGACGATTTTGGGTCAGAAGCATCTGAGCGAACGCCTCTGGCTGCCGCACATATTCTTTGCCAACGAGCGCGAGTCCAGCATACTGGGCACCGATGAGAAGGACGTGCTGACCTCCATATCACGCGATGGCAATGTGATCATCTCCACGCGAATACAAGCCTCGCTCTACTGCTGGATGAACTTCAAGAAGTTTCCCTTCGATCAGCAATACTGCTCCACGGTGCTGGAGAGCTGTAAGTCGAATAAAGTTTGTTATTGGCTGATATAATATTACAATTTTCTTTTGCTTCTAGGGATGTACAACACCTCCGATTTGTTGCTGGAGTGGGAGACCCGTGCGCCCATATCCTTTGATCCCGATATGCGGCTCACAGAGTATAACTTGGGTCAATTCTGGCACAATACCTCCGTTGTACTCTCAGATGAAGTCAATATGCGACACGGCGCATTTCGTAAGTGATTGGGCACTGAATCCTTATTCTTAGTCCTGCTAAACTATTTGTTTTGTTCACAGAGGGCAACTACAGTTCGCTTAGCTATACGGTCAATTTACAGCGCGAGATTGGATTCTATCTATTGGATTACTATCTGCCGTCCATGATGATTGTGGCCATATCCTGGGTGTCCTTTTGGCTGCAGGCAGATGCCTCACCGCCGCGCATTATGTTGGGTAGGTTCAAAAGAATGGAAATACTAGAAATATGATTATATAGCATATCCTTTGCTCTGCAGGCACCAGCACCATGTTGTCGTTCATAACGCTGTCCTCGTCGCAGAGCAAAACGCTGCCCAAGGTCAGCTATATAAAGGTGTCGGAGGTGTGGTTCATTGGCTGCACCTTCTTCATCTTTGGCAGCCTGGTGGAGTTCGCCTTCGTCAATACGATATGGCGGCGCAAGGAGAACATTGAGCTGAAGAAAGTCAACAGCAAGTACATTATTAAGTCCACATTAACGCCGCGCCCCTCGCGCCGGCAACTGGGCGGCAGTTTGAGCAACGAATCCAGAGCACGTTCCTGCTCCAGCCTGGATAACATTGTTTCGAGCACGGAGAGTGTGCGCAATGGCACTGTCAATCCGGCCTTTAACAATTATCTAACAGTCCATGTAAGTCAATGCTCACTGTACGCAAATCCAAAGGTGTTTATAAATTCTTCGATTTTCTATAGCCCAACCTGCCCATTATTCGTACTGAGTGCGCCGACAACGTCTCCGTTTGCAGTGCACGCTCCGCCAACGATCACGTTGTGGACATTGATAAGGATAAGGATAAGGAGAAGGAGAAGGATCCGCCCACGTTTACAACCATGACGCCACAAGAGATTGCCATGTGGATTGACAGACGGTCCCGTCTTTTATTTCCCGGCATGTTTTTGGCTTTCAATGCGCTTTACTGGATCTTTGTCTATTGTTTTTAGGCTAAAGCAAATAAGCACACACAATTATATATATGTAAATAATCAACGCCACACATGTGAATTTTTTTCGCTTGTGTTTGTTTTATCTTAATATTACGTTTATTGTAATATGTATTATTTAATTTTTAGATGCATCATCTCATAGTCATAGTTGTATAATGTCGCGCATGTTTTATAAATATAATCACTAAATAATTTGTATTACAAAATGGAGCAACATTTAAATTTTGCGCATCTGCGCGCAGAGTGACCACATATATCACATATTAAAATCACAAAGCTGTTAGTTAACATGATGTAAAACTAAATTCTAGTCAACATGACTGATAAGACACAGCACTAGATGGCGCTAATATTTCTGCGGCAGTTTGGCTGAAGCTGGGCATCGTTCAGTACCTAAGGCAACCGCTAGGCGGCGTTATTTGCAAAAGCAAAAAAAACAAGAACAAATTTTAACAATTACGATAATTACTATAGAATAATTGGCTGTTAATTGCTAAATAGGAGTAAATTTGCGAAGTTGTTCTCCAATTACTCACATGCTACGAAAGTTTATCAAATTAATTGATTTGAATACAGAATAATTAGAAAGATATTCCCTGAATTGAAATAGTTTCTCGTTTGGCACTCGCATCCGTTGCATTCAAATTTCCTGCTTGAGCTTGGTTCACTTCATTTAACCCCTTCCCGCCACCCACATGAATCGGTGCATATCTTAGCTCAATGTATTTGGCACTTGCATTTCCCTGAATATAATCAAAATATGCAAATGCAATTAGGCGAAAATTTAACATTTACAAAAGCGTGTTAATGCTTATATTCATGACTTGGAAAAGCATTAAACGATTCCGTTTGCTTTTGGGAAAGTGAAATTCTTGTGAATTAAATATTTGCAAATAAAGTTTAGGTTAAATTAAAGCAAACATTTGCACTTAGCTGTTAAGAGGCTTAGATTTGCAATTTAAAATGTAATTATATTTTTTTGTATGATTTTCCTTTTCTTTTTTCGTTTCCCATATTCTTATCCGCTCTTCATTGCAATTTATCTTTTTATTATCGCAGTCCTTGCACTGGCCCATTGCCCTGTCTCGTAAATTGAAACATAATTTATTGAGTTTGCGCGCTCATCGAGCGATTTGCAGAAAAGCAAAAACGCCGCGTGCAACAGTTGGGCGTTGATTTGTATCTGAAAATTGCATCAGTTTATCAGTTTAACATTACAATCAAGTTACGCACATGCGAATGTGCAATCTAAACGGGAATTCTCAGCACTCAATTGACATGTAAATTGGTAGAAAATGATTTGTTCATCAATTGATTCCAAATATAAATTGGAGAATCTAAATTTTTTCTCGAAAATCAGTTTGTTCAATAATGCATATATTTAAATGCAGAATTAATCTAGACCAAAATGCCGTCAAACATGAAAATCGGTTCAATTTTGACAAAGTTATGGGAGTTTTAAGTCTTTAAAGAATATTTAAAGACATTTTAAAAGTGAATAATAGAAAGAATGAAAACGAATAAAATAAAGCTAAAGAAAGAGAGGGCAAGATCGAAAGAGAAAGGAAGGGAGATTCTTTTTTCTCATTTTCCGCTAACCCATTCAACCATTCTTAGTTTCTTTTCTTTATACATTTCGATTTATATGTTTATACACTGCGATTTTCAAGATGCCGTATATAGAGAGGAGTTATATATTTTAAAATAAATTATGTAATTATTCTAATGTAACTTGCATCAAATGAAATTGCAATAGAACGCAGCGCTCCCTTTTCTTACTCCGTTGGTGAGCTGCCAAATGTGGAGAATAGAAATGATACAGCTTGACAGTTACGCATTGTTCTTTTTTTTTTGTTTTTGTTCTTGGTTCTTGTGCCAGCTCAGTGCATTGGTTCACACTTGGGAAATCAAAAGACATGACGTCAATCAATTGCTGCTGCTCTCAAGTGACAATCAATTGAGCTGCGGGTGCGTCTAAAAGCAGCGTTTGGTACAGCCAACGGAGATGGGAAACCAGAAAGCGGCCTAAAGCAAACTAGAACGGCAACAAAAGGTTCTGTTTGATAACGCTGGCAATTTTACCTGGGCCACCGTCTTCATTTGCTAGGCCATCATCAAGTGCGAAATTTCCAATTTCCGAAATGTGCCACAACAGCTACAATGAGCCTTAGATGTTGTCATAGATACGTGCCACAAATATGTGTGTGCTATTTTATTATTTGCCATTTTGCTGACCAGTCGAAGCCATGAGTTTGCCTTTGATTTTGTTGCACAATATTTGGCAGCAGCTACCTGCAGGTGGCTATAAATGCTGTTTGATTAAGCTATCTATTTGTATCTGTGTATCTTTGCGCTAGTATCTGTAACTGGTAGTTGCGTTGTTGCTTTGTGAATTTGTTAACTTTATTTATTTGCTGCAACTATTTTATTTGCTCGCCTGCTTGTTGACTGGATTGCACTGGCTCCTTCAACGATATCCCAACCCTTGGCAATGATATTGAACTTTTGGTTGCAAATCGCAGCTATCAATTCTTTATTAAAGTTAATTAAGCTTTTAACAATTGCACAACTGCTACAAAGGCGCCATTTATGCAACAAATTGAGTTAACATTTCCTGACTTGGCTCATTTCGCATTCTGTTTACGTTTTGGCCTCCGCACTACGTCGCATATTCAAATGCAATTTGTGTTATTAAAAGCTGAAACATGGCAGCATTCGGTATGCTGCTTTTAATGCGTTAATTTATCACCAGTTGCCTAGCGAGAAGTCTTTGCCTTTGCTTGAGCTTTTGCCTTTGCTATTTCAATACATTCGGCAAAAATGTTGTTGCATACTTTCGAGCGTCTTAAGTTGAGCTATGTCTATATGTTAGTCACGTCTGCAATGGATTCTCAGCACATGTTAGGCCCAAGATTTATTACTACACTTAAGTGAGACTCAATGGTTCTCAATATACCCTATGTAAATATATAACCAATGGGCGAAAAGAGCAAGCAAATGAAAAAAGCAGTGAAGACTATAAAAAGTTTATATGTATATATATATTTTTTTTTTCTAGTCATTTCCTTTTGGCTTGTGCGTTTGTGTACAGGGTATTTCCTAGTCCTATATTATTATTTTTATTTACTTATATAAATCTTAATCCTATCATTTCATATTAAAAACAACTCTAATGTGATTTTAATAAGCAAGCGACAAAAATTAATACTTAATTAAAATCTGCAGGAATTATAGAAACACCTGCTTGTATTTATAGAAAAACAAATTCATTTTATCAACTAATCCTCGATTATGAGCTATCAAATCTTAAGTATACAAGTTATATCTGCTTGATTATTATTATAAGTTATGAGCGTAAACATTTGAATTTCTGTTTTTGACATTGCCACACAAAGGGGTAAGCACAATAAATAAACAGCTCCGATTCATAACAACCCATTGAGTGCAGACTTCAACATAATTAGGATATTTCAAAGCTGATTGTTTGTATTAAATCACTTTAAATTATTCATCATTTTGCGTGTTTTCGACAGGTGGAAAAACCAGACTAAATTAAAATACAAAGGAGAACCACATTTGAGAAACTTAAGTGTGAAAAATTGAAAATAAGGTTAAATTAAATTTAACTAAAACCTACTCATAGAATCTAAGCCTTTGAAATACAGTTATATATTGGACTTATCATGGCCAATCAATATCCTTTATGGGATTACCACACTCTTGCGATAAGAGCGTATTGAAAATACTTTTTATGCATTTATAAATTTAAATATGTATAGTTGTTCTTCCAATTGAATTGA
Source organism: Drosophila colorata (assembly GCA_035041545.1). NCBI lineage: Eukaryota > Metazoa > Arthropoda > Insecta > Diptera > Drosophilidae > Drosophila > Drosophila colorata. The sequence continues at coordinate 12,473,591 of JAWNLD010000564.1, forward strand.
ACTGTTGCAAAGTGTACAACAAAATATCTTGCATACCATTTTTGGCCTCAAGCAAAATTTGAATTGTCAAAAATATAACGAGGTTTTTCTCTCGCACCCCCCTCGCAGCCTTCGCTCACACACAGAGCTCATCTCTCAGTTCGTTGGCCGTTGGCTCGTTGCGCTGACATAAACTGCATTGAAATGTCATAAAAATTGAAACACGTTTCTCTCGTCCACCTCTCGGTGGTTGCCATCTGCTGCCGGAGTTCGACTCGTTCTACGTACTGTGTACTGCGTCCCGTGTCCTGGGTCCTGCTCCTGGCTGACTTTGAATGGCAGTTGGCTTGTGTCGCTGCAGTTTCGCATGATGTTGTTGTTGTTGTCGGTTTTGGGCTGCTGCTTTGCATACAAATAACGGTAATCTTTAGCCCACCCCAACAGTTGGCCCTAGTCTGGTCGCTGGTTTGCGTTTCCTGCTGCGCTCTGCATTTGCCCCATTTCGCTGATGTTGCGCTTTTGCACTTTACACGTGGCCACTGGGCAATGGGCGTGGCCCTAACAAGTGTGGGCGCAGGATAGGGTGCTCAGGATTGCGCGGCTATTACGAAAATTTATTGTTTTACGTGAGAATAATTTTTGCACATTTTTGGAATAGGCTCTGCTATATAACTAAAGGAATTCGTTCTTTGAAGGTCTGCATAGGACTCATCTCGCCCATTATGCGAAATGGCTAATATCAATATTCTACTCTTCTATTATTTTATGCATCCCATCCAAATATGAAATCTATTATAGTTTAGAAGCTTTATAGTTTGTCAAATTGTCTACAATTGTTTAGAAATAATATATTTAAATTAAATCCTATCCTAGACCTTGTCAAAGGCTATAACACAAAACGGTCATTAACTGCAGTTAGTTTCGGCTTCAATGGCATATGCCCCATTTCAAGGCAGTTGATTATGTGCACACACATAGACGCACGCACACACCACTCTCACATACATACTAAACTATAGTTTACCACTTGAATGTGGGCGTGTCGTACAGCCGAATTACAAGCAGAATCGATTTGCATTTAATTGCATCTGTGGCTGAACAAATTTGCTGCTCGCAAATTTCTGTAATCGAAATTATTGTTCACATTGTCGTAATGTTTACGCATTTGTTTTGTTTGCTGGTTTAATTTGCTTTCAAGTTTGTTGTACAGTGCGTGTGTGTGATACATGTTGTGTGTGTGTGTGTATGCTGAGAACTCGAGAACTGTGTTTTATGTGCATAATCGTATGAGGGTGTTAAGTGTTTTGTACATTGAGGGGCCACACCTTTTGTTTATTATGTAATTACCAACTAGACGAAGGCCTAATGATATATTTGCATGAAAATCGTAAAATTATCAGTTTATTGCATATATATATGAAAAAAGATAGTAAATACTAATATTTATAATTATATTGATAAAACTATATATAACTTAGCCTGACGCAATTTTTTTATTAAATTTAAATAGTCTACGAAATGTATTTCGAATTATTGAAAAACACGGAAACAGCGTTAAAACACTCTTAACTGGTTTGTGAATCATTTCGCAATCGCTTTAAAGCAATTTTTAATTCTTTCTAGTTCCAATTTCAACAGATTCAGTATTATCATTTAAATAATCAACCTAATTCTGATTAAAATAGCCTGTGCTCCCATTAATTTCGTATTATCTCCACTAATAAGCTCAGACCACTTTGTCTGCACACTCAATGTGCGGCTTTTCTATGGTTGCATTTCAGCCTAATGCGTAGGTTGGCCTTTTGCTCAGTTATTAATATCAAAGGTAGCTAAACATATCTATCGGTAATCTGGTAGCTCGTTAGGTTCTCTTCCTGTTGCCGGCCTCGTTTGGAAGCCACAAAGGCAAAGGTGCGGGGTGCGGTGGTGTCTATGGATGCAATAAGCCTTGGCTTACACCTACACTTGTAAAATGCCATTCGCCTCCAGCTGCGTATCAATTTCCATTTTATGCTAACGGCAACAACAATAACAACAAGGGCAACAAGGACAAGCAGAAGAAGAACAAGGACGACGACAGCAAGTTGTCTGTTATGCATTCGTTTGTCGGCACTTTTTATGCGACTTTCTCCTGCTGACAACGTCGTTATCTATTCAAGTTTGTCAATTAAAAACATAATCCCCAATCAGAAGCCAATAATACCCCGCTAACGCCGCCGCCTTCCAGCTTGACGTTTGTTCGTACGCCTCTGTCTGGCAGGCACTTTGGTGTGCCCCCCCCCTCTGCCCCTCTTGATAATCCGGAACAGCTCGAACACCATCAAAGTTCCAGATTGGACAGTAGAGAGGCTACGGGTACTAGCAGCCGGAGCGACATTGTCATGGCAAAAGTAAATATTATTTTTTTTTCATTGCCTTTTTTTTTTTGGCCTGATTTTTGTAACATTTTTGCCAGCGCGGAGCCAGCCGGGAGCAGCGTACTGTTAAAGTATGTGTGTGTGTGTGTGTGTGATTGTACTCTGGATTCTGGTTGTGGGCGCACTGGCAGATAATTGCTGCGATTTCCATGGTCGTGCTTTTGTCGTTTTTGATTTCTGCTATGATGGCAGCGCCATCAAAAATGTCGACAATTGGTGGCTATGCGGGCGCTGAGGGACAATGTCAGGAGTTTTGATTGAATTTTAGCTGGATTACAATAATACGGAATTGCTCTTCGAATTTGGCTTGTAAAATGCTGAATTAGAGCGCTTTTGGCTATTGAAACCACATCAAGCGCATTTTGCCCACAATAGAGTCAAGTGTTTAATGATGTGAAGCCGTTGTGAGACAAAGTTGGAGAATAAAAAGCTTTAAGGAATTCCTTTAATTAGCTTGTCTGTGTATTTTGATATATTTAGCATACGCTTAATAGTCTTCATATTTGGAAAATTATATAAAATGCCCTTTTTTTTAAGCGTACATTTGGCAAACACTTTACAAATTGTATTTATTTGCCTCAAAGCCAAAAATTCTAAGAATGTTAATTAATTACGATAGTTTAAAAAAATAGTACTTTTAGTCGTAGGTTTCGTTATTTTTTACTTATTTCTTTTTTAAAATAAACATTTTGCCTTGCATCTATGCAGAGCAGCATTTACAATTTACAATTTGCATACCATCAAAGCAATTTTATAGTAAACACTTTTCAATTACACTTCGGACAAATGCAAAGGGGGAAAAAAAACATATCTCAATTGATATGAGTTGGGATTGGAATACATTAATGTTTGATCACGTTGTTTGTTTTCAATTTACGCTCAAGTAAATTTATTTAGCTGCATACGCACAGATGGCATAAGCAAAAAGGATATCGGACAGGCTTCTGGAACGCAAATTGAAGCGCTGGGATTGGGGGTGTTAAAAGTATTAAAATATAATACAATAAGTTTAATACTTTAACTTGGCTTGAGGGCTAACAAGTAAAGTGAAATAGACATACCTAAGCTGCCCACACTCCCAGCACACCTCTACTCCATTAAAGTTAACCGCACATTTGTAATGTTTTTCAAAGCTTTTACTATTGTGCAAAGGCCCGACCGCATAGGGTAGAGAAAATGTTTTGCTAAGTTGGCAACGTCTGCGGTTGGGCTGCTGGCCACAGTTTATGGACCCAGGACTCATTACTCAAGCATGTCCTTTGCACTTTGTTGGATTTACCAGCTTTTGTTTTTGCTTTTCAACTGCACATTAATAATTTGTGTTGTGTGATTGCGCTGTGTGATTGCATTTGGCAGAGGCAACTTTGGATACGTTTGTCTAATTGCGTTTATCATACGGCTTTCACCTTTGCAGTGTGCTACGAAACTCGCTTAAACAGCTGACAAAACAATTCTAATTTGTGCGCTCTCCTCTTGAAAGCCAAAATGCAAAACAAAGCACAAAATAATCAGATTTGGCATTGTGAAAAGTGGAAAGTGAAAAGCTTTTATCTGTTGCATTTGCGTAAATTAAATGCCATTAAAATTATTTTCATAGCGCTGCGCCAACACACTGAAAACTATAAACTTGAGTAAGTGTAGGGGTAGTTTTCGGCTAAGGGGTAACGTAGGGGGCATAAAATGCTGCTACATCAACATTAATGCGGGGTGTGGTGGAAAGCAATGGAAAATAATAACAATAACTTGGCATGACATTTAAATTGAAATGACAAAAATAGCTGACTTTAGCTGGAAAAGAGAAGATCTGACATTACAAAGTTATCTTATTATAATGAAAGCCAGTTCCTCAGTGTGTTTTCGTTAGTAATGCTCTTTTCTTAATTAAAAATCCCCTTGAGACTTCGACTAATAATATTTTTAACAAAATTATTTATAATAAATTTATATTTAACACTATTTATTAAAGATTCAAAAACTATTTCTCCTACTATTAAGTTGCCTTAGGTCAGTTGAACTTCATATTACAAACTTGAAACTATTTAGAACCCACAACTGTCCAGCATTCCGTACCCTTTTGCCCTTTCCGATAGGATTTCATTTATATAAATTTCTTCATGCATACTTTTCAGGGTATTTTATCTCGATTTCGCTCAATTTAGCGTTTAGAACAACTCACACTTATCCAGTTCATTTCTCAGTGTCAACTTAAACTTCGAGCACTTTGTAAACAATATTTTAATAGAGCTCAACATGCTCGGGCGGGCGACAATAATAACAAGTAAAACGTAAAAATCGAAAAGCGAACACACAAAAAAAATTAAAATAAAAAATGAAGATTTGTTAGGCCAATAAATTTGTCTGCATGTCTAATTTGCGCATATTGCACACACACACGCACTTACAGACACTCACAATTCAAGCGGCATCACCATAAATTATTCTTATCTACTTCGTCATCGGGAGTGCAGTTTACCTTGTCGGTTCGGTCAGCTGTGGTCAGCATGTAACCGCAAAGTTTTCGCATAGAGAGTGCAACATGGGTTCGGTTTAGGGAGCTGGATCTGTGTGGCCAATGTACCCATTGTCGAAGCACAGACACATTTATCTGAAACGGCGGACAGCCTGTTCGCCTAGCTGCTGGACCAGCGCAAAGCGACCATAAATTAAATCAACACACACATAGAAAGAGGCAGACCTCCCTGCGAATGCGATGAGGGAGGCAGGGAGGGAGAGGGGGGAGGGGTGAATTGCTGTAAAATGACGCAATTGCAGCTGCTGCATCAATAGACTGTCTGCGAGCAGCACAATGAACTGAAACTCTCCCCCACTTTCTCCCTTCTACGAATTCTCTTTTTACCTTTCAAGCTGTTTCGCATTGTCTTTGGCATTCAATTCGGTACAATTAAAGTCGAGACCACAGTACCTAAATGTTAAATAATCCCATTGTGGGTCAGGTGAATGTTCGAATCGATCTGAGATACGTTTGGCCTTATTGTGCGAATTATCCATAATCAAAGCTGTCAATAGCCAGGGCTAATTGTTGTTGTGGTCTGACTCGGCTATCTAGCTAAGTTTTTCAAAGAGACAGATACAGATTATGCCCAAGCAATAAAGCTTAAAACTTTTAATACACTATGCACTATGTCCATTATTAATATGTCTTCACTCGAGCATCCATTTGAGTCTCGCCCTTCTCCCTATTTTTGGGTATACAAACTTTGGCACTTTGCATGACCAACTCAAACGATTTGCTCGGTTAGCCGTAAAACCAACAACAAACCCTAAAAGATACACAAATGCTTAGAGACCTTAAACGACTGCCGATTCGCTCCCTGCCCTTTGCTTGCTCAAAAAAAAGAAGGGAAAAGGCTTTATAAAAACACGAAACAAACACTGGGCCCTGAGGTTTTTGTGTTTGTAAGCACACAAATCCCAACTTAATCCATGTGCAAACTTTAAGGACACTTTACAAGGGTTTCGCATCCAGATGGCCCATTTGAATATTTAATTTTATAAAAATCTTTCAACAGCTGTTAGCAATAAAGTAAGCATCAGTTTGGTTTTTGTATTCAATTTCAGCCAAATATAGTTGCATGCCAATAACAAATATGAACATAAACTCATTTTAAACTTTTCAGTCAATTGATAAGTTTCTAAAGGAATGCTGAAAGAAGTGTAGGAATGTAGCAAACAAAAACGCTTAAATAACAGTATTCTATTATTTTGTTTAGCTTATAAGTAAACTCAACAAGTAAATTGGTTCGTTTTGACTTGATAGATATTTTAGATATTTAGATTGTTATTTTAATAGTCAGATTAATTATTGTGTTCATATTTTTTATACCCTGAGAGCATTCTACTTGTTCAATTTAAAATTCTGTAAAACACAGGGTATAAGTACCGCAAAGACCATGCTTAAAAAATACTTCATAATTCATTTGTCAGGATGTTTCAACGCTCTGGCAAATGAACATCCTGATTTGCATATTTCTTGATGTATTGTTATGCTGATAGGTAAGTGAAAAACATTTTGAAAGACGACAATTGTACAAGTATTAGCTACATAATAGAAACTTGTCCAAGCAGCTTGTTGAAATAATAATAAAATTGCAGCATTTCTGTGAGCTCAGCAGTTTTCATTAAATCATTTAAAATAAAATGGTAAACAATTTATAAAGCTTCTAAAATTCGTGCGTAGACAAAAGAGCAAAAAAAAAACACACTGTGAGCAGTGATATTTTTATTTGGATTTCTCACATTGTTGTCGACAAAGCAAAAGGATATAAGAGCATTATATGTGCTATACATACATATATATATAGGGACACACATGGCTAAGCGAGCAGTTGCAATTTGGGGACAATAGCAATAGTATTTTGTGTTGCCTTTTGTTAGGGAATTGAATTCATAAGAATTTCAGATTTAATTCATATTAAATGGCAGGAAGTGCATGAACAATCCTTAAATAATTGCAGCTGTTTTGACGATTTCAAATTGAATTACATGCAAGGACATCTGGGCTCCTTGTGCTAGCCACACAGTTGTGGCTTAAAGACTATGCCCGTTGTGCTTTTAAAGCGGCACTTAAAAGATAGAAAAAGCGAGAGAGAGAGAGAGAGAGAGAGAGAGGGAATGTGAGTGAGAGTGAGGGAGATGGTGTGGATAGCAGCCAGCCAGATCACGACGATAAATTGTCACTTGAAACGACTGCGAATTGAAAGCGCAAATATTAACATTCAAGACAGGCACACACACTTGTGGCATCAACCAGTCACAGCTGCTACCCTGCACAGCCCCGGGCCATGATGCTGTCCAATGCACACTTCATCACATCAGGAGGCGCCGCAGTTGACAGCGCAGCAGCAGACGACGACTCCTGACCAGAGTCGTGTTGAGCCAGTCAGCTGAGCAAACAATGACAGAGTATCCTTAGACATATGCATGGGTTTGACTATTGTGAACTGCAAACAGGCAAAAACTTTAATTAAATTTAAACTATGCATAGCAATAACAATTGCAGGTGCTTTCCAGTTGCCACTTAGCAAGACAAAATATATATTTACACTTGTCTTTTTGGCTTATAAAATTGCATTAAAGTGATTTTTAGACATGCAAACAAAACTACACACTGTTTAGTTGAAGCAAGAAAAGTCTTAAATATTAATAATATCAAATTCATATACTACACACGACCTCTCACACACGCACACATTACATAATTGTTTTGAAAGCCTCATTAAATGCCAGAACTTAAGCCAGCATTTTCTAGGAATTTCCTGCACCACTGCGCAGGACATGTGTATGTGTTTCAGTTTTATGTGGAACAAAAACACAGCAGGAGATTATGATGATTATTAAGTTGGGCCAGCCATTTTGGGTGCTCATTAAAGCCACATAAAATGCTGGCAAATTTCGGCTTCTGTTTGGAATTATCCTCGGCTGGTTCTATAATTGCCGCCCCACACGGTTATATAGTCAGAGGCCAATCATTTGGTGGGCGTTACGTTGTCATTATGTCAATCTGTGCGTTCCAAAAATCTTTTGCGTGTGAAACGTGTAACCATGTGTCCTTGCTGCAGCCGACTTCGTCCTGGCAGCGTGTGCGAGTGTGTGTGTGTACGGAATGATAATGAGTGTGTCGTTATCTTTTCTATGTTGTGCCTGTCTGCTTTTGGTAGTTCATTTAGCTGCCGTTAAACACACGTTCAAAGTTAATTAGTGTAGGGGCGCGCACATATGGCCAGTGGGCGTGGCTTTCATGACACTACGCCGTGCGCCCTTGGTTTGATTAATAGCAGAGCTTCGTCGGAAAATGCTTAAAAAATTATTTGCTAAAATTTAACAACTTATTTATTTGATATTAAGTAATTTCACACTTTTTACAGGCATTTTGAATTGTTTTAACATTTTAATTAAATTAATTTGCGCGTAAAGCACTCCACAAATTATATTTTATATTTACATGAGCTAAATGCTTTTATTTTAAATGTTCATTATTCATTTGAGTTCTGGAATTTTAATATTTTTTTTCAATAACATGCAATGCCTGCATAAATATAATTTATTTAGTGTAATGTATACAATAGTGCAATATAACTTACATGTATTTTATTCCAAAAAAAGAAGGAAACCACTCAATTAATTATGTTGTTTGTGAAATGGAGCCTTTTAAACGCAAAAATACCTTAAATATTTTCTAGTTGCAGCTGCCACATATCTCTATCGCTGCGTAAATAAAACAAAAACCTCAACCCGTGGCATGAATGGGGGAACTTTTAAAGCAAACAACAAGCGCACAAACTGCTCTTCTATACAGCATGTATCTTGCAGATACTTTAGCTGCAACTCTTGCCCTTGGCATAAAAACGTTGATGTTGCAAACCATTGAACTGGCTGGCCACATTATCTATCAAGCAATAGAGCATTATGAACTGCAACGTACGAGTCTTTTGATGCACAGTGATGTCGTTACTGTTGTTGTTGTTGTTGTTGCTGATTTTATGAGACTTGGCAAGTTTATTTATTGCTTACTTTTTGGCTTACTAATAAGCGATGGTGTGTAAAAATTGTGGTTGAGCAGATAGAAGACAGGAAAGGATTGGCAGCAGCTTTAAGACGGAGTTGAGTTGAGTGAGCTTTAAATTTTGAAATCGTATGTAGTCCTGGTCGTAGCCGGTACGGGCTCGTAATAATAACTCAGGCCGACAAACGTAAGCCGCACAAATCGCGTGCATTAAATATTTACAGTTTAATCCACTCAATGGCAAGAGCAAAGCCGCCGCCGTTGCCACCGTCGCTGCCACAGCCAGACGACGCGGCATTCGCAGCACAGCCGAAATGGTGTGGCAATAAAAAATAGCAAAATATCTTACAAATCAGGCGCAGCGACAGGCGAACAGGCAGACAGACAGACAGACAGACAAATATGCGCTGGCATTTCCCAGCAGACAAAGGCGAACGAGCAGATTCAAATACTCGAAGTGAATGTTAAAAACGTGCTGCTCTTAAGCATTTGAAAGGTGCAAAACCCCAAAAACTGCGGGGGGCACTTCCGCCTCGCATGGGGCAAGAAGGGGCTGTATTTGTTTGCCTGCAAAGGCTTAGCACTGTATCAGCACTTCATTGGGAGCACACTGCTAGAAATAATTACAGGGGCAAACGCAATTTTGGCTTAATGCTGCGGGGCGTTCTGCCAGCTCAGCCCCAAAAATCAACAAGCGACGCCCCACACAGAAAGTACAGAATGTACAGAATGCCGGGGCACAATATTAAAAGCTAAACAGCACGAAAATAGCGCTGAAAATAAAATATGAAGCATTAATATTCACACCCACATGAGTGGCAGAGAGAAGGAGCGGAAGCGAGCCGTGTTGAGGCAACCGAGTGCCACTGGAAATGGGCACGAGGCATGCCACATCAGACAGGCACTGACCTTTTGGCACGGCCGCACTTCCGGACGCCTCAAATTATGCCATAAAATGTTGCCCAAGGGATGAATTCATTTACGGCACACACAAGCAGTCCTTACAAACACAAGCACCCACAAACACACACAGGAACACACACACACACACACACACACACACACAGGCATTAAATCACCAAAAACAATGAGCTGGGCTCGTGCTGCTGCTGCCACTGCTGCGGCACGTCACGAAGTTTACCTGCTGAAATTAATTTCATTTGAATTAAGCACAGGCAATAATGCCAAAATTATTCACAGACACCACCAATACAATCAACCCCCCTAAGAGCGATACTCCACCCTCACCGGCATATACGCAATGCCCAGAACCTTGCCCAAAACCGAATTGTTTGCCAGCTTCTGCTGTTTTGTTAACTTGGCTTACGGTTTGTGTTTTGGGGTTTCGGCTTTGACTTTGCTAGCTCGGCAGGCCCAGTGATTTCTGGCAGCTAATTGAATACATTAAATTCAGTTTGACTCTGGCTTATGGATATGCCTTTCACTGTTTGCCATTGTGTCTTATATAAACCAGAAACCAAGCCACACAAAATACCTTAACATTAATATTCATATTTGATTCGACCACAGGCTGTAAAACTCAAAACACATTTTGAGTAGCATTTAAATTTACATTTCTCACTTTTTGCTGGCCACGCATTTTGGCCAGCTGTCCAAGCATTTGAACATGCGCCTGTCCAGTTGGCCAAAACGGACTGTCAGCTGGTCAGTCGCTTGTATAAAGCGCTGTCCTTGCATTTTAAATGCCACAAACAGACGGACGGGCGCGATGGTCCCTGGGGCTAAATAATATGAAATATTTACATGCCGCCGCACTCATCATTCGAGGTTGTGCTTTGTGGGCGGGGCAGAAAAAAAAGGCGCATTATCTTAATATAACATCATAATAATACTAATTTCGCATTGTTTTCAGTTTAGCTAATCCCAAATGGAACTCAGGGTGTGAGTAATACAACAATTTTTTTTTCTTTTATTTTTTTCTTTGTTTTAATACTATTATGTATACAATCCTATAGAATTAATATAAGCATTTAAAACCATTGTACGAAAAAAAAGTATATTAAGATATTAATGAGTGAAGTGAACTTTTTCGAGTTTCAAAACTTTTAGAGATTCTCATTTGCGTATGCTTGAGCGCGTCTTTGTTATCAGCTGGCTATGAAACGTTTCCACTTGAATATTTTCATATTATTAAAATCGTTGGGGTTGCACTGCCCGACCAACTGCAGCTGGCTGTGGCATGCCTCATAGGTGTGGAAGTGTGTGTTGTTCCGCTTGCCTTAGCAATCTGCCTTGATGCAACGCACTTATAGTCGCTTACAGGTGAGCGTTTCTTTTTTTTATATTTTGTTATTTTTTTTTGCCTCAAGTTGATTGCATTTTTCAGACGCTGAACTACGTATAAGAAAACAATCCGTTCGCAGGCAGCTTTCGCATGCATCGCACGTTCGCTTTTGGTTGATTTCTTGCATTTCTCATAACCCCCACAAACACACACACACACACACACACACACACACACACACACACACACACACACACACACACACACACACACACACACACACACACACACAAACACACACACACACAGGTATCGCAAGTCAGGAGTTGGAGTTGCCAGTTCTGGAGTCAGTCACATGCATCAAGTGCACACATGCATTTATAAAGCCCGACATCGCGGGTCAATTTCATGCAACGGCAACTGCTTTCAACCTGGACCGACCCTGGCACAGAGCCTGGACAACGGCACGTATGCGCGTTATTCTTCTTCTGCTTCTCGCTGTGGCTGCTCTGCCACTTTTGCAGTTTGTCGTTGCGGTGTGCAAAGTGCAGACCCTAAGGTGCGCCTAACTGTGTATTTGCGGGCGTGGGTGGGTGAGTGGGCGTGGCATGCCGTCACGTAATTGATTGTTCAATCTGTTCCAGATCAAACGTTTGACACCGTTGCCAGGGCTGAGCAATTGCTATGCGTAGCGGTATCTAAAATCGCCCCTGGCCCAGCTTCCAGCCCTGCAGCCGTACCCTCGCAAATCGCTCAGTTTAAATGAACTGTGAGCTGTTCTTTGGACACTCAACTGATTGCGATCCCTCCAACGAATTGGACGCACGACGGCGCTTTAAGATGTGCAAATGAGTGCCCTTAAAGCCGCTTCAATTGAATTTGCAGCTGTGTAATGAAGTTTCAGTCGGTCTAATTTGTATGCCACAGCGGCATTTGGCCTTGTTTCGTGGCCAATACGGCAAATGACAAATGCTGATTGCCCGTCGAGGATATTTAAAAGTCATTCGGTCAATGCAGCTGTCACTGATTGCTCTTACTGTCTCCCTCGCTTCAAATGGGCCACTAAATCTGAAGTTTTATGCCAGCATTTTGTGTTGCAAATTGAACTTTGAGCTGTTGCCAAATGTGCAGCGCATAAAAGTCACTTCAAATGTTGTGTTTGGCTCTCTCTATCTGTTGGCCAAATCACATGCAGCATATTGTCTAACCAACTGGCAAAGGGCCAGCCAGAAAGTCTTGCATGTGTTTTGCAAATCAAATGACAATCGTTTTGCCGTTTACGACGATTGCCTCATAAATCACTTGAAATGGCCAAAGTGCCGTATACTTAATGTTGATTATGGTATTATTAAATGGAAGCCAGCAAGCGTTAGCTGCAGGCAGTTTCTATAGTTATAATTATGATAAGCATTGTTTTGAGTTTTAGGAATATCTTGAAATTATATTTTGCATTTATTTCCTAAAATGATAGAAATTCAGCAATTAAATCTTATGTGCATTTAATGCATCAAAATAAGTTCTTAGTACATGCTAATTTATTATGATTATATATTTATAAACCTTTTTAAATCTCGGCAAATCTTCAACCAAATTATTGCTGGGACTTGTCTACACTTGGACTTAGCTGATGACATTAACTTGGGACTTATGTCCTTTTCAGAATATTCAACGAAAAACTTTGGCAAGTTTTTAGCTTTCTGCTGCAGTGGACACTGATATGGAATTCAATTTGATTCACTTACAACTCATAATTCATGAGTGGCCTTTCATTTGGCCAGCTCAATGTGTATTCAGATTTGCACTCACAATGAATATGCATGGGCTTGGAATAGCCACCCTCCCTCTCTCTCTCTCTCTCTCTCTATGTCTTTCTCTCTCCCTCACGTGTGTTCCTTTTTGTTGCTTGTTAGTGATTGTCCATTGGGCATTCATTTGAATTCTTTCGTATTTTTTGTTTTTTTGGTGTATGCCCATGTCAAAAATTTGGACAGTTTGTCACTTTAATTGAATTTTCATGCCAAGGCAACAAAAAAGTGCACAATAAAACCGAGTGGGAAAACACTGCAATTTATGTGAGAGAAAAACAGGAAAAAAAGATTGAGGAAAAAAGTTTGCATAAATTTGCGTACAACTGCTTAAATCTGCCATATGTATGGTCATATCGTCATATAGCAGCTGGAGTCTAAGAGACTCTCTGCCAAATGCAAAACATGCCCCACATACATGCAACACTTGCCGCCAGCTGCTGCCTGACACATTGCCACATGTGAACAACAGCGAATACCCAGAGAACCAGCGGCAAATTCACGCGTCTTAGACAATGTCGGTGTGAGTGTGTGGGTGTGTGTGGGTATATAGGGTGTGTGTTGCGTGTGTTGCTTGTTGCGTTGACGATTTCCTGTGCAGAATGTTTTCCCCTCCCTGCCGAACTCCTCACCTTACCTCACTTCATCTCATCTCAACACTCAAGCACCCACGTCTTGTCTCACCTCAAAAGCCGCTGATGCGCAATTCACGCTGCGAATGCTGTCGTAAGGCGCTTGCTGCAAATTCCCTTTCCCCCCCAGCCTCCCACAGACCCGCCCACGGCTCGACTGGCAAAAGAGCGTGAGTTGTTTATGTGCGTGTTGTGTTTGTGGTATGCTCGCAGAGCTGTGCGGAACATCTAACGACAACTAAGTGGCTGCTGCCTTGACGACACGTGCGTTTTCCAAGTTTTTGATTGGAAATATCTCGAATCTCATCCAAAATACTCGCTGTGAACCTAATTAATCAGCCAACTGTTTGTACGCATTTCTCAAGTTTTTCGATTTAATTAAATCAGTTGCAGCTGCTTGTTTGCAGTTGTTGTCTTTGCTTCTCAAATTGTTATTGCTAACCAAATATTTATAGTGATATATAATAGTACCAACTATTTGGTTATTACTCGAGTTTTTTATGCTAATGGCTATATAAATATAGTTCATCTAATTCCAAGTATTTACATATGTTAAGATTAATGACAATTAAACATTTGTAAAAAGCTTTGTTAGTCTAAGTAAAAAAAAACAATTTAACTTGAAGTATAATATATAATAATGCCTACTTAAGAGTCATATTACAGTAAATATTACAACATTTTCGAATTTTCCGTGAAGCCTCCCTATTTTATTTTCATTTTAAGCAAACGATTGGCAACATCGAGCGACGGGCAACTTTTATTGACAAGGAAATGCTTTTGAGCAGGAAATAAAAATCGGATATTGTCAATTGTTTGATGCCCATTGAATGCCTGAAATGATTTCCGAGTTGGCTACAAAGTTGTAAAAAAAAAAAAATAATGACGAAAATGGCCTTATTTGGAGTTTGTCCAGTCTAAGAGTTAATCGCGTTATGGATGGCAGCGATATAAGACCGTCTCCACTTTGGTGGAATGTAAGAAAAATGCTTGGGAATAAAATATGGGAGGGCTTAGTAGAAAAACTCATTACCTTTGCAGTCCGAGCTAAGCGCCTCGATGTGCCACAAATTGTCGCTTAACACCCTGTAAAATATGAGCCGGATGTGGGCAGTCAAGCGAAATGTGTGCCAGGTCATAAAAGCTGCCTGACAAACTTAGCACACAAAATGCATTGCTGCACAGCGAGGGGACAGAGAGGTAAACAAACGGACAGTCAGAGCGACAAGTCGACGGACAAACACTCATAAACACTTTATGAGAGCGCTAAAGGGGTTCAAGTCCGCTGCTCACACTTGGGAAATCAAACGACATGGCATCAATCAGACGTACCCAAACTGCCAGCAACAATGTGACAATGAAATCAAACTGAGAACTCTATCAATGTAACACCGACAACTGCGGGTTGAGGCGACACGCAAAGCCCCCAAGCAAAAAGAGACCAAAGCTGCGTTTTAGTTGGCCAAAGGCTAAAACCACAGTTCTCCCTTTTCACACACCCCTCCCCTTTTTTGTCCTCACAAAAGCGCCCGAAAGCCCGTAACCCAAAAAACCCGAAACTCTTGTTTGCTTTCGACCAAATCCCTCACACACGCAGCAGTGCAATTGGTAGCTGGTTGTAGCCTTGCGCCTTGTCTTCATTGTGGGCCAATTTGTGGACCATCATCAAGTGCGAAATTTCCAATTTCCGAAATGTTCAATGGGCCAGCAAAACGGCCCGCAGCAACAACTGTCATGGATTCCCAGCTATTTGTGCAAATTTGTTGGCCTGCTCAGCTACAGGCTAGCACTATAGCAAGTAAAAGTGCTAGATTCGAGTGTGCATGACCTGGATATGCCCTGTAGATAGAACAGAAGATATATATTTATAGAAATGGGCACATATGTTAAGAATTTCAGCTGTATGTTAATGCGGATATAATTAGCTTCTTTGAACATTTTTAAATTATAGAGTTCATTTTGATTATGAAAGCTTAACATTTCTAGCTGCTTATGAAGCGTTTCTCTATACGCTGCATACCGTGCACCTCCGTTAAGGTATTCTTTGTGCATAGGGTATAGTGAACAAGTAGAACAACAAATGTGTTGGCCGTGTTTTCTGCTGCTTTTCTCCTTGAACTGTCTCGAGCTAGTTTCTCATTGTTATTTACATTTGGTGAAGCATTTTATTATTTGCCATTGCAGCAATTTGGGCTCGAACAGGTACACAGTATTTGTCAATAGCCACGAGCTACAAACCTGTAGATACAACTAAGCGAGTTGTATACATATATATTTGCAGTTGGTGCGGGCATCGTTTGAATTTCTCTGTAGTTTAATTATTTGCTGTCCTTTTTTCTAGGACTTTTAATTGTCTGGCCTTTTGGCATGCGGTTCGGCCATAGAAGTCAGTGCCCCCTGGGCCAATTGAATTTTTGCATCTGCAACTTTTTGGCTTGATTTAAATTGAGCTTTTGGCCATTGATTGAACTTTTCAACTTGTCACCTTTTAAGGTGAAGTTATTTCTAGGGAGCTGATGAGTGGCACGATTTGATGGCATTATGGAGCAACAGGCGCAGTTGCTCTTATTTTTAGTATAATTATATTTTCCACCTAAATTCCATTATTTTCCATTTGCAGCTTACTTTTAATGCTAATTGGATTTTAATGATGTGAATTATATCAAAAAGTATTTCAAATATCTTTTATATTAATATCTTTGTGAAATTTAATCACAGGTAAAAGCTGTTGGGCGGCATTTACTTTGAGTGCCAGTTCCTTTGACAATGCGAGCACTTTGTATTTTGATCTGCCTGCGATTGACAGTTATTCCCAAAAGTTTTCGTCCAGCATTTGGCGAATAAATCAACACAGTTCGGGCATAGCTGGGCGCACCTTTCGGTATTTTCATTTCCCCCCCTGCTGCAATAAACTTTTACGCATTCATTATGGCCACCCGGAAAATGGCATTTTCTTTGTGCATGCCGCGCTCTTCCGTTTCTCCTTTCGAGCGATGTGGAAATGGTTTATCATTAAATGGCCGCGGCGGCGGTCTCCTCACGTAAATCGTTCGACTTGGTTGGACATTTTTTCCATTTTTTCTTCCCTGCTTCTGGTTAGCGGTTTTCTGTGGCTCGCTGTGGATTGAGGGGCGTGGGGGTGGAAAACAAATGTCAATAAAAATAAATGCGATTGCCGGTTGATGCAGCGCGTTTACCTTTACCGCAAAGTAAAGCACTACAAAATACTTGACTTGGCTGTTGTGTAGATATTCCCTTTGACGTTGAGTAAGATCTATGTGTGTGTGTGTGTCCATCAAGTGCGCTATAGTTGATAATAATTGTGATTAAGTCAAAGCGATTGTTGATGCGATTGCTATTAAACGCACCACAATGCGCTGTGGAAAATCTTTATTTATCTCGCACTTAATTAAAGGAAATGTACGTGGTTAACTCGGATAAATTATATGACGAATGGGATGATTGCTGTCCATCAGTTTGTGGGAGAAGTGCAGCCGCCAGCTTTAAATTCTTTTTGCCATGAAACATAGCCCAACATTTTGCGATAACCATAAAAACGGAACTCTTTTGATTCCCATGCCCATAGCTAAAGCATATTCCTAGACCAATTTTATTCCCTGCTGGTTTGCTTTTTATTGTTGTTTGATTTTAGCATAAAGGGCGGATTTGGCAACAAACGGCATCCATTTGGTTTTCGGGTATTAGTGGGATTTGCTCTTTTCTTGTGACCCCACAACAGCACGCCCAAGCCCCTAGCCCCCTAACCCAATGGTTGTTTGCCGTGTCCTACAGGCGTTTATCGGTTTTCTCGTATTTTTTTTTGTTACTTCGTATTCGATTTGCATGTATTTTGTGCTTGTCGCAAAAAATGGCAAAATTCTTTGCACTTTGTGAGAGCTTGCGTGTTAGTGTGTGTGTGTGTGTGCTTATGGTTGTATTGTAAACAGAGTGTTGCAAGATTACGCATACGCAATGTGTGCTTGGCCTGCTATATACTCTCACACAGCAGCACTTTGTATTACGTTGTGTATTATGTTTTGTTTTGACAAATTATGTAAATGAGATGCAGGCAGATGTTGCGGGATTTACACAACTGGTCCAAAAAGATTGCTGTCCATTGTCCGCGCTGTCGTTTTGGTTTCATTAAATGCTGACCCCATACTCTATCTACGCTTTTCATGACTTAATTTGCGTTGCGTGTCGTCGTTGTGCCATAAACAGCTTCACACAATAAAAGTTGTTGACATTTTATTTTATTTTTTTTGGGGGTGTGCGCAAAGACAGGGGGCCTGGTGAAGTCAAACAAACACTTCATTAGTACTCGTATTTGTTTATAACTTAATCTAGCCAAAATGTCAACACGAAGCACGCCTGTGAAATTTGTATGAGCACAGGACACGCACATTTGATGTGGGCGAACTGGGCTCTTAAAGTAGGGAATTTGACTTCATTTGTGGGAGGTAATGACCAAAATTAGCCAGGTCATTAATCTTGATATCATTGACAATTTTTTTTTTAATTTACAATGAGTATTAAAGTAGATTATTATTAATCCATACCAAGTTCCCATTCTTTTCTTTCTTTGATTCGCTCTGTTCTTTTAACGTGAGACCAGATAATTCTTACCATATGATTTTTGATCAACTTCATTAAAGTAGTTGTTCAGCACGAACCACGTTGTCCTTTATGCTTTGCATAGCCGCCTCCATCTACCATTTTCCCCAAATGAGCTTAAAGTAGTCAATAAAGTTTGGCACGCAGGCTTGCTTTCCTGCTTAAAATTAGTAGTTCAGTCTTAGTCTGCTAAGAGTTAAAGTGCCCGCCTTCTACCTCTCCCAGTTATGTGCACATTTCGCTGGCGCCCGAGTTTATTGCAGGTACGTGCCGTGAATTATTGTCATCGCTCGCTGCTTTGCCAAGATTAACAAATGTTCGCGTCTGACGTTTGACTGCCAGTCAGACTGTCGTTTTAGTCCGCTCCGCATCGCCTCATATACACGCTCTCTGTCTCTTTGCCAGCCTGTCTTTTGCAAGTGGCTGCCGCCTTGCGAGCCAAATTGATGAGCGTGTAAACATGTGTCTGTGCGCTTTTATTTATGGATTTCCATAACAATTCTGCGTTACATATGCGTCGGAGCTTTTGATTGAAGAGCGTCTAGTGAGAGCTAGCTGAATATGTAGCTATGAAAAAGTAGAACACACGAAGGTTTGATTAAAGGTTTGTTTTACAATTTTTTTTTCCTGTTTCTTGAAAAATTGAGATATATGAAAAAAAGTGAAGCGAGCTGGGTTTTAAAGCGTTGAAAAACCGTTAAGGATTTAAAACATTTAATACATAAAAGTAGAAAATGGCAACCAAACAAAAGAAGTCAGTAAAAAACAGTAGGAAGAGTAAAAAGGAACAGTCAAATTATGAGATATTAAGGCAGGGCATAAACAATGGGAACTACTGTAAAAGATGTAAGGATTAACGGAAGTGCCTCAATGCACATTGGTTCACTTTACTGAATGAAGTGGTCTAACACGTTTCCAAGGGTTTTTGCGAACAAACAAGATTTCTGACGAAGCCTTAAATTTAAAATTATTATAATACCTAATATAGAAAATGTAAAATTTAAAAATCGCATAGCTTTACCCAAGTAACTAACTGCAATTTAAAATGATTTATTCAATTTTTAAGCTGCATCGCATTGCACATACGCCGTGTTGGCCTGCGAATAGTGCATACATCTTCTCTTCTTATTTCTTTTTGCTTTTGTTTATTCTGTTGATTGTTTTTGGCAACTCTTTTGTTACACTTTTGGCTGCGGCTGCTGTTAGCTGTTGGTTGTTGGCAAGCTGCTGTCGCTGTTGCTGTTGCTGCTGTGGAGGCCGGATTAACATGCCGGTACGTTGTCAACGCGGCAAATGGTTCAGGTGTCAAAATTGCGGGGTGAAAGTTTGTGGCTGCTTTTACGGTCACGCTTATTTTTTGTGTGCGTTTCATGTGCAGGTTATTCATGTTATTCTTTAGCTATTGTAACTTGCTGCTGCTGTTTGTTGTTGATGTTTTTGTTGCTGTTGCTTGAGTGCAGCGGGCGAAAGTTTTGCGCATTTTTGCCACAGCGTTGAAATATGCTGCAAAGTTGCAAGGACGTCACGACAGCTTGCCTTAATAATGGCAAGCGTGCAGCCAGGTGGGCTGAGGGTGCGGTTGTGCGGGTAGTGGGGTAAACTATTACATAGCACGCATTATACATAGGAGCGAAGCAAGCAGCACATCTCTCTTTCTCTCTCGCTCAGAAGAAATGCATAAAAAGCGCATTTTATTATTTCACTCGAAAGTTGTTTACGACGCCTTTTTCTGTGCTTCCTCCTCCCTGCTTATTTTGCTCTTATTTTATATCTGGCATAGCACAGCTACCCCGTTGCGCGCATTCATTATATTGTAATATGTTTTTAACATTATTTTTATTATAAATCAACAAAATGCACTCAGCGCGACTTTTCAGTTGACGTCGCAACTTTTACTGAGCAGCCAAACGGCTGCAAGAGAGGCGTCAGGGCATGAAGAAGTTGCAAAAAGATTGGACTGCGATTTATTTTATGGTATTTAAGTTATGACTTTCGCTGTAAAGGACTTAATGGGCGGCGTAAATGTGGCAGACAGGGATAAGAAAGGCTGCAAATTGTCTGAGCCGTAAATTAACTGAAGAAAAGGAAACAACAAATGGGGGCATAATATTTGCTTTGGACATTTTTACTAACTTTAATTGAATACAATTTAGGAGTTTTTTTATTCTTTCCGTATTATTTCTTTAATAATTTTCTTTATTATTTGTGTGTCAAAATATTTGAAAATAAATATATGTCTTTAAATATTAGTACATTTTTCAGTTGAATCTAACTGCAAACTGTTTTGCCGCAAGGGCGATAAAAATAAACATTTTTCTTTCGGTTTCATTTGACTATGTTTCGAAACAAATGCCACAACTGTCAGTTAGCTGCATTTTTGCTTACGCAGACTATTCTGAAAGATGCAAATTTGTTTCAAGGATAAAGCGAGTGCACAGTACTCTTCTGTTTCTTCTTCTTCCTCTTCTTTTCGTTGTTTTCTGGCACTGTCGCAGCGACAAGCATAAGAAAATGTCACGGAAATTTGTCAACTTGCGGCATCTGCATAATGATGAAAAATGCCACATGACAGTCGAGTTTATTAATGCACAAAAAAATAAAAAATAAAAATGCAAGCGAAAGTAAAAACTTGGCCAGGAAAGTGAAAATTCTTGCTTTAAATGAGTTTCATTAAAAAGTTAGTGTAGCCACTCTTTTACAGATTGCCAAAGGAGCTACAAGTTTACTTACAATCTGAGTAAAATATGCAACCGGGCTTTTGCTCTCTTTTGCTCTCTCGTTTAATGTTTGAGCTCAAAGAGCATCAGATAATTTAAGTTCTTAAATAGTCTTAATATGTTTATAATAATTATTATTTCTTTTCGCCTAGTCAGCACCCGAAT
Source organism: Drosophila colorata (assembly GCA_035041545.1). NCBI lineage: Eukaryota > Metazoa > Arthropoda > Insecta > Diptera > Drosophilidae > Drosophila > Drosophila colorata. The sequence goes on from JAWNLD010000564.1 coordinate 12,494,688, forward strand.
CCTCGTTCTACTCTTGCCCTTTTGACTTGTGCTGTCTTGATTAGGATATTTGCTTTGCGTTATATGATGCTAGCTGATCTGATTGATGTGCAAATGTGGAGTGTCCTTTTCAGTGAACTGTGTAAGCACAGGCTGTTACCTGTTCCATTTAACCCGTATATATATAAAACGTGCAACATAATAAAGATGAAATTTGGTGCTTCATATCAGAGCAGCTCAGCTGGAAAAATTACAATTGGCCGTGTTCGGTCTGAAACATTTTCGGGCCCACGGGTAGAACAATAAAAACTTCAGAAAAAAAATAAAATAAAAAGGAAAAACATAAATTGAAATCATCATCAGTGGCAGAGCTCTTTTGGCCTTTTGCTTTCACGTGTTGCAAGTGAGCTGTAATCCGTGAGCTGATGAATGCGGCCTGTCATAATATGGCCGACTGATGCTGATGAATGCTGTAAGTCACTTACGGCTATAATGTAACTGTATAATGTGCACCGGTAATGGCTTACTTTCATTGCAATTTCCTGGCTTATTGAGTGCGGCTCTTAGCTCTTAGTCTTGGCCAGTTGCAGCTGCCGCTGGCCATTTGCATGCTGATCTCATTAGCACGAAGCAAGTTCAACTGGCTGGGCCAATACGCTACACGTCCAGGCAATTGCAGTACCTACGAGACGAGTATTGGGAGTCAGTTCACTTGCCACTTGCCACTTGCCGCTCGCCACTTGCTACTTGCCACTTGGTTGCCTGCATCATTTGCATGCAAATGTCGTTTGGCACTTTTAGCCACCAACAAGTCCCTCGTTGCAGTCCCTTAACCTCTCAACCCTCCACCGGTCGTACACTTTGTGCCGCTGCTTTTCTGCTCGTGCTTGTTCATTTTGCGCTTTTGCACGCCTTTGTTGTGGTTTAGTCCTGCACTTGGCTTGACTTTTAGCCGCAGTAGCGGGCTCATAAAGCAAGCCCAAATGCGGCGACAGTTGCAACTGCCGTTGACACTTCACCAAGCTAATATGCCAGGCACGCAAAATGCAAAAGACGGAGGGAGAGAGAGACAGATTGAGAGAGCGAGATAGAGCAAATAAGTTGGGGTGAAAAAGAAAACTAGCTGCTTTTATGAAAACTTTTCTTGCTGGGCAAGTTTTTGTGGAAATTGTCGTTTGTTGTTGTTGCCTCCTTTTTATTTTTTATTGGCTGACTGCTCGTTGCACTTGCAAATGTGCACTTTACCACTCATTAGTGACAGTTTAGTTGCAGTTATTTGCTGTAAGTACTGCTGCTCTTTAAAGACAAAGCAAACTCTGCGAAAGATCTCATACATATGCAAGTATTTTCTAATTGCATGAACACTAAGTTGCCCAAAGTACTGGCCCAACTTTTTGGGCCATGCTCAACTTTGTGGTAGTCGTAGTTGCGCTACAAGTCTTCAAATCCGCTTACAAGCAAAATATTGCGCATACGCACGGTGCGCTGCCATATGCCATATGCACAATGTGGGGCCTAATAAATAACGGCAGCAAGGTATTGAAGCATTGTGGCGCCATTAAAGCGCTGCGCTCCGACGCGCTTGGCAAAAGTAAAGTCTTCGCGCTCCGTTTGCTGCCAAGAACAATTAGGGATTTCAACGAACGCCAAAAGCCATACAAAATACGCTTTGGGAGTACACGAAATAAAATTTAAAAAACAAAATAAAGACAGGCAACAGAAGCACCGATGCCCTAAGGCCAAAAAGTCAACTTGCTAAAGAAAAGAAAAAAAAATAAAAAAATAAAATAAAAAATAAAACAACAGCGTAAAACCTCAAGCAAAATAAACAAAAATGTAATTTGCGCCACTTAGCAGCAAATGGACAGTGCCATTAATAATTCCATTTCGGTTTTTTTTTTGTTACGTTGGTATTATAAGGATGGTCCCGTACAGATAATAAGAAAATATGACTTTGTGGCCAAGACCGTGAACACTGCTGGTTGCCGCATGGGTTTGCTTTAAGCCAAAACCTTGCTTGGACACAAAAATGAAATTAAATAATGACAACACAAAAATATTAGGAAGTAGGAAATACGAAAAATGTTGGCAAAAATCATAAAATTTAATACATTTTTAGGTCAGCAATTAGAGACCTGTGAGTTCACTTCGGTTCTTTAAATTAGGCCAGAAATATTTTGCGTAATTATGAAGTTATTTAAGATTGTAGAGGCTCATTAAAAATGTAATAGAAAAATATTAGTGTTTAGTTTGCAGATGTGATTGGGATAAAAAACCCGCTGGAATTTCGAATAGCTGGGATCCAGGAAACGTTTGTGATCGAACTCTGTGAAATTCTTATTTTATCAGATGAATATTATAATCTTTTTCAAAATTTTTGTACGTATAAATTTTTGTTTACAAATTTAAGCTGTCATATCTTAAACAAAAGCTATGCAACTTTTAAGAAAAAAAGAAGTCTGTGCACTAAACTTTTCAGAGACCTTTGCATAGAAATTCAATTAAAGTGACAAACTGTCAAAATTTGTGACATGGGCACATGGCGCACTGTAAAACCAAGCGAATACCCAAAGGACAAAAACACTCACATATAAACACACACACACACACACAAACACACACAGACACACATACGCACTTACAATACGAATAATCCGCAAAGGGACAAACATTCATACGCATTCACATTGCCATTCACATGCATATTTATGGGCCAATGCAAATGTGTGTGTGTGTGGTCGGGGGCTTATGAATTATGAAAGCTAATTGAATGAAATTGAATAATGAGTGTGTCAGCTGACAAGAAAAGTGAAATTCCAATGGCCGATTTATGGCTACCATTGAAAACGATTTGAAAATTTTTGACAGTTCCACGCAATGTCCCCGACATTGATCCATAATTGATTGGCCGCGGCGATTTCTTATAAAGCCGTTCCACGGCAATCAAAGCGCCATTTGAAGTCATGAGTGGCTACCCAATAGTTTTGCTATTAGTCAGCCTGCTGGCTGGCGTGTGGCCAGAGGAATTGGCGCCGCGTAGCACGGCGCTGCTGCAGAGCCGGCTGATGCTAGAGTTTGCGGAGCGGCACAAACAAATACCAAGGTTAACTTACTTTACCTGCCGCAATCCCGCCAACAATGACACGGGCAATGTGCGCGCCAGTCGCGCCAAGCTGGGCCAACTTCGCGAGGCATTCGATGCCAAGAATGCGCAGCTGATTGCTAGCCTCTACCAGGAAAACGTGCAGCGCCGACCCTTTGTGCGGATTGTGATGTTGGATGTGCTGCGTGTGGCAAGCGGCAAGGGCATGCCACGCGGCAGGCCGGGGGTGGAGGCAGACCCAGTACAGGACTCAGCACGGTGCAAGGCAGCGCCGAATGGTTGGACAATGTGCTGACGGTGGAGGCGCTGCGGCAAATTGTGGTCGTGGATTTGGCATGCGGCTTGCTAAGTCGTCGTTTCCTGGAAATGGTAAGTGCCAAGGGGCAGGCGGTGGCATATCCTTATGCATATTGAGTGCTCAGCTGCAACTATTTGCAAGGCTTCAGCCAAGATGCTCTACAACGATAAATATCACTGGCTATTGATTGAGGATTATGCCCTGCATGTAAGTGCGGGCGTCAGGCAGTGGGAACAGCAGCTGCATCTGACGGATATGGACACGGACACGGACACTGCTACGGATGAGCTAGAGCCCATTGAGAGCTTAATGGAGACCCTGAACTTTTACATGAACACCGAGCTAACGCTGGCAAGGAGAACGTCCCAAGACGCCAGCTATTCACTGTACGATGTCTGGTATGTAGCATTGGAGTCTCTTACCCTCTGGTAGAGACAGCTGTCAGAGGTATTTGCTATCGACTTGTTGCTGCTGACATTGAGTATTAACGAGCAGTGTTTGCAGCAGTGCCAGTGTGAATCAGTTTGAATAAAATAGTCATTCAATTGAGGCCACTTCTCATTAATGTTAGAGCTTGTGCTTGTTCTTCCAGATTTAACCAAATAATTCGGAAATATTTAATTACTTTTAAGAATGTTAGATATATTGAAGTGAGTTCATTAATTTCCTGATTTCCCATTTGATTACATTGATAACTGACTGAAATCTCACAAAATGAGAAACTAATTCTAGCTCTTTGTCACTCAAATCCCTGCTACTCATGACCAATTTGTGAGTTTTCCAATTTAAATTTTAAGGAATCCTGGCCGTATTTATGGTGGTCATGTCAACGTTACGGAAATCGGCAGCTTCACTTTGACGGACGGATTGCAGCTGCAGAGCTGGTTTCGCACAACATCAACGCTGCTGCGACGACTCGATATGAAGCATGCCCAAGTGCGTTGCATGGTTGTGGTAGGTGATTGAGGCGTGCGACGGGGAGAGGCGAGAGGCGGGCACTTTACTCACAATCAAACTGGCCGCTTTTTGTTTGGCAGGTGACCAACAAGAACATGACGGGCACACTGCTCTATTATCTAACGCACACGGTATCGGGCCACATCGATACGATGAACCGTTTCAATTTCAATCTGCTGATGGCCGTGCGGGACATGTTCAACTGGACGTTTGTGCTGTCGCGCACCTCCACCTGGGGCTATATGAAGAATGGCCGCTATGACGGCATGATTGGCGCACTCATACGCAACGAGACGGACATTGGCGGTGCGCCCATTTTCTATTGGCTGGAGCGGCACAAGTGGATCGATGCGGCCGGTCGCAGTTGGTCGAGTCGACCGTGTTTCATTTTCAGGCATCCCAGAAATACACAAAAAGATCGCATTGTGTTCCTGCAGCCCTTCACGAATGATGTTTGGGTGCTGATCTTGGCGTGTGGCATATTCACCGTGCTTATACTTTGGCTGCTGACCACCATTGAGTGGAAACTGGTGCCGCATCAGGGTGCAGCGCTCATCAAGCCAAAGGGCGGAGCTCCACAACGTCATCATCATCATCATCAGCAGCAGCAGCCGCGCTCTGCTAACGCTATGGCCTTGGAGGTCGCGCAGGATGCGGATGATGTGTCAGAGGCTTCACTGCAGCTGCTGCCAGTGGAGGGAAGCTTTTGGCAGCGCTGCTATGCGAGAATTGGAAACTACATGAAAAAACGGCGAGCGCTGAAGAAAGCATCAAAACGCGAGGGTCTCTTTCTGGAGTCGGTGCTGTTCTTTGTGGGCATCATTTGCCAGCAGGGCTTGGGTTTCTCCACCAGCTTCACCTCGGGACGTACCATTGTGATAACCAGTCTGCTGTTCTCCTTCTGCATCTATCAATTCTACTCGGCGAGTATTGTGGGCACGCTGCTCATGGAGAAGCCGAAGACTATCAAGACACTGAGCGATCTGGTGCACAGCTCGCTGCAGGTGGGCGTCGAGGATATAGTATACAATCGGGATTATTTTTTGGTGCGTTATATACATGGATATACACTTAAAAGCGATTTCTTAGCTGCCCTTTTCAGAACACCAAAGATCCGGTATCCATGGAGCTCTACGCCAAGAAAATAACCAGTGTGCCACCTATCAAGGATAATGAGGCACCAGCTGCTGGTGGTGCTGATGCTGGTGGTGGTGCTCCAGCTGGTGCTGCTGCTGGTGGTGCTGCTATAGGTGAGGAGGAACCGGAACCACCGCCAAGTGGTGCTGCGTCCAAAACCTATCGCGATATTGTACATAGTCATGAGGTGGGCGCTCATGCCAAGGAGAATACGGCCACGAACTGGTTGGATCCCGATACGGGCTTACGCCGTGTCAAACACGAACGTAAGTTGGGACATTTTTGAGTCTGTATTTATTCCATATAATCTGTGATATAGGCTTTGCCTTTCATGTGGATGTTGCGGCTGCTTATAAAATTATTGCCGAGACTTTTAACGAGCGCGAGATTTGCGATCTCACAGAGGTCAGCATGTTTGCGCCGCAGAAGACCGTCTCCATAACCCAAAAGAATTCACCCATGCGTAAGGTGATTTCATATGGGTAAGTTAGTGGGGAGTTTGTTATGAATTGTGAAAATTAACTTTAACTATTTAAAAAGCTTGCGACGTGTTACGGAAACTGGCATCTTTTCGTATCAATTCAATATTTGGCACTCCAGAAAGCCGCCCTGTGTGAAGAAAATCGAAACCTCCGATTTACACGTGAGTTGGGCACAAATTTTTGTTGAATTGTATTTGATGTTTCTATTACTGATAGGTCGACATGGATACAATAAGTTCCGCGCTGATGATACTGCTCTTAAGCTATGGCATAACATTATTAGTGCTTGGCATTGAGATACTCTACTCCAAGTGGCAATATCGCATTGAAATCAAACTGAATTGAAGCGGAAATTAACCTAAAATAGAGAGCACTGTGACTAGTCTGTTTCCATAATACTGGTATCTTTACACCTCCTTCTTAATTTTCGCTTTTTACGCTTTTCCATTTCATTGGCTGCACACAAAGCGGAGTTGATTTTCAACTGCGCGCAGATATTTTAGGTATTCGTCAAGCAGTGAAAGTTTAATTAAATGAACTTTCCAATAGGAAATGCCCACAAACCCAAATATGCGTTTACATAATTAAATTTTGGAAGTCACTGTTGCTGTTTGACATGCAAGACGTTGTCAACGGTTTTGCAGTAATCCAATTACAATTATTTAATTGATTCTATTTAATTTGTGCACGGGGTTAAATGGATCTTAGCTTGATTAGCATAAATTGTTCATACGACGTGTGGTACAGAGCAGGAATTTAATTAAGTCAGGTCCAGTAGCGACCTCTACTCAACAGTTTTTACAATTCTAAACTGCTTAAATATTGAATTTACTTATGTAGTTGCAGCACGACAACTTCATTGCCAAAAAAAGAAGAAAAATATGTATTCAACAAATAAAGCAACAAGGGGAAAAAGGGTCTTCTTTCTTTTTACTAGTTTTTTGCTATGTGCGCCGGGAGGCAAAGAGCTAGCGAGTAAGCGAGCTAGCGAGCGGCCGAGTGAGTCAATTTAAACCACAAACGAAGTACAAAATATCCATTAAGATAACAAGTTTTCAGTAGTTGTAACATTTTCCCATGGCAAGCCACCCTTCCCTTCACAGGCATTTTTCTGCCTTTTTAGTGCCTTTTAGTTGAAGCAGGGCGGATGCTGCTGCTGCTGCTGCTGTTGCCTGTCGTCAGCGCACAAAGTTGTGGGCCCAGACCAACGTCTTGCGCCTTGGCGCATTGCCAAAGTGACGCTCTTAGGCATTTTTAAATTTGAAAAGACTTTTATTTCGCCGTCTGCGTGTAGCAAACTCAAAGTTGCAGGCTTCTGCAAAGTGCTAACAAAAAGGAAAACCTCAAGAATGTCCTTGTTAAAACATTAGCGTTAAGCAAAGCCTAGAAATCAATTACAAGTGATTTTTGTTTTGGTCGCGTATCCAGTTTTCTACAAGGAACATGTTTCAAAAGTTGCCGCTGTTGCTATGTTCTTTAATGTCCTGGCTCATTACCGAGCCATGGCATATGTCGTTCTGCCACCAATGCAACCACATGCTCATATAGTTTACAGAGTAAAAAAAAAAAGATAAAACATGGCTTGCTGAGTGAATTTGCGGATTCTATGTTATTTACCAAAACAAAAAAGCAGGCTAAGAGTGCAGAGAGAGTGCATTTTGGTGGCAGCCAAACGACTATTGCAGCATTGTTGCGTATTTTTTTTTTGTTATTGTCTGCTGGAAGTGTCAAAGGTTCGATTGGGGCTTGAGATAGCATAATCTAAACACTATAAGGCTTGCTCTATTTGCCGCACGATAGGAAACTGGTCGCTTTCCTAGCGACAATTAAATTGTTTTGGCTTTGTTTAAGCGCAAATTGTGCAACAAAACTTTTGCGGTTGCCAAGAAAGCTAACAACAGTGGCAGGAAGTAGCGGCAAGAAGTTGCAAGCAAGCGGCGCCAGCAACTGGGAGCTGCAGCATAATTAACAAAGCGCTCAGCAGGGCGCATAATTTTACTCGCTGCCAGTTCACAGTTTGCAATATTATGCAGCGTGGTCTGGCCAAATGCGAAACTTTTGCCAAAGCCAAAGTAAAGTAGTTGCCTTAACGCCCCTGGAGCTAACCGACTGAGACCATGAAGATCGGGGGTAACCGAATGGGACAGTGGATGAGGGGGAAAGGGACCAGCGGCAGGGCCAGCGCATATGCTTGGGGCTTGTGTCAAAGTGTGAAAAAGTTTCGAGCGTCTTAATTAAATTTTATACAGAGCGACGAATTATGCGCCAAATTTGCAGCGTGAGGTGATGGCAACTTTTTTAAAGTGACAGCTGCACATGAGAAAAGAATTGCAGCTAAAGTGTTAAAGCGCGGTGCAGAGGGGAAGCGGAGAGGTAGCAGACTTTTTATTTAAGCTAACTAATTACTGACAACTTTGCGTTAATTGAGTGGCTGCTTATTAAGCTAATGTCCTCTTCTAGTATTTTATAATTCTTTTTTCAGCTTTAACAAATAGATCTTTAACTATTACACTTATGCTTAAAATGTGTTTAAATAAAAAATATCGAGTTTGCAGATTCAATGAATTAAGTAAATTTAAATTTAACTCAGTTAAAGTTTATAAAAAATGTCAGAAAAATATGTATTTCAAATGAAAATTGCTTGCTTTTTAGTAAAGAAAGTAATTGAATAAACGTATTGTACACAGGTAGATACCCTGAAGTTATTAGGGTGAGGTATTATATATACAAAACCTATGTACAGTTTATACTTTTTTTCGCCTTTTTCTGAATAATTTTTGACGCATTTTTCTTACTTTCCTAATTATGATGCCAAGATGGTACCGCTTTTGGCAAAGATTGATTTGAGGACTTCAGCTATGGCAGCTAAATAATATAATAATTTCCCATGGCTTTAAAGGGCATTAATAGAGCTTGTGTGCAATTTCTATTAAAGTGAATAATCATAATAATCTCATGCTGTGCCCTGACCAAAGCAACTACTCCTATTGCTGAACTTGGGCACACGTCTTGGCTCTTAATGAGGCTACCAAAACAATTATGTGTCCTTCTCAACAGTTTTCTCTCTCTGACCCTCTAGTTCTGTACTCTGAATGCTTGTGCTTTGACATTATTAATATTTAGGTCTGCCATTTTGGTCAAGGCACCATACACAAGCACACTCACACACACACAATCATATTCATAAATAATTCATATTGCAGGCTCAATTATGTATAATTGAGCGTTTGTAATAGTTTAAGCACAATTTAGTTGGTGTATGTGTGTGCCGGTTTTATTAACACATTTGTTTTTTTTTTTTGCCATTTATCCACCATTTGCACCTTTCTAAATGCAGTTATATATATATTTTTTTGTTGCTCAATTGTGTGTAGCTGTAATTTATTATTATTATTTTTGCCTTTGGGCAAAGTGCCAACTATTCAAATTTTTATCAGCCTTCGCAGGTGCACATAAAATTGGAAAAATATGTGTATAAAATGTACAACTGTTGCCTAATGCACAAAAACATTAGATACAACGGTATTTTTTGTGATAAAACATTTAGCACAACAAATTTAAATAAGTAAGAACATTGCAGTTGGGTGTAACCGACAGCGCAATACTCTTTCAAAGAGTAGCTATCCGTATTTCCAAAAATTGGTTTTTTTTTATAATGCATATATTTTTATTTGCAGGATAAATCTAGAGGCCAAATGAAGACTAAAATGCCACAAACATGAAAATCGGTTCAGTTTTCAGAAAGTTATGATCCAAAAGTAAATTTTGTTTATCAATTTTAAAATGTTTGCAAAAATCTGGCTTTAAAATTGAGGGAGATATATACATTATAATTGCGTTTATATGGACAAACGGACTTTTTTCACTTCGTGAACGTTTATACACGTTCTTTGCATTGCCAAAATAGAAATAAAGTCCATCAAAAAACTTGTGTAGATTGTCGTAATTGAACATCATTATGAGTGTTTAGTATATACATTCTTTGCATGTATTCGATCAATTTACGTTATTCAGTTTGAAGTTTGAAGTTTCACTTTTATCTACAGCTGCCATGGCATTAAAACTTTCTTTCCCAGTTATTTGAATAGTTCCCGTCTAGCCGATGGCGCCGGAAGTTTCTATGCAATAGCAGCAGTAGCAACCGGAAAAACTAAAGAAAATTGAAAGTTTTTTGATTTATAAACGCGAAAGTTTTGCGCTTCATTCGACAGCATAACATATATTCTATATCCTTGCAGAGGGTATTTTAACTTTGTTACGCAATGTCTAAACATTAAAGGAGATATCTCGCGAATATATTGTAGCCTAGTCCCGCATGTTAACATGATTTTATTCTACATATTTTATAAAATATTAAAAATTAAACTACGTTATCATACACTTGATATATTTCTGCAAGGGTATTAGTATATGATCCCATACAGTGTACTTTTATAAATTTTATTTAGTTGAATATTTTATTTGCTGTTTCTTGGCTGTGGGTCTTTATAAAGAGTTTGGTGTCTTTCAAGTTGGCTTTGTTATGGTTGGGAATATACAATTGTCAAAATATGAATAAGAACTGTTAAGTTTGTCAACTTTTTTTGTATTTGTAAAAAAATTTTGACAATAAATTTTGCCACTTATAAAGATTCACTTTCACAAGACTGCTGGTCAAAGTGGTCGGTCCAAAGTGGCCACTCCCTCAACTTCTGCGGATGCTTCACTCTGCAACAATCGTTATGCAGCCTTAGCTGTCATTAGTCATTTAAAGCTTATTACAATGATATACTTTTTAGACTCTTACGGATCGGGACTATCGATTGGCATTCAAAAATCTCCATTCTACATTTTCCCCAATTCTGACAAAAATCGATAGGAGTTACATCACAAATTTTGCCAAAATCGTGAAAATCTCAAAACCAAAAAGTTGTAATGCAGTTTGAATCTATATAATTATATTAGTTGAAAGACGTGTATCTTTCCGAGATCGGACTTTATTTAACCAAGATAGTGCCACTTAAAATTTATTAAAATAATTTAATACTGCTCAGCTCGGGCAAATAAGGTCATATCTTAGAATGATATATCTTTTCAGACTCTTACGGATCGGGACTATCGATTGGCATTCAAAAATCCCCATTCTTAATTTTAACCAATATTGGCAAAAATGGCAAGGGGTTACATACAAAAAGATGAAAAACTTCCAAACCATTTGTTTCTAGATGACCGTCATATCGTTGGTAGTCATCCCTAGGGTACAGTCCTATTCAATGGCGTTCTCCGATTGAAACAGTTTCCAAAGGTCTAGAAGTCTGCACTCAGTACGATGATTCCTAAGCCAGAGAAGCAGCTTACAGATGTTGACGCGTACAGTCCTCTTATAGGCACTGCCACAGAAGCGCTACAACAATACTTGAGCAGCTTCGAGAAGTGGGCGTTAGAATGGAACATAAGCCTCAACAGCAGCAAATGTGCAAATGTGACTTTTGCTACGCGGAGAGAGTCCTGTCCAGGATTGGACAAACTTATGAAGTTTACTTTTAATTTTATTTCTTATTAAAGAATTTTTTCCACTGCAGCAAATGTTTATCATTTGTATGATTAAAAAAACACATTTTGTAATTTTTAACATAAATTAAATCAGAATAAGCAAAGAAATATATTTTATATAATATTACGTATAGGCGCTGCGTACAATACTGCGCGTCCATTTTACGCTCCACTTCGCCGCACTCAGAGAGGTCCAATAAAACAATTTTTTTGTTTGTATTGCAACGTCAGTGGAGGGAAGGAGGGTGTAAAAAAAGAACATTTCAATTAAATTGTCAGCAGGAAAACAAGCCACAAAATGTCAACAATGTGAGGCCACTGTTGGACACAATCTGTCACTAATATCAACGAGTTTTATTTAAAGCTGAAACAACCACGGCAAAACCGCTTTTGGCATTCTGTGTGCATGCCAAAAATGAGAAAATTGTTGTAAGATATTTTCACATGAGATTTATCGCGGCCATTTGCTTATTGACAGCTTTGTACGCAGCATGACAAGACAGATATGTATACAATAACAGTCAAAGGAGCGCGGGGAAGAGGGTCATTTGAGTAATTCATCATACACACGCAAGTTAGGTTTATATCGCACACACCTGTGGCTGTCCCATGTTGGGTGCTATCAATCAATCGAAATTTGACTTCATCCCTCCTGCAATAAATATAATATGTGGGGGAGTACTATTTATGTTGGAACGCATCAAATTGGGATGAGTTGTAAAATTAAACAAATTGAAAAAGTTTGTCTAAGGTCTACGATATTATTTTAAAGCAAAAAATTTAAATTTTTTAGCTGTACATCTAAAAATCTGTTAAAGTTTGTTGTTGTTCGCTTATCTAAATATATGTATATTTTTTGGTTTTTTTTTGCTGTCATTTTAGGCAACCACAAGTCCGTTCAGGGCTTAAAAGTTTTTGCCAAACTGTTTTTGGCCTTTTCGCCTAAAATAACGAAAAGGCGCTACGACTGCGACGAGTACTCTTGATAAGTCCACAAAGGCAAAAGGGGTTAAAAGCAAAAACTGTGCTGCGTAAAATGTTCGAAATTGAAAAGCGCTTTTCCCTGGTCAGAGTTTTGTGGTGAGATGTGGAGTGAAAAACTGTTAAGTGCGTACTCTTGATTGCAGCGAGCAAATGGTTCCCAAGTGAAGCGAAACTTAATGACACAAAGCGCACTAATTTTGTCCTACCTCCCACTCTTTACCTCTCACACTTCTGTTCTGTCAATGTACAAAAAAAAAAGAAGAAAAAAGTGGCACATCGAGAGGCGAATTATTGTAATCCACTTGAAATTCAATCAATCAGCGACTGCACTTGTTTTAATGGTAGCCAACAGTTTACAACTGAGTGCAATTATCTGCGTTTCGGATTCTAACGTTCTTGTGCCACGACTATTTTAGTCATGTAACGCTTAAATCAAACTGGCGGAGTTCTTTTTTTTCCTATTAATAACACTCTCGCCGACAGTGCTGGGATAGAATATACGATGCAACCAGGTTCGAAGTGTTTTGATATTTCTATCAACATTCACTAACAGGTATGCCTAGTGTCTATGAAGGAATAGCACAGACATGTCTGTTATTAATGTTGTTTAAGCCGACATATAATTTTTAGGTTCGCAGATGTATTACTCTTTCTGTTACAACAATTTGTAGGGTATGAAATCGATTGTTGATTGTGTATTGTATTTGTAAGCGAACATCTTTAAAAGTGTTTAATTAAATCTAAAAACTGGAACGCTCTGATATGAGTTTTGCAGCTTTCCAAAATATCTCCCACTTCCCATAATAACTTTTGCTAAATTTTCTGCGAAAAACGTTGTTTCTAGACAAATGCCAAAAAGGTCGCAAATGCATTAAGATTATTATAATGCCTTTTAAAATATTCAAACGGCAAAGTAAATGAAAGCCGCTTGCCGCTGTTCTCGGTACTCAGAGCAGCAGTTCTGAAGTCTCTGGTTTAGTCTCTTTGGAGCACAATAAATGTGTCTAAAAACTTTGCGACTGTAATGCGACTCCCGGGAATACAAATATTCAACTTGGTAAATACGTAAATATGACAAAAACAAACGCGGCCGGTGTAGCAACAAAAGCTCTGACCAATGGGAATAGCAAATGAAAAACAAAAGCGAAAACTCAACTCAAATAAACTGAAATCTGAAATCTGTTTGTTATAATGCCACGATTACGTTGCTCTCACTGTCACGTAAATATAAAAGTTGCCAGAGACTCCGACATGAGAGAGAAAAAGAGAGAGATAGAGAGATGGAAAGAGAGAGAGAGAGAGCGAGAGGAAGTGACGCTGTGCAAATATTGTTAAAGCAAAAATATTTGTCAGACGCATTTAACACGTATACGCCCCCATGGTAATCACTGTATAATACGAGCTGAGCCAAACAACACTCGTGTATTTGCATTGTCATTTGTTAACAAAAGACAAGCCGAAATGAAGCTGCTGCCAGAGGGTTTAACTAATAAATACATACTCCACTCGTACAGCAGTGTGTAGTGTTATATGACAGACACATTATCCTTGCGTACTTTGTAAAATAAATGCTAGGACATCCGCACAATAAAGCAACGCAAGCGAACAATAATTTCAAATACAGCATTTTCGAGCTGATGCCACAATTAAATGTAAATCGATTGGACAAGCGGCACGCCCACAATCAAGTGCTAATATATATGTATGTTTGCTTGTATGTGTGTGTCTGAGTGTGTGTGTGTGCTAACATAATCAACTGCTTTGTAAGGCCCAGTCTGTTGTTGAATCTGCCATCCTGCAACTGATGGCCAGCTCTTGGTCTGGGTTATGAGGATTGCGTTTTGTGTGTAAATTATATAATTAATTGAAAATAATTGTGCATATGTAATGGACAATTCATTGAAGACTCAGCTGCATTTTGTAATAATGGATTAAAGAGGTATATGTCAATGTCAATTAATTTAACTCAGCTGTGCAGTTGCTCAAAATCTATTCAAAAATGCCCTGAATTATTCGCAGGTAAAACAATAAATTTTCATAACGGCCTCGAAACTAGCCGCCACCCAACGCCCACACACATGTTAGGGCCACGCCCATTGCCCAGTGGCCACGTGTAAAGTGCAAAAGCGCAACATCAGCAAAATGGGGCAAGTGCAGAGCGCAGCAGGAAACGCAAACCAGCGACAGTACTAGGGCCAAAATGTCGGGGCGAGCTAAAGATTACCGTTATTTGTATGCAAAGCAGCAGCCCAAAACCGACAACAACAACAACAGCAACAGGAACAATAGCAGCATCATGCGACACTGCAGCGACACAAGCCAACTGCCATTCAAAGTCAGCCAGGAGCAGGACACAGGACAGAGGATGCAGTGGGTCCGACTAGTCGAATCCCGGCCGGCAAGCGAGCCGAGAGGTGGACGAGAGAAACGTGTTTCAATTTTTATGACATTTCAATGCAGTTTATGTCAGCGCAACGGGCCAACAGCAAACGAACTGAGAGATGAGCCCAGCGTTGGGGGAAAGGAAGGATAAAACCTCGTTATATTTTTGCCAATTCAAATTTCGCTTGAGGCCAAGCATGGTATGCAACATATTTTGTTGGACACTTTGCAACAATTCAATTCAATTGTGAAAGTAGAAAAAACAAGTAAAGGTCTCCAGGCAAGCGTGATTGACTAGGAGACACCCTGCACCCAGCTACGAACTGCCTTAATATGCATTAAAAGTTGCTTCTACAAAAAACATAAACACACTTCGAAATAAATGAAAAATGACTCCTGTTATGACTCCTGGTAAAATAGTCTATGAGAACTGAAATTTATGCAGACGGACGACTTGGCTATTATCAAATGTTTTCGCTTTATAGGGTCAGAGATGCTTCTTGTTGCCTGTTACAAACGAATGCCCGAGGGTATAGAAATAGGTTTTGTCCACGCGCTTATGCCAAGGTAAAAAATTTGGAAACATGTGTTCAATATTGCGCATACGCTGTGTGTTAGACAACATTTAACATAAAGCCAGGTCATCAAAATGATAAGCGTTTGGCTTTTTATTTGCATATCAAACGCGTTAGACACATTTATATGACCTTCGCCAGGAGCTTTGAGCGCACACGTTGGCCATAATATTAAGCTTTGCTTAAGAAGCTGCCCGAACCTTGAGCTGAGTTTTCAACATTTTGAGCACGCAGTATTTTTTTGGTTTCGAACACATTATTTATGACTTGTACGTTTTGTGTGTGTATTTTTTTTATATTGTATTTTTAATATGCTTGCCACAGAAAAAAAGTTGGAAGTTGCAACATTAAAATAAATATTCTTATGTTTTATTTATGAGAACTTTGCTGTTGAGGTCACGCTTAATGATCTACTTCAATGTATTTTACAAAATTTTACTTTTAAAAAGAATTTCATTTGCTTGAATGATATTATGATAGCATTACGCCGTCTCGATGACTTTAAATCCAATAAAATATTCCCCGAGCCCTATGCGCAATGTGTGGGCGTCTGAGTAGCTGGAATCACTTTTAAAGAGCATAGGGTAAAAAAAAAAAAAAGAAAGGAGCAAGAAACATCATCAACGGCAACTTAAGTAGCTCAATAAATCTTGAGCTTAACATTTGTTGAAGCTTTTGCCAGTGTGCAAACGTGACTTGAGTGCGACACATGCTATAAAGGTCTCTGCGAGTATCTGTCTGTGTGTTGGTGCCGCAAAGTATGCAGTAATATTTTACAAATGCTACATTGAAGTGCAGAAGCTTCTCTTGCGGGCTCAGTTACATGGTGCCCTGGCACCTTCATTTGGGGTGCCACTAGGCCAACTACTTAGCTGGCAGTTGTAAAGGCTTTTAATAACATGAGTTCTGTTGCCAAAAGTTAGTGAAATATCAATTGAAACCTCCAACATTGAAGTTAGCATCAAATATGCAAATTGCTGCAAATGGCTTTATCAAAGTCAACTTAGACTCCACCTTACGGTTGGCATTTGTAATTAAATTTAATTAAAAGTCTGCGCACATTCCAACTCGCGCAGATAAATGCCAACTGAACCTGAGCTGTTGGCCAAGTCCATTCGTCACACGCCGCTCACTTAACAATTCAGTTATTCAAATGAAGCCTGGCACCAGTTAGGTGGAGGAAACAGAGGGAAAAAAAATTATCAAAACCCCGCTTTACAGTCACTTGGCGGCGGATTATTTTAATTTTATTCATTGTGCATACAAAGATAAAAGGTGAAAAATCTAAATGAATTTTTAATGCGATTTAAACGCGTGCCAAATGTGAGCAAGCCTACCGAAAAAAGAAACAAAAAAGAGTTGTGTTTCAAGGACAGTTACAAATTTTGTACAAAGAAATTTTAAACTTAACTTATTGAGCAACAATTATTTATAGTTCAAATAATATTATTATTTTTTTTTTTAAATTTATATTTAATATCTTAATTCGTATTCTAAATTGAATATTCGATACTTGAAACAACTGTAAATAGAAGATAACTGACTTCGAAGGCAAATTGCAAGAAAATATCCTGAAATCCATTGTTACACAAATTTGTGTGTTGACCCAAATTGAAGGCTTTCAATGACAGTTAACTGCAATCCTCTTGAACGCTGCTCCATTTCCTGGGCAATTGCAAGCATTTGGGAAATCGAAATTTCTCACCTGATAATGGCTCACAAATTGTAACACCAATGCAGAGACAAGGACATGCGTAATAGGCACTTGGCAACCTGTGTCTCCTACCAAGGGAACTAATACGGTTCTTTGTCACTTTTGTGGCACATTCTACTTGACCAACTCAACCCGCAGTATGTTTTGATTTTGGTCTGGCCGACTGATTGGCGCCATGTCCTTTGATTTCCCTGGTGTACACACACCCAAGTGCCGTTGTGCCGTCATAAAGGGCAAAACGTGAGTGTCACATGACCCAATGCGTTCGGCTCTTTGCACCATTTGTTGGTCAATGTGTGTAAGACAAAAGCAGACGCAGTAACACATACATATGATGAGATTTCACTTAGTGAACTTCAATTGTTGTGGCTTTAAGAGTCAGCCAAATAGTTAACTATTTGTCTCCGGCACGCCCCCGCACAAAACAAATGTAGAAGGGACCACATGACTTATGAGCTAGTTAAATAAATTTATGCCCTGTGATTTTCACATAAAATTGATTTATCACATTAACCACAGATAGAAGGAACTCTCGGAGTTGGCTTCATTTCATGCTCGTTGGCTTTTTGGCTCATCAATTGCCCGAGTCGAAGGTTGTCTCCGCTTTGACAATATGCGATGGTAATGGAAATGCCAGCCATATGAAATTGCATTAGATGTACCCAAAAGAGAAAGCCATAAATTCCAGTGGACAGTAAGGTCACAGCACAGCAAAAAATGAAATGGGTTATGCCACCGCAAAGAAGGGTTAATGGTTCGGGTTTTCCTATTTTTTTGCGCAACAGAATTTATAACGACTCTAATGAAATTTTTGATATAAGTTGTAAAACACAAAGTAGAGGAAACGCTCAGGCAAGCAAGTGGTAAGCGCATTTATTTCAATTCATATTTTATTCTTAGTTTTTGAGGAATCCTTGAGCTGGCCGCTAGGGATAATCAACATAATGAGTGAAGCGCATTGGAGCGAGCTATCTCAATGGACTGCGCCAGGATATACGTATAAACAAGGCGAAGACGAGTTGTGTCAGAAACAAATGCTTTTCATTTCAAATGCAGCTGTTGCTTGGGCTGCCCCCCAGGGTCCCATGTTTCTTATCCCTTTCAAGTAGCAACAACAACAACAACAGCAATGGCTACAGCTATACGCCAAGACACATAGCTGCTTGAAGGACAACAGATGTTTCACTGCGGCAGCTTGTGTCGCTTAGTGTTGAATAACGTAATGTATCCTGAATTTAGTTGGGTTTGGGGACTGAAGGATAAAGCTTATATTTAAGGATTGTAGCAATATGCTTGCGGTTTGGGCATTAGTGGGATATAAGGTTCTAAATGAGTTCACATATTTGCAGGGAGCTGGGCAATAACAATTATTTAAGTCGCTAATTGTTAGGGTTTATATCAATTATAGTGTAAGTACTGAGAAGTCTAAATAATTTCTGTAAATTAAAGTTGCATATTTAAAGCAGTCAAATAAAAAACAAATGGGAAACTAATTTAAAGCCAAACAAGTCTTAATTTAAACTTGGTATTGTTTGAGTTGCTTATATTTAAAGTTTTCTTTGAATATATAAGCACTTAACTAAGAAGGTTACAATTTTGCATATTCTTTTCTACTTTTCCTTCGCTATTTGCCTAATGTCTTCTGTTTGATTTGTGCGGATTTGGCGCAACAAAAGAAAAATGAGCATAGAATGCGTGCACATACGCATTTGGGCATTAGTAGGATTTGTCTCTGACGCCCACATATACTTACAACAAACGTCTACAGCATGTGGCATAAATTGTATGCCATGCGGCAATGGGAGCCTGGGTGTGGTGTTGTTGCTCCTGAGGCAGCAGCTTGCCTCAAGGCGTTTATCGTTTGTAAAATTCGAGATTTGCATGCATTTGCTTGTCATAAAAAAGAAGCTGGCAACGTTGAAAGAAATAACGAAATGTGTTTACATGTTTATGTGCGAAGGGAACGAGTGTAAGATTACCCATACGCAATGTTTTCGGGCCACTTTGTTATACAATTTCTAGCACGGTTCCTTTTTTAGTTTTATGCGACAAAACGGTATAAAAACAACGCTTTGAATAAGGATATTTTATATAACTTTAAGATGTGAGACGCCACGAAAATGTTCCACCTCCAAATATATATTTGTATGTTGCATGTCTCGAGCAATTAAAAGCAGCACGTCATAAAATTTGGCCAACATTAGAGTACATTTGGTGGCACTTGGGTTTATAATTTAATCTGCGAGCTGTCAACAAATGTGCGTAATTACGCTTTCACTTAAGTATTAATGGTTAGCACATCTTATGTGCCAGTAACATGCAATCAAAATCATTTTTAGATGCGTGCTAAAATCCAGATTGCCACATAAAATGGAAAGAAATGACTGCAAGCCACAAATGAACTGTGTCCTAAGTAATTGAGAGAGATTTTATAACAATTACGCTTCGTGCACATCAAGTAGATAAACTAAATTACATTAATACAGATCAATTAAAAAAATTGGGATATATATATTTATCTCAGCTGTTTTCTATACATTTATTTATATTGTTAAACAACAAAGCGACAAAACTTTTGCAGCTGTATGGACAAAAACTATGCCAGATAATACAGATATAATAAAAGTTTTACCTAACTGTACGAAACTATGCAGAAAATTGAGTCAGAAGTCATAGAAACTTTTCATGCATGTGAGTTGTTGTTTTGTTAAGAGCCAAGCGAATTTGTTTAGAACTGTAAATATGGAGTATATACAAAGTTGATAAGTAAGTAGGCTGTATAAATAAAATAAAACATTTCTTTCAATTATTAGATTAAATATTTAAAAGAAGCATAAACAGACCAGCTGAGGATGCCCGCCAATGAGGGTTACTTCACACCCTGAATTATCATCTTTACGGTTTCGCTTGGGAATTTCACAGATTGTACCTACATGTATTTTTTGAAGCTCTTATCACTGCCAATTTAATCAACTTAATCTCTGCACAATCTGTGCACTTTTAATGATATGTCATACACAACCTATTAAGGGACTCTTTTATAATTCAACTAATCAACTGGTTTACCCTTTCAAAACAAAAAAGGGAGAAAAAACTTACTCAATTTCCGGGACGCGGAAATGCGAGTTAATTGACTCGTCCTGGCAGCAACTCGTCCCTTCATTTTTATTCCTCACTCCAGCCGCCCACCATTTGCATGCTTATCTCATTAGCTACCAAACAAGTTCATTTGCCTGCCCGCCAGGGCGCACGTCTCCGGTCGCTGTTTGCTATTGCTGGGGCTTCGCTGTCAGTTGGCCCATTGCTTGCCACTTGCAGGCTGCAACATTTGCATGCAAATGTCGCCTGCGCGGCAATGTCCTTTTAACTCTTGACTGCTCTTGCTGCTGAACTAAGTTGTTTGGTCCTCTTGTTGTCTTTTTTTTCTTCCTTTTTTGCTTGGAAAGTTTGCTGCACTTGACACATTTGTAAATATTTGCAAAAGGCGCAATGTTTAGCTTTGGCCAACGGCACCTCGCGTATACGCAACGTTATGTGGCAAATAAAACTAAGCAAATATCGCGCGGAACAGCAACAGCTGCTGCCCATTCATAATGGCCGCTGGTCTTTAGTCACCTGTTAATATGCAGGCCACCGGGCAGGCATTGAAATTCTTTTTTAAAAACTAGCACCTGCCACATGCAGCACTTTAAAGGCTAAAAGCAATGAAAGCAGCCAACCCATGGCAGCACTTCGCTGGCGGCCTTTTGCCTTGCATGAAGCTGTGAACTGGGTGGGGGAAAGGCTGGAGTCGTGACGTGAAGCGGAAATTATGTAAATTTAAGTGTTTTTTCCGCTGCATATTTTTGCGTTTTGTTTTTAGTGCCGCGCAGTTTTGCTCATGGCACTGGAAAACATGATGAGCAAGCGGCCAAAGGATAACAGCAGCAGCAGCAGAGTCAGGACCAAACGCCAACAAAAGATACTGGCAATTTTAGACCAGAACAAATAAGCCATAAACTTGGCTTTTCCATCTACAAGAAGCATGATTGCATTACTTTTTGAGGTTGAAGCATTACAAAAAGTTTTGGTAATTGTTTTGCAAGTTTATTTTGAAGCTACAGTAAAATAGAAAAGGCACAGACCCAGAAAGTCTATAGAACAAAGTATAACTTAAGGCAGAAATAGAATAAATATTTAAATATATACATAGTGCTACACTATCGATAGTTTCCATATCGGTTCCACAAGCGATTTTGGCCTCTCATGAATCGCACTCATGATTGTCTTTAGTTTGAATTTTAAACTATCGATAGTATTTGTAATTTCAGCTATCGTCTATCGAAACTATAAAATCCTGTTTGAGAATTAAAGTTCAAATTTTCTCTTGCAGCTTGCCCTTAACAAGAATAAAACGTGACCAAAAGCGCAATCGAAAATTTTCCATAACTTTAAACGTAGAGTTCTAGCCCGAAAATTGTGTGCTTCGAACTAATCCCAACCGCAAAATATATTTACTTCAATTTATAATTCATCCAATGGAGCAGCAGCAGCAGCAAAAGCAGCAGCGCTTAGCCCTGGAACACACGGCGTATGAGCAATTCAAAAGATACTCAACGTTGCAGCGTTCATTGTTTTCGATTGCTCAATGCTCGGAGTTTTTAATGGGCATACACGGCGCTCAACTGGGGCATACAAATGCTGGAAAATTTCTCAAACCGGACACTAGCAACCGAATGGACTGCAATTTAGCCGGGCATTTGGTATTTGTAGAGACAATTCAATGGCTTGCTTTATGTGCTGGCAGTTACTCAGGTGATTGCAAATCGTTTATCCTGTGGAGGATTGCTTTCCGAATGTCCTGGCATAATGGAGGGAAATGAAATGAAATTATCATTTTTCAGTCAGTTGCCGCTTTGCTTTTTTTTTCGACGAGCTTTGTAATCTGCAGGAAGTAATTTCAAAGTGCAACCTATGATTAAAATAATCTTTCTGGTTTACAGCACTTACAGTTATAGTTTACACCGCAAAAGGAAAATGAATTATTTTTCTGGTTTTTTAAAGATTTCTTTGCATTAGCAGTGAAAATTCTTTAAAATGCAATTCACAGTTGCTGCGCGGCAACACCTCTTGCATATCTCCATCTGGGATTCACTGAGCTCTTGAATTTTTACGCTGCACAGCGACATAAGCAGCAGCTTGAGGCAGCGACAGCGGCAGCCACTTGGTGGCACATTTTGTCAGCTGTCACAATTTCAAAGTAAACTAATTAGGGCAGGGGGGTGAAAATTCTACACTCAAGCTCCTTTTAAAGTGTTTTTAAATCGTTGGCTTTAAAATAAAAAAATCCTATCATTATTTCATTTGCCAGTCAATGGAGCTTGAACTTGTGTGGCTTAAAAATAGCATGTCAGAAATTGTTTTTGGCATTTGAATATTTCATGACATGTATCAGCTTACGTGCCACCGACACCAGCCCACTCAATGACTCGGAATGCTTTGAAATTCAACAAACATGCCAAACCGTCAAAACTCAATTTGCCTAAGCAAATAAGCGACAGGCGTATATGTGTTTAATTTGCTTGAAACTTATTTAATAAACGATACGGTTGGAGTTAACAAGGCCCAATTTAAGAGCTGTAAGGAAAGCAGGGAAGAAGAAGAAAAAGGGCAGATGTCAAGCAACTCTTTCGAAAATTACGTAAGTCACCAATATAAGGAAGTACAAGAGGGTAAAGTAACCGACAGCTATCCAACCCTTGCCTTTTTGGAATTTTTCCCTAACCACGTATATAAAAAACGCAGACGTTATTTAGGTACCTGTGGTCAAGAACTTGACATCCGTCCCAATCCAAGCTTGCTCGTGAAATAAAATTCGCTGCTAAAGAAATTTAAATATCAATTAATAAAATTTAAATAAAAAAATACTTTTTTCGATAATTAGCTTTATTTTAAAGAGTTTTTTAAATTGTATTTTGCTTGCACAAACTTTTTGTATTTTTCGTTATGCTTGGCAATCATTGCGTAACACTAATTGTTTTAATATTGTTTTTCATAATTTCTATAACCACTCCCCGCAGACATTATTTATGCGCATGGCTGCAATTTACCAACACACACACACCCACACATAAGCAACTCTAATCATTGTAGCGACCGTCAATCAACACAAATTGCACAAAAACTGTTCAAATTGTCACTCATAAAAGTTGCACGATGAAAAATTACGTATACGCAGCGCGTACATTTATTGTCCATTTATATTATCATTTCGTGTGCATGTCCATTTTGAGTGCTGTCGAAAGTTTTCGTGCTCTACTCATAACTGACAACTGACAAAATTAATTTGGCTACACCCGCACCCACACCCCCTTTACCCATCAATAAATAGCAGCACCCACAACAGCGCGACAAGCATTGTGAACTTTTGTGTGCCAACTTATTTGCTGGCTTTTACCTGCAATTAGACACAATTAAAATCGCAAAATGTAATTTATTTTAATTGCTGTTTCAAACAAGTTTTTGGCCAAAGCCTCAAAACTGTACAAGCTTTGGAGGGTGGGTAGTTGTGCTGAGTGTCTGCATGTTTAGATAAAGTTCGTTCAAGTGCTTTCAAAATAATAAAATTATGCACGCAATTTTGAATGTGAATTTGATGAAATTATAAAGTTTTGCCGGTCCGAGCAAGAGTGAACGGCAAAGAGCTCAAAAGGCCAAGCACTTGAGTGCGGGACAACTGTCCTTATACATCACCAATGCTAAGCTGCCAAATCATTGCCAAATCTTGAACAGATTTGCAGCTTAAGTTCCGTAATCAAGCCCATAAAAACAACTAATTAAATTTGGCTTCAACGCTGCCAGTCAACATTGAGCAGGAAGTTTCACTTAACCCTCATAAAAAGCAATTCCTTTTGGGCCTTTAGGCGTGTGCTTAGCTGTGTGTGTGTGGTGGTGTGAAATGCCTTACCACAAAGGCGCACAAGAAGTTGAGCGGGTTTGTGAGCTCATTAGCGGGTTTATCTATTAAGTAGCTGGAAGATACCCAACAACTTGTTGAGCTTAGACAGTTGACTGAAATTCACATGGTGGTTCATTACAAAGGCCCCCGATAAGCAGGCATTTGGCAAAAACAATTGAACATGAACAGGAACAGACTTGTCTAACCAATAAGTATTACAAATCACTTGCTCTGCGCTCAGGGCACAATTGAGTGCGTGTTTATCGGGCTGAAGTGCGACAAATATAACGCATTAAGTTAACATTATTGCCAAACAATTTCACTCTAATCGTGTTTATTTGTGTTATTTGTTGTTGTCATTTCAACCCACACTCTGACACACACACACGCTCACCCAAGCACCAGCAGAGCTGTGGGAAACGATTCGCTTTGGTTGCTTCCTACACATAACTCACATCCGCTTCGCATTTTTGTGAATTTTTTTTGTTGTCGCCGTTGTTGTTGTCGACGCCGCCAATTGACGTTTCGGAAACAACAACAACCAACAAGGGTAGGGGAAATTTATGTGTAATATGATGCTTTCTTTTGATACCGCCCCAATATACCCCAAACTCGTAGTGGAATCCTCTCCAAAATTCAGCTTAGCCGTCAAAATATTTGCACGGCGGAATATCCGCATCTCATTGAGTTAAGTAAACAAAATCAAATTGGGTAAGATTTGTCGCACCCTTATACTATAGGGAATGCAGTGGTAAATTATCCCGCGAGGCTATAGGCACATGCCATCCTAATTTGTGTTTCACTTAACATGTATGTAATTGAGTGTTGTGTTGTGTTGTGTTGTAGTGATGTGATTGTCACTGGGGAAAACGTTGGCGCCTAATTTCTGAAGTGCTTAAACACGTTACTAAGCACTTTGCTAGATTTGCCCAAAAGGCCCATTTATTTCGAAAATAGGCCTACAGTAAAGAGGGCTCTATCAGATACCCTCTCTCCGAATTTAAAGCAGAGGCTATGTTGCGTTCAACACCTGATGCCTAACATCGGAATAACTTGTATAAAGTATTTATTGTAGAACATAATCCATTATATAATAAAAAATGATTAAGATATATCCTCTGTTGTTTCTAAAAAACACATTTATGCCAATTGTCATGCCCTACCATGTTTTCTGCCCACAGGGTATTCACAATTGTGAAATTTTAAGCAGATTACATACAATTTTAATTATAATTGAGAGCAATAAATAAATATTGAGTTACATGCACATTGAAACATTTGATATATATTCTGTAATTAGTCAAGTTCTACGATGAGACTTTTTGGAAATTTTTGGCTATTAGCAAATAATGTAATTGATATGTTTTGATGAGCTCTGCTATAACATGCACATCAATTACGCTAATGTGAAAATTAGAGTTTAACTTCCAAATCTAACAAACGATTGCATAACCAGACGAAAACAATCCAATCAAATGCAAATCTCAGTTTAACATATTCAACAATATTTAAGCTGATGATATAAAATGTTTCACATGCATTACAACAGCAAATAACACACACAAGACACACACATCCACATACGTAATATAACTGTTATGAGCAGCTGTTACTTATTTCATATGAAAGTGTATGTGTATTTAAATATGATTGTAAATGCGGGCAAGTGTGGTAAATATTTGATGTTTGTTTTGGGCACGATGTGAGCGAAGGACCACTTGCAGTCATCTGCCATTAAATATGCTAAAGTTTTGTTTTATTTGCCGACAGACCACAGAGCATTGTACATTTTATTTCACAACCTATAAAATTGTTCGAAAAGTATGTCACAAACACCACACTTGAGATACTTTAAATGCACAAAATCTTTTTAAGCTCTGTCCAGCTTCAGCAGCAGCTCTTGTGGCCAGTGCTAGCAAATTTATGGGATAGGGTCAGATAAACAAAGATAAACCTTGTAAGTTAAGCTCGGGGTTAACACGCCACGAAACAGATACCTACACGTCTACAAACACATTTACATTCAATAAACAAGAGAGGCAAAGCATGCCTTCGACTTTTCGAACAATGATTTGGTCATATGTGAAAAACTTAAGTTTGTTACTTTAATCAAAATAATAAAGAAAACACAAATTAAAAAATAATAAAATGCTCACAAAAATCGGCTTACGTTTGGCAATGTTTTTGGTGCAATAAACTTACTGTGGGCTATTTTAATCAAAGGTCTGTAAAAGACATTTGCATTTATAATTATTTAGGCAGGAGTTTCCTGTACAACCGTATTCAATTATGTTGAACTTTCCCCCGTTAGGTTGCAATTGCTGTGGGCGTGTCAAATCGCAACACTTGCTGAGCTGTCTCATTGCTTTTGGGTGATTTAGTGGTGATGTTTTTGTTGTTCGTAGTGGGGCCACATTGTGTAGCATAATTTTAGACGCTGGCCGGAAGTGGTACACAATGCGCTGCACCTTTCACTGGGTTTTTGTTCCAGCCTTTTTTGGCCTGGGTCAGTTTTGTGTGCCACGCCTATTTATGTGCTTTTAACGTGGGCGTGAATATTAATGACTCATATTTTGCAAAGTTTGGGGCGTTTCATGTTGATTTTATTTGTGGTCGCGGTCGTGCCCCACGGTTTTTAGCCGTATAATTATTTTGTGGGTGTGTATGTGTGTGCGTGTTTTGGCTTGGCATGGGAATTTATGGTCTCCGGCTTTGCGTGCTGTGCGGGCATAGCTCTCCGGCTCGATGTTGCCGGCAAGTTTTATGTCTTAGCTTGTTTTACTTTTCAATTGCCAAGTTTTGTGCGCACTGAAAAACTGTTTAACATGCGGCGCACGACGAGACTGCGGGGTGAAAGTGAGGGATTGCAGCACAAAAGACTGTCAGCTTATATAGTATATACTTAGGTTGCTGTTTTTCTAGAACCACAAATACTCACATGTACACACACACACACACACATGCAGCCATCGACTAGATTAAAGTGTTAATATTTAATGTGCGCGTCGCTTTGAATTATTTTTCTATCTTTCTCTCTCTCCTTTTGTCTCTCCGTCTGTTTGTCCGCGTGTCAATTTCAATGTTTTTTGTCGATATTATTGGAATTCGCTGGCTTTAAAGCATTCGACACTTGCCAATGTTTATTGATTAATGTTGCCAGTCTGCCGTGTCGCATGCATTAGGTTAACAAGTTTTTACAGTTAGTTTAATGTAGCATGCCACTCTTTGCTGCCGTTGCTTGTTGCCGCTGCTGCATCTGCCTGCGAACATTAACAAGCGCATCAGACGACAACTTCAAAAACTTTTGTGGCACGCAGAAAGTTAGTTGCTGTACGTATAAAAAAAGAAACGAAGAGCAAAACCTCAGCTGGCGCCATTTAAAAAATCAATTACCGCACGCAATGCGTCAAATACCTGCCACGCCTCGCCGCCCCAAGCGCGATGCCTTGTCTGGCGCTGATAAGCCACAACGACAATTGACCGACATTTTATTTAATGTCGCCGTTCATTAGGCAGCCACAGAACGCATCAAACGCGTCCGACTTGAGGGGGTAGCCAACCGCAGAGCCATTTAGTTGGCGCAAGTGCCGTAAACAAGTGGACCAGCAGCGGATGTGCTGGCTGTCGGTGGATACCAGCTCCAAGCTGCAGCCACGAAATTAGAAGCTGTCTGGTGTGGCTGGTGGGGCAAGCACCGCCTGGCCTGATCATGTGTTTCTATCTTAATCTGATAAGTACGTGGGGCGACTGCCTGGCTGACTGGACGTTGTTTGTGTTCTGTTTAAAGTTCCTG
The DNA here is from genome assembly GCA_035041545.1 of Drosophila colorata. Classification (NCBI taxonomy): domain Eukaryota; kingdom Metazoa; phylum Arthropoda; class Insecta; order Diptera; family Drosophilidae; genus Drosophila; species Drosophila colorata. The sequence continues at coordinate 12,522,561 of JAWNLD010000564.1, forward strand.
CTACCGGTTGTTGGCTCTGTTATTGATGACTTGCCCCTGGTTGTTGCAGGCTTCCGCTAGCTGGCAAGTGCAGGGATTTTCCGCTGCTTTGCCAGATAGCACAGCCAGTTCCCTGCTTTCCTGCGCTTTAAACAATGTTCTCCTCCTTTGCTGTTAGCCCGCATTTCACTTACCAACTAACTACAACAAATTGCGCTTACTTTGCTTTGCAATAATGTTTACACTCGTATTAAACATAAAATCGATAAATGCAATCGATTTAAAAGCTGTCCAGCTGAGGCATAATTTGAGGTAATTTGAATACTCTGTAATCATTAGAAATTGTTAAGTGTGCAAGTACAAATCATCGTTATTTGAAACTGTCTTTAGGCTCAGATTTAGTCAGTGTTTTTAAAATCTGTAATAATGCAATATTTTAGTTCCATTTATATTCAATAAATTGCTTGCATTTGAAGAACCACATGACATGGGGTATTATCTAGCCAATCACTTTCTACCAACACTTTCATTATTCTTGGCGTGGTGCTTTTATTAAAGCCAATTTAAGTGCACTTTAAATCATATTTAATGGACGTTGAGAGAAAATAAATAAACATAATAAATTCAGAAATTGCTTTTTAAATACGTAAAACGAAGTTGAATAAATGCAGTATAAGGCAGTTCATTTAGTAAAAAAAATGACACATGTATTTCCTGTAAACAACTGAACACACGCGTTTGGTGAAAAAATACATGGATTTTTTGCGTATCAGAAAGCTTTAAAAGCTCACAAACGGGCTTACAATATTGTATTTTTAATGTGATTATTAATATGATTGAAATAAGATTTCCAAAAAACCATATACATTTATATGTTTATGATGTTCTTTTAGCAATATCTGTTCTAATATTTAAGACAACTCATATTATTAATATATTATAATATATACATAAAAATTTGTACACCATTTTTAAATAAAATTTGCTTTTAATTAACTTTTCCATGCCACAAAGGAGATTTATGAAACGAATTTAAAATTGAAATATCGTCGCGTAAAATATGTGGGCCTTTCCAATGTCCTGTGGTGTTCAATGTTTCCTCTGCTTGTCGCTTGCATTTTCCATTTTCCACTTTCCTGACACCAACTGCAGCAGAAGTTTGCCAAGAAATAGAGAAATGGGGACAGCTGCTTGAGTCTGGCTTGGTGTGTCAGCCACAGTTACAATCGAGTCAGCTCAAAGGCTTCTTAAAGAAATGAAAATGATATTTGCCGTTGCCATTGCCATTGCTCATGTACAACTTGTGACAATTGCTTAAGAAATTTAAACTGGAAATTATGATAAGAAAAACTTTACTGCGAGTCAAGTTTTCTTGCATTTGCTTAAGCCTTTCAGTTTGAGCACATAACAAATTTGATTTATGTGCTAAGCCAGGTATTTCAGTTACTCCTTGCAGAAGTCTATTGACCCAAGGCATATTTCTCACTTGCTCCTGCTGACAACCATTAGACAAGCAGCTACCTTTCCTCACTTTACCGCTCACCTTGTCAGTTTTAATGGTAAAACTTTTTCACTTAACCTTCACTGCTGAATTGATTTCTTTCACTCTTAACGACTTTTTGCTTGAGTAATGACTTTGCATGCGTCTTTGCCATATGATGAGTTATGTGTGCATATGAATAAAAGTGTGTGTGTGTGTGTGTGTGTATTATATGAGGAAGTAACATATGAAGTCTGCTGCACATTTGTGTCTGAACTTGGGGCTAAGCTGGCTGGCTTCATGAACTTCTTGCAAGTTTCGAGTTTACTGTATTTACAGTTTCAAAATTGAAAGTCAAAAGTGTTAGTGACAAATTACGTAATGCGTTTGGCATATTTCAAAGTTTCAAAAGTTGTTAGGCAATATATTAACAAGTTGAAAACTCTGATATGTGGGTCAGTTATTTATACCTTGTACATTTATTACAGCTTAATGCAGTTAAAAACATTGAATAATCACAAAAATTTAGTTGTGTTTGTGGTGGTATAAAAGCATGTAACTTTTTTACTCCACGAACTCACACAAATTATAAAATAATTTATATTTACAGAGTATTTACTAGTCCAAATTTTTATGTCATCTTGTTGATACACAAGCTTGAATGGTTTAGACGTTGGCTAAACAAAAAGTTAATTAAAATGTTGCCTTTATGTTTACATTTCGGTCTCAACAAGGCACACACTACAATCCAATGTTTATATACGAATTGTTTTGTTGCTGAACCAACATTTGCCTGTTATTCAACTACATACTTACAATGCTTGGCTATTTGACTGGGTTCTACACGGGAAAATCATTGTTTTAACTTTAAACAGGTCTCGTTGCCCATTATAACCTCAAATCTAATTTATATTAAGATAATTAGGAGCCAGCTAGGTAAGTTAATCATTGAAATTAAGGAAGAGACCGTCGGTATTTTGTTACAACAAGCCAGAGTATCGATGTATATTTCTATATGTATCGAATTGTGGGCGACTGGAAGCTGCAGTAAAAGCTCAAAATTGGATAGGATTTAAACTTAAATTAAAGCCGTCATGAGCTGATTAAACTGAGGAGTGCTGTTTTCTTAACTGCACGGAAAGTTGTTGCCAGTCATATAGAGTATATACATCAATAAACAACAGGCAGCATCATTTACATATAAGTACAACATGTCGGAGAGAGTTGTAAGCCGTCAATTGCTTGCCAGGTGCAGCTACATTCATTTTGTTAATGAATTGCCACCGGAGGCATGTGCGGGGCAGGGTGAGTGCGAAAGGCAAAAGGTAAACAATAATTCATTCGGATTGCAAGCCATAAAAGGCATCAACAGAAGCAGAAGAAGCAGGTTCGCATATTAATTAATATTGCGCATACGCAGCGTCTGCCCAGCGTAATCCATAGCTTTAAAATCTTTGCATATGAGTTTATGTACACATACATTACTCGTCGAATCGCGCATAAGCCACACATTTTTTTTTATCTCTCTCCGTCTGGGCAGCTGCTCCATGCGACTTGGTCAGCAATAAATCTTTTACGCGCTGATTTCACATATGCGTCGAACCTTTTGGCCCTATTTAGATTTATTTCATTGCAAACATATCTGAGGCAGGCAGAAACTTTTGATATATTTCAGACAGCCGAAAGACAAATGCGTTTATAATGTTATATAGAAATTATATGATTAATACTTTAATGCATTTGAAAGCCATGCTCATAAGTTTGTTCGGTTATTCTTAAATTTGATAAAGATAAACCAAAAGTGAATGTCAGGCTGCATTTAAATGTCAATTGTATCAGCTCTTGTTTTACTTGCTCTTATCTCTATTGTCAGATAAATTCGTAAAAAAATATTTTTTTAAATCATTTTTGTTTAGGTCAGATAATAAATCATTGCAGACAGACACTTTTAGCCACAAATCCAAAAAGAAGTATTTAGCAGCAACAACAAATGAAAACAAACTGAAAAACATGTGAGTGTTAAAACAAAAAGTTTCTTTAGAAATTACGTAAAGCTGCAACAAAAACAACTAAAAAACAACAGCAGTAAACTTGAAATTCTATGGCTTCATTGTTGGCCTTAAATTATGCGTAACAATTTTGTGTGTTGTGCATTTTTATGTTTGAGAAAAAGTGCAGCTTGCACTTTCCCACATTTGTTAAGTATTTTCATGTGCATGACAGGGGTAGGAGTGCTATCCAAATATGTTTGGTAACAATATGTATACAGGACATCAAAGCTCTTGGCCTGATGTGGCCATAAATCTCACTGTTTACCTTCTCGGTCAGGCAAACAATGGAATTAAAAATATGTTTTATCCTCAGTCTTGTCTAGGACACAGCGGGATTTAGATTCAATTAAACTGTCAGCGGGACAGGCGGACTCACAATACGTGCCTCTTGCCCCTGTCAGCCGCCCTACCTCACACGACACCTGCAATATTTGTCATGCCGAGCAGCGAGCATTAAATTTGAATTAGCAGAGAGGCTTTGGAAGAACAGCCTGGGAAATACTCAACCTATTGCTTTTAGTTCGATTTTAAATGCGACCAAGATTTATCGCTATCGATGTTATCATTTTTCCCCTCGATTGCGGAGGTGGCGGCGTGGATCCGCTGGAGGTGGGGAGGAGGCGAGCTGTCAACAGAATTCGGCCGAAAACCGCAAAGGACACGCGAAGTTCGAACGAAGCTGCCATTCAGGTCGTTGAGGGACAACAAAGTGGAAATTTGAAATGCGCGAGCAGTTCGCAGATGGCGACCGCAACCGTCTGTCAACAGGGGACAACTGACAAACCCTGGCAGTGGACAAGGACATGGAGTTGAGTTGGAGGTGGAGATGGACACCTGTGGCTTTTGCCGGGCAATAAATCAATTTGCCTGACGTCTTGACTTTTGCCTCTAATAGCTGGGGACACAACTTGAACTAGAACTTGCTCTTTTCAGTCGAACTGAGCGAATTTGCGGTATTTGTCAAGGGAACTTAGCTCTCAAATTGAGAAGTGTTTGGCCTAACAATTGTGATTGAATTTGAATATCTAGCTGGTAATCAACAATTTCGCAAAAGCAAAATATACTTTGGTGTTCCCAACACTATAAAATGTGGGTAACCTGACGAACAGAAGTAAGCTGTTACAATCCACAAAGTTTTTTAGGGTTAAAGTGGTTTCAAATCATCCTCAGATATTTGAATTGTTGTTTGAAATTCTTTCAATGTTTTTAACGGATTCGGTTTCTATTAGAAGCGTCTGGAATTTAGTTCACTTGGTTGCGTCCAACCGAAAGCTGCCAATTTCAATGACCGTTGCCCAATGTTGACTACAGACTTGTGTGTGGGCGTGTCCGATTGTCTTTGTATCACTTTTTCCTCTTAAATCATGGCAAGCCGAGCAAATCATTTGCCTTGGCCAAAATCAATCAAAGTCTAAAAAGTTTTTATTATACCGAGGAAATGTCCTCTCTGCTCAGTTGTGGAAATAATTAACATGCTTTTCAGCTTACATTGATGTGTAATTTCCTTTATGCCATGAATATGAAGTACCGAGTACATCACCATCGGAGAGTGCCAATAACTGCCGAAAACAGGCGCCAGTCGAGGGCAGACAACTGTCCGAGAATTGAAGTGCGCACTTTGGCATTAGCCAGCGCCGATTTATGACGCCACTCGACCACCCGATGGCCGTCGAGTGGCCACGGCATAGCGATGGTGGTCCGTGGTCATAATCCTGCAATTGTTTGCATGCCCACCTCCAAGTAGGACGCATCTGTGCCCACCCAATCGACTGGTCTTTTGTATGAAAATTAAGCTCAACCCTTTCAGTCTGTCTCCCCCCTGCTCGATGCTTCGTATAACCAAATTACGAGCTGGAGTACATTTTGGGCGGTTTGAGCAGAGTAATGAGCACAGGAGTTGAACTTTGGATCGTCCTTAGTGAATGGAAATCCATAGGAGAAGATTTGTCGTCTGCTCTGCAATTGACATTTATCGCAGTCGGGTTCAGGGCGCCCACTTTGGTCTCTTTGGGATAACTTAACATCTCATTAACACGCTCAGCGGAAATGACAACAACAACAATAACAACAACGACAACAGCAAACACACAACAGATGTTGTGGATGCCTTTTCCAATTGAATTTCAAGCATTTAAAATCCTGTAAACGTGTGCTCACAATTATTTACTTATTCACTTATTTTACCCATTTTTGAGAATTACCCTTGTCAAATTAGTTGAATCGCAGGTGAAGTCAATGTCAGCTGAAGGGTTGTGTTAAATGAGAACAGACAATTAGAAATCCCTTATAATTCTTTCAATTGCTGATTACCCAACAATGAGAGATAACCAGGACTAGTTTCGGTCAGTTCACTGATTGCCTAACAATTGGACAGCTTGTGGCTGTTACGAGACTTTAAACTCACATGAGAGAAAAAATTAAATATATAAAATCTACTCTTGAAGGCTTCTATTAGACACCTTGACAAATGGAATATCATTCAAGTTATTCAAAATGGAGACTTAAATTCCACTTACAGGCACTCGCCACTTAAACACACGAATGTTTCGGGCTTCTCCTCATCATTTATCTGCCTCTCTCTCTCTCTCCTCTCCTCTTCAAGCACAATTCACATGTGCGTTTGCCATGGGGTCTAAGATAGCCTGAGCACTTTTGCCATAATTCCAGTTGTGCTCCGACCTCGATCTCGACAATTTTTGAATAACTAATGAAGGTGCCAGGAAAACAGCAACCAAAACAATAACTAAGCAGCAGCAGCAACAATAACAACTACAAGAGGGTTAAACATTGTGTTGAGACTCAAGTTCCCGGCCTGAATATGAAATTTGGATTTTCATCCAACTGTCGACATTCATCTTGCCAACTGTCTGTCCAACTGGTTGGCATTAGGCGGTCTGTCTGTCTGTCTGCCTGTCCTTTGTCCAGGACTCGTGCGTCATTGTCAAAATATTAACAGCTGGCACATTCCAAGTCTCTCGGAAAGCTCTGTTCTCATGTGAGCGCTTAAGCCCTGTCCTGGATGAGGCTGATGATGAAAAATAGGAATTTAACTATTTTGAAATATATTTTAGCAAATAAATTTGTGTGTTTGTGTGACTGCCTTTTGCTAGGAATGTGGGTCAAGGCGGTCACACCAAATCCTTTTTGATTTGGACTCGTTTTCGTCTGCAAAATGTCAGGATATCTTTGCCTTCGGCCAGCAGCTGTCTGAAGTACATAAATCTATGGACCACCGCCTTAAGTACATAAAATTCGAAATATTTAAGGATTATAACTTAAAATCAGCTTAATTGTCAAATAAATTAAAACAATATTTATAAATCAGCACTGATTAAGTGCACTTTAAAGGTTGTTAGAGTTTTCCGTGTTCATCAATCTTTTAAATAAGCTCATTGGAAAATAGAGAAATTATTTAGAGATGGAGAAGTAAAAAGAACGCAGAAACTCTTCCATTACCGCCACTTTAACGACTCCCCTTTAAACAGACCAATCACCCTTCAATTGCAGTTTCAGTCAGAAGTATCGAAGTATCGATTTCCATGAGAGCACAATATGCAAATGGAGTAAGGAGCGATAGACAAGTAGCAGGGGGAAATTTACTTGGGGTATCTGCTTCATATGGGGAAAATCTAAATAAATTTGCTTTTGAGTAAATTAAAAACAAACAGTAAAATCAAATATTAATGTTCTGTAACGCGATATCCAAAGGGTGCTTCAATCTGATCATTGTGGACAAGTGGAGCTCTGGTTCTGATTCTGATTCTGATTGGCACACGGATACGGATTCAGATTCGGTTGTTGACTGCCATTAAACAAACAGCGCCATTTAGAAAAATCAATGCGCTGCGCGTTCTGTTTGCCTATCAAACGAACGAAACAACGAAAGAATTGTCATTTAGTCACTTGCAAATGAAGATTTATTTCCATTTTTAGCGACCAGCTCCGCCCATCCTCAAAATGTCACCATAGCAAGGCCCAAAATAACTCCAAATAGAGTCGTCTCTATCTACGTCTCCATCTGCATCCGTCATCCCTCTGCTCTCATCCTCGTTAGTCTGACGTGGCGCAAAAACCTTTTTTGGTATTCAAATGTTATTTTTGGCGCAACATTTGTGGAATTTTTCTGATGCCCCAGCAAAGAGTAGAAAAACGTGTGAAAAGCGGAAGTGTTGTTGTTGTCGACACCGAAATGCTTGGAATACGCTGTGAGCGACCGCAGATACGAAACGCCTCACTTTTCGGTAAAGTGTTTGGTTTTTATTGCCGAATTGAAACCGGAAAAGAAATCGTGTTTGTAGGGGATTCATGTTAAACATAAACTGCGAATCCTCAAAGGGTTAAAAACAAAACTCCAAGAGCGGAAAATATTCGAGTTGATGTGCCCTTTGGCTGCTCAACCGTTGAGTGTTTTGCCTAATTTCTCTGAGTGGTTCTCAAAGGAGGCGTGACAAAATGGAAAGCAGAAGAGGAAGTTGAGACATGCTATGAAAAGTAATAGTAGGGATCAAAGCTGTCTCCCTTTGCTGCATGTCTCCCTGTTCTGCGTTTCATAAGGAGTGCAGCACAAAACAGTGTGAATTACTGTAGGTGTGTGTGTTGTGTGTTGCTGCCAACAGCAAAATTCGAGAACCAAGCAAATAATTCGAATGTGTAGCTAAAGTTTGAGTTGTGAACCTGTGTTTAGCCTGAAGAGACCCAAACAATAATTTCGATTAGTGAATTTGAAAACCAGAAATTTCTGCAGCCTCAGGTGCAATTAAATGTTAATCGATTGTGCTCGTTGTTGGCAATTGGAAAGGGAGAGCAGTTCGGAACGCCCACAGTTAAGTGCACAGCATCGCCTACACACACATGCATGTGTGTGTGAGAGACTGTTTCCATAATCAACTGCAGCTGCCTTTGGAGACAGCGAGGATGATGATGATGATGACCTTTTCTGATGCCTCCTTTTGTGGGTTGCTCTCGGTTTGAGTTTTGTCTATGGCTTGAAAATCGTTTTATAGAGGGGAAAGTGCAACCCACTGAGACAGACTGAGAGGTTGTTTGCGTGCCAAGATGCGTAATTAATTGTAAATAATTGTGCAAATGTCAATTGCAAATTATTTATTTGACAAAGTCAGTGTGAATGACCCCCAGAGAGATATTTGCGATAAAACAGTTATGTCTTTAACTATCATAATTTACTATAAATACAATTCAAGTTTATTCCTACCCTAAACGATGAAATTGCAAGAAATATGAAAGGCTTTGACAATATGTAGCACATTGCGCATACGCCCCGTTGTGCCTGTCATTTATAATTGCCTGTTTGGATCAGTCCCAACTTGTTTTCCGATATTTGCATGTCAAACGCGTGGTAATTTTATATTACTGCGACACTCGACTTCCCCGCTTCCCTCTCTTCACACTCTCTTCGACGCTCAGTGCTCGAACGCATTATTTATGACTTGTACGTTTTCCGTGTTATTTTATAAACATTTTTCAAAATATGCTGCCCGCCTGTCGGGGAGGAAAGTTGCGGAGGCTGCAACTGCTTGCCGACATCATAAAAAAGGAATTCTACGCGCCGGCGCCTTTATGTTTTATTTATGAGCCCAAGCCTCGCCTTCGCCACAAAAAGTTAACATGGGCCCCACAATGCGTGCCGCGTTTTAATGTGACCAGAGGAAACTAAATAAAGGAGAGAGGGACCGTCTGGAGTGGAGGTTCTGCGGGAAGATGGAAACTTTTATGGAGGTAATTATTGCTTGGGCGAGTCAAAGCCAAGCATATGTACTTGAAATGTATCTGAAATCGATTTTCGTATATGCAGATTAAGCATTATCAGAAGTCAAGCACTCATAAATATAAAGGGTCAAGGGTTCAGTGCAGTTTCCCGTTGGCCCTTGAGTCGTTTTACTGGGCAGATCCCCCAGAGCAGCTTATGTCAGCCACAAATCGCCGTTTAAATATTAATACATCAATCCACTTAATATGCGAGTTTACAGCAGCGAATGATGCAATAAATATAAAAAAGGGAAAACCCACAAGCACAGACATAGAATGAAACAGAAGAGAAGGATCTAAAGATGATGAGCATATGCAGAAGTTGCCCATACATAAAGGCAAAGCGCCGAGGACTCTTCACTTTATGATGTGTTTTGTTGGCGATATGATATCATACCATAAACGAGTACACAACAAATGTCCATTAAAGTAACAGCTCAGCCTTGTCTCTCGGCTTCTCATACTTATTTTTGCCTCTTGCAATCTGTCCACAAAGCAAACAAGATTCTTATGATGTAAGGCAAAACAAATTTTGGTATAAGCGCGCACTTCCTGTAGCTTCTCCCTGGAGATGTGGCACAAAGGAAGTCCTCCGCTTGTTTATTTCTAGAACTTGTAATGTAAACAGAAACTGGTATTTCCGATGAAGCCACTGGAACAAAAACAATAACAGAGGAAGACAGACAAAAAAGCATGGGGTATAGAAAAATTAAGTTAATATTACAAAACGTTTTGTGATAGGTCAGGCTATACGAGGTTATTTGAAAATCAAATTAAATTGATTTATTATTAGTTAAAAAAAAAATTTCTCTACTTCAATGTTTTTAAATTTTGATGCTATTTCATATTTTCTTGTGGTTTTCCTCTAAAACACTTTGGGCTACTGAATGCGTATCTCGAGCCCTATGCTTTGCTTATTTTATTTTCCATAGTTTGCAAAGCCAACTCTCTGTTTCATTATTTATACGCAGGCGCATAGTTTTAAGAGAATAAATAGCTCTTATACGTGGAACTCTCGCAAAACTGAACGAAATACGAGCGAAAAAACCGCCGAAGTTCGCACATTGAGCCGAGTTTTTGCAACGAGCAACGATTTCAGTTGATTTTGGGCAGCCAAATAAATTGGTTAACTACAAAGCTTCAAATATATTTCATTTTAAATTTTTAGATACATTTTATTTATAGATTACGTATTTTTTTGTGAAACATTTGTATAAGAACAATTAATTGGAATATCTTCTATCAAATTGTTGTTTGGGCTAGTTGATGGCTTCATTTCTGTGGGGCTGCCGTTTATTTTCAGCATTAAATGTGGTTTTTATTGCATGCCGTTTTGCATTGCCAAAGCAATGCTCTGTCTTAGCATGCATTAAAAATTGAGCACGGCTTTGGCAGGTACCAGCATCGACCTGGAGTCTGGTTACCTGTTTGATTGCCAACCTGCCGACCTGCCTTCCTAGCTGGCATTTTCTTCTCAAGTTGCCCGACTCTTGGCTTGTCGCTAAAATATGCTGGCCATTATTTATGTTAAATGTATGCAACATTTTCTGGCTGACGGGCAGACACGTTGCTGGCGTTGCAGCTTGCTGACTGGGCTGCATAACGCATACGCCCAGTTCAACCACAAACAGTAGCTGCTTCTTATAGATATTATAGAACTGCTCGTTATGCAGCTCTAAGTAAGCCTCTGCTCGAGTGTTAGTTAACATTTCTGGACTATAGTTTGTGCCACTTAAAGTTGGCTCTCAAGTATTTTCAACTGCAAAATTCAAATTTTGCACGCTGCCGCTGCTACTCGGCTCTTCTTCGCTATCTTCATAAAAATTTCAACAGGACAGCGTCTGCTGCCAGCTCGTCCTTTCTTTTTATTTTTGGCTGGCTGCTGCTCTTCGCCATAATTTACTCAACCGTTGTCTCAGTTGCACGAAAACTGAATTTAATGCATTTGCCAGGCACTTTTCCTCTGCCCGCTGTTCCTCTGCCTCTTGACTGGTTTTTTCCCGACAAACAATTCCATTTCCATTCGCTGGCATTTGGTGCCGGCTGACGGGCGAGGACGTCGACGTCGTCGTCGACGACAACGACAACGTCTGAGGAAACCGCAATGTAAATGACATCCATCGCGTAATACTCGTATTTTTAGCTACCTTTTGAATAATTTACATTGTACTTGGCTATTGTCTGGAGATTTGGCATCTTTTGTGATTCTATTTCGCTTTTCAGCTTGCAACAGTCGCCACTCCAGTGTGCAGCATGCCGCATATAATAGTTAATTGCAATTCATGCACTTTACAACATGGGTTTTGTGCGATTTTCAACTGATTTTTAACATAATCCAAATTCAATTGGTTGCCAGACTCTCTGGCTTAAGTGCCACATAACGAGTTGCAACAAAATGCAGCAGCTAATTTTGTATGTCTATGCTCGCTGTTCGCTTGCCACAGCACAATGCCAGCCCATAATAATTTGTTATTTCAAGCTAATTACACTCTGTCAACTGACAACATCGTCCACAGTTCAGGTGCCAGGACACTTGGTGCCGTTATTTTTGTTTATTTTCGTTTTATTGAAATTATGATTTTCGTAGCTTTCGCGCTGATTAAAATGACATTAGCATTGCCGGCGATCGGATTGCATCAGTTTCGGGGCGTTTGTTTAACGAATAAATTTGATATATGCAGCGATTTGTTTTTGTGTCAAAAACGACGCCTGAATTGAATAAATTATGAAAGGATAGTTATGCCTGCGCGTGTGTGTGGGTGCGTGTTTGGGTGTATGTATAAATTTATGTGCAAAGAGAACGCGTTTTCAATTGGTTCTTAATTGACAGTTGATTGAAGAGATTATTTTTGGAAATATGAGTACCGTTTGCAGTTTAGTTCAGTTAATCATCTTATGGTAAGCGCATATAGAAGGGGTTGGTAATTAGTCTGGTGTTCTCCATTTTGTGTGGCATAGCAGGATAAATACAATTTTAAATATATAAATTATCAAATATTCACTGAATGCATTTTATAATTAAGTAAACATAACAGCAATAAACGCAACACAACCAAACAATCAATCAATCAAAAATTTCAACTATTTTACTTGTATCAAGAAAATTCCCCAATAATCAAAAAAATAAACCACACATTCCAGTGGTTTTCACCGCTTTCTGCTGTTGCTATTTGCATATTTTTAATGAAGCTTTAATGTGGATTTCGGTTGACACACAAACACATACACACAAGAATACTTTGCTTACAGTTAGAATGCATAAATTGTGCTTAAGAATTGCTTTGAACTTGCCACAAAATCGCAAAATTAAACTTCGCTTTGCAACTGTCTCGTCAGTTTTTGTAGCATTCCATAAATGGGAAATCATACGAATTATGCGAGGTCCTGCAACATTTGCATATTTTCCATGTGGTCTTGTTGTTTGGTTTGGTTTTTTTTACCCGATGCTGCTTTATGATGATTTAAGTTGGCCTTATTGCCAATCTATATGCAAGCCGCAGTCATGTGTTCGTCTAGGTTCTGACTGCTGCTAGTCCCCTTTTTATTCTTTTGACTCTATACATATATATATGTATATATATTTTTATTTTATATTTTTTTTTTTGCCTGCCAAGCGTTTGCCATGCGTTTTGACTTTTAGTGCTTTTTATATTTTTTGATAAAGTGTTGCCAATTTAACCGGCAGCCATTTTGCTGTAACGCAGACACAAACACACACTCATACACACTCGCATAGACATTCGAAATAAAGCAGCAGCCTTTCTGTTTGATTGCCTTGCTGTGCAGGAGCAAGGGCAGGGATGGGCATGGGGATGGGGTCCATTTATGGTTTTTATTTTAGTTGAATGTCTGCGCCAAAAAAAAAAAAAACTCTGCCCCAATGCTATTTATTTTATTTTATTTCCATTGAATGTCTGGCCATGCCTTTTTTGCGGCTTTAAAAAGACGCACAGAATATAATCAGCAACTGATAATGTGCCATAAGCATATATTGACTGATTGAAAGGCAGCCGAACTGACCCAGCTCAATACATCTATAAATAGAAACAACGGCAAGTGAAACTCATGGCAATGCAAACAACCTCTTAAAGGCGCACTTAAATATGTTACTCAGATCCAAACTCGAGTTGAACTCAATCTTTGTGTTTTATCAGTCGTGAAATTAAAGCAACAACCAACAACAACAACAACAACAACAGCAGTGTCTTAGTAATAGAAATACTTAGGATAGCTATTTTGGACAGGTGTAATTATGGGTCGCGTAGGCCGTGTCGATACGATACGCATATCTTCCTCCGAATACTTCAATTAAACTTTCGCTTGAGCGCCATTAATTGAGGTGCAGCTTTTGAGAGGGGGATAGAATGGGGTGGGAGGGGGATGTTACGAAACGCTTTAAGCTGCGCACACTTCGAGAGTGACTTTGACCTTTGGCTAATGATCTCGTGGAGAGGAGGCGTTGAAGTTTTAGCCAAATCAATTTGTCGGCTTTTAATTAAATTCAATTAAACTTTGGCGCTTTGAACTTCAAATGCGATGAGCGAAAGTGTTCGCGCGGAATGCTTAATATTCAGTTTTTGCAGGGAGGGGTAATTACTACAATTAAGGTGAACGCAAGGAGAGTTTTGGGACTTTGAATAGCTATGGGTTTCTTTACCATAATCTCTTAGCTGTATAAATATTCTTCAACTTATTGTTTACCTATTTTGCTGAACCACATTTAAACAGAGCGAAACTATTTGTTTTTTTTCACGCCCTTATCTCTGCAAACAGATCGTTTTGCAGAGTGTACAATTTGTATTGAACAAACACGGAGAGAATCGTTGCACAAACAGCAAACGAAACGTTGCATTTGCATTTCCGTTGGAAGGGAGGCGGGGCGGAAAACTGGCCTCCGATTGTAATATAGCCGACAGAATTCAGTGACCGGCTGCTGTCGTAGGGTAGCTGGCAGCTCTCACGCTCACACTTGTTGGCCGGGTTTCCATTGACGGAAATTGGAAATTTCACACTTGATGATGGTCTACAAATTGGTCAACAACCGTCGAAACGCAAACAGAAATAAAGCCTGTCAGCTATTGGGGCATTAGCCGTAGCGCTAACTGCACAAAAGAAAAATCAAATCCCAGCCACGATTTTCGCTGGGGCGCGGGCGTGCGGTGGTGCGGCAGTGGTGCTGCTGCTGCTGGAAAAGAAAGGTACCCTGACATTTTGTGGTTTTTGATTGTACAGACTTTGGCCAGCGGCCATGGCAATCAAATAACTATGGCCAGGCCATTGTGCGAGCGGCAACTATTATTGGATTTGATTTCCCAATGTGCTTTGTTACAGATCCCGAAACTGTCGCAAACTATGCGGTTATTGGACACTTTTGAAAGATAAAGCTAAAAAAAGGCTCAACCGCAGAAAGCAATGGCATTAACTGTTTCAACTGCTAAGCGTTAAAACAGAGTTATATATTCTATTTGAAGCAAGCTCCCTCCACACATTCCATACACATTATTTGATATCAACCATAAACAGAGTGATAATCATTTGGCAGTTCTTTATTAGGTATGCGGGGTTAAATTTAACTCAGCTTTTGTCAATTTATTGCCAACTTAATTCACATTGTTCACCCTCTTTTCTCAGTGGCCCTGACAAATGCGTTAGTTAAGCGAATTTATGCTCTGAGATTTTCGCATAAAATTGATTTATCACATTAGCCAAACACACACGCACACACACTCGCACCCAGACAGAGCCAGACACAGGCAATTGTATCCTTTTTGCATTTACAACATTTGTGCAGCACTTTTTTATGCTCGCTTCATCAATTGCTGCTCGAATGTCCTTTTGAATATAAATGGACACATGCGAGTCCCGTCTGTCTGAATGCTCAATTGCATATCTTGCTCAAGAACCAGCCATAAATTTCTACTTACTCCCAACCGCCTGAGTGGAGGCTGGGACAGCTGGGACTGGCGTCTGGCTGGTTAACCGCAACCGCCAACAGTGTGTTTAAGCCCAGACTGTCCGACACTTTTTGGTAAATAAATATTTATAGGCATTTAAAATGCGATCTATGCAAAGGTCTTGAAGTCACTGAGGGTCACGCTTAACGGCCAAAAGGTTTGCCCTGGACGACGCCTAATTTACTTAAAATACAAATCCAGAGGTTGAAGTCGAAGCTGGGCATGCAAATACTTTTTCAATTTTGTTTCAATATAACTTTTAAATTCAATTTAAGTGCCACACACAGACTCACATACATATAGACATAAGGACATACATATGATGGGTTTAAGTTAATCTGATTGTAATGCGATACACTTTACAGTCTAGAGATACAAATCAGCACCCACATAAGCAGAGAAACCAACAGAAGCTGAAACTTCGAGCAACCCAAAAGCGCAGCTGTTGCTTCTATTGTTGTTTGCGTGCGTGCGTGTGTGTGGGTGTGTGTGCGAGAGAGGGAAGAGCTTTGGCTGCTGGTATGTTGGGGCATACACGCGTACAAATCAAATAAATTATCTGAGGATTTACAGTAATAAAGTAGTAGATAAACCAACAGAAGTGGGCATTACTGTGGCCAGGCACGTGGATGAGAGCGAGGTTTAAGTCCTGGTCTAAACGCTTTATAGAAAAGTGGCAATTTGCCCGAGGTTTCCAGTTAGAGTTTGTTTGAAGTTTATAGAGAAGTTGCTTAGTTTTTGTCATATAATCCCAACCAGAATTCCTATTAGTATAGCAGTTGTTGGAGCAGTTAAAGAAATGCCAATTTTCATTTGCTGTCTTACTTTACATACTTAACAACAGTTTATTAGGAACTAGCTATTTTTATAATGTAAAATACAACTTAAGCTCACAATGATGAAATCCATCCCAAATATTTATAATTTCTTAAGCCCCATATTCGTTTCCCAAGCAAAACTGACTCAGCACTTTCGTCACTAGCGTGTCCTGTTGTCCGCTTTGATAAGAAAATGAACTAAACGACAAGCGGGGCGTGAAAAAAAACAAGTACAAATAAAATGGAAAAACTCATCTTCATTCTGTGCGAGTTAATGACAATGACCGTCAATTGCCGCTACGTATCTACGAGAGGCAGGCAGCACAGCCAGCGCAGGTCCTCCATCCGCCCACTCGTCTATCTGTCTGGCTTCATGTCTTTATCTTTGTCGCCGTTAACGCCGCTTAAAGTCAAATACAGCTACTCAGGCCAACAGGCAGACGTGTTCAACAAACACACGGCCACGAACACACACACACACAAATGTAAATGCCGTAATGGAGATTGTGTTGGAAAATAACCGCGCTGCGTCAACAGTATTTATTTTATTGACATTTGTATGCCTCCTGCTCGCTGCCCCTGCACCTTCAGCGTCCTAAACAAACTAACAGGCACAACGCACAGCAGCAGACAATGAAAATCTATTTTGGGGCAAAGTGTTTGTGCGACAAACCAAAACCTGCAACAGCAGCAACCGAACAACGCCATGAAATGGAAACGCAACAATCAAACCCACCCCCCCTTCCACCGCAGCTCTGCCATTTTTTGAGCGCGTAAAAGTTTACGAGGCATCCTGTGGCAGCGTTGGCAGCATAAAGTGATTTGCTTTCTGTTTCCTCGCTTTTGTTTGGCTATCAAAAAGTTTTCAACTTGCATTAGAAAAGTTGATGCGAAAGTCCATCAAATCTATGCCCCGTTTCAATTGTTCAGCGCTTCGGGGTGGTATCCCTTGTGACCGTGGCAAGTAAAAGATTAACACAAACTAATGTTATAACAGCAAACTTGTCAAAGTCACTGCTACAAATGGAGCCGAAGCCAAACACAATAAAACAACGACAGCTGCTGCGGCCTTCTATCCGCAGATTAAGACACAACTCTCCGACGAGGCTACTTGTAGCTGTAGGCCGCCAGATTCGGCTCCACTCCCAAGTTCCAACCCAGCTCAACTGTGGCGCAGCGACGTGCAGCCTGGCAACGGAAATGAATGGCATTTGTTACTGACACGCGTTTGGAGCCGCTGTTGCACGCCCCCCACGACTCGGCAGGCTCCAGGGAGGCACGGCTCAGTCTCGCTGGGCTTTGTGCGTGGGCCAGCAGGCTAGCATACCCCAAGTGACAGGCCTAAGACAATACAATTCCTTTGCTAATCAATGCGCAAGTAACACAAAATTAGATTTAGACAGAGCCAGAAAGAGAGAGAAAAAATAGAGAAAGATTGAGGGAGAGAGATGGAGTGAAAGGAGTGCATGGGGAAAACGGAGAGAGAAGAGAGGAGATAGAAAGTGAGAGAGAGAGAGACAGATCCCTGTGTGAGCGTTAGAGAAAGGGAGAAAGAGACAATGAGAGAAAAAGACAAAAATAAAGACAAGGAAATAGAGAAATTTAAATAAGTGTATTTCATAGGCTCTGTCTGTAATTCTCTCTTACTTCCACTTTCCTGTTTGCCTTTTAACTTGCTGTGTTCCTTTTTATTCATCACTCTTTTCTTTTATCTCTTTCTCTGTCACTTTTACTTACTTTCTGTAAGAGCAACACCACCTGAAGGCAATACTTGAATTCTCAAAAATCACATTACTATTATTAATAATATTTTGTGTATATTTAAGACAGGCTAAAAGAGAGAAAAGGTGCTTGTATTTTATATTGAAACCATTTTTAGATAGAGATACTTTTTATTTAAAATGTATTCAGCTGTCGCAAAAATCTCATCATGTTACAACTCCAGCAATTAGTAGACACTCCTTGAAATTTATAAAGTAATTTGACAAACTAACTAAATTCCATTTAAATCAAATTTGTAACTAATTTTGGCTAGCAAGGTAGAAATGCGGACACATATTTGGAAAGAACACAAAATCTGAGATTAGAAAAAAACAAAAATATAAATGCTCTGTGCAAACAGGGACATAAACCAAAGGACATTTACGTACAACAAGATTTTGTCGCCCGCAGTGTTGACTGGTCAACTTGCCAACTTGACTGGGCCAGGACATTAGGGTCTGCTGGCTTATAAGTGTGTGTTTGAGTATGTGTGATTGTGTGCGCTTGTCTAGCAGTGTACTTATGTATATTTTATGCAATATCCTGTTGAATATTTAAATTGTGTACACAATTTCCGGAGCAATGAGTTTGACAATGGAATCATTAAGAAAAGATAACCGAACCGAGCTGCAGGACACAGATAAGAACGCCTGAGTGGACACCCACCGCAACAGTCCGAAAGCCGAGCCAAAGTTTTGCATATATTCCAGCACGTAAATCCCAGTTATATAAACACACACACACACACATACACATACACATTCAAATTGCGTAAATGCATTTTGTGTGTGCGACTAAGACTGCTTTAAGATGATTTGTCTAACATGCGTCTCCGTGTGTGATTCTGTGATTGCATTTTACTTTTTGCATTTGTGGTATTTGTTTTGGCTGGCACATAATTTATCAGCCCAGCAGAGACACGCGCCGACCAAATTGACAATTAAATAGAGAGAGAGAGGCGAGAAAACTTGATTAAAATTGACCATGGCAACGAGACACAGACACGGGTGGATTGGAGGGTGCAAAAAAAAAAGGATGAGCTGCACGTGCGTCAAACGCAGATGCTTGCCAAGTGCTGTCCAGCGGCCAACCACACACACACACACACACATGCACGCACACCCATTCATAGACTGGCATAGCCAATATGCGTTGGAAGCCGTCCAGACAGGCGGGCAGCCAGTACGTGACCAACTGCAAAGCTGTCAAAAGTTGTGAAAATTAAAAAATAAAGTCAAACAAATATGCGCGACGGCAAAAATGTGGCAAAAGGGACCTGTACAAAAGCCATCCATAAAATTCACTTGCTAACTGCGCTGCCCTGCAGGAGTTAAAGAAGAGCTCCGAAGCCTGGTGAAGGGGCAGACTGTGTTGGTTGTGCCTTAACTCGTAACCTTTTTGTAAACGTTTAAACCGCTGAGCAAGTGGCATTTTCTTGGAACTGTTGCGAAGTTTTCTATAATTGACAACAGCTTGTTTTTATTTTATAAAGGAAATATGAATAGGTGAAAATCAGGTAAAAGGGTTGAAAATCTGCTTTGGAAGCTGCAAAAACAACCTCCATAGCGATCTTTGTCAAAGAGTCCAGGACAAAAGTTTCACCAACTCAGCAACTCTCCATTTAAATTGTTTGGAAATTACAAACGCTTGGTATTTTTCCCTTTAACAACATTTTAACATTTTATTTCTCATTACAGAGCTTTAAAACTTTAAATAGTGTTCATTTTTCACTTCGGTTATTAAAGTTCCTCCACTTAAATGATGCTTTG
Organism: Drosophila colorata; assembly: GCA_035041545.1. Lineage (NCBI taxonomy): Eukaryota > Metazoa > Arthropoda > Insecta > Diptera > Drosophilidae > Drosophila > Drosophila colorata. The sequence goes on from JAWNLD010000564.1 coordinate 12,542,139, forward strand.
TGGCATTTTAGCGAGTGGCCACATAAAGTCGAAAATGAGATCATTGCACCTCTCGCCCCTCCAAATGACAGCAGAGTTTCAGCGCGGTTGTTGTCACAGTCACATCAATGGGTCCCTGCGGTGACTTGCAGCTGCTGCGTTGGTTTTTAACAAATGCCAAAAACAGAGAAACACTCAGCAAACACACACACGCACTCAGACAACCTAAAGTACGAATGTTGACTGTCTGTGAGTGTGTGTGTGTGTATGTGTGTGTGTGTGTGTATGTGTGGGGCAGTCATTTGCCATCAAAGTCCGCTAGCGAACAATGCGCTATGTAATTTTTATGCAGCAAACATGAAATTTCTCTGGGGTGCACTATGTAAAACTGACAGATGAGTTTCGACAAATAAAGGCAACAAAATCTATGGCGTTGACGGGGCGAAGTGCAACACAAGCAACAACAACAGCAACAATGGCAACATAGTATGCAAAATACATGTAAGTAGTGCTGCATGCTGCATGTGGCAACAAAAATTTAACTGCTCGACAAGTTTGGCTGCAATTTGCGGCGTCTGTTTAAAAAATGCACACAAAGTTTACCCAATCCCTACGGGCTGTATGGGTTTTGGCTGTTGTTGTTGTTGCGATTGTTGCAATTTTTATAAGTTTATTTGGTTTATAGAATGTTCATAATGATGTTAGCATTGCCAAGTTAAGTGCAACAACAACAATAACGAATTTTGAATGAAATTTCAAGTGCGTCAAACTGAATTTGCAAAATTATAATGAAATTCCAAGTGCTTAAAAATAAATTCGTAGCATTTGAAGTAAATATGTTTCAACAATATTTAATATAGAAATATTTGAAAATTAATTCGAAAGAGTTATGCAATTGAAACGTGGTTTAAAATAGGGAAATGTATATTGCGCTGGCTGATAACGTTGCGTGATCAAAGCAGCTGCTTATGCTATTCTCGCTCATTAACCAGCCCAAATGCATCCTTTGAGCTGTAACTCATTTACACAAATACATGTGTAAAATCAGGCAAAATACACACAGAATTCCACATTGCATTTGCGTTGCGCCACGAAGCGAGCAGCAGCAGTAGCAGCAGCCGGCAGGAAACCAAACCAAACCAAACCAGAGACCCCGCTGCCCGCAGCAGCCCATGCCATGGCAAAAGCTAACCAAAGTGTTGCACTTACTACATTTAAATGAAATTAAACATATTTCCTGCAGCTGCAAAAGCGGCGCGAATGAAGCACGGACAGACAGACAGACGGTGGGACGGACTGAATGACAGTGGGGCAGGCAGACAGACAGACAGACAGCCGTTGGCACAGAATTAATTTGTTGAATGCGTCTGGGTGCTGCCAGAGTTTGGGGGGTTGCTACGCGAATTTGTAAGATGAAAGTTTTGCGCTTGAAGCTTATCTTAAGTGTGCGCACGCTTTGCACTCAACTATTTTCGCTATGCTGAAGCGGCTGTAGGCAAAACTTTGCCGACAAATGTGGTTTCCGCTTGTGTTTCACTCTCGCTCTGTATGTGCGAGTGTGTGTGTGGGTCTCTAAGTGTGTGCTTGTGCTGGCTGTAAGTGGCGCCTGAATTCACGTCGTGGCATAATTTTCGCGCTTTTGTGCGCATAATTTAAATGACTTTTGAAAAGTTGCTCAAGTGGCGCCAGCGCCAGCCACGAGATAACCAAAAGGTGTCCGTCTATCTCGCCGTCTGTCTGTCTGCCTGCCTGTGTCTGTCTATATATGTTATAATTATGATAATGTTAGTGCGCCCAAGTGGTTTACATGCTTGTGGCAAAAGTTCTTAACTAAATTGAAGCGCACGGCTTTAAACTGCCTGCTGTTGTTGTGGCACATTGCGTATACGCAGCGTGAGCGTGCCAAGTGAAACGTTTTGTCGCCAAAAACTTCGTCTGGCCATCAAGAAAACAAACAAATTATGCGCTTGCTGTTTAAGTGGTGCGTGGTGTGTGTCTGTGTGTCTGTGTGTGTGTGTGTGTGTGTGTGTGTGAGGGGTGGCGATTTACTGTGCTGCGTGTCGAGCTTAATTGGGCAACGTCAACGCGTCAGCTCAAATCTATGCAAATAACATTAAATTATTAAACAGTTTTCTTTGCGTCGCCAATGTTTAGCATATTTTGTGTTAAATTTGTTTGCGTGTCTCAAACAATTAGTAACCACACACACACACACACACACGAATACACACATGGCTATGCAGTTGTTGCTGCTGAAAAATAAACGCGCTCATTAACGTTTTTGGCCTGAAAGCCGGCAAGAGCCAAATGTCAAACTCCACCGAAAAGCCGCCAAAAGCCAAAAGGCATTTGCATAAATGCGACGCTTACGCAAACTGCGCTGCCAGCGTCGCCGCATGTAATTGAGCGCTGAATTAGATGCAAATTGCTGAATAAAACAACAGTTATTTATGTTCGTTACTTTGTTTTCCATTTTGTTCGCATTTTGTTTTTGTTTTTACGTTTACTTGTTACTCGTCCCATTGCTTGGTATCAATCAACCTAATTTTTATTATGCTTATTTTCGCGTAATAATAACTGCTTACAATTAATCTCAATCTTAAATACAGGTTTTTATTTGTTTGTGTTTGTTATTATTTATAATTTGTTATGTAGTTGATTTTGTTTATTTTACAATAGCTTAGCTTTATAACTGAGCGGCTGCAAACGAAATAAGGATAACATAATTAAATTTACCATCAAATTTAAGTACAAATTGGAATTGTTCTTTAAGCGTCCAGCACAATTTAAAAGCAATAATATAAAATATAGTAAAACTCTTAATATAAGCTTTTTTTGGTAATCAACTTCGAACAACTTAGAATGTATAACAAAAACCATATATAACCATATAACCATTTTTATTTATTTTGTTTTGTTTTTTTACCTTATATAATTTCAAATATTTGTTTCTTATTTGTTTCGCCGCTCTGTTAAATAAATTCCTTAGCTTAAACAAATATTTCTTGCAGCTTTACATGTTATTAGGAAAATTTCCGTTGCAAAAGCTTGCGACATTTAGAATACTATTATTGATTTGATATTTCGTCTTAATTTTTAAATACAGGCAACAAACAACATAATTAATTTTATATATTTATGTATATCGTTATGCATATTATATTTAATTACAATTATTTTCAATATCATTGTTGTTGTTTTTTTTTAATTTCTAGCAATTATTTATAGTTAAATAGGCTTAAATACGAGCACTGGACATGACCTTTGCATGTTTTTTTAAATATACTTTACTTTATTTTTCTGTTTTGTAGCTTTTGTTTTCGGAACTTGCTAATATTAATGCCTTTTGAAATGTAATAGAATTGTTTTTATCTGTGTTTTAATTAATATGCGCTGTGTTATAGAATTTTACACGGGACAATAATTATTTATAAATGTTGTTAGCTATTTACATAAAAAGGCAATTTTATTTACAGCTGTTTTCATAAATACATTTTTGTTTTTCATATATAAAACTAATTCTTGTATTTACATACTTGTTGAGAAAAAACAATAAACAACAATAGTCATAGATCATGTTTGATGTTTAATGAACTAAATTGGAGTCAAATAAGATATGAAAAATATTTCAGGACAATAAATTATAAGCTATAAATAAGTTAATATTTATAGACCACTTGCATCATATAAATGAAAGGTTGATGCGGTTTTTGCTTTATTTGGCGCAATTTAAAGCGCATGTTGACAGTATATGCCTGTGGCCTTTCGGGCCAAGCTGCATATCCTGACAGCATGTCCTTGGGGCACCCTACGTGCTGCCTTATGGCTTGCATTTATAATACTTAATTAGCTGCATTGTTCGAGATAATGGCAGAAGCGACAATGCATGTAAGTCAACACGCGCATATCCTTATTTGCCCCACAACAACAACAAGATCAACAATAATGACACAATGAGCACACGAAAAGTGTAAAAAATATTTAAATAACATAAAAACGCATTAATTTTGTTGCATTGTGCAGCAACAATGTTGACTATTCATATATTACTTTGAATACACTCATTTATCTATGCGCTGCAGAGAGTCCCTTTGCAGTTAACAGCAGTTAACAGTTAACTCTGTGTTGTGCATCTTGGCCAGCCAATTGCCACGTGCTGCAGCTGTATGCAACACGGTTTAAATTATTAAAACCATATACAGTTACGCCAGCAACACATGACATAAATGCAGTAAATTGGCAGCCCTTTAACCCCTCTTGCACAGCACCAAACACACACACAAACAAACATATGTATATACATTTACATATACATACATATACACACAGAACACCTCTGTCCCATTTTATATATGCAAATGTGCCATATATCTTCTGGCCTTAATACCATTTTTCTTGCCCGCACTGCTGTCGATAGCGTTGGGTTCGGCCGCCCCGCCTGTGGGCCGCCTTTGGGGGCCGGTCATTGGTCTGCATGAATTATGACCAATAAATTGGACATGTTAACTGTGTGTCATTGTGCGGGGCAGGGAGACCGCAGGCCACGCAATTTTATGCTGAAATTAATTGCAAGTATTTCGCGCAGACAACGTTTCAGCGTGTTCAGCGTTCGGTGTTATGGCCAATGTCGTGCCACGGGTCGTATGAGTAATAATATAATTAGCATGTGCATTTATTAAAAAATGATGAAAGCGCACAAAAGCGCAGCCAGCTCCAGCACGAGCACAAGGATCTGGACAGAAGCCAGTAAGCAACAATTTGCTCGAATACGAAAAATCAAGCCAATGGCCACGTGAACGTTGCCGGAATATTATTATTGCAATTTCTTTCAGTTGGTCCTCGGGACGCTGGCTGCGGCGAGGCGCGGGTAGGTGAGCGTAATGTAAAAATTAATGACATTTTCAAGGCGTTTTAATGCCTCGCACAAACATGAACGCATGGCAACAACTGTAAAGCCTTGACGGCTAGTTTGGGCAGTAGGGTGGCGCTTTAGGGCGGGGCATCGCTGCAAGCAGCACAACGAAATTTTTCATTTAATAAATTGCAATTTTTTGATTACATTTGTCGCGCTTGCCTTTGTAAGAATCTTTTCATAATCTTACGAATGCTGTGGAACTTGCGCAAAAGGCATTTGAGATATAAACTGATTAATAATAAATGATATATTAAATAATATGTGCCACATAAATTATATGAATAAAATGAATTTTGTCAACTGTCCAGGTTGTTGAATAAGCTACTAATGATAAAATATATAAATATTAATGATGAGCCTGCTAGAGTGATAACAGCAATTTATATTGCATTGTCATGCCTACGGAAAGCCCTTTGAATAAAATATACAAATTTCATATGTATTTTCATCATATGTTTACGTTTGGGATATGATACATTCTGTTATTTGCTTTAGATATGCAATTCTTTAAACGACTTTTCTTTAATTAATTATAATCCAAATATGTAAATTGCAGATATATTCATTTCCATAGAAAATTCATATACATTTAACAGCTGGCTAAAGCAAAATATTATTTAAGTCTATGATAATACTCGAAGGAAAAGCTTTGCTTTTAGCTTAACATTTTTGCATGTGTATTTTTGAAAAGAAAATGTTAAGCCCTAAGAGCTGACATAGTACGAACACAAACACAAAAGCTCAACAATTTTATTCTACATTTTATAATATACATATAAACTAAATGTGTATATTTCTATATATATTTATGTAAGTATGTTTTTAATATTATTTTTGTATTTCATGTTATGTATATATATGTATGTATTGTACAAATAAGTTGCTTTCTCAAGTCTGTAGGTGTTTGTGAGTGTGTGTATCTTATGTATAGATTTTTGTATTGTACATAGAATGAGCATTTATTGTGTTTGCTGCACGCCAGCAAAAATTTTAAATAAATTTTCTTTTGTTTGCATTGTCAGTTTTCATTTTACAAATTTGTATATATATATACCATAAACAAACTCAATTTAGTGTGAGCTATTCATTTATTATTGTTGTTATAATCATTATTAATATTATTAAATTTTGGTTTTCATTTTGCTTCAGCTGTGACATGAATGCACCTAAAAGCTACCCCTTGTACCCCCTGTGTGACCCTTTGGCTGCATTTTACAAATGCTTCTTATTATTTCGAGTAACTAAATTATTGATTTCAAAGCGCGGCAAACAGCAGAGCATATCCTGCGCCTAGCCAACTCAGCCTAAGCAAAGCACCAGCTGCAATTCCCAAACAAAACACAGCAAAAATGAGTAAAAAGATATAAAATATATATAAATGTTGAGTTATCATAAGTAAGGTATATGTGTAGAGGAAGGGCAACCTACCAGTTGAGCTTGCGTACTCATTCGGTGGACGTTCCGTGTAGAACATGCTCTTGCCTATCGCCAGGGAGCCCTTGCTGCCGCCGCTTAACGCTGATAGGCTATTGCCAGCGGCACCGCCGGGCAGCAGAGACGTCTGCATCGATGAGGACGAGGCGGCGGAGGAGCTGGAGCCCGCTGATGACGAGCCACTGCCAGCATACAAATCGTTTTTCATGGCATACACATCCGTTTGTAGCGATTTCGTTGAATCGTTGCGTAAAGATGGTATAATATTGCCTGGAAATGCGAATACGAGAATGGTAAGAAAACTTAAATTAGCACGCTTGGCTTGTTTATAGTACTGCTAATAACTCAATAGCAAGAAAACTAGCACCACACGCCCGCAAGCACACACACACACACACACACACACAGCTAGTATAACCTTTGCTGACATGGTTTTCAAGTTAAATTGTGTGGAAATCTTGTGGCAGCCACTTGGCTGCGATACAAAAATTTACCACGCACACATACACAACAACAACACAAACACACACACTCATGCATATATAGATATAACACATCCTTTGTTGCCTGGCAAGGATTACGTTCCGTTGCAGCGCCAGTCGCCGCCGCGCCAGTCACTTTAAATAAAATATGTTTGGTCCTTTCTCACGAGTTGTTGTTGTTGTTGCTGCTGCTGGTTTTGTTGTTGGCAGCGCGGCAGTGTTTCAAATGTGTTTCCAACCTAATGCCCCCGAAAATCCCTAGCAGCATAATCCGCAGCATATTGCTTTGCCCTGGACTTGCAGCCGGCGGAACACAGAACTTGAAAGTGTGTGTACTTTTCTGCTCGACTTGAGTTTCGAAAGCCCCACGTTGAAATAGTCAAAAGTGCTTTGCTTTACTTTATCTCTTTCTGTGGGCGTGTCGCTGCCTCACACCACTCCCTTGAGTGTGTCTCCCTGTGTGTGTGTGTGTGCCTCGGTGTTTGGCTGCATTGGTATTTGTGGCTCCGTCTGGCTTAGCTGCTACTTTCGCAGTTTTGTTTGTGGCTCGCCGTATCCTGTATCCTTCTCTCTGAGTGTGAGTGTGAGAATGTGTGTGTGCGAGTGTGGGTGTGTGTATAAGTGAGTGTCGGTTTGCCGGTGTGACTTTCACAGTTTATGCAACGCTCGTCGCTCTCAACGCTCTACAGGATGTGTTAAGCACAAAAGCGAGCAGCATTCGCTAAGGCAGCTGCCCCCAGCACCAGCCCCAGGCACAGCCCCGCACCAGCCCCAGTTCTAGCTACCCCCAACCCACTTTTGCGCACACATATCACCAACATCAGCTCGTCTGATACTATACTTACTCTCCCTGGACTCGACGGTGGTGTGCGTTACTTGTTTGGATGGTGTTGATGGCAAAGGTATTTCTGTAAAACAAAATGGAATCGAATAGCAGCGCATAATTAATTATGGTAAAATCAAGCAAATGAGTTTTTAATTTCAGCCACTCTAGATGCCTGTGTGTTTGTATGTGTGTGTATCTGTGTGCGAGTATGTATAATATATACATTATATAGAGATTTTATTTGTGTTAAAAATATGCCCGTTGCGCTGTGGTTTTGTATGTCAAGTGGTGCCAGTGGAAAGGTCAAAGCTTTTTCTTTTTGAACTCAATCGTTCAAGTTGCATGCTGCTTAAAGAACATTAATTAAGAGCATGTACGTACGCATATATGACCTTAATAAGCCATCATTATTTGGAAAATATGGGTCAACATGTTGTTGAAAAAGTATATTCAATATAATTGCAGTCAAAAATGTGCCATATGTGATTCTAAGATTCAGTAAAAACTGGATGCTCTTTCGAGCCATGAAGATATGTTATTTAAAAGCTTGGCTAACTTGTTGCAAATGTATATGATGAATTCTTTAAACTTGTGTGTAAACGCTTATATAGTAAAATTCTCCAGTTGTTGGCTCTTAAATATAGTTACCGCTTGAAAACAGTTCTTAATTGCAAATTTTCGAGCAGAGACAACCTCTCAAAGGAAAAATGTCATCAGTGCGCGACCTTTTCAGAACACACTCGAAACCTTCTTTTTTTGTTGTTTGTTTTTATTCCAGAACACAACTACAAGTATGTAGTGCATAAAAAATAAATAAATAAATAGAAGGCACCAAAAATAAACAAAACATAGACGAGACGTGGCACCTAGGGCAGCCAACCATAGGCAGCCAGGCTCTACGAGTTGAGTTTTTGCAGCGAGCACCATACAAAGTCAAACAATTCTAGAATGCACCTTTATTTTATGTTTACGTTTACGTTTATGGTGAATGTATCTACGTGTCCTGATGCTGGTGGTTCAACAGATCCAAATTCAAACCCAAACCCGGACCCAGAAACAGACGTAGTTCAGCTCCGTTGGTGGCCGCTCGTTTAGTTTTACGCTCCAGAGCACAGTGCACATATCGCTAGAGCTAGACGAGCCGCATCTCGACTCGACTCGACTCAACTCGGGTTTGGCCAGCTTCTGGGCGCTGGAGCGGCACATAGGTAAAAGCTTTTGGCAAAATTGTGGCACAAAGGGCGCTCGATATTGCACTGGGTAAATAGGTGTATGTGCATGTGTGTGTGTGTATATTTTTGCTGCAACTAGTGCACTTAAGCTACCAATACAAATGCACTTACCATAAACACGTATGGAGCCTTCCGTTTCCCCAAGTGAATTCTTTGAGATGCATCGATAGTTGCCAAAGTCTCCATATTGTAGGTTTCTTATCGTCAGTTTCATGTGGGCGCTTTTCAAAATGGAGAGAGCGAGACAACATACAGTACACGTGAAAAACCAAAAAGCAAGTGTTCCAAAAATCAATATCTCTTTAAAGAGCTGAGCTTCAGATTTGTAATACGTAGGTCTTATTCTGAGCTAAAGTTCTCAAGCGATTAATTTAAGCCTAAGTCAAGTTGTAAGTAAATGAAATTTATCAACTGGTCGAAGTATTGGCGAAATCGTTTTCGGGAACACATACTCTTGAATGTTGTACGCATTGGTGTTTGCTTATGACCCCACTGCCACTGTTGTAGGCAAGAGCAAGTGCATAATAAATATCTAACAAACTCTATTTCGTGGGGGCAGCTTGAGGTTAAAGTTTCATTCATTTGACTTACCGATATGAGTTCTCTGTGTAGTCGGTTTTATATTTTTTGCTTGGCAATACCATTACAGAATTGTACACCCAATAAATGATGGCTCTGAAAAATACAACAACAACTTTTCATCAGCATATCGAAAAGGGGGGAAAACAAAGTGCAGAAAATCAAAGGTAAATCAGCTAACAGCTGCAGTTGCAATGGAAAACTGTTAAAATGAATAGCTGAAAAGCACACTTAAATGTAGGCTACATCGAAATTTAAGGAAAAAAAAACCAATAAATATGAAAACTCACTTGGGATGAGCCTCGGTGTGGCAATCGATGGTTACATCTGTGCCAGCTGGCGCACCAACAAGTTGATTCGGCACCCAAATCATTGGCGAGACTGAAAGAAGAGAGCGCGGCGAAAGCAGAGAAATGTTAGTAGAGTGAATGATACCAGAGAGAAATACGAATAATATGTACATATGTATGTGTGAGTGTATGTTTATATATACATTTAGTTAGACAAGGTGGCGTTGCATTTTAAGCGTTTGGCCAAAGTACGCATAAGCTGCAGCATTACGTATGTTCAATATGTGTCTGTCTCGGTTTCCTGGTGCTCAATTCCCTCTTGCTAACTGTGTGTGTGTTTTGTCGTCTGTCAGCCAAGCTTAAAATGAAAGTGCAATGACAAAGCTGAAAAACTTATACGAGACATGGCAATGAGACACCACTTTACCAGACTGGGCTCTTGAAAAAAAAATGATGTAAAGTTTAGCAGGAAGTACGTGCTGTGGGTTTTTTAAACTATTATGCGCTAGGTCCTGCTTTCAGTAGCATAAAGTTGGGTATATGGTTGTCTGTTATTGCAAAAAAAAAAAAAAAAAAGAAAAACATAGTTCAAATATGAAGCTTAAATATTTACTAAAAATACACACGTAAAATGTGTGTTCCCTTCCTTGTTGTTGATTTTACTATATCAAAAATTTCAAATTAAAAATGTTTAATTAATATTAAGAGCAATGCTGGATCCATGCCATGGGCTTATAAATATCGCACCCTGTGTTCACATCTGCCTAGCCTATCCAATCAATATACCCATATTGCTAAGCTAAACTTTACCATATTACCCAATAGTTTTACCGGCATTTTCCATGGTTTGCCCCAGTTTTCAGCACAATGCGTACACGAAATTGAAACAGCGAACGGCTTGTTTGAAATTTAAACGCACGCTGACAATGCCTACCTGTAATTCGAAACATGGCGGCGCACCACCTAGCACCACATCCACCCGCCGTGCAGCATACACGCACAAAACCGTTCATAATAAAATAGGAAAAAAAGAGGAAAAATACGAAAACGCCGTCAAAGTCATACGTGCAATGCCGGCAAGTGACTTTATTGCAGGTACGTGACGTGAATTATTGTCAATGTGTAGGCATGGGTTGCAGAGGAGTGGGATGGCGGGGCCAGCAGAAACTCGTTAGGATTAACAAGCGTTTACTTGGCACATACACACACACACACACACACACACACAGCGTGCAACAGCCGCACAACTTTTACGCCCTGCCTGCCGCCCGAACTCATATATCAGCTGCATTAGCAAGGACCAGCCAGGTCGGTAGCTGCGTTTGTCAGCGGCGGGCGGCAGAGGTAGACGCGACGAGCGAACATGCAGTTAAATTGATGAGCAGCAGGTACGCTTCATGCTCCCAACTCCTGACTCCCGTTGCGCGACTCGCGACTCCCGACTCCCGACTCATGACTGCCTGGATGCCTGTATAGATGGATGAATTGCCCCATAGATACTCCATCGCGTCTGCGAGTCGTTGTCATCGTTCTCGTTAAGTGCACGCGCGTGTTACAGCCGTAGCAATATAATGTGACCAGCTGGAGCTGGCTCCACGTGAACTGCCGCCGAGTCGATATATGTATATAGTTTTCATTTCGCTTGAGTCATTCGACATTGGCATATATGTACATAGACTAGTATATGTTTGTGTATGTCGTATGTACTTGTGTGTACTTACACTCCACATCCAATATGATGCGCTTCGAGACGGAGGGGGGCACTCCGTTGGTGGCTATGCACAGATAGGCGCCCATCTCATTGCGGCTCACTTTGGTCAGGGGCAGCACATCCCCATCGTAGACCAGAACTGATGTTTTTTTTTGGGTTTTGATGTTTGCCGGAAGGAAGTGTCCGCACCATGGAAATAAACGTGCAGAGCATAGAGAATTTTCAATGAGTCAACTGCTGTTGATGCAATGTGTCTATACGCGGGTAGTTTGAAAAATTGAGGTAATGAGGTAAGTGGAACTGAAAAAATTTAAGATATCCAGTTAGGTAGAGTTGTCAACGCTCAACAGGTTTTTAACAAATACATTTTTTTAAGTAAATCTCCAAATAAATTTCATTATTTCTCACGGAATTAAATTGAAGAATAAAATGTTGTAGTTTTTAAACAAAGCAAAAAAAAGGTAATGTTTTATAATTTTCATTAAATCCGAAATGTACAAAATATAAAAATTTAACGAAATAATTTAAAACATATATATATGTATATTTTACATTTAAAATAATTTCTTTACATCCCAGCCTAATGTCGAGAAATTGGCTTGTAGCTAGTATTGCTTAGAAAGCCTTTACTAATTATAATAGTATCAATAATTGTACTTTTCATTTGTCAAACTTTCAAAGCAACCACCGCTGAAAGTTTGACCCCAACTCATATACCTTTTTTCTTTTTCTCTACGGCAATTTCCTCCCCGTCCTCTCGGCGCCAAATGATTTTGGGCGTTGGGAATCCATCGGCGCGACATGTCATGTTGATGTTTTGATTTTCACGCACCGCCACCGAAGATGGTGTGCTCTCGATGTCCAGTATGTTGGGTGGCACTGCGATGAAGCGGCATAAGTGGGAGTTACCTGGGGAGGGGGCTAATATTTGCCTGGTACTTACCCACCACCTGCAGATAGCCCACTTGGCTAATCATGGGATTGGTGTTGACCTGGCACATGTAATAGCCGCGATCATCCTGATGCGCCTGGTTCACGTGCAGCAGCCACGTGTTGTCCGCATAGGTGATGCTGTACCGTGGTATGCGCGAGATGACGTGACGATGTATGGTGAGTATCATCTGGCGATCTATGTGTATCCAGGCCACCTATGAACGACATGCCAATCGATATTCAACTGTGCTACACATATAAACTAAGTTCGCAGAAACACACACACACACAATCACATACTCGCACAAGTAGTTATAATAAATGAATGCCCTGTTGTGACGCATGAGAGTGGCTAAAAAAAAAGGCAACTTGACAGCTGTTTCCGCTTTTTTAATACACTTTTTTCTAGACGCATCAGCTTGACTTCGTTTGCTTACATTGCGTGTGGCACAAGGACAGAGCATGTCCTGGCAAGGATTTTGCAGCCAGGCTGCCGCCTCTTTCGCTGCAAACTTTTCAAATTTACTTTCTGCCCAGTGACAGCAATGAGTTTCTCGTTCTCAGCTCAACAATAGCCAACAGCAGCAGCAGCTCGCTCCGTGGCGACCAATGTTGATGAAAGTCCAATAAGAGCCAGATAGAAGGAGCTGCCTGAGACAGAGACTAGAGCCCTGGACTCGCATGTCCAGTGACGAGGACAAGGAGCTGTAGCTAGCAAAGGACAGTGTTTTATATGAAGTTGATATGGCGAGCAAATATTTGTGATTTGTTATGAGCGCGCGTGCTGTGCCAGCAACTGAGATAAATGATAAGTGATTTTCTAGTCATTTTGTTGGGTTCGCGATGAACCCTGATGTGCGGCAAAGACCTTTGGAGTTTAAGTTTTTCTGCGAAAAGTTTTAAGCTGTTGATTTAGTTGCTTTGCGCTCCTTAAATATTACTCGTAAGATATATTAATATGTGGAAAATTTAATAGGGTTCTACTTCTGTCTTTTATCGGTCGAAAACAGTTACGCTACGCAGCGCTCTTTGTTGCATTGCCTAGGCCACAACTTGTCATGAACACAGCAGCACGTCTCCCTTTATCTCTGGCTGTCAATTCAGTACACACACACACGCACACGGCGTCAGTTTATGACTGTGTGTGTGTGAGCAATTCACAAAATTGATTTTAGACAGTGTCGCCAGCTTGAAACTTCATTGTGACGCGCCGTTCAGTGTACGCACGATTTATGACACGCCCGAAATGCTCCAGTCCCCGATCCCCACTCACCTTGTAGCCACCCAAATGCTCGACCACACAGGGCAGATTAGCATCGCGGCCAACGGCAACGGTGACATTTGGTATGGGCTGTGCAAAGCGGGGCTCATCCATCATAACTGTGAATCAAGAGCGGCATAAACAAGTCGGTTAGTTAATGAGCACCACATGCAGCGAAAATATTAAGGGTTGCGAATGTAAATGTACTTGGCGAATGTAAATATACCCTAACTACCAAAATGAACTAAAAATAAAGCAAGGAAAAACTGATAGCAGAAATATCAAATTTCCAATTTGTAATTTATTCCATTGCAATCATCATAGTACATTTTTTGGGAAAGATGTGCAGAATTTTTAACATATAAAAAAGCATTGCGTTCGTTTTGGGGCGCGTTGTGTGGCATAGATACGTTTTAAAAGTTTTTGGCCAACATGTTTAAAGCTGCATGCAATAAAAATAACCCAATACTCGAGTAAAACTCTTGAATTCCGTTTTTAGATTAGTTACACAAAAAAATTATATTATATTATATTTTTTTACGAAAGTTGCTGTATTTGATATCAAAGGAATCAAATGAAGTACATAAAATAATTTACATAATGAATTTTTTACTGAATTCAAATTGCAAACAAAAATAAACGTAGCATACTTTTTAACGCACGATTATGGTAATTTTCCTCTAACCAAGTTATTTCAGTAACAAACCGTATTAATTACTATATATATAGGTTTGCCAGCTGCATGACAAAGTTATACAATCCATTGCAAAATATACATGCAGATGAAGAGAGTTGGACTTGCAGCTGCTGCCGGAAGTCCATGACCCGCAGGCCAAATATAATCAACGGCTGCGTTAGTGTCATTATGAAATAATTTAACAAAGCAATTTTTTTATCTAGCCGGGAGCCGGAGCTCTAGTCGGCACGTAGTCGGTAGTCCGCAGCGGCAGCCGCAGCCTGTTGAGGCATTGCGGACGTCCTTGGTTGTTGTTCTGGCTGTTGCTGTTCCAATGGCACTTTTGTTTTTCTATGCATTCATTTCGTGTGCTGTTTTTTTCCCGCGGAAATGGGGCACAAAAGCAAAACACCAGCCAGGCTGTTAAACATGCCAAGTGGATGCCTGCCTCACAGGATCCCCCTTGCCACAGCGGGACCCAAGCGCTGCAGGTGAGGCGGGGCTTGTTATCTGCAACACGCAGTTGTCGGCCCGCATACCATCTGTGCACCTGCCCCATGGACGACGTTGCAAGCGGCGGCGGCAGCAGCAGCAGCAACAGCAGCAACATGGACACGGACCTGGCATTGAAATTGAATGCAACCCAGCCGGCTGATGCCATCGTCGTGTCGGGCAATTTGAGGTCTCATTTTACTAATTAAATTATGACTCGACTCGACAGTTTCGACACCGAACACCTCGAACCGTCTGCAATCCTTTGTTCAGACAGCTCAACCGTTGAGCGAATGTTAGGAAATTTAAAACTGACCAAATAATTGGACTCGCTTGGGGAGAACACTGCGATGTTCTGCTTTAATATTCAAGATCCTTAGATATAAAATTGGACTTGTATAGAAATGCATAGTAACTAAATTTAATTGACTGTCAACGTTTTTAGCTGGTTTATAGATTTATAGGAATATAACAAAATATTTAAAATCTTAAATTTAAAAGTGTTTTATATGATTTTATATTTGATTTGAAGTACTTACCATGCGTCACTAAATTCGTCATATAGATGAGAAACATAACCCGCCGATTTGTGAATCGGCTTGGAAATATGTTGAGTGCAATTAGCAAGAGTTTAATTACCGTAATAATAAACATTTTGTTTAATAAGATTTGTGTGTTTAATCAGAATTAGTTAAATACACACAGACACGCACACAGAGAATATATTTGATGCAGATATATTCGTTTAATTACGCGAAGTTTTTCGGTTTAGTTTTTCACAGCAATTTCCATTTGCACGTTTACTTTTATTTGCCATACATTTTATTCATTTGGTTGGTGGTATTTTGTTATTTTCTTTTTTTGTGTTAAACATTTATTTGATTTGCGTAATTTAATTTGCACACACAAGTGAACACTTTCGGATATATGTATTTTGTGTATTCGGAGAATGGCAATTCAAATTTCATTTAGCGTAAAGCTTTAAAAATCGCTTAATTCACTTGACGCGTCGATTCGCATTGTTGTTAACGTTATTGTTGTTGTTGTGGTTGTTGTTTTTGCTGCAGACGAAACAATGAAAATTGAAAATAAAAAATGCATACACTGGATTGAAGAGGGGTTCTGAGGGACAGCGGGGCCGAATTCGCAGAGGCACAACCGATTTCAGGGATTATAGCATTTATTATTATTATGGCACTCGCATACCCAATTGTTGTTGTCTCGGCTGTGTGTGTGTGTGTGTGTGTGCCAGCTTTACACTGTTGAATGTGTGTGTGTGCTTGAGTGACTACAGCAACAACATCAGCAGCAACAACAAGAACGACGACAACAACAACCATATACGCAATGCAACTCTTGGGCTTTATTTGTTATGACTCGTTCGTCGTGTGTTGTTGTTGCTATTATTGTTGTTGCTATTGTTGGCATTTTCGGTTTGCAAAGTTCATTTAACTGCTTCTGTGTGTCACTGGGTGTGTGCGTGTGTGTGTGTGTGTGTGTGTGTATGTGTGTGTGCTACCGATGCTACATTTATTATTAATAGCGCCGTATTCCGGACCAGAGTTGTGTATACAAACGAACGCGTTGCATTGATGTTGCAATTTTATGGCCACTACGCATGGTTGTTGCTGGTGTCGCCGTTGTTGTTGTTGCTTTTATTGCTATTATTGTAGTTGTTGCTGCTGTCGTTGTCATAACATGGCCACATTTTCATTGCGCATGAATTGTTACATTTCGTTTCGCTGGCATCTCTTGTAGCTGTGTATTTGTACGCTCCAAGAGGGCATAATGACTATGTAATTGAATTTGTAACGCTATTAACGAGGCATGCATTGTTAGAGCTGGACTTGTGTGACCATATAGGACCATACAGGACATGTGGGCAACATCACTATCGATGTTATTTTAAAATTTAGAACAAATCTGAAGCAATACAATTCATAGAATTTCTTAATTTTATTGAAAAGCTAGCAGCACGTAATATAAGCCGACCAAAGTGACAATGGAGGACAAACGTTAAGCATGTTAACTAGCGACTGGATCTACAACTAAACTTCTTGATTAACACATATCCAAATAGCCAAAAACCACAGAAAGCGATTTAAGTTCACCATTGAGATCCACGATTACTTTTAACTGAGATTGAAGCTTAGGGGTTGGCATGTCATTTTCTGCATATATGGATATACGCACTTAGTATTAATATTACTCTTTCCCTTCAAAAGAAAGAGAGTATTTAAGCCTTCGCATCAGCAATTTTATAGGTTCTCCGCTGTCTTTACGTGTTTGCGCTTAAATGCACTTTAACTGACTGATACGTTTGGGTTTTGTGGCGCCCTGTGACTTGGCCAGTTCAATTTTGCCAAATGATTTATGAATGCACATGACATATCAGCATCCTGTGCCGCCCACTGTTGCGCCCCCCGCTGGTGTATGCCACTCCTGCTACTCCAGTTGTCGCATCAAGACATTAATATTTGATTTAACTGCCGCTTTTTTGTCATCAGTTTCGCTTGGCTTAAATATTTATGCGTATGCATTTAATAATAAAACGAATAATCGTATAAATCGCTTTATTTTTTTTGGTTTTATTCGTTTTGCTTGCTGTTTTCAAAGTATTTAAAACTGGGACTGGTGTAACATTTACATAGTTAAATAAAATAAATGTAAACAACAGGCAGCCGTCATGTCGTAGCCGTCGAGTTCATCTCAGTTTTTATTGAAATGGCATTTTAATATTTTTCTGTTGTAAATTTTATGAAAAATTCACGCAGATGCATGAAAATCGCCTGCATTAAATATAATTGACAGTGTATAGGACAATGGATTTGTGTGGCTTGTTTTTTCTGTTCTCCGTTTTAAACTATTTAAATGTAACAATGGAAAATTATAATGCTATTTTTTAATGTTTAAATCTGCAATAAATTCGTAAAATGGAATAAAACGTATTTTTAAATTGCTTAATTGCATGCACGGGCAATACAAATATAATATTTTTGCTTTAAAATAAGCGCAGGCAATATAATTTAAACGAGCAATAATCAAATGACAAAAATTAAATAAATGATAGCTGTGCCGAATATTCACATACTCGACTCATTCATTATAAGCCTGGAATAGATTTCAACTAAATCATATTTCATATTAACTCACATTTAATTTGAAAATATACGGATGTAATTTCCAGACATTATCTATAGTAAATTGATACTACTATATAATCGAAATTTTCTACATTTATTTTTATTGACTGTTGGTAATTATCTATTTATTATTCAAAGGTATTCAGATACAATTTAAATGTTTAATATCTGTATTAGTTGGTAATCGAGTTTAATTTAATAAATTTTGTTGGTTATATTAAATTGTCTATCAATGTTAAAATTCATTTTAATTCGTCTGCTTTTAAGTAAAACACACTCATTTATTTTTTAGTTAACCTCACATGTAATACAGGAATAATGGAGCTTTTAATTAATCTGCCGTACAATCTACATGTATTTAAAATATATTTCTCATTATCCATTTGTTCTACATATAAATGTATACTTTTCACTGAACTCTATTTATTATATCTACGATTACATTCTGCCTTTCATCACATATTATTTTCTAATATGTAATTTTTTGTACTCATTTCATATCAAACTAACATTTAAATTTCTTTTAATACTTAAATTAAAACAAAAACAAAGCGAAGCAACTAAAAATCAATTTCAATGACCTCCAAACAGCTGTCACAAATTTACATATGTCGCGCCACAAATTCCAGCAGCTAGGAATGCGGCAGCCACAAATACATGTACTAGCCATACATGACTGACTAAGGGGGCGTGTCTGGGTGTGCGTGTGCATGTGAAGGCTGCTGCTGCTGCCGAAATGGGCGTTTTGTTGCTTGCTGCTGACATTTTATGGCTGACGACAATGTTTTTGCCTCCGTCACGCCCCGCCGGCCAGCCCACACACGCTGGCAGGCAGCAGGCAAAGTAATTAGGTTGAAATTACAAATTATGGGTTCATGTACCAGATTATAGCGACAAAATCAGAGAAACGCACATGGCTGGAAATTACAGCATTTATTTTCGGACATATAGAGCGCAGGAATGGAAACCTAAATTTCCAAATGGACAACAAAGCATGAGGAGCAACAGCAGCAGCTCGTTAAAAAGCACTTAGGAGCATAGGGGGTGGCGGGAGAAGCATAAAATCGGTACGTCAGTTGGGTAATTATGATGCAATCAGTTTGAAAACAAATGAACAAAGCTAAAAATCACAGCCCAACTGCCTGACATATATAAATGAACGCTAACTTTTATATTCGCAAAAGAAAAATTGCACGAATGCCTTTTTTCGGGTGAAATTTTCAATTCCATTCGCACAATGTAAATTATGCTTGAGGGGGGTGCGAAGAAATGGCATCCAAAAGGCTGTCATCTCGCCTGCATCTTGAGTGGCGGCCCAGACAGACACACAGCTGACAGCCGCCACTGCAAATGGAATCGCGTCTGACAGCAAGATGGCAGAGAGAATGGATAATGGATAATGCAGCAGCACCAGCAGTCGTCCCCGCAAAAGGAAAATGTAGCAGGAGAATGCATTAAGATCCTGTTCCAAGCCACCGAAATTCTTGTGCAAACAAACATTCGACTCGCTTCACGCACATGAAAATGCATACATATATTTGACATGATGCTGCTTCAACAAGTTAATGTACATTAAGAAGTTAATTTGTATGCAAGAGTAGAACACAAGAGCTGCTGAACATTTTAAAAACCCATTCAACATTATAATTGCTATCCCAAATAAACAAAGTACTTTTTTCTTCAGCATGCTATAACAATTTTTTGTTTCTTTTCTTTTCTTTTCTTTTCTTTTTGTTTGTGTTTTTGCAGTTTTTGCCATGTTGCGCTAATTAGCTCATTTTGGTTATTAGTAGTATCTTTTGTTCGAATGGAGGACATTCAAAACAATACAAGACAGCGCCCTTTGGCTGTTTGCCTTAAGGTAGTAGAAGAAGAAAAGCTCATAAGTAGCTTAAAAATATACGAAAAATGTCTTGTGGTCCATTTGAACAGTTGGGACTTTGTATTAGTTCTAGAGAATTTCCATTCATATATATTTATAGAATACCTGGCAAATGTTGTTTGAAAATGTGTGCTTTTATTAAGGCACGGTTTTTAATGATCTTCAAGTGTGAGTTTTTATTTGATTATATAATTTATACACTATATATTATAGTATCTCATGGTATCTGTCACTTAACCGCAGGGTGAAACTTTCAGCCTAATTCACACTTTTTGGTAGACTTCCATAAATGGGCACTTATTTTATGTAGACATTATAAACACTTAAAAATATAAGAGATATTAATAATCTATAGATAATATTTAAATATTGTTTATCGAACTTTCACATTTTATTGTGATTGATTGGAGTAATCATAGCCGAATGTCAATTCGTATTTCATTCAAAATCTTGCATTCCTCACCGCAGTTGAAAATATTAAGAGATTGTACGAAGCTTATCAATAAGTCAAGTTTTGATTTATGCCCACTGCTCTATCAATATAACAGAAAGCAAATCCTTCGAGCTTCAAAATATAAGCAATAGTTCTATTTATGCAAAGCTATCAATAACTCTAGGTGCAATGAACTTGCTGCTGATGTCCTGCGGGGGGAACAAGAAACCAGCGGAGACTGATATAACGAGGCAAATGATAGAAAAACCATTGCCGCGTAATTTGGATCAGCGTGCTGGTCTGCAGTTACCGTTGGAAGTTTAGTGCCACGAGGCATGAGGCGTAATGCCTTTACAAGCTGAAGGATATTAAAAACAAGTGCGCCAAAGTGCAACAGCAGCAGGAAGAACAGCAGGCAAAGCGTAGAAAATGTTGCATAAACTTAACATAAATAATGAAAGCAATATTTCAACCCGGCCAGCAGGCAGCCGGCAGGATGAAACAAAGCAGAGTCTTGAATAAGGAGCTGCTGCATAAGCAGCCGCAGCGCAACAAATGAAGTTTGGATGACTTGCAACGTGGCTGCTGCCGCTGTTGCCGCTGCTGTTGGCTGATTGCCGTGAAATTTATGTGCGCGGGCAGCAGCAGAGGAATTCGTAGTTGTAGTTGTATTCGTATTTTTTTTAATGAATTTGCAAGCATGCAAATTACAAAGTGGAGTTCAGGTAACATTAACGAAGCGGCATTTGCGTTCTGGCCACGTTTTATTGCCCCATTTTGTGGGACTTTTAAACACTTTGTACCTCATTGTGGTATTTTGTCAAATGTTGCACAGGACTTTTTTGTTTAGCTCTTAATTATTTAATTAAATTTTAATTTGCTAATTTTATGGCCATTACTTGCAGCACCAACACACGAACAGCTGCCACAGCACAGAACGGCACTTTTATGTTGTTGTTGTTATTGCTTAACACGGCGACGTTTGGCGTCCACTTCCGGCGCAGTTTCGAGTCGAACTGATGGGCCAATGCTTCGCTTCATTGGCAGTCAATGCCGCAGCATTCGGCTTGGCAAGCCGAAGTAAGCTTCGGCATCGGCAGCAGGGCTCGTGCTCGGCTTTCGTCAAGTTTCGAGTTTCGCTCAAGTTGTTGTTGTTGCGCCTGCGTCGCGGCTTTCGAACGAAACACGTGCTTTGTGTGCCGTTACATAAAAATAAAAAGAAAACAAGCATTTTGTTTGCGCTTCGCGCCTTTTTCGAACTTCGCTCGCAACTGGCAACGCAGTCACAATGTGGGTGGGACGAGCGTCTGTTTTGTGGGTGTCCCAACAACAACAAAAGCAGCAACAACAACCACAACAGTAAAAAAAAGTAATACGCAGCGCATAAATCTCATTGGCCAAGAATGTGTGCACAAATTAATACAAAGAGCGGCGCTGACTGTTGTTGTTGGTTGTTGGGCCATTAGGCATTAGGCCTACAAGTCACCCCCTTGAACTTGAATTGGATTTGTAAATACAGCGAGCGGCAGCAGGCGAACCAGATAAACGTTAAAATCTGCGCAAAAGCTTCCATATAATTGGGACTAAATGGGGTGCTGTATTCATCTTATTAGTGAATTTTTAAAATCCTTAACTAAGTGTTTCAGATATTAAAATAATTTGTTGTGTTTCTTAACATAACATAAGAAAATATTAAGCTTAAAAAAAACCTGGAAAAATAGGTGAAAACCAGACTTTAAGCCTTTAAAGACCAACAGAAAATATAATTTAATTCAAGTCTTCAAGCCGAACGTTATTATTATGTATTTGTTTAATCTTGCAGGAATTCTAGTTTGCCACATTAAATGTAAACTAGTTTAAAGCTCTACTTGTATGTTCTATAATCCTGACGCCATTTGCTACCCACTCAGTTCGCAGAGATATGCCAGAAAACTGTATTTGCACATTGCGCTTAAATATTCTGCATACGTAATTATGTCAGTTGCAGTTTTGTGGGCGGCCAGTTTTATATACCGACTGTGGGCGTGGGCTGCATATTTGTTCTGCTCGTGCAATCATAACGCACAAGAGCACACACAAAAACTTGTATACAATCTTTGACTAGTAACTTTGGATTCGGAAATTCGCCGGGCAGCTGAATTTTCAACGCACACTCTGCTGCCCCCCCAGTCCTTTAACAGCCCAAAAATGTTATGAAAATCGTTCTGTGATACTTTGTGACTATGCCATTATTTTGACTGTGGTGACTTCTTCGGAAATACAAGTTTTTGTTTGCATTACAAGTTCTAAAAATAAACAAGTGAAACACTTCCTTTGTGTCACGTCTCCAAGGAGAGGCTGCAGGAAGTACGCGCTTGTTCCAACATTTGTTTTGTCTTACATCATAAGAATCTTGTTTGCTTTGTGGACAGATTGAAAAAGGCAAAAATAAGTTTGAGAAGCCGAGAGACAAGGTTGAGCTGTTACTTTAATGGACATTTGTTGTGTACTCGTTTATGGTATGATATCATATCGCCAACAAAACACATCATAAAGTGAAGAGTCCTCGGCTCTTTGCATTTATATATGGGCAACTTCTGCATATGCTCATCATCTTTAGATCCTTCTCTTCTGTTCCATTCTATGTCAGTGTTTGTGGGTTTTCCCTTTTTTATATTTATTGCATCATTCGCTGCTGTAAACTCGCATATTAAGTGGATTGATGTATTAATATTTAAACGGCGATTTGTGGCTCACATAAGCTGCTCTGGGGGATCTGCCCAGTAAAACGACTCAAGGGCCAACGGGAAACTGCACTGAACCCTTGACCCTTTATATTTATGAGTGCTTGACTTCTGATAATGCTTAATCTGCATATACGAAAATCGATTTCAGATACATTTCAAGTACATATGCTTGGCTTTGACTCGCCCAAGCAATAATTACCTCCATAAAAGTTTCCATCTTCCCGCAGAACCTCCACTCCAGACGGTCCCTCTCTCCTTTATTTAGTATCCTCTGGTCACATTAAAACGCGGCACGCATTGTGGGGCCCATGTTAACTTTTTGTGGCGAAGGCGAGGCTTGGGCTCATAAATAAAACATAAAGGCGCCGGCGCGTAGAATTCCTTTTTTATGATGTCGGCAAGCAGTTGCAGCCTCCGCAACTTTCCTCCCCGACAGGCGGGCAGCATATTTTGAAAAATGTTTATAAAATAACACGGAAAACGTACAAGTCATAAATAATGCGTTCGAGCACTGAGCGTCGAAGAGAGTGTGAAGAGAGGGAAGCGGGGAAGTCGAGTGTCGCAGTAATATAAAATTACCACGCGTTTGACATGCAAATATCGGAAAACAAGTTGGGACTGATCCAAACAGGCAATTATAAATGACAGGCACAACGGGGCGTATGCGCAATGTGCTACATATTGTCAAAGCCTTTCATATTTCTTGCAATTTCATCGTTTAGGGTAGGAATAAACTTGAATTGTATTTATAGTAAATTATGATAGTTAAAGACATAACTGTTTTATCGCAAATATCTCTCTGGGGGTCATTCACACTGACTTTGTCAAATAAATAATTTGCAATTGACATTTGCACAATTATTTACAATTAATTACGCATCTTGGCACGCAAACAACCTCTCAGTCTGTCTCAGTGGGCTGCACTTTCCCCTCTATAAAACGATTTTCAAGCCATAGACAAAACTCAAACCGAGAGCAACCCACAAAAAGAGGCATCAGAAAAGGTCATCATCATCATCATCCTCGCTGTCTCCAAAGGCAGCTGCAGTTGATTATGGAAACACTCTCTCTCACACACATGCATGTGTGTGTAGGCGATGCTGTCCACTTGACTGTGGGCGTTCCGAACTGCTCTCCCTTTCCAATTGCCAACAACGAGCACAATCGATTAACATTTAATTGCACCTGAGGCTGCAGAAATTTCTGGTTTTCAAATTCACTAATCGAAATTATTGTTTGGGTCTCTTCAGGCTAAACACAGGTTCACAACTCAAACTTTAGCTACACATTCGAATTATTTGCTTGGTTCTCGAATTTTGCTGTTGGCAGCAACACACAACACACACACCTACAGTAATTCACACTGTTTTGTGCTGCACTCCTTATGAAACGCAGAACGGGAAGACATGCAGCAAAGGGAGACAGCTTTAATCCCTACTATTACTTTTCATAGCATGTCTCAACTTCCTCTTCTGCTTTCCATTTTGTCACGCCTCCTTTGAGAACCACTCAGAGAAATTAGGCAAAACACTCAACGGTTGAGCAGCCAAAGGGCACATCAACTCGAATATTTTCCGCTCTTGGAGTTTTGTTTTTAACCCTTTGAGGATTCGCAGTTTATGTTTTGCATGAATCCCCAAAAAACACGAATCCTTTTCCGGTTCCCATTTGGCAATAAAAACCAAACCATTTAGCGAAAAGTTTGAAGGCGTTTCGTAGCTGCGGTCGCTTAAAGCGTTTCCCAAGCATTTCGGTGTCAACAACAACACTTCCGCTTTTCGCACGTTTTTCTTCTTTTTGCTGGGGCATCAGAAAAATTCCACAAATGTTGCGCCAAAAATAACATTTGAATACCAAAAAAGGTTTTTGCGCCACGTCAGACTAACGAGGATGAGAGCAGAGGGATGACGGATGCAGATGGAGACGTAGATAGAGACGACTCTATTTGGAGTTATTTTGGGCCTTGCTATGGTGACATTTTGAGGATGGGCGAGGCTGGTCGCTAAAAATGGAAATAAATCTTCATTTGCAAGTGACTAAATGACAATTCTTTCGTTGTTTCGTTCGTTTGATAGGCAAACAGAACGCGCAGCGCATTGATTTTTCTAAATGGCGCTGTTTGTTTAATGGCAGTCAACAACCGAATCTGAATCCGTATCCGTGTGCCAATCAGAATCAGAATCAGAGCTCCACTTGTCCACAATGATCAGATTGAAGCACCCTTTGGATATCGCGTTACAGAACATTAATATTTGATTTTACTGTTTGTTTTTAATTTACTCAAAAGCAAATTTATTTAGATTTTCCCCATATGAAGCAGATACCCCAAGTAAATTTCCCCCTGCTACTTGTCTATCGCTCCTTACTCCATTTGCATATTGTGCTCTCATGGAAATCGATACTTCGATACTTCTGACTGAAACTGCAATTGAAGGGTGATTGGTCTGTTTAAAGGGGAGTCGTTAAAGTGGCGGTAATGGAAGAGTTTCTGCGTTCTTTTTACTTCTCCATCTCTAAATAATTTCTCTATTTTCCAATGAGCTTATTTAAATGACTGATGAACACGGAAAACTCTAACAACCTTTAAAGTGCACTTAATCAGTGCTGATTTATAAATATAGTTTTAATTTATTTGACAATTAAGCTGATTTTAAGTTATAATCCTTAAATATTTCGAATTTTATGTACTTAAGGCGGTGGTCCATAGATTTATGTACTTCAGACAGCTGCTGGCCGAAGGCAAAGATATCCTGACATTTTGCAGACGAAAACGAGTCCAAATCAAAAAGGATTTGGTGTGACCGCCTTGACCCACATTCCTAGCAAAAGGCAGTCACACAAACACACAAATTTATTTGCTAAAATATATTTCAAAATAGTTAAATTCCTATTTTTCATCATCAGCCTCATCCAGGACAGGGCTTAAGCGCTCACATGAGAACAGAGCTTTCCGAGAGACTTGGAATGTGCCAGCTGTTAATATTTTGACAATGACGCACGAGTCCTGGACAAAGGACAGGCAGACAGACAGACAGACCGCCTAATGCCAACCAGTTGGACAGACAGTTGGCAAGATGAATGTCGACAGTTGGATGAAAATCCAAATTTCATATTCAGGCCGGGAACTTGAGTCTCAACACAATGTTTAACCCTCTTGTAGTTGTTATTGTTGCTGCTGCTGCTTAGTTATTGTTTTGGTTGCTGTTTTCCTGGCACCTTCATTAGTTATTCAAAAATTGTCGAGATCGAGGTCGGAGCACAACTGGAATTATGGCAAAAGTGCTCAGGCTATCTTAGGCCTTATTGCAAACGCACATGTGAATTGTGCTTGAAGAGGAGAGAGAGAGAGGCAGATGAATGATGAGGAGGAGCCCGAAACATTCGTGTGTTTAAGTGGCGAGTGCCTGTAAGTGGAATTTAAGTCTCCATTTTGAATAACTCGAATGATATTCCATTTGTCAAGGAATAGAAGCCTTCAAGAGTAGATTTTATATATTTAATTTTTTCTCTCATGTGAGTTTAAAGTCTCGTGACTGCCACAAGCTGTTGCAATTGTTAGGCAATCAGTGAACTGACCGAAACTAGTCCTGATTATCTCTCATTGTTGGGTAATCAGCAATTGAAAGAATTATAAGGGATTTCTAATTGTCTGTTCTCATTTAACACAACCCTTCAGCTGACATTGACTTCACCTGCGATTCAATTAATTTGACAAGGGTAATTCTCAAAAATGGGTAAAATAAGTGAATAAGTAAATAATTGCGAACACACGTTTACAGGATTTTAAATGCTTGAAATTCAATTGGAAAAGGCATCCACAACATCTGTTCTGTGTTTGCTGTTGTCGTTGTTGTTATTGTTGTTGTTGTCATTTCCGCTGAGCGTGTTAATGAGATGTTAAGTTATCCCAAAGAGACCAAAGTGGGCGCCCTGAACCCGACTGCGATAAATGTCAATTGCAGAGTAGACGACAAATCTTCTCCTATGGATTTCCATTCACTAAGGACGATCCAAAGTTCAACTCCTGTGCTCATTACTCTGCTCAAAGCGCCCAAAATGTACTCCAGCTCGTAATTTGGTTATACGAAGCATCGAGCAGGGGGGGAAGACAGACTGAAAGGGTTGAGCTTAATTTTCATACAAAAGACCAGTCGATTCGGGTGGGCACAGATGCGTCCTACTTGGAGGTGGGCATGCAAACAATTGCAGGATTATGACCACGGCTCAGACATCGCTATGCCGTGGCCACTCGATGGCCATCGGGTGGTCGAGTGGCGTCATAAATCGGCGCTGGCTAATGCCAAAGTGCGCACTTCAATTCTCGGACAGTTGTCTGCCCTCGACTGGCGCCTGTTTTCGGCAGTTATTGGCACTCTCCAATGCTGATGTACTCGGTACTTCATATTCATGGCATAAAGGAAATTACACATCAATGTAAGCTGAAAAGCATGTTAATTATTTCCACAACTGAGCAGAGAGGACATTTCCTCGCTATAATAAAAACTTTTTAGACTTTGATTGATTTTGGCCAAGGCAAATGATTTGCTCGGCTTGCCATGATTTAAGAGGAAAAAGTGATACAAAGGCAATCGGACACGCCCACACACAAGTCTGTAGTCAACAGTGGGCAACGGTCATTGAAATTGGCAGCTTTCGGTTGGACGCAACCAAGTGAACTAAATTCCTGAGGCTTCTAATAGAAACCGAAAACGTTAAAAACATTGAAAGAATTTCAAACAACAATTCAAATATCTGAGGATGATTTGAAACCACTTTAACCCTAAAAAACTTTGTGGATTGTAACAGCTTACTTCTGTTCGTCAGGTTACCCACATTTTATAGTGTTGGGAACACCAAAGTATATTTTGCTTTTGCGAAATTGTTGATTACCAGCTAGATATTCAAATTGAATCACAATTGTTAGGCCAAACACTTCTCAAATTGAGAGCTAAGTTCCCTCGACAAATACCGCAAATTCGCTCAGTTCGACTGAAAAGAGCAAGTTCTAGTTCAAGTTGTGTCCCCAGCGATTAGAGGCAAATGTCAAGACGTCAGGCAAATTGATTTATTGCCCGGCAAAAGCCACAGGTGTCCATCTCCACCTCCAACTCAACTCCATGTCCTTGTCCACTGCCAGGGTTTGTCAGTTGTCCCCTGTTGACAGACGGTTGCGGTCGCCATCTGCGAACTGCTCGCGCATTTCAAATTTCCACTTTGTTGTCCCTCAACGACCTGAATGGCAGCTTAGTTTGAACTTCGCGTGTCCTTTGCGGTTTTCGGCCGTATTTCTGTTGACAGCTCGCCTCCTCCCCCCCTCCAGCGGATCCACGCCGCCACCTCCGCAATCGAGGGGC
This sequence comes from Drosophila colorata, assembly GCA_035041545.1. Classification (NCBI taxonomy): domain Eukaryota; kingdom Metazoa; phylum Arthropoda; class Insecta; order Diptera; family Drosophilidae; genus Drosophila; species Drosophila colorata. The sequence continues at coordinate 12,570,487 of JAWNLD010000564.1, forward strand.
ATGAAAAATGATAACGTCGATAGCGATAAATCTTGGTCGCATTTAAAATCGAATTTTTCGCTTCATGCTTAGCTAAACAGGGACTACTAAAAGCAATAGGTTGAGTATTTCCCAGGCTGTTCTGCCAACGCCTCTCTGCTAATTCGAATTTAATGCTCGCTGCTCGGCATGACAAATATTGCAGGTGTCGTGTGAGGTAGGGCGGCTGACAAGGGCGAGAGGCACGCCTGTCCCGCTGACAGTTTAATTGAATCTAAATCCCGCTGTGTCCTAGACAAGACTGAGGATAAAACATATTTTTAATTCCATTGTTTGCCTGACCGAGAAGGTAAACAGTGAGATTTATGGCCACATCAAGCCAAGAGCTTTGATGTCCTGTATACATATTGTTACCAAACATATTTGGATAGCACTCCTACCCCTGTCATGCACATGAAAATACTTAACAAATGTGGGAAAGTGCAAGCTGCACATTTTCTCAAACATAAAAATGCACAACACACAAAATTGTTACGCATAATTTAAGGCCAACAATGAAGCCATAGAATGCCGAGTTTACAGTTGTTGTTTGTTAGCTGTTTTTGTTGCAGCTTTGGGTAATTTCTATGGAGACTTTTTTGTTTATACACTCACACATGTTTTTCAGTTTGCTTACATTTGTTGTTGATGTTAGTTACTTCTTTTTGGATTTGTGGCTAAAAGTGACTGCCTGCAATGATTTATTATCTGACCTAAAATAAAAATGATTTAAAAATATAGTTTTACGAATTTATCTGACAATAGAGATAAAAGCAACAACGACAAACGCCATCACAACTGACATTAAAATGCAGCCTGACATTTGCTTTTGTTTTATTTATTGAATTCTTAAAGTTCAAAAATAAACTATTTGGATTCCCTTTTCTTTAATTTTATTTATTTATAAATCATAACATTTCTATTGATTTATTGACATTAAGAGCGCATTTGTCTTTCGCCTGTCTAAAATATGTCAAAAGTTCTGCCTTTAATATATTTGCAGCGAAATAAATCTAAATTTAGCAAAAAGGTTCGACGCATATGTGAAGTCAGCGAATAAAAGATTTATCGCTGGCCCAGTCGCGTAGCGCAGCTGTACAAGAGAAGTCAACAAACTGCGATATCATGTTGAGATTGGCACAACTCAAACCAAAGAAGTAAAATAAAATTATGCTGTTTACAGTGCGAATGCGTGATAAGTAAATGGAAAATAATGGCAAGCACGGAGCTTCATTAATCATTGTGCTTTTAATAACTGATTAAAATTATATTTGATGTTGTGTGTTACCAAAGGAAGTTGTGTTTATATTTTCCGCTTTCCAGCTTTAATTGCTCTGAAGTGCAATAATAATAAGTGGCAAAATTACCTTGCTGCAACGTTGCACAATTTAACATATTTCAATGATTTATGATACATGCAAAATAATGAGGCTTCATACGATGTCTAAACTATCGATTTTCTGACACAAACTCTGGGAAAACTGCCAGAGAGCAACGGGACACCAGCAGCAGAAGCAGCAGCAGCAGCAGCAGCCTCAGCAACAATAGACAGCAGAACAGAGTGACAGGACATCCCAAACAGTTTATGACACAATTCGCTGCCAGTTGCAAGAGGCACTTAAAGCCCAGCCCATTAGTTGAGGTGCTGTCCTATGTATAGAGTGGAATATGGGAGGGAGCCCGGTGGGCGCATCAAAGCCAACAAAGGCAAGAACTTTCAAGTCATAAATATGAACCCAAGAACTTGGCAAGATAGTTTCGCAGTCAGCGATTATTAAAAATTTATTGATTGCCCGATAATGTTCGTGTGGAGGGGCGTGGCCGCTGACACGAAAGCGCCAAGGGGCACAAAACCAGCCAAAATGCTTTTAATCTGATTGCAACGGCGGTCACAAAGTTGGCAGGCAGCAAAAAAGCAAGTATAATAATTTGGTTTTAAGTTTTGTACTGAGGGATGCCCTGTGTTCTCAAGTATTCATTGTAAGTGCACTTTCGGAACTTTCAGGAAGCATCAAAGAGGTCAATTTAAAATCGTTGATATTTTACACTATAGTTGTTATTATATATACTTTTTTATTTTTTTTTAATTTGAGCATAAACAAAAAATGTTTTTATCCCTTTTCACTATATGATATAAAACAGATTTTTATTCATACTATCGTAGACCATCATCTTTTTCTTTACTTTTAGTTGTTGTCAGCCAACTGTTATACCCCTTACCAATTTTCAATGGGTAGAGAACAAAAAAAAAACAGAATTAAAAATATTTATGCACTTGAATGCCAATAGACAGTTAAGAAGCGAGATAGAGCGGGACAGAATGAGATAACATAAAAGTTTTTAGATTATAAATCAAAACTTTCAATTTTCCCCTAGTTTTTGAAGTTGACTACAAAGTTCAGGCCAGACAGCGAGTAAATTCTTTTTTCTTAGCCCTGGCAACGAAAGTTGCCAAAGACATAAAAGTAACTAAGAATAATAGATTGATTGACTGAAAAGTTGCTGGCGCCATTGAATGTCAGTGAAAGTCCAAAAACCTATGTAGCAACAAATATAGATAATGTAATTGTTTATACTGTTGAGAAGAGCTTTAAACTAATTGTGTTGCAGCCAAAGCAGGCCTTTTGTAGCATTAAGGACATATTAGTTTTGGGCGAAATTGTTAGTTGTTATATACTACAAAAATGTGTATAAAAATGTTAATATTATATAAAGCTTTTTATAGATTACGTTATGGCTATCGTCTAAACTTTGTGTTTTACTTCGTACTATAAGAGTAAATAATATTTTAGAAATCAATTGCAAATGAGATTTTTTTTCAAAAAGAACTTCAATCATTTTTAGTTTCCCGTACTTTCCCTCTAAGCTCTAATAGCAGAGCATCACAGATCTGATCATTTGCTGCTAAAGCAAATGCCTTGTCTGTTTTGGTTGCCTATGTTGCATGCTCCAAAGCATTGTGGCTCGCTTAAAACGTTGCCTGGCAAAACTTAACCGCATACGCACAGAAGACGAAGACAATGATAACGTTTCATGGAATTATTTGAGCGCCTTTTGTTGGTGCTTTTACTGCTGCTTCTGCTGCGGCTGTGGCTGCGTGTTGCTGCAGAGAATGTAATCAAGAAAACATTTAAATGAATGGCAAATTCAAAATTGCATGCATATTTCATATGTGCAGCCACAAAATGCTCATGTAATTGCGCACAAGTTGCCAGAGTGTTGGATGCTTGCATAAATTTATGGTTACCACACCAAAAACTTTGGGAAAACACCAGCCCACCCCCAGCCTCACCATACCCCGCAAGACGTGGCACAAAGCTGCTCTTGGATGGTGCTCGGGCATTAGCATGCCCGGCGACGTGGGCGAAATTTGCACATTGATTACTTGCCGGAAGTCATAATTAAACAACATCAAAGGACAAACACACGCACACACACACATACACAAAAGGCGACAAGGACACCAAAAAACTTTCGCCATAAGTAAAATTAACACATAATTTGTTTACCAAACACGTTTGGCACAGCCAAAAAGCTTGACCACTTTTCACCCACTAATTGAAAATTCCAAGTGCGAGCTGATAATGTGAAGAGCCAACTAATTTGGTTAGAACAAGAGATGGAAGCGCCATCTGTGCCCAGCCAGGAAGTTGTGTGTGCGTGCGTGTATGTGTGTGCTGGGCAGACATGCATAAGAGGGCCAAAAAGAAAGTGTTGAAGGCTCAAGGCCCAAGGCCCGACCATTAGCACAGCCAGGTCGTTAAAAAGTAAAAATCAATTTATGAGTAAATGTTAAGTGAAAAAGTTTTGCCATTAAAAGCATAGAGAACTGATGCGTAGGGTCTGGCGGGCGCTGTGGTAGTTGGCTGAAAGTGAAAGCATAAGCCACGACTTCCCACATCGAACTTTAGTCGTCTGGCAATTTGAGGTGTTGCAAAGATAAATCAATTTGCTTGCTGTGCACAGTTGCCAACAACAAAAAGGTTTAATTAACGAACAAATGTCAACTTGAGCGAGCAACACTTAAGCAGCAACTTTTGTATGCAATTAAGGCTTGAATGAATGACAGCTTGAATGGGCTACCTAAGTGGGTAACTGAACGAACGAACGAACGAACGGATAACTGAATGAATGAATGAACGAGTCTGAAGGTGTTCAAGCCCGAGGACGCATTAAGCCCTTAGATTTGCTTTTGCAACATTTTCTGTGCTTTGGCCAAAAGTCTTATATCTGGCTACAACCACACAATTGTTGCACTTGTTAGGTTGTTGTTGTTGTTTTTGTTGCCTTGCGGTGGCCATTTTAATTGCTCTTAGCATCTAGACAACTTAAATTGTCCAAATGGTTGTTAAACTGTGCAGTCACATGCTAAAATTATATACAAATTCTGATTTTAATTAAAAAATTATGTGTGCTGAATATCCTGCCTGACCTTTTAACTAAATGCTATCCATTGCAAGTAGTATATTTTAACTAACTCAAAATGTGGCACAAAAGTAGTAGCAAAGAAGTATATCTAGCTAGATAAATTCTCTTAATTAATTATTACTGTTCTGCATTTTAATGATAGTGGTATTTCTCAAACATTTCATAGCTCGCTTTAAGGGTATAAATATCATGTCTATAAGCAAACAAAATCTATTTAAAGACGTGCCACAAACACTAAACGTTTTTTATGTCTACATTCTTTGGTCAACTCGGATTTAACGATTTCGGGCACTTTTTCGTCTAGTGAAAAGCAGGCAAAAAGCGCAAAGACTTTTCAGTTACCACTTAATGCCACAAAAGGGCCAAAAATTCAATGAAATTGAGTCCTGCAACAAAGTGAATAAATTGTCACTTGCCCTGCTCGAGTTGTAAGTGCAAATATTAACATTAAAAACAAGCGCACACTTGTGGATTACAAACAGAATATATATATATATATATATATATATATATATATAGAGAGAGTATCTATCTGCAGATAGGGGAATGCCGTGTTAGCTGACAAGAGAGCGACACTTGGCTTGGAGAGGAGCTACAACAATGCCCTAGTGACAATGTAAGTGACAGACAGGCTGCAGCTGTTGACAGACGGCTCAGCTGGAAGGCATTTTGCTTGTGCGACACTTAGAAATCAAAAGTAGAATCCGAAAGCTATGTCAAACAATGAATGCCGCCAGGGTCACCGCATGATATCAAATAATATTTGAACTAAATTTTCGCTTGCGAATAACCAAACACACACACACTCACACACACACACACACATGCACGCTAGACTTACACGTATTTCAGTTAAGTTTAAAATCTAGTAACCTCCAACTGCATACAGATGAGCATTTGCATGGCATTGTCAGAGAAAGAGATTGTGTAAGGGGGGCGGACAGGAAATGAATGTGTTGACATAGGGGCTGATACTATACGGCATGGTGATTTCACTGTTCGAGTTGGAGCTTAATCAAATTACAAGCTGATAAACAGTTGAAGCTCTGCCAACATGCAGGTCAATGTAAATAGCAAATTCTTGTGAGCTGTTTACAGATTACAAACTCTAGATGTCTGCCAACTGAAACAGCATCGAGAATATAATGGAGCCTATGTTAATCCAGTTTCTGTTTCCATGTCAAAATGTTATCTAGTTTGACCACAACAATGGTGCTCTCCAAATGACAGCACAGCTCAGCTTAAGCTAACTCTTTCAAAACTTTCATAGCCATCTTTAGCTCATTAGGCCCCGCAAATGAGTTAAATGTGGGCGGTCCTCACAGCCTTTCGGCTGGCACATTATGGTTTTTGGCTCGGTTACATGTGTGCTTTTAATGAGCCATTTGGCTAAATGCTGCGTCCCGTGACATTATTAATAATTAATGCTTGTTGAAAGTTATAATGTGGCAAGATTTTAACGCATTTAAATTTAGTACGGGTTAACCAGCGATTAAGTTAATTAATGTTAAAAGTTCACTATGTCACTTGAATTAAAGGGAAATATATTTTAATAATAATAAAAATTATAAAAAATAGCAATAGTATTGTCATTTTAAATTGAAGTTGCGTTCACAATTATCTGGTAATATGTTTTATAGCTGTCTTTGATATGTCAGTCAGACTGTAATCTAGCACATTTGAATGGGTGCGATAACAATATAATTATCAGTATTTGACAAGTGTGAATTCAGCTAAATTCAATAATGTCAACTGTTCGGCCAGGTCAATATCTTGTTTTAAATCGCAGCCCCCAAAATTCAAAAGGCCTCATCAGCAGAGTGGCAAAAGCTAATTATCCAAATGGGTGCTCATTGGCAGCTGCGTCGCATGGCTTCGTTTAAATGTGTCATGAAAATTAATTCAATTAACTTATGAATGTGTATGACAAACATTTGAGATTCATTATGTACGTACGGATACTCATCGGCTGCCATATGAAATGATGCCGTCGCCCAAGGCAATGCTTTAGCCTAAAGCGCTGCCAGAGCACAATTGCATAGACTTTTGGGGATTATATTTTATAGAGGAATCAATTTCCATTCAATAGCTGAAACTGAATTTCAATTAAGCTGAACAACATACAATATACATTTATATATTTTTGTATTTTCAATCTAGACACATATTTACATAAATTTTGGAGCAAAATGTATGAATGGAATGAATTATTTATTTAGCAGGTGCCGCTGCTGGGCTTGCATTCCAATTAACACCGAACGACAGCGCCGCACAGTGGCATAAATTCCAATTGGGAAATGTATTTATGTCAACTGTAAGCCGATTAATGACGGCCTGAAACGGAAACCGTTACCAGCCATGGGCGAAAGCGGCCTATTAAAATCAATTAAAATTGCAATGCTTTTGCAAAGTGGGTTGTAAAATTTAATGTATTAATGCGGCCGGGCTATAAATTTTAAATATACACGCATTCCTATAACTACTTTTACGCACATTTAACTTGAAATTATAATTTAACAAAATATCTGTTACATGAATTTTGTGTCGGGTCATTAAAACGTGAAACCCACTTGGCCGTAAAATGCAACTTGAAATTGGCATTGCGTGAGAGCCATAAAACTGCACGGAAATTTTACAAAATATTTAATTGAAGCGTGTCCGGCCGGAATGTTGAGTGACAGGACAGGACGGGCATTGAATTGGTTTCATTTGAGCAACTTGGGGACAAATTTGCATTAATCCTCAGCGCGGTAAATAAAAATATCTCCAAATGGCATGTGATTAAAATTCAATGCACGCAAATACATATTTAATTAAAAAAAACTATATTTGTCTTTATATATTGCATATTTAAATGCGACACATGCGGCAAAAAGTGCATCAAGTGCTTGCAATGGCTTACAAGTGTTGTTGCTGTTGTTGTTATTATGTTGTTTACATCGTTGTTCAGATTTTAATTGACTTTGCAAACAAACAAAATAAAACCAAATTGAATAATGCCGTATTAAAATATATTATGCTTTGCAAATATGGGTCATTTTTTAAATATTATAAAGAAAAAACAACGTTGCAGTCGGGTGTAACCGATTAGGCAAAATTTGTCAACGTATAATAACTATTTCAAATAGGCGAAAATCGAATTGTCGAACCCTCTGTGGGCGTAGCCAACAAATCTTAATACGCGGTTGTATATTCCAAGTTTCAAGCTTCAATTACGTTCATACGGACAGCAAGACGGATATTGCACAAACCCAATATACTCCTTTCAATTCGTGAGCGAGTAAAATAATTATTATATGCGAGATAACTATTTTGAAATGGCTTAAGCGTTGTATATTGTGGTGTCGTGCTCACAGGCTTCGGGTAACAACTAAATAATACAAATGAAGTTAAAAAAATGTATACGAATATTAAACATTAATATTCACGCCATTTTCCGCGCTACCGCCCGGAGCCACACCTCCAGCTAACTGACCTTTTTGGCAAACTGAGCAGCAATAAAAGTTTAAATAGAAGTGCCAACAAACCACAGCAGCACTCATCATGGTCCAACGCCACCAACACAGGTTGGGTGGCTGGTTTTGGGGTGGGGTTGGGGGTAGCGACAAAAAATGGGCATGAGAATGCTCTGTATGCTAAACGGCTAAAAGTCATGGGGGAGAGTATGTGTGTGCGTCACCTGTGTGGCATGTGCTTGGACATTTCAGGAGCATTTCCGGCTAACCTCAATTGTGGCCCAAAAGTGAACGAGCTAACGAGCATTAAGGAAAAAAGATACTAAATTGATGCATAAACACAAGCAGCTTATGTTTTTTTTAAATGCCAATTAGTAAATGAGGTAAGTGCCGACTTTGTTCTCAACTTAAACAAAGCTGAGCATATTTTAACTAATGCTTGTCTATCTATTACAAATATCTTAACACCTTGATTTATTTACCTTGATAAGAATTTTTGATAACACTGAAACTGTTTATGAAATGCCTTCTACCTTAAGTTCCCTCTCATAAATACAAACATGCTTTTTCTGAGCTTCTTCTTTAATGAACAAGAACAGAAATTCCCTGCTTGAACAAAACAAAAAAATAAAAGAAACAAAAAAGCAAATTCCTTCCCATACAACCTATTAATTAATAATATTAATACACTCATTTCTCAATAGTTGGCTTAAAAACCACCCAAAGAAATCAACAGAAATGCGTTTATTTACACAACTTGAAGCCCTTTTTTTGCGCCCACTTCCCCGCAGCGACCGCTCAACACTTCTGTTTATATTTTTGCTCTTCATGCTCAAACGCGCCGCTAAAGAGTCGAAGTAATAATACTCAAATAAAACATTTACAGGCGCAGACGGCGAAAAACTGCAAATGACATACCCTGTCCTGATGCGGTGGGGTGGTGGCGCTGTGTGCTGCTGTGTCCACAAAACAGCGTCGAGTTGAGTGAGTCAAGTGGAAAGTGAAGTGGCTAAGGGAGGTGGGGAGGGCAGTTGCAGCCAAGTGCACTTCATTTCGTTTCCCCTCATAAATTCAAACCGAAAAATGCGCTTACGGCCGCGCAGCGGGCAGAGCATGAAGTGCACTTGGAAACAAGCTGCCTACAGTGCTAAAGCACAGGCACACACACACATACACACTGTGGATCAGTTGTAGGTACTACGGTTAAAACTGTCTATGGGAGTTGGATTTTTCGAGCAGGTGGCTGTGTGTCTGGTAGGAAATTTAGTTGCCTCAACAAAACCGCAAATGCGACAAAAGCAGAATGCAATTCGCACTTGAAACTGAAAGGCAACAACAATAACAAAAGCACCAACAACAACAACAACAAAGCGCATTGTGGTTAAAACAAAAACTTTGCCAGCAACTTTAGCGCCACGCGGCAGCTTCTGCTTCTTCATGCTGTTTTTTTTTTTGCGAGAGGCTTTCCCAATTTGCTGCAGAAAATGAAAATTTAAATTTTTAAGCAACGCAAACGTCGACGAACGAAGTCTGCCAAAAGTTGCCCAACAGTCGTTTTCTTTTTTTTATATATTTTTTGCTGCAGCTGGAAAATTTCACACATTTCCCACAGCGCTTTTGCTGCGCTTTGCCGTGTGCTTCTCCAAATGCTCCATTTCGCTACCTTTTTTTTTATTTGTATTTTTTTACTTCTTTTCATCAACCAACTAGACTCGCTGCCATTTTTGCAATTTTGTCAACGTGCTTCAGCAGAAGCAAGCAACATTTTTCTCATAGTTTTTCCTGAGGTTTTCCGCACACACTGATGAATGAATGGGTGAGGTGCTAGTTACAATGTTTTCCAGTTTTCGCACTCGTTTCAATTAAATATAATGAAAGACAGAAGGAATGCCGTGCACGATGCTCCCGTTTTGTTTTGACTGGGCAAAGTAGCCGGGCTATCATCAGCCGAGGCCATAGAATGCACATCCGACACGCCGTTTCCTGCCCCCCTACTGCTGCAGAAACAACTGCTCCTTGCCGGGTTGCATGCAACAAATGCCTCAAGTGCATAACGGCTGCCAGGCACGGCGGCCAATGGGGTCTGTCAGCCAGGCATAAATCACTGCATTTGCATGTTGGCCCTCCTTCGTCCTCCGCGTAGTCCTGCTGCGTGTGCTCCTGCGCTCTACGGCTAATCTGTGGCTGTGGCTGCCCTCCCGCCCTGTTGTCCTTCTGGCTTGGCTGGCAAATGCAGCTTTGTACGCTTTTGTTTGCCTTCGCATGCACTCTATACTCTCACTACTTCCCGCCCTGCACGGCTCGCTTTCTGTTTGCCTCACACTTGGCTCAATTAAAAAATAGCTTTCGTTTCGTAGGCCAGCAGATTTGGGGGGCAACTGTTTCCGTTGGCAATTAATTTGTTCTTGTTCAAAGGCATTTTTAATTGCATTTTCGCACGAAATGCAGCAATTTTGTTTGTGTTGTGCTGTGTTGATTTTCACACCTGCATAAATATGCAAAGTTTTCCTTTCCCCTTTATTTTATTTTTTTTGGGTCAGACAAAGATAGAAAAATCAATGCAAGCCATGTTTATGGTCTTTTTAAGATAATATTTATGGTAACTAATTTACAATTTTGCGATTTTCCTGCACAATTACGTTAAAATGCAGTTGGGCTTAACAGTTGGAAAAGTTGTCGAGCTCCAATCCGTTTGCTTTTGCTTTCGGCATCAGCTGAAAAGCAACTGAACTCAAAGCCATGCCAGAATTTCTACTTCACTTTCGCTGTTTACTTTCGCACTCGAATTTCATAAACTTCGTAATTTTTTCCGAACATAATTTTGATTCGGCATTCGAAAAAGTGAGAAAGCGAACTTATTGCGCAGGCGCTAGTAAAAACTTCGAAAAGAGTTTAACTAAAGTTTTTGTTCTATAAAAGAAATTCTATTGAGAGTTCTAAAGAATTTGTATAAGAGCTAACATAATGAAGAATGATTGCATTCTCAACCAGGGCAATAATTTTAAACGTGAAACTAAATATTACTTAAATATTAATAATAAATAATAATAAAACAGTAAATATTTAATATAAATAAATTATATGTATGAATTTTTTTTATATTATGTTTATAGAAATATAAGATTCTTTTATTTATATAAATATAATTTAATTCTTGCAAATTTCTTTGCAAAAGTTGACCGTTACAGTCAAAACAAAAAATAATCCGCAATTATGAATACATTTTTTCTTTAGTTGACATTCCAGGTATGTACAAATATTTACTCTGGCATTTTGCAATCAATATTTCAGCATAAAATATCTCTTACAAAATCCATAAATTGCCACAAAAAACACTCATTTTAAAGGCAGATAAAACTAGCAATACCATAAATAAATAAAAGGCAAAAGCTGGTATGAAACAAGCTGTAAAATGTGAAATTTAAAAAATAAATAAATAAAACCATGAAACAAAACGTGTGTAAATTAAACTCTTGAAACAAGAAGAGGAAATGTAAAACGGGTTAGTAAAAATGCAAATGTACCACAAAAAGGGAGAGCAAATAGAGATTCATTGGATTTTAATTAACAGAAATGGCAAAGGCATGAAAACAACAAGGATAAAGGACTGTGTAATCCAGGGTATACAAATGCACAAGCTCCATATTATGCAGCCAGTTTGATTTTGTCTGGTCTTTGACTTTTGGTTTACTTGAATTCTTTATTGAATGCTGCTTTGAGTTTGCTACACTTTTTTCAGATTTGTTTTTTGTGTAATTTCTTTATGCCAGCAGCGTACACAGCTTGATTTGTGGCGCTTTGTCTTAGCGCAGATCCCTTGCCAGCTCCTCAACCAGACGCGTGAAGGTTGCCACATGTAGCAACCGCTCACGTAAGCCGTGTGAAACATACACCCGAGCCAGGGCTGGCTGCACTGCTCGCTTGATTCTCGCCAGCGACACACGCACGAGTACGAGGTCAATTTCATGCAGCGCACAGAACAACAACAACGACAACAACATAGACAACTTCTGCTGCTTGGGTGCATGTAGGACACGTACTCCTTTGCTCGCTCGCTTGCTCGCTGCTTTTCTTTTGATGCGGCACGACAGGTGCTCAACTGTAACTAAACGTCCGTTCCAGCTTTGCCACCTGCCCACTGGCAGCATGTGCGTGTGTGTGTGAGTGGCTCACACACATCAGGCTGGCAGCTGTTAGACGGTCACGTCTGCCCGAGCCATAATTGATAGTTCAATCTGTTGCAGATCAAACGCTTGACAGCAGCCAACAGATCAAGCTGAAAAATTGCCTTCATGAGGCCAATAGGGAAGTATATATAGGGCAACATAGTTATAAGATATGACACTTTTTACTATAAGTTTAAATTTATTAGACTCTTATCTTTTACCATTAGCTTTCGACTTTAATAAATATAATTCTATTTCGATTTATAGTTATGCATATTTGAAAGCTTTTTTCATGCTGTGAAAATTGACGAAATACTAAGTGAATTCCATTTTTTTGCCACGCCTTACAAAAATATATTTTGCTTTTATTTTGGTTTTCTGCGATTTTCAATAATTTTCCCACATAGTTTGTGCACGTTCGCTGTGAAAGCTGAGTCGTTGCAATTTTCTTTTTATAAAAGCTACCTTAAAGGGAATTCGGTAAATAGATTTAAACTTTTAAGTTATTTGTCGTTAAAATGCTGTTGCACTTTTTTTCTTATTCTTTAAACAATAATAACCAAAGTCTTTTATTGGCAGCCGAGTTTTCTGCCAATTTTGTTTACTGCTCATGTTTTGTCGCTTTATTTTAATGGCTGGCGCGTTGAAATCCTGGCTTCATTTATGTTTATGCTCTGCTCGCATTTTTTATTTGTGTAATTTAAGCGTCGAGTGGCTCTCATAAATTCTGATGCTGAGAGGTCACGTTGTCTCATTAAAACAACAACAGCAATAAGTGTAATAACAACAGCAATAAGCAACGCACACAAACACACACTCACGCACATGTCAACACACACCACTTGGCATTAAATCGTTTACCTTGAACAGGAATAATACGAGGTTGTATATATATTTTATAAAGCCTTTAACTGGGCTTTAAGCAGAGTAGCCTTCCCTTTTTCTCCATGTGTAGAGCGTATATTAATCAGGAACAATTTAAAATTGATATGTAAATAATATTCTAATCTTAATTCTACCAGTTTCAAGTGAGAAACATACACTTTTATCAATACTATATGATTATTTTCGGATTGTGACTAAACAACGGAAACACTTAATGGTTTTCCAAAGATAACTGACTACTCGAAGCAATAATAATTTTTTATTATTATCGCATCTTAAAAAGAAAGTTCTTGGAATGCACGTTATTACTTATTTTTATTGACTTAGCCGTCCCGTATAATCAATTAAAATTTTTAACTAATAGTCGTATCTTATCAATTCTATTCTAGTTGGCTTTTATCTCCTGGGGACTTCATAAAGTTGCTGGCGCTACCCCAGTGCGTTTAGTCTCGATTAGATCGTTAAACAGTGAACATATCAAAGAATATATAAAATATATACGATTTTTTACTTACAATAAATACAATAAAAATTAACGAAGCATTACATTAAAAATCATATTATGAAAGGTACATTTATAGTTACGAATTGAATTTTATTTTTATATAATGTAAGGTGACCCTGAAGTTGTATATTCAAGTTCTTATCAAAATTTATAGTATAATTGTGAATTAATTAATTTTTTTATTTTTTTAGCCAATACCTGGGATTGGCTGCCAGTGCTGTTGGTATTGGTAGCAGCGACTTTGGGCTTGCACAGCGAGACATATGCGGCATGCGACAATGAGGAGAGATACGAGAATCAAGTCATGTGCGAGGGCGTTCAGTTTGGCTATCGGGCACCCTATCCCGATAATTGCAGCTTGTTTTTGGTTTGCGATTGTGTATACCCCACTGTTATGCAATGTCCGTCCACTCTGTGGTGGAATAATCAATCACAATTCTGCGATTGGCCGCAGAACACGAAGTGCATTTACTATACCATCGACACATCGTCTACAACAACTAAGGTACCCACAGCTGCCACAACACCAAGCATCCCAGAGGAGAATTGGCCCACGTCAAGCTATGATCCGCCACCGGCACCACCGGGCATTCAGGATACATTCTGTAAGAACTTACCCGACGGTTCGGTGCATCGATATCCCTATGATTGCAATGCTTATATCAACTGTACCCACGGCTGGCCTGTGTTGAATTACTGTGAGCCCGATAAGGTATTCAACCAGTTGCTGTTCATTTGCGATACGCCCGACACTGCCGAATGTGAGCCACTGCCACTGCCATCAACAACAACAACTGTCGAGCCAACAACAACTGTCGAGCCAACAACAACTGTCGAACCAACAACAACTGTCGAGCCAACAACAACCGTCGAGCCAACAACAACTGTCGAACCAACAACAACCGTCGAGCCAACAACAACCGCACAGCCAACAACAACCGCACAGCCAACAACAACCACTGAGGATGGCCAGTGTGGTGCTCCGCCGCTAGGAATTGAGGAGGAATATTGCCTGCCTCTGGGCAATGGCTTCTACGTATATCCATATGACTGCAGCGCCTACATCCGCTGTCGCAATGGCTGCACGGATATGGAGTACTGCATACCCGATAAGCTCTTCAATCCGCTTTTGCACATATGCGACACGCCCAGTTCGGTGCAGTGTAATCCGACGCCATATCCGACCACAACTATTGCCACGACGCCCGGTTCCACGGAAGACCCGAGCAGCTCGAGTAGTGTCAGCACCACCACAACGGCAACCACAACGACACCAGCACCCGCACTGCCAGCCGATGTGGATCCCGATCTCTGCCAGGGTTTGCCCGACAACACGCGAATTCCCTACGCGGCTGAGTGCTCGCAGTTCCTGCAGTGCAGGGACAATCAAGTGGTAATGGGCCAGTGTCCCGAGCCGCTGCTCTTTAATCCCGATTTCCTAATCTGTGATAGTGCGGATGATGTTATTTGCTATGGCGATCGCACCACAACCACCAGCACAACGAGCACCACAGCGGAGCCCACAACGACACCGAGCAGCACAACACTGACCACCACACCCACCACGACACCCGGACCAGCAGAGCTGTGTGCAAATGAAGAAATAGGCGCCTCATTCCCCTACGTGGAGGATTGCAGCCAGTATATTCTGTGCATGGGCGATGGCGACTACTATCTCGTGCGATGCATTAGTAATACATACTATGATCCAAAAACTGGCAACTGTGGGCCGAATGTTTCGCCGACAGCTTGCAAGGAGCAGGACACAACCACAACCACAACCGAAGCAAGCACGGCAACAACAACGACGGAAGTTGTCAGCACCATTTCCACAACAACCACAAGCGTGCCACCAACAACAACAACCCCCACCCCAGTGCAACCTGGTGGCATTTGCGGCAATAGGGATGAGGGCGAAATGATTGCCTATCCGAAGGACTGCAGCAAGTACATTGTCTGCGTGACGCCCATTCCGGTTGGCTTCTACTGCAGGCCCAATTCCTACTTCAGTGCCGAGCAACAGCAATGTGTGAGCTGGGAGGACAGCGATTGTGACAAGGATACGGCCACGACACCTGGTTACACACAGCCGCCATTGGAGCCGACAATGTGCACGAACAGCAGTCGGGACACGTTCCCCTATCCCGAGAACTGTCAGTGGTTCATACGCTGTGTGAACGATTACATCTACATGATGGATGTGTGCAACTGCGGCGAGTACTACGATCCGATAAGTGGCAAATGCGGTGCTGACGTGCCATCCGATGCCTGTCGCTGGGACTATACCTCAACCACAACAACGGAGGCGCCCACCACGCCCGTGACGCGGCCACCGCCCCAGAAGGGTCCCTGCGACGACACGGCCGACGGCGAACTGGTTCCCTATCCCAACGACTGTGCCAAGTACATCCAATGCGATCGCCCAATACCAGCTGCCTTCGACTGCGACGAAGGCGATGAGTTCAGTCCCGTGTTGCGGCAATGTATGGAGGCCTCGCTGGCCAATTGCTCGACGACGGCCACAACACCCGTTTGGCCAGGTTCAACAACGGTCAGTGATACGACGAGCAATCCCGTGACATCCACAACTCCGGAGACCTCGACAACTCCGGAAACATCCACAACTCCAGAGACCTCGACAACTTCGGAGACCTCGACAACTCCGGAAACATCCACAACTCCGGAGACCTCCACAACTCCGGAGACCTCGACAACTCCGGAGACCTCGACAACTCCGGAGACCTCGACAACTCCGGAGACCTCGACAACTCCGGAGACCTCGACAACTCCGGAGACCTCGACAACTCCTGAGTCTTTAACAACTCCGGAGACTTCGACTACTGAGATTCCTTCCACAACTGAATTCAGCACAACTGAAAGCACTACAACGCCAGCGCCTTCTGGCGGCATTTGTGGCGGTAAGCCCAATGGTACTCTCGTGCCATATCCAAATCAATGCGGCAAGTATATCATCTGCCAGGAGCCTATTCCCATTGGCTATGATTGTCCGCAAGGTTTGGAGTTCAGTCCCACAGAATTGGAGTGCATGGATCCGGAGTTGGCCAATTGTACACCTAAGACGACCCCGCTACCAGCAACAACAGAATCTTCAAGCTCGACTTCTCCGGAATCTACTCCAATAGTAACGGAGCCTTCAACCCCGACCACGCCCATAACACCGGACACAACGCCATCAACGTCAACTCCAGTGTCCACAACGATACATCCAGATACGCCCAACATATGCTGTGGATATTCCCTAGGCACAATTCTGCCATATCCGAACGATTGCAATCGTTATGTTGTCTGCGACTATCCGATACCATATGCTGTGGTCTGCGAGGAGGGCACAGTGTTCGATGTAGAGTATCTGCAGTGCACAGCCGAAGGCACTGAGTCTTGTATTTGAATAGCCTCCTGGACACTACTAGTCCTAGACTCAAGTCAACAAGTTCCTAACTTTTTTAACTTATATCAAGATATTATGCATTTTTCAAATCTTTACGAAATAATATAATCAAAGCTAATGAACATTTTGTATATGGATACTTTTAGTTTACGTTATTCTTCACTCACTTTCAGAACCAATTGCCTAAATGCACAAATGCAAATCCATTTCAGACGCTTTAACAAACACTTTTAGGGCCTCAGAGCGTGCTTCGAACAGGTATCAATTACCCGTAAACCCTTTTTAAAAGCATTGGCATTACAAATCCCACACAAGTAAAAAGATAATTTACCACTTAATATTGAGTCCCTGTGGCAAGACAGCAGGAACAGGCGCGCGACAAACAGTAAGCCTCACAAAAACAGCAAAAACAGCAAGGACAACAACAAGAAAACGCTGGGACATTTTTAGCAACAGGCTAACAGCAAATTGAAGTCGCATTGGGTAATATCAGTTACAAGTTTCGGCAATTTATCGTTGTTTGATTTTGCCAGTCGACGTCCCTCACCCCGTGTCCTAGTCCGCAGCCTTACCTAATCAGATTTCAAGTTGGCCACATGTAGCACAATTGGCTAAGGAATTATATTTGGAGAGGGCAAATACATTGAATTTATTGTTGCTGTTGCTGTTGTGTGTCTGGATGGAAAAAAAAGTAAAAATGTTGTGTGACAACAACAAGGAGACAAATAAACACATTTGGAACAAATTGCTTGGCAATAATGTTAACCTAATGCGTTCCATTTGTTGCAATTCAAACGATAGACACGCATTGAGATTCAAGTGATTTGTCAGCTCTCTAGGGAGGGGAAGGGGAAGTGTATCAATATCGTGGCATTAGCGGGTTGGCCAGCAAAATGAGCTAATACAGTAAGCCGTGAAACTTATATTTGAAATCCACTGCAAACCAATTTGGCAGCTCTTGGCTCACTTCCAGTAGAATACCCAATTTACATAGTCCAATTGGGGGGTCATACAGCATCCTTCAGAGTTCGCAATGAAAAAAACAATTTAGTCGCACATTTATTTTGCTTGATTTGAAACTTAGCCAAGTTTAAAGATTGCTGCCAAAACTGTTGCCCGCTTTGGGCAACATGCCAAACTCATAAAGCACGCCTATAAATGTCACACTTGGCGTATGCCTAATATGAACATAAACAAGAAGGAAAAGATTTATGTAAGAGACGTTCAAATACCCTTGCAGACCTGGCAGAGTTATCTGATATATACCAATATAATATAGTTTTCATAAGCAATATATGTACATACAGTGAAATTGCTACCACGATTAGAAATATACACATACATATGGCATAGGGACTCACAAATAACTTCATTATTGAAATGCAAATTTCACAACAAAATTCGAATACCCTCGCATAGCTTATAATAAAATAAATTAGTTATAAGCAACAATTTTATAACATTGTATTATTGCTGATGAAATATATCTATGTCTCATGCTTCAGAAATTTTTTTTGTCAGTTTGACAGTTTGCAAAA
Source organism: Drosophila colorata (assembly GCA_035041545.1). Lineage (NCBI taxonomy): Eukaryota > Metazoa > Arthropoda > Insecta > Diptera > Drosophilidae > Drosophila > Drosophila colorata. Next base: position 12,588,891 of record JAWNLD010000564.1, read on the forward strand.
CTCTTAAATTTTTAGCGCATATGTCAGTTAATAAAAGTTTCGTTGCAACTGCGAACTGAACTGTACTCGACATTTAGGTATTTGATGTGCCGAACTACCCCGCAAACAGTTCGCAGTGTTTATAAAACTTTTGCTGTGCATATTAATGTGCAATTCCATCCATTTATGTAAAATATATTTTATGCTACCCGCGAGAATTCACCGTGTTTCACAACAGAAGACAGACAGAAGCAGAGCAACACACACACTCGCACACACTCGCACACGCACACATGGAGAGTTGAGCTTTTACCTCTTTGGACATAAAATATTGAATGTATCAGTTGGTATATAAAAATGCATGACTAAAAACCCCCAGCTCGCAACAATATTTGCATTTAAGCAAATTCCATAAAAGCCTTTAGAAACAGAGAAAAAAATGTAACAAACCGAAAAACAAATGGATTATGAATTTATAAAAATTGAATCATAGGGCCGGGTCTGAATTAAATATCTAAATTGTATATCGATCGATGGCAAATTAAACTCGCAGTTTCCAATTGGATTGATACATGTGTTTGCTTATATTCAAATTTATTTGATTTTTTAACAGATTTTGTTGTGTTTATGATTCGATTTCCTAAATAGTTAACAATTTTGATTTGATTTAATTTTATGTTGAATTTTCGAAATTTAAAAATTGATTCCAGTTACTTTTAACATTTTCCTTAGTCTTGTTCATCTGTTGGCTCTTCATCTTCACCAGCTGCCTGATAATCCTCATCGCTGCCTTCCAGCTCGAACTCCTCATTCTCGGGATTGCTGCGCCAGAAACCGTTCCAGCCATTGTTCCAGCCATTATTCCAGCCATTGTTCCAGCCAGGATTCCAACCGGGGTTCACACCATTATTCACGCCATTATGCTTATGTGGATCGGCATTGGCATTAGCAATCGAATTGGAAATGCCCGAAACAATAACCGAGTTGTTGCCGAATCGAACAGTCGAATTCGTCTGCTGGGCCAGCTGTTGGGCCAACTGGGAGAGAGCGGTAGTCAGTACCGCCATGTTAACGGGATTATAGGGACCGGACCCAAACTGTGGCGCTGCCAAAGTGTAGGCAAAAATGCTGCCTAGGAGTAGGGTAACAACTGATACGATATGCATGGCTGGTTACTGGCGCTGCTTTCACAAGTCGTGGGTAACTGTGCTTTCCGTCAGTCGGAAGAGCGTTTTTATACCAATGATTGACAAGGTTTCATCAGCACCGATCACATATGGTAGCACGATTGCTGCAGCAATTGTACAAATTGTAACTAGGTCAAAGAATCTTTCCAAATTTCAAACAACAAGTCTCGAAGTCACCAACGCACGTCGAGATGCATCAAGGTGACAGCTGTTCTTCGGCAAACAACAACAAAAGCGAAATGTTTGTACGGCCTGTAAAGCGATAAGCTCGATTTCAGCTAAAAACTTATTCTACCTAGCATTACATCAGACCAATTCAAACATTTCTTAAGTTTAATTTATTTGTTTGCTTAACAAACAAGTTCGAATGGCTTAGTCGGAATTGCGGCTGCAGTTTATTTCTATCGATTTGCGGTGAAGCGAAGAAGATAGGCTCACAAAATAATAAAAAACAAAAGAGATACATACATATTAATAACTTAATCTGCTAAGCTATACGAGCATTTCATTTGATGATTGTGCATCTTTAGGTTTCTGATAGTAATTGATTTATATAGTTGTCATTGCTGTTCCCGGAGATATGTATGTAAATAAAGTACATATAGTTGAACATGTCTCATCAAAAGTTTTGTTTTGTCGTAATGTACATCAGACGTAGATAAATATACTCCACACGAAATGCAGTTATTGGCAAAAATAGTAACAGTAACATCTCTATATACATTCATATGTCAGTTATATGGGTTTTAGCATTTTACATTCATGAATTTGAATCAGAAATTGGTTTTCTGTTGAACGAGTCGAGGCATTTTGTTAATACGCCCATAAAGAACTTACAAAGTTCGAAGTTTCCAAACTTTGATTATACATTCAGACGCAGCTCAACAAAAATGACATTTGCCCAGTTGAGCGCAAATCCATCCACTTATCGTCAGCAGCAAAGCGTATAAACAAGAGCGATTACAAGCGGTAATAACACGATCCAGTCATATAAAAAAACGCTCACAAATTTAATGTCGGCAAGCGAAACGCTTAGGTTTTTATGTTCGGATACTGCCACAACTCCAGTCCGACCATATAACAAGTCGGTGAACAATATTCATAAAGGAGCGCATCATCGTTATGAGTGTGTCAGGGCGGAAGGAGGTTGAGTTGGGTGGTTCGTCATGTAAACAAGTCGACAACAAATTATGAGTCACGCAACAAAATTTTATGTACTACACGTTGATTGAAGATTGTTGGGCGCGAGTTTAACGTTGCGTATACGCAACGCGTGCAACAGACGTCGAGGCACAGCACAAAAATTGTGTCTTAATTAAAAAGCGCGTTGGCTATACTGAAACGACAATTTTAATTAAATGAGAAATGCAAATGTGAATTTGCCGCAGGTGAGTGTTTTCTCTGTTTTTCCCGATTTTGCTGTACCCGCCGCAACATTTTCCCATTTTCAAATTCTTTGTAATTTGGCATGTTGCCTTCCTCCAATCGCAGCCAAGTGGAAAGTGGCAAAAGCGAAAGTTGATATAAAATTAATTAACCGCAGCCAATGTACTCGTGCATGTTGCATGTGATGAGATTTCTATTAATTTGAGAGCTCATTTCAATTTGCAGGAAAGGGAAATCAATGAATGGAAATGTTTGCACACACTTTTGAGTTGATTTAATTAAACTTTGTGTGCCTTCAATTGATTTGTCGCATACACTCGACTCGAAATCGACGATTCCAGCCCATTACGGAGCGCTTTGTGCGTCGAAAATCGCGAAATTTGAAACTCCTGCCAAGAGAAACACTATGAATTGCAAATTTTGTTATTGCAAACAAGCCGCAATTGCCTAGTCGCTGTTTTCATAACCCAAACTTCCACTTGCAACTTCAATTCTGACTTTGGTGGAAAGTTTTTTATGACATGTGCAAAACTTACACTGTGCTACAGACACTCGTGACTCATGACTTGTGTGTTTATTTAATATCTATGCTCGTAAAATAAATTAAACATTCATATTCCGTTTATTTACTTAGGCAAATTGAGTTTCCACAGTTGACATGCTGAATACGCAAAAAACCACCATACACTTTAAGGGGGCAGGGGAAGTAGACGGGAGTAGACAGCTCCGAACAGGCAGACAAATGCGTGAGGACTTCAAGCTATCCAAGAATCATCGGATAGGCGAGGGGCTGAGGGGGATCGACAGCGTTGTAAACAGGAAACGAATGTCTGTTGCATGCGCAAGTGACAAATGTCATGAAATATTCAATTGGCCAACATCAGCAGAGCCTGCTTCAGCAAGAGATGGCTCAGCTCTAAATATTTTTAGGCAACCACTTTAGAGCGGAAGAGTTCCAGAATTTTGCAGTAATATATACTAAAGTAAAGTTGATGGAAATCGTGCCTGAAGTTGGCAGATTTAGAGAAAAGAGTATTGAAAGTGATTTTTAAGCAAATCTCTACTATAGTCGTTATATTTCAACTTTAATCTATTTGATAACGAATTACATATTTATTATTTGATAAATTTGTGTTCTGAATAAGTATATTCTAAGGAATACAGTTAAAATATCAGATCAAACTAATAGCTATATGTAACGAAGCACTTAAGTCTCTGTTCAATTCATTGTTCAAACTGAAGGATCAAACTAATAACTATATGTAACGAAGCACTTAAGTCTCTATTGAATTCATTGCTCCCCTTAAGGCAAACAATTACACACACATTTAAACAACATACACACACTCACATACACAGAGAAAGAGAGAGAGAGAGAGAGAGACAATCAGTTAGAACAAGCGATTGGCCATAAACCTTTAACAGGTCATAATTGGCAATCGAGTATAAAATATCATGTCATATGTGTAACTGGGGGTCAACAACAACAGCAACAACACAAACAACGAGAACAAAAACGTTCATAAATCAAACACGCAAAGCCCCCAAAAAACAATGTGTTTGTGGCGCACACACACACACACCCACACACACACAACAACAACTCATAAATACATGTGTGTAGAGTGTGTCTAAGGAAACGCTTCGTTTTCATTGTGTAAATATTTAAGCACACAATAAAATGGAAACAATGGGTGGTATGCCAACCACACACACACACCCACACACACCTCTAACATGCTAGAGGGCTTACAACAAAAAAAAAAAAACCAAACCAAACCAAAGCATAGCAGGTGTCAAATGTTGCGGCCAAAGAAAAGGCAAAGTCAGTGTCGGTTCAGTTTTGGCTCACTTGCAGTCCCCGTTCTCCTCCGAGGTGCCGCTCAAACTTATGACAGACAAACACACACACACACACACACACAGCGCATACCCGACTTCGATTTGCACATATGTTTAAACATTTTACGTAAGTAAAACTCAAAAATTGCGTTGCGGAACTTTTGGTACGTGCCGCTCTGGACAGGCACGAAACAAGATCCTTTCCAGCTGCCAGCTGCCTGCCTGACATTAGTTGTGAGCACATAAAAAACAAATAAATTGTATGCGCCTCATTGGATTTTATGACTGCAGCAGAAATGATTTAGATCGAACACACACACACACACACTACGTGTCTGCTATTGGAAATTGTCATCTTGGCCAACTTTACATTCAATCAGCTGGCGCAACTTTGCATGGCCAAAAAGTTCAAGCTGATTTTAATTAGACGCTCAGGTAGGCTATTACCTCTGTGCAGCTCCTATAAAGTTTCTTAGAGTAAAAGAGGAGAAAAGAGAAAGAGTGGGGGCAAGGGAAAACTTTATAATCGCATTGCAACGCAACTTTTCGCTCAGCTCTCACTCGGCGCTGCTCGTTGACTCAATCAGTTTGCTTGGCAGCGCTGGTAATATTTTTGGAAACGAATTATTGACAATTGCAATTCAATTTCACACACAATTTGGCCAAAAATGTCGTCGTGCTGGTTGTCCCCGCTGTCGTTGCCACCGGAAATAGCAAAAACTTTCACCGAGTGCAGCTGAAAACTTTTTGCACTTGGTGCCGTCAGCAGCGTTCCATGGAAATGTAATTCAATGCTGTTCCGAATGATGCACAACCCCAAAGAAAGTAAATAAATATCAGCGACTACAAATGCACAATAAATATGTGCACACAAGCATAGTGTGCGACTGTGTGTGTGTGTGTTTACACACTAAAATATTGTGCCGAAACATTTGATTGAATGTGCCGCTGATTGAGATGCGAATTGTAAAAGCTTGAATTGAGTTTGCCTTTACTTTAGTGCCAGCTCCACGTTTCCCTTAATGGTTCACTGTGCGATAAAAAAGTTAAGTCCACGGGCGTTGACTACTCAATGATATTATTTGCTAATGGGTCTGAGCTATTCTTAATGTTGGCATTCGATGGAAATAAAACTTATTATTATCCCAAAAAGATATCAATTATGATACCAGAAATCTGTTTCACATTTTTGACCCATTTAAAATTGTGGATATCTAATATGTTTTCATTTTGAAAACAATTCGAAAAATATTACTTTTACAAGCCAGAAAATTTTGAAAAGAACCCAAAACCAAGCCTTCCACAGGGAATATGTTGAGTTTTTAAGAGCAAGTCCAAGAACTAGATAGGATAAGTAGACATTCAGCTAACTTAAAAGTGTAATAATAGGCTAAAAAGGACAAAGACTTATGATACAGGTCTGCAATAAATCAAATCCTAGTCCCGTTCCTGCTTGTTTCAAATGCATACAAGTCCAATGTTCTTTCATTTGTTATGCCAGCGCGTCGAACCCAAATCGTATTGCGGAGCCCCACCCTGAAGACAACACCTTGACTGTTTGGAAATTCAGGTATCCCGTCCAAGCAGCCCATGAAATGTGCCCCATCCATTTGCTAGACATTTGAGCAATTTTCAACATGCATAGCAAAAGTCAAATATGAAAACTGTCAGCAGTGCTGAAAATTTATGACTATGTTAACACAACGCACTCGCACACACACACATACATATGCTTATGTAGAAATTTATACGTGTGTATTCAAAGTATGCTACAAATTTCAAATTAATATGCAGGAAGCAAAAAATTGAAATGGGTAAGCGCAGCAAAAGTTCGGCTAACATGTTTCATTTCGCGACGAATTATCGGAACCGGCAGCTTTTTCAAGTTTACGCAAAATTTACTACGTGATTTTCGTGGCGTTGAGCCAAAACGGACCAAATTTTTATACAACTCATATATCAACGTAAAATGACATTTTTATTGTTTGGCAAAAGTATAAAAAAGTGTGTTTGAGGGGACGCTAAAGAAAATTTAATGAATTTATTTTGGCATTAAAATGGGTTTGGGGACTTCAAAAAAGTATGTATAAGAACCTTCATCAAGGACAAAAGAGAAATTGAAAGCCTCTAGAAATTTATGAGCCGTACAGTTCTAAGATTCTAATGCCACATGCACTGCTCTCTTTAAATTTGTTAAGAGTTTTATTTAAAAAAAAGGAGTATGTAAAAGGTTCTTTCGACTTGATGTTTGAAGATTTCTCGCACCGTTATTTGATGTACAGCACTCGCCTTGGGGTTCCACAAGAATTATATGCACACATGTGTGATTGATTAAAAAATGCTTTGGCCGAGGGACAAGCAGGCGTAGCCGCTGCAAGTCTGAAGTTGCTGTTGCTGTTGCTGTTGTTGTTGCCTCGTGCAGTTGCAACGCCACTTGCAGTTAATTTAAGACTTTTCACACAGTTTTCGTCTGGCGCCGTCTGCTTTGCGTGAAACGCAGCGCGCGTTGCAATCGCCTTAAGAACTACTTTTAACAAATGTGCAAAACGTGACTTAAGCATGAATACAAAATCCTAAAGTTCATACAAAAGCACACACATGCAGCCAGCTGAGTGGGTGTGGGTGGGGGTGGTTTGCTGAGTGTGTGTGGTGCGAAGGGTTGTGGCAATAGAACCGCACACTTGGGACATGGGCAGCGATATGCAAACAAGCGTGCGGGATGGTGGCGTGTGGGATAAATGTAATCCCTGCTTGCAAATATATTTGCAGCAATTTATAATTTATTAAAAAAGTGTAGCATAAGCCACGGGGCTGCAAAAGGATACGGTATAGCCCAGAACAAAAGCAGCTCACGTCTCTGGCAAACACACACACACACACACACACACGAATACACAGACACCCACACGGCACACACTTTCCCCTCTTTTCGCACAACCGCCTCGGGCACACATGAGTAATATGTGAGCAGCGCACAAACAGAGCATCCAGTTGCATCTCTCTCCACCCGCTCCGCCCACGTGCATTCGCTGCTTGCTTTGCTGCATCTTCATTGCAACTGCTTTTGTTTTCTTTGGGCAAACGAAACGCAAAACCACAAAAAACGCAGCGCCCAGATACAGTAACTTTGTTTGCCATTCTCTTTGCGGCTGCTGTTTGCTCCCTTTCTCCCCTGCCAGGTATTAGCGTCGGTTGCGCACTCCGGTCAGAGCTTATTAAGCTGCATGAAAATGCTCCCAATGTATTTGATACAATAATAACATTTTCAGCACTTAAATTGCATTCATTCTGATTCGCAGTTCGCGCTGTGATTTTAGCCAAGTTTCAAGCAATTTCTTGTTAGCGCAGTTGGTTATGCGCTCTGGGCCAGACAGCTCCTTCATTTCTCGCATTGATGAAGCAAACGCTGTTCTTCCTGCTGCTCCCGGAGTTGATGCTGCTGATGTTGCTGATGCTGCTGATGAGCGGGATGCCTTTTTGCCATGTTTGCTTTTTTGCATTTTTCGTTGTTTGTTGTTGCCCGGCGGCGCCTTGCTGCTGAAACTTCAAAGCAACTCATTTTTATCTGCTGTTTCTTGGCATTTTTACTTGCATAGCTGAGAATATTAATTTTGATGCTTCTGTTGTCTGCACTGACTTGGCATAATCGATGCATTTGTGCTGCAGCTGTTGTTTAATTTTCTTTGAATATCCTGGCCAACGCCGCCGCCGGCCAAGTTAATAAGTCAAGGATAGCGCCAACTTTACTTTGATCGTTTGTCTGTTGGCTGTGCGCTTGGCACGCACTTGATATTAAAAGAGCTGGTGTGAATTTTTTAATTTTTTTTTTCTACATTTTAATTGTGCAACACTTAATAATTACATACTTCGAAGAACAGAATCTCCGCATATTTGTACTGCAAATTGAAATTCATATTTATGTGATTATCAGCAACTAACGTGGAGCAGTACGTATTTATATATATTATATATATGCAACTCTCATCACTAATTACTTTACAAAATTTTGCCATCAAATTGTTAATGATTCGTACAGATTTCCATTAGCTTGGCAATATGTGTTAGCTGTTTTTTCGTTCTGGGCTGGAGTCGATCAGCATCGATTCTGATTTGCAAACCGATATTGGCAATAATTTTTTGTTTCGCGCTCTTTTTATAGCAAGTGCTAACGGTTACTTATCAACAAAATGTGGAAATTGCTTTTCAATGCTGGTAAATTGGCACAAAATTGCGCTGGCAATAAACTTTGACTACAGCTGAAAACACTTGGACTCCGGAAACACATGAATGTACGTATGTATGTATGTATGTAAGTATGTAGGTACATCAATTTGGTTTGTATGTTTGTATTGGAGACGCAATCGCTGCAGTCCCGAGTCCATTATCATGGCGATAACAAAATGTTTAGTTTTCGTTGAGTAAAACTTTTTTTGGTGTAAACTTTTGCAAGTGCATATAAATTGAATGTAACTTTGCACTCATCTATGCAAACATGCAGCCTCAGCTATACACACACACACACACACACATGCACAGACACACTCACGCGTGCGCTGGGTCGCCAGCTATTTTGGAAGCCAAATGCAATTTCGAGAATTTCTGGATGTCTCCCTGCACCCAATAGGAAAACTTTGCATATATTTCACTTTAACATACACGGAGACTGCACTGCGAGCCTCTCCGTGCTCATCCACATGGCTGTCCTTGTCGTCGTCGTCGATACTTTTGATATGCAAAAGATATGAAGGGACAGCTGTTTCCTGCTCCATTTGCTTGCCAGAAACTTTTACAAGAACCCGAATGCATTTTGAAGTTGCCAAATCGGTGGGACACGGGGCCCGGCGTCGCCGTCTCTCGATAGTCACTTTAAATATCTGTAGGAAAACATTTAAAACTGCATAAAGTTGGTCCATTTTTATATGGCAGCAAAGTTTTCACGCTTTTGCACCCCACTCAACGGCGCTATTTCCAACACTTTTAATGCATTTGGCTCGGCATTTTATGATATTAGCATTTAGTTGCCTTAACTTTCACTATTTACGACCGCCAAAGGTGACCAGGTGCGCATTTTAACCGTTCCTCCACAAGCTGCCTACGAAAATTGAAAACTTCATTGGAATCTTTATGCAGCAGCTTAAACTTTGGATATTTAAACACGAAATTTTATGGGTGATCAACGTGGATGCTAAAAATTGGCGTAAATGGATTAATAAAGGAGTAAATAGTTAAGGCGTAAAAAACAAATGCCAAAAGAAAATGAATAAAGTACAAATTTTTAGGGGCACATGTCCTAAAATAGTATTAGGTAGAGAAAAAATGCTTACTTACCCATTTAGGGTTAGATCAGCAATAAGTTGGAAAATTATTCGTTTTATAATACTCTTATCGGTTTTCCCATTTTCAGTCATCATCGTGTGTATTATATTAAATTCCATCGAATTGAATGGCACCATCAGGATTGCCTCTTTGCTCTCAATTTGTTAATTAATGAGCAACTGCTGCACTTTTCGCTTTGACATGGCGTAATTATGTTGAAAGTGAGGGGCTAGTAACCAGCCACGCCCACCTCGGGGCCCATGGCATGCAATGCGTAACACCTTTGCGCTTAAATGTAATTTATTTAGTCTACTTCACGCTCATAATGCCACACATCCTCCAACATAAAGCACAGCACTCACCCACACACACACACACACACACTCAGACACACACACAGACGCGCACATCAGTTAAACACACACATACTGGGTGTGGATGAGGTACTGTGGGGCATTCATGTAACGCGTTTCGTCGGCAAGTCGCTCGGAAAAATTATGTTGCACGTGAGATGCTTCAGCAAATTCGCTGCAGCATTGTGAGTGGCACGGGATGAGTGAGTGGATGGTTGAGCAGTCGCCGTGGCGCGTCCTCCTACGTGTGCACAACTGAAGATGAGTTCCACTTGGATATATAAATTGAAATCATCAACGGGCTTTGTGCGTTTTATCAACATTTTTACGTGTGCCGCCACCGCCTTCACCTTAACGTAAATGCAGCATGCGCGACGTTAACGTTAAGCATACACGTTACCATTCGCTTTGTCAGGCTCTGATTTCACGCTCCACACCCCGCCTCTTTTGGCCATGCCCTCCGCGCCTCGGCTGCTGCCTAGCAACTGCAAATTAAGCAATTTTGCACAGGACTTTTGGCTGCTTTTCGGTTTAATGTCGGACTGAGTGGCGCGGTTTATTAAGATAAACGATGATGAAGGGCAGCTAAGCCAGATTTCCAGCTCCAGACTCCAGCTGCCTGTTAATTGACTACCTCAGGTAGTCTGGGCGCCTGGCCAGAGTCAGTTCGCATTCTATTAGCGCATTTGCATGCTTATCTCATTAACACAAACACGCAAAAGTCAGACTAGACTAGAGTTTCCTTTTTCTACGATACCCTGTTGACTGTAAAACGAATAACAGGGGTATACACAAGATGAGTTTTGGTACACGTGTTTTTTATATATTCCTAAAATTACACAAAATTACTTGAATATACCGAAAAGTTATCTAAGAACTTTTAATCGATACACATTTTTCAATAAATAAAAACAGAGGAAAGCAGGGTATTTTCTAGCTTAACCATTTCATTCGATTATCGCATTTTTGCTTGTGTTTTGTGCTCTCAACATAATTTGCATGTACATAAATGTCGCGCTCTCTGTGGCCAGTGCATGTCCTGGCTGCTGTTGCTTCGGCTCCTCCTGATTCCGCTGTTCCGTTGCGCTGTGTTGTGTGGAACTTTGGTGCTTTTGTTGTGGCTTTCATTATCCCTTTCGTTTGGCTTTTGGATGCTCATAAGCCACAGCTTCAGTCTGCCGCTGCAGCTGACACATTTGCCAATATTGACTATGCAGAGCAAAAGCAAAAGCAACGGTCACAGCCACAGCCACGACCACGCCCACTCCCACGCCCACGCCCACTGACCCTGCCTTGCTAAAGTTTCTTTATAGCATTTTCATGAGCTCATTGCCGTGCCCTTTCGGTCTGCTCGCAAAGCCTGTGCCTATGCAAACAGCGTTGGTTAGTGGACTCGGCCTTTTTACCACTCATTAGTGACAATTTTCTTGTAGTTGACATTGCGGCCGCCCACATGCCACGCCCACGCAACGACAAACTGCGGCCGGCAGCCAGAGATGGACAAAGTTTTTGCTGCTTTTGCCGTTGACTTTTTGTTATGTTTTGTGTTTTTATCTAGCGGTATTTTAAAGCTATCAAAACTGTGCTGCCAACTCGCATGTAAAAAAGTTGCCTGCAGGTGCAAGGATGCGTTGTTAAATTTTGATGGAAAACCAATTAATTGGAAAAATTAAAATCAAATATTTGCCAAAGCGCTTGAACAACACTCAAACGAGGCAAAAAGAAAAAGAAAAAAATAGAAAATGAAAAAAAAAAAACAACCAACAACGCTTTCAGCTCGTTGCTCTCTTCGGCATCATATCTAAGCGTCGTCCTTCATTTATCCTTTCGCCCGTGCATGAGTACGAGGAGAACTCAATCAGCGCACGTTGCCGCCAACAAACTCACGTGCAAACACTTTTCAACAGCAGCTCCCCTTCCCTCCTCTCCGGCGCTCGTTTTGTGCTTTTGAAATGCAATTTAGCGCTGCCACAGATTTTTTGCTCAGCTGTTTTTCAAGTGTGTGTGTGAGTGCATGTGAGTGTGTGCCTGTTTGTGTGGTAATTAATGCAACAAGAGATGAAAATTGCGTACAAAGGTGTGTAGTTGAATTGTAGGGCACAGTCTCCGGAATTGACCAGGTATGAAGCTGCAACCAGGACGAACTGCGGCAGCTCCTGCTGCTGTTGCCGCCTGCAACTGTTGCTTTAAAGCACAAATGATGAAATGCGCACAAAGAAGAATTCGTTAGCAAATTGAGGGTATTATAGAAGCAGAATGATTTGATTATCTGAAGGGAGCAAATAAATATACGGCTATTAATTTGATGCTAACTTGGTTTTTTACTACTCGCAAGATTTTTGAATTGACGTGCGGATTTAAGAGACTATTAGAGCTAGACATACTCTTGAACGTATTGTTCATATCTGCTTTATTTTATTTTTTTTTTTCAACTCCACTCGTCAACACGCCCTTATATGTGAAAAGCGGAAACAGCGTTTATTTTAATGATGCCAGGAAGCAGCAGTAATGGGCTTTTTTAAAGGAATTAATAAGAACTGACTAGTTAGCATTTGTGGTATTTAGTAAGGAGTTTTTCAATATATTTTTAATGAAGTATATAACTCACAAGAAGTTCAGGGAGTTAACCCTTAGCTTAAAGTTAAATGTGTATATGCACGAAGAGCACGCATATATTGTTCTAGTTATTCAGATCTTTTGCTTGTATTATTATTTTTTGGGTTTTTACTGCGTCTCTACTTTCGAATTGGCTGGGCTGCTCCGTCAAAGGCCAGGATACACACCTTTTCAAGGCGGGCGATGCGTTCAAGTGCCATTAACAACAGCTCGCGGTTCAACGCGCTCCATAAACTGCACACGCCTCAACGCACCTCCCACACCCGTCGCATTTGAGTATATTTCAACAGGCGGAGCCACAAAAAAGCAAGCAACGGCATTTTAAAGTGAAAATCCTGTTGGAGCGTAGCTTTAAAAACAGGAACCGAAAAATACTTAAAGACCGCTCGACCACAAAATGATATAAACAAACACACAATTTGCGCCACTTAGCAGCAAATGGAGGAGGCTATTAATAATTCTCGTTTTTTCTTTTTTGTTGCTGGCTTTTTTTTGTGTGGCCAGCCGCAAAAAGCGCAGGCAAAAGTAGCCAAAGCTCGCCCCGCGCTCCACCTACAGATAATAAGAAAATATGACTTTGTGTTGGGCTTGAGGCTGCTGCGGCCAAGACGACCACAAATGGCAAAAGCTGAGAGCCAGAAACATGAGTAAAACATGCCGAGACGCGCTTGTAAAACAAGCCAGCCAACAACAACAATAACCAACAAAACTCGACAGCAACAACAACAAACAATAAATTGAGAACGGCAGCAACAGCGGGCGCAGCAGCAGCAGAACTCATAAACAATGTAATAATAAGGCCAACTGTGTGCGTACGACTTGGCCGCTACTTAAGACGCAGCGCACCCTGGCGGCCAACTGGCGCAACGCCCTCTGGCGGAGCGTTGGGTGGTGTGCGTGTGCTTGCGTTCAGCGCTTATAAATCTTACTTAAACCTTCTCTTTAATTGAGCTCTATTAAAAAAATGTTAATTGTCATTAGCACGAGCCCATTACGAAGTACTCTTTTGGAGTTGAGAGCGTGTTAAGTGAAGAGTTCTCTGGTTCAACGAGATGACAAGATATAGACAGACGAGCTGCTTGCTAGCGATTGAAGCGTGAGTGAACAGAGTAGAGAATATCACTTGAATTATGCGACACATTGGCTTTTGCGTCATATATATGGTTGGAATCTCTAATTAACTAACAACATAGCTGCGGTTTCGAATCACAAGCTGGCAAGGACGTCAGGACAGGGTAAATAACATTCATCTAAAGTCGGTGCATATATATCTATTTTTTACGCTCACACTGTCGTCTCCAACTGGCAATTTTTTGTGTTAGGTCAACAATTTCAATTCGATTTATGAAGTGAATAAACTCACAGATTTAATTACATTTTCTCGACAAGATGAGCTCTCAAGCGCATATTGCTGGAGGGAGTGGAGTGTGATGATATCCTATTGGCAGAACGACAAATTTTTAATTAAATTCAATCATATCGTTTTCATTTTTTTGTATCTGTCTTGTTTGCAGTGAACCAATTGAAATTGTAAGGCAAATAATTGTCAGAGCGTTGATGAAATATCTTTCCATCTTTTTAACCTATAAAAGAATTAATTAATTGAAAATGAACGAAGGAAGGAACAGTTAAAGATAGTAATGCACTTGAGAGCATTTTAAGAATTATGGAATAAAGGATCTTATAATTTCTATTTATTTCATATTTATTTGCTGTGATGATGAGCAGCTCATCTAAAATGTTACATGCAAGCGCCTTTATGGCAATAAAAATTCCAATTGCCATAATTGCTAAACGTCTATGGAAAGTTGAACGCAAAGCATGCACCACAACAAGTTACTGCACCCCAGTGGAAAGCCCCGTAGTTGTTGCGTGTATACACTACATATACAAAGTGGGTATACCACGGGCAAACATAGCAACAACAACAGCAACAAAAAAACAACAAAGAGGCTGGCAGCTGGGCAAAATTTAACTAAAATAGCTGCAGTTAAAATATTGCCAACGCTTCGCGGGAGTTCAAAAGCTAAAAGTTAGCCACTGTCCATTTTCCATATCCCACACCCTACCCTGCACGCTGCCATTTCCCCAGCTGATCCACAGGCTTTTTAAAGCCACGCACGACTCCACGGGCATTGCCTTGCTCTTACGCTGCCACAGGTCCTGGATCCCTTCTGCTGCTGCCGCGACTGTTGCTGCTGCTGCTGCTGCTGCTTTTGGTGCAGATGAAGCGTGGCATTACATCAGTGACGTGGACCGGAAATTATGTAAATTTAAGTGTTTCGCCTTGTTGCTACTTGCTGCTGCCTCTTGTTGCTGTTGCTGTGGCTGTGGCTGTTATTGTTGTTGTTGTTGTTGTTGTTGCTACGCCCACGCGTTTTGTTTTGCTTTTTGTGCCACTTTAACATGGCAATGAAAACATGAAAGCAAAAAACGACGGCAATAACCAATAAAAAAAAAGAAAGAAAAGCTGCAGCAACAAGCAACAGCGGCCAGAAAGAAACTTGCTCTCAAAATTTTCCACATTTGGTTTTGACTTTTTGCTTGGCCTGTTTTTGTTGTTGTTTATACCGTAGGGTGGCGCGTTGCCAACAAAGTTTTCGTAATTGTTTTTGCATTTGTGGCGCTGCTACACACACACACACACACACACACACACACACACACATACACACATTGAAAACAGTTGGGTCTACAGCTGGGAGTCAGGGGCGCCAGTCGGCCGAGGCCCAAATGTGTCCTTTGGTGTATTAAAAAGTTTTTAGAGCGCTCTCCGCACACCGCTTGCCCAAAACATTTGCCATTTCTATATGCGCCTGTCCCGGTCCTGGTCCCGGTCCTGTGCCTGGTCCGTTGCCCATTAACATTTTATATGCAATTATGATTATTTTACCATTGTGCATTTGCGGTAATCTTTGGGGAGCAACCGTTCGGAAGTTGAGCCACCAAATTTAATGGGCATGTGGCCAGCCAACCGACTTGCCTTTGAAAGCGTTGATGATATCGCTGATGTGTAGCAGAATCGATTGCAGGGGGAAAGGGGAGGCAGCGTGCCGGCGGCTGATGCATTGTGCGCCCAAGGCACACGAGCCACATGTTGCGGCTTCTGTTGAATGGCTTAGAAATTAAATTAAATTAATTCAAAGGCAACTTCATCAAATGGCTTGCGATTGATAGACAGTTTGTAAGTGCTTTGTTAACTACAGGCTTTCAGTTGGCTGTGCTATCAATCATTAAGATTCAAATTGAAATACTTATTGAAATGACCCAATTTGAGGCAGCTTGTCAAGGAATTTGAAAGGAGCCGGAAGAGATTAAGACCCGGCCATTCCACAAATTCTTTGTAAAGAAAATCTCTCCTTAAGACCTGTTGATCTATGATCTATCGTTTAACCACACATAGCTTAATTTAACTGGTCATTCATCCCAAGGCCTGCTTGGGAACATAGACTTGCCAGTCGCACCATCATTGAAATGAAAAGCCATTCAGTCAGTTCGAGTTATGCATCTTTCCAGTGTCACTTCATTGTTTATTATGCGTTCAACGAACCAATCATTCATTTCATTTTGCAATCTGTCCGGAGAGCCTAGTCAGCACCTCTATGACACTGTCATCGCTCATATGGCTGGACCCTGCCTAACTTAACTTTCCATACTGTCTGCAGCAGCCGTTTTTTTTTCTTTTTTCTCCACAAAACATGTTCAAGTGTGTCCTTTTGCTTTACATATTAGGCAGGGCAGACAATGTAAAGGACATTGAAGTTGACCCTAGCTGTGCATCTCTGTGTGTCTATGTGTGTCTCTGTGTGTGTGTGTGTGACTGCAGTAGCTTGTGGGTTAGCAGCAGGCATTCTGTGGTCATTAGCCTAAACCAAAGCTGATTTCACTCTCTCCGTCGCTCTGTTGGCTGAGATTTTGTGCAGAATTTGCAAAAAAAAAAAAAATAAGAATAGTATCCACAAAATGCGACGGCGACACAAATCTTCTTTATTGCTGCTACGTTTTTGCATGCACAGACAGGTGAGGTAGGCACACACACACAGTCACACACACACTCGGACAGTTTCACATGTGTGGACTTTGACAAGAGCACATTAGGAGGCCCTAGACAAACAACTAATGGCCTTTTAAGGCATTTTGTTCTTACCCTCTCATCCAGCTACAGCTATTAGAGGTCTGCCTTTCTATTTTTGCATTTGGCTGTGTTACCTGGCACAGGTGCTGGTCCTGGCCCTGGCACCGGCTCTGGCCTTGGCTGTGGCTGTGGCTCTTCGATACGTCCGGCATGTTGTTTTAAATTAAAAATCTACACACACAGGCATTGGAATATTTTCCATGTTTGCAGTTTCGGTCACCAGAAATTTTTGATTTATGTCTCTTGGGCCGTGCTATGGCCTCCTGCTTTCTTATGTATTTTTATTGCATTTATTCAGCTGCTTTCTGTGGCACACAGCTTCCCGATGTAAGCTAAAAATATTGCTCATACGCCGTCTTGCACGTTCACAGCAAATCGAATTTTCCTTTTTCTTGGTAACTCCGAAAATGCGCGCCTCACCCCCTGCCAAAAAATGCGAAATGCCAACTTCAGTTGGCATTGTGCGCGACCAGTTCGCTGCACATGAGCGGCCAATTACACGCACGTTCCACGCTGTGAATGCATTGCCGGAGAGCCCCGGGCCGGGGCAGTGAGGCAGTCAGTTCATGACTTGATTATCACCGCCCGATGCACTCGCACAGCTGATGGCGACTGCATTTGCATCTGGCATCTGATGAAGTTGCATGCCACGTTCTGGCCCCAATGAGCCCTGCCCCGTCTATGTTGGGTGCACTTTTAGCGGGCAGCGGAAGAAGATGGCGCAACCACTAGAAGCCATCATTTTGTGCCAGGTCATGGGAGGAAGCTTAACTGCATTTTGATGGAAGCGTAAATGTCAGCTGTCATGGCCAGTATTCTTATAATGTTTGCAATTGCGATATATGCAAATTTTGGAATTTAAAATTATATTTACATATGTACGATTTTTATATAGGCAATGGGTTTTATAGAGGTTGCCGTGTCTAAATTTATCTCGTTGACGTATAGAATAAATTATTTAGTTTTAGAAACGGCTGCTTCAAAATAATGCAATTGTCATAGTATATATCTTAAGTTGACTTAAATCGATTTGTAATTGATTCCGATTTACAACTTAAGCGATAAAATTACAGTTACTTGTGTATCCATTGCAAGCCAATTTTGCAGCCTGCGTTAAGCCGTTAAAAATCTGTAAAATCTGTATATTCACTCCCTAACTGTTTATATAACTAGGCTCCCATCTTTGGGCCTTGCCATGCACTTATGATAATTTTTGTAAGTATTTTATGCCAACGTCAACGCAATTTTTGGCCACTTTGCCTATCACACACACACACACACATATACAGATAGAGCAGCAAAGGCCAATATGGTTGGGCAAGGGGGTGGTGGAGGGGGCGGCGCTATCAGGTAACGGGCCAACTGTGCAGCCAAGTGCAAAAAGTATGCACATTAATTCAAGTAAAAATAAATTATAAAAGCAAAAGGGCTGCGCACAGCCGACGCGGCGTCGACGATTTCGCAGCTCGTGCATTTTATGACGTTTAATGTGTTTCTGCTGTCAGCGGCAGCAGTTGCTGCCAGCGCTGGTGCTGACGCTGACGGTGACGCCGGCGTCGACGTTGCTGCTGTTGCAACTTTTCAACAGCGTTGAGTGCATTTTGTTGATTTATAATAAAATAATGTAAAAATATTACACAATAATGAATGCGCGCGGGGTGTGCATGCCCCAATGTCTGCCCAGCCTCCCTCGCTCTCTGTCTTCCGCATTTTATTGCTATCTCTTTCCTTGGTATCGTTCTCTCCTGCGTCTGTCTGCGCTGCCATGAAATATGAAACAAGCAAATGTTCAGCGCAGAAAAAGTTGCAGAAAGAAAAAAGAACAAAACAAGAATATGAAATATGCGGAAAATAAAACTTTTAACTAAAATTATATATGTAATGGTATGTAACACAGCACACACAGTCTGTGTGTGTGTTGTGTGATCGCGCGTGTGTATGTGTTGGTTTGTCATGTTGTTTACGTTCACTTCTTGGCCATTTTTCTTTGGCAACACTGCTTGAAAATTTATGCGGCACTTTGAATTGTTGGTGCTCTACATTTATCCCAGAGCGCTGTGAGCTTTTAGAATTATTTGAATTTATAAACAGTACTTAGTTAAATAGTTATATATTTTATTTATTTTATCTCAAATAAAATAATACTATTTTATATATTACAAATGTCTTTTAATTCCCAACACACATTATTAGCTAAGTTCTTACATGCCCGCATGATTTGCCTGTAGGGAAGCATAAAACTTTAGCTAACTGCAATGCTTACATATATTTTGCAACACCCTCTCTCTCAAAGTCAACACATACAATCTGCTGTGAGTGTGTGTTATGACGTCTAAGTCCTTGCAACTTTATCGCGCCAGAAATTGCATCATATTTCAAGTAAACGCGACAAAATATAAAAATACAAAGTTCACAAGCAGCCAACTTTTTTACCTGTCTCGCTTCACACCTCACACTCGTACACTTAGACACCGCTCAGTCAACAGTGGCAGCAAAAACAACATCAACACATGTCAAGTAAGAGCACAGAAAAAAAGACGAAGTTGTGAACAACTTCTTGTTGCGGCCACGTTGCGTATGAGTAATGCTAGACAAAGTTGAAACGGCTTTTAAGAAATCGCTTGCCATCGAGTTTATTAAAACGTTATGCGCTTGAATTATAATTTATAATGACGGGGTCGCTTTTACAGCGCAATCCTTGGCATAATTTTGAAAATTCTGAGATAAAAGCGCAGAATGCACATAATTAATGAAAGACCAAATGTCGTCTTCAGCAGCGTATGCAGCACCAGCATTCTGTAAGAGAGCAAACAAAGTGTAATTAAAAAGTACTTAGTGCTCTGTATCGCTCTCTCTCTCTCTCTCTTTCTTTCTTTCTCTCGCTCTATGTCTCTCTCTCTTTCTGTGTCTCGAGCCAGCTTCAACTCACCTGCGATAAATAGTTTTGCGCTGCTGT
Source organism: Drosophila colorata (assembly GCA_035041545.1). Classification (NCBI taxonomy): domain Eukaryota; kingdom Metazoa; phylum Arthropoda; class Insecta; order Diptera; family Drosophilidae; genus Drosophila; species Drosophila colorata. Next base: position 12,608,661 of record JAWNLD010000564.1, read on the forward strand.
AATTTATTATCGTTAGCGTTATCCTTAAAGAAGTAGCGCCTGATGCCGCTCAGATACGAGTGAAAATATTCGCTCCAATTAATCGTTGCTATGTTGAACTGCAGCTTCTCACGCTCCCCCGCGGGCAGCCGCTCGTTCAATTCGTCAATGTTGCGATGCGCGAACTTCCACTCCTTGAGACCGAACCAAGCCATCATATTGATTATGCGCGAGATTTTCCGATACGCCTTCACATAGCTAAGAGAAACGACGCAAGCAAATAAGCATTCAGTATTGATTACCTCTGCTAATTGACACCCAACCCATCAGGCAACCAACTGCAGGTGCTTTATAAGTAATTGTGAAATGGCGCTGGTAATGCGCTTTAATTGCAATTTGTTAAATATAAAGCATACGACATGTGGCACCGCCAGCAATTACATTATTTTTATGACACTGCAGTTATACCCTAACAACACACATTTCTATTTCGCTTTGGTCGTTAGTAAGCAAACCCTCACAAAGTGTTAATCAATGCTTTCCTTTTAATCCGAAGCTGATATGCCCCAGGTGAGAGCAGCTAGAATCGTTCAATTGCCTTTCAAAATCCGTTCAATGTAGCAAGCCCAAAACCCACAATAGCAGCAACTTACTTGGGACACACACAAAACTCTATGAATCTATGTGTGTGTGTGTGTGTGTGTGTGTGTGTTTGTGTACGTGTGTGTGTACGTGTGTGTGAGTCAGGCACTGTATCGATATCTGACTGGTTGTGTGCGTGTACTTACATGCGCTTTTGTCCGGTGGCCATGGCAATTAAATCTAAAATATAAGCTGGGATATTGTGCAAGAAAAATGCAATCGCACAATGCAGAGGCTTCGATGGTATTATAACGTACGAGAAGCACCTGTGACAATAATGCGGTCCAATGGGTTCGATGTCCGTTTCGTTGGGAGTCGTTGTACCAGCGATTGCCATTCGATTTGGTTTGAGGTTTTGTTATCCCGTTTTGTTGGCGACGCGTCGCATGTTTGGTAGGTTTTCCGTTTTTGGTAGTTTTTTTGTTTTTTGTTTGTTTTTGGTTGAGGTTGGCATGTGTTCAGTTTCATTGTTTCAAGGTATTAGCAGAGTGTAGATAAATTTTCCAAACGTTCGCCACAGAGCAATAGAGCCGTATTTAAGCATTTGGATTAGACAGGCATGCAATATGGCAATGGTTCGTGTGGATAAGGTGGCCCAGAATAGAAATTCAACAAAGAATATTTATATCAAGTACAAACATGTTAGGACTGCGTGCTTGCGTATGTGTGTGTGTGTGTGTGTGTGTGTAAGCAGTTGCCAGACTCACCAGAGCGACTTGTCGAACGGCTCATGAAAGCCCTGACGCGACAGGTGCATGTACTGGCCCCAGGTAATGTTATTCACATCAGACACGTAATTGTAAACGGGCAGCTCGGATTTACCGTCCAATTGATTTTCTCGTTGCTCGAATCTAAACAATGGGTTGCACAGGAGTTGTTAGCTCTAACGGGTGTGTTTTCAGCAATCAATTAATAAAATTAAGCGAAAATGTAACTAACTAAACAAAATTATTATAGGTTATATTATTTTTATAAGTATACGAATAAAAATGTATAGTAAGAATTTATGTTTTATTTATTTTACCCTAAAATCGCATCCAGGAAAAGTAGAAACAACTTTAAATTAATATAAATTTGTGAAAACTTTACCGATTTTTAGATGGAAAAACACTTTGTTAACACACAGTTAATGAAACTGAATAAATTTAATAATTGCTTGTATAAATAAAAAAAAAAATAGTTTAGTTTTAGTTTATTCTATTTAAAAATAAGGGAATTGACTAAATTATAAAGGTAAAAAATATAAACGCTGTAAATTAACTTACATATTAAGAGGACCTTTAAAAGCCTTTATGCTTAATACCTCTTTATACATATTTTTAAAAAACATACTCTTTAAAAGCTGGGCCAATGCAAATGGCCAAGCCATTGCCAATCTACTAACCTTCTGGCAATATCCCAGGCGGATGCTATCATTGCATTCACCACATAATCGGCGGGCACCATATTTGCCTTGCAGTTGGCCGTGCCGTAAATGCAACGTACGAGTCCCCGGGCTGACCAAGTGCATAAACCTGATGGCCCGTACAAATTATCAGTCCAACCGGGAAATGGATCCTTGTACGTTGACATTACTGCAAATAAATAAGAATTAATGGCTCCTTTGTTGGACCAGACCGGAGACCGTTGTTGATTTTAGACAGCGCCAAAAGCGATAATAGTCCCCTTAGCCTAGCAAAAAAATGGAAAAAAGAAGAGAAGAAAACAAACTAAATTCCCCTCCTTAACCCCTATGACTATGCCAACTGTTAGCTGATATGCCTGACTCCCAATTGCAAGTTTTGCACTTGAACTTTTTTTTATTTTATTTTATTTTTTTTGTTTTTTCGTTTCTATTTGCTGTTGTAGGGGGCATCCAGGATGCAGCTTAGGATGCTAGGATGCTTTGGCATTTTTGTGTTAAAATAAATGAAAATTTGTTTGCGCTTTGTTACCGAGCTGAAGCTGCTGCTGTATAGCTCTAGATGGAGTCCGTGGGTCGTGTAGTCAGGACTCTGGAGCCTGGCCAAGTCAGACATGCTCTGACTTTTTGCTGGGCTTTGTTTTCGTTACGTTTCGTTCGTTACGTTACGTTGCGTTTCGTTGCCGTTGCAAAAAAAAAAAAAAAAAAAAAACCAAAAATGAGGGAAAAAACTTTTTTCCACATGCATTTATCTGCTAAACCATGGCACACTCTTCGACTTTGGTAGCGAAATGCAACGTTGTTTGCTATTTTTCACAAAATTTTAAATATTCCTTTTTCTAGCTGCTGATCCTTTGGGGCCCTGTCCAAGTCGAAGCAGCTGCTGCTGCATTTCGTATATAGTATGTACATATATTTTTGGTATGCAATCTAACAAGTTTCTTGTGCACTTTGCATGCCCTGGGGCATTTCCGGCTAATTATCTGGCAATTAGTTTGTGAAGTCAACTTTAAAACCGCACACTAGCCACAAAATCTCCACTGGCATTAAGATACAATTTCCGTGGCACTCAGCTTACCAATGGGCGGTCGAAAGATGCCCGCGGGCATGTGAAAAGCGCGATGATTCACCAAATTCTCGGCGCATTTCTTGGTCATGGTATACGTATTTGGCATTTGGCCAATTAGACAATGGCGCAGCTTCTCCAGCGTTTCATCATCGAAGGTGCGATAGATCTGTAAACGGAAGTCAATCAATTCCAATTGCAATCATGGAGCATTTTTAATTTTAATAAATTGTTAAGCCAATCAGTTCAGGCAACACCAATTGCAATAAAATAATAATAATATTCACGAGTGCTGTTTGCTTTTTCTGTGCGGCGAATACGCGAATGTTTATACCACTTTCTTTCATCCCCTGACTCACTCCTTTTCTGGGTTTTAAGTGCTTACGCATTGAGTTTGCCCGCTCAACCTACCTGCATGATTTTTTCGTAGCCAATTTCATTCTCGTACACTTGTTCCTTGATGAATTTGCGATTGCAGTTGCAGTACAGTGTCGAAATGTGCACAAATGACTGCGGGCGTCAAGGTGGGGCGGGGGCGGTGGGGCGGCAGCATGTTGAATGTTGATTGAATTGTGTTGAAATTGTTTGCACGCCGCGGCCGTAAAAATATGCAGCAACATAAAAAGCAGTACAGTAAAATTTAAACACACACAAGCACACCCAGTTGTAAATATTAAAAGGCATATACAAATATTTCCCATGCAGACATGTGAAATATGTATCTTGGTTACTTAAATGCGATGTACGATACGCGAATATTTGACTCATTTCCACAATAAAAATGCGCGACAACCGCAATCCGTAAATACTGTGGATGCATTAACCGATAAATATCAAGAACGGCAGCGCGGACAAAACCGTATAGAAAACAAAACTATTGAATCAGATAGAAATATTGTTGTGTAATTTTATAACAATTTCATATTAAGGAGAGCAGAACAAAACTAATAAATTATTGTTTATATAAATTTCATCATAATTTCATATTAAGTAGAGCCTTTTTAATGGTTCGCAGGAGATTTATAGGTATATCTCAAAATACATCTATATAAAAATTGAAAATCTAATTTAATACAACTCTCCAAGAGGAGTCTTAAGAGCAGTTAAATAAAAATGTTTTACCACGGCTAAAACCTTTAATAAATCACAGATTTTTTTTTATCTTGCTCTTGCTTCATTTGTAAAACAAATTCAATAGTTCATTAAATTTTCTGACTCGGGTCTATTTGTTACTTAACAGACATTACTTACCTTCAACTGCTTCATTTGCATAGCCAAATCGAGTATCTTCTTGGTGCCCAGTACATTAATGTCAATAGCATCGCTTAGTTTCTCATTGAATTTCACCGAGGCGACAACATTGAAGACAATCTAACCAGCAAAAAAGTAATGCATATTAAAATTGAAAAATGCCAACGACAACAACAGCAAGAAAGGAAATGCAAAATGCACGAGAAGTGCATGCAAAACAGAAGCGCTTCCAGGATGCAGTTGGTGTTGCGCTCGTCCTGTTGGCTGCATTCAGTGATAACCTCAAAGTCAGCACGGACACAGGACAAGGGACCGGGGACATGGCTACACATGCAACTGCTGCATTGAACATCGACAACAGAGCAATTTTAGTTTTAAAACAGTGCAAGGACTAAGCGCTGCAAATCCTGCCGACTGCACCACATGGGAAGTGAGTGACTTGTATGCAAAATGTTTTGCAAACAGCAGAAGACAAAAAAATAAACGTAAAAAAATAAACGACAAAAAAACACAGCAAATAGAACTAAAACGCCGAACGGATGCGACTGGCAGGACAATGGCTCGCGCACGCCAAACACTTGAAGCATGCACAGGAATTTTCATTTATTTATATATTGTTTTTTATAACCAGCAGCAGGAGCCGCAGGACTAACAGGAGCAGCAGGCACACACATTTTCATAGTACGACGTGCCGAGTTTCAATTTTTGTTGAAAAGTAGAAAATATATATTTTTGTGCCTTGGCTTAACTGTGTGCATCTGTATGTGTGTGTGTGTGAGTGTGTTGTGCGGAGAAAAAATCATAAAAAGGAAATAAACTGACTGCATGCTGTTGTCGTAAACATGGCGCCTGCCTTTGGCAGGCAGCGCTACGTAACGTAATGCACAAACAGACAAAAGGACAGACAGACAGATAGTCAAACAGACAGACAGACAGACCGCCAAACAAACAGGCATATAGACAGCCAGTGCAGCGGGCCAGATCCAAGCAGATAGGCAAACACACAAAAGTTTCACACAAAAGTCCATTGATTGAATTGCCAACAGGAACAGGCAACAAACAACTGCAGCTCCTCCAATCGAGTGGCAATGGCAATACTCACTTGGACCTCAGACGAGAGCATTGCACGGTCGGCGGCATCGATGTCCAGGTCGATGGCACTGTAATCAGCGCGTATCGGATGCACCTTCTCGAACAACTCGGGGCACTCCGCGCGCATTGTATTGAATATCTGCAACAGCAGCAAGAGCAGAAACAGCAGCTCCGTTGAGTTTGCATTGTTCACAGCTGGGGGGCGATTGACGGGCGCCAGCAACTCATTTCCCCAGGTCGCTATTGACTTACCGACTCATTGAGAAATCCCTGCAAACGCTCCTGCACACTCATGTTGTCCTTGCTGCGTATCAGCATGTAAATTTTACGCAAACCAAAGGCGCGTAACAATTTCTCGGTTAGCACTTTGCCCACAAAACCCGTGCCGCCCGTAATGAGCACCGTTGCATCGCTATAGAAATCCGTAACGGGTGTCGCTGTGGGCGTAACCAAACCAACAGCGCCGCCAGCGGCATCAGCATCGCTATTCGTGCCACTGCCAGTGCCATTGCTCATTGTGGATGCCTCGCAGAATTCAGTGTTGCTGCCACTGCTGCGACGCGACGAGCTTGTCGATGAGAAGGCCTTGCGGGGCTCGCCAACTGTGGGGCGGGGGTAAGCGACTTTTCAATATGTGATGCATTGTTTGCTGAAGCTATTAAGCGTACGGCTGGGCTACCCAACACCCACAAATCACATCTCAAAATTGCCTTGTTGGCTACAACAAACGATTCTATCTTACGTTTAGTGGAGCTCTTGATATAACTTTTATACTTAGCCTTGACTCTATTCACACACACCTTTGCTAACTTTTGCCTCACGCATTTCTTTTGTGCACAATTTTTGTAGAAAGAACCACTCAGTTCCAAGGCAGGAAACACATTGAAAAGTGGAAAGTCACTTTCTAATTGTTAAAAATATGATATGGCCAACGTTGTCAATCAATAACTGACAGTCGATATGCCTTCAAGATTTTCCCACCAAGTGTTAATTATTTAGCAGCAATTCGAACCCAATTATTTCATACAAATGTATATATCGATGGGTGAGTGTGTGTGTAAGTGGTGTACTTGGTGAGTTATTCAACTAAATGCCGTTGAGGTCTTTGTCTGACATTGCGGTTGCATTTGACCTGCTGACCTGCACTGCGCACACACATATTGGCGGAGACCGCCCTTGTCTGGCAGCGTAACGTTAACGTTCGCACACTCCTACGAGCACCTATCCCGCTGTCGTTATACGCTATCTCTCTCGCTTCCTCTCTCAGCCATTTTAAACATTGTTAATTATTCAATTATCAACAGCCAATGCGCCTTCTCCCTGGTGCCAGGACACTGCAGCACTCCTGCAACCAAGTGTCCATCTATGTGAAAACGCGCGTGTGTGTGTGTGTGTTTGCATGTGCGTGTGTGTAAATGTGTAAGAGATTGAGAATTTGAGCGCTTAAACACTGCCACGGCCGGCATGTTCCTGAACATGTGCATGTCCAGTCAGTCAGTTCATTGCGTGTTCTGCAGTGTGTATCTAATAGTAAATGTGTGTGTGTGCGTGCCTCAGAGTGCAGCATATGTTGTTTGATTGCATGTGGCATAAAAAGAAACGAACTAGAGCCGCACATATGCCTACTATTGCGTGCCACTGTTGTTGTTGCCTTGTTGTTGCTATTGCTGCTGTCATATTTTGTTGGTGTTTGTCAACCAGGATGTCTCGCTTTGTTAGTCCTGCTATTAGGGTAGTTTAAACGTAGCACACGCCACCTTTAAATACGAACTGCTTAATAAGAATGAAACTTAAAAGTTTAAAGATGCAAATTAAATGTTATAGCACTTATTTGCAAAGAACACATCTTTCTTTAGGTATAATAATCTCTCAGTCTTGCAAACAATTTAATTTTAATTACATTATGAATCTCAAAAATATAGTTTATAAATGTATAATATAAATATAAAGCTAGAAAATTAATTGAAATTTTGATAAACTATTTTTAATATAAATCTCATATTTATATATAATAATTATTTACAGATTGCTGATATTAATATTTTTAATTATGAAATTAGTAAAAATTATTCTTAATTAAATTAAATAGTATAGAATTATATAAGCTTTATAACTGCACATATTTAAAAGCGACACTCATCACCCTGTAAGCTAAAGCTCTTCAATGTTTTTTGTTTTCTTTTAAGCAACACAAAGCTTTAGTCGTCTTAAGCTTTTCTGTTCTTTATTGTTTCCGGTTTGCGACTGCACTATGTTCCTAAAAGAGCTTGCATCTTAGCTGAAATCGCAAGCTTTTAGCTTGAGCCAAATGCCTTATGACGCAAAGTAGATATTCTTATAGCACAACCCAAAAAGCTTTAATTAAATGTCAGTTAATTTTGAAATAATTTCCATGCAATTATTTAAAACAGCTCACGTGGATATTATGGTTGAATGAATTAATATAATTTATGATAGCAATTATGACAGCATAATATTAATTGTGCTGTAATTAACAGACCCTAGACAAGCCCACTAAATAGATACATTTTTTGTTCGATTTGTGTAATGACTCGAAATGTTTATTCTTTCATTGGTAATTTAATACAATAATTACATTAATTAGCCTTTTGATGCTAAAATGCGCACATAGATATTTACACAAATACATATAAATATTTTTATTGATATTGTTTAAAAACTAATTCAATAATTTATCTTTTAATGCTATTTAATTGATTTCATGTGCCTATTAATTAAAGTAAATTGCTTAATGCGCTTTAAAAAAAAATTAGTTGGGAAAAAGTACATGTTCATATATTTAGCAAGTATTTTGGAATTTAATTTTTGTATTGTTGGACTTCAACACTTTTGTGCTCATTCTACATAAATGTATTGTTTTACTTTATATATATAGCTCTTAAATATTTAATTTGTGACTCTCATGCAACTCTTCGGAAACTTTTAAAATGATTTCAGAACTTTGCTCGATATAAAGCTAAAACAATATAACATTCAATAGTTGGCTATGTGAAGTTCATTAACCACACTTTGAATATATATATTTATAATACTGTACATGGTTCGCAGCTTGAAGTAAAATACGCACACACACACTCGACCAGCTTATGCACAATATGCACATATTTCAGCATTCTTTACATTCACCATCATTGTATACGCAATCACAATTCAATATTTCGAAATCACAGAGTAAAACGCCTAGGCCAAATGCATTTTTGACCGTCTTTAGAGTGGCTGCCATAAAGTCTCGGTTTCCGGTCCGGTGCCACTTACATATCCATCTCCACCTTCGACTGCCCTCCTCGTTGCTGGCTGCTGCACACGCGACACTTCGCTGAGTATGCAAGTTCCGTCGCATTCCGTCCGACTTCCGAATTCCTGCTCACAAATGCAGCTGGAACTTTCTCGGGACTCGGCTTTAAAGAGCGCCAGCTGCACACCCGCACCCGCAATGCTCGATGGCATCTCCTCGCTTGTCGATGGCAACTCCATAAGCGCCAGATCATCCTCGCACTCAACCACATTCGGATGCAGCGGCTTGAAGTTATTTCGTCTCCATGGCGGCATCGTTGCTTCACTGCCTGCAAATGTCACTACGGTTTGATGTCCGTTATTGTTGTAGCTGCTAGTGTCACTGCCATTGCCATTGCCCTGAAAACCATTCCTGCCAATATGCAAACCCAACTTGCCGGTGCCCCCATTCCGTACGCCAAAGAAATTGCTGCGTATGCGCATCGAGGAATTGGCATAGGTTGACCGGATGGAGCTGGCGCGCGTGTGCATCGAAAATGTCCGTTCATGGGGCTCCAGGCTGGTCTTGAATTTGCAGAAGCAGGCGGCGAAACGTTTGTTAAATTCTCGCTTGAACTTTTCCTGCAATTAAGAAATACCAGTCAAATTAAACTTTTACTGTGCAGACTTATGAAATTCTTCTCTTAACTAATTCCAAATACCCTGACTTTAAAAAAGAACGCTATTTTAAAGCATATACTGACGTATCATATGGTTTAAAATAGCGTTCTTTTTTAAAGTATATATAAAATAAATATCGGAATTTAAAAAAATTTGCATTTTTAAACAAAAAAGTTTTCCACAATAGATAACTTAGACCTAAAAATAAAACATTCTTCTTTTACCAAAAAATTTAAGTAGATGCACGGAGAAAAAATTCGAATCAAGCCGACATTCCGCTTGGTAATTGATAAACTTTTAACAATGTTGTTCAAGTTGGAAATCTGTAAAAATGCTTTTACCATTGCTTAAATACGTCTAATGCTCTCAGGGTATGTAAATTGTATTTATAACAATTCCTTAGCACAAAAGTTACTAATGAACGATGAGCTCTGATTTAACTATTTGTTGTGCCATCTGTCACTTGGGTTTTGCAAGCAACTTTCTAACCTTCCCTCAGCTGCATAATTGGCAACAATCTGACCCTTGTTTTCTCTTCGACGCCTTCACACTTCTTGGTATTTGACGGCAAAGTTTTGTCTGGATATATTATCATTTTATAGGCGGGCCACACGTGAACAGATGCCAATGCCTGGGGCGCCCCTACATAAAGTTTATGTCCAATTGTTTGTGTTTTTATCGATTGTGAAAACGACGCTTCGTCCTGCCCTTTTCCTAAGGACTTGAAATATTTGCGCTTTTATGTCTGTGATTTTGCGGGTCTTGAACAGCTTGGCAGCTTTGTGTGTCTGACAGGATTTCTGTAGGTGTTTTCCTAGGCTTGTGTCTTCACTGACAACAGTGGAACGTGCTTTTAATTAACTTGAGTGGGCAAAGTGTTCAGACCTAAATTTATGAAATGGCAATGAAGATTGGGCCTATTAATAATTAAAGCGCACGTGTTTGTTGACGAGTTGTCAAAAAAAAATTGAATATATTAATTGAGGCGGATGTTGACTTGTAAATAGAGCTACTTGGGGAAGAAAATTAAATTAAATCGTTGCTGATGTCATCATGTGAGAGATAAAAAGAAAAATGATTATTTTTTTAATATAATAGATGGGTTCACCTACAGAGAGCATTCACTGTGCCACCTATTTTTATTGACGGTAAACAAGGCTCGAGTGAGCCAGACTAGAGAGCCGACTCAGTGTCAATCAATGATAAGCAAATGCGACGACTTCAATGATAGGTAAATGGAACCACTTAGTACTCACATTATAGATGCCATATATAAACGGATTATAGCAGCTATTGCTCATGGCCAGCCAATCGCAGCAGAACCAGACGATGCTAATGAAGTGATAGTCGTTGATTTCCGGTATTGTCACATACAATATATTATAGAGCTGCAGCGGCAACCAGCACAATCCGAAGATAACCACAACGATAATTAACATTTTAATGACCTGCAATTAAATCAAATGTCTATTCCATTAAGAATGCTATATATTTGGGACTATAAACTGACCTTTTTCTTGTTCTTGAGCAGCGTTATATCACGCGAGTCCTGCGCGTTGCCAGGAGCGCGTGTGCCCCACAGTCGAACGGCCATTTGTATATACACAAAGCTAATGACACAAAATGGCACCAAATATTGTACAAACACCAGAGCATAGCGATAGGCTTTAAGTTGCTCGTCGGATAGGTTTTTGTTCATGCAAAACGGTCGAGTCAAATTGAAGTACACGTCATTCTCTGCAAAGTAATGGACTTTTCCAATAAGGAGCTTGCGAGTTTTTAGGTTAATCAATACACTTACCTCGGAAACGGTCGGTTATCTCCTCCACACGAAACGCTATGGGAAATGGTGCGGCGAAGACCAGCGCCAGCAGCCAAATGCCCGCAATTATGAACTTCGATATGAACTTGGTGGGACGTGCTCTGCGTATAAGAAAAATATGTTAAAATTAATCCCATTTTAATGAAAGTGACTTCTTATTGAGTCATCATGTTTTGGCTTACCGCAATGGATTAATTATAGCCCGATGCCGATCGATAGCAATTGCAGTCAGCGTAAATACGGAGACATTCACACTAAGCGCCTGGACAAACGGACAGAAGCCGCACATAAAGTACGGCAGATTCCAGCGTTGCAGCAGCGCTGCCTGAAACTGAAAAATGCCACAAAAAACAGAGGTCTAGTAAGACGCACATATGAATATTATACCAATTCCTGTAAAATCAATGAGCATTCTGCGCAAATATCATTAACAGCAGCTGCCATGGCGACCAGCTGCTGCAGGGCTTGCAGGAGATGCGATTGACCAAAATACATTGCCATAATTATGTGACTGCGTAGGTTTGTGTCCTGACAGCAAACAATAATTTCTGTGGGTGTCCCCGCATGTGCATGCGTCGGTTATTGTAAGCGCACATGTGTGCGTGTGTGTGTGTGGGTTATTTGGATATTTGCTGTGGCTTGCATTAGCGTAGAGCGCATAATGTGGTGCTGCTTTCAATCCATGTGATTGCAGCACTGTCCAGTGGCGTATTTGTTCAGGGGGGGCAAGCAATCAAAGCAAATTGTTTAACGCCCACAGTTTATTGATAACAAATGACTATTTGTCGACAGCAGCTACCATTCAACTGTCCACTTAATGAATATTTATAGCGCTGTGCATTTGATGCCCACAGATTAAGTATTTGTCCACGGGAAGTCAACTGAGATGGATTCATTAAGAGATATATTCAAATCCTACATAAGTCGATGACAAAAGTAAGAATTATATACGCATAACAGTATTAAATGTACTTCAATCGGTTATGTGCCAACAGGACCTTTTACTCAGTGAATGAGTTTTAAACAAAAATTGTTAATGCATATACAATTTTAGCTAGGCAGTCAGCTTTAACTTTAAGCCTTTTACTCTGAGCTCTTTCAGGCATTTCCTCATTTAAAGAAAATTTTCTTTATGTCGTATGCTCCGTTCTTAATTATGAACATGCACTTAGCAATACATATTTGGTATTCTGTTTGTGAACCTTGTAATACCCTCTTTAAATGAAAATCTAAATTAATATAAATCAGGCTGGCGGATGGCAATTGTCTTGTCGCATGAGCTCATGGAATCATGATTTATATATAAAAAAAAAAATAACAAATACAGCTGCCTGAAACTTTGAACACATTTTACACGGACACGAAATGCTAAGTCCATTAACACTGGAGCCAAAAACAATATTCGATAATCAGAATTTTTGGGAAAATGGGCTGGTAGATGACTGGCAGCTGGCTATAGAGTATTTTGCTGGGTTTCATCGATACTATCAAAATTCTAATCCCAACACTGAACAGATGCGCCGTAGAGGGCGCTGTGTTTAAGCGCCGGAAATTAAATTGATACTCGATTATAGTGAAATCGATGTTTGTGGTTGTATGTGTGTGTGTGTGTGTGTTGCATAAAGGGAATATTATCGCGGCAGCAGTCGAAAACGAAACTGGGCTAATGCCATTAAACTGATTTATGTGCACAAAGTGTTAACAGGCAGTCGAAAATCAGCGAAACTCAATTTATTTAACATGTCTGCCTGGGCGGACATTGCGTATGCACAATGTTTAATTAATGCCATGCCGATTGCCATACAACGTTTATAACTGCAATTGCTATAATGAAAATGTTTTCAAGCCATGCCTAATTAGCCAGCCATCGGATGAGCAGGTGGCGGCTTTGGTCAATACTTGCATAATTAGAAAACACGAAAATATGCGAATACGCAAATTAATTTGCAAAATGCATTTGAAACTCACCTGAAACGGTATGCTGAACAGTCCAATTATGACATCCGCAAACGCCAGATTTGCTATGTACATATTGGTTACAGTCCGCATTTGCCGGGTGGTGGCTACGACCCAAATCACCAGCGTGTTGCCAATGACAGCCAGAATACTAATGCCGCCATAAAAGATGGAAAGCAGCGCCACAATTTCCGCGGGAGCCGCATAAAGACGTTCTAGGATAAGGGAAAAGTAGAGAATATGAACGATGAAAAAACGACATAATTGAAATAATCCACGAACTCTTAAACTGACTGACACAGATTAATGGAAGACAGTTGACAGCCAGATCCGACAGTATGTCATTTACATACATATAAAAATAGAATTATTGAAGACTGACAATGAAGAACAGATACAAATGGCTTAAATAAACTTTAGATGGAAAATTGCATAAATCATAAAAATTAATATTTGGCCAATTAATGTAAGTTTAAAGTCAAAAGAGAGTATTTACATTCCGAATACACTCCTTTTCGACAATTATATAGAGTATACTGATTTATTTAAAGAGTTCTTTCCAGTAATAATCAGAAATGAAATGCCTTAAGGCAAAGCCAAAGACCAATATGTCACAATTTTGCTAGCAAAATAAAAATAAACCTGTCATAATATGATGAATGAACCAAGCATTGTTATATAAGGCTTGCGTCAGTCCATTATGTTGGCTCTTAAAAAAGAAAATTGAAGCCAAGTGCAAAACATTTGAGGTTAACACGTACCAAACTCTGCCTCCTCCTCGGCGCCAGGCAACAGCTCGTCATGTAGATGCTGGTCATATATTATATCAGCTTCCATGCTGATGTTGTTGTTGTTTTTCTTAAATTTCCTTTAGATTAAGTGTCGTCAATTTGTAAAAGGTTTGGCAAAATTTCGTTTCGCTCATCACAATTTATTTATGTAGGGCGATGCATTTCAATGCCACAGATGTTGACTGCAAATAGCTAGGAAAATAAAGTTCGAAATGAGAAATTACTTGACATTTGCGTAAAGTTTAATTGACAAGCCGAACGGAAGCAATAAACAATTGCCGGAAAATGTGAAAATTAAGCAAGCAAAAAAAAACTTAATGAGCAGAAATCGGAATTGTATTTTCGTTTTCTTTTGAAAAACAAATTAATATATAAAATCATATCCAGTTCACTTTAAAATCGTAGTTTATTGCTTTTTACAGTGAAAAATAAATAAATCAAACGACAAAATGAAAAGCAAATGAAAACAAATAACAGTGCGCTTGTCAAGCCTTGACAAGTGCCGTTTTTATTGTCGATAAACATAATCATATATTTAAAATTAAGAAGGTCTGGATATTGTAGTCTCTCTGCGATTAGTTCGTTATGTACACACATTTGCACCAAGCCATCGCACCCTTTTCTACCCACCTATCAGTGTATACAGGGTATATGAAGAGTCGAGCTAAATTTATTCTAAGCCATCTCTCCTGCTTTACAGTCAAAATGCATTCAACTAGTTGAGTATGCTAGACTTCAGTTGCAACAACAGCTAATAGCGCAGTCAACACAGGTATGAATTATTGTCAGCTGACAGCTTTCGCATAGCAAAGTTTGCTTTACATAATTGAAATTTTTGCGCACACCTTCCCACATCAGGTGCCACCGTCTGAACCTGCCAGTTTCGCGTCATGTGCAGTCAGCAACATTTGGTTAGCCACAGGCGAGCTGTCACTGACGTTCATTGGGCCACTGGAAGCACTTCATATTTTTGTTGACATTAAAACTTGTTAAGTGAACGAATTTGAAACAAGCTTTAATAATATTTTCTTGTTCCTCATGCTATAGTCAAAACCGCTCAGGCCGGAAAAAAAAACACACTACAGCGCTAGAGTGAACCACAAACGGACTCTTTTGTGGGGTAGGACAAATGTTGTGCTTACAATGTGGAAAATATTTAAATCTTATTCCAGATTATTCTGCATTTCAAAATATGTTGAATTCTTCCTTAAACTGTACATCCCCCTTAAGAGCAATATAAATTTTGTACTATACGAATTTTAAATTATGTTTACAGTCACTTTAAGGTCCAGCCAAAAACGTCGCATGTAATTTTAATGAAAACACATAAATTCCATTTCATTATGATAGCTGCTTGTACGCACATATAGAGACACATACGGTAAGTAAAGTCAAAGCATAATTTAACCGAAGAACTCCTCTCACTAAGTAGCTTTTGCTGCTTTTGTTCCGAAGGAAATTGTCCCTTGTATACATTTTTGGAAACTCTTTAATCGGCTTTTATATAAAACCGAGCCCCATATTAGCCTTAGGACTTAAATTTGAGTAAATATATGCGTGACCCTAATATAAACCCCACTTCCCTTTCACTACACATCCAAAAAGGATACGAAAAAAACTCATTGTTATCAACTCAAATTGTCTTCCGAAGCTTCTGACAACTACACGTGTGATAACCTTCTACTTTTTCCCATTTGCTGATGTGCTGTGAAGGTTGAAGTTGAGGGTGGGGTTGGAGGTGTTGCCCGACAATACATCGGTTATGAGCAACCAACTCATTTAACTTGATACAGTATTTTATCAGCTCAAGGGCGGCGCAGCCCTGGGACTTAGCGACTCCATGCACAGCACACCACTGAGTCACTGTTAAAGGATAAAGGATTCGTGATAAAGGCAGCTGGCCATAAAATCCTTTTGCGGTTGTTGTCACCGCTTTTTGCGCTGCTCGCGATTCATGTTTAGTAAAAAATTTAAAATAAATATGTGCTTTTCAGACGAAATCATTAAATTACGTAGTCAATTAAGAAGTCTCAAGGACGGTTTTCAATTAGCCTGCTACTTGAGTTGAAATTGTTGCTATTGCACCTTTATGGCTAACTCCTACGGCCAGTTAATTAGTCGAACATAAAATGTTGCCTGTTTAAAGGATATAAATGTAAATAAAAGGGTACCACCCAGGCGGGCAATATAAATTTGTGATGTCCGGCGCACGAGCACAAAACTCAGCGTGAAAAGTTGTTAAATATCAGAGTGTAAAATTTGTGTTTTTCAGCACTACAAAGGATTTTCTGTCAGTATAAGGGGCAAAACCAAAGGACCCAAAAGTCCTTTCAATTCATTTAAAAACTTGATAGAGGCCTTGCAGAACAGCAGGGCATCTTTTGTGTTGTTAGGGTTTTTTCTCATATGAAGTCCACGCACGAAATTCAAAAACAAATATTTGAAATATTTATAAATAGAGCATTATTGAATGACGCATATTAAAACACAGGTATGCTGAGATAAACAGATTTAAGACATGAAAGTAAAAAATAGACTTATGAAGTACTTATCAAACACCCACCTTACACATCAAAAGCACAGCTACCGCCAATAGAAGTGAAAATATTAAGTATTCGACATGTGAGCCACACACAAAGCTGGCTAAAAAAAATATGCCCAATACAAAAGACTTGCTGGCATGATGAAGAAGACGAAAAGGAGCTACAAATTTCTAATTTTATTTGTGTGTTGTGTTCGGGCTCCAATAAACGGCAATTCTCATGTAAAGGCTAACAAAAGAATAAACCGACTTTGAAATTGAGCTTAAGCTTTCTTTTTCCGATTTTTGTCGGGTATAAGCAAGAACTGAACCTTGAATGTGCTATAATGGAAAAAAACATGTGTATTAATGTCTGAACATTCCGAATAATGCTGATCGAATTGATTTGTGTTTCATATCATTTCAGTAAACTGAAAGCTGAACACAACAGTTTTTTAAAGAAATTATTTTCTATAAGCAGGATTTTCTGGCCAAGCAAACATTCCTTTTGAAAGTTTACTTTTTAAAATGTGTTTCTTATGTATGCATTTTGTAATTACTAAGAAAGTCTTGAGAAGCTTAAAAAAATAAATTTGATATTTCAATATTAACATATACACAGTATCTGCGCTCTGTTCCTTCATATTCTTGGTACTTTGACCCTTAAGCCATTTTCCAGTGCCTGTGTTTTTCTTCGGTACTCAGCATTTTTTCAAGTCCAACGAACAATATAAGCTGACAATATGAGTTTTGTTCAGTAATGCAGAAGTTTCCAGCAGTCGTTCATTAATTGCTGGCCTCTAGGCACTTTCACACTTTCGCAAGTCCTTGTCCGAACAGCGTAATAAATATGTCAATTTTCGTTTAACTCAAAAATTAGGTGAATTTGGCCAAATTTAATGTTTCTTATATACTTCAATGTGGACTTGCTTGACTCTAATGAAATACAATATTGAAAATTAATCATTATTAGTCTTTTAATTAGTACAATCACAGATACCATTAATAAACTTTATTTAATGTTTGCTTTAGTCGCATTTCAAAGTTACGTTAATTTTCATGAAAAGCTGATGGGTAACTCATTAGAATATGTAATGTTGCCTCTCAAAAGATATCAAAAAAAAAGTTATGAGGCTGTTGACTGCTGCTCATTACAAACGCAAATTGCTAATGCTGTGATGGCCTCCAGAGGGGGTTAAGTTTTCTAATGTGTGTTAAACTAGTCAAAGAGCAAAAACATTAAATATTTAGGTGGTCTTTAAGCATGTCTGCCTCAATCTTCTGTTAAAGCAGCGATTATCCATAGGATACCACCGGAGCTGCACGTTCCTGTTTCGACCGTAATATAAAGTCACAAGCAAATAAAAACGAAAACAAAGGCAACAAAGGTCCAATCAAAGCCCCTCCCCCAAAAAAAATATCCAAAAAACACAGAGCTCGAGTTACCCAAAAGAAACAGGATTCGACATGGGCTCAGTAAGCTCAGTGTTTGGAGTGGGGCTGCGTGTGTGTATGACAGTACGGTTGCGGTATTAAATGTAATTGTAATAAATGCGAATGTTACCCGATTGTGCTGTAAGTTGTCGCTCTTGGCATTTCGGCTCAGGTCCTAAAATTTTAATAACTTTTCCTTGGTTATTTAATTATATTACTTTGATTCGCCCGAAACCAGAAAAGCGTGTCACAGGGTAATTAAGTGCTGGCCACGCTCATGCGGCTAAAACCCTTTGACGTCTACGATTCAAATATGGCGCCACTTTAACTTGTTCTTTGTGCTTCTTAGTTACAATTAATTCCGAGCTTGATGCGCAACCTAACCGCGCGAGTGTGCGTTATCAACTGTGCAACGGAGTTCGTCTTCGGATTTATCAACCGTGCAGGAATCACGAGCGGCGCGACGATGACAAGGAAACGTAATATCTTCGGAGGCAACTTTCAAGTTGCTGCCGCTCAATGCCAAAACACAACAAGTTGCAGGGTAACACGAACATGTTGCCGTTGCGATGGAACATTTTTTTTTTGGTCCGAGTGTTTTTGACGTTTTCAGAACTGTGACCCAGGAAAAGTTATTAATTTATTTTTTTTTCTAACTGCCTATAAAACAAATTGTAATTATCTTTTCTAGCAGAGCTTTGCTGGTAAGGTGGGCTAATTTTAGGGCAAAATAAACAGACTCAGGGGCAAAATGCAAGTGTTGACTTTGCTGGCGCTCAAATTTTAAGGTCATTTTGATGGCGCCACTGGCGAACAAGCAATCTTAAATACCGTGAGATAAATTGAAGCATTATGCATATGCATCCGCTGCAGATCTGTTTTCTTGCCTATAACTACAGAATATTAAGATAATAGCTTAAAATTATGCCTTTTGCCTTCACCTGTCGAAGACGGTTGGATCGAAAGCAGACGTTTTCTACCGACGGTCCACATATTAAAAAGAATCTGTAAAGTGCTAGCATGTGCCTGGACTGCGTTAAGTGTTTTCGGCTTAGGATTTTCCGCTTGATAACGTTTTCTTCACATAATTGGCGACAGCTGAGGGAGCATTTGATGTAAAGTCTAAAAACCGGGAAAAAGCACTTCACAAGCAAAAATACTTGTGTCGAGAGTGCTTGACAGGAAGATACTCTTTACTGAATTTTTAAAAAGTAGACTGTAGTTAATGATTTGTAATTCATGTTTATGGTTAAATCGATTCGCCTCACAAGAAATTTTGTATACCTGACAATGTAAAAAAAATAGCAAACCTTCTGTTATGACACAATTGCAGCGTATTATAAAGTTGACGCAAAGGATTATAACAAGACCAATCAATTGCAATTTCGCAAAAAGTGCGCAAATTGGAAATTTATTCAACAGCTGAAAATGTTCTTGAAAAGTCATAGAAACTTTTAAATAAAAGTATTCTATAAAAATGTTATTTTATTCAGCTCGACTGAATCAACGCAGAAATTTGCGCATAAATTAAATATAAAATAAATAAAAACTATTTTACTATTGAAGGAAAAAACATTCATGACAGCAGGTGCAAATTATTACACAGCTCTAAGAAATAAACGTGTTTTTCACAGAAGTAGTCTATTTTGTGTCTAGACTGCCTTTAATCGCTTTTACACTTCCTCGAATTCAATTCAAGATCTTTGTGAAACTAGCATTTGTTTCCTATGAACAAATTGTTTTCTCTTAACAACAGTATTAAAAGATACTTAAATTAACTAGTTGACAGGGATGCTTCTTTTTACAAATTAAAAGGCAGCCAATACCCGTTTCTACCACGCTTAAGTTAGTTTTTATTCCTAGTTTTAATTTAAATTTAGACTTATTTTAAAAACTTAAGAACTTAAATACAAAGATATACACAACGTATGCTTGGCCGCCCGCTCACCTGCCTGTCAGCATTTTTGCCTTTTTGCCTGCCCAACTGTCTGTTTGTGGTCAATACATATTAAGTAATAAGTTTTGTGGCAATGAAATCTAAATAATCTTTACATAGCTGCGTTTGCAAGAATGCTAAGCGAATATTTTGTATATGTCGTGTGCGCAATCTGCCACATAAACTTCCGTTTTCGCTGAGTAATTTTTTAACTGGATTTTGCAATATGTTTTTGCACATTAATTATTTATGTTTGTGTAAAGTTTGTTTTGGGTTTGTTTTCAAAATAACAGAAATTTATCAACAAAAGATTTATGTTTCAAGAGCTAGATAGGCCGTGTTTTGAGAACAAATATGCGGGTAAAATAGATAAAACTTTAATCAACTCTTTACTTTTAACAGTGGCAATGGGGTACAACAGTTAGGGTTCATCAGATTCCGCTAGAAACGGTAACCTCTCTTAACACGACCCGAGTAAATCAAGTTAAGCAGCACATTTAAATGCAGCGCACCACGAAGAAAAATATCCTTCAACCTGATAGGGAGCTTACCTCACCTAATACAGTGGGTCTAGACATCTCATTTATCTACTCGAATAAATAGCGCAGACAAATCTAATAAATATTTAATATAACTAATTGTTGTTGGTGACTTTTGGTTTGACTCCGATAGCAATCGTGTAATGTGAGCACAGTAATAAATACATATTTATAGAGCCGTTGGGCACCTCAACGATGTCCGACGATGTGACTAATGACTGCGGCAACAGCTGCAGCCTAAGGGAGAGGTCAGAGGCTGAATCTATTATTAATATGTTGTATGAAAGTAGCCAAATAAGAATGCCGAAGACAGAACTCCCTTTAAACATGGTTTTGGAATTGTTTACACATTTATCGACTTGAATCAAACACCCTTTGTAAGAGTAACAATAAAAGCATTTATCTAATGGATTAGTAAATTCTTGTCTACAGAACCACAGCACTATAACAAAATTATGAAGTATTGCTGCATTGAGATTAAGTAATCTAACTGCTTCAAAAACCAGTTGTACGTACCTATTTGTAAGTTCAACTGTTTACATAACTACGAAGAACTTTTTCTCGTCGTTCACAAGTTTTCGTTGACTTTGGTACTTTTAAAGTAATTCAAACTTTTTTCTACCCGCACACTACAGTAAGTAAACTAAAAATAAGTAAGAGCAAACGAATGTAACCGGCAGCGCAATACTCTTTCAAAGTGTAATAAATACCACGCATAAGACAAATAATAATAAAATGGACCGGTTTTTAACTGACACTTAAAAAGCGTGTTAAGGGGTGGGAGTAGGAGTATCCAAACATTGTTATTTAAATTTTAAAAAAATTTTATTTTCTACAATGCATATATTTTTAAACGCAGAATTAATTTTGTCAAATTTAATCTGAGAGAGTTTGCACGATTTATATGCAACTAGTTGACGTAGCCAACAATTGTTAATATTTTATCTGACGTGGGTATACACGACTATATATTCAAAGCTTCAAGTCTCTAGCTTCAATAGCGGAAAAATTCATTATTACGGACAAACGGATGGACAGGAAAACGAACATTGCACAAACCCAATATGCTCTTTTCACTTCGTGAACGAGAATGAATGGTTGGCTTTAACAGGCACAACAAGAACAAAATAATGCAGAACCGGCCGTATTGTGCCTTGTGCTGTCCATCAGTGGTCTCTCCAATAAATTATTCAGGAAAATTCCTTGCAATGTGACAGCACGTGCTGCCTGTTATTACAATATTTTGCAATATCTTATTACACAAATATTCTTTGCTTTCAACTGCTTCACAACAAAAATTCCCCATCTTTGTTTTGACAGTTTTCTTGTTGTTACTGCTTGTGTCTAGTCTTTATTTTTGTTGTGCTTAAATTCACAAAACGCTTAAAGCTAAAATATGGCAATAAGCTTAAATTCCAGTTTCCTTAGAAGTCTCCGAGACAGCAATTTGTTCCTTGTTGAGAAGAGCAAAAATATATTCATAGATATGTAAACTATATATTTCAACGAATTAAAAAAATATAGGGCAAAATCAATTCAACAGCAAAATCTTAAAAATATATAACTTTGTGTGAACACTGTTAGGGAGTAGAAGAGCTTGTATTTTGCATTATTCTGAATTGATAAAAGAGGCAAATGTGAAATGCTAAAAGTATAAAATACATATTAAACTCATGCATAAATAATTCAAGATTTGTTTAACAATTCAATATCGACTATTAAATACCTTGTAGTAAGCTCTAAGCGAACGCTTCTGAGTTATTAATAATAAACAAACTTATCAAAACCACATCTCAAATTAAGGCTGTCAGTTTTTTTTATCAATAAATTATTTAAGAAACATGAAGCAGACAGACCTGAAGCGGTCCATTAAGGGTGCATTTGCCCCCTTTGTGCCTTTAACAAACATTTTGAGCAGCTAGCTGTTCGATACCCTTTCTAACCACTTAAAGGTACAGGGTATAACACTGTCAATTGCTGCATAAATTTGCAAATAATTGCTGCTTATAGCAGACATATTCAAGAGAGCTTCAGGCAGATTTGAATTGGTGTCGGATCTTAAATAGTCGCAGGTTTTTTTTCCAACAACATTTGCATTGCTCCCCTTTGTTTTTTTTCTGCTTTGCTCCAAAGGAAAAGCGAAAAATAACCTTTTGCAATTTTCAATAAGTGTCAACAAGGGGAAATAAGTGGAAATGCTTACGTGCTTCGGTGAGTTTTTGCTTTGGTATTGAAAACATTAAATTGTGCTTGACAATCACATGAAACATTGAACATAAACTTGTTGATGAATTTTATAAACTGGATGGCAGTTGAGTGCAGTGAAATTCAATATACATATTCTAAAATATCAACAAGTTGAATAGGTTAAGAAACTTTTTTAAGTAACTGTAACTGTGAGAATACAACTTTGGCTGGCTAATCAAATCACTTACTCGTTCAATCAGGTTACTGACTGGAAGTGTCACCTTTTTGAATTAGCCTTAACAATGAAATTATTCGAAAACCAGCAGCACAAAGCGTGTGTCCCAGATTTCATTACAAGCAGCTTCGACTGCAGCCATGTTGTATAGAAGTGTAAAGAAATTGCCATTTTTTTGGCATTTTTGTTGTGATCATTTTCAATGAAAATTCAAAAATTGAAATAAACAAAAAAAAGGAAAAAATTACAGCAATTATTTGCATCATTAATCATTTAGCTGCGAGAACTATAATCCAAACTGTTTGTTAAAGGCATTAAGCGAGCGCCTCAAGAAACAACTTATTAAATATTTGTTGCACTCTCAAAGCAAAATAGAAAAAAAAAAAAAGTTAAAACAAATTTAGTCAATACATTATTTCATTTTCCTTTTTATTCTCAACAGTTTGAGAGTTCTCTGGGCCAAAAAGTTGAGCCATATGTTAATCCTTTAGCAAATAATTGCAAATTGGGGGCGTGCTGCAAGTTAGAAAGCTCTTCGTAACGTGCGCGCATAAGTAGACTATTCAATTTTGAACGCCCTCAACAGTTACACATGAAATCATACTGATTAAAATCCAGAGCGTGGGAGTTCAAGCGCTCGACGATGTGCAATACATTTCTTGATAACTAAGAAATATAATATGTGCATGGTCTGAGTATAATAAGCAACAGCCAATTTATTAGGTACATATCCATAATCCATTACATAAGCTGAGCATGTGATACTACTTACAACGTATAATAATAGCGTCTTCTTGTTATCAAGTAAAATATTTTCTTCGTTGTTCGTATTTTTTTTCTATGGAATTCTCATTAAAAATTGTAGCTGAATTACCTGGAATTTTTGTAAGATTGACATTGAAAAAATAAATACTATACACAACGATTGTTACAAAACAAGAGAATAATGTTTATCAATACGTCCAAGGACTGGTATTATATTTTAACGTGTCTCTTAATAAGACAATAAAACAGTTTTAAATTTAAAATTCAAACTTGTCAAATTTATTTTATTCGTCCAACTACTTATAGCCAATGGATAAGCGTTTCCTTAGCCACATTTACCAACGTCTGTAATTTTAATATTTTATTAATATAAATGCAAGCAACCTGATAAGTTCAAGAAAAATCTTGGCCGTAGGCCGAATTGAAAGCCATCAGAGTTTTTAATGTATTCAGCATCGAGTAATTGCTGTTATATGTGCGTCAGTAGTTAATTGAATTTCCAAAGAAATACAAGAAGAGCAAAGACAGTTACACTGGAAGCTGGACAGCTTGACGGAATTTCTGGCAGCATTTATCGAGCTTAAATTGAAAACATTATTAAAATTTTTTGGCCTTTATGCATGTTTTAATTTCCTTTTAAATTTAACTCCTAGACATTGTTGGGTGTTGAGGGCTGACTGAGTTGTGTTGTGGCTCCTCGTAGTGCATAATTACAGTTTGTTAAGCGTATGTTTTAACTGTAATTACTCTTCTTTCTTTTTCGTTTATTATTCATTTCACGCTTGGCTATTACAGTTTCTCTTCTGGCAATAGGCCGTGGCAAGCAAAAGAACACCTGGCAGCAGTGGCAATTTGTTGACGAAATGTCAGGGATGTTGCAGACTATTATTAAAAAACATAAGTCTATTTCTTGTGGCATGTGCTACAAATTGATTTTGATATTGATACGTGCGTAGAAATCTGCTTTATAATATAAACTAAAAGGTTACACAAGTTTTAATATTTCAAGGTCCTCTGCCTATTAAAAGCTCTCACGTTAAATACGTTAAGAAAATATATATTGGATAATGTAACAATCTTGTTCAATAAATTCAATTTAAATTTTAAATAAGCCTAAATTAAAATTAGTGTACTTCACATTAGAATTCCAGTAAAGCAGTTTGTGAGGCTGTTTATATTTCCTCAGATCAAAACAAAACTTGAACACAATATTTATTTCACTTTCTAAAAAAGTGTATCCGCTAAAAAGTGCCACAAGTATTTTATTAAAAGAAAACATTGAAAAAAAAATGTATATATTATATTCCTCTGAACAAGCGAAATCATTCACATGATACGCGGATGCTAAAAATTCATTGATAAATTTTCCAGCACACTAAATTGTTCAATTGCCAAACAAACGAGAATCGTATGTGTTTTTAATAGTTTTTTTCCTGTACTATTATTTTTTATTTGTTTATTTATGATATGTGAGCGGAATAGTTAACTAAATGGCGGACTTTCTGACTACTTAGTTGGTTGGATGTGTTTAGTATGCGGCTCGTGTTGCCAAGCAAACAGGACGCAAATGTATTTAATGCTCTTAATTGTAATGAAAATTAATTTTTATATGTGCGCTGCTTAAAATGCAATTGAAATGCATTCAAATGTCATCAGCGGAAATGTACATTCTAGTATTTTTTATCATAATTATAAGTGAATAGCCGGCAAACAATTTGCAGTTTATGGCGTGAAATATTCATTTGCAACTTACCCAGAAATTAATTACTGCTTCGGTTTTAATTTATACAAATATTATAATAATAATTAAATAACGAATGCCCAATTTTCGGTTGTTGTTGTAGTTGTATTTTCTAGTTGTTGGCCAAATGCAATTAGCTTTGGGTTTGTTTTCAGTTATTTTGTTATTGATTTTTCGGAAATTTGTTTAATGTCGATAATCAAAAGCCCCAAATTCACAAATGGTCCATCGTTTTCTGTTGCAGAATTTTTAATTACTCAGTACCGTTATCCATGTGTGTGCACTTGTGTATATGTCAGCTTTTTGGACACTTAATTGCGCTGCTATCGTTGATTAAAGCTCAATTCAAAGCAAATTGCATGCCAATGCCACCGATGAAAAAGCAAACCGCGCCAATAATTCACTTAAAACGAAAACCGTGATGCTCCGATTTCAATTTCGATTTCAATCTGATACTACTATTTATATTAAATATAAACACACGAAGCTATCGGTTGGAACGATCGCAGCGGAATGCCGAGCAACCGCACAATGAAAGCGCACAGAAGCAACTGAGGGCTGCGTAGCCGTTTTTTTGGGCCGGCAAAGCGCATACGCTTCTATTGATTCCTCGCACACACAGACAGGCATTAACAAAAGCAGGCGCGCGCACACACAAGCACACTCACACTCATACACAGAGGAACAGGGCAGAGCAGCGACGTTTATCGTGAACGCTAGCGCCAGAATACACATACGTCATGTGGTACAAGCAAAAGGCAAGCAAAAGCAGGTGCAGCTATATCTTAATCAATTTTCGCACTGAATACCAATAAAAATCACATTGCGATAAACAGCAAGAAAAATAACAACAACAATAACATCATCAACGATATGAACACACTCACAGCTAGGAAGCTGGGCGTGTCTCTGCTTTATATCAGCCCAGAGTCGTGCGAAAGTCGTATTTATTTACCTAGCGAGCACCTACCCACTTTTATGTGCATGTTGTCAGTTTTGATTGTCCTAAAATGTTACTGATACCCACAAAAATTGTGTTTATCATCTTTAATTTTCATTAGATTTTGGGGTCATTCTAGACAAAAAAAAAAAAGAACACCAACGCGATAAATATTTTATAGACATATCAATGATTTTGTTCTATGCTTGGATTATTTTAATTTAATTAGAATGTTGTGTAGTCAATCGGACAAGATTTCAGTGTTATCTGTTTAAAAACAAACATTATTATCTTTTTGTTAGGTAATTAAATGTGCCAACTACATCTATATGTTTAATCAATGATAAAAATGGGTCAGCACACATTGTTACCATTTTAGAAAACGAAGGCTTTACTTGTTTTTTGCCATACAAAAGCTAACTGCAACTTAGAAAGACGGACTCAAAAATACCGTGCACTAAGAAAAGGCTTGAAGTGAATTATGTTATAGAGATAACAAGTATTAGAAGCATTCTCTTTAGGTTTAGGATATACAGGGTATAACAATCAACTGTTTATTAATATATATGTAGGCAATCAAAAAGTGTTTCAATTGACAGCGACACTTTGATGTTTGATATAATTTATTTTGATGGTCTTTTAAATGATTGCAATGTTGGCGTGCAGACAAATTGATAAAATAAATTACCAATTGAATTGTGATCAGCTGCTGTCTAAAGCTAAATCTTAACGAAAGTCTCACAGAAACTCGATCAATGGCGCTACGCTTAATTTATTTTGAATACTCTAAATGATTTCACAAATATCTATAAAAGTTAAAAAAGAATAAAGCAGCTGGATGGATGCCAAACACCATAAAGCATTTAATATTTACTTGTCAATTGAATTAAATACAAACTAATTAAAGTAATTTTTGTGCAAACCGCTCGAATATAAAATTCACTCGCTAAAGCGTAATGCTGAGATTTTCACACCAGCACAAAAAACACATTCACACACTTGGATACATTTAGTCTGAGGTTTGCGAGTCTTCTCATGGCAGATACCAGTTTGTCTAAATGCTAAATGCCTTAAATTAATTAAATTATTTAGTTAATACCATTTACATTTGCGATCTTAAACATTGACACGCTTGCAAACATGTCTTTAATATGTGAAAAACAACAGACAATAAAAAAACTTTTTGAACTTTCGAACCTTTTTGTTTTGGTCTGAGATCTCTGTAGCTATAAGTTAATACAAATAACAAATATGTCTGAAAAGGTATTTAAGATTCGGTTTTCAAATAAAAAAAAAATTACTCATTCCATGTTTTTTAAATTTTACTTCACCTGTTTTTAATGGCTTCTCGGCTATCGATTTTTTGGCTGCTGGAGTGATTTTTTGCATGGAGCAGCCAACAGCTCTCAAAGTATTTACATCATTAACACCTCCTCAGACTTGATACAATTGCCCTTCATTAAACGCATCAACTGAAGTACAATTATGGTTGAATGCAGATGGCGAAATGTTAATGAGCTTGTCGATTTGATTTATGCCCAATAAATTACGTGCCTAAAAGCGCCAGCAGCCGGATTTGAATGTTTACCGCCTGCTGGACAGACAACAAATAGCTAGAATCAAAATAAAGTGTGATATGATAAAGATTTTAATCATTTATAGACTGCGGTGCCTCCGTCGCCTGGCACGTGCTATTGATAACGCATATTAACTGGATGTGAATTTGATTAGCTGTTGTCATGGGGAAATGTTATCCGTGCTGTGTGTTTCTGTTTTGGGAGGATAATTGTTTATCACTCGAACGTTAACAATTTGTCTATGCTATGCTTTGCTTTCATATGTGCACAAGTTCAATGTCAAACATTTAAATATGTTAATATATTTTCATATATTTTGCTGAACTTTGTACTGATTTTAAGTGAATTATACTCCCAAGCACGAGCACGTGGCATATTTTTTATTAAATCAAATTCACTCACGCCCAACTGGCACGGGTGCTAATTAGGTACGCATGCCATTTGATCACCTGCATAAAAAAACTCGAACTCTCTCAGCTAGAAAAATATATAGAGACAAAATCGAATTGATTTAATTAAAAACATATATATTACAAAATATTTGTATGCTTGCTTCCCATTTAATTAAATTTTAAAGGTATTTTTAACACACTAGGTGCGAACAACAGTGAATTAAAAGTGGTTTTAAAATACTTTGAAAGTTTGTCAAAAACAAGGACTTGATAAAGTAATTGGCTTAGAGTTTGACTAAAAGCTATATATGTTTTCTTCATTGCTGACACCTTTCTTAATGAATTTTGATTTCTAATGAGTTTCCTCTGTCATTGAAACTGTCCAACTTCTGCCAAGAGTTAAAAATGTTTGATGGACAGCCATTTGGACGAACTTTCTTTTGGCAGACAGCTGTCAGCAATCCGCATATGTGATACAGGAGAAAAAAGTAAATAAATACTGAAAAATGCTTCTTATGGACTGACAGCAAAAATATTCGACTTACCAAATACACAATTTATTTGATATGGGTTTGTCAAAACTTAACAGCCGCAATTGCAGATGACTAGAACAGTTTACGATTGAAAAAGGTTACATTATGCATAATATATCTGTCTGTAACCCTCTTTTTGAGCCGCAATTCAATTAAATGCATGCAATGCATTCCGACCAAAACAACCGCAAACATTTTGTCCAAGATATTTTAGGTATCCTAGTGTTGAAGTGTTCCCAATGGCTGCAGTCAATTTATGAAGTGTTATGAAAAGTTTTGGCCATTTGGCTGCAAGCCAAACTTTTGAGCTGGCCTGAACAAGCAACGCTGTCGGCCTGGCCGAGCTCAACAGTTAGCTGTGAAGTACGTGAGATAAGCTGCTAAAGTTCTTAAAGTGCTGTCATCACTTGGGGCAACAGGTTTCACAGCTCTCGAGCTCTCAAGCTCTCCAGCTACCACAAATGAAGCCCCTTGACTTTAGGTTGGCTTGTTGAGCGATTTGGCTAGGATTTCAATTACCACGTGCAACTGTCAAGCATTTTGTAGGTGCGGGACCGACATAGAGTGCATAAAGCTATAATTGGAAATGCATTTGTAGTGCATTTGCGATTGTTTTGCTTACAGTTACGAGGACAGCACTAAAATTATGACAGACAAATATTTGCACTTGTTGCCGCTAAGCAAACAGCCAGTGCCCATTAATCCAATAACAAATTTTAATATGCATTAATCTAGCTGTGTTGTTGTTGTTGGCGTTTAATTAAAATGTTGTTAACATTAGATTTCGACGCGTGACGACGTTAATGCCGCTCGCCAAATAAATAATTCCATTTCTTTATCATTTTATTTATTGTACTCGCCGCGAGCACGCGCTCTGCATACTGTCAATGTTTTAATTATTTTTTTTTTGCTGTTGTTTTTGCCTTCAATGTGCGCCGGGTTGCCCAAAAAAGTTTTCTATAAACAACAACAAACATTGCAGCAACAACAACAGCAGCAAAATATAAACATTACACCGCCAACATTGCCTATGCGCAATATTTTTACTTAGTTTCTATTTGATCATAATTTTAGTGCAGCAACAAATCTGCGACTTCGGCTCTTTTTTATGGCCACATAAATGTGCGTGAGTCTGTGCTGGTTTTAAACAATCTAGCGATAAATAAAATTCCGCACAGCATTCGGGTTTTTTTTCTATCTATGCACATTACGTTTTTTATGGGCGCCGCGGACGGAAGCGTCGCACTCACTGAATGGAACCAGTTGGAGGGAGACAGACGAATGTGCGCATTGATGGATTAAAGAACTGAACTGAGCAGCGTGCCATGGAATATTTTCTCGGGCAGAATTACTTTTCTTAATTGCTGTCATATGATGCGAATTTGTTGTATATTGACTTTGGCCGAGTTTAAAGCTGGGAAATTTTTCAAATGAACACCATTGTTTTTATGTTTTTTTTTTTAATCTATAAAATGTAAGAAATGAAAGCAAAGTATTTTTGTTTTGAATTGTACATGTGTATTATCTGTTTGTGCATATAGACATAAGATTGCCTGTTATGTTGCTGCACTTTATAAATATGTATAGACAAATATATGTGTATATATATACTTTTGAACTTATGATTGTCATACAAAATTCAATTATGCTCAGGTGGATAAAACATTGAAGTTAATTTTAATGGATATTTTCTTGCCATTAAGTAGATTAAAGGCTTAAATCGTAACTAAATATTGAGTTGACCTGCGCAACATCAAACGCTATGCTCATACACATAAACATGTGTGTGGTTAACTTTATTTCGGATGCCATAACAAGAGAAATGGTCTTAGCTTATCACAAGAGACTTAACATTGTCAACACCCGTTGCTTAAGACAGCAAACCTATTCAGAGACAAAAAACTTGAAAGCGTCATTTCTGAGGGAAAACACGCTTGGTTTCATACTGTTTACACTATTTACGATTACTTAACCGCCCCCACATTTGGCCCTTCCCCATTTCATGACGAAACAAAAGAATGAAAGTATAAACATGACTTTACTTCAAGCTAAGACACAAGCACAAAAAAAAAGCCGAAAGCGTTGCTGCTGCTGCTGTTTCTCCTTTTTTTCGCTTTGTTTATGTTTGCGTCAAATTTTGCATGGGCTAAGCCAGCAGATCAAAACGGGGGAGTTGAAAACGCTGAATGCAATCAGTTTAAAGTTGAAAGTTGGCAATGCGGGCAACGTTTAGACTTTATGAGCTTTGACTGGTAAAATGCTGTAATTGCTGATGTATTGTTTGTTGCTGCTGGTTGTTGTTGTTGTTGTGCTGCTAGCTGAATCGCAACAGCTGCCTAAGTTCTAAGCGGGTGCCTTTGTCTCTGTCTCTGTCACGCCTATCCGTATGTTTGACGCACTAAGCCTGCGAAATACAAAAAAAAATGTAAAAAGAGTGGAAGAGAAAACAATGCAAATGCTTTTTAACAAAGTTGGCAACGCCAAGAGGACAGGAAAAACATGGCATATTTTTAGGCAGCAGCTGAAATTGTAAGACTCGTACGTATGCAAATTACATGTCGCGACACAATGATTAAGACAACAATTACCACACATTAGGCCCAGTCGCGCACAAGCACACACATACTCATAATTATATGCCCCCGAGATGTGGGCCCCACGGGGCTCTCATATGACACCAAGAGAATGACAAATTTCAGAGTGCAATTGGGCGTAACTTAGCACCGATTACAGTTTCATCATTTTGCACTTAATGTGACTGAAATGAAACTTGTCGGAGAGCTTTATGATTGAATTGATTGATTATTAAAATGCTGCTTAAATTAAATTAGTGGACATTAAAGTTTTATTGCTAGTTGATTAGCACAAAGCAGACATTATATACAAAGCAGAGCAATAGCAACAACAACAACACCAACAAAAATAACAAGACATTAGTCATAGCCACGATAGCCGCCATAGTTGCTGCGATCACGATAGTTATCACGCTCCCTGGTCGGCGGCAGACCAAAGCGGTCGGTGTTCTTGTAATAGCCATAGCCACGGTAGCCACTGTACTCTGGCTGCCAATAACCTGAATATTGTCTTAAGCCGCCATTACCTCCATATCCGCCATAGCCGCCATAGCCGCCATTGCCTGCTGTGCCCAGAATATTTGTTGTGGGATAGTAACCGCTGCTGGGATAGTAACCACTGCCCGTGCTGGGATAGTTGCCACTGCCCGTGCTGGGATAGTAACCACCGCCCGTGCTGCCGTAGTAACCGCTACCGCCATTGTAGGTGTTGCTGGGATAATAGCCAGCGCTGGGATAATAGCCATAGTTGGGTCTATTGTAGTAACCGTTGTTGTTTCCATAACTGGGATAGTTATAGCCATAATTCGGATATCCAGAGCCCTGTCCAAATAAACTGCCCAGGTTCAACACTTTGGGGCGCGGCAGAAACTGCTGTAGGGCAGGTATGACTTTAAATTAAGGTTTCAGCTTACGCTTGGCTGAAGTTTCAGCAGTGGCCAAATCACTCGGTTTCGCATCCTGTACCGCAGGCGCTGGCTCACTCCAGGCAGCTCCACAGACCAGCATCTGTGGTTAGATTTATAACACACTTTTTAGATTAATTGAGTTCCTTTCCTTGTTGTCTTTTAATACATACCAAAAGCGTCAAGCACTTGGCATACATGTTTGAAGGTACTTTTGGCCAAATTGTGTAAATTGCAAATGTTGAAAAATACGCTTGACAAACGCACAGTAGAATGGCAAAGAGACAACTGCTTGACGCGACGCTTGTACGTTAAATAATTCTGTTTCCCAGACGAGCGGCCAATTTATATTTTTCATTTTCCGGCTGAGTTGCTGCGCTAAAGTCGACGTAGACGCCAACGTCGCCGAAACAAACAAACCGAAACAATAATAAAGCTTGGGCCAGCTCCAAGTCGCACTTCGAAGACCAGTTAAGAAGCGCGCGGCTACGTTCAATTTATTACTCATACGACACGTAAAGCAAGTGCGGCTCCAAAAACAAAACTTGAAATGCTGTTACGTTTTCAGGGCTGGATGTTTTCTTTAACAGAGAACTATAAAAACGTGTATCTCAAAGATGCCGATATTTATTTTAAAATTATATTTAAATATAAGAATTACCGCTAAGCAAAAACAAAATATTTATTCAACAGTTCTTAAATATATATATTGTTGTACTTTAATGTATTATGCCTTGAATTTAGTTAATTGACTTAAGTAAATGTAATTTCTAGTGTTAAAATGCCCCCAACTCCCTATCTGAATTGTATTTCTAGTTACGTTGTATTTCTGATTCTTGAGCATTACGACCATGTTTAACCTCAAATTAAACAGTACTTACGACCTTTTGGCTTGGTGATTATGTACTATTATTAATATTTGTATGGGGCAGGTGACAAAATAAATGCCTCATTTTGGGTGTCTCTTGTCGCTTGTTTGTTGGCAGTGCGTGAGTTTAATTTTAGATATTTGCGCTTTAAACTTTAACAAACACAAACAAACGAAACACTGGAAATCGTTTTGTTTAACTTGGTTCACAGATCGCTTTCTTTCATGTGGCCCGACGTTATTATTATGAGAACGTCAGGCGAAATGCAAGTTAGGCATTTGTTTGCATACTATATCTTTAATTCCAATTATCCGCACACACACACACACATACACACAAATCTGTGGCGGGGGCCAAAAACTTGCGCCGCTTGGTAAATATTTGTCAGCTATTTTAGTATGTTTCATTTTTGTTCTTTTTTTTTCTTTTGCCACACTGCTAACGGCTTTTGCTGCTTTCCTTCTTTGGCTTGCCATAACGCGGCCAGAAAGATAATAGCCCAGAATACAACAATTTCGTAACACCCAAACGCGCTTCAGCCCACGCATTCAAAATTCATTCATTAAACTTTGAGGTGTGTAGACTAATTGGCCAATTTTAATAAGAGTACGCAGGCTATAAATAATTGACAGGAAGCGCCACATGTTAAGATTATCTGTTTCGGGACATAAAAGCTGCCGCTGAAACTTATTCTTTGTTTGCCCTTAAAAGCCAAGTTCAATTTGCAAGCTCCACTTTCCTAAAGTTGCATGCCCACCTTGTCTTATATCTTAGACTATACATACATAACCTCCATGCATATCTTTTACTTTTAACACTAGCTGAGAAGTGTGAACAATTTTTGGGCTTGTACGATGCGGGAATTACAACTGTTCAATATTGACTTGTCACAGTCGTAAACTAAACAAAAACTGGGTTACGTTGCCGTAATTCAAGGTGAACAAAAGGCAAAGATATTGTATATATTGGTACTCTTAAAGCTTTAAAGGTTTGCCACATATTGTGTAAGAGCTATTACTCAGTGTCTAGAAATTTAAGTTGTCTCCACTGCTCGCAATAAATTTTTTAAAAAGTATATTAATATTCATGAAATTGGCTCTTGATTATATAGAACGGTCAATGTTTTGCCAATTATGAACTTTCAGCGAAAGCAAATATAAATAAGAATTTCCATTGCACTTTACCCAACTTGTTTTTGATTTCCCTTTGAATACAAATCGATATTTGGCCCTGGCTTACATTTTTTAATTGACCTAAGGCAACAAAAAGTCTGTTTGTTGTTTCATATATATTTAAAAATGTTTTCTCCACGGCTTTTTCAATTTTATGCACAACGAACCGCTGTAAAAGCAACAAGGTAAGGCAACAACTACGGTAATATCCTCGTAATAAGAAATTATTTCCTGTAAATTGAAATAAATCCAATAAACAAGCTAAATAAACACTTATACTAAATATTTAAACAGTTTTTCTTTTAGAAAGTACTTTTCTTCTCGGGTATATCTAGAAGACATTCGAAGACGAAGCCTGGTAAGTTGTTGAGGTTGTGCAAAACAAATCATTATTTGCATCATTTATTACCAATTTGTATAAATAATTAATTAATGCATTTTGGTTCATTCTCGGTAATTGTTCTGCGAGGCAAGAATACATATGTAAGACCACGTCTGGGAGTGGGTCTGGCCCCGAGTCGGGCTCTGGGTCTATGCTCTTGAGTACGGTAGAGTTCGATAATTTATACAGACATTGCATACTTTTTGGCAGCGCGGCAAAAATAATATTTTGTGGCTTCTCTTGAAAAATGGAAAACAATTTAAGAAATTGATTTTTCTTACATTTTATTTAATTTCATAATTTCTCTTTAGACATAACAATTCATTTCTCCGTTTCAAGCATTATTAGAATAGAGATTAAATAAACTATCAACTAAAATCTAAAGACAGCGAACAAAATACAAATTAATACATAGAATTACAAAAATGCATAATAAACAACATGTCACAAACAATTTTTTTTTCTTCCGTCGTTTTTCTACTTTCCTTCTTCCTATTTAGCCAGTGCTACACACTGCCACATATCAAAATTCTTACGAAAAACAAGTAGGGAAAATATTTATCAACAGTATTTCAGAGAGAGATAGAGTTATAGCTGACAGGAAGCTTGGAGTGCATTTCGAGTATTACGAGTACAAAAAAAGCAAAATGATTAAAAAAAAAAATAAATGAACACATTCAATGGGCACTTATTTCCTTCTCTTTTTTTCTATTCTTTTCTTATAAATTTTTTCTTTTTCTTTTATATTATCCTTTCCTGGCTGAGAGTATTCTCGTTAATAAAAACACTTAGACTACGCTGGTTAGCTGGCAATTGGGTTAGTTGAGGTGCTGCGGACGGGGAAGTAGAAGTGCAGAGGTTGTTGGCGGTGCTGGGAGCGGTTTGTAAGCGGGAACTGGGAGTTGGGGTAGTTTCAGTGACGTCCACACGTCAATTGTGTTGTCTAGTTCGTTGTCGGCTCTGCTACAGTCTCGACTTTGATCTTGTCTTCGGTCACAGTAGCTGTCGCTTTGCTTTCCCCAGACGCAGCTGCCACAAGCGGCTCTACGGGCGCTTCAGCCTTTACTTTGACTTCATCAGAAGCCGCAGCAACGGGTGCCTCAACCTTGGCCTCGACGGGCGTGACAGCTTCAGCTACGAGTGCAACAGGTGCCTCAGCCTTTACCTCGACAAGCGTGGCAGCTTCAGCAACAGGTGCAACGGGAGCCTCAACCTTGACTTCTACAGGCGTGGCAGCTTCAGCAACTGGTGCAACGGGTGCCTCAGCCTTGACCTCAACAGGAGTGGCAGCTGCCGCTACAGGCTCCACAACAACCGCTATTTTCTCTGGAGCATCCTCAGCTTTCGTCTCGCGCTTCTTGTGGTACTTTTCCAGGTTCTGCGTGCAGGAGCAAGGGCACATGCATTGGTCCTTTGGCCCGGCGCCCGAGAAGATTGAGTGCACACTGAAGCTATTTGGAATTGACGCTGGCTGTACGCCCAGTGGGAAAGGATCAAGGCTCTGATATTTGTTGGCAGTGTTTATGGGATTATCATCGCAGTTGGCGTAGTACTCTTGTGGCAGTATGACCACGGGCATGAAGGCGATCACAGCACCCTTGGGTATCTTGTCGGGTGGATAGAAGGCCGGCTGGCCTGGTGCCTGTGGCACGACGGGCAGTTGGTTTAGTGACATGGCGTTCATTATGCTGCCGAAATTCGGGGTTCCGCTGAAGCCGGTGAATTGTTTGTTAAAGTCGACCGAGGCCGGATTCGGATTGGGATAGGTGGTGGAGGAGGTATAGGTTGTTTTTGATGAGTGCGTCTTATCAGCATTACAAACGCAGGTTTCGCTGCTTTTCGGATACGACGGCACATGCAATGGGGGAGAGGGACGTGGAGTTACATTCTTGTTGGGCTCAACATAAATGGTGCTCGTGGGTTTCGGTTCGATGTAAATGGGTGGTCGTGCCGTCGGTCTGTAGGTCGGTGCCGGCTCAAATGGCCTTGGTGTCGATGGCTTGTACGCCGGTAAGTTGATCGTGTTTCGTGTGGGTTCGACCGGAGTCGGTTTTGGATTGTACGTGTTGACAAAGTGTGGCGGTTGTGGCTGTATCGGTTTGTATGGTGTGGGTGCGGGTGCAGGTACAGTCTTATGGATATCAATATTACCCGTTGTTATTGTTGTAATGCCTTTTACTGGTCTATCCGTATTAATAGTGATAGCCGGGACCTTTGGCTGTGATATCGTCGTGGTAATTGTTTTAATTGGCGGTCGTGGTGTGGGAATCGCAGGAACATGGATAGGAACGGTATTTGGGAAAGAAGGTGGAATATAGGTTAGTGGAGCTTTAGTGGTTGGCACTTTCTTAATCACAATATTATCGTTATGATCGTAATTTGGCTTGAAAGTTGGTGGCTTATAAGTCGGTTCAACGACTTGTGAGAATGATGGTGGACGTGGTACTATTTTACCCGGTTGGTCTGGTGGCAGATAGCCAGGTGTCTCCTTATCCGAATGCCTGGGATCGTTCGGCTTGTATGTGGGACGTGGTCCTTTAATTGTGAATATAATAAAGTTTCTTTAAATGAGCATAAATATTCTTTAGTCCTACTAACCGGGTGGTCCTGGGGGTCCTGGTGGTCCTGGACGTGTAGGTCCGGGTGGGCCCGGTGGACCCAACTCAGCGGATCCACCATGGGCAGGTGGGCCTGGTGGTCCTGGAGGTCCGGGTGGGCCTTTAACATTCATTTTGCAATTATTATTAAAATGTTGAGCCAATATATTGCATTCTAGCTTACCGCCTGGTCCCTTGGGTCCTGGACGGTCGGGTCCGTTAGGTCCGGGTGGTCCTATATAGCAACATATTGTATTAAGTTTAAACAACACAACCCATTTATTTTTTATTTAAAAACAAAATATAGTGGATTCACGATGTCCTATTATAACCTAACTAAAACATACCTGGAGGTCCTGGAGGGCCGGGTGGGCCCTTGGGTCCCTTTGGGCCTGAAAATAAATAAGAAAGATGATTATAAAATTGACCGTAATATTATAGGAAAAATGCTTTTAACTTACCGCCTGGTCCGCCAGGTCCCTTTGGTCCGCCGGGTCCGTTCGGTCCGCCGGGTCCGGTGCCGCCGCCATCGCCATCGCCTCCGTTGCCGCCGTAGCCGCCCTCAGGTCCGACTATATGCACATATGGTGGAGCTGGAGGTCCAGTGGGGCCTTCAACGTGCACATATTTACCAGAATCATCATGATAGTATTTTCCATTGTTAATATCTGATTTCGATCAGAAATGCAAAGGAATAAGTATAAAGCCGAACTCTCCATAATATTTGAATTTGACTCACCGTCATAACGTCCGCTTTCAGAATTTTTATATTTACCGGCGCCTATTGAGAGTAGAGAGTAATGTGATGCAAAGCATACGATTATTAAATTTGTAAGGATAAGGATATCGGCTGCTTTTCGACTCAAACTACGAATATAGTTTAATTTAGCTAGAGACTAACTACGAAATATAGTACGTACATAGTACTACATACAGGTAGGTACGACTAGGTACTACAAGGAACATTAAGATAGACCTAAACAGCTTACGACTACGGGACGTGCTAAAATACCAACACCAATAACTAAAAGGCATGCAAACATTATGCGTTAGGTAATCATTTAGTATGGATGGTTAAACTAAACCCCAAAATAACCAAAACCAAAGTTAGTGGTAAGTCATTAACCGTTAGTAATATTGCTCAAGCAGCTTGGATGTGGGCGTGACAATGTGCAGTGTAAATAAATAATTTTACAAATGTGCCGAGGCTGCCAAAAAGTGGGCGATACTGTATATGGTGTGTGTTTGTGTGTGTGAGTGCGATTGTGTGGGCGTCTGCTTTGTGTGTAAACGATGCGTGGCTCTCGTGCATGAAAGCATGAGTGATAAATAACTGTGAAGTAAGTGTGAAACATTCGTGAATGTGCGTAGCTTCTCAGCCAAAATGCTGAACTGAGAAACAAAACAGAAAACTGTGATATAAAGAAAATATAAATAAGAATTGGAATTGATTTTGATCAAAAACAGTTTTTGACTTTGATCATACGTGCAGATGAAAAAGATAGTGATAGTATAGAGACAGAGATATATAGATAAACAGAGATAGACAAAGAGAGAGAGAGAGAGCGAGGAGATAGAGAGATAGAGAAAGATATTGCTTGATTGTGCGCTCTTAGCAAAAGTGCTCTAATAACGATAAAGATAACTATGGGGTGCCCTAAAGTTGCCCTGCGGTGTGTGCCTGAGTATTTGAGAGTTGTGTTTGAAAAAATTTAACAAGAAGAGTATACAAATTATATTGGTTTCATATTTCTTGGCTGAAAATAAACAAGACTGCTTAAAATAGATCATAAATTAATGTACATTAGCGTAATATAGACATAAAATATATAATTTAAATGAAACTTAGAACTAGGCCAGCAAAGCAGAGAAAAATTTGAACAAACCGTTTTGCGTATGGGTTAAATAATGAAAATACCTGAAAAAACTTGATGAGCTACTTGAGAAGAACCCCTTCACAACCGCTTTGCGGTCCGTTCAAATTTTGATCTGTGCGGCGGCGCAATTGCAAATCTCGATTGATCTAACCTGAAGTGTATTTGATGGCCCCAGGAAAACCGGTATTTGTGTGTCCAGTGTAGGCGACGCTATTGTCGGGTTGGTTGCCATTATAGCCGCCATTACCACTGCCCGGACGGCCACCCTCGCCGGTTCCAATATTGAAACCGCCACCTGGACGATTGGCATCACCGCCACCTGGATGGTAGGCACCACCGTCACCGATGTTGCCACCACTGCCAGGACGATATTTGTCACCACCGCCCAGAGGGCTAGGACCGGTTGCATCACCGCCCCCAACGCCGGTACCTTGGCCGGGACGGTAAGCGCCAACTGCACCAGGGCCGGAGCCACTGCCGGTGCGGTAAGCGCCACCATCACCAGGTCCGGAACCGCCGCCAGGACTGTATTTGCCACCATCACCTAGGCCGGAACCACTGCCGGTTTGGTAGTTATTGCCACCACCAACGCCGGAACCGCCGCCCGGGCCGTTGGCATTACCGCCACCAACACCGGAACCGCCGCCCGGGCCGTAGGCATCTCCACCACCAATGTTGTTGCCCGCACCGCTGCCAGTGCGGTCGCCATCCCTATATACCGGTTTTCCTGAGGCTCCAGATCCCGCGCCGACAGGTCCTGGTGGTCCCTTTGGTCCGGGAGGTCCTTTAGGTCCAGGCGGTCCGTTTGGACCGTTAGGGCCGGGTGGACCGGGAGGTCCGTTGATACCGGGAGAACCGTTCGGTCCAAATCCTCCATTTGGTCCTAATCCTCCATTAGGGCCGAAGCCACCGTTCGGACCGTTGGGTCCGCCATTAGGACCAAAGCCCCCATTGGGACCGACTGGTCCTCCATTGGGGCCGAAACCTCCATTGGCACCCACAACATGCTTGTAGGGATTATCATCTTGCTTGTACTTTCCATCATCTGAAACACAAAGATTTGAATCCGCCACAACTCTGCGTGCTCCCAGTCATAAGCTCACTGCCGCTGGAATCTCCTGGTGGTAGGGCTGCCACCGAATGGAAGGAGGGAGACTGATCGCCGTGATCCAGGTCTTTGTGTCCCTCGTTCGTGTTAAACAGGCCCTTCTGTCCCTGCTTGTGAATGGGCAAACTCTTCTGGCCCTCACCCTTCAGAACTGGTCGGTTAACGGAAAACTGCGAGGAACCGGATGTGCCATCGCCCTTGTTCTTGTTCTAGAAATACGATCGCACATGAGTAGCTGTGCGCACGATCTCACTGCTTCTTCTTACATCATCCTTTATGAAATAGGGTATATCATTAATGGCACCGCCCTCAAACTTGCCGCAGCCAATGGGGAAATAGAGTTCGTGCCACTGCAGCAGGATGCCAGGCTCGGATGGACCACCTTTCGTCTCATTGTACAGACCAGGCGGGAAGGTTTCCACTGGTTTCTCCGGCTCCACGGTGCGGTAGCCATGCACATCGGCCACATAGTGTGTGGCGCGCAACAGATGATAGGGATCGATCAGGCCATAACAGCCGTAGGTGACGCCATCGGGGCCACGCGTCTCGTGATGGAAGTTTCCAGTCTTGCCGACATCATAGCCATAACGATAGGCGTCTGGTGCGTTTCATTGCGTTTTTTTTTATTGTTGTTGTTGTGTTGGATTGGATAGGGTTTTGGTTGGTTTTGTTTTTTTTTGTTTTATTTTTGGAGGGGGTTTTTGGTTGAAAGATAATGTTTTTAGAGTATAACGTATTTTGTTGTTGGTGTGATTGAGAGTTTGAGATTGCTGAAAATTGTGCTGTGAAGTTGTTGCAGAAGTTTTTTGGACCTGCTCTAAAACTGCCTAACATCATATTATAGCCTGCCTTTGGGCGCTGAAACTGCAAGAGTTGAGAATATGCCTACATATCGTACATATGAAGTTGAAGAAAAGAGAGAGAAAATGTTTTGTGGTGTTTGTTGTGTGCTGTTGTTGGTTTTGTTTTGGTTGTTTGTTTTTACTGTATTTGGTTGGATATACATTCTTTTTTTTTTGAGGTGTGGGGTCGGGCTTAAATTTGGATAATGGTGAGGAGAGTATGAGTATGCGAAGCCTTTTTTTTGTATTTTATGTATAACTTTTTTCCACTAAGAACAAAATAAATACATAAAAATATATAGAAATATGTATATATATAAAAGAGAGACAGAGAGTGTGTGTGTGTGTGAGAGAGATAGAGAGAAAAGAGTAGAGCGCAAAAGAGAAGATAGATAGAAGATAGAGCGATTTTGTTGTTGATTTTGAGCATATATACAATTTGACTACGATTTCTACGGTGAGTTTAGTAAAGCTGAGCTACAAGGGTAAAAAGTATAAATTAAAAAAAAAACAACTACAAAGATAGTGTTTTTTATTTGTTGTTGATTGTTTTGTTGTTGTTGTTGTTTCGTTTGGTTTTTGATTTCGGGGTATTAATGTGTAAGTTTTGATCAAACTGCTGAAGTTGTTGGGACGGGGGCCAAAACGATTACTTAAAGCTACTCAATAATACAAAAAATAATATAAATTGGGCAACTACTTAAAAACAAACAAATTACAAATACAAATTGAGCTACTTGGTAAATACGATTAACGAGTTACAGGGCGAAACGATGTACACAAAAACTAACAAACTGCATGAATGGTTTGGCAAATTGATTTAGTCGTTATGATATAGATATAGATTGGATACGATGAGACAAATTTCAAACTAATATATTACAATTTCAATGTGTGGGAAAGAAAATTTCGATATAGTTTCAGTTTTTTTTTTTTTTTATAATGTTTTCAATGTGATCAAGCGAATGTGTGGTACAAATTGTTAAACGTCATTACTTACTTGTGTCAAAGTTTGATGAATAGTATTGTTGGTTCGTTGTCTTTTGATCATTAATATCAACAATCAGACGTCGATTCTCTGCATCAAATTTAGCAGAGTAAACGCATTGCAACAAAATGCAAGCGACGACCTGCAAAGAAATAAAGACTCGTATTATATAACCGTAATGAAAGATACATATCTGCAACCATATGACCAGCTGTCAAGTGACGCAGTTAAGATAAATGTGAACGCCTTATTGTTATTACAAAGTCATTCAAGACACGCCCACCATTTTTGCTTTTAACGCTAAGATTTGACTTTTTGGTATTGACTTAATTTACATAGACCACAGTCAGCGTGTGAGATGACTCAAAAACAGATGCCTCACTCAAGGCAGTTAGTCTCAGAGCACAGTGCGCCTGGCACTGGTTTTGTTGTTGTTTCAGTATTCAAATCAACATTTAGATCCGGTTCGATACGTTTAGTTTGCGAAAATAAAGCAACAATTTAATGCCCAAAACTGTCGCTCATATAGGCAGGCGAAATGTCAAAGGCATTATATATATATATATACACACATATAGGTATGAGTATTTAAAACACAGTTAAATTCTTGTTTCCAGATAAGTTTAGCACGTCAAACGTCAGAAGATGACAATCTTTCTGTCGAACTGGATTTGCTGCACCTCCTAAGTCAATTTTGTGCGCATTTGTCGCAGCAAATTGCTCTACGCTGCATAAAAGCATGTAGATACATTTGTATCTTTTGGCTATTGGCGCATCCGACAGCTACGCACAGTCGACAAAAATGTCAGCGCCTGAAAACCAGTTGCATTTTAGTGGCTTTGCTGACAGCGATGGTCAATTAGCTTAGTTTTTAATGCAACGTGCGGTTTATAGAATGACAGCCGAATTAATGTAAATTTAACTGACTTTATTTTCTATTAGCTGCGAGTCGATTTTAATACAAGACTGTCTGGCTAGTGAGTGATTGTGCAAGACATTGCCCACTCACTTTTTACCTAAAAACCCAAATCGAAAATACCCTGAAAATACATATCTTTGCTGAGTATCTTGATAAAAATTTACATATTTATATTCACATACTTATTCGTAGCAAATAACTTATCTCAAGTTCCGGCAATGCTCAAAAACTTCCTTATAAAGAAACCAGTT
Source organism: Drosophila colorata (assembly GCA_035041545.1). NCBI lineage: Eukaryota > Metazoa > Arthropoda > Insecta > Diptera > Drosophilidae > Drosophila > Drosophila colorata. Next base: position 12,651,860 of record JAWNLD010000564.1, read on the forward strand.
CCATAGAATTTTAATTTTAAACAAAAATATATACTAATATAGTAGAATTCATAAGGCAATAATTCTTAAATATATCTTTTAATAGACACCACTCGAGGCTACTACGAGGAAAAATATTTGACACTAACCTTCGCATTAAGCTAAATAATTTATTAGTTTTTACAATTTTTTTATGATGAATTTATTAGATAATTTGTTTTTATCTTTGTTTTTTTTTTAACTGTTTTCTATTGTCTTTTACTGAAATTTGTATCTTTCATTTCATTCAAAGTAAATCGGCAATTTCTGGGCGTGACGCCAACACTTGGGTGCGTTTGGGTTAAGGTTAACAAAAAAGTAAAGAAAAAAATAAGATAAATAACCATACAATGATTTCAGTTACGCCCAGCTAAATGCAGGCATTGCTTGCTTGTAAACTACAAGTAATGCAGTTTACAATATTAATTTTTAAGTTATATATATAAATAATCTTCAAGCACAGACAATGCCCCTTAATTGCCAAACTTAAGGCATTTTACCATAAATTTATGCCAATAAAAATTTAAAATGCGATAAGGTCAATAATTGTATAATATTAAGCTTATATCATATATATTTGTTGTGCAGCTTGGATAAACAAAATGAAAAACAAACGAAACCATTTGAAGGAGGCTGAACTTTATCCGCTTGTCTGACACTTTGTTCAATAGCAGGGGCGGCCCTCACAGACACTGGCCAATGAAATCTCATTAATGCAAATTACTTTAATGGCCAAGTCAACGGGGCTGGAAACTGCGTTTTGATCGGCTTACCTACAACCAAATATTCCGATTGTTGCAAAATTTTTCTGACGCGCCGTTCATAATAAATTCATAAACATTTATGCAGCTGGTGCTGGGGTTATCAAGGTGTCGGCTACCTGTTGGCCTGCTCCAAAATCTCCACAAATCAATATAATCAAAAGCAAAAATACAAAAAAAACATTTTTCAAGAGTTGTTTGATTTTAAGTCATTTATAGCAGCCGCTGACAACGGAGGTCATCGTGTCACCCACATATCAAACGGCAACTTTAACGGTTTTCTGTTTTGTCTACAATTTGTTTGATTGGGCACCAATATACGTCGCTCTTTTTCTTGTTGCACTCATGAATCATTTACAACATTGACCTTTTTACTTCGAGAAATTATTAATGTTGTGGCCCCAAACAGCGGCACCAGTCACAAAAAAATTTAACTTTTTATAAAATTTAACAAAAAAATCACCGCCGGAATTGTGCAGGTTTTACCTCAACTTTAGGAACAGCTCATAAATATATTAAACAAAAATAACAGAACCTTTCTATACATAATACAAAAGTTGCACGAAGCATAATCAGATAGTATTACGCCTAGTTGATTGATGTACCAGGAAAACCGACCCCAGTTATTGGACTGAAAAATTTTAATCCCATCAACATTTTTTAACCAGCTGCTCACCTGGCTTTACGAAGGGAAATAAAAACAGACTTAAATTATTCTGTTAAAGCACAAGAATCGTTGAATGTGGGCTTAAATTTGGGCGTGAACAGTTTATATTTAACTTATTTCAAGCAACTATAAACCACATTTAACTGCAAAATTGATCAGAAATTGCATTTAAATTATTTGCAGACGCTAAAATTAAATTAAAGCTGCGGGATATTGAGCCAAACCCCAATTAACTAACTCTCATGCTCGTACACATCATAATTGAGTTCATTAATTGGCTAACCACGCCTATTATTACCACCCACATGGCTAATTATTTAAGCTTTAAGACATTGAGCTGGCTGTATTGGTAAAAGTAAAGTAAAATCATTTGTTATACTTAATGACTTATTGGGGTATTGGCAGCTACTGCGCCCCAGCTGGCGCGCTCATGTGGCATGCCCCAAATTTCGGTTGGTTCATATGTAATTCATGCATGACGCAAGCAGTCAAATCGCATTTCAAGTTAAATCAATTTGAAAGACAATTAAGTTGAATACGTTTGCCATGTGGGCCAGTTGGCAACTGCAAATGCAAGGCATGTGGCGAGATTCATTATATGAGGCGCGAATAGGCGGCATTTAAAAGTTCATTTTGGCGAGGTGCGTGCAACAACATCAACAAGTTCTGCTGCTCGTATATCATTCAAGCCAAGACGTCTTTAGAGTTAAGACATTGCCAAGCAATATGAATGTGCTGCGCTGGCTTTGGCTTCGGCTGACCCAAAAGTTCTGCCAGCCTTGTCTCTCCGTCTCCAAACCATTACAATGAGCTATGAATCTTGCATAGTTTTGCATAAGTTGTCAGACATACCGAGAGACAGCTGGGCGGTTTTACAGAGGCAACGGCCGTCATATACATATTAATCGAGTTGTTCGCACGCACAGTTTGTTTACATGGCAAGCTACAACATCGATTTACCATCATCATCACCATAATGATCGTAATGATCATTGTAATTATGAGCATTATCCATGGCATCCCAGGTTTCCATGCCCGTTATAGGCAAACAGGTTTCGGTCTCAATCTCTCAGCATCTTTTTAACGTTATTTTGATTGCCCTTTTAACGTCAACGAAACCTTTTTTTTTATTTTTAAACATTTTTTTTATTAGTATCTTACGGACTTACACTTCAAGGTCAATTGGCATCTGGTAACTGGTGCTGAACAAAACTGCGCGCAAAAGCCAACGTCAACAATAACTACAAGAAATATGTTTATCACAAAATGCAACTGCTTTGGGCTGTGTCTGACCTTAATCGATGACAACACACACAACACAAGACATAACGCACAACACAACACAACACACAACAAAACGACTGCATTTTATTGAAATTGTTCAGCTGCAGTTCATAAAATCGATTGTGGAGATTGTGAAATTGTGAAATTTAATAAATATGCATTATGAAATGCAAAAGCCCTGAAACAGATTACCGTCTGCAGTCCATTTACAGATCACAAAATTGAATATACATGTATATATACTAAAGTAAAACCAGCCCAGCAACAACTTAAATAAAAAGAGTTTGTAGAGCTCGTGTGTTTGGCGACAAAATTCTAACAGTTCATTAAAAGAGCGAAAAAATAAAACGAGTATTACCAGCTCTGGACGATGGCCTTTTTCGGTTTTTCCAGTTAATCCAGACACTGATTTAATTAGCGCAGAATTTGTTTGTCAAATACAAAGCTAAATTTAAGAATAGCGCTAATGAGTTCATTGATATCATCGAAAGTCACAGCGGCTGACAAGTGCGGATAGCGAAGACAATGTTTATAGAGTAGCATCCGTTGATTATATATAAGCCACTCATTAGTCCAACTGTCGGCCAAGTCGGCACTTTTATTAATTGTTGCATTCGAACAAATAAAATTCAGACCACTAATTAAAACAAGCCAAAGCTGACATCATTTGTTTGCCAAATTTCTTTAAACATACGCAAACGCCTATATTATATTGCTATATATGCTATTATACAAATAACTTTTACTTTCTTTCAACGACTTTTGACATTTCAACAGGCCACATTTGTCAAATACCTTTTACGTATATCGTTTTCGTTTTTATTCAAACGAGCAAACCTCAAGCCGCAAATCACAAATAGCCGTTCTTCGGTTTGGCTTTAACTATTTGCGTTTTTTTGTCTTCGTTTTTTGTTTCTTTGTTTCTTAATCGCTGACGAATATCAAAATCTAATTTGCATTTCTAGATTTTTTATTTTAGATATATGCGATATCAAATTTTGCGCGCTTGGCTTTTATAAGATACTTCGACTGATGAGCTCAAAGCTACCAAGTTCATAGCCGGAGACCTTTAGCAGCTCTATTGAAAGCGAAGAAATGTGAGGCTATTAAAAGTGAATGTGAACTAAGAACTGAGAGCAGCCAAAAGTGAGGTAATCATTGAAAGCGAAATGCATTGTTATAGCACTAATCGAACGGAGTTCAATTAAAAGGGCAAAACGCCAAAATTCCCTAACCATGTTCATATCTATATTATCTAACGAAATATACAATGTCAATTTGTCTACAAGCACACTTTACAGCTGTGAACAACTGTAAAAAGCAATCAACAGTTTAGCACTTGGCTTGTTGAATCCTCTATAAACCCAAATAAAGCCCATAAAATTAGCTCTTGCCTAGGCTGTTTGGCATGCTAAACACTTGGCTAGGCCGTCGACTTTTATGAGTCACATGGAATGCTACCTTTACAGATACAGATACAAAATTCTCAGCTACTACTTGCAGGAATGATGCTATACAACTTACAGCTATCTAAATGCGAAATCTTCGAGTGCAGCGCACAAACACAAAAGAAATTCCCCGACTTTTTAAAATTCCAGTCTGAACTTCTGTTAGAGGAAATAAAAAAGGGAAAAATCTTTTTGTGCCACAACGAAGAACAGATACTCTTCAAAAATATTTAAGTATATAATTATATAATTTATATGAATATAGGAAGTTTCCAAAAAATAATTGCTAACATTATTTGCGTTCACTGCTGACTTCAAAATAATTACTTCCCTTGCAAAGGGTATACAAATTTTATAGCCGGGGCACTTGGGCCAAAAGTGTTGCAGCCAGTTCAGTACGACGACCGCAAGGCAAACAAATTGGTTAAAACACCGCGTGCGTGTCTGCAAGATTTGGCGAAAATGTGCCCAGGGAGACCAAGAAATTGGCTTAGCAGCCAGTTGATGACAAACAGAGAAATCTTGATAAAAATAAATAAATAAAGTGGGCTCTGGCGGCACGCTTAACCCCACAGACGCACAGCAGGTCAAGAAACTGAGGCACGTGCAGCTAAAACGGCAGTCACTTGACAGGTGACAGAAAACAAAAAACAATGAAACGAACCCAAAAATTTGTCACTTGGTCGTCTAGGCAAAAGGTGTTGCTGCTGCTGATGATATCGCACTGCTCTTAGAGTGTCATTATGACACCTTCTTCAAGTATTTTGGATACTACCTGTCATAAATTGTTGGCCTGTGCCGTATTAGATATGGCGACACTTTTAATTTCTTGGCTCAGTAAAGATTTGGCTGCGTCTCGGATTTAAGAAATTCAAATTCCTGGCACGAAAATCTCGTGTTGAGTTTTGCGTGCTCGTGTCACGCTCCAAATCCAGTTCATTAAGAAAACTCAACCGCAGTTACAAGTTTTGTTCTTTGCTCGCAATTATGCCAATTAGCATGAACTTGTGAAAATATTTTTATTTCTAGATAGGTTTAGCACAGTTTTTAATGAAGCATCACAATGTCCTTGAAGTATTCGTGATGTGACAAAAAACTATACAAATAGGCAAATTATTATATTATGTATTTTTCATATTCGGTGAAACATCGAAATGTCTTTCTTAACCAGAACTGAAGTCTGGTATTCTCTTTAACCTCATCAACAACGCAATTGCCAATTTGCTTGAAGGTAAATAACCAACAAGACCAAAAAGTCAATAACTCACTCTGAACAAATACAAAATAAATACATAAATTGCAGCTAATTTCATGACATTTGCTAGAGTACAAAAAAATTTAATGTGCTTTTGTTCGATATACAAATGTATTTCTCTGTGATTTTTTACTGTCATGCCGCATTTTTGTCATCTGACGCAAACTTGAGAGGGAACAGAAAAAATCGAAATTTCAATAATTACTGCTTAGCAGCCGACAAAATCGCCAATAATAAATATACTAAAATACGTATACGAAACGTATGCAAGGTATTTATACTATTGAACTATGCGAGACTTTTGCGTAGTGTCTAAAACAAACGTTAAACAAGACTCTAACTGCCCTGAGATCGCTGGAGATCGTTGAAGATCGCCGGTGTTTGTTTGCACAATGGAAAAATGCCGGTTATTACCGCATACTCTGTTGCATTTACCTAACACGTGGAATACTATAAAAATAAAAAAAAATTTAAATACATAAGAACAGTTACAGCTTGACCCGGATTTAAAATTTAACCTGAAGTATATTCCAAAAATCTACCTTTTAACCAAGGCTGCAAATTCATATTTGCAATAAACCTACAAAATTTGATTTCCACAGACTGTGCCATAACCTCAACCTTGGTGTTCAAGCATTTCTTAGCAAATACGGCCTAAGCCCATATTTCGATTATTTATTTGCATTTCTCATCTACCAATATTTCTTTTTGAAATCGTTTTTTTTTTTATTGCCTGTTTTTTTGTTAGCTAACCGCTAAGTGTTAGTATGTACAGACGGGAGTTGAAGTTTTGGCCATGACTCAAAACGGTAGCTAGCGTCATAAAAGCGCATTGCGATCATAATAATATGATTATAATTACTTTATATGATAATTCCTAAGTAACTTTATTTAATCGATATTTCAAAGATTTCAATTAAGATTTATAATAGAGATAAATTGAATTTTGTCTTCAGATGATATTAAAATTTGTTGTTATTTTTAATTTAAATTCATTTGCCAAGGTTTCAATCAAAATTAGTGGTATATTTAATTCATTTTTAAATAAATATATATATTTTATTTGTATTATCATAAATTTAATCCTAGTTTTTACACTCACCATGCAAAAAACTGCACGCGCCATTTTGCAACGAACAATTTAAATTGACACAAGAAACGCCAGTAATTATTTTTTTATTTGCTTATTTAACAAATTTTGCAATTGAAAATACTGTGTTATCCAAATTCCAATCTTGAAATATGCAAAGAAAATTAAGAAAAAGTTTTTAATAAATTTTTTGTATTTTTACACATTTTTTTAACACTTAGATTTGCGAATTCGCAGTTTTTTTTTGTTGTCCTTGTGATTAGTACAGTTTATTTAATTCTTGATTCAGTCAGAGTTTGAGTTTGCATTGAGTTAAGCGTGGATCACTTTATTTACTTGGGGGGAGGGAGCCTAACTAGAGCTCATACCGTGGTGACCGATGTGGACGAACTGAAGATGAACGCAGCTCGTCTTTGCCATATAAACAACGCAGCTGAAATCAAAAAAAAAAAATAAATAAAAATAACAACAAAAAGAAAAAGACCAAAAACCCAACCTGAGAGCAGCTCCCCACCAATACAAATGAGTTGGGGAGCAGCTCCAGTGACAGTTGATTGTCAGTGTCTGTGTGTGTGCCTTGGCAAAATACGGTTTAAAGTGCGTGCCACTGTGTTAGTGTGTGTGCGAGTGTGTGTGATTTGCGTAGCTGGAAACAAGTTTTGCTTCGACGATGAATTTGTTAATTTATATGGGCAAGAGCAGAGATGAGTTTAACTTAGTTGCAGCCGAGATCGGATCGTATACTCAATAAATTTTTGCTACTCTCTCGCGGAGGCTGACACGGACAACCCCTACTTAGTTGGAGCGTGGATTGGTAGCTGATCACTTGCGTGTTTCAAGAATTCAGCCTCACTTTCAGGTTTCTTCTTCATTAAAAATTTTAAAATTTAAAGATTTATTGTTTTTTTTCTTATATTTTTGCAAAAAGAATTTATACTTAAATATATATTTTTTTAAGTCTTTGTCTTTAATTGAAAATTCGGGTTTTTCGTGTTTATTTTGACTTAATTTTGAGCATTAATCGAAAACTGATCTATTGGCAATAGATAGTAGCCATATAAGGTTGTTGTTGTTCTTTGGTTTTTTTGCTCTGTTTCAGCCGGTTGTCGGGATGGCTCTCCGAGACCATTTGAATATCAAATGTGTGCAGTATCTTAAAAATAGTTAGTTAGTTTTATTGATTTAATTAATGCTTACATAATAGCGCCGTTTTTTTGGCATGCAGAATACGATATTTGATTTCCGTATGTATTAATTGTTTCGTCGTGCCATAATTAAAATAAATTCCTAGCTAGATATCAGAATATTTTCTTCGCCACGCATTGTTTTTAATTTCATTATGAACTCACACGGTAGCCAACGCTGAGATCATTTGGCTATACATATGGGAAATTGATTAGCGGAATCTTAATCCATTTGGCTTAATTGAGACACCTCAAGTGGCACCGCTTTATAGACGACATGCTTCCGTTCGATGATCCGCTTAAGAATTTAGAATATCGTAAAAAGTTGCTGAGCTCTGGCTGACATTAAGATGAAGCGCAGGCATTGCGCATACGCAACGTTGTTATTCTCAATTTGGGTAAAAGGAAACAATTAGCTAATATTGAGTCGCCTAGTTGTTGCTCTTGAAAACTGCAATTGACACAGATAATAAAAAGCTTCTGTCGTAAACAGGATGAAGTTAATGACAATGCTTAAGTCAAGGCAAAGTCAACAGCAGACAAAATTTTATAAAATGTACCTCTATATAAACAGTCAAATAAATAAGAGGAAAAACGAATCGATGCGAATCGTGCAGCTTCTTTGGCTCAGCAGTCATTTTTCTGAATTGGGCTGCTATCTTTAAGCAGATGCCTCGTAGGCTTGGTCAATTTGCATAACTATTGAGCCACAGCGACGCCTGTTGTGCGCTACCCAAGAAATAATGTAAAACAAATTTAAAAAATGAGAAAAATAAGAAATCCTCATTAAAAGTCCCTATTTCTATAAAAAATACTAAGCACATATATATATATATATTTTTTTTTAAATTTTAATAAACGTTACCTTAAAACCTCACCACCCAACAACTAAAGTGCATTATTCGCTTTTTTCGATTATTATATTGCACCTACCTTAAACATATTGAAAACAAAAGTGAAAAATTGAGTTTTATGTGTATTTAATGGATTCATTTTTTTATTTTTATTTTTAGTTGCATATGTAAATGCATTTTTGACAGTGTTTCATTGAAACAAAAATATGGCCTGTGCGTATCTTTTAAGCAAATTTATGAAACATAATTTTTGGCAAAGCCCGAATTAATGTAATTTTTGTCACTAAAAAATGTGGGCAAATAAAATTTAATATTTCTTTTAAGTCTATAATTTAACATAAATTTGGCAGTATATGTTTTTTAAGCGACCCACGCGTTAGCTTTTGTTTTAATGAAAAAAATATTGAAAACGACCTTTGATGAGAACAAAAACCAAGAAGCAAAGCCGAAAAACAAGTTAAATATTTATAATATATGCATAAACTAACAAAATACGAAAGAAGGCTGACAAATATGTATCTTAACGTTGTATCTTTTGGCAGCTAATAGCTAAGGCCCAAATCATACATTTTATGCGCGCCGACTATAAGTCTTTAATGAATCGCAATTGCAATCTTTAATGGAGCTCAGTTAGCTGCAGCTCGAACTTGTCAATTGGCCAACATTTTGCAAGCTGGCCAAATTTAGAAAGCCTGTAAATTGCAATCCCCTTGACGCGTCGGAACAGTTAAAAATATCAAATGTCAATGCCTGCCACAGACTTAAACTGAGCATCAGATGGCGCTGACTCAATTGGATGACAGATCCGTTGCGATTGGGCCTGGGCCTTTTACCACACACAATTTCGTGAGGCCATCAATTTAAAATTTAAGGTAACCTGGCTTACATAGCCCGACAGTTTCTGGGCATGAATCACCAGTTTCCTGTCCGCCTTTCTGCCTGTTACACAAACCAGCAAGATGTGCTGACCTTGATGCAGGCGGCATCCAGCTGCTACCCCGATGCATATTCGTTGCATGCCTCGCTGGTGATGAGGATGCTTATGTAACTTTATCAGCGAACGCCGGCCAACAGTTGAATGACTTTTTGGCTACGTGGCCAGCTGAACTTGAGGGGTCGTCGCATGCCTGACCTTGGGCCACAGAATTGCTGCCTGTGAAAAATAAATCAACTATGAAATGCCGCTTAAGGTTCTTGGCCTGCAGCATGTCATGCGGTGCACTTCCCAGGCATGGCATTTAATTTCGAAGAAAAAAGGAAATCATTTTTATCAAAGGTAATCCTTTAATGTCAAGGAAGGGTTCTGTTCAAAAATGTAACCTTTTTTCAAGCCATGCATGTGAAAGGCATAATACTTTTTATCATTTCATATCTGACTCAATGAGTTCTTGAATTTTTCGAAGTTGAAATCAGAGCACAACCATCAGATGATGTCATTATTCTTCTTGTAGTTCATTAAAAATGCATTAGTAAAATTTGCAAATTAAAGTTAAACTAAGCCTATGACGTGTGCCAATTACAGCAACAAACAATGCCAGCCACTTTTGTGGGAATTTCGAGAACCCTGATCTGACTACAGAAAAAACTTCAATTATAACGCGTGTCTTTAAGTTTGTAGCCAATTAAAATTAAGATAATGCTGAAACAAATGACAGAGCTGTCAAAATGACAGCAGGCTGTTGGTTACGATATCTTATCAATGATATCAGAACAAGAACTTGTTTGTCAAAGCAGCTGTAGGCCTCAGGCCATAGCTACATATATCATCATAAATACCTACAAATACCAGACAGATATAAACAAATAGTTTGCATTTAAATTGCTTGTCTTAAATACTTAACATATATTATGTTTACAGTTTCCAAAAATAAACAACTAAGAATGTTGAAGACGGGTATAACCGACAGAGAAACACCCGTTCACAGAAGCGTCACCAAACTGTTAATTTCTTGTCTGACAACCCTAAAATTGGGTTATCCAACAAAATACATGATTTAAAATAATAAAAAAAAAATTCAACAAAATTTTGTTTTCAAATAAAATATATATTTGTAATACAAAATCAATCTTTAGTTCAAATCATGACCAATATGCCATCAAACATGAAAATCGGTTCAGTTTTGACAAACATGCGGGGATTTACGGTCATACGGTCAAAGGGAGGGACATTGCACAAACCCAATATACTCTTTACACTTTGTGAACGAGTATAAAAAAAAACAAGAGGAAATACAAGACATGTTTTTGAATTTATTGTGAATTCTTTTGGTTAGCTAAGAGTTGCATTGCGTTGACATGAAGGTTGTTTAGGCGGCTAAAACATGAACATTGGCAGTCGAACAAACTGCAAACAAATTATAAATAAATTTCACTACCATTTTGCAATCAATCAAAGCTCAATAGAAGTCTTCAGAAGGCTGCAACAAGACAGTTTCTTGAGTTTCTTAATACTAATGTTGTTAGATATTGTTTTTATTATTTTGTTTATTTATACTTTTATCGCCTGTGCCTAAAGGTCGTTTGCCAAGTTTGCAGAGACAACGCAGAAATTAAATTGAGAACTCGAGTACTTCCGTCTAAAATTCAGCTGACATTAGTTCTTATCAAATTTCGCTAATTTATTTAGCACATATAATTAAATGATATTTTTTTAGTTTATCAACAAAAAAACTAGTCAATTTAGCATTTGTTGGAACAACTACTTGCTGTGGAATATATCTAGAAACTATTTAAGTATTCATTTATTTACTTAATTATGGTATTCGATTGGAACATACATTTATTGGTATAATATGGCAGATTTGTTAGATTTATGCAACAGCAACCAACAAATATGTTAAATACTCTAGCTGAACAAGAAGCTTTTGTCTTATACAGAAAGTCATTTCATTAAGGATATTTTATATTTCAAAATACACTTTTTTATGAATGGGAATATACAGCAGCTGTTTTAGATATGTACAAATTCTAAAACCTGTTTCTGTAATCATTTACCTTTGCTTATAACGTTTTAAATACTTCATATAACACAAAGGCCTTGAAAAATTAATAAACATTACTTATGCAAGTTAAATTTTAGTTTTTGAAGCGTTAACTAAAAGTGATTCACAATTCGACACGCATAACTTTTAAATTTAATTTAAACATTTGTTTCTCATATGCCAACATTTTAGCTTAATTTGAGTGACTATTGAAGGCATCAATATCTTTATATAACGACTTAGTAAGCTAACTGCTCACTTTTGACATTTCGCCAAATAACACTAGTTCAGGAAATGCAAACACATGGGTTGAGAAAAAAAAATAATAAATAAAAAAATAAGACCAGTGGCATTGAGGCGTCGCACAAATAAAAACAAAGATTAATTTGAACTAAACTGAAACTAAAGCAAAAGGCAAATTAAATAACATTTTAGCAGACAATTGTGACGGGCGATTGTGATAAATTTGCGGCTCAGGTGTCACATATGGAATTTATGGTTGAGTTTTGGAGGCGGACCTTTAGATTTTTACGATTTGCGTGGAAATAATTCAATTAGCTGGCTTTTAGCCATTTTTATGTTGTATTTTTAGTATGCCTTAACAAATAAAATTCAATTAAAATCAACTCGTAAAAGAATCGCTCCGAATCCAGTCAAACAGCCCAATTTGAAAAACTTATACTTCAAATTTAAGTTTATTGAGAGGACCAGAAAAGTTAACCACATTTTTGAATGCCAATTTCATTTGGTAGCTTGTTTTATTAGTCAGCTACTTTCCAGCCAAATCCGCCGTGTGCGCATAAATTTCAAACCATTTATATATATAGTTATTCTGTTTTAATTTAGCAGCAGCGAGTGGTTTTAACTTTAAAGTCAACACGCCTCTATATTGAGTGTTAATGCCACATTTTACTTTCATAACTCACCAAATTTCATTATCGACTCGGATTTGCGTCTGGCAGCTAGTTTTGACTGTACCAGACTGCTCATCCCAATCAAAATTTTACATAAATTTCATATAAGTTAGCTCTTTTATCTGGCCAAGTGTTCGCTCAGCACTATTTTTATGCCACCATCTCGTCTGTCCGGCTTGGTGGCATCATGTTAATGTTGGGCAAACCATTTAAATGATAATATCTCTCGCTCGCTCAAGTTCTCGTGTCTGCTGCTCCAAGTATTAGGTATTATCTTATATCTATACAAAATGTATATTCATACTTTTATTATACGCAAACATATGCACTGCCCTGCCTATTATGTTTTCTATTTCGGGTATTGCTGAAGTTCAAGGAACTGGCCGAGACATTTTGTTCAAAATAAAGATCATTGAGCTCATTTCATAAGCCAAAAAAATAAATAAATAAAAAGTCATTAAATCACTTTTGTTTAAAATTCATGGTTTAAATGAAAAATTTACCAGTAAAGTTTACAGACCTTTCTGGTCCACCAAATGATTTTGTCAAAACTGTACCAATTTTCGCACTGATTTATTCCCTTTACTTATTACTTAACCAAATTTAAGCTATCTTAAAAATAAATTTCGTTTTCAACATTTGGAGAGTTTGAATAGAATTTAACATATTTATATATATTATAATATTATATATTATTATAATATGATCTTAGGAAATTCAGGTGGAGCTCGTTAGAAACAAGTATAAAATGCTAATCACATAGATGCTGGCTCCTGCAAAGCTGCTCCATTTTAGACAAGTTGAAGTAGCTTTTTGGCTGCTCATTTCGAAATATGCAAATTAGAAACGATTTGCCTATTAGATGATTTTTAAGAGCGAGGCGTGCATCATTAAAAGTCGCAAATAACAAACAAAGACGTCAGCAGCGAACAAACCAACCAGTATTTGTCCTGGTCAAGCTCAAGGTCAGCGACATAGTCGAAATCAAAATCATTCTGAAATCATAAAAGGAAACCACTTAAATGATATCCAATAAACGAGACAAGTTTTTCATTTGCGGCCGCTTGTTTTGACCATTTTGTGAATGTGCCATGAAAGTAGTTCTATTCTGAAAGCCAGCAAAGTAGTCGATTAAGTTTTAATGAACCACATACATATTAATGTGATGGATCTGAAGACCTTCAGTTCAAATTGTTAACCAACCAACTTGTGGACACCAATCAATATTTGCAGTTCGGTTCAGATAACAACGAAAGTTTACGCGCCGCAAACAATAATCCAACTAATGTGTTTATTTTAAAATCATTTGCGTAATCGAAAGCGCACTCTCGGTTTCTTGGATACCACAAAACTCTTGGTTTCAATGCGTTCATTCACTTGGCACACGGAGCAGCAACAAAAATAAAAAAATGTATTGAAAATTAATCGAATCTCTTTGGCAATTAATCTCTGTTAGGCGCTTAAGAACAGGTCCAAAACCTTTGTTAATGTAGCTCCGCTTAGAAGGTAATTTTTTGTCAGGCTGCTGAACCGACGCGTCGTTCAGTTGGTCGCGTCGACCGTTTGTCTATCCTTCAGTCAAGTTCTTGATAGCAGCAACATTTTATGCAAATGAAAACGAAATTTGTTTAAAAAGCCCGAAACTGCCTAAGCTTAGCCACAAATTAACAAAGAATTTATTTGTATTCACGACTGGAGTTTGATTTTTTTTAATTTAAAAAACTTTTGTATGTGCTTATTAATTTTTATTTATTTGCATTTGAATAAATCCATTTGCGTTTTTATCATTTTTATTTCGCTCACACGAAATCTTCCGCAAAATATATTTTATATATTTAATACATCTGCGAATTCGTAATTTAAAATCTGACAAAATTTTTAATTATATCGCGTCTTAAATCAAAACGTAATAACGTCATATTCTATGGACAATTTAGAATTTTTCTCGCGACTGTCATTTTCTGACAGTTATGCCGTCATGCGGTTTGCTGAACTTAGACGTCGACAACTCGACAATATTCTCACAGCGTATTTCGATCCGTTCCGTTACTTTTTATTATATTATTTTTGCACTTGTAATCGGATTTATTTGGTTTACTAACGGCATTCGCGAATTTTAAGTATGTGTGAGGTCATGCCAGCTGAGTTTTAGATTCCTATTTGGATTGCCATTAAAAATTCGTAAATAAATTTGCGCTTAGCACATTTTTGTATAGCCTATCAAGGCTATCTTTTTGAATAGGCTGCTTCAATGAGTCAGTCTGTGCAGCATCCGGTTCAACAAGTGCTAAACAGATCTATTGCGAATTTTTCTTCTTTTTTTTTTGTTATTAATTTTGTCCAACTCACCATTAATCCATCCATCAATGCAGATATTGCGCTGATCTTTCACGCTTCAATATCTTCATAACATTTTCGACACGTCCTCACGAGTTTCAAAGCAGCTGACGCTTAAGCTGCCCGCCATTAGCCAAGTTAGGGAGCCAATGCGTGGGTAACTGGCTAAAAATCGTTTACAATTTCTGAGGTTGCATTAATTCCGACGTGCCTGACTAATTATGCCCAAATTAAAATTAAAATTAAAATATAATCAATTTCGGTTTGCATTTAAAAGCACTTTAAAGTGGCGATCAAATGACTTAACAACTTGAGAATGCATAGGAATTGAGACAACAATCTTTAAATCACGCTTCGTTCTGAAATGAAATAACGTTATATCCAATTCAGTGATTTATCTTTTGGCTTTAATTGAAATTATGTCACAAAACATGTGTAGATACATTCATCCCGACAATACGTTGCACATTGCCAAACTTTGCACAATTTCCAAGTCTAGTATAACTAAAATTGTTTGCCCAACTCAACTGCACTGAACCTCATGGGAAAACTTCACACAAAGCACTTTGGGGGCTATTGTTATGGGTTTTACTGCCTTGAACTCGCATAATAGATACAAAGATATTTGGGCACATATGGAAATGCAAGTGGAAACGTATGCATTTTGTTTTTCTTTGTATACAATAAAAAATCTTTATTATTTTTCGCTTTAGCTAAAAAGTCGTTTGTACAAAAAAGTTACATATATATATATATATATATATATATAAATTGTATGTAGGTTTGTATATGGTAAAACAGTTTAAATACTTTCGCATATGGTACAAAATTTGTAAGATAATGTGAGTTACAGGTTGGACAAGCACTTAATAGAGAGCTACCATTAATAACAGGTAAACGTTTGTTAAATATTGGTTAAAATGGAATGTCTTAAAAGTATTGGACGTTATCGTTTTGCATTGCTTAGCTATTATTCTCTTTTTGGGGCATATAATTCTTAATTAAGGCACTAGATTAGTAGAAGTTTATGCAATCCAATCGGGAGTCGTCGCAGCGCACTTTCTCAGGTTCTTACACCAATAACAATAGTTTGTATATTTTAAAAAGGCACTAAAAACTATAGCAGAGCTGTCTAATTAAGGCACGAGTGTATTACATGTTGCTAGTTCTAAAACGCATGCGACGACAAAAACAAAAGCAATTGATAATACGGGAGGGGGTTGGGTGGTTGCGTTAATTGAGCGCAATTTGGTATGCAAATATTCGCTATACACGCGATAATGATTCATTTGAGCTTCTGGGCGGAGTGAGCTTCGTTGATGTGTAGTTGCTGCCGTTGTTGTTGCAGAAATTGAGATGAAGCATTGCAGTTTCAGTTTTGTTGAAGAACATGCGCCAGTCTATCTCTGTGGTTGTTGATGAACTGTAGATTGGATGATTCATAAGTACCAACTGAAAGTCTCTTTGGGTGTAATGCGGCGTGGTTGGTGCGGAAATGTTGTCTGACAATTGCATAAACATTCAACTAGCGGCCGGTTTCTTGTTTGCCAACTAATACTACATTTAATTATATGGTGAGAATTCTTCGTTGAAGTGTCGTGGGGACGGAATGATTTAGTGTTGGTGTTGGGTGCTGCTGCAAGCAAATTGAATTCGGGTTGAAGGTTATTATGTCGCCACCAAGTGCATACCAGCACACTACTTACCGAAATTATTGTCACTGCGTGAAGGGACTAACGCTGGCTGCGTTAGCCACGCACCAGTTCGAAGCGTGTCTGCGACTCTTTAAACTGCAAGCGCTTGCGCTGCTGCACATGTGCCTCGGTGAGGAACAACGTGGCAGCCACCAGGGTCAGCACCGTGCCCACGCATGCCAGCACAAAGGACCACCCAAACCAGTTGTTCGCATGCTCCGGCATCCACCCGTTGCGATTGCCAAACACAGCAAACACAATCACCGCAATGGCCGCGCTGACACCCGCAGCCAGCTGTACGTACCCCACGCCACGGATTAGATTGATGAAGTGCTTTTGGTCCGGGCCGGCGCACAGGAAGAACACCAGAACGCCAATGGCGCTGACCAGCATGCCAATGAACGTGAGCGTGTAGAAGAACTGCGTGGTTATCATGAAGGCAGGCAGCAGAAATCCACGAATCTCATCGTAGCCCTTCGTAAATGGGTCATAGACCCAGCGGCAGCCCACGAAGAAACGGCGCTGGCTGTCATCGTTCACGTCGGGCAGCGAGCGGAAACAGTGCACCCAGAGTCCCAATCTGTCCAGCTTGGCGCCCGTAATGCGGTAATCGCTGACCAACCAACTGGGCGTTGCGAACGCGATGGCGATGAAGGCGAACGCGAAGATGAAGACGCCAACGCCGCAGCTGCCTGCCAGGGTGCGGCGCTTCATGTTGACGGTGTTGTGTGGGCTGGGTAGATACTCCCGGGAATCCTCGCGTGCAAAATGAGGCGATTTTTGCATGCTTTGTATAAAGAATTGGCAATGTTTTTCACAGACTTCGAATGTTTGTTTCTTGGGCTTAGGGTGTGGACTGTAGAGTTGTATTGAATCACTTGGCACGCGTTCAATTGAACGACTCCCTGAGCTGAACCTCGGAACTAAGTCGCCGATTGCTTGTGCAGTTCGTGGCAAATATCAATATTGCATTAATCTCACTGTTGCTGTTCGTTGTACAAATTTATAAATGAAAGCCACATTAATTTAAATTTTTTAGAAAGCAGCCTATTTGAAAACACGGATCCGAATAAGGCTTAACAGCGTCGCGACTTGTTATCGGTTTACCTAAGCTGGGATGTCGATAATGCAGGGCTTTTACGCTATGTTACTGTTAGTTAACAGAAGCTTGCCCGCGTTTAATCCACTTTAAATAAAATATTTGTTATTATTGTAAAATATAACGGTTTTTATATTGTGTTTAGTCTAAGAATTAAAAAGGTCTGTCCATGCATAACCACTATGTTTTGTACGTTTAAATGCTAACCATGTGCGTCTTGGATAATATGTTTTTTTTTATCTTTTTCCTTTAGAGGGCGGCGACCGCCTTTTGAGCGGCATCATCCAAATCACTTGCAGTCTGTATGGGCAGGCCGGAGTCCTTCAGAATCTCGCGTGCCTGGTTGACATTGGTGCCCTCCAAGCGCACCACCAGCGGCACATTCAGCTTCAGTTTCTTGGAGGCAGCCACAATCCCATTGGCAATGGTGGCACAGTTGACTATGCCGCCGAAGACGTTCACCAGTATGCCCTTGACTTTCGGATCGGATGTGAGTATTTCAAAAGCCTTGGCCACCTGATCCTCCCTGACACCACCGCCGACATCCAAGAAATTCGCCGGCTCGCCGCCATTCAACTTAATGATGTCCATGGTGGCCATGGCGAGACCAGCGCCATTCACCAGACATCCAATGTTGCCGTCCATGGCCACATAGTTGAGATTATACTTGGAGGCCTCTACTTCGCGCGGATCGGCCTCCTCTTCGCTGATGTCCATGGCGAAAATCTCCTTTTGACGGAACTGTGCATTGTCATCGAAGTTCAATTTAGCATCCACAGAGATAACTTCGCCGTTGTCAGTTTCAGCCAACGGATTAATCTCAATTTGAACAGCATCCACGGCCTTGAAGAGAGTGTACAGCTTTTGGATTTCACCGGCACAGCGCTTGACGGCATCTCCTTTGAACTCCAGAAACTTGGCCACCTCGAGCAGCGTCCCTTCCGGTATTGGCTTGTCAATGTCCAATGGCACAGTCTTAATCTTTTCGGGGGTTTCCGCGGCGACAGCTTCAATGTCCATGCCGCCTGCAGGTGAGGCAATCAGCACGGGTCCGTTGTGCTCGCGATCCAGCAGAATACAGAGATAGGTCTCGCGCGTGATGTTCACGCTGCGCGCCACCATCACCTTGTTGACCAGGATGCCCGACTTGGGCGTTTGCTTGGTAATCAGACGGTTGCCTATCATCTGTTTGCTCAGCGAGAGCACTTCGTTCTTGCTGCAAAGCGAAAGTGACAAGCAATTATTGATGATGATATCTCACTCTCTCTCTCTCTCCCTCCCTCTCTGTGTTATCGCGAGGGCCTTATCATTGATGGCCACTTACTTTGAGGTTATGTGCACGCCTCCCTTGAAGCCATTATCGAAGATACCCTTGCCACGCCCGCCGGCCAATATCTGCGCCTTCACCACATACTCGGGACAGTCTGTATAGAAATTAGCAACAATTTAGGCAACGATTATGTAAAAGCAAACCTCAACCGGTTTCACGGTCCACGCTTGATTACCAAATTTTTGGACGACTTGCGTATCGGCACTGGAGTTGTCCAAGACCTTGAACTGTTGGATTGCCACGCCGTATTTCTGCAGCAAGTCCTTGGACTGGAACTCGAGCAGGTTCAGATAACGCACCTGCTGCTGCAGCACCGGCGCCTACACGATAAACAAAGAAAACGGAGTTTGAGGCAAAGGTCAAGGCGGGTTAACAGATGTTAAAGAAACCTTATGAACGAGCTGGCGCGTTGTGGCGGCGGCTTTTATCAAAAGCGACATATTGCACTCTAAAATATTTCTAAACCGTGTGCACAAATTTAATTTTGATATGGCGTAGCAACTTTTTATTGACAGCAATTAATGCGGTTAGTTTAAATAACACAACCAAACGCTGCCGCCGCCGCCGTTGTTTAACAGAGCAGCATTTGAGCTAACAGACAACGTAAACGCAAAGTGAGTAAATTAACGCAATGGGGAGCGACGTAAGCGCACATGAAACTTTCATGTTATGCTTAACATACATGTTTTAAAATTAACATAGGTACATTTAGTGCTAGCTGTACTACAATGAAAACTGAAGATGTCATTTCAGTCCTTTAATTAACAGTGCTATATTAATTTGTCCACCAATTTAGTATTAGCCGACTGTAGGCATTGAGGTGATGATGACAACGTAGTTCTGCGCGCTTATTGGTTAACAATAGATAAAAATAAAACTTATAATTTGATAAATATGATAATAAAAAAAAAATAGAGAAGCATAACACGATGTTGGGAGTAAAATGAACTTAGGATGCAGTTCGTTCGTTCAGTTGAGCTTATTCAGAACAATTCTTTGCAACTCTAGCACCAACAGCTGTTTTTGTATATATTTTTTTTTACCAAAGATAATGTATGTTTAATGACTAATATCGTTAAATGCACAACATGAGTGAAATGGCTGCTGAGAGTACAACACTGCCGTCGCCAGCAGAACTGCCTCGAATTCCGACCTTCGAGTCGGTTATCTGTTGCTTTATTTTGGCCGTTATCTACGTGGGCAGCCTTTATGTTTGGAGCACCAAGTACAATCGTGACCATCCGACGACTATCAAGCGCCGCTTCGCCAGCGTCTCCTGCGTCATGTTGATCGCGCCGCTCTTCGTGTACTTCTTTTCATCGCCGGAGCTGCTGCAGCGCGAGCCGTTCCCCAAGCTGCTGGGCCTCCGCTGGCAGGGACTGTGGCAGGCGACGGTGATACCTTATCTGCTCACCGCTCTCTTGTTTTTGGGACCTATCTTTGTGAACCTGCAGAATGAATCGTTCCGTTCCTACTTTGGTATGTCGCCGATAGCGGATATAATCAAATTATTCATGTTATTCTCTGGCCACTTTTAGACCTTGACTACTGGCGTGGCGCTTGCGGCAGTATTGTTTGGATACGGAACCTTGTGATGGCGCCGTTGAGCGAGGAGTTTGTCTTTCGCGCCTGCATGATGCCGCTGATACTACAGAGCTTCACGCCCGTGACTGCTGTGTTTATAACGCCGCTCTTCTTTGGCGTGGCGCATCTGCATCATATCGCCGACCGGCTCAGGCTGGGCATGGAGCTCAGCACCGCACTGCTCATCGGGCTGTTCCAGTTCACCTACACAACCCTGTTCGGTTTCTATTCGGCATATCTATTTGCCCGCACGGGGCACTTTGTGGCGCCGCTGCTCGCCCACGCTTTGTGCAATCACATGGGTTTGCCCGATGTCCAGGATCTCTGGCAGCAGGGTCTGTGGCGACGCGTGCTGGCAATATGCTTGTACCTTGTGGGACTTGCCGGCTGGATTTACCTGCTGCCCATTGCAACTGAGCCGTCGCTCTACAAAAACAAGCTTTACTGGAATTTTTAGCTGCTAAGTAGTAAAGTAAAGTAAAGAGTAGTCTAATCATTTATTTGTTGCCATATTCGAAATTTCGTCGTCGCGTACATGCATATGTATATTATTTAGCCATATCACATAAAATTGACTGTACAGTGTATACATAAGTCTTCCGTTAAATAAAATATGCATTTATTTTTTAAAGTGCACTTGAATTTCTTTAAATTTGGCGGCCATCTTGAGCAGCAGCGTTGCGTCTAACAACTATCGATAATCTTACCAAAAATGACCATAGCGATAGCGATAACGACTGCTGCGTACATATGAATAAAATGATTTATGAAATTTAGAAGCATGAGCAATGTGTAATAACATTAATACGCACAACAAAGTGACGCTTAAATTGGCAACGAGCAACGCAGCCAGCCGGACTTGAGGAAGGTAAGTGCCACACAAACTCGTCTGGCCACAAATGCCACACTTTGCTGACGTCTCGCTCATCGCAGGACAAACGCTTATCGCAATTATAGCCACAGTTCTTAATGTTTGCAGCAACAACACCAACAACATCATCCGCAAAGACAAGTGAAAGACACGTCAACGTTGCGGCCCGAAAATGTATTGCCTGCAATGTTTGCTCCCCGTGCTGCTCATACCAAAGCCCACAAATCCGGCCCTGATGGAGACACATGTCATGTTTATAGTGCTCTACCTGATTGGCTTCTTTCTGGAGCGGAAGCCGTGTACGATCTGTAGCCTGGTGTTCCTCACCGCCGTCTCGCTCATCTGCTACAGCGGCGTGGGCAACTGCATCTTCTGGGGCAACTGTGAGGGCCACCACTGCGAAAATGGCTAGACGCCAGCCCAGTTTCCACTTCCCAATAGTCAGCGAAACAGGAGTGCTTAATATTAATTACGTTCGCGTTGCGACAGCTTTACAATACATACAATTTGCATAAACAAACAAACAAACAATCAGTGATAAAAGTGAGTGAGTCAACAAGAGAGGAAAGGGTCAGGGGGGATGGGGGCGTGTGTGGACGCTTGTAAACAAAGAGGAAACTGTATCTGCGCCCCACTCGGCGAGCCAAAAACAAACACAACTCCAACCCAACGCGTTCGGTAGCCCGTTTCAAATGCTGGTCCTTCAAATTGTATTTTAATTTTTAATTTAGCTAAATTTGTATCCTCGCCACCCAGCCCAACCCAATTTGTGTTCAATTGTTTTAGAGTTAGAGGCGCGTTTTGTTTGAACAAGCGCTGCAAAATGTATTGTAAATTTTCTAGTTATGTGAAGAGGTACCCCGTCAATGCAAACCTTATGGTTAGTCATATGTTATTTAAATAAACTAATTGTAAAG
This sequence comes from Drosophila colorata, assembly GCA_035041545.1. Lineage (NCBI taxonomy): Eukaryota > Metazoa > Arthropoda > Insecta > Diptera > Drosophilidae > Drosophila > Drosophila colorata. The sequence goes on from JAWNLD010000564.1 coordinate 12,674,148, forward strand.
ATGATACGAAAAGCTAATGCTGTGCGTCCTTGCTGCGCCAATGGACGTTGATATCGGTTGTTCCCCGTCTTGTGCACATGCAAATTGTATATATATACACTCACACATATACAAACACACACACACACACTTGCATACACATATACATTACACATTGATTTATATAAATGTAAAAAATAATCAAAAAAAAAATGTTCGATTTTTTTTACGAATTGCACTTCGTAAAACTTACTTTAAGGCATGACAAATTTTTCAATTTGTTGAACATGAGATTGAAAAGAGTAACGTAACGGAAGGAAACGAAAATATGTTTAGAAATATCTAAAGAGAAATAAAATTTAACACTTTATTGACGCTGTAGCTAACGAGTTGTTTTGATCTTAAGTGCAATCTGTAGTGATCGTTAGCATAGGTCAGTTAGAGAGAGGTAAATGGACATTGAAATGCGTTTAGCTCAATAAGTTAAGTGTTGCGCTATAAATACATACTACAAGTACTCTGAATAATTACTCTGACACTAACCGTATATAAGTATTATTCTTTTCAATTATATGTTATTATATGTTTTCTTCTAGCACAGAGCATTTAGTATTCCAATAATCGTTGTAGTACAATAGTTCATTCGAATTCACACGACTTGTTGATTTTGATATCCAATTATCCACAATTTTATTCGCTTCAAAATGTATGTATATAAAAATGTACAATTTGTTGTTTTCTTGTTTTTTGTTTGTTTTTTACTTACTAAAAACTACTAAAAGGTATTAAAAATAAAATACAATAATTTATGTACAAATTTCATCGGATTTATTTGTGAGAAAAGGGCGAAAAGAAAATCAAAACAAAACTGTAAACATATATTCAAACAAAAAAAATTAATACAATTTTTGTTAATTTTCAGAAAACACAAGGTTCACAAAACTTGAGAGGACCGATTGGAATGTAATACATACAATATCTTTTACGAGAATATACAAATACATATAAAGTATAGTTATACACAAAGATAGATGGAAGGGTTAGAGATACGTGGGAAGCATACATAGAGAGATTTTTGGGGCCAAAACTCAAAATTTCTATCGATTGACGTTTTCATTTTTGGCGTTTTGGGGGCTGCTACACATGCAAACGCATTAGTTTTGAGATGTTTTTTTTTCTTGTTGGAATCGAGCTACGGATGACGACACAGTTACAATTTGATGTGGAAACAATAACGACGACGACGAGATTCGATTCGCAGAGCAGCAATCACAGGCGTGTTGTTGTTGTTACTTAAACGGAACGAGGCTGGACGACTGTAAGAGAGAGAGAGAGAGAGAGAGACAAAGAGAGAGAGGGAGGATGAGGAATTGATTAGTGGCTTGGCTGCCGTGTGGTTGGTTGGGGCTTACAGTGGGGTCGCTGCGACTCCTCGGAGACGGCGCCGCCCTCGGCTGGCTGCATCATGGGCACGGGTATGCGCACGGGCTGGGCCAGACTGCGTCCAAAGATCATGCGGCCGAATGGCACCTGTGGTGGCTGATCGGGCATGGGTGGTGTCATGGTGTCGCGCGGCTGCTCGGGCAGCGGCTGCAGGATCAAACGCTGAATCTGCAAGTGGGGCAGCTGCTCCTCCTGCTGCTCGTTGGACTCCTGGTCACGCTGCTGCTGTTGTTGCTGCTGTTCTGGCTGCTGCTCGCTCTGCTGTTGCTGCTGCTGTTGCTGCTGTTGCTGCTGCTGTTGCTGCTGCTCGCGCTGCTGGGTCGAGGATTGGGCTGATGTGCTGGTTGACTGCTCGCCGGATGCCATGGGCGTCTCAGAGTGCTCCTCCTCCTCGCTGGAGTTGGCGCCGCTGTTCTCATTGGAGTCGGCAGCCTCCTCGGCGGTCAGGCGACGCAGCTCGTCGGTGAAGCGATCCTCGGCCATGCGCTGAATGTTGCGCAGATCGTCGGCGGTGATGCCCACGCGCTGCAGTGCCATGCCCAGTGGCATGTGCTGGATCTGGATCTGTGGCATCTCGCGCTGGGGCATCTCACGCTGCAGCAGCTCACGCTGTGGCATCTCCCGCTGGGGCATCTCGCGCTGCGGCATCTCACGCTGCTCCTGCTGGTGCTGGGCGGGCATGGGCATCTCATTGGTCATGTCAAAGGGGCGGAAAGGGAGCTGGTGCATGTGAATGCGCACGGTTTGGATTTGGGGCTGCTGTGGCTGCTCCTCCATGCGTGGTGCCTGCATCACCTGTGGCGGCATTGGAGGACGCATGGGCAGATGCTGGAACGGAGGCGGCAGCTGGCGAATGATGATGGAGCCCTGCTGGGGCAGTTGCTGTTGCATCGCTGGTGGCATCATGCGCTGTGGCATGTGGGTCAGGGGCATCTGGTCGGGCATGCGGCCAAATGGGATGGGCACGCGCTGGAATGGTATGAACATGGGACGCAGTGGCTCTGCATCTTCCTCGGAATCATCCTCCTCCTCGCGCTGGCGCTTCGACTCCTTCTCCTCCTTGTCGTCGCCGCCATCGCAGAAAATGGAAATGCGTTCGCCGGTGATGCGAGCCTTCTTCGGATCGGTGGTCAGATTGACGCCAAATGGCAGCGCCACGGTCTTTGAGGGCGAATCGACAAACTCCTCGGCATGCTTACGCTCCACCACGCAGTTCATGCGGGATCTGTGGATAGTATTTTTATTAGTTTAAGTTAATTGATGTCTCTATTGGCTTTTTACTTCTTGTTGTTGCGCAGAATGGCGGCGGCCAGATCGCTCAAGTCCAGCTCGAGCGGCATCTTGCCTGGGAACTTTTGCATCTCCTCGGTCTCATCGCTGTCAGAGTAGGAATTGTCGTGATCGTTGACATTGTGCTCAATGCCTTCGTTCTTTGAGTCCGTTTTCCTTTCAACGGTCTCATCGTGATCGAGATTCTGCAAATCCTCACCGGCATCGGATTTGCCCAGCAAAGCTTCAGCTCTTGGTAGTTCCTGTAAATACGAGAGATATTGGGCTGTTAGAATAGGAATACGCTAAGGTTTTCCTATTGGTACTAGCTAAATTATTCTTCATGACCAGAAACCATTTAGTTTCGGAATTTAGCAAATTTCAAGGCTTTGTCTAAATGTATCTCACGCAGTTTATTTGACAAGGAAATGTTTTTGACGTAGTTGGCTTTATTTTTGCTGTTGTTAGAAACCACTTAAAATGGCTTGGGCCATCAAGCACGTACTGGCAATATAGTACTACTACACTGACTGCAATTGTTATGTGCCGCTAACAATGCGACGTTGTCGTCAGAAGATGTGACCCCAACCTACATACAAAACCGACGCGACGTCAGACGCAACTGTGACTGAAACCAAAAGTAAAATGCCATAAAATTAAAAAAAAAAAAAACACACATTACATAAGCGCACACACATATGCCCAAAGTGTGCGTGTGCGTGTGTGTGCTTTGTGCTTGTGGCTAAGCATACTACACGCAAGAGCAAAAAAAAAAAAAAACTCAAACACAAAAGCAAAATTTAAATAATTTGTTGAACAAAACAATAAAAAAAGAAAACGAAAAAAAAACCTCATTAATTCAATGCGAGGCAGCGGCTGCTGCCGCTGCTGATGATGATGATTGATAGTGGGGCCAGCTCGGCAGGGGGCGGAGTAGGGGTGTGTGGGTGTGTTTTGAGTACCTGCCCAGGGGCAGAACGCCCGTGCCCGCCAGCAGCAAGTGATTTGGTTTGAGAATAATGTTATATACTCGTCGTCGCTGTATATATCCGGTAGCTGATCGCTTTATTATGCGCCATTTGGGTTCTGCGGGTCATTATTTGGCCTGACATTGGGCCATAACTTAAAGAAAGAGTTATTAGCTAATTGGACAGCTGCAATTTCAATTACAGATTACAGATGACGACTTGTCAAGATCAAGCACTTGAACACGTTTCCTATTAAAAAGTTAATTGGCTGCTTGAAACTATGGGGATTTTCCGATCATCTTATCGGGGGGTAGCCAAAGGTTGCAGTTGATTTTGATGCAGTGTGCGTGCAACAGATGTTGTTTTCGAATACTTCTTGGAAGAGACGCAAAAATCAAATATATATATATATATATATATATATCTTTATTTGAGTCATGGCAAGTGTGTGACGCATAATTACTTTTCGCCTGAAACCGAACAAAAATTTCACTAAAAAAAAACGAGAAAAAAGCAGAAAAATGAGTAACTGAAACTAAAACTGAGCCAACCAGTTTGACAGCACTGAAATCAAGTCAGCAAGTCTCTGTTCCAGTTCCAGTTTCAGTACGCCTGCCTGTCCCCCGGCCCCCATTTAGACAATTGCTAAACTTAAACTCCGGTTTACAGCTCAATTCGATTGTGTTTGTTTTCTGTTGATTTCAAGGCCAGCCAGCGCAGATCACATCAATTACACTGCACAGAACATTTACGAACAGTTGTTTACTCTGTTAAAAACTAGACACGTAGGCCCCCATTGGATGCGCACTGCGGCGCACATTAAGATGACAATTAAATGATTACAAATTGAACGCGGTGTGCAATTACTTTTTTGTCTGACTGTCTGACTGGCCGTCTGTCTATGAATCTATTTTTAACATTGACGCAAGAGCTGTGCGCATTGAAATTCTACAGGCGCAGAATTTCCTTTAGAAAATCCAGGCATAATTAAAATTTTCAGCAGGCAACGTCTTGGCATCTGGCAAAGTGTGTTTGCAAATTTGCACAACAAGCACATAAATTATAATTCATCTCTTTGCGTGTGTGTGTGTGTGTGTGTGTGTGTGTCTGTGTTGTGTATTGCCATTACATAATCGTCAGTTGGAGCCATAAGTTTTGGCTTTGTTTGCGTGCCCAAAACGAAAGACTTAAGCGCGCAACTTGCCTTAAATGGCAAACAGTCAACGCGTCTTCGACTGCGTCTTTTGTCTATATGTGTGTCGACGCCTCGTATGTGTGTGTTGACTGCTTACAAGTTGTCTGTCTGCCTGCCTGTCTATTTGTGTGACGGTGCCAAGCGGCGCCAGCCGGCAAAAAGTGACAGCAAATGCATTATGGCTGCTGCTGCTGTCGCTGCTGCAGCTGATGATCTCTGGCATTTGCCGCGCCCACGCCCGCTGCGCCGCGCTTGAGCGGATTACTATGTGCATGTGTGTGTGTGTGTGAGTTTGTGTGTTTGCACTTAAAAGCTGGTTTTTTTTTTTTTTTTTGTGCAACATTGCAACATGCTGCAGTGCAGTGTGGCTGCTGCTGTGTTCCGTTTGCTGCTTTCACTTTGTATGCCATTTGATTCGCAATTGTTGCCACTGATGATTATGTCGCAAGCTGGCAGGCACCCAGCACCGCAGCAGCCCAGCTCTGCCATTTTGGTGTCCATTTAAGCGTCAAATTATGGGAATTTCGCTTGATTGAATTTTTCATTGCACCGCCGCAACTTTACATAAGCTCCAACAAACTCTATATAGAGAGTTTGAGTTGAATAACCTGCTCCAAATTGGCAGCATCATCTGACGAGGCTTTTGTTGAATGCATTTGCTGTTGTTGTTGCTGTTTATTTGTATTGTTTGTTTTTTCTTTTGTTTTCATCATTAAATTTAATTGCCGCTGCATATTTATATATATATATATATATGCATTTAATTAGTTTTATTGTTTGTTATGGGTACTTTCATTGCACGATAATTGAATATTGATGATGCGGCATAATTTCGTATGCAAATATTCAAAAGCAATATACGAGCTATAAAAAATATAGACAGAAAAAGAAATATGCCTACGATTGACGTTGTCTTCAGATGATTTAGAAACGCCATTAAATTTGAATTGTGTGGCATGTACAAACTGCGCAGTCATCAAGCAAGTGGCTGCCTTTATAAGTAGATATACACCCATATACCATTATAGCATATACCATATGTGGTTGTTATGGTGCGGCTATAATGGTCTTAATGGGCTATTTGGTTACATGGGGTGAAATTTCTCAAGGAAGCACGCAACACGCTAATTGAATTTGCACTTATACAATTTTATACGAATATGAATATGAATAAATGAATGTGAATGCACGAGTGCCCAATAGTTGTTGTTGTGCATTCAATTGTTTTGATTGTGCATGCAATGTGGTAAACATTGCGCTATATGTATATTTATTTATATATATATATATATAGTATATATGTATGTATTTACAGCTTGTAACGTTTTAGACATTATTAATTTGGCCTTTCGATGGCAGCAAAGGTTGTAATTTTGCATATCCAATCGATACTGTATTTATATTTAATTGATTTATAGTTCTATCAAGCTTTTTTCTAGGTTTTACCATTTTGTTAAAATGTTAGACAATTTTTTTTAAGTATATATTTTTTATATCATACACCCATGTCATTTTCTTAAAATGTTAATTTTTTTAAGCACTAGCGCTCAAATCCTATAAATATTAAACAACTTTAAAGGTCTCAGACAGAAAACCATTCACTTTAACTATCTTGAAGCGTTTGCAAGCTAATTTAGATTATTTCTCGCTGGGGTTTTTCCATTGCTTTCCCAAGCCTCATGTAAACACTATCGGTAATAAAAACCAATCAATGCAGCTGTTTCACTTGACTCTAACTGAAATGAGTATGCGGGCCACAATGGCTGCTAAAATGCTGATTACACCGATTGTAACTAATAGTGCGTGCAGTAAACAGAAGGCAGGCAAAAACAAAAAAATAAAACCATGACATGTTGTAATATAAAACCTGTGTAAATGTCGGGAATAATCAGCAACACGCATCTATCTAGCAGTTGTTATAGGCAGTCGTCGCATATGTGCCGACATTTTCCGGTAATTATCATTAATTTACCTTAATAATTCGACTATTGTGGCTAATCGGCGCGTCTAAAACGCTGTGGCGTGCGCAACGAACGATGCGAAAAGCAATAATAACCATATAACATTATAAGCATTACCTAACGATAAAATGTTCAACTCCAAAACTGACACCGACTGATACGAAATGGGCGTTTATAGTGCGCCATTCAACTCCCTTTCCCCTACTTTTATCTCTAAATCTCATACAGCTGTGCATTGAGGCGTGCAACAGTCGCTGGCACTTACCTTGTTCACCTGCTGCAGCGTTTCCAACATCAGCTCCTTCTCCAGCACCGAGTCCAGAGCCTGCACCTGATCACAGGAGGCCTTGGCCTGCAGGTACGAAGAGGCCAAAATGAAGGCGCCCAGTATAAACGAGGATACGATGATGGTAAATGCGGTGATTTTGGCTATTTTAACCGAATTCGCCTGACGCTTGTAGGCCTGCAACAACAACAATTATAAAAGATTAGTTTTGGTTTTTGATATTATTTTTTATTTTCAATTAACTACAGTATAAGTAAAAGTGTTACGTGCTCTTTTGGCGCTGACCTTTCGAGCGAGTAAAAGCGTTGACCTTGCGCTCGCAAAAGTCTTTGACTTTGTGGCTCACGTACCAAAATTTTGAGTGCAAGGTGCAAATAACGAAAACAAAATCATTTAAATAAAATGAGGTCGAAAAGTTGAATGTTAAGGTAAAATTTATACAGTTACAGCGAACAAGTAAAAGCTTTCGGGTTTTGACTGAATCAGCTTGAAGCCCTTGAGTTGCATAATGCACCGTTTTTTTTTTTTTTACTAAGTAGTTAACAGAATTTGTTAACTGTAACTGAAGCTGATTAGATCATCGCGTTGAGGTCTGTTATATTATGCACAATTTGCAGTTAAATATTTGACAAATATTTGCATAGCTGTTTTAGGTGCAAAAATTGGCAAGTTCATGTCAAAATATGTGCTAAAAAAAGCCCAAACTATAGACTATATAACAAAGAGTAGCTTGCATAACAGGAAATACGAATAGAGGTGACCACGAAATAACGCAAAAGATGTTTGAGGAAATAAAATAAAAAAGGCCAACAGAGCAGAGCCCAAAAAAATAATAAATGTGTACACACAGCAGAAGACAGAGGAGAGTTTTAACGCCTTTTCGAAGTCTTCTTCTGCCTTTGGATGGTGGGTGCAGTCAGGTGAGGCACACACACATTTGTGTGTGTATGTGTGTGAGAGTGTGTGTGCTGTGCAGCGAAATGTGCAATTTTACACCTTTACTGTGTTACTACGTGAGTATTGTGCCCATTTTTTGTTTTGTATTTTTTTTTTATTTCGAATGCAATTGCGAAAGTGAGTCGCAGCCGAAGTCGAAGTCATCAGCAACATCAGCGCCAAGTGTGGTGTATAAAATGAAGTGAAGTGAAGTGCTATTTGGTGATTGTTAGGCACAGCTACAACAACAACAACAACAACATTAAAAAATAAAATAAAAACAGCTGAGGCTTGTTACTGATGAGGAGTTTTGTTGTTGTTGCTCATTATTTGTGTAGCTGGTGTTGGGTGCTGTTAAAGACAAAAGACTTGAACGACAAACCTGATGATTAAAGTTAAAAAATCCCAGCTGTGGTTTACATATTTTGTTGTTTGTGGTGGTGTGTAGTGCGAGGGGTAGAAATTATATATATATATATATATGTATATATATATTTATATATATTGGGTGATTGTCAATCGCGTTTTGAAATTGCATTCACAATTTTGGTTGAAGTGTGTGAAAGAAAAACGATTTTCGTGGTTGGCGGACAAAAGCACGCACACAAACACACGCATACACATAAAATGGGAGAAAAACAAAAACAAAAACAAAAGGTTAATGAGTTGGTTGCATGAAGGCCTCAAATTACTTTTAAGCTAAAGTTACAGTGAAAGCTGCAGGTCTAAGTACGACATTTGAAGGCTGTCCCAAGAGATGAGACTGGAAATTTACAACTCTGATCAGCAAATCAATAAATTTTTAATTGTCGTTTGTATATGTGGAAGTGCTTAGTTGATTGTGTTGAAAAACCCGTTTGCATTGAGTTGAAAATGTTATTAATCTATTATTAGGTATAAATGAGCATAGCAATCGCTTAAAACACATTTTGAATCTTTTCGTTTTTATAATCTGCATAAACTCAATTGTCTGACCAGTTATTCCATACTGGCTCAAACCAGCGAACTGTAGTATCCATCCTTAACATAAGCCCCTGCCAAAATCACTTAAAACTAATTTGCATGTTAGATAACTGCCAGCTTTCACTGTATGGCCCCAGGGCGGCTGCTCTATTAGTGGGTTGCCCACTCGGCTGAGTGGTGCAATTTATGGCTGATGCGGATGTTCGAATGCAAAAATGGGAAAAATGCAAATGCATTTTTTATGCAAATTTTAAATCAATTGCGGCCCACATAGCGCATTGTTCTTACAGCTCGAGACCTGGCGAACTCAGAGCTCAGGTTGGGTGCAATAATTGCGCCAGTTTCAACTGCTGCTGCCTGATGTTGTCATAGCGCATTATAATTTGCTTATTTGTTTGTGTTTATCATTATGAAGTTTTGTATTTGCAGTCGTGACTTTTGTATTAGGTCTCAAATTTGGGTTTCAACTGGTTTTCTATTTGCTCTGCTCAGCTCTGCTCAGCTTGGCTGTTGCGGTTGCTGCAAATGGGTACAAATCTATTCACACTTTGTCGAGAATTGCGCTGTACCCATTTGGTTAGTTTGTAGCAGCCCTCGCTGCTTGAGATTTTATTTATTTAATTTTTTTTTTGATTTTGTTTTTAAAATGTCAACGCCACTTGGCGGGGTCGCACACAATTGTCAAAGCTGTGCACGTTGCATGCAATTTGCTGTGCCGGGTCTTAATGCCCACAGGCAGCGGTTGCATATAATCATAATAATAATTTAAAAAATTGCATTAAAATTATCCACAGCCAAATTGCTTATGCATGCAGTTGCAGAGCCGGATCAGACGGCGACTTAGTTGGTGAAAATGATCACGTTTGCAGCTGCGTGCAGACAGGCGAACAGGGACAGTCGATCACACACAAAATATGCAGGCAGTGACATATTGCGCATACGCGCTGTACGCCCGCAACGGATGTGCCGCCCAACCGAGTGACCCTGGCATTTTTCTTCTTTTTTTGTTGTTTTGTCTTTTATGTTTATTGCTAGCTGACAATCTGCAGCTGGGCTATGGGCAAGTAACGCTTGGGTCGCTGCTGACCTGCTTATAGCTTATATAAAGTTAGCGCAAATAATTGCCAGAGCCAAATGACATATGGAAATGGTAATTAGTTGCGCCATTCAACAATGACAAATTGACGCATTAAAAGCAATCGACCAAACATTGCTAGGGCCATGCCAAATAATATGCTCTATTATATGATAGTCATATATATTTTTAATTCATGTGTGTGTGTGTGTGCGTGTGTGTGGTTTACTCACCGGTGGCGGTTCGCTGGCGGTGCTGTAGACCTCGCTAGCCGCATAGTCGGGCTTCAATTGCACAGTAGCCATTGATACGTTATCCTTCTCGGTCATCTATGTATCTATGCACTATAAAATAAATACATAAAAATGACTTGATTTTCGTAAACAGCACACTTATCCTAAAGTCTTATTGTTATTCGATTTTTAAGAATTAATCATTTTATACACAGTTCAAAAATTTTTCGTGCACTTTCGAAAACGTTTCTCGATCATTAGTTGTTGCTTATTGCAAAAATTTCACTTTTTGACATTTGATTTGGGTTTTTTTTTGACGACTTCTTCACTTACATTGAAATTTATGTGTTTGTTTTTAACAGAAACGACGCTCAGTAACGAAAAAGTAAAAGGAGTTCAATTTATTTGCTTTTTTTTTTTTTGTTGCTTATTGCTCAGTTTTGGTTGCTTTGTGCGGTTTTGAAAAAGTTGTCTGACCAACTTTTCAGAGGTCCGCCAGGTGGATAACGAAAATACTACGTCTTTGTTGTACGACTGCCACTCGCCGTCTGAGGCCTCAAACGCGTTTCGTTTCAGATTTTTCTACCAGATTTAAAACTTTTTCGTCTGTCAGCGCCGACTGCAAAGGCACAAACACACTCATAGCGCAGCTCACATACACACACACACACACACACACACGCGCAAAGCAAGTACACGATCAGCAGCAGCAAAAAACACGAACGAGAAACGAATAAAAATAAGAGTAAAACACACACACACACATACATACACACAAATGGCATTAACAATCGCTTGATCATGTGTAGTTTTTGTGTATGTTTTGCAGTCGAGCTTGACAGCGAGCTTAAAAGCTTTCGGGTGCGGCTTGTTGACTTGCCAGAGCAGCTACGCAGAAATTTTTAAAGGTACCTGAAAGATTATTATAGCCATAATTATTTTACAACATATTTATATTTATGCTCGTAATTTTTAATTGGCTGTAAAACATTTTCGATTCGTTTTTGAATCAGTTTCAATGCGAATTTTTATCATTCATTTCTTTTTCCAAAAGAAAAGTTAAATTATATATATTGTCCAAAGCATTGGTATTGCATTTATATATACTTGAGTTCAATCATGATTTAAATATATACTATATATACATATATATATATATATATGTAAATAAAATCTTTATGAATAAAAGGTTATCGCTGAACTGCGGAAATCGAAGCCAATTGGAAGTTCGACGATAACTTTACACATATGTATATAGATAACAGTACTTCCATAATCTTTCTTGCTAAGCGAAGTCAACATGTAAACATTATTTTTCAAGTACTACGCAAAGTGTTCAGACCTACCTAAGTAATAAATAAAATAGCTCCCTACTGCTGACGTCAAAATGAGAGCACTTCACGCTGTGGCATTTTTCCTACTTTTACTGATGTGTCAGGATGCTAAATTTGCGGAACCTTACCATCTAGATATATCATACATCAATGTTAGGGCTGACCCCAGAAGGGACTTTACTGGAAAGCCAATACGTCTGAATTTTTGAAAAATGTGCTTAAATAATAAATTGAAGAGTATTTAATGGATTGTTATTTTTAAATATTAGGCAATAAATAAAGCTAAGAAATATATTTACAACTTCAAAGCCTTTTTCCTTAATATTATTATTATTATTATATCAGTAAGACATATCAGCATTTTTATTTCTATTTGGAATTTAAAAAGCCAAAATAAAATTTAGTTTCTTGGGAAAGTCAAAACGCACAAGAAACAAGAATTACACAAATTGCTCAATACCTTAATTCTCCTGCTGGATTGTAACTTCGATAAGTAGGTTGAAATATAATTTAATTTACATCCAAAGATTTGTTTAAAAACAGAAATGAATATTTAAAGCTGATTACAAAACTTCAAATAACTTGCTTGAACATGTTAAACAAATTAAATAAAAAAAAAAAACTGAAATAGCTGATCTAAATAAACAGCTTATCAGCGTTGATATTTATATATTGCTATTTATTTATTGAACAACTTGACAATGTGGAACTTAGAAAGCATACGCACATTAAACATAGCAAATTAATTATCTAGCATAAACCAAGTATGGGAACAGCTACAACAGAAATCTTAAATCATTAACTATCTTCGTCTAGCTAAGTCGAGACGCAAAAGTCGGCAAGTCGAATATAATGTAAGTACTGCAATACACTCGAACTGATCCTTAAACGATCATATCTTTCTTAGTGGATCAAACCGACTTTATCGTTGTTTATCCCTTGATAAGTACTAACAGAGGAATCATCAAAATGAAAACACTTTACACTCTGGTATTTATCCTGCTTTCGCTGGTACTTTATGGCATTATCTAATTTCAATGTAAATTTCTTTTACGCAGGTTAAAAATAAACTTTACTTTTTCCAATTAAACAACCTGTAAATACATAAAGAGCATTGAATAAATCTACTACTGCGACACACACACGATGCTGATAATTCAATATTTATATATGTTAGTCGATTAATAAATCCAACATGCAAAACTTATTCGCCAAGTATCTCGCAAACTGATCAGATCTACGGGTGCTACATAGTTACCGAAGCAGTCAAACGAGTTTCAGAGATTATACCAAAATGAAAACTCTTTGCGCAACAGTTGTTCTATTCCTGCTACTGATGATATGTCACCCTTTAAATGCGCACAAAAGACTTAGGCCAATACCCAATATGGATAGTAATGGACGTCCAATTGCCATAACTTTTAAAAAGTGAGACTATTTACAAATAATCACATTTAAATATATCAATACAAATCAATAAGGTGATGTTACCAATTAAATATATTTTAATGCCAACTTCTATCAAAATCTGAAGATATTTTATAAACATATTTTTTATCTATCTTACCTATTCTCATGCTTAGCATTGTATTCAAGTTTTCATTTACAGAATTTTCAAACCAATAACTTAGCAAAGTAGAGCGGTTTAAATCATTCGCCCGTTGATCGTCAGATGTAACACTGTTATAAATGTAAGTAGCGCTATAAGTGGATATACTGAAAACGACCTAATCTTTGTTAACTCCTCTATCCCACCAGAGATTCGTCAAAATGAAGATACTCTACGTTCTAATACCTTTCCTGTTTTTGCTGGTACTCTCTGGCAGCTGCGAAAGAATAGCAACCTTAAGGCCCAGACTACTTAGAGATTTTAAAGGAGAGCCGAAACGTCTATACACAACAGTTGCACCAAAGAGAACAAATATCCAAACTTAAAAGAAAACATTGTACTATGGAATTTATCAAACGGCTAAAAATTTGTGATTATCAGAAAAATTCAATGTAAAACTGAAGAGAGACTTGATTGGACAACTTGATATGTAAAAATTTTTCTTCTCAATATATTAACTGATTAAAACAAAAATTCCTACTCGTTTTTTATTTAAAAATATTTAACATGCTTTTAATACTACTGCGATTGCGACACCCACACACTCGTTGCTGGCAATTAAATATTGACTTATGTTAGTCCATATATAATTTTAAAATGCAAAACTTATTCGCCAAGTATCTCGAAAGCGGTTCAGATCTGCGGGTGCTACATAGTTACACAAGCAGTTAAACGAGTTTCAGCCTGATCATAGCGGATCTTTTAGTAATTCCAGAACCATTACCACAATGAAATTCACTATGGTGGTTATGTTCCTACTTCTGATTAAAGACTATGGCCTTACCCCAATATGGATCCTTATGGAGGGCCAATTTCCCTGAGCTTTAAAAAATGAGACTATTTACAAATAGTCACATTTAATTATATCAACACCAATTACTAAAGTGCTGTTACCAAATAAATATAATTCAATTACCAACTAAATATAATGTTGTATTTCAATTAGCAACTTCTTTCAATAATATCAATATTATATTTAATAAAATGTTTGCAATCAACCTGTACCTATTCTCCTGCTTGGCATTGTATTCAAGTTTTCATTTACAGAATTTTCAAATCAATTCTCCAGCAAAGTCGCGACTGCAAATTATTCACCCAACTGAACGGAAGGTGTTCAATTGTAGCACATAACAACTTGATCTTAACAAACAGGAGTCATCAAAATGAAAAAACTTCAGGCTCTGGTACTATTTCTGCTTTTACTTCAATGTTGTGGTTTAACAGCCGCGAAACTTTTGTTTCGACGTGAAGCCTTAAATCTGAGAGCTCGGCCCACGAAGGATAATGGATTGCCTTGCCGTTTATTGTTTAATAAGCTACAGAGACACGCTTGTTTCCAGTTGTAACTTCCATTTCATAAAGTGTTGTCTTTTGAAAAATAAATAAAAATAAAAATAATTTGTATCTTGCAATTGCTGAGGGTACGTAGCCTCGCCCGCATAAGACAGACATGTGATATTTTTCTATATATAGCCCTCTCCCCTAACTACTCTGAGAGGAGCCGACTTTGACATATATATAGCTTTTAATCAAAATAACTTTAAAACAAAAAAAAAGATAGACACACGTCTTTGTCGATTCGGAAGCCGGAATGTCTCCTTTTATGGGCTACACGACTTGTGCCATAATATGAATACAATATAATATCAATCAATTAAAGACGGAAGCGTATTCAAACAGATGTTTTCAATTTAAATTAACCTAAGTTACATTCACCTTTGCAGATCCCTAAACACTACAACGATTGTGGTCAAAATGAATCTTATTATATTTTACCCGATGGTTTTCCTATATATCTGTTTCACCTTACCGCAGCAGGTCGCTCCTAAATTCGAGAAGAGTCTCAGGCCTCCCATTAAGTTGGACTCTAACGGAGAGCCCGAGAGACTTAATTTACCTGAAATAACTACAGTAAATGCATAAATTCACATCGAATCTTATGGCAAATTTAAGTTAATTGCTGCTGTTCTTTTTGACAAATACAGAAAGTTCATGTGACCATAAGCTTTAGTATTTAATATAGCACAAATCTTTTGCACGGTAAAAGTTTGCTTATCAGCATTGTATGTTCCTCAGTCTGCTTATACCTATACCTATATATACATAATTTTGAAATAATTAAATTCCCAAATCTTTCAAAATCACCACGGATGACATTTTCAAGTAAACAAAGAAAACTAAAAAAAAAACTTAAACAAGAAAATACATAATATAATAATATAATTAAATGTGACTGTTCGATTTTAAATAGATATCTGTATATCTGATGTATAGATTTTTCCATGAAAATCTAGAAAGTTAATTAATTTTTAAAACTGAAATGTGCTAAGCGGAAAATCAGTATGAACTTTCCGGTAAAACCTATTCTAGATCTAACATAAGAAATTACTGAGACACGACAAACGTTTCTTATAATATTAATATGAATATACAGTAGTATGTCTGTAGATTGTTGCTCGATCGGGTTTTGAGTCAGCCAAGTCACGAACACTCAGATAATAGATGTGTTTACATGTGTATATTTCAATCACTCACATCGCAACCACTTTTTTAAACGACATATTTATGCTTATTAATGTAAGTACACACAGGTGTAGGTATGGAACTATTATGCATTTAGTAATAAGTTTCAGTTCTGCAATGCATCGACATGCCCGACTTGTTCGTGTAGCGCATTCAAAAGCTCGGTCCATAAGAAATTAAAGGTGCCCAACACATACGTGCACATATAAATTAAAACTCAGATCTCGTAAAACTCGCTTCGGCTCAAATTTGTTTTCGTCGACGTCGACGTCGGCGTCGACGTTGCTTTGCTGCCGCACTGCAACGGCCGTTGATCAAGTCGCTTTTGTGGCAGCTGTCGGTGCTGTTGTTTTAGCTGCTGCGGCTGTTGTTGTTGTTGTTGTTGTTGCACCACTCAAACTTGTTGCTTACGAAAAAAAAAAGCTTTTCGCTTTTGCTGTAATACAGATTTTGTTTTGTGGCTGGTACCCATTCAAAATGAGTAAAATGGGTATAATAAAGGCGTGTCTGATCAGATCAAATTTATATATTCTTGATTAACAACAACTTTATTTCACATCTAATTTACTTTTTTTTAAATTTACTTTTTACATGAACTCTCTTTCATCTTTAACTGATTTGACTTAAACAACATTAAGAAACTACATGAGGAGATTAAGTGCTTTTATGAAAATTGCTTAGAAAGGCAATATGCTAGACAATCTTTATCACTCAGTCTGCACAAGGGGTATCTCCTAGTCGAGCCCTTTCGGCTAGAGCAATCTTTTTTGTTTTTATTGCTGTGCTGCTCAAATTGTTGTGGTGGCCACGGCGTCTACCAACAAATCATTGCACTCTGCAGTATACACAGATAGTTTTGTGTATATAATATTGAGTAAATATATATGTCTATATATATGTGTGTCTGTATGTGGCCAGGGTTCATCTTGATTGCTTCAGCAGCTGCCTGTGTTGCTTTGTCCATTTAACCTCAGAGTTACTTTAGCTGAAATCCAACTTTGTTTGGCTCAGCGCAACAGCTGAAGCCAAGCGTTTTTATGTAATAATTTAGAAATAATAAATTCAATAATATTCAACTATAACGCTTTAACACTGAAATAAGTAAGTAATAGTATATGGTCATTGTCTGCATTCCACATTCAACTACCATTGAAGTGTAGCAAATTCCTTTAATCCAATATCATTATAAGTATGACTCTCATAAATATATAACTACTCAAATTAGCCGCTAAAGTATTTGGTTTATTATTATTATTATTTTTTATTTCCCTTTTATAAGCTATCTCAGCATCTGTTCATGTATTTTTTTATAGCTTTCGTTTATAATGTTTTTGTTATTGGTTTTGTGATTATGTTTTGTTTTTGATATTCGTTTTGGTGATTGGCGCTGCTATCGCCAACGATTTTGTATAATCGCAGCGACTATTATTTAATTCTTATAAATTATGGCTGGCATACGTATTCAAACGCATCCGCAGATTGGATGGGACGGGGAACTGGTGGGTTTAACAATCGCCTTGCTAATGCTTTATATCATGCTAGACGCTCGTTTATTATCTATGTATATCTCAATGACCCAATGCCCGCACCGGCGTTTGACCGTTTTCATTATGCAATCTTCAGTTTATTTATGTTTTTTTTTTGTTTTGGTTTTGTTGCTGTAATTACATAATTTTTGTATTTAAAATGTCACAAGCCAACAACCTCAGTCGCCGCACATACTTTGAGCTCCAGAGCTGAGTTCACATTGAGTTATTAGTTATTAAATTTCTTTTCAAACTTGAGGTTTATGCAACGAGACGCCCAATGCACGATGCCAACGCCAACGCCAACGCCCGCTGCCTGCCGCCCGCCGCTCGCCACGCCACGGCTCATTCCCAGTTCATTAAACGTCTCGTCTTGGACGTTACAGCATCCCCAGCATTTGAAGTCGCTGTCTGAGCTCCACTAATTGCCAGCTTCAAACTCCGCATGACTTTCATTTGTTTTCATTTAAATTGCATTGTGTATTTTAACTCCCAAATTCAAAAGGTGGATGCTGATTTGCATATAATTCGGGGAGTAGCAGAAATGCCAAATTAATTAAGGATTCCCTACGAAAAACAAAACTTGCATCAGCTTTGTGCTCCAATTGCAGGTTTTACAAATTAGATTAGCATGATAAACAAAGGTTTTTTAATTATAGGAGAATTCCACTCCAGTCGAATTGTGAATCTAATCTTTATACTATAGGCGTCTTTAGAGGTGAATTGTGAAGACCGCAAATCAGTTAAATTGTAAAAACAAAAACTTAGATTTTGGTCAAGAAATTAATTAAATTTCTGGGAATTTTATTCTCTTAGCAAATGTTGGTTTATCTTAATTATTTAACCTGTGCGAACTAAGCGTTTTTAGAAATTACCATTTCAAAAGTCACTTTTCTGGTTTCGGCGCTCATCTACATATGTATATTTATTTAACGATATTAGAGAGCAAGTTCAAAGTATTAGTACTTAGAGCTGTTCGTAAAAAATTTGGCCCGTATGACCTCTCACAAAAACAAAAATAATATTAATTAAATTAGTTCGACCTGAGTCTAGTTTAAAGCTTCAAATTGCTACAGATGCAGGAAATCTAATGATATATATATTTTTAGAATATACCGAAATAAGCGTACACGTGAATTGTCTCGGAATTCTCAGACCTGTCGCTGGTGCTAATTTAATCAAACTACCGCTTTTTATATTCATATAGCATCCATTATAGGTGTCTACTGCGCAATTGTGCAATCAATGTGAGATAAACATAAATTTGAAATTGAAAATTGTTAAACACTCGAGACGGCTACAAATTAAACTTTTCTTTTTATTATGGGGGATTTTTCCTGATTTTTTTAAGCTTTTGTTTTGTTTACAACTTTAGCTTTATAGCGATTCAACCAACTTTATTCACGCTCTGTGATAGGGAGCTGGCGGTACCAAGCGGCGACTTGGCACCAACGCCGGCTTAGGCACATGTCTGGGAATAAAGCGGCAACAAAAGGAAAACAAAACCGATTTCAATGCAGGTTTATGACTCTACAGGGAGCGGTGAAAGATACAGGTATATATATATATGCATTCATATACTCATATATGCAATACCCAACAAATGAGAACGTTGCAGTCGGGTGTAACCGAGAGCGTAAAATTCGTTCAGAGTGTAATAACAACCCAAACTAATTATAAAGTTTGTTTTCGAAAATGAGTAAGGGGGAGTACATGCTTTGTTTTATCAAAAAATTTTATTTTCTATGCCAAAAATGTTGTCAATTTTAATCTGTCTGCAAAAATTTGACATACGGGCAGACGGACGGACATCAATACGGACATTGCACAAACTTAATATACTCTGTTCACTTCGCGAAAGAGTATAAACACAACTACATGTATACAAACATACATGGATGCCTAATAACTAAACGCAGATGTGTAAAAAAAACCGCAAAGCTCGTAAATAATAACAACAACAGTCGCAACAAATATTTGTAGTCATTAGATGCTGTTCAGCGGCGTCGCCATTTTGATTTCGGTTAAAATTAGCTAACAAATAAATAAAGGTAAAAAAAATGGTTAAGATAAAAAGTAAACAAGCTCCAAAATAAAATAAAAAAAAAAAACTTTATAAACAACATCTGCGATTTTTTGTCATGCGAAATATGCACAATAATAAAAACAACCTAATCGATGGAACGAATTCGAAATGCTCTACTCTACTAGAAATCGACCAAAGCCCTAGCGGATTAATACAACTTAAACGAATCAATTTCTTACGGACTCTGTTCTTAAATTTTGTTTACTACAAAATATTTGTTTCGCCACGTTGCAATGCAATAGCAAAGTTTACGGTTGTGTAGCGCATTAAAAAATAATAATTATATTTCAAGTTGGTCACGGGAGAATGGATGTTGCGGTGATTACAACTAGTTTCAAGTATTTGAAGACTGTTCGGGGATTTTATATTATTATATTCGTACACCTAAGGGTATTCACACGCTACAATGTAGCATATGCGACTGCTTTAGGCAGTATGAATTCCCACATATGATTGATTTGTCTGCTTACCATACCTATTTTTTGTTTTCGGAAAAGTTTCGATTTCTGCTATATAGTAAAATCAAATAATCATATATGCGTACACTACAGTCGCTCAATAATAAAGCTCTTCAGCATCTCACACGAACATTTGCTTTGAGCTCGTTTATTGTTTGTTTTGTGATTCAACTATACTATATAAAAATAATTCTAAGCGAATTGACGATGCTTGTTCACCTTCTCCCTTTGTGCTACCCATCACAAGCGAGCTATCAGCGATTAACACCTTCCAAATTGAACACAGCTGCCGCTCAACCCCCGCACTTTTCCAACAGCTCCAGAGTTTCTCGTGCGCATGTGATGAAAGCATGCGCAAATAAATTTAACCAATTTGGACTGGAACAAAGGCAGACCGAGACCGTAAATTGGTAGAGATCTAGTATGCTCATATATAATATAATATGTTCATGTGTAGATCCGCGAATTAGTGATGCTTCTATTTTGAGCAGTTTATCCTATTAGTTTGGTGAAATTTAAATGCGTATATTGTATTGTTATTGTATGTATATGGCAATCGAAATTAGTTGTAACTTCTTTTGCAGCAATTAACACCATCCGTTCTGACAAGCCCATTTGCCCATTTGCCAGTTTTCTAGTTCAAGCTTCGCTAGCTGTTCAGTTTGGCTCGGCGCTTCGTGCTGAATGTCAATGACTTGGTTGGTGGTTGGTGGTTGGTGGAGTTGTTGTTGCTGTTGTTGTTGTCGTTGTTAGTGGAGCTGGAGGCAGTGTGGCATTTGCAGTGTTCATTTGTCAACAACAACAAGCAGCTACAACAACAGCAACAATGTCGCCCTCAATGCCCATGCAGCGTTGCGCTTTTAACGCTTTTCTGTTATTTTTTGCTAAGCAGATCATAAATACTCGACTATTTACAACAACAACAGCAGCAGCAACATTTGAAGCTACATATTTGAATCGAAATGGCATTTAGAAATGTTAATTGCCGGATTTAAAGCTGTGGGAGCGTTTCGAGCTTAGAGAACAAGCCCCATGAAGGGAAGACCAGCCAGGCATGAGCTATGGAATAGTACAAATATCTCTGAAGTCGAGAAACTGCAAGCCTCAAATGCTAAAATATTAATATGATCGAAGGCTGGAGACAACAAATAGCCGCATTGTAATGCCCTTTTATGACCATTTACTGAGCTCCAGGGGCCAAGCGGCAAGAAGGGAAAACAATGCCCAAGGTTTTCGCACCAATGTGCCAAATTTGTGGCAACAGCCAGATCCAAATGTCAAAGTCCGCGTATTACGATTCAGCTACAATGAGAGTGTATATGTACTTATGAATATTTATCTGAATTGGTGGTTTTTTTTTCGAAACAATCTGCAAATACAATGGTGGATTTTTCTTATTGCAAATCCAGTTAACAAATGCGATTTTCGAAAGCGATAACAAGTCACATTTTGGAGCTTTTGGGAAAAGCGATCAACTTAAGAAGAAAAGCAACGAAAAATTACACTTAAAGTACAAGTAATGACAAAGACAAAGCGAGGAAGGTTATTGTTGGGGCGCCACAAATTAATTTGCACCTTTCGCCTCTGCCGCAGCAGCAGCAGCAGCAGCTGTCGCGGCAGCAGCAGCAGAAGCAGCAGAGATAGCGACAAGTCCATCGGCCGCAGCAGCCGGTGAAAGTTGCATGCAAATACAAAGAAAGAAAGAAAATCCAAATCATGATTCGGTGCACTCTCTTTGCGGGCCTGCTGCAAGTCCACTGCTGCTGCTGCTGCTGCTGGCTAATGCCGAAGCCAAAGCCGCAGGGCCCTTCTTTTTCTTTCCCTGTGCTATGTCATAATCGGTGCTGCGGCTTTTCCTCATTGCTCGCGGCAAAAGCGTTTCGCTTGAGTTGGGTGCCTGGCCCAACGGCAAGTGTACCCGTTATTTGTCATCTATTTGCACTTGGCGCGCTTTTTGGTATGTGTAGGAAGCGGAAATAAGTGGCATTTGCTGTAGAGTGTGATGTTTGAGTGCGCTTTGCTCAATTTGCGCCGTTAAAAGCATTATGCATTAACCATATTGGCCTTAAATTAATTTAGATAACGTCTTTTAATCAATTTAAAATATCGTTACTCACTTGTCATTTATCGATAGTCAACTGCTGTCAGTCATTCCCAAACTGTAGCGCATGTTTGATTGCATACTTTTGTGCGTTGTACTTACTGAAAATATTGTGTGTTATCGATTCTAAAAGCAACCTTTTAATTTGTAAATAGAATATGTTTACATAATTTTACATAAGAAATAAATTTATTATAAATAAAAGTGTGCGTACCTGACGTTGTACAAGTAATTTCGTGACTTTTCCAATCGATACCATAAATCGCTTTGCAGCCCTGAACGTATCGGTATCGTCTGCGCAAGTCATGACCCAAAAATGAACATCAGCTCTTTGAAAATGCATAAACACTTTTTTACATGAAGTATTCAAACAAAAGCAAACTCAAAACGTGTGCACGTGGATGCGACGAAGCGTGTGTGCCGACGTACGAGCAGAACACAAGGCAGGGCCGTGCACCAGCACTTGCAGCAGCAATTCAGCAATTAAGCACCGCTCCGTCCATGAGGATGCCCCACGCCCGCACCCCGCAAACACAAACGCATTGATTACTACACATTTTCACCGTGCAAGCGAACGCAACGCGGCGCCGCCATTGAATCGAAAACCAGGCAAGTTCTAAACAAAACAAACAAAAACGTTTCCACGCCAACTTCTGCAAAAATGTCGCAAATAATGCGAATCGATGAAGGCGGCGGCGGCGGCGGAAACTCCCAGACGACGCCTGCAAGTGCCGAGGGCGTTGCACTGAGCGACGAATTGCAGGATGGTGACAACAGCCTGGAGCCAGGCGAGCTGGTCACGCCGCCGCATCAGGCGACGGGCAACGCCAGCCCGGCGCTGAGGAAAGTTCTCGCCAAGGACGTGATGAACAAAGCATTGCGCAAGCTGACGCAGATCGATACGGACATCTGCGAGGCGCAAGAATGCGCTATTTTGGAGCTGGAGGCCATCCGGCGCAAGGAGGCGGCCACTAAAGTGGCCACTGAGCAGCCAGCCCAGGTTTATCCGCTGGAAAACGGAACAGCAGACGATGCTGATGACAGCGAAGGCTTGTACTCCGACACGGACTCTTCGGAGACGGATCAGCGCAACGTAGAGGATGTGCAGAAGGCGCGCAAGGAGAAGGAAGCCGAGGCAGCAGCGGCGGCGGCAGCACCACCGCCCCCCGCCCCACACCATCCATTTCTCGGGCTCAGTCCGCTGCGTTTTCACATGCGTCCGCCGTGCTTTGACTTTGCCCGCATGGGCTTTATGCCCAGAATGCCGCGCGGTGGCATGCGCGGCATGCGACCGCCGTTCTTCTGCCGGCCGCCCTCGGCCAATCGGTGTGCCGCGCCCAGGGGCACAACGCCGCCGCAGCTGTCGTTGGCGCCGTTGTGCAATGGGCCTCAAGGTCAGGCAGCGCCCTCGCCGGGCGCCTACGGACCAGCGCTGCCACCCGGCCAGGCTCAAGGTCAAGGCCAAGGCGCCAAGCGCCCACGGTCCGAGCTGATGTAAGTATGCCACAGTGCACATTCGATATGGTGAACAATGTTACAAATTTGTGTCTTCACTTAGCTGGACCACATCGCAGCCGCCGGTGTCTTTTATATTTAACCTGGTATCCGAATGCGGCAACGTGCAGCACAGGAGCTGCAAACAAAAGGAAGGTCCCAACTCCAGAGAAATTTCCAGTACTGGCATCCAAAGGGAAGCGTCCAAGGAGCAAAGCAAACCAGCCAAGGACACGTCCAAGGAGCGTGCAAATAAGCAGAGGGATCGCCTTAAGGAGAAACAGAGGGAAAGTTCAAAGGACACCAGAAGAGATAACACAAAGGACATGCACAGGGAACGGTTCAGGGAGAGCAAGAGACAACGTTCCAATGAGAGACCAGCAGAACGCCCTAAAGAAACAACAACAAAAGAATGCGCCAATGAGAAGCAAGGGGAACGCTCCAAAGAAAAGCGAAGGGAGCGCTCTAAAGAGAAGAGCGACAAGCCGAGGGAACGCTCCAAGGAGAAGCAGTTGAATCGATCGAAGGATAAGCAAAGGGATCGATCGAAAGAGCCACTTAGGGAACGTTCCAAGGAGAGGAAACGAGAACGCGGTCGCTCCAAAGACAAACACACAGCTCGCTCATCTGACAAGCTCACTTCTGGATCCAAGGATGAGTGCCGCGATCGCTCCAAAGATGGACTTGGCAGAAAGTCAAGTCGGCGCACGCGGAGTAGAAGCAAAAGTCGCAAGTCAGAGATTCGAGCGAAGACGCCGCCGATGCCGCCACTACCACTGCCACAGGCCAACGACACGACAGCTGCACAGGATGAGCAACTGGAGCTAACGCCGCCAATAGCGCCTGCCGGCACGCTTAAAGCCTTTGATATATTCGCCGAATCGCCGCCAAGACTGAACAAAGCCGGCAGCCCAGTCAAGAGGCAAACGCCGCCAGCTGAAAAAACTGCCGAATTGAAATCAGAAAAGCCTGCGGAGCGCAGCACAACGCCGCCGCTGGAGAATCGACATTTGACGGCCAAACTCGGGCCGGAACTGAAGCCGCCGAAAGCGACGACGCCGCAGCTCAAGATACACAGTGAGATTCACATACGCATCGGGGCCCTGCTCGAGGACAACGATCTGCACTTAGAGACACTGCTGGCCACCAAGGAGCAGCTGCTGCGCAAGAGCACCGAGCACCGCAACAAAAAGGAGGCGCCCAAGGAGCTGCACATCAAGCAGGAGCCCATCGAACCGGAGGCCGCCGCCAGCAGTCGCTGGACAAAGAGCAGCACACCGGAACGGCAGGCAGCGCCGCCACGGCACGCCAATCCCTTCAAGCGCGAAACAGTATTAACTGAAACGTCCGGCCGACTGTCGCCCAGACGCTCCACGGAGTCCGCGCGTCGCAGCCTGCAACGGAACGGGGACCGGCACGGCAGCTATCGCAACGGCTCGCGGGAGCGCGATGAGTTCAGGGAACGTGTCATCAAGCAGGAGAAGAATCGCTCCAGGACGCCGCCGTTGCTCACGGCGCGACAAATCAAAGTGGAGCGGGACGCGACGCCGCCACGAGAAGCCGAGCGGGAGAGGGACAGAGAGGTGCCGGTGCGCAATGGTGTGCTGGCTGCCAATGTGCCGCCGCCGTCGTCGTCGCAGGCGATTCCTCTCGAGACAGCCGGCAAGGCCGACGAGCACAGTCCCGACACGGATGACTACATAGACAATTGGGAGAACGACGACTCCATGGCGGGCGGGGACAGCAATACGCCCAAAAATGCGGCGTCCACAATTGCGGCACGCTTAAACGGCGAGGATGACGATTCGAATGCGCTGTGGAATGCCAAGAGCACGCCACCACCCAGAGCAAAGTTGCCACAGATGCAGCCACTGCCTGCAACAGCAGCAACGGTCGGAGTCGGAGCCGGAGCCGGAGCAGCACCAGTTGTGTGCCACAAGGAGCTGATCAACATACACGACGTGTATGAGAAGTTCATGAAGAGTATTAAGACGGGCGGCCATGCGAACGAAGCCACAACGGCTGTCAACACGGAGGCGGCCACAAACAGTTCCTTAAGCAATTCCACTGCCGAAGAATCTTCCAGCGACACCGAAGCGACGACGAGCAGCAGCAGCAGCAGCAGCGGCAGCAGCTCCGACGACAATAATGACGACGACGAGGATGAGGATGACGACGACGACGACGACTCCAGCACAGATGAGGATGACAATGCCGAGCAGCAGGAGCTGAAGCAGCAGCAGCGGCAGCAGCTAATCTCCATGGAGGACGGCGACCAATCGCAATCACAATCAACCAGTGGGGCTGCGGAGGATCCGGCGGCTGGGAAGCAGCTGCTCAGCCACAAGAAGAACAACGTGAGCAAGGATCTGCGCAAACTGAAGAGTCTCGAGGACAATTTGGCGCGCATTCAGATGATGCGTGAGAACTACGATTCGGGCGACGACATCTGCGAGGAGCTGCTCAAAATGGAGTCGCTGTTCCTCATGCAGCGCAATGCCATCATGAACAAGTACCGCAAGCCGGAACTCAAGCCTGCCAGCGAGGAGGAGCATCAGGAACAGCAGCTGCCCCTGCAGGAGCACCAGCAGCAGCAGGAGCCGCAACAGCTGCCACGCCCACTGTCGCCAGTTAACAACATCTTTGATGCGAATCGCGAGGCCATCAAACTAACCATTTCCCCTTTGAAACTCTCGCGCAAGCCCGCCATTTTCGACAAGGACGAGCCGGATCTGGCGCCCCAGGCGCAGCGTGCCGCAGACAAGCAGACCAGGCCGCCAAAAGAGATAGCAATCGTGAAGCCCACCATCATGGACACGCGCTCCAAGCCGTCGCGCCAGCGTCAACACTCGCAGCCACCGCAGCACCCGCCACAGCACCAGCAGCTGAAGCGTTCGCGCACGCGCGAACGCTCCCGATCTCGCTCGGTGTCGCGCAATCGTTTTCGCCGCCACGCGGCTCCCAGTCGCAGCAAGGACTCGACCCGGTCGCCCAGTCCGCGCCGCCGGCGTCCAATGCCGTCGCCGCGTCGCGGACGCTTTGGCAAGCCGCGTCTGGGCGTCGGTCGCAGTCGCAGCCGCAGCGCGAGCCGCAGTCGGACGCGCAGTCGCAGTCCGCTGCGCAGGCGTCGCGTTAAGCCGCTGCCCGGACGACGTCGCAGCTCGCTGTCGCCGCCCGGCAAGATGCTGGGTCCGCGCTCGCCGCCGCCGCCGCCACGACGTCGCTCCTACAGCCGCGAGCGCTGTTACTCGCGATCGCCGCTGCCGTTCAAGCCGCCGTCGCCGCCCATGCGCCGCAGCTGGTCCACGTCCCGGTCGCGTTCACCTTCGCGCCGGCGTAGCCGAACGCGTTCCAGAACCAGATCGAGATCGCCACATGGCCATAGCTTTACCGATTACTTTGTGGAGAACCAGAGCCTGGAGGCGGCTGCCTACTACTACAACATGTCCCTGATGCAGCAGGATGCGAGCGGCGAGCACTTTGACAGCTATGCGGCCTACGTGGACACCGCCTACAACATGGACCAGGCCTATGCCCAATACACAGAGTACTCGGCGACCACAACAACGGCACCCGTGGATTACGATTACAATGCCGCAAGCCTGATGGAGCCATCCACTATACCGGTGCTCCGTGAATTACCCATGGCGCCCATTGTGCCCGTGGCCGTGCAAAAGGGCAATGTGCTGGAAATTGTGCCGTCCACGGAGGCTTCTGTGGAGCTGCCGAACATGCCACCTGTTGTGCCGGAGGAACCGCCAGAGGACAAAAGGTAAGTTCACTTCGAGTTCTTTCCTGACTCGCCAATATTAATGTACGTAATTCACACAGCAAACCCAAACGCAAGCGCGTCAACTTTGTGGACAACGTGCTGCCGAACTACGAGAGCGACAGCGAGGATCGCAAGGTGGTTGAGATTGCCGTGGAGCGTGCGGTGCGTCAGTATCGGGAGCGCTGTGCCGCCAAGGCGGCCAAGCTGCAGCGCACGCGCGAACAGCTGCTGGCGATGCCGGCGCCACTGCCGCCAGTGGGACCCAAGCCGGCGCACTTGGATAAGCCCGTACTGGTGCAGAAGAAGCCCAGGTTCCGCTACTACCACTTCGATCCCGTTAAGGGTGCAATTGTTAAGTCGCGCGAACGCATGCTGCGCCCGCCAATGCCGCATCCGCCGCCACGCTTCGATCCCAAGTATATGGCGATGCTGGTGAAGTCGGGTCGCCTGCCCATGCCGGCATTTATGCGGCACCGCCCACCGCCGCCGCCCGCGCAAGCGGATGCCATACTGCAGGAGTTCTTTAGCAAGCATCCGCCGCCACCGCTGCACCATGCGCTGCCGCATTATTTGCGTGGCCCGCCGCCAATGGCCACGTTGACGGCGGCACCGCCGCCCATTGTCTCACAGCCGATACCTGTGCTGGGTGCCCAAAACTATCCGTGCTATCCGCCAACGCCCACGCCAGTTATGGCGCCGGTGCCCCCAGTTGCAGCGATACCAGCGCCCGTTCCAGTGCCTGTACCTGTGCCCGTGCCCGTGCCCGTACCGATAGCCGTGCCCGTTTTGCCGGCATCGCCGCTAACATCAACGCCGCCGCCAACGTTGGTGCCTCCATACTTTACGCCACCGCCGCTGCCCACGTTATCATCACATTTCACAATACAGCCCGTGCCGACGATGCGCGAGATAATGCCCGTTGATATATTGCAAAAAATTGGACCGCTACCCAAGACACTGGACCTGGATGGCGGCAATTCCGGCCTGGACGAGGCCAACAACACCGATCTCAAGGAAGCCGAGTCGGCGCCGCCTGCGGCACCACCTGCCGAAGTTAATCCGACGCCGCCACAGTTGCTGGAAACCTAATGAATGAACAAACCCACTGCACGCACCTCAACAACCCATCCCTGACGTATGTTGTAAGAGACCGGTTCGCTATATTTACTCGCTTGTACTTAGAACCACCAACCAGCTGGACACATCATAACAAACTAGCTATAAGTAGTTCTCTTGTAGACCTATCAACCTAGACATATTATTTTTACCAATTATCACACAACTTCTTTAATTTTTCCGTCATTCTATTTTGTTCTTTTTTTTTTTATCATTTTACCTTTATAATTTGTAAGCAAAATGCATTTATTGTTACATTTTTTTTTAGATCTAATTATGCATTGTGTAACATTTAACATATAGTCCATTGATTTCTACAAGAAAATTGAAAAGAAAAAACAAGAACTGTAAATAAAGCGTACGACTTGGAGCATATCGAGTCGAGTTTAGCCTAAGCGACATACGTAATGTATTTAACGAAACTTTATACAACAATTATACAATTAAACGAGAGTGCATGTATGTCAAATGTACATAGAATATTTAGATGCGTGTTTCAATAAGCTTGAACGGGGAATCGCGGCTACTTGGGAGGGAATAGCTACTGATAGAGTCAACACTATAAATAATAGAAATATATAATAATAAAACTAAAAACTAACTTACAAATACAATTTCCACAAAATCGATCAGGTCATGATGGCATCACGTGATTGTAAATGAAATACATGCCGATTGAAAAGATATAATAAATTAAAATTCTTGCTTCCTGATCGTTCCAGCTATATATACCCTGCAAAACGTATTACTAGAACTTTGCCAAGTTTTTTGTAAGTTTTCCATATATATGAATTCTTATTACAATCTTATACTATATAGTCTGGTGATCACAATAGTCGCTTTATTTAGATTACTTCTTTAGCTTGTCCTGGGCGAAGGGACCAATGTTGGCCGCAAAGGCCATCAGGGCGGGTATTGTCGTTTGTTCGTAGTTGCCGGAGAAGAAGTGCTCGTGCGGACCGGACGCAAAGACGCCCACATCTTCGCCGCCATGAGTCTCGGATGTCAGTGGAACTGTGGCCTGGAACTCGAAGTCAGCATCGGCGGTATCGACATTCGACAAATCCAAGCGACCTTCCCCGTCGTAGGTATTCACAAAACCGGGTCCGTTGGCATAGGAGAGAATGGTGAAGGGCACCTCGTCAGTGGCCAGATTGGGAGCCAGCGAGAATATATTTTGACGGCGATACTGCAAGGCAAGGCAATCCGGAAATTAGAGGAGAAGCGAACAACAAGAGTACAGGCAACATACCGGATACCCGTTGATGGTCATGGTGTGCGAGTGGTCCGAGGTGACAATGATGAGCGTGTCCTCCTCGGAGGTCTGACTGCGGGCCAGCTCGACAGCGCGGGCGAACTCCTCGGTGTCCTCGAGAGCCTTGCGCGCCTTTGTGGCATGATGCGCCATGTCAATGCGGCCGCCCTCCACGAACAGAAAGTATCCGCGCTCGCTGCGTTTGAGCACCTTGATGGCCGCCTCGGTCATCTCGGAGAGTGAGGGCTCGGCGTACTCCAAGCGCATGCGCGTCCGATCGCCATGGTAGGGACAGTGGGAGACATCGAAGAGACCCAGCAGATAGTCAGTCCTGGTGAGGTCCACATCGTACAGACCGCTGCGTGACCAGACATAGTGCGCTTCAGCGCCCTGCTGCTGCTTATCCTGCTGCCAGTCCCCGATCAAGTCGCGTTCATCTGTGCGCAGGCCCGCAAAGCCCTCTTCATCTTGCATGTTCTTGCCACGGAAGTAGGCGCGTCCGCCGCCCAGCACCACGCGCAAATCCCGACCCACCGGCCCCTCCACCAGCTGGCGTGCAATGTCCTTATTGAGCTCGGCGCTGCAGCCGTCCGCTGTGACCTTGCCATCGTGCTCCCAGTTGCGATCGGCCACGTGGGCGTAAACACCGGCGGGTGAGGCGTGCGTGACACGAGTCGTTGTCACCAGACC
This sequence comes from Drosophila colorata, assembly GCA_035041545.1. Lineage (NCBI taxonomy): Eukaryota > Metazoa > Arthropoda > Insecta > Diptera > Drosophilidae > Drosophila > Drosophila colorata. The sequence goes on from JAWNLD010000564.1 coordinate 12,704,420, forward strand.
CGCCCACTTGCCCGCATCCTGCGCCCACTGGGCAATGCTCTGGGCGTGCGTGCTGGTGTCCGTCGCCGCCAGGCAATCGCCGCGCTTCACCTGCCCATTGACGCCAATGGTGCCATAGTTGCTCTTGACCCCGCTCAGATATGCCGTCGCCGTGCTGGCCGAGTCCGGCGTGCGCTCATCCACGGCATATGTCTTGGACAGGCCCACATAGGGGAACTTCTCGAAGAAGACCTGCCTGCTGCTGTCGCCCATGAAGGCACGTGTCGCCGCTATCGTGTGCACGGACATGCCATCGCCCAGGAACAGTATCACATTCTTGGCACGGTTCTCGTTGAGTTTTTTATGATGCGCCAGCTTATCGGCCAAAATAGTCTGGGCCTTATCGTGCCAGAAACGTGTGTTCAGCTCCTCGTCCAGTTCGGCGTAGTCACGTGAGGCTTTCATGCGTGGATGTTGTTCTGTGTGGGATACCAAGCAAACATTGCACTCAGCGATAGGGCTTATCGGATTGGCTACTATCTAATTTATATTGCTATTCAAATTTATAATTAATCAGTAATTTTCATTGTGATTGAAGCTCGCCAGGCAATCAGAAAACCAGATTAATGATTGATTTATATTTCTGAGACTGCAATCAATTTTACTGGGGATTTTCAACAGATAATTAAATTGAGGATGCGAGGATGCGGGTTCGAATCCGAGGCTAGAGTATGAATTTAGTGTTCGTCTTAGCAATAATTTTATAATCATTTTCTTTAAATAATAATAGTAATAATAATAAAAAAATTAATAATAATAATAATAATAATAATAATAATAAAAATAATAATAATAAAAATAATAATAATAATAATAATAATAATAATAATAATAATAATAATAATAATAATAATAATAATAATAATAATAATAATAATAATAATAAAAATAATAATAATAATAATAATAATAATAATTAATTCAGAGATGGAATAGATTATAGCCAAGCTTCTCATCTATAATCTATATCTATAATCTCAGTACTCTCTCTACTCACCATTCTCCTGCTCATCGGACAGATCAGCCCATGCCGGAGACGTCAGCAGAGCCAGGGCCAAAATGCAGCACGTTAAGTTCTTAGCCATTTTGTGGAAGTTGTTTTTTTTTTTGTTTGTTGAGGTTTTAACCCGGTTAGAACCGTCCGACGGCTGGCGTTAGACTGTGGAGCCAGAGTGAGCCAGACCTGGTTATATAGCCTGCGGCGGGGTCGCTGTGTAAAGCATTTGTCATTGTGATTCTCTCAATCTAGAGTGCCAATCGCTCAGACTCGAGTGCTGATTTGACACCTGCACTGAAGAAGTGCCCATAAATACATCAAGCTCGGCCGTCCAATCATCGCCCCACAATAGTGGCCCCAACCGTGGTTATAAAGCGGCCGCTCAGCCCGGCCAAGTACAGTTACTGCTCGACTGGCGAGCTGACAACGCGCAAATGCTGACACAACGATGCCTAGCCGGCCTGTGGCTGCTGCTGCTTCTAGCCGCGTGCGTGAGGGGTGGCGCCGTGCCGCGCCAGGTGCCCGAGGATGACGATGACTCGATGCATCCCAATCTGGCGGAGAAGGGACGCACGGACGCGCGCAGCTCCAAGGACGAGAAGACGCAGGAATATTGGCTAACGGCCAGCAGGGAGCACATTCTGGAGAAGCTGAACTATGTGCGCAACGAGCGGCGTGCGAAGAACATTATACTGTTCCTGGGCGATGGCATGGGCCTGGCTACGCTGGCTGCGGCCAGAAGTTATATCGGCGGCGAGGAGCAGAAGCTCTCCTTCGAGCAGTTCCCCTACACGGGCCTCTCCAAGACCTACAGCGTGGACAAGATTGTGCCCGACTCGGCCTCCACGTCCACGTCGTATCTGTGCGGCGTGAAGGCCAACTACGGCACCATCGGCGTCAACGCCCACATCAGGCGTGGCGACTGCGCGGCGATGGCCAATCGAACGAATCACGTCTTCTCCCTGGGCAAATGGGCGATGGATGCGGGCAAGGCGGCCGGCCTGGTGACCACCACACGCGTTACGCACGCCTCGCCCTCGGGCGTCTATGCGCACACCGCCGATCGCGAGTGGGAGAACAATGCCCTGCTGGAGGAGGCTTGCGGTGAGCAGGCACAGGGCCTGGACGATATTGCGGTGCAGCTGATCCACGGCGAGGTGGGCAGCAGGCTGAAGGTGATGCTCGGCGGCGGCAAACGCAACTTTATGGCGCCCGAGTTCTATGACAAGGGCCGGCGCACGGATGGACGCAATCTGGTCGATGAATTCGAGTCGCTGGCCAAGGGCAACACCTACGTGAAGACCCGCAAGAAGCTGCTCAAGGTGAAAGCCAGCGAAACGGATCGACTGCTGGGTCTGTTCAGCAAGAGTCACATGCACTATCACATGGAGCAGCTGGCCGATCCGGAGAACAATGAGCCCACGCTGGAGGAGATGACCGAAAAGGCCATTGAGCTGCTGGAGACAGAGAAGAACGGCTACTTTCTGTTCGTGGAAGGCGGCAAAATTGATATCAGCCATCACGACACCATGGCGCGCATCGCGCTGGACGAGACCGCCGAGCTGTCCAAGGCGGTGGCGCTAGCCCGCAAATTGACCAACGAGAAGGACACGCTGATTGTGGTTACCTCGGATCACTCGCACACCTTCAGCCTGGGCGGCTACCAGAAGCGTGGCAGCGACATCTTCGGCAAGGCCAAGTCCACGGGCACCGACGGCAAGCCCTACCTGGCCCTGAGCTATGCCAATGGCATGAGCTTTGACACCTACTACAACAACGAGATCCACGAGCGTGTGGATCCCACGTCGCTGCTGACGGCAGACGCTGATCCGGCACAGCTATTCCCGGCCACAGCCCCACTGGAGTCGGAGACGCATGGCGGCGAAGATGTTGGCGTCTTTGCATCTGGTCCTTGGGCACATCTCTTTACCGGCGTGTTCGAGCAGAACTCCATTCCCCACATGATGGCCTTTGCCGCCTGCGTGGGCGATGGACGGAAAGCCTGTGATTGATTGACAGCTTCAATGACCCTTAATGTTAATTAAAAGTCGAACTCCTTGAAGATGACAGCAAACGATTCTCACGTACGCCTTATCATTAAGTGAATACTCAAAGATTGCTGTGGGTGTATTTCGGGCGTCATTAAATTGGGCTGGAAATTCGATGGCATTTGGGGGATTTCAGCGTAGATTATATTCGATATCTCCAAATAAATCGTACAGACAAATGCTTATATTTTTTTACATTTATAATAAATATTTTTCGCTCAAGCATTTAAAGAGCACTGACTATCAGAAGGCTAACAGGTTTATTTAAGCGTAATCTCATGACTGGCATAAATCGATTCTTTCGAATCCCTCACTCAAAAAGTTCATTATAGCATGGGAATTTCTATACTTAAAAAATAAATACAAAAAATGATCGATTCATGAATCTAAAATGTAATTTTTCGCCTTAAAAAACCTACGTATTGGATAAGTAGTTATAATTCGTATACACTGCAAATAAAGAGTGATATGAAGATGTGAAAAGGTGTGTAACAGGCAAAAGGAAACATCTTCGAAGGTCAACTCAAAACTGCCCTTTAGAGATAAGGAATTTTGATTTCTGAATACTTTCATGGGAAAATGGAGAAAGCGAAAAATTATAATAATATTATATTTTGACAAGAAATGTGTAACGCATAGAAGAACATGTTTCCGACCCTATAAAGTACATATATATATATACTCGAGGTCAGTATCAACAGCCATGTCTGTCTGTTTATTTGCTTGTCTCTCTTTTAAGGCTATTATCAAACTTGGCAATTGTGAGTATTTATATTGAAGCAGCAAAAAAGTACTATATAATACTATAATACTATACTACTATTTCCTATTCTAATCACAAGATTCTATGACATATATGATTTACAAGTTTAGTCTTCAGATTAAAGTCAATTTTACAATTACATTGTCATGATTGTAAATTGAACTTAATACTTTAAGGCCGTGGGATTAGGCTATTTTGAGCAAACAACTTCCTAAACTTATCTCCAGCTGTAAACTACGCCCAATTGGACTGGAAATGCTTAGTGGATCAGTCTATGTATATGAATATATACAAGATAAATAAAATATATGTATTTAAAATATTCGCTTGTCCCACTTACCACTCGATAACCAATCTCTAATCTCTTAATGCATAAAGAGGTTTTCTCTTAAGTGAGGTTTAAATAATCAGACAGTAGAGAAAAAACCTTGTTAGAAATTATCAGTACGTGTTTATTATGTATAATAAGTGTCTTCAGGCATTACTTAACGGTCTATAGAATTACGGCGTATCGCTGCTCGCCGGTACGTGGCTGTATTAGGGAGGCATACTTGTCCCTCAGATCGACCAGTGCCCGCTGAAAGCTGTCCATGCTGTTCTCCAGCTGGTTGGCAGTGGTCTGCTCGGAGCTGGCGGCGCTGGCGGCAGGCGGCTCGCCCAATAGCAGGACACGACGCCAGTCGTTGGCTTCGGTGTTGCTACGCAGCGATTCCTTGCGTTCCGCTGCCGCGGCGAACATGGTCTCGTCCAGGCCCTCTGGCTGATCGTCGGGCGTCGGCGCTGTGGGACCGGGCCGCGCATTCGGCGGCGTTATGCCAATCGCAGAGGCGGCAGTTGGCACTGCACCGTGTTGGGCGAGTTGGTCTTGGAAATTATTGGGTAGAATGTCGTTGAGCTCATTTTTGGGATTTTCGATGCGGACCAATTGGCCATCGGGCGTGATGCGGAAGAGCTGGGCGCGTCCATTGATGCCGGAAGGTATGATAATTAGATTGCCAATGGCGGAGGATATGCCCTGCCCGAATGCTCCTCCTCCTCCTCCTGCTCCTCCACCAACACCTGGTCCTATTCCTGTTGTGAAACCAGGCGTGAATCCAGGTCCTACGCCGTGTCCGATTCCTGGTCCTATGCCTGGTCGTGACCCAAAGCCACCATATGGGCAGGGGAAGCAGTAGCCTGGCGGTCCCGGCGGGCCGGGCAAGCCCCTGGGACCAATTATAGGTGGCATATTGGGATTGTATGGTGGCACAGGTGGATAACCCCAAATGCCACCACCGCCACCACCACCACCACCACTACCGAAACCAACGCCTGGAGGGCCAGGCGCTCCTGGTGGTCCCCGCGGACCCGGCTCACAATTACAGTTCAATAACGATGCGCTGGCCATGGAGCAAACGCCTTCAAAGAGATGAAGAACCTGAGTGGCAGGATCGCAGTCACGAGCGCGTCCTTTAAACTTACCCAGCAGCAGTGCAGCCAAAAGGCTATGTGATTCCATGATATTTCAATGTGGCCTTTTCCAACAGCGACTACAGACTGACTTGAGACAAGATCTAGACCTTGGTTTTTATATCAAAAGATTTTTTTTGGTTTTTATATTATAAGAATTCTTAGAGCTAGTTTTAATGATATTCGATGCGAGCTGAAAGTGGTTTCCCAAAAATTTTCTTGTGCATATAAATGAGTCAATTGAGTGATACCCAAAGAAGGTATTTTCCAGGCGGACTGCTGACCATAACTGTTCTTGCATCAGATAATCGTTAAAGATACTTAATGGAAAAGCGGCGAGAACGAGAGAGAGCAAGAGATAGAGAAAGAAAATAGACAAATGCTGTGGGTTGTGCCATCGCCAGCATCTCGACATCTATGGTTGTTTATGTCGGAAAACATGGCTGTTTGATGGGGCAGCGTGCTGTGGCCCAAATTGGGTCGCTTCCATTATTACGGCATGTCACTCATTTTGTGTCAATCAGCACATAAAATTTGTTTCTGACTTCATGTTTATTACTCTACGGGCATAAAGTGAAAAAAATTTATATCTACAAAAATATTTGTATATACCCAAGGTAAGAGACTTGGATTTTAGAACAGATTTAAAAATCAGGTGGGTTTGATGGGTCATTGATTATGAATGAAATTGATTGAGCAGACACTTCCACACTTGCCCAAAAAAAAACAAGTAAGATGGCTCTAGTCGGGTGTGCCCGACTAGGAGATACCCTGAACCCAGCAGCGAACTGTTAAATACATTTAAACCTCTTTCCATTCATACACACATTCACAAAGTCACACATACACACACACACACACACAAGCAGCAAGCTGCGCACCCTTTAAAAAATACGAAAACGCCTAAAAAATCCGAGGTTGTTGTAGATTTTTATAGATTTTAGATAGAATGGACGCGCCTATATGAAAACTTGAAGTTTCTAGCTCTTAAAATTCATAAAGACTGCCGGACAGGCAGATGGACAATGACCTGACCAGGAATATAAATACCATGTGGACTATGATATGCCTCCTTCACCCTGTTACATACATTTCATACAAAAACATTATACCCTCTTTACCCATTTCCAATGGGTTCAGGGTATAAAGAACAAGGGGAGAGGTTCATGGCCTTAAGTACCAAATGTCTGAAGATTTTTAAGCGCCGTTATTTCGGCTACATGCATATACATATTTAAAGTAGTGGAAAAGGAAACCGAAGAGAACACAATCGCACTTTTGATTAGCATAAATTAAAGCACACATGTCGCCCCGCTCCGAATTAAATGAGCCGCGTATTCAAATGTTCTGCATACATAAAAATGTGGCTTATCAATTACAAGCATACTGAATTCCCAACACGTGTCATTAGCGGGCACAACATGTTTTATCTTGAGTGGCACTGCTGTGTAGACCCCATTGAGTTGGAGACGGCGCTGACTTTGAGAATTTCTATAAGTACATCAGACATTGCTGAGATGGAAGGATTACAGGGGCAATAAGATAGATTTTTTCCTATGAGGGAGAGACTGCTTCAAAGCTAATCAATTGCTAGTCGATCGATGTTATTAGTATTGATAATTGCGCAATTCACTTACCCATTGTTTCCCTGTGATTAAAACGAACACGTTTCAGTTCTTCAATCCATAACCCAGCCAAAGTGCGCTAGACAAACACGCGTTAAACACGTTTCGATAAGAAATTTGAAGAGGCCAGTTTGATTAAATCTTTCACTAATAGCAATGACGTTAAGGCCTTTGGTTTTATATGTTGACTTTATTAATTTAATATTATCGACTATTGCTAATCAGCACATTTCTGTATGTTTTTAAACTTAATTGGCGCAAATAATTTGAAGTCACATTTGCAATTGCATAGAATTGATAAGTTTCTAGGCATATACGATATTACAATATATCTGTTGCACACACGCATAAACACATACAGAGCACACAAATACATACAAATACATAGTATATGTGCCATATATTTATATATACATAGATCAGATCAGGGGCGACATTTCGGCTGTTTGGTATCATTAGCGTGAGCTCTTTGATTTCGTTGCTTCTTCATTCATTTTAATCCACACCGATATGAGAAAGTTGCAGGAGCATTGATAAAGAGCAAAATGAATATATAAACACAAGAGGTTTAACTAAAGAACTACACAATAAATATAGTTGTAAATGGTTAGGATTGGATTCTAGGCAGCCGCTCGATCTTAATCTATTTTGACATTGGAATAGATTTTGCGCACGAAGAGATTCGTGCCCACATAGCCGACGGTGCCGCAGATGATGCCCAAAGCGCCACTGAACAGAGCCATGTAGCCAAAATAGAAAGCCGTTTGAAACAGACCAAACATTCTGTAAAGCAACAAAGTAAATATATATTAAAGACGTTGACAACAATTGAGCTAAGGGTGCACTTACTTGGTCTTAAAGAAAAAGTAGTAAAAGGAATATGCGTATACGTAAATGGACGTGGAGCCGGCAGCCATAAAGCTCGTCCATTGCCACCGATAATCCTCGGCATTCAGCAGGAAATATGTGCACACAATGGTAACACAAACGGTGACCACAGTCAAAATGGTGAACACGAGCAACATGAAGCCATAGACATAATAGATTTTATACGCCCAGAATGAGGTGAAGATAAAGTACCTGCAAAGCGAAAAAGAGCACACGTCATTAACGGATAATCCCCGGCATTTAACAATTGCGTTGACTCTTACATTTCAATGAAAATGGAACCAAATGGAAGCACGCCGCCCAGCAGCACAATAATCAAAGGTTCCATATACCACTTCTTTTCGGGTATGGGCCTAGGCACAGCGTTAACGCGACAGGGGAAATCCGGCTGGCCATCCAAATTGCGTCCTACCACGGTGCCAACGAGAGTCAGTGGCAAGATGACAAACAGGCAAATGCACGTAACTGCAACCATTGTGCCGAAGGGAATAGCGCGCGATGCATGATAGCCAATGGCGATAAAGTTGATGAAGAACGCTGTGCCACAAACGGCGACGGGCACCGTGAAGGCGGACGCAAGCATCTGGCGTATCCACAAGCGACCGCCCAGTCGGGCGTAAAGCGAGCCACCAAAATAGCCATTAATAGGCGATGTGGCCGCATACACAAATATGGCCGTTGACAGCATCGAGCCACGCCTACAAAGCAAGAGATGAATAAACTATTTTCAATATTGATTCAGCTATTCACTCACTCCGTATACAGCTCGCCGACAATGGCGAACATGATGACACAAAAGACCACAGAGATGAGCTGATAGCCGGCACCAACGAGCGCCGAGAAGAGAAGTCCGTTGGGTGGCGAGCGAAAGACATCGCCATGGACCTGTTTCCAGCCGTATTCATCGCCTAAGTCGCGTTCCATGTCATCCACCTCCTCATCCTTGCTGTAGCGTGCATAATCCTTGCGCAGAGTGCGCATCAATATCATGGAAACCAGACCCACCAGGAAAATGACCATCATGAAGCTGTTGAATATGCTGAACCAATGTATCTGCACGGGAATAAATTAGTAACAATTTGCCAGCGCAATTGGGGGTGCACACTTACCCTGTGCTGGAAAAAGTTGGGATCCAGGTACTTGTCAAAGCGGTTCTTAAACTCGATTTTGCTGGGCTTCCAGTTGACCTCGTAGGAGAACTTGATTTTCGCATCCGCCTTGAGCTCCTCGCGCATTTCCGTTGTCAGCGTTATGTCCACGATTTGCTGGCCATTGTAGCCAATATCGAACTTCTTGTGCGTGTGTATGTAATACTTGCCATCGTTCTCGTCCCGTTCCCCGACTTTGCCCCAGATGGGCAGCCCATCGATGTACATCTGGTACCAGTACTCGTTCATTACGGCGTATTTGAATGCCTTGACGTTCTCCTCCGTCAGCTTGACCATGCAGATGACGGTCCGTTGCACGTCCGACTTGAAGTCCATCTCATAGCCGCTGAACTCCAGCTCCACGCCTTGCAGCGCCTCGCTGAGCGTCTCATGGTAGTGCGATATGCTCGACTTGACGCCGCTGCAGAAGGGCAGCGAGAAGTACGCGTAGGTCTCCTGCCGGTTGTGGTACGGGCCAACGGTGTTCATCCACAGAACCACCTCTTCACGGTCATTGTACTGCAAGAGAGTTGTGTTTAGTTATGAACACTGCACAAACTGCCACCTACACCAGAGATGCACACAAACACACGAATACAAATACAAATACAAACATACCTTATGATTGTGCTCGTCGGCCGACACCGACACGTAGCAGCTACTGGAGAGCAGACATAAACAAATTAGTAGGACCGGTGACGTGCCCATCGCTGAACTTGCTTTTGTGGTCGTTCTAGTGCTGAGCCTGCTGCTGGTCGGTAGACGTTTCGTTCCAGGGTATATTTTGTAAAAACAAAACGAAAGAATTAAAATGAAATATTTGTGATAGCCTCGATTAGAGTAGTGTTGGTTAGCGTTTCGAGTTCCGAACGGCTTATCGATATTTGTAACGTTAATGAAATTTTACTCAAATTTCTATGTCATTGAAATGGTAATTTTGTTAGACCCTATATTATGGTATTTAGCAATATTATCTAAAAACACATAAGTTAATAAACACATTTTTTAAACTGCACTGACTGCTATCGATACGGTTCCATGCTGAACAAGTTCTAGTAGAACCACAGTTTAACAGACAACTCCGCAACTTAGTGAAATGCGGTCACATTGCTCGGGTTAACAAATACAAACGCCTTTTTAATTAATAAATTTAATTCATACAACCGAATTTGCTAACTTTACACCCAGACCGTGCAATAATGAGCAATATGGAACCTGGCATCGAAATGTTCTCGCCAGAGAAAATGTTGAAGTCGGACAACGATGACAACGCGGCGGGGACGAGGGGCAGCACCAGCAACTGCCCGAAGAAGGCGCTGGGCGCCAAAGATGACGAGCTGATATCGATGGAGACGCTGCGCGAGTCGCCGGTGCAGTGGCCAGAACGCTTTCCCGGCATGGACGAGTTCCTGAATATGAGCCACACACCGATACACACGCCCAGCTCGGACTGTGCCCAGAACTTGACCAGTGCGGACATGGCGAGAATCTCACGTAAGCGGAGTTTGCCTATGTCTCGACATCAGCTAGTTTTAACACTCCATTCCATTTTAGAGTTGTCCAGCTTGACGCCGGAGCAGTTGATAGAGAAGATCAAGTCCATGCACGATGAAATCTATCAGCTGGGCCTGCGGGAGTCGAAGGAGATGACACGCGGCAAGCTGCTGGGCATCTTCGACCGGATGGCCAAGGGGAAAAAATAGAGATCAACTCTAAATTCTGTTGCCGTATTAAACATAGTTAATTTTACTTCATATACATAGACATGTGCTTGCATGTAGCCTAAATTTAATGCATATTTTTATGAACGTTTTTTGTAATAAAAGAGCAATCGTTAATTTAATCAGCTTAATTTACAAGTGCAACGCTAAAACACGATTCAAACACCTTTGGAACAGTGTGTAGCTTATTATCGATGCCGTATTTTCTTGTTGATGTGTCCGCTTTTCTTGGCCGTCGCACTGGAACTGGACAGCTTGCTCTTGGTATTCGAGGTGGGCGTGCCGGGCAACTCCTTGTTGCTGCTGCCGGCGCCAGCAACGCTGCCCGACTCGTTTCGATGGGACGGCGAATCTGCAAATGTATATCGAGGCATTAATAAAAGTTTGGGGATCAAATAACATGCTAAACCTGTGAGATCACTTCTTAAGTTAACTTATAGTTATAAAGGCTGCATTATTATTGAAACAGCGACAAATATCACGGCACCCCATCATTCATCATCATATTCAATCCGTCAAACACATATCGCCCACCTCGTCTTGCCACGCCTTACCCTTTTCATCCTGCGTTTTGATCGATGTGGCCCCGTCGTGTGCCGTTGTTGTGTTCTGGTTAATTGAGATCTGGTTGTCACTGGAGTCCTCGTTCGTTATGGAATCCGACTCGCTAGCACGCTCAGCTGTATATAAAAGATTCTTAGTAGAATTCATAGATGCTGCGGGATACTCACGATTGCATATGGCCATGGAGGTAATGCTGGACTTGGAGAACAGGCGCTCGGCATCTTTGAACTTGCGGTTGCGCTTGTCCGCCTTTGAGTTGGTGGCCTTGTTTGAGGTCAGGTAGCGCTCCCAGCCGCGAATTATGTTGCCGCACAGCTGTGTGTCCTCCAGGTAGGAGCCCTCAAAGGCGTAAATCTGACGCTCCAGGTTGGCTAGTTGTTCCTGTCAATTGCATTATACATAGTTCGATATTGCATTTGTTAGAATGTTTGTTTGTTTGTTACCGAAGTCTCTGCCTTCTTCTTGATTAAGTCCGCCAATTCTCCACGTGTGTCCATGGCGCCGCCCTTGGCATTTGAGTTTGTTTTGGCCGATTTCTTTGGCTTGCTGCTGTTGTTGTTCGTTTCGCTGGCATTTTTGCTCGTTGGCGAACTCATTTTTAGTTGTTTATACGCGTTTTGTTTGTTTATTTCTGGCGATATCTGTTCACAGCTAGTTGTGGTTATCGATTCGCAGTCCAGCAAAAGTTACTCTGAAATGTGGCGGCATGTCGATGACACAGAGCTGCCGTACTATTGATATTAATGCTGGTAGTGTAGTCAGTGTTTTCATATGTACACACTAGATGCCGCTAGTGGGCTAACCAGACCGTTAATTTCAAATGATCCTCAACAGATGTACATAATAATCCAATAAATACCGCACGCAAATGCTAAATAAAACTTATTCTAATTCAACGATATTACAAGAGCTCTTCTTTGGACATTTAATAAATATGTATGTGTAAATATATTACGTTCTCAAGCAGAGCACTCTTCTTTGAGCTTATTGTTAGGCAAGCAATTACAATGCCCTTTTTAACATTCATAGGCATGTCGAGAGTGTCTGCCATTGACCTCTTGTGTCGGTTGCTTTATATGCGTTGTATATCAACCAAAAGCCACGGCACCAAGCGCCATTGCCGTCATCGTCATCGTCATCATCATCAGCCGCAGCCGCAGCCGCAGATCATCGCTGTGGCTTGTATAGTTTATTGACCCAAGTTCTTTCTAAGCTGTTGCCTAAAAAGTTTGTTGAACTCCCGAAAAAAAAGTGAAGCGCTGTTGCCATCACCGCTCCCAATCAGCTACTGACGCTGCGTAAGCTTGCGCTCCCTTTCGCTGCTGTGCGCGACTCTCTTTTACTTTTTACCATGTCGTTGCTTACACACGCACACACGCATAATTTGGTTGGGCGCCTTTGGCTATTTCACTTTTAACAGCCGCCGCTCGGCGTACGCGTCGTATGCGTGATTTTATTTAGTTGCGCGCTTTTCTTACTTTTCATATGACCATCTTTGGCCCAGACTTAAGACTCAATCCAGCGCAAGTAGAAAACAATATCGAACGCGACGGCGACAACATTAGAAAATGAAATCACAACGAAAAACGAAACGGCAACGACCGTTGCGAAGTTTTGCAGGCCCAAAGCCGGTAAGCAAAGTCTGCTGCCACGTCTGACTGGCTAACTGACTGACTGACTGACTGATTGACTGACTTACTGACTGAACTGACTGAATGGCAGACTGCCTTCTATGTGTGTCAAAGATTGGCGCGCAAAAACTTTCATTTTATTTAAACAAACACACAAGGCGCGGCTTGGGCGACTTGGAAAAACTTATTTTCATTTGGATTTTTTTTTTTTTTTAGGCAAACATCTTCCACCTGCCCCCGCCGCTGCTTCTTCCTCGACGTCTTCTTCTTCTTCTTCTCGTTGCTCGCCTGGCCAATTGACTGCAGTTTACAATAATTTTTATGATGAATTGCATGGCCGCGTGTGAAATCTGCTGCGGTGACTGAGGAAAAGTGGAAAACTGCCAGAAAAGTGGAACACAGCTAAAGAAGCGACGGCTGCGTAGCCAGCAACAACAACAGCACAAACACTCTCGACTAATTAGCTGCGTTTTAGAAATTCAGCGGCAATGAAAACAAAATCGAGTTCAATGCTTGCAACGATGACGCTGCCGCTGCCGCTGCCACTGCCGCTGCTACTGTGCCGCACTTGTTGTTGTTGCTGCTCGCAACTTGTTGTTGGCGCTGCTGCGTTTTCGTCGTTTTCCAAGAATCGCGCACACAGATGTATGCACATATAGCATACATAGTTTGTTGCCATCGATGAAGAAGTCGCGCTTTCCAACGCGAGTGAAAATGAGTTGCGTTTTGGGCAAAAATGGAAAACTTTTGTAAATCGCCATGCGAAATACAAAAAAAATAAATAAAATAATAATAGTACAAATTCAAGCATTTTGGCGCACATAAAAAAGTTCAGATGCAAAAGCTGCAGCTGAACTCATAAAATGCGAGGGGCTGGGCGAAGGCGGCGCTGGCAGTGACATCATAACAGATTGACTGACAAACACACAAATGCACTTGCCATAAAGCACACTCACACACACACACACACACACACGCACACACATGCACACGCTCAGGCAGCCAACTTATGCAAAAGCTACTTCATTGGCGCACTCGTCACTCTCTTAACTGCTGTGCGCGCTCTCTTGTGCTCTTTGTAAATGGCAACAACAATGCAAAAGCTCTAGTTGTTGTTTTTGCGCAAAAATGCCGGAAGAAACTTGATCTTGATTATTTTCTATGCAACGGGCAGCCGAAGCCAATGAGCACACGAGCCTCAGAGAGCGAGAGAGCGCGAGTGCGCAAAAAGTTCAAGTTGAATGTCGCTGTCGCGGCCATCGCTGCTCAGTCGTTCACAGCGTGGGGGCTGCCTCTCTCGCTCTCGCTCACGCTCACGCTCACACTCTGCCTGCGCGCGAGTTTATTTGTTTGTTTGTGTTCGCTTGGTGGGGCGTCACAATTTGCACTGCCGCTTGTTGTTGTTGGCCGTCGGTTATCTTTGTGTGTCTGTGTGGAACTTGCATGCATTTTTGTTCTAAGCATTTTAAGCTTTTGTCGTTTTGTTTTTCTCGTGCAGCTTGCGTGCATTCGCTTAGAAAACTTTGCGTGGGCATTGAAAATTGATTGAAATTTTCAATTGTATAATGAAAACTGTAAACATAAATATGTATTAATATTTCAATATTCATTTAAACAATTCTTTTGTTCGAATTCATTTGATGTGTCGATATGTGATGCAAATGGGGCAGTTGGTTGGCTGGGCATTAAATACAATAGAATTGAAAACACATTTGCATCTTTGTTGCAAATAATGTTGAAATATTAGTAAATTTTAAATTCTATTACAATTCTGTCATAAGTTCATAAATTGCAGTAGTCTAACTGGGCTCCGACTATAAACAAAACATTTTTCAAGGGACACTTGAACATTGTTTGAGCTTCTCAGCTTAAAATATAATCATATCTCATGACACTTTATTTAAGTACCATCGCATCGGTCACCGAACCCATCGTAACTAATTAAAAAAGCCGACTATTTACCCAAAAAATGGTTGACCAACAAAAAAAAAAAAAAACAAAAAACAAAAAAACAAAAATGCAATCAAAGTTAGGTAAGATAACTGACCTTAAACAATGCTGCACAGATCGACGCACAGATCTTGTGTGTGTTTCCGAGATGCGACACAACAACAACTTACTTACGCATACACACGTAGGCCACAGATAAAATAAAAACACATTCACCCAAAAATGTCACCAGCAACAACAACAACAAACGCAGCAAACATTCCTTTTCAAGAGACCCCAAATAATACACGCAGTTTTCTGGCAGCGCGATGAGCCAAAGAAAACCAAACGAAAGCCAAGCTCTGAAAATAAAAAAAAGAGAAAAGCAATCAAAGCAACAACAACAAATTTGAGCCAAAAGAAAAAGCCCAAGAAGCAGTTAGCCACAGAGAGCCAGCAAACAGTTTGGTGAGCGCCAACGGGTGCCGGGTGAATAGTGAAGAACGAAGAGTGAAAGAGAGAGAGATAGGTAAAGAGAGGCAAGCGCAGGCGAATGGAGTGCACGAGGCGAATGAACTTTGAGGCGAGTCGTCGCTGGCTGCGTTGGCATGAAAGTTATGCAACGCAACACACACACACACACACACACATAGAAATACACTCACACTCACATAGAGCTGAGCGCCATGGTGAGCGCAGCTTTGCTTTTGGCTCAGCGCGCGAAACAAGTTAACTGTTTTTCTTCGGCCTCGCTTTAAGCTCTTGCATTCAGACGACGACTTTGACTAGTAGCTGTCTATGTGTGTGTATGTGTGCGCGCGTGTGTTAATGTGTGCGTGAGTCGTTGACTTTGCATAAGTGTGCCAATTTATGAAACGGCGTGGCCTTCAATGCATCAAACTTCCGCTGATAAGAGCTGTTGCAAACATGAAAAGCTTTGAAGCTTTAATATGAACATTAAATTTATTTTTCATATTTAAACAGCTTTTGGCTTAACCGCAGCTTGCCGGCAATACCTTTACTAATGCATTCTAAAGTGGCTGCGCTCATTGCTGCCCAATTCTGCGGGCCGCCAGCACTTTGTGCATCACGAATTTGCCACGTTTTTTGTTTGGAAACAGCAGCGGCAGCAGCAGCGGCAGCCGCGTCAGCGTTGCATTCAGCATGCAGCAAACATTACTGTACATTCACCCACTTTTCAAAGTTCAAACACACACATAGACAGTGAGAAGCGCACGGCGAACGTTTCGCTAGAGAAACAGAAATTGCATTCTAGACGCCGCTGCAAAAAAAAAAAAAAAAAAAAAACCCAAGTTGCGCATGCGCAGCGATCGTGTGTCTCTGTGTGTATGTGTGTCTGTGTGTGTGTGTGTTTGTTGCAGTTACAGTTGTTGCTGCAATAGAAAAAAACTGCTTTCTCTTGAGGCCAAAATAAATTCAACGAGTCTATTCGCAATATTGTGGCAGCATCTAATGAATAGAGCATTTCAAAAGTTGCCTAGAACCAGAAAGAACTTGTCAAAATAAATTCTATCAAGTAGTTAGGAAAAGTGTGATTGAAAATTAATTTGGTAAGCAATTATTTGCTGTTGTTCAAAGCTTAAATAGAAAAACCAAATATTGTGGTCTAAATTCATTGTTAAATTGTATTTTATTTAGAGAAAATAGCATTTAATCGCTCTTGAATTCAAAAACTAAATTGTTTCCATGTTCCAAGAATACCATATAATTCCATATAGGGAAAAGTTAACATTTTGCACATCCTTAACTTTTTCCAAGCCGATTTTAATGGGTAATGGCTTTTTGTTAATGGTTTGGCCTCTTTATTTATTCTGAATTTAAATCAGAAAAAAAAAATTTTATCCTTGATAATCCCACATAGGCATGGGACTGACTACCATAACTTGGTTAAAACTGAACAGATTTTCATGCTTAATGTTTATGGTTTGACATAAAAACAAATTTTTGGTCCGCATTTTTGTACAAAATTGTACTATTGTAAATATTATAACCATAACTAAAATTCCAAGATTCTTTATGGACATTTTCTGTAAACTTAAAGAAAACTCAGTAACAGCAAGGGAAAGTAATAAATTAATGGTGTTCTTGGAAGACTATTTATCAAAAAATTCCAATTTATAATTACACATTTAACAAAAAACCTAGATTTACTTTATTATAACTTCTTTAAGTAAATATATTTTTTTTTTGGGTTAATATGAAACACTCTTAAAATTGATTTCATTCGGGACCAAACAAAGTTCCGAATCAGCTTAAATCAATAGCCAATTGGCTGCCACCTGGCGCAGACACTAAATTTTGCTGTCTATCGATGCAACAGAATCCGAGCCACGTTAAAAGCAAAAAGTGGAAAATTGCGATGCGAGAATCGGCATTAGTGTGTGCGTCTGTGTGAGCAAAATGTACGGTTATAATGCACTTCAGCATTTCACTTAGTGCACAGTTCGTTCTCTGGATTTGCTATATCAACTATAGTTGCCGCGTTGCATGTTGCTGTTGCTGTTGCTGTTCCACACTCTCTGGCCATGCAAAAAGCACCGTTAGGCGAGTGTTTATTACGCTCCTGTTACAGCATACAAAAGCGGCCAGCCAAGCAACCAGCGCAAGCGGGGGTGGGGCGGCTGGCTGCGGGTCGACTCGGTGGCACGTCTAGAACTGCAGCACATTTCGCTTTGTGGCGATCATATGTAATTTTCATATCTGGCCCGAAAGGAAATTGGTTTTTGGTTTTGGCCAAAAGAAAAGTGCCGAGTCGGTCAATCGCCCAATGACCGCTGGGCGAACGTTCCAATTGCACGTGCCTCTCCCCTCGCCAATCTCTCTATCTCTCTCTCTCACTCTTTCTCTATGCGACCGGGGTGCAGTGCATTGCCAGCAATCGAACCCAGCGATCGCAGTACTCGGCAATTTCTTTTTAGCCATTGCCTTTTCTTCAGCTGCGAGCAGAAACATAATTTCAGTTATTTGCCAGCTCAGTTCCTCGACTGCGACTGCGACTGCGACTGCGACTCGCTCTATGCGCATGCGCATAGAACTTCCGGGACAACAAGCTGAAAAACAAGAATGGAAAACGGAAAGTGCGAAAGCGCTCTTCGAATACCCTTGTTCGCACTTAAGGTAGAGTTCAATTTCAACTCTTGCTATATAAAAAGTCAGCTCTTCTTTAATGAAATAAAGGATATTGAATGATTTGAAAAGAAAACGTATCTTTAGGGGTCCAGACATAAAGCTGGCTATATTTGTGTAAAACTGACAAAATCAAGCATTTCCGCCCGAATTTTAACTGTTGTCGAATTAATCACTTTAACACATTTTCCTAACTAATGATTATCTAAACTTGGAACATCTTTTCCTTTAAAAAAAGTTTGCTATATTTTTATATGTGTAACAAACGCAAGTACTTAGTTTTTGTACTTTGTCTTTCTCTCTTAGTTAGTGTATAAAAAGGCCAACTAACTCTAACAACAGCTACGATGGCGATGACAGCAACAACAACAGCAGCGACAACAACAGCAGCAACAACAATAACTGCGATTGCTGCAACTGAGTGCAGAATTAGGTCACTGGGAATTCTTTTTTTTTTTTTTTTTTTTTTTGTTCTTTTGCCCATTTTGTGCAACGTTGTTTTGTGCTGTTGTTGCTGCCTCTTGACTGTTGTTTGTGGCTAGAATGTTTTTACTGTTTTGGTTTATAATGGCACAGAGTTTGGCAACGTGCAACGATCCCAGGCGGCGGCATATTGAGTTGCTATGAAAATATTTGACGGTAATTTTCAATTTGTTGCACAGCGCACAATTTGGCTTGCCGCAAGGAACCCCGAACCCAAAAAAAGCACCACAGAAGTTGCAAGTTCACATCGCATCAAATAACATAGCGAATTTTGTGGTCAATTTGCTGTGGCACGGAATGTGTGTGGTTCCAATCAAAATGGGAAAACAAGTCAAGATTTGTATGCGATATGAATAAGCAGCCGGCAATTTGAGGAGCTGCCGATAAGACTTGGAGGTAGCTATGTGCTACCAGCAGGTTGATATATATCTAATTTATAGTTTGTTTAAATTGTTGCATTGCCATGAACAAGTAATTTAAATAGGAAATTAATAACAGCATAAAAAGTATTGAAACTAATTAAAAAAATATTGTAATTTAAACTACAATTTTTAAATATGCATAGCTGGTATTAAATGAAGTAGTAATAAATGAAGAAAATATTAAATAACCTTTGCTAAAAAAAAAAAATTATATTTATTAGTAAATTTGATTCACGTTGGTTTTTTTTATATATCTACCTATACAATAAAAATGTTGTATTGCGCAATATAATGCAATTACGAGTTATTTAATGCCAATTACAGAACCCTAACTAAATGCCATTAATGGTCAATTAAATTAAATGTATTTTGAAAAAAAAAGTTTAACAATTTTAAATGGCTTTGTAATGGTTAAGAGAAAAATAGGAGAATGTTGATGAGAACTTTTGCCTATACAACAACAACAGCAACAGCAAATAAAACTGATTTTTCGCCATAGCCGCACATTGCGCCTTTCCCTCAATAATTTTCTTGGAAATATTTCTTAGACCGGTTTCATCTTTGGCAGCAGCAAACATTGCAGAATTGTTGTAGATGTTGCTGTTGTTGTTGGCTGGCTAAAGAACCGCGACGCAGACGCGCTCAGCTACCGTTGAGATACTGTTATATTCTGCAAAATGCATCGGCACGTCTCCAGTCCAATGCATCTGTAGCTGAGAGAGCAACTCGGCAGGCCTCTCTCTGTGGTTGTGCTTATGTGTGTGTGTGTGTGTGTGTGTGTGCAGCTCCTTTCGCTGTGCTTTTGCACACATTTTTCAAATGTAAGTTACTTGCGGTCATTGGCTTTAACTGCTTCTTGCGCTGTTGCTGCTGCTGCTGTTGCTGTTGCTGCTGCCTCTTCAGCTGCATTGGCGACTGGCCACTTCGGCTTCGACTGCTGCGCCAACTTGCGGCGCTTGCACTTGGAGGTAACTTGCGGCCATTGTACCGATTCTGGTTGCCATTAGATTCTATGCGGGATTGTGTTTTGGTGGGCTTATGGCTGGATTTGGGCATTGCTTAATCATAAGCTGTCCAATATTTGCGGATCAGATTGGAGTGGTGTTTTAAACCGTGCTCGATGGCAACGCCCAAACAAAAGACTTAGGCAACGAACTTGCCAGAACATGCAGACCAACATGGACAGCGGCTCAGCAGAAGAGCAGCAAAGAGAGCGTCGGCGTGCAAAGACGAAGCTGAGCTGCGCTGAGCCGAAGTGCAAAACGATGCCCGGCCGAAGCACAGCCGAAGCGCCGTCGCCAACAGTCAGTTCAACGAACCTGCGCTCGAATCTAGGCTAAACATTCTCGCGCTGACGTGCAATGAAAACGAAAAGTACCGTAAGCTAACCGCTACGAAGCGGAGGCTTCTGGAAGACGCGGCCAGAACATTGAACGTGGTGCGGGAAGACACAGAAAGAGTGCTGGAAAGAGGAAGAGGCAGAGAGAGTGTGTGCGGGGAGGAACACATTTGATTAGCGAGCGTTGGCCCAAAAAGAGGGCGGGTGTGTGGCAGGGTATGGCTGTGTGGCATGGCTCGAACGTGACGTTCTGTTGTGCCACATAGCACACGCATACACACACATTTATGCAGATGTGTATGTGTGTGGCTGCTAATCAAATGCGCGACTTATCCGGCGTTTGTCTGAGCGGAAGTTGCAAGCGGCTTTATTAGCTTTTAATGGGAAAGTTATTAATGGGACATATTTGGGCGGCTAAGAAGCAAATGAGTTCTAAGACAGCTCACCTACAACACACACACATGCACGCAAACACACACACACACACACACACACACACACACGCTGATATTGATGGCTGATCGGATTGACGCTTTTGGCGCATTGACAGCAAGTCAATTGTTGTCGTCTCGTCGCTTGCCAGCGAAAGAACTGCGAAAGCAAAACAAATTGGTGAAAGTTGTTGCTCAGCTCCAAAAAGTCTTCTTGGCCATTCGTCGCCCGCTTTGTGTTGCGTTATATTCGCGTTCTTATTCGCCAAAAGGTTCTACCTCTTGTCCACCTCTCTGCGTGCCATGTTACAAAAACGGTCGTTGAACCTGTGCGCCAGCGCACCTCATGCAGCGCCTCTTGAAACACCCAGCATTTCGTTTTTCATCTGTAATAATTTGGCGTGTAAACAGCAGCGCCACGGAGTCAACGACTTCTGTGCCGCGGCTCGAAGGCCCAACCCCTGCACCACCACCTCGCGCTCAAGCTGCTTGATAACAACTGGCAGCACTTTTCTGGCCCAATCGCAGCTACGGCTGAGTCATCTTGTTTACGCAAAAAACAAAATAAGACGGCAACATTTTTGGACAGAGTTTCTTTTCATTGGAATCGGTATTGAGAATTGTATAATTAGGCTAACAGCTCCGGCTGCAGTGACGAAAGTGTAATCGCAAAAACACACACACCAACAAGTTGTCTTAAAGTTATGGAAATTTTGACCATGACACGACAGCGCATAAAGCCGCGCTTCTTGTTGTCGTCGTTGGCTGTGAGTCAGCGACCTGCAATCTGTTCTGTTTTGATTAGGGCCAAATGTGACTGAACCTCTGCACAAAAATTGTAAACAAATTATGTTGGGGGAATTCTTCTAGATCTGTTAGACGATGATATTTCCCTGGTAAATGGGGCAACAAGTTTGCATAACAATGGGTCTTATATTTGAATATGACACATGAAAAGGTATATATTTTTTTTCTATAAAAAACAATATTTGATAAATTAATAAATTTAAAAAATAAATACATATGCAATGAAATATTACTAGTTTTGTAATCTTTTCAACTTATCGTTATATCAACTTTTTCCTTTCTACCTTTTTTTTAATTTTTTTTTTAATATGAAAGAATATCGGAGACTCCCTCAGTTATTGCACACTTATAAATAGTTTTCAGCCAAAATTATAATTTATTTTTTTAAACATATTTTGTGGCGAGAAATTCAGTATTCTGTAAAGCTCTGGAGCTCTTAAATGAAAATCCACAAAGATATTTTAACAATAAATAGTTAAAATTCATATTGCAGTTATGGTCGTTCATATCTTGGTTACAATCGTACGTTTTGGCAACTATCTTAAGCCCGTATAATAATAATAATATAATAAGCGATTTGCTTCCCACCTCACGTATCTTTATCATAACATCTGCAGAACCGCAAGAAATTCTTTGGCATGCCAAGACCTACATATGAGGTAGTTGGTCGCATATTAGAATTCCCAGCGTGGCATGCGAGCACAATAAACAATTGCTCCTACGATGCCCAAGTGATCCTCGGCAGATGCAATCGTAATAGCATTTTGATGATCATTTTTATCGCTCAGCCGAAATCTGTAACAAATGTAATGGCCGGAATACTTAGTGCCAAAACCTGCTGCACGGCCTCCACTCGCTGTTCCAGAGCTCCACACATGCGTGTGCGGCGTTACAATGCGATGGCGACTTTGTCGAGCGGCGGCAAATCGGGCAACTTTGGGGGCTCGGGTATATCGGCTTGATGGGTTCGTAATTATTTTCATTTCTTTCGGTACATTGGCCGATGGCATCGGCTTTTGTGTTAACGTTCGTGTTGGTGCTCGGCTGTTGGTGTTCGGGTGTTGGTGTTGGTGTTCGCGTATTGCTACTCCACTTTGTTCATGTATATGTATGCCTGCTCCATGGCAAGTTCAACGCACTCGCTTGAACTGCAGAAAAGACTGTGGCTGAGATGTAGATAAACATTTCCGCAACGGCGCCGAGAGACCTCAGTGAAAAATCTATGTAGAAACATTCTACGTCAGCCAGCAGCCAAATGGCCAAACAACCAACTAACAACCGAACAACACAACAACAACTAAGCCAAGAGAGTGTAACCAACGCGAGATACTTTCATTGGCTTATGCGAATCTTTCTCTTTGGCAATGGCAACTTGGCCGCTGCCTGGCTGAGCTGAGCTGCCAGAGCTGCCAGAGCTGCCTGGCCGCTAACCAGTTTGTTGGCCAGGCTAAAAAGAAAGGCTTTCTTTCTGGCCAGCTTTTGCAAATGCTGCAGCGATTGCAACTGCAATTTGAAAGTATGACCGAGTGCCCAGACCCCAGACCCCAGAGACCCAGCCACAGCTACGGCAGCTACAAACGGCAATTGAGTAATTTTCTTCGTCTTCTGCCGCTGCTTCTTCTTGTTCAAGTCTTGGCAGTTCTTTCAAATTCTAACCAAAAACTTCGTGTTAAAGTTCACGTAGAAAATGGCTTCGGCTTTGTTGTTGCTATTGTTGCTGTTGGAGTTGCTGTTGTTGTTGTTCTTGTTCTTAGTTCGTTTTTTGTTTGTGGTCAATGAACTGCCCGAAAAAGAAACCCAAAAGTTCAGACCTCGCTGTTTGTTACATTCTCGGCCCGCGTCTTACATAAAAAATAAATAAAAAAAAAACTTGACGCACTTCGCTGCGTGGTTTCATTAGGGGTCTGGGGGAGGTCTACGCGGGGGCTTTGAAAAGTCAGCGGCGTATTAATTTTTCTAATTTGTCTGCCATGAGGCGAATGAACTTTTCTAGCTTTTTTAAATATACTTTTTTCTAACTTTTTTTTTTTTTTAGTTTGCTTTTATGTCATGTTGTTATTTCGTTTTCTTTAGCAGCACAGCTTTTTTTCTTTTTGCTTTTATTTTTTTTTGGGAGCTCTGCTATGAAGACATAATAGATATAGTCGCAGCTTGACTGGCTGACTGGAGTTCAAAGAACTCATTCGGCTCTATTGTGAGAATTCATGCATACATTTGAATACCTTGTGCTAGTGTCTAGATTTATGGAAATGCGATACATAAAGACACATCATAATATCAGAGTTTTAAATTGGCAATGTCATTAATCAAAGTTTTCTAGCCTCGAACGATCGTAGATAGCAATTTCGAATGCGTGTAAAGTTAGCGCTGAATTCGATTAGCATTCTGAGTTTTGCTCAAGTTCTCAAGCGCTTGTAACTAAGGCAACTGCTCGACAAAGATTTTTGCATATAAATGTATATAAATAAACATGATATATCGTAAGTCTGCAAAAGAACGTTTGAGAGATAAAACTTGTTTCAGTGCAATCATTAAATTAGTTTTATTATATTTATGTGGGTTAAGAAACATGTAGGTTTGTTCGATCAATTGAGGGTTTTTTTTTATTTTTTTATTATTTGAAGTCGGTAGCACGTGCTTGACAGTTTGATAAATTTATGTATTTTTCTAGTTTTCAAAGCTTGATAAATTTATGGATTTTTCGTGTTTCCGTACATTTTTGTTTACAACCAGAATTTTGTAGCTAGTCACGATCTTTAAATCACGCACAATTATAAAAGAGATGTGTATAAAAGTTATATAATAATATGTATATATTTAAGGTTGTCAGTTTAAAATATAGATACGACAGCATGTAAACAATTTGAATAAAAATTTTATGGCCCCAGTGGTCTTCAGTCTTAACACTTCATATTTTCACTTCGAAAGGTTTAATTCCGTTATTTTACTGAAGACAAGCTTATGGTTCCTTTGAAGCCCCTTAAGAAATTAGGCATATGTAAATTCTTAAAAAAATGTCCACATCGAGACGCTTTTGTCGTCTTTATCAAGCAGCTGCTCCATTGGCAGCAGCCAACACAAGTTGGCATCAGATGCTCTTCCTCTTACACATTTCTCCAGCCGAGACCTAACGGTGCTGCAATCCTTTAGCACCATTTTATACGTCAGCTGCCCGTCAGCTTTCAAGAAATTTCCCATTCATAATTGATTTCCGCTGAGCTCAGTATTCATACATACACATATGAGGCGCAAGTATTTTACTTCCACATTAGACAACAGGCTCGGAGCCAACTGTTATCACACACACACACATGTAGAGAAGGAGAGAGCGATCTGTTTTGCATTTACAGTTATGCAACACAATACAATGCATCCACATCCTTTGACATAATAGCCGTGGCCAAGGCAAGAAATGATCACACTACACAACACGAGCTCGAGACGCTGTTGAAAACGAGTTTCCTGTCGCCAGTCGAGAAATAAAAATTTAAATAAGAAAATAATGAAAAAAAGTAAGAAAAACCGCTATTTTGCTGGCTGAGGCTGTTGAGATGTCGCTGCTGCCTGTTGCTGTTGCTGTCGCTGTCGTAGGCTGTTGTGGCAGTTGCTCCTTTCAATTTCTCGTAATTCTCAAATGAAGCAATCGCCAAAGACGACGTGCAGATCCGCCCGCGTCGCCGCCAACGCCTACAAAATGCTTAACAGGCAACGCAGCTACGGCAAACAACCACCAACAACAACAATAGTCAGCAGACAGTTGAACAATGGAACAACAATAAACACGCAAACAATAGAGAAGAACAACAACACGAACAAGGATTTTTACCGTAATCCTTTCGTTTTGATCCGCTTGAGAAGTATATTTTCATTCTGACGAAAATGAGATTTCTGCTGCCAGAAGCTGGCTGACTGATTGAGCAAGGATTAGGTCTCGCCCGCCAGCTACCTGCCGAGGACATGAGTTGCTTTATTTGAATACGAGTGCCAGCAGGCAGGTACCGCAATACGGGCGCGGCGTCAGGTGGCTGCTGTTGCCGTTGCCGTTGTCTGTTGAGGCAAGGGTAACCAACCAATTGCCAGTTGCCCGTTCCCGTTTCTCGGCTCGATTGAGGAGCAACGTGAGATTTTTACGGCATGTGGAGGCGATGCCATTTGATTGCGTGAAATGTGAAAGAAAATTGATATTTTCTCCAGAGACTCGTAATGTTTACACAAGCAACACAAGTGGAACACTCCGCACATATGTTGTGCAGGAAACGCTGTTAAAGGATTTACCCAGCGGAAATGGCAGCAGCGTGTCTACTTATATTACCAGTCAGCTAAACAATGGTTTAATTAAAGCAAGGACACAGTCATAAAGCCATAAATTTCTAGTGTCCCTAGCCCGAGCTGTTGCCGTCAAAGGGTTGACCCAAGAAAGAAAGGGCTCAAAAGTACGTCCGCCTATCGCTTGGGCAATTAGTGCAGCCTTTCGCTTCCTGGTAAAATGTGCATTGTCCTTGCACGGTAGGCAAATGCGTTTCCATTGAAATTGCATGCAGCCCAAAGGCTGTGCACGGTCGCATGTCTCTCGGTCACTTTGGTCAAGTTCGTTGCTTAAGTCTTTCGTTTTTACATACAAAAAAAGAATCAAAACTTGAAGAAGACACTAAAAACTGTTGCTCAACTCGCACGAGCTGAAACTGGAGTTCAACGAACGCACAAAATTCAAATATATAATGAAACAATCCAACAAAAGCAACAATAATAACAACAACAACAATGCATGCTCTGTTACAAACGAGCGCCAAGTCACAGCAACTGCGGCTCAGCCCGCTGCGTCCCGCCAGCAATCAGTCAGTCAGTTGGCCGCTTGCTTACACCATACCCCCTTTCCAGCCCGCCCCCTTTCTCCAGATGCCACAGATAGACCCTCACGCACTGGCCGAAAAAAGCACAACGACAACGTGGCTGGAGATGAGTTTGTTGACCTGCCAACTCAATTTTTTGTTTGTTTTCTGTTTTTTTTTTTGGCCAAGAGACGAAAATGAAATGGAAAAGAGCGCACACAACGTTCTTTACAATTTTATGTTGTTGCTTTTTTTTTGTTTTTATTTTTTTTTGGTTTTTTAATGCCGCGAAACACTCTCGCCGCACGCCTTTAACTCTCTCGTGGCGTCGCGTCGCGCTCTTGACTTGGTTTTTGAAAAGTGAAGTGAATCACTTTGATATACGCACAGTAGCCGCTGCCGGACAACGACGGACAGCGGACAACGGACGACGGACGCCATACGTCAGCGCTGGGCAATGAGGCTACAAATTACTTATATTCGCATTTTGTTGAATTATGTCGAATGAGTTGAGCAAACACTCGACGAACCGGGCCGAGTTCAGTTACCAAAATTCTCTGAACAATAAACTGTAAAGCTGGAGCTGAAGCTGCGGCTGCGGCTGAAGATTTCCTTTGCCGCTGGCTGCTGTTCATTGTTTGTAGGTGTGTCGCGGGAGCATACGCAAATATAAACATATATATGCACATATATGAATACTTGTATTTGAATACTTGTATTTTGAGGGTGTTTACAAAAGGGGGGCTGCTGCTGCTGGTGTTGCTTTCTTTTGTGCTTTGCTCGAAGGGGCTTATGCTGTCGATAAGATCACGATGCGGAAATCAATCAGATTTGTGTGGGCTGCTCAGCTGATGCACCTTATCAATGACTAATCAATGTGAACAGGAAATTTGGAGCTTGAATTACTCATACTCATACTGGATGAATTATAAGTAACTGTTGTTTGTTTCTTGCTGCTCATAAACTCAACTTAACTGTGAGAATCATCCATAACTTATAATTTTTTTTTTTAATTTAGAAGGCTATTTATCTTCTGTTCAACTGTCTTCACAATTTCGCTTGTCTATCCTCGTTGACTTTGTCCATAAACTTTACAAATGTAGCTACTTATATGGAATTACAATCCTCATTCCATAACATTTTCCCAGTCATTTAATAATGGGCTATTCAATAATTGGCAAGAGACCAGCGCAAAAACTCTCGTGCTTCATTTTTTTTTCGCACAAATTTGCAGGTACCTGAACAAACAGTTCCTGAAAAAAATGACCGCAACCTTCTTAAAAAAAATGAACAGAACGGAACGGTGAAAGTTATGAGTTTGCGAGTCCTTGAACTGTTTTTATGTGTTGTTTATCCCTGGCGATGCCGCAAAATGCGCGTGTCGCTGTTCTGCCTTTGGCCCGAACATGCAAAACAATGGAACAGGCCAATGCCTGGCTCGGGTCGGGTCTGTGCCACTAACTGACCTGCGATCATGACGAAAAGTTGCGTCACTTTGGCATACTGTGATCCCTGGAAAATGCTGCATTGTAAATCTTCCGGCGTGTTTTGAGACCGACAAGCTAAAAAGCAGGACATCAACAAATTTCACAGCCTTGTTGGAAATTTTTTAAGCACCGCCATAAACATTTGGGCTCGTAACACATAATAAAACAGGGTGTATGACAACTTGCTGTTTAATCTGTACTTTTATCAGTGCTACTTCCGATAAGGCGCAAGGTTTGTTGGAGATACGAAAATAGGTTACTAGTTCCGCTTGAAAATGGGCCACACATCCTGCGCAGCCTTTTCTTTTGTTTTTTTTGAAGTCGTAGTTCCTTAAACTAAGTAGAACGCGCTTTTCCAGGTCATTTCCGTTGGGATTCTAAAGAGAACTCGGTCACTTGAATCGTCATTCAATGGCCAATGCTCAATTGCAGCGCTCGTAACCACAAGGCTCTGAAACTTCCTTTTTTATCCCAAATCTTAAGGACTACATTGGTCTAAAATTACATAATTATTGGTTGCTACCTTAAAAAGGTAAATGGTAAACGAAGCGATAGAACCCTTAACGGGGACAGCACTCACAACAACAACACACGCACACATAATAAAAAACCCATAAAAAACTTGAGAATTTTCGCGCGCAATGGAAAATTCTGGTGCCTCTATTAAAGCAACCCCAAAGCGAAAAAAATGAAAACCCAAAGAAAAAAGGACAGCGCCGACAGATGCGCCGATTGATTCAACGATTATCATCAAATCCTCCAGGCTAAAGGGAACTCATGTTGCACAGCGCTTCACGTTTATAACTGTGCTTGCTTTTGATTTCGTCAGGTGTGCCAGGAGGAGCTCCTTTTGCCTGCTGCTGCTGCTACTGATATTCCTGCTGCTGTTGAAGCGGCTGGTGGTAGGAAATCGAAATCCTTTTGTTGCGCGTTTACAGTTAGCGCGTCGCATTTGGTAATTACCCCCAGCAGCAGCGGCAATCGTGGGAGCGTTCTCTTACAGGATATGCCAGAAGGCTCTAACGGTTCATAATTATGCAAGTAGCTGTCAGCTCCAAGTGCGCGACTCCCACTCACACACACACTACGCAAACACACACATATGTGAGTGTCTATATCCGATTTCAGCTTGTCAGCTTGTCAACAACATTTGCGGTTATTTTCGCGCCGCGTTTCGATTCATCAATCAGCATTAGTCTAGTTGTGAGTTATGAGCAAACAGCTGAAAAACAAGAGCGACAACAGCTTAAGAGTTCATTGTTACAATTATGAAGTGTTGCCGGAGGCTACGAAATGAACCAGCCGCAAAAATGGGGAAAAACAACATAAACAACCGAATAGTCGAATAGCTGGAGAATCGAACAACCTGCACCAATAAACAATTTTTATTGCGAACTAATAAAAAAACAACGTTTATTTTTTTGTATTGAGTGGGTTTGGGCTATTTAAAGTTTGGTCTTTAGATGGAAAGAATTCTGATTGTTAAAAGAGTGTAGAAGATATTTTCTAATTTCTTTGTGTAATCTAAAATCTAGAAAATATAAAATTTAATACCACTTGTATAAAATTGATTGTAATTACTCTTTCAAAAGGATCTATGCACAATTAGTTTAATAGCTAGAAAGCTGCAAATACGTTAAAAAACTTGATTGCATTAAGATGATATATGTTTAGACAGGATGATATCGTATCTTAACACAGAAAATTAAAAAATTAAAAAGAATAAACAAATTTAAAATTTTTCTAAGACGTTGTTTTTACAAAAAAAAAAAAATTGATTATAAATTTATGACATAATACTGTTAATCTACCTCATAAGAAGACTTCATAAAAGTAAATTTCTTACTCGACTAATATCAGAAAATCTTGATAAGGATCTGTCGCATGTCGTCTTAGCAATTTCCTCGTATGTCACACTTAAGACAACACCGTTATACTATCTTAGTACCTTCAGCAAGCTGTCAGATGCCATAAGTGTTGCCAGTTGCTCTACAAAGCTACTTGTATTCAACTGCAGCTAACAGAATGATAAGCGTTTCAGCTTTGGCACCATCTTATCCCAGCATTTACAGTTAGATTCTTGCATTTTAATTGCGTCTTAGGCGAATGTAGAGCATTTGAAGAACCTATGTGTTCTCAGTGCAGTAATCATAACAATTTGCAGAACGGAAAAGGGAGTGGGAGCAGGAGATGGAGAAGAAGGCGTCAGGGACAGAGATAGAGGCAGAGTATCTGGCGTAGGTCGTTGGCTGTTTGGGTCTTTGGCTGTTGGCGGATTGACAAACACTCGAAGACATGCAGAACGGGAACAGCATAAAACCAAAGACAGCGACAACGCCAACAATCCAAGACAAGACAAGACACTTGGCGCTGCTCTCGCGCTCTCTCTCTCTCTTTCTTCTGTCTCTCGTGTTGAGTTGCGAATACTCAATTGTATAGTTCTGCAAGTGTGTCTGTGTGTGTGTGTGTGTTGGCAGAAAACAGTTAACTTTGCTTTTGTGTGCGTTGGCCGCGCCGTTGTTTGCCTTGTTGTTGTTGGCGTTGTAGTTGCTGCTGGTTGCTGCTGCTGCCGCTTGCTGCTGCTTGCTTGCTGTTGCCGCTTCTGTCGGTCATTGGCTTAGCACACATTTTTCATTTCGTTGCGGAAAAGAGTGAATTCCAATGCCTCCTTCTTGGCTGGCCAGTGGCCACATCTTCGAGTCAAATGTGCCACACGTCGATTGCAGTTGGAGTTGGCTTCAAGATTGATAGCGAATACTTTCAGAATTGCAGCAGCATTGTTCTAAGATCCGTCGCCGCAAATTGAACTCTACAGGTGTCTATTATTAAGGTAAACAAACAACAAACACACACAGACACTTAGTGCAAATGGCAACAAAACATTCACTTTGTCTGCAGCCTCCGACGAATGGCAAGTTCATTGCTCCTAACCTAATTTCTCAAACATAATCATGAAGTAAATCAGGTTTGGCACATAGATAACAACAACAACAACAACAACAAAGGCAACGACAGCGGCGACAACGTCGTCGTTGCGACTTCCAGAGACTGAGCCGCGTTTAGAACCATCACAGTCGCGACTATCAATCTGTCTATGTGTGTGTGTGTGTGCGGTGAGAGCTTTTACCGCAAAATTGGCGCGTGTGTTTAGCACCTTTCGCGCCCCCAACTGACAAGCTGTTGCCAGCAGCAGCAGCAGCACCCAAAGCAGCAACAGGAACAACAAACATAGGCGCAGCTGCAACTGTGCTGCATAATCAACTGCTGCGTCTCCCGCTCTGATCCACTTAAATAAAACCAAAAAAAGTGCAGCCCAAACTGCAGTTGGCAGTGATACAAAGTAATTGATGGCAGCAGCAGCAACAGCAACTGCGCCAAGTGGCAGTTAGTCCATTTGAGGTGGCTGACTTGGTAATTTGATGAGTGACCATCAAGCACAATGAGCGCGAAAAACAAACATTTGCGGCCAGATTTGGCAAAGCAACGGCCGAGCAACAACAACATTAACAACAGACAACAGCAGCAAGAGATATTCTTATATGATTGGGGTTAAGATTTGCGGTTAACTAACTTGTGCGGTAGCTGCCAAGCAGGTCCTTTCTTTTTGTTGATTCAGATGGCCGCTTTAATGGAAAATTGCAAGCTAAACTTGTCTATAAATATAGTGCTTAAAAGCAAAGCAAACATTTCTATAACATTAAAAGAACCTTAGACAAGCCATAACAGTTATTTTAGTTAAACCAATAAACAATTTACAATTTAACAAATTTGTATTTGCCTGCTAATCAAATGACTTAGGCAACAAACTTCAGAAACCTTTTTAACTTCAATTTAAGCTTGAAAACCGTTTGGCAAGTAATTTAAAGTGAACTCCATTTAAGTTTTTAGCCCTATCATGCAAAATAATTTAGAAAAATTATTGCTTAATCTCAGTAATCAATCAACAACAGCGACACGTCGCAAACAAAAGACTTTGGCAACAAACCTACAGGTGAAGGAAAAAAATTTTAAAATTTCAAATATTAAATGTAATAAATAAAAAGCATATTTATGACCATTTCGGCAGCACTTTAAGCTGTTGTTCTCTTTGTCCCTGCTGTTGTTGTTGTTTTTGTTGTTGTTATTATTGTTGGTGCTGCTCTACCATCATTTATTTATTGAAGTGTGGCTGCTGGCGCTGGCCAATGAACTCCAGCAATGAAAACGAACGTATAAAAAACGAAAACAACAAGAACAAAAACTGCGAAGAAGAACCAAAAAGAAATGAGCAGCGCCCCGCACAAAACAGAAACCGAAACGACACAACAAAAATTTTTGGTTTCAAGAAGTCATTGAACCTGTTACCAAAAAAAAAAAAAAAAATACACACACAAATACTCTTAACGTTGTTCTTTGGGTGCGTGAGCTTGAAATAAACTTGGCTCGAAATGAAATGAAAAGAAATGATTTTTGGAGCCCCAAAAAAAAGGCCGAAAAGCAAACGAAAGAGCCATCAAAATGAAAGAGCCATAAAAGCGGGCGACGTTAACGTGCGCTCATGACTTGGCCAGCTGGATGTGGCTCTCTCAATGTGTATGTGTTTGTGCGTGCATGAGTGTTAAATAACACATACAAAGTGTGTGTAGGCCTAAAACGCACTTGTTGTGCCTGCTGACAATATTTTTATAGTTTTATTTTTCGATAGGCATTTCATATTTATTTTTTACTTTCAATTATGGACAGCAGCAAAAAACGAAGAACTTAAAATACGAACTTGTTTTTGCGCGGGGAATATTTCTTTTTCCCACTTTTTTGTCTTAAGACGCAATAGTTTTATGCAAATACCAAAAACACTCTTATTGACTTGCGTTAATCAGAAAGGTTCTTCAAATTCCGAAAGTTCTTAAAGCAACTGCGTTTCATCATCATCATCTTCGCACATCAACCAAATCCGACAAATATAATGATGATTTATTTACTAAATATTATAATTGTGCTCATGCTCATGCTTGTGTTGCCTTTTTGGGCGGGTTTTTTTTTTTTCAGCTGCTTCTTACTCTTTTTTTTTCATTTTATATTTGTTTAAGAATTTATTGACCCCATGTTGGAACGTTTTTGCTTTCTATGTGCCTCACGACCAGCAGCAGCACCAGTAGGTTCTAATGACCACAATTCCCAAGTTTCTTGAGCGTGTCTTTCGTTTTTTTTTTGTTTTTTTATTTCGTTTGTTGGTTTCATTGTCCATTAGAAGCCGACGTCGCTCTGTAGTTCTGAGCGAATAAACTTTTGTATGCCTTAATTGTTATTTATAGAAAATGATAGTAAGTGTTGCAAAGCTAATGACTTTTTGCGCGGCTTGTGTAGAGTTCTATAGGCCTTTCGGCTTATGGAGATCTTCTGATCCCACCAACTGATTTATTGTGCGTGCTTTTTGATTCGCTTCATAATCCTCTGTGCGCTTTATTCATTTTGCTTTTTTGTTCTTCAACGCAGAGTTCAAGGTTAAGTTAGCTAAGTTAATGCTAAAAATATTGATTACCTTAACAAATTGCCGGGTTGCCAACTGCCAAGTTGATGCTAATGCTGGTATTTTTCAAAGCCCGCAGCTTACCTTTGTTAATTACATTTTAGTTATGTAAATGCCAATTTCAATTAGTTGCTTTTTTTATGTCTTTGTTGTAAATAATGATGTGGCATTTATTTGATCTATTGTTTTATCTCATTTGCCGCCTTTTTTATCTGAGTAGCCAGCGGACGGCTTTAAGCCGGCGTTGCTGTCTGTAACCAGCAACATGCCTTTTAGCTTTTATTACGCAATTTTTTTTAGTTGGGTGTAAATCAGATTTTTTTTTATAGAGTCGATTTATTCTTTTGGCGCATGTTTGTTGCTATTAAAATTTATTGAAAAAAAAAAAACAGAATACAAAATAGCCCTTATTAAAAAATACATTTGTATTTGAATTCAACGTGTTGTGTACTAAAAGCTTTTTCTAGCCAACCTGTCATAACTTTGTTAAGTTTAAAGATTATTTCCAAGTATGATGTTTTATGTATTAAAAATGTTTCAAGTTAGGAAAATACATTTTCTTTCAAACACTCGAAAATTATTAACTAAAATTTGGTCTTTTTAGGTTTCCAAATAAATTAATTTACTCTACTTCACCACATCAAAAATAACAATTTACCAATGGGAAAACCATTTAAATTAAATTGTGTTCTAAATATAAGTAATAAATTTATGTATTAAATAGTTTTTAAAAATTGTTATAAATTATTACCCAAATTGGAAATATGTATTTATGGAACAGAAACCATTTGCACTAAGCTTTTTTATTGTTATACTGTAAGTGTTTGTTTCCTTAATAACATTATAATTTATGAACTTTTTTTCAGCTATGCAAAACGACAACTCGCCAGTTCCATTTTGGGCAAACAACCAGTTGGAGCAACAACAACAACTATAGCGCTGTTGAGACGGCCGCCCATTACAATATGCAATTATAGCATCATGAAATTTAATACGCCAAAACAAACAAACAGCAACAACAACAACGACGACGACCAATTACATGCAATTGTGAGTGCGAGTGCTGAGTACAAGTATTCACCTGGTCAGAGAGTGGGCGAGAGCGCGCCGCGTGCAATTACAGGCGATAGCAGAGCGTCACGTACGTGTACGTGTGTGTGCGTGAGTGTGTGTGTGTGTAAGTGAGTGTTTGAAACGGGTTAAGAGAATGAGAACAAGTGGCGGTCGGTCGCGCTTGGCTTGCGCAGATTCTAAACTTGTTAGAAGAGTTCAACAAATGAGCGCGAGCGCCAATTGTCAAGATCAATGCTGTTGCTGTTGCTGCTGCTGCTGCGGCTGTGGCTGCTGCTGTTGCTGTTGCCGCCACAAGCCTTGAAAATGTTGTAATTTTACGCTCGCATGCTCAATTTGTGCTCACTCTCCGTTTGACGGCGTGTGTTAGAGGCGTTTAGAACTATTGCAAAAAGCACAAAATTTATTGAGTAAAGAGCGGGGCCAACAACAATAATAACAACAACAATAGCAGTAAAATTACCAATGCTCAATGCCAAAGAGATGCCGCTGCTCGTGGCTCTGCCAACGCACTCACCTTGAATGAAAGTTCTGGCCTGTTGCGCTCACCACACACACACACACACACAGACATGCATTCAAACCCGAAGAGATACCGCGACGAAGCGTTGCGCTCAATGTAAAAGGAAGGCAGCAGCGGCGACTGAGACAGCGACAGCGGCAGAGGCAGCGGCTTTATGTGTGTGTGCGTGTGTGCGTGATCAAGAACCTGAGACACCTGAGCTGCGGCTGCGGCTGTGTCTGTGTGTGTTCGTGTTTTTTGAAGAGAAAGAAGAGTCGCCGTAGAAAGCAGCGGGCAGAGCTGCTGCCTGTGGACTTTGTCTGTGTGTGAGTGCGTGTCGTGTAATGAAATGCTGAAAAAGTCTATCTGTCTGCGTCGGCGCTGCTGAGGCGCTGCTGCTGCTGCTGCTGCTGTTGCTGGTGCTGCTTTCAGAAGCCTCTAACGACGTCGCCGCTGCTGTCGTTCGACATTGAAGTCGCAACGCGACTCATCCGTAGTTCAGTTTCCCGTAAGCAACAAAACGATCGAGACATGGTTTCGTAAGCAGCACGCGTTACGTTTTTATTGCTTTTAGAAGAAGAAGAAGAAGTAGAAGTGCACGTTACGGCGAACCGTCAACATCAACAACAACAACAACAAAACCTTCTAAAACTAAACAAAACAAATTCTGTGCAACATTGTGCAACAACATCAACAACAACTAAAAAAACAACAAGGTGCAACAAAGTTACGAATTTGCTGTTAGAGTGGAACAAAAGTGTTTTCATATTGATAAGACTGACCTCTTAAGATATGATAGCCTAATACGCAAAATTTCATAAATATAATTAGGCAATTAGTTCAAATACCCCCTAACGGAGTGTGCACTTCAGTGCCAAAGATGTGCATACTTATAATAACAACAACTAGTGTTTATAAATAATAAAAAAAAAAAAGATATATATATATATATATACAAACAGCATTTAAGCATTTGGATTTATTACGTAATGGATTTAAAATTAGCAACATCAACAACAACAACAGCAGCAGCACAACAAGAACAACAACAGCAACACGGATATGCACTTAAACAATGAAAATGGTAAGAATATTTTTTGAAAAATTCATATTTTTATACTTTTTTCATATAATTTTTTTAAACTTTAAACCTAAATTTTAAGCTCAATCCCCAATATGTCGTTTCGACTATTATCATATAGTTCTTAATTTTTTATAAGCCCAACTCTACCAGAAGTTTTAAACCATTCTCGAATGTTCTGCAAAGAAAGCTTTCCATAAACTTACCAAACTTGTTGCCGTAACTCTCAGACCTTACCAGAAGCACTCTTAGCCAGATTTGGATTATTTTAAAAACTGGCATATTTTTGGCTTTTATTCCAACATATAAGTTACAAAGTCAGTATATTGATATGTTCTTCACAACACACCGACGAACTTTAGCGAATAATTAAATATTTTATATATTATAAATACACTTGAATATCAAAAGCATTTTTTAGATTTCCGGAGAACATAGTTTATTTTTAATGCAGTTAAAACTTTAATTGAAAATCCATGTATCATTAAGAAAAAACCCCAACTAGCCTCAAAGTAACACAATCTCAACAATAGGTTCTATTAAAACTGATCCCGCAATGACTTGTATTATGTGATTAATGATAATTTGTTTACACAAGATCACAGTCTAATTGACTTTATGTACCATTAAATACTTCCTGGTCTGTCTTAGGCATTACATAATAACCAAAACAATGCAAATGAGCCATCAACAAATACATACAGCTGAGACAGAGCATAACACAAAACAAATTGCATAATCAATTTGCCAGCCAATTTAATTGAATTATTAATTCTTGTTTCTGATGAAGACCAAGTGAGATTTGCTAATTGTCTTTTTTTCACCCTATTCAATTCGCGTGTGTCAAGTTCTCACTGCAACAAATTGCAAACAAATTATGTTTTGTTAATTGTCTTTCTTTAAAATATGGCCGAATGGGAAGATTTTAACAAAGGTGGACATAGGTGCGTTTAAATTTAACCATGATGTTAGAAAATTCTAAAGCCAAAGATGAACATGAAGATGAAGACTTTCTAGTGTGAGTTATGCTAATGCATAAAAGTATTATATAATCATGCCATGGGTAGCGCAAAACAAGTTTCAAAGTAACAAAAAAAAAGGTAAGAAGAAGAACATACAAAGCCCAAAAGGTGATTAATTACTGTCAGACTAGTAAAATGGTATATAAAAAGTTCTTAAGGCGAATTTATGAGAAATTTAATCAAGCATAGTAAAAAGACTACGCAATGGCTACTTTCCGTTGAGTCAACAATGAAGAGCTGCCAAGTGTGGATAGCATTTCATTAGAAAAATTATATATTGTTATTTTAATAATCACACACAAAATAAAAAAATAAAAACCTAGCAAAGTGAGCAACAAAAATAATTAGACAAAAACCAGTTTCTGGCCTTAAACAAATAAACAGCAACAACAAATGGGCAAACACACAATTTAGAGGCATACACATATCAACAGATATAAGTATATGTACACACACTTATATATAGAGTTGGTATCTTTATATACTATAAGAAGCGCTAGGGAGAGAGAGACGCGCAAATAATTGGCGACGTAAGGCAGAAAAACCTTGACTTTGACTTTAAATGACTCGCAACGCCGTAACAACAGCAACAAAAA
The DNA here is from genome assembly GCA_035041545.1 of Drosophila colorata. Lineage (NCBI taxonomy): Eukaryota > Metazoa > Arthropoda > Insecta > Diptera > Drosophilidae > Drosophila > Drosophila colorata. The sequence continues at coordinate 12,741,945 of JAWNLD010000564.1, forward strand.
CAACAACAACATCAACAACGAATAACAACAACAATAAAAGTTGTGATATATTGTCTAAACAAAAACAAATTTGAAATGAAATCGAAACGTGTCGTGAACGCTGACGCTCAAACCCGAGATGAATGAACAAAGTAAAGGCAATGGCAAAAGCAAAAGCAAAGTCAAAAGCAAAAACAAAAGCACAAAAGCAACGCAAATGCACATTAAGCTGAATTTCAATATCAAGGTCATTAGCTGCAGCTGTCCGAAGACGCAGTTGCCACCTGTTCCACTCTACGGCAATAGCTTCAATTCTAATTGATTTTAAATGGCACATGAGATGACAGATCAGCTACCCAGCTGGGTGCGGGGGCAGGGCTACAGCTCGATATTATGCAAACAGTCGGTCAGACAGTCGGACAGTCAGGCAAAAGGTTATTTTGCAATTTAAATGAGGCAGCAGCAAAAGCCGCTCTCAGTATTTTGTTGTTGTTGTTAGCTGATATTTGGCACGCATTTAGAAGAGTTTTTTTGGGCATTGCGTTTTGTCAACACACACACACCAGCACACATAGGCAAAGCCACGCTTAAGTTGGCCGAGTTCAATGACTGCGCGACCAAACAAAAGACTTAGGCAACGAACTCAATCTAGCCTGGCAACGGTTTTCATTTTCATTTCTGTACAGCGAGAAGAAGAAAAGAGAGAGAGAGAGAGAGGGTGTGTGACAGAGAGACAGCATGCACATAGGAGTCTAGCATTAGAATGATGTTGGCAAGGGCGCGACCAAACAAAAAGTGAATCTGCCGCTTGAGCGAACCAAACCAGTTCAACGCTGCAATTTAGTTACCATCCTTGCGTCAGCGGTGGGCCTGCGTTGGGGCAGGTTGTGCGGCGGTACAGGCAGGCAATCCAAGGCAAGGCAAGGCAAGGCATCGCTTGGCAATGCATGGCAAGGCAGCTCAGCATCGGCATCGGCATCGGGCATCAGGGAATCATTTGCCGTGAAAAGGGCGTTCAACTGGCAAATGCTCATGGGCACATGGCGTGTGTTCGAGGTTCTTGCACTTGGGGCCGCCAACAAGTTCTTTGCTGCTGCAGCAGTTGCTGCACTCAAAAGCAGTCTACGGCCGTCTGTCGATGCACTTCTGCTTTGCTTTTCATTTTGCTCTAAGGCTGCACGTCACGTCATGAAAAGGGAATCAAATCACTCTTACTCTTTGCCGCCGTTGCGGCCAATCTCATAAGGTTATTGACTTTGCCCGTGGCTGGGCCTTTTGCTTTCTTTGTTGCTGCAATTAGAACTGCTGCCCGCCCCGATTGCCCAGGCTCCAGCCGCAGCACAGCTTCAACTGCAGCTGAAGAGCGGCTCAGACATGCACTTGCCACGCACTGCAACAGCGAGACCTGCAAGTCATGCCAGCTAGCTAAGCACAACGGCTTGCGCCTAAGAGAGCGCCGGCAAAGAGAAGCCGCACAGGTGGCTAAAGAGAGCGCGCACCAGGAAGAAAGTGTGCAATGGCCATGCGAAAGAATCAAACGAAAGACACGGACGCACACAGCAAAAGAGGCATGAAAAGAAAACAAGTTCGCCAGTTCAATGACCGACCTACTCAAGCGCGTTATAACCAAAGCAACACACACACACGCACACGGGAGCGGAGAGCGGCGCGCGGCTTCGTGTGTGCCCGTTTGAGCGACTGCGGCCCGCTCAGAGCGTAAGCGCATGCGCCGAGGCGGCCGAGTCGCTGCTGCTGCTGCTGCTGTTGTCGCGACTTCGCTGCTTTTGTTGAACTTTTGCGGCAACAGGTTCTGTGTCATGTTGTTGTTGTTGCTGTTGTTGTTGCTGTTCCGACACTATCGCGTGTGGCGTTTGCTGTTAGCTGTAAATGCAGGCATTGTTGCTGCTGCCGCTGTTGTTGCCTTTGTGCATTGACTGTGACATTGACTAAGCCAGCGGCGCTGATAAAAAGCGCGCCGTCGATCAGCACAGCCCACTAGTGTGGGTGGGCGTCTTTTTCTACATTTTTGGGGGGGGGGGGGGCTACTCTTTTGTTTCGACTGCTGCTGTTGTTGTTGTTGTTGAATTGGAATTATGCTCATTTACGCGCCATGCATACGTAATTGCCATTGGCGGCATTACGTTATGCGACCCACGAACCCAGCGCGCCCGTAATTGTTATTTGACTATGACAAAATGACTTTTTATAATAAGCACAGCCAAACCTGTGTAACGGTATTTTATGGGCTTCGAATCGTTTTGTTTTTCTTCTTCTTTCTTTGTTCTTTCTTTATATTCTTTTTTTTACAGTTGTCCATTAAAACGTGCTTGAAATTTTATTAATTGACGCCAGCAAGTTAAGCTTTTGCCCGAGCTTTAAGTGCTGCAGTTTGCATAACGTTGCGTTCATGTGAACACTTCCGGTTTCGACTCTCTAGTTCATTGTCAACTGTCACAGGGCATAGAAAACGCAACCAACCCTCCTTGCGTGCGAACTTCTCAGCTCGGCATGCGTTGCAGCGAGAGCGGACCAGAGTGTGACAGAATGAGAGCGCCTAGCTGCAGAGCTTTAAGTTGCAATGCAGTTTCGCTGCACTGCAACAAATTACAGTTACCAAAGTTACAACTTTATTAAGGGCTATAGTGGCTTTTGTTATTTTTTTTCATGACCTTGCTGTACGGAAAAGTAAACATTATTTTTGTAAACTTTAGTTGTCAGATAAGATAAACTTTACGTGTTACTTTTAACATTGTTAGTAGATAATGCCGTCTGTTTTGTTTGACAGTAAATTCTTATCTAATTGGATGATTTTACAGGGCTTAAACAAAAATGTTCAAGGTCTATATATTTTTGTTGGCAAATGCTTGCATTGCAGACCTAGCTTAAGACTGCCTGGCTTGCCATCATTAAGTCAGTTTATCGGTTTTACGCTCTCCCTTTGGAATCCTGACTTATGCCTATATACGAAAATTACAGCCAACCATTTCCTGTTAGCTTTGAAAGCTTTTGTCAGCTCCTTTCATGGACAGACCTAGCCCAATAAACCTGCTTTGGTACCCCAATGAACCCACTGGAAATCACAGCACACCACAGCGCTGCACAACACCACAAGACCCCGACAACAAACCCTGGCAGCAACCCCTAGCGCGGCGTCGACTGCACTGCAGGCGTCGCTTGCAGACGCGCCTCGACTTCGACGCTGGCGACGGACGCCGCCCTTGTAGCGCTGCCTTGCATTGTTGTTATTGTGAAATGCGCGAGTTCAGCTCATGCCAAGTGCAAGTGCCAACCCCACTTCGGCCCCCCCTAACGCCTGACTGAGGCCCCTCCGCCAGCATGGCTGCTTGTTTACTGTCTGCGTTGCGTTCACAGGCTGCATGCGACGTCGCTGCCGACGGCAGCGGCGACTGCGACTGCGACAGCGGGCTGGCCAAGTGGCAGCCGTTGGATTGGCAGTCGCTTCAGTCCTGACTCGGGATGTTAGCGCGTTGGGCAGGTCATGTCTGGCAGGCGTAGCAGCCGCGTCGCGTGGACCAACAAAAAATAACAAAAAAATAAAATACACAAAAAAAATAAAAATTAATAGTTATAATTATAATGAAATAGTTTTGCATATTATACAACAAATCAAATGATATACCACAATTGTGTTCAAGCAAATCGATTTAGTGCCGTTTAAGTGTAAGATTCTAGCGTATAAGGCTCGAGTGTAGGCTCTGTGTATATACATATATATATATAGTACATATATCCCAGCATTACGGCACCCCAAACAGACCGTGGCAATGTGTTCATACGGCCGTAGAACTCTATGCTTTTATCGTATCTACTTTCGCGATAATTTTGCGATAATCAGTTTCTTCAAATCGCGTTTAAAATGCATTTTGGCCAATACTTGAGCAAATATGAGACTGAGAAACCACAACAACAAAAACAAAAAAAAACAAGCGAAACAATTACCGAAATTCTTGTGCAATAAATCTAAGGAAAAGGTAAATACATACAGCAATACTTGGTATTAATTTTATACTTTTGCTTTTCTGCGGCATGAGCATGTCCACTGCCAGTGCTGACCATGTCCTAGCGCACCATAAAGCTCGCCGCCGAAAGTTTTTTTTTATTTTTTATAGCCAATGCTGCTGCTGTTCGTGGCAGTTCAATAACCTTCCGAAATACGCAGCCAGTAATGGCAGCAGCAGCAGCAGCAGCAACAACAGCAGCAGCAACAGCAGCGGCAGCGTCGAGAGTCCTGACTACACGCCAGACACAAACAACAACAAGCGGCAGACGCCGCTGCTGCTGCTCCTGCTGCTATTGTTGTCTCGCTTGCACGCATCGAAATCGAATCGCTCGTCCTGTCTGAATGGCTGGAGTGCAAAAAATTAAAAGTGAAATTTTGTGTGCTGGCGCCTGCGCCGCCTCAACATATTCCTGGCGCTGCATTCAGGGTCCTTGGCCGCAGTCGCTGCGCAGCCGGCGCCAACGGCCAGCACGACGCACTGCACAAAACTGCACACTGTCAAGACCACAACCCAAAGCGAGTCGGCTGCCCAGGCACAGGACCAGGACCTTCGTTCAGCTCGTCGTTGTCCTCGTCGTCGACGTCGTCGTCTCGTCGTCATCGTCGTCGTGGTCGTCCTCGTCTGCTGTCTGCTGTGCATTGTGTACAGCTTTTGCTGTCGTTGTCCTGTCGTTTGTGTGTTTCGCTTTCCGTATTGGGTGTGTATACCACAAAGCAGCCGGCAAAAGCCGACGACCGTGCAACGTACGTGCCCAAAAGTTCATTGAACGCGCCAGCGATTTATGTATGAAAAGCGAAAAGGATAATGAGCAGCAGCAATGGCAGCAGCATTGGCAGCATTGCTAGATGTGGCAGCAACAGCAGCAGCAGCGGTGGCGGCGGCGGCGGCTGCGTCGGGCCCTGCCCCAACATAATGTGGCAACATTGGCAAGGCAGGCGTCTGCTGCAGCCACTTCCCCGTATGGAAACTCCGAACTGGCGTCGTCTGGCGCTGAAAAGGGTCGTTCGCCTTTTCTGTTGTCTGGCAAAATTTTACTTTGACTTTTTTCCACCCACCCCCCACACACACACACACACTTACACAGCAGAGGTCTGTCTGCTCCTGTCTGCCAGCAACCCCTGCCCCCTCTGCACCGCTCCACGTCTCGAATTTATGCGCATTTTCAATCGCTTTGTCGTAGGTCGTGTTTGTTGTTGTTGTGTCGTCAAGGTAATGTCGCCCACAGGATTATTGCTAGCATATGTGCATATGTATATATCCTTTTAAGCCGCTTCGCTGCCTGTGATCGCAGCTCCCTACCTGAGGGCGTACACCTTAATCTCTCTGCTTTCCTTTATGAATTTTCAGGCAGTTTATTTTTTTTTCTTTCTTAATTGTTGTTCGCAATTTTTGTCGTCTGTGGCGAAATTGTCCTTTTGGCAGCGGGATATGCGCAACATCAACTGGCTGGTAGCCATGACATCATAATAATGTCCTGGCGGTGCCCCATGTTGAATGCAACCGTCAACTGTCTGCGCTGCATTTGACCTTTGGGTTCAGTGACCCCTTAGCGACTGTTGAAAATGATGATGCAATTCCCTTGGGCAGATAAGGCAGCAACTAGGCAGTTATTAGAGGGCGTTCTTTTTAAAACTCATTAATTGGGTCTTAAATTATGCAAATTAATGTATATTTTAATACTTTGCTTGTTTCGTAAAGGAAAGTCCTTATTTAATTAAAGAATATTTTTAAAATTCACGAAAATAATGACTTTATGCTTCAAAACTGTTATTATTATATAAGAATGTTATTTACTTTAGTAAATGAGATGTAAGCTATGAAAGAAATATAATTTTAATTCTATTTTTGAAGTTTGCATTGTAGAATTTTATAGCATACTTACAGGCGCTTAAATTTTATTTCGTTTAAATGTTTGGTTGTATTTCGAATTTATCCTTATTTACACACACCACGCCCACTCTCCAACCAATATTTATGCAATTTCGATTTTCGGTCAAATTGTTTCTTTAAAATAATATGCCGCTTAGCTACAATTATAGCGCAATGCATTCTTAATGCCTGTCACGTCACAGTGTAAACAGCAAAGTTTAAAAGTTTAATTAACACTAAAAAAAATCAACAACACAAAGTAAAACTTTCACTGCGCAATAAGTCAGAAAACTAAGGAAAAAACAAGCACAAATAGAATAATTGCTAAATCAGCTGATAAGAAAAGCCAAGTGCATAGCGAATGTAAAAGCCGACGAAGGAGCAGCAGGGAAAACAATAACTGGAACTGAACGAGCTGATAAGAGGGCAACGAATTGTGAGGCGGCGAGGGCAGGGTAGAAAATTGCATTCAATTTATGATTAGGCGGCTAAACGACCTACGTCAAAGCCAAAAAGCCAATAAAACAAGGCAATCAATAAAGCTATAATATATACCTGTACTTATAAAATACAATATTTTATATATTACTTCTATATATATTTGTATAAATTCTGTTTGATTTATAAGCATTTGCAAATGCAAAAAAAAATAATTTAAGCAGCAACAACAAGGCAAAGCAAATGAGGCGGATACATTTCAATTGCAAAAAAAGAACTTACATATATATGCATTTATTCATTTGCTTATTGTTTCTTATACAGATGTGTTAGGGTTTAATATACTTTCGCTTTTAATTGTTGTTATTGTTGCAATAAAAATGAAATTTTTGTGCAAAAGCAAAGTTGACTGAGAGACTTGGGCTCGGGTACAGTGAGGCAGCCACAAACGGACGACGGGCGCAAGCTAATTAATATGCGAACACTGACAAAAGGCAACAGCCAATTGATAAGCAAAGCGACAGAGAGAGTGAGAGAGAGAGAGAGAGCGCAACTGCATGGTTATTGCACATGCGCTGAAACTGAGCAACAAATTTCAAGGTTAAAGTGCAACGAAACCGCAACAATACTTTTACAGCCCATGCAACCCTAGGTAGCAGCTGGTGCTGGGGATTGGGGTTGGGGTTCTTGGCTCTTGGTTGGGGTTGGGCTTATGCATTTGGTCTGTCTCTAGCGCTCTCTAGTGTAGATACATTTTTATTTGGTGTGTATAAGCATATTTTTTATTTTAAAAGCTATTTTAATTAGCATTAATTGAATTGCAATTACTTTTAACTATTTGTCCTTGAATTAAAAATATTAATTTCAAGCTTGTTGCTTTTATTAGATAATGAGTGCAACAAAAGATACTCACTTTGAGATACTTTACATATAGAAATTCGACGTGCGCATCGTTGCAGTTTTGCATTCTATTCGCATGCACATTCTCGACTTGTGACTCAAGGTTATGATGATGCTCACTGACTGACTGACTGACTGCAAGCACACCAGTCCACACCACCCCCCCACACCATACTAGAAAAAAGCTCTGGCAATTATTGCACACACACACATACACGCACACATGCACAACTTAGCTTAGCGCACAAATTTATTTTATCAGCTGAATGCACCGCCTAACCCGCACCCTATGCACACACAACCCCTCGCTACTAGTCAAACCTCACCCCGTCTTCTCACAACCCCTCCCCCTGACCCTTTCTTTGTCGCGTTTTCGTTTCGTTTTTGCATGCACATAAAATAAATGTGAGTACTCAGCGTTACAACAATTCTGTCAGATATTTGTCGCGGTTTTTGCCGTTGTTGTTATTTTTCTAGCCTCTTCGCAGTGTACATTTTGCATTTACATTTCCGGGTTGTTGCACGCCCGCTAAAAATTTGAAGCGCTTTTTGTTTTGTAGATATTCACGAATTGTTTTCTTTTGTTGTTGTAGCTGTTCTCGTATCTAGATGCATAAACATCATAATTTATACCGCAATTAACAAGTGCAGCAAGTACTCAATAGACTTATGTAAACAACATATACATATATCGTTTGTCAATGCGCTAGATAAGTGGGAAATGTTTTCGAAGTTCAATATATAACAACATTTATTTTGTTATATATAATCAGACATTATTATTACACTGTGCATTCTTAAAATCTTTGAGATACATTAAAATGTATATCTGTAAAAATTAGGCATAAAAATATATTAAATATCAATATTAAGTAGAATATACTAGAAAAATATAAAACATGTGTGTGTGTAAAACCGTAAATTTACTATTTAATTTGTTCTTCAGGGCCACAAAAAAAAAATACAATAATAAATATTCTAATGCATTATTCATAAATTTAAATACAAATATTTATAAGCAATAAAATCTATTTTTATATGCACACAAATAGTTGGAAAACGAAGACTTCTGTGAGGTGTAGCCCTTATTAAAATATTATACATTGAAATCTCAAGAAAGTAAATAAATAAAGGGTACATTTCCATAGAACAAATTATCGCACAGATCTCAATCTCTATCTTGAATTCTTTCTTTCAACTAAATCAACCTTTGTAATTCATAACTGGCTAAAACTGATTTGAAGTGCCTGCTCGACAGTGCAAATATAAGTATATATAAATTTTACCAACTTATCTGAACTGTTCGCTCCTTGTGCACAAGTATCATGGTTTTTCCTGCAATGACTTTCCACATACATTTCCAGCGCATTTGATAGCGCACCCTTTGCAACTGAATCATCGTGGAAATACATATTGTGAATACCAAGTATTGCCTGCTTTATGGAAAGAAGATTAGGAAATGGCTTATGGAAAACGCAATACTCGACATCGGCGCTTGCCCCGTCCCAGCCACTCCCCTTAATAAACAAATATTTGCATTGCACTTATAAATACATCGTAAAATTTGTTTATTCATTGAGACTACTTAACAGATATGCGTAGATTTCCTAGATAGCGAACTATTTGCAAGGCCACCCAGGGAGCTCTGGCTCCCAGGCAGTGCGAGCGGGACGACAATGCATAGACGAATATTTTATGGCCTTTGTTGCAGCAGTTATCAGCAGTACTTTATATATATAAATATATATATATATATATATATATATATAGGTAGTATTTGTATGGTGCCAGTATATGGGCTGCGGTTAGTACAGTTCGCGTTGCCTATCGCGCACTTGTCCTTGAATCGAAATATCGCCATTTGGCGTTATTGTTGTTGTGATTGTTTTCGTTGCATTTTGTTTCGTTTCGCAACGCTTCCCCATTGCAATTTGATAAAGATCGATGCAGCGACGACGACGACGGCGACGGCGACGAGGTTGCGGAAGTTTTTCACAGTCTAGAATAACAAAATTATTATGAGCATTGCATGAATGCTTATAACAACCATGCGTACATACATATGTATAGAAATGCATACAAATATATTACATATGTGAAAAATATAATTGTATATAAGAACATAGTCGGGCGCATGGCGAACGCAGCCAAAGGCAGCGGCAACACACGGCGTATGCGCAATGTGCAAAGCTTATCAAAATTCAAATGCACTCGAAGACGACGTCGATGACGACAGCAACGTCAGCGGGTCGCTTGCGTTCAAGTTGAATGCTAAGCTCATTGCGAGCGAACAAGTCGTCGACGATACTCTTATAGAAATCGTTAACTATAAAGGGTATATTGAATTTGTCTATGAACATGTAACGTACAAGTAAAAATTATAAATAGGTAGCCGAAATAAAATAGGCAAAGTAACTATTCTTTTAATCGTCCCCGTAATTAAATATACTGATTGAAATTTTAGTATTTTCTATATAATAATTATTATTTATATAAACTTTCAAAAAATACAAAAAACCTTCTGGTTAACAATTAAAAATGCTCATATGAAATGCAAATCTATTTTAAACACAAATACCGGGAGTTACCCAACTAAAGAGTATGCATTATTCCCGTAACGGTCGACTAAACTGTTTTGATTATGTCGTGGACGCGAAATGCGTTCGTGTTTGTGTGGCACTATGTGAGTGTGTGTGCCTCTTATTTATTTTTAATTTGCTGCGCCACTCTAAGCAAATTTCTCGCGGCATCTCCGCGCCCCGCCCCACCTGCCCTACGCTCGTCACGTCTCGTGTCCTTCAAATGCAATTGTGCGATGATTAGAAACGCAAAGCGTTGAGCTTTTTACTTTTTGTTTCTAATACGGGCAACTCTTTATAAATATACAAACACACATTTACAACTGTATATAACGCTTGAGTGTGCGTGTGTGTGTGTGCAGCTGTTTATTTTCATTTTCATAGCGATAGCGTAAAGCTTTTTGGCGCACTATCTGCACACACACCACTACAGCTACCATATATGTGATTTTGTTGTTTATTTTTATGTCGACGACTTCCTAGGGGCAGAACGCATCTGTTCTATGTTTGCATTCTACTGAGAATGCAGATGCATTATCCAATTTTGGTTAGCGTTCAGCGAAAGTTAGCTATAGAAAACAATCCCTTATTGCCAAGCAGCGCAAAATCGAAAGTACCAAAAATAAGAAACAGAGACAAATAGAAATGCATAAAAAAAAGGTGAACAACTGTCTGCATTTCTGCTGGCGCCAATTGCCAAGCTATACACAAACACACACCCACTCTCACACACATACATTCAGCTAGCCAAAAGTGTTCGCACATTTCCGCACTCATCAAAATAGAATCGAAGTGTAATTTTGCAATTGCAATGCAAGTGCAAGTGCAGCTACGCGGCAACACATAGACACGCACACACGGAAAGATACAGTATCTGTAGCTGTATCTGTGTCGGTGTGGTTGCATCCGTGTTGTTGCCGCCATTGCCATTTGCCAAAGTCTGGGCAAAAAGTTCTCATTTATGCTGCACGTCGCCGCAGTTCGCATTCTACGTGCGTGTAGCTCACAGATTTAGTTACGGCAAAGCATCCAAAATAAAAATCTGAGAAGAAAATACTATACGAAAATTGTTTGCCAATGGCAATACATTGTACATTTTTCGGTAAGTGCTGATGATTAATAAATAAATATTTATAAGTAGTCTATAAACAATAAATTCTTATACAAAAAAACTGAAATGCATCATCTGCTAGGTTTCTTAACAGATACAAAAGAGAAGTTCCGCATAGTTCTGTGCAAGGTTTGGTAATTATTTGAATTTGTTCTGCATAAAAAGTAATAAAAGCTTTTATGTTACCATAATTTCGATTTTAACTAGAAGCTTTAACTTACAGTTCTAGCTGCTCCAGAACAGCTTGCAAATGTAACTCAAAAATGCATTTGCTTGAAACTTTATTTGAATAATATATTAAATATTTTAAGTATAAATTATAGCTGCGTTAAACTCTTGTCGCTGCGTATAACTTTTTTTTAATAGCATTTGTAAAGTTCAGCGATCTTAGCTTGCCACTAACATTTTGTATGCTGGGGCATGCCTATATCAAGCTCCTGCTGATTGACATGCCGCACAAAGCTTGCAACATAATTGGGCATCTTGAATTCTATATCTGTCAACATGCATCACACTTGTGGCATTGTCTGCCGCTGACAGGCGCCACACAAGATATTGACAATTGCATTTCCTTCTTCCAAAATATGCGGCCCATCAATGTGGCCGCTGCCTCTGTCAATCCCTCTGTCAGCCTTGCACAATAAATTTATGATTGCGCCGCGGCGCGGCGCGGCTAAAGCAGAAACAAAAACAAACAACGCAAAGAAGAGACAAAAAGTAACGTTAGATTGCAACCACCATTGGGACGGCGACAGCGCCAGCAGCAGCCCCGCCGGCACTCGAAGCGTCCGGCGAAATGCAGTCCGCACGAATTCGCCAAGCAACAGCGAAAGCTTTTTTGCATTGGCGCTCAAAAGCGCAACCCTTGAGCAAACTTGAGCGTTAAACTTTTTTCGGCTGCGTTGGCGCCGCTGTCGCCGTCACCGTCGCCGTCGCCGCTGCAGCTGAGTGAGTGCATTCATTGGCAATGCCGGGTCTCTGCCACGACTGTGTGCAGCGGCAGCGGCTGAAGCAGCGGCGAGTGAGCTTTGAGTATGGCGCCTGTGCCGGTTGCATGTATATTGTGTATATGTGGGTCAGTAGTAGGAACACTCGGTCCGCGTCTGTGTGGATGGGCACAGCGTTCATTCTAAAAACTTTTGCACGACATTAGTTTAATAATAATATTTTTTTTTTCGTTGCCCTCCACACTTATTGTTGTTGTTGTTATTGTTGCTTCTATACATTTCCGCATAGCCGCATTTGTGAGCGCAATTTGATTTGCGAGCGGGCCAGCGCATCCAACGGGAAGACACACAAATTTTTGATGTCGCCTCCGTGAGGTGGTTCAGTGCAATCGAGTATGCGGCGCGGTCGGTTGTTGTCGCTAACGGTGTTATCCTTATCGCCGGTTCGCAAACTTCACAATGTACTGTAGTCAAATTTTGGGAGAAAATTGCTAGACGTCAAACGCAAACCTTTTAAATATCTTAGAGAGATTTGTGGAAATTTTGCTAGTTGGCAGCAATGTAAGCTTTTCGGCTGGACAACGCGGCGTATGCGTAATATATCGAGCACGAAACCAGCCGACGAAACGGAAAGTGATGCGTAATTTGCTAGCACGAAAAGTTCCAAAAAAAAAGAAGCAATAAATAATTTAAAATTATTCAGTGTACGAGCAACAGAAATTAAATTATATAAAGAATGCAGCGGCTCAATTAACAGGAATATATTAATTGAAATTTGTACATTAAGAATCAAATAACTGTTTTTAATGAGCGCAAAGAGCATAAAAACGAAAGTACAAACAGCAGTTGGCCAAAAACGTAACAGCCTCACGTGAGTGTCAAATTTGAAATGAGTTTTTAATTATTTGCCAAACGTTTCGATAGGAAAATTATTTTTATTTTTTTGTATTTTTTTTTTGGTTACATTGCGAGGGGGAAGAGATTTGCCTCTGAATGCCCCTGAACGTGAACGCGTAACCTCCATTAAGGCCGCAATCTTGAACTATGCAAACACACACACACATACAGACACATACACGCACGCACACACACACAGATCTACACGACGACAACGAACCGAAGCCACTCGACACTCAGTGGCACTCAGTGTTCGTCAGTCGTTAACGCTTTTTGCCGCTATTTTCCCGATAACGACAGCAACGACGACGCCATTGAAATACGAATGCAACACTGCAAGCGCACACACACACACACACACACACACACACGCAGGCACATTTTTGAGTGTAGTTCTGAGTGAGTGGGCGAAGCTTTGCCTGTCTCTCTGTCTAACTGTTTTGAGTGTGTGTGCGTGTGTGTGAGTGTGCTGTCTGTGTGTGTGTGTGTGACGCATTTATTAATAGCACTGGCAAAAAAGAAGAAAAAAGTGAAAAGCAGCACAGAACAGTCACACACACCACATACTAAAGCTCTATTTTCTGTCTCTTTCTCGCCCCCGTTGCAGATCAAGTGAAACTTTAAATACAACAACAGCTAGCCGCCTAAGCAATACAACAACACTGAAGCACACTTAAGCCTAGCATTAAGAAACATATACAACAACAACAACTTGCTGTAAATTCAAAATGCATGGACACCATCATCATCAACAGCAGCAGCAGCAGCAGCAGCAGCTGGCGCCGCCGCAGCAACAACTGTCCGCCTCAATGAAGCTGACGGGCAATCCACAGCAACAACAACAGCAGCAGCAGCAGCAACATCATCACCAGCAACAGCACCAGCAGCAACAGCAAACACACATAGCCATACAGCAGCAACAGCATCCACACCACCATCCACAGCATCATCCACAGCATCCACATCATCACGCCAAGCTGCTGCGACGCTCGCGCAGTCGCAGTCCAACGCCGGACGGCACACAGGATTACGATGTGACGCGCATGCGCGAGGAGGACTTTGAGCGCCTGGCGGTATATCTGGTGCCCGATGTGCAGGCGGAGCGCGGCCTGCCCAATCGTGCGGATAAAACGCTGCCGCGCAGCCTGACGCTCAAGTCCTCCATGGTCTACTCAACGCCAAATGTTAAGGTACAGTCAACCCGCCAGACTGCCGAACAGCAAGCACTACTAACGGTACATTTCTCTTCCGTTTACGCTCTTGCAGACTGAAGGAGTTTGGAGCAGCGGCGTCATACCGCGCGGCACACGCTTTGGCCCATTCGAAGGCATTCCAACCTCAAACTATCCAAATGACAAGAACAAGGCGCGCTATTTCTGGCGGGTAAGCGTAGAACACATTTTTTTAAATGGGCTTTATCTGGTTTTTTTTTTGTATTAATTTTTGTTTTCAATATTATTGTTTTGCCACATTTTGCTACCTTTTAAAAATGATCATCAAGCAAGCAAAAACTATGCGACTAACCAACTGGTTTCTCTAAATTTTTAATTTCATGTGCATAAACAAAAACCCAATTACAATGCAAAAAAAAAAAAATATAATAAATATATATATTTATATATATATATGTATATACAATTAAACCCAACAAAACAACCAACCAACCAACTACCAATCAACCATACAAAAATTCCAAATTACAATTTTGCATTTTGTTGCGGATTTGAATTTGAATTGTTTGAACAATACAATCAGGTGCAGGGAACACGCCACATAACCTACGGGAATATTAAGGTACCACTTTATGCTTTGTTTTATTTGTGACTCTTAACCATCAAGCGCACTTTCTATCTCTATCACTAACTCTATCTAACTCGCTCTATCTGCACTCTCTCGCTCTACATTTCGCTCGGCAAGCGCTGCGTTTGCTCTCTCTCTCTCTTTCTCTCTCTTTTGTAGTTTGCTTCCTGTGTTGTTGTTCTCTATTTGTTGTTGTTGTCTCCAACGCATACGACAAAACCGAATCAAACCTCCCATTCTCCACTCTCTTCAACAGATCTTCAAGGACGATGACTATTATTATCTGGATGGCTCGGATCGCTCGCAATCGAATTGGATGCGCTACGTGGCCTCGGCGTACAGTTTGTCGGTCATGAATCTGGTTGCGTGCCAGCATCAGGAGAACATCTACTTCTATACCACCCGCGACATATTGCCCAACGAGGAGCTGATGGTCTGGTATTGCAAGGACTTTGCCAGCCGTCTGGGCTACGATGTGGATCCGGAGCGCACCATATTCGGCGCGTGCAAGCAGGACGTGGACGTCGAGGAGGATGAGGACGACGAACTGACGCACAAGAAGCCGCACTATGCAATGCCCGCACCAGAAATACCCGCCGAGGTGGCCGTCAGTCACATTACCTACGTAATGGGTCTGCATCTGCCGGGTGCGCCGCCAGCGGCAGCTGCTCCACCACCAACAGCCCAGTGCTGTCGTCGCGCCAGTCCGCCCGCCCACGTCAGCACCACCAGCAGCAACAGCATCGGCAACAGCACCGGCGCCAGCTCGCTTCATCCGCACATACAGCACAGCAGGCACGCCTCCGTCATCATTGGGCAGGATCGTTCGCCGCTGAACAGCAGCTGCGACAAGGAGGCAGCTGGATCGCCGCTGTGCGTCAAGGATGCCCACTATGAGCACCAGCTGACGCCGCAGGATGGCAGCGTGCGGTCCGTGCGCTCCGACGAGGGCTACCACAGCAACGAGTGCCAGGAGGATGGTCTGACGCCGCCGGAGGATTCCAGCGACAGCGAAAGCGAGCACAACTATGTGCTCGACTGCTCCAAGAAGGCCATCGCGCCCAAGGAGACGGTCATTGCGCAGGCGCAGAAGCCCAGCAGCGTGACACCGCCGGCGACCACGCCCACCGCCGCCACGACCAGCTGCGAGTCGGACAAGAACGAGTACCGCAAGTTCAAGGTGAAAATGCCGCTCAAGTACGAGTTCAAGAACAAGAGCTGTGTGAAAACGGAGCCGCTGAAGGACGTGGACGAGCATCTGCCGCCCGCCGGCGTCGGCCTGGAGGAGGAGGAGCTGCACGAACTGCATGCGGCGGCGGCGGCGCATTCGGAGGACTCGCTGTGCCCGCCCAGCACCACCACAACGCTGGGCGAGGAGCAGCACCTGCAGCATGTGGAGCCAACCAACGCACAGCCCGCGTCCTCGACGGTCATCGTGCTGGAGCACAACTCCGGCGGACAGCCGCGCACCATTGTGCCGCTGAGCAAGCCGTACTATGAGGCCGATCCGCCGGGCGAGCGCTACGTGCGCTTTACGCAGCCCAGCTCCAGCATCTTGGAGACCATACTGACCAGCCAGCATCGCCTGGAGGCAGCTGCTGCCGCAGCCAATGCCTGCCGGCAGGCGAATGCCGCCACACCGCCGCCCACATCGCCCACGGAGATGGCCTACAGCTACAAGAAATCCCAGCGCTACGGCAACGCAGTTAGTCCCGATTCCAGCTCCAATCTGGGCCAGCCGCAGGAGCTGAGCGGCGCACACGTTGTCGCCGAGCAGGAGCTCGTCCTCAGCCGCGGTGCGCTGATCAAGGGCGAGTGCTCGCCACCGCCCGCCGCCTCGCATCATCATCACAATGTCATCTACTCGCCGTCGAGGACACATCACGCCGCCTACGAGCCGGGCAGCCATTCGCCCGGCTACGCCGGCTATGCGGGCTACCCTGGAGCGCAGTCGTTGCATGCGGCAACATCCACGTTCCACTCGCCGCCGCACAGCTCGCACTCGCCCTTCGATCGCCAGTCGAATGCGTCGAGCGGTGCCGGCTCCGCCTCCAATTTGCATCTGCTGCAGAGCAGCACACAAATGCTGAACCATTCGCTGATGCAGCCGCTGACGCCGCTGCAGCATCTGTCGCCGTTGCGCATCTCGCCGCCCAGCAGCCTCAGTCCCGATGGCAATTCGTGTCCGCGCAGCGGCAGCCCCCTGAGCCCCAATTCGTTGGCCTCGCGCGGCTACCGCTCGCTGCCATATCCGCTGAAGAAGAAGGACGGCAAAATGCACTACGAGTGCAACGTGTGCTGCAAGACCTTCGGCCAGCTGAGCAATCTCAAGGTGCATCTGCGCACCCACTCCGGCGAGCGGCCGTTCAAGTGCAACGTCTGCACCAAGAGCTTCACCCAGCTGGCGCATCTGCAGAAGCATCATTTGGTGCACACGGGCGAGAAGCCGCATCAGTGCGACATCTGCAAGAAGCGCTTCTCCAGCACATCCAATCTGAAGACGCATCTGCGGCTGCACAGCGGCCAGAAGCCCTACGCCTGCGATCTCTGCCCCCAGAAGTTCACGCAGTTCGTCCACCTCAAGCTGCACAAGCGGCTGCACACGAATGATCGGCCCTATGTGTGCCAGGGCTGCGACAAGAAGTATATCAGCGCCTCCGGCCTGCGCACGCACTGGAAGACCACCAGCTGCAAGCCCAACAATCTGGAGGAGGAACTGGCCATGGCGGAAGCGGCCACCTCCGAGTGTTTGGGTAAGTTTTTTAATTGCTCGCCCTACGCGCAACAGTTGCTCAAGTTTGTTTTCATCCACTTGCAGACAAAGATCTGCCGGAGCCGGACTCGCGTGAGGCGTACGAGCAGCTGCAGCAGCACATGCATCCGGTGCATCCGAGCTTGCGTCATTTGGCCGGCGCACAGTCGCCGCCGCGTCTCATTCCATTGGGCAGCAATGGCCCGGCGCATATGCACATGCAGCAGCTGCAGGGCCATCAGCCGCATCAGGCGGCCGCAGCGCCGCCGGGACACTTAATGCTGCCACAGCACTCGCCACACGGCGGGCCGCCCATGCTGCTGACCACAGCCAATCAGCTGCCGCCACCAACAACGCCGCATCATATGCAGCAGCAGCAGCAGCCACCGCAGGCCTCACCCGGCCGACAACCGCCCACACATCAGCAACAGCAACAACAACAGCAGCAGCAGCAACAGCAGCAGCAACAGCATCTGGGGGCACCGCATCATCTGACGCATCACTCGCCCAAATCGCTGAAGCCGCTGCCGGACACTGGTTACCTGCATGGGCCGCATGTGCAGGCGCAGGAGAATCGACCCTCGGTCATCGAGTCCTCCAGCCAGCCCATGATCATTGAGTGCACGTAGAGCGGCAGCATTCAGAATTAAAAAAAAAAAAAAAAAACAACAGAAATTGAAGTGCAATACAACAAAAAGTAGAAGTTAAGAAGACGATAGGCAAAACAAACCCCCGGACGGAAGCGGACAGACGTGACCTAACTGCAGCACAAGCATACATAACGGTATTATTATTAGATTGTACATAGGCAGGCGGGCCCAAAAACACCCCCACACCACCCTACCCAAACCAACCCACTCAAAATTGATGTAAAGAAGAAAAAAACAACTCATTTCGCGCTATGAAAAACAAGATCTCAACAATTGGCAGTCCTCCTCCCCCTCCAGCATTAATAAAATATAAATGTAAAGCTCTGCATATTATTTTTGATAAATATTTTATATTAAACGTGAACGGAATTTATTTCAAGCTGTTGTTGTAAAAAGAATTAAACAAAAAGAGCTAGCAGATGAATTTTGTTGTAAAGAAATAAATAAGCAAAAATTGAAATTCAATGAGAAAAAATGCATTTAAATTTGTTTTGAGTTTGAGGCGCGCTTAGTTGTAAATCAAAGTACAGTTATGCATAAAAGTAAACCTATATACATACATATAAATACATAAACAATTAGATTCAAGTTGCCTTATTTGAATTTCGTTAGCACTGAAAACAAAAAAACCAGAAAACATGAAAATATTTGCTTACAATTCCAAATTTGAGCAGAAGAAGCATACATTTAAAAAATAATGCAAATACGTATTTTATATATAAATATATGAATGTATATATATATATTTATACATATTTATTATATATTTGTATGTATTTTATTAAAAGCAGCAACAAAAAACAAAAACAAAACAAGCAAACTGTACATAATTAAAAATACTAAAAACAAATTTATTTGAAATATGTAATTAATAATTAATTATTTTGAATGCCTGTTAAATTAAAACCGCTTCATTCACTAGTGTTTAGCTATTAATTACTTAGCCAAGTAGTGTTTATCATTATGATTATATGATTATTATGATTAGTGAAAAATGAACAAAAAAGAAAATAAGAAGAAAAAAAACAACAACAACAACAAAAAACTTAGCTGAAAATCGGTGCTTTTGACTGTTTCCATTTGTCCACATTTACATTTACAATTGTATTTGTATTATGAAACACAATAATTATTACCATAAACTTAAATACAAAATATAATATACCTATATATATATAAAGAATTAAATATATATAAATATTAGTACACATACATAGCCTAAAAATATAGCTACATACTATATCATAAATCTTCTCATAATTCTTCAGCTCTTTACAAAACTTACTTTTGCGCCTTAGAAACAATTTCAATAGCTCCTTTAAAAACCAATTCCCAAAAAAAGAAAAACAAAAGAAAATTGAATTATTTGTAACTTTACCAAAATTAGAAAAACAAAAAACGCTCTCAATTAGTCTTCGTTTTTTCTCTATGTCTAAGTTAAGTAAAGCAAATTGCTTAGTTAATTGTCTGATTAAAATAATGAAAACTTATATCTAAGCTTATAATATTAATGAGGCTGACTAGCGTTAAGTCTAATCTAACTAGCTCGTAAGACAACCCTGTATATTATAGCTAAATACCAGCTTAAACTGTAAGAAACAACACCAATTTGTAACGTTTAAGTATTTTTGTGTACACGCGCTGAGAGCGCACGCTGCGTATGTGTAATATTATCTTAATGAGAACCTTACCATACGCTCGGGCGTTCGTCTTGTAAAGTAGTTTACCGGGTTTTGGGTAAGGGGCAGCAGCGCGTGTTAGACCCGCTAATTGAGACTAAGACTATGCAAAATTAATTTTGTATTTTTGTATTCGATACAAAGACGCAAAAACGTTGAAAAAGTTGAACGCAAGTTTATATGGAGTTAGCTATAATTATAGAGCCTAAGTTTAATAAGCATATGCAATATTTATATATACGCATAATCTAACTCTAATGATGAACTATTGAGTGGGAGACCTACATACATGGAAAATATAAAAGAAGATAATCAAAATTATAAAAAAAAAACACACACACCAAATTGTTTATTTTAATTTACGTTTACAACGTTTGGTTTTTGGCATTCAAATATTTTGTTTCTGTTTTCAATATTTCGGCGCATTTCTTGTTGGTTGTGATTTCATTTTATTTGGTTTTTTGTGCAATTCAAAAGAATAAATAGATTCGGTAACTGATTTGTAATTGCTATTATTTCCATTCAAATAAATTTTTAATTGAACAAAAGTAAAATAAAAAAAAAACCATACAATGAGAACACGCGTCATGCATAATAATACTTTCCTATTTGTGAGACTGAGACTGAACGAACAGAAACTAAACTAAAAACAATACTCTTAACTCGTAGTGTTTTAGGTGTTTAAAAAGCACTGCAACAACAACAACAACAACAACAAGAACAACAACAACAAATAACTCAAAAACAAACAAATTAAGCAACGCAAATCATTTGATCATTGATTTGCCCGGTCGCATTTCGATATATTTTACAACAAAAACTTTTGCTAAAACATATTTTACAAAACAAAAACACACAATTTTTCATACAATAGCATTTGGTTTATTCGAGCATTGTAATATACTTATTATATATACATATACAAATATATATATACTATTATATATTTATAATAGCACACGTTTGTAGTCGTAGCAAGAGAGGGGGAGAGCTATAGAGAGCTATACTAACAATGCCTATGATGGGGATGCAACTTGTACAGTAATTTTGAAATCTGTTTCAGGATTCAAAACAAAAACAAAAAAGTGACGACAACACGTAAATTTAAATGGAGAATAAATGACTGCTTCTTAGTGTTATAAGTGACTCTGATTTAGGTCAACACACACAAAACAAAACAAAACAAAACAAAACAAAAAGGAAAAATGATGAGAATCAATTATAGAAATCAAATCCAAATATATTGCATTATATATTCGATAAGTACTTATATGTATGTCAACTTTTATTGCAAATCAATATTTCCATATGTATCTGTATCTGTCTCTGTATATTTATCTAATTACGTATATAGTGCATGTAGAGCCTTTGTTATTCATATTTATTGGTATACACTTATATATATATATATATATCAATACAATAAATATATATATTTAACTGCAAATTGTTTTTGTATCCACAAATGTACAAAATTGGTTCTCATACACAATTAAAAACGCAGCGAATTTCATTTGCAATCATCATTAACAAAAAATTGCAATTAAAACCTTAAATTAGTGAACGTATTTTGTTGAATCCATTTAAAAATGTTAGCGATATGTCTCTGTCATTCACCTTTTATGCCACAATAACAAAAAACAAATAACAAACAAAAAAACATTCAAAAACAAAAATGAATCCATAATTGACTATATACACATATGCGAATTATATGCGTAAATCTAAAAAATGAAGAAAATTATGAAATTATTTGAACGCAACTTAAATTCCTATTAATTATATAAATATCTCTAAAATATCTCTAAATGAAAACCACAATTAATACAAGTACGATGAAAAGACATAAATAAAAACAAAATATTTCATACTTAAAAATAAAAGGCCTGGTTTTAATTTTTAGTATGCAAAAACGAGGGCTGTTTAAATGTGGCTATACTAAAATTATAAGAAGTAGTAAGTAGGCAGATTTTTTGAAACTAACTGAGAACGGAATGATAAGGAAAGGAATGACAAACTTATTTTTAGCGTAGATTCATTGATTCACAACTCCTCCTCCACCTCCTTCTGCCTGTTACATACATTTGCACAAAACCATTATACCCTTTTTACCCATTTGCAATGGGTTCAGGGTATAAAAATCCGCAACTAAGTCCTGGTTTTTATTAATGCATACTTTTAGGTGCACACATTTTAACAAATTACATTCGAATTG
Source organism: Drosophila colorata (assembly GCA_035041545.1). NCBI lineage: Eukaryota > Metazoa > Arthropoda > Insecta > Diptera > Drosophilidae > Drosophila > Drosophila colorata. The sequence continues at coordinate 12,763,783 of JAWNLD010000564.1, forward strand.
TAAAATAAAATAAAATTATTTTTGTAAACCAGCTTAGACTTAGTTGTTAAGGTTTCAGCAAACTGTTCGATATAAGCCACTTTTAGGTATTATAACATATTCAAAACAGCTACGACTTTTACTGACTGCGTACTTTTACTATATATAAAGCTGACTGCAAAGGTATACGTCCTGTAGCTAGTCCTACATAACTTTTCCGCCTAATTCCTTAAAATAATATTTCCTAATAGAAAAATTATCTTTATAATAAATTGAATTAAACTGACAACTTGAAAACCAAGTGACATTGGTTAAAATCATCATTGCTTAACCTGAATTTAATAATTTGTAATTTAATGCTTACTCTGAATCTTATAAACATTTCGCAATTTCTTGCACTTCAAATCTTTACAAATTAATTTAAAACGTATTCAGAGAGATAAAAAGAAGCACACTTTACTCAATTGAATACAACAAATACATACAAAGAACTCAATACGTATCAATTCATTTATTCAGTTGGTCTTAATTTAGCCTTGCTTCGGATTTCACATTTAGCTAACAGTCTTTTAATCAAAAGCATTCATAACATCTATTTACTTTTATAAATGGCAGTTGTAGCTGAGGCCTTTGGCTTCCGTTTTCCGTAGGTCGAAGCGCTGTCACTGCAAAATGGAAACATCAATCACATGTCAATCAAGAGTGAAAGTGGGATACTTGAATAGTTATTGTGGACTGTAATAATAAGCAGGCCTCCTGCTGAATATGCAAATTGTGTGCGCTCTCGCATAAAAAAAGGACACTAACAACAACAGTAACAAAAAAAAAAAAAACGGAGAAAAAACAGAATAAAAGAGAGATTGGCGATAATCACACAGTACCGACACGAGGTGCCGGGCGGGTCAAACGCGTGCAGCGGGACATCGGGCAAATGGACCGCTGCAGCGTTGCCTCCCCTGCCTCCCTCCAGTTGCAACCACTTTGCATGCAACTTGCAGCATTCTGTGTATTTTCTGATTGCGATTTTGCATAGAATTTTCAGCTCGAATTTTCCACATTTTTGTTTGGCAACGTTTTTATAGATTTAAAGCGGATTATTTTCAGGGCATTGTGCTCTTTATGTATGTGTGTGTGTGTGGAATGCATGTCCGGAAGTGCATGTCCGATCAAGCAGACCCAAAAGGCCGGACAATGGAACCGCTGCTCGCCGTTTGTCCGTCCTGCAATTGCATTCATGATGTGCGGCTGCCTTGTTAATCCTGTTCCAATTATGCGCATGTGAGTGGTTCGTATCCCCTAATGGGCACTTTCCATTTCAGCCATTGTGCCCGCAGGCGTCCAGCCTTTTGGACACACACTCATATGCACACACACATAGACACAATCTCGCGCACAAGCCAAAGGACTTTGCTGTCGGCAAAATATTGATTACACAGGCCCCTTTGAGCCAGCGGTTATTTTTTTACTACTCTGATTTTTGTTGTTGTTTGTGTTGGTGTTGTTTGTATGCCTTGCATGCATTTATTAAAGATAAAAATCAAACTGACCCGAGCCTGACCTCACAGCAGCCCGTTGAGGCCAGAGTCCTGCTCTGGTTTCAATATAACGAATATGTTTTCTATATGTGCGAATTCGAAGAGATAATGGAGAGTATAAATAAAGATTGCCATAAATGTAAAGTATTAACAAATATGTGAGTTTCTTTCAAGGAAATGCATTCTTTTGATTAACATGTTCCAATTAAGAAACGTTAGAAAAGACTTTCTCACTCAAAATAATTGAACTTAAAAAAAATTATATTCCATATTTAAATTTAAAAATTTAAGTACGTTACAGTGTGTAACCGACAGGGCAATACTCGTTCACAAAAAATGAAATACGGCAAATATTTTAAATGCAGAATCAATCTAGAGGACAAACCATGCACAAAATGCCATCAAACATTAAAATCGGTTCAGATTTGACAAAGTTATGGGAGTATGAAATGTGGGAGCTATGGATCCGAGATCTTTACATGTCAAAATTTTGGTCAATTTTGACATGATTTTTGACAAAAATTTTGACCCTTTCAGAATCAATTTTAATGTTGTTTTTTATACTAATTGTGATAACCACAATCAATTAAAAATACAAATTTGCAATTCTAAATTTAAAAAAAAAAATTTTCGGAAATGAGTAAGGGGGGAGTACATGCTTTTTTTGACAAAAAATTTAAAAAAAAATTATTTTTTATAATGCATATATTTTAAATGCAGAATCAACCTAGAGGACAAACCATGCACAAAATGCCATCAAACATTAAAATCGGTTCAGATTTGACAAAGTTATGGGAGTATGAAATGTGGGAGCTATGGATCCGAGATCATTACATGTCAAAATTTTGGTCAATTTTGACATGATTTTTGACAAAAATTTTGACCCTTTCAGAATCAATTTTAATGTTGTTTTTTATACTAATTGTGATAACCACAATCAATTAAAAATATAAATTTGCAATTCTAAATTTAAAAAAAAAAATTTTCGGAAATGAGTAAGGGGGGAGTACATGCTTTTTTTGACAAAAAATTTAAAAAAAAATTATTTTTTATAATGCATATATTTTAAATGCAGAATCAATCTAAAGGACAAACCATGCACAAAATGTCATCAAACATTAAAATCGGTTTAGATTTGACAAAGTTATGGGAGTATGAAATGTGGGAGCTATGGATCCGAGATCTTTACATGTCAAAATTTTGGTCAATTTTGACATGATTTTTGACAAAAATTTTGACCCTCTCAGAATCAATTGTAATGTTGTTTTTTATACTAATTGTGATAACCACAATCAATTAAAAATACAAATTTGCAATTCTAAATTTAAAAAAAAAAATTTCGGAAATGAGTAAGGGGGGAGTACATGCTTTTTTTGACAAAAAATTTAAAAAAAAATAATTTTTATAATGCATATATTTTAAATGCAAAAACAATCTAGAGGACAAATTATGCACAAAATGCCATCAAATATTAAAATCGGTTCAGATTTGACAAAGTTATGACCGTTGCACTTCGTGAACGAGTATAATAATCAGTTTTTTTGACTGACATACATTACATATTAAATTATAACACAATTAATGCAGTTGCTTGATGTCTCAGCGTTTGTCTACATATAATGTTAATTCATGCATTCTAATTAATTTTAAATACAATTCCTAGTTATGTCCCTGTTTAAATTGAAGAAAATCTGTAGAATTTCATGAGCCACTCCATTTCAAGGACCTTTCTAACACATTTCCAACGCACACAGACAATAAGTATATAACATTTTTTTCTAAATCTGCCCCACATCTCGTAAATCTGGCCTATATACAATCTCACCCTTGACAGTCAGCACCCGCCCCTTGCTGTGCTGTCATCAAGCATTTTGCGGCATTGGGCGGCGATTTGGCATGGCACACAGCGGCAACACCGAGGCACGTGCCATGATAAATTGCATGCATGGCCTGGAAAGACATTCGCAAAATGTTGCACAATGATGCCTCGCATTGCCACACGAGGGTAAAAATGCGTTGCCACGCGACATTAGCAATTTGTGTGCATAATCTGCAAATAGTCCTTTTGGGGTGGAAAGCGACCAATGTGCGTGGTGTGCGTGCGCGCGTGTGTGAGTGTGTGTTGGTCCTCTTGTGCAGTTTTTTATGCAATTTTTTGTGGCACCAATCAAATTTCCGCTTGTTTTTTATACCCTCAAAGATCGTGGCCAACCTATCAGAATGCAGACTGATCCATAGTGTTATATAACAGTCACATGGTATAACAGTCCTGTATAACACATTGATCAGATAAAGATACGCTGCACGCATATCGTGCGTACAGTTCGAAATGTTTATCTAAAATCGCAGATAAATTATTAAAAAAAAACACGCACAAATTAAAGTGCTCGACGCTCTCTGCTGCTCCGCTCTCTTTCTCTCTCTCTCTCTGTGATCGCTACGTAAAGTATCTGTCAGATACACTTACGTTGGTTACGTTTAATGCTCACCACGACTCGACTCAAATGTTTTTCCACACACGCACTTGGCTATTGCTGTCACGCTCGCACACGCACAACTTGCGCCTCGTGGCCGTGTTTGAATATTGTTTTCGAAGATACAGCTACAATTTCGGTGCTGTCTCTTGTGCGCCGTGTGTGTGTGTGTTATATTGTGTGGTTGTGCCTCATGTGTGTGTGCTCGTGTGTGTGTGTCTGTTTGTTTCAGGCGCTGTGGCCTTCCTAGAAATAGTAAAACGCAACTCACAGTTCAGTGTGACGAAGTGCGTCGTGCGCAGCGGCAGCGTTTTTCAATCGAGTTTCGTGTTCCGAGTTTCGTTTCCACAACGTTTCGTATTCGGTGCGTTTGTGTGTGTATCTTTAGCAGCAACTGCATATGCATAATTGTGTGTGTGGTGAGTGTGTTTCAAAGTTGAATCGTGTGGGCAGCAGGAACATGCAGCAATTGACACACACTCAAAAGCAATACTGAGAAATAAACCCAAACTCAACTCAACTCAACTCTAGCATATCAGCATGGAAAATCCCAATTTTAGCAGCGAGCCAGCAGCTGAAGGCGCCAGGAACAGCTCATCGCCAGGCACAGCGCCAGGTATTAGCGCCCCCTCCCACATTCCCCGCACACTCTCTCTCTCTCTATTTTAGGTGCCCCCTCTTGTCACAGCCTCTCAAAACACAAAGCGTATCCAAAACAGAAAAGCCAAAACAAAACTAGTTTCACTTTTGTTTATGTGGCTGCTGCTCTATAAAAACGAAATCTTATCAAACTCAGCGCTGATTGGCCACAATGATCGCTGTGTTGTTTTGCTTCGTTATGTACTGCGCAGTTCTTTATATTTGTTTTCCGCATTTCTGTTTTGCTTTTGCCATTCGACTTTTTTATTGGCAACCTTTTTTTATACACACATATGTATTTATATGCCCATGCATTTTGTATATAGCCAAACGTTTATCAACCCTCAAACGCTTGCAAATCGAAACACTATCACTCCCCACCCTGCAACACCCCGCACACTGCAAACTGCAAACTGCGGACTGCATCGGAAAATGTGCAGAAACCGCCCTCTGTCCTATAAGCTCTAGGGTCAATATTTTAGCCAACGATATCTGCGCATTTTTTCAAAAATTCTTTCGGCTTATGCTTTTTGCTTGAATGGATTTTTAAATATTTTTTTTTATGTTTAGTTCCAATTTACAAGTTTGTTTTTTTCCAGTTACGAAACAAGTTTTCGTCTTACAAATTTTGTAAGCAAATTTGGCGCTTCTTTTTATACTTCACTGAATTGCCTAGAAAATTAGGCGTTAATAAAGAAATATACGAGTTTCCCCGAGCGTTAGAAGTCAGTCAGGCATGTGGTGGTAGTTTTTGGATCTAAAGATCTTTTATATATTTATAAACTAATTGAGGGATTCTACAATGGAAAAGTGTGGGAAGTTTCAGTTAGAGATGTCACGTTTAGATGTACATATACTATATGTATGTATGTAAATATTTGAAAATAAATCCTGAGATTCAGATTAAACATATATAATACAGAGAAAATGAGTTTAGAGAATATCAGATGAATAATTAGAATAATTATTGATGTAATAAAATAATATGAGATGAATAAATGAACCCATTTTTTAATTCGAAATCTATTACAAAAAAATATAAGGCAAATGCACTTTAATGAGTTTATAAATAGCAGACAATTCGTCTATTGAAATGAAATAGGTATATTTACAAGACCGCTCCAATATATTTCCAACTGATCTCACAAAACTTTTAAAATTATTAAAAAAATGTAATTATATATTGAATAACTATTTTGAATTAATGCTCATTAACCGGCTTACAACCCTCTTCAATTAAAATTCCTTTAAAGTTATTTTTAATGAAGCAACAATTGTTTCAATCAGACAGCAAACATTTGATAAGATCCAACGGCAAAACAACCCTCAAGAAAAACACACTTTAAATACATATGAGGCTCTCGTATAGGAGCTATCAGCCAGACAGAATGCATTGCAGTGCGTAGCTGTATCTGAGTATCTGTGAGATACTATTAAACAAACGCAACCATAAGATAAGCAGCCGAAAATGGAACGCAACAAAAATACCGAATTATGAATGAACGCAGCAAATGAATGAAACGCACGCGTGTGTGCATGGAGTGTGTGTGTGTGAGTGTATGTACGTGTTTATAGATGAGACTCACGCATGTCACAGATAAAGAAATGAATACTCATACAAAAAAATTTGGGACAGCAACAGCTCCCAAGAAATTCAATTCAATCCAATCGCTTTATTCCGTTCCGGCGTCTTTACTCTCACTCTAAAAAAAATATTCTTAATAAAAACAACGAAACCTGTTTTCTAATTGTTGTTGTTGTTGTTGCTGTTGCTGGGATAGAGTTTTTGGTTTGTTGTCTTGTGCGTTGCCTTGCGGCAAATGGGACAAGGACACGGCAAGACATTAAAGTTGTTCAGCTGCTGATGTCGGCGGCTCATTTGAATAACAAAACAATTGCAGCAAATGCCCAGGCAGGATATTCAGGATAACGCGGGGCTCTGCTCCTATTCAAATGCCCTATATATATATATATATATATATATATATATATATATATATATATATATATATATATATATTTATATTTATATATATATGTCCATTTACAGCGTCTCCCGGCGAGGAATGCGGCTGCGTTCGTGTGGGAAAATGCAAATGGTTCAATGTGGCCAAGGGCTGGGGCTTTCTAACGCCCAACGATGGCGGCCAGGAGGTCTTTGTGCATCAGGTGGGTAACCGTTAAACACAAATAAACACATACACACTCAAGTACAAATGTCACTCAAATGTTGCCACACAGAGTGTCATACAAATGTCCGGCTTTCGTTCGCTGGGCGAGCAGGAGGAGGTGGAGTTTGAGTGCCAGCGCACGGCGCGTGGTTTGGAGGCGACACGTGTCTCGGGAAAGCAGGGCGATGATTGTCACGGCAGCACCTATCGGCCACGCATGTAAGTCGAGCTAGCGCTGACTTCAAACAAACCTAACCTAACATATATTCGAACGATTGCAGCAATAGAAAAACTCGCCGCATGCGCTGCTACAATTGCGGCGAATTCGCCAATCACATTGCCTCGGAATGTGCGTTAGGACCGCAGCCAAAGCGCTGCCATCGCTGCCGCAGCGAGGACCATCTACATGCCGATTGCCCGCATCGCAGCGCGACTGTGGTGAGTTACGCTAGTACACCACTCGGCGAGTGGTGAGAGTGAGGGAGAGCGAGTGCTAAGCTCATTTCACATTTTCCACAGACACAAACCAGCAGGCGAAGCAAAAGCAGCGCCAGCGATGAAACAGCCGAAGCTCCCGCAGCAGCAGCAGATCCCTAGCGCATCAATGGGGCACTTTTGAAGTTCAAAACTTGTAAAATACACCTAACAACAACGTACAAAACGCATGAAATCAAAGAAATACCTCACGTACAACCCACAACTACGTATAAGTGCAGTCATTTTCGTATGCGAAACTAGATATTAGATAGTTGGGCGGACAAACAGATGTCCTAACTATAATTCTCTAAGTTTTAGCTGTAAGTTTACTGTGTAAAATGCAACATATAAAACTAAAGGCCATTTAATGCTTAGATTTAAGTACAAATTCCTAGATTTTTATTCTTTGTAGATCAGTGGCCAATTTGCTGGAAACTTGAAAACTTAACAAGTCAAATATTTTGTTATTTTGGGCAAGATTTTTTGCAGAACAATTAAACAATACTGAAATTTGATTGAATGGAAATTTTTTGGTGTTTTAAAATTTTTAAGGAGTCTTTTTCTTAGGGTAAACTAGATATATATTTTTGGAAAAAAAATTATTTGAAAGAAACACAAACCACGATAAAAACAGATTAAAATTGGTTTAGTTTCGTACAAATTATTGGGATTTGAAAACAAGTAATTTATGCTGAATTTGCATAATCTTTTTTAAAGGTGCAGCTGTTTTAATTACCTCTTTCAGTTTAACTTTACATAATTTTACATATTATATATATTATATATATCTCAGCGCCCTACAAGCAAAAACACACAAGGATGAGCACATACCCCCTGGGGGAGCTGTGATAAGAAAGCTCTGGCATGTCACGTGCTGAGCGTGAACACAATAACAATATTGAAGCTTTGGGCCTGGCGGCAACAACAATAAAATCACCATGAAAACGCAGAATCATTGTAACACATTCCCAAGCTTCAACCCCGTTGGCCGCTCAGCGCTTGTAACTGTGAAAGTGAAATAGTGGCCGAGGCAGCAACAACAATAAGGATATTGTGCGAGGACACGCACGCGAGAGGTGAAAGTTTCGCTCTTTCTCTCATCCAGTGTCTCTCTAAGCGAGGGCGAAATATCCCTTCGGCTGTTTTTGTCGCGGTTTTGGATTGGAATTTTTGCGTTGCTGCTGCGCTTGTTGTGCTCATTGTTGTTGCCACCGTTGTTGCTGCCGCTGTTGTTGTCGTTGTTGTTGCCAACATCATATTTGCAACATTGTTCGCTTCTCTTTTTGGCGCGTGGTTCGCCACGCCACGAACGTTCGCTGAGGATGTGCTCGGCTCTAAGGCAGACTCCATAAGGATGCAACTGCCTTGGCGCGAGGACCCACAACAGCGAGAAGTCCCTAGTCTCCATTTCAGTGTCAGTTTATCTCTGCCAGAGAATTGTTGTGTGCAACGCGGCGGATTTAACAACCATTTAACAGCAATAAAATACAAATACTATAAAAACTAAAAAATCAAATAATTTACAATAAAAAACCAAAAACAAAAAAATTTAAATAAAAGGAAAAGAAAACAATAACTAGACAACAACAAGAATTTTAACCAAAGTTAACAAAGCGTTTCAGCAACAAAAAACAAAATACAAACAACAACAAATTCTAACAATATTTGTAACACATTTTTTGCATAAAACTTAAAAATTTAAATAAATGTAAGACAATAAGCAAAGTAATCATTTTTTTTTATGAATATTTAACAAACAAAAAAACGAAAAGAACGCAGAGACAACAAAAAATAAAGCTGGAGAAAAGAATTAGTTCAAGGTTGCAAAAAATGTATTTTGAGTTTTTTATACAAACATTTTCAATTCTGTTTTTGTACAACGAAATAGGCAATTGAAACAGCCAAAATGTAAGTGCACTGTGTGGGCGTGTGTGTGTGTGCGTGTGTGTGTGTGTGTGTGAGTCAAGGTATAAACAACAAATAAAATGAGGCATCGAAACCAAAAAAAAAGAAGGGAACTAGAGAAAGAAAAACAAATGCAATTCAATTCACAAGAACAATAACAAAAAGCTTAACAACAACAATAACAACACACAAACACACACACTCACACTTAACAGCAACATTTACATTTACATGTCGCTCTCTGTTAAGGCAGCGCCTGTTATGTAATATCCTGTTTCTGAAGCTGTCGCCTGTCATGTTACAATTCCAGGCAGGCAAATGGGCAAGAGTAGGGGCTGTATCTGTGTACCTGTGTGTGTGTGTGTGGTTGTGTGTTGGCTTGAGGTCGTGTGTGCGGGGGCGTGGCATGCACCTCAGTTTTAGCTGCGCGTTGCTGCTAAAATGATTTATACACTTTGAAACGCTCCATGGGCACGGCATTGAGACATTAACACGAAGGACGACCATCCTTTAAATATACTAAATAGGGAAGCATTCGCACATAGCTATATTTTTAGTTGCCACTGGGTGTGGATTTTGATTTGTATGCGTGTCTGTGTGTTAAGCATGCAAATATGTGACACTAATTCGATGAGCAAATGCTAATATTACGCATACGCCGCATTGGTCGAAGGTCGTTGCCAAAGAGTTGGCTTCCTTTTTTTTTTTTTTTTTTTTTTTTGGTTTTTGCGGGGCCAGCGCCTAATTAATGAAATGTGTGTCATAATGCGACAGGCAGTTAGTAGGTCAAGTGGATTCCATGTTGAGGTTGAGGGCCAAAAACTCTTTCGCATCAAAAAGCCCTTGGCCAAAAGAGAACAAAACCCCTCTACCGCAACCCCCAAATAGAAAAAAACGAGTAAATGCGACGATGTTGCGCGTAAAGTAAATAAATAGATGGGCGTTTTCTGTACAAGCAGAGCTAAGTAGTAATACATTAGCTTTTAAATGGGCGCAGCTCATTTTAGATGAGCTGCCAAGCGCATTGGATAATAAATAGACTAGTGACAGGAGCTCAAATGAACTTAAGAAATTGATTTTTAGGAGTCTCAAGAGAACCTTTTAATATTTAAATGTTGCAATTTAGAATTTCAGCTTAGTTGGTGAAATTTGTTTAAGAATCAAATAATTCATAAATTGTAAAAGTTTAGGAAAATTACTTTTAAATATTGCTATTTTTACTATAATCTTAGAAAATGAATTTAATTTGGGATTTACGTAACTTTACTTTGAAAATTGTTCATGTTAAAACACTCAAAATTGTTAACTTTATAAATCTAATTGTTTTGTGTGTGTTTTCTTATAGATTTTAAGCAGTCTCTATCTAACTGTCAACGCACCTCACTTTTCACTCTCTTATTTTTTATCAATATGTCAAACATTTATTCAACTTCAATTCACAATATAATTAATTATAACGTTTTCGAATTCTGCACAGGCGATTTATATAAGACTCTGGCATGTTTTCAATGGCAGTACTAAATAATACAATACTAAACGGTTAATGTTCCAACACGCTAAACTTCAATTTGTACAAAATAATAATGATGTTTAAGTTCAACTAAAGAACAAAAGCAAAAAAAAAAAAACTAGTTAAAGTGCCAAACGACACAAATGCTTAAATAAAACTATTTTAATAAAAGAAACTTCAATAAAACTTCACACACTCGCACCTCAAAAGGTAAGTTTAAGGGCACAAATTTTTAGCTATCTTAATGTAATTTAATATTTTATGCGATTCTTTGTGTTGTGTTTCATTTGTTAATGCAAAATGTTGAAGCACTTTTTACTTGCAAAACTGGGTGAGAAAATTATTTTAATAATTGTGGGTAGTTATATAATGAAAATAGATTTGGATGTGAAAATGTTTCAGTTTGGAATGTTTAAATGTCAGTAAAAAAAAAACGATTAAGCTACACGACCAGTAGATACCTTGAACTTAGTTGTCGAACCGAGATGCAGAAACAACCTCGAAAATCGGTTAGGTTTTGAAATATTGAAAGGGTATTTTCTATGGTACAATAAAATGATTTAATATAAATTGATCTCTGCATGCTAAACGAGAAACTGCACAACGATTTTTGTTGGTGTTATTATTTTGTGTAATCTCTGAGAGGCGCTCCAAAAACGTGCGCTAAATATTATTTGACTATCTTTATATCAGCATCCTACCTTATTGGCAACTGCTGCACGGCCAAGTTCCAGGCAGGCAAGCCACGACACACATAAACGCAACAATTGTAGATTTTGGGTTCCATTTTGCCGATTTGAACATTTGCCAAAATTGCGCTCAGGCTGCCAATTTGATAATCCGGCTGCTGTTCGAGAGTCTCGTTGATGCCATTTTGTGCTGCTTGGATAAATCGACAATTAGTGTGCCTCTAAGGATGCTCTAAAGTTCTACCTTTGACGGTGCCTTGCGAGATCCAGGTCGCGCGATCAATGTGCGTCCAAGGTGTGACCTGTGGATTGGCCGGCGTTATCCACTGGCTCAGCACGTTGGCGGACACGTTGTCCATGTTGCCATCCAGCGCGGGCATCAGTGTGCCCACCAAAGTGGGACACAGGGCGCCATGGTAATAGTCTTGAGCGCCATATAAAGCGCTGTACAAGCCCGAGCTCAGCACACGCGTCGAGTCGCAGCCGAAGAGAAAGACGACTCCTTTGATGCGGTTACGGTAAATCAGGCGACTGGAAACATACTGAAGACTCGAGCCGTGGCCCGCATAGCTGCAAGAAAACGTTGGGTCAACATAGCTAGCCAGCGGCTGGAAGGGAATACCTACACGAAGCAATCGGCTTTGAAGGCCTGCTCAATCATAAACTGCTCTGTGGGCACCGTCTCGAACTTGTGCTGCCAGTGGGTCAGCCAGTACTCGAGAAAGCTGCGCAGACGACGACCTGACTTGGCTAGATCAGCATCGGGATTGATGAGGGTTACGCCGCGCTCAATGTTGACCGTGTAGTAGCCCTGTTGGATCTGTGCCTTGTGGCATTTGAACAGGCGCCACAAGCTGTGCAGCGACTTGATGCGCGTGCACTCCTGCATGGGCGCCAGCTGCTCCCAGTGCATGTGATCCAGGCGCTGCAAAGAAACCACATTAACAGTCTAAAACCTGGCTGAAGACTAAGCTGAACTTGCCTCATCCACCACCAGGATGACGGGAGAACGCTTGGCGGCCAGCGGTTCACGCTGCTCCAGCTGCCGCCAGTCGGTGGCGCAGCTCTTGAGCAGATCATAGACGAGCAGCTCTTCAGTCTCATTATTGTTGTTGTTGTTGAGCGCAGACCCCATCTGTTCAATCTGGTCGCAGGACAAGCGATTCGCATGCAAGGCCGCCTGCGATAGGAGTATGCGCTGATGATTGCTCCAGCTGTGCTGCGCACAGAACTTGTCCACGCGCGCATAAACAGCTGCCGCTTGCTGCTGCACTGCAGCGCAGCCGAAACGCTTGCCCAGAAACAGGAAGCAATAGGGCGTCAAGGCGCTGGTGAGATCCGCAATCAGCTTCTGCAAGGTATCGACACGAGCGTGAGCACGGGTTAGCTATACTACTGGGCCACGTACCTTCAGGTATTCCTCAAAGCCATTCAATTCCTTCCAGTACTTGGCCTTGGCCTCCTGCGCTTTAATCGCCAGCGGATCGACGGTGACCACGCGCCGGAAGCGCTCCACCAAAGTGCCGTACTCCTTGAATATGCTGGCCAGCGCGTCGCTGTGGAAGCGCAGGCAGGTTGCAGCCAGCTCCGGACTGCGGCAGTGGCGCAGCAGGGACAAATAAATGTCACCGTTGGCTCCGGCGATCTCGCAGAACGTGGAGTACGTGGTGGCTGCATTGAAGCTCTTGCAGAGCTGCAGCACGCACCACTCGTCGGACAGCTGCTGGCACACTTGCGAGATGCGCTCGAAGCCCGCCGCCGGCTCCTGCACATCCTCAAGGAAATCCAGCTTATCGATGGGTGGCTCCTTGGGCTTTGCCCGGCTCTGCTCAAATGTCTGCTGGTATTTCAATATGTTTTGCAGAAATTTGTTGCTGTTGTGGTTATGGAGTAGATATGTTTGTCAGTCTACGCTAAATTCTCAGAGGTTTGCGGCAAACTCACGTTTTGTAGTCGGATTTCTCCCTGGCGCTGGCTTGTGACAAAATTTCCTCCGTGCTCGGCTGTTGATTTTCCAGCTCCTGCGCCTCGGTTATGAGTCGCATATCAGCGTGTTGAAAGAGCGCTTTGACCTGGTAGTAAATGGAGTCCTGCTCGTTCCCGTTACGGTACTCCTCGTCCGCACGCAGCAAATTGTATTCTGCCGGAACGATATTATTTGCTGTTGTTTAAATGTACATTTCACTCACCTTTCGTTTCGGGGCCAACTTGCACGCTCGTCAGGCCACGTAATTCTTTGTCCGCTGCTTCTGCGTCAAGCATTGTGTGAGAGTTGTATTTAAATTATATTTTGTAAAATTCGAAAAACGGCGCTTCTGCTACTGCATGCCACAAGTTGTTGTTGTTTTATAGTCTGTTTGCAGTAGTGTTGGCAGTGGCGCGAAAACGGCACTGCGCAGCACTGCAAACATCGATAGACGCACGAATGTACGCACTATCGATAATGGAACAGGTAATTTTTAGTACATATTTGCGCATGGCGCGGACAGTTCGAATATTGCGAATAGACCAACACTAGTGCAGTTTGTCTATTTTTAGTACATTATTATTCGCGCGCGTGAAGTACTGGTTTGCAATTTGGTCATGGGCCAAATTGTACAAAGTTAATTATGATAATTAATGGCTAGTTATTGGTTAACTACGTGGTTTTAAGCACAACACTCGCCGCTAATGCTGACCAAAAACAACTGTCAGCTCGACGCTCACAGCGCAAAAGCTCTGCGGCATTTGCTGCTCTTGTTGTTGTTGCTGCGGCCGCGTATTCATTCATAAAAACGCAGCAGCAGGAAAGTTCGCGTAGCGAAGCGTTGGCCAAAGCTTTGCGCAGCGGCGCAGATGCCCAAACACCCAGAAAACTGTGTCAATCTCGTCTAACACATGTGAGTACGTGCGTGTGTGTGTGTGTGTGTATGTATGTAAGTTTGTATGTATGTTCGTACATTGTACATTATATTGGCTCCCCGGTGAACCACACCCTCCAGTTGCCCTAAAAAACCTTACGCAACAACAAAGCGACACACATTGGCAATTATTGCAACAACAACGACAACAACAACAACCAGCGGACAACAACAAGAACTTTGACATTTTACAGCAAGCTGCAACGTTGACTTTTGTTACATTTTTTTTTTAGTTTTCTGACCAGGCGCGGCTTTTGGCTGCCCGCTGCAAGCAGCCGCTGCAGTTTCTAATGACGTTTCTTAAAGAGATAACGGCAGCAGCAGCCGCAGCTGCAGCGGCAGCAGCAACATTGGCAGCGGCATTGTGCGTGGGGTGTATGCTAGTGTGCGTGTGTGTGTGCGTGCGAAGGTCTGACGTCAGTGAGCCTGGCGCATCCCAATTGTGTGCCTGTATGTGTGCGTGTGTGTGTGTGTGTGCATTATTGTTTTTGCTGGCCGCTCCCCAGCTGCAGCTGCAACCTGCATTTGAATGCGGCGCTGACTTACCCACTTTGCCGACTGTCCCTCCCTCACAGCCCGCTACTTGCTGTTTCTCTCTGGGGTCATCTTTTTTTTGGCCCGGTCTAAGGTTGTTGAAATATGTATTTATTGGTAAATGAATGCAGCATGACAGTGGCAGCAATATTGTTATTGATGCAGCATCCGCAGCAATGTAAGCAAATTGACAACTTGACGAGCCTTTCGTTAAATATGGAAAGCACGCCGACGCACAAGCACCTGCTCTCTCTCTCTCTCTCTCTCTCTCTCTCTGTCTCTCTTATTTAACACTCTCTTTCTCTGTCTGTCTTGCACTTTGCCTTTGCTACATTGTGTTTGTTGTGTATTGTTGTGCTGCCGGCGTCGCTGCCGGCGTCGCTGTTGGCCCGTTGGCCGCAGAGCACTCAGCATCCTTTCTACTTATTAATTTTGATGTTGCTTTTCACTTTTACTTTGTGTATGTTAAACGTGCCTCAGTCTGAGTCTAACTCCGTGTGGGTGGATGGGTGTGTGTATGTGTGTGTGTTTGTCTCTGTGTTGGGCAAGTCACAAAAGTCCCATGACAATCATCTGTTGTTGCTGTTGTTGATTTTGTTGTGGTCACTTGAAGTTGCAACACGTTTGTCGTTTGGGTCGTAAAAAGTTGACTTGTTGTTGTTTGAAGCGCACGTTCAAGCTTTTTGACCAGTGCCCACCTGCACCACAGCACCCCAAAACCATCCACAACCACCTGGCAACCCTCTGCATTATTTATGAGCCACTGCTAATGCAAAAACTTGGCACGTACATATGTATGTGGCAAGCAGAGAGCGGGTTGAGTGCGTCGTACGCCTAGCAAATTATAACATTAATATTACATTAACGCACACAAACGTGCATGCTCACACACACACACACACACACACGCACACAGTGACACCACACACATGCATCGGGGAGACATTAAAACGAAACAGAATGGCAAAAACTTTCATTTGACGTCCTAACAGCAACAACAACAGCACGCGACATGTAAAATAAATGTAACAAAATGCGCCCGAACACGAAGCAGAAACAGAAACGGTAGAAACAACAGAAGAAGCAGCAGCAGCAGCAGCATCAACACAAAAACAACAAAAGGCCGTTCAAAGCAGCAGCAGCAGCAGCAGCGGCGGCAGCGGCATCAGCCACCCCAAAAAAAAAAAAATATGGCACACATTCCAACAGTTGCAGCGATGCCAACGTTGACAGCGACGCTCAGCAGAGATCCCTCTGCCAGCTGGTGCTGCTGCTGCTGCTGCTGCTCCTGTTCGTTTGTGCTCTGCTGGCAAAGTCAAAGCGATTTTCGAAGTCGACGGTTGTGTGGCTCGCGCTGCTTGCTCCGGTGCTGCTTTCAGAAGCAACTGACTAAACGCTTTTAACACTTACAAAAAAAAAAATATACACAAACACACACTCACACATACATACACACTCACATTCCACACACGCATACACAATCGAGCCAACAGCAAAAATTGACAAGAAAAGTAACTGAAAAATCAACAACAGAGCGCGTGAAAAAAAAGTGTAGCATGCTTTTAGGCAGCGCACAAAAGACGCCAACGCAAACGAATTTTGGAGATGAATTTGAAATGCCTAAAGAGCAGTGCGTAAAGTGTACTAAAATCGACATTTAAGTAAATTAAGGTGTGGTGATTTATGCAACTTTTTAGCCACACGCACGAGCACAGGGCGGCGACAGACACATACATAAGCGCGGAGGGGGGGACCGAGTGGAGAGCAGCAGCAGCCAACGACTGCACATACCTCTAAGCTAAGCACACACACACACACACGCACGCACATATACACGAAGAACGGAGGCATACAAAATAAAGGATAACGACGAATGAGCGACGAAAAAGCAAGAAAGAAATCGAAATTAAAATATATGTTGTACAACAACAGCAGCAACAACAACAATAACAGCAACAGCGCAGGCAATTTTCGGCTGTCGCTGTAATTCGAAGCTCATCTGCGCTGCTTTGCTCTCTGCTGCTGACGCGGCGGCTGCTGTGTGGCTGCTGCTGCTGCTGCTTCTGCTTTACTCTCTCTTCCTCTCTGTCTCTCTTGCGTTGCCTGTGTGTGTGTGTGTGCTTTTTGTGTGTGCGTGCGTGCTTCGTCAAGTGAAAACATTTCGTTTCGTCAAGTTTTGTAGGTATTTTGGCAGGCCAGGAGTCTGCTACACACAAATCTACAGAGCGACGAAATGTCCTCGTCATCTGCTGCTGCTCCTGTGAATAAAAACCAAAAGCATAAATAAATAAAATATATCAAAAAATAAATAAAATAAAATTCAATATAATTCCAGCGCAATTAAATAATTAAATCAATAATAATTATACACACTATACTCAAGGTTCAAAAGCGAGCCCAAGGAATTGGAAAAATAAGCAGCGGAAAAAATACATTTTTTTGTGTGTGTTTTTGCAATAGGCAAAAGGCAAAAGGCGTTGCCAAATCAAAAGCAGGAGCACGCTTTGTGCCAACAAAATTATATTTAACTAAACAATTACATAAATAAAACAGGCAAAATCCAGAGTAACAATTAAAAAGAGCAAGAAAATTGCAAGCATAAATTAATCATACGCACCGTTAAACACCGCAACGAGCAAAGGCCAAAGCAAAATGCAAAAATAAAAGCAAAAGCACCAAAAGTGAAATTTTCAAGTGACATTGTGAAAGCAGCAGCAAACATTCCAGGCTGCATTAATAATACATACAACAATCATATAGCATATAGGACAAAAAGGATAAAAGGACTCGGCACAGGAGGCGCTCTGCCTGTTCTATTATT
This sequence comes from Drosophila colorata, assembly GCA_035041545.1. Taxonomy (NCBI): domain Eukaryota; kingdom Metazoa; phylum Arthropoda; class Insecta; order Diptera; family Drosophilidae; genus Drosophila; species Drosophila colorata. Next base: position 12,781,417 of record JAWNLD010000564.1, read on the forward strand.
TAACTGCTTTCAACAGACGTCTTCAACTTGACGAAAGCTGATTGAAAGCCACATTCAACAACAGCATCCATCGACCACTGGCAGAAAGAGAGGCGCCTAAGCGAGAGACCGAGAGAGTGAGAGAGTTTCAACGTCTGTGCATGTGTGTGTGTTTGTGACAGCAGCAGAGACGTCAACGTCAATCCGCTCAATATTTATATTGCACGAGACCAATCTGCTCTCAAACTGCTGGCAACTCAGACGCAGACGCCACTAGGTCCTGGGTTTCAGCCAGTGCCTCTGGTTCATCTGGTGCCTAGTCCAGCCGCAGCACCAAAATAAATAACATCTGACAGCTGCTGCTGCTGGTTCTGCTCCCACTCTGACTTCGGCTACTCCTCCACCTCCGCCTGTCGAGCCGACTCGACACGGATTGAGTCTCGAGCGCACAATTCGCACAGACCTAAGCAATAATCGCAAGATAAACAAATTACAGCTGTAACTGTAGCCGTAACTATTACTGTATCACTGTAACTGTAACTGTAACTGTAACTGTAACTGCAACTGGAACTACAATCAAGCACAACAAACTAACAATAACGCACCGCAAATAGCAAGCGAAAAATAAACAACTAAAAAACACGCAATGGGTGCCAAGGAAAGTGTCGAGGCGGCCGTTAAAATGAATGCCGATGGCTGGGGTCACGTGGAGGTGTGTATACAAACAATATTTAAATAACAACATTAACATTAACTACCAAAGATAAATATATCTATACATATATAGCTGTTTATTGTGATTTTATGAATTTGTTTACTCGCTTTACGCAAGCTAAGCGAAAACATATATTTTTCTGTGTAATGAATTTAGTATAATTTAAGATAAAATATCGAAACAATTTATATATTTATTTTTGAATAACCTTAAATATAGATTGTTGCACTATGGTTATTTTAGATACCCATCATTCTTACCCCTTGTAAGCGAAATATATGGCTAGTACCGCAACAAATCAGAGATGAAGGGATGTTGGTTAAGAAAATATCTTATACAAATTTATCTCTTCAAATAATCGAAATATTAAAAAAAAAAATTGTTTAGCCCCGACTCCACTACACGTGTATCATCATCCTTACCCCTTTAAACTCAATGTATGCTCAAACCTTAGTCATCTCTACTCTATCAAGTTGTCAAACGGACTGGCACCCATTTCAATTTGCCATTGGATGGGGGGTGGGGGCGCAGTCTGTGGCAACTGTGACCCAAAAATCGCCAGAACTGTCGCCACCTTCATTCCTTATTGCATTTTGATGAGCACTGCGACAATTGAGATTGAGCGACAGAGCGAGTGAGCGCTATTTGATTGATTTTAAAAATAAGTTTCAACAAAAAACAAACACGTGCGCAGCGCCACAAAAGCAATGTGGCATCCACTTGATGGGGCCGAAGTATGCGGGCAACAATTCGTCTAGTTATCGCCACATCTTTTTAGCTCTTCAGCTCTTGAGCGCAGTAAACGCTGTGTGGGCGAGCGGCAGCTCTTGAGATCGCGTAGAGACAATGAGGCTGCAGCATAAGATTTACAGTTTATGTGGAGAGCTGCTTGAGATAGTGAGAAACACACCGAGAGAGTGAGAGAGAGCGCGCGAGAGGGTGAGCGAAACGTTGTGACCGAATGTATGAATGAAAATGCGCTTTGATTTTTCCCTCGATTTCTGTTTGGAGTATTTAGTTGTTTGGTTGACTTTGTGGCGTGAATTTCAAATGCTCTTTTGGCACTTTTAAAATAAAAATATTTATATAAACATCAGTTTAACACATCCTATGACCGTAGCCAACTCGTAAACAGGTGTCTGTTTGTCTCAACGGTAATTGCGGTAAACAAAAATAGATAAAACAAATCATATAGTGTACATATAAGTTTAGCAGGGTTAGACAAACAAATAAATGTGGTACACATATGGGCCAGCAACAGGCTGCAGACGGCGGACAAAAAAAAATATATATATATTTTACATATATAAATTTATATTTAAGGTGTACCAAAAGAATTTAAAATTAAATTCATATATATAACAGAGATAGCAGCTTCTAATGTGCAACATATGCTAGTGTGTGTTGGTGTATGTCAAAGAACATTAAACTCAACGATCAGATCAAATCATAAACATCTAAATCAAAGTAAACTTCAAAGCACTTTTTTCCGCTAGAAATCTCCAAGGTGTAGTTTTTGTTTTTGTAGCTTTTGCTGCGTTTTTCAATTTTTTTTATTTGTGTTGTTGACACCTACACGCTAGCGTCGTTGCGGCATGAGGTATGATGCAGCAGGGGTGCGGGGGGCAAACCGGCAGAGCGACTGCATTTTGGCCAGCAATAGCGTTGAACTCGCTTCGTTCGCACCTCTCGACGGCGACGTGTTGGTGATAATAGCCACGGCTGCAGCCGGCGTGGGTTGTTTCATGGGTTAATCACAGAGCTGGGTTGACTTCAAAATGTGTGTGGCACAGCTATTGCCTAATACATTGTTCAAGTTCAAATATTTAAAATGATTTATGCTACGTATCTGCATATTTTAATAAAAGGCGAAAATATTATTGTAGATTAATATTTGAGCTTAGTTTTGACATGTTAGAAAAAATGCTATAAAATAATAAATCGGTCGGCTAAATGTTGAATTGACACAAACCCATCGAATTCAAATCTAGAACAGTCTAAACATAGTTTTAATTGATGAAAGACTCCTTACAAAATATTTTCATAAATAACCATACGTACATTGGCGATTTTTTTCAATGAAAAATTAAATAGGACCAATAATTTCTAGATTGACTTAAAAAATATATGAGACTATATTTTATATGAAAGAATTAGCTATTCAGAGAGTTACCTTTGAGTTTGTCGTATACAAACAGCTTTCTTTATACTATATGTTGATTTTTTCTAAAAAAAAATATATGTCATATCTTGTCATATACAGAAGATATGGCCTCTAAGCATGGCCAAACACTTGTGAAGTCATTTTTTTGTCTTAAGGCAGCTGTTCAAGTTATCAGTCCAATTCAGTTATTTTTCACCTTAAACAAATCAAGCTTATAAAGGTTCTAGTTTTTGGAATCTTATTAAAAAATTCAAGAGAAAATATTACTTTACAGGAGTTTTTGATCCAATTCAACTTTAAATATTAAAAAAAAAGCTTTTTCAACAAATATTCTTTATCTACTAGATTATTGATTAAATGTTTCTTCTCTTTGCCTCCCTTTTTCCCCCATTGCAGCGCGGGAGTCGCTACCACGGCCATCGGCATAATCAACGTTCGCAGTCGCTAAATCGCGGCCAGGCGCTCTCGCAGGCGGACGTCAGCAGCATGTGGTGACATCGGGGTGCCTCTGGTAAAGGTAAGTGGTATCGATCATACTGCTCACACTTATCGATAACTGATTCTCTTGTCTACACTTTTTAGGAGCTGCGGCGGGCTGTGCTAACTGCGCTATGGGCAACAAACTGAGCTGTTCGTGTGCGCCGCTTATGCGCAAGGCTTATCGCTATGATGATTCACCCTGGCAAAGCTCGCGTCGTCGGGATGGTCATCTATTAAGGTGAGTTCCAATTGTTCCAATTGGCGGTGGCAGCAGCTTTGTGTACTCTTGTAGTTGACTCTTATGTTATCTGACTGGCTGTAAATATGGAACAATTACAACAACAACATCAACAACCATTCAATTCGCTCTTTTGATAACTTTTGTAATTTAACTAATTGTGTTCTTCTTCTGGTTTTTCTTTCTTTCAAAAAAAAAAAAAAACTCAATATGAAAACGAAAAACAAAAACAAACGAAAAACTTTCGACTTTTGCCTTCTCTTCCAATAATCCAATAAAAAACTACCAACAACACACAAACCACACTGCCGAATCAAATTTGTTGGGCGGCAACAACAACAACTACAATGTAAACAACAACAACAACAACCAATCTGCCACCTGCTTCAACTTTTCCTTCCTAAACGACTGCAACTGCAACAACAACTGCGCCTCCTTTGTTTGATTTTACTTTCAATTGAATCCCGACAACAAAAAATAATAAAAAAAAAAAAAACATCCTCAACCACAAATTTGCACTATATTTCAATTGGATGAAACAACCCAACAACCAACCAACAATAACTACAACAACAACAACCAACAACTTTTGCAATAATCAATTTGTCAACAATCGTTTTATTAACCAACGCTAGTTCGTTCAGGTTGTGGGCTGAGGTCTTTCACGTATCGGCTAGCGGCGCCGGCACCGTCAAGTGGCAACAAGTGTCCGAAGATTTGGTTCCTGTCAACATCACATGCATTCAGGATTCGCCCGAGTGCATCTTCCACATTACCGCGTACAACAGTCAGGTGGACAAGATACTTGATGTGCGACTTGTGCAGCCAGGTGAGTTAAGTCCCCCGCCTCCTCCACCTCTTTCTCTATGTTTGCTCTTGCTAATTGAAAATGGTTTCCGTGTGTGTGTGTATTTGTGTCGTATTTTGCAGGCACACGCATTGGCCAAGCATCGGAGTGCTTTGTTTACTGGAAGGATCCAATGACAAACGATACTTGGGGCCTCAACTTCACATCGCCCATCGATGCCAAACAGTTTCGAGAATGCTGTGTAAGTATTCTCTTACAGTTCTGTTGCATATTGCAAACGCGACGACGACAAGCAACCACCTCAACTGATACCTCAACCAAAGAACCACCTCAGCCAACCACAAACACAAACACTAAAGTAATATCTACACACACACATACACACACACACCCTACACTCACTACTAACACTAACAATAACAATAACATTTGGGCAGTTCTATGCTGCATGCAACAAAGTGTTGCAAGTTTACGCAAAGGAACTGCCCAAAAAAAAAAAAAAAAAACAAACAAACAAAAAAACCCACAACAGCTGCCACAAATGCTACCACAAGTTGATGATGCTGTGATGATGACCGACCGTGATGAATGTTTAATGATGATGATGATGATGATGCGGCTCAAGTTCGTTATCCTTTATGAGTTCTATAGCCATCTATATAAAGTATATCTAACAACTATATCGAAACTCGAGTCGAAATTTGAAAAGTTCTTTTAACAGCCGTGAAATGTGTAACCATTTAAGTACACATTAGCTTAAATTCATGCCATGCCATCAGTCACAGTCACCGTCGCAGTAACAGTCACTGTCACTGTCACCGACACCCACACAGACAATCACAGCAGGCAGACAGACAGACACACAGACACCGCCCTCTTTAACTGCTTAGGCAAAAAACTGCTGCTAATTACTGTTAATATACTTGCATAAGTATATATATATACTATATATATATATATCCATATATTAATCTCGTTCATTAGTTGACTTACATCTGACGTATTTGAATAATCAAAAAAATGTATTAAATTTGGCATCGTACTTGAAATTATATTTAAGTTCTGTATTGAAATTGTATTTTCTAATCGTTTTTTATACTATTCGAACAATTTGGCAAACGTAAAGTAATACATATATATAGTAGTGCTATATCATTTATAAGCTTTAGAAAACTGCTTTTACACACGTTGATTATAAAAACAAACACAAAATAAGACATATATACAAAAAATGGTCAGAAATTGAGGTAACTAGGAAATTACAAATAAAAAAATAAAAACAGAAAATAGAGATAAATTTCTGCTTTTTTTAATGTATAACTGTTAATGCGATAGACAACAATTTAATTAAAAAACATAGCTTAAAGTTAAATATTACTTACAAGTTTAACTTCAATGCTTTGTTTCTGTAAAATTACTGAAAAATGTAATATCAATAAGTAGAAGAAACTTGCTTCAAAGTAAAACAATTACAAATATAACAGCCCTAATTCCAACAAACTCAATTTCTGATCAATTTCTAATCCGTTTTGAAGACTTGTACTTACGAATTCTAAACTCACACACACACCAACACACTTTTGACAACGCCCCCCAGTACATACACCCACGTACACTCATCTAGTCAACTTAAACTGTCTGGATTAGTGTCTAATAATTGTTTCGTTTCTTTTCTTACTTTGCGCCTCATTTGTTGCAGGTATCTTACATTGTAAAAAAATACGTTAGTATCGCTTCATATTGTTTATTTATCACAAACACAGTACTTACTAACTCTACTACTTAATACAAATTGCTGCTACTAAGACAACTACTAAATGTTTAATCCAATCTTTTTTAATATTACTGCAGAGAAAGCTAGTCTCATAAGATAAAATCGTATATAAACAGACAACTCTAAATGTATTTAACTCTATACTGAAAACCCCATTCAAGTAGCGCTCCCCTCTGTTGGGCATGTGTAAGATCTACCATACATACTGACATGCATATTAACTTCTACTCACACTCACACACAGTCACACAGACACACACAGACACACACACACACACACACACACGCACACGCACATAATAGTGTCCTTAAGTGTCGTAACTGTTTGTAAGCTATTCACTTTTATGTGTCTGTTCCTCCTCTATCGCCAACCAACGCTCTGTGTATTTTCTATCACAAGTTTTTCAACCCAATTATCACATAACTCGCTATCAGTACAGCCAAAGCACACGCATAACATAGCAGTTATTTAAACCAACAACACTAGAAATACCAGATATATATGTATACACCAGCTAATTAGCCCAGTCCTACGGCGCGAGCTGCATTCATTTTGTAAATGTATAAATTCATAAATGTGCAAAGTTCTTTACTTTTGTTGTGTGTGTGTGTATTAAAAGTTTCAAAGGCTCCAACAACTATTTATATTCAACTAAAGCACACACGCACACACAGACACACACACACACATGTACACACACTGACGTCAAACACAGTTACACGTACACCCACTAAAATTTGTTAAATGTATTTATATTATATATTCTTTCATTTCTTTTTCTCTCTTCTAATCATTTTCGAAATCATTCTCGAAACACGCAAAAAATAAACAAATCAACTAAAAAACTAAATTCGTTTTCGAATATTTCATTTTTAATGCATTTCATTTGATACTTATAAATAAATTTCGTACTTAAATTCGAAATGTAACGAAAAAATCTATCGAAAAACTACTTACAAAAACGACCATAAAAAATAAAAAAAAAAACCAACAAAACTTTACACGCAACAAAAACGAAAACTACAACAACTACAACAACAACAAATAACAAAATAACAATTTTGAATACATTTCTAAATGTACACTTACAAATCTATCTATCTATAAAACTCTGTCCCACCCGAAATGCTTTTATTATCTAACATGAATTTTATTTAACTACTCTTAACTATATATTTATGTATGTATAAATATATATTTTCAAATCGATTCGTTTGCATTTGACACGTGCGCCACAAAACTACAACAAAAAAACAAAACTTCAAAATCAAAATAAATTGAAAATTTCCATTTGCAATAACTAATGAACGAAATAAATGAAAATTTCTGCTATTCATATATTGAATGATAATTGTATAATATGAAATTGCCAAACGTACAATGAAAATGCAAAAGAAAAACGCAAAACGCTTTAAAACAATCGCACGTATCCTCTACTACAATACCGTTACCTATCCACTGCAAACCGTTTCCGATGAGCCCTAATTTCCCGAGTACAACCCAGCCCTTACCTGATCCCGAACCAAGTGGGCGGTTTAAATACGCAAATGAAAATCGAATATCAAATATCGAAACAACTTTCAAAAATGATGCAAAATTTAGACTAAAGTAAAAAGCTAGCAGCGCTAGGAAGAAGAAGAGTGTGGCCAAGTGCTATATTTGAGAAGCGCCGAGAGAGGCGAAACACAAAGTTAACCAGTTTTAAAAGCCCCTAGAGTGGCCAACAAAAACATATTCTTGGAACATAATTTTAGGGTTTCTAAAACCAAAACCAAATCGAAATCGAAAACGAAGCACCGCGCAGAGGCTCACAATAAATGTTTTCGCAGCGAATTAATCAAAATTAAGCTAAAGTTCAAATATATAATTAAAGCTAAGTGTTATATCGTGTTAGGCTAAGTTGAAAAATTCAAATGTAGTTTCCAAAAACAATTACTAAACGCGCCAAGCGCCAAATATGTTTACAGAGCCGAGATTAGCTCTTTAAAGAACACCCTGCTTAAACGAATGCACTCCTAAGGCTTCATAAACTTAACTAAACACTAAATACTAATTAACTAATGCTTGTATGTGTATGTTTGTCTACTTCACTTTACTAACTATCTAACTCTATCTAAACTAACAATTGTAATTTAAGACTCAAGGCTTTAGCACATGTCTAGTTATACTACTCTATATATAAACTCTATGCACTCTTCTAATAGTTCTCTAAGTCCTCTAAATTACACACTAAGCAACAGCTACAATTTTCGCCAAGCCACACGTCTTGAGCCAGTTACATAGATCAAGATCTATAAAGATCTATATCTATCTATAGACAGAAAGAGATAGAAGAATTTCGAAAGCAGATAAAAGCAGAAACCGCACACACAGAACCTTGTAATCCCAATCAACTAACCTAATGATAGTGCGACGTTTTACAGTCGCCTTCTTTCAAATTTTCACGAAAGGCCTCGTCGAGCTACTCCCTGAAATTGGATCCGCCGGGCAAGGGCAAGGTCAAGGCCAAGCGAAAGCCACTGAGCACTCCCGCGTCGCCGTCGCGCGTGCGCCAAGAGCCCCAATGCACCTGCATGTCCGCCGAGCAGTATGCGCGCCTGAGAACCGATCCACGTGTTAGAGGTGAGAGAATAAACCAATCCAAAATAAAACCAAACCAAACCAAACCAAACTCAAACAAATCAAACTAAGCAAATCGGTTAAGTCAAGTCAGTTAACGAGCGTTTCCACTCGTACTACCTCCAATTGTTTTTTTTTTGGCTCCTCTTTTGCTTTACGTTTCAAGATTTTTCTGTAACTCTTTTTTCTAACGCGATGGCCTCTGTCTTTTATTTTATCCTTTTGAAGGCAGGCCGCACGCCGCCTGTAAAAGATGCCTTTGGTTTTTTTGATTTACGCTTAGCATAGTCCCCTCATAAAATACAATGTACCCACTCGTATACCCTAAATATACTGTTAAACGCAAACTTAGCAATTAGGCGCCAAGTCCACCGCATCCCCCATCAAATCTCATCGCCATACTCATTGCAGGTTCATCCACTTTGCCGCGTAATGTCGGCTCACACAGAATCACCGATGTCGATGGCCAGCAGCAGGGCAAGGTTGTAAGCGCCGTGAGCAGCACCTCACTGTATGATAATGTGGCCAGCGGTGGGCCGGGCGTGGTCCAAGGAGGCGGTAAGTTTTAACAGCCCAATTAACGTTCAATCGCCGTAACAAGTACAATTTTTTTTCGAAAATATTTGTATTTTAAATAATGCAAATATTTTAAATGTAGAATTAATCTAGAAGCCAAATCATGACCAAAATGGCATCAAATATGAACATCGGTTCAGTTTTGACAAAGTTATGGGAGTTTAAAATATGCGGGCTACGGATTCGAGAGCTTTACATGTCAAAATTTTTGTCAATTTTGGCATGATTTTTGACAAAAAATTCGACCATCTCAGAATCTGTATTAAAGTGGGTTTTTATACTAATTGTGACAACTACAATTGATTAAAAATATAAATTTGGATATCTAATTTAAAAAAAAAAAAAATTTTGGAAAATAAGTAAGGGGGGAGTACATGATTTTTTGTTGAAAAAATTGCAAAAAATTTTATTTTCAATAATGCATATATTTTAAATGTAGAATTAATCTAGAAGCCAAATCATGACCAAAATGGCATCAAATATGAATATCGGTTCAGTTTTGACAAAGTTATGGGAGTTTAAAATATGCGGGCTACGGATTCGAGAGCTTTACATGTCAAAATTTTTGTCAATTTTGGCATGATTTTTGACAAAAAATTCGACCATCTCAGAATCTGTATTAAAGTGGTTTTTTATACTAATTGTGACAACTACAATTGATTAAAAATATAAATTTGGATATCTAATTTAAAAAAAAAAAAAAATTTCGAAAATAGGTAAGGGGGGAGTACATGATTTTTTGTTGAAAAAATTGCAAAAAATTTTATTTTCAATAATGCATATATTTTAAATGTAGAATTAATCTAGAAGTCAAATCATGACCAAAATGGCATCAAATATGAATATCGGTTCAGTTTTGACAAAGTTATGGGAGTTTAAAATATGCGGGCTACGGATTCAAGAGCTTTACATGTCAAAATTTTTGTCAATTTTGGCATGATTTTTGACAAAAAATTCGACCATCTCAGAATCTGTATTAAAGTGGTTTTTTATACTAATTGTGACAACTACAATTGATTAAAAATATAAATTTGGATATCTAATTTAAAAAAAAAAAAAATTTTGGAAAATAAGTAAGGGGGGAGTACATGATTTTTTGTTGAAAAAATTGCAAAAAATTTTATTTTCAATAATGCATATATTTTAAATGTAGAATTAATCTAGAAGTCAAATCATGACCAAAATGGCATCAAATATGAATATCGGTTCAGTTTTGACAAAGTTATGGGAGTTTAAATATGCGGGCTACGGATTCAAGAGCTTTACATGTCAAAATTTTTGTCAATTTTGGCATGATTTTTGACAAAAAATTCGACCATCTCAGAATCTGTATTAAAGTGGTTTTTTATACTAATTGTGACAACTACAATTGATTAAAAATATAAATTTGGATATCTAATTTAAAAAAAAAAAAAATTTTGGAAAATAAGTAAGGGGGGAGTACATGATTTTTTGTTGAAAAAATTGCAAAAAATGTTATTTTCAATAATGCATATATTTTAAATGTAGAATTAATCTAGAAGACAAATAATGATCAAAACGCCATCAAATATGAATATCGGTTCAGTTTTGACGAAATTATGGTAGTTTGAAATATGGAAACTATGAATTCAAGAGCTTTTCTTTGTCAAATCTTGTACTCTTTTGTGTATGCTGTTATCAGTTTTCATTCCACTGTGCAACGACTGTTGCATGCTCTGATTTGACATACGATCCACTAATAATGCGTTTAACTCTCTCTCTCTCTCTCTCGCTCAACCGCAGATACCCTACAACGTCAGCTCAAGGGGCAAGATGGCAACCTGGTGGCCAATGCGGGCGTCAATACCAATACGCCGGGCGTCATTGTGACTGGCGTGGGCAGCGGCTCGGACATGTGCTCACAGAATCATGTGGGCTCACAGGTGGGCCCGGACGATGGCGGCGCCTGCCAAATGGACATGGATCTGTCCAAGAGCGAGGGCACCCAGGTTGGCGGCGGACTGCATCAGAGCGTGGGCACCTCCACCAAGTCAACCGGCACGCGCACCAAGGATTTCAACGATGATATGGTAAGTGCGGCACGCTAAAACCCGTTTGTCCGCTGGCCCGCCAGCTGGCACTGGCACTGGCGCTCTCAAATGTCTCAGTTGGCATGGCTGTCTGTCTGTCGCTAACCACCGTCTCGTCTTCTGCTTCTTTCGCACAGACACGCGACGCGCACTCGCACGATATGCACCACCAGCACAACGTAATCAACAACAACACACGACGCAAGACCAAGAGCACCGAGGACATGAACGTCGACACGAGCACACTGAAGCGCATGCTAAAGCCGATGCCCAGCACCGAGAGCCCCGTCACGTCGCCGGAGATGGGCCGGCGGCGCTACAACTACTACAACGCGAATGCGGCCCAAACATTGGGCCCACAGCACATGCACCAGCATGGCATGGGCATGGGCATGGGTGTCGGTGGTGGTGGTGGTGGTGGTGGCGGCGGCGGCGGCCATCACGTCATGAACAACAATACATTGGGCCGCGGCAGCGGCAGTGGCAGTCAGTCGTCGCGCTTCTCCGGCTCGAGGTGAGTATCGTTGCACACGTTTATTTGCCGGAATTTAGTCGGTAAATAATTGGGACTTTGACTTTGCAGATCTTCGCATGAAATTGGACGCGGCTATCCGCCGCGCAATCTCTATTTGGAATTGGAGCGGGAGCGTGAGCGCAGCTGCATTGAGGGCTCGCCGCCGTCGGATAACGTGATGTTCGATAACCAGTGCTATGCGACCACGCCCAGCTCCAGCAATGGCAACTCCGATCAGGACCAGTCGTACGGCCAGCAGCAGCAGCAGCAGCAGCAACAACAGCAGCAGCAGCAGCAGCTGCAGTCGCACCAGCAGCAGCAATCGCATCAGTCTCATCCGCCGCATCCACAGCAGCGCGCGTCTCGGCATCAGCACCATCAGCATCAGCAGGCACCGAATGTGACGCCGACGCCGGGCAGCCCCACCTCGCGGCTGCTCATGGAGTACGAGATGCATTTGCGCAATACGCTGGCCAAGGGCATGGACGCCGAGTCCTACAGCCTGCACACCTTCGAGGCGCTGCTCTCCCAGAGCATGGAGAATCTGGGTGAGTTGCACTTGCCACACGCTGTTGGACGCTTCCGTTCAGTTCAGCTCTGGTTTAGGTTTCGTTTAGGTTGCGCTTTTGGTTCACATTCGTTAAAGCTGTACTTGCTGTACCAAATAATTTAGTTTTGTTAAGTTTTCGTTCTCGTTGTTGTTGTAGCTGAACATTTTGTCTTCTTCCACCTCCTACTTGCTATCATTTTATTCTGCCTTCTCTAATCGAACTTTTAATTAGCCCGCGCGCTATTGTTGTTCCCTTTGAGCCCTCGTCAACGTCTGAATCAAGTCAAACAACGCTCGCGTTTCATGTAACGCTTAGTTCGGATAGTGTGGGTTGTGTGGGTGGGTTGAAGCGCGATAATCTGATTAATGTGGGCTGCCTTTCGCTGGGGCATTTCGCTCAAATGCAGATTAGCTGGCACAGGAATTTCTACAGAAATCAGAATGTCTTTTTTAAGTCAAAACGAATTGGCTGGGAACCTAGGGAACTATCTATGTAACTATTTAAAGCTCAGCTATCAGCTGTGCTTCTATATGTGTTAATTCTATTATAGGCATTGATTAAAGCTGCCATTGGCAGTAGATATTCCCCATGATATCAGCTTTCTATCGCTTTTCTATTTTCCAAAATGCAAAGTTTAACTTTAGATTATTGAACTGTTAATCAAATAATATATAAAAGTTCATTCCCTTAACTTAAATTAAAGTCAGTTAAATAATAGTTATAAGTTATAAAACATAACTAAAAATCTATCTTAAAACTCCATCAGTTGCCTTCTAAATGTCATGCATTATATTGTTCGTTCACTTTGATTCTAATTCATATTTCTTAATATACATGTGATTTATTCATTTTGCAATCATAAACCTCTCTATATCTCTCTTTTAATAAACGATTTTATATAATTACAACTTAAATGCTATCCATACCTATCACCAAATGCTCATCACGCGCTCGCACACAAAAACCCACAACAATTGTCACACCACGTTCCACCAATATAACAACAATAACAATCTCAACATCATTTAACAACCACCAAAACAACAACAACAAATACCATCAGAATTCGCTGAAAGCCTACCAGGATCAACACAACGCAGCCCATATCCACTACGTAGGCGTAAGTAGTTCCATTAAATGCACGTGTCTAACCGATCTTAAACTATCCTCAATATGATCTTTTGATCCTTACAAACCTATGGCAATTCGAAAAGCTTAACTTTTAAGATCTCAAATGCATTTGACTGCCTTTAGTTGGCATGTTTTTGAAATTAGCTTTCATTAACTTAATAAACAATTTAATTTAATTGATTTTGTTTTGTTTCCCATGCAGCCAATGCCAAGTCATCGACCTTGCCGCTGCCCCCACATCGCCCCTTATCCACCATACGCGATAAGGAGCGCGATCGTGACCGGGATGGATACTACAGCGATCGCAACGAGTTGATACGTGAACGTGAACGCGAAAGAGATCGCGGCTATCTCTCCGATCACAATGCTAGGTAAGTCTCCTACATAGCTTCTCTAATGCTTCGCGTACCTAACTCCCTGGTCCACTTGGCAGTTTCTCCAACTCGCGTTGCGCCAGCTGCATTGGCGAATCGGCTCGCGCTCAGTGGTTCCGTCACTCGGATGGCTGGCGCTCGGGCAGTTCAACAATTGGTTCCGGTTCCGGGCACGGCATGATGGCACAACAAATGTCCGGCTCGGGGCACAAACGTTCGCCGTGGGACTCGCTGCCCTCGCTGCGCCAAGACAGCAGCCTCAATGATTCCGGCTATAAGAGCGCTCGCGCTGATTCCTTAGAGCAACGGTGAGAATTTGTGAATTTCTTCTGTTTACTCGTATATTAATGGTCTTTTAATTTTGCAGTGCGGAGTTTATACGTCAGGATAGCTTGCGTTCGGAATATTTAAGTGATCGTGAATCACGCTATGGAATTGTACAGCAGGCGTCTATTGAGAGCACCGATTCGCGCATGTGTTATCTCACATCGTCAGAGGTGAGTTCAAGATTAAAACTAATGTTTTACTATAAAAGAAAAATGTTGGGCATATTACGAAAAATTTCACCAGGATCATAGATTCCCCACAAGTAAAAGCTGAACTATATAATATAAATATTTAAAGAATTTACTCAAGTGTATAAGAAACCAATATTTTTCCAAGAATTCCCACAAATCTTAGCTAAGCTTACGTACTCAGGGTTTTCAGTTAATCCTAGCTAATATTTTCATTATAACCACCTCAACTCTTAATAAACTCTTTTTGTGCCTACTCACATTATGCATCGAAAGCAGTTCTTTGGCCTGTTGATTGCTGCCATCTGTCCCCAAAGCATTGGCTTAAAACTTATCCATCAAGTTTTCAATATTCGCAAAAGTCTTAAGCTATTTATAAATACCAATTTAATTCGCATAAACCTTGGTGACACAGCTCTCTTCTCACGTAATGGCCCGAAATCCATCATAAAACCCAACCCACTTGCAGCTTCTGTAAAGCGGAGTCTGACGCTCCACACCCCACGACCACCCAGCGAGCACTCGAAAAGGCCACTGTATGCTGCGCTCTATTTATAGGCTCCGGGGCCAGGCAACTGGGTCAACTGTTACAGAACTTTAACTGCCGCTGCTAGCGCTAACAGAGGCATGTTAGTTAAGAGCCGCGCTGTTAGCTAACAGCAGCGAGCGCATTGAATTTGTGTAGCAATTAACACAGCATCCAATTGTAACTGCACAAGTGTGTGTGGAAGAGTAACAAATATATGTATGTATGTAGATGCTGTATATGTATATGCATTTATATTTGAGTACACAATGCATTCACAAAATAAAAAAAAAATGTAAAAAAATAAATATATATAAAGCAGAGGAGGGAAAGTCAACTGGCGCATTTGGCTGGGCAACATAAATGATATTTTTAGTTGCAGCCCAAACTGACCCAGTTTTGCCTTGATTAAAAACAAACTGCCAGGCAAGGCACACACACACACACACACACACGCGCGCTGGCACACACTCCTAAGCAAACACAGTTGCAAGCAGGCCCCCGAAAAAAGAGGAAAAAACTTTCTCTTTTGCAACTCCCTCAGCTTGCAGCCTTGTCAACGTCAACGTCGCTGCCTGCCTGCTGTTGATGATGTTGATAATCATGATGTTGGCGATGATGTGCATGCTGATGATTATGTTCAAAATGTGCAAGTGCTTTCTGGTTGCATATTAAATTGCTGTGCAGCCGCTCAACGCTTTTGTCTGCTTTTTCGCCTTGGACTCTGGGCACGACCCGGCTTGTCAAGCCGGCTAATGTTGGTTACGTGTGTGTGGGCGTGGCATGCATTATGCATGTGAGGCATGTAATGTGCATACTTGTGGCACGCTTAATGCCAATTTTGAACTCTTTGCCTTGACACTAATGAGGCGCAGCACAAAAGATGTCGCGTCCACTTCAATGCAGGCGCTCGCTTACAGAGACAATCGCTGCTCTGTTAATTGCAATAAACTTCCATTGTTACACTGACACATAATCCACACAGAGCAGCAGCTCGTACAGCACTCCCCCTTCTGCTCCTACGACCCTTTTTTCCAGTTTTCCTGACGCGGCGCATGCGCTTTAAGCTGCTCGCGCTCTTCGGCTGTGCTCTTGTATGCGCTCTCTCGCTCTGTGCGTCGCAGCTTTTGATGTGACTTCCATGCTGCTCTGCTGCTGCGACTGTTAGACTTCCAGCTGCGAAAGCTTTGATTGCGTTCGCTTCGCTTCGCTCCGCTTGCCGCTGTCATTGCTGCTGCTATTTTGCTAGTGTTGCGCTAACTTTTGCTCTGTCGTTTTATAATCAACTCTATATTTCGCATGTGTGTGTGTGTCTGCCTGCCATTTTGCAATTAAACAATTGCCAGCATCGAAATAAATATAATCGACAATTTAACAATAATTAATCACTGCCAAGTGCTGTCAAATGTGATGAAGAAATTGTATTGTGAAGCACTCGCAAAAGCAAACAAATGTGAAAATTGTGTATAAAAAATTGTTTTAAAATTCACGAGCAGCTTCCGACGCGGCAGTAACTGCAATTTTCTCTCTGTATGTGTTTTTGTAACGCTGTGCATGTGTGCGTCTGCCTGTGTGTGTGTGTGTGTGTGTGTGTGTTGAGGAGCGCTTAAAAGTATGCAACGTGTGGAAAAATTCGCTTTATTGCAGTATTGCTGAAATACCACAAAAAACAGGAGCAGCAGCAAAACACAATTTACAACAACAATAAAACCCACGACAATAACAACAACAGCAACAACAACAAAAGGATCAACAACAATAACATGAAATAGATGTTCGCAAGGCGCACGTTAAGCAAGTAAATGTCAATAAAAACCCAAAAAAAAAAACAAAAACAAAGAAAATAAATAGAAATAGAAAGCAGCCATAATAAATAAAGCAAAACACAAGCACAACAGCCTAAATCTAAGCCCGCTGTGGGTTGGTGTGTGTATGGGTGGGTGTTTGTGCTGTGTCATTTTATGCCAAGCTAAGATTAAATGCTTTGTTAATCTCTTATAAGACTCAAGAGCGCCTAAGCAGCTGCCTAAAATAAAAGCAACGCAAGCAATTCTTGTGCCACTGATGCGTGTATACATTTGTGTGTATATGTGTGTGGCTGGGTGTGGGTGTGCGAGGGTCGCTGTGTTTGTGTGTGCGGCAATAATAATAAAAGTGACAATCAAATTTGCTGCCAGATTGTCACACGCTGCGTACGCGTTTAGCATTATAAATGGATACAACGCGCCGTATACGCAATGTGCGCGAACAACAGCCAAAAGCGAAAAACGTTTGCAATTAGACTTCAACAACCATTTAAAATAACAAATTCTAATAACTATTAGCAAATGAATAAAAAGAGTGCAGCAAAAACGAAAATAAAAATAGAAAATGTCACTGGCAAATGCGATTAACATCACGTTTTTCCCTTTGAGGCACGTGTACAGCAAATGTACATGTGTGTATCTGTCTGTGTGTGTGTGTGTGTGTATATTGATGTTGTGTTTTGATAAGCCAGCAAGTTTGTATTAGCAATGAGGCCGGTGTTTCTATGGCTGCCTGTCTGCTTTTGGGGCATGAAAATTGTGACCCTTCCACACGCGAATAGCTGTTGATGGTGTTGCTGGGCACTGCAATTGGCCAAACTCAATTGAGTTGCTTTGAATCAGTGATTGTATAAACCGTTTACCTGATGAATCTGCCAGTTGTGGCATGTGCGAGTTTTTCACTCCAGTTATTGAGTTATATTTATAGAAGTTTTTATAAAATAGCTACAGATTGTGGCAGGTCGCGCTGCAGTTTAGATTTTAGGGTATACTATTAATGGAAAATATATTAGGGTTTTGATATATTCTATGTATGTTCTTAAATGATAGAATATATTTAATAGATTATAATATAATCTATAGATATTATAATCAACCTTAAATGAATGCTTCCTTTTAATATATCTGTCCAAGCTGCTCATTAACTTGTTTAATCTTAGTTTTACAGCCAAACTCAATTCAAAACTGGTTAATCTGATTTTAAATAACCAATGTATTATTCACCATAAATCAAACTTTAAAAGATTATTTAAATTATGTAAATTATGATTGAATATCTAATACTTATTAGAAAAATGTCTAGGTATTAGTTATTTTTCCCAATAGGAATCCTATTTCATATATATATATATTTTTTATGTTGTTCCATTCTTTAAATATATATTCAGTTATTTTTTTAATATGTTGATTGCTTAATATTTTTTTGTTCCCTTTATTCATTTTGTTCAATTATAATTACCTGGATATGTGTATTCCTTACCTTTCACATCAGATTGGCTTTTACAAGTTCGTCATAGTCAATCTACACTGTAGTCCACTGAAGAGAGAGCGCAAACAAAGCTGCGAGTGCTGTTTAAATAATGTAAATCGTCTGCCACCTTAACATAGCGTTAAAAGCTTTGCGAAAGCTTTCGTGCACACCTGCACGCTGTTAAGTAACCGCGGCTAGCACGCACTTGAAGCCATTGCGCCATATTTGGCGATTTAAAAGCTTTGCCTTGTCCACAGGATGTGGCCAGGGGGAAAATAGTCCCCGTCGCTGTTAAGACTCTGACAAGCTGCTGTAATGGAAGCTTGCTAATGTGCGAGAGGCACAGTCCCTCCATATTTTTCCCACTTTCTGCCTCTTTCGCCTTCTCACCAGGTGTAGGTTTGTATGTGCATGATGATTGCGAGTTGTTGAAATTCGTAACTTAATTGTACATTTTTCATACAATTTGTGTGCAGTTTATTAAGGCGAAGTGGTATGCAACAGTTTTATGAAGGTTTATTGCGCCTCTTGTCAAATTTGATATCTGTCAAAGCATATCCTCCGTTATTAACTCACAATTTTGAACAGCCTGACAGCAGCTGTAGCTCAAGACTTCATAATATCGATTACATGGCTTTCATTATGCTAATTGGTCCTAGTTAATTCATAAGCCATTTGTCTATTTTTGTTTAATAAGGCAAGCATTTAAAATATTTATAAATATATAATTCACATCATTATTCACGGTACTCCGCAGCCTGTTTCTGTCTCTCTGTCTCTCTGGGGGCGACTGTAAAATATTGTGCAGTCAGCTTTTGGGCATCGAATGATCAATCAAATTGATTAATTACCGTAAAGCGTTTTAAATATGAGGCAAAAGACATTAATTTATATGGTGGACAAAAAAGAACTCACGACTTTAATTGCATAAGCAAATGTCGATAAGAAATAAAGATGAAGCTAAAACCAAAGTGTGATACCTAAGCATACATTTTTGAGGCTTAAGCCACTTAGCGTAAGGGCCTTTTTATTTTTGATACCCTGGCTTACTAAGTTTTTAAAGTGGGGTATACTAATTGGGTGCAAATGAATGTAACAGTTTATGAAGCAAATAAATTTCTGATCAAACTGTGTTGATTTTGCTCAACTATATCACGAGCTAGAGACACAAAATGTTGTAGTTGGAATAAGTTTACCATAAGCTAATCAGGTTTATCTTCAATCTTTTAATAACTCACCCTCTGCTGTCCAAATTTATAAGAATAAATCTTCAATTAAATTGTTTAATTAAATTTTAAAGTTATAGGGCATTGCCTTGTCAAACACTCTCGACTAGCGAATTCTCAGTGGTTTTTTCTTTTTGTGGTTCAGTTAGCAGCTGTAACTTTGTCACTTTGGCCACGCTCATTAGCTGCGACAAGCGCGAACCTTTTTTTTGTTGTATTTTTGAGTCTTTTATCATAGAGTTTGCTTCAATTCTGAGCAGCTTCCTTTTTTAATTTGTTTAAATTTCAGATTCGCACCTTTTTCGTCTTTTTTTCTGAGTTAGGAACAACGAAACCCGCTGATATCATTAGGTTAAATTGACGAACGCGTTGCCAAACAGATGAGGCTGCTTCAGTGCCCGAGGCGAGAGCTGAAAAACAAAAGCTGAAACTTTTACCAACACACATACAATGGATGTGTGTGTGGGAGCGAGTGAAATGAAAAAAGCGACGCTAAATCATTTGGCACGGAGCGTTTCAAGCAAATTGACGCCAGGGCTAAAAGGAAAATCTCGAGAGTTGTGCAGACGTGGAAATTACAATTTGGCTAGAGAGTCGCCCCGGTCCCGACCCGACCCGTCTCGCCACCCGCCACGCTGCGGCGCATCGCGTCCGCTTTGCTGCCTGACATTCCCATTGACATTTCAATAAGTGAAGAAACTAATTTTTGTCCTAGACAACAGCAACTACAGCAACTGCAACAACAACAACAACGTGCAGCAGACGCGCAAAAAGTTTCTTAGCAGTTTCTCATCTCAACTTGTGCAACTATCGTCCTTATTCCCTTCTTCTTTTTTGTGCCAAGAGCGAGCGAGAGATAAAAATAAAAAACGGCAATATTAATTTGCAGCGAGTGCATTAAGGCGTGAGTGGGCGGGGTCGCTGCCTCGTGGCAGCTGTCAGCGAAAGTTCGACGTGTACGTGGACAGTTGTTCAAGTATTTGACACAAAAATAACAGTTTTTCTTCTGCTCTTTCAACATTTTTTTTAATGTTTTTTTTTTAGTCCTTTAGCTGACCAAACGAGGGTTTTGTGCAACTATTACACGTATTTCAGTTACCAACTTGACTTGTCCCCTTGCTAATATCCTTTTGCAGCAGTTTCCTCTGCTTTGGCAATATGAATTGCTAAAAGTGCAAACCCCCAAACGCCACACCCACCGCCACACCCACCGCCACACCCCCAGCACTCCCTCAGTTCTTGTCAATGTTGAAACGAGTCTGAAATTTGCAGTGCGCTGCCAAAGCCATTGCCTTGAATTCACTTTTCGATAACTGCCCCAAAATGACAGTCGTATGTAACACACATGAACCATTCCGTACCGAACTGGGCGTGGCACTGCGGTCATCTCAGTGTGTAACTGTGTGTGTGTGTGTGTGTGTCACAGATTTGCTGGTTTGCTTTTGGCCGCAGGCTTATGAAACTTAAGCGCATTGCAATGCATTTCATTGCGGCCTCTTCAAGTTGCCAGGATTTTTGGTTCAGTTTCAATGCAGTTTATGGCCAGCAAAGTTTTGCGGCCAACTATAAGTCCCGTGATGTATGAGGGCGCAGTGAGAGATTCTTTTTTTGCACCCTTATGCAGTCACATAGGCTGCAATATTGGATAAAAACTGCGAGTTGGGTAATATATTGCCAGAACCGACTGCAAGTTGCATATGTGAAGTGAGTTTAATGTTTTCTCTCTTTCTATTATTTTCTTTTTCGAGTGTCTGCTGAAAATGTTCTTGTCCTTTTTTGCCGTGAAATGCGTTTACTTAATTTTCATGTGTCTAAAGTTTAATTTTATGTGTGAAACTTAAGTAAACTTGCTGCCAAGTTTTTAAAGTTTTTAATTTTTACTATAGGGTCTCTTCTTATAACTAATTTAAGATTACAGTACATTTCAGTGCACAAAAGTTGTATTTAAAAGAAACTTAAATTTTTGGTTTTTAACATATTAACCCTTTTGATAATTCGACAAAACTATGGCCCCGTTTATACATTCGTTGTAAAGTTTGTTAAGTGTTAAAATTTATAGCCTACGCCCACTTTTCTCAGACAGATAAAAATTAACAATTTTGACATGGATCTATATAGAGATATATCAATACTAACTAACAATCATAACTTTGTCAAAACTGAACCGATTTTCATGTTTCATGGCATTTTGGTCATGATTTGTCCTTTTGCATTTAAAATATATGCATTCGAGAGTAAAAATGGTTTTGGACTTTTGTCCCCCCCACCTCTAGCTGCAAAAAATTGCTAATTTAATGAAATGATAGCTTTAAGTTAAAATTTAAGAGCTACAATTACTTGGCAAATAGTCTGAACAGTTGAACCCCATTCCATAACTTCATTTGCATTTCCATCTCTCTTGTGGTAGATTTTAAAATGCTTACACAACTTTTCACTCGCAGCAGCAGAGTTCAGAGCTTCGGTTGAAGTGCAAACAAAACTTTTCTGCCTTTAACCAAAAACAAAGACGGAATCGTCACGAACTTCAATTCAACTCAATTCAGTTTGTGCTTGAAATCAGTGAGTGTTCTTTAATCAGATGCCTCGCAATGAGGTGGGCCTTTAAGCAAATTATACAAATATAGTCGTAATAAAGCCTTTACAAAAGCCTTGTGCAAATGAATGAAATGTCTGAATACAAGAATGCCAAACCAGGCGTATGACAGACGCGACAGCCAGTCGAGCCATGGCACGGAATGGAATGGATTGGAATGTGGCAACACAGTTGGCGCATTTATTTCAATTGCAAAAAGTCTGGATGGAGGGGGCTGGGGTCCTGGGGCAAGGTGCGGTGTGAAGACTGAGTGGCAGACGAAACCAACGACAGGCAGTTAAAGTAAGCTGGCAAAACACTTAAGTCAAAACTGAAATTGTGCCCGAAATGGAAAACTCAATTCAAGATGACAATCTCCCAAACAAAAAACCAAAAAAAAAAAAAATCTCAAAAAATGTTACAAAAGCCCAAAACATCAATGACAAACATTTTAACAATTGAACAAACTGGCTGTGGGGCAAACACCTTTTGCTTCTCTTGTCCTCATATCAACCGCGCACATACGAGCTGCAAATCAAGTTAGCAGAAAAGAAAGGGACGGGAGGAGGGAGGCAGGCAGGCAAGTAGGCAAGCAGGCTGGCAGGAAGGCAACAAAGACGCAAATGGCAAATGGCTGGCTTGTTTCGTTCCGCCTTTTGACTCGCCGCTCCTTGATTTCTTCCTTCCGCCAGAGATGCCGCGAAACGGCGTGTAAGTCTTACCCTAACAAAAATCCGTTGCCAAAAGCCTTTGCCAATTTTTCTACAGTCATTGCATTGGGGGTTTTAATACCCTAAACGTGGCTTATTTAAATATACCTAAAAATAAATAAATAATATTTAATATATCTAAAAATAAATCTGCATATTTATAGAAAATGTTGTATTGTAGGTTTATAGTATTTATAGAAAACGTTGTACTCTAGGTCGTATATATAAAGGGCAGTTAGACTAAATCTTGAATTTTTCAAGCAAAAGAAGTTTTGCTTAAGTGGAAGTAAAGCTATTTCGTCAACACATTTGCCAAGCTTATTAGAGGGCATCTAGCAGTCGCGCGTTGCCAATTTCACATGCTTTTTTTCGCACCTTTGTCAAAAGTCATAAAAAATAATAAAATGTGCGAACGCACAACTACAACAACAACTACAACAGCAACAACAACAAGGGGAACAACAACAAGCAGAAGTCAGAGACAAGCCAAATCCGAATCCGTGCTGCTTACATGAGCGCACCCAAATATGAAGACCATAACCCCGCAGCCTGCACATACAGCAGCCGTACTGCCTGCCCTAGCTTTTCCAGTAGCTACACCCCCGCCCCCCTCTCTCTCTCTCTCTCTTTGCCAGCATCCCCTCAATACAGTTGTAAGGGCGCGTGTTGAGTTCCTTTTGCATTTTGTATGTAAATGTAAATGTCGTTTGGCATTCGCGCATTTTAAGCTTGTGCCTGGCAACCGTGCGAACCAATGTGGCAATGTGCCGGCCAGGGCGAGGTAAGCGAGGTGGGTAGGGGGCGTGGCAGGCTTTTACCTTTAGTCCTCATTTTGGCACCTCGGCACTTTCGGCGCCTGGTAATTGGCATGTGTTCAGCATTTTTGTACATTTCGCACAGTTTGCAAGAAACGAAAGTTTACGCGCCACGCCCACAAAGGAGTGAAGGAGGAGGAACGACGGCCCATCCGCTTTGTAACTTGTCGGATTACGCGGCACGTTTGGCAGCCAAAAGATATGAATATAATTAAATGTAACAACTACATTTTTACCTCTTATAGGGCAATGTTTAAATTGAGGCGCAGCTTTTGAGTTGTCTTCGCCAGGTGTTTATGGCCAGGCCGAAAGCGGCGTAAGGCTATCAACTAAATTGCCAGGGCGCCCGGAAAGGCTGAGCATTAAACTTGACTGCCAATTGTTGGCTGTATTTGTTTGTTGTTGTTGCTGTTGGTCAACAATTAAGGCAATGACAAGCGAAGATTAGTTCAAAGTTGGAAATTAAGCTGAATTGAAATGTTGTGCGTTTCTTCAGCTTCTGAGATTAAGTTTTTAAACTTTATGCGCTGTGTGCCGAATGAGTTTCTTAATTGGTCCCGACATGAAACAAAGAAAATTGCAGCTATAAAACAGAAAAGAACCTAAAGGAAATGCAAAGAGAACAAAATAAGCATTCAACAAAAAAACAATTGTAATTTGACAAATCAAATAACAAAGTCAAATTGCATTTTACTCCAAGTGCCAATGTCTCCAGCTGAAAGTTACAATGTCCTGTAATAGTAACGCCATAAAAGAGTGACCATTTAAAAAGCTTCAAGAACAACTAAAACACACTTAAAGCTCGCCACAAACTTGCTTAACTGTTATGTTTGCTGTTTTAGTGGAAAATACATAAAGTGTTGCTAATTCGTGCTCATACGACTATACGGTAAATAGACAAGAAAAGGTTCTAGCTTTTTTTTTTTTTTAACTAAATTCCTTTTCTATACCAAATGCAGAATTTTATACTGATTATTGACATAATATAAGTTCTTTGTTGTTATTTTCTATTGAAAAATATTCTGCTATAAGACACACTTTTTTAAATTAAATTTATACCTTGGCTCTCCTTAACATGCTTGCCAATTGCAACAAATGTTAAAGTGCCACCTAAGCTAGCCTTAAAGCAAAAATTGCAAAATTGCGTTGCCTACTTTTTGGGGCAAACAAAAGCAACTTTCCGATTTTTGCTTTTGCTTTACCAATTGACCATTTTACAGCTCTTGCATAGAAATTTGATGAATTTTAAATAAATTTGCAATAAATCACAGATTTACATCAAATATTCCTTTGAGCATGCTCAATAATCGAATTTATTCTCCTTTTCTTTACTTTCAGGTAAGTTTCAATGCAATTTGCTTTTGTTTACTTGAACAATCAGAGAACGGTTGGTAAGTATTTGTATATATATATGTATATATATGTGTATTGAATTTGTGCAATTTTGGAATTTATGAAGCCACTGAAAATGTTGCTAATTTATGGCTAAATCTTGGCCAGGACACCTCAATGCAAAGCCAATAACAAACTTGGTTGGTTATATAAATGCGACTGTTTCTTTTCCAGCCGCCCCATGTCTCCTCTCGCTCTCTATCTGCATCTGTCTCGCTCTGTTTGCGGATATCCGCATGCAAGCCATAACTCAATAAACCATTGTCCAGAGCCAAAGCCATAGAAAGAGAAGCATAAAACAAAGGCAAAGGCAATAGCAAAGGACAAACGACCAAAACTAAAACCCAGCAACGCCAGCAGTCAAAGATACAATCGAAATGCAGTAACAACATGCGATAGAGAGCGGCGGGGCCAGGGGCCGGTAGCGAAAAAGGCAGACAGATTAGAAGAATAAACAAAGCCCTGGGCTTGACTGTCCAACCGGGCAAACTGGGCAACCGGGCGACTGCTCGACTGGATGCTCACTGGCCTCCGACTGTCATTGGGGCCAAGAAATAAACATTAACTGTAATTTAGTGGGGCATTGTGCTTAAGCGTCGACTCGAGTCGACTCGACTCGACTCGACTCGACTCGAGTGGAGTCTCGTATCATCAGCGTTCTCAAATTATGGCCCATTGTAAGAGGCTGCAAGCCACCCACCGCACTGGCCCGCACCGACCCATTCCGACCCACTCCGCGGCACAAATCTAGTTTCATGTTACACGAGGCGTTTCGTGCTGGTTAAAACGCTGCGGGAAATCTCGATGTGAAGGCAATTGTTATTTGCCATTGCCTTCAAGTGCTCGGCTTTCACAGCGGCTAACAATTATATGGCAGCAGCTGGCAAATCCAAAGATACACACGCACACACGCACAGCTAGCTAAAAACTAACACAAATACGCTAAAGGCACGGCGAAGAAACTCCACAATAATCGACAACAATAAAAATGTTGCGTCCTCCAACCGCCTCCATTGCGCACGCAACTAAGGCAATTGCCACAACCTTTATGAATATTGCAAAGCTTTTAAATCTGCTTAAAACGAAACCAACTGGAAAAAAAGGGTCTGCAATTTCTTGATTACCACTCAGAAGTATAATCTAAAGTAGTGGGCAAAAGAAGAGAACTGCAAGTCATGCCAGTCAGCTGCCCAGTTGTTAAACATTTTTAATGCTCAATCATTGCAAACAGATTTCTGGGCAATTAGCTAAAAACGAGTCTGTTAAATATAAATGTTATTGCGAGCCCAACAGCTGTTAGCTGGTCTGCTGGCTGGCAGCAGAGCCAACAACAAGTGAAAGACCCGCCAAAATACTCTTAAGTGCAAAGCAAACCAAAGCAAAGCAAACGCCCACTGCGCAAACGTTACTCACCACACACACAGAACTACACACACACACACACACACACACACACACACACACACACACACACACACACAAACACACAGAGAAGCGCGTGGAGAGCGTGCCTGCTTTGGGGCCTGGCCTGGCCCGGCCCCGGACCGCCAATGGCCATAACATGGCTTTATTTGGCTTATAAATTGTTGGACGCCGCGCAGCTCATGAACTTTGCTCATAATTCAACACCTAACAGCAACACCTACAACCCTCAGCAACAACTGAGAAAAAAAAACAACAAAATAATAATAATAATAAAAAAAAACCTTTTTCAAATTAAACTTTGCACTCTGACCACTTGATGATGCCACCAAGCGAAGCAACAACAACAACAACAGTAGCAGCAGCAGCAGCAGAAAACAACGCCGCTGGCTGCTGAAATGAAAACAAGCACAAAAGCTGTGCCTGATATCCCACTCGACAAGCAGTCCTCCCCTGCGCTGTCTCCCCCTTTGGGCTGGCCCTTTATTGCAGCTAAACAATTTTCATAGCCTATCAGCGAACGGCCAGCGGCAGCGGTGGGGGCAGCGGCAAGTTGGCAACTTTTTCGAGTGCAGCAACAAATTAAATTTGCGCTGGTAATTGGATTTCAAAACACTTCTACGACGGCTGTGTTTAATGCCGCCAACAGCCGCAGAAGCTTTTGCACCCACGACACACACACACACACACACGCACACGCACACAAGCCCAGTGAGACACACTCGGAGATTTGCCACGAGTTGGACAGACGTCGCGGCCGACGCTGCCGCTGCTGCTGATGTTGAGCTGTCAAAGGCTCTGGGCCAGCACTTTGCTTGCGGCCTGCACACGCCTGCCCCGCCCCACCCGCCGTTACCACAGCTCAACAGAGCTTTGGCCTAGAAAATG
This sequence comes from Drosophila colorata, assembly GCA_035041545.1. Lineage (NCBI taxonomy): Eukaryota > Metazoa > Arthropoda > Insecta > Diptera > Drosophilidae > Drosophila > Drosophila colorata. Next base: position 12,808,734 of record JAWNLD010000564.1, read on the forward strand.
CGCACCGTATCGGACTCGAGCGCGAAATGCTACCAATTGCGTATCCGTGGGCCAAACTCGAGGGGCAACGCTGCAAGCGGCGTTTTTTCTATATTTCCTTTTCTTTTCGCATGGCAAATTTAGCGTGCGGCGCATAAAGTAAACAAAATGAACTGACACACAAAAGGACCTCGAATTGTAGCGCCCAACAGGACAGTTTATAATTGTGGCGCGCAAATAAATCTTGTCATGTTATCCTTGTTGTTGCCGCTGCCGCTGCTGCTGCTGCAATTGTTGCAAAACGACAGCGGAAATGAAAGCGGACGCTGTCAGGCCGGAAATTATAAAAAAATTTTAAATACCGATTTCTTTTTTGCGGTTACTGCATTTGATTGGTGCGCCAAGGCGATAATCGAAGATTTTTATTGTTAAAGCAAACAAAAAAACTTAAATAATGCTACACAAGGATTTTGTATTGTTTAAGGTTTAAAAAAGAAATGATTGCTGAAAGCTGAATAACAAACAAATGGATAAAATGCATACATATTGGACAATAACAAAAAAAAGCGAGATTTAAAAGTCTTTTAAAACAGCGAAATTTAATTTATATGACCAGAAAAGTTACTTCTAGCAAAATTGTTGTAGCAAATATTATTTTATTATTTGTTATTAAAATTTGTAACATTTTGTGTCATTTTTTTTTTTGAAAGAAATCTTTTTTGACTTTAACGTTGTGTAAAAAGTAATTCTAATTTGTTGTTTGCATTTTCCTCTTCTATTACCAGCTTTTCTCGTTCTACGTTTATAAATTTAGGTGTCACCACAATTTTTTTTTTATTATTTTTCTGACAATTTTACAGTTAAATACTGGCGCAAATTGTGCACTTTAGTTTTTCATATTTCATTAGTTAAATCTGGCAAACCGAAATCATAATAATAATAATAATTCCGTCTTTACATCCATAAAAACGTTGCGCTCCAATTACATAGACAATATTTACAAAGGTTTTGCTACGCACAGGAAATTCAATGCCAAATCCGTTGGCGACACAACAGTAAAATCCATTAAATAATCCACGTAAATAAACTAAAACCAAACGAAACGAAATGACACGAAAAAGAAATAAGAGGCATGGTAAGCGGGGAGCAAGCTGAAGGCCATTCAAAAAAGAGAAGAAGAAAAACAACAACAACAACAACAACGACAACAAGAAGACAAACAATTTTTGTACGAAACGTACAAAAAACGAACAGAGAAAAAATTCATTTTTCAAATTCCAATCACAGTTATTAAATCTTTGCTATATGGTTATGGTTATTGTTGTGATTTGATTTTATGGTTATAGATGAGAGAGCCTCTGAGGGAGAGAGAGAGATAGAGAGAGAGAGAGAGAGAGAGAGTTAGAGTGAGAGTGAGTGTGAGAGCGCACTAAGCTGAGCTGTTGTTGATGTGCCACTACTACGACTACTATTACTACTTAAGAGCGTGAAAGCCTTGCGCTCTCTTTGAAACAGTGTCGGGAAGAGAAAACGCGACGCGCTCTTTGTGTTATTATTGTTTGCTGCTGCTGCTGTTGCTGTAGCTGCTGCTGCTGTAGCGCGCGCAAATATCAGCAGCAGCTTCAGCAGCACCAACAGCACCAACACTGGCAACATTTTGTGTCAGGCTGCAAAAATGTGGGCCTAAAATGCTTTACTGACGTCATAAAAGTGTCTTTTCTTATCTGGCTGAGTATCTATAAGCGAAATGCGATGGATGATGCCGCCGCCGCCGCTGCCGCTGCCGCTGCCGTTGGCCTCTCTGCGAAATATTCTGCGTATGCCTCTCCGTTTGTCTGCCTACGTGTGTGTGTGTTTGTGTGTGTGTAGTACAAATGTAAATGTCGCTCGTCAGTAATACAGACACACACACACACACACACATGCACAGTTATTCGTATGTATATGCCTGTCACTGACGCATAAAGGAAAATAATTATATTTAAAGGCAATTTGGTGGCAGCCGCAGCCTTCTGCAGTGTCCTTGACCGACTTATGTAGATTTTCTGCAGCTTACTGCCTGCTTTTACACTTTTCACACATACAATTTTCGCAGATGCTGATGCTGATGCTGATGCTGTTGGCCGTTCGCATTGCATTCCCTGACAAGCAGCCCCCCCTTACCCCCCTTGGCATGACGCCCTCAAGCCTTTTGCTTTGGATGTGTATGAATAATATTCGCACTTGCCTCGCGCCCATCTCATTATTAACATATTTCGAGCTATTTTCTTAATGCAAGCAAAATATTTATGTGCTGTAACTGAAGCTGGGTGCCAATGCGGCGTATGCGTTATAATTCTCGTGTCTTGGCATTTGTATTTGTGCAAGTGTGTGTGGGCGTGGCAGGCCATGTGACTTACTTGAGCGCGCCTTAGCCATTTTCGAATGGCTCTGATTATCCATGCACATTGGCTGGGCGTTGCCAAAAAGGTATTAACTTTATGGGCCCTTTGTGGTCAAAGTGTTGTCAAAAATTAAGCCAAGTTAAGCAACTGCTTGGCTATTAAATGGAGTATTTAAAATAAGAATTTCGATATAAAACGCTTGCCTCTGGTTTTTATGGGCAACTGTTGCCTACTTTTATGGGCAGCAGCTTCAAAATGGCAATCAGTATAAAAATGTTGCCCACTTTTATGCGCCCAAATTGTTGCAATTGCTTTGACAACTCTATAAACACTTTCAAGCACACATTTGCATAATAACTGTGTGCACAACTATAAAGTGAGCCACACACATAACTTGCAGCTCATTTGCCGCCACGTGACGTGTTCATAAAGCGCCCATTGAGTCGAACAACTATTTTAAGTCAACTTACAACTTACGGTTTTGGCGCTCTCTCTCTCTCTCTAACAATTTAGTCCCAAACTCCAGGCCACACACAACTTCTGCTTTTGCAGTAGCTGCTAAACAATTCTATTAAGTTCCTGCTGCCGCACTTGGCCCCACCAAAACTTGTAACAGAGACTAACAAAATAAATTATGGTTACGATTTGTAAAAGCTTTAATACGCCTTAGAGCCAAATCCTAAGTGCACACAGCAGCAGCAGTAGCGGCAACAACAACAACAACAACAACAACTACAGCTGCCTTAGCTGCTTCAGCTGCTGCTCCGCCAGATTCTGTTGGCTGGCTCCAAAGACAACAATGAATAAATTTAATTTTAGCTGCGGCCGACCTACCGCACCATAACCTCAGCTTGTTGTTGTCGTTGCTGCTGCGGCTGTTGTGGTTGTTGCTCATGTTGACTAAACACCTTTGAGATTTCCAGATATGCCTCGCCCTCTGGCAGCTGTCAAGCGTGCTTTGACTCCCTCCCCCAAAACGCTAACAGCGCCAGCCCCTCCAGCATCCATTTGCTACTGCCCCGCCAAAAGCTGCCTGAATGCATTATAACTGCATTTTGGTTTTGATGACGTCGACAACGTTGTCGTCGTTGTCGTTGTCGCTGTCGTTGTCGACGTCGTCTGATTTGTAAATTATGCTTGGGCACAAAGCACACACACACACACACACACACTCGGACACGGACACACGCGCACACACACAACACACTCACTGAGATTTATAAGGTGGCTAAACGGGCTGTTAACTAAAACAGCGCACGCTCTCTTAACGACAGTTCAATCGAAGAGCGCGAGAGCGCCCAAGTCTGAGCAAGCTTGATGGCAGCTTTTCACCGCGCTCATGTGACTGCCAGCAGAAGAGAGCGGTGCCGCGGCGAGCAACGGCGACGACGGATGCTGCGAAAGCTTTTTGATTTTGCTGATTACGTAAATAAAGGCGAAGCAGCCAACGACGATTTACGAAATGTGGCGAAACTGTTATAAACAATTTGAGCAGCAGCCGAGCCAGCAACGACCCGCTTTCGTGTGTGCGTGTGCGTGCAAGTGTGTGCGAGTGTAAACTGACACACAAACACACACACACGAAATGGGGCGAGGAGCAGCAGCACAGCAACAACAATGAAACAAACGAATGCTAACGAGGCTGCCGCTGCCGCTGCCTAACAGAGAGCCGAGCACCGAGCGTCGAGAGTCATTTGCAAATGCATGGCGATGCTAACGTTCGCGATATGTACGCTCTCCGAACTGTCGCTCAGTTGTGCGCTCTCTCGGCTCGGCAATCGCCGCCGTCGCCAGCGTCGCTTAGTTGCTGCCTGTGCTGCGTGGTGAAAATCAGTCACAACGGGAACGTCGTCGCGAGCTGTTTGCGCGCTTCATGCACTTGCGTTTGTAGCGAGAGGCGAAACACACAGAAAGCAAGCAAATTCAGAGCCTGGTTCCAAATGAAGCCAAAACGCGAATAACCAAAATAAACCGTAGGAAAATTACACAAAAAAAAAAATACAAAAAAAATATATATAATCAAACGAATGCATTGAAATCATGTTGCTGTGCGACGCGTCGACGGCCGTCAAGTGCGAAAAGTGCGTCAGCAGCAGCCAGTGCCACAGCGGGAGGCGGGCGGCAAAGAAATCAAATTACAAAACAGCAACACACACAGACACAGATACAAATACTAACACACAAACTGAGACAGACACACGCAGCGCTCTGAAATCGACGCAGGCTATATAATTTAGCACACAAGTTAAACGCAAAAAGCAAAAGGAAAGATGGGCAAAAAAAAAATAAAATACGAAGAAATGAAGCAAAATCGGAACAAAAACGCAGCCGCCCAAAAATGCGCGTATGTGTGTGCGTGTGTGTGTGTTTGTGTGCTGTCTGCTTTTGTGTGCTTGTGTGCAGAAATCAAATGAAAAATGCTCGGGCAATCGCCATTAAAAGCAAATTAACAAGTGCAAAGTTTAAAAAAAAAAACAAAGAAAGCAACAAAAATCAAAAAAACAAGTTCAACGCAAAAAGTGTTGAAAAATGCCACAGCTGTGTAACAGTGCGGGGCAATGGCAAAAATAAAAAAGAAACACGCAAATACCAACGCACTTAACACACATACCAACAACAACAACAAAAACAGAGACATTTAACAGCGGGCAAAGGCAACACAAGAGAGAGAAAAGAAAAAAATACATGAAACACAAAAAGCAAAAAACTCGAGACTTGAGATTTGAGTCTAGGCTTCGTTTCGTTGTATTCGTATATTGTAGTTGACGCTTGTTGTTGCCCAGGCTAACAGCCAGGCAGGCAGCTGTTGTTGTTGTTGTTATTATTGTTGCTGTTTGCCTATATTTTTAGCACGCGCAGCGAAAATTTAAATCGCCAACGCACAAAAAGTTTTTTGCTTGCTCTGGCTGGCTAATAAAATACATATCAACAAGCAAATGGGCGCAGAAACAACAGCAACAACAACAACAACAATTGCTGTGGCATATTGAAAAGGCAGCGCCTGCTGTTGCTGTTGCCAGTAACGACAGCAGCAGCAACGACAGCAACAGCAACAGCAGCTGCAAGGATAACCAGCTAGCAACGTCATACATGTGCAAGGATATTATCAACGTCATGCCTGCCAAAGCACACTCACACAAACACACACACACACACACACACACAGGGAAAGAGACAAAGCAAGAGAACGAGTTGGCTATAAGGCAGTGAGAGCGAGAGCCAGCGACATTTAGTGTGGCATATTTGTGCTGCTTCTGCTGCCTGACAGTTGTTTTTACTACCATTAAACGTATTTATATTTATGACTGCATGTCTGTGTGTGTATGTGTGTTTGTGTGGGTGTCTGCTGACATTAAATGCATTAAAAACATGTTGATAAATTCATTAGAATTTATTTAACTAAAAATAAATGCACAACAACAACAGTACACACACACAAACACACACACACACCATCTCGCATTTTGCCCAGGCGTAGACACTCGACTGCTGCTGCTGCTCTCATTAGTGCCTGTGGCTGCCCATCGAATTATGCGGAAATCTAATTTATTTGTCCCAGCGCCAGCAGACAGTCCGTTGATTTCAAATTGCTAGCCAGCAACAGCAACAAGAACAACAACAGCAGTTACAACAACGACAAGCTTCTAGGAAACATATTTTATGGCAGCAGACTTTAACAAGCAGCCGCAGCCATAGATATTTTTAGGATTTCCCCCAGCCGCAACAAAACCAACGGTCTTTCAGAAAATATGCTACCGGGAATATGTTTAACAAAAAGCGTTGCCCACTTTTAAGCGCAACCGAAACTCTTCCAGCCAATTTCATATGATTTTGAGTGCCTGCAGAAAACTGTTGCCTACTTCTGAGCGTTTAGCACAAGCGCTTGTTAAGCTCTTGTTAAAATATAGCTTTTAGCCACAAAAAGTGTACATTTTATCCATGATACAAGTCTGTGTATGCTAAACATATGCAAAAGCAATTGCCCGCTTGCGCTCGGAAGTGTGTTTTAATATTTTATGTTGCTTAAATTGCCTAGCTAATATTTTTAGAAAGAATATACATTATTTTTGGTGTACATAATTCGAGTTTTCTGAAATGTATTATATAGAATTATATACTATGTGAAAAGATGAAAGGCCTTTTTGGGTGATTTAAAAAAATAAACACATTTTGAGTTTGAGAAAATTCCATCGAAAGATTTTTCGATGTATACAAAAAATTAAAAATAGTATAAATATTTAAAAAGAAAAGCAACAGTTTCAAGCATAGATGAAAAATAAATTAATTATAAAAACAAAACTATAAGAACTATAGTACAGTAGAATTTATTTTATAGTAGCGTTTGCCAAAATAATATAAATATTAATAAACTACTTAACAGACTGACTTTTACAAAAGTCAGCGTACAAATTTCATAAATATTAAAAAAGAATAAAACTTTTCGTTCAAATATCTCCAACAAATGAATACCCAAGGGAGAATCTCATTTAAACTTTAAGACTGATAAGAATTCATGCATATAGAGTTAGTATTCAAAGTAAAAAACAAACAACTTTTAGCAAATAGTACCCTTTAGACTTATCGCGACTTAGATTTATAGGGCTGTTTATCTTCTCAGCTGCTGCATAATTTAGTTTTTCAATTTTAAAAATCCCCTGCCGACTCTTTTACTCTCGCTTATTGCCTATTGCCAAATATACGCCAAGGAAACTGTCACAACTTTTGTATTTCTAAAACAATCGAAATAATTTATAACTGTTGCCTAGATACACCCACACACACACACACACACACGGGCGCGCGCATATAAAAATGTCATTTAAGATCTGGAAAGGGGCGCAGGAACTAAAACTTTGGGCGCAGAAATTAACTTTATTGTGCGAATCAAGAGAAAATTGCTAAACAAATGCGCTCGAGCACCTTTTCAAGTCGGGGGCAGCACTACCCCTGCCCAAGCCAAGCAAAGTTGCCAACTAGTTGAGCTTGCCTCACACACACACGTGCGTTGCAAATGAGAGAGAGAGAGAGAGAGAGAGAAGAGAGAGCGTGGTGTGTGTGTGTGAGCGGCGAAGAGATCTTAACTAAACACATGGCAACTTAAACTTATCGACAACTCGCATCTTACGGCTACAAGCTGGCCAAAAGTTTGGCGCGTGTGTCTGCGTGTGTGTGTGTGTGTGTATGTGTGTTTGTGTGTGTGCAGGCGCGCACGTACCGCCCCGCTGCTGGCCATGCCCAGCTACCAACTTAAAAGGCAACTAAGACGCACTAATTCACGACTCGCAGCTCGCAGCGTCTTCTTCTTGTTTGTGTTTTTTGTTTTTTGGTGCAACTTTTCCTGCCCCCGGCACCTAACAAAAAAGTAGGCTATAAAAACTATCAACACAGCTCGCGGCGCTGTGGCAACTTGCTCTTTTCTCAAGATTTCCACTGTAGCTGATGCAGTAGTAACAACAATCTGACAACAAACTGGCATAAGCATAACATAAAAATAGGAAAAGTTCTTTTTTAAAGTTTTACCCCTCAAAAAAAACAAAAAAAAAAAAACAAACAAAAACAAGAAAAATATAAAAAAAAAAACAATGAAAAAAAACATACTGGATCATATAATCCTTTCACTTAACAAGCAAACTTTTGGCAACAGACCGAAAAACTTTGCGCATTTCTGCTGCTGCCGCTGCTGCTGCTGCTGCTGCTTCTTCGGCTGCTTTTTCAACTGCTATGTTGTGCTTTGCATAAACACAAGTCAAGCGTGGGGAGTTGGGTGAAGGGGGGCAGGGGTTACAGGATGTGACTTGGAGCCTCGCACATACATGACGTAGGGAAAATTTATGCATTCGCCAGCCAGGCCAGAAAAGTATTTATGTATGCGCTTATAAATATATGCACATCTTGCTAGCCTGCCCCTTCTCTCTGTCGCTCACTCTATCTCTCTCGCTCTCGCTGTCTTCCTGTGTGTGTGTGCGTTGGTGTGTGCAGATAGCCAGCAAATTTATGCTAGCAATATAACAAACAAAATATTTGCGCACGAAGAAGAGTTGTGCAAAAACTTTTTTGTGCCCCTACAACTGCCACGCCCCCTTGCCGCCTCGCTGCAAAACTTTAAAATAACACAAGAGCACAATATGAAAAAATAAATAATGAAACTGAAATAAAATTTATTCTATTTTATTTTTATTATTATTATTATTTTTTTTTTTGGGGCAGCTGCAAGTTGAAATTTAAAAACTTGCAAAACATGCAACACGGCTTATTTATTTATTTGTTTTTTTTTTTGGGTCGCCTTTTTATATGCTAATTAAAGGCAGCAGACACAGTTACAAATACACATACACCAACAGACTGGGCTTAGTATTATATGTGTGTGTCCTTGTGCCGAAAAAAATATGTATATATATAAACATGTTTTATATATATAAACCGAAATGCACACAAAAGCCTAACCCTGAAATAAGCAGCTGAAAAGGCGCAAAAAACTTGAAGGCTGTCGCTCAGCTAAAAAGTAGGCAACAAAAAGAGTGGAAAACAACAGCGCACCGCGCGGAAAAGTAGGCAACGAAAAGTTGTTGAAAGGCATTTAAATTGCTTACTCTCAATAATTGCAGCAATTAATGCATTAAACAAATTAACAACAGCAACAAACGAAAATGCAAAATAAATATACAAATTAATAAAATCAACAAAGGAGCGATAAACAACAAAAGCAACAACAACAACAACCACAACAACTCAGTTATTTAAAGCGCAAACATAATTTAATTAATTGTAAATAAAAGCCAAAACAACAACAACAACAACAAAAACACCAATTTAAAAACAAAAAACCAACCAACGCGCACGCAACAACGCACAGATAAACACTTTAACGAATAAAGAAAATAAAATATATAAAAAAAAAACAACAACAACAGCAACAACAACACCAACAACAAAAATAAAAACCGAAAACGAATGTGTTCAGTACTCGTATAATTTAGCGAATTTTTGTGGTGCCATTCAGCGTTTCGCAACAAGTAAAAATAATTAATTATAGATAAATGTGTGCGACGTGTGTGCGACACACACTCACCAAATAAATAAATTGCCAAAAAAAAAAAAAAAAAAAAAACGACAACGACAAAAACAACAACAAGCGTTTAATAAATGACTGCATTATATAAATGAGCTTTTAGTTTAATTAATCACTAAATAAATAACAATAAACACACACTCACACTCACAGGCCCACACACATACATGTGCAGCACGTGCGCGTGCGTGTGTGTGCGTCGATTTGTGTGCGCGTGTATGCGTTAGCCGAAGCCACATGCATGGCAGCAACAACAACAACTCCAGCAACAACAACAACAAAAACAACAACAAACGCTAATCGCACAACGACAGCAATAACGAGAACACCAAACGCAACAACGACAACACCTCAGTGCATTTGCCCAGACACGCCCACTTTATTAGATAGCCATAGCTGCCATCGGTGTTGCTGTTGTTGTTGCCGGCGTTGCTGTAATTCATTCTGGCCGCCCCAATACAACAACTTCAACAACAACAAAAACAACAACAACATCAGGCAACAAACGAGCAGCGCCAACAAACCGAACCAAATAACAACAACAACAACAGCAACGCATCGCTTGAAGTCGGCGCCAGCAGCGTTGGCGTCGGCGTTGGCGCCAGCGCCAACAGCAACAACAGCAGCAACAACGCATCAACCAACGACGGCGGCAGCAACAGCACCAGCAGCAGCGTTGCCCCAGATCCCAAGAAAACCTTCTCGCTACACTGCTGTTGCGTGATCGTCGACATTACACCCGTCTCACATCCGGTGGCACGCCTGACATCAGCAACAACGGCCTCGGGAAGGGATGCGGGCGCCGGCGGCGGCGGCGGCGGCGGCGGCGCTGGTGGCACCGGCACCGGCAGCGGCTTGGGCCTCGGTGAAAATGTCTCGCAGCTGGCGAGTCAATTATTTCGCTTTGGCAGCAAGAAACGCACCGGCGTCTGCATCTGCAATGCCCAGTGCCGGCTGCAGTCGCTCGGCGAGGGTGCAACGCTCACGACAACGCATCACGGTTCACTCGATCGCTTGCTGCAACAGCAACAACAACAACAACAACAACAGCAGCTGCCACAGAAGCAACAGTCGAGTGCGGAGCGTTCCATAAGCTGGGTCGTCGATGGCGGCGGCGGCGGTGCGCTGCTGACGACCGCCAGCTCCGATGAGAGCGACGAGAAGCAGCAAAAGAAACAGCAGCAGCAGCAGCAACAGCAGCTGCAGCCGCTGGAGGAGGCGCCGCCACGCCCACCGGCACGCCATGGTAGCGGCAAGCACAGCGTGCGCGAGGAATTCGAACGCGGCGTCGAGGTGGAAAAGTTCTACCATCAAATCAACGGCGACATCTTTGAGATCACGCGACGCGTGCGCGCCCGCGACGAGGACACCATGGAGCAGCGGTGCATCAAGCGCAAGGGCTCCGTGCGTCTAACCGAGCCGCACTACGTCCGGCTGCCCGAGCAGAAGCCGCAGCTGCCGCCGCGTCGCCAAAAGAGCGCCGAGGAGGTGACCATGCCGAAGAGCGCATTGCGCCAGGCGGCGCCGGAGCCGCAGCTGGAGTGGTTCGATCGCAAGGCGCAGCAGCGTCACTCCGCCCGCTCCGCCGAGGGCGGCCAGGTGCGCGAGGAGACCATCGAGTGGCTGAAGCTGCAGAAGAGCAGCGCCGCCCAGCAGCAGCAGCAGCAGGCGCCGGCGCGCACCTCCTCCGGCCCGAGCGAGATAACGGTGCTGAAGGACGAGCTGCCCGATTGGCTGCTGGAGCATTTGCCGCGTCAGCGCGAACGCGAGCGCCAGTCCGCCGCAGAGAAGCCCGTCAGCTCGGCCTATGCCAAGGCCCTGGCGGAGCTGCTGAAGAAGCCCCTCTCGCGTCAGAGCTCCGGTCCCTGCGAGGTGTCGCTGCTGAAGACCGACATCGTCGAGTGGCTGACCAAGATGCAGTCGAGCGCGGGCGCGGGCAAATCCGCGCGCCGCGCCCATCATCGCCGCAACGGCAGCAGCGGCGCCGCGCCGCGCTCCAACTCGCAGGAGGATCACGCGGCCACGGAGCTGGCGACGCTGCAGCGCAAACGCCACTCGCTGGGCCACAGCGACGAGGAGCAACTGCAGCAGCAGCAGCAGCAGCAGCTGCCAACGCTCGACTGGATTGCGTATCCGCTGCACAAGCTCCACTCGCTGGGCAAACAGCCGCCGCCGGCGTCGACAACGGTGCCCAGCGGCTACGATGTGCCCGTCGCCGCCACCCACACGCAGCTCTGCCAGGAGCAGCGTCGCCGCGAGGAACGCTCTCGCGAGCGTCGACTGCGCCACTCGGCCAGCGAGGTGGTCAGCAGCGCGGCGCCGGCGGCCAGCACAAGCGCACAGCTGGAGCGACTGGAGCGGCTGTATGCCAGGCCGCACAAGGAGCGATATCAGTACGTGCCCAAGGTGACGCCGCCGAGGGAAACCGCCAGCAGCTCGCACAAGTCCAAGCGCGAGCGTTCGCGCCGCCATCAGACGCAACGTTCCGCCACCGTGACGGACATGTCCGCTCAGCGTGCCAGCGTCAGCGGCGGCGGCGCCGGCGTCGGCGTCGGCGGCAGCGGCGGCGGCCACAAGCGCAAATCCTCGAGTGCGGAGCGTGCGCCGCGCTCCCGTTCGCCATCGCCCTGCACCGATCCCGCCTGCCCGCTGCTGCCCATCTGCACAGATCCGCACTGCCGCTACCAGGAGTGCCAGCGTCGACGTTGCCTCACCTCCTCGGCCAGTTCGGTGAACCTGGCGCGGCACCAGCAACTGGCCCAAGTGCAGCTGCATGCGGTGCCCGCGCATTTGGTCGGCGGCTCCGATGCCACCACGCCGTCAACAACGGCGACGCCACCGCCAGCACAGCCAGCGGTCGCTGCGGCGCCAATACCCGAACGCCGTCTGGTCATCTGCCACGAGTGCCGGTCGTGCGCGCCGCTGCTCAGCTGCCAGAATCGCAAATGCCTCAATGCCGCCAAGTGCAACTCACTGCCTCGCTGTGCCGCCGACTTCAATCGGCTGCGCACCTCGCTCGCCCAGCCGCCGGCGACGCTGGACGACATTGAGCCGGCGCCGCTTGAGCTGGAACAGCAGCAGCAGTTGCTGCCGTTGCTGCCGCCTGCCTCGCCGACGCGCCACGCGCAACATTATCGCAGCAACTCGCAGCCGAACACGTTGCAGCGCGGCGACTCGACCGCCTCCAGCTGCGGCATGGCCACAAATCTCGGCTGGCTGGAGCCGGTGCCGCAGCCCACGAACGGGCATCTCCATCACGTGCTCAACGGCAACGGCAAACTGATGAAATCCGCCTCGGCCGCATCGCTGAACTCGCGACGGCGCCGGCACAAGACCGTGCACTTTGGCGAGAATCTGTTGCGCGAGGTGTGCCAGAATCGGAAGCTCATCAAGACGGAACAGGTGCCGTCGGGCTCGGCGCCCATGCAGGCCAACATCCAGATGCTCTACAATTTTGTGGAGGGTGTGCTCAGTGCCTGGGTCGATGACGACGAGGATCAGATACGCTCCGGCGCCGAATCGGAGCCGGAGCATAGCCTAGTCGCACTGCAGCCCATACACCGTTGCAATCGGCTGCGGTATCAGTGCATCCGGCGTGTCGTCGAGGAGGCAGCCGACCTGCAGGGCACCCTCAAGCTGGGCAACTCACGGTACCGCCACCGGCACTGGCGCAGCACCGCCAAGCAGTGCAACGAAATGTTCCTTCGCAAGGTAAAAAGCAAATCAAAGCAAAACTCAATTGAGTCGAAAAGCTAATAAGTACTGAAATTAATTATTTGCAATATTTATATATAAGCTTTTTGACCTAATCCTGCATTAATACTTGCAAGTGTTTTTTTTTTTATATTACAGTAAAAATCTAGTTTATTTATTATCTTTAAGTACTAAAAGTACAGTTCGTCAACGTGCTGATAAATATCATAATACCAATGATCGATTTGTGAATATAAATCTCATTATCAGTGGTATTCCTGCAAACGTTGGAATTGAGAAATTATACATTATTAACCACTTATTATATTAAAATACTTGAACATTTTTCTATAACCTTTTACACACTTTAAAGTGTATATTGCGGGCACTCCCGTTAATAAATATAAACAATTATTATATATTTAGGGTATTGCTGCATTTACAAAATAAGTTTACCAAACCATTTTTAAACATTGCAAGCACAAAAACAAAAGCTGTGCAAATTTCTAATCTGAAATACAGCCAAAATTGCTTGCTTTATTAGAGGTATTCCTCTATAATCAACTTGCCCAATAGCATGCAATTTTTAAAGTATATTTCAATACAGGCACAAGTTGTGTCTTAAAGTTATATATCTTTAAATCGCCTTTTAAAATTCGGTAATACTTTAACATTGCCAGAATACCCCCATGAATTTACGTGATTTCTTACTTAAGCTGTATCGCACATCTTTTTAAATTGATAAGTAACTTGTGTTATCAATTCTTGAGCAAATTTGTTGCCTGCTTTAATTTTGAGCTTTGGTTGAAGAGCCTGCGGCAAAGAGTATAGAGGGTAAACACCCCGCCACAACTCCCACAACTCCCCTGGCCGACGTCTCTTTGTCGCTACCGCCAAATGACTTAAATGTATTGTCGCAACGCTCTCGTTGTCGGCAGCTGTCCGTTTGTCTGTCTGCTACAAATTCATTTTGGTTGCCTAACAAAACGTTGATCAAAGCCAAAAGCATCCTTTTCACGCTCGAGCTCCTGCAAGGCAGCTCCGGCACCGGCACCGACTCCAGCCTGGCTGCTCCTGCCTGTGCTCACAAAGGAGGCAGGCAATAAATTAAAGCATTAGCCCCAGCCAAAAAAGCTCTTAACACAGCATACAGCACACACACACACACACACACACACACGCTCACGCACACGCATTGGACCGGACAGGGGATGCGGTGCGGGCCACATTTTCATTTACTGTTCGTATTTAGTTTTTGGATAATGAATGGCATTGATTGGAATTCACATGAATCACATTGGCAAAGTGATAAAGGCTATTTGTAGCATATGTACTTTGTGGACTTGTCCAATGGGCGTGGCATAATCTATGAGTGCTGCATTCATGCGTTTCAAATGTGCAGCTCTATAGCACTTGTATCTTGTATCTAGTATCTGGTATCTGGTATCTGGTATCTATGGCAACTCTGTAACCATTTGCAACGGTGCAGCTTGACCAATAGTAAGAGATGAAAAAAAAAAACACACACACACACACGTCAGTATTGGCCAAGAGGCAGCACACTGATTGCATTCAACATGAGTTTTAGCAGACACACACACTCACATACACATACACATACACAGACTCAGATACAGATACACAAATGACTGAGTTTGAATGGGGCATTAGTTGAATAACTGATAGCTGGCAAAACGCGCTGCATATTAATTAATTGCCAGATCAACAGCATATTGACTCGTGATATAAAAGCTAACTCTGCGCCAGAAAAGGTTTTCAAGCTGAGGTTGTTTCATGCAACAGTCCTTGAGTTTCAATTGCATGTAGTTCAACTTTGTGGATTAAATCAGAAGCTCCGAAAATAAATGTGAATGTGTCAAAGAGTGAAATGAGAAACAAGAAAACTGTCAAATAGATCGTTAAAGCAAATAAGAACCATTTCTATATATCTTTTTTGAACAGGTTGACATAAAGATTTTTTACTCTAGATAGATTTACCTGTGTTTATAGGTTATGTATTAAATCGATTTTTAATAATATGAAATATAAAGACCCAGAAAACATATAAATAGCTAGCATTTTTATACATCTCTTGAGTTAAATTATCTATTTTTAGTTCATGTGATAAAATTTAACTCTTGTGCGTCATAGTTTCATGCCTAACTAGTGTGAAAGAAAAACGTGAAATAAAATCTATAACATTGACATGCCACGCCCTACAATAGTAGATTAGATTATTTTATATATTATTTATAGCTAGAAATTTTTGGAAATGAAGCAGCTTAGCCCAGGTGTAGTTGCTCATCGAGTGCTTCACTTTACGCAGCTGAAACCCTTGTTTATTTTGATTGATCTGTTGCTAAAATAACTGCTCGACCCCTTCTACCCTCGAATCAATTAATGCTAAGCCTCGCTCAGTGCACACATTTAATCAAATGCGAATGACAAGGCAGCTATCTCCCCCTGTCCGTCTCTTCTGTCTTAATATTTCCGTCTTAATCATTGCCAAAATCCCAAATACCATCTTAGAGCTAATGCCAAATTGCTTTCGCTTTGCCCGCTGCACAGAGCTCTGGAATTTGAATGCCTGCCATGGCAGCTGCTAAGACAGCTTCATTTGCGACTAAGATGCTGCCAAAAAGGAAAACTAAAGAAAAGCGGGGGTCGCTGGAGGTGTTCGGTAAACTCTTGCATTGCGCTGCAGATTTTTCATTTTGAATCAATTTCTGGCTACAGAACTTAAATTTAATGGCTCACTTAAGCGCAGCGTTTGGCAAACGTGCCACGAATTTGCAGTTTCTCTTTTTATTTTTTTCATTCTTTTTTTTTTTTTTGCTGACAGCTGACAACCCTACGCTAGCAAATGTTTGCTTACATATGTGAAATTGTGCGAATGTGTGAGATTTGGTTGCTTGGAAGCGCGCGTTACGACAACGACAACGACAACATCGTGCATATAAACACTCTATCAAATATTGTAATTTTTGACAGCGACAGCGACAAATGAAATGATTTTTCCCTTTTTGGGACAGAGCTGCGGACTCGTGTGCTGTTTGGTATTTTTGGGCGCAAAGCGGGGTTGGGGTAGGTGTTGACAGGGAATAGGTTGGGCAATGTGTAGGTGCCAATGGCAGGCGGGCGACTCTCACATTTGACATTCAAAAGTCATTGATAATTATGGATGAAACGTGAACGACAGCCGCATCGAGGGATCACAATCAATTCTTGATTAGAAAACGCAGCTCGACAGGCTCCAAGGCTCCCAGGCTCCCAGGCTCCGAGGCTGGCTGGCAATCACCTGTCCGGGCTTGGATAAGGGTGTGCCGCCTAAGTGGGCGTGTCTGTCGCTGGCTTTGGCCCTGGGTGCGTGCGTGTATATTTGAGTCTGTGCGTAAATTGAATTTTGATTTTGCACTGATGCTGAGATATGGCATATTAGGCCAAAGTAATCAGGTGCGGGTGGAGGCAGACAGCCCGCCCACGACTATGGGCATTTAATCTTTGTGTGTGTGTGTGTGTGTGTGTGTGTGTGTGTGAGTGTGTGTGTGTGTGTATGTGCGTGTTTAGGGCTGCCCATTTAGGCTTACCCATGTGAGTTGACAGGGACAACCCATTGTCAGCCAGTGTCCCAAACTGCGGATGAAATTTGACAACACTTTAGCAAACGGTCGGCCGGCGGACGGCGCTCCGGCCCGGGTCATATCAATTAAAAATTCATGAATCATTTGACAAACTCTTTGGGTCTGCACAAATTGTAACCATTCAGCAGGCCAATCAGTCGACGTCGAGACTCGATGTTGCCGCTTTCCCAGTCCCGTTTACGGTTGGACTTTCGGTTTGGGGGATGCCATTGTTTGTCACCCACGCACACACTCACTCACACACGCACATACATAATACACAATTGTAGATGCACAGTAATCTGTTGTAAAAGGTACAAAACTCGTTAATTCCCCGAGTTGTGTCCTTTTTGCCAGCCACTCTGGCAACATTCTAAAGGGTTTTCCATTACATTAGCGTCGATTGTTCCGAGTGTTTTGTTGTTGTGCACGGCACAGCACAGCACAGCCCAGCACAGCACAGCACAGCAACTAATGAAGTGACTTTCGCCCAGCTATGCAATATAGTATATAGCATAGATATATAGATAATTAAGTATCTTAAAAGTAGCTTGGCAAAAAAAGTATCTTTGCCCTTTGCTTATTGTCTTCAATTTGGTGCCAAAAGTTCTTCTGCAGACTTATTTGTTGAGCACACCTCGTTGCCAGGGCTGCCAGGGCTGTCAGGGCTGCTGCCTGCTTGCAACAGTTCCGCTCGACAGCTTCCGTTCGGCTTGATGATTTCATGGAAAACTTCATTGAGCAAGCGGAAACTATTTCATTTGGCGCTATAAATGTTGTCAGGTGAACGGGGCGGGGGCCCGGTGTGGGGGCGTGGGCGTGGGCGTGGGCTGGCACAGGGAAGTGGGTGAGTGCTTTTTGAGTGTTTTTGAAGTTTTCAATATTGAAGCTGCCTTAAAATGATTGAGGCCACTCGCTGGCTATTTAAAATGAAAGCTTTGCTTATGAAAATGTTTCGTAAATTAAGTTGTCAAAATTACAGAAAATCGAAACTGGACGAACAATTTCAGCAGCAAGTGTAGAAACGTGTTGAAAAATAAATGAAAGCTTTATAATTGGCATAATTAATTATAAAAAAAAGGTAGAACAGTTGCAAAAATTGCTTGAAAATGTTGAAAATTAATTAAGTGAAAAGAAAGAAGCTCAGAGCCTAACGCAACCTGACGGCTGGGAGAGTGCAAATGTGTTGCAAAAAAAAAAAATACATATTTTATTGACATGTTTAAGTGAAAAAGTCATAAGACTGTAATAAAATTTGCAGGTTGAAAACTAATTAAGTGCAAACAATTTATAAGGAAGTTCACATTATGCCTCAATGGAAAAAAAGAACTGCTTTTAATGCTACACAATGCTCATTGAAGCTTTTAACAGCTTCTCCGCCTGCCCGGCTCCATTATATACCATTCCCAATTAATCAGAGCTACCAGCGATGCACCTCAATTCGATTCTCTGGTGTTGCTTTCGCTCTCTGACCCCGCGACACCCCTTGCCGCAGAGGTGCCGCTTTGATGTGCTTCTCTTGGGTTTCCTTTTCTTTTTTTCCTTTTTTTTTTTTTGGCAATTTCGACTCGGAAAATATTTATGTTGCCGCTCGCTGCCGGAGCGGAGGCGGTAGTCACTCAACCAGCGCACGTTTGGGTATTTGCATGCCTTTGCACTCCTTCGATTAATATAAAATTTGATTAAACTTGGCCAACGACAAACGACGAGGGCGGCGACGACGACGCTAGCGACGTCACTTGTGGGTTAAGCACACATGACTTTGCTGCAAACAGGGCGAACGACTGCTGAGCATTGGGGCGTGGCAGCTGTGCAAACATAAGCGTACATGCCACTTGACAGTTGCCGGACCGCCCGTGCGCCTTTCCGCCCATCCGTCTATCCGCCCGCCCGACGCGTGGGGCAGTCAAATAAATAACTTGTAAAACATGCATATGAGCAAAAATGTTTGAAAATTGCCAAAAACGTAAAAGAGGCGGTCGGACGTGCGGGGGTTCAGTGGGCGGTGGGGGCGAAGCTGTGTGTATCGTAGTAACTAAAGCCAAGAAATGGGGCCAAGGAATTGACGGGTCTGTCGTCCTGGCTGGAGTCCCGTACCCCGTACGGTCCCAACCTGTCCCGACCCGACCCGTTCCGTCCAGAGCTGCAGGAAGCGAAGACGAAACGAATAAACACATTGTAAATTGATTTCCTTGGGAACTCAAATAAAAATGGAATGAACAGCAAGTGAGCGACATTGTGGGCGTGGCACGGGCGACGGTGTGCTGGGGGCCGCAGTACCACCCAATTGAAACGAATGAATGGGCAAACCAATTTTTATTGCCACGCGGGACACGTAGCGCGCGCGCACCACAGTCTCAGCCTCAGCCACAGCTTCAGCTTTGGCATCGGCAGCGGCAGCGGCGTTGCCTCAACTTGATTCCCACACGGACTAGCTAGCAACCGCCCTGCGCGCCACCAGCCTTGTCTGTTTTCCTGTTGCGAAAGCAAAATTGGCGCACAGGGCTCGGTGTGGTGAGAACGGAAGGAAGTCGGAGGATGGCCAGGGCAGAACAGTCGCTCTCGACCCGGCTTTTGATGGAATGCTTGCTAGCCAGCCAGCCAGCCAGCCAACCAGCCAGCTCGCCTCGATAACATGGCCAAGTAACTGTTTGCCATTGCCTTTACTTTCCACTTCCTTACTGTCCACACCCCCTACAACTGCTGCTGCTATTTCGTTTCGATTCGTTTTCTGAGCCGTTTCGTTGTTGTCAATTGTTGTCCATCCGTCGCCCTCTCGCCCCCCCCCCCTCTCTTTTCCCGCCGTTCGCTTTTGCTCCCATGTTGCCAACTTCACTAAAAATGCAGGCGAGAGAAGACAAATTGCTTTATCGACGACATACGTAACAAATGTTGCTGTCGGCAGTGACAACGGCAACAGCAACAACAACAAGAACAACAACAACAACAACAATAAATACAGCAACAACACGAGCAACACGACAACAACAAGGAGCCAGTCAACCATTATTGGTTTCAAATGGCTTACGGGGTCGATTCGACTCGATGCGATACGTATCGGGTTGAGTTGACTCTGTGTGTATGTGTGTGTGTAGTTGTGTGTGGAGCCTGCCTGACTGGCACTGCTAATTATGACTTAATTATTTCAATTATTATTTCCCAGACTTATTCAATTTGATCGTTGCCAGCAACAATAACAACAGCTCTTCATAAATAAATGTGCCTTAATCAATAACTTTTTTTAACACGATTTTAATGCATTTTTTTTTTACAGATCTCGGACGATGATCGAATGAGCCTAACTACTGCCGTATCGGATGAAGATGATGGCGAAAGTGTCATGGCGTCACCATATAAAGCAAAGGCCACTGGCACCGCTGCATCCTCCTTCAACTGCACGGGCGCTGTGCGTAAAGCTGGGTAAGTTAATCCCAACCCTAACTAGCTGTAATCAGTGGCACGAAAGTATTCCCTGGGGCATGCCAGCTGCTGCCAGCTGAGTGGCGCGTGTGCTCCACAACAGAAACATGCAGCAACAACAGCTAATCATAAATAAAGTAGCAAATGGCCCGACGCTTGGCATATCATTTACAGCGATTACGGTAAAGCGCATTCCACACTCCTATCAGCTCTATGATGAAGTGTGCCCCCATGCTGCAAAGCCGTAGAGATTATAAAAACGCAAAATATATATATATATATATATATATATATATATATATATAAAAGAAAGAGGGAAAAATAAAAATTGTTGAATGCTATAGGAGACAAGGTCTTTAAGGACGCACAGCTTGCACGTTTAGTATTACCCGTTAGCAAATGAACCTTTAGCTGTTATGAAATAAATTCTCTGATGTCGCATTTCCTATTAAATTCTAATAGTCCCCTACAGTCTATTACATTTTCCACATTTTCCATTTTAAAACGCAACTCGCTTATAATTCTCAAATGGGGGGAATTAAAACAACAAAACAACTATTTCCAACTATTTTACAATTTTGCTGATAGTTCTCAACTGGTTCTCGTAAGCAGCTTATGATCACAGCTCAAATATTATTATTTATTACATTGTTTGTCAATTCAATTTATCCTTGCAGAGGGGGTTTTATTATTTTGCCTCGAAATGTGTAATGTTTTAAAGGTGACAAGTCCTGCACCATAATGTCTTGTTATCGGATTCTGCCGGATCGGACCACCACATTATATAGCTGACAAAGGTTTTTTGATTTTTAAATTTTTTATGATTTTTTTGTTGAGATTTTATAATTATGCCTGCCAGGGTATTAAACATTCGGCAGCCCAAAGAAAAGATTTCTTTGTCGTTTTTATGTAACTTCTAGTCCCCTTATTCCTTCCTGCTGTAAATGATATTAACCAGATGTTTACGCAATTGTGTCATTTGCAGCTTGTTAGTTGTGCTTATTTAATAACGATTTCATTTGTCATTCACAGCTTTCTGTCGGTGAAGAAATGGTTACTACGTAAGAAGCATCAAATCGAACTGGCCCGCAAACGTGGCTGGAAGGGCTATTGGGTGTGCCTGAAGGGCACCACTCTCCTATTCTATCCGTGCGATTCGCGCGAGGGCCGCAGCGTTGAGGCGGCGCCCAAGCATTTAATTATTGTGGACGGCGCAATTATGCAGCCGATACCGGAGCATCCCAAGCGCGATTATATATTCTGTCTGAGCACCGCGTTCGGTGATGCCTATCTGTTCCAGGCGCCCTGTCAGGTAAGTGGATGGCATTGGCCAAGCCGCTGGCTATATGATGCGTGGCGTACTCAATAAGCTTCCGAAGTCCTTCAAGCGTAAGACTTTCATGCTGCAATTAGAAAAGGCATCTGGCCCGGCCCAGCGGCAGTAAAGCATAAAAGCTGGCCTTGTCCAGGCTTCCGAGCAGGCACTGACGACAACATTGACAAACAAGACTTGGACTTGGACGACATATTCGAGCCATTGAGCGAGCGCTTGTTTGCGCAAGGATACCAAGGATATCTATCAGGCAGCTGTCTCTCCCTCTGTGTGTGTGTGAGAGTTTGTATGTGTGTGGTGTCGAGTTCTGCGCTCGCGGGCTTTCAACAGACCTTAGTCGTAATCGCCATGCAAAATGTATGCCACACACTTACACACACACACACACGTTGGCAGTTTAAGACTCGAAGGCGTTAACTGATGCAGCCCGCAAATGGCTGAAATGCAAATCGCCGGGCTTAAAGTGCGATTGAGGTTGGACTGCGACAGCCAGGACTGGCAGATTGCCTTGAACCAATAGCTTGGCTGGCTGTCCTAGCCTGGCCTGGCCTGGTCCTTGTGCCTAAACTGTTACATGTCTCTAAGGCATACGCTGCTCATTCACCTAACCCCAAACCCGCACTCGCACCCGCACCCGAATCCGAATCCAAACCTGAACCATACTAACTGACTGACTCGCTGGCTGACAGCATTTCAGCGTTTTGCCTGGTCGCCTCAGTGATTTGTCATTAAATTTGCATAACTGATAGTCAGCCAGCAATGACAACAACAACAACAACAACAACGACAGCAACAACGACAGCAACAACAATAGCGACAACATTGTAGTCGACGTTTGGCGCTGGGGAGCCACGTCAAAGTGCTTGCGGTGCATTTTGCTCTGCAATTGGTTATAACTACAAATTTCTCTCTCTCTCATTTTCACTCTCGATGCACAGGTGGAGCTGGAGAATTGGGTGAATAGCATACACAGCGCCTGTGCCGCCGCATTTGCACGTCATCGGGGCAAGACGGGCACGCTGCATCTGCTGCAGGAGGAGATCTTTCGCCTGGAGAAGGCCATTGAATCGGTAAGTGAATGCCAACGTTTTACTTAACATTCCACCACACCACCCACCTGATGTGTGAAAGTATGTATGCAAAAGCGAGCAAGTTGAATTATTGCCGTGCATTTTCAACTCGAAGGAAATCGTTGAGCTCCTTCAGCGCAAATTCAAGTGTTGAGAATTGAAATTGTGTATTGAGCATAAAAGCTGTTTGTCGAGTGTACCAAAAGCAACGGCATTATTATGAAAATGATATGCAGAAAAAAAAAATAAATAAAAATAAAAAAAATACAAAATAAGAATACAAAAATGTCAGAAGACATGTAAATTCCTTGATTTATGAACTCAACTGGTTTTGCATATAAGATGGAAGAATACAAAATACGAGAATTCGATGAGTTGTGTGTGAGGTGCTAATAGAGCCAAGGAACATTCAGGCAACTGAGCATAAAAACTGCTGATTTACATTTTAAGCTAGGGCTTTAATGCAGTAATATTCAAGTAGTAATGTTGTAAAGCCGTCGACAAAATTGTATATAACAAAATCTCTAAGCAGAGTGCACGCTTTTGTCAGAATTGTTTATCTGGCCGCTATAAATAGTTTCCTAATCATTAGAACAAATACTCGACATGTATTGCTTATTGAATATCTAAGTTAAGCATTTCCAATAGATTCGCAGAGCTATCAAGTAGCTTATGATATTTATAAGTTGGGTGAATAGTTTGCAAACACAATCTATACGTTCTATTATTAGGAAAATTTTCAAAGAAAGCGCAAATTGAAGCCACAGCACCTGGCTCTTGGAAATCCGCAGCAATCTAAAAGAACAACAAAATAAATCCAAGTAAAACCATTAAATCAATCAATAAAATTATCTTCAAGCTACTCATGTACATTCAATTTGAGCTGTGGCAAACTTTCTTTCTTTCTCATTGATATTCAGAACATGTTTCTGTATATTTCGGCACCTAATCAGTCGTTAAAGTAATCAACAACAAAGCCAAATTGTACGAATACATCAATTCGCGATGATTTCTCAACTCAACTCAACTCTCCAACTTTCTGGGCAAAGACACAACAAACGCATTTCGCATTTGGCATTTCTCCCCCACAGCGCCCCCGCACCCCACACATTTCCCTGCCCAATTTCTCAATTTCAGCCAGAACCACACTTTCTAGCCAATTTCTCAGTGTGGTGCTCCCCAAAGATTTATGCGCTGCCTGTTTTCGGTGGCTTCTTGGTGGCTCTGCTCCATTTATGTATTTGCTTTCAAATCAATTCCCCATCAATTTCGCGTCGCGGCTTCGCAGCAACAACATTTGTTTCTTGCCTTCTTCGACTGCATTGCAATTTATTTGCACGACTTTATGGCCAAGAGCAGCGGCAGCTCCTCTCGAAATTCAAGTCGTGGCAAAATTGAGCGGCCAAAAACAAAAACAAGAAGACAAAACCAAATAGAACTCGACTTGTTTGGTAGACTACAAGGAACTGCACTTGCCACACAATAAATGGCTGGATAAACTCAGCCCAAGTGGCAGCAAGAAATGCTGCGAGATGCAGTTGCTGGTGAGCTTGCTGCAGCTTTGTTGAGGGGAGGTTCTTACCTCCGGTTAGCACTGCAGCACTGTCATCCAGTGAAAAACAAATCGTTTTTTTTTTTTTTGTATTTGTTTATTTATCTTTGCATTATGTCATTTTCAGTGCAACGGGCATAAAAAATTTTGCGGCCGATTGTTGGTCTACCCAGCAGCAGCTGTTTTTAAATAGTTAATGCCCTGTGTAAAATGTATAAGAGTAGTATTGAGCTGCAGTTTAAAATATTCTCTATAAGAAAAATTAAGTTGATTTCTATATAGGTATATTCTTTAATAGAGTCTGGCACTGAGTATCTGCCAGACAACAATTATTAACTTGAGTTTTTTTCGTTTTTTCTTTAATTTCGCTCGTTTTACTTTATCAGCCAGTTGTTATTGTTGTTGTCGTTTTGTTAGCGCAACTTCTAAAGAGAATTATTTTGTCCGTCCATCCACTTAGTTCATTTTATCCAGCCTGTTCTGTCCAGTTTGCGTTGACTTCATTCATTCGTCTCTGTCGGTTTTCCCTGGCGTCTTGCCCCTTTTCTAATTTAGTTTTTCTCATTTACACGTAAAGTTGAAGTTTGATGTTATGAATCGTCTTCTTATTTTCTTTTCACATTTTCTTGCTGCTGTTGCTATCATTTGTGATTGTTGTTGTTGTTTTTGTTTTTGTTGTATCTGTCCCTTTGGATAAACCATAATTACTTCCTTGAACGCTGCGTTTTTCTCTCTACTTTTCCACTCGTAAGTTTTCAACTTGTTGTTGATTTCCTTTTTTTTTCCATTCTGGTTTGGTTTTATTTGGTTTACTACGCTCTGGTCGCTGGCCAGGTCCGAGACTGTCACAAGAGTCACTTTATAGTCAGCTGGTTTAGTTTTCAAGTGCCACGCCCACTGCGAAATGCCCATTGAGCCTCAAGTTTGGGTGCCCCTTCTGTTTTCTGCCAAAGTTGCCGGATGAATATTAATTAAATGAGCTGCAGGAGTGGCCACAAAACTGCATTTGCATTTGCATTACCATTTGGATTTGCATTCGCATTTGTTGTTAATTAATTTTGTGTGCAAAGCAAACAAAAGAAAAGAAAAATTGCGCTGAAAAAATATTAAAGTGCCGTAGGATAAACAAAGCCCGCAAGTCATAAAAAATTAAGTAGAAGAAGAGGAACGAAGAAAATGCTGTTGCGCTGAATGAAATTAAAAAAGGTGTCGCCATGTGGCGTGCCCCAACGTGGGCTGCCTATCACAATTTTATGGTCGTGAAGGCGTGGCTGAAAAGAGCAACAGTGTTGTCTACGCTTTTTGTCTTGCCTTCTACTTTGTGTGTCCGGGTGTGTGTGTGTGAGTGAGAGAGGGGTCCATCTACGTACGGCTGTTTGTCTGCCCCTTTTTATAGCTGTCACCTTTCGGAAATAATCATATATGTGTCAGTGGGGGACAGCACTTCGCTTCGTTTGCTTTAGCTTTTCTAGTTTTTCGCTAGCTATCTATTTTTCTTTTCGCATAAAGCACTTGCACACACTCACACCCACACCCGCGCACACACATATACACACACAATGCAGCCGTGGAGCAAAAAAAAAAAAGAAAAAAAAAATAGTAGTAGCTGCCCGAGCGCATTTGGTTTTTCGTACGCTCTGGTTTTTACGCTCTAATTACGACTCCTACGAGCAACCCCCCTGTCCATGTTCCCAACATGTCCTGCCGTATACAAACACACACACACACACACACCAACGCATACACAACATACACACACCTTGCGCCCCCTGCTCGCTTTGCCCCGCTGTTACTGTTTTTATTCCCTGCTGCCGTGGCTGGTGTGCAATTGCCATGGCGCGCAGTCTAAACAAGGCTCACTTGCCTGCTGCTTTCAATTTGCAATGGCGGCTGTCATTTCAGCTCAATAGCAGCAGCCACCCTCGCCCACCCCCGTCCCCCCTGTCACGCCTACCCTACGCCCATGCCCTCCTACCCATAGCCATAGTTGGTCGAATGCGGTCTGAGTTTTTAAATCGTCGCTGGTTTGCTTTTAAATTTTTCGTGCATCGCTTCATTCAGACATTTATTCTTCACTCTTGTTTCGATATTTGAATAATTGGGCTAATTACATCTTTCATTTGCCGTTGGTCATTTTAATTGTTTAATGCAATTTATAACATTTAATTATGCGGTTTTTTTAACTGTCAAATTTTCTGCGTTTGGCATTAAAAATGATTGAAATTGTAGTAGTTTTGGTTCATTTTGTTTTATTTTATTTAAATTATGGGGATATGGAATCATTAGAATGCGATACGGTTATTAATTATATTGTTAAAAGCAATGAAATCCAGGTATATAAAAAACAATTGCGAGCAATTATAGTAAGTGTTAAAAACAAATTAAAATAATTTAATTGATGCTGATTACACTCAATAATGAATATAGTTTTTCCTCAACTAGTGACTCCTTAGTAACCATAAAGCATTTAATACACATACAACATAATTTTTCATATCGTTACCACAAAGCAATACCTTTGCCAACAATTTTGTACAGCACACAAACATTGCCCAGAAAAAAAGCCATTAAGTCAATAATTAATTAAATTACAATTAAGCTTAAATTAAAGCCAACGAAATCCTTAAATTTGCAGAGCAGCTGCAACGCTCAAATGAACGTTTGCCAACCAGAAACCAAAAACCAACAAAGAGAAAAAAATATATGTACATGTATATATATACAGTAAGTCTGGACGGTAAAAGCGTATAATGAAATACATATTTAGTTAAGTTTTAAACATTTGGTTAATTAGTGCGTTGATTCTTTTGGGCATGGAAAATTGCTGGCCAACTTAAGGCCACATGCATTTTCTCAACTCTCTCCCTTGAGAAAGTTTTTTGGCGAAACAATAAACGAGCGTAGCAACTTTTAGTACTATGGAATATTTTAGTGAAATAAAGTTTATAATTACCATAAAATTTAGTGCTCGATTTTGTGCGGTTGCCCGGCAGAACTTCCTTTAACTAGCCATGGCAAATAGACACACGCATTGTGGACTGTGGGCGTGGCTAAGGGTGGGCATATACCATATATATATATATATATATATATATAGATATGTGTGGCAAGAATTTATGGCAAGAAATATGAGCAAAGCAGAGCTCTAACGTCATAAAGCACGCACACATGTTGCCAGCCCTGGCATTTGTCCACGTTCTGGCCCCCTGCCCCACCTCCTGCACCTTCTGCAGTTGCTATTGGCTTTGTTTTGGAGCAAACGTGCGAATATTTTTGCAACTTTTGGACGCAAGTTGCACAGGATATGGCCAGGCATATGGTCGCCTGCTTGAACCGGAGCTAAGGCCTGACACTAGGTGTTACCAACTTGTGGCCCCCCAACCCAGCTACCCAGCTCTGCCGCACAGCTGGCTGGCAACGAATGCGCTTTTGGTTTTTGATTTGTTTTTGGTTTTGGGTATTTGGGTTTTGCATGCTGAAATATGCTCTATGCGTCTGGCATGTGGGCGTGGCATTGCCACTACTGCTGCCAAATTCAATTCAATTGTCAACAGCCATAGCAGCAGCAACCGGAAAAAAATAGCAAATGGGCAGCACACACACGCATACACAGACACACATACACACACACACATACACACACACACACACAGATGCTCGGCTGTGGCCACAAGCACAAACAGGCGCCAGTTTTTGGGCTTAGGCTTAGCTTGTTTCACGCAAAACCTGCGCCCCTCGTGTCCCTCCTTTTCGTTATATAATGCGGCATCATTTTGTGGTCAGCATTTATGCAGGACATGTGCACACAAATACACACACATACGCACACACATGCCGTGCACAGAGCGTACAATTTGCAGGCCTTTTGTTGACATTTTAGACCCATGCACCACCCACTTTTTGCGGTTGGCCGTACTCACATTTGACTTTTTGTGAGTGGTGCCATGGCGAGGCGGGCATTTAATGCACCAGCAACTGCGGCACCAAAGTCAAAAGTCCTGCCATAAGGTCAGCTCAGCTGCAGTTCATTTAAAATTTCACGTTGCGCATACGCCGCGTTGTACGTGGTCGCCACCACCCAACTTCAACTTTAACTCTATTTTTGTATCTTTATCTTTAGTTCGCAACGCTTTTGGCTGTCCGCCCGCCTTTGTTGCAACAACTGATGTCTGTTGCACATACAGCTTAATAGCAACAGCCGAAAGGGAGCTAAAATGGGAAAATGCGGGGTCGCTGCTGTGTTAATTGATCGTTATTGTCTTTGGTGGGGCGAAAAAGAAAATGGAGCGAGCAGTTGACTTATCGAAGGACGAGGCCATTAGCAGCAACAAAACTGATACCAGTCACGAGTCCTTTTGCCCAGGCAGCGCTTTTTGTTGGGGCGTTATTATTATTTCAGTTATTGTTGCCATCGCTTGTTGCTGCTGCTGCTGCTGCTGCTGTGTATGTGTGGCTATTATTATTGTTGTTGTAGTTATTGTTGCTGTTGTTGTTGTTGTTGTTGTTGTTGTTGTTGTTTGTGGTTTGCGGTTGCTGTGGTTTTGCTATTTGCGGCATCTTTGGCTTGTCATGCGACGCTGACGCTGACGACGATGACGATGACGATGACAACAATAGCAAAATGTATTTTTTAATTGTACTCTCGGGTAAACATATATCACAGCAACATAGCAGCAACAACAACAACAACAACAAAACGCACCATGAACTCAACTCAACTCAACCGAACTGAAGTCAACTCAGGCAGCCAAACTGAGGAAGCGGAAATGACAGTACGACAATGGCGACAACAAGAACGGCAATGGCAATGCCAGAGACAGAAGCCAGGATCCAGGAGCCAGGAGTACGAACAACTTCAACTACAGTTTGCCTACTTGAGCGCCTGTAGCTGTGCAGCTCACAAATGTGCGCATGGGGAGCCATATACGAGTGACGCTTAATGAAAGCGCAACAGACAACCACATACGCACACACACCCACACACACGCACACACAGCTAAAGCAACAGCACTGGACCACAGCAGTGCGCAAAAACAACTAAACAAAGAGCAAAGAGCATTTAGACAAAAACCTCACACAAACAAGCAACAACATAGCAATAATAAAATTGCCGTTAAGTGGGAATTGAGATGGCAGTCCAAATTGCTAGCCTGCCAACATAGAAATGATGCCAGGCATCTACAAAAGAAACTTAAGATCGCAATCGTCCCACAATAATAATAATAATCGCTTTAAAGGCCAACTGCCAACGGTTTGAGTCGCTGCGTGTTGTCACAAATGTGTGCATTGCATGTGCCGCATAAATGAATGGTTTCGAGTAAAAGTAATCGATAACTTCGATAGCAATCATGGCACGTTGATTTACATTGCGATTGCATGCAATTACAAGGCAATTAACATTGGTCATTAAACCATGAAATGCACAACGTGACGGCAACAACAACAAACATTGAGCCCTCGATTAATGTGCGCAGTCCCACACACGCACACACACACACAACACGTGCAGAGTTGTATTTATGTAGTCATATTATTTTAGAAGGCGTCTGCTACGTGTGTGTTTATGTGTGTGTGTGTGTGTGTGTGTTGTGGCCAGCACAAACTGTTAACTATTTTGGCCTGCAATCCTGTTGTTTTTGCCCGTAAATAATTACCAAATTCACTTGGCAAATGTTTTGGCTGCCAATTGTGTTTGTTAAATGATGGCCCTCTCCTTCTAGCTCCATTAATAATCCCTTTTCTTGCTGCCCGCCTTGGCATATGTTCGAAAATGAATGCAGCCCTACTTCGATTCTCAACTGCTTGTTGCAAGTATTATATGCGCAATTGTAAACAGGTTAAGTGCAGTCATTAAATCCTAATACCATTTATTGTTCTTGCTGCTCGTTAAATTGCCAATGGCAATCGTAAGGCTTTGAGCTGAGTTCTGGCAGTTAAATTGGCTTAAAATCATAAAATGTATCTCATCTAATTAGGAAGTCGAAAGATCACCTGCTTCGAGAAACATTTCTTATTAAAACCTATTGTAAGCACGGTCCAACAAAAATAGTTGAATAGGAAAATAAAATAAACTCTTTCATTATATATATAATTTCAAAGATATTGAAGGTACATATATGTTAAGCAAATTTAGCTAACTCGATTATTCTAGTTAAACTAATTTCAGCTACTTATTTCCAGTACTTGCCTTTGTGCAGTTTATATTATCGTTAATTTTCCCTACACGTTCTGTACAAATTTGTTCAGTTGCATAATACACTTGATGCCAAATCGTTAAAGTACGGTTTGCATTATGCTTTAGAATATGTATGTTATTTTTGTGCTTCCTTACGCAATAATAATAAAACAACACATTCAAATATATACGGCACGTCCTTCAAATATTGCCCATGGCGTATGATTGTTGTATTAAGCACACGCATTACGTATACGTTGCTTGGGTTCTGTGGAGTTTGTAAAATCAAATACACCAAATATGATTTATTTCACGTAAAATAAACAATACCGAGCTCAACAGCGTCACATAAGCTGGCAAGTAGCGTGTCCTCGCACACTCACACACACACACACGCACACACGCACACACGCGCCCACATACAATGCGCTTACGCAGACACCTGTATAAGCCGGCGAACAAATACATTTGCATATGTATGTGGGTTTGTGTGTGTGTGTGAGTGTGTGAGAGTACTGCTGCTGCTGTTTATGTGTACACATTCATTAAAATGTCGAACATCGAAAGTGCCCATTCAGGTTGTTGTTGCCACGGCTACGCCCACTGTATCCGCCACTGCAACGGCAGCTGCATCTGCAAATAATTGTCAGCTTACACGAGCTGAATGCAATGCACCACCAGCAGCAGCAACAGCAGCAGCCACAGCAGCAGCAACAGCAACAACAACAACAACAAAGGCAACAGCAAAGTGAAAAAAAAAAAATCTAGCAACCAAAATGAAACAATCACGTGCTCCATGAAATCTATGCAAGCGTGTATAAATGCACGTGAAAGTGGGATTGCAATGGCACTGGCAATGCTAACGAAAGAAGTGAAGCGGGAGGAGGGGCAAAGGGGCGTAAAATAGTGAAGCTGGCAAAACTAGGAAGCGTATCCTGCTACCGTTAGCTCTGCTCCAACTGCAGCTCCTGATGGGACGCGCTGCGGCGGAAGTCAAACGTTATTTGTAATGAAAACAGGGGCATGTGTTGCATATGTGTGTGTGCGTGTGTGTGTGTGCGTGTGTGGCTAACGATGCCAAAGTCTCTCGTGTGTGTGTGTGTGTGTGTGTCAAAGTTGGTGCATTGCCAACGCACTTCAGCAGCGAAAGGGAGCGATATGGTTAGGTGGAATGCGCAGAGGGTCGAAGGGGCGGGGCGCAGAGATATTTGAATTGCGCCAACGAAAAATGCTGCTGCACATGACGCGTGATTTATGTATTTTCGTCAAATGGCAGCCACAGCAGCAGCAACAAGAACAAGCAATAGTTGCTGCGGCGCTGCCATGAAATGCTAATGACGCCGTGCCAGAGATGCTTTCATAACCATCACGAGTGCGACACAGCCGCATCCTTGCCCCACAATCCACACACACACACACACACTCACACACACGCTCCTTTCCTATATGCATATATATGTAGTTGGGTGTTCATGTCTAATGTCTGTCGTTTTTCTATATTTTTTTCCCTTCCCATTTGCAGGATCACAAGCTGAAGCACATGGCTGAGCTGCAGCAATCAGTTGTCACCGATCAGGAGACACGCCATCAAATTCAGGCACAGATTTTACAATGGGAGGAGAACCTCGAACGATTGCACTGCGAACAGTTCCGACTGCGCTGCTATATGGCCTCGCTCCAGAGCGGCGAGCTGCCCAATCCAAAGGTAAGTTATATGTGCCATTATGACGCTCAACCCCGCCCTGCCACGCCCAACCGCCTAATGGCAAAATGGCAATTGCCGTAATTTGTTTTACCTAACGGAAGCCGCAGAAAGTTCACATTACGTGGCTAAGATTACGTCAATTTGAATTACTTAGCTCCTGATGCTGATGCTGACGCTGATGCAGATGCAGATGCTGATGCTGATGCTCATGGTCCTCAAGCAGGTCCGCTGTGTGGTGATAAACTGCGCACCTGAAACTGCTATTCAATGCAAAGTAGTTGTCAAGTGCACAGGATAACAGAATCAACTAGGGCCTGTAACAGGTGGTAATCCAAGTGGAAGAACTGACGAAGAAGTTAAAGAGTATTAAAGTCTATTTTATCAGACGCAGAACGAATAATAAGTATTTAATTTGAAAATTTGCATATATATTTTTAGATATGCATATTGATTAAAGGTGTAGAGTTTATTTAGAGTCGAAACCAAGTTCAAAATACCCTCAATCAATGATTTTGGTCACGTTGTGAAATATAATATAGACATGTTAAAACTTATGTCAATTTTGGCATGGTTTTTATAAATAATTTTTGAGAAATAATTGAAAAAAAATTATTTTTAATAATGCATATATTTTAAATGCAGAATCAATTTAAAGGACAAACCATGCACAAAACGCCATCAAACACTAATATCGGTTCAGATTTGCCAAAGTTATGGGCGTATGAAATGTGGGAGCTATGGATCCGAGATCCTTACATGCCAAAATTATTGTAAATTTTGGCATGATTTTTGACAAAAAATTTGACCCCTTCAGAATCAGTTTTAATGTTGTTTTTTATACTAATTGTGACAAGCACAATCAATTAAAAATATAAACTTGCGATTCTAAATTTGAAAAAAAAAAATTTTCGAAAATGAGTAAGGGGGGACTACATGATTTTTTTGACAAAAAATTTTGAAAAAAAATATTTTTAATAATGCATATATTTTAAATGCAGAATCAATTTAAAGGACAAACCATGCCTAAAATGCCATCAAACATTAAAATCGGTTCAGATTTGCCAAAGTTATGGGCGTATGAAATGTGGGAGCTATGGATCCGAGATCCTTACATGCCAAAATTATTGTAAATTTTGGCATGATTTTTGACAAAAAATTTGACCCCCTCAGAATCAGTTTTAATGTTGTTTTTTATACTAATTGTGATAACCACAATCAATTAAAAATACAAATTTGCAATTCTAAATTTAAAAAAAAAAAAATTTCGAAAATGAGTAAGGGGGACTACATGATTTTTTTGACAAAAAATTTTGAAAAAAAATATTTTTAATAATGCATATATTTTAAATGCAGAATCAATCTAAAGGACAAACCATGCTCAAAATGCCATCAAATATTAAAATCGGTTCAGATTTGCCAAAGTTATGGGCGTATGAAATGTGGGAGCTATGGATCCGAGATCCTACATGCCAAAATTATTGTAAATTTTGGCATGATTTTTGACAAAAAATTTGACCCCCTCAGAATCAGTTTTAATGTTGTTTTTTATACTAATTGTGACAAGCACAATCAATTAAAAATATAAATTTGCGATTCTAAATTAAAAAAAAAAAAAAATTTCGAAAATGAGTAAGGGGGGAGTACATGATTTTTTTGACAACAAATTTAACAAAAAATTATTTTTAATAATGCATATATTTTAAATGCAGAATCAATCTTAAGAACAAACCATGCCCAAAATACCATCAAACATTAAAATCGGTTCAGATTTGACAAAATTCTGAGAAAAACCAGCTCAAAATATGTTATTCGATTAAACACTCAAGTTTTGGCTTGTCTTTTTTTTAACTGCTTAGACTCCTATTCGAATGAACATTGTGTCAGCTTGGACAAAGTTATGGGGATTTAATGAATGGGAAGGCGATATTAGAATTTGCTTAATAAGATTTTGAATTGCACGCCTCATTCTTTCGGTTACATATAGTGGCATAACTTAATTTAACCCCATACCAAGTAGTGTTTGGCTTAAGTACATAATATTAAAATTAAAATCACATACACAAACGCCCCCACCTTCAATATATAGCTAATCAACAACAAGACTTGTCATAATCTGCTTACAGTTCACACAATGCTACATCAGAGTTTGAATAAAAACCACCCAAAACCCAATGCAAAACGCTTTTGTGAAACATCAAAACCAGCCATAACGGGCATTAACAGACAACTCCAACCACAACAAGGGCGCAAATTAAAGCCCTTAACAGAAATTTGGCTCTAAGCTTTGCCCTGTTCTCTATAATTGCTTTTACCTACTTATTTACACAATGGTGGCCACTGGGACGCAATTTCGATTGCTTGAAAGCAACTCGAACTAGTAGAGAATCCAAAACGTGTACCGTTAATCTCCATAACACAATTTAAGCGCCTTAAATGAGCTGCAGCTTAAAGGGTCAAAAGGGCGCTGCTCTTGGTAACTTCAGACATTACACTAAACTAGCAACAACAACAGCCATGAGAAGGAGATGATAAAGCCGAAGAGCAACTCGAACTTTACACAGCATTAAAAAGATTTGCGAGGCCATGTTTGATGGGTGACGAAAAGGGTTGCAAGTTAATTGCGCTTTTTATGACTTGTAGAGAGCGGGGGAAATGGTGTAACTGGAAAGCGGGGAAGGAGCGAGTAAGGGGTAAAGCAGCAAGTGCAGTGCTTTCAACTCGACAACGCACATAAAGAGCAACCACATTTATTATTAATAACCGCAAAACTCAAACAACTTCAGCAGCACCACTTACACGAGAAAGTGCATGCACCGGAGGCTATTTACACAGCACACTTGCAAACCAAGCATACACACACACACACACACACACACACACACACACACACACACACACACAGCCTCACTTAATGTGTTTTGTGTGGTTGTCCGTATGTATTTTCAAATTAATTATGTCATATCAGTCAGGTTGACCAAAATGAATAACATAGTTGCTCTATGAACGTTTTTCTACCTGCAGTTGCTCTTTATTTGCCATTAGTAATGGTAAAAGTCTGTTTGTCCTACGTGCTCCAAGATGACTTTAAAAGCATTTTCATCCTCTGATAACTTTTCATTTCTACATTCACAATTACCTCTTCCCTTTACTCCACAATGCCAACGCTTTAATTGAATTGAATTTATGTGCATTTTTTAAGCATTATTTTAAATTATAATATCTCTATCTCTGTTTATTGCAGTCACTACTCACACATGTGTCGCGGCCAACGAAGAACACATTAAACAAGTTGGGAGTTTTTACGGTCTCCTCGTTCCATGCCTTCATTTGTGCCCGGTCACCGTCGCTGCTCAATAATCTGTTGGCTGGACGTGGTGCCACCAAGCGACGACCTCCGATGCTATCGCGCTCCAATAGCGGCTCTAGTCGCCGCTCCATGCAGGTGAGTGGCATGATATTGCGACCACGGGTCGTATGCGTAATAAAATTATATCAATTTTAAAACGATTTTATGATCCAACTGTCTGCGCTGTGTGTTTACATTTTAATGGCTCGGCCTGCGTGTGTAATGTGGGTGTATGTATGTTTAAATAATTCAATTTGTATTTAAGGCAGCGGAAACGGCATTAAAAGCCAAATTGAGCGCTAATGCGCAGTTGAACGGCCAAATGTGTCACCAGCGTCCAAGTCCACAGACTCCTCTAATGTACTTCCATCCTGACCACTGTCGCGTATTTTTAGCATATTGTTTTCTTTTTTATATTGTTGTGGTGTGGTACTTTTATAATTTAATTTTAATGGCCATCAGGAATTACAAAAACAAATTTATGAAACTGCCGAATAAAAAAAAAATGGTTGGTTGGCGGAAGATTCTTTAGATAGCCACGTTACGAAAGCCATTAGGCAAATGGCGCAAGCAAAAAACTAATCCAAAGCTGCGAAAATATTTGCATAAAATACGTAGCTCGTTTTTAATAGCCAAGTTAATCTCGATAAAATAAACAAATTCACGCACACAAATCACAAATATTTAAAAACAGTTTACAATTTATAAATTAAACTAAAAGCTTTTCATTTATTGTTCTTTCCATTCAAGATCCAATAGTCAATATAGAATTTCGTATTTCAGAAATTTCGATTAAACGCAACCACAAATAGCAATAACAATAATGAAAATAATAAAAATTGTTTCAAGTGCTATAGAAAATGCTTTTCAATCAATGCTTGGTTCTAAGATTATCACATCTGCAAGTTGCATCACGTATACGCAGCGTAAATTGCCTGCATAGAAGCAGCTTTTAAAGACATTAAAGTGTATTGAACTATAAACTCAATTTGCGCAAATTGCTACTTAAAATCATATTAAAATCTTTCTGCCAGAGTTTTTTAATACCCTGACAATGGGTGTGAGGACCTTTTGTGATAAAATTTACAGCTCGTTCCGGAATATATTTACATTGATAGAGACGTTTCGGACACCATTAGGTATTTATTATACTCTAAAAGGATATATACAAGTCGATATAGCCATTTTTGTATATCTGGTTTAGCTAACGAAGTAGTTGATCATATTTATAGGCATATTTTTTAATTTTTTAACATTTTGCTGTTTTATTTTTGGACTCGTTATGTGTTTGATGCTGCTTATTTGATAAACTTCAATTAGAGTTGGCAGTTTTGCATTTACTCGTGTTCATAATGAAATTCATTTCATAAATTCAATTTGTTTCGATTATTGGCAAAATAATCTTGTGCGCTGCACTCGATACACACACAAACACACACACACACACACAACCAGTGCACAGAGCCGTGCACACTTCATTTCCAATTAAATTTGCCAACGCTGCACAATTGCAGCCGCCGTCGCCGCCGCCGTCGCTGTCGCAGTCGCAATCGCAGTCGACGTCGCCAGTGAAGCCAAAAATATTCATGGTAAAAACAAGAACATAAAACATAAATATATAAATATAAAAAGTTACTAACGTAAAATGAGACTCTTGGCTTTGGTGTTGTAAATGTGGCGCTGGAAATTCAATGAATTTGAAAAATGTGCATTTGATTTGGTTGATATTTTTGCGCAGTCAACTCGGATGAATATGTGAGTGCGTGTGTGTGTGTGTGTGTGTGTGTGCGTGTGTTATGTGTGCGGCTTTTCATTTTGCCAGCATGTCAGCTGCAATGCAGCTGAAATTGCAATTGAAAATGAAATGAAATCAAATTAAAGGTGTCCACCAGCGCCCGTGGCAGCTCGCAACTGGCAATTATCGAGCTGCAAGCTGCGAACTGTGAACTGTGAACTGGGGAACAGCGAACTGGGGACTGCGCGTTGCGCGTCGCGCGCTGCGCAGCGAAAACTCTCTAGGCAAAATGGGCTTTAAACCATTTTTGTCACGTCGCATTTAATTGGCCAATGCTAGTGGCCCGAAGAGAAGCATCAGCGCGAAATTGAATTAAGCAACGTAGCGACAACTGAAAATTGACTTGCCAAACCGGCTCAACCAACTTGCAACTCGTTGTGGCAATAAGCAGCCAAAGTTCATTAATCGCCAGGTCAAAGGAGCAAAACCACAGGCAACAGAGTTCAAATTCAAAATTGAAAAGTTTCCAGAAAGTTGCACAGTTCAATTTTCAAAATCCTTGAAACTACGTTTTATACCCTGAAATTATGAATGTGTGCTTAAAAAGGGTACAGTAGTGCTGTTTAATATTCAACACATGGCATCTGTGCGCCTCTAAACAGTCCGTTCAACAGTCGAGTCAACCTGGTCATGTTTGTCTATGCGACTATTTATCAGTTCGTATGAAATCAATGATTATAGGCGCTAGAGCAGCCAAATTGAGTATGTTTATTCTAGCATACCCAATTCTATTTAAATGTATTCGAAATTCCAAATATACACAAATCGCTGAAAACGAATCGCAATCACAATTTTTAATGATATTTGGTACACAATTTCTAAAGCCTCTTATCCATTCTGAAAATTGCAAAAGGATTCGACGATAAATACAAAAATAGTTTAAAATGTTTACCGTACGAAATTAAAGGTCGTCTGTGAGTAATAGGTATCTCATATAGGCATTTTAACTTGATTTTATTCATAATAAGCAATTTCTGCAGCTGTTGCATCAGAATGCGAAGCACGTTTAAGCCACAACACACAACAATAGCAAGAACAACAAAGTACAACAACAGCACGCCGTAAAGGAGTACAAAAGCCTTTATTTCCTGTTTGGCTGTCTCGTCGTATGAATATAAAGTTGACACCCAAAAATGCATTGCATTGCATATGTATTTATTGATTTCGCTGTGGCGTCAACTGTGCGGCATAATGACTTTGCTAGCGATATATGCGGCAATAAGCATATAGATATATATATATATATATATGAATTTATAAGTATGTATAAATATACATTCTATATAGATATGTATATATAAATATGTGCAAAAGATGCAACGTTGCCCAATTGTTATGCAATGCGAAGATTCCTTTTTAGCTGCTGCTGCTGCTGCACATGTGGCAAGCCTGACGGATGTGCATGCAAATGTGGCATAGCTGGCGCTGTCGCTGCTGCAAGTTTGCATGTGTGTCTGTGTGTGTGTGTGATTGTGAGTTTTGTAACTGCCAAACTAATTCAATTGTCGTGCAAGTAGTAAACTGCACACACACAAGATTTGCGTGTGTGTGAGTGTGCGCGGACTACACCTGTGTTGTTGGTGCCTCGGGGCGCCTGCTGCAACGGCAGCGGCAGCCAAAGTTAGTCAGCCAGCAAAACCATCGTCGATGGCTGCCAATACAAATGCAATTTTCAGCTGGCAACAACTGGCAGCTGGGCGCCTGATTCGTTTACCAGTTGGCCAAACTGTGCGCTAAAGCTGCAACACGGCTCCAACTTCAGCTGACGCTTCGGCTTTAGAGTTAACCCCCAGCCCATCCTGGGGCGGGCACAGACGATGATGCCGTTAAGCATTTTAACTGAGTTTTCTTCAAACTGGTGTCTGTCAGAGTCCGTTGACTGTCGACTGCCTGCCGACTGCCTGCTGGCTGCCGGTTTTCTGCTGCTGACGTTTTTCATTACATTTGCTCGGGTAGAAATGTGTTTTTGCTATTTTTCAATTTTCACTTCCGTGTGTGTAACTCTGTGTGTGTGTGTGTGTGTGTGTGTATGTGTATGTGTATGCATGTATGTGCGCCAACAACAACAACAACAGCATTAATGACATTGTATATGGGTTTGTGTGTGCGCCCGGTTCGCCTGTTTATCCAATCGAATTTTCTGCCTTTTTCCAGATGAATTCACGTGACGAGCCGGAAAAAACCTTCAAAGTTGCAATGCCCGACAATGCTTACTCGACAGTTTATCTACGTGACGCGATGTCTGTGGAGGAATTCCTTGCCAGCGCCTGCGTCCGTCGCAACCTCAATCCCATGGAGCACTTTGTGCGCGTCAAGAAGCGACGTGACATGGAGGATCACAATTACTTTGTGCCACATCGCAATGATCTGATTGAAAATTATGTAAGTAACCTACACCGAACCCCTAGCCCAACACACACACGTCTCGTGTGGGTGGCAATTTCGATTGAACTTTGAACTTTGTGCATGTGTTTGTTGTTTGCTCAAAATTAAGGGCAATTAAGGGGGTTTTTTTTCGACAAAAGGAAATGTGAGCAAATTCAAAGGATTAAATACGATTTGTTGGCACAAACGATGTACAAGTGCTTCGGATTTAATGGAGATATTTTTTATAAGCCGTTAGATGTCCCTAAAATGTACACAAAATGGAATATAATTCAAGTTAAATTAACAGTTGTTGCTAATAACAAATAGAGTTCGTATTTGATTTGAAATATCATTTTAATTATGTGAGGAATGCAAGACGAGCATTAAATAAGGATTTATGTTTATTTAATTATTATAGCAATTATAAACTATATAGACAGTGAAATTTTATCTCTGTTTATGTATTTTCTCATAATTAATCAGACAAATATTAGAATTTTCATGTTCAATTATTGAATAATTGAATTGAATAATTTGTAGTTGGAGCAAAGCTTACAGTTTTTGCATGCTGATATCAATTACTCGCTTAGTTTGATTCATATCTACA
This sequence comes from Drosophila colorata, assembly GCA_035041545.1. Taxonomy (NCBI): domain Eukaryota; kingdom Metazoa; phylum Arthropoda; class Insecta; order Diptera; family Drosophilidae; genus Drosophila; species Drosophila colorata. The sequence continues at coordinate 12,848,849 of JAWNLD010000564.1, forward strand.
CAGTTTTGCGCAGATCACATCTTAGGCACTCGCCGTTGTCTGCTTTAAGCTCGAACACACCAAAAATGTAGCCACTTAGCAGACGATTAGTCTAAGGATGCCATTTCTCAAACTGCCAAGTCAGCCACCCCTAGCAAAGTGCTTCAACAAAACTGCGAGCACAACTCCTAAAAAAGTTTTTGCTGAACAACAAGCTGTAAATATTGCCAGGTCAAAAGTGCAGCTGTACGAAACTTTCTGGCTGCTCAATAAATTGCGAATTAAAACAACTTTTCGGGGCCAAAATATATTGAAACTGGCAAAAAAAAAAAGTAAAGAAAAACAAAATACGAAAAAATCCACCTTTTTTTAAGCTGTTTTCCACTGTGGCTTTTGGCTAATTTTTTTTGTACTTTTAACCCGCAGCTACATAATCACGAATTTGTGGAGGTTTGCATGAAAATACTGTACCAGGTGGAGCTGCAGCGCACCACATTGGAGCAAATGTGGGGCTTCTCCGTCGAAGCGGAGCTGATTGAGAATGCCGAGAGGCAGGACGAGCTCTGCTGCTATGTGAGCCGCGTCGAGGACAAAAGCGTGGCCATGCACAATGGTAAGTACTCTTGGAGTATAACACTCGAATTTGCACAGCTGCTTAGCTCAGCTGAATTCGTGCATTTACTTGCAATTTATGACACAAAATGCCAAACGGCCATTGCCAATGGGCAAACATCATGAATTCCATTTCCGCCCAGCCAGTTGGCTACGTTGCTCCTTGCCTCAGTTCGACTGAAACAATGTTCGGTCCAATGTTCGCAGAGAATATTATCAAGTGCCACGCCCAGCGCCGCCCACAAACCTGCACTCCTCAGCCCCTCGGTTGGCATGCGCTTTTACTGTGTAAGAACTGCGCTTCTTTTATATTTAAATGCTTTTCACTTTTATGTCACAAAACTTGAGCAAACTCACTTCGGTTGCACAGAGGAGAGTCGAGTGGAGCACTGGAGTTGCAGCTGGAAGTGGAGCTGCAGCTTTGGAGTGAGCAGCAGTTTGTATAGCAGCTCCTCAGGGCCAGCTACTGCTGCTGCTGCTGCAACTGCATCTTCATAAAAAGTCAACAGTCAGCGCTTGTGACCGAGTAGAGATCACGTTGATGATGAACAGCGCACTCGAAGATGCTCTCTGAATGTCTGTGTGTGTGTGTGTGTGCGTGTGCATAGTGGATGCACCTGTAATGCCAGCCACAGGGCCATGTTGAGTCCTTAAAGGGTTTTCGGGCGTCATCTTAGACCTCGTTGCTTTCTCCTGCTCCTCCAGCTTGTTGTTTTTCTATCACTTAAAATCAACTTAAGTTGGCATTTGCATGCACCTTGGGGGGAAGGCAGCAACAGGGGCAAGTCAAGTGCTTGTAGTCGAAATGCCACTAGAGCAGCGCTTTAAATTATGTCGCCTGATGTTGACAGTGGGTTGCCCCGCCCCACCATTCCCCGCGCCAGGTGTTCAAGGGAAAACTGCAATGCTGCACTTGCAAAAGTGATGAACCTGAAAGAAAATTTCGCAGCGGAAACCTCATTAAGCACGTTGAGTGCGAATGTGGCAACGATGACGACGACGACGACGACGAGGACGACAACGACAACGACAACGAATCAAAAGTGCATAAAACAATGCGCACGAAAATCGCTAGCAAAAAGTGAGACATGAACCCGCTGTCCTCCGGTCTCCCTACAGCTACCCACGACTCCTTAAAAAGTTAGCCCTGCCACAGGCGGTTAGTTTATAATTTGCTGAGTTTTTCGCCTTGTTTTTTTTGTTTGTTTTTAGTTTTTTTTTGTTTTTTTTTTTGGTGGTTTAAAACTGCGTTAACAATGCCACTGGACAAGTTTTTACCAGGGTGTTGAATTTAATGAGCAGCAAATAAAGTGCTGCAGCAAGTGCCAGATTTGCTAATGACCTTACTTGTTTTCTTTTTTAATTGTTTGCGAAAGTGCATTTCAATGCAGGTGCATTAGTGTAACGGAAAGTTGAGGAGATAAGCTATTATTGAAATTTTTTGAAAGGAATTACAAAAGTGGACTTTCTACCATTTTTTCTGGCAATTATAGAACAACTTATGATGACTGATGGGACTTATATTAGGCTGCAAGACAGTAAGTAAGACCTTAAGGACCGTGAAATTATTTAATATTCTCTATAATTATTAAATCTTTTGAATTGAAAAGGAAAAGAAAAAAGAATTGACTTGATTGAATTACGCTCGAAAAGGGACTCTGCTTATAATAATCCTTTAAAAAGGAGCAAATAAATTATTTAATAATTGGAGCTGGTGCATTAAATTACAAAACATTGCTGACCATGTTGCGTATACGCAATGTGATACTGCAAATGTGCATTACAGCTATCGAGAACATATTGCCCCAGTCTGTAAATGCACACAAAACAATGACAACGACAATAGCAGACTATTATTTAAGGATATCAGTAAATATAACGTATACGTAACATTTCCTGGAATTTGTTTGAGGGCGGCATGAAAATGCAATGGTACAACTGCGTGTGGCTGCATAAATTAAGTACACGAATTTACATGACTGCCAGTTGCTGGTGCATGCAACTTAAAGTTGCCGCAGACAGACACGTACAATTGATTTTAATGCCTATTAGCAAGTGCCAAAGACCAATTTAAGGGAACCACAAAACAAAGCTGGCCATGGACTGACTGGCCAAGGCAGTTGCTTACCAGATTCTCGCCCCAAACAAAAACAAATGCAACCACAACCTGCAGCAGCAGACACTGCTGCAAATGTAAATGTAAATGCAAATGCTGCGGCTGCCCACTTTTCTTCAGCTAATTGAAACCCCAAAATGTCTTTGAATGCAAGCCGACGATTTAATGAGCGCATAAATTGTGCTTTAACTCAATGCTCGTTGGCTTTAAGTGCAACTTGCCACACGTAACACACAACTGGCAAATGGCAGCTCTCGATTGGGACTCGGCGCCTGTTTGCTTGGCTTTTTCCAGTTAACAAACAGTCGCAACCGAGCAGCCATCGAGCCATCCATAATAATGATGGCCACAAATGCAGTAGCAGCCACAGCAGCAGCAGCCACAGCAGCAGCAGCTACAGCAGCAGCTGCATTTGCTGCTAAAGTTGCAGCAACTGCTGGCAGCATGTGCACAAAAGTTGGATGCCGCACACTCGAGTGTTGAAAAACAAGCGTGGCAAAGTATTTGGCAAACATGAAATAACAATTTGCTCAAGCCAAGAACAAAGCTGTTGTCAACGCAGCCAAAAAAAGAGGGGGAAAAGAAAAGCAACATTAAGGCAGCAGAAGAGAAAGGAGCAACCACAAAATAAACAAAATAAATACCAAGTCGAGTATATATTTGTCCAATGCATGTGCTGCCAAAGCTAAAGCCAAATAATCCACAGCAAAACGTAACGAAACGTAAACGTAAACGTAACGAATTCTCAGCAAAAAGAGAAGAAAAAAACAACAAAATCCATTTGAAATTGTAACAAATGCAAAAATTGGGCATGAGGTGCTTCTGCTGGTTCAGTTGCTGCTGCTGCTGCTGCTGCTGTTGTTGCTATGGCTGTGTGGCGCCTGGTTCAAGGTGCACCAAAGTCTTGCATAAAATACACAACTGACAGGCAGATAACAACCTACACACACACTTACACACACACACACACGCACATAGCACCATGCATATCTGTCGAAGTTGTTGCAGCTGCAACAACAATGATAACGTGCAACAAAACAAAAATGAAGGCAAGCAGCTTGCCTGGTCGAAATAAATGTTGTAGAAAACACGCAACACACACATACAGCACACAGACACGCATGAGCTAGAAAACGTCCAAAGCTGCAAGACATTAAACTGGCAACGTGGCGTATGAACAATGAAAAAGCCACAATGCTGTTGTTATTGTTTTTATCACTGGCAAAAGACATGGGCGCTTATCTTAACGAAAGATGTCACTGCCTCGCCCACAATTGATGTTGTTACAGACCCCACCCGACTCCCCACTCGCCCACACGCCCCCCAACCAGACTAGCAAACACAATAACAACGCGCATCTATTACATTTCCCTAACTGATGGACTGTAAAACAGCTCCATTGTCTGCCTTATAGTTAAACATGTATTATATAATAGTTAAAGCATAAACGCAACTCGCTCTTAGCTCAGTTTCTGTTCTTATTCTGTTGCAGGTATTATCAAAGGAGACGAAATAATGGTCATCAATGGTGCGATTGTGTCCGATCTAGATATGATGTACTTGGAGAGCGTGCTGCAGGAGGAGCAATCGCTCAGCATGATGATGCGGTAAGTTGCATTCGTCCTTTTGGGCCTGCCTGCGTGTCTATTCTGACGTTCGCCCAGCTGTCCATCTCGCTGTCAATTGTCGGTCTATCACGCTCGTTCGGCAAATATCTGTCGACTTCAATGCAGCTGCTAAATGCGATTATTTGCTGTAGTAACAGCAGCCGGCAGCGGCTTTCTCCGGTTTCAACTAAGCCGAAACCCCCGCCGCCCCACCTTCCGTACAGCCCATAATTCCCTATTTCTATTGACAGTGCACATCTTGCCATTGTTGTATTTGCATTTGGTTGTTCATTGTTTAAGCGAATACACAGATTAATTAACTATTTTAGCCGCCATCGTGCAATTGTTTGACATACAATGAAATTTATCGCTATTTTCGTGCCTCAGCTGATCAGTTACAATAACAATTGGCCACACTACCATTGTCCATAAAATAATTACATATTGGCTTCTATGGACTCGTATCCTCCAGTCTGGCATAGCAAAATGACGGGCTGTGTAGCTCACCTGCTGCACTATACGGATTATTTTGATCCCTGATTAAATTTAATTCTGTTGAATATTATTTACTTTGGAGCCTTGGGCAACTGCTTAGACAAGTGAAGTTTTCTTAAAGGAATATACATATATGTACTTCATATAATACAAAATTAAATTATGGTTAAATGTAAATGTAAATTAATACAAATTCTGTTTTAAGCAACGGATTATTAAATTAGCAACATTTTTCTTGGTATAAATTGCCAAATATCTATAGAAGCTAGAATATAAATTAAAAGCTAGAACCTCGGAATCGCCAACTAATTGATCACAATAAATTCTAACAGTAGTTTTTTTTGCCTAGTAAACTCTCAAAATAACGTTCGATTTTGCGATTGCATTTTGTGCGTTTTTCTGACAGCTCTGGCTTTGTATTGGCACATGACAGTAAAAAAAAAACTTTTATATATAACGACCCCTTTTATGGCCTTACAGCTCTGGCTTTGTATTTGCACATGACACAAAAAAAAAATCGTTTTTAAATAAAGACCCCTTTTAAAGCTATTATATAATGCACACTTTTCACTCCTTCCACCCTTTGTATTATGACGTACTGTCCAATTCCTTTCAAAATGTATTTTTTTGCCAACTCATGCTGAGTATATCGCAAATACCCATTTATTGCCCTCTGGCAGCAATAGAAACCATTTTTGGTAATTTGAAAGACCCAAACCCCAAAATAGTGTCTTCATAAATCCAAGCCACTAAACCCACATGCTCGTTTAATGTTAAATACCGCACATATCAAACTTTCGAAATGATGGCAAAAAAAAACAAAAAAAAATAGAGGAAAACCTCTAAAAATGTCAACATTTGAGAAGCTTTTGCAAATTTTTGATGAAGCTAGCCAATAAGCAGTTGGCAAAAAGTGCTGAAACCAACTCATAGATACACATACACGCACGCAGACTAACAAAAATTGTTTCGCAACAAATCAAAAATGTGAAATTTAGCACCAAAAATGGCAACGACCAACAATTTTCCGAGCTACCAATATTTTGCTTTTCATTTTTCATGCCAAAGTCAAAACAACAAATCTGAAGCCGCAGATGAACACAAACACGTTGACCAGTTTCCTATACACACAGCACTTCATGGACTGGTTTGCGGGCTGGGTAAGAGTTACGGGCGGGCTAGGATGGGGCTGTGGTAGGGTAGGGTGGGGAGATTCGAGCACTTGTTCCGTTTGGCTGCTGCGACCCTTCTACAGGCACAAGCCCAGGCATTTTGATAGCCTAATTAGCTGCTCTTTATGGCCGCATTGGCTTTTGTGCTAAGCGTTTGCGAGGCAACAAACTGTAGCCCATACCCAGAGCACACCCCCCTCTCTCCACCCGCCCTCACCCCACACCCGAAATCCCTCTTTAAATCCCATTCAAATTATGCACGTTGGAGAGCATTTTTCCGCATCTTTTGCCACTGACATAGAAAAAGGTCAGCCAGGTGTTTGCTTTAAAAAGCATCCAAAGCAAAACCAAACCGAGCCAGAAATCAAATCTAATACAAATTTATGTTAATTTTGTGTTGTTGAAAAGTTACTTGAAAATTGGTGTCCTTTTCTTTTGCAGCTCCTCACGCACCGAGCCGCCAGATCTAGTGGGCATAATGCGTGTAACAGATGATATGATTGACTCCCTGGTGTGCCCGCCGCCGCCCACAGATCCGCCAGTGATGAGCGAGGAGATGATAACTGGACTGATTGTGCCGGCGCCTGGTTGGAGTAAGTAAACCCCAAACACAACTAAAAATCTGTAAATACTTTTGGTCTCGCTTCAAACTAAAACTGTGTCTGGAATTTCGTTTTTCTTTTTTTGATTATTTGTTTTTTTATATTTTGCTTTGCGTTTGCGTTTTTCAACATTTAAAAGCCGCAACACAACGTTCATCTACGACTACAACAAAAGCATACTAATCACAGCAGTTGTGCTCGTTTTTGTTCTTGTTGTTGTTGTGGTTAAGGTGCGGTTAGGTGTGTGTGTGTGTGTGGTGTGGTGTAGTGTGGTATGGTGTGTAGTGTTGTGGATGGGGCTAGGGCTGGGACTGTGTCGGCAGCAGCGGAAATGTGAAGCGCATTTCCGGGCGCGCATGCGAATTTGTAAAGTTCATTAAAGTAATTTATATTTTTCGTTAAATGCAAGCTGCAAGTGCTTCGTACAACATGCAACAGCAACAACAATTACATCAATAAGTAGCGTGCTGACAGCGAGCGAGCGAGCGAGAGGGAGAGGCATGAGATGCGGTTTTTTATGTTTGTGTGGCAAGAGTTGCCTGCCCGCCAGCCAGCTAGCTTGCCACACGCTGTCGTTGCGTTTCGTTTCGTTTCGTTTTGTAGCTACAACTACATAATTACAGGATTACAAACTGCACCCATACATACACACACCCGCGCACACACACACACACACACGCACACGCTGCACTGCACTCAAAAAGCCGAAGTGGCTAAGAACACAAAACAATTAAAAACCAACAAACGCAGAAAACAACAACAAGAACAACGACAACAACAGATGTATGTGTGTGTGTGTATTTTATACACAAAATGAAACATTTTTATGCGGCAAACAATTAAAAGGCACAGCAAACTAAAAAAGAATTAAAATAAAATACACACAACAAGAAGAACATATATACATATAAAAATAGTAAAAAAAAAGGAAAAATGTAGCAAAATTAAACGACTCGCATGCTACTGGCACAAGTATTGGTTGTATGTGTGTGCGTTGCGTATTTTATACCATATTCCCCATTTTGGCACACACACACACACACACAGGCACACTCAGGCTGCTGATGAACGGACATTTGTGGCATATGGGTTATGGATATGGCGGCATATGCAACAAAAAGCATTTGCCATTCAACATGAATGGTAGATAGAGTAGCTACAGGCATGTGCAGCATGTGTGTAGGGTGCATATACATATACATATATATAAATAAAAAAAAAAACTGGATTACATTTCACTTTGGCAATTAAACAGAGAAAAGAACTTGGGCAACGGCAAGTGGCAGCAGAGGGGCAGACAACTTGATGTTGAAGCACTTTTGGCTTATTAAATGCACGATTTGATGAAGGCCCCAATCAGGAGTGAAAGAGAAGCAGCACAAGGAATACACAGCCTGAGCTGGTCAAGAATAACAAAATTTTTTTTTTTTTTTTGCTGTGCAACCCAATCAACAAAAGCCAAAAGCATTGTAGGGTATCCGAAACAATTTTAATTATCATTTGTTAACCCATTTTAACATGAACCAAGGCAGACAATTGGCTGAAGTATGCTTTACCCACTCTCATGGAGTACTTATTTAAGAGGAACTTCATATAATTGAGTTGTTATAGCTAGATGCTCGCTTTTTGTTGCTAAATGTGCCCTAAAATCTTCCTTAAAGTCAGCCTTAAAGTCAATGTGTGTATTATAATGTCACAGATCTTGAGAATTATTTTGTAGCCATACTTTGTCGGTCGCCGTGCGTTTATCTCAAGTTAAACTCTTGACGTCGAGCACGTATTTCCTGAAATATAATATTATAAGACCTAAGTGGGGTCAATATTTTTTGGCTATCAATAGCTGTCAGAAAGAAACGCGGCCGGCTGGCATTTTCTTACCTGCCCGAATGCATTCGATACTTTTAACAGCCTCACGTTTTGGGAACAGCTTTTCAGATACCCCCTCGCAGGTATCATAAGGTTGCGCTCCCCTGCCCCACACATCATAGTTTCAGTAAAAGCCACTAAAACTTTAGACTTTATGGGCAATGCACGTTCCCGACTCGGTCGTTTAAATAACCAACAATAGCAACAACAAACAACCTCGAGCATGGAGCGAACAGTGTCTATAAGTTATTAGCCTAGTCTCTGGTAGTTGTTCATGTTGTTGTTGTTGCTGCTGTTGTTGTTGCTGTTGTTCTCTAGCTTTGCCTTGGAGAACTACGTGCAATTTGTAAGAAGACCGCAAGTTGAAATTTATAAGGCGGCAATTTCAATATCTTACACACACGCACACACGACCAGCTAGTGTGTGGTGTCAAATTTGAAGCAAAATGTTCATAAAATTTGTTGTAACCAATTTGCATGCGGCATGCGGCAGACCAAATGCCCGGAGAGAGGGGCAGCATTCAAGGACATGATTTTTAAACGCTTCCTGGCACTGCCAAAAACTACCACTACATAAACTGGCTCACACACACGCTATGTATATAAATTTCTATATATATATATATATATATATATATATATATATATATATATATATATACAGTTAAACTCCTGCTTACATATGTATACATGCCATGTGTATGGCCCATAAATTTTTTTCTTTTCGGTTAAATCTTTGCCGCGCCCGCACGAGTGTGTGCGTATGTGTGTGTGTGTGTGCCCTCTCCATACTCCAATTCTGCCTTACGTTCCCCCTACAACTGCTCCTCTCTCTCTCGCTCTCACTTGTGTGGACGTTGTGGCAAACACATAGCAGCAATAATCATTACAGCTTGTTGTGGCTGTTGTTGTTGTTGTTGTTGTTGATGCTGTTGTTTTTGACTGCTTGGTTGCTGCTTCTGCTGCTGCTGCTGCTGCTGCTACTGGCTGCTGGCTGTATTTTTGTTGTTATTACTTTCAGCTTTGTGTTGCCTGGCTGCGTTGTTTTTGTTGTTGGCTTGTTTCTTGTTTTTTTCGGGGCGCCATTTCCGCAAGTATTAAATTCCTGCTGCTTTTTATTGCGCAAACATGGAATTTAAAATTAACAAACAAGCTGCAACAACATAAATAAAATGCTTAATCGAACTTTAAAACAGTTCCCACCCCGCCAGCAGCAGCAGCAGCAGCAGCAGTAACAACAACAACTGCAAGCAGACTGTTGCCCCAGAGGCAACTGGCAACTGGCAACTAATTATGAGCCAGCCAAAAACTAATAATAATAAACATAACTAACTGTTATCTTCAACTCATGTTGTCTACCCCCACTTTTCTCTATTCTAGATGGTACTGGCAAGGATTTGTATTCACCGGAGGCGGAAAGCTCCCCGGCGCCCTCATTTGTGGAGCCAACTGTGGCGCAATTGGCTGTTGGCGCGGGCGGCGGCGTTTCTGGATTGGGCGTGGCCAAGCCAACATCGCGCACCAGCAGCTTTGAAATTGAGAATCTGCTGAAGACCGCGGAGCAAGTAAGTGCCTACTACTCAGCTTGGCCCTTTTCTCTCTCTCTCTCTCTCATATATATATATATTATATATATGAAATATAAACATGACCAAGAAGAAACAAAACGCAAACACGTTAAACCCGTCCGCCCTGAACCCGAAAAAAAAATCCAAAATAAAAAAAGTATAACCTTTGCCCCAAGACCTGGCATCCAACAACATCCAAACCCGGCGCTGGGAACGGAACTTGGCACTTGGCAAGCACCGGCTAAAGCAGCGGGTAAAGTCAGTTCCAATTGCTTTGAACTCGCTGAGCGGAAGCGGAAACTATTAAAACGAGCGCCAAACACGAGGCAACGCATAGGGTGGGGAGGGGGTGGCCTGGGAACGGGCCTGGTCTATAGCTAGGGTTGGGGGTTTCTGCACTTCTGATTGAAATGTGCACAAATTGAAATTTGCGAGAGCTATGTGAGGACTGTTTCAAGTGGGCTACGGGTTATGAGACTGGCGGGAGGGGTGGGTAGTTGCTGGCTGTCAGTTGTTGCCGCTCAAGATGTCGTGCCACAAATTTGGCCTATTGGGTCTTGTTGCTTGCAAGTCACCAAACAATAAACGTCACAAATAGAAATGTGCTGGCATAAAAATATCAAGGATATATACACAACAAATATGATAGACAGGCCAGAGAGAGTGAAAGAGAGGATTAGACAGAGAGAGAGAGGGAGAGGCGATGAGACAAGAGACAAGAGAAAGAAACGCAAAGACGCCACAGAATGCACTTTGTTTCTGGATATGCTTTACCCAAGTGTGCTCGAAACTGGCAGAAACCCACTTCATTTAATGATACTTGAACACTGTGACACACAAACACACTGAGGCCGAGCAAACACACACACACACACACACACACCCCCAGACACATGCAACTGCTAGGCGAGACAGCAACTGGAGAGTCAGGGCGTTACACAAGAATCCTTTTAATTCAAGTTGACATTTCGCACAGCAGCAGCGGCTGCAGCTCACCAAGAAATTCAAGAAATTTTCAAATTTTTCATCTTTGGGGCATGACGCCATCAGAAGCAGCAACAGCAGCAGAAGCAGCAGCAACAACAACAACAATGAGAACTGCAGCAGCTACAATGTTGGCACTCAGCAGCTGGCCCATAAGCCGCCTCAGCCGCTCACCTGGCACTAAACCCACGCCCGCCCAGCACGCCCTCTCGGTCCCGCCCACGCGCCTTTGTGGCATACTCTTTGTTGGTTTTGGGTCGCTGCCGCCGCCGCTGCCGACGCCGCTTATGCAAATCAGCGGCGCAGCCGTCGACGTTGCAGCTGAAAGAAATGCAGAACAATAAAACAGTTAAAAGTAGACAAGAACAAGCTGCACAACAACAGCAACAAGAGCGCCAAAGAAGAAACGACAAGAGAGAGAACGAACGAAATAATAATACACAAAGTGCAACTGCATAAAAGTGAAATGTCTTCCACAATGCCAACGAGCAGCAACAACAACTGCAACAACAAGAACAATTCAACTGAATGCTGCACGAACAATGACAACTGAAATTTCATGAGATTGTTGTTGCTACTACTACACGGCAAAGTCTTCAAGTCTTCAAGTGCGTGTATGCGTGTATGCGTGTGTGTGTGTGTGTGTGTGTGTGTGTAGGGATGCAAACGTGACAAAAATAACAGTCACAAAAAAGTTCCGCAATATTTTGAGATAATAAAACATTTTTCAAGGAAACTAATAATCTGCATTAAAATTTTGCCTCGACGTCAGAGGGCGCCATCCTCAAGAGTTTACACTCAACAAATAAACTACAAATTGTAGTTAGTTTATATATATTGAGACATATAGTTGAGCTTATGCGATATATACCGCCAGCTTTAAGTTTTGACAAACAACAAGTTAATTTGTAGCTGCAGGCTGTTTGCTTTCACTTCCAACAGCAGCCGAAACATATTTTCAAAAGCCAACAGATGGCGCCAGCTGTACATACAAAATGCAATAAAATATGTTTGAAATTAGTACAATTATCATTTTCAACAACTTGGTCAAACAAATTGGGAACCTCCCAAAAAAAATCGTCAATGCTAACATTTTTTTTAATATAAGTTTGCTTATGATAGTGATATACATTAAGACAACGCCGCCCATTCAACTGTTCTACTCAACAGCAGAGGAGGCCAGCGCCAAAATACAATTGAAATTCAAAAGAGTTTACGTAATATCAGATATCTTAAAGTAGAAAACAGCGTCCACTTAAGCCTTTGACTCAATCACGCTGTCATCACCAAACGCCGCCCATTCCTTCAAACGCAACGCATTTTCAACGCTGTCAAGCACAGTGGTAAAGCTTATGCGCCAGCTCTCAATCTCTTTCTCTGTCCCTGTCTCTGGTTCTGTCACTGTCTGTGTCTCTATCGCTTTGCTGTTTACCGCTCTGTTGATTCAAACTCTGACCTTTTGCAAATTGCACAGCACTCAAATACAAGCACAGATACAGGCAGAGTTAGGCGCTTAAAAATATTTGTTTAGGCATTCACAATGCAAATTCGTTCAATATTTTGGTGGGCGTGGCAAGTCAATTTAACTCGGTTCCGGTCAACGCGCCATTTAACACTTTTGCCCAACAAGAAAACAGCAATAACAATCGGCAGCCAGTTAGGAATAACACGAAGTTAAACCTAAATAAAAAATAAAGAAGAAACGAAAGAAACCCCAAACCGAAAGACCTAAAACCACTGTGCAAGTGACATAAGAAGGCTGAAGATTTGCGCACCTCTACACTTTATGCAAAATGCGGTTGTGTGGTTAGCTCAGTGTCTGTATGTGTTTGTGTGTGTGTGTGTGTGTGGGTATGTTTGTATGGTGTAGTTGTATGCACACACACTCTATGTCAACCGTCAAGCGTCAACTGTCAGTGCCAAATGTGCTTGTAACCGCACACAAACAGCAACACCAACCAACACCAACACGAACACGAACACCAGCAGCAGCAGCAGCAGCAGAAACACAAGCAACACCAGCAACAACATTGGCGAGGACAAAACACAACAACAACAACAACAACAGTAACAACAAGCAAACGACGCCCCCAACTTGGACTTACGACAAGGACGTGACAGTCATTTAGAACCGCAGCTGACGTCGTCGCTGGGGCTACGTTTATGTCTGTCTGTTTAAAGTGGCCGCCGCGAGTTCCACAATAAACCCACCCAGCCCGAACCCAGCCCAGCTCAACCACCACTCAGCTGAACGACCCATGCCAACAGTTTGACCCAGTCCTCGCCCCACAGGCCCACCCACAGCCAGTATCCGCCCTGTTCTAACTATCGCTGTCTATCTATCTCTGTCATGCTAACTTCATTTTTGTTTATTGTCATTTATTTTTGGTGTCTCTTTTTTTGTGCGGTCGCTTCGCTCGTTTTCGTTTCGTTTGTTTCGTTTCACGATCCTCATCATGCAACAACAACTACAACAACAACAACAAACACAACAACATAACACAATCAACCAACCAACCCAACCGAACCCTGACCTGTTAAGGTTACCGGATTTTGTCGTTCACCTCAGGAAACGCGCAAATCGAGCCCCACGGGTTCAGTCACATCATCGGTCTCGACCACAGCGCTGACGCCGTCGCGCCAGCTGACCGATGCCGAGAAACTGCGCAAAGTCATCATGGAGCTGGTGGACACGGAGCGCACCTACGTTAAGGTGAGTCCCCCAATCAAAGTCTATCAAAAATATGTTGACCAAGCATTCTTTTGTATTTATTTTAAGGAGTTTACTTAATTTTGTCATATAATTAAAATAGATATCTTTAATATGGTATATACTGGAAGTATTTATTTTAAGGAGTTTACTTTATTTTGTCATATAATTAAAATATATATTTTTAATATGGTATCTACTGGAAGTGTATATTTAGATGACTGTTTGTTTCTATGAAATGTATGGAAAGTTCAGATAACTTGAACTTATAGCTGCTCAACAATTGAGTTTGTCTCTAAACATACCTTTTCAATAGGGCTGTATACAGATTTTATTTATAATCTACTTTATCGCACATCTATCAAATATCGGCCAGGGTATTAAATCTTCTTCAACACGTTGATGAGTCCGCTTTCTTGCTGTCTTTGTCGGCCAGCCATTACACATTCCATTCATTAGTCCTGGCTTGCAATTAAAAATGCAAATTTTAATCCTTTAACCATGCGGCTGTGTTTCTGGCTTAAAGCCACAGTCGCCCAGTCGCATCAGTCGCCCGAGTTGGCCAGGAAGCATACAAATAATTATTATAATTTAGAAATTATGTAAAGCGCCACGCCGCTGCGGCAACGTTGGCGAGTCTTATCTCTGCCAGTAACCCGACTGCCTGCACCCGTCCACCCTCGCACCGACCCCCTCCCCCCTCGCCGTCCTCTGTCCGCTGGCCGGAAGTATTGTTCCAAATGAAAGCGCGCGCCTGCGGCTATGCTACAGTTTTTGCCATATTTTTATTTACTTTTTTCTTCATCTTTTTTGCGTTGTTGTTGGCAAACTAAAAAGTTGTTCGGTTACCAGAGAGCCAGAACTGGTCACCAGCTCAGCTCAACTGGGAGTTTGGGGGCCCTGTTGTGGGCAGTTGTCGTTTTTGGGCGTCTGCTGTTGATTTTTTAATTTAATTTATGCATTTTTTGTTGTTGTTGCTTTTCTTCACATTTCTCATTTTTTATGTGTCAACAAATTTGAATTTATTGAACAACAACAACCACGTTTGAATTATTTTCGTATGCAGCACTTGAACAATCTGCTGGAGCATTATCTGGAGCCCATGAAACGCGAAACGTTTCTATCGAATGCGGAAATTAATGCGCTCTTCGGCAACATACACGAGATTGTCACATTCCAGCGCCAGTTCCTGCAAAATCTCGAAGAGGCGCTCGAACTTGAGCCGGAGTTCAATAAATTCGAGCACTGCGGTCAGTTTAGGGTAAGTTTCGTTCGAGTTCCTTCAAAGTGCGTGACTTGCGTGACCAATTGTAATTTTTATACATTTTATGTGTTTAACATGATCTCTTTATTTTTATTTTTTCTTTTTTGCAGAACGTCTTGTTTGCTATTGGCTCTGCTTTTCTTTATTACGTCAATCACTTCAAGCTCTACTCTTCGTTCTGTGCCAGCCACAGCAAGGCTCAAAAGGTTTTACATCCAAGTAAGTACAATCGAGAATGTTTTAAATTTCATTAAATTGTAAGCATATCAGCCATACTAGTTGCCTTTTTCTAAATTCCTAACTAAAAACTTGTCAAACTGGGACTGATTTTCACGAAATGTATTTTAGAACTAAATTTGTTCCTCTAAATTGATTTTATTACATATTTTTGGAAACTCATTTTGTTCTAAAGCAAAATTCGGGGAATTTATGTCTTATGATTTTCTTAGAAAATTAGATATTAGAATAAAACGTTTTTCATAAGTGATTTTCAGTTCTCTTGTATTGAGTTTGCTTCCGAATTTCTTCTAATTCATCAAACAGTCCAATACATTTCCATTAAATTATGCATACGCCTAGTATGTCGACTTCTATTTGCCAGGAAAAAATCTGTATATGAAAATAATTAAATTTAAAGACAAACTGAGCGACAGAAATTGGTGGGGGTGTCGTGTGACAAATCAAAAGAAAAGTGTTTGCCATATGCATAAATACATATATTATGAGGCATTTTTGTGTATGTGTGTGTGTGTCTGTGTTTGGTGTGAGCTCAACTATTGCAATCAGCGTGAAGCGTCAAATTCTATTTGAGTTTGAAGTTTGAAGGAATGGGGGTGTGCGTGTATCTGCGTGTGTGTGTGTGTGCGTGTGTGGGAAGCAAGTTTTAAAAGTCAAACAAGCGACAAGTTACGAACAATTGGCAAACTATGCGCTTCAATTGTTGTCAGTGGCTGCCGCAGCTGCTGTTGCCACCCCTCCGCCCACCCGCCCGCTCACATGCCGTGCCTTTAAATGATTTGCAAGTTAAATGAATAATTACAGCCGCAAATGCGTAGACGTGGCAAAAGATACGAGCCGCAAATCCCAAGCGATGCGACGCGAGGCGGGGCGTGGCATATTCATATTCATTCCATGGCAGCAACTGTCAAGTATCTTTTGTTAATTAAACTTGTAGAATTATGACACGCTTGCAAATGGGCGTAGCAGGGCTGCCAAAAAATTATGCCACGCAATTGCCACTGGCTGTGGCAGCAGCAACAGGAGCAGCAGCAGCAGCAAAGAGCCGCATAAAAGGCGGCTTGAGCCCGCTGCGACTCGGGAATAGAGAACTGCAGACTAGAGACTCGAGACCCCAGACACCAGAGTGGAGACGCCGGCTGGTTCTGGCTTAGGTGACAACATGTCATAATTAAATTAGATTTAGTGGCAGCTTAAAAACACTCCAGCATACACAAGCGCCGCACAAATGAGAGGCAAACGAAAAGAGAGCAAACAGCAGCAGATAGACTTGAGGCAGCCGAAGCTTAAATACTCTTTGCTGACAAATAGAAAATTTGTAAATTAAAAATATAAGAATTTGTATATTTTTTTATATATGCATCCTCAGTTCAGGGACTTATAAAAGCTTGTTATTGTTAAAATTGGTCAAGTTATCTTGATATATTATAAAAATAAATAATGTAAGCAAAAGCACAATTTTCAACTGCAGCTATATAATATAGGGATTTAGGTCCAGCATAATCAAGTTGGCTTTAAAACTAAAAACTAAGTTAACATGGAAATAGATAAACAGACCTACAGACAGACAGGCATGGCTATAACGACTCAGCTCATCTTTCCAAACTATAATGATGGGCTCGCCGATGTTTTCTGTAAAACAATGCTAATTGCTTGAGAATAGTATAATACCCACTGCAAGATTGTTAACGAAAGAGATAGACCGAGAGTATGAAAAGAGAAATGAGATGGAAAGAGAAACGTAGCCGTTGTAGGCGTGGCAAGTGTTTAACAACTGCATAACAAAGTAGCTGATTGATGGCAACGGCAGCAGCAGCAACAGCAGCAGCAAAACGTTGAGGTAAAAATTTGCAATATTTGCAATCAATGACAGGCTAAGCTGCTGCCAGGAGCAACCAGGAGCGGCAACAAGAGCACAGCGTGCGCCAACTTAAGTTCGAGCTTTAGGTAGGGCAGACACTTGAGTTGCTGCTGCTGCGCTTGGCTGTTGCATGCAATTTTATGCAAAAAGTTGAAAGGATAATTAATTAAAGCAAGAAGTGCACTTAAGTGCCTTCGTTACAAGCAGTCAGGCCGGCTGGCAGGGTCTGGCTGGGTCTGGCAATTGGGGCGGGGAGGGGACAGCCATTAGACGCAAATCCGTGCAGCAGACAGGCTTTGACTGTGCCTTTATCAAAGCTCCTCAGCTGACAATAAGAACAAGTTAATGACATTTTCTTGTCAACGTTGCGAACGTGGAGCCTTGTAACTGCATATCCTTGTGACTGTCACAGCAGCCCCCTCCCAGCCCTAGCAACAGTTCGCCTTGCCCTTTGCCTGTGCTTTTTAATGGCGCCCAACGTTTGCAATTAATGTCAATTGGAGCGTGCATTGAAATCAAATCATTTGCCAAATGTCTCAATTTTGCAATTGTTTAACTTTATCTCTCTCTCTCTCTCTCTCTCTCATCCCAGATGAGGGCAACCATGCGCTGCAGGAGTTCCTTGCCGCACGCAATCCCAAGCAGCAGCACAGCAGCACCCTGGAATCGTATCTGATCAAGCCCATACAGCGCATACTCAAGTATCCGCTGCTCCTCCAGCAGATGCGCAATCTAACCGATACACGCGCCGATGAGCACATCCATCTATGCGGTAAGTACAAACGAGTTGCCAGCCACAAAGCTAACAACTTGCAACCTTGATTGCAACCCAATTGCAATCCCCCCCCTCTCCTTCCATTGCCCATTCCACAGAGGCGCTCAAGGGCATGGAGAAGGTGGCGGAGCATATAAATGAGATGCAGCGCATCCATGAGGAATATGGCGCAATATTCGATCATCTATTCCGGCAGCATCAGAAGTCGTGCAAGCAGCCAATCGATTTGAGTCCAGGTGGGTTACAGCAAACGCATTCAATAGCTACAATAGCTTCAAATGCCAATGCCAATGCTCCTCCCCCGCAATGCTGCGCATTCCCAGGCGATTTGCTCTACTATGGCGGCGTCGAGTGGCTCAACATTTCCGATTTTCTGGGCAAGATCAAGAAGGGCCTGGAACTGCACGCCATGTGCTTTGTATTCAAATCGGCTGTTGTGTTCCTCTGCAAAGAGCGTTTGCGCCAAAAGAAGAAGCTAATGGTTAGTAAATTGCCACGAAAATCAACATCCGCCTGCGCAACCACTTTAAATTGCCATTTGCTATCATTTAGGGCGTTTCGAGCAAGAATGCACCAAATGAGGTGGAAATTATACGCTATCAGGTGCTAATACCCGTCACCGAGGTGCAGGTGCGTGCCAGCTCTGCCAAGGACATGGACTCGCACTTCCTGTGGGAGCTAATACATTTGCGCTCCCAGCTGCAGCGGCGCTCCGAGAAGGTCTACGTGCTGTCCAATAGCACCGCCGATTTTCGCAATGCATTCCTCAAGACCATCAGGCAAATAATACGCGAAAGCGTCCGGAACATGTCAATTCCCATGAAGAACTTTGGCGGCAGCTCTGGCTCCGTTTCGGGTCTGTCCTCCCAGCTGGGCGGCTATGCGGGCAACTCACAAACGCTGGAGCGGCCCAAGCAGCAGGTAAGCCATTAATTACTCAACATACAAATCCCCGCCAGCTGCTAACCAGTTGTTGTACCCAGATCACGATCGTTCATGGCTCGCATACGCTGGGAAAGCCGAAGAAGAAGTCCGGCTCGCAGCGCCATTCGGCGGGCAACATTGACTACGACAATCTGTCGGGCAGCCAGGAGGGCGACGAGCTGCCGCCGAGCGTGGGCGGCGTCGTCCACTATGCGGCGCACGCACACGCCCAGCAGCTGCAGCAGCCGGGCGGCTTTCGCAGTCGCAGCAAGACGCTGGGCGATGTGACAGGTGAGTTGAGCGGCAGTCGAATTTGGGCGTGTCCACGTGCTAGCTAATTAACCCAACCACCCAACCACTCATTATTGCATCGCTTCATGCCATAAAGAAATCATTTACTCCCCCATAGATCCACAACAGCAGCAACAGCAACTGCAGCAGCAGCAGCAGCAGCAACAGCTGCAGCAGCAATCGGTGGCGCCGCATCCACATCCGCATCCACGCGAGCCACCGCCGCCGCCCATTAGGCAGCCGCACTTGCATCATCACAGCAGCGACATTGAACGCATCGATCCGGGCACCAAATCGGAGGGCGAGGAGGACTCACAGCAGGGCACAATCAGGCCCAAGGCCACGCTGGGCCGCACGCCCAATCACCTGACGCTCAGGTAGGTCTCAAATCTCATAAGGCAATTTCTGCCTGATTAGCCATGCTCTATTTGAAATCGTAATGCGCCCAGCTGAAAATAACTCCCAGATGATATAATTAGAGAGCAAAGCCATTTTAATAATTAAAATAATGCTCGATAATTTCCACAAAATATAAAAGCTGAGCATCTGAGCTTATTCTTCTGGCAGCAGAGTATCGGCAGCTAGTTATAGCTAATTATATTATCTGGTCGTTGTTATACTCCTTCACGAAGTGAAAAGTGTATATTGGGTTTGTGCAATGTCCGTCTGTCCGTATGAACGCATTTTGTTGTTTGTTTGTTTGCTCACATTCTACGGCTACGCCCAATAGAGGCGTGGCTAATCGATCAAATCTATCCATCTACCTCAATTTTACAGCTAGATTCACCAAGTTTTGCAGACAGATTACTATTGAGCTCCTCTAAAAATAAAATAATAAATATATTTGACACGCCCACTTGTGGGCGGGTAAACCGCGAGAAATCATATCTTGCACAATTTTGGCAAAGAGTATTCGGACGACATTCTCTAAAAGTCAAGCAAATTATAAAAATCTATATTATTCCAACATATCAAGTAAAACTAAGACCCTTTTCGACTGTTTTATGCTGTTATTTTCTGTGAAAGAGCATTGTGCAGTCGGTTACACCCGATTCATTTGTAAACCTATATCAAACGTAACGCTCGTTTATCGCTTGACTTATTGCTCCTTCTCTCTCTCTCTCTCTCTATCTATGTCTTCCACCACTTAGCACCACGTCGACGCTCTCGGTGGGCAGCACTGGCAGCCAGGCGCGCTTGATACAATCATCGCATCCGCCGGCCAGCTATCAGCCGGTGCTGATGAAGGATCTAGGTAAGAGCAGCGAATCCGAGCACGAGTCGGAATCCGAGGCGCATGCCGCGCACGTGGCAGCCACGTTTAATCTAAGCCTAGGCAGTAGTGGTAGCTTGTTTGCAACAGCAGTCGGCAGCGACATAATTCTGACCCAGTCACAGACCCACATCCAGAACCCGACCCAGCCACTGACCCAGACACTGACCCAAGCCCAGAGCCAGGCAATGAGACATCTGTCGCCGCGACAGTCGCCGCGCCAGTCGCCCAAACAGGAGATCGAGGTAATCGAGATCTTCGAGAGCGAATCGGAACGTTTGGCCGCCTCGCAGCAGGTGGCCGTGGTGCATCAGCATCCCAGGAGCGGCGAGGCGCAGCACAAGCGACGCGAACGCGACGCCAGCAATGGCGCAGCCATCGGTCATGTTACCGAAACGGATGCCACGGCGCGCTTCATGGACAAGCATCTGTGCGAGCTGGAGCAGGAGGATCTGGCGGCGGGCACCTGCGACATTGTCGCCTATATGGCCAGCCTGCGCGAGAAGGCCTTTGAGCCGTCGGACGCCGGCGAGGAGACGGCCGATCAGCAGCAAAACGACTCCAGCCTCTCGCCAGAGCCGCAGACCATTGTGGAGAACACCCAGCAGACGGTCATCGTGGACATTGAGTCGCCATCGCGACCGGCCACCGAATCGGACAGCACTGGCAACACGACCGGGCCATCGGAGCGCTCCGGCGATGAGACCGAGGATGAGCCCACCAGCTCGCTGGCCTCGCACATCGTCGTCATCGACAAGAAGGTGGACAAGCTGTTCAAGGCCAAGTCGCCGGAGCGAGCGGCCGCTGCGGCCAGCGGCAAGCCGAAGAGCGGCAAACGCCAGAGCATCTACATATCGCCGGATCGCTGCAAGTCGCAGGGCAGCTCCCCGGTGCGCATCATTAAGATCAAGTCGCCGCGGAACAGCGTCAGCGAGCAGGGCAAACGCCTGAGCATCTGCTCCAGTCGCGACAACTCGCAGGATCGCCTCTCCGGCGGACGGCGCACGCCCAGTCCGCGCCGCAGCTCCGAGGGTGGCGGCGGCATCTTGAAGCACACAGGTCCAGCCGCGGGCATATTGAAGCCACCGGCCAGTCCCGCCAAATCGAAGAGTCCCGATCGCAGCTGCCTGAAGAAGGGCGGTCCGTCGCACGTCTGCGGCGTGGAGTCGACGGCGACCACGTTGTCGCCGCGCATCTCGCCGCGGGGCAGTGTCGATCATTTGTCGCCGGATCGCGCCAGCATTTGCCAGCGCCATTCGCCGCGCAGCAGCTTCGATAGCCACGGCAGCTCCGATCACAATCTGGATGTGCCCTACGGCGGCGGCGGCGGCGGATCACGCAAGCGAAGCATGTCCGCCCACGGCAGCTTTGAGACTGGCAACAAGCCGCTCGCCCAGGAGACATATCAGTACTATCCGGTCTATGACAATCAGACCTGCAGCGACCATTATGTGGCCGCTGCGCCCACCACCAACAGATACGGTTCGGGCAACGGCCGCAGCCGGCTGAGCAAGTCCCTGGAGCGCTCCACCTCGCGCGACAGCACCACGACGAGCAGCTCCTATCGCGCCTATGGCGTCTCACCCGAACGCAACTATGTCGTCTATAGCTCCGGGCCGCTGCGCTCGCAGTCGGCGGAGAACACCTTCTCGCAGCCCATTTACGATGCGCTGCCCCGGCAGCCGCCACAGCAGTACATGCCCATGGTCAGCTATATGCAGGAGATGGACATGGGCTATGGCCCGCAGCCGATGCCCAGCTGCACGCACGAGCCGGCCCAGCAGTCGGCCTATCAGCTGAGCTCGTCGGCGCCCGAATATACCACATGCATTGACTGTCTGTACCAGAAGCGACCCTCCTAGCATAAGTCCCGCGTGCGGCAAAGTCGCACGCGGAAGAAGACGCCACGCGGTCTAAGTGGCATGCCCGGCATGGTGGTCAGCACTCAGCCGACGGGCACGGGTGGCATTGGCTATATGCCGGACATGGGCAGCGACCAAGCGGGCGGCTGTGTCGATTGCCATGATTATTTCGAGATACACGTCTAAAGCCTCAAGAGAGGAAAGGAGAGTAAGGGGAGGAGAAACACTTCAAAACAGGGATTTTTTGAGAATGTTGAACTAAAGTTTAAATATACGAGTAGTTGAATCAAAACTCATTACAAAAACGCAACCAAAGATAACATAAAAGATAACAACAAACAACAACAACAACAGCAACCCAAAATGCCTCAAGAATTATACAAATACTAGAAAAAAGGGAAATTAACACTCAGCTCTACAAAAATACTAACATATACGTAAACTTCAATGCAAACTATATAAAAATATTAATCAAAACTTGAACACAAGGGATTGAAAACAAAAAAACTAATATACACCACATAAACACACACACACACACGCACGCACGCACACACACGCACCGCAGCACAGTTTATGAGTCATGTTTAAGTGTTAGATTAAGTCAACAAGCTCTTGGTGTAGCTCTTAGGGCCAGTCATCAAAATCTTTAGCACACAACTTTTTTTCGGAGTTGCGGAGAGCACTAAAAAGTTGCAGCTGCAATTTGTGCGCCTCCCCTCTGCCACGCACTCCCTCCCATTCCTACACAATTTCTGCGTGTGTGTGTGTGTGTATTTGTGTGTGTGCCACATTTCAGGTTAATTATTTTAGTTTTACACGCAGAGAAAAGAACAAATTTTTGGGACGTAGTTTTTAAGGCTATGATTTACACAAAATGGCGGAAGTTCTGCATGCTGCGTGCGGCATTACGTATACGCACATGACGCATACGCCGCGTTGCACACAATGCTCAAGTGGCGTAATTACGACTAAAAACTAAAGTTGAAATTCATACTCGCACTCAAGTAAACTAAGAGATATGCATGCGCAACTTACTAACAACCACACTCACACACGAACACACACACACATACACTATGGTAAAAACAAAAAAGAACAAAAAAAAAAACAAAGGTACTTATATACACATAGGGTAAAAGTTGTAGGTAATGTCAGTCGTTCCAACTATTAGCTGTGCAAACTGTGTCGCTGGCATTTCCGGAATCGTAAGAAAAAGTTTTTAATTACACGGCTCGCAAGATGAAAAATGATTGCAGCTGCTCCGGGGCAAAATACTCGTGTGTATTTTAGTTTAAGGTCTAAGTGAAAAATGCGGGTTGGCAACATTCTATAGGTTAACATTATACACACTACCTAAAAATAAAAACAAAATAATAATAAATTTAAAAAAAAAAACAGAAAAAAGAAATATGAATATTATTAAATATTTACATAGTTAGTTAGAGAAAAATGTCAAAATATGTGTGGGTGTTGTGACAAATAATTTTGCATTAACTAATAATTAATACTTAATACTTGACATTTTTTATGTTTTGATTATTCAATCATCATAATATATTGCAAATGCAAATCATATACAACTTTTCATAGGCAATTATTGATTTATAAATTTATAAATTTAACAAATTAACAAATACAATAAAAACAAATGCAAATAAATGTATTGAAGAATGATAATCGTAAGTCGTACCTCAATGTTCAGTATTAAATACATACAACAAAAATGCATATAGGCATATTATATAAATCGATTATACTTAGTGCTACGTTTATATCCGGCTATTGATATACAATGAAAAGCATGGGCAGGCAGGTTTGAGCAAAACCCATTTGCATAGCCACAGATCTTCCAATTTCAAATGTGAATCCCACATAGAACAGTCCAAATTCCATACATTCACTCATTCCTTCAACTTGCCTCGCTCACATATGCATAGACTCATTCATATTTAGGCTAAGTTTGGGTGTCTAGTAACTACAGGCGTATAGAGTACACATAGAGACCCAAGACGGACTTAAAGATCAAATGTCAGGTTGTTCAAGCGAAATGCAAAATAGTCAAAATAATTCTTAAGATATCTACAATACAAAAATGAAATGTTTACAGTTTACACTGGGCTTCACAGCAGTAAAATCAAAAATCTTACAAATTAAAAAAAAAAAAACAAAACAAAATCAAAAACTCAAAATATAAGCAGCATAAAATTAAAGGACAAAAGACAAAATCCTGAAATATACTAAACTATATACAATACATAAATATACATGCATACTAATAAACAAATTAAAATAAAAATAAAAAAAACACAAGCAAAGCAAATACAAAGCGAATAAATAAAAAAATAAAATAAATACTAAACGAATAAATTCGTAAACGCATAACAACTTTAATCAAAAAACCACTTCAAATGTCATTGTTGCATTTATGCAAAATGCTCCGAAAACTATATACCACTAAATAAATAATCAAACCAAATAATCAAGAGCGCAAAAATCAACAGCTAACAGGAAAAAATGCAAATGCGACAGCAAATAAAATGATAATTAAGCTCGCAAAAATTTAAATAACGAATATTGAAAAGTAAACAAAGAGAAAAGCTAATTAAACAACAATTCAAATTAATGTCAATGGGCTCTTTGGACAGCGACATAATGACAGTAATCGATGCAGACTCCTTTCCCCGTACCAAACTCTCCCCTTGACACCAGAAACTAGAGAACCCAGACACTTTCACCGTATCGTATCGTATGCTTAGGCGACCAAAACAAAAACAAAAATATTAAAAACAAATATTAGTTATGAAAATTTTTAGTTGATTTAGTCACATTAGCAGGTAAGTGCATAATTTCCTTTTGTAAATTAGGTGCGTTTAGTAATAAATTATTAATTATATTGAATTAGCGATTAAACAATTTAACGGGTGATATTTAATTTTGTTATTACAATTTATCTTGAAGATAAGTAAAAAACACAAATTATTATAAACAAAAACCAAAAATACATGCATAAATCTCAAACAATGCAAGCCGTATAAGAATATCCCATTCATTTATCTAATGCAAAAATATGTATGTCTATTTTTAAGGAAATACATGCTTAAGTTCGTAGGCTTTTGTGCCTAAGCGATACACATACATACATATACCTATGATAATACCCAGTCGTAAAGTGTGTATCTGTTGTATCTGTTACGAACACTTGATAGCTTAAAACAACTAAAAACAACAACAACAATAACAACAACACCTAAGTATACTTAGTTGGCATCGCTTGATTAATTAATAATAATGAACAAAATTCAATGAAAAGGATTTTTGGTGCAAGTTTTCTCTTAACCACTTTCGTCATTTCAATAATAATCCGTTTTGCATTTTCTTAATTATCTACATACAAACAATAATAAGAATAGAAACAACAATTAAAAGCAATACACTAACAAGAAACAACTGTGCCAAAATAACGTAAAGTTTTTAATTGCTATGACTATGATTATAATAAATTATTGCCAATGATACAAGAGCTATATATAATATGCAAATATAATCGAAATATTTATATAAATGTCTTATGGTTACACACACGTGCCCCAACAACCAGCCAAAAACAAGCAACAACTCCATGTAAACACTTCCTTACCCCTTTTGCAATTAATTCGACAATTTTTCCAAAAAAAAATAAACAAACAATTTAATTTCGCTTGTCGTTCAACTTTTCGCATTGCATTTTTGTGTACCTCATACCTCGAATAGCACAATGTTTTCATCTGTTTTAATCACGCTAAATAATTTTCGAAAATAAAAAACTTTGCCTTTTTCCAAACTATTTTCCGAAACTAGCTGAAAACTTTTTTATTGAAATGGATGTGGGGCAACTAACTCGCATATCACTTAATAAATTTAGCGGACAATTTGAAGCTGCACTTTAGTATTATAAAACATTTCATATATTCTAACATTATTGACATATCTGCACTCACTTTTAATCAAAGCGTTCGTTAATCGGAAAGAACATAACAATAATTTTTGATTTACATTTCATTTGACCTGAACACGAATCATACGAAAATGTTGGCATAAAATGCAAAACCGATATATGAAATTCGAACATTTGTACAATTTTGAAATACAGCTAACTTAAAGTATATATTCATAAAGAAACGAAAAAAAGAAAGCAAGTAATACGAAAAACCAAGCGATGTCAACATTTTAACCCAACAGTACTAAACCTTTCCCATACTGCTCTAAACTCTTAACAAATATCAAAAAATTTAACCTAATACAAATTTTTAATTAGTTGTTTAGCTTAGCTGTTGAAAACCCCTCCCACTCCCAAAAAACCCTCTATTTACGTTCCCTTTCTTAAGTAGCAACAACAGCTTAAAAGTAGTGCTCATTAAACATTTAAAAAATAATTAGTTTTGCTTATATTTTATTTAATATTAAAGAGGACGTTTCAAGTATTTGCGTTTGTCGAGTACTTTAAACGGGTTGCTTGCATGTTTTTAAAGTAATTATCTAAATCTGAACACTACGATTGGCTACCACTTTGTTAACCAAAACTAACTGAACACCAAATTATATATTACCAAAAACTGGAGAACCTTTCTCTTCTCTTTATACTATACAAATTAAGTTCTGGATTCTTGTTTGACCGCAACAAAAAAAAAAAACAAACAAAACAAAAAAAGAGAAACGAGAATACGAAAAATTTCATATTTTTTCATATATGGTTTCCATTGTATCTTTTCTTTTCTTTCATTTAATTGTAGGGTCCCCGGTGTGGAAACCACGAGACATGATAAATTTAGGCACAGATCCACAGTCAACAACCCGCAAAGACGATGTGAAAAATTAAATCAGAAAAAGCAAAACAATACATTTAGTATGAAGCTAAGCAAACATAAGAACTCTTAACTAATTTATTTTGTTCCATTTTAACTAATCAAGTGTAAGAAACGGCAACAGTTCAATCAAAGAACACAATACAGAAACAATACGAACTAACACTTTTTCCTCCCCCAATCAAGCAACTTGCAACTTGCAACAAAATGAAAAAGAAAACGAAATAGAATATGAAAACCAAAATGAAACTTTATTTATTATATATTATAATACCGAAACAAGTGTGTCAAAATGTTAAAGTTGCTTTCGAAAAAGTGAATAGTTTCGAATTGTTTTTAAGCATAAAAAAACATCGAATGAAAAATAATGTTTGTTGTTTTTTGTTTACATTTTTAATGAGAGCAAAAAGATGGTAACATGCACATCTTTTTTAAAACAAGACTTTGATTTATAATATCGATTGTATTTAATGTGCAAAACATATAATAAACGTATAATTAAAGCAAAGGATTTTGAACAAATTTAATAAGAATTAAATAAATAAACAAAAGAAAATTGTGAACAAATTCAAATGCATTTGTCGCTGAAAAAGACTTGAAAATAAATTTCGATTTAAATACATTTATTGAGGAGAAAACGTGAACAAATTGAAACATTGATTGTATTTAGGCTTAGAGAATTTAAAATAAAAACAAAAACAACAATCGTAAATGAAAACCAAAAACAAAAAAACGAAATATATTAAAAATGCAACTTAAACAAACGTTCTAAAAAAAATATAAGAGAAATCGTAGAGAATTAAGGAACACGAACAGCAAATCAACACACACACACACTCGAATTAAATTAATGCTGCAATGCAAAATGTTTAGTTTGTAGGAAGTACACTGAAAAAAATGAATAAGAAAATACCACACAGAAACCACAAAAGATACATGAAAACACATTTAAAAACCAAATAGCAAAAATTTAGTCAAAATGTTAAATGGTAAACTAACAAGTAATACTAACTAACAACAAAAGAATTCCATACACTTAAACAAAAACAAAAACATATTTATAAACACACTAAATCTAAATGAGTTGGGGATTACAAATCCCAAAAAAACAACGGTTAATTGCAGCATTCAGCGCCAAATACAGCAAAACCTAACATGTTAAACGCGGGCAACATTTAAATAAACTTAAAAAAAAAAATAAAGTAAATAAATATATAAGCGTGAACACGGCAAACAAAACTACATAAACAAAAACACACACAAACAAAAAATGAAACACTCTTCTAGCTAAATTACAATAATATAATAATTAAGATCTTCACTCGAACACTTGCAAAAGATGAGAAAAAATACATGCATAGGTAAATTCCATAGTTGAAAAAGAAATACCAAATATTGAGCACAAATTCAATTCTTTTTATAATTTTTTTTTATGGTTTTTCAAAAAATGGAGACTATGCAAAGTTTTCAGCAAAAAAATGCTACCAAAAAATGAAATAATAATAATTATATTGGTTGTGAATGCAGCTCGAAAGTTATTTGAATCAGGAAATTGAACCTACCCAATTGCTGAATGAATTCAATGCATTAACCAGCTCATTAACCAGGCGTACACTGTAGCTAGTGCAATTGTGGCAATTGCGAATGGGTTTTGTTTTTCAGTGTACTCAACAGACATTGTTGGTATAGTAGGAGAGTATCGCGCATTCATTTTTCCCATTGAATCCCATTGAACACACGTGTAGCAAAAATCGAAACATAATCAAAACATTTTTAGGTTTCCAATCAAATTGAATTAAATATACAATGTAAACTTTAATTAAACTACAGACAGTAATAACAAGAATCGAGTCAACAAAAATTCTAAAAAGTATACAACAGTCTAATTGATAAATGGATGAATGTTAATCAAACACAAAAAACTAAGAACTTAAAAATAATAAAATAAATAAAAGAATACCAAATCACAGCATTTTAACATAATTTTTACTGTTTATATAAGTTTGACAACAACAACAGCAAAATAAGAATACAAATAATAATAATAAAAATAAAGTAAAAGATGGAAAAGCGCAGAGTAGTCAGCAGTTTGTTGCCGGAAACTTTAGTCAATGAAATAGTTAAATTATGAAACTCATTTAAAGATGGTTAAGTATGTGAATCATTCGAAATAGTATGAACTTTTTGTACACATTTGACTATTTTTAATGCATTTTAAAAACAAATATATATATAAATACCTATTGATATATGTATAATTATTATACCATGTATAAAAATACACATGTACTTATTTAGCTTAGTTCAAGCCGCTTCTCTCTGCCTCGGAAAGGTGCGCGTATCACGTTTAACAAATTGTTAATGGGTATTTATTGGTTTATACAATTGTTAATTTTTTTTTATTGATTATCATATTTGTTTTGGAAAGAGCAGAAGCAGCAATGAACAGAGAATGAAGGCAAAGGTATTACAGTTATAAGTCAGCAAAAATTTATGAAATCGAAATTAAAATAATGAACTATTTGTAACACACAATAGCAACAACAACAAGTTAAACAGAAACAATTCTAGTTATAACGAACAAGTGAACAAGCATTAAAGAATTCAATTTTTATTATGATAATTAACAGCTGCAAAAACAACATGCAATCGATGTTAATAATTTTTGAAAAGATGAAAAACAAACAAAATATACAACTAAAAAAAATACACAATGAAAAAATTATTATACAATTGCAAATGCAAATTAACACTCAAAGTAAGGAAAGTGAAAATATGTGAAATGAATAAATTACAAAAATCCTTTTGAAGTGAAAACAAAAAGAAAACCAAAATAAAATGTGAAATTAAAAAAAAACAGTTATATGGTCTTTATTTTTGGATGGGATTTAGGCATACTTCCAGTTCCGTATTATACCGGAACGGATGATCAAGCTCACACAAATAATCAGTCAATGGTATTTTTTTTTAAATTAGTTTATTAAATACTTTTTTTTGTATGTAACTATATAATTATGGTACTAAAACGTACTACTCTATTGCAGGTGTATAATGTAACGTGTCTTGTCTTACATCATAGCCGTTGTGTACGAGAGCGAGTGTTTTGTGGGAGCTGGATTTGTGGTTTTTTTTGGATTGTTCCAGATATGGTTTACAGTAAATAACAGGGTGTCAATTTAACAACTTTCATTACATTTTATTTATTTAGATATTATTAGGAATAAGAAAAATATACATAATTCAGTAACCGATCAGTCTCCAGCACAAAACACTTCCAGCTAGCTTATACGTATGTAAGTGTGTCAGTGTTTTGTATTATCATTTATCTTATCGCGAGAATTCCACTCTAGGGTTTGCCTCACCATTTATATATCTACATCGGTTTAATTGGCGATATATATGTATCAAAATGCATACCTAGCCCCACGCGTTTGGCATTCTTATGTTTCACAAAACATTCCAAGCTTATGCCGATAAATGAATTTTGTGTCCTAGTATTTAGGCATAAAACTAAATTTAAAACTTAAATTAAAACATACTATACAAATTTGATGGAGGATAAAGCTCAACATGGTACGAAACAACTTGGCTAGCCGTCACATTTAGTTTGGCAGTAGTTCCGCCAGTTGATTTCTTAAACTGGGCGGCAGAGTATCCGGGAATTTGATGTCAAAGGCAACGATCAGATCGCCGCGCCGCGACGGCTCCTTGGGGAAGGGCAATCCGCGCCCACTAATACGCTTCACTGTGGAGGGCTTAATGACCTCGCCCTGTGTGTTAACTGGTATCCGATCGCCCTGCAGCGTTGGCACCGCCACTGAGGCGCCGCACAGCGCCTGCTTTAGGCTGACCTGGGCAGTGTAGCGCAAGTCGCTGCCCTCGCGCTTGAACTGCGAGTGCGGCTTGTCCCGTATGATGAAGATGATGTCCGCGGGCACCTTTTGCGGCGCCTGATCGCCTTCTTTGGGGAATGTAATCTTGGTGCCCGCCTTCCAGCCCGGCTTTACGGTGATGCTCAGCACCTTCTCCTCTTTGCGCGCCGTGCCCGTGGTCATGGACATGCGCGAGATTTTCATTTTCTTTGTACAGCCTCTGTCGACCTCCTCCAGCGTTACATACAAATCATGCTCGATTGGTGGATCCTGTTGCTGGCGCTTCCGGCTGGGCGCCTGAGCATTGAACGATTGTGAACGGAACGCGCCCATAGGCGCGCCAAAACCGGCGCTGCTGAACATTTCATCGCCACCAATGTTCATAAACACCTGCTCGGTGCCATCGGTGCCGCCGCCGCCACCAAAGAAGGCGCCAAACGGATCCGCAGTTCCAAAGATGTTCTGTGAGCCAAAGAACTGGGCAAATGTTGCGCGTGGATCGCCATGGAACTGATAGGAGTAGGCGCCTTGCTGGCTGCAGCCATCAGGTCCGGGCGGGCCCCCCTTCAGCCCCTCCTCGCCGTACTGATCGAAAATGTCGCGCTTCTTCTTGTCGGACAGCACCTCATACGCCTCGGCAATCTCCTTGAAGCGCTCCTCGGCCTGCGGACTCTTGTTCTTGTCCGGATGGTATTTGAGTGCCAATTTCCGATACGCTTTCTTGATGTCATCGTCTGTGGCCTTCTTGTCAATGCCTAGAATCTTGTAGAAATCCTTGCCCATTTTGCTTGGCCGCGCACTTAACTGCAATACCAAACAAAAGAAAGCGCACAATTAACGTACTGCTATATGTACTGTATGTATATATTCGAACGTAGGATTGTTTTTTTTCAACGCGTCGCTCAGTGGAATTTGCTAGAAACTTTCAGTTGTGCAACGACAACAACGAAAAGCTGTCTCTGCCTCTGCTTCCACCTCTGCTGCTGTGTTGTCACTTTGTGGGTGACGTCGACGCTCATTCCACAATTAACTGTAACGTATTGTTTTGCTTTGCGTTTTGAGCTTTTTTGGGGGTCACGCAAAAACATGCTAATTTAAGCAGCAATTACTTTCTTACACACTCACCTTATTTGTTTGGCAGCTGTGTGCAGTATTTTTATTGTGTTCTAGTTGTACTTTGTGTAAATCAACTTTCAGATTTGGATTGCCACTTGAATTTCTATAAATTACAGTTTTTAAACGCACTGTTTAAACGCTTAAATATTTTATGTATGTTGTTTGCAATCAATGCTTTTGATTTTCTCCCTTGCGTGGAAACACACCCACCACTCGTTTCTCTTGATTTCACTAAATGAGTCGAAAATATCAGTGCATGTCGCCTTTATATAGACTCGGAACAGTCTGCTCGTCGAAAATTCTCGATGCTTCTGGCATAATAGGGTTGCATCCGGAAATCGGTGGTTCGATAACAGCAGGCGCCAAAGTTCAAAAGTTAAAACAACTTGTCTAGGATGAAACCAATTGCAAATTAGTTGATTGATGGGCATAAAATAGTTAATAGTTTAAATGTTGTATAGTCAATTGTCTTAATATAGAGTGTTTACAACAAATCAAATATCGGTATGAGTACAATCGAATTGCAGCCCTAGCATCGATTAATGAGTACGTAAACTATCGAATATATCATCGATAAGCGTTTAAGCTTATCGGTATTGTCATCGATAGAACTGCAGCCAAACCGCAGCCGAACAACAAAAAACATTTGTTTCATTTATAAAAATGGTTGCTTCTCGGTGCCAACGTCAAGCATCCTCCGTTTAATTAGTTTAGATAGCATCAAATCGAACGACTTGTGCACACCCAGCCTTAGGGCCGGCTTGTGCATTTAGCCCACACACAATATTGCAACATTTTCACAGTTCAGGTGAGTGAAATCACACATACATGCATAAATCCAAATGTATCTGTATGCGTACATACGCCTAGGGATGTATGTGTGTGTGAGCGAGCATATTTTGGAGCCGCAAGTTTTCCGACAATTTGGCCAAGATGCTGAAGGACGCACAGCTTGAACTAGTTTTTCGCACTCGCACACAGTCACATGTGTCACGTTCCAAAGCAAAACCTTGACCGATCAGACCCTCCACCGAGCACCACCCCCACCCTCATCCCAACCCTCTACACTCGACGAGTATTGCGCAAACGAAAATTCGCCCGCCGCCCTCGTCACGGCCCCCAGCGCAGCGCCGATGCCGGCACACGGTCAGCGCTTCTTAGTCACACATGCGACAGACGCTGGCGCGGCACGGCGCACATTCAGCGCATAAAAATAGTCATTCATCGGGCAATTGAGGAGAGCATCTTGAAAACAAAAAAAATAAACATTCATAGCGCTTTCGCTGTACATTTGGACACAGCTCTCCCTTTCTTGCTTTCCACAGAGCATTGTTCATTGAGTACTTTGTGTGGGTTAGGGACTATAGACCCACGATTGAGAGAGCCACAGGTTAAGCAAAGAATTCTAAGCTTCTAAGCCTGTGACGTTACAATATCGAAATATAAAATTGAAAGTCGAAATACTACTCTTAAAGTGGTATAACGACTAAAATAAGCAAGCTATTTTGGACCACTATATCTTTTAGCTCCCATAGGCATAATCGTATAAAAACCTTTATTTGGATTCTATACAAGCTAAAAATCGAACGTGCGCCAATTGCAATTGATATTGTGACGTCACACTCGCCTAAATCGCGCTCTCTTGTTTCAGTTCTTTGAGTAACCTTTAGATCGGTCAATCATGAGTGGGCTACCCGTCGCTGCGTCACTCCATCATGAGCCCTAATAAACTCATTTTCGCATATTTCGCGATAGCATCACCAGTTGTTGCCAATGGCATTTGTGTACAGTTGTTATTGTTATCAGTCTAGTCTGGGAGCCACCGAACCACCCAGCGCAGCGCACCCAGCTGCCCGGCAGTTCGGCTGCGATCGGGCCAATCGGGCGCTCTGGGGCGCCAGCGCCAGTTCGTCGTGACGGAGCAGTGGTCAGTACTCATACACGCGTGAGACGATGTCGTTGCGTTGACGGCGGGTTTCAGTGCGCCAAGAACAACTCGGGAGCAAGCAGACGGTGTGTGAATATAACATATATATGTATATATAGCATATACATAGACGGGCATATATTTATAATCCCCTCCCATATCTGTGTTTGTTTTGTGCGCTGCAAATGGAGTTGCTAAATCGTCCAACGTGCAAATCCCCAAGCAATTAGTCTAAAAATAAAAACCATTTGAAATAGATTGCTTTCGTAATAACTGCAAAGAGCACTGCCTGATTTGTGTCTATATAGAAAGCTCGACATAACTCGAACTTATTCAGTTTGTGTATCTATGCGTGCGTACTATATATCTGAGAATTCGGA
Organism: Drosophila colorata; assembly: GCA_035041545.1. Classification (NCBI taxonomy): domain Eukaryota; kingdom Metazoa; phylum Arthropoda; class Insecta; order Diptera; family Drosophilidae; genus Drosophila; species Drosophila colorata. The sequence goes on from JAWNLD010000564.1 coordinate 12,883,186, forward strand.
ACTATAGCTATGTGTGGCATGTCTGGCAGACCTCAAAAACTGAAAATGTACCGAAATAGTTTTAAAAATAGCACAACTATATGCGAAAAAAAAGATAAATTAAAATACACACACTTAACACACACTCTTGAGTCTGGTGAAAACATAAAAATCCGCTTGTGCGCCGGACGTTGCTTAATTTCTGTAAGATCTCGACCCAAATGCATTGTGGGGGGATCAGCCAGCGTCAGTGTAAATATTGATGAGATTTCTATGCGTCTCAGATATTCGATGAATAGACCGTAGGCATAGGTACTCGTATATATAAACATACATATATGTATGCATGCTGGGTGTGCGGTGTTTTTCGTAACGGAAACCTTCGAGATTCACAAATAGCCAGATTGGATCTGACGACGGATACTTGTGCTCCCTGCTTTGAATATTTGTTTTTCTTTGACGTTCACTTATTTTTTATTTTTATTTTTTTTTTGGTTCCTTCAATTTCTGTGCTTTTGTCGTCGTTGTCGCCGCTTTTTATTTTTAGACGCATTTTTTGTATATTTATTTTGATTTCTGCTGGTCGCGTATTAGCATTTGTGGATTCCGCTCTCGCTGATATTTGTGTACCAGTATATATACACATATATGTATGTGTATTTAGTATGTATATATCACATAAATGCTTGCGTTCATCCAACATGTGTTTGAAATTGCAGCTCATTTGCGTTTATTTTTTGGACAGGGCACTTGCCACAGCTACAGCCACAGCCACAACTTGCCCCGCCACGAACCTCCTCGCTGCAATGTTTGTGGCTATTTTTGAAAAATCTCAATTGGAAAAACATTTCGCATTTCGCATATACTAATTGCTTTGGACATTTAATTAGACTGAGAATGCATTGCGCAAGTTATCCGGTAAACATAGATTGGCACCCATGGTATAGGAAATTTCGCCAGAATGTCGCAATATAAGTTACTATATATGGAGCTGAATATATTATTAGAGAGTGCAACTTATCAAAGGATGTGCGTTCCAAGAATCTTAAGTGCTGTTTTGTTTGACAAGTAAATAAAGATTGACGACAAACATCTGTGCTAAGAATAGATCATAGATAATAGCTGGCCCAATTAATTCAGTTTTATTCATATAATTATACATATTTGTCGTTTTTACACGAATTGACAACTTTTAAATTGTAACATTTTCTGATTTTGTCGGTTCTTTTTCCAGCTGTCAGTTTCCATTATGCGCTGTCCAAAACTTAAAGCCAAAACGCATTTTTGTTTTCTTTTTTTGTTTTGAAAGAACAGTTTCTAGTTTTATATATAAATGTATATTTGCGTATTGCTGAGCACGCCCCCAAAAACTGACGTTCAATTTGTACATTTTGCGCATTGCGGCCCAATTGCCAAATATGTATTTATACACATGTACACAATATATACATATGTATATTGTAATACTTCCGTTACAAGTCACCCGTAGCCCAATGGCCCAACAAAGAAGGCAACAGCAATCGATGTCTCGGAATGACATTCGTTGGGGCAATTTATGCGCCAATTATGACGCTGGTGCTGAAAATTCAGCAGCAGCTGAAAAATGGAATAAGAACGCTTCTAGAAGCTGCCTCCGGCCGCAATTTGTTTATGAAATTCCGTACAAACTTAGTCATGCGCCCAATTTTTTGGTGCGACCGCGTACAAATAAGGCGCGAAAATCGCAACAGCAGCGGGCAATGGGATTTTGGTTTATTTTCGAATTGAGGTCTACGGTGGGCGTTGAGGCGGTGGAGGGGGCGGGACCGGCGAGTGGGAGCAATGAACAGCTCGTGTGGGCTGCTTTCCTTGTTTTTCTTCAGCCGCCTCGACTCGACTTGGTTGCAATTTTCAAGCAGTTTCTCAAATGAAATGTCAGTCATTTTTTTTTAAATGGTTTTTCCTATTTATTTATTTTTTTGTTTGTTTGCTTTTTCTGGCATTTCTTTTACAATCGCTCAAAATTTTTGTTTATATCGTTAGTGTTTATTCCCATTTTTTACAGGACTTTACCCATTTGGTTAGCAACGTGCGCCAGGAAATGGCTGAGCAGGAGAACAAGGAGAGCACACAGTGCGCCGTCTTCGACCAGACGCCCGGCTCCCAACAGAAGAAGATCAATGTCGTTGTGCGCGCCCATTTCACGGTGCAGCACGTCATTGCGCTTATTGGCACGCAGTTTGCCTACAGCAAATTCGAGCTGTTGCTGCAGCCGCACAAGGACAAGGATCTGGTGAGTGCTTTCCCACCGCAGTCAAGTGGACAACCCACGCTTACGTATCGATTTCACACGCTTTAGGTTCATCTGAACGTGCTCGACACGCAGCTGCTGTTCGCTGTGCCTGGCTTCGAGCCGCAGTTAAAAAATAATCTGGTGCTGCTGCCGGAGGGCACCTGGGACGGCAACGTGGCCAAACGCTATGAGTTGACCATGAAAAAATCAGCCTCGACGCTCAGCAAGCTGACGGAGAGCGCGGACAGCACGACAACGACTGCAACGAAAACCGGCGAGAAGAAGAAGCGCACGACGACAACAGGCGAGAAAAAGAAGAAATCGCCGAGCAAAAGCAAGACTAGTGTCAGCCCCACAACTGAAGCGTCAGTCGAGCCAGCAACAGCAGCAACAACTGCGGCAACAGCCACGCCCACAACGCCCAGCAAGCTCAGCACAAAAGTGAAAACCAAGCCCAGCGAAAACAAAGATATCGTTGTGAAGAGCGCGGACCAGGTGGATGAAGCCGTGCAGCAGCAGGAAGCAAGCGCCGGCTGCCCCACAAAAATACCCATCGATGAGCTAACCAAAGTTGAAATAACTGAGCAGCTGCCGCAGCAGTTGCCACAGAATAGAATCCTCGTGTCGCCCGTCGATGATGTGGCGCCAGAGCTATTTAACATTAGCCCCGTCTCGGATGCCGAGCAGCTGTCGGACGATGATTTAGCATTGGGCGCCTCGGCCAGTCCCACGCTCATGGGCCCGCCCTATAATTTTGGCAACGCCGGACCAGCGGAGAGCGATCTGCTGGCTGGCACTGAAACTGCCGCCGATGCAGTTGCCACCATCATTGGCAGCGACAAGGCCGAAGAGTACGAGACTCAGGTGGTGGAGTATTCCAACTTCTTTGGGCGCAAGTACGGCGGCGATGAGGTGCCCGCCTGGCAGCGCATCAATACAAGCGCCGCAGATTTTGTTGCCTCGGCCAACACAGAAACGGAGACGCATCGAAACGGCGCCGGACCACGCGCCTACGTGGGACTGGTCAATCAGGCCATGACCTGCTACCTGAACAGCCTGCTGCAGGCCCTGTATATGACGCCCGAGTTCCGCAATGCCTTATACCGCTGGGAATTTGACAACGACAACGAGGCCAAGAATATACCTTATCAGCTGCAGAAGCTGTTCCTCAATTTGCAGACATCGTCCAAATCGTCGGTGGAGACGACAGACCTGACGCGCAGCTTTGGCTGGGACTCGACGGAGGCCTGGCAGCAGCACGACATCCAGGAGCTGTGCCGCGTCATGTTCGACGCCCTGGAGCACAAATTCAAAAACACCAAACAGGCAAATCTCATATCGACATTGTACGAGGGCAAAATGAACGATTACGTCAAGTGCTTGGAGTGCAACACGGAGAAGACGCGCGAGGACACCTTCCTCGATATACCGCTGCCGGTGCGTCCATTTGGTAGCAGTTCCGCCTACGGAAGCATCGAGGAGGCGCTACGCGCATTCGTCCAGCCCGAAACGCTCGACGGCAACAATCAGTATCTGTGCGAGAAGTGCAAAAAGAAGTGCGACGCCCACAAGGGACTGCACTTTAAGTCCTTCCCCTACATACTGACGCTGCATCTGAAGCGCTTCGACTTTGACTACCAGACCATGCATCGCATCAAGCTGAACGACAGGTGAATCTTTGAATCATCCCTTTACTTTCTCATACTAATGTCCCTTTCTACATTTCTGTGCAGAGTGACCTTTCCGCAGAAGCTGAACCTGAATAGCTTTGTGAATCGCAGCGGACAGGGCGAACAGTATCAGATGAATGGCAGCAGCAACGTGGACGACTGCAGCACCGCGGACAGTGGCTCGGCAATGGAGGAGGACAACTTGAGCAGCGGCGTGGTGACCACGGCCAGTTCCAGTCAGCATGAGAACGATATAAACGACGAGGACGAAGGCATCGACATGAGCAGCAGCACCGGCAAGAGCGCTCAAATGGAGGCGCGTCTCAAGCAGGAGGCGCTATCGGGCCCATATCTCTACGAGCTCTTTGCCATCATGATACACTCGGGCAGCGCTTCGGGCGGCCATTACTATGCCTACATCAAGGACTTTGAGAATAACGAATGGTTCTGTTTCAACGATCAAAATGTGTCCACGGTAGGTGGGCAAATATAGCCAGATGCCAACCTGAATTTAATGGCCATTCTCTCTCGCTTTTGCAGATCACACAGGAGGACATTCAGCGCTCCTTTGGCGGCCCCAATGGCAGCTACTACTCGAGCGCGTATACGTCCAGCACGAATGCGTATATGCTGATGTATCGCCAGGTGGACGCCAAGCGCAACGAGCACGCGGCCAAGTGCGGCGACTTTCCGGAGCACATCAAGTCGCTGCTGCCCAAGCTGCATGCGGAGGAAGAGACGCGCGTGTCGCGCATGGGCAGGCACATTACGGTAACAGATCTGGCGCTGCCGCATCTGTACAAGCCGCGCGTCTACTTCTACAATCCGTCGCTCAAGAAGCTGAAGATGACGCGTGTGTACGTGACGGAGAGTTTCGATGTGAATCAGGTGCTGATGTCGGCCTACGAGATGCTCAATGTGGAGCAGTTTGCGCCACTGTCGCGCTGTCGTCTGGTTGCCTACGATTCAACCGTAGACTGCATCATACAGTCGCTGGAGAGCTGCAGCGATCCGGCGCTAACAGACCTGCGCTCCTCGCACAACTACAATCTGGACTTTCTGCTGGAGTACCGGGCCGAGGATCAGCAGTTCGAGAACTATGCCAGCGATGGCACCACGTGGTATGTGTTTAAGGTAGATCTCTCGACCATGGCGATGGACGGTCCCTTCCTGGTTTACTCAGCAGCGCGGGAGTCCAGCGACGTGCTGCGTCACTCCATTGCGACACGTTTGCACATTAACGAACAGCAGTTCCTGCTGGCCACCGTGCGCAGCAACTACCGCAAGGCCTTTGTCGCGTACGATCCCCAGCCGACGCCGGAGGCCGAACAACAGCTACAGCAACTGGCCAATTCGCAATTCAAATATATCACCTACTTTTACTTAAACGTGCCTAACACCGACGCCAGCAGCCTCGAGATGCTGGGCGTGCCCAGCAGCGAGCCCCTTGCAGCTCCCATCGAGGTATGTTCTTGATCGATATACGACCTTAGTTCCCCTTAGGGCTCCCCATTGTGAATTGTTATTATGTTAAATGCAAGTATTGAAGAGATTTGTCAAGGTTCAAGTAACTCTTCTCCTCCTTGCAGCCCGCCAATGGCTGTGCCGGTGGTGATGTGGTGGATGCTGCCATGATGAACGGCATCAACGGCACAAACGGCACGGCAACGCCTGAGGGCGTAGCCGCCGGCAACAACGACTGTGATTGGCGTCGCTATAAGCGCGATCAGCCCGATTCGCTGGCGCCGCTCGCGACGCCCGGCCACGAGTCCAACTCGGAGGACAGCAGCCTAAGTGACGGCGATCGCACGCTGGTTGAGAATAGCATGCAGCATCGCGGCGGCGGCGATAGTCAGGTGAGCTCCACCAGCCATTCGCCGCAGCTGTCCAGTCCAGAGGATGAGGCCGCCTCCCACGACGCCATGATGCGCGTGCACGCCTACTGCAATGGCAATGGTAGCTATGGCAGCGAAGCGGGCGACACCAGCTCACTGCCCCCCAGCACAACAACGCACTTTTTCCATGCCATCAAAATTGAGCGCGTGGACTTGGTGGCCAGCAGCAGCACTAGTGGCCACCAATCCGATGACGAGGCGCAACTGCGCAAGCCCATACACGCTTATAAACTCCTCGTGAACACGCATATGCAAATGGGCATCTTCAAGCGGCACATCGAGCAGCTGATACGCGTGCCCAGCGCCTACTTTAAACTGCAGCGCAAGCACGAGAGCGCCATATCCAATACCCAGAGCAATACGATCCTCTTTCTCAATGAGGGCGAGACTCTGACCGTGGAAGTGGGCAAGATACTGCAACCGTACGAGTACAAGGCCAAAATATTCTTTTTGCGCCTGGCGGATCTGGACAATGAAACCGCCAAGCTGCCCTGCGTCTGTGAGTGGGTGTATAATGCCACCACCACCGCGGAGCAGGCCAAACAGGAACTGGTCGCCAAGCTGCATCGCATCGATGCCAAGTACAACTCGCTCACCGTCGACAATTGTCGCATCTGGCTAAAGGGTGGTCGCAGTCCCATCAAAATTCTCGCCAATGAGGATACACTATACTGCGACATGCGCTCCACGATTGCCGCCGAGGTGAGCACAGGAATATAGAGATATATATATAGTCTGTGTAAACCAAACTCATAACTCTTTTATGTCTTCCAGTTCATTGTGCAAGAGTGTGAGGAGGGCGTCGTTGCACAGCCCAAGGATGATTCGTTAACCATATTCGTGCGTCGCTGGTATCCAGACAAATGGGAGTTTGGCAAATTCCAGGAAATCACAATGGACAGTAAGTTTGTCAAATTGGATGGATTTATATAAAAAGCATATTACTAAATCCCACTTCTTGCAGAGGATAGCGAAATCAGAAGCTGTTTATCGCAAATATGCAATATCGCTCCAACTCGCTTGAGTTATATGAAAGTAAGAATATACATTCATACATACATACATATATAAGATCATCAATCACAACCGTAACTTTCCCCACAGGTGAACAGCTACTTTCCCTGCACAAGCATATCGGCAGTTAGCGTAAATGAGGCCATGAACTGGCTGTCAGTGACGGCGGCGCTGGACATGTATCCGCTGAACTCAACGCAATGCGGCAACATGTATTTGTACAAGTAAGTGGGAGGCGGCCTCCACAGCTTTTATGAATTCAGCTAAATTCGTGGTTCGTTGCAGAGATAAGAGCGTGCCGGTGAGAGAGTTGTCGCTGGAAGAGCGCCGATCGTTGACCAACAAGGAGAAGGCGCGTCTGGATCGATTGGGCTGCATTTCAACGACGCGCTACTCGCAGCGTCGCGAACGAGCGCTGAAAATCTATTTAGATTCGCCGGAGAAGCCGAGCAATGTGACCGCTTCGGCGCCCATGGACGCACACGCCGAGAACTAATGGCCTTAACGGCACTTTCATTATCGTTGACGTTGTACCCCGATGCTCCGCTGGCTGTAGACTTGTAGGCTTGTTGTATAACTGGATCCACAAATACATACAACATGTATTTCAACTAAACAAAGGCAACTGATTCAATCCTACGACGCCACAGTCCGTTTTGTTTGCACATTTCATTCGCATATCCCGCATGCGCGCTTCTCCTTCTCATAATTTTCTACATAGTACGTTCATCGCAGCAATTTAATATGTAATTTGTTTTGTTGTTTAATTTTGTTGGCACAATTCGTTTGGCGTGTCGAAGCGGAAGGTTGGCAGGTTGGTTGGGGCTGGTGGGGCAGAGTGGGGAAGGGGTGTCCTAGTAACATTAACGATAACAAAAAAATATTCTTGCTACTTTTGTAATACAAAAGAGTTCAGAGATGAAACTGTGTACAATTTTAATTACATGCAAGAAATTAAAAAAAACAACAAATTGTGAAAATAACTTAATTACATAAAACATAAAAATAAAAGAAAAATTATTTGTATTGGAAATAATCATAGATCTTTTTATTTTCTCTTTTTCTTATAAAAAATCAAATAATTTGATGATATATCCAACCACATTCCATGAAAACAAACTCATTTGATTTATCGGTTGTTTTTGTATAAAATATTAATTTTATTTAATACCTACTACGCGCGGGTTTTTTAACTTTTTTCTTTTAATTATAAGATCATTTTTACTTTAAAATGTTTTAACTCTTACAATTGCTTATTTCGTTGCGTTTTCGAACAAACCGATATTATGCAATTAAAAACAAAAAAATCAGTACACGTTTTATAAGGAGGGAAATAAGTATTGAGAGCTGATCGCTCTTCCAATTTTACGCGTTTAACTGTTGGAAAAACTCGAAAGGCTTGCAAGTGGTTTCTTTCTTTTGTTTTTTGTATTTTCTTTTTTTTATTAGAATGGAAATCTTTAAAGTTCTTGGAACGAAAACGAATTGTGTTGTCAAATGGTTTATCTGGTTTACTACTCAACGATTCCTATAGTAAAAATTGATGTAGCGGCAGCAGTAGGCAGCGCAATTGTTCACATTGTTGTTGCTTTAAGGGGGCGTGTTTTGTGTTGTAGCCGGAGGCCTATGCCTTGGTTTCAACGGCCGGCGCCGATTCCACTTTTGTCGCTGCAGCAGTGTTGCCGGCAGCCGCCTTCTTGCCTTTGCCCTTGCCCTTGACGGGTCCCAGTGGCTGTGCAACCAGTTCCTGAGTAACAAAATAATATAGATTAAAATGTAGTCAGGTTTAACAAGGACAAAATGACAGAACATTTACCTTCAGTTCAGCTTGCGCAATGCTGTATTCGCTTACGTAGCTGTCCGCTTCGAAGGGTATGCCGGTAACTAGATTAACACCGTTGGGCATAAGCAATACCGTGTGCTTGAACTGTGCCACAATCTCAGCTGCGAATGCAAAACAGAAATATTATAGGCAACCATTCCAACGGATATATTTAGATGATTTTGTAGCAATGGCATGTTCAGACTGAGGCCATAGATTTGGAGGCAACTGCTGAAGACGCCAAAGCCTTTGGAGCTTTGTTCTAGCAAAATGTCTGGCCGTAGTTGGCAGCTCAAGAGTTATACCAAATCCGGAATTAAGTTTTGCAAAGTTATGATCATGTCAGGCAAGTGAGCAACTTACAAGGTTTCTCGTACAGCACTTGGAAGGGCTCAATCATCTTGTGCGAAATGCATTCAACTACGCCCATGCGCGCCTTGGTCTCCTCCTCGAAGCTGCGGATGTTGAAGGGCATGTTGCCGTATTTAGTTTTTACTTCAGCGAGCAGCGCACGCGATGCCTTCAGCTTAAGCATGTAGTTCTCATCCGATTTCTTGTAGATGGAGACCTTTGTATCCTTCTCGCGACCCTGCAACAGCCCAAATGTTAGCAATCTTGTGCAGCTAAACTCCCAACACGTTGCAGTGATTTTTGAAGCGTTCTCAGATCTCATAATCTTGCAATCTTCGGGCCAGCGTTAGCGCAGCTCTGAAGCTCACATGTGCCGAGCCGTTAAGAAGGGGGCCCGCCAAGCGCTCAAGACGCTCACATGCTTCACCCGCATCGCCTTGCACTGCCAATCCTCAAGCGCGTGTTTTTAATCATTGAACAGATGAGTTGAGCGATAAAGTTAATGTCTCTTTGGGACACAGTGCTTACCACGCCCTCGCCGCTGCTGACAATGACGTCAATGGCATAAACCTCGTGCGTCTCGAAGGTGCACTTCTCGTGCTCCTTGCGCTGTGGCTCGCTCGGGTTCTGTATGATTGTCTTCTCGCCATCGATTTTGAACTGCTTCAGCTCGTGGCTAAGCATGCCCTCGATGGGCTTGCACTTGTACGACTCGCTGATTTGTTGCACGGCATCGGTGATTGAGTAATTCTGAAAACGCAATGCACACAACGAAAGGTTACATCATGTATTTGAAATATGACACCTAGACTATGTGCATGAATTTCTAAAATTGTGTGCAATTGTAAAGACCGAACATTTCTGTAAATAAACTTGTTCAGTTCACGAAATTGCCGCAATTGATCTCTGCAAGCGTTGAGCTGTGCTGTGCCATTTTTAGGGCAGCAGCCAATCCGTTGCCTGCAGCAAATATATTCCCAATTACTGTACTGGTAAGATGACGGGTTTGCTATCTACCTTGGCTTGCGTACGCCTTGCCACTATTTCGAACCTTAAACTTGTTGAGAATTAAACAAGTCTAACAAGGAAAGAGCAACAAAGCGCACAAAACCAAAGTCGCTTCTTCTGTGGGATTTATGACCTGTTTTTGGCATACAACCGCTAAAGAATGAGCTTCGCCCTTATTCCCTAAATTAATTCAAACACCAAATATATATATATATGTTGATGTGAACAATCAAAAGATGCACAGCCACAGATTTGATGGCTGCGCAAATGTAAATTGTTACTAGTGCTTTGTGCAAGTGTTGAGATGTACTGGCGCTGTGCATTAGACGCCAGACAATCCGTTGCTTGCAGGAAACTTATGAGTACTAAAATGAGTGTGATTCTTACGTTGGAGCCAGACTTGAGCAGACGCAACGCCGCCTGGACGGCCCAGTACGCGGCCAGTATAACATCAGCCTGGCGTCCGCTGATTTTCTCATCCGGCCCGGTGCCCACGACAATTGTGTGCGCAGCCACAGCAATGAAGCCATCAATGTGGGCGCCCAAGTCTCTGTGTGGAGAGTTGTGAACAAGTTAAATTTGTTGCGAGGCTGGTCAAGCGTGCTACTTACATTTTGACCAAATCGCCAGCCTTGAGCGTGTAGTCCGCATCGTTCTTGGCTGGCGAAAAGTGGCAGACACAATTGTTGACCGACAGACATGTCGGAAATGCGATACCCTTCTTCAGATCCTTTTCCTTTTTGTATACCTGGTGGGGGAGAGGGGGAAAGTGATGGCAGTTTGTTAATCGATTTGTCAATGTGAGCATAGAGTATTGGCCAACTGCCAAAGTGTCCTCAGATCTCATAATCTGTGAATCTTCGGGCCCCCTTGCGAGCACACGCGCCAGAGGCCGCAGACCAGCGCCAGAAACGCACGTGGCTGAAAAAATCCAACGCACGCAGGACGCACGCGGCTTTTTACGGCTGAACGCATGCCGCCAGCCTGCGGCGCAGTGGCGCACGCACCCGGAGACCCTCAATTGCGTTTAGTTTTAATCATTGGACTTGCTTTGGAGCGGGTTGATGCTGGAAATATCCACTTGGAACTTACTTTGCCGGTTTCCTCGGTCAGCAGAGTGTCGCCCTTGGTGCAGATTTCCCTCACAGAGGCATCCACCACACAGAGCCCAATCACCGCCTTCAGTGTTTCTAAAATTAAACGCACCAAACGGAAATAGTCGAGTTATTTCTATGCGAAACAAGTTTCCGCCCGTCTCGCGTGGCAATTTGAGTCTCACATTAGCACTGCAATTTCGTGGGCACAATAAACTTTTTATCATTTATTTTACTAAAGTTTAAAACCCCTCTAAAAGTCATCTTTTATTGCCTTCGTTGCGTATTTTAGCTATAAACTCACGGAATTCAACACCTGAAAACTTTGAGGTTATACACGCTACGCTCTCGCATATCCCGCGTACACCGCCGCGTGGCGACTTCAAGCAGCGGCGACGTCAGCGTCGGCGTCAGCGCCGACGTCTTTGCTGGCTTCATTGTTGTCGGGCACACGTAGCGGCCCATGTTAAATGCAGAAAATTTCCGATTTCACTTTCACTCTGCGGCGCATTTGTTAATTGCATTGAATAATTTACTTACTATTTACAATCTCGCCGGCCAATTTGTATTTGGTAACAACCAAATCTTCGGCAATAGTCTTCTCAGGCTCCTTTTCTACGTCTGCCATTTTTAAAATGAAACAAAAAACGAGAGCTGCTAAATGGCAAAATGATGTTTTTAAGAGTATGTAGTATTGCCGGATAGCTCGTGGAAAATACCAAATACCAAAAATACTCGAGTAAGCTAGTTAGGGCGACCATATTGCCACATTTTGTGAAAATTGCCTATGTTGGCAGCTCTGCACACACAATGTATCGAAATTTGCATTTATCGAGTGGCCACAAATAGAATAAACAATAATAGAAAAAGGAACTTTGCTTTTGACTAAGACAAGTTGATGTAACAAAGAGGAATGCACAATCAATGGGATGCAACGATCAAAACGTTAGCGTTGCGTGGCAGTTATTAAAATATTAATACACATCGACAACCTCACAATGGCTAGCGAGGGCAAAGCGGACGCCGGACACGACGTTATCAGTATAAACATCAGCAAAAATGGCCAGCAGACGGCGACGACTGCGTCCCCTCCTGCCACGTCACAGCGAAAACCCTCCTCGGTGTCCAAGGCGCCGCCGACGGAACTGCGCATCCTCTGCTTTGACCTGAGCAATTACAACCGCACCTCGCAGTTTCTGCTCAGCTGCGCCGGCGTCTTTGTGCTGTACATTATTTACGGCTATCTGCAGGAGCTGATCTTCACGGTAGAGGGATTCAAGCCGTATGGCTGGTTTCTCACGCTAGTCCAGTTTGGCTACTACATCGGCTTCGGCCTAGTAGAGCGCCGCCTGGAAGCCTTCAGGACGAATGGCGGCAAGCTGTGGAATGTGGAGCCGGCACCGCGCTGCATTCCCCTGCGCACGTACTTTGTGTTGGCCGCGCTGACGCTTGGCACAATGGGGCTCTCCAACTCCAGCCTCGGCTATCTCAACTATCCCACCCAGGTGATCTTCAAGTGCTGCAAGCTGATCCCAGTGCTCGTCGGCAGCATCCTTATACAGGGCAAACGTTACGGACCTTTGGATTTTGCCGCCGCGACGTCCATGTGCATTGGCCTGGCATGGTTCACGCTGGCCGACTCGCAGCTGACGCCCAACTTCAATCCCCTGGGCGTCGCAATGATATCCGGCGCCTTGTTGTGTGACGCAGCCATTGGCAACGTGCAAGAGAAGGCCATGCGCGAGCACAAGGCACCCAGTAGCGAGGTGGTCTTCTACTCCTACGGCCTGGGCTTTGTCTATTTGTTTGTGATAATGTTGCTAACCGGCAACTTTTTCAGCGGATTCGCCTTTTGCTTGGCGCATCCGCTGGAGACCTTCGGCTACGGCTTTCTGTTCAGTCTCTCGGGCTACTTGGGCATTCAGTTCGTGCTGGCCTTGGTCAGGAGCAGCGGTGCTCCACTGGCCGCCACCGTGACCACCGCTCGCAAGGCTGTGACCATAGCCTTCTCGTTCCTGCTCTTCAGCAAGCCCTTCACAGTGCAGTAAGTAAAGCGATTTTTAAGGTCTTCGCTTTCGTTGCTAAATCTCGCACTTTCTTTCAACAGATATATCTGGTCCGGCCTGATCGTGGTGTTGGGCATTTACCTGAACGTCTACAGCAAGAAGAACAAACTTAGCTTCAGCGATTTGCAGCACAGGCTCAAGCAGTTCAGTGCGCGATTATCACGCTCGCCGAGTCGCAAATTCCTTATCGAAGTGTAAGGATCGAGTGTACCAAAAAAAAAACAAGAATTAAATATAAATATTAAACTTTTAGTCGAATTGGCACAACAATATTCTATAAGACAACTATGTACTATGCTTAAGTATACATAAATCCTTTTGCAAACTATTTCTATCTCTATCTGTCCATATCGAGCTCCATGACGCGCTTGAACAGATCCTGACGCTCCTTGGCCGACGCCACTTGGCCCATCATGCGATCCAGGAACTGGCGCTGGTGTTTGATTATAAACTTGTTGCACTGTATGATGGTGGCCCCTATGTAAAGAGTGCGGAACTTGGCGCGCACATCGCCTATCTGCAATCAAAATTAATTACACGTATTATACATAGATATAGGTATATATTGTATTTGTATTTACCAACGTTATCAGCGGCAAAATGCTTGATACAAATCGCTGGCCGCGATGCAGGCAGCGTATGATTGCAATTTTGGTGCGCTCATTGCAGTACTTCACACGGAAGCCGTGCTCCAAGACGCCCAGCCCGTATACGCCGTAGTATTTCTCCACGTTTTGCAGCAGACACTTGGTCAGCGAATGGTCATTCAAGCGCAGGGTCTGCGCCGGCGCATATGGCACGATTTGCACGGCTATATAGCTAATAAGGGACGGGGCTGGATGTTAATACAGGTGTGTGTCGTAAATAACACCATGTGTTTAATTAACTTACCGATTTTTTATGCGCACCATTGTAAACAAACAGAATTTTAGAGAGCCAGGTTGCCAGACTGCTGAAAAAGCAGCGTGCCCCTTTGCTTATGGTTGGCAATGTTGACGATAAGTCGTGAGAACCAGAGAAATGCATTGATCGTGAAAAGCAAGTGGCCTTGATTATCGAGAGCAACTGTTGCATTTCGTAAATGATAAAGAGCAGGCGCGAGTGAGTGGCCGATTAAGAGAGCAAGCGTTTGACGTCACAATATTGAAATTTTGTAAGCGCGGTGAGCGTTTGAATGAAAATAACGACAATTTCGCTGTTATAGTAGTATAAAGACTAAAGTAGTTAATGAAACTAGAAATATATTCGTATTATTAGGACCACTACATCATATAGCTCCCACAGGAATAATCGAATAAAAACTAAATTATTTTGTTCTTAAATATGTTTGAATGTAATTACAAATTTCAAGCTTTAGGCCTTCAGTGTTGTCCAAAAACTTGATAGCATCGAACTCTAGCCTTATATAGGTGCTAAAAATTAAGCGCGTGCCAATTGCAACTGATATTGTGACGTCACACTCTCTTAAATATCGCTCTTTGGTATAATAACGTCGAATAACGCAGCAGTTCTTTGCGCGACCTTCAGATCGCTTAATAGTTGTGTGCGAGCGAGATTGAAAAAGTGTGAGGGTGACCGAGAGTGAGAGGTGAGAGAGAGACCGGCAGAGCGCAATTGGGCGCGTGTTGTGTACAATTTAAATTTTAAATACATGCATAAATAAAAACGCACTTGAGAAGGGGTCTCCAGTTAGTAAGCGACGGCCGTAGCCGTAGGAGGTGCTAGTAAGTAAATATCATGATTAAATAGCAAATGTTTTCGAAAAATTCCAAGTAAAATTGATAGGCATAATTAAAAGCTATGTAAATATGTTGAATCCAGCGAGAGTACGCTTAGTAAATTCACACAATGTCTGGCACAGGCAGCTTCTGCTTATATTTCCCAAAAACAAAGGTGGGCCTCAGGCAGACCCTCCCACACTAGCAGGCCCAGGTCCATTCCCAGTCGCCACACAACCAATTAGGCCCGGCTACTCACCACAGTCTGCGAGAGAGCTTGCACAAACCGGTAAACCCACAGCTCAGCCGACAGCTCCAGTTGCTTATCAGTTAGCGTTGGGCGTTCGTCGAGTTCGGTTTAATAACATTTATTTGAACGCGAATATAAAAAAATTTGGCAGTCGAACGGCGGGCGACAGCATGTCTGGGCAAGTGTACTTTGTGGGCGTGGACGTGGGCACGGGCAGCGCGCGGGCAGCGCTGGTGGACGCCAAGGGTCGCGTGGAACAGCAGGCGGTGGAGACGATCCAAACCTGGAATCCGGAGCCGCACTACTACGAGCAATCGAGTGAGGACATTTGGCGTGCAATCTGCAAGGTCGTCAAGGTAATGAAATGATTTACTGATAACCTTTTAGTGCGAGATTAGATTAACCCAATTGCGGTCTGTGTGCAGCATGTCATTGCCGGCGTCAATAAGACGCAAGTGAAGGGCATTGGCTTCGATGCCACCTGCTCGCTGGTCATATTGGGCGCCAATGGAGCACCCCTGACGGTGAGCAGAAGCGGCGTAGCCGAGCAGAACATCATTCTCTGGATGGATCATCGCGCGGAGCTGGAGACGGCGGAGATAAATGCAGCCAAGCATCCGCTGCTGAAGTACGTGGGTGGTCAGGTGTCGCTGGAGATGGAGATTCCCAAGCTGCTGTGGCTGAAGCGCAATCTGTCGGAGACATACAAAGGCATTTGGCGCGCATTCGACCTGCCCGACTTTCTGACCTGGCGTGCCACAGACGTGGACACCCGCTCGCTGTGCTCGGTGGTGTGCAAGTGGAACTACGATGCCGCCGCGCACAGCTGGAGCGCGGACTTTCTGCGCGGCGCCGAACTCGAGGAGCTGACGCGCGACAAGTTCGCGGCGCTCGGCAGCGATGTGCAGCCTCCGGGCAAGCCCGTGGGCAAGGGCCTGTCCCAGCGTGCCGCCTCCGAGCTGGGCCTGGCCGTGGGCACCGTGGTCAGCACATCTTTGATTGATGCGCACGCCGGCGCCTTGGGCATGTTCGGGTGCCGGGCTGGCGCTGCCACTGGTGATGATGATGTGCAGGGCAAAATGGCGTTAATTGCGGGTACATCCACCTGCCACATGAGCATCACCCGCAACGCCTGCTTCGCCAAGGGCGTTTGGGGTCCGTACCAGGACGCCATTATTCCGGGCTACTTCTTGAATGAGGGCGGCCAATCGATTGCCGGGCATCTGCTGGATCATGTGCTTAAGACGCATGAAAGCTACAACGAGCTCAAGGAGAAACTCGGCGGAGACAAGTAAGTGGAATCCACACATGTCTTCAAACTGGCTACATAGATATCTGCTCTTTTAGGTACATTTATCAACATCTGAACAAGTTGCTGCCCGAGCTGGCGGCTCAACGTGGCCTCAGCGAGCTGAGCTGTTTGACGCAGGACGTGCACGTGTGGCCGGACCTGCACGGCAACCGCTCGCCCGTTGCAGATCCCACGCTGCGCGGCATAGTAAGTGCTGGAGGTAGCCAATATCTTTGATAAATATAGCTCTTTGCACCAACAGACAACTGGTCTGGACATGACGCGCGGCGTGGAATCCCTGGCCATCAAATACTTGGCCTTTGTGCAGGCCCTGGCTGTAGGTTAATGAATATCGCGCTAGACAATTTAGTTTTTATCGTGTATTTATTTATGCTTGATCATTTTTAGTACGGCACACGTCACATAGTCGAGAATCTCTACCAACACAAGCGTGCCGCTTTCCAGACGCTGCTCTTTTGCGGCGGTCTGGCCAAGAACCCACTCTACGTTCAGTGCCATGCGGATATTTGCAACCTGCCTGCCCTGATTCCCGACGAACAGGAAATGGTGTTGGTGGGCGCGGCCGCCCTGGGCGCCGCTGCCGCCGGCCACTTTGCCAGCCTGGAGGTGTGTACAGAATTATAGCTTTCGACTACAACAAATATCAATCAAACTCGCAACTGTTTGCAGAGCGCCTCGAAGGCCATGGGCGGCACTGGGCAGCTGCTGATGCCAAATGCCAACACGGTGGAGCTACACAACCGCAAGTACAAAGTCTTTCTGAAGCTGTTGGAACACCAGCGAGAGTACAGAGACATTATGCAGACACACAGTGCATAGATTCCACAGAATACTTTTGGATGGTCAACACTTGAAACGAATTTTATCAATATGTAAAACTGCACACTAAGTAGCTCAGTAACAAACGCTTATGAGACAGGTACTTGACTATGATCCACAACTAGGCAATAAATGCAGCCGCCTTGGAGTCAATTTTGCTGCGGCAAACGGGGCACGTGATGTCAATTTTCTGGGCGCAATCCTCGCACAGGCACACATGCCCACAGGGCAATAAGATGATCTGCAATGGCAAAGCAAGTGGTTAGCAAGGTGCACTGCATCATAGACTAAGCTCACCTCTTTGGGATTGGTGGAGCACACGACGCAGAGCTGGTCCTGTGTCAGGGTGTGGGGTCGATTGCGTGCGCGTCGCTCCCGGCGCTCTGATTCCAGGCGCCTACGTATCTTAGCTTCCTCGCGCTCCTGCTTCCTTTTGCGATACAACTTACGCACGATCAGACCCACCAGCACCATGGAAATGCTGCTGCACAACACAATCTTGAAGCTGCAATATAGAATGTATGTGATAAAATTCGCCTAAATTCGCATTTTGTTGGCTTACAGCATCGAGGACTTGGCATCTTCGAAACGTTTGATCAGCGTTGATTTGGTCGCCGTGGTCAGGAACAGTGGTCCCTGTTTGGAGGGCTGCATGCGCAGCGTTTGTCCATCGATTTCCAGCTCGCCAATGGCGGTGAGAAAGCTGCCATCGCGCAGCACCTGCTCGGTGGTCTGCAGGCCCTTCTGGCGCACGCCCGTGAAGAAGCCAAATATGTGATCAAAGAACGACAGCGACGTGGACTCGTAGTTATCGTAGACGACGTCCACATCCAGCACCGCGGCACTCATCGCATCCACAATTTCCACGCCGTGCTGCTGGTTGCGCAGCTCGAAGGGCATCTCGTTGGTGCTCTCGTGCAGCAGCTTGCGCTGCTCCGCCCAGAACCCGGCGAAGGCGCGCATCACGCGATGCTCGTGGAGCTTCACGATTTGGAGCACGCCGCTCACGCTGGGCACAAACGAGCTGCGCAGCGGCACGCCAATGGGCGTGACTGTGCCTCGTATCACAGCATACGGTATCTTTTTGTCCTGCTGACGTGACACGATGTCCTTAAGCTCGCCATCAATATTGTACTGGGGCGCCTCCTGCAAGAAACGGGAGTTGTTTTCATTGTGATTGCGATTATGCATGCAACGCAGGGGGGAGAGAGGGACGGCCGTGCTTACCCTCAACACCTTCGCGGTTGTCTTGTAGGTCACATATTCGCGGACACAGAGGCCCAGTATGAGTATATCCACGCCAAGCGCTACGGATTCGTGAATGAAATCCATTTAGATTTTGTAAAACTAATATCGAAGCTGTTAAAGCGAGCTGTGTGTCAGTGTGCCTGTGCACGGCAGAACTCAAAAATGCTAGAATTTAATTGAAATTATATTTTCGATAGGCAAAATACCAAGCAACTAGTTTTTGTTATCGATGACAATACTAACGTGTCATTATCTACTTATATCGACTATATTGCGCGCTCGTTTTGAATATTTGAATGACAGTTGCAATTTAACGTGAATAATCAATAGAAATGTTATGCAAATATTTGATTATCTAAGTGCACACACACAACTTAAGTGATTAACGTTTGTCTAGAGAAACTAGAGAACACACAAAGCCATTTCTATGTTTTCTGTGTAAATAAGAACCCATTTGCTCATCAGAGCAACATTCATTTCGTTTGTAATCGCTGCTTGTTGTAATGGTTACAATTTTTACTTTGCCCAACTTTAAACTTTCGCAAGATGTTAGATACACACTCACACACACACACACATGCGCATACACAAGCACGCACGTATTGATATAAAGACTGGTCCCCGGCCCGTTGCCAGAGTAGAAGATATCTTTACCTCACTACGTCTGCTATATTTGGGTTGTGAGTCAAACTGTTTTTGTGCTTCCCAACCACGCTATCAATTCAGACAATTCGAGTACTTGGCAGCAATTAGACGTGCTTTAAATCAGAGTGATCTTTATTCAATCAACATGTCCTTCGATAAGCTGTTTTTGAGCTTGGTGAGTTGTTAAAAGGTATTCATTTTGCTTAACAATAATATTAATTGCTCTCAAATAGCTTCTGCTCAACGTCATCAACTGGATGACCGCTGCCACGGTCACCACGCGCATCATCCAGCCGCGGGAAACGAGCAATTGTGAAAGCCGCCAGACACCAGGACCCATCTGCGAGTCCTGCGAACTGCTGGCCACCTGTGTGCAGCATTCCAATGGATGGGTCAATATACCCGTGGAATCGTGTGATGTGGCCAACGGTTTCTATTGTAATGTTCGTATGGGCACCTGCTCCAATGCCACTGGACCCTGCCATCCGTTTGGCATTGTCGGCAACTTTCAGTGCACCTCGCAGGGCATTTTTCCAGATCCCTACGACTGCCAGAAGTATCACATGTGCTACTTTGTGGGCGCCACACTGGTCGCTGCCGCCGTCGACTGCGGCAATGACAAAGCCTTCGATGCTCGCACCGGCCAGTGCTCGATGACGCTGCAGAGCAGCGTCTGCTCGCAGCCACAGTACCAGTGTCCCCAGGTGGGCTATGTGGCGGCCTGGCCGAGTAATCCCAACATTTTCTACGTGTGCAAATCGACGGTCAATCAAAATCTGAACGACACTGTGGTCATTTATCCCTCTCTGCATCGCTGCAATGATGGCGAGATCTTTGCGGATTTCGTGTGCCGGTCGGGCAACAGCTTGCCCGCGCAGTCAACCGCACAGCCGGATGTGGTGGATCCCAATGACGACGGCTTCTCTGTGATGCCAGTGCGATGCGAGCATGTGGGTCTCATAGCCGACATGGACGATTGCCACAAGTACTACTACTGCTCCGCCCTGAATGGCCAGATGCGGCACTTGGAGTGTCCTTCCGGCACCCATTACCGACCGGAGCAGTCCGCCTGCGTGATGGGCTCGTGCTGAACGCGCCGCCAGCACAACTCCAAATAGTATCTAAGTGAATTGTCGACCTTGTACTTTTGTGGCTTTAATGAACCATTTACCATTATCTTTTAATTATGCGTTTTACATTCACCCGCGAATAGTTATCTCTGGCTATTTAAGCAGCTGCCGGAGGCACTTCCAGACGACAGTCTTTAAAATGAGTTTTTCTCGGTTGTTTCTACTGCTGATTGGGTGTCTAGCTGTGGGCTGCCAGGCAAATGGCATTGCCAACAGCAGCTTGGGCATGGACTCGGCCGAGCTGGTGACTAATCCGTGCCAGGAGGTGCGCCTGGCCGGCTTTGTGTGCGTGGACTGCTCGACGCTCGGCTACTGCGCGCATGTGGACGGCCAGTGGCAGACGCTGGCTATGACCGAGTGCCAAACGGAGCGCGGCTTCTACTGCAGCGACGAGAGCACAATTGGATGCACCTGGCAGCCGAAGTGCCAGGTGCCGGTGCGCGGCAAATTCTACTGTCAGTTGCCGGGCATATTCCCGGATCCGTACGACTGTCGCAGCTATCACGAGTGCAGCGAACAGAACGTGGACACGCCCCGGCAGTGCACCAACGGAGCAGCCTACTCCCTGCTCACCCACAGCTGCAGCGTGCCCCGCGAGAGCGTGCAGTGCACGGAGAAGCAATACTCGTGCAGCTATGTGGGCCAGACTGGCGCTTGGGCAGCGAACAGCAGCTACTACTATGTCTGCCAGAAGGATAAGCAGGGCGACAAGGATATCTTCTATCCGCTGATGATGAAGTGCAGCGATGGTTACACCTTCAATGGACACAGTTGTCTCCAACCTAAGTCGAAGCTAATACAGCCAGCTCAGCAGCGGGCGGCCTGCCAGGAGGGCGCTCTCTATCAGGCGGACTCGCCCAATGGCTACTTCTTCTGCGTCGACGGCGAGCTGGCCTTTCAAAGGTGCCCAGTGGATTTCTACTTTGATGCTCTCGTAAGGACGTGTCTCAAGGCGTCGGCCAAATGCCAGGAGGGCATGCAGTATCCCACAGAAACGAAATATGGTTTCAATTCCTGTCTTGACGGAGAGCTGGTCTATCAGAAATGTCCCGTTGACTACTATTTCGATCTGAGCAGTAACGAATGTGTTAGGGAGGACGAGGAGATCTGCGAGGAATATCGGCTCTACGCCGCTGAAACGGAACACGGCTATCTGTTGTGCCTGCACGGCGAACTGAGCTATAACACCTGCCCGGAGGACACTGTCTTTAATCGCAACGGTGCCGTTTGTAGCCCAGTGCATCTGTAAGATCTATGTAATATCCCCATATAAAGGTTGAACAATAAAATGCTTCAAGTTTTCAAAGCAAATTGCGAATAGCTACAGCTATCAAGGTTAAAGTTTAGCTACACTAGATAATTGCTCTCTGCTATTTTTGTTCAAAATTTCGAGTCAGCTAAAATCCGTATCTAAGTGCATATCGTTTAATTAGTGCCCCAACATTTCCGGACTCGGGTTGGCCTTGTGTTATTTAAGCCGCTGCTAACAGCAGCCAGCGGCAACATTCTTCAGAATGATGCGTTCCACGTTGCTGCTGCTGCCGCTGCTGCTGGCTGCTCTAACTCTAGCTGCGGAGTCGCCAAGCTGCCGCAATGGCATGCTTTATCCGGCGGAATCAGCTTACGAGTTCTACTACTGCGCTCGCGGCGAGCTCCAGCATGAGACCTGTCCAACCGGCAGCTATTTCGATGCCAACTTCCTCATCTGTCGCCATGGACAGCCGCCAGCCCCCAGCGAAGTTGCGCCCACCACGTCCGGCAAGTGCCAGCGCTGGGGCTTGGCTGCGGATTTGACCGACTGCAATAGCTATTACCACTGCGAAGCCAAAGATGCCGATGTGAAGCGGGGCAGCTGCCCCCAGGGCCAAATCTTCGATCAGTCCAAATTTACTTGTATTGTGGGCCAATGTTGAGGTTTAAAACAAACTTTACTTTATAAAATAACAAAACTTAACATTAATAAAGTGAGAAAAAACTGCAAGCAGAGCGAGAGAGAGGGAGAGGAGAGAGAGAGAGATAAACGACTCAATCGTCGCATTCGCGTATAACGGGATGCAGGACAATGGAGGCACCGTTGCAGCCAGTGCGATCGGAAATGAAATCATGGAAATTGCTCTCCAGCGCCCACATGAAGCGCTTGTGTCCCGGCAGCACCTGCGTGGACAGGCGACAGTCGCCGCCGCGTTGCACCTCCTGCAAATTGGAGGCCTTGAAGCAGGTCTCCGAGTCCCACAGGTAAATATCGTTCTCGCCCTTGTAGCGGAAGAAGAGCGAGGTGCCGCCATCGGCGCCCAGCAGCACCGCCTGCTTGCCGTAGGGCTTCGGTCCCACGTCTATGATGGAGCCCGCCCCCTGACCCACACGCAAATACTCGCCCTTTATCGAGTACAGACGCGACGAGCTCAGGTAGCTGAAGAACAGCGTTGAGGTGCCATCCGGCTTGGCAGTCAACGCCACATAGAGCACGTCGTTGGTCGGCGCCGTGGCCCGTGGCAGCACAATCCGGTACGATTTGTTGCCCGTAATATCATAGACGAGAATGCTGCGCGCTCCAGCATCGGCCACATAGCTGCAAATGGGAGCGAGGAAAAAATGGAATTGGAAAATGGAAAATTTTTTCAATATTGTTACATGTCGATTAAAAAACAATCAATGTGAATTTTGCTGGTTGCGCACTTAAGACGAAAACAACAAGAAAAGGAAAGAAAACTGATAAAATTTCTGTGTTCGGCGCACTTATCATATTTCACATGATTTGTCTTCTTTTCTTTGCTCTCTCTTCTAATAAACTTGACTTTTTCTACTCGTTCCGTACGTGATAAGAGCATATTGGGCTTGTGCAATGTCCGTCCGTCCGTCCGTATTGAATCTAGAGACTCAATACTAGAGTATATGTATATGCGTGTATACCCGCGATAAAGTGCTAAAATATTCTCTACTATTCCAACTGGAATAGATTTTATCTATATATTTTCCTCAGTTTTAAAGCTAGATATATACAAATTTTTGGATACGCCCTCTGGAGTTATTGATAAAATCTATATATCTTAGGGCAGAAACCGTGAAAATCCATATCGCACGCAATTTTAAGGCTAGATTCACTATATTTGCAGATAGGCAGCCACGCCCACTCTTGTCCCATAAATTACAAAACTCTATATTTTTCCAAAAAAAAAAAAAACAAAAATAATTAAGGGCGATTTCGACTGTTTTAAGCTGCGAACGAGTATTGCGCAGTCGGTTACAACCGACTGCAATGTTCTGATTTAGCTGCACCTTCGAGGGCTTTTACTCACACAAATGGCTTGTTGTCCTTGGAGTAGTCGACGACAATGAACTGCAAACGGCTCTCGGAGGTCACCAGATCGCTTAGATCGATGCTTTTGACCACCTTGCTGTTGGCCGTGTTGATGGCCACAATTTTGGGACTGCAGCGGCGGATCGGCTGCTCCAGCGTATTAACAATGCCCACGTCCAAGGCCCACAGCAGACCCTGTTAATTGTAACACAAGCGAATAATATAGAATTCGTAAATATTTCAATTGTAATGGAGACATGGTTGGAATTTTTATGAGGCAAACATTTAAGTGTTAATTCATTGGCATATTTAAATTTTGTATGCGCATCAGCGAAAATAATAAACACCAACCAACAACAACAGTGCATGTAAATTGTGTGTAATTGCTGAAAAGCAAATAAGCAAACAAATTCGCGTGCCAATTGTTGTTATTGTTATGTACATATAATATTTGCTGTTATTGTCTGCTGACTTCTGTGTAAATCATTTTGCTGTACACAAATTGCAATTGGTTTATGGCTTTTAAATGAATTTCGATGCATGAAAATTGCAATTGAAATTAACTAAGAATTGGAAATAAAATTGAAAATATCTATAAACTGAAAAGAAGATATTCATAACAATGCGATTCTCGAACAAGATATATGTTTTTAAAAAGCAAAACAATTATCGCAATTAACGTCTTTTCTACGCAGTCGTCAATTTGTCCATAAGTTGTTCAGCTGCAAATTAAATTCGTATATGGATCAAATTGGAAGTTGAAATTGCAATTGAAATTGTGTTCTGTATTAATCAGCATGTTTTACAGAGCTCAAAGAAATTGTTTACCTTCAGCCGAGGAGGGGAATTTTTCGGTTGCACATTTCATGGTTCCTTTTAAAATATTCCATTTATATCGAAATTTTTTGGACTGGGTCACTCAGTTTATTTGATTAAAATTGCAATTTCAATGTAGTGGCCAGTTGTTAAGAAAAACCATATACATCGAGTGTATATATTTTTTAAATATTTTATATATGCTGCATTGATAGCGCGAGTTGCATAAAAACTTGAAGAAGCAAATGGCTTTTTCCAGCTAAATTGGCTTGTTAATGTAAGTGTGTGTGTGTGTGTGTTGTAACGGTTAAGCGCAGCGGCTCTTCGTAGCAACACGTCTGCCTGAAAATAATAACAAATTTGATGGCACTCACATTTTGATCCACAGCCACATCGACAACGGATTGCAGCGCCTGACAGTTGCC
Source organism: Drosophila colorata (assembly GCA_035041545.1). NCBI lineage: Eukaryota > Metazoa > Arthropoda > Insecta > Diptera > Drosophilidae > Drosophila > Drosophila colorata. The sequence goes on from JAWNLD010000564.1 coordinate 12,908,018, forward strand.
CTCCTCCTGTATGGCCCAGCAGGGATACGGCGCTATTTTGGCCAAGCACTCGCCCTTCTTCAGATTCACCTTGCCCAGTGTGAAGGGCACGCCCTGCTTGTAACGCGGCAGCGCCACAAATGCCGAATCCCGCTGCAGCTGGGCACGCGTCACAATCACATTTCTGGGCACATAGCGACCCGACTGCACATAGATGTTCTTGGTGGAGTCGCAGGGCCAGTGCAGGTTGCTGCCGCTCAGCTGGAAGGTGAGCTCGGCGAGCGGGTTCTTATCGCACTTGCTGCTGCCAATCGAGTTGGAGTTGGCGCTGCTCGTGGAGTCGTCGAGCGAGGAGCTGTAGCCGGCACAGGACACGGCTATCAGCGAGAGGAGCAGCAGCAATGGCAGCAGTCCAGCCATTTTTTTTCAAAACTGAATTAATAATATCACTTGCTTGGGATTTGGTTAATGGTAAGCTGCAGCTCTGGCTGCCGTTGATTATGTAAAACTGTTGCGGCGCTTGGCACATTTATATTTATAGCTGCTGCTGGATTTGAGGCATTTGGCGCGTGTTCTTTTGCCGCGTCTGGCCCGGGGCGAGGTCGTCTGGTAAACATGAGGAAACATGTGTCTCACCGAGTTTCACACGCGCACACACACACACACACACATACAACTAGGGCGCTGGCCAGCCATCACGTCTGCTGCGCGCCATTTTGTGACACAACGGAAGTATACATCAACCCGCCCCGCCCCCTGCGCCTAGACAGCACTTGCGGAAGTGAAAGCCGCAAAAAAAAAATGTTTGCTGCGCGTGTTGCAGCAATTTGCACAATTCAAATTTTAATTGATGCACATGAAATGCGCTTGCCCTTCGGGCAAATTTCACAAGCAACCGCTGGAATATTTAATAAAATTTGAGAGCTTGTTCAAGCTGCCTAAATTGCCTGCCCTCCTGGGCCAAAGGCTGTCAAAAGTAGTTTGCCCTTAAGCTTGCCAAAGAGCTCGGTGTCAATATCAAAGTTTCTGCTTGTGTCATTGATAAACTTTCGGTTTGTTTTTGTTGTTAGGTGGGAAAACATGTGTTTCTCTTCCATATTTAATGGAGAATGGCTTTTGTGAGCGCTGCCTGCTGGCTAGTTTGATGAATTTTAAGATAACTTCCAAGCAGACTTTGTGCTTGACATTTTTAAAGCGAATTTTACAAAGGAAAAAATTTAAAATTAGAAATGTTGTTGAACACTTTCTGATAACTCTTAAAGTTGATAAGCAAACACTTCCAACTTGCATTTTAAAATTTAACTTATCTACGACTTTTCTAACATCAATAGCTCTAACTGAACTGCCTTCAATTGGGGGTATAGCTCAGGGGTAGAGCATTCGACTGCAGATCGAGAGGTCCCCGGTTCAAATCCGGGTGCCCCCTTGAATTAAATTTCCTTTTACTTTTTTTATATATATTTTTTTGACAGAGCCAAAAATTTCAAAGTCCCCATTAAAGGTGTGACGTTGACCCCGGGCTGGGGGTTAGGGGCGCCAGTGCATCGTAAACAAAGCGTGACCGTCCATAAGCATCACCGCCTGATTATCTGTCTTTGTCTTTCTTTTCGCCACAAAGCGAATAAATAGCAGAGTGCGCACATAATGTGATAGGATATTGGCTGGGTCCAGCTGGGCGAAGCTGTTTGGCTTTGTTTAGTCCCGGGACTCTGGCCAGCACGCGCATTAAATTATGGTCAAGAGTGGCACAGTCTATCCCTTTAAATGCACCCACAAAAAAAATAAATAAAAATAAAAAATAACGTTGGGCTAAATTTAAGCTGGTGAAAACACAGAGCTGACCCTTACGTAAAGACTGTGGTCTTTGGCCTTCGATCTCCAATCTCCATTCGCACAATATGAAATGACATGCAGATTGAATTTGTGTGAAATTCGTTTTAATAAACTGTCATAAGTTGCCTTTTTTGATGGTAATCTGAAAATTTATAATACACAGTTCCAGCGACATGTGTGTGTGTGTGCGTTTGTGTGTGGTGTGTGGGCGTTCGCCTGTCTGTGCCATCACTCGAGCTTCACGAGTCGTAGATAAATATTTATACGCTTTCATAAATAAAAGCAATAAAAAACCAAAAATAAACCAAAAATCTGCCAGTGTAAAATGCAAGTCATATAAATCTGGCCTGCCATATGCGTAGAAGTATGAATATAGTATACAAATATATGTACATATGTATGATCTTATAAATGGCAAAAAATATTCTGTAAATCACGTTTGCGATTCACAGAAAAGTCAACAAAATTCAAATTTCTTTTTTACTCAGTTCAATTGTGCAACATTTAAGCTCAAAGCCGTTAAAAATAAAGCGTTAATTTATGGTAAATCATTTAATTCGACCAATTGAGCTTGTGCCCAAATAAAAGAAAACTTTAAGCAGACGTTAACATAAAAACTTTGCCGGCCAAATAAAGCCAGAAACCGAAATCGCGAGAACAGAAACAGAAAGCGAAAGCAAAAACAAAACTCAAAAGCATGGCACATAAATTATGCAGCTAACTAAATAGCAAAGAAACAGCGCAATGCGATGATCAGCATGATTATCTTAATACCCTAGAAAATGTTTCAAATAAAATTCATTGATATTGAAAGCAAAATCAAAAAGGAAAGAAAAGTGAGCCAGATCCATTTAAAGTTTGTTGTCGGCACTTAAAAATGGCACAAACTTAGTTATTTTTGTGAAATATTTATTTGTATAATACTTATTTTATTTTTTGATTATAATTTTTTTTTATTTCCTTACAAATAATTCAATATTAAAGCCAACGAAAAAATGGAATAAACAAAATTGGGCTGTCGCCCTTTATTATATAAATTATATGTATAAATTTAAATAAATGCGTATCTTGCTTATTTTTTATTTATGTCCGTATTACTGCATTTTAAGCTAACATTTTTCGGAAGCACGTCTCGGTTTTCGTTATATTTTTCATAAGCTTAAGACAATTCATCACTGACCCCAAGTCGCCTGAATACCCTAGATAAACAACAAAAATGCAATCGGCCAATCAGTGGCCAGAAAGTTGAAATATTATTATAATTTATGGGAATTTTCGCCACTGACCGGCACAAAAAAAAATGCTGCGTCCAGCAAGTTTAACGACCCATTTAACAGAAAACCAGCGTCAACGTGACCACAGTCAATATTTATTCGATTTTTTGTTTGTTTCTAAAACAAGGCACAGGGAAATGTGTGAAAAAAACAACAAACAAAAACTAGGCAAAAGTCAAATTACAGTTAAGGCTATTTGCGTATTCAATTGGACTTTTATTGGGTATATTATTGAAGTATTTTAAAGAAGCATTTTGTGTGATCCGTAAATTGGGCCAGATTGTGGACTGTTGACTGTTGATAGCCTTTGGCCAAGAAGCTCTGCACATGACGCATACGCCTCGTTATGCCGGCAATAAAAACCGTTCAAATAATCGAACGATAAATAGCTTGAGGCAGGGATTTCTGCCGTGTCTACTCGAGGGTTGGGGTCACTATCGGTCAGCTTTCATCTCAGTTGTTGTCTCTTATCTCTCCGGGCTATAAGCTAATGTTTGCATAAATTATGTAGGGCAATGCGGAAAGCATGCCGGAAGTGCTTGTCATCAATATTTTTTCGCTTATTCCTAAGCAGAGGAATGCGTGAGTGTGTGTTGGTGTGTGTGTGTGTGTGGTGTGCGCAAATAAATCAAACTGGGATAGGGGAAGGGATTTGCTGGCAACACATATGCGGGCCTTGGCTGACATTTTGGCATGCCAAACATGTCGCGTTGCTGGAAACACTTCGGGCGTTGTCTGCCGATCTAGTCGAGAGTCATTTCTTTTCTTTTCCTTTTTTTTTTTTTTTTTCCATTTTGGGTAAAATGGCAGCTGCTTGGCCTGGGGCTGGATTTGCTGTAGTTAAAGCAATCACATGATAAGTTAACTCTATTAATAAAATTACAGCTGAGCGTTGAGGCGTACAAATATGTATATATCGATTGAGTTATGAGAGGCCATTAAAATTATATATTTCACATATTTCAAGCACAATTTGACTAATTTGCAAATTCATCAAAATGTTGCTGTGGAAAATTACGAAAGCAATCACTCAGAAATTAGCCGCAAACATCCTGTGGAGTGGCATGCAATCAGGACGCACTTAGTTGGCTTGGCCCAAACGTGGTGCAAGCATCCAGCTGTGTGTATGCGTCTCTAATTGCAATAAGAGTCAATTCATTAGTCGCAGCATGAGTTGCATACTTAGTTTTGTCTAAATACATATATAAATCTATATATATATATATATATTTATATACACTTTTATCGTCTAGTGGCCACTTTTGTCTGCTTTGCTGTGGCTTCAGCGCGTGAAGTATTTCAATTATTTTTAATGCAATTGGCTGCCAACTGTGCGACACTCACACCCCAAAGACCAACTCTTGAATAGTTTGTTTTGGCTTTTTTTTTCTGTCACGCCGCCAAGGTTCTTCCACCAGAAAGTTGTTTGCAATCTGAGAAATTGGCTAGCAGCACGTCGTGCATTTCTGGCCGCTTCGATGGCTTATATAAGACACGACAGTTGGGCAACTTGGAGTGCATTCAATATATATTCTCAGTCCCATACGCCCAAAGCTTAAGCATAGAGATGCGTTTATATCTAGCCAACTGGCTGGGGCTGCTCCTGGCCGTTTGTATTGCGCCGCGGCGTGCCCTTGGCCAGGGCACCAAGTACGGCTTGTGGACCCCGGATCGGGCACACTCCGACACACAGCCCATTCAGTGGACGGGTGGGCAGTTTGAGTTTCCCTGCGCCAGCACCAAGTCTTTGTTCAAGAGCTCCGGCAAGTACATAGCCAAGAATGTGATTGCCACGCGTGCCCAGCTGATTGGCGATACCATCTACTTGGCGCTGCCGCGCTATCGCAAGGGTGTGCCGGCGACGCTGGTGAAGACCAACGTGCTGCCGGGCACCTGCTCGACGACCTTCAAGCCGTATCCCTGCTGGGATCTGCAGGAGGAGGGCAACTGCAAGGCGCTCCAGTCCGTGGTCGATCTGGTCGTTGATCAAAACGAGGTGCTCTGGGTGCTGGACACGGGCATTGTCAACACCCTGGAGACGCCGGTGCGCAAGTGTGCGCCCAAGGTGGTCGCCATGTCCGTGAAGACGGGCAAGGTGCTGAAGACCGTCTCGCTGGAGGGCCTCACCTCGAGCAGCTCCCGCCTGCAGTATCTGGTGGTGGACTACGCGCCCGATGGCGGCTGCTTCATCTATGTCAGCGATGCGGCGAATCGCGCGATAATCGTTTATAATCTGCAAGCGGATCGCGGCTTTCGCGTGGTGCTGCCCAAGGCCGTCTCCGCCGGCTGTCGGTCCCGGGACGTGCTCTACATAGCGCTCATACGCCGCGACTGCGGCTCCACGGAGCTCTACTTCACCTATCTGAGCACCAGCAAGCTCTTCTCCCTGAAATCCGAGTACCTGCGCAGCGGTGTCGCCGACGGGCGCATTTTGGGTGAGTTATCGCAGCCACTTTTGACAGCGAATGCAGTTTTTAATTGGCCCGCTCTTTGTATTTGCAGATCTGGGCAAGAAGCCGAGTCGCATGGTCATCATTGGCACGGACAATGGATCGGCCATATTCTTCCGCAACGAGGGCGACGCGGAGGTCTATCGCTGGGACACCAACTCCACGTTCGCGGAGGCCAACTTCAAGCCCGTCTATCGCAGCCAGACATGCCAGCTGGTTACCCATGCGGTGCCCGATTACAAACGGAATACGATGCGGGTGCTGCAAAGCAATTTTCCGGATTATATGCAGAATCGTATCGGATGTGGGGCCATTCAGCAGCTAAACCATATGCAGGGCTGTTGGTAGGCACAACACACACACACACGCACACATACAGACTAACACACACACATACACTAGACACTAGCACACACATACTAAAATACACACACAAACACACACACACACACACCAAATCACATAGTTGTTGTTGCTGTAACTGCGCTGGCTTTGCGGCAAAGCTTCTGAAATTGCAGTCGCAGCAACAACTGAAAAATCGTCAAGAGTCCAACGTTGGCTCTTAAAATGGATTTGCATTTTGTACATAAACTAGCAACTTTAGTAAGTTACTTTTTTTGTTGTTGTTGTTAACTAAGATAAGCAATAAACAGTTATTCTGCTGTACTTTTGAATTGGCATTGCGTATACGCAACTTCCTCTTCGAGCTTGGCGCCATTCAATTGGCTGATTGGGCATGGAAATGAGCGCATTCAACTCCATAATAACTGAGCATAGCTGCGAGGATATCGTATTTCTTTTTTTTTTTTATCTATTTTTAGTTGGTTTTATAGAATCTGAGTTGATTCAACTGGCACTCAATTGTTGCCATTCCATGGGTTAACACGAGTGCATTCGACTTTCTTCACGCGATTACAGATTTAGGCAATACTTTTGGGGTCAATTAACTTTGGGCAAAAACAATGCACTGAAAATCTGATATGTTAAAAGACTTTACATATATGTTTTGTTTATATTTGAATACATGAAATAAATATTATACAAAGTAATCAAATAAAGCCGTCTGTATGTCTATCCGTCCTTCCGTTCCAAGAGCAGCGTTTGTGTGTATATATGTGATTTTCTCTATGTAGCGGGGTCGGACGTGCCCGACTGGAGCTCTCTTACTTATTTTGTATTATTTTTTATTGTCATTTTGACTAAGATCTTGTTTTCTTCACTCTCCAAACTGGGTTCCGTGCCCCTAGTGCGCAGTACTTGGTACACCTTTAAGAGGTAGTGACTTCTTGAATGCACATGTAATTAAAGTAAGTCTCACATTCACATTAAAGTAAGTCCCACCTCCTGGCAGCAGCGACTCCTTTGTGCTTTCTCCAACCAGTTAATTAACATAACTGAATACTCCACATTATGAGCTGGCAGTTGCAATGACAACAAATTGCCGAGGCTCTTAATACACTTGCCCTGATTACAGTATATTTCAACAGCAGTCCCATTTGCTCGGCCCGCGTAGCACTCATTACCCCAGCTGTCTACGACTTAATTGCGCCAGAGATTCGCGAGTACCCGGTTCAACTGTAACGCCAGCTAATTGGGGAATTTCGTGATAAATCGCATGGCGGCTGCCTGGCTCAGTTCTTGACACCTCTTGGGGTGGCCTTGAGCCTTAGCAGGTTGCCTCTCTGTCTGGCTTTTGCCGCCTCTTTGGCATCACTTTTCAATAATATTTTAATTAATCAGCTGCATTTCTGCACGTTGGGCTTCGCTGTTGACCTTTGGCCCTGGTCTGATGATTGCGGTCGCTTCTATGGCTGCACAAATAAAATGAATTGATGAGCATATTTAGCAAATTGCTTGCCATTTTCATATATTTTTAGATTCCAGCCAATAAATGTGGGCTTGTGTGTGTGCTTGTGTGTGTGTGTGTCTGATTACAATTGAAATTGTGCCAGCTCAAAGGCTTCTCGCCGCCGAATAGGCAACGAAAATGTGCTGCAATGAAAACAGGTCACATATGTGTCATAAATGTGTCAGTGACAGGAACGCAAATATTAACGATAATAAATTTTGTTTTTCGGCTGTTGCCCCTATGCGCAAACCGAGCTAAACTCCAAAAATACCCGAAAAGAACACTTTTCATTGTTGCTGCTTGGGATTGTGCCCAGCTGACAAAATCAGCAGTCCGCAAAGCCAGCGATAAACTTGTCTCTCTACGCTTGATTTACAAAGCGCTTGGTTAGCGCCAACTCAAACAAAATCAACAAAAAACCGTATCAACAAAACGGAGCCAGACACAAAAATGTTTTGAGAGCAGGAACTCAAACAAACTGAGCAAAGTTTTGGAAAAAAAAATCCGAAAACAAATCAAAAATGTTTTGATAAAAAAATATGAGTAAACATTTAGTGGAAAGTCCTATGGTTGTGATTGATTGAAAGTGAAATTGATTAAAGTGAAATAATAATAAAAGCCTGTACTGAAACTCCCCTTGAATACGATTTTTGGCCTCTTTTTTTCTTAAATGCACCCTCTTTATATTCCGCCTCCCACTCGTCTTTTCTTTCTCTTGTTGTCTTATCCTTTCTTACTTTTACTCTATCTCTCTTTTCTCATCTCAATCACTCTCACTCCCTCTGACTAGCTTATCCCTATATTATCGCATTTCTTGTGCTAAATGTAAAAATAAATAAGTATTAGTAAGTATAATTAGGTATAAGCAAGGACTAGTAGCTATACGTAAGTCCGAATGGGTGAACAGGCTTCCCACAGCTGAGTCCACATAATCGCCCATTTAAACGCTTTCGACCGCAACAGCCTTTTGAATTATATATTTATTTTATTATACACATCAGGAGAGGTGTATTAAAGCAACATAATTTTCTCGAAATTCCTCAGAAACTGTCTTAAGAACGCAAAAATTCAGCCATTCTTTGAGAACAACTATGTATAATTAATTTCCGCAGAAGGAAAATAAATTGCAAGGAAACGCCGGCAAAATTACTTGATGAAAATGTTATTTTCCTGCACTTTGAGCACAGAAGAAAACCAAAGAACAACGGCAACTTTAAGCATCTGTCTGCCCCATTCTACCTTTTGTTATTTTACACATATGACAAACTTATATAAACGGGAAATGCTATGAAAAGTTACTCAGCTGCAGGTGAATTTTGGGCTTTCTTGCTTTCTGCTCTGCTCAGTTTGGTTCTTCCCCTGCATTTTGGCTTTGGGCGCTTTGTCAGAAGTGTCAACTTGTCAGAAGCCCAGCCGTTATCAACTTTGTATGCAAAGTTGGTTGCCAAGCTTCATCTAACATCAAAGCTGTCAGCAAACCACATAAAATTGCTATTAAACTCGAAACAGTTGCCTTATTTAAATTCACACTCATACGGCCCACTGATTGAATCTAATTCTATTCTGGAAACTTTATGTGCAAATAAGGAAAAGTATTCCGTAAAGGCTACAATAGTCCCGCCAGCGTCTGAATTAGCTTATAATCATTATCGCGGCAGTTTCTGTCGTAATGCATATTATATGTGACACATCTGCGACATAGCTTGTCCACATATCAGGACCTCAATTATCAGCCTAAGTGTCGTTAAACCAGCAACTGCTAAAAATCCAATCAATAACTTTTTTTTATCACACAAAGCAGACGTGCGTGGCATGAGGAATGCGTGGAATCGCATGCCACGTCTATAAACACAGACTCGGAGACAGGTCGAGTGGCATGCTACAATGGGGACCCATTAGATATGCAAAGGCAGACGGGAATACAGCCCCGGGTGGTAGCATTGCCCACACATTACAGCTCATCTCGGCTGACATTCAATAAACATTTCAAACGTTCAATTATTTTTCAATTGCATCGATTTGCGCTGAGCATTCGGCAGTTTTGGGCTCTCTACCTAAGCAGCTCCAGGACACAATGAAATCTGCGACGCAAAATGACAACGAGACATTTGTGCTGCTGCCGCACACAACTAAAGAGAACGTTAGCCGGAAGTTATTTGAGAGCCATTTTTGTTGTCCCGCTAGCTAAATGCTCCAGCCTTTTGGACGCCACACACAATCCCCAATCCAATTCAACTGGTTTGCATTAAAGAGCACCAAGAACCTAACTGAAGTACTGTATCTGTTGGCATACACACTGCGGTTACTGTGTGTGCGTGTTAGTTTGTGGCAGGGGTAAGCTAAAGTGCCCGCCATAGTAAACAGGAAATGCTGACTTGACAGCGCCATATTCCCTTTACCGCACACACTCATGCCCAAAACCGGCAACGGCAGCTGCCATGGCAACCATTCGCTTAACCGCAAAAACCAGAAACCATTTCGGCTACGCTGCCTTGCGCGATAATCCTTTCAATTCACTTGGACATTTTTTTGTGTGTAATGCAACTATCTCCCTCTCGCCTCTAAGAAAAAAAAAAAGGTTTCTAATGGTTTGGCAATGGTGCCTAATGGCTGGAATTTGATATTGCATATATCCTTATTGCGTATGTATATGTTTAGTTGCCAATTCGCTGTGTATTGCAATTTAAGCTGGCTTACCCTTTTTAATTTAATCCCTAAAATATTATTATAAAAACAACAACAGTTATTATAAAAACAAACGTATATATTTATTTGATTTAAACACACACCAAATTTCGCCATAAATCTCCTAAAAAGCATCAACAGCTTAAGTTAATCAACATGTGCTAAAAAAAAACATACCACGGAAAAGCCGACGCCGCAACGCAACTAAAATAACAAAAAAAAGAATGTAAATTGAAACACATACATATAAATGACAAATAGTATAATCCAATGTATAAACATTTATGCACAGGCGTGTTCATGTGTGTGTGTGTGTGTGTGTGTGTGTGCCTGTGAAAACATAAATCTAACAGACGCTTAAAATATGTGAAAAATAGTACAAAAAAAATGCCAGAAAAAACAACACGCAGATAACCAAACGGTTTATGACCGCTCAAAAAGGGTTTAAACATATTTCAAAATGGAATTTTCGAGTGTATTAAAATTGTATTTTTCGCCTCATGTTGTTGTTAGTATTTTGACCAAAAAAAAATGGTGAGTACTATATCATATTATTTGATGATTTATTACACTTGTTTGACTGTGTGTGGTTTCTGTCTGGCTGTGGCAAGTCAACTAGACAGGTTTGACGCTTGCTTGGTGTTGTTGCAATGCCTAGGAAAACTTTTGCTATAAATAAATAAAGCAAAATCACAGCAGGTACGAAATTTTGTAGGCCCCAAAGGCAAGGAGTTGAGTGCAAGTCACAAACTCAAGTGTGAGGTTTCCATTCATAAAACAACTGTTACTTGCAATCCACATAGCAAAAGCAGGCAAAAGCAAAATGGCTGCAAACGTGAGAGAAAGTGCGAGAGCATGTGAATGAGCGTGAGAGCGCTTTGCGGCGCTGCAGCGTCAAGTTTTTGCTGCCAGCTGTTGTTGTGGATGCCAAGTGGATGGCATAGGCAGTACACCAGTTGCGCCTTGTGGATCGCAGGCCTTGTTTACTGCTGATTTACAGCTGATTGGCGCTGCCGCCACCGCTGCCGCTGCCACCGGACTGGCAACACTTTCGTCAGGCGCACAGGAAACAGCTCCATGTCGGCCAACAGCTGGTCACCGTTTTTTCAGCTTTTCAGTTGGTTTTCCATTGCGGCGCCGCACGCACGTGTCTCGGCAACGCCACGGGTTTCTGCATCTGGATATCAGTAGCTGTGCCTGGGTCTGTGTTTCTGTTTCTGTTTCGGTATTCGGTACGCTCTCCCTTTTACGCGCTGCGCTGTGCGTGTTTTGTGCGGTGCTAAAAGAATTCGAAGAGAAATACATAAAATAGAAAAATTAAATAACATAATTTAAGAAAATAAATTGAAGTATCTTGGAAAATTTTTGATTGCAGCGCTTGTCTGTTGCTGACATAAAATTGATGTGATTTCATTTTAAATTTTATTAAACAAAAAGGATAAATGCCTCCTGCCTCATGACATTAATTGAAATCGTGTAAGCGCCGTTTCATGCTAAGCACACAGACAGCTGCAATTGAAGCGCCGCTTTTTTTGGTAAGTTGAGTTTTGGCTAAAGCGGATCTTAAAAACTTTTTGCCAAGTTCACAAAGCTGCTTTGGAATGTTCGGGGATTAGCGGCCAAAAAAATCAATTTTTTCCTGTTTAATGTTCCTGTTGAAAAATATAATTTTAATCTTTTTGATAGCGAATTATAAAATAATATTTCTGAAATTATACAAAATTTAACCCTAAATCGAAGAAGTGCGCTTTTTAGACGTACACGAGAAATAGGTTGTCTCTATTCTTACCCCTTACCTGTATCGGAATCGATCCATCTCCAGGAAATATGTTTCCCCAAGCTCATCTTATCCATATAAATAGCGCATGTCATAAAGGCATCCTCATCCTAAACATTTACCTATCTATTCTTATCTTCAAGCCACATGCTACTCACGGCCATTATTATAACGCTAGCCACATAAGTATATGCTTGGCTTTACTTTATGATCGATGTGGCCACAAAAGTGCAATCGAAGTCGAGACGACAACGACCCAACGCGCACAACTATCAACTGGGGTGTAGTTTTGTCGGGAAAGTGTAAATTAAATTTATGTGTTACGCATAAAGTGTATTCTTTATAGTCAATAGTCGCTGCGTTACAAATAAACAATAAAAGCGACTCAAATCATTTGTTCATCTGCTTGAAAGTCATAAAAATCACTTTTTCAGATCGTATGCAGGCAAAAGGGAAGTTAGCATAAAGAACAAATTTTACCAGCGAAAAGGAAAATGACAGACAGAAAAGGCAAAAGGACAAAAAACATAAACTACAAACCTTAAACATGTAAACCTGGCATTTTTATATTTTTGCCAAATACTATCTTTCTGCGTTTTGCTACTGCCGGCTGGGTGTTTTTTACGGCCACTCAATAAAAGTCAAGAGAATGTCCAAAATAAAAATTTGTATAACACAAAGCAAAGAGTAGATACAACAAATGAAATGGCCAGGCACAAACAATACACGAAAGGTTTGTTTGCCAAAATATTTGCCCAGATAGCGCAAAAGTTTTCTAATTTCCCTCAAGGAAATTGTCCTTCGCAAGTTGACTTAACTTAGTGCAAGCCTTTCCTTTTCACAGCCATTTCTGCCGTATTTATGCAAACAAACCAAACTTCTGTCAATGAAAGCCACAATAAACATTTCAATTTAAGTGCTCCGAACTAGCGCCGAAAATCCGCAAAAGGAAGCGTAACAGCTGGTACTACTTACTAAAAGCATTCCTGAGTGTTTGGCATATCTGGTATTTTATTTTTCGTATATTTTCCATATTTTGCAAATTTTGTACATTTTCTATATATTTTCTCACAGTTGTCAGAATTTATAAAAACATGGTCGTTAGTTTTAATTGGCTCTGCCACTGCCGACACATTTATTTTAGCGCAATTTTTCTGGCGGCGACATAAGAAAGCAAATAAGTGCAGCCATTAAGAATGTTGCAATCGAGAGTGCTTGATGGGAAGATACCCTGTCGAAAATATAGTACATTTATCTTAATTTATAGAATTATACATACATACATATATAAAATATATAAATATAGTAAATTACTGCATTGGTTATTATTCGATCAGACCAAGAAAAAGTTCAGACCAACCTTAATTTTTAAAAGGTTCCTATGAAGACTCTTAAATAGTAATTATGTATACTTAATCTGTTTCTAGTTGTCCCCTTCTATAGGTAACATTATTTTGTATAACATAACTTACCCTCCCCTGACATTCGTATAATTACGTGGTATAAAAAGCCCGCCAACGAATGTGTCCATAAATTTTGCTCCCTAATGTCCGTTTATTTGTCTGTCAAACTCGTCACAGTCACTCGAAAGTCAAATGTCAATAGCCTATGCAATCGTCGAGTCGTGACTTTGACTTTGACTCGCTTCCAACGGATTAAATGAAACGCATCAGACTTTCAGCACTGGTCAAGTTCATAAGAAATATCGCATAAGTTGAGCTAATTAATTCTTGCAGCTGCCCATGAGACAGTAATTACCAATTGTGGTTTGATCCCCAACTGAAAATGAAAATGATAGCAGTCTTTGTCTCAGTGTAGCCGCAAGTTGACTGCTCGGCGGTTGCCAGGCGGCGACTGTCTGTGGCACTGACTGTGGCAGTGCCTTTTTGTGGTTAGAAAAACCGTTGGCCGTGGCTTTGCTTTGTTTTTGATATCATTTAAAAGAACTGCTCAAGGCTTTTACCAGCTGAATAAACTTTGCAAGCCAAGTTATTCCTACATTTTTAAGGCAAACTTTAAAAAAATTTCTATTTATTTTTGCTTACTCTGTATTAAGTATTGCTGTTCGAATTTTAATTGATGCATCGTTAAACATTGCGCAAACGTTGCTTGCGATTTAAGCTCATGATGCCAGCGTGGGAATTCGTGAAAACATAATACCCTTTAATAAGGTTTCTTATGTGGCTTAACTGATAAGCTGTCAAAAGTTGCGTATACGCCACGTGTGACGCGTTGTTGAAAATGCGCGAATATGTATCATAAATTGTGTTACATTTTATAGCTTGTAAGAAGAGGACTTGGAAAAAACTTTGCGGCTAACATGAAGATGGTCTATTCACCATGTGGGCGTCGACAACGATTCTCTGGAGGTGTGTCAGAACGTGATAATCCAAGTGGGTACTGCTGAAATAAATGACTGTGGGCGAAGTCCACATTAGGACCTTTTCACTCTCAAATGATCCACGTAAAGTGTTTGTCTAGCCGGCCCTTAAAATAAATTCAAACGGCTCTTAAAATTGCCAACAATTTTTCAATGAAAAACCTACGAGCATAGCTGAAATATTTCAATACCAAACCCATGACAATATAAACCTCAAGAGGGGCTAGCCGCAGAATTTATATTATGGGTTGCGGTTGACAAAGTTGTGCTTCAATCAGCGCCTGATAAAAGTTCCAGTAACACACCCTGCCCGGGGGTAACTGAGTTGTAAGCCATTTTTGCATACCCGGGCAGACCCTTAAATGGATCAATATTTCATTTCGCCCATGCTTATGCGCCAGTCGAGGCCCAGTTGGCGGGAAAGTACTTGAAATAAATCAGTGGTAAGAGTGCGAGCGAGTGGAGCATACAGCCAAAGAATCTATGTAACATATGTGTCGGCAACAGCAACGGCAACGGCAACAGCAAAGGCAACAAGCAGCACAAACAGAATTTCCCACGTTTGCATTTTATTTTGTGCAATGCAAGGTCAACGCCAGGCAGCGCCGAGTCCTGTGCTCATCACGTCCCATCAACAGCGGATCCAGCCTCCTCCAAATAGATATGCATCAGTTAAGGCGTATCCATGTTTCATATTATAACGGTATATGCGCTAGCATTATCCCTTTCGCCGCACCTTCTTATTGCCTCGCATGCGTGATTTTTGCATAAAGCAAGGCGAATATAACGCATACGCAGTGTGGCGCCAGCGAATGCTCATGAAACAATCTGCCAGTAAATGCGGAAGCAATGAGAACAGACAAATGCTTACATATATGAATATGTACATAAATAATGGTCATATAAATGATACTTAGGTTGCATTTTGTTAGAGTGTAAATTAATCCAACATGCAAAAGGAGTGGTTAGTTTAATTAAATGCATGTTGCCAAGACAAAGATAAGTGTGCGAGCAGCTCAGGCATAATTGTAATTATATATAAATGCTATTTGAAGCGTGATGAAAAGATGGAAAATAGTTACTACAGAGCTGCAATTATGGCTATTAGGGTTGGTGCATTAGTTTGCATGAATTATGAAAGTTAATAAAGAACTGGATTTTAAATCCCAATGTTGCTGCTCAAAACTACTTAAGTTGCGGAATTAAGGGGAATTATACAGCGTGGATGTTGCAAGATAAATTGTTCATCGATTTTATGTGCCACAGTTATTAAGCAGCTAAGAGCCATGCTTTGCTGGGGCAAACAAAATCCACAAGGTTCCGGGCTTAAGTGTCAGGACCAAGGATGGTTTATTGTGAGATCTTCTTATAGTAGCTAAGGCTACTGTAATAAAATAATAACAATAATAATAATATTAATAATAATGTGGCTGCTACAAAACAGCAATCAACCCTTATTACCCGTCGTTCTCTTGACGTCCCAAACGCTTTCGGAACGGAACATTAAGCAAAGTGCAATAAACCATTGCACAGCAAAGGGCGTACGTGGGTCTTGAAGCACAAGTGCTTTGTTTATTTGACCAGCATAAAACAGAACCGTTTCCAGACAGACAGAGACGTTGCACTGGCGGTAGCAACAACAACGAAGCCATTGGCAACATCAACAAATCGACAGAAAATAGACAAAAGATGCGGCAGACGGCCCTTAAAAGATTATAAAGAATGAAGTGGCGGAGTGTGGGAGTTAAGAAAGCGGAGCCATTGTCCAAAAGGCGAAGATTTTGCTTGTTATTTTACGAAAATCGAACAGTGTTCGGTTGGCCAAGTGGGGGTATATACCACTTATGTATAGCACGCACTTTTATTATGTTTTCCCTGATTTTTGTACATTCAGCTTAATTTTTTTGTATTTGGCAAAAAGATAAACAACAAGAAAAAGTTATCAAAAAGCCTGGGAAATTGTATTGGTATATGTTATTTGCTATTTGCCATTTGTTATCCAAAAAAAAACGAATAAGAACGTTGCAGCCGGGTGTAACCGACTGCACAATACTCGTTCGCATTATAAAAACAACCAAAACATGTACAAACTTAAAACTGAGGGAGAATATAGCTTTTCGAAAATGACGACGCCTCCAACAAATTTAAACATTTCATCTGACGCGGGAACACACAATATACTACTAGCTTCAAAAGTGGCGGAAAAAAGTGCTCTCATACGAAAAGACGTACGGATAGCAAGACGGACATTGCACAAACCCAATATACTCTTTACACTTCGTCAACGAGTAGATTAAAAAGAAGACAAAAACATCATTTGCTTGACACTTGGCAAATGGTTGATATATGGGGTTTTTGGCTTGTCTGCCGCTGGCACGTACTTTATGCATAGTACTACATGCATTATCACACCCAAGACAAATGCTTGGGGTGCTTGATTTGCATATGCTTATCAGCTGTATTGCTGAAGAGCTTCATTCCCGAAGACATTTGCCGTTTTTCAACGCTTTTATGTCAGGATATTTGCCTTTTGCTTGGTCCGCAAAGAAAAAAGTTAGAAGAAATCAACCAAAAATTGCATTTTATCAACAAGACAAACATCAAGTGCACATGCAACATAAGACAGCGACAAATAACAAACCACGTGGCAACGAACGGGGGCATGGAGAGGCGAATATATAGCTGCTTGCCTGGCAGCCATAAAACCGTGACTACCACTGTGACTGTGAATGTGAGTGTAACTGTGACTATGTGTGTGTACGTGGCCGTGTCTGTGTTTGCCTATTCGTCTGCTTGCTTGGCTTGAAAAACATTTTCGACTTGCTGAAATGCAAGTGCTGGGAATAGTGTGGCATAAACAGGAAACACTGAGGACATGCTTATTACCTGCTGTTGACATTTCTCAACGGTGCTGTCAGCAAACAGAAAAACGACACGTCTTCGGCTTGTAAATGATCTTGGCAGGATTGCCAGCAGCTGTTCATTCCACAGCTGTCTGCTGACAATGTGCTTTTTTTTGAAATAGCCAGGATAACAATGCCACAACAAGTAGCTGCACGGTTTCGTTCATTTTAAATATTTAAATTTAATCAAAAGCCAGCCACGTGCCAAAGCAGAACGAAAGTGCGCCCCAAAATGCTGAATAGGGCGCAGCAATTGCATTAAAGCCAAAAGTTTTGTAGAGCATTTAAACTGAGCAACTGGCTGTTTGCTTTACCCGCAGCCCGTGTTGTTTTAGCAAGTTGTCTGTGAGCGCTGTTTGAGTTACCATTTGAGGGCCACGCCCGCACATCATGTGGAATCATCATCATTAGCAGCTTATTGAAAGCAATGCCAATTTCACTCAATTATTCCGAGCACGCCCGCAGCTGGGCAAGCGTCATTCGAGCTGTTAAGGTGCTTAAATTGCATTAGAGATAGGGCCCTAACTGCCACTTTCTCATGTCACATGCAACGCATCACGGAGGGGGACGGCTGACTTTGAAATCTTTGCTCAGCACTCGCTGATTGCACTGGCGACTGAGTCGACCATTTATTAAATCCCAAATGTGCCACCCGCTGCTAAACAACTGCTAAAGTCGACTTTCGACGGTGTCAAGTGAAAAATGCACTAACATCCCGGGGTCACGCAGGATGTATGAGCAACGAGTCGACCTACATGGTTGCCGGCAGCAACAGCTATACGTCAATGACCAAATTATTAATGGGATGCCAGGGGCAAGCGGGCAGTGCAGTCAACAACGGCACTTACTTTCCGCCAAACTGTTGACTTTTTTTAGGATTCGAGTTACCATGGAGAAGGTGCTCTGAAGGGAATAAAATAGTTTTCTATGTATACAGGTATTTATATATTCTATTTATGTGCTATAAGGACAGTTATGTTTACTCAGGATCTAACGCCCATACAAAAGAAAAATTTGTTCTTAATAAGTCCTTAATTAATCAACTGATTATTGACCAAAAATAAGAGAAAAACATTCGTTTTGAAAGTATACAATATTTGAAATTATTGAAAACACTTTTCACTTAAGAATTGTGTTCACTTGTTGTTGTGTTCACTACATTTGTTGAGTTACAATAGTAAACTAATTTTATTCTTACAAATCCTATCTTTATATAGCTAACATGAGAATCTTATACTATATTTTATTACTATGTTGAACACTTGTTAAAAAATGTTAAACTTTATCAAAAATTCTTGTTCTGCTCTTAGTGTACATATCTGAGCAACACTTAAAGCTTGATAAAGGTGGATGATCACATATATGTTTATATTCATCTAAGTTGGACATTATTATACTTCAGCAACAATTCTCTTTTATCCACAAAAACAAAAATCAAAAAATGTTCAGACAGTTGAACAACTAAAATTGAAGACTTAGACTTAGATTTGGTGTCGACTCACGCCAAATAGCTGCACTTTCCGCTTTGTAGCTTAAATCTAATGGTGCTCCTGTTATAAAAAGAGTCCACTGTCTCAAAGAATGCTACTTGCAAGTGTCTAAAAACACTTTTGCCGGTCCAAGTTCTCTCACCTTGGCCGTCTCGGTGTTAGTTTCGGGTTGAGTTTTTTTTTATTTTACTTTACACTATGCATGTCTCAAGCGCACTCAAGTGCCTTTGGCTACTTGTTCTTCTACGCAGCTACCGTGTGGCAGCACACACACACGCACACAAGCGCTCGCTTGTGTATTCGTGGCATACAAAAACAGCTTACCTGCTACTTATGTTTTTGTTTTTCTAGTTGATGCAACATTTTCCAGCAGCATACGGTGCTATTTATACATTCAACTTTGCATATTTCCTTTGCATATTCTGCTTCTCTTTGCAGTTCTTCAACGCAGTTTTTTAGCATAACTACTTAGTTTTGCAATTTTCTTAAGTCTTTGCCAGCTAGTTGACATCATTCCACAATTTCCGCAATCCTTTGAGCGATCTCAACACATTTGCTACTTTAACTCAATTAAAACCATCTCAAACTTTTCAGCTTCAATTTTGCTTTGCGTTTTCACATGGTTTCACATGCTTTTTTCCTTAAAGTTGTTGGACACAGGTGAGACGAACAGTGTGTATTTGGGCGGTGGGAGTTAGCCAAGATTGTGAATTCGTTGACAGCAGCGATTTTTTGGTTAGCTCAGTCCCAGCCAGTTGGATTATCGCTTCGGCTTTTCTTTGAGCTCAAGGTAAACGCTGCTGCCACGTCCTATTGTTATTCGAAGGCCCCCCAAAAAAAATAAATGTGCGAGTGCGAGCCAAGTGCTGGGCAAAAATTTCGTGGATCGCTTTTGTAGTCAATTTGGCGTATGAATATGCAATTTGGCTTTGTGCTGGCGGTTGTAGTTTGGCAACTGCTTCAGATTTGCATAGTAGGTAAAGAATAAGCTTTAAAGGTTGCTCGGGCAAAGTGCTGGCTAAGAGGCGTCTAACACATCAAAGCTGTTGCCCCTAACTGAATCAGAAGCTGTGCTCGAAGGCAGTACAAATCAGATTGAAAGGCAAAAAGTGTATATGGGATATATCTGCTATAGAATGCAGAGCAGCTTTAAGCTCAGAAAGCTAGCAAAGTCGGCCAAAAGCCACTTTAATGGCACCAAACTTAATTGCTGCAATTTGAGCAGGGAATAACGTTGCGTATGCGTTATAAAACTTTGGCAAGGACCTAAAGTGCTAGAGGAATCCAGCCTAAAGATACAAGAGTTGCTCACGCACTTGTTATATGCGCTGCGGCATAAAAGACACAAAATTGGAGTCAAGTGAAACTAACGAAATGAAATTTATGTGGCGCCTCTTATGGTGCCTCCTTGTAGCTACTACACGCCAACCTATAAAATACGTATATAAAAAGAAGAAATATATTTGGCCGACGACGACACCATGCAAAAAATATTTAAAAACATTTTCAAAGCGCTGGCAGGCAAAAACTGTATGTCAAAAAATAAAAAACAATATAAATAACCGCAAACTGTGTGGCAGGTAAAGCAAGCAGTGTAAATTGTAAGCCACAAAAAAAAAAATAAATAAAAAATTTATATATATATATGCCTTAACGAAAATTTTGTAATATTGTAATGAATATTATTTATACACGCGCACACACACATGACGCGCACGTGTGGTGAGTGTGGGAGCAACAAATGAGACCTGGTAGCAGCCTTGAAGTAGGCAGTATAAAATTACCATTAGCATAAACACACACACACTCTCGTGGATTAGCATGTATAATATATATTAGTATTTACACCACACCAGCGGCTCGAATTTAATTGCGCGTGTTATGACTGAAAATATCTGGGGTCTGGGCGGAGCATAGGTAATGAATCGATAAGGTGCGACGCCCTGGGTAATACACAAATGAAAAGTTAACGCTTTGGTTTGAGTGGCAGCAACAAACACATATAGTGAGACCATTCGGCAAGCTTGTGGGGTGGGGGGAGGGGCAATATTGGTATTGCCTCTGGGGCTGCACGTTCTAACTTTTTGGAATGCTTTTCGTGCATATGAATTTAAATTATTTGCCCTGAACTCCAACTTTAATTGCGAAATTTTGTGCCAAGAAATTGTTGTAAGTCTGTTTGAAATTTGTTGGTAAAAAGTTTGTTGAATCAATTTCATAAAAACGAAAACATAAAAAGAGAAGAGCAGAAATAAGGCGAAATAAAAGTGCATGTTTTAGAAGTAAAAATCATTGCTTTGGACCAAAATAGAGCATACCTTTTAGCTGTTAAAAATAATCAAAATCAGGCTTAATGTAAAATGTTTCTCGCAACACAAATTGTAAAGAATGCATCGGTTAACTTTGAAATGGATAATATTTTACAAATTAAAAGAATGACAATTTTAACTTATTTATTTTTTTTTTTGTTCGGCTCTAAATAAGCCTTAAAATAAAGATGTGCTTATAAATCGATCAATCATTTTATAGACATATTTCAATATCCAAATATGACAGCGTGTATTTTAGGTTTCCATTTCACTGACTTAAGCAAAGTAGTGCGCAGCTGGTGTAACTTACTTATTATTCGGCCAACTCATTTAATTTGATTATGACATAGCAGTTAATATTTTTGGGCTATGAAAAATTGATGAGATTTACTTGGTTGGCTCTTCCACACAATTTACTGTCCATTTTTTTTTTACTTTTAAATTCATTATTTCGACTGAATGCAGACTGGAAAATTCAGTTCATGCCATTTTTTGTGGCCGCAACTAAACGTTGTTAGTCACGTTGTAGCTGGGGTTTACTGACGAATGGTCCGCAAAATTGATGTTGCTTTAATAGAAAAAAGCTGCGCAGAATGAAAAACCGCAGCCCAAAAAGTACAAAAAGGCAACGACCAACAGGTACTGATGATAAATTAAAAAATAATACCCATAGAGCGGACTTTGGGCTAAGTCTAAGCAGTCACGTGAACGTGTACTTGAAATTCAAGCTGAGACAACGTGTTTTTCATTTTCTATTATTTGTTTCAGTTTTTATTTACTTGTTTACTACAAATTTCGTTTGTTGAAGCTGCTGCTGAAGCTGCGGATATTATTTTTATCTTGACAGCTATGGAGGTTGGGTGCTTGTGCGGGGCATATTGCTTAGTGGCAGCATGTGTTGCATGTCCGGCCACAGCTTTGTTGCAGATATTGCCTGCTGTTCTTTTGTTGTTTTTTGCCTTGGCCAACAGAGCTTAAGTTGCTTCTTAAATTGTTTTTATTAATCGTTGACATTTTTATTATTGTTTCTACTGCTTGTTGTTTGTCAGCGCTTGTACAATTTTATTGAGCGCAATTAAAGCGCATTAAAACTAAAAGCCAGTTTAATTTCCAAGTGCGATAAGGCAAATTAGCTTCAATTGAGCGGTTAATTGCAGTTGACAATTTAATTGCGTATTTTGTGTGATATTTACACAACTTTTGACCAAAAACCTAAAAAAAATTTAATTAAACTATACAGCTAAATCAGTTTTATTTAATTAAATTTTTTTTCATAACCAAACATTTAGTTTTTGTTGTTTGTAACAAAGTTTAATTAACTGAACTTAATACGTAGAAAAAAGTACAGCTAAAACTGTCGTAAATTAATTAATTTTGTGGCCAGCTCATCATAATAAGTTGCGAAAATTGTTATTTATTATGAAGCTCAGCTGCCGGTGAAGTATTTATTGATATTTTATATACTAGCTAGTGAAAGAGAGAGTGTAAGCAGTTAATCAACTGCCAATTGGCAATGGTAAACAAAACAAACAAAGAAAAAAAAAGAATAATAATAGTACACATAATAAACGAGCTCCTAAACAATAAACCAGCCGCCAATCCGGACAATAAGCTGACACAGATAAGATACAAATGTTATTATCGAGTCATCAGTGTGAACGCAAATTAAAAAAAGCGAGTGAAGAAAATAATATTATGCGACCTAATTGAATTGAGCTGTCAAGTGGCGCCACCTATTGCAGCAGCTTTGTTTTCATTAGAGCTTAAATATATTTTAGTTGTACGACAAGGCGCTTGGGCGCTTAAAATGAATTTAACATTTATTAAGTTAATTATTTTCATGTAATCTCTTTCAAAACCCTCATTTTTATTCAAATCTCGCCTTGACATTGTTTGTTGAATTAAATTAAAAATTTATAAATATGCAAGAACAACTCTTTTATCAGCATTTATTTTAACCAAGCTCAAATGACTAAAGTTTATTCGAAAATACACATGCCAGGATAATTGAAACAAAAGGCTTTACAGTTCTGCCTGTCATTTATGCAATCTATTTTCTGAAATGCAACTCGGGCGGCGGTCAGTTTGTTGACAGTTATTGACCTAAGCCACATAAATACACAATGGACACAGCTAGGTGCTGTCTCTTGACAAGTGGGCTTTTGTTTTTTGGCAATGAAATGTGCAGTTTGTCGTTTGTATTGCGGTCGCCCATATGCCCAAATTGCCGCCAACTGTCGCGCTATTTATCTGACTGTTTGTTTTCAGCCGCTCCGCCCTTCACATTTGATCCCTCTTTCTTTCGCGCTGACACATTCGCCTGTGTTTTTGTTTGTTTGTTGACGTTGTTTCTGCCAACATTTTCTGAATGCTTAATTATAAAATCCTGTTGTGTATGTGTGCGTATGTGTCTGCACGTGTGTTTTTGCGCGGCTTCAGCTCAGTACATATTTGGCTGACAGCTCTTCATGCCAAGCCAAAGCTCCAAGAACAGCATTAAATCCGATAAGTGGCTTAGCGAAAGTGACATATATTACAAAAAAGTTGTATAAAATCGACAAATTCCCATATGGTACCCAGATAAAGTACGGCGTTTTCTTAAATATATATATTATTACTTATATATTATTTTTATGGTATTTAATCAATGACCCTGGAGGAAAAGTGCGACGATAAAATTTTCATAACGATTTTTTATGTCCTTGACTTGTCAATTTCGTATCTTTCGGATACTTCTTACATTACTGAAGTGCGTCTAACGAGCAGTTGACCAGCGCAAGCAAAGTTTTTCACAAACAGCAAAGTGAAACCCTTGAGGCAACTCGGCCAGCCGTCGTTCAGTAAGTAGTGCGCTTTCTAGCATAAGTTGGCCGTCTGTCAATTCTGGGCAAGTCGAATTATGTACATATACTTGTAAAAACGCACTCTCAGGCATATAAAGTATCAACTGCCTCGTGCCAAGGTCGCCCTCAACGGTTATGAGGTGCCACGTTGCTGCGTGTGTGCGTCCAGATTGAAATAAATCCGGTTTTACAATTCGAAACGTAGACGTTTGCGCCTCACTGCGTCTCAGCTGGCACATACACATGTGGAATAGAATACTTCCAAACAAAAAAAAAAACATACATTTACGAATCACATTTAAATGTCTTCTTAGGTCTGCATGAAACCAACATTGATCGCTGAACCGTTTTGGGCGCCGGAAGTACCTTCAAGAAACCGCAAGGAAATTACCCAAATCACCAAAAGCAATAAGCGGAAGTAAATGTACCTAAGGCGTACAGGTAAATCAGCGTAAATAATTCAGCAGCTGCTTCGGGTCGAATCCCACTTGGCGTATGCGCAATATTCAAACGAAATCGTTACAATTAAGATCCAACGGAAATGTCCGGCAGCTGTCCTATGCAGACATCAAAATATCGTCAAAAATAGCCAACATATAAAACCAAATGCGACTTTGCAATTTATTCCTTCAAAATGTTGTTTAGACCTGCGACCAAGAAAAAGCAACTCTTTTTGTTTATTTTCCTCTCTTTTAGCTACAATACCCTAAAATTGTTTGCTTTTAGTCATACTTTGACTAATTGTTTTGCCATGTTGCCGCTTCGGTTTTGTTTTTGTTGCCTTTTTCCTCGATTGTGTTCACCCATTTTCAACCATAATCAGCCACATTTTCAGTTAACGTTTGTTTGGGCATTTTCCAGCTGCTGTTTCTGTTATTTAATATCCTGAGAATGGGTGTGAAAAGGGTATAATAAAGTTGTTTGCTTGTGACAGGCTAAGAAAAATACATAAAAATATCTGCACTTTAGAAGATAGCAGAGATCAAGGTAAAGGACCAGCCAATATAGATGCTTTGTAGCTTAAAATATACCAGCTTCACGTGTTGCCATTTAAGAAAAACAGTTCATGTTAAGCGACTGAAGAACTTTTTATAGGGTAACTGCTATTCGAATATTCTTAAATCGTTCTTTCTTATTGTAAGTTTATCACTTTTACTTTGGCATTCTCGTTTTGTTGAGCTTCCAGAACAGTTTTCTTTGGTTTCAATATACAATTGCATTGTTGCCTCTTGTGGCATTTACTTTTTGTCTACTTTTTGGCTATTGCCTAACTGGGAGCGCCGGAAATAAGAGCCAAATACTGTTAACACTTTAAGACTATTTTCAGCTAATGACTAAAGCTTCACGTTTGATGTTGTCGAGGGTGAAGTTGTTGTTGTATTTAAGGGATTTCAATTAATTTACGGATACTCAAGTGTATTTGGCTTTGATAGACAGCTGTTTAAGTAATAGTTAGCCGTCTTTAAGAAGTTTCAATTGGCTAGAAGCACTGCCAATTGCAGCCATCTATAGACTATCCATCAAACAAACAGTCCTTGAAACATAAGTTATGCTCTTGGCCAGCAAAATAACTAATCAAAATGCACAGCAGACCTTCGACTTCAATAAAAAACCACTAAAAAATAGAGAAAAAAGCTCTCTAAATATATATCCAATTTAAAAAACAGCATGTGGCCGGGCCGCACTTAATTGAATTCTGTGGAGCTGTGCGAACTGTAATAAACAAATAGCTTAAATTACTTGCAAACCACACCCAGCGAAATAGTCCTGGCACAGTCCCACCCAGCAGTCAGTCAGTCAGGCAATAACAGGACTCGGTCTGATGCTACCAAATAAAAACGTATACGCACCGTATGCCGCACATTAACGTCTGAGAGTTTGTGTTTGGCAGCTGGGTACATTAGCATCCTGTACTCTCTTCTTCTGCTGGGGGACCTGTGAACCTGTGGACAACTGTCAAGTTTTGGAGTGACCGGAAAGCGCTGAAATTGAGGCAAGTCACGTAACTCCCAACCATTGAACAACTTGTTGATGCTGACAGATGCAGACTTCATGGCATAAAATGAAACATGGCAAACATTTGGAATTTCATGAGCATCCAACGTCAATTTAAATGATCTAATGAAGCCGTTGAGACCATTAGCACTGCCCACATTATTAATGTGGCCTTCAATAATGGCCCGCATATAATCAGCTTCGAGCTTCAGTTTGGGCCAGTTCTAATTACAATGCCTGCTACCAGCTGCTCCCAAATGGCTTAACTTGCACTTGCGCTTGGGCACGTCGACGTTTGTTATTGTTTAATAATGTTGCATAATGTCGGCAGATACACAGCTCATAACTTGCAGATGTGCCACTGTTAGTGGCCAACGGATTATGTGTCCATTCAAGTGTACATTTTGCCTTAAATAGATCAGGTTAAATGCGGCCCAACTAAATTGGCTTAATTTTCACTTGACTTTACACAGGGCTTTGCAGTATTGAGAACAAGACTTGAACAGGTCACAATTTCAGCCGAGCACTCGGGCGGTGGGTCAGCTGACAAATACCAAATGCGGTGAGCGGCACCACAGTCACCTCACAAAAATATATCTAGATTCTTGCTGTTAGATAAACAATGCATGCGGGGAAATTTGTCATTTATTTAAGAGAAATTTGGACAAAGTGCCAGGCACAAAGTTTTAATTGAATGTAGCAAGCGACTTGGGTCACATTGGAACCACAGTCATAGTTACAGCTGCAGCTGCAAAGTTCAGCCAGAAGCCAAATGTGGTTGACAAAGTGCAAAAGCCAAGTGGGGCGTGCAACCAACGACATTTCGTTTCACTCCAGTGGTAGTGCGTATACGCAGCGTGTGTGTGGATATGTGTGTGAATGTCTTGCCTGCAGCAAACTGACAATGGACACTGTACAGTGGATAACAAAATCGTTGCCTTGATCGAGCCAACTGCCTGGCATTTGTAATGTGAAGACAAATGGCTTGTGACTGCTGGGTTTTTTCTTTGCTGGACCAAAAAGTCTTTCAGCTCACTCTGTGCCTGCGCTGGGGGGCGTATGCGTAATATTAGTTGCCCATGCAGGCTCTCTACGGAGTTCGTCTTCTACTGCTGCTGCTGTTTGCTTAACTTGCTTGCACAGGCGTTTATAACAGGTTTGTTTGGCCAATTACTTAACCTTAACTGTTTCGGACATGATAATTTATCGTTTGTTAAGACAACAGTTTAACAGTTGCTGGCTGCTTTAAGCTGGGCTATAAACATGTTCGGCTTTAATTTTTAAATGCTTAAAACAAACTGTTAAAAAGTTGAATTTTTATATAATTTACAGTTGTTTACAGTTATCTTGATCTTGTATATTTTGAAATTTATTGAATGATATATCTTGGTGAACGGAATATAAATGCGAATACCGATAATATTTTATACGGATTATTACCTCCGTATTAAAAGCTTAGCCTATTTAATTAATTCAATAAATATCAATTGTTGTATATGACAACATTGCTGTGCTTC
Organism: Drosophila colorata; assembly: GCA_035041545.1. NCBI lineage: Eukaryota > Metazoa > Arthropoda > Insecta > Diptera > Drosophilidae > Drosophila > Drosophila colorata. The sequence continues at coordinate 12,935,302 of JAWNLD010000564.1, forward strand.
TGATTGTTTTATAGTTTTTTAAAGTTTCAACTCATAATTTACGGGTGTAATGGTCTTTAAAATTCCATTCGACCTTAAGCCGTAGTAAAATTACCAAATATTTTGCCCATGAACTTCAACTTGAGATAAACACACGTTATATTTTATTCTGCATTTGCATGTTACACGAAAATTTTTTGCTCTAAAACAGAAGTAATGGCAGCACGTAATAATTTGGTCTTTTCACACGAAGGGCTAGGCATAGCATGCTGGCCAACACCTTGGCCACAATTTATTGCTAAGCGAATGCTGATCAAATATTTGGTTGCTTTCATTTCAGCTACAGCAACAGGACATACCAAGCAATTTAAATATAGGAAAATCGAACAGGAACAAAAAGTAATATTAATGAAGAGGCAGAGTTTGGGCCGTGGCATGTTGACAGCGCACAGCTGAAACGCAACGAAGCAGCTAGTGTCAAACAACCACAGCCCGGAGCGCAAGCAGGCGGAGAAGTAACTATTAAAGCAGCGAGGGAGAAGCCAGCGGCTTCTGGGCAGGCAGACCACGGACGCAATCAAGCGACCAACCTACCACCAGCCAAACGACGAAGCGACCAAATTGACAACATGGTCACGAACATGTCGGAGCCACATTATTGCGGCGCCAGTGTCGATGATTTTCACACAAAGTAAGTTTAATGGGCGTGTGGCAGGCGGCATGCGGCTACCGGCATATGAGCTGTGAGTTCGTAGCCGGCGCCTGGACCAGCCATGTCAGCATATTAATTACTTTTTTTTATTTTAAATGTAATTTACATAATAATTTGCTTGCCTACGTGATAACTGATGTGTACACAAAGAAATCAGCTGTGTAATTGCCATGAAATAGTTTGTGGGCCTGATTATACGGTGCGTATGCTTAATAATTATTTGATTATTAAGCATACGGTAAGTGCGTTAGAGTGCCCACATATGCAAATTGCCTTTTCTACGGAAAGCCAACTTTGTTAATTTACATACTGTTCTTTTATTCAATCATTTAATATTCGCTATAATTTTATGTAAACTACATTTTGGATTTTTCCCCTAATTGCTCATCAAAATTTTCTTTTCAGTTACAAATATTTTCACGGTTACTTTTCGCTCATCGTCTGCATTTTGGGCACACTGGCCAACACACTGAATATCATAGTGCTGACCCGCCGGGAGATGCGCTCACCCACCAATGCGATACTCACGGGTCTGGCGGTGGCCGATCTGGCCGTCATGCTGGAGTATATACCCTATACGGTGCACGATTTCATACTCAGCGAGCGTTTGCCGCGCGAACAGCAGCTCAGCTACAGCTGGGCCTGCTTCATCAAATTCCACTCGATCTTCGCTCAGGTGCTGCACACCATCTCTATTTGGCTGACAGTCACGCTGGCCGTCTGGCGGTATATAGCGGTGAGCTATCCGCAGCGCAATCGCATCTGGTGTGGCATGCGCACCACAACGATAACCATAGCCACAGCGTATGTGGTTTGTGTGCTGGTCGTGTCGCCGTGGCTATATCTGGTCAGTGCCATAGCCAAGTTTCAGGAGACTCTCGATGCCAATGGCAAGACGATCAAGTCGGTGCCCTTAAGTCAGTACATCATTGACTACAACAACGAGGAGCACATCGAGCTGCAGGTGCTGTCCAGCACCACATCGGACATGGCCTGGCCCCTGGCCGCGGGTGGCAACAACAGCACAACAGCCAGTATGCTGACCCTATCCACAGTCCTGCCCACAATTACAACAACAGTTCTGCCCGAGACTGGAGAGCGCAACGTGACAGTTTATAAATTATACCACAGCGAACTGGCGCTTCGGGATCGCCCACTGCGCAACGCCACGTTTCTCATCTACAGCGTGCTGATCAAGCTGATACCCTGCCTGGCGCTGACCGTGCTCTCGGTGCGGCTGATTGGCGCCCTGCTGGAGGCGAAAAAGCGGCGCAAGGTACTCGCCTGCCATGCGGCCAGCGACATGCAGCCGATTGTCAATGGCAAAGTGGTGACGCCCACGCAGCCCAAGAGCTGCAAGCTGCTGGAGAAGGAGAAGCAAACGGATCGCACCACACGCATGCTGCTGGCGGTGCTGCTGCTGTTTCTAATCACAGAATTTCCACAGGGTATTATGGGCTTGCTGAATGTGCTGCTGGGCGACGCGTTTCTCATGCAGTGCTACCTTAAGCTGAGTGAGTATGCGGCAGCAATTAAGTGTACAGAACAATTTGCCTGCAATTGGTATTTAAGCTCTATATAATACGATTTTGTAGAATTCAATACTCTATCAAATACTAATTCAGTTTCTATATTATATTCGGTTTGTGCAATGTCCGTCTTGATGTCTGTCCGTCTTTTTTCGCCAAAAATATATACTCGTGTGTACTCGGGTCAGATAGTGTGTTACGCTCACCGTGGGCGTGGCAATTCGATTTAATCTATGTATCTCGCTCAGTTTTATATCTAGATACAACAAATTTTGCAGACAGATTACTAAAAATCTCCTCTAAGAATGGCATAAGAAATTTTTTGAAACGTCCTTTGGGGGCGTGGCAAATCGCTAAAGTCTTTATATAGATATTCTATAATTTTAGAGTTCGACTCACCAAATTAGGCAGATAGTTTTATGATGAACCTTTCCAGAATCCAAAAATCGATATTTCTTCCAAATAACACTAATAGTTAGGACCGTTTTCGACTGCTTTTAGTCGTTATTTTACTGTGAACGAGTATTGCAACGTTTTTACTTGTTTTTAATTAAGAGGAGCCCCGGTTATAGCTTTAAGTTTATAGGTTTAGGTTTTGCAGCTGCGCGATGTTGCCTGGCACTCATTGCTTTTCAATTTCAATGCCTCGTTTTAGGTGACCTAATGGACATCTTGGCACTTATTAATTCGAGCATCAATTTTATACTCTACTGCTCGATGAGTCGACAGTTCCGCAGCACTTTCACGCTGCTCTTCCGGCCGCGTTGGTTGGACAAATGGCTGCCGCTGTCGCAGCACGACGGCGATTTGAGAGATGGCGCCGGCCGCAGACTGGATGGCTATGGCAGGCAGCGGCTGGTGCACACGGATGCTGTTAGCAAGAGCATGGCCATTGATCTGGGTCTGACGACCCAAGTGACGAATGTGTAGCAGGAGTGCAGCCGGGCGGTGTCAACCACAATGACAACAACAACAACGGCAGCGGCAATGACTGAAACAGCGCCTGATGTTGATGGATGCGCCAACGAAATTGGCGCTACTAACGACATCTGCGTGGTTGAAATGCTGCAGCCCAAAGACACCGTCAGCAACAATAAACTCCACCACAGCAGCGCTGCCAGCAGCAGCAGCAGCAGTGCCAGCAGAAGGGTAGCGGAGCGCACCAGAAGAGAGGACATTCGGCGGCGTTGCAGCGTGGGCGGCAAGCACATTTGGCCTGCCAGCGACTGGCTGCGCAAGTTGCGCAACAAGCAGTCAGAGCCGCTGCAGGAGCAACAGGAGCGGGAGCAGGAGTGGGAGCGGGAGCGGAAGCGGGAGCGTGATTCATGCACCAGACGCAGCAGCGTGCTGCTGATGGTGCTGCTCAGCGGCAACGAGATAGAGGCCAAAGCCGTAGTTGTCAGCGAACAGCAAGCCGTAATGACAACGCCGCAACCGCAGCGACTGTCTCGCACGGCAACCGATGACATGGATGATGCCATCGATGCGCTGTGGCTGTAAATGCAGCAACAACGAATGCAACAACAACAGCGACAACAACACGCAACACTAACAGCTAAAGCAACCACTCTCTTTACACGTGTATTTTATTATTATCTAGCTGGTAAGACCAATAACAATTTGTTAAACACCCATGGCCCATTTTGGCCAGCGTTGCATGCACGAATTGAGCCCCATTGCGCGTGCAGCGCTCCGCCAAAGTTCGGCTGTGGTGTCTTTAAACATTTGGTGGTGCATAAGTTTCTCTAAGTGATACTTGACATAGTTTATTAGCGTCTAAGTGCAAAGCGTATGTAATACCTAAACTTAATTGTAGTTCAGCGATGGCTAAGGACTAACCAGTCGAAATGCCTTTGAGTTTTCCAAAAAAAAAAATTGGTTAGCCTTGGCTGTAAGTAAGCATCTTGTGCTATCTTTTCTATTATGATATAATTATAATAATTATTGATTTAAATAAAATATGATTTTGTGAAACTCTAAAATAATTTTTGAGACAAAAAACGAATACCTTCATCAGCTAATATGTGCTGCATTCACTAGATTTATATGAACATTATGTTTTTCCAGTTCTCATTTGCGCACTTTTCCTAAACCATTGAAAAAAATCAATTTATAGCTGCATGTAATTACCCTCAGTGGGTTTTATTTTTTGTATACACTCTTGCATTGATTGGCAGTGCTTCTGACCTTGGGCAAAAGCTGATTCATGAACAGTAGAAGCTCAAGTCAAGTTCGCTTTTCAGCATTTGCATTTAATTGTCAGGGAAAATATAAAACAAAAACCGAGCAAATAACGTTGATTAATTGTAGTTGTAATCAATGGGCGACTTCCCATTTTTCAATTGCGTGCAAAGAGACAACAGCACGCACAAAAACAAATCCAACTAAGCCAAAAAAACAACAACAACAACCCACTGATGACCCAATTCGTAGCTGCTAATGGCATCATTTTCATTCGTGATTGCTGCTATTAGATATGATATATGGCTTGACTTATACTATTAGGCGTTCGGGGGCGCTTTTTAATCAAATCGAAAAGACTTTTCGAATGCACGCAGATGCTAACAGCTCGAGAGTGAACTTTGACCCGCACTGCTATAAATTACCTTAAATTAGCAAGCGAAAGGCCAAAACGTTTACATCGTGCGGCTAGAGATTTTGCAGATGTTTAACATAAATTCTAGAGGGGAAATTTGTTTTTCTCTCAGCTACCCTTAGCTTTGTAAGGGTTCGGGGTGCTTCTGAAATTTCATTTAAGTGGCTTTAGCAGCCTTGGGTGTATTTTTAATAATTTTACCAAAGTTCTTTGCACCTCCTAATTCAGCTTAATAAATACTTCAACGGCTTTTGGCTAAGTAGAACAAACAGTTCACGGAAAATAGCTAAAAATAACGGTATGCTACGGAATTGAAAGCTAACTAGTTCACGAAAATAAAAATGCATGAATTATTTACTAAATTGTTCTCCCTCTATTCTCTTGCCCCCATGTCTGTCTCTCTCTCTCCTCTCTCTCTCTTTCTCTTTTGTTTATGTGTGTGACGTATACTCTAGCCTCTCTGTTCCGCTTAAAGTGTGACTTAAATGCCATTGAAAATGCATGAATGACAAGATGAGATGCACTTCTCCATATTTCAAGCTGTTGGCATTGGCTTTTTGTGGGTCATGCAGCAAATGCAAGCAAACCCAATTTGCAGCGATTTGAACGATATTTTTTTCACACAATCTCGCTCTCGTTCTCTCTCAAGTGTTTACCAGAGTGTCAATAAAATTTTATAGAGAACGGGGCAATAGAGAGAGAAATTGCGTTGCCAGGATAAAACGAAAAACTAATCAAAATGCTTCGAAACATGCAGAGGATGCTACCAGCTTTGGTAGGGACCACAAGGACTACAATTACACGCACACATGCCCATACACACACACACACTCACACACAATGTTTATTTGGCCTCACTTTGACCGTTGTGTAGTTTATGGCCTACGTTCAACGGATTTGCAAGTATTTTGTGTTATATTTTGAAAGCTTAAATATTTGACAACTATTTAACTTGACCGCTGGAAAATGACTTTAAGAAGCTTAAGCATCTTTTGTAATTGTTGGGAATTTGCATATAAAGTAAGGTCAATTCATATGCGCCAATGCAAATTAAGTAATTACTCAACAGACAGTAATTACTTCTCAGACAGTAGAACAAATTGCGAGAAATTAAAATGTAATATTTTTAAATTAAGTTAAATAAAGGCTTATAATTCATATGAAATTACTTTCCCCTTTCTCAAGCTCATAATAAGACCCCTGCCTACATGTAATTGTTAAGTTCTGGTGTTTAAGTGTGTTTGCATTGCTCGAAGTTGATTGAGTCAAATTAGCTTTGTCTGCGTGTATAAAGTTTTCCATGAACTGCCTCACCTTAAGATATCTTTATTCCTGGAAATTCATAGCGAACACAATTTTCGCTTAGGTCAAAGCTTAAATTAATTGGCAGTACTCTTAGCCTGAAATGGCTTTTGGAAATTTGCAAACAAAAGGCTTGAAATTTTTGAATGCATTAGAGCACGTTAAATTCGACTCACAATTTTGCAGAGTGTGTGTTAATTTTTTGATGGCCGGCAGCCAAACCAAACTGACTGCTACTGGTGTGGAATTTAAAATGCAATTGTAGCAAATTTTGTTGTATTAAGCACAGGAAGGCCACTTCCACCTCGCCCTGTGTGCCCCTTCGGCGGGTCCTTGGCTTTACATTTTTTGGCTGTTTGACTATTCCTAAAATGTGCGCCAGCTGGCAAAAAAAAAAAAAAAAAAAAAGAGAAATTAACATAATTGCCAAGCGGGGCGGCGGCAAGTGTTAAAATGCAAATTTGCTTCTACAACTACCAATAGAAATGGCAGCTAATTAGCAGGCCAATTTTCGCAGCCCAATGTGGGAAAACACTTTTCGGAATTCCATGGCCAAGTTTTGATTGATCCAAAAGCACAATTTTCTGTCGTCTCATCAATGATTCATTTATTCTAAGAGAACTTTGCATAAGATTTACAGCCTGCTGGGAGCTGTAAATTTAGACAGCCATGTGGTTATTAAAAGTTAAATTACAGACATATCCCGAATAAGTAAATAACAGCAGCTGACATTGTGATTTGGCTTGAATGATTGGCCTAAAATGCTAGAAGCACGTGCCACTCAATTTAATATTCTGCAGAAAAGTAAATAACGTAATGGAATGTTTTAAAAAAGGTCCTCTTTGCACAGCATGGTCATACGAAACAAAATAAATAAAACAGGTATAAAATGTTGCCAAAATTTTTAAAGCACAATAAAAGTTGTAATTGGATGTGGTTACAAAAGAGTAATATTCTCATAACATTTTTACAAAAGAGAAAATTCTAAATATTTCTTTGTATAAAAATTAATGCAGCGCATAGAAATATCCTCAATTTATTGTTTAACGTCTAGGATGGGCATTTATTATGAATTGTTTATATGTGAGTTGAACGACAAACCATCTGCAAATGTCTTATGCAAAACTTCTTATCAAATCTATTTTAAACACATTTACAAAATCGCAGCCTGTTGTTTTGCGTTGCATTTTTTTTATTCGATTTTTGAATGGCGTCAGAAAATATTTATTGACATTGACAGCTGGGGAATTTTATTTATTACATGCTATTTCTTTGTGCTAAACATATTGGCAGCTCAGTTCCTGCAGGATTCCCTTTGTGCAACAGACTGTGTGGCATGCATTTCAATCTACGTTCATGCGGATGCTGCACGAAATATTAAAGGGCATGGATATATTATAATTCAATTGAGTGCTTATGCAAAATTTCTGGAAATATTGTCGCCTTGAGATGTGCGGATATTTGACGAATTTGATAAACGAGTTACATGAACCAAATGTTACTTGCGAGAATGGCTTCAAAGTATTTTTTAACTAGTAAAATTGTCAATATCTTGCACGACATTGGCAACAAATTTGTCTTCGTTGGTCGGGTTGTCCTAAACAGGCAGCCCTGAACTCCAGTTGAGAATTTAAATATCAGACTCAACTATTAAATTACAGTAATTTGTCAACAACGATGATAAACGTCTTAATTATTGCCAGCATGGGAATTCAAAGGGTGCTAAAGCGATGTTAATGGACAGCGGCTAGCGGAACTTGTAAGTGCTTAAGTAATTGAAAAGGTCGACATTTATGAATTGTATTATCTACAGTACGTGTAAAGTGTTGTTGCAAAATGATGAAAACGATTTCCGTTTAAAGTGACGTACAAGGAAAGTTCATTAGTTAAATTGAATAAACGGTTGTCATCGCAATACATCTGCTTTATATATACAGGCCATTTGTATAGTAACTAAGATCCAAGCATATTGAGCCTGTCAAAAAGTCAAAACCGAACCTTGATGCCTGCTCTTAGGCAATGCGGTGTATACGCATTTGACTCCTAAATTATTCAGAGTTTTCAGCTGCTGTTATACTGATTCATATTGATATATTTATATAGGGATGTATTGCCAGAAAAGTGTGTAAACGCACTTTTGCCTTTTTTTGTGGCTCACCATTTGCATTTGGCTGCTGGTTAAGGAAAATATTTATTCGGAAACTTGCCTCTGGCCGTTGAGGCATATGCTGGGAAAATGTAAGGCGCACGTGTCTAGTAATTGATTGATTGAAGGCACAAACAACGTAACAGCTGTCGACAGCAATGTTTTAGTTGCTAAACTGAAGGGATTTCATTTCCGAGTTGATTTGCATAACAGACATGCTCTCCGTATTTATAAGTATAAACAAAAAGGTATAGAAAAAATATCTATAAGCTGAAGGTAGGTTTTATATCCCTTATCAAACTGTTGCGTGCCTCTGACCCACAAAAAGGACTAGGCTGTTTACAACTTAAAGCTTATTTTTTATAACTTTTGATTTGCATAGTAGACATTCTTTAGGTAAAATCTATGAACGACAGGCAGGTATATTATATATAACTCTTATAAAATTCTTGCCTGCTTTAAATTGCCTTTGACCCACAAAAACGCACCAGACTATTTACAACATTAATCGCAAGCTTAATTGCAATTCAATAGAATATTCTTGCCACAACAACCCATTGGGGCACGCAACGTGGTACAAAAATTGCATATAAAGCAAGCAACTTTGCAAAGGTTCTTTAAACACATGAAGAAGAAAAACAGAAACAAGAACAACAATAATAGCGTTGCGTGCTTGTTGCCATTTTGGATGAGCTGGCCCAGTTTTTGCGGTGGGCGTTATACCCGGCTCAACAATTGTGAACAACAACAATGGCACAGAAAGTTGTCCAATTGGTTACGCCCACATTTTCCAATGCGCCCAAGGTGTCCAGCCAAGAAGCAATCGGAAAAGAAAAATGCCAAAGCATACGAAAGCAAAATAAGAAACGGTAAATGAACTTTCGGGTGTAGCTAGGCAGTTAATGTGGTTGTTTCAGCATTCTCTTTTGTGTTGTTGTTGTATTTTTTTTTTTTTTAGCAATTTTCTGGTCCTCATTAAAAAATAGTTTTACGCTAAATGTTGTCACTCCTGCGAGCCGTGTGTGAAATTTGTTTTAAGGCATGTCAAGCACGCTATGCATGGGTGCGTGTGTGTGTGTGTGTGAGTGGGTGTGCGTGTGTTTAACAGAGTTGTTGTTACATTTTTTTTAGTACGACATTTTTGTGTTGCAGCTGCAGTTGTTTGTCTCCTTGAACCAGTTTTGTAAACAACCGAGTGGAGCAAAACGTCGACCCAGTTGTGTCAAGCAGTTGCTGCTGCTCCAATTACACACACACACACACACCGACATCTGGTAACAGCTGATGGACATGCGTTGCGGCTACATCACAAAACCAGCAATCAAAAGTTGGCAGCCAAATCCATTGGGAAAGCGCCATCTAAAGCGCGTTCGAGATATCTGCAATATAAGTTCACATATGCATATATATTGTTACATATCCGCAATACATATTCGAATATGTATATGCATAAATATATATTTGGCATATTTTGTGTTAGGCGTTTGCTTTTGCGGCCTGTAGCTATGGCTACACGTGCCGCAGTTTTCGGCATTCCCCGGTGTGTCTGTCCACGTGGCCACAATTTCGACGCAAGGCCAGCAAAAAGTACATTAACAGCAAATGGCAGACACTTTGCTTGCTAATAAATTTGCATCTTTAAATTGTTTTCATTTGCGAAAAATCGAATTTTAAATTTAACTTTGAGGCCATTGTGGGCACTCTTGCCCCACTGTAAAAGCGAACGCCTACCGAAACAGCCGTTCAGTATTTGCCCGCCCAAAATATTCAAACATCAGTTCCGGCTGCTGTTGCTAAACTGTATTTACATGTAAATGAAGCTAGCAGCCATCTGCTTCCAGTCAAAGACTTAACAGATCCCACAGCAGAGGCATCTGTTACCATTGTCAACTGACGTTTTAATATGTAGAGTTAACAGGTTACAAAATGACAGCACACAGGCACACAAAATACAACAAGACGATGCAGGCGATCAAACTAGTACACCAAAAGTTACCCTGTATACACAACTACAAAAAGTTTCTGAAGTATTTGAAACGATTTTTGCACTATATGTAACAGGTAAAACAAGGAATTATGAGGAAGGATTGGAGTCAAGTCTTTATGAAAACTGACAAAAAAAAATATATATATTAAAATAATAATAATAATTAAATAAGCAATTACAAGCTATGAACACACATTTAAAAAACAGATGATTTTGTCATAGTTATAATAGTTTTATTTGGTTTGGGTACAACATCTATTTATATGCTACACCCTTAACCTATTTTTTACCTAATGGGTATACAAACAACTTCTGTATTATTTTATATGGCTGTCATTTAATTCGATGTACTCTTTTTGCAATATGCAAATAACTTTGCTTGACATTAGAGCTTAAAGTGTTTAGCTTCAACAAAACAAAAAAGGAAATGAAAAGTGAACTAAAATGATTGTGAAAATTTTCCTGACTTGGGGCTGGTCAGTTTTCACATAGTATGCAGAAAACTTGGACAGCTTGGACATTATATTTATGCGAAACGCTTAACTTTATTTGTGTGTCAACAGCTGCAGTTATCTTGTGGTCGGTGGCTGATCGGTGGGTGGTTGTGTGGCTTTTACAGGCGTCTGCAGGTGCGTGCTGGCTGCAGTGCAATGGCATTTTGCACCTGACAGCCATGTTGATTGGTGGTTAGCACAGAGCTGGGCCAAGTTATATATATTTATATATATATATATATATATATATATATATACATATATATACATATATATATATACGTTTCTACGCCTGTTGTTGACAGCGCCACATTCGAGTGTGAAAACTTTTGCCGCTGACTGTAATAGGCTGCTAGTAAGTCTCTGTCAACTTTCTTGGGAATTTGTCAAAATATGCATAAGTTCTGCTGCAGCTGCCTGACAATTTGTGTGTGGTTCATAGAATATTCACATTCTCGAATTGAAAATATGCAGTCATCATAAAATTTTGATAATCTAGCGTTGCGTCAGATAAATTACAAACACTTGTTGCTAACAAAAAATAAAAATAAATAAAAAAAATAATTTCAGCAGCTTTCACAAATCGAACAAAACATACAAATTATTAGCCCTAAATCCGCAGCAGTCCCCAGTAAAACGCATGCATTATTGAAAGCCCAATATAGAGAATTGCAAATTGCAAACAATGAGGCTTAGCTACCCTTTTCGAAATACACCAAATACTTTACAACCATAATACAATCAGAATTTTTAAGCTATTCAAATTAAATTATATTAATATTTAAAATTGATTTACCTCGAATTATATATTTTTTGTATTTCTTAATTATCAATTTATTATCGCTATTTGTTTAAGAATATGATTACAAAGTTTTCTACGCCTGTTCGCCTACAAATCTTCCTAAATGATTTGCTTTTCTTCTTTTCAAAATTCAACTTAATACTAAGTGCTTCAACATACTCTTCGATAGGGTATAACCGCAAGTGATTATGCATAAATAACTTGACAAGCGTTTGTAACCGCAGCAGCAAAAGCAAACAACATTTTCACTCGCGAAATACTCGACATCTGTTCAAGTCGTAAGCAACCAACACACAGCTGCCACGCCCACTACCCCCAGAAAACACGCAGCCCACAGAAAATTTCGAGTGTTTTTATATGCGGTTCGTGTATTATTTACTGTAGGTTTATTTTTCGTGTGTGTGTGGCTGTGTGGCGAATCGCTTAAGACCCAAAAGATGTTACAAAATTGTGTGTAAATATTATTTTTAAATTGACAGCAATTCAATGAACAATAACGTAACAGGGGATCAATAGTGAGAAATACACAAAAAACGAAAAAAATAACATTTGATATAGCAACAATAAAGCAATTTTAATGCTTGTCTTAAGTTTCAAGTATTTTTTTATTTTTTGTTGGTCTAAATTTTTCGAAGAGTTCACACGCGAAATTGTAAAAAAATAATTAGACAACAGCTTACGAAGCGTCCGAGATTGACAGGGAAACGTCGAGTATCATTCATCATGACAGGTCATTAAAAAGGTTCGGCAAAATGTTCAAGCAGCAGAAAATCGAATTCGAAATACACTTTAACACTTCTAAGGGCTGTGCCAGGAACCAAAAAAGTTTGTGTCCAAACATTTCACCACCCAATATACATATACATTTTCAAGAACTGTTCTTTTGAAATGAGTATGCCCAAAGACTCTTCCTTTGTAGGAATTTTTCCTGTTGGTCCATCGTGTATTTGATTGGTCTGAAATTGATGGGAATGATTTGCGCAGACTCTGAGCAGCGTTTTGTTTGTCCCTTCTTGACATTTTTAATGCTGCGTTTGCTTTGTCACAAATTGTGCGGGCTGTTTGCCTTCAGAGGTTGCCCCACTTGGCTCTGTGCTCGGCACTTGTAATTTAATTAAATTAAAGAAAAAACCCAGTCAATGCCAGCGCCCAGTTGTCAGGCCATTTGTTTTAATGTTAAACGGTCAAAGGGCTGCCAGAAAATAAAATCCACCAACACTATACCCTTTTTGGGCCAAAGACTTTAATTAGTAAACATCGTTTAGAGCGTGCGCAACGCTAATTTTCCTAATAAGACGAGCCAACACTGGGAACAACCCATTCGTTGCCTTCTAAAAGTATACTATACAAGATGATTAAACGCTGAGAATAACAACTATGATTTTCACATCAAATTAAGCAGCTGCATGGCCCCGTTATCTCGAGCCGCTCCCATTTTTTTTTTTTTTTGTAAATTAATTGGACAATTAACACAGTAATAGTAGCTCCCACATTTAGCTATATATCAAGTTTGTGCGAAATCATGTGCATTCATGCTATGCGCCTTATGTTTGACAAGTGGAACTGCTTGTGGAGATGTTACGGGAATACCCTGTATGCGTACAACATGTAAGTTCGGATCGAGTATATAAAGTTGAATAATCTAAGAAATTTTTTTTGGAAAAATGATCATTTCACATATATAAACTGATAACAACATAAAATATTATTTAATTATTTTACAACAAATATTGTTTTATTAAACCAAAATAGCATGCCTTCAGGATAGCACATAGTCGTTATCCTGCGGCTGCTGCATGCTCACTTATTTATCTGCTCTTATTCTTCTCATAATGAATAGCGCAACTAGTGAGTGGTAAAATCATTGAGCACAGCTGCACATACTTATAAGTGCTTTGTCTGCTTGATTGATGCTGTGCCTATTATTCTGGGCACGAGTGTATCTCCGGCCAGTGCTGTGGAGCGTGCAACTGCTTAATAAAGGATTAATCAAAGTTAATGCCGCAAGCCACATACACGCACACGAAATACCCGCACACAACTTATGACCGCACACACACTTACACTCGCACACACAAATAAACAACATCAACAACTCATACTAATTGCTAACAATGCTGGGAATTCCAGGAACAGGAACCAAAATTCCTTTTAGCCAAACAAAAGGCAACTTTTATTCATACACAATTGGCGCATGTTAGCATGTGTGTGTGTGTGTGCGTGTGTGTGTAACTGTGTGTACGAGCGTTGGTATTAATATTCATGCGAAACTCACATTTACAACAACATAGAACTCGTACGGTTTTATACATATATTACCAAGTATTCACACATCGCATTGGCTCGGCGGTAAATTACAATTTTCATATCTGATGGCAACGTCGACGCCCTTTGAAACTTTTGTTCATTGTTTTCGTTGCTTATCGAAGGGCGCCAGCAAAATAAAAGAAATATAATTTATTTTAGTCAGAAATGGGTCAGAAATGAGAATATTATAAGGGCATTGTGTATTTAAGACCTTTTTTTGTGTATAGCAATTTCATTTTATTAAATTGGCCTAACTAATATTATTTAGATTTGTATATATATTTCAATGCATACAAATAAGGAATAGTTTTTTTTTGAAATTTATTTTCCGCATATATTAAGTGCACCCCTTGCACATTTAAGCGCTTTTCAATTACCACAAACTTTAATCTTAGCACACTTGTGTGCTATCGACCTTCATGTCACTGCCAGCTGCAATATTTCACTTTCCAATTAATTTATTTCAATTAATTAGCCCACGCGATAATGCAAATATGGCATACAATTATGAGAGCCTCACATACTCGCAAACTATCCAAAGGGTGCATGGCCCCGAACCAAAGCTTAAGCATTGCATTTAAATACTTTTTGAGCCCTGGCAGCTGCGCGGCCTTTGCAAATGGTTGGCCACCACGCCCCCCACCCACCCACTTGAATTGCAGTTAACTCCCACAGCATTAACCACGAGAGCATTGATTTAACATTTATTACCCAGCTCTGCAATACGTATTCAAGTAAAGTTGTACCTGAATGAAAAAATGCGCTGAGTACTTTGCATAGCAGAACGGGGAGTGCTCGGCTCGAAAGTGCTTGCCTGACAGATACTCTGCACTTAGGTCAGAAGGGCGAGTTGTGCATTAATACACACTTTAATACTTCAGATGTCAAGCTACAACAAATCCCTTTGCTAACATTTGTACCTTACTTCAAAGCACCCTGCTCTTTACGCATTTATGATTTTTAGGATTTGTATAAAACTTCCCGCTAACCAGAAAAAATACGTGTTTTATTTGTTGTACAGATTTGCGCGGCATTTCTGAGAATTTTGCACGCAGCATGAAATTCTCATCCAGAGCAAAGTTGCAAATGCCGCCAGGGCGTAAAATTTTCTGGCGTGTCTGCTCCCGTGGGAGGTTCCGGTAAAAAATCCACAATAATACACGCAACGCATAGTGCGAATAGTTACGGAATTGTTGCACATGACCGCCGGCAGGTCAGAGATATAACGGAAAGGGGGGGCCAAGTGAATACAGAACACAGAGCCTCTAGTAGAAAGGGGATTCGTCGATGGCTGCGCAAATGAAACTTTTTGCTTATGCAACAGAAAGGTTGCAATGCAATGCGCCAGAGACACAAGTTTGACCAAGCGAATCGACGCAATCGGCAACAAATATTCAGCCATGGACCTATGGGGTGGATGCGTGTGCAAATATGCTCAAGGTTGCGGTTATGCAAGGAATCGATATTAAGGATAGCAATATACATCAAGTCATGCGTTAAGTTGCCAGATTAAACACATATTACGCAAAGCTGTTGGAAATGGCAACTACGCGGCATGGATTTGAAACAATATTCTTGAGCGTCATTATTTTAAGGACACCCTTGAGTATGCAGCACAATTTGCATACACCGCAATTTCAGCTTTAATGCGTTTGTTAACAAGCACGGGCCCCAACGGGCCGTAAAAGGGCACCAACCCCATAAAGTATGCAACAGTTTTTGTAAACAACACGTTTCTCAGCTGGGACTTTAAAAAACAACAGCCAACACTAAATTCTGTGTCAAATTTCAATATGTTTGAAAATGTTTGTCGTTGCTGCTGTTTGTTTTTAGTTTCGCAGGCAGTAAATGAAATTTTGATGAGACAGTTCGCGTTTCATGAGGGGAGCGTTATCGCACAAGAACAAAATCTTAAAGTTTTATTAATGCGTTGGGGTGGGTAGATTTGTTCTAGTCATATGAAACTTGCCAAGTAAGTATATTAACCCAACTTTTACTTTAACGTATTTCCTGTTGTCCTTGGAAAGGTTCGAGCATAAATTCATACGAGTTTCTACCAAATAAACTTTACAACATTAATTCAAGAGCTCAAAGCAAACTAAATAGCGGCAGGACAAAAAGTTTATTCATAACACAGTCAAGTCAAAGTGAAAAGAGTTGTTTTGTTGTTTTGTTTTCGGTTTTTGTTGTCTGGCTGCTCTTTGTGCTCTTATTCATCTTGAACATTTGCACTTTATTAATCATCATTTTCAGCTGCTTGGAATTTAGGAGCGTTTTATGGTAAAATGAAAAACTTTCGTGTGTTACGACATTCCAGGATTTCGTTTGTTTGCATTATTAAAATCATGACAGTCACGCATATATAACTATTGTCATGATTCAAAGGAAACCTTTTAGCTAGATCCAAGTGTATTCACATAAACAAAATAGTTTGTTAGTCCTTTGTAAAGAGCTATTTGAAATTTGAATGAAAGACAATTTAAAGGAAATTTAAAATATATATTAATTTAAGGTTAATCTTATATATAATTATATTCTCTAGGTTTAGGTTTAAGGAAATTTTGTGGCAGCTGTCATTAATTAGCTAGCCTAAAACAATTATGTGCAGCTGTTAGTTCGAGCTCAGCTGCCGTTGCGATCAAATCAGGGTCATTTGGCCTGTCGAAAATTACGCATACGTCACGTAGGAGGCAGCAGCAACAGGCAAATAGAAGCAGCTAAAGATTCGACACGCTAATTAGTCAAAGGACTCACAGCAGCTGGACTAGGACAAAGGGCTGATTGCTAATGACTTTCTTATTGCAGTCTTCAAATTAACAACTTAATTTGCGCAATAAACAAACTAATAAATGAATGAATGTGACAGTAAAATAGGTAATGATTCATACATAGATGACCTTTTAATTGCCTTCCCTTGGTCCAATTAAACTTTTAACTTGACTGTGACCACGTTTTGCCTTTTAACTTGTGCCATTACAAATCAAATAAATATGCAAATCGCAGTCAGGAAATCTCCGAAATATATGCGACTAAAATCAGCAGTAATATAAGCTATTTACAGTAAATTGCAGGCTATATTATTTTAGTCGCTCTTCGTGGGCCCCAACATAACTGAAATCTGCATAATTAGCACAGCTTGCCACAGCTTTCGGGTTATTTCAGTTTATAATCCCAACTGCTCGCCTGCTGCTTCACAGTAATTAGTCATATATCTGACTCGTGTAAGCATTGGTACAAACATATAAATATATCTAGCTGTAATAACATAAATGATTTATGTTCTGACATGAGTTGAGTTGAATTGCCTTGGGGTTCAGATTAACTGTTTAAAATCTCAAGTGTGCTTGGATGTGGCATATTCCAAGAATTAAACTGGCACGGCGTCTAGGGCGTTTCAGTTGGCTCCGCATCAAAGCCGTCTAAATACTTGATCTGTGCTTTGATGATTTTTGTGTCTTTTGTTTTAGGTTCCAGCCGTTTTTGCTCCCTTTAAAACCCAAAAATAAATTCAGTTTAGTAGCTTATGATATTAGCCGCATCCTGTTGTTATGCTCTGTTTTCTGGAGGAAAACAAGGTATGTCTCATATATCATTTAATGTAATGTAATAAAATGCTGAGTGGTAGGGACACAGCATGGCAAAGGTCTTTTTGATTGAAGACACACGTTGACAGTTGCCCAGCCCACTGGGGCTCATTAATGACCCGAAAGCGAATGAAGCTTTTGTTTTTAACGACCTGCCTAAGCTGGCCAAAAGCCACATATCAGCCACATGGCAGAAGTTGGCCAAATGTAAGTATAATCCAAAGGTAATCCTGTGTCCTTTTCAAATGTTGCTCAAATGCAAATTTAAATTCTTGGGGCAGCTTTAATGAAACAAGTTGCAATTCAAATACGCAAAATAAGGCTCTGGCGAATAGCCAGCTTAAGAGGACATTTGCTCAAATGCTGCACATGATTATCCTTGTACAGCTGTACTTGTTCTACTTTGCTTTGTCTATCTGAATATTAGCATATTTTGCTGGGGCTTTATGCAGAGAAAGGGTCCTTGAACTGCAGTGCAGTTTGTTAAACCTTTTCAAATAGTATTTTCTTCGCATTTGCATTGGATTTAGTTTTGCCATTTTTTCAATTTAATATTCAATTTCAATATAAGCAAAACAAATTCTGTAGAGGTGTGGACTCTTAGCTTTTTTTTCGTCTCGATTTAATCAATATGTTGTTAACCAACACTGGCTGCTGGTTTGTTAAGCGCTTCGCTTATTTGTGTGTGGGGAAAACCCAGCGAAGCAAAATGTTTGCCCCTGCTCGTATACATGTGTTTGCGTGTGTGTGTGCATTTACACTAACGGCTGACTGCGCACAACATGCTAATGCACACACGCACACACACACACACATACTGTTTCAACATCGGGCTTAGGGCTAGTGACCTTTTAAGTTTTGCTGCTTGACACTTTTTAGCTCATGATTTCTCGGCACACTGATTTGCCATAATGAAAATGTGTTTTGTGCGGAAATATAAATTTTCACAATTTTATGTGCTAGAATTCAACGACAAACTTTGGCAATCGTTTACAAAAAGGTTTAAAAACCATTTGGGTTCATGACATTCGACACATAAAAGATTCTATTCAGATCTTGAATAAGCCAGCCACCATTAAAACTTAATTATACAATTAATTAACAATGATCAAATTAAGATAATGCCTAAGCGTTTTCTACATGTTTTATGCCCAACCGCTTCAAATCACTTAATGGTTTGAAAACTTTCTACTTATCTCTGTTTCCGCCAGCAGCTGATGCTTCTTAGAGTATAATTCAGCTTTCGATTTTATTGCGGTTTCCTTGGCAAACTTTATCATTGTTGCTGCCATTTTATGTGCGGCTCTTGTTTGCATTGCTTTAATTAGTTGTGAATTTTATGGATATTGAATTTTTGATGGCTCATTGATGACATATTAAAGTCAAATGGGCATTCCAAGGCAGGGCCATCATTGGGCTTTTCCCGCTGGGTGACATGACATGCACGTGTTGGCTGACTAACAACTGCAGAGCTGACAATATGCCTCCCATTTACAAATGTACACAAAACATGACACGACAGCGCATTTGTCAAAACCCAACTCGCCCTGAATACAAAAAGCCTCGCGTGATTTGCGTGATAAAAGTGTGACAAAAATCTTTTGTTAACTCTCTCTAATGAAGGCTCTATACCACGTGGCATAGAAGTATTTGTAATAATTAAAATAAAAATGTTTTTGTTGTCTTTATGATAAGCAGCAAGCAAATGCCACACATGTGCAATCCTTTTTTAAAAGGCTTAAAATATTTTGGAATTAGGCTGGTTATAAGAAAGTGAGCAAAATCAGAACATTCTTTAAAAATCTTAAAAATTAAAGCTATAAAAAAGCACATTAAAAAAACTCTCACAATTCAAACAAAACTGAAAAGTCTATAGACACTAATTTCCTAACGATTACGTAAGAGTTCAATCAAAAGGATGAAAAGTCATGGCTTATAAACATAAAATTGAAAAGTAATCAATTTCAGCAATAATTTTATGAGCTTCTTGAATTTTGATGTACTCAACCATGAACTGATTGTTTTTATTATCTCTTGCGAATGGCAGTGCAGAGTGGTTGAGCTATTGAAAAGTCAATAACAGTTGGTGCTATTTTCTGCTGAATGGAAGCAACAAAACCGGCAATAGCTTAGCACGCACTTAATAGAAGAAATAAGCAAACAACTTATTTTGCTTCGTTCGGCCGATTTTGTTTGGACAGCTCGTAGTCTACTGCGGCCAGTTGTCATTAGCAGGCATATGGTCTAATCAAATCAACATCGTTACTGAGCATATCGCATACAAACACACACACACACACACACACACAGGCATGCACACACTCGCTACAGGCAGACCAATCTCACGTACACGTTAATATTACGCATACGCCCAGTTGGCAGTCAACATTGTGAACGCTCAATTACACAAACAAAACGCACACACACATTAACATTAATAAGTTAACGACACGACAGGATTAATACATTTTCTTGTAGTTGTTGTTATTTTTTCTTGATCTTCTTGGAAAATTATGCTTGTTATGCAATGCTATCTCCAGGCTAAAGATATTTTTTTTGTGCATGTACTTTAATGCCAAATTAAAATGCTTACGTGACTTCATTATTATATACATTTGTTTCTGTCTTTTCGTTCGAAGCAACCCAAAAACGCAGACAGCAGCTGAACCTTGTGCAAACTTTGTTTATCCCCATATTTGTTTGACTTGACTTGTTGCTGAGTGCTGAGCACTTAAGAGTTGTAGCTTCCGTGCTGCTCAATCACAATTAAGGACTCAAGTTGCTAAGTGAACAATTAAGCACATAATGCTCAACTTACATGTTATTTAAAAAATTCAATCATGTAAGGACCATCTAGAATGTTGTACATTAATTTAGTGACATTTCAGGTTTTAAGGAAACATAAACTTTACATGTATTTAGTTACTTACGTAAGCCTTCTCGCCATCAATTAGCTATTTTCAATCCCATAGTCGAAATAATACCAGCCATGAGTTGTAGCAAACTCACTTCCCAGCAGAGTTGCCACAGAAACAGCTTCAATACAACCACAAGTTCATCAGCAAAAATATAGTCGAGTTAATGTACATAATTATTCCCATGTGTAAAGCTGAGCATGCTAATGTATACAATTGAATTAATTTCCAAGATTTTCCATAGTAACCCCGAAATGTATTTTTGATTAATTTCTACCTAAATAAACTCTACATAAAATATTACATTTTCTTAATTTGCTTAAAATTGCAATCCATCAATTTGGAATGTAACTTTATTGGATTTTAAATCTTGTAATTTACTTTTTAACATATAGCAATAAATATAATAAACCTTGCACAAAAATTTTCTTTTTTAGTTGTTCCTACAATATGTTTATTTTTATTTTTATATACATGTGTGTATATTAAAGAGCTGGTTAATATTGTATAAGTCCTTCAAGTGGAGGAGACATTTTTGTAAAGCAGTAAAAGGGAATGTTCTTCATGCGCAGCGCTGGCAATTTGACTTTTGCGTAGGTTGTGTGTTTTATGTGACATTTGATATTTATTTACATGCAGCCCACTGGAGGCCTTTGAAATACTTTGAAGCGCCCTTTGAGCTTTTAAAAGAGTTATAAAATTCAGAATATTTCTGGCATGGGTCTCTTTTTTGTTTCGATACTTTGAATTCCTTTTCCAGAGAACCCTATCCTAAAATCAGATCGAGGTATGTATGTTAATAAACATAAAGAGAAGAAAATCCATTCATTTGTTAAAGTCTGTCGAACTCGAGCTTCAAAAATCTTATATATATAGAGAGGGGTTATTTTATTCCCTGCAATTCTTTGCGCTTCATCACTTTTCTGACCAAACACGCACATTAATGCTTTTTAACTCGACGACGTGCTTCGTTTATGTATTAAAGTATATACAGAATTTAAAATAGCCCCAAACATGAAGGCCAACAAAAAAGGGAAGCCTAGTCCTCTGCCTTCCAAATCATGCTCAAATGTTGCGCAGCCCATAAAAAAGGGATCAGGTTGAAGTCTTTCACAACGCAGTACGCTGTCAGGCAAGTCAATAGGCTTATGATTTATATTACCATTAGTAAAGTGCGGCTCATTGGACGGTCGTGGTCTATACTTTTGAGCTGACCCTGGCCCTGCTTGGTTGCTTTTTATTGCCAAAATACGTTTTAACCCCTTTGCTCGGTGTCAACTTTTTAGTAAAGCTATGTGAGCAGCATGTTAAGTTAACTGCAAATGGATTAGGTAAAAGTTTCGTATTAGTTGATAATTTATATTTACATTCAATTACGCTTACACTCATAGTTCATTTAACAGCCATAGTTTGTTAACAGAGCAATGGATGCCTTAGTTGGATTTAAGATTGATGGCTTTGCTGCAAAGCTATTCAATTCGTTTTTGCTAAATACAAAGATTTCTGGTTTTGCTTAGTCTCAATTCCTTTCAGCTGAAGTGCTCAATATTTGTGCATTGCAGGTCAGAGAAATTCAAGTATATATTCATTCATTTAAAGCTAGGATAATGCAACGAGCATCAAAACAAACAACTTTCGGTGAAATGCGCACGAATCGATTTCAAAAAAAATTTTAAGCCACACGTATTTTAATTAATTATGTAAAATTCCCATAAAGACAGTGCCACTGTGCTAACGGCAGGATGCCAAGTCCTGCTTGTGATTTAAACATTCGA
This sequence comes from Drosophila colorata, assembly GCA_035041545.1. Classification (NCBI taxonomy): domain Eukaryota; kingdom Metazoa; phylum Arthropoda; class Insecta; order Diptera; family Drosophilidae; genus Drosophila; species Drosophila colorata. The sequence continues at coordinate 12,957,430 of JAWNLD010000564.1, forward strand.
AAACTGAATTATCTTTTCACTGGAGCCGCAGAAGCCGCAGACCACAGACCAACACCTACGACATCCTTTGAGATCACGTTCGCAGCAGGGGACGAATCGGCGGTAATCAACAACAGGCGACAAGTGACAAAAGGCAAAAAGGACACGATAAACAAGATAAAAGGAACAAAGATTGTTGCTTTAATAAGTCAAACAATGACAACAAAAACAATAGACGCAGTCAGGCGTAAGTTGTTCAGCTCAAATCAACTCTTTATGTAACTCTATTATTAATAAGTAAGTTTATATTTAAAATATGAAGACGGCCTTCGGTTTTCATGTATCGGCGGTTTTCAACAGCTTCCGCTTGAGCACGCCCCAAATGTTTACAACAGCGAGGTGGAAATTTAATTTCGTTTGTTTACCAATCGTCAGTTTGCAAGAAGACTTGAGTCAATTTTACTAAAATTTTTAGTTGTTTGCTTATTGCATATTGGCGAGCACACAGTTTGATAAATTTGTGCAAAAAAGGCAGGACAAATTATTTAAGTCGAGCTGGGACATACCCTGTACAGAGGCCCAACCTTGGCTTAATGGAGTTAGCTGTTGATGCTGATCGCGATTGTACAGGTTTGCTACAGTCTTTTTGAGGGGCAGCAGTTAGTTAAAAAGAAACTGGCAGAACTTTTAAGTGCTGGTCAGGCACGTGCTGTACATATTAAGAGTGCGCAAGTGTGGGAAAGCGCCGAAAATGTCGCCCATTTTTCAACTAACGGAAACTGTAAACTTTTGCGCAGCTGCCGCCCCGCTTTGGTCCATTAAGCTGCCACTGTAAATGGGCTTGTGTGTGCCTGTGCCCGCCGGGAAGTGTTTTAGGGCACTACGTTGGCGGACTTGCCATTAGCTTTGGGCTAAATACACACCAATACACACACACACACACACACACACAATTATGCATCAACTGCGCCCCAAGCATCAGTTGTTGGGTTCAGGACAAGGAAGCGACCAAGTTTTGGCATTTCTGCCAACCCTCGGCTCATCGTTTGACATGTGACTAACTTGACAGCCACTGTAAATAACTATTTCGGGTGCGACTTTAAGCTGAATAATCAGTCAGTTAACTTTTGTGTTTACCTAATTCAAGCTGTTGATCTTTAGGCTTTCCTTAGGAGTTACCAACGCGCTTTATCAATTTTTGTGCCTAATTTGATTTGTGATTTGCATCTCGATGCTGCGACTGTGCGCCAAATTGAAATGAATGTCTGACATTTTCAAATTAGATTTCGGGCATTGTTGGAGTATATTTAAAGCTTATTACAGTTTATTTATAATTCAGTGCACAACATGAATTACATTTGTGCTACGGTGCGTATGCGTTATGCGTGCTGAAGGAGCTGCCGTTGGAACTGCTGAAGGAGCTGCTGGAAGAGCTGCTTGTTTGTGCGCTGCCAAATGTATTAGAAATGCTTTTAAATGCATGTATGCTTTCACGAATTTATTGTCTGACGTTAAATGCGAAGCTATAAATCATAAAACAAATAACAGCAGGCAGGCCAAGTTTACTATTTTAAAAGCCAAATAAAATAAATGAATATGAATTGGTGCGCATAGCTATGCATATGTATGCGTGGTCGAATCAAACCCTGATACCCAATTTTCTACATATTTTACGTACCTTTGAGTGCCTATAAACTTGCAGTTAAAGGTTATATTGTTACCATGTATTAATTCCAAGTTTATTTTAAATCAAATTCGTTCGGCTTAAGCACTAGAGGTCAGAGCTGCTGAGCTAACATCGAATCCCGATTGCTTGGGTTAATTGTCCTTAGCACCTCTTTATATTGCCACTAATTTATAATTCGGCTGACTTAAAGCATTATTTCCAGCATGTATTTAATTGGCAAATGCCTAATGCATTATTTAAACGAACACAATTGGAAGCTGCCTTTTGTGTAAGGCCTTTAGCGTTCGCAGAACTTTTGCAATCAAAGTTTGCACGGCTGTATTATAATTAATTTTGCATATGCAACCTGCGTTGCGTATTGGATGTGGCCAATTGCAAAGTTTTGCCGAAGCTTAAACATTTGATGAATAACTCATGCGCCGCGTGGTGCGGCACTGCCTTAACTGTAAATGCGCGTGGTGTGAGCTATAATTACAACTGTGGCATGATTAAATTATAAGGCTGCCTGGGCGACCTTTTAAACGCCCCTTGACGACGCCTTCGCAGCTGTTGCCTTTAATTAATTTGCGCTTAGACGCGGACTTACAAAGAAAAATTACCAGCCGGTAAGGAGAAAATAGTCAAAGTCTAGCTGAACGCTTTTTTCAGGTGCCCACGTGAAAAATGAGCAATGTTTGCGGCCAGTCGCCGTCGTCATTACGCAGATTTCTCCAAGGTATCCGTCCAATGCAAAAAGAAAATAGAAAACCCAAATTGCTGTGGACGTGTCCGGCACCGAGACGCAGATGTGGGTCAGCAGTTTGTCGCAGTGGTGCTTTGAGCTGCATTTCCTGCTCGTAAAGTGCCATCAAAGGTTTTATAGTTTGGCAGTTATTTATGTGAAAACTATTTTCGGTTAGAAAATGTACCATTTAAAATACACACCAGGAAATTTAAAAAAAAAACCAAGCTATTGTGTGAAAGTATAATTGTTTCCGTTAAAAAGCTCATGAAGCATTTTATTTTTAAAAAGCATCCAAGTAAATGCCAAAAATCACATTGCCACAAATTTAATCAAATTAATCGAAGGATTTGAGGAAAAGTCAATCGAAAGGAAAATAGCATACAATGCTTGTAAATAAATTTTGAAATTTAAAGTTGTAATATTAAGCAAAAAACCGTCTGTCAACAATGTAACAATCCAACTAAATTAAACTAATTTATACATGACAGCATTTGATTGGCAATTATCGGGACGACAAAACAATCAATATATTTATAGATTTTCTTGTTATTTGTTTCTCTGTACGTCACAAAATGCGTCACGTTGGCGTCACACTCGTAATCAAATTTGTTATTGAGATTGATTTCGTCAGTCTCTGAACAGAGTCATTGAACACGTAAAAACAAAGGACTGCTGACCAAGTGAGTGACCTTTGCAGCTCCTGTTTATCAAACATGTTTCACAATTTCTTACATATATCTTGCACTTCCAGATTCTATTGTTTCCTGTGACAATAAACTTCTAGCGTAAAGTCCACTGAGCCAACAGTTGGCTTGAATTCTGCTGCATAAGTTTAGCGATTTTCATCTGCCTTTTAAGCGAGTTTCGCTTGCGGCTCTGTTTTATGCCCCTTGGCAGGTTTTTTTATATTTTATGCTTAACGCCTCGCAATTTCTGTTGCTGTTTGATTAATGTACAAGGCCAAATAAAAGTCCGGAATTGTCCTTGGCCAAAAAGCTGGCGTTCTAATAAAATGCAAATTGAAATTGCCACGAATTATTATACTCGCGCTCAAGCTGTGCTAAGGGTACGTTCCAGCTTTATGAAATAATTTCGTCTTGGGAATAATGAACAATATTTGTTTTAGAATATAAATTAAGTTGAATTGTACTATGTATTTTGTTTATATTCAGTTGCGAAAGTTTCGCAGATCTGCGTCGAATAGGTGCGCAGTAAAATAGGAAAAGGAATCAGAATGTTTCCACAAAATTCACTTTAATTGTTTAAATAAATCAGAGTGCCAGATGTGCTTCTAGTTAAAGAGCGCCATCTGCAACCTACAAAAATATTTATATTCATACAGTTTTCTGGTTTCTGAAAATATATCGAGACGCCCCGTTTTTGGCCCTTTATTTTCCTAACTTCGCTCCTGCTGTTAGAAATTTAAATAAACACATTTTAGCGCCGCTGACTTTGGCGCCTCTGTCGCTTCCTTTAGAAAACTGTCGCTGCCCACGCAAAAGAAATATTGAACAATTCTGCTGACACAGTTTTTTTTATGCTTTTGGCATTTGTGAATTCCAGCCAATGTTTAGCATTCAACTGACGCTTTGTTTATTTACAATCATACACAGCGCCCCTCTCAGTCCCTCCGTTGCCTGCTCAACGGCTCTGCTAGGGCTGTCGCTGGCATTAGATAAATGCACTACAGTGGTAACGCAATAAAGGTACCTTTAAAAGGAACCAAGCACCACGTTTACTTATCATGTTATGTGCATCTTTTTGAGGCACGTACATGTAGTGTTCCAAGAACACCATGTGACATTAACGGCTTTTGAGAGCTTGTCAAATTTTCGTTTTTGCCCTGGCAATTGACGATTGAGAGTTTTCGCCGGAACCGGGTCGGACCCCTGCAACGTCCCGTCGACGACCATCTGACATGCATGTTAACCAAGAAATATTCCCGCCTGTCAGCCCAAATGTCCGCATTCGCATCCGCATCCAGAAGCACGCCCACAGCGAACGCGAGGCAGCTCAATAAATAAAAATTGTTTTGGGCTGCCAGTAAAAATCGCATGTGATGTTTGGTTTTATTCACAATCACCCGAAAATATATCCAATAAGCCGCACAGTGTTTAGTTGTTGCATGCGAACATCTCGTATATGCACATATATAAAGTTCATTATTTATTTTTATGCACGCTGGCGCTGCGCAATGTTTGCATATTATTTTTAAGCGATTTGTTGACAACTTTTTATATTTTCTTTTTTTTACAATTTATTGTTGGCATTGTGAATTTTCCAAAAATACGCAACGATAAATTTACAAATTTGTTTCATTTAATTGAAAAGCGCCAAGCGGCATATTTTATTTCCATTTATTTTGGTTTTGTTTTATGCAATTTTGGCTGGCTTTGTGAGCTCAGTGGAATGCGATAAAAATACGAGATAAAAATAATAAAATATGTTGCAATATATGGTTATTTTCAATTTGTTTTCGGTCCACAAATCTATTTTGGCTGCGTACCTTTTCATTTGTGGCTTTAATAGAAAAACATACATTATATTTAAGCTGTCAGTTTATTTGCAATAATTTGTTTAAATTGCTCTCAATTTTTGGTTTTACTGAGCCATTTAATATTAATTTGGAATATATACAAAAATTAAATTTTAAGCAATCTATTTTATTTCTCATCAAATTTAAATATTTAAATATACTACATTTTCTCTTCATTAAGTTTAGCTTTCAATAATAGCTTCCTCTTTCGTTGACAGGGTTTCAGCTTCCAGCCATACATTTATATATATATATATATATATATATATACATATACATTTATATGTATAAATATCAGAACTTAACTCATTTGCATTTTGCCCTGGCAGAAACTGCAATTGCACTAATTATGCAGCCCCTCACCCCGCGTATAATTTCTGCATTGGCACCCGGCAGGGTTCAAAAGTTTTGCAACTAGCTTTTGGCCTTTATGGCACCATCCCAAACCCTAGAATGCCGCTCGGCACTCGCCGCATCATAAGCAGCAAGGGAAAATATGTAAAAGGGGCGCTATGTTATGCAATATTTTGAGGGCATGGTCGACACGGGACTGCTGCTGCTGCTGCCACTGAGCCGGAAACATTAATGAGAGAAGTCTGCAACATTTTTGATGGCAATATTTTTGGCAACGACGCTGCCCCGCTGGCGCATTTTTGGTTGCATTGCCAATGAGGCTGCAATTTAGCCGCATTTGTGGCCACGGTCAAAAATTCGGTTGCCCAGCTCCCATCCCATTTGGCTAGCAGTCATGTGGCATAAAATTGCTGCCACCATTTAGGCTGATTATTCTTCATTTTAGATAGAAATGCAGCATTATGCAAACAAATTCATGGTACTCTGTTAGTGTTCAGTCAGTGTTGGCCATAATTGCGCTTTAAGCTAGCGGAATTTTAATCAATTTCAATGTCACTACTCAAGAGCGGCGGCAGGCGAATTGAATGGGAACAGACAAAGCGTGGTCTTAAAGGATTAAGGGATTAACAAGCGGGAGCACAAGTTCTTTGTTATTGGAGGGACACATCTGTTGGCCAACATGGCAGCCAGACGGCGCACTAAAACCATGACCAAAACCAGTAACACCAGCATGAGCTGCAGCTGTAGCTGGTTTAGAAGAGCAAAGCCAACACCAGTGACAGCTTTGTCGCTGGTGTTGCTCTGACAGTTTCACGCTTCATTTGCATAAAGATACGCTATAAATATTGCAGACGCCTCGGCAACAGCAACGATGCCAACTCTGACAAATGTTTGCGATTTGAATAGTTGGGTCAGACAACTGTCAGTAAAGTGTCGCTGATGCTCAGACAGCAATTTGGCTTGATAGTTGGCTTAAAACAACAATTTAATTTGTATTTAAATTGCACACAATTTATGGTACAAATTAATTGACTACATTAAATATAAGTGGTAATTAAATATTTTACTGATTTATGTAGGGTCAAACAAGCGTAATATTTCGTAAATATAATGTCTACAGTTGGGGATAATTATTTGTTGTCTGGAAATTATACACATGGCAATCCTTGCGGTAGTCACATTAAACAGGGCGCTAACCACATTGCACATACGACGTGTTGGCTGCATAAATTAGCTTAGGCCATTACCATACCCACAATAGCTTTTCATTCAGTCAGCCATGTCGGTTGGCCACGCTCAGAGCGCCATCTATTGTCGCCTTCCGCACTGGCCTTAACCTCATCCCCGAGCAGCGAAAGGCAAATGGGGAAGCAAAGGCCAAAAGCAAACGGCAAAGGACAAACAGTAATAAAATTGTGAAAAGCACAAAGCAAAAGTAAGTCAAAAACATAAACATTGCGAGTGGGCGCTGCAAATAAGCAACAGCTAACGGCACACAGCTGTTGCCGTCAGCTGTTCTCGAAAAGCGCCTGCGCAGCAAACCACAATTTAAGAGAGCAATTGGCAAACTAAGAGCGGCGGCTTGCAGACGCTGTTTGACTTTGTTTGACTTTGCATTTGCGTTTGCCCATTGCCTTTGACAGTTGTGGAAGTTAACAACGTTGTTGGCTTGTGGCCAAATTACTGGCAGCAGTAGCCGCCAAATGCTGCTGCGAATCGCGCACAGTTTCATTGCCACTCGGAGCGTTTAGTTGGCATCGCGCATTGTCGTCGTCAGTCGTCAGCGTCCGGTTCTCGATTCCGGTACGGCTCCTCGCAGCGAATAATAACAGGCGAATTTTCGGCAATGTTGAATCAGTTGTATTTTGTAAGTCGTGCGCCGCGAATCGGTTTCAATACCCTGACGTTCGGCTTGGCCCATTAAAACAAATCGTCTGCGGCCTTACGGCAAGCAAGTCTGTGAAAAGTTTGACGGAAAATTATTTCAAAAATTTTATTTTTTTTAAAAAACTTGAAAAAGATTTTTATTAATTCTCAATCAGTACAATGTAGTGATGAAATTGTAACTATGTTTTATTAGCCACTTTTAAATATTGCAATAAACAAAAAACTATTTCCTCTTGGAGCCTGCGTATGCGAAACAATCTCCGATAGCTGTAAGTGTCATTCTTGAATTATTATGGTTATTTATTTCATGCTTAGTGCTGCGCGGTGTCCATGCGTCGAATTGAACAGAATGGTCAGAAGCAGAAACATAAATTTTGGATATTAAAATATAATATATAAGAGTTTGATTATAAATAGGGCTTATTTTTTATTATTTTCAGAAATTTAACACGCTTTAATTTTATTCCGCAATCATTCGTGTTCAATTGAATAATTCGGCTGATTAGTTTTCTTGTTTTCCTATTGAAATCAATGGAGTGTTATAAATGCCATCGCATTTTATTCATTAAGGAAGTGTAAGATTTGGGCTTAACAAATAATTTAATCATTCGCCCAATGTTATTCAGATAACTTCGGCGCGCAAATAATTTTTAAGCAACTCTTTGCAATCCTTTGTGTTCATCCCAAGTGATTGCCATTAGGGAAACTGTTAAAAAAAAGAAAATACCCAAGACAAAATGACAATTCCTTGCAGAAAACAATACAAACAATCTTAAAAATGACACTAGGCAAATAGCACGTTGTTGGCACGTGACGACACAAAATAGAAAAGAAAATGCTTTAACAGAAACAAAAAAAAATATATATATAAAAATGTAGAATGCTCTTATTGAGAGGAATCGACTAGCAGACACCCTAAGCCTTATTATTACGTGCACAAATAAAAAATTTGGTAAGATGCAAGCCGGACCTATAGAACACAAACATAATATATGAAAAACAAAAATAAAGGACTTATCGTTTTTGCGAAAATTACGAGTCGAAAGAGTATTTTATTTATTATTTATGTAGTATTTAAAAATTAAAATTATCAAAGAAGGATAGAGGAGTTATCATAATTGTTCAAGGGAATTATTGTTTATAATATAAAACAAGTAAGAGTGCTCTAGTCGGGAGTGTCGATATTTATCGATTTAAAAAACAGAACGGGATATCGATCATTTTTAATTAGCTTGATCTTAAATTAAATTCATGGCTAAATCGATTTAGCTATTGATGTTTATTAAGCAACATTCTGTTTCTTACATACATAAGCACAAAACATTATACCCTTTTTTTAAATCATTTTCACTGGGCTTATTGTACAAAAGGGAAAAATGGATTTGAAAAGGTGAGTGCGGCATGGTCGACGGTGCACTCATTCTTCTTTGAGTGTAGCTCTTCTGAGAATTGGCTCAAAAAAAAAAAAAAAACAGGTAAAAACACTCAAGAGCTCAACTGAAAATAGGTGGAAAATCTTGCATTGTCGCTGAAGTGGGAGTCCATTCAATTGTTCAGTTGGAAGTGCATGTAATAAAAGTTTTCGAGTGATTTGACCCCCATATCCGATAGATATGCACCGCAAACGTTGGCAACCGTGCGATTGCCCATTTTGCTCGAACAGCACTCGTATTGTTCATGCATCTGTTCGTGGCAGGTGTATGATGTTGCTGTGGCTGCTGTGTTAATTAGAATTCGTGTTTTTATTTAGCGGCACGCGAGCCCGACAATGTGATCCCAATGAAACTCAAGCATCATCAATCAAAAGCCAACCACGCCCGTGGCCATCAGGAACTTAATTAAAATCTAAGCCCTGTAGCAAGAGTACGCTTGATATTTAATGACCAAAATTATATCAGTCTGAACTGAACTGACTCTCATTATTTCTCGCTTAGTTTTTGAATAAAACTTTTACAGCTGTAACTTTACCGCTTGGTCATGGCATCCAAATCATAGCACCCAACCGCTTACATTTGCGTAGTCTGTTTCCTGTAGCAGCAGAGGCATCAAGTTTTAATCAAAAATCAGTTGAAACTTTTAACGTTGGTTAAACAGTATTTCAAAGCCAAACTTGCTGCAAACTCCTTGCCAAAGTTTTTGAGGCAAGAAGCAAATGGAAAAAAAATTGTTTCGCCAAAACTAATTTCAACTATCAATTATAAATTATTCTGTGCGAAAAATGTGTGCTGAGTTATTTTTGCGGCATATCGTCTGGTTGAAATTAAGTAAACAAACAATTTGCATAATGCTGCGTATACGCGATAAAGATAGAAATAAAAATCAAGACATCGGAAACTCCCATATTAACATTGTATGTCTTTATTTACGCTGTTTCTTGTTTCCTGCTTATTGAATTTCGCGGTTGACCTTGTTGCGTGTGCTTTGTTTTTCCACTTTTCTTTTTTTGCACGCATAAATATTTTGTTATTTTTATTATATATTTGGCTTCCTTGTTTCCCTCATCTTTTTTTGTTTTTTTTTGTTTTGTTTTTTTGACTGTGTGCACGCGTAATTTGGGTTGATATACGATAAGCAGGGGAAATGCCGAAGTGGGGCGGCAAACGTATCACATGGGTAAGAAATAATGATTGTTTCATATTACATATTTGTGCGTTGACCTGGCAGCCTTGGTCTTGTTGCCCCAGCAATTGCCGCGAGGCAAGCGCCTAGTTCTTTGCTATGCTATTTTTTATGGGGCACTTAGGCGCAGATTTGTGTGGAAATGATACGTCAAGCAGTAGCACGTAATGCCAATTATAATAAAATTACTTTTTGGCAATGCAGCGATTTATTTATGAATTGGCAGCTTACTTCGCTCATGCGCGCTTGTAGGCGTGTAAGCGTAAGGATGTGGGTCTAAGAACATGGCCTGTTGAAAAGAAAGCCCAAAAATAAATCAAAAAGTTTCAACAACAGAATGATAATAAAGAGCAATCGATAACTTTAGCAATTCTTCTTTATTAAATATTTTATTTATTTTTGAAATATTTGTTTGCTTAGACATATTTCCATTATAAATTAGAAATATTGCACACTTAACAAATTTTAACAATTTTACATTTGTGCGCACAAATCTTGCAGTCTCACTTAAATATTTCTCATTCCTCTTATAAAAATTATGCATGACATTTTCATAAAGATGTTATGGGTCACAAGTATTTAAATAATGTCCTTGTACTATTTATGCCCTTCCTACTCTGCATAATTTTGACTAAAATTCACACTCAACTTTTAATTTTTGATAAACATACAAAAAAAAAAAAAACAATAATATATACACTGCTACAAAAAGTCGAATAACAAACAATGCTATAAACTTGCGCTGCAGCCGCCACTTCTGGCCGTGCTCATATACGAACCTCCTCTGCAAGTGTTTTTCCAACAATCGGAAAACGCCTCAGGCATTTGGCTAGACACAACAAAAAACTACGCCCTGAAAAGTTGCATCCTCCTTTCGACTTTTCGACCAACAATTTATGGTACAAAGAAAAAGTTACTAAAATGGTCACAAAAATGTTTTTTGTTGGCATTTTACAACAATAACAAAATGAACAAGTAGGGCGTATTCAAAAGCGCAACTTTGTTGGACTAAAACATACCCTAAGCTTTGGCAAGTCTATAACAGCTATATTTATAAGAGGCTGGTCAAAAGAACTATTATAAGCACCTATTATACATACTACATATTATATTACATTATTGGATATTACCCTCGAAAAATTTACTTACTTTACAGGATATACAAAAGTAGTTATAAGAATTAGTTGTCAAAATAAATTTTAAAGCATTAGACAACTGACATAATTTATTAGCACTCAAGGGTTCTCAAAGTTGAGGAAGAAAGAGAGGACAAGTGCCAAGAAATAAATATTAATCCGAGTTGCAAAAATATACAAACAAATGCTTTGAGTGTAATAAAAAATTATTATTTAACAGCATCCTGCAGCGTCAAAATCTTCTGTGGAATTCCAAGGAGGAGTCTTACGTGACTCGGGCATTTTGGACAGTCAGTCGAGTTGCCCAGTGCCCCCAACTAATTGTTAAATGCTGTCAAAATGGAATGCTGGCAGCGCTGTGAGTGCCGCAGAAGCTGTGCAGCATTCGGCAACAACGAACGACTATTAAAGTGGCATGTGTTGAATGAATTTCACAACAGGCTGCGGCATGTCAAGTACGAGAAGTGGCAAAAAAATAAATGGAAAAGTACGACAGCTTTACGGGAAAATTGTTTTTGGGTGCAGAGTCCACGTAATTGCAAAGCTACGTAGCTAAGTATGTATCAAAGGGTAGCAAAGGGTATAACAAAATTATAAAGGATGAAGATAATGCAGAAAGAGTTACAAGAGCTTAAAGAATTTTAAGCGCTTTGAGAGCCTGTCAAATTAATGGTAATATTGTTTAAATTACTAATGTGGCTGATAGTGGTGGTCAGTTCTGTGACTGAACAGGGTATTTATTAGTCATTCGTACTTTATATAAATTAAGTAACAGTAATTTATAATTAACATACAAATTTAACATAATATTTTTTCAAATATTGAAAGAGACATTATAAAAAAAGCTCTTAATAGCAGTCCTTAGTTTTGTTAATGCACAGGATATTACACAGTCCTTCACATATTTCTACATGCCAATATTCCGCCTCATGTTTTTTGATAAGCAGTTGCAAGTGGCGCTGTAAACGACTTTGTGACAGGTGCCGCTGGCTAAGGGCCAGCCATGAAAGGGCTGTAATTCAGTAATGAATCGAGACGTTGCCAAAAAAAAAAAAAAAAAAACAGCTTTGCACACAAAAAATGGTATCGACCTCTGGCTAACGGATTTTAGATAACGAGCGTTTCACAGCTACACTTTAAAGCTGACCCCAAGCATGTAACACGTGCGACAGTCGAGGCACGAACAACCTTTTGAACGCTGACACAGTGTAACATGCTTGGCAAATTGCATTGAAATTGGCAAACAGGACGTGCGGATGTGTTGTCCTGTGAACAAACAAGTGAGCAGTCTGGAACGTTATTACTGGAATGCTGCAATTGAAATATGCCCGCTCTCATTTATTTCATTGAGAATAGACCTGAAATAGCAATGAATGCCAATGTTGAGGCAATGGCGCGAATGCACTTAAGCTTGACTGCAACTGCGACTGCAACTGCGACTGCAACATGTGCGTGTGCCACTTGCTGCGTGTTGGCGGTATAAGGCAAAGAGGCCAATAGATTGGGCGTTGGGTGGTTCATTCAAAGTGCATTGAAGTGTAGTGTTTTTTTTTTTTCTAATTTCGCTGCGAGTGGCGCAAAACGCATCGCCAATTGTCAGACACTTTGGCACAATGGGGTCATAAACTAGTTCAAGGATCCCACGCTGCAGTCAAGTTTTTGTATAATTTGAACTTAATACGCCTGATAACCTTTTTGATTGGGTGCTTGTAAACGTGTGTGTGGTACTTGCATTAAGTACTTTGGTTTACTTTCTGTGCGTGGCATAATTATTAGGTCAACGCTACCTTACCAATATCCCAAGATACTTATATGTATATATAATATTTGTGGGGTATAGGTGCTAGTATCATGTTTTTGATAGGGACCGCAATTAAATAATTAATTTTCATGATTGATTGCACCACGGACAATAAACGTGTTTTACTAATCAGTAAGTTTGTTTACCAAACAAGCTTTTAGTGCTCCCCACCTTGTTCTTTCTCCCTCTCTCTCTCTCTCTCTCTCTTTCTCATTCCCCTATTTTGTCTACCCACCTCGAGCTAACTCTCTAAGTAATTACATTGGCTAACTTTAGCGCATAATTAAAAGGCAAATTATGGTAGCCAAGAACCTGCAATATATATATTCGCTGTTGGTTCCTGGTATCGTTATTTTACCCCACAGTTATGAAAGTTTGTCACGTTTATCAATTAAAGAGAATAAAACTTGCCCAGCTGGCTGTATAGATTCGTAAACACTGAAGTTGGACATTGGAAGATGTTGCTCTCGAGTCTTTAGTCTGTAATAAAACTAATAAATTCATTATTAACTTAATAATAAACTTTTCTACTAAACTTTTTTTTAACTGTTAAATTTCCGTTGCCTACTTATTGGCGCCAAGAAGTGAATAAGTAAACATCTTTGCTATGACAGCTTTAAAGCTGCAGTAGGGCGACAAATTCTCGACTTTGTGAGCTACCATATTATTCAATTAGCAAACTTCATTGTTAATTAAAGTGAACTGGCTGCCCAGCATTATATGAGTACTGAGGACACGCCCAATTCGGTGTCAGCTGTTCGTAATTGCTGTGTGTTACTCTGTGGTAAAATGCGTAAAATAATTAAAAGAAATATCCTGTCTTGCCCTCCAAAGTAGTGTTCGGTGGGTGTCCTTGCTGCAAGGCAACGCACTAAGTAGATTTGAAATTATTCCATTAGTGTTGATGACATTTGGCATGGGTCTAGGAAGATGAAATGATATGTGAAGTGCTAATGTGCCGCTGTCTGGCTGGTGGCCAACTTAATTAAATATAAGCTCGGGCAGTAGGCGCTGCCGTACTTAGAATCCATACGAGTATTCGTACTCGTCAGGACTTCTGCCCGTTTAAATGTCCTACAAAGTCAACAGCAATAAATCTTAACAACTGTGTGAAGCAAATTTATTTAACAAATCGCAAGGCGTTGATTTCTTAGTAAAATACTTGAATAAAAATGTATATGCAAATTGCACGCACGAAGGACTCAAACCCTGTAACGTGATTTATGCATGCGAATCAAACAACAAAGTAAATAATACACATCAATCAGAGCGAAATAAGTGTGACAAAGGACGCGGGCGGTGAGGTGAGATGGACTGAGTTGATGAGCTCAGCATTAGAACTTTCTGTCATAATAAGACGGTATTTTGCCATTTTGTCAGAGTTTCCTGCCGCCTGACAGCTCTAGTAAGAAGCTGGCAATTGATTGAGGCCCACACAAAAGACGACGTCAAACAGATAAAAGATCAACAAACTACAAAAGTTGCCAGCTACATTTTAAAGCGTTGGCATACAAAAACACGGCCTGCAAATGGCAGGCCACGACCGAGGGATGTATAATAAATTAGCCATGGCCAACACGTAGGCGCATTAAATATTTGCGTCGGCATCGACGGTTTAAAGAAGACACCGAAAACCATCAAATGGTCAGCGGGAGGATGCTGCAAAATTAAGATTCCAAGCAAATATATATACAGATAGGTAGACCCACCTACACACTGACAAGTGCCCACACTTGACCCTGCTGGCAGTCAGTCAAATGCGTAGGCCGAGCACTTTGTACATCAAACTTGCCTGATCCCACAGGCTACCGAGCGCCATTTTAATTTTTTGTACAGCTTCCATTTAAAACGCCCATAGCCGAAAAGGGGAAGCATCTGGGTCTACCCTACCATTATTCATATTTGACAGCCTATGAGCCCACGCGGCTTATTCGTTTTATTTGCTTTCATGCGAAAAATTCTGTGCATATTTTACATTTCAGAGTTTTTTTATTAGCCACCAACGTTGAAACGAGCAGCTAATGTGGGTGAAAATTGTTTTGGGAAGAGTTCAAATGCTGTGAATCAGATTCACAGCCTCAAGACGCAGAGTTGAAAGGTAGCTGCTAATTTAATGCTAATTTGCGTGAAATATACTTTTTAAAATCATTGTTCCTTTTTTGCTGCTTAAACATTTGTACTACATTCCTTAATTTTGATGATCAAAGTAGCTTAATGTAAAGAAAAAAAACAATTTTTATACTATGTATATATACTATACTATATTTTTATATAATTATCCATAATAAATTTCCTTTATGTCTGATTGTACGTCTGTCACAATGCGTTTTGCATTTCACAAATTTCACTTGAATACCCACAGAAAGGGTATCATCGATTCTCGCAATATTCAAGTATTTATTTAATCTCTCATGTGTTTACGAAATGAATTTTCAGCACTTTCCACATGATTGAACAACTTTGACCTACCAAATGAACTCGTTTTCAATTGCACAATCAATCTGGCTGACCCAAGGGTTCAACTGGCTGCAACTTAATTTGCCACAACTTCAAGTAAATACCAAACATTCCAACACCACCAAATGCCATCAGCCACCACTCACTGGGATAACAAAACAATATCCCCAACTCCCTCGGACTTTAAACAGACGAAATGTTAGGTTTAAACATTTGTGTTTAGGCCAGCACAGCCACGGTTGGCTAAAGTTTCCCTAACCAATTTCGTGATGCCCAACATAAATTTGCATAAATTGACATAAAAGAACGCAAAACGGTACAGAAAATGGCCAACATGTGTGGCCACATATTGACAGCCTGTTTTGAATATGCAAAACATTTCAACTAACTTAAATCCACTTTTTTCTGTTGTTGCTGAATAATTGAAAGGGTGCGTGTCATGCAACAAAGCTGTTGATGATTTGTGCAGAGTAGCCATAAATTTAAATAAATTAAATAGTAGATTTACATTTTATATATCAACGCCTTAAAATAAGTCTGAGTATTGTGTGTGCGTGTGTGTGTGTGTCTGTGCTTCAGGAGTGTTGTTGTTGTTGGTAGGATTAGACACATATATTGTTGATGTTTTTATATATAGAAAGCTCTCTAAAATGGATATTTAATGACCCACTTTAAGGTTAACTTTGTAAGATTTATTATAAGCATGTATTTATATTTTACTAGTCGTAAATGTATGGCTTAAAGATACCCTTTAATCATATCCATAAATAATCTAAGCTTCAAATCAAAATAATTTCTTATAATTTATTGTGCTAAATTAGCAAATGGTAATGAAAACCAATATTCATAAAGTATGTAAGATAGAACAAGTCTTTCGTACATATTTACTGGTCGTGGCCTAGTCGTTGGACTCTAATCTTCAGTTGTCAGAATATGTGGCTTTGTTGTAATTACATACTTTTGTTAGCCAAGTGCAGATATCATGTAAAGGCGCAGAACGAAATCCCATGCCATTTGTGTATCTATTTCTGTACGCAAATGAAATTAACACAACATTGAGTTCAGGGCAGAGTAACAACAGCAACAACAATACACACAACATATTATATGCCGCAGAGACCAAGCAAATGAGCAGCAGTCACAGCAGGATACCAGTGCAGGATATCAGTGACAAACAGCTGTAGCAGCTGGTAGCCTGAATGTCTGCTACTTACGGATGCTGCTCATCTACTGGTTTATATATGTACATATATATATATTTATAGCAAAGCATTTGTATGTATATTTCTTGCATTCGCCGGGGCTTAAGCCTCCATTTTTTCGGGCCGTCGCCAGTTGCTCGACTCATTCATATCCATTGTGGCCAAATGCAATCAAATTACTTTGATGTTTCCATTAATGTCGTTTACTTTAACGCTGAGAGCGACGAACAGCAACACCAACAGCCGCAGCAACAACCACAGCAACAGCAACAACAACTGGAAGCGGTAGCGGTAGCTGCTGATTATGATAACGAGATGTTTCTAGCTGTCAGTTTGCAGCGCCTGTGACTCATATCATTTTGTCAGCTCTCGCTTTCTCTCTTCCTATCCCTCTCCCCGTGCGGTCGCTTCTTGCGTTTATTGTGTACATCCTTGTCGCTGAAAATCACAACACAATGTCCTGCGAGGCATTTTTATTGGACCGACGACTTGTCGTCTTCTAGGAATCAAGAAATGCAAAGCTTATTTGTGCCTAACACCCCGAGGCGGCCCACAAATAATTCATTTGAATTATTATCTATTGAATAGCACAGCTCAACTACAGCACACAATCACGCCCACTTTGCCGCCTACGCCGCCTTCTCCGCTTCCTTCTGTGGATGTGTTCTAAATGTTCAGCGCGCGAGTGCACGCAATTTTCTGCTTCTTTACAATTGCATTGTGCGCGTAACGCCTTCATTTCAATACTCTTGCCAAGGGCCGGAAGCAGTTGCTTCCAACTTGTGTAACGCAGAGAATCTGAAGGATATATTATAGTAGTATAGTACTCTAATCCAACAAACGCCATATTGACGACCAGCTAAGTATTTATATGTGTTATATAGACAAATCAGAATACATTATTATAAATATAAGATTTAACATTTTTTTTATAAAAAATTTTTGCTGATAAAGAGCCTAAGTTTTTTATTTTTTTAAAATCATATTTTTCTCTTTCTCTCTTTATAATTTTGTATCTTACGCTTGACAGCAAGTATATTGAAATATTTATTCTAGTTTCCATTGCATTTATTCAAATACTTTTGCTGCTTAACGGTGTCATTTCCGTTTTAAAGTTATGACATTTCCCGTCACCATTATCCGCTCACGTGCGCACCGGGAAGCATTTTATGTAACGATTTTCATTGTTTATCCTGGGAAAGATTCAACGAAAACACATTTCCTAAGCAAATACCAAGAAATAGACAATTTTAAAAAGGTGCACAAAATGCACAACTTTATCCATAATAGAACCATGAACAGCATGGGACTTGTAAAAAAGAGAGAAATGGTTCCATAACAAAAAGACGGTTGCAAGTATTTTATTTTAAGTGTAAAACGAAACTTTCTGCCAGAAAACAGTTTACAAACTTGCGCTCGAATACATACAAAATTAATAATAAAAAAGAGAAAAATAAAACTACTTGCAGTCAAACTTAAGACATTTTCGCCAAGTCGCAAGTATTTAAGCCAATTCTTTAAGCTTATTAAGAGCTCCATAAAAGTTTTTTTTTTTCAAAAAGTTGAATCCCGAGCTTAATGCGCTTTTATTTGCCAAACTTTATTAAATTTTTATTTTTGTCATTATATTTTTTTTTTAATTTCCAATTGATTGAGCTTTTACAGCTGCCACTTAGGTTGGCTTTAACTTTTGGCTTCCACAAGACGCACAAAGTATTTTAAATTTATAACCTGGCTGTTTTACTTGCCTTGCTCGCTGGCTGTTTTTTTTTATTTACCAGCACATTTTATAATTACTGTTGCAAGTGCTTAGTCCTTGCTCAATGGCTATTTACATGATTTTTTTATTTCTTACACTTTTGACCTTGCATTTAGTTTTCAATGGCGCCCTCAAGACGAGCGCCCTGCACCAATGCGTCTATTTAATGGTAGACTACTTGTACACTTACCCACGCCCGGCACAAAATATTGAACGTAAGCCAGGTGAGGGTGGGATGACTGGAAGAGGCAGGTGACGGTGGGGACGGCAGGGCATGCCTGCCTGGCCGGGCACTTAACATGCAGCCAATTGTTATGAGCAGTCAACTTTTCTATGGCAGCAGCTGACAGCTGCTTATTATGTGTGAGCTCGGAGTTTGCGGTGGGAGAGGTCACTTGCGGTGTGTTAACATCAAGTTCAGGTGCAATGTCAGGTAAACAAATTGATTTTTATGGCTTACTGAGGCGCACACGGCGTATACTTAATAAGAATATAATACTTGTATTACAACAATGAAGTAGAAATCAATTACAGGCAGTGGCAACAAAGTGCTTGGCACATAAAAAAAGTCTGGTATATATAGTGAAATTGAAAAATAACACCAATTAAAAATAATAAAAATTTTAAACGTAAAATGACTGCAGCTTTAAATTTTGCCCGCAATGTGGTCAGCAAAGTTTTCTACGCTTTTACCCAGCTCGCTCGCTCGCTCAATTAACAACAGATTTGTTTTTGCTGCTGCTCGGAGTTTAGGGACGTGCTCCTTACACATGACGTGAAAGTCTACCACTTTGTTAAGCCGTTTACACGCTTCAACACATCAGAAAGTTCTGCCTGCAGTTGCTGTTACAAATTGCTGCCATTCAGCTGGCCAACTGGCAACTAGCTAACAGGTATTTGAGCCCGAACGGGCACATTTCAGCTTTAACCAAATGAGAGCCAAAAGGATATGGTACTCAAAGCAGCTACCTTTTATCTGTTTTGTGTGACGATTCATTCATTTGTAGTCCGAATTAGGTTAGGTTAGGAAATTAAACACAAATTCGTGTGTCCTTGTGCACACACAATGCATTGATAAGCACTACATAATATGAACTCAAGTGTAATTGCATTGATAACCCCAGTTGTTGTTGTTGTTGTTGCCGGTTGCTGTGTGAAGCTGCTGTTGCGGTTCTTGGTACGGTTGCATTTTGGTTGCAAACTTTGGCTAGACCACAATTAGCTTGATTATTTTGGCAGGCAGTCGCCAGCCGATAGCTTGCGTAAACAGATTTGTCGGCAGTGGCATTTGGGTGGTGGGCGAGATTCGCAGTAGATTTGATGATGCGAATTTGCATAGCTGGTCATGAAATACAAAGATAATAAAGCACACTCTATTAATCAGATTATACGCTTGCTGTGCATATAGCAGCTGCTGCTCGATTTTATAGCTCATGCTCTTGATATCTTGAAATCCTCTTTGGCAATATCAAATTCATCTCTTATCAATGTCAAATTTGTTTCGGCTGCTGCAGACAGAACATCTGATTGCCTCTTGGCATGTGAATTCATGATATGTTTCTTGGTAATGGAGTGAGAAAAGAAAAATGGAAAAGTTCTCTTTGATATTCAAGTTTCAACTGCAATTTTTCTGCTTTTGCTTCCTTAAGCAATTTTCGTATATAATATGCAAATGTCAAATGAGCTCGTTTTTGTCCGTTCGCATTCGCTCAGACAACCTAACGCGTGACAAGCGAAGAAGCTGAAAAAACCGAATACAACAGCAAGCACACACATTCACACACACAAGTGTAGTGCCAACATGCTTAAAAATTCCTTCAAGCATATACCAAGAAATCGACTTTTAATTCGCTGTAAAATACATTTTAAATAAAGCTCACCCACAACAGCAACAACAATAACAATGACAACAGTTGATTGACATTTGAATTATTGGTAGCGACAATTACAAGGTCGGGCTTGCAATAACAGCCCAGGACCTCAGTGCGTATGAGCAATTTCATTAAAATTGCATGAAACCAAATAAATGTGCAAAGGAATCATTTTATTTTTTCATTTAACAAGTCATTCTGACTGGCAAGCAAAAAATTACTTAAATTGAACTTTTGTTGCTATATAATTAAGCCAGCGAATTTTTTTTGTATACCCTAACAGAAAACATAAGAATTCTGTCAGGAAAAATTAAAAAGCCGTAGAAACTTTGAAAAAATACGAAAAGTACGATTATTCCAGCTTATTCCAAATTATCCTAAATTTGCGCCTATGCTGAACTCGCCTCAATTTTGACTGCCTTACAACTATTATAAACAAAAAAGTTGGAAATTAGAGTTGTTTTAAAACATTTTCATTTAATTTTAAATGTTAAATCGCTAAAGTTTGATCAAATTATTGTGTAATCTGCTTACAAGGGTATATACTTTTCGGCAATCCGATATTTTAGAAACTGGCAACAGAGTTTGTAATAATTTTTGTTTGGCTCATTCAGGCATAGAAAGCCACACAAAGAACTAGAGAGTAAAAAGTGGAAGAGTGCGAGAGAGGGAGTGGGGGAGTGTGCAGTGTCAACTGTCATAATGATTGTGCCGAGGACAGCTAGCGGAAATTTGTTAGGATATTGGCTGACTGAAAGGCGAGTCTAGAAAAATATTTACAGCCTGTAACTGTATATGTGTTTGCATTTGTGTTTGTGGTAATGTTGTAGCGATGTGTCTCTGAGTGTACTTTGTACAACAACTTATGGCCAGGGCCCAACAAACGTGCTGCAAGTGGCATCAACATCAACGTACTATCGCCACCCGCCAACCCTCACTTGCAATTTATGCTGCGTTGTGGCCATGACTCAACCATTTTATGAAAGCCAGCAACATGTCAAATATAAAGCGTTAAGCTGTAAGCAGTTGCGTTTAAGTCCAAACTACAGATTCAAGCAATTAAAGTCAGCAGGGGTAAATATTAAAAGGGCGATATGCATTATGTATGCAACTTTAAGTGTGGCAGCACGTTTCCACCAGGCGTCTCTAATGGCCTGGTGCTGCCCTTGGTGGGGCGCGTTCATCTATTGTTATCGCTGCTTATGTTTTTGTTGTTCTTGTTCTTGTTGTTGTTGTTGTTGTTGTTATTTAATCGCAAGTGACGACATCACTTGGGGCCCGCTGTCGCTTGGGAAATGACAGTTGGCGTTAGCTGTTGCTGTATTGTTTTTGTTGCCCAGAAAGTCGCATAACTAATGAGAAATTCACATCGTTGCCGCGTGAGAGCGCATCATGATATAAGTTAATTGCAGCTTGTTTAATAAGCAAGGACAACTTTGTACGGCGAATAAACAGCTTAGTGCAGAGAGGAGGGATCAGTTTGTGTGTGTGGGAAAAAATAAATTTTTTAAACTTGCCATAGAGTATCGTGGTTGTGTGGCCCCTTTTAAAATGTCGTTAGCATGCTATTTTATATTCCATTTCCGATTCAAATCTGCAGACAGAAAGGCTATTTTCGGAATAAACATTTATATTTTATGGGCTGTTAGATATCTTCGTCTGATTATATTCCTTAGAGCGTTTAGCATATGCATGCTGTTCTTAGAATTTGTTTGTTACAGGGCTTTAAAAATAGAAAGATAATTTGTTATGCTCTCCCTCTTTCTGTATATCACTCTTTAACGAAGTATAAAATCCAGCCACATTTTGTGCCTTTCCCTCCTTCATCTTTTCACGCCAATCATCAAATCAATTGGACACATTCCCGCAAATTTCCAGCTGTCTTTTAAAGACAACCTCCAGATTTTCCTGCTAATGTTCGCTTGTCAATGCTCCTCTTCACTCAAAATTTCACTTACATCTCTTGTTTGTTGGCCATTTAAAAAACAATTTAAAATAATGCCAATGGCAGCGCCCCGGGTAAACAAAAGTGCCAAAGCAAACTCAACTTTTGTGTTTACACTAAAATAAATAAAATGCAAATAGCGCAGAATAGGGACAGAGAAAATGGAGTTGCAAGTGGAAATCGCAGAAGCGCTGAGCAAATTTCGTACACAAAATCAAATCAATAACAATAACAGTCATCAATAGCATGAAGTGCATATTAATTTAAGTGTCCTGACAACGGAAAATGCTCTGGCTTAAAGCCTGGCACGGTGATGCCAGTGTCAATGCATAAATCAAGGGTCGAAGCCAGCTAATGCAGGTGCAGAGATAAAAGCAGAGCTCCAATAGCTGGCACAGAGGTTACAGCATCCTTCAATTTGACTTGTCGGAGCCATTTCTCATTGTTCGCCCAGTGACACAAGGGCAACGGATGAATGGTTTCCGTCTCGGTGCTGACTTGTCGAGAGGCACGCGTTAATGAAATCGCTGCGATTTGTGGCTTCCATGCAACGACGGTTAGACGGACGCACATGAGCCGGACAACTTGGAACCGTGCCTTAGCCTAAGCGCAAATCAGTCGCCTTTGCAATGTCTAATGCCCATTGAACATTTTTGCTGTTATTAATATGCTTTTCATGTGCAAAATTAAGTTCTTGTTGTTGCGTAATTGATTGCGTCGATGTGTGAATTCATACAATACTTGAACTGGCACTCGTTGGCCAATATATTAAGCGCCGCGTTTGGTCATTAAATAAAATCGGTTGCCTTGATTGAAGGCTGTTCTTTGTTGCAAAAGGCATAGCATACTTTTGTGCGCCAGCAATAGCAACAGAAATTGTCGTTAATTAAACATTTCCTCTCTCATCCCATTGCACACACGCACACACACACATGTACTATAGTTACTGTGCGTGTATGCTTGTAATTAAAACCAAATTAATACGAGCTCATAAATAGGCGTAGCCTCAAGAATTTTATGTGGAGAGCTGCGGGCGGTTGTGTGCATATAGTTTAATTACTTTTAGCCATTAAATTGACTATAAATTTTCGCATATTTTTCGAGTTAATTAATCGAGGAAAGCACAGAATAATCCAGCAAATTAATAAAAATATTATTCTGTACAATTAGCCAACAACTAGAAATAATGTTTAGCTTGCAGAATACTTTATATTTCAATTATAACGCATACTTGCAACTTTAAAATTTGCGAAAGTTATTCAAGACGTTAAATATTCATTTTAAGCTTCCAAAAATGTAATTAACCTTCTCTCGCAACACATTTGGCATATAAAGCCAGAAACATTTTTACAAATTAGCATATTAAAACTGTTGCATAAGGCAGTTCCAAATCAAATTGTTAGCTTTAGAAAATGTTGCATGCGCTGCATATATAAAGAGTATTGTTGTTGCCGCTGCGGTTTAGCATGGCGAGGAACGTGTTAATTGCAATAGCCTTAACCTCTGTGTTGGCCCGACGCCCGAAGAGGCAGCCGAGTGATGCTGTACCGCAAATGCAATTAAAATCTCTGGGTGCTGAAAGTGTTGCAACCGCAATGGGTGTAAAGCAAAGCACATCACAGATAACAAATAGCTCAGTCATACAGGGCTAAAGAAGATTCTAGATGCACAGACATGGATACAGACACAGACACAGGCACAGATATAGATATAGATACAGCGACACAGCAAGATAGATAACATTTGCCGAGCAAAGCATTTATCTGCGCGCACTGCAAGACAAATCTAATTTAGCGCTTGGATATATACAGGATATCTGCGGTGTGCCTGGGTCAGCTGCTGCTGTAGTGACGGCTTCTTTATGACGAGCTGCAACTGTAATTTAGTTGCCCTGCAGCTGGCCATTGTGCCAATTAAGTTGCATCACGGCGTGTTCTGACCGCCACTTTATGTGAGCAGCATGAGAATTTCGTAGCATTTGGCTAATCGGTTGCAAGCCGGGCCACGTGGCAAAGGCTAAAGCGCATAATTCAAAATTAGCTGCGCCACATAACCAATTAAATATACTCAATTTTCAACTTAATCTTCATCATTCTTCCCCATTAAGTTTTCTTCTTTTAATCTAATTGCAGCACTTGGATTAAATTTGCACCATATTAAATTTTTAATGTGTCTGCGGGCAACGCATTCTATGCATATGCCGCCGCTGCTGGCGTTGGCGGGCGATGCTGCATTGACTGACGAGCGGCAACAATAGTGCGTCAACAGCAGCAGCAAGGACAACATCAAAATCAACATCAACAGCAAGGAGCAGTCAGCAACAACAACAATGGCCGGCGGCAGCAATGAAACAACGCCGGTGTATTGCGGCACTGGCATGGATAATTTTCATACGAAGTGAGTTGCTAACTTTAATGTCAATGCCAATGTCAGCGCCCCAGGCGCTCCCCAAGGTCAGACAACAACAGACAACAGACTGCGGGATATTTTAGTATTTGGCTTTGTTTTTGTACGGCATCAAAAGTCGATTAATATATTGAAATGCCATTTTTTTGCTGTACTTTCCTATTTATGTGCCACTTACATTGCTATAATTTTCTCTGATTTTCATTCGGATGTATTATGACCAATTGGTTGTTGAGATGATTTTAGAGCAGCTGCAGCATATATTAAAAATTATATGGTAACTTATAATATTAATAATAATAATTTTTATTGCATGCTAGCCGCTCGTTAAATAAAATAGGAAAGAAGAAGTAGACTTAAAAACCCTTGCAGACTGCAAGAACTAAAAAAAATATTTGTATATATCTATATACATATACATATATATGGCCAAATCCGATATAAAGACAAATAAGACGAAAAATACAAGATTATTATTTTTAGATGAAATTTTCAAAAGTTAAAACAGCTTGAATTCTATAAATATCACATGTATATGTAAATAAAATAAATAAAAATATCGAAAAGGTTTGTTACGGACAGATTGTGGAAATTGGCAATTGACTATAAGACAATAAGAGAATAATTGAGCATTGAAAATACATAAATATCCGAAGTAAACTGAAGATTAATTGAGCTATAATAAAAGCATATATATTACGTATTTGAATGCAGCTATAATATTTAGAGCTTTTTGCTTTATCAATTCAGCATACGATAACCGTTTGAATTTAATAGTCTCTTGAGCTAAGCCCACGTTTTAGGCCATAAAAAACGGTTTGTTGTTGCTACTTAGAACAACAGACAATCATTTTATGGTCCTTCTTAATAGTTCTATTGTTTTGTTGTTGTTTCGTTTACAGCAAGCGGAGCATTCAAAAGATGGCCGAATCGTTACGGCCAAGTTCGGTGGCTGACACTTTTACTCCCAAAATTCACGCAGTTGCTGCTGTAGATTTTGAAAGAAGCTTACGTTTTGCATTTGGCCCCAAGCAGGCGTTGTTTGTAAAGCGTAGAAGTGGTGTGAGGAGGAGGGCCCCCTTCCTAAGCGTGGGACGTTTGTTGTTCAACAAATTAGACTTTACATAAAATGTATGGCGCTCAAGCGCAAGTCAAATGTGTATCTTAGCCACAGGCTGCTTTAACGCTGCCACACGCTTTTACTTGCCACTCGAATGCTGTTGCACACTAGATCCCACAGCATGCTATCATAAACATGTATATTATACAGTAGTACCACCTACTGCTGCCAGTTCTCGGCTTTCTGTGCTTCGGGAAAATTTTTTACTGATTTTGTATCTCACTCTTTGCTAGACAAAAAAACACACACAACA
Source organism: Drosophila colorata (assembly GCA_035041545.1). Classification (NCBI taxonomy): domain Eukaryota; kingdom Metazoa; phylum Arthropoda; class Insecta; order Diptera; family Drosophilidae; genus Drosophila; species Drosophila colorata. The sequence goes on from JAWNLD010000564.1 coordinate 12,983,166, forward strand.
AATTTTTTGAGATATATGTAACAAAAGCGCTAGCTGAACATTTCTGAAAGTATTTACAGTATTTAGAGCTTCCATTGTTATAATTGAAAATAAAAAAAAATAAAAAATTTTTAATTAAAGCTTGGGTTATTCCTACTTTTATGTTTACGTAGAAACTACTAACCGAAAACAACTCCCCAGGCTGTTCGCTTGAGTTGAGTTAATTTTAGACACCTGTGAAAGCAAAGAATTAACTGGAAAATATGCCCGAATGTGGTAGCTGGAACCACACATTTCACTCATGCTGGTCCAGCAGTTACAACTTTTAAATATGCTCATGTGGGAACATAACATTTTCTGAATCTATCTAGATACAATACATATGTATGTTCGTTCTTACTCTCATTCCTCCAGTCCAAGACTTTAATAAACAAAACCAATGGGTAAGGCTATGTTTCTGTTGCCATTCATCAACAAGGATTATCAAGAGCAATAAATTAAACTAAGCAAGGTATTTTCATTAGGCATCTAGGCTCTAGCAGTCCGCGACAGCACCCAAAGAAAACGCGTCTGGTATGCAATGGTTTGCAACGGTCGCATGGCATCCCCAAAGGTCTTTGATGAATGGTGCTGTTAAATTCCTCCAAAAAAAAAAGGTTGTTCAGCAGCAGACACGATGGTGCGGGCAACGCAGGACACCTGCCCAGGCATGTCCTGTTCACTTGTGCTACCGTTCACAATGACAAACGCAGCGCAGCAACAAAAAGAAAAAACCGCTTCAATTTCGCACTCAATTTCGGTCTGCCATGCAATACGTCAGGCTAAAACTAGTTAAAAGCTATTAAAAAAAAATGCCAGTGCGACAACCTGTCTATCAAAAAATTTGAAAGCGCTTGCTTTTTATTTTTTGCTCAAGTTAAAAATAATTTATTATTTCTTGTTCGTATTTTGCTCTTTTTGTTGCCTATACCCATTAAAAATGTTGTATTAAAGTTAAGCATCTTTTAAGCCATTAAGTATTTATTAGTTTGATTTACAGCCAGTCGATTTAGCCATGTCTTATACCTAAAGGCACCAAATGTAGGATTTAAGTATATCTCCAGATTAAGGCAGACACAGTTCAAATGTTTTTCTTTTAGAAAACCTTCTGTCGCTTGCCATTTTTAAAAGGTATTAAATCCGATTTTGACATGTGAAGCTCCCACAACTTTGTCAAAGCTGAACCTATTTTCATGTTTGATGGCATTTTTATCATGATTTGCCCTCTAGATGCATTTTTAACAATTTATTTTGTTTTGAATTTTTTAGAAAACATATATATTTTTTATTTTAAATTTTATTTTACATATTGCTAGGGTACATGTTTTGGTTGTTATTACACTGCGAACGAGCGTTGCGCAGTCGGTTATATTAATTATTTGATTGCTTTCTGGGAAAAGCGTTGCCAAGCATTTGGAAATTGAAACGTTTTTCTCATTGTTAAAAAGGATGCTGCCAAATGAACATAATTACATATTATTATGCTATATTATAATATATTATTCAAATTAATTGCTTGTTTTTAGCTTGTGTCAAAGCTTGGCTTCAACCTAGCCATTAATATCACACATACGTCGTGTTGTCATGACAGTTGCTGCCCGAAAGGGTTGCACTTGACTTGGTTGATTCTTTAGGTACGTCTGCAGTCTGTCTGTCAGTCTGTCTCTTTGTCCGTTTGTATGAATGTTGACACATTGGCGTTTTAATTTTTCTTGTTGTGTTTTATTTGTGTGTGTGGGTCGCACTTGAGTGGTGCTTTGAATGACTTACTGTGTTTGAGACCGTCTGGCCGGGGCGTGACTGCGTCAAGTTTCGCCCTGGTGCCGTCTTTGGCAATTTGGCACGTTCCTATAATGTAAATGACCAAATGTTAGATACACATCTAATTGCTCAGGCACACAGACAGGCCTTAATTTAAGCATCCACATTCCAATCGTAAGCCACAGCAGCATCTTGACAACCCACCTTGTCGCACATAGCAGACATTAATGCTTTCCCACACGCAGCTTTAGCTAATTAAACCGAAACTCCCACGTTTGCGTAAAGTGCTTGAATGTGTCCTAAATCTAGACAGCTATGTGAGACAGTTCTGTGTAAGAAATAATTTTTAATACGATAAAACGAAAAGAAAGCAAACAACAAAGTAACGTTAGGTTCGTTTTTTTCGAATATATATTTAAGTATACAACTTAAATATCTCCAAGGCGTATTTAGAATTTATGGTATTTTTTCTTTGTTGTTTGCCCTTTGTAGAAAATAAATAAGAGGCCAACATTTATTATTCTTTTTATATGCAAATTGTCTGTATAACATAGAACTATCTCCTGTTCTCTCTCCCTCTCGCTCTCTCTCTCATTTCAGCTATATGAACATGCACGGCTATGTTTCGCTGGTGGTCTGCATACTGGGCACCATTGCCAACACACTGAATATCATCGTCCTGACCCGTCGCGAGATGCGCTCACCCACCAATGCGATACTCACGGGTCTGGCTGTGGCCGATCTGGCCGTTATGCTGGAGTATATACCCTATACGGTGCACGATTTTATATTGAAAGATAGCCTGCCCAGGGAGCAGAAGCTGAGCTATAGCTGGGCCTGCTTCATCATGTTTCACTCGATCTTCGCGCAGGTGCTGCACACCATCTCCATTTGGCTGACAGTCACGCTGGCCGTCTGGCGGTATATTGCAGTGGGTTATCCGCAAAAGAATCGAGTGTGGTGCGGCATGCGCACCACTATAATAACCATTATGACGGCATATGTGGTTTGTTTGCTGGTGGTTTCACCGTCGCTGTATCTAACCGCGGCAATTGCTGAGTACATAGATCAGTTGGACGCGGCGGGCAAGGTGATCAGTAGCATACCCATGAGCCAGTACGTGATTGACTACAGAAAGGAGCAGGCGCTCATGTCCTTCACTGTACTTAATGCGACAGCGCCCAGTTATCCACTGGCCAACGAGACGCAGTGGTTGAATGTGAGCGTTTTGGCCACAACCCCAATGCCAAGTGGTGCGCCCGCCACTTTGGTGGTGCGCAATGTGACCGTCTATCGGCTGTACCACAGCGATCTGGCGCTGCACAATGCCTCGCTGCTGAATGGCACGTTTCTGATCTACGGCGTGGTCATCAAGCTAATACCCTGCATAGCGCTGACCATACTCTCGGTGCGGCTCATCTTGGCGCTGCTGGAGGCGAAGCGGCGGCGCAAGAAGCTCACCAGCAAACCGCCGGCGCCCAGCAATGGCAGCAAAACTGTCGTCAATGGCAAGCCGGCGGAGCGTCCGCGAAAAAATAGCAAAACGCTGGAGAAGGAGAAGCAAACGGATCGCACCACACGCATGCTGCTGGCGGTGCTGCTGCTGTTCCTAATCACGGAATTTCCACAGGGAATTATGGGACTGCTGAACACTATGCTGGGCAATGAATTTTACATGCAGTGCTATCTAAGACTGAGTAAGTGTGCTCTCTAGATTTATCTCTACTTCATTTGCCAACTTAACACCTTAAATCCTTGGCCCCAATCCATAGGTGACCTTATGGACGTACTGGCTTTAATCAATTCTAGCATCAATTTCATACTCTACTGCTCAATGAGCAAACAATTTCGCAGCACATTTACGCTGCTCTTTCGACCAAAGTTTCTGGACAAGTGGATGCCCGTGGCACAGGATGAGCTGGCTGCATCGAGGGCGGACGGTCTTCAACGCTCTGTGGTGGCAGCGGCACCTGACAAGTGCCAGTCGACGCACAGGCAGCCACAAGTGGTGACGCTTGCCGCCACCACAACGACTAACAACACCACCCAAGTGACGAATCTGTAGCACAAAAAGCTGAATCAACAGCAGCAGCAGCAGCAGCAGCAGCAGCAGCAGCAGCAGCAGCAGCAACTGGAGCAGCAGCAGCAGCAGCGTTGCTATCCAAAACCGCCAATTGAGCGCATAGCTAGCCAAGTGTCTGTTGGGGGAAATTGCCAGCAGCGAAGCGGAGCAGCAGCTGATATGGCAACGCTGCCCGCGGCGACCTACCAGACCATCGTCGTCGTTGTGGACAAGACCAGCGGCCACGTAGATCATCACCTATGTGCGCTTGATGCGTTGCCCATTGTCAGTTCCAGTGCCAGTTCCACTTCCACTCGTTTGACGTAGTGTTGAGTGTTGAGCACATAGGTTAGTAGTTTCGGATAGATATACAGATATAAATTAAATCCAATAAGTTGAAATGTATTTGGTCCAAAAGTACAGTTTATGGTTGATAAGTTGTTTTGTGGTGCGCATAATAAACTATTGAATATATTAGGGCATTTTGCATAACATCAACAAAACAAAAATAAATACAAAAACACATAAATAAAAGATAATAATAATGCGCATCATTCATACGCACCGTTGGATTTCGCATTTCGCATTGTATAAAAAGCAGCAGCTCTTCACAGCTCATTGATAACAAAAACAAAAAAAACTCTGAAATATTTCATGTGCACATGTAAGGACACGCGTGTCAGAGCCTCCCCCCTTTCCCACACATCCCCACGGCGCTCCTGTCAAATGCAAATCAAACAGAATGACTAAGCGTTTATCATGCTCTATATGACTTTACATGCATTACATTTTGATTTATGTGCCCTAAAAACGACGAAATCTTTTCCTAGCAACTATTCAATGTATATATTTACAGTTATTAAAAAATAAAACCTTAAGTAAAAAGTTGTACAGTTGATAACAAAAATTCTTAATAATTAATTGTTTGCTTATGTTTACTCCAAAATGCAGTGACTGTGGAAATATTTGTTGAAATAGTTTGCGTAAAATTTTACATAATTTTAAGTACTAAGTACAGCTTTTTGTACTTAAGAAGTTAGCTTTTGCTATATTAATCAATGCGCTAGTAAGCAATCGCTGCATTGTTTTCAGTAATATGCCAATAATAATAAAATTAATATAATTTATGAAATTGTTGAAATCGAACGATTTTATTTAAAAACATCGACTGTTTATTCAAATACGTATAAGTGATAAGCGAAGGCTGCATAAAACTGTTGTATATGCATAAAATATAATGATGGAAGTGTTTGCGATTGAGCCCCAGCAAATATTTTCAATCTATTATAATAGCTATAAATAAACTTGCATATTTTGTGAAAATTCAGTTGATGACAAGTTTATATAAATTGAAATTGAAAAATTAACAACGCATTTTAAATCAAATGCAGCTCATTTTGAATGTTTCATAATTAGATTTTAATTAATAAATCGGATTAAATAATAGAAACAAAACGTAGAAAAGTCAACAAAAAGAATAAGTTATTGGTAAAAATAAATGTAATTTAATTGAAATGTTGTCATTTCGCTCGAAATAATTACCAAAATATAAAATTGTTGTTTGTTATAATAAATATAATTCGTTTATAATAATATTAGTTATATAATTATTAACCTAAACACCTTACACACAGCAAAAAACTATTAAATAATACATTTGGTTTATGAAAAACTTAATTATTATGTAATAAATATAACAAACTAATAAAGTATGTGTATTAAAATTACGTGTAGGTATTTAAATTAAATATCATATTATGAACATTTGAAAGGTACATTTAACAAAAAACGTTACATTATTTTCAAAGAATGTCATAAGTTTTTCAATCATTTTAAATTTGAGCAAGCCAAGTCTCAGCGGGGTAGCCATACAAAAATATTCAAAGCTCAGCAACTTGACAACACACGTCTTGTTAATAAAGTTTAATTTACATTCACCATAATAAAAGCTTCCCGGGAAAACTTAAAGAAATTTATGTATATACCAGCAGAATGTGAAACTTTAGAGGGACAGAAAGAGCTCTCAGCTCTCTCTACCAGCCAATATAACAAACAGCTGTGCCAGTAGTAAGAAGATATAGTATAAGCTATTGTCTTAAATTGTTTGCAGTACTTGTATTCTTTTATCCGAATATTAAGTTTCATTTTAACAGAGTGTGGAGTGTTTATTTTCAACCCTTAAACTCTTTCCATAAGTACGTTATGGCTTGAGGCAATTTACTTATTATTATGTTAACTTGATTATGCCTGCGGCCTCTCAGTAATTAATGCGATTTAATATTGCTCATTTTCTAATTCCAGCTAATCTACTTAAAAACTTTTCTACACTTCTCCCCCAATACACCACCAATCTTTCGCAAATATTCTGCAATTACGTAATAAATGACTTTGTTTTGACAGTTGGAATTGCTTCCAATTTTTTCAATAGCTACCGTGACAGCCGTTAATTTTCTGATCTCAATTAATAATAAATTCTACATAGACTTTGAAAATACGCTTTTTGCCGGCCATAAATTCCTTTTGTAGCAAAATAAAACCGTCGCGCCAGGTAATAAAATGCAGCGGCGCCTCAAACTGTTCCATGTAGCTGGCCTTAGGAATTTCAAACTTTCATAAACACATTTTATAGCACCTGCCAAACCAATTGAAACGAGAGTACGGCATAATTTTGGCGATTATTAAAATGTGTTTTGACTGTGAAGTATTTTGTTAAAAAAAAACATATAAACAACAGATATATAAACATATATTTACACATTTACCTTAAGGCCACACATAGCTTCTAACTCTCTTTATCAAATTAGTTTTAATCATATTTTCTGTGAAAACTTTATCATTTTGAAATTTAACACTTATAGTATTTATTTGGTATGCAAGCTGTTAAACCATGTTATATTATTTTAGGAAAAAATATTTTTTCTTCTTTTTAGCTTTTGATGCGTTTATATGATCATGATATTATGACTGTTGGTTTATCTTTTTATTAAGCATACGCACTGTGATCCTTTGTGTAGTGAGTGAAAACTTTTCATATGAAATTGATTGAAAAACTTTTGCCTGGCATCACACAGTCAGACGAACAAATGACGGCAAGGGTCTGGACTAGGCTAACTCATGCGTCGTTGAGTGCAGCTACCAACAGCTTGGGCTGAATCCGTTAAAGCATTCGTTCAGCTCAAAGCGGACAGCAACAATGTGCACGCTACATGCCTGCCCTCCACATCCGGCGGAATGCACAAGAGCATTTGAAGTGTACGTGCGGCAGGGCCTAAATGGTTGCAGGCTGCCTAGCTGCCTGGCTGCCTGACTGCCGGCCTGGCTGCTGCGCCCTTTGCATATTAGATTTAACTACAATTAGCAAGAAACTGCAGCTCACAGCTGCCACAGCTGGTTGGTCTTTTGGGATGCCCATCAAGCACAACTCATGCGCTTTGCACTCTGCTAGTTTGTTGGGCATCACTTGCCCGCATCTCTCCTGTCCACTCATGTGGTCAAATTCCAGACATAAATGTTGTAGCGTCGTTTGCTTAATTGTTGTGAGAGCTTTTTAAAGCCATTCGCAACAAGTTTTCACAGCGCATTAGCAGAATCAACCATGTTGCATGTGGCACTTATAAACGAATTTTTTTTTTTTAGCCCCCGCCAGTTCCATGCTGTTCGTGCAACAACTGCAGCTGCCACTGCGCTTTCAGCCGGGGGTCTCTGTGCCTTTCCGGCTCTGCCTGGCAACCGTTGCTGTATCTAATGAGTCTCATTACCGTAATTACGCGATATCATTATGATGCATGTGAGTGTGTGTGTGTGTGTGTGCGTGTGTGTTTGTATGTTTTGAACTATATTGCGCAGCACAAATTTGGCTGACTATTGGGAAAAATCATGGCCATCAGCAAAACAACAACTTGTGGCAAAAATATAAACACACTGAGCTGATTGTTTAAAATGTTAATGTGAATGATATGGTAATTACATTTAAATTTGTTGAGTATTTAGTTGATGTTATTTTAACATTCATTCAATTAAATGAAGTTATTTAAATGAATTTCAATCTTTCTTTAAAACTACAGTCTCAATAAATATTGTGTGAATGCTAGATTCTTTTTAAACGTAGATGCCGTTCATGTACAAATTTTACTTAAGCTCAAAGCTGTCGACACAATTTTTGCACAAAATTAAAGTACAAAAATTAATCCAAAATAATTCCATATAGCCATGAGTTCAACTTTCAAACTACCATAACTGTGCCAAAACTGTAAAGGTTTTAATGGGGACTGACTTTTTATCCTCCAAATCAATTATTATCAAATCTGACAACACAATTTTCGGTACATTTTGCTTGTGACAATTTTACTTCAAATTGTAAACTAAATTTAACTGAACTGATTTTGGTGATGAATAACTTGTTTGAGCTCAGATAATAAAATTGTTTCATTTAGGAATTATACTGTTCACATTTTGACACACCTTAACTTACAGCACTAAGTATGTAAATATGTATACATATGTATATCAATTTGCATACACAGAGTGCAGGGTATATGCGTTATCCTATAATGGATTACTCTTGACTTAAGCATTCCTGCTACTTGCTTTTATAGTAGTTTGCTCCTTTGTGCATTTGGCTCATATTACTGTGTAGCTTGGCAATGCTGCACCTCCAACAGCCCCTGCTGTCACGTTACTACATGTTTGCACACGAATTACTTGTGGAACTTGCAACTTATGGCAGCCACCAGCAGCACAGCACTCACTCTTGTTTCGCTCCAAGCTTGAATGCCTTAAAGTGAGCATTACCTTGAAATGGTTATTGAAAATAATATAGAATCGTCTCGTATCCCCATAATAAGCTGAGATTAGAGCTGGGATTTGTGTGATTTCCCATATGCAGTTTAAACCAATTGTGTAAAATTACCTATAGTGAAGTAATGGCAACAAATTAAGCTAATGGTAAATAAATTAAAATATAATATGCACAATTTATAAGTTTATATTTGTATATACAATTTAGTTTACTTAAATAAAATAATGACCAAAAATTGCCCAGTAGACCAGAACACAAGACTTGCCATGTAAATGTCATTTGACAGACCAGTTTGTCAGCTCGTGCGCCTCTTAGTGTCGCCGCTCGTGCTTTAAGCCGTGCGCATTAGTTTCGTCTTCGAAAGCTTACAGCTTAGAATAAAGAGATGACCAACATTTTTTTTTCACATGAGTACACTTCAATTGGTATTAGAGATTTGGCAACATTAATACTCGACTGACCTTAAAAAAAACCAATCACTCTAGGCTATTTGAGTTAATTTTTTGTTTAAACAGATGTTTTTAAATTAAGGATAAAATACGTTTTTGAAGACCATATAGAATTCAATTTCAATTAAATTTCAACAGTTATTTTCATGTTAAAAATTGTATTTTTGTAAATGTACTTAATACGGATAAGCCGCTGACTTCGGTCTCTACGCTTGGGTAAACATAACAGGATTTCATTACCTGTAAAAGCAAAAAAAAAAATTAAATTTGAAAATTTATCGAAGCATAGCAGTATCAAAATGTTGTTGTTGTTAATAATTAACAAGCCCTAATGTAAGGGGCGTGGCAAATGCTTGTTTTATGGCCCTTGTCGCTGCGGTTGGTAGCCCAAAAATTGGCATTAAACATGCTAATTGAATAAAAATGGCCACAAATGGAACTAAAGCTGTTTAGTTATTTTAGCTGTTTGGCCACTAGCCGGAAATGTGCGAACATAAATTAGTCAAAATGCAGACCCAAGCTTCACAGCGCGTAATCAAGGTTTGCGATTTGTAGAAAATAAAGTTGCAAAGCCAGCTTTAAGTCGGTTTCATTAAGCACTCGACACTTTTAATTTTAATTTTAATTTTCAATTTTGTTTTTTTATGCACCGAACCCATTGAAAATGGGTAAAATGGCGGAATATCCCTCCCCATAAAGTATATATATTCTTGGTCAGCATCTCTAGCCGAGTCGATTTAGCCATGCCCGTCTGTCTGTCTGTCCGTCTGTATGCCTGTCTGTCCGTCTGTATGCCTGTCTGTCCGTCCGTCCGTCCGTCTGTCAATATGTAAAACAACCTGAAAACTGTTACACCAAAATTGGTTCGAATAAGTACTTGAATATACCATAGCACTAAAAGAATCTATAGCAAAACGTTTTAGCAAGATCAATGTTAGTTAAATTTTGCAAGAGCAGCCGCTAAGTTAAGTTGCCAGCATGCGGCGAGCGTTTGTGTGAATATATGTGATGTTCTGTATGTATGTATGAATGAAAAAGGGGTTTAAATGTTTGTAACGGCAGCTTGCAGCTGGGTTCAGGGTATCTCGTAGTTGAGCGTGCCCGACTGGAGCGGCCTTACTTGTTTTTTTTTTTTTGATTATTGATTTAGCAAGCACAAGAAATTCAGGCGAATTTTATGAATTAATAGAATTTACGAGCGATTACTTAAAGCTGCTCATTAAGTTTTCAACATTTGTCTAACCAGAGGCATATTAGTCATTAATTATATTTTATTCAGGTAAATTATTGTATTATAAAGTGAAATAAGACTCTTTAAATAATATATCATATATTAATAATGTACAAAATAAATATGTAATATCTTAAAACCAACATAATATAACTGGGCAAATATTTGTTAGCCTTAATTCAGTTGACTTAATAAAAATTGCTTTTTGACAAGCAATTTACCCTAACAACGGGCTGCGGCAATTGCTGTAGCCTTAGGAGCTGGTCAGCAGGTAAACAATAGCAGCTGGTAAATTAAAAACAGGTTACATGCCAACAAAATTTTTAATGGAATAAAAATGCCAAGAAAAATGGCAAAATTAATGAAATCGTATGGAAGGCATTAAAGTTTGCCATTGTGTTTGCAAACGTGGCAACAACAAATTAGATCAACCACAGCAGATATGGCAACTCTAACAGCAACTAAAACTACATATGTATATAAATATATATAAATATATATAAATACATATATATGTATGTGTGAGAGTTTATGTGAGTGTTCTCGTGCATTGTTTGAGTTCTAGTTGTTGTCATGGCTGTATTATATTTCAAATTGGAACCAGACGTGCTGGCAGCCCAATACAAACCAATACTCATACAGCCAGCTCTAACGAAACGTGACCCAAGTAACTTCATCTCGGTCCTTTAATCTATCTCTATTTCCTGGCGCGCATCCCTTTCTTTCCTCTCTGCATAAAAGTAAACGCAGAGAGACAAAAACTTGCTGGTTTCGAAATTCAATTTTTCAATGATTTTCCTTTATAATATTTTCAGTTGTTCATAGATTTAAAAATGTCGACGTTGACTATTGAGTTTATCTGTGTGAACCTGTGTGTACGGTGTGTGTTAACGTGTGCATAGCCATGGTTGCCAGTGTCATCAAATTAAACTAACTAAATATACTTTTCCATAGAGATTGCAATTTGTTTGGGAACCTGAGAACAATTATTTCAATGTGGTTTGAACAAGGTGCTTCAAAAATAGAATTTAAATTGGTCTGGAAATGGGTTGATAGGCTTGAAAGGCAAACATGAGGTGAGAATACCCTTTGATCTTAGTGGCGCAACATCAAAAGCAAGTTTTCTCTGTTGGAATAAGTTGCAAACGTGCTTATTTGATGTTGAATAGAACGTAAGCAGCTTAAGTTGTCATTTAAATATATTATAAATATTTTTTTTACAAAAAATAAATTTTAAAAACCATTTTGCCATTTAAAAGTTTTTTATGTTACATACATTAATTATTCAGGTCACAGGATGGTTCGAGTGCTGCTTAAATTATTTTACAAATACAAGTGCATTTATGTCGGCAATAATAAAATAGAATAAAATACATTTTTGATTGGAACATAAGTTCATGTTTTACTTGAGTCAAATTAGAATTTCAAAATATATACTTATATACCAAAACAAAACACAATCGACAATAATCAAGCATAAACAATGCTGAAATAATGAGCAGTGTCTGTAGTTGCCAGTCTGCTTAGTTGTTGTTGTTGCCAGCTCAATTTGCATATTGCCTGAATAGTAAACTCTTCAACAACACTGGCGAAGCAGAAGCAAACAAGTTGGCGCCATTTTCAACACCTGTCAAGAAGCTGAAACAACTTCTGTACGCAACAAACACCCACACGCACGCAATTTATATGCGGGCTTTTACAGGTATATATACATATGTGCGTGTATCTGAGTGCTTAGAGCTTGCTGTGCTTTAAATGCTGCTGTGGCTGCTATTTTGCTTGTTGTTGCTGCGTTGCTGTGCGAGAATTTGCTGCACATTTTTCGGCTGGCAGCTAATTGAGTTTAAACAAATACACATCACACAGTGTGTGTGTGCACACACGATTCTTGAGCTGATCCCTAGTAAACTGGCTTTTGGGATAGCCCTAGTAGGGCTTAAAACTTTTGGCCGAAAGAGCAGGCAAAAATCAGTTAATTAATCTACTCTAGCAATTCGAAAAACAAGTGAAAGAAAATACAACTTAAGCTCTTTCTTGCCTGTTAAGCTACGCTATTGACAAGCTGGCAAAGTTTTTGCACGACAGCAAAAAAAAAGGTGGATATTTTTAAATTAATTGTGCTGCGTGCAACGGTGCGTATGTGTAACAACAACGTCGCTTAATTAAGGCCCAACGATGCTGCTGCCATGACAGCAATCGTTGCCAACGAGCGTCACTTGAGGACTTCGCATAAACCGAAAGTGGTATTAGAAATTTGCAGCACTGCGACATAAGCTGCATACGCATATTACACATACGACACGTACGACGCAGACAAGTAAAAAAATAGAAAGAAATATCACATATTTATGCGACATTTTCGCGAATGCTTTGTAACTATGCAGCTGTGTCAGGCTTCCTTTGTTATGCAGCTTGTAAGCCATATAGTAATTTACAGTTAAAGACAATGGGTAGCAAAATTTCTAACAAAGACTTTAAAATTACAAATATTGTTTACTTAATCGATTTGTGATATACTTTAAAATGTGTCTTCGTTTATTTAAATTTAAAGAAATTTGTAGTACCTGATTACCTTTTTTACATTTTATTAATTCTTAATTGGCTTAACGTAGAAATTTATAAGTATATAAACTTAAAAATCCGTTTTTTTTGACATCGAATACCTTTATCAAAGTTAATAGAAGTGTAACTAAAGCTTCAATAACCAGTACGGCCAACAATAGCTTGGCACTTTTGTCAACCAACAAAATATTCGATATTTGGGGAAACTTTTGGATCGGCCGTAGGCGTGAGTGTGTGCGCACGTGGACGAATGTACCTTGCGACCCCAGTCAACTGTTTCACTCTCGCACTCGCAGTCGCCCACGTTTTTCAAAGGCCATTTAAGCGGCTGCTGCAGCAGCAACCACAGCGGATTCCAATCTGGAACTTTATGTGGGCTAGGTTTTTTTATAGCAAGAGGTGCTGCACGGAACGCGATCCAATGACATTGTCAGACTTTAGGGCTTAACACTGTATACACATATGCTGCGCACATGGCATTAATCGAGCAATTACAATAACAACAACAACAAGCGGCTGTGATAATAATGAAAATGTGGCGAGCAGCTCGCAACAAATTTGATAGAAAATTTGCATAACAACTTCCGGCATTTTGGGCCACGCTTATTTGTTGCTGAAGTCGTGTTGTTGACACTCTACCAATTGTTGTTACTGTGGTTCTTGTTGTTTTTCTGCCCGTTAAGCATCATTTGTTGGCCATGTGCATGTGTGTGTGTGTGTGGAAAATGTAATTTGCACTTGAACTGACAACGACATGTCGTTCAACGCATACGAGTAAAACAGACAATTTTTACTCTGACACCACAACATACACAACCACAGTCACATACACATATTTTCATCCCTAAACTTAATTTGTTAGCTTTATTCCAAAACCGCTAAATTCATTTATACTGTTGCACGTGGTTTTTAGCTTTAAGCTCAATTTATTTGACAAAAAAAAACCCATTTACGTCCATGCTACGGCAACTGCTGAAAAGTTCAAAGTTAAGGTCGGTGTTGAAAGGATGTTAATGCTCTTTGCTGTTCAGCTGTCAAAAAATTTAATAGAGGATATGATTGATGAGTTTAGAAATATGTAATGACAGTTCCTAGCGCCCGTATGCTGCTTAGATTTAAATTGTGGATTGAGCAAAAAAAAAAAACTATTGAGAGCTGAGAAAAATCTTATATATTTCAGATTTTTACATTTTTCTCGAAATAAGTTTTGTATTCTTTACGCTGCTATGCTGCACTCTCCATATAAATCTTTACTCTACTGAGCAAATTAAGAGCAAATGGGCAGCTTACCATAACTAGATCTCCTTTCCAATTTTCCGTTTCGTTTACGTATCACAGCATTTTTCTCATTTGGCCTTTATTTTAACTTGCTTAAGCTTTAAGGTAATCTCTTCTTTTTTTTTTCGAAAATTTTTCCATTTAAAATGTTCATTGGGTGCCCATTGTTACAACTTGTTTCGATTTGTACACAATTTTTCGATTTCGTTGTATTTGTTTGCATACGCCGCAGGTCCTAGACAATTCCAAAGTGTGCTACAAAATACTATGAATAATGCGCAGAGATTTTAGCTGAAAATCCCCAAGCGAATTTCGCTCAACTGGGACAACAACAAATGTGCACAGAACTTATTAACATAAGCCACACAACAGATAATTTTAGCTTAAAGTGCAAAAGGATTTTAAATTGAGGGGTTCTTGAACTTGCAGATACTAAAGGATTACGAAAAATAGACGTATAGCCAATTAAAGCAGATCCTGCTCGGACCAGTTAGAAATGAAGCTAGCAGTTGATATCCCTTACCTGCCAACTATGTATGCTGCGTATGTGTTCAGCTTTGCCGCGATTGTAAACTAAGAACTGAATTCGCCTGCAAAAAAAAAAAAAAAACAAAGCAAAACGTAAACATAAACGTGAGAAAACGTAAAAGAGACAAAGGAAACGAAATGAAAATTCTTCTACTCGAAACGCAAATAGCACGTCTCGCCAGCAGGGTGCATTGAACACTGGACCTTGACAGGAAGTCATTGGCAGCAAGGTGTCCATGAAGCGCACAATTAAAGCCAGCAACACTCACTTCACCTTTAACTGTGCCATGCCGTTAGCAATTAGAATTTCCAATTAACATTTATAACACTGGGAAAAGCCATTAAACAGTTAAGAGAGCGACAATGCTGCGTATGCGTTATTAAATAATAACACGATATCCTATAGAAATTCTACAGAATCGTGTATGTAATTGTCAATTACCCAAACTTGTAGTCAAAGTTGCGAACATGCAATTCCATTATCCTTAACGTATTTCAATGCCCGCAGGACCATGTTGCAGCTTCATGGCGAACAGACAAAAAAAAGCTGTTTTCGTCTGCTCTGTCGCGGCATGTGTCCAAAATCAAATAGAAATTTAATCAAGCAGCTGTTAAAACTTTGCAGCGGGCTTTTTATTTTAAATTAGAAAAAAATTATGCAGGCTTCAAATGAACTTATAAAAATCTATAGAAAATCTTTTTAACTTTGAATACTTTGAATATGTCTTAAAAATATTAAAATTGTTTCGGAAGCTTAATATAAATTGCATGGAAATATAATTTTTAGGTTTTAGATTGTGATGTTAAATGGTCCTTGTTAAAGTTAAATTCAAATAAATGTAAGTTGTAAATCTAAGCCTCTATTAAAACAGATGCCATAATTCGACTCAACAGTATTCAAAATATCCTTGAATTTACATGGAAATTACATAAAAACCTATACATTCAAATCCCTGTCAGAGGATTAGAGCAAAACTATGTTACGAACGTGGAATTATCATTGAGCATTGAATGCCCCATTTAAATAAACGTTCACTTGAATATCTAAGGCAAAATATGCAAATCAAACAAATTTAATTCAAGTATTTACTCATATCAATCAATCATGAAGCTCAAATAGCTAAGGCAAACATTTGAAATAGTAGGAGAAGCAAATGCAACAGGACAGCACACTTTAATCCTGAGTAACAGAAAATTGCTTTAAAAAATTCCAATTAAAATGCCAATGCATAAATTGAGTTGCTTTACCTTTTGAACTTAATAACCGTTGGAGAATTGGCAACCAAAACCATGAAAATCTAAAATTTGAGCAAACAGCCGAGAGGCATATGGGAAAAGCGCAGGAAAACGAAAGCCTTGAGCTGAAAACATTTTAATTTCCTTGATTTATATCTCCGAACAGTAAAGGGCACTCAACTTGTTCATTTGTAATTCCCTGACGGCAGCTATTGAAAGTATCTATATGCTATAGCTGCAAGGTAAACAAAAATTGAATTATTATTGAATAAGTGATTGCTATATATATGCAGCTGTATTAAAACATAATAATACATAATTAGCATGCTTAATGGGCTATTTAATCATCCACATAGCTCACTTTTATATGTGCTTTGCAACAGTTAAGCGCTGCTGAGAGTTAAATGCCACGCCCCTATCAGCCGCCTCTGGGGTGTTTTTAAAATTGCAATAATCAAGGGACAAACACCCAACCGCCAATGAATTCTTAAAAATATGCTAATTGGCAATGAAACAACCATTTTTATATAACATTAATTCGCGTTGCTGTGCTTATTTTTTCTGTGATGTCCTTTTCTACGTCCTGTAGAGCCAACCCAAACGGCTTATCATTATTTGCACAGAAAAACAATCGAAATGAAGCCAGTGGAAACCTACTAAAGTGTAAATAAAAAGCTTTTATTTGCCTTTGGCTCGGTCTGGTCAGTGGCAATAAATTTAATGACTTGCCTTTTGGCTGAGATTGCGTAATTTATGGCAGGCCCAAACACACTGATACTTCCCCTTCTAATTAGATTATGTATACTACGAAACATTCCCATTAGACTGACGCTCATTTGCCCAGTTTGATGATTAAACCAAAGTATTAAATTTAATGGGCTTAAAGCCTAAGCTCACACACAGCCTGGCGCAGAACTAGGCAAATCAATGCCATTGACACATCAGCCATTCCCGAAAATTACCGAATAATGGGCTTAAAATATCATCGAAACCAAAGCCGCAATCATAGCGCTTAAGCTGAATCAATTAGATCGGTTGAGCAACATGTTAGATTGCCTACAATCGCTGCTGTGGGGCGTAACCAATTGGCAATTCAGTTTTGCTGACTCTCGGAATTAGCCAACAAATGGGGGTAGTTTCGAAATTTATTTCTAATAGTTCAGTTAGCTGTAAGAAATTAATAACTACTGATGAATTCTTATATTAATTAATTAATAGTTGTGATAATATTTGTATACCCTACACCCATTGAAAATGGGTAAAAAGGGTAATGGTTTTGTGCAAATGTGTGTAATAGGCAGAAGGCTGCATCGCCGACTTCATAAAGTATATACATATATACACATGATCAGGACGACGAGGTGAATCGATCTAACTATGTCTGTCTGTCTGTCTGCCTGTTCATCCGTCCGTCTGTATGAACGCGTCTATTTTAGAGACAACAAGAGCTAGAGAGCTGAAATTGGGCTTTTCAATTTCGTGTATACGATCATACTCTTAGTTATGAAGTTATTCCTAAATTCATTTTCCATAATGGGGGCCAAGCGAGGCCGCTGAGTAAAGTGCGCAGCTTGCTGCGTGGGTTTGTGTGTGTGTGTGTGTGTTTGGGTATGTTTGTAAGAATGCAAGGGAATTGAAATGTATGCAACGACAGATCGCCGCAGGGTTCTAGACGGGCACTCTCGACAGATTCTGGTCAATTGCAACAACGCCCTTCTATGCGATTTTCAAGAGTTCAGATAAGGTTTCTATGTTTTGGTTTTATTTTTAGTTAAGTGTTTACATAGTGTATAATCTCTCAATAATTTTTTACGTTCACTTTTATTGGCAGACTTTTCCAATTCTCGCTCTCTTCCCCTCTCTCCCTCTCTCTCCCTTTCTTCCCCCTCTCTCTCTCTCTCCCTCACTCTCCCCCTCTTCGGAAATCTGCAAACTTTATGTTATAAGTTTTTGTTTAAAAGCCTATAGATAGTGCCTATAGATTTCCTGGTCAAATGCAAAAACGCCCTACTATGCGATTTTCAAGATTTCAGGTAAGGTTTTATATTTAGGCATTATTTTTAGTTAAGTGCTTAGAGTATTATATAGTGCGTTATCTCTCTATCATTTTTTACATTGGTTTCTAGTGACTGAGTTTTCCACTCTCTCTCTCTCTTCTCCCGCCGTCCTAACTCTCTCCTTCTCTTCCCCCTCTCTCTCTCTCTCTCTCTCTCTCTCTCTTATTCTCCCCCTCTCCGGAAATCTGGAAATTTACTCTTATGTACCCTGAATCTATTAAGAAACACAGAAGTTATTAAAGAAAACGTTAGCTAAAATTAACCAAATTTTTCCAATCCAATTGGCTGTAAGCGTGCTCGTAACGACTGGAGCGCTCTTACTTGTTTAATTTTATTTTTCAATTTAATTTTTCTAATGCTGTATTATGTAAATCATTTTGTATATTTGTCTGTCCGGACATAGGTTTTTACAGCACCAATCATAATTACCAGACAATTATCTAATATACTTTGCCTTTCTTCTTATATTTTAATAGCAAGAGGCAATACACTTTATTAATATATTATGTACAAATTTGTACTTGTTTCTTTAGCCTCATTCACATGCAAACAAATTTATGCCTATCGATCAATTCTTTGTTACAAAAAGAAACCAATTGTGCAATTAATTAGCGCAAAGTAATTTGAGCAGCAATATAACAAACACACAAAAAATGGCCAGAGCGACTAGACATGAAACATGGACTGCTTTAATGATGGCCTTTTAGGCATAAGAATGACAAAGAAAAACTGTCGGACAATATTTATTTAGACCCAGGCCGAACAAAAAAAATATTTAAAAAAAACTCAGAAGCAAACAAGAAGACAAAACTGTACTCGCAACCAAGCTTTAAATAGCTCAGTGAATTTAATAATACTCGGACTTTTTTATTTAGTTTTTGCTGATAAATGAAATTATATATATGCTAATTTGGTGTTTATAAAAAAAATACGTGTAACTTGATTAAAAAAAAAGCAAATAAGCAATCAATAAGCAAATCTGACATATTTTAATCAACATTTTTTTGCCATATTTTACATTTTACAGTTTTACCAATTTGCCAAATAATATTTCTTAATTGAATGCTCAAATTGTTTGTGTACAACAGGTATTGTACAATATAATAGGGATTTTTTTTATTTCAATTTGTATTGTATGTGACCCCATAATTAATGTTAATCAGTTTTGCATATTGCATAATTGGAGTGCGCACGGTAAAAGCAATAAGTACTAAAATAATCAATATTAAATTTGTGAGAGTGTTTTAGGCGCAAATGCTCACCTGAGAGTTACCTCGTACTCCTGTTGACTGTTATGCAAGGCATGATCTGACACACTTGATATTTAATACTGATCAAGAATATATACTTCATAGAGTTAAATATGTTTATTTCTGTCTTCTGTAGTTTGTATTTTTTCGAATAAAATAAAACCATTTGTTGCCGTTCTTTTCTACGCAGGGTATTCAAACTAGGCATAATTGAAGAGACACAAATTTATGAATTTCAGTTGACCAGTGAGTTCATCAGTTGCCGACATTTTTAATGAGGTTCATTAAATTGTTCATATTTAATACAAACAGACGAAGGAAATCGAATTATTGGGTCAATATGCAAAATCATTGAACTCATCTGTCTCTTTCGCTCTTTCGAGATAAAGACGGTTCCTTGCGGCGTGTGTTAATTACATATTAAATGTACATAGGTAACAATGAAACTGTAATTACTTCTACGTGCCTTGCAGTTGCAGGCATTAAAAATTTAATTAAAAAAGTAAATGTTCACTCTTCAGCATAATTACGTTTTCAGAAGCACTCTCACTATGTCGCTTTCTCTCTCTCTCTCTCTCTCTCTCTCTATCTCTCTCTTTTGAGCAGTTTCTCTGTGTTTGTCCAATATGGCAAAGATTTAATTTTGCGTGTCCATGTGTAGGTGTGCCACAAAAGCGCCTCAAGTTGCCTTACGTTTAATAATTGTATCGCCACCAAGTACTTCATGCACTAAAGCACTACAGCGAGCAAGGACGAGATGTCAGCTCTGCTCTGCCCAACCGCTTACCCATTTGCAACCACGCCCTGCCCATCTCAACCACTTCCGGAACAACTGCCGGGTGGCAGCAACAACAACTGTAAACAACACTTCTGACTGCTTCATAAAGTATTATTTTTCAATTAATGCTGCTCGTGTCGTTGTTATACAAAAGTCGCTAGCAGGACCCAGCAGGACCTAGCAGGACCTCTACCCTGCTGTCTGTTTTATATGTAAATGCGAATGTGCATGTGTGTGTCTGCCTGTTACATCATTCTTAATTTATATTTTAAATATCAATTATGTAAATCGCAAAATGCTCATTTTCATAATCCAAAATACGGACTGTATGTACAGGAGAGCAATTTATATTAATGAGCGCCCTTGTACATAGTCCTTTGTCTTTTATAATGACGACATGTCTTACGGATGCGTATGGTCATCAAGGCCACAATACTTACTATAAACTTCGCAACTTTTTGTTCCATATCAAATGACATTTTAACCACTAGACTTATGTCTCTTTGATTTTATTGGCCCCTGCGAAAGTTTGATATTTACTTTCACTCTTTAAGGAAACTTCTTTGATAATAAGTCTTCAAAAACTTTGCACATACTCTACAATATGCTCAATCGTACAGAATTCAACTTTTGATTTAACATGATTTACTTTATCAATATTAAAACTCAGACAAATTTTAACAAAATTATTTTTATTATTGCTTTTCTTTTTTTTTTTTTTTTTTTTTTTTTTTGGAAAAAGTACAAATATTTTGTGATTTATTGTCAGGGCGGGCTTTGAAAAAGTTTGAACCTTATCGAAAATATATTTTATTTGCTATTCAATTGAATTTCTGGCTTCGCTTGTCTCTTCTAAGTTTTGGTAGATTGAAATTCCGATGTGATTGAACAAGTTTTTAATTAGTGAAATGCGAACTTTGGCCATTTTGGCTGCTGCCTAAGCAGCTAAAATTCCATCCACGCCTTTTGGGGCACAATCTATTTGTCTAGCTCCGATTGCCTTAAGCTTTGCCACGTGCCACGCCCCATGCCTCAGGCACTAAAAGTTACCGTTGCTATGCACTTTCAAATGATTAAACACGCCCACATGACGCCTCCTTGTCTGGCAACAAGCCTTGAAGGGAATTAAGCGGTAAACATAGAATATGTATGTATATATACATATATTTATATATATGTATTTTCTAAGCCAGCTTTCCTTTGTAAACTTGAAGCGCAAAGTGTAGGTGCGTAAATTATTGCCGTTGATTGGTTTAATGAGCCAATTGACTCATGTATTTGGCTGCGATGACAATAAATTTAAATAAGCTCAATTTACACGCGAGAAATGCTTGCAGCTGTCGTTGAACATTGAACATTGAATATGGTCGTGATGTGTACCCTAATATTTTGCACAAATCCCGACGACTTCAAAGGCCTTTGGCAGCAGCTGTGCCTTGGCATTTAATTATGCCCTTTGATATAAATACAAGTCTCAAACGCTGCACAGACAAACATACTTTTGTCGGTCTTTTGTACATACACATATATACGTTTTTGCATATCCAAATAGGGATACTTGTGGGCGTGACCCTTGCCACAGAGCACATCCACATGGCAACTGTCGAAGTGTGGTCGTTTTGTGTTTGTTGTCGTCAACTTGTTGTTGTTGTTGTTGTTGTTGTTGTCCAGCTGTTGACATTTGACTGGGACCCGGCACTAACAAAATGTGCACAACATCCTCAAGGCTCGGGTGCTTGGCCGTTCCTATTTTGCTAATTAGTCAACAACAACAACAACGAAAACAACAGCAATTGCACCAACAAATAGCATCATCAACAACCATCTCAACTATGCCATACACAAAACCACTCCAAAATGGATGTAATTTCAACAAATTTTCCACAGACCCTAAAAAAAAAACAAGAACCGAAATTGACCACAAAATTGAAGGAGTTGCAACACATGAAAACCAACCTAGAAAGTAAAATCTAAACAAAGTTTCCTTTTTGTTTCATTTTCAAATGCCAATCTGAATTGTGTTATGTTAACCCTCGAACTAAGCAACTTTTAGATATAGAATGTAATTGTAATGTCTGCTTAAAAAGTTTATTTAATTGCCCAGATAAATAGCTGGTTTTGCTCTGCCTTCGAGAATATCACACATACGACATGTTGCCGCACTTAACTTCCAATTAAACGCAATGTCATATGAATTGCCGTTAAGGTCACAGCTGGCGTTATTGCTGCAAAGACATTTCTGCAAAAAAAAAACCGAAAATTAGAAAACAGACTGGTGACATGTGTCACGTGGCTAGACAAGTGTCCAGAGGTTAAGCATAATCAGTCTTAAGACATAAAACAAAAAATAGGCAACGACATTACAAATTAAGGTAGCAATTACGTTAAGTGTGTTAATTAATGATTAGTTAAAAAAACTTGTAATACTAGACTTGACATGTACTTTGATCCATATCAATATGTCATAGTCTTCCTGTATCCATTTCTATCTCTGTATCTATATTAAAATTCAATATTCTATATTAAAATCTAAATCTATATTTATCCAGTGCTATATTTAATATACATATGTGATACTCTGTTTACAATTGTAATCAATCTTCATCAAGCTAAAACTTTGTTTTTTTTTTTGGCGGTCTTAAAACAACCGACTGCGCACTACACTACTCAGTTCACATTGTAACAACAGTCGAAAATGGTCTAATATAATTTTCTGGATCCAAACTGTGATTAGTTTTATATATAGGAAATATCGATTTTGACGCTTTGTAAAAGCGACCGAAAACTTTAAAAAATTACGTTCCTATAATTACGTATATATCGAAGGACAACCAAGCGGATGGGCGTTCCACAAAACAAATGTACTCTTTTTCAGCTTGTGAAGAGAGTTCGAAAATAAGAAAAGTTTTTTTGTTATTCACTTCATGCTATTCAAATAACATTCGCAAATTCGCCATGCATCGAATTTATATTTGCTTATCATATCTCCATGGCTGCCTGGTGCCGCACCCATTCATATTTACTCGTTTGGATTTCCATATTGTGTGTATGTGTTTTTCATTTCGGTATTGCTTACGCCCTCTGTCTCCGGACTAACAATGTGCATATAAAGTGTTTTCCCCATTATCCTGTCCACTGTGGCTTTATTAAAAAGTTTACAATGCGCTGCCGTAACAAATTGTGTTGGACAGCGGAACAAAAAAAGCCGGAAGCCAATCTACCCACCCCCTTCTAGCACGTACGACATAAAAAAGCACATGAGTGCTACATTTTAGATGGCCAGATGGGAATGCTTAGTGCATAACTCATACGCCACGTTGGCCTACTTAGCATGTGCTCAGCACAAGTTGCTTGCTTTTCACATTTTTGTTTCGGCTTATAATGTTTTTAGCCACACAATGCACTGTCCAAAATGCCACTCTGAGCATTGTAGAAAGCTAACAGTTTCCTGGCTTAAAGTGCACACATATCATATGACCGCTGAGTGGCAATTTCAGCTGTCCAGCTGTCAGGAATTTTCGCATAGAATGTGCCTCGAAAATAGCAGCAGCAACAGCAGCAGCCAACAAAATTCGGCCCTAATGAAGCCCACGGGCAGGCTGCTCAGATTATCTAATTATGCGCAAATTACGCAGCTAACTGTGCGGCTCTGTTAATTAGTTTAATTTTAATTATATCGCTCAGTGAATTTATCCTCTATGAGCTGAAGTACTTCAGTCGGCAGTTCGTCAAAATCGTAAAGGAAAAGTTTTTTGCTGCTTTTGTCATTAGCGGCAAATGTTGCTCACTCGTTGCTGTTGTTATTTGTTGTTGTTGTAAAGTTGTTCACTTAATGTGTTGCCTGTCAATTTGTTGTATGTCATTTGCAACCACAGAAAAGTTTGCCTGCCTGT
This sequence comes from Drosophila colorata, assembly GCA_035041545.1. Taxonomy (NCBI): domain Eukaryota; kingdom Metazoa; phylum Arthropoda; class Insecta; order Diptera; family Drosophilidae; genus Drosophila; species Drosophila colorata. Next base: position 13,007,067 of record JAWNLD010000564.1, read on the forward strand.
GCCGCAATTTGCATGCAATGCCGCAGATCCGTCAGGTCTCAATTGTCAGCACAAAAGTTGTTAATAAAATGCTTTATGTCTAACTAATTGCGGCTCATAAGATTATGGCAAGACTATTATAGAAACAAAACGCTAAAGCTTTGTCGCCATTTAAATTTATTTTAACGCGTCCAAGCCACATCATCCACTCGACCAACTCCCACAGCCTACTCGAAGTGTGCTCAAGCAAATGCATGCCCCGCCCTGTCTAAGTGGCGTCAAGAAATGTTGCCATCACTTGAGCACGCGCTCAAAATGCGTCAACTTTCAACTTTTGACCAATACAAATTATGTGATTTGACTTATTTCGTTATTTACTTATCCTACTCTGCGCGACAGAGGGGAAATGGGGTATATGCAGACATGATGTGATGCGGACAAAAGACTGAATTAGTTCTAGCTGTTTTTGGCTCCCCAAATTTTGAAATTTTCGAAGATCTTACAGCCTGACTGAGCAACAAAAACTAAACAATATTGTTGACAACTCTTATTTAACTGGACATCGAGCGTATCTTGCAGTCCTGCTTTGGCAACATTTAAGTTCTGACTTGTGTTGTTTGTCCCTCAGTAGGTATGTGGGTGTGTTCGTGCGTCAGTTAGCTTTCAACTTCGAGTTGCCACACATTTTAATAGTCGCTGGCATATAAACCACTTTAGATTGGCCAAGACACACAGCACCACTGGGAGCTGCTCACAATCGCAGTCGCAGTCGCAGTGTCATGTTAAACCACAAAACAATTTAAGTTAGAAACATTGAAAACTTTTCTATTTGTGCTGAACGAATTGCACACCGCAAGGCAACAACAAAATGTGACAACAACCGACTGCCAAAGTTGTCAAAAAAGAAACAAACCTGTTACTTTTGCCATGACGAAGCTGAAATTCCCTCACGTAATAATAAACGTAATAAACAATAAAAAAAGCGAAGAACGTTTTCTTGTTTTCTGACTTGATCACAAATAAAATACTTGATAACATATTAAAACGTTTATTTTCTAACTTCGATTTATCACATTTGGAGGCATAGCTCATAGACTCTCAGTTAGGGTATGACAAAGCAAACAACGCAGAAAATTGTGCTACCAGCCGCAGGCAAAATAAATAGTCTAAAATTTGTGAGGCAGATAACAGACACAATGTCGGAGTAATTTACAAATGGATTCCCCTTCAAGTGAATGGATAAACAGTTTCTTAGGCTGTCCAGGCAACGCCTACTGCAGATTTCACTTATGTCGCTCCTTGTGCTGTCATCATGCAGATACCTTTGGATGTGCGACTCCCACACATGAATGGCCATTGCTCATATGCCACATTGTATTGCTCTCCGTGGGCTACAATTGCTTTTGCCGTCACACAGTGCGTATGATTGACATAATCACAAGATTTTCACCTTCTCAATACGGCCGAATGTCATTAGTGTAAGCATTTCTAGGTATTATGCTGCATTTAATATGCTTTGACATTGATTAATTGTCAGCTACACCTGCGTACACGCTTCGCACTTTAATGGCTAATTGATTGGATAATCGTACATTTGTGGCAACGTTCAAATGCCGTTTATGGAACATGCTAAGTGGTTGATGGGGATGGGCGCACGATGCACGCACGATACTGTGAAGCCTTGTCCTTTACTCTTCCCAACACTCCACAAGAAATTTGCCCTCACCTTCTACTACTACAACTTCTGCTTTTTCGTTGCAGCTAAGACTGTTCTTTGAACTTAACCCAATTTACAAACAACATTTCCCCAAAATAACTCAATTACTTTCATAGTTTTGTCAGACGCAGAAATGACAATCGGTTTAGAAATAAATTCACAAGCATTGATAAATTCCAATATATGAATTTTCTATTTTCAGCAACTAAAAAATAATTTCAATTAGATTTTCCACATCATAAATGAAATCCAATGCAAGCTTACACACAAGAATGTCGAGTAAGTACAGCGCCTTGAACTCATGCCAAGTCAATGGATCATAAATAAGATGATATAGCAGCTGCTGTCGCATAATTCACTGTGTGGAAATATGCAGGCGCCTTGCTCAATGCATACAAAATGCACTTCAATTACACATACGCCGCTTGGTCCAAGGAGCAAAAGTCATTTGTATATATGCATACACATTTATATATATATAAAATATTACAAAAATTTATCACATGTTCGGGTCTTATAGCTCTCCAGCTTTTAGCCCATCTTCGCTGGGGACCAAAGCCAAAAAGGCAGTCAGGCGTAATAATTGTTGTGTTTTCATTGGAATGGAAAGAGCCACTAAAGCCACATAACTAAATATAAAGTAACGGCTGGTGGGTTGCATCAAATAAAGCTGTGTCATACATTTTCAATGGCGACGCAAATAAAATTCAATCAATTCGCTTGCCACTGTTTGGCATTTTCATTGCAATTCAAGATTTATTTGAAACTGTAACCCAAAATCCATTTAAATAATTTAACTGTTAGCGGTTTCAACTCAGACGAGTATTCGAACTGACCCTTATTGTTGGACCAGTTGAAATGTTTGTTCATTTAAATTAATAAGCTTCATTAAAATCATATGTGTCAGCACATAAATATTGCAAGTCCATTAAATAAGCTGCATAAAACAAATAACAAAACAAATTTAGCCGCAACAATTCACGACCACAAGATACCCATTAGGCATGTCTGAGTTGCCTCTACATGATATTTAAAAGGCAGAGTTCTTAATATGCAAAACAAGAGTAGTTAAGGAAACGCAACTTTTGCTGTTTTTTGTATACGTATTATACTGTTTTCACCCAATTTTATGTATACTGTGTGCACAGACAACATTCAACAATCCCTGTTTAAAGATGATGCAAAGTTTTCCTCAACAGTAAGCAAAACTCTGAAGTTTCGCAACCCGAAACACAACAGCGGAGTTTTCCTTCCGCCACATGTCGGCAGCTCATTGGTCCCTTTTTTTATGTGTTATTCCTGCTCAAAATTAACAAGTTCATATGTCAGTAGCGATAACTGCTTCGCCTCGGTCGCTGTCTTCTGGTGGATGTGCGCTCTTATCATGTGCCACACATCACAACGGCCGACGCGGCGTATGCGTGATATATGAATATGTGCCAGGCAGCTGCCTTAACTGTCTCTCATTTGCATGACTTATTTGCTGTTGTTATGATTTCTTGTTGTTGTTGTTGTGTACGTTGCTGTTGGCGCACTTCAATCTCTTATCAAGCGTAGCCAACACTTCATTAATTGTCTAAAATTAGCCATAAAGCAGGCAAAGCAAACAGCCGGTCACATTGTTGTTGTTGTTGTTGTTATGGTGAGCTGAGTTTGTATAGCACACGCTCTCACGTAGCATCCTCGCACTTACTTTATGACCCTCTAAAGCGGCTTCTCCTACCATTGTTATACAGTTTTTGGCCAACTTTAGGCAAAAATGCGCGTTGCCACGGTAAAAAGTGTTTTATTTAATCTTTTTTGCTGCTGCTTTTGTTCTGGCTTTTTTTTTTTTTTTTTTGTGTTCATTGTAGTGGCCTTTGATTTGCGTTGGCATATTTTATTATTTCTTCAACGCAAAATAAAATAATTTGTGTAAAAGCTTTAGCATTGGGTTGGAAAGTAGAAAGTGCCTGCTGTAGAATCCCAAATAGTTAACCACGAAAAACAGCTAAACAAAATGATGAAGGTAACAAAAATAATACAGTGATAAATAGACGACTGTGATGTTCTCTTACAAATTTAACAACATTTACCATTTAAAATTTAGTTTTTTTATTTAGAAAATTTAAGTATTTAAAAATTATATGATTAAAAAATCTCTAATAAATACATGAACGAGATTTTTAATAAGAATTTTCTTATACATTATATATTTGTCACTCATTGCTTTAAGTTTTCAGCTATTGCCTATGACAAAATATACTCTTTCGTTATCTAATAAAAACAAAAAAAAAAGGAAAAACAAACGTAACAAAGGGCAACCGGACAATGTTTAGGCCACAAACGTATTTATATCCTTTGGGTTCAGCCACGCACCGCAGCGGTTTGTACCCTTAGTGACTTTTGGTATTTTATGTCAACAACACAAATAGTTGTGGCTTTTACTTTTGATGCTTTTTCTCATTTTTCTCCCATTGAGATCTTAGCTGCGTTCTATTTTTTCTATTTTTGAAATTTTCAGCACTTTGTAGCTATGGTCACATTCAGGTCTAGGTACTATTTACTATTCTTTATGGCCTGTCTGGGGTTAAAGTTTGAAGTTCGAGCTGTTCCGCTTTTATAGCCCTTCGCTGTCGTCGTTGATTGAGCGTGAAGTTGTTAAACTTAAGGAGTGCTAAGTGCTGCACCTCCCGTCCCCTGATTATGGCCAATAAAACACGCGTGCTGGCCGGGGGAAAGCGGAAAACAAAAGCTAAAAAATTAAATAAGTCCGGCATGGCCAACGGCCAGCTTAAAAATAATGGACTCTCAGGTGTGTGTGTGTGTGTGTGTGTGTGTAGCTGAATGGCACGCCATGGAGTTGGGTAGATTTATGAGCTGTGGGCTTTAATCTGGCCTGACATTCAGAGATTACTGTAACTTAAACCATTTGGCAAGTAATAAGGGTACTTGAAATTATACTTAAATAAATTTGTAAAAAAAAATTTTTTTTTAAATAAATTTTAAATATTAAAAATATTATAATTTAAAATGAGTTTGAATAATTAATAAAAATTAAAAAAAAAACAATTTTTTGTCATAATTTTCTTATAAGAAAATGTATTCTTAAATTAAAAAAGTTATGAAAAAACAAGCACATCGCATGGCTAGCGAAATGGGAACAGAAAATAAACAGAAATGCATAACATAAATTGTTATTCATCTTCTTACGCCTTGTTTGAGCTATCGGTGTCTTGTTCCTGTGCCTGCGTGGCATGCAGCATCGACAGCTGCGTCTGCAGCAGCCACTCCATCGACGTTGTTCCAAGCGTAATTGCAATTGTCAATGGTGGACCGCTGGTCGTGTAACGCTCACAGCTGGACGTATTACCCTGCAAAAGGCAGGCGACATTCTGGCCCCAGAAATGCACATAAACAAGTGGCCGGCAGCGGACTGAGGGTCACAAAAGGAGTGCGCTGCACTGGCGTAATGGCCATTTAATTAAGTGTCCTGTGAGTGAGTGAATCGCTTTGGTATTATGATGTGCTCCTTCACTTCGCTGTTCAGCAGCGTTTTCGTATGAAAAAATTTCCAGGAATTTAATTAAGCCGCGTGACTTCTGTATTAAACCGAATAACAAGGGAAACAACCGGAATCAGCATTCTTCATTTTTCTTCTGAAATATGTATATCCGAACTTTTTCCTTAATTGTATTTCACAAATTACGTTGAAGTTTTCAACCAGATTTCATGGGAAAACAATTCCATCGAGAACAACATAATTGAAACTTTTATGTTGCTGATATAAAAACGGTTATTTTTCCATTGAAATTTAAAGTTAAATTGTTTTTATTAATTTTATCTCATTTAATATTAAATGTATACATACATATATAATTTTTACAAGTTCGTAAAGCTACTCAAAAGTTTTCACCACATTTACCAAGTTTTTATTTTAAATATTCTTGTTATTTTCGGGAAATAAATTTCGTACATACATATATCGTATCAGATTCTAATACAAGGTAATCTCTCTACACATATATTATTTATGAATCGCCATCATTATCATTTTATATATATATATATATATTATCAAGCCGTAATTGGATCGTTAGTGTTTTGTTTGTCTTCGTTTTAGTTTCAAAAACTTTTTACAAAGCAACCGAAAAGTCGCACATGTTATATAGCATATATGTAGAGTAAATCAGTGAAATGTTAATCAGATGGTGATTATTGGCTATATCTGGCTGGCTTAAATTATCGTACAGTTTAGGACCTATAAGCGAAAAAGTTTAACAAACAATTGTGGCTAACGTATAAAAAACTAATGCAAGAAAACGAAGAATTATTTAACTTGAAAATTTGAAGCGCGGTCCGCAGATGCTTCGTTTTGGGTGTCCGGATCCAGGTGTTTTTGGGCGTGTGTGTGGGCGTGGCACCGACTTACATGGCTTGCTCTGGCTGAAGCGTATGAATCAAACAGAGATATATCAGCAGAGACTCCATTATAAACATGCACATAAAGTAGACGTAACCCTAGAGCAGCTCCTCGTTGGCATCAACAAGCAGTGGACGCGGCAGCTGCTCGCGCCGCCGACGCGCATGCAAAGCCGCCTGCTCTGCCACATCCAGTAGTGGCTCGTCGGCATTGGCAGCTCCATCCTGTGCCTGCGCCAGCTGCGCCTCCTCGGCCTCTTTGCGCGCCTTCAGCTCCTGGGCGGCCGCCGCTTGTTGCGCCTGTTGCTTCTTTCGATGCTCATAGTTGACCAGACGTTGGCCCACCAGATACTTGTCCACCTTGATCGACAGATACAGTTTCTTCAATTGCTTAATCTGGAAGAGCACAAAGCAAACACTGCCCACAACAATGAAGCTAAACGGATAAACCAATCTAGAGATGGCAAGACGGGTGTACGGTTCGGTAAAGAAAATTGGCAATATCGAGTGACCAATCACATAGGGTACGGCCAGGGCGAGACCAAATGTGGTTACCACCGGCACGGCCAGATCACGCATCACAAATTTCAAATCGAAATCCCGCAGTCCATCCGTATAGGCGCGCTCCAGCGCTCGCTTCAGATGCCAATCCGGTCCCATCAGTGTAAGTGCTATGGCAATTTTGGTGTAGAGCACGCCCAGTGCCCAATCCTGCCACAAAAAGTGTATGGGCGTCTTGTTCAGACGCACACGCATCGGTATGACCATCACCAGCTCCAGCAGCAGTCCAAACAGCAATGGCACCAGCACAAAGATGCCAAGCAGCGTGAATACCGGGAGCGCATACTGCAGTCCTACGCGAGCCCAATGCTTCAGCTTGTTGATAATCGCGGCACGTCCCTGGGGCAGCAGGGTGACGACGACAGCGATGCCACGCGACACAATCCAGCACAGATATCCGCCAATTTCGGCCGTATAGAGTTCATGGGGACGCAGCAAACGTTCGTTTTTGCGTGCCACCTCCGGATCGGCCAGAGGCAGGTCAGTTGGCATTTGCGGTTGCGCCTTGTCACCGGGCTGACCCGTCCAGAGCATCATCAGACGACGCCCAATGTAGACGGGCACGGTGAGCATCAGCATGGCGGCGCACACAATGGACAAGCACATCAGCGAGAGCAGCGCGCACAGGCGCAGGGCAAAGAACGTGGGGCGTTCGTAGGGCTGAAAACCGACGTGGACATCACGTTGTATTATGGCCTGATGAGCGGCGGCCAAATTGCGCGGCGGTGCTGGCTCCGGTACAGGAGGGGGCGGTGGCGGTGCCGGCACTGCTGCAGCGGCTCCTGGCACTTCTGCTGGCTGAGCAGCTGGCTCGGCCTCGTCGGCAGCTTGTGGCTCCGGAGCGGGCAGCAAATAGCTACGTATGCCAAGCAGCCAGGCCACGGCCGTGCACCAAATGCGCAGTAATCCCTTCAACCAAATGCGCGTCTGTGTTTGCTCGAAGAAGCCCGGCAGTACAATCTATCAATGGAAAAGAGGAGCTTGCATTAGCCCAAGAGCAGCCAGATGAAGATGTAGTACTAACCTGTAGTAAGAGCAGCTGCAGGCTCAGATCGTTAACCTCCGAGTCGCCGCTTAAAGCGTAGGGCAGGAAATTTGGCCACATCACCTGGAGTATGCGTATGGGCAGCCATAGCATGAGCAGCACGGCAAAGCCAAAGATCATTGCCGAGGCAACCAAGCGGCGCACGTGTCGCACAATGGGCACATGAATCATTTCCTGTATGGGACTGAAATCGGGATCGTTGACGTTGCGAAAGATCCAGAGGACACCGGGACGCAGCACTTCGCGCAGCAGCGATATGAAGGCGGCAAAATAATAGACATACACCATGCCGAACATCCAGTGGACAAAGAGCGAGGTACCCGGCGCCGCCTTGAAGCTTGCCTTGCGATCCTTCAGACTGGCATCGAGCAGCGGCAGCGAGCAGATGTCCAGCCACCAGCCGCAGATGAGCGGCAAAACACCAATCTCCACGACGGACAGCAGCGACACCTTCACCACAATGTAACAGAGGCCGATGAACCAGCAGATGCGACGCAACCGAAAGACGCGCGCGAAAAAATGGAGCACCACCAGCGTCAGTCCAATGCAGCAGTAGCCGAACAGCGTCGTGATCAGACCGTGGAAGTGCAGCAGTGGCTTCTCCGGCTGCAGCAGGTCCATTGAGCTCAGTATAAAGTTTCCCACGCAATACGGACAAAAGGCGAACGTAAAGATGAACATGGTGTTTAGGGAGATGATCCAGAAGACGTGCTCTAGGAAGACCAGTGAGCCATCCAGGCCAAGCAGGCGCTCCCAGGTTAGCTCCTCGGCGGCACGCTCCCATTCCATGGGATTCCAGTTCTGTTCATCGTTGTCGGCATCAGCACCAGCAGCCGCAGCGATATTCCCGGCGGCGGCGGCGGCAGCTGGAGCTGGCACAGCCACCGGCTGTGCAGCATCGCCTTCGTTATCTGCCGGATTGGCTACTGCGGGAGCGGCATTATCCATTGGCATATCCTGCGGTGCGTCGCCGTTGTTGTTGTCATCCTGTACCGCATCTGGCACACCTGCCGGTTGTGCTTGCGGTGCCGCTGCAGCAGCCGCAGCAGCAGCCGCAGCAGCGGGCACAGCCGGAGGAGCAACCGCTGCTGCCGGCGCCTCGTCGCGCTCGAGCCAATCGGGTCCGCCACCATGGAGTATCTGCTCACGCAACCAGACCAGGCCAATAAACGACAGCAACGTGCAGGTGACCACAAAACAGCCACGGAACGCATCCGCCGCCAGATTGTCCATGGAGAAGATATCGAACGGCAGCGAGAGAATCATGTCAAAGGAGCTGGCCCGGAACAGATAGCGATAGGTGCGGTACGCCGAGAGCGGCACCACCCCAAACCAGGCCATGCCCACCAGCGAATAATGGAGCCAGCAGCGGGCGCCCTCCAACACCGCCGACATCAGGCCCATGAGCACATCGCGCAGCGGCAGGACGCGTGGCATGTCTGGTGCATAGATGGGCTGAAAGCTGAACCGGTGGCCACACAGCTCACAGTATTCCTTGTGCGAGTAGCGCATCCATTGCATCAGGCAATCCTGATGTATGTACTTGATGCTGCCCGTGCAGATGCACGGATAGAAGAGCGGGCGGTCGGGCAGCGCCTCGCAGCGGCAGACGCGACAGATGTCGCCCTGCGACAGATCATCCATCGTACTCTACTTTTCGTCGTCTGCTAATTCCACCTGGCTATGGCTATTTGCCATTTGCGCAGTTGAAGGAGGCGCTCACCAAGAGTCCAGGTACGGTGTTTGGCCGGTTGCACTTCTGCACGTTGGGAAAAACAGTCGAACAATCGCAATCGATGCGGAACTAACACTTGAAATTTGATTTTAGTGTGCAGTCAAATCAATTGAACTTTTGATAGTACAATTTTTTATGCCTGACGCGAATACGTGTTACAGTGTGTGTGTGTGTGTTTCTCTGCGCGTATGTGTGTGTTTGTGCGTGTGTTGGTATTTTAAAAAGTTTGTACCTTTGAGGTATTCTTGTAAAATCGAAATGAAAACTTTGGTATTTTATACACTTGCTAATGCCTTTCGACTTGCACACGAAACGTGTGACAGAGCTGCGTAGACATAACAGATATATCTATCGGCCTATTATGTCAAGGCTAAGCTGATGAACGCTAGGAAAAGTTTCGACCGTTTAAGAAAAAAAACCAGACTAATTTTTTAAAATTTGTTGTGTATATGATAGTTCAGTGTTTTGGTTTCATCAAGCTTCAAGAGTATTAAAGTTGCGGCGCGTAGGAGAATGTCTTTTTCCCGTAGTGCATTAAACTGACTTATTTTCGTTGTGACACCTTGTGGTCACACTGGTCAACAAAAAACAAAACATCTGTTTCGTGAGTGCTGGTAACGCTGACACTTTATGCAGCGCCGTCAGCTGTCGCAGATTCTCTCGTAACTTTTCTTGTGAACCAACTTCAAGATGCAAAGACAAATGGTAAATCTGTTGGAGAGTGTGACGCGACAGGTGCGCAGCAATCAGCGTGCATTCTCAGTTACGTCGAAGAAAAGGGAAATCTTCAAAGTCCAGAGCTCGGAGGACTTTGACAAGAAGGTAAAGAACAGCCAGGAGCCTGTTATTGTGGACTTTTTTGCAACGTAAGTTGGTCACATTCTGGTAAAAGCTTTCACTAATCCACTCCTCCCCCCCTCAGTTGGTGTAATCCCTGCAAACTGTTGACGCCGCGCATCGAGACCATTGTTGGAGAGCAGGCGGGATCCATCAAACTGGCCAAAGTCGACATTGATGAGCACAGCGAACTGGCGCTGGACTACGATGTGGGCGCCGTGCCAGTGCTCGTGATCATGCAGAACGGCAAGGAAGTGCAGCGCATGGTGGGACTCCAAGATGAGGACAAGATACGCGCCTGGGTGGCCACTGCGGTCAAGAATGCCAAGCAGTAAGAGTAAAAGTCCGGGCCCGACATCGGGCAGCCGAAATGTAGCAAAGCTTTAAGTTTGTTTTGAAAATAAATGTTATTACTCGTTGCAAGCAACTTAAACTACATATAACCTAAGTAGACTAAATGGAGTACCAGCCCGGCGTGCCGGGTCGCTTCTTGTTGCGGTCCAGGAACTTGCGGAAGCCTGCCTTTGACTCGTCCATGGACTTTTCCTCCTTCTCCTGCTTCTCAACATTGTTGGCAAATATATCCGGAAAGGTAAACGCTTCTGTTTTGGGCTGCAAGACGGAAGCAACTGTAACTGTACCCGTAAATATTTAGAACCGGCCCTGCACTTACCATGGTTACATAAGCCAATTTGACGTCGTCTTTTTTGGTCACATAGCCGTAGGTCTGGTCCCGTTTGGTCTCGCCCAGAGCGATGCGTGTGCGTACATCCACCACGGGCACTTTGTATATCTTTTCCAGGTAGTTTTTCACATCGTGTTTGGTCATTTCCGTGGACACGGCGAAAGTGACAACATTTGCCGGCTGCTCCTCCGTGGGACGCACCAATTTCATCCAAAAGTTGGGCAAAAAGACGCGCAACTGCGGATTGCCGCGTTGATAAATAGGATACCAGCGCGTAGACATGCTGCGAAGTTATTCTTGTTATACAAAATATCAAGAAAGAATCTATAAGTGAGTAAATAACGCAGCTCAGCTGTTTCGCCTGGAAAACCTATCAGAAATACACCAAAAAATACCACACACGTGCTGTACACAGCTGATTTGGCAACACTAACAACGCGCTTTAATTTATTGACATGGTCAAAGCAAAAAAGAAGGCGCCCAAAAAGCCGCTTAGCCGCAAGGAACAGCGCAAGCTGAAACAGGAGACCAAGAAGAACAATAACAGAATCTTCCATGCGGCCAAAACAAATGGAGCGCAGCGCGTAGCGGAAGCAGCAGCAGCTGCGGCCTTCGCCGTGACCAACAAAAGCAAAAAGAAGAAGAAATCAAAGAAGCAGCTGAAACCGGAGGACATTTCTCGAGAGGAGCTGCTGGCGGGCGAGGTTAACGGTGATGACGATGAATCTATAGCCTCCGATTTCAGTGATGCGGAGGTGGATGCTCGTTTGCCGCCCGAGCGAAAAGTGGAGATATACGAACCCCTGGGCAAGAAGCCCAAGAAACATGCCGGCATCCAGCGGGCGGACGAGATAGAAGTACGCAAGCGTGAGCTGCGCCAGCAGAAGGAGCTGTTGAACAAATCACGCAAGCAGCGAGTGAAGCAACTGAAGGTGGAGAACGAGGAGGAGGACAGGGAAATTGCCAAGCTGGAGAAGAAGTTGAAGCTAAACAAGTCCAAGGACAAGAATCGTGTGGTGCGTAAAATGTTCAACGATGGCCTGGACTATCTGCTCGATTTCGTGCTAGACGATGAGGAGGAGAAACAAAAGTGGGAGGAGAAGCAACTACGCAAAAAAGAACTCAAAGAGCAGCAGGCAAAGGAGGAGGCGGGCATGTGGAGCGAGGAAGAAGATGAGCCAATGGACATGCCGGAGGCCGACAGCGAAATGGAGGCAGCCGCAGATGAAGTGGACTCAGAGCAGGACGAGGAAGATTCGGAAGATGACGAAGCTGAATTTGACAGTGACAACGAACAGGACACAAAACAAACGAAATGTATGCATTATATGGAATTGAAAGTTATAATTATTTTAATATTATTAAAACAAAAATCACCTTACAGACAAGGAAGACATTTACGGGCGTCGTCGCGATACCACTGGCCAAATTGTGCCCGACGTTAGCGAGGCGGAGACAAAAGTCACCGGCCAGAAATATATACCACCTCATCAGCGCGCGCTGCTGGCCGCCAGCGAAGGAGCCAGTGCGCAGCAGGCGGAGCAACTGGCGCGCTTGCAAAAGCAATGCAAGGGCTTGCTCAATCGCCTGTCGGAGGCGAATTTGCACAAAATTTCCAGTGGCATTGAGACGCTCTACATGAAGAACTCGCGCTACAACATGAACGACACGCTGACCAAGCTGTTGCAGGAGGCACTGCTGGGTCGGGCACGCGCCAACGAACGCATGGTCCAGGAGCACATGGTGCTGCTGGCATTTCTACATGCTCACATTGGCAGCGAGATCGGCGCGCATTTTCTGCAAACGTTTGTCGAACAATTTGATGGTTATGTGGCGGAGATTGACGGACTGGACGTCGAGGATAAGAGTCTAAATAATCTGGTGCTAATTCTGTGCTACATGTACATTTTTAAGATTTACGAGCAGCGTTTGTTACTGGAGCTGATTGCGCGACTGGCGGGCAGCCTGTGTGAGAAGTCGGTGGAGTGTCTGCTGCTGATTTTCCAAACGGTTGGATTTCGTCTGCGAAAAGACGATCCACTGGCCTTCAAGAACATGATGCAGAACGTGCAATCACAAATCGCTGCGTCGCCGCTGGAGCTAAAGGAGAATCCACGACTGCGCTTCATGGTGGACATACTAAACGCCGTGAAGAACAACAACATTAGCAAGCTGCCGCAGTATGATCCCGAGCTGGCGGAGACGCTGCGAAAGCGCCTCAAGGGTATGCTGCGAAACGAACGTTACGTTGTAACGCTGAACATTACGTTGGAAGACCTGTTGCGTGCCGATAAGCTGGGCAAATGGTGGATAGTTGGCTCAGCGTGGGCAGGCAATTTGGCCGAGATGGGCTCCGCCCAGGCGGAGCAAGAGAAGCAACGACATCAGCCGGGCACTGAACGCTACTCGGAAAAGCTGCTGGCGTTAGCGAAGAAACAGCACATGAACACCGCCGAGCGGCGCAACATCTTTTGCATCATCATGAGCGCCGCCGACTACGTGGATGCGTTCGAAAAGATTCTTCACCTCTCGCTCAAGGATCAGCGAACCGTCGCCTATGTGATTATTCACTGTGCACTCAACGAACGTCGCGCGAATCCGTACTATGCGCACCTGGCCATGAAGTTCTGTCAGTACAATCGCAAGTTCCAGCTGGCCTTTCAGTTTGCCAGCTGGGACCGCATCAATGACATTGAAGCGCTCGCCAAAGTTCAGATACGCAACCTGGCCAGCTTCCTGCAGCAACTAATACTGTCCGCCGGTCTGCAGCTGTCCGTACTGAAGGTGGTGGACTTTATGCAATTGCACAAACTCAGCTTCTACTTTATGCGTGAGATAATGACGCGCCTGCTTCTGTCCAAAGAGGAGGATAAGCTCTACCAAGCATTCGATCGCATTGCCAGGAACTCGAAGCTGCAGCAGTTCAAGCAAAGCATTCGCTTGTTTATGCAGCACTTTATGCTGGAGAAGCTGGAGGCGGAGCACGAGGAGGAGGAGGAACGGCAGTTGCTGCGAAAACGCATTGAACACCTGGACAAGCAATTGGCTTATGTAGATTTGTAAATAAAAACACTTTTGTTTGTTTAATAAACCCTTAACATTATTGCCATTCGTTTGAAAACTCTTAACTAACGCTCAGTCGAAGCTCTGCAGAAGCTGTCGGGCGCGCTGGTAGCGCGTCGATTCGACAATCACCTGTCGCTCCGCATCGTCGGTGAGCTGGTCGCACTGTTTGTCCATCTCCTGTATGGCATCCTCGGCCAGTTTGCTGATGATTGCCTTTGCCGCTCCCTTTGAGCCCGCCATGTACTCCAAGGCAATGGGCCAAATATCCGCGTTCAGCTTTTCCTCATTGAAGGCCGTTTGTTGTATGGAAATCTGTCGCAGCTTTTCAAACTTCCAATCCTGCCGACTGTCCCGCCACTTGCGCAGATATTCCTCGTTGCGTTTGGCTTCTTTGTCAGCGCTCTGATCTTTCTTCACGACCAGCCGCTGCAAGTGTTTTTGCTTTTTCTTCTGCCGCACCGTCACGACGGCATTTGAGTTCTCAGGCTTGGCCGCCTCCTCTAGTTGGTCCGCCGTGGGCATGTCCTCCAGCTCTTCATCTTCCTTGATGTCATCTGTTGGCTTGCTGCGCTTCTCTTTGATGGCATCGGGCTCGGCTTCATGGTGCCTGCGCTTGGACGCCTTGGCTGTAAGTAGGAGCTGGTTGAATGCAATATTTGATATGTTTGATATATTTACTTTTGCGCGATTCTGTTTCCACCAATTCCGTTTCTGTTGCCACCTGCTGCTGCTCCTCCACGATTAAACTTTTGTTGGCCACCTCGTCGTCGCTGCCCGCTGGCGGCGTTTCGTGTTTGCGTTTTTTAGCCTTGCGCTTTTGTTTTTTCGATTCCAACTCGGTCCGTGCCATATTTATTGGCTATTCGATTGATCGAATAAATTTAAACTATGTATGTATTTCACGCCTTTCATGTGCTCCTAGTTGTTTATGGAACCAACTTCATGTGAGCAGAAATGTGCGCTCAGCCAACTTCATCGTGGTCAAAACTGCGCGCAGCCAACTTCAAGTGAGCAACGGACTGCGCGCAGCACAAATGCCATGACTGAGAGACCCACAGGTTATGCAAAGACTTCTGAGCTCTTCAAATTGTGACATCACAATATCAGAATTTTGTGTGCGCGCGGCGCGTTTGTATAAACATAACGACAAATTTACCCTAAAGCAGTATAACTACCAACACAAGCAATCTACCTTAATTAAACTTGGGATAGAACCGTATTATAAGTTCACAGAGCTCATAAATCAATTGCCGAACGGACCATTATATTATATGGCTCGTAAGAGAATAATAAAAAGCAAACTTTATTGTTTTTTAAGATGTTTTGATCTAATTAAAAATTGTATGCTTTATTTAAGCTGAAAATCTAACGCTTGTCAAAATCAACGCAGTGCAACCAAAGCACAAACTGATATTGTGACGTCACAGTCTTAAACCTCGCTCTTTTGTGCCAGCGCCGAAAACCGGCACTGTTCTTTGCGCAACCTTTAAATCTCTCAATCGTGGCACAAATGCAAAGTTGATTTGTTTGGAAACAAAATTTAATCTTATCGGCGCTGCGCGCGTACATTGTGCGCCAGTGATAACTGATGAGGGGACAAAAACACTGCGACCACAACACATAACACAATGCTGCTGCTGGAGCTGAAAATTCTAACGTTGAACATTTGGTGCGTTGAATTTTTACCCCGATTTGGTCACGCGCGTGAAACTAATTCGCCTTGCGTGGCCTAAATCCAATTATAATTACAGGGGCATTCCACTCGTCTCCAGCGACCGTGCGCCACGAGTCGAGGCGATATGCAAGGAGCTGAACAGCGGCCAGTACGACATTGTGTCCCTGCAGGAGGTGTGGTCCCAGCACGACAGCGAGAAACTGCAGCAGAGCACGGCCGGAGTGCTGCCCTATTCGCACTACTTCCACAGCGGCGTCATGGGCGCCGGCCTGCTGGTGCTGTCCAAGTACCCGATATTGGGCACGCTGTTCCACGCGTGGTCTGTCAACGGCTACTTCCACCGCATCCAGCACGCCGACTGGTTCGGCGGCAAGGGCGTGGGTCTCTGTCGCATCCTGTTCGGCGAGCAGATCGTGCACCTCTACAACGCGCATCTGCACGCCGAGTACGACAACGAGAACGATGAGTACAAGACACACCGGGTGATTCAGGCCTTCGACACGGCCCAGTTTATTGAGGCGACGCGCGGCAATTCGGTGCTTCAGATATTGGCTGGTGACCTGAATACACAGCCACAGGACATCTCGTACAAGGTGCTGCTCTACACCTCCAAGATGAGGGACAGCTGTGCCTCGGACGCATTCCGCACCAACGAATGTGACAGGAACTCGTATACGTCGGCACGTGCGCTGGCCAAGAATCCGCTGGGCATACGGATTGACCACATTTTCGTGCGGAGCGCCGATCATGTTGATGCTCAGATTGTTGACTATACTCTGCCGTTTCCAGAGCGCGTGCCTGGACAGAAGTTTAGCTACTCGGATCACGAAGCTGTGTTGGCCAAACTAAGGTTAACCCGTTTGCCAATAAATCATGCATCAGATGATAGTGCTGCGGTAAACACAGATCATGTGGAATGCAAGCTCGCCGACGAGGGCGCCGGGGAGGCGGCTGAAGCAACTTCAGGTGAAGAGACCTGCCCGGCCAATGGCCAGCACTTGCCTGCCGCACGCACTGCAGCACTGCACGAGGCACTGGCCCTGTGCGACGGGTCCCTGTTGCAATTGAACACCGATCGCCTGCTGTACTACACTGCGGCAACGGTGCTGTTTGTGCTCCTCGTGCTGCTCGTAGAATTTGCGCCGCCACTGGGATTGGGAACCATCTATTTGCTGCTCAAGTTTATTGTCTTTGGCGTCATACTGTTCTGCCTGTTTATGGCTTCCATTTGGAACTACATGGAGCGCAATGGAGTGCTGCAGGGGAAGAAATCGATGGAGGTGATGCTGCAGCATGCCCAGAAATATGAATACTTTTATTGATTTGGACGCCCTTTCTCATGCCCGTAACTATTAAGAAGCTCAAGAAGCATTTATCATGTAGCCCGCGTGCTATACTTATATATATATACATACATATATATGTATATATACGTTTATGTATCTCGTCTTAATTTAGTGTTCAACGTTCGACTAAGCTGTAACATTCAATGCAATAAAATGGTCTCTGTCCCTTTTTCAAAAGCAACTGATAAATATCGGTATCGATAATTTGTCGATAACATTGTGAATGGCCACAGCCACAACTGAGAGAGAGCACAGGTTATGCAGACTTCTGAGCTCTTTAACCTGTGACGTCACAATATCAGAATTTCACCCTTAAAGTACTACTAAATAAGCAATTTATCTAAATGAAACTTGGCATAGATCGGGCCACTACATATTATAGCTCACATAGGAGTAACCGGATAAAAACTATGATGTTTTGATCTAATTAAAAATTTTCGGCTCTATTAAGCCAACTATTCATATGCAACTGATATTGTGACGTCACGCTCTCTAAATCGCGCTCTTGTGCTTCAGCGCCAAATAACGAAACTGTTATTTACGCAACCTTTAAGTCTCTGAATCGTGACAGCAACAGTTCCCGTTCCACTAAAAAGAGTTTATTTTGCAAATATTAAATTAAAATTTGTCAAGAGTCTCTCGCAATTCGCACAAAAAGCGCCATTTGTTAACAAATTGTTGAGCATCTAAAAGTTTTTGCTGTTTTCGGGCAACAAGGGATACACACGCCTTTGGCCCAAGACTGAGTCACGACCAAAACAAAAAACAAAACAAAGGCAGACAACAAAGAGAATGAACAAAGTGCCAGGTGCCAATTTGGAGTTTGTGCGCGAGGATGACTTCGTGGAGTACTACATATTTCCCAAGATAGCCGACGTGCCCGACCTAGATGATGAGGAGCAAGTGCGTCAGCAGCTGGAGCAGGTGCGTGCCGACTGCATGGCTATTGTGGAGCAGAAAGTCAGCGAACGCTGTTATATTTGGCACAAGGATGCGTTTCAGTTGCAAGCACGCACGGGCAGCGCCGAGGAACGTCTGCTAAACGAGCAAGACACCAAGGAGGAGGACGAAGAGGAGGAGGAGGAGGGTAAGCGAATACTATTTATACGCCTATATTTAGCTATAGCTTTTGGGCTCATTTTAGGCCAGCTGCCGCCTCATTTGCACGGCGTGACGCACTACGGCGACAACATCGGCGACGAGTGGTTCATCGTCTACCTGCTGGGCGAGCTGACGCGCGCTCAACCGGATTGCATAGCGCGCGCCTGCGACGCCGACGGCGAGTTTCTGCTCATTGAGGCGGCGGATGTGCTGCCCGACTGGGCCAGTCCGGAGACGTGCGAGCAGCGCGTCTATATCGTCAACGGCGTCCTTCAGCTGCTGCAGAATTCGACCACCACCGGCCACGGCGATCGGATGCCCATGGCCAGCGCTGTGAAGCGCATTCGCCTTAATCCCACGCTTTTTCGCTGCTCGCGCGACATACAAAACTGCATTGAGGCGCGCCTGAAGGAGTTTCAGCCCGCAGAGCCGCACGCCTCGATTCACCGGCAGATCGTGCAGTTGCCGCAAAACGCCGCCCAGCTGTTCAAGCAGCGACCGGGTCTGGTGGCGTCGGCGGTGCGCGCATTCTGCGAGCGCGACACGCTGGACGCGAAAGCGCTGCGCACCATGCGCTATTTTCCGCCCGAGTCGCCGCGCAAGCGCACGAATGTCGCCTTCACCCGTTGCCTGTACGCCATGGCGATGCACAGTCAGTATACGCCGGAGCGCCGGTTGGGCTGGCAGCTGACGGATGCCGTGACCAATCCGGAGTGCTACAAGGAACAGCTGCTGGGCATCAAACTGGTCAGCGGCCTGGAAATACTGGCCAGCCAGGCCAAGGCTGCTGGCGAGCTGCTGGACGAGAAGTCGCCCGCCTGGCGTGCATACTTGCGCAGCCTGCATGCCAAGGGCTACTTTCGGGACAATATCGAGGGCAGCGCCGAGCACGCGCGTCTACTGGCCACGGCCAAAGAGTACTTCAAGCGCAACCAGGAGCGCTTTCGCACAGCGCCGCTCGTCGGCGCCGAAATAGTGGATCTGCTGTTGCACACCGGCGAGGGCAGCGCCGCAGAGCAGCTGCGCGACGAGGAGAACAACCTGCTACCCAGCGATGCGGACGATTGGCTGGACATCAGCACCGAGGACCTGGACGCGATGCTGCAGCAGCGCTATGGACCCCAAAAGCTGTACAATCCCAACGGCGACATGAATGCCGCCGAATTTACCAAGCATCTGTCTCAATTCCTGGACAGGCAGTCCAACTTTGAAGGTATTGAAGCTCCCGGCGAGGCCGTCGACGAGCTGGACTCGGACGACGATGAGCCGCCGCCGCCGCCAGCTAGCAGCAATGCCAAGGTTAAGAAGAACGCCTCGATGCGCAAGGCGTGCAAGCGCAACTCCTTGATACAGTCCGACGAGCAGGAACAGGACAGCACGCACGTGCGCAATTTCCTGGACTTTGTGATACCCGAGGACAACTGGGACTCCAACTCGGAGATGAGCGACTATGCGGACGAGGAGGATCTGGAGCGTAATTTCGATGCACTGTCCAGCGCCAGCGGCGGCGGCGACAGCTACCGTTTGGATCGCAATATCAAGGCGTACATGGAGCAAATGGACCGCGAACTGGCCCAAACGAATGTGGGCAAGTCCTTCCACGGCAAGAGCAGCTCAAGTGGCAGCGCCTCGCAGCCCAACGCAGCCGAGGACGATTTCGACGACATTGAGGACTTTGAGCCCATTAATATAAACGTCAACACGCTGCGCAACATGATGGACAGCTACAAATCGCAGATGGGCGGCGCCGGACCCGTGTCCAACTTATTTAACGCAATGGGCGTGGGTATGTCCGCCGCGGAACCCGACGACAAGACCAAGGATCTGTCCGAGTCGGCCGTCTAGGGCAGGAACAACAGGAACCACATCAGCTAGCAATTAAGATTACAGTCACATTATCTGTTTACCACAGAAAATCGAAATATGCGTACATAAAAATATGTTAAGGCGTCTTTTATATAATGATACACGGCTAAATAAAACAGTTTGGGCTAAACACTAATCTTTGGAGGCAGGCACAAAGTTGCCATAGTCCCGCCGGACCTTCATGGGCGAGCCGCCCTGCGCCGGCTCGTTGCGATTCCTGTGATCAAAGGAACGCTCCGATGTCCTGTCCCCACCGCCCCGATCTCTGCGCTGATACGGCTCAAATCTGTTGCGGCGTTGATCTACCCATAAAAATTAAATTAGACACCCGATTTACTTATATGTTCAGCCTGTTTTAGGTACCTCTGAAGCCCCGGTCGTTGTTGCTGTTGTGGTGATTGTAGCCGCCGCCGCCGCCGCGCCGTTGCCAGCCACGATCGCCGCCGCCTCCTCCTCGGCGCTGTCCGCCATTGTAACGATTGTTATAGGGACGCGTGTAACCGCCGTCTCCGCCTCCGCCACCGTTGCCGCCAGCTGCAGCACCACTTAGCCAGTTCTCCACCAGTGGCGGCTCCGGCTCTACCTGCGCACAGTGCGCCATAAAATCGGCATCGTCTGTTGTGTAGCGCAATGCGAACTCCGCCTCGCATTCATCCAAGAAGCCAATATCCCTGTCTGAGAGTCGGTTGATTTTGCGATTGGGATCAACCATTGTTGAACACGTTTGTTTTGTTGAGTGGCTAGTACGCTGATCGCGGAGCAAGGCAAATTTTCCTAAACAGAATCGTGACTAAATTGTTGTGTGCAGGGCTGCCTTAGTTTGATGTATATTTTCTGAGAATGAGTATTGTGACCTTATTTGTTGTTTGTTTACAACTTGTACTTGCTGGAGCTGTATCGAATCGTTCTGAACAAGTTCAATTGAACTACTTTTATGAACGAACTAACTTCATTGTTAGTTTTTTAGTTTGTTTTGCTCCCAATATCGTTAATACAATTGAATTACAGATATAATATAATTTATTTATGAATTTATTCAATAAAAAGTACGAACAACGAATACTTAAACGCCCTAGCACAATGTAACCATATGCATTGCCATACACAAAGCAAGTAATAAAATGATTATTTACCTATGGTCGTGGTCAGCGTCAGCGTACAAAGGAATATCGCTAATCACAAAGTATTGAATATAAGTGCAACTATCGTAAACAAGGCATCGATGAATCGATACCTGAGTACGATTTCAGTATTCCTAGTAAGATGCGGGAGTGTTTTAAGTAAAATGCAGTTATTTTAAGCGATTGTAAATAGTTCTTCATGTCATTCAAGCCAAAGGCTCACAAAACAAAGACAAGCGCTGGACATGCCACTGCATCGCGTCCGCAGAGCAACACGAGCCACTAGCAACAACCACGAAAAACGTGCGCATCTTTGGAGCTGGTCATGGAGCAACAGTCTTCGCTGTCCGTGCGCTGGCTGCGCCGTTATCGGGCGTTCTTCCTAATTCTGCTGTTCATCATTGCCATCCAGCTGTTCCTGGCCTATAAATCGGTCGACATTGATTTGGCGGGCGCCCTGCGTACACAGCGCGATGTGCATGCCTCGGAAGCCCCACTGCCGGAACCGGTGCCCCCACCAGCAGATGTCCAGGTAGCCAGTAAGAGCGCCCGCCTCACGGCAAAAGAGCTGGGCTTTGAGCCCGAATGCGATATCAATGCCAAGGAAGCAATATCGGCCCTGCAGCGGGCCAAAACGAAAGACTGCCGTCAACATATCGCGCACATTGCCTGCGCCATTCAAGCTGGACGCTTCTATGCGAGCCACCTGCAGAGCAGCTGTCCCGCTGGTAACCACACGGCCAATGTGTCGTTGGGCTGCTATCGCGACGAAAAGGAATCTCGCTTGCTCGGCGGCTACTTTACCAGCTTCAAGACGTCCAATTCACCAGGCAGCTGCGTCGAACTCTGCCTGCAATCCGGTTATACGTACGCTGGCGTGCAATACGCGCGCGAATGCTTCTGTGGCTACGACGCTCCGCCGAGCTCTGCCAAACTTCCTGACTCCAGCTGCAACATGAAATGCGTGGGCAATGCCAAAGAGATCTGCGGCGGCTTCTTTGCCATGAACGTCTATGAAACGGGCATTGCGAGTAAGTAAATTCATGCTATATATACTATACTATATATATACTATACTATTCATAATGTATTGCAGAGTTTACCCCCAACTGGCGGCTAGCAGTCCAGCGCCGGGTGAGGAACAGCGCGTACGCATCGCATTTCTGCTGACGCTTAACGGACGCGCACTGCGGCAGGTTCATCGACTCCTCCGCGCGCTGTATGCGCCCCAGCACGTCTACTACATACACGTGGATGCGGTGAGTGCTGAGCGGTGAGCGGTGCGTGGCGGCCACGCGGCCGGATCTCATAATTAAAGCAAAGTCAACAAATTGTGCTAATTGCGCGGAATTTGACGCCTCGCTGCTGCAGCAGCAAGTTGGGGCTTACGATTCAAGATTGAGCAATCGCCAAACATGGGAAAATGTGGCTGTAAATTCACAGAAAATTCAATATTGTATGGAATAGCATAGAATGTATATAGTATATATAATATTAGTAGTATGTATATGTAAGTGTCGTATATAAAACAGTAAGCTTACTGCTTAAAAGCCATAAATATAAAAATTTAACATAATATAGTATGGCGTAGCATAGAATACACAATACACATATAATATTGTATATGGCAGAATATAGTATACATATTCAATATATACAATAAGTTTACGACTTCAAAAATCATTAAACAAGCATTTATTAAAAAACGCCATATGTATCCAAGTATAGCACAGAATATATATAGTATAATATAATATTGTATATCGTAAAATATAGTATACATATTAAACTATAGTTTATGTTTAGTAAGTTAATTAAATACTTTAAAATAACAATAAGTTATTAGTTGCTTTTGTTCAACTTAAGAATACCTCATCAACTATAATGATTAATAACGATCCCTTTCTCACTTCACAGCGCCAGGACTACCTGTATCGCCAGTTATTGGAGCTGGAAGTGCAATTTCCCAACATACGCCTGGCGCGCAAGCGTTTCTCTACCATTTGGGGCGGCGCCTCGCTGCTGACCATGTTGCTGCAGTGCATGCAGGATTTGCTGCAGTCCAGCTGGCAGTGGGACTTTGTCATCAATTTGAGCGAGAGTGATTTTCCCGTTAAAACGCTGGACAAACTGGTCGAATTTCTGAGCGCCAATCGCGAGCGCAACTTTGTCAAGGGACATGGCCGGGAGACGCAGCGCTTCATTCAGAAGCAGGGCCTGGACAAGACGTTCGTGGAGTGCGACACGCACATGTGGCGCATTGGCGACCGCAAGCTGCCCGCAGGGATACAGGTGGACGGCGGCAGCGATTGGGTGGCGCTTTCCCGTCCGTTTGTCAACTATGTAACGCACCCGGCAAAGGACGATAAGCTGCTGCAGGCGCTGCTGCAGCTGTTTCGGCACACGCTGCTGCCGGCCGAGTCCTTCTTCCACACGTTGTTGCGCAACACGCACCATTGCCATAGCTACGTGGACAACAATCTGCATGTGACCAACTGGAAGCGCAAGCAGGGCTGCAAGTGCCAATACAAGCACGTGGTGGACTGGTGCGGTTGCAGCCCCAACGACTTTAAGCCCGAGGATTGGTCGCGCCTGCAGGCCACGGAACAGAAATCGCTTTTCTTTGCGCGCAAATTCGAGCCGATTATCAATCAGGCGGTGCTGCTGCAGCTGGAGGAGTGGCTCTACGGGCCGTATACCACTGAGTATGCCAATCTGCACGGCTATTGGCAGTCGCTCTACCATCACGAGGATGTGCACGGCTCTGGCGATGATCTGGCGCGTACCGTCGGCGACAGCCTCATGCGTCTCTCTGCGCAACAGTTTAAACTTGAGCCGCTGCAGCTTCTGGAGCTGACGCACCATCTGCATCGGGATCAGTACAAGGGATTTTTGGTGCGCTACAGCGTGCTGCGCAGAAGTGACACCAAGGAGCTGCAGCTGGAGACGCGCGTGCGGCCCGTGCAGCACGGCAAAGTGGCGAAAAACGCGCGCTTCAGCAAGCGACTGCGCAACTTTGAAGTCTCCACGGACTTTGATCAGAAGGAGCAGGTGGCGCGCAACTTGGCTAAGCTGCTGGGGCCGCAGAGTGAACTGCTGATCAGCTACACATATCAGGGTGCCTCACAGGATGTGTCGCATTCGTACAATTTGACGCTTCTATGGCTGGATCCGTTGGGTCGACTGCAAGACTTCAACGAGCTGCATGTGGAAGAGTCGAACGTCGATGTTATCAATCACTCCAAAACGCTGCTCAAGCGACCGCTCACGCCCGGCATCTGGACGGCCAAGCTGATCGGACGCACTTCCATCTATGCACAGCTCAAGTTCTTGGTCGCCCCGCTGGCCTATGCCAAGGGTGCACCGCTAGAAACTGTGCCAGAGGCACGCGCCCAAAACGGCGGTCTCGGCCTGTCGCTGCCCGAGGACTTTGAGCTGCCCGTGGAGTGGCAGCAGTATCTGCACAATGAAAACGACGTTGTTGCGCTGCGCCAAGAGGTGTTGGCCAACGCTCAATTTGTTGGCCACGAATTGCACAACTGGATCGATGAGCTGGTTGGCAAGTTCTTTCAGCTGCGCGAAACTTGCATTGTGGACGGGACTGTTGGGCTGCACGAGCTGCCGCTATGCCGAGACACCGCCTGGAGCTCCCTGGCCGCGGACCCCAAGAGCGATATGGAGGCGCTGCTGAAGCGTCGACGATAGGCCAGAGTCATTTAATTGTTATAGCCATTTCGGAAACGCTACCATTGATCACTTTTGTTATTAATTTTGTTGTGTAAATAGTTGTGAATGTCTCTGTGTGTGTGTTTTTTAACCATCTGTTTACTACTCTTATAAATATCTGTATGTCATAATTCGAATAAGAATTTTAAACTCGGACTTCAGCAATATAATGCTCAACGCACACATAACTGGAAGCAGCCGCAAGTCTTTCAAGTCCTTGCATATGCCTTTATGTACTTCTGTCAGTAAATAATCATTTATTTTTTAGTATTATATCTCATGTTATCTTATTAATTTGACTTTTAGACTAAGGTTCAATAACTTTTTCAACTCTCGAACTAAAAATGCAATTTTCAAATTCTTAAATCTCCTAATTTAATAATCTCTTAAAATTGAAGTGGGACTGAAACTCAAAATAGACCTGTATATACCAAACATTTTAAATAGATAGAATATCTACAATGATGTTATATAGTATGGACTATATATTAGGCCTATGCAAGGGCATTTATCGGCTTTGCTCCATTAATCTTAAGTGTTTTTTTAATATTTCAAACTCTGCGTGTATTTCAAGTCACATTCAAACACCTCCGATTTAGATTCCACAAACTTTGAACGCACTCTTAACTGTCTTGTTTCTTATAGAATGTTGTGATATATGTAACATGTATGTAAAATGAGGGAATGAGATTGGAACTTGAACAGCAAGTTTTTAAACGAGTATTACAAACAAATTGTTAGGTTTTAAGTAACTATGCGATGCAATTGTAACACTGGACATATATCTCTAGCATTTAGTATAAACTTTGAACTATGCAACTACAAGATTTGTTTTCATGTTGGCCGGAATTTCAATTGTTGAGCTCGCTTACAGGTATATTCTTTTCATATATTTGTATGTTAGACTTAAATATTTAAAGCCAAGGCCATTTGTACTGCCGTTTGTTGTGTTGTTGCGAGCACCATCTAAATTAACAGATCCTCATCCGGGTCCTCATCATCGAAATCATCAGCGGCATCTGGCGTGTAGATGATGTTGCCCTCCGCCGCTTCGCCGATGCTGAAACAAAGAACGAGATGTGATTACAAGTGATTTGTCAGGGGTTCCTTGATCTAACCGTTCATATGGCAATGTGAGCGCATTGCGCGCCACCACCTCATCTTCGTCCAGTTCGATTTTGAAGGTGCCGCCGGGATCAGACGCTTTAACGCCATCATCCTGCGCTCCCTGCATTGCAGTCGCAGCAGCTGCCGCATTCGCCTCAACAGCGTCCGTCAGTGGCGTCACGTGGAATTCGGTCTTGGTGACCTGGCACGCGTAGCGCTTGTTGCTAACGCCGCCGCCTGGCTTGCGCGATATCAGCGACATCGTGGTGTCCGTTTCCAGCCTAAGTACCAGTTCCGCCAGATACTCACATCCGGCCAGGATGTAGTCGGCGTCCGGATGCGGCAGGTGCTGCGGCGAAGCCCACAGGAACACACGACGCACGTGCTCAGAGCGGCGCAGCCGGTTTAGGAAGTCAAAGATGAAGGCGGGACTCTGATAGCACAGCAAGTCGGCCAGCGTTGGCAGTACGACATTGCACCCAGCCTTGGCGGCGGGCTCGGATGGGTTGGACTGATTGTTGTTATTGTTGTTGCTGCACTCGTTCAGCAGTGCATCGAAGCTGGCCACGTGCTTCAGCTGCGTGGCAACTGGCAACGTCTTCACATCGTCGCCCTCGCCCTGCTCGTGGAGCAGGCTGCCAATGAACTTTAGCGCGATTCGCTCGCGATTCAGTTGATCTGCGAAGTGAGGTAACGATAATAACCAATAATTGATAAGCTTTCTTGTGGGATCACTTACCAATTATTAGAACGACCTTTTGATTGGTCACAATCAGATTAGAAAGCATCTTGCATTTAGTTCTAATAAATTAAAAAATAAAATTTAACTGCAGTTTTTGTTGTTGTTCGCTGCAAGTGATGACAATACCGAGACTGTATCGATAGCCGTCCCATCGATATTCAGTTTAGTCTTGCGATAGTATGGATAAGTATCGTTCATCTCTATAGCCAGCTGATATTTGATACTACCGCGTTTTCCAAATGAGTAAACAATAATAACAATGGAAAATGTACGGTCAGGTAGATCGATTACTAAACAGATCACGTTCAAGCACAACCTTGAACAGACGTTGTTCTCTGCCATGTTTTCCCAATGACTGCTGCTGATAGTCGGTCATTGGCTTAACCGCCCTAATTGCTCTTTCTTTGATCTCATTTGTTTGCTTTCGCTGCCGACGCCGAATTCAGCGCTGACGTTGCGATGCTGCCGCTGTTGTTGTGGTTAACTTGGATCGTTCAGTTGTGGTAAATTTCGCGTAGTGTTTTGTGTTTTTGTTTTTGGCAGTCGCGTGCTTTAAAAAACGTGGCTACAGTGGTTATAATTATCAACTGATTAACACACAATAACGTAAGTAATATTTTGTAATTTTAAGCCATGTTTAAATACCCAAAAAAATAAACAAAAGAATGAGTGTTGATTCATATCCAACAAGTGGTTATACGAGCTGAGTGTGCGCATGTATTGGTATTAGATTCTTACAGCTTTTCGCGAAAAAGCTTAATGTGTTGTGCTTGCGGTGCTTTTGAGGGGAATTGCGGAGGCGTCGCCTTTGCAGACATTTTCGCTGCTTTCCATATGGAGGCTTTCAGATAAGTCCGAGCACAGCAGCCACATCCTGCAAAGAACGCAATTTGTTCAACAAGTGCAGACAGGGCAGCTGCTGGAAAATTTCAATAAAAATATTTGCAAATTAATTTTTTAAAAGTCTTTAAACTAGCAAAGCAATAAACAGCAGAAATAAAGGAAACAAGCATACGCCATGCTTTTCTCGCTGGGTAAGTTCTGGTCAGAGCGGATGTGCGGGTGTGCGGGTGTGAGGGTGTGTGGTTAACAGCTTTGTGCAATTATTATGCATAGAACATGTTATTAGCAAAGCCGATGACGCCTCAATTGAAATGCAGCTCAGAGAATAGTTCCAATCAATAGAGTCTGAGGAATGCCCAACCGCTGTGTATGCTTGGCATATTAACAACAACAAGGTTGAGCTGGCCAATTGCATGCCAATTTCTATTAGCCAATAGTTCGCTCTCAAATGTGCAGCAAAAAAATTAAAGACATTAGTTTAATAATTAGCAGACTTTATGAGCATACGAAATGAATTAAAAGCTCTCTGAACAGTGCTAACAGTGCTCGCATGCGAGTAGTTTGTGTTGTTGCTAAAGCTCTGCGCTGCCAACGTTGCGACGTTGCGACGTTGCGACGCTGCGGCGCTGCGGCTCTGCTCGTGTAAAGCGTTAACTTTAAATTCAGTTGCGCATTGCACTTTGAGGTGCTCGGTTGCAGGTGTTTATTCGAGTGTGCGGTGTCTCTGTGTTTATTATTAACTCGCAATTGCATGCAAATTAAAACTAGCCAGCGCAATTAGCTAGCGATTCGTGCATTGATTTTTAAGTGTGAATACTAAACACACACAATGTCTAAGGATTTGGATGTTGAGCAGGCGGCGCAGGCGACAACGACGACGACTTCGATTGAAGTCAAAGCTGAGCCTGTTGCTGTTGCCGAGCTAACAACAACAACAACAACAACAAATGGCGATAATAGCAGCAAGTCGCCTGAGGAGCACAAGCAGCAACCAGTGGCAACAACGACAACAATCACAACAACAACAGTAGAACAAGTGCAGCCAACAGTTGCCGCCGAGGCGACCGCAAATAAAGGTACAAGCACAACAACAACAACCGTAGCAACAACAACCATAACAAATATGGTTTTGGCTTTCAAAAAATGAACAGCAACGTTTTAGTTTCGAATTAGTAAAAGTTAAAATAAAACGCGCACAGCACAGACAGCCGGACGAACAGGACGGACAGGTGTACAAAGAGAGAAAGAAATGCAAGCAAACACAAACAAGCCGAGACGAGAGAGACGGACAGAGAGGGAGAGACTATTGCAAATGCATTACTTTTGCTCATCCTACTGCTTCAGCTCCTCCTTTGGCGTCTCCTATCACTCCACTCCGTGTTTGCGCAGTCATCATTATCATCAAGTTAAATTTCTCTTTAGTTTTTCAGCATATTTTTGTTGTTTTTGTGTTTTCATTGTGCGCCGCTTTATTTATTTTACTTTTGCTGTTTGCAACTTTTTACGCTTTTCCAAAGTCATCGTCGTCGCATCTTCAAAAAGTTTTACTTTTTATGTGGTTTATTTATGTTATTTTTTTTATTTATTATTTTTTTTTTTGGTTTTCTTTAGCCCATTACCTTCAAATTTTGCGCACGATCTGTTGCAACGCTTTGCTGGCCATCGCAGCTGCAGCACGCCTGCTTAACTAACAGTCTATTAATTATAATGTGCATTTCAATCATCATTAATACTTGGCTATTAATTTCACTGCCCGAAAATATATGTTTAAAGAGCCCCAAAATTTATTTGTTGTATAAGTGTGGCACGTGCCTGGTGGCAACAAAAATCAACAGCATGTGCCACATTCAACTTATCTTAATTTATTCATGACTTCATTTGCAATTTACCTCAATTGAAAAAACCATTTAGATGCAAAAAAAAAAAATTGCAATTAAAGCGACTGATAAGAAAATGTATAAAAAAAATGCGTTATCTAAACAAAGGTAACCCCAAGGTTGTTCTTAACAATAATACTAGAACTCAGTCAGCAATTTCAGCTAAAATGTATCTAAAGTTTTATACGAATTTTCGATTGCTTTAAATCTTAATAAATTGTTAAAATCTTCCTATAGGAATATTTATATTTATATTTATCTAAATAGTTTCATAAATAGATGTTCCTAGTTTCCACATATTTCAATTAGCTCTGTTATTTATCTCACTCGGAATATGTATAATTTCAAACACCCCGCCCGTCTCTTTCAATTTAAACACAAGCATCGAACACTTCAATTTATCAAAGAAGCGCAGAAAAATTTTTAATTCATTTGCAATTTTTCTTCGTTACGTTTGCCGCCCGCCCGCCCTCAAAAAATAGATACACGTTGAACAGTGCTATTTAAAGCGATTTGGTATCATTTTTGCCACCACCCAAAGATTGTAGAGTGGCTTCTAGACAATGTTTACAAGCTGTACTGATAAGGGTCTGCCGACCCGCATAGCCCCGCCTCTCCTCATATTTTAATGTTAGACAAACAATTACAATTTCATGTGGATGGGGCATAGCATAATTAAATAGTCCAGTCGGCTGTCGGCTGGCTTATATCGAGAGCGTATTATTTACCTAACAATTCCGTATCAGAGTGTGCTTGCCGGTTTGTTTAGAGATCTCGGCTTGCGGGCGACGCTGCTAAACGAGGCTGTGTTTATCACTAGATCGCTGGAATTACAATTTGTTGCCGTTGGATTCGAGTGTCTCGATCGAGTCGAGTGTGCATGAAAATCAAATGAATGGCTATGATATCATGTGTCAGCTATGGGGAAAACGTCGGGTCAATTGCTACGCAGTGATGATTAAGATTCTAATTAATGGATCACTGAAAACAGAACATGTGAGAATGCGTCTACTCCCCCTAGATTTTTTGCATATAATCCATTTAATTTATTAAAATGTAAACCGTTTGTAATAAGAAATATTTTGTAAATTTTTCCATACTTTGCACTATGACAAGTGTTTTTTACACCCTACCCACATTTATACCCTGCATGATGAAGCTGTGAAAGGCCGATGGAGGCTTTTCGACAGCATAAATTATATATATATATATCTGATCAGCATCAACTGATTATATATATATATATGCCTGTGTCCGTACCTCCCTCGACACTATAAGAGCTAAATACAGCTAATTTGATATGTTGTTTATTCTTTGTCATGTGCAGTACTTTTTTTGAATATTGAATTTATTAATAGTAAATTCAGTAAATAATCGAGAGCGGGCAGTAGCAGCTAGGTCCACAGTGTAGTTTATTTATAAATTAACGACCATTGTAAAAATCGAAATTGATCAACGCATGGACACAGGGTCGACTACCCTTTCCAAGAGCACACTCACTAATTCCAACGGTGTTTATGATGTTTATGCTATTAATTTGTTTATGTAATTTGTCTATTTTCGGCGCATAGGCAAAAACACGTCCAATATGGATCCAGCGCTGATCAACTTTAAGGTGCTCTATGTGCTGACCCAGCTGTGCGGCCTGACGATGATTGTGCTGGTGGGCACGTGGATTGGCCAGCATTTTGGGGGTCTGGGCGGCACCGATAATCCCAGGTTGGAGTTTAATTGGCATCCGTTATTTATGACCATTGGGTTTATCTATTTATATGGCAACTGTAAGTAGCTGTTTTGGGGCCGGAAAAGGTGCAACTAATGGCCACTCCGTGGAATCGTTTTAGCCATACTCGTGTATCGCGGTTTTCGCACCACGCGCAAGAAGACACTGAAGCTCACCCACGCCGGCATACACTTGGCCGCCTTCATATTGACGGTGATTGCGCTGAAGGCTGTCTTCGATATGCACAATCTGGTCGATCCGCCCATTCCCAATATGTATTCGCTGCACTCGTGGCTCGGCCTCTCAGCGGTGATCATCTTCTGTCTGCAGTATGTGGCTGGCTTTATGGCCTTTCTGCTGCCGGGCATGCGGGAGAACTACAAGATTGCCCTGATGCCGCTCCACATATACTTCGGTCTGTTTGGCTTCGTGCTGGCCATTGCTAGCGCCGTGATTGGTCTCACCGAAAAGGCCATCTTTGCGCTGTAAGTTAATTGGTTTACTTGATAAATAACTTGGCTAACCGTCTGACCGTCCGTAGGCCCAACTATTCTGCGCTGCCCGCGGCTGGCGTGCTGACCAACATTATTGGCGTGCTCTATGTGATCTTTGGTGCCCTCGTCGTCTACCTGGCCACGGAGCCATCGTATAAGCGCAAGCCACTTGCGGAGGATGCTGCTCTGCTCTCGAACACCGGAAATGAGTAAATTGTGCCGATTCCCCAAACGACAAGCTCGACCAGCAACCATTACTTAAGCTCAAAACTGTGCACAAAACCAAACAAAACAAAACAAAACAAAACAGACCCCAAAAAGAGGATCATTTTAACCGTGTGGTGCTTCGTTTTCGTTCGTTTTTATTTTTAAAGCTCTACGAAATGTTAAAGTTTAAATGCATGTTTTAAATATAGTAGTACAACATTTATAAATGATTAATATATATTTATATATATATATATTCTATGTGACAGGCAACTGATTGAGCTCAAGTTCTATGTGTTTACATCTGTATTATATGAATATCTATCTATCTATAAATAAATATATGTTTATGTAATATATCATAAATAAATTCTATATATATAACAAACAACTGTTGAGTAACTTAAGCTTAATTTCATATTCTCATCTAAATAACATATATATATATATATATACAATAATGTGCTTAAATTGATGTTGACTTATCCTTTGTTGTCGTATTTTTTCCATCCGATTTGTTCGCGTCATTAGTCCCATTATCGGTTTTTAAATCTAATGGATCAAAATATAATACGCTGATGTCGGTGTTTAGATCCATCTCATCATTATACTGAAAACCCAGCTCCTTATCCAGATCCACCAAATAAGTGGGAATCTCGTCGGCCTGTTTATCGGCATTTATCGTGCCGCGATATTCACACCTGATGCCAAAGCGACGCAATATCTGGGCTGTATTCTCGCTGACCTGTATAGAGCCGGGCACTCCAGTGGATGCCAGGAGCGAGGCCACGTTGACGGTATGACCCCAGATGTCGTAGTGAGGCCGGCTCATGCCGACAACGCCGGCCCCAACGGGGCCATGCGCGATGCCAATCTGTAGTGATCCACGCATGGAGCCGCCAAAGCTCAGAAATTCATTCTGTATGGCTATATCCTGCATTATGTGCAGCAAATCGACAGCGAAGTGTGTCAGGGTCAGGACACAGTTATCATCGTGTTCCAGAAGCGGATGTACGGACTCTCGATGCTCCGGGGCTTGCGAGCTACCTGGAATATCACATAACTTTGATGAGAGAGAGACAGAGAGACAGAGAGAGAGAGAGAGAGGGTATAACCAAATATAATATAAATACTTATATATATAAATAGTTATGTTGTCTTTGGTATAACTAATCACCTTTTCTCCTGATTAAAAAAATGTTCAATTTCTTTTTCCTATGTGGCGTTATAAGCTGCGGGTCAAACTGGGGACCTTCTTCCAGGCCACAGGCAGCCATATATGTCCAGCCAGCTACTTTGATCTTCTCCACCTTGAAGTTGTTCTTATAGTCCGACAATATATCATCAAAGAGGCAAATATATTCGTGGAGCACACGTAAGCTCGTCCTGCCCGGCTCAAAGTCCACGATGGAGGCGAACATAATTGCGACCTTGTCGTAGCTCTTGTAGAAAAGCGTATCGCTCGTATGCCGATCCGCGAACCAACTAAGCACATGACCAGGCACTATGTTGGCCACAATAATCTTTGCGGAGCGGCTGCTTTTTTCCGTTAAAAAGAGCTTGTTCTTGTATAGCGAATTGTAGCTGCAAAGGAAAATAGTCGGAGAAGGGAGGGGAGGCAAGAAGGGATTTACGTACTGATATATCACTTTTTTGATATAGGTGATGTGGTGCTCCTTGATCAGGAGCAGCAAACTAAAGGCCAATAAATACCAAATGTTCGCGTATTCCGATGGCAGGCTCAGGTTCGTGGTCTTCGATCGACGCCAGGCGAAATAGAAAGCATGCACGGCAAGCATGTGCAGGACGAAAAAGAAGGTGATCAGGACCACTTTAAAGACCAGCGGAAGACCGGTAAGGAACAACAACGTAAACACTAAAACAACACCTTGATTGTTTTTCTGTGCGAAGGGCGATTCAATGAAGGAACTTATTTGGATCATCATTGGATCACCATTACCTACCCAAGGCGCAAAACACGAGGGTCCGACGAGTTTGCGAAGCAGACCATTTTTAACATTCATCTCGTACTCGGGTGTTTTGCAAGCAACCTACACAAGTTAGAAGAATTCGAGAGTTTTAGTTTAGCATAAGTTTATACTAGTTCATGCACTTACCGTACTCAGTACCGCCATGATGTAGCTTAGGAGTATGCTTAGAAAGTAAATAAAGGTGCGCACCGTAAGATTGCCTTCACACAACTCGGACAGTTTGACGAGCCAGCGACTTAGGAAGAATCGCGAAGTCGATTTTTGGTTTTGTTTTGCACATTTCTTATAGAAACTCAGCGTGCATATTAATATTAACACGGAAAGGGTTATAAGCATTTTAAACACATTATTAGATCTTGAAATAAACAAGTAAGAACGTTGCAGTCGGGTGTAACCGACTGCGCAATACTCGTTCACAGTATAATAACAGCTAAAAACAGTCGAAAACTGTTTTAAATATAACGCTCCCCGTGAGCGTATCCAAAAAATCTTAATACTTTATCTGACGCTCGTATACACGAGTATATATTCCAAGTTTCAAGTCTATAGCTTTGATAGTGGCGAAAGAAATTGCGTTCATACGGAGTGAAAGTTGCCTTCACCCAATACTGTTTTCATTTTGTGAACGAATATAATAAGAACCTTTACATAAATATATACACATATATATAGATACGTGTGAATTGATGTGCTTACATAGGTGGCAGAAGGTTTTCCAAAAGGATAATTAGGCTTACAAAAAAAACCATTAACAGACTATATTTCATAAGTATATCAGGTTCTTTCATGTAGCTGTATTCAACATCATTTTGGCGAAAGAACCTGCAAAAGGTGGTAACATGAGGCAGAAACATATAGTCCTCATTGCATTTTTGAGTTTTCTTAGATAAATCGAATATTTTCGCCAGTCTGTGTGTGTGTTGTTGTTGTTGTTGTAAACTATATATAATATATATTGGATCGGACTTCACTTACTGCAACGCTCCAACGGCCATGTGCTCCACCTTGTCGAACATGCCTTTCAGAGCTTTCTTTTCAATTTTTTCAATGCTTTCCAATTCTGTAGCTATATAGCCTAAGGACCTGGACGTAAAAGTCGGCTCAGCCGGATCGGAAATGTCGGTTAAAATGATTTCCCGGCTTTGTAAATTACTCGGCTGTGGGCCAATTAAATATGTCTGAATATTGGCCATCTGCAAAACGGGATCGTCGTTGACCAGCCCGCTGCCCTCCTCAACAAAATATTCGTTTTTCAGAAAACCGAGCGTTGTTTCCGAGATATGCACCTTGCCCGGCACGCCGGTGATTTCCAGACGATAGGCGATATCCACGTCGCGCGACCATATATCATATTGCCACTTTGCGAGCCCAATGATGCCCGAGAAGACCTCGCCCGAGTGGACACCCATGCGCAGAGCAATGCCCAGGTCGCGCAGCTCACTTAAGTCCTCCGTCTTGCCGATCATGGTCAGGGCGAGGGCTACACAGGAATTGGCGTGCATGTGACTGGGGCTTAGAATGCCGGCGACGCAGACGTAGGCATCGCCAAAAAACTTAATGTGCAGCACGTCGTTTAATTCCGCTGCCTGGTCGAAGTTCACGAAGAGCATGTGCAGAATCTGGACCAGATCCTTCACATCCAGGCGCTCTGTTAACTTATTGAAGTTATCTATTGAAGCTATCAATATGGAAACAGGCGTATGCAGCTCGATACTCAGGATACTACGAATGGGATTAGGTATAGAATATAGATATATATATATATATATGTATATACAAACAGTGGGGTTAGATAACTCTTGCGCAGATCTTGTGCCACGACACGCTTGACGAGTTCATGCCTCAGCGAATAGGCGATCTGTGCTGGCAATATCGTCTGGAACATTTTCTTCTCTTCCAACATGGCCCACTAAAAGATGAAAGCCAAAAATTAGAAATTCTATCACAAAACAAATATCTGATTGATAAATGTGACCTTGAGGAGATAGTTCTGCAGCAGCAGCTGGCGACGGACTAGTAAGATTTGTCGCAGATAGTACTCCATTAAGATGTTGAATCCCATCATCAGCACATTGAGCAAGAGTAGATGGGACGCATAGTAGCCGTGCTTGGATAGTTCCAGATCCTCAGAATTGTATAGAGATACGGCAATGGTGTATAGAATATATATTAAGGTCACTCCGATGCCCAGCAGATAAGGCCTTCCATAAAAGGCGATCGGCAAAAGGAAATACACCGATACAATAATGATGTGATCGTAGTAGCTCACGTTATTCATATTATTACTTTCGTACAAGAACATAAGGAACGTATCTGATCAGTCAGTGTTGAAAAGAGTTAATGTAAGTGTATAAAGGTCGGGTGGAATGAACTGCCAAATACTCTGTTCACGGCTACAAGCAGTTGGCAAAAAAGTTATCATAATTATGAGGTTGATTACTTTCAAATTGTGATTATCAGATAGGCATATTTTTGGTACTATCTTTATCAGACTCGGCTATGCAAAACAATATATTCAAAGTTTGAACGGACCAAACCAATATAGCCTTTTTTCGCTCTGTGAACAGAGTAGAATTGACAAAGAGAATTTTGTATTGTATATTTGAAATACCCCTAAAAGTCACAAGCAAGGCGGCTGCACAGCTGGCGAGGTTGTTCGACAGGTGAAAATGCCAATTTCTTGAGTTGTTCCTAAAGCAAATCAGAAGTACGAGCGGCAACAAGATCATTAGCGATATAAATGGCAACAATACCAAAAACGTCCTCTGCAAAAAGGAGTCGACTGATTGCTGTCATGTCTGATGCTGATGCACAGGACTTGGCTCACCCCGAAGAAAAAGGTGAGAAATAAGACGTTTATGCCCAACAGCAGCTCCATGATGAATAAAAAGAGCGCCACGTTGGTGACGACTAAACGCTCGATATATCGACTGTAGATGGGTTCCATATTCAGAGCTTGGCACTGTTTCTGTAAGGCCAAAAAGTAATATTTATAGTTTGTTTTTTTTTTTTTAGTTTTTATTATGGAGCTAATGATGAACTCACGCGCAGCTGGATCCATTCGCAGCTATTTTTCCAGGCCAGATAGGTTGCCTTGATTCCAATTTTGCGAGTCTCCGGGCTTTGAGTCTCCATGATGATCCGCTTTTATATTTCTCGTGTAATCAAATTTTGATTTGACTACTAAAGCTGTGAAAGCCTTGAATACAAAGCAATAGTATTTGTATAACAGATTCTTAGATACCTACGTTAACTAGACAAAACACTAAATTAAAAAAAAAAAAAGATATTCTGGTCGGGTGTAACCGACTGCACAATACTCGTCATATAATATATAATAATAGTACTATTCTCTATAGTAAAACAGAAATCCTAGAAATGCATCTGCTTTAAATATACTATATATTTATCTGTACAGTGTTTTATACAATTTTATTTACATAATATAAACGTACATATTGTAGCATACTTAAAGGATCCAATATTTAACTAAGTTCTTCTGCTGCACGCTGATGGGGCAAGAAGTTTTCGTATTCGGCATCGGTGCCCAGCGTGTAGGTGGGTATTTTGCCACGCCCCTTGACAAAAGTCAGGCCATTAGAGTTGCATTGTATGTTGAATTTACGCAGCTTCAATGCCGTATTCTCTGTCACCTGTATTTTGCCAGGCTTGCCCGTTGAGTCCATACGGGAGGCCATATTCACCGGATTGCCCCAAATATCATAGTGCGGCTTCGATATGCCCACCACACCGGCCATCGCCCGGCCATGGGAGATGCCGATGCGCAGCATTCCGTAGTCCGTGCTGCCCTCATATTCCGACTGCATGTTCTCCGCATTGAAACGCCGCATGGCACGCATCAGATCCAGTGCGAAATAGGCCATCACTTTGACCACCTCATCGTTGCTCCGCTCATTGGCATTGTCGCCGTTGCTCAGTCTCGGCGTGCCGTTCATCGCATTGCCCTCGTACTGGCCGCGCTCCAGATCCAGGGCTATGGTGCTGCCATTGCCGTAGGGCACGCGCTGCATTTGCTCGGAGCCCGAGTTGCGGTACTCGCTGCGACGTCCGTTCGGCATCAGCGAGACGTTGCGAAACTTCATCTGTGGCGCATTCACCTGCTCGGATCGGGTGACGTCCAGACCACAGGCAGCCATGTACGTCCAGTTGGCCACCTTGATCTTCTCCACGCGCAGGCTAGTCGAATATTTGTTCAGCTGCCATGAACGAGATTTTGGTCAATTAGCTGCAGTTGTTGAAGTCAGTGGACTTACCACATCATCAAAGTCACAGATAATCTCGTTGAGCACACGCAGACCGATTTTATCGGTGTCAAAGTTTTTGATCGACGCGAACATGACGGCCACGTTGTCGTACTCCTCGTAGTAGAGCTCGTTCTGCAGCTGCGTGGATAGGTAGAAATCCGCTGGAAAAGCAATTCAAATAAACGATTTTACGATTTTATTATCGACAGTTGGCTTGGCCAGAGACTCACCCACGTGAGCGGGCAGGATGTTGACCAGCAGCACCTTGATGGTGTCATTGGTGATGAGGGCATCGTCCTGTTTCTGCATCAGCTGCCGCTTCCAGCTGCCAAAACGCTGTTGCTATTAGTCGGGCGAATCGGGACTTACGAGCTAAACGACTTACTTGTAATCCACTTTGGCAATGAACTCCGTTTGGCGCTCCATTAAATGGAATATGCCCAGTGTGATAAGCACGAGCAGAATGTGCGAGTACTCGGCATTGAAGTTCACATTGGTCGAGGGACTGGTGGCGAAAATGTAGTCGAACTCGAACACCACCAGCACCGAATAGGTCACCGTGACGATCACTGTCACAGTGGTCTTCACCACGAAAGGTATGCGCGTGAACAGAAAGGACGTGCCAATAACCAGAGTCATGCAATTAGTTAGTATCTATTGAGTATATAATCGATAAGAGATCACAATTGATAAGAGTTTGCCGTTGTTGCCGTAGCTTACCCAAGGTTGAAAGCACAGTACACGCTCCTCAAAGCTAAGCAGCGGCATCGTTTCATCATCCGTAATGCCACCACAGTCCAGCTGTAAAGTGTAAATTACTTTTTAGTTGTTGATGGTTGTTAAGGATAGGACATATTTATAAACTATCAACCTAACTGATTTTATATATAGAAATATTCATGTGAACCAAATTTTAGGTGGGTTTTATTCTAAACACAGAAGTCTCTAGCGTATACACAGACGGACGGATGGACAGACCCTTAATATATACTTTATGGTATCGTAGATGCCTCCTTTTGCCTGTTTCAAACAGTTTGCAAAAAACATTATAACTTTCTGGATCCTCAGTATACTTCTCATATTTACTAAATAATTTTTTTGAAAATAATCTGCCTGGCGGGCAGCTCAAAGTGCTGCCATTTGTATTACTTTTTGCTTATCTGGCCACTCTGAAAAAAGCTTGTAAAAAAGTTTACAATGTATCGCGCCGCCCTGCCAACTTGTTTTTGCAGCTTTGCCGCCATTGAGCTCAATTCAAAACAAAAAACGGAACGATTTTTAACTTCTTTCGCCAAACTATGATTTAACCCACCACTTGCATGGCCGCCACAGCGCAGTAGGAGATCATGACCAGAAAATAGACAGCGATGCGGATGGCAATGCTCCGCTGCATGCAGTCAGACATCCTGTAGAGAAAGTGACTGATCCTGGACTGGGGCAGCGACAGTTCCGCATCGGAGGCATACATGATCCAGAGTTTCTTGTACCACGAGATGATCACCAGTGTGGTCAACACGCTTATGGTCACACCATCGATGACCCAGTAGTGATATTTGGAGCTGCAAGCGGGAAATGAGTCACGATGGAAAGGAATCTTCAAAATACTCACTCCTTGCTGAGCAGCTGTATGGTCAGCAGGCACATGTAGACGAACCAGGCGAGTGCTATGCTGTACTTAAGCATGACATCCGGTTCCCGTATATATTGCAGCTCCCAGTTGCGGATGCGGAAAAGCAAACAGAAAGAGCTGATGTTGCGTCGAAAGGTTTCCTCCTCGAGTTCGTCCTGTGTGAGGTTCGTGGAGCGGCGACACACTTTTGTGATCCTAATCGAAAGTTGAGCAGTAGTCAAGTTAAATTATTGCCAGTTCACTTTAAAGAGGTTCCACTTTACTTACTGTATACGACCGATGGGCATCTTGTCCAGCTCGCGGCACATTTCCAACTTGGCCTGGTTACGCACCTGGTTGTACTGCTGCAGCGTCGAGTTGTACATGAAGTTCGCCTTGCTGGCCTCGCTCAGCTTCTTGGCCTGCTGCTCGCGCTGCACCCGACGTGGATCGTGCATGGGGGCCTATAACTTTCGACACTGTGTAATTGTCTACAGTTCATGGGCTCAATACTCACGCGCAAGGACTTGATCAGGAAGGTGCGTATATCGTGCTTCTTCAGCACCGGATCCTCGCGCGCCTTCGCAGTGCCAGCCTCAAAGAAATACTCGCCGTCGAGCAGCTGCAGCGTCTGCTGGCTAACATGCACGCGTCCCGTGGCCCCGGTAGCCTCCAGTCGATTGGCAATGTCCACGTCCTTCGACCAAATGTCAAACTGCCACTTGGCAGCGCCAATTACGCCGGACAGCACATCACCGGAATGCACGCCGATGCGCATGTCCACGTTCAGATGTCGCTTCTCCCTGGACAAGGGACAAGGGACAAGGGAGTTCAATAAGGGAGCCAGGCGCATTGCATTGGCTGTCTCACCTAACATCCCGTATGTCCTTGATCATGCGCAGGCCCAGATCGACACAGCACTTGGCGTGATCCTCGTTGGGACTGGCCAGTCCGGCCACGCAGTAGTAGCAATCGCCCAGGAACTTGATGCGCATCACGTTGTACTCCTCGCTGGCAATGTCGAAGCGCACGAACAGATCGTGCAGCGCCTCCACCAGCTTCTTCACGTCCAGCGTTGTGGTCAGGTGCGTATAGTTCACCACATCCGCGTACAGCACAGTCACGTCCTTGTGCGGCTCAATGAAGAGCGTGCTGTGCCAGAGAAATGGATAGCTTGACAATGGATATTTATTTGGTGATCCGGAAAACTGACCCGTGATCCGGTTGGCGCCAGCGTTTCAATGCCTGGCTGCTGTTGTTGATCCGCTGATCGAAGCCGGCTCGCCGCTGATGCTGCTGCTTGGAGCGCTCGATGCGATTCCGGACATCCTCCTGCAGGCGATCGGCAATCTGAGCGGGCAATATGCTCAACAGCAGACTGCGCTCCTGATCTCGCGCATAGCGCAACAGCAGATTCTCCTCCACGTACTGGCGACGATCGAGGAATGTGGTGCGCAGCGCAATATCTCGCATCAGCCGGAAGAAGATGCCCAGTATATTGACGCAGATCAAGTAGATGGCCTCGCTGCAAGCGAGGATTAGAATGGGGCACGTTTTTCGACAAGTCCAACTGAACTCTTACTTGAGTATGCTGTGCATTTGGTTCGCCTCCTTGGCAGTGATCACAAAACTGTAGTTGATTATGTAGCAGATGGTGACGGCGGCGCCCAGGATAAACGGCTGCAGCACGTGCGGAATGGGCATGAACATGTAGATGGCATACAGCGTGTAGGCATCGTAGATGGGATTAAGGATATCATTGTTGGTGGTCGCATGGTAAATATTCAGCCCAATATCTGAGAGATTCGGTATCGATTAGAGTCCTCGGTTCAGTTTGTGTAACGCACCCATGAGCACCATGACGGAGACGGCCATCCAGGAGGAGGCGTAGATCAGCCAGCCGTGCTTGCTAATTAGCTCATTGCGGAAGTTGATCGAGAGTATTAGCCAAATGAGCAGGCCGGTGATCACGTACGCGCCCATATCGACGTACGCATAGGTCAGATCCGATGAGGTCAGCAGCAGCAGGGCGTGCGTGAACGTCACCAGCAGCTCGATGAAGATGAATATCGACAGATACCCTATGCGCAGGCGGCGCATATAAATGTCAAACGACTCCTCCAGCTCCAGATTACGGCACTTGCGCTGATTTGAGTAAAATTTGGTTCAGACAGCGCCTGGTTTAGATGGGACTCCAACTTACCACTAGATAGGACCATTCCCAGTTCTTTTCGTTGAGCGCCGTCTGGAAGTGCTCGATTTTCGAGCGAAAGGGTTGCGTTGGACATTGTGAATTCATTCTGGTGATCTTTGGCGTTATCGTTCAAGTTTTCAACATTTTTATTGGCAAGCATTTACGAAATGAGCTCGAACGTTGCAGTCAGCTATTGCCGACTGGGCAATACTCTGTTAAATGTGTAATAGCAACTGAAAATATGTCGAAAATTTTAATGAATATATTTGTTAAGCATTTATTCTTGTGATCTTTGTCGTTATCGTTCAAAATTTGTATTATTATTATTAATTATTTATGAAATAAGCTCGAACGCTGTAGTCAGCTACAGCTGACTGGGCAATACTCTGTTAACGGTGTAAAAATAATTAAAAAGATGTCGAAAATTTGCAACAAAAATTTGATTATTTATTCTGTTGATCTTTTTTGTAATCGTTCAAGTTTTCAACACTTTTATTGGCTAACATTTACGAAATAAGCTCGAACGTTGGGGTCAGCTATAGCCGACTGGCAATACTCTGTTAACACTGTTATAATAGCTGAAAATATGTAGAAAATTGAGAAAAAAATATTTTATACTCGTTCACGATGTGAAAAGAGTATATTCGGTTTGTGCAATGTCCGTTTTTCAGGGAGGCTATTGAAGCTTGGAATATATACTCGTGTATACTAGCGTCATTAAATTTTTGCACGAGTATTGAGCTGTCGGTTACACCCGGTTGCAACATTCTTGTTTTTATTTGAGGTGAGTGGCTTGATTTATAGAAGAGATAAAAGGTAATATAGCCACCGAATCTCATAAAACATTGGGATATTTAGATTTTTGCAATTTATTCGCTGTGATCAAAAAAGTTACGGCTCTATCTGACGCGGATATATACACGATTATATCTTTAAAATTTAAAATCCGCAGCCTCAATTGCGAAAATAGTTGAGTTCCAATGAAATGCGCGACAGTAAGACGGACAGGACGCATATACTCTTTTTACTCTCTTCACAGAGTATAACCGCCGGTGCGAGGCAAGGTCTTGTTTTCACTATCAGATTAAACTCCTTGGAGAACTACGCGCCTGGGCGGAAAGAAAAAGAAAACATTGAATCAGTCAGGCAGGCGGGCGATCGACAGCCGTGCACAGGTTGGCTTATCGGAGCAGCTGGGAGAGCTGGAGAGCTGGAGAGCTGGAGAGCGGGGTGAGCGTGGCGAGCGTACAGCGTATTTGGTGATTATTTGGGATATGTGCGAGTATTTGATGCTAGTATTTGGTTTATTGTATTTGTACTTTAAAAATGTGTATCGCAAATTGCGAGCGCTGCGTGACACTGCGCCAGCTAATTTAGCAATTTGTCTAATGTGTTGTTGATAGCGCTAATGGTTTGTAAATCACACACGTATATCAATACACACACAACAACACACACACACACACACACACACACAAGCACAGGCGCACTTGAATAGAAAATTTGAAAGCATTATCTGCGGCTGCAGTTGCAAACTGGACAATTGAATGGCCGTTGTTCTTGACTGTTTTGAATTCGTAATTTATTGTAACTGGGCGGTTAATGTCAAAACCACTTGAAATAATTCGCACTTCACTTTCGTTGGCAATAAACACGATAATAATTAATAAAAAATTAACACCACTTAAGCTCGTCGCGCTGCTACACGCCAATACACAACGGACAGGTATCACAAATTACTCTTTGCCAAAGCTGATAAGCGTCGTCGATTGCCAGCGGCGGTTACGGACGGCTATTGCTACTCACTGAGCTGGGGCACACGCTTCACGGGGTTGTGCGCTGTAAATCAGACTGCACCTGTGTAAGATCCGCGACGACCAATACGCTTCAACTACTGCGACCAACTGAGGCAAGAGCGGCGACGCATTGCTATCACACCTGTCGATTTGAAGCGCTTATCGGTGTGAAGCGGGTGCTAAATGGTTTGACGCTTGTTCGCATTTTTGTTGCTGATTGATTACATTTGACGGTTATGTGATTGATGGAACGATAGCAAATAACTTTGAAAAGTGATTTTAGTGCAAACATTTACCAATTATACAATTTTTTAAATTTAAATTTAAATTCAAAAATACCGCCTTTCGATGGCTTACACTCGGTCAGGTAGCCTTGCACTGCGCACTAAGTTGGCAGCTCTACACTGGGGACTGGCACATTGCAGGGCTAACATATTGCTTATCGATTATTTCGGCACTTAACATTTGCTGTAAAGCTGCTGCTCTGGCTCTGTTATAAATTGTGAGAGCCAGCCAGGAGCTGTTAAATTTCAAATTTCGGTCATCTGTTTATACCAAAGTGTTACCGATAGTCCACAATAATTTAACACTCATCTGCAAGAATTTACTCATTTGGCACTGCAACAATACATTTTATCTCACAATTATTTAATTTTGTGAGCAATAAACTATTTTCCACCTCCGGAAATCAATTCCTTGTGAAAAACTACATCGATTTGATGAAATCTCCGATTAATTTTCATCTTATTTACCTATGAGAGCTAAGCTTGAGAATTACCATTATATTTTCAAGAACTTATGCTGAAAAAGAAAAGCATACAAAATGTTGTGGTCCCTGTTACTTAACAGCCAAAGCA
Source organism: Drosophila colorata (assembly GCA_035041545.1). Classification (NCBI taxonomy): domain Eukaryota; kingdom Metazoa; phylum Arthropoda; class Insecta; order Diptera; family Drosophilidae; genus Drosophila; species Drosophila colorata. The sequence continues at coordinate 13,051,633 of JAWNLD010000564.1, forward strand.
AATGTTAATATTTTTGCCGCTGTTATCAACTCACAAGAAGAAGAAGAAGTTTAATTATTTTTGTTTTTCGGCCCGTGTGTTTTTTCTGTCCCATTTTGTTCGTGTTGCACATTAAACAAAGTACGGCATATAAATAGAACTTGGCCGAGTTTCAGAGTTGCTGCGATGTCAGCCTTCACGGAATCTGCGCTGGTTAAAAAATTGTCCGAACTGAACCCCAGCCAGCAGAGCATCCAAACATTGTCCTTATGGCTAATACATCATCGGAAACACCATACGACCATCGTGCAGACCTGGCAGCGTGAGCTACAAAACGGTACGTACCCAAGCAGGACTCAACCGGACCCAGTACAGTTCATTGTTTCTGTCCACAGTGCCGGAGCCCAAGAAGCTAACGTTTATGTATCTGGCCAACGATGTCATCCAGAACAGCAAGAAGAAGGGCCCCGAATACGGCAAGGAGTTCAGCACGGTGCTGCCCAAGGTGTTTGCCCACATTGGCGACACCTGCAGCTCGGACAAGCTGCTCGGCAGTCTGGGTCGCATCCTAAAAATATGGCAGGAGCGCGGCGTCTACGATTCCAAGACAATTGCCGACTACCGGGCGCGCATGAACCGCGACGCAACAGCCGCAGCCAATGCCACAGGCAATGGCAACAAAAGTGGCAGTGAAGCGGCCCCAGCCCACAAGCACAACCACAGCAGTGGCAGCAGCGGCAGCAGCGGCATTAGCAGCAAAGCGGAAAAGACCGAGAAGCGGGAGAAACGCAAACATGAGGAGCGTCACCTGAAAACGAAGCGACCACGTGCGTCGCATCACCAAAGCGTCGCCATTGAGCCGCCGGCAGTTGAGCCGGAAAACGGACACACGCCTCCATATTTGCCATTGGGCGAACCGCCCGAGCCCGAGGAGCTGATCAAAGCGCTGACCAGTATTGAAAATTCGGCGTCCAGCGATGCGCTAGTGCGCGAACGCATCGCCAAGCTGCCGCCGGAGATATCGGAAATCAGCTGCATTACCAAACTAGAGGATAAGGACAAGGCCAAGGTCTTGGCCAAGCAGGTGCGTCTATATCGAGCAACTGCATCTATCTATTTACTAACTATCCCAATTTTGTATATTAGGTCAATGAGGCCGTTGATCTGCTGAACGACTACAATGCGCGCCTGTCCGCTGAAATGGAGGAGCGCACCAAGTTGGCCGCAATGCTGCGCGACTTTCAGGCGGAACAAAAGGAGCTGCTGGCCCAGGCCGAGCAGCGCTTGGATGTACGTTGTGGGGTGCAAATGTTAATATAACAAAACAATTTACTTTTGCTTTGCATTAAATGTTCAAATTTATATAGTATATATAATTGCATTTTGCCCACTCTGTTTAATCGCCTCCTCCTCCTCCCCCCCAACTGCATCGTGCCTAATGTGCTCTTCTTTGCTTTGCAGGAACACAAGAAGAAGCTGGCAAAGATGTTGGGCTTACAAAAAGAGATACACGATCATTTATCCAACTTGCCCGATCTGACGCAGCTGCCAGACGTCACAGGCGGCTTGGCGCCCCTACCCTCAGCTGGCGATCTCTTTAATACATTACACTGAGCCGATTCGATGTCCGGATGGCAGAGCAGCAGCATATCGAATTAATATGCGGACAACATTGATAAGCGCCGAGTCAAATCCTAGATTCTTACATAATATATTATTATAAATATAGCGTCGTAGTGCGTATGTATTTGGTCGTAATATTTCGAGACACCTTCAACAAAATAATAATTGATTGTAACATTTATTGATGGTTAAATAGAGCACATAATTATTTAATTCCATGTATTCGTAAGGGATTCGTTTTGCCGGCCTCAGTGCATGACGTAGTTGGCCGCTCCCTGCCACTTCTCCACGAAGCCAATGATGTCGGTCACGCCGCTGGTCGGTGCCATTTTCACGGCCACCGCGAACTTGCTCCAGACGTCGCGATTCACCTGATTGCTGGACGATTGAAAGGTGACCGGCTGGCGGCCACGCACGGGATACCCGCTGAGCAGGCAGGCAATATCGTTTGGGCCCAGACTGGACTCGTAGCGGTCGCGATCATCGTTGGGCAGCAGCTGGTCCACCTGCTGATCCATGCTGACGGCCAGCACCCATTCGCGCACCTCCTCATGCAGGCCGGGCTCGTTCTTCAGGTGTATGTCGACCGGCAGCGGCACCGAGCTGGGAAAATCGGTGGCCGCCAAATCGGTGTGATCCACCAGATTGCCGGAACCCTCCTCAATGGCCTCGCACACGTCCAGATAGTGATTGAGCATGACGAACGCCTCCGCCTCGCGTCCCGCCTGCCGCAGCTCCATGCCCGCCTCGTAGAAGCCCTTGTCCACGGGCAGCACGTCCGTGTGCCGCAGCAGCGCCAAGGACAAGCGCACCGCGACCGGCTGCAGCGACTGCACCAGCCGGCAGGCGGCGCGCGTCGCATAGTAGTGGGCAATCAGCAAATACCGCTCGGCACTGGCCGTGAACTTGGCCTGGGCGTGCTCCGAGCCGCGCAGCTCGTGCAGCAGGCCGTGCAGAAAGTCGCGCAGGCGCTGCCAGAGGCCGCCGGCCTCCGACTGCTCCTCGCGCAGCGCCAGGCAGTCCAGCGCGATGCGCGTGTAAATGTTGAAGTGCTCCTCGATGGCCGGCGTCCCGTAGCTGCGATAGAGCCCAAGGGCGCCGATGCAGTCGCCGTCGCGGATTAGCTGCGCCGCATAGGCCGCCACGTACTTTTGCAGCACGGACGGACTCAGCTGCTTGGCCTTCTCCAGGCAGCGCTGCCACTGGCCCTGCTCGGCCAGCATATCCAGGGCGCTGACGATATCAATGTCCGCCAGCTGTTCCACGTTGCCCTCGTGCTTGAGCCGCGACTTCTGCTGCTGCTCCACGTAGGCCAGCAGCTCCGCATCGATCTCCTTGGCCAGGCGGCGCGCCTTCGACCACTGCTCGGCGCGTATGAAAACGTCCACCGCCTGCTTGGGCAGATCGGCGGCCAGATACAGCTGAGCCGCCGGCCCGATTTGCTTGATGGCCAGCAGCCGCGGTCCCAGCGCCTCGGCCAGCTCCTGCGCGTCCTTGCCCTCCAGGAACTGATTGACTATTTCGGCGGCACGGAGCAGGGCACGCTCCAGCGTGGCCGCATCCTCGGCATTGCCGGCGTCAATCTGCATCAGGCACTCGGCGGCCTTGCGGAACTGCTCCCGCTTGGCGAACTCCGCGGCGCGCTGGAGATAGGAGCGCGAATCGCCGCCGCTGGCGTCGTCGCCCTGCGCCTGGCCGCGCTGCTGCTGCGCCTGGAGGCGGCGCAGATCGTTCAGGGCGGCCGGATAATGCTCCTCGGCGATGCGCAGGGCGTCGTCGTAGAGCGACTCCTGCTTGTAGTGCTCGATGATGAGCTCGGGCCGCTGCGCGCGCAGCAATAGCATCTCGTAATCCTGATAGTTGCGCGTCTCCAGCGCCGCGGCCGCCTGGCCGATGAGCACCTCGTTGACGGCGTCCGGCAGATGGAGATCGGCCACGCTAAGTGCGGCCTGCCAGTCGCCGGCGTGCTGGTACATCAGTATGGCCTCCTTGGGCTTGTGGGCCTTGAGGAACTCGGCCTCGGCCTGCTCGAACTTGCCCTCATCCTCCAGCGACATGGCGATCTTCAAGTGCACCTCATCCGTGGACTTGCCCGCAAAGCGGCACAGCTCCATGGCGAACTCAAACTGGCCGGAGTCGCAGGCAAAGCCAACGGCCGTGTCCAGAAGCTCCAGCTTGCTGAGCAGACGAACGGCGCTCTCCAGCGGCATGGACTTGGCCCACATGTAGGCGACCTGTTGGCTGGCGCCCTCGGTGCCCTTCTGCTTGGCCACGCGATAGCCGTCCTCCCAGCGGGACGAGGAGCAGTACATGTGCACCGCCGACTTCCAGTCGCCGGACGCAATGAAGTGCAGCTCCGCATTCTTGAATTTGCCGCGCGACTCCAGCTGGCGCGCCAGATGCAGATGCGTGCTGTCCAGCAGATCCTTGTGGTAGCGTTCGACCAGCCGTATCATGGAGTCGTATAGCTCCCGGCGCTTGTACATGGCAATGGCCAGATCCGGTTCGTTGACCGCTATGAGCACCTTCTCGGCGTCCCGGTACTTGGCCTGCTCCTCCAGGCTGCTGGCCAGCTGGACGAACAGCTCGCGCAGCTGTTCCGCCTTCAGATACTTCTCGCCGAGGACATAGGCGCGCTCCCACTTGCCATGACGGTTGAGCAGCTCGATGGCATCCCTGTAGAGATTGGCGCGCACCAGCAAATCCTCGGCGCCGTCCAAGTCACCGGCAAAGGCCAAGTGCTTGGACAGATCCAAGGCATAGCGCTGTATTAGCTCCGGTTCGTCCAGCACCTTGGCAATTTGGACCGCCTTGCGCCATTGCTTGGCGCCCACAGCGGCCTCCAGAGCCTTCTGTGTGGCCCCCGCCTCGATGTAGTGATTAATGGAGGCGTCGAGCTGTTTGCGGCTTACCAGCCAATCGCCCCATTGCTCCTCCAGCGAGGTGACCTCCTGCGGCGACACAACGCGCGCCAGTTCCAGGGCCCGGGCGTAGGCGCCGCCCTTGCGGTACAGGGCCAGAGCCGCCTCCGGTCGGGACAGGCGATGGGCAATGTCGCCGGCCAGCTCGTAGAGCTCGCTGTGGACGAGGCCCTCGGTCACTTGGAGCATCAGCTGCTCGTCCTGCAGCAGCTGTGGCGTCTTCAGGGCGAGGCGAGCGGCACGCGCCGGCTTATTGGCCCGGAGGAACAGCGCCATGGCCTGCTGCAGTTCACCCTCGTCCTCCAGCACCTGGCCGGCCTTCTCCTGCTGCTCGGTCGCCAGCAGAAAGTCCATGTGCTGCTGGCGCAGCTCCGGCAGGCGCGCATAGCCGCGTCGCTCCGCGAGAGCAACGGCCTCGTCCCACATGCGCAGCTGCTGGTACATGCCCAGGGCGGCCTCGATGTCGCCCTGCTCCAGATAGATGCGCTCCGCGGCACGCAAATCGGAGCCGAGCAGCGCCAGCTTGGCGCGCACCTGGGGACAGTGAATGCCCGGACTGGCCGTGGAGCGCTCGAAGTCATCCGCCTGGCGTATCATCTCGGCCAGGTAGTAGGCCTTGGACACGTTGCCCAGCGCAGCGTAGCAGCGTTGCGCCACGCGCAGATTGCCCTCCTCCAGCGCAATGATGGCCAGATTGTGCCACATGGCCTTGGCCGCCGGCTTGTCGCCCAGCGATTCCAGAAAGTGAACGGCGCGTCCAAAGTCGTTGTCGTTGACGGCGGTGCCGAACTCGACGAGGCCCTCGTCCAGCTGGTAGCTGTGCTCGCTGGGCCCGTCCTGCGTGCGCACCACAGTGCGAGCCTGTTTGGGACAACGGATTAAGCAGATTACCCCAGTGATTCCCGCCTGGTTAGCTCATACACTTACGTTCTCGCGCAGCACCTCGATGGTCTCGCCGCGCACGCTCTGCATGGTCACGTGCTCGGGCAGATCGATGTTGTACCAAATGGCCAGATTGCTGTTGCTTTGGGCGACGACCACGTCGCTCTGCGGCACCCACTGGACGAAGGAGATGTTGCCGAGCAGCGTCTGCTTCTTGCCGCTGTAGTTGTCGACGAGGATGAGGCGCAGCTTCTTGTCGCGGAAGAGCAGCTTGTGGGCGGTCTCGCTCAGCTCCAGCCAGTCGATCTTGGTCTCGTGATTGATCTGGCCGCTGACCAGCTGGCTGACCAGATCCACCACACAGATGGTCTTGGCGTCCAGCAGGAAGGCCAGCTTCTTGTTGTCGCGCCCGTTGCCGCGCTCGTTGAGCCGCACGGAGATCACGTGCGGATTGACGAACTCGGTGCGCACGGAGCCGAGAATGCGATTGTCGCCGTACTCGACGAGGCTCAGTTCGCCCACATTGAAGATCAGGCACACGTTCAGATTCTCGAAATAGAAGCGCTCGTGCCGGCCCGATGCCGTCCACGGCACCTCGCTGGCCAGATTGCGGGTCAGGTCGCACAGGATCAGCGACTCTTCGGTGCGGCCGACCAGAAAGTTGTCCTTGCCCATGATGCGCACGTCGTCGATCTCCAGGCCCAGCTGCGACTCGATGGTCAGCTGCTGCGTGGGCTCCGTCAGCGAGCGCACCAGCAGCTGGCTGGGCGCCACGAAGATCAGCTCGAACTTGTCCTGCCAGATGGTGCGCTTCAGCACCGACTCGTACAGCAGCACGGCGCCGCTCACGGAGCCCAGGGCGAGGCGGGCGCCATCCCTTCGCCAGATCAGAGCGCTCAGCGTGTACAGGCAGCTGATCTCCTTGCTGGCACTCTCGCTCCAGGCGCTCTGGCGGGGACTCCACGCAAAGATCCGGATGCGATCGTAGCTGCCAAAGGCCACGGCCTGGCCGTTGGGACTGCAGGCGGACACCGTGAATTCGCGCTCGCCCTCGGTGCGGGAGAAGTCGAAGCAGCGCTGCTGACGACCCTGGAGCAGAGGTGAGAGAGAGAGAGATAGAGAAAGAGAGACAGAAAGAGAGAGTGAGTTTATTGCAATGAAAGAAGAGCAGGGCAGGGCAGGTATTAGTTGAAGAGAAGATATATGACAAGGTGAAAGGAAAGAGAGGGAGAGGTAGTGAGAGAGAGAGACAGAGAGATAGAGAGAAGGAAAGAGATAGAGCGAGGACAGCTATATAGAGAGAGGCAAGATAGTGGAAAAGCAGGGCAAAAAGAGGGAAATAAGAAATGAAGAGAGAAAGAAAGACACATTTGAAGAGGAACATGGGGAGAGAGAGACGCAGAGAGAGAGAGAGACAGAGGGAGAGAGAAAATATTATAATATAATATAGAAGAAGAGAGAGTTGTGTTAGTTAAATTGAAAAAATTAGACTGAGATGGAAAAGAGGTAAAGACAGACACAGAGAGAGAGGGAGAGAAAGGAAAAAAATTAAAAGAGAAAAATAAATAGAAGATAGGCTAAACAAATAAATTTAAACTAAAAAAAGGAGATTTTATGAGATGGAGCAGAGGAAACCGGGAAAGCAGCGAAATGAATGAGTTAAAGAAAAACGTAGAAATATAGAGAGAGAGGGGATATAAGATTCAGCAAAGGAAACTGGCAAAGATGAAGAGAGTTATATACAAAGATAATGAAAGAAGAGTAGATGTTGAAGGTCTTATACAGACGCCGCACAGAGAGCGAGAGATAAATAAATTTGGGAGAGGAGCAGATGATGGAAAGAGACCGTGAAAGGGGAGAGAGGCCGAAAAAACATGCAGACGGATACAAAATAATGGACAGACAGCCTAGATACAACTAAAATCTTAAATATTTTATAAGACCCTTAAATATTTGATATAAGATAATACTTAGTTACTTCGGAACGTGTCCCAATCTTCAGGGATTCTGTTTCCTTTCACTCAACTCACCACGCTGTCATAAAAGACAATGCGCTGATCGCAGCCAGCGGCACAGAAGCCGCCCTGGGGCCAGGCGAGCGCGAACGGTGGCACCGGATGCTGCACCACGCGGCCCAGCGGCTCGTTCGCCTCCTCCGTCAGGTAGTAGCGGATGATGGTGCCATCGTTGTGGCCGCTGAGGAAGCCGTTGCCCTTGGTGTTGGTCGCCAGTGAGATGCAGATGCTGTCGCCGCCATAGAGGCTCTGGGACTTGTTGCTCTTGCAGTGCAGGGCACGCACCTTGCCATCCTCGAGTCCTGCAAGACATCAACTGATTAAAGTGGCCAGCATTCAATGGAGAAATCTCTCTGCCCACCCGCTATAATAGCGCCCGTGGCCAGCCAAATGAGCGCTGTGACGGCGCCCGCCTGCGGGAACTTGTTGCAAATGACCTTTTTGTCGTTCCAGGATTCGCCCAGCTTGTACACGTAGACAATGCTGTCGCTCTGGCCCACGGCCAGCTTGGTCGAGTCCGGACTGAAGGCCAGCCCCCGTATGACATAAGAGCTCTTGCCGTTGGCGGCATTCGCCGGCTTCGTGCTGAACTTGTCCCGGCGCTCGCCCGCATCGTCGTAGAGCAAAATGTGCCGATCGGCGGTGGCAATGGCCAATTTCTGCTGATTGGGTGACCAGGCGAGACCCGCAATGCGCTGGATTTGCTCCTGGAATATGCGAATTGCAGTGAACTGTAGTAAATGTATATATTTTGATGCCTCACCTGACCATCGAGCAGCGTTCTCAAGTATTTTAGCTGCATTTCGCTGAGTTTTCCACTTAATCTCTGCAACTGGACAATTCTGTACTAGAAATTTTCAGCTCGAAGTTGTCGCTTGTTTTGACCAGCAGTTGTCAAGGCAACCAGGCAGCTTTGCTGGTTGTCTAGTTTCTTGCTGCTTCCGCTTTGCGCTTGCCATTCTAAATAAATGGGGCCTTTGTTTTGAAATGCAGCAGGTGCCGGGCATGCCACAGAATGTGGCAGCGTCGGGTGGTTGTTGTAGACAGAATGGGTGGGTTTTCGTTTGTTGCTGTTGTTGTGGTTGTTGTTGACAAACATGATAATGTCAACGCTGACGCTGGCGTAGCAGTCGAAGCTGTTGCTCGGTCTGGTCGGCCAGGTCGTCATCCCAGCCTGTTGGCCTAGTCCTGGCAGCAGCAGCAACAGTTCGAGCGGCGCATGTGTAAGAGAGAGAGAGAGAGAGAGAGGGCAAGAAGCAATTGAGCAGCCAATTCATACAGGTGTGCTTGGCCAAGTGAGCGAGGGTGCGAGCGGCAGAACGAGCAAGAGCGAAAGAGCGCCGCGCCGTTAAGCGAGGCTCTTCGGAAATTGGTATAAAAGCCGCTCTGGCGGCAAATTTATGTGGGTTCGTGTACGTGCTAGGTAAGTGTATAAGAGTTGGACAAATTTATAAGTGGACCTACATTTTTAGAAGTAAGCACTAGTTTTTGTTTTTATTTTTAAATGTATTCATTTAGCAATCAGGCTGCAGAGTGCCCTTTAATATATCTTTATGCTAATATTTAGCACATTTTAAATTATTATTGTTTTCACATACTGGCAAATTTATGTGGGTTCGTGTACGTGCTAGGTAAGTGTATAAGAGTTGGACAAATTTATAAGTGGACCTACATTTTTATAAGTAAGCACTAGTTTTTGTTTTTATTTTTAAATATATTCATTTAGCAAGCAGGCTGCAGAGTACCCTTTAATAAGCCTGTATGCTAATATTTAGCACATTTTTAATTATTATTGTTTTCACATACCGTATAACACACGTATAACACTTTTGGGTTCAGCTGTGTTTACTGCACGCAAGCAGCGTAGATTGGATACGCACTGCTTTGTGCACTGCTTTGCCAAACGCTGCCCCGCCATGCAAATTTCAACTTTTTCGGATTTCCTTCAACTTTACCAAAAAAAAAAAAAAAAAAACATTTCCCCAGTTGGCGCTCAGCAAAGCTCCGTTGCGCTCTCGTTTCCGCTCGGGCTGTCGTCTCTCTTCGCATAATGAACCTCTCGTCACGTTTCGGGGCGCAACGTCGGCCGTCTTGGCCAGGACCAGCGACTCGTAATGGAGTGCGAGCCGGCCAGGCCAAAGTCGGTCTGGGCCAGGCTAATGTATGGCAGCGCATTGTGGCAGGTCAAAGCGCGCGCCTCTGTCTAGGCCCGCTATTCAGCCTGCTTGGCACGCGGCTTGGCTCTGGCCAGGACTTCCTATGTGCTATGTGCTATGCGCTATGCGCTATGTGCGCTAGCATTCCTTTAATGAGTTTCATTAATTAAAGCTACTTTGTAAGCGGCGGTTGCTTATGGCCGTTTTTGTCGTTTATGCCACAGCTGCCGCTAGTATAACAGTACTATGTCTGTCTGTGAATGGGTGTGCGTGTGTCTGTGTGTGTGTGTGTGTGTGCATGAGTAAACATGCAACATGAATTTCGTCCTTGACTTTTAATGGGTTTATGACAAAAACGTTGCCCAGCACAAGACACCAGACCCCAGACCCCAGACCCCAAAACCGAGACCCGCAGCTAATGTGCAGGGCGCACTTTATTGTCGCTGATTTTGCAGCCTCATGTGTAACTCCATGTCTTCCTCTTCCACGTGTGTGTGTGTGTGGATAACAGAGTTGTTAAAGCGGACGTCAGCCGGAAACTCTTGTGGGTGCCATTTTTGTTCATGTTCCAAGCGCCGCACGCCATTTTTATCTATGTATCTATGTATGTGTATGCGTTGTGGCTTAAAATCTTAAACCGTTGCCAGACTTTTGTCTTTCTAAAACTTGGCTATTCCTGTGCCCTTGCAACGCGTTTCTGCTGGTTTCCTTTCACGGTCTGCAGCCAGCAGCCTGCAGCCAGCAGCCTGCATTGCATTTGCCACTTCCTGACGACTTTCTATGACTTTGACTGTATTGTTTTACTTTCGGCGACAGTCAACTTAATTTGTCGACTTATTATTTATGTCGTTTACTTAGCGCTCAAGATGCTCTCCATTTGGTTTGAGCCGAGGCAGCTGAATTGTGCAGCTAAAGTATTTGCCAGGTGCTGCGAAATGACAGGATATGCATACTGTTCAGAGTCTGTCTGCTGCTTTTCATTTAATGGATTTTGCCAGCATTTTCCACTTAGGCAAATGGCGACCGCAGCGCATGAACGAAATGCGCTAATTCAGCTTTAAGCAACAATCTGGTTAAAATCTGCAGCCGCGCAGTCAGTTCAAATCTGGGCACTTATCGCGCGCTGCAAGGCGAAAGTTTTTCCTTAAACTTTCACACACCCACACACACACACACACACACACACGCTCCCTCGAAGCGTTGCAACTGCAACAAACTGTGCATAAAAATAATACAAAATGAAAGAAAAGTGTAGCAAAAGTGAGGCAGGAAGTGCGCGAAAAATAACAGCCATTGCGAGTGCTATGCATAATGAATAACATTTTCAAATTAGTTTCCGGTCAGTGGAGATTTTAACGCGGCCTGTCGAGCGCAATGGGTAATAGCAAAAAGTGAAGGTAACATGGGCGAGCGGGGGTGTGTGCGTCTGTGGGTGAGTGTGTGTGTGTGTGTGTGCGTTAGGTGTATTGTAACAATTTAGAAATTCAATGCAAAGGCAAATAGCGCAACAAAAGACCAACAGCAACAGCAGCAGCACAATAGGGTTAAAGAAAACAACGAAACTCAAAAAAAAAAACCAAAATATGTTCTAAAATTAAATGGGCTGAGAGACTGCGCAACAATCAAACTGATTGCCAACAGCAACAACAAAAAAAAATAAGGAAGCAGCAGCATCAAATAAATATCTAACTCAAAATAGACTTACTTCAATAACAAAGCATTATAATAGGGATCCACTAGCCGCCTGGAGCCAGGCAACTGTAAAGTATTCAAATTAATGAAATCAAAATATGACTCGCCCACATTTCACGGCGATTTACCTAGCAAAAAAAAAAACGAGAAGAAATGAGCACAACAAATGCAATATAATCACCTTGGAGAGCTGTTGGCAACGGCAGTTGGGGCTAAGCTTAGCTACCCAATTCCCCACAGGTTGGCAATTGGCTAACAGCATTAACGTTGCAGCATCCTTGACTGCAGTGGCAACCAGCATTGTCCAATGTTGGCGTCAAAAAATGATGCAATCGTTTTGTTAGCTCGAGGGCATCATTTATGGCCCAGCTAGCGGGCTAACAGGCGCACACTTTTAGCCAAATGAAATGTGGCACAATGAACGCTTTTCAGGCTATCTGCCTTTGGCTTTAACGCATAAATTTTTAGTAAGCGACCAGATTATTCGGCCAGCAACTTCTTTAAAAACGTCGCTGGAACTCGACACGAACAAAGCTAATTAACTAAATGCTTCAGGGGCTACTTAAGTTTCACATCTCGAGCGTTTAGCTTAGGTAGGGAGCAAAGTAAGTTATGCTAAATAATGTATAAAATTATGGCAGTTTAAAGGGGGTGGCAGAGTCTGATGAGAAAAACTGTGTAAAATGCGCAATTATAGCATAAATATATTATAATTATATAAAAGAACAATTTAATGATATTAAGTATTTATGGACACATATGTTCATTATTTTTATGAATAATATATCCACATATTTAGCCGCGGAGAAGGCTTAACAAAATGGACAACAGCATATGCAACACATAAAACTAAGCCCAAAGCCGATAACTGTTGACTTGACCACAAAGCCAACCTTTAGCCAATGGTCAGTGACACATTCTCTCTGGTGCACACATGTTATATATGTATACGGATATATATATAAATATATATATATTTGGCTACTGTGTGTCGTGTGCACGGATCATTGTGCTCTTTATTGCTGGGCTTTTGTGGCATTTATGCGCTCCTGCTTTAAGCAAACAGTGTGTGCTATTAGCCACAAAGGCTTGCCAAATAAAAGCAAACAGTTGTATAAATACAGTTATGTCGTGTGTGTGTATGTATAAAAACACACATATATATATATATATATATATATATATGATTTTTTTGTCGCGATGTCAGCATAAACACTTGCGAGTTTCATATTTACCGCCTCACTGAACAGCAAGCACACACACACACGCACACACGCGCGCCCACACACACATTGGCGTTCGTTTGCCGCTAGCCGATTTCTTTATGCAAATTAGCCTTCAGTGTGTGTTGTTTTTTTTTTTTTTTTGTCAGCATCGGTTCTTTTTCATCTGTTTTTTGCATAAATTTAAAAATTCATCTTTGTATTTATTTGAAGTTCTGCGTTTTGACTGTCATGTAGCATACTTTTATGGGCGTCGCCAGTGACATGTCGTCTGTCTCTTTGACTCACTCTCTCTTTCAGTCTCACTTTCGTTCTCTGGCTTGTTCAGCTTGTCTGTGTCTTTGTGTCTGTCTGTGTCTGTCTGTCAGTCCTCATTGCCCTTGTCTTATTTATGCACTAACATTAAGAATTATTAACTTAGATAACTTGACTTATTGCACTACAGCCTCTGAGTGCCGCCTACTCTCCAGTCCCAATCCGCCCCCTTTCATTGCTCTCGCCCATACTCACTGATTACACTCTACTGCTGAGTATGAGCACTATGCTGATAGGTTTGAGCATCAATACTTTAAGAATTTCTTTGTATTTGTAGTTTACAGCTATAATTTTATATAAATAATAATCATGTCCATAAAATGATAAAGAAAATCATACAAATACATACTTGTGTTAATATTCATAATTCGATTTTTTTTTGTGTACCTCCTTTTTTCTATACATATCACAAAGTGTATTAAATTTTCGTTGCATTGAACGGTTACGGTTTTTTTTATACATTTTTTGTTGCCTTTTTTTCATTTTGATTCCGTGCATGTGCGGAAATTTTATGTGACACTTGAGAGATTTATGTGCAAGGCGGGGGCGATTTCACTCAAGTGCGTTGGGCGCTGTGCGTAGGCCTGTGGGGCGTGGCCTTGTTGAATTTAAAACTGGCAAAGAGACACTCGCATTGGGGCGTAGCATTGTTACGACCCGGTCAAATGCCAAACACGTGCGACCGGGTCACTAAATGCCTGGCAAATATTAATCATACGCACCGTACGCGAGTTGTGGACTGTCACAAAACATCAGCTAAACGCCGCTGTGGGAAATGTTAATTAATTTTTGTCTATCAACGCGATTTTGCAATACTTGGCATTTAATTTAAGCGCCAGCTTACCCCAACAACATGGCCAAAAAGTTGCCAGCCATTCAACTCCCGGCCAGAAAAATATGTATATACGCATAGCAGCAGTGCGCAATGAAATGAAATTAATTTCGAGAATTGTTTGACATTCATGGGAAGACAGCGGACGACACCTTGGCGACAAGTTAATGAATGCCAAACAAGTTGCCAGAGCCAGCCAAAATATAAATTACAAGGCTGAAGCTAAGGCCAGTGGCCGTGGGCGTGGCCCGGGCCAATTTGCAGCTTGCAGCGTATAAAAAAAAAATATGCACAATTATAAATTTGTTTTTGCATTTATTTGTCTGTGCTGTCGTCAGTGCGTTTATTAATTAATCTCTCTCGGCTCAGCGGCAATCAATCTAAATCGCTTGTCAGCACAACCCCAAAAACAGGCAGGGCCAGCAATAAATTAAATTCTATTGTGTGCAGTTAAGCGTCCACTGACAACAGCAACAACGGCAACAACAACAACAACAACAGTGCCAAATCCGCTGGCGCAAAAGTTCAAAGCGTCAATTTGGTAAAACCAAATTGTCAAATGCTCAGCTCTGGCCGGTTAATTAAAAATAAATTGAAATTATTAAAATGTTACCAGGATAATTATAATCGGTCATGTCCTTGCCTGCATGTCAAGCACATCACGCATACGCCACGTGGCACCACATTCTGTGGCCCCAAAACATTTTTGCAAGCGATTTTTGTCAGTCCGTTTGATTGATGGCTAAGCCCAATGTGTCTGTGTGCGTACATAGCTGCGTGTGTGTGGATTTCATCTTTTTTGACTGCATTTTTGGGCAGAGCGTCATGAATTTGTGATGCGGGCGCAAGGCCAACCAACCAAATTGAAGTGGATTTGGGTCCAATATGAATGCCACACGCAGCGCAGCGGCCCAGTGCGACAATGGGCAATAGCAAAACAATTGTGGCTACTGTGGGGCGGGCACATGTTGTGCATTCACATATGACCCGCTGTGCTGGCAGCTGTACAGCTGCAGCAATATGGATAAAAACTTTGGTATTCAATTTGAACATATCAAATAAAATTAACGAAAGTAAAGTAAATAGTATTGATAGGAACTAAGGCTTTGTCCAAGCACTGAAATGAATCAAAAAAGCATCACCAAAGTCATCAAGCAAATCCTTCACACAGCAGAGCATCTTATTGCTTTATTGAAATATTTGATTAGTGATTACAACTGTTGGCAATATTGTCTGCGGCTTATCTACCAGCCGTGTCGTGTATGCGCTAGCATGAAAGGCTATTAGCCGCATACAAAACCGGCTGCCTTACCTTTTGTTAGTCCTGTGGCAGCTCCTGCTTGCTGAGCACATCAACAGAAACATGATCTCATTAATCATACGCATGCATAATGGCTCGTGTCGTACCAGCGACAGCAACAACATACAACATCAACAACAACGACAACAACAGCAGCAGCAGCGACAACAACATCCAGCTAGGACATGCCCATTGGCTACAGGCAAACAAGCAGCGCCCGAACTCGTCCTAATGCCGAGCTATATGTTATAATATGTTTTTGCTACGGCAACTATGGCAGCAGGCAGCAGGCAGCAACGTGGCTAAGAGCGTACTTTCGTTCGTTCTCGGCCAGGTGGTGGTCCTGGCTTTTTGCGACTGGACCATGGCAATGCAGGTCAGGTCAGGCAACTACAATAACAGCACCGTTGCCTGATAATCATGTGTCATTGTCGCAGCTGTCGCAACATGGCTGCCACCTACATTTACGTTTACATTTACGGTTTACTCTGTCGCTGGGCCGAAATGATTTTTGGCTCCTTTAAGCTGCCACGCCCATCGCTTCTAGCTTCTAGCGGCGCACTGGGACATTTGAACATTTGCTGTGGCAGCCGTTTCGTGTTCTTTGCGAATAATTAAATAGACGTCAGCTGTGGCTGCTCCATCATCACGAACAGCTCAGCCCCAATTAGTTATAGAATTTAATTATGCGCCTACAACCAGGCAGGACCTTTAAAAACATGCCATCTATGTTAGGGGCACGACTACAAATTTGCAGCTCGTAGTTTATTTGATGCATGAATTATGTGCTTTTAATTGCTGACTCGGCACAATCGATGCCTAAGCTGACCGTTTGATGCATGGTAAGCCAAACGAGCGCTATCCTCACGCGGCGATTTATCTTCGAGTGTCCTGCGCGGCCTTCGTCCAACAGCTACCACTTTAAGTTCAAGTACAAACCAGTTAGAAATAATCGTGCATAAAAATTAAAAAGTCATATAAAAATGCTTTAAATAAACTTTAAAAATCTTTCCTTAAGTTTTTTTTAAGTATAGATAGATAGATAGATATTTAGCATTAAAACTCTGTAATTTGTGAATTCGGATCGTTTATTTATTTTATAAAAAAAATTCCCAAAAAAAAGTCCTCAACTAATATACCCCTCTCACATGTTATACCTAAGCCAAGTGTGACAAAAATATGTAGCCAGCTTTTGGAAAGTGACAACACACAAATTGCAACACACTTCTGCTTTTTTTTTTTTTTTGCTGCTTGTCGTTGGCCTTGAATAAGCTCGTGTAAAATAGACATGAAAAAAAAATAAACTGTTCGGCTCTGCTCTGTAATTTTAAGAGCATTTGCTGAACATTTTTCGAACATTTTGTGAACATTTTGTGTGCATTCTGTTTACTTAGAGGGTCGCCGACCAAATCAGCATTCATCAATGCAGAGGCAACTGAAAATTCGATCGAATTTGAAACTGTCGAAACTCTGTTTGTTTGTTTATCCTCGAGTTTATCGAGTTGTGTTTTTGCTGCTTTTTTGTCGGTGCTGTGGCTGCTGTCAAGCTGCCAAACGGCAATAGAAATTTAAATGCCAGTTTTGTGATTTTTTCGTAACATTTGCAGTTCCCATGTGTTCTATGGAGATATTTGCGGAAATTGTGTCGAATCAATTGGTAGAAATGACGCTGGATTGACAACGCGAATTAATCGTGAATGATGTGAATGACGAGTCCAGACTCGTGTTGCCAATTTAAATTGATGTGTTTAAAGAGTTAAGTCAATTTACAAAATATCAGGGAAATAGAGAGTTTATAATAAAATAAATATCTAAAATATTCTGAATCTTATGGATGGGGCTTATAAAAGGCAAACTTAATTAAGAAAACATCTTTATGGTATTTTATCTTAGCTTTATCTTTTCTTTTTTTAATAAATTTAATTTATTGGTTTTTTTTTAAAATGAGAAATATAATAAAAATAACCTCTGGAATATGTGACTATAAGGTAAGAGTTTATATATTTTTCGTATTTATAACAAACAACTGCACTTGAATGCATTGTTTAAAGCATCTTTATTTTATTTGTGGCTATAAATAATATAGAAAGTGAATTAAAAATCATGTCGCTGTGCCCAAATATAATAGTAAGCTATGAGTACTTTTCGGCAAAACAGACTGCAAATGCAGCCATTAAGAAAGAAAAACTGTTCTCTCTTACGCCCTCCGCCTCTCTATCTCACTCTCTACCGTTTTCTCACTACTTCTCTGCTCATAGATAACCCAGCTGCCATGTGGTTTTATATTTAGTGCATTGCAACAGCTGCGTATCCTGTGCCGGGTCTTGCCTTTCATTTTAATAACTGTGCTCCAAACACTAAGTAGGTGTTTAGTAACTATTATCACTGTGTGTGTGCGTGTGCTTGTGTGTGTGTGTGTGAGTGTTTTTTGTGTGTTGTTTGCACATTTTGAACTCTTTAGCGTCAATAATTTATGTACTGTGCCAACAGATTATGATTTATGTTTATGTGTACAGCAGTTGGCGCTGAAATGGCAGCGAACTGGGCACCCACTGGAGCCAAGGAGCTTGCATTGTTCTGTCTTGGATTGAAGGAGCTCTTAGCGGGGCTCCATATTTTAGCACCGTAACTCACGTTGTGTGTCTTTAATGTGCAAATATTGCGCCAAAAATGGTTAAAGTGACGCTAAGTAACAAGTTGAAAAATTGCGAAAGGCGCTCGTAAATTTTCGCGCACAAAGAAAATTGCAAAAAGTCATAAACAGTCGACCGCCTTTTGAAGGTCAGGTAAGTGGACCCAGCCATATTGAAAACACATTAAAGCCACAGAACAGACAACGTTCATAGAACATGCATATACATATGTGAATGTGTGTGTGTGGTTGGTTGTGTGTGTAAAAGCATTTCAAAAGTAATTCAAGCAAGAAAAACTTGGGTAATTGAAAGTTTGCTCATAAAAATTTGTCGCTTTGCCTTTTCGCCAGCCTGTCTGGAACTTTTCATTATGCAACCCAAGCAGCCACAAGGAACTCGGGACCCTTCCCGCCAAGCCATCAAACCGTTATCTGGAGCACTATCGAGACGCCTGAAACTATTTGAAGTGCTTGAATTGTTTACGTTGATAACTTTCGTTTCGGTTTTTTTTTTCGTTGGTTTTATGGACGCCCGTAATGAAAACGCAAACTCGATTGCAGTTTAAATGCAGTTTAAATTGCGCTCGGCTACAAACGCCGGCTGAGGCAGCGACGTGAGCGGCGACAGCGGCTGCTGAGCTCCGTCACATTTGGCCACTTGAAACTGTTCAAATTGCGAAGCAGATGATAAATGGCGCGCGGCTGAGCTGAAAGCGAGAGCGAGAGCTGGCAAACAAGTCTCGGTTTTCAACAAATGATATAAAGACATAACAGCAAATTTGGGGTTGGCCGCAGGCTGTGGGATCATGGCTAAAAGTCACATGAGCTCAGTTCGCCACTCGCAAATCTGTGGCACAAACAAAAGCTGGCAGTGGCATGCACAAGGTCTTAACACCAACACCAATAAGCCCGCAACACGCACACACAAAAAACACACACACAAATATACACAGGCACAGTCAATGTGCTTGTTGTGTTTGTGGCTGAATATGTTGTTGGCGTCGCTGGCAGTTAGGCTTTAAACTGGCTATGGCCAATGTAATAAATTAGATTTACGAAACTTGCGCGACGCCGCCAAATATTTAACAGCAATCAACGTGCTCTGCCACGCCCACAATACGACACGACACAACACAGCTTTAGTAAGCAAAAACAAAAAACAAGTAGCAAATTATTGCTGAGTGAAAGTGCTCGACTAGTTGCTGCCCTGTGAAAAGCCTTAAAGTAAAAAGCTGTAAAATATTTTTAATGTGTTGAAAATAAATAAGAAAAATTCATCCGTATTAAGTAAGCATAAAAATGTATTCAGTTTTGATGAAAAGGTCAAAGGTGTCAGGCAAAACCTCAGACATAAACTAAAATCCGCTGAAAATCGGGCTAGCTTGGAACTGTTAACTTTTCAAGTCAAGATTATTATTTTTTTGTTTTTTTTGTTGTGGTACAGGGTATAAAGTGTAAAGAAAAGGCAAAGGCAAAGGAAAACTTTGCCCTTTTGCGCTGTTTGCTGTCATTGTCGCAGTCTCAAGTTGCTCCGACAAGACGAAAGGTGTCAACAATGACAAACACTTTTAACTAACCAAGTTTTGCTGGCTTGTTGTTCGCTGGGTTGCTGCTGGTTGATTGTGTGGGACCGATAGAGAGTTTAAGCTCAGCTGTAAGAAAGAAACTCTGACGGCATTTGACACTTGCTAAGCATAACAGCCCAGCAACAGCCAATACGAGTAGATGGCAAAGGACAAGGGCAAAGGATAGGAAAGAGTACAATGCAAATTGTTGCTGTCAGTGCTTCGAGACTGTTGACCAGGCTAAATAAGGCCCACAGTTGCCAAATGTGACACATCAATTTTGCAGCTGCTGTGTGTGTGTGTGTGTGTGTGTGTGTGTGTGTGTGTGGAACAGTCGTAACAGGTAAATCAATCACAGGCATTATGCGCCGCCGGGCGTGGATTTTTATGCGACCCCAAAGTCGCGACGAATTTCCTGCGGCCTTAGTGTTAGATCTTGCGCTAAGGATGACTTTCTCTTCTTTCTTTTCTTTTCTTGTCTTTTCTTTTCGGCCGAGGCAAAGCCTTTTTATGGCACACACACGCATTGTCATCGTTCGCTGGCTGTCTCAGATTTTTATGCCGCTCCCGGCCATGTTATTACGTCTAAGTGGCAGCCGCGCGTTGCTCATACGCCACGTTGCAGCAGGCAATCAGACGGCAGGCGGCAGGCAAGAGGCCCTTTTTTATTTTATGGGCTCGCTTTAGTGTGTGTCCTGGGTGTGAGTAAGTCCCATGCGCGTGGGTTGCTATAAGAAGTTCTGACAAAGTGCCAAGGGAACTGCCCATCAAAAAATGTTTTTAAAAATATTAATTTATTTGATATACTCGAAATTTGCATTTCAATAAATTTCAAAAGAATATCTTTAGCATACTTTTCGAGCCACCCTCGTTGATTTTACGTAATTTGCTTGGCGTTGTCATTTCGAATGGAATGACAGTGCTTAAGCGTATTTATTAGCCTCTTGGACAGAACGAGGCAGCTGCAGTTGCTTGTTAGCAATGTGATCATCGTAATTGATAGTTCTTTTGTTGTTGATGTTGTTATTGTTATTTTTTTGGGCTTAAAAGGCTCAGCTTGCAAGAATATAACTCACGTGGGCATCCTATAAATTTCATAGGATTTACAAGTCTTTTTTTTGTTTTTTTGCTTGTATTTAGATTTTAAAGAATATCTAGGCCAATTAGGCCAACTGTGGCTGTAAAAAGAGAACAGACATTTTGTTGAAATAAAATAAGATAAAAGAAAAGTAAAATAAATCTGCAATTTTGGGGATTATGCTGTAATTTTAATACATATATTTTTTTAAAGCTCCGGTTTTTTCCGCACGTGTTCTAGCTTAAATGGCATAAAGGTATGCATTTAGCTAAGCCTT
Organism: Drosophila colorata; assembly: GCA_035041545.1. Taxonomy (NCBI): domain Eukaryota; kingdom Metazoa; phylum Arthropoda; class Insecta; order Diptera; family Drosophilidae; genus Drosophila; species Drosophila colorata. The sequence continues at coordinate 13,072,123 of JAWNLD010000564.1, forward strand.
ATTAAAACTAATTCCAGTTCTGTTTTATATCAAGTACATGTCTGGACAAAGCACTTTACTCGAGTAATTAAGTGAAATTAAAAATAAAAGACCCTGTAAAGTTGTTTGCAGAATTTACAAATGCTTTGTTATTGTGACAAATTGTCGAAAACAAGTACAAAATAAATTACAATAAAACGAAACTAGCAAAAAAAAAAAAGAAAAAAAAGATAAATGAAAATAAAACAAAACGTGGCACCGAGTGAAGGCTTTCTAAAAATCCTTTCTCTCTGGCGCTCTGCTCTCTACCTCTAGCTGCTGATGGCAGTCATGGCTCGTGGATTTGAATAATTGTGCAGCAGCGTGTAACGGTACATGCAGCAGAGTATATTGCATTACGGTTGTTGCTGCTCGCCCGTGTGCCAGCTTTTAGCTATGTGTGTGTGGCTGTGTGTGTGAGCTGCAGCTTTGTGTATGTGTTTGCGTGTGCTTGCGCGCGTATTTGTTTGTTAACTTATGCTCATGTGTGCGCCACATTTTGTTATTGTTTTGCGCACAACAAACACACGTGCAAATGTATATGTGTACATAATTTTTTTTTGTTTTGGTTGCCGCAGCGCTTTTGTTGTTCAAATTAAAAATGATTTAGATGCCAGCAAATTGAGTTCACTTCGGATTTCGTTTTTATTTCCGCTGGCGTGTTATTTAATTGTTTGATATTTCCACACACACACACACACACTCACATACGCACACAAGCACAGTAAGAGATACGCAAATACAGAGACAGTTTTATTTTAATCAAGCCCTGTCATTGTTGTTATTGTTGTTTTTGTCTCCCCTGCCGAAGAACATGCAATTTCATGCTTTTGTGCATTTTTATTCTATTTAAATTGTAGATTCCCAAAGGAAAAACACGAAACAAGAAAAAAGGGTAACAAGTGTTTGTAGGTCGTAACAAAACGTTTATCTGAATGCTAATTGCTGTCATCATGTGCTAACGCCAAAATGTATGCTTCACAGTTTTTGAGACGAAATTTTACAGAAATTTGTGTAGCATGTTCTTTGGGGCATTTTCGGTGGCTTTAAATGACCTCATAAAGGGAAGAAATTCAACCCGCACACAGTGGAATCTGTGGAATGTACACACACACACAAACACACACTTAAGCACCGGATGTGCCATTCTGGAATGCCACAAGAAAATGGATAAAGGAATGAAAAAAGGGTCATGTTGACCACATGCTGGCCAAGAGTGTTTTCATTACCCATTTCTCTATTATTTCACCAACTAGCTTTTGCTTTTGAAACTTCTAACACGCAATAGGCCTCAGCAGCCTCTGATTACTTACAAGCGAAAGTGCTTTTGGGAACGTTACATGAGCAAATTCGCTGTTAATTTTATCAGTTTTAGAGCTTTGCGCTTAGGCTTCACTAGGCAATTCCATTTAAAGCAAAGTTTGCGTCATAAAACTCGCATATTTCCAACTTCTTTTTTATGATTTGTCTCTTGTATCCATGCCTATGCCATCCACCCCCCACAATTGCCACGCAATTGAATACATTCGCAACGCTTCCGCCCGGCTATTTCATAATCAAATACATAACTTTATTAATGCCCCGTTGCGTAGCACAGCAAAGGAAAAAGTTTCATCCAAAAATTTGCTTAGATTGGCAAAACAATAAATTTTCCATTGTCTTAGGCTCGTCTTAGGCACACCCATAAAGGATGACCCCAATGTTACTTATTTGTTGAGTGCGCGAATGTTGCCGCATAAATAAAAATATAATTGAGTTGCCTGTCAGCGCTGACATGGCCGCCAAAGAGGGTTGCATGGGGGTGGAGAGAGGGTCTGACTGGTGGGTGGACAGTATTGATTTTGGGTCAAGAGGCCTTCTGCTCTGTTGCCCAACAAAATTAGCTGCTATTAATTGGCCAATCGGTCTGTGCAGACAATTTTTATTGCTTCTTTCGCTTAATACCCCTCGGGGCAAGGGCGGTATTTAGTTAGTGGCGGGTATTAAATTGATTAAACTGCTCGTCGCATTTGCTGAATGCATTTTACCCATTTCACAATTTAATTGCATTGGTAAAACTTTGTGACAACCAACAAATTGCCAGGGCAACTTCGCCCCGGCTCGTTCTTATTTACTCTTTGTTTCTGTTGTTGGTCTTGTTGTCATTGTTGTTGCTGCTGCGCCACATAATTTAATTAAATTATATAATGAAACAGAGGCGCCCAATTTATAAAGTTTTAAATATTTCATGTGCATCGGGACCTTTAAAATTTAAATTGCAATTATTATTTTGATCTCATAATTACTCGCTGCAAATTTTGATTGGTAACGTTTTAAACTATCTGCTTTAGGATTAGCTAGAGCGAATATTATTTGCAATTCAAAACATACATTAAATCGCTTATGCAGAACGTACAGAACACGTACACAAATATGGCTTGCTACCATTCGAGATGTGTGGTCTCATTGCTGACTATATATTATGTGTCTATGTATAGATCTCTCATCCATTAGGTACAGCTAGTCCAATTATTTGGTTTTGGTCTCTGTTCTTGCATTAAGCACTTGACTATCCTGCTCATCAATCACTTTGCCATACAAAAATGCCACTGCATAGAAATCGCAATTAATTTACCTATATTCAGGTGTGTCTGTCCGCCTTTGGTCTGTGAATATCTGTATTGTGTGTCGGTCTGTCCGAATGTTCGTGGTGCCTGGGAAGTTTCTCCTGGTTACTGGTTACTGGCCAAGGCCAGTTGCCATGTTTGCATATGGAGGGGCTGTGGATCGTGAGGCCGCTGGAGCTGCTGTTGCAGCGGGGCAACTGGATACACGTCATCCCAGCCAGCCGCAGAGCAGTTTGTCTGCATGTTTGCATGCATGTCAAATTCTCATTTCATTGAAATTGACAAATATTGACATAGAACTTGGGGTGCAATCAGCGCTGGCAACGTTGGCGGCGACAAATGGGCGTGTGGTAGCTCTGGTGCCAGCAAGGACGACAAGCAGCCAGGACATTTGAATGTGCATATTTGTCGAGGCAATGCCAATGCAACTGAAAGCGAAACTCAAATCGACAAATGCAACGAAAGTGAGCGACAACTTTAAGCTAACTTTAAGGTATCCTGTGGCGGTGGCCATCAAAGGAGCTGTGGCTGCCAGGACAACAGACAATACCACAAATTGCTACGCAACTTTCAGGCCAATAAACTAAACTGTAAGCGGCCACTCAAACCAAAATTTAGCCGACTGTATAGACTGGTGAAAAGTCTCAGCTTTGAAGCAAGCTTTTGGCTTTTGTGCAACACACAAAACACCTGGGGAGCGAGTCAAAAAACAATTTTCGCTCATTATCATTTCAACATGTTGTATGCCCAAGTGTTTCAGCTTGTTCCAAAGCGCTAGACAGTAAGGAAGAGAGAGGGAGGCAGCGTGAGAGCGAGAGAGAAAACACTAATGAAGAAGTTTACCAGCACATTGTTTTTGTTGTTGTTGCTGTTGCTGATGCTGCTGCTGCTGCTGTTTTTGGCCTTGTTGTAGTTGCTCATAAATGCGCCATGAATAAATTAACTCGCTGAAAAGCAAAAGCTAAAGGCAGGAACAGCGTTTGGATTTCATGCGAATGATAATAATAATTGAGGCAACAGTAACAGCAAAGCACACACATACACACACACACACACACATTGTAAAATTATACTAGGCAAGAGTACACTGCAAGAAATTTGCAAAGTCTCAGGTAAGCATTAAAGGAGCTTTGCGGCAGCTTTAGTGTGTGCTTCTTAGGCTTTAAGCTGTCAAAATTGTATCTTTTCGACGAAAACCTTTGCTTTTAACTTCATTGATTAACTTGGCCCGTATATCCTTAAATTAAGGTTTAAATTTGCATTCCATTTGCGCAATATTTCAGCTTATTTTTAAAGCACTTTGAATTTATCCAATTGAATATATCGCTTAGTAACTTTCTCTTAATACTATTTTTTATTTTTTTTTTCTGTGGCCCGCTTTCCTAGAAGAGAAACTCACTCTCCTTTTCTCTGTTTATCTCTCTACCTTTCTCCCCGTCTTTTTCTCAGACTCACTGACTCTTTTTTTTTTTATCGAAATCTTTTTCCCATCCTCTCTGGTGATCTCTTGACTATCGCTCTTCTATGCGATTTTTATGAATTTCAGTTATGCTTTGAAATTGGCTATTATAATTTAATTCGAATTCTTAAAAAGATATTTCGCTTTGTTCAATCAGGTTAACATGTATTGACGCTTACTTGAACATTCGTCAGGTAAATCACTAAAGACAGTTAACATTTCATAGCCTAGCAACCGTTTTGTGTGCTTGTTGCTAGACAACGTTCGAAATATATAGAAACCCTGACAGGCAATAGCTTGGTCGATTAGCCCTTTACCCATACAGAGTTAAGCCGAGCCGCTGCACAATGTTGACTGCCCGTGCGAGTCGTCACGCCTCGGTGATGACTATGAAGATGCGGCAATCTCGCGCTGTGAAGCAGGCGTGTTTTACGCTGAAGCGGCCGCTGGTCTTTCAGGTGCGCAAATCGCTGGTGGAGTATGTGGACGAGGAGCTGCTCAAGATGGACACATCGGTGTTCTATCAGCGCATCTTCATACTGGCCAAGAACGTGGATCCGAAACGTGAGACTATTCCACCGGTCGAGCCGGAGAAGCGGCCCAGCGCTGAAGCGATGCAGTCAATTGTGGATGGAGAGACAGCCACGTTGCGCACCGCCGAGAATATGTTGGGTGACGATGAACACTACTCGCAGCAAACCACACCGGACGGTTCACAGAGCAAGGAAGGGCCTGTTTTGGCAGAAGGCGCCCGGCTGACCGTAAGAATCGCGGATCCATTCGATCCAGATGTGGAAACGGTGACGCGCACATTTCGCTTTGACGAGGACGAGGAGGGACCAGCGGAGGCGGAGGAGGAACAGCCAGACACGCGAATAGAAACACCCGTGCTTCCTAAGGACATTTTCACACAGTTCACCGAGAAGCTGCAGGAGCTGCACAAGAAATGCCGCAGCTTGTCCTATACGCCGGATCCGATGTGCGGCCTCGTTATCTACATGAACGAATACACCCTGATGATGCTGGAAAGCGGCGAAGATATGATGGGCATCTTTTGTGGTGAGCTGCTGCAGTGCATCGATGAGTTCTGGCAAAGCAATCGCGTCTTTCTAATCGAGGATCGCATCAAAGAAGTGAGTAGCAGACAGAATCCTTGATCCCCGAGCCACCCAACTAATAGTCGCCCCACAGATGTACACCAAGGAAATACTCTTTCGACGCATACCCGCTGTCTACCTCAACGAAAAGTTTCCGCCATCGACGCCGACGGATGAATATCTGATGGGCAAGCAGCATTTGATCATCAAAGACAAATTGAGCAGGATTTGCAGCCTGATAGCCGAAAGCATGGAGCCCCATCAAACGGCGGAGGGTTCACAGTACGGTTCGGTTGCTCCAACAGACTCAACGCCGATAATTTACGCCTCCGAAATGGATCTAGCTGAAAGCGAGTTGGAGCTCAGTCATCAAACGATGAATCGCTCTCACAGCCAAGTTCAACGCATGGCTGGAACCCTCTCTGAGTTGCTGCCGGCAGATATTTTTCGCCGACTGCTGCCGGAAATCCAACGCATCGAACTGGTGCTGTCCTCCACGCGTTTCTACTACACGCTGGAGGAGTTCCATGGTCTGTATGGCAGGGTGCCGTTCGGACGCGACGACGACAGCCTCTTCTGGCCCATCCAGAACAACTATGCACCGCCACACATCTTCCGGCGCACACCGTTCGATATTAATCTGACCTTTGAGGACTATGCGGCTGAAATGAGTCAACGCCTGCAGGAGGAGCAGGAGAAGAACAAGGCCGAGCTGGAGGCGGCTGCGGCGGCCGAGGCTAGTGCCGCGGCACAGGCACAGCCTCATGAACGGGGTCAGAAGCAAGCCAAAGACGAGGAGGAAAACAATTGAGTAACTCTCTACACTTTTTACAAATTTGTTTCTTTGTTGCGCGAGATTTCGCTCAGTGTAGACACTATTGGATATTATCAGCATCAGTCGTTGTCGCCGTTATCTACCGAAACTCGCGCTCGATTTCAAAATGTTCGCTCCTGTGCACATGACTGCATTCGATAGGAAGGCGGTGCTTCCGATGGTGGTTGCCGAGCTGCTCTGGCACGGCTGTGGTTGTGGATCCGGCGCTGCTTACTTGTTTTGGCTTGCCACATGAATGGCTCGACTTTGTTAACATAAACATAAATTTGTGCACATCCTTAAGAAGACACACCCACACACACTCAGACACACACACTAATACACATTAATACACATGTGTGCGGGGGTTTGGGCTTTTAACATAAACCGCAACAGACGCCAGCTGTCACTTGTAATACCGTTAGCTTGCAGCTGTCAAAAGCCGGCGCTGTCATTTGAAGCCACTTGACAGTCCAAAAGGCAAATATTCCAACACAAGCACACACACACACACACACACACACATGGGCTGTTTAAACATCCACACACATAATTATGGCTGTGTTTGCTCAAGGCTTGGTTTTAAATGCAAAAAGCAAGCGATTTGCTTTAAGTTGGAAATTGTTTGAAAATTCAAAACTTGCTTGGGTAAAACATTGATTTAAATTCTATATGAGATAAGTTTTACTTGGCCGCAAATATAAACAGAACGCTGCAGTCGGGTGTAACCGACAGTATAGTACATTTTCATTTTGTTTATCCATTAAAAATAATTTTAAAAAAATCAGAACAACTTTGCGCCTATAGCGAGATTCGAACTTATTGTGCAAAAACACAAACAGCTTAAGTTATCCAAAAAGAATGAAAGGCAATCGTTAAAGACGGCATCCAATTTCTAATAATGACGAAAATAAAATGTTCTAGTTAAGCGGCTAAAAAGAGCTAGACGGACATTGCACAAGCTCAATATACTCTCTTCACTTCGTAAACGAGTATAAAATAAATAAAAAAATGTAACAGGAAACGTGTTTAGAAATTGAGCTTAAAAGTTAATTAAACTTTTAGGTGTGCGGCAAGTTGTTTAACACGCACACGAGCTGGCAGTCGGCTGCTGCAGGACATGAACTGACAAGGACACAATTCAATCAAGCGCCACAGCAGCAGCAGCAGCAACAGCGGCAGCAGCGGTAGCTGCAACAACAACGAGTGTCAGCGCATAAACAAGGACATTGCACTCCAGGGTGCTGCAGCCTGAAAGCGCTCAACGCGAGAGGACCAGTGTGTGCAGGACCGAGGGCAGAGCCAAACATTTGCCACTGCAGTTTTCATAAACTGCCAGGCAACAACAGCAACAGCAACAGCAGCAACAACTACAAACACACACACAGCACAGCAGAGACAATGGCGATAAGCCGCTGCAGTCCAGGACGAAGGGTAGAAAGTGCATGTGGCCCACAACTTGAGGCGCAAACTCATAAATTACAAGAGTGGAGCCAGAGAAAAAAACAGCTCAAATGACTTTTGGCTGTGTGCGAGTATGTCTGTGTGAGTGTGAGTGTGTGTGTGTGTGTGTGTGTGTGTGTGTGTGTGTGTGTTGTCCAAAAGTGACACAGTTTGCTGCAGTCACTTTGGGGGCGCTGGGGCGTGGCCAAGTTGAGCGCAGTTGTGGCCGTTCGGGCCATGTTGTCTGGCATGCCAAAGGCCAAAAATAATTCGAGCCAAACTCAATTTGTTTGTAATGTTTTAGACAAGAGCAAAAGCAGCAACAACAAACAAATATATATTTATATATATATATGTATTTGTATGTGTTTGTTTATATGTATATGGCACAAAAACAATTTTGCGCAATTTTGCAGCGCGCTAAACGAATTTGAACATTTTTGCTGCCACCGAAAAAAAAAAGGAAAATAAAAATAAAGAGAGGCACAAGAGGAACACAAAAGAACAGCACGTCCAGCTGCCATTTGCCACAAAAAGGATTAGGAAAAGCGGCAGCCAAGTCTGTGTAGAGCAGAACATGCTGTAGTACATATAAATTTCAGATTTCTGCTACGAGACAAAGAGCAGTTGATAATGTAGTGAGTGCAAAAGAAACAAACAAGATAAAAATAACATGAGGAGGACTTTACGCTATCAAAGCGCTCAAGCCGGGCAACTGCTTGTCGAAAATCAGTTGAGAGCAGATATCCTGTATCCAGCTACATGAATATTTCATGGCTTGGTCTCTGAATAAATTCTGCATTTGAATTTAGAAACTTAAATTCCACGCTAAATAATCCCACTTAATTATTATATAATTTAAAGTGGGCATCAAACCTGAGGCTGGGCACACATACATAACTTTTCAAACGAGAGATATAAATATGCTTAGAATTAATAATAAATTATAAACTTTGTATACAAACAACAACAAATTCAATTAGGGCAATGGCCCACAAATCATTTAAAAATTCATAAGAAGTGAAGACTCATAATTCTGAGCTTGCAGCCCAAGGGTGTGCTTTCAACAAATTTATGATACTAAAGCTATTGACTCCAAATATATATATATATATATATATATATAGATAGATAGATTTATATATATATAGGTATAGATATTTACAGTTTGTTCACATAGAACTGCCTGGACCTTAAATTAAATTAAATGCAGCATTGTTGCGTTAAATCCCAAAACAATCAGCTATAGGCCAAAAAGTTTGGCTATTAAATTTGTCTAAGCTCAGCGATAAATATGAGAAATTAAATTTTATATCCTATACACACACAGCAAACAAAAATAACAAGTCGAGTGAAATTAAGCGCAAAAGAGTGGTGCAAATGGCTGGAAAAACAAGAAACGGCAAGTGAAAAGAGACAACTACAACAACAACAATAATAATAGCAACCACAACATCAGCAGTGTGTAACGTATACCAACATTTTTGTGCCTGTTTGACTGACAGTTCCGTCTGTCCACTGCCTGCCGCCGCCGCCGCCGCCCCATCAGTTTTGGCCTTGGTTCGGCGTCCGGAACTTGTGCGTCTTTCAAATGCAGCAGCCACAAAATGTTTGCGACTCGTGAATTTCTCGGCCCAGTCACATTTAATTTCAAGCATTAAGCTCAATGTCATGTGTGTGCGTGTGGGTGTGCGCGCGCGCGTGTGTGTTTGCCGAAATTAGACTATATGCATATATCCTTTCGCTTTATTGTTGTTTATCTTGATGCTGTCTGCCCATCTTTTTTTTTACACTTTAACTCATATTTATTATCGCGTTGGTTTTTGGTTTCCTGCTCCAGTAAAAGCCTACAACTGCCGGAAAATGTGCGCATGTGTGTGTGTGTGTGTGTTTGTGGGTGTGTGAGCGTGTCCTTTTTTGCTCTTTCCATTTTGCGCTTGTTTATTATGTGATTATGCTGGAGTTTAGCGCCAGCAGCGCGGGGAGTTTTTCATTTTTCATTTTTTTTGAGTCCTATTCCGGATACTTTTGTTTGTTGGCCGGCGGCTGGATTTGGCCTTTTGCCTGTCCTGTTTATGCTTTTAAAGCGCAAAGGACCCAACCTCACACACTTTGTTATTGTGGGCCATGATTGTTGTTGTTATTGTCGCTGTCAGTCTGTCTGACTTGTAAATTACGTGGGTCAGGGGTCACCGCCGCCGCCGCCGACATCCTTACAAATTACATTGTTACCAATGTTGTTGCTCTTGTTGCTACAGCTGTTGTTGTTATTGTTGTTGTTTTTCGGGACACTGACAAGTTGCGCCCTGTGACATTTTTAAAATACTCCCACGGCTTTTGCAGAACTCGAACTGCAGTTAAAACATGATAACTTGTGCGAAATGGTGTAAAGTTAGGGCTTTAAAGCATCCGGTGACTGTTCAGGTTGAAACTCTGCTTGAGAAATTAGGTTTTAATTTCTAGCTCTCGGCAAGAATTTCTTTTGATTCCGTCTCAGATAACTGCAGAACTTCTGGCAGGTTAAATTTGGCGAGCTTAAGTACAAAAATGTAAAACATTTTATACGACTGTAGGATTCGACAGAGCCCATTAAGAATAGGTTCAATTGTGCGGAAGCGTAGGCTTTCAACTTGAATTGCTCTCAGGGAAAAACTGTCTCCATCCCGTCCAATGAGGCATTCCACAAATAATATTGTTAGAATGCTGTCAAATACACTTCAAGTGCTTCAACTAATGTTAGATTTAATTATATATTTTCCAAAGAGCTTGACAAACAAATAAACAAACCAACTTACACACGCACACACACACACACGCCGTCATGTGTGTACATGCTGCTGTGCAGCATTTGCTAAAGTAAACAACTAAAGCAGCTGCCGTTAAAAAGCATTTTCAAGTCAAGCACAGCAGGCGAGCATTGTTTGGCGTTAAGTTTGACGCAGTTTTTCGTTGCTCGACGAGTTGCTTACAAAACAGTGCGAATAATTAACTGACTTGTCACATAAGCCGCATTAACACAATGTAACAAATGTCCTTGCTGCAGCAGCAGCAGCAGAAATCTCTCTCTCCCTACCTCCCGTACCCCTTTGCCATGCACTGCATGTCAGCGACATTACGTATACGCATGGTGTACGTCTGTGCCACATGCGGCACATTTACATGCATATGCAATACGCTCCCCGCTGGCTTATTAATTCTGCTCTGGGGCTGGTACGTGACTTTGCCACGCCCACAGCTGGAACTGAGTTCAGAAGTTGGGCAGAAAGTTTTACTTGAACGCTGCAAATCCTTTTTGCTAACCAACTAATATCCAGCGGATTTGTATGCCTATGCGTAAAAATTAATTCCATCTTCCCGAAAAAGACCTTTAAGTTTCCCAACAACAATAAAAATGCAAATAAAAATATGTGTGTTTTTTCTTTTCAATTGCGCTGTTAATTAAATCAACCTGTGAGCATCCATGAATTGAGTTAATTTACAAATCCAATGCCAGTCAATGCCGCAAATTATCATCCATTTTTTCTGTGGTCAGGCGAGTGTCTCACTTTTTCACACGCGAATTGAACAGGAAATATGGATAAAAAAATGTATGCCTTTTGATTTAATTTTGCGGCTAGCGGCCATGATGACAAACGATATGGAAAAATTCAGAATGAAAGAATATTAAATTTAAATTAATGCAAATGCCGCGCATATGGTTGCACATTGCTGTGGAGTGTGTATAAAAGTATTTAAATCGGTGCTTAACATTTTAAAATTTTGAAACATACGTGAGGTACAGAGATAGCTTAAAACATATAAATGTTTATTGCATTATAGGAATTTACTTAAGTGTCCGTTTTTTCACACAGTTAAACGCCTTATGTCATACCACGGGGCGTATGCGTAATTGCGGCGCAGTGTGAAATGCAAATATGGCCGCGTGTTTATTGACATGCTGAGCACGAGTTTTTTAAGCTGAAATATTGGTTTTTTATTGAACACTGACAAACAAATATGTTTATGATTGTTTTTTCAATAAGTATACACGAAATATTTACGTAATTGCAGCACAAATTTAAATCAACAATATAAAATAAATAATAATAAAATCAAATTGTTTTCAACACATTTCTGCTTGGTTTACAAAGCGTCAACGTACAACTTGGGCTAACAACGCACGCACACAATTATCACCTCAAAATATTGATTATTAAGCGCATTTGGAATGCCATTTAAGCACGCCCCAGCCACGCCCCCCCGCCCCACCCTACATCAATACAGAAACAAATGCCTTGTTGTAGTTTTTGTGTGAGCTGTTTAGCAAATTTTTTTTGCCACAGCTGCTTTGCATAAAATGTGACAGTCCTCAGCGCTATTTGCTAGTGTGTATATGTGTGTGTTGGTGTGTGCGAGTGTATGTGTGTACTTGTTAGTATTTAGCATGCAGGTCGCCATTTGCGGCTGCTAATGAAGTAATTTCGAGGCATATCACGCATAATCCAAAGCACGTGAGCTACTTACAATGTAATTCGTTGTCTATTTGTTTGATATTGAAAAACGTACAGTTAGCTGGGCTGCTTGATGTTCGGGGGCGTGGCAAGGGATTAAGGGGGGCCTAAGCCTTGTCACACAACTGCTGCATACTTTCAGGCAACAAGCTCAGTCAGGCGCCGAGGTCGCCTGCTGGCAGGATTTCAAGTGCAATTCATTGTCGTTATTACGTGCCATGGCATTGAAAAAGCCTGCTAACCCCACACACCCGCAACACACACACACACAAACACAAAACACACATAGGCACAGCTATCGATAGCATATAAATCCAGCCTGGTTAGTGCCATTGATGAGCCACAAAATGGTCTGGCCATGGGGCATGTTATTAATTGCTTACAGCATATTTCAATATGCGTCGCCATAAGCTGCCCCAGCAGAAAAAATAACAACAGCAAACAGCTTAATAACTTAATGCGCCCAAAAAGTTTCACACGCCGGCACAGTGATGACCAGCTCGGTGCTACGGCTTTGGGGACTGACGATTGCGGATTGGCTTTGGTTGTAAGCCAATACGCACAATAAGTAACGATTACAATCTCAATTACTTCCTGGCCACTGTTGGTCAGTGCTTAGCGGTCAGTGCTGGTGCCACGCCCACTCATAAATAGCACACAGCAAGAAGTTCACTTAAATGCCGGAACAGAGAGCCGTTAATGTGGCCAGCGTACGCCCACCAAATAATCTCCAGGGCAGAACTTGTTCTAATTATACGCAACATAAAATTTACTCAGCACGAATAAAAGTTGTTCTTCCAAAGCCGTCTGTCCTCGCCCCCCCCTTCCCTAGGAAAACAAACCTACACACGGTATTGACTTGGCGAAGGAATTAACGAGCGGCAGATAATACCACCTGGAGTTACATATAAAAAAGGCTGCAAAGTTGGCTTCACGATTGCGAGAACAACCGGAAAACACAACAAAACGCAATTAAGGCGAATTGTGCCGGCAAATGATTCCTGCTGTTTGCAGTTAAGTCCAAATTTCGCTTCAGTACAAATATTGTTTTTTAATTTAATTTATTATAGTGAATACATTTTGTTAAATTCCGTAGCGTACCAACATATAAATCATCCTTTAATAGCATAAATAATTCATTGCCAGACGCTAGTTTAATGCTGCTAAGAATTTTAGTTAGAAATTGATAAAATAACGTGGCTTAGGCTTAAGTTTGATTGGCTTGAGTTAGGTTAACTTAAGGTTAGAGCGAGCCTGCTGTCCTTGGATGTGGTGCGTATCATCGAGCTATCTAAAACACATTATTTTCATGTGAGCAAACAAAATATTTAATTTATTATTTTACATTTATTGAATACTTTTTAGACATTCAATTGATTCCTGTCTTTGAAGGGTTACAAATTCGGCTAAAGCCGATCAAGTTTGTCTCGTTGTTTTAATCAGGTTAGATACAGCTTACACTTAAATCAAAATTGTCTGTGTTTCTTTTAACCCCTGCATTTAAATAAGGAAAGCGGCTTAAATGCTTTGTCTTTTTTTTTTTTTGGCAAACGATATTACGCATACGCCGCAAGTGCCGCATTTGCTAGCTATTATTGAGGTTTGCCTGCGACTTTTATTATGGCTACGTTTAGTGCAAGTTGCTGCAGCAGCAGCAGCGCATTTAAGTGCTCTAAAGATTGCCATAAAAATGCGCTGAGCGTGGTTGGGGCTACTTTTGGTATCTTCTGCGCCACGTGGCGTATGCGCAATTTATGGAGCGCAGCGAAGTGTGTGTTTATTTGGTGCATAGGGGAAGGAGTGAGGTGCTGGTGTCACCGACCAGAGGTGCTTGCTGGTGCGCCCCCATAAAACTGGTGTGAAAATAGCAAGAGCTAAGGCTCCACTTTAAGCACTTTTCAAATAGTTAACTGCTTTATGCACAGATCATAAACTGACCCCGCATTAAGGATATGTGCGTGTGAGTGTGCGTAAGTACCTCTCTCTATATGTGTGTGTGTGTGTGTGTATGCAGCTTAATTTAAAGTCAGCTGCAGTTAAAAATCTGTTCACAAATCTTAAGTGGGCCTTGCTGTCGCTGCAATTTCTTCGCTCAGTTTGTCTTTCAACTATGTCGCACTGCTTTTAAGGCAACTTGTCAACATTCCTAAATACTCTAGCAGTCAGGGCATAATCAAATTATCTTGCTGCCTGGCAGGCAGGAATTCAGACAGAGTTGTCTGTCCCTTTGGGCATGAGCTTCGAGGATTCCAAATCAGAGAGTCAAGGAAAACAATTCAATTGCCGAATAACTGAAACTTTTAACTAGATATAAGTCGAGCGTATATGAAATTCGGTAAACTTTCCAGCTGCTTCTGTTTGCTCTTGTTATTGAAATATGTCAGCAAGCGAGCGACTGCAAAGACTCTCGACTGTGTGTTGGAGAAGTCCGCAAATGTGGCACATACAATCTGCCATTTAGATTCGAGCTGAGTTTCGTTTCTGTTGTTTGCGCTTTGTTTTGAATTTTTATTTGACATTTAATGCCATTGCTGCCATATTTTGTGCTTGCTTGGGCAATTTATTGCATTCCATTTGCATGGACAATTGTGGGCAATGCCTTTGCAGGACGCACAAAATGTTGCTCAGAGGTTGGGCGTCAATGTTGACGCTTACGGGCACAATGGGGCTGCAATAAAAATTTTGCGGGTTCCTTGATGATGTGAAATGAACATGTAAAAATAATATAAGAGTGCGTGCGTTCGTAAAATGACAAATCCTTGAAAAGGCGCATTAAAGCGCATTTTTAATTAAAATGAAAGCAAAGTTGAAAGCTTGAGCATTAAAACATGACACGGAAAAGCGGTTAAGCGAGCGGGCAAGCGTGCCGCTTGACACAACGCTGCCAAGTGCAACCCATTCGGGAACTTAAGCTGACCGCAAAAAATTAATTAAAATTACATAAAACGGGGCGCGCTGCAGTTGCAGTTGCAGTGCCGGTTGCAATGGATGCCGCAGCGGCGCGTAATTCACGGCCGACTGCAACTCTCAGCTCAGTTCGACGCTGGCTGCAATTCTTTGGCAACTTCATCGGGCGTCAAACAGGAGTGGCGCACAGAGTAAACATGCTCTGATTGTGTTTGTGTGTGGGTGATTTTAGCAAATAGTGTGCAATGCATTGCTCAAAATGTACGTTATTTGAATTGTGCAAATCGGATTTGTACGTGACCAGGCCGAAGCAATGCCAGCCAGCAGGAAGGGAACAGGATGCGGGCAGCGCTTGCACTAATGTTTGGCCATGTGGTTACACGCAGTGTGTATGTGTGTGTGTGTGTGTGGCTTTGTGTTAACATTTATGCCCAGACCGTGCATCTTTCTATTTGCCTTTGGCTCCACGCAGTCGCACACACACACCGAAAGGGACACACATGAACATTTGCTTTATTTGCCGGCAACGTTTTTTTTATATTTTTTTTTTCTGTTTGATTTCAAATTTAGCGCACAATTTCGTTTTTGTTGCATACTTTGCAGCGCTCAACTTACATATGCGCTGCCTCTGTATCAATGTGTGTGTGCGAGTATGTATTGGCTTGGCAAACGTTTTTTGGACCCGCCTGGCTGACTGCCACTTTGACCCATTTGGCAGCGACCAAGTCAACGAATATTCAGCTCACACGGCATTTGAATTTGCATTCTGACTACGCTAACTCTGGCTCCAAGAGCTGAAAACGCTTCCAGCCATGGGAGAGAGAGGGCAAATAAGAATGGAAACAAAAAACAACATTGCGGCATATTCATACAGTGAGTAAATGCAGTTTGCAAACAGCTGCATTTATTGAATTTTACATTTGGTAATTGCTTGAAAATCTCAAGTATGATTCAACTAACAGTTGCAAAAAGCATTAATCTGCGTGAATTATTTTTTATTTGTAAATTATTTTATTTAAAACCTACCTTTTCGACTCACTGTGCACATGGTGGCTGTTAACTGTTTGGCCGCAACAAATTTATATGCATTTGCAGTTTATTGGGAGGTCGTTATAAACATTTTCGTATAAGCCGTATTGTCTATAAATTTGTTTATTGATAGCCTTTCGGAATTGGCGCCAAGCCGACGATCAAAATACTTGCACTTACAATAAATCAATAATAAATATATGGCTAAGATTAAATAAGAAAATTTCAATTTAAATTTAATGGAATTTCAAATTGTTTGCGAAAATAACCTAAAGTTAATTGTTTTTAATTTTTAATTGCTATTGGCAAAGTTCAGCTGACGTACAGAAATCCATATCTATAAACAATGAGAGACATTTGGTCAAATTTGATGTTGGCTTATTGACATATGACTCTGGGGCATTAAATGTATGTCCATGCGGTTTATATTACGGATATGTAATTTTGAGTATTTCATTTGAACATATGTATGCATGTATGTGTGTTGCCACAAAATGTGGGCGGCTGTGCGGCGTGTTTTTTTTGTGGCCACATATGCCGACTTGGAAATCCGATTACAAATTATTTTTATATATTTTAATTTATGGCGCATTTATTGTGGTATACTTAAGCTGCGTGTCCTTTATGGTCGATTCGCTGGACAACCTGATTTAAATATGTACATTTAGATATATTTATAATCAACGAGTTGTGGTTTCATTTTAGCGCTTGAATTATATCGAAATTTGAATTATTGGTAATTTTTAGAACCGATGTCATGGTGTGTGGACAGTTCTGAATAAAGCGCATGACCTGCTGACAAAAGAATAAACAAATTCAGAAGCTTAGGCAACGATTTTTTTTAAGAACTTGAATTTGATTACATTTAAGAATGTATGGAATATGCATAGGCAGAAAGCTTACAACATTTACATCACTATGTAATGTATATGTATATTTGTAAAAATGTATTATTATCTGCTCTGGCATTGATAATTGTAACTGATTTTTGTTTCTTAACTACCTCATTCAGTTGGCAAAACAATTAAAGCGCCTCAAGCAAACGGAAAAACGTTGAATACATCAAGTTGTATGCAGAGGCAGGGACGGAGGCAAATGGTAAATGGTAAATGGCAATCATTTCGTGTATCATTCTCATGGTTGATTTTTGCAATTTTATCCAATTTGAAAGCAATTCGCATTTTGCATTCTCTGCGCGCTGTTTTGTTTATGGCAATTGCGCTGCTAATTATGCTTTGCCCAATGACTGGGAAATGGCTGAATGGAAATTGGTTGAATTTCGCTGCAATTGTTACGATTTGCCCATTTACCGTTGCATTGTGAATGCCTCCTGCTGCTTGCCGCAAGCCGCATGCATGGCGCCAATTAAAGACTCAATAAAATTCAATCGGACGCGAGCGCATTTCACATTGCAATCGACCTATCGACTAATTGAGCCAGCCATAAAATGACAGCTACTGCAGTTTGGCAGGTAGTGCGACGGGGTCAGCATCAAACTGTCCGTATTGCCAGATTTGCAATTGTCCAATAAATAATGGACGTTTGACTGCCAATTGCATGTTGTATGCTCGTTATTTGTCCTTCCGATCATCGAATATACCACAGAAAGTCGTCAGCTCAACTGCAAATAATGAGAAAATTCACATTTCGTGGTTCATTGTTAATCGATAAGCAATTTGAAGAGAGTTCAATTTTGTATTGCGCTTTTCAGCTTTTGCTTTCATTTATTAGCTGATAATAAGATCAAATTTTCTAGTATAGGTATTGATTTTAGTAGCTTGGTATATTTATACAAAAAATGATGACTGCTATAATTGCTATGTTAACCCGTTTCCCATTTTACTCAGCCCAACTAAATAATTAACCGGAATTTAATTTAAAAACTAGTTATTTTAAACGACACCTGAATTTCGTTAGGGTCTAGCAAAAGTTCAACTGCACAATCATAATTAAATCTCAAATTTTGAAGTGCATCCAGCCCAGACAGCGTTTACTCCTGCGGCAATTGGCTCGCAATCCATTAGCCAAGTTCGCTGCCGAAAATAAATGGTAAACAGTTGAAGCATTTCCACTAAACAGTTTCAAATAAGTAAGCATAACA
Source organism: Drosophila colorata (assembly GCA_035041545.1). Taxonomy (NCBI): domain Eukaryota; kingdom Metazoa; phylum Arthropoda; class Insecta; order Diptera; family Drosophilidae; genus Drosophila; species Drosophila colorata. The sequence continues at coordinate 13,090,087 of JAWNLD010000564.1, forward strand.
GCAGCAGTTCTTGCGCATTGAGGGGAACGACAAATGAAAATTACGGAAAATTGTGGTAAAAACAAAAATGCTCATTTTCGGTATCATTGCACAACAAAATGCCCGGCAATTAATACAAATGATGCTGATGAGCAGGATAATGCAGCAGCAAAAGGAGCAGCAGCAGTAGCAGCAGCAGTAGAACAAGTTGAAGCTGAAAGTTGCCAGTTGAAAGCTGAAAGCCAACGCAAATAGAGTGGGGGACAGCGCAGTGAAAAGCCAAAACGAAGCTAAAAGGAAACGGGAACAACATTGCGTGAGGTTGTGTGTGTGTGTGTGTGTGTGTGTGTGTTGCTGTTGGTGTTGGCCTTCGGGGAGGCGGGTGGGTGTGGCGTGTGCGGCAGCTGCAATCTCAACTTCGCATGCATGAAAAATGCAGCTCATCTACTTAATGCGCGCGACGTGCCGTGCAGTGTTGTTAGCGAGCGGGGCCGGGTGAAACTATCCACGGCATGAGTTGGGAAGGCAGCTTACAAGCAAAATTAATGCCATGCCCCCCACCCCCCTCCACGCTGTGCCTTGTCTGACTATCTGTTTGTTTGTCTGCTTGTGCGGATGTGCTGCTGAGCATGCTCTTTTGGCTGCCTTGGCAAATTGCCGTTGCGGGCGTGTCAGTCTAGCTGCGCGAGTGTGTTTGTGTGTGTGTGTGTATTAACGCTTTATAAATTGTTAATTATAATGAGTCCAAGCATAGAGTCCAACAAACAGGGCTGCTTAAGTTCAACAACGTCGACAAGATTTACATGAGAGCTTAGCTTATTTTATGCTGATGCGAATGACTGGAAAATCCTTTGTCGAAGTGGAGTCCAGTTATGAAAAGGCTTATACGCTATATTTGCTAGTATATAGCCATATATATATCTATATCAATAGCAATCCCTATTGCCAGGTTGACGTTCATTATGGAGAGGATGTCGTTGGCGCTGCTTCCGCTCTCTTTTTATCGCTGTCGCTGCTGGCGCTAATCCGACTGACATTTTCATTTTACACATGAGCAGCGGCAGACAACGAAAAACTGTCATTGATAAAAATGAAGCACGCGCACGTACAAACACACAAACAGACACACACGCACACACACATACGCACACACAGACACACACAGCTGCTGCCACATGGCGTGTCAGACGTGGCGTATGTGTAATATGGCCCCGCAGCCCCACACAACAATGCATAATTAGAATTACAACAATAATAATCATGATTATAATGACAGCTTGCCAGGGAAACAAGCAAAAGCATCAACATTCTCTACGTGTGCGTGTGCGTGTACATGTGCGATTGTGTGCATTTGTGTGTGTGCGTGTGTGCATAATTTATATGCAGCTCAAGCAAAATGCAGCTTACAACTAAAAATTTCTGTTCATTTATAATGCAAGGCAAAATGCAGCAGAATTTGCACAATGTCTTCAAGTGCTTCATTCACGCGCATCCTTTCACCCACACACACACACACACACACACACACACACACTCACACACACCAATAGACACCGCATGCTGCCACGTGCTTAAGAAGATGATGATGATAGATTTTCTAACAATTGCCAGACTCAGCGCTGAGCACACTCAGCTTCATGTACGCTGTTATCTCTTATCTATGCCAATGGAACAATGGAAACTGGCAACATGGCAACCAACTGACAAGATGACAAGATGATGCTCTTCAGTTTAGTGTTTTTATCTATTGATGGTGCTTGGAGCAGTTATTATTTTATTTACCCAAGCCAAATATGTTGCAATTCAGATTATAATAAATCTAATTAGGTGCTGCTCCATAATGGAACTATGAGGAAAAACGAAATTAATTACTATGTGTTAGTGAAGAGTGAAAATGTATGGGATAAGTTGTATGACATATACTTATGCTGAAGATATATGGTAAAAATAGTTCAGTTATTTGTAAGAGTTAAGTTGAAATAATTTTATGGCTGCAAACCAATTTGTGAAAGTCTTATTTATAAATTTTTTTTATTAGATTTTGAAACTGAAAACAAAAATTAATTTATTTAAAATAAGTAATATTAGCCGCTCATAAATTTACTAAAATTCAGGGCAAAACTGCAATAAAACAAGTGTCAATTTAATACGGGATTTATAATTTCATTTAAAATAAAAATTGCTACATGAAATAATAATACATATCTTAAATATTTATATATTACATTTTGTGCTTAAAAAATTAATTTAATATTTATAATATTTGAAATGTTTGACGTTTAGTCATTCAGTTTAATTTGCCACAAACAGCTTAAGTAAATCAACATACCTTTTATGCTGCCCGTCTAGAGTACAGCAAATTGCTTCAGCATAATGCCTGACATTGTTGTTGCCAGTTGAACTGAGTGTGTGTGTGTGTGGGTGTGTGTCCTTGGCTACTTTGTGATAAATTTGTAGCAATTTAATGGTTGCAGCAACACCCACGCGATCAGCTGACAGTCGTCGCAAGCGAGGATAATTTTTCAAGCAGCTGCCGGCGGCGTCGACGTCGCTTCTTGCCACAACTTGGCAATTGTGAGGCTGTAAATGTTGCTGATCATTTTTTTGGGTGGCACAGAGAAAAGTATTTTCTTTTTGGTGCTAAGCACATACAGAGGACACAGGATGCGATACGAGTGACATCAATCAAAATGCTTGAGGCAGAGATTTAACTTTTGTAATTTTTATTAATGGCCAAGAATGCGCTTCGAAATAATAAGAAATGTTGCTGAATGCTTATAATTAATTAAAACATTTTTGCAAGAAGACATTGGAAAATTGTTGTTGTTGGCACATTTTTGCTGGCTACTGAAGCCAGAGCTGGAGCTATAGCTGGAAGCTGACGCCTAATTGGGATTCAGCTTGAGTTCAGCGCTGGCCGCATTGAGGCGCGATTTGGTTGGCAAATTGCGTTCCTTCTTCTCCACGAAGATCTGATAGTGGCCCTCGCCATAGCCAAAGCCGTGCATGGTCTTCCGCATGGCATCCGGTATGAGCTTGAAGCCGCCACGACGCTCCGCCAGCGGCGAGTCCAGACAATCCTCCTGGCCCGGCTCACACTTGCAATCCGGCTGCTGGCATGCCTTGTTCTCAATAATGCAGAACAACTGCAAGCACTTGCGCATGATATAAATCATGAGCAATATTATCAAATTGCTGGCTAATAGATGCTTGCGCGGTGCCAGAAATAACATTTTGGCGTAAAATACACTGGGCACTGGTTATCACAGTACGTGTACGCAGCAGTTATCTTCTTACCCCGCTAGACGATGTCTGTTCACAAAGGACCACACGACGACTGAGTGAAGGATGCAGCCAGCGCTCGGCTATATATAGGTGCAGCCAGCTACCTAGCGCCTGGCATTAAACTACCTAGTTTCGGGTGGACCGACAGGTCAGCTGGCATGTGCAGTTAGGTACGGACGGTGCTGGTCCTTCAGATTAGGTAATCAGCCTGTCAGGCCGATAGCTGGCGTTTGGGCTGATGTGTTTATGAGTTTGTGGAAAATATTAACTCAAATTTTGGTTTATCGCAGTTCCAGTGAAGGCTCAGCTACAGTTGGCAGACACAAAACGATGCACAGGCACAGATGTGTGTCTAAGTATGTGTGACACATATGACGGAAAAGAGAATTTCCCGTTTCGCCTTGGTTGCAAAGAAAGAAAAAGAAAAAAATTGCATAAATTCGCAAATTGAATATAAATAAATTTCCTGCAGCCAAAAGCGAATATAAAAGGCGGAGAAAACGAAATCAATATCTACGAGCACTCAATGCTGTGCATATGGCACGTGGCACGCCTCCAACCGTACTTGATAGAGCGCCCAAATTTCAGTTGATTCAATTTGAATTTGAGTCTTGACGAAAAAAGTTGCCATAAAAACGGCAAAAATATGTGTGAAAAACGTCTGCTGCAGTCTTTCAGCTGGCACTGGCTTCTAATCAATGGCGCGACCGCTCATTAGGGCGCCAAAAAGTTGTCATTCCTTTCTACACCTGTCGGAAAATGTTGGTAGACGCCCTGCCCCTAAAGGGACAAAAAGTTGGACAAACTTTGGGGAAGTCCTTCGCTTGGACAAGCTCATTGGTTGCATCTGCTTTTGCCCGCTTTATTTTTTGCTCCACTGATTATTTTTTATTTTAATCTACGTTTTCTTCAGTTTTCCAATTTTCCAGCTTGCTCGACCGCTGCAGCCCCAACAATTTGACTTCATTTGTTGACTTAATCATTTGATTGCGTTTTTCTGCATGCGCTGATTGAATTTCTGCGCCAGTTCGTGTTCAGCCTGGGGAAATCAGGCTAATTAGTTTAATTGATAGTTTTGGCTCAGCTTGCGGGTTTACTTTTTTCCGACACTTTCGGCACCAAAAAGAGAAAGTTTTGCGCCAGGATGTGTGGCCAGCTCTTGGCGGCTGACGTGTGCATATGTGTGGTGTGTGTGTGTGTGTGTGTGTGGAAGTGGGTTAAGGTCAAACCAGATTGGGGACTCAAATTAATTAAATAATTTTTGTTTTATTTCTTTTAGAAATATTAGGTGATATTCCTCTAAAAAGAGGAACATTTTTTTTTTATTATTTATTTAAATAATTTATTTCTGAACACATTCGATATTCGGCAAAGTAAAAGATAGAGATTCTTGACCAAAATTTACTGCCTGTTTATATGTGTGCTTAAAATTTCAATCTTAAATTTTTACAGTTCACCGAACAATGCACATTTGATAGCGATTTTACGATTTTTGGTTGATTCTCGCTTAACTGCTTCAAAAGTGGCTCGCACTGGCCGACCACAGGCCACGGCCAAAGTATAGAATTGAATACATGTGGGTATATAGATATCTGTGTTATGAGGGCCAATATTTATGTGCCGCATGTGTCGGCATTTAAGATGAGCTTTTGATGAAAGCAAATATATTGGTTTGAATGGCGGCATATAAATCGTGGCACGGCGCACGGCGCACGTGCTGAGCCAATGGGGCTGAGGAGCTCTCACGACGCGTCGTGCACTTTTGGCAGTTTTCATAAATATTTATGATATGGAGGCGCTCCATTCCGCAGCTGTCCCTTGCTATGAGGGATATCTTTTTGAGACAGAACAACAAAAGGAAGGTGCGTTGCCTTAACCCGCCGGTGGCCCTGGAGTCAGGCCAATGCCAGGCAACGCAGACCCATAAATTATGCATTAAAAAGTTCAACGTTCAACTTGATTTTGATTGTGTTTTCTAGCGCAGTAATTGTGGCAGCAGCGCGTGCCGCAGTAAATCTGCAACAACTTGGCCCCCCATGGCAGCTCCGTCTCTGTTGCCGGAACTCCGTGTTGCTACCTGTCGTCAAAGTTGGCTGCTTCAGCAGGAGCAACAGCAGCGGCAGCAACGCAGCTATTTTAAGGACATTATCCTGCAGTCACGCCGGCAAAAACAAGCGCCAGGCGAATAGATGGAGGGCAAAATAAAATTTATTTTAATGCGATTTGCATTTATTTCGGTTGGTAAAACCTTTTGCCCAGCAGCTCGCCCGTTTTGCCTGGCAACAAATTGTGCCTTTAAATCTATTGAAATTGCCGTTTCACTCAGTTGGCCAAATGTGCAGCCAGTTAGGGCTGAATCATAATACGCCCAAAACTGTCTGCTTACTTAGCAAACTGATGGGCGCACAGACGCTGGCCGAGACCATTAGGCAAAGGTAACTGGAGCACATTGTGAGTGAGGGAGGGGGAGGCCTTTTGCAGCAACAAAGCATCTGCATCCATCAGACCAAACAATTTCCGTCAAATTTCCATGCGCTGACAAAAGCTTTTCACTTGAGTGCCAGACAAAAGCCAACAGCAGTAAAACGGCTAAAGGCAGCAGGCACAGCAGGCCGGCTGGGAAATGTTAGCATTAAGAGCGGGAAAATGCACTCAATATCAAGCTGAAGTTGAAATACACTTTCTAAGCCTTTTAAAGGCATAGTTTTTAGCGTATATTTTTATCATTCTGAATTCGTTGTCTTAGCTACAATATACATATTCTTATTAGCCTGGTTGGGAAGCCCAATAACTCTATTGTTTGTTGAACAGGCTTCTGCTTCCGCATTGTTCAGTTGCTTCATTAATTACTTTTAAATGCATGTTCTTAACTTTAATCTGTAATTTCATTAGCATATCGTGCCGCCCTTTCAGGTGTATTGTGATATCCTGCTTATTTTCTTCTTCTGCTCGGCTTTGCCCGTTATCAGCCTCCAGCTAGTTAGGATAGCCAGACCAGCCAGCAGGCTTTTAACAGACAAATTCACAGCCATTACTTTGCATTTTACACCTGACAACAAGGTGGCAAAGGCTGAGGCATCAACAAAGGGCGCAGCTAACCAGAACACGTCGCTGTACTCTTGGCATAGATCCAGAAATATATATATGTATATACTATAGGCTAAATCCGCGCAAATGAAACTGAAACGAAATGTTGGCCAATAGCGATAGCAGCAACAACATGACGGTGGCAATTGTTATCTCAGCTGGAAGCCTGAAGTCATGACAGCCCGAACAGCTCTGGTTTTGAACCCCCTGCAGTTGGAGTCGCAGTCGCAGTCGCAGTCGCATTCGCAGTTGCAGCCGCAGCCGTTGCCACTGCACCCACTGCTGGTCATTAGCCAACTTTGCTGCGGCTGAGGCTCGAGTGGCCAACTGCTGGCTCAATACTGTCGCCCTGCTGCTGTCCCGGGCCGTCATTCAAATGTCATTAGTGCGAGGCTTCGGTCAAGCATGGCCAGCTGTAGGTGAGGAGCAGGCAGTAAGCGTCAGTATGCAGTATGCCGCATGCGGCATGCGGCAAACGGGGCAGGCTCGTTGCATGCTCGTAATTTCATTTCGAAAACGCGCGCAAATTGCCGGATTGGCGTTCGCAGGATGTGAACTCGCCTTCTACTTGCCAGCTGCATTTGATTAAATGCTGCCGCTGCAGTTGGTCAAGCGAAGTTGCCGCTCCTGCCACACCGCCCCCACCACCCCCCTCTCACTGAGCGCTGCTGCCACTTGTACGAATCTGTGGCCTTTGCTTTTTAATTGCATTGAAATTAAAACGTTTTGCATACTTCTCAGCGCCAGATTTATGGTTGCAATTTGTTATTTATCACCCATGACAAAGCCCCGATCCGCACCACACGAAATTTTCAATTTTCACTACCAAAAAGATTTATGTTTTTGGCGCTAGCTGCACGATTTTTTTTTTTCTTTTATTTTTTTCCTTTCCAAAATCTAGCCTCAGGCTTCAATTTTCAATTGTTCATTTTGGTTTTATGCACCGAAACTAAACTAACAAATTTATTGTGTAAACTGTTGTCGACATCGGTATTCGAAGCTAATGGATTTTTGAATATGTTTATACAAGTACCGAGTAGCGTTGAGGTCGACCGAAGAGCTTAATAAATGTTTATTGATATTTTATCCTTTTGCGTATAAGCGCTTGAATCCATCGCACAAAAACTCGCTACAAAACTGCAGCCAGTGCGAAAAGCAATTGAATTCAATTATATTTATTAAAATGCTTTTCCAAATATCGTATAAAATTAAATAACACAGGATTTGCGCTTTTTTTTGCATTGGATCAACTCTCTAACATTGTGCATAGCGCTAAAAAAATATATTTTTTTGTGTGAATTAAATTTATTTCAGGATATTTATCCGTTATTTTTGTATGACGTATTTTGTGGTTAGTAAGCAGCTAAAAATCTGGCAAAATAAATATACGAAGTGGTTTTTAATTGTTATACTAGCTTATGAAATGAAAAGAGTATATTGGGTGTGTGCAATGCCCGTATTGGTGTCTGTCCGCTTGCCCATCTCTCTGAATCTAGAGACTTAAAACATAGAATATATGTGCTAAGATTTTGACACAAGTTTTTACATGTTAAGCTCTCGGATCCATAGATCCCATATTCCAAACTCCCATAAATCTGTCAAAACTAAACCGATTTTCATTTTGGTTTTTTTTTCTTTATTGATTCTTCATTTAAAATTAATACATAATAAAATCAAATTTCTTTTTCTAAATTTGTTGTAAAAAAATGGTCTACAAATTTTAAAAATGGTTAGCGCTTTATATTTGTTCTATTATTATGTGTACATTTTGCTAATTTGATTTTTTTTACAGTTGGAATACATTTTTGTTTTTTGTATACCCTGCATTTTACACAATATATTCAAGAATGTATAACTAAACACTCAAAACATGTTGCCCAAAGCTTTTTGCTTTTGACGAAAGCTTTATGCAAGCGACTCAAAAGGTCGGTCTTTCGCTTAAGATCGCTCACTCGCTTGATTGAGCATTTTTACGTTTGGCGTAAGAGCGAGAGAGGCAGGGAGAGAGAATGTTTTGTTGAGTGCCAACTTTGCTGTTGTTTAGCGTCCGCTCTCACTTGCATGTGTTGTGCTTGAGTGTTGGTGTGATAAGCTGCATTTACATGAAAAGCGCTGACAGACGACCCGCATCAACGTGATCAAGGTACCATACACTCTCTCACACTCATTCTCCCCCTCTCTCTTTTTTCGTTTTTTCTTACGTCTTAGGTATTTTTTTTTTCTCGCACAGCTGTCAATTAACTGCCTTAGCTAATGTGGCCGATTAAAGGTCAGTCTGTTTCTTGCGCTCTCCGCTCACATTTCCATAGAATTTAATCGGTGCGACAAAACAAATTCTATTTAGTTTAGTTGACGCGCTGCTCGCGTTCGTTGCTCCGCTCGAGTCACATTTTGTTTGTGTTAATGCAAAAAACGGCAAGCAACTATTGCTAAATTAAAACATATATGTAAATACAAATAAAATACATATCAAATATATGTATCCAACTGTGTTCTAGATTATATCATATTAGGCGACGCCAGAGTGGCACCAAAATGACAGCGCCAACGAACAGCACGGAAATTGAACAAAATGAACAACACGAACAGGTAATTAAATAACCGATTGGTGCTCATAAAAATTTATTAAATGTTGAACAACAATGAGTAAACAAAAATGCACTCTGCCTATCGGACTCAGATACAAATCAAATCGCGTAGCGTGTGCCCAGACCAAATAGAGTTACCTTTGAACCGTTTCAATTGCAACTGAACCGATGGGCTTATCGCCGTGTAACGTCTACTGATAAGATTTGAAGACACGCGAATCAAAGTCAATAAAAAAAATTGAACATGGTAGCTGGGAGAAGTCTTAAGTAGACATTCCGATTCGAGTCAGATAAGTGAAGTTGCGGCCAACTTGAAACTTGGACGCCTTGCTATTATTAAGCTCATTAGAAGTTCATCAAAATGTTGGTAAGCCTGCGAGGGGGAGAGCGGGGAGGGGGGAGGGGGGTGGCAACACAGGCTGAAACTTTGGCAGACTGTGTGTCACACTTGAAAGCATTTTGCGCTAATTTTCAAGTTGAACGAGCGAACTCTTCGAGAAAAGCAACAACAACAGCAACAACGACAATGCGAAAGTGTCGTGAAAAGTTTTTTTCTTTCTTTCTTTTTTGTGGCGAAAAACTACGAAAATCCATTTGTCGACATTTAAAGTTTGCATGCGCTGCAGTCAATTGCAGAAAGGACAACTTCGTCGATTGCTTACCGCCCCCGCCGCCCTACGGAACCTTTCACTTCTGTAAAAAAAAAAAAACAATGCACAGATGATAAATTGTTGGCTGGCATCAACCTGAATGCTGCCCATCAATCTGCACCAAGGCGGCACAGTTGTCAATTGCTTGAACTTTTTCACGTGTTAGCCAAACGATTGATCAAATCAATTCGAGCTTATCAACTAGACAACGACGCAAAACATACGCTTACAAACAGTGTTGTTTTTATTGGACTGCCATAACATCTGGTATGAGAGTAGAAAAACATACATTTAGCTGGAAAATAAGTTTAGTTTTACACGTTGATTAGTTTAGCCAATCATTTTCTATATGTGTTAGTTTTTTAGGGAAAACTATTTTAAAATAAAATAAAATTTATGTTCCAATCTCTGACAACAAATCGCAATCCATTATATGGAAGAAGACCTGTTAATAGCTATTATCGATTTCGAGCTAGTTTTACTTCGCTAAGAAACTTGATATTTTATCTAAGACGACGCCACAAAAGGACATCTATTTGGAATGGGCTGCCAAACTGACATCCTTTGTTTTCCTGCGAACCCTTTTCGACTGTTCGAACATCCTCGGGCTATTCCATATGCCATACAAAGTTTGGCCTGTCAATTAGCCGTGTGTCGGCAGCTAACCCGTTTCCCCTTTTTTCCCTACCTTTGCAGCCGATGGATGTGCGCATCAATATGCCGTGGGGCTATGTGGTAGGCCGCTGGTATGGCAATCGCCAGGTACGTCCCATACTCGCCATGCACGGCTGGCTGGACAATTTGGGCACGTGGAACGAGCTGTTGCCGCTGCTGCCCAAGCACCTGGGCGTGCTTTGCATTGATCTGCCTGGGCACGGTTTCTCGTCCAAGCTGCCGGAGGGGATTGCCTATCATTTTGTGGACTACCTGTGCGTGATACTACGCATTATGGAGGAATATGGCTGGCAGAAGGTGTCGCTAATGGCGCATTCCATGAGCGCCATGTTGTGCTTCATCTTTGCCTCGCTCTATCCGCACCGCCTGGACATGCTGATCAGCATAGACATTGTGAGGACGCGCTACCGCAAGCCAGCCTCGCAAATCGATTACCTGCGCACCAACATTGAGCGCTATATGGTCGAGGACGAGCGCTTCGCCAATGCCAAGCGCGAGGAGCCGCCAGCCTATACGTGGCAGGAGCTGGAGCATGTGCTGCACAAGGGCTCCTTGGACTCGGTGGCGCTGGAGAACTGCCATCACATACTGGACCGCAATGTGGCCAAGTCGACCAAGTATCCGGACAAGTACTACTTCTCCCGGGACGGACGCTGCAAGTATTATTTTGAGTTCCACACAAGTCCACCATTTGCCGCCGAGTTGGCGCGAACTATTCGCAATGTGCCCTATTGTGTTATCAAGGGCTCCGAGTCGAACTTCATTGATGGCGAGAGTCAGGAGGTGATTGACATACTGCGCTCCAATAATCCACACTTTGAGCTGCACGAGGTGCAGGGCACACACCATGTGCATCTGAACAATGCGAGGGGCGTGGCCGAAATAATCAATCCATTTATAATGCATCACAGGCCACCGCATCTGGAGGCCTGGACGGTGGATGAGCAGGAAGAATTGCCAGAGGTGGTGCAGAAGTTCGCCTTAGCCGTGGATGAGGCAGAGAATGCGAAGCGGAGAAAGAGAAAAAGCAACCTATAGCTGTTGCACTCATCTCTGAGGCGTCGGCAACAGCGCGAGTCGTAGACCAAACACAAAACCTCTGAAAGTCTTTAAAGATATAGTTTAGATAGGTTTTTTTTTAAACATTTTAATTTAATAAAAAGTTATAAGTAAAGTTTCAACGAATTACATTGCGTCTAAATTCAAGTCTTATTTAAGTTTTTAAAAACCTATAAAAAAAAACCTAATCATCATGTGTAATAAAAACTTCTTAATGAGTTTTGCTTTAAGCCGGCGAAATTCATTCGTTTAAATATTAATTACCTTTTAAAATGCTTGAGCCTGAAGGGTTGCTCTAATCCCTACTTATTTGGAATATAAATTTGTTGCGAGTATTTTTTTATTTTTGCTAATTTACCACATGCACCTTTTTTCGATCAATCAACTTCGGGCTGGCATTTAATTTCGCTTTAATCTTTGGGTCGCAGTTCATTGGCCACTTCATTAGTGATAAGGGAGCGAAGGATGTGCGGCACCCACTTAAAAACAATGGCGTTGCAGAAAACAAAAGGGCCAAAGCTGCCACAAGAGCGGTTGTGTGTGTGTGTGTGTGTGTGTGTTTGTATGTATGTTTCTGTGTGTGCGTAGATGTGCGAGCATTTTCAATGTGCGCCTAGGGGTATGCTACACTAAGCAACAACGGCACAAAAAGAGCAAATATCGAAATCGAAGCGGGAGCATTCAATGGGTAAACCCCTCCCCCCCCAGGCACCACCCCCACCCCGTATCCAGGCACATTGAAAAAATAAACAAATTTAACGTTTTTATTGCCATAGCACGTTGCGGCCGGGGTTTCTACGTAAATTAAATTAGGTAGGAGCCGGAAAAATTGCGCCAGCGACGCTAACAGAGAGAACGAGTGAGTGAGAGAGAGAGAGTCAGCGACAGTTACGCCGGCAGAGGCTGCAATGCGATTACGTTTTTCCAACGTAACGAAATTGATAGCGGATATAAATGTTTAATGTTTTGGCAATCAAATTGTGGCGAAAGGCTGGCAAACCACTGAAAATGGGGGTTTGGGCTTGTGGTCGTCGTCAGGCAGTAGCTTCTGGACGCACTGATAAACCGTCTTTATGATAAATTCAGTTGCGGTTAACGCGCAATTTAATTTGTTAAAAATCAATAAAAATCATTTATGCCCTGCACTCAAAGCTTTGGTCGTTCCCTACAGATGACCAAGATAACTATTAAGAATGCCCCAAAACAAGAATGAACAAAATACAAATAATCTTTACTCTAGAGTACATTCAAATATTAGCATGGGTAAGGAAGGATTTTTCAGCATTTCATTAAATTTAGAAGCCCAATCAATCTATGAGTCGAGCCCTAATCAAAAAGTCGTTTCGCATGGAAATCAGTTTCATTTTGGAGTTGTGGGCTCAACTGATTGACCTAACTCGATTAATGTTTTGTATTCGATGTACTAAATAATAAATAATAGAAATGTTATGCATTGTTTTTAACTGAAAGTAGTCAGAATTAACCAAGGAAGCACAATTTGGAGCAAGATTATTTGCTTAAATTAATAGAGTAAATATAGAAATAGAGTAAAAAAAAGGGAATAAACAATCAATCAACAAATATCTTTTATGTGACCGTCGAATGTGATTCAACGAAGTTTAACAAGAACATAATGTTTACATTATTGACATTATGCCGTTGTTCTGAAGTTGAATAAGCTAAACATTTTATTGATAATCGTTCTTAAAATATAATTGGTTTATACAAATTTATGATATCTGAGAAAAAAGCTGCGATAAAAATAAGCTGGAATTAACTTATGACTAAAACGTTCAAAAAGCAAACGCTTTATTTTAAAACTTATTCGCCTTGGCATTGCCAGCGGGCTCGCTAATTGGATACTGTTGAAAGACGCGCGTCTTGTCCAGCTGAACGGACTGGAGCTGGTGGGGCTGCTTGTCGTGGGCGAGGAAGTGATTGGTGTGCCAGAACTGGGTCTGGGCGGCGGGCAGATTGAGGCGTCGAACGCCCAGCAGGCGATTGCGCACGTCGACGAGGCTGGCGGAGCGGGGCTGCAGCCATAACACCAGCATGATGGCCAGCAGAGTCAGTATGAGATATGTCAGGCTGCAGGCCAATAGTGCTGTCCACACATCATCCACGACCAGCTCGTACTTGCTGGCCTCCATTATGGCCAGCTGCAGGACAAAGCCCACGGCCAGCGACAGCTCCGCGTAGAGGAAGGGCGAGCATTCGAGCAGCCAGTGGAGCGCCTGGCTGGACAGCACGCCCACGCTGGCATAGATGAGGCAGAGGAAGAGGAAGCAGTGCTCCGATTGGTTCTCATCATAGATGCAGAGCAGCGCCACCAGCAGCGTCACCTGTATGGTGCCAAAGAGCAGGTAGACCAGCTTGGGCGTGTAACGGAGCAGCAGCAGGGCGCTCAGCGCACAGCCGCCGGCATAGAGCGCCAGGGGCGTAAACAGCTGGGAGCGCTGCACGAAGCCCGTGGTGGCGCTCCACATCAGCTGCAGGTGGACGGGCGAGTGCAGCAGGCAGCAGCGCTGCAGCTGCAGCACGGAGCCACCCAGCGCCAGGACCAGCCACTGGCGACTGGGCAGCAGGCGGTAGTCGGCGCGGTCCACAAACTGGGCCAGAACGGCCGGGCGTGGCAGGAAGACCAAGCGCTCCTCGTTGAGCAGATTGAAGACCAAGTCCCGCGACTGCTTGTAGTTGTGCACGCCCAGATGCTGCAGCAGCTCGTTGACGCAGACGAACAGCAGCAGCAGCAGACTGACGCCCAGCTCAATGAAGCCGCAGCGCTGCGGCTCAAACTCGTTGAAGAGGACAAAGCCACTGGCCAGGCCGCAGGCATGCACGGCATTGCCCAGCGCAATGCGTGCCGGACGCAATCCAGAGGCATCGCTGCGCAAACTCACATAGCTGAAGCCGGCCACGTACACCACACTCAGGCCAATGAAGCTGAAATAGTAGCTAATCGCTGGGCAAACGGGGCATATGGAGCTAGATTTAAATTCAGCCGGTTCGCGTTGAACTTACCCAACTGGCTGGTCAGCATGAAGCAGCTGCCCAGCAGCGAGCAGAGCAGTCCGTAGAAGATGATGTAGAAGTGGTCGTAGCTATAACGCTGCTTGCCGTGCTTACGCAGTGTCCAGCCCAGGCCCAGAGCCAGCGTCATGATGGCAGCTACCAGGGCATACCAGTGTGGCCACAGATTGTCGTAGACGAAGGCCGACTTCAGGTAGTAGCCCAGCGAAAGGCCGCTGCCACACAGGCAGCACAAGACTGGAAAGTCACGAAAGCATCAGTCGCGAGGTCATATAACGCACTTGCTTACCTAGCAGATCGGGCAGATGGAACATATTGCAAACGGCCTGCCAAAGGGAATCAGCCATGGAGAGCAGCTGCATCGATCGGCCGGAACATCTGTGCGCGTCGAGAGCGAGTTTAAAAATGGAATCGTTTGCAGTGCCAGAGCTAGCGGCGGCTGCTGATAGATAACACATCTTGTACGCTGTCGAACAAGCTGATTAGATAAACGCAGACGAACATGAGACGCCATAATTAAACAGCGCACGGCTCAATAATGCTGCAACGATGTTGTATGCCAAGTAGCTGCCAGAGAAGTGGAATATCATTTGGAATCAACTTGCGACATAAACAAAGCAACAACGAAATCGGCAATGAAAAAGAATGAAAAACAGTAAATTAGCGTTAGACAATAATTGTATATCAATTAAAATCTTAAAGGCTTTACCTCTTATATAACATGAATTTTGGCACCTTTTAAAAAAACTAAAGTATATTTCAATTCATAACGTTTAAATATTTACACAATGTTTATTTATCGAATATCAAGTGAAATCAGTTAAGAGCCAGTCAGAAACTGCATTCATTTAGTTGCAAATAAATACTTGTAGTTGGCAAAATATTTTGTCAGCACAAAGTTTGGAATTGCAAGCGATAAAATAAATCAAATTCAATCATAAATGCAATTTGCTCAAAATTGAAACAAGCTTTAGACAAATATTTAGCTTGTTTAGCACAAAGTCTTGCTATAAATTCCAATGTAAATAAGTTGGTCGATAGATATGCAATCTCTTGAAACAAACGAGTCGAAACACATCAATCAAAATATTTACGAGCAATGAATTTGGCTAATTTCAAGTCAAATATTGAATTGCAACCAATATTTGGCCAGACATATACTAGTAAATCTAAGGTGAGCTCATGTTTAATTGCAGCTGTTGCTGGGGGCAACTAAGTGCGACGTGAAGCTAAGTGGCACACACACAAACACACACATACATACAACCACACGCACGCACGCACTCTTTGCACACATTGCGTCCGTCTAGAATATTTAGACGAACAACGTGAAGTGTTTGTGGGATTCTATGCAGCGCCTAAAAGCACGCAACACTTTTTTGTTTGCACGCAGCGCAGCAAAAGCTGTGTGGAAAATGGGAGTTGTTGAAGAGGTCACAACCCTTGAGGCCAAGCACAGGCTAATTAGTTGAAGTTGTTGCCAGTTAATTGACTTCTGACGATCCGCGTGCGGTTGCTGTTGCTGTTGTTGCTTTTGCTGTTGCATTTGCAATGTTGCTCTTGCAGCCATTGCTTTTTATGCTTATTTTGGCATTTTGTGCGCATTTGCTTTTGGCCTTTGTTCGCTTGGGGATTTGCTTTTGACTGCAGTCATGCTTAGAGAGAGAGAGGGAGTCGTATGAATTCAATGAAGCAAACACTAAGCTGCTTTCACGCCACTTGCTACTTGCTACTTGCCTCTTGCTACTTGCTACAATTCGTGGCCAGCTGAGGCACTGTCGTAAGTCTTAGCTTAAGAAGATTTGCGCTATAATTACGCATTAAATAACTGCTGCGGGGGAAAGCAGTCTAGTGCATAAATATTATGCATCTTATGGGCCATAAAACTAAACACATTGTGTTGCCGTAACAATAAATTTTATTTAAAAGCAGCTATGCAGCTGCAACAACACCAGCAGGAGCAGCAGCAGCAACAACAAGTGCAACAGCAACGTTGTTGAGTGCATTTAATTTTGCTGAAGCGGCCACTTAGTGGCTCTCGACAAGCCATCCCATTTTTACCCGCTTTTGTTGCTGATGTTGGGTCTGTTGCTGTTGCTGTTGTCGTTGTTGCTGTGCATAAATTAAATTAAAGCTGCACGAGGCACTGAATCAGTCGTGACCAGGCCAAGACCGGGGCAGTGGCAAGCCCACCGCGCAATTACTCAGTGCGGAAGCAGGCGCCTAAATCATGTCGCAACACGCACGCCGCCCCCAAGCGCCCAACCTCCGCCTGACCTTCAGACATTTGCAAATGTGTAAACATTTTTCACCAGCCCTAGCCCACACAACAAGCACACACATTGCCCACACCGTCCCCCCCCTGGCAGGCTGTCCGGCCATCTTTTGCGTTGTCACAGATACTTTGCACTGATTTATGCAAATTGCTGGCAGGGTATGAAATCATGAAAAATCGTTAATTGTGCCAAGTGCTGGGCGCGCTTTTCATTACGGTGGGGAAAACTCTTTGCGTTGCACGCATGTGGTACAGGCAACAACAATAACAAGTGCAACAAATATTTTATATAACTCCCTCTCTCTCTCTCTCTCTCTCTGTCTCTCTCTTTCACACTCGCCTGACTCGCAGCAATTATGCAAATTTTAATGCCGCCTGCGCTGCAAAAGTTAATGCAACTTGCTGCATGTTTGCATTATTAAATTGATGCACTTTAAAGTATTCGCTCCCAACGAGTTTTTCTCTTTATCGCTAAAAATATTTTCCAGCTTTTTTTTTCTATATATATATTTACGTATATTTTTCAGCGGCAAAGTGCATATTTAATGTGCGCATCAGGCGAATCTGTTTGTTAATTTTTCATGCGACCCTCGAACTGGGCGACAGTTTATAGAGGAGAGTTTGATTAAAGTTTTTTAATATATACAAAGGTATATATATTTTCAATGTTGCACTCATTGAGAAACTGTGAATTTGTGCATAAAACTTATCAAAGCCATTTAAAGTATTAAGTTTTCAACAAGGCGTCAATAAGAAACAACTTTTGGCTAAACTTTTGCATAAGCTGTTGGGCAATGAATCAATATGGCAACTGTTGCCGACCCAATTGGTAATCATGGATAGGCCAAAAGTAAATTGGTGCGGTAACAAAAGCGGTTTACAAGCAATTTCTGCTACAAGACGGGCAGAGAATTTATTCAATAACATTTAGAAAATCGCAAAAAGATTTGGTATTGAATATACGCAAGAAAATTAAATGGAATAGAATAAAATGGAAATGAAATGCATTAAAATAAAATAGAATTGAACCGAAAGAAAAGTCCGTGGAATGGACTGGAATATATGATTAAAATGGAATTCGGAATGCAATGAAATAGAATCTGGAAATAATATGGAAAATGTAATTTAATTAAGTGGAATTTATGAAATGGATTGAAATTGAATATTATGGAATTATATGGCATTGCATGGTAATTGAGTGAGGTATATGAAATTCAGTCGAAAGTCGACATTTTCTTAGTTTATGCAAAATTAACACACAATTCAAGCACAAATTTTCCAGTTAAATGAATGTTATATATGTATATGTTTATTATTCAATTATACTTGACTGCCTTGTCATAAACATTTCTTTATACCATATCCGAAATGTTTCTTTTTCCCTTTTTGCTGCAACATAGAATAATTTGACGCATGTTTATTTTGCCTAGGTAAACAAAGTCTGCTGGCAATTACTGAAATTCATGGAGTTTGTCTTTTATGAAAATTATGAGGCTCTCAGTTGCTGCAGTTTTATGAACGATAGATAGGTGTGTGTGTGTGTGTGTGTGTGTGTGTGTGTGTGATAGATGAAGTCAAACAAATGACAGCTGTAAAAGTGCGAAAGGCAAAAAACTACATAAAAAAGGTTTTGTGGCTGCCACTCAAGTAAAAAACAAAATCCACACCCGAATCCGGACCCGAACCCTAAACCAAAGCTGAGCCAAACCCCAGGCATTTCCAGCTTTTATGTGGCGCTATAAATAAAGCAATAACATCATTTTGAAGTATCTCATTACGTGTTACGGCGGCTATGAGTATGTCAATTTTTTACGACGTTCAACCAAACACCTAACTCCAACCTCGCCCCTCTGCCATCACAACGGCATTTGCAGCTGAAAGAAACTTTTGAGTAGTTTGGCCTACAAGTATGCCACACAATGCCTGTGTGAGTGTGTGTGTGTGTGTGTGTGTGTGGTAAGAGGCATTTATGCAAAAGTTTGGTGTCTGACTTCAAACTCTGATGCTTTGGCAATTAGTTTTTTGGCAATGGCCAAGAACGCACACATTAAGCTATGCCAATGTCGGCTTTGTGGGCGTGTGTAGTGTGTTTGTGTGTGTGTGTGTGAGTGTCGCCTGTGACAGCCTGAAAGCCATCAAAATGATGGCCAACCATCAAATGGCCAAGGCACACATTTGCACAGCTGCCGCAATTAGCACGTTTCGCACATTGATTTGACCCATACGCACACACACACACACACACATACATACACTGCAACACACAACTTGAGAACTTAAGAACTTGAGTACTCAGTGCTCTGGCATGAGTTATTAAAATACTTTTTCTTGTGTAATTATTAATTATGTAATAAGTCGAAACGAGTGTCCATTTGCTGGAATGTGTTTTTTTGTTGTTTTTTTCTTTTTTTGATTCAAGTGGTTTGTGTTTGTGTTTTTGGGCGTGGCCGGCTTTGCCTTTGCTGAGAAACTAAGCTGCCGCCCATTAGGATTTGTTTGCTCGTGTCTCAAGTGCGAACTTACTTGTTTACAAATATATTTCCAAATTTATTTCCAACATGCTTTATGAGTTTGACAAAAAATTAATCAGCAAGAGATTTCATTGTTTTGGGTTTTCTTTTGCAGCCTTTTCAGCTTTCCTCGCTTACGTGATGAATATTTAAACACAAAACTTTTTTTCAGTCTGTTCATTGATGTAGTTACCCGTGCTCCCTTCCGTTTTCAAGCACTTCTCTTATTTTAAATTAACTGTCTGTTCATTTTTAGCATATTTATTTGGCCCCTGCCAACAATTCGGGCCTGTCGACTTCAGCATTTGCATAAAATGGCGATTTTATTTATTTTATCGCACAGAGCGCGGAACAAGAACGACCAGCCTCTCATTTAGTTTCGTCAGCTTTGCTGGCTTCGCATTTTTCAGCTGCAATATAAATTTTTGTTGGCTTAATCGCGATAAGAAAGTACTGGTAGGCACTGTAACTCAGCCGCTAACTGGCTGCGCCTGTCTATCAAAGCGGCCAAAAGGCAAAATGGCCAACGCTTTTTTTTTTGTTTTTTTCTTTGGCATCTCAGCGCGTTGGCTCGTAAAAGTTGAATGCATTATGGAAATGCATAGACATATCGCACGCTCGTAAAGCCAATTTCAATTAGAAGCTTGGCGTTTTGGCAATTATGGTGAGTGTTCGACAGGGCGAAGGCATGCAGCGATAATGTCTAGACTGGGGCAGCATGGGGGCATGCAACAAGCCCATTGAAACGGACGGGCCACACACGTGCCTGACAGCGCCAGACACGGCTGAGATTCGCCGGCTGACGCCTGTCAGCAAGCGTCAGCTAGCGTCAGCGGCAGGACGAGGTGCCAAGTCGCTGCCTCCTTTTAAACTGTCGCTTGAAGAAACTCACAAGTGACGACGCAACGCCTAAGCACAAATTACAAATTGAAAACAGGCTGTCAAGGCAGAGCAGAAAGAGCGAGAGAGAGAGGGAGAGGGAGAGGGAGAAAAAAACACAGCGGGAAATGCTGTTACTCACACATAAACACACACACACACGCACGCATTGCCAACTGACAGGACGCTGTTGCTGATGGCTGCTGATGTCCTGGCATGCGTGCAAATGCTTCGCCACTTAGTTTTGATCAAGTTGAGAACTTTACATTTTGCACTCAAATGTTCCGACAATCAAAAGTGAAACAACTTTTGCCTCAACAAACTGAGTTCAAGAATTTTGCCCCACTGCATTTTGTAGTTGCTTTTGGTAAATGCCTTTGGTTACTTGCGTAAACTTTCTTTTTGACAAGTGAAGACATTGCAATACCCTATAGTCGATGATTTATACATTATATTATATTGTTTTTAATACATAGATGTCGCTACATATTTAACAATTTTACACCTGTTAGCTATAGTTAAACGAGCGTTATTTTCAATATTGCAGGATAATAATATATCTTACTTAACAAGCAACGCTTTTGAAATACCTCGTAATTGTGTATTAATATTTTTACTACTGACGCCACCTTTTACGCATTTTGTTGCGAATTAATTTACCTAATATTTGCCTAACATTTGACAATTTTCTGAAAAGCTGAAAAGAGTACTGAAATCGTCAAATCACTTTCTATAAGCTATCAGTGCCGATTTTCTTGCATTTGTGGCTTACATTGAAATCACTAGTTTTTTGCTATTTATGTTTAAATTTATTTTGTTTGCCCATTTTGGTTTGACGCTGCTGCTGGCAATTTCACAGCTCAATTCATGCCACAAAATGTTGGATAAAATATTTGCCAAACAAATTAAAATTTACATTGATATCAAAGAGTTGTTGCAGCAAATTAAACGGCATTCGCCATTGGCAAACAAGCCAACGAGCAGCGAGAGCAGCCAAAAAGCGAATAAATACAAAATGCAAGTGCAAATAAACAAAACGATGGATGCAAATGCAAATGACGGCCAGACAGCAAGAGAACAAAGAGATGGCGACTAAGTGGAGCTGAGCGGGTGCACGGGCTTAGGCGCTGTACGTGCCGCGTTGCCAAATTTACTTTATTTTTCTTTATTTGTTGTATTTGTTTCTCTGCATCTCGTTCCGGCACTGAGGCACGTCCGTGCGGCTTTTGGTTACTCGGGCGTTGCCTTTGCCGCTTACTGCTCAGCAAATTCCAGCAAATGGCAATCAAATTTCGCTTGGCTGCTGCTGCTATTTAAATAAACCGAGCCCAACTACAAAGCTTATCTGGATGAGCAACTAATGTGCACATGTCAAGCTGTCTGGCAGCTCGGTTATTTATCTTGATTGTTCTTTTTTCTGGGTAGCACTGCAAGTTGGAGACAACAGTGCGTATGATTTATTTGGCTTGGTTAGATAAAAAGTTTAATTGGATTCCATGCAAATTGCAGCTCTGCAATACATTTATGCATTTGTTTTTAATTAAAAGCTGACGCACTATTTGAGTTTTGGTGCGACGCAGAAAAGTTGAATGTCAATTTAAGGACTTGGGAAATAATTAATAATTGTTATTTGTGGTGACTCCACATCGAGTAAAGTTGAACCAGTTTAGATGCATCTCTCGACTTTTATAGCATTTCATGCATAAATTAATGTGCTATCGGCAATTGGCCATTTCACAAGTTCACAAGTTTTTGGGCCACAATTGAAACAGCAGTCACAATGGCGAATTCTAATTACTGACCCTATTTGAACTATTGTGACAGTTTGGAGTTCAATTACTGGTCAAAGTGCCAAAAGTTCCACCAGACAACACAGCCCGACACTTACACACACACACACAACCGAAATTGGCAAGTACAAATCCAAAAACTATTGGCTCTATTTGCTTCAGACTGGAATCAGAAATAAACTTTGAATTACAAACTTTTTAACTACAATTTCCCATTACAAAGGATCCATGCAATTGCATTTTCGGCCAATTCCAAACACGAGGGGCATACATTTTTAGTCCACCCAAAAAATGCCGGCAGTCGTTTGCAGTACTACTAAACTCTTCGTACTCCCCACCCACAGGGTGAATCGTATTCTCTGTGGAAATTTCGAAAAAGCTGGCAAAAGCACAGGGGACTAAAGTTGAAAGCGTTGCAACAACATTTAACCAAAAACGGAAATTTATGACCGGACTAAGACTGAGCACCGATACATACGAGCACCGAGTAGTAAATAGTCGTTGCAAGCTCGGAGTCAGTGGTAAGTGCCGGCCAGGTATGCGATTTGGTGCAATTGCCTTAGCATTACACACAGCTCGAGTGCGTTTTTGTTGGCGCTCGTAAATTACGATTGGCATGCGGCTCAAGTGGCCAAAAGCAAAGGACCGAAGCTTGAAAGTAGTTGTCCACAGATAACACTCCCAGTTCGGTGAACATAAATCGAACGATTTGAATTATGAAATGCTGTGCGTGCTATGCGCCACTATCCAGCAGTTGGGAAGGCTGCAAACAGATTTATGCTTGACAAATGGCCAAATATATATGACCAAGCTCTATGACAATGCATAAATTAGTCACATTAATTATTAACTGGTGGGCGAGCATCGAAGCGCAACTAATAAACGAATAAACAAAACAAACGAACCCAGCCGACAGAGAACAAACCAAAACAAAGCCTAAAACGGGGAAAAGAAAAAACAATTCAGCTCGACTAGAATCATAAATTTTGCGGCTAATTAATTTATCGGCACTGGGATATCCTTATTCGCCACAAATTGTGGCGCGTGGCATTAAGTGTAGACAATAGCTGCTGCTTACATTAAGTATACGCACTGTGCGCCACGCTCATGGTGACAAGCGAAAAACTCCATTGCCAGCTTGTGTCCGACAGCATAAAAGTCATCGTTGAATGGCAACTGAAAGAAGCCTTGCATACTTTTATGCGATAGCATTAAAATCACAATCGACTTAATTTCGGGCAATCAAAAGGCATTCATACTTTTGTGCGACAGTAATAAAATTATGTCAAGCTCATCAACTGAAAAGCGATAAAGTGTTGCCTGCTTTTGTGAGAGTGCAGAAATATTAAAAGCGAATCAATTTCTGGCAAACAAGAAAAATTCCTACTTATGTGCGACATCATTAAAATCAAATGTCAACACGGAATAATTTGATTTCGTTTGTGAGTAACTTGAGGTTATCTTAACTGAAATAAATATTTTTATAATACTGCTGAGACGCGTTTATTTAAATTGAGTTGGAGAAACGCTTAATGGGAACCAGAGTGAGAACATTGAGATTACCCTCAATGTAGCAATAACCAAAACTATATCATGCACTATTTTAATTATAATCTGCAAGCAACATGCGAAATTGTATACCCTGCTCGACACCAATTAGAGGGCATCAATAGCGGCGAGTGCTAGTCCGAATTGCGGTTTTTGTGCGCATGCAAATGAGAAATGCAGCCAAAAATGTAAATTTGTTTGGCATGTGTATAATTGCACGACCAATACAATTGCCACCGCACACACACACACACACACACACTCACACACACACACGCACACACAGTCGGTGGCCAGCACGTGAACCAAATGCACCACTGAAAGAAACGGCAAACCGTAAAACGGCACCACAAAACGAAACTTTTTAGCTTAAGTAAAATTCGTGTGAAAATAATTCATTAAAATTAGATTAAAATGCTGGCAGGAAACCGAACAAACCTCAAAAAGAACAGGAATAAAAATAAAATGACGGTAAAACTTTAACGTGCTGCACATTTTGCCAAATGATTTCTTAATGCAATTTCTTTAACGTTTGTTTTGGGCCGGGTCATGAGTGCGGATGCCATTGTTGCTCTTGAAGCCCGCACATACACACACAAGCCGGAAAATTCGGGTTGCAAAAAAAAAGAAGCAAAAGCACATAAAGAATAATAGCCGAAGCATAGCGAAAAGTTGTCCTATTTGGTGTTGTTGCCGTTGTTATTCTTTGTTTGGCTGATATGCGTATCAGGAGCAGCAGCAGCAGCAGCAGCAGCAGCGGCAGCAGCAGCAGAAGCGGGCGACTTCCGGCGTTGTCTTTTGTTGAAACATCCACCGAGCTGAGCATGGCTCACGTTTTGCCCAGGGTTGTGCTCATACATACTTAGTTGACAGGTTGAACGCGTCAGTCCGTGAATCGAGTTCAGTTGGATTGAGTGAAGTGGAGTGGAGTGCACTATTCCATGGATCGCCGGGTATTGTTTATCTACCGTTGAGCAAAATGAAAAATAAACGCCATGAATGTAGCTCTAGGAAAATGGCGAATACGGTTAAGAGCCGAGCTAACCCTTTTCTTTAGCCTTTGTTGTCCTCTGCGCAGCTATCATAAATATTTATCAAACATCTGTCATGGGGGCGTTGGCACTTAAGGTGTCAGAAAGGACACACAGGACAATGAGCGTTAACCGCGAGCGCAAGTAGGACACGGTCAATAATGAAACCAGTGAAGAAGGATAGCAAAAAAGCGAGCACGGAAAGAAAAAGGGAAAATTAATTTGCATATGTTAAGTGGCAGAAGCAATTAAAGGCGATGGCGAAGGCACGACAAGGCGAAGGAGTCGCTGCCAGGACGCGGTTGATTGAGATGTGAAAAGGCGCAAACGACGCAAACGGCAGAAAGAAACGGCGACCGGCAAAATGCCAGCGCCAGTGAAGCAGTGGGTGGGCAGGCCTCTACGGTGGAAAATGGAAAATGTGAAATCATAATTGGCTTCCAAATGCTTGAACTCAATTATGTGCGCAAATTTTGGGTGGATGCTGCCGTTGACAGGCAAATTATGGATTCAAGGCCGACGCATAAGCATACAATTTAATATGTACATAGCACACTCTACACACACACACACACCTTCACACACACTTTTATATGTAGTACCCAAATGGGGTAGTTGGGCTGCCTGGGAAATGGCACTTTCACTTTGGGCTTAGGTGCCCAAGACAATTTGCATAGCATTTCCAACGGCAACGAACACACACACACACACACACACACAGCCTGGAGACCAACTGCAAGCCGAAGGGGAATGGGTACACTGAAAGCTGAATGGTGCAGTGGGAAGCTGCTGTCTTGCACTTGAGCGGAGATCACAGCAGACATGATAAATTACTCAAACACAAATTAAATATAAATCATGTCTGCAATGCACAGGAAATTTACACAACGCATTCCGATTTGCAGGAGTGTCAAGACTCCGGTCCGACCCGCAGCTTCGAGCGGAACTGGCTACCTTGAGCTGTTACTCAACGCGACGAATGCAGCTGTCAAAAGGTGCAGAAAGCGCACTCAACGCTCTCAAAGAGCCAAATGAGAACACTGCGAAAACAAAGAGAACGAGGCAAGAAAGAGGGCGAAAACAATACATTGGCTGTGCAAATTCAAGGCAAATTCAAGGCCTGCTTTTATAATCTATGTGTACAAAATGCCATTGAAAAGGAATGCAAGAACAATGGAAATTGAATCCATTTCTTGAAATAAGTAATACTCTTTCGTTCTCTAATATATATTCTTACAAATTAATTTGGTAAAGTAAAACAATCGATTTATAAAAAAAAAAATTAAATAAAATAATTAAATATTTATTAAATACAATTTTCCCATTTAAGCAGTGCCAATTGAGTAATTTTTTGTTTTTTTGGTAACACTGATATGAACAGATAATCTTTATTTAGATCAAAGGTTATATTTACTTTGAACTCAAGTAGGTTTTGTAGAAACGTCGATTAATTTGCCCATTCTCCATCCACGGGAACTAAACTAAACAATTGCAGAAACCTCGTTATGACTGTCCCAAGCTCAGGCGCATAACTAATAAATCCAGTCGAAAAGTTTTGGCCCGTAGGTGCAACGTCTTAACGGATCGGTTGAATGCGGAGGAAAATACGTGTCGTTCAGTTGCTGTGAAGCAAGCGGACTGAAAAAGGGGCAGCGACCACGATGAGCAGCGATGAGGTAAGTGATGTGGAAAATTCGATTCGAGAGTCACGTGCTAATCGCAGCGCATTCCCAAAACCTCTCGGCAGTTTATTGACTTTGACATCGGCGTGCCGTGGGGCCGGGTTGCCTGCCGCTGGTACGGTAATCGGCAGGTGCGTCCGGTGCTCGCCATTCACGGCTGGATGGACAATATGGGCAGCTTTGCACGTCTTATACCGTTGCTGCCCGCCCACCTGGGCGTGCTCTGCATTGAGCTGTCCGGCCATGGACGCTCCTCGCACTATCCGGCTGGGATGCAGTACTCGGTGCTCGAGTGGACGAGCATTACTCGCCGTGTGGTGCTGCATTTCAAGTGGTCGCGCGTTTCGCTGATGGGGCACTCGTTCGGTGCCATCGCCTGCAATCTGTATGCCTCCTTTTTTGGCCAGGATCATGTGGATATGCTGATTGCCATTGATCTGCTCAGCATACCGTACAAGACCAGCAGTGTCTACATCAAGTACTTGGCCAACAGCGTGGAGCGCATGTTGAGTCCGGCGCCAGCACCCAAGCTGTATACCGCAGACCAATTGAAGGAGGCACGCTGGGGACCAGCTCCTTCCGTCTGCAAGGAGCACGCACAGGCGCTGATAAAGCGATGCGTAATGCCGTCGCACGATCAGCCGGATAAGTTGTATATATCGCGGGACTCGCGCCTGGCACACCACACGCTCTTTCCCAGTGGCTCTGGATTCGTGCGAGAGCTGAACTGTCGCATCCGCCACATTCCGTATATGGTCATCAAGGCGAGTGGCTCCCAACTTCATCAACGAGGGATCCATACCAGCCCTGGAGATTCTGCGCAAACAAAATCCCGATTTTGAATATCACTTGGCGCAGGGCGCCCACCACGTGCTTATCAGCGATCCGGAGCAGCTGGCTGCTTGGATTGTGCCGTTCATAAATAGGCATAGACCAGCCACAAGCTGGGAGCATCCGGGGCAACTTAATATCAGCAAGCTATGAAAGGGTCGGAAGTGAGAAGATAACGTATATTTTCAAAACAAAAATGTACATACATACATGTAAATATCAATCAACAATTACCTCTATCCCAAAATGTGGATACAAACTTTAAAAATAAGTCTCTAATAATCTCTATATGTCTTCTAAAGTTTTCTATGGAATCATATGCCATAGGCTTATGTAGATAAATTTGTTCCTGGCTAGTTAAGTATTGCAGTAGGTGAAAAACAACATTTGGTAACATTTTGAAGACACTAAATATTCACTCTACGCAGCTAAAGCACTCCCAGAGCTAAAATAAGCTTTCGTTTCACATATGTCACACAACAACAGCTGATTTCATTTGTTTGCTTTTTTCCATTGAGTAATAAAATACAGAGCGGAATTTTGGATCTCGAGCTTTTACTCAAAATACTTTCTGTGCGACGATGCGGTTCCAAACACAAAATGGAAACGCAACGCCCAGTTGTCTATGCGCGCATATTCTGTTGCTGTGCCTTGCAAAGTCACAAACATACGTCTTCTTCTTATTGGCTTGGTTTCTACTTGTAGCAGGCCGGCCAATTTTATAATTTTTCAATTTTAGGCGACCAGCACACCCTTTCCCTGAGTAGGGTATTTTAACTTTTCCTAAGTGCTGCTAGTACTGATTCAAAAACTTATAAATAAAATAGTATATCAATGTGAGGGAAAAATGTTAGTTCCTATTTGTTTCATTACAATTGGAACTATTATTTAAAATATGGTTTGTATAAACATTTCATATATTAATTGCATAAATAAGGGTAATTATGCTTCGACGCTACTAAATAATACACACATTGTCGAGCCAATGCATAAGTATTTGTGTGCTCAGCCCTTTAACATGCATGAAAACCTGAAGGTTGCAACTTCTTTTCAACACGCGACGTCACAACTGAAGTTTCAGTGCTAGTGTGCAATTTCTGCATACCGAAAAGAAGCCGATGTGACGTCACGTCGTCGCGCCGAATTAGGGACCATTTGATTTTCTTAACTATGCTACTCAGGCAGGCAAAAGTTCTAGCTTCTGACGCCTCGCCTCGCTTAAGCAACAACAACAGCACTGCGTCGTCGAATGAAGACAGACGACGAAAAAGTTTCTGTCTCTTTTCGTCGTGGGCTGGTGCCTATGATCTGCACTCTTCTTTGCTTTTTGCTGAACCCCGCGCCCCGCGAAGATGCCCACGAACGCATCTATGCACGGAAACTTCGATCAAAACAGAATAGAGTACAATGCAAACTGTTGTTGCTTTCAGAGTTTTGTTGTTGCATCCTATGGTAAATTTGCCTGTGTTTGACTTTGTGTTTGCAGACTAACCGCATCTCATTCTCATAAAGTTGTTAACGGTAATAAAAGCTCGGATCCAAAATTCCGCTCCTTATTTTATTGCTCAATGGCTTTTTTCTTAGCTTTCGTCACTTCATTGAGTAATAAAATAAAAAATAATAAATAATAAAATTTTATTACTCAATGCGTCACTTAAGCAAACAATTTGGATTTGCGATCAGACGCCGCTCACACGAAAAAGCTTTTCACGCAGCTTTCGTCTGCTACAGCAACCACACATAAGCACTTTTCGCCGCAGTTGCTATTGTAGTTTGGGCCGAAAGACGAAAGCGGATAAAGCGATTTTTGTGCTGTGCAATAATTAAGAATTATTGAATGTTAAGTAATTAATTAGCTGCCAATAGCTTGGCGATAACAATATCTATAACAAGATAATTCGGAACAACCTTCGCAAGTTCCGAATAAAGCAACCACTAAAAACATTAACAGACGGGCAAAGTTCAGAGAACGAAATGGGAACTTTGTCACTGAGCGACGTGAGTAAGCACAACTGAAAGCTTCGGCCAGCTAGCAGAGCACCTTGTTTTGTTTACACACTGTTCAACATGAAACACATTCCCTTTCACATTTGACAGTACGAAGATGTGCGCATCTGGGCGCCCTGGGGTCACATTGCGGGTCGTTGGTACGGCAATCGATCGGAGCGTCCCATTCTGGCCATCCACGGCTGGCTGGACAACCTAGGCACCTTTGATACACTGATACCTTTGCTGCCCGACTACCTGGGCGTGCTCTGCATCGATCTGCCTGGACATGGATGCTCCTCCCGACTGCCTCCGGGCATGCACTACAGCACAATTGAGTTTGCTCTTATCATAGCACGGGTCATGAAGGCGTACAAGTGGCCAAAGGTCTCGTTAATGGGCCATTCTTTGGGCGGCGTCTTAAGCTATATATACACAGCACTCGCACCACACTCTGTCGACCTGGTCATCTCACTGGACATTATTATACCCTCGTTGGAGAAGCCCCAAGGCTTGAAGCATGTGGCTTTCTCTTTGGACAAACACCTGGTGGAGGATGAGCGAGCTGAGGAGACTTCATTGCACGAACCACCTTCCTACACGCTGGCCCAGTTGCGCAGTGTCCTTAGCAAGGGCAGCAACAACTCGGTGCCGCCAGAGTTTGCCCAGCATTTGCTGTACCGCAGCGTGACCAAGTCGCAGCTGTATCCGGAAAAGTTCTACTTTAGCAGGGATGGGCGAATCAAGTACTACAATGGATTACTGGTAAATTCCGCCTTCGTCGCTGAAATGGCTCGTCGCATCAAGAATAAACCCTATCTCGTCATTAAAGGCTCGGAGTCCAAATTCATTGGTTCCATGTCCTCCGAGGTTATCTCCATTTTAAGGGACCAAAACCCGCATTTTGAATACCACGAAGTGCCCGGCACTCATCATGTACATCTAATCAGGCCCGAACTGTGTGCCGAGTACATAGTTCCCTTTCTGAGACACCATCGTCCGCCCAAAGTGTCCAGCTGGTCGCTAGCTGGCGAGGAGCAAAAGTTGAGCAAACGAGAGCGTCGCAAGGCGCAGGAGAACTTCTTCGCAAGGAATCTGAAGCGTTTCAGCAAGCTGTGATGAAAAAGGTTTCTGAAATAAATCTGAAAAAGTATGATAACAAATATTTACTAAAATGATCTTGCTGTTGATGATGTTACTGATAGGATAGATCACTGAAATATTTTAATTTAGAGCGAAATATTTGAGGGAAGCTTATGATAAGATACTTATCTTCATATGAACTCACAGCATTAAAAGCTGTATGAATTTGTTAACATACAACTCTCTCTCTGTATAGCGGAATTCTCCAGAAAGCTTATGTGTCTTTTGCCTGCTGCAAATGGGCCTTGAACCAGTTGGGGAGCGGCTGTTTGATGAGAAAGACAAAAACTACAAAACCCACCTTTGATACACTGATACTTTTGCTGCCCGCAGACCGTCTTGGGCGATTATTATTTCCAGGGTAATGAAGGAGCACAAATGGTCGAAGGTCTCGTTGATGGGTCACTCGCTCAAAGAAATATGTATTAAGAATGATATCAATAAAAGCTTTTTCTAATGTAATGCCAGTTTGGCTAATTGTTGTTTTCAAAATAAAAGCTAGTCAGCTTTTTTTCTCAAACGCGAGTTGAGTTTATTACCAGCTTTTGGGTAAAGTTAATTCGAAAATCTTTTGGTGCGCGCTATGTCTAGGCAAAAGCTTGATCAGCCTACGCAATTTGAACTCCTGGCGATCAGATTAATTAATTTTTCATTGAAAGCCAGCTAAAAAGCTTTAAGATAATCTTTTTTGTACCACTGTTGGATATATTTTGCCCCAGTTGTTGGTCAGCACTTTGGGTGGGAAGACGGAAACAGTTTTAATAATTAAACGAGCTGTGCAATTTATAAATAATAGCGGATATTAAGTGCTAATCAATTGTCTGTCTGCTGAGATAACATAGATAATACGGAAGAACCTTTGAAAGTTGGCTCAGGTTTATAGACTTATGATGGGAACTTTGTCGTTAAGCGATGTAAGTAAAAATAAAAAGTGCCAAGCGACGTATTTATATGAACTTTAACATTTGACAGTACGAAGATGTGCGCATCTGGGCGCCCTGGGGTCACATTGCGGGTCGTTGGTACGGCAATCGATCGGAGCGTCCCATTCTGGCCATCCACGGCTGGCTGGACAACCTCGGCACCTTTGATAGGCTTATTCCCTTGCTGCCCGACTACCTGGGCGTGCTCTGCATCGATCTGCCTGGACATGGATGCTCCTCACGACTGCCTCCGGGCATGCACTACAGTGCTGACGATTGGGTCCTTGCCATCGCTCGGGTGATGAAGGAGTACAAGTGGTCTAAGGTCTCGTTGATGGGCCACTCCCTTGGCGGTGTCCTTAGCTATATTTACACCTCGCTGGTACCACACACGGTGGATCTGGTCATCTCATTGGACATTCTTCTACCCCCATTGGACTCTGCTGAGGGCTTGGAGATTATGGCGTACTTTATGGACAAGCACCTGGTGGAGGAGGAGCGCGCTGAAGAGGTCTCGATGCACGAGCCACCTTCCTACACGCTGACCCAGCTGCGCAGTGTCCTTAGCAAGGGCACCAACAATTCGGTCTCGCCAAAGTTTGCCCAGCATTTGCTGCATCGGAGCGTTGCCAAGTCAGAGCTGTATCCGGAAAAGTTCTACTTCACCAGGGATGGCCGAATAAAGTTTTACACCCTCTATCCGTTGAACCCAGGCTTGGCAGCCGAAATGGCGCGTCGCTTGAAGGACATTCCCTACCTCATTATTAAGGGGTCCGAGTCACCGTATGTAACTCCCGAATCCGATGAGGTTATTTCCATTTTAAGGAAGGAAAACCCGCACTTCGAATACCACGAAGTGGACGGCGCTCATCATGTGCATCTAACCAGTCCCGAGTTGTGTGCCCGGCACATCGTTCCCTTTCTGAGGCACTATCGGCCGCCCACAGTGGCCAGTTGGTCGCTGGCTGGTGAGGACGCATCCCTGAGCGCGCAGGAGCGTCGCAGGGCGCAGGAGAATTTCTTTGCCAGGAATCAAAAGCCACATAACAAGCTGTAACAGGACGCGAGGGAAATGCTAAATTGATAACTGCGCAGAACGAGGAAAATTTGCCTGTTGCGAGTAGGGCGGAAAGGAAAGTGCGACGAAGGCAGGGAATGATTAACTTAAATACATAAAATACCTGTTAAAGATGCCTCGTCTTCAATATTGTTACAGAGTTGAATGGATCTCAGTGTGTTTTAAGCTCTTCACTGTTATCCTGCAGGAATGTGTGTGATATGTGGCCTTGCTGCAACATTTTGACGCAAGCATAAGCTGCTTAAGACACTTGAGCGCTTTAGAACAATTAGCCCTGGCCACATATAACAGCATAGCTGTGACTTGGCCATGTTGGCAAAGTTGAGCAACGACCAAGACATTGAAAATGTCCTCAAGCGACCGGTTGTCAGCCGGCTTATAACTTAAGCTGGGGGAAATGAAATATCAAATTGTCAGTAAGGCAATTGGCGAAGGTGGGCGGAATATGTTTCAACAATTAGCCGCACATACATACACATCGATAAATATGTACAAGCATAAGCACTTAAATAACACGAAATGTAATCAATTGCTGGCTGGAAAGCATTTGAAAATCATTTTATTGTTGGCGTGACAACAGACGCGTTGGCTACTTTCAGGCGGCGGCAGCGAAAATTAATTTGTGGCAGCCGCAAAAATTTCACTTGCCTACTTTTAGAAGCCGCCTAGTAACGAACGAAAACAACAGAGGCGCATACTTTATTTAATTTAAGCAGTTTCCCGCTGCTTCAGTATCCTGTATCGAGTGTATGAAAAGGTGTATTATTTATTATTTTATATTTATTATTATATTATTATATTTATATATATATATGTATGTATGTATGTATATATGTAGAGTCTTTTATAATTTTAACTTCGCCTTTTATATGTAAGGAAATTAGTTTTAAATAGCAGAACATTTCGAAATCTGAAAGTCTTGGCCCCAGCTTTGGCTTATAGGGTATTTGCTCGTCGTGCAGGCACCCAACTTCCGTTGCTCCAGCTTGTGCTGTCCTTGGCACAGCTGCTGTGCGTGTGTGATGGCGGCTGTTGTGAAGCAGCTGCTGCCGCCTTGCTTCAGTTGTTGAAATTCAAATATGTGTTTGCTTTACCGACGCATAATTTGTCTGTCATACATTTTGATTGCTGACATTAATATTTATGCTTAAAGTTACTGCTGCTCTCGCAGTGTGCCCTAATTGTACGGAAAATTCAATCAATTAACGCAATAGCAAATTCTCTTGCATATTTGCAAACGTTGATTAAACAACTACTTTAAAACACTATCGATTTTGCAATTTACCTGCTGCCACAGACGCACACAAGCACACACACACACTCACACACTCACGTATGGGTGTAAGCAGAGATGCCACATCGCCGCAGGACGTCCCCGTGTGGGTGACGCTGAAGCCATAAACTCCAGGTATACCGTACGCCTAGGATTTTAAATTAAGGCCTAAGCAAGCCCAACTTGATGGCTTTTTTGGCGGAAAGCATTTTCGTCTCAATTTCGCTCGAATTCACGTGGCATTCTTTTGTGGCGCGTGTGTAAAATTCCGTTTACGAAAGGGCAAATGAAAATTGAGCCTCAATTGGCTAGTCGACTGAAAACAGGCAACGAATTTAAAGAGGAATGTACAAAGTTTTAGATTTAGATTTCGTAAATAAGCCAAGTCGAACATTTTAAAGCGCGAGCTTTTCTTCATGCTGAGTTCATTCAGAGGATAGTCGACAAGTATTCAAGAATGAAAGGCTACCCATAAACTTGATTTTAACTGCTTTCAATTTTAGAACGCTAGCAAAAAAGTTGCTTTATGTCTTTTGCCCCTGCAAAGAAAGAATTCAGTATTTTGTTTTTTTTTCAATTTAGGCGAAGAAAAACCCTTAGGCCAAATGAATTATGCATGTTGAGACCATCACATTGAGAACATCACTTTCAGCTGGCCGCTTAATAAACTAAAACTAAAACCAGAGCTGCTTAAAATTCTAGATGTGCGGCGCTCGACGCTGCAATAAATCTGAAACTGCACTCAATTGCCGCAGCGCATGCAATGCGAGGCGTCTCAGTCGCCGTCGCTGTCGCTGTTGACGTCGCCGTTGACGTCGCTGCTGCTTGAAACGTGCGCGCAATTTTCGCAATTTTCTAATAGCCGCTAACGCATCGAGCAACTGGCGTGAGAGAGAGACTGGGAAGGGGGCTTGGGCTCCGTATTCAGCTGTGCAAAGGGTCGGTTATTAAAAAGGAAAACAAGCCAAAAACATTTCACGTACGCGGCCAGAGTTGCATAGGGGTTTTTGTTTTTAACTTGGCCGGAAGTGCTTTCGACGCCATTTTGCGGTCGGCTTTTATGGCCGTCCGGCACTGCAATTGAGAGTGCAGCCAGCTACAAACTATACACGAGATCCTCGAATGCCCTTTATCAGCTACGTGCCCATTGAACCCATCACGCGCTTTAACATCCATCTCTTAACAAAAAAAAAAAAATACGAAAAATAAAAAAAAAGTAAAATAGGTCGCAAAAACGCGCCTCTACCAAAAGATTGCCAATAAATTGTTGCTAAGCAGCGGCAGGGTTACGAGCAGCGGGCATAGGCTTAGGCTGCGTCATGGTCTCGTCCTTGCTGCTGACACAGCAGCCATTTGCATTTTCTCGCCATCCGTCGACCCACATTCCGGCTGGCCATTAAGTCTGCTACAATTTACTTGTGATTGACATGTTTATAAGGGTCGCACAGCAGGACCTTGGGCCGCCTCTACCGACGCTGTTGTCCCTTTGCCGGCGTGGGGGCGGGTCATTGTTTGTTTGCCTCCACAACAAGTGAAGCCTAAAACTGGTTTTCACTGCTTTTGCACTTACAATAAATCTTTGATATTTGCACTGACCGAGCATACTAAATATCCTTTTGCATTTCAAGTGCTTTATAGAGACAGCAACAAGACTCAAATTCCTGGAATCCCATACGCACACACAATTAAAAGTTCCCACGTTTGTGGGCCCATGAATAAAACAACAAGATAAAGAAAAGGCTGCAAGCAAGATAACGATTGTTTTATACGCTTACTTTAGGATTTGATAAATTATAGTTTGTTATTCTAAATATGTTGTGGAAATGTTAAGTAAACCTTTTCATGGAGATGTATTTAAAAATGGGTATGTGAAGATTCATTATATAAAAATTATTATTGATTACATTTTTTTTAATTAAGCACTTTGAAAATATGTCAATTAATACTAGATTAATAGTTTAGAAAAACATCACTTAAACACCCTGATACAAAATATTAAGAAACCATAGACCGGCATATGTCTAGTGAGTAGCTTGTTTTACACTCCTACAGCAACTGAATCCAAATAGCTAATATACCTTCGTTGCAGAGCATTAGCAAACGCACACTCCGATATCAAGTGCAGCAGACAAAACGCATGTTTTGTTTTAATTTAGCTGGCAGAAAAGAAACCACAACTTCAACTCACATGTGAACAGGTTTTATGTGCACTTTCCGAGCATCAATAAAAAAGGGCAAAACGTGCAAGTAATCAGCCAGTCAACGGCAACAATAGCCCAATTGATATGCAGCAACAAGAGGAAAAACAGCTGACATGCAACGTTGGAGCCACAACTTTCAGTTCGAGCGCGCAACTCAAACCGAGTTGCAAAGTGCGCAGCGCAGGCGCCAAGCAACCTACGAGATACAAAACGAACTTCAGTTGAGCGCGCGAACTGTTGGCAAACGCACGGCGAGTGGCTGCTGAGAGATCATTGGCACGGGTACGATAACGGACACGGGCACGGGCTCGGGCACGGGCACGGGTACGGACTTGTCTGCTATGGCAAACAACGACACAAGTGCAATTTGAAAGTCAATAACTCGAGCTGTGCCACAAAAAGAACTTAAACGAAATTTAATGTCAAATTACAATTTGAGTGCCGCATAAAAAGACCAAAAATAATTAATTACAGCAAAATTGTAATGAAGCCGAGAGCTGAAAAACATTTGTCAGCTGTTAAAACAAATTTTTTGGTCGAAATGCTAATGGGTTTTGGCTTTTCTTGCTGTTACTGCTGCTGCTGTTGCTGCCAGCTGAACTTTTCAATTAATTTAACAACCCGAACAAAGACGTCGCTCATTTTCGCTTGGCCCGCATAGATCTTATCGTCATATCATAAAAGAAGAAGAGTTCTTAAGAAAGTTTACGAAATTGAAACAACAAAAAGCGCCACAAAACGGTTTCTTGTTTTTTTTTACTTGTTTATTTTTTTTTGTCTATTTTAGTGGCATTTTTAACGTGCCGCAAGGCCTAAAACCGCCTGCTAAGGTGTGCCCTAACAAAAGCGGGCCATTTAAGCCCCTGCGGCTGGTCCCCCCTGCTCTTTTTGTCTCCCTGCCTATCTCTCTCTAAATTACTTTTTTATATTTCTTATACGAATTTTTGCCGCGTTGCTACTTTTTGGCCATGCGAATTATTCAATTTGAATCTGACATTTGAAACTTGAAATTCATGTTGCTGCTGGAAGTTAACGTCGAAGTTGTTGTTGATGTTGCTGCTGCTGCAGCAATTTTTGCTGTTGCTGCCATTAATTGTAATTCAATGCGGAAGAGGCAGCGGGCCATAACCGCTAGTCGGCTCAAAACTCTTGACAATTATTACTGGCAACAGGTTGCCAAGTGGTGCAAATTGCCGCAGCCACATTGAAAATTCTTGGCCATAAAACGGAGCAAGTTTTAGACTCACTTTACGCATAACTGTAAGATAGACAACAAACTTGCCAACAGAACAGGATTTCTGCACAAGTGAAAGATTTGCAAGCAAGCGAGCTTGCGCGCGTGTGTGTGTGTGTGTGTGTGTGTGTGTAAGTGCTGCCACGCCTCTTATCACTCAGCGTAGTGAGCAACAAATTAAGCCAAAACTGCAGCTGCTGTTGGCCTGGCATAGAAAAAGTTTAGCGGCCTCCCCGTTGACTTCGATTTGTGTCAAGTAATTTTCAAAAAGCCAAAAACATAAAGGGGGATTTGCGAGACAAGAGTGCTCAACCTGGAAATACTCCGTAGTAGTCAAAATATAAATATAAAATGAAAGCTGCAAAAATGCAAAGTTTTTTTTTATTTGAAATTAATTAATTCTGATCATGTTTATAAAGCCAGTAAATATCAAATTTGTTTATACTAGCTCTTAATTTATTTGAGTACAGATAAAACAGCGCCTATAGATTCAGTAATGGATGCTGATCAAGGTTTTTTCTTCTATATATTCTAAGGCATATACAGCCAAGTACAATTTTTGTAAGCACAATTGTCCTATACACTTCTGTAGCCATTTCAAAGATTGCTGGGTATACGCAAACTATGCGCAAAATTGGTATTTTCCATTAGCAACAAAAACAAGAAGAAACAGCCAGCAGGCAAAACTGGCAGCCAGGCAGCCATTCGGCCAAGCTCTTAAACTAACATGAAAATAGTGAAAATCATGTGTGCCTTGTGCAGTTGCAGTCTTTCAGTGTTTGGTCTTCAGTCTGCGACTTGTCAAACGTGTTCCGCAACGGCATTGGAAATGCATTGTGCAGCAGCAGCAGCGGCGGCAGCAACAACGGTTGCTGCAACAAACAACAGCAGTAACTGTGACTCGTATTAATTTTCAACAAAAAACAACAAAAGGCCGCCCCAATAAAAAACAAATAGTCATATGTACAAGTTTTTGCCCCTTACACACTTTTTAACTTGGCTGTTTTGTTTTGTTTTTTTTCCTTCCATTTTGGTTTGAACCCGGCCCGTTAATAGAAATGACGCTTTCAAAAGTTTAAAGCCCTGACAATTAAGGTGTTCTTTACGGTCAACTCATGGAGGAGGACGTCTTGAATGCGCTGCAGATGCGCAGCGCTTATCTCTCCGGTGGCTACGATCGGGACAAGCGAATCATATTCATTGTGAATGCGTTCAATGATCAACAATTGTGGAACCGGCGCTGCCTGCA
Source organism: Drosophila colorata (assembly GCA_035041545.1). Taxonomy (NCBI): domain Eukaryota; kingdom Metazoa; phylum Arthropoda; class Insecta; order Diptera; family Drosophilidae; genus Drosophila; species Drosophila colorata. Next base: position 13,128,073 of record JAWNLD010000564.1, read on the forward strand.
ACTGACGCTCGACTATCTCAAGCGTTCGCTCAGGTGAGTCTCCAAGAACCAGAAGTAGAAGTAGGAAGAAGCAGAACTGGTATACGAGGTAGAAACAGACCGCTAATCGAGCTAATTAACATAGACAAAATATGCAAATAACCCGCAGATGATTTAGGCTCTATGCTTGAGGCTTTTCATTAGACATTGTTATGCCCTGGAGCTGGGGCTGGGGCTGTGGCCGGGCTCTGCAGTTCTCTGATATGCTAATACTATTTTATGAACCTTAAAGCTTTAGTGAACAGCTTTTGAGATCAAAGTTAAGGCTTGCCGCAGGCTGAATTAAGCTAAGTTTGGGAAATGGCATAGACAGATCACCTTTCTTTATCTTGATTGCTATATTAGCTGAAAACTTATGAACTCTTGTCTTTAGTATGTGAATTTGCATAGACAGATCACCTTTCTACGTCTTTCATTAGTATCTGAGCTTCAAACCTATGAACTATTGTCTTTTTTTTGCTATCTTAAATGCAAAACACGCATATTTTTATGTTTTGAGTTTACGAGCTACAATAAAAACTAGCATTTAAATAATTTATGACTGCACGTATTTATGTGATCAATCAACTGGCATTAGGCCCAGACCTAATTCCAGTCCTCCTCTCAAGTAACTAATCAACAACTAAACGAGATTTGCATAGGCCGTCTAACGAAGCGTTTCTTAACTGCTGCTCTCTTTTCCCTTCTCCGCTCTCCCCACAGCGCTTCAATCTTGCAAAACGGCGTGAGCATCATTGTCAACGCCCAGGAGAGCAGCTCGCGAATTTCCAGACAGCACGTGCGGCAAATCTATGCGCTTTTCGGCGGCGACATCAGCGTCGATGTTTATCTAGTCAGAGCGGAGGGCTTCTGGGAGAAGCACGTGGAGCCTTGCGCCAAGTCGCAGACCAAAGGCGAGGTAAGCCAAACCGCATGCATATGCAAATGAAGCAAGCGTTAACCGGCTGTGTCCACCCCGCAGCCCTTGGTGCTGTCGAAGGCGCGCCTGGCCAAATTCATAGAGCCGCACAATCTGCCCGAGGAGCTGGGCGGCACGCTGCAATTCAATTACGATCTGTGGCTGCAGCAGCGCAAGGTAAGCGCCGGCACTCAAAACCCAAACACCACTAAGCGATACTCTTTCCAATTCAGTCCATTGACGAATTCAGCAGGACCCACGCGCTAACTTTGAGCGCCATGGAGCAGCTGCTGATGCTGCTCGGCGGGCACAAGGCGTTGCGGCCAGCGGAAGCGGATGTCGAGCTAAAGAAGAGCGCCCAGTTGCATGCGCACGTGCAGCACAGCATTGAGGCAGCTATTGAAATGGGTAAGCGAATAGCTTTTAGCTGCAGCAAGTTCGTTGCCTGAGTCTTTCGTTTTGCGTGGTGCGCGAAGCAATTTACATAATTTCAATGCCCTACGCCGCCGACAATAACGACTATCGAAACGAGTTGGCAGACAGCAAATGTGACAAGTAATCCAAAGCAACAACGACAACGACGACCTGAAAAAAACATAAGTCGTGTGCGTGTTTCAATTAGAAATGAAAATGTTTGGCAAACTTGTTTTTTGCGTTGTGGGCTGGCTTTTTATTACACTGAATAACATTGAAATTAATAATGTGATCTTCAAAATGTGTGATATGTGAATGTATCTAGAACAGAACAGGTACACATATATTTATATGTATGTATAGACATTTTTGGATTTTTTTTCATTTTCAAAGAAATTAACTTTTAGCCAATTTCAAATTCAGCTAGCCATTTTTACACTTTGAATCGTTTTAAATAAACTCTGAAGATAAAAATAACTTTCTTAAAAACCGAAAAAGTGACAACACAGAAAATCCAGATAAATTATTTAGTATATTTTTCCATTGTCTTCGCAGATGTTAAGCTTATTTCTCTCACATAGTTTAAAAAGTTTATTAAGCACTTTTCCACGCGTTTTAAACCTTTTGTTACGCCTGGAAAATTTAAAAAAAATTTATAATAAAATTTTTTTGTTGATTTGTTAAACTTTAAGCGCATTTTAGTACTCATAACTGAAGATCACACACATTTGATACACAATTTTTCACACTAGGCCACAGCTGAATGAATTAAGTGAACTGCATCGGCTCTTTGAGCTTTGTTGTGCTGTGTGTCTGAAGTGTGCTCAACAAATGGAGAATGCCACAGAAACCGCACGTTTGAAGCTCATGTTGTTGTCGGTGGCGCGTGTGGGTGACTCCATTAAATATCGTGACCCTTCACTTAGGCAGTTTTCTGTTGTGATGCGCAACGAAACTGGCACAAGATTGAGCGTAGCTTTTCACTTTTACATGAGGCAAAGGCAAATAGAAACGCAGGCAAATGTTGTGTTAACTAAGCAAACGCACGGCTAATAAACAGATTTTCATTGAAACTAAACCCTTTTCCTCATTTCTCTTTTGCTACGCAACGCGCAGGTAATGCGATCTTGGCGCGCTTTAACGAGGTTTACGAGACGCAGACGGCAACGCCACATGCCGCACCTGCTGCCAGCTTAGGCACTGCGACAACACCAACAACAACAGCGACAATGGCAACAACAACAGCCAACGCCCTGTGCCCTGCTAAGCCGCTGCTGCCGCCCGATCTTGGCTGCGAGCGCGCCCGCATCGAGCTGCGGCTCAATGAGATCGAGAAGAAGCAGACGGCAATACGCACCGCTTGGCTGGAGCTGTTGCGCTCGCTGCGTGAGGCACGCGAGCTCTGCACGCTGGCCGAGGGCGTGGCCTTTGTCACCAACTGGATTCTCAACCAGGCCGAGCAGCTGCTCAGCCGCCAGCGCAGCGTCGGCAGCGATGTGCGCGCCTCCGAAACGCTGCGTGCGGCGCACGATCAACTGGAGCTGGAATGCCGCGACACCTACGGCTGCTACGCGGAGCTGCTCTACAAGATCGAGCAGTTCGCCAAGGAGCGTGCACCGGCCATGTGCCGGGATCTGCTCTCCCAACGCGACTTTATGCAGTTCGTGTGTCGCTCCTTTGCCGAGCGCCTCGAACGCCGGCGCAAGGTGCTCATGACGGCGTTGCGATTCCATCGCCTGCTGGATCAGTTCGAGGAGCAGCTGCTGATAGCCAACCACGCGGCCGACGCGGAGCCCAGCGAATTGGACGGGCAGCAAGCCGAAGCGATGCTAATGCAGCTAAAGACCAGCCAACAGCTCTTGGGTAAGTCCGGCGCGGATAGATAGTCGGGTCGATATACTAGCTGGCAGTTAACGGCGTGGTTCAGCGGTTTTATGTGCCCTGCCATGTGCAATCGTAACTATTTAATGGCTAAAAATATATCAAGTGAAAGTCGTCGTGTCGCTTCGGTTGATGTGAATTAGTATCTGTAACTGATATTTAAATAGACAGCTGAAATACATGCATTTAACTAGCCGAAAATACATGTTATGGACCTTTGAGCTACCAATTTGCAGCTGATCGTGCAACAATACATATGACAAAGCAACATTTATTGCCCAAGCCTAGTTTTCTAAGTAGAAAGTATATGAGTTTTATATAAGTTATATATGCTTTGAAAATCCTAAAATAGGTATTGGAAAATCTTTACAAGTTTCTTTGCACAGTCAAAGTTACATGGCTCGACTTCATTTGATAATGTCTTGAATTGAGTTACGACATATCTACATATGCATAGCAATCGTATAACCCAGATAGATAAGGTACTAGATACCATTTGGGCAACATTTCAATAGCTTGACAAAGTTCTTACGAAATTGTAAAGCTTTGTAAGCGGCATTTTCGAGCACATATATATATTCTTGATCTGACTGGCAGCAACTTGGTCTTTTCATTTTATAGATATAGATATAACAAATATAATTGTACTACTTTTATAGATTTATTATAGATATTATTATATGATAGGAACTCTATTGGCAGACACAACAAATGCCTATTCGCTTAGCTTATCTGTTGGATTACACAGATTTTTTGATCAACCAGAAACCGCTTCCCCCGTTTGCTGCCCAATCTAATCAACGGACTGAACCCTGCCCAAACCAAAAAAATTGCATTGTTGTTCCCCTTGTTGTTGTTGTTGTTGCTGTTGTTCTTGCAACAATCAGTTGCAACTCGCTCAAACCGTTCCACCACATTCACAGGCAACATCGAACGCGAACTTGTGCGCGAGGGCGAGAAGCTGAGCGACATGTTGGCCATGCCGGTGAAAGACGCTCTGGGCCGTGACCTCCAGCTGGACTACAGCAGCGACATTGCCCAGCTGCGTCGACAGATTGACGCGAGCCGCGAGCGCCGGCAGCTGTGCGGACAGCGACTGGCGCTGCAGCGGCTCACCTTGGAGCAGGTGACCCACATTCACGGCTACGAGCAGGAGGTGCGCTGTGCTCTCCAGTGGCTCAGCGAGCTGTACGCGGTGCTGTTGCGCTGTCACTCCCATGTTGGCTGCAACATTCACGAGATCCAGCTGCAGAAGGACGAGCTGCAGGGGTTCGAGGAAACCGGACGGGTGAGTTTTTGACGCCAATTAATCCGAGAGAGCGAGAGAGAGAGAGAGAGAGAGAGACAGTTCGAGAGAGATCTGCATTTTTTTGGCCAGCCTGTTTAAGCGCACTTTTCTCCCCACCTTCCACAGAGCATTTTCAACTACGGCTGTCAGCTGCTGGAGGCCTCGCAGACGCTGCGTCTGTGCTGCAAGCTGGAGCAGTCGGAGCCGGAGCAGTTCCTGCTGGAGCTGCAGCGCACCTGGCACAGTCTGCAGTCCATTGCCCAGGAGCAGATGACCCGGCTGCGCGTCTCCGCCGTCTTCCATCGCAGCGTGGAGGCCTACTACAGGCAGCTGCGCGACCTGCGACCGCTGCTCACCCACGAGCTGGCCGCTCAGCTGCAGCAGCAGCGCCAGCAGCACAATCGCAGCAGCAGCGGCATCAGCAGCGATGCGGAAGCCTCGCCGGAGCTGTCGCCAGCCGGCGGCCTTGGGGCACGACTGCAGCGCCACCTGCTGGCGCGCGAGCAGCTGCTGGTCGAGGTGGGTCGCATGGTGCGGCTGGGGCGGCTGCTCAAGAAGCGTCTCAAGGAGCCCTTCGTGCTGGATGCGCTCACGGGCAAGAGGTGAGTGTGCGAGCGCTAACCCATTTCCAGATGAGGCGGAAGCGCGAGTGCGTGGCGACAACCGGAAAGCACTCAAAAGCAAAGGCAAAAACAAAAGCAGGGCGAAATCCACTCAAATATCTGACGAAACAGTTTTTTAGATAAAACCAAAATAAAAGCTGACAAAACTAAAGCAAATGTGCCGCCGACCACTCAGAATTGTTGGGCCACAACAGTCTATTTCGGTGCGTGATCCAGCGCGGAGCGTCTGCAGCTCAACGGGAAGCGTCGTCGTCGTCGTCGGGAAAATACATAAATACATTTAGCGGGGCAACTTGTCAAGCTGTCAAGTGAATGAAACATATAGTATATATAGATCTCTATATGTAGATCTTTGGGTCGAACCCCACTGGAAAAATATAAGAAAAACGTGTGCTGACAAGTGGGTCAAAGAGGATCTTTGAGCATTGTGCATTATCAAGAAAAGAAGTGTCTGCATAATTGCTGCATAATTACCCCCCTTTCACCCGTTGTGCCGTGTGTAGTCCTGAGTAATTGAGCACTTACCGCAATTGTCATCTATTGAACTGGCCCGGAGCCAAACGCGTGTTCAGCTATTGCGTCAAACTACTCAATTGTGGGAGGCGCCGAGAGACGCGTCGATCGAAAGACCCAAAATGTTTGCCAGATTTCGCAATTTGTTTGGCAAATCGAAAGGCGACGAAGTGCCCACCATTGACGTGGACGAGGTGCCCAACGGGGACTCAGCTGCCACGTGCAACGGCAACCAGGCGCCTTTGGCCAGCGAAGAGGAGGATCTGAGCAATGGGCACGAGGAGCCGCTCAGCGCCTCCACGCAGGAGTTGTCCCAGCTGCTGGATGCCATTAACCTGAGCAGCAAATTGCCGGATGTGAGCAGCGAAGATACGGAGGAGAAGGAGGATGATGATGACGATGATGACGATGATGAAACGGCGAGCACTTCTAGTGTAAAAACCAAAATAGCCAAAGCTTCCATAGAGCGTGATATTATATTAGAGGAGACCGAGGAAGAGCAAGATCCGGAACAGGAACTGGAGCCAGAAGAGGCACGCCTGCACAGCCTGGACAAGATTAAGGCGCTGATCCGCAACGACAGCGAGACGTATCCGCACAGCGACTATACGGACACGGACGATGCCACGCCCTCGCACTCACGCACCGCCTCACTGGACTCGACAGCAGATGGCCTGCAACAGCAACTGACTAAAAGCAATTTATTTCCATGTGATTACAGCGTTGTGCCGGATGAGCTGCCGCTGGACAGCAGTCCAAGTCCGTTGCACGACAGCGGTCGCAACAGCAGCGCCGGCAGCGAGCCCATCCATGTGGAAGCGGCCGCTACGTTGACGGTGACGCCGACGGGCAGCAATGAGCTGGCCTGTGCCGCCATCTCGCACAAGCTGAGCGCCATTGCCGAGGTGGCCGAGTCCCTGGATGCGGTCATACGAGACTGCAGCGGCGGCGAGCTGGATCTGTCCAATGCGACGCCCAAAAAGCTGGGCAGCAATGGCATGGGCAGCGAGGTAAGTCACAATCGATTGCTTCTGCTTATGGTTTGGGTCCTTCATTTGGTTTCGCTTCCCCGTTTGGCAGGACTGGCAATCGCGCTCAACGGAAGATGAATCCTTTGCCACGGCCTCCGAGGGCAATTTTACGCCCAATTCGCATTCGTCGTCCTTTCAAACGGCCTCTGGACGCACCAGCTCGTACATTGGCTCCGCCAAGAACTCCTTTGACGAGGCGGATGACTCGACGCTGAGCAACTTTGAAATACCCGAGCTGCCGCAGTCGCCGGTCAACATGTCCTTTGACAGCTCTGAGCTGAGCTACTTTTCCGCACAGCAGCCGCTGAAAGGCGACGATCAGGACAGCGTGGTGGGCGTGGCCGAGCTGCATAGCCAAAGTGTGACGCCCACGCCCGAGGAGCAGCACCAGCTGCTGGCCCAGCCCATCGAATCGGACAGTGAATTGGAGGCCTACGGCCTGGACTCGGTCGGCATCCGTACGGAGCTGCTGCCCAGCGTCTCCACGGCCGTCACGCCGGAGGTGAGTGCCCAGCCAGCAGCAGCTGCAGCTGCAGGCTGCGCTGCTACTAACAACGCAGAGCAGACAACGTCAGCGCCAACGCAGGCGCCGGCGCCGGCGCCGGCGTCGTGGCGCCGTAGTAAATACTATGAGAATATAACGAAACAAACGATCAAGGGATTTCTCTGAGAGATTTGCCCTCGTCCCGCGACCCAACGAAACCCGCCTAATTAAGATGCGCCATTTGCTTTGCTGATTTGCTGCTTTGTTCTTGTTGTTTGTTGTTTTTGCAACGTTTTTCTTGCCAAATGAATTTGCTGGCAGCTTATTTGAAATTATTTTATTTCTAATTTATTTAAGATCGTTTCTATTTTGGCTATTTTAGCACATGAGCCAAACAAGTTCTTTCAGCATTTGTTTTGTTTTTCTTTTTTAATATTATTTAAGAGATGCGCATGTTTTAGTTGTATTTATTTAAATTATTAATTGAGTTTACTTAGTTTACTTTGCTTGCGACAATTAGAGAATTCCAAAATAATTTTAACTTTTAGCCTTTGTTTATTAATTTATATTTATGATTTTATTACACAATAATTAAATAATTCATATTTTTAGCTGATAAAAATGGCATAAAACTCGTTTTTTTTTTTAAATAAGTTCAATATTAAAAAAAATATATTCATTTTTTCGAGTCACAAATAAGTCAGAAAATATCGAAATTATGTTTCAAATATATTTACAAATGTTCGTTAAATGTAATTATTTATTGCTTGCTTAAAAGTGTTGCATAACCTTAGGCTGCAGCTAGAAAAGCCCGCTATAACCTTTATGTGGGCCAGAAGTTAAAAAGTAACCCAAAACAAAAGCCTAATTAAAACTGTTTGGGTTGTGTTAGCCGCAGTGGGTGGTCTCAAATGTTAACAAACGCTTTTTAAGTGATTTAAATTTTATGATATGTGAGCTGTCAAAAGGGTGTTGATACACACACACACACACTTACACAAGCCATTCAAATGTCTCATTAATCTCAATAAAAAGCATTATAAATAAAATATGTGTGAGGGCAGCTCTCAGCCCACTGTGCACATGTGTGCGTAAGGGCTTCAGATGAAAACTCTGGTAAGTTGGGGAGTTTTGTAGCCCATCTTGAGAGAAGCGCCATGCAGCAATCAAATCAAATTGCCGCCAGTTTTGCTTGGTGCTCGTGACGGCTGCAGAAAGCTGGCCAAGACACAAAAGCGGCGCTGAAAATATAATTCAATAAATTTGGTGCCGTTGATAGGCTGCAAAATAATAACAGAAAACGTTGATTGGAAGCAGTCGCCACAGCGGCAACACGAACGGCACGAACTCGACTGAGCGCTAACCCTTGCCCGCCGCCCACCGCCCGCCCCAAGCCGCGGTCAGCACTCGAGCATCGCCTGCCACACGCATTTTGGACGCTCAAGTAGCGTAAAACTGCGATTGGATTGGGGGAGGGAGGAGGGAGGGAGGGAGGTGCGGAGAAGCGTTGAATGCGGGCGGCCGCCTGTTGCATTCTATTAAGACACGATGCAGTCAGGTTGTTGCAGCAGTTGTTGTACTTCGCGATGTTGTTGCTGTTGTTGTTGCTTCTTCGCTGTGTCTGTTATTAAAGTACAAGCTATACTTGAGCACATTGTTGCTGCTGCTGTTGTTGTTGTTGTTGTTGCCGGCACAGGGCATTAAAAATTGAAATCATGAATTAACGACGCAACGAATGCCAAGAGCACTTGTTTATTTATGTCGTCACCGCCTTCTACGCTCCCCCCTCTCTCGCTCTCACGCTCTCTCGCTCACACACACAACACAGCTCAGCCGGCTTTCGGAACTGAGCTCAACTGAGAGCCGTGAGCGCCAATCAGTCGGCCAAAGCTGAGCGAAACGGTTAAGTGCCGGGTTCCCCCAGTTAGTTCGCTCGCGACACGATCTCGGCAACGGGCCGAGCGATCTGCCAGCCGCGTTCGTCCGGTTCAGTTCCTCGGCCGTTCCTCAGTCTTGTTCGAAGTTCGCGTCGTTCGGTTGTGGGGCACGCGGCGCGCGCGTTTCTTTCCAATCGTTTGCTCATCACTCCGTTTTAATTTTTCAAACAAAATATAAAAAAAATGTGCGAATAAAGTTTTTGAATAATGTAAATTTGGCACAGAAATGTAAATGAATTTGTGACGCTAACGAAAGGCACAATAAATTAGCAGCTAATGGCATTGAATGCTACATAAATTATAAATAATAAAGAAATATGTATATACATATTTATTATATTATTGGGGCACAAATTGTGTTCTAATTTTGTTATTATTGTTGGCCGTCGACGACGCTCGCAACATAGCGAATTAACAAGCGAATTGCAAAAAGACATGATAAATAAATATTGTCTCGTTGACTAGTTCGAGGCTGTCAGTTAAAATTGACAATATTCGGGGTGGCTAGCGTCAGGCAGGCAGCCAAATTGTGGCAACCACGCCCCATTTCCAGACATGTGATGTGTAAACTTTTATAGTGCCTGTTTATTTTTAGATACGGGCCAGAAAAGTACAATTAAAATCATTTACATTGCCTCATACGAAAATCGCTTCAAATGTTTTGGCTATTAAAGTCAAAAAAAATCAGAGAGAAAAAAAATACAAATTACCTAATGCCACAGCCGGGCGCACACACTGTACAAACAGGGAGAGGGCGCTGCAGGGTGGCTGTTCGCCATTGCGTATGCGTAATATTTCAAAAATAAATGAAAGCTGCCATAATTTCTGCCAGCCAAAATTGTTGCAATTGATTGAGCAGATGAGAGCGCAGAACAGCCAAAAGGTTAACATTTTCAGACATTGCAACAATTGGCACATGTGTTTGCGGGTATCTTAGTAGCGCGCAGATACAACAACAATGATTAGCCTGACGCACATCCGCCAAATGTGGGCTATTCAAACGGGGGGCGCAGAGCAGAGCAACACCCAAGTATTGCTCAATACGCGTAGTTTTTCGCTTTAGTTTGATTTCAAAAATAGCGCAAATTGAGCATTGTCATCGAGCTGAGCGAAGATCGCCGCAGCGCACGCATCAAAGGCAGAAGCCGTTTCTCAGGCGCAAATGCAAAATTCAGCAACAAATGCAAATACATTGGCATAGGTAGCTATAGCTATATATATTAGTACGTATATATATATAGACTTTGTTGTGCTTAGAGCACAATAATAAACAGGCAGCGCGAGGCATGAAGTCATAGTCGATTTATTTGCCATAGTTCTTCGAGCTTTTTTTTTTCTCGCTCGGAGCGCTCTGAGCGTATTCTATGTGATGGGGGCCGTCAGACGATCGCCAGCGTTGATAGCGTACGCGACAAACGAAAAATCGAGGAAAATCGCAAAGATCGCGAAAAACGAACAACGAACTAAGCCAAACAAACAAACAAATAAACAGAACTAAATAACTTAAGTTAACCATAAACATATAACATGCCGTCTGCATTATTTCTTTTTTAAAGCTAACGAAAACAAAAACAAAAACTAAACACGAAATGCACAACAACTAAGCGAAAGACGCCGCGCAAAAAGAAATAAAATTTTTCGAGAAAAATAAAGCACAAAAAACAAAGGAAAGCTAAACGGGAAAGATTAAAAAACGCCCACGCAAAACACACAAAACTACACGTAGCCGCTAAGCCGACAATAACAACAACAAGCCGAAAGAAGAAAAAACAACCAGCAAACAACAACAACACTCAACACACTTCACAGCCGCAACATGGAACGTCGCCAAACGTTAGACTCATCGATGTCTTCACTGTACTCGGCCAGCTCCTCGAATCGCCAGCAACTGCAGCCGCAGTCGCAGTCACAGTCACACTCACAGTCGCAATCCCAGCTAGACGCCTTCAATTATTCAGCAACAATGTCATCATCGTCGCCAACGCCAAGCCAGGCAACGTCCTCCTCCCTGCGAGCCACCACCATCGGCACCGTTGTCGTACGCTGCGGACCCATCCAGCTGGTGATAGCGCTCTTGCAAGTGAGTTGTTTTTGTTGTTGTCGTCGTCGTCGTCGTCGTTGTGGTTGTCGTTGCTGCTGTTGTTGCCGTAACTGTTGCTACATGGACATAGTTGCAGATACCAATAGATAACTTTGGCTCGAAGTAGCAACCGCAGCAATTTATGCAGCTAAACTTTGCCGTTAAGTCAAAAGGGCAAATATGTAGATGATACTTCTGGCAAACATGAGATCTCAGCGTAGGGAATAGAATGAAATCATTAGGGACTCGATTAAAATGGTTATATATATGTATGTATTTATATACACATACATACATATTTCTTCTCGAATGCGTATCGCTCTTCTACGCGATTTTCATAAACTCAAGTAGCACCAATATTTGAATTAATAAAAATCATGTTTAAGCTAACTCTCGCTCAATTCCTTGCTCCTCCCTCAGCTGCTTTTAAATTCGCAACACACACAACACGTCTTTTTTTATGGTCTCAATTAAAGTCTACCAATTTGTTTTATTTTTTGTGTGAGAAACAGGGACTGTTTTTCTTTCTCTCTCTCATTTTCTCTCTTGCTCTCGTTCTTTTTTACTTTCTATCTCTCTATATTTCCTTACTTACGATTTTCATAAATAATGTTGCTCTAATTATTGAATCAAAAGTTAAAGGGGTCTATTCAGACTTTGATACAGGGGATTTGATTTAAACTTTATAACAAATCACACATAAAAGTCAAATATTTAACTTTTATTTCTACTAATACCCAAAACTGGTTGTTTGGTTGTTTAAACCGGCTTTAATATAATTTCCGTGCCAATTAGCACATTGAGCGCACCACAACGAAAGCAAAAGTTGTTGATAGCAGTTATAAATTTATGTATGTATAGACATACATATGAATGCTTGAATGTTTGTAGCAACGTATTTGAAACTAAAACAAAAGGTTCAAGGTTGTCTGACATCAGCAGAGCGAGCGTGCGCGTTCTAACGTGACAAAAGAAATGTATCTGCAAGATACTTTGGCAATTAGGCGCAGATGCTACCTGCCTGACAGCGCCCAGCCGAAAATAAAAATAAAATAATATTAAAAATAAAAAGAAATACCAACCACAGGCATAAGCACAAAAAAAAAATTTGCTACACAAAGTGAAAACGGGTAGCCCACCAATATGAAGAAGAACAACAAATCAATGAGAAACTTTGGGCCTCACATGCGTAGCGAACTTGAGGCTACAATCTGTGGCCTGAACTTGAGATTGAGAAATGGAAGCGCTACAAGTTTCATGCCCCAGACAACATTCAATAATTATAGACGACGCTAAAGTTGTATGCCACTGGCTTGTTATTTTGATATTTTTTTTTTCGTATTTTATTTTCGTTGTTCATTCAACCCGTTCGAAAAAACTCATTGAAATTTTCGGCCACTTTGTGCCACTTTTTCGCCAACAATTTCAATGGATTCCTCTTTCTGAACACTCCATGTGTTTAGCATTTAATTTGATTTACATATTCTTTTTTTTCGTTTTTGTTGGGATTTTTTGTATTTTCCCCCTTATTTTGTGTTGGAGCGTCTGCAAAATGCATGAGTCAGTTGAAAACATTTTGCTAAGCGCTTTTCAACACGTTTTTCTTTTCTTTATTTTTTTTTTGGCAAATTCTCGTGTATCGTCTATCATATATAAAGTACAATTTTCTATGAAATGAAAACAATTCGGAAAGTTGTACATCCACCCGCTAGCAACAGTTTAATTGATTTGTAGAGGTCTTAAATGTTGGAGCTCTAGACTGCCACCAAAAGCGTTGAAAATAAATACGAAAGTATTTTTTTCGACGCCCAGGTAAACAAATTAGCGGAGGAGGAGAACAAAGCCAAAAAAAAAATTGTTAAAAAATAAAAAAAGCAAACAGATGTAGATATTTAAATACATGAGGTACGTGCACAGAGACACAACAAAAGCCGTAGCATGTTTCTAAAAAGATACATTTCGATGAGCTCAGTTTTTGTTATTGTTATTGTTATTCTTGTTATTGTTATGCTAAGAGAGTGACGAGTGGGGCGGGGGCAAAGCGGAAACGCACTCAAAGTTATGGATAGTCTGTGAAAAGCTTTTCGTAAAGATTAAAGCAACAGTAAGTTTTCATGCTGTGTACATATACATAAGTATGTAAATATAGATGTACTCGCGCATATGTCAAAGTTTCTTTTACAGATAAATATTTAACTCTTTTTTGAAGTTTGCATAAGTTTGATGAGACTGTTAAGTATAGCAAAAAGTTTTCTGTTGAAAAGCATTCGGATTGTCTTGAATATTTGAAAACAATTCATATTATTCAAATAATAGGACTTGAATAGACAAGCGAATGTGCATTGAATATTTCATCTTCCTGTTTGGTATAATTTTGTTAACGTTCTTCACATCTTCCATGCCCATTTCTGTCAGTTTTCCATTTAGAAATCTCTCAACAACTCACAATAACACATGCACAAACAGCCTTGTAATTCATTGACATGATTTACATTTTATGCTACCATCTAAATCAGCTTCTTCTATCCCGTATCTCCATCTAAATGGTGCCCAACCCATGGCCAATAAAATCCATTTACTAGACACATGTAACTCTTGGGCAACGCATCAATCTCAATGGCTTTGTGAAATTTACGCAAAAGTCTATTATGTCCATATCTTGGTCGCAGTGTTTGTTGCTGTTGTTGTTGTTGTTTTCGTGCCCCAAAGCCATGTAAAAACATTTCTATAAAAAAATATTTACAATTGATTCAATTTGCTCGTATCTTGAGATTTGTTTAGTTGCGGCCCTAATTTCGTTTCTAAAGTAAATTCCATGGATTTAGGCCCATTTTTTAGGCCTTGTATCTTTTATGTTCAGCTGGTCAACACAACCAAAAGTTTACGGCAAGCAATTAAAAGCGTAGCAGACGGAGAAAAAATAAACCAAACAGACCAAGAAAACATCAAAGGCCCCTCGAGATTTACATATTTATTTAGCCGTACTCTAAATAAATAGTTCTCTGAAGCGTGCCAAGCATGCAGACGCCTCCAGTTGCTCCATAATTGGAACTAATGCGCGAAATTAATTTGGCATTAGCATTAGTTAAAACAATTTGATGAGCAGAGCGCTAACTGGTGCGCAAAGGCGACCTGCTTTATGTGGCTGCAGCTGATGTATCTTTTGTTGATCCGCTCTGATTTGCAATCGAAGCGCGCCTGTGGACCAGGGCGGCAGCACTAATTGAATTTATGGCATTTTCGTTTGTAAAAGTCGCAGCTTTTCACTCATAAATTGCATAGGCATATGAGCAAATACTTACACACACATGAGTTACACGTGTTTTCATCTGTGTGAGTGAGCATAAGTTATGTGCCGTCGCTTTGGGCTGGCGTGGGTGAAACGGCTGCAGCTGCGCAAAGCCAACGACGTGGACACTCAGGCAGAGCCAGAGCCAGAGCTGGAGCTAGAGCTGGAGCAGAGCCGGGTCTGGCAAAAGAAAGCCGTGTGCCAAGTTAGAGAAATGTTTACGATGCTTGGCAGGCACATAAATTTACGCATGAAAAGCTGCGCATTCCTCTCGCACTTGCGACGAGGGATGGGCTTCGAAAATCACAGTCTGCCTTATTGTCACTGTGATTTATTACACAGTGATCTTACCAAGTGATTTGCTGTTCAAGTATGCAGCAGAATGGCCTGAAAATCCCAACAACATTAAGAGATCTTGAAATTGAAATGTTAAACTTCGATTTTTGGCATAGCAATTTACTTGGATACAATAATTAATATTATTGTACTAAATTATCTTAAATTTAAATTAATGAATATTATTAAATAGAAAATAGAAAGTCACTTATGTAAGATTTATAAATTTGCAATTTTTGTATAGTTGCTGAAGCTACCAGCTAGATTCCTAAATCGTAGTTATCCTCTGGCAGAGACTGCTTATTGTTGGAGCTTATTCATCCATGCGAACCTTATCCTGCCAGCGCACGCATACAAGCCAAAGAAAATTCCAAACGTTAGCTTAACGACGTGAATTACCATAAAGCTGCTTATGCAGCCCTAACTTGTTGTATCCACAACAAGAGGTGGCGCTGGACGTTGTCAACATGTCCAGCGTTAAAAAGAAAAAAGAGAAGCAAAATGATGTATTCTATGCGCAGACGTTGCCAGTTGGCAACGCATCCAAGCCGGTCTCTTTGGCAGCTGGCCTGTCTATCGCCGGAGTTAATGCAGCTCCTACTTAGCGCAACTGACAAAACAGTTTTGGCACGCACTGATTGATAATCGAAGGCAGCGGCATAAATTCACCAGCACCCGAGCAGCCGAACAGCCGAGCCGCGCTGGCTCCGAGCCGGGCTGGATCTGCTGGCCAAGTTATCTCGCTGCGCAAAGGAGCAGAGCAGCTGCCGTAATTACCGGGCGAAGCGGGCACGTTTTCTGGGTACTGGGGAGATGCGAAATGTATTGCATGTTTACATGAAAACTGATATTTACCGATAAACGCTCAATGAAAGTCGAACTGTGGCTGCAACTGCAACTGCGGCTGCGGCTGCGGCTGCGGTTGCTTCTGCGGCTTTTTGGCTTCATGCCGGGCTCCATAGTCGTGGTTAGCAATTTGTACAAACAATTATAGAAATTATCTTTCGCTTGGTTGCGAATTAAATTGAAATTTAAATTGCATTCGATTGGAGCACCGCGATTGGTTGCTCTCTCTCTCTCTCTCTAGCTCTCTTACATTTTACTCGGCTGCTGCCTGGGAATTGGCCAAGTGCGGGAAAAAAACACACAGCACAAATACCTGAAACATATTTTAAGTTTATTTTGTTTATTGTACGTGTATTTATAGAACTCAAAAGTCTGACATCACACGCCATCGACGCGAGCTAACCTTTGTTAGATCATTAAAGTTGGCGCAATGCAAATTAATGGAGGAAAAAAACAACAATATTTTATGACAAAATGAAGTCAAGTTGAACCGGCCTAGCTGACAGCCCAATGCTCTACATTGGCTGTACATAAACGACTCTTGCAGCCAGCCTGCGTCAGTCAGCTAATAAGCTTACACAACACAGCGCAGAACGCGTTAGAGCATTACAAAAAAAAAAAAAAAAAACAATAACCACAAAATAAACAAAAGCAACAACAGTGTCGTTCAAATACATTTACATATGCGTATTTGTTGAATCTGTTTGTGCCTTATCAATTCACACACAGTACGCTAATGCTAATGCGGTGTTTAAAGCTTTTGGCTATTTGTCTAAACCCTTTTTTATGTGCACCACAATTGGCACGCAGCGGCAGTAATTGACGTTATGTTGACACAAGCAGCGAGTGCGGGGGTGTAAACATTGATTTATGACTTTTCAATCGTCCAATTTAATTGATATTCAGGGGGTATATCTTTATAGAGCGGCTAAAGTCAAGCAAGCAACGCTGCAGCTTGACTAAATAAGTTTGCCCAAGAAATAGGCAATTGTTTTGACGGTAGTCTGCAAAGAGGCAACTAGTAGTAGTAGAGGGAATTTTTGAAAAAAATGTAAACAAATTTTTTATATATAATTATGCGTTATAAAATTTATTTTTTCGAATTGTTCTTATATTAAATTCAATGTCCTTAGTTACAAAATTAGAACTTACAAATTACAAATTTGATCACAAATGTTGGGCTGATATTAACAAGAAATTAATAATTTTTCCTGGTTTCGGCTTAAAATCAATTCTGTATTTAAATCTGGTAACATAATCTTTTATACAAATTTCTGTGCTAGGCTAATCCCTAATAATCGCATATAATAATAATGAAGGGTCAACATTTGTAAGTACCATGACCTTTCCATTTTTCCCACTTCCACTGGACATAGGGTATATCAATGTACATATTTGGCTTATTATTTCGATTTTCTTTAACATCACTAGAATTAACCCAACCCTCATTTTGTGGCAAGTCGCGTGTCGGCAATTGGCAATTGTTAGAAATCGCGAGGTTTTCAAAAAAAAAATCCGCCAACGCCCACGCTATTGCGCGTGCACAGTTTCGAGATATTCAATCAAATCATCAAACAGCATCGCTATTAAATGCCGTAATGAAAGAGCGCTCTATAAAAGCGCGCAATGATTTCATACAAACGATAAGAACGTCAAGGTAATTTTATATCGGAATCGTGTTCTACCCGCTGACACAAAGTATTAATTTAAAAGCCAAAAACGTGTTTGGGCTAAGCGCCTCAGAAGTGGACGCTCAACGAACACACACACACACACACATACACACGTACTGTGGGTACACAGAACCTTGTTGCCCCTGCCCAGCTATTGGGTATTATATCATCGTTGTATCCTACTGACATGATCGTCTTAGACTTCCGTCTCTTTATTACAGCTGAGCCAAGTTATGTCCAACTCTTTATAAATGGCCGAAATGCACACAAATTAAATGGCTCGCTGCGTGCGGCACTCTGAAATATGATTCGAAAATTTTGCAATGAATGAAGCGCCGTGTGCAGACCGAGTTTGTCTGAATACATACATATATGTGTATGTATATGTATATGTACGCAATTCAAATGAATATAGTTATGGTCGGGCCGTTTTTAGTGATGTCATACCATATATGGTTCATATTTCAGTTAGACGACTCTGACGTGATTCCTATTTTTTGGTGTAACAAAGCCGTTACATGAAGTTGAACTATCCACACACACAGAAACCATCACATACACTCATCTATTTATACATATTGAAAACTCACTCACGTCTAGCTAGTCAGCTAGTCAGAGCCACAGTGGACGTTGAATGCCCCTGGGCGCCAATGGTGTAATTTCAGTCTAATAGCACGGTTATTAGTTTTCATTGTAATTGATTGATTACTGTCATTAGCTAGATGGGTGATCTTGAGCGTATGCATTGGGAACGGCAGCTGTGCGCTCTGTGGACCCTCAGCAAACAAATTAAAGTTCAATTTAATCGACAGCTAAACGATGCGCCCCGGCCCGATATGGTTAAAAGACGCGTCGCGACGTTTCAAACAAACATAAAAACTTGCGACGAGCCCTATAGGAAAACATTCCGTTTGCCGTGACTGTCAAACGAATTAACACCCACGCATGGGTTGCTTAAGTATTTGATGGGGCAGACGCTACCTAAATGTCAGCGGTGGCTTTCACTAAGAGTGGCAGCAGCTGAGAGGTTCTCTGCGCCTCGACATGTGGCACTTTTTTTTGTATTTTTTGTATTATTTTTTTTTAGCGACTGGAACCGCATAACTCTGGCCAAATATGTGTGAGCAGCAGTTTGGTGTGGAGCGGGCGACAGTCGGGGGGTGGTGCAGCGAGCATATACATATCAACACATGCGCATCCCAACAGGAAAACTAACGGATGCCATTACCATATAAAGTCAATGCTGACCTTCATTGCAATCACACACAGCTCCAGTAGAGTTGGGAGCTCTTGTTCTTCGTGTGGTTGTTGTTTTTATTGATGTTGTTGTTGTTGTTGTCGTTGCTGTTGTGCATCGATGACTCGCCGACTACCAAAATTAGAAGCTGCTGTGCAGCATTGTCGTCGTCTAAGCAGGTTTCCACCACATCTTAGACGATGCCAACGACTAGTTTCATGAATGAGAACGCAGCTTTGATATGACTACAGCAGAGGCCATGAACGTGACTGTGGAAATGTTAAGCATGAGCACATTTTTAGGATTTAGCTAAGGGTTTTAAAATAGGTGTTGCTCCCTTTATATATAAACTATTTCTCTCTTCCACTTGCACTCTTCCTTTATATTACTCGGCTATTTTATCACTTGCATTAACTTTGACACAAAACTAACATAAAAATGTCCATAATTTGCTTGAATGAAAATCGTAAATCTCTCTCTTACTCTCTCTCCCACACTCACTCTTTCTCTCTCTCTCTCTCTCTATCTCTCTCACTCGCTCTCGCTCTCTCTCTCTCACACTCTCTATCTCTCTCACTCTCTATCTCTCTCACTCTCTCTCTCTCTCTCTCTCACTCTCTCTCTCTCTCTCTCTCTCTTCCCTCTCTCTCACTCACTCTCTCTCTCTCTCTCTCTCTATATATTTCTCTTACTTTCTCTCTCTCTCTCTCTCTCTCTCTCTCTCTCTCTCTCTCTCCCTCTCCCTCTCTCTCTCTCTCTCTCCCTCTCTCACTCTCCCTCTCTCACTCTCTTCCTCTCTCACCCACTCTCTGTCTCCCTCAAATTCGCTCTCAATGTCTTACTGTCGTCTCTACATGTCTTTTTCGCATACCACCCTACTAGGCGATTCTCAACAATTTAAATAAGGGCTAAGGGCATTTTGACCATTTTCAGTCAGGCGACACCTCTTGTGAAGGCTTGAGTGGCGAATAGCTGCCATTGCTTGCTTGTGTACAAATGTTAATTGAACCTTTTGCAGAGTCCCGAGAAGATTTACATCAAGGTTGTGGAGTTGGAGCCAAAGATCACAGCGCTCGGCGACAACTTGGATGAATCGCAGCACATGCAAAGGGAGCACGATGAGACGCTGCGTAATCTACAGGTAACTATATATAACTATATATAACTTCCAATATACATCGAATATTTCCGCACACTTTAGAACCTGCCTGGGCCCATGGAGGAGTTTGTGCAGAAGGCCGATAAACTGCTGGCCAGCAAACGCATCAGCTCGGAGCTAGTCAATGCCATGGCCGATACACTCAACATCATTTGGCAGGATATATTGAATCTGCTGCATGATCGCCAGCATATCCTGCACCTGTGCACGCAGTTCCACGACAAGATGACGCAGTGTTTCCGGCGCATGGATCAGCTGGAGCTGGCCTGCAGCGAGACGCTGCTGCCCAGCGAGGTGGTCGGCGTTCAGGAGTTCCTCAACAAATTCAAGCAGCTGCGCATCGACATGCTGACCGGCGTGATGGCGGCGCTCAAGGACGGCAACGAGCTGCTGGCCCAGCTGCAGGAGCTGGAGAAGCTGGAAACATTGGACACGCGACCGGAGCACATCAAGCGTGATGCAACGCGAGCCGTTCACCAGGTGCAGCAGTGGCTGGAGGCGCTGCACGATCGTCGCAACTCGCTGGAACTGGCCTGGCAGACGCGCAAGACACAGCTGGAGCAGTGTCTGGCTCTGAAGCTGCTGGGCCGCGAGCTGATCGAGCTGGAGGCGGCGCTGCAGCTGGCCAGGCACGAGCTGAACACCATGTACAGCCTGGGCGAGTGCGAGCACACGGCCAACCAGACGCTGCTCAAGTATCGGGAGTGGAAACAGCAGGCGCTGCTGCTGCGCGATCGTGCTCTCAAGATTACGCGCGCCAAGGACAAAGTCCAGGCACCAGGTCACTTCGCTGGCGACGAGGACTGTGCGCGCGCCTATGCCGTGCTCAGTGGTTGCACCGAGCACCTGGATCTGGTGGATCAGCGGGAGCACTGGCTGCAGCAGTCGCGCGATTTCTTCGCCAAGGCGGAGCACACGCTCAGCGTGCTGGAGAAGCTGGAACTAGAGCTGGCCAGCGTCAAGCTGCCGCCCAACTCGCCCGAGAGCTATGCGATGTTTGCCAAGGTGTCGCGAGACGTGCGCACTTTCACCGAGGAGCCACTGCGCCTGGGCTATGGCATACTGGATGAGGTGGGACGCACCCAGCCGGAGACGCAGGGCATTAAGCGTGTGCTGGATGAGCTGGAGAACCGCAAGGCGTACGTTGAGGGCATCTGTGCGAACAGCAGCGAGGATCAGCAACGCGTTCAACGTGCGCTCTCCGAGTTTCTGGCGCAGCACAACGAGTTGCTCGCCTGGCTGCGTGCCTCCGGCCAGCTCCAGCTGCAGCAAAGCGTCAACATGGGCCGCAATCTGCACCAGGCCAAGCAGTTCTTGCTGCAGCATCATGAGCTTATGCAGGACTTGGAGGTTAGTTGGAGTTTCGCAACTGGAAAAAGCTTCTGCTGATTACTTCTCTTCTTACAGATCAAGGGTGAGCTCATCAACTTGCTGCTGGAGTCCATCAAACAGCACTTGGAGTCGCTCAGTCCGCAGCAGCGCTACGACGTCGACTCCAAGGCCGAGGCACTGCACAAGCACTGGATAGAGCTGAAGGATCTGGTGCTCAAGCGCGTCGATTACGTCTCCCTGCTCATCGAGTTCTTCGAGCTGGCCAACGAGCTCTCTAGTCAGCTGGATCACATGCAGCGTCAGCTGCTGCAAACGCCCGACGAGCACAAGCTGCAGTTCCTACAGGCCACGTGGGCCAACATCGCCGCCAGCTACGCGGAACTCAAGGCAGCCGGCCAGCGATTCATCAACTTGAAAGTCCGTATCGGTATCTATGAAACATTTAATGTAGTTTTTTTTTTTTGGAATTCTCTGATGTCAGGCAGGGCTTTGCATGCGTTTCGCTAGTTTCTGTTTTTACTAACCGCTGATGTCAGCTGCTGACAGCTTGCAAATTTGCAGGCTGTCCGTCAGATCCAGACCAGGCTAATATGCTCCCAGATGATGCAACGCTTGCTATTTTTAGCCCGCATCGCGAACTGCAAAAACAGCCAAAGTACGTTGGTCGCCAGCTTTGTTTATGCTTGCACCCGAACAGGTATAATAACTAATGCATAGAGGAGGAGGTTTTCCAGCGGGAAACAATTTACAAAATATTTTAAAGAATTTATTTAATAGTTAAATATTTTCAAAAATTCATAAATTCAAAATAATTTCTTGGGTATATACTAATCTCTTCTTCCACTTAATAAATAGGTTATTATTTAAAAAAAAAAATCAAATTAAATTAAATATGAACATAGTTTTTATAGGAAACACATCCAAAGCCTGCTACTTATCATATCAGATAAGCTGTGTCTTCCTGTTTTTTCCAAAATCTTTAACACCCACTTCAGATCTCAACCAACACTTATTAGTTTTTATAGTTCTCTAGAGTATTTTCCTTCTAAAGCTAAAAAAATATAAGTGTATGTATCTCAAGTGTTGATTGCATCTTAACCAAGTAATGCAGCAACTTCTTTTACCTGCCAGCCCATGCACATAAATTTCCAACAATATGATTTTGGTTAGCCATAGCCACGCCATAAACATATATCAGCAACGACAACGCCATTTTCCTCTTACAAGCTGCGCAGACATCGATGTTGGGCGGGAGGCGTGGCGGTGCGGTAGAGTAGCGCCATGGTGCGGCAGTCGCGTAGAAAGATTTGAAATTAGAAAATTCGCTTGGCTGCCGACGCCTCGAGTCGAGTTGAGTCCATAAATAAAAACAGGCAATTTGCGCTGCTTGTCTATAGATAGAGAGACCTATCTCGGGTCTGGTCTGGTCTGGACTCTGGTGTGCCAGAACGCGGCAGACCCTGGCCACAGGCAGATGCGTGCCACGTGCCACGCGCTTTCCTCGAATTTTCCAACTGTCAGTCAAGACACTTGAGGAAGAAATTTAGAAAAACCAAAAAGGCAAACGCAAAACTAAAATAAAAAGCCAAAAAAAAACAAAAAAAAAAAACCGAAACTGATTTTATTTTATGCTATTTTTAACGACATCGCTGCGTAGATTGTGGATCCGTATCTCGAGACAAAATCCTCAGCGCAGGCAGTGGAAGAGACGCTGAACGGCTTCAGTAAGCGGCAGATCGACGTGACGAGCAGTCTGGAAAATTGGACAACGAACATTGCCGAGAAGCGCGAAGTAGAATACCTACTAGAGAAAGTCATGAGCGATAACGAGGAGGTAAGCCAGAAGAGTGTGCATTATTTGAAACTCTCTCCAACATTACTCTCTTATTAGACCGTGGCGAAGAGCACGCAGGTGGATACACAGCTGTATCCGGTGTTCAGCACATCCAGCTTGGACTCCAGGCAGCTGCTAACGAGCACGCGCGAGAAGCTCTCCTATGTGACGCAGGACATCGAGCGAGCCCAGGAGGAGATACAGCAGCGCATACAGACCACGCTGAGCATACAGACCAAGGATCAGCAGTCGCTGTCCAAGATCGAGCAGGTGATCAACAATTTGCGCATGCTGAAGGCCAAGTTGGATGGCATCAAGTACGACTACCGCACCCTGCTGGAGAGTGTGCTGCAGTTCCTCGAGAACATTGTGCAGCTGCGCCGAGAGATCGATGCGTACTTTGCCAAGCAGCAGCCGCCAACGGTGACGGGCTCATCTTCGGGCGTGGAGCGCACCATAGCCGAGCATGAGAAATTCCGCGATCAGTGCATGGATAAATTTAGATCGTTAATCACACAATCCGAACTGCTGATCGATCGTGTGCGCGTATTGGAGCCGCCGGGCGCACGCGAAATCGACACTGATCGCATTTTAAAGTTGTTGGAGAATTTGCGCATTCACTTCGAGTCGAATAGCAGCGCCACAATGTCGACTCTGGAGCGTCTCGAGAAGATCGAACAGTTCCGCAACGATCTAGAGGATATTGATCGCAGTCTGGACAGCGTCAGCAAGCAACTCCACGATATTAATGGCCAGAGTGTGGATAGCCTCGCCGCTGCCAAGACCACGTCGCTGGCATTCGAGTACTTTGAACGTACCATAGAGGTGAGTGAACTTTCCAAACGATACGTGTGCGGGATTGTGGACTAAATATTAGCTGTCAGCTAGCGATTGATATAACCAGTTGCCAGGTATTTAATGCTAACATTCATTTTATAGTGTTCAATGCCCAAAATTTTGAAATCGACGCAACATCAGCGACGCTGGGGCCAAACAGTGCATACGTTCGAGGTAGCCAAATAGACCAAGTAGTAATCCAACCAACTGCATGTGTCAAGAGTTCTCTATTTTGGTTTTTTTTTTTTTTTTTTTTTTTATCATTGCTTGTCGCCCTTTTTGGGTGGCCACAACTCAAATCACACACTGCTTCGGTTTCTGTTCAGAAGCAGCCCCGGCACATTCATCAAATTTCCAAAAGCGTTGAGACATTTTCGAAAATAAGTACAAATTCAAATTCAACTTTCAAAATGTTGTCGCTGTCAGCGCAGCGCTGAACGGACAGCGGCAGCTGTCGTTAGTTTGTAATTAAAAACTTGAGAAATACAACTTGCAGCCAGTGCGGCAGATACAGATACAGCTACAGATACAGATACAGCCACAGCTACAGCTACAGATACAGATACACAGCTAGAGATACGAAAGATTTGTATGCTTGGCACTTGGCTGTTTTGAAATTCACTCCTCTTAGCTGCACATTTGCTGTTATAAATTGCTTTTGACGTTCTGATTTTTATGGATTTCTAGCCTAGGCTGCCAGATACAAAAGTATCTATATCTTTTAAGCTCTTTTTCGCTGCGCTTGTGGCCTGCACTTGTGCGTGTGTTTATTTGCCCAGACATATGTTTTAGCTGCTGCTTAATGGGTTAATTAGAGAAAGAGCTGTGATATATTTTTGGCAGCCTTTTAACATAGTTTCGCCTCTGCTCCCTCCTTCCATAAGCTGCTCGAGAAGCGCATCGAGAAGTTTACAGAGACCACCAGCCAACAGCTGCTCATTAGCAATCCTGAAAGCGAATCGTACGTTAAGGACGAGCTGCGCAAGCTCAACGAGAAATGGCAGAGCTTCAAGGACCAAGTGAAGCAGAAACGAAAGAGCCTCAACCAGGCTAACGAGTTCTTCGAGGTTGTCGAAAAGGTAAGCCACAGACAGGGAAATCTCCGTCGATTCGCTTCTCATACCTTGTGTCTTACCACGCTTGCAGATCGATGCGGAGTACCGCGAGATCAGCTACTTCTACAACAGCGTCTCCAACAAGGTGCCGTATCTGCGCGATGCCGTCGAGGCCTCCAATCTGGTGAATGACATTGAGAAGTATGTGACCAGTCGAGAGTCGGCGCTGCGCTCCAAGCTGGACAGCGCCTCGCAGTGCGCGCACGACATGAGCAAGGTTTCCACGCTGTACAACGACGTGATGAACATCTTCCAATCCTTCATCAAGCTGAAAATGGACATAAATACCGTGCAGGAGCGCCTGAAGCAGGAGCAGCGGCAGCGAGAGCAGCGCGAGCGCGACACACGCGACCAGGCGGAACGCGAGCAAGCGCTGCGAGAGGCAGAGGTCAGGGAGCGGCTGGCACGCGAGGAGCAAACGCGCCTGGAGGCGCAGCGTCAGCAGGCGGCCATTGAGCAAGCGCAGCGCGAGCTGGCGGCCCGCCAGCTGTCGCTGCGAGAGCAGGCCGTACGGGAAGAGGAGGCGCGTCTGAAGGCGGTGCGCGAGCAGGCGGCCCGGGAGCAGTTCGCGCGGGAGCAGGCCGCCCGCGAGGAGGAGCTGCGCATACAAACGCTGCGCGACATGGCCAAGCGGGAGGAGGAGCTGCGCATGCAAGCGCTGCGCGACGAAGAGGCGCGTCTGCAAACCAAACGCGAGGACGAAGCGCGGATAAAGCGTGACGAAGAAGTCCGATTTAGGCGTGACGAGGAGATTCGGCTGCAGCGCGAAGAGGAGTCCAGGCAAAGGCGCGAAAATGAAGCGCGCATACAGCGCGAGGAAATAACGCGCCTGCAAACCCTACGCGATCAGGTGGACCAGCAGCGCATTGTCACGGAGAACATACGCAAGGACATACAGGTGAACCAGATCTTCACGGAGCTGCGCTACGCCTCGCCGCTGTTCGTGCGCCCACTCAAGGACGCGCTGACCCGCGAGGGCGAGCGCTTTGTGTTCGAGTGCGAGGTCACGGGCACCCCGGAGCCGAGCGTCGAGTGGTTCAAGGATGGCATCAGCATACAGAGCCATGCGGACTACAAGACCAGCTTTGACAAGGGCATTTGCCGCCTGGTCATCGAGGAGACCTTTGCCGCCGACACGGCACGCTTCAGCTGCCGTGCCTCCAATCTTGTGGGCACCTGCGACACCAATGCCACACTGACGGTGCGCGAGAACGTTGCCGAGCTGCAGCTGGTGCCGCCACGCATTCTGCGCTTCCTCGAGAGCGGCAAGGCCACCGAGGGCACCTCCTTCCAGTTCTCCTGCGCGGTCAGCGGTGTGCCCTTGCCCACCGTGCAGTGGTTCAAGAACGACAAATGCATCGACGACTCGCCGGACTACGTCATCAGCTATAACAATGGCGAGGCCACTTTGCGCTTCGATGAGGTCTTCCTCGAGGATGATGCGGTCTACACCTGCAGCGCCTCCAATCCCGCCGGCATCGAACACTGCTCGGCTAGCCTGATTGTGGAACGTAAGTTTGAACACAGTATACTTTTACCTGTCGGTGAAATAATTTATACTCTCGCTTTGCAGCACTGGAACCCACTGAGCTGCCCTGCTTCAAGATGCCGCTACAGAATGCCATGGCGCGTGTCGGACAGAAGATCAAGCTAGAGGCCATGGTCACTGGCATTCCATTGCCCGAAATCTGCTGGCTTCACAATGGCAAACCCTTTCAGCCACGCGACCTAAAAGTGAGTAAAAGCTGATTCGATACTTTGACACTAGGCGAAATTCTACTAAAGTATTCTGAATTTCGGAAATTCCATAGCTGAGTGATTATAACGAACTTAAAATACTCTTGTGCTACAGTATATTTATTCTCCGTTGGGAGCTCTACATATCCCTTAATCTTTTTACTGGCTCTGCATCTCTAGGGATGGCAATTTTTTATATAATTTGTGCGTAATTCCAATTCCATGCACAACTGTTACACTCATTCTGTCTGGCATACAGACAAAATATTTGCGTATTGCAAACACAAAAAAAAATTCCACAGAGTACAATTCCCTGATGGTGTGATCGACCAAGAATATATACATCGCTATATACAAACAAACTTTGCTGGAACAGCAAAAGCAGTCAAAAAATTTGCGGTTCCTCTTGCTGGTGGGCGTGCCAAATACATGTATAATATATATAAGACTCCGCGTATAGTTCCATAGAATATTCAATGAACATGTTCAATTTCTTGATTTGCTTTCGCTGCTGACGTCAGCATTGCGTGTGCGTCCAGGGAACAGGCAGAGGGGGGTCCATCATTAGCAACATTAGATAGGCGATTCCATATCTTATTGCAAAAAAAAAAAAAAAAATATATATAAAGAAAAGCCACAAAATTCAAGGCAAATTATTTAAAAATACGCCGACGCATAGTACACACTACTGTGTGCTTGCCACACATGCACAACTATAAATTACAGGCTAAGAAGATGCCAGCCATATAGCTGCAATATTTTGGCAGCATGATCTTTGCGCCGCGGCAATTGCAACCAGCCGTGTGGTGCGGCGCAAATCCAATTCACCACAGTCATCGTTCGTCGTGGGCGCTGTCAGCCAATTTGTTTATTGTGGGCGCCGTTATTCAGCACAACATATGCACATATATACACGGCATATAGACGTATACTGTATATGCCAAATATTTTGATTTAATTTTTTTGATTTTTATAAAGAGAAACGCTTTTGGCCAGAAGCAAAATGATTTCATTGCTTTTAATTGCCTTTTTGACAAACCAAACATGATCTCATTGCGTTTTACTGATTAAACAATTTAACGATTCCACAGTGTACGGAATAATACGATTAATCGCTTAGACGATCAGTTTATTGTTCTATTTAAGTGGTGCCCCAATGTGCAACAACACCTGTACTCAGACGCTTCCTGCAATTTGGGGCTAAACAAAAGCGTTTTCCAGTTTCTTTCCCAAATAAACAGACACGTCGGACAGATATTACGGCGGGGATGGGGGATGGGGGAGGGGTGTGGAGATGAGCAGGCCTCTTGTAGACTCCCGCGCCGGATACGCACAAACAGGCGGATCGCACATCCGCGCGCCAAACATAAATAAGTTTTGGGATGGGTGTAAAATGAAAATTAGATTGCAAAAAACATACAAAGCACAAAAACTGGCACAAATTGAAAGCATTAGCCATTAGCTCGAACCCAACACACGGCCTCGTCGCCGTTCTATTCACCACGTGGTGAATACTCAGCCAGAGACACTCGCAGTCAATGCTTTTACACATGATTTCAATTTTTCCGAATTTCAGTACGAAAACGGCCGCGTTACGCTCGTAATCCCGCAAGCTTATCCCAACGACGCCGGATCCTACGTATTGAGTGCCAAGAACTTGGCTGGCGAGGCTTACAGCAGTTGCAACATCATTGTCAAGGGTCGTCTGCCGAACGAGACGTCCGATTCCGAGATGGCCAGCGATATTGAGCCCATCAGGCCAGCGGTGCACATCCCACTGAAGGATGTCTCGATATTTGAGGGCAAGCCCGTGCGCCTGGACTGCGTGATCGTGGGCCAGCCCGAGCCAGAGGTCATTTGGTATCACAACGAGCGACCTGTTAAGGAGTCGGCGGACGTGCAGCTGCTCTTCCAGGGCGATCGCTGCTCCCTGTTCATACAGGAGGTGTACCAGGAGGATGCGGGCAACTACAAAGTGGTGGCCATCAATTCGGCGGGTGAAACCTCAAGCAGTTGTGATCTGAAGGTGACTCCGCTGAACATGTCGGAGCCGGCAACCAGAGCACAAGCCGAACGCCAATCCTTGCCCAAGGACACGCTGCCCAAATTCGAGCGACTGCTTTCGGACGTGCTCGCCGATGAGGGCGAGCAGGTGGTGCTGGAGGTGCAGACGAGCGGCGATCAGCCGCTGCGAGCACAGTGGTATCTGACCAACAAGGAGCTGCAGCTGGATGAGCGCGTTACCGCACAGTCCGATGCCGAGGCGGGCATTTTCAAGCTGATTCTCAACAATGTGACTGGCAGCGACAAAGGCGTCTACACGGTCAAGGTCTCCAACAATGCGGGCGATGCCAAATGCTTCTCACATTTGATTGTCAAGTCCGTGAACGCCCCTGAGAATCGCCGCGGCAGTCAATCATCTGTGGAGATCGTCGAGCGACATCTGTGCCCCGAGTTCAAGGAGCTCTTCAGTGACAAGCAGGCGCTCATCGACGACGTGGTCAAGTTCGAGTGCATTGTGCTGGGCAAGCCCACGCCCAAGGTGCATTGGTTTTTCAACGATCAGCCGGTGAGCGGACACAACTTTCTGGTCTCCACCAGCGGTGATCGCCAGGTGCTGACCATTCAACAGCTGACCCACGACGCTGTCGGCAAGATCAGCTGCGTGGCCGAGAATGAGGCGGGCAAGGCCACCTGTGTGGCCTTCCTGAACATCATTGGCAGCGGACCCGTGCCCGCCTCCAGCGATCTGCAGACAATGACCCAGGAGCACAACACCGAATCCGCGCGCGTGACCATCAAGAAGCAGACCTTCACCACCACCTCCACGTCGCAGGTCAACTCGTACGAGGGCAACGTGCCGCAAACTGAGGTGCATCACTCCTCGGCGCACATTGACCAGTCCCTCAAGCAGCTGGGACAGCAGCGACCGGAAGTCGTCGAGAGCCATCACTACCAGGAGCTGCACAAGAGCAAGGAGATGAGCAGTCCCAGTGTGCAGCAGAAGTCCTTCACGCTGGTGCAGTCCGCCAACGGGGCCGCTCCACTGCCCGCGCTGGCCATGCCCGAATCGCCGACGCGACTGCGCAAGGAGATTGCACCACGTTTTACCACGCCCCTAACAGGCCAGATTGTGGACCAGGGCGCCAATGTCAGCATGGAGGCCATCTACGACGGTTATCCCTCGCCCGAGATCAAGGTGGAGAAAAATGGTGGCCAGCTGTTCGATAATGCGCACACCAAGATCTCCAACAAATACAATCGCGTGACCATTGAACTAAAGGAAGTGGGCGTGGCCGATGCAGGACGCTACGCGGTGACCGCGTCCAACGCGGTGGGACAATCCACTAGCACAGCGGATCTGGTGGTGAAAAGTAAGTAGAGATACGAAAAAATTGAAATGTGTTTTTGGATGGAAAAATGCTAAAATAGCGCTGTTAATATGAATGTTAATGTTAACAAACAGTTTTAATTAAGTTCCGAGTCCCGACCAATGCGTAGAGCATAAAAAGTAGGGCATGCATATGGCCTGTATCGTATGTCAATATTTGTGCGCCACATCAATCAGTTGGGAGCATTAAAGTGTCATTGTCGGGGGCGTCAATAGATCTACAAACGTCAATGCCGACCGTTTCGCATATTGATGAGTTTTTAGTGGCGTTCGCTGCTTTTGTTTATATTCAAAAAAAAACAAAAAAAAAAAAGAAAAGAACAACAATATGTATACATTTTCTCGGCTCTAGTATTTGCCACTCGTTCAATGCACAGCTTTTTCTTCTTACACAAAAATCTCTAAATAATTTTTTGCCTTTTTGTACGCTTATGGCATTAGGGGGTGGGGCAGTGGGCGTGGGGCAGAAGTGGGCAATAATTATGTAAATTTCGTTGAACACAAGTTCTTGTTCATTTACTCGCTGTTCGCGGTTTTGTCGTCTTGTGTGGTTGTGTGGTTGTGTGGCTGGCTGAAATGTGTTTGAAAAAGAATTATTTTTACTGCCTGTCTACACGAATTACTCATTATAGCTGATCATTCGGACGGCTGTGCAAGTAAATTATTTTTGCTAGATCTTAAAGATCTGTTGCAATGACATACAAAAACTAATATTTATTTTCATTGAATTAGCATTTGCTGTGTGTGGCTTTCAATTGAAAGTGGTCAGCAGCCACAGTGAACCACAACACATGGACCGCAAAATGGTGGCCAATTCTTGTTCTAATTATGCCTTCTTCTATATGTGCAGAGACCATCTTTCCGCCAGTCTTTGGCCGACGTTTGCAGGCGCAGGTTAGCAAAAAGGGTGAGAAATTGATCATGGAAGTGGAAGTCACTGGATTGCCGGATCCCACAGTCACTTGGCTGAAGGACGAACAGCCGCTTGAGCAGGCTGGCATCTCCGAGCACCGCCTGCTTGCCCAGGGTAACTCATACAAGCTGATCATCGAGAGAGGTGAGCTCCTGGTCTGCTCCTCAAGGATCTACTTTCTAGCCTTTATTCAAATGCAGCACAAACGACAGACTCGGGCAAGTATATGGTGAGGGCCACGAATGCTGGCGGCGAGGCCAAGAGCATTGCGGATTGTGCCATATTGGAGCCATCGCCGGAACGCATGCAGGAGGTGGTCAAGACGATCATCTATGAGGCACCAGCCAGTGAATTCAAAACTGAAGTAAGTGTGCATGTGCTCAATATATAAACACGATTCTGCATTATCCACCTGATATTGTATCTATATTAATTTGACTGCGACTCTATTGATCTATCTATCTCTATACCCACCTACATATATTTAACTCTATCGAACTGTCAATCTATTCTACTCTATTCTATTCGATTCTATACTAGACTATATTTCTTTGACTTGTTACGTTCTTGACATGATTTATATTTACCGTACTTATAATAAACAAATCTTGTGAATTTCTTCTCTCATTGATTTCGACGTTGTTCGTTTCGCTTTGCTCACTACACACACATGGGTGCTCATGCAACAACACATATACACACACCTATATATATATATATATATCTGATACCGAATCGCATCATCAATCGCACCACCAACCAACATAGAACCACTTCAACAAAGAGCCCCCGTCTTATCAGACCAATCAGACCGATGTAACCACTGCCAACGATCTGCATGGCCTGTCCGAGTCGAAAGTGATCACTGAGCATCGTTGCACCACCGAGGCAACGATGCGTCTAGAGCACAAATCGGCATATCTCGACCTGCCCCAGCTGAGTGCGCGACCCAAGACACCAACCACCACAAGCACCACAGCCACCGCCAACAATGACAATACTGCCAGCATGGATCAGACCGATACACAGACCAGTTTCAAAACTGGCGTTACACAAACCCCGCCGCCAGTGCCGCCCAAGCCCTGTACGCCCGTGTTGGCCACGACCTTTGGCCAGCCACAATCACAACAACCACCGCAGATGCAGACGCAAATCAACACCAGATACGAGAGCAGCAGCAGCGAACAGAAATCGTCTTCGTCCTTCGAGTACTTCAAGAAGATCGACGAGGAATCCGTCACTCAGCGACCCAAGCCACTGGCATTCCGGCCCTTGGAGACGGTGGTGCGTCAGCCGCAGGCCCACAGCCTGGCCGAGGAACTGAGAAGCCTAAATTTAATACCAGGTGCACCGCCAGAGTTCTGCTACACACCCAAAGCCGAGAAGCAGCTGCCCAAGCAGCAGCTCATCCATGAGAAGATCAAGATACTGGAGGAAGTGCAGCCAAAGGAGCCGCCACCGCAGGGCGGTGTGCCAGTCTTCCCGCCGCCCCTGAACTTGCAGAGCGTGCAGCACGAGACAACACTCACCAAGGAGGTCAAGGTGGAGTACGGACAGCCCATTGTGCGTCCGGCTGCGGTGCTGGCCACTCCGGCACAGCAGAACACGCGTTCGCCGTCGCCCAAACCGTCGGCGGAGGGCGTGGCCATGTCGAAGCTGTGGACGCCGAGCGTTGTCACTGGCTACTCGAGCGACGTGGAACAGAGGACGGAGCAGCAGTTAAACATCGGCAAGCTGCCCACGCCCACGCCCACCAAGGAGCTGAACGCGCCCTTCCTCGTGCAGCAGGTGGCCAAGAACATTACGCAAACGGCACCTCTGGCAACGCCCGCAGCAGCGCCAGTCACGCGACTGGTGAACGTGGAACTGCAGCCTGGGACGCCTCCAGAGATTTGCTTCGCGCCCAAACAGGAGGAGCTGCGTCGCCATTCGCTGGTGGAGAGCATGGAGCAGAGACTGGAACAGAATCTCGCACAGGGCCCCAGCAAGGTGCTGCCGCACTCGGTGCCCACTCTGACGCCCGTCGCGGCACCCAAGTCTAACGGCTCCGCCTACCGCCCACCGCCGCCGGTAATGCCCGCCCGCCTGGGTGCCCACTACGAGAGCGACTACGAGAGCGATCGCTACAAGTACAGTGGCAGCGAGTCCGACGAGCCGGGCAGCCGGGCGCGTCAGCAGCAAGCCACCATGGAGTCGTCGTTCAAGTCGAGCGGCTATGCTGCCGACACGGAGGAGCACTCCAGCTACCGCAAGTCGGAGACTAGCTTCTATGAAACAAAGTCGTCGGGTTTGACGCCAGCCAAGCTGCAGCCAGAGCCGCCGGCACAGCTCTACTTTGCGCCACAGTCGGCGCCACAGTCGGCACCACAGCCGGCACCACAGCAGTCAAGCTACAGTCAGGAGGCGAAGGTTCGCATAGATCTCTCTAAGCTAGTCTCTATATATACCATGTGTATATATACTAAATGTGTTGTTGTCATTGTCGTTGTTGTTGTTATTTTGTGTAGCACTTGGAACTGGCTGCGCCGTTTCCGCCCTGTCTCTCTCTCTCTCCCTCACTCTCGTGTTGTTGTCCTCACCTAACCATTCCCATCAGCTGCCTGGCTCCTAACGCTCATCAGCAGAACTGCCATTAAGCACATGCCACATTAATATTGCGCCTGTTCAGCTCAGAAGTTCATCAATTAAACGAGCTTACAAATAATCCCATTTGGGATTAAGTACACGTACTTTAAGTATATTTAGTTCATTCGCCTGATTTTACATTCCTAAACCATTTTCCACATCTTAAGTATATAATTGAAGACATTTGCCTGTGTTTGCTTGCATTTGCCTGATGTCTAACACATTTTGTTGTTTTTATATGTGCACCCTTCTGTCCGTTCTTCGATGGTAATCGCATCCTTGTCTTTCGCAGAACTACAACTACACCTCGTCGAGCATGACGAGCAATATGCAGCAGAGCAGCAGCAGCTCCACGCACCACGAGACCAAGTACTCATCGAATGCCCCGCCCCTGGTCACGCCCAGTCCGGTGCCGGCTCAGCGCAAGACGCCCGCGGCGGAGTTCAGCGACTACAGCAGCGAGGTGGACGAGCGCTTCCGTTCGGTGTCGCGCGCCAACGAGTCCGACTCGGATATCAAGGGCTATCGCGTGGTGTTTCCACCCACGCCCACGCCGCGCACCAACATTGCCAACGGCCACAAGTCGCCGGTGGTGGTGGTGACGCCTTCGCCCATGGAGTTCGAGCCCAGGCCGCCGGAGCTGGGCAGCTACTCGCGTCCCAAATTCGAGCCCATTGGCAAGGAAATACGGCATGAGATCAAGACGGAGACCAGCTCCAAGCAGTACAGGACAAGTCAGCAGCAGCAGCAGCCACAGCCGCAGCCGCAACAACAGCAGGTGTTTAAGCCCAAGCCAGTGGCAGCCAAGTTTATAGCCGCAACCCAACAACAACAACAGCAGCAGCAACCGCTGCCCAGCACACGCCCGACCATGTACTACAATGCCGTGGCTGGAGCGCCGATGCACACGGCCAAGGTGGCGCACGAGACGAAGAACGTGATGCAGATGCACGAGTCCACGGAGAGCTCGCAGCGCGTTGTCAACATGCAGCAGACGAAGCGTGTCATTCACTTTGACAACCAACAGCAGCAGCAGCTGCATCAGCCGCAACCGGTTCTGGAGCCTTTCCCGTACAGTCCGGCGGGCAGCCGCACGCCCTCGCGTCAATCGCATCTGCCGCCGCCGGCCACGCCCACCAAGTTTATACCAGGCGACTTTCGGGAGAGCGACTACGAGAGCGAAGTGGAGGGCGCTCGCATCCAGCCACTCTGGTCACCGCATGGCGATGGCCTCACGAAGGGCTATCGCCGCGTGGCGCCGCCGCAGACGGCGGGTCGCTCCTGCAGCCTGCCGCGCACCTATGAGCGCGTGCTGTCGCCCATGGAGTTCGACCGGGGCCCGGAAATGCCCAGCAAGATCTACGTGGATGTGAACACGCTGCGCAAGGAGCAGCGCGGCGGCAGCACGGTGACCACGCAGCATCGCACGCAGTCCCTGAACCGCAACAGCACCATGAAGCAGCAGCAGTACGGCAGCAGGCTGCAGGATGGTTCCATGGATCAGACAGATCAGGTGCAGCAGCAGCATCTGCAGCAGCAGCAGCGGCCGAGAGCGGGCACCTTGCCGCGCTACGGCTACAGCACGCTGCAACAGCAGGCGGAGGGCCAGGGCAAGCGCTTGGGCTCCACGTTCCTGCAGAAGTCGCATCAGTTCATCGAGGACGTCAGCAGGGACATGCAGAGCCAGCAGAGCAGCTCGAATGGCGGCCTGCGTCCGGGCTTCAGGCGCGCGCCCAGCGAGGGCAGCAACCAGCCGCAGGCCTACAGGGATGAGTCGCGCGTGTCGCAATATGGTGAGTACAGTGAAGACTCTTTCATGGCTATACTAAACCGAACAGTAGACAGGGGCGTACCAAACCCGAAACTTATATTGGTTACATTCTAATTGGTATTGAAAGTTGAGATTTGAGATTGAAGATTTGAAAATTCTTTTTGGAGTGCCTTTTTACGCATCGAACTAACCCGCCATAAAAACCATTTTGTATATGCTAACTGTAAGTTTTGTACAAACCTCTCCAATTGTCAACAAACATAACCAGGCACCAAATGCGTCGATCCCAATACCGGTTTAATCTATTTCAAATACGACTTTGGCTACGAGTTCGGCATCCTCTTTCCCGGCGAGGGCCACAAGTTTGTGAGCAGCCAGTGGAACAGCAAAGGCGCCCACAATAATGGCCCCATCAACAATGGCCGCCACTCGCCGTATCCGCTGAAGCTTGCCGCTGGCAACGAATTGATAATACCCGTGCGGCACGAGCGCAGCCAGGTCGGCGGCCCGGCTCACGGCTACAGCTCCGACGGCGAGACGCAGCGTCGCAGCTACGGGCGCGTCAAGTCGCCGGTGGCGCCACGCCTCGCCCACAAGCGGTACAGTCTGCCCAGCTGCCACAGCCTCGACATTCATCTAGACCGCCTGCATGCGCAGGCGCCGCGTCTGCCGCCCGAGCAGATGGTGCGCACAGGTACACAGGTGGCAGGAAGCCAATCCGACCAGGCAACTGGCTATCTATCGATGTTGTCAACTAGTCTAGGACACTTTGTCGTTACTGTTGTTGCTAGCACACATTGCTCGCGCTCAGCAGCAAGCACTAATCACTTTTGTTGTAAATATTATTGCTAAAGAGTGTGATGAGCTTTGTATCAATAATTTTATATGACTACTTTATAAAACTGAAACTCGTCGCACTGTTTAGCAGAGAATAATCGATTGCAGCAATCGCTGAGTTCAGTTAACCGAACGCTGCTGTTGATCGCCGCCTTTCGCTTTGCCTAGTCACACGGCGTATACGTGATTTAAGTGCCTCTGAGCTAACCCCATCAAACTGCATGTTAACCCAAGTTTTGCTCGTTTCTGTTGTTTTGTTGTTGTTGCATGAACCTCATTTTGTTTGCGTCTTGTGTTTAAAGTGAAAATAATTTAAAAAAAAAATGCTCGTGTTATTTGCCTTGCGCTGTGTGTTAATCCCACTAATGGACGCTGCTATAAGAAAATTGAGCAGTTTTTAATGGTTCTCCAACATCATTAGTGCCGGAATTGCCCAATACGGAGCCCGTCAATGCCCATTTGAATCGCGATGAGCTGGCACAAAGGCCGCCATTATTCATAACGGTAAGCGAAGTCATTAACCCGGGCCCGGATCCCGGGTGCCGGTCGCGAGTCCCAACTAACTAAACGTATAATTCCGTTCTATCTCCTGTGCAGCCCCTGAAAGACATTGCGGTGGGCGTGGGGGGCACGGCCCGTTTCGAGTGCATTGTGCAGGCGCATCCGCAGCCGCAGGTCAACTGGACCCACAACGGTGGCCATTTGGAGCAGGGCAGCCGGCATGTCATTGAATACCGGAACGGCGTGTGCCGTCTAACGTTGCCGCAGGCCTATCCGGGTAAGTTGCCAGCCATTTGCAATTTGACTGCTCGGAGAGCTCATTAATCGTTGTCCCCTCCCCCACCTCCTCGTGCCCCTGTTCAACTGTTTTGATTCATTGCAGACGACAACGGCAGCTACGTTTGCAGCGCCATGAATCCGCTGGGCGCGGCCAGCACCAGCGGAAGTTTGAACGTTTCGAGCACAAATCGTGGATTTAGATATTAAGATAAACATTTAAAAGATATATATATTTACATATTATTTATTTATGATTTGTTCATGCCAAAGTTTTACATTTATTGTGTGTGCGTGTCTCTAATTCTGTTATTTGGCTTTGCTTTGCATTGATGTTGCACATCCTCTGATCAAATGGATCAAAACTAGCAGCCCCACTACGTTCATGCTGAGGGATTATAGTATTACATGTGTTTTTGTCGAAAATTATAATAAATCAATTCAAAACGATATAAACTTTATTTTCCTTACAATTTGTACTGGTGAAAATCTTGAACTTACAATTTTCTCTGTTCTCTGATCAGTTTTTAAAATCGCGTTTCGCGCCAAAGGCATTTGCTTGGCGCTCTCTATGGAGAAATTTATGCACTCAGTTCGAAAAAGCTATTTTTTATGTTCGAAAGCTTTCGAACATTATTTTAACGGTAGATGGCGCTCGCTGATCGTCGATCGTCCGGCTACAATAAACAGATTCTGAAAAATATCTAAAAACTAGTTGAAAGTATGCACAGGTTGATTTATGTCTACCATATGGATGATAATATAAGCATTTGAGCACAGGAAATCATTTTTCAATTTTTAAGTTTATATAATCATGTTTAAGGTTTGAGAGCTAAATATTCACCATTAATTTTTAAGTGTAGATGCTCTTAGCCAAGAATGTTGTTAGTTTTAGTCAATTGAATGTAAAAATAATTGTATAGCAACGAATGTAAACATAATTCATACAAATATGAGTGGGTATTTATTACGCAAACAGAAGAAATTTAAAGAATTCCTACAGAAATTGTATTTAGGCATCAAACATTCTTTTGAATTGTTTATCTTATCCTGCTGTTATAGGTCAACTTGTCAACTACTTAAAACCAAAAATTAGGTCGGCTAATTTGCAAGCCAGATGTTCAAGTATTTTTTTTAAACAACATGCTGTCGCGTAATCAGGCAACACAATTTTTCAAAATAATATTTCGAAATATGATAAATCAAAACGGAATTGCTAAAACAAATGTTTTTGTTTTCTTTGCATAGTAAGAGAGTACAAGGGGATGTGGTTGGGCCATGTGTGGGTGGGTGGCTGATTGACCGACTAACTTGTTGTTGTTGGCCGGCTCGCCTCTGGCGGTCCTCAGTTGTTTGGTGTGGTGCTCATAAGCGATTTATTCGAAATTCAACAATGTTTATTTATCTATTTTTCTTCCAATTTTCAAAGTGTTCGCCCGTCGGTGTGCAATGCGAGCGCTTGCCAAGAATAAGAAACGAAACAAACCGCGCAATATGCGAGAAATTCGGACAAAGACAGGCCAGACATAATAAACACTCGAGCTATCAGGCCCATACGGCTGTCAAGGTGCTACATACAACACCAGAAAAACTAGTCCAAATTTTAGCCCAAGTCCTTGACACTGACCAAACAATACCTGATTGGCATATGGGTTATTTATACTTGGTCGATTCGAAAAACATTTTAGATGACACACTTTGGGCTAATGCGTGGGCCCAAAGTGCCTGCCAAACTGCCAATTCTCGTGTACTTGGCCAAATTGTGCAAATCTTTTGGGCCACCTGAGCAACAACAACAGCGAAAAGAATCTTGGATGTTTGACAAGAAACCTGAATCATTTGGTCTACAATTATCTATTACTTAGTGCACCTCTTTATAAAAAATAATTGCGCGATAATTTCTTTAAATTGGATTGCTTGAAAAACACAAATCTATTCGCTTATATGTTGCCATATGTTTGCAAGATTTTCTTTTAAATGATTCATAAAATTGGTCGTTTCCTGCGCGATGAGCTGACAACATATTATGGCAGCATTAATTTTCAGCTATATAGAAAAGAGAAAAAAAAAAAAACAAAATATTTAAAAGAATCCCACAACTTGCTTCGTTTTGGTTAACGCTTCAGTTTTGCTGGCCTTGTGCAGCATTTTTTGGCACATTCGCCAATTTCGCATGCTGTTCGGTATATAAACACATACTCTGCCATAATGTTTTGCCAAGCGATATTGGAAATGTTTTGTTTTCTTCTTTATTTTCCAACTATTCCAATGCTGGCCAGGTTTTGGGCGTGAAGCCCAAACATTTAGCAGCATATTTTATCTAAATGATTTACGTCCTGTGGCCAAGTGGCGAGCTACGACATTTTTTCATTGATTTTATCGCCACGCGTTTTCCAAATGTCCACAAATCCGACGAAAATCCGTTCGGAGATCGAAAGAAAATACGAATTTTTCGGTGATGAATATGCCGTAGCTATACAAACATTCGTTTGATGGTTTTTGTTTCTCTGTTTTTCTAAATTAATTAGGCAATTTCTAAAAATACAAAATGAACTCAACGCGCATCACACAAAATTTCTTTCGCTACTTAAAATTGTTCAACAGTTTGCCAACTTTTACCAGTTTCCACTTCAACAGCAAACTAATCTCATAAGTTCAAACTTTTCAAAAAGTAACGACAAAAACAAAAAATTATTTACAAAATGATTTAAGTAAATCTGGAAGATAACAATTTAGAAACGAAGATCGGGATTGTAATTTCGGGAATTATCTTAGTAATAGTTAAGTTAATAGCTATAGCTGTAGCCAGTACTTTATATATAATAATAATAATAATAATAATACACATTTCGAAAAATACATATATCACCGCCATGATTCCAATCTCTATTGTCCAGTTTTATAAAGCTATGGAAGTTTATAAAAGCGTTTACTATACATTTTAGAAAGGCAAAAGGCAAAAATGATCAAATTTGTTATAAAAAATAATATAATTGTTCTGCCAGAAACTGATAAAGGCCACAATATTAAGCTACATTTCTTGAAGAGCAATCAATTTAAAGGGAAACAGTACGCAAAATGCCAAAATGCCAAATACAAATTTGAAAAGTTTATAAAATTGGAAAATCATATTTTAGTACATATAAAATTTATGTCAATCCAACAACTACGTCGTAGCGAGGATTGCATTTCAAAAATAATTACTATGTGGGAATAATTGGCATATACAGCCAAGAAAGCGCCTATGAGGGACACTTGTCTTAGATAAATAATAATAAAATATTTCCGCATGTGTGTGTGTTAACGTCGCGATCTATGCATAAAGTATGCATATATAAATTCATTTGCTTAATGAGTACAAGACTTAAACCAAAAAAAAAAATTATATATATAATATATATATACATGGATAAAAGCCAACAACATTTGATATTATAAACAGTTGGGCGCATCGTAAAATTGTTTTCCTACTTAGCCCGCCCACGAGAATTGTAATAAAACAGACGCCCAGAAACCGCGAAAAACTACGTAGATCCCATGCCGGAATGCGCCAGAAACTTTTAGCACTTCAATTTCTAAGCACATTGGGCATTTAGCGAGCATACAAAATAAAATGTGTATATATTTTAATTAGCCAGAAACCAGACGAGACGCCTCAATTTCAAATCCCAGGCGAGCAGCGAAAGGCACCAAATTGAATTACATAATCCACGTTGACAGACTGTCCGATTTACATATGTATATAGCCGAGTGTATAGCTATGGCACGCGTTGACCCTGCCAGTTCCCCAAAAAGAGGCGACCGCCAAATGTTGGCACCAAATTTATTTATACAAAAAAAAAAAGAAAACAATTGAAAATGCAGCAAGATTAAAAATCAGCTAACCGTCGGGCGCTGTGAATTTTATTTCAATTTAATAAAAATGAGGCCAAGTTTTCAGCATCAACAAAATCCGCGCACGCATTTTAGCATTCAAGTGCGATCAATGCTCGTAAATAATCTGCTAATTGCCAAAAAGAATGCAAAAGCAAGTAAGAACAACAACAAGAAGGCAGGGTGCGATCGAAAATTGTATGGACTTAGCCCAGGCAACAGCTAATTGTTCTGAAAACCCAAAAACCATGCCGCGTATGCAGCCATAAAAACCATTAAGCCATAACATTTCCGTATATCTAATTGTGGCCGCTTAAATAATTGCAGATCAGGGCACTCAAACCGATTGCCTGCTCATAACAGAGGATGAGGAGCAGGAGCAGGAGCATCAGCCAGCCAGCCAGCAGGAAGCCCATAAAACGCCACTACGCAAATCTGCCTCCTTTTCATCCTCAACCACAGCCGCCTCCCAATCGCCGGGCAGCTCGTCGATGGGCTCGGCCACGTCGACCATGTCGCTGCGCTCCTCGACACCGCAGCGCATGGGCGCTGGCAACCAGTCGGGTTCGACGCGAGCGCTACGCAGCGATACCATCAACACGTTCCAGAAGTGGGAAACAACAATTGAGTCCATCAGTTATGTGAGCACCAAAACCGTTTCCATATCGGACTTCAGCCAGGAGCCTCAGCTGCAGAATGGCCAACAGGCGCAAGCAGGTAAACTAGGCAGCCAGCTAGCTGGGTTTAGATCGTTTAAATGGGCTTTGCTTGCTTTGTTTACTAAACAACTCGTAACTCATAAGCTAATGCATTAAACACATTTTCATTAAAAGCAATTTTCACCAGCGATCTGGAAAATTGCTAACTACAAAATGGGCTATGCCCGCGCACACAAACGGCCACAATCAAGCATATACTTATATGTATATGTGTGTGTGTGTGTGTGTGTGTGCATATTTCGAATATCTTTTGAGGCACCGCATGTAAAATCACTAAATATAGATTACAACCACACGCACCGCATCGCAGCACATTGCAACTTTCATTTACACAAAGCGAGAGATAGAGAGAGAAAGACGCCCAGCTCCAGCTCCAACTCCCTGCGCTCTATCTCTCTCCCTCTCTCTTTGCCAGCGACTTTTGTATCTAATTGTATAAACAATTGAATTGATATGAAAAACGACCACATTTGGACATTTTATACTTAAATTGCCGCTTGGCATGCAGCTTAAGGCGCAGCTCGCTGCAACCAGCAACAACAACAACAACAGCAACAACAACATACAACAACAATAGCAACAATTCGTTTCGGTTTTCTGGGTTTGCTGAATGGTTGCGGCGGTCGCGAAATTTGATGCTAATACTTATGCTGACTGGCAAACCGAATTAAAACGCGTCGCCAGTTGCCGCTCACAGCATCTGTGTGGCAATAAGATACAAAAGTATCTTCCAGCTGAACTGCGCTTTGCTTGGGGTCGCTCATTTGCTTGGTGGGGGTGCATGTTGCATTCATATCATTTCGTTTCGTTTCGTTTCTTTACTTCTGGGTCTGCATGTACCATTCCAATCCACTTTAGCATGTCATAAAAGAGCCAAAAAAATCTCTATATGCCGCATCATTCAACATGTGTGTGTTTGTGTGTGAGTGTGTGTGCGTCATAAAATAATTATCTTAATTGATGTGCGACTATTCTTCTTCTTGTTTGCAGTAAATTGAATGCAGTACCCCCAAAAAACAGTGTTGCCTCCTCCACTGAGCTGGGCCCAACCCAACCCAACACAAAACAACTAACTAAGAGCAACTAAAAACCCAACAACAACAACTAAATCTAAGCAATTGCCTTATTATTATCTTATTATTATTACTAAAAACAGAAAAAAATACATAAACTATTAATAATACTAATTAAAGCAAAAGAATTGCCTGAAGATTTCCAGATGTCTTGTTTTGTGTGCTAAACAACATTCTACAGTCATGACATAATTGGGCGAAAATTTTTGCAAATCTTGAGCGATAAGATAATCAGGGGCAGGCTGGCCTGCCACTCAGATAGGCTGCTGTTAATCTAAGACACAGCTGACGGCAGCAGCAAACTACAAGATACATTTTGTAGCGCATCGCTGCAATCTGTTGCCGCCTGCTGCCTCTTGTTGATCTGGCGGCTGTCTTGCAGAACCGGCTAACTGTTTGTTGTTTTCATATTGTTGTTTTTATTAGATACTTGGAAGTAGGCTTTGGATATGCTGCGTGCTTCTGCTTATCTGCCAACGTCGTTTATAGCCACAGGTACGTTTGTATCTGCACAGTGACAGTTTTAACTTGGCAGCAGCGCCTGTCGTCGCTTTAGATTTTTTTTTCTTAAAGTGTAACTAGTGATTTCATAACTGTGTCCGAAAAATTGCCAAGCATGTTAACAATTAATTTGTGCAGTAAAAATAAATTATGTACTTACAATAGCATTGCCAACCGGGTCGCCATATAGAGACCCACTCAATGCGCATCCCATATAAGGCCAATACGAACGCAACTCATTCGCATTCGAGTTGCAATTTGTAAAGACTGCAACTGTTTTACGTATTGCACATAGCTAAAGAAATAGAAAGTTTATTGCCAAAGACGTCACCCGCAGGCGACATTTTCTTTTGAAGCAAGGAAAAAAACATTTTGGTCTCTATGATTAAGACACGGAATGAATAATCAAGTTTATATGTAGCAGAGCAGCGAGCCAAATTTTGTGTATGTGGTTTTAATTTTAGCCAAATAGAATAAATTGGGTGGAAAATTTGAAAAAAGGTGCAAGAAAACACATTTTTAAACTTAATTAAAATTATACTACAAAAAATATACATATAAAAGGAATGTTAAATATTTATTTATCCTCTGACTTAAATAGCATTGAAAAGAAGTACTTTTATTTCACATGAGTTAGCAACTGGAATCAATGAAAGATAAATCGAAGAGCTGAGTGCACTTTATTGTCCACTTTTCAGTATATAGA
Organism: Drosophila colorata; assembly: GCA_035041545.1. Classification (NCBI taxonomy): domain Eukaryota; kingdom Metazoa; phylum Arthropoda; class Insecta; order Diptera; family Drosophilidae; genus Drosophila; species Drosophila colorata. Next base: position 13,171,842 of record JAWNLD010000564.1, read on the forward strand.
ATTTCGATAGATATTTTTTTTTGATTTTGTTCTGCACAAAATGTTGAAAAATACGTGTCAAAAATAAATCGTATGATATTTTTAGCCAACTTACTCAAAAGCCGAACACTTGCCGAAACACAACGATGAGCCATTGGGAGAAAATGAGAGAAGTCCAACGATTTTCCCAAGTCAAATTGCTGTGTGCCAATGGAAGGCTCTTAACTAATTGAGAACCAGAAAAACACAGCAATTTGACTTCGGAGCTGGGCGCTGAGCAGCGCAGGCTAAAATTGAGATCGATGAGACTAAAAGTTATGCATAGCCGATGTCGTAAGCTGCTACGGTGGAAAACAGCTAAAGAAAAACTTGTTAGAACAACTGTTATCATCGAAGATTTATATTAATTGCAGAGCTAAAAGTCTAGCTAATGTCAGTTTTTGCCACTTAAGCAACCAGCAGAGCCTGTTTCAAAGATTAAGAAAAACCCAAATAATGCCCAGTTTTAAGTGCCGGCACAAGATTGGCAGCCTGTTCAGAGGCCCCCAGCAAGCTGTGTAGCGCATTGGCGCTCTCTCGGCATTTTCCACAACAACAAGCATGTGGAAAGTGCAAAAATATCTCATGGGGAGCGAGAGCAGTCGCACACGAAGATCGTGGGGCTCTCGTTTCGTGCGCCTTGTGCAGCTATTTGATCGCATTCTCAAAGATATTTTGTCATTCTTCGCTCGCACCTCACAAACGATCGACGTCTTGGTTTCAGTCTCGGGGATTATGACTTGAAACAGTTTGAAAATAGAAATTATTTAAAGAAATACATATATATATATATACGGTTCATATATATATATATATATATATATATCAGCCATATAGTTCGCATAGAGGTTTTTACGAAATAGTCGCAGCATACATATAAAACGTCGCAAGGATAACGCATTGAAGTAAGGATCAACGAGTTTTATTTTGATTTTAAGTGTAAAATCAGTGAAAATATGGAGAATGTTCATGAAAATTTTGGTTTCGTAACCACTTTGAAAATTCCGAAAGAATTTTCAGTGCGCTAAATATCTAAAAATAATACACGAGCAGTGCTTCGGTCGCGTTCGACGGGTGATTCGGCACACCGCTCGGCAGCACATCGTGGGGTCCGCACCCAATTCGACGAATCGACTGTGAATTCGTGCATACACACAAGACAGATGTGCATATAGATATGAATATGCGATCTGCCTGAAAGAGATCTACTATACATATATATGTATATACTTTTATATATGTATCATTTTTGTTATATATGGTATCTGTGGTCAAGTGCATTATCCTGGCTTATCCTGCCCAGGAGTACAGGCTACGAAAGCTGCGATAATGTACAGAATTGTGAAAAAAAAACCAATATATACTGTGTAATCATTAAAATGCGAGCACTGCAGAGTTTTTGCATTGGAAATACCAGAAAAATATGTTAAAAATAGCCCCTGAAAAATAAGAAGATACCACCGACACAGTGTATAAAAGACGTCTCTGTATCCGCTGCATGAGTGTGTTTGTGTGTCGCAGTGAAATATTCGAGTGGCTAAAAATAGCTCGCAATGCCTCACAGGCAAAGAATATGAATATGAAGAAGGATGGATGGTGATGGTGATGGTGCTTGTGATGATAATCATGAAGAAATCTTATTTGAGATATGTATTTTTATCGAAATTTATATGCAGCTTAGTCGAAAGCACAAAAAAAAACCAAGAAAATTCAAGTGTGTGTCAGAAAGTTAAAAAGAAATTTGTGTGTTGAGCAAACTCAAAGAAAAACCAAAGTTAAAAAAAAGCAAGAATAAAATACAATGTTTGCCAAATTTATATTTTCGAGTGATAAATGATTAGTGGCTTGTTTTGCGAAAATACATACAATTTTAATTTTCTATTTTGCCTTGTATTCAATTTCAGCAATAAAGAAGCGAAAGTATCAGTATAGAAATATATTTCAATATATATATATATATATAAAGTGAAGAAGCAAATCAAAGAGAAAAGTGATCGAGAGGTGTTTCATTTTAGTGCAGTTGACAACTGCATCGATTTGGTTGTCATTTTCAATGATATATAGTGATATATAACGATTTAAAATGCAACGACAAAATCCGAACCCATACCAGCAGCAGCAGCAGGAGCAGCACCACCAACAACAGGTGCAGCAGCAGTACTCCACCCAGGAGTACTCGCACTCCAGTCAAGAGCAGCATCAGCAGCAAAGGATTAGCCGCACTGAACAACATGTTCAGAGGAGCCAAATCACCACTCAGCAACGAGGTCAGTCCGTCTGCCTGTCTGTGCCCGTCTGCATTGTCATGCCATGCCATTCCATGCCCAACCATCGCTGTGGTTTGTCTCGCTTGCGGATTTTAGCAAGCTGTTTTGGCCAGTGGGATTCACACCGTGGATTTAGAATCTCCACTGTTCCAATCTCTTGTTAGAAAATTTCCATCCGATACAGACAAACGTTTTTCTCATGTCGATTTCATTTCAACTGTGAATTTTGCATGCTTTATTAGCTTAACACTTGGCGTGCTCGATGATACTAAAGCTTTTCTTTTGAAAAACTATTAAATCTTACTTAAATGCTCGCTTAGCAAAAGTTCTCTTAAAATAATTTTATGACATAGCCAAAAAATGAATATGCGCAGGAAATGAATAAATGAATGGTTTTAATATTAATGCATTTAAAATCTTATAAAGATAAATGTGTGTAAAATATAATAATTACGATACAGGTCTACATAGATTACCATAAAATTCATAGGAATTGCAAGCAAAGGAACTCGAAGATTTATAACCTTTTTATTATATTCTAATATTCGAGAGGAATGACTTAGATATGTAAAAAACAACAACAGAATAAATAATAGCCGGAACTCGCATATCTATCAGTTAAAATATGTTGGCTAGTAATTTTCCGAGGAGAACTTTTACAGCGCACTTTTATTATTTTGGAATCAGAAATTAAAATTAAAATTTGTATTTGTACTTAAATTGGATGAGGCAAAATGTATAGAATTATTCTAACAAATTTCAATTTCCTATTAATTCCCACCACATACTAATGTTTATGCTAGAAATATGATCAAAAAATGCAGCTGGAAAAGTATACAGTGTCTGAAAAATTACACATAAATATTTATATAGACACAAAACGAATAACTTGTGAAACGTATCAATAGACTGAAAATGTACCAGCTTTAAAAAATAACTCTGCGATGTCTCTAAAAGACGCGAGAAATGTTATTATTGCACTATTATTTCGTTTCCAACATTCAGAGAAAAAGAAGTTAATTAAATATATTTTCTAAGAATTAATCCATTATAAAATATTTTATATCAAATAAAGAGGAGCAATATTGAATCACCCGTTCTTTCGAATTCAATCAATATTTGCTTTATCATGATCCAATTACTTAAATTAAAAGATTAAAAGCCTGCAAATATTCGACATATGACTCATAATTTATATATGTATAAGAGCTAGCACACGAATTAATAATTTCTCATCTTATATTTCATTACTTAAATCTTAATTGATAATCAGCCAAAAGTTCGGTCTATTTATAAATATTTTCATTCATCTGCCAAAATTTTGAATGTACGGTGCAGTGACATACATATACATAAGTAAATAAATATAGATAAAATAGTAGAATAGTGTAAGAGCTCTTATACTGGGCACTTTGTTTACATTTTGAAAATGCTGCATACCTCATTAGAGGAAGTGAATAAGATATACAACACTTGAGCACTCTTATACTGGCAGCCGAAGATTGTCGAAGATAATTTACCGAACTATTTGAGTCTGCGCACAAACAATGAGAGTCAGAAGTCAGCAAGAGAAAGTGAGAGAGTGAGAAGGAGAGCGTAGGAGAAAAAAGTGGAAGACAGAGAGAGAGAGTGAGAGAGAGAGAGAGCGCAGTAACAGCTGTTCATGTTTGTTTACCTTCACCTGTTCGAATTGGACAACAAGCTGATGTATATATTAATGACACACTTCGGAAAAGTCTATACAGACGCCGAAACATACACATTTGTATATATAAGATAATATGGCTGTAAATAAATACGGATACATATACACATTTATACAAATTAAGGCACTTGGTACGCGTGCCAACTTCTAAATATAATTAGTCCAAACTAGAAATATACTTCCCCGATAATGAGCTTACATTTTTCAAGTTCTTGTTTTCATTTATATAAATACAAATCTTTTATATTTGAAGAAAGGTATTAAGAAAGTAAACTTGAAGTAAAAAATTAATTTAAGCTCTAATGGATGCTATTCTTGTTCAATACCGAATTAGACCTCGAATTCTTTTTGGAGAAGATTGTGCGACTTAGGCAGTAAGCAAAACAATTATTTTAACAATAACATTACACAAAAAATAACAACTTTAGCTAAAAGCAACCGTTTCAAGTTATTGATATTACAGATGCATGCAATTTTATTGATTTTATATTTTACTAAACATACTTCGATAGCACGCATCCATTATGGCTAGCTTCAATGCAATTCGTAGCTGTACCTAACTAGAATTTATACCATTATTAATATTACAGTGCAACAACATCAAGGCGGTATCGGAGGCACCTACGTACCGCCCTCGTTGACACACGTTTATGCCCAAGGTGACATCTCACCGCCTGTATTCGAGCAAATCTTCAAGAACGCTCGCTTCGCTCAGGGTGGCAACGCCCTGTTTGAAGGCAGGCTGCGTGGCAACCCGAAGCCATTCGTTACATGGACCCGAAAAGGCGCACCACTTCTCGAGTCGCAAAAGTTTCGCATGAGCTACAACGAGGCCACGGGTGATGTGTCCCTGCTGATCAACCAGATCGGGCCCGGAGACGAGGGCGAGTACACGTGTACGGCTCGCAATCAGTACGGCGAGGCTATCTGCAGTGTCTACATCCAACCGGAAGGCGCACCAATGCCTGCACTGCAGCCCATCCAGAATTTGGAGAAGAACATCTACTCCAATGGCTATTCGTATACGTCCATTGAGGAGGAATTCCGTGTGGATACGTTTGAGTATAGACTTTTGCGTGAGGTCTCCTTCAGGGAGGCAATCACACGTCGCTCTGGATATGAGCAGGAGACTCAGCTGTCCCATGAGCTGGATCGCTCCCTGGGCCCTGCGCACGCACCACAAATATCGCAGAAGCCCAGAAGCTCCAAGCTGATTGAGGGCTCTGATGCTGTCTTCACAGCCCGCGTGGGCTCCAATCCGAAACCACGTCTCACCTGGTTCCACAACGGACAACGTCTGGTGGCCTCGCAAAAGTATGAGATCTCTTATTCAAGTGGCGTTGCCACCCTGCGCGTGAAGAACGCCAATGCCAAGGATGGCGGCCACTATACCCTCTTGGCCGAGAATCTGCAGGGCTGCGTCGTCTCCTCAGCTGTGCTGGCCGTCGAGCCTGCGGCTGAGACTGCTTACGAGCCCAAGCCCGTGGATATGATGGCCGAGCAGCTGGAAGCTGGCAAGGCTTTGCCGCCCACTTTTGTCAAGGCCTTCATTGATCGCGAGGTCACCGAGGGACGCATGACGCGCTTTGACTGCCGCGTCACTGGAAATCCCTATCCCGAGGTGTTCTGGTTCATCAACGGCCGTCAAGTGCGCGACGATGTCTCGCACAAGATTCTGGTCAACGAGTCCGGCAGCCATTCGCTGATGATCACGAACGTGAGCCGCGTGGATGGCGGCGCTGTGCAATGCTTGGCCCGCAACAAGGCTGGTGAGGTCGCCATCGAGGCGCAGTTGAATGTGCTGGAGAAGGAGCAGGTTGTCGCACCACAATTTGTTCAACGCTTCAGCACGATGACTGTGCGCGAGGGCGAGCCCATCAATATGAGCGCCAATGCTATTGGCACACCTGTGCCGCGCATCACCTGGCAAAAGGATGGTGTGCAAATCTCATCAACTGCTGAACGCTTTGTGGGCATCGATGGCGGTGCCACCTGCCTGGAGATACCCCAAGTCAAGGCTAACGATGCTGGCTGGTATCAGTGCACCGCACAAAACATTGCCGGTTCCACAGCGAACCGGGCAAGACTCTATGTCGAAGTTCCCAGAGAGCAACCAAGTCACGAACAAAGGCGTCTAAATCTACCAAGACCAACGAAAGTTATCGAGCCTGAGTGAGTTTTACAGCCAATTTTGCATTAGGCAATCCCATTTAATAACATCTCTTCATTCTAGGCCAATTCCTGGTCCTGAAATTATCTACTTGCGTCATGTGGAACGCGCCAAGCCTCATCTGCGACCTGGCGAGGAGGATCGCGTTTATCCTCCACCGCAGTTCATCATACCCCTGCAGAATGTGCAGCAAACCGAGGGTGGTCGAGTGCACATGGAGGCGCGCATTGAACCTGTCGGCGATCCCACCATGGTCGTCGAATGGTTCCTTAATGGTCGTCCCCTGGCAGCCAGTAAGTATCCAGCACATTCAACCCACATTCTTTTTGGCATAAACTCTTGTGCTCTTTGCAGGTGCCCGCGCCACATCTGTCTTCAAGTTTGGCTTCATTGCTCTGGATCTGCTGAGCATTATGGGCCACGACTCTGGAGAATATATGTGCCGCGTCAGCAATGCCAGTGGTGTGGCCGAGTCGCGCGCCATTTTGTCTGTGGTGCAGCGACCGTCCATTGAGCAATCGTCGCAGAATCCCAACAGCTTGCAGTACATCAATCAGCTGGAGGATTACTCACGCTACCAGCGCCAGGAGAGCTCAGAGGAGTTGATGAATCAAGCTCCACAATTTATACGTCCACTGCGCGATCTGGGTGAATTCGAGGAGGGCAAGAATGTGCACTTCGAGGCGCAAGTGACCCCAGTGAATGATCCCAGCATGCGTGTGGAATGGTACAAGGATGGCCTACCAATCACCGCCAGTTCGCGCATTACGGCTATATTCAACTTCGGCTATGTCTCCCTAAACATATTGCACCTACGCGCCGAAGACGCCGGCAACTACACCGTGCGCGCCGTAAATCGCATTGGCGAGGCCATCAGCCAGTCCACCATACGCGTGCACACGCGCTCCCAGGTCACCGCCGATCTGGGCATACCCGAGCAGCAACGTTACATTGAAAAGGTTGAGGAATTGGAGGACTACCGCAAGTCCCAGCAGCGTCGCCATGTCCAGGAAGCACCTGAGGCCATTGCGCCGCCCCAATTCAAGACACCCATTCAGAATCAGCTAGATCTGCGTGAGCACGCGCATGCGCATTTCGAGGCACGCCTGGAGCCCATTGGCGATGCCACCATGCGCGTGGAGTGGCTCAAGGACGGCCAACCCCTTGAGGCCAGCTCGCGCATAACCACTTATCACAACTTTGGCTACGTCGCGCTGACCATTAAGCAGATAACCGTCTACGATGCCGGCACCTACACCTGCCGCGCCTACAATGCCATGGGCCAGGATACAACCGTGGCCCAGTTGACGGTCATATCGAAGAACGAGATTGTCTCCGACACACAACATCCGGGTGGTCTGCAAAAGATCCAGCACCTGGAAGACTCGTCGCGCTATGGTCGTCGCGAGGAGGAGGAAACGTACATTACACAAGCACCGCGTTTCCTTGGCCCACTCAAGGGCACCACCAAGATCCTGGAGGGACAACGCGCCCACTTTGAGGCGCGCGTGGAACCGCAAAGCGATCTGGGCATGCGCATCGAATGGTATCATAATGGACGCGCCATCACCGCAGCCAATCGCATCCAAACCTACTACGACTTCGGCTACGTTGCCCTGGACATTTCCCAGGTGCGCGCCGAGGATGCGGGCGTCTACACTGTGGTGGCCAGAAACAAGCTAGGTGAAGCTCAGTTGCAAGCAACGATGGTAGTGGAAAGTAAGTAGCGACACCTTCCAATTCTGGTAGAGCGTTTCACCCAACTTTGTATTTCACAGCTCGTTCCAACATCGACACATCTAGCATGCACCGCGGCCTCTATGAGAAGACGCAGAATCTGGAGAACAAACCCTTTGTGGAGCCTCAGTACGATATCGAGGAGATATCCAAGTCGAAGCCCGTCTTTGTGCAGCCTCTGACCGATCCCAAGCCCATTCACGATGGCAAGAATATTCATCTGGAGTGCCGTCTCGAGCCCATGGGAGATCCGACCATGCGCGTCGAATGGTTCCATAACGGACGCCCAGTCACCGTCGGTTCACGTTTCCGTACCTACTACGATTTTGGTTTTGTCGCCCTAGACATTATCCAGGCTACGGCAGCGGACTCCGGCGAGTACACCATTCGCGCCACCAATCATCTGGGCTCCGCCCACACCTCCGCCTGTGTGCGTGTGATTGATCGCACCGATGTGGTAACCGAAACCCAGAACGAGCAATCGCTAGAGCAGATTCAGTTGCTGGAGGACTCGCGTCGTCGTCACCATCAGGAGGAGGACATTACCATCATGCAGGCGCCGCAGTTTACGCGTGCGCTGCATAACATCGAAACCGTGGAGGGCACCAATGTGCACTTGGAGTGCCGCCTGCAGCCCGTGGGCGATCCGAGCATGCGCATCGAATGGTTCGTCAATGGCAAGCCGGTGAAGACAGGTCATCGTTTCCGTCCCGCCTATGAGTTTGACTATGTGGCGCTAGACCTGCTCGGCTGCTATGCCATTGACTCGGGCGTCTACACGTGCCAAGCACGTAACCAACTGGGCGAAGCCGTCACCTCCTGCTCCGTGCGCATCATCGCCAAGAAGGATTTGATTCTGGAAACCCAGAACGAGTCGGGCCTGCAGAAGATCCAATATCTGGAGGATTCCTCGCGCTATCGTCGCAATGAGTTTGTGGACGAGGTTGTCAACATTCGTCCGCGCTTCCTCACCCATCCGAAGAGCCTGACGAACACTCGCGAGGGCGCCCACGCTCACTTCGAGTGCAAGATTGAGCCTGTCACCGATTCCAATCTGAAAGTGGAATGGTTCAAGAATGGCCGTCCCATTACCGTGGGTCATCGTTTCCGTCCCATTCACGACTTTGGCTACGTTGCCTTGGACATTGTTGGTCTGATTGCTGAGGACTCTGGTGTTTACACCTGTCGCGCTGTCAACCTGATTGGCTCCGATGAGACCCAGGTGGAGCTGCAATGCCGCAGCGGCGAGCAAATTGTCACCGTTACTCAGAACGAGGCAGGTCTCGAGCAGATTCATTATCTGGAGGACCGTTCGCGCTATAGCCGCCGCGAGGAGATTGACGAGAGCACCAAGCAGGCGCCAGTCTTCACCACCTCGCTGAAGAACATTGAAATCAAGGAGAATCAACGCGCACACTTTGAATGCCGTTTGATTCCCGTCTCCGATCCCTCGATGCGTGTGGAATGGTACCATAACAACCTGCCTCTGAAGTCGGGCTCCCGTTTCACGGAGACGAGCAACTTTGGCTTTGTTGCCCTGGACATTATGTCCACCCTGCCCGAGGATGCCGGCACATACACCTGCCGTGCCTATAATGCTGTGGGTGAAGCCATCACCTCTGCCGTTGCCGTGGTGCACACCAAGAAGTCCATCTATCTCGAGTCGCAGCACGAGACTGCGTTGCCGCGTCTGCAGCACTTGGAGGATGGTTCCAAGCGTCAGCGCATCAGCGTACAGGACGAGTTCGTCTCGCAGGCTCCAGTTTTTACCATGCCCGTGCGAGATGTGCGCGTGGCCGAGAACCAGGCGGTGCACTTTGAGGCCCGCCTAATTCCCGTGGGTGATCCCAAGCTCACCGTGGAATGGCTGCGCAACGGCCAGCCTATCGAGGCATCCAACCGCACCACCACCATGCACGACTTTGGCTATGTGGCTCTGAACATGAAGTACGTGAATCCTGAGGATTCGGGCACATATACCTGCCGTGCGGTCAACGAGCTGGGTCAGGCGGTGACATCCGCCTCGCTGATTGTGCAGTCCAAGACGGCCATTCAATTGGAGACCCAGCACGAGGCAGCCATGTACAAGATTCATCAGTTGGAGGATCACAGCAAGTACCAGCGCCGCGAGGAGGAGGAATATTCTGTGACCACAGCCCCCACGTTTGTCACCAAGCTAATCGGACCCACCAATTTAGTTGAGGGCCAGAGCGCCCATTACGAGTGCCGCATTGAACCATATCCGGATCCCAATCTGAAGGTTGAGTGGTTCCACAACGGCAAGCCCTTGAGCACCGGCCATCGCTTCCGCACCACCTACGACTTTGGCTTTGCCGCTCTCGACATTCTCACCGTCTATGCTGAAGACAGTGGAGAATACACTTGCCGTGTGACTAACAATCTGGGCGAGGCCGTCAACTCGATTGCACTGAATGTGACTTCCCGTTCGTCCATTATTCATGATACCCAGCACGAGGAGGCGCTGCATAAGATTCAGCATCTGGAGGATGCCTCCCGCTTCCAGCGCAAGACCGAGGAGGATCAGTTCCATGCGGAGCGTCCACAATTTGGTCGCCCACTGCGTAATGCCAAGGTCAATGAGGGCACACCCGTGCATCTAGAAGCCACGCTGATTCCAGTGAACGACCCCACCATGAAGGTCGAATGGTACTGCAATGGCAGACCCATCCAAACCGGTCACCGCTTCAAGACCACCTACGATTTCGGTTTTGTTGCCTTGGACCTACTGTATGCCCACGCCGAAGATACGGGCACCTACATGTGCAAGGCCAAGAATGCTGTTGGGGAAGCTGTCACGACTTGTGCTGTAAACGTAACAGGTATGCAAATAGATCTTTATTCGTTTCCATTACTTATCTATTTTGACTTTCAGCAAATAAGACACTGGATCTGGATACGCTCGATGCTCAGCGCCTGGAGAAGATTCGCCAGCTCGAGAACTATGCGCCGCCTGTGAAGGCCGAAGTGGAGGAGAAGGGCCAGAAACCGATTTTCCTTACACCACTTAGCAATCTGGAGCATCTGAAGGAGGGCGAGCACGGTCATTTGGAGTGCCGCGTTGAGCCCATCAACGATCCCAATCTGAAGATCGAATGGTTCTGCAATGGCAAGCAATTGCCGACTGGACATCGCTATCGCACAACACATGACTTTGGCTACGTTGCCCTGGATATTTTGTATGTTTATGGCGAGGACACCGGCACCTACATGTGCAAGGCCACCAATCTGCTGGGCGAGGCGGTTAACACCTGCAATGTGCGTGTGTTGAACCGACGCAGCATGATTCTGGATACCCAGCATCCGGATGCTTTGGAAAAGATACAGAAGCTGGAGTCCAAGGTTGTCACAACACGCACTGAAGTCGGCGATCATCCCATTGGTCCACCACACTTCACCGCCGAACTGCGCGGCTCTACGGAGATCTACGAGGGACAAACGGCGCACTTTGAGGCACAAGTGGCGCCCGTGCACGATCCCAACTTGCGCATTGAGTTCTATCATAATGGCAAGCCACTGCCCTCGGCTGCCCGCTTCCACATCACCTTTGACTTCGGCTATGTGTCCCTGGACATTACCCATGCCGTTGCCGAAGATGCGGGCGAATACTCCGTGCGTGCTGTTAACGCATTGGGTCAGGCCGTTTCCGCGACCAAGCTGCGTGTAATTGCCCGCGGCACCATCATCTCGGACACCCAACATCCCGAAGGTCTGGAGAAGATCCGTAAATTGGAGTCCGCAGCACCGCATCAGCGCCAAGAAGTGGAAGCCCCTGGCACACGCCAGCGTCCAGTGTTCACGCAGCCGCTCCAAAATATTGATCGCATAAATGAGCACCAGACCGCCCACTTTGAGGCGCGTCTGATCCCAGTGGGTGATCCCAACCTGACGGTCGAATGGTATCGCAATGAGAAACTGATCGAGGACAGCTCCCGCATTACAAAGCAGCACGACTTTGGCTTTGTTTCGCTGGACATCTCGCACATCCGCAAGGAGGACGAGGGTGTTTACATGTGCCGCGCTGTCAATCCGCTGGGTGAGGCTGTCACCACCGCCTCCATGCGTGTGGTCACCGAGGCCAGCATTTTGATGGATACTCAACATCCGGATAGTATTCGTCGCATTCATCAGCTGGAGAAGCCACTGGCTCCACTTCCAACCGAGCCGGAGCGTCTGTTCGAGAAGCCCATCTTCACACAGCTGCTTACGGGTCCCTCCGAGTTGTGGGAGGGCGCACATGCGCACTTTGAAGCGCGTGTGGTGCCTGTGGGCGATCCCTCACTCAAGTTCGAGTGGTTCATCAACGGCGTGGAGCTGCAAATGGGCTCCCGTCTGCGCACCACCCATGACTTCGGCTTTGTCACTCTGGACATCGCTGCTGTGGTGCCTGAGGATGCTGGTGTGTACATGTGCCGCGCCTACAATGCCGCTGGCGAGGCTGTCTCGTCGACTGCCATGAAGGTGAAGACCAGAGCCAACATTGATGGTCAGCCTTTGATACCCGAATCCTGGGAGGCCATTCGTCTGAAGGAGGCCGCCATGAACCGTGTGCCCGAAATGTTTGTGGATTCCACGCCGCAACAGGCTCCAGTTTTCACCACGCACTTGCAGAGCTACGACAAGTTGCACGAGGGTCAGCATGTGCTGCTGGAGGCTCAGGTGGAGCCACGCGCCGATCCCAATCTGCGCATCGAATGGTTTAAGAATGGCATCTCACTCACCACCGGATCGCGCATTCGCAGCACCTTTGACTTTGGATTGGTTACCTTGTCCATCAATGGCTTGCGCGAGGATGACTCCGCCATTTACACTTGCAAGGCCACCAACCAGGTGGGCGAGGCTGTCTCGACTTCCTCGCTCAAGATTGAAGATCGCCACTGGCTGCAGGCGGAATCGTTGCATCCGGATTCCCTGCCACGCATTGGCGAGCTGGAGGCACCGAAGGAGGGCCGTCCAGAGGCGCCCGAGCCCACATATGAGACGCCCGTGTTTATCACGCATCTAAACAACATTGAGTGCAAGGAGAGCGAAAATGTGCGCTTCGAGTGCAACGTGGAGCCTGCCCGCGATCCAACCATGCAGATTGAATGGTTCTACAACGGAAAACCCTTGCAGGCGGCTGCCAAATTCAAGTCCATCTACGACTTTGGCTATTGTGCTTTGGATCTGAGCAACGCTTATGCCGAGAACAGCGGCATCTACACCTGCAAGGCCACCAATAGCAAGGGCTCTGCCACCACCTCTGGCACATTGAAGTGCACTGGTGGCAAGACCATGTTCCTGGATACCCAACATCCACAGGGTGAGAGCGGCCTGGAGGCTGTGCAGGAAACGGAAGAGGCATTGGCCAATCGCTATGCCCAGAAGTCAACCAAGCCGGAGACTCAGTATCCACCACCAGTCTGGACCAAGCCATTGCAGCAAGAGTTCCACCTCTCCGAGGCGCAGCCCATCCATCTGGAGGCAAATGTGGAGCCCAAAGAGGATCCCAACTTGTTCATTGAGTGGTATTTCAATGGCAAGATGCTGCAGCATGGCTCGCGCTTCAAGATGACCAGCGAGTTCGGTTTCGTTACCATGGACATGATCGAGGTGTACTCCAGAGATCAGGGCATCTACACCTGCAAGGCCTACAACAAGGCTGGCGAAGCATTCACCTCGACCACTATTTTCTGCTCGAGCAAGGACAATATCATTGAATCCACACAGCATCCAAAGGGCGCCGAGGGTCTGGGACAGATTCAAGATCTGGAAGACTCGCTGCGCAAGGATGGTAGCAAACCGGAGCAGCCTGAACAGGGCATTGCACCACGTTTCACCACCGAGTTTGTCAACATTGTGGACATTGGTGAAGGCGAGTTGGCCCATTACGAGGCCAATCTCATTCCTCTGGGCGATCAGAGCATGGTTATTGAATGGTTCTTTAACGGCAAGGTACTCGAGGCCAGCCATCGCGTGCGCACCATCTACGCCTTCGGCACCGTCGCCCTCGAAGTGCTGGGCACCAAGATCGAGGACACTGGCACATACACCTGCCGTGCCACCAACAAATATGGTTCGGCTGAGATCAGCTGCACCCTGGAATGTGTGGAAAAACCACGTGGACAGAAACCACACTTCACGTCGCACATTCAGCCGCTGCAGGGCCTGAAGGATGGCCAAGCTGCGCACTTTGAGTGCACGTTGATTCCGGTTAACGATCCGGACCTCAAGGTCGAGTGGTACCACAATGGCAAGCTGCTCCGTCACTCCAATCGCATCAAGACGGTCTCCGACTTTGGCTATGTGGTGTTGGACATTGCCTATCTACAGGATCACGACAGTGGCGAATACGTTTGCCGAGCCTACAATAAATATGGCGAAGACTTTACTCGCACCACTCTTAATTGTGGCGGTCGTGGCGGCGTCTTCTACGACAGCTTGCAGCCTGATTCCCTGCAAAGGATTCGGGAGCTGGAGTGCCCGCAGGGACAGCAAACGGACACCAGCGCACCACTTGTTGCTGAGCCACCCAAGTTCATCACGCAGATCAGCGATGTCACCAAGCTGGTGGAGGGCCAGAGCGCTCACTTCGAGGCACGCCTGACGCCCATTACCGATCCCGACTTGGTCGTGGAATGGTATTTCAACGGCAAGAAACTGCCACATGGCCATCGTTTCCGCACCTTCCACGACTTTGGCATTGTCATCCTGGACATACTCTACTGCTACGAGGAGAACTCCGGCGTTTACGAATGCCGTGCCTACAACAAATATGGTGAGGATGTCACCCGGGCCTCGCTGAAGTGCGCATCCAAGGCCAGTCTCATTCTGGACTCACAGCTGCCACGCGGCATGGAAGGTGGTCTGGAGAAGATTGCCAATCTGGAGTACAGCATGGTGCGCACACGCGAGGAAACCACCGAAGAGACCAGAGGCAAGGCGCCTGTGTTCACAGTGCCACTGGAGAATATTGAAAATCTGCGCGAGGGCGAGAACGCTCACTTTGAAGCGCGCATTACGCCCGCCGATGATCCCAAGTTGAAGGTGGAGTGGTACTGGAATGGCCGTCCATTGAAGGCGGGCTCACGTTTCCGCACATTCTGCGACTTTGGCTTTGTCATCCTGGAAATCTCGCCTGTTTATCCCGAGGATTCTGGCGAATACTCGTGCCGTGCCATTAACGAGTATGGCGAGGCTGTGACCACCGCAACGATGAAGATTCAGGGCAAGCGCAGCATTATCATGGAATCGCAACTGCCCAAGGGCATGGAGGGCACCATTGATCGCATTGCTGAGCTGGAGGGTCTGGGCTCGCGCAACACAGAGTTTGTGCCGGAGGACGATACGGGTAAGCCGCCAGAGTTTATCACGACACCGTTCGACATGGTCATCGCGGAGAACTCGCTGGCCCACTTCGAGTGTCGTCTGCAGCCCATCAACGATCCATCCATGCGTGTGGACTGGTTCCACAACGGCAAGGCATTGTGGGCCGGCTCTCGCATCAAGACCATCAACGACTTTGGCTTTGTTATACTGGAGATTGCCGGCTGCTATCAGCGGGATACGGGTATGTATACCTGCAAGGCGACCAACAAGCACGGCGAGGCCACAGTGTCCTGCAAGCTGCAGGTCAAGGGTCGCCAAGGCATTGTCATGGAGCCGCAGCTGCCCTCGAACTTCCGCACTGGCACCGAGAGCCTGCAAAAGCTGGAGGAAAGCATGCACAAACGCGAAGAGATTATCATTGATGAGGAACAGCCCAATCCGCCCAAATTCACTGAGCAAATCAAGGATAACTTGGACGTGCCCGAGGGCGGACCCATTCACTTTGACTGCCGTGTCGAACCCGTGGGCGACCCGACAATGCGCATCGAATGGTTCTACAATGGACGCGTCATGGCCACCGGCTCGAGAGTGCATCAACTAAACGACTTTGGCTTCATTGCTTTGGATATCGATTACATCTATGCACGCGATTCCGGCGAGTACACCTGTCGTGCCACCAACAAGTGGGGCACCGCCACCACCACCGCTAAGGTCACCTGCAAGGGCAAGCACAATATTGTCTATGAATCGCAGCTGCCCGAGGGCATGACCTCCGATAAGCTAAAGGAACTGGAACGTGGACGCATACCAGAGGCACCCAAGATTGTCGAAGAACAGTTTGGACCACCAAAGTTTATCACCCAAATCGCGTCTTGCACGGCCGAGGAGTCTGAAGCCGTCAGATTCGAATGCCAAGTAGAACCCAAGACAGATCCCAATCTGCGCGTTGAGTGGTACCGCAATGGCAAGCCTCTGCCCCTGGGTCATCGCTATAGAAACGTCTTTGACATGGGCTTCGTCTCGCTGGACATTTTGTATGTGTACAATGAAGACTCTGGCGAATACGTTTGCCGCGCCGTCAACAATTATGGCGAGGACCGCACTAAGGCCAGCGTCTCCTGCAAGAGTAAGTCATCTCACAGATATCTGTCGCATCAATCAATATTAATCCTTTTCTATCCCCACTAGAATTGCCCACCATTTTGCTGCAAAATCAAGTGCCACGCGGCATGAAGCGCTCGGAAACGCTCACCCAAATGGAAGCCACCATCAAGAAGTACACTTCCGAGGTGCATTTAACCGAGGATGATCTTTTCGACCCGGATCGCAAGCAGCCGCCACGCTTTGTCACTCAGATTAAGGAGCAGCTCACGCTGACGGAGATGGCCAAAACCAAATTCGAGTGCCAGC
Source organism: Drosophila colorata (assembly GCA_035041545.1). Lineage (NCBI taxonomy): Eukaryota > Metazoa > Arthropoda > Insecta > Diptera > Drosophilidae > Drosophila > Drosophila colorata. The sequence continues at coordinate 13,188,475 of JAWNLD010000564.1, forward strand.
TGGCGCCTGTGGGTGATCCGAACATGAAGGTCGAATGGTTCTTCAATGGAAAACCCCTGCTTAACAGTAAGTCCCCAAGATGTGCAGCTAACCTCATAATCTAAGCTAATATTTTGTGCTTGCAGAGAACCGCTTCCTGCCCATCTACGATTTTGGCTATGTGGCCATGAACTTTGGCTGGGTGTATCCCGAGGATAGCGGTGAATATGTTTGCCGTGCCACCAACCTGTATGGCATGGACGAGACTCGTGCTGTGATCAAGGTATCCGGCAAGCCAGGTATTGTCTACGACTCCCAGCTGCCTGCGCACATGCAGAGCATTGATCGCATTCGCGAAATGGAAGCTTCCTGGCAAGTGTAAGTTTTCTATATTATTAGCTAATAGAAAAACCATTCGATACATGAGTAACTTCCCTGCAGTGTGCCCGAGGAAGTGGATCCTGATGCCAAGCCCAGAGCGAAGCCCGTGTTTGTTAGCAAGCTGGAGCCACAGACTGTGGAGGAGGGTGATCCCGCCAGATTCTGTGTGCGTGTCACCGGACATCCCCGTCCCCGAGTCATGTGGCTTATCAATGGCCATACTGTTGTGCATGTAGGTTGCTTCCAGCATTCCTAATGGACACGTTTACTTAATTTCCCATACGCACAGGGCTCACGCTACAAGCTGACCAACGATGGCATGTTCCATCTTGATGTACCCAAGACGCGTCAATATGATACCGGCAAGGTGGAGGTTATAGCGCGCAACTCTGTGGGCGAATCGATTGCTACGACCGAACTGAATGTTGTCGCACGCTCCGATGATTATCGTAATGTGCTCAAGAACTCACCACGCCGTAAGTCACACCCACATACACACAAGCACACACACACATGTTACATGCACACTTTGATATACTAGCAAATATATATAAATATAAATTTTAAGATATTAACACAAACTTTATATGCAGTAGTATTTTAGCTGGCAAAACTAAAATATTCACATACACGAAATCACATTAAATACCGCATTGTAAATATACATATATATACATAGATAGCTCACATACAGTATGCAGATTTAAGTAGTAGTAGCTCCAGCACCTAAGTTACTTTCGTATCAATCACATGGCACAGATATAGTTTATAGGCTAGACAATTGAAACCCACAAATTCCCCGGTACAATACACCCAATTCCCAACGAGAAAACGCTTCCCTCTAATATTCCCGTAAAAGCCTCTTGTTGTCTTCTCAACGAGCTTCCAAGGAGCGACCCAGAGGAAACTACGCCCTAATGGACTCCCATCAATAAGTATCGCTGGACCATGGGTAGTATGGTTGTGCAAGTTTTTAGTGTGCGTGTTTTAAAGACTGTATATTCTAAACTGTGGCTGATCACATTCAACTTCTGTCTGTCCTCATATGTAATTGAATAAAATCTAAAGGAGTTAGTAAACCTCTGTGAATATCATCCAAAATTTACTCCACATGTGTCATATTTTCTTGCTACTGATTTAAATTCATGTACTAATTATATAAGCTATAGGAATGCTGTTCTATTTAACCTCTATGACTTTAACGCATGAATCTTTATTTTTTTATTAGTATTGCTCCTTATGTACCTAGCTGTACCTAACATTGCCTTCTTGAATGTAATTAATGCCTGTAATTTGTTTTCAAATATAGCCTGGTATGATTACGAGCTAGCCTCCTATCAGAAGGAGCGTCAGGAGAACGAGTTGGAGAAGGTATTCGATGAGCGTAAGCAATATTTGTCCGAGCAAAGTGCGCACACCCTGAAGGGCGTTGAGCACTTAAAGCCCAAGCAATATAAGCCCCAAGCTCCCGATTGGCAACAGAATGTTAAGGCCAAGAAGAGCGAGGAGTACTACAACAAGCTGCAGGAGCTGGAAACCGAGCAGCTCCTCAAGGAAACCACCTTGCGCAGGGATACGCACCAATATGCCATACCCGGCGAGAAGGTTGTGAGCAGCTCAGCTGCCAAGGGCATGGCTCATTCCTATGAGGAGAATCTGTAAGTTTACATACATACAATTAATAAAACCAAGTTGGGCACTTTTTAACCTTTACATACATTTTAATACCCACAGTCAGGAGCAAACGAGCACCACCCAGGTAAAACCGGCACCACCAAAGGGCACAGCTGAGCCTTCCGAGTCGTCGGTCCATGGACGTGAGGTTCATATGAACAAGCAGCAACAAGTGCAGAAGGAGATCCAAGGTGATTTGGAAATAACACGCAAGATCACTGCTACCGAGACCACCGAAGTGGAGCACAAGGGCACCATTCAAGAGCGCGTCGTAAAGGGTCCCGTAAAGCCCGCCAAGGCACCTGTCTTTACCAAGAAGATTCAGCCTTGCCGTGTTTTCGAAAATGAACAGGCCAAATTCGAGGTTGAGTTCGAGGGCGAGCCAATGCCCTCTGTAAAATGGTACCGCGAGAGCTTCCCCATTCAGAACTCGCCCGATCTGCAGATTCACACGTTCAGCGGCAAATCCATATTGATAATACGCCAGGTCTTCATCGAGGACTCGGCAGTGTTTTCGTGTGTGGCTGAGAATCGCGGCGGAACTGCCAAGTGCAGCGCCAATTTGGTAGTGGAGGAACGGAGACGCGCCGGTAAAGGGGGCATACAGCCTCCTAGCTTTGTGAGCACCATTCAGAGCACCACAGTGGCCACCGGCCAGCTGGCGCGCTTCGACGCCAAGGTAACTGGCACACGCCCCATGGATGTTTACTGGTTGAAGAACGGCCAGAAGGTTCAGCCCAGTATCAAATTCAAGATGCTGGAGGAGGACAACATTCATACCTTGTTGATCATAGAACCCTTCGCTGAGGACTCGGGCCGCTACGAGTGCGTGGCTGTCAATGCTGCTGGTGAGGCCCGTTGCGATGGTGATTGCATTGTTCAATCGCCCACCAAGCCGGAGAAGCCAACAACCCCTGGTAGCGAGAAGGCACCGCACATTGTGGAGCAGCTGAAGAGCCAGTCCGTGGAAGAAGGCAGCAAGGTGATCTTCCGCTGTCGTGTGGATGGCAAGCCCACGCCCACAGCTCGTTGGATGCGTGGCGAGAACTTTGTGAAGCCATCACGCTACTTCCAAATGACGCGCCAAGGTGAATACTATCAGCTTGTCATATCGGAGGCATTCCCCGAAGATGAGGGCACTTACAAGTGCGTGGCCGAGAACAAGCTGGGTAGTATTCAGACCAGTGCCCAGCTCAAGGTGCGTCCCATTGAGAACCTGGATGCACCACCAACCATTACAGCACTAAAGGATATTTCCGTCACTGAGGGTATGCCGGCTCAGTTCAAGACCACGGTCACGGGCAAAGTGAAAGCCACCAGTGTGCAGTGGTTCCGCGAGGGACAGCTGATACCGGAAACACCCGATTTCCAGGTAGGTTGAGTAGAGTTTTCTACCCTTAATCAAATAAATAATGTTTCGAAATATGTAAAGTTATTCGAATAACCCAATTTGTACATCGTTCTAGATGATCTTTGACGGCAACAGTGCCGTGCTATTGATTGGCACCACCTACGAGGAAGATTCGGGAATCTTTACAGTACGTGTGACTTCGTCAACGGGACAGGTCGAGTCATCAGCCAAACTGACTGTTAAAAGTAAGGATTAAACTAAAAACTAAGCAAAACCAAAACCAGAGTTCGTAAACAACAAGAAAACAAACGTAAGCGAACAGTGTTCGAAAACTCCAAAGAATGCTCAAAAAACACATCGACCAAAAACGAAAGAAAATATACAAACATGTATATATTTTTTACCTAACGGATCCTTATACTGACGACGTTTCAGCCCAACTAACTAAGTACTGTCAATAACTAGTCCACAAAGTTTGAGTGAAGAATATTTTATAGCGAACGTTTCGACAGTTTTAGTTTTGTTTTTAATACAATATGATTTCATTTCAAGCAACGAACGAGTTCTTTAAATTACTAACCAATTTCAATATGTGAACCCAAGCAACAATTTAATGAAAGATGTTTAACACGAAAAAGGTAACAAAAAAAAAAACACCAAAAAAAGCAAGTTTATTTAAAAGAAATTAATATAAATAATAAAAATAATTACAAGTATTTTGCAATATAAATATTTATAGAACATTTTCTTTCTGGCAGAGCCAATCAAGAGGGAATTGCTAGTCGGTTGTATATGAAATTCTAAATTTTTGAAACTTGAGTGAAATGTGAAAAAAACGAAAGAAAAAGCGCCCAATACTTGCCCCTTGAGTGAGAATTATAAATAAGGCAGCTTATGTACTTTCATTTCGGTCAGAATATCTACACATACTTATGTATAAATACACAGGCACAGGCACTTTATAAATATGTTGAGTTCTTTTGTATCTAGCCCACGTCCATATGTACATATGAGTCTTCATATAGCTATGTGTATAAGAAACATATAGAAACATGTGTTGGATAGTTTTCGGGCCGTGTGCAAAACGCACATTTGTCCCGCCTCCGCTCAAGCGTGAAAGTTTTATTTTTCTCTTGAATATTAGCATAAAATATTGTGGATGACACATCTAGCGCACACAGCTCCTCATAGCTTCAGCTCTGCTGTATCCATGTCCATCCCATAGCTACCAAATACTTATAAGAAAACAAAGAAATGAACGTGCGCAAAACTAGCACAACCCAAGGGGGGGATACGATAATGAGTAAAAAGCGAAAATATTGAAAGGCATTGCAGACATTGAATTTCAGCTGCCAGCAACCAGATTATCTATATGCTATATGCCATGGTATGCTATATGTATAACTGTCTATTCTATTTTCAAATTCTTTTTTGGAAAATGTTTTTGCTTTGAAAACTAATTTCCAATAGATTAGCTAAAAAAAAAAAAAAAACAAAAAAAAAACCATTTGATATTTTTAGATTGCAGCGCAGTCTGGATATTTCGCTTGTGTCTACAATGAAAAGCATTTTTTATATTTTTCAAGTAAATCAAGAAATTTATTTCAATTTTCTTTTATTTAAAATATTAGAAAAAAATAAAATGAATAATATTGGCTTTCTATGTACGAACGCTGATGAAAATAAACTGACATTTAGTTCATACAAAAATAAAATAAATAATTACCTACAAGCTGTTTGTTTTCTGTGTAGACAAGATATGAGTTGCCGATTTGCCAGATATCTATAAACACATACATATACACATGCATGTGTGTATTCGTTTGGCTATATGTTGGCCATTAGACATGAACATGAATAAATGACTCTGTTTATGGTGCAGAAACGGTTTTAATTAAATTAATCAGTTACGGTAGTTCACTCATCAAATCGTCCTCTGTCGCTGATTCATTTATTTGTTTTTATTTTTAGAAGACAGCCCATGCAAGCGCCTATTTTGTATCCAACCGACAATTTAGCAGCAGTCCCTTAGAAAGAAATAAATGCATATTAGTATAGAACTTTAGGTATTGGAACGATACTTTAAAGATTTACGATTAAACTTTTACCATGAACTCGAAAGCGTTCTCGTACTCGAACTTGACCCAGACAGAGACAGCTATATATACGACATAAATGAATGTTCAGACAAGCCTCGAAACGTATTATTGTTTGACCTTTGATCATAATCGATTTGTATTGTTTATTTAATTTACATTTATTTATTTTGTAGTGATGTTGCATGAGATTTTATTATTCATTTTTTAATGCCGCTTTTGACTACTAATTTCTTTCGTTCTCATTTTTCTCCACTTTTGTTACCACTTTTAAACTTTTCGCATTTCCAAATACACAAAACGAATCAATTTTCGAAAAAAGGAACGTATCCGATCAAAGTATTTGCCGCTTATGCCGCCAATATATTATATCTTGTGGTAAAAATGCTTTACTAAAAAATTAATCATAAAAACTCATGCGACTTTTGTTTTAAGTTTTATCTACAATACATATGAGATACTCGTATTCCTCTGTCAGTTTAATAATTTATGTCTATGTTTACATTTCGTGTTTTAAGTGTGTTTGATCGATCGGTAATCAAGATCCAATTCGATTGTTCAATTCAATAATTCTTTTGTTCTTCCATACCACTTTTGTTGTTTAATTGTATTTCTCATGTATTTAATGCTTAAAACCAATATCGCGTCTTTCAATAAAACAAAGCAAATGCATCATCAATTGATATTCGTTTTTGATAGCTTCCAAAATGCTCCATGCTTGCGCATCCTTGCTGCTGCTTGCTCGCACCGATTTCAGGTAATGTATGTATATATATACATATTTATATTTATATATAGATATGGCATTATAGTACTCCGATGTTTAATGTTTACGTTTTACAACACTTGAGGACTGCACTTTATAAATGACCCACACCGTTTAGCAACTGGCAACTGGCTACCTTCTGTGCTCGATTGTTGTCTACATCCGAATGAGATCGCTCGAATGCGCCGCGCTGCGCTGGCTGCGCTGCGCTGCGATGCTTACCCCAAAAATACCTAATATCAACACAGACACACAACCGCCTAAGAATCTCGTTGAGCTGTTAGCCCCACCTGGTGACGTAGCCGCCACTAATCATAAATCTATTTCTGGGCGTGTATTGTAAACAAGCATTTAAATTGTGTTTGCTCTCAATCACAATTGTTTTCGCTCGGCTCGATCACTTGGGTGATACTTCCTAATGTTGATGATGAGGCTGCTGTACTTAGCCGATGATAAATACTAATGACTATCGCGTTGATAATGTGCCAAAAAGTAGCTATAGGTTAATTCAAGAACCACAGGTGAGATTCGTCACACATGATTAATGAATCATTAAATATATTCGTCCCAAGACATATCTTTTTCTTTATCAATGTCAAACATTGAGTTGATGTATAAGGCAAATTATTTAAGCACCCAATTATTGATTCATGGCCAACAAAGATGAGCTGTCATATGCAAACATGTAAAGCAAATATGATTTGTAGCTGGCGTGCCCCTTCTGGTTATGACTTTTAGTATTAGGCGCTTGTAAATTCGCAAAACTAAGCACAAGTATTTATTTCATATGCTCTGCCATGATATTCGAATATTCTGGGCACTAAATTTAAATTTTCAAGTTCATTGTTTATATATGTATATGTATACGAGGTATTTTAATTTATTTTTAATATTCAGAATAAGCTCCATGGGGTATATATCAGAGGTATGTATTATATTACCACACCCATTAGTTAACATTACGCTCAAGGTAAGCGACAGTATGTAAATGATATGTCAGGACTACGTCGAACACGGTTATGAACTCTGGATAATGCGCGTTACTCGGCCGAGACATTCTACTAACACATCAACTTCCTTTTAAACTTCTAGAACGACGTATCTCGGCTTATCAATTGCGAACGATTGATTCTGTCGAAGATGAGTCTTCGTCATCTGGCAGGGAAGATAGCTCGCCTGAATCGCCCCAACAATACCAGCAGCAACAGCAGCCTGGCGAATATGGCCAATATCTGGGCGTTAATGGGCAGGTACAGCATCAGGGTCGCTCGCGCACCAAGAAGCCCAAAGTGCGCAGCAAATCCTTGCAGCCTCCGACAAATGTTGTGCCTTGGCGCAAGTCGTCGCGTCCACACCGTGGACGCTCCTTAGACAAGCAACCATTCCTGCCGGGCTTTAAGCCAGAGCCGGTAAAGTCCTGGAAAGAAGAGACAATTAGCCTAAAGGCCACGCCCATTGAGAAAAAGAAACCAACACCCAAGCTAGAGGCCGCTCAGGTTGTCCTCAAGTCCATTAAGACAGAAAGGGATCAGGGTATCATGAGCCTGGGTGCCACCTTAGAGCAGATTATTGCTGGCAAAACTGAAAAGGAGGCTGTGCCTTGGATAACCATGCGTGAGAAGCTCAAGCAAGTGGAGAGTGTGCAGGAGCAGCTAAGCAAATTTGACTTGGACGAGGTTTACTTGCGTCCACTCGAGGGTCAAATTGAGACAGACGAGCAACTGCCGCAGCAAGCGCAGGTGGAGCAAGTGCAGCGCACCAAGGAAATCCAACGCCTGAAGAGCATGGAGAGCGTGGAAATCATGGAAATGACTGATCAGATTGACAAGCTTATTACCCAGCAGCAGAATAATAAAGATCTCATTCCATGGAAGGAGATGCGCCAACAGCTCAAGAGCGTACAGCGGGTAACCAAGCAGATGGACAAGTTTAAGATTGAGGAGGTTGAGCTGCGTCATCTGCAGACACAACAGACCATCAGTGAAGAGTTCCAGCATGCTACCCAAGATACAGTTGTTATGACAATCGACGATAGTTCCAAGGGATCAATTTCGAAGGTTATGACTCGGGATGAGGTTCAGCATTACGAAGATCAATCCAACATCTTCAAACAGCAGTTCATCACCACAGAAGATGTGAACATAATGCACGTGTCGGAACGTGAAAAGCTCGAGGCACAGAGACTGATTAGAGAGCAACAAGCTGTTAACTGGAGGCAGCAACAGCAGCGACCTCAACTGCAGCCGCTGACTTCTGTAGAAGATACGATTTCTCAGACCAGCGAACGACATAAGCTTGTGCAGCAGCAAAGCCTCATCGAGGAGGCTCAACGTCAGCAGTATATGCAAATCGAGGACTCGCAGATGATGAGCCTTGAGCAATATGAGCACCAAAAGTTGATCAATCAGCGCACTCAACATGAAGCCTACAATTGGCGTCAGCCACGCGAACCACAGAAGTTTATTCAGGTTGAAGATTCATCTCTGCTACACCTGCAAGAACGTCAGGATACACAGGAACAGAATCTTATTCAGCCCCAGCCTGTTTTGTGGGATCGGGGTGTAAAGAAGCCGGAGCGCTTACAGCCGCAAGTTCCAGCTTTAGTTCAGAAACAATATGTTGAGAAGCCAAAGACATATGAAGAAATGCACGATGAGCTTAATGAACCAGTTCCAGTCCAACAACCTGAACCAGTGCCTGTTTTGTGGGAGCGTGGCAAGAAGAAGCCAATGCAACCCCAACAAAAGACCTTTGAAGAGCTTCACGACGTTTTGGATGAGCCTGTGCCTGTTCAACAGCCAGAAGCAGTTCCTGTCATGTGGGAGCGTGGAAAGAAGAAGCCCATTACTCAGGATGTCATCGACAATCAGGAGATCGTGCAGACGTCACAAGTGGTTGAGCAACAAGTTGTTGAGGAGACAAAGAAGATGGCAGTCCGCCGAGTGATCCCACTACGTGAGCCTGAACAAAAAGTGGAGCAGGTTACACTTAAGCCAACGCCACGTCAGCGTCCAAAGGAAGCCCAGAAGGCCGAAGAGTTCCAATTGACGCCACTCAAGAGCACAAGAACAGTGCAAGAAACGGTTCAATCGGCTACCGAAGAAGCCACAGTCGAGTTGGTTGAAGAAATTGTGAAAGAAGTGTCCGAAGTTCCAAAAAGTCTTGAAACTGCTGAAGATACTTTAGAGGAAGAGACCGTTAAAGCAGTAGAGCCCCAACCGCAGCCAGTGATGTGGGAGCGTGGCAAAAAGAAGCCCCAACAGCCAGCAACTGAAGAGATTCCCAAATCCCATGAGGTCGCTGTTGATACTCTTGAGGAAGAAACTGTACCAGCTGTTGAGCCTGTGCCACAGCCAGTAATGTGGGAACGTGGCAAGAAGAAGACTCAGCAGCCAGCAACTCAAGAGATTCCCAAATCCCATGAAGTCGCTGTTGATACTCTAGAGCAAGAAGCTGTTCCAGCCCCTGAGCCTGAGAAACAGCCGGTTATGTGGGAGCGCGGCAAGAAGAAGCCTCAAAAGCAACAGACGGAAGATATTCCTAAGTCCGTTGAAGTGGCTGTCGATACATTGGAGGAAGAAATAGTGCCATCTGCTGAAGCTGAGCCACAGCCTGTAGTGTGGGAGCGTGGCAAGAAGAAAAAGCCACGGGAAATGGCTGAGGAAACGGTTGTTGAAGCGCCCACAAAAACTTTCGAAGAAGCTGTTGACGTTCTGCCTGATGAAGCTAAGATAGAGGAAAAACCAGAGCCTGTTTTATGGCAACGTGGTAAGAAGAAAGCACCACAACCTAAGCCGGCTGAAGAAGAGCATCCAGACGAAGTCGATGCGCAAGTTGAACAAATTATTGAAGTTGAAGATGGTGAGGAAATTGTTGAAGAAAAACGCAAAATCAAGAAGGTTAAGAAGCCAAAGGTTCCTGCCGTAGCACAGGAGCAAATTGAAGAGCCTGAAGAAGAGGCACCTCAGGAAGAGATTGCTGAGGAGCAGGACGATATCATTGAAGAACAAGAAGAGATTGTTGAAGAAAAGCGTAAGATAAAGAAGACAAAGAAACCAAAGAAATCTGTAGAAGTGACCGAAGAGCCAGAACAGCCTACAGAAGACATTCCACAAGAAGAAATCATAGAAGAGCAAGAAGAAGTTGTTGAAGAAAAGCGCAGGGTTAAGAAAACAAAGAAACCAAAAACAAAGGAAGTTGAGCAAGAAGTAGAAGAGCTTCCTGAAATACAGCTTGAAGAGGTTGAAGAAATCGAAGAGCCCACAGTTGAAGAGCCCACAGTTGAAGAGCCCAAGAAAAAGAAGCCTATTGCTAAGCCACAAGAAGTTGAACAAGTGGAAAAAGTATCGCTGAAGCCTGTACCAAGGAAACAACACCAAATGCCTGAAAAGGAACAAGTTGAAGAAGTGTCCTTGAAGCCAGTTGCAAGAACCTCAATTGTCTCGGAGACGCAACAGCCAGAAACAACTGAAACTGAATTTGTTGAAAAGGTTGTTACCTTTGAAGATCAAGTAGTCGAGGTTACTAAAAAACGCGTTAAGAAGAAGAAACCCAAAGCAAAGCCAGAAAGTCAGGAGTCAATCGAGGAGCCAATAGAAGACTCAGAAGAACACGAAGATGAAATTCTGCCGGAAGAAATTGAGCCTGTGGAAAATGTGGCCGAAGAACAATTTCTTGAGGAAGTAAAGCCTAAGGAGAAGGTTACCAAATTGAAGCCCAAAAAGGAAGAAGTTGTCGAGATTGTTGAAGAAGTTGCCTTGAAACCAGTGACGAGACCAAAGAAACAATTACCTCAGGAAGCTACAATTGAAGAGGTTCATCTTAAACCAACAAAACGCACAACAGCCAAGCCTGAGGAGGTAAAACTAGAAGAAGTCGATTTGCAACATGTTGAAAAGTTGGAAGAAGAAGTGGTACAGGAGGAGAAACGCAAAGTTAAGAAGATAAGAAAACCTAAACATGAAGATTTACCGGAAATACCAGATGTGGAACCGACTCCCTTGGAAGAGGCTGAGCACATTGACATCGTGAAAGAGCCTAAGCCAGAAGAAGAGAAACCACAAATACCTTGGAAGCGTGGCGAGAAAAAGAAGCCTGTGGAAGAGGTCTTAGAGGAAAAGCTATGGCCAACTGGCAAACGCCGACCACTGCCAGAAGAACAGCCTGAACAGGTACAATTAAAGCCAATTCCAGCCAAACCAGAGGAAATGCCACAAAAGCCAGAAAAGGCAATTCCCGCACCTCAGCTACAACCCGAAGAAAAGGTAGAAAGCGAAGAGGAGATTTCTGACTTGGAGCCTCTGAAGATTCCTGAAGACAAACAACCGAAAGAAAAAGTCAAGAAGGAAAAGAAGAAGAAACCGAAGTTGAAAAAGGCGACCCCATCAGTGGACGAAATTTCGGAGGAAGTGGCCGAGCCATTCGCTGAGCCTATTGCTGAAGAGGATGAAGTTGAAGAGTTGCCAGTTGACGATGTTAAAGTGGTTGCGGTTAGTGAAGATGTGCAACCAGAGGAAGAAGTAGTGATTACTGAGAAAACACCCGAAACCAAACAAAAGGCGCATAAGAAACGTACGAAACCACTGAAGGAAGCTTCTGTTGAAGGACAGCCACAGCTACTGGAGGCAGTTGTTGCGGAAATCGAAAAGGCTGATGAAATTTCCCAAGAGATCTCACAAAAGACTATAACCCTACTGAAGAAGACTGAAGACACAAGACCTCAATTCATAACAACAGAACAACTTATTGAACTTGACGTGGAAGACGTAAGACGTGATCTCGAAATGAAACTCACTTCAAATATTATCAAGAAAGAGAAACGACGTGTGGTGCTTGATGACAGTCAACCACTTCCCGAATTGGAGCTTATAACACAGAAACGCGTTCAAGAGGGCATTGACAAAATGGCCGATGAGGAACTGATCGAGGATCAACAGCTAACTCAAAACTTAGAAGAGACGACAACCTCTGAGGTGATTGGTCAGGAACGTAAGCTTGTTAAGAAGAAGAAGAAGGAAATCAAGCCACCCCGTATCACAGAGAAGCTGCGACCACGTCAATGCGTTCCTGAGGAGCCTACCATTCTCGAGTGCAAGGTTGAAGGTGTACCTTTCCCAGAAATCAATTGGTACTTTAACGATATGCTATTGTTTGCTTCGGAAAAGTATGAAATTACCGTGGTGGAGCAGGTGGCACAGTTGAAGATTGCGAAGGTCACACCCAGCGATGTGGGTGTTTATACCTGTGAGGCCAAGAACGAGGCTGGAGTGGCGACTAGTCGTACCAACATTATATTAGGTAAGTTTAATATTGAATTTGTATATTCCTGTGAAATGATATTACAAATGTTGTCAGTCACTTGAAAGCTTTCAAGAAAGTTTATTTATGTCTTAACTATTTGACCGCTTGGAAGAAAACACTTAACAAAAAACTTCCATGATTTTATTCCTTTTCTATGTCCAAAACACAAAAAACAACAACACTTTAAAAAACTTTTTATTCACAATAAATATAGAAAAAGAACAAGGAGTCGCGCCACAATTTACGAAACCACTTAAGATCGTGTTTACAGAAGAGAAAGAGCCTGAGCGGCTAAAGGTTACAGTAACATGTCAGGTCGCAGGCAAGCCCAGTCCCCAAGTTAAATGGTACCGTGGCATCGAGGAGGTTATACCCAACGAAGCTCTACAGATGTTCTATGATCAGCAGACAGGCGATGTGGTCCTCGAGGTTGTAAATCCACCTCCCAATGAGGCCATTACCTATTCGGTACAGGCACAAAATCAATTCGGGCGCGCCATTGGCAATGCCAATATCATAAGCCGTCTTGATGAGGTTCCCAAAGAAATTCCTAAAGCACCCACAGTAACACCATTAAGTGCGGTGGTACTACCAACTGGGGGCACTCTTCTTTTCGAAGCCAAATACGATGGAATGCCAAGACCAGAGATTAAATGGTTGCGTAATGGTCGTGAGATAATCGAAAACGAGGAAACCATTATAGAAACAACCGAAACTACAACCACAATTAGGGTCATCAATATGACCCGTAAGCGTACTGGAAAATATGAAGTTTGCGCCAAAAATAAGGTGGGTGAGGCCAAATCTTCGGGATCAGTGGTGGTGTCAGACCAAGCGCCAGACAAGCAAATCAAGCCACCCAGATTTATCCAGCCACTTGAGCCAAAGTTCTTTGGAGAACATGAAGTTGCCATACTTGAGGCTGTTGTTGATTCAGAACCGCTTTCATCCTTCCAATGGTTTGTGCATAATGAGCCCATTAAGAGCTCCAATGAATGCCGCATTGTAAGCCAGGCCAACAAGTCAACGCTCTTGATTGAGGACTTCCAAAAGAAGTTCTCTGGACCATTCACTTGTCGGGCCGAGAACGTTGGCGGCTCTGTTACATCAACAGCAACAGTAAATATGCTGGAGGCACTGCCACAGGAAGAGGCAGTGGAATTCGTATCGCCACGCTTCACTGAGGAATTGATTCAGCCGGTGGAGGTAATGGATGGTGAAAGGCTGCTGTTGACTTGTCAAGTGACAGGCAAGCCCACGCCCAAAGTGGAGTGGTATCACAATAAGGAAAAGATTACAGAGACAAAGGAAACGACCATATCGCAGGATGCGCAAGGAAATTGTCAGCTGCAAATAACGGAAGTTTTCCCTGAAAATCAAGGTCAATATAAATGCGTTGCGACCAATAAGATTGGCAAAAGCGTCACCAAAACAACAGTTAATATTCAAGGTACTTTTGGATGGCATCAATTGATAGTTGATAGTTAACAATAGATTAGTAGGAAACGCAGCATACACCATATGCATCACACTCTGAATAGGTTTTCCAATAATAACTACACTCTTTCCCCTATCCGCCTTTTAATTCTTCTTTGACAACTATATCCTTTGATTAAGTACTTTATACTAACTCACATCTTGATGAACTTGCATGTGATTATATCTTAAAGAGTTGTGTCTTCCAAGATTTGAATCCAAATCTATATATTCAGCTTTTCCAAATTCCTTTTGTAAATAATGTTCCGTTTTGCGTTTGTTAATATATTCGTGTTTGGGCTCGCCTATATTGATAAAATTTAAAATATTTTTTAGCATTTGAATATATCCCCGATTCTGAAATCACTGGACTCACAGGATCTGAGGAGGATCTACTTGATAGAGTAAGCGTGATTGTAGTTAAAGAGTTGCATAGGTTTTTGAAGCTAACTTTCCATATATGATGACACCGTTTTAGACTATCTCAATCGACGAACAAGCTCCGAAAATTATTAAAAAGCTACCTGAAAAAATCGAACCCAAAGAGGGTGAGCAAGCGAAATTGGAAGTTAAGGTTATTGGTAAGCCAAAACCAAAAGTCAAATGGCTACGTGACGACGAACAGATATTCGCATCCGAGGAATATCAAATCGAAAATTTCGAAGATGGGACCTCAGTCTTGGTCATCAATCATGTATATCCCGACGATTTGGGCACAATTAGTTTTGAGGCTTACAATCCGTTGGGAGTGGCAGTAACAACTGCACTATTCGCAGTCGAAGGTACTGTTATGGTTTCTGATGTACATAAAAAACGATTTATATTATCATGGAAATGTTTTGGAATTGTCAGTAAAATTATCTTTCAGATTTGCAGCAGCATTACCGAAATTCCTTTAATCCTTATCCCCACTGTAACTTATTTATTCAATCCCCCTTGATAACATATCCAACTCGTATTCCCCTACACTCAAAACTTTTATGATACACTTAATAACACTAAAGGTTAAAAACTTTACATATAATTTAAACAAAGCAATGAAATTTATAGCAAAAAAATATCTCGTGCCGAATATATAATAATAAACAACTATCACTTTTACTATATTGCATCTATACTAGGCATCGTTGGATCTAAGGATTACCGCAAGCCAGAATGGGTGACTCACATGGAGGAAATGCAAGTCGCTCTCAAAGGTATGCACCTAAGAATTACAAGATAACCGACTTATACCACTGTTATGTGTATATGTGTTTTAATTTCGTGTTTTCAACACACAAATGTTTTCCGTACTATTGTCTTAAATCACAAACAACATTTCACAAAGTCTATCACTTCTATCGTCTGTCTCTATTGTATTTGTCCTTGTATTATACAATGTTTCGTACACCAACAACAACAACAAAACCTATGTGAACATGTCGATTTTGTCCAACAAAAAAAATTAAGAAAATAAGCTTACAAATTATGTGGCTTTGTTATTGTCTCAGCCCTTACAGCTCTAAGGCTTTTTCCCCTATCCCGAAATCCAAACTTTAAACAATATTATTTGAAAAGTAAACGCCTTAAGAAATATTA
Organism: Drosophila colorata; assembly: GCA_035041545.1. Classification (NCBI taxonomy): domain Eukaryota; kingdom Metazoa; phylum Arthropoda; class Insecta; order Diptera; family Drosophilidae; genus Drosophila; species Drosophila colorata. The sequence goes on from JAWNLD010000564.1 coordinate 13,204,076, forward strand.
GCATAAAATATTGTTATCGTATTTATATTTTCTTACAGTATCAGTACCTCATCTGCAAGTAATTGGTTGTGTTCTAAAAATTATTTTTTTCTTTTTCCAAATTTCTACTAACATTTATTGGAGTAAATTTCAAGGAACTATATGACATTCCCCAAACGCGGCTTGCCCTGATGTACATAAATATATACGTTCTTATATGTTAACATATTTCACTGTTTGTTTGCAAGTTGTCTTTTTTCTTACGCATTACTCATCCATCTGAAAACAGACAAACAATTTACAAATTACTCAGGCAAACTGTACCACACTATGCTCAAGCACTGTAAGTACAATACACACACCACACACTAACTCCTGTTTTTTGTAGAATACTTATTTTTAGCTGTAGAGCGTAGTACCTAATATATAGTTATATTATGCAATCTTTGTGCTTATAGCTGCAAAATGCTCGCCATCGCTGCTTAATGAAATGCGTGACTGCCGTGCGGCCATAGGCGATACTGCGAAATTCTCAATACAATTTGCAGGCAATCCGAAACCAGGTACCGTATACTCTCTGTAGTGCACAGCAGGTGGCAGGGCTTGATGGAAGATTCGTTTACTGATTTTGTAGATATACAGTGGTATTTCAACAATGTGCAACTTAGGGCATCAGAAAAGTATCGCATGGTAGTGCAGGAAACAGAAGCATCGCTAGAAATATTCAAGATAACGAATGAAGACTGCGGTCACTACAACTGCAAGCTGATCAATGAGATTGGCATGACACTGACGCGCGCTAAATTCGACATATCCTCAACAACCGCGGAAGCAGAGGAAACGGAACATGTGAAAACGAAGAAAACTTTTAAAAAGAAAACGGCTAAAAAGACTTCAAACACAATGGCAAAACGATTTAGTGCATCTGAATCCCAAACGTCACATAAGACAGAAATCAAAATAGTGCCTGCAAGTGCAGTAGAGACTACAGTGAATATATTCAAGGTGAAACAGGCTGTGCCCATATTAGTAGAGCACAGTGAAGTTTCAGAGGTAATGCAAGTAAAGGATCGTAAGGTTGCAGATGCCGAGCAGCGCAGCAGAATCATTGAAGAAATTGAAGAAGAAGACGAAGAAGAAGAGGAGGAGGAGGAAGAAGTCCATGTAGAAAAGAAATACACATCGAGCAAAACTATTGAGTTAACTAAAACAGTTGAGCTAATACGCACGAAAATAACGCTAAAATCCATTAAAATTGAAGATATATATGAGATAAGCCAGCACGAAGAGGTGCAATGGCTGCTCGAATCCGTAGAGGCCGAGTCTTTTGGAAAAATTGGACAGGCGGCTCTCAGGGATTTAGCCACTATTGGTGTGCTGTTGCGTTATGGCTGTACTCATTATGAGATCACGTATATGTATGAACAGAATATATTCATATCTCTACAGAAACCCGAATCGCAATCGGCTTTAGTTCAGCTAGTAGAGCGTGAGGGCCATGAAGAGCTCATTACACAGATCCTAAGTGAATCTTCGAACGAGGACGAAACTATTCTGGCTGCGACAGTCGGTTTCAAGGCCTTTATACGCATGATACAGACGTACGAAATTACAATAGAAACGGTCATACGAAAGTTTCATAGGGAGGATTTCATCTCGCACGATTGGAAGATATGTGGAAAGGAGGTTTGAATTCTGTTTTGTTGACAGTTGAAATGCCAAACAAAATTTGTTTTAAATTTCATATTTTTTCGCTTAAATTGGGGTATGATTTGATAACTGGCATTTCAACTACAATCACGATGAATGTGCTGAAAATGTAATACGTTTTCTAGTCTGAAGCTATGAGAAAATTTTTAATTAGTGTATTGACGTCTTTCTTTATTCATTTTTTATATGATTCACTGAAATCTAGAGAATAGTAGAGACATCCCAAATTATTGAAAGTCACGAGGCTATAACGCATGTTAAAATAGGTGAGTACAGCTTATTTTGTATGCCTTTTTAGCTATATTAAAATTTTTATTTATGCTTTTTATTGGACCAGTTGTCTTTTGAGTACTGAAAGGTTATTTTATTTCTTTTTATTTTCAAAATGTAAAACTGCTTTGTAAAATACCTGCGCTTATGTGCCAATCCCAACAACAAACTTTATCTAACACAAACGTAGAGGAAACATTTGTCGAGGAACGCACGATAGTTGTCGATGAAGGTTTGAACATAAACACTGATGAACTGTAAATCCAAAATAATACCTACCAGTACTGATGTACCCCCATGAACTACTCAACTACAAATACAACATAATATTATTACAAAAAAAAAAAAAACGAATACAAGCAATAATAGATATTGACTTTTAAAATATAACAATTAAATTTTGTTAAACCAAACGAATCATGTGTATATTCTAAAAAGACGCCTACAGAGCACCCAAACGCCCATTAACAACTGATAACCACCTACTACTACAATTTAAAGATTTTCATTAGCCTGTTGTCATATAAGCTTATTTTTGAAAACTATTTTAAAATTTCAATGCTTCTACGTACCTGAAAACAAAAGTATATAAACTTTTTTACTGCACACAGTCACACTGTTGTCTTGACTTAAGGTAAGTTTTTACATATATTTACCTTTCGTAATATGTATATTTTGTTTGTCTGTTTGGCTTTCGTGTTATGTCTTAACTAAATCTGTAAATAGATGAAAAAGAATATTTAATAAATTTAAGCTTAATCGCTGTTTAACCTATTATAAGTACTAAAAAATTGCATTTGCCCGGCTTTATGCAGTTGAAAACATTGTTAGTGTATTGTCCTAAATAGCACCTCAAAGAAGAGCCGACATTGTCATTGTTTAATTACATTACATTCGCAGAAACAACAGCCACAAAAGTGGAAAAACAAGTCATACAGCAACAACAAGAACAAAAACAAGTTATTGTACAAGAACAACAACTACAAATTCAGGCTGAACAAACTGTGCATAGGAAAACTAAAACCAAAAAGCATAAGAAACATACAGAAATAATACAACAAGAAGAAAAACCACAACAACAACAAGCGAGAGAAAGTGTTACCCAGTATGAGCAGAGAGAAACATTTGCAGAAGAATTAAACACAGAAGCTCCAAAAATTGAGACACTTGAGCAAATTGAAGAGCTTTTGACATACAGTACAATACCTTCCACTAAAAATCTACCAAAAAGCACACATGAAACAATTCCTGTTTCATTAACTACAGAACTGTCCACACCGAAACCGATTACTGCACAGTCACAAAATGAATTCTTACCGCAAAAGACTTTAGCAATAAACGAGGAATGTTTGGCATTTGATGAGGTAGGTCCTGATTTGGATCGGTCGAAGTTAGCGACCAGCGAGCTTATCGGGAAAGTAGAAGTTCATGAAAGACATGCAGTTTCTGTCACCGAGACGCAGATAAAAGAAATTCCGAAGGACTTAAAGTCTTCTAAAATACCCAAGCTTATTAAAGCTGATCGAATAATTAAGGAGTCGCATCCATTGCAGATTGAAGCACCAAGCGTCGAGGATTCTGTAGGTGAACTGGAGTCCTTAAAAGCTCCCGCTCAGCACGCACACAGCGACATTTTATACTCACATGAGCTCACCTCGGAGCAGCAGTCAATTTTGGACAATACTGACAACTTAAAATTACCTTTAATCAGCACAGAAAAAGCGCAATTACAATTTTTGGAAAAAGAAGGTCTGCTGATTACAGAATCTTTTAGAGGTGAGACTGTTTCTCAGGAAGCTTCGCAAATAAAGCCCAGCAGAGAGCAAATCTTTCCTCAGATTACCTCTAGTGTTAGCCTGAGCGTCAGTGAGTGCCAACCAGAGGACTCTTTAATGCATCTTACCCCAGCACCCGAGGTGCATGCTGAGACCTCATCAGTAACAGTACAAGGCTTTAAAGTATTCAGCACTAGTGAATCGAAATCATTGGAAAGTGTGCAAGAAATCAACGTAGGATACCAACCCGCAAAGTCCCTGGCAGAAGTTTCCGTCAAAACTGAAGAGGCACCTCTTTTGGTGCAGGAAGTTCAAAAAATGGAGTCACTAAGTGCTGAAGAGCCTCTAACACAGCGTGCGACTGAGGCTCAGGCCCTTGAACAATTGGTATTCACGGAGGGCTTAATAAACATAACAGCAGATGCGCAAAGTCCTATTGAGGAGAACTTGCCAGTGTTTGAGGCCAACTTACACGAGCCGCATTTTACCGTGGAAACTCAATCTCATATCATTACTCAGGAGACTGTCTTCAATGAAGATGGTCCAAAGGATTTAGCTTTAGAGGACGTTCCTAAAAACATAGGTGCGACATTGAGCCAAACCAGCTCTCTTACAGTTGGTGAAACTCAACAGATGCATTTAATTGAAATGACAGAAAAACTAGAGAAGCCAACTATAGAGCCTGCCAAGCCCGCGAAGGAAACATTAACCAAGGCTTTTAGTACCGCCATAGGTAATCAAGAGACAGTTTATGATACCCTTGATATAATTGATGATGTAAGTCATGAGATTAATCAAGGAAGGGTAAATATAACAGATGGAGAACTGGTTGCTGAAGTGCATACACAAATTGTTATTGACTCGGAGCAAAAGCTATTGTCCCTAATGCCTAAAACTATGTTGGCTAAAATGGATTTTGTTGAACAGACAGCATTGGATGTTATGCAGGACACCAGCATTGAGAAGGAAAGAAGACTTTCTACAGAAAAACAGAAGCCTGAGCACGCTGCTGTAAAATCAATTATTCCCGTTGAACTGAGGCTCAGTAGCGTGTGGGAAGTGGAGCCGCAACTTACGCCTGTTAGTATTGAAAGTGAAAATATTAAATCGGCATCAGCTACTCGAGTTTTTGAAACGAAACCAGTTGGAGTGACAAGTCAGCACGAATCACTAAGGGGAACGGAGTATCTAGAATTACAACAACAGCCCGAACACAAGTCTGGAAGAATTCTAATGGATGAAAATCAGCAGCCGCTGGTGGTAATCGACGTACAGGTAATTGAAAGTTCTGAACTTATCGATGCATCATCGAACCAACCACAATTAACAGCTAAAGAAACAACTGATACATTCACTCATGTAGAGCATATGGAAGTTCTTTTACTAGAGTCAACCAAGGAACATGCAATTGAAAGCAAGCCAACTGCGGTGATAGCAGAAGTTACAGTGCCAGCTCAAATTGGAACTGATATAATGGAACAATCCTTACTGGAAACTTTACAGTCCCATGAGCAAGCATCAAAACTTCAACAGCAAGTAACACAAACTGTATTTGACCTTCTCCAGCCATTAGAGACAAGCTCCTTTTTAACATTAGAACAAGAAACCGATATGCACACCGAAGAACCAGGTTCAGTTCAGAGCGCTGTTATGGGAACATCTAGCGCTTTACAAGTTGCAAATAAATCAAGTCCTCAGCATATGGAATCCTTGCAAGAGCTTAATGAAAAAAGGCAACCTCAACAACAAGCTCAAGTTCATTTAGGAGAAATAACAGTACCTGAATGCGAAGAGATTACATCTTTACATGCCGTGAAAGATTACTTAGCGCCAGCTCTAAATAAATCTTCTATAGCTGACGTTCAAATCATAGAAAATACAACTGCTTTGAATACCACTACAACCATATTTAATGAAGAAACAGATGACATTAAGGAGCCAACTACCATTCAACAAGAGGGAATCACGCCAAAATTAAGTGAATTTACAAAAAAATCACCACTCTTAGAAGAGCCCAATGTTTTGGATTATGCTGCAGAACTAAGTACATTTAGTCCCACGCCAGAAACTAGCCAGCTTACAATGAGCAGTTTAAACGAAATACATGTCCAGGAAATGAAAACATATGAGAAAGAGGTTACACTTGAAGAGCTACATCAGCCGATTGAGCATTTGGTTAAAGCGTCACTTGATTCAACAGCTGGTGTCGTGCTAAGTCAGCAGGAGCAAACTTTTGAATTGGAACGCGATCTAGATATACCATTTGTTGCTTTGGAGCAAGCAAAACCCGTTGCTTCGGAATTCTTAAAGCTGCCATTGAATGAAGGAGTGCAGGAAAATCACTCAACTGGAGATCTGACACGCTTCTCTGCGGCTAACAAATTTGCAACATCAAGCATTGATGTATTAACGGAAACGAAGACAACGGAAGCTACAATTTATGATAACGTTTCAACATCTAAAGCTGATGAGCATCCCACATGTGTAGGATCTCCGTCTATGATTCCGCACAAGCATAAGGTGGTTACGGAGTGTGTTGCCCTAACCGGAGTAACAGATTTTATGGAAACATCGGAAAAGCAAAGAGCTGTCAAACCCACTCAGGATAGTTTTAGCCAATTAGCTATATCAGAGGATCAAGATGCACTTGAGGCCGAATTGCCTTTCGATACAGAACGTTTACAGGAATTAAATGCAAAGGTTAGCGAAGTTATAAGAGCTCTATACACCAAAGGGGTCAATGAAATTGAGCCGTATGAAACGTTTGAAGAATCGCTGCCTAGTGATAAGCAAAATACACAACAAGCTGAAATTTCCCATGAAATGGCTCATGTACCTATTACAAATATTCAACAAACTATAGATAGAGAAGAAAACTTTATTTTTCAGACCCCAACGAGTTCAGCTGCTACCTCAAGTGATAATGCCTCCATATTGAAGTTGCCTGTAAATACTTCAATACAAACTGTAGAGGATGCTAACGAATTTATTGCAGTAACAACAACTGAGACAGTTGCTCAACCCAATTTGGAAGGACATCATTATGAAGTGACAGTAACCGATAGTCAATGTGCCGAGGGTACAGAGCCTATATCACCATTCGATAAAGTAGCTGCAAGGGCAACTGAATCTCTGAATACAATGTTTAAAGCTACTCCTGAATCAGAAGAAGCAAGTATATTTCAAAAGGAATCCGTTATACAACCCACAGACTCACAAGAAGTCATTGCCAAGCCTGCTATAAGCGACATTCTTCAGCATAGAACAACAACTGATTTAATGCCATTTGAATTATCAGAAAACATTAAACACGCCGAATCCAATATGCAGAAGGCCCAAGTAAATCCTTTTGTAATAACTGATGCTAACAAACTAAACGTTCAATCCGATGAGCTCATCCTACAAAAAGAGGATTCGTTCGTGGACACTCATCAAATTGGGTATGGGAAACCCTTTATTGAAGGCACACAACGTGAAACACTTGTCTCCGAGATCATCCCAATTGAAAGTGTAGACAACATAGGCGTGCCAACAATTAAGGCTGAAGAATCTGCGAATAACATAACCACTCAATCACAAATACATAAAACTGTAACCGTTATTGAAGCATACGAAAAAACGGAGGATCTGAAATATGAGCGTCCAAATGAATTGCACGTCGCCAAAGTCGATGGTACAGAGACTAAATGTGCTAAAGTTACCACAATACAGACCCCATTTATTAAAGAAGATTATATGGCTCCCTTATCCTTCATGACAAAAAATGCTCAAGTATCCAACACGGAGAAAGAATCATTATTAACCGAAGAGGTGATTAGCGTTAGTTCCATACAAGAAACCTACGAGCTTCGCGATCATACAGAAGTGAATGCAAATATAATACGCGAATCTGAAAATGAGGCTGCAATTGTTACTGAGCAAATAGTCTATGAAAAGTCTCCCAATATTGATCTTGACGCCAGCAAATACTCTACATCCAAAGTGAATATTGAAGAAAATTCTACCAAACCTGTTCAAACAACCACGGTACGTGTATATGAAAACGTTGAAGGACACGGTGAATTTAAGCCCCACAGTGCAAAACCAATGTCAGATATTCTATCAGATCTAATGGTTTCAGTCGTGGAAGAGGTATCTATTATACCATCTTTAGGTAGTATTTCAAAAACAGAGCCTACAGTGGAAAGAGCGACAGCAGAAAATATAACACATACAAACCTACTTGTAACCAAGCAAGAGCCCTGGGAAAATGTTAAAAATTTAATAAAGGACGCGATTCCTCATATGGAAAGTGGGTGTTATGCAACTGCTGATGCTAAAATTGCAGCGCTGTCCAGTGAACATTATGAGAAGGAAAATATTCTGGAAACAAACAGGCCTAAAGTGGATTTAGAGTATGCAAAGCCTTCAATAATGCCATACAGCTCGTATCTTAATCAACAGACAATAACAGAAGAACAAGTCACAACACTACATAAGAAAGACCAAACACAGCCCACAAATGCAAATGTTACATATGAAGCAAACATTAACAATCAAGTTGATATATTTCATTTGAAAGCGAATCAAAACATATCACAAGATTTAAAAAATATACAGCCGACATTAGAGTCGAAAAAGAATGCTTTAAAAACAACGGTTTTACAATCTGATGATGTTCTTATGCCTCTTGACGAAAAAGTTCCTAAAAATGCACAATATATTATAATACCAAAACATGACATACAACAAATTGACTTGGAGTTCCATTCTGAATTACAAACGCAATCTACACCAATAACTGAGTATGAAAGTTTAAATACAAATACATTAAATCAAAGGGTAAAAGCACAGCCGGGTAAGTACTTAGTAAGGTTAACTTTAAGCAGCTCAACAGAAAAGGCGTATTACTTCCATTACTACTTGACCCCAAAAATACAAAACACATATTACACAAAGCAATAATCCACCAACAATACGAATTAAGTACTAAAAGCATATTTTTTACACAGATACAAAACAAGCCACAGACACTAAACACACACAACAAACAACACCAACACAAATAAAAGAAACACGGGAAGTTGAAATAACGGAAATTCCCGAAACTATTCAAATTGTTGAAGAAATCACAAAAGACGGTCAACATAAGAAAAAAAAGATACGCACACGTCTAATAAAGAAGCTTAAGGGTGACACACAAGAGGTCACCAAAATTCAAACCATCGAGGAAGATGACAAAAAACCCGAGACCACTGTCACAGTGGAAGAAGTTCCTGTGGAAGATCACACATCGGAAAAAATTACAGAGCTTCCCGAGGAGGTTCGTGTGATTGAATCAGAAACTGAAGACGGCAAGCCGAAGAAGAAGAAGATACGCACACGTGTTATCAAGAAGGTCAAGGGTGACAAACAAGAGGTGACCAAGATTGAAACAGTCGAAGACGATGACAAAAAACCCGAGACTACTGTCAGCGTGGAAGAGGTGCCTTTTGAAGAAGAAAAGCCTGAGCAAATTCAGGAGCTTCCAGAGGAAGTTCATGTGATTGAAAGTGTAACCGAAGCCGGCAAGCCAACGAAAAAGAAGATACGCACTCGTGTTATCAAGAAGGTCAAGGGTGACAAGCAAGAGGTGACCAAGATTGAAACAGTCGAAGAGGACGACAAACAACCCGAGACTACTGTCACCGTGGAAGAGGTGCCTTTTGAAGAAGAACAGCCTGGGCAAATTCAGGAGCTTCCAGAGGAAGTTCGTGTGATTGAAAGTGTAACCGAAGACGGCAAGCCGAAGAAGAAGAAGATACGCACACGTGTTATCAAGAAGGTCAAGGGTGACAAGCAAGAGGTGACCAAGATTGAAACAGTCGAAGAGGACGACAAACAACCCGAGACTACTGTCACAGTTGAAGAGGTTCCAGTAGAGGAAGATCAGCCAGAAAAAATTCAGGAACTTCCGGAGGAGGTTCGTGTGATTGAAACAGTAACTGAAGAAGGCAAGCCGAAGAAGAAGAAGATACGCACACGTGTTATCAAGAAGGTCAAGGGTGACAAACAAGAGGTCACCAAGATTGAAACCGTCGAAGAGGACGACAAACAACCCGAGACTACTGTCACCGTGGAAGAGGTGCCTTTTGAAGAAGAAAAGCCTGAGCAAATTCAGGAGCTTCCAGAGGAAGTTCATGTAATTGAAAGTGTAACCGAAGCCGGCAAGCCAACGAAAAAGAAGATACGCACACGTGTTATCAAGAAGGTCAAGGGTGACAAAAAAGAGGTGACCAAGATTGAAACAGTCGAAGAGGATGACAAAAAACCCGAGACTACTGTCACCGTGGAAGAGGTGCCTTTTGAAGAAGAAAAGCCTGAGCAAATTCAGGAGCTTCCAGAGGAAGTTCATGTGATTGAAAGTGTAACCGAAGCCGGCAAGCCAACGAAAAAGAAGATACGCACACGTGTTATCAAGAAGGTCAAGGGTGACAAGCAAGAGGTGACCAAGATTGAAACAGTCGAAGAGGACGACAAACAACCCGAGACTACTGTCACCGTGGAAGAGGTGCCTTTTGAAGAAGAACAGCCTGGGCAAATTCAGGAGCTTCCAGAGGAAGTTCGTGTGATTGAAAGTGTAACCGAAGACGGCAAGCCGAAGAAGAAGAAGATACGCACACGTATTATCAAGAAGGTCAAGGGTGACAAGCAAGAGGTGACCAAGATTGAAACCGTCGAAGAGGACGACAAACAACCCGAGACTACTGTCACCGTGGAAGAGGTGCCTTTTGAAGAAGAACAGTCTGAGCAAATTCAGGAGCTTCCAGAGGAAGTTCGTGTGATTGAAAGTGTAACCGAAGACGGCAAGCCGAAGAAGAAGAAGATACGCACACGTGTTATCAAGAAGGTCAAGGGTGACAAGCAAGAGGTGACCAAGATTGAAACAGTCGAAGAGGACGACAAAAAACCCGAGACAACTGTCACAGTTGAAGAGGTTCCAGTAGAGGAAGATCAGCCAGAAAAAATTCAGGAACTTCCGGAGGAGGTTCGTGTGATTGAAACAGTAACTGAAGAAGGCAAGCCGAAGAAGAAGAAGATACGCACACGTGTTATCAAGAAGGTCAAGGGTGACAAACAAGAGGTCACCAAGATTGAAACCGTCGAAGAGGACGACAAACAACCCGAGACTACTGTCACAGTGGAAGAGGTGCCTTTTGAAGAAGAACAGTCTGAGCAAATTCAGGAGCTTCCAGAGGAAGTTCGTGTGATTGAAAGTGTAACCGAAGACGGCAAGCCGAAGAAGAAGAAGATACGCACACGTATTATCAAGAAGGTCAAGGGTGACAAGCAAGAGGTGACCAAGATTGAAACCGTCGAAGAGGACGACAAACAACCCGAGACTACTGTCACAGTTGAAGAGGTTCCAGTAGAGGAAGATCAGCCAGAAAAAATTCAGGAACTTCCGGAGGAGGTTCGTGTGATTGAAACAGTAACTGAAGAAGGCAAGCCGAAGAAGAAGAAGATACGCACACGTGTTATCAAGAAGGTCAAGGGTGACAAACAAGAGGTCACCAAGATTGAAACCGTCGAAGAGGACGACAAACAACCCGAGACTACTGTCACAGTGGAAGAGGTGCCTTTTGAAGAAGAACAGCCTGAGCAAATTCAGGAGCTTCCAGAGGAAGTTCGTGTGATTGAAAGTGTAACCGAAGACGGCAAGCCGAACGAAGAAGAAGATACGCACACGTGTTATCAAGAAGGTCAAGGGTGACAAGCAAGAGGTGACCAAGATTGAAACCGTCGAAGAGGACGACAAACAACCCGAGACTACTGTCACCGTGGAAGAGGTGCCTTTTGAAGAAGAACAGCCTGGGCAAATTCAGGAGCTTCCAGAGGAAGTTCGTGTGATTGAAAGTGTAACCGAAGACGGCAAGCCGAAGAAGAAGAAGATACGCACACGTATTATCAAGAAGGTCAAGGGTGACAAGCAAGAGGTGACCAAGATTGAAACCGTCGAAGAGGACGACAAACAACCCGAGACTACTGTCACCGTGGAAGAGGTGCCTTTTGAAGAAGAACAGCCTGAGCAAATTCAGGAGCTTCCAGAGGAAGTTCGTGTGATTGAAAGTGTAACCGAAGACGGCAAGCCAAAGAAGAAGAAGATACGCACACGTGTTATCAAGAAGGTCAAGGGTGACAAGCAAGAGGTGACCAAGATTGAAACCGTCGAAGAGGACGACAAACAACCCGAGACTACTGTCACAGTTGAAGAGGTTCCTGTAGAGGAAGATCAGCCCGAGCAAATTCAGGAACTTCCGGAGGAGGTTCGTGTGATTGCAACAGTAACTGAAGAAGGCAAGCCGAAGAAGAAGAAGATACGCACACGTGTTATCAAGAAGATCAAGGGTGACAAACAAGAGGTGACCAAGATAGAAACCGTCGAAGAGGACGACAAACAACCCGAGACTACAGTCACCGTGGAAGAGGTGCCTTTTGAAGAAGAACAGCCTGAGCAAATTCAGGAGCTTCCAGAGGAAGTTCGTGTGATTGAAAGTGTAACCGAAGACGGCAAGCCAAAGAAGAAGAAGATACGCACACGTGTTATCAAGAAGGTCAAGGGTGACAAACAAGAGGTCACAAAGATTGAAACCGTCGAAGAGGACGACAAACAACCCGAGACTACTGTCACAGTTGAAGAGGTTCCTGTAGAGGAAGATCAGCCTGAGCAAATTCAGGAACTTCCGGAGGAGGTTCGTGTGATTGAAACAGTAACTGAAGACGGCAAGCCGAAGAAGAAGAAGATACGCACACGTGTTATCAAGAAGGTCAAGGGTGACAAACAAGAGGTGACCAAGATAGAAACCGTCGAAGAGGACGACAAACAACCCGAGACTACTGTCACCGTGGAAGAGGTGCCTTTTGAAGAAGAACAGCCTGAGCAAATTCAGGAGCTTCCAGAGGAGGTTCGTGTGGTTGAAACTGTAACCGAAGACGGCAAGCCAAAGAAGAAGAAGATACGCACTCGTGTTATCAAGAAGGTTAAGGGTGACAAACAAGAGGTGACCAAGATAGAAACCGTCGAAGAGGACGACAAACAACCCGAGACTACTGTCACCGTGGAAGAGGTGCCTTTTGAAGAAGAACAGCCTGAGCAAATTCAGGAGCTTCCGGAGGAGGTTCGTGTGATTGAAACAGTAACTGAAGACGGCAAGCCGAAGAAGAAGAAGATACGCACACGTGTTATCAAGAAGGTCAAGGGTGACAAACAAGAGGTGACCAAGATTGAAACCGTCGAAGAGGACGACAAACAACCCGAGACAACTGTCACAGTTGAAGAGGTTCCAGTAGAGGAAGATCAGCCCGAGCAAATTCAGGAACTTCCGGAGGAGGTTCGTGTGATTGAAACAGTAAGCTGAGGACGGCAAGCCTAAGAGGAAGAAGATACGCACACGTGTTATCAAGAAGGTCAAGGGTGACAAACAAGAGGTTACCAAGATTGAAACCGTCGAAGAGGACGACAAACTACCCGAAACAATTGTCACTGTGGAAGAGCTGCCTTTTGACGAAAAACAGCCTGAGCAAATTCAGGAACTTCCGGAGGAGGTTCGTGTGATTGAAACAGTAACTGAAGACGGCAAGCCGAAGAAGAAGAAGATACGCACACGTGTTATCAAGAAGGTCAAGGGTGACAAACAAGAGGTCACCAAGATTGAAACAGTCGAAGAGGACGACAAGCAACCCGAGACAAGTGTTACAGTTGAAGAGGTTCCAAGAGACGAAGAACAGCCTGAGCAAATTCAGGAGCTTCCGGAGGAGGTTCGTGTGATTGAAACAGTAACTGAAGACGGCAAGCCAAAGAAAAAGAAGATTCGCACACGGGTAATCAAGAAGGTAAAGGGTGACAAACAAGAGATTACCAAGATTGAAACCGTCGAAGAGGACGACAAGCAACCCGAGACAAGGGTTACAGTTGAAGAGGTTCCAAGAGACGAAGAACAGCCTGAGCAAATTCAGGAGCTTCCGGAGGAGGTTCGTGTGATTGAAACAGTAACTGAAGACGGCAAGCCAAAGAAGAAGAAGATACGCACACGTGTTATCAAGAAGGTCAAGGGTGACAAACAAGAGGTCACCAAGATTGAAACCGTCGAAGAGGACGACAAGCAACCCGAGACAACGGTCACCGTGGAAGAGGTTCCTTATGAGACGAAGAACAGCCTGGGCAAATTCAGGAGCTTCCAGAAGAAGTTCGTGTGATTGAAACAGTAACCGAAGACGGCAAGCCAAAGAAGAAGAAGATACGCACACGTGTTATCAAGAAGGTCAAGGGTAACAAACAAGAGGTCACCAAAATTGTAACCGTCGAAGAGGACGACAAACAACCCGAGACAACTGTCACCGTGGAAGAGGTTCCAGTAGAGGAAGATCAGCCCGAGCAAATTCAGGAGCTTCCGGAGGAGGTTCGTGTGATTGAAACGGTAACTGAAGACGGCAAGCCAAAGAAGAAGAAGATTCGCACACGTGTTATCAAGAAGGTCAAGGGTGATAAACAAGAGATCACCAAGATTGTAACCGTCGAAGAGGACGACAAACAACCCGAGACAACTGTCACCGTGGAAGAGGTTCCAGTAGAGGAAGATCAGCCCGAGCAAATTCAGGAGCTTCCAGAGGAGGTTCGTGTGGTTGAAACTGTAACCGAAGACGGCAAGCCAAAGAAGAAGAAGATACGCACACGTGTTATCAAGAAGGTCAAGGGTGACAAACAAGAGGTCACCAAAATTGAAACCGTCGAAGAGGACGACAAAAAACCCGAGACTACTGTCACTGTGGATGAGGTGCCTTTTGAAGAAGAACAGCCTGAGCAAATTCAGGAGCTTCCAGTGGAGGTTCGTGTGATTGAAACGGTAACTGAAGACGGCAAGCCAAAGAAGAAGAAGATTCGCACGCGTGTTATCAAGAAGGTCAAGGGTGACCAACAAGAGATCACCAAGATTGAAACCGTCGAAGAGGACGACAAACAACCCGAAACAACTGTCACCGTGGAAGAGCTGCCTTTTGAAGAAAAACAGCCTGAGCAAATTCAGGAACTTCCGGAGGAGTATCGTGTGATTGAAACGGTAACTGAAGACGGCAAGCCTAAGAAGAAGAAGATTCGCACACGTGTTATCAAGAAGGTCAAGGGTGATAAACAAGAGATCACCAAGATTGAAACCGTCGAAGAGGACGACAAACAACCCAAAACAACTGTCACCGTGGAAGAGGTTCCAGTAGAGGAAGATCAGCCCGAGCAAATTCAGGAGCTTCCAGAGGAGGTTCGTGTGGTTGAAACTGTAACCGAAGACGGCAAGCCAAAGAAGAAGAAGATACGCACTCGTGTCATCAAAAAGATTAAGGGTGGCAAACAAGAGGTGACCAAGATTGAAACCGTCGAAGAGGACGACAAACAGCCCGAGACTACTGTCACTGTAGAAGAGGTTCCAGTAGAAGAAGAACAATCTGAAGAAATCAAGGAGCTTCCGGAAGAGGTTCGTGTTGTTGAAACTGTATCCGAAGACGGCAAGCCAAAGAAGAAGAAGATACGCACACGTGTTATCAAGAAGATTAAGGGTGACAAACAAGAGGTGACCAAAATTGAAACCGTCGAAGAGGACGACAAACAACCCGAGACAACCGTCACCGTTGAAGAGGTGCCTTTTGAAAAAGAACAGCCTGAGCAAATTCAGGAACTTCCGGAGGAGTATCGTGTGATTGAAACGGTAACTGAAGACGGCAAGCCAAAGAAGAAGAAGATTCGCACACGTGTTATCAAGAAGGTCAAGGGTGATAAACAAGAGATCACCAAGATTGAAACCGTCGAAGAGGACGACAAACAACCCGAGACAACTGTCACCGTGGAAGAGGTTCCAGTAGAGGAAGATCAGCCCGAGCAAATTCTGGAGCTTCCAGAGGAGGTTCGTGTGGTTGAAACTGTAACCGAAGACGGCAAGCCAAAGAAGAAGAAGATACGCACTCGTGTCATCAAGAAGATTAAGGGTGGCAAACAAGAGGTGACCAAGATTGAAACCGTCGAAGAGGACAACAAACAGCCCGAGACTACTGTCACTGTAGAAGAGGTTCCAGTAGAAGAAGAACAACCTGAAGAAATCAAGGAGCTTCCGGAGGAGGTTCGTGTAGTTGAAACAGTTACCGAAGATGGCAAGCCAACGAAGAAGAAGATACGTACTCGTGTTATCAAGAAGATTAAGGGTGGCAGACAAGAGGTGACCAAGATTGAAACCGTCGAAATGGACGACAAACAACCTGAGACAACTGTCACTGTAGAAGAGGTTCTAGTAGAAGAAGAGCAACCTGAAGAAATCAAGGAGCTTCCGGAGGAGGTTCGTGTGGTTGAAACAGTTACCGAAGATGGCAAGCCAACGAAGAAGAAGATACGTACTCGTGTTATCAAGAAGATTAAGGGTGGCAGACAAGAGGTGACCAAGATTGAAACCGTCGAAGAGGACGACAAACAACCCGAGACTACTGTCACCGTGGAAGAGGTGCCTTTTGAAGAGGAACAGCCTGAGCAAATTCAGGAGCTTCCGGAGGAGGTTCGTGTGGTTGATACAGTTACCGAAGATGGCAAGCCAACGAAGAAGAAGATACGTACTCGTGTTATCAAGAAGATTAAGGGTGACAAACAAGAGGTGACCAAGATTGAAACCGTCGAAGAGGACGACAAACAACCCGAGACTACTGTCACCGTGGAAGAGGTGCCTTTTGAAGAGGAACAGCCTGAGCAAATTCAGGAGCTTCCGGAGGAGGTTCGTGTGGTTGAAACTGTTACCGAAGATGGTAAGCCAACTAAGAAGAAGATACGAACTCGTGTTATCAAGAAGATTAAGGGTGACAAACAAGAGGTGACCAAGATTGAAACCGTCGAAGAGGACGACAAACAACCCGAGACTACTGTCACCATGGAAGAAGTTCCAGTAGAAGAACAACCTGAAGAAATCCAGGAGCTTCCGGAGGACGTTCGTGTAGTTGAAACAGTTACCGAAGATGGCAAGCCAACGAAGAAGACGATACGCACACGTGTTATCAAGAAGGTAAAAGGTGACAAACAAGAGGTCACCAAGATTAAGACCGTCGAGGAGGATGACAAACAACCCGAGACAACTGTCACAGTTGAAGAGATTCCGGTAGACGAAGAACAGCCCGAGCAAATTCATGAGCTCCCAGAAGAGGTTCGTGTAATTGAAACGGTAACTGAAGACGGCAAGCCGAAGAAGAAGAAGATACGTACTCGTGTTATCAAGAAGATTAGAGGTGACAAACAAGAGGTGACCAAGATTGAAACCGTCGAAGAGGACGACAAACAACCTGAGACAACCGTCACTGTAGAAGAGGTTCAAGTAGAAGAAGAACAACCTGAAGAAATCAAGGAGCTTCCGGAAGAGGTTCGTGTAGTTGAAACAGTTACCGAAGATGGCAAGCCAACGAAGAAGAAGATACGCACACGTGTTATCAAGAAGGTAAAAGGTGACAAACATGAGGTCACCAAGATTGAGACCGTCGAGGAGGATGACAAACAACCGGAGACAACTGTCACAGTTGAAGAGATTCCGGTAGACGAAGAACAGCCCGAGCAAATTCATGAGCTCCCAGAAGAGGTTCGTGTAATTGAAACGGTAACTGAAGACGGCAAGCCGAAGAAGAAGAAGATACGTACTCGTGTTATCAAGAAGATTAGAGGTGACAAACAAGAGGTGACCAAGATTGAAACCGTCGAAGAGGACGACAAACAACCTGAGACAACCGTCACTGTAGAAGAGGTTCAAGTAGAAGAAGAACAACCTGAAGAAATCAAGGAGCTTCCGGAGGAGGTTCGTGTGGTTGAAACAGTTACCGAAGATGGCAAGCCAACGAAGAAGAAGATACGTACTCGTGTTATCAAGAAGATTAAGGGTGACAAACAAGAGGTGACCAAGATTGAAACCGTCGAAGAGGACGACAAACAACCCGAGACTACTGTCACCGTGGAAGAGGTGCCTTTTGAAGAGGAACAGCCTGATCAAATTCAGGAGCTTCCGGAGGAGGTTCGAGTGGTTGAAACAGTTACCGAAGATGGCAAGCCAAAGTTGAAGAAGATACGTACTCGTGTTATCAAGAAGATTAAGGGTGACAAACAAGAGGTGACCAAGATTGAGACCGTCGAAGAGGACGACAAACAACCCGAGACAACCGTCACCGTAGAAGAGGTTCAAGTAGAAGAAGAACAACCTGAAGAAATCAAGGAGCTTCCGGAGGAGGTTCGTGTAGTTGAAACAGTTACCGAAGATGGCATGCCAACGAAGAAGAAGATACGTACACGTGTTATCAAGAAGATTAAGGGTGACAAACAAGAGGTGACCAAGATTGAGACCGTCGAGGAGGATGACAAACAACCGGAGACAACTGTCACAGTTGAAGAGATTCCGGTAGACGAAGAACAGCCCGAGCAAATTCATGAGCTCCCAGAAGAGGTTCGTGTAATTGAAACGGTAACTGAAGACGGCAAGCCGAAGAAGAAGAAGATACGTACTCGTGTTATCAAGAAGATTAGAGGTGACAAACAAGAGGTGACCAAGATTGAAACCGTCGAAGAGGACGACAAACAACCTGAGACAACCGTCACTGTAGAAGAGGTTCCAGTAGAAGAAGAACAACCTGAAGAAATCAAGGAGCTTCCGGAGGAGGTTCGTGTGGTCGAAACAGTTACCGAAGATGGCAAGCCAATGAAGAAGAAGATACGTACTCGTGTTATCAAGAAGATTAAGGGTGTTAAACAAGAGGTGACCAAGATTGAAACCGTCGAAGAGGACGACAAACAACCCGAGACTACTGTCACCGTGGAAGAGGTGCCTTTTGAAGAGGAACAGCCTGATCAAATTCAGGAGCTTCCGGAGGAGGTTCGAGTGGTTGAAACAGTTACCGAAGATGGCAAGCCAAAGTTGAAGAAGATACGTACTCGTGTTATCAAGAAGATTAAGGGTGACAAACAAGAGGTGACCAAGATTGAGACCGTCGAAGAGGACGACAAACAACCCGAGACAACCGTCACCGTAGAAGAGGTTCAAGTAGAAGAAGAACAACCTGAAGAAATCAATGAGCTTCCGGAGGAGGTTCGTGTAGTTGAAACAGTAACCGAAGATGGCATGCCAACGAAGAAGATGATACGCACACGTGTTATCAAGAAGATTAAGGGTGACAAACAAGAGGTGACCAAGATTGAGACCGTCGAGGAGGATGACAAACAACCGGAGACAACTGTCACAGTTGAAGAGATTCCGGTAGACGAAGAACAGCCCGAGCAAATTCATGAGCTCCCAGAAGAGGTTCGTGTAATTGAAACGGTAACTGAAGACGGCAAGCCGAAGAAGAAGAAGATACGTACTCGTGTTATCAAGAAGATTAGAGGTGACAAACAAGAGGTGACCAAGATTGAAACCGTCGAAGAGGACGACAAACAACCTGAGACAACCGTCACTGTAGAAGAGGTTCAAGTAGAAGAAGAACAACCTGAAGAAATCAAGGAGCTTCCGGAGGAGGTTCGTGTGGTCGAAACAGTTACCGAAGATGGCATGCCAACGAAGAAGAAGATACGTACTCGTGTTATCAAGAAGATTAAGGGTGACAAACAAGAGGTGACCAAGATTGAAACCGTCGAAGAGGACGACAAACAACCCGAGACTACTGTCACCGTGGAAGAGGTGCCTTTTGAAGAGGAACAGCCTGAGCAAATTCAGGAGCTTCCGGAGGAGGTTCGTGTGGTTGAAACAGTTACCGAAGATGGCAAGCCAACGAAGAAGAAGATACGAACTCGTGTTATCAAGAAGGTTAAGGGTGACAAACAAGAGGTGACCAAGATTGAAACCGTCGAAGAGGATGACAAACAACCCGAGACAACTGTCACAGTTGAAGAGATTCCGGTAGACGAAGAACAGCCCGAGCAAATTCATGAGCTCCCAGAAGAGGTTCGTGTAATTGAAACGGTAACTGAAGACGGCAAGCCGAAGAAGAAGAAGATACGAACTCGTGTTATCAAGAAGATTAGAGGTGACAAACAAGAGGTAACCAAGATTGAAACCGTCGAAGAGGACGACAAACAACCCGAGACAACTGTCACAGTTGAAGAGATGCCTTTTGAAGAGGAACAGCCTGAGCAAATTCAGGAGCTTCCAGAAGAGGTTCGTGTAATTGAAACAGTTACCGAAGATGGCAAGCCAACGAAGAAAAAGATACGTACTCGTGTTATCAAGAAGATTAAGGGTGACAAACAAGAGGTGACCAAGATTGAAACCGTCGAAGAGGACGACAAACAACCCGAGACTACTGTCACCATGGAAGAAGTTCCAGTAGAAGAACAACCTGAAGAAATCCAGGAGCTTCCGGAGGACGTTCGTGTAGTTGAAACAGTTACCGAAGATGGCAAGCCAACGAAGAAGAAGATACGCACACGTGTTATCAAGAAGGTAAAAGGTGACAAACATGAGCTCACCAAGATTGAGACCGTCGAGGAGGATGACAAACAACCCGAGACAACTGTCACCGTGGAAGAGGTGCCTTTTGAACAAGAACAGCCTGAGCAAATTCAGGAGCTTCCAGAGGAGGTTCGTGTGGTTGAAACTGTAACCGAAGACGGCAAGCCAAAAAAGAAGAAGATACGCACTCGTGTTATCAAGAAGGTTAAGGGTGACAAACAAGAGGTGACCAAGATAGAAACCGTCGAAGAGGACGACAAACAACCCGAGACTACTGTCACCGTGGAAGAGGTGCCTTTTGAAGAAGAACAGCCTGAGCAAATTCAGGAGCTTCCAGAGGAGGTTCGTGTGGTTGAAACTGTAACCGAAGACGGCAAGCCAAAAAAGAAGAAGATACGCACTCGTGTTATCAAGAAGGTTAAGGGTGACAAACAAGAGGTGACCAAGATAGAAACCGTCGAAGAGGACGACAAACAACCCGAGACTACTGTCACCGTGGAAGAGGTGCCTTTTGAAGAAGAACAGCCTGAGCAAATTCAGGAGCTTCCAGAGGAGGTTCGTGTGGTTGAAACTGTAACCGAAGACGGCAAGCCAAAAAAGAAGAAGATACGCACTCGTGTTATCAAGAAGGTTAAGGGTGACAAACAAGAGGTGACCAAGATAGAAACCGTCGAAGAGGACGACAAACAACCCGAGACAACTGTCACCGTGGAAGAGGTGCCTTTTGAAGAAGAACAGCCTGAGCAAATTCAGGAGCTTCCAGAGGAGGTTCGTGAGGTTGAAACTGTAACCGAAGACGGCAAGCCAAAGAAGAAGAAGATACGCACTCGTGTTATCAAGAAGGTTAAGGGTGACAAACAAGAGGTGACCAAGATTGAAACCGTCGAAGAGGACGACAAACAACCCGAGACAACTGTCACAGTGGAAGAGGTGCCTTTTGAAGAAGAACAGCCTGAGCAAATTCAGGAGCTTCGAGAGGAGGTTCGTGTGGTTGAAACTGTAACCGAAGACGGCAAGCCAAAGAAGAAGAAGATACGCACTCGTGTTATCAAGAAGGTTAAGGGTGACAGACAAGAGGTGACCAAGATAGAAACCGTCGAAGAGGACGACAAACAACCCGAGACTACTGTCACCGTGGAAGAGGTGCCTTTTGAAGAGGAACAGCCTGAGCAAATTCAAGAGCTTCCGGAGGAGGTTCGTGTGGTTGAAACAGTTACCGAAGATGGCAAGCCAACGAAGAAGAAGATACGTACTCGTGTTATCAAGAAGATTAGAGGTGACAAACAAGAGGTGACCAAGATTGAAACCGTCGAAGAGGACGACAAACAACCTGAGACAACCGTCACCGTGGAAGAGGTGCCTTTTGAAGAAGAACAGCCTGAGCAAATTCAGGAGCTTCCGGAGGAGGTTCGTGTGGTTGAAACAGTTACCGAAGATGGCAAGCCAACGAAGAAGAAGATACGTACTCGTGTTATCAAGAAGATTAGAGGTGACAGACAAGAGGTGACCAAGATAGAAACCGTCGAAGAGGACGACAAACAACCCGAGACTACTGTCACCGTGGAAGAGGTGCCTTTTGAAGAGGAACAGCCTGAGCAAATTCAGGAGCTTCCGGAGGAGGTTCGTGTGGTTGAAACAGTTACCGAAGATGGCAAGCCAACGAAGAAGAAGATACGTACTCGTGTTATCAAGAAGATTAGAGGTGACAAACAAGAGGTGACCAAGATTGAAACCGTCGAAGAGGACGACAAACAACCTGAGACAACCGTCACCGTGGAAGAGGTGCCTTTTGAAGAAGAACAGCCTGAGCAAATTCAGGAGCTTCCGGAGGAGGTTCGTGTGGTTGAAACAGTTACCGAAGATGGCAAGCCAACGAAGAAGAAGATACGTACTCGTGTTATCAAGAAGATTAGAGGTGACAAACAAGAGGTGACCAAGATTGAAACCGTCGAAGAGGATGACAAACAACCCGAGACAACTGTCACAGTTGAAGAGATTCCGGTAGACGAAGAACAGCCCGAGCAAATTCATGAGCTCCCAGAAGAGGTTCGTGTAATTGAAACGGTAACTGAAGACGGCAAGCCGATGAAGAAGAAGATACGCACACGTGTTATCAAGAAAATGAAGGGTGACAAGCAAGAGGTGACCAAGATTGAAACCGTCGAAGAGGACGACAAACAACCGGAGACAACTGTCACTGTGGAAGAGGTGCCTTTTGAAGAAGAACAGCCTGAGCAAATTCAGGAACTTCCAGAGGAGGTTCGTGTTATTGAAAGTGTCAGCGAAGACGGCAAACCAAAGAAGAAAAAGATACGCACACGTGTTATCAAGAAAATGAAGGGTGACAAGCAAGAGGTGACCAAGATCGAAACCGTCGAAGAGGACGACAAACAACCCGAGACTACTGTCACCGTGGAAGAGGTTCCAGTAGAGGAAGATCAGCCTGAACAAATTCATGAGCTCCCTGAAGAGGTTCGTGTAATTGAAACAGTAACTGAAGACGGCAAGCCGAAGAAGAAGAAGATACGCACACGTGTTATCAAGAAAATGAAGGGTGACAAACAAGAGGTGACCAAGATTGAAACCGTCGAAGAGGACGACAAACAACCGGAGACAACTGTCACTGTGGAAGAGGTGCCTTTTGAAGAAGAACAGCCTGAGCAAATTCAGGAACTTCCAGAGGAGGTTCGTGTTATTGAAAGTGTAAGCGAAGACGGCAAGCCGAAGAAGAGGAAGATACGCACACGTGTTATTAAAAAGATTAAGGGTGACAAACAAGAGGTGATCAAGATTGAAACCGTCGAAGAGGACGACAAACAACCCGAAACAATCGTCACCGTGGAAAAGATTCCAGTCGAAGAAGAACAGCCTGAAGAAATCCAGGAGCTTCCCGAGGAGGTTCGTGTAGTTGAAACTGTATCCGAAGACGGCAAACCAAAGAAGAAGAAGATACGCACACGTGTTATCAAGAAGGTAAAGGGTGATAAAGAAGAGATAACAAAGATCGAAACCGTTGAAGAAGAAGACAAAAAGCCTGAAACCACTATAACTGTGGAAGAAGTGGATATAAAAACGCCATTCGGCAGAAAAATTAATTTGAAGAAGAGGGTCGTTGTTCACAGGCCCGAAGATGACGTTTCTGTGTTTGAATTACCAGAGAGAAAATCAATTATTTTTTCTGAAAATGATGATGGTACTCCCACTAAGACAGTTATTAAAACGAAAATTATTAAAAAGGTGAAAGGGCCCAATATGGAAGTTACAAAAGTGCAAACCGTCGAAGAGTATGAAAAACCATCACAGACAAAGGTTACAGTTGAGCATTTTGAAGCACCTTTCCCAGATCTGCCAGAAGAAAGGATTACAGAAGTTGTTGTATTGCCAGATGAAGTCGTTGAATCTGAATTCGTTGGTGAAGATGGCGTTCAAAAAGTTATAAAAACTAAAAAGCGAGTCATAAAGAAACCGAAAAATGATTTTAATGAGGAAGTAACCGAAATTGACATTACTGAACAAGACTCAGGAGAACCAATTTATAAAATCACTATCAATGAACTTCCAATAACAGAGTCTATTAAAACCCACACTAAGTCAGTTGAGTTACCAGAGCAAGTAACCGAACTAGAAGTCACATCTCCAGATGGAACAAAGAAAAAGAAGATTGTTAAAACAAGGGCATTTAAAACGAAAATTAATGATAATCTTGATGAGGTCACTACAGTCAATACTGTTGAAGAAGAAAATATGGAACCAATAACCACTGTGCACGTTGAAACTGTCCCAGTCGAGGAAACTTCGACAATGCCAATTCCTATTGAGGAGTTGCCAGAAGAAATTATGTTCACTGAAGAAATCGCTGACAATAAGAAACCAAGAAAGAAGACAACGAAAACTCGAACATTCAAAAAACAAGGTCCTGACGATGAAGAATATTATCAAATACAAACTGTTGAAGAAGATGGCAAAGAGCCATACTCACTTATTCGCGTTGTTAGTGATGAGAACATTGCTGATATTATTGATATCAGTAAGCTCGATGATGAACAACTTCCCAAACACAAAAAACAAAAGCCACACAAACAGAGGGGTAAGAACACAAATCACAACACTATGCATACACCACATTTTACACGATGGCTAAACTTGAAGTATACGCAAAAAACATTTATATATATCACATTTATATGTGGAAACGTAATGATATAAATTCTTTTCATTTTTTTTTTTGGTTTTTTTTTTATTTTTTGTTTAATTAAAACAGTAAGAAGAGAATGAAGTATTATATATATATATATATTTAATCGTTATCTAATTTAAGTTTGAAATAACATATATTGACTGTTAATAACAAATTTTTCTAATCATTCCATATTAATCAAATTACATATCAACACATAAACACAGCGGAGAAACAACATCCCGAACACATTGAAACGGAACACCCAGTATACATAACAACATTTAAATCTGTACAAAACGACGATGGCGAAACCACAATTCAAACTGAGAATAAAAGGGTTTCTCAGGAGGAAGGCATCGTTGTTGAGGAAGTGCTTAGTGATACTGAGCCCAATATGGAAGACACTACACAATCAAACATTGAAATTGTTGAAGTCAGCGAGCCTACAGGTGATTTTCTTAAAATATTTTCTAACACACATACATACAAGTACATGAACACTGCGGAAAAAAAACAATCGTATTACAAAAATTTTACTAGAATTGAGCGACAGTTCTCAAAAAACGTGTTCGATAGGTAATCAAATTAACTCACCCACATACTTGGTTTGAGATTGCGATTAAAACGTTGTGAATCAAGGTGAAATAAAGTAGCTCCCGATTCAATAACACAAGCAAAAACTACATACAAATACACGAAACACTATTTTGGCACTTTTGGCACTACTAACAAGATTTACTAGAATACCTATAGTTACAAAAGTATTCTAGTTCGGTTTATGTACTGAGATTGTATTTATCAAAAACAAAATAAAGCAAGCATAGTACATTACAAAAATTGATCAACATTTTAGTTAACAATATATGCAAGTATCTTAAACACTAAACTTTATGAACCACAAAGTTTATGTGTTTTAACGCATTATATAAAATGCAAATATAAATTTAACAAATTAGTTTAGTGCTAACACACAAACACATAATTTTTTCTTAAACAGACCAATACAACAAAGAGTACACTATCACAGAACCCGAAGATGCAAGTGCAGATAACACGGTACATACACCGACCAAAGTTAAGAAACCCAAACAGAAAAAGACAGACAAAATACCAGATCTATTTGAACTGATTGACGAAACTGAAGAAGTCGAGGGGGGTGCAGGGGGACTAGATGACAAAACTAAAACTAAACGAAAGCCTAAGGTTGTTGAAGATATATTAGATGAAGATCAGGTTGAAAAGAGAAAGACTGATGAACAAGAGCTGGTGCCAGCTGAGAAGAAAGAACAAACTAAGAAAAAGAAGAAGGTCTTAAAATCCAAAAGGGATGAGATGGATGATTATATTCAGTTCTTGATACATCAGGAAATTCCAAAAACAGTCTTAAATCCGTATATTCGTACAGAAATGGAACATCCACAAAGGGCACGCCGCGACTCGTCGATTAAGCCAATGAAGCTCACTCCTATAAAAATTGAGAAAATCGAAATTAAGCAACCAAAGATGATTGAGATTAGCTCAGTGGTTGAATTTCCGCAAATGCTTAAACTCAAAACTCCAAAACAACGTCCAAAAGAGGAAAAGAAAAGGAAATCAAGCGAAGCATCCTTTAAAAATAAGAAACTTAAGAGTTGGATAAGGTTTATACCGTATGCACCGTACTGTTTCCCGTATATAATAACTGACATAGAAACTAATCGCGATAATGGTGAGCTCTCCCGTAATATTGACGAGGCAGACGAAGTATTGAAGAAGCGTCCGAAGAAATTTAAACATACAAAGCCTGTTAAAGCTGAGCTAGAAGAACTAGATCTGACAACATTTGATGATGAAAGGAAACCAATAGATGAAGTCGAAGATAAACCAAAATATAAACGAGGTAATAAGGACGTCAAAGAAAAAGAAGTTGAACCAAGAAAATTAAAAATTGGTAAGGGTAAAGTCCCAGATAATGTTGAATTAACTGAGAGCGTTGAGTTGAAACCAGTTAAGTTGGATGATAAAACTGAGGATACATCTGAAAAGCAAGAAGAGAAAACTGAAGAAAAGAAGCCGAAAAAGAAGGTAAAGAAACCTAAAGAGACCGATGATAAACTTTTCTTCGAGGCCTTATTGAGTGATGACGACCTAGAAGAGAAAGAAACATTACCATTCTTCAAATTTGAGGTCATTGAAATAGAGCCCGAAGAAAAGCTGGTGGAATTAAATGAAGATATTACAGCTCCTGTGAAAGAATCAAAGAAGAAACGGAAACTAAAGCTTAAAACTGAATTAGAAGAAAATCTGGTTGAAATATTAGAAATTTCTCCAAATGATAGTGAGGATAAACTATATGAAGTTATTGTAACTAGTTCAGAAATTAATGAAGACCAACCAAAAGAAAAGAAAATACTCAAAAAGAAAGTCAAGCGTATGAATAAAGATGAACTGGATGATTTCCTAGCAGAACTAAAAGATGAGCCTGATCAGAAATTCTATGAAACTGCTATTACCGACTTCTATGAGGTGAAGTTGACTGAACTGGAACCTGAAGTAATTTCTGATGAAAATAAACTGGAAAAAACTAAAAAGCGAAGAATATTACATAAACGCGGAGAGGTAGAAGAAATTCTAGAAATTGTAGAAAATGTTCCATTAGGCGAAGAGCCGTTCTATGAAGTAACAATCAAATCAGTTGAACCAGAACAGGAAACTGATACTCAAAAGCCTATTGAAAAGGCAAAAATAAAAACTAAGAAGATAAAGAAAAATGATTTAGATGCTTATATTCAGCAGCTAATAGATGCAGAGATTCCTATAACTGAACTTGAGAAATATGAAAAAACTGAAATAGATGGCAAGCCAAAGAAACCAAAGAAGCACAAGAGTAAACCAGCTAAGACAAATATCGATGAAGGAGCATCTTTTGAAGTGGGTATCACGCAAGAAGAACCGCTTAAAAAACACAAAGTCAAAAAACTCAAACCTCAACAAAAGGTTAAAGAGGAATCCACAACTCAACCGGAAACTGTTATTGAGCATGAGGAATATACGATCAGCACGATTGACACACAACCCATTCCACAAGAAATTTTGGAAGAGAAAATAAAGCCTATTGCAGTCGATGTGGATGACATAATAACAGACATACGTGAGACTCTCCCCATTGTAGTAGTAGATGAATTTACTAAAAACGTCCCTGAATCAATTGAAGAAGTCGAAAAATCCGAAGGTAAAATAGTCAAAAAACACAAAATGAAAACAAGAAAGGGCTCCAAACAATATGAAATTCAAATCTTGGAGACTCAAACACCAGACGACGCTCAAGAAGAAGCAAAAGTTATTGTTATAACAACTGAAGTCGTTGAAGAAAAAGGCGATGACGCAAACGATGAGCAACCGAAAACTCCAAAAACATCTGTTAAGAAGGTGAAAAAAGAAAAGCTTAAGGAATACATAGCCAGCGTAATTGATGAGGCACCAACAGAACTTCTAGCAATAATTTCTGAGGATGTATCCAAAGAGCCAGAGATAAAACCTCTAGACGAAGATGATATTACAAGTTTCAAAACGACAGTTGTTGATGATACAACCGAATGTGCTGTCAAACCAGAGGACGAGTTGGTCGAAGATGCAGCGAGCAAGCCGAAAGATAAAAAGAAGAAATTAGCTAAGCCGAAAAGGGTAACAGTCATTGAAGATCAGCCTGTGCAAAGTGAAGACGAAATTACGCTAGAAGAATATCCTAGTGAGGATGTTGAAACAAGAGAGCAACCTTCGCACGATGAATACTCAATTGGAATAACAGAAACTGTACCTAAGTCAAAGAAAAAAGTGACGAAAAAGAAACCTGAGGAACCAACGCCTGCTCCAATAATTGAACACACAATTCGTATTGAAGAACTAATACCTGAAACAATAACAGAACAAGTTATCAACGAACAAGGAGAGGAGGTTGCAAGGGTTACAACTAAGCGAAGACTTAAAAAGAAGGAAGGTCCAAAAGAATATCTTATAGAAGTTATTGAAACTTACGAAGAAAACAAGCCCGAGGCGGATTTAGTTATACAGACAACGGAAATATTACCTGTACCAGATACTCTAGCACCTGAAGATCACAAAATTAAAATTATAAAAAAGAAAAAGCCGAAAACTGAAAATATGGACAGTTATATTCAACAGTTGATAGAAGAAGAAATGCCAAACACTGAGCTTGAAACCTTTGAAACAACTTTATTGGATTCAATCCCGAATACAAAGATGCCAAAAAAATAAAGAAACACCATAAGAAAACCACTGAGATAGTTAATGGTATTCCACACACTGTACATGAAATTACTATTCAAGAGTTCGAGCCAGAAGGAGAGCCAGTTCTTGAATTTGTTAAAGAAATTGAGGACGAAGAGACTCCAGAAGCGCAGAGTAAGGACCTCGAAATTAAGGAAATAGAAGAACAGCGTAAACGTAAGCCAAAGAAGGATAAAAAATTCAAGGTAGAGGTGGTCGATCATGAACCAGTCACTATTGAAGATATTGGTGAATCTGTGGAAGTCACACGTATAGTTGAAGACGACGGAATGACAAAAGAAGTTCAAGTAAAGAAGCGTAAGATCGTACGTAAACAGGGTCCAAAGCAACATGTTTTCGAAATAATAGAAACTTCTAATAATGAGGGCCCACTGGCTGAAGTCACCATCGTTGATATTACGGTAGATGAAAGACCAACCAATGCATTTGAAAAACCTGAGAAACCAAAACTGATCAAAAAGCCAAAGAAACTTAAGCGCTCGGACATCGAAAACTATGTGATTAATGTAGTGGAAGAGTTTATAGAGCCATTGGAAGAGCATGATAAGGCTACTTTCGTTGAGGAAATTCCCATAGATGAGGATGAAGATGTTGAAAAAATTGGAGAAATTCCTTTGGAAGAAGTTAAAGAAGAAGAAGATAAGAATTCGAAATTAAAAAGAAAAACAACTAAGCCTAAGAAACCAATTGAAAAACCGGAAGATCACATAATTCGTATTGAAGAGCTTGCCCCTGAAACCACCATCGAAAATATTGTAAATGAAGAAGGAGAAGAAGTTAAACAAGTGAAAACTACGAGGAAGCTTAGGAAAAAAGAAGGACCCAAGGAATATTTGATTGAAATAACCGAAACCTATCAAGAGAATAAACCTGAAGCTGATATTGAAGTGACTACCATTGAACTACCTGTAGATGAAATATCCAAAGTAGAAGCAGAACAGCCAGCTAAAGTAGTTCAAAAAGTGAAAAAGAAGAAGGCAGTAAAGGATGATTTAGATAAATATATTCAAAGGCTTATTGAACAAGAAATTACAAAAACAGATCTTGAGCAATATGAGCCAACGGAAATTGAATCAAAGCCCAAGCCAAAGAAAAAAGTTAAAACCCATCACAAAAAGAGTGTGGAAATAATTGATGGACTTCCCGTTACCGTACATGAGTTTGATGTTTTGGAAATAGAACCTGAGCTTACAGAGGAAGACAAACAGTCTGTTATATTAGACATAACTGAAGATGTACCTTTGGAACACGAAGAGCCCAGCAAATATTTGGTAAATGTATTGGACGAGATTTTAGAACCAACACAATTTACTGAAGAAATAACTGACGTACCGACAAAAACTTCCACAAAAGAAAAGACACAGAAAAAGAAAAAGATAGAAAAAGTTCCGATAGTTTTAGATGAAATAGATCAATCAACTGAAATTGTACAGAAGCCCACAGACGACGGTGTTTTAAAAGATGTAACTGTAAAGAAACGTAAGGTTATGCATAGAAAAGGTTCTAAGCAAAGCGTCTTTGAGATTACTGAAACTTCTAGCGATGACCAACCGATGGCGGAAATAACAGTCGTAGAGCTAACGGAAAATATATCTTCAAACACTGAAGAAATACCAATTGTTGAACAAAAGGTCATAAGAAAAAGCAAAAAGCTAAAGAAGGATGATGTACAGGAATATATTATCAATGTTATTGACGAGTTTGTGCAAGAAATGCCCATTGACATAATCGTGGACGATGTAAAGGAAATCACCGAAGATAAACCGAAAAAGACTAAAAAATCTCCAAAGGAATATAAATTCAGTGAACATGAAGAAATTGTAGAACAAAATGCTGAAAAACCTGAAACTGATGTTTCTGATGAGGCAGAAGAGACAACTCTTGAAACCCCAGAAGAATTTACCGATTTCACAGTGGATATTAAAGAGGATGTTACTACCGAGGATAAGAAATCCAAAAAACCGAAAAAACCAACAAAGTCAAAGCCAGTAAAAGAAACTGAACAGGATAAACATCAAGACTATCTTATAGAGGTATCCTCAATAGAGGAAATGGATATAAAGGAGCTCCCAGAGACTGAATCATTGTTACCGGAAACAGAAGAGGTACATCCGATAAAAGAATCATTTTTCAAGATAGAAGAAATCGACACTAAACCAGATATAGTGGAGGAACAAGACGAAAATGACGAAACAACAAAGAAAATTGTTACTAAGCGAAAGATCAGAAAACAAGTTGGCCCCAAGGAAGAAATTATAGAAATCGTCGAGACGTTAGAGGGTGGCTTACCTGAATATATAGTATCAGTAATTTCTGAAGAAGCCGAAACAGAAGTCACGGAACTTCCGCAAGAGGAAAAGGCAAAGAAAGTCAAGAAGACTAAAAAGGTTCCGAAGGACGACTTACACGACTATATACAAAAACTTATTGAACAGGATATACCAAAATCCGAGCTGGAGAAATACGAAAAAATTGATTTCGATGAACCTGTCAAAATGAAAAAGAAGAAACCCGTGAAGAAAATTAAAATTACAGAAGAACAAATAGAAGATGCCGCTCAATCACCAATTACAGAAGTTCCTAAAGATGAGACGCATCCATTGAAAAGTCCTGTGGAAGAATCACAGCTATTAATTACTGTTAAAGAATTTGCCCCACCAACACCGAAAGAATCAACCTTTGAAATTATTGTTCTTGAAGAATTTGTCGAGAATAAGCCGATTCCAGATGACGAAGGCGAAGTCAAAATAAAGGAAGTAAAAACAAAGAAAATAAAACACAAAAAGGGACCGGAAGAGATAATTCATGACATTACAGTTGTTCATGACAAGGATACAGATGAATCCGTTATTACTATATTAACTTCAAGTCCAAACAAAACCGAAGATCAAGAGCAAGTAACAGTTAAACAAAAGCGAACTAAAAAAATTAAGAAGGACGATGTTGACAATTTTATAAAAACAGTTATCGAAGAAGATTTACCAAAAGAAGAGCCTTCTAATCTTGTTGATGTTATCGAGGATTCGGTTCCTAAGCAAACTCTTGAAAAACCAAAGAAAATCAAGAAAAAGGAAAAAGAACTGTCGCTGGATGAGAAGCCAACGTTAACAGATAGTATAGAAATTGTTGAAAGTGTACTAGAGGAGGAACCAGCTGAAGAGGTCGGCGTAGATGTGAAGGAAATAGCTCCCAGCATTGAGTCTGACAAAGAAGTTGAAGTGCCGGAAACTGTTAAGGTACCTGAAAAGAAAAAGAAGCCTTCTAAGCAAAAGGTTCAAGTTCTTGAAGAGCAACCTCAGGAGGAAGCTGGCGATAAGCCATTGGAGGTTGTAGAAAAGGAGAATGATATTGAAGTGCCAGACGAGAAAGAATATAGTGTCACTTTAACAGAAGAAGAAATAAAACCTGCAAAGAAATTGGAAAAGAAGCCGAAAAAGGTAAAGGAACAACAAGAGCAACCAGAGGAATCGACTTACGAAATCTCTGTAAAAGAAAGTACCATTCAACCCAAAGACCTTCCTTTAACTGTAGAAATTATTGAAAGTGAAACGAAAGCAGAGGAAAAAACAGATGATGCTGGTGAGATCCACAAGGTAGTTACAACAAAACGCAAGATTAGGCGTCCAAAGGGAGAAACTGACGAAGTTATTGAAATTATTGAGGTAGTTACTGATGATCAGCCAGATTCAGAAATTACAATTGTGGAGTACGAGCCAGTACAATCACAAGAGCAAGAAAAACCAAAAGAACAGAAAAAGAAAACAAAGAAGGTCAAAAAAGATGATATTCATGACTATATACAAAAACTTATAGACATGGAAACTCCTAAAACTGAATTAGAGAAATATGAGAAAATTGAATTCGAACCATTACCCAAAGAGAAATCCACTGAAACTTTGCCTGCTAGTGTGACAGAGGAATATCCAACCGAAAAACCAAAGAAAGACAAAAAGCTTAAGCCAAAAGAGTTGCCAAAGAAAGAGGCATCTCTACCTGAACCATTGGCTGAAGTTAAGATTATCGAGGACGAAAGTTTTGAAGAGCCCAAAGTGGTTGAAGTAATAGAAGTTAAACCGGAGGAAGTACAAATCACAGAAACAATTACTGACGAAGGCCATCCAGTTCAAGAGAAAACTACTAAGCGAGTATTGAAGAAAAAGGGACCCAAGGAAGACACCACCTTTAAAATAACAACAATTGAAAGCGAAGGTAATGATACCGTTACAGTTATTATCGACGAAGAGCCAGACGTAGTACCCGTTGAATCAATTGAAACACAACCAGAGGAGACACAAGAATTGAAACCGACTCCCAAACCAAAGCCTAAAAAATCGGTAAAGAAGATTAAAAAGGATGATTTGGATGAATATGTTAAGAAACTTCTGGAGGAAGAAATACCAAAGACCGAAATGGAGGTTTATGAAAAAATTGAAATGCCAGAAAAACCGAAAGACAAAGCCCCAACAGAAAGTGTTCCAGATGAGGTCAAGTCCGACGAGCCCGAAACACCCATAGCAGTTCTTGACTCAACCAAACCTAAAAAGTCCAAAACACCTAAGCCAAAACTAGTTGACGTAGTCGAAAAACGACAAGACAAACCAACAGACGAAACTATTTTAGAGACTGAAGACGTGACTGATGATACACCAACTCAAATTGCACACCCCGAGGACACAGCCACTGCACAAATTACACCAAGCGCACAAGATGAAATATCTACTCAAGATGACACTAAAGATACAATTCAGAAAACAATTAAGCATAAGAAAGCTAAGCCAGACACAGTAAAAAGCGTTGAAACAAGTAAGTTTTTAGATGAGAGTTTATGGAGCCTTAAAATTTCTACCGCACACGCAGCACCTGCTCCTTTGTCTGTGTCTTTTGCCTTTTTTATTCCAACGTTGACTTCCATTATTTCGCGCCAATACCCTCCTCTCTCTCTCTGTCTCACTTTTTCTCTCTCTCCCCCCTTTCTTTGCTGATTCTTGGCTCACTAATTTGAGCATAGTCTCAGTTAAAATTTTTTGCCCGTTCATACTTTTTTCCTACATAAACACAGTTATCAAACCAATCTAACATTCAAGTGCACGATCCTTAATCTAATAATATAACTACTAAATTTCTTGTTTGCATCCATTCCACACTATAATCATTAAGTGTTTTGTAAAATGACTAACGGTTTTAAAATACTTATGTACATGTCTACAATTTTTAAATATTTAGGAAATTATTTTATATTGGACAAGCGTTCTAGTATTTTCGTAAAACTGCTGTAAATATTTAAATATTTATCAAGCTCAACGATTTGCTTGCATTCTTCTGCGAAAGCAAAGCACGGATTCATATTATAGCTGAAAGAATTGTATATTACTTAACACTTATGAATTTCTATAACAGGTGAAGCACCAGAGGCTTATAAGGATTATCACATTAGCGTTATCGAAGAAGAGCCCGAAGAAAAAGAAGAGCAGCCCGACAAAATATTGGAAGTCAGAGTTATTGATGAAGTTGCTGAAGTCGAAGAGTCTCAACCCATCGTCGAAGAAGTTGAAGAGGATGAAAAGCCAACAACCGAAGAAACTGTTGAGGACGTCACGAAGCCAAAGACAAAGAAAAAGAAGATTGTGAAAAAGAAGACCAACGAACACGATGATATCATCCAAAAGCTGCTCGAACAAGAAATCGAGAAAACAGAGTTGGAGAAATATGAGAAGGTCGAATTTGATATTCCTAAGAAACTGAAACCAGAATTCGCTAATCTTGAACCAATGAAAATTGAAAGAAAAGAACAGAAGCCCACAAAAGTCACAATAGTTGAAGCCGCTGAGGTTCCTAAGATGGTGAAGCTGAAGCCTGGCAAACGAAAGGAAAAACCGACTGAAGAACAAACTGTACAGCTTCCTAAATTCAGACTTAAGACGCGCATGGTTTTAGTTGAGTATCCGCCAGCACCACTTATACCAAAGCTGACGGACATTGGTGCAGTAAAGCAGAATGGTGATCTCTCCCGCAATATTGAGGAAGCGGAGGAGCTACTTAAGTTTAAGCCACAAAAACCCAAGAAAATTAGGAAAATAAAGGATGACTTGGAGAAGGTGGAGCTTGAAAAGTATGAAAAATATGTTAGTAGTGAGGAGGAACCTGAAGAAAAGCAAACATATCAAAAACCTGAAAAAGTGCCAAAGCCAGAGGAAAGCCCTGAGGAAGTCAAACTTAAGATTGGTAAGGGCAAAAAGAAGCCAAAGGAGGAAGAAGCACCTGAAAATGTTACGCTCAAGAAAATACCACAAAAACCCAAGGAAAGCGAAGACGAAGTCGAAACGAAACCAAAAGAAAAGGATGTGGTTATAGTTGAGAAGCAACCAAAACTGCCCAAGGAGCAGGACATACAGGTGGAACCATTTGAACCAACTGATTATGAGCGTCCCGAATATGTACCAGAGGAACTTGAACAAGTGGAACAGGCGGAGAAGCCGGAAAAGCAAAAGAAACCAAGTAAAACAAAATACAAGCCCAAAGAAAAATCCAAACCAGAACCAGAAACGATTATAACGGAAATCGTTCCTGGAAAACCAAAAGAACAAGAAGAAGTTCCTGAAGAAGAAATTAAGTTCCGCAAGCCTGAAAGAGAGGCGCCAGAAGATACTGACTCTCAAATCAAACTAAAACCATTTAAAAAGACTCCTGAAGACACATTACTTGAATCTGTTGTTGTAAAACCGACGGTTGAGGAGTCAAAGCCTGATGAAAAGGTAATCAAATCTGAAGATGAAGTTAAAAAGCCTAAGAAATCCAAGCCTAAGCCCGCTCAACAAAAGGAGGAAGAAGTTGCTGAAGAGAAGCAACCAGATTTTGAGGTTTTAGTTAAGGAAGAGGAAGTTACTACTGAAAAGCCCATCGATAGCGAGAAGCCCAAAGAAGTAAAAATCAAACAAAAGAAACCGAAAGAGGTACCTGCAGCTGAATTTAAAATCGTCGAAGAAGTGCCTCAGCCAGCAGAAGTTCCTGAAGACATTCCTGTAGAGTACAAAATAACGACAACTGTTTTAGAACCCGAAGAAGCACCCAAGGAACATCAAGTTAGAGTGGTAGACTTTGATGAAAGGGAAGTAACTACTGAGGAGGTTGTTGAAGAAAAGGTAGTTACCAGAAAAAAGAAACCGAAGCCAGAGCAGCCAGAAGAGTTTGAGGTCACACTACAGGAGCCAAAGGAAGTTCAACCTGAACCAGAAGAGGCAACTGCTGAAGTTGTGATACCTGTTCAACATCCCGAAATAGAAACTGAACAGTTTGAGGTCGAATTGAAACTAACCGAGCCACAACCAGAAGAGCAGGAAGTTGCTGTAAAGAAGAAATCTAAAAAGAAGCATGTAGTAGAAGTAAAAGAAATAAAACAAAATGTTGTAAAGGAAGTGGTGGTTGAACCTGAGGAGCAGAAAGAAGAAGAGATCGTTTCAGTAGAAGAAGAAGATAAGGCCGAAGATACAAAGCCAAAATCTTTCGAATTCAAAGTTACTGAAACTGAGGCCCCTCAAAGGAAACCGGTAGAGGTAACGGAAAAAATACCAGAAGAAAAGGTAGAAGAACCTACACCGAAATTGATAGAGGAATTTGACTCTTATGAGATTTCTGTCAAGGAATCTAAAGTGGAGAAAACAATTGAACAGACTGAACAGCCTGAGGAAGATGTTCTTGAAGATGTTCCGATTACCCCAAGACCGAAAGAACCTGAACTGGTGGAAGCAGAGGTTGTCATAACGGAAACAAAACCAACCGATGAGAGTCATGTTGAAGCTGAAATCAAGCCAAAGAAACCAAAGAAGCCTAAGAAAACTGAAGAGGCCGTTACTCATGAAATTAAGGTTGTTGAAGAAGTGGCTGCACCTGAAGAAATAATAGTTGAAGTTTCTCAACCTGAAATTGTTGAAAAGGAAACTGTTCCTGTTGAAGAAACACCAGAAGAATATACAATTAAAGTAACTGAAACGGAAACTAAGCAGCCTGACGAGCCCACGGCTGCAGAATTTACTGTGAAGAAGCCAAAGCCATCCCTAGTTGCTACTGAAGAACCAGAAGCTGAGTTCGTTTTGAAGGAGAGTAAGCCAGTGGAAGAAGTTACGGAAGTGGCAGAAATAAAAACGAAGAAGCCCAAAAAGAAGGTAAAGGATGTGGCGGCTGAAGAACTTAAGATCCAGATCACAGAAGAAATTCCTCAAGATGTTCCAGTAATAGAAGAAATTGAGGATGTTGTGACAGAAATGGAGGATGAAGCAGCTGCTATTGAATATAAGTCATATGAAATTGGCGTAAAAGAAACAGTACCTGAAGAGCCTGTTAAGAAAGAAGTAACTGAGAAGCAGCCCATAGAAGAACCAGTTGAAGAGAAAGCTCCTTCTGTCGAATATAAATCATATAAAATAGGTGTGAGAGAGACAGTAGCCGAAAAGCCTGTTGAAGAAACACCAGCAGAAGAGCCATTGGTAGAAGAGCCAGTAATTGAAGAGCCTCAGCCAGAAACCTTCGAAGAATTTAAGGTCAGAGTGATTGAGGAGACACCACGTGAAGTTGTAGAGGAAGTCCTCGAAGAGAGCATTAAGGTTCACCGCAAGAAGAAGGCAAAACCAGAAGTAACAGATGAACCGGAGGCTCAAATAAGCATTCCCGCTCCAAAGCCTGTTGATGAAGTGGAGGCGATCCAAAGTGTTACAATTGTACCAGAAATCCCAACTGAAGAGGAAGCTGCAGAGCTCAAGATAACTGTTATCGATGAAATATCTCAACCTCAAGAGCTTGTTCAGGAAATTGAAGAAATTGAAACAATTGAAGAAGCAGTCGCTGAACCGATACCTGAGGATAAGCCCAAAGACTTTAAATTCAGTATTAAAGAGACTGAGGCGCCAAAGGAAACTATCGAGGAGTTGCCTGAAGAACAGGTTACCATTCAAAAGAAGAAGAAGGTGCCTGAGCAGAAACAATCTGTTGAGGAGTTGCCGGAAGAGCAGATTACTATTCAGAAGAAGAAAAAGATGCCTGAACCACAGATTGTAGAAGAACCCGAAGCTGTTTTCGAAATCAAGCAAAAGCAACCGGTCGAAGAGGTCACAGAGGAAGCTAAGATCAAAAAGAAGCCAAAGAAGCCGATTAGGGAAGAAGAGGCATCTGTAGAGCTTAAAGTTACTGTGACCGAGGAAATAACACCCGAGCCGGATGTGGTTGAAATAGTTGAAGAACTTGAAGAAAAACCGGAAGAGATGCCAGAAGAAAAACCGAAAGAGAAACCCATTGAATACAAAATCCAGATTAAGGAAAGCCAGCCCGAAGCTCTAGAAGAACAGGAGGTAGAGGAGATTCAGGAAGTACGTCTGCCTAAGAAAATTCCAAAACCCATTGAGTCGATTGAAGAGCCTGAAGCTGAAGTTACTCTGAAACCGAAGACC
Organism: Drosophila colorata; assembly: GCA_035041545.1. Classification (NCBI taxonomy): domain Eukaryota; kingdom Metazoa; phylum Arthropoda; class Insecta; order Diptera; family Drosophilidae; genus Drosophila; species Drosophila colorata. Next base: position 13,242,174 of record JAWNLD010000564.1, read on the forward strand.
AAACCTGAAGAAGTACATGAAGAAGCTAAAATATCAAAGAAAAAACCCAAAAAAATGATTTTGGAGGAAGCAGCGGAGGAACTTACAGTTAAGGTAGAAGAGGAAGTTACTCCTGAGCCTATAATTGTTGAAGAGGAAGTGGTGGAAGAAGTTGAGCTTAAGAAACCTGAAAAGCCAACACCAGTAGAAACAGTGGATGATGCCGTTTTCAAACTGAAGAAGCCGAAAGCACCTGAGGAAGAGGATGTGATTGCTGAAGTAACTTTGAAGCCAAAGGTACCCAAAGAGGTACAGGAAGAGGAATTCTCTGTGGATGTTAAATTGCCAAAAGAAAAGAAGGTTTCTGAGGAAACATCTGATCAAACAGTGCAGCTTAAGAAGAAGAAGAAGCCACAGAAACCAGTGGAGGAAGCTGCGGATGAGCTACAACTTCAGCAAACTGTTATCGAAGAGAGGCCGATAGAGGTTGAAGAGGAAGAAATCATCGAAGAAGCGGTTGTGATACGTAAAAAACCAAAGAAGCCTTTCCAACCAACGGTGGAGGAGCTTGATGAAACTGAATTCAGTCTCTCATTTAAGAAACCACATACTGTGACCGAAGGTGTTGAAGAAGCAGCCACAGTTCTTAAAAAGCGACCAGTTAAGCCTACAACACTAGACGAAGCCGCAGCAGAACTATCTATAAAACGCCTGGAAGAAGAATACGAAGAAGGCGATGACGTTGAAGAATTTGTGGTTAGCTCACGGCACAAACCAAAACCGTTACAAGTTACCGATGAAGAAGACCAAGAATATACTATCAAGAAGCTTAAGCGTCGCAAGAAGGTGGATATTCCAGAGTTCTCTGATGTTGAAAATGTTACTTTCCGCGCAAAGACCACAAAAACTAAAGAGGACGTGGACCAAGAGTTCAATATTGCTCTAGATTCGTATGCTGAAGAAGAAGTTTCAATGTCTGGAAAAGTGAAACTGAAGAAACCAATTAAGAAGACCTATTCCGAAGCAGCTGATGAGGCAAGGATCAAAATTATACAAGATTATGATGATGGTGAAGGTCCAATTATTGAGGAAATACACGATGATGAGGATACTATCGATGAAGTTGAAGAACCTGAAGAGTATATGGTTGAGGAGTTGCCTCCAGACGAGGTTGACTTCAAGTTAAAACCCAAAAAGCAACCAAAGCCACACTATTCGGTTCAAGACGAGGAAGAGGAACAATTCCTGATTGGTCTTCGACATGCCAAACGGGATTCTGTGACGTACGATGAAGATTCTCTAACATTCAAAAAGAAGCGTAAAATTGTACAACAACTCTTTAATGAAGGTAAGTTGTTCTGGGTTATATGATCATTTGAAATTTATACAATTATTAAGTTGCAATAATTTCTCATTCGATTAAATTTGCACATCTGCTTATATGGCAATAGCTTAGAAAAATGAGGTAAAACAACCCAGCACACATAAATGTTAGTAGCTAACGCATAACTATCCATTGTTGTCAACTTTAGATGTATTCTTAACACTCACCTTTTTTTTACTTTGTTGGAAAGTTTATTAATTAAATTTTTTGTTTATCTTGGAACAGATGGCGCCTCTCTTAATATTACTAGAGAAATGGACGTAGAAGGTAAATATTTGTAGCATATTTTTAGACATAGAAACGATGAATTTATTTTCCATTTATTTTAGAATCTCAAATCGAAAACATCATGTATTCGATTTGCAATTACATAGCTGATAACGATGAAGCAATCAATTTGGTAGAGGGTGAAAAGGTACAGGTTATTGGACGCCACAGCTCCGAATGGTGGTACGTGAAGAAGAGCATTACGGAAGAGGAAGGCTGGGTGCCTGCCCAATATCTTATGGAACCCGCAGAGTACGCACAATATGTGCAAAATAAGCTGCACGAAAAGATTGATAAGCTGCCCGTGTTTGAAAGTAAGTTAAATAAGAAATTAAAAGTGTTATTTCCTAACAAGAATTTTTGGCATTGTGTCCGTCATGTTATTAACACATATCTTAATGTCCTGTGCTTGTGCGTTTATTAAGGACCTGGACCTCAAGACAAGCCGACTGCACCACGATTCATTGAAAAGCTACAACCAATTCATACACCCGACGGTTATACGGTGCAATTCGAATGCAAGGTTGAAGGTAATCCGAGACCGCAGATTGCTTGGTTCCGCGAAACTGCGATCATAAAGCCCTCACAGGACTTCCAAATGTTCTACGATGAAGATAATGTGGCCACCTTGATAATTCGTGAAGTCTTCCCTGAAGACGCTGGTAAATTTACCTGCGTGGCCAAGAATGCCGCTGGTTTCACTTCGAGTACGACCGAATTGATTGTTGAAAGTCCGTTGTCGGATCATGGTTCAGATGCCACGGCTCTGTCGCGCAGGAGTATGTCACGTGAATCATCCTTGGCTGATATTCTTGAGGGTATTCCGCCAACATTTTCGCGTAAACCAAAGGCCCAGTACGTCGATGAGGGTACCAATGTAATCTTGGAATGCCGACTTGTTGCGGTGCCCGAGCCTGAGATCATTTGGACCTTTAATGGCGAGGACATTGATGAGGAAGAGCTAAAGAACGTTCGGATTGTTACCGAATCGGATATGCACATGTATTGCAGCGTTGTGCACATTACCAAAGTTAAGAAATCTCAGGAGGGCACATACGAAGTTATAGCCACAAACCGCGAGGGTGAAGCTCGTTTGCCAATCACATTAAAGGTGCGAACCTCAGACAAGGAAGCTCCTCAAATACTAGAGCCTTTGCGAAATATGGTAATACGTGAGGGTGAAAGCGTTGTACTCTCAACACAAATTGTTGGCAATCCGGCACCAAAGGTAACGTGGTACAAGGACGGCAAGCCCATTAAGAATGCCAAATCGGAGAAAGACTTACACACTCTAACACTGATTACACCAAAGAAGTCAGAGAAGGGTGAATACACAGTCAAGGCGGTCAATCCTTTGGGCAGTGTGGAAACCACTGCAAATCTAACAATTGAGGGTATGTTAATTGTTATATGTACAACAATAATAGTAAAATAACTGAATATTTGTTATTATATAAATATGATTTTCAATAATTAACTATTCCTTTCTATGTAGAACCAACCAGTGGTAATGCAGAGCCACCATTATTTGTGGAACGTTTCGAGGAGCAATCGGTACCTCAGAAGGGCGAAATTCGCTTACCTGCTAAGGTTTCGGGCAACCCAGTTCCCGAGGTGCAATGGCTCTTCAACAACAACCCCCTATTTCCCAGCGAGCGCGTACAACAGATCTATGACGGCGAAAATATTGAGCTCATTATACAGAACGCCAATCCGGAAACTGACTCGGGTGACTACAAGTGCATTGCCAGCAATCCCATCGGCAAAACATCGCACGGTGCGCGTGTGATTGTTGAGGTCGATGAGGTGACCTTTACGAAGAAGCTAAAGAAGACGATTACCATTGAGGAGGTACAATCCCTGACCTTAGAATGCGAAACCTCACATGTGGTCTCAACCAAATGGTTCTTTAATGGCAAAGAGCTAAGCGGCATGGATCATCGCGTTGTCGTTGAGGATGGCAAAACTCACAAATTGGTCATCAGAAACACAAATCTACGCGATACCGGTACTTATGTGTGCAAGGTGAAGAAGCAGGAGACGCAATCCACTGTGGAGGTGCTGCAGCGTAAGCCTGACTTCCTTAAAGTGCTAGAAGATTATGAGGTAACAGAAAAGGACACAGCTATTCTGGATGTGGAGCTGACAACGGAAGCTGTGGAAGTCACCTGGTACAAGGATGGTGAGAAAATCACGCCTGAAAACAAAAACTGTGAGTTTATCAAGGATGGCAAATCGAGGCGCCTGGTCATACGCGACACTACCATTCATGATGAGGGCGAGTACACCTGCAAACTGGAGGGTCAGGAGTGCAGTGCAGAGCTTACTGTCATTGAACTGCCACCAGAGATTGTACAGCCTTTGGAGGATGTCTCTGTCACCAAGGGAGAAAATGCCACATTCGACATTGAGCTGAGCAAGGGCGATGCCCTAGTTAAATGGTTCAAGAATGGCAAAGAGATCAAATTCAATGAGCGCATACAGCTGACAATTGATGGCAAAAAGCAATCACTGCGAATTATCAAGGCCAAGCCTGAGGATGTGGGCGAGTATTCCATTCAGGTGGGAGAGCAGACATCCAAGGCAAAACTGACAGTTGAAGAGCCATTGGTAGACTTTATACTCCGTTTGCCCGACGTCACGTTGGCCACCAAGACAACTGATGCAGAATTCACTGTCGAACTCTCTCAACCCGATGTAGAGGTTACCTGGTACAAGAAAGGCAAACCCATTAAACCAAATACGAAGCATGAGGTGTTTGTTGAGGGCACCGTTAGGCGTCTGGTCATCCATGATGCCAGCGACGATGATGCGGGTGAGATCAGCTGCGTTGCAGAAAATGTCACAAGCAGTAGTAAGCTTTGCGTTGAGGAGCTTAAGCTGCCGCCCGTGATTACCTCTGACAAGGATCAAACCATCAAGGTGAAGGAGAACGAAGATGCTATCTTCACTGTCAAATACACGGGCACGCCCACACCAGAGGCCGAGTGGACCACGCAAAAGGTTGTCATCCCTAAGTCAAAGCGTACTATCCCAACCATAGATGAACAATCCGCAACTTTGACCATTAAGAAGGTTGTCGACGATGACGAGGGCGAGTACACGGTTAAACTTGTGAATCCCGTGGGCGAGGCAGAGGCAAGCCTACACTTGGTCATTATGCGTAAGTATAATTAATTAATTACAAATTAAACGATGCGGAAACTTAGACCTTTGTCAAAACTTTAGGCAAACCCACGGCACCTGGCACTCCACAGCCTCTAGAGGTGATGCACGATTCAATAACACTATATTGGAAGGCGCCCGCGGATGACGGCAAATCTGAAATTATCGAATACATTCTGGAGTATCATGATGTGAAGGAAGAGAAGTGAGTGACATTAATTTATTACCATTAAATCGAACTGAAAATTAACCCCTTTTATAGATGGACTGAGATACGCAAGATTAAGGACACAACTTATACTATTAGCAAGTTGAAGATTGACACGGAATACGTTTTCCGTTCGATAGCAGTCAACGAAGTTGGCCCCTCACCGCCCTCACCCATTTCGCCGCCCATACGCCTGATGCCCAAGGTTGAGACCGAAGCGCCCATTGTACGCGAACCTTTACAGGATATTGTCAGTGAACTGAACAAGGAGGTGACATTGTCGTGTGTGTTTGGCGGCATTCCAGAGCCAACTGTCACATGGAAAAAGAATGGCCAAGTCTTCGAGTCGAGTAGCCAGCGCTACGAGAATCGCGTTGCCAAATATACTATTGAAAAGACAACCATTGAGACTGAAGCCACCTACACGTGCGTGGCTACGAATGAAAAGGGCTCCGTGGAGACATCGTGTAGACTGAAGCTGCAGCAGAAGCCAACGATAGAAATTGAGGATAAGTATTTGTCCCAGAAATTGCGCACTGGCAGCACTCTTACCATTCCAGCAACAGTTCGTGGCTATCCACAGCCCACTGTGACCTGGCACAAGGAGACTGTCGAACAGCAATCCACCACCAAGCAGGTCACCATTGAAACTACGGAGACCAGCTCCATCTATACCCTTAAAAAGGTAACACGCGAACACTCTGGACGCTACAAGGTGACGGCAACAAATGAGTCAGGCTCCAGCTATGTGGAGTGCACGGTTCAGGTGATCGATAAGCCAAGTAGGCCTCAATCACTTGAGATCAAGGACGTTAAAAAGGACTCTATTACCTTGGAATGGACGCCGCCCATCGACGATGGTGGCATGGGCATTAACAAGTATACTCTGGAGAAATGCGACGTACAGAATAATGTATGGATGAAGGTCTCCGATTTCGACAAGGATATCAACTCGTACGCCATTCAAAAACTTTCCATGAATGCGCAGTACATGTTCCGTGTGGTGGCCATTAACCCCATAGGTGAATCGGAGCCAACGGAGAGTGAGACTGTGACTATAACTAAGAGATTCGGTATGTGTAAAGGAAACGAAATGAAATATATAGACATGTATTATACATTTTATTATCCTCTTCTGATTTACAGAAAAACCAACACCACCACGTGATCCAACATCTGTGTCTGGCATGAATGATACTTCGTTTACATTATCCTGGGAGCCTTCAGAGAACGATGGTGGCTCCAAGATAATTGAATATATTGTGGAAATTAGGGAAGAGACTGAAACCGTTTATCGCTCCTTGGGCACTACGACGGGCACTGTAACAAACATTCACGTTGAGAAAGTTGTGAGAAACAAGGGCTATCTATTCAGAATTTACGCTCGAAATGAGGTTGGCACCAGCGACGCGTTCGAGACCACAGAAAAGATTGTCGTGGGACGCAAGATAAGTAAGTGACAAGAGATACTAGTAATAATGATTATCGCCTATTGCCTACTGCTTTGCAAATTGCTTTTTCTCTTAACGCTCACTAATGCTTCTCGTGCGCTTTGACAAAAACTAAATAAAACAGCAAATGATTATGATAACATGGGTACGTTATAAACGCCATAGAATTGCCGACAGTTTTTAAGAATGTTTCCCAATAATCATGTTTGTGTATTCCACTTAGCGCCGCCATCGCCACCCCAAAATCTGAGAGCGCCGGATGTGACAAGTCGCAGCGTAACTCTCGATTGGGAGGTGCCAGCAAGAAATGGTGGTTCAGAAATTACAGGTATGATACTTTATAAAAGGCAACTCTTACAGGGCATTGACAATTATACACACCCATAGGTTATTGCGTGGAGAAACGTTCTTCAACATCAACTAGCTGGACCAAGGTTATTACCTTAGATGCACATCAGCTGCACTATACCATTGACAATCTGAAGGATAAGTGCGAGTATTGGTTCCGTGTGTCAGCTGAGAATGAGGTTGGACTAGGTGCACCAGCCGTCACAGAAAGCATATCGCTAAAGACACACGCAAGTAAGTTCAACATGAGTAAGGTCTTATAAGAAAATAATCTGAAAACACTCTAAAACTAGCCGTACCTTCGCCACCAACTGCTCCACTGGAGGCGCGAGTCATTGCGGCCAATGCTCACATATTCGAATGGGGTATACCCGAGTCAGATGGTGGTGCGCCACTGCTCGGCTATCACATCGCGATACGTGACATGAAGAAGTCCATGTGGATTGAGGTTGGTCGTGTGCCAGCGGGTGTGCAGAAATTCCAGATAAGAGACCTGCAAGAGAATCACGATTATATGATACGCATATTTGCCAAGAACGAGATTGGCCTGAGTGAACCTTTGGAATCGGAGGATCCATACAGAGTTATGACAGCGGGTAAGTGGCCACATTAATTAAACTGGCTCCTAAGCTGTCAATACTGATCAATTCTGTCCGCAGGTCATGCCAGCCTGCCCGATGAGCCGCGCACGGAGATGAGCACATGCAACACATCCTCGTGGCTGCGAGATCACAACATGGATGCGGACATACACTCCTATGCACGTGGCAGGCTGCTTCAACGCGACGAGTACTTCTTCCGTCTCTGGGCACAGATGCCCAAGAAGAAGAAGAGCTCCAAGTAGACAAAAACAAAAACAAACACACAAGCAAATAGCCATGACAAAACGAATGAAACTTAGGTTAGGTTAAGAATTTTTCAATTGTACTTTAATGAAATCTTGATTTTTTTAGCTTTTTGTACTTGTAAAGATCATGTAATGTTCGGAAATGCGTCCAATCACAGCGATGTCCACGAAACTCAATCAGAATAGGGCGAGCGAAGACAAACTAAATGCTTGAGTGCGTGGACGTGGCTATAGGGTTGTGGCGTCACTGGCCCATTACATAATCTATGAAATAATTTTTGGTTTTTAATTTGCATAAATTCTTATGATTTACTTCGCTTTATTTTTGTAAGCTGTGATAAATTTATCAAATTCGAAAGCGTCAAACGATAAAATGCCATGACATTTGCGCCACGACACAACGCGCATCGGGCAACGGGCAGTCAACGGACAACAACCAACAATCAGCAACACAACAACCAACAACAACAACAACAACAACAATTGTTACGACACAACACAAGTGACTCAATATCCTCTAGGGAGACAAACAACAAATGGTGCAATTCGATATGAGTTACGAGTATGTTGTGTGTGTGTGTTGTGTTGCGTTGTGTTGTGTTGTGCGTCGTGCTGACTGGCCCTTGCCTTTGCCGTGTGCTCGTTGTGAGCAAATTTATGGCAACCAGAGGGTTACATAACTGTACTTACATATATATATTGTGTGCAGCACCCCAACATGACTTTAAAGAAACAAAACTATATGAAGAAAAATAAAATAAATATGAATGAATTTTTAACGAATAACTTAAAGTGGCTTTTGCTTGGTTCAACTCAACTTTTGCGCAGTTGGGCACGAAAAATCAACTAATTAATTCATTAGTTAGTTAGGCGAGTCTAAAGAACAGTCAAAGTTAACGGTAACTTTGCACAGCAAAGTTTTCTATTAAGTTTTTATTCTAAAACTTAAAGTCGACAGCCAAACAATGGCAGCTTCGAGCTGGCCATGCTGACATGCGTGTGCAGGACCCAAGAGAAGGACCTGAATCATGGACTTTTGGATGGAGGGGGCGTCAGAAGCATGAGGCAAGTGGCATTTGGCAGTGGCAATGGTTGTGGCATGGAGATACCAACACTAGGCTACAGTTACGCGTCGTTGAACTTATCTGGTGACATGGGCAAATGCTGCATAAAGTTTCCAGAGAATTGTGTGCGAATTTAATTAAAGTTTTTGCGGTTGCCACTAATCAAAAGATATTATCTAAAATGTTGTATGTGGTAGTTACTTTGGCTGGCAAATAACTTTCTGCAGCGGGCACAACTGTAATTTACACTAAGCTGCTTGGGCAACAGTGGGCAACAATTGGACGTAGCCAGCAGCAGAACGTAAGCTGAAAACGGTTTCATAAAGCTAAACATATTTCCGGCACTTTAAATTGCACACAAACAAACGAACAGCGCACACTTCATTTGGCTGCCTCCGTGCACAGCAACATGCAACAACAACAACTGAATAAAGCTACCTATAACAACACCTACAACTGCTATTGATACCGTCAGGCAGACAGGCAGTCAGGCAGGCAGGCAGGCGCCATATTTAGTGTTGCCACTAAACGATCGACCAATCGTTCTGGGACCTGGGCTTGGTATTGGCCTGGTCCTCTAGCCAGCTCCTGCCGCTTATTTCGAGGGCCTTCATTGCCCCGGCACACAAGCGGAAATTTCATTTACTTGTTTGCTTTTTATGCGCTTCATTCGATTTTTGCTTGTTTCGTTTTGCTTCGATTTTATTGTGTATAATTCAAGTTGCCAGCTAAGCTGACTTTTCACACATTTTAAATCTTAAATTTTCAGAATTTCGGAATTGTTCGTTTGTTTTGTTTTTAAGCCCCAAGTTCTTCCGTTGCTGTCTGGCGCATAGCTCGTATGCCCATTAGTTATGGTTTATTAATGCCACTCCAAACTTGGCCAGAAAGTCGGCCTAACACAATTGTAAACTTGTAATAGCATTCGGTGAGTTCGGAGCTGTGCTTGTAAAAACAAAATTACACACAAACTTTATGGTGTGCACGTAGAAAATTGAGGCAGCACTTTTTCCTTGACACGGCTCGTCAAACGTGATAGCCTAGCCAAAAGCAAAACCAAAGCCAAAAGAAATAAGGCAAAAAGACAGCAAAAAGTTTGCCTAATTAGTTCCCAAAATAATAAACGATAATAGCAGAGAAAATGCCACATTTCTAGATTTGAGCCATGCCGAAATAGCTCAAACAGATGTTGGTCTTGTCTTTTCTCGTTTGTGTCGAATAAATTGAATTATGAACTTGGAAAGGAAGCCCAGAGCAGTTATATGCTGGCACTGACATGAACCAAATTAGCAAATCGAAAACAAAGGTCTTAATTAGGATGACATTTTGAATGTTCAAAATAAATTAAAGAGCAATCAAGTTCTCAATTATTTGAAAACAAAAAAAACTTTTATAATTGAATAATATGAATAGAGCAATATATTTTTTAACTAAGTCATAAGAGATTTATGGATAGATGGGTAAACAAACTGATAACAACACAATTTCCTTGTAGCTAAAGGCTAAAGTATAAAAAAAGGTATACAAAATAGTAAACGCATATAAAAGAAAAGATAAAACTAACCAAATTAACGCTAAGATAAGAATTCGCGAATTTATTTTACTTGTTGGCATATAAACATATACAACTATATATAGAGTCAGTAAGTAAGTGAAGGTACTCGTAATTGCTACAAGAGAATTGTAGTCATAAAATGTTAATTTCAGCTCATGTTTATTGCTCAGAAATAAGCACCCGAAAGAGTCGCTAGGCCGTAGATTAAGTGATGCTTTACAAAAGTAGGTTGAACTATAAAAGTATTTGCAGTTATTTACGGTGCTGCGAGGCGCAACACGGTCCCCAAATAGCACCAAAATGACAAGTCAAACTCTTGTATGTATAATTGCCCAACAGCACTGCCCGGGGCTATGGACCATGCCCATTAATTACAGAATGCAACGCCATAAAGCCAAAAAAGGCGCAACCTCCGGACTGCAACAAGGGCGATTTCCGTAGCCAACGGCTGGCGGATGGGTCGAGCTATTGGTAAACTGTGTGTACTCAGTTCTGCGGGTCTTGAGCAAACAGTTAAGAAAACAATATTTTTGTTGCCAATCTGCACATAGCGAATATTCGATGCTCTAGGGTGGATATTGAATATGAATAGCGTAGCTATTTTCATAAGCTTATAAGACCATCAAATATTCTATGTTTAGTTTATAAAGTATCTTATGTAAGCATTTCTTACTGAAGGTAGTTCGACATTTCATTTGCCCGCTTTGAGCATCTTGAAGTAAACTTTTGAATCGATATGCTCTTCACGCATGTTAGAGCATATGGTAAATATAAAATATTTATTTCCAGATTGCACAGGCATTCAGCGTGTCCTTCGGCCAGATGTAACTGCATGCTGCATGCTGCCTGCTGATATGTATACAATGTCCATTCAGCCTTATCCTTTCCTTTGACTGCACCGACATCCGAAACAAGCATTTAACACGCATTTTACCAATTCTGGGCAATTCATAACATTTAACAGATTGGAGCAGTCAGTAAAAAAATATCCTTGAATTTTACAATTTAATAGATACATTTTTGGTACAAATTAACAGCACATATAACATTTTACTCTACACCCCCTTAGACACCATTTAAAAATCAAGTGTGCCGAAAATTAAATTCCGCAGAGTGAAGCAGGACAGAATTCTATGCAATGCAAGGACATTCAGTGGCTTCCAACCAGAAACTAATGAAACTCCTGCTCCTTTTGCTGCCACAGCTGCGTCCACAGCAGCTGCTGCTACTCTCCAGCTGGCGCTAGTCGCACACGCCTGCTGCTGGAATGACATTTCGTTGGAGTGTCGTATTCCACACACACACAAACACACACACACATACTCACTGCAACGTTTACTAACTACTATGAGCATGCATGACTTTTAAGGCAACGCAATTAAAGTCAATTGGCATTTTACCAAAATGCGCTCGACGTGGCGTATACGTAATGCCATTCAAGTGTCTATGTGTGGTGTCAACAGCATTAACTTGCGTTGACTTCCGTTATTAGCACGTCTCTGGCAACACAATAGCTTCATAATTTATAAGCAGCGCCCAAGCAGAGATCTGATATTGCGCATACGCCGCATTTGCCTGCCATAAATGAATTCATTTGCAAGATGAAACTATATAGTTATTTAGATGTCTGCTTCATTTGAACCTCCACAGATTTAATGGTTTCTTTTGGTGTATTATTTGGCAATTCGAAACAACAACAACAGCAAACAATGAACTATAATTTCTGTATTTTGTTTCGCACGTTCCTTCAAGTTTTACAGCTCTTCGAGGTGTTCGCTGCTGATGTTTGTTTTATGGACTTTTTGGGTGCTTATCTCCTTCCAGCTTATTTTATAATGTGATCATAAAAGTTGCTGACAGCGTAAAATCAGAAAGCCATTTACATTTTTTACACACATACATACTTTGATTTGACAGCTTGACTGATTAGTTCTCATTATAAAGCCCTTGACATTTACGAGCATATTTTGGACAGCACATAAAGTAGATAGATTGAAGAAGCAATCATGAAATGAAAGCGAATTTCAAGGTTTATGTTTTCTTTTTAATGCAAATAGCCACTGCTTAGCAAGTAATTGAGCAGAGTGTAGATAAAATTGTTCAATAGAGTACACGTAATTGGTTGTTATTTAACATACACAGAGCATTCATTGAGCTTAAGAGCTTTATATATGTAATAAGTTAGTTTGATGGCTTGGATATAATAAAATAGTTTATTTTCTTAGGTAAATAGTAAAATTTTTTCGGCTTTTGCTCAACCAACTGTTAAATGTCAAATTTTAGCTACTTTACACGCCGTTGACTTAATTTTGTGCAAGTCAGTTTCATTCGCCTTTGCATAAATGCATCTTAATGCGCCCATTTCGCAGCGGGAGCGAGGGGAAACTGGGGTACGCTAAACAGATTTGCACCTTGCATATAAAGCCAAATTTACAAGCTGTAACGAAAATTGCAACGCAAATATGCAAATAACTATGAAGCTGCCCCAGCCACAGCCACAACAACGGCTGCTTCAGCAGAAGGTAAAAGGAAAAGCGACCCTCGCTTAAATTTTGGACAATTTGGGAGAGCACAAAAAAAAGTTTCTATTTGGTTTGCCAGGCTTTCATTTGGCAAGCGGAAAATGCAGCTGAAAATGAAGTTGTTACGGCTTAATGTGTGTGCGTGTGTATGAGAGGGTGCAAGTGTGTGTGCATGTTTGTATGGGTAATGTACAAACGTGTTGGGCATATCAGGCCAGATAAGTAAGCAGCAGCAGCAAACAAAGCAGACTTTAGCTGCGTTTCACAGCAGTTGCAGTGGCAGCTGCAGCTGCCATTTGCAACACTTAACCAGTGTCTGTGTGTGTGGGTGGTTGTGGGAGATGCTGCTCAGGCTGTTTACGTGCTTATCGAGCGTTCGATGGCAAAATTATAACCGTGCCGGCACGGGTAAGCTGCTTAGAATGCACTGCCCGGCCAACGCGTCGTATGCGTGCTGTCGTTTAAGAGATGTTCAAATGTTTTGCAGCACATTAAATTGCCAATATGGCTTTATTGTTCTTCTTTATAGTTACACACGGCACTGGCTGGATGGTGTGCGCAGCAAATTGAAGTAAACGCAGCGATTTATGCTGCCACAAGTTGTAGGCAGCTGCCAGCCCCAAGGGCGTCGAGTGCACCAAGTCCGTGAAGATAGAAAATGCGTGGCAATGTGAGTGGCGCCTGTGGGCCATAACAACTACACATACACACACATACACACAGCCACATAAAGCACAGTGACTTTTACTCGCACTAGCAGACACAGACAGAGCAGCAGGACCTGGACTGGTACTAAAAGCAGCAGCAGGACGCAGGCAGCCATTGGCAAGACATAAAACGTGGCACTCGATGATGCCTATGGGCAAGTTTTGCACATAGAGCGCTTGTTGCCAGCAAACGAGTAGTCGTTGTAGTCGTTGGCCTGGCCTAAACATCACTTCACAACTGCCAAGCCAGCACATCCGGTTTCCGTTAGTTGTGCACGTCCTCGGCGTCGAGCTGCCTGCCTGACTACCTGCCTGTCACGTTGATGTTGCTACAGGTAATATCATTTAGTAGAGGCGCAAAAAACAGCGACTGGCACGAATATCGTATGTTGCTCAAATATTATCTCGTTACAATGTTAAAAATATTTTTGCGCCCTTGCCAAGCTCGCCTTTGGCTTATGAGCGGAAGAACGTGTCGCAGCAACAAAAACTACGCACACACACACACACACACACACGGCAGCGGTAAATATCAGTCCAGGAAAATGTACTCACACACACGCACAGCCGTACGTAGTGTATAGATGTTTAAATTTGATTTCAAGTGCTCGCATTTTGATGGCCATCTAAGTGAATGCGTGTTGTGGCTGTTTACGTGTCCTTGTTATGAAAACCTCGAGTGCGGATAGCAATACGTATGTGTATTTAAGAAAATAGTCAGCAATGCTCAGCCTTAAAGTGGTACAAGTGACTTTTTATATTTTGTGGTTGTCATTTTAGACTCAAGTCTTCTGATATGCGACTTCAGATAAGTTTTCTCGCTTACATGAGTATCTTGCGGCTTGTATGGCAAATATTATTTAAAACCAATTATGGTTTGAAAACTAGAAATCTTCTTAAATAAATACATGTAAAAGGAAGCATATTTGATTTCATGTTGCTTTATTTCATGTTATGTTGAATGCACTATGAACCTATAATCGCGTCGCTTTGTTTGAAATATCTTATTTTCTTTTTTCTGCTCTTTCAAACTGCTGTAAAAATGGGAAACACAAAATATGAATTAATTTATGCTTTACAAATATTACCTTTCTTTCGTAAACCACACTCCATTTTACGTTACCGCCTTGTCTTATTTGCCCCGCAGTTTTCCCGCAACTTTCCCATATGTTTCCTTGTTGCATGCTTGCCAGTTATTGTAGTTTTAAGATTTTCTTTAACTTGCATTTGTTGCCCGGCCACTTGTGGCACCTTAAGGGAAGCTGCCCTTATAGCTACTTTTGATTTCTCATGCGAGCAACGTTTACACAGCCGTTCTCCGAAATAATTCACACACACACACGCAGCCATATGCAGTCGCGAGCTGGTTCGACCCCTCTCATTCACGTTACGCATGAATTTGCGAGCGACAACGACGAACAGCAAATGAGAAAATGAGAACGCGTCGCGCTTCACGCTTGACTCTGCTTGGCACTCACTTAATTATTGCATAAGAAACTGAAACGAGGCCACCAAGGCGCTGCCTGGATCAACATACACCCACATGCACACACATGCACACACACGTGTGCAGCTGGCAGCGTGCAATGCAACTTGCAAGTGCAACTGCAGCTGGGGCAACAAACTTTGCAGTGTGTCAATGTGCTTGACACGCAAGCTTACCCTTAACGTTGCAGCCAAGTTGCAAGTTCCCAGTCGTCCATTGACTGCAGCTCAGGTTTTCGATAACCGGCATAACCATAACTGCAACAATTCGTATGGGCTGCAGTTTGAAATATCGGGCGAAAGCTATATTAAAGTCGCACACTGAGCAAATGTAACGTAATATATACCAATGAATATATACACTAAAGACAAATATTCAGATCCAAAGATTTAAATAACTTCAAAATGGAGTACAGGGTATCTTGTCTTGACAATCTCAGGTATTGCTCATTTATTTTCCAATTAAAACCCGATATTTAATCGGATCTGAAGCAGCTTCAAGGCTTTAATTGATTTAACATCATAATTACGTTCCAATTGACAATTTATTTAATTTGCAACTTTGAAGACAGTTGCGATTAATTAGCAGCCGAAACTTGAAATATCCATTATCCTTTTAGGTCGATTTAATTGCTGCTTGAATAATTTGCGAGCTAATTATGTTCAGTTCGAGCAGCTCTGGCCACTGCCTGCAGCCAACTGTTACCTGTGCTGTCCACATCCGGCGACAAGTTTTGTACTTCCGTTCGCCCATTTTACACACACCGCAAGGGAGAGCGGGTTACGGCGAGAGCGAGTTGAATAGGTTTTTGTTAGCTGCCGGCGTTTGGTGGCAACTCAATTAAGTCTGCCAACTGCAATTTATATAATCCTGCCGATATTGCTGTTATCGGTCAGTTACACGCTTTATAATGGCCAACGCGGCGCCGCGCCATTTTTCATTTAATTTACCGCACATTTTATCTGTGCTCTATGGCACCTTTTATTGCCTCAGCCTCCGTCTGGGCCTGGACCGGGGCTGGTAAACCTTTTGGCTTGCTTATTTTGTTATCATTATCCTGTTATCCTTGTGCCAGCCTAGCTGACTGTCTGTTCCTTTGCCTGCACGGCGCCTGCGAGCGCCACCTAATTAAATTATCCCGCAATTGCCTGCTAAGTGCGCCTGCACTCGGCTATGTCGAAATGTTGTCGGCATTAAAGGGCTCGCTATCTTTACAGCTGGCTTATTTATTTATCGAGCGTCCCTTTTTTTCGTTGGTCACTTCCTGGCCTTTGTCCTTTCCTTTGGCGCCTAATTATTATCTCCGTTGCGCACAGAATTTAAAAAACTCAAACTTTTTGCAACAGCCCAGGAAAAAGTCAATAATTTTGAAGGACCTTAATTATTTTGTGTGTGCGTGTGTGTGTGTGTGTGTGTGTGTGTGTGTGTGCTCATTTTTGGGCCTAAGCCGCCAAAGTTTTGTGCACAACAAAGTTGTTGTTACACTCGCTGTTGACCCATTTGGCAACGGCTCAAACCGAATAGCTTAAACAGCATTCGAAGTTAAGTATGGCAAAGGAAAATGTTTTTCCTATCGCATCTTTAGTGGGAAAATGATTTTGTCATTGACAAGTTGTTGGCTGCATCCTGCACTCAGTGCGCCCAAGGACAACATCAAAGGCTTTGCATAACAAATGTTTTGTTTTCACTTCGGCTACCAAAGCTCCCCCCAAGCCGGACTTGCAAGTACTCGTATTGTTCTGGCGGATCCTGTGCCGCCCCAAAGCTGCTCACAGCATATCCTGTTTGTTTAAAAGCTTCCGCTTGCCATTTACGTGTGTGCGAGCACTATGAGTGTGAGTGTGAGTGTGAGTGTGAGCGTGAGTGTGAGTGCGAGTGCTCGTAGCCAAGACCTTGCACCCAAATGCGCAATTATGACAACCATGAGGAATGTCCAGTGTGTGTGTGCATATATGTGTGTGTGTGTGTACATGTTTGTGTGAACATGTGTGTGGCCGTTTCGGACACTCAAACTCTTGCTGCTGACAATGATTGAAGCTGTATGCTGTCATTGTCATAAATCAATAAATGCAACTTGAGCCAAATTGCCGAGCATGGAAAATGGAAAATGTCTGCGCACAAGCAAAAAAATTTAGCTCATTGCCTTCGACCCACCCGCCCCTGCGTTGGTCGACCTTAGCTTATGTGGCCCAGCCAAGTTTATTTGTAAAAATAATGCACATCATTGTTAATCAAAGCGAGAGAGAACGTGCGAGAGAGAGAGAGAGAGAGAGAGAGGAGCAGTTGTGTTTTGGAGGCCGGTGTGGAGGGGAACTAGGGCTAAGCCTGGTCAGCTATTGTCGTGCCAGTGAGGAAATTCTGTTTAGCTCTGCTTCTGCTCTGCTGTATTGCTATGTTTCTTGTTACGTGCTTGCCATTTTGCAACTGGGCATACAGTGCTGTTCGTGTGCATAAGAACAGTTCCGAATTGTCACTCATTTATAGTCAGCTGCCAGTTTTTAGAATACGTAAATTTGTTTGCAACCCAACATGGTCAGTTCAGGGTATACACACTTTCACACATTCATGCTTGACTCGGCTCTATTTAACTGAACAACACTGTAAGCATGTGTGCCCAAACAATGGCTGTTTACAAACAAGAGGAACAACAACATGTCTAACAACAATGGCGCACAAAATTGCGGCTGTCATCAGTGAGGAAATTTGCATTTTGCACAAATTGCAATACGTAAACTCCCCGCACTTCACACTCGGTGCTCGAGATTCTCCAACTGTTCACATACATATATGGCTATAGTCAGTCGGCAGCCTTTGTGAACAAAACGAAAGCTGGTAAATGTATGAAATTGCATTTTAAATGCTAAATGCTCCACTTTTTGGGAATTCGCGAAGCTGCGATTCGGCACATAATTCAAAATTACACACACACACAAACATACACCCACACACAAATTGATTCATACGCCCTCCTGCCAAATCAACTTAACCCAGACCCTATGCGGGGCGTGGCTTAGCAATATTGCTGCCAGGGAATAGGGAGGTGTGGCAAATGGGCGTGTCAGCAACGCATCCCTTAATGCAGTTAATCGAAATTATTTTCCACTCAAATGCACTCGATGCAAGTAAAATAGTTTCGAATGAATTCAGAGATGAAAACTCAAGCATGGAAATAGTTTTTCCCATGCGCACTGAACTGAACTATGTTTTTATTAAGGTAGGGGGTGTGGCAATGGGGATAATTAAATTGATTATGCCTAGCCGAGGCCGAATGAGTTTTAATTCAATCATTTACAGCTGAGCGAAAAAGGCGTTCATTAGTCGCGTTAATCATACGCCACGCTGCACGGCTATGGCCTATGGGACAGAAGCTAATTAGGTTGGCAGCTCGCATAGCTCAAGAGACTTAATAGATTTTCACCAGCGTCACATAACTGACAGCCTGCTGTGTGCATGTGTGGGAGAGTGTTTGGCTCTTTGATTTGGTTGATTATTCGGGAGCATTCTTTTGCTTTATTGGCTCTGCAGTCCTTTTTTTCATTGATAAGGAGAGAGTGGCCAACGTGCTTTGCATGGCAAATTTCGAATGCCGGGTGCTGTTGGCCTAACGACCGGGTTTGTCAGTTATTTATTTATTTTAAACACATACATACTTAGTACATATTTCTTAGTTCCCTGCCAATACACTTTAAAGTTGATTCAATCAAACCACCAGAAGCTTAAATTACTGTTCTCAAACATTTGCTTGAAGTTCTCGTCGGGCTCCCAGCTCAGCGCCCAGCCACGCTGCTTGGCCAGCAGCAGCATTAGGGGCATGCTTAGCAGCAGCCAGCAGAGAAGTTGACCCAAAGTTGTGGCACTCACTGGGCAAAGGGGCAGCTGGCACAGCAATGTCCGCTTGCAACGCAGCTGCGCTGGGCGATTCCCACTGCTGAGCTGCAAAATCGAATTCTAGAGTCCAATTACATTTAAACGAAGAACACAGCCAATTACCATTAGATCCACCACATCCAAAAATTGTCCGGCACGCGTTCTGCGACGTTTGCGACATTGTCGCAGCTGTCGCAGAAAGAGTTGCGGCTGCTGCACCAGCTCCCACAGTCGCGACTCGAATTTCCTGCGCTCACCGCGAAGGTCCCGCACAGCCAGCAGCAAAGTAATGATCAGGCTAAAGAGATTTGCCGCATATCTGAGCTGCATGGGTTGCGTACGGAGGATGGCCCCGCCCTGCAGATCCGCCTCCTGCCGGCCAGACAAATGCAACTTGTGCAACATCAGCGCAAAGAGCGACAGCAGATAAGCGCCGAAGTAATGCGTCATGTGTCGCTGTATTTCATGCAACGTTGGCTGCACTTCAAGAACCCTGCGTAGCAGCTTGAATCGCCGCTGGCAGCTCAGGGGCGCAGTGAGCATGCGATTTATGGCCACATAGATGCAGTGCAGCCAAATGAAGCAATTGACGTGCAGCAGCAGCTGCAGATAACTGCAGACCACACAGAGTGCCACACAAAGCAGCTTAAGGTAATCATAAAGCTGTAGCTGCCAGTAGATAATCCACCCGAGCTGTAATGAAATGAGCAGCGTCCAGCAATAAGCGCGCACCACCGTCACGCAGAGCCAACCACCCAGCTGGTGGTGCACGTCGACCATCGCATTGAGTACTCGCATCAACCACTGCCGCCTGCATATGTAAAGCATGCAGGGCGCGACGTATATAAAGTGGGTGTAGCCATCAATCCGGCAATCGGCGCCAGCATTGTAAACCACACTAAACCACGCGACTAAGTTGAGGCCAAACATCCAGTAGATAAGTGTTTGCTGGGCCAGAGCAAATCTCGCCGTGTCCTCATTGTAGTAGATGTTGCACAGGCCAAAGAGCTGGCAAACAACTTTTTGTGCCCCAAAGAAGCCGAGAAGGTGGCAGAAACAGAGCGGCGAGTGCTGCGACATGTCAGCAACTGGGCAGCAGGTCGACCAGGAGGTTGCCCCAACGAATCCACCCCACTGAAGAACAAATGAGGCACTTACTTTGTATCTCCAGTTAGAAACTTGAATACTCTTCAACTTAGCTTGTGCATGGGTCTCTCTCCTGTCACCCTAAAATTGCAGTAATGTGATTAATAAATTGAATTCAAGGTTAAATTTTGTTTTTAAATGTGTAAATACTTGAACCTTTTGAACCATGTAGTCTTTTACATACAAAATTGTCGACATTTTTCAGTGCATTAATTTATACAATTTTCCAGAGTGAAAAGCGAGATACGATAATAAAATAAAAATACTGAGATAGGAAAAGAAAACGCAAGCTGCTTGTATGCAAAAGCAACAGAAAAAATAATTTAATTGAATACTTTAAAATTTAAACAAATAACTTAAAATTGTTAAAGCAAGCACAACTGTTAAGGATTCAACTTGAACAACAGTTTGACATGGTTGAAGTACCCTTTTGGTTAGGGCACAAAGAACAATAACAATTTGCTGGGGGTGGTGCTTTGGCGCTAATGTGATGACTGACTGTGTAAATGCTTTTAGCGCGAAAAGCACGAAAAAGCATTTGTGAAGTGCGGGTAATTGATGGCTGAACACATCGCGGAGGCAACCACTTCAATTAGCGCCGTTTGAACACGCGCAGTTACACCAAATGCCACCACCGGAATCGATAAGTTCGCTGCTTAAATATTTTAAATTTTCTAATGTCCTGACCAGCATTCGTACTCCCTTCGCGTTTCCACCTCTCTGTGGTACCGCTGTCAGACCCACTTCAGATTTGCGACGCCGTCGCCATTGCCGTCGCCATCGCCCACGCAGCAAACTAATTTATTTTCAAACTGGGAATTTCCAGGTCAAAGTTTGCTTCTGTCCAGGCTTGGAGCATGGCGATTGACGATTAATTTGTTCAAGTCTCAATCGCTGCTTACGCCAGTTCCAGCTCCGGCAGCAGCCATTAGAGGATTTGCATGCCCAGGCACGTGAGTATTTTGGCATGTTCATTGGTTCATCGCAGCATAACCCAAAACTGTCAAGCTTAAGCGGCTCACTTGCTTCCACATTTCTTTTTCTCTCCTTCTATTTTTTGGTTTGTTTGCAGCTGCTGCTTTCTCGGCGTTTGCTTTGTCACTTCAACTTGGAATTCATGTCGCAGCGCCCTGTGCGCTTTCATGTGGCATTTTAAAATCCTGTGCATGTCGGGACAAAAGGACAAGGCAGGCGCCGCTGGAATTCAATAAGAAGCCCCGGGCACATGCTAGTAGCCAGGGGACGGTAGCCCGCCCAAGCAGTAAGCCATCGTTCCCTGCATGTTTGACAAACAATCATTAGAGCCATCAGCGTTAACAGCAGCAGCTGGAGCAGTAGCAGCAGCAGCAGCCATCACCTGAAACAGGAGACGCAGCAACAACGTCCTCAAAAGGCTGTACATATCAGCATTACCATCAGCCACATCGTTAGCAGCTCGACAAGCTGCCTGTACCCTTCGAGGGGAAGGGGATTAGCGGGAGTTGCCTGCGGAACGCGCACTTTTACAGCTTTATTTTGTACGGTTCTTGGAACGTGTCAGAATGGTTAGAAGTACTTGAGTTGGCGCCTGAAATTTCATATTAATACAGTAGTTTAAATAATTTATAGAATTTATAAAATTTATTGTGTGTATATACTATCATGTTGTAGTTATTTAATATGTACATTTGTTTTTAATATTTTTGAGAACTTGTAGAGTGACTAAGAAGCTGCTTAAAAAAAAAAAAAAATTTATTGCTTGCACTACAGCTGCCAGAATATAGCCAGATTCTGGCAGCTGTAGCCATTTTCATTAGCTTAAAAACTTTACTATACCAGCTAAATTTTTAATAAGTTTGTTGTTTTTACTGGCCACCGAGTTGCTGTGCATGTGTGTATGTATGTGTATGCGAGTGTGCAGTGGACAGCATCAAAAAACATGCATAAATCATCAAAAGCAGCGCTGACAACTAATGAAAACATGCAAAAATGTATAGCAGCAGAAGCCGACTAAAAAACCCCTGCTATGAAATGTTTTCACTGGCGGGCATTTAAATTGAAAAAGAAATTTAAGATGGGTAAAAAATAAATTCATTTGCTTTATGCACGGCACGCAAAAGGCGGCATGAAAAACATTGGCGCGGCCCACCGGAAATGCAGCCCAATTTTTGTGCGGAAGTTTATTTGTGGCGACACTATCACAAGCGCTGCCCCACGCCCCGCGATCCTGTTCTTTTTTTGGGGTTTTTTTTGTTGCAGGTGCTGCTGCAGGTTCTGGAATGTGACACGATGCGACGATGGCAATGTGGCCGCGGCCATGTATAAAATTTTTACAATTGCAATTTGTAATAAAAACATGCAGTTTTTTGTCATTGTTATGTGCGGCTTTTATCGCACCACTCACACAGAGATACGGGCACGAGTACTTGCCACAGAGACCATATACATATATATATAGTAAGTACTCCATGCTGTTGCTTGCATGCGTGTAAAATCATTTTCACTTTGGGGAGCATCTGCGGGCTGGGGCATAAAATGCTGCCAAGATATGAACTTAAAGTGCGAAATGGGACGTAGAATTTGTGGTGCGGAGTTTTTGATTTATAATACCCTTGCAGAGGGTATAACAATTTAGTAGCGAAAAATAAAAGAAGTATACATATATATACATACTTTTTTTCAGGTTGCTTAAGATTACAAAGAACATCTCGTATATTGTGTCATGTGTCTGTCAGAGTGTTTAATATTCGGTACAGCGCACATATTTGATCCGTTTGATTTTTTCATGACTTTATGCGGTTTTAAGTGCTCTCTCAATTTCATGGCCCCACATCAGAGTGAAAACTGTTAAAGGTCGCTCCTCCACCAAATAAACAGAGCATGAAATATTGCTTGTCTTTATAGTTCAAGTGTCCTTTTAGCGACACTCACGCGCTCTTCCTCTGCGCGAGTAAATAAAATGTTCCACTTATCACTTCAATGGGAAAGGCTAATTAACATGCGGCCACATTTTTTGTGGCACTCAGTGTTACAAGCAGTTGGCAGCGATGCGTACGCACGCAGCGGCCAAAGGTTTCTGTCTGTGCCACTTGCTGTGCGTGTGGCGTGTTACGGGCAGACTAGGCATCTATCTGGGCTACTACAACGTGGGCTATGGCCAGGACTCCAGGTTTGTGTGGGACGAGCAACTCTATGTGCAGATCATGAGCGTGGCATATATAACTGCCTCATTGGCGTATTTGTGGCTCAGCCAGTGCTGGGTCTACGATCAGCTCTTGTTTCTGCTTTTCGTGCCGCTCTACGTCTACTTCCTGCGACTGCGACAGCATCTGACCAAGCTGCTGAATGCGTGTGCGGCAATCCACGGCACGCTGCAGCGCATCCTGGGCGACTGGATGTGTGTGCCCCTCTGGAGGGAGTGTGTGCTGACGCTGCTGCTGCCCGTGGAGCTGCTGCTGCTGTTCGCCTGGCAGTGCCACATGTACTACAGCTATCAGGCGTGCTTCATAGCTGGCGTCACCCTCATCTATCACATGCAGCTGCTCTTCCTGGGCAACTATCTCATCTGGCTGGCGAGCATCTACCGTGCGCTGAACGCGTTTCTCCTACAGCACATGACCAGCTCCCGGGTGGGCATCTTGCGCACGATTCTGCGAGAGCAGGCGAGCATTTGGAGCGTGCATTGCCGCATCATACGCTACTTTGCGCTGCATCTGCTCAGCTTTATGGCATTGATTGGGCTGCGCTTCAGTCAGCTGCTGATGAATTGGAAACCCTCCGACGTCCTAAGCGTCGATCGTCTGCAGTTGGTGCATCTGACGCTGCTGCTGATGCCGTTTATGACGCTGCTGATCAGCTCGTACGACCTGCAGAAGCAGCGCTGGCAGTTCTATGGGAATTATCTGCTGCTGGAGAATCGTTTGGAGTACTTCGAAATGAAGTCCTGGTGCCTGTTGCGCAATCAAACGCTGCCCATGCCCTTCGGCCTGCCCATACTGCGGCCCTTTGCCAAGCCACAGCACAAACGGGATGTCATTAGCATGTTGGTCAGTTTGCTGCTTTCATAGTTGTCCTTTGTCCACCGTCCCATGTCCACTGTCCATTGGCTAATCAAATGTTTTCCACAGTTTTGCAGCAATTTACCGGCCACACTGCTCCGCCAAAAGCCCTTGCCACTGGCCATCCTTGACCTGGGCTCCCATCAACTACAACTGACGCTGCCCATGCTCCTGGACAGCTTCGTCAGAGTGGGCTGCCTGGTGTTGCTCTCCCTCTGCCTGTACTTGCTGCAGCACACACACATGCAAATCAACTTCAGCAACAGCTACACGCAGGACAATTTCGATAGTAATGTGACCCAAACAATTAGCCAGGTCTATCGCTGGTATATGTATGATGAATTGGAGTGATTAACCCAACAATTAGACACTATTTGTCAAATCTTGCATCCATAATATAAATGAGTGTGGCGAGTAATGCGTTCGATTCAGTTGACTGTCAACATGTGGCGCTTTGGGGTGCTTTATCAGCTGCTTAAAATTCTCTGCTTTGTCCTGCATTGTGTGGGCTTTCTGAGGCTACGCTACGATAGGGCCCAGCAGCGATATCATCTAAACATAGGCTGTTGTTGTCTGTGTTGGTATTTTCCCGGCTTGCTTCTTGTTCTGCTCAACTTTGTGCATTTGTTTTTGCGCTGCGAGAGGGATAGCAACAATGATCAGTTGAATGTCCTGGAGCCGAACTCCCGACCCAACTTGGACGCCGTGGATTTCGTCAGCCAGCTTTGTCACAATGTGGCCTTCGTGTGGATAATCATCAGGTGCTTGGCTTGCAGGCAACAACTCTGGCATATGGTGAATCAGGCACAATTGACCTTTAAGCATTTGAGTTCCCTGATGCCAGAGCGTTTCGTTCTCAAATGCTCCCCGCTGCTGTTCCTGCTGGGAACTCTGCAGATTCTATTACTGCTGCTGCAGTGCTTCCAGCGCTTCTGGCTGGACTGGCCACCGGATGATGAGAATGGCTATAACACCGTCAACTATGCCATGGGCGCAGTGCATCTGCTCTTTGCTGTGCTGCTGGCTCTTCAGCTTTTCTATCATCTGTTGCACGCAGCGCTGCTGCAATCGTTGAACCAGGCGCTGCAGCAGCTGCAGCTGCCACAGGAGCTGGAGCTACTGCGTCAGCTGTGGAACGTGCAACCCACGCTAAAGAGAATGCAGCACTTGGCTGCCTACTACTTTAAGGCAACATTTTGTTGGTTCCTCTTCGTATTGTGGTTCAAATGTGGCTTGTTTGTGAAGGAATTCACCTACGACGAGAACGAGCTGCTGCAGCGTCAGAGGAGTCAGGACGACATAGAGGATGAAGCTGAGTGGATGGGCGTGGAAGCGCCTGCAACACGTGACCAGCTGCTGGCCTCGGCGGGTCTGAGCCTAACCTGGCAAATGGCAATGTTGTTGCCGCTCATCTGTGCGGCAAAGGTGCAGCAGCGGGAGCACAAAAAACTGTTTGACCACATCTGGAAAATAGAGTTTCCAAGCAGCAAGCAAGAAGCGAATCCGGGAGCTGCCAAAGACATTATCAGCTTTCTGGTTGGTTACCGCTTTATAATTATCAACACATATTCTATAGAGAAAACTTTGCCAATTGCAGCTCGGCACCCGAGTGCCTGTGGTGGATTATCGTCCGGGTGCCATCAGTTTCATGGCCTGGAAGGCAAAACCAAATTCGGCTGTAATTCAATTCGCTGGCATTGAGAGCGCATGCAAAATGCTGCTGCAAGTGGTGCTCTGCACCGCCATCGTTGACTTTGTGCATCAAATGGACCTAATGCAGCTACAGAACTACCTTAAAGAGCACTCCAACTTAACCAGGTCAACTTAGAAAAAAAGGCCCGGTGATAGTATATAAAACACATTAAAAATTCGGCATTCGCCATTCGGCATTCGGCATTGGGCGTTGAGGGTACATTTGAGTTGAGCTACAATAAACTGTGCAAATTGAACAATAATTAAATTAGCATATAAATTATTCAAGTAGCAGCCACAAAGAGCTGCATGCTGGCTCCGTAACCTGCACGCACCTCAATTACATAATGAACAACAAACGGCGGCCCCTTTGAGTGACCATTTTAACGACGTGCCCTGCGGTGACTATGCCCGGCATAAGCCTGTGTGTACAGCAGAAAGGTATAAAAGGGCGAGGCTCTCAACTTGAAACTTTTGCCATTATAAAGATAAAGTGAAAGAAGAAATGAAGGCAACAACTTGTTGTTGTTGCTGCTGCTGCTGTTCTTGCTATTCTGATGCGCCTTTCTTGAAATTTACCTTTTTCAGCTTCTTGTCTGGTAATTTATGCATAAACTTGATTGAATTTGCTTTCGCATTCGCATTCGCAAGATTTCAGCACACTCACACATTGAAAGGTGGAGATGGAATCAAATGAAATTCAATAAATTAACATAAATCTCAGGCATTCGCTGGCGCATTTTACTTATATGCAAATATCAACTGCACATCGTGGAAAAGACCAAGTGGAAGTCGATCGATTTCAATAAACTTTATGCCACGAACTGGCAACATATATGCACCATATGCCGTACTGCAGTCAGGAAATTCAATCAAAGGCGCAACACAAGGCCAAAAGTCAGTGTAAACTTGGACGCTCACCGAAGCGCCATACACTCTACACTATCTGCCCAGGATACAAAATAATGGCTATAAAGAGGAAGAAAATTGGAAATGTTCAGAAAATCACAATTTGTTCTCGATTCTTTTGAAAATACTTTTATTATTATTAATTTGTAATGCCAGTCTAATGTTAAACTGATTATATATAGTAAAATCTTTACCATAGTTTAATAACTTACTTGAATCGAAACAGTGTACACTCGTATCGTATTGCCCGTACGTGCCAATTGCTCTTGACCAAGTTAATTGACTCCCAGAAATCGAGTTATCACGTATCAACAGCCTGTCGTTGCTGTTAATCCGTTTAAGACCTTGTCAAGCGGCTTTAAAGCGCACCTTCAACTTGCCAAAAGCGACGTTGAATTTGTTGTCGCCGCCATTTTGTCGGCCATTTTGTCGCGCTGTGTAGGCGCCATGCATCGGCCATGGCTGCTTATGGCTTGCATGATTTCTGCGCCAGCTTTGGTGGGCTGGCACTTTGAATGCCTGCCAAATGGCCGCTGCGAGTGCGGCGGAGACACAGAAGGGCTTAAGAATTTCAGGTCAAATATTTGCTGCCTGCCAGTTGGGACGATCGAATTTCGCTATCGTTTTACACGCGTGCCCAAACCCGCCCCGCAGCTATGGATTATGCTTAGATACATTTGCTTTAAGTTGGCCGCTTGCCTTGGTAGGCGTGGCAGCTGTCAATTTGCGATTGCATGCATAATTAATGCACAATGTCCTTGTTTACAAACTCATACAAGCAGCGGCTGTTGCAAGCACATTCTGACAGCTGATGGCTGTCGAAATGCGTCGTGTTTGTGGCTAATAAAATTTTAATTAGTGCGCGAAACAAGCGATGAAATTAAGCCAAAAAATTAACATAATTGTGAGAGCAAACGGCAGCCACCGAGCAAACACCGAGCAGCAAGCGGGAAATCAATGATAAGACCATATAAGGGTCGAGACGGCAATTACATTCATCAAAGATTCATATCTTTAAGCGCTACAGGGAGCGCTTGCCATCTTTTATAATGCCATAATAATGACTTTATCTTTGAAGCAGGCAATAAATCTCTGAGACCCAAAGGAGCTCAGATAAAAGAGAGCTGCCGCCACGACCATGTTGCCAAGGTCCTAAATGAAATATTACACACACGCCGCATGGCTCGGGTATAGTGTTTGGTTAAGTGAGCATGTGTGCGTGTGTGGGTTGTCTTCTCATAAAAGTTAATTAATATGCTTCGGTAAGCTGCTAAATACAGCGCAAAATATGCCAACGACTTGTCTGACGTCATTTGTCTGCTAGTGTGTGTGGTCAAACATTGCGTATGCGTTATGCCTTAATGCGCGCCGACAGTTGGTAGAGCGCGCGTCTATAGCACATAGTATATATAACTCAGATATGTGCCTCGATATGGCTATCAGCGATTGCTTTGGCTACCTGCACAAAAACAAATTTACATGCAAATTTCAATGGACGCATTGTCGACTGTGGAATAAAAATAAAAAGAAGAAATATGCAAAAACACCGAATCTGAGAATCTATGTAAATGTTTGTTTCAGTCTACCATGGACTTTACCTGCCATTGTTGCTCATTTTCGCATTTACATTTCAGGCGATTTTTTCTCTAGCATGTTATAGCAAAAATATGTTCGTTTTTAACAAATCCGAAATGAAATCTGCGCATAACAATGAACTTTTCGGCAAACTTTTAGCTGCGGCCCCTAAAATATAAATACATTGCCAAAGAGGAACTTGTTTCGGTTTCTGTAGCTGATAAATACATATAGATATTGAAATCTATTTGGAATATTTGAATGAAAGGCAAAAAGACTAAAAGAGAATTCTTGTTGAAATTGTTAGCATAACATTTTCCAATACACTTTTGATTAAATTTACTTTTTTCTTTTTTGTTTTGTTTTGTTTTGTTTTGTTTCATTTTTATTTTAGTCCTTTTCCCTGTAAGTCGGCAATAAAAGCCTTGCCTGCAGCAAATACAAGTTAGTGGGGGATTTTCTTTGATTTTTCGTTGTGATTTTTCAGAGCATGAAACCAAATTAAAGGCAAACCACGAATCGAGCCCAAGGCTAGGGGAGAGTGGGTACTTTATAATTAACGCCAGGCAGCCATAAAATGCAATACCATTTTGCAATCAAATAAGCCACAAAAGCCAATTAGCCAAACGCACTTGTTGAAGCAAAAACGATAATTATTTCGCCACACTAAAAAAGAGAAAATGTAAATAAAATTAAATACAAAATATAAAAAATTAACGGCACATAAGTGCATAAATAAAGATAACGCATACCTCATAAATAAACGAGGAATTATGCATGAAATAACAGTAGACTTTTTAATGAGACCTCACACATCACTAGTGGAAAAAGGAAAATGGGAAGTGGCAAAATTGGAAAGGAGCACAGCTGTCAATTGAATTTATTATATAATTAAGTGCATTTTGTGTGCGCTAATTGCAACTGTTTGTCGGGCTTCATTTGCAGCTAATTGTTTAATGTGTGGCACGCAATGAAAATGCGTAAATAAAATCAACTCAATTCATTAGTAAATGTAATAGTTTTGTTTTTTTTTTAAATATATTTAGCTAGATTATCAACCTACTCACAGGTTTTAAATAAAGTTATAAACTTGTCAAAACATTGTACGTGGATTAAAACGAGACAAACTTTGCACAAGCTTAATACAGTCTTTGCACTTTGTGAACGAATATAAAAACAGCTTGAAAAATATGTATGACATAAGTTGTTGTTACCGTTAATAACCCATTGTTT
Source organism: Drosophila colorata (assembly GCA_035041545.1). NCBI lineage: Eukaryota > Metazoa > Arthropoda > Insecta > Diptera > Drosophilidae > Drosophila > Drosophila colorata. The sequence goes on from JAWNLD010000564.1 coordinate 13,271,616, forward strand.
TTTTAATTTGGCTGAGGTCACAATTTTTGGTTTTACCAATACTCACAAATAGGCAGCTACTTTATTAATGCATACAATTTAATAATAATTTGTTGTTGTTCATTTTTAAAGCCTCGAACAGATTTTAATTAATCACTGACAATTTGGCTGCATGATGGCAAATTTAACCGCAATGAACATGTGTGATTCATTGAACAACAATACGAGCAGACAGCAAGCAAACTGGCTTTTATATTAATTATCAAAGTGTACACATGCGTTATTATTATTTGTAGAATTGTTGTTATTTTTTAACGACTCCTATTTACATGCTCATTAAAAGCTGACAACGCTTCAGCGCATTTGCTTGTCATTTAATTTTTTTTTCAAATATACCCTGTTTTAAAGTAATACTCAAAAAGAGGTATCTCTTATGTAAACATATATGTTCTCGGCTAGCTTGGCAGCCTGTCTGATTGTTAGATTACAAGATTTTAATCGATCAAAAATAGTAAGATAAAATTTCGCAACAAATCTAAAATAAATCAGTTAGGGCGAAATTTGTGTAGGCAAACTTTATTCTCTATAACTTCAGACCTGGTAACAGGGTATATTTTAGGCATGGTATTTTCCTCTATAGTCTTCCTTTTTCTTTTTTTTTGTGTGCATATTTAATTATGTTTATATTAAAATGATGCATTTAGTAAATAATGCAAAGCATTTTTATTTAATTTTGCCGAGTCGTCAAAATTAAATAGCTGCGCTTGCGAGGCAGTTGTGCCTGTACAGGGAACTCTTTTTGTTGTTGCTACTTTCTGACATTTATTAAGCTGCCTCTGTGGACACACGGAGCGAACTTGGGAGCGCAATGTGGCGGAAAGCTGCTTCAGCTTGTTATAAAATGCAAGTCGTCTGACAAAGAGTGCTGCACACTTCCTGAATTATGAGCAGTGAAGCACAGCGTGGGAGTTGGTGGTCGCTGGAGCGTCGGAGGTGGAGATAGAGATGGAGGTGGACATGGCGGAGGGCAACTGCCAAACAGTCAGCAAAGTCAAGCGATGCAGGCAGCAGGCAACATGAGAAGCTGATTTTGATTCCAGTTGCAGTCGGCGCAACTACTCGTGCCACACGGAAGTGTTTTTTTTCCTGCGGGCAAAAAAATGTTTATTTCATGTTTTCAAGTCCGGGCACGTCGTTTGCTTGTGGATGCTCGACTTGGCTCTGGTTCTGATGCAGCTACTACAGCACCGGCACTGGAGCTGGGTTTCACTTCGCTGCCTCAAAATGTTCTACTCATTTTACACACACTCACACACACACATACACCCACTCGCGCACACACTCAAGTGCGCTTAATCTTATTTATTTATAGTGCCGCCCACCTGACTGGCGGCCTGTCTGTCTGTCTGCGTGTGTCTGTCTGCCTTGCATACTTATGTTGTTGCTGCGTTGCATAAGTACACCCAGCTCTTCACAATTTCAGGCTCTATTTACACATGAAATGCAGCGTATATCGATAACAGCGCACTTTAAGCCTTAAACAGACCAATGAGATACAGGGTGTGGGTGCGAGTGTAATTGAATGTACTCGCCCGTTAAATGCGCTGCAGCCGCAAGCTCTTCATTGTGCAACAATCAAGTGCAGCTCAGGCGCCACCTGGCGGTCAAAACCATTGTAGAGAAACAGCTACTTTGTGAATGTTGCTTACATAATCCGATTTACTTACTAATTGGAATATCTGTTGTCGTTATCTACCGATCTCACCTTCTCTCTCATGCAACTAGTAGTAGATAATAAATAAATGTTTCGAAATACTTGCTAGTGTTCAATGTGTCTACTGTGCTTTTACATTGTTAGCTTACCCACTCTGTGCAGAGTATATCACTTTTTGCCAGCCATATAAATTGGCATTATAGTTGTGGCAAAGTTTTTTGGAAGCATTTGCCATATGCACTTTAAAACATTTGCATGTGAATCGGAATCCGAAACGCCATCGAGACGGTGTTGGTAGTTTAAAAACTTGCTGGCAATCAAAGTGTTAACAGCATGGCTATAAAACTTTTGCCAAAAGAAACTTTTTGGGCACGGGTATGCAGATACACACGCACACACACCTACAGCGGGTATTTACGGTGTGCGTGTGTGTGTGTGTGTGTGGCTGTGGATATTCATAGAGTGACGCTCTAAATTGCGCTTTGCAACAGGCAAAACGCTGCATGAAATTAACACCTTTAATGCAATTGGCAGCACCAGCAACGGCATCATTATGAAGCTTAGAGCCTGCGAGGAGCTGCCAACTTGTTGCACATGCAAATTTCAATGCACCGGATCTGGCCCGACAGCAATCGATACTTTGCTGATGCCAGCAAAATTTATTGCTGCCCCTTAGTTTTGTCTGTTTTACTTTGCAGATGGGCGATTTAACTATGTATATATATGTATATGTTCACACTGGGTTTAGCAGCTGAAAATTTAAGCTGGGGTTGGCATTAAATTTTCTTGGTGTCATCAGAAGTCAAACAGTAGCGAGCTGTTAAGCTTATTTCACATGTTCAAGCTTTGTCCTTTCGTTTGTTCGACTTTGTGTTTACATGTGTTTGCTTAACAACAGCGCACGCACATTGACCCCAAGAACATTTGTTTGGTTAGCCAGCAGCAGGAGCTGCGGCTAGGGCTGGGGTTTGGCCCTGCGATAAGCTGACCGTTGAAACCCAACACAGATTTATTTGCTCTGACCCAGGCGGGCTACGAGCCGCTGGCCAAATCATGTCTAGACAACTAAGCACATATTTAGTGCCTGAGGAGTGAAGTTTTTGGTGAGGCGCAAACTGCCCTCACCGCCCATGCCACACCCACAAGGTGTGTCGTATCAGCGCCCACTCGACCCTCTCTGCGGCTTCTAACTAATGACCGCCAATTAACTTTGTCTTGTCCAATTGTTTTACAGCACTTAACGAAATCATCTGTACGCTTTAATTTAATATCAAGTTTAAATAATTATAGCACAAAGGACGCTTTAAATTAAAACAACAACAACAACAAAACTGCAGACTCCTGTGAAAATCTGCGTATCAATAATAAAACTGTTCGCTGCACGCGAAACCGCAACAAAAAATATGCGTTCAACAATTTTGTGTGGCGTTTGTTGGCAGCTGACCGGAAGGACAAAACCACTCAGCTGCCAGCGTAAAGTACCATATAGGCGTTTTCGCTACGTCGAACACATTTAAAGTGAATAAAGTCAAAATATAAAAGGATTTTCGTTCTTCTCTTTTTAATATATATTTTAAATAGCACTATAATTAGTGGTAAAGTCAATAGCGTGCGATATCCCGTTTCCAAAATATTGGCAAAATATGAAGCGATTCGATCTGTAAATCCCCGTTTCCAAAATATTGCCAAAATATGAACCGATTCAAACGTGATAACACGATTAAATAAATTAACGATTGATATTAACAGATACCCATTTTAAATTTTTACCACTTTTGACAAAGAAGTCGAAAGAGGTGTATTTTGAAGAGGCAACTAAGGCCATAGCTTCGAATGATATACCTGATTAGACTCTTACGGATCGGGACTATCGATTGGCATTCAAAAATCCCCATTCTACATTTTTGCCAATTTTGAAAAATAAAAAAATATGTATGCTTCTTTACAGCTGATCCTACCCCAAGTTCTTGCAAAATGCGCAAGAATATGGTCAAGAAATATATATGCTTCTTTTCAGCTACCCCTACCGCTCGCCCCTGTCCTTTCCATTAATTGCAATTGATGACCTTAAAAGAATGCAGTAGAATTTTGCACTTTTTATTTCTTTTTGTTCGCCTTGTACTTTAGCAGTAATTTATATGAAAATATTGCACATCGGCGGCACAAATTTTTACCTTGGAAGTATGCAATAGAATTTTGCACATTTTGCAACAGAATTTTGATTTTTTGTCGACCTCCTAACGATTCTGTTTGCCTGGTACTTGGAATTTATATAAAAATCATGCAAGCCGGTTCCCAAAAAATTACCAAAGAAGTTCCTCCCAAAAGTAATAACAAAGAATTCGTGTACTTTTTAAAATTTATTTAAAAAATTTCTCTTCACATCCTTACAAATGTTGTTCTATTAATTTTTTATATGTATTTCTCTTATATATATATATATATATATGTATATATATATATATATATATATTATATTTAATAATTATGTTTACATATACCAATTTTTTGTCATTTTTAAATATATTACTCTTAACAGTATACACATGTACTTAAATATCGCTTAATAAATAACTGAAGCTCATCTCGTGAATCTGAAAAATAAAATTTAAAAATTTTATCAATTGTTTTTAAGTATTGTTTAAATAAATGCATAGTTACCAAAGGTTTTTGTCGAACCTCCGCAATTGCCGGTTGCATTTCACCTCGAAAGACTTCCTCAATCTGAAATCATAGAAATTAAAACAATTAATATTAGTCTATTCGTGAGTGCTAGACTAGGAGGTAACCTGTATCCAGCCCTAAGTCCAACAAAAATGGCGATCGGATGAATAAATTTAATAACGATAATTCTTTACACTTATACGAGTCGAATCAGGTATATCTTTCCGTGATCGGACATAATTTAGCAAAGATAAAATCATTTAAAGCTTTTACAATAGGAAAAACCTGCATAGCTCAGGCAAATAAGGCCATAGCTTCGAATGATATACCTATTTAGACTCGTACGGATTGGGACTACCAATTGGCATTAAAAAATCCCCATTCTAAATTTTTGACAATTTTGAAAAAAGAAACAAAGGGGTTACATCACAATTTTTGCCAAAATCGCGAAAATCTTAAAACCAAAAATATTAAATGTAGATCGAATCTATAGATTTCAACTAGTTGAAAGAGGTGTATCTTTCCGATATCGGACTGTATTTAACCAAGATAGAGTCATTTAAAGCTTATTACAACAACCAAAATAGAGTTATTTAAAGCATCTTACAAGGAGTAAATCCTGCATAACTCAGCTAGATAAGGTCGTTTCTGCAAATGATATACCTGTTTAGACTCGTACGGATCGGGACTATCGATTGGCATTCAAAAAATCGGCAAAAAAAACTAAGGGGTTACATCACGTTTTTTGCCAAAATCACAAAAATTTCATAATCAATAAATTTTCATGGAGATTTGTATCTTTCCGATTTCGGACTATACATAGCCGAGATTTAGATATTTAAAATGTTTTAAGTAGCACGGCCAACACAATTAACTGGCCAAGAAACATGCAAATCGTCCCGCAAATGGCCAAATTAATGTGGATTTGATATTATTTAGCCAAATCCGCAAAGCAATAGGACGTACAGCAGTCGGCGATAAATTACATCGCATATCTGCCAAAATAAGCTTCAGGACTGAAAATGCCCTTTCCATATTAAATATAGATAATATTTAGATCAAAACTTCATTATATATATGTGTGGTTCAAAAGATATTTGAATTCAGTTTATATTTGTAATTTTTTTGTATAAAAGTTGATGAATAACTTTTATACTCAATTTTCATGAAAAAAGTCGAAAAGCACAGTTATTTCATGACTGTTAAATAAGAATTGAATGTTTCTTTATGATAATATGATAAAATAACATGAACTTTACATTTTTTTGTCGCGGTGGACATTTTGGCGGAAATACCCATATTGTGTTTCTCTTTTTTCGAAGTGCACTAAATGAGCTGAGCTATTGTAGGGCTACTTGGTTCAGATAGTCATTTGGCTATACAATTACAGAAATTAAAATAATTGCTTTAAGAATTGTTTGAAAAGCGAATATAGTTAATAATAGTCTGCCTCTGAAAAATATTATCGTTTAAATAAAATATTATGGTCATTAATTCAAACACCTTTATTCATAAATCTGAATAAAATTGTTTCAACTTACAATTTGTCAAATGTAGCGCACATATACCAAATTTAAAATGCAGTATGAAACTTTTCCAAAATTAAAAAAAAAAACTCATGCATAACCACTTTTTGCCCGTATGGCATTTAAATTTTAATGCACAAATTCAGGCTTACGTTTTTTCCCGCAGTTGCAATAAAATTGCAAATAATCAGCAGCAGCCTGTAGCATTGCAAACAAAGCGTTACGCATACGCCACGCCGTCCCAAATGGCAGAATGACTGACTGACTCAGTGACCGACTGACTGACTGGCGGGCTGACTAACTGCTTGAATCGTTGCGCCTTTGTTGACATTTACGCCTTGAATGGAATGCAAACTTCATTAAAACTTGCAGACAGGGAAAATTATTAATGAGCGTCCCGCCCAGTTGAGTTCACAATTAAGCTCGTTACGGCATTTAAGTGCTGCTTATGAAAACAGCGAAGGAGGGAAGATAGAGCATACGAAACGCGCGTAATTAGCAGGCATTTCTCATAAATCAACTGCGCACATAAATTCAATGCAGCAGCTCAGCTACAATCACCACAAAGATACAAAACTGTAGATACAAATTGTGCGCTTATCGCAATTACAGCCTCAAGCACCAACCCGCAGACACACTCATACTCACAACTGCCTAGGCCAAGTTATTAAAAAACTTTCATATTGGCCCCGAAGATATGAATGAGATATGCATAGGCCTATACAGCTCCAAGGTCGCCGCAGCAGCAACGAAAACCAACAAATTCGATGGCCATTCTCATAAGCATGTGCGAGTACATTTATTAAACAACTTTTCGGGCGAGGAGCAAGAGCAACAGCCACAGCAACAGCACCAGCAACAGCAACTGGACAACTGACCGAGGAACGCTTGTGTTCCTGCAAACACTTTCGCCTCAATCCCTGCCAAATATCTGCACGCGCCACACACATAAGCCCATTTAACTGACAATATAGCGAAATGCTTTACCGGAACATTAACATATATGATTCGTGAGTGCCATGTTGTAGGCTGCCACGCCCCTCCGCCCACCTACTGTGTTAAATGACCAGGCCTAAAAGCATACTAAACTTTTTGCGGAAATGACACGAGTTCCGATTCCGACAGCGCGCACGGGCTCTTAACAGGCAGTCGGCCACAAACACCCCATAATAATAGACCATTGCAACAACAACAACAACAACAACAATGACAGCAAACATTTCTAAATCGTTTGACTACAACAACATTAAGCATGTGCCTCTACAGTTGACCAACTGTTTATTTCCTTCAGCTTCGCAAATCGTCGACTTTGCATTGTGGTTTTGGCCAAGTTACTTAAAGGTCAACCGAAAATCCTCATAAAATCGTATCGATTTTGTTATTGTTTTTGCTGCTCTTCTATTTTGCATTATTTATGCAAGTGCTATTATTTCTTATTATCAATTATTATATTTACTGGCAATTTGACACGGCAATAAAAAAGCGTCATACTTAATTAGAACTCTTTAATTGTCTTAAAGTAAAGTTAAGGGAAAAAGTCATTTGTTTTTTAAATGTTTGCGGTAAATTGATTCAAGAAATCGAAAAGAAAAGCAAGTCAAATTTTATCGAGCCAAAAATAAATGTTTTTAAGCAAAGGTATCTGTGGTGGACATTTGGGCCTAAACACATAAATATCTAAAGCTTTTTTGTTCAGCATAATATCTGCAAGCATTTTAGAGTTCATAAACTTTGTGGCTCAGCAAAACTAATGTCAACAAACAACTGGGCAACTTTTGTGTGCATTGATTGCTTTTGGCTTAACTGGCTTTGTTAGCTTATGGTCGAAATGCCATAAATAAATTTTATATTCGAAATAACTCGGTCCAAAAGAGCCGAACTACTTAAGGCTACAGACCTTAACGCAAATTTTACAACAAATAGTATTTCCATATCAAATCAAAAAAAAAAACAAAAAAAAAAACGGGCAGACAGACAGACGGACTTGGCTAAAGCGACTTGAATATTGATGCTGACCAAGAATATATATAGTTTATGGGGTAGGAGATGCCTCCTTCTGCCTATTACATACATTTGCATAAAACCTTTAAGACCTTTTTTCCATTTTCAATGGATTCAGTGAATAAAAGAAAGAAACATTTGATTATTCAACCTGAAACAACTGCCATATGCGTTAATTCCTCTTCCCTAAAAGAAAATCATCACCAGTTTATAATTTTTTGACAGGCCCGCTGACAACTGAAGCTGTAAGCAAAGCAGCAAAGGAACTTGCTTTAATATTTTGCTGCAATTAAATGCACATCAAAAATGTCAAAATGTGTGTGAGTGTACAACATGGCGTATGGCAGATACTGACGACAACAACAAACGTGTCAGAATGACAAGTACAATGCTCAACAAATGCTTTGGCGGTGGTGGTGCCAAGTGGTGTTTGTTGCTGTAACAACAACTCTCGCAACTCCTCCTCATCTCACGCACCGTGTGTGAAAAACATTGCCTACTTTTCAGCGCAAGCCAAACAAACGTAAAACGTCATGCTTTCCTGTGTGTGTATGAGTGTGTGTGCGTGTGTAATTAAAAAACTTTTAATATCTGCTGCAGGGACATGTGCGAGACACAGCGAAACCCACATTTTACAACTGAGCTGCGCCTTATGCAAATTATAAATATTTAAAATTATGACCTGTCTCCAAATTATGTTTGCTCAACATCATGTAATCAGCTGAAATTATACCAAAAACCAAAAAAAAACCCAAAAAAATATAAGAAAAATACTGCATAATAATTTCGCACAGTAAGCGTTAATTAACAGCAGGTGGGTGTAAAAGAAATGTGGGCGTGGCTAGTTGTCCTGCGTCCGATAAGAGACTTACAGGCAAGCCTGTCAAGTGTGCGGGCGGGGCAACGTCTTAATCCTTTGGCTGACACGAGCTGTCCAGAGTGGAAGCACAGGCTGAATGAGAGGCGGGAGGAGGCCAGCCTGCCAGTCCAGACAATGCAGTTTCACTTTAATTAAATTCTTTTGTCGCAGCTTTTGTGCGCTTTGTACATGCAAAACTTCAACACTTGGCGCCAGCTGCAAAAACGAAATTAATAAAAACGCCAATCCACGCATAGCACAGCGGATAGAGGGGTATGCCAAGGAATACGCCATACATAGATTTTGTGCCGGCTAAAAGGAAAATTTAATAATCGCTGCGAGGCAAAGTGTATGTCAAAAGGCGGCTACCCAGAGACTTTATTGATTCCCTTTGCGATTGCATCTATTCGACATGGCTCTAATTCAAATGAATAGCTACACAAACGCTGCTGCTTCTTCCATCTATTTGCTGTGCAATTTAGCATTGCCTAATTCTGGGCGCCTTCTATTGACATTGTGGCTGCGACAGCTGCCGCAGCAGTTGATGATGTGGTGACAATATTTGATTGCTTAATATTGAATTAATTTAACATATTTGTGGCTGCAATGCGTGTGCGGTTGTCTTATTGACACATCGTTGTGTCTGCGTGTGTATGTGTGTGCCTGTGTGTGTGTGTAACGACTATTTAAAATGCAATTACAATATGGCTGAATGTGCAGGACAAAGTTGTGCTCATGAAATATCTCTAGCAAGTTTCCTGCCAAGGCTGTGTGCATGCCAAACAATTTATCGGCAATGCTTAAAAAGTTTCGAGAATGCGCTGACCTGTCGCATATTTAAAAATAAAAACAAGAAAAGTCCTCGAACAATATAGATACAACGAAGCTGGTATACTCTAGAGGCTGAGCGTTAGGCGCATAATAGATTCGGACATGCTTTTAGCTTTCAGTTCAATATATCGTAATTACTGAATACATTGAAGCTCGCTTAAAGTTCCAATAAGCTTTTGCTGCTGTGTTTGCAGTTTGAAAAAGCGAATGCTGCTCTAAACTTATAAAACCGAATACTTAGTCATAGTTTGTGGAAAGTCTTCTATATAACATATACATATATTTGCATTCTCAGCAACTTGATTATGTTGCATGATGTTGATGAATGAACCCGAACTGCAGTGTAATATGAGGCTGCAGTGTCCAAGCGGAAAACTTTGTCCTGCTCCAAAGTTGTTTGCCTAAATGTATGCAATACAATTTTTCAACTTTCAACAAAACATCTGAAGCGTGCAAAAATTGTTGAACAGGCGACACAGCGACGTTAGCGTCAGCATTAGGCACACACTCACACACACTTACACAAATTGAAGTCTGTGGCATGGCATTAAAAATCCAAAACTTATAGACCTGCCCTACATCACAGGCATTGTGCTGGCCAAGTTCACACTAATAACTGTGGAGTCACTCCACGTCTATGCACATACATTTCGGTTTTCTTGACCAGGCAAATTGTTTGACTATGCGTCCAAATTGAAGCGCTTGGCAAATATTTTCCGTACAGTTCGTAGCTAAACTGGAGGAGAAGCGGCAGCAGGAGCAGAAGCGACGTGTGCGGTGGCCTCTGGAAATTGTTGCCGGGAAAATAGCAACATAACTGCAAATGAAATTTCGTAGATTTCGCTGCAAAGTAAATGAAGAATAATGTGCAAAAGCAAATTGCCAAAAAGGGGCGTAAGCGACAGAAACAGTAATACCAAAATAAACAAGTAATACGGTTCTAGCTATAAGAATGTTCAACTAAGAGATACTCTCTGTGAATAAGAATCAATTAGGATAATAAATAAAGAACGAAATGGTATTTGGCTTGAAATTCGCTTGAGTTTCGACAACGTCGTATAAATATTCAAGATATTTTTTTTTTGCAAAACTACTCACTTTCACCCCACTTAGCCTCATTACGCCGCAGGGTATAAGAAAGAAACGAGCACAGCAGAAAATATTTTCATTGTTGCTGACACCTCAGATGCTCGCCAAGATGCCGACGAAGATGTGAGCCCTACGCTGGAGCAACTTTTTAATTAAGAAATCTTGTGGAATTGCTCAAATATTTCAACTGCAGCTGCAACTGTTGCAACTGCAATTGCTTCCTAATTAAGACAAAATCGCACGCGCTGCCACTTAAATGCTTGGGGCCAGCTCAACGCTGGGGGCGTGGCCCCATTCAAACTTTTATTTATGGCAATAAAATGCAATTACACATCATCTTTAGCACGGCTGAACGAGTCAAACAAAAACCGCTTGGGCGCAACAGCCCAAATCGAACATATTTCTTTCTCAGCCCACACCGAAAAAAATACCAATAAAATTATGAGCACTTACATGCTCTACGTGAAAATACCCTCTGCATAAATATTTATATGCTAGTTATGATTTATGCTGCTTTTATAGCTAACAAATCGTTTAGGCTACGTGGCGTATGATTAATGTACAAACGACTACGATACAGGAAAATATAGGCAATTTTTAATGCCTCTCCTTTATGTGTGTTAAGCTAATATAACCGTTATATACATGTGACGGGGTATAACAATAATACGGCGCCAGTTTACTGGGCCGATATTTATGGTAAGTTTATGAGTTTTTATGGGCACAGTCACAGTTTTTGGGCGACGTGTTGGCTATGATTGTGGGCAATCTTGTGGGACACGGTATAAAATATTGAAACGAGTCATATTCTTATTCAATTACGTGTGGCAAAGTGTGTGTGTGTGTGTGAGCCAAGACCAAATCAAGTTGTTAGGTTAATCAGCATAAAAATAAGCAGCAGGCAGATAGAATTGAAAGCCGCCTCAGACCTCGCCACAGACTCGTCTAAGCTCAGCTTTTGCAGTTGTTGCGCTGCTCGTAAAGTGTCGCTGCGGGATTCACGCCCACAGATATTTACATGTGACACACACACACACGAACTGTCATGCAAATACACGACTCGCATATACCACATTGAATGTCTCGCATCTCGCTTGAGCTTTGAGCCAGTTTTACGCTCGTCTCTCGCACCGCCTTTGGCCATGAGCGTGTTATGGTCTTCTCTGTCAACCGTCTGCTGGCAAAATAGTTTCCTGTGGCGCACTCAAGTCGTAAAGCTTCTTTACAGTATTTATGTTGGTTATTAAATGGATTTGCCTCGCACCATGCAACGATTTCAATTGGATTTGCGTGGCATGGCAGTTTTTATTCGTTGCACACACTCACACACAAACGCTCAACTCTGAGAAGTAGCTACATAAATGTTTATGCCACGGCTATCACATGATTATTACTCCCTCTCTCACTCACACACACACACACACACTCACACTCAGCCCCACACACCCCATTGCAACCGTTAAGTGTAAGCACTTTATCGAGAGCTACAAGTATTTATTGGGAGCTGGGTTTTCGTATGTTCACGCTGGCCCCAAACACCTTTCAATTTTATTGAGGCTTTTAGTTAAATTGCAAGGCCAAAACTTTTGCCACTACAATAACTCTAAATGCCGCCACGCATGACTGGCCTCGGGGCGTTGGCCTAAAAGCACTCCCAATCTTACAGACCCAACAAATTTGTAACCTTAACCTTATTCAATTTGTTTTAGATTTTATAAATGTTGTTGTTATCCATTATGTTTTAGAGTACAAACTGGTTTGTTGAAGTAGATATAATTTATTTTGTGTTATTTGATAACTAATGAAACACTTTGTTGTAAGATTTGAAACACATTTATTTATAACAATACAAATAAATGGTTATTATTCTGTTAAAGTATTTATTATGTTTTTTATACCCAGAACTCATTAAAAATGGGTAAAAAGGGTATAATGGTTTTGTGCAAATGTATTTAACAGGCAGAAGGAAGCATTTCCGACCCCATAAAGTATATATATTCTTGATCAGCACGACGAACTAAATTGAATTAGCCATGTCCGCCTGCCCGTCTTTCCGTCTGTCCATCTGTATGAACGCAGCGATCTCGGAAACAAGCCATCTTACTTGTTTAATTATTATTTAGTTGCTATAACGCCATAAAGTATTTAAATGTGAATTTTAGTAATTAAATGCCAAGCTGAATGCCATCTTTGTTTGTACTTAATTCAACGTGCGCGTCGTCAGCGCAAATTTAAGCGCTTTTGGAAAACATTTTAATTGCTCTTCCATAAAATAATCAAGTGAAATGCAAAAATTAAGCACAGGCCGTTGAGTATCTCGCAAGGATGCTGCTGATGATCAATCTCAATACGATTCCGATTAATTGGCGGGTCGAAAGTGTGGGACGATTTGCTTGATTGATGCCCCTAGTGAAATTCTGAAAGGGGGGAGTTGATATGTGAGTACTTGACCGTGAGAGGGTGGGTAAATTGTTAAAGATGCGTAATAATTAAGCGCGTTTCGTGCGGTTATTTCTTCATTTTCAGTTATTTATACATTGTATTGGCGCTTTTGACCTTACGCTGTTTGGGTTTCATTTTCGCTTAACGCTCGGCTTGAGCTGCGCTCGGCAAGTTTTTCTTTTGTTTGTGCGAGCTAATTAATGGCCCAAAGGGTCTGGCTGGCCCTTTGTTGGCTGCCGCAGCATCTCGCCATTTTCTCAACTGATTAGTCCCGCTGCATTGTCAATGGAGAACAAAGGTGGCCCCAGCTGCCTCAGTGCAGTGCGTATTTATTTAATTTGCTGCTTGTTGGGCGTTTAATTAAGCGTAGCCGCTGCTGCTAAGCTGCAGTCGAAAGTTGCCTTTTGCTCTGCTGAATTTTAAAATCATCGAATCGCCAGCGGATATACTTTGTAATGAGTTCATTTGTTTGCTTTGTTGTTGTTTGTTTGGCTAAAAGAAACTTTCAATTCCGTTCGGCGAGCAAATGAGCCACGCAACCTGCAAATGTGGCAACAACAAAAAACAGCACTACCCATTTTTTTTGGGCATTGCTTTAAATGCACAACACAACTGCAGCTGCTCTCTATGAAAACAACAACAGCAACAAGAGCTGCAGCAGCAGGAACAACGAGAACAACAACAACAACAGCACAGTCAAAATAAACAAAACAGGTGCGCATTATTCAGCTGCTATGTGTGTGTGTGTGTGTGTGTGTGTGTGTGTGTGTGTGTGTGTGTGTGTGTGTGTGTGTGTGTGTGTGTGTGTGTGTGTGTGTGTGTGTGATGTGTGTGTGAGAGGGGGTGGTACGGGCGACAGGCTGCCAGCTGCCACACTGCGGATGTTGTCGGCCTACATGACTGCATGAAGTGTCTGCGACAACAACAACAGCTTCAGCCACTGGCTAACGAGACACAGTGTGTGTGTGCGCTTGCCACTTGAGCACAGTGCGGGACACACTTTTAGAAAACTGTTTTAGCTTCACACAGAGTGAGAAATCGACTTCCACCAATCGATACTCTTTTATACCATACATATGTATATATAGTTGAATTCTTTAAATCCAGGCAGGCTTTCAGTTTGTTGTCTGTAAGCGTTTTGCTAAGCTCGGCACAAAGTTGAGAAATTCTCATTCGAAATTTAGCTCTGCGCATTAGAAAAACAATTTTTTAAAATAAATTTTATCGAAAAATCTGGAGAACAGTCATGTCCGATTCTTTCTCAAATTGGATGCCGTCGCTGAATCTCATTGTCAATAACGACGATGATGACGATCAGAGCAGCGGACCATTCCTACAGAATCGCCCATTCGTATCACGCTTGTCCCTCTTCCAGAACGAGCTGAGCAATCTGAACCAGCTGGCAAAGCTCTATCAGAATATACCAGCTTATGGCAATGGCCCATTGACCGATGATGAGAAACGTGAGATCGACAGACGGAATAATGCATTCGTACCAGGACCATCAGAGGCTGAGAACCAGCAGGGAGATGTCCAGCGTAATCCTAATGAATAGAAGGTAGCTCGGAACTCTATGGTGTTGGCTTGACCTAAAATATAAATCATGTCTTGGGTTTCAATTTGATGTTAGCAAAAACCGTTTTAAGCTTGTAAGCAATTTGTTTAAAGTATTTTTTGTCAATTCGAAATTTGGTTAAATAATTTGGTGATAAATTAAATTCAAATCAAACATCAGAAATTGATCATACAGCTTTTATTAAAATAGATACCAGATAAGCTGCAATATAACTGTTACAAAAGCTAAAAGATCTGTGCAACGTCATGTTTTTCCGAAGAATTTGGTGAATTTGATTAGAATATACGCCTTAGATTTTTGAGCCATTTATTACTCATGAACGCCTTGTAAGATGAGATCAAGAATATGGTGTTCATGTTTTTCCATCTGTTTAAAGCATATTTAACATGGAAGGGGGAGTTATATGCTTTTTACAGCAATGTTCTTGCTTCAGACTTTTTGCAGTTCTGGAAATTAAAATTATTCCCTAGAAATTTGGTTTTGAGTTCCAGTGAACCCAAAACTTTTCCTTGGTATTTGCATAACCTTAAGCGCATTAGTTGCCCCACAAATTTGAATGGCATTGTATTGCTATGTGTACATTTTAATGTGTGTGTGTGTGTGTGTGTGCGTGCATGCGCTTACGTCGCTTTGTTAGTACATTTTTCATAATTTACATGTTGTTTGTTTGTCTGTTGACTTTTTTTATGTACAACCAGAGACTTGACTAAAAGCTGCAGCCAGCATCAGCCCCCTTCCCACCCAACGCCCCTCCACACACACACACATGCTTGTGTGGCGGCGGTTTTTGAAACTGGTTCAATGCCCAGGATCACACGCACACACATGAATACAACTCACACACTGCGTACAATTTTTTTTTGCTGGTTATTTAAATTTCCTTGGCGCCCCATAAAAACAAATAAGTCTATTTATTTAATTGAAGTGGTCTGCAAAAAAAAACAGTGGAACAAGGCGTTTTTCGTGATAATTTGTAACCGCAAGCGGGCCACATCCCTATCCCCCCGATTGTCAATATTTGTGGAAAATTCGTTGGAAAATGCAAACAATTAAGCATTTGTGCAAATAATTACAAAATGTACATGTTACATTCGGCGTGAAATTGACAAAAAAGCAAAGAAGAAGAAATGAAAATGTTAAGTGAAATTATTGCATAGCAGCAGGCGCGGCGAGAATTGAAATAACTTCTTGTGCAGCACAAAGTTTCTTGCAGTTGTGGCAGGCGAGTAAGGAGCTTAAGGCAAGTGTTTAGGGAGGGTGGGCAACGTGGGTAGCTGGCACAGGGCGTGGCAGTTTCAGGCCCCCCGCTCCCCACTCGAAGTGCCGTCATAACTTTGCCCTTAACTGCAATTTGCGTGCTCGCCATTTGCTGACAATGGACCCGCAATTCGTATATCCCATAACAAATGGCAAATTATAAATAACGTCGGAGATGCGTAAATTTGAAAATTGTTTTTCATTTCTATTGCTTGTGGGTGGTGTATGGGTGTATGCTTTATTGCTATTTATGACGAACGTGCGAATTTTCACACATTGTTACTGCTTATTGCCTCGATGTTGTCTTTCATGTTTACCAGTCATAAAAAACAAATGCTACTGGCATTCCATTCGAGATTTTCATCACGTCTAAAAATAAAATACAACAGCCAAGAAACAAAAAGATATGATAAAAAAAACATATATATATTTTTGGCCAGCTGGACAGCAATTAAAACGTGCTTTGAAGTGGCTGCCAAAAAATAACAACGGCCCCAAAAATAAAATTGAAAAAAAAATAGTACGAAAAACCCAAGGCCAGCAAAAAGTTATTAAAGTGACAAGTTTATAAGTACGCACATGAGAGAACCAAACCCAGCAGCAGCAACAACAACAAGCAATGTCAAAGCAGAAACGCAAATCCAATTTTAAGCCGCTTCAAAGCCGCAAGCCAAAACAACAACTTAACCAACGCCCATGAAATGTTTGATATGCATGAGAGGATGAGAAACCATTGCGAGAATTAGAGAGACAGAGCGAGAGATAGAGAGAAGAAAGGCAAGATACGGCTCAAAATTAAACGTTTAGGTAAACGAACAGAAAATGAAATTATTTGAAAATATCGAAATTGAAATGCACTCCAAAAAGCAATTAGTGTTATTTTATTTAGCTACGAAATATGTTTAATAATCTTTATTCGAAGGATATTTAACCAATTATATAATTGGTCTGTATATACTGTCAAAGGAAATAAAAACAATAATATAATTGACAAAAATATTTATGTTTTCAGTCGGAGGAATAATTGAAAAAAGTAATATATGTAATTGTAGTTACATATTTAATTTATTATATACGAATTTAATATTTAGGCTTAAGTTCAGTTTATTTAATTATGTATTTCATTTTAAAATTAAATATTCAGGTGGTTTGTCTCTTCCTAAGCCTGAATAAAGGTTTCTACCATTTTGTCCTTACCGCTAGCAGTTCGCCTGAAGTAAAAGTCTTAAATTACCTTGAACTGGCCCAGTTAGCAGCTGCCAAACTGCAGCAGATAGTTATCATACCCTTAGCGCCAAGTTAATTGTTGTTGTCGCCTCTTACAGGCCAGTAAAGTGGCAAACAACGTGGTCAAATTATAGTCGAAAGTCCAGGTAATTACGCCTTGGACGACAGTCACCGGCGAACACTACACAAAACTCAAACTGTCCTGCGGCGTATTTGTCAACACGACAACAACAACAATCATAACAACAACAAAAACAACAACTCGAAACAGCCGCAGTCAAAAACTACGCGCACATTTTCGCCAGTTTAGTTGCTGCTGCTTTTGTTGCTTTTGCTGCTTTTGTGGTTATGCAAAAAGTCAAGCCGCAGTCAGCAGCCAGCGGGTAGAGCGAGCGGGAGTGATAAAGGCGGGGGTAAAAGGGAGGCGGCCATGTCGCGACATTGCCGTTTGGGGAACGCTTTTGACGCTTTCCGCTAATTTTCCGGTTTGACTGGTACACCTGTCTGCCAGGCAGCCTCCGGCCTGCCATCCTTCTATCCCCTCCCTTTGGTTTTTTATACTTTGAACAGGCGACATGGTCGCCTGCGTTGTTGGCTGCCACGCCCTTGGTTTTTGTCGTAATCCCAACGCTTTCATTGCGCATAAATTACGCGCCTAAAAAGTTGGCCCCAGCTTCATGTGGGGTGGCGCCTCTGGCCCCCACATCCAGCGCAGTTCACCTTTTTAGACAAATTAAAAAACTCTTATCGAGCCGTGAAAACTTTTCTTTGCGGCTTGGCGGAGGGCGTAGAGTACGATATTATTATTGCTGCTCGTGTTGCTGCTCTTGTGCGTACTTTAAAATGCTTTTGGAGTGCGCAATTTGTGAGTTTCTTGCTGGCAAAGAGGTTAAGCGCTGCGTATGCGTGATATTATGTGGGAATTATTGCGCATACGCCATGTGCGCGTCTGCCTTCAAACAAACCAGACAAAAGCAATTTCGGTATTATTTCAACGTATATTCTACAACAACAAGCCAGACTGCTTAAATATTGCATGCAGCAATCCGAAATAAAGCCAAAATTGAGAGCCAAGAATCTCAAGGAACCAAAGTATTTTTCATCCAGATTTCAGTTGAGAATTCGAAAGAGTGTAACTCTTGTACGGGATAATCAAAAGCAGAGCCCAAACAAGCAGCACAAACTGAACATGAAGAGATACTCGCAGCGTTTCTACCAGTTGTGTTTTTGCAAGCCCACCGACAACAGCATGCCTTTATGTAATGCAGTGGCCACTGCAGCTTTGGTTCTGTGTCCGCCCTGTGGCCGACCACACTTTTTGGCTGTCTCTTGACCCCGCCCCCAAAGTCCAACTGTAATCCAAATAGTACCTGAAGTGAGTTTTTGGCTTTGCGGCCAAGCATTTGCTGCAGTTGTCTGACACAGTTGATTGAATTTTGTGTGCGCCCTCCGTTAAGTGAGCCTCAGACCCGAGCGAATATTACGTATGCGCCGTGGTGGGTTGCGCTCAAGGTTAAACGTGCAAATTAATCACAGCTCGAGTCAGCTTGGCTAATTAACTGTGCCACAATTCAGTTAATTATGTTGCATAACATTTGCCACACACAAAACCCTCAATTCTGATGACTTTAAGAGCTGGCCAATGAACAACGGGCGTGACTGCCTGTTGGGCAGGTGAGCTTGGCTCGCCTGTTGCGCAACAGCTGTCGCTGGTTTATGGGCCACAATAATAACAGCAAACGTAACTATATAAGTGGACGGCAAAGAGGTAGCTCAAAGGCTGCTCCTGCTGCTGCTGTCGGTCACTCGAGACGCTCAAGACGTGCTGGCGCCAATTGTGCCTTTCAGTGCGCAGCCAAGACCGGGCTGCAAGTGGTTTCGTCTTATTTGTTGTTGTTGCTGTTTTGTTGTGCTGGCTCAGCAGCGTGTAAACATTTTCATTTGCCGTTGATGTTCTTGTCGTTGCCGTTGTCGTTGTCGTTGTCGCTGTCGTTGTTGCAGCTGTCAAGTTCTGTTCCGCGCACATTCAAGTGTAAAATATTGAATTATGATGGCAGCTGTTTCTCAATAAACATGGCAAGCGTTAAATCTTGACAGCGACTTGAACCCATTGTTGTCATGCATGAGTCTCAGCAACAACAAAAATGAAAGGATATAAAAAGACACGCACCGCACGCGAGTGGGTCAAGAGCGGAATCTGTGTATAAATTACAGCGAACGCGCTGACAGCTAATGCAATTTGCAAGGCACACCTCTGACAGATGAATTCTCGGCTAGCATTTCAATGGAGCAGCTGCCGAATTGAATTATAAGCTGACAAGCAGCAGCCGCACAACACATCGCGGCGTATGTGTAATCTGTAACCGTATGTGTTATGCTGTGTGTTGTGTGTGTGTGTGTGTTGGTGTGTTGGCGCACAGATTGGCAAACCAACTACAAATTGAGCGCAGCAAATGCTACCTGAGCTACGTGAGCCACAGCACACCATCATCATCATCAGCAAGAGCCACAACAGAGAGTGGTGCAGCGAGTGGGCAAAAACTCTTGCGTTTGTTTGCTTTGTGGAGCTGCCACCGAAAATGGAATCTAGGTTGAGTGGGCGGCCAAGTGATTGCGATTGTCATCAGTCAACGCTCTAAAAGCAATTGTCTACATTGTTTGGCTTGTTTGCCTAAGATGCACACACACACATACACATACTAACAACAAACACACTCACACACAATACGAATGCGGCCATTGTCTTGAATCTCAGTACACGCCTTTGTTTGCATGTCAGTGGGTCAGTTTGATTATTGGAAACGGGGTAGCTACGTGAATTTCGGCTCTAAGCCGAAAATTGTGATAACCCGAAAGAAACCAATTAAAATCGATGCTACAAAAAATACTAAAATAATATATACAAAAAAACGCTATCCTATTTAATTTACCAAAGTTTTTAAAAGCTGCATATGACAAAAAATATGGGGAAAAAAAATATATATAATAACATTTCATATATAAAATACATTGGAAAACTTTATTTTCCTTTGTTTCTATAAAAAAATAAATTATATAGTAGTAGTATCTTTCATTAAATAAAGTATATGTCACATAAACAAATTTTTCAAAATAACAATAACATTCTCTTAACGCCTTTTCTTCTTGCTTACATCAACTATTCATGAACTTCTCTGTCCACCCTCATTCATATTGATATTGTTGGCATGTCCATGGCATTTAAAGCTGGTTGCCATTAAGTGATTTGACTGCCAGAGCACTTAAGCCTAATTAAAATGTTGTCTCCTAATTAATTAAATAATTAGCAAAGCGAAACAAAAGGCAACAACAAAATCCGAAAAAAAAACAAAAATTACCACAGTCCTTGTATCATTATCAAAAATGCTGCGCTCAATTTATGTTTTGGTCAGCTTGAGAATGCCTCTTGTCGCTAACATGCAGTTGATTGTCCCTTTGCAGGAGCCTTGCTGTCCCTTCTTTCTCTTCCAAGCACATGACGTGCGTCCAATGCGAACTAAGCGCATTAAAACAAAATTTATGTGCAGCCAAAAATTTTATCACAAAAATTGACTTGCCAACATGCAGGGCAAATGTCGCTGCCACGCCCACACACGCAGGCAGGCAGGCAGACAGACAGACAGACACGCACACGAGCTGTCTGTCCTTTTGGTGTCATTTCACTTTCACAAGCCCAAAAACAATGTGAACTATTTTGATGCATAATTTAAGGCGGTTCGTCGCTGCGCAGTTGAAAAATATAAATGCAAATTTAAGCCAAATACAAATTTAAAGCACAAATCTCAATGTCAGAGTATGTTTTGAGGGGTTGACAGCTAGGCAGATAGTTGACCCTTATTGGTTTCGTAACCTCAAATAAATGTTTTGGCTGGCAACATGTGCTCGCCAGCTAATCATATCAAAATTGCTATTGGGCGGCCCGTTTACCCAATTCGGTGTCATTTATGAGCATTATATGAGATTTATAAAACCAGGCGGGCGCGCAAGAGCCAGGGAAATGCCATTAAATTGAGCCCCACAAGCTAACAAGCAGCAGCAGTTGGTAAAAACCTCAAGAAGGGGCAGCACGGAAAACTCAACAGTATTTTGACCTAAGCGTGGCTTTCGTTAAGTTTCCCCTTCACAATGTTCTCCCCTACGTCGTGGTAAAGTTGAGTTTCTGCGGCTGGCTTCAATGCAGGCGCCTTAATTTATGCAAGTTATTACAAATTCACACGAAAAAACAACATTAAGCGGAAGCTTGCGGGCGCTACGGGGGCTGTGCGGAATGCGGCGTGCTTGTACAGCCCATAAAGGAAGCGATGCTTAAATTCTTTTTTGTAAATTTCGGGATGTGGTGTTTTTATGAGCAACGTCTGTAAAAATATACATGTATGTATATGAAAAATCAAATAAATGCATGCAAAATACATAAAAAGACATAAAATGATTAACAAAATGCTGTGGCCACGCCTTAAGGAAAGTAAACTGTTTAATGCGACGTGTACTTGATATCATGCGGGTGTCGACCCATTAAGCTTGGTTGTGTGTGCTTAACATTTAAGGCGCCAATCAAAGCAGCGAGCGCAAACAATTAAAAGCAGCCAACTCCATTGGCTTTTAATTGCCGCTGGACACGCGCAGGAGTCGACATGCAATTTGGTGGGAAGAGCCAGCTCGGAGCACCCAAATCATTCAACTCAATCAAGCAGTCAATCAATCAAACAAATTGTGAAACTAGCTTAA
Source organism: Drosophila colorata (assembly GCA_035041545.1). Lineage (NCBI taxonomy): Eukaryota > Metazoa > Arthropoda > Insecta > Diptera > Drosophilidae > Drosophila > Drosophila colorata. The sequence goes on from JAWNLD010000564.1 coordinate 13,293,524, forward strand.
CTATGCATATTGAATGCTGTCACAGAGACGTCGACCCGAGCAATCTAGAACTCCAAGCCTGCTAGTGTATAATTTATAGGCATGTCTGTCGGGCAATTGCTAAAACCATTGAAATTTTTGAATATCTCCTCAAAAGAAATCAAGTCAATGCAGCGTATGCGTAATATGAGCAATTTATGTCTTTCTGTCTAGGCAACTAAACGTATTCTTCGATATGCGAAAACCAATTAAGTTTTTAGCAACACACACAGCCACTCATATATATATTGAGGAAGCTAACCGCAGGCCGTGTGTGTGTGCCTTTTGTGTGGTATTCAGAAAATTAAGTGGGTGCTGAAGCAAGAAACCAACCACAACAACTGACGAAAGATATGAAAAGTTTTTATTGTAGCCAAAACTAGCAGTTAGATAAGGTTCAGTTACATACATCTCTCTATGAATATCATTCGTTTACAGACCTAACAGAGCTTGCTGAAACTTGAGAGATTTTTGTATATTAAATGCCAAATTCAAATGCCCTGTGAGTAGTTCATTTTAGAGGCAAAGAAGTCCGACTGGGTATTCTACCTAAAAATAACTCTACGATAATCGATGTCAGGAAAATTAAAGACTCGAAGGCACAAAGTCATTTATTCTATTTCCAATTGCTTAATAGGCACCTATTTCCTTTGGTCATTAGAGAACTTTTATCATATGTGCGTTGTCACCAAAAGTTTTTACCCCGAATAACAAAAAAAATAAGCCAAAACAAAAAACAATCCGAAAGAACAAAACTTGCATAATTAGCTTTGATGCGGCATTGTGTCGATTTAATGAGCTGCAAACTGTGTCAAGTGTAGCAGACAACTGATGGCTCTATAACAAATTGATGTATTAATCAATCAGATCAGAAGGCAGTCACCAACAAAGGGGCGGGGCAGCGCCCACCATACGCATGGGCAGACAACATTTTTCAAAACAGGCGTCGCGACTAACGAGGAATATAGAGAAAACAGCCAGCATTGTGGTGTGCATATGTTTGCGAGTGTGTGTGTGTGTCTGTGCGTGGAAGAGCGTTTGGGTGTGAGCTTGTGCGTGAGTGTGAGACGTGTAATGTGTGTAACGCCTACGAGTCGCTTTTATGATATAGCATAAAAACAGGCGCTCAAAATGAAAATCTATCATCAGCAACGGGACACGCTAACAAGCGAATGCTGACCCAACTCCACTTGGCTCCACTGTGTAACGGTCACTCATACAAATGTCCGTGGTCAGCTTGCCGTGCTTTGGCTGCTCTTGAGTGGACTGTGCTATTGCTGTGCCCACGCCCCATTTCCGCCCTTAGTCGCATTAAATTTTATGACTTTTTGAGGCGCACTAAAGTTTAACAAGTTCATCGGCGTCATTCGCATTAAAAATCCACGAGGCCAAAACAAATTTGCTCTTGAATTCCTGACATCGAAATTAAAGTCATTCGACTTGGAGTTGGCCGTGCAAAGTGGGGAATACGTGTTAATAACGCAACTTGCGACGTGCCAAGAATTCGGGAACTTATCGCATGACAAGCCCCACAGACAAGCAAAGCATTTAAGATATTTGTTTTTGTTTTTATGTGCGATTTTATTTAAATAAAATGGGCATATTTTGTGGTACTTAAATATGGATATGGAGGAATGGGCACACAATAGAGTCGCATAAATTTAGTCAATTTAAGGCAGAGCAATGCAATGAGCAAGACGAAAGGACCAGAAATTGGACTGAAATTTGAGCTTTGATATAAGCTTGTGTACAAATATTTATTGTATTTATAAATTTATTTCTTTAATCCGATTAGCTATCGTTAATGTTTATAATTTTATCCTTAAAGTCATGCAAGCATTTATTAAACATTTTGTTTACAATAGTAGCCAGCTCCATAGCCCATTAACCCTTAACTTATGCCAAAGATAAGCCCCACAACAAGCTGTACTTTTCCCCATCCAATTGACAATTGCACAACCAGCTTTGTTCAACCCAATGCAGCTGCACTTATCTAAGTGCAAGAATTCAGGGACTGGGGGTTTTGCGTACTCGAGCATTCGTATTCGAGGGTGCATTTAATATTTCATTTCGGGCAGCTATGCACTGCTTTTATTACCTTTGCACCGTTGACACCGTTAAGTCCCACGCCAATGCCAATGACAATGGCAACGGGGAGCCTGGAGCCAGCACGGAAAAACTTCGACTACATTTACACAGGGCGCAGGTCGCAGGTCGCAGGACGCAGGACACTTCGTCAGTTCGTTGCAATTTTACGTTTTATTGTCAAGTGGTTTCAAATGCACGGTGAAGTGTTCCTGATTTTCCACTATTTCCTGGGCATTTTTCCTGTTCCCTTCTGGTTGCATATTTGTTGATCTGCGCTTTAAAGGCCAAAGCGAAAGGCAGAGGCAAACGAACTTTCAGTTGCCATCAATCAACCAGCAAGTTTTGGCACACGTTGCGTATACGCAACGTGAGACAGTGACCAAATTCCGGGAGCGCTCAATCACTGACAACATTTTTGGGGCTTTCTTCTTTTTACTTTTTTATTTTTGCCTCGGTTCTTCCGATATGCTTAAAATTCTATTCAATCATTTATGTTGAATTTGATTAGTGGCGGCCAGCACAAAGCGGTTGTACGCAACCGGAGCCCTAAGTAAACCAAAATCTCTGCTCATCAATATTTTCCACCCCCAAACGCCGCCCACCCACTGTGCACTCCCACTCTTAATCGGGCGAGTGTGTAATAAATTCGCTTATGGCAGAAGCTGGCATCTTAAATGGCAACTGATTTATTTGATCGGAGCGAAACGCACTTTACTAAGCTCAAACAATTTTGTCAAATTGACCAAACTTAAGCTTATTTATTATGTTTGCGGCTTACACACATTAAGACCTGCTCCGAATTGCGCCCACTAAGCAGCTAACAATTTGAATTTATGGCATTTACTTAACGCACAAATATGCCCCGCATATATGGCCGATATGGCGGCGTTAATGCCTGACTGGACAGCATTTAAAGTTCCGACACAGAGAGATAGCCATGAAATATTATCAGCCAAGGCTACATAATCAAAAAGCATAACTTTAGCTACTTACTGGAAAACTATTTATCCACTGACAAATGATGCTGCTTCAAACTTTTCTGCGGCACGCAAAAGGCAAAACAGTTTGCACAACTTTTAAAACGAATGGCGCAAAAAAACAAATAAACATAAAAAAAATCGCCACTGACAACCGGGGAGCGAAACACAGGCGGAACAGAATTGGGCGCAAGTTGTTTGGAGCTGCAAAACGGAAAAGAGCCGCTTATTTGTTTAAATTATTCTATAAAGTCTCGTGTCAATTTTAAAAATAAAAAATTTTAAAATTTACTGAAGCCAAAAGTATTTGAGCTTACATTTATATTAATATTTTAATTATATTAATATTATTTATTTACATTAATATTATTTATTTAATCATATATATATAAATTCATTTAAATCCAATAATGAATGTGTATATAAGTGCTTGTTATTTTAATTTATGTTTATGTATTTTTAAAAGTTTTGCAATGTAGAAGAATTTGAAATGTGATAAGCATTATATTGACTTCACTTAAGTTTAATAATTTATATTCAACTTTTTTTAAATATATATATACAATAAAAAGCCTACCACTTTGTTCCAGCTACGCCTGAACCGCTCCTGGTCAGGCCCGGCTCTGGCAAGTACATACTGCCCGACTATCTGCACTGCACGGGCATCTAGGAAGCAGCAGTTTTCATTTTCTTTCGCTCAGCTGAGTTTCAACTTGCGCTGCAATTACGCGTTCTGCAAGACAAAATCACTCAAACAAAATGGCGCGCGTGCGTTTCATTGAAATCCTCATGATGTCGAGTTGTGAACGGGGGCGAAGGGCTGCTGGGGTGTGCGGTAAAGTTGAGAGAAATATGTGCAAGTGTTTTGTGCAAACTGATTTAATTTTTTATGGCCGTTGCTGTGAATTTTATATTTGTGCTGCTTGTGGCGCAAACTTTGTTGTTGTTGTTGTTTCGATTTGTGTTTTCTGTTTTTATGACCAACAGCTGCAGTCGAGCTGAACATTCCGTGCTGTCTGTCTCTAGGCAAACCACTTGACAGTGGGCAGTGTAAATATATTTGTGGGGCCCGGCACATACTAATGTACACAGCGATCACATCCAGATTTCTTGCAGTGTACAGCTGCGACAATTGAAACATTTTTTATGCTCTTTTATGGTTTATTTGCCGAACGGCAGCCACGGGAAGAAGCAGAGGAACGGAAGCAGTCAACACTTAAGTGAAAATAAACAAAGCAAATGTCGAGCGAGACTCCGCTCGGCTCTGCGCTGCTCTGTTCAACAGTTCGGTTCGATGGTCACTTCCGCGTGTCGGCCACAGGCGAAATGAAATCTGTAGGGCTTATTTCAATGGCGGCGGCAACAACTACAACGACTACAATGGCAGCAAAAACAACAACAGGGTCGATTTGGCTGCTAAGTAAAAGCAAATAAATGAAACGCATTAAAGCAAAATTTAAATACGCTTGACGCCTCTGTACAGCTCTTGCCATTGCTTGGCCTTGCCAGCCAGTCGAGTGTAAGGCATCTGGCAGCTGCCGCCAGCCACGCCTACACATAGCCGCCTAACACCGCCTTTCACTGCGGTTGTCAATGCGCAGAGCTGCAAAAGTTTGCACAAAATGCATTTTGACTTGCTCGAAAGTTTTGCGCCTGCAGCAACTTGCATCAGCAGAAGCAACAGCAGCAGCAACGGTAGTAGCAGCGAGTCGAGCGGAAAAGTTAATTCACCTGTGAGACCTGACAAACTTTCCCACTCACTCACACACCTAAACACACACACACACAGACACAAACGGACTCATGTGTCCCTGCATTGCACCACATTTGATGTTTCGTAAGCAAAATCAGCAAAGCGTTTAAAAACTGCAATAAAACACATTTATAGTTGCCACAATGTCCTTCAGCCGAAACGTGGCACCGTTCCCAGCAGGAATCGTTCGCTCGTAAAAAACTATCAACAAAAGTGAAAGCTCAACCCAATCATTAAACGTATGCACGAGCGTTAGAAGACCTTGGATGGATGGCTTGTTAAAGTGAAACCAAAGCAGATTCTCCTTTGTTTCCGTAGGTAATTGTTAAACAGTGCTGCCTGGCTATCGCTGCCACGCTCTACCACGAGATACCCTGTACGCAGCTCCAAATTCTTGTTAGAAATATATGAAATGATTTCAAAGATCAAATTGGCATTACTCTATCAAAACTAGATAGATTTTAATGAGGAATATATTTTTGCTTATAAATAAACTCTGAACATTAAATCACCTATTTGGAAATTTGAAAATTAAGTATATGAAATTTTATAAAAATAAAAGCTTCACGTATTAACTTCTTAGAAATTTATTCAGTTATCTCCTTGAATCGCCGTATCAGATTTCTAATTAAATATATTTACATTTTACTTTGGTTTGAAGCGAAACACTTGCAGCCAGATATTTTTAATTTGTTTGTCTGTAATTTCAACTGGTTCCACGTATTGGCAGCCAGTTGGCTACCAAGAAGCATCCATCAATCACTGAAGCTGCAGCTGATCTAGCTGAAACAGAATAGGCGTAAACGGTGAGCTGTGTGTGATAAGCTACTTGTTGGCTACCCTGTAGTTGATAAATGAACACAAAGCCAACGCTGGTTGGCAGAACACCGGCAGCGACGGTTAAGGATAGTTGCACTAGTTGTTTAAAGTTGGGCTATTAATAAAAACGAGAACAACACAACTGCAAAGCTACGTGTATTGACAGTTGTGCCCCGAGTGCGGCACGTGCGCACACGCGGCGTATGCGTAATTTGTATTTGATTGTAGCAGCAGCAGCAGGGGCAGCCTTCAAGCGTGTCAATAGTCATAAACAAATTCAAAGGACCTGGACATGCGTGTGCCTTACTTTGACTGTTTGCCTGTCCGCCTGCCCGCCCGCCTGTCAGTCAGTCGTGCAGTCAGTGAGTCAGTCGGTATTTCAGTTCGCCTTGTCTGCTATTTTTACGCGTGTTGACATTCAATTTGGCAATTTGGCAGAAAGTTTTGCCAGCTTTGCCTTTGACACGCTTCAACAATGTTTGCCTTTTTGCATTGCCAGCAATTTTTATGAATCGAACACTGATTTGTCGCATGTCGCACACGCCTCAAGCCCCGGCCCTCCCCTCTCCCACCGGTCGCTCCACCCACAACAATTTGCTTTGAATATGTGTTAATTTTTTGTTGTGTATCAACTTTTGCTTTAATCTTGTCTCATGTTTATGCCAGTTTGATTAGTTAAATCAATTTTACGATTATGATAATGCGCTTGTATTTTGTGTTCATTTTTTAAGGCATTAACAGGCACTGGCATTCATTTGGAGTCATGCACGTACTCTATAAAAAGTATTTACTGTGCCACAACATGGACAAAAACAAGCCAACTTTTCGCATGAATACCAAATGCGAGTTTAACAAACCCCTTGCAACGCACTACTGAAAAAACACTGGCACACACATACACACACAGAGAGAGACAAAAAAGAGCACACGGGTTTGATAAAACTGGTAGCTGGCATTGTCAGCAGTGCAAACACTCAACTGGGCAAACAAAAAGTGGCCAGAAAAAGGACACTAGTAGTGGAAGATTGAAAATTGTAAAGAGTTATTCCGCATTCAGCACGGGCTAAATGGAATAAATGTCACAATTCAGACTTTATGTGCTTAAATAATGCATTCAATTTAAGTTTCAGTTGAGCTAAGAACCTTTCTGAATTGATAAAGACAATTTTTACAAGGATTCACGCTTGCCGTAAATCCTTAAAATAAACGTTGTCATAAGTTCAAGTTCGGGTTGGGTGGGTTGAAAAACGAAAGTACGACATATATATATATGCCAGCTATATATATTGTAGTCTTAAATGTCAAAAGGAACTCATGCAGCTGAAATTCAGAGCTGTCATATAGACTAGTCTTTTTTTACCAGCTTACAACTGTAACTTGAAGTGGAATCCCAAACTAAATTTTTATTATAATGAAGGTTTTCATTCGTTTTGTCCTACTCTTGAACTAGTTAATATTCATTATTTCATTTTCTTTGACATGCACAAAGTCAAACGACGCCTGCTTTACAAGCGGATTACAACAGGCACTTTTGTTTCTCGTTTTTTGCATTTTTCGCCTTTGGCACCATTCCAAAAGATCACGCAGATTGCGACGCGGATTTGCAACTGAGACGCCGCCAGAGCGTCGCGACGCCTGTTGGGTTCCATTTCGGTTTCAGTTTATGCATAGTCAATGCATGTCAAACGCAAACGCGGCCGAGAACATTCTCAAAACAAAAGCCCAAACAGTTTACCTGACCACAAAGGCCCTGCCACGGCATCCCGCATTTCTCCCTTCCCCCACTTTTCCCACCTGCCCCTCGGTGGCCTTTGGCAAAGTGCGTGCCAAAAAATATGCATGAGCTTTGTTGCTCGAGAGCCGCACGCTTCGTTTAGCCAGCTCAGAGACACGCCCCCAAAGCGCATGCAGCCAGCCAAGTGCTTGACTAGGGCTTCAACTAAAGAGGATGTAGCCGGAGCAGGTACTGAAGCAGGATGAGTGGCCGCACTGGGAGCTAGTAACTGGGCGCAACGGCAAAGTTTCATACATTTGAATGCATTTTCGAAAATGCCAACTAACAACTTTCGGCACTGGGTTCACTTGGCTCACCCGGCACACCTATCTCACCTGGACCCTCACGTGGCTGGTCTGCGGTCACAAGGTCACCGGCTTGCACAATTTTCATGCACTGGCTTCTGCGTGATTGCCAGCAAACAGAACGGAACCGAACACAACTGTATAGTGAACGAAGATGCAATAAGTGCTGGGCATTTAGATTTTTGTGCCCAAACATGGGCACACTCAGCGGTCATAATACTCCCTTACCTGAGTGCTCTTACGGCCTCCGACCATAGAAAGTAACCGAAAAATTACGGCTCTTGTGGTCAAACGGTTTTTCAAGGGCCCAAACTAAAGTGTTCATCCGTGTGTGTGTGTCTGTGTGTGCTGAAGCGTAAATGCCTAAAAGTGTATTTTGCTTTTTTGTGCCCCTTCGAACATTGAAACCGCAAACATTTATTGCCAGCAAATGCCAGCTTTCATGTTAGCCAACTCGGTGGATGTGTTTAAAAAATCATTTTTTACACTCCAATGATGCTAAAGTCCACACTATTGAAAGCCTGTTTGTCATGTGGGGTATTTTAATTCAAGCTAGCGATATGACAAAGATCGGATGAACTGCTTTCAAATAAGTAGAGAGCATATATTCAAAATACATATATTCAAATCGAGGAAATGAAAAAATAAATTACAAATATACTTGTAAAGCTTATACATGTAAAGCTCTCGGATCCATAGCGCGTATATTTCAAACTTCCAAAACTTGGTCAAATCTGAACCGATTTTCATGTTTGATGGCATTTTGGCCATGGTTTGTCATATTTTTTGATTCTGCATTTCAAATATATGCATTATTGAAAATAAAATTTTTGAAATTTTTTGTCAGAAAAATCATGTACTCCCCCCTTACTCATTTTCGAAAATTTTTTTTTTTTAAATTTAGAATTGCAAAGTTATATTTTTAATTGCTTGTGGGTGTCACAATTAGTATAAAAAACAACATTAAAACAGTTTCTGAGGGGGTCAAATTTTTTGTCAAAAATCATGCCAAAATTTACAAAAATTTTGACATGTAAAGCTCTCGGATCCATAGCGCGTATATTTCAAACTTCCAAAACTTGGTCAAATCTGAACCGATTTTCATGTTTGATGGCATTTTGGCCATGGTTTGTCATATTTTTTGATTCTGCATTTCAAATATATGCATTATTGAAAATAAAATTTTTGAAATTTTTTTGTCAGAAAAATCATGTACTCCCCCTTACTCATTTTCGAAAATTTTTTTTTTTAAATTTAGAATTGCAAAGTTATATTTTTAATCGCTTGTGGGTGTCACAATTAGTATAAAAAACAACATTAAAACAGTTTCTGAGGGGGTCAAATTTTTTGTCAAAAATCATGCCAAAATGTACAAAAATTTTGACATGTAAAGCTCTCGGATCCATAGCGCGTATATTTCAAACTTCCAAAACTTGGTCAAATCTGAACCGATTTTCATGTTTGATGGCATTTTGGCCATGGTTTGTCATATTTTTTGATTCTGCATTTCAAATATATGCATTATTGAAAATAAAATTTTTGAAATTTTTTTGTCAGAAAAATCATGTACTCCCCCCTTACTCATTTTCGAAAATTTTTTTTTTTTAAATTTAGAATTGCAAAGTTATATTTTTAATCGCTTGTGGGTGTCACAATTAGTATAAAAAACAACATTAAAACAGTTTCTGAGGGGGTCAAATTTTTTGTCAAAAATCATGCCAAAATGTACAAAAATTTTGACATGTAAAGCTCTCGGATCCATAGCGCGTATATTTCAAACTTCCAAAACTTGGTCAAATCTGAACCGATTTTCATGTTTGATGGCATTTTGGCCATGGTTTGTCATATTTTTTGATTCTGCATTTCAAATATATGCATTATTGAAAATAAAATTTTTGAAATTTTTTTGTCAGAAAAATCATGTACTCCCCCCTTACTCATTTTCGAAATTTTTTTTTTTTTAATTTAGAATTGCAAAGTTATATTTTTAATTGCTTGTGGGTGTCACAATTAGTATAAAAAACAACATTAAAACAGTTTCTGAGGGGGTCAAATTTTTTGTCAAAAATCATGCCAAAATTTACAAAAATTTTGACATGTAAAGCTCTCGGATCCATAGCGCGTATATTTCAAACTTCCATAACTTGGTCAAATCTGAACCGATTTTCATGTTTGATGGCATTTTGGCCATGGTTTGTCATCTTTTTTGATTCTGCATTGCAAATATATGCAATATTGAAAATAAAATTTTTGAAATTTTTTTGTCAGAAAAATCATGTAATTCCCCCCTTACTCATTTTCGAAAATTTTTTTTTTTTAAATTTAGAATTGCAAAGTTATATTTTTAATCGCTTGTGGGTGTCACAATTAGTATAAAAAACAACATTAAAACAGTTTCTGAGGGGGTCAAATTTTTTGTCAAAAATCATGCCAAAATGTACAAAAATTTTGACATGTAAAGCTCTCGGATCCATAGCGCGTATATTTCAAACTTCCAAAACTTGGTCAAATCTGAACCGATTTTCATGTTTGATGGCATTTTGGCCATGGTTTGTCATCTTTTTTGATTCTGCATTTCAAATATATGCATTATTGAAAATAAAATTTTTGAAATTTTTTTGTCAGAAAAATCATGTAATCCCCCCTTACTCATTTTCGAAATTTTTTTTTTTTAATTTAGAATTGCAAAGTTATATTTTTAATTGCTTGTGGGTGTCACAATTAGTATAAAAAACAACATTAAAACAGTTTCTGAGGGGGTCAAATTTTTTGTCAAAAATCATGCCAAAATTTACAAAAATTTTGACATGTAAAGCTCTCGGATCCATAGCGCGTATATTTCAAACTTCCATAACTTGGTCAAATCTGAACCGATTTTCATGTTTGATGGCATTTTGGCCATGGTTTGTCATCTTTTTTGATTCTGCATTGCAAATATATGCAATATTGAAAATAAAATTTTTGAAATTTTTTTGTCAGAAAAATCATGTACTCCCCCCTTACTCATTTTCGAAAAATTTTTTTTTTTTAAATTTAGAATTGCAAAGTTATATTTTTAATCGCTTGTGGGTGTCACAATTAGTATAAAAAACAACATTAAAACAGTTTCTGAGGGGGTCAAATTTTTTGTCAAAAATCATGCCAAAATGTACAAAAATTTTGACATGTAAAGCTCTCGGATCCATAGCGCGTATATTTCAAACTTCCAAAACTTGGTCAAATCTGAACCGATTTTCATGTTTGATGGCATTTTGGCCATGGTTTGTCATATTTTTTGATTCTGCATTTCAAATATATGCATTATTGAAAATAAAATTTTTGAAATTTTTTTGTCAGAAAAATCATGTACTCCCCCCTTACTCATTTTCGAAAATTTTTTTTTTTTAAATTTAGAATTGCAAAGTTATATTTTTAATCGCTTGTGGGTGTCACAATTAGTATAAAAAACAACATTAAAACAGTTTCTGAGGGGGTCAAATTTTTTGTCAAAAATCATGCCAAAATGTACAAAAATTTTGACATGTAAAGCTCTCGGATCCATAGCGCGTATATTTCAAACTTCCATAACTTGGTCAAATCTGAACCGATTTTCATGTTTGATGGCATTTTGGCCATGGTTTGTCATATTTTTTGATTCTGCATTTCAAATATATGCATTATTGAAAATAAAATTTTTGAAATTTTTTTGTCAGAAAAATCATGTACTCCCCCCTTACTCATTTTCGAAATTTTTTTTTTTTTAATTTAGAATTGCAAAGTTATATTTTTAATCGCTTGTGGGTGTCACAATTAGTATAAAAAACAACATTAAAACAGTTTCTGAGGGGGTCAAATTTTTTGTCAAAAATCATGCCAAAATGTACAAAAATTTTGACATGTAAAGCTCTCGGATCCATAGCGCGTATATTTCAAACTTCCAAAACTTGGTCAAATCTGAACCGATTTTCATGTTTGATGGCATTTTGGCCATGGTTTGTCATATTTTTTGATTCTGCATTTCAAATATATGCATTATTGAAAATAAAATTTTTGAAATTTTTTTGTCAGAAAAATCATGTACTCCCCCCTTACTCATTTTCGAAATTTTTTTTTTTTTTAATTTAGAATTGCAAAGTTATATTTTTAATTGCTTGTGGGTGTCACAATTAGTATAAAAAACAACATTAAAACAGTTTCTGAGGGGGTCAAATTTTTTGTCAAAAATCATGCCAAAATTTACAAAAATTTTGACATGTAAAGCTCTCGGATCCATAGCGCGTATATTTCAAACTTCCATAACTTGGTCAAATCTGAACCGATTTTCATGTTTGATGGCATTTTGGCCATGGTTTGTCATCTTTTTTGATTCTGCATTGCAAATATATGCAATATTGAAAATAAAATTTTTGAAATTTTTTTGTCAGAAAAATCATGTACTCCCCCCTTACTCATTTTCGAAAATTTTTTTTTTTTAAATTTAGAATTGCAAAGTTATATTTTTAATCGCTTGTGGGTGTCACAATTAGTATAAAAAACAACATTAAAACAGTTTCTGAGGGGGTCAAATTTTTTGTCAAAAATCATGCCAAAATGTACAAAAATTTTGACATGTAAAGCTCTCGGATCCATAGCGCGTATATTTCAAACTTCCAAAACTTGGTCAAATCTGAACCGATTTTCATGTTTGATGGCATTTTGGCCATGGTTTGTCATATTTTTTGATTCTGCATTTCAAATATATGCATTATTGAAAATAAAATTTTTGAAATTTTTTTGTCAGAAAAATCATGTACTCCCCCCTTACTCATTTTCGAAAATTTTTTTTTTTAAATTTAGAATTGCAAAGTTATTTTTTTAATCGCTTGTGGGTGTCACAATTAGTATAAAAAACAACATTAAAACAGTTTCTGAGGGGGTCAAATTTTTGTCAAAAATCATGCCAAAATGTACAAAAATTTTGACATGTAAAGCTCTCGGATCCATAGCGCGTATATTTCAAACTTCCATAACTTGGTCAAATCTGAACCGATTTTCATGTTTGATGGCATTTTGGCCATGGTTTGTCATATTTTTTGATTCTGCATTTCAAATATATGCATTATTGAAAATAAAATTTTTGAAATTTTTTTGTCAGAAAAATCATGTACTCCCCCCTTACTCATTTTCGAAAATTTTTTTTTTTTAATTTAGAATTGCAAAGTTATATTTTTAATCGCTTGTGGGTGTCACAATTAGTATAAAAAACAACATTAAAACAGTTTCTGAGGGGGTCAAATTTTTTGTCAAAAATCATGCCAAAATGTACAAAAATTTTGACATGTAAAGCTCTCGGATCCATAGCGCGTATATTTCAAACTTCCAAAACTTGGTCAAATCTGAACCGATTTTCATGTTTGATGGCATTTTGGCCATGGTTTGTCATATTTTTTGATTCTGCATTTCAAATATATGCATTATTGAAAATAAAATTTTTGAAATTTTTTTGTCAGAAAAATCATGTACTCCCCCCTTACTCATTTTCGAAATTTTTTTTTTTTAATTTAGAATTGCAAAGTTATATTTTTAATTGCTTGTGGGTGTCACAATTAGTATAAAAAACAACATTAAAACAGTTTCTGAGGGGGTCAAATTTTTTGTCAAAAATCATGCCAAAATTTACAAAAATTTTGACATGTAAAGCTCTCGGATCCATAGCGCGTATATTTCAAACTTCCATAACTTGGTCAAATCTGAACCGATTTTCATGTTTGATGGCATTTTGGCCATGGTTTGTCATCTTTTTTGATTCTGCATTGCAAATATATGCAATATTGAAAATAAAATTTTTGAAATTTTTTTGTCAGAAAAATCATGTACTCCCCCCTTACTCATTTTCGAAAATTTTTTTTTTTTTAATTTAGAATTGCAAAGTTATATTTTTAATTGCTTGTGGGTGTCACAATTAGTATAAAAAACAACATTAAAACAGTTTCTGAGGGGGTCAAATTTTTTGTCAAAAATCATGCCAAAATGTACAAAAATTTTGACATGTAAAGCTCTCGGATCCATAGCGCGTATATTTCAAACTTCCAAAACTTGGTCAAATCTGAACCGATTTTCATGTTTGATGGCATTTTGGCCATGGTTTGTCATATTTTTTGATTCTGCATTTCAAATATATGCATTATTGAAAATAAAATTTTTGAAATTTTTTTGTCAGAAAAATCATGTACTCCCCCCTTACTCATTTTCGAAAATTTTTTTTTTTTTAAATTTAGAATTGCAAAGTTATATTTTTAATCGCTTGTGGGTGTCACAATTAGTATAAAAAACAACATTAAAACAGTTTCTGAGGGGGTCAAATTTTTTGTCAAAAATCATGCCAAAATGTACAAAAATTTTGACATGTAAAGCTCTCGGATCCATAGCGCGTATATTTCAAACTTCCATAACTTGGTCAAATCTGAACCGATTTTCATGTTTGATGGCATTTTGGCCATGGTTTGTCATATTTTTTGATTCTGCATTTCAAATATATGCATTATTGAAAATAAAATTTTTGAAATTTTTTTGTCAGAAAAATCATGTACTCCCCCCTTACTCATTTTCGAAAATTTTTTTTTTTTAAATTTAGAATTGCAAAGTTATATTTTTAATCGCTTGTGGGTGTCACAATTAGTATAAAAAACAACATTAAAACAGTTTCTGAGGGGGTCAAATTTTTTGTCAAAAATCATGCCAAAATTTACAAAAATTTTGACATGTAAAGCTCTCGGATCCATAGCGCGTATATTTCAAACTTCCATAACTTGGTCAAATCTGAACCGATTTTCATGTTTGATGGCATTTTGGCCATGGTTTGTCATATTTTTTGATTCTGCATTTCAAATATATGCATTATTGAAAATAAAATTTTTGAAATTTTTTTGTCAGAAAAATCATGTACTCCCCCCTTACTCATTTTCGAAATTTTTTTTTTTTAATTTAGAATTGCAAAGTTATATTTTTAATTGCTTGTGGGTGTCACAATTAGTATAAAAAACAACATTAAAACAGTTTCTGAGGGGGTCAAATTTTTTGTCAAAAATCATGCCAAAATTTACAAAAATTTTGACATGTAAAGCTCTCGGATCCATAGCGCGTATATTTCAAACTTCCATAACTTGGTCAAATCTGAACCGATTTTCATGTTTGATGGCATTTTGGCCATGGTTTGTCATCTTTTTTGATTCTGCATTGCAAATATATGCAATATTGAAAATAAAATTTTTGAAATTTTTTTGTCAGAAAAATCATGTACTCCCCCCTTACTCATTTTCGAAAATTTTTTTTTTTTAAATTTAGAATTGCAAAGTTATATTTTTAATCGCTTGTGGGTGTCACAATTAGTATAAAAAACAACATTAAAACAGTTTCTGAGGGGGTCAAATTTTTTGTCAAAAATCATGCCAAAATGTACAAAAATTTTGACATGTAAAGCTCTCGGATCCATAGCGCGTATATTTCAAACTTCCAAAACTTGGTCAAATCTGAACCGATTTTCATGTTTGATGGCATTTTGGCCATGGTTTGTCATATTTTTTGATTCTGCATTTCAAATATATGCATTATTGAAAATAAAATTTTTGAAATTTTTTTGTCAGAAAAATCATGTACTCCCCCCTTACTCATTTTCGAAAATTTTTTTTTTTTAAATTTAGAATTGCAAAGTTATATTTTTAATCGCTTGTGGGTGTCACAATTAGTATAAAAAACAACATTAAAACAGTTTCTGAGGGGGTCAAATTTTTTGTCAAAAATCATGCCAAAATGTACAAAAATTTTGACATGTAAAGCTCTCGGATCCATAGCGCGTATATTTCAAACTTCCAAAACTTGGTCAAATCTGAACCGATTTTCATGTTTGATGGCATTTTGGCCATGGTTTGTCATATTTTTTGATTCTGCATTTCAAATATATGCATTATTGAAAATAAAATTTTTGAAATTTTTTTGTCAGAAAAATCATGTACTCCCCCCTTACTCATTTTCGAAAATTTTTTTTTTTAAATTTAGAATTGCAAAGTTATATTTTTAATCGCTTGTGGGTGTCACAATTAGTATAAAAAACAACATTAAAACAGTTTCTGAGGGGGTCAAATTTTTTGTCAAAAATCATGCCAAAATGTACAAAAATTTTGACATGTAAAGCTCTCGGATCCATAGCGCGTATATTTCAAACTTCCAAAACTTGGTCAAATCTGAACCGATTTTCATGTTTGATGGCATTTTGGCCATGGTTTGTCATATTTTTTGATTCTGCATTTCAAATATATGCATTATTGAAAATAAAATTTTTGAAATTTTTTTGTCAGAAAAATCATGTACTCCCCCCTTACTCATTTTCGAAAATTTTTTTTTTTTAAATTTAGAATTGCAAAGTTATATTTTTAATCGCTTGTGGGTGTCACAATTAGTATAAAAAACAACATTAAAACAGTTTCTGAGGGGGTCAAATTTTTTGTCAAAAATCATGCCAAAATGTACAAAAATTTTGACATGTAAAGCTCTCGGATCCATAGCGCGTATATTTCAAACTTCCAAAACTTGGTCAAATCTGAACCGATTTTCATGTTTGATGGCATTTTGGCCATGGTTTGTCATATTTTTTGATTCTGCATTTCAAATATATGCATTATTGAAAATAAAATTTTTGAAATTTTTTTGTCAGAAAAATCATGTACTCCCCCCTTACTCATTTTCGAAAATTTTTTTTTTTTAAATTTAGAATTGCAAAGTTATATTTTTAATTGCTTGTGGGTGTCACAATTAGTATAAAAAACAACATTAAAACAGTTTCTGAGGGGGTCAAATTTTTTGTCAAAAATCATGCCAAAATGTACAAAAATTTTGACATGTAAAGCTCTCGGATCCATAGCGCGTATATTTCAAACTTCCAAAACTTGGTCAAATCTGAACCGATTTTCATGTTTGATGGCATTTTGGCCATGGTTTGTCATATTTTTTGATTCTGCATTTCAAATATATGCATTATTGAAAATAAAATTTTTGAAATTTTTTTGTCAGAAAAATCATGTACTCCCCCCTTACTCATTTTCGAAAATTTTTTTTTTTTAAATTTAGAATTGCAAAGTTATATTTTTAATCGCTTGTGGGTGTCACAATTAGTATAAAAAACAACATTAAAACAGTTTCTGAGGGGGTCAAATTTTTTGTCAAAAATCATGCCAAAATGTACAAAAATTTTGACATGTAAAGCTCTCGGATCCATAGCGCGTATATTTCAAACTTCCATAACTTGGTCAAATCTGAACCGATTTTCATGTTTGATGGCATTTTGGCCATGGTTTGTCATATTTTTTGATTCTGCATTTCAAATATATGCATTATTGAAAATAAAATTTTTGAAATTTTTTTGTCAGAAAAATCATGTACTCCCCCCTTACTCATTTTCGAAAATTTTTTTTTTTTAAATTTAGAATTGCAAAGTTATATTTTTAATCGCTTGTGGGTGTCACAATTAGTATAAAAAACAACATTAAAACAGTTTCTGAGGGGGTCAAATTTTTTGTCAAAAATCATGCCAAAATGTACAAAAATTTTGACATGTAAAGCTCTCGGATCCATAGCGCGTATATTTCAAACTTCCATAACTTGGTCAAATCTGAACCGATTTTCATGTTTGATGGCATTTTGGCCATGGTTTGTCATATTTTTTGATTCTGCATTTCAAATATATGCATTATTGAAAATAAAATTTTTGAAATTTTTTTGTCAGAAAAATCATGTACTCCCCCCTTACTCATTTTCGAAAATTTTTTTTTTTTAATTTAGAATTGCAAAGTTATATTTTTAATTGCTTGTGGGTGTCACAATTAGTATAAAAAACAACATTAAAACAGTTTCTGAGGGGGTCAAATTTTTTGTCAAAAATCATGCCAAAATTTACAAAAATTTTGACATGTAAAGCTCTCGGATCCATAGCGCGTATATTTCAAACTTCCATAACTTGGTCAAATCTGAACCGATTTTCATGTTTGATGGCATTTTGGCCATGGTTTGTCATATTTTTTGATTCTGCATTTCAAATATATGCATTATTGAAAATAAAATTTTTGAAATTTTTTGTCAGAAAAATCATGTACTCCCCTTACTCATTTTCGAAATTTTTTTTTTAATTTAGAATTGCAAAGTTATATTTTTAATGCTTTGTCACAATTAGTATAAAAACACAAAACAGTTTCGAGGGGGTCAAATTTTTTGTCAAAATCATGCCAAAATTTACAAAAGTTGGACATGTATCAAACTTCCATAACTTGGTCAAATCTGAACCGATTTTCATGTTTGATGGCATTTTGGCCATGGTTTGCATATTTTTTGATTCTGCATTTCAAATTATGCATTATTGAAAATAAAATTTTGAAATTTTTTTGTCAGAAAATCATGTACTCCCCCTTACTCATTTTCGAAATTTTTTTTTTTTAAATTTAGAATTGCAAAGTTATATTTTTAATCGCTTGTGGGTGTCACAATTAGTATAAAAAACAACATTAAAACAGTTTCTGAGGGGGTCAAATTTTTTGTCAAAAATCTTGCCAAAATGTACAAAAATTTTGACATGTAAAGCTCTCGGATCCATAGCGCGTATATTTCAAACTTCCATAACTTGGTCAAATCTGAACCGATTTTCATGTTTGATGGCATTTGGCCATGGTTTGTCATATTTTTTGATTCTGCATTTCAAATATATGCATTATTGAAAATAAAATTTTTTGTCAAAAAATCATGTATACTACTCATTTTGAAATTTTTTTTTTTAAATTTAGAATTGCAAAGTTATATTTTTAATCGCTTGTGGGTGTCACAATTAGTATAAAAAACAACATTAAAACAGTTTCTGAGGGGGTCAAATTTTTTGTCAAAAATCATGCCAAAATGTACAAAAATTTTGACATGTAAAGCTCTCGGATCCATAGCGCGTATATTTCAAACTTCCAAAACTTGGTCAAATCTGAACCGATTTTCATGTTTGATGGCATTTTGGCCATGGTTTGTCATATTTTTTGATTCTGCATTTCAAATATATGCATTATTGAAAATAAAATTTTTGAAATTTTTTTGTCAGAAAAATCAGTACTCCCCCTTACTCATTTTCGAAAATTTTTTTTTTTTAAATTTAGAATTGCAAAGTTATATTTTTAATCGCTTGTGGGTGTCACAATTAGTATAAAAAACAACATTAAAACAGTTTCTGAGGGGGTCAAATTTTTTGTCAAAAATCATGCCAAAATTTACAAAAATTTGACATGTAAAGCTCTCGGATCCATAGCGCGTATATTTCAAACTTCAAAACTTGGTCAAATCTGAACCGATTTTCATGTTTGATGGCATTTTGGCCATGGTTTGTCATTTTTTTGATTCTGCATTCAAATATATGCATTATTGAAAATAAAATTTTTGAAATTTTTTTGTCAGAAAAATCATGTACTCCCTTACTCATTTTCGAAATTTTTTTTTTTTAATTTAGAATTGCAAAGTTATATTTTTAATTGCTTGTGGGTGTCACAATTAGTATAAAAAACAACATTAAAACAGTTTCTGAGGGGGTCAAATTTTTGTCAAAAATCATGCCAAAATGTACAAAAATTTTGACATGTAAAGCTCTCGGATCCATAGCGCGTATATTTCAAACTTCCAAAACTTGGTCAAATCTGAACCGATTTTCATGTTTGATGGCATTTTGGCCATGGTTTGTCATATTTTTTGATTCTGCATTTCAAATATATGCATTATTGAAAATAAAATTTTTGAAATTTTTTTGTCAGAAAAATCATGTACTCCCCCCTTACTCATTTTCGAAAATTTTTTTTTTTTAAATTTAGAATTGCAAAGTTATATTTTTAATCGCTTGTGGGTGTCACAATTAGTATAAAAAACAACATTAAAACAGTTTCTGAGGGGGTCAAATTTTTTGTCAAAAATCATGCCAAAATTTACAAAAATTTTGACATGTAAAGCTCTCGGATCCATAGCGCGTATATTTCAAACTTCCATAACTTGGTCAAATCTGAACCGATTTTCATGTTTGATGGCATTTTGGCCATGGTTTGTCATCTTTTTTGATTCTGCATTGCAAATATATGCAATATTGAAAATAAAATTTTTGAAATTTTTTTGTCAGAAAAATCATGTACTCCCCCCTTACTCATTTTCGAAATTTTTTTTTTTTAAATTTAGAATTGCAAAGTTATATTTTTAATTGCTTGTGGGTGTCACAATTAGTATAAAAAACAACATTAAAACAGTTTCTGAGGGGGTCAAATTTTTTGTCAAAAATCATGCCAAAATTTACAAAAATTTTGACATGTAAAGCTCTCGGATCCATAGCGCGTATATTTCAAACTTCCAAAACTTGGTCAAATCTGAACCGATTTTCATGTTTGATGGCATTTTGGCCATGGTTTGTCATATTTTTTGATTCTGCATTTCAAATATATGCATTATTGAAAATAAAATTTTTGAAATTTTTTTGTCAGAAAAATCATGTACTCCCCCCTTACTCATTTTCGAAAATTTTTTTTTTTTAAATTTAGAATTGCAAAGTTATATTTTTAATCGCTTGTGGGTGTCACAATTAGTATAAAAAACAACATTAAAACAGTTTCTGAGGGGGTCAAATTTTTTGTCAAAAATCATGCCAAAATTTACAAAAATTTTGACATGTAAAGCTCTCGGATCCATAGCGCGTATATTTCAAACTTCCATAACTTGGTCAAATCTGAACCGATTTTCATGTTTGATGGCATTTTGGCCATGGTTTGTCATATTTTTTGATTCTGCATTTCAAATATATGCATTATTGAAAATAAAATTTTTGAAATTTTTTTGTCAGAAAAATCATGTACTCCCCCCTTACTCATTTTCGAAATTTTTTTTTTTTTAATTTAGAATTGCAAAGTTATATTTTTAATTGCTTGTGGGTGTCACAATTAGTATAAAAAACAACATTAAAACAGTTTCTGAGGGGGTCAAATTTTTTGTCAAAAATCATGCCAAAATGTACAAAAATTTTGACATGTAAAGCTCTCGGATCCATAGCGCGTATATTTCAAACTTCCATAACTTGGTCAAATCTGAACCGATTTTCATGTTTGATGGCATTTTGGCCATGGTTTGTCATATTTTTTGATTCTGCATTTCAAATATATGCATTATTGAAAATAAAATTTTTGAAATTTTTTTGTCAGAAAAATCATGTACTCCCCCCTTACTCATTTTCGAAATTTTTTTTTTTAAATTTAGAATTGCAAAGTTATATTTTTAATCGCTTGTGGGTGTCACAATTAGTATAAAAAACAACATTAAAACAGTTTCTGAGGGGGTCAAATTTTTTGTCAAAAATCATGCCAAAATTTACAAAAATTTTGACATGTAAAGCTCTCGGATCCATAGCGCGTATATTTCAAACTTCCATAACTTGGTCAAATCTGAACCGATTTTCATGTTTGATGGCATTTTGGCCATGGTTTGTCATATTTTTTGATTCTGCATTTCAAATATATGCATTATACATGTATATACTATATACATGAAACCTCTTAAAATCTACTTTTAGCTTTTGAATTATTCAAATAAAGGGAACTAACTTTTGTGTTAAATAAAACCGTATTTTAAGCTCAGGAAAAGCTTAATCAAAATCTACAGTAAACAATAAATGTTTTTAACTATACGCTTACTATGAATATAATAAATAAATATTAAATTAAGGCCTAATTAAAACCTTGCAGGGCATCCCAACTTCATTAATCCAAATCCATCCATACTTTCAAGTTTATATTTACAATTTTTTTTGGCGAGCATTGAAATTTGTATTTGCACACATAGTTTTGTTGCCATTTGAATGCGTCTCTTCTCTCGTTTTATCAGAACTCGACTACGTGTCGAAAAAGCACTCGTAGTGCCAAAAATCAATAGACCCGCGCCCAAAACTGGGCAACTCGATGATGATGAAAGCGAAGCGAGTGCCGCTGGCGCCGTAACAAACAGGCCAACAAAATAAAACAAGAACGAAATGGAGATGGAGATGGAAATGGTAAAGTGGCTGCCACTGCTACAAATTAGGGGGGGTTGGGGTGGGTTGGGCGTTTGTACTACAGGTGCATGGCTGGGGCGTCTCTTTGAAATTATGACTAAAGTTTAGCATGCAAATATTTTGCGAAATTTCCACTTCTATCGCCAGGTGAAGCGGACGGCAACCAACAAAACTTTGAACAGTGTATATATTTCAAGCGCCCGAGTTATATTTATTCTGCAAGTTAGACTTAGTGTGTGTGTGTGTGTGTGTATGTGTGTGTTTGAGGGTCGCAGCTGGTTTGCCAGAGTTTGTTTTTGTGGCTGTAACAGTTATTGAATGAGGGCGTAGCGAAGAAGCGGCTAGACATTGTGTGGGCGGCTGCAGGCGTGGCAAAAACTTTTGATTTTATTAGCAATTGTCAGTGAGGTAATATGACCTCAAATGTTGGCCGACAGCTCGTTTATGTACTGTATATGTATCTATCATAATAGAACAAAGAGAACTGGCATAAAATACGATAGAATCTTAACAGAAAATCCAAAGATGCGACTGCTTTGTATTCAAGACCACAGCCAATGGCTAGAATTTAAACGATTTAAGCTCAAGATTCTCTATCAATATTATATAACCGAAAACTATCGTACCTGTTAGGCATCTACCATTGAGCAGCAGTTGGAATCTGGCTTTGTTTGATCATTATCCTAAGTGCATGTCAAGTTCGCAGTCAGCTGAATACGAATTTCAATTACGAATTACGCACATATATCAAATTGTACACAATTAGACAATGGTATAAGACGAACTGCAGGGACACTAAATAGTCCGCACACCTAACTGCCGGCTTTGATGACTGTTTAGACATTCCACACAATTATAGTAGTACAAATGGAGCTTGGTCGAGAATTTTGGCAAATTATGCTTACAGTTAATGCCAGGTGCGAATTGCTTACAATTGCATTTACATTCACAGTTAGAGACACGCTTAGCTGCCAGCTGCAGCTAATGGCTATTCAAGAGCAGAAACGACTGGACACACTGCAAGAAATCAGCTTACCAAACTTGGGTTAGAGATTATATGAAAAACTTATATATAATTTGTTGGTAAACATTTTTCAATATTTATGTTCCTTTTCTCTCTTATTTATTTGTCTCAGTGCATGCCTGAGGCGCATTTGCATATCATATTACAAACTTAAAGTTATCACATGCATGCTTATGCTCTGTAAAGCTCCAGCTGCATCTCCTGCTCCTGCTCCTGCTGCTGCTGCTGCCGTTGCTGATCCCTCAGCTGTTGGCTCTCAACTCTCGGCTGCTTGTCTGGCAATGTCATGCAATATTCACATGAATGAATTACCTTTAATTGATGCAACATATCTAAGGCACAGAAAGAGAGAGCGAGAAAGGCAGAGCTGGTGACACTGAGGACCCTGCCGCCTGATGTAAGACAATGCAACATAAATTGGCATTAAATATTGAAGGCTATTACCCAGCTGCAAAGCAGGCAACAACTGGCACCTAGCTGAGGCGGAGCATGCTATTCGATTCGGTATTCTTGTTTGTTCTGCACATTGTGCAATTTATTAGATATACAAAATAACTCAATAACAAATTGGCAATTGAGATTTGCATTGGCTGAGTTTGGCGCAGCTGCTGCAGAATGCGTAGACAGCTCAATGGCTCAATTAAGAGCTTATGAAAAATTCAAAATGTGTTCTGTTATTCTGGATTGCAACGATAATTAAGTTGTGTTTGCCTATATATACATATATATGCATAGTAAACGAAAACCTGTACAAATACAAGAAGCAATATCTGCGCCAAAACCAATCGACATGGCCATGGCCAAAAACGGTCACAGCCATGGCCATTGGTCAGGAATGTCAGTTATAACGAAACCAATCATAAAACAAATGGCCAAAAGAAATTGCACAAAAGCTGACCCAGCGATACTCGGCCAACAACTTGCCAGATACCAAAACCAACAAGCAAGGCCACTTAACCGCAAAATCGTTGCGAATTTACTGCAATTTCTATTCAACTCGCTTACACTTGCAACAGGGCATAATAACTAAGTCATTAATCTTGGAAATTGCTGCTCTATGCATATATGTTCATATATATAAAAAAATAATAAAAATACAAAGTCAACACTAGAAACAACGTAGCGCTTGTTAAATGGAATTAAATGCACTTAGTTATGGAGCATATGTCTCTTTGAAAAGTCGCGGCGTGTCCATCTGGTTCTACTGCACATTCAATTTGGTTAATAGACGCTAGTCTATACGGTAATGCGAGTCCTTGTGCTGAGCTCTACCTTTTCAACAGTGTTACGGAAAACTATAAAAATTCCGTTACCACTGGCAAATTGAAGAGTTTGTTAAAAATAGGCGACTAATCGTTACTCTATGAATAAGAATAAAATATATGAAGTACACATTTAGCGAGACGATCCAGAAATATTTAAAACTTGCATTTTCTAGCCATACATTTTTTATATTATTTTTTTCACTTATAATTTTTATTAAGGGATAAAGTATAATTTTATATTTTAACATAACTTTTTAGCACTTGCTGCTATGCTATTCGTCTTCATTTATACGGAACTACCCCTCAAAGCAGGACTCTCAATGTTTAGTTCTCCAAATTATTAAGTCACTTTGGTAAGTCATCTGCAGGGAACTGTTTCTATTTAACATATTTTATTTTACTGGTGGTATATATTTTAATTAAATTAAAGTGTATTGACACTTCGTTGATCGGGGTATATTTAAAGATTTTTCTCATTGTTTTGCTTTTATTTCCCATCTGCGACAACTGCAATACCGACGCTGGTGATGGCGCTGGCGCTTGGCGACGTGGACTGCGAAAGTGAACGTCGTCGTGGCTGTGGACGTGGACGTGGCTGTGTGGACGTGCACTGTCCGTTGGCTCTCGACCACTTATCAGCGCTGCAATTGTTTTCTTGTAAAAGTCAATTTTTGAAGTGCAGGCAACGGAAATCGGAAACGGCAGAAAGAAAACGCAGTTGACCTTATTCCAGCTGGGTGGTCGGGCGCCAGCTTCTGCGTTGCCTCCTTTTTAGCCCGGTTAACTGATGGCAGCGCAACTGAACAGCAACTGGTGGATAGTTGAAACGGACAATGCTAAGTAGCAATTGATAAATGAGCCGCATTTAAGCATCGTCAGCAGCATCGGCATGGCAAACATCGGCCACAGTTGAGAACCCGGTGCTAAATGAAATTCAAAGTCAAATGCGTTCGGGCGGAAATAAGTTATGTTTTCTCTCAGTTCAAATGTGTTCGACGGGGCTCTGTGGCTGGGCTCTGACTGCTGCTACTGGGTTCGATTGTAAGTGCATGAAACTGAAACGAATTGCAATCGAAAACGGAATTGGGGTCAATCGATATTGTCCATTGCAGCGGGCTGCCACGGCGTACATATAATGGCTGCCAAAGGTTAAATGTGAAATAGAATTCTCTCTCTTTTACACACACACACACACACACTCACGCATTCTTGTTTTTTCTTTCTTAATTTTCAAGTTTTCGACTTTTGCCCACAAGTAATTTTCACAGCTGAACAAACAAGAGTTGCCTTTGAATATGCGATTGAAATTGCGAATTGCGATTTGAAACAATGACCAAAGACATGTTGAGTTTTAATGGCCAGCAGAAGGTTAACAAACGACCAAGTTAAGGCAGGCGGAACAAGAGCGGGAGGGCCATCCAATTATGCCCCGCGGGCCTTGTCAGGCAGAAATCAACGGAAATGGTCGGAAATCGCCGATTTAAGTAATTTTGCATATTGCCAAAATACCAAACGGAAGTCGCTACAAATTAAACGCTAAGGTTAATGCCACAAACAACAGCAACAACAACAACGAAACTCTGATAATAATCGCAGCGCAAAGGCAGCCAAGTGTGGCTGCTGTGCGTGGGAGGGCGGAAGTCGATGCCTTGTTCATGTTTTATGACTCTATAGGTCTTTAAATCTGTGTAGGTGTGGATGGGCCTGAGTGTGTGTCAATGTGTGTGTGTGCATGCGTGCGTGCGTTTGTAATTTCGATTTAGATGCAAAGTGGCAACAAATCGCGTTAGCAAAATGTCAAAAGATAATAATCCTTTTTGTTTACGCGAGATATTGCGGCCACGCCCACACAGCTCAAGAAAATCTATCTCTGTGTGTGTGTGCAGAAGCCTGGAAATCTTCGATAAAAAAAAGAAATGTGAATAATGCAAATGGCAATAAAAAATAGGCAACAAAAATTATATGGATAACGCAAACGAAGCGCATCGGAAGACGGCAAAAGCCAAAGGCCAAAGCGGAAATGGCCAAATGGCGATGGCGATGGCGATGGCAATGGCTGAGCTGCCAACGCTGCGCCTAATGTTATGCAATGACAATTTTTCGATGCTCTACTGCAAGAGGTTAACGCAGAGAGTTCAGGGAAGTGAACACAACTCGCAAGACTAGAAGTGGAGGGAGACAAAGTCGTTCAATAAGTAGCTCAAGCATAAATTCAGAAAAGTTTAGAGTTGGCAGATACATAAATGGATTCACATCGTATCGTAAGATAAAATAGATTAGATACTAATTTAAACTACTTTAAACTGTGTGCTTTAATTTATAACATATATAATAATTGAGCAAAGTATTTAAAGCCATGTTATTTCTTATAAAACGTTTGTTTCACTGTACACAAAATAATTCTGTATTAGCTGATGGACTTACAAACCTTGCTTGATCTTGGTTTTGAATATTAATTAATATTTCAATATATATCAATCATAACTATCAATTATATCTGTAAAATATAGTATGTACACTCTATGGAACTAAGATACAATATCCTTAAGAGCTTCCCCACTACTTCAGTCAGTTTATGGAAACTACATCTCTCTGACTTAATATTATATTTATGATACCTAACAACTAAAACTATTCTAAACTTCTCAAGCGCCCCCCAAAAGACATTCTGGCCATTACTAGCCCATATATAAAGCCTTGCCTCTGCTGAGCATTGTTGCATGTTGTGCTCTGTTTCCTTTGCTTTCGCTTTTTCTCGCATACTCTTTCTCTTCTCTCGGATTGCACTTCGCATGCAAAACTGTGTCAAATTTAACGCCTTCGGTAATGAATTTGTAACAACATTTTATTGTTGTGCTTTTGCTACCAGCGGAACCGAGTGGAGCGGGGGCGGGACTGAGCAGATGAGGATAGGCCCCTACAGCTGCTCCCTTAGCCCAGCAATTGCTGCTTCTCGCGGCGTCTGGCAGTGTTTTTCTTATGGCACAATAAAAACAACACAGCCCGCAAAACAAAAGCATAAAACTGTGTTAACAAGGCGAACGACAACAGCAGCAACAACAACATGGGTAACAACAAATTACAATAACAACTGGTGGCTGTACAAGAATAAGGACAACAATGCGAAAGGGTTTTGGGCACTGCCTCCTGCCAGTCCCCTGCCCGACTGCCTGCTGGCAAACAATGCGTTTTGCATTTTAGCAACAATTTGACACAAATTAAAATGTGCAAAGGATAAGAAAATGTCTGCCACTTGCACCATGGAGCCACGCACGAATCCTTGGCACAGGATGTACCCCGCTGCCCTGCTCTGCCCTCGTCCTGCCACATGTCTCGCATATTTTAGCACCGCCTCCTGCCATGTGTCAAATATTTGTCGTTAGCTGCCTCCTGGCCGGGTATCCGCCAGCTTCCGACTTCTCCATTATTTTCTGTTCTATGCTGTTTTTTTTTCCTTCTTTTTTTCGATGCACACCTGAATGAGGCGCGGAGCTGGCAGGCGCCCGCGGCTGTCGCGGCTGTATCTTCATTTGCCTGGCTGCTCTGTTCATTCCAATGAAGTGGAAATATGTCAACAAGCGACGGAAGTTGGCTTCAGCAATAAAAAAAAAGCATGCTAACACTCACACACACTCAAATACACTTACACACACACACACACTCATCCAATATCGCGCATTACACATACGACCCGTGGGCACTGCTAGTTAATGTTGTTAGCGAAAGCAACGCAGGCTGCCTCTGCTGGAGGCCAGATAAAACTAGTTGACATACTTAGAGCAGGCAGTGTTATGGGGCATACACGACCTGACAGCAGGCATGCAACAACAAGACTTAAGAGGAACTCCAAATGAGTTTCTAAGCTGCAATTGAATGAATTTCTTAGATTTGGTTAATACTAACAGCAATAAAATGTTATTAAATAATATATTTAAAAGACAAACAACAGATCTCTTACAGCTGAAATCACAATAAATTTGCGCTAATCTTCAAATGAATTAAATTGCACTTAGAGTGCATTATAAAGTCGACTTGAAGAGCTCTCCGCCCTCAAACCGCTGGTTGCCCCTCTCAAATGTATTTCTATGTGCTATATTTAGTTGGTGATTCATGATAATGAGAGCGTATGTCTCTATGCGAGTGTGGGACGTGTGGAATTTGATGCTCTGATTTCGCAGTTTGTCACTGAGGCGTCTAAAAATTGCATTGCAACGCCGGAGTTTCCTGCTGTCCTACTGAACAGTTGGACCGTTGTACGGCTGTACTGTTGTACGGCTGTACGCCTGTACGGCTGTTTTGCTGTTGCGTTGTCGTTTTCGGCTGCTCCCCGTTGTTGTCGCACTTCCGTTGCGCGCTGTTTAACTTTTTGTGTGTGCAGCGACATGCGCGCCCATAAATTCGCTCTCAAAGCAACAACTAAAACTGAAATAACTGGCGTAAGATTTGTTACACATTTCTTGTATATGGCCAACAAATTCACTGTCTCCCTTTGTGCCGGCGCTCCCTTGTCCGTCTCCCGGCTGACCTTCCAGTTGCTTACTTATATTTCTAGCTGGCATTTGGAAGTTGCCATTTATCTTTGGCTTTATGCCAAACACAAGCCTGGCACGGAAATGCTGCTTATTTGTAAAGAGTTACAGTGCCATTTTCCTAAGATCCCCATATCCTCGTGCATGGCACATGCCAGATGACCTGCAATAAACTGCGAGAGTTTATCAGGCCGGGCGGACTGGGCTCACGCATATTTCAGCACACTTCATTAGGCCCTAGTTTCGGTCGGGGTGGCTCATTAAAACGCATTTAACATCTGGTTATTCGATTTGCCTCCGTTTCGGCAGCCTTTTGAACAGCAGCCAGAATTAAATTGGAATTACACAAATATTTGTCTGGATGTGGCGACCACAAAATGTAAAAACAATTGCGCATTATTCAATTAGTGCGAGGAAGTAAACAAATATTACATTATATATATCTCTACACCAAATGAAATTTGTCTCTGTATGTGTGTATCTGTGTGGGCTTGTGTGTACATACATTTGGCATGTCATTTGGTATTATGGCGTCTACCATAATAATTACAGTTACAAATTGGAAACGCATACAATAATACGAGCAGAGGCACTTCCTAGAGGGTGTGTGTGTGTGTGTGAGTATGAGTGTACGTGTGTAATTGCAATTTATAAATTTGCCGTTTAAAGTTTAATGTTTAACAGTACTAAATAATAAAATGGCAATTGTAATTGCCCTTTTAAAGGATTTTTAGAGTTTATTATTTAAAAAAGTGTGAAATTGCGATTTTCGTGACCTCAAATACAATTTAAATTATGCATTTATGATTTTTAGTAAAATATATTTTAGATATAGAGAACTGTCCCTATCACAGGTAGTCCCTCAGTGTTATTGATTGCCTTTCTCTCTCTCACTCATTCTCGCTTCTCATTCTCTGTCTCTCTCTCTCTCTCTAAACAATAGTGATATTTTTAAAGTTCTGTTTCAGTAATTGTATCTTTGCTGGGTCACGCAAATTGCAACAAAATATTTGGCACACCCATTATTTGTGCCATATGGGCAGTGTTGTGTATGTGTGTGCGTGTGTGTGTGAGTGTGCGTGTGCATGCGTATGTTTGTCATTGGCTAATTAGTGGTCGCAAAACACAAACAAAAACCAAACCGAGTTGGCATATGCGAAAGCATGTTATGGTAATGCAATCAGAAGGCCAAATGTGAAATATCATATGAAAATCGATTTGAACTATGCACTGAACGGCCATTAACATGCACTCAAATCCCATAACCATAATTATTAATGTGCCACGATAATGCAAAGTGCAAGCAGCGATGCAGCATCAATATTCCCACCCTCCCTCCGAATATACATAAAACACACACCCACAGCCCTCACATCTGACTTTTCTGCGACTCCTTGTTGATTTGTCGGGAGTCGCCTGATAGGATTGTCAAATGCTCGTGAGCCGTGGCGTTATCAGCCCAGGGGCTGATGGTGTAAATCTGTTGGCGCTACCAAACAAATGGCAAGCTATGCGCACAATTGCAGGCCATTCATCTTGGGCGCCATCTAACAATTGTTCGCTCAATCGGCGACAAAAACGCAGACATGAAAAGCAGACGACGCAGGACACGCGCGCCCTTTTGTACGTGTAGAAGTACGAGTTTATCGATTGGTTTTCATCAACCGTACAGCAAACACAGACCGACAGACAGACAGACACACACACACAAACACACACTCACACACATTTAGCTGCAACTACCAGCTCAGAGTTCCATTGGAAAGCTAAAGCTATAGCCCAAATCCCCGTCATGAAATTCGTAGCTCGCCGCAGCGAGCAGCCATTGAGTTATGGCAAACATGCGGCATAAATTATGGGTTTAGGCAAAGTGCTTGACACCAGCAACCGGAGGGTGAGCGCTGATGTGAGCTGGTGCAGAGCAAGCGTTGACATGCCAAGTGCTCGCTACCATCCACCAGCTCCATGACATGACAGTTGCTCATCGAGCTCGTCAATGTCGCCGGTCGATGATGATGATGTGACGTGGATGTTGATGATGATGATGTTGTTGCTGTTGTTGTTTGATGATGACGCTAACTTTCATTACTTGTCATTTGAACATTTCAAGCATTTTACTGGCTTGCTCTGGCTATAATATTATTACCAAACTATGACACACACAGACACACACCCACACGCATATATTCAACATATTGACATCTCTTTGGCAATTATTCAAAAACCATTTTTGGCTAAACGCTTTAGCCGCAATTGGGCAAAAATACCAAAACGAAACGAAGCGATGAAGAGTTTATGCCAGAGCGTGCGAATATTTGTTGGTAAATCGGGCCATAAGAACAGGCGTAACATTTATTGGTAGCGTGATCAAAGTGAATTATGAGAGAAATATCCTTTCGCTTATCGCATTAAATGAGTCAAAAGAATTTCTAAAACTTTAAAAAGGAAATGAAATTAAATAAATAATATGTGCGCTTAATGGCAACATATTCTACGACATTATTTCTAGTTATTTCTCTATTATAGCATAAAAATATATTTTCAAAAGTGTGTATGTTAAAATTAAAGCATTAAATATTTATTGCAATTTAATAAATTTAAATGATTTATAAAGTGAAAATTAGAACTTTAAATATTTATCCGAGTTTAAAGCTATTTCTATTTTGTGTCCCTGACCAGACAGATGGGCAATAATTCATAGCTTCAGTCAATGTCAAGATCTGGCCTGCAACTAATAAGCCTCCCTGGGCGACAATTCGTTGAATCGGCCACCAAGGGCATACAAAACATCGAGCGCTTCGCTGTGCGTCGTGGCGTATGATTATTGCGTATACGCAATGGGTTCACTTTAACTTTATGAATTATGCATTGGCCTTTATAACAATTTTTGCGGTACACCCTGAGCTGCTTCAATAAAATCTGCGTTTTGGCGCTCATAAATGTTTAACGCACCTGCAGCAGCCACATGGCAGCTGCTGCTTTGCTTACACATCCCGTTGCTGTATGCCGACCTTTTTATCACACACACAATTGGGCACAGCGCGGCGCAAGAGCCCTTTTTTGGCCGCATTAGCAACAATCAATGTGTGGAAGCCAGCGTCTATTTTAGTTGCCATGTATTCCCAGCATAAATCACATGCAGAGCAGGCCCTGTGCTCGTCCTCGTTCTCGTCCTCGGTCCATGTCGGCGTCCTCATCAGCGGCCGTTGCCGTTGCCGTTGCCGTTGCTATTGCCATTGCCGTGTGTGTTCGTTATTTATTCATAGCAAACGCTCTGCTATGCTGCCGACGTCGCTGTCGGTGTCGCTGTTGCCGTTGCTGCCGTTCACTGTCGGAGGTGATGATGGCATTAGAACGCGGCCGCGTCTGTTGCATGAAATGCTAGCAAATGCTGGCAAAAATAAATACACTAAACCTCAGCGAATAACCAAAAGCCGCTGCCGCAAAACAATGCGACGCTTGTTGTCAATGCTGCCATTGTTTCTGTTGTTGTTGTTGTTGTTGTTGTTATTCTCGGTACGTGTGTGTGTGCTTAGCGTTGCGTAAAATAAATCATTTTGCTGCGGCACACACACGCACACACCGATTGGTTCAGATGTTACAAGCAGCCAAACAAATTGCCGACTGACTGCCCTCTGCACATTTGTTGGTTAGGCGAAAACAAAAAAAAAAGTTGTATAAATTGCTTAAATGAATAAAAATGAGAGGAAAATTAAGCACTTGCCATGCGAAATGAAAATATGCAAAAACATTTCTAAAACCCAAAACGAGTTCAAAAGGTGACTGCGAGCTATTAGAGTTAAGCTACGAACGAGATAAGTTCGCGGCTTAGTTCCGTCCAAATGAGTCGCAAATGGATGAAGTCATTTGATAACTGAGCGCTGTGCACTCGGCAAGTGTGTGCCATGAAAATTGTATACAATTTAATTAATTAGCGGCACAGTTATTAAAACTCACAAAGTGGGCACGATGAGAAGGAAAACAAGAGTATCATGTACAAGAAACAACTGAACAAAGCAGAAACGGAAAGCCTCATTTGTATGTTTATTTCTGGAATTATTTTTTATAAATTCCGTCAATAAATAAATGTAATATATTATGGTTGACTGCTGTTTATTTCTCTTTAATTAGTAACTTAACAATATTAGTTAAATTTCAAGGCAATAAGACTCTGTGTCGAGACTGATATACAAATCCGGACTGGCTAGTTCCCTTAGTTGAAATGAAGAATGTTCTTTTATTGATATCGATATATTGTTGTTATCGAATTTTGGCAGATTGGGTGCCCATACTTCCATTGTGTATTTGCCGAAATTTAGCTTATGTAAACTAAAATATTTACAGCAGGTTCACAGACAGTTTTAATACAAATTTGGCAGACACAACCAAAAAAGTATGCTATATATTTTGAAATGCACTGCATAAAATCAGCCCGTAGCGTTTACACAGCACAACAACAAACAAAAGCTGCTAGTTTGTATAATATTCGATATTGTTCACGTATACATGCAGTATATATAAAGTAACATATATAATATATATGTATAATGCTTAACGATATACAATAGACACTCATATTGTAATAAATGAATTTAATGGTAAGCAAGTTGATCAAACAAACGAATAATAAAACAGTTTGCACCAAGCTCATAATTTATAATTTTGCTGAAAGCTGAATTCAATGAAAATTTTCATATTCGCCGACAAACAGATTGAATACGAGTGGCTAATAGCGAGACATGCCATTTTATAAAGCGAGATCTTTCGCTCTCATCAAACCCACTGACCATGTGTTTACCTAGCATTGTGCGTAATTCAATTTCCCTCGTGTTGGCCGAGTGGAGGCAACTGGCCGGAAACACTAAAAGCCCGCGTCGAGGGCCAAGTTTGCGCTGCTCTGCACAAATATAATTAAAATGCTCAAACGGCAAATGACTCGAATGCCAACGCAATGGCACTAACAAAACAGGCAGCAACGGCAACAACAATAACAACAACAACAACAAACTGGCAAACAAGTAAACTTGTCATTTAATTTGCCTGGCAGAGCTCGAAGTGAACGATTCTATAGAAACTGGCGGCCTGGCAAAGACCAGCCAACAGCCAGCTGAAGCCGGCCAATCAAACTATGGTCAAGTCTTTGATTCTCATCGCTATTTAAATTGTCAGAAAGCTGCTGTGCAAATTTAAACGATACAACAAAAGTACACAGCTATCTTTGGGAAGTTGACGAATTGAAGCCTTAGCTGAATTAAAGGCAATGCTGCAGATTTGTAAACTAATCGACAACTTTATATAAACACTAGAAGATGGAGACTGTTACAAAAACCAACTCAAGTTCCTTCACAAGAAATACCCCCCATGCTCAAACGGTTACTTAATCCTGGGACCTAGCATTTAGTTCGGAGGTTCTGCATCAACGCTGTAAGATTTCACGATGTCCACGATGCTCACGTAGGTGCCCATTATGCCACCAAAAGCGCCAACGCTAAGCAAAAACAAATTGACCACAAGCCTAAGCTTGCATTTTCCATAGCCCGTCTCATATTGTATACAGATTTGGAGTAGGGACGGAAATATAAGACCCAATACCGATAGGCAAAAGGAGCCAACGAGCGATAGAAACAGCGACAAATCGGGGATGGCAACGGCGCAAGCAACTGAAACGTAAAATGTAGAATAACAACAAATTATTTACAATATGTACTATATATTCCAAGGCAACATCTGAAGTGCTTACCTGTGAGCACTACAACCACCGCACGAAAGAGGAGCTCGTAGATCAACTGTTTTGTGGGACTCTCAACATGTTTGCTGAGATACTGCACCCACACAATGTTCGCCGTGACATATCCCTGAAGCGCATAGGATATATAAATGGTGATAGCAAAGAAGATTTTCACCACCTGCGCGAGGCTGCGATAAATCGAAAATAGAAGAAACTAACGTTTTTTCGCCGCTTATCCGGCATATAAGCAATGTTTTCACAATACTTACACATCCTGTGGAATATTCAGCGTTATACTGCCCAATGCCTCTTCACCATATTTCCAGTAGCCAGAGAATCCGATAAACACATACAGACTCAAAACAATGGCCATGCCCCAGTTCATAATTCCACAGGGGTGCACAAAAAAGCGAGGCTGCTCCATGTTCTCCTCTATAGCTAAAATCTGCACACAAGAACAGAAAGTTACAGCTGACAACAGCTGCTCGGATCAATATGCGTCATCAACTTACCACGCCCACCGCCTCCACAGCAAACAACACGGTGCCAAAGAATGTGGGCAGCGTCGAATAATGCGCAAATTGCTTGCGTTCGCTCAGAGCCGGCAACTTACGAAAAACATAGTACAAAATAATGCCAAAACCTGCGAAGAAAGAGGAAACAGATAGTTAAGTTGAGATAAGTTAAGTTGAGCAGGCAGTCCCAGGTAGACTTACCGATAAACATCAAGAAATTTGCCACGCTGGAGAATGGCGCTAAAAACTTCAAGTTGCGAATGCTGTAGATCAGTAATAGCGGCAGAATCAGCATGCACATGTGCAGGCGCACATCCCACACCACCAAATACTCATCGACGACCTGCTTGATGCTTCCCGCTATGAAGACCACATAGACGCAGCAGATGCCAAAGTGATAAAAGGCTAAAAAGCCATCCACAAACGGACTAAAGGGAACGAAATAGATGTTAGCTTTGAGGCGTAGGCTGCACTCAGGGGAAAACACTCCTCTAGTTAAGGTACTGGCGGAATATAATTTGTACCGTTCTCTTCTTAAAGATTATTTTTTAAGAGTTTCATAAGAATTCGTAAAAAAATACCGGAAATTTTTTTTCTTATTTAATAAAATCATTCATGACTGCCTTTTCGCTGAGTATTCTACAACTTACACGGCAACGGGCGCAAAGCAGCGCAGACACGGCGGACCCTGCAGAAAGCCCATCTTCATAGCCTCCGAGAAGCTAATATAGGGCACACGTTCGGCCTTGCATAGAACGTACATGCTATTTATCTGCAGTTGGAAACTAGGCAATGAAAAAAACCATATGTAAAATAATCTTTCCGCTTACCAATATGTGTAAACAGTATAACGCAATAGCTCCGATGATAAGGGTAAAGACAATTCCATTTATGTAACCCGCATGCGCGAAAGCGCTGGGCATGGCCAGGACACCTGTGCCAATGGATGCTTTCAAGAAGTGCGCAAATGTTTGCCAAACACTAAAAGAGTATAAAAGACATTTACTATAAATACTCAAAGAGAAGTATATCTTACTTGGTTGGATTCTTCACATCTCGATGCAAATGGGGATCGAAGTCGTTAATGGGATCAAGTGTTGGCCTTTTCATTGTAGATTTTATATTATATACACTCTGTAATTTTTAAAACTGATTTCAAACCGCTAAATTTCGACAAGCATGGCAAATTGCCTACAATAAAAGTGGCAATACGGAATGATAAACCTAATGTATTTACAAAACTACTTCCAAAAAATAAGAAATCTCGAAAAAAAAAAATGTATATTCATTTTTGACAAAAATTAAAGCGATATTGTTACATAGTGAAAATAGTATAAAATAATAAAAAAGAGTGCTCTGGCCGGGAGGGCCCGACTAGAAAATACCCTGAACCCAACTGCGAGTTGTCTTTACATACATTTCAACCCAATTGCAAAAATACATGCAAATGTATTTAGTCAAAATCACACATCCACACACACACGCTCACATATATACATATGATAAATACGATAATTGTCGATAGCTCGAAATACACTTTATCTGCGTATGACATACACGAACTTATAAAACTAAACTTAAACTCTGTAGCTTTTATTGCAACGCTTGCTGTCAATTGGCTTGTCAAATTTATCAAATCTTGCGCTACATTGTCTTTAATAACTCTTATGCTTCATAGCCGATCCTGATGAAACTTTTTATAACATATGTCAGCCGAATTTGGTGTCTCGAGCTAATCTAAGAGATAAGCTTAACAAATTTGTAGTAAACTTATAGAGACGGACATGATTAGATCGACTCGGCTGTTGATCCCGATCAAGAATATAAATAATTTATTGGGACAACGGTGCCTCCTTCTGCCTGTTACAAACATTTGCACAAAACCATTATACCCGCTTACCCATTTCCGATGGGCCTAAATTTCTTTCTAGCCACTGACAGATTCATATTTCATGAATCCAGAAAATTTTTTTTTCTATATACTCGTATTATAATAAATAAATTTTGTACAAAACAACTTGACTAATCAAACGGAATATACAACATTTTGTATTAGGGTACAATTTTTAATTTTGCTAAAAGCTTCAAATAAAATTTTCATATTCGCCTGCAAACAGACTGAACACACAAGTTGCTAATCGCGAGACAAAATAAGATTTTTACGCGTATGCATGCCATTTTTTAAAAGCGAGATCTTTCGCTCTCATCAAACCCACTGACCATGTGTTTACCTAGCATTGTGCGTAATTCAATTTCCCTCGTGTTGGCCGAGTGGAGGCAACTGGCCGGAAACACTAAAAGCCCGCGTCGAGGGCCAAGTTTGCGCTGCTCTGCACAAATATAATTAAAATGCTCAAACGGCAAATGACTCGAATGCCAACGCAATGGCACTAACAAAACAGGCAGCAACGGCAACAACAATAACAACAACAACAACAAACTGGCAAACAAGTAAACTTGTCATTTAATTTGCCTGGCAGAGCTCGAAGTGAACGATTCTATAGAAACTGGCGGCCTGGCAAAGACCAGCCAACAGCCAGCTGAAGCCGGCCAATCAAACTATGGTCAAGTCTTTGATTCTCATCGCTATTTAAATTGTCAGAAAGCTGCTGCAAAAAAATTACGGCACAGCTGGCATGGAAATGTCGACGAATAAATCCCCTCGCTGAATTAATTCAGCAATTCAGCAATTGCAATGTTGCAAATATGTCAACTAATCACCAACTTATTATCAAATAAATACTAGAAGATGGTGTTAATAGTCATAAACGAAAAGGTTTTTTTACGAAAACTGTCCTTTATAAATATATATTATCTACAATGTTAATTAATTTTCTTTCATTGAGCAAAAACTTACTTGAAAATTTAAAGAAAAAATCACAAAAAAAGGCAGATACTTTTTATGCTAGCTACATGATCTAAACAACCATGATCGATTGCCTAGTGACTGCATAGCCTTTAAGCGTAGGAAATGTCCTCTTAATATTATGAAACCCTCCGTTAGGGTATACAAAAAAGGGCGCTGCATTTTACACAGCTTCTGGTCGCTTTGAAGGGTGACTGCAATTTCTATTTTGTTGCCATTTTTAAAACGAATGTTGTGTTATTTCCGTCAAAAGAGTAATTAAACGTACAAAGCAAACGGCAATTCAACACACACGCCTGGGTGGCTCGATGAGTTGGCAAACAACATTTATTATGCGCAACGTTTTGGCCTTGTGCAACCCTCGCTGGCAATGTGCATTTGGCTTCTTATGGCCGGCGGACATTGCGGCGTTGTGGTCTGCAGAAGACAACGTACGTGTGCAGGGAATGAGGAGCATGTCGACAGGAACCTGAGCGCAAAACATTGTAAATAAATGCGAGGCAGAGACACTGAGTGAGATAGATGAGGGGAGAAGAAGGTGGGGGGCGGCAGCATCGCCAAGTCTGGCCAGGATTCGGAAAAGGGTGCACGGTGTCTGCCATTCTGACCTGCGGGTGCTTTTGTGTTAATTGCGGTTGCATTTAATTACAGTTCGTTGCATTTGCCGCATGTCGGACTGTCTGACTATCTGCGGGGGGGTGTGTGTGTGTGTGTGTGTGAGCGTTGGATGATACGAGGCCAGCGGAATATACTTACATTCCTGCTCCGGTAATATGCCCTCTACTCCACTGTCCGCAACGCTTAGCTTTTAATTAAAGTCAAAAGAATTCAGCTGGCAGGCAGCTTGACTTTTGGCCCGGCCTTGTTCAAGCTGGCCCATAAACCGCCTCGACTATCGGCTTGTGTGCGCAGGCGGCAATAATTAGCAGACCAAACAGCAGGGTGCAGCCACCCAAATGACATACACGGCCCGCAACATGATTTGCATAAGCCACACGCAGGGGTTACGCTAGATTACGTATACGCAGCGTTGCATAAACATTGCTGCGAGCTCTCCAAATGCACTAAGGTCTACTCAATTATGTGTGCTAGTATTAGTATATAAGTATTTAATGCCCAGCTTAAGCCAATTGCGCCGAAAATGAGTCGATAATGTCCACGATGCTGACGTAGGTGCCCACCACGCCACCGAAAAGGCCAAAGAGCAGCAGCAGCAAATTGACCAGAAGCCTAAAATTCCATGGTCCATAGCCCGTCTCATATTGCACACAGATTTGGAGCAGCGCCGGAAATATAAGACCCAATATCGATAGGCAAAAGGAGCCAACGAGCGATAGAAACAGCGACAAATCGGGGATGGCAACGGCGCAACCAACTGAAATACAGAATAAAAATAAAGTTATTTGCATATATATATATAGATGTTCCAAGGCAGGTTCTTAAGTGCTTACAAGTGAGCAGCACAATCAGCGCCCGAAAGCAGAGTTCGTAGAGCGTATGTTTTTTGGTATCCTTAAAGCGTTTGCTGAGATACTGAGTCCACAGGATGTGCGCTGTGACATATCCCTGGAGCGCATAGGATATATAAGTGGTGATGGCAAAGAAGATTTTCACCACCTGCGCGAGGCTGCGATAAATCAAAAATAGAAGAATAAAAGCTTTTAGTTAAATCAGCCAACCCGGCGTATGAGCAATATTTTTACAATACTTACATCTCCGACTGTGGTATATTCAGCGTTACACTGCCCAGTGCCTCCGCACCGTACTTCCAGTAGCCAAAGAATCCGAGAAACACATACAGACTCAAAACAATGCCCATGCCCCAGTTCATAATTCCACAGGGCTGCACGTAGGCGCGAGGCGTGGCCATGTTCTCCTCTATGGCCAAAATCTGCACCAAAAACCAAAAGTGAAAGCTGACAATCGCTGATTTGATCAATCAACCTCATTAACTTACCACACCCACCGCCTCCAGGGCAAACAGCACGGTGCCAAAGAATGTGGGCAGCTTCGAATAATGCACAAAGGGATCGCGTTCGCTCAGCGGCGGCAACTCAACCAATATATAATACAAAACAATGCCGAAACCTGAAGAAAAAGCAAAAGCAGATAGTTAAGTTCTTGGTAGGGAGTTTCAGGCAGACCTACCAACAAACAGCAGCAAGTTGGCCGCGCTGGAGAATGGCGCTAGGACCTTCAAGTTGCGAATGCTGTAGATCAGTAAAAGCGGAACAATCAGCATGCACATGTGCAGGCGCACATCCCACACCACCAGGTACTCATCCACCAGCTGCTTGATGCTCTCCGCTATGAAGACCACATAGACGCAGCAGATGCCAAAGTGATAAAAGGCTAAAAAGCCATCCACAAACGGACTAAAGCGGAAGAAGTAGATGTTAGGCATAGGCCACACTCAGGAAAAACACTGATCTAAGTTCAAGTACTCTTAAATTGAGTAGAAATAATTTTTGAACTTACGTGGCAATGGGCGCAAGGCAACGCAGACAAGGCGGACCCTGTTGCAGGCCCAGTTTCATGGCCTCCGAGAAGCTAATATAGGGCACACGCTGGCGCTTACAGAGAACGTACATGCTATTTATCTGCAGTTGAAAAAAAACATTAAAATTATATAAAATAAACAAACATTGTATAAGCCAAGCTGACCACTTACCAATATGTGTAAACAGTACAGGGCCAGGAGGCCTATGATAAGGGTGAAGACAAGTCCGTTGACGTAACCGGCATGCGCGAAAGCGCTGGGCATGGCCAGGACACCTGTGCCAATGGATGCTTTCAGGAAGTGTGCAAAGGTTTGCCAGTTACTAAAGGAGTAAAAAGCGCAGTTATTATGCTCAAGTGCTCAAAGAGTGCTCATAACTCACTTGGTTGGATTCTTCACATTGCGATGCATGTGGGGATCGTAGTCGTCTTTGGGGTCAACTGTTGCCTTGACTGTCGTCACAATCGATTCATTTTT
The DNA here is from genome assembly GCA_035041545.1 of Drosophila colorata. Taxonomy (NCBI): domain Eukaryota; kingdom Metazoa; phylum Arthropoda; class Insecta; order Diptera; family Drosophilidae; genus Drosophila; species Drosophila colorata. The sequence continues at coordinate 13,334,212 of JAWNLD010000564.1, forward strand.
TATAGTGTTCCTAAGATAAGCGGGAATTTATATCATATAGGTTTAGTGATTTTTACAATACTGATTTCTATTGCCGTTGAGCGTTGTTGTGTCAGCATTTATTGCTGATAAATATACCCCAAGGAACGAAAACAATTGTAAATGTTTACAAGCATGGCAAATGGCATGCAATAAACGTGGTAATTGCTTAAAGAGTGATATAATTAATGTCTTTTCAAAAGCGCTGTCGCAAAATATCAAACTTATACACACAAAACCGAAAAAAATCATATAAATATTTTTGGCAAAAATAGAACCAACGTTTTTTTTGACGGTTCTAGTGACAGAGACAGTCGTTTTGTGCCACCGTTGTTTACTCATCAGGTAGAGTTTACGACTGAAGATTCCCAGCTAGATTGTCTAATATACTCACTGCATTGTCAGGCGAAGGTAGCGTTAGATTAATTGTTAAAGCTACTCGTCCGAACATAAAATTTATCACACACGCGGCTTTTGAGATAAAAGATACACTTTACAGTAATTATGGCTACAATTTACGTTTAAAGTATTCGCGGGATATTTAGTTAACGGCACAACCAAGCGATTTGCCCAACGAGCAGCTACTAAATGAAGAACCCGCGTCGAGCTACCTCAACACCCTCGAAACGAATGGAACATGTTCAAAAAATTGTTAATCTGCCAAAATAAATTTGCAATAATTTAGAAATCCATTTACAGAGCGCAAAAAATGCAGCAATATATATATGCAAAGCAAAACAAATATATAGAAGCCAAAAAAAAACATGTCATACTTGTCTTACACGAAAATCCAGAATTTTAATTATTTTATATCAATAACAGATCGTTTCAAAGTTCTTAAGCTTTTAATATAACTGGGATTTAGGCAAAACCTGCGAAATGTGCCTTGCACCCACCCAAGACAGCAACCAAATGTTCACAAAGCTTGCCTACGCTTAAAGTTTTCTGCTAAGAAACTTACCGCGCGACGCTGCCAACTTGCTTCCAAGCGATCTAATTCCCGAGATAAACTTTTAGAAAGCTCTGTTTCACTGCTCTTTTTTTAATACTGCCACATAGAGAGTTTATTGCTCATTATTTGCACAAGTTTTCTTCTTTTTATTTTTATTTTTTGTTGTTTTTATTTGTTGCTTTTTTGATTATTCTTCATTCAAAAGCTGTTCGGAACAGACGTGGATTCCGCTCGTCTCTCTAAAATTTGTTGTGCGCTTGAGAGAAAAGGCTAAATTTTATTATTATGATACAATAAAACACTCGGTGTTATTTAATGTGTTTCATGTGGAAAATTATACGAATTTAAAAGCAATTAAATACAGAAAGCCAGCAACAACAAGCTCAACCGGTTTTTATAAAATTTTCCCATTGTTTTCACGTCAAGTGAAACGGTCGGCGACAAATTATTAAAACAAATATAATAACTTATATGCCATTTATGCAAACAAACGTATATGTATATATAAAGTGTGAGAATGTGTATTTATTTGTTAAACATAGCATGAAATATATCAATACATAAATAGACAAAAGCCAAAGTGTAAACAGATCACGATACTATCAAAAATAACAATAATAATAATATCAGGTTATAGCAAACCGAACGCATAATACAACAATAACAAAAGCCACAGCAAATCCATCAACAACAGCAATATAACCCAGACAACTATGGTATACTCCATAAAGGTGAGCAGCCAACGCGTTTTCCCCAAAAAAAAATTCGCCAATCCCCCAATTGTTCCCCGCGTGTCGCACGTCGCGCGATTTTAGGCCAACCTCCAGTATTTAATTGACGGTCTGGCCAAACTAGTTTTAGACTTTTACAACGCTGGTGCCAGGGCCCATCGAGTGAAAGAGGAAGAGCGGCACGTATGCTCCGTTCTAGGTATTCTCTCGAGGCAATCTTTTTGTATTCCCCTGCTGAAGGCATCGTCACATTATATAGTATATATATATTCTTAATCAGCATCCGACCGTCAAACTAGTCTCTCATTGTCATTCAATTTGCATAGGTCCGTATTTTTATTGCTGTCGAAATCGGCCAGATAACTGCCATATGAAGAATCAGTTGAAAAATTAAATTTTTGTATAAACAATTTGTTTATTTTACAAAATATCCAGAGTGTTTTTGTAAGAAAAACATTATTGTTTTCAAAGATATCCTATCCAACATCGAACTACATTTATAGGGGAACCCAGCTGTCACACCTATGTATGTATGCATGTATGTGTTTAATCATCGACACCCCGAAGTAAACTCAATCTCGTTTATATGCACATGGAATTAAAATGGTAAAAAAACTCGCTTGCAATGATTTATTCCGCCCAATGCTAGACATTTAATTACGTATCGCTCAGCGTAGCTGGACTCTATATAGGGCATATACTGTGACGTATGCAGACCTCTGATTATCTGATAGATTGGCATTGTGCTAGGTGTGTGGTTTGCTGTATGCGACTATCGCCCGAAGGGTTATCATTTAACTATATCAATAACACTGACAACGACTTCAGTACATGGCTTTATCAAAGAGCAGTCATCAAATTATGTTATAAGTCGTAACTAGGTAGTTCTCACTTAATCGTATCTCTAGAGTATCAATTGAAAACTGTGTAATTGATACGGAAACCCCTGCACAACTACCAAAATTAGTTGCAATTAGAATATTTTAAAATTGATAATTATTTGTAATTTTAAAATTTTGAAACACAGCTCCGAGCTGCTTTCTTAATGCCCATTACAAGCTAATAAAGTATATTCCTTACAATTTCAAAAACTCCAGAACGACAATATAATGACATACTAAAATAATTATAATAATAGTACCTACCATTAGGAGAACGTGTTCGGCAGTAAATAATTTTACTGTCATTTTTCATTTCATTGTTTTTTTTTTCTCGGCTTTAATTTGGATTAACGTCAAATGCGGCTCACACGCGAGTTCAGACTCGTTTCTCATATAGGAGGCTAAAACTAGTTGGTTGCTCAATAGGAGGCTTCCTCGGATTCTGCAATTATTCCGTTGCCATATGCAACAAGCAATCAATTGATGGGCGGAACACTAGACCTTAGAGACTAGACACTGGGAACAACTGCTGGCCAAGCATACTATATAACCTGTACCTAATAGAACACGTAAATGATAAGCCCTAAACATTTCATAAGCTACCAGGCGCCGTATCTCAAGACTCACTGATAACGATAAGTTATTATTATTGCAGTCTGGCAAGCCCGAGCGCAAAGAACCGAATTCTGGCTAAGGTTAGTGTCAAGCAAAACATGTTGGTGGTAAGATGTGTGTACTATGAAAAGTATTTCACATACATTGGAAGACATTGCGCTTAATACCATATGTATATAGTAATATACGATGTACTTCAATGAATCACTTGCCGTTCGGGTAGACGGTAACGGCAGGCACTAACGATTCCCAGGGGGCGTCTTATCAGAAAAGCTGGTGCTCGTCTATTTTTGGGACAATAACAAACAAATAAAACAACAACAATTTGATTGCTGTTTCCGAGAGTGCAAAGAGTTCAGTTCAATAGAAAACAATTTGAAATGCTAATTTCATTATTCAAGTTTTCGTGTTGTCATCATTTGCTTGCCCATTCCGCATTCGTTTACCCAAAAGAGCATTTGTTTGCTTATCTCATTTCGGTCAATCTCTAATTAATAGCTTATCTGAATATCATTGCAGAACAGCGAAACCGGTGAGTTTGAGTATTTCTATACCGATTCAGCACGCGTCAAGCAGCCCAAGTATGATGAGGAGACCGGCGAGCCTGTGAACGATCAGATGAAGGTGCGCTATCGCAAGCACGGAAATTTTCACGTCCCGAAGCGTTTCTTGCGTGGCACCATCTGTGACGAGGTGGACAGTGTGCTGGCCAACAAATACCATTGCGACGTGGACATAACGGCCAAGCATGTGGTTGGCAGTAAAGCATTAAATATTACGACGAAACTCAAGAAAATAACGCCCGGCTATGAGCGAGAGGATTACATTCGCATGGATGGCGTTAGTACCGTGAGTGGAACGCAGCTCCATTATTTCATGCAGAAGCTAACCTTCGATTATCCTCCATTTTTTGCAGAACATCATACTCGGCTACGAGCGCAACAATTCCTTCCTGCTCTTCCTGATACCCACACTGTTCTGCTGGAACATCTTGCTGTGGGGTCTGCTGTCCGTGCTGGAGATTGGCCTACACATGCTGTCGCACCACAAGAACTCCCTGACCATGCAGAAGAGCCTCTATTTTCGCAGTCCGCTCCACGTGCTGTCCTCACAGTTCTGCGCCATCTGCCGCAACGAGTCCGGCAGCAAATACAATCGCACCTTCGACATTCTCAACGAACAGATGCGCCTGGCGCATCGCTCCGACGCATTGAAGAACGTGGCCAAGGCCATGGGCTGATTAGCCAATGCCACACTTAACAATTAATTGCATAACAACTTTACACTTTAATGCTAATAAAAACGATTATTGTCTCACATCCACGTTCAATAACAATAAATGCACAAATATATCACCTGGGTACCTGAACAGTATTTCTAAATAGCCTTCTGATTGCCAGCAGTTCGCATTTTCGACTCAAATGGGCACTTGTGCCATTTGCTTAACATTCGGCGAGACGCTGAACTTGGCGCCAGTGCAGGCCACAATATCGTCCACGGTGAAGCCCTCGGCGACCTCCAGCAGTGTGAGGCCCACGCCCTTCTCGACCTGAAAGACTGCCTTCTCCGATATGATAAGATCGATAACCTCCTTGCCCGTCAGCGGCAGCGAGCAGGTGTCCAGGATCTTGGGCGTGCCATCGCGTGCATTGTGCTCCATGGTAATAATGACTTTCGTGCCGGGTGCCGCCACCAGATCCATGGCGCCGCCCATGCCCTTCACAAGCTTGCCCTGAAGAGAAATAATGTGAATGCATAAATCGATTTCTAATCGAATGGACGCTATGCAACTTACGGGTATCATCCAGTTGGCCAAATCACCTGTGGCCGACACCTCCATGGCGCCCAGAATGGTCAAGTCAACGTGACCGCCGCGAATCATGGCAAAGCTCTCTTCAGAGCCGAAATAGGCAGCGCCCGGCACCACAGTGACGCTCTCCTTGCCCGCGTTGATCAAATCGGGATCGACTTTATCCTTGGTGGGAAACGGGCCCAGGCCCAAGATGCCGTTCTCCGACTGCAGCATGACGTTCATGCCCTGCGGAATGTAGTTCGAGGACAGCACTGGAATGCCAATGCCCAGATTGGCGTACATCCCGTCGCTGAACTCGAGCGCCACGCGACGAGCGATGCGCTCCCGCAAGGCCTGGGCAGCATTGGGCTCGGCAGCGGGTTTGCCGTTCTCCTTGGGCTCCGAGATGCGCAGGCGCTCGACGCGCTTGTTGTAGTTGGTGCCCTTGAAGATGCGCTTCACATAGATGCCGGGCACATGGATATCGTCCGGCGAGATGGCGCCCACGGGCACAATTTCCTCCACCTCGGCGACCGTTATCTTTGCGGCACGGCACATGGGCGCATTAAAGTTGCGCGCGGATTTGTTGAACATCAGATTGCCCAGTGGATCGGCTTTCTGTGCCTTGACAAAGGCAAAGTCGGCGAAGATGGACTCCTCCATGACGTAGTTGCGACCGTTGAAGGACTGCACGGGCTTCTCGGCGCTGGCCACAATCACCTTGCCGTTCTTGTCGTACTTGACGGGGGCGCCGCCCTGCTGCACCAGCGTGGCATAGCCGGTGGGCGTGAAAAATGCGGGTATGCCGGCGCCGCCAGCGCGTATCTTCTCGGCCAAGGTGCCCTGGGGCGTCAACTCGACGGCCAGCTCACCGGCCAGATACTGACGCACTAGCTCCGTATTCTCGCCAACATACGAGCCAATCACCTTCGACAGCTGCTTCTGCTTAATCAGCACGCCCAGGCCGCAATCATCGACGCCTGCAGATAAGAAAGATAACACGCACGCAGGGTTTGTGCAGATTTAAGCAAATAGTATTAGTTGAAATCTGATTTGTAATTGAGCGCTAACCCTACAATCAAATGCTCGACGAGCAGATACCCTGAACCCAGTTCCCAGATGTGTGCACAAGCCAAGGCCAATCCAAAGCCTTGCCTAAAGCAAGTAAGAACGTTGCAGTCGGGTGTTACCGGCAGCTCAATACTCGTTCGCAGTGAAATAACAACCAAATCATATACCCTAGCATTATTTGTAGACACTAAATCGCAAAATTAATCTGGAGTACAAACAAACATAAAAATCGGTTCAGTTTTGATAATGTTATGGAAGTTTGAAATATTGGAGCTATGGATCCAAGAGCTTAACATGTCAACATTTTTGTCGTCAAAGATCGGGTCTGTCTAGCTCCAAACTGAGCCATATTCCATATCATTCATCTGCTCCGAACCAATTGTCTACAGGGATCCAAACAGTACATGTTTACATACTGAATCCCCTCTCAGGAACTGCGTAACCTGTAAGCAGATAATTCCTGATTTATAATGCTTACCGCCATTATTGGACACGGCGGTGATGTCCTTGACGCCCTTCTGCTTGAGTGCCTCGATCATCTTCTCGGGTATTCCGCAGATGCCGAAGCCGCCGAAGAGTATCTTGGAGCCATCCTTAACATCGGCCACCGCCTCGCTGGCCGACTCGTAGACTTTGCTCTGGCGCGGCCTGCCCGACGTTGAGTAGCAGGCGATGAGCTGCAAGTGGGTGATCAGGTGTTCGGATTACATTACGATTTGCATACTCGTTCGCCACGATAAGCGTATGCCAGATTGTGAGCGTGTTCTGCGCAAGCATGTGTGTGTATTGTATATTGCCTGTGCATTACTTACGTAACGAAGTCTATTTATTAAATTGGGCGCGCGTGTGCGGGGGGTGAAAAGTCGGGGGGGGCCTTGTTCGCGTGGGGCGATCACAACGATCATAACAGCGCGTTATCAGCGAGAGACACCCAGCCAAGGGGCAGCCAGGCCCTATTGGGCTTATCAGTCCATCTCGACTGCAACAATTTATTGCTCCGAACTTTGGCTTCAGTTCACTTTTGGCAAATCAACATGTGGTTGGCAAAACACATGTTATAATTGTCTAAAACTTGTTGCACTGCTTGCACAACATAGGTATCTCAATGTTGTGATTGTTGTTGTTACTCTAAGGTATCTGGATATTTGCTATTTTTGTATCTACAGTTCTCGCTCACCTTGAACGTTGGGTTCTTGCCGCCCAAGCGGTTGCATAGCATCAGACTGCGCAGCATTTTCTTTTATTTAAGCTTATTTACTCTGGTATAAGGTAAACTGTTTTTTATTGAACAACAATTAATTCGCCGTTTTGCCAGCGAATTTGTCTACGAGCCCAACCGCGATCAAGGAAAATCCAACACTAACAGCTGGAGCCTAAAAGAACTGTTAGCTTTTTCCAAAATGTTATTAACAGCGCGCATAGCAACAATTATCGATTAATCGGCAAAAACATCGCATTATCGCGCACAGCTGATTTCTGCAATAACAAAGCAGTTTTTGAAACGCTTTTGTTTATAACAATACCGAACGCGCAGAACTAAGCCAACTCTGTGTTTGAACATAAAAACGTTAATTGCTTTAATAATAAGCAAAGTGTACGAAATACACACTTTAAAACCAAAATGGCGTACTAAATTGTGTTGTTTTTGTTGCCTGGTGGTTTTCGGTGCTTTTTATTTCGTTTCGTGTTTTTTTTTTGGTGTGTCAGGTCTGTTGATTTTGTGCTATTATATACTAGATGTAAATACGTAGATATGTGAGTGCATGTCTATTTCACAAACAGCGTCAGCAGCAATATACGCAGTTTAGAAATTGCCCACTTTTTATGTTTACATTTTAACGGTTTCTGTTGTTGTAGTTGTTGTGGTTGTTGTTGTTTTTTTTTGTTTTTTTTTGCTGCTGTCGTTGTCCGATAAGCCTCCTTTTTAATTGGCGATCGGTCAATTCATTAATTATGCACTTTCTATTGATGGAGGCGGCGTTAGGTCGCGTGCAGTGCCACATTTAGTTGGCCGCTTATCGCTGCGTCCATTGGCCGCTGGGGACACGCATCGTTGCCAGCTGTTTACTCGATGGGAGGCTGTGTGCCATCCTCCCCCCTCCCGCCTCTCCCCTCGTACCCCGCCGGCTGTGGAGCTCGCTTGACAACCGAATGCAGTGCCGTTGGCACACGGCTATAAATAGCAATCGAATAGTTTTACTGCAACAACAAGAGGAAGAACAACAACAGCAATTACAAAAGTTTCCATTGTCGCTCCCGTCCAAATAATCAGCTTCACCGGCCTCTGTCTTTCTGCTGCCGCGGGTAATCGCAGCCCGCAAACGTTGCATTGTCCCCGCCTTCCGCTCCCTCCAGCTCTCCCTCCACATGCACACGCACACGCACACGCACACGCACGCATTTTTGCACACAAATGCAGTCGAGTACTTAGTCTCGTAATTTACTTGTTTAATTACAGCTGGCAGTCAATCGGTTTAACGGTGCCTTCGCTCGGTTTTCAGTTCTGTTCCAGCGCTTATTGCGGCCACAACGTTGTCCGATGCTCGAGAAGACAACAGACGAAGAAGCAGCAGCCATAGCAGCCAGCAGGGAACGCGTATTTTGTCATGGCCAACGAGCAGCAGCAGCAGCAGCAGCAGGAGGAGACGGAGCAGGAGAAGGGGGCGGAGGAGCAGCGCCAACTGCTGCTGCACACACTGAACAGACTTTGGAGCCACTATCTGCACGCCGCAGACTCTGAGGCAGGCGATAGCCAAGCCGCGGCGAGTGTCAAGGTTTGTACGCAACTCGGATACGGGCCCAATGTGTCTCCTCTCTTATCAGCTACGCTTGCAGGAACACTGGCTCTGGCTGCTGCTGTACAACTTTCAGTACTTGGACGAGCAAACACTGCACGATGCCCAGTTCAATAGGTAAGTCGAAGGCAGCGCAAAGTACAGCAACTAACAATTCTCCTCCATTCTCGCAGCAACTTTAATCAGCTGCCCGAGGAGTTGTGCTCGTATTTGCTGGAGCAGGTGTATCAAATAATCAGCGCGGCCAAGCGTTCGCAGGAGCCGGAGCAGCCAGATAAATGCATCAAGCAGCTGCGCAAGCAGCACAATCTGGCGCAGGTAAGCACACTCCATCCGTCTCTATGGTAAATAAGTAAACAGTTCTTCTTTGGATCACTGCAGCTTATACTGAGCACGCCCAGCGATTGCAACAAGATTCTGGCACTGCGCACCTTTCTCACCCATGGCTTGGGTCAACACCTGCTCGCCTTTCTGCTGCGCGTGCAAATCAAGGCAAGGCAGCTAGCATTTATTTGGCTCTATCATTCTTATCAGTTCTTGCCCTTTGCAGCACATTGCCTCGCAGAAGAGCCTCTGCCAGCTGTGCATCAATCTGTTTCCCAATTGCAAGTGGAGCGCCGCAAATGCGCCGCTGCAGCCGCTCACCAGCATTGCCCAGTTCATTGGCAGCTTTCACCTGAACTCGCAGCGCAGCAAAACGCGTCGCCAGCAACAACAGCAGCAGCAGCAGCTGCTGCAACAACAACAACAGCAGCAGCAGACACAACAACAAATGCCCCATCCCATTGTGATTCGCGACAGCTTTGAGCAGTTTAGGAACGCCTGCAAATCAAGTGACGAACTGGCCCTGCTGCTCATCCAGCTGCTCACGCGCTGCATCGACGCGGAGCAGGAGCCGCAGCTGAGCGTGACCGTGCACAACTTTGCGCTCGGACACCTGTGCAGCGGGTGCGCGGACGATCTGGAGCTGCCCGACGGCGGCAACGATGAGATTATCAAGTTTGAGCTGCTGCAGCTGATTGCGCACTGTGTGAACAGCTTCTACATGCACGAGCAGCAGCCCAGCTCCCTGGACTTCAACAGCAATTTCAGCCAGCTGCTGTATGCGCTGGCTGCCAATCGCGGCAGCTCGTGGCTGTCCCACGGCGTGCTCTACATCATGTTTGGCACGCTGCTCAATCTGGTGGAGAATGGCGCCCAGCAGCTGGGCCAAATCGATGTCAAGCACTTTGACAGCTGCTTCGCTGTGCTGCAGGAGGCGGCCACCTCCACCACCTGCACATCGCTGCTCTTCCTGCACATCTACAAGCTGCTGCTGCGCCTCACCGACCACCTGTCGCGCCAGGAACAGCAGCAGCAGTGCCTCATGGAGAGCAGCACGTCCAGCGCTGTCGTCAAGCAGCAGCAGCAGCAGCCGCCGCCGCCGCCGCGCTACAAGCGACAGCGCTACAGCCAGCTGCACTGTACGCAGCGCTCGCTTAGCTGTTACTTCCAGGGCAAGCTGTACCAGCTGCTGCCGCTGCTGGTGCCGGAGCTGCAGGAGCACAGCGTGCGCTCGCTGCTGCGCACCGGCAGCTGCTGCTGCCACTACAATGCGGCCAACTATGCCACCTGCCTGCGCCTGGCCACCCAGCTCTCTGGCAGCTATCAGAAGTGCGCCTACAAGTTTCTCCACTACAATGTGCTGCACACGATCTTCGTGCAGCGTGCGCCGCAGCAGTGTGCGGTGTGCGAGGAGAAGCTCAAATCGCCGGCATTTCATATACAACTGCTCGGCATCTACAGGGACAACTATCGTGCTCTGTTGAGCAGCGGCTCCATGCTGCTCTTTCTGAAGCACCTGAAGCACATTGCCGATTTGTTGTCCTACGATCTCGCTGCTGGCATTCTGGCCGAAGTGGTGCTGCCCATTTTCCGGCAATACAAGCAGCTCAGCGAGTGCAGGACCAAGGCGAATCCAGTGCACAAGCTGCCGCGCCTGCAGCTGCCCTGCAAGCTGGACAACTATCGCGTCCTGCACGAGTGCCTCAGCATCTTCGTGATGTACCTCAGCGACATTCGGCTCGTCAAGGCCTTCTACAACGAGGAGAACATTGGTTACATGCAGGACCTGCTGAGTGTGCCCGAGCTGCAGCGCGGCGTCTGCGATCTCATCAAGGTGGGCATCGATAACATTGCCTTCCTGGGCGACAATAGCCACGAACAGATTGCCCTGAGCCGGCGGCTCATCCAACTGCAGCTAAATAGCAGCGATCGCGCCTCGCGGCTCTTCCAGGCGCTGCTCCACAGATGCGCCCGCCGCTCGCACGTCAAGTTCTGGCTGGAGGAGACGGCCGACACGGCGCTGCTGGAGGGGCACAAGCCCGTGGATATACTGTACATAGCGGCACTCCAGTGGACGCTCAACTATGAGCTGCTCAAGACCAGCCAACTCTTCTACAACGAATTTGCCAAAATCTACTCGATACCCGTGGAAATGACTGTCGACGACGACGATGAGGAGGAGCTGCAGCAGCAGCAGCAACAGCAGCCGTTGCAGCTGGGGCAGGAGGAGAAGCTGCGACACGGCGATAAGACCATCATTGACATACTCAAGCTCAACTACAATGCGCTTAACTGTTTCCTTATGCTGCCCAAAGCCGCCGTCGCCGTCGCCGTCACCTCAACGGCAACGACAGCGACAACCGCAACGACGCCGTCGCCGACAATTTGTGGCTCAAGTTCATTGGAAACGCTCGTCGCGCATGTACAGCTGCCGCTCAGTGCGCTATCAGCCTCCACGACGACTGCAGCTAGTTCGGACTACGCGGAGTCCACCTTGGACTACGCCTCAATCATCAATAACTACGCCGATCGGCCGGCGTTGCCTTCCTTTCTGCAACACCTGCAGTCCAGCCAGCCGGACGAGAGTATCGTGCTCTTCGACATACGCGGAAGCAACCCCAACAACACCAACAGCAGCAACAACAACATTGAACCAGAGATCGCTGAGGATGAGGTGGCCGCGGCCGGGCTGATTAGCAAGCTGTTCAATATTGTCGGTTCACTGTTCGGCGGCAGTGGCGGCTCCCCCGAGCGACGTTCTAGCCCTGAGCCAGCTCTGGACATCGATGCTGATTTGTTTTGCCTGTTCGAGTCGAACGGGGAAAGCAAGAAACTGCTGCTGAAACTCTTCGAGGCGACCATGGCCATATGCATCAAGGGCTTTCAGAACGAAGAAGGTGAGTTGGCAGTGTGTGTGTGTGTGTGAACGTGTGAGATGGAGAATGAGCGTATCAGCGATTGTGCACTTAAGTGGTTCACATACCCTGCACTAGCAGGCAGGGTGTATTAAATTGGACACAGCAAACTCTGAGTTAAAAGTCAGCTTTTAAAAGATTTAACTAATTTAATAACAATTTGGTTTAGATGTGAACTGATTCTTAAGGAATATGCTTCAATCTTTAGTTTTTATGGAGTTTATATTGGTATTTAACTTCAAAAATATTAAAGTAATGCATTTTCAACATAACATTTAACAGCAATAATTAATATTAGCATAAACAACGGCGACTTCTTAGTGGAACCTAAATTTAAAGATTTGTTTTCAAAATGTATGGCAGTTTTTTAACTTTGATATTCTTATTGAAAACAAAAACTATTATAAATATATTTTTTTATATTTTCTTTTCATTTTTGAGTTATTGATAACAGATTAAATCTGCGACTTCTTAGGTGTCAATATTATTTTATAAATTTAAGAAAGTTTTTTAACTTTTTAAAATATGCTTTTGAAAACAGATTTTGAATATATTTTTGTTCTTTATAGCTATTTACTGTTTGTAAATAGTATAAACAAAAATATTTTTTTCTTTTTCTTTCAAAATTAATAATATTAAGTTTCTGAATTTTTTAATCAAATGGATTGGTTTAAGGTATTTGGTTTAGTGTAAGAAAAATTTTAGGGCGTGGCTCAAAATCAGGTTTTCTGCTTAGTTTTTAGTACCTAGTTTTATATATATGCATCTGCAGGTCATCTGGGTAGCTGTACGCCTGAGTTCTGCTTGTTTCAGTCACATTCCGCGGCTAATGCGTTTCCAATGCAATCGACAATGTCGACAAAAGGCTGGCGAAGCCTTAGCAATGCCGGTGAGGCGAGAACAAAGCGCACACATTCACACACGAGCTTAGGTCGAGGGGCGGCGTGGGAGGAGGAGGAGGAGGTGGGCGTGAAGGCGGGCGAGGCGGCTGTTGCGCTAATAACGGTGCGTTGCGGTTTGCCCAAGAGTTAATTATAAGCCAGTCAGTTAGTCAGTTTTGTCAGTTAGTCAGTCAGTCAGTCGGGCAGACGTCGAGTTACTTTGCCATAAGACGAGCGCTTACAACGCTCGCATCTGGCCTCAGACGAGATTGAATTTCCCAGCCCGTGAGTGTGTGCGTGTGTGTGTGTGTGTGTTTTTCAGTTGCTTTGGTGTGCGTGCGGTTGCACACGTTACAGCCGTGTTGACATGGATACGCGAGCATTCCTCACGCTCCGGCAGCGGCGTCAGCAGCGGCAGACGACACTTTTGCTTTGGCGCTCGGCCAACGCTGACGAAGTCGCCATTTGCAGCGCTGTCGATGTTTTCTCAAGATAAGCGATAAGCGAGAATCTGACTGTTGCTTATCTAACTCCGGCTGGTATCTCTCGATCTCTCTTCCATTTCGTGTTTGCAGTCGAGAAGATGCAGAAGCACCTGCGCAAGCTGAAAGCGATCATATTGAGCAACGCCGCCAGCGACTGGACGGAGCACGGTGAGCAGCATGCCCGGGACAATGCGGTCATACAGACGCTGCAGACGCTGCTCAAGATTGCCGAGCTCTCGAGCACCCACAACGAGCCAGCGAGCGTCGTGGTGAACAGCCCCTCGGGCGTCTCCACGCAGCCGCGAACACGTGCGCGCTCGTTCAACAGCGGCAGCGTGGAGCTGCCCCGACAGCAGACGGTCAAGCTGCCGGCCAAGAACTCGCTGGCCACACCGCCCACGCCCCGTCGACGCCCCACGTCCAGTGATGGCGCCATTGGCGATGCCGACTATTTCTCCACGCGCGCTTCGCTCAGCTGCGCCGCCGACAGCGAGCTGGAGCTGAGCGAGAACGAGCAGGAGTTCTACCTGACCGCCGACGAGGGCTACGAGGCGGACGGCGAAATCGCCGAGCTGAGCGAATCCGAATGCGAACTAAACGCCGGCGTGGCGGTCGCCAACGAATCGTGGACACCATTTCAGCCCTCCTCGCGCTACCGCAGCCACATCATGCACGAGGGCCTCAGCCAGCTGGTGGTGCAGATGCTCGTGGAGCTGTCGCTGCTGTGCATGCGCCAGCCCACCGGCTGGACGGAGAGTCTCACACAGCTGGCGAATCGTTTGTTCGTCATACGCGACTATCTGGGCGGCCCGCTGTGCCTGCTGCAAGGATTCGCGCCCGTCCTGAGCAGCAGCGATGCCAAGCTGAGGGGTGAGTGAAAGCCAAGCAAGTGATGCCAAGCAAATGCTTATGATTATTATTAAACCTATTCAACTCTGGTTCTCACCCGCACAGAGCTGCAGCAGTCCATACTGGAGCTCATCAGTCATCTGAACACGCCCGATGTGCTCAACTGCTACTTTGGCATCCTGGCCAGCAAACAGCCGCCGGTGGAGCTGCTGATGCGGCACATGCATCACATTTGCGCCGGCAGCCTGCGCCGCGCCCAGCCCTGCATGGAGCTGGAGTTCCCCATTGCCATCGACGGCAAAGTTGTGATCACCGCGGATCCGTTTATCAGCGAGCAAATCGAGCGCGTGCGCCTGCAGCACCAGCGCTGCCAGGCGAGCACCTTGTTTACGCGCGCCGCCTGCATTGTGCCCGTGACGCAGACGCGCCTCTGGCAGCCGGATGGCCTGACCCTGTCGCTGTGGCTGGAGGTCAAGGGTCAGCAGACGCATCGCAGCTTCACCCAGCTCAACGACGATGAGACACGCTACTCGTGCGAGGATTCAACGGTGAGTGCAGCTGCCGTTATGCGCATGGCCAACCCACTAATCTCCACTCACCCGATCCTCGCTAGAAATGCCACCTGGTCTCGCTGGGCAGCAGCGCCGCCATGCTCAGCATTTACATCAGCAACAGCCTGCAGCTGATCTTCGAGCTGGTGCGGCCCAGTGAACCGCTGCCGGCCCGCGTCGAGGAGCCCATGGAGGCCAGCAGCAGCAGCGAGCTGCCCGCGCAGCAGCAGCACAGCGGCAGCTTTCGTCACGCTCTGAAGCAAACGAAAATGGCGCTGTTCAACAGCTTCGGCCAGATGCATCTGCTCAATGGCCACCAGGCGGCGCACGACGGCGGCGGCGGTGGCGGTGGCGGCGGCGGCTACTTCGAGGGCGCCAGCGTTCAGCTGCAGCAGCTGCGCCTGCCGCGCAACAAGTGGACGCATCTGGTGTTCGCGCTGCAGCAGCAGGCGGACGGCCTGCAGGTCGCCGTCTTTCTGGACGGCCTCGAGCAGCACGCGCTGAGTCTGCCCTTTCACAATTTGCGCTTCGCGACGCGCACGCACAGCTTTCAGATGCTCGCCCTGGGCGAGGGCATTCCGGCGAAGAGCGGCAACGGCAACAGCAGCTCCTCGCGCTCCACGCTGGATGGCGGCGCGCCGCGCTATGCGCTGTCCAATCTGGTGCTCTTCAAGCGCCGCCTGGCCGAGCGCAATCTCATGCTCAATTTGACGGCCATGGGACCGGACTTTACCGAATTCACCCAGTGCCAGGTGGCCAACTGGAAGCCCAACTACGGCCACGTGCAGCTCGGCAAGCTGAACACCTCCAGCATGGGCAGCCATGCCGACTGCATGAAGCTGCTGCGACAGGCGCGTGTCCTGGTCTACACCGCGCAGCAGCCGGATCTGGTCATGTGCCACGATGCCAGCCAGGAACTGGACATGGCCTGCTACGGACAGCCGCTGGGACACATGCTCTACGGCGAGCTGCTGCAGCATCAGCCGCAGACGCTGCAAACGGCGGTGCTGCTCAGCGGCGGCTTGTCCACCATGCTGTACCTATTCGCCCGGGTAAGTTGTTAGCCAGGCTGCAAAGAGAGAGTTTCGAACCCGAAACAATCATTATTGAAGTTTTCTTAGCTATGAATGTTATTTAAAAAAAAAAATTTTCTGGAGCCGAGGTCATCAGAAAACTGTCTGCCAAATTGTTGGTGCTGGTGTTTCTAGCTCTAAAATTGTGAGAGATATGGATGTTCGCGTTTTCCCACCCCCAAGATATATAGATTGTTATCGATTTGCCACGCCCCCAGTGGGCGTAACCAACAAATTGTTTGTGCCATCTTCAGGGGAGCTCTTGAGAGATCTGCCTGAGAAAATTGTATAGATCTAGCTTTTAAACTGATGCAGATATATATATATATATTAAAAAAGTGTCGTTCAGACGGACGGACGGACGGACAGTTCGAACCGTAAACCGAGCCAACAACAATTTTTTGTTTTTGAGTTTGCAGAGTTTGAGTTTCCAAGCTAGCCTTCAATCCCGTTCGTACCCAATTCAAATACTCGCTTTGCAGATTGTGGAGCTCTCTGGCACGGCCAACACGCAGGCGCTGGCGCTGGATCTGCTGCTGCAGCTGGCCCACTCGGACGCCCAGCTCTACACGGAGTTTCTGCGCCAGGATTATCTGGCGCTCATCGGCTATGTCATCAAATCGGAGCGCTGCTCCAAGGACGTGCAGCTGCTGCGCAGCATCGTGAACAACGCCTGCTCGCAGCCCGTGATCAGCCGCAAGGGCGAGGTGCTCCACGTGAACGACAACACGACGGCCAGCCTGGTCTATCCGCGGCTGCTGCTCGCCGTGCTGCAGCGCTACTCGGACTGGCATCGGTCGGGCGCCACCCATTCGGACGTGCTGGACATGCTGTTCCGCTGCATACTGGCGCTCAGCCGGGACAAGCATCCGCAGCGGGACTTCAACATGGAGCAGCTGCAGAAGTGCGGCCTGCTGCGCGCCCTGCTCAACCTGTGCAAGGTGTACGTGATTGAGGCGCCCAGTCCGGTGCACATATCCGCCTATGCCGCCGAGTGCTTTGTGCACATCCTGGCCGTCTTTGCGGGCTCACCGCCGGCGCCCTCGCTGCTGGACGAGATGATGAAGCTGCTGCTGCTGCTGCACAAGCCCAGCGAGTGCTATGTCACCCACGATCGTGCGTATTTCTACTTTCTGCTGACGCCACAGATGCCCGTCAAGGAGCGCTCCCTGATGGCCGCCAATCTGAGCCGGGTGACCACCTCGTTTCGGCGCCAGGCACAGCCGCCTGTCCAGGAACTGGATGCCGAGCGCGCCGAGCGCATTCGCCGACTGCGCCGCCTGCACGAGTCCGGCTCCAGCTACAAGCGCGCGCTCAACGAAATGGAGGATCAGCTGGAGCAAATGGCCGACTGCAGCAATCTGAACAAGGCCGCGCTGCGTCTGCTCAGCCCGGTGCAGGCATCGCGCTGGCGCCTCAAGTTTAAGCGGCGCCATCCCACCGCCAGCCAAAGTCCCAAGCGCAGTCCGCTCAAGGTCGCCCGCCGGCGCGCCCACTCCCATCCGAGCAAGTTCTGGCAGCCCGCGGTCCACAGCACGCCCAGTTCCGCGCACATGGCGCCGCTGCCCAGCCGCAAGACGGACTTCTACGATCAGCTGGGCATCGTGACGCTGCAGCAGCGTCTGCTCATGCTGCTCAAGGACTTCCTGTGCCTGCTGCCCGACTCCGCCGTGGACGAGGTGCTGCGCCACTACGTCAAACTGGAGTTCCTCCTGGTGCTGGCCAATCAGCGCAGCTGCGCCGTGCGCACCGCCATCATCCAGCTGCTGGCGGTGCTGACCAAGCGCTTGGCCAGCGCGGATCTGGTCGCCGCCGCCAAGCAGCTGTATCCGCTGCACCTGGCCAACCAGCTGACCATTCACGGCAGCGACGTGGCCATGTTCGAGGCGTGCCTCGCCTGGATCAGCGACCTGCACGGCAGTCTCGCCGACATGCTCAGCTCGGACGTCGCGCTGGGCATCCGCCAGCGCTTCGGCCTGCAATCCCTGCTGGCCATTTCGATGGCCCTGGGCAACAGCAGCTGGAGCACAGAGCCGCAGCGTGTCTTCAAGGCGCTGCTGCGCCTCTATCAGCAGGTGAGTCCGGCACCCTGCCTGGAGTTGCCAATCTCTGGCTAATCTCCGCTCTCTTTGCAGAATCCCGACGAGCAGCTCAGCCTCGTGGAGGCGGGTCTGCTACAGTGCAGCGTCAAGGCGCTGCACCAGCTCTACACGCTGCGCCTGGGCCAGCCCAACATGGATCAGTCCATTGTGGAGCTGCTGGGCGGCATCGGCGAGCGTGCGCTCAAATCCGTGGGTCAAATCAATGTGAGTAGCATCCTGCAGTCGGTTGTGGCCGGCGTGTTATCTTGTCTAATCCCTTGTCTTGCCCTGCACAGCTGGTCTGGGACATACTCAACATGCTGGCCTTCTACCAGGACAAGCAGCCGGCCCCGATCATGCGCAGCTTCCGCGCCGTGCAGGCCCAGCTGCAGTTCCACTGGCTCAACCTCTTCTTCGAGCCCTGCGACGGCAGCGGCTGCCACAACGGCTTCCGGCTGCGCACCGGCCTGGCCGACTGCGCCCTGAGCCAGACGGAGTGCCGCACGCGCATGGAGCTGCTCATCGATCGCTGCACGCAGTTCTTCACGGCCGGCGGCAGTCAGGCCAACGGCAGCAGCTACGTGGCCAGCAGCCAGGAGCTGGCGCTGTTCGAGCTGCTCGTCTCCTACGGCATCGCCAACAATCAGCGCTGCAACAACTTCATTGCCTGGGGCCTGCAGCCGTCGCGACCGCGCGACCTGCGCGCCTACATTGTGGATGCGCTGTGGCGCACCTGCCAGGACGAGTTCCAGTCGGCGATCGTGTGCGACGTCAAGATGATCAAGGCGCTGCTGTGGCTCAGCCTCATGGAGGACGTGAAGCCGCCCATTGAGAATCTGTCGCGGCTGTGCCGGGCGCTGGGCATCAACGAAAACGACTCCACCTGGAATCTGGAGCATGAGCTCGAGCGCCTGGAGCTCAATCGCAGCAGCGTGGCTGCCAAGCAGAAGCAGCTGCTCGAGAAGACCCTCTACAAATTTGAGCCGCTCGTGCAGCACTGCATCGATACCTCCATGGTGACCACGAGGCGCGTCGCCGAGCTGCAGGTGAATGCGCCAAACTCTATTCCACTCAGAGTGGCACTTTTGAAACCAGCTTTCGCTTGATTGCTTACAGAACGCGGAGCGCAAGCTGCTCATGTGCCACATGAAGGACTACGATGACACCTACACCTACACCAAGTGGCTGGAGATCATACGCCGCATGACGCACGAGGGCGCGCCCTGGCACTGCAGCGAGCACGCCGAGTGGTAAGTGAGGCAGCGAGCAATCGGAGCCAAAACTGAGCGAAACTTTATTATTGCAGCTCCTGGGAACTGGACGACACGGAGGGTCCGTCGCGTGTTCACACGCGTTTGCGGCGCTGCCATTTGGACATTGATCGGCGCTTCTTCATGAACGACTACTGCCCCGGGCTGGGTCAGCGCGAGGAGCAGGATCAGTATATGCGTCCGCTGGACTATTTAATAGCCAGCTACGATCAGCAATTGAACATATCGCTCAACTCACAAATACTCTACAATTTCGCGGCGAAATTTCTGCCCGTGGATGGTGAGATCGATGGCGAGATTATTATTACCGATCTGAAGCTCTATTTTCTGGCCACATATCGTTGTAAATACTTTAACGTGAACTGTGATATATCGAACATAACTGAGATCTGGCTGAAGCGCTACCAGCACCAGGAGAAGGCATTCGAAATAATGCTCGACAGCAACAAGTCGCTGTTCTTCTCGCTGCAGAACGCCGACGACTGGAAGATTATGCGCGAGGTATTCTGTGATAAAATTGTGACCATGCCGGACAACGCCAAAGTGCTGGCCATAACGCAGCAATGGCGCGAGGGCCTGCTGACCAACTGGGAGTATCTGATGACACTCAATCAAATTGCCGGACGCACCTACAACGATCTCATGCAGTACCCGGTGTTCCCCTGGGTGCTGGCCAACTACCAGACCGAGTGCTTGGACCTGCGCCTGCCGCAAAACTTTCGAAAATTGCCGCGGCCCATTGCCGTGCAGCTGGAGGAAAATGAGCAGCACTACAAAAGCAACTATGCGGTGAGTGCGGGACAGAAATCATAAATCATTATTCTCTCTTATGTATGTATATATATATATATTCAACAGTACATCGACAGCACCAATACCAACATGGGCTCGCTGATCTTGAAGCCCTATCACTACAGCTCCCACTACTCCAACTCGGGCACCGTGCTGCACTTTTTGGTGCGTGTGCCGCCCTTCACCAGCTACTTCCTGCGCTATCAAGGTAATGTCCAGTAGCCAAGTATTGACTTTTAGATTAATCATCGCATTGTATTCCCTTGGCAGACAACAACTTTGATCTTCCGGATCGCACCTTTCATGCACTGAACACCACCTATTGCCTGGCCAGCCGGGACAGTCCCACGGATGTCAAGGAGCTCATACCGGAGTTCTTTTGCCTGCCGGAAATGTTTGAGAATTTCGAGCGTTTCAATTTTGGCTGCCGACAGAACGGCGAACGCGTCGAGGATGTCACGCTGCCCGCCTGGTGCCAACGGGACTCGCGTCTCTTCGTGCTCATACATCGACAGGCGCTGGAATCGGAGCTGGTGCGCAATGAGCTGCATCACTGGATCGACCTGATCTTTGGCCACAAGCAGTCGGGCGAGAGCGCCGTGGAGGCCATCAATGTGTTTCATCCAGCTGTAAGCTACAATTATCCAGCATCTCCCTCACCTGGCCATAGTTCATTGTTGTCCCTTGCAGACCTATGCTGTCTTCCTGGACTCGGAGCTCAGCGATCCCATTGAGCGCGAGGCAGTCAAGACTATGGTCAAGACGTACGGTCAAATGCCACGCCAGCTGTTCAGGTCGCCCCACCCCGCCACCAAGGCGCTGGACTATGCTCTGGTGGACACGCCCATCGTGTCCAGCGTCAAGGGTCTGCGCTGGGGCGTCTACGTAGGTTCGCCGCAGCTCAAGGCGCCATCCTGGGCGAATATACACAAAATACCCGGCACCGAGCATCTCGTTAGCTTCAGCAACACCAACGTGGTCTATGCGCTGCCGGCGCGCGCTGGCGTCATGCAGGGCGCCGAGCCGGATACGTACAATGTGATTTCCTGGGGCTACGACGATCGCATCGTGCGCATCCAGCCGCTGAACAAGCCGCAGGCCAAGCCCAAGAATCTGCTGCACAACGGAAGCTTTGACGACATCAGCGCCTGCGGCTGCGATGTGAACTGCAACCAGCTCTGGTTTGGCCACAAGTCCGGACGCATCAGTGTCTACAAGTGCGCCAGCGGCGTGGAGGCCCAACAGCGCGCCAGCACCAAGAGCCGTCAAAGCTACGTGCGTGGCCTGCGGCTCTCCTATAATTCCGCTTTTCGCAAGATGGCCACCAAGAGCACCGGCTCCGGCACGGGCGCCGAGGCGTCCGATGAGTCGGGCAATCTGCATGCCACACACTCGACTGCATCGGTGGCCTCCTCGGGCGGTTCCTCCAACGGGGACGCGCTGCAGCGCGATGGCGCCGACCTAAGCTGGTTGGGTCCAACGATGCTTGTGCGGCACACGGATGAAATCACGTGCATTGCTTTGTCCGTGGAGTTCAAGATTGCGGTGACCGCCGGACGCGATGGCATCGCCGTCATCTGGGATCTCAATGAGTAAGTGCATCAATAGATAAACAAATTCAGTTACTAATTGCTTGCGCTCAGCTGGAGCTATGTGCGCACCATTGCACGTCCCGCGGAGATTCACCAGTCGCCAATCACGCACGTGGCCATCAGTCCCACCCTGGGCGACATAGTCACCGTGCACACGCTGCCGCAGCAGCTCACAGCCGACACAAGAGATGGGAGCGCAGCGCAGCCGCAGGCGGCACCAGCCAAGCCCAGCGCAGCGGACGAGTGCTTCGAGGTGACGGAGGAGAGCCTGGATGATTTTGTCAATGTCAACATCAATCCCAACGGCAAGTCCATACTGCGCCTGCACTCGGTGAATGCGCGCTACGTGCAGCATCTGGTGCACGAGGATCGCATCCAGACTGTGTGCTACTCCTACATAAAAGAAGGCGTTGGCGTCAATGTCATTGCCACCGCCGTGGAGGGCGGCTTTGTGCGTTTCTGGTCCAGTTGGAATCTGAGTTTCGTCAGCGAACTAACCACAGGCACATCGCCCATACGCAGGTCAGTTCAACTCCAGCAATCCGTAGAAACCGATAAAAAAAACAAACTCTTTTCTTGCAGCATCAGTTACTCCACGCATCAGCATTTGGTGGTGCTGACGCGGGACTCGCATATACAGGTCTGGGAATCGGAGGGTCTTTACGGCTCTGCGCCCAAGTTTCCACAAATCGTTTACAAATAAAGAGACATACTCAACAAGAACAAGAACAACAACAACTGAACACGAAGCATATCAATGACAGACACATAAAACAGAGTAGCTGATGAATCAAAATCAAAACCGGGCTTCAGTCACATGGATTTCTATCTACAAACTAGCGACTGGGCCCTACAAAATATATCTTACACATATTAGTTTTATAGCCATAGGTTCATAAAACTGTTAAAATACATTTTTCTACGAAACATTTTTTATAATTTACTCAAATTGGTTTTTTTTATTTTATTTTATTTTTTTTGCCTTTTTAAAGTTAATCGAATTTTGTGACGTTGGCAACTTTATATTTAAGCATATTTATCAAGACAATCTATGCCCCTTTTGGATATATTTAGTGCTGCGCTGCCTTCGATTGTTGATATTATCAATAAACAATAAATCTTTTGCAAAAATTAAACAATTTACTTTCACAAACTTTTAAGTAAAAGGTGTACAAAATAGAAGCCACCACATGTGGCTACATTCATATTCAGACTATTACGCTAATAATTACAATTTCGTCAGTTCTGTATCAGGACTTCCAGGGCGGCGGTTTGGAGCCGCTGCTGGCGTTGCGCTTCTGTGGCTTGGCACTCTGTCTCGCGTTCATGGCGAGTATTTCGTCGAGCTTATCGAAATCACTTGGCGACTTGCCCAGCAGCAGCTCAATGTATGCCTGCAGCTTGTCCATGGGCGAGGGCGGATCCTTCTTGCCCCCCACATCCAAGTTGTTCTTCTCCGTGTTGCTGCTCCGTTGAGTTTTACTCGACTTGGGTGTGTCAGCATAGTGACGCGCATTGTTCAGATCCGGCGACTCGCCGTCCGTCTCGGCGCCGGACAGCTGAAATGTCTGATTGGGCGAGGTGAGAATGGCTAGCGCCTGCTGCCACTGCGCCTCCATCACGCCATGCAACTTCTCCGCAATGTCCGCACTGGCAAAACAAATTATGTACAAATTTTACAAATAATTTTAGTTAACTAAGAAGTCTTCCGTACCGCTTGTTCTTGTAGCAGCTCAGCTTGAGTTCCAGCTCGTCTATCTTTTTAGATGCATTTGCCAGCTGCAGGCGGTATAGTTCCACCTCCTCGTTGTGCTTCTCCTGTATGAGATTCAGCTCCTGGTTGTTCTTTTCATTGATCATCTCCAGCTGCTTGACCGCCCGGTCGGCTATCAGGCGTTCACGCTCGCGTGCCTCCGCCTTCAGCTGCTCCTCCGATTTGTCCAGCTGCATTTGGAACTCTTGCAGCTTCTTGGCCACCACATTTTCCATTTGCTGCTGATAGTGTTGCTTCAACGACTTCTGCTGCACTTCCAGTTTCTTCTTGAGATGTGACTGCAATGGAAAGTTTTAGGAATGCTTAACACACGCCCAGCTGCTTGGCAACTACCTCAATGTCCGTCAGATTGGCCAGAGCCTCTTGCAGGGATTTGCGCTGTGTTTCGAGGTTGTCTGCGCGCGACTTTTGCTTTTGGTGATATTCCTGCAGCATCTCCTTCTGCTGTTGCAGCGTGGAGTTGTCCTTCTCCAGTTCTTCGAGGCGGGTCTTTAGCTGTAAAAATAGTTAAACTTCTTAGATAGGCAAAATAGGAATAGGCAGCATTGGTTTTACCTTCTCCTGCTGGTAGTCCGCCTTGGCGAACTTGTCGCGCAGCTTGTTGAGCTCGCCGTGCGACAGCTCCTCGGCACGTTTGCTGCTTTGCAACTGCAGTTCCAGCTGCTCGAATTCCCGCACCGTGTTGCCTGCCTGCTGTTGTAAACGCTCCAGCTCCGCCTCCAGTTTCTCGTTCTTCTCCTGGAACTTGGTGGCCAGGCCCACCGCCTGGGCCAGCTCATGCTGCATTGCATCGCATTTGCTATGGTTGTCGTTGCGCTCCAGTTCCAGCCGGTGCAACGTGTCCCTCAGGTGCTGCACCTCGAAGTTCAGGGTCTTCAGCTGCTGCTCGGACTGCTGCAAGGCCGAATCCTTTGAACGATCCACCTCGATGGCCACCGATATGCGCTGCTCGCACTCCAGCAGCTGCGTCTGCAGCGTTTGCACCATTTTCTCCAAGTGCTGGCGGCGCAGCTGCTCCTCCTTGAGCGAGGGACTGCCGTGCAGTGCGGACAGGTGGTTCGCTACGACCGTGCCGGCCAGATTGCTCTTGCCCCACAGCTCGCTGAGGCTGATGAGCTTGTTCTCGTTGGCCACGGACCCCGATGCGCCCAGTCGAATGCTGGGCAACGAAGTGGCCGTCGGTTGCGACTCCTGCGCCTGCGCCGAGTAGCCGCGCAGGCGCAAATGGTCGTCGCTGTGGTGGTGCTGCTGTTGCCAGCAAGCCTGCTGGTCGTCCAGGTAGTTGTCGATTTCCAGCAGCATATTATCCTCCAAGTGGCGACCGCGCGCCGGCTCCACTGAGCCACTCTTGGGCGTCGAGTGCACCACGCCGTGCAGCTCACGTTGCGTCCTGCCGCCCAGCGCTGTGCGCACTGTACTCGACGAGATGGTGGATATATCCGAGGGCGCATCGAATCTCCGCTCGTCCTCGCGCTCCAGCTCCATGTTCTGCAGACGCGCATTAATTTGATTCAGTTCCGACTTCTGGCCGGGCAGCAGAAAACGATACGCAGCTGTTGTTGACGCTGGCGGCGGCATGGCAAGTGCATCTGCAGCGGCAACTGCAACTGCATCTGCATCAGCAGCTGACGCGGCTGCGCTCAATTTGGCCTGCTGCATCGAGCGCTCGGCCGTGTCCGTGTAGTAATTGGGCGGTATCAGCAGCAAGAGATCCGTGTCGTCCGTATCGGTATCACTCATCACTCAAACATGGCTAATTTTAAGACAACTCAATTTGCTTATTCTACAACAATAAAACATTTGAATACGGGACGCAGCGAAGCCCAAGCGCTCGTTGCTATAGCTGCACGTAAACAATTGGCTGATGTGGCAACGCCGCGCCAGCAGTGTTGAGTAACTGTCAAAGCATTTGGCGCGATGTATTTTGCAGTTTAAATATTTAATGCTCGCATTTGTTAAAATGCGTATTGTTTATTGCTTCATGTGCGACAGGTTTACAAGCAATTTTTTCCAACATAGCCGCCCCCGATAGCGGCCAACAATAAAATAGCTATAATCTGTAAGAAAAAAAGACACCGCGTCCCGACTGCTGCTTTAGCTTCATATTCATTATTTTCCTATCCTCCTGCTGCTGCTTAGAGAGCGTCTCGAGCTCCTGCACCAACCGTTGACGCTCCTCATCCAGCACGTTCACTTGCTGTAGAAGTTTTGCCAATGGATCATTTGCATCCTTATCCTGATGCTCCCCAATTGCTTCGCCTACATTTGTGGCAGCGTCGCGCAAATGTTGTATCCCCTCGTTTCTGGAATTAACCAATTTGACTTTGATTTTGGTATCCCAGATATACTCAGAGCTAATGTTCTTCCAGAACTCGTGCAAATCAGCCACGGGCTCATTCGTCACGGCGGCCTGCATCAAGAACTTGTGGCCCTTCGCATTATTATCCTTGTAGATCGGATGGACGAATATATCGATTGCGACCGTCTCCTCCGGCTTGACCACCCCAACATTCGGACGCACAAAGAAGAGGCGTGGCGTGGTCGTCTTCAATTTGAATGCAACGCGCCTCTCCTTGCTGGGATTGAATACCAAAATTTTCTTGCAAACGGCACGGTTGAATGGTCCTTCGAGAACTAGTTCATCTGCGGGGTCCACGACCAACAAGGCATTTGATTCTATTATCTTGCTCATTATTAAAACTTATACAAAAATTAAAAAATTCAATTTCCTATTCCCACGAAAATGTATCTTAACGTAACGAATTATTATTTCCGACTAAAATCCCTCACAAACACGTGCCTTATGTGAACATCAATCGCAATTCAAGACCTACTTCGATTGTCTGATAAGAAAATCAGGTTGAAAAACTGGTAGTATTTAATTCGTTTTACTTTTGTGTGTACAAGTTTAGAAAATTCGTATGAGTATGTGTGTGTGTGTGTGTGTGCGCTACCAAAATATCATGCGGCCTGCATTTGGAGACGTTGCCTTCGACAGGATGATATCCGAGAGTGCCTCGTCCTCCAGCTCGTTGCTTCAGTTGTTGTACAATGGACGGGGGAATTGACGTTAAAATGATATACATATAAAACAGTTAATTAGTCTGTTTTGTATACATAAACATATATACACGTTTATTAATATTTGTATTCGCTTTTTGTTGGGTTTTGTTTTAGTTTCGTAATAAATAACAATGAATGTCTGTTGTTCAATCAGCTGGACGACGATCACCCTGTGATCGAGAACTAGTTGACGGGATCGGGATGTGGAGTGATGAGTGTGTGTTGAATTCGATTCGGGTAGGTGCAGGTGCTGGCACAGTCACGGCCACAACAATAATAACAAGTACAACAAATTGGAGTTGACAATGCGTTTTTAAGGTCTACAAATAAAATTTAAAGAGAGAGAGAGAGAGAAAAAAAAGAAAATTTGGAAAAATATGTTTCCATTTAAGGTGGAATTTAATTAGCTGCATTATCAACAAATAACACAAACATTAAATAAACGAATATTAGACAAGAACAAAACACAAACGAAATACATACAAAAACACAAAATGTACAGGTAAAATGAGCATGCGAATGATAGGAGGAATGGCTGATAAAGCAGGGGGTACAGCCACGTTGGCAATAATACACAATTGGTTTTAATAATTCATATTTTATTTAAATCTAGGCACTATGTAATCATTAAATATATATTGCAAAAATCAATAAAAATATGCCTTAAGTCTCTTTTGCTAAAATTAAAATATTGTACAGCATAGTTTCTGTGTGTTAATTTGTGTTTATAACGTTTGCTTTAAATATTTTTATGTTACTTTTTGTATAGTTTAAATATCACTTAAATATTTTCGTATTAATCCACTTTTTATGTTGTCGTGAAGGCTTTTTTTTATTTTGTTTGTTTTCTTTTTTGCGGACGGTTACAAGAAAAAATTGCATTTGAAAAGAAAATTTACAATTTTTGATAATAAATATTAATTGTAACTATAATTAATAGAGTTTTTTGTATTTTTGTTTCTTTTGTTTAAAATTAGTTTTATAAATTATGTTTTCTTTTGTTTTTATGCAGTCAATATAATAATTTATAAATTAGTTTGCAATTTAAATTCGTTTTTTGCATTTATATAAAAAAAAAACAAAACTAATCACAAGGCAAATAGATCTTGACTTTGGACTGTAAGAGGGGGGCGTTCAAGAAGTTGTTTCGGGCAACGCAGGCAAGTTTTAGTGGATGCTAAGCTTAACGAGTTGAAACAACGAGCTACGAGAGAGAGCGAGAGATAAGTAGAGATGCGAGCGAATACCATAACCACAGAAAGAGAGAGAGAGAGGGAGAAAGACACTGTCACAAGTAGAGAAAAGAGAGCGAGGGAGTTTTTAAAAGTGAAACGGGGCCCAGGGAATGGCTTGTAAAGTGATCGTGTGAGTGATTAATGATGATGATTATGATGATGATGATGTTCTGATGCATGAGATTCGTTTTAAATGGCACAAATGTAACGAGCAGCGAGTAGCGAGTAAACAAAAGGCACTACGTGAATGAGAGACGTTATTGAACAGGATGAGTCAGTGGAAAGTAATATGCAGTATTATAAAAGTAACGAATGAAAGTAGCGAGTAACTAGTAGCGAGTAGAAGTAGCGAACATCTGATTAGACGATCGATCTTTCGCCGTTGCAGTTGTTGTTGTTGGTTGTTTTTTTTTGTTTTATGTGCTTACTTTTTCATCAGCGAGCGCACTTTTTTCATCGTACGATTAAAGATCGTTTTATTGTTGGCGCTATTGTTCGATCCCAGCGACGAGTTGGACGTCTTATTGCTGTTCTGGCTGCCACCACGATGCACATGCGCCGCCGCCCGCTGCTGATTGCCATGCTGCGACTGCCGCTGCGACTGCGACTGCGATCTGACAGACTGCGCATCCTCGCTCTCCGTTGAGCTGACGCCCTCGGGACTCTGGCGATTATAGACGCCGCGCTGCGGCTGCTGCGGCCGCTCCGGCGTCGGCGATTTCGACGAGGAGCTCGTGTCGCGTCGCTGCGGCTGCGGCGTCAACGGCAATGCCAAGTTCTGCATGCTCTGCGTCTCGTCGGTGGGCTCGCTGGGCGGCAGCAGCTCGGCCAGCGTTTGCTTGGACAGTATGTGATCCAGGCTGCGCGACTTGCGATGCTGCTGCACGTTGGGCGGCGCCAGACTCTGTTTCTCGCGTCGCGTCACACGGCACATGTCCTCCGGCTCGGCGTCGGCCTCAGCCTCCGTCTCATCCTCCGGCTGCAGCGTGCACGTGGAGCTGGCGTTGGTCAGCGCCGTGCTGCCGGCGGCGACCACAGCCGCCGCTGCCGCAATACGCTGCTCCGGCGTGCTCAAGCTATCCTGACTGCTGGCCGCCGCCTGATCCAGCAGCCCGTCCACGCTGTGCGACCGATAGCCATTGGCCACGCTGGCATTGTGGCCCAGGCCGGCGGCGGAGCTGCGACGCGGCGGCAAATACGCCAGCGGCATCATATTCTGCATGGACGCCGAGCCGGCGCCGGACTTGTGCAGCAGCGCTGCCTGCTGTGTGCGATATGGTGGCAGGATGTTCGAGCGCTTCGCCTGGCCGCGTCCATAAGTCAGTAGGGAGGTGCTGCCCCGCTGGCGGGCCGGTGAGGGGGATTGCCGGTATCTATTTGCCTGGTGATTAGCTGCTCGTGAATTTTCGAGTTTCGAGTTTGCAATCAAAATTAAATTAATTATTAATTAAGTTGGTTGGTTTTTTTTTGTTTAAAGTAGAGAGAGAGAGAGAGAGAGAGATAGAGTTATGTGGTATGTGTGTGAAAGAGAGTGTGTGAGAGAGAGAGAGAGAGATAGAGTTCCCTCTGTGTGTGTGTGTATTCTAAAGTGAGAGGAGCTGCATTTATCTGTCCTTTCGGAAAGTTTGGACTGAACAACAGTCTAGCAGTTTTCCGTTTAACGAGTTGATCTTTGAGGTTGATTTTGTTGAGAATTTTTTTGTTGTGTGTGTGTGTTTGATTTGATAATTCCGTTCTTTTTTTTGTGTGTGCTTAATTTTAGATAGGTATTCGAGGCTAGCCTAAGTGCTCTCGGTGGCCTAGTCTACGCTGTAGCTGGGTTTGATTCGTATTCGGGTTCTGATTCTGATTCTGATTGGTAGTAGTTGTACTCGTTGGCCCACCTTGTCCGCTGCCATTGGCCGCCATTAGGCCATCCACCACACTGCCCGCGCCACCGCCGCCGCCTCCGCCAACGCCACCACTCTGCTGATAGTCGGAATCGTTGCTGTGCATTCTTTGGTATGACACCACGCCGGGAGTACCAGGCGCCATCGCCGCAATGCGATCGATATTCTTTTCGCCGCGCAAAAATCTGGGTCATCAGAAGAGGGGAAATTAAGGTTGGGAATGTATTCAGATTGAGTTTAACGTATAGATAATTCGATTAATTGATTAATTGACACTCAAGCATCTGGTCATCATCGATTTAGTCCTAAATGCGCCGATAATATACCTTTCGAGCTTGTCGATGCATGCATCCTGGTAGTCGTGTATCCAGCTGACGCCGTTGAAATGCGCCACGGTTTTCATGTCCTCGGGCAGGTTGTCCGGCCAATTGAACTGCTGATCCATGATGGGTATTATGTTGCAGTTGGAGTTCAGGGCCGCCACAATTTCCTACCATTCAATTTAGATGACTTAATTAGGGGGGGAATGGTTTTAGTGGTGAAGAACTTACGCGATGCACCCAATCCTTGCACTCCTCATCGTTGATGCAGCGATGCAGTGCATCCGGTGTTAATACTAAGACAAAGTTCTTTGCCTGACGAATACTGTTGAGTAGGCCGTTGTCGAATTTGCCCGCCTCCAGGCGCTCCACATCGATGAACACTGAGAAGCCGCGCAGCTGAAGATGAACCTGGAAGAGCGGGAGCATTAACCAAAATCCAACAGTTAACCCGTTTGACAGCCGGTTAAACCCACCTTTAGCAAACTGGCCAGCTGTGAGCCGTTGGAGCGCCGATAGCTGACAAAGACGTCCAGCGTTTTGGCCATGTTCTCCTCGGATGAGCTGGGCAGCGAGTTCTCCAGCGTCTTGACCGCGTTCAGAATGCGCAAACGGTGAATGGCATTCTTGATGCCGCACTCTGTCATCAGCATATCCTCGTTGACATGGGGCATGGTGCACTTGTCGATGCCGGCATTTAGCATCGCATACGTGTACGTGCAATAATCGGGCCCGATCTCGAGCAGAAACTGGTGCATCTTGGCCGTATCCTTGGACGAATAGTCCGCCATGCGTTTGAGATTTTGCAATTCGCGCTCGAAGCGCTTGAGGAGAATGCCGTTGGCGATGCCGATGTCGTCGCGCAGATTCTCCTGGTTCAGCTTGAGCAGCAGATCGCCATCCACCTGGGACTGCTCGAACTGGTGCAGGTAGCTGTTGAAGCCGATCTGCTTGACCCACTCCTGCACGTCCTCGACCGACCAGAGCGGCACCTGCTGTGACAGCTTGTGCGGCACCGTTTCGCCAATCAGACGCAGCGCCTGCGCCGCAAACTTCGAGGCAATCGCATTCGGGCAGCTGGCCACCGTTTTGAGCGCCTCGATGGCGCCGATCTCGTGGAAGATGTTCGTGTTGCCCTGCTGGCGCTTAATGTTCGCCTCCATGCAGAAGTGAAAGGCGGCCAGGTTGCGCGCCTCCTCGCGATTCGAGCTGAGCACCGGCACCAGGCGCTCCAGCCAATGCTTGCTCTGGCCGTGGGCGTGCGACAGATTCGAAATGGCAAACTGGTACGGATCGTGGGTGGTCACAAACGGCTCGACGAGATCCAGGCAGCCGGACTTGAGGACCGCGGCCTCGATCTCCTTGTTGGCGACCAGCACAGCGATGGCCAGGCAGGCATAGTACTTGATGTTGTCGTCGCAGTGGAACGCCAGCGGGAACAGCCACATGGGCACATTGCGCATTATCATCGCCTCCTGGTTCTCGGCGCCGCCGTACAGCGACAGATTCACGAGGGCGCTGGCGCAGTGACGCAGCGTTTCCACGTCGTTGGTGCGACACTTGAAGAGGAGTGCGTCCAGGCCACCCAGTCGGATGACGTCAGAGCAGGTGCCCTCGGAATGCTTGAAGAGATGCTCCAGGATGCCAGTGCCGACGCGCGAATGCTCCATATTCTTGGTCTCGTTGGTGCAGACGCAGGCCACGTTGACCACCTTGTCGAGGCCGTTGTCGACCACATGCGAGCGATTCTCCGTGGTCAGGCACTGCTCGAGCAGCTGGGCGGAGAAGAACTGCAGATCGTTGTGCTGCACACAGTTCTTCATCAGCAGATCGAGGCCGCCGCTCTGGCGCAGCGAGTTGCACAGCGAGTAGCCCAGCTCGTGACCGTGCGTGGGCACTGCCCAGGCGCTGCGGATCACCTCGTTGATCTTCTGCAGATAGACGGACTTCTCGCCGCCGGTGGTCGTGCTGCCATCGTCATCCTGCAGCGAGCTGACGAACGAGGTGAGGACATTTGAATACTTGCTGATGGCATTCTCGATCTCCTGCTGGCCACTGCCCGCTGTCAGGGATACGAGATCGTCGAGCTTTAAGTCCTTGAGCTTGACCATCTGCCCGTTCGTGGCAGACATTTGCGAGGAGGAAGAGATCATGCTGCTGCCCGTACTGGAGACGCCCTTGTGCGTCATGGAGTAGTTGGCCTGCGAGGCCGAAGACACGTGCTTCTCCTGGCTGATGATGCCGTTCGAGGTCATTGTCTGCGATTGCTGCGACTGCGAGATGGCCTTCTTGTCGGCGGAGAAATTGTCGCTCTGCACTTTAATACTGGCGGCGGCCACCTTATTGCTGGCCTGTTGTGTGATGTCGCCGGTGCGCAGCGAGAGGGCTTCCTACAGGGTATTTCAATGTTAAAGCAGTTAGTAAAGTTGGTAGAAATAGTGTTTAAAATAGTTGAAAATGTGTTTGTGGCTAATTACATGCTGCAAAGCGCATTATAACAGTTCCTAACTGTTATACATACTGTTATACTAGGGTATATTCTACTAATAACATGCTACACGTCATTGAGAAGCATAAAATTTGGAATATAACAGTATTTAAACTGTTATACAAACTGTTATACGACTTGCTAAACATAACAGGACTAAACTTATATAGCTATATAATCTGTTTGACGTATTATTCTTTAACATGTGCCGCTTTTATACCTTGCTCTGTTCAACCTCTATGGGTATTTCGCGGACAATTTTCATGTTGTTGTTGTTGTTATTGTTGTTGTGGTTGTTTGCGGTTATGGCTGCTGTGTGGTTGTTGTGATTGTTGCTGGAGGACGTGGGCGTTTGGATTGTTGCTGTTGTTGTGGTGGTTGTGATTGTGGGTGGTGGCGACAGGGGACAGGTGGTGGTCATTGGCTGCAAAGGTGGATTAGAACTTTTACGTACTCTTGTATGGGAGCTAGAGCTTGCGCTTGAGCTAGAAGACGACGACGATGAGGAGGAGGTGGCAGAGGCTGAGCCTGAGGCAGAGGAGCTACTCGAAGCACCAGACTTTCTGGCAGCGGACGCAGTGGACATGCTCGCTGTGGCTGCCGACGTCAATGGCATGCCGCCCACCACTTGTATGGGCTGTGGGGGCGGCGACAGCGGTGAATTGTGCGCGAACGGGCGGCCAATGGGCGGGCCCATGGGTGGCGGCGACAGCGGCATCTCCACGATGGGACTGGGCGAACGTGTCGGCACGAACTCGGATTGACCGCTCGATCGAAAGATGCCCTTGCGCACGGGCCAAGGTGCCTGATTCTGTTGATTGGACATGCTGGGCCACGTTCTTAACGTATTTCAGCTCGAAGCGACGGCCGTCGACTAACTCAGCTGCCGATTATTTGTTGGGCACTTGGACGTTCTGGTTTCAAAATATTTAAGTAAAACGCAGCGTGAACGCGAAGAGAAATGCGAACAGTGTTATATTCCGTTAAATACAGTTTGTTATTTATTTTCATTCACATAAAAATAGCGCACAAATTGGCTGCCGCTGACGTTGCGCTTTCGTTGTGTCCGTGTGCGAGAGTCTATGGTGTGTGTGTGTGTGTGTGTGTGTCGAGAGATTGTGGGAGTGTCGCTCGGAGAATATATGTAGTTAAGTTTGACTGTGTGTGTGTGTGTGTGTGTGTGTGTGTGTGTGTGTCAATCGCTGACACTGACCGACAAATTAAGTTTGTTATAATTTACAGCACTGTTAATTTGTTCCTACTATTTCACAGTTATGCTAACACCTAACGAGACTCGACGAATGTGTTAAATGCATGATCTGTACAGATTGAGAGACGTAGCGCGGGACATTTGTTTGCTCGACTATGGACATACATATACATAAGCACAACACTTAACGAATTCTTGTCATATATCTCACATATTTGTGCATACGAAAGCCCATTGTTGCTTATGCTGATCTCTGTTTGATTAATCACTTTTCTTTATGTTTCGTTGAGTTTTTAACTTTCGTTAAGTTTTCAAACTTTCGTTAAGTTTTTTACTTTTGTTAAGCTATCGACTTCAATTTGGTTTTATATTTTCTTTGTTTTTATCTCCACGCTGCGTATTTTTTTTGTGTTTATGTTTCATGTAAACTCTTTTCGCCACTTAATTTGCTTAATGAGCTTTCGTCAAGTTTTGTTTATTTGTATTTAGCAGTCCGTCTGCACTGAGTTAAGGAACTTTGAACAAAATCGAATGTTGTGCATTAAGTTTTATTTATGGATTCCCCTTGTTTTCAAGCACACATTTTGTTCAGCCGCAGCAATCTCAGAATTTCATCACGCACAGTGTGAAATTTATGAAATACCGAAACTTGTTGCTTCGTTCTGTCGACACAAGTGTTATACGTATACATATATTTAAAATGAGTCGCACAGAAGGTCATTTTCTAATTATGTGTTTGTCGGTTAGATGAACACTTGTTTCTCTTCTTCTTCTTCTTCTTCTTGTTTTTATAATTATATGGTATTTGGTATTCGTTCACACTACACAAGCTGTTCAATTGTTTTTCGTTGTAATTAGGAAGTCGTTGTCATTTGCCAATCTTTGGTGCCAATAGACAAATTAATGCAAAGCTCTAGTCTATATACTACAGATATATATATGTGTATGCATATAGAAATTCCGTTGGTGTATATATGCAAACGATTATTTTAAATTTCTCGCCTATAGCGTAACGCTCGCGTCGATCGCTTGTCTGATACTGAGAACCGAGCGACGCTCAGTGCCATTTTATTTAAAAGAAAAATGATTCGAAAATAAAATAAAATTTTTTGCTCGCTGCCCAACGCTGGCGGAAAAAACAAAACACAACAGAATTTCTATAGAAATTTCAGAGCGCAAATAGCAAAATAAATTAAAAACAACTAAATACGGAAACTTATTTATGTCTTTGTAAAGCATTTGTTTGAAGTTTATGAATTTTAAAGTATTTGAAGTAATGTTCCTACAACTTTTAATTGCTGGCGCATGCCTATAAAATCTTTAAATTAATCAAAAGTCTTTTGCTTTTATGATTGCGGCATAAACAATTAGCCTCTGAGCGTATGTTTACCCACAGGCCTCATGGAGCGTGTCGGCTGTTGGCCAAATGCCAATGCAAAAAAAAGAGTCCATTGTAGCACCTAACTCGATATGTTTGGCTGCAGGGGAATAGCTTACAGATCTGCTAATAACAGGCTGCTCAATCGGAAGGATTTTCTAGCTGGCAGATATTATATAAAAACCAATACATTAGTTCTTTGTGATGTATTTTATATATTCTCTATTTGATTAGGTATTTATTGGCTATATTTACTGGTAGCTGACTTCTGACCCATGACTTGTCATTATTTATGCAATAGACTGTATAAAATTGCATCATCCAGCCGCGAATTGCGCTGTTGACAACCTTTAATGAGCCGCATCATAAAACAATTAATGCTAATTTGTAATGGGACCTTATTCGATATATAGTTCTAGAGGTTCAGCGCTTCCACACGCATTGATTAGATAAGCCACAACAGCGTTGCCATTGGAAACTGGTTTGTGCAAAACTTGCAAGCTGAAAGTACCTGAATTTTCCTTAGCATGGATGGCTTTTCCTTTTGCTTGCAGAAATGTCGCACTAAGCGTGGACTCCACTGGAGCTGGCACTTGTATAGCAACATATTACGTATACGCGATGGTATTCCGCCGCAGACTGTTGCCTACTTTTTGGCGCCTCGAAAACATATATATGAAAATCGATTTTCAGTTTGTTTTGGACGGGACGGGAGGGAAATTTAACTACTTTCAGTTGGCAGTTTTAAGTTTCGCGCGAGGCGGCGCCATTAACAGCTCCCGCTCCAGCTCCAGCTCCAGATCCAGCTTTAGCTTTGGGTTTTTAGTTCTAGCTGTGGGTTTTAGGCGGCGCGTGTGCCCTTATGCGACTCTAACATGCACGCGACGAACTTCGACTGAAAGGAGTGGCCGGCATAACGGTTGGGCACGCTCGAGCTTTGTTAGGGGTTGCGCCCGCCAGGGTGTCTGGGGCGCTGTGTCACTAGCTTAGTGAGCTTTAAAAGCTCTGCGGCTAGCTAGCCGCAGATTTAATAACAGAGTTCAATACACTACAACGCTACAGCATGTAATCAGCTATGCAATGGCTGGCGATTGCTTGCTTGACTAAATTGATTGAAATGATTGAATGATCGATTGCTCGTGCGATTGCTCACCTGGAGGACGGCTGCACTCTCCTCGGACTTGACGCCATCGACTTCGAGGCGATTTCTAACCGCTGACGCGGCCTTAGCCTCTTTGTAATCAATGTCGCCCGCCTGGAGGCGTTTCATTTCAGCTGAGTTGCTGGTCGCCTGCTCCGAGCTGAAGCCATCGGAGACCACTTTTGTGGTGGCCATCGATTTGGAGCGCTTCTCCTCGAATTTAATGGTATCGATGGTTTTATTCGAGCCACTTAGCCCACTGCTGGCGCTCAGCTGTGCCGCAGCCGGATGTGTTAGGTCCATGCCACTGCCGAAATGATTGTGTGTGCAGTCCTCGTCGCCATTGGGAGTCGTGACAATGCCGTGGCAACTGCTATCGTCATTGCCATCAACCAGATTCTCAAATGAGGCGCGCATTCTGCAAGAGTGAATGTTTTGAGTGCGAACTCGAGTTGAACGACGAATCGGTACTCACTTCTTCTTTAGCTGCGTGATGGTATCTTCGCTGTTGAGACACTTGAGGTCGTCAATCGATGGTTGGTGTCGCGCTGGCGTTGGCGGCGCCGTCAGACGCTCTATTTCCGACATGGACACTTTGATATCCGTGAGATCGCGCTTAACGGCGGCGGCCTTCATTTCCGACGACGTTGATGACGAGGAAGACGACGACGATGATGACGCTTGCGTCGTTGATGATGATGTTATGTGATGCAAACGCTGGGATTTCTTTTCCACGCGCGTCGTTGTGCTGCTGCTGCTATTGACAACCTGTAATAAAGAGAGGGAGAGGGAGAGAGAGAAGAGTTTATACTATTAATAAAAGCATAAATATTTAGGGTGAATCTCTTTTTTTCTGGCACTGAATCAGCGCAAAAATATGCCAAAAATGCGCAAAATGGGCTTCTTTCTGCATTTTCAGCACAATTTTACTTATGCACATACGTGCATATACATATGTGTGATATATGTGATAGATACACATATGAGTTTTGCTAGACGGTCTGCTATCTGCTCGCATTTATGGCAGGCGCTTAGCGACGCCGCCTTTATAAATCACAAGTGAGCGCCATTTGTTTTTGGGATCGACATGGCACCGTATATATAGATATACACATACATATATACTAGTATGTATATAGGTATATTTGGCAAACTGCTTGGCTTTGCCAGCTGATAGATGGTGTTATTTAGCAGCGTGTCTTCCTGATAAGCAAATAATGTGATAAATGGCTAATGTTTTATGGTCTGCATTCTAGAATACATTTATGACCAACTCTTAGAACAAATTGAAAGAGTATTTTCATGTCGCAATGCAGATAAGAGTCTCAGCTCTATCTATATGTATGTATATAGATACTCATCAGCAGCTGAAGTGTTGTTTGTCACATAGTCTTCTATTGCCCCTTCTACATCTGATATTTGAGGACATTACGAATTAAAAGCCTATTTATCGACAGCAGACGCAGCCACAAGCCCGCATTTTTCTGAGAAAAAGTAATACATAAAGTTTGCTTACTATAATCAAAGCCGTTGACAGCGGACTTTACCGTCGAACAGTACATTAGTGCATGGCAGAGGATCTATATTCCAAAAGGCAAAGAAATATTTTTCTGAGAAAAATAAATACACATAGTTAGCTTAGTAACTTTAATTACATATTAGACCGTTGACAGCGGACTTGTGCCGTCAAATAGTATATTTGTGCAAGCGAGAGAGCAACATATGAAGATTTATAAAGGGCTTTCGTCAAAATAAACAAGTTGTAAGATAAAATCTTTAGATTTTAGATTGATGTCTCTCGTTTTTTAGACAAGTTCAAAGTGTCGTTCAGTATAATTTATAAGTCTTTATAAACACCCAATGGCTGAATCTATCTTTAGTTAAATACAAATTCATATTGGAAAAACAATACTCGGATTACCAAATTTTTCATATACAAAATTATATTTATCATATGTAAAGAAAATAATTTAGTTGTAAAATCTTTACAAATGCCTCCCAAATTCTTATTAAATCTCATGCATAAGAATAAGTTGAACAACCAATTTTATTTAAATAGCATTTCTTGATTCGAATTCTGACTAATCGCAGAAAAACTATTTGTTTTCTATTTATGCACAATCACAATACGAGCTAAATACGACATTTGAATTGTCTTAAACATTTGGCACTTAAACATTTCAAAAGGTTGTCAGAAACTAGGAAAAAACTCGGCAACCCACAGACCTAGCACACGATTTATATATACGTATATATATTTATATATATATATTTATTTTTTGACATATGTAGCCACATTACGAATCAATTCTAATTTTGGACGGATTTCATTTTAGCTTTTTTTGTGTCTTGCAAAGACTTAAGCAGAAGCGCCAAAACGAACAACGCGCCGAATATTGTGTGTGTGGGTGTTGCTTTTCATAGTTTTTTTTATAAGGCTTGAAGCCTTGACTTATAAAAACATTCAAGTGTTATAATGATAATTGTCCAGTTTTGGATATAACGTATACATCATGTGGACACACACGAAACGTCAAGCGAAGCAAACAGTTTGTTACAATCTTCGATTCGTAATAGTTAATCAACATGCTGCTCTCTATGGCATAATACGAGGTATATACGACTCGACTTATCGCAATTGCTAGGGGGAAAAAATTCCCAAGTGCCCAGTGATCGACGTTCTCTTTTCATTTGTATTTTTTTTTTGTTATTTTGTTTTCTACACAATTCTCATGTACACGTTGTTGTTGCCGTTGTGTTAGTAAATATTATTGTCTGAGGGGCCAGAGGGGCGAGTGCTTGGGCCTAACGGTACTTGGACATGAAGTCAATTGATTAGATATGAGAGCACCTTAACGCCTTTTTAACACTGCGTCATTTACTAATTTATCATTATTATGTATAGGTCGGTACATATACTAACCAGTGTGGGTTAACACGTCCGCGTTTCTTTTTGGTATTTTCTGGAAATTCCTTGAAATTTTCAATTGAAGTACATATTACGTATACGCCTACGTTGTGTTAGCGCTTTTAGCTCTGGCATATGTAAATATGTATTTTAAACTAAATAACGCCTGTGGGGGGCTTATCAGCACACACACTTTTACACATACACAGACAGGTAGATAATTTGTTCGAAAAACAAATATATATACAAATATCTGCCTTTATTTTGCACGCGCACTTTCAATTCTTCAAAGATTTATATACACTTTTGAATATTTATATATTAA
The DNA here is from genome assembly GCA_035041545.1 of Drosophila colorata. Classification (NCBI taxonomy): domain Eukaryota; kingdom Metazoa; phylum Arthropoda; class Insecta; order Diptera; family Drosophilidae; genus Drosophila; species Drosophila colorata. Next base: position 13,373,612 of record JAWNLD010000564.1, read on the forward strand.
ATAATTACTTATTTGCTCGTTTTTCTGATTGTTTTCTTGTTTGTGTTTGTTTTGTGTTTTGTTTCGCTTTGGGCCCAGTTTTTCAATAGCGACGCAGGTTTTTGTGTATGGTTCACACGCTGCCAAGACGCTTCGTAGACTGAACTGAACTTTCGAGTTAATATTTTTCACGCTTGCCGCAAATTCTTCAAACAGCACCAAATACAAATCGTTGAGGTTTCTGCTCTATTGCTGCTGTTCTTCTTGTTGTTGTTGTTGTTCGTTTTTGTCGTTTGTACAGAAAATTCTGATAACAAAGAGGGTTCGTTTAATTGTTCGTTAATTGGCAAAAGTTTCATTTAACTTTGCGCTTTTCGTTCGATATCGTTGGAAATTATAATTCAAATTATGCGTTAATATATACTATGTATGTATATATATATTTATGTAAGTATTATGTTGAGGCGCTGCCGTCACACAAAAAAAATCATTGCACGTTTGGCTAAAATTCAATCATTAAATAGGATTTTGCGACGGTTTGTTCAATGCTTTTTTTGCGCGACGCTCGCTTCTCGTTCGTTTCGTTAACTAAAGTAAAATGAACAAAATTCTAGCGGCGCTGCTGGGGCTCTTGCGAGCTTGAGCTTTTGGCGCTGTCGGCGTCGACGCCAGCCGATTGTCATTTTAAAGTGCCGCCAGCAGCGATCGCTGTGGGTGCGAGCGGGACCGCCATTGTAAGCAGCCACAAAGTTGGCGTTGACGTGAGCTCAGCGCTGAGAATTCTAGGAAATCATATTGTAAATATGCTCGCCGGCAACTGAGCAGAGGCAACAACAACGGGAATAGCAACCAGAAGAACGCGTCGTCTCGTTTTATATCTATTATTTAATTTATGCAGCGTAATTGTGCATTTCCATAACTCTGCGATAGTCTCACGTTTTAGTCCAAGCGGTTTTCTAATTAACGCGTTCAGCAAAAAGTTGTTATTATTTTATGGAGCCTACTCTACAGATACAGATACATTTGCATCTGTGTGTGTGTGTATTCGTATTTTCATCTCGTTTATCGTTTCAAACTGCGCTGTTTACTTACTTGATTAGTGTCGCTCTTTTGCATTAACAGCAGCCTAGCGGGGGGCGTGGGGCGTCTCTGTTGTTGTGTGTGTGAGCTTGCATGATTTGTGTTTTGTTTTATTTTAGTGTGTTTATATTTATAATTATTATGTGAAGTTTTATTAGTGTTAATCATATACATTTACACTTATGTGCATGCTAATTTATGTGGAATTGATCAACAATTGATTTTTCAAATTTGCATAATCTGTTCTGTCGTAGATCTAAACTAGCTTTAAAAAAATGTCCATTATTATTTTCTTATTATTACTATTTTATTTTATTAGCAGTATACATACTTAGTTTGTTTTTATTTTTAATAAATAAATCATATATTCTTCTTCTAGTTGTAAAAAGTTCTAAATCGTATAATGACTAATAAAATATGGGCAATAAATCACTTGATAGTCATAAATTAAGTTAATTAGCTTCTTTTTTAAATTCCATATTTGACAACAAAAAAATGTATATGATGTTAAGTCTTATATATTACACCTGCCGTTTAGACTAGGTATTTTTTGCAAGCACTAATCCCCAATTTGCACCATATTTGTTGACTTATTTACACTCCGCAATCTGCAATGTGTCATAAAATTGCTTTCTTGTTTTCTTCATACTCCTCCGTAATATCCGTATTATCAAGCAATTGCACAGCTTTTATGCATATATACAACATATGTAAATATAAGTGTTTCTAATGTACTTGGTTTAATGTACGCATATCTTACATTGGTCATACTTATTTTCAATGTATTATAGCATTCATCGTGTTTTCTGGGAAACAAAATCATATCAGTCCTTAACTCATTCTAAAATAAAATCTTTTCCGCAGAATTTGACATGTCTACCCATTGCGGCGCTGACACCTAATTGGCCAACAAAATTGCTTCGTAGAAACACGAATGTGTACACAATATTTTCCCTGTGCACGATAAGCAGAGTGCAGAGAGTTAATCAAAGCTCTGCCAATGAGAAGCTTAAGCTGCGATTATCAATTGCTAAAAATACGAAAAATTTCCACTTAAGAGCTGAGCTCTCTCCGTGAGAGCAACAGCACGAGTCATTCACGCGCTGCACGAGCCAACGACGTCAACGTCAACGACAGCGACACCTACCGGCAAATGAGTCATTGCCAAGAGCAGAGCAGAAAGTACAAATAAAATGATGCTCAAGCTAATTCAATCAATCTCGAATAGGCTGAAAAAAGTACGCACGTTGAGCTTTGCACATGGATAATGATTGCACAAGCAACTATTTTAAACCCGACGTATTTGTCACCCACTTGATAGCCATAAATTTGATGGGCGCGCTAATTAACAATAAAAAACAACTTGACCAAGGCAGCGAAAATTGCGGCCCTGTAAGCGACTATTTTGGAGGAATATGATTCAATGCAAAATGTATACGATTTGATAAGGAATAAGTCGGAAAGCTTTAGTCGACTTGCGAAGCGGCCTTTAAAGGGGTTTGCGATATTCACAATTTAAGTTAATAACTAGGGTATGCTGCAAATGAGAGAGAGAGAGAGAGAGAGAGAGAGATTTAATTGTTACACCTATTTTACCTTTGGCATAATGGCTATTTTGATGGTAAACCGCTTATCAGCCGCCGGAAATTGTGCACAGATAAACGTATCAGCTCGAAACGGAACTGAACTATGCAAATACCGCTAAAACAATCTTATCTAAGCCAAAAAGAAGTGTCTTTCATTGTGGGAAACTTTCGTCGTAGCTCGTTAAATGTTTAAACAATAAAAATTGTGGCAAGCGGCACGTTTTCAAAAAACCCACAAAAACAACAACAATAATGAGCAAATAGTTATTTATGTGTAGAAACTGGCTATGGGCAATTTATTTTATGGCTTTGCTCAATCAATACCGCAACAAATAACAAATAGCGAATGAATATGCCAAATATAGCAAAGTATTCAAAGTAATCGGTACACATACATTAATTGATTTCTACACAGCAGCCGCCGCGACGCCAATCAGAATGCCATAATCTAATCAGAAGGCAACAACTGCTTCATATCGAATTGTCAACCTTTGGCGGGAAACGGGAAACGTGCTGGTAAAGGGAATTGTTGTTGTTATGCTTATCAGCTCGGCTAGGGCCACTAGAGGAATTTTTATAGGTGAGTTTTACATTTTCGGCTTAAGTAATTGTTTAAAAATAGACCCGACAGATATAATGTACTGGCCAAAGGCTTTAGCACGTCAGGGTCTTATTTGTCAAGTGGTTTGCTTCATAAATTATGTGCGCACTCGTCAATATCAATTATTAACGAATTGACAACCGTGCGTATGCGTAATGCGCTCTCAGTTTGCATTTATGATGATATCTTGGGTTCTTAGCCCAGTTAATGGGCCGCCTTACCTGCTGCGATGTGGATGTGGACTGATGTGAGGTTTCCTTAAGACTACTGCAAGAACTAGAACTCGTATTGATCTGCCGTCCGCCCAGGCCGGCGACTGTTGTGCTGCCAGCACTGAGCGGGCCCCCTCCATTGGCGCTGGCCCCTCCATTCAGCGTGGGCGTGTTGCACAACATGTTGCTGGCGCTGGCCGAGGAGCTGGACAGGGGCACGGGCAGGGGCAGGGGTGTGGCCGTTGCCGACCCGCTCTTCTTGTTGAAACTTTCAATGAGCGTTGTCGCCGGACTCAACATGCCGCTCTGCGAACTATCCGAGAAGTCTGTCATCTGCAAAAGGGAGAGAATTTCATTTTAGTAACGAGCAGTTCATGTCAATGTTTTTGTAAGGTATTCATAGGCATATAAACAGGACGTCATAGCAGATTACGAGTGCTTAGTTTATCTCTCAAATGAGTGTCTGTGTCTATGACTGTGTGAGTTTTTCCAAGTTGTTCCTTATATGGGCATGAGAACTACCTTATTTGTCGACTGGGCTGCTTTTCATTCAGAGATCTTACAGGTGGCAAATATTTAATATACATATACGTCATTAGAAATGAGTTGGAGGCGTAAAAAACCGCAAGAGCCATAAAAAGGTAACGTGATTTGCATTTTGACAGCGACAACACACTTCGGAAGGCTTAAATTAAACAATAACAATTATTATTTCAGCAATAATAAGCAAAAATAAATGCATAAAGAACGCCACTTGAACATGATTGCTTTGATTTATTTATTTTCGCAGCGCCAAATGGCATTTAAGTTGAAATCGTTTCCGAGGTGCGCGCATGTTAAACTGTAGTGTGATGTGAAGTGGCTGTCAAACTGCGGACATGGCGCCGTGCGGCCTGCTCGGTAATGCAATGCGATTTAGATAAACAGAAAGCAGAGTCCACAACTAAAACAGCCGTCAGGCCACAACCGAAACGAGTTAATTTTCTACACTACACAAGTTTTAAAGTTCATGAATTGATTTATGTTTCTTTTGTGATGATAATTTTTAGAGTAATTCAGGTGCGATTTCTTTATTTACATAAAAGCTTTGCTTTGAGCGAGTATCTACATAAATAACCCGCTGGCAGTTGGGCGTTCTTTGGCTGTTTGTAGTTATGTACATAATTAATATTGTTTTGATTTAAGACAGCGCTTCTGATTAAAATTCCATTAACGCGTGGGCGTCCCGCTGTTGTTGTGGTTGAGCTCGATTCATATGCAGTTTTATGTGTGGGCGCACGCGACCAGTTAGCATTTTGCGTTCTTAAATCAATATTTGCAATTTCATAGGTAATCGGTATGTAATTTATGTGAATTCGCTACGATTTTACTTTTCTTTTCATCGGTTGTTAAACAGTAAAGCACGCCATAAACACGCAAAGAAAACGCGTTAGCTGTTTGCTGCAACATTACCAGGCTGCCAGAGCTTTTCTTGTGCTTTTGCCAGTGTAAGCTTCAAAATTTAACGTACATTGTCGCGACGGTGGTTTACAGCACTGGTTGGTTGCTCTGCGCAGAGTTGCCCAAAAACGTAACAGCTGTTGCAGTATGTTGATTGTTTTTGGTATTTTTTCGTTTTCCGAGTGGGCCTTGCACATTGGCCACACTGTTGCTGGAACCCTTCACAAGTTCTTCATAAAAATGTATTAATTTATGCAAATTACGCTAAAAAAAAGTGCACAAAAGCGGCTTAGAGTGAAACCAAAGTAGTTATAAAAGCGGCACAACAACGAAATGGAACGCGCCAGCCTCGCGCAATGTAGATGGCTTTGTTTCTGGGCCTGGATGGCGTCAGCCACATACGCGTCAGCCGACGTCATGGCCGGAGCTGGAGTGGGAGTGGGGGGAGCTGGGACAACAACAACGCAAAACGCGCTGTTGGACAACGCTGGCAAACAACGGGAACTGACGCCGAGTGGCACACAGTTGCCCGTCTGCTCGCGCATGCTGCGCCACGTCTTTGAAAACGCCACGCCCCGCGACGAACAGCAGGCGGGCGTCTTCGAGGAGTACAAGCCGGAGGTGAGTCGGGCGCTCGACGAGGAGACGTACCTGTGGAGCTGCCTGGAGGCGTGCTGCGAGAAATCGCAGTCGCAGTCCCGCAACCAGAGCCAGAGCAACTCCTGCAACGTGGTGCTCGTCTTCAAGCGCAAGTGCTATCACATCCACTGCGTCAGCAATGATGCGTGCCTGCCCAAGGCGCTGGCCCGCGAGCGGGAGAACGACAAGGTGCAAATGGTGCTGGTCAATCCGGTGGGCGAGCAGCCGGAGACGTGGACGCAGCTGCTCAAGGCCAGCAAGCAGACGGCAGAGATATTGCCCTACGAATCGGAGCTCAACTTTTGGAAGCAGCCGCGGCGCCTGCAGTTTCAGGTAAGCCACGCCAGAGCCCGTTGGAGCACGCACAACTTACATTTCCCTTTGCAGGACAGCAACGCCTACGATGACGATGAGTTTCCCATGGCGGAGAAGCGCATGAAGCAATTGCTGCTGCAGCCGCCCGAGGAGGCCGATGACGATCTCAGCTATTACGGCGCCGAGCTGCCCAACAATGCAAAGTTCATGACCTGCGATCTGGACACACCCTGCCCGCCGCAGGAGCAGTGTGTGCCACTCCAGGCCAACGCCGTGACGGGCCTGTGCAGCTGCAAGCGCGGATTTATGCGCAACAAGCAGCACAAATGCGTCATGCCCGCCGTGCCCTACAGCGCCTACTTGCCCGGTGAGGCGTCCGCCCTGGCGGCCCAAGAAGCGGCGGGCAGCGAGATTGCGCCAGAGGTGGTCGCAGCGCCGCCCACTAAGCCAGAAGCCAACAAGGTTACCGTCTCGGTCATGTCCAAGGAGGTACAGCTTCCCGAGCAGGAGGTGACGCTGGCCGCTTTCACGGTGCCCGACGAGGAGACGAGCGGCACGAAGTACAAATACTTGTGGACGTTGATATCACAGCCCAAGGGACCCATGAACGGCACCATTTCGGATCAGAGCAAGTCCAAGGTGAAGCTCTCGAATCTGTCCGAGGGTCTGTACACCTTCAAGGTGACCGTGACCGGGGACAACGGCACCTTCGGCGAGACGGCCGCCAACGTGACGGTGCTGCCCGAGAGACGCATCAACCAGGCGCCACAGGTGATCATCTCGCCCCGGGAGCAAATCATACGCCAGCCCACCTCCAATGCGGTGCTCGATGGCAGCACCAGCACCGATGACGACAAAATCATCAACTGGCACTGGGAGGTCACCTCGGGACCCATTGGCTACCAGCCGCAGCTGCCGGAGGTGAACACGCTCCAGCTGGACCTCACCTCGCCGGGCAACTACACGTTCAAGCTGACCGTGACGGACTCCAATAATGTCACCAACTCCACCACGGCCACCATAGCGGTGCTCAAGGAGACGGACTATGCGCCGGTGGCCAATGCGGGAGACGCCGTAATTTTATATCTGCCCAACAACAATGTCACACTGAACGGCACCGCCAGCTCCGACGATCACGAAATCGTCGAGTGGGAGTGGACCAAAGATGCCAGCGACGAGGCAAAGGCCGTCGACATGCAGAACACCAGAACACCCTACGTGCAACTGTCCAACCTGGAGGAGGGCATGTACACCTTCGTGCTGAAGGTCACCGACGGCAGCAAACAGTCGAGCACCGCCAAGGTGCACGTGTTTGTCAAGCCACCCACCAATTCACCACCCACAGCCAAAGCAGGCGCCAATGTGGTAAGTTGAGAACTGGATAAATCTCCCATTCGACTGAGTCCAATTGTTTCTCTCACTATAGACAACCAGCCTGCCCATCAATTGGGCAACTTTAAACGGCTCCGAATCGAAAGATGACATTGGCATCAAGAGCTATCTGTGGAAGCAGCTCAGCGGACCCAACAACGCGGTTATACTCAAGTCGAACAGCTCGGTGAGTGCCCAAACAATCAGTTGAAAAGCCAAATCGAATCTCTGATTTATCTTCCTCGTGTGCAGATTGCCAATGCCACCAGCCTGACGCTGGGTCTTTATGAGTTCGAGCTGAGCGTTGCCGACGAGAACAACAACGCAGCCGCCGACAGCACCTGGGTCAAGATTGTGCAGGGTAGGACCAGTCAAGCAGTGAATCGAATCTTAGCTAATGCAATTATTCCACAGAACGCAATGCGGCGCCCATTGCTAATGCTGGCGGAGATCGCACCATTGCTTTGCCCGTCACTGCTATTTATCTGAATGGCTCGCAATCCTCGGATGATTTGGCCGTCGTTAAATACGTGTGGACGCGTGAGGATACCAGTCAGGCAGCGGGCGTCATCATTGGCGATACGGACAAGCAGCCCGTTATGATTGTAAGACCCAGCTAGCCACCAGCTGGAAGGGATTCCCATTGATATTCCATTATTTACAGCTCAGCAATGTGGTGCAGGGCCGCTACGTGTTCAAGCTGACCGTGAGCGATGATCAGGGCCTGACCGGCACGGACACGGTCAGCATTAACGTCCATGCGGATCCCATGTTGATGTATCTGGTGCAAATGACGCTGCCCATGGGCATTGCGGTAATCACCAAGAGCGAGCTGGATTCCACAGTGCAAAAGCTGCAGCTGCTGCTGGGCGACGACAACAAGATACAAATCAGAGAGCTGAAGCACGAGCTGCACACAGAGGCGGCCGTGCTGGTGTTTTATGTGGTTACCAACGATGCGAAGGGTGGACAATCGAAGCCGGTGGACGGGCTGCATGTGGAGCGCATGCTGCGTGCCAAACTCGAAAAGGATGCCTCCATATTGGGCGCCCTCTACGTGGACATACGCACCACAGTGTGCCAGAACAATTGCTCTGGCCACGGCAGGTGCAATCCCTCGACGAGAGCTTGCGTTTGCGAGGCCTTCTGGATGCCCTCGTCGGGGTACTTCTTTAGCAACAACGAGGCCAACTGCGGTAGCTATATAAAAAACCCTCACTTCAACTTTATATTCAGACAGCTTTATCCCCGACAGACTGGTCCATTTTGTATGTGTTTGTGGGCGTGATATCCAGCTGCCTGCTGCTTTCTGGCATCTTCTGGGGCATTGCCTGCGCTTGCCGCCAGACCAAGAAGCCGCGCATGCGTCAAAAAGTGCAAAAATATGCGCTGATAGGTGCGCAGGACGAGGAGGCCGCCAACTGTAAGTAGCTCTCGATGCAAAGTGAACAAATCTATAGCTTTTTTATTGCTCGCAGATTCGCGCAACACTTCGCTAACCGAATCGGAGACGGACTCGGATGTGCTCTTCGAGACGCGCTCCAAGAGCAATGGCATTGGCAAGCGCAAGGCCCATCATAGCAGCTCACATGGCAGCGGATCGGGAGGACGCGAAGGCAACAAATTTGCGGTTACCAAGCTGGGACGCAAGATCAAAGCATAGACAAGGCGTTTACTTGTATATGTGTGTGTGTTTTAGTTCATATAGTGTGTGTGATATATACATTTATATACATATATATATATATATATATATTTGTATTCTATGTAAACCTATATACAAACATATGTACTTAAATGTTTTCTACTTGCCGCGCACGCAAAGCGCCTGCTGACTTATGTTTATATTTTATGTATCTTTGATTTATGTATATGTGTTTGTATATTTGTGACTATGTGTGTGTATGTTTGCGTGTGTGTCTGTTCCTTTTAATTATGTGATATGTGCACAAGCTCTTGGTTATTTACCTCTTATTATTATTTAGTATTATTTACGCTGCTGCTGTGCAATTAATAATTGTTTACATTTCGCCTTTTTTAAATACGATTTAATGATTTGTATATTTTACTTATGTGTATATAGCGATAGGATTTCACAATCAATGTAATAAATTACATGTAACTGCTTTAAACCGAAAATCGTTTTTCTTTGGGAAAAACTTTAAAGACAGTATGAAACAACTTTAAATTTATACAGTCCCCTGTAGCGGCAATCAGAGCTAGTCATTGAGTTTGTATTGGCAACTACGTGGGCGCGCTTTCTTGTTGACTTTGCAACTGGTATTTAGATGTCTTTTATGCAAATATTGACGCATCTTATTTGCCTGCTCAAATTTGGTCAAGTGGCTTCTCTTTTCTGCTGCCTAGTTTGGAGCGCAGCGCAGCCAATTTGTTGTCGAGTTCTTGGTAAGAAATCTCTGGAGCACACAATCAGATATACAAATACGTTCTTTAAAGCCTGCCTGTGATTCATTTTGGTTGCCAATTTGTTGGTCATTTCGGTTTTTTGTGGCCATGTCTGAGCATGGCTTAAGTGTTTGAGCTTTTTATTGATTTTAGCCGGATTTGTGCTACTGACGGCGGGCGGTCGCAACGTCAGTTAGTTGCCTTTTTGTTTGTTTTTTCCCTCCTTTTTATGGTGGCATGCCACGCGCGCTTTATATTTCACACATACACCGAGCTGGGTGCGGCCCTTTGGTTTAGCCGTGACACGCGATTCGCTCATAGCCATGGCGAAGTGGCGCCAGTGCCACCAGCTGCTCCTTTGTCGAGTGTCCACCTACTCAGAAGCGAGCCGAGGGCAGCACCTGAACCTAATTAGGCGACCTTCGCCTGTTGTTTGGCGCAATTTGCATGCACAAACTAATGAAAAGTTTCTTGAACTTTTACCCTCTCACACGTGACATATTTTTGGTATCTGCTCTGTTCTTTCTTTAGCTTGCTTGTTTTCTTGGTATTTTAACGCCCGTTTAATTGTTTGTTTTGACTGTCCCCCACTGCCCAATCCCCGAACCCTCCCTTCGACTATCGCTCTGCAGACACTGCCGAATTAAATGCCCCTCGACTCGTTCAATATTCATATGCATAAATTCCCTTCATATTTCCAAGAAATCGTTGAACGGGCAGAGAGTGAAAGAATAAACTGAATTTTTAATAGCATTAAAAATGTTTGTTTTGTACTTTATTATTGTTTAATTTTTGTTTTTCGGTATGCGAAGATCTCTTGACTAATTTGCGTGCTCAGCTCCGTTGACAGCTTACAGCCTTTTGGAGTTATTAATTTTGAAAAACACACGATTATCCCACAAAACACAACAGACAATACACCCAGGGCCGCCTGGCTACCGGTATTATCACCATTATTATTTAATTTTTTGTATAGCTCATTGTCATTTGACAAATCAGCTGAAAAAAATCTGACTAAATTTAGCTGTCGCTTTGAGTTAAAAGCATTTGCATAAATAAATTTAAGATCTTAATTATTAATTTATGAAAACAAAATTAATGAAAAAATTCATTTGTCAAATGTGAATAGCTTTTAGAGGGAAAACGCCGTCATAGGCTTAACTAACATAAGCTTAAAGGTCTCTTTACACGCTTTGCCTCTTTTCTACTTTCCCAACAGCATCCAGACATTACCGTGACAAATTTCCACTTTCTAACTTAATTCCCAAACAAATTACATTAAAATTCCACAAGCATTTACAAAAAAATTCCAAAAATGCTAAAAAGTATTTCAAGGTTTTGGTTTCAATTTGCGCTTAGAATTTCATTAAAAAATTATAAAATTTATCAATTAACATAAAAAACGTGTGCGTCAAAACCAAAAAATAAAATAAACAAAAAAATTTAAAACAAACAAAACAAAAATGAAGAACAGAACTGGCTCTCTCAACGGATAAAGTTTTAATGTGTGGTTTTATGCGACATAAATGATCACTGCAAACATCGGGGCGGGCGAGGGGCGAGGGCGAGGTGCTCGGCATGGAGCCGCATTTTTGCATAGCACAAAATAAAATGGGAGATAAATTAAACAAAAATAAAATGGCACACGAGACAACGGTTGAGTGATTTTTAATGTATTCGTGACAATTATTTTTGTGTTGCAGATAGCACAGGGCCATAAAATGTTTTAATGTTTTATTTGCGTTTTATTATTGTTTAATTAGGCACCCTGTGGCGGGGCTCCGCCCCTACACACACCCCCCAATGAATGACTAAACGTTGTTTGTTGTTCCACAGTGCGATTCGTATAAGGCAAGTTTATTGTTCTAGACGCCATTTCAGATGCTAATGCAAAATCATAAAGCAAACAGTAAAACGCGTTGCCAACGCTCTAATAAGCGTGGGCCAGCCAAGTGCAAAAAAAGACAAAAAAACAACAAATAAATAAAAAAAATGAAAACAAAAAAATTGGTTGCACTTGGTTAGGGTTCGATCTGTGTGGGCTGCAGGTGACACTGGCTCTCAAATGTAGGCGTATGTGCAAAACAATTAAGCGAACTTATGAAATAGCAAAATGTAAATTGTTATTTTTGCTTTGAGCAGCGTGAAACAGCGAAGCTCTTACATAAGGCATAAGTAGTATAAGAAGAAGGTATAAATTAAATAATATAAACTTCTAGAAATTAGCATACGCTTTTTCAAAGTATTATTCTGTGTATAGTTTTCTGTTTTGAAAACACTATTAAGCTGTGCTCCTCGGTTGTTAAGTTTTATAAATGCCCAGGCATTGAGGCAGCTGAACAACTAGAGTTCGGGTTCGAATCTCAGGCTAATGTAGGGTTGTCATGTTTATTTTCGCCAAAGGCCTAGTAGCCAGTGTTATTCAAAAAAGGTAGGTGGATATGTCTATAACTATATATGTCTTTTTAAATAAATAAAACACTTTTAAAACTAGACTTGTCATTGAAAATTATGTAATTTAAAAAACTTTATATTATTTTGCATTAGTGTTTCGTGTTCTCTATATACGTAATCTATTTAGGCACACTGTTGCCAGACACCTTTCAACTTTTAGTAATTGAATTTAGGTAACAGCATTTCAGAGCAGCCTAATGCAATAAATATGACATTCGACTCGCAAGCATTTCCGCTCCAGCTTCAGCAAAGGGCCAGCAACAACAACCACAACAACAACAATTCAACTGGCGTTAGACAATTTTCTGTTCAAATTGCAGTTAGACTCTGGCAGCAAATGCATAATGCGCGATAATCGCATCTGTGAAAACGGTGAATATGTCGGTATTGCTCATACGCCCCGTGGGCCGATGCAAAAAAAATGCGCACAGGTTCAAGGTCAATGCCATTGTCGTCTGAAACAAACCAAGTGCGACAAGCAGCTGCAATCTCAATCTCTGATATCTGTGCCAATTAGTTGCCACAACTGCCACCGAATTGTGTCTCATTAGCCGCAGATTAATTTTGAATGCATTCGCAATTTGACGTTGCATTTAGCAAGCGACGTGGGTGTTGCCAAAAACGAAACCCACAAAAAAATATGCTTTTATAGTTTGTTCACGTCTCGCTTAATGCCGAACTGTACTCTGCGCCCAAAAGGGGTTGCTCTACTTTTGCAACCCTTAAGCCAAATGACGCAGTTAGCCCTTGACACGAGTCAAACTTCTTCTTTTTTTTTGGCGCCAAGCGGGTCAGGTTGCAGTAAACAACTGCAGTAACCAATTGATATGATCGTGTGAGTGTGTGTGCTGTGTGTATTTGTATTTGTGCTTTTGACAAGTTGTGTTTTGATAAGAGCTGCCAAAGATAAGCCATAAATAAACAGTGGGAACAGAATGGAACAACATTTCCCTAGAACGCCGTCAAACATAAAACAGTTGCCATGCGTGTGGGGTTAATTTCGAAAAAACAAAAAAAAAAAATAATAAAAAATGAAAATAAAAACTAACAAAGTAAAATAACATAAAACCGGTTCATCAATCGACTGCGACGTCAGTGTGTTTGGCAGCGCGCCAGTGCGTCAGTCGCCGTGTTTTGGGGTCTGGGTCTGGGTCTGGGAGTGCGACCGCTTACAAAAGGTAAAAGTGCCAAATAGTACATAAATTTAATGGCTCGGTCTGTGAGTGTGTGTGTGGCACTGCAATCAAAGCATAATCGAAGCAATCGAGCATGAAGCACACACAAAAGATACATGGCAAAAACTATCTGTGAGATACATTTTTGTTTTGCCATTGCCATTTCCTATACACACACGCGCGCTAATCAGAAAAAACACTGCGCGATCTAATAAGAACACAGACAAACGGGAACTACCAACGCCAACGTTTTACTATAAACAACAACAAACATTTTATGCCTTTTTCTTGCATATTGCTTACAATTCAAAAAATCTTGTTTAATGTTTCTAGGCATTACTTTTGTAGTCTTATTTACCTTTATTTTTATTTATTATGCCCCTGTGTTTATGTTTCTTTTTCTATTACTTTGTTTATCAAGAAAAAATCATGTTTTAATCGACGCACAAATTTTCACTGGCGTAAAAACACTTTCTTCAAAAGATCGCCGCGTTCAAAACCGCACGGAAATCGCGTGCGTTTTGTGATGCGCGCGTAAACTTTTATTACAATTTTCAGCTTTTGCACGCGCGGAAGCGACGAACACAACTGAAACGAAAACTGAATGAAAAGCACACAAATGCGCACAGGGCGCAGGCAGAGAGAGACAGATGTGAGCAGCAGGGAGAGTGAGCGGTTAAACTTGTTTGCGTTTGCTTTGGCTTTGGCAGCGTGCCTCGCTGCCTACCTCAAATAACAATAACAACAATGGACTGCCCAGCGATTTTAGTGCTTTTCTCTTTGCGACGCTTTCGAACACTGTTTGGCGTTGCCAGCGTGCGAGCACAGCGAGCTTTTCGAACTTGTTGCTCTTGTTATTGTTGTGCTCCGGCTGCCGCTTCAACTCCCGCCTAGCTCGACAGACGCTAATTTCTGCATTATGAAATTGCTGCGGTTCGGGGGCGCCTTTAATTGCCGCTTGCCTCACTGAACTGGGTAGCTGCATTTTATCGCATTACGTTCGCACTTGGTGCGACGCTTTCCGTTTTCGGTGCAGTTGCAGCCGTTGCAGTTTGAATGACGCTTTTAATTAAACTGAGCTGTCATTTAGTGGAACGGGTGGACAGGCCGGTTTGGCAGCCAGTTTGCGCACAGCACTCTGTTCGAATTTATCTTAATTGATTTCATTCATAAATTATAGTCAAATGGCAGGTTTTGATAATTCAACATAATGGGTGATATTTTAATCTTTGATATAACTCTAGCCACGTTGAAATGTATCTAGTTTGGGCACATTTGGAAACTCCCCAATGAAAAGATTGAGATACGAAATCTTATTTAGCTATTCAATCAATTTCCCAATTTGAAAGTTTTAAAGCAGATGTTAAATTTAGCATCAAGGCTAAGAACCATTCCTCAAATAGCTTCTTTCTGCAACGACTGTCTCCCCCACTATCCAGAGACGACGACGACGACGACGACGACGACGACGGATTCACAAATTCCCTCGCACAGCCAGCGATGCTTCCCATTGACGTCAACGGCGCCGGCTGTGAGCCGGTGCGGCAGTGAGGCAGGCCGAGGCACGTTCTGGAAATCAAATTATATATGTATGTGGTTTATATAGACAAAGGCGACGCATTGGAGAGCCGTACGGCACAGAAATAAAACAGTCGGGCCACTTTAGCGAAATAGTCAAAGGAAAATTGCGCTGACGAACGAGGCGATCGCAAAAAAAGGCAGCAAAATCGTATATGGTTAAGTGCCTCCCTCCCTCTCAGCAGCTGGGAGAGGGGGGCGAACGCCAGCCCAGGTCGAGAGTGCAAATCGGCAGATGGTTCGATCAGACATGGAACTGTTCAATATCTCCATTTGGGCCGCTTGGGGGAACTACTTACGAGCATCATTAGCGGCGGCTGCAGTTGACGCATTTATCTCGCAGTCGCCGCATCAATAGGGGGGCCAATAAACAAAAGCCTCATGAAATTGATTATAAACAAAAATAACATCAATAATTTATGTGCCGGCTCTTTTAATGGCCTTTAATCTGAATTTGCATTCAATATAAATACGACCACGTTGTCCGATATGCAAATAGGAGAGCTCGAAAGCCAAAAAAGAATTGCCCAATTTTATTCTATGGCTTTTTAAAATGCGATTCAGTTTTTGGCCTACTCAAAGAATAAAGATAAACTAATTAAAATGCCCGGCACGCTACTCAAAACACTTTTACTGCAGTTGCATTTTACGGCAATTCGGCTGGCAAACATTTAACAATTGCTTGCAAGTTTACAATCCGCAGGATAAATTAACACTAGAATGGAAGGCCGGGCAGCAAGTGATTTAGTATTATTAGAGAGTAGTTTATGGTGCAGTGAGACCGAAGACCGCCTGTTGCACACTCGCTGTGCAGCAAAATGTGATGTGCATTACGTGATGTCGCCTGCACGGTTCAACATGCACTGGCTGCTAGTTGGTGTCTGGCCAGGGGTCAACACGTCGCACGCACACAATTAGACTTCATAATAATCATAAAGTCTATATATATATATGGGTTAGGTTTTTCTTTTTCTTTTTTTATTTTTTGTTGTCTGCCTTTCACTCGCACTCGACTTCGCTCTGGACTGGACTGAGCTGGAACCATTAGGCGACGCCGTCGTCGCTGTCTTCTTTGGTCATTTGCAGCGGCGCCTCGGGGTTAATGAACGCCGGGCAGCTAGCTGTACGCCGGGCCCCTTTGGCCCATGTAATCGCTCAATTCTCTTATAGATACGGCTGGGAGGAACTTTACCTGATAATGTTGGCGTGGAAATATTAGGCGCGAACGCATTGCGGCCGTGTGGCTGCCGCTGGTTGCCGGACTTTTGGGCTGCGTCTGCGCCAGCAGCGGACTTCGCGTCGTGGTGACAACCATCTCAATTTGTAGTTAAGCAGCACTTGTTTCACCTGGAACACTGGAACTGGCACACAGTTCGCCTGTTTATGGGTTTTATCTACACTGTGTAGTTTTTATTTTTATTTTTTTCCTTTGTTTCAATTTTTTTCACGTTGTTTCTGTGCTTTATTGTGCTGGTTCGTTGGCATTTTGCGAACTGCCGTTAAGAATTTTGCATTTTCTATGGCAAAAACAAAGCATTATTCATTTGCATTAATTGCAATTAATTGCAATTGGCATTCCAGAAAGCGCATTTTTCCCGAAATCAATAATAATACTAATAATTTTTTTGGCAGCCGCACAAAATGCCTCTCGTTGTGTTGAATGCGTGTAGCCCAAAGTTATTGTTATAAACAATTAAAAAAAAATTTAAAAAAAAGCAAAACAAGAAGAGAAAGAAACAGAAAGAACAACAAACGGCAACCGTTAACCAAAAATATGTGAGCACCAGAATAAGATACAATAAAAGACAAGAGGACGCACAATCGGACAATGAGAAAGGCTTACTTCAAGAGATGCCCGAGAACTGGTTTGCGCCGGGCTTTGTGCGTTGTGCGTTGCGCGTTGCGCGTTGACAAATGTATCTGGCAGATACAATGCCATAAAGTAGCTGATTATGACATTTATAGCACGCTGGAGCCTTGACACTTAACGCCACTCATTCTAAGCCTGAACGTGGGCACAAGTTCAGTTCGGCCCACACACTCTCCCCCCGTCCCCCTCCCCCTGCCCGCTGGAGTCGCTCTAGCCCACGTGTGTGTTGCTCACTTCCGTTTGCATTGTCAAGTTGCAGGCACGCAAGCTAACGAAAAAAATGTAATAATAAACGGGCTAATGAATTTCCGCTTGGCCAAATGCAAGGCGTTAACCGTTTTTCTCGCTGTCCCCCAACCCGCTCGCAACCGGCCGCCTGCCTTTGTGTGTCTTTGGGTTAGTCCAACAAACGCGTTTTACGACTTCGGTTTGGGCGTCTTTTGATTGATTTGGCGTTCGAGCTGCACAACCTACGCAATTGGCTTTAATTTTCCGATCTGGTTTTGGGTTTTTTAGTTGCTAACGAACTGGTTTGTCAGTTTAAGAAACATAATGTTTTAATTATGTAAATTTATGTCCATTTAATTTGCCTATATAAAAAACTGCCTTTCAAAATTTCATTAGCACATTTTTTATTTCTTGTTTGTCAAATTTTCGGCACGTCACATCTGTTACAACAACACGAGACGAGTTCAAAGATTTTTTCCTGGGAAATTTGTGTGTGTTTTATTTAAAAACATTTCTTATTTTCGTTGACGCTTTATTTATGCCTGTAATATCATTGAAATATTCGCTTAGTTTTACGCACTTCTCACTTGATGTTTTATTTATTTATTTATTTTATGTGCGCTTGAGGGCATTCTTGACATTTCACAATATTATTTAATGCTTTTCCCACTCGCAACCACATTCATTTAGTATATATTGAAATTCTGTTGTATATTTGTTGTGATTTAGGCAAAACGCGTCGTTGTCTTCGATAGCGCTCTGAACTTATCCGTTGAGTGTTCGACACAAGACTGAAGCACTTGAGTTTCTCGCGCCAGGTCCAAACAGTCGCAGAGTTGCCAGGCAGAGAGCAAATTTAACGAGCACTGAAGAGAGAGAAAGAGAGTGATGCGTACAAGGCAACAGAGCGTGTGCATGGATCGGTCGGTCGCTTGCACGACTGAGAGACTCGTGGGTCGCTTGCTCCCACTCTCTCCGAGTAGCTTCGTTGGTTCTTTTAAATTTTGTTTGCTTTTTGGCGCATTGTTTGCCCCAATGCAATCTGGCGTGGGGAAACAACAACAAAATTATTGTTATTTTATTTAGCTAACAAAAAGGTTGTTTTTGTTGCTTTAAATTTGTTAAAAGTTTGATTTCAACTTACTGAACTTTTAAGTTGTCTTTTGATTGTTTTGCTCCCAACTTCTCATTTGAAACCCACAGTGAACCATTCATATAAACAAAATTCGCATTAGTTTACTTTTCGCATTTGGGTTTTTTTCTGCCTATTTGTATATACGCCAAGCAAATAAACAAATGCGTTAATATTGTTGACTGCCAAATGGACATTGGCTCAGGTTGGTTCAATGATTGAAAACAATTGAATTAAATTAAATTGAATTGAAATATAGTCCCACACGTGCGCTAAATTTGTGTATCTTGTTTTTTGTTTTTTTAATTACTGGGGTGAAAATATTTTTTTTTTGTTTATTAAACATTTCAATGCGCAGTTTTTGGCAGCGGGCAAAAGAGCTGAAATCTTTAATGTTTCCAGGAAATTCTAAAGTATGCAAAACAACAAAAGACTCGACTAATGCGTGTCAGTTAGTTTGTGTGTGTGTGTGTGTGTGTGTTTCATTTGTATTTGTAAAACATTTTAAAATTTGAATTTTGAATTTGTTTATGCGTCTGGTTTTGGTTACAAGGCAGCGCTGCCATGAACCGCAGCGGCTGGCGCCACCCACACGCACGCAACTTCGACAAATGTATCTGTATCTGTATCTTTCAGATACAAATACACACACACGCTAGCTGCAAAGTTGTTGAACTGCGCCAAGCAGCCAGAAGGTCAATTGATAGCGTGGCCAATGCGCTGCATACGCTCGCATTAATTGAGTTATAGGAAGTGTATTCAATTTTAATATAATCAACAATAATTATACAATTTGTTATGCAATTAGCCAAGAAAACCTACCTGACTACAAGAAAATATCACGAGACGAGCGCTCGAAATAAATGAGCCAATTTATCATAATTTTGTGCTGAATAAATCTCTCGAATCTGTCAGATACTTTCGTTTTCAAGTGAAATAAGGCCAGCAGCAGCATCCGCCTTAAAGAAGAATTAGTCACAAATGTGTCAGCAGCTCTTCTTCAACTTGTTAGCCAATTTTCGACAACCGATTAGCATAAACAAATGGAACGCTTAATTTGGAGCATCCAAAATAAAACTCTAAAAAGAATCACGATCCTGCGCTGATTCATGCGGCAGCAGCAGCGGCAGCGCCCCCAAACGTCGCAGAAATGTGTCTTCAATTACGCGCTTGAAGTTGGCAAAGTATCTTGTATCTTGTATCTTGCACTATACACGCGTCTATCTACAGGCATGAATGAATGAATGACTTTCGCCTAACATTGCTCTGCCGCTGACTCATCGCAGCGTGTATCAAGTCGCAAATCAGCGCACATGCTGCAACCAATCGAGGCCCGTGGCCCGAGGCCAACGAAAGGTTTGCACGCTGACTCATTGGCTTTCATTATAAAGTATCTAACAGAACCAGCAGTCGCACTGGCGTCGGCGTTTCCCAGCCTAGCTCAGGGCCAAGGCGCATAACTCAGCTGAGCCGTGAGAGCCCATTTGGCCAGCCGTCGCGCCTGCGCCCATTGCTGTCATTATTGTCAGCGTCTTTGGCTCTTGGTATTTTGGACGCATTTTGTTGAATTTTCATGCGTAATTGATTTTTATGCACTTCCCCTCGGCTCGCCCTGACTGATGAGATTTATATGCGAAGCGTGCTTAACACGTTTCTTGATTTATTCGTTTGACTCGGAATTGGGTCATTCGATGTGCAGTGGGGAAATTCCAGAAATACTTTTAGTCGACACCGTGTATAAGCTTGTAGATAAGATTTTAAATGAGCGATTCGATTCAAAAGGGTATTTGCTGCAGCACATTCTTTGATCGATAGACAATCAACGGGCTCGAAATGTGTTTGGGATTGTGTGGGGGATTGGTTAAATTAAGGAGAGGGGATAGAACATAATTGAAAAGTGCTTTTCAAACTAATTGAGTTTTCATCCGGGGTATTAGGATATTTATAATATGGCTTTTAAATACTTCTCAAATTTCCTATTCTATTTTACTACCTATTTCCCCTGTTTTAGGGGAGAGTAAGGGATATATTTGGAAATTATTTTTAAACGCGGTTTAAATCAATATAGACATCAAACCATGATAAAAATGGAAAACATCATCAAAAACGTTAGTTATGGTACTATGAAATCTAATAATGAAAGATAATTAAAATATTTTTAATTGCGAATTTTGTGTTAATTCTTCTTTGCAAAATTTGATATCAGATATTTCGGAGCTTGAATATGTTTTCGTCACTAGATTGTTACCCCGCGTAGAGTTTTTTTTTTTTTTTTGTATCCCAACATTTTAAGTTAAAGATTAGTGGTATTCCTGTCATTTGTAAGCTATAAAATTAATTCTGTGTCGTTAGCAAGCCATTAATTTCTCATCTCAATGACTAAGCTCGGCTTATAATGCATAAATCTTCACACCTGATACCTTCAACTCATAACAACAATACTTAATAAGCATCCGCCTTTACAGCAAGTCAGATTTCCGACTTTGTGTCATGCTAATGACAATGTCTATTTCCCTTCCTCCCCCAACAGGCCCCCTTTTAAACTGAACGACCTTATCAAAAGCGGCATGAACAGAAATTGTCGCTGTCCCTGAACCTGAACTACGTCACAAGTCAAGCATGCAGAGAACTGCGACAAGATTATTGTTTTGGCATTAAAATGAGAGAAACCCACAACCAGAAGCAGCAAATGACATAATTGTTGTTATTGCGATTGTTTTGATTGTTGTTCATGTTGCTGCCGCGAATAATTACATTGGGCGCAACGAATTGAGTATGAAGCGAGTGGCGCCCCCCTCAAGGAAGTGGGCTGCGATTGGATAAATTCACATGGGATTGTGGTTTTGGGCCGCGTACTCACCTTGACAGTGGGCAATTGAGCATTAACCTTCATGGTTGTCTTGGCCGACTTGGGCAGCGTCTGCGACTCGTATTGTGGTCGTTGCTGTGAACCTGGTTTAGTTTTGAGCAGCTCCTGATATTGTTGTTCAACTGTTGTTATTGAGGAATTTGTCGATTTGTTCGCTTGCTTCTTGTCTTTGGAGACGCAGCTCGTTAAAGATAGGCGACGCGCGCTGCCAAAGCGAAAGGTGCCACCAAAGCCACCTCCACCACCACCACCACTAGCACCAGTGCCACCTGATTTTTTTCGGTGTGATTTATTGTTGTTACAAATGCTATTATCACTGGGTATATTGGTTTGTTGCTGCTGCTGCTGCTTTGGGTCGTTGTTGATATGTAATGTTGTTGTCTTTTTACACCACAAACCACTCAAACGATTGCCCATGCTACAGGTTTTACCGCGCTTCCGTCTGCGAACGATTATGATAACGTTTATAATGCCCAAACAATAAACAAACAAAACGAATACTTAAACAACGCGTTACATTCTCATTCTCATCAATAGTGTGTGGTCAGCGATTAATCAAGTTATATTCTATATACGCACATATATAGTTATTAAAACGAGAGCGAAACGGGATTTAGAACTGAACAGAAGCAACCGGCGCGCATCTCAATTCGGCAAATACTGAAAATGGAATTCTTTCGAAAACCACAAAATGCCACACAAAATCGCTTGTCAGTTCATAAGTAGCTTTCATATGTACGCGCGTGTGTCTGTGTGTATCTGTGTCTGTGTATCTTTCAACGTATCTGTGTGTGTTTTTGTTTATTCGTATTTGTTTGTATGGTATGCGCGCTTTATAATGCCCAAAAGAAAAAGCAAAAAAAAAATAAAACAAAAAAAGTCGGCGTCATCAGCGCAACGTTGTTTGTATTTCAACAGTTCCAAGCGCTAACTTCCTTTTGCCCGAACATTTGCACGCGTACTAATCGATATTCTCTTTGCCGTACCGGTTGCCGTTGTTGCCTGGCGTACACCTCAAAAGCCAAAGCTAGCAGCAAATTAATATGCTCAGGCCTGGCTATACTGGTATAGGGAATATATATGTGTGCACGTATCTACTACAGGTACCTGTAGCTATATACAACGTTTAAACTCCAACGACAACAGCAACAACATGAGAAACGACAAGAACCCCTCACGCTCACGTTTTGTACGATGAAGAGCTTGTCAAATAGTTTTCAAAGAAAATAAAAAAAACCCCACAACAAGGTGTAAAAAAGCTTATTAGTGCCAGCTTAAATACATTTTCTATGCGCTACAGTTGACACATTAAATTGACAAGGAAAAAATTTAAGAAACAAAAAAAAACAATTAAATTTATAGTTATCTAATGAGGTCTCTCAGTATCTCTAAGTATTCTCTACAGTTTCTTACCAAAGTTAAATGAGAAGCTTAATATACACAGCTGATCAGTTGTATTTCTGCTGTAGTTGCACAGCCATATCTTTAATATAATACAATGAGCAGCTAAAATGCTCGTTATCACACTTGAACTACATTTTGTATATAGGTCATCAAGTTTTACTGTTAATTAAAATGTTACGGACTTGTTCATATTATCATGTAAGCACAATTTTGTAATCTATGGTTTAAAGTGCACAGTTAGATAGGTAATCAACCATAATTTGAAATCCATATCAAGTGCATCATCTAAATTAATTAACCCCTAAAGGTAGCGCACACAGAGCCAGGTATGATGACGACGCACGAGCCATACTAAAAATCAAAACATGGCTCAAACCGAATGCCGATTATTCATATAGCCATAACGTGTATACCATATACATATATACTATATAGACAACTCGGCAACAAATTTGCCAGGCACATTAGTCGTTTCTCGATTCTCGTCTCTCGACTCTCTCGGTTCTTTCATCGCGTCCCCCTATACAAATCGTGTTAAATATTATTTATTAATTAAGTTGACGCTATTTTCTACCTATTTCATGAAAGTGTCGCTGGGAGTGTCATCGGCAACCCCCTTACCTCCACCAGTTCCTGGCCCTTTTTTTTTTGGAGTCGCGTGAGGTGTGAGCTTTATAAATGGTTAAATATATGTGGGACAGAATGACGATTGGACTTCTGTTTGTGTTTGTAAAGCTTTTGGCTGTGGGTCAACAGAATATGCAAAATCAGAGAGAGTGCGTGCCAACGAGAAAGAGATGGAGGGAGAGAGAGAGAGAAAGAGAAAGAGCAGTGACGTGAGCGAAAGAGCAATAAATGTACTTTACCTGACCTTTGGTGTGCCTATAAATAGCAATTAGCCATTGTGAGTGTTTCTCATTAGAGTTGTGAGTGTTAAGCGTTGGTTCGAGGAACAGCCCGAGAAATGGAACTAGTTCTTTTACCTCGAATAAGCATTTGGACTAAATTTGAATTTTTTGAAATTTTGTTAATTTAAGAAAAAACGGAGTTTTATTTCTAATATAAACTAGCTTATCAGCATGAATTGAAATATCTTTTGAATACAGCGCATTCTACTCACATTTCCGTAACTTCTCATGCTGGACGGACTCAGGCTGAAGAGTCTGCCCATCTGATGATGTGTCGGAGAGCCGTTGCTATTTGCTGGCGATATGGCAGTGCTTATATCCGTGAACATGGGCGAATGCGAGTGCGAATGCGAGTGATCTGAAATTGCGATATTATTAGATGCAGTTACAGTTCTGGCTTGCCGCTCACTTACCACTCAGCTCCAGTGCCGGCGACATATCCTTGGCGAAGGCAAACAAATCGTTGTTGTTGCGTATGTCCGATGAGTTGAGCGTTAGACTGGGCTTACGCACGCCCAGAAAGTTGGAGGCAGCCGAGGAGGAGGAGGCGCTGCCAGCGCCCCCATTGTATATCAAGGGAGTTGTGCTGCCGGTGGGCGTGACATTTGGCAGCTTGTGCGACTCCAATGGTGAGGCGGATTTCGGTATAAAACTGTTCGCCCCACTGCAACTGCCCGCTGCTGCTGCAGCTGCTGCTGCTGCCACAGACGTGTGACGCTTGAGCAGCGGCGCCGGCGGCAGCTGCGATGGCGAGTGCCGATAAATATTGCTCGTCTGGGCATGGGGCAGCGCAACTGAGTCACCCTGTTGCTTGGGTATGGCCAGACGCAGCGTTTGCCGCGCTGCTAGCCTACGTGCAGGCGCAAATTTATTTGCGGGCGTTGTTTGTTGTTGTGTCTGGTGGCTGTTGTTGTTGTTGTTGTTGCTGCCGGCGTTGCTTGTGTGGTGAGCTTGCGCCGCCGAATTGACGAGCTGTGGTGAGTTCATTTTGTTTACGATCGAGAGCGCGAGAGAGATGTCCAAAAAGTGGTGAGAGAGAGCGGGGGAGAGCGAGAGAGCACGCGCTGGCGTATGCGCGATTTTTTCGTATTTATCAATGAATTCGTGCTTTTATTGTTTTTGTTTGCGCGTTGGTATTGTTATTGCTGGCTTTTCATTCAGCGCCGCACCGCCGTTGCATAATTGCATAAACAAAAGTAAAGCAACAAAAACAAATCACTAAATTATGTATAAACAACTGTAACAACAACAAGTTGTGCGAGAAGCTTACAACTCGCCTCGCAATTTGTCGAATTTTCTTGAATTAAATAAACTGCATGATACCTTGGGACGTGCCCCAGTCTCGCTGTCTGCGGCGTCTTCGCTGGCTCTGCCTGTCCCCCACCCCTGGTTCCCCGTCCGTTTGTCGGTCTGACCCACTTTGTGTGGCAGCCAGCGAAGGCGACAACAAAATGCAGCCAACACCTTTTCTGTTGTTTCTTTTAGCACACGCTTAATTTATTGTTGCCGTTGACTTCTTTGTTGGTATTTTATGTTCTTTAGTTTTTTATTGTTTTGATTGCCGTCGTTTTGAACTTGAGCTTTACGTGGTCGGCTTTAATTTGGACGCCGATTGCGAGGCGGAGACACGGCGACTGAGCTGGAGACGGTGACGGAGACAGAGACTGTATCTCAGATTCTGGCACTGAGAAATCGCGTCGCGTTGCTTAATTTTCGTGACTTGCGTGGGAGCTGCCATAATAGTCCATATGCCATTAAATGGCGTGTTTAATCTGTAATATACAAATATATATATATAGAGAGAGATATAAAACCATTTTAGTTAAAATTGTACACGTTAAATACTGGGAAACATTAATGAATCTTTCTGTTTGTGCTTATATGTAAAAGTGCGTCGGTCGATCGGACAGAATTGATTCAGCCGACCTTCAAAAGTCTAGAAAAATTGGTATACTTGGAACTTATAAGGAATGTCAAGACAGCTGTTTTATACATCTTTTCAATAGAAATCTTTTTGATTGACTTTTATATTGTAATTCTGCAAATATAAACTTTAACTGTCTAAATAAAAAATTATTGAAGATATTTGCTCTTGCTTTACTAGGATAATATATTATTCACTCATTTACTAAAAAAAAAAACATAAAAATCACATTAAATTCGAGCTCTCTTTCTTTAGTTTAAGCCTTAACTCTTTGAGAATTATAAGCAAAAACCAGGTTATAATTATGTTTAAAGGTAATCAGATTTTCTAATTGCATATTTTGAACTGCAAGCAAATATTTGATCACATTAGCATACTCTGTGATACCCCATTTCATGTAATTTAATTTGATTTGCTTGTCCATCTTGCTGCAGTTACACTTGTAGTTTCAATCAATCGCCGCAAACTGACAACTAATTAGCATCGATGTCAGCTGGCTGCACTGATTGAATGTCAAACGATTGCCATAGATGATGGATAGTGTCAGGTTCAATTGTCAAATGTGACAGAGACGTGGCCTGTGTGACACTTGCTTGGAGTATAGCCCAGAAATTTTTAATGAGTTTGCGATTCTTTTCTATGCACATTTGCATAGTTTCCATGCTGAATGCGAATTGTGAAAAGCCGTTGGCCTTTGGCGGCAAATGCCTTGCCTTACAGAGTCTTAGCTGAATTTCTGGCATATTTGCACACGGATTTACAATAAATTGCAATTATGCAAATGAAGCGAGCAGCGAGAAACGCGAGAACTCTGAGAACCGGTACATTTAAATCTTCAAAAATGCTAACATTAATCACTGAGATTACTTGGGCACAATTTAGCAATTATGGATATTGACGGGGCGTGTCAATTGGGCAGTTGATAAATGATTAAGCGAATCCATTCATTTCGATTTGCCATTTGCCAGTCCCAATACTCGCTGTGGGTCAAGTTCAGGTTTTAGGTGGCTTTTCGTACACCAATTGCCCGATTTCGACTAAAATATTGCCTGTAAGGCTGCAGTCCAAAGCGATTGTCAAATAGTATTTTATTTTCTAGCAGGCATGTCTAGCCCTGTCTGATTCCGAATATTTTCATCTCAGCTTTGGCAGTACGCGAATTTGATCCATTTCACAGCAATGGCTACGGAACGGCTTCAGATAAAAACTCTTCGGTCGTTCCTCGAACTAACAGCGGAAGATCAAAACCGATGCATGGATAACTATAAAAGGCAGCCGCTCGACGATAAAAATATTACAAATAAATATATAAAGCGCACTGCTCAACTAAAGGATCGGGCACGCACGGATCCACTGGACAACGAATGTTTTTTATGCTTCGATGTCCACCCACTGAACTTCAAATATAGCACGGTTTTATTCTGCATCTGCGGCATAACACACCATTTCTACTATGTGCTCTATATGAATGTCATTGAGGATACCAAAATGGAAAGTCTGGGCCAGTTCATATGCGATCTATTGTACAATATGATTACCGCAGAGATGCCGAAGTTGAAAGATTTTACGCTTAAGTTCGTTCTATGTCGCGACAATCCAATTAACAAAAATGTACTAAGCCTGTTTTCCGAATCAGACAAGACGGCCAGTCTGTACAATACCTTTCCCTTCATACGCGAGACAAACGTGCTCCGACAGTCTCAGCTGCATGATCCTTACGTTCAGAATGCCTGGCTCGAAATTATGCAGGGTAACATTCAACAGACCACCATACGTGATATTTTCACAAAGCATCGCGAGGTGGCCATCGCCAAGGAGAATGAAGCCTTGAAGCTGTTCGTCGACGATTTCTTTAATTTGGCCAGGGACCTGCTGGACTCTAGGTTTCAGGTAAATCTCCGTCTCTGCACCATGGAGCGGGTAGATATATTTGAGCAAATTCTTCGCGTTCACATAAGGAATTACAAAGATCGCACAATTTCACGATTCTTTTTTTTCGAATTAATAAGAGCTGTGATTCATATTTATAATCTGTAAGAAATCACAATCGGGCATTGGTTGTGTCTAAAATTGGCTAGGAAATCAAATTGTCCGTAATTTAAACATAAATAGATTTATTCATTTCATTTCAGCAGCATATTTCATTTAACTGTTTGACGGCGCTGGCTGTGAGTCGTAGCTTGTATAGCATTTCTGACGCTGCCCCATCAACAGTCAGGATGGCCGAGTGGTCTAAGGCGCTGCGTTCAGGTCGCAGTCTACTCTGTAGGCGTGGGTTCGAATCCCACTTCTGACAAGATATTTTTTCTTATTTTTTATTTATTTTTTTTCATAACTATTTGATTTGTTTTATGTGCATTTTATATGCAAAGCTTTGCAATTAGTGTAGCTCAATTTGGTTTTATCCACAATAGTTGAATAACCTGCATCGCACATGGAGCGCAATAAAAAATCGAAGCACTTAACTACCGCAATAAAAAATACACAAATCTTATCTTTTTACGTTTCGAACGTTTGTGGCATTAAAATGCATTGGACGTGCTGCTAAGACCTTTATAATATATACTTCTAGAGAGCTCCATTTACAAAATTGATATAATAGTTCACACGTGCCAGATGTATGGGTTAAACAAGTAGGTTTATCAATACATACATATGTATATACTACGTGTGAGCTTAACTTTTACTTGTGCCTGCACTCATATTTATCGCATGTCTTTATGCTGTTTAGATAATAGCATTAAATGCTTTCCGATAATATAAAAAATAGCGCAGACCTTGTCCGCAAAAATGCTTGGATTTCAATTTTGTTGACGCAGTTGCTTTGCGCATTAAAAAAGCAAAAAACAGCTCTGCAAAATAATATAATAACAGAACTGACCCAACCAAAATGGCATTGAGCCCGTGCCCTGAAA
The DNA here is from genome assembly GCA_035041545.1 of Drosophila colorata. Lineage (NCBI taxonomy): Eukaryota > Metazoa > Arthropoda > Insecta > Diptera > Drosophilidae > Drosophila > Drosophila colorata. The sequence goes on from JAWNLD010000564.1 coordinate 13,401,698, forward strand.
TTGAGACTCAACTGTGTCAACTGGCAAATCGCAGCGCTTTGTTTATAAACAAATGCGCTAAAGAATATTGCAATCTTTTATATTCCACTTGATACATGATTATTGGTGTCAGTTTTATATTTCCCATTTGTCACAACATATTATATCCGACCAATACACCTTGCTAGTGGCGATCTCCGACATACGATACTTATAGAATTCACATTTTAATGTATTCTAAATGAATGAAAATTGCGTGCGCAATTGTTGATGGAATTGAGTGTTTGACCTATTTCTACAATTAAAAATTAATATTACTTATCAAGCGAGAGAGACGCGTGACTTGAGACAAGTCGCGCTTTGTTGACACCCTCTTTCCCCCCTCGTCTTTGGAAAAGCTGATAGCAAAACTGCAAATGAAATTTGTATATACGAACAGATCTGAGATTGAGGCAAAAGTTCAATGGCAATGCGGAAAATTTTTGCGGCATGTCAAAACATTTCATGCCATTTGGTTTTTTCCCTTAGATAAATAAACAATTAGCTCGAAATGCGCATTCATAAATTCATATATTGCGGAAAATACTTTTAATACATGCATAACGTAAGTACATATTTATGTACGCCTATAAATAGCTGTATAAAATAGTTGTCGGCACAAAGTCAAAGCGTATCTTTTAAAAAGTATTTATAAGAATAAACAATGCTCTTCTATTCTTCAGCTACAACTACAAGTGCATTCATTGTCTACGCGTGTTGAGAGAGTCGCGAGACGGAACTGAAATTGAAAGCGTTCCAATTTTAATTTATGCAAAAGTGACAAAAATAACAACTAAATGAACACCGGGCATAACGAGCTTTTTACCCATAAATCAAATGAAAATGTCGCCAAGTGTCGAGAAACTCATTAAAATATCTCTGCGAAGACAAAAAGCCAACGAAATATCCCACAGCGGCTGTCTATATCATAAATAATATACACGTATATTTTTAATTTTATTTTTACAAAACAACAAAAGCTGCCGCCTTTAATGAGAGAGGATTGTACGAGCGCAGAGTCTGGAAATGACACGCCTCCAAACCGCATTATTAGCGCCCTGATTTGGGTTTCTGAGCCCGAGAATGCGGGTTAACCTCATTTTCGACTGGCCTGTGTTTTGGAAACTGTTATTTTTTTTTTCTTTGTCAGGGGGAGGCTTAGTAAGTAAGCTTTTTTAATTTTACATGTTTAACGTTCATGTTCTTTTATGAGTAATCTTTGGTTTGGGCTTGTTATTTTATTTTTTCTATTGCTTATGTTTTTGTGCTGTTCTTAATGCGATTGTCTCTGGGCCCAGCCCACAACAACAGCGATAAGATTTATCTAGAAGGAAATAACGCCGTAAACAATTTGTCGGCGTTTGTACACAAACAGCAGATCGAATCAGTTTAATTCGCAATTATATTATGCCATTAAATTGCACTTAAATTATTTATTTAACAAAGCTACCAGCCTGCAAGCCATTCAAATTACCTAACTGCCCATAAGTTGCAATGTTAATAAAGACATATTATGTTAAAAGAAAAATTACAACGCGAATGTTGTTTCGCAGGCACAAAGTACATTGAATGGGAAATTTAGTAGAAATTAAAATCCCTTGTAAACAATAGTTTCCGTTAAGCTATTTATAGCGCTCCACAGCTAACAGTGCGCGTTAACAGCGCATACCTAAGCAGTAGTAAACCAGCTTTAGCTCGAGTCGAGACAAGAGTCAGGATGGCCGAGTGGTCTAAGGCGCTGCGTTCAGGTCGCAGTCTACTCTGTAGGCGTGGGTTCGAATCCCACTTCTGACAAGATATTTTTTCTTTTTAAATATTTTTTTAAAATTGTTGCTGTGAACCTTTTATATGTGTGTGCATTTAACCATGAAAATATTTACGTATAATTTAGTTAAAAACAAAATCGAATGGCCGGCATGTGTTGTTTCTGTGGTTTGTTTTCACTTTTTCCCGTATGTGTGGGTGTCATTTGTGGGGCTGATGGAAAACAGCAGCCACCGCTAAAAACCCCTAATCGTTTTATTTTGCTATGCGCCCGCACAGTTGTTTTTAAAGCAAACTTTTGCTTTAGAAACGACTAAACCCATTAAAACTGCCAAAATCAATTGATAACTCACGGGCTGTTTTCGACGGCTGTATTTAACAAGTTAATTACGTGTTTTTATTTAAATTTGATCATTTATCAGTGCGTCGGATCTGCGCCCTTATTTTCGCTACAACTTTTATGTTGAATTTTATGCGCATATTGATGCGCGAATTGATGTGCAATTAAACAAAAGCCAGACAGCTCCGACATGTATACAATTTACTTAGCTTTCTTTGTATTTATGAATATTTATGCTTATACGTGTATGTACTTGTATGTGTGTGTTATAAATATTTCTGAAATTGGTGCGTCAATCTTGTGGTATTCTGGGCATAATCGTAAATTCAATGTGCAACTTACTGAAAACGCAACTCATGCGCCTCCTCATAATCACAGGGGCTGCCGCCCGTCAGAATCTCGTGCGGCAGATAAGCAACGGAAGCAGAGGTTTGCTACTGCTGCAGCAGCTGGAGATGAGGCTATGTGGATGTGGATATGAATGTTGAATCTCGGATGCGGACGGCTGTTAGCTTATGGCGTCGTCGTCGGCGGCTGTTGGGGTCTCAAATTCCTGCAAGTCAATCAACCCGTCAGTTTCTCTTGTTGTTTTGTTATTTCTGTGTGCTTTCAGCGTTTTTGCTTCTTTGACCAGGCGACCGATCGACCGGCCGACCGACTGTTCCGTACGATCATATATTTGGCGCTGGCGTTGTTGTATTTATAGCCACATGGAACACACATAAAATTTCAACGTAAGATTTCGTAATTGCCTATAGCAGGGGCAGGCAAATAGGAAATGCGCTTTGGCAACGGTTTGACAACAACACAGCTACGGAAACACTTGACTGACTGCTGGAGGATTCACTAGTATTATGGTATATTTTAGCGATAAGGCGCACAAACCTAAACACACGTAGCTGACCAAACGAACCGCGAACGCAGCTGTAATTTTCCGTTTAAACAATTTCCGAACCGACGCGTTGCGCTTTGCGCTGTTGACTGCAGCGGCGGTGGCAGCAAAGCGAGCAGCAGCCAACCTCAAAGTAAGCCGATCGCAGAGCGTAGCGCAGTGCAGATTCTGCAGCGCAGCGCACGAATTCGTCGCTGCTCTGCCTCTCTCACGCGCTCTTCGCGCGTGACGTCACAGCAGCCAGCTTTTGAGTGCGTGCACAGCGCAGTCGACGTCACGGCCTGCGCAAGGCATCACCTTGTACAGCACAGGCCATGAAACGATCGAGAGAGCGGCGCGTATAGGAAAAGAGGGCGAGCGAGGGAGAGCGAGAGAGAGTGTGTGGAAGATTGAGAGTGAGTAAACAGCATTTGCTCGCTGTGTGGTGCGCCATAAAGTTTTGTTTTTATTTCGTGTCTTTTTATTTGTCTTGGCTTCTTCACTTCACACACCGACACAAAGGCAGCGTCAATCCCGCATGCGTGGGCAGCACTCTCTCACACACACACACACACACACACGCACGCGCACAAGCAGGGAGCGCTCATATGTCAAAGCTTTGGCTGCACGTGCAGCGTCAACTCTCAAGTCGCAAAACCATAAACAAAACTACAAAAACAAATGGAAAAATGTCAAGAGAAGAAAAATAGTAAATTGCATGGCTAATTAAATTTCTATTAGCCAAGCGGCAAAAAACAAGCGTTTGAGCATGCTTTAAAATTGATTTCGGCTCGCTTTCTTTGTGCCTGAGAGCTCTCGCTTAGACATTATGTATACGCCCCCATGATCGTCTATACTATATTCCTGTGCATGTTTGTGTGCGTGTTTCTGTGTGTTTTTGTTGCGGTTATAAAAAGAGCGCAGAACAGGCAAACATCTGAGATGTTATGCGGCTAAAAAACAATGAAACCTGTTAATTAACTTGTGCACAAATTTGGCATAAAATGTCGCGACTCTGCGCTAAGAAAATAGCACTAAAAGTATATAAAGCAAAAAATTGATTAATGCTCCATGTGGTCAAAGTGGTATTCCAATTGTCTGGTTCCAGCTGTGCGTTTTGTCTACTTTTGGCAACTTTGAACTTGAAAGAGTCTGTTGACTTCTTCGCATATTGTTGCGGGTGGTGTTTGAGAAATAATATCAAAAAAAAAAAACCTGAACCCATAAATCTTTTCGATACCCAACGAATGAAGGCAGTTTGGATTAGATTATGTGTCTGCTAAGCCTAAAATTAATTGCTACAAATTCTGCGCACTAAAATGACATCAAGAATGGAAATCGAGTCTGTTAAAGGAGGTTCAAATCTATGAATCAGAAACCTTACAAGTCAAATTGGATTTATTAAAGCTATGATTGATCTGGAGTACAAGCCAAGACCAAAACGATTTTTCATATGAAAATCTATTCATTTTTGACAAAGCGATAAAAAAAATTTACGTTTTGTAAGTTCGCCAGATAAGCGCTTCCAATCTTTAAGTCTTCTTTGGCTAAGATGGTTAATAACTTCAGTATCTGGCCTATCTATCTGCTGATGTTGTTATAGTTGTTGACCCACTTAACTGGCCATTGTTATGCTAATTTACAAGCTCTAGCCGCGTTGGCTGCACCCACTGCTGCAGCTGGAAGTGGAACAGAGTGCAGTTACAGCCACCGCCGCGCCCCTATTGCGCCCGTTGCGGTCTATATTTATGTTTTTATTTATATTTATACATATTGTGTCAAGCTGACAGTAGCACAAATTTTGATTGATGACTTTTGATTGACATTCGGGCAATTTGCTAATTTTATTTCAACTGCTTTTGCGTTTTATTAGACAATACGTACCGAGCACAAGCATATGAAATGGGTCAGTTGTCTAAGAACTGTGTGTATCATTAATCACAATGAATTTATGCTCGTATGTATGTTGTGGCATAAGTACGCGTTTCTTGAGGTATGTATGTGCTCGATGGGTTATGCGTCTGCGAAGTAAACATGTGAATTAATGGATAAATAACTCGTACAGTACTTGCATTGAAATTATGCCTGCTGAAAGCGTAAACTTTAATTAACTTTAGCTGTCAGGTCAGCCAACTGATTAACATATATAAATGCCTATCAAATGTCTACAATCAAGCTATAAAAATGAAAATATCACTCGAGGCCCCTGCTTGGCGCTCAAAGTCAATGTGGAGCACACATTCAGCTAATTGAAATGCATTGAAAGTGCGTGCGACCAGTACTAGCAACAAGTGGCCGCAACAACACCAACAACAGCAGCAGCAACAACAACAACTTTGTGTTAAGCTGCAGTTGCAGCTGCTGCGTGTGAAATGTCAACAGCATTGGCCAGGGAGCAATTTGGCCGCTGGCCAGTTGACATTTGCCAGTGGCAAACTTATTATTCAACTATAACTTAATTATTTTGCATAGCTCATTGAAAATGCATGACAAACTTCAGCAGCTCGCTCAGCAGTGGGTGGGCAGCGCCTTTTATCTTTGAGTTTTGTGTTTTGTTGACTGCTGTCAGTTGTTGCATAATAAATGAAAATAAATATAAAAAGTGACACTTGCCAATCGGCGAACTTACTCAATTTGATATATGTGTTTGACCTGATTTCGGCTAAAGTTACTTTTTATTATTATTATCATTCGCATCGCTGCATTTTTCACGCTCAAAAACATAATTGCACAAAATTAAGTCTTGTTAATGCTGGCTTCTTGCTTGTTGGCTTTGTTGCTTTTGCTTTGTTGTTTGTGGCACGTTGTCAGTACACACCTTTCCATGACGCGACGAGTGCAATTTGTCTTTGCCTTTGGGCGCCACATGCAATTTTTCATTCGCATTCACGAGCTTTGCGTAGGCAGCCCAAGTTCAAAGAGTTAAGTGTGATTGGCTAACATATGTAATACATGGCGTATACTTACCGTCTCCGCTAAAAATAAGGGGGTGGGGGCGGGGGCACAATTGGTCTCCACGATTCGATTCGTTGCGGTGCCACAGAATGCGTTTGGTTTTTTCACAACGGCAATAGAACAGTCAGGATGGCCGAGTGGTCTAAGGCGCTGCGTTCAGGTCGCAGTCTACTCTGTAGGCGTGGGTTCGAATCCCACTTCTGACAAGAATTTTTTTACTTTTTAGAATATTTTTTATTTTATTTTTTTTAATATTCTAGGTTTTTTTAATATAAAATATATATATATACATTTTAGTATTTATTTATATTTACAAGAAAATATTTATAATATTTATTAAAATAAAAATGGAGCTGTGGATTAATAAACTCATTATTAGCTCCAGATCTACAATGCTTTATGCTCTCTTCACAATGAACAGCACTTGTTCGCCTACGCAATTTCTTTAATTGGACTTGTAAATGCACTGCGGTAGGCGCCATTAAAAATTACAAGTAAATCAATTTATGTGCGCTTAATTGTCAATATTCTAATCACATAATCAGCGGCGGGCAAACGTTTGCCTTCAAGCACTCGCGGGCTAACAGTTGAGACCACACACAACTCACTGATGATTATTATCGCGGTCTGGCATCGCCGAGACGCCGTCAATGGCAAACACTTTCAAGTCGACAACAAATCATTCATTCAATCGAACTAGAGAAACGCTCACAGACCGTTTTCGAATGCAACTGAAGGCAAATGTTCAGCAGACCAGTTTTTTTAAAGGGCTTTTACAATTGTTCTTGGGGATAATGGGTAAGACATTGGCATGGCTATAAAAACTTACTGCCCTATTTGTGATTATCATCATAAAATGCAATAAGCCGCTTAGAACAGAGAATTAGCCAGTTCAAATTCCAGCTTGTTTTTTACAACACAATTTACGACTATATCGTATAATATAGGAATCTATAAAATCCCTCAACTATTAAAATTATTTAACAGTCACAAGGCGTGAAACGTTGGGGCTGGTCATAAAAAGGCTGTTGAACAATTGACAGGCGGCTGCTGCTTGGCTAAAATTGTTTGCACAATTTAAATTGACGTTTTTGTTGGGTGTAAAAAATATGAATGATGTGACAAGTAGTCGCTTATCTGCAGTTTTTCCAAGAGTTTTTCTATATATGAATACATTTAATTTTGACTGAGCAGCTATTGAAATTTATTACATCCACAACTTGCAATTGATTGGCTTTTAAATAGCAAATTAAACGTGCTTCCAGCAAATAATTATTAATGCTCGAAAATTGCTGTCGCTCGCACCCCGCATGCCCCTAAAGCTGGATATAACACCTGCGATTTTCATTTGCAAATCTAGTATTCGTTGTTTATGAAAAGCTTTTAACACTTTTAATTAAATTTTTGAATGCAAAATACTGTCAAATGTGCATTCCGAATGGCCAGTGCAATTTATGGCAGGCAATTAAGATAAGAAAAATTATTATTTAAATGCAATGTGCGAACAGCTACTCGTTAAATCGTAAGATATCCCGAGCTTATCATTGAATTGATATAATAATACGAAATACATATGTAAATGCCTAATTATGTGGCTTGCCCTTTATTTCACACTCAACGAATAGCTTTGAAAAAGCTCAGCGAGCCTTATTTACAAAAATAGGGAACAGTTTTCGTGGCAAACGAATTATGATCTCGTACCATAATAAAAGCTTTCACACTGGAGGCCACCCTCAGTATAACACTCGCAGCGCAGAGCGGAAAGTTTCCTCTCAATTGAGCGGCAAAGCACAGACGCGCTCAGAAACCAAGCTTACAAAATAAAATAAACGAGCCATGAGCTTTGGAAGAGTAGTAAAAGCGCCAAACAGCTTTCTGCACGTTTTACATTGTACTTGAAATGACGTAGGCGAAACTTTTGGCAGTCTTTGAGATACCGTGACGTAGCTTGGACAGAACGTAATCACAACCAAGCAGAGCTGCCTGAAAGGTTAACTAAAACTACAACAACAGCCGCAGCAACAACAAAATAACAGCTGAATTCAACGTCTTACATTAGCAGCGCTGCGAGAGCTTTTGAGAAGAATTCGAGAAAACGACCCAAAAAAAGTACTGATAATCGTGCCAGGCAAAAAGCACGCCGCACCAACAACGTGCTGTGACTGTGGCGTGCAGGAAGGTTATTCAACTTGAGACGTTAACTTACTGAAGAGCAACAGGTACGTTCGCCACAGATAACTAAATAAGTTGTACTCTAGTTATTTATTTGATAATGAAAATGAGTCGCCACACAATTGAACGACTTCTGCAACATCTGCAGCATTGTCGGCAACGGGGCCCGCGGCGTAAGCGCTGTTCTATCAGAGCTTTTGTATATGGCTGTGCACTGGGCCACGAAAGCTTTTTTCTCATTTTAAAAAAGATGAAACTGCAGCAGCACTTTACTGCGTAAAGCTGTACAAGAGAGCGCCGAAGCTTTTAACTTTTATTTCTTTTTATTATTACGCTGTGCTCTTGTTTTGAGTATTATGCTTAAGCTAAGTTAATGTGTAAACAAATAGCCCAGGCAATGTAAACGGTGCTTTTGAATTAATTATTATATATCTTTTTTTTTAGATTTCATAACTCGTTAAAATGAGCAATCTACGCATTTGCAAAGCCATGTCGCTGCATCCCAGCGCGAACCTGGCGAGTCTCAAAGAGGAACCGCGACCGAATTGCAACTCGAGGATATGTCTAATGGGCTGTAGGGCGAGCCCAACGGAGCTCCGTCGTTTTCCAGTGCACGATATAAATCGGTAAGTGAATATGCCCAATTTTATTTTATTTATTGCCTTTTGCCGATCTAAATTGAAACCTGTTTGTGGGGCTTAGCCTTGCAAGAAAGCTTGTTGCGCATCAGAAATTCTCTTTTGCATATGTATGTATGTACATGTATACTTGTAAGTATGTGTGTAGGTATGTATGTCATGCATGTAGACAAATAATATTCCACACAAACTTACCAATCTGACAACGAGCTTTTGCTTTGGCACAGCTCCTCCGCCAAGTCAAAGGTTATTGAACCTTCTGCGCCCGCATCAACTTCATAGAAAAATTTCAATGCCATGGCAAAAACAACACGTACACGCTGTGCATGCATTTGTATTGCAATTATGCACATTGTGGGTGTGAGGGAAACAGCGACAGCAGCAGCATAAGAAGCTGCGTCCCACACACACACACACATGCACATACACTCACAGAATTATTCCCCATCGGTTTATTTTTAACTCTCTTGCTCTCTTGTAATGCGTACGCGGCGCGCTCTGTTGGCCGTGAAGTTTCTGCTGCAAAAAGAGTTCTGTGCACTGGAGTTTAGAGTGGATATAATACGTGCGATTAAAATGTGAGGCAGTAAAATTTATTATATGCACATAATAAAAGTAGTCAAGTTTTAATTACACACAATGTTTATAATCAGTCAAGATATTAGTTGAGAAATTTTAATGCAAATAACATAACAATTAAAGGCCCACCCCAATTGGTTCAGTTGATGGCTGTGTGTTATCCATAACGCAAATAAACAGCAACAACTCTTGTTATTGTTGCGCTGACGGTGGGAGGGGGCGGCGGCAGCAGCAGTTGAACGCCGGCACAAGACGCGCAACAAACTTCCGCTCTCAGAGAGCGAGAGTGGCGAAAGCATCACACATGCAAAAACATTCGCACACAGACACAAAGAGTAACAGTGCAGTGAGCATAAAAGCGCTTTTTCAGCGACAACTTTTGGCGGCCATGGCAGAACTTTTCATTAGCTTGTGCAAACTTCACGTGTGTGTGCGTGCGTGCAAGAGAGAGCGAGATGGGATCTAATTTTAAAGCTGCACAGGAAAAGCACCGCCAAAAGAACGAAACTTCAATGCAGTTCTTTACAGTAAACAAAGAACTTCCGAGGCGATCGCACCGCTGAGCAGCGCTTGAGTGTCGTATTGCGGGTAAATTCCATAGAAAAAAGTTTGCCATAACTAAGCGGTTACGTTAAGTGTTGTTGTGGTCTTTCTTGCTTGCTTTGAAAGCTTTCTCTTGAAGAACTTTTGTAATTGTATCACAAATCGCAAGCTGAGCTTGCATTTTGACTAGCCAGAAAATCGTGCTGCACAACGAAACCAACACACTAAAATAAACACACACACACACACACACATATGCACACACATGCAATACATGCGCACGTCACTTGCCCATTCTGAGCGAACACTGAACAATCGACAATTGTAATTCCTGCAGCTGCAACTATTGGCTGCGGCATTTCGGAGTGAGCGACCAACTGGTGCAGGAACTTGGCGGTCTGAAAAAGCTGCGTATCTGCTTCAGGCACTTCAGCCAGCGCAAGGCAATGGCCAAGACGCGCATCAAGACGACGCCGCTGCGTATATCCAAGCCAAACAAAATAACAACAACAACAACAACAGCAACGACAACAGCAACAGCAACGACAACAACAACAGCAGCAGCAGCAGCAACGACAACATCTGCTAAGCCCATGGCCGACAGCACAACAATTGAACTGGTCGATGTGAGTACAATTCTCGCAAGTTAAAAATAACAACAACAAAAGTCCAATCCATAACGATAACTGTTCGATCTCTAGAGCTCCAGTGGGAATTCACAGAAGCAACCTGCGCAGGGGAAGTCGGTGACCACCATTACACCTGTACCGCAACGCTCCCACTCCATATGCTCCTCTTCGTCCGTCTCCAGCGATGTGCAGTCCATCAGCTCCGACTATGAGGCCAGCATGCCGCTCTCCGCCTTGGTGGATGCACACGCGCAGAACGTCACGGCCAAAGCGGCCAATGGGCTGGCCAAGAAGCGTAAGCTCTATTTGATAACCGAAAAGTCCGATGCAAAGAATGGCAACAGTCTGCCCAATGGGCAGAAGCGCAAAATGTTTGTGGTAGTGGAACAGGAGAAGGATACGGCTGCTAAGAAACTGATGATTGTCACAGACAAGCCGCAGGCGAATCTCACACAGCACTTGGAGAAATATCTACCGGAGATTCTCAGCTGCATACAGGACAAGGAGCAGGCACAGGCGAAGATCAAGCACCCGGTGGTCAAGCAGGAGCCGCTGCCAACGAAACCAATTCCCATTATTCACAAGCCGCACATAACGCTGCCGCCCAAGAAAAATCCCACAAACTTTGTCAAATTGGAAGGATCGCCCGGTATTAGCTTACCTGCTAGTGTTTCCATCGTGCCCGTGGAACCAGTCAAGGAGCCGCCGCCGCCGGAGACGGAAAGGGAAACGGAAACGGAGACCAACATCAATTTGTCGCCCGATTTTCGATTTCTCATGAAAATATTGCCCAAACTGGAGCAGCTGCCCGAGCCGCACAAACAGCACGTCAAGCGTTCCATACAGATCTTTGTGGAGGAGAGCTACAGCCATTATGGCAAAAAGGAGTAGGACGACAAGTTCACTTATCATTTTAGTATTTCCTTATAAGTTCCCTTGAGGACAAATTTATAAAAGCATTTTATATTCGTTGTCTAAGACTGATGCAAACAAAGCGTACATACATATTTTTAGAGCACCGCAGCGCTGGTGCAGACCCTAGATATAAGATACAAATTTTATAGAACCCGATCAAAGAGTGGGAGTACTTTTATAAACGTAGCCATAAAAATGTCTTGAATTCTGAAATAGTTTAAGCACTGAATACACGAGAGCTTTTAAGCCAAGAACTGAATGTGTAAGTTGAGGTTTTTCTACTTTCTTATTTGGGGGAAACAAAACTTTTCAAAAGCCGCTTTAAGTAATCAGTGGCGTCATCTGTTGAGAAGTAGTAGCGCCACACTATTCGCACTGCTTTACACACAAGCTTAATCAAGCAGTTGATAATTAGTTTGCATTTGCCGTTGCCTTGGTCAAGCAGTTGTGAAGATATTTGAAAATTCAGTTATTTACTCCCGAATAAAAACAAAAGTTTAAATTTTGTTTTCGTATCTTTTGTTTTGCATTGTAATTCCAAAGAACTTTATTTAGTTTGAAAGCATTTTTTACTGTTTTTCTTTTTCATTTTTTTTTCAGTTTTACGTTATAATATTAGTAAGTCTAATGCTTGTTTTGTTTTTTTTTAGTTAATACAATGGGTTAGTGTTTATTATGGTATTATGTTAATTATGTAATTCTGGAAAAGTGTTTGCTCGCTTTTATTATAATGTACAATTGGTTGTTGCGTCAAGCGCATAACTATACGAAAAAACGTATGTATCAATTTAGTTAGTGTTTTTAATGGTTACATTGTGTGAGTAGATATTATAATTACATATGTACAGTTAAACAATGCTTGTTTAATGTCAATCCGTGTTGGATGAACCCAAAGATCAAAGGACTTTTTGCTCTAACGCGTGCAATTTTTGGGTGAGAGCTACTACTTGAGAGGATTTTCATATTTGTTTTTCGAAATGTGCTACATAGTATTTTCACATATACATACATATATAGAGTTGCGTTATAAATATATTCTTTTTACAACATTTATCGAATTTCCCATATATGCATATATATAATATATTTATCATAATAATAATGAATAAGCTTGCCTTCAAGTATGTCTTTATATATTGTATATGGTATTGTTAACTACTCGTACATTGTGTTGTGTCCTACATAATTTTGTTTGGGAATTTGTGGGTTCTATTTATATATAATACGACGAGTTGATTTGTTAGTTGCTTGCGTATCGAGTGTTGTTTTTACATGTTGCTATTTGTTGGGTATGTATACGAAAAAATACACACACCGGCTTACATTTGACTCAATATCATCAATGAGAAGCAATCACAAAGTTTCTATATATATATATATATATATATATATTATGTATAATAGTATATGCCATTACAAGCACACACACCATAGATATTATTGTATTTAGTTATTATAATTTGTTCGTTTCATGTATTTACACAACTTTAGTTGACTTTTTTAGCAGTGCACAAAGCGACCCATCGTAGGACCCGCTACAAGGTGGTTCTAACTTTGGGCTAAGCAATTACGAGTAGATAAACATGATCAGAAGTTTAAATAGGCTTGTTCCAATGGGATTTTTGCTTGCAAAGTTTTAAGCGTGTTTACTACTCACATTTACATCAAAAATTTGGTAATGCCTTGAATATCATATCTGTGGATGTTGTTTTTCTAGGATTTTCTTTATTTTTTGTTTTTTGTTTGGGTTAAAAAACTGTGTCACAATTTCTACAAACAGCCTTTTGTTAAACATGTTAAACGTACATTTATGTATGTTGTATGCAATATTTATTTTTTGCTTTTTTTTTTTTTTGTATGAATTTAGTGTTTTACATTTTGTTATTATGTTTTTACATATTTTTTCTTTCTTTATAACCTGAGCGCAATTTTTTTTTCTGTTAAGAAAACATTTTTTAATGCTTGCCAAAATTTATTTATTTTTTTTTTTTTGGTTTTCTGGCACAAATTTTTCATATTCATAAATTTTTTAGTTAAATTTATTTACCAATTGAATATTTTGTATAAGTTATGAGAAATATTTAACAGCAGCCTCATGAACTGCTCAAAAATGCTCTACATTAAGTATGTTTCAAACCTTTTTCAGTTCCTTTCTTGCCAAAAGGAAATGTACCAAAATGTTTACCTGTACTTGAATATTTGATGAGTGTTTATAGAGTTATGTTTTTGGTTTTCTGTTTATTTGCAAATATTGTCCATACATACACATATATTTATATATCGTATATAGTGCTAAGTTGTTTGGTATATTCTTGAAAAAAATTCATATACGTATTTATAGCTATAAATTCTAATTGCAAATGCATTGGGTTTTGCGGTTTACTAGACGGCTCGGCACATGTGCACCCTACCGTTCGATAGGGTGTGCCATAAAACTGGTGAAATAAAATAAGAAAAACATGATAATAAAACAAAAAGGTTCTTTCGGTTTTTTATACAAACAGGTTTACACAATTTTTATTTCGCTCGGCAGCCATTATGAAAACGTTACCATAAACGTAAACGTAAACTCGAATATTAGGTAGTTTATACGTAGGTTCTACTGTATAATTAGCACATATATATATATAGAGTACTGCTCCACAATTGGTTTAGGTCAAATACTTATGCAGTTTATCAGTTTTCATTAATCTGTTTTTGTTTTTATGTAGTTTTCACTTAACTTAACTAACAATTAAACATATGCGTTTCTCTCTTGTCGAACTTATTGAAACATAAGCGCCGCAATTTTATAGACAAAGATGCCAAACTCACACAATCCTTGAGAAACTTCATAATTATGTTTATTTTCAGAATTGTTTTGTGTGTGCTTTTGCGTTTTTAGAAGTTTATTTTATTTTTTTTTTTGTTAGCAATTGAAAGGTGTGCAAAAATGTACATGTCCATCATTGATTCATAATTGAATATGATCTACTAATCGTATAGTTATATTTGTTGTTTCTTTAACTAAAAAACTAGTTACGGCTTACGAGTTACTTGGGTTATAATATATAAGTATTGGTGGGGTGTTAATGTTATGTACATGGTGCTTACATAAAGTCAAAACGAAATTTATGAATTACATTAATTATGCTTGTATGTATGTAGGTATGTATGTAAAATGTGCTTAGGTCCTAATGTAGATGATAATTTTGCATTGTATTCGTTTTTCTTCTTTTATCTTTTATAGTTACAAGTTATAATTAAAAAACTAAAAGTATATATTCAATGTGTATGTGTGTTGTTTGTTTTAGCCTTAGCATTTGAGTGTGTGTGTTACTAAAGACTGTAGTCTATATATAAGAAAAATTGTTATTTATAAACAAAAGTAGCGCTATGTAAGAAAATAAAAAAAGAAATCGCCTGCTGGACGGGCGGCTTTATTATATTTATGGTTTTAGCCATATGTTTAATATCCCGTTATGTTTTAGCTTTAGCTAACGATTTCTTCTTTGCTTTTCACCATGTTTTTCGATTTTTTTGCTATGAGATCTCCGTGAAAGTTTGAATTCATATTTGTTTTTTGTTTTTCTTTTACTTCATTTCTTTTATATCGCCTTTAAGCGTACGCTAAATTAGTTAATGCATATATAAGTGCATTATATATGTGAATATATATATATATATATGTATATATTTAGATAATTAAAACTACATACATAAGAAAGCAGCACAGTTTAAGAGTCGAAGAAATTGGGATAGAAATGGGCTTTTAGTGAGCGTTTTGCATACACAGCACAGCGCCTAAAGTTTCGAGAATTTGACGATTTATCCAAAGACTTGAAAGTTACGAATACACAAGTACACACATATATAATTGATTAATATTTATATATTTTTTATATAGTTTGCTACATTAAATACATAATTCAAGCATTCAAAAATTTGCAGTTCTTCAAACATTGGATTTTCGCTAGCCAAGTGTTATCCAAAAACATTTTCGACATTTATATATTGCATATAGGCGCGCTTGTCAACCATCTCTTTTGTAAGGAAATGAGAGAACTCAGTCTTAAACATACATACATATATAAATATATATATATACATTGATAGATATATATATATATATAGGGTCTAGAGATACAAACAGGTCTATGCAGAACTGGTGTTACTTTAGCTATAGCATTTAGTTGGCATGAGCATTTGTTGCTACTTAAAAAGAATACAAAAAAATGATGATGAAAATTATTGGATGGGTTTCGCGTTGAGAAGTGGTTACAGAAGGAAATTAAACTATATTACACGTTAAACTAATTATGAATATAAACTAACTTGAAATAGCAAGGCGTTCAAATCTCGTTGTTCAACAGACACACGTACACACACACACAGAGAGGGATAGAGAAAGAGAGTTGTGAGTTTGACTACTAGTTGAATAAGTTTGCCTCAGGTATTGGGCTCTTTATCGAGTGCAGCCTGTCAATCTGTGGTGTGTGCTATGTTTGGTGTTGTTGCTGCAACTTTTGAGCGCCTGTGCACATTCACTGGGGGGCAGTGTGTCGTCCACTTGTTGGTTTTGCTTTTGTTTATGTTTTTCTACTACCATTCGCAACTTATATATATGTATATAAATATAGTTGAAATGTGTGCGCTACAAACTAAACATATGCCTGCTGCACCAAAGCAAAGGCAAAACGAAATAATAATTAAAATAATAATATTAATAATAATATTCATAAATTGTCATTAACTAAGAATTAGTATTAGAATTACAACAAAATTAAATTGGTTAATTGCATAATTTTTCGATTTATGCAATCTAATCAGTCCTCGGTTAAAATATTTTGTTTTTTCAACTAATTTCGAAAGCTTCGGGTGTTTTTGTTATTTCAAAAGTATTTTCTATATGACGTACAGACACAGATATACATATAAAACACACATACATGTACATTTATTATATATAAATATATATATAATTAATATATATGTTAGATATAGAAGTGTGTGCGGCATTTTTTTTTTTGTTGTTGCCATTTTACATATAGTTAGAAACCAGTTTCAAAATTGAAGCGCAAATATGTGAAATAAGTTTTTGTGTTTTTTGTTAGTTTAGAAATTTAAATAATTAAGTTTTTTTTGTTTTTGTTTTCTAGCTGCTACACATAGAGTTCTATAGTTCTAGTTATACACAGAAGAAAAAAAAACAAGAATTGTTTCAATGTGTGAGGTAAATTTGGCAAACAAATTTGTTGTTGTATGTGTGTGTTTGTTGCATAATTTAAATTTAACTTTAGTTTATTTATTTTTTATTCTTTGCTTTATTTATTACAATATTCGCTTAGTTTTTGAGCGCGAATACGACGTCTGTGAGAGTGTCTGTGTGAAGTTTTGTTTAAGTCTAATTGCTAATTAATTTACATAGATTTTAAGCGCTTAACATAAAACATTTTGTAATTTGCTTATAAGACCAAAAATTTGTTTGTTTTGTATATTTCTTTTGTTTTGTTTTTCTACCAATTTTGTCAAGCACAACAAATTATTTTGTTGTTTAAAGTTATTTTGTATACGCTTTTATTTTGTTTGCGTACTTCTTTTGTTTTTTTTATAATAATTTTCATCGAATTAGCTTGCTTTTGTTTTTTTTTTTTGTGTGCCGCTGCTTTAACTACATTTTAACTTGTTTTTTTTTAGACTAGTTTCAGTTGAGTTACGTTACATTTTGTGTGTTTCCTTTTTTGCTTGCTTTCTTTTATGCCTATTTGTTGTTTTGTTTTTTAGTTGATTTCGGTGGTGGAATGCTTTAACTTTTAAACAGACAGCGCTACTTAAAAGTGTTTGGCGCTTAAAATTTAATCGTTGTTCTTCCTTTTTTTCATGTTTTTCATGAGGAGCGCAACTAGGGGTTGTTGCTATTGTTGTTTACTGCGGGTTGCTGCGTCCCAGCCCCTTGTCCGTATGTTGATCGTATGCGGCTAAAGCGGTTTTCTAGCCACTGTTGTTGTTGTTTTTGTTGTTAGATGCAGCTCCGTGTAATTTAAACAGTTGTCTATTTGCGTATGTTGCTCAAGTTGTTGTTGTTGATTCTGTGTTGCTTTTCATATTTTAGGCAGCAATCGCCTCATTTTGCCGTCATTCCCATTGATGCGGCGAAGGCGGCAGTTCTGAAGGATGTGCCACAGTGGAGCTGTTTAAAGGTGCAAAATAAAACACAATTAATTGCCTGATTTTGTATATCTTATTTTAAACATACAGATAGAGAGAAGCACATGCAAAAACTAACAACTAACATACAACATAAAAAATATTTAAGCCACAGTCAACCCGTAGTAGAAGCATTAAGCACAAAAAAAAAAAGTATATAACAAATACAAAAATTTTAAAAAATAAAATTATATTGAGCCCACAACAAAAAATCTAATTTATATAAAATGAAATACATGAAAGTTCAAAACTACAAATATATAAGGAATACACAACAAACAAAACAAAATAAATAAAAAAATATAAAATATAGAATTTTAGTTGTTTTTATTTTTAATTTAAAGTGGAAGTTGTTCAAGCGATTTCTTTTTGTTGGTTTTTTAAACTACTTTTTGATCATTGTCACTGCTGCTCAACTGCACTGAATTTTATTATTATATATTATATAAAAATGTGATTTTCAATATGAATTTTGCTGTTTGTTGTTGCTGGCAGTGTTTTTATTTCATTTTTTAAGGGGCTAAAGCTAAGGCAATTATTTTAAATAAGTCTGCAAATGTTTGGCCAAATGCGTGATATCAGGGTTGATATAGGGCATGGGATAGGGAGATGGGGTGGTGCCTGTCAAAACGCTATTTAAAAAATGTACAAGCTATGTTTTGATAAATATGTGAGAAAACAAGAAACGATAGTTTCGGCGTTCCGAAAATAAAATACCCTTGCAGTTTTGTTATATTCGTTTTTATAATATCTGATTAGGTAAGTTATAGTAGTTAAATTTTTTAGCTAACCGTTTGGGCTGTGGCAAGTAGAAAATAAAAGCAGAAAAGATTTTCATATAAAAAGTTATGATTCATATGACAGCTATATGAAATAGTGTAGCGATTTAAATGATTTCGAATTGTACGCATTCTACAATGCTAGAAAGCAACTAAATAAAGTTTCAACAGCATAACTCTACCCGAAGCTGAGTTCAGATAGGTATACACAGACGGACGGAAGAATAGAATTGACTATATCAACTCAGCGATTGTAGCTCAACAAGAAAGTGTTATTTAAAAGTAAATTTTCAATGCTTAGAGTATCTATTGATGAAATTATAATGCCCTCTGCAAGTGCATACCGATTGTTGGGAGTAACAATGGCAAAAAAGTCAGAAATATTTAAAATTATATTGCATACTTTTGCCATTGTTTGAATATTTGTTTTACATTTATATGATTATGGGTTGTGTGTGTGTGTGTGTGCACATTTGCTATGTAAATTGAACAGTTATAAAGTGTATATGAACTTATTGAATAAAATTGATATTTTATGCTGTACACAATATGCGAATATATGGTATATGAGTTGCAAAAATATAAACATAAATTGAATATGGGTAGAGATATATGTATATGCATTGGATTTTTATGATTATTACGTATCAGATTTTTTTTATTTATTTATTTATTTTTTTGTTGCTAAAATGTCTTTGAAAAGTGGTGCGTATTTATATTTTGGTACTTTTAATCTCTTATTATTTTATGCCAATTGCTGTTTTATCTCTTTTTATAAACTTTTCATATTTCACCGACCAATTTCTGACATTTTTAAACAATTTAATGTAAGACATACGAGTTAGGAATTGCCATTTTTGTGGTATTTTTTAACATTTATGTACACAAATAGTTACGCAAATAACCCATTTAATAATTAAAGTAAGGAAAATGATGAGTTAAGTTATATTTAAAACTAAAAATATTAAAAGTTTTATACACATTTGCATTTAAAAAAAAAACAAATAAAATATATATATGGTGAACATAGGTGTTAAATCATATATAAATTATATACATTTTAAATGATAGTTTTTAGCAAATGTATAGCAATATGTATTTGCTTAATCAACAGACCTAAAGATTCAAGATCGCGCGCATATGGGAGTTGCTGCTGCCGAGGCCCCCACAATTGTAGTATCGATACATATTGATTCGATTCAATTCGATTCGATTTTGGTTTGGTTTCTTTCTTTCTTTCTTGCTCTGGCTTTCTTTGCATGTTTTTCTTTCTTTCTTTCTTTCTGGCGGCAGTTTGTATTGACTTATTTTTTGTGACTTCTGCTTGTTTCTTGATTCGTTCTGTTTTCTGTGTTTCTTGACTTTATTTGTTAATATTGGCTTATTGGTACGCGCCTAGTATTCATGTACTTGTACTTGTACTTGGACTTGTTCTTGGCCTGTGCAGCGGCAGCGGCGGCGGCGGCGTAGCAGCGGCAGCAGCAGCGACAGGAGCAGCAGTGCAAGTTGTGGTAGTAGTAGTAGTGGTAGTAGTAGTAGATATTCTCATTCTCATTGGCTTAACAACGCAAATATAATAATTAAATTTAATAGAATTTATTCAATATTAATATCGATGTTCAAAAACACACGAAAAATAAAACGATAGAAAAAAAGAGAGAAACAAAAATTAAAATTGTTTTTAATATATATCATTAAAGATAAATAAACAACGAATAGGAGACAGATAGAGAGAGGGGTGAGTTCTAAAGCAGTTTGGGGCTAGACGAATACGGACATGAAAGCAGTGTCAAAAACAAAATCTTTTTAGAAATAGAGAGACAGAGAAAGAGAGATAGTGTGTGTGTGTGTGTGTGAAAGGTTTATAAGAACGAGTTTTTTTTCCAACTGAAAAGCATATTACGAATTTTTAAAACAACAAAATAGAGAGAGAGAGACAGAGATAGATAGTTTAGAAGGAACTGTTTTAGAGTTTTGGGTTTCGGTTGGGGGGCATAAAATGTTTGTTTAGCTGTTACGCAACGTGCAGCGTGTTTTATGGTTGATTGCAACTCACCTGGCAAAGCTCTTAAAAGCCGCACTCTGCGGATTAATGCAGAGCGGCACACGGCCCGTTTGCAGCTGCTCGGCAATGAATTTGTGCATCTCCTCTGCAAAAATGTAAAAGCAACGAAATTAAATACACCTGTTCGGGCTTGGTTTTAGTGTTCTCTTCGACTCACCCTTCACCTGCTGCACAGAGGTGAGCTTGCGCTCCCATAAATCATCAAAGGGCTGCCCGGCCGATGGCTCAAAGTCCGCCGTATACTGACGCATGCCAGCTGAGGTAGTGAAACAGCACTTGCACATGCACGAATGATAGCGCAGACGACCCTCATCCAGATACGGATGCGCCAAAGCATCCGTCACCGAAATGCGCTTATCCTAAGAGGCGACAGAAAAGTTAGGCCACGTAGATTGAGTGTCGCTTAAGCTATGCTCTTACCGGATCAAAGACAAGCATCTGGCAGAGCAAGTGCACCGCCTCGTGCGTGGCGTGTGAGCTGAGCGTGTAGAGCACCGAGAAGGACGGCGGCTTGGGCGCCCGCCTCAGCATGTGTGTGCGTGCACCCTCGCAGGCATGACGCATATCCTCCATGGTGGGCGTGCCCAGCAGCTCGGTGATTAGCTCCAGCTGCTGCACTGGGTTCTGTGCCTGGAACAATATGCGCCTGCCGAGCAGCTCACCAAAGATGCAGCCCACCGACCACACATCCACCGCCGACGAGTAATGGCGGGCACCCATGAGAATCTCCGGCGCCCGATAGTATTGTGTGACCACCTCCTGGGTCATGTGCTTGGCCTGATCCGGCTCCTCGACGCGCGCCAACCCAAAGTCGCATATCTTGAGCACACAATTCGAGTTGACCAGCAGATTGCCCGGCTTAATATCGCGATGGAGTATCCGTGCCGAGTGCAGATACTTGAGACCGCGCAGTATCTGATAGAGAAACACTTTGATGTGATCGGCGGATAGATGCTGTGGCGACACAATGATCTTGTGCAGATCCGATTGCAGCAGCTCAGTTATCACATAGCTATAGGAAATGGCATTAAGGAAGCGACCAATATATATTATCAACAGAAAATGCCACCTAGCATATGGCAGGCCCACTGTACCCAGCCCCCAGCCCCTAACCCCTAAGCTCCGACACCTCCGCGCCGGCAAAACTTTTCGGTTTGTTTGTTAGCTTTAAACTTTTTCAATTAAGTAGTTACTCGGTCGGTTTTTGGCACAACTTTTACGCGCTGAAAATAGATTTGCCATTTTCAGCTTTTATTTTCACAGTCGCCGCCCCAAAAGCTGGCAACACTTTACGCAACTGTGACCCAAAACGGATGCGGCTTTTTGTAGCTTGAATCTTTACCGGGCTTAGATTAGAAGCGTGCAGCTTAAACTAGTGATAAGCTTTTAAACTAGTGTGGTCGGGGTCGAGTGCATGAAATTATCTTGCTTAGGTATACAATATTATGCTGATATAATCAAATGATTTGCCTTTGATAATATAAACACTATTCTGCACAATTTCAGCTTTTCATAATATTCCAAAGCTAATTTTTGTCTAGTTCTAAATATTTTCTATTTTATTAATGCCTAGTTTTACAAATTTAAAAAAATCCCAAGCAATTTTTAATTATATTTTTCAATAACAATCATTTTTCCACTAAAAAACTATCCATATATCCTTATGCATCTTCTAAGAACCCCAGCGAACCCTTTAAAATACTTTAACTACACAAGCTAAACACGTTCGCTTAACTCGAAAGCCAATTTTGTCACTTAATTTGCAAAAGTGCAACTTTAAAAGCTGCATTAGTTAATGTTTTGTTGTAAAAAAGGATACATTTCCTGAAAGAAGTCCAAATGTGGTGGCTGTAAAATGTCCAAAGCTGACAGTACCTGCAATGGAAGGAGCAAAAGAAATAAAGTTTCGTTAATAAATCTCACCGAACACAATGTAATATAGACGAGTGTGTTTATTGGATGTGGCATTAGCAACATAAATCTTAAAACAATGCTGCAGCATTACACCTACAACAGCAGCAGCATCAGCAACAACGACGCCCATTTGAGAGCTGGTTTCATCTTGGTTAAGATCATAAATTATGCACTTCAATAAAATATAAATAAAAATCAAGCTCGAAGCTCGCAGCGCATCAAATGCGCCATTTAGTTGCATGTTAAGTGTCGCTGCCAGGCACTAAAATGCCACAAAGTTCAGCAGCAGCAGCAGCAACTTGCAGCAACAACAACAACGACAACAACGTTGACCCGTTGATGATGTTTAGCGGCAGATACAAAACACGCCACTGTCTGTGGAGCAGCTTCGGGGGAGTTGTCTGATTGTCTGCAGCAGAGGCAGAGACAGCAGAAGGCAACGGCTCTATAAAAAACAAAATAAAAAATAAAAAACGGGACGAACCGGCAAGAAGTTGATGGACAGCAGAACACAAAGAGCAACAACAACAACAACAACAACAACAACAACATTGAGACAAGCCGTCGACAGAGCCAAAGCCCTGAGCTGCTGTCCCCTCGTCTCGCTACCTTTTTGTCCAGAGCCAAAGCCTGAGCTCCGGACAAGCGCTGATTTATTTCGCTTGCGGTCAAAATGATGAAGGAACTTCCAGTCAACGGCACTCGCCGCAATGCCAGCGCAAATCTAACGACAAGGAAGAGGAAGAGCTGCGGGAACTTGGCTTTTGTTCTGTTGCAGCCGTCTGTGACACATGCGTGTTGCAGCCAATGTTTGAAAATCAATTTTCAATATCATTTAAGCAGTTCAGATCTTAAGAGTTCAGACCGAATTTTTTAAAAATGACCAAAACCACAAATGCGAATGCGTGAGGCAACAAATATGTTGCACAACGTGCACACATTGTTGTTATAGCCCGTTTTTGTTGTTGTTGTTGCTGCTGTTGTTAGTGGACTGTCTTCTGCCTCTTTCCCCTCTACCTGCATTTGTCTGTCGGCAAAAAGGCCACAAAATTTCTGCGCACTTTTCAGCACAAACACACACAAAAAGTGCCGCCGCGCTGCTAAGCCGCCGACTTCGACGTGGTCTTAAGTGGCAAAAGTTTGTAGTTTTCTTATTTTTTTTTTTAATTTTTTTATTTACAAAAGCTGGCTCTGAGCCCTAGTCTTTTGAGGGTTTCGTAGCGTCTTTGGCTTTGTTTTTGCTGCAGTTCTCGTAATATTTCAATGACGTTCGTTCGCTGCTGTAATTTAGCGTCTGCATTTGTTGCGGTTTCACAAGCTGCAGCAGCAGCAACAACAACTAAAGAGAAGCTAAAAAGGCAACCAATGCTAGTTGCAACAAAACGAAACTGAAATGCCTTAACTTGAAATCAACATTTTAAGAGCATTTAATAGTCGAATTTTAAATTGATAATAAAATCAGAAATTAAATTATAAATATAATTTACATAAACGTTTTTTTTAAATTTCTTACTAATTAAAATCTCAACAAATTTTAATTAAATTCATTTGTTTGTTTTATGACAACTTGATATCTATAAAATACTATATTCAATAACTTTTTTTACATATATATATTTTTTTAAAACTTATTTTATTTCATTTATTTAAAATGAATTTGAAAATAGCAATTACTTGCTTTGTATACGCAAAATCAATACCGATAACTGGGAAAAACTAAATTAATACTCATATATTTATTTCATTTATGAGCAATATGATATGTGACAGGAAAAATAATTAAAAGAAAGGATTATTTGCCAAATAAAATGAAGCTATACATAAAATATATTTTTGCAGAAATATTTCTATTTCAACTAGATAAAGCTCTACTAGGCTCGACTGATAGCTAAAGTAGCCACAATTTGGGCAGCACACTACACAAACCTTCAAGTTAGTAAGTTGTTTTAGTTGCTCGGTGCTTGTTTCGCACATAATTTGTTGCAAGTTGCCGTTGCCGTTGTTGTTGCATGTTGTTACTACCTGGCTCTGCACTGTTGGCCGCACACGTGCGTCGCTGCGCTGCTGCTACTAATTAACATTTCGCTGTGGCAGGCAGCAGCGCAATCAAAAACCAAATTTATGCAGTTCATATTGGCAAGCTTTTGGCTGCTGTCCTTGAAGTGTGCAGAGGTTTGCAGAGGTGCCACACACACACACACACACACACACACACACACACACACACACACACACACACACACACACACACACACAAAACACACAGTTGCTCTAAAGTAAAACTGGGCGTGTAATAATAATACACGCAAACAGCAATAACAGCAACGACAACAACATCAACTAACAAGCTGAGCAAACAACTTAGACAACAACTTTCTTGAGGTGCAACTACACAAGTTGCAAGTGGCAACAGCTGTGGCAGCCCTGCTTAGCCCAACTGGTGCGAAAAGGGAGAAGGAGATGAGAAGAAAAAAACAAACAAACTTTGAGCAGGCAACATAATCAACAAGAGCATCTTTCCAGCTCCCCGCCCGCCATCATAGTGTTTAAATGTTTTCAACTGAATTTTAAGTGGTAACAACTCAAGTCTTTAAACAAAAGCAAAAGTGTTGTTAGCTACATTTTCATTCCAAGCTAAAAATTCTAGCTAAAAAATTGTTGCAGCCAGCTGCCCGGACAACCATTCCAGTTGCTGTTGTTGTTGCTATTTGCTGACTAATTAAAACGCCACAGATTTTTGTAAAACATTTTGTCAGCTGTTGCTGCTTGTTGTTCTTGTTAAGACCTTGAGCTAAGAAAATATATCAGGCCAGGTTGAATGTTGTGTAATGCTTTCCAGCTAAAATAAAAATAAAACTGAACTAGCAGCAGCTGCGACTTAGCGTGGGATTTGGCCAGCTTCTGCTGTTTGATTTGGCCAGGAAGCGCAGACGACGCAACACATTTGCACATGGCCAAGACAATTCAAAGTTGAGATTCAGCTGCACTTCTCTTGGCAACGATTGTGCTATAATATAAATATAAATACAACTCCAACTGGTACGCACATCCATCGGGGGTTTTGGCAAGAAGAGGAAGATGAAATTGACATTTCAATTGCAATTTACTGGCTAAGAGAAGCGCCCCAAAAAGCAAATAATAACAAAATTTGCATGCAATTGATGCCAGGCATCAAACTCGAAACTCAATCATTTAAATCAGCTGAAGGCAGCCAGGGGCTGGTACTGTAGGGGGGTGGGGCAACCAAATCAAAAGGCAACACTTCGTCGCCGACAAAAAGCGGCGGCTGCCTGTGAGAAATGCTTTTGAAATGTGCGCCACGTACGTTGCAAAATCTTTTATTGAAATTCGCAATTGAAATAAGAAGCAGCGGCAACAACAGCGACAACAACAACAATGCATAATGGGGCAAACATTTTGCAGCGATTTGTTAAAATGTATATTGCACACACAGTGCATTGCAGAGCACATACACACACACACGCACATACACACACACACACATGGCATTCCGTGCCATATAATGCGAAAGCAATTGAGACGATTGCCAGTTTCTTCGCTGTCACTCAGGGTGCTGTGTGTAGATGTATGTTGTGTGTGTGTAAGACTTGGGAATTGGCAAGAAGAAAACAGAACTGACAAGCAGGCTTACACAGCCATAGAAAGAATCTCAGTACCTTCTGTTGAACGAAAAGAGCAGTGCGCAAATGGTTGCATATATCCTTACATAAGGATATACAGATTAAAATATACAAAAAGTTTTGCAAATGGTAGTATAAAATAAGCTAAAAAAAAACAACTTAAAAACTGCTCGACCACTTCATTAAAAAACTTAGCTTAAGCTCTTTAATTTATGAATCTTTCATTATTCTTTGGTCAAAATAACTAATTTTCTTTATAAGAATTAACTATGACATACTAGATGTTAGAGCTGCTTGGAAATTAAAAAGATATATATATTGAAATTTGCAGATTATTTTGCGTTTGACTAAAAGGAATTTTTAATTAAAAATTGAAAACCTTTTAAATTTAATGAACAGAATTTTTATATTTTATACGAGAACTTAACAAGTATGTAATTTATTTTCTAATCGTATAATTTCCAGAACACCAAACGGATAAAATGAAATTTAATTTATATAAGATTTCGTATGAAATTTACGCTGACAGCTCCTACTTAGTTCTCGGAATAAGATCGAACTGCGCAAACCATTGAGCTCTGTTGTGAGCGCTTCCCATTGCAAATAGCTCTTAATGAAGGCCTCACACACATATTCCACCCACGTGCTGAGTTGCGCTCTGGTCACACCTTTATACACATTGAATGCGACGGCTGGAGCCCATTTTAGGTTGATTGCACTTGCTCAGACATGACGGCGGCGTTGCATGTAGGAAATGGAAATATGGAATTGAAGCAGGAAACCAACAACAGACACAGCAGCAGCAGCAGCAGCTACGACAACAACAACAACACATGTCGCGCCTCTTTTTTTTCCATAAGCACTTCGCATATTAATAGAAAATTTGCATAGGTGTTGAACACTATTGTTTGGTATGGGCGGAGTAGGCTTCATTAGGGTACCTCTTCAAATGCATTGCATAATTCAGATTTACACTAAAAACTAAAAAAAAATTTAAAACTTTAACTGGAAATATCTGCTATCTCTGTCTCTCTCTCTCTCTCTCTTTGTCAGACTTTTCTATTTGTAGCATTCAGCCCACTGCTTTGTTCTTTAATGGCGCTGAACGAATCAAAGTGTTGTAAAATTTAAGAGTCCGTGACATTTGAAGCCAACTTCAAATCATGTGTGTCAAATAATATCATGAAAGTTAAGCTTAACCAATTTTTGTTTTTAGACTAATAACCGCATTGACATTTTGGTCACAGCAAATGTCACAAAATTAAGAGCAAACAAAAAAAAAAAAAAAAAAAAAAAAAAATAAACACAATCAGAGATCGCCTAGTGCACGTGCTCATAACAACGAAACGAAATATTCAGATAAATAAATTAAAGCAAATCGCCACAAAGTCACATAAAACTGGCCATAAAATCGCACACAATGCAGCTGTCGACCTCTGCGGGCCCCTCCAATGCCCGCCCCGCTCGTGTAATATTTTTGCTTTTTATTAATAATTCTAAATGTTATATGAATAACAATAATTCTTTTACATTTTGCTGCCATTTGGCTTTTTGTGGCCTGTCCATATGTCTCACTGTCTGCTTCTGCCTGTCTCTCTGTCTTTGTCCCCCCCTTCCTCCTATCCGACTGTCCGTTTGTCTGTCTGTGTTAACAAATTTGCATGCAACAAAATTGTGTTGGGCAGTTTTGTAGTCTCAGTTTTTACTTTACAATTTGTTGTGCATAAAATTTGCCTGTCATAAATTTTTGGCCCGACAGCCTTTTGTGGCAACTGGCAGCAGTGAGCGTAGAGGGCGTGCCCTGATGTGGGCGTTGCTTAACAATACATTTATTTTTGCATTATATTTTTTTCATTTTTTTGTATAAAAATCTGGGCAACTGCAACTGCAATGAATATGAATGAGTTAATTAGTGCTATGAATGATTGATTCACAACTGTCAGACAAACACAACTGATAGATTAAAGTCACTTGGGTACTCAGCAAAGAGACTCAGGGAATATGATATGTATCTGTTTGAACTTTCGTGTCCGAAAATATGACTCAGTGTTTGATTAAGCTGAGCACGTAGCTAAAAATGCATATATATGGGCAAGAGTTTGACTTTTTAACTTCTGAACTGAACTTTTTCCCTTTTAAATATATATTTTTTGAAAAGTAATTTAAGCATCTATTGAGCTCATTGTAAAACCGAATAGAACTAAGAAAACAATTTAAATCTTAATATGGTCTATGTGAATTTTAATTAAAAAATAAATGTCTTGTCTTAGCTTTGTTAGCGATGAAATTCTCCGAGTTTTATGTGTCAGAAATATTTTTTAATAACGCGTATGTGAACCGTTTAATTAATGGCAATAATTACGCAACATATAAACGACATGACATTGCATGACGTAATACGGACAACAACAACAACTGTCGAACACTTTCGAGTTGAAGTCGAGTTCAAAAGGCAATAAATGCTAGTTTTTTCTGTAGGCCTGTCACTGGAGCAGGATCAGGATACTGAACCATGACAACGTTTGAGTTGTAAATAATATAAAATGAAAATGTAATTGTTAATAAATGCACATATAACCTGTCAGCATAAACTTAGCGGCTGAGCGACCACGAGATGCCCTGTAAAAACTTATGGATATATGTATATTCTTTATCATTTTTTTGCATTTAATATTCAGTCTCTTAATACGCTGAGTTACAGGGTATTAACGCCACAAGGCACAGCGTTGCTGTGAAGCCGCCAGAAATGGGCGCTGCATTCACTGCGTATACGTAATATTCGAGTGCGTGTGTGCGTACAAAGCAAAAGAAATGAAAATATTTGCGTTGTTTGCGGATAGTGGCAGCCGAAACAAGGGGCACAACAACACCAACAAAGACAATAATAATCGAATTGGATTTTTTAATTAAATTTTATGTCATAAACGCGACGCGTAATTAAATGTAAAGCATTTTTTCCGTTGCTCCCATAGTGCCACAATGGGCTCAATATATGCAGATATATGTATATATTCATATATATATAAAAGTTGGGTAATACTTACATTCTCATGCTTGAAAAAGCAAAGCATTTTCAGTTCACGAAAAACGCGCTTGGATGAGACCAAAGATTGGAACACATTCGGCAGCTTTTTCAGTGCGACGCGGCGTCCATCGCGCGGATCTGTGACGGCCCTGTAAGAGAGAAGTGGAAAAAGAGAAGTTAGAGATAAAGTCAACAAGTAAAAAGTAAAGAAATTCAAGTATTTGGGTAAAGAGTACTCAGCATTGTAAAATACAGAAAAAAAGGCAGCGCCATTTGTAGATAATTGACATGGTAAGCAGCAGCTACAGATAAGTTTCTCAAACTAAAAGACTGAGAAATTTAAGTATTTGTGTGTAAAAATCAAGAAAAGCAGAACCATTCATAGATAAGTTGCTTGGTAAAAAGCAAAAATTCCAAATAGAAAAGAACGCAACTTTAGATAAGTTGCTGCTGGGTGAGTAACAAAGAAATTCAAGTATCTGCTAGTGGCCACTCAGCTCGCATTAGCAGCAGCAAATAGAAGGGCGGAGGCAATGTAAAGGGGGAAAGCGAACTTAACTTAGCATTAATATCGCCGAAACAATAGACCGTCGCAAAAAGCTGCGAGGCACTCGACAGACAAACAAACAAATAAACAAACAAGCAAATGCCGATTGTTTTTGTCTCGTTAAAAGGGTTCATTGAACTTGGCCAACAACGACCGGCAAGAGGCCTACAACGCCTAGAAGTATGCTGCGCTCGGCATCTCGTTCGCATTTACATGCTCACACACGCCTTTCCTTCTCAAATTGATAAACGCTGCAAATTAGCAGCGCCAAAAGGTCAAACAACAGACAAGAGGCAACTCAGGCCACAGTTTTTTTTTTTTTTCGCTGTGCCTCCCCCTTAGCCCCTAATTTGCGGCAAGTGCGTGCTGAGCAGCGAACAACGACAACGTTGTTTGTCGACGCAGCGGCGTCAATTCGAGACACCAAGAACAACATACACAAGAACAACAACAACAAGTTGCGCAGCTTTTAGCAGTTTTATGATGCCATTGGCCATGGCCAAAAAGTGCGAAAGTCTGGGCCAGCAGGGGCAGGACGACGACGTCTTTGTCGCCGTCTGTCTGACTCACTCCGCAGCTATGAACATCTATTTCGCCCGATCTCCATTTCCATTTCCATCTCTGTCTGCTGCGAAGTTGCAGCCGAAAAATATTTTTGTTATGGTTTTTGGTTTGGCCAAAAAAAAAAAAATATTACGCAGCATCTTATTTTTACCAGACTTGTCACCCGTTTCCAAGCTTTCATCCTTCATTCTTCAGCCTCCTGCCCTTGTTCCTCTTCATATTTATCTTCATCTATGAAAAGTTGCCTGCCGTAAATCTGTGGAGTCGTCGTTAAGCGTTGAAATTATGGCAAATTGCTGTAAATTGGATTGAATTGCTCTGCGTGCAGATGACTCATCAGTCGCCGGCTCCCCGTAAGTTTTTGCAGTCTACATTTAGGCGTTTGCCTTCGCCATTTGCATGTCTAATAGCAGACGGGCCAACTGTCGGCCTCTTAATGATAATGAGTTGATTATACAAAGCAAAACATTGTGTACTGTATATTATATATATATATATATATATATATATATAGGGTATTATGCTAAGATATACTCAGGCAACATTTTCTCTTGAAAAAGAAGGGCAAATAGTAATGCACGGATTATAAAGCACTTGCTGGAATATCGTTGAAATATTCAAACGTTCTAAGAGTTAAATTAAAGGCTGCACAGCTTAAGAGAACTTTTTGAATTTAAATTTAACTTTTAGTCGCTAGCTTAAAGACCCTTAAGCAACTAACAAACAGTGGGGGGTTTACTAAATACGTTTTTAATTTCTATAAACAATTATAAACAAAACTTATCACATTTTTTTATTCCCAAAAAAACTAAGGACAATTTAAATTTAAAATAATTTGACATTAATAAACGAAAGATTTCAAAAAGTAGAATTATTTATGCCTAAAAATACTTTTCTTGTCAAAGCCGATTAAGTTTTGACCAACTTTTGGAAGTTAAAAATTCTTGAAGAGGAATTATTAGGGATTAGGAATTTTTATCAATTCGAAATGTTTTTTTAATTTAAACATAATAAGTACCGCATCAATTTAAAGGAGAATAACGAACTTATTGGTTTGTAGGAAACGTTTTTTATGTATTCAATTGATTGTTCTATCTCCTTAAATAAACTTCTTTTGTGCTCCCTATCAATTAGGGCTCTTTTCTAATGCGCAGGGCCTACCAAAACTGCGTCATTGAGTTGGTTACTCTAAAAAAAAAGACCTTGACGTCAAAGTCAACTCAAATGGAAAATTCAAACCTCTCTCACACACACACAGCAGCACACAAGCACACAAGTGCACACATATGCAAGGCACATTAATATTTTATGGTCATCTATCAAATCCGAGAAAAAATCAAACATCGGTCGTTGGGTCACTGGACGCCTGCTGTCTGCTGTCCCGTCGGCCTGTTTATCTTTTATTATTATTATTATTTTTCAAAGCATCAAGTTACAAAAAAAAAGAGGGAGGTTGAGAGGGAAAAACCAACTTGAAGATATGCCCAGCGGTTGTCTATTTTAACGTTTTTATTTCTGTAAATGCTCTACGCATTTCAGTTTCAAATTGGGTTAACAAAATTTTTACTTGAAAAAACCACACAAGAAAAATTGAACAAAAATCGTTGAAAAACTAAGACAAATAATTCTGATGTAGACAGATGATAAAATTTAGGTATTTGGGGTGGGGTATAGGAGTAGGGCACAGAGGATGCCGCCCGCCGCCTTCGTTGATGATGGATGACAAATGCAAGCACATTGCAGTACACACACACTCAAACACACACACAGTCACAACGCTCAGCATGTGCTCTAGACGTAGTTTCTATAGCTTGGCTTTGTCCTGCTGTTGCCCTGCGCTACGCCCTTTGGTATTTTTTTTTTCTCATTTTTTTCAATGGCAGTTAATGGAAAATCATTTATCATGTGCGTGTCGCCGTTGCCGGCACTCGAAGTTGCAGCAGCTTAAAGAAAACCAGAATCTTAAGAGCCAGTGAAACAAAAAGTGCCATAACTAAATGATAATTACCCAGGCAGCCTCAGCCGCAGCAGCAGCTAGCACAAAAGATGAAATCCTATACTAAGAGATTGTTGTCTTTTGTTGTCTTTTGTTGGAGTTGGGCCCTTTTCGATGGCCCTTTCGTAGGGCTCATCAATTTGTGCTGGACAATTTGTGCACGCAATGTGAAAACTGTAGCAAATCGTTGCTAGTTTTTTTGATTGATTCCAGAAAATTAAACATGAGTGCTCTAGCTGAGTGTGCCTGACTGGCAGGTACCCTGTCGTACGTGTCCTATATAAATAGATTATCATTCTAGTATACTCAGACATTCACATATGAATATTTAGATCATATTTAAAAATCTAAGAATATTTATAAACATACTTAAATCTTTATACTGAATTTAGTTTATGCAACTTTCATAGTATCTGAGATCAATGAAGTCATGACGAGGTCTGTTGATGATGATCAAGTTTAGAAATATACTTTAAATGCTCCTAAAAGTCTCCACAATTGTTCACAGCATTATAATGCCCTATTTCACCCATTTGCATGGCTAAAGGGTATACCAATAATAATCATCATGAACGTTTTTGCTGCTCAATTGGAAATTACTTTTTGGTCTCAATTCCGGACCTGCGGACCCTTTTTCAGGTGATGCAACGCGCGCATTTCGTGCTCAAGTGTTGACTGGAAAAGCGAGTATTGCCAGCTGGGGTGCTAGGCGTATATAGGGGGAGTGGCTAAAATCGAATCAGACACCAATGTCCGTTTGGCACGTGATAAGCAAAAGGCTGCAATAGCATCAGCAGCCAAATATAAAAACCGAAAGTTCAAATTGTTCGTTTTGGCATTGGTAAGTTTTCAACTTGTCTTCAAATTTAAACGGTTCCTGTCCTTGCCTACGGGCATCCTAACGGTCACAGCTGCATCTTATTTTCATCAGTTGCAAACATTTGCTGTTAGCCCTTTTTGCTTTTTAGCCTCCGTCCCTCTCTTACTTCTGGGCAACTGTCGAGCTCGTTTTGTATTTTTTCTTCTTTTACTTTTTTAATCTCATTTGATTTCTTCTGACATTTTGCACATGCTTTTTGAATAACTCATCACCTTGGCTCCGCTTTATCCAATTTTTAAACTGTTCCATCACATTCCACAAACGAGCAGTCGTTGCCTGCGGCCTTAACTTGCTCGTCTGCTTTTCCTGTGCCCCACCACGCCAACTCTGTGGTGCCCAAGCCCCAATGCCACCTCCTTTGACAGCTCCTGTTGCCGTTCGTTGAACTTTGTCGTCAGATCTTTGCGCATTTCTTTAAATAATTTTTATAAACAGATTTTGAGGCGTGGCCTTAAATTGAATTTGCATTTGCGCGCGTTATAAACCGCATGTAAAAGCCGCGCTCGTGCGCAACAATTGTAATTAAACAAAATGCTTAACTGTTCAATTACTAATTGCAGTTTGGCCATAATCATAGCTCATTACGTATGCCATATCACGACTATATGTTGACTGCTAATTCCCAGGAAATCATATCGCCTCTTACATTAAAGCAGGCGAGGCGCAGTTGCCGGTAAAGGGCCTGGGAGAGAGGGCCAAACACATTTGTGCATTGTGCTCGCGTGTAAATTAGTAATTTGTATTGTTGCTACTCTGTAGTGGCATCATTTTGATTGCCAATATACGGCTGCCTGTCTGTCGCTCTGTCTTCTTGTTTGTATGTACAATCTATCTGGCTGTTTGTTTATCTGTCTGCTGTAAAGCTGCCCGGCCCAATTGCTTTGCAACAGTTCAAACACACTCAAATACACATTCAAACCCTATGCGGGTCCACAGGCAGGCGACAAAAATTACAGTTTTCAAGAGTTGCCGAAAACTATTCGAAGGAAACTAATGTGCCTGGCATTAAAATAACCATTGACTATTAGGAAAAGCTAGAAAAAAGGCACAGAGATCTGAAGTTACCATAAATAGACAGATCTTTCAACTAAGTAGATATAAACCAAAACATAACTAATCGTAAACGTTTATTGGTAAATTGAAGTTTTGAATGATAATAAATGCCCAGCTAAGCAACGATGATGGAGTATTAATTATGGGAAATAAAAACAAAATAGAGAACTAATGTTTTCTCTATAAAAAAAAATGGGAAATTCCTAAAAACTAATCAACCAAGTCGTAATCGTAATCGCATAAATGACAATAAATGAACCGAAACAACCAGTTCATAGAGAATTTACAACTAAATCTTAAATATGAATATCAGCTCTGATACACAAACTCTGATATTAACAACTCGATTTGGTCACATTTGTCGCCAGTTATGCAGCTGTTCCCCCTGCTGTTGGCCGCACGACAAGCTGCAAGCGGCGCGTAATTCGCATGTTTTGG
Organism: Drosophila colorata; assembly: GCA_035041545.1. NCBI lineage: Eukaryota > Metazoa > Arthropoda > Insecta > Diptera > Drosophilidae > Drosophila > Drosophila colorata. The sequence goes on from JAWNLD010000564.1 coordinate 13,436,210, forward strand.
ACATTTCAAGCGTTTCCAACTGTTATAATTATGGCAATGTATGCCAATACCAGCGGGAGCTTCTAATATCCCAGGCATACAAGCGTTTCACATATTTCCCCTTGTAACAAGGCGCCCAAGTGCTGGTGGCCGGGTGAGTGTGCATGTGTGTGTGTGTGTGTGCCACACAATACGCAACATTAATTGCAACATTTCGCTGTTGTTAATTGACAAATAAGAAGCAGCAAGAGCAGCACAGTGAGATTGTGTGCGAGCGAGATGAAAAAGGTATATGGCGCCAACAACAACATACAATTAAAGCAAATTGAATTTGATAACATAAATTTTATATGTAAAAGTGAGCGAAATTCAATTTGAAACTAGCCTAAAAAAAAGTATGCTACAAACTCGCTCCGGCCACTCCCCCTTTCGTCCTTTGCAACACCCTGTGGCAACATTTTGATATCGTCGCTCGTCTGCTTCAATTTATGCGCGTAATCAATTTTAAAAATGGCCGTTGGGCGTGGCATGTGGGCGACAGCGAGGCGTTGGCGAACGAGCAAGAAATAAATTTATGCAATTTAGAATTTGCCAAGTGAGGCTGAGTGTATATGAGTTGACAACCATGTGTGTGTGTGTGTGTGTGTGTGTGTGTGTGTGTGTGTGTGTGTTGATGTATGTGTATTTGTGTGCCCAGGCAGCAGTCATTGACTTTAGAGCCCAACAAGGAGCGACGCGCCGACTAAAATCAATTAAAACCATTTTGATTGCATACTTCTAGGCAAATTATGTGCGCCTGCCTAAGCTGAGCACTTCATGGCACTACACACACACACACACATACATCAAGAAGCTTGAGTGCATATGAACAGCTGGCAAAAGTTAAATTATCTTTAAACTATTAATTATTATAGACCCTTTCCTTTTAGTCTAAGACAGGTGGAATATCAGCACTGAAGTCAGCAATCAAAAAAATATTTCCAAATTCGAATTAAATTTAAATGAAGAATCAATCTAGAGCTCAAACCATGATGAAAATGGTAAACATAAAGACAATCGGTGCCTTTCCATTGGCGCGTTAGCCCAAAAATCATGTGCTCGTGAAATATTCACACACATTTTAATGCCAGAAGCACAGCATATTATGTAAATAGTAGGAGATTAAGCATAACACTCAAAATTACGACTAAACAGAGTATTACTATGAACAAGCTTGCAACATTAAAGCCCAAATGAGCGATCACATTAAGAATCATAACAGGCATAAACTAGAACCATTTAATAGGCAGCTGCTGCTAAGCATAAAGCAAAGCTGACAGCTATAACGATAAAGACTTCTTAAAAACAAAAAAAGAAGAGGATGAAAATAAGAAAATTTTGCCCTAGAATACATGCTTCAATATTTCACTTTAATTTCTCACTTTTGGCTGCTGAGCGCCTCAAAGTAGGCAACGCAAAATAAAAAATGACAACAGCGCCAAATTGCAAAGCATTACATGAAATATTTAAAAGTGGGCGGCCAACGGGCGTGGCCACTCTTTGTGCTTTGCCAGCCAGCCAGGGGCAGCAGCTGCCTCAGTTGGGGTGTGAACGGGGAACTAAAGAATAAAGCAACGCGTTGCTTGCTTTTCATTTTCCTTTGTATAACGAGAAGACATTTTCTTCGCTCGATTTTTAATTGTTTAAAAGAGAAATTGACATAAATTTATGCATCATTTGGCAACCATACAATCGCCGGGCACAAAATGACCAATAGCCCCACTAGGGGGGTCAGAGAAGGTGCTGCCATTGTGTTTTGGCCAAAAACCATTTTTGGCCGCATAATAAATGAGGCCATTCTCGACCTAATTGCATAGCCTCAGCCCTGACGGCACAACGCACAAAAGTAGGCAATGCAAATATTTATATTTATATGCTACACTGAAAGAAACAGATGGGTGGAGCTAAAAATTGGAAATTTAAATTCAACGAGCCTATCGAAATCGTTGAAAGCAGGCTTTTAAATTCCTGAAACATCTTAATTGGATTTTACGAATTTCTTGGTATAAGTTTGATTGTATTATTTTTAAGCAGATTTTTGCCAGAGTGTACTTAGCCCATAAATCACTTTTAGATATTGTTGTCTCTTTTAGACTTCTACCATATCCTTCAGAGTGTTTTGTTTGGTTTTCAGAGTTTCATTTAATCCCAGCAGCTTACCTAAAATGAAGAGGAGTTGAGAAAAAAAAAGGGTTAGTCAAATGCTGTTACAGTTGAGAGGCTGTTTTATTTGTTTATATTTTGTTCTTTTTTTAAAGGACGCGACAAGGTATACGTTACGCAAAAGCTCGAAAGACTAAGGCGCAATTGCGAGGCGATGACGCGACGGTCAAGCAAATTGAAAAATTATGTAAAATATTTATGTAATTGTGAAATGTTGTTGCGCATTTAAATATATGGTGGGTGTATGTCTGAACTGATTGATTGTGACGCACGCACTCAACACGAGGCTGCTCTGACGCAAATGCAACAAGAAACAGAAACTGTGCTTCTTATGTAATGGAAAATAACGAGGACACGCACAAAGCAACTAACACAACCGTAAAAAATGAACAAACAAAAAAAAACAGAAGACAGACTTATTTTTGGGTTGTCGCAGATTAAATAATCTTTTAGACATACAGCCGATTTTCATTAAACTTAGAAATATAAAGGTGTTTTCTTATAAAAACTAAATTTCAGGGCAATTATAAATTTTGTTCTTGATACTAATCAAGTTTTTATATACTTTTCAGGGTTATTACGTTCTTTTTCTTAACAAAATAAGAATACCTCAAGCAAGGGTATCACAATGAAAGCAGGAGAATACCAGAAAGCAAATCTGAATCTGAAACAGACGCAACACAGATAGCAAGCAATGCGCAAGGATGAGGTGCGGTGGGGCAGACACACGGGCGAAATCTCTGGTCATGCATTTGACACATGAAAAACTTTGCGGGAGATATAAATGATGATGGCCTTGAATGCCAGCAGCAGCAGCAGCAGGAGGAACAGCAGTTTTCAACGATAGAATTGGAGCCTGTGTACGCTTTTCATGTGGGCGTCAGCGTCATTTTGCGGCCAACTAATTTTCGTTTTGTGTGGCGCCCAAACGTGTACCGCAGTGGAATTTGTAGCAGCCGAAAATAGCCACGCCTACAAGCGAACGCACTGGCTGCTGTTGTTCGCTTAAAGAGCATCATCAGCATTTCTCATGATATTTCGCTCCCCAGCTGCCCCCTGCCCGTTCATTTTGCATGGATGAACGATTCCTTGGTGTTGCCTGCCTGCCGCTGTGTTTGGCATGCTTAATTTAGCCCGGACCATCATCTACTACATGGGGCACAGGGAATGACCAGGACAAAGCCAGCGTAAAAGGGATAACCGCAATTTGTGCCTGCTGGCTACGGTCGGGACTAGCCTTTTGAAGCCTTCAGCTGGGTTACTTTTAAATTAATTATGCGTTAATTATGTAATTATTAACTTAAAACTTTCTGTGCATCAGTTACAACTAATGATAGCCTGCTCTACCTCTGCCTGTCTCTCTCTCTCTCCCTATCTGACTGTAGCTTATTAGCTGCGCCTCTCTCTGCGCTTCTCATGCGCCTGGAAAGCATTGCCCTTTGTCTACAATAACATTTTAAGGATTTATCTACATCTGCCGCGCCCATAGTCAACTCCACTGTCATCTACCCAAGTTTTCTGACTTATTTGAGGCTTTTAATTCAATGCCAAACGCCTTTTGTCAATGCCAGTCACATAACGGCAACTTCTTTTGTCATTTTCAGGCAATTTTTATATTTTATACACCTGGCTAAGCTTTTTGGCAATTTCCTCAAGCTTTGCTCCGTTGTTGATTTTTCCTGGAATAAAGTTCAAGGTATATGTGTGTCTGTGTGTGTGTGTGCGTTTTCATTAAAAATGCGTCAGGTGAAAAACAAAAAGCGTGCGAATAATTTATTAAAATTCAAGTCAGTTGAGAAAACGCGTAAAGGAAACAGAAACAGTCAACAATCTGATTAAAATAAACTGGTTGCCAGGTAGATGAGTTGCATACCAGAATGCGTAATACCCGACTATAAATGTAAAACCCCAGCACATTTCTCATATGCCAGTGACAATAACAAAAGGCAAAAGGAAGTCGAGGTGTGGTTTGTTTGACTGTGTGTGTGTGTTAAAAGTGTGTGCGTATGCCAAGGCTGCTGCGCTCAGTCAGACAAAGCGACGCGCGCGTTTTCATAAAAAAGCAAAAAGAAACTGTAGTCAACTTTTGAGCATGGGTGTGCGGGTGTGTGAATGTGTGTGTGCTATAAACATGACAGGCTGTCATTGTTTCATTTGCTACGTTTTTGTGTGCCACTAAACTGACTGCACAGCCCCACAACTCCAAAAACGAGCGTTGCCAAGTTGCGCATACGCCATGTTGTACTAATAAGTTAATAGCTGCCGTTCAATGTGGCACATGGCCAAGGTCAAATAAATTTTTCTATATCTGTATATATATACTCATATATAATTCTTCTATTTCTTTTCCTTTTTGGTAGCCCTCGCTGTTAGCTTAAGGCTCTCCGCACATTGCTGACAAATTGAAAATAAAATAGGATTTTACGGCAAAGTGGCAACGCCTAAATCCTTGCCACATTTTAGCCCTTGGCTGCTAGCAAATTTATGGACAAGTTACGTGTGTGTGTGTGTGTCTGTGACTCAGTGATTGGTGTGTGCGTAAAGGAAAGATTGTGCAGGCAATAATAAACGAAATTGGGTAAGAAAATTTCAAGTAAAATATTAAGCAAAATTAAAGAACTTATGTTTAGTGTTTATCCTTATGGTTAAAGCCAAACAATGGCAGCTTTGCACAGCTTTGATTGCATTGAACGGTTATGCACAGCTGTTGCTGGCCGCTCGTTATTGAGCACCAAAGGTTTCTATGCAATTTGTGCGCCAAACAATGGCAAACGCTTTGAATGAAGTTACGCTTGCTGCATGCAACAGACAACAGACAGCGGGACGCATGTCAGATATTTAGTTATAACGTGCAACTACTTGTAACAATGCGCCACAGTCAGCAGCAGCTGATGATAAGCCACGTAGAGGCAGGCGAGCAGGCAGGGAGGTGAGCAGGCCGGGAGGCTGTCAGACAGACAATGACACACAAGGACCGGGCGCGCAATCCTTTGGATGCCCTCAATAATTTAAAAGGTTATGCTGCCGCTGCCTGCCTCCTTATTTATGACAGTCGCGCGTGACGCACCAAATGCAAACAGTTTTCATTTTGAAATAACGTATATATATATATAATAAATATTGTTAGCTTAAGGCGTATTGTAGGTGAGCTAACTGAAATGCGCTGATAACTGATCAGCCCTGAATAAATTGGTAAAAGCCATCAGCCGTAAATAAATTGCTAAGGCGATCAGGCTCAAGTGTTTTATGAAAGTTAAATTATGGCTATAACTATTAAAGCGACGTAGAATAGCAACATTAAGGTGTTTAAGGCATAGGCTAGAAATTTCTACAAAGCGAGCCCAAGGAACTCACGCTCTGTTTTAGTTTAATCTGAGAAATTTGGGATATACAGAACTTAAGCTTGGCGTATTTTTTTTTTTTTTATAAAATGCCTAATATATGTTTTGCATATTATTTAAATATTTCCATCTATAAAATATTTTAATGTTTTAAGTTTCTCAATTCAAAATACACCTTAAGCTCGTTAAATTTTAACCCGACTTTTCAATATTTTTGCAGCATATATAATTTTATTTATTTAAATTCCCAATTGCATGACGACTGCACATTTTTAGAGTTCAAATAAGCTTCTGTTATTTAAACCTTAAGGTTTAAAAGCTCAATTTATTCTGTATTAAATAGTTATTATATGGCATGCCCTAATATTAAATTCCACTACTAATAGCGACGACGCGCATTAAAATCACACATTAAAAAATCGGATTTTTTATATACATATATGTATGTATATCAGATGATTTTTTTGTATGCTGTTTATTATGCAGACCAGAAATGTCAACTGGCAATTTGTCAACGTCCGGCGCTTCGCGTCATAGTTTTCACATTAGGCATTTGAACTAAAGGACACAAAGGACAACAAGCTGCGACATGTCAAATAATTTTATGAGCGGTTTTTCTATTTTTTTTTTTTTTGCACATTTTTATTTTGTTGTTGTGCTGAATCGTTTTTACTTATTTGTAAATTCAACACGCAAATGCCATGATGGACGCAATGATATAAAATGCTAGACTTGAATGATAATCACCAGCGATAATGACACTTATAATACAAGAACCAACAACACCAACTGCCAAATACTCTTATAATTGGCACAGCAAATTTGTGTTCTGTTAGCCAATACGCTCCTTTGATAATGACAGAGTGTATGCGTTAATAATCTAACTTCATCTGGCGTTACGACTATATTTAAATCTGAATAAAACATTTGTGCGCTCAGTGACTAGCATGTTGGTTCGTTTGTTTCGGATTTTGCTTTTGTTGGAAAATTATGGTAATGCTTGTAAATTATCATAACTTTTCAGAACTCTTGATATTTTTGCCATTGGTAATAAAATGCAATCAAAATGCAAATCTGTCGCAGCTTTTGCTGTCATCATTTTAAAGTTCAATTTATAAATATAAATTAAAATCGTTCGAGGTAACTAAAAGCGATAGAAATAAATTATGTTGTTATTATTCGAGTATTTAAACAGTTTGTATATTTTTAAGCAGTTTTCTAACATATCTCCCCATAAATAAATTAAACAACTCATGGGAATTCACCAAACGAGAAGTTTTAATACTATTTTAATTAAAACTTGCTTAAAATTATCATATTTCATGCGTTTATCTATCTTCAACAGCTTTTGAAAGAAATGTTGGCACATATAAAATGCGGTTTTGTCTAAATAGATCAGCGTCGAGGTTTAATTTATATTTCGAAATTTGTTTATGTCGTGCTGTTAGAAATTAGCAGACAGCTGCGAAAATTAAAAAGAAAAACTCTTAGCGCATTGCACAAAGAAAAGAAAAAATATAACGTAAGGCAACAAAAGTTTTTATGATGTGTGCACATATTTAGCTTTATTTGACTTTATTTAGCATGTTTTTAGAGCCAAGTATGCTGATTTACGAGTGATAACACTTAGAGTCGCATAATGAGAGCAGGCCAAGCATTCGGCTCCCCTCCCCACCCTCCCCACCCTCCTCCAAGAGACAAATGAGATTAACGATAGCTCACAAATTGTAATTGCGTAAATGCTTTATAATAAACTTTGGCTACGTGTGAGGAGTCAGGAGCAGAGCTGGTTGGCCCCGCCTCTTTTTGGGTATACAGTCACTCCAATTCATTTGCGGCAGCTTTTCACGCTTGCAAACAATTTCCCGTTAAGGTGAAAGGCAAAACAGTCCGAAGACCTGGCTGGAAATGGCAACATGGCCATAAGCTGTAATCAAAACGGAAATGGCAACGCGTTTCCGGCCCTACTGCTTACCTACCCTCTGGTCCTAGCTAAGTCCGAGAGTGACCCCCATTGTTAACCCCTGTTTGACCTTATTCTATTGGCATTGTGACGTATTTGGTGTGTTTCTTGCATTGCATTAAAATACCAAAGAAAACACGCGACATTAATTAGTGCCAGTGCCGTCGGCCACGCCCACTTGTCAGCCCGGATATCAGCTAAAAAGTTAGCTTGATAATGGAACGTGAAAAAGCTAAACAATGCGCACATTCAACAAACAGCTGACTGCAAACAACGCCGAACACAACGCCAACAGTTGTTCGCAGAAAATAAAGTGTCAGCCGATAAAGGCCAGCAACAACAACGAATGGGTTCCAATGGCCAAAACGCGTGAAAAATGTTTGTGGGCTAACAATGTGAAAAATGTTGGAAATTGCTGGCGAAATCTGTGCAAACGTGTCTGCGTTTGAAGTTTTCTTTATCCTATGAAATATACTTCTTTTTCTTTTTGTTTTTTGCAGGTTAAGTCAATTTACACGCCAGTTAATTGACAATGGGCAACAACAGAAACAACAGCAACAACTGAGCGCAGTTGTTTGGCATTTGTACATTTCGGAGTAGGGGGGACTACTGTGCGTATGCGTAATGCGAGACCAAAGAGACAACAACTGGCCACAAATCTCAAATGTCAGCGCTTGAGTGACATTTGTATTGATTAGTAATGCGATTAATCACGTGAGTTGTTGCTGTGAGTGTATGTGTGTTTGTGGCATGTGGCATTATTTAATGACATTACGCATACGCCAAGTATGTAGGCCAAAAGAGTTTTTCGTTATATAAGGTGAGCCATAAATTATATAAGCCACAAGCCACCGCTTGTGGCATCCGTCCGGCACCCCGCAACCCACAATCCACAAACGCTGCTAATGAAGCAGAAGTTTTAGCACAGGGTTTCAGTTTTGGGTTTTGGTTTTTGTGTTTTTGGGACACTATGCGGAAATTGGCTGTCCAGCTGGCCTACTCGAATAATATTAGAGTTCAGTTTTGCGAACGCAGCTGTTGCAAAAATTTGCGTCATGATTACGCCTGATAAAAAAAGAAGAAAGAAAAACGTTGCATATAAATCAAACAGCTGCTGCGGTTATCTTAACCACAAGCCCACCTACTTATGAAAGTCAATTTCAATTTCTCGAATCGCTCTTTAAATTAACTGCCGCCTGCTGTTAACTAAAGAAATTCTTGTTAATAAGCCAAGCGACGAGACGCTGACGTCACAGGAAAGGCAAAGGCGACCACTGTGACCCAAATCGTTGCCAATTTAGAGGCAGGATAAAAAATAAGACAGAGAGAGATAAAAACTAAAACGCATATTGAAAGTAAATGGCCAACAGCTGCTGTTGGTGCTGCAATTCTGATGCCAACAGCAGCAGCAGCAGCGGTACCAGCTGACAGATAGCAACAATAAACACGTTCGACACGTTGTTCATCATCATAATTATCAACAGTGTACGCTGACCTAATTTTGCAACTGATATTATATGAGAGCGGGAGAGAGGCAGGCAGGCTTTGACTACTTTGTCTACTACTCCAACATTCGCTCTCACACTCTCGCGCGCTCTGTGTATATTTAATCAACAATAACAGCGCTGCTAATTAGCTGTAATTGAGCACGACAACAAAAGTTGCTACCCCACTACATGCGCATATACACGCACACACACATTCACATATAAAACGTAATTTTGCAAATTACATGGACAATTAATAAGCAAATTATAAGCAGCTGCTGCCTTTAAGAAGCTATCACAAGAAATCACTAATGTTATTACATTACAATAGAGCCAGGGAGTGAGCGATTGTGGAAGAGAGAGCGCCCGAAAGTGTTAAAAGCTTTAAAACTGTTAATCAGCTGCTATTGAGTGCGTTTATTTATAGATGGGCGCAGCATAAGCTGTGTGGGAGTACGTTAGCATGGCAGCGACGCCATCGATCGCTGTTAACTTTCGAGGCGCCGCTCTTTCGCTTCCTCTCGCTCTCTGGTAGTTTTGATTCGTTTTATGTGCAGCCGATGTGGACTTTGACTCACAAGGGGATGTAGCTCAGATGGTAGAGCGCTCGCTTAGCATGTGAGAGGTACGGGGATCGATGCCCCGCATCTCCAAACTTGTAATTCTTACTTTTTTAAATTTTTATATTATTTTAAATTTTTTTTAAACAAAAAATAACGAATTTCGTTTACCTTTAACAAATATTTTATTTTATATTAAATAAGATAATTTAAAACCACAAACTCCGGGGCCAACCGAGAGTTAAAAAAACAAATCGAAAAAAATGGCTACGCTGTCAACACTTGAAGCAAGGACAAAAAGGCCTTAAAGTCAAAATGGACGCAGTGCAGCATTAAAAAATATGTATATATGTATATATATATAGAAAAAGAAATCACGAATGCGTCATAAAAACTTTGCACATCAATGCCCAGCAAGGAAAGCAGCGGAGGGCAGAGATAGAAAAGCGCGGCCATCAGCGACCACTTTGAGAGCGAGCGCTGCGGTGTAGCCAACAAACAAAATCCTGACAAAAAAGAGAGAGAAAAAATATATATGTATATAAAATGAGCTTCCAGTGCTGCTCTGAAAAGAGCACTTGAGAATGCAGCAAAAAGTGCCAAATGGAGTGGCGGCTGTGGGGGGAAAGCGAGCTAGAGAAGTGGGGTGCTGGCTGAATTGAAGGGTCAGCGTAAACAACGCTTTTATTGCATTTTTTGCAACTATGTGTGTGTGTGTGTGTGTGTGTGTGTGTGTGTGTGTGTTTGCAACCCCCGACGGCAGTTGCCTCATTTGCTGATGGATTAGTCAAAGTGCAGCAAAGACCACAGACGCAGGGCATGAAAGAGGATGCCAGGGTCAAGGGACTGTTTGCAAGAGTCGAGCATTGGCAGGCTCGAGGCTTGGCCCCAGGCTGGCAATTTTCTGCACTTCCAGTTGCAGTTGCAGTTTCGTACGTTTTTTGCATCATTAAAGCCGCCACAAGTTGCCTTCGCACGCACAACACAAAATTTTGATTGATGATTGAATGCAACGGCAGCAACAACTGATGAGCAACAGCTGCTTAATGATCGGGCCAAAAGGCAAAAAGGAAATAATTTCAAGTTTCTCGTTTTCAAGCTTTTTCTGCTTTTTCAGTTTTTCGCTTTGCGTTCACATTTGCACAAAAATTATGGCTTAATATACAATTTTAAGTTGCAAAATGATAATTTTAAATTCGGCCTCCAAACAAGTCCCCCACATGTATGTGAATACTCTGTAAATTTGTGAAAATATGTAGTCAATGTTGTTATAACGGTCATGTTTATAGAAGCCCACGTTTAGCAGCCTCTTAGAACTCAGAGTCTGTAAAAAGGTATGTAAAATCTCTTAGCCCACAGCATTCTTTAAATTACTTCTGAACTTAGCTATTTTTCTTTCTGCTTTTTTAAATCGTTAGAAATAAAATGTCTTGCCACAATTTAATATTCCTCACCGAACGGTCGCAATTATAATTTTTTTTTTACTTGTTTATTAAGTCGCCTTTGGCCAATTTAAAGTAATTTTGCTGGCAAATATTTTGATGTTTATTGCGTTGAAATCATTTCAATATGTACGTACATTTTATTTTACCACAGAATTGTTTGTCTGTGTCTCGCAGGTAGTGTCATGACGAATAACTACGAGTATTGTTGCAAATATTTGCGAAAGCATTTGGACAGCAGGTACAACAATAATAAATACAAATACACAAATTTAAAAGCGTTTTAAATGCTTCGGTTTTTTTTCTTTTCCAAGCTATTTTTAATCATTGCCAATGCTCAGCTTCAGGGTTGCGTTTTAAGCTGTCGTTTTATATGATTTATTTTTAGGGCTTTAATCAATGCGCGCGCACTGAATCGGTTTAAATGTTTGAAGATAAAATTCGTTTTGTAGATGGGTAAGTTTTATCTGTATAATACTTTTTCCAGACTCGATTAATTTTATAGTATGTTTAATATTACATAAGGCCGCAGTTTTTAAGCTGGATATTTTATTTTGTACGTTGGTTTTTCAAAGAGTAGGATTTATATAGAGACATATCGATGGTTGAAAATACAAATTATTGTGACATTGAGAAACGGAACAAACAGTCCTAAAAGAATTAAGGGATAGTTCTAGTAATCCCATTAACATAGCTGAATAATGCAAAATAATGCAGGTGCAAGCGTTTTACGGCAATCAATAGACCTTAGACCAATGACTTATCCAAATCTCTTTAATGGCCTTTAAGGAAATGTGCCTACGACTGCATTTATACGCGTTAAGCATACAAATTGTATTTACTTGGCTTAAATAAAACCTTTAAAAGTTCCGAGTAGACTATTTAAGCTTTCATGTTTGCTTTTCGTTTTTTTATTCGCTGCATTTCGTGAATTGGCAATAATCAATTGACGTTTATCGTTGACATTAATTACAAACGGGCCATGTGTGTATTATTTTAGCGTGCTTTTTATCCATCGCTCAGCAAGCTCTCCTGCTCTTTCGCTGTTCTATTTTTTTCTCTCTCTCTTTTATTTATTTACTTTGAAGCCTTTGTTTGTTCAGTTGCTGTTGATTTTCTTTTTTATCGTTTGAAATGCGCGCAATTAAAAGTTTCAATTGATCTGATCAGAAATCTGTAAAAGCTGTGGGACCTGCCCCAAAAAAAAACGCATAAAAATAACAAATATTTGTTACCAAATTAGCAGCTGCTGGTTGAAAATTGAAAAGGCTCCACTTCGACAGCTATTTGCATGTCTCTTGTTTCATGGTAATACATAACTCAGAGTTGGGTTGAGTTGAGTTTTTAACAGCTGTTATTGTTTCTGCTCGTTAGCAGCAATTTGCCAACTTAATGTTGGCCAAGAAAAACTAAAAAAAAAAGACTTAATAAGCAACTCGCTAGCAATTTGGTAACTGCATATTATTTGTGTTTTTTTTTTTTGTTTCTTGTTAGTTGCTCGCATTTAAATATTTAATTAAGTTTTCAATAGAAATCAACTAGAAAATGGCTGAGACAGACGCGTGGGTAAATAACTTGTGGGCCGACGGCAAAATTAGCATATCACAACAAACATTTTCAACAGATGCCACAACAAGTTGTACGAGTTAAAATTTCAGCGAATTTGACGTTACAATTTTTGGGCAATCAGCAGCCGCCGCACGGGCAGATCTAACGGTTCTTATCAGCAGCGCCAGATTGTCGCACACAACGTGAGCGTCAGATTCAGTTTGCGAGCTTTCGAAGTTTGCCGCATTCTTGCGGGTAGCAGCTGCCGCTGCTCAAGTGCTCAAGTGTTGCAATCTTTTGGCTTTTTACATCAAGTGTCAAATTAAGCTAAGCAGCCATCTTTCACTCTCGCTCGCTCTCGCTCTCACTGGCACTCCCACTCTCACTGCCTCAGTTAAGCTTTTGCGCCCTTCAGCTCGCAGCCCTTCGTTGGCAGCCGCCAGCATCGGTTTGGGTTTCGTCGCCCACTTGACACCCCATGGCGTTCGCGTTGTTTGCCTAATTAATTAGCGAATTCATTTAAGCGTTGAAATTGTTGACATTTTCTTTTTTATTTTTTTTTTTTTAGTGTAAAATGTGGACAGCTGAGGCCGAGGCAATGAAAGCTGTGCGGCGGTTAGAAATGACTCAATAACAGTTATGCAAATGCATTACGGTGCAGCGCTGCAACTGCACTGTCAGCTTTACATGACAGAGCCAAACAGTTTATTATTTAAATATATATATATATATTTTTTGTTTTGTCTTTTCGCTGATTCATGAGCTCATCTGCAATTCGCAGTAAATCAATAAATTTAACACAGGGCCAAAGTCGAAATTTATAAGCTATGCAAGAAACTTGTCGCCCCTTTGCGACAATATTTTCCCACAGCAGCCCACACTCTCACAGCTTTCAAATGTCACAACAGAGTGGAAGAAGAGCAGGGCAACATTCCGAACGAAATGTGAAGAAATATCTACATACGCATATTTAAAACATGTTTAAAAATGCATAAATTAAGCGCTGCTTAGCTTGCCTAAGCTAAGTCAAATGCAAATTAGCTAGCGCGGAAGGCTGTCGCCGATGATTCGGTGGGCGTGTGTATAAATATGCATGTGTGTGTTTGTGCGTGTGTGTGTGTGCGAGTTTGATTATATATGGGTATTGGGTATGAAAGTCGCATTGCGACCTGCACACAGTTTTCCAAATGTATTTCCAGTTTAGCGAATGTGTTGAAAATGCAGCGCAAGCGGAAATAAAAGCAAAACAAATGCAATAGCAGCAAGAGCAAAAACAACAACTACATTAAGCAATAGGAAACAGCTGAGCAAGCAGAGGCACAGGCAAAACGTTGATAATGATGACGACGGCAACGGCAACGATGACGACGCGTCGCTGCCGCCGTCGCTGGTTTTGCTTTTGTGTGGTTTAATGACCTTGCCCAAGTTGCGTCTCTCTCGCTCACGCGCTCACACTGCTCCCCTGCCAAGCTTGACGCCGGCGGCAGCGCCAGCGCCAGCGCTGCGCTGCGCCGCGCCATGTGGTCGAGCGTTGTTCGTGCCTAAATTTAATATTATGTGCGCTTCACACGCCGCCTCTGCGCACCCCGTTAAAGCTCCACCCTTGCGTCTGCACTCCCCCCTCAAATCAGTTGATTGGCCGCGCGTCGCCGTCGTCAATTTTTATTTTTAAACTATTTTTGAGAAGTGTTTCGAGAATTGTGTCAAGTGTACGACGCCCAAAATAAAAATAAATATAAAAAAACGAATAAAAAAGTTCACATGTGTCTCATGCCGCTGATGATGAAATCTTTGCGTGTGGGCGTCGTCGTTGCTGTTGTTGTTGTCGCCTTCGTCCCTAACCTATTCAATCTGTTGTGCGCGTTGTCGCTGCATTAAAAGCTCATAAAAAAGACAATTAAAATTGCCGTTAAATGCCATAAAATGCAGACAGCATCGATAGAGACAACAAAATCAAAGCCTAAAACAAACGAAACTTGCCATATCTATACCATATATGTATAGACATAATTTCATGATCCAATGTACAAAAGTATATAAAATTTTATGTATTATACTTAAAAATAGTCGCCTGTTGGCCTTTCTTTATGCCTGTGTTTAAATTTATGGCCCAGCACAAAGTCATTGACATGTGTTAAGGTGGAGAAGCGGGTGCGCAAGATGGATGCGTAAATGGCAAAGGAGATGTGTGTGTGTGTGTGTGTATGTGTGTGTGACGCAGAAAAACAGCGAAGGGCGAATGGGGGTTTGCGCATTTGACCTTACTTAGCAACAAGACTTAGCAAAGGGTGTTTTGTGAAGCGAACATAATTAATATACTAAAAGATGACTAATTGCATGTAGATTTTGTGGTTTGCAAATGTCAGCGGCATAGGATATATTTTATTTAACATAATTTTCCTCCAAATTAATTAAATAGTGCGGAAAAATGTGTTTAAAAAGTTTTGGCTCAAAAAAAGAGCTGTATAATAAACCATAATTTATATAAAGCTACCTATTTTATACTCTTGTCAGTTATTTGTGCCTAAAGTCACGTAAAATACATTTCACTTTAGCTCTTATTAATTTTGATAAGTTTTAAGTTCGATAAAGCTTGAACTGGCAAATATCGCAAAGTTTCTGCAAATCAAATATCATTTTGGGATTACAAAAGTCATTTTGAACATATCGCTAAGGTTTGTTATGGTCATAATTTTATTTTATGGCAATTTCAATCGTAAAACCATCCTCGCCCCCAATTCATTCATTCAGTCAGTCAGTTGTTGTCACGTTTTGTTCTCCTGTCTCTGTTTTGGGGCAATGTGGTCTGGGGTCCGCCATTGTCGTCATCGTCTGCTTGTGGCATGCCACAAGCTCAGCGTTCCAATTGCCCGCAGTTGCAGTTATACGTCAACTTGGCTCTCGTTGCCAGTCAAAAAATGAAAATAAATAAAGGAAAAAAAATAAATACAACAAGAAATCGTAAATAAATACTTACAAACTCATATCAGTGTAGGTAACAACAACAACTGCACAGTGTACACTTTCGTGTCATGGCTGGGCAGTAGATTATGAAGATGTTGTTGTTTTTGTTGTTGTTGTTGGTGCCGGTGCTGATGACAACGCGTTGACAACGAGCAGCAACAGCCACAAGAAATGCACACAAAAGTATTGCGCGACAGCAGGCAAATAATAACAACAACAAATGGGCGTGATTTAGTCCAGAGTGCTGGACTTGTATATACCCCTTTACTATGGCTACCAAGGCCTAACAGTCGCTGCCCTCTGACTTGGTTTCTCGCCCTTACTTAAATCATTAAGAGGACATCTACTTGAATTTATGAAAATCGCATAGAAAGGGAATATTGAAGAGGCTTATGAATATAGTTAAAATGCTATTCTTTTGCCCTTTTTTGCAACTTGAACATACCCCTTTTGAACCATTTAATGAACACAGGGTACACAAATGCCTAGAAATAAAAGCAAAAACTTGCTGCAATGACAACTACAACAACAACAAACAACCAAGTTGACGTTGTAATTTGGCGCGTGGTTTTTTGTTGTTGCCGCCTTTGTCAAGGTTGCATTTTCATTTGCAATTTGTGCAAGTCTCGCTGTACGTATGTTGTGTGTGTGTGTTTGTGTGTGCAAGTGTGTATTGTGATGCTTGTCAAGCTGGCTGCCAACGCCAACGCCTCCCTTGGCCACCTACTTCACCCAGCTAGCCTCATGCCCCACTATAGCATGCGTCACAAACCGTGAGCAATTTGCATACCCTGTACTTATCAATTGAGTTGTGGGATACACTAAACTTGTGTATTATGAGGTTAAAATAAAGTAATGCAATTTTATAAAAGTGTTAGATTTTATTTAAAAAAAATAGTTATATAAGCGATATATTTTCATGGAAAATTCTTATTGCAGAGCATCTACTAGTCGATAATCTATGTTATACAGTACTGTACCTGCCTTTTCTTTGATTAGCTATTTTGAGCATGCCAATTTTATATTCATTGTCAAGTTGCACAATTTTCATATATTATAAATACATTGTTACATTTGGTTCCCATGACAAAACCAAAGGGAATTTAATAGAAACTTGTAAAGTTCTAATCATAAATAAGTACCCCCGATGGGAATCGATCTATTCTCAAACAATCTTGAATCTACCAGAACTCACACGCTGTTTTTTAGCCCATTAACACTTTATTATATGTACTTCCTTATTGTGAAAGATTCCGCTTACATCATATATCAACCTAGGTTTCGTTTAATTTCCAGCTGATTTATGACCATTAGCGTGGGTGTTCTATTAGGGTCTGTTTCCCAACCCCACATTAAATAAATACAAAATTCAGTTTTTTTTTGTGCCAACCCTTGAAATGGCTTTTCCCAGCTTTGTCCATTAGCTAACTCTGCTCTTCATTTGTATTTTTCCTTCTGTTGGTTTTTGCTGAGAGCGAGATAAGAGAATCGTAACGACATAAACGCAAAAGTTCAATGCACTCGCAGGTGAGATTGAAGAGCGCACGTAACAGGCAAATAATCAAAACCAAATTAGTCATTTGAGCTGCGTTAGACAAATAAATGCGATGGCCCACAAAAAATAAAATAAAACGTTTCGTGTCCCGTAGTATCTCTAAAGACCGAGAGTCGTGGATAAGATAAGAAATGACGATGACCCCAAAAAATAACAACAATCGTCGCACTCGAACGTTGCTGAGTATTAGGAATCGAATATTATTCATTTTTCATGATAAATCATCAAATCGGTCAATGAGCAAGTCATCTAAATACAAATATAAGTGTATATGGAAGACTATGGAACTGCCATTTCGTTTGTACTTCGCAGACAACTTTTTAAAGTATAAGTTTTTGCAGAGTTAAACTGAGTTGGACAACTACGTTGTAAATGACATTTAGTTAAATGCTAATAATTAATAATAACATTATCAATTTAAGTTGAGATCAGGGCTGATCCAAAATCCGGTTTTACTGGAATTCCTGATCATTTTAAAAGTTGTCTAGTGAATTTTAAATCTGATATATCATATAATACATAAGCCAAGGCTTTTTCAACTTTTAGGTTCTTTGACAGATTTAAAAACTTTTGATAAATGTTTTTACTGGTCTTAAAGAAAAAGAGATAAATATAAATATAGCTGTTCTACAAAAATAATTTGTATTTTAATAACCCTGCTATCTTTCACTAATTCCAAGGCCCACGTAATCAAGCATAAAGCTCAACTATCATGTTACACACTGCAAAAATATTAATATAAATATTCACCTGCATTTTTACACACTTCCCGGACAGTTTAATGCCTTTGCCTACCTGTTTACGACCATACCCCTCAAACATATATTATAATCAAGTATTTCGCTTACCTGCAAATAGAAAAAACACAAACATTTTAATTAATCAATAAACTGTTATATGCAGTGCAAATGCTCATAAATATTAAAGCAAAAATAAAAAATTACAAAAACACATATCTGTTATGCAGTTTTATGAGTATTAGCCAGCAAATCATGTGGCAAGTGTCATAAATTACGATTAAAATGACTCCAAATCGACGGTGCAGTTTGGCTCAAGATCGCAAATCTTAAATCGTTTCGCCATGTCGGCGCTTTTGGCCAACTCGTGGATCGGGACAAACTTTTGTTTTGGTTTTGTTTTTGTTTTGTTTTAGTAGACAAGTGTACTCATAATTTATGTTGTTACAAGTAACTCAAAGACAGAAACCAGTTAAAGTTAACTGATCAGTTAGCAGTTGGAAACTGAAAGTCTACAGGAGAGTACAAAATATTTAAATATTCAAGTGAGCAAAAACTTAATATATCTTTTAATATATGTGAATAATGTGATTACAATTGCTGCAAAGCTGCCACTTCAAGTGCTGGCTGGCAAGAAATACAGACACACAGATTCTTACACACACTCAACTCATTAATTAAACAAGCTTCAGGCTAAAGTGGCAGCCAACAAACAAAATGCATTTACAGTATCAACTTTTTGAGTTGTCGTCAAAACATAAAATCGATAAAAGTTGTTGCTGTTCTTGTTGTTTAGCAGTTGTTGTTGCTTGTGCATTGTGGTGGGCGTTTCTTCAGCTAGTTGAATGAATGAAAATTGTGTTCGCTCTTAATGATTAATTGCAACCGAGCGTGTCACACAGATAAGTGCAGTCATCAGTTAGTTTTGACCAATATGCAATCAACGTTCGATTGGACCTGCATCATGTTGGTCATGCGTTTTGAATACCAACTAATTAGACAACATATTTTCCTTGTTTTCTAGTTGTAGCTATCATTAAGAGCTGTACAAAGCTGCACAGAACACAAAAACAACGTGTGTGTGTATAGAGAAAGAAATGTTAGCCGTTGCTTGAATACCCTAGCTATAGCGGAGAGTTGGTTTTTTTCTGAAGCGGCCTAACATTTTGTTTTGAAATAAATTGTAGTCTTTTTTTTCTTGCTAGCTTAATTGATAGCTTTATAATATTAATGAAGGCAGGTGAAATCTATTCTGCAGATTTAGTTTACCATTACAATTTCAATTATTTAAGGTCGCATCTCGAGCTTATTTGTTGCACTATATAATCTTTGGTTACAATAAAAACACTCTTTGATACAGGGAATTGAATATTTAGTATCCATAGTACAGTTTCAAGTTGTTAAAGGCTAATCTATAATTATTAATACCCCTTCTCTCTCTTCAATCATATACACGTAATATACCCTGGGCACTTTTAAAAGTAAATTTCATTGACTATATATTTTAATTCTATACATATACACACAAATGTGAAAGGGGGCTCCCTTCATCATTATTATGTTGTTGTTTTTGTTGCCATGTGCTATGCCGCTGATTGCTGATAAGTTTTGATGAGGTTATGCCCCAGACATTGACCGGCCCAGCCTACAATAACTAAGTGTTCACTCCCCCCTCCCTCTGCCACTTACCTTGTGCGCTGTAAGTCAGCTATGTAATTATAACTGTTTACAATTGCAGCTTCTCTCGTATCAAATCTCAGTGGAAGCCGTTAGCCGTTACCAAATTAAAAGAGTAACAAAACGAAACGAAACGAAAGCAAGCAACAACAATAACAACTGCTCAAGTAATTTTGCATAAACAACTGCCAGCAGCTGGAAATAAGAATCCTTTAAACTTAACAAGTTAACTGCTTCGGGGCATCAGGTTAGCAAGAAATGCAAAATAAATAAATAGTTAAATAAATAAATGCCAAACAACAACAGCAGCAGCAACTGCATGTTGCAAACTGGTATTAAAACTCAGGCCCCAGTTCTATACGAAAACCGCACATTCTCTTCTTCTTTCCCCCTGCTCCCACCACAGCGCCGTTCATTGCGTTTTGTCGCCTGTCTGCCAAGTTTATTTTCAACGCCTCTTCCTGTGTTAGTTGTTGTTTCAGTTGCCATTGTTTGTTGTTTGTTGTTTGTTGTTTTTGTTGTTGTTTTTGCTGTGCGTGTCTCTAAGGCCCTTGGCTAACGAGGCTCAAAGCCATTACGTATACGTAATATCTATAATTATGCATTTTGTGCATTTCCGGAATCGCCTGCGAGCTGCCGCATTTGAATTTACACATTTAACAATTTTCACAAAATTAAACTAAAAATCGCTTGTGGCTAAGTAAAAAATTGTTGCAACATTTTTAATTACCATTTAAGTTGTCTACATGTTGTATGTTGAAATGCAGCTAACACAAACGGAAACGGATGTCGACTTTGCCACATGCCACACAACACAACAACCAAAGCTAAGCCCAAGGACAGCAGCAGGGCGTGTGCTGTCACAATTAGACGATAAGGCAACATAATTGAGCCTTGGCTGCTGCCTCAAGCCCCTCAAAAAAGACGAAGAAGAAGCAACGTAGCAGCAGGAAATGAAGGATTTGTTAAGAAAGAGAGGAAAAAAATAGATGAAACAGAAAACGGAAAGATGCTTAACTATGATAAAAAGAGGAAGCGCTTGACAAAGACAAAATGAATCGCACCATGAAAGTATAAAATAATTATAAAAGTTGCTTCCTACAACAGATAACAATTGCAACTGAGCTAACAGTTAATGGGAATGATAATTTTAAAAGTTTTGGATTTGTTTTTATTGGCAGCATATATTTCAATAATCATGACTTTCGGTAAGAAAGTGTGCTACAATTGATAATTATATATTTTATTAGCTATTCAAATTATCATGATTTTACTTTAGATACATGAAATAGAAAAGGAATCCAGCGAAAAGTTAAAGAACCTCACAAGTCTACAGTACTTTTAAGGTAATTTTATTGAAAGAACTTAGCATTTAATATGAACTACGATTATATTTTTCCAAGAATAATTACAGATAATAATCGTTGGTTAAGAATTTCCTGCAATTATCTCTATATTCAATTTGATACTACACTAAGTCTGCGATTAAAGCATTTGTGAATCATAAGCGTCATTGTTTCTTTGTTAGTTCTTTTACATTTGATTTTACCTACGTTTTACCCCTAAAAATTCCCCAAATTATTTTATCTATGGAAAAAAAACGAAAACGTGCCAGACTTTACATTCCACAAAAGAAAAGTTTCCCCGGTGTGTAATGCCATAATACTTTGTGTATTGTTTTGAATAGTAGTTGACTCTATTGAGGATTATCGATGTCCCCCGCATTTACATATGTAAGTAGATTCGGGCACAGGAAGTCACCTGCTTCGATTGCTGCTTCTTCTTCTTCTTTTTTCATTTCTTTTCGTGTCTGGCATTCAAAATTGTTGTACAAAGAGTTATACCAAAAAAGTTTTATGTATATCACAGAGTTAAGCACATGAAAGGGCTGTCAGGCAGAACTGCAGGAGAGAGCGGGCAGACCATAAGAGACATACGGACGGATGGACGGATCGACAGACAGTCAGTCAACTAGACTGCAACTATGTAACTTCGACTGACACGCAATAGTTAGACAAAACTCGTACGTCCCTCGAGTCCGTCTGTCCATTCGTTTGGTCGTGTCTTGTCTACCTGCTGTTGCATTTGCAGTCGTTTGTGTGTGTGTGCGAGTGTATATGTATGTATGGCATGTAATTATGCTGTTTAACAGCGAGAAGTTTGGTTAACAAATAAGACACGTTGAGGTAGCCAAGCTACCACGTAATTATGCTTAGGCACTCCAGCTACAAGTACGAGCACGAGTACTCGTTCAAATACTACTCAAGTATTCGTTGTTTAGTTTTTGGTCTGGCACAAAAAATTGCTTTTGGAAAATTGGCTCAAGCCCCCCGAAAAAAAAGTGTAATTACAGTTTCAGATAAAAACAACTTTAAAACATATTTTAAATAAATAATATGCCCATTTATGCGCAACGGTCAAAGGTTTTGAGCTCCTTTCAAGCGCAGGCATTGGGGCTTATTAATGTAGCAATATTTTGATAATTGATTGCCGAAAAATAAAAAGATAAAGAACTGCTGAAGAGCACAAATATTGTTGGGACTGTGGGGAGGGAGGGTAGTTGAGGGGGCTACTAAATTCCAACAAGCTGCCACACACACACACACAAATACCATTTCATTTTAATGTGCGGCCTTAAATCAAATCACAAAAAATAAAAAAATATTGCGTCAAGGGTGAGAAAAAATACACATGCAGCGGGGTTGAGAGAATTATGTAGCTGAAAATTTGAGCAGGGGCGGAAGTATAAAGGGGACTCTGTGTAACAGCACCTAAAATTAGTTATTGATGGGGGCGGACAATATATTATATGCTCCATGTGCTTTCGATTGTATTAAAGACAAGAGATATGAAATTCACGCAGACCTCAATCAATTGAAAAACCCCCAATATAAAGACACATGAGACACAGCTAAAAACTCAAGTGTTGCAAGGGGGCGTTAGTTCTACAGACGGGGGGAGACAAGAGTTTTCTACAGCTAAACTGAGGGCGTGTCATGCATTGGGCAGCAAAACAAGTGAACGCCAAGTGATGTCAGGTTGAATGTACTCGCCGAGACTCTAAACCATAGAGAACAACGTTGTACGACGACGTCTGTTGTTGTTGTCGTTTCACGATCGCCAACCGGACAGGCGGCAAAGTTGATAACCTTGAGAGCATTTTCATGCGAAAGTTCAATGAATTTAGTTTTACTTCCATGTCTCAAAATGAAAGAGAGAAGAGAAGAGCAAAAAAAAAGCAGCAAAATAAACACAGCGAACAGAACTCAAGACGCGACGTAGTAGAACTCTCTGAAGCGCAGACAAAGTCGCAGGCGAGTTCTAAAAACGAAAAAAAAAAAAACCAGCACATGTGAAAAAAAGAAGGAAAAAAGTAGTTATAACTACTGAGAAAAGTGAAACAAAACCAGACTAAACATTGGCAGCAGCAACAGCAGCTGAGAACCAGTTCAGCAAATGTACAAACTGTTGCAGTTGCCAGAGATCTGCAGAGGCTGCTAAAGTAGCTAAGCAGCGAAGGGGGCTTGTAGGGGGTAGTGGAGTTGTGTGCGGGGGGTATGGGGCGTGAAATCGATGCGTTGTCTTCGTTTTCGAAGCTCATGAAATGCGCAGGAAATCAATGATTCGGTTCGCTTCGGTTTCGATTACACGCACACGACGACGATTGGCGACGACAACAGCAGCAACAGCAACAGCAACAACAACAACATGTTGCTGCAACATGCTAGCTAGCTGACTTGCCACGCAGCATGTTGCTGAAAGCATTTGCAATAAATTAACTAAAATTATAGACAATTATTAGCATTGAGCGAGTGAGCGATGAGTTGCAACTGGTAACTGGCAACATTGCAACCTTGCAACAATTCGCTCGTGCAGCAGTTGCATATTTATTGGGGCGTTTGCGCATTTTAATTAAGCGATTTGTCATTACAAAAGGGCCAACATGCATGTGCATTGCTTTAGGCACAACGGCAAAATAAGGCAATCGCAAGTCTTCTTATTGATTACACACGTTTACTAGAGGGCTGGCAGATAAATGTATGCGTATTTAGATGGTATGAAAAAAAATGGGGGCGCAACGATCATTATTCAATTACAGCGTTGGATTTTGCACTCAAGTTTTGTGCTTTGAAATTGAAATGGGCATGCTGAACCATGAAATTGAAGGGTAAATGGTTATGCAACGGACAATGGAACGGCCTTTTGTCATGGCAAATTGAAAGGGAAACTTGAAATTATAAGAAAGAATCTATTGGAAGTGAAGCATTACAAAAGAATTTTATTGAAATTTACAATAATTGCAGTTAAAATAAAAATGTAAGCAATTGCTTTGCATGGAAAAACTTTTGGTTGAAAGCATAAACATGTTTCCGTAAATGTTAATTGAAGACTGAAATAATTGAAAATGGTATCATTTAAATACAAGCAAAAAAGAAAAGACCCAAGGCTGCGGTTGCAAGAGAATTCAACAGCAAACATCGTAAAAATGATAACTAACTATAATTTAAGTTGAAAACTGCCGTCGATAACAACAACATAATTATTTTACAATTGAAAACTGTTGAAACCACACAAAGTACAATCAAACAGAATATTAGAAATAGAATATGCAAAAAAAAAAAAAAAATAATAATAATTAAATAAAATGAATTGAAAGTAAAGTTTTAACCATAAAAAGTTGAAACCTAAATCGTTTTAAAATTAAAAAGTTGTGAAATTAGATACCTCAAGTAAAACCCTAACGAAAATTGAATATACTTTGTTTTATTCAATTAAATTTGAATTACCTTTTCGCTCTATTAACAATCAATTAAAAATAAATACTCTACGTCTTCAGGCTTACTTCCTTGCTCCTTAGACTTAACTTTACGCATTGCAGAGGAAGCTTTAAAAACGATGCCAGTTCATATTTCAAATCAGGAAGGGGAAAAAAGAGCACAGATAATTTGGCGCTCCAGCTGTTTTCTGAAATACTTTCTTACCAAAAAAAAAAAAGTTAAAAAAATTAAGCAAAACGTTTCAGTAGCACCGCAACAGATTCAAAGACAAGACGAAGACCAAGCAAGGAGGTCGAGAAGAACCCACAGCGATGGACATCATGTAATTTGAGTGCCGTGTAAGCCGCAGACATAAAACCCGCAGCGTGCATAATTTAATATGAATATTATAAGTATATAAAAGGTTGCACTCCCCTTTACCCGCTGCCAGTGCATGCTGCCCCTTGCCGTGCAGCCTTAATGACAAACCAAGTGCAGCACTTCAACACTTTTAGTGGCAATTTACAGGAGCTGACCACAAAGACAAAGAGGCAGCAGCAATAATGACCACGTCCAAGCTGATTGCTGATTATGACATGGCGCACAATGCTGCGCTCAGAGCGCGGAGCTGGGGGCCACTGCCTGCGGCTGGCCAAAAGGGTGAGAAAATGCCAAGTTAGATTGTCGTCAGGCACATGCAGATGATGTGAAGTGCAAATAATTATGACAAGCAGGCGAGCGAGGACAAGCGAAGTTCAGACGATAGGTGCTAACGGAGCTGACGGAGCAGAGGGCGCAGCGCAGCCAAACGGAAGCGGCGAAAAAACAACAAGAAATCATTGCACACCTGCGAAATGGCAGCAAGAAAAGAAGAAAACAAAAAAATAAAATAAATTGCGTGGTGCGAAGTAAAAACAACAAACTCCGAGTAAGAGAAGAAAAAAAAACATACAGTGTGCAACACTTGAACTTTGGCGCAGCTGCAATAAGCAGGAAAGACAGAAGGAGGGGGAGGGCGAGGGGCGAGCAGGCCAACAGCAGCAGTAGGCATTGAGTCAGCAAAAGTCTCAACCTTAGCCACACCTCCAACGCCAACAGGCCAGCAAACTGTGGCAGCCAACATAACGATGATTATGAAAGACAATCAGCTGTGCCTCCATTGTTGCTGCTGTTGCTGTTGTTGTTATTGTTGTTGCAGTTGCAGTTGAGGTTTGTAGGGTAATTGACAACGGCTGGTGCAATGCTATGCTGCCCGGGCAGTAGAGCAGCCACTCAATGAGCCACCCAAGCGGCAAGGCAATACACCAAATGCCTTAGTTATTGGCCCAAACCGAACAACAAAGGCATAGAGAATAGAGCAAAAAATAAAAAAAAAGATATAAGAACAGAGGTCTGTCTCTATGTCAGACAGACAGTACGAACCTACCTAGGGGTTAATCTTGTCTCTGGCAAATGACTAAGCTCGGCGCTCTGATTGCTCTGATAAACGTGTTAAGGCCAAATGAGCGGGTCCTGAGCCCCCTCGGGCTGTGCTTACATTCCAAAAGGGGGGGCCTCTCTAGACAGACAATAGAATTGGCTGGCATGGGCAGCCAAATATGAGTAGTTTAGTTAGTAGAACAGACGTCAAGCACATGATTATATAAATACTAAAGATATTTGCAAGTAAGAGAGAATAGTTATCCTTGGGCTGCGAAAATGTAATACTTTTGCAGACATTTAGTGGCTGTCTAATATATATTTGTGCTGCAGCTATTTCTGATTTGAGCTGTTGCTTAATATTTGACATATTATTCACATGAGAGCTTTATTTAATTCTTGTGTAATATTAAGAATTTAGTAAAGTTCAAAATTAGTGAGTTTGATTGAAATATCTGCAGAATGTAAAGATTTAAAAAAAAAAACAAAAAAGAGATTCATATAGGAAATTAACTGGCCACCAAATTTAGCGGAGTAAATTCTTATGAGACTGAAGGTTTTTTCCGCACAGAATTTTGCTAATCTTCAAGTTTAGTTAGGGGGCATTTCAAAGATTTCAAAGACCATTTAAGCAGCTAGCAATGATTTCTATATCTGTCATTAACACAGAGCTTGTCAAGTTCAGTCTTCAGATCATTTCAAATCGAAGCGCAACTGCGGATAAGCGCCCGTAGCTATTACGACAATAATTCCCGCACAGTTCAACTTTGTTTAATTCACAGGGCCACAGAGGCGGGTCCATCATACAATAATATGCCGCTAATTATGATGGCCCTTCAAAAAGTTATGATGGCATTTCCAACAACAGAAGAAGAACAACAGCAGCAGCAGCAGCAGTCACCATCAGATTATTAACACAGATTGACCTTTAAGGGCATGAGACCAAAGCGTTTTAAGACAAAGTCAAAAGTTAAAAAGTCAAAACACTACAAATTCGAATGTTGCCACAAGCTTTTGACAAATTATGAAGCGAAAAACAAAACGAAATATAATGAATGAAATCAATTAGCAATTAATAATTTTTAAGACTGGTTCTGGCAGCCAAAAGCCAACTGGAGGCGTCCTTAAACGATTTGGACACGAAAATAGCCGCAGGGCGCCGCACAAATAGTTAGTTGGATATTTGGTTTTGCTTTTTCTAACAATGTTTACATTTGCGCAGCGCCGTTGCGATGCTGCCTTTCAATTAGCAGTTAAAACTGATGGGCGCCCAAAAGTCGAATCCCCCGTCCATCCCTGGACTGTACACCTGGTGCTGCACCGCAGGCCAATTGCGTGTAACTGTGCGAGTTTCGGCACAAAATTGATAACAGCCCGAATGCGTAAGACTTTAAAAGCGTTATCGTGGCAAGCTCTATACTCAGCTCACTACCCCCGTCCCTCTCTATTAACGCTTTACTCCATTTCCACTTTATCTGCGGCTTTTGCACGCAATGCGCCATGACGCTGACGCTGACGCTGACGCTGATGCTGACGCTGACTCTGACGACGACAAGTGTCATTATATCAAATGATTTTCCTTTTGGCCACAAGCCCTGCCATTGCAAAGCCTCACTTTACTACACATCCTCCAGCCCATGTCGATTCCAATCCCCATCCTTGTCATTCTCATTGGCATTGGCTGCCAACTTTTGAGTGGCTTATGGGCGCTCGCAGTTGCTGCTGTCCTCCCCCTTTCTCTTTTCGCCATCTCTCTTTCCTGTTTGACAGTTTTGAAGTGTTATGCGATTTTACATTATTGGCTCTGGCTTTGCCACTCTATTGCTGTCCTTCTCTATTTTATTCTCTTGACTTTCAGCTCCTTCTCTCTCCATCCCATTCTCACTCGTCTTCTCGCTTCTTGTCTTTTGTCCAGGCTGAATAGTTTTGACGTAGTTTTGCGTATGTTGGCTAAAAGTTTTGTGCATCGCTGACATGTCTGCCTTTTAAATAGATTTGCTCTGGCGGCTTTGCAGGTTGTCAGCTAAGACAACAGTACAACAGGAAAGAGGGAGAGAAAGAGAGGGAGAGTGACTGTGGAGGTTAACTCTTTGTTTGATAAGTTTTCCAATGTTTTTCAGTGCTTTTCAGCACGTGCCAAACGCAAATGTATTGACGTCTATATAATTTGAGTTTGTAATTTGAGATTTTGGCTGTAAAACTTTAACAACTTTATGCTTGATGTGATTTCAACTGTTGATGTTGTTGTATAAAGTTGACAAACTAAAAAGAACGCTTTTAACAATAGTTAAACATAATTAACTTTGACTGTTCGAGCGCGGTTTTTCTGTTTTATAGTAAAATTTGTCAACTAAACTTATCTTAAACTATAAACGAGCATTATATTACCATTTCGTTATTTTTTTATATATATAAAGATATAATAAAATAACTATTATTTATTTATATTTATTATTATGACTTATAAGCTAATTTTAAGTCTGAAACTTCATTATTTCAAAGTTCTTTTGGCTGACTGATATATGAAAACAAATTAAGCTTTTTCTTCTCACTATCTAAAGTATTACCAACAACAATACCACACTATATTTGAATTTATTAACCTCCTCCTATTCTGATTGCATTAAAACAATTTTCCGCTATTTTTAGTTGAGTCAGGGCAATTAAAATCCGTAATCATTTCATATTACCGCTTTAACAAATTGAATTTGTTTCCATTTAGAACACTTCTTTTAAGCCAATTAAAAACTGTGGTAAGTTTTTCAGTTAAATTGCACTTAAAAATTTCCACAAGTGCATAAATTGGATACACACTTTTATGATGGCATTATAAAAAGAGTGTGTGTGTGTGTGCATCCAATTTACGTTTCACATATTTTCCAAGAATCTCATTCGCACTAATCCACATTTAATGCACTTAACAATTTCTTCGTTCAGTTGTTGCTATTGCTACTGCCACTGCTGCTGCTGCTGCTGCTACCGATGCTTCTTCTTCTTTTTTCTTGGCAACTTGTTTTTGCGGAGAGGGTAGGCGGTGGGGGCGGTCTGGCGCGGCTGCCATAAGTTTTGTTTGCAATTTATGCACATGACATGAAAACGTGCGCACAGAGACACACGGCAAACGAGTCCAAGTTGTTGTTGCTGTTGCTGATGCTGTTGTTGTTGTCGTTGTTGCTGTTGTTGCTGTTGTTGCTGCTGGCTTTGTTTACGAGCTGTACTTTACGTATGGCATTTCTTATAATATTTTATTGTATTTCATTTGTGACTGTCGATTTTCAAGTTTTTCACTCAAGTTTTTCACGTGTCGCATTTTGATTAAACTTATTGCAGCAGTTATTCTTTCTTTTTTTTTTGTTGCCTTGCAATTTTATGGGTTCTTTAAGTGTAAAAACAAAAACCAAAAACATCTTTATACAAAGCTAAGCAAAGCCCAAGCTGCTACAAAAACACAAACAACAACAACATAAGTCTCAACTGGCTGGCAGGCGTATAAAAACTGGGTCAAAAGTTGGAAAAATTATAAAGTAAAAAGAAAAGTGTAGAAAACTGGCGAGCTAAAAAGAAAAACAGAAGCTACAGCAGCAACAACGTTGCAACGAGGCGAATGTTTACACACACACATACATATAGAAGAGACTGCACTTTTAAAGCAAACGCATCCAAAGAGTTGCACATTTCCCTACCCCCAACCTCCAGCCCTCCCCCTCTTTTTGTTTATTATTTTGTTTGGTACTTTTTATTTACTATTTGTTTATGTTACTTTTATTGCAACGCCGCAAACGAGGCAGCCAAATGTTGCAGTAGCAAAGAGCCTTTTGTCTGTCTGGGCCTTAAGGCCACAGCGGGGGCGGTTGGCAACCAAGTGTGTGCAGCGGGTATATCAGTTTCGGTTTGGCTTTTAGACAATGATGCTGCATTATTCAGCTACTAAGTCAATTAAGTACATATATGTGTTATTTTTGTTTATCTTGTGAAATATGAAGTCAAATAATAAGCGGCTTTAAAGTGCTAACAACAAAGTAGCCGACCTTCAGTGGGTAGTTAAACGAATAAAAAAAGTGAAGACAAGCTTGATAAATAGTTAGATAAATAATTAGAAAATATTCTATTCAAGTATCATGACGTATACACACAGCCTTAAGTGAGCATGCACGCTTTTTTATTCATTTGTGAGAACACTTGTTAAATGAATTCTGATTTATGTGGCTTTCGTAAACGTTAGCTGGTTGTGTGTGTTTCTTTCTAGTTATAGGTAATTTTACTTTAGTTTAATTTTATATATTTTTTCTGTTTATTTTTTATACATTATTCAGCAATATATTTTTCCACAAAGAATTAAATGCCAAACCTCATTGGAAATCTTAAATTAATTTGCCTTGATCTCTGGTCGTCGCCGAGGTGTTAACTACAATTTTATGCAAATTACTCTTAAAAACTGATGCATATCCTCAATGGTTAAAAAAGCAACTAATTGCATAGAAACCGTACCGTACTGGTTTTTGGCAACATTAATTAACGAAAATGTTTTTACCAACCCAAAAAAAAGTATCGAAACCAGCAAAAGCCGCACCTCGATAATAACAACAACAACAAAGTATAGATTGAGGTCTATATAACACCTCACCAAACTGAAAACCAATTTGGCAAAATATCCAAGGCAGGGAGAATGAAATTAAAGAATCGACAATAAATATTGGCTAATTATAGCAACAAAAAAGCAAACAAAACAACAAACATGGCCTTGAGCAAACAATTGAAAAGCAACAACAAACAAAAGACAAGCGCAAACAAATAGGGGGAAAAATGATAAAATGTCAAAGCAAAAATATTTGCTGTTAGATTTTTTTTGTCAGCTGCAGCAAAATGTTAAAAAATAGACAAACCAAAAAAAAAAAAATAAAATGAAAAATAAGTAAAACGCTGCACACAAATGTAAATAAATTACATGCAACAAATGCAGCAACAGTCAGCGTTGACGTCGCAGTCACGTTGAATGCTGCCGCGGCTGCCGCTGTCTGTGCCACTAACCCACTTCAAGACAACTCGTGGCTATCTCTCTCTAGCGCATAAGCTCACTCTCTCTGCCTCTCTCTTTTGCGCGGCGCAACGTGAAACGTTGACAAAACAACAACAAGAACAACTGAAACAACAATAACAACAACGCGACTGCCTTCGCTTTTTGCATTTTATTACGAAAATTCTTTGCATTCAAAATACCCAAAAAGTATTCAATTAATCAGGCAAACATAAGGGGGTGGGGGCGAAGGGGACTGGGGTTGGTTTTGGCTGTAACAAATTAGCGGCTTAAAGTGCCCCAAAGGCGTTGATTGATTTGAAGGGCTTGCAGCCAGAAAAGACTTTGGGGGCGGGGCAAGAAATGTTTGGTAGCCCATTTGATCATTTGCTCAATGGCGCGCATTTGGCAGCTGTCAGCTGTTGGGTGTGTGAGGGGTTGTGTTTTGAGGGGGGCAACAGCTCAATTGAAAGCTTATTTATAGGCCCCATCACGCTCGACAGCCGTCGACAGTTGTGACCCAAAAATGTTCCGTGTGTGTTTGTGTGTGTGAAAACCACAAAACCACTTTTGACCACACAATCTTCCAAAAAACCACAAAGTGCTCGGGCTGGAAATAAAGATAAAGATAATGACACGAGCGCATTGAAAACTCTTTTGGCACTATTAAAAAAGACTGAGAAAAAAAAAAGAAAAAAACACTTTAGTTGCTGGCCATTGTTTGGGCTGCTCTGATTCATCAACAGTTCGCCGACCCCCCACCCCCCAACCCCCTCTCACCCGCGCCAGCGCTGCCACGCAACTGCTCGCGATAAACATAAACATAATTTTCTATTGCCTCAAAAAACTCGACGAGATTGCAGCTCGATTCAACGCTTTGTCAACAGCTGCAGCAAGTTGTGTTGCATTTTCGCTTTCAAAATGTTGCACAACTTTTTTTTTGCAGTTGTTAAATGTTACTCATTAGTGAAAAGAGCAAAGCGGGTAGTATGCTGAGTTGTTGGCAAAGAAATTAACAACTGTTTTGAATTAGGAGAATTTTTAGTCAAACAACATTTTTAGATAATACTTAAATGCCTTTAATCACCTTTAACTATCAGAACGAAAGTGGAAATTCCTATTCAATTGTTAGCCTTATAGAACTTTTCCTGGCAGTACCTTCTTTGCTTTCTGGGTCTACGTCTGCTTCTAATTAAAATAATACTCTTCCAGAATGAGCTTTTAAAACTTATCCTCATTTCCACATTTAAAAGATGTGCTTTTGAAATTAAAAATTCATTTATTATTATCTTTTTTAATACGTATGTTTACGTAACTTAAGAAAAATATTAAGGCTTTGGTAATTTTTACAGGGCATATAGTGGTTTTCCATCTCCTCTATACATTTTTAAGTTTTCAGTAGATTTTTTTACTGTGTAGCATGTAATATTTTTTGCCGGCTTCGTTAGCTGCTAAAAACTTTTAGCTGGTGACTTTTTTGCATACAGACGCAAGTAATTGCAGTGTTAAGTATACGTCAAGTGGCACACAACTTATGCTGAGCAAAGGTACACACACCCACATACACTCACACAACTAAAGCAGCAGCTACCGAGTCAAGTCAACAACCAGCTGCTGGTTCAACGAACCGCATTTAGCCACAGCAATTTCAACTGACCAGTTCACTAATTAAATTTGCTTATATCAATGATGATAATAATAATAATAAAAAAAATAGCAATTGTTTATAGGGGAGTGGCCAGTGCTCAGTGAGAGGTCACTGCCATGCAAAACACACTCAGACACACACGCACACACACCTCGTTAAATTAAAAATTTTAATAAGCGACGCTCGCTGGCGCTTTGGCTGAAACAAATGACATTAAAAGACAGACAGAAGCGGGGGGTTGGCTCTAGGCGGGCTGTACAGAATTAATTAAAACCTGTTGCCTCATCTTTAACCGACCTCGGCTTTTACTACGACCTCGTCTTCTCTTCCTATTGCTACTGCTTTGTTTTCTTTGCCTAAAAGATGCCCACTCGCGATTTGCCTGCGTTTCGTGTGCGTTTTTTAACGCGCCCGCAAGAAAAGTTTTTGGCTCAAAAACAGCTGACAAAGTGCAACGCCAAAGAGGCATTAGAGCGTTAAGGCTTGCCATGCGGTGGGGGGCGTGGCATGGCATTAACATTTTGCATTGTAATTACAATATAAATTCACAACGGATTTGGCGGATGCGAACGATGCGAGCGGTTTTTTGCATAGATAAAGTTAGTAAATGAGTCTAGGCTAAAAGTTATTGGTGTTGTTTTTGTTATTTTATCTACTTCATGTTGTTGTTGTTGCTGGCGGTGGTTCAGTGCCGCCAAGCAGCAGCGCGTAAAAGTCAACGACAGCAAAATGTGGCGCTCAAATTAATTTTTTCAGCTTTTATTGCGGTTATAGAGACGCCGCAAGTACTTCCCCTCATCTTTAAGTGTACATGAAATGCCAGTACTCTATATATATATATATATATATATATATCCAATTGTTTAACGCTGTCTATATCATTTTAATTAGACACACACACACGCACGTGTGTGTTTAAAGAGGTTGGGGAGCGGCATCTGCAATCTGCTATCTTTGCGGTTTTCTGAGTATGTTCAACTTTAACTTACGATCTTTTTTGGGGGCTCAACGCTAAGCAGGCCACCGATCCATGACACATTCTTTATTTTTGGACACAAAAGAAGTTTGAGCTCTGTCCACAAAAATTATAGTTCTTAACTTACCTGTAAAAGACGAAAAAAGAAAAATGGAAACATGAGTAATATTAATTTGATATGTAAAAGAATTTAGAGTACTATTTTATTAAAATTTAGACTTAATGAATGGATGTGAATGAAATTTGATATTTTTGGTAAATGTAGGGTTCTATAAGTATAAGTATAGGTACTTAAAGAACTCTATGAAAGGGAAAATGGATTGAAAGCATAAGGAAGAGAGAGCATACGATGAAAATCTCTGGGGAAAATGTCACCTGGGAATAAAAATCAATGTTGGGGCGAGCATATGAAGGCTTCCATAAAGAAAAATTATTACGATACGAAAATAAGAGATGAAATTTGAGACACATAAGTCAGAACGTATGAACAGAATTCTCACAACTTTTAAATCGAACGAAAAAGAAGAAAATTTTAATTATTAAAATTTGTTTTATGAAAAAGACTCTTAAATTTTGTATTATTTTATACATATATAGTTTTGTAAGAAATGTATTAACATTTAAAAATTGCACAATATAAAAATCTTTATGCATAGTTATCGACCTTAGAGCCCACTCAATTGGCATAAATTCGCAAAAAAGGGGGGAAGTTGCACAAAAAGCAATCCATAACACAAAACCTCAGTCTCAAGTGACTGCAGCAGTCGTCGGCACATGAAATATAAATTTTGGGTTTTTTTTTATCAGGAGGGGAAAACGTTGAAACAAAAATGTCAAAAGTAAATTCAGCAAACACTTAAAATGGTCTCAAGTGAGCGAACGAAGGCAGTCCAAAAAATTCAATAAAAAACAAAAAACGAAGAGGGAAAGAGAGGCAGATGCACATGCCTGAGAAAAATAAAAAAACTACAACAAACAAACAAAATAAACAAAAAACAATAAAGAAAGAAAAACCAAATTATAGACGACAACGCATTGGCCCAGAGCGAAAAAGCAAAAAGTCAACTGGCGGCTAAAAAGCGACGAAAAAAATGTCAGGCAAATAAGAGAATACGAGAGGAATATGTGTGGTACAGTGAGCAGGGTTGGTACACGAGAGGGGAGGCAGAGATGGGGTAGATGGCAGTGAATGCCTGCAGAATAAGTTGCGATGAAATTTATGCACACACATACCGAAGGGAGAGTGAGAGAGACAAAGCGAGGGAGCTATTGCCAGTCCCTGGAGGCTGGCCAGGGGGCGTGCCAGTGGGCTGCCTGCAGCGTCGACTTTTTTGTAAATATGCATGAGCACGACTAAAAATTGCTGAAGGACGCCGACAAAGTGACAAACTGCCAGACGAACGAACAGTACGGTCAGACTGACTGACTGACTGATGAACTGGCTGACGAACTGCTGATTTTTATTTGAACAGCGGCTGCTTTATGAGCTGCTGCAGTTACAGTTATCGGAGTCTGGGGTTTATGTTTAGTTTTCTGGTTTTCCAAATGTGAAATTTAAAAGTGCGGCGCTCGGACGAAAGCAGAAAAAAAAAGTTTGATATGTGTTATAACAGATGGGTGGATAGGGTGGTTTGTGGTTGTGGGGTGCTAGGATTAGATGGCGCTTAGACAAACAACAGCTGTCAAGGCTGCTAAAAGTAGTGTCAAGCTGTTAGTCGAAAGATAGACTGACTTTGAATAATACGCGGCTAAGGAAAGTTAAGCGCACATATCTATTTGAGGGAAAGTCGGTAATTTATTTGAACTCATGAAATGAGATCATTTTAAACCAATTGCGGTTGTTATTAAATCATTGATATCGAATCAGTGTTATTAAAGGCTTTTAAAAGTTTACATTAATATATTTGTTGTATTTATAATTTATAAATTTAATCTGCTTGCTTGATTTAATATATTTTTTTTAAATAATTTTTTGCTTACGTTTTTATTTTCTTCATTTTTTTCTTATTATATATATTAATGTTTTTTTTTATTATTCATTATTCCAGTTTATTTATTAAATTTTTAAATGCTTATTTCTTTTAAATCTATGTTATAAATATTGTTTCATAATTCATTTTATTTAATTCACTTTGGTCGAGTTATTATTATGGACACAGTTTTTTTTTTTGTTAATTTTTTCCAACACTCAATTAGTTTTAATGTAATTTCTCACATTTTTATTATTCCAATAAATCCAATTTTCATTGGCCGCAATTCCCCAAACCACAAGTAATAATCTGTTATTTGATTTAATTTCTTAGCTTATCGTAAGATTTTCAAGATTGCCAACGGTATTAAAATGGATAGTAAATCAAATAATTTTCAGTTTGCTCCAATGATCAGGCGTAAGAGAATTCTACTAAAAATCCAATAAATTTTCTTAGCTGCCAGCTAAAAATTCATCACGCAAATACATAAATACGAATACAAATACAAATACAGAAAGCAATGCGAAAATGCGCCACAAAACACGTACAATAGCTTAAGCAATACAATAACAAATCGCCACGGACTAAAGGAAAATCGAAGAAGGAAAATCGCTGGCAATAACTTGGGAAAAGGAAGGTTGAGAACTCTGACTGAAGCTGCCTTGGCTTTTGTCTGTGTGCCCGGGCATTTGCTGAGTCCAGGGGCACACACACACACGCATTTTAACTTTTTCCGACACACACACACAGAGAAACATGAAAATCTACTCAGCAGCTGCGCTGCCCGCGAAGGGTGCAAAATGTTGTGTGTGTGTGTGTGTGTGTGTGTGCGCGCGCGCTTGTGTGTGTCTGTGTGTGTGGCTACGAAACGAGGGTGTTATAAGCGGTTAAATTTCGAACATGCTCTGGCTTCCTCTAGCCGCCGAACCACCTCTCCCACCTTGCCACACATTTCTACCTTCGCCTTGCCGCTGCGAATTCGCCCCTCGCTGCGTGTGCACGCGCCGCTGGCGCCGTCGTTGCCGCCAATTTCCCATCGCCAATCCCCACCCAGCCATCCCGCAACGTCGTGCTCATCTCCCTCTCTCAGCTAGTTGCTGTTTGTCCTTTGTACGACCCCCAGACCAATGCCACGTCTGGCCACTTTCCCATCTCCCCTTTGCCCAGTTTAACCCACGTGCGTTTTTCGGCTGCCCATTTTGGTAGCGTTTTCCTCCAGTTGTGTTGGCTAATTTTACGTTACGCATACGCTGCGCGTGTGAGTGTGTGTTTGTGTGTGTTCGTGTGTATTGTTGTTGTTTGGCAAAACGAAACAGAAACTAAAATTCTGTTGCCTAGTTTTAAGCGCTTTATGGCGCAACGCTTTGGGCGCATTAAACACAAATTGCGAGTGTTGGGCACAACATGAGTTTAAATTTAATGAGCAGTCCGAATACGATTTTAACAATCATAAGCCAAAATCAATACGATAACAATTGAAAAAGTTTATAAATTCAATTAAAAATCGTTATACAACGGGAATATAAAAAATTAATTAAAATATATATATAAATATAATATATCATTTTGATTTATAACATATATTTTGAACTTTTTCAGGCTCGTTTTCCGTTTCGTTTATCTACCGCCACACAAAATTACACACAAGAAAATGGAAAATATAATAAAATACGAAATACGTTCAAATACCGCCGCCGTCGCCGCCGCCGCATGCTGCTGGAAAAACTTTTCCTGCGCTTTGCATATTTCGGGTGGACGTGAAATGTCGCTTAAAATTAAACAAAACACCAGCTGGCAGCCTGAGACCAACGGGAATCTCGGCTAAAGTCAGGCACCCGGAAGCTGGCACGCCCCCCAACCGCTGCTGCCCTGGTACGCCCTCGTCCCGGCTGCGTTATCTAGCAACTACTCGAGCGGCATAAATTTTAGCAAGCGGCAATAACAACAACAACAAAGACGACTGCAACGTGGAGCCATAAAAGTTACAACACAATAAGAGAGCGGAAAGGAGAGTGGCTAGGAGAGAGAGAGAGAGAGAGAGAGACAGCGAGTGGGGTTAAGACCTGACCAAAGCGTTGGCATATATATACATAATTTCGCACAAGGCACTGAACTTGGCGACTCGGTCTGCATAAGTAATAAAAATAGTAATTTGCTCGTAAAATAGTTGCGCTCAAGTAATTTTAACGATTATGATCTTAATCAAGTTTCCAACGGGGTGTGGGTAAAAATAAGGAGGCTGGGGCAGGTTAGAGGTATGCTGTGGGATTTGTGCTTTCTAAAGTTTTATAAGCATTAAAAAGACATGCGAGAAAATTTTAAGGAAAACAAGACTTAAGAAATCTGCAAGTTTAATATATAAGAACAAATACAATAAAAACCTATGCTAAACTAACAATTTGTGTAATTGGGCAATGTGTTCATTAGCGCAAACTTTTAAGAAACATAAATAATATGTTAAATGATGTGAATATAAAGACAACAAAAAATGAAGTTTGCATCTATATTTTAACTAAATATTTTTTATATTTTCATTCATATCTGAATTATTGTCTTAATCTGCTGACTTTACTTTATAAGTTAATTTAAAGATTAATTTAAAAATAAGCTGTTGAACATTTGTTTTCTTTATATGCTAGCATTGAGAATTTATTCACTGTTTAATAAGGCATTTGATTAAAATTCTTTGAAACTTTGCGCAAACTAAACCAATTTTACCGAGAATTTTACACTCTTTACCCATTCTTTGTTTTACCCATTTAATTACAGGACATACAAATATTACCTTTACTTTGTGTTTCAACTAATTGTACATTGTATCAAAACGCAATATTCTCCCACACTGATTAACCATGCAAAGTTTTCTTGAAAAAAACTAATTAAAACTTCAATCTTTACATTTTGCCCGCACTCTGCCACACATATTCTACGCTTGCCAACACATATGAGAAAAGTTATCAGCCCACAATTTGCTAAACATTTTCTCTCTTAACTAATTTGCATACATGCATATATTTTTCACACTTTTTCACACATTTTTCACGAGTTTGCCGCATTGCTACAGCTCCTTTCCCGCCACAGCCGGCAGCAAAATGAAGCCGATCAACCCGTTCAAATTTATAGCGAACAAATTTTCTATTTTACAAAATTAAATCCAGAAACCCCAAAAAACTAGTGGCCACGCCCAACAACAACAACAAAATGTTTAAAATGTGCCCTTTTTTGCATAAAGTTTAAGTAATTTATTTCAGAAAAAATAAATAAAACAAATATATGTATATAAAAAGTTACAACTATACATATATATAAAACGACAGGAAAATAAGAAAAACATGACTGGGCCGTTGGAAAATCCAACAAAGGCGTTTCAAATGCCAAGCAATGAGTAAGCAAAACAGCTGAAAAACAACACCCGAAAACATGGCGCACAAAACAAAGAAAAATGTTTAAAGGGAAAATAGGGGAAAATTCTATAAGGCAACAACAAAAAATTGAAGAAAAACCAAACATTGCAGCAAGTTTACGAGTTGGAAAAGCAGCGCTTGAATTTATGTGCATAATTTTTATATTTGCGACAGACGATAGAAACACTGGCAGTGGGCGCTGTGGGCGTGGCATTCACACGCAGAGAAAGAAAGGAAAAAACAAAATAAAGAGAAACTTTTGCGATTTGCTTTAAACAATTTTTGCAACTAGAAGCATTTCTAGGAATTCGCCGAAGGTAATTGAAATGGCACAAGAAAACAGCTGAAGAGGTCGGGCTAGCGCTGGAGCAAAGCATCCTGTGCCACAAGTAGGGACTCGTCTGAGCACTACTATGGGAGCCTCGCTGCACGTGAATTATGTGTAAAAGTTTTGAATGCAGCGCACCTACAAGGTATCATTTTAAACACAAGGGACGTTGTGTGGCATGTGCTTAACAGGCAAAAAAAACAAAAAAAAAAAAAACATGCGTGCAACAGCTATGCAAACAACTAACAATGAAGCTGCAGCAGTTGCCAGGCGCCGAAAACTGTGCTACAGATTATTTTCCAGTTTATATTTTTAGCGCAATTAAAGCTGCGAAAGTTCAGGTGTATGGGTAATGCTGTTTGTGTTTGTGAGAATATAGGTGCATTGGTATGTGCTCGTCTGTTAAGCACATTTCGTTATGCAAATTTTATTTTAAACATATTTGCTAGGGCACAAAAACTGACGGTGTGAAAACAAAACAAAGCAAAGTCAAGAGCTGAAACTTTCAGGCATTATAACAGTAATAAGTATGGCTACAACAACAACAACACACACGAACAATAACAAAAAAAAAACATT
The DNA here is from genome assembly GCA_035041545.1 of Drosophila colorata. Classification (NCBI taxonomy): domain Eukaryota; kingdom Metazoa; phylum Arthropoda; class Insecta; order Diptera; family Drosophilidae; genus Drosophila; species Drosophila colorata. Next base: position 13,475,760 of record JAWNLD010000564.1, read on the forward strand.
GCACATCAGTGACTTTGGCTTTGGTGTTGAAGTGTGTACTTTGTTTAATGAGTTTTCAAGATGAGTTTTTGTGTGCCGCGTCGCAAAAGCAAAGGCAAAACAATAGCTGCAAATGCCACGCCCGCCACGGCACGCCCCGCAAAAAAACTTGTGTGTAACGAGGCCAAAAGCGAGCAGGTCAGGCGAGTCACTGCACAAGTCAGTTATATATATATACACATAGATATATATATATATATATATATATATATAAAGAGAGTAAATAATATATTTTTGATTGAAATGCGCGCTGGCAGCCAAAAAAGTTTTTGCTTCAGTCGAGTCAAAAGTTCTCTAGAGAAATGCAACAACAACAACAACAGTAATAAGAGAGCTGTGAAAAAGTACGGAATTGAAAAAGTGAAATGAGCTACGCGAGGCGCAAATTGGGTGGAAATTTTCATTGTGCGGCAGCAGCGGCAGCCTGGCAAAGACAACACAACAGGACAAGAGGCAACAAAATCCTTTCAAGATTTTTTTTTTACCACTAGCCAACTGCAGTTGCCACGCCCACACACACAGCAAAGTTGAGCGCGCACAGGAATAGCACACAAGAAGAAAAAAATTATAAAGGGCACAGGAAAGAAAAGAAAACCCAAATAAAATAGTTGGAAAAAATGTGAAAATTTAGCGCACAGCAGGTAAAACACTGCAGGAAAAACAAAACGGAAAAAAATAATTATGTTTGGTTTTCTTACTTTGTTGTTGTTGTTCTTGTTGCTTTCAGGCTAATGACAAAAATGTTGGGATTTAAAGCAGAGACGAAAATCGATTGATCAATTTTACACAGAAATTTTCCTTTCGGTATTTCCTAGATGCTTATCAAAAGACAAAGGAGTAGCAGAAAGACATCGAGATGTTAGAGCAGCAGATAAGGCAGCTAAAACAATTTTCATTAAGCCCAAGCGAGACAATGTTTTGTTTACACAACAGAGTGGAGAGTTTCCCCTTCCCCACTCCACACACAGTTTGCTCAGTGAAGGTCAACAAACTATACGCGAGCGCAGGGAGAAAAGATCTAAGCGAACATTTCGATCCCATATGGCAGCCGAGCCACATACATACGAGTACATAAATGTACATATGTATGTATAAAAATAGTTAAAATGTGCCCACAAAGTGAAAATATGTTCCAAGTAGTGTTGGGTCCACAATTAACAGCTGGATAAATACCCGAGTTGCTGCAGCAACAGAAAATGAGAAAAGTCAACGAAGTCAGCGACAACGTAGATCATAATGATGTTGTGGCTAATCATTATGTTGAGCTAAGAGAAAATATCAAGCGATTGCCGACTGTTGGCGTTCGTGCCATCTGAAGGTGCTGACAAATCAATGCCGAGGGGCCCATTTAAATTTAGCAAATATCAAAAGAAATTGAAAAAACTATGACAAAGACACGAACAACATGTGCTAGACGATCGATGCCCCCTTCTATAATAAAAACCAAGTCTGGTTAGCCAGTGGAAGAATTCCCTCCCTTCACATATGTCTGTCAACATTTTCAGTGATGTTGAAAGCGAATCAATGTTAATCCAATAATAATGTGCGCAATATGTGTGTGTGGGAAATTGGAGAAGCGTTTTTTTTTAATTCTAAAATGAATTCATATTGAAATCAATATTTATCAATATTTGTCGAGATGCAAGATAAAAGTTTAAATTAGTTTGTGACGAGTCTATAATGAATTTCTTCCAACTAGTATAAATTATCTTTTGATATATCAATGTACCTTTTAATCCATATATATATTATTTTTTCTATATTTACATATTCATATTAATAGAATTAAATTTTTTAAATATGACGACTGTTGTAACCTAATCTGCCTTATAAGCATACTCTCAGTCTGTAGCACATGAATCATTTGATTGCCTGATCTTTTGTAACACAAAAAATTTCTGCAAAATTTGGCCAACAATTATGTACCGTTATAGTCGCAAATTTGGCCAAGTGTTGGGTTGTAAAAGTGTATGTGTGTGCATGTGAGGTTATTGTAACTTTTTATGCATATTGCTGGCTGTTTTTTAATTACGACCAACAAAAGCAACGGTAAGTCCAGAATGAAGCCTACTTTATGGTAGCACACACAAATTCCAGGCTGGGACTCTTGTGAACTCTGCCTCGCCTACAAATAGTTACCCCTGCCGCGCCTCAACGCACCCCGTCATCACTTGGCATTCGCCTCGCCTTTGGCCAATATTGTTTTATAGCCCATACAATATTACCATTAGATAAATTGCCTTTTGGCCTGGACATGAACTGGACACTCACTGGGAGCTGGTTACCCAGTGGAGCTGGTGCTGCTGATGGTTCTTGTGCTGGGTCTGGGGCGCTCGTTTCTGTCCTGCTTGCCACGTCGTCGCTGCCACGTTTCAAATTACTTTCTTTATTGATTTCCCGATGACTCGCATTGTTTGCTATTTTTACTGCACTTCTACATGCATTCCTACGTTTGCTTCCCCATCCTCGCTTTGGCATTATTAGTCGCGTCCCGCGATCCGAGGCGCGAGTGTGTGTATGAGTATGTGTGTGTGCTGGCATTCGCTATGCTATGGCCAACCCCTAACCCCGTGCCCTCTGGCCACACACACTCTCACACTTAACATGTGCGTGTCAATTTGATGCGTGTTGCTGCGCTGCTGCTGCTGCTGATGCATTTTGACCCTAGAACTTTTTGTACCTCGAGGTTGTACGCCGAGTTTCTTGAATACCCGAGAGCCAAAGCACTTTGTCGACACTTTGCTCAGCTCTATAAAAAGATGTTCCAGCTACCCACACGTCTCATTCACTCGCTCTCTTCTCTTCCCTCTCTCACTCTTGTTTTGTCTTTATCTATGTTTTTGTGCATTTTTGTTATGTATTTTCTACATTTATTTTATGACGCATTTTTATTGAAAATTTAATGCATTTTCTTGTTGTTGGTGACTGCGTTTTATGGTACAAGCTGTGTCGTGTCCATTGATTGGCTGCAACCTACCCCCCCCCCCCCCCCCCCCCCCTTCTTTCCGCTGCTTCGCCAACTAGCCCTCACTATTCATATTACTCATTTTAGAAACTTTTGGTCACAACGCAAGGTTTTAAGTGCTTGTCGCATGCGGGTTCTAGGCGTTGCTTCATTAAACCTCACCCACCTCCCCACCCCCACATAAACATACCTATTAATTAGTCATGCATAACTCGGCTGTCTAATTACCCGTTTGCGTTTGTATTGTGGGTGTTGTTGACTTTTTTTCTCTCCGAATTCTTATACTTACGTAAAAATCAATCAAGAATCAATAGACATGGCTTCAACTTACCTGGAAAATAGGAAAATAAGGAAACAATTAGTTAAATATAATTAGAAATTTTTCTAAGAAATAATAGTATTTAAGATTATGCACTTTGTATTAAGACTGGTTTTCAATTTTAGGATTCCTTGGCTATTTCTCACACTGCAAACTTTTCTTAATATCATATTACCAATTACCAGTTGCTTTAATTGCATTATTAGACAGCTATAATTAATCAATAAGCTCATAGGTGTCCCATATCTACACCTTCAATACCTTTACCCCAAAGGTGGAGGCATCTTTATACGTGTAATTAGCTCGGCTCAATTCTGACTCATCTAACAAGCAATTTATAAGGCTAACTGTATATTCATATTATTAAGAAAGGAGTGTTAAGAAAAGGGGGTGGGGCAGGCTTTTGGGTACCGACTTCATGCATGTTTTGTGATATATATCTAATCAATAACCGCAAGAGCCACTCCACAGCACTGCGAGCCCCCCCGCACTCTTGGCCCCTTGTGGTTTTCGACAATGTAGAAACAAAGTTAAAGCGCATAGTTGATGTTGTGCCTGTTGTTGTTACTGTTGTTGCAGTTGTAGTTGTAGTTGTTTGTCCGTCTCTTTGTCCATGTCTGGAGGCAAAAGTTCAATTAAAAATATTTAAACTGCGATTGCCGCCCGGGCATGGGCGCACACACAGTGCGAGCATCCGCAACAACCCAATGCCTGAGCTGATGCGTGTCAAAACTCAACTTGGGATAGGTTGGAGAGCTCCCGCAAGGCAGCAGCAACAACAACAACAACAACAACAACAACAACAGCAACAGCAAGTTGCAACAGACAGGCAAAAAAAAACTGCACAACGAACGCCTCGCAATGGCCATAAGCCGCAACGGTCAGCGTTTGACGACCCTCTGCTACCCTCGTCCACCTCCCCCTTTACTTCAGTCCGACAAGCGTTGTGCACTGCCAGACCATCCGGTTCTCAGTCGTTGTCGTAAAAACACAGCAACAACAACAACAATAAAACCCCAACGAAAATTTCATTCTTCTTTTTGTTCTTTTTTTATATTTTTGTTGTATTTTTTTCAGTTTTTTTTTTGTTTTTTTTTTTTTTGGGTGCAATGAACGTTGCGTCGTCGCTGCGCATGCGTGCCAGCAGCAGCAACAACAACAACAACAATGTAGCTGACTGGCTGGTCGTCTGCCCGGTTCGTTGAAAAATTCGTTAATAAATTGGCTACCCGAACTGGCAGGCAGCAGAGCCAGCTCCAAGCTCCACCTTGCGTCAATATTAACATTCATGCTCATCCTTTTTGCTTTACAGTTGTTGTTGTTGCTGCTGATGTTGTTATTGTTGTTGTTGTTGTAGCGGTTGCTACCCCTCAGGGTCAACGTCCCATTTGTGTCGTCGCTATTATCTCAGACCATCTGCCGTTCCAAGATCCAAGAGCCCAAGCCCAAGCCCAAGCCTGAAGCCGGCATAACTCCAGCTCCCACAATGCCAGAGAGAGAGAGAGAGGGAGAGAGCAAAAGAGAAGGAGAGGGAAGAAACCCCAAATCGATTTGTGACATGCGAGAAAAATCAATAAGCAGACCCAAAATTCTGTAGACTGTGCACAGCTGCAATTGCTCAAGAATCCTGTTAAAGGACACAGGTACTTGAGTTGGCTGTAAATATGCGTGCGTATCCTGTTATGCTCTTACAAGGATCACTGTTCTTCGCACTTAACAACCCCTATATGAACCTGACTGTAGCTGTAATTTGAGCATACTACCCGCCTTTGTTCTCTTGCAAAGCAAAATGTTGTATCCTGGCTTTATCGTATATTGGGTTTTTTTATACCTGTGCCTTGGTTTTCTGTCTGCGCAAATAGTTTTGCACCTGCTTTCACAGTCTGAGTCCGAGTTTCTTTTGTTTGAAAAGTTGTTTTCTTATCGTTATAGAATTTTGATCAGCCCATGGCTAATTGGAGTGTTCAAAAAAGAAAGAAAACAATGATTATGGTGTTTAACAAATGGCTTGTGAATTTATAAAGTGAGCATTTGTTAAGTTAAGGTTACTTTCAAGGCTGTTTACGTAAAATGGTTTCTCATTTAAATTAAGTAAATTGATAAATGACTCCTTGATGAGTTGACAAGAGGATTAATATTTTGAATATTGCATCATTTAATGCATGATGCTTTTATAATAGGCTCTATTTGAATAGGCTCTTCAAACTTGCAATGTACACACGCTAACAAGCGTTATTATTCCGAATAAATTCAAATATTATGATTCAAATATTATTTACAATTTACGATTATTACAATGAAATAAAATTATAAATTTCAACTTTGACATTTTCATTACTAATCTCAAAAGTTGATTTAATTACATCTACGCAAAAACCAATATAAATATAAAGATTCTACGAAATTCTCTGTGCGTCACATTTGAGCCTCTCGCCGCTTGTCAACCTACGTGCACATTGTTGCCACATTTCGTTACGAGACATTTTCTGTGGCATTTGGCATCATGTGTGGCATTTTATGTAAACTTTTGTAACAATAAAAAAACATCAATGTGGCTGCTGCAAGTAATTCTTAGCAACAACAACAACAACAGCAATTGTTGTCAACAATACGCAGCTGAATCTTATTGAAAGTTGGCAACAAAGCGACAGTCAGCCAGCACCCGCTTGCCCCCACTCCCCACCGCATGGCAAACAATCATCGCATTCCCATTGCAAATCTTCGACTGACGCAGTTGATGGAGGCGCCAAGGCAACAACACAAAGCAACAAGCGTTAACGTAGGAGTTGAGGTTGCAGGGGGAGGTCAGACGGGGGTGGACGGGTAGGCGGAGAGTAGGAGCAGTCTTTTGTCATGTACATGCGTCGTATATTTGTACGGAAATCAAGATCATACATCAATAACGACAGTTGACAATGAGAAGCTGCTGCTGACTCAAAATGCAAAAAAAAAAATATAAAATAAAAAATACAACGAATAAGGAAAAGGAGAACAAATTATGGAAATTATTTTTAAATATAATAAAAATGCAACATGTCATGCAGATGAGGCAGGAATGTCAAACAAAAGTCCAGTCAGCTAGCCCAAAGGGGCAGAGGCAAAACAGCTTGAGGCATGTTGCAGGTGGCGCAGTTCAGCTGGCTCCTGGGTGTGGCCAAATCCAGATCAACCCAATGCTAGTCGCAGAGGCTAGACAAATGTCAGCGGCTTAAAATGCAACAGCAGCCTGACAACGACAACAACAACAACCACAACAACAACAACGAGAAGCGACACTAAAATGGGCAAAACTGACAAAGCAGCTGGAAACAGCTGAGGATGAGAAGGAGGCCGTTCAGGCTGAGGCTGTGGCAGTTGTAGCTGCTGCAACTGCTCATTTGTCACAAGACATTAGCAGAGGCAGCAGCCAGCCAACAGATAAGCAACAATCATATATAATACATCTATATATGTATTTGCATCTGTATGTGGCACATTTGAGGCGTGGCTCATGCAACTCTCCGGATGACTCAAGGCTGCAACGACTGCAAATAACATTTGAAAGTGCCACAATTAACGCGTCTGTCTAATTATCACTCGTTGACAGAATAAAGAGAGAGCGCAACAGAACCAGCTCGTTTAAACGGGTCCGGAAAAGTGCAGACAGTGGCGCCAACTGAACTATTTTCATATACATTTGGCAAATATTTAGCGTGTAAGTGCTTACTTACTAGAGTGAGTGACTAGCAAATACCCTGCAGACAGAGCCAATCTCTTAAGGTACGCTAGAACACATTGCACAGTATAAATATCTAAAGGCTATAGCCAACACAATATTTTTCCAAATAACTTTAGATGTTTTTGAATTTTTGATAAATACATATCTTTATGAAATATACTGCTGACCTGCAGAAATGATAAATAATCAAAATTTCAATTTTTAACTTTTAACTGCATGTATAGAAATATGAAAGTTGAAATAAACTTAATCTGCTTTTGGTTTGTATTGTCTCCAGCTTAAATACTATATGGCTATCTACTATTATGTACTTATAATCAGGTTGCCAAACAAGGCTTGAGTAAATATGCAATTCATTCTAATATTTATACAGATACTGTGTCATCCATTGCTTTCCACACCCTGTTGTCACAGCTCAACCATTTCATAGTTACAGGGTATAACAATGACGTTGTCATGGAGACGCGGCTGCAATTACCACATCGCAATAGACGAGACTTTGTAGAATTTTAATTGAAATGTCAAAAGCGTTTAGTGCGGCAAGCTGAATGATGCAGCAGGCGCTGACGCTGGCGCTGTTGCAGTCGCAGTCGCAGTTGCCGCAACAGACAGCAAACGCAACTGGCGAACGGCCAGGTACTGGAATTTTAATCGGCAATGCGGCAGAATTTGATTGTGGCATTATTGAGGTTAAGAAAATATGTTAAGAGCACCAGCGTTGAGAGCGCGCCTCTGAAAGATGCGGGCAGAGCTTGAGAAGGTCTCTAAAGCATAACAAATGGCATGTTAAAGGGATTGGAGAGACTCCACAAAGGGTGTGCTTTAAGTAGCAGCAGTTGCAGTGCTGCCAAACTTCAAGAAGAAGCTTGCTATGTTAGCAAAGTTCACTTTTTGGAAATATACGTTTATATCTTTTTTTTTTATTTATATATAAATTGATTAACTTAATTTGTATTTCTTTTGCCCTGTAGCTTGTTGTTTCATATCGAAGTACTAACGATAATTTGAGCACTGCTGTTCATTATGCGCCTTTTGACAGACTTTTTACTTGACTTTTCCTCCAAAGTAAATTTTACCTCTTACAGCTAAATAGCAATATTATATTACCTCTATCAACTTGTGATTATAATGTCATTGTTATCGATCGTTTCAACTCTGCTTTCGATACATTAAGCAAGTGCATTATAGCTTTACAGCTAAATTTACAATTTATTATTTTATTTAGCAACTTGTGATTATAGACATTATTATCGATTGTTAAATTCGTGCTATCGCCATCTTAAGCACAGCTAGAAGACATGTGCACTTGATCGCACCTTTTCCCTGAGTTTTTCCCCAAAGTTAAGTATCAGCTATTTATAGCCAAAATGCTGGAGACGTGCTAATTAAGCGCCGCAGCTTCATCATCGTCAACATCTGCGGCCGCGTCTCCAGTTATGGGGACAGGATTCGCTGTGGCTTTCAGCAGCTGCTTGGCTCCATTCGGCCTCTCTTATATTTAGCACAATGCATGTTTTTTTTTTTTTGTATTTTTATTTTGTTTTTGTTGTGTTTTTGTTGTGTGTGTTTCAAGAGCCGCTGGCACGACGGCACAAGTCAGTCAGCCGCAACGAGAAAATCGTGCGAGCGTTTAATACTCGGTTCTCTGCGAGTTGTATCTGGAGTTGAAGTTGAAGCTGTGGCTGTGGCTGCTGCAGCTGCTGTTGCCATTGTCTGACTGAGCTCTTCTGCCTGCTGTTTATGCTAAATGAGGGTTCAAAAAAAAAAAAAAAAAAATGAACGGCAATGAGCCAAGCTTCTGGCTCTTCTTCAGCCAAAGCTATAGCTGCAACTGTAAATGTCTGCGGGCTGCTGTTGATGTTGTTGTTCTTGCTGTTGCTGCTGTTCGTCTGTCTGCCCCCTAAAGTGTGACAGCAGTGGTGGTGTGCTGCGGGGGCAGTGTGTTGTTGCATATGCCCATGTTGCATGCAGATACCCTAATGCCCTATCTGCAATCATTTGTTGTAGCCAGTTTTGACAACATTTGCCACCCTCTCGTGTATTTGGCTGCGGTGCAGCTTTGATTTGTCTGCCGTTGCAGTTGCAGTTACCAGAGGAGGCAACAGTCGCTGCCGCCTCGTGTCGTAAGCTCAATTTGTTGCCACAATTTGTGCAGATTTTGTTGCCTGCGGCAGTGTTAATTAACAATTGTCTGTTGCCTCCGTCTGGACGTTAATCGATTTCGATTGACAGACATTTCATGTGGCACTTGGCTAAATTTGCCGCAATTTTGTGGCAAAGTCAAGTTTGACATGGATTTCAATGCAAACAGAAGAGCTGTTTGCGGCATATGCTTAGCCATTATTATGGAAATTAGGAGTTTATAATCATTGTGAAAATTTGCAACGTTGCTATGTTAAACCCTACACCAATTGCAAAATTGCATAATGAAGTGGATTGGGCAGTGAGAGTCATCTCTAATTATATATTGAATTATAATAATAATAATTATATAAAAAAGTCTGAATCTGAATCTCAGAAACTATATGATGTTGACATTAATTCAGTAGATCGTATTGAGATCTTTTTAAGATTATCTTCGACTGAAGAATCTCTCCCCTTATCTTTTCATTTCCCTCTAAATCTCTTTCACTCTCCCTAAATTTCTCTAAATTTTCTTTTTTCCTTTTTTCATTCTCTTACAATATTGCTGAAGTAAAACCCTTTTCATTGCACCGCGCCTCATAAAAATGTGTTACAGCCGCTAAACAGTGGCTTAAAATGCTCTTCGAACCGCGCGACAAGCGAATCATAAACTTAAATCATATCAGGAGAAATGCATTTTCCGTACACAGACACACACACTTACATACATTTTTTTTAGTTGTTTGGTGTCAAGAAAATAGTTTGACGCAAAACTTAATTAGTTTCTCGCTTGTCCAGAGTTTGATGGAGACGGGGACGCGGACGGATAGGTGGAGCAGCGCGCGCCCTGAAGGCAGTGCAACGCCTGCCCGGCCCCAGCCCCAACCCCCTCCCGCCCCCTCCCCGACTCTCGTCCCCTACCAACCAACCCGCCGGCATTGCAGGTTCGGTTTTTCTTGTTATGGCCGGAGAGAGACCTGGCTGGTAGTGCGAGTGGCTTCATTAGGTTCGGGTTCAAGTAGTTGCTCGTCGGCTGCCAGTCCAACTGTCCAGCTGTCTAACTGCAGCTCCCCTATCAGCCCTCCCCTCCCCTCTAGCTCATCGGTTAACTGCAACTCTACGAATTGTCTATTTCAGTTTTCCAATGTGGTTTACGATCCGTTGTGGCAAAGAGTTTTGTTCATTGCTCGTCGTTTCGTTCTTGTGTCCAACACACACGATGATTTATTTGGCACACACACAGATACACACATACACACAGACACTGACAGCTACCTGCGCGTGGAAATGCATTTTGCTGTAGGTGAATTAGGTTTGCCGCCGCACACAACAAACTAAGGCAAGGTGGGGCAGAGTTGAGTTATGTGCGTGTGCGCGTGTGTGCGTGCGTGTGTGTAGGGGAGTAGGGGGTAGCTGAGGTCTCGCTGGGCTAAAGCTTTTTCGTTGGTGGCACTTTGTTGACTATTATTTTTCATTTTGAGCGCAAGCAGAGAGTGCGAGAGAGCAAGCAACTTGGAGGTAAAAAACAATTTAAAAGTTTCCGACTACATAATACCCTGCTTATTATGTGTTATCAAAAGCAACCCAGTTGGTGATTTATAAGGTAGTTGCTGTCAAATTTGAACTTTAAAGCCGAAAATTATATAGATACTTTAATGGGGTAGGCGAAGGGGTAAAAATATGATTACTACAAGATAAAAGTCGAGTTGAGTTAATGGAGTTGATAACTTGTAATCTGTGAGTCTACAACTGTAAAACTACTAGCTGTGACTATTCAACTGTGCCTGTAGAATAATAAAGCTGTCCCAAGATAAGTTAACTAAGTAAATAAGTAACTCTTCAAAGGGAAGTAGCCTTTTTATGGGCAACTGCGACTTCACAACTGGCTCTTTAACTGTGGCACGAAAAGGTAAGAGGCTTATGTTGTTAGATACTTTAAAACTGTGACTCTAAGTCAGTTGCTTTAAAACTGTAACTGCGAAACTGAAGATTATATAGTTTATTTTTTCTTGATTCACATTGTTAAAAGAAGTTTTGGCTCAATCTTAAAGGTAGATCATACAATAGATACACTTTTATTGACTGTGGGAGACCTAGAATTTTGGGCTCCCAAGTGGGCGTGGGCCAAAGATCTGAGCACTTTGAAAGCCTCAGTTATATACGCCTATATATGCCAAATTTGAAGTCTATAGATTTAATACAACTTTGCTTACAATCAGCATACTCTTTTTCACTTTCTGAACAGGGTATAATTATTTCATGATACCGAGACCATCACAAACACACACACACACACATGCCTAGTTACAGAATGTTTGCTGTGACTGTTACATGATACCTAAAGCCGCAGCTGCAGGCGGGCGGCAAAGAGAAAGACAGAGAGCGAGATATGCCGAGAGAAAGATAGAAAATATAAACCTCAAAGATACATTTGCGCTTCACTTGAACCGTAGAACGTAATTCAAGTGAACTAAGCTGGCCGGAGCAAGTGACTCACATGTGTGTGAGTAAGTGTGTTTAAGGATGTGTGTGTGATGCGAGGGCGCAATGAAGCTGTAGACAAAAATTGCGTGCGTAATTCTCTGGCAACGTACAGCAAATGTTTGGCCAAAAACAAAGAGCGTAGAGGCAAAAATATAGTTTTGGCACGACAGGAATAGGAGCAGCAGCCAGCCTAGGCTACGCTGGGCAGGAGACTGAGAAGCTGGTTAAGGAGCAGACAAAATATCACGTTGTTCTGTCGCTCGCATTGGGCGCTACCTAAGCCCAGGCACTTGAGATGTTTTTATGGCCAAAAATTGCATTTACAGCAGAGCTGGGGCGTTGAACATGATTTTTGTTGTAGGATTGTTATTGTTGTTGTTGTAGCCCTGTTGCCAAATTTCGCAGGCAATCAGAAAGATTAGATAGGTTTCTGGGAAATGCGTGTTACGAATACTAAAGTACATTGCAGACAATAGCGTTAACAGCGTTCTATCTAGATGAAAATCAAGTGTTGCGCTATTGCCAAATTTCACTAAAATAATATGCTTTGCGCCTATATAAATTAAATTAAATTAAAATATATATTTCTTGAAAATAAATAGGATTTAAAATGGATTTAACAGAGCCGTATATTGAGCTGTTAATACAGTTAAATACTAAAATAGGAATAGTTCAATTCAATTAAATTGTATTTCTTGGTAATTTGCGCTGTTGACGAATTTCAGCAATATAATAATATAAGCACTCCATGTGCATTTCATGTTAAAACTAAAATCAAATAAATTTCCTGGTATTGTAAAACAGAAAATATGCGCTTAAAAAGATAGTTTAATTAAATTCAATTACGAAATAATGCAAGTTATCAAGATGAAAATTTGAAATGAAAAGTATTTCGTGGAACTCGAACTGTAAATGCGTTGCAAATGCAAATGCATTTAGCATTTATTCACACCAACCTATAACCCCCTCACAAAATTTCGACGAATTTTAACAAAACTTCAATGCTATAACTATAAGCTGCACACTTTATAATTTATGCAGGGATTTGTCGAGCTGCGACCCGCTCTCGACCCCATTAGGGCCAGGCAGGCAATGCAAAAGTTCAAAAATGGCTTAAAACGGAAAATGATCAAAAAATGAAAAACTCATAAACCAATTTGGCCCCGCTCTCTGCCCAATGCAATCAATGGCGATAATAAAATGGAATAGCATGAAATTGAATTAAAGGGGGGCGAGACCGAGAGAGAGAGAGAGTGCCAAAATCGAATGAAGAGAGACGCCTGCAATGAAAAACAGGATAATTATTCAAACACTTTCAAAGTCAAACACACATAGGGTAAAACCAACGATAGTATAGAGAGAATCGGGCTGGGAAAAACTTTGTCATTGAAAACTACAGTCCGAAGGGATGGACGTACAGTTCAGGGAAGTTTTCACCTCACTTCAAGCGAAACGTTAGATGAGACGAGACGAGACGAAACGGGACGCAGACGAGAAGTGAAATGTGGTAGCAGACGATAAACATATGCGGGACTCACAAGCCGTAGCATATATCCTGTAAGCGGGCCTGTCTGCACAACACTCTGGGTGTGTGAGAGCGTGTGTGTGTGTGCGACAGACAAAATATCTAAAAACTGTCGAAGGTTGTTCAACCAACCACCAGGAGCATAGCCCAGCATCAGCATTGAGCTCCTAAAGCCAGCTGTTCCGGCTGCTGAAAGAACAGAAAATGAAACGACAAAAAAAATAAAAGGAAAATAGTGGATGGAAAAATAAAACTACGTGTCCCGGTGGTACTCCTCAATGTAGTCAATGCTCCGCATGCACTGCTTTTGCATTGCTTTTGTTTTGTTTGCGTTTTCGGTGGTGCAGCAGCAGAGCGAACGGGGAGAGAGAGGGTGAGAGGAATCACTTAACGGACAACAGAGGGGCAGAGCGGCGGCAGCGTCGATTAATGCCAGCGAATCGCAGCGAATCGAGCGCGTCAGCGATGCGGGCCTAAGCTGGGCAGGGCCATTGGACTCGAGATTAGCGCAGGATTTGCGCCTGATCAAAGACCAAAAGCCTAGAGAAACACAAAAGAGCACATTTCTACGACGAAGTTTACATACCCTACATATGGCTCTTGTGGAATGAAATGTGATAAGTTTAACCAAAGAAGACACTAAACTATAAAATATATTTTTATTAAATGCCTTTAATTATGACTTAAGGTTTTGCCTATAATTGCTATGACAACTATTTGAAATCGTAATGTAAATAGTAGTATATATAGATATTTCATAAGTTTTTGAGAGAATATTGAAAGTAAAAAAAGCAAAGAAAAAATTCGTAAATTATATATTATTTTTTCATTAATATAATTAGAATATCGAATAAAAAAAATATATCGATTTAAATATTTTATTAAAGATCTCTATGTACTTCCAATAGTTCTTGGCAGCCTATTGTTATAGTGATTCGATCTGCTCGACTTTGATAGATATTCCTCCAGCAGTAAAAGTATAAAACTATGCAAGATATCTTTTAAACTGAGAAAGCTCGCATATGCAGGAAATGGACTATGAGCATGTGCATACCAAATATTGATTCTGATTATGTAGCCTCACACACTTCTTGCTAAAATGACAATACCCCTTTTCTCTAGGGTATACAACATAACAGGAACAGAGGAGGCGCGCGCGCGCTCTGCCCAAGACCAGGCCAGGTTAGGCCGGAGCTGGCTAAGGCTGCGGCTAAGGCTAGCTTGAGCTGGGCAACAAACAGATAACGACGACAACGACGACACCTTGCAAGCCAGAGGCTGTGGCTTAGGCTAAGGCTAAGGCTGTCCAGGCCAGAGCTATAGCCAGAGCCCAGAGCAGGCCACAAGTCGTGCAGGAAGCGAGTTTTTATGCAGGCAAAAAAGGTTTCTACACGTCTCTGCGTCCCAGCGTCTCCGACGTCTGTCCGACTGTCCATTCGGTCCGTTCTCGGACTTGTCGTCTGCGTCTGCTGCGGCTGCTTCTGCTGCCTGCATCTAAAACCAGTTGCAGGTAGTTTAAAGTAAGCCCAAGATGTTCGCTCATCTTTTGCGGCTCTTTTCGGCTCATGCCGATGCCTTTTCTTCGTCTTCCTCTTCTTCTGCGGCTGCTGCTGTTGCCTGCGCAGCAACAGGCCAAAAGACTGGACTCTACGAACTCTCCTCTGTGTCCAATATTTTTGTTTTTTTTTCGTGGCCGAAACGAGCGTTTTTCATTGCCCATTTCCCCCCTCCCTTGTCCACGGTAAATACAGCTCTTTTCTTTATGTTTGTCTTGGCCGTAATGCAGTGAGAAAAATTCGTAGAAGTTTGCCTAGGATTAATTGGTTAATCTTGTTGTGTGTTTAAGTGCATAAATGGTTTCCTATTTCTACGAAATAAATTATAAACTGATTTATCTGGCATTTAAGCAGTAGATTTTTCCCCCTATATTGATAACGTTTTTATGTTCAATGAAAATGGACGAGTGCGGATTGGTGGGAGTAATTAGCAGACAATTTGTTGAGCGTTCTTGCCAAACTTCTTATAAATATTAGAATCTGTTCAGAATCTACTGCATGTTTATGGTATTAGCTATATATTGTTGATATTTTTTAAAAACAAAAACAAGTTTAATTAAAGTACATGCAGTGTTGCCAAATTTCGCAGATGTTTAGACAAAATGTATTCTTTAAAAAATATATGTAGAAATTTTTCCATTAATAGCAAAGCTTTGCTTCCACACTTCACTTAAAGCAACTGATCTTGTTGCCAAACTTTACAAGTGTTTTTTAATGCATGCACTGTTGCCAAACTTCACAGAAATAGTTTTCTATATATATATATATATAAATATCCACTTAAACAGCCAACCATTGTTGACACACTTCATTAAAATCCAAAGCCCTGTTGTCAAACTTTTCGGCACGCTCTAAATAGAATTTCATGCCTATTGAATGTTGTTTTAAGCAATTTCAAGTCACATTCCGGACCAAATTGGAGGTGCTTGCCCCGTTGCCAAACTTCATTAACTATGACACTCGCTCGCATTGGTGTTTAACTTCCTGCCACGCTATAGACTAGAGACCACCTCACCTGCTGCCGCTGAGCTAACCGAACGGCACATAAACAAAACTAGCCTGGCATCTGTCCACACGGCATCTAACAAGTTCGACATTTGGCACTTAAATTTAACGCTTGATTGCATTTACAGTGTGCCGAGTGCCGACTGCCATATATACTATATTAATATAGTTTCTGTGCAGCCAGTGCAGCTGACTGCGACCCAGGCCAGAGACCAGACCAGACCATCGACTGGGGCGACCATGATGATTGCTGTTTTGAAAAGCCAATCCAACGTCAACGACTCTATTCTGCGGGCTCTGCCATAAGCCGGGGCCCAGGCCTCTAAGCCAGGCCGCTTGACTGCCCGGCTTCTTTCTCCTAAACAGCTTTTCACGTTGCCCCATTCTTTGAGGGCTTTGAGAGCATAGGGGTGGGGGATGGGGCGGGGACTCTCCTCCACTTGTGGCACATTTCGTTGTCGTCTTTATGCGCTGCAACTTCCTTGTGCCTACTTTTAAGCACTTCTCCTCCAACTCCGCCGCCGCCTCCTCCTCCTCCTCCTACTCCACCTCCTCCGTCGCTACTTGGCGTCACTTAGCGTGTGCCAGTTTTTCGCTGGCTTCTTTTGGTGTTTACCCAACACTAGAGCTCCCCGCCCGCTCGCCCTGCACACACACACACACACCCCGCTGGGCGCTTGCAGCCGGAAATGCCGTTTTACACGTGAATGAAATTTTGTTGTGAAATATTAACGTAATCGTAATGTGCTGCGTTGCCAAATTTCAGCTCAGCTGTCAGAAAAACAAGTCAAAAATTAACCGTTACATCGAGCACAACTCGTTTAGCAACAATTAATGTAAAATTTTGTAAAAATGCAAATCAAAGGAATAGAAAAAAAAAATTTTTGCCAGCCGCGAGCCAAAGCAGAAAAGAACAAAAACAGACAGAAACACAAAACAGAAGAGGGCCAAGGGACAGGAAAGCGGCTCTATGGCATAGTAGTGAGGAGGGAGCATATTTATAGAAAAACCACCCTACAGTTACAAGCACAAGGCACAAAGGACGCAGGACGAAGGACTGATGTTGATGTTGACGCTGCGACGACAGACCGCACAAAAAAAAGGGGGTAAAATAAGGAACGGACGTCAGGCCTATGTTTAAAGGACTGCGCGCACAGCGAAAGGTCGCCGCCAGGCAAAGAGGCATTGAACCCCAGTTACATGTTTAGACTAGAGTCTAGTATGCAGCCACAGCTAAGCGATGTATAGAAAAACAATTTAAATTTAAATCTAAATACCTATATAAAATGCAAACCAACTCAAAATTAGTGAGTGAAAAAAATTTTAAATTTAATATAATATAATATAATTGAGAAGCTGCATACAAATTTTAAAAATTGTAACTCTGATATAAAAGTTTTTGCTTTTGAGATTTTTAAAATATTTGAAATAAAAAAAAAAGAACCCGTTAAGGGTTTCAGCTCCTACAATCACTAAGATTAAGAAGTTAGATACTGCTGTTAATGAATTTATGGAATATTCAAAATACCAAATTTTTAATAATCCAGAGTTTTGTACAGTATTTAAGAGCACCAAATAATTTTAAGAGCACCAAAATTATCAAATCTGGCATTTAGATTTAGGTCAAGGCTTTGTAGGACTCCTAAAGATATTTCAAATCTTGACTTTAAATTAAGCCAGAGCTGTATTCGGTATTTAAATCTTCAATTGAAAGGTTTTTTGATGGTTGTCCTAACATGATTTTAAGAAACTTTGGACCTATGGAATCTACCAGTTTTTTTTATTAATTTATAATTTATTTTTATTTATATTTCGTAAAATATTAGACGCTTACCAGACAACGCCGAATGCTCCGTAGCCAATTGGACGATCCGGCTGGACATCCTGCGGCACCGCTGGCGGCTGATAATAAGGAGCCGCTGCGGCCAATATTGCGCTGGCGCCCTGCGGCGCACCACCACCGGCAGCACCACCCTGTACCAGTGACATCGAAACGCTCATCGAGCTTCGCGGCGCAGCGGCTGAAGAATTCGGGCAGCTGTTGTGGTTGCTGTTGATCCTGGAGGAGGTGGAGGAGGCAGAGGAGCTTTGTGCTGTATGCTGTGGATTAGCCGGCGTTTGATAGCTATAAAGCCGTTGCTTGGCTTGGCTGTCGATGGTTGTGGTGGTGGTGGTGGTGGTGGTATTGGTGGTGCTGCTGCTGCTGTTGGTTGGATGGGAGAAATGGAGTTGATTGCTCAATGGATGCCGCTTGGGGCCACTGATGGCCGCCATTCAATAGTTGCCCATTGGAGATGTGTAATGATTGCTATTGTTGCTGTGCTGCACACAAAATTTCCGTTTCAACAATATTTCGATTTTAACACATTAAAAATTGATTTTATAAATTTTTTAATTTAATTTAAATATTTGCACATTTTTGATGGAATTTTTGGGGACAATTTTTGCCGGCTGTGTTTGTTGTTGTTGCTGCAAGAAAAAAGCATGTAAATTAGAAAACGCGAGAAATACATGAAAAAATTGAGATTTTTAGGCGCATTTTTGGCAGGCAAAAGCATAAGGCAAAAGTGCCGTTAGCTGCGGCCGGGGCGCGTTCGTGTAAGCAGGGTAAGTGTGCGCGCACATGTATATGTATGCGTGAGTCAGCGAGCGAGCGAGAGAGAGAAAGAGAGCGCGTAAGCAAGCAACTCAAAATAAAAATAAAAGTGGAGTATGGAGTATTTTTTTTTCGAGTGTTGTTTACATTGGTAGCGCAGACAACAGTTTAATCAACTTGCAAAAAAAAAAGGCGAAAAATTCCTTATTTAATATGTGCACATGTTTTGCAACAGCGACAAAAGAGAGCGACACGGCGTGCGCTCTCAGCGTTAGCGTCAGCGTCAGCGGCAACGCCAGCGTCGCGCACTTGACACTTTTCGCAGCTACTGCTGAGACGCCGACGCCAAGGCAAATGGAAAAACAATGCAAAACAAAATAAAAAAAAATGAGGAAAAGTGCAATGAAATTCACATGAAATTTTAAATCTGTGCAGCCTAATTGCACATTGTTGTTGTTGCTCTTTCTTACCTTTAAAAAAATGCACAGTTATTAAGCGGCGGCAGCGGCGGCGCTGGCGGCAGCGCACTTTTGTTGTTGGCAACGGTGGGGAGCTGAATTCGCCGACTGCGGCGACTCTTCCGCATTTGTAAGTGTGCGTGCGTGCGTGTTTATGTGTGTGTGTGTGTGCAGCGTCGGAGGCGGCGGCGGTGGCGACGTGAGAGACAGACAATATGAAATTGACAAATAAATATTCAAAGCGAACTAAAACGCGACGCGAGCTGCGACGGCAACGATGACGGCGACTGCGACTGCGACAGCGACTAAAATGCAGCAAGACTCACGAATTTGTTGTTGTTTGTGGTTTATTAGCGCACACACACATTAATTTGGACACACACACACATCAAGAGAGAGAGAGAGCGCGAGAGACAGACCGACGGCAAATCAATTGAATATATTTTTTGTGTTAAATTTTATTTGTGCATTTGTCACATTTGTTTGGAGCGCAATTTTGTTGTTTTATTGCATTATCTTGTTATCACACTAGCCGAAGTTTGATAGGCGGCAGCAGCGAAATTGCCTTTGCGATGCATATGTATGTGTGTATTAATTTTTTCCTTTGCCTTTTGCATCAAACACACGCGGCGTCGTTTTCACCGATATTATGCGTGTCGTTTATGCGAAAGTCGTGATAGGACTGACAACAACAAAATCTCTGGCAATGTGACCGGGCCTGGCGTGCGTGAGTGGTGTGGCCAGTCGTTCAACTGTTTGGTATTTCCACTAACAGCTGAGTGTACGCAACATGTTGCCTCAATTCTACAGCTTAACATCAGCTGCTTAAGCACAAACAACATGTTCTATAACATTTATATATTAATTAAGTATGTTTGCATGTATATATATGATAATTTAACACTGTTTCATACAGGTTTTTGTTGTTGTGATTTGGCGGGCACACTTGCATGTTGCAGCAACATATTGAGCATGTGGGCAAAGTGTGACCAGTCACTTATAGCTTTGGTATTTATGTGACAGTATGTTAATTAACAGGGTCATGTTGTGTTGATATACACAGCTGTTATTTGTTATCGATATTTGTGAGCTGCGTACACAGCTAAACGCATTTGAAATTATAAACAACATGGAACGGGAGACGGAATCGTTAAAGGAATATCTCACCGATCTCGTGGTGCCCCACCATCGCTGCAATGTTAACATTATACCCGAGCACATCACCATGCTGCACGGCACCAAGAGCAAAAAGCAACTGTCCCGCAAACGTCGCGCCCACAAGTCGACGACGTTGACCCGCCGAGAATACGCGGAGCTGGGCCTCAACACGCTGCCCACGCGGCTGATGCGCTACGAGCAGGCGCTGCCGCTGCACCGGCTCTGGCGTGGCTACGTACGGGAGCATCTGGGTCTGCGCGAGGGCGACGAGGTGCCGCAGGTGCACGAGAAGCGCTACGAGGAGTTCAGCAGGCAGCTGGTCAAAATGGACTTGCACGGGGCCAGGCTGCGCGTTGTCCAGTCCAAGTGCCCCACACTGGTGGGCCTCGGCGGCATCTGTGTGATGGACACAAAGAACGTGCTGAAGCTGCTGGGCGAGGATCATCGGTTGCGCACGGTGCCCAAGAGCGAGTGCGTCTTCGGCATGCATGTGGACAGCATGGAGTTCACCATTTTCGGGCAGCATCTGAACGTGCGGCCGGCGGAGCGCAGCGTCAAGAAAATTAAAAGCTGTGTGGAGCCCTTCATGTAGCCAGATTACAAATTGTCGATCTTTAATTTAAGCTTTTCATATAAAATCGTTAATTTAACGCCCCAGTCGAAGGGCGACTGGAAATATCGCGCAGTTTTATTATATTTATGTATATATATTAAGTTTTAAATGTTTTTTGTGGTTGTTGTTGTTTGTGTGATTCGATGTGAGTTATTTACGCAGTCGGCTTTGTCATAATTATGACGGCGGACGGCACCAGGCCCAGCGTCTCCAGCGGCTTCTCGTAGTCGTCGTCGGCAAAGATCTTGCGCGGAAATGTGGTCATCAGAGCAAAGGGCGTCTCAATGCCGGTCTTAACCTGGATGAACACGCGCACGGCGGACAGCGGCTCCTTCACATTGAACTCGGAGGCGAGCGTGGAGCCATCCTGCAGCCGCACCTGGATACGTGTCTCGGTGTAATCGCGCGGCGGCGACTTCACGCCAGTCGGTGATGCAATAATGGCTGTGGTGGTCGAACTGACCGAGGGCACCGCATCCGACAGCTGGGCGGGGCTGCTCTTCTGCTCCCTGCAATCATTTATTTTAAAGAAGTTATTGTAAGAGAAATTCAGAAAAGCAGAATCCCAGCTCAAACCACGAGCAAAATTTGCTTTCTCAATACGATTCTGGTGAGTTTTTGGTTTTGCGAACTGAGGTGGAACAAAACGTGTGTAGATTGTACAGTAGGATGAATTTAATTCTTCTGTCAGCATGCCCACAGTAAAATGTGCATCAATACAGATTATTTCAAGTACTTTTTCCCATTTAATTGTGTCAACCACGAGCTAGAACCCAGGTCAGGAGTATTTCAAATGATCGATTTCCTAAATCGATAGAAATCTACAACAATCTCAAATTTGTTGAGCCTATTTCGTAGACTATGAGAGCTAGAGACACAAAATATGTTACATGAACACACTTAAATATATTGCAAAAAGTTTCATCAAGATCGGTTAAGAATATCTTCAGGATATCTCCGAGTTAGCTCCCTCATCTAGAACATTCTTTCTTGTTTTGCCTGGATTGAGCGAACAAGTGAGATATAAACTAAGTTTTTTATGGTCATGGATCTTAAGGATCGTTGATCTCTCCAAGTACATCCTCAGCGTTATTTACAATATATAGTAAAGATTTAAGCGCCCATTTCTAGCTGGCACAATCAATCCTCACCTGGCCTTGCGTGCCGCCTTGTCGGCTTCGATTTGTGCGCGAACGCGATCCCGGGCGGCCTTCTCCTCCTCCTTTTCGCGCTTGCGCTGATCGACGATCTTTTTCATTTCGACCTCCTCCATGCGACGGCGTGCCTCTGTCATGTCCTTTCCGGAGCGTATGCGATTGCGTTCGCGCTCCAAGGCGTCGGCCTTTTCGCGCTCCTCGCGCTCCACGCGCTTCTGCTTGAGTTTCTCCTCGATGAGCGCCAGCTGCGCCTTCTTCTCGTCCTCGCTGAGCGCCTTCTTCTCCTCGGTGGACTCGGAGAAGTTGCTGTGGCCCGTCTTGGCCGCATGGTACTCAACCTCCGTCTGATCCTTGAGCACCTTGCCGCAGTCGTCGCACTTGAGGGATTTGGCCACGGCCGCTTCGCCCGCGACGTCAGCAGCACCGCTGCTGCTCGGCGCAGTGTCCTCGGCGGCAGAGGCAGCGGCCGCGGCTGCTGGTGCCGGGGCTGGTATCTCATCATCGCCATGTGCCAGCAGCCACTCCATGGCCATCTCGACGCCTTTGTGGCTAGTCACTTGCAATGCATATTCTCTAAAAAAAAAATAATAAAATAAAAAATAAGTATAAAAAAATAAACTTTAAGAAAAGCCGGCGAAGCAGGAAATGTAACTTCCACTCACACTCTATCCCTGGGGAAGCCCATGTCCATCAGTGTCTGTACATCGCTCATGACTGCTGTTTAATGTTGTAGTGGCAATATCTCAATAAACACGTAAATTTATGCGAGTCTTGAATTTGCTGCTTTCAATATTTTCCCTGCAATAATGACACACAAAAACAATACCGTGACCAGTGTTGTACAACGCAAAAACACAAAATGCTCAAACAAACTGAATAAACCATAAATACTCGATAAGATTAGTGACATGTGTTTAATAGAAGTAAATTCGATTAGAAAGACAATACATATAAAAGAAATCAAATTAAATAGCTATTAAAAAGTAAAAACTCGCACATTTATGTTGCATTTTCTGCGATAACAATATCGATATCGGAACAGCTGTTTTCAATATGCAGTGGCGTCGATGCAGCTCGAGAACCATTTTGTTAGCATTGTTCACACGGAGATGTCGCCTCAAAATAAACTGAAGAAAATGGTCATTAAAATACCACGCCATCCATACATCATGGCACAGGGTGAGCTGGACTACCAGGAGCGTGTCCAGATACGCAAGTGTCGCGTCAACTTGGAGCGCCTGAAGGGACAGCAGACAGCAGCAGGACGCACGTTTCCACTAAAGCCCAAGCCCAAATGCTGCTGCGTTCGAGTGGCTCGCCTGCCGAACGTTGAGCGCAGCGAAATTTCTGTTACGCCGGCCAGTTCCATAGTCTGCTCGGATTTCGATGATGGTATTTTTTGAGACTTGAAATTGTTGCTGCTAATAAACAGTTTGATTTTCCTTTACAGATTCTGCTGCTGAGTGAATGAAATAATCATTTGTACTGAAGACTTGACAAAAAACGGTGGTGGCTTAATGTCCGGGACTCCACACTCACACATTTTGTAGCTGTAATTTTGGATAACTATAAATACATTTGTAACCATATAATTTTTTTTTGTTTTTTGTGCTTTAAACACCGACGGTGTCTGATGGTTGGTCACAATGGTATATTGTATTGACCAGCTACAAAAGTCTACGAATGCTTGTCCCGACATTAATTTTTGGTTGAGATTAGTGGATTGTGTTTAATCACGATTTAAATGAACGTCAATTTACTAAAAAATAAAGATAATTTAGACAAAGGTTCTTTGGAAGATAATCAATCAGTAAGATTATTAAATATTTTAATATTGTTGTAATTTGTACGCAAATTAATGGCAGCTACAAATTAGATGTTCGGAAGTGCCAATGTGGTTGCAATTGTCGCAAATGTTCGAATCCGCCACTTTAATTTTAAAAAGGTAGTTTTTGTCTAAAAGCGGTTGCGCTTGCCATTAAAAAACCAATTGACAATGAGAGCATTGGTTTGTAATCAAATTTTACTAGATTCTTAAAATGTTATAATTAAAATAAGTAAACGCACTTAATTCGATTTCTTTTATAACTAAAAATTGTGCTAGATTGATCAGAAAATATATTATATCAAATATATAAAAATTATTTAAATGTAAAACATATAAGATCATTACAGTCGGGCTTAACGGAATCCAGACTTAACACGGATAAATCGAAGTTAAATAAACACACACGCCACGCAGGAATCGCTTTTATATACGCACGCCAGACAGTAATTGCTTTTATATACACCCGCGCACGCGGAGGACACGACCGATCAACAGCGCAGACGCACAGAGACTAAATCATCTCACTATTGTCGCACCTATGCCAAGCCGGCATTCGCACTAATACAATCGCAGCTAAGAGCAGCACGCAATTAACTCCCCTTGCGCACACCACCCACAATGGCTGCTCTTAACATTAGCGCTAGCGGCTGGATGCATGCTTAAGAATTCCGTCTCCCGCTCACACCAACAGTGGGCGCTCTCTCTGGAAGTTGCAGCCTACAGTGCACGCACATTACTGTCACACCTATGCCAAGCCGGCATTCGCACTAATACAATCGCAGCTCAGAGCAGCACGCAATTAACATAGCTCCCCTTGCTCACACCCACAATGGCCGCTCTTAGCATAAGTGCTCACGGCTGGATGCATGCTTAAGAATTGCGTCTCCCGCTCACACTAACAGTGGGCGCTCTCTCTGGAAGTTGCAGTCTACAGTGCACGGACACACATAAGAGGATCAAAATTAATTGTCTTCCATTGAGTATAATTCATCTCTTTGGTCTTATTACTCAATGCTCATTGGCTGACACCGTTCACAGTGTCCACTTTCGCTCTCTCTCTCTGTCCGTATGTTAATTTCAGCCATTGCTTTTCATGCAGCCAAAACATGCAAATGTATATAACAGGCAGAAGTAGGCATCTCCGACAACATAATGTATATATATTCTTGGTCAGGAGCAATAGCCGAGTCGATCACGTCATGTCCGTCTGTGTGTCCGTCCGTCTGCTACAAGAGTTAGAGAGCTGAGCTTGGACTTTTTAAGTTCGTGTATACCAGTTTATTTCAAATGATCGATAACTCACTCCATTTTCTTATTAGTAGTATGTATCGATTTTTTTACAAGGTTTATCGAGCCGCCAAATTTGTTTTAATAAGTTCTCGTATTGTTCGAATTTTTCGTATAAATATTTTGCATTTCGGATACTTTCTTTGCTTTCGGGTCATGCTGTGGTTAGCAAAGATACGTGTTATTACCTATGTATCGACCTGTGGAAATGCAAGTGAAAGTGAAATTGCAGTGGCACGTACCCAAAAATTTGAATGAATGCGAGCCGTAGGGTCAAAACTCAGGCCAATTAATTCTGCCGGCTCGCGACTGACGCGCGCTCATACAACATTTTTTGCCTACCCTGACAATGCTCAGAAGTTTAAGGGCCCAAGTTGCACACAAATCCGTAATCTGGCTCGATCCTCACAAAGCAATCGTTCGATTAAGGCAAATTATTGTTCGTTTTGCGCTTTAGCAAATTTAGCAAAAGTTTAATTTTATGTGTTAATCAATTACACAATTGCCTCATATGGCGCCAGATTTGTATAGGAAATCAAACGGTGAACGATTCTGTCATTCAATAAACTGAACTAACTCGTTCAATAAACTGAACGAACTCGTTCAATTAAAAAACGATAACTCAGCCTTATCGATAAGAGCTTGTGTCGGAAAGTTTCATCACTATCCCATGGATGTTTGATAGGAAAAAAATATATTTGTGAAATAGCCAAATTATTCGGTAACAGAACAACATTTCAGGCAGCAAACAAATATGAATTGGCACACGGGCAATATAGCAGAAGCTGTGGAGGAATCCAAAGCCAAAAACGCCATCTTCGTTGTCTACATTGAAGGTAAAAGAAAAACAACTAAATTTTTACCACGTCATGTTCGCTAATTGATCGCTAAAATTCAACAATTAAACAGGCCAGGACGAGATGACAGCCAATCTGGATAGATATCTGAACGATACGCGCGTAAGCTGCAAGCTGCAATCGCCCGACTTCGTGGCCGTCAAGATACAGGGCGACAGTCCGACTTACGCTCAGTTTATATCGCTCTGTAAGTACCGTGAAGCCTCGATACGATGAATACACATAATGCATATTCCACAGACAAGGTCGTGCCAGTGCCATCGATATTCTTTATTGGCAAATCCGGCACCCCACTTGACATTGCCACGGGGATTGTGGGCGGCGTCGACGAGCTGGTGGCCAAAATCGATAAAGTGCTACTGCTGGCGGGCAAGCAAACACACCAAGTGGCCAATGTTGATTCACAGGCGGCAACTAGTCGGCCTATTGCCGGTGCAGACGATGCAGATATAGCCAGCAAAGAAATCGCCCCCGCCCCGAAACCAGAGCCGGAGCAGAATGTGGAAGCCGTAGAGCCGGCTGCGGAGCAAACAGATCAAACAGCAGCCGAACCGGAGGCGGTGCCAGCTGCCGCAGTTGCAGAGCCAGCTGCTGTACCAGCTGTAGTCGAGCCCGTTGCTGCTGTTGCATCTGCTGCTTCGCTAGAATCGGCTGCTGCGCCCAAACCAGTTGCTGCACCTGAACCAGTTGCTGTGGCGGAGCCAACCGCAGCGGCTCAATCAGCTGCAGCAGCCGCAGAGAAGCGCGCAGCCCAAGCAGCAGCGGCGACCAGCTCGTCCGTGCGGCCAAATTCAACAATCTCGTTCATGCCCATGGCGGAGACGCTGATCCCGTCCAACACGGCGGCGGACACAGAAGGCGGGCCGCGTTCGCCAACCGAGGAAGCAGAGTTGCGAATGCTGGACATACAAAATCTTATCGATCAGCGCAGACATGACCGGGAAGAGGAGCAGAAGCGTCGCGACAAGGAGAGCGAGCTGAGGCGCCGTCGCGAGGGACGCGACGCGCAGGCCCAGCAAGCGATAAGCCGCGAGCAGGAGCTCAAAAATCTACAAGTGAGTCGCAAATCTGCGCAAATCGAAAAAATCCCTTATTGACTACTTTTCTATGCTGCAGGAACGCATTCGTCGCGAGCGGCAACAGGAGCAGGAGACACGTGAACGCATCCTGGCACAGATTGCTGCGGATCGTGCTGAGCTAGCCCATCGTGAGGCTGCAAGCGCCGAAGTGCAGAGCATTAACACAGCGACAACAACATCGACAACAACAACGACCACGGTTACTACGCCGGAATTCTCGCTCAGCTCGGTGGAGGAGACCCGCCTGCAAATACGTTTGCCCGGCGGCATTACGCGCACCAAGGCTTTTTCCGCTGCGGCGCCCTTGGCCACTGTGCGCGGCTATGTGCACGAGGAGCTGCTCGCCGGCAGCAACATACGCGAGTTCACACTGGCCACAAGCTACCCGAGGCGTGAGTTCAAGACGGAGGACGAGGCCAAGACGTTGAACGATCTGAATTTGGTGCCCAATGCGGTGCTGCTGGTGCTCAAAAGCGAGCAGGTGAATCGCGTGGTGCGCAGCCGCAACAATCTGGTGAACATTTTGACCAGCATGATCTGGGCCGTTCTGACACCGGCCGCCGTGGCCTTTGACTACATCAACAGAATGGGCCTGCAGCGTCTGAGGCAGCGCTTTATGCAACTGGTATCGAATGTGGGTTGGGCCAAGCCGGCGGATCGTCCCAATGCCGAAGGCGACGTAGTCCAGACCGATGCGTAAGCCAGCCACCAAGCAAACCGAATTCCAACAAAGGTTCAGCAGATCCTCCTTCTCTTTTTGTAGATCCGCTCGACGAAATATGGATTTGTTTATGCTGCGTTCGACACAGGGACCGGGCATGCAGCCGCCAGCAACACCACACAATGCAGTTGGGTCGGGCACCAATCAGGCGAAGGCTGTGCCGCTATCACACGGTGGTGCAGATGCACCACAAGCCCAGGACCTGGCACAGCAGCGTTCCAGTTCCGGCTTTAAGCCAGCGCGTTATGGCGAAACGAATATACGTCGGTTGGCAGACACCTTGAAGGACGACGACGAGGATAAAGCCACCTACAATGGCAACTCCACGCAGCAGCAATAATTACAAAATAATAATATATAGATGCACATATATATATACATATATATAGTTAAACTTTGCTCTATACCAATATTCCCGTTACATTCACAGCTTCAACAATATGCAGCCTTAAAATATTAACAAAATACAAAAGTTAACGAAATCAACAATATTCAAATATGTTTCGTATGTGTGTGCCCTTTTTTATTATTTAATTAAGCATGGAAAATGATCAGCAGACATAATTTGTGATAAGATATGAAAGGGAAAAGTTAAAACATAGTTATTTAAAATTTGTTCTAATGGAAAAATATTTAATTCAATTACGTGTATGCGTAATTTCATAAATGTGACTACAAATACATTCTCTAAAAGAAATAAATACAATTTCTTGAATAATAAATGGTTTTTATTTACTGAAATGCATAATCACATTTAAGTAAAGTTGTGCTCGAGCCTTTGTCGAGATTGATACAGATGTGATATGGTTTTTAGTTAATTACAATTTAGCCTCAAGTCCAGACAGATAATGGCGTGATAAGATCTCATAACCGTTGCGAGGGGACGTAACAAATGATCGATTAACTTAAATACTAGAACAGAGCTCTACAATGTAAACCACATGAGGAACTGCAGCAGCTTGTAGACGTTGACCAATGGGAACTTCCACTCCTCTTTGCGCTGCAGCGGCGGCACCAGGCTGGGATAGTGCACGGGACTGCCGATGTGGCAATTGGTGTTCACAGTGCCGCCGGGATATTTGATGGCCACCAGATCGCCCAGCTTAACGCCATCGCAGTCGATCAGCTCCAGCGACTTGTCAAAGCAAATCCGTATTTCGGATAAATAGCTGATGCCGTGCTTGCCATCGAACAGACAGTGTATGGAGGGGTTCTTCCCCAGGCCGCGCACAAGGGCATTGTTCAAGGCGATGACCGTGTTGTTGGAATCAGGATGTATGCCCGATGCGTCCAGTACATTGGAAATGACGTACTTTTCACGCCACCTCAAGCCCTGTCCGAAGTACTTCAGCTCGTTGTCCAGTTCGGCGAGCAGAGCGGCACAGGTGCCGTGCTTCAGCCACTCGTGCTTCCACAGATACTCCTGCGAAGAATCGCCCTCCAGATCCATCCAGAAGGTGTTCAATCGATCAAGGATCGCCTGCAGTTGCTCCGGATCGAATTCGGCTGATCTGTTGCAAAAGTTTGGGCCGAGTTGACCCATCTTCGTAGGCCAGATTCCGTGTATGGTCCAGAACTCCTTCTTCTGCGGCAGCGTGCACTCGTGCGAGGGATCCTGCTCCCTCCAATGGTAGCACGTGGTCACCGGCCACTGTTGCGTGAAGATGAGCACATCCCAGCTGTGCGCATCGCCGCCCAGCCCATTCGTGTACAGCGGATAATCGTCGTCGACGTCATCCTCATCGGAAAAATTCGCGGCACTGGGTCGCTTCAGCGGCTGCTCCACAGAACTACTCGACTCATCCGAAGCGTTCACCAGGGCAATGCCAGAGTCGGACACATCATCGAGGGCGCTGCGAATATAGAAAAAAAGGCGGGTGTGATTAGTTTTTTGTGCAGGTTAAGTGGGGAATGGGGGTATGGGCATGGGGGTAAGGGAAATATATGCGGGTAACCTTGAACTTGTCGCCTTTACATGGGCGACCAAATATCGATTGATATTCCTTTGCTTTGCTTACGTTCCACGCTAATCTCGGCCAGATTATTTTTAAACAAATGAATACTCTAGAATTTTCCTACTTATGCGCACTTACCTCAAGGGGCTCGTGTTTGACGCAGCAATGCTGCACAATAACAGCGTCAGGAAAACTAAATGTTGTTGTTTCTCCTGCATAATTGACTCTTGTTTGAACCAAACAAAAAAACGCAGCGTAAGCAAATTATTTTTAAATGCACATATGACGCATTTTCCAGTTATTGCAAGCTGCAGACTTTTGTTTTTCTCTCTAATATTGAGCAACACTTGAACTGCTTTCTGCTACGCCAATTAAAATTGTAACAAAAAATAAGTTGTTTAGTTGTTTTTATCAACTTTTGTTTTGGTTTTTTTCTTTTGCGCTGCTGTTGAACTGCTAACAGCTGCAAAGGGCAACTGTTAATGAAAAAAGAGTGCTGCACAATAGCACATATAAGCGATAGCTCTCGCCACACTGCTGCTAAATGTGCTATCGATAGGCCTTGACTATCGCTGGGAGCGGTTTAAAATTAAATTTAAAAATCAAACGGCAGTTTTTCTTAAACTGTTTTTAAAACGTTACTTAATTATTAACATGCCTGCAGATGTAGGAAGCCAATTTAAAATGTTGAACTATTTACTTACCCCCTAAGAAAAGTTTCCATATTTTTGATAATACGGCTTTATCGCATTAGCTGTACTAATTGAGGGCTTTTAAGTGTGTTAACTGATTGCACGCAGACCGGATTTGTGACACACAACGACAGTTTGTCTGCACAAACCACGAAACCCGGGTGATGAAAATAAAAACTCCGCAGAAGCTACTGCTTCAAAGATAAGATGCAACTTTTAGTCAGTAGAGCACCAAACTAAAATGCACACACATACACTAACACACACACGCCCGCGCGCTTTAATTAGTGACAACGATAATTACACACATTTTGTGCTGGCACAATTGCGCTATTTTATCTATGAAATACAAACACGACATGTAACCAAACACTAAACGACTTCTGTTGAAAACGCAATGACTACTCTGAGTACAACAACAACAAGCCAATGACAAGACGAACAACAAGAGCAACAACACTATTTTCGCTACTGAAATAACTACAACCAATGCTTAGCAATTGATTATTGCTTAACTGTACTTTGTACTTGCCACTGATGATCCAACCAAGGCTACCCAAGAAAAACCAACGGGCTAGGGGGGCCCCTAGATTAAAAAAAACCCCCCATTCCCGGCCAGGGGCTCTTACAAAGCATTTGTCATCGCTTATGGCAGCTTTTACACTTAGTGTCAGCAATTTTATCGAATTCAATTAGTCCGGCCCGAGTGATAAAACTCATTTACATGGGCTCAGCGTGCGTTATCAAATACCCTTGTCACAGAGTTTATCATAACATTTGTGATTATTTTGTCATGTTTTCTGCGTTTGAGCCAAAGTACATGATATTGGACAAGAGCAACTGGGGGATCCAACTGGGGGTTGCTTTTATGCAGATTTGGCCGGCAACGTTTTTATGTTTTGTTTGATCACAAATTAATTTAATAATAACAGCTGCAAACATTTTGTAATCAATTTGGTTCGGCTCAAATTATCGTCTATGTACAATCAATTAATGTTTGCTGTTGTGGTTGTTGCTGTTGTTGTTGTTTTCTAAACAACATTTTGCTGGCATACTTTTTATGTGTACATTGGCTAAGTGTGTGGAATTTGTTAGCATATTGGGTGGGCTTTAGATAAACTTATTCAATTAGCAATATTTGCTTAATATGCCACCTATGGCCAAGTCAAAAAACTGCACAACTTTCTGCACCCAAATTGACAAAATTATCATTATTTAGCGCAAATAGTCAAAAAATCGTTGAGGCAGACAAAAAAGTTGAGCCATTAATTTAAAAATGCGCCCATTAGAAGTCAACGTTGCCGCTGCCGCTGCCAACGCGTCATATAATCAACGCCATCATCATCTTCATCTGTCCGCCATGATGCTGTCGCTGCCGGCGTCGGCGTCAGCGTCAGCGTTGGCGTCGCTTGCGTCAAGCAACGCATGCGTCGAGAGAATGCACGTGCGAGCGACAGAGAAAGCGCGAGAGACAGCGAGAGCGAAATGTTGTGGGTGGAGTCAGCATAGTGAAAATTATATATACATATATATGTAGAGCATATAGAGCGCCGGGGGTGGGCAGAGCCGGTAATTGCCTCAATTTGCCGTACATACGCGCATCCCGTAGCCAGTCACTTGACGTGCTGCCCTTTTTTGTTGCTTTCTTCGCGACGTCGCCGTCGTCGTGGTTGTTTTTTGTGCAATTGCTGTGTAAATGGCATGAGAATGATAATTGTAGCAATTATAATATTAAATTGGGAGATCATGGCTCACAGGGTTTTCCTTTTCGTTTGCCTCCCCAGCCCGTTGCGCCAACGTTTTTATATAGCATACTTTTTTGCTGCCAGCTCCAGCTCACTTGCTCGCTTTCGCTCCCTTTCGCTCCCTTTCTCTCCCATGGGCATTCTGTTGCTGCTGTGTATTTTGTCGGATTTGTTTGTTAATTAGAATTCTAGCGTTGAAATTAAAATGCTCACTCCATCCGGGTCCAACCCCACTCCTCTTTCGCAGTCAGCGCTTTCAAAAAAAATTTTAAAAAAATGTATTTTTTAGCATTGCGAGTAGTTTTTTGGGGCGTTGTCTGTGGGTGGAGCTTCGTTTGAGTTTTTGTCTGCCTTCTCTTAATTACTGCAGTTTATTTTCTAAGTGAGACTAATTAACAGGCCATTCGCAGCATTGCGGCACATTTTTGTCCAGCTTTCGTTTGGCGCTCGGTTTAGTTACGACTGTCTATTTGAGATACAACTGTCTGTTTGAGTGGCTAACAAAATTGGTCAACATTTTGGGCTAGTTAGTTCGTTGATAGCATGCAGATTGGCCGAGAGACATACAACCCAACTGCCATATGGAGAGGCATTAAAAAGTTTCTTGTTGCCCAACTTTTTGTGCCCAATTAGTTGGCAAGTTTTTGAAAAATAAAAACTTTTAACTAACAAAAGTGGAGCTAAAGAATTTAAGCTACTAATAAATGAATACATACCATAAACACAAGAATGTTAATGCGCATTACTAGGGAAAAAAAGCTTCTTTTGAATTTATTTACTTGATTGTTTCATTAGACAAAATCTTGATCCAAAAACAAATTTTTTTCAAAATATTTTCGAAATTAACCTCTTACTTATTACTATTAATATTATTTATTATGATTGTTATTATTATTACACGTAAAGCTAAAGTCAAAATACGTTTTTTTTTTATATTTTTATTTATTTATTTAAAATTCTTTTTAAAAATTACAGAGAATTTCGACTTATAAAGCTCGCAAGTCAAGTTAAAAATCTTTCTCGAGTCTTTCACTGTCATAGGATATATTTAAAGAAATGTTTTGGTATTACTTTGTACTCAGCATTTGTATTTACTTTATTTTTTATTTGCTCGAATATATCCCTAATTTACTGGTGAATTTCTGCCCACCCTTCTTGCCACCTACTCGAACTCTAATGTTTGCCAGCTCTCTACTAAGCCACAAATTTACGTTATTAGGGCAACATTAGACGCACTGCTAATTATCAACACCGTCTGGCAAAGACGCCTCCACAGCCCACGAAAAGCGCCAATACAGTAGAAATTGCCATAAGCCGAGCCACCCACTGAAATACCTTCCATATATATAAGTATATATACATACATATATATATATATATGTATATATAAATATCAGAACCAGTCCTCTCGACTGGGCAGAGCGCAACCCTCGCACGTTAATGAACGTAAAATTCACTTAATTCCAACTTTAGCCATGAATTAAGCACGACAAATGGTTTGGGCGAGTCCTCAGCCATTCCGCAGTGGTGGCTTCCAGGCGCTGCGCTGACTGGTTGGTCTGCTTGGGTATAAATAAAGCGTAAAGACGTGGCCGGGTGGCAGCCGGAACCAGAACCCAGCACCCGGGCAGCTTCGGTACAATAAGTAAATGTGCTTTTATGGCTCTTAATTAAGGCAATGATGGGGTGTTTTAATACGTTTGCCAAATGTTAAATGACAAACTGGCAGTTGGACGTGGCACGTTCTCAGCCATGTCTGTCTGGCTGCCATTGCCGGGTTTCGGTTTCTGTTGCTGGCGTTAATGAAGCCGCTTTTTTCAGCCTTTCGGCTATGGGGGTTTTCTTTCATTTTGCTTGTTGGTCGGCAATTTTCATTTCCATGTTTGCATTGAAGTGTGCGTGGGTGTTGGGCTGGTGTTTTTTGTTGACTAATTAGCTTGAGAGCGAGCAATTGTTATGGCACTTTCAAGTTTTCTAGCCTCTTTCGTACCAAGTACAAGCCAAATTATTGGCTTTTTATGGCTGATTGATTTAACAGACTAGAGCCAAGCACACAATTGTCCTGACTGCTCCTTCTGTCTGCTAGTTTTATGATTTGTAAATGTTTGTCTTGGCAAGTTTATAGCTCCATTTGCTGAACAACTAAACGGCGCCATTTGTGGCTTTTTATATAGACTGACCATATAAGTGTATATATACTATGTATAAATATCATGTATGTTTGTCTGTCTGTATAAATCTGTGTGTGGCACATAAAAATCCAAATGCGCCATTTGCAGCGCTGGCAAAATAACTTTTTCAACACTTTTTGTTTGATTAATCAAACGTTTTACAACAGCCCAAAGGGGCGGCGGTTAGGGTTGGCTAAAGTTACATATAAATATATTTATATATAGTATCTATGTATGTGTATATCTATATGTATTGTATCCATTTAGTCCAAATTAGTATGCCACGCACGTTTCGCCCAAAAAAATATCCAAACACTGAAAACCAAACAAAACAACGAAAATAAAAAAAAAAATAAACACAAAAGCAGCAACAAAGCGGAAACGAAGAACAAATCAACAACAAAAAATGGCGTAAGCGCTGCCTGCTGTTGTTGTTGTTATTTTACTCTCTGACATTTTTTTTATGACTATTTATATATTCAAAACAAATGCAATTGGTTTATTACACATCAATAAACCCAACCAACCAGTCAAATTTGCGCTGCGGTTTCAAAAATAAAAAAAAATAAATAATAATAGAACGTATTGGATATATAAATACGTGTATATCCATGTCTGGCATAAACGTGATCAAATTATGATTTGATTGAGTTGACTATAAATGTAAAATCTATAAAGAGCTGTTTTGAATTAGAAATGCGTTTGTAATTTGCTGTTATATAACTGATTTCATGAGAGTTTTTCCAAATACTGAAATATATTTTTATGCTCGTTCCTGAAGTGCTTCGAATCCTTCTAAAGGCCGAATATCTCCTGGAATTAACTGCTGTACTATAGCTTTTCTCAATTGCAGTGCAAATATTTACTTCCATTTAACCCACCTTCCCTCAGTGGCCGCCTAGACCTAACTGGGCAACACCATTAGCTTCATCGATTGTTTTCCACACACCTCCAAATCTTTCTGTATCTCAACAGATCACTTATCATGTGCTTAAACAGCTTCCTTTATTGACCCAAGCAAATAGCCTGCAGTTGCAATTGATTGTTTACCCAACAGGCCCCCCCTTTAACTGTCCTCTTGCCCAGTCACGTGCGAGTGTCTAAAGCCTTGGCCAAACAGGATGTGCCCCCCAACCAAACAATGCCATATCAGGCAATTAAAATTATGAAGTGCAGTCGTGAGTATCTATGGCCTAACTTGGCTGGTGATTAAAAGACAACAATTGCAACAACGTTGACAGCCTCACAAGTAGACAAAGTCAAAGTAACATACAACCCACCCACACACACACACACACATACACACAAACATAACTTGGCCAGATTGCAATTTATCTGCACGCAAATTTGCCAGAGCCAAAAACGTTGCTGCACTTTCAGCTGGGTGCGTGTTTGTATGTGTGTGTGTTGGGTGAGGGTAGTGCGAAAAGTCAAGTTGTCTGTTTGGCTGGGCAAACAATTGCGAGCATAGCAATGATCTTGGTTTGCACTTTCGGGTCTGTCTGGTCCTCAACTCTGATTTGTGCCAGCGTTTTGGTCTGGGAAATGGAGCCGCTTTGTTAGCTCTGTCATGGAGTCAATTTGTGCACAATTTCGTTATTGGCTAGCAAATTCCCCAATGTGCGCTTTTCTTCCTCTTCAGCAACATCTTCTTCTTGTTGTTGGGCTCTACATAACTGCTATCGTTAGTGGAAATGAGCTCTTTGTACCCTGGCGCAATTTTCAGCTGGGAGCCAAGTCGTGCGTTAACTTCGAGATACGCCTCTAAACAAACTTCAAGTTATGTATTTTGATATGCAATTTTGAGTTGAAGATTTGCGTGTGTGTTTAACGAAGCGACAGCAGCAGCAGGCCGCGGCAAGGGGGCCGTGGCAGGAACCACAAATATGTGTATGATTTTTGTTTTACGATTGGAAAATGGCGCTCGCAACTGTACAAAAAGTGTTGCCTGCTTCGGGGCGTCTTTCGAGAGGCTAACCACGGCCATTTGTCTCTGTCTGTCTAACCCACGCCCACACCCTCGGCGTACCCCGTTCCCCATGTGGCACTACAAATATTTTAACATTTCGCATAATAATAAAAGACACACCCAATTTTCGTAAAATCCACAAATAAATACAAATTGTGCACTGCCTTCGGTTTGTAGGTTTTGGGGCTCTTGCTATTGTTATTGGCCCGGCCACACCCCCGAACCACCCACTGGCGCCAAAGAAATGGCCACAGCCACAAAGCCAGTCAACTGTAAATTGCCCAATTTTTGTTTACACAATTTTATCGTTCGTGGCCGAAAACCCCAAAAATTGTCATGCATAGCAGATACTAACAACAACTACAGCAACAACAACAACAGGCGACCCTAGGCTTAATTTAAAACGAAAAACAAAAACCACAACAACAACGACAACATCTACAACAACCAATACCGAATACAAGATGTTTCATTTAATTTTTGGTTATTTTGCAATTTTTCACTTCATTAAACATTTTTTACGGATTTGTCATATCAATTTACTGAAAGGGTTAAGAATTGCTATCTTAAGGGTTGATTGAGACGTTGAAAGCGAAAACAAACAAATTTGTTATAACGCCAGGCAGTTAGGGCCGGGTTCTCAAGATTAAAGGCAGCCTCAGCCTCAGTCGGAGCCGCAGCCTGCGCCTGAGTTGGGTTCTGAGTTCGGGTTCGTCATGTCAAATCAATGTCAAGACGGCTGCTACTTACGCAATTTGCTTACATGATGTCAGCATCCGTTGCCGCAATTCCCCCCATCTCCTCAACTGCCCTGTTGTGCCATAAACAACTTCAGTTTTTAAGTGCAAACGTTTATTTACGTACAGCACATAAGCACATCTATATACATAAGTGAAACATTGGTGTTTATGTGCCAAGAGCAATAATACTAGAATACGTTACATTACCAAGTCTGGGGCAACATCTTTGCCTAAATTCTGACAAATCTGTAAAAATTTGTCGTCTGTCGTCAGGCCGACACACTCACACACACATGCTTACGCGCATGTTTAGCATACTTATCAGTGTTTGTGTTTGTTGGGAGGGGAGTCAGGGGAGTTTGGGGCCTGCTCTTTCATTGTATCATGCGCTCGTTAAGCGCCAAGTAAAACAAATCATAATCTTCAAGACGTCAACATCAAGTGCCTTGAAATATGACAGCGCGTGTCGTTTGTCTGTTTGCATTTGTACGCCTTTTGCGGTCTTGACACCACTTCTGCAAGTCCTCCAATTTTTCCTCGGCAACTGGGACTATTTTTATTTAAGGACCGTCTCATGTGCTCCCTGGAGCATCGAGCTTTTCGCATGTGCTGGATGGGATTTGCTTATTTGTACAAGTTCTAGGAAAATAAATCTGTAGAATTTGTCATTTGTTAACATCCAATGTGCCAGATTATATAAATCGACTTTCATAACTCAGGAATAATATTGAAGGGCTACCAGA
Organism: Drosophila colorata; assembly: GCA_035041545.1. NCBI lineage: Eukaryota > Metazoa > Arthropoda > Insecta > Diptera > Drosophilidae > Drosophila > Drosophila colorata. Next base: position 13,513,264 of record JAWNLD010000564.1, read on the forward strand.
ATAACCTAAACCGTTTTTGTAGAAAACAATTTAAATATTTGTATAGTATATATTTAATTATTATACCCTGAAACCATTGAAAATGGGTAAAAAGGGTATAATGGTTTTGTGCAAATGTATGTAACAGGCACAAGGAAGCATCTCCAACATAAAGTATATATATTCTTCGTCAGCATCACTAGCCGAGACGATTTAGCCACTTTCCATCTCTTTCCATCTCTTTTTCTCTCTCTCTCCTTCTCTCTCTTCCCTCTTTTCCTCTCTCTTCCCCCTTCATTCTCTCTCGCTCCATACCTCTCTCACTGTCTCTCTCACTCCCCATCTCTCTTTCTCTCTCTCTATATTTATCTCTCTCTCTCTGTCCATCTCTCTCTTTCTCAATCTCTCTCTCCCTCCATCTCTCTCTCTCTCTCTCTCTTTCTCCATCTCTCTTCCTCTCTCTGTCTCTCTGCCCCACTCTCTCTCCTCACTCACTCTCTCCGCCTCTCCGGAAATCTGCAAATTTTCTCTTAAAATTTGTTGTTGCTGAGCCGATTGAAGATTTACTGGACAAAATCAAAAACATCCATCTATTCGATTTTCAAGAGTTCAAGTAAGTATTATATGCTTTGGCAATATTTTTAGTTTAGTGTTTAGACTGTTATATAGTGCATTATCTCTCTATAATTTTTTTTTGCATTGCCTGACTTTTCTACTCTTTCGCCCCAATCTCTCTCCCCATCTTTCTCTTTCCCCATATCTCTCTCTCCCCATCTCTCTCTCTCCCTCGCTCTTGTTTTTCATTTATATCAGACTACCTAGATTATCCAAATAATATTCCTACAACTACAGATAAAACTGTCTAAGACCAAGAATATTTTTCATACCAAAATTTGCTATCTGCCCAGTTATATTATATATTATAATTTTTACATTTTATTTTAGATATTAGTAGTAAGTAATTTGAAACCAACTCTCCGTAATCTACCTTATATACTATATTATACTATATTATTATATACATTTCTTAATTTATTTTCGCCTATATTTGTATACAAATCTCGGTATAGTCACATACCATTTGACTCCAGCTATACGACTTTACCCTGCCTGCGATTATCTATTTTTCTAGTATTTGGACTTTTTTTAATCATTACTTAGCTCTGCTGGTCTTTAGCGTCGAGTCTGAAATAGCTGGCTCCATCCGCAGCCAAGTCTATAAACAGAATTATCAATCAATGCCCACACAGCAGCTGCTTGTCCGCCGTCCCCTGCCCCTGAGCACACGGTGGCAACTTGAACTTCGCACCAACAGTCGCACACTCTATACCTATGCACACACACGCACACACACGACCATAAATATCCAATGTGATATCTTATCAGTATTTGAAAGCACTTTACTAATAATTAAAATGTCATCATTAAGAAATATGAAAAAGTCAACAAAAGGCGCAAAGCAGTTGACAGCTCCCAGAGAATTCTAGCAGAACAAACTCCCAGCTAGAGATGAGCGCGTGTTGGATTTATATTAATGCGACCCGATACAAACACGATATGATAAAGTACGGACAGCATGTAAAATGGAGCCCTATTAAACAAAATGTATTTTATTAAAATTGCATTCTGTTTATTTTAAAACATACATGTTTACTGTGTCATTTTATATTGATTGGGATAGTTATGTATGTATTTTGCCGTTCATCGTGCTCGTGACACGATAGAAATCACGACACGCGCCCCACTCTGTCTACAACTTCAACTGCATTCGGTGGCTGAAGAAAATTTATTGTTTTGCTATTGACTATTTAAACTTGAAGTGAAGTAAAGTGAAGTGAGGGAGGGAGAGGGTTGTTTGTGTGTGCGAGTGTTCCTTAAGTTGCCCATTTTTATCGAATAGAGAAACTCAGTATTTACCTGAGCTGGACATGGTTGCCGCCTGCTCAGAGTTGGTGCTTCTGTTGACACTAATGGCGACGATTGGCGTCAATTTTCGTGTCACATTTGCTGGGCTGGCAACGACAGTAGCTGCATTTTCAATTAGAAACAGATGTAAAAGTCTGATAAAGTTGCAGTCGGGGCGCTTATCAGGTTGGCCGTAACACCGTAACACCGCGTCTCAGCCTGGTACTTCAGCTGTAATGAGTCGTGTCGGAATCGTAGTAGTAGTCACATTCACAGACGTAGTCGAGGCAGTCGTTGGCGTTGGAGTTCCCATTCGCTGTTTGCTCAGATGAGTTTTTAATTAAATGCTATCGTTGCGCTTAAATAAATTGAAATAATCAATTTATATTACGTATACGACCCCGCCGCTCGCCGCGATGGCGCTCTGTCAACAAATTTAATTGAAAATCTAAACAGCAAGTCAACATGGATGGAAAGTCAAAATGGTTACCCTACGATATCGTGACGGACACGTAGCTCCCGAGCAGCTACTGGGCTCCCGAGCTCCCTCGCCTGGCATTTTAGCAAACAGTAGCAAAACAACAACAACAACAACAATGCTGACAACATTGCATACTTTTGTTTGTGCGCATAATTTTAAAATCAATAGAAATATATCCGTGCCCAGGTTCGTCGTCATAATCATCGCCGTCATGATCATGATTGTCGTTGCTCTTGGCAAACATTCAAATAAATGGCAATCAATGGTTACCAACAGTCAGCTAACGGACTACCGTATAATCCATGCCCACACCCACACCCACACCAACACCCACACCTACATATACCACGCCTTATCTCTATAGCGTTTTGTTTTTTGTTGTTGTTTTTTCTTCTCTTTTTTTTTGGGGATTTCGTTGATTGAAAATTATACGCTTTGCTTTCAATTAAAGCTGTCTGATATGCGGCATTGGCCATAAATCTTGGCAGCAAGTGTCGCCTCTGACTGTAACGCTTATTGTTTTGATTGGCTACTGTACCCGGTCGGTAGTTATATATCTATATCTTTATGATGGCCCAGTAGTCTTATCGACTTCATTAACTAAACAAATGTGTTTATTGTGGACTTAGACCTAAAACCAGACGGGGCATCCAGCGCTCAGTGCTTAGCTAGATAAATAAACAAATTAAACGAAATTATTGTACTAAAAGTATTAATATTATTATTAGCCTGGATAATAATAAGTCCAATAAGCCATGGTATGCATGTTTGGGGTCGGTACTGTGGGTGTATTAATAAAAAACGATAGTTTATGACGGTTCTATAAAAGGTTCCGGGCGGGAAATATTCAGCAGCGTTCGTTAATGTAGGAAAAAAAGGGGTCGCGATGGAAAATATATTAAAAGTTTGCTTATATATTTTTTTATAAAACTTGTTATTAATAAAATAAATCTTTAAATAAATATTTAGTATATAAGGTGGAAATTTTTATATTTGTTAAGGAAATAATAATTATTAAGTGCTCACAGTTATCAAAATCTTCCCTGCATAAGCTCTTGGTAGCCCCTGCTTATAATTAGGTGTACGCCTCCACTGTGCGTTTAGGCCTATTTATATGCATGGCCCAAAATGCAAAAGGCATCGCCATTTGCACGCAATTAGTGACACAAATTGTCGCCTGACGCTAGTGGGGGCAGGATTAGGGGCAGGAACTGAGAGAGAGGGGCAAAGGCGAAGGCAATTGGCTACTGTTTGAATTATCTCGCGTATCTCTATTTACGTCGTTTGCATAAAATTATTTGAAATTTATTGTGCGCTAATTGTGACGCCAAGGCTTTAGTGGCATTTGGTATTTAGTAGGTGACGCCGAAAAGCCGAAAATTCCGATTCCATTTATAGAACCAGCCACACACGATTCCAATTGTCTGTCGCGCATTTGCATAATCGCAATCAATCACCGGATAGCTGTAGACGCAAAACAAGAAGCACAAAAACGAAAACCATTTGAAAAATTACACTGCACTTGTTAAAAACAATTTGCTGCCTTTTTTATGCTCTTATGGGTTGGTACTGGTGCAAAGTACTCGAACCAAATGGTTTCAGAGCGGGTTTTTTATGTGCTGTTTTACGTTTATTTTTTGGGGCTAGCGAGCAAAATGATAAATGCTAATTTGAGGCAAGATCACGCATAAACCAACAATAAATAAATCAAATGGGAGGTCACACAAAAAAGCTGCCCCCCCGCTTGCAAAATGGACAGAGAGAGAGAGAGAGAGAGATAGAAATAGAAGGGGGCTATGTGGGGGGCACTCATATGAATGCGATTTAGGGCCACTTATGCGAACACATGTAAAAATCCAAAATCAAGAAACCTTAGCACGATTTTTACTTGCGTACCGTACAAATTTTGCAAATTGTTAAGTGATTTACGAGACAAGACAAGCCATTTATTAGATAAGATTAAGTAGAGGGAGCAGAGGGCACACAGCCGAACCCAAAGCAGGACAACAGCAGGACCTGGCAGAGCAAAGCTGAGAAAAAGTTTTGCAAATGTTCCGCTGCCTTCGTTTGGGGAAATTCAAATAAAAGTTTTGTGCTCAATACAAATTGCAGCAACATTATGTGAGATTATATAGCTATAGAGCTGGGACTATGCTAGCTGTACGGCAGTAGGTAAGCTGTGGAGCATATTAGTTAGAGGATGCTGAAGTGTAGGATGGTATTTTAGTTGTATTCAAATTTCATTTTTGTTTTAATCTTAGCTAAATTCTAAGTTAGTGTTTTTAAAAAATTCGGTTTTAAAATATAATTTGTTAGCATCAGTATAAATTTCGTATTATAATTAATAATTTAGTTAATTCACTTTATTCTTTTATATTATATATTGTAATTTTCTCTTATATTTTATATTGTATAATCTTATGATAATCTAATCTAATCTAATTATATCTATATAATAATCTTATGTATTACATTCTGTTCTATTTTGCTTCATTGCATTATTATTTCTACTTTCCCAACAGTACCTATTCAAAACTAATCCTCCATCAACTAAATCAATACTATTCTATATAATCATTATACTTATCTTGTATTTATCGTTTTCTATCTCATCCCTTCATATTATGTGCCATTTTTATACCAATCTTAACCAGTTTTACTCCCATTTCCCCTTGGCAATACCGAAAAAGCACAATCAACTCACACTAGAGAAACCATCCCAAGAGTTCCACACTCTGCGCTCGCAGCTCGGAGCTCGGAGCTCTCATCGTAACCCGTAAAATACACATTTTCTGGTGGTAGAAAATCCAGCAAATTGATTTTAGTGGGTGTTTACACAAAGCTTAGAAGTACTTTCAGGCGAACTTTTCACAATTTGCTTGCCAACCACCCGAGCACGCCCATTTCAGCTCAACCACCCACGCACACACACACACTTACACTAACACACACACATCGTTCTATAGGGCAAGTGGCAAAACCTCACAAATGGCAAATGGCAGCATTTAGTATGATTATCAACAGCCCCCAGTCTCAGATTCAGAAAGAGCTGCGGTCCTGCCAGGGTTGGGCACAGAACGGAGCTGAAACGGAGCAGCCAACTCCAAGGCAGCTGCCTCGTCTGCTGATGGCGACGGCGTTGATGTTGATGATGGCAGACAGCGAGACAAGTGCGCCCAGCCGGGGGTAAATGCCACTTGCCGCTTAACGTTTGGGTGTGTCGGGGGGTTGGGCGGAGGGTTGGCCCCTTTTGTCTGTGGCAGCGTTTTATATGCCATTTCTTTTATTGCTTTAATATGTTAATAGCTTTTACGGCTGTTGTTGTTGTAGTTGCTGTTGCTGTTTTTCTTTATCTTGCGAGTAGCTTCTTCTTGTTTTTCTTCTTTATTTTTTAAGTTTTTTTCAAATAATTGCTGATGTGTGTGTGTATGCTGCTTGTGGGGCTGATTTTGCGAATCTGGTCAAAGGATTCGGCACATTATCATCTTTTATAGCCATTATCATATCATCGGGGTGTGCCAAAAAACTGAAGCTTATTTTTTGCTGGACCCACATTATGTAATGTGTGTAGTGAGTGCTTGAGATTTGGGTAGATAACTTGTGTGATTTTTAGGGGTGAATTTCTGGGTAGTATTTGAAAATTATATAAATTATAATAGTTGCTAAACGAATCAAAATTACTCTAAAAATGTATTTCTCAAGCAAAAAGTGAATTTCAGATTTTAAGTTTGTGCTTTTAGCAAAGTTCGCGATCTTTAGGTATGCGTTTTTGTGTTTTTTGACTACCCACGGAACTGAGGCAGAAATATTTAGGTTGTACAGATGATATCAACTGATTTCGTACAGTATACTACTTTAATATAATACTTATAAATATTTTTTACAACAACAATTATTCATCGTATCTTTTAGCCCCACAAACTTTCACTATAACTTTATGTCAAACTTTTTGAACAAAACAAGTAGAGAACAAACCTAAATACCCCGCCGCACATATCTCTAAATTTGTGCCACCCACAGCTATGGCCCGGAAAACCTAAGTGCCCTCAGGTATTTCAGCCAATTAGTGGCAATAAAATAAATTCAATTTTACGCACACGCTGCGGTTGGACCCAGTTTTGGATTCGGCTTTCAGGGAGGGGAGCCGCCGCACAGGCTCAGACCCTAGGGATTGGCAACGGGAATGGTAATCGGAAGGGGAATGGGAAAAGCGTGCGCGCGCGCTCAGTTGAGCGTATGTGTGAATAATGCGACCCTGCGGCATACCCGCAGCGCCTCGCAAATTAACGCCGTTTTAGGGGTTGATTAGGCACGCCAAATTTTCGTTAACTTTTGTGCACTTGTCTGAAACGGTGCCCAAGCCGTACCGTAACATAGCGTAACGTTACGAAGCGAACCCAAGCGTACCGTAGACCGAGGTCCGCATTAATTATGCTAAACATTTTTAAATATTGTCCTCACGTGCATCGCTTGGCGAGGCCCTTGAGGGTTCAGCCTTACTTTTGATTGGATTCCCTTGGACGAGGCCCGACAAAGTTTTGTGCCACGTACTAGTGGCAGTGGCAGAGGCAGAGGCCAGAGGCAGAGACAACGTGTCCGCGTCCTCCCTTTGGGTTGGCTGATTTCTGCGCTCGCGCATTTTCAGCAATTATGCAAATGCGTTTTAATGCCTTTTACTCATTTAAGCGGATTACAATTTAATATTTTTGTTTGTTGTTCTCGCCGTTGTTGCTGCTGTTGTTGCTGTTGTTATTGTTGCAGTTGTTATTCGGTGTTTGTTTAGAGTTTAGAGAACAATTCCAAAAAGGTAGGCACATTGCTAACACATGGCTTCATTTGCATACGCTACGACTTTTGTGGCAAAACATTTGTATTTTAATTGTTGCAATTAACGTGACAAACGGTAGCGTCAAAAGGGTTACAACTCATTGCCAATTTGTTAGCCGTTGATGGATGTAAGCTGGCAAATTGAGTTATGGATGAAAGAGACGTAAGAAATGGCTGAGACTAACTGCAACTGACTGGGAAAAGTTGTTAAAATTAAACACGACAGGCAATTGAGGTGATTTCTTATAATAAATGGCCTTCGGGGGTTATATACAACTGGAATACCTTTTGGCTGTTGACTTTCTCTTTTGGGTTGCTTAGAAGAACTTTCTGTAGATGCATAACTGGATTTTTGAAAGTATTCAAAACTAATAAAAATTATATTAATTTTGTAAGTAGCTCTAAGTAAATAGCGTGCTCTAAAACAGCTTCGAAATAAGAGATAATTTCCTTTTCTGCTAGCTAGATATGTTGAATTCTTAAGAAATTACTTATGAATGAGCTATTAATGTTCAATCAGATATATTTCATGTTATATTATTATCATAGCCTCGATTCGAACATCACTATTGCTCAGTTGCCTGTATACGGTAGTATTTAATTTTAGTATATATAGTATAGTATATATTTTTTTAATGTTTAATATAAAATACTCTATTTTTGGATATTTTTTCAGTTTGATTTTTCCTCAAGAAATATTTGTATTTAGGTTCTCAACAAAAAAAATGAAGAGCTCTTTCTTTCGAAGTAACTTCTATGAGTTCAATCTCTAAGTGAATAATTCTTAAGATTTTGTACCATATCGTTTAAGTTTTAGAGCTCCATCTTCCAACTTTTATTTCATTTATGTGCAAAGTCACCCTCTATACAATTTTTTTTTTTTTTTAAAAAGCGCAGTTATTTAGCGCACTTTTACTGGCCCAGCTTCCCCCCGTTGTTCCTTAATACGCTCTCCGAAACTCCTTAAATTTGCTAATTAACTCAACATAAGGTTTTCTAATGTCATTTAACGCACATCCTCTATCAGCTCACCCAAAATAAGAACCCGCCATTAGCTGCTCACCCGCACCCGCACCCGTGCACTAGTGCACCCTCTGTTGCCTGCTCCTTGTGTCTTACCATGCACTGCGTTTAGTCTGTGAGTGAGTCAGTTAGCTCGCTCGTCCGTATCATTAGCCTCCGGGGATGATTTGTTGTTTGGCAGCACTTGATCAACGGCAATGAATTCAATTAGCACCAAAACACCAGATAGCACAGTTAGAGTCAGCTATATGTTGGGTGAGGGGCGACTGCTGCACAAGGGTGGGCTGTGGGTGTCGTGCCGCACTTGCTGCAGGCAATCCCAGTTGGAATATCAGGAGAGGAGAGCAGACACACCCCCTCCATTAGATGTCAGTGCTTCGTCTGGTCAATTGTTTGGATTACTTTTCTGGTGAATTATTGCGTGTTGACGCATATGGTGACAATTTGCTCTATCTCAATGGATCTGCCTCAAACTGGGACACGTCCCGCTCTGTCTCTCTGGGGATCTAAAGCGCTTTGGGTTCTGGGCATACACGACTGCACCGTTGGCAATTAGCGTTGATATTCGTGAATTTTGATTGCAAAATTTCCTGACGATTAAATCGAAATCATTTGACAAATTCTGTGCATTGTTCAGGCATATCGAAGAGTTTAAGTGTGTGTGTGAGTGTGTGTGTGTGTGTGTGTGTGCGTGTGTGTGCTTAGTGAACTAATGGCCCTTGTGCAGGCTGATGAGCATTTGGCTCTGGCTCCGACTCCAGCTTTGTCGTGCATTTTTGTTTACTTTACGCGCACGCACGGATTTTCTTCAATAGATTGATGGCTATGACTACGGCTTGGACTGATGATTGTTGCCGGACGTGGACATGTGTCTGTGTATTGAAAATATAGCCAGATGGATTGTGTAAACAAGCTGGAAATTATGGCATTAAGCAGCAAAATGCGTTGTAGTTTTTGCCTGTGTAGGGAATTGCGTTTGTGTGTTATAAATCAATGAATTAATTGATAAGCAAATAAAACTTATGGATTTTCTTAAGACTAAACAACACTATATACCAAAACCCATAAAAGAATTAAATTATGTATTAAAAAATATTTGTAAAAGATGTATATCAGAATTAACATAGAATACAATAATAATTGAAAAGTTTAAACAAAATTCAAAATGTTTAAAAAAAAATGCAGTAGAAAATACAATTTATCTCTTTATATAGTTACTACAATTATTTTATGTCAACTTAAAATTAGAACTTTAACCCTTTTTTTCTGCGCCAAATCAAAAATTCGTTCGCTTTCCATTCAAATCATATATTTCATTTGTAATTTGGTCATAAACCCAGCAGAAAAATCCTTGCAATTAAAACAAAATTGCCACATAAATTGCCATATCAGTTTTACAATTTATCATGCCAAACAATCAATGCAACAACGCTCTCCTCTCCCCTCTCGACAAACAACCATTAGACAACGGGGCAACTAGCTAACGAGCTATGTGAGAGTTATTTCCGTTGTTGTTCGGGCGAATGCAAATTTGACAATAATAAAATGCAACATATGACAAATAATCGCACATATTTGACAATAAAATCAAACGGAAAGTGCGGAAAATGTGGAAAATTCGGCAAATACGGAAAATGGGTAAAATGCATTTGGCAACAGCCGTTTGAATATTAGCAAAATTCGATGGATGCTGAAATCACAAAAGTAAACACAGCACAACGAACCGGGTCCAGATACATACACACACACACACACACAAATTAAGCATAAAATGTGATCATCTGTGTTGACATGAAGATCAACGGGTATGCAGACACCCCTAGGGTAACGCTCGGATAACCAAATTGTAGCACCAGCAGCAGCGACAACAACAACAATAACAGCATAAACTGGTGACAAAGTCATGAGAGGGGGATGCGACCCTCAATTCAAATGGCAATTTACTGGGTGTGCACAAACACACACACACACACACACACATACACACAGGCGCTCTCGTTTATTGTCTGCGTGTGTTTATAGAATATTATAACTCAAATTTAATTTGCAACAGATGCGACAGCATCCAAAGTCCAACAATTAAGCAATACACAAACCCAAAACCCGAACCCAATCCAAATGCCAAACCCACAGTTGTCGCTCCGGTTTTGGTTTGAACTCTGTCACCCTTTTTGGCTATTTGGCTGCCCGTTGAAAGGAAATTGTGCTGTGCAATTGTTACAAATTACCCGCTAATAGCTCATGAATTGAATTAGACAGTTGTGACATCCTTTGTGCTCCGGTTCTGGTTCAACTTCAACACTTGGCACCACTTCAAGGCACTAGCGCAAAATAGCGCAGCATCAGCAGCCACATCAGGCTACCGCAGGCCACTGCACAGTGGTTCAAGTTGGCTTTTGACTATGTGTGCAATGAGCTCTTTTAATACTATGTGGTTCAGAGGATGCTGTTGAACTTAACTGTGCTACAGGATATTAAAGGGAATTTTACATGGTGGTTAGATCTGGGAAAGTTCTTATGATTTCAGTTTTTAATTTTTATTTTCAATTTTATTTTCTTTTCGTGACCTAAATTATTATATTATATTATTATTAAAGTTTTTGACGTACTCATTGAAAGTACAATGCTTCTTAGATTGCGTACTGTTTTCAAGTCTTATGTTAAAAAGTTTTTAGATTAAATGAATGTTTTTAAAACCGGAAATTTATTATATTAAAATGTGAATATTCCACCTGCACTAGAGTAAGACAATACTTCTACTTTAATTAAGTACAACACTCTAAATTTCGCGCCGAATGTTCCTTGTTCATAGAGTATTTAAGGATATTTGCCTTTGTATTATATCTTTAATCACATTTTCACTACTATTCAAAATTATTTACTAACCACTGTATTCAATATAGAACCCAAGAAAACATCAACCAAACAATTCATTCATTGAAATGTCTCCTCTCCCCTCTCTACCCCTCCCCATCCCTTCCCCCTGTTGACGCAGTGCGTTGCGTGTTTTGTGAGTGTCTGCGAGTGTCTGACGGCTAACGAATGAATTTTTATTAGTCCATCAGTCGCATAATCAACACAAGAACTGCTGCATAATAACAACAACAACACACGGTCATATCAAACAACCAATAATAACAACAATATAAAGCATACTTCGGGGCATGCTGCCCCCTTCCAACAAAATGCGACACAACCAAAGTTCTCTCGCTGTCCATATGCGTTTTATGTTTATGAGCTAAGGTCGCGCTTTGAGATACTTGAGAATTACGTGATAAAGTGGCCATATTTGTTCCTCTCTATTCAATATGACGTCGTCTGAGAATTAAATGCCATTCACAATCGCACTTTATTTCCCATTTCCATCATAATCTTGCAGAGCTAATTGTTTGTGGTGTTTGCCAGGGATAAAGATTTGGAGAAGTGTTCGGCGCGCAACAAGGATTATAAATTGTTATTTTTAAATTTGATCAGGAAAGTACAATCAATCAGGTCTAATAAAAAGAAACAATAAAATTTAGTACCTCGTGCCAATCTGAGGACTTTGTACCAATTAACTCTGATTGTTGGCCGATCAATCTATTGGGTATTACTCTATATATAGTATATACTTAAGGCCAACACCTTCTCGATGTTGTCACGCTTGATTAGCCATTAGCTTCGATTAGACCACGTATCAGAAATTTAATGATTTCCCAGGTTCCTGATAAGCTCGAGAAATTTATATTTCTTCTTTTTTCATTTTTTCCACAAGTACTTTTTTCTTTAACGGACCTGATTGCGGAAATGGAAGCTCACCATGATTTTGGATTTTATATAAGTGCTTTCTACTGTTGCTCTTGTTGTTGTTAATACAAGCAACATTTTAATTAGCAAAATAATTTTTAAGTGACATTATAAATTCAGACATAATTATTGTCTGAACAATTAACTTGATTATCTGCGCGCATTTGATTTATTTGCAGTGATAAGTGGTATCAGCAAACGGTGCTCGTATAAAATTAAAAATTGTACCTGATTGCCTTTTTATATGACTTTTATAAATACACCATTAATAGTTTTGGGGGACAGACATAGATAGCTCTAAATGCTGGGCATGCGATTAGATACTTGGCTTGGAGAGGTTTAAGAGTTATGAGTACATTGTTTTTAAGGAATCAAGTAGAATGAGAGCTGATTGAAACCTTACTAAAAATGACAGAAACACAATAATGAGCTGTTGATTTGAAGAGCCCAACTTATATGGAATTATAAGTTTTTAATTAGAGACGTCTGAGTTTTAGTTAGTCTTTGAAGTGTTCAAATTCTAGCAAAGTTTTTGATATAAATTTTGTACCATATTTACTTAAAAATCTTTTTAAATTTATTGCCACATCTAAATTTATTAAAAACACCTAAATTATTTTAATGCTTTTCTCACAACACAATCTTTGGTTTATATAATTAAAGTTAGAAAGAACACTGTAGGAACTCTCAAATTATTTTTATTTTAAAACTTTTATCTACTTTATTTAGTAGTTTATCCAATTTTCATAGCTAAATTTGCATTAAATACGCATCTTCAGCAATTTAAAAGCCCCTTTTTTTATTTTTATAGCACATTTTATTTTCCATTTCATTTTCGCACTTCAAAATAAGTTTAATAAAATTTACTAACGCAATCGCATTTCGACATGGCGAAAACATTTTGTTTAAAATTACATAATTACAATTATTTACACAATTACACAAGAAACGTTCATTACAATTTACAAAACTAAACTAAGCTAAACTAAACTAATCTCATTTATTGTGTTTTGTGCATTATATTTAACGTAATTCAAATTAATTTGTAGGTTTTGTGTATATTTTAGTATGTACATGGGAAAATACTTTTGTGTAGCAGTGTTTAATTTATATATATATAGTTTTCTTGTTTACATATATCACACAGTGCGTTTTGTTGTTGTGTTTTGTTGTTGTTGTTGTTGCTGCCGCTGCCCGCGAAATCAATTCCCACATCGATTTTATATACATATACAACAACAAAAAATCAAAGCAACAACAATGACCAAAATTTCAACTAATTGCGAAGCTAATTTTGCGCAATCTCATGAAATGTGTTGGACAGTTGGCGGAGGGGAGAGGGAGGGGGTTTGGTTCGCTGCATAACCGCATACAGGGTGTCTCACCAGGCGGACGGTTGTTCAATGCTTGACTAGAAGTGGTTTTTGTCCCTCTCCAAGCGAAACTAACTGGCGCTGCTGGCACTGCCGGCACTGGAGGTGCTCTGCTGCTGTTGCTGCTGCGCCTTGGCCCGCTCCTTGGCCTCCTGCTGCGCCTTCTTGGAGCGCTTCCATTTCATGCGTCGATTCTGAAACCAGATCTTCACCTGTGTCTCGGACAGCATCAGGCCGCTGGCCACCTCAAATCGTTTGGGTCGCGACAAGTACTTGTTCTGCTTGAACTGTTTCTCCAGCTCGAGCAGCTGCTGCGAGGTGAACGCTGTGCGTGGCCGCCGCGTCTTGCCCAGTATCGCATGGTGCGGATAGGCGGCCAATTCGGGTATGCGGTGATGCAGCATGCCGGCGCGTGCCAGGAACTCAAACTGCAGCTGTGAGGGCATAAAATTGTGGCCCATGGGTATCTGCAAAAGCCAAAAACAGACACAGGCGAGAAATCAGTTAGCATATATATAAAAGACTTGGAGCAGGTGTCATGCTCACCGGTATGGGCTTGCCGGAGGGATCTAGCGGTCTGTGAAAGGCCGAGCCGCCTTGCGCCAGCAGCTGATATGGATGTCCGCCCGCATAGAGCTGGAAATCTTGCGGCCGGATCGGGCTGTGTGGTGGCACGGGCTTCTTGAACTCATCATGCAAATCGGACATGCGCATGCCCATATGCTGTGTGTGATGCGCGGGCTGTGGCTGCAGATCCTCGCAGCCGGGACTGATGGGCGGACTGGAGCGATGCGATGAGCTGGGAGATTCAGATCTGTAAAATAGATGCGTATTCATATAAAATAGAGCACCCTGTCACCGCACAATTATCTAAGCTCTACAATAAACAAGGCAAATTATAGTTACGCGACAGTTTTGAAAACAATTAAAAGCGTGTCGCTTGCCAGCAAAACTAATTTGTTTGCTTTGCCACTCGCACACTTGAAAAGTTCACACACACGCGCGCACACGGGGCGTATACGTAATCGCAATCATAATGAAGCCAACGTGACCAGTTTGGTTAACACTATGGATGGCTTTTCGGCCATGTTGTCGAGTGCTAACAAAGCTGCTTTAAAGCCCAAAAGCATTGTTAGTATTCACGCGGGGCATTTTATTGGATTTGGCAGGCAGCTACCGTAAATGGCTGGAGTAAACCATAAGTTATATGGTTAGAAAGCCAAAAGAATTGAGAGGAGTATTCAATCTGAATAAATTGATAGGAAATTGCGAATATATTAGGTGTTTTAAGTCGAACCAATTTTATGGAAAATATTGAAATGTTTTTAGTTTAAATAAAATAGAATAGAACAGAAGCTTAAATAGTTAATATATACATTTTTAAAATTTAAGATTTTACTTGGGTAGCAGATTTAAATATCCCATATCTGCATTTAAATAACTCTTTATATTGGTCTATATCATTTGTATACTAAATAACTACTATATTTGGATTGAAAATCATTAAAAAACCTTTCAAAACTAAAATTTAAATTAAAAAGGAATTTTCAATGATACATTTGTTGAAAATCTTTTAAAATCACCAAAAAAATATATATCCCAATATATACACATATATACAAATGTATACAAAGAAATATATTCAACGATTACTAATCACTTTCCATAAGATAAGATTTGTAATTTTAAGAATTAATTAAACCTACAATTTTTTAGTATCATAGATATTCAACTAAACTCTTTGCTGATTAATTAAAAACTCATAATTTAATATTATATATTTAAGACTCTCTTCGATTTGTTTATAATCTTGCAGTAAATTTAAATTTTTTTGAGTGTAGCTTTTAAAATACAGACAGTCATAAATTATCAAATATATATCAGATTACCAAGCTAATCCGAACATTCTTTGAGATATTCAAATCTTATCTTTGTTTTCTCATATTTGCACAATTTCTTTACAATCTCTCCTTTAACTTTCGAATAAATCGTAATGAGAAATACACTAAAATGTTATCAATGAAAAAGAAAACCCACCTGGACATGCCGTCGGGACTGGGTGAATCATATTCCCGCGACTCGCGTATCCGCTGCAGTGCCTCGTGATCGCTGATACCGGCGGCGGCTGCTGCTGCGGCGGCATTTGAAGCTGCCACAAAGGCATGGTTCAGTTCCGCTTGATCCCGAGCATAATGCAACGCCGCCAAACGATGATCGTCCGCAATCATATCAGCCGCTGTGGGCGGCGGTCTATCGCCGGACTGATGCTGACTCTTCGCGAGCAGCGCATCGATGCAGAACGACTTCTTCGGCTGGCTCTGGGCCTGCTGCAGTGCCGTGTTCGAGGGCGGCGAGCAGCTGGCAATGGGAATGGGCACGGGCGGCGGCAGCGTTGTGGCGGGCGCCGGTGCATTGGCGGGCAGCATGACCGCGGCAAGAGGCAGGCGTGGCAGCGGATAGGCGCCATTAACCAGGGCGGGATGTGGCACATGATGTTGCGGAAAGCCGCCCTCGACATAGAGACGCGGATGCGGCGCGTGTGCGTGCGGATGATGTGTTGGGGGCGGGCCAACGCCAACGTTGCCGGTCACCTGGCAGGCCATGGGAATGGGCGCCACCAGCAGCGGCATGGCGGGTGCAGCAACTGCCAGCTGAGATTGCGATTGCAGCTGTGGCTGTTCCGCTGCGGCCTCCTGACCCGCCGCTGGGCTATGTGTGGGTGCGTAGGCGCTGTGCGGTGAGCCCGTCGTGGCCGACGAGTGCGTTGGACTGGACGCTGCTGCAGCGGCCGCTGGACTGTGACTGCCGCTCGATGGCGACAAGGTCGAATTGTTGCTGCACTGATCGTACTCAACGGTGGGCGGTGTTGTGCTGGCGCGATGCTGTGCGGCGGCTATGTGGCTAATAAGCAGCTGGCTAATGTGCGGCGTCTGCTGCTGCTGCTGCTGTTGTGGCGACGGCTGCTGCGTGTTGGGCGGCGGCGGCTGTGACACTTGTGCACTGGACATGCTTTGTCTGCGCGCGCGACTTAGGCTTGTGCTACTTCTTATTATCAATGTTTAATTTGTTGTTCTTTTTAAATTTGCTGTCAAAACACTTGCAACACTTGGGCGATGCACTGAACGCCGTTTGCGTGCGATTTGCTTTCGTTTAGCGGCAAAGCGCGCGTCCAAAATTCTGACTGCGACTGCGAACTCGACGCGACGAGCGCTAATCAACGACTGTGCTCAACGCCGGCCCGTGCCTGTGTCATATAGAGTCGCATATCGCAATGATTGGGCTGTGCCGAAACCAGTCGACGCACATACGAATGCGACTGCGAGTGCGAGTGTGTGCGCGTGTGTGTGTGTGTAAGAGCAGCATTATTGGGGTGGGTTGACAGCAGCAGCAGCGCAATGAGAGAAGTGTCGTGGGCCGTAATCACTGAGCGAAAAATCTATACATAAATTACCTACTTTTGCAATTGTTATATTATTATTTATTATTGCTTTAATAACAAAAATATTATTATTGTCATTATTATGAATTTGTTATTTTTAATTATTGTTATTATTATTATTAAAATTGTTAAAAAGCCTACGCTTATATTATATATATTGCATGGTAGTTTATATTTGATACTATTTTAAGTGGCAAGCTTATAAAATATAGTGGGAAAATTATTTAATTCTTAAATAGTATACGCCTTAATTATAAGAAAATTATATTAAATTCAATGTTTTCACCATAATTTTATAAAAACATCAATAAGTTCTGGGTTTTGTTGACTTTTTACATATTCACTCTAAGTATAATGCTTTGACCAGGCTATTAGGAACGAAAACATTTTTAATTCTTAATTAAAAATACAGCAATTGTAGCTATATAAATATAAGTATATATTATTTAATTTACTTATTTTTATGTTTATCTCAATCAAAACAAAAAATTGATATACTCACCAGTTTTTCACAGTGCATTGCCATATAACTCGACAATTGCCTACCACCAAATGCTAGTTAGCACCTTCATCGCTCACTTGCGCTCACACGCGCGCTCTCTCTCTCTCTTTCCCACTCTCATTCACTCAGCGCTTCCGCTCGTTTTGCAGTACGCTTTCAAGATGGAGGCGCTCAGCGCAGGCCAGCTCGCTCGCACCTATGTGAGTGCAAGGGAGCTGGCAATAGTCGGTGGGCGTTGCCATTCGTCGCTGCTTGAGCCATCGAAAAAAATGTCGTGTGCGGTGTGTGTGCGGGGGCGTGGCCAGTCTATTTGGCACTCCTGGCTGCAAAATTTCATATAAATTGTTGGAAAAACGAGCTATAATTGCCATCATTATGGAGTGTTGAGCCAGTTGGGCAGCAGGCGGGTTTGGGTCTGGGCTTGGGTCCGGGTCCAGGTCTGGGTCCGGGTTTGGGGCCTCGACTTCATAATCAACTTGGGCGGCGGTTCTGTCTTTGTCTGGTTAGCCTGGCACATCATTAGAGCAGCAATTAAGGAGGCAGTTAGTTGACTTGACTGACATTCGATTTCAACGTTCAAGCCTCAGTAAAACCTACGCTTTAAGACCGAAAATCGATAATGTCCCTTGTCGGCTCATTGATATTCAATTGTTATGGCCACTCAAATCGGTGGCCGCACAATAAATGATATAAATGATTCCTTTCATCGTTTAGCAATATCGTCATTGGGTTTTTATAACTTGCTTGCTCGACTTTCCGTCCAACAGCTAATGTCCATATAATGCATTTTTTATAACAACTGCCCGTATTAGACGGACGTGTTTGCCATCTTCCATATATGTACATATACTAGTGCATATATACGTAATTTGGTAAGCGTTTTATGGTCCATACGCTTTGGTCTTTAATTGAATGTGCGTGCTGACGTTTATTGTTGCGCTGATGTATTAATAATCGATCTTTTTGACGAATCGGATACCCAATAACTAACTAAACAGTTCGTGCTCTAAGGTAACGCTAAAGATGATTTTAGTAACGGTACTCCAAGCAAAAGTGGTCGACTAGGAGCTACCCCTTAAAAACTTGCAAATTGCAGCATACGAATTTAGTTACATGTATATAATTCTAAAATAAGCGACATCGAAACAATCTATATATTAATTCAATCATGACCAAAATGCCTTCAAGCATAAGAATCGGTTTTAATTTGAAAAAGTTATTGAAGTTTGAAGTTTTGCAGGAGTGTTTACTATGAATTTGGAAACTTTACAGGTCTAAATTGTAGTAATTGTAAATTAGGAAATGTTTTGGTAATTGTAGTTAATTTAGTACATGGTATTCCTAACAAAGTTTAACATGTCTTGAGTAAAACTCTTTTATATAGCAGTTCCTCTTGAAATGTCATTTCTCATATCTCAAATATCGTACGAATATATATTGCCTAGAAGCAGTTATTTCAAGCATCCCCAACTCTCTCTCACAAAACTCTCTCTCTCTGCCTATATTGATAGCAACCTGCATCTGCAGCCCCAACGACTTTGCCCAGCTCTTTGTACTTCAACTTTTGTTGTTCATCTAATGTCTGCGCCTTAATTTGAACTATTCAACTATGCCAAAATAAACAACGGACCATGCAGCTGCCACAATAGCTGAAAGAACTCCACAGTTTGGAGTAGTAGTTGTTAACAATTCACTTATTTATTGTATAGACATGGGCAGGCAAGTATATCATGCAATGTCCGGGCAGATAGAAAACTGTTGGCTAACAAGAAACGTGCTAAAGTGTATTTTCTTTGGCCACGTACTCAGCCAACACGAATCCGAAATGGAACCCAAAAACTAGCTCGAAATTAGTGCGATGACTGCAACGAGGATTGCGACTGATTGCTGTTGTTCTAGCTGTTTGTTGTTGTTGTTGTTGTTGTGTTACCCCTTTCCTATTTTATTTTCATTATACGATATTTATCTACTCATCCACGTGCATTTAACTAACATTTACGGGCTGCAAAGGGGCAGAAGGGCAGTTGGAGCAGTCCCTGAGGCCATGAGCTGGCCAGCAGCCAGAACAATGGGAGCTGTGTGCACTATGATTGGTGTTGTTCTAAAATAGTTTACGTTATATAACAAACAATAGCCATGCAGACATTTTAGACAAGAGGTTTTAGGTGGATTGTTTTTCTTTACGCTTGATTTCGTTTTGATTTTGTTGAAATGGTTGCGTAAATACGCAATTAGACTTGAAATTTTCTAACTGTGGCTGCAACTTTCCACTCCCCCACCCACACACACACACACACACACACCCTCACATCAGCTTAACTCCCACTCCACAGAGTAAGAGCATATTCAGGCATATTAGCACGAATCGTAATCAGGCATTATCGAGCAAATGTCAAAAATTGAAATACTTATAAAAAGAAATAAAATTGACGCATATGTTGCTGCAATTTGGACTTGTGGTCGAAAAGGGGCGTGCCCCGGCCAACCCCAACGGCCAGCTCAATAGCAACCCCCCCGGGTTCAGTTCAATCGTGTTAATTCATCCGATAAGTGCACAATAATATCATAAAAATTCCTGACACCAGCGAAATTTGACAAAATTTCCAAGCCTATTAGCAGGGCAAACAAAAGCCATGCGTTTCTGGACTTAAGGGTGGGCAAATAGAGGGTTTTATTGGCGCAAGGGTTGGCTTCTTCGAGCCACTTTAAAGCCTAACGATTTGTTTAGCCAGCAAATTTGACAAGATTTGCAAACATTTTAAAACAATGCGCAGTTTGCGAGTGGCTGGAATGAAACGGTACTCGATGTCATTAATCACGCGCCCCATTGATGCCACACCCACGCCCAAGCCCACGTCAATTGAGCGCGACATGCAATTGATAATTAAACAAATATTTATGTACAAATAATTGGCATTAAATTGCGTTATCAATAAATAATTTTTACAACTCAGCGCTGATATAAACTGCCATGGCTACACAGATAGAGTAACAGATACGGATACAGTTGCAGATACAGTTACAGATACAGATACAATTGCAGTTGCAGATTGCACGTATCCACAAGTACGCGCTGCATATTTAACCATTGGCTAATTATGTTGACCGGGTTGCGTTCACTCAGAGTCAATCTATATGCAAAAAAAAAAATAAAAAATAATATTGATATTTTTATTTATTTTGTTTGCTTTTTTACAATTTACAATACAAACTGAGGAGAGACTTTGATTAATGAAGTTACAGGAATTCATTTAGGGTTGCAGTGCTAGCAGTCAAAGTTCTTCTAAAAGTCATATCTCTTAACTTAAGCAAACTAATAAAATGATTTTCTCTAAATAATCAAATATCCATTATATTTAATATTATTTTCAGTTTTCTGAACTTATGGCAATTCAAAAATATATTTCACCCTAGAAATCTAAATCTTCATCATAGAGAGAGTTGTTTGTTATTAATCAGCAAACAGTCAACTTAATGGCACACATCAGCTACTATATATCATTATAATAATATATTTTATCATTATCATAACATTATATATCGTTATAGACTTTGGAAGTGCACATATACGTAAAACGTTGACAATAATAAAGTAAATTCCATTTATTGACATACAATTTTAATTCACTCTCAACATTGAAAAATACTTTTAACGGATGCGCGTTTGTCTCTTTTTTATTTTACCCCATTCTTGATAAAGTTTATAATTGAGTTGTGTTTTTTTCATTAAATGCGCGAATTGATTTGCTTGTTGTTGTCGTTGTTATGGTTGGGGCTTCCATACAGAGCAAACTTATTAAAAACTGATAAATGAGTTTTATTGAATTTTATTTATAATACATGTAGTATGTGTGTGCATGAGGCAGGACAGTTAAGTATATAAGTATTTCGAAAATTTGGGCAGCTACTGCGTAAACTTTGATGACGATAATGCCAAAAATGCCAAATGAAATCGGGGTGTGTATAAAATTTACGTGAATGATAAGAGGTTCGACGTTAATCTTGCGAGTTATAAATGAGGATTTAAAGAGGAAATTGTGCTGGTAAGTGGTAAGCGATTGCTAAACGATTAAAAATTATTCCAATCAGCTACGAGCTGACGGATTAGATTTCTGATAATAATGAACAAATTAGATTTTCAATAAAAACGCATGGGTTTACTTCAAGTATTGTTGGGGACGATTATCAGTTATTAGTGAGAAAATTAATAGCTATATAAAAATTGTAAATTATCAAGAGGCTATTGTATGGGCGGTAAATTTTTAAAGTGCGATACAAATTTAAAGAAATCATGAACTTCATATATGAATTTATTTTTATATTTTTATTTAAGTATATTTATATTCATATTTATATATACCAAATCAATTTAACGATTAATTTAATAAAAGAGAACAGAAATGTATTAAAGCATTTATCTGCATCTCTACCTGTATCCATCTTTGTTTCAATTTTTATCGTTTATACGTTTATCTAAGCTGCTTAAGCGCTGCAGAGCCTTAGCAGCTCAAGTGTATCTTATAGCTATCTATATATTTAAGGTGTATCTGCATCTGTATCTGTTGCAGCCTGTGAACTGCGGTCGCGTCTTGCTGCGCTGGACAAATAAAGTTGCCTCATTAGGCGCAGCGTAAACAAATTCGCTGCCATTCAAAACCATCAGCCAGGCAGCGAACCAATGAACCAGCCAGTCAACCACACAACCACTCAACCACTCGGATAGTGGAAGAAAATGTGTAGCAATGCACGGCAGTTGTTTGCTCAGATACATTTTGCTGCCGTTGTCGTTGTTTTTCTTGCTGTTGTTGTTGTTTTTGCCTTGCGTTGCGACAAAGTTTTTTAACCTTTTGTCGTAACACACACGGCACACTTCCTTATAGCGCCAGGTCTGAGTTCGAGCTCGAGCTCGAGCTGGAGGTATATCGAATCCGACACGACAGTTGTCGGAAAGGTACATAAACGTGTATTGCAGATAAGGCCACCTTTTGGCTGGCTGCTTGAAAATCGCATTTTGATTTGTATTCCGTATTTGATCAGATACACAACATGAGAGTTACTCAGTCACTTTTTCCATATTTGAACTGCATTTTGTAATTATTTGTTTTGTAAATTCAATTGCCAGATAATGACGACGCTGCCGTTGCTGCCGTTATCGTATCCTGGCTATCCCTATACCCTATACCCAGTACCCTATCCCTTTGCCAGTGCCAGTGCCTGTGTTTACAGATATCAATATTTTATTTTCGGTTAGGCTTTGTTTGTCTTTTCGACTGTGTTCATAATTTATTATCTGTTTTTTTTTTTTTTTTTTTGTGAGCGCACTTATCGTGCGAGTTCTTGAGCTGGGCGTTGTCCTCGCACTCGTCTTTGACGTCTATTATGATGGATTAATTTTCAATTATTAAGAGCCGTTGCCCAGTTGCTTATCGAGAGCCTGAAGCGGTAGGCGGTAGGTGGCACTAGCCTAGCCCACCGATACTCCGCCTTATCGTTTCCTCTGCCATCGCCAATAATCAATTTTCAATTAATTCAAACCGCATATCAGCCAGAATACGTCGCCGTTCTCAAGACCCCAATCCCACACCCATTTTAGGACGCTTAATCAGAACCGATAGCATTCGTTGCTATAAACAAATATATATATATACATATATATACTATATACAAATTATAGAAATTTGTTTAAAGCCGTTTAAATTGCACTTTAAGCGTCGTAGTGTCACTCGAGACGTAATCTAATCGCGCCTGCGATTTAATTTATATAATCAACTTGTTTTCATAATTAAAAAATATTAAAATTGTTTATTATACACACAGAAATCGTATGGCAACCACAACAACACCCAAATCTCATCTGCCCGAATGGAGTTTTATTCGAACGTCTGGGCTTTTGGGCATGTTATATGGCCAGCCTACGGTCCGTTTGATTGGTTTGTGATCGCCCCAGACGTTGCCTTATCGCTCTTTTACCTATTTTGTTGGCACTCTAATTGAAATTGCATTGAAATTGATTGATTTGCTCATAAATGTGAAATAGTCGAGCGCATTTCTCAGCTCCATTGTTTGTTAATCGTTTTATTTCGGGCGGCATTAATATGTGGGTTATAGTTGTATCGCTTGATTTGTGGGCTCTCAAGTGGCTCCACAGATCGCAGTGGGGCCATGAGGCAACCAATGACAGCGGGTGCAAAGTTAAGCCAACGATTGCTCAAGGGTACTTTGAAATTGGGTCTTGTCGGGTAACTATTATCGATAGATAGAATGGTAGTTAATTAGTGACATAAGAGGTTAGGGATTATGAAATTTCGATCATTGAGCTTTTATTCCATTTAATTTCTAGTTTTAAAATACCGAATATGTTCGTTTGACATGGTTGTTCATCTCATATTTTTTCTTTATTTAAAAACGATTCGTTTTTGGGATTCTAAGAGTTAGTTTAATATTGTCTTTCACCTAAGTGCTTGTCAGCATATGAACAAATGTGAAAAAAAAAAAGGAAAAAGATCCTAAAATTTTTTTTTTTAATTTTTGACCAGTGATTTTCTTTTTAACATATTGGAATTCATAAGTATAAGTTTAGGTTTTTTAATTAATAATATTTAATTAATATAAAACGTACGGTCAATTCCGCTTTTCTCAATTTTTCTATGCTCAGCCACACATTACGTATACGTCACGCAGTCGCCAGTTTATGACAAATTCAGCAGTTTCCCACGTTCTTAATTAGCCGACTGTCATAAACAATGCGTAAAAACGAAATAAAAAAATGTCTAAATAAATATATGTATATGCTCCTCGGCGAACAAATAGTTTTTCGAAAACATTTAGCAAAGTCAACAGCAACGGGCGCCTCTTCGCGCATTAATCTCCATTAAAAGGGAATTTCAATGAATTTACGTTTGGGCACAATGTGGGACAGAGTGGCGCCAGTGGCAGCCATTCGCTGCTTTAAAGTCCGACAATCATTGTCCACACTCAGAGAGAAGACACCGAAGCTACCGCACTTACGCGACGTCTGTACTTACATTTGCAATAATTCGAAGGTAAACAAATGCCAAAAATGCTTAGAGAAAATGATTTTATGCTGCCAAACCCCAGCCGCAGCCCCGCCCCTGCCAAAAGCCAGACAGCATCCACGAAGGCGACGCCGCAGCGCAAACATTTTAGTCGCTCAAAACGCTAATGGGTAAACAGCTGCGGATGCGGTGAAGATCCAAAGCTGAAGCTAAAGTTGAAGTTGAAATTCAAAGTTGGGCGCGTTTTGGATGCGTTTAAAAACGCGTCGCACTTCGAAAACTACTGTACGGAAATGGGCCCTTGAGTTGGCAATTCTAGTGATTAGCGTATACGCTTTCATCTAGATTGGTTTTCCCAAGATAAGCCAACGATCCCCAGTTATAGTAAAAATATTTGATTTATCAATTTGCCACAGCTGCCTATCAAGATGTATTAAGCTCTAATCATAGACGTTGATTTACCAATGCCAAACACCTTCCAAATGCCTCGTTATAAATAACATATTACGAGTGCGTGTCAAACAATAAGTCGTATATAACCGTATAGCATGTACTATTAGCAACAATTGCATTTATCAACAACATTGGAAATCGCCTCCAGCGCCGAAAGAATTTCTGTTTGATTTGTGTGCGCTGATAACTCGGAGAGCACCCAAATGCGAAACACTCCCCCCCAAACTATGGGGTGGATTGGGTCTGAGGCGTATGACAAATCTGATTACCTGACCGACTTGCGTTGAATTTTCAATTTCCAATTAGCGACAGCACTTCTATATCATATTGTGTCAGGCATTGATAGCTGTGCAATTTCTCGAAATTTTTGTATCGCTTGTAAAGTGATTCAATTATAATGAAATGACATTTGGTTTCCTTATAGACATTGTGTCACCCTTGCTCAATGACATTGATTAGCCAGCTATAAGAATATGATGAATGATATTGATAGTTCTGATATTACTAAGGGCAGCGTTTGACGTCAACCAAAGTCCAGAGGTCTTGCCTCTTCCGGTTAATCATGCTTACGATTTTTAATGCGAAAATGAAGCCAGGAAGTGAACATATGAAAATGGTGTTGTATGGGTCAGTGTTTAATAATAGTAATGGGTGATTTACAAAGTAGAGCGGTGACTGAAAATTATATGATATCACAAGATTTGATTAACAAAAGCAACACATGGATAATTTTAATAAAAATTTGTTTCCACATGTACAAATTATAGTCAATTTTGGTATGATTTTTGACATAAAATCTGACCTCCTTACAATCATTAAAAATAATTTGCATTTCTAAGTTTTGAGCATGTAACATGTATTTTCAATCATGCATATACTTGTATTTTAAATGCAGAATCAATCTATATGGCAAATTATGATCAAAATGTCTTCAGATATGGAAATCGGTTCATTTGTGTTTAATTTAATATGTCAATAAAAATTTCACAATTTGTCTATCTATATATATACGTATGGTAAGGCGGACATTGCACAAACCCAATATAGTACTTTTTTGTACTTCGTGAACGAGTATAAAAATAAGTCTACCGGCTATCGGCAGATAGCTTTATATAGTTCAACTAACTACTTTTTCGAGAATATAATCAACATTAATTCTCGTGACACACCCCCTTCTGGCAAGTGTTCCCCACCCCGCGGCATGAGTCATTGAAATTCGGCATATCACAATGCGGTCAATGGCTTGCGTCAATAAAGTGGTCATTAATGACCATTATCGGCATTGAGTCGTCACCGTTGCGCCCGGCATTTGCACAACAAAGCGAAATCTTAAATGTAAGCCGCCTCAAAACAAAAGCTGAAGAAAAAGAGTTTTTGGAAGCCCATCAACACCCGTTTGGTGTGCTATTGACTCAAAACGGTAGCCGCTCAACAGTGGCTAATGGTCATAATTAAACGTGGCTTATTTGCATAACTGAAGTGCACAGTGGAGGGAAACTGAGCAATGCAAACTTGGACCCAACTGCAAAGGAGGCCGCCTCAAAGCTTTTATTTTTTTTACCAAGCTATTGCGGCCATTTTGGTAGCGTCACATTTTTTAATACCACAAAATGCGCGCTGTTATTTAGTTTAAAGTTTTTATTTTGTGCTTGCACTTGCATAAGGCAATGCGACATGGTCTTAATTTACAACTAATTGTCATATGACCGACTATCAATGGCCGTAATTTATATGTGAAATCGCAGGGATTTGTTGGCCATGTGCTGTTTAAGTCCCTGCATGGGCAGCTGTCTAATTGCCAGCTAACTGTACTTAAATATCTTTATAATTGACGCCAGTGGGTGTCGTAAAACGCATCGCGGCGTAATACTAGTAGTAAGTACACCCAGTCTACGGCGATGTTTGAGCAAGCTTACGACCAAACCCAAACCCAGCCCCAACCCCAACCCCAGCCCCACCCAACAACCACCCGCAATAAAATGCATTTACGTTATTTGTCAAGTTTATCGCAAACGGCAGCGTGGGTAGCTACTATGGCCAAGCACTGTGCCTAATTAAACCCGATGGTGCTTTATCGACTTGTAACGATCGTTGAACGTTGCGTTTATGATTTTCAAATACCAGTAGCCCTGCTGCACGCTCCTATCATATATTTCAGATTGCCTGTTTATTTAAAAGGGCCTTGTTGTTGTTGTCATTTGATTTTTATAGTCGGTCACGCAGTGAAAAGAGTATATTGGGTTTGTGCAATGTCCGTCATGCTGTCCATCTGTCTGCCCGTATGAAGCTTTAGACTTGAAATTTGGAATATTTACTCTTGTATACCCGCGTCAGATAAAGTGTTCAGATTTTTTGGATATACTCATTGGGGGCGTGTCAAATCGATATAATCGAAATATTCCCTTAGTTTTAAAGCTAGATTCATACATTTACATTTACTTTTCAAAAGATACTTTTCCAAAATAACAGTAATAATTATGACCCTCTTCGTCTGTTTTAAGCTGTTATAGGGTAAACGAGTATTGCCTAGTCGGTTACACCCGACTGCAAAGTTCTTACTTGTTAGATTTCGATAGGTGCCCGGCAATTGTGCTTTAAATTTATGAGCTGGGACAGTCGCTGTGGTTTACGATGGGGTGCTCAAGCAGGGGTGTTCAAGCTAACCGCCTAAAGTGATTGTGATTGTGATTGCAATGAATGCACGGTAAACAACATATTCAAAAGCACAAAACGGCAAACACAAACATCCGATAAAGAGGCCTGCTCAGCCCCGATCCAAGCCGAGCCGAACCGAGCCGAGCCAAGTCGACAAACAGAAGCCAAATGAGCTTGTCCCACAGACTCAAGTCGCTGGCGGCCGGAAACAGTCAGGTGACAGACGTCGACGTCGGCTTCGACGGGCTCTAATCAAAGCCAAGTGCGGCCGCTTGAGCTGCAACTGTAGGGCCTGTGACGGCGATCAAAAGCGGCCGAACGAGCCGTCAAACGTTTTCGTTCTTTGGGTCAAACAAACGTTTTAGGTGCCTTAATCCAAAGTGGCTACTGAGTTGCCTAGTTGCAGGTACTCATTCTGCATGGGCAAACACTTCTTGTGGCATTTGGTCAACAACACTTTGGCCAGAGCTACCGATCTCTGTCGTTCTCTCTCTCTCTCTCTCTCATACCCTCTCTCTTTCTAGCTGTGATCTCATGATCTGAGGCATCAAACTTGCGCAGCTCGCATTGCTGTCAATCTCCTGCGGCAAATAAACTCGAGTGCCTCATATGCAAATAGTCAAATATTTGCTCTCCGCTTATTAAGTGAGTAACAGCGGTCAGCGACTGACCGACAGCAGCAGCAGCAGCTACAGCAGCAGCATCACATCAGCGTTCTTTCGAATCGCTTTTACTGACTCAGACACCTGTGCCTGACGAATTGTTTGCTTTGGCTGTTTAATCGCTTTAATGGCTAGGCAATTAACATTTTTTAACTAAAGTCAACGCGTCAAAATTACAACAACAACAAAAATACCCAGCTTACAAGTGTAAAATGTTGCAAAAAACAAGGCATCAATTCATGGTTGATCATTTTCAAATGTCAACGGCTGCCAAGCGCCCTCTATGTTTCGTATTGTGTGTTTATCGATACATTTCAGTTGATAATCGATTTTAAACGCAAAACAAACGCGATTTTCTTATAAAAACACCATTTAATTTGTTTAAAGCATTTCATGGAAATGTGCACTAATTTCAGTATATGTCACAAAAATGCAGCAGCTAACTGCACCCATTTTACATTACAATAAATACAAAAGTATCAATAATTTTAGAAACTCCGGTGAGGACGCCCTTTCGGCCGACTGCTGTGCACAGAGCTAACATTTATAAAATGTTATTTAAACGGGAACTACTCTTGTGGCCACACGCTTAGCCGCCGCGGGGGTCGCTGTGCTTATAAACTAAACAATTGCAGGTGAAAACAAACGGCAAACAGTCCAGTTAGCTACAACAGCAACAATAATGTGTTGTTGTTGTTGCTGTTTTGTTTGGTCTGAATTGCTGCCGTGGCCATTTGTGGTCTCACTCTACTCCTTGGATGCCATATGACCGACCAGATTACTTGTGATTTTCTCGATCTTCTTCAAATCGGGCATATTCTCCGCCTTATACTGCACGCACTACAAATAAATATGAATAAATATTACATTTCAGTTTGCGAATTTACAAAAAGTAATTTACCTTCACGTTGTCCGTCATTTTGAGCAGTATGTGTCCCTTCGAGTGCACATATTTCATCGTGTATCGGCAATTGTGTGGATTCGCGATGTACATGTTCTCGGCGGCGATTTCAAAGTCTTCCCAGTTTTTAACAAAAACCATGTTGAATTTTATTTGTTAAATGCAAAAAGTAAAACGAAGCACAGCTGCGACAACAACAACAACAAACGTCAAAAGACAGCGTGTCAAAAACGCAGTCAACCTATCGATAGTTTTACTCGTACGATATTTTGCTTGCTGGTCACACTTACGCGCTTTACACGCTTACCAACACTGCAGTCATTTCTCATTCATCACGAAAATCGGTCGCTCGGCAGGTATTCCCTGCAATTATTATTGCCTAAAATGCGATAAAAACAACGTGCTTTGCTGTCGAAAAGTGGTTAATTTGTGCACCAGTTATGCAGTTATGTGGTTGTTATAAAATACAAATGCAACGAGCAGCGGAAATGTGTGAAATACGTACGCGAAAAAATGAAATCTAGTCAAAAATACGTCGCAAATGGAGAGGGGCAAGAGCGGAGGATGGCCGAACATAGCCACAGCGAAAAACTAAAATAAGTGACACGCAGAACAAGCGAAAAATGCAATTATCTTAAAATAAAATAAACAAGCTCCATATACAAAATACACAAACTAGCAAGATTCATAAACACAGCAAAAACAAAAAGCCACGCGACTGTATTGGTGTGTATATGTATATGTATATGTGTGTGCATGTGTGGGTGCAGCGCACACAGTAGCTGAATAGTGTTGTTGTTGTTTGGGGGTTGAAAGCTGCATAACGCGTGACGTGTGACAGTGTGTACCCAACCCCCCACACACACATACACGCACAAATCGCCACCCACACACTCGAATGCGTAATTAGTAAGAAGCAGCCAGAAAAGACTCCAACCAATAAAGAGGGAGAGAGAGAGAGCAGAGACAACAACAATAACAAACATGATGGACAACGATGACACAATGCTCAATAATCACAGTGGCCCGCAGTCGGGCGCCGAAACGGTCTACGGCACCGAGGACAACAATATGGTCATGTCCGAGAAGGTATTTATTCCCGTTGTCAAGTGATTCACTGTTATGTTGATAAGACCCCATTCATATCTTTAACAAGTCTTTTTTTATGTTCATAATTGAATGCGGCGCAAAGATAATGTGCCCATATTTACAGGAAGTGTCACTATCACAGTTACACTTGTCTGCGAATTATCGGGCGCTTACCCATACTCTTCTGCTCCCACTGCCTCTCGCTCTCTCTATCTCTCTCTCTCTCTCTCTCTCTCTTTGGCTTGTTTATTATGCATCAGCTGACCGCAGCGCGAGTCGTTGACATTCACAACTGCCAAAAGACTGCCCGAAAAAGGAGTGCAAATATAGAGAGAGAGAGAGAGAAAGAGGAAGAGCGAGAGGAAGCAGCAAATAGAAATCAATAAAGCGTCCGTTTGCCTAATTTAATGTCGCCTCACGCAATACGCTTAGCAGTTTATTTTTATGTACCATTCCCCCTTGCTGCCCCTTCCCCCAATCCCTTGTTGGCCAATATTTTTTTACAGTCTGTTCCCGTTGAAAATGGATGAAAAAAGAGTATATCGGTTTTGTGCACATGCCTCCTTCTGCCTTAAAGTAACTGCGACCCTTAAAAGATATATATTTTTGGTCAGCATTAATAGACAATTTAGCCATGTCCGTCTGTCAGATTCTCTGAATAAAGTTCCTGCATACCCTACGTAGATAAAGCTGTGATCAGGGTATCCCCTAACAGGGCACGTCCGACTGGAGCACTCTTAAATGTTTTTTCTGTCTGGCAATCAAAGCCGGCGTCATTGATTTTTGCACTTTATCAGCTTCGCTTTAATCGGGCTGCCCTCAATGCAAATGCGCTGGCATGAGCTCATCGAGCTGCCTCTTAAGAAAACCTCCGGCGCCCCAAAACGGGCCCTAGCACATGCTCCACTTGCCCCTCGGGCAACCTGTTAATTGAGTTAAAGCCGCCTGCATCTTAACTTAATTTCAGTTAACTCATTGAAGCGACGCTCCGTCACAACCGTGACGCATATGCTTTCAAACTTAGTTGTTGCTGCTGCTGAGCAATAAAACTGGTTAAACTTCAAACAGCTTGGGAGCTGAAATAGCTTCTGTGCAAAGCGTTGTGGCCATATGGGCAGGTAGAGCCCAACCTTGGATGAAACATTGTTTTTGTGACTCTTAAATGCGGAAAACCAGTCATGTTTGAAAGCTTTAACAACAGATCTAAATCGAATTCTAATTGATTTTTGCATACACAAGCGGAGGACTTACACATGATACAAAATTTTAGGAAATGATTTGGTTTAAGGTTCGGTTTATGATTTGAAGAATATTGTAGTTCCTGATTCAAGCGGGTCAGTTAACAACCTTGATAGAGCCATTTATTTCGCTGCAGAAACTAGATTCGAATCCCAATACAAAGATCTTTATGAAATTATAACTTCTAGAAAACAAATACATCAATTTCAATTCATTAAAGGGTGTTTTATCTTCGGCAACCCGAAGTTCATTTTAATTCTGGATCATTTACACATAATCTACATGTAATCAAAACTTTAGTTTTATATTTAATTTCATTCATTTCATATTTAATACGCACTTTCACATCACATAGGCCTCGCACTTTGTGGGTTTCGATTGTTTATTTGTTTTTAGTTTTATGTGTAAACTTTAATTTTGTTTAACTTTAGTTTTTACATGTGCCCATTTCTCTTCTTTTTTCTTTCTTTCTCTTTCAGAATGAAGAGGTTGTCAGCATCGTGAGTTCAAAATTTGTTGGTGCTTTTTTAATTGTTGTTGTCTTACCTTTTATCCGTTAACTAAACGCACGATTTTAAATTCGTTTATATGTTTTTCTCTTGTCTCTCTCTTCATTTGATACGCTCTGCACTTTGAGTTTTATTTTATTTGTTTTTTACTAACCGAAATGGCATGGGAAGTTTCTAACTTTGACCTTTCCAGCTTTCCCATCGCCTGCTCTTACTTAACCATCTTGTGGGTCAGCGCGGGGTCTGGCAACGCTTTACTTGCGTTTTCGTTTACGGCATTTTTCATTCATAAAACAGACCGCAATTATGATAGGTTTTCTTAATGAAGCCATTAATCTCTCTTGCTGTCTTTACATATATAACTATCTTACTCGCACTAACTTTGTCTTGCTGTTTGTTGTTGTCTTGCCGTCTTTGAAATTGATGCACTCGCCGCTCTTCACTCTGCAGGTGCAGCAACTGGCGGGCAGCATTTACCAGGAGTTCGAGCGCATGATCAATCGCTACGATGAGGATGTGGTTAAGAACCTGATGCCGCTGCTGGTGAACGTGCTGGAGTGCCTGGATGCCTCCTATCGCATCAATCAGGAGCAGGACGTGGAGTTGGAGTTGCTGCGCGAGGACAATGAACAGCTGGTCACACAATATGAGCGAGAGAAGAGCGCCCGCAAGCAATCCGAGCAAAAGGTGACAGGGGCAAAGTCAAAAGTTGAAAGGTGAAAACGAATTCAGAAGTAAACGAAACGTTTCTCTCGACAGCTACTGGAGGCGGAGGACTTGGCCGAGCAGGAGAACAAAGAGCTGGCCAACCGCCTGGAGGCCCTAGAGAGCATAGTGCGCATGCTGGAGCTGAAGCACAAGAACAGCGTGGAGCATGCCAGCCGCCTGGAGGAGCGCGAGGCGGACCTCAAGAAGGTGAGCAGCCAGCCCACAAGCCATAAACAAGTTGTTGACCTTTGCTTATTCCCACCTCGCAGGAATACGCCAGGCTGCACGAGCGCTACACTGAGCTGTTCAAGAACCATGTGGACTACATGGAGCGCACCAAAATGCTGATGGGCTCAACGCACTCACAAATGAGCAATGCCTCCGATCGCATGGAGGCCAGCCGGGCGCGTCTCAATCCGGTGGCGCGCAGCTCAGGTCCCGTCTCCTATGGCTTCGCCTCGCTGGAGAACTCCGTTATGCTGGACACGGAGACGATTTGTAGCGTGGGCAGCCAGTCGGATGACTCGGGACCGCCGTCGCTGCAGAACGAACTGGATAACTTGGCTGGCACCGTGGAGCGCAGTGCCGCAACAGATGCGCTGCAGCAACAGCATCAGGCCACCTCGCCGCAGAGTCCCGACATGAGTCCCGTTGTGCCAAATGTGCCCGCAAATGGTAGGTGGAGGCGTCTACCAACCGGCTGAACCTTAGCTAACCTGCAACTCTACTAATTTTCCAACAATTTTCTACTTTCTTTTGTGTTTGTGTTAACTTCACTAAAAAAAACAACAAACCCACATAAACAAAAAAAACCCCAAACCAATCCCAGTTGGTCGTACGACCACCAAGAAGGAGCAACGCTCGGACAATAATCTGTACCAAGAGTTGTCCTTCCAGGATAACGAAGAGAGCGAAGAGAATGAGATTGTCACAGGTAAGCCCTGGATCCCTGCTCGGGCGCCATTCGAATGTTCGCACGTTTGCCTTAAAGTTTCCCAAAACTGAACTCAATGCAATGTTCTCATATCTCTTTATCTGTTTTTGAATGTTTTCTTTGCCGCACACACACAAACAACAAATGCACACACACCCACAAATCTACTGGGACTCAATGGTTACCGCTCCTATCTCACTCAATCTCTCTCTTCCCGTATTAGGCAGCTGGGTACATCCCGGAGAGTACGCGTCTTCAGGTAGGTACCACACACACGACCAAGTCCAAGAACAAGAACAACAACCACAACAAACTCCACAACCAACACCATATAATTCCTACATATATGGAATCATCTATATAACCTGTAAATACATCAAATATCATACGATAATCGACTGAACAAAAAAGTTAAAATACGGATCTAGCGAAATTAGTTTTTTGATATGTGTTGGAATTGATGTGCTCGAGATATTGTTGTCACCATTTTGCAAAGCTTAATAAAATATCATATTTATTGACATCTCATGAAATTTCAAATTTCTCTTTTTATGACAAAAAAAAAACCTTTTTACTTATTCCAAAATCCTTTCTCCCTACAAATTACCAAAAAAAAAAAAAATTTTCTTAAACTTTATGTACAAAAATCAAACACAAAACACCGACACCTACAACAACAACAAAAAAAAAGCTAACGACAACTATTTTGGTAAGTTTTCTACTGCGATACGATATGATATATATAGCTATAGATCCTAACTATCGTAGTCCTTTCTATGTAAGTAGTTTCTCTAGTCGTTTCTCATCTTCGAACTTCAGTTTAATTCTCTGTTGGTGTTAGTGGGTGATCTAGCCATTTTTTTGGGTTACTTTCAATATTGGTTTTGAGTTATCATTATTTTTTTTAAGATTAGTTGTATTTGGTTCCGGTTTTGACTTTGATTTCGAACTACATCAATTCAGCTCAACTTAATTTTACCTGTTTCGTTAAATAACTAAAAGTATGCATGATTTCAAAGCTCATAAATTTATTTACGCTCAATATGCGACCCACTTATGTTCATTATTAAAAACGACAATTTGCTTTACATTTTACGTTTTCCTTAAATTTTTGCTTATGGTATTTCACTTTCTTACGTTTCATAGCATAACATCCACATAACGTTCATCTAATATTGTATCTATCCTTATATTCTCCACGTTCTGCTCTACTAATGACAATTTAATCGCTTTTGCAGGCATGGGCAAGGAGGTGGAAAATCTCATAATGGAGAATAACGAGTTGCTGGCGACCAAGTAAGTGTGACTAATTTAAGTGCAGTTCAGTTATCGATCCACTTATGTCCATCGATCAATCAATCAACCAATCAACACAGAAATGCACTCAACATTGTCAAGGACGATTTGATTGTCAAAGTGGACGAGCTGACGGGAGAGGTTGAAATTGTGCGCGAAGAGCTGAACGCCATGCAACAGTCGCGTACCAAGCTCAGGCAGCGCATCAGCGAGCTGGAGGAGGAGCTCAAGAAGACCAAGGAGCAGGTGAAACAGCAAAGTGAGTGACTCAATCTAAATCCCAAACAGACAAATCTGCTAAGCCAAGTCTTCGGCCTTTTTCAGACACCGAGCAGGAGGAGAACGATGTGCCGCTGGCGCAGCGCAAGCGATTCACGCGCGTGGAAATGGCCATGGTGCTGATGGAGCGCAATCAGTACAAGGAGCGGCTAATGGAGCTGCAGGAGGCGGTGCGCCTGACCGAAATACTGCGCGCCTCGCGCACTGTCGACAACTTGGACAAGAAGTCGAAGCAAAGCATTTGGAAATACTTTAGTAATCTTTTTACGTGAGTAATCCACCCTTGGCTCCGCCGCAGAGTGAATCCTATTAACGGCTAACTATCCTCCCTCCCTCTGAACAGCCCCTCCAACCGTCCGACGGAACGCGTCGCCGACGGTCTTGGAGGGGGGCCGATGTTTCGTCACACAGGCGGAGGAAGCCCTGCCCACAGTCATGGATCACCCAGCCGTGGAGGAAGCGACAATCGCCTTGCCCTAGCCGGCTCACAGCCACCGCCACATCCGGCCAGCGCCGGTCTTGCCAACGCACTAATCATGGCCAAGGATTATGCAGAGGAGGGCACCTCGGAGCGCATCAGCGCCAGGCGGCGTGAACAGTATCGCCAGCTGCGCGCCCATGTTCAGAAGGAGGATGGTCGCCTGCACGCCTACGGTTGGAGCTTGCCGATCAACAAGACCAATCAGGATGCCAATCCGAGTCGCCATTCAGGCGGTGTGCCCGTGCCCGTCTACTGTAATCCTCTGGCGGAGGCATCGCCGCACATGAAAGTGTTTTGCGCGGCCGGTGTCAATCTGCAGGGCGGCTTCACGAAGGACGGCCAATCGCTGATACCCGCCGATTCGCCCTATGCGCCGCGCTCCACGCTCAAAATAGCCGAGATAACCAGCCCCACGGCGGAGCAGAGCGCCGAAGCGCTGGATCGTCAGATGGCGCGGGCCAGCCTCGAGACGCTCGAACCCGAAACGCAGCTCAGTTCGTTTGTGTGGATCTGCACCAGCACACACGCGGCCAGCACGGTCAGTGTGGTGGATGCGAATAATTCGGCCACGGTGCTGGATGCCTTCCCCATATGCGCATCGCATCTGCTGTGTATTGCTTCCGTGCAGGGCGCCATGGAGAGTGACTATGCGCTACTGGAGCAATCGGAGGTCGTCAAGGCGGGTGAGATGCTGCAGCGGCCAGGCGAGGGCACCGACCTGCTCGGCAAGGTGGAGTTTGTGCGCGTGCGACCCAAGTCGGATCAGAACAGCAACAGCAGGCAACACTCGCAGGAGCAGGAGGAGGTGGTGGCGCCGATTATGGTCGTGGGCGTGGTAGAGGCCAAAGAGGCTACGGAGAAATCCAATGAGCAGCTGCCCGCCGTGGATGTAGCCGAGCCGCTGGGCAACGTGGAGGCCATTAAGATACGCCAGGCGTTGCCCGGTGCGCCGCAGCGATTGTCCACCAACTCGGACAACAGCAGCAATCATGTCAACAACAACAACAGCAGCATCAACAATGTGCAGTTTAGCACTAAATCGCTTAATCCCATACTGGGCACCAAGGAGCGCGAAGATCCGGTGATGAGCTCGATGGGACCCACCATGTGGCTGGGCGCCCAGGATGGCTGGCTGTACGTGCACAGCAGCGTGGGGCGCTGGCATGAGTGTCTGCACAAGGTTTTCCTGCCCGATGCGGTGCTGGCGATTGTGCATGTGGAGGCGCGAGTTGTTGTTGCGCTGGCCAATGCCCAGTTAGCCGTGTTCCGCCGCCAAACAGACGGCCAATGGGATCTGAATAGTTATCACCTGGTTACGCTCGGTGATCGCAATCATTCGATACGTTGCCTCTGTGTGGCTGGCGAGCGCATTTGGGCCGCGCATCGCAACAAGATCTTTATTGTTGATCCCATATCGCTGAACATTGTGCACTCGCTGGACGCGCATCCACGCAAGGAGAGCCAGGTGCGCCAAATGGCAGCGACCGGTTCCGGCGTTTGGGTATCCATACGGTGAGACAGCTAGACTTAAATGCAATCGCAAATCAGTTGCAAAATAATATTGCGTACTTCTGTAGTCTGGATTCCACGCTGCGTCTGTACAATACGCATACGTTTGAGCACAAGCAGGATGTGGACATTGAGCCGTATGTCTCGAAAATGCTGGGCACCGGCAAGCTGGGCTTCAGCTTTGTGCGCATCACAGCGCTGATGGTCTCCTGCAATCGCCTCTGGATTGGCACCAGCAATGGCGTCATCATCTCCGTGCCGCTGGCGGAGACACAGCAAAAGCCACGTGAGCAGCGATTATATCTACAATTTTGCACATTAATTATCGTGTTCTCTCTGCCCTCGCCCAGCCGATCCCCATGGCCAAATGCCATTGTGCTGCATGGCCAATGCTCAACTGTCCTTCCACGGTCATCGCGATGCGGTCAAGTTCTTTGTGTCGGTGCCCATGCTGCAGCAGCCGAATGTCGCGCTAACCTTCACCAACAAAAGACCCGACATGTTGGTAATGTGCGGCGGCGAGGGGTATATTGACTTTCGCATAAGTAAGTGGAGCCAGCGGCTGTCCAAGCTCTAGTTAATCAATTGGCCGGTCACAAAATCAGGGAGAGCGAACGCGCGTGCTCTCTCCCATATGCAAAATATAGTATAACCATTCCATATTCCTCTGCAGGACATGATAAATACGATGCTAGTGATAATGCAGCGCATTTGATAGTTTGGAAAGTCGATACGTAAGCCTTGCTTTTGATTTTGATTTTCGGTTGTCTTCTTTTGATTTGCGCTCTTTATGTAAACTTAACTTTTGAGTTATTTTCGCTTAGTTTTGTTTTGTTGCGTTTTCGTATTCGTTGATTTAATCGCATTTTCTTTTTGTTTAACTTTGCCGCCCGCGTAGTACCTTCAATTTGTAGTGCTCCGCTCAGCGTCGCTACGCCTGCCCGTAGGCCCCACGCTCAAATTGGAATGCAGCATTTGTCCGAGCCGTGTGACCCGATTAAAAGACCCCTAAGGTTTATGCAAATTTATGTTAAATGTTTGTTTTTTTTATTTATTGCAATTTTGACTATCACGTTTTCCTTCCTATATGTTATTGCACTTGGTCACAGTTCCACCGAAATCCACCCAGGTCACAAGTGGATATTGTAAATTGTTCAAAATTGTTCGCATTGGTGTCCTTGTAATTTGTCCTTCTGAATATTATACATAAAGATGCAATCGTATACAAATATGGTGTATATATACATTTTTAAATACACTTTTGATAAAGTTTTTGTAATTTATCTTACCTTTTTTGAATATTGTTTTATAACTTTTTAGTTTTTTTGGTTGTTGTTATTATTGTATTGCTTAATCTGTTGATTTTATTTTCCTAAGTAATTTTTTATATTTTACTTAGTTTTGCTTAATACTTTTAAATTGCTGGCTATTCTACAAACTACCAAAGAAAACGCGCACTTTCACTAAGAAATAATCAAAAAATAAAATATTACTAATCAAAACTAAATTATATGCAAGTTTTAACCACAAAGAACATAATATATATTAAACAAGCTCCGAAGCAAAGTATAAATACTATTATATAAACTGTTCTTTTAGGAGCTACATACAATTCTAATAATACTTAAAAATGCTTTTGTATAATATATCAAATACCATTTCCAAACCTTTGTGGTTGTGTCGCTGCAGCATTAACTATGTGTATATAATAATCATAGCAAATGCCTGAATACCCTTACTAATTATATTTTTGTGAAATTTTCCAGATGACAATGACATGGAGAACAGTATTCAACTGGAACCAAATCAAACAATTGAAAATCGAGGCGATAAGAGTTATTTGATTGTGTGGCATGTTAGTCAACGTTAAAACTACTTTGTTTTAAGTAATATATTTATATAAAAAAAGTTTATGCATATATAGTATATACATATACATATACATGTATGGAAATCCGACCTAAGCAGTTACAATTTTCGCTGGCTAGAAAAAAGAATACCTTAATTTAATTTTAATCCTATTTTTAACTTATTTACGGTACAATGCGCGCTAGCATTGCCAAAAACAAAAGTGGTATACAACTGGGTACTAACAGATTTTAGTTAAACAATCCAATTTGTGCTAATAAGTATGCTTCACATATTAGCTTCACATATATATACAAAAACATAAGAGTTATTTATCAGTGATAGCCCGCTAAATATTACAAATATATATATACAAGTATATATATTAAGATTTAAATTTGTACATTTAATGCGCTCTATAGACAAAAAAGTTATGTTTTTTGTTTTATAAATATATATTTAACAAATGTCCAAAAACAAACTAAAGAGCGCCCTGTTTAAACCAATTTGTGCGTGATTTTTGTCCAAATATTTAGTTGAATTTTATTTCTTTTAAGTTAACAATCCCTATAACACAAAAACAAGCAATTTCTAATTAGTTATTTGTTAAATAATTTTAATTTTAGTTGAACAGATTTCGCCTAATTGTTATTAATTTGTTTTAATATTATGTAATAAAAAAAAACAAAACAAAACCGACATTTTAATTGTTTTGGTTCATTTTGATTTGTTTTTAGAGGCGCCAAGTGATATATAATTTTTCAAGCACATTGCAAAGATATATAATATATATATAGTAACTCAATTTTACAAGATTTAAATGCAAAATATGGCATAACAAAGCGAACTTACGCATTAGCTTTGGCTTGATTCGAGCAACTAATTAATGGATAATTATAACAAACACAAGAATATGTACTGTAAATAAAGCCACATTTATATTATAGTAAATTATGTGAAAATAGTTACGGATTTCAAATTTAACAGATTAGCAAAATGGGAAGCTGGAAATGAATACCAAAAAGTAAACAGTTTTTCGTTGATTCTGTTTAAAATCTTTGTTGTCCATTTATTTAATTTATCTTATAATACGCTACAATTAGGTTTATTTAAAAATTCCACTCAACATCTTCACGGCATTCCTTAGCCTGATCATCCAGTGGTCCAAGGCTTTCATCGTCAACTGTGGAATTGTCTTGCATCTCAGAGCGGCATTTCTTGATGTGATCCGAGATGGATGCGTGTCGGCATTGCTTGAAGAATGCATGTGTCATTAGCTTCTTGGCGCTCCAGCGATTTTCCGCATTGCGATTCAAGCAAATTTCCACAAACTGATGAAAATCGTCGGAGAGAACACGTTGACTGAAAATCTCATATGATCTGCGCGCCGTCGCATTCTCAAATGGCATTTTTCCCTGCTCATCCAGCAGCATCGAGTACGTCGATCTGTCGAGCAGGGATGGGACATTGCCGCGAATCTTCTCAGTGTACATAAGCGTTGGCTGCGTCTCGAAATACGGTTGAATGCCGTTGGCCATCTCACAAGCCGTTATACCCACGGAGTAGATATCGCACTTCTCGGTAAACCCATTGAGATTTTGGTCTAGAACTTCCGGCGCGGCCCAATTCAGGTTTTTCTCGTGGGAGACGCCATGCAGGACGGACTTCTTTATGCCATCCTTGATAAAGCTGCGGCTGTCGTGAAAATTTGATAGCACTGCTTTGTGACTGTCCAATAAGATGTGCTGTGCCCGCACAGATCCGTGGACAAAGTCGTTGGTGTGTATGTACATCAAGGCGGCGAGGACATCCTTGAAAATCAGAGCAATGAGAGGCTCGGCAAATCCGTTTGTGAAAATGCTCTCAAGTAGGATTTGGCAGGTGCCAAAGCACAGGTACGGGTACAGAACAAACACATCGCTGTCCACGATAAAGCTGTGCAAGATCCTGTTGATATTTGGGTGCTTGAACTGGCGACAACATTGGATTTCTGCGAAAAGTCTTTTTAGCTCGGCATCGTCGTCTAGCTCCAGCGAGAACTTCTTAATAACAATTACACGATTGCTGACAACGCAATTTGCCTTGTACACCGAACAGAATTTGCCGTGTTTAAATGCCTTGGTAAATTGATAATCGGACAAGATGTTGCTGTACATTATTATTTACTATTTTTATTTTAATGGCTTTTGTTAGAAGTTTTAAATGTTCGAAAGTCAAACAACTGACAATAACAGCTGTTGCTTGAACGGCGTTGACTCGGAAAATTTACGGCCTGTGATTAGGCACTAGAGTTGCACAGCGTAGTTCAATTTAAGAAGTTTATTTTTATTGAACTAACGAATTGTTCACATAAATCGAACATGCAATCCTACCTATTATAGTTCCTTCTTTTAAGTTAGTTTCTCTCAATTTATAAATATAAAATACAAAAAATTCAGAGTTTAATAAATGATGTACTGCCAATTGAGTCGTAGTTCGTTCGTTCAGTTAAGCAAGTAGTTCAATCGAACATTTTGCGACAACTCTATTGGGCACAATTGTTATTGGACTAAGAGGAATCGTTGTCGGCGCAGCTTTTGTTGCTGGTTATTTATATTTTAAATGCTGGTCTAACGGTAGCCATTGCACATGGTCACGCTAGGCGAAACCTTTCGCGCCCACTGGCTGATCGCAACATTCGGCCTGGCCCTGTTCGCGGCCGGCTCCAGCGTGCTCTACTGGAACGAGGGACGCGCTGTTCACACAATGCTGGCCCTGGACGAGGCCTATGCCGACATCTACTCGATGCGCTTCACCGAGGAGGAGCAGGACCAGAGCTTCGAGAATCGCATCGTGCATCTGTCCGGCCCCATTGTGTGCGGCGAGCCGCTCACCGAGCCGGACTACAATATTCAGCTGATGGCGGTGAAGCTGCGGCGGCGCGTCCAAATGTACCAGTGGGTGGAGGAGACGGTCGAGCACCACTTCGGCGAGAGCGTGGGCTCCACGGAGTCGGACTCGCGCAGCTACTACTACACGCGCGAGTGGCGCGACAAGATCGTCGACTCGCGCAACTTCTACAATCGCCATGGGCACACGAATCCGCAGCGCTTTCCCGTCGAGAGCGCCGTCCAGGTAGCTGATGCCGTCTACATTGGCAAGTACGAGCTGGGCGCCGAGGTGAAGGACAAGTTCAGCAACTACAACGAACTCACCTCGGACATACGGCCGGACGACGCCAGCATTAAGCTGCACCTGGGCCTGTACTATCACACCAGCGATGTGTTCAATCCGGAGGTGGGCGACCTGCGCATCCTCTTCACCTACGCGGGCATGGAGGGCGAGGTGTACAGCGTGGTGGGCCGCATTCAAGGCAACAAGGTGGCGCCGTATATCACCACACGCGGCGTGCCCGTGCTGCTTGTCTATCCGGGCGAGATCAGCGCCCTGGAAGTGTTCCGGCTCGAGTACCGCGCCCAGGTGCTGCACACCTGGTGGTGGCGCTTCATCGGCTGGCTGCTCATCTTCTTCGGCGTCACCTGCAACACAAAGCTGCTGCGCGTCATATGTAAGTAGAGGATAAGGATATAAGCTTATTTATTTGATACTCGTTCACGAAGTGAAAAGAGTGTATTGGGTCTCTGCAAGGTCCGTCTTGCTGTCCGCCCCCCGTCTGTCCGTAACTCTGGTTACATTTTTTTTTTGGGCAATACACCTCGTCTTCGACCCGTGGGGGTAGTTTTGAAAGAGTTTCCATTTGAAATTTTATAAAAACAA
This sequence comes from Drosophila colorata, assembly GCA_035041545.1. Taxonomy (NCBI): domain Eukaryota; kingdom Metazoa; phylum Arthropoda; class Insecta; order Diptera; family Drosophilidae; genus Drosophila; species Drosophila colorata. The sequence goes on from JAWNLD010000564.1 coordinate 13,555,914, forward strand.
TTTGGAACATATATTGCTAGATTGATATAAATAACTACATGTATATACTATATAAATAATGATCTCCTGCGCTTGCAGTGCTGCGCGTGCCGCTGCTGATTGCCTTGGCGCCGGATGCGCATTATCCAGTGACTGGGAATTTGGTCATCGCCTTCTCGCTGGCGCTCACCATTGCCGCCGTGGCATGGATCCTGCATCGTCCTGTGATCGGCGCCTGCCTCTTTCTGGCCGGCGCCTCGCCCTACGTTTGGCTGACGCGGAATCTCGTGGATTATCAGCGCGTGGACTGAACCAACAATCAAAACCAAAACCGGTTCCATAGCTTTTTGTGTGTGCCATTTAACATAATTGAGACCTGCACTCTCCCCCGTCTGCGTCTGCATCTGCATCAATAAAAACTGAATAACACTTAATGCTAGCGTATCCTGATCCCTAATAATCTTAGAATTCTCGAATGCCCGCATTCGGGGGCTCGCTGTGCCCACTGGCCGCGTTGGCGCTGGGCTTTGGCGTGGACTCGGTGGAGGTGTGGACGCTGGGACTCTGCGACTTGTCCTGCTCGTCGTGGCAGGACGGCGGCTCCTCGAAGCGCACGTAGGGCTCGAAGCTGTTGTTGATCTGCACGGAGCCGCGATGCAGGTTGTTGGACTCCGCCTCGAACAGAATCTCGTTGATGAAGCGCTCGGCGAGCAGACGCTGCTCGCGCGGCAAACGCTTCAGCTTGTGCGTCCAGGTGCGCGCAATGGACTCTTCCTCGGGATACGTGCCTGCCAAGTATTCGCAGGCAATGTTCAGCAGCTCGTCCGTGTTGTGGGTGCTCACCGTACTCGTGCTGGGCGCACTGCACGGCGGCGTTTGCCTTGCTCTCTTTGCGGCCGCGTAGTCGCCCTGGACATGCGGGGCCTGGTGCATCAGGCCCGAGGATGGCGGAGGAGGCGGCGGCAACGGCGCTGGCAGCGGATCCACCTTCTGCACGTGTCCGAACGACTTGTGAAACATCTCCGAGATGTTGGGCGTCTGTCCGGCCGCACCGCGGTACGGATAGTGCAGGGCGGAGGCGATGCTGCTGCCGCTGCCGTTGCTGTTGGCGCCATGCTGCTCCATGAAGCTGGCCGTCGAGCTGGAGTTCTCGTTGAAGGAGAACGTGGGCTCGTTCTTGAACGTGGGATTCACGGCCAGGAACTTCTCGGTGTTGCGCAGAAAGTCGAGCTCCTGGAACGTCCAGCAGCGAGGCGTGTGCAGGCTGCCCGCGCGCATGGCGCTCTCCACGACCTTCAGTTCCTTGCGGTAGTTGGTGCGCAACGTGTTGATCTTCTTCTTCACGTCCTCGACGGTGGCGTCGCGCTTCAAATAGTGGTAGATGGGCACCAAGCGCTGGTAGGCCTCGGCGCGCTTCTCCCGGTTCGTGTAATCCCGCAGCGAGGTGTCCCAGAGCACGGGCATATCGCGGTAGGTCTGTATGAAGGCACGCAGGTAGTGGCGATTCTCCTCGGCGCCCGACATGATTTTGATGCTGTGCGTCTGTGGCGGCGGCGGCGGCGGCGGTTGGTGGAGCATTGTTTTCAAAAACAACTTTCAAAAAAAAAAGTGCCCTCGTTTTGGGCGGTAAAATCAAAAATTTTGTGCTTTCTTTGCGACCAGGTGAAAAAATGACGAATTTATGTATGGACCCATTGACGAAATGTCAATGTTGTTGTTGTTGTAGTTGTGCTGGTGGTGGTTTGTTTGACAGATTGCTGGGCATATTGCTACATTGACGTAACTGCGCTTGTGTGCGTGACGTCACAGCAACAAGTGTTGTCCGCTGTTATTTTTGTTTTGCGACGTGTGGCAGCACTGCTGCATTAATCGAATGTCGAATCGATATTCCGTGAGCAGTTCTGAGTGAACAGTGCCTCTCTGAGTATAACAGTGGCTGGCATTAACATTGTGTCAATGTAGTGCTTAACAGTGCCTTTGTGAGCAGCAGCGCACGCAGCATTAACATTTATGTAAAATAAAGCGAGACGAACAGCCGTGCGACCGGACGTGTTTGACCGTTGATTTTGATTTTTAATTCCGACGCGCTGCCAAAAAAGCAAATTAATCGCGTACTAGGCGCAGTGTAATTTGTTGCATACCAACTATAATAAAAACTCGTGCAATTATTCGCGTATATGCAACATAGATTGTAAACAGGATAGCGAAAAGTGACAAAAAAGCGACGCCGCCTGCTGCATTCAATGGAATTCGTATACAGCGCCTGTGACTGTGTGTGTGTGTAAATTGTGACTGTCGGCGCTTGTCGGTGTTCTTTTGCGCGCCGCTTTTTAATTGACCAAAACGTTGTTTGATTCAATTGTGCAAAAACAAAGATGCTGTGGCATTGGGCATTATTCAAGCAATGAGTAAAACGTAGCAAACAAACCAACAACGAAATAAACAAAGAAAACTTAACACAAAAGTTGTTGTAGCGGTCTGTTTTGTGTGTGCGTGTGTGTGTGCCAAATTGAATGCAATTCAAACGAAATGGAGACCATCGAGGAGCAATCAAAAACAGGTGAGTTGAAGGTGGGTGAGGGAAGTAAGGTAGCAGCAGCTGTTTTGCCTCGCAGCCGCTGTTCGTTTTCTTTTCTTTTTTTGGTATATATTATATACATTTTTTTTTTAATTTTTCAATGTCGCTCACATAAAAAATGTCACTGCCAGCAAATAAATATCTTTGCTAGTACTTTTTGTTGTTTTTACTAAAAAAAAGAGGCAGGGAATTTTAAGCTACTTTCTGAATTTATTTCGGTCTGAAATATATTTATGTGTGCTAAATATATTGCGCCCCTCGCCCCGCAGCGCAGTCGGCAACCCCGGCACTGTACCGAGAACAAGCAACAACAAAAACCGAAAGCGCTAAAGACTAAAACAAGGCGCAGCCGCCGCGGCGAAGTTCCTGCCTGCCTGCGCAGGCCTCTGCCTTTTGGTTAGAGCAAGCAACAAATTGCGTGCGCTCACCCTGTCTCTCTATCTCGCTCGCGCTCTCGCTGCTTTTTGTTATTGTTGCTAGAGCCGCCTGGTGATTTACCTACCACACGTTTGCACGTCTGCTTTCCCTGCTGTCCTGCTTCCCTCTTTCCGGGTACTCGCTTAACAGAGCGCGCACATGCCAGTGTTTTCGGCTGTCGGCTCAATGTTAATGGCATTTTCTCACAGACACACAATTCTTGTGCATGTGTATGAAGGTCTCTGCGTCTGCGTCAAGGCTCTGCCCCCCATGTCAACGTAATTTTATTACAAGATTCCACTTTGATGAGTCTATTTGATATTTGACAAAATCTCTAGCAAAATCTCAAGTGTGTTCATTATGCAAATGCCATTCAATTAGTTTTTCATCATGTCTCTGGCACGCAGCCAACGCCAACGAAGAAGCGGAAGAAGAAGAAGCAGTAAGCTAGGGTGACCAGCACAGGCAACGGCCGAGGGAAATTCCCAAAAAACTAAATGCTTGCCATTATTTCCCTTTGCCAGGCCCAAGCAGCACCTGTGAGGGTCATTTCGCACTCTGCCCTTAACTTGTATTTGTATTTGCATTGGTATTTGTCTTTGTACGACGAGTAAGAACACCTGTGGCTTCCGCCTGGCTGCGTTCTCATGCAAAATGTTCGTTGGTCCTCAGCTTAGTTGCAATTCAGAGTTTGATCCTTAAACGTCGCGTCGTTATGTTGCACTTGCCGGTGGCAGCAACCACGCAGCTCAGCTTTGGCCACGGCTGCAACAACAACAATAATTTGGTCACGGTTCGTCGTCAGGCCTGGTCGTATTTCACGTACGCAGCACAGGAGGAAGTCAAACGGGCGAATCTAAAGCAGGCTGCTCTGTGTCAAGTGTATGAGGATTTCACAGGTATTTCATTTCATTTTTCACTGCACCTTCCAGGGGATCACACAGGTTTAGGTATGCAAAGGGTGGATTCCGTTGTTGGTGGTCAGTTTGGGTCAGAAATTTACAGCCATATTATTCTCCTCTGGCCTGTCGTTTTACGCAGTCTAAATAAAAATCAACGAAATCCAGAAAGCATTTGCACTTTAAGGCATTTGGCGCTACCAAAATCAAACAGACCAAAGAAATTTTGAGTTCAAGCAGAAAATGCTGAATTTAGCTAGATAGTCATATATTTCTATGTATATTTATTTATGCATATTATAAGTGTAATTTAAATTAAACGAAAAAGAAATCGAACAATATTCATCCGCAATTTTAAATAAATGCAAGAGTGATCTAGTTGGGATTGCCTGGCTAGAAGATTACCTGTTCCTAGCTACGAACTGGCGTATCGAAAATATAAATATACTTCATCTGTGCATGCTTTGCGAGAACATATTAAACCATATTTAATAGTTCTAGCTCTTATAATCTCCAAACCATTATATTGTCTGGCATTTTCAGAGCTTTTAGTTTAAAATTTTTTTCGATAAGTAATCGAAAACAAACATATTAATCGGTTTGATTCAAATAGCTCTCATAATTTTTCTAAAACAATATGTACTTTATTTGTTATTCAATATATATCAATTATATCTTGACTATCGCGACGTTATCGACATTTTCCTTAGAATCCAGCTAAGTTTGCACATGTTCTACAAAATATTTTTCGCCACATTTCTTTGGAATGTAATTGAAACACATTTCTTTGTGCATAAGTAGTAACTGAACAAAATCGCTTATCGTTTATTTGAATTCTTATCTTGGTTTTTAATAATAACTTGGCAAATAACTGTTTGCAACTTGTGCAAGTGCGACTGCAGGTATGAACGTATTTAGTATCCATCCGCCGTATTATTTTTGCAGTTGTTTGGACTGTCGACATATTTAAGATTACAAGTGTTTCATTTGATATTATTAGGGAGCGTGTTCATTGACTTGGCTAACAACAACAACAACAACAACAACAATGTAAATGGCTGCAACGCATATATCTTAGTCAAAGGTGTAAACTTTGTAAACATAACAAATTTATTGTTTCCTATAGCGCCCATAAATTTATATTGTTGAATTGAGTTGAGTTATTCTGAAATTTCCATGCGTCATGTGGCGTGTATCTCCTGTTCCTCCTCCGCCTCCCCCTATCCCCCACTGGAGCATCTCTATGTGAGTCTGGACTTTGCTCAATTGCACAAGTGGCGACGGGCATCGACAACGGCGTCGACGTCGTCTCGAGCAGAGATACAAAAGCGCAATTGGCATCAGTTACAGCTGCACAATTCTGGATAAAATTAATGCACAACTACAAGTCCATGCAGCCAGTCGGTGAGGGTGGGGGTTGGGTGTGTGATCAGGGGCTGGTGGAAAATTGAATGCACTTGAACATTTTTGTAGAGCTCGTGTGGGTGGGTGGATGGGATGGCGGCGGCAACTGCATTTTCTTTCTTGCTTTGTGCATTTTTCGGACTGTCAAAACTAAGATGGCAATGATATGAAGGTCACAGCAGGGGCAACGGGGTGGTAACAACAACAAACAATAATAACAACAGCAACAATCAGCACTTGGCGATCACAATTAAAATTGATGTCAACAGCTCACAAAATTGCGGTTAAATTATCGACTCTGCCCTTCAGCTGCGGCTGCTGTGGCGGCTGCTCCGAGAGATGCTCTACTCTCGGTTCTATTTTGTCTTGCAATTGTTTGTTTTGTTTTTGCGCAAAAGATTCGCCCTCTGGTTTCCGTTGTCCGTCCCCTCCCAATGCCTTGCCGCGCAATTCGCAATTTGCATAAACAAACAAAAACTGATGGCCATAAATCATAGCGCCAAACTTTGAATACGCTCTCCTCTACTCTTGAACAAAGTGTACTTAAAATTTAGTGAGCTGTTTGTGCAAAAGTACTTAAGAGGGCGTGTGCGGCGGTTGAAGGCAACGGCGGCAGCTACGCGCTCATCAATTACACAAATCACATGTTTATGAATATCCAATAAAATTCATCTGCCTTGTTGTTAAGCACCAAGTAACTAAATTTGATGTGCTAGTTCATTATGTTTAGTTAGCAAATAATGGCTATACTTTCAGTAAGTTTGTATTGTTATTATTTAAAAAGAAAAAACAACCTTTTTTATTCGAAATGTGTACTTAAATTGAGCTTGATTTGCTAATAAAGAGTGAATTTTAGTTCAATTCCCTTTTTTTTTTTTATCAAGCAGAGGCTTTACAGTATGTAACTCAAATTTGAACCTTGGGCATTTTAAAATTCGAAAAGGAATCTGTACCAAAGTCAAATACACACAAAATATATCTACAAATGAAAAAAGAGTTTATTCAAGTGAAATGTACAATAAAAAAAAATATCTCTAAAATATTTTACAGAGTATATCATAGTCGAAGAAACTTGCTAACCAAGCAGCAGTCATACGTTGAATCTTCTGACTGTGCCCAAGAGCACTTAAGCATTATAATCTTACGCTATATATAGACTAGAACGCTGATGTGTACTACATACTAATGCCTTGTGTCATTCGCATTCCCAATCTCAATCTGCAGAAATGTCCATTATGTCGAAGCTGCCCACACGCATCTGCCTGGTGGGCGAGGCTGGTAAAGATTCTGGCACGCTGCAGGCAGCCGAGAGTTTTGGCCTGCCCGTCATCCAATCGGAGACTGGTCTGGACATCATCAACGATATGGAATGGCGCACTTTCTATGTGCTGCTGGACTTTGAGGACGAAATCTTTGACGCCATACACAAGCAAAAGGAATGGTAAGTGCTCTCTAGCTAGATCCAGATCTAGATCTAGATCTATAAATACATTTTTTTTTTAAATAATGTCACCAAATTGGACAAGACACGAACATGACGCCACAAAATGCCACGAGTGGAGCCGCAGCAGCAGCCAAATTTGAAATTGAGACACGCATGTGCTACCCACCCCCAAAAATACACACATAACAACCCCCCGATCCACTCACCGACTTTTGCGGTAGATTGACAGCGCCAAAACGTTGACAATACACCCTTCCCAGTATTATTTCCATACCCTGTAACCGTCAAGTGTATAGCAAAGCGTTATATAATGTTGCGTAAAACTGTGTAACAGTCAATTGCAGTCTTTTTGACTTCGTAACGTATATTATGTGGTCGCTGTCACATTGAAGTTTATATAATTTTTGATAATGCTATATTTCAAATGTTTAAAACGAAAAATCAATGAAATAAAATAATCGCAAAAATAAGATAATCATTGCATAAGAAATGTCGATGTAACTAAAGAATTCTTATATCAGGAACCCTATATTTGTATGATACCGATTGTCCTGATTACTTCCTTCCCATATGAGCTAAAGACACAAAATTATATTGTAGGTTCTCAAATATCCTTCCCAAATTGATGAAGCAGAATAAAACAAGTTATTTTAAAGATATAAATTTGGTTTATATTAAATATTATATACAGTTTATGTTAATTTTTATATACAGAAAATTGCACAGTTTGTAAAATAACTTTAAAGTAACACAAGAAATCAATTTATCTGCCTTTGGCAACATTTTGTTTACATATGACTGACTGCAGGGTATTTTCCAATTGAGCACTCTCGCCTGGAGCATTCTAACTTATTTTTGTCTGCAAATTTGCTACAAATTGTTGTCAAATTTGAGACTTGCGGCATTATTCCGCCACGCTTGATTAATTTACCCGCTGCGCAGTAATAGCAACATTTAAATAAAACAACAACAGCGTTAACAACACAAAAAACATGCACAGTCTGCTTCATTAGTGATTAACAATAATCATTTTTTGTTTTATTTATTTACGATCATATTCAAGGTCAACAAATGCGTTTGTTGTGGGCTGGCTTGCAAATTGTGGCAGCAAATGAGAGAAAGGGGCTAGGGCGGGCTATACTTCTATTGCCTGTTTTGCTACGCTTTCATGTTCAACATCGCTTTTTGCTTTTCGGCTTTTCGCACAAAACATGTAAAGAGCAGCAAAAGAAACGGAAGCTAGAAGAGGCACCTCCACCATAAGAAATTACGAGTATTATTTATTTGCCAAAATTTCATTCATGTTTCGAATGTTTTTGTTTGTTTTTTTTTCTTTCTATTTTTGCTCACTTATTTGTTGCTTTCTTTATTAATATTTTTTTTTTTTTTGTGATTTTACGGTGCACATAAAATTGTTTTTAGTTAGGACTTGATATATAAGTAGATGATTTTTTATGGCATTTTGCTCAAAATATATTTATCATAGCGATTAAAAATAGTACATAATTAGCAAAGAATTATAATAAAAAAAATTATTTTCAGTTTAAAAAAGCGTTAGGAACGCTTACTCATTAAGCTATTGAAAATGTCAAGTCTTATAAACATTTACGAATTATTCTTGATTTACTCAGTAACAGCCAACTTAATACGTTGGGAATTATATTTTGTGCTGCTAGATCGTTGAAATTCCATTTAAATATTTGTTTTGAAAAAATCCGAGTTTTAAGAGTTAGGGCAAGAAAATATCCAATGCAATACTGTACGCGAATTTTTTCACTTAGGCAACTGATTCACTGATATAACAAAAAAGTACATATACATACGTAAGTGTGTATGAAGGGCTTCTTATATAAAATGTCTGATGTAAGGAAAAACGTAAACAAATCACCCATACATACATACATACATTCTCTGCCCAATTAAAGTAGTCTTTACACAGAAAGCCGTGCTATTTGGGATATTACATATGGTAATTGTATAATTCCTAGGAACTTTTTTGTGGCTTCCTGCGAAAAGCCAAGTAGGGGGAAATATTGAAGCAGCTGTTGGGGAAATTCCCTGAATGGCTCTTGAGAATTGCAACACACTCATACACACACACACACACACACACACAGACAGACACTTAACGGCCACTTAAACTTGCACAAATTATGCCACAAAGATCTTGTTAATTGGTATTCGCTAGCATTGGGTATACTATATACATAGAAAATATAGCTACACTGAATCACAAGTATTCTGCCTGCACTGCGATCCCGTTGGGGGCATTGCCTATTTTGGGGCGCTTTCATTCATCGACTAAAACAAATTAAATACAAAATAAAATCAAAAACAAAAACGAAAGAAAAAATAATGAAAATTTGTCTGACAACGCATGACAATTTGGGTTGAGGAATTCGTTAAGCCGAAAAGTTTGCGTACTTCCAATGAAATCTAAATGAATCGCCCGCCAGTGATTGCAGAGGTGGTTAGGTGGGGGTGGGCGTATAAGGGGTGCGGGGCGGACCGCATATTGCAGCAATCGTTTGGCGCCAAGATTCTATAAAAAATGTTTTATATGGAACACGATGTCACAGCGCGTAGAAAGTGTGAAAAGCGTCGCCAACAAGTCGGAAATTCTTGACAAAAAAAAAAAAAACGACAAACAAGAAAAATATTCAAAAAACAACAACAAATCGCAGAAAATAAATTTTTTATTATATTTCTGATATACTGTATTATACTGCCCGCAGTGCGTGTGTGTATATAATTTATAAGTTTTCAACATAGCAAATATTGAAGAGGGGTGTGGAGGTGTTGGGCCGGGGGGTGAGCAGAACTCAACGCGTTGCTGTCATTGACTGTTCTATAGTTTTGACCCTCGCAAAGTTCGAGTGGTTATGGTTATGGTTATGGGGGGGCCAAAGATCAGCGCACTTTACAAGCAACAAGTTCTTCATGGATTGTCCACAATCCATAAACAAATACGTCAAATTTGGAGGTCAGCTATAGAGCATCTACATCCAACTCGGTTTCAATTTGGGAGCACGCGCTGCGCATATTTCTGCTTTGACTAAGCATTGCGCTTGGGTTTTCCTCGCATTCATTCCGATTGTTCTATGAAATTCCTTTGAAATATAGATATATATATTTATTATTTATATGTCAAATATTGGCATAAATTCACCTGTTGCGCATCCCCCAATCGCAGCCCCCCGTGGTGTACGTTGTTTACCGTTTTGTCATCTGGCTCGTGGGTTTTCTCGAGCGTTCAATGTTTGCGCAGCTTACAGCGGCAAAAATGTGTGCATGTGTGTGTGTGTGTGTGGGCATATAAGTATGGCATTTGGCAATTGAGTGTGTGCCATCAAGTGGCATTTTCTATTTCCACAATTTTTCATTCCATTGCGTTTCACAGCTGCCGTCGCCGTCGTCATTCGGCATTTGGTTCAATAATTTTCCCCAGGCCACAACGCGCAACAGTTGTGTTTGTTTAGTTTTAGCTGTGCCGTTAGAATCACCGAATCGCTTTTCGTGTTTCCCTCAAATAAGTGAAATATATATACGTATACATATATATTCGTGTACTGCTGACAATTAACTTCATACAAATTCAGCTTAAGCTGACAAAACTCAACGTTTGTTTAAACATTTGTGCTGCATATGGAAAATTATTTATGGTAAGACACGCAGCGGGCTGTGGGGGGAGATGTGTGTGTGTGTGTGTGTGTGAAGCAAGTGCATTCTGCCTGTGTGAAAGCTGTGAGAAGTCTTGCCTTATAAAGTGAAATTTAAGCGCGTGTTAGTTGTGCTCTGAAACAAGTCTTAAGTTTCCAATTGTGCTGCCTGAGTTGCCATCTAACTGAAACGAAACGCATTGTGCAATGGACTGTGAGATAAGGCCAATTAACATGGCCCAAAACATGCTATTTGGAGTTGGAATGCTGTGAATGAATACTTGAAATGTGTTTGCTTTTTTCGTGGTTTCAATAGATGAGCTTTATAATTTATGTGTATAACAAAATGAAATATATATACGGATTCCTGGCATAATTTGTTTGAGCATTGATCAATGATTAAGCTACAAGTTTCCGTTTTTAACCCTACATGGTCTTTACATTTTTTTTTACTATTATTTATAAATACTTACTATACTAATCATGTATATATTTATCTTATTTTCATAATTTATTTATTTTTATTCAACATATTTGTTGGTTTTGAGCTTTGGGAGCTTTGGTTTGCTAGAAAAAGATAAATCAGCGACTGAATATAAAAAGCTTTTTAAAAATATACATTATGATTTTATATATTGGCTAAAAAGTAAATCTTGACTAAGCTATATAAATTTACTTTTGGGTGAGATATTAAGATTTCAGTTTCTTAAACTAATATTTTGTTAATAAATATTATTTTATTCCCCAAGCCAATTCGTTCAGAATCAAAACTCTTCTTTGGCATGTATTTATAAAATCATTTGCTATTTAAAATCACATTTATGTGTTCAATATTGCATATTTATTAGCCTACTTAAAATTAAATATATTTCAGAGCAGCATTACATTTTTTAAAATAAATGACATGCCTCACACATGTAGCTTATTTGTATATGTGTATATGCATTTTTTCGCAGACCTTTTTGAAGATCTCACATTTTTATAAGTTCTGTGTATTGCCTTTCTTTGGGTATGCTTCCACTTATCAATACTCTCGCCAAAAATGTTTCCTGGAATTTGCTATATTTATAATTTTTTGATTATTGCTCATTGTTACCGATCCATTTATGTCTGTGTACACACATCCTAGCCACAACTGAACGCATGCATGAATGACGAATGCAATGTACATAAATTAATACAATATTGTTGGGCGGGCTCATTTAATAAAACATCATAAATACATCTGCAGGCGGGCAGGGCGGGAGTCGGTAAGCAGTAGGCTGTAAACTGTACGCAGCATCCGCCCACTTCCGCTCGATTGATTTGTTTATAAAACTTCCGGTACGACGTGGCCAGTTGGACGCACAGTCAGTACAAACAGTGCAGTCAGGCCTGTTGGCATGTGCTCCGTCATAAACAAAAGCCCTTAAGCAAATTGATCTCAGCACAAGTTGTGGTTGGGGTTGTGGGGGGGGGGGGTGTGAAGTAAACGTTTGCTCGAGTCAAAGTTCAGTAAAAATTCGTCTGGCTTTTTATTATTGTTTACATGCCCAGCAATTGCCACCTGGTGTCGTGTGTGTCTCCCTCTGTGTGTGACTATGGGTGTGTGTGTGTTAGTGTGTGTGTGTGTGTTAGTGTGTGTGTGTGTGGCAACGTCGCATCGCAACTGAGTTGATCTCAACTGATTGTTGTTAACTTGCAGTCACTCGTGTACGGTCCGCTCAACTGTTCGACTGCAATTGGAAGCGCTTGTAAGCGATTTATATAGAAGTCGAGTGATTCGAGCAATTGATATATGATGGCTGATACAGCGCAATGGCCAAGGTCAATTGGGGCATTAAAAATTGCCTTGCATAACTCAAAAGTGTGCCACATAAATATTTAATTGTCTTTTACCAACATCCCCCCAATCTCACTTCTGCATTGCAGCATTTTGGGCCCACCCGCTTTGAAGTATGCGGCAGAGATGAAACAGACACTGGGCCAGAATACGCGGCCCATTTACAACTATGCAATGCGCGGCGTGGTCACTTGCTTCACGGGCATACGCAAAAAGGATGAGCTGGTGAGTGGCTGGCCGAACTGGCCGAACTCAAAACGGATGAAATGGATAATAATAATAATATAATAATCACTTTATCTGCAGACAAAACTGGTAAATCTCATACACTCCATGGGCGGTTGCATCAAGAAGGATTTGAATACAAAGACCACGCATCTGATATGCAATCACAGTGGCGGCGAAAAGTATCAGTATGTATCTATTTAAATCCTTATCTTTTGTGTGCTGTAAAAAAGCAGCTTAAAGCTTTTTAAAATTTTGAAAGTCGATAAAAGCTTCAAATATGCTAGATTGTATATACCTTTTGTCTAAAAGTTCAAATCTCAAGCTGTTACTATAACCTATAACCTATAACCAATATTCAATCTGAAATAGTTATATGCATCAATTGATTTTCAATCTTCTCCCCAAACAGATACGCCAAAACATTTCGTTTGACGGTGGTGCGTCCCGCTTGGGTTTACGCCGCTTGGTCAGCACGCAATTCATTGGAGTTTGAGGCCACACAGGATAACTTCACCAAGGCGCATCGTTTGAAGGCATTTGAGGGGCAGAAAATTTGCTTCTTTGGCTTTCCCGCTGAGGAGCATCAACATATGGTCGATGTGCTGCTGGAGAATGGCGGCGTCTGTGCCGAACTGGACGATCCAGAGTGTTCGCATGTCGTGAGTTATCCGCTTCCTCCCCCCTGCCCCGCCCAAACGGGGCCGTATTCTACTCAATTTATAGCTGTAATTTGCATGCTCAACTCACTGGCATTTGGCTTAAACGTTTTGTTTGTTTGTGTGTCTTATGGCTGATTCTCGTGTATATATCTTACAGGTGATGCCCAATACGGGCGCTGTCCTTACAAGCACTAGCACTAGCACTACTAGCACTGATACTAACCACAGCACTAACACTAAACCCCAAATAAGCAGCAGCCCCAGGCACACACCCATCCACAAGGCCGACACAGAAATTGCTGCAACAGAGGAGCAGCAAAAGCAGCTGCAACAGGCGACCTCTGATAAGGAGAATCAGGCCGATGAGCTGGATGACATACACTTTGATGTGCGCTTGTTTGTGGAGGCGGGCGACATGCATCAGCCGGAGGAGCTGCCGCTGCCCGACTCTGCCGACGAGGAGGATGTCCAGGCCAGCACGCCAAAGAGCAGCAAGCAGCAGCCAAGCATTATCATAACCGCCGGCACGCCCACCAGCTGCCATGGCAGCCCATCTTCCCCCAGCGTCTTTGAGGCAAACTCGGACAGTATATCGCCCATTTTGATAGCGCCAGCCAAGCTGCTGACCATCGACACCATCAACGAGTGCGACATGGAAACGGATGACTTGACGGCAACGGCCGCCGAGAATGATCTGAAGCGCAAACGCGACAGCTTCGACAGCGTCTCCCTCATGTCTGTGGACTCGTTTGCCCTGCCCGCGAGCACCAAGAAACCGAAGCTCATACGCACGGGCTCCATAACGCGCACCTTGAAGCGCTCGATGAGCTTCGTGGCCGATCGCACGCCCATTATCAAAACGCTGCGCACGCGACGCAGCTCGATTGCCGTCGCCGATACGTCCGCATTTCTGGGCAGCGAGACAATTGAGGCGGATGATTCCATCTGCTCGCTGGCCAGCATTAACAGCACGCTGAATGAATCGATACGGAAGCCGGTAAAAGCATTGCGCAGCATCTGCGGTCGCATCACGCGCAGCAGCAGTCGCCGGGCGGAGCGTGAGGCCACGCCCGAATGTGGACCGCTGGACAGCGGCTTCAAGACGCCCAAGGCGCCGTTGCAACGTTTTGGCGCCGGTGGCAGCGCCTCGGGCGCAAAGAAGACAGCAAAGCGACTGTTCGGCTCGGTGGGTGGTGGTGCAGGCGGAGGCGGAGGCGGAGGCGGAGGCGGCTCCCTAACACTTTCAACTAACAATCCCAATTCCAATACCAATAACAATGCCAATGTGCTTGCCAATGATACTTCCTCTACAATTGCCTGCTGTGCTGCTGCCACGGCCATATTGCCCATACATGTCAGCTCATCATCATCGTCATCGTCATCATCATCAACAACAACAACAACAATGAAAACATCATCATCATTGACTGCTGTGCAAATCATTGACATGGATGCTCCCAAGCTGACAACGTCGACGCCGCCGCGGCGCGACAGCATCCCAAGCGCCGCAGACGAACCCATGCAAATGGTACTTTAAATGGATAGCAACCAAATAAAAACTTGGACACGCTTTGAAACGGCACAGCATAAATATTATATATAGCGTTGATATCAAGCAAAAAGAGTCTGCTTCAGTTTAACTAAAGCTTATCAGTTATATACGAATGATATATATGTATACTTGTGTATAACAGGAAATTGCTTTAGTTCCTCTGAAAACTAACTTCACATGTGTCAGAGAAACTTTAAAGGTTAAACTTGGTTTAACCTTGTGCTCTTCAGCTCTATAAAAGCTTAGCTCTGACACGTTTTTATTCAGCTTTGGCAGTTTCTCGAATTGTTCCACTGTTTTTCGATTTTCGATTTTCATTTGCATTTTTTGTCACTTGCAACTTATCTTTTTTCATACGCTTCTCACTGCTTTCTTTGCATTGAAACATTTTGTGCTATTTGTTTAAGTTTAACTAACATTTGTTAATATTTTCGCATAGCTCGACGCGCACTTTCAACATTTTTTCAGTTGCCTAATGATCAGTGGATTTTTTGCCCATTTTCAGACGAAAAATTAAAAACAATCCCAACCCCCACAGCCAAATTAAATTAAATTACATGTTAATTGTTTATGGTTATGTTGTAGCTTAAATCATAATTTGGGTGCGGTGTTTGATTTTTTTGTTTTTGGGTTCTTTCGGTTTTTAATATTATCCCTAATGCTACCCACTCTGTTCTCCATACCTCTGTTTTCCGAGCACACGCAACAACAACAAGTTGAAAAGCAGCACAATAAATATTGATAAACATTTGTTTGCCTAACGAATAGCAGCACACGTTCCGCTTGAATAAATGTTAAAAATGCCTAAAAGAATTCTTAAAAAAAACAAGCATATACACATATCAAAAAAAATAGTAGGCATTCTCCAGTTCTTAAAAAAAAATATATTTCTTTTGCTATAGACTAACAAATATTTGCACAAATGTTTCAGTACATTCAATGGCAGGAATTTTGAGATAAACAATTTATTTATTTTCTTCTTTTTCTATTTATCTACTTTTCTACTTTTGTTTTATGATTTCTCTTTTGCTTGCGATTTGTATGCCCGTTTCAAAGTGTTGCCAAAAATGTGCATTAAAAATGTTTTGTTTGGCCTTTTTTTTTTTCTTCAACTGTTAAACACGGAATCATAAATAATAATTTATTGTGCTGCTCTTCTGCTGCTGCGTTTGTGAACTGTACAATAGATCTAATTAGCTAGACGCTTGATTTAAGATTGTATGAATGCATTTGGCAACAAACAAAACATTTTTATTTCTAGCACATTCTGCACATTGCACATTTCCATTACGTTACGTTTACATTTCACAGTTTGTAAACAATCTTTCTGACTCTCCGATTTTCTTAATTTTAAATGCGCTGTTCATTAGGTCGTTGACGAGCACACGACTGTGTCGAAGCCGGAGCCCAAGAATCATAATACGCACATTCTGAAATCGGACTGGTTCTGGTATACCATACAGAATGGCTATGCCAATGAGATGGACTATCTATTTGGCGATGTAAGAACCATAAGATGCTTTCTGCATATCCCTACTGTAACCGTATCTATATATTTGCAGTATTTGGATAGCATTACGAACACGCCGAGCACTGATCGTCGCGATTCGCTGCCCATTAGCTTTAACAAGCGGAAACGGAAGCGTTTCTCACAGCGCATTCAATTGGATGGCACACCCCTGGGCTTGGGCAAGCGACGCTCCTCGGTGTCGGATGCGGGTCTGCTGTCCGTTTCGAATAGCTTCTTTGACTGCACCACCAGTCCGGATAAGCTGGAGAATGATAAATTGCTGCATGTGGAGCCAGAGGCGAGCGAGGTCACGCCCATCAAGAAATCCATGCGCTTTAATCACTTTATGGACTTCTTCACCACAGAGTCCAACTATGTGGGCATACTGGATACCATACTAAATGTAGGCAGAGCCAGCTAATCCTTATCAGACATTCTTAAAAAACGCTTTCTTCTCCCCCTTTAGCTCTTCAAGAACAAACTGGAGGAGCTGGCGGAGACGAATGATCCGCTGCTGAATAAATCGGAGATCAAGTCAATCTTTGGCAATTTTCTGCCCATACACGAGGTGCATCAGAGCATGCTGGAGCATCTGCGCAAACTGCATGCGAATTGGCGCGAGGATTGCCTCATCGGGGACATCATTATACAGCATCTCGATGAGCTGATCAAGGCCTATCCGCCCTATGTAAATTTCTATGAACAGATGAAGGAACAGCTGCAGTATTGTGATCGCGAATATCCACGCTTCCACGCCTTCCTCAAGATCAATCAAACCAAGCCCGAGTGTGGCCGCCAGAGCCTCCAGGATCTGATGATCCGACCCGTGCAGCGTTTGCCCAGCATCAGTCTGCTGCTAAACGATATCCTTAAGCACACGGGCGGCAGCAATGCGGATCATGCGCATCTCGAGGAGGCACTGAAGGCCATCAAGCAGGTGACGCTGCACATCAACGAGGACAAGCGCCGCACGGAATCGCGCATGGCCATCTTTGACATATTCAACGACATCGATGGCTGTCCAGCCCATTTAGTTAGCTCCAATCGCAGTTTTATATCCAAATGCGAGGTCAACGAGCTGTCCGATTCACTGAGTGGGCGTGGCGATAGCCTACTGCTCTACTTGTTCTCCGATTCCATCGAGCTGTGCAAGCGACGCTCGCGCGGCTTCAACACGGCCAAATCGCCCAGCACGGCCAAAACGCATAAGCACATTAAACTGATATCGCTGAATACGATACGCTTTGTTATTGACATCACCGACAGTCCGCGTGCCTTTGGCCTGCTGCAGCGCGGCGACAAGGAGAAGCTCTACACCTTCAGCATCATCGACGAGGAGACGGATAAGCTGGTCTATCTTAAAAAGCTGTGCATGCAAATTGCGGCGCACACATGTCGCACAGATGCGGTGGGTACAACTAGGAACGCCTAACTGATGTGACTCAACTGACGTATTTACTTTTTCTTGCAGGACAAAATGCTGCTGAGTCGCACTTCACTGGAACTGGAGGTGGACATCAGTGATGTGAATGTCAGCACGTTGAGCAAGGCCTTCAAGCTGGCTGCCAAAACGCGCCTAAAGGTATGAGAACAGCAGCTTTATCGCATAATCGTATCGATTCTTAAACATCTTGTGTTGCATCTTGTCAGGTGGGCCGCGCCTTTTCCTTTAACAAAACGCCCAATAAGCTGAAACGCGCAGTTTCCACAATGATGACATCGCCATTTGGCAGCACCAACTCGCTGACGCCCGCCTCGCAGCTGGCCCAGATGCGCCTGGCCAGCTGCACCAACATTAATGTAAGTAATTGCGTTAAGAGTATTCCAGCATATACTAATTGATTGTGCATTACAGGAAGTGGCTGATGAGGATTGTGCTAGCATGCGCAGCAATTCACCATCCACGCAGTCTGAGCTGCTGGTCGTGCCGCCGCTCTCAGTGCAGCCTACGCGCAAAAACAAGGCCGTCGTCGGTCGAATTTAGCCAGCGAAGCTTGAGCCTGGCCCCGGCTACCGCTCAACTTAACTGAACTCAACTCAACTCAATACAACAATAAGCGTATTCCATTTGAACTCTTTCGTGTAGGCTTTAAGTACGTCTCGACGCACGCACACAACAAAACTCTCGCTTGTGTCCATACGTAATCACAACTTTTATTCATACTTTCGAAATTCGTAATCTCACAAGAAAAACTCACGCGTCCAATCAGTTTAAGGTCGTAATTTTAGAATTTGTATAAGTTTTTGTCGCCAATTGTCGCGCGCAAATGTTGAAGCGTTTGCGTTGCTGTAGGCGTTTTCGATGATTTATGTAACGCTCAAGTCTATGATTAATTGTAAATAGTTCTTTATTATATGCTAAAAACCCTATCTATATATTACATTTACTATATCTATAACTATATGTTCAATGTAATCGTATAATGTAACTAATCGTATTAGTGACTTGAAATCGCATTCACGCACTGTAAAACGATCGATCGATCGGTCGATCGATTTAAATCGGTTCGATTTCATTTTGTTCGGCTTTGTCGCCATACTGCAAAAGCTGTGAATGTTTACTGAGTAAATTTTTTAAAAATATACGTAACGATTAATGTTAAACTCATTCATTTTGTTTGAGGCAGGCGTACAGCCCAAAGTTGTATCGTAACAGAGCTTGATGATGATGTTTAAGATATAATATACACACCAAGATATAAAACTTTTAAACCAGTTGCCTTTTTCTTCAGATAAGTAAATGCTGCAAAAGAGAAGAAATGTTTAATTGATCTTATATTATACGGCAGACAACTTTATATAATCATAATAAATCAAGTACGGTAATTTTGTTCTCCGTTTGAATTTGCTGGAATTTCAAGGTACAATTTGGGTCTAATATCAAAAAAAATTTCATATACAATTGAGTACTTATAATACGCTAGTCTCATCTGCTTTACATACGCAATTAATGATCGTTATAGACTATATACAGATCGCACTCCAGAATTAATTTTTGACATCGCATCCGAGTGCAGCTGATATTGCAGATTGTGCGATTGTAAGTGTAATAACGTTTTCAGTTTAAATCCTATTTCTAAGACGGCCAGTTCATTGGTTCCATTGGCCGTCCAAACAGCTGCAAATAAAGGAATAAGTATAAGAATAATAAGTGCGTTTTCCTTTAAAAGCCTTTTCATAGAACTTACATATCTTATTACTCTTTGCACGTATATTGACCACAGCGCCGCAGATTTCGTTAGCGTACTCAAAGGACTCGCCGACCATCATTAACAAAATATCTAACCAGATGCGATCTAGCGCATATTTGGAGCTCTTGCTAACCGTAAAAAGCCAGCGGCCGCCCTTAATGTTTGCCTCATCCTCCCACATGGGCCTAAATAGTGAGTCAAACCTATGAATTTGGTTTATATAAAGAATTTTGTCGAACTTACTGTATGCCCTGCTTGAACATATAATAGTCGCTGCCAATTTTGAGCTCCGATGGCGTTTTGATGGTATAGTACAAACTAGAAGCTGGATTCTTAATACGATTACAATGTCGAGTCTTCCGGCTTACCCCCAAAATGTTTCAATGCTATCAATCTGTGTGATTTCGTTGAGCATATCTTTCCAGTGCTTGGTGCGGTCATTTTCCAGATACCACAGTGTCCAAACGTGCTCCAGCGGATGTTTGTATTCGATCTGATAGCTTTGTTCATTCTGGTCCTCAGGCACATTGTCAAGCTCATTGGCCCGCTCCTTATGCAGCTCATGCTTCTCATCGTGGGCCGATTGCTCCAAGCGGCTCTGCAGAAACTTGTTTGGCTCAAACACCGATGGCTCAAAGTTTTGCATTTGGGCGCTGGCCATGCTTAGGATTGGCGTTGTGCAACTTGTTAGCAGCACCTGATAATCCTCAACGAGTGGGCAAATAATCAACGATTTGTATGTTAGCGGTGAGCGCGTTTGCCGGAATATTGCGGAAAATACCGAAAAGTTTTGGACGAAACGTAACTTGCCGAAACGATGAATTCTAACGATAGAATGGATGCGGAT
Organism: Drosophila colorata; assembly: GCA_035041545.1. Taxonomy (NCBI): domain Eukaryota; kingdom Metazoa; phylum Arthropoda; class Insecta; order Diptera; family Drosophilidae; genus Drosophila; species Drosophila colorata. Next base: position 13,576,103 of record JAWNLD010000564.1, read on the forward strand.
TGAAAAACTGAATTGACAACGAATGCTAAGGCAATTTAATATAAAACAAATTTGCAACTCATGACATACTACGAAAATTTAAAAAAAAAAAAAAAACCATACCAAAAACCACATATAACTTTGGGCCACAGAAATTGACTTACATGACTGACAGTCTAAGAATCGCTTTTCAATAGTTTTAATATGTCAATATATTTGGCATTTCAATTTTGACACTATATCTGTAATGCAACCTTGAGCTGTAACATTTTTGACAGTTTTAAATAAATGGGTTTAGTTGTCATCTCATTTTGATTTGAAAATATTTGTCAAAGGATCGTACTGCGAAAAGTATTGAAAACATGTTTTTTTTTTTATCTAAGTTGCGCACCAATTTTCTTAGTTTCCTTAATGCTGTGTGAAACCTGGCGAATTAATAATCTATTGTTCATAAGGCATTGCGATCTTGAAAAACAATAAATAAAATCTAATTAAAAAAAAAAGCTAAAAATTGGTAGCCACACAATATAATTAGACATCAAGTAATTTTAGCTTGCTGGCTAAGTTTTGATACCAAACTTAATTTAATTTCAAAATATATAGATTAACACATAATTCTTGTTGATTTTACTTTTGACATACATTTGAAATGTACTTTTATTTTTATAGAGCTGCAAAATTATATAAATACTGCAAAACTTAGTAATAGACTTTACAAAACGTTAAATGTAAAAATGCGGCGTATTTCAAAAGATAACTGAAACTAAAAATATAACTAATATTATATAGGCATTTCCAAACATATATCGTACACATTTCCAAGAATTCGCCAATTCAACTTAAGCAACAGCTACAAACTAAACGAGAGGCACTAGCGAAAATAAACGAAAAACTAAAACTTAAACTTAGATGGAGAGAGTACCACAAGGGGGTTAAACGGTTTAAAATGGGGTTCGGTCTAGACCCAGAGCACAGCGGCTGCATCCTCGTTGGAGAGCGTCGAGAAGCGCTGATAGCGATTGGCATTGCGATAGGTCTTAGCGGGCGATTGCGATTGCGTCTGGCTGCTCATCGAGCTGCCGCTGGGCGAGTGCTGTGGCTGCAGCGGCTGCAGTGGCACGCCCACCACATTCAGCGCCGACTTCAGCGTCGAGTTGCGACTCTCCGCAGATAGCGAGAGGCGGCAATTGTTGCCGCCAATTAACGTCGAGCTGAGCGGCAGACCCACGTCATGAAAGGAGCTGATCGAGCTGAAGCCGCTCTCATCCTCCGTGCTGGAGCCATTGTGATTGTTGTTGTTGCTGTTGGCAGCTGGTTTGCTCGGCATATTGTTGTTGTTGGTGCTGCTGCTGTTGTTGTTGTTGTTGTTGTTGGCAGTAATCTCCTCGTCGGTTTCGATTTTGGAAGAGGACGAGGTCGTCGAGGAGATGGTGGAATGCACAGAGCTATCGGTGGAGCTGCGCAGCGACAAGCGCGAATCTCGCATTGTGTTGGCGCGCAAAAAGAGCATCTCAGCGCTGACAGCGCTGCTGCTGGCGTTGCTGGCGCTGCTGCTGTTGGCGGCGGCGGCGGTGGTTAGGTTGATGCTGTTGCTGTCGTGGCTGCCAGCGGGCAGGCCAACCGCAGCATCCACGGTGGCATTCAGGCCAGTCGAATTGTGCAGCGTTAGCGCAGAGTTGTTCTTCTGATTCTTGCACAGACGATGGCCGCCGGCGCCGATGGAGACCATAGCGTGGCGCGGCTGGGTGAGATCCGGCTGCTGCTGTGACGTGTGCAACAGGTTGCGTATGGTGCGCGCCAGGCGAAAGGCCTCCTGGTTGAGCTTCTCCTCGGCCGCTTCGGGCGAGGAAAGACGCGCCTTGCAGCCGCCAAATTTCTTGGGTGAGCGTCGCCTGGCAAAGACAAAGGAGAAATTTAACAACCAGTCAAGCAAATAATTTACACTCACTCACCAGGTGAAATCCTTGAAGGCATTGTAGCTGCTCGCTGGCGCAATGCTCTCGTAGCTGCGCTCCTCGTTCATCGTCAGCATGGATTTGTTTAGCATCAAGTTGGTGCTGCTGCGTGCGCGCAAATACGAGGCGGAGTTGGTGGAGCCAGCGGAGCTGGAGCAGCTATTGCCGCCAGCCGCATCCGCCAGACAGCCATTGGGTTCGCTCTGCAGACCCTGCACATGATGCAGACTCTTCGAGCGCGAGATTTGCTCGCCCAAGCCGGCCAAACTGTGGCGGTTCGCCTGCTGCTGTCGCTGCTGCTGCTGCTGTTGCTGCTGCTGCTGTTGCAGTTGTTGCTGCTGCAGCTGCTGCTGCTGCTGCTGATAGCGCTCGAAGAAGCGAGCGACTTCCTCCATAACAGCGCGGTACATTTCACAATTGGTTTCCGTCTGGCGAAATAAGAGAAACGGTAAATTGGTTAGTTAAAAAGAGGTTCGATTCAAGTTGGGTTGCGTCAGAGTCGGAGACTGTCGCCTTTCTTTCTAAAGTGTAGACTGCTCTTCTATGCGATTTTCATGGTCTCAGGTAAATTACATTTTTTAGTGTTATAAAGAATTGTCTCGCCCTTTCTTCTTTTTTGTTGTTGTCATAGTTGATACGCATTTGAGACTTTCTTTATAATATTGTCACAATCTCTCACTTTCTGCTCTCTCCCTGTCACTTTCTTAATTTGCTCTCTCTTTCTCTTGCGTACCCACACACTCACCTTCTGTAATGATATCTCTTTCTTTCTCCGACTGTTCTTAAATATAAAATAGCATCCTAGAGTAATGTTATCTGCACATAATCTCTCTTATTATAGTCAAGACATAAAATGTAATCAAACCAAGATTACATAATATTCTAAGCACATTTTGAGGGCATGTTACGTAAGTGGTAAGTCTTTTGTTTCATTTGTATTACTGTCGCCTCCTCTAGTATTCTTTGTTCTTTGTTCTGTTCGCTCTTTCTGTCTGTTGTACATAATTTTACGCTTCGTCTGCTCCTATTTTAAATTCATTTGCGGCAATTTGTTATGTTAATTATCTTAAGTAAATTTGCATGCAAATTTTTCTTGGACAGTTGTTCACTTTTGTCTTTGTGTTCGCTTTTTTGGTATATTTTTCATGGGTTCGAAGTTCTTTTAATGTCGATTTTATGCGCTTTTCCTTACGTGGAATTTGTTTCAGATATATTTTTTTTTTTTTGGGTGTTATATCTGAGTTTTGTTTTCTTTTTTAACTGTTTTTTCATCGCTCTCATAATTCAGGCTTTTTTTTAAGCATTCTTCGGCTTTTCTACGCATTTCTTTGCACTTCATTCACCTTTCTCCTCGGCAAGGTCGTTGCCACAAAAAACTTTAATGAATTTATGATGTTTGATATTAATCTATAAGCAATTTATATATTATGTTAATTTGTTTATCACACATTTTCTATCGTCTTAACGCCAATGCATTTGTGGAGCAGTCAGCGGTCTTTCATCCCCCCCCGCACTTCGCTCCCGTTGAACAACTTTCACTTAAGCGACGTTTTGGTTTACAAAATCTTTCTACTATTTGTGCTCTGGACGCTTTTATCTCGGTCTGTGTGCCAGGTCTCGGGCCAAAATTGCAGTCTTTAGGCCATATTGTTGGCCCAGAAATTTGCCTGCCTAATTAACTGGCTTTGAGTTGTTGGCCAGTTTGAGGCGTTGCCAAATTGGCAAGTCAAAGTGTTAAGATGCCACCTGACCAAAATGCTGCCACACCCACTTGCTGCTGTTGCTGTTGCAGCCACACGTCCAAATTGGCCAAAAGAGTTTCACACGACGCCCAAATGAGGCGCACAAAAACGTTGGCAATGCAATTTGGCAGCAACGATTTTAGCCAATGTGTTGGTTTTGTTGTTGTTGTTGTTGGTTTTGGCCAGCCTGCTGATTACGTAATGGACAAAATGTTTGCTGCTGCAGCTCTTGTTGTTGTTGCTGTTGCTGCTGTTGTTGCGGTTGCTGTTTCAAATTGTTGCTAATGTTTTTTGTTGTTAGTGCTCGTTTTTCCGTTTGGTAGCAGCTGCCATTTAAAGTTTTCCTGCTGCGTGTTTATTGGATTTGAATTGAAGATGGGAATTACGAGTACCTCCCCACAGACACATACAGATACATACAGGTATGTCCGAGATTTATGCGATTACAAGAGACAACGGGTTTTAGCGTGGCGAGCAGTATTCAATACGCTTTCAAATAGATTAATTATGTTGTTCCTAAAGCATGCATATTTGTACGGGTATGTTTATCGTAATCTGGTCTTATGCAAACTATTGCAATATAGCTGGGAGCTGTATTATTTCTAAATATTGTTGGTTTTATGAATTATTTAAATGATGTTTATAATAGATATCTAAAAAATATATGATATAGTAGTCGGATATTGACTGACGTTTTTGTTTTAATATAATTATATTATATAAATCTTTTTTACAAAACTTGTTCAAGATATCTTTAAAAACAAAAAATTTTCTTACACAAAAAACAAATTTTTGAAGCGATTATTCCTATTGCAGCTATATGATATAGTTAACGGATTCGTTTGCTTATAATATTTATACTTTCTGGAACAGAAATAAGCTTCTGTACCAAATATCAGTCAATCAGCTGCTCTGAGAGCCTAGTTTGCATAGGTCACAGAGCATTATGTCTATGGGCTGTTTAATTTATTATTTGGTTAGCATTTGTCAGGCAAATTAATAGAGTTGGGATTCGTTATGGATCTATGGCACTTCCTGCCCACAATTTGGTTCATTAAAAACCCATCTAGAGCCGCGCACAGCATCCGCTCTCACACAGACACACACACACACACACACACTGGATAGAGAGAAAATTGTGCGCATAAATTAAAGTTCCTGCCTTCAATCAATCGACGCCATCAATCAAAGCGGCTCAGGGATTGCGTCTCGTGTCTGGGGCTTGGCTGTGGTCTCTGGTTGGCCCACGCTTCGTCCATGATTTGTTTGCTGTTTAATGAAGTTGTAGTTGTTGGTGTTGAAGTTGTTGCTGTTATTTTTTTTTGCCGGTTGCTGCTGCTGCGGCTGCGGCTGCTGACCGCCTTTGGCTGTAGTGTAACCCAGTTTTTCTGCGTTGGCTAAGTTTTCCGGCGGCATTCCAAGCCGGCTATCAAGCTCGCGAGAAGAGTGTGGAAAATATTTATCACTGATTAGATTGCAATTTTCTGACGGCTTTCCACGCGGCGCCAACTTCATTGAGGCGCATTTAAAGCGCATTAAATCAAAATGAAAGCGTAAATATTTTGCCATTTGATGATGTTGTTGTTATTGTTGTTAATGTATTTATTGTTGTTGCAACTTGATAAATTATAGAATCTGAAATCAGTTTGTTGATTGAAAGTGTTGCAATGCGCGCGCGTCTTTAGCCATATATGAGAAAGTTGAAGGTCAACACGGTTCAAATATGGCTTGAAAATTGGAAAAAAAACAACTTACAAACAAAGAAGGAGAATCAGTAGAAGAAGAGTATTGAGTACAAGCTGCGCTTAGATGTTAACCAGGTTAGTAAGTTGACTGCCAAGCAAACGACCCAAATACTTTTGACTTGTAGTTTTCCAAATATGAACATGATCAATTAGATGCGCAAGTTGGGTGGGATTTAAGTTTTTGATTATAGTTGAAATTGAAATTGTTTTTACTAAAGAATACGTTTTAGATAATGGCTTATATGACTCTTTAAGATTTTTGAATCAATTCAGTTGTCATAAAAAATAAATAATATTTTTTGATTCAACTCTCAAAAAAAAATAACATAAAAATCTTTAGTTGCCTCATGCAAGTAAAAATTGTTTATTGCTTATATTTAAAATACTTTTTTTCGCCTCTCAATTTCCAATATACATTTATATTCTTATAATTTTCCTCTACCGTCTTCGTTTTACCGTCAATTCTTTAACAGGGGTTTCCTCAATAATTTTAAGTTAAACTCTTTGTTAAAAATCGAACATTTCTATCAGATTGCACGCACAGTGGGCTGGCATTTATATATGCTAGAAATTTCCAGCTGTCCATCAGTAGTCAATATACAAGATAGCTCCCCGTCTCCATCTCTCTCACCACCAGCTTTTTGTATGAGGAAATATAAAATTAATGCCGCAAAAGTTTCCAGCCATTGAGGAAATGGCCAAAAGACAATGAGACGAAGAACAGAACAGAATGAAAGAGAATGGAATCAAATGGTAAGGCTGAGCGGAGTTGGGGACTTGACGACCACCGGGGTCTATAATTAAGCGTTAAAAAGAATGTGCCGCCTAATTGTGGATGTGGCTGGACGTCGCCCTAACAGTCCAGCTGTCCGAAACCGGAGCCGGCCAACACCAGACTAAGAAGAAAATGAATAAAAGAAAAACAAATCAAGGAAATGCGACGGTTGAGATACAATGAAAAAGAAACAACAACAAAACAAAGGCCACTTAACTTGGCGCTGAAAGCCAAGCTGGGCAGGAAGAGAGCGAGAGAGAGAGAAGGGGGTGGTAGGTGTGAGGCATGACAACATCTCGCTGGCATTGAATGGTAATTATGAGTGAGTGTGTGTATTAGGCGTGAGAACACAAGCTGCCTAGAATGAAGACAATGCGGAGAGACAGATGGCTAAAAGTCAGGGGAACAGGTTGAAGTTGAAGGTATGTGGAGCAGCAGTACCTAAGCCGATGGGTGGGGAACAGATGGCAAGTGGGTAGAGGGGAAACTGTGCATAGTTAACAACATAAAGTGAGCGTTCAAGTCACGTTTTGTGTGTCGCAGAGTCGCGAGTCGCGAGTCTCGAGTCTAGACCGAGTCTTTTATCAAGTATGTGTCTTAAGTCTTTTGTGTGGCACTCACCTGCTTCAATTGCCAGTGCAATGTGTCCACCTGATTTTGCAATATGACAGCCTCGACATTTAACGTTTGCTCATGTGCAGCGGCGGCTGCTGTTGGTTGCTGCGGCAACTGCTGTTGCTGTAGCTGTGGCAAGTTGTTATAGCAGTTGTTGTTATTGTTGTTGTTGGGTGCGGCAACATGACTGGCATCCTGCAAATGTTGTCAACAGATTAAAAATGGAAAAAAATAACAGAAATCAAATAAGTTAAAATGCGCGTTAAATTAGCTAAACTTTTGCCATCTCAAAAATGTTGTCGCGCCGATTGGCAATTTGACCAGTGTCTGGGTGGCACCACACTTGCAATCACTTTTGGCGCCGCCACATTGCATTGCAACGCGTTGCGCTTTTCGCATAACCAAAAGCGGAAAATGTACAATAAAAAAAGCAACACAAACTAAAACCCCCTCCCCTTTGTGTGTACAATTAATTAGAGAAATTGTTTCACAATGTTTTTTGCGCAAATTTTCTTTTTTTTCATTATTAGTTTAAAATTTATTTCCACAGCTTTTTTCACACTAAATTATAAAATAAAAAAATAAATAAATTTCTGGTATACTTAAAATTTTTTAACATTTAGTCAAGCGAGGCTTTTTATTTAAGTTGTTGTTGTTGTTATCTGTCTGCCAGAACCCGTTTGTCAGTTATGCGCCATGTTTTTGTTTTTCATATAACTACATTTTTTTTTTTCATTTTTTGGTTTTATATTTTTTATGTGCATGGTTTACTTTTTCTTTTATAACGTCATTTTTCCAAAGACTTTGACCCACAATGCAAAAAGAAAACAAACTTCAAAATTATCAGAGGCCAGTTTTTAGTGTAGATTTTAGCAGACATTTGACCTGCATTTTAAGCCTCTTAAATATAAACAAAGAGGAAAATAGAATTTCTGACAGCTATATAATAAGTGTTCAAGTATTAGGAGCCAAACGTTTTCAACTTTTAATTCACAAAAAATATTTAATGTGGCTCTATACCACGTTTAACTGGTAGCCTAGTTAATATGATTTATGAACAGCTAGTTTCAGCTCATTTGCTGATCAAATTCACTTGATTAAAACGCTCTGCTTAAAAAAATACACAGTTTTTCCAATCACAATTGATTGTCAGTTTGTTGCGCTGGCCACAATGCAAATTACCATTTGCGGTCACCTTTGTGGTCGACTGCCACGCCCACCATCGCAATTTGAACGCTTGTTAATTAATGGTTTTTATTATGATTTATCTCTTGTGGCACTTGTTATGGTCAAATTTGCATAAAAGTGTATTAACAAATTAATCCATTGGTATTTCTTTTTTATTATTGTTGTTGTTGTTGTGTCTAGACAGGCGGCACATCAAAACGAGAGGCCCACAGATTTGAGTAAAATATAGATAAAGTGCTGCATTCATTTTTTTTTGGGGCTATTAAATATGCTCCATTTAGAAATAAGATATTTTTGGAAGAAAAAAAAACGATTGAGCAATTTACATATGGGGAGCGAGTTTTTGAAATCTTAAGCATGTTTAACATGTGTTCTATAAATTGTTGGCAACTCAATTATACTCCAATTCAAAATTAACCTTTTCTTAAAACTTGAAACTTTTTAAAGCTTGCTTTAGGACCACATGCTTTAATAATAAACAGGTATATTTAAGCATTACAATGAACTAGTCAACTATTTAACAATTTTTCTGACAAGCAAATGGAATTTATATAATGCATAACTCTGCATATAATACTTTTTTCATTTACTTTTTTTACATTTCAATTAAAATTTGCATAAAAAGTGCTTGCTCTTAATGTAATACAGTTGCATTATTATGCTAATAAACATATAAGCATCACATAACCTTTTTAAAGATAAAAAAAAATTAAACATATGCAGCTCGTGTGACGCTTTAAAAAACCATTTCCCAAAGCTTGGCATTAGGCTATATCATTAGAAACACACTCACACTTTACGGCAATGGCAGCTGTAATTCAATCTGCATAAAGTTGAGATACATCTCGGTTCGAATTCCTGACACCACCCCTCCTGCAGCCACTCTCTTCGTTCTATCAAAATCTAATTAAAATGCGCGTTACAATTCGCATAAACAGCCGGCGACCTCATTGCAAATGGCTTTGGCATGCAAATTTTTCGTTGCCTGCCAACAAATGTCAATTGCTACAACAACAATAACAACAACAATAACTGGGAGCAGTACTTAGTGGCAAGTGGCAGTTGCCGTTTCAGTTCCAGTTGCAAGCTCATCAATGTGCCATTTTTATACGGCGCAATGCAATGAAACCTCAGCAAAGTTGCCAGCTTCGAGTTGGCAAAAGAAATCTGCATTTTAAATCAGCGCCTACAACAACAACCAACAATTGCATGCTCCAGTAATTTTTTTTGCCTGGCCAACAACAACAATAACAACAACAGCATCAACAAGTGCGGCAAAAAGGGTTGCCACATGTGGCGCAGTGAAGATTCCCAGGCCAGACGCGGCTCCATTACCAACTTGTTATTTAAATTGTTTTGCACTAGAAGTTATGCACAAAAGAGAGAAAGAGAGCGGAAGAGAGAGAGATGGAGAGAGACAGTCAGACTGCGGGGGTGTTTAAGCGTCAAGTAGCTGAAATGAGAAAAAGGGTCAAAAAAGATATATGTTGCCGTGGAATGGTTGAAAGCATAATGAAGCTGTTGCAGCTACTATGTCAGGTTGTTCTAGTTGCTGTTGTTGTTATTTTGTTGATCGTGATGATGAAGTTATATGTTGCTGTTGATTAAACAGATGTGTGCACAATGAAGTTGTCGCTGTCGCTGCTGTTGTTGTTGCTGCTGCTGCTGCTGCTGCAGTTGCTGGGCCAGAAACAACTACATATACAGGCCAAACAGGAAGTTGTGTATGCCGAGCAGCAGCAGTCGCAGCAGCTGCCAAAGAGAAAAATAGTTGAGCTTTTATTTTAATTTAAATCAAGTGGAACTGGCACAACTAGACCTATGAATATTTCGCACACGTGTACAGCAAAATATTTAAATGTGCGCCCTTAGGGCTAACATTTTCTGTAGAAAATAAGCCACAAATTAAGTAGATGGGTTTTACAAAAAGGGTTGAAACATTTTGTGAGTTCTTAGAAGGCTTTCTTAAATTTGCCCTTACTTGTAAGCCTTACATATTTTGATATCATTCTGGATATTAAATTGTATGAATATTTAACAAGGCTCAAGCGAGTATTGAAAGCTTTTGCAAATCACTTGTTAAAGCCTTAATTTTATATAGACATTATTTAACGTTAAAAGCAGCCTCTGTGACAGGCAGATTCGTTTCGTTTGCAACACAATTTAGGCCACATAAATGCATGGTTTGAAAAGATTAAAATTACACAATGTACATACTAAATTGTAGCATATCATATATGCCATATCTAAAGCCATTGTTATATTAATTTTGCACAATCCATAAAAGCTGGGCGTACCCCCATTGCTGAGTCAAAATTTTTAAAATGTTGCAGCTGCCCCCTTAAATTAGTGGGCAATGTTTCAAGGCAGCAAACCCCTCAAAATGACCAACAATACAGCAAATTGATGTCATTACAACTACGTACTGTCCAAAATTAAAAAAAAAAACAAACAAAAATTACCAAAACCGCCCACTGAAAACCATTCGCAACGCAATCAAAAAAAAAAAAATTAAGTTAAAAATTTAAAGTTTGCAGTAAAACAAAATTTTTGTAAAAAAAAAAGGGGGAAAAAGGCACTTTGCCACTTTATCATTATGGTAAAATCTGCATTTGGCACAACTTTCTCACATGAGTGCGCACAACAACAACAACAACAATGACATAGCTTGTAAACTTCAATTGTTGTCCGGCACTTTTCGCAATCGACAGTTCGCTCAAAAACTGATTGCTGTTTACTATTGAGCATAACTACACAGTATTATTATTATTATTATTATATCTTTATTATAGCTATTTTGCGTAGGAATTTCAAAGGTTTTCATTTGCCACATAATTGCTGTCAAGACGAAAATCATTTGCACGTCGTTTGTTGAGGCTTCCGTTGCGATGTGGCACGTCTTTTGGAGGAGGCTTAAACAAAATTAGGTTACTCATACGACGCGTTGTCTGCGTAGTGTCGCATTTCCGTTTAATTGCAGCTATTAGCGCTTCAGTTCGCAGCTTTGTGTGTGCATCTGTTGGATACAGATACAAATGCCGGGGCGCGCATAGCTGAAATGCACGCGCTGCGAAGTGGAACGCATTTCGATATCCGCCAGAAAACAACTTTATAGAAAGATATATATAAAAAAAAAAATACAACCTGACAACAGCTCCAGACGCTTTTTGTCAACGCATTTGACCTTCATTAGGCAACGCTTTGCTGATTAACTAGCCAGCGTCGTCAGCCGTCAATCTCTCTCATTGTCGTCGGGGGCAGGTGGCTGTTGCAAGTATCTCAGCGTACACCTTATGCGTCCCGTGTCGCGCTCCGTTTCATGGCAATTGTATTGACAGTGGAACCACAGCCAACAGTCGCTTTGTTAACCATTTCTGTGAGGGGTTGGGGTGGCTGTGGGCCAAATGTAATTTTAAATGGCGCCCTAATGGCCAACCGCTCACTGAGCCCTTTTGTTTGACCCTCCGTTGTGTTGTGGGCGGTGTGGGTGCGGCCTTTTGTCGTTGTTGCGCTTTACGCACAATCAATTTCAATTGTTGTTTTCACGCGGCGTTTCTGTTGCTGATTTGCTTGTTGCTTAATTAAATGTGAAATAGACTGGCATTTTCCACGAAATGTCGAATATGTCAGCTATACAAGCTTCACAATAGCAGATAACCTACCCAACCAACCCTGCTCACACAATTTGGTTGAAATTGAAAGGATTTTCAGGAGAAATGTATTGTATTTGTATTTTAAATTTATGCATTTATCATTGTTTTTCCATTTAAATGTATTACTTTAGTCCATTTTTTGTTAAATTTTTTTGTTGATAAAAATGTTTTTAATTGATTCTGCATTCAAAATTTATTAGTTTAATTTTGTTATTTGATTTTATTATTGAATTTATTTTTTCAGCATTTAAGAGTATGTTTTCTGTTTTTTTTTCCTGATATCTATTTAATTACAAATTGTCAAAACCATTAAAGTATGTGGTCAATAGTTATTAAAAACGCTTTTTTCTCAGTGCACAGAAGCTCTGTTGATTTATTTAGCCCTTTATTAAATAAAAATATGTATAAATATTTTTTTTTTACATTTTGACAATTTTGTGCTGTCGCTTGAGTCTTTTTGGTCCATTTTAGCCAATTGAAATTTATTTTTCTGACTTTTTTGCCGCTGGGCCTGTGGCCAAAACTTGCCAGCATTTCTCAAGCGTCAAGTAGCTTCAATTTGGTTCACGCCTGCGGCCAAAGACAACACTTCAAAAATGTTCGCATGTTGTTGTTTTCACATTTTTATTTTTATTTTGTACTTTTTTGCAAATCACGCAAATGGTTTGATTACGCCTTAAATTGATTAATATCGCTTGTGCTTGTTGTTGCAGTTGAAAACTTTCAAAAAATAAAGGCGCAACAGAACAACAGCAAAAACATTATTCTATGAATTTGAAAGCAGCGGAATTTAATTGAATTAATAGGAGCGGAATAGAATAGATCAGGTGGTGTACACACACAGGCCAGGCTGGCCGCGACCGAAACATACCCAGTTTGTGGCAAAAACGGTTCGGTTTGGGTCCAGTTGGGTGAATGGCGCATCGTCACTGCCAACACGCCCGCCAAGCGTTTGATGCTGTCGCTTTGAAGTTCTTTTTATACGCTTGAATTACACGAAACTCGAAATGGATTTTGACAGCCAAACAGCTTTCTAGAGACCTTTCGAAAGCCGCCGCCAAATTCGCAACAGCACAGCAGAAAAGAAAAAATTCAATTTTCGCTTAACTAGCCGTGGAAACGTTTAGTAATTTTTAGCAATTTGGCCCGATCTAACCTTTTCTTTTTGCCATGTTTTTCTTTAGTCAATTATCAGACTGCACAACATCGATCAATGAATGGCATATTCTGGCCGTATATTGCAGGTGGGCTGGCAGACCTGTTGCGCGTGGTTTTCCAAAGCCAATGGCCTTCGGTGACCAACCGAAGCGACGGACGTGTGGGGAGTGCCTGTCATGCACGCAGAACGGAAATGCAAAGCACAACTGGCAAAGCGCTGAACGGAACTTGAAAATTGTTTACCTATTGATGGGCCAACAAATTATTATACTCATGCACATACAAACACACACAGTCTGCTATCTCGCTCTGTTAAATGTCGCGTCTATAAGGAGGAGGAGATTTCCACTTAATAAGTATGGCCATGATCTAATACTCAAGTGCCGCTCAAGCGCTCAACAGTTACTCAATTTTACTCTCGCTTTACTGACATATTGTATTCGTGGTGACTTTATCTGCAAATCCACATAATATTAATCACAGCTTTGGAGCAGCATAAAATTCATCCCACACGCATTGCCAGCCAGAGCGTGGCGAGTGCGCTGCTCAACTGCTGTAAGAGTGCTCTCCCCGTATTTATGTGGGTGAGTGAGTGCCTGCCAGAGTTGAGTGAGTGTGGTCAGTTGATGTGTTTTCAAGGTGAAAACATTTTTGCAACAATTGCCAGTGTTGTTTTATTCTCTTCAATGCAAAAACGTAATAACAATATTGCATTTGTTAATGTTATTGTAATTGATATTGTAACTTTAAGTGCTTGTTCTAGACTTTTATGCGCTCTTATAAAGTCATTAACTACAAATTGAAATCAATAGTTGCGCGACGCTTAGCGTCGTAAAACGTGCCAAGTTTGCGCTGCTTTTGAGTGTAAAGCGCTCAAGGCAGAGCACGAAAGCACAGCAGCTTTTCTACAGGCGTGTGAAAGGGAGGCGGGGAGAGAGAGTGTGGGGTGTGGGGTGGAGTGTGTTTTACAAACTGTGTTTTAAAGAGAGCAGCGCGTGGTCGTGTTGCTTGCGGCATGTTGCCCGTTGGCTCATTGGCTTTAACATTTGAGCCTTATTCTCATAAATTTATTTCACTTACTGCAAAGCACAGTTAGAATCGCACGACTGCGCGTCGCCGCCTCGCCCCAGTCCCTCCTTCCTCCCTCTACCACCTTCCCCGTGGCGCACGTTCTTTTTAATTTTCTGATAACTACAAATAGGTTCGACACTCGTGCAGCAAATTTTTACCGCTGCTTTGGGGTGTGGAGAGTGGGGCTGTGGGGTTGCGAGGGGGCAAAAAATCCAAACATAATGCGCGCCCTGCATACGTGATGAGCTCAGCGCCCCAGCGAAGATGGCTGATGACGACGACGCGAACAAAAGTTCTGCACGTTTTTTCTTTTTTTACTGTTTTGAGATGGTTTCCTTTATGAGTAGGGGTATTATGATTTTGTTGCGTAATGGGTAATACATTAAAGTAGGTATCTCAGGGGCTATCAAGTAGATGGTGGGAGTTCAGAGCTGAATTAAACTAACCTATGCAAACTAGGCTTTGACAGCAGCTATCCAGATGAAATTTGGCGTAGCTGCTTAATTTTATAGAATGTATAGTTTAGATCGACAATCAAAAAATTTAAAAAAAATTATTTTTGATTCTTAACTTCAATATTAAATTGCTACAATTTAATATAATATAATTTTTAGCTTTATCTAAGCTTAAAACCTTGTTTAATGTGCCAGCAAAGTGTATTAAATGTTCGTATTAGTTTTCTTTTGTGTAAACCTTTTTCATTTTTGCAATTTTCGCTTTTCGCACTTTGCCGGTGTGTTTTGATTCTTTTGGGTCGTGTCGGCGTTGAGTTCGGTAGACTGATTTTATTTATGCGCCGCTTGTGGCAACCTCATAATTCAGTGTGTGAAGTAACATTAATTTGCCACGGACGCTGACGTCGCTGCAAGTGAGTTTCTCCTGCTCGCAACTGCAATTTAATTGGTTCACCTGGCTGGCTACATACAGCTAGCTATGCCACATACATATGCTATCTGGGCTGCAGTGGGTGGTTGCAGAACCCTACTCGAAATGTCAAGGATATTGTTAAAGTCGCGTGTTTAGATTTTTTGTATTTTAAAATAAAACAGATACTATTTTTACTCCATTCTGCCATATGTTTCCCACTCTGTGGCTCTGCCAGAAGCACACATTAAACTTTACTGCCCGTTAGCATAAATTTTAAAATCGCTCATAAACTCAAATAGCTGTGGAAATTGCTTTTAAAATGCTCAACGCGTCGACGATTTGGGAGGAGCGAACTTTTCGGGAATCTTACATTATTTATAAAAAAAAAATATATATAAAAAAAAATACACACGCGATGTTATGTATGTATATCGCTCATCTATATGCAATTTTCGGCAGAATTCACTTTTAAGGCAGCAAGTTCAACGAACTGTCTAATCAAAAATTCATGTGCGAAAAGAGCTGCACAAAAAAGAAACGTCAAATGTGATCATTTGATCAGTATATGGACATGATGTAGGCAGCTGATATAATGGTTGAAAGTTGTGAAATTTTTTGGTTTTATGACCGATCAATGCGGAAAGAAAGAAACTTTTTGTGCGCAAAGATCTTTTTGTTTCTCTTCTTATGCCTATATCTAACATATTGTGAGCTTCAAAATATTGGTATTATGACTGCTCAAAGTGGGTGAAATTTGTTTTAGTTTTTTTTTTTAAATATTTATTTATCTTGAATCTTAATGAATTAACGCAGGTAGAAATCAGGTTTTTGTTGTTCTTGGACACCAGATTAAGGGCCCTAAAATTTCTTCAAATAATTTTAGGTTACATAATTAGGTATTATGTTAGTCCAAAACCAGGTAACTATTCTAGGAATTAACACTTTCTGTCCCTCTCTATGTGTTTATTACACACATATTAATTAAGTTGCTTATTCACTTCAAGAGTTGTTTATCTCTCCGTCTCTATTTTATTATTTGGTATGATGACAGTCCAAAGCAGTGAGAATGCAACTTATTCCCTTCAAAAACTCTTCCATCTAACTAATCCCAACTAAAGCATATTAAGTTAATTTTTGTTAGCATTTGTTAGATTATTTCAAGTCTTTTATTCGCTTTCTATCTGCCTCTTTACCTTAATCCTAAGTTGCGAAACTTGGTATTATGGCAACCCAAAGCAGGAAGAAAGCAACTTTCTATTATTAATCAACTGTCCTCCAGTTTCTCACCTCCCCTTTTTCTCTCTTTTTCTCAACTGATCCCATCTCAGACATTTTAAATAAGTTCTTTAGTCTCTGGTTAGGTCACATCAGCTCTTTCGCTTGCCCAACGAAGCGCATACCTGATAATAACTTGTGATCATTATCCATATATATATACGTTGATCGCGCCAGCCAAACGAGCAAAAAGCATTATCATGCTATTAAAGAGCCCAACTCAAAAAATTGCATAATAATTCTTTTTTATGTGTCTACTCGCTTTTGTTGATTGCAAAATAAAATATTATTTTTTTGTATATATTTTTTTAAATTTTTTCTTTAAAACTTTTTTTTTTCGATTTATCTAAGCAACTTCATGAGCTCTTTGATCGCTCTCTGTTGCCCACACGCTCTTAGGTTCTCTATTACCAGCGGTCGTCAGTTTTTATGCTTGAAAAATTGGGACAGCAATTTGCACGCTGAAGAGTTGAAAACAGAAGCAGAAAAAAAGAACTAAAAACAGATATAAAATGAAATAACAACCAAAACAAAGCACAAAAACACGGAGCGCACAATTTTAAATATGTTTTTTTGATTCTAACGGAAGTCGTTGCTAATGTTTGTGACTTGTTGTTGTTGCACCAGCTCTTAGCCAGCTTTTGGCCAGCACTGGCAACTGGCAACTGGCGCTGGCTGCTGGCGCTGATGACCCATGCTAATTGGCTAATTGCGTTTAATTGCCTTTTAACACATATTTTCAAGTCAGTTTGTGTGTGTATTTATATGTGTGTGTTTGTTTTTCTTTTGGGTCTCTTGCCTGGAAGCTGAACAATTTTTTAAAATTAAAATATATTTATTTAATGCGTCCAGGCGGCGGCTCATTAGCGCGAATTTGGCCCCACACTGCGAGCAGTTGGGAATTTGGCTATAAGGCTGCTGAGACGTAGGAATGAAAAGTCAACATCTTGGAAGTGAAAAAAACAGAGCAATAAACATTTTCAAGCTTAATGCACGTTAAAGCGGTAAACAATTTCATGCTATTTAAAATAAAAAAAATTCTTGAAAAATAATTTATTTTCAAATAAAGAAACTTCCAACTTGGCTGGATTATATTTGCTTGCTTTAAAATAAAATTATTTGTAAATACGAATTAAATTTAAGTGCTGAATCAATCGAAGTAACCATAACAAAAATGGGAAATATCAGGAAAATCGGTTTAGTTTTGGGACTTTTGAAGCTTATTAAAAGCGACTAACGGAAGTTGCCCAACTAATCGCTAACACTCCCAAAAAACTATAATTACCTATTTGCCAATAGCGAATTCCAGTTCCAATTAGAAAAACACATGAAAGAAGTGCAAAAACTAATTAAAATATGCGCCCGTGCAGGGACAGCTCGTAAACAAAACTGTAACCAAAGTCAGCTGATTTATGAGCCACTAAGAGGATGCAGATGCAGATACAGATACAGATACAGTAGCTGCAACAGCAACAACAACAACAGGAACCCGATGAGAGTCTAAATTTAAAGAGCTCTTTTGCTGTTGTTACCTTGCACCCGCTTGAGCCCCTCCTCTGCTCCTGCTGCTGCTGATGTTGCCCACAGTAATTTATGTCGCAGCCAAAAAAGCTACATAAATTGCGCGCAAGTGCCGCCGAGTGTGGCACATGCGGCACAAATGGGTGGCAGCGAACGAATTGAGCTATAAATGTAACTGCGAAACTCTGTTGAGAGCTGGCGAAATGCGATACCGCATGATTAATTTGATAGGCCCTGGAGTGGCCTCTCGTGGCAACTGTTTCTGTGACTGTGGCAACAACAATGCCAGCTGCCTGCTGCCAGCTTATTAGTTTGTATCTCATAGATGCGGCCGTGCAACACGTTGCATGTCAATGGCCATAATTAAGCATGCGAAAACGGAGCAGTTTTCTGAAATGAAAACAATGCGGGCACCGACTGCAACACCAGCAACCCCCTCTCGCCACCCCCCTCACCATTACCCGTCGCATGTTGGCCATTTTCATTAATGGTCGTCGCTGCCATCCACATAGAAAATATGCGTACCCCTTGGCACACCCCCCCCCCCGCACCCCTCTTATCCGTCCCCCATTTGACTATTGTCTTGCAGCGCGTTGCACTTTTTGTCTGTTGCATTGTTTGTAGCCGTGTTTTGATTTCAGCATCAGCCACAGTTGTCAGCGTTGCCTTCTCTCGCCAACAGTAAATACACACTCCCAAAAAAAAAGGAAAAAAAAAGAATAAAGACAGCCCCCCTCCTGGGGCTGTGATTATTTCAACGTTTTTCTCTGGCATTGTTTTGTTTTCAGTTATTTGTACCCTGTAGCCGAAAAGGCCAAAAAGAGGGCGTAATGCATGAAAGCACCGGAAGAAGGCAGATCCAACAAAGATTTATGCACTATATTTCCTGATCAGCATGGCAAGTTGGGGGTATATATGGAACGGGAGTAAACTTTATTTCAGATACTATTAAGGAGTAGTAAATTAGAACAAAGAAAATTACTTGCCAGGTTTCCCAAAATATAAATATGAAAGCTAAAAGTCTTTCTATAAAATATTTCAGATTATAAATCAATCCAAAATACTACTTTAAAACAGTTTTTATAACTAATTCCTTTATAGATTATTGTTGTGTTTAAATTTTAAGTGTGTAAATTATGATAGGCTGGAATGTGTTTTTATTAAATACTCTTAAGGAGCAGAAGCAATTCTTTGAACACAAATGTCGCCATTTAGATAATAAAAAAAACCTCTAATACATCAAGAACAGATTTCTGTGAATTTATAGATTTGTATCTAGTAAACTCAGAAGTTATTGTCGTACAGTACAGGGTATCTGATAGTCAATCACTGCTGCACAGTCACATAGCTTCAAGCTTTTTGTTTGCTTTTTGTTTTGTCTCGTTTGCGGAAAGGACTGCAGCGACAAAGTCGACGATGCCGAGGTCTCGGTCTCTTCTCGGCCTCCCCCGTCGCTGCGTTGGCGCGTTTCGTCGCTTTTGGCCGCTTGGGGCGCTTTCGGCATTGCATTCAAATTGAGAGGAGGGCCCACCCACCGCTGCTGCACGCCGCCGCCGCTGCCTCTGTCGCCTGATAGCGCAGTGGAGCCACGTTTCCGTGACCTTTTTTAAGCAACACATTTGACCTTATTACGAGCATTTCAATTTGTTGCTTTTATTGTACTGCGCTTTACACTAAAGCCATGAAATTAGTTTTGAGCATTTGCCATAAAAGTGTAATGGCAAATTGTTTGAGGTTGAGATTTTATTTTGGAATTTTGGAATCGTGGCGTGCAGAGATATTTTCTGATGATTGCGTTGACCTAGGAAATGTTTGTCTTTATTATTATTATTTTTTGTTCGCTTGTTTGTTTATCTTAGCGCTGGCTAAAGCTTAAACAAAAGCTGCAGAAGCGCTTCAAGCGCAAACGAGTCGCAGATTAACGAGTAATTGAAATTATGATAAAAACAATGAAAAAACCTTCAGATGGAGCCGCCAAGGTGTGACTCTTAAAGAAGTACCATTTAAAAGTGGTATAAAAATGCAATAATATATTTTAATAACAGAAGTTCCTTATTAAGATAAATGCTCAAATTATGTCCACTCATTTGCAGAATGCCTAAAAAGAGTTTTATGATGTAACAGCCTTTATGTTAATGCTTTATGACAGTTTAAACTGTCCTGTATTAGATTCAGCCACTCAAAGTTGATACTGTGTTGAGTTAATAAAAGCACCTTGCTCTCGCCCTCTTTTAAACTCTCTCTCTGCTCACGCTGCATTTGGCTGGCAGAGTTCATCAAGTGTAAAATGAAACAACAACAAAAAAACAAACAAAAAAAATAGAAAAAAGCTCAACAGAGCAGCAAATTTCAAAAGGCGGAATTGCGCCGATAACAGCAGCAACAACGACAACAACAACATTGAGGGTAGCAACAACAACAAAAACAACTACAAGGTAGACCAAATTAAAGTAAAGCAGCCCGCAGTGAACGCGTTTCGCTGCGTTTGTTGCGTTCCTCTTCAGCGGCCACCCTCAGCGCCAACAGCAACAGCAACAGCAGCAGCAGCGTTGACTGCGGCGTTGCGCATGCGTACCTGTTGCTCTGCTGGCGTCGCTGCTGCGCTGCCTGCTCGTATGACTCAATGGAACAGCGCATGTCAACTTTTTTTCTGTTGGTTGTTTTTTTGGAGGGGCAGTGCTTTTTTTTTTTTGTTTTGTCGTGCAACATGTTGGCGGAAATAATAAATTCTAGCTCGACAACAGCAACAACAACGACAGTTAAAAGCGACGCTGTCTTCGTTGCCGCTGTTGTTGTTGTTGCTGTTGGGTAGCTCGACGTACTGGAAACAATTACACATGACAGCATTCAAGAAGAAATCAAAAGGATTTCTGTTATCGTCATCATACTCCCCATACCCCTTTCTTTTCACCACTATTCATTTTGGTTTCATTTCTTTGGTGAAAATATTGCTCATGTAACTGAGAAATTAAAAAAAAAAATGAAAGAGAAAAAGCTTTTTAATACCTATATGTTATCTAGATGCTCCGTTTGTTAGGGTTGTCTCAAGCGTAACAACTAAATTAACAGCGTTTAAGTTAAGACGCATTTAAACAAGAAGTAAAAGAAGAAGAAGAAGCAGCAGCGGAAGATCCAAACCAAGCTTGTGTGCATAATAATAGTATGGTGGGAAATTTTCATTTGTATTTTGGATGTTTTTGTTTTTGTTTTTGGGTTTGTGAGTCATAGTGGTGACTTCTGGACAAAGGCGTGTGAAAGATTGTTTAAAACAGGGAAAACACCCAATGCGCAATTTCGGTTTAATGCGCAGCATAATAAAAAGTTAGGAGCTCAACGAACCAAATACTGAAGACAAATGGTGATATGTTAATAGGTTAAGGTACTTTCAATAAAAAAAACTGGCTTGGAATTTAATAAATACACTGTATAAAGCTACTTTTTTTTTTAATTTAAATTATATGATAATTTTTTCAATATTTAATTATTTTTAATAAAACTTTAACATACATTAACGAATTGATGTATAACAACTATTTATGTATAAACATATTTGTTTTCTGGTAAGTCAGATATAAACGATTCTGATTAAGCAAACTTTTCTCACAGTGCGTCTAAGTACAATCATTCCTTCAATATTTCTTCTTGTGTGCTTAACCCTTTTGCCATTGATATGCTGCTAGGCAGCCCATACTTATGTTAATTATGCCCACTCTTGCCTGCCAATTGTGGTCCCATCTCACACGCAGGCCTCCTCCCCCTCCCTCCTCGCTCATCGCAGAGCCGAAAGCAATTTCATGGCTCTTAGGCAGGCACTTGAAGCCACTTGGTGCGCTCCAAAGTTAAAACGCTTTCAATGGCAAACTAATTGTTTGGCCATTGCTGAGAGTCTTTAATGCAGCGACTGCTTCGACTGGCATTTAAATGATGGCCTAAACGCACAAAACGGGCCAAATGCGGCCCGGCTGCCTGCAACCTGTCGTGGCCAACTCGTTAGCCAAAATCAAATGCAAACAAACTGTATCAATGTGTCAATCAAAGGCTGCCACACTGACAGATTGCCGTGTCCGTCGTCTGCGAGACAGTCATGCAATGCAGCGTGTGCGTATGGAGATGCCATGGAAATGGCTTAATTGGCCAACAAGGCGCAGCAGCAGCAGCAACAGGAGAAATGACCAAATATTATGGCCAAATAGTTTCCGGTATGGCAAATGCCTAATGAGCTGGCGACGATTTCACACAGTCGAATGGAGCCCAAAATGTGCAACGGGTTGCGCCCAGTGCACCGATCAAGGCTAAGAGGCAGTAGTGGCCATAAGGCAGTAGCAGCCAGTCAGTTAGTGGCCGAGTTGTTAACGTCTTTCTTTGGCTCTTAAACGCATTCTTTGGCTTTACGACACCAATAGGCAACAGCAGCGACTAAGTGGTAATAAAAGCCAAACAAAAACAAAAGTTTCGCTACAGAAAGCTGAATTATAAATACACTAACTTTAACAAGAGATATTTATGTGATATAATAAGAAAATTATGTTATGATAAATTAATATAATATTGCTTATATAACAAAATATTGCATAACATGCAAGTACAATCAAGTTTTTAATTTGAAATAATAATTTTTAAAACAAATTTAAGTGTTCTTTAAAAAAAAAACCATCATCATATTATCAGTTTTATACAAATTCCACAAAGCACAAATTTTTCGAGTGCTTTTTTTTTTAAATATATATTGCAAAACAAATTTTCTTTAAATAAGTACGATTTTAAAAGCATTATTTGTTTGACAGCTATAGTGATAGGATATAGTGTTGCGATCTCGACACTTTCAACATATTGTGTGCGTGCCGTAAAACCAGGCGGTTGCACCGAGTTTCATCGAGATAGGCTCGCAGAGAGCGATTAGTTCGCAGAGACTCGGCGTGTCGTATTGAAATAGCGCTGAAAATAAATTTAACAATTAAATTGCCGAGTTGTTTGTTTTGGTTTTTAATTACGACTAGCCGAGACACGCACCAACGCGTGTGTCTTGGCTTCTCTGGCATTTGTGGAACCGCTGCTCAAATTGCCTTGACAGTTGCAAAGCTGCTGCGAATGTTGCAATTGTCGAGCCTCTTATTCAATGGAAACTAAATTGTTATGATATGTTGCTTCCCCTCTCACTCTCCCGCGCTCTTGCCCGCCCTGCTTTAAATTTTTGCTAAATTTATTTCATTCACTGCATTTGCAAATTCATGAATAAAACATAGAGCGGGCGCGCGATTTAACCCATTTTCCATTTATCTCGAATTTTCCTGCAACTTTCCTATGCCTCATACATGCATGTGTACATATAGCTGGCTATATAGATATAGACATAAAGCTATTTTTTCGCAAGACGCGCCAACTTCGACTAAAAATAAATATAACGCAGGCCCCAGCTGAGGAAATTCTTTGCTGGCTTCGATAAATTTATGTGGGACCTGTCCGATTTTTCGCCATACCCCTCCCCGACCGCTGCAGCCAACGAGTAAAAATGTGCAAAAATCAACAGTCACATTTATTTCGCTGCGCCTTTTAACCTGGGGCAACTGCCACGCCCACTCCCTGACGATTGACAAGCTGAAATGGAAATGTGTGCAGAGTACCATAACTCACAGCTCCCATCTGCATATATATAATATATATATATAGCCATAATGATGTTGGGATTTGATGTGCGCTCTTAACGAAGTGCCAGGCGTCAATTTTCCTTATTTCGTTTTGTATTTTTGTAATTCCAAAGTGAATTCTAGCGGTTCGGTGCAGAGTGAAAGAGGAAGAAGCAGCAGATGCGTGAATAGATCCAAGCACAAATATTATTAGGGTTTTGAAAAGTTGCTGAATGATTTCCAGCGTTTCTTTGATAATTGATTTCTTTAAAAAATCTTGGGAAATGACATTTTCTAGTGAATGTAAAAGTGAAAATATAAATAAATAAAAAAAAGCATTCAGGAATTTTAAATAAATATAAAATCTATTAATATTAAATGCTAGCTATAAGCTTAAACATTTTTATGTTTTCTTTTTTCCTTATTTACATTCATATACATTTGCCCATTTTGTAAAATATTCTTCCTGGAATTCTAGAGCTGTTTTTGTTAGTTCAGCAATGTTTATTCTCTATAATCCCAACCATAGCCGTTAAAATTATATATTGTTTTGACTTTTCAGCCCGCTCACGATCATAAATTATTGAAGACCATTTCAAATAAAGAATGGGATTAATGTGCAAACTGATGTATAAATATAGAGTAATCGCTCGTAAATTAGAGCGCGTAGGTAACAAAGATTCGCAAAATATAAAAATTGTAGAAGCCCAATTTTAATATATAACAAATTAAGGAAATTCATATACTTTAATTAAAATATATTTATTTCAATAAAACAATTTCATTAGATAAAAAAATTTTAAAAATAGAAAACAATAAAAAAATTCTTTTAAGCTAAGAATTCTAATGCATTAAAAATATTGTTATTAATTTCTGGAATATACCTACTTCTGAAAATTATAATATATAAAGCGTGCAGTGTACTTTTCACACATTTCAACTAAATTTGTATTTATTTTCTCACAGCTTTGCACCTTAAGAGCTCTGAATATGAACAAATTTCAAATGTGTTTATATTCTAAACAATAAAAAAAAACAAATGTTTTCTAGCGCTCGGAAACTTTTAAAAGTTGTAATACCCTTCTATTCTTGACCTTCAAGAGTTCCTCTACAGCCAGCTTATGAGCTATTTCTTCCCGCTGTTTTCTTGGCCATAACAAAAACTTAAACAAAAAATGTGGCAGTTAATTTATTTTATCAAAACGAAATTCTTCAATAATTGAGGCCAATTTTTGTTATTGTTTATATACTTGGCCAGGTAAAAGTTATAGCTTTAGCTGTCAAGGCTCTTTCTGATTAGCTTTGCAATTAGCCATCGGATTTTGTTGCTGTTTATTTGCCATTTATTTATGTTAACGCCTTTTCCCAAATCATTAGGACGGCGCAAGGCAAAGGTCAAGCATAATTTTAATGAATCACTGATGACGGGAGGTGGGGATGCGAGGGGGTTTAGTGTAAATATGTAAATGAACAGGAAACAAACTAAACAACAAAAGCCACACAATTACTTGTGGCAGGCCGATACTTTTCAACAACAATTTGATGGCCTTTTGTTTTGGCTACAAGCCCAACTTACACACTCTCTCTCTCACTCGCTCTCCCTTGCCCCGTATCTGTATCTCTCTCTTTCGTTGCCTGGCTGCGTTGGGATATTTGAGCCAAAGTTTTGCCGCTGGCAACTGCCTCATTACGAAATGTCGCCAAGATTTGCGGCTTTAATAGACGCCGTTAAAAACGTAATGGGTAAAAGCAGCAGCAGCAGCAGCAACAATAACAACAACAACAACAACAATTGCAGTCTATTATTTTTATTTATTTTTTTTTATGATTGTCACTCGATACTTATTGTTGTTGTTGGCCTCTTGGCCACACTTCAATGGCGCTGAGGCGCATAATTTGAATTTTTCTAACGCAGCTGCTGCTGCTGCTCAACGCTTTCCCCGTCGCCGGCTGCAACACCAACAGCCACCCCCTTCCCCCTCAACCCAGCTCTGGCTGTGTAGGAGTTGTTTGGCCGCCTCGGCATGCTTAAGAGTTCATTGCATTTGCCTGATTTTCACTTTCAATTGGCAAAACCGCAAACGTCGCAAACGTGGCAGCGTCTTGTGGCAGCTGCTGTCACAACAGGCGACGCATCGTTGCGGCAGCCCCACGCAACCACCGGCAACAGGCGGGCCAATTGCGTTGACCAACAAGTTCAAATGCGTGCATCTATCTGGCGCCATCTAGCGTTCAGATTGATTGTCTTTGCGTTTTATAATCGACTTGTGCGTTCAGCTTAAAAATTCAGCCATATCAAATGTCTTTATTTTTTATTATTTGCGCGTTTCAGACCATGACCAAAATAAGTATTACGCCATATATGGCGAATTTTTTATATATACAAATACATATATATAAGTATATATGCTTAGAAAAAAAAAGTTTTTTTTTTTCTTCTTTTTGACATTTAGGCTAATTGACGTAATTTGTTTGGGCCTAAAAGTCTGTGAACTGTGTTGTGAGCTGCGAGTTGACATTCGCTATTTGTCTGTAGAACAAGTGGAACACGCGACAGATTGTAATAATACCCATTTGTAAGACAAAATAATATCATATAATTGCAACAAAAAATATGTTTGAAGCTTAACAAAAAAGCAGAAAAGTTTAGGTATAATAACCTAAATGGTCTTTTATTCGTGAAGAGACTATTTATTTAAGTATTTTGGTGTTTTGAATTTTTCCATTTAATTTGAGTTGTAATTTATTATTGAATTATAAAAAGTTTTTGGGAGCTGTTTTGAGTTTCTTATTTGTGCACATAAAAAAGATTTATTATCGTAAATTCTTTATATGGGAGTTTTTTTTTTAAATTAGATAGCAGTACAATTTAGTTTAATCTTAAACAAAAAAAATAAAAATAAACAAATACTAACCCCGAACAATAAAAACCCCATTTTTTCATATTTTGAAAGCTCACTTATTTAATTTTATAGAACTTTTTTAAGAGCGTTTACTGGTGCTTTATTGCTGGAGTAATTTTAATTTTATTTTTATGTTTTTGTTTTTGTAAAAATAATAAAATATGAACAGTCAAATTCAACACTACTTTAAAAGACAATCCACTATTGTAATTTTTAATTTTTTTTAAAATCAAGTGTCACTAGATAGAATTACATTTTTTTAAAGTTTTTTTTAACAATTTGATTGAATGCAAAACTAAGCAGAATTATACAAAATGTAAAAGCTCTCACGTAAGAGCAACAGAGAGAGAGCGCGTTTAACTTTAATGGTACATGGAGATCCCGCTGTTGGCTTCCAGCAGTCAAGAGTAAGCTCTCACCCACAATTAAACATGCTTTATTGATGCTGTAAACCCCACATAGCTCTCACATTGATCAAACCGCTCTCTAAAAAGCCAACACATATTCACACACACAAGCACATAAAAAGCAATCCATAAAATGTTCGCACATAAATCAAGTTGACCTTAAAAAATAAAATAGAAAAAAATTGTCATAACACGGCCACCGTGACGAAGCTGGAGCTGAAGCTGGAGAAGAAGCCCCACATGCGGCTCCTGCTGACAAATGCGGACAAAAGGAGGACGCGGCGCAGGCGGACGTGCTGTCAAGGCTACAAGCCGGACAGCGGGTCAGACAAAGAGACGGAAAGAGGGACACAACAACAAGGTGACATAAATATCCAGTTGCTCCGAAAAAGGAAACCAAACTTTTGCCAAGGCAACGGCTACTATCACACATACAAATAGACACACAACCACAAAAGAGAGCTTACGAAGGCAAGTGCGCGACGTAGCGATACCCTGTAGACAGCTTCAAAGATAAAAGGTTTAGGTTTAAGGTTACTTGAGAAAAACGATAAAGAGAAATTCTTAGGCACAACTTGATATTAAAAGTAATTAGTTCTAATTTTGAAAACACAAAAAAAAAAAATGAATTTAGCCCCCATACACAATCAATAATTTAGCGTTTTTTGGTACAGAATTAAAAAAAAAGTACAATTAACCCTCGACATTACGGATAATCGAAAGTCCCGGTTAAATTTGTAAGCATCCTTAATGGGTATACAACAAAGCGTGACATGTGCAGAAGAAGAAGACATGGCAGAGCAAGAAAGGAGAGAGGGAGTGGGGGCGAGAGAGCGAAATAGACAATAAGACTCAATGAAGGCGCACAGTAAACTCACCTGCAAAGACCAAGTGACGGCGAGATTCAGATGTCGCTGCATTTGTTGTTGTTGCTGTTGCTGCTGTAGTTGTTGTTGTTGTTGCAGCTGATTAGCCGGCACTGCGTTAAAAAGTGCCAAGTTGTTGTGGTTGTTGTTGTTGCTGCTTGTCGTGTAACGTCGCGCGGGCAGCGCGGGCGGCGGCGTCAAGCAGCAGGGCAGCTCCTGTTGCAGCTCCTGCGCCAGCTGATGTTGTTGTTGTTGCTGCTTGGCCTCAATTTGCGGCGACTTCTTGGCCAATGCCAAAGCGCTGCTTCCATTCCCATTGCCGTTGTTGTTGTTGTTGTTCAGCGAAAGCGAGCGCGCAAAAGAACTTTTGAAATAGCGACACGGCATCTGGAAATCAAAGTCGGGCGGCGACGGCGACGCATCCGCAACGGCGGCAGCGGCAGCGGCTGCTGGAAAAGTTTGCATTGTATTTTGCATATTTGTGCGCAAACCGGAATTTAATTTGATTTTCTTTAGAAATTTGTTTTATTTATTTTTTCGTTGTATTTGTTTTGTGCAGGCTTAATTTGGCATTGTTGTTGTTGTTTTTGCTAAATTGCTTTGATTTCTTGTTTAGTGCATTTTTTCACGCACGCTGAAAACACAAACACACACATACACAAATTCCCGCGCATATACACTCGCGTATTGGTTTTTTGACAGCTGCTTTGTTTTGTCAATTTCACACGATTTAAATTATTTATTAATTAGCCGGCACTTTCTAATCAAAATCAAAATAAAATTCAAAATCAACACCAATTTTCAATAAAATATACGCGCGCGCATCGCCAAATTTAACACGTCGCGCAGACACACCCGACACGATCGGCTGCTGGTGAACGAATAATCGGAGCAGAGCCAGTGCGCGATGCAGACAGCTAGTTGCAGGGAGCACGATCGTAAATCTCTCAATCGTAGGAATGAGCAGAGAGCCAGTGCGGAGAGCAGTGCAATGCAGCGGGCAACCGAAATTTCATGTTAAGCCTACAGAGTCATGTTATTGGCAGCCGCTCAGCTGTTCTGCGGAGCACAGGCTGGAATTTGTGAGTATTAAACATTTTTATGTATGTTAAATAATTTAGTGATGTTCTGTTGTACTGCTATGTCCGTCTTAGATCAAAAACGAAATATATAGTACACATACATGCAAACTTATCAAACGTGATAGCTGCATTCGTGCTGAGATTTCAAGAGCGGCAACTTACAAACTTTACGCTGTTATTGCTCACTGCTGCTCACAAGCTGTTATGTTAAAGAATAGCATGTAATGCTCAAATGATCTGTTATTGCTGGCCGAGGCAGTTTAACACGCGCGCTTCCATATGCAACACATATGTGAGCTGTTAGTCTATTTAACAACGCAGACTAAAAGTATGCTATTCAAGTTACATATATAACGCGCAAAATAATAATTTAAATATTTGTACTTTAAATAAATGCACAAGCATTTTAGCCAAATGCATAGATTTGCGTACAAGTCACCCATTTTTATGACACTGAAGTCTAACAAATTCAGTAGCAGCTTATTGGCCAACGGCTGTAAGTTAGAGCCAACAGTTGCCAAAATGACATTATTAACTGTTAAGAAAAGTTAGCTGCAAGTGTAAAGTGCTAGTTCCTAAATATTACACAATTTGTAAGAAAAAACGAAAATAATTACATTGCTTTCAAATTACAACAAAATAATGTCACTTGACATATGGAATTGCCAGCCGTCATCTATGGGTAAGGGCATTAGCAGCGCTTTATCATGTATTCAAAAGTAATCCCAGTGCCCCGGTTGCCCCGTTTGCCCCGATTCCCCCCGATTTCCAGTGCACAAACATAATTCCCGCACAAATCCTCGAACTTAATGCCACATCTAGATAGGCGGACAGCTTGCCAATCAAATTGATTGTGCGGCGTTCGATATTTGTTTTGCTAGACGACGAAAGCAAACTTAACTGTATTTAAATGCCAGTTGAAACTTTTGACAAAAGTTGCTTCGAACTTTTCGCTTTTTGGTGACCCTCATCCTGTTGCAACTTGAGCCGGCGGGGAAAACTCATTAGTCGGTGGCCATTTACCGAAAATAGAATGATCGAGCGCCAAGATTACTCATCCCGCGAAATGGCTGTACATAAGATCCCATCGAAATCTCTTTGGCGTTTCTATTTTTGTTGCCCACAGTGGCCCCGTGCGCATGCCTTGTCGTTTCTCAATTACATAAGCCTTATATAATGCGGCAATGGTGCGAGTGAGACGACTGCTGTGTCGCGCGCTCTGAACAGACGGGAGACGACCGAGTTGATAAATTTGTAAAGTGGCGCTCCCTCCCTCACTCTCTCTCTCTCGCTGCGCTTGGCTCCTCACTCTACCACGTGACTACAACTACCCCCCATAAACAGCGGCAGTGAGTGGAAGCAGCGCTGCTCGCGTCTGATCGTTGCGCTCATAATTTGATTTCCATTTTACAACTGTTTCGGTTTTGATTTGTGGCTGGCGCTTTTACAAGTGCCTGTTGCTACGCAGTTGTTGTTGCTCTTGGAGCGAAACAGTTTCGTTTTATTTTTGCGCGCTGAGTGAGCAGAGCAAGTGTCATGTCTGAAGAGAGTAGCAGCAGCAGCAGCAGCAGTGAGCGCACTAGCATTGTGGATTTATCAATTAGAGGTGAGTTCACACAAAATTCAACTCATTCAGCTGCTGCTGACCAATTTCTTGCATTATTCCCCCCACTCAAAACACGTGCAGCATGCTGCTGTGTGTGTGCTTTGTTTACATACATGTGTGTGTGTGTGTGTGTTTGCGAGAGAGGGCGCACTCTCAACCTGTGTGTTGTGTGTGTGTTTGTGCGTCTGAGTTAAGCCTCCAATCGCCAGACCATGTGACAAATTATTTGACTTTGCCTTCTTTTTTTAATAACACGGCCAATTGGTTTCGCCGAGGCGAATTAAACAAATAACAGTAAACAAATAACGATATGGTTGGGATATTAAAATTGAATAGATAAAAAGAGAGGGCGAGTGGGAGACAGAACAGTTGGCATTATTAATTCAGTACAGTAAATACCAGCTAATGCTTTTTAGCTAGCTTTTAGCTAGCTAATTATCAGCGTGATCTTTAGCTAAGCTTTTGAACTACAGTGCAAAGCTTTTTGTGTAACATTGACACAAATCCAATTTACACGTGTAAATTGTGTTAAAAGCTTTTGCGAACTCTCAATGTTTTTGTGTGGAGCGCAAAGTACGAGTTATTACTGTAGCTTGAAACAAAACAAACTCATGAAAAACGAATAAATACATATTTTGTATGTACTTCAAGAGGCTTATTAGCAATTTAATTAGCTTAGCTCAGATGTCGTCTAATTGATGCTTATTATTCTGCAGTCTCAAGGCTTACTCCCTCTCTATCTCTCTCTCTCTTTCTCTCTCTTTACCGTCCGCTCCACCTGTGATTAATAGACTGACCCCGTTATCAATGTCCAGCAGTCCGTCAGTTCGGCTTTCTGAGGCCTTTGATATCAGACTAATTATAGAGACGCCAAGACTCGATAAACTTTTGGGCGGTAGTTCCTTAAGCTGTTACCAACAATTGGACTTCTGCCACACATTGATGAAATTAGAGGCGACGTCGTCGCTACAATCACATTTCATAAACAAACAACAACAAAAAAATAAAGAAATGGTTATTGGGATGCCGTTGATTTAATACCCTTGCCAAATATTTTTCCTATTGAGACATTATTTTATAGAAGCTTGCAATTTGTAATATATTGATATATAAAGAGCTACGTTTGGTTCGGTTAAATTGAAAATCGAAAAACTTGTTCATACAAAAACGAATTTTTCGACCGATCATTTATGCTACAGCAGCTATATAAATAATGAAATAATTGATCTGACCGACTCTTGCATATAGTACAGTCTGTGATTTCATGATAGCTTTAAAACTGAGAAAGTAGTTTGCATAGAAACAGACGGACAGCTGTATCTCGGCCATAGTATGTTCGCAGATGTCTATGCGTTAAACATTTCGTGACAAAATTAAAATACACTCCGAGGGTCTCAAAAAGTCAAATAATCCAAAAGAGCCAAACGCACTGTCATCGCCGACGTTGCGTTATCATTATCACAGCCCAGCGACGAGGTTACCACGCGACTATAAATATTTACCCTCATGATTAAATTGTTCGGGTGCATAAAATTTAAGTGGTGGCTGATGAAAAACGGCGGTCAGCAAATGAAAGCGGAATGAAGCGTCAATTTTTAATTATAAACTTTTACGGCACAACACGCTACCCACACATGTCCACCTGAACAAAGCACATCATTCATCATTGTGCTGCCACGCCCACCTTATCAATAATTTGGCACAGTGCACTATATACCCTTACCCACTCGAAGTGCAAAGTTCGCGCAGCGTCTTTAACTTGTCAACAAAGCCGATCCAAAAGCTCGTGCCAAAACAAAAAAAAAGATAATCAAAAAAAACAGTTTGCGAGCGCCAAAGTCGCGCTCTCTTTTCTGCCACTCTCTTTTGGCCTGGCAATCAGATCACATGGTCACATTCACATTTGCCGCATTGGAATATCTATGACGTGACCGGCCGTTTACTCGGCTCGGCTCTGCTCGGCCTGATAACATCGGGTCGGGCGCGCGCGCTCTCGTCTGTCTGTCCCTCAACCACATGGAAAATTTGTCATTTATTATTTGGCTGCAGGTTGTCGCCTGCAGCTGACTGTGGCTTTGAGCTTTGGGTTAAAGATCACGCCCAAAGCTCACGCTCGCTGCTAATCGCAACACGAGTATGCCACGAAGTCGTCGTTTGTCATCGGCAATTGCTGCGGTCCACTAATCTATTCGAAATTCAAGTCATTAAAAATCTAAAAAAAAAATAAAAAATAAACATTTAAACTATGGCAAAGCCTTGGCACGCGTCTGGGCAGTTTTGGAAATTTTTTTGATTGAATTGAGTCAGGCGTTGGTTGGGGACTGGGGACCCTGGTGGCGTGATAAAACGATAGGGGCGTTCGTTTCTATTGAATTGCTGCGGCATGGTACAGTTGTGCACAAAGATGCCAAAGTACAGAGCTTTTAGCTCTGTAAGTTGCCCATAAAAGGACTAATCATCATTTGCTTTATAGTCAACATTTCCGACAAACATCCCAAAGAACAAAAAAATATACAAATTCTAAGCTCTCGGCTTACGCCTTCTAAAGATTTATTTACTCAGCTCTTGACTTCTTCTTTTTCCACTCAACTCATAACCAGTATCTGATTCGCAGTAATTCCTCACAAGTTGACCAGCTCAGCAATAAAAAAAATATAATAAAAACCGCAATAATTCAGTTGCACTTGAAATTTTTTTCTGCCGATTCCCCAATTTAATTTGAGGGGCAGCCCGACATTCACTTAGGTTCGACTTGTTCCAGCCGATATTACGTCAATAACAATAACAAACAACAACAAAGCACACTGAATAACAACAGAACGAGAGAAAAAACTGCAGCGCCATCAAGTGCGGTAATAAGCAGTCTGCCTCGCTCGCACCCCGTGCATATAAATTGCTTGCAATAAAAGCAACCACAGAACGGCAAGAAACAAAAACAAAACTGAGCTGAAATTGCAGCAGCAAATGCGAATGCGACTGCGAATGCAAATAGAAATGCGGGAATGGAAGGGAGCTTTAATGGAGAAGCCGACGCGTCGCCCGGCGCCGTAGACAACAACAAAACCAATGGCAAAATTATTATTATGTCATACGCATGTATTGCGGTCTGTGCTTTGCCGGTGTGTGCATGTGTGCGTGTAATTAGTGCACTGGCTGTACGCCCACGAGTTGTGTTTTGAGGCTTTGCAAGTCGAGCTTTAAAGAGCAGCAGCTTTGATTCGGTAAACACGTGCTGGTGCTTGATGATCATTCATTGCCACGCAGACGAGACACAAAACAGATTTGCATATCGAAAGAGAGCGAGGCGGAGAGAGCGCAAGCTGCTTTAAGCTCACCTGCTTGGCAGGCCCTTCACGAGACAAGCCCACGGGCGTATGTACACGCCTCCATACATACATACATACAAATGTACATACGTATGTATGCATGCAATTAAAAGGCGCCATAAAATATACTAAACGGTGAATATTGCCACGCAGGCACGCATTTAAATTGCAAGCAATCAATTAGCAAAAACAACACACATATGTATGTATGTATATTTTAATATTTTATATTCGCTATTAAAAGAAACAGCGCAATATAATTTTTATTTAATTGCAGACGTCATGATAAATGTGCGTACCTGCATGTACACATACATACATACAAAAATATGCATTTATAATTTGCACATGAATGTACATACATATGTATGTGCGTGCGTATAATTCAAAAAATTCAAACAAAAAAAAACTATTTTGCCTCTATATTCGCACACAATAAAGTAAACATTGGAAAGAACTCGGCGCTGAGAGCCGCGTTGAGAGAGCGCAAAAAGAGAATGCGAGTTGCAAATTAAAACATACGTAAACATACATACATAATTAGCACTTATACAAAAAAAACAAAACAAAAGAGAAGGCCATGCCGGACCGAGAGAGCTTTAAAACACGACTGGCAGCAAAACAGGTTACCGTGGTAAAATGCTCGTGGAAAGTATGTTCGATTAGCATGTTTAATGTATAAATTATATTTTTATGATTACAAAATGTGTGTAATTAGTATGATATAAAATGATAGATATTTTAGCTATTGTGGTTACATTGCTAACGAAGGTGTTAAATTTAAAACAGGAATTTATATTTAAAGCCTAACGTACAATAAATAAATATATAAACTAGGCAAAATATAGTGCGCACTTATTCTACACCGCAGTTTTATGAACTTGAATTTGTGCGCTTGCTTGAAGCAGCTTACACCACTGTGCGTCAGCCGCATTAAAGCGCCGGCATAAGTTTAATTGAAAAGTCAACTTAAATAACCACGTGGTGTGTGATTCTGTAGTAGTTGTTGTTGTTTTTGATTGTATGCAGCTATTGTTGTTGTTGTTCTGTTTGTTGTTGTTGCGTATGTGGTGCACTTTCAATTGTTTCTTGAGCACTTGTACTTTTGTTCGACGCGAAACGCTGACGCTGACGTTGACGGAGGCTGCGGCAGCGGCAGCGGCAGCAACGCTTGCTTGTTGGGTTGTTTTTATTGTGTTTTTTTGTGGTCGCACACTTGTTGTTTTTGTTTTTGTTGCTGTTGCTGGAGCAACCAAGTGTCAGCAGCTGATGAAAAATGTGCCACTGGAGAGGCCCGCCCGAGGTTTTTGACGTATTGACAGTAGCAGCGCAAGAGGCGAGGGGTAAGGGGTGTGCGGCGCTGCATGGGCCACTAGGACTCGCGTTCACACACATGTGTAGGAGTGTAAATGTTGTTCGTGTGAAAGGTGAGCGGCGTGTCAATGCTGACAGTTTCTGGGTATGACCATGCGATACAGTTTACCAACAGAATTTTCCCAATTTTTTGTATTTTTGTTTTTTTTTTCCCTGAATTTCCCGTGTTGTTTTTTGTTTTTTTGCTTTACTTTGAACTCTTGTAACTGACACTTTGCGGCGTCTCCGTTTGAATTGGTTTCCATTGCGTTTCGCTGCTCTGTGTGATCCATCACACGTTAAGCCCATGTCTCCATGTCTGGCATTCCACCTTGTAAGCCCCCTGAATGCACCCCACTCCCATTGCTCATTTGCCTTGTAATCGCTTGCGTTAATTGACAGTTTTTGCCGGCGACGCCTTCGTCATTGTTGCTTTGACAGTAATTTGAAAAATTGTTGAGATTTCTTGACACAAAAGCCAAATGTAAAATTTATGTACAAAAAATTCAAATAACAACAACACGAAAATGAGGAAATTCATTTGTAGATTTATTTGCTCGGCAGGGTAAAATAAGATTTACTTAATGCGAAAGCCAAAAATTGGTTTAGTTCAAGGTCAAAGCATAAAACTATTTGTGTGGGCGCTGCCACGCCCATTTTAGCGCCTAAGAACACGCGCCGTTGCAAACGTCACACGCAAAATTTTAATTGAATTTACATTTGACACGCACACAGAGACAAAGATACAAATACAAAGATAGAAATATTTAATAGATATGAATTCTGTTTGCCATTTGATAAAGACACAACCGAAAAAAAGCGAAACAAATTAATTCAATTAACGGGCCAACAATAAAAAGCAGTCAAAACGATTGCCTATTAACTGACCCAGTAGGGAGTGTGAAGGCTGTGTGTGAGGGGGTTGGTGCTGGGGGCCTGAGTAAACTAAAAGCTCAATCAAATTCGCGTGTTTTTTGTAATTTTTTTTTGTCATATACTTCGAGGTTAATAAAAACGCAGCCAAGGCGGCGGCCATTTTCTGTGTGTGTGTGTGTGTTAGTGTGTTGGTGTGCGTCTGCTGTTTAAGGGCACTTCCTGCCGCCGCAATCGCTCGCAGCTCGGCGCTGTCCTTGCGGCTGACAGTCCAAAGACGCGCTGAAGTTTATAAATGATCGTGCGTGGGCGTCTAGTTGGGCGGCCGGGGGGCAGTGCAGCGTTGAAGGCGGTGGTTGTGTGGTCTGTGGTAGGGTGTTTGGTTGGTGCTTTAAATAGGGGTACGTTGTCGCCGCCTTTGCTGCTGCTCTATTTGACAGCCTAAGTCGTGCGTGTTTGTTTGCTTTTCTCTGGAGTCGCTTTTTCGTGCACGTCACGTGCGTTGCGGGGTGTGCGTGTGTGTGCGTGTGTGCTATTGTGTGTCTGTGTGGTGTTTGCATTTGTTGTTAATGCAGTGCAGCAAGTTATATCAACATTGTAGTTGTGGTTGTTTATGCTGTTCCTGCTTAAAGTTTAGTTGGAAGAAAAATTGTTTTTTTGTGGCTCATTAGGAAATTGAAAGTTGGTTTTGTGTGCCTTGCAATTAAATGGCATTTGGACTAGGGGCGTTTTAAAAAGCAGGAAATGAATTAAGCTAGCTGCAAAGCGTCTAAAGATATACATTTAATGGTTAGTTAGTTTAGTTGCAACTTCAGCTGCTGGAATTCTTAATTATATGCTTACAAGTTTTTACTTAATTAAGTGTACATAAGCTGCAGCTAGCATGCATGCTCTCCATTTGGAATTAAAGCCCCAATGACATCATTTTAAAATTAAGTATCCACACAGACTGCTTAAAATACCTAATGGTTTTTGATTTTATCATTAACTTTATTTATTATAACATGAAGCATTAAAACGCTTTATTTATAAATCTTAATGATAAGGTCATTAAATTGAGTATTCATAATTTCTACAAAGCTGCTCATATTATATTATTATTGGCGGGAATTTCTGGATTTTTAATTAAACTAAGTATCTATTATTATTTTTAAGAACTCTATTTACGTTTGTAGAAAAGACTTCATGCGTTTCCTCTTAATATATTTTATTGTATCAAGATTTTTCTCTCTGTGTATTCTTTGGACTCACTGCACCTTGTGCATTATTTAAACTATTTTGATCCATTTTAAAAAATCATAAAATATATAAAGTACTTTATATATAGCCCCCTCAATCATTTGGGTCAATTATGAAACAATTGAACATTGATTCGAAATAATTGAAGCACATCAAAATGTCGAAAGAAACTAAAAGGAAATTCAAGTGTGCTTGATTTTTCTTTAAATTTGTATTCTATAAATTCTTAAAAGCAGATGATTTTAGCTGTTTCTTTCAATTTAAAGCTGATGCAATGACATTTCAAATATGTTTAAGAAATGTGCTAATAACTGAAAACTATGAAAACCAATTCTCGTAGTTTGGTGTTATTAATTTATTAGAGTGCTGCTAATGAATGGCCCCAACACAAAACAGGATTGAATGGAATATATACATTTCTCTGTATACGCTTGTGGCCTGTGTTCTGGCCTGGTCGGATCTGATTTGTTGGATCTGATAAGCGCAGCATCGCAACGAAATGCTCCAAATGCTGTCACCTGCTCTCATTTGCATTTGTATGTGCTAGTAGGCCCTACTCCCCCCAATATACCCCTATAGGTAGAGCACACGTACTAATTCCGTCATTCATTTGTACGTTAATTTGTACAAGTTGCCGCTGTCGACATCTACAAATTGTTGTTGCTTTTACGTATAAATGTGCGAGATTTCAAATAGAGCAAAATGTAGTTCAGATTTTTGTGTATATACATACATACTTATGTATATGTACATAGGTATAGCTGATAATGGGCCACTCGAAGCAAGCGTATTTAATCTCTGTGGCAAATTAGAGAAACAAACAGAGCAACACATCCAACAACAAAAACACTCACAAATGCAACGCATATAGAAAAGGAGCTGCCTGACGTCTTTGTGTTAATTTTTTTACCCATTCGAAACTTTGGTATACCACTTATTATCAACATTTTATGATACTTTATCGAACTAAGGCAAGAAATAAATTCAAGGAAAAATAAAAATTCTCCAGTCGCAGGTATTCGATTAGCGTATGAAGGTTCTGGCATATTTATTTATTAAATTACATTTTAACTATGCGAACAAATTTTGATTTCGGCTTCAAAAAGTCTGCTTTAAAGAAGCCGCCTATTAAATTTAGTTAGTTTAACTATTATAGTCTCTAAGTTCCTTGAGCTTATGCAGGTAGCTAAGCATATCTTTACACATTTGACAGCAAACATGGAGTATTAATAAATGTTATTAGCTCAATTTAAGTATTTACTCTTTTGGCTTTTAATCTTCGACTGCTTTCATGCATTTATTCCTACCTATTCTGAAAAATGTATTGGGGTTTCGAACCATTCAGAAGTCTGGAATAGAAATTCTAAAATAATAATTCTAAAATTCCAAATAAAAATAAATCAATAAGTAATTAAAAAAATCTTCCATTTCTGCTTCCAATATTTTAGTAAAGAACTTTTGAACTTTAAACTAAAAAACTTGAAAAAAACTCGTAAAATATTTAAAAGAGATTGTGAAACGGGGAACAACAGACTTGTGACTTTATTAAGCAGTAGTCAAGGCAAAATATTTTAGTTTTCTTCTTCTTGTTTGATGATTTTGATAAGAAGCCAGACCAAAAAAAAAAAATAAATAAAAATAAAAACATGATGTGCGTTCTTAAGGTAAACCCAAAAAAAAAAACACATTTTTATTTTTTTGTTCTTTTTTTAAATATTTTTTTTCGGCTGTCTTCGTCGTTGTCGTCGCATGTTTATTTAGTGATATGCATGCGAGTTTCGGTAAGCAATGCTGATAAGCAACGCAATATTTGCCAGGTTGTAGGACAAAAAGAGCTTAGCCGAGTTGAAAGAAGAATTTGTTGTAGACGAAATACATTTTCTGTTGGCTGCGACATACCAAATGCCACAGCAAATAAATGAGTTTTAGAGTGTATTAGAGTGTGTGCGTGTGTATCTATAGCTGCCCAGTTCCTTGACAAGAACAACAGCGACAACAACAACAACAACAACAACAGCGACAACAACAACAACAACAACAACAGCGACAACAACAACAACAACAA
The DNA here is from genome assembly GCA_035041545.1 of Drosophila colorata. NCBI lineage: Eukaryota > Metazoa > Arthropoda > Insecta > Diptera > Drosophilidae > Drosophila > Drosophila colorata. The sequence goes on from JAWNLD010000564.1 coordinate 13,614,991, forward strand.
CAAGAGGAACAACTGTGACGGCAACATTGTTGGAACTAGCTGACTGACGAGCGTTCATCTCCCACAATGCCAAGCTACATGCGTATAGATATGTAGATACAAAGATACATAGATGCTTGTACTATGTATAGTACGTGTATCTTTCATTCTATATAATATCTTGACGAGAAATGCGTTGCTGGTTCCAAACACCCACACACACATTTGGCTTTGTCATTCTTTTGTTGATTTCGGTTCCACTCAGAAAGGTGGCCAAAGGCAATGGCAGGGGCTGGCCACGAGGTTGGGGCCCCAGTCAGTTGCGTCGCTTCGAGGCTCATTTATAATTTATTGCGCTTGAACACGTTTCGGTCCGTACGCTATATAGCCGCCATATAGTGCATACATATAGATGGTATATCTTGTCTTGTCGGTGATATGTATTGAAAACGACCTCCTTTGCCCAGCAACGCGCCTCCTGTTGCTGACATTTCCTAGTTGCTTCATTCAAAAAAATGTCACATGATGACAGGCGACAGTTCTTTTCATTCTATATATTTCTCGACAAAACTTTTTTCAATTTTTGGGTATTAAGTTGTGCACATTTTTGGTTGTGCGGGTGTGCGTCTGTGTGTGGAATGACTCAGACAGCAGCCACCGAAATAGCTAAAATTTACGAATAGATAATTTCAAGCAATACGATTTATATTTAGTGCGCTTTGTAGTTGAGCCAGTTGAAGGTTGAATTCTATTATATCGTTTGTATGTTTTTTTTTTATATTTTACATTTTGGAATTCATTTTAAGGGTTAATAGTATTTACAAAGGTTAGTTTGAGTCAGAGTAAATAGTGTAGAAAATAAATGTTGAGCATTTGAAAAACCGTTGAATTAGGTAAAGTCAAAGCTAAAGTTATGAAAATTTTCGATATGCATATGGAGATAATTTGTTTATTTACAAAAGATTATGATAGAGGAGCTGGTATACGAAATATATAAAAATAAGTAAGGAGCATTTGAAAAAGCAAATGGATATATTATGGTTAAAAGAGGACATAAATAAAACTGAGCTCAATAAAAATAATGTATTTTATTCAAAATTATTTTGAATGGGATTTGGTGCGAAATATTCCTTCATAAATCAAACAACAATCTTTGGTAATTGACACAACTTGCACCAAAAGGTTTTAACTGGGTAGAAATGGTTGCTATTAAATTAATTACTATGATAACTGTACTCCTAAAGAGTTTTTTTTACCCTATCATTAAATTAATCAAAATGTTTATGTTTTAATATACATATCTGTCTATTTTATCAGCAAGCCAAATCAATTTTAAAGTACATTTTACGTACTTAAACATATATATTGCATTTATTTATTAATCTCTTTTATTTATTTATTTATTGCAAAAGTATTACTCTTATCTGAAGTGATGTTGTTACTTAATCTAATATGAAATACTGTACAGTTATGACGGAGCAAAAGCTTTTAGAACTATTATGAATCTATCTATTTTTATAGCCTTACTAAACTGTTTGATTAGAAAGGTTTCGTCTGCAATACATATACATACAACGTGTATGTGTATATACGATTGCTTAACCTGCTGCTCATTAGCGGCTTACTATTATCTATCTGGCCCATAGCACCACCCCCCTCCAACGCCCACCGCCCTCCGCCCTTAACAGGCATTTTCAAGGCGCTCTAATTGGACGCGTCTTGTCGGTACGTGAATTGCAAATTCAATTACAGTTGGCAAATTACACAAAACATATCGAAATGTTCGATATGAAGAGAGGAGGCAGTTGCATGGGGGTTGCTGTGGTGCTGTTGCTTTCGTGTTGCGTTGCTGTTGTGTTTATTTATACAAATTACAGCAAAATGCATACAAAAAAAAATTCCACACATTAAAAATTTTCAGCTATGAAATCGACTCACGTGAGCGCTGCTACAGCGACGCCAACGCCGCTGTCTCTGAAAACAGTAGCAGCAGCAGCCACACAAATACAAATATTAGAAATAATAACAAAAAAAAAAACAAAAAAAAAACAATTTAAAAAAAAAACCGCGCGTATGGCAAATAAATCAGAGAAAAACCTAAAAACATTGAAACGAACAGCAAACGCCGCTTGCCGCAGTGCTTCGGACATACACACACACAGACACACACATGAATACAATTAGAAACTACTTATACAGGTGCAGATATACACACATAAATACAAATACAAACGTCAGCGCCGCCGTCGCATTGACGTAATAGCAAAACTATAGTGCGCAGAGTAAATTAAAATAACACAAATAAATAAAATGCCAGCACAACGAGTGCCGGTTGCCGATCTCGGAGAGTTAAAGATGCAGAGTGACCGAAACTCAAGAGAGCAACAACAGCAGCGCTGGCAGCAGCAACAGCGACAGCGACGACAGCTTGTGAGAGCGTCTCGCAATTAAAAATATCAAATTGAACTTTGAGACGCAATGGAAAATGCCCAAAGCAAACGTTGCTTTGCTCGGGGCCGCACAGAGCAATAGAACCAATTGAGCGGCCATTAGAAACAACAACAGCAACACAGGCAATCGGGTCAGCCCGAAGTGTGGCTTGCGAGAGTCGGCTGGCCAAAGCTAAGCTTCGGTTCGCTTGGCAGCCGTTCGTCGTTTTGAGTTGCGCGCGCGACGAAACGAGAAAAAAAATGGTTGCCAAAAATAAAAGTTCAAAATGTGCACAACACGCGGTGCCACTAAGAGAGAGAGAGAGAGAGAGGGAGAGAGAGAGCTCACTGGTGTGAGAATGGCGTAGGGGCAAAACACCGAGGGAGAGCGCTCGAGAGCGCGTTTCGGCAGGCACATGGCAGCGTCAGCATGGTTCTAAGCAGCAGCGGCGCGGCGCGGCGTATCTGTATCTGTAGTGTACTATCGCTTGTATCTGAGCATAGCAGAGTCGTGTGTTTTTGTTCTTGTTGTTTTTGTTGTTGCTGTTGACTTTGTGTGCGTTTGCCCTTAGTAGTTGGGCGCTCTCTCGCACACACGCGCGCTCTCGCTCTGCCTCTAATGCTGGCAGCGAGCGCATTTTCAACACTTTGTGCCCAGTCAGAGTCAGATGAACAGTCACAGCCGTGTGGACGCAAATGAAATACAAACAACAAAATAAAACAAAAAATTGGCAAAGAAAAATTCAAATAAAAAAATATGTGCAAATATTGTGTTATTAATTAATGAATTGTTCACGACACTGGAAACATGTTAGTATAAAATAATCACATTCGGTGACCGACAGCAGCACTCAAAAGAAGTTCCGCAAGCGAAGCACGTGTGTCCAATAAGAACTTCTAGAAACAAAACCAAAAGGCAAAGAAAAAACCGTTTGTATTTTTTTTGTTGTTTTTGGCCAACCGACGACTACGACGACAACAGTGCTTGTCTCTGCGCGCGTCTGTGTGAGCTCTTCGTATGTGTGTTAGTGCGGGCGTTCATAGTGCAAAAATCAGCAGCGGCAGCTATAAAGCATTAGCAACAACAAGCATTGGCAAGCGAATAAAACAAACAACGAAAACCCAAAAGGAAACACAACACACACACACGCACACACACAAACACACACAGCAAATCAGCTGACTCGTGCGCACTCTCTCCCTAACAAAAAAAGCAAAGAAAAAGCTGCTCACTCTCACCACGCGCTCTCGTTGAAGTGCATCCTAGCTGCAGCGGAAGCTTGAGCCGAAGCCGACGTTCGTTTGTGTAGAGATTTAACGGCTTCCGCATCCTATGCGACCCTACGAACTTCGAAAGCGCCAGCCAAGTGCACTTGTATTTGTACAACTGCGTGCGTGTGCCTCTCTGTGTGTGTGCGTGTGTGTGTGTTCGACTCGCTCTTGTCACATGCGCGCTCAGTCAGCATAGGCAGCGACAGCGACAGCGACAGCGACTGTGGCAGCGGCAGCAGCAGCAGCAGCGGCACCCACAACGCCCGAAGACAGCGGTAAGCGAACAGTCGTCGTCAGGCAGCGGCAGCAGCAGCGTCAGCAGCAGCAGCAATACCAAATACACGCCACGCGCTCTAACAACAACAACAACAGCAACAACAACAACCACAACAGCAACAACAACAGCAACGCAAATTTGTTCGACCACAACAAGGACAACAGTCCGTTAAACGCTGGCAGCTACAAAAACGCCAACGAAACGCGCGCGTTTTTAACTGTTTGTCAATTTTGTGCACAACAGAAAAAATACAACAAAAAATTCTGCGTGCATTTGTGCGTGCGCGTGTATATGTGTGTGTGTGTGTGCGCGCTTATGTCGGTGCGCTGTCAACATTTTTCATCGATTTTCGGCTCGTCGTGTGCTGTCGCTCGTCGGCGCCCGCGACTCCCAGCAACGTCCTGTCGTGTGTGCGTGCCTCTGTGTGTGTGCGCCTGTGTGTACGTGTGAGTGCGCGCGTGTGTGAGTGTGAGCATACTACACCCCCGCTCACTGGCCGTGCCGTGCTCTCGATCAGGCAAAGCTCCATAGCGAATATATACAACAACCTGCTGTCTCTGTCGCACGCCGGGCGCTGATTTCCGTTAAGGTACAGCCGCCATCCCGCCCCCCCCTCTCCACGCAGAGCCCAAAAGCTGCAGCTAACTGTTATTAAGTTTGTAAACTACATTGCAACTATGCAAACGCCATACTAGTGCTTTATAACTGTACAATAAATACCAACTACAACAACAACAACAAATACACACACAGGAGAGAACTCTCAAAAAATAAGATATAAATTCAATACAAATAAAAAGCAATTGATTTTATTTTTAGTGCCACACCAAAAATAAAGCAATAGGCAAAGAAAAGCCTACCACAAATATCAACGTTAAACGTTCTACAACAACAGCAATAACAACAGCTACAACAACAACAACGCCACGAGACACGCAAACTGTCAACAACAAAATTAAAAGGAAAGCCACACAAAAAAAAATCAAACGCAGCGGCATTTGAAAAAACGCACGAAAGAAGATACAAAAAAAAATCAACACACGCTATAAAAATAGCGCAATTAGCAAATGAAACACAACAACAACAACAACAACTCAACTAAATTAAACTACAACTAAAACTAAACTACAAAATAGTAGCCGAAATAAAAACCCTTGCAACCAAAAATACAAATAGAAACCACACAAAAAAAAAACGCATAAATAAATGAAACTCACATAAAAATAAATACGAAGAGATCTTTTTTCCAACGTGTTGCTGTTGTTTTTTATTAAGAGCACATTTTTGTTGTTGTTATTTCCACTCGCATGTTGTTGTTAACAATAAAAAACCAAAAAAAAATAAAATAAAAGAACAAATTGTTGAATGAATTCGCGGTGCCTTTATTTATAGCGAGCAGCATAAATAAATATATATATTTAAATATATAAAAAAATTAATAATATATATAGTACATAAACGACATACATATTTATCCAAGCAATAAAGAAACGTTAACGTGCAATATTTAAAGTTTACATTGAATTTAGCATAAAACATTAATTTTTTGTACATTGTGATTTCAACGAAAATAAATATAAAAAACAAGTTATATATAAAAATACCAAAATACGCTACAAAAAAGTTAACGCCAGCAAATAAATCAAAAAAAAAAAAAGCAAATTTATCATTTTTGCGTTGTTGCTATTATTGATTACACTAAGCAATTATTATTATTGTTGTGAGTCGGCTTTATGCCCCGTGTTGTAAGAACAAAAGAAGTTGTTTAAAATAAAACTCAAGTTGAAAGTTATTACAAATAAAAAGTGAATAATAAAAACATACCAAAACGCGTTTTTGGTCACACATTTTGGTTGATATTTCGTGTATAATCACAAAATTGACAACATTTTTATGAAAAAATGAGCGACAGGGAGCGATCGTCCCCAACACTGATCGAAACTGGCTTAAAAAACTTAATCGGCGGCCGTGATGGTAATTATCCACTGATCAGCGGCATAAATGGTGAGTTCCGAGAACGATTAACGATTAATTGTATCTAAAATTAAAATTAAATAAAAATAAAATTAACTCATAAAACTGATGCCATACACTTGCAACTTTAATGTCTCATAAAATTCCACAATAAACGCCAGAAATGAAAAGGAAAACCCATTAGTTCGTATAGTCGACTAACAGCTGCCCTGCTTTTTATAATATATTATATATATATACATATGTATTATATTTCTGAAATTAATCTGGGTTATTTTAAATATGATATTGTGGGACGGTGTTCGCTTTCATCTAAAATATTTAAGATATATAATTTAAGAGCCTAAAATTCTTAAATTTGGTGACCTAAAATTACTTTTACATTTACAACCTGTTACCTACCTCTTAAACAATCAGTTCTACTCGCTTTTTAGTTTTTACAGGGTGTCTAAGTTATGCTCTGTCTTTGCTTATCTGGCTTTCAGAATCTGTTATACTAAATCCATATTAATGTGCATAAAATTGTATAAAATATTGCTAAAGCTTCAAGAAAATTTCTGCTGTTACATTTTCCGGCCATAAATCAAATGGAAAATGGAAAAACTCTTGAGCATGACACAGAAATTGAGTTTGGCTTGCGTAAAAAGTAATAAAAGAAAATAACAGAAAGAAAATCAAACATATCGATTGGGGCTGCGAGATAGACATTCCTCTGATTAGAATCGTAGGGGAACAGTTTGTAGGAACTATGCGAGTACCTGCACAGTGGGGCAAAGTTCGAGGCGACACGGCGTATCAAACTGATAAGGGTTATTAAACCATTGAAAACGCCAAGGGCATTTTTAGTTTCATTTACAACTAATGGAACTGTTTTTATATGATTATTTTATTTGTATACTTATATATATTTTAATTTTAGCAGCATACGAAGCTAAATGACAACTGAAGGTAGTTTGGGACAGTCTGAGAGGTCGAAAAGATGTGAGACAGATTTAAGTGTACAATTGAGTGGAGGTGTAGGTATAAGAATGACAAGATTGAGTGCTGAAATTTCTAAATTTCAGATTGAATGAAAAGGCTATATTTATAGACCTTTGCAAAAAATGTTGATTGATGAGGCTTAAAGAGGAACTAAGTATATAACTGATGTGCTCTTAGTATATAGGAAAAGAAGTTTTTGCTGGTTGCAGTGTAAACGTTTCTTAAGTTAAGAACTTAATTTCAACCTTATTATCTCCTTCTTTGCTTAAGAACAAAATCCTGGTGTACTTTAAATTTTTAGCAATATTTGGTCAGATAACTGCTGTGAGCTTTATGGGAGTTGAAGTGTGAAAAGCAACTGAATTTAAGAATATAAATACTTATTTTTCTTTTCAGTTTTTATTCTCTTGTATCTGCTTTATTCTGAGGAAGTTTTGGTTGGAAACTTTAACCGCCTGAAAAACGCAGGAACTGTCATTTAACTCGGCTCAAGCTGCAGTTTTCTCTCTTTCTTTTTTACAAACAATTCCCAAACTTTTTGTTGGCCGAAGAAAATCCATTTTAAATTATCTAAAACAAGTTTTGCTTTTAGTTTGCCGCTGCGCGGTCAAGTATTTTGGCTTTTCCAAACAATTTAACTGCAAATCGTGCAGCATATGGCTGCAGTAATTGCAATTTAAGAGACAATATTTTATTTTTTTTTGGGACATACTGTACAGAACTGCCCAAAATGTAAACGTGGCAACGAGCGCGGGCATATCAGCGACCCCACACCCAACCCGCCACCCCAGCACACAGCCGCCTGGGGCGTCGTAACAGCCAGAAATCAATAGCATAAGAAAACGCAAAAGGCAAACGAGAAAATGCCATTAAAAAGTGTCATAATCGGTCAGCATAATGAAGAGTAGTTGTATGCTTGTGCGGCCAGGGAGAGGGTGCCGCGGATTGGTGGGTTGGGGGGAGTGACCAACTCAAGAATCGCCTTGCCTTGTGCATTTTTAGTTTGCTTTTTGGCTGCGCACCGCGCCGCCTCGCCCGCCCTGTTTCATAAATCAATAAGCGGAAACCAAGCAAACGAGTCGCACAGCCCTCTGCCTTGCACCCACTCACGCGCAGCACTTACCACCTTGTTTAATTTATTGTAGCATAATTTTGAACTTAGTTTCCCCTAGCTCTCCGTCACTCTCGCGCCTCTCACCGGGAGTCGCTTATCGTAGACGTTGCGCATACGCCGCGTGTGTTAACAAGCGCTTGATTACCGCATTAAAAACTTGTATAAAGCACACGCTAGTTAAATACAAATACAAAATGCGCTGATAAGCCACTTTAGTGCGCGTCTACAGATACGCTAAGAGCAGGACGGGAAGCGGGGCTAGCCTGGCTGCCAGGGGTTGATTCGCGCGGTCAGCTCGGCGATTGTGATAGCTGCGAGCTGGTAAATCTTACATGAATGCACAGATAAGATTGCGCTCAACGGGGCGAGGGGGGCAATAGTGAGGAGATGGGGAAGGGAGGCATTTTAGATTACGATAGTTTTGTGGTACAGTGAAACAGAGTGACGCAAAGTGGTCAGCGGTGAGATAGAAAGACGCTTTAGGATTGGTGTGAAATTTAAAAATGCACTTGAGGACGTTCTAGGCAATTCTTATTTTCCAAAAATTTTATTTTCTGCAGGCACTATTAATTTTTTTAACAAGAAAATGATTCATTTTAATAATTTATTAATGCAATAAATTTATAATTAACTATATATAAACTAGTATTTTTATGGGTCAAATTGGTTTACTTAACAAATTTTTTGTTGGAACTGTTGGAAAAACAGAAAAGATTAAACAAAAAATAAAAGAAATTAAAATTTTAGATTACCGGCGTCTCGTGCAGCGAAAACGCGAACATATAATCTTAATCAGCATTAAGTTAATTGTCAGGACAATTTGAGGTGAAAACTTAGAGCTATAGGTATTTCTGGCACTTAAGAAAGATATGTGTGTGTATACATTCAAAAGGTTTCAAAAGAGACTATTTCTGTTTTGCATATAACTTGTAATATAACTCATAAAAAGGCAGTCAACTCTTACATATTTTTTTGCTCTCAAGCTGCTTCCAAAAGGTACTGGTGCAAGTAGGTCTGGTAATAATCATAATTCAAATTGTATTACATTTAAATAGGTTTCCCTTCGTTTTTGAACAACTCTTACAAGATTGCAATTGAAGCGTTTCTACCTCACCCGCTCTCCCTACGCTGACTAAACTCGCGTGTCATTTTATTTTGGCTGTAAGCTGCATGTTTTTATGGCATTCGATGTGCATGTTAATAATGCATAAAGTACAAACAGCAATAACAATAACAACAACAATTGGCACACATAAATTGGCAGCCAAAAAAGTAAATAAAATATATATATACATATATAAATTTGTTTGCCTTTATAAACAAAGCGCCCAAAAAAATGTATTGTCGGCGAATCGAATCGGCTGCCTTTGGCCATTTTAAATGCCAATTAACAGTTGCTGCCATTTTTGTTGTTGTTGTTGCTGTTATTGATTGCAAATTAGCTGCTAATCACGTACACACATGTACAGATATGGCATATGGATCACTTGCTGTGACATAATCGCAATTTATTGACTACACACATCGCTGCTAGACACTGCAATAAAGAGGGAAAAAAGAGTGTATTTATTGTATGTCATATTGATAAGCTGCAATACTCACGCTCTTGAGACAGTATGACAAATGATCAAGTGTCTGTCAAAGGCTCAGTTCCGTTATTTAGATTCGTATATCTTTAATGTTGCAACGCCATGCTTAAGACTTTTCAGCTGCTCTTATCACGGCAGTCGTCTACCTGTGAGACGTTTTCCTTCTAATGGAAATGCCGCCACGCCACTCATAAGTTGGCCGCCTCTTTTGCAATTAAAAGTTTTAATTGAAAATGTTCAATGCATATAGAGACAAGCATTTCAATGGCTGGTAATCTTATTGGGAAAATTCATAAGCGATGAGGAAATGTGTTTAAACTAAGGGTGTGCAAAGGTGTGTTTCTTTTTCTCAATCTAAATGTTCAATATATTTGTAATGTACATATATTGCAATATTCTTATAATATTTACATATCAAAGATAAACATAAATTGTATGACATAAATTTTGTAAGCTTTCTGAGCTCATTTTGCCAGAGAAAGGCTGTATGCAATCACAGACAGCATAAATTCCAGCCTAGCGCTGCATAAAAAGTCCATAAAAGTTGTAAAAAGCCGTTTTTAAATTACAAAAAACTTTTAAAATCATGAAGCATTAATTTTAATAGCTAAAGGAACTTTTTAAGGCTTACCATCATAATTAAAAGTAAATAAAAAGTTATATAGCTACTTTTCAGCTTGCGTGTTTCACGCTGCGTATGAGCTATATATATTCTAGAACGAATTTCATGCTCAATAAGCATACATTTCTATTTGTTTTATAAGCCAATAGAGGTTATCAAGGCGTTATCAATTTAATTAATATGCTGAAAGTTTGTGCATTTCATGCTGCGTATGCGCAATTTATGATGTATTAATTATTCAAAAAATCTATAAATAAAACTAATATAATTTTAAATCTTATATTTGTGCTTTAGTAATTGAATTAAATTGTAGTCTATTATTATTATTTATGAGCTATTGATAGTTGTTGCTTTTCACACTGCGTATACGTTATTTATGATTTATTAATGTATTATTCTGGGCATATAAATTTATATTAATTAAAACGTAATTTATTTAGCACAAATCAAATTTGCAAATTTGAATTAAATTTTTTCAACAAATTGCTGATATTTAAAGTTGCGCGTTTCACGCTGCGTATGTGCAATTTTTAGCCATTATATTAATACTCAAGCAAAATTCTAAGCAAGAAATGCTGGCAAAAACAAAAGAAACAACAGCAAATATATAATTTGACAAAGTGTGAAAAATATTTTCATAATCTTAATGTTGCATGCTCTGCAGCAGGGCGCGAGGTGCTGGGAGGAGCATTGAGTTTGCCTATCAAGACATGCATGCAAGTGCAAGCAGCGAGCGTTGTGTGTGTGAATTTGTCAAGCATAGCAGCTGATGCTCATTTGTTGTTGTGCGCAGTTTTGTTGTCACAAAATGCGGTCAAACAATTTGTTTATGTAGCTATTTTAAACATGCAGCAACAACAACAACCAAGCTGGCCACATTTTCTAGTCAATTTTGGCCAGCTGACAGATAAGAGCGCTCTGAAAGTAAAAGACAAATGCCAGGAAAATTGTTTAATCAATGCCGCCGCAACTCAAACTCTTTAAAAAACTCAGCAGTAGAAAAAGAATGTAGAGGAATGCTAACACACAAACACACACACGCAAGGATATGGCAAGGACGAGCACCAACAATAGCGTTTGCCAGTCGACAGCTTTGCTACCTGCAAACAGCAGCAACAACAAAACGAAGCGTAGGCAAAAAAAAATCAAATTAAGGTTAAATACCACAAAGCGAGTAGCACACAGAGACACATACATAATATATATATATATATATATATATATATATATATATATATATATATATATATATATATATATATATATATTTATGTGTGTGTATATATGTATATATATAGTTATGCCTTAAATCCAAACTAAGCCAAAAGCATGCAGCAGCAGACTTACACCCACACATTCACATACACACGTGCTCTGCTGGCGGCGGCGCCTGAAAGCAGGCAACACATTTTGGCATTTTCATTTCGCATTGTTGTTATTAAGCTGGTTGTTGTTGTTGTTGTTTAAGGCACTGTAGGCGTTGCCGCCGGAATTGTGTTGGCAAAATGATGGACAACAACAACAACAGCAACGGCAGCAGGAAGTGGAAAACAGTCACGAAAGCCCTTAGGCAAAAAAAAGGCACTAAAAATACACATCAGCAACAACAACTGCGACAACAACAAATCAACATTAATAATAAAATCCATAAATGAAATAATGTTGACTTCATTTGTTAGCGCATGACGTCAAAAAAATAAAAATAAAAGGAAACAGACTAAAAACTGAGCAAGAGGCACAAAAATAAAATAAAAAATAAAAATAAAAGAAAACAACAGTCGGGAGTGGCCGACTAGGAGATACCCTGAACCCAGCGGCGAGCTGTCGTTATATACATTTAAAGCTCTTTGCATTCATACACCCATTCACAAAGTCACACATACACACACACAAACGCACGCAACTATGGAAAATGAATTCTTGAATAACTTCTAAGCTAAGAGTATGATCGTTATGAAATTTTCAGTGCTTAATAATATATACAAACCAAAGCGCAAGTCTGTAGTATTTGATTGACGGAGAAAGATATCGAAAAAGTATGATAAACTTGTCCTGCGTATGGATTAGGAGAATCTATTGTCGTTTAGTTTAGGTTTCTAGCTTTTGTAGTTTTCGAGATCGCTGCGTTCATACAGACGGACGGACGGACAGACAGACATGGCTAATTCAACTCAGTTCATCGTGCTGATCAAAAATATATATTTTTATGGGGTCGGAGATGCTTCCTTCTGCCTGTTACATACATTTGCACAAAACCATTATACCCTTTATACCCTTTTTCAATGGGTTCAGGGTATAAAAATGCGGCAAAAAAAATCAGGCAAAATAAAAATAAGGACATGCTTGGAAAATCGAAATACAATGGGCAAAAAATACTTTTGTTGAACTTTGCGTTCGTCATACAATACACACACACACACCCGCCCCGCTACAATCGACACTTTTAATGGCTTTGGCCCGGCACGAAACGACAACACAGCGACACACAGACCCACATAGCTGTCGGCCAAGCAAGCGCCCCTTGCCCCCCCATCTGAGCACAGCTGCGTCCAGTTGGGCCCGAACATGTGTTGGTTGTAAACAGGAAGCATAGCCGAAGCAACGACTGACGGAATGTTTTTGCCAGGCGAATTCGCCTTTAAACACGCTCTCCCTCTCACGCACACACTTACTTAATCTGCCTTTCTCTCTTTCTCTGTCTCTCTGCGCTCTCTGGGCCAGCAGCGTGTTGCAAATGTCAAAGTAGCAAAACCCGGAAATTCGAAGGACATGTTCGAAAAGGCTGCTCGTTCGCCCACATACGCCCACACTCAATTGGCAAACTCTACACAAATTTGTAGACCTGCGCATTCTACAACTTACACGCAAACACATTGACAGGCGCTCTCTCGCCGCTCTCTGGAGTCGCTCTCTTTTAGCCGGGTTCGCTCTCGCCTGCTTTGCTTTGCTTTGCTTTTGATTTTATTTTTGTTTAGCTGGCGCTGCTGACTTCGCTGCCGCCGCCGTTGCTGCTGCTGTAATTGTTATTGTCTTATTGTATGCCGGCAATACACACACACACACACACTCACATACACACACGCTAGTTTACGCTGTGTGCGTAAATGTAAGTCAACTTTAAGCGTCTTAAGCCAAGTTGGCGTCCTACGTGTGCGACACACACACAACGTTCGAGCTGTGACTTGACACTATGTGTTATACTTCTTAATGCCTCTCCCCCGGAAACACACACCCCCAGCCCCTTGTCTTACTCTACATTGCCTAAATTTGTGTGATTTGCAGCGCGTGTTTAAATTATTGACCAACTTAGCAGCCCGTTTATATGCTCTTTTTAAAGGTATATTTAAATATGATTGCGAAATGTAACATCTGCGCATTTTTAGTGTACATATATTCTTAATCAGTATTAACAGCCGAATTTATATATAGATATGCCTATCTGTATATTTTCTATAAAAATTAATCTGACAGTCTTAAAGCTATATTACTAAAAAGTTGAAGAACAACAAAAAAAATATATATATCTTAAATAAACTTTCCTATTAAAAGTGATTTTATGTATCTAAAATTATGATAAAAGCTCAAAAAACTCCGTATAACTCAATCACATCCCACTGAAGCAATTGCGTAGGATACAAGTCTGCAAGGGTATTTAAACTTCGCCAAACCAAACAAAATTTCTATTTGCTTGTTTTATATTTTTTTAAACTAGTTAAAAACGCTGTGCAGCTTGTCGCGTCACGAGTTTCAGTTTAACAGCCACGAAAATTGCAAAATCACAATTTGTTTAGCATTTAAATTTTATGTGTGTACGTGTGTGTGTTTGTATGTGCTTAAGTTTCATCTTATTTGTTGTGCAAATTTTGTGTTTAGCAAGTGTTACGTTTTATAAGTGCAAAAAAAACCATAAGCTTGTCAGATATGATGAAATACTCCCTACGGGAAGTTTAAATACGTAACAGATTTGATAACCGACGAGACGGGCTCTAGATAAACTTGTTACACCCGTACAACGGTGCGTATGTGTGTGCTTGTGCGCAAATATTACTCATACGCAGCGTGGTTAAGGATAAAAAGCACTTAATCGAAACAATAGCTGCTGCTGCTGCTGTTGCTATCTGTAAATATCTGTAAATAACTTTCGCATTTCACATGAAGACTGAGCATTAAGCATACGCACCGTTGTTTGTCTAATATTTGCACTCAATGAGCCACAACAAAGACCGCAATCAAACAACAGCCCATGCTCCAATTACCGTTATTAAGTATTCATAGGAACCGTACTTTGTTTACCCTTATCGATAAATATTGCTAATCGGCTTATCAAATGTGGCAAATAGAGGCAGACTTCTATTTGGGTTAAATTTGTATTTGCTTAAGAGACAATCGACTGGGTCTTCAATATGTATAATAGCTTGATTCGATAAGTACTTACTGGAAAATTAAATGAAATTATATTCTAATGATGAACAAATTTCTAAGTAGAGTTCATTCTGAAATACATAAATATCAAATATTACATCGTTTTTTTAATAATAACCTACAAAATGTTTTTCAATTATTTATTTTTCGATTAATTTTTAATAAAGTTCTGCCAGCTTAACATTTTAAATTAGCATCAAATAGAGAAATGCTATGCAGTGTTGAATAAGTCTTCTTCAGCCTGTTATATACATAGTTACACAACACTGTTATAATCCCTTAAGTAATTTAGTATAAGTGCAGGGTATAAAAGGAATATCAGCTTGGCGCCTAAACGTAATCAAGATGATGACCTTAAGGTCTAATGTTAAAAAAACAACTCAGCAACACACAATTTAAAGCCCATTTCGAATGACGTCAGTTGCTGATCCTGATTATGATGATGATAATGATAGTGAAAATTATGAAGATAACGCTGATAATGATGTTGCTGCTCAAGAAAAGATGAGCTGCTTGTTAGCATTGTGAACATTTATTTTCCTTTCTCTGCTTGCCCAGTGCCAAAAATATGCAAATAAACAAATATTTTAAATTTTTAAATTCAGCATATGCAATTGAGAGATTCAAGAGATTTGAGAGACTAAAATTAAAATCAGCTTTTAAATGCAGCGAATCACATCAAGAAACATTCGCAACAGTTGCAGCAAACATGCTAAATGTAATTTGGAACAGAAACGGCCGCTTTCCATATAATAAAAGCAGCTCCTTCCCCCTTTAACACCCCTTTGCTGCTGCTACTGTTAATGGCATTCATTTAGTTGTTATTGTTGTGCGTCTGTTTTCATGTTCCACGCCCACGCAGCTAATTTACCTTAAAATTCATTTTCATTTTAATTTTCATGTTGGCTTTTTCTCTTTTCATTTCTTGACTGATATTTGGCTTTTTTTAATTGCCAAATATTTTGTGTACAATAGAATTTTGAGTCTGTACATGAAATATATGTATTTATGTACATATGTCTGAAAATATATATAAAGATATGTATGTCGATATATACATATATAAATTCTTTCTTAACTCACCGCATTTTGTTTTGAGATTGCGTTGCTTTTGCTGACGCAATTATCGATTGTTTTTAAATAGTCTTTTTGACTGCCGCATAGCATAATTTAATTGAAAGTTTCAGCTGGAGACGTCAAGTCTGTATTTTAAAATACCCTGTATAACAAGGGAAAGTTAATTTATATTTTGTTTAACCTTTGTATATTTAACCCATCAACAAAAAATATAAAGATAGATTTCAAAAATATGAAAATTAATATGCTGTTGTTATTATGTTTTGATTAACTTAAGTATCTATAGGGTAGCTTTCTAGTCTTATCAACCTCATCTGCGCGACCAGCCATTTGTTTTGCCATAGTTTTTGCGCTTGATATAAAATTCGCAATGTTGCTCTTTGTGGCCTTAATTGTTGTTAAAAAACAAACAGCCTTTGAGAAATTAACATTGTTGCGTTAAGCGCCGGAAATCGATTGATATGCGGCTCTTTGTGTGGCTTATTAAATTGCTAGCTGATAGCGCATGAACAGTGGCGTAGACAATGCATTGGCAAAGGGGCTTTTCTGTGGCCTTAAGAGCTGCCATAAAAATGTGCGTTGGCCTGAAAGTTTTTATGATGCAATTGATTAAGGTTTCTTGGAATGATGTCTATGAACAAGTTAACGATAAGGTTTTTTATAAGCGCAGACAGAGAAGGAAAGAGAGAAAGGGAGAAAGAGACAGAACTTCAGATATCATATTGCTAACTTCTGTATATATATAATATATTTATAATACGATTTTCTATTATTTGTTTGTGCGCTCATTTGTCACAACGGATCTTTTATACAAACAATTAACTGTTGTATCTGTATATGTGTATATATATACATATAGCTATGCCTACAGCACTTTTTCGATATTATTTACGATTAAAGTGCGCATAAATCAATTTCGACTGCCTACAAAATTGCAAGCATTGCTAATTTATTTGTATATTTGCTTTTTTAAAGATATATTTTTTTGCTGTCTGTATATTTAATCTCCGACAGTTCTTTGTAGAGGGATTTTTTTTTTATTTTTGTTGGTAGTTGGGGGCGCTTTTAAATGGTTGCTTTGCAATAGTTTATTGAATTGAGAGCTGGCTATTTGTATATTATAGAAGGCTGTAAACAAACGATTACGCTGTTAGGCCAAAGCAAAACAAAAGATTTGTTGTTGTTTAAATGAAATATGAGCACGGACTGAGCTGCTAGTGCGTTTGAGTGAGTGTGTGTAGGTGTGTGTGTGTGCGTATATGCGTAAGGTAGGCAACAGGAAGTCAAAAGTTTTGGTGATAATGTTAATTTAGACAATGGGACTGAATGTTCATAATTATAATTAAAGTTCAGCTACGGGGAGCACAAAATGTAGGAGAGATTGAATAAGGTCAGGAATGATATACAGAAATATCGATCAAGATGGCAACAGATATGTACAATTCATAAAAATTGCTTGTAAGTAAAGTAAATGTTAGTAAGTAAAATATGTAATATATATATATATATATTTATAAAAATATTTTAGATTTAATATTCCTTCCAACCAATATGATAAATGAAATTAAGATATAAAAAATATTAAAAGCAATTAAACATTTCTGAAAGATTATTATAAATATAATTCAATCATTTATTCAGTATATACCTACATTCCGTCAACTTAAAAATACGTCATGGAAACATCTAAAAGCCCTTGCTACAAATCCAATCTAACAACAGTTTGAAGCGACAGCTCAAGCAAAATTACACCTAACTACGTCCACCTAAAGTTCTCAAGCAGTTTAAATGATTTATTTGCCGTGGGCGTCATTTCAAATTAAAACATGTCAGAGAGCAAAAAACTTTCGAATCACTCGCATAAACTGAACGCCAACAAGTTTATCGATTTCCGGCAACTTTATTTACCTGTAAGTACAATGAAGCTCAATTGTAACGTATTCCCCGAGCTATTCAAGCTCAAAACTCATTTGTGTCAAATGTCCTAGGCTGTCAAACTGTCATTAGCCGAGCCGAGCAAAAACGCAAAGACAAAGCCAAAGACACAGATATGGTAACTATATGTGTATACAGATACAGATACATGTGCATCTGTGTATCTATATAGGTATTTCAATGAAAACTATACGAATCAAATATTCATTAGCTTATGCCCTGTTCGAAATGGCTTATAATTTGTTGGCCAGCCATATCCTGTGGACGTTTTTTCTTTTTTTTGCATGGCTGGGGCTATTGTGGCCAGAAGTGAAAGATGGCCCATTGGCTGTCGGTGGGTAACAATACACGAAACGTCTCTGTCTGCCTGCATAATTGATGAGTGTCACATGCAGGCGCACAGGGCGTGGACGGGGGAGGTAGCATTTATGATCATATCTATAAAATATGCAAACATATGTTGTTGTTCTTAATTTTTTCTTTTTGACCATTTACGAAACAATTTGTCCAGAATGCCAGCAGCTGGGCCAATACCTGCTGCCGAGTTCATTAAGTTAGTTGGCTTTTCATTTGCTTTTAGCCGTTTGGCAATTAGTTTGTGGCTGCATTCGTTTGACATTTTGGCAACGTTGTTGTTGTTGTTGCTGTTGCTGTTGCTTTTGTTGATTTCTCGTGCTCGTTTTGTTAAATGACATTTCTATTTCTTCAAGTAACACACACATGGCCAAAACGGATTTTGGCTTTAGCTTTTGCTTGCCTATGTCTATGTGTATTGGCAGCCCATGCCCCCACCCACCCCTCACCGCTCCCCGTCGTCTTTGTCGCCGTTGTCGTCTGCCACTAATGTGGCGTACATTTTTTGGCTAACACTTTATCAAGATGGCAGACGCCTTGGCAACGGGCCAAAAGCAATGCACAAAACTATAAAATGCTACCTAGCCATCAGCTGAGTAAGAGCAGCGTGCGAAGGGTGAGGGCAAAGAGAGTGGAGGAAGAGAGTGGGATTGACAGTGGGTGCTGGCAGCGCCTACACCTCGTGTCCTGCTGCTAGAAGGAAGCTACTGTTGCCAGGCCAATGATCAAAAGTCAACTCGAAAGTTGGCCTAATTGCAGCCAGAACTATGCAGGGCAAATTTCGAGAGCGAGAAAACCATGAGTCAACTTTGTGGGCGTGGCAGATTGTCATATTCATTTTAGAAAGCACATATTTGACATATTCACATTCGTTTGGGCTACAGAGAGCAATATGAGTGAATAAAAAATAAATAAATTTAAATATAATATTTTAAAATAAAATGATGACTTTAATATTTAAGCAATGAAAACAAAAGAAGAAATCGGCTACGTATAAAAAAAACATATATTTTACTTAATCAATACAAAAAAATAAATATAAAATGAAAGTAAAATAAAATAAATTTGAGAAATATATAAAAAAAAGGATACAATTTATACAGTTTGTTCTGCAAGATGCTAAAAGTACATTTTTGTCCAACACTTTTTCGCTCAGTGCAACGGCTGAATTCTAATTCATTGGAAAATAAAACTTTTCGAATGCGCTGCAACTTTTCTATACCGCGCGTCATTTCTAATAGATCATGCCCCAATCCCACTTATCCCCAACCGCCTCACCCCCTCAAAGTTGGCGACAACTTGCGCCATTTGTCTTAACCTTCAAGAACATTTAGACGTCATTCATCTCTCATAATTTTTGTGCGAAATCCAAACGATTTGTTTTTCTTTTTGCATTTATTTGTTGCTGCTGTTGTTGTTGCTGGTTTGTTTTTCTTTGTGTGTTTTTCTTTTGCTTTTCGGTATGCTTTGGTATTTTTCCACACCATCGCCTGGTATAGGTAGAGTATTAGTTTTAGCCATTTTTGTTGTGCTGCTCGCTCGCAAATTAAATTTAGCAACATTTTTGTGTTGTTTTTCCTTTTTCCTTTTGTGTTTGTTGTTTTCTCTTTTGATTTGTAGTTTTTGGCGTCGCTTTTAGCGCGCGACTTTTTTTTCTCTTGGCTCATTGACATTTGCCTCGGCCACAGTCTCAGCCACATCTTCAATCTCTCATTCCCATCGCTAACGTCACACGAGTCATGTGCAAATCTTTGTTTGCCATCGTCGGTGACATACCACTGGGGTTGGCTGCCGCGAACACACGCCAAGACCCTGCTTGCCCAGTTGGATTGCTTTATGAGCCACCATAAAGCAGGGCGGTGGTTTGTTTGCGCAGGAGACGCTCAAGGCCGTTGATAAGATGGTCGAAACCGCCAAAATGAATGGCCACGGAAGCCACAGCGGCAGCGCCAACAGAAGCTGAATCATATTGCCCGCGTATAACAAATGGCATTTAATTTTTTAATGTGTGCCCGACAGACCACAGAGCAAACTTTGAATTGAAGTTCGCCAAGAAGCAGCTGTGGCAAGCGAAAAGCTTTCAGCATCATTTTTTCCATGCTAATTTGGCATAGCCTTGAACTGAAATTGGCATCCATTAAGTGCTCATGGCTTAAAGAGGTCTTAAAGCTTATTTACTGTGCTTTTAAATGTTCATATATCATCACATTTAAGCTTTTAAATTGGAGAAGTCACATCCCCGTTGTGTCCAAGTTAAGTTACTCGAAGCTGTTAAGCTCAGATAAATTCTGCTAGAATTACATATGTAAATTAACATGCTGTTATTGAAGTGTGTATCGTTATGTTACGCTGTTGTATTACCTATCTCTTTCTGTCAATGTGTTGTTGTAGACATGTTATTGAGTTTTAAACATATTTTGTAGATTTATTATAATGATTTTTTAGAGCCGTTAAATCAAGTTGCTTCATTTCATGTGATCCACATAATAAATAATACTGCTAGCAATAAATTTTAAATACACACCAGCTCTCCATTCACAGCTATCAGCTGTCCCTCAAACAGTATTCTTTTGTGGTTTTTTTTAAATACACAATGTTTTCCTAATCCACACACAGAAATATGTGTCAGCATATATGTATATACCGCCTATAACTATGCCATTAAAATTAAGAATAGCAGCAAAAACTTGAAATATTATTTAAATTTACGAGTAGAAATTTCACACAAAATTTAACAGCAGCAACAAAAAAATAGTATAAAAAATACTATTTAAAAATATACTATATACTAAAATATATGTGGCGTTAAATATGAATAAGAATTTACAGCAATGGGCATGCAATAAAATATGGTGTAGCATTTATTTTTATTGTCTTGATTAGAGTCATCAGCGTGCATATATATTGTGGTAAACATAGTACATATATGAACATATATATGAGTACAAATACATACATACATGTACACATATCTAACTGCGATATGGATATTATACAATACCAGGAGATTGCCTGGCATGGGGCCAATAAATGCGACTGCAAATGAAAACGAAACAAAATTTGTCTATAAAACGAAAACACGGGCAGCCAGCCGGGCGTGTTATTATAGAAAGTAGAAGTGCCAACAATAATAATAATAATAATAACAACAACAACAACAGCAGCAGCAGCAGCAACAATTATAAAAATGACAACAAGTTTGTTCAGAAATTTGATGAAAATAAAACAAATCAACAAATTAATGCACTTAATAAATTTTGTGCACACTTCGTTCATTCGCAACTGTTTGAGGAGCGCTTCAAATAAATTACTTTTTTCGTGTATAGAAATGTAAAGATATAAATATACGGATATTATGATTTTAGCACAAATTGTGTGGCCTATTAATTTAGGCTATGTGGAAAATATATATTAAATTGGATGAGCTAAGTTGGACTTACATATTCTTTAGTTTTGGCAATGATCAATTTACAGTACTTTATAGCTACCATATAAATTTAGCCATTTTAGCGTATTTACACTTTGACATTTCATATATAACTTCCATTTTGTTTATTTTAGCACTTTCAAACGACCATTGCACATTGATTGTGATTCATTTGCCCAGATTTTATAGCCATTTTTTTTCGCAGCTTACAACGTCCAGGCTAGACAACAAGTTGTCCACTTGGAACCGCTGGTACAATCTCTCAGTTACAATGTTTTCCCACATTTTTTTTTTTCGTTTGCTCGTAAAGTTGTTGGGGGCGGGTTCGGGGGCAGGGAAGGGGTTGTGTAGTAGTCATGTTGTGTAATTTATTGGGGTCGTTTGCACTTGGCATGCTATTCACACCAATCGTGAATAGTTTGCTCAGCCAAAGGTTGTAAATAACGGCAGGTAGAGCAGGTTGATATTGATACAAGTTAAAAGAAATAACTGTTGTCTTGCTGATAAGCCAAGACATTTTGATTGCTTGCAATTCAGAGCGGGTTAGCTAGTTTATTGTGTCTTTAAGAGACAGTGCTCTAATGCAAACTGTGCTGGGTTAAAAGATTTATTAACATTGTTGTATCACGCTTTCACTAACATTTTCGTTTAACATTAATCTATTCCGTTAGTTGTATGTAATGAGTTATATGTTAAGTTAAAGAGCTTTGCACTACTTGAAACAGAATTGTAACAACATAATGTTAACTGCTTAATGTTAATGAAAGTCAAGAAGCTCTGTTATTTTACTGATTACGGAACTTAACATAATCTACAAATGCCACTTTTACGTAGAACAAATGACCTTATATAAATATGCCCCTTTAATCTTTTATCTGGCAGTATGTAAACTCTATTAATAGATAGAATTCTCATATTTTGCTGTGAGTGCTGTTTGTTCTTAAAATATCAAAATAGAACCGCCCCAAGTTATATTTTTTTCCACATTGCTATCATGACTTGGTAGTTAAAGCAAATAAATAACACTTACAACGTTCCTGTAAATTTTGACACATTGTAGTTAGATATTATTTGCTGCATTAGCTGACGCTTAGATCATAGCCCAACTAATGTCAGCCATTGCTTACTTAACAGCCGCAAAGCAACAACTACAACAAACAAACAAACAACAACTACAACAACAAGCGTTGCAGCTAGTGTCCAGAGCTTTGCGTGTGTGTGTGTGTATTTTGTGATCTAATGCGCTACTTTGTCTATTTACCTTATCCGCCAGATTAAAGTGTCACGAGCTGGCAGCCAGCTGTACCCCTCCAGCTGCCCCTCTCCACACCCTTGCCCCAAAAAGAGTGAGGGAGCGAGAGAGAGAGCGCTCTAGTCAATTTGCGTTTATTAGATACACATGGCAAGCATAAGATACAGAGATAGCTACAGCTACGAAAGTAGCTTTAAGATACATAGCGTGCTCAGATGAGCTCGACTTGTTGTTTTTGTTGCTGTTCGCAGGGAGCACAGCTGGCAACAAGCTCGACAAACAACAACGAGCAGTAGAGCACTTGAAAGCCGAAAGCGTGCTCTCAACTATTTTCATAGCTAGTAGCTGCTCTAAGTTTTTCTTCTACACATCTTGCCTCTTCAGGCCCCACTCCACCTGCCCACCCTGCCCACATGTGGCACCCCTAGTCACACCTCCTGCCTCAGTTGCCATACACGCTACACTTTTTATTCAATTAACACACTGGCAGGCGGGGCCGCGACGAGGCAAGAGCCAAGTGCCTGCTGGCAGACGCTACCAAGGCGAATGAGGCATGCATTAATTTATGCCAACAACAACAACAACAATAACAACAACAGCAGGCATTTGTAGCAGCTGCCAAAATTGACTTAATTTGTTAGATCTACAATCAATATAAAAACAACAAATGGGAAAACACAACAAATAACAAATAAAACAACAGCAAAGTAGTTGGCCAAGGCATCGACTATCAATAATTAGTCGTGCATAGTCGAAATTGAGGTGCGTTTAACCCTAGAAAGATGTGAAAAACCTCTTCACCCCACCTCAAACCCTTGATCCCCCTCAGTCACACTCACACGCGGCTATAAAAACAAAAGTGCAGCAATGGCACTCAGAACGAATTTTGCGCTCGTGAAAAGGCGAATTGCAAAAGCTAATGGCAAGCTTGTGGCGCGACTAGCAAATACTCCGTAGCAAAGATTTTAAAATAATGCTGAAAGCTTGATGAAAATAATTTCATTAAATCAATTGATTAAAAAACTAATCTACGTTTTAAGAATACCTAAGCTTGAGCTCGAAATTCGGAAACAAGACTAGTTTTTTAGGGTTCTTCCGATATAATGCACAAAATGCAATTACAGGGTATACAAACAAAATGACAAAAAGACTAAAGCGTATAAGTAAAGTGAATAAAAGTGTGTGCAAGGCAACAAGAAATTGTGAATGTTTTGCATTTGATGAAAGCGGATTCGGGCGGCAGTTGTCGATTCATGGCTGCCATTGGGGTTGTGGGTTAGGGGTGGCCTGTCAGAAGCGGTGAGACGTGGCTGTCGAATGGACTGCAGCTGACTCTGCCATACTCATCTCATTGAAATAAAAAACACTTAAGTAGCAACTGCAACGGCGACATTGTTGCAAAAAAGTGCAAAAAGAAAATTAAAAAAAAAAAAAACTAAAACAGAATTAAAAACAAGTAAGAACGTTGCAGTCGGGTGTAAACGACAGCGCAATACCTGTTTATAGTGTAAGAACAACCAAAACCCTAGCATTTGAATACAAAAAATTGCCGTGTCTTCAAATATGAAAATCGTTTTAGTTTTTTGAAATATGGAAGCTATAGAACCGAAAGCTTTACATATCAAGATTGCTGTCAATTTAATAACAAGATGAACATTGCACAGACCCAATATTCTCTCTTTTCACTTCGTGAACGAGTATAAAAACAGAATAGGTAGCAGCCGTGGCAGTCACTTGCAAATGAAAATGCTGCTCGCGGCCCAAACGATGGCAGCTTCATTAAAATATTTTGGTTTTCGTTTCAATTAAGTTGCGGTTAGTGGCCGGAAAATGCTAACAAAATGCGGGCGGCTGTCATTTAGTGGGTGGGTGGAAAGCAAAAGCGTCAATTGGAAATGAAAACAGAACTTGAGCAAAAATGGGAAAAATAAGTGGACTACGATATTGTTATTGTTGTCAATTAAAAAGGAAAGTGAAAATGAATTCCATGCCATGATATTGTTTGCTGTAACTAGAATGGCAGATCGAGAGAGAGAGAGAGAGAGAGAGAGAGAATGAATAAGAAATATGCTATAATTTGATAAGCATGAATAATTTAAAATGAATTACAGATAAATCTATAAGCAATCATATTTTCAATTAGATTTAAGTGCTTTCAATGACAAGTAATCAATACAAAAACGTAAAATCAATCAAATTTATGTTTTATTACCTTTCACTTATTATTTTTTATTTAAATTGTACGTAGTCTAAGATAAATCCACCTGTGCTATTTTTGGGAAAACTCAAGCCAAACAAAATTAATAATAATAATAAATAAGAACATTTTTAGCATACACATATTTTTGCGAAACAATTTGTTTTGTGGTCAATTATTGGGCATATTTTTCGGTTTTCAACAACATGTGCTTGGCTTTGATCATTCAAGCAAATGCAATGGAATTCATCATTGCTGCGGTTATGAGTTATTAAAGTGCCAAGTTGTAAAATGGCAACAACTGTGGGCAAATGGGGCGTATGCGTAATATGGGCCGCAAAGAAAGCGTGTGGCATGGGGAGTGCGGATGGGGTTTCAGTCAGCAGCCAAATGTTTGCATACTTAATGAACCAATAAACTGAGTTTAGTTTTTTTTATTTTTTTATTTTTGTTTTTACTTTTTTTGCAGCTAAATCAATAAAAGTGCAGTTGTCTTTGGCCTTTTGTAGGTGTCAGGGTCTGTGTGCACTAAAATTCGAAATTATTATGATAAACTATAGCCACTTATTCTTGCCTTTTGTCATTAATTACTTGGCAGTCAACTGGCTAAAATAGGCGACGCAGTCAAATGCGTTCAGCAAAAGTGTCAAAAAAAGAAGAATCAAAATAAAAAAAATGACGAAATTCATTTGTGCATTTGGTGTTGAGCAAACTGTTGAAATTTTGGCACAGTGCGCAACATTTTTAAATGATTGCTGTCCATTTGACACCCCCCAGAAAGCCCCTTCAACTACATCTACTGCTGATGTATGTGCCACATCCGTTGCTCTCACACACTCACACTCCTCCTCTCTCACTCTTTCTGTCTCTCTCTTTCTCTTGCTGTATGCAACATGCTGATATTTGTGTTTTCCTTAATGAATTTAGCCACCTCCTTGGTCTATAGTTCCTCCTTCTGCAAGACCTCTCCCCGCGCCTGCCTTTGACCAAATGACTTTTGATGTTTGTTGGATCACAAGACAACCTGCAGACTAACGTGCAGTCAGCTCTATGGGTATTACGAGTATTTTGGGTATTTGTATGTTCTGCTTATTAAATTTGTACTTTTAATTGCCCAAATTGTACATAGAGCAAAAAATAATAAAAATACACATGTCTGTGCATTTTTGTTCAATTCTACTATTTGCCCAAAAATTCTATTAATTTTTATTAATTTCAATTCTTCTATTTGCTTTTGCTCTTTGCAGGTGAGTGCACATTTTTCCCAAACCAAATGAATAAAAGTATATAACATATTTGTAATGGGTGAGTATATCTTAAGGATTCTTTGGACTCTTTGCAAACAGCAGATTTACCCTTTAAAATAAATTAAAAGCTGCAAATATTTACTTAAATTTAATTAGTTAAGAGCAAGTCGAAAGTGTCAGGCGTGCAAAAATATTTTGTGCTGAAAAGTTTTTCTAATTTGATAAGTTTGCCAGTGGAAGCAAATTTCACCAGAGTTTTTCGAAAATAAGGTGGGGAAAAGCTGCTGATTAAATTGGCTTTAGAATCTGAAAAGACTTTCAAAGATTAAAAAAAAATTTGAGCAGAGAACGTTAAAAAATTAAATAAATATCAAGTGATACCACAACCATTTTTAAATTTTAAAAATGGTTTCATAAAAATTAGTCAACTAAAAATTATTTAATAGTAAGCAAATCTCTCTATTTATAAGCTATAAAGTTTTTAGAGAGATTTTCCTAAATCGGACAGTGTTTCATACGGAAACAATCGAAAAATTTAATTGTTTAACGATAAAGTCAACTTTTTGATTAGGTGCAGCAATTTTATCTTAGCTTATCTTTTTATCTTGAATGCTGGAACTGTTCTTTCTTCTTATTGTAAGGGGTACAGCTATCTCACCTTAAGTGTTAGCTTTAGAAAATCTTTTTTAAATACAAACTTGATAATTGCAATAGAAAAACCGTAAGAATAAGTTAGCTATATGCTAGAAGTTTCTTAACAAAAAGGCAGCTGTACCAAGTTTCATTAATATATCGAAACTGTGAGAATAGTCAGACAGAAAGAGAGCTCGTTGTTCTCAGCAAATAAAAAAAAAAAGCAAAAAGCGGAACAAGTATATGGGTTTATCTAGACATCATTAAATAAATATTTGCATTAAGGCAAATACATGTACAAAAATTCCACAAGTCATGCAAACGTAAATAAAGTTTTTATTTGATACAATGTCGATAGTTTCTCAGCTGAAATCTTTGCTCAATTGCGATTTTTGGACTGCAAAAGTTGTCTTATACTTAATTAACACTCTCAGGCACAAAAATAACAACAACAGGAACAATAACAATAACAATAGCAATAACAACAACTTCCAAACAAACCCATAGAACATAGTTCACAGTAATAATAATAAGCAGCTCAATTAACGCCCGTCAGACGCATCAACAGACATCACAGACAGCAGTTAAGGGGGTTGATGAAGTGCTGTGTGGCAGGGGTTCAGTGAGGGGGTGGGGGGCTGCATTCATAAACCATACAAAATTGCTAGTTTGAAGTGGTTTCACATGCGACTGCTCGACGGCAATTAGAAAATGCGGTTACATCATTTCGGGCAGCAGCTCGGGTTAATTTCCATTGAGAACGGAAATAAATAAAAACAGGCAAAAAATTACAATAAAAAAACAAACGAAAATAAAGACTACAAAACTTTTTGTCATTGCATGGGCATTTATAAGTAATTTTCACATATTTTCTATTTCAATTTGTGTGTGTGTTTTTTTTTAAATAGTTGTGGATTTTCAACTACATGAAAACTGAAATTTAACACGCGCCTTTGATTTTATTTATGTTTTTTTTCCTGCTGCTTACACATTTTTAGAACTGTCAAAAGCAAGTGTCGCAAATATATATTTGTTGAAAATTGAAAAGAATTGGTGAAATAGTGAATAGAAACGCATATTTTGTGTAATTGTTCCACAAAGGCAACAAGTTGGATATATTTGCGGATCTCGCAGAAGGTTGAACTGAAACATGGCCAACTTACTAAATCAGAAGCGTAAAGACCGATATTGGAAATAAGTAGCATACCCAATAGATGAAGGAGAATGCAAATTGTACAGTTTATTTAAACACAAATTTTGTGTTCTCTGTCGAGTCATTTTGTTTTTTATTTTTTTGCCAACACATCTTATTAATGCTTAAGCAATTAACTTCTCTCATATAAAAATATATCTTGATCTGAATAAAACTGATCACAACTAGCTTCAACTGTTGTCGAGCATTTCATTACTTAATTTCGCTTTGTGCGTCATTCGTAAACGTAATTGCTGGCAACGCTTTAATAATCAACTTTTCCCATAGAGATACTTATACATCTATCTAAACACATCCAACGCTCATCTCTAGGCTGAGCTGTATCTGCTGATTGCAAGCAATTGTTTAGAATTCTACGCTTTGTCTGGCAAATAATGTCAAGCACACACACACAAAAGAGATCAGAAAATCCCCCAATATGCAGCAATTACCCCACGTAAGGCCCTGCCTGTGTCCGTTCGAGCATAGATAATGCCATTAATACCGGTTTGGTGAGGATATAACCCACACACAAGCTGACAACTGGCAACAACAGCGACTCAGTTCCGAGTGCAGCTCACTGGCCAGAGGCGCCATCTGGCGGTGGCAATTGGCAGCTGAGAAACGAAATACTCTTTCTCTTTTACGCTTTTGCAATTGGCTTGGCATTTTTTTGTGAATGAAATGAAATTGTTTTATTTATTTATAACAAAGTGAGTGAGAAGGAGACAGAAAGAGAGAGAGAGAGAGAGAGAGTGAGTGAGAGCACACGCACAATTAAGAGCCAAAAATGTTTCCACTCCAATTCCAATTTGAATGAATTTGTGCTTTGTATTTGCCCGCAAGTATTTGTATATGTGTACTGCTAATATATAGGTTTGCATATTTTGATATTCTCTCTGTAACTAACTGAATGAACGTCTAGCAATTAGGCCCAGCCATTGTGCTTCAATCAATCAATTTGACAAATTAATTTAATTAAATCTCAAAGTCTGATAAGAAATGATTGTCTATCGATAACTGCATGCTCCGATAACTTTTGGTGAGTGCACTTTGATCACTAAACACAAACAAATTTGAAGCTACTACTTTTTGCTGGTAAATATTTACTACTTATTTTTACTACTATTTTTTATATTTTGCTGCTGTATTTACTACTATTTTTATGCGCACGCAGGCAACACTGCACCTTGCAAAGCTTTTTGGCAGCAGCGCCCGCTGGCGACTGTTTGGCGCAACTGCTGTAAAAGCTTGCACTTGAAAGCTTTGCAGCTGCTGCTGTCTCTAGCACTCTCTTGCACTTGCATTCTCTCTCGCTTGCTCGCGGTCTCTTGTGCTCTTTTCTCATGCTGTAGGCAGCTTGTCTGGCGCGTCGCTTGCGCATCCCGCCGGCCGCCCCTCCACCAGCCGCAACACTGGCGTCGTCGCACCGTTGGCTGCAACACGTGCGCAGCGCTTAATAAACGCCTCCGCAGCGTCGCTGCCACCCGCTACTTAGCCCCCCCTCCCCATTTTTCGACGTACCCCTCTGCGCATTGCAATTAATTTTTATTTTATTTTATTTTTTTTTTTTGTTGCCTACGACAACAAATTGCAATGAAATTTTGTGCTTCTGCTTGTTTTGGTTGGTTTTCTGCTTCACCTTCTCCTTCTGCTTCTCCTCCCATTGCGCTCGTTATTCTGCCCGCGTGTCTTCCACACACAGTCACATGTTGGCGCAGTGTGTCGACGCGCTGCAATTGTTGTTGTTGTTGTTGTTGTTGTTTTTTGCGGTTTCTTTTGCCAGCTTTTGTATTTTTGTAACTTTTTTTAACTGGTCGCGCTTCGAATTGCAACTTGAATTTTCCACAGGTTAATAAGCCAAAGGCTGACTCGGCCAAGTCTTTATTTATTAAAAAAAAAAATTAATAACGCAAATCGATTTCCGATCCGATTGCAAACCAACTTCAACTTTGCACCGTTCTTATCGGACTTAAAGTACCGAAAGTATCTTCTGATATGCCGAGCGTTTGTTCTTTCTTTTTATTCATTTATGTTTTATGTGTGTGTGTGTGTGTGTGTGTGGGTCTGTTGGCATACTACACCGGAACCGGTTGCTGATAAGCACCAAATTGTTATGATCATATTTTAAGGGGGCATCAGACTTGTTTCCCACAAACGACACATTACCATATCAATGTCGAATGCCAATACCAATACCAATACCAATATCATAAAGATCCCAGCCATTGCCAGCACGTGGCAATTTATGTGCCATCCTAACGGTACTTTTTTGGCTATAATTAATGAGAATTTATTTTAGTTATTGTCTATGGTAATATAGAAGAAAGAGACAACATATGAAAACTGATAAAGCAAAACCTAACAAGTTAAGCAAAATGTGGCTACAATAAACCAATTGATAGAACGAGCTTAAGGTGTATACAATTTGATTGATTTGATTTTACATACGTAAATATATTATCTGTGATGATGCCACTTTGGGGAAAATTTTCTACGCTACCCTTAATGGGCACGTGAATTGCAACGAGATTTCTAAGCACGACCATCCAATAAATATGTCTAAATGTTAAGTCTAGTATATTATTGAGATGCTAATAAACTACCCTAATTTAGTTTTCAGAACTTAAATAAATTAGCAACGTTTTTTTTTAATGAATTTATTTTGCTGTTGGTTTGTGTTTTTCCACAAGTTCAGAAAATAGGCAATTAAAAATCTATAAATTTGAATTTAATACTATGCTTCTTAATATATGACTTAATACAAATATGTGGAATAATTGTAATTTATGTTAAATTACTATATAATTATTATAAAATATTTAATTTTAATTTTTTCCCTTGCAAAATTACTTAAGTGTCTTATTCTGTTTGAAAGTGTTCTTTTATACGAGTGGCCACCGTATGTAGATAAGAAACTTTAGGTGTGGGCTGCTATCAAGAAAATTTTTCCAAAGACATTTTTTTACGATACCTCCGACTTGCATATAAAATGGTATGTGGATTTAGTAATCTTACCCAAATAAAAGTGTCACGAAATTAACTGTAGTATTATCAAGAAGTTGAGGAAAACCTTGAAAAAAGTTACATATATTTTTTTATATTAACCTATTAAAACGGAGGATGTTACAATAATTTTTTTTTTATAAAAAATCTCGAATATAAAAGGAAAAAGGAATAGTATTATACCAATATGTCAGATATTTATGGTATTGACTTTAACTGGGTCAACTGGCCAATTATTATAGTTATAGTTATAATTTGTGGCGGCATAAAAACGGTTTAACATTTTGAAAATAATTACCTGCCTGCAACAGTTGAGAGTAGTTTATTAGCTTCGCGTTCTACACGTGTAGAACGACCAAGTTTAAGTCGCAGCCGCTAATGGCAACTGCACCACAAACACAAAAACACCGACAACCATGACTAGCATTTAATGCAAATTGCAAGGAAATGCAAAATGTGTGTGTATGTGTGTTTGTTGTGTGTGTGTGTCGCTGTTCAATTAAACTATGAACAAGAGTTGTAAATTTATAATAAATACAACAATGGGCACGACAACAAGCGTTAAATGCCCCCCTTTCGGGCACGCTCCCTCCTCCCTTTGTAATTGTTACAATTATTTTGTTTACTTTGCCAAGGGCTGCTAAATGATTGATGGGAGAGGGTGAAGGCAGGTGGAGGTATCTGCCGGGCGGTAAGCTTTAACATTTTGTAGCTATTTGCAAAAGCTTTTGAAATGTATTTTTGAACAATTTATTTTGATTTTTCTTTAGATGAAACTTTCAGACTGTGTGTGTGTGATTCACACTCATTGATGCGGCTGCCTCGACTGGGTGTGTGTGTGTGTGTGTGCGTTTGACTGCATTTTCATTCGCTATTTATAAACAACAAACAGTCGCAGCAGCCGTCGTCTAGTTTGTTGTTGTTGTTATTGCTATTATTGTTGCTATTATTGTTCTTGTTTCTCGCACTCTCAAGAGTGTAGGCGACGCTTCTCCTCTTCCCATTTCGTACGTTTGTTTTGTTCTCTCGCTCTCAAAGCAACGATGACGACGCTCATTCTCTATTGCCCAAGCGCCACTGCATACGTGTGTGTGTAAGTGTGTGTGTGTGTGTGTGTGTGTGCTTGCCTGTGTGTGAGTGTATAATCAAAAGCACAAAGCACACACAAACACTCACACGCACACACACACAAAACGGGGGCCGGCGCACGTGGTAGCTAAACGTGATAGCACAACAACAAAACAACTGCCTGCAAAACAAATAGAAAACCTGACAACGACAACGACAACGACGACGACGACGACGACGACGACGCAGCTGTTTGTCGCTTCGCTGGCGCTGCGGTCGACGTTGGCAGCGACAGCGACTGCGACGCATCGTGGCAACTGTTGCCAGCGCCTGTTGCTCTGATTGGTGCAGGCCGCACCCGAAGCGGCTGCGCCAATGGCAGCCAACGCTGTGGGAATCCTTTACGGTCGGCTGCCCGCAATTGGCAGCCAGTGCAGGGGATTTGGCATTCGGCTTTATTTTAATAACAACGAAGTTGTACAGCAGCAACAACTGCGACGACTTGTTGCTGTGCTGGTCGTTTACATTTTAAAATTTACGCATCACGGGGCGTATGCTTGATTTGGTTCGCTGATGCGTATTGTTTGGCTAACGGAGCGAAAGAGAGAGGCCGAGAGCGAGATAGAGAGAGAGGAAGCGAGAGCGGTTGTTGCAGGTTGAGCATGTGAACGAGTTAAGCTGCTTTGCAAACCGTTGACAATATATAGAGCTGGGGCCAGGGTTCACATGTATTTAAAAATAGTTAATCTATTTATGACGACCACTTAGCACATATTTTTTTAATACGTGAAATCAATCAATGTGATTTTTCATTTCTACATAAATATACATATTTTTTGTGGAAAACTTTGTTAGTTGTTAACAATAATTTGCACAATTTGTTTGATTATTGTTCTTAATTTAGAGTCATTTTTTACATTCCCTTTGTCATTAAAAATAATAATTTCAAATAATTGATAAATCTCAAGTTCATTTAAGCTTAAATGTACATTTTCCCATTTTATTTATGTTCCTTTTCCACTGTTCTTTTGTAATGTTCATTTCCAATATGTCATTTTCAATTTACATTTTCCACTGTTCGTTATCTATTGTTCCATTCCAATATTTCTTGTTGAATTTACATTTTTCACTCATTCTGTTCCACTTTTCTATAACACTGTTCCTTGTCACTCTTTTTTTTCACAATTTTATACCACTATTTTTTTCCACTATTCGATTTGGCAAATTTTAAATATGAAACAAAATATGATTTTATGTTATTATTATTATTATTCTGTTTATCCATTAAAATCTTTTATACACATTT
Organism: Drosophila colorata; assembly: GCA_035041545.1. Taxonomy (NCBI): domain Eukaryota; kingdom Metazoa; phylum Arthropoda; class Insecta; order Diptera; family Drosophilidae; genus Drosophila; species Drosophila colorata. Next base: position 13,648,344 of record JAWNLD010000564.1, read on the forward strand.
TTAACAGTTTCCAAACTCAGTTCGTCATTTCTGAGCAGTAAAATGAGTTCTATATGACTAATTATTGTTTTTCGGCCCTTCACAAACGCTTGAGAAGCGCACACAAATTCTAACAAAATCGTTTTTTAAGCAAATTAAATTTTGATTTAAGACCCAATGAATGCTACAAAAGCTGTTAATAAATTTGCAAATTAAATGGATATTTAATTACTAGCACAATTGTACTTACAAAATGCTGTGCGCTGCATTTTCAGCGGTTAATTTATTTATACAAAAAAAATTTCCACTTAATATTCAAATTGATTGGCTTGATTCAGCTGCTGTGGCGTTCGAGGCTCAGGTTGGCTTATAAATAAAGGTTGTCCAGGCAACAGCTCATCGGTTGGCACCCTAATCCTGTATTTTGCGAAGAAAATGTCCATTAAATTACGCATACGTCACGTGTTGCAAGCCAATTAATTTTTCTGCGACTGCAACGCGCTGCTGTCATCGATACTTTAATCAGTTTTCTTTGGCCACAAAATAAAAGGCAATTAGAACAGGAAACGGCAGACGGACAGCGGCCAGTGCCTTGGGCGCACTCGGGTAATTTTTTTTCCTCGCTAACTGTAACCAGGCAGAGCGCCACACACGAAATCGAAAACAGCAGCAGAAAAAAATGTATATTAACTCGCAATTTTGTATCTTTGAGCGCGGTCAACTGGCTGAGTAGCCGAGTATCTGTGTGAGTGTGTGTTTGTGTTTATTTTTTTTTTTTGTATCTGTATCTCTAAGTATGCCAAATGCAATGTTCGTTCAACGTGCGCGCTAGCTGTGCATCCGTGTGTGTGAGTGTGCTTAACTGTCTCTCAGTCTCAGCTGGCGTGTGTGTACATGTGTCTGTGTCCCGGTGTGTTCACAACACGTGCTTAGAACGTTGCTAGACGTTGGGCTTTGGGTCATACTGAAATCCGCGTGACTTTGTCGGTGCTGTTGCTGTCGCTGCTGGCGTCGCTGCCGCTCGCGCAGCTGCTGCTGTCGCCCAGTGAATTTTCATTAGCTACAACTGCGCGGTTGACGTCGCTGCTTTTATTTATTTATTTTTTTTTTTATTATTTATTTATGCATTTGCAAATATTTTCCCGCATTTTGCGCACTAGCTCAAGAGCTTCACTAGTCTTCAGTTTTAGATATATCTTTTTTTTGCAGTTAGCCATAAATATATGTACGTTAAAAGCTATAGGCCCTTCATTATTTACGTAAGTTTTAGTTAGGGTTTAATTTTTTAACTTACTTGCAGAAAATTGCAATTTACGTTGGCAGCGCTGCGACTTTGTCGCGTCGCTTGTCACTCGTAGGTGTTTGTGCTGCGTTGCAGCGTCAGCGTCGGCGCCAACGTTGGCAGCGACTGCGATGAGTGCGCTGCCAGCTAGGGCTGAGGCTGAGGCTCGGCTATGGCCGGCATTCGGTCGCATCGCGTTCTCATGTCCAAATCGTCGTCGTTGTTTGTCGCTCAGCTCAGTTTTTTCCAGCTAGTCGTCAACTGCGCGTGCGATTCTAACGTGAAAAACAGTGAAAATAATTTGTTTAAAAAATATTAAAATTAAAAAAAAAAATAAAAAATGTAAAAACTGACAACTGAGAAGTGTATCTCATAAATTTAATTATATATAAACGCATGTATATATATATGTATTTATATATATATGTATATATATATGTATATGAATATTGCGCACTAACTCGAAGAAAGCCTTTTGCAGCAAAGTTCTAAAAATCAACTGCGCATCCAACTGTGCTACCAAAAAAAAAAACAAAAACATAAATAAATAAATTAAATAAATCTATAAGCGATATTTACATACATCGTATACTATATATGGAAATAATCGTTCAAGTGTTTCAAATAAGTAACAATAATTGTGCCAAGTGTTGTTTGTGTATATGTGTGCTTAAGTAGTTAACACATGGATAGATAAGTGGCTATATGTATGCCCTATAACAAATGCAAGCAGCAGCATCAAAGTTACGGATTTCATTTAAAACAGTTTAATTATACCCTGAACCCATTGAAAATGGGTAAAATGGGTATAATGGTTTTGTGCAAATGTATGTAACAGGCAAAAGGAGGCATCTCCGACCCCATAAAGTATATATATTCTTGATCAAGATCAACAGCCGAGTCGATATAGTCATGTCCGTCTGTCTGTCCGTCTGTCCGTCCGTCTGTCCGTCTGTTCGTCCGTCTGTCCGTCTGTTTGAACGCGTCGATCTCGGAAACTTTAGGAGCTAGAGACTTCAACTTTTCGGCTATAGACTCGTCCATGGTATGCGCAGTTTTTTAAGTTTTTTTAAATTCGTGTATACCATAGGCAGATTAAGGCTATTTAAAATTATCGATAACACGCACCGTTTTCTCCTTCTCAATATTTATCACATTTGGATGCTCTTATTTGGCACTAACAATTTCATAACGATCATACTTTTAGTTTAGAAGTTATTGAAGATTTCATTTGAATTAAAGTCAGTTTAAATGTATGTTACAACTCGCCGCTGGGTTCAGGGTATCTCCTAGTCGGTCACACCCGACTAGAGCCATCTTACTTGTTTTAATTTTAATTTATACAACAAAGCTCAAAATACAGCAGATCATCAAAATAAAATCACCATTGTATAAAGACAAAAACATTTGCGAAGAAGAAAAGGTATTACCAAAAGATACAAAAAAAATCTTTATTGATTTGGCATATAATAATAATTTATTTGCTTGCTAGAAAATTTATATATTTAAAAAATAGCTAATGCATACTTTGATGCAAGTAAATTTCAAGTAAGAAACAATAAAAATCCGCCAACAAAAATTTTTATTATTAAAGTTAATTGAAACAAGTGCACGCGAAGAAGAAGAAAAACGTTACAATTTGTATACATACACACACATAAATATATATATAAACAATGCCTTTTCTTATTCCTTATCGCCGGCAACCACCAATGAAAATAGAAAACACACAGCTCATCAGCATTTAGAAAACAAAAATAATATAACATTCATCTACGACACAAATAGCACAAAAAAAATAACCCAACTGCACTTCATCTGCCCATACGTATATATATATATAAAAAAAAACATACAACACAACGTCAGCAGGCACTTGTCACTATCATGATCATGATCATGCCCACTATCATCAACATTAACATTATCATTATCATGATCACTATCAGTTCTATTATCAAGCGTCATCGTTAGCGTCGAAAATCAAAAGTCCCAAATCGAAAACAAGAAAATATGGCACACATCACTAATTTTCGCTTTTGTAAATGAAAGCAATATATATTTTAGATATGTGCGGCTTTAACCTATAAACTAACGGTAAACAGCGGCGTGTGCACAAACGTAAAATAGTAGAAACAAAAACAAACAAAACAGTGTTAGAAAACAGTGAACAACCAAGCAGCTGCTCAAAGTGTCTATTGCTGTGCAGCAAATACAATCACGCCAATCATAAGGACGTGGCCACTTAAAGGGACAGCAACAACAAAAGTTGCAATAGCGACAGCAACAACAACAACTACTGACATTGCAGCAGCAAAAGAACCAGTGCCAGAACCAGTGAAAATGTCGTCCGACACCAACTCGTGCGCCAGTTTCTTTGCCCAGGAGCATGCGAACTCTACGCTGTCGCAGTATTTCCACCAGCTCAACTCGCAGGTGGCGGCGGCTGTTGCCAGCAGCAACAACAACAGCAACAGCAGCAGCAACAACAACAGCATAAACATTAAGAGTACCAGTGACAACAACAACAACAACAACAATAACAACAGCATAAGCAGCAGCAACAACAACAACGGTAGCAGCAGCAGCAGCGGCAACAGTGACAGCGGCAACGATTGCAGCATGACGGGCTCAACAGCAACATTGGACAACCATCGCAGCAGCGTCAGCAGCAACGATTCTGGCAAAAGCAGCAGCGGTGGCGGCCCCTCAACGGCAGCAGCAGCAGCGAATGCCTGGAACTTGCAGCAGCAACAGCAAACAGCAGCCCTGCATCATCACCAGCAGCAGCTGCAGCAGCAACAGCAGCAGCAACATGTACAGCAGCAGCAGTTGCAGCATCATCATGCTCAGCAGCAACATGCTGCTGCCGTGGCAGCCGCCCAACTGCAGCAGCAGCAACACTCACATCACGCACATCAGCAGCAACAGCAGCAGCAGCAACAGCATCAGCAGCATCACCATCACCCACACGGACACAATCCGCATTTGCATCCACAAAATCCGCACCAACAGCAACAACAGCAGCAGCAACAACACCTGCATCAGCAACAGCAACAGCAGCAGCAACAGCAGCAACAACAACACGCCGCTCAGCTGGCCCACACGCTCTCCTCGGCAGCTGTTGCCGCCGCGGCCGTCTCCAGCACCAACACGCACTCGATCTTTGGCACCGGCAACTTCCACTACAAGACGAACAACTCGTGGACGCTGCCAACGCTCAGCTACCAGCGCATCTACCAGGAGAATGCGCATTATCATCAGCGCAACAGTTTCATGGAAAATCAGGGTCCGGGCGTGGGTGCTGTCAATGAGGCAGCGGCAGCAACTGCCGTAGCGGCGGCTGCTGCTGCCGCCGCGGTGGCAGCAAATGTGAACAGCAACAACAATTCGGTTGCTGCGGCCGCCAACAACAGCGGCAATAATAATAACCCAGTGGGAAATGCCAGCGCCAATAACAACAACAACAACATCAGCAACAACAACAGCAACAACAACAACAATAACAACAACAGTAATGCCAACAACAACGTCTCCTCAGTGCAGCACGTGGCAACTGCGGTGGCCGCTGCGGTAATCGCCAATGAGCATCAAAACCATTTGAATAGCTTGAAGGCGCGCTTTCAGCCATCCAGCTCAGGTGGGTAATCAATTATCAAGTTTACAGCCGAGAGAATAAAAAAAGTATGCAAACAATTTAAATTGTTGTTACTATAAATATAAATAAGTAAGACCGTTGCGGTCGGGTTTAACCGACAGCGCAATACTCGTTCACAATAACAACGAACACATGTACTCTAGCTTTATTTACGAAATAAATGCAATCTAGACGACAAACCATGAACAAAATACCATCAATCATGAAAATCGGTTCAGTTTTGACAAAGTTTATGGGAGTTTAAAATATCTAAGCTATGTATGCGAGAGCTTTACATCTCAAAATCTGTCAATTAAAATCTTTATACTTCGTTTATATAAGTTTCAAGTCTCTAGTTTCAATAGCGGCAAAAAACTTTACAAAGATAAATATCATATTGATATACATTTTAGGGTTGGAAAGCCACATTACTTTACTTTATGCAAATAGAAAAAAAGTACATTTTCAATTAAATTTTTTTTTTAAATATTTATTAGGCTTTGTGTATATTTGCTGCCGAGATGCTAAAAACGTTTTGCCTTTGAGCTGCGTTTAGTCATAAATAATGACAAATGATGTTGATACATTTATCATTTTATGCCCGTTATCATAAATTGTGAATTTAGTTATTATAATAGAACTGAAATTTTATAGTTTTCTCTATTCAGAGTGCGTCTAAGCTGACTTGACTTTGTTTTGCCTCCACTCTGCCCCTCTCTCTCTCTCTCTCGCTGCTGATATCATCTTCAAGTCGAGTGCCTGTCGCTGTGGGAACTTTGAGTAAAATTTATAAAAATAAAGAGGAAGAAAAACTTGAGAGCGCCGCACACGTGAGCGGCTGTATATAAATGCGTTTCTTTGCGATTGTGTGTGTGTGTGTGTATGTTTGTATAGTGCCTGCTGCAAAGTTCGTCGCCTGCGTCATTTAGCCTATCGCAATGAAAATTTAATTAATATGCGCACAAGTTTTGCGCATTTTGCATTTTACAGCTCGCTCGCAAGTTTCGAATGCGCTTTTTGGTGATGTTCGAATTATCATTTAATACGTTGCGACCTACGCCAAGTGCTTAAGCTGATTATTGTAATTAACACTGCGCACAGGCAAATTTTCCATTTCTCTCATACTCTTTCTCTCTCACTCTCTGTCTCTCTCTCATACCTCTCGCATGCAAATTGCCATTTAACAGCTGTGTTTTGTGCTGGAAAATTATTTGACAAGTTGTGAAATTTGCAATTTACACAAATTACTGGAAATTAACACACATTTGCAATGCCTATTTATCGATCGATAGCAGAGTCGACAGTTACTGCTTTGAGGTTAAGTTCGACAAATGGGTCAAATAACATTTGGTTGGCGTTGCCACTGCAGCTCATCAGCCTAAAAGAACCAATTGACAAATGGCCACAAATGCTGCCACTCGTTTTTCTCTTCTTCTTTTTGGGTGTCCTTTCAACACATGTCGCGCCTTTGAGCAATGCGCCCGCTGAGTTGCCTCAATTTTATTTAGTTTTCTTTTTTTTTTTTGGGCGAGGTCAGCCTTTGTGCATTCATTCGTTTTGGCCAACACACAAAATGCATTCGTTTTGATTAGGTTTTTGGTCAGCAACGGCAGTCAAAAGAGCAAAAATCGGGGACAGTGTTTCCATATGGTGATTAAATGACGATGAGATGAGTAAATTATGATAAATTATACTTATGAAATGCATATTGAATATTTTAGTGTGGCAAAGCTGCACCAGCAAATGACAAGCTATGAAATACCCTGGAAATCAATTCGATAGTAGAACAACCCAAAAGTATGCTAGAGTAATGTGTAAAATGCTGGTTAGGGCCAGAATCTTTACCAGGTAAAGCAAAGAAATAAAAAATGCAAACATAAGATCTGTAAAAATACTAAAAATATTAGTGAAATATAAATATAACTAATTCACTTCATATCTGGTCACTAGAGTTCTATCAGGAAATAACAACAATCTATATTTTTATGAAAAGTTGACGTGAGCTTCACTTTTGATCTATAGATAGAAAATAAACCAAAATTTTCTCAGCTCATCAGATGACAGGTTTCGCGCGCCACACCTCTGGCTTTCATCCTTATAATGCCAACTCTCTCTCATAAAAAGGCAATAACAACAATAATGTAACTGCATTGTGGGCAGTCCCCATAACCCTAGTGGAATCTTTTTTTTATATATTCGGACTGCCCACACAGCGTGCTCAGCACATCAATAACATCCGTGACCACCCTTGGCCAACCCTCTGGACGGCATTTCAGTGTCACATTTACATATGCCCCACACCTGCGCTTCCCTTGCCCGCTTGGATGTCAGTCATCACCTGGCATGCGATTTGTAGGCGTTCTTTTTTTGTTTTCTTTTTTTTTCTTCTTATTTTAACTACATACAATATTCGCACCCAAAAGCCACACGAAACGAAACGAAACGAAACGTAACCAGAAGAGCAGCTCGGTACGATACGATACGATACGATACGATACGATACGATACGATACGGTTTTGGATTCGGTTTCAGTTTCAGTTTTTAGTTTGTTTGTCGCTGCTCGGGTGAAATTATTTTCAAGTTTATTGCAAACAATCGAATTCGTTTTATTCGCTGCGCCGCATGAATTTAATTTATGTTTTGTTGCTGTTGGTTTTTTTATACACTATTCGCTAAAGGCAAATAGGGTATATTGGTTTTATGCAGCGGTATGTTACAATCTGTATATATTCTGTTTTATATCTGCGTCAGATCTTTAAATTTTATATAGTCCCTGTATATTGATAAAATTGTTAGTTTTTATTTAAGATTGGGTTTTTCGATCTTACTAAAAGTATTTTATTCACTTTAGAAGGAAAAGTCATAAAATTACTGTTATAAAGCAATTCTTTTGAGTAACAATTTTAAATTAATTAACCCCACAGTTAAAAAGTATTTTCCCTTTAGACTACCATTTTTAGAGTTGGATTAACTAACCCAATTTTTCTAGGCAATTATTATACTTTAACCAGAGTAAGGAACAGTCGTGCAGTATTTTGAAATGTTTTTTTTTTGCAGTGAAAATTTGCAAAAAATGACCTTTTAGAGGCAGCGGCAGTTGCTCTGCTATTCGCTACTGCTGTTGTTATTGTCGTTGTTGTTGCTACTGCTGTGTGGGCGGCAGGGGAAAGCGGTGCAGCTGAAGCGATGCGAATGCGCCATGGGGTGGCCCACTGTCAATGCCAATGGCACAAATGGGGAAATGGGTTTTGGGTGTGCAAATGGCAACGGGAGCGGCAGCTTTTTACAAGCGCTGTGGGTGGGCTTTGCAACTGTAGCTGTATGTGTGTGTGAGTGTGCGGGTGTGTGTTTGTGTTTGTAAAATTACCCTAATAGTCATTTACTTAGCATTTTGTCATTGCCACTATTTTGGATCTTTATTAATTTTAAACAATTTTTATTGCTCTCTTTGCAGGTAAGCATCGTGTTGCCGCATGGCTTGTGTTGAATGTCGGTTTTCGTTGTCAGTTGATGTGAGTTGGGTCCCAAACGTGACTGAGGACTGCATTTAGCTTTAGCTCGTTTACCGCTGCGCATTTGTAGAGTTGAATGTTTCTGGTAAGCTTGTTATCACCATGCACGTTGTAGTACTTAATGCTCGTGGAGAGGGGCAAGTCGAAAGCGCATTCAAAGCGTTGTATGCAAAAAGCTTTTACTGCGCCGCAGTCGTCGGTAAAGTCACTCAAACGAACTGCTGTTCGCGTCGCAGCTGGCGCAGACGCCAACGTTGGCGCGAGCGTGGCGCTGTTTGTGTGTGTGAGTGTGTGTGTGGAAAATCTAAAACAGGCATCGCTTCCGCATGCAACGACGGCAGCGACAGCGACAGCGACTGCGACAGCGCAGCTCATGCGAAGCGTAGCGACAGCTTTTTACGAACTTTGGCGCAGGCTGCGCGAAAGAAAGTAAACAGCGGAATGCGCAAAAAACGCTGAAACGTGAAAGAGCCGAAGGCACAGGCAAAACGTCGAGTGCCGCTGAGTGAGAGCGAGAGTGAGTGCGCCCATGCGAGAGAATGAGTGAGAGCGAACGGCCGACGCAGACGTTGTGGCTGTAGCTGTGGCTGCGGCTGCGGCTGTAGCGGCGACGGCGGCTGTCGCTGCTTAATGCTTTCGGTTTCAAGTTTGGCTTTGACGCTGGCTGCGCAGTCGCCGTTAACTTTTGGCTTTGGCGCTTTCTGCGTGGGGCCTTCGTTGTTGTTGTTGGCTTTTCGTTTTTTTTGTTTTTGTTTTTTTTTTTTTGGAGCCGATCTGAGCTGCGTTGCAAGAGGCGCACAGCGCGCGCGTTCACTCAGCGTTTGCAGTCCGGCGGCACCGGTTCGGTTCACGGCTTCACAGCACAGAAAACAGCCCACGAAAGCGAGTCCCAAGTCCCCAAAACAGCCCCCCTGAAATTTAAACAGCAACAACAACGGCGCGTGTCAACGTCTGCTTTCGAATTCGTGCGAACTTGTGAACTTTCGTTTTCGGCAACTGCAACGGGCAACTGCGAGGATTGGATGTATATCGAATAATAAATGTATAAATCGCCAGAAAACCTATAGAAAATTGCAAGGAAATACCGTGAAAATTCAAACTATGTAGTGCTGTGTAAATTTTGTATTAGATAAAAATACAAAAAAAAAGATCTATAAAGAACTTTTATATTCAAAATACATATAAATTTAAAAATATGTAAATCATGTGATACAAAGTGCAAACAAAATTTCTGAAAAAAAAAATGCAAAAAGAAATGTGAATAAAAAAGTATTCCACAATTTAAAAAAACCTGATTATTAGTTAGCACATAAATAAATGTACTGGATGTTTATGTATTTAAATCAACAAGAAATTATTAACAAAACATTAAGCAAAATAAACGACAGCCAGAGAGAAGCCACAATCCACATAGTCCACATGATCCATAAAATAGCAAAAAGCGCATAGCAACATTTGTTATTGTTGTTGCTGCTTATTCAAGGTCAAACTTTTCTCATTCAAACGGCGACGACGCGAGAACCCCTTAAAACGGCAGCCAAAGCCCAGTCGCAGCGCCAATAAGTACGCGAAATAGTTGACAACAACAACAATAACAACAACAGCAGCAGCACAACAAAACGAACACACATAATAATAGAAAAAAAGGCAGAGCAAAAAATAAAACAAAAACACAAACTAGACAAACAACACAACAAAAGGCAGGTGAAGGCAGCGGCAGCGGCAGAAGCGTCCGCAATTGAGAGTGCACAAAAGCGAATTGAGAAAAGATTTTGCTGTGCGAATTTTTATTGCGTGACGCGCTCAAAAAAAGTTCTGTAAGCTCTCTCAAAGCTGCGCTTGCTGCGACAGTTGTCGTCGCTGTTGTTGTTGTTGAGCGCAACTAGAACGCCAGCGCGGGCGTGCTGCGGCTGGTGACGCTGAGAAAAACGCGCGTGTGATAAAAAGCTTTATTATTGTTTCTTTTTATTTATGGTTTTTTTTCCTCTTATACTAAGCGTGTGCGCTCAGAATTTTAGTTCGAATTTAAATTTTTTGCTCCGTTTTTTTTTACGCTTGGCAATCAAAGAACTCAAAGACAGCGCAGCAGCAGCGTCGGCAGCAGCAGCAATGTTGCAACACGCCATTAATTAGCTATTAAATAAAGCAACAGTAACAAATTAAATAATAGAAAACGAGAAGAAACAAAAAAAAACATTTCATACGTAAAGCTGGCAACATTTTGTGCGCCTCAGCAATGAGAATGGACTATCAAATGCCGCCGCCAGCTTTGGCACTTCAGCAGCAGCAACAGCAACAACAGCAGCAGCAACATCAGCAGCAACAGCAACAACAACAAACACACAATGCGCTGCAGCATCAACAAAATCAGCTGCAACTGCTGCAGAGCGTGCAGCAGCAGCAGCAACACCAACAGCAGCAGCAGCAGCAACAAATGCTTGGCAACATGTCGCAAGCGGCAACGTTGCCGCCGCTGAGCAGCTTGCCGCTGCAGGTGGTGCACAATTTGCCACACCTGCTGGCGGGCAACGGCAACAACAGCAACACCAACAACAACAACAGCAATCCGAATCTCAATGGCAACAATGTGTCGTGCAACAACAGCAACAACAACAACAGCAGCCAGGCTGGCAACAACTTGCTGCGCAACAACATGCAGCAACATCAGCAGCTGCTCAACAATCTGAGCAACAACAGCAGCAATAGCAACAACAACAATGGCAACGCAGCGCATGTGGCTAACGGTGCATTGCCACCTCCCACGCAACTGTTGCAACATCACTTGCAACATTTGGCGCACGTCAATGTTAATGCGGCGGCTGCTGTTGTTGCCGTGGCCGCCAACAATCTCAGCAACAACCTGCAACATGGCAACAGCGGCAACAACAGCAACAACAACAACAACAACAACACCATACTCAACCACAACAATCTCAACATTATTATCAATAATCACACCTCCAACAACAACAACAATCCAGCAACACCAAATGCAAATCTCACAGCGGCCACGCCCACCGTCAACACGGCTGCGGCCGTGGCGCAACAGCAGCAAGCGCATGAGAACAGTTTGGTCAACAGCTTGGTGGGCGTCATCAACGGCAACACCAACAACAACAATAACAACGACAACGGCAGTAACAACAACAACAACAGTAGCAACAACAACGGCGACGATAACAGCCGATGGACACAATTTCAGGTGCAACAACTTTGGAAGCAACATGCTAACTATCTCAATGGTATGATTGAAGTTTTTTTATGAAAAATAAAATCCAAACCGGAACTAAAATCCACCAAAAATAGAAAGCAACTTGTTGCTGTGCAGGCAAGATACTTGCTTAGCAACATGTTGCAAATGTGAAGATACTTATGAAGCTGGTTTTAGCAACATCTGCAAATGTTTAGATGCTGCAATCGATTGCTCTTGAGATTAAGAGAGAATTTAATTAAAATTTACTTGGAACTTGACCAATATTCAACAACTTGTTGCAAACAGCTGCAAAAAAAAACTTAAATGCAAATAATCTGAAACTTGTCACAGCAGCAACTACTAGTATTAATTGTAAACAATGCAAATATGTACTTAAAAATTCTTTTGATTTAACTTTTTTCATATGTTGCTAGACTTTTGGAAGGCTTACAATTCAAACAACATTTTAAATTGCTGTTGCAAAGCTATTATATATATTCCTTCATAATAAAGATATGAACTTCACAATATTTAATTTAAAAAATATCTTAAAATAAAATTGTAGTGCAATTGTAATTGTCAAGCAGGTGAAGATTGCTTTAGCTACTGCTTTACTCTCTTGCATATACTTGTGTTTCGCTTTTGCCTTCCGCTTGCCGCTTAACCTTGTTTTGCGGGCGCTTCCTCTTCTGGGCACATTTTGCCGCAAATTGATTGCATGCTCGGCTAATTATCGGCCGCTAATGACCCTGATTAGGTGTCAAAGTCAGCTTATATCGATTGTGGCTGTCTGGAATTGGCTGGTTGTTGTCAGTTTTTTTTTTGTTTCTGTGACGGTGTTTTTCTTTACCATTACTCTTTATGACATGCAACTGACGTCAAGCTGCTCTATGGGTTCATTGCGGTGCGCTGACATTTTCGTTCCAGCATTTCCCATTTTCCATTTTCCTCATTTCCGCATGGCGGGTGGGTGGCAAACGCTCAAGAGTTTCAACTTTCAACTGTGCTGCACTAAAACCTTTTGGCTCTCTGCGACTCTTGTGGCAGCAAGCACAATCACTTTTGCTTTCAGTTTTGACTTCGGGTGTCGCCGCCGCAAGGGCCGCCAACTACCAACTTCCAACTGGCGACTTGTTGGCCCGCGACATTTTCAGACAACTTTCGATTCGGTCGGGGTGCTTTCCATATGCCCAAAAAGTCAACTTTTGTTTTATTTATTTAACAAAGCCAAGAGTCTGCTGTCCGGCGTCCAGTTGAGCGCTTGCCGCCAGCTGCGGTCTTTTGTGCTGGCCATTCTCTACTTCTTCTTTTTTGTTATCACAGCTTTTATCTGGCTTTATGGTCAAGATAAAAGGCCGGCTTTTACGGCCTAGCTGCGAATACAAATAAAACAAAGTAAAAAAATCATAATAATAAAATTACAATCAACAATCGCACAAAAGGGCAATGTTTTGGCACTCATTGAATGCCTGCCCCTGGCACCGTTGATTTTGCCCCTCCCCCAACGTGTGACATTGCGGCATAATTAATATGTGTGCAGCAACAATAATAACAACAACAGCAACACTATCAAAATTCGTTTGACTCTTTTTTTTGGCTGCCCAAAATGCGTTTTTACTTTCATTGAGCGACGTCGTCGTCGCCGTCGCTGTCGCCATCGTCAGCTGCTCTGCCTCTGCGTCTGCCTCTGCGCCGGCTAAGCAACATCACAAAAATTAACTTTCACTTTTTCGGCAGTTTTTAAATTCATTTCTTTCTTTCTTCTTCGTTTTTGATATTTTTTTCTGGCATTTTATTTAATTTTTTTCAGTTTTTTTTTTATAATTTTTTTGCTTTTTGACTTTTTGGCTGTTGGCAACGGATTTTGTGTAGCTGTTGCTTCTGCTTTTGGGAAACATCATTTCATCCACACCAAAAATGTACAAAAATGTATTTCGAAAGTTTAACAATTCACAATTTTTTACAAAATGCGTGTATTTTTTTTTTTTGGAATTTCTAATATATTTAAATTGCATATAAATTTTGGGAAATTTTTCTTTAAACGCTTAAGGTAATGACACCTTGGAGCATTTTAAATGAATTTGTATCAGTTGAATGCCTTATTTAGTAATATTCGTAATTTATATGCTCTGATAAGTAAGTTGGCATCTCAAGGCCGCCGCAAACCTTTGCATAGAATAAAATAGATTATTATTATTGTTTTGTTTTTTTTTTAAATGATTCATTCAAGTATGAAGAACAAGCTGTGAAGTTTTATTTTTCAGTCTATTTTACAAGGATATATTTTTTTAACCTTTTAAAATCATTGCGGGTTTATCTTAAACTCTAATATCTGCCAATAAACTCGACACCCATAAAATATGTGTTTTATAAGCTTAAACACAACTCCTATAACTCAACTTCACGTTTACGTTCAGCTCGTATGTCTTTTTTTTCTCTTCGTCTTCTATTTTCACTTATCGCAGAACTTGCCAATTGACTCATTGAGCAGAAAATTTGAAGCCAATCGCTTAACGCTGGCAACTTCCTTGCGTGCTGTTGGCCATAAAACGTTTATCCAGCAAATGCCAAATGCATTTTGCGCATGTGCCGCAGACATGACAAAACGGCAAATTGGCTGGCAGCGACGGCGACTGCGCTGCCGCTGCCGTCACACACTCACCTAGATACGGCCTGCCAAAATGCAACGTATTACAGTTACTTCAATCAAAAGGCAAAGCCGCAACGCGAGCTACTCGTCTTTGGAGCTGCTGCACTGATTGCTGTCCAGGGGCCAACAGCAGCAGCAGCAGCAACTGTTGTTGCGCAATCGACGCCAGCAGCAGCAGCGGCGGCGGCAGCAACGGTAAAAACGTGCAAAATGCGGCATCGTTTAGTGTTTAGGTGAGAAACAACCGTTCGCTTCGTACGGCAGCTCTGTGGAAAATATCAGTGAAAGTGGCCCGAAACGGCGACAAACGACAAACGCACCACGCGGCGTATGCGCAATCTTTTTAATTGTTACTGTTTCACACGTCGACGCGCCTGTCGTTGCCAAAAGACCAGAAGCAGTTTTTAGTTTAATTTAACTCTCTTGTATGTTGATTGAATTTCTATGTTTGTTGTGGCTTTTATTTTTCTTTTTCCTTTTGATTACGTTTTAATTTACAGCGCGCTGCCACGCCCCGCGCCTGCGTGCCCGGCATATTTGTAGCCAATTTTTTATTTGGGTTTCGGTGTCTGTTTCGCTGCTGCTGTTGTTGTTATTATTATTATTTTTTTGTTTTTTGCTTTTTACTGTTTTACGGGGCTGTATTTTTATAGTGCTCGCGATATGCCCAGCTATGATTATCATTATCGTCTGCTTCCTTATTTTAGCTAATTAACTGCACGGCGCCGCCGGCTTTCTTTCACTCAACAACAAATCGCGGCTAATGTGGGGGTAGAAAGAAATAGTTAGACATCTCTCCCTCTCTCTCTTCCTCTTGCTCTGCGTCTTTGTGCTTCTGTCAAATATGTTACAAATCGTGTCGTCAATGCGATGGGCGTGGCTTGAACTGTTTTTTATATCTCATATTATTTTCACTTTCGCTTCGTAACACTTTTCCAGTTTTCCAATTGAAACTATTGCAAAATCACTTTCTGATTTAGTAACGGTAATTAAATAATTAACTGTTAAAGGAGTCCAGTGTATCAAGAGCATATCTGTTATATGTGCTACAACCAATTCTCGTAACGAGCAGAAAATCAGACATCGCCCTTCTATGCGATTCTCTGCACTCTAAACTTCCATAACTTGTCAAAATTTAACATATTGTTTTAGTTTTTAGTCATGACTTGACCTTTAGATTAATTCTGCACTAAAATCTAGAAACACCATTTTTGATCAATATTCATGTCAAATTGTACCCAAAAATTTCCTTATATACATTAGTCTCATTTTATTACTTTTAGTCATGATTTTATCTCTACATTAGTTCTGCATTTAAATAAAAAACTTGAATTTAAAAAAAAAATACAAAAAGATCCATAGTAATTTTTAGTACCCCTGGAAAGGGAATAAAAGAGAGACAAATTAATAAAGATAGAGAGAGTCGTAAAGACGCCCATCTGCTTTGACAGAAAGCCAGTTCTCTCTACAGTATAATTATTATTTTATAATACTGATTTTATTAGAAAAAGAAAGCGAATTAATCGCAGTGCCGTTATGAAAATATATTTTGTATTAGCGTAGTAAATTGCACAGTTTGCATATGAAAAGGTTGGTCGAAAATCCGAATAAAAGTTAGCTAAAAAGCAACAATATGTATTATAATACCAGCTATTTAACAGCTCATAGGCTGCCTAAGCTTTGGGCATGACAAAGGCACTTTTTATGCTAACAAACCCGGAAATCAAATGGCCAACACATTTTCCCACACATAATTAATTTTACACAGAAGAAAAAAAGAAGATAAAGGTAAATAAGGCAAAAATTAAACATAAAAAGTGCTACATAAAAAAACGCTATGCAAATGAGCGCGAATGCGGAATGAATGCAATGCACAACAGCAACAGTAACAACAGCAACAATCACAGTTACAACAACAGCAACAACAACAACAACGACAACTAGAGACAGCACAACAATCGAAAGTGTTACACTTTCTGCACTTCAGCAAAAGGCAGTCAAACAAAACAAGAGCCAACAGAGCCATAAACGAGTGCCATGTAATACAGCAAAGCAATAACAACTACAACAAGCTACAACCAACAATAATGCAGTAAAAATTGCCGCAATTGCGCCATCGACGCGACGCGACGCATGCGCCAGCAGCGACAGCGACAGCGACAACGAAGCCAACGGCAACCGCGACGTCGAGACAGGTGAAAGGGGCGTGCAACAGCAGCAGCAGCAGCGGCAGCGGCAGTGGCGTACGTGCCCACCGTTGCCTCAATTGTTGAGCTGGACTCAAAAAAAAAAAACAACTTGTGCTTGGCACTTGCATTGCATAATTTTTGACCAGCTACTGAAAAACTAGCTGAAACTGTGCTGAAAATGTCGGTGCTTGTTATCTATTGGACATTTTTTTTACATGAGCTTATTTGGATTGTCAATGTCGCGATCTTTTACTAAAAACTAGTAGAGAAAGTCACTATCTGCTATTTTGATCTTAATATCGCGATCTATTGTTGTGTTCTTCTTCTAGTTAGTGAGAAACTAGCTCAAAATGTGCAGAAAAATCAGTTCATGTAATCTATTAGTATTCTCTTTCTATATGGATGTCAATGTCACGATCTCTTGTTGTATTCTTCTTCTGCTAACTGAAAAACCAGCTGAGAGTATGCTGAAAAAGTCAGCTGTTCTTTTGATTTGCTCCCGCCGGCGCGTCTAAAAATATCTGTCGCCATATGGAATTCAGTTGGATGTCAATGTCGAGGTCTTTTGTCGTGCTTTTGTTCTACATTGTGTTTAGAATGCGGCTTCAAATTCGTTCGTTGCTGTTGTTTTCTTTCTTTCTTTCTTTACTTTGCCTGTGCTTTTGGGAACTGGTTTTGTCTTTCATTCAATTTGGCTTGTGGTATTGGGTTTTTCGGGGTTTTGTAATTTTTATCTTTGCTGTTCATCCGCTGCGACTTGTTTGGGCTGTTGTTGTTGCTGTGGCAGGAGATTTTACTCTCACTTTCATTTTAATGCGAGCCATGTTTTAAAAATGCAGTCAGCGGGTGCAGAGGTCGGGGGGAAGGGCAGTCGCTTTTATTGCCTCGAAACGGATGTGATCGAGATCAAGTTAACATGCAGCGCAACTGAA
This sequence comes from Drosophila colorata, assembly GCA_035041545.1. Classification (NCBI taxonomy): domain Eukaryota; kingdom Metazoa; phylum Arthropoda; class Insecta; order Diptera; family Drosophilidae; genus Drosophila; species Drosophila colorata. The sequence continues at coordinate 13,665,719 of JAWNLD010000564.1, forward strand.
TGCTAAATGCAAGTGCTCGCTAGCTGTTAGGATCAAAAGCAAAGGCAGATTGTTATGGCAATTAAAAAAGTTTAACTAAATGCAATAAAAATTAAAAAAGAAATGTATATTACAATTTTCAGAAATAGAATTTTCATACTATTATTATAATGATTGGGAGAATTGTTTGTAATATTGGTATAGTTAGCTGATATTTTGGTATTGAGCTACAAAATCGATAACCAAATGGCTTACTTTCTTGTCTGATCTCTTTTCTTTCATTTTCTCTTCGTATCATAAACTTTTTATATTTTACTAAAATGTAAATATTATGCTTAATATATTTTATATTGCTTTTGTTTAAAGAGACTTTCGTCTGTAATATAAAATCTTATTATTAAAACAAAACTTTTCCTTTATTCGCTCTGCTCTAATTTATATAAAACGCTCTCATTGCTTACTAAGCAGAACTAACCTTAACCGAAAATTTGCTTGCTTAAGTAGCATACATTTTTGTCATAACTAGTAAAAGAGTCCAACATTGTCACATGTTCACTAAAAATCACGCAAAATACGCAGCTTCGTACTAAATGGAAACAACAAAAGTGAAAGTTTAATTCGGCATTAAAATAATAATAAAAAATAATACAAAAAAAAAAAAAATACAAACCAACATTATAGTCCACTAAAAATTGTGACCAACTCGCGCTGTCCATTAACACAACAAAGACCCAGGCCAGGGGCTAACAATTTATAGAAATAATAATAATAATAACAGAGACCGACCGACTCACACAAAAGAGCAACAAATTATGCCCAAAAAAGTTGGAAACAAAAAAACTAAAATAATTTTAGCCCCTCTCAGCGCATAGCGCGCTTTATTTTCACCCAAGAAACACCATAAACTTTGTTGTCGTAGGCCGCGTATAGGTGCGTGTTGCTCTCAAGATCAGGCGCTCAGCATTTCTAATGAAAGTGATACCAAAAAACAGCACAAAGAAAAAAAAAAGCCACAGCGGAAACCAAATGCAAAAGAGTCACGAAAATTATGCAAATTATTTTAATTACAAATGAGAAACTCCAAAAAAGCAACAAAGCTGTGCACAAAAAAAGGCCATAAAAAGTGCGAGGGCTACAAAATGACGCGCTTTTTGTTGCTGGGCCGCCAAAAAAGAGAAACAACAACAAAACCATATACATATACATACATAAATATTTTTTGTTCGACGCACAGTTGACCCACTTAAAATGGCAAGAGAAACTGTAAATGAAACCAAAGCCAAAGCCCGGCCGAACCGAGCTCAACTCAAGTCTAAAAATAAACCCTGAGCCAGATTCTGCTGCTCCTGTTGCCTTATCAACGACAGTGAAAGTGACAGAAGACGTAAAAGAGACCCGCAAAAAAGATACAAAAGTATCTCAAGCATCTTCATCTTCTTCTTTTTAATTTGTGCTCAACTGTTTTGTGTGTTGCATCTGTTTGTATTTTCATGCGTTTCATTTCATTTCGTTGCGTTTCGTTTTCGTTTTGTTTCGATGCGTTTCGTTTCACACTTTATGTAAATATTGTATTTGCTCTTCTTTCTATCTTTCATTTTTTTCTGTTTTTACAGGCAGGAAATCTCCATTTTTGGGTTTCATTTGCAAAGCAAACGGTAATTTTTATTCGGTTTATTTTTGTTTTTTTAATAAATTTGTTTATTTATAGTTTTTTTGTTTTGTCAAGTTGATGTTCTATTGTTTGATCTTTATGCGCAATTATTTTCTTATTTTGATTGTTTTATTTTTTTTGGGAAAGTTTTGAATGTGTTTAAATTCTTTCCTTTTTACTTTTTTTTATGTTCTTGTTACTTTTAACAGTTATTTTGTTTCATGCCATTCGGAATTTTTGCAGTTTCTTTTATGCAGCTCATATAAGCGCGTGTATTAAACCTTTGAGTAAATTCCATTTTTTAACTGTTGATTTTTTCTTTCCTCGTTTGTCACGAAAAATGTAAAATCCGCATTAGCTAAGCAAAACTAACAACACCAAAATTTCCCAAACATAAATCCTAGCGCTAAATAAAGCTAAAAAAAAAAAAATTAAACACAAATGCTTAATTAAAAAGCCAAATGAAAAGTTGCTCATACGCCGTGTCGGCCACATGCAGATTTGCAAGTCCTAATTTTTATATACACACTGTGTGCATGCTAATGTGTGTGTGTGCGTGAGTGTGCGCTGCCTGCTTTGCTGCTATTACTTCACAATTCACATGCAACAAACACTTGCGCACTTTTCACTTACGCTTCGCTGCCAGCGGCATAAAACACAAGTCAAGAAAAGCATTGAAAAGAAAAGAAAATATTACTTCACTGCCACAGACCAGAAATGTGGTCGCCATCGCCGTCGCCGCCACAACATGGCATAAAATTTCGCAATAGTTGGTAATTCGCCTAAAAAGCAACAGCAACAGCAACAGCAATAGCAACTGCAACAACAACAGTTAAGAGTTCGCAAATGAAAGTGAGAGTGAATAAGAAAGCGGAAACTAATGCAAGCGAAACCAAAAAGCGCTGCACGACCCGTCGGCAACTGGTTTCTGCCGACGGCGTCGGCGCGCAGACTTCGGCCAAACTCGTTTTGTCCGTTCCAATGTGCAAGAAATCAAAGAGCGCGTCGTCGTTTAATGTTCAACAGTGACAGCGGCAGCGCAGCCAGCGCCTGCGTCGAAAGCACGCTCAGCTGCGCCTGCGCAGCGTCAATTGAGCGAAGCTTTTTTCTCGAGTGCGTCGTGAGAGCTGAGCGCAGTTCGCAGTGCGACGATAAAAATCAGTTGAAAGCTGAAATTTCACTTTCGCTTTTAGCTGCTGCCGGCTGCGCTGCTGCTTCCACTTTTGTTTGCTTTGTGTTTGTTGGTTTGCCTGATTTGTTTGCGCTCTCGCTCTAGCGCGTTGTGTTTGTCTTTTGCTGTGTTTGTTTGCCGTTTGTGGCGCATGCGGAAATTGCGGGCTTTGCATTCAGTTTTTGTTGTTGTTGTTGTTGCTCTGGGCAATTTGCCAAAAAGAATTGCCCAGTTTTTTTTTTGAAATATATATTACACATTATTATTTATATGTATGTTAAGTTTAAAAGACGCCGCGTTGACCCACTTAATAGACAAACAGCTGCCCAAGTAGTGCTCAGGTCCTTATCATTTACTATGTGCTCTTAACAGCCAATTGCAACAAAAACAACTCTACGAATTGCAGCAAAATAAATTTTATTGAAAAAAAAAACAAATAAAAAATAAAAGCCAAGTGCGTCTTATCAGCTTCATTTGTCGACAGTCCACCTATGATTAATAATAGTTTGTAGGGCAAAAAAACGGTTAAGTTTGTCCTTGGTTATCATTCAAAATGCTCTGATTCATATGTTTATATACATCGACATTTATTTTAAATCAAATGCATTCTCTTTGCAGGCAAATCCACATCGAATAGCAAAGAAATTATCTGCCCGGATGATAAATACAAAGAGGAGGGCGACATTTGGAATGTTGAGGCGCAAACGGCATTTCTCGGCCCAAATTTGTGGGACAAAACATTGCCCTACGATGCTGACCTCAAGGTAACACAAGTTAGTATCATATCATCGCTGCGTAGTGGCTGCGTGTCTGTTTTACTACTCCCCCAACCACCCACCCTCACTCCCAAATAAATTGCAAACGAAACAGTGAAAAACACACGCACACACACATTTATACCAGATACGATATCAATACGAAAACCATAAAATTAACCTCAGTTTGGTGCTTAACGTAGTGCGAGAATTGTATTCTCATCATATTGTACAGTTTGTGTCTATTATTTCAATTTGACTAATAATCTTTTTCAATAAAACACAAGCGCTGTTATCATTAATTGATTAATATTTAACTACTTTCAATTACGAATACAATTACTTCAGAAATTAAAGCATAACACCCCAAATAAAATTGTTGAAAATTATTTATAACAGAGCAGCTGTGGCCGAGAAGCTTAATTACCTATTTATTAAATCCTGAAAATGTAATTACTTAAGTAATTATAAGTAAATCAAAAACTACTTAAATTATAGCGTTTAAATAGTGAAAATATTATATTAAATTATTATAAAACATTAAGATTCTTGAGTATTTAAATGTTGAAATGTAATTACTTGAGTAATTGTTGCAATTAATTAAGTAATTACCACATGCTTCACAAATGCAATTAACTAAGAAATTGTTCCTTTAATTTGAGCTTTTCTCAAGTAATTATTGCCCCAAAGAAGTAATTGAATTAGTAATTGAGAATTATACACAGACACAACACACAGTTTTCCCAGTGTTGCCCGTATTGTTTGTCAACTTGGTTGTTGCTGTTTCTGTTGCCATTTTGCAATGCAACATTTTGTGGCATGTAAATGACAATTGTAAATTCTTCTCGTATGCAGTATGCCGACTTAGATGAGTTCTTATCGGAGAACAACATACCTGATGGCCTGCCCGGCACCCATTTGGGGCACTCGGGTGGCCTCGGCCATCGCTCCGATTCACTGAGCCATGCAGCGGGTCTGTCGCTGGGTCTGGGGCATATAACCACAAAACGCGAGCGATCCCCATCGCCATCGGATTGCATTAGTCCCGATACGCTAAATCCGCCATCGCCGGCCGAATCAAGTGAGTATGCGTAGCGCAGTAAAAGGTGGACAGTGTGAGAGAGAGCGAGCTCGAGTTTCCTTCAGAGTTCCCCCAACCTACCTTAAATCATAATTTTAAATATTAACTTTTAATTTGTTACTCAATATTAAACACAAATGGAATGGACATTGCGCCTATTTAACTTGAATTTTAAATTTTTACAATATATTTGATTATGATTTGAATTATATATATATATATGTACCACATGCAATTTTTTCATCTAGCACACCCTATCCACAAAAGAATAAATAAATAAAAAAAAAAATAATAAAAAAAACAAAAAAAATCTAGAAATAAAAAACCAAAAATGTTTTTGCTCATGTCTTATCAAATGCTAAATGTTAAAGGCTGATTACATTCCAATTTGTGCAATTCGAGGCAAATTTTCTATTTCCTAATTTACATCATTTTCTTTTAGTCTTCTTTTCTATACTTTTTTTTTAAAAACTTTTTTCAACTTTTTTTAATTTTCTTGACTTTTTTTGTTTTGCCCATTTTGTTTATCTTAAAGTTGTGACTCCATTTTATGATTTAATTTAGCACGAACAGTCTGTGAAACATTGTTAACATTTAGTATTTGATATTCCAGCATTTTCATTCGCATCGTCGGGGCGTGACTTTGATCCGCGCACCAGAGCATTCTCCGATGAAGAGCTCAAACCGCAGCCGATGATTAAAAAGTCACGCAAACAATTTGTTCCAGATGAGCTCAAGGACGATAAGTACTGGGCCCGCCGACGAAAGAACAATATTGCGGCCAAGAGGTCACGGGATGCGCGCCGCCAAAAGGAGAATCAGATTGCGATGCGTGCACGCTACTTGGAAAAGGAAGTGAGTACCCCCTAACGTTTGACATCTATCGATTTTCGTACTTATCGAAACTCTTTTTCGGATAGAACGCAACATTACATCAGGAGGTTGAGCAACTAAAACAGGAGAACATGGACTTGCGTGCACGTCTATCGAAATTCCAGGATGTGTAATAAAGAATGTGACTCGGCCGATACGAAACCACATCAACAATTACATTATAATAATATTACAAATAATAATAATAACTGACTATCGATTATTGATAAATACTAATAATTTTTAGTAAACAGACATGAAAAGTACACTATAAAAACTATATATGCAATATATATATGTATATACATATATATACTTACTTATAAAACAAGTTATACATATATATATAATAAGCAGACACAAACATCCATACACACACACAAACACTCTGCTTAGGGCAAAAACACACATACACACATTTACAAGCAGCGGCCTGCACCGCATATTTATTTTAAACTTAACGTAAAACTAAATGCAAATTAACTGAAAACTAAAAAAAAACACATTTAACTTAAATTTGTAGTGTAGCCTAAAACAAAAACAAAACAAAAAACAATTTCTGACGCCGTCTAGAAATGTCTCTCACCATATTTGATCGAAAAATCGAACAAATCAATCGATATATCGATAACAAATGCCGTGGTTTGTTTATCGCAAGTGCAACCTTGAGCGCGTGCCGCTAAAGAGTACCGTTAGCCTAGACTACCCCCAAAAACCGCTTGACATTTGTTGGCCAAGTTGGTTGATAACTAAAACCTGAACCCTATTTTCTAGAGTTGTTAATTTTTACCTAGCGTCTTTTGTTATTAGTTTTTAAATACAGAGTTGTAAAGCCCCTAAACATACATTTATTTTACCAGCGCACCAATTTCTAAGATTTTGCCTAATATTCTGTTAAGTTTTTGTTAATTAATTTTTGCTTTCCTCTAAAAACATTTATTGTTTATTTTAAACATAAATCGTGCATACATATGTAAATAATTTCGTTTCCTTCTCTCGTTTCCTTGACTCAAAAAAGAAAATCAAAGCAAACAAAAAATTGCAAAATGAAAACCCAAGAAAAAACAAAAAAAAAAAGAAATTAAACAAATATGATATGTAATAAACAACAAAAAGAAGAACTACTACAAGTAAACCATTTAGAAATCAGCAAAGAACTTCCCTCCTCAGTTGCCTCGACGCCAGGCAGCTGCTAGTTTAAGCGATCTATTATGATTTTTTATATTATAAACCAGCTATAAAAGAATTACAAGAATTACAAATTTAACTATGGTACAGTATGCTACCCATAAAGAAGCCTATTATTTCATAATTTTTGTTATTTGTTGATAACTAAAATAATATATAAAAACAAAAAGCAGAAGTTATAAAATAAATAAGAAACATAATTATTTAAGCAACACTAACCGGGCATATAGTCAGCGAGCATGAGATATGCTTCACACTTGCTCAAATCTCGATTTGAGCCAACTTTTCTTACATTAACCAATCACCCGGCTACTTCTTCTTCCCCCTCCTCATAGAGAACATTTTACAGTTCACATTTTCACTCTTTTCTATGCTATTCTACTTTGGTTTTAACTAATTTGTTTGGTGTGATTTTGCAAGATCTTAAATCTTATACATAAATATTATTATTATGATTATTATTATTATTATTATTATTATTATTATTATTATTATTATTATTATTACTGTTTGCAGTTTTAGTTAAGTTTTATTAATTTTATTTGTTAAACATTGAGTTACATTTACCTGCATACCTAGCATTCTAAGCTAACAAATAAAAAAAAACAAAACGTAAAAGAAACAAAAAAAAAAAAACATTAAGTGAAATATAAGAAAAATCAAATAAATTTTATACAAACAAGAAAAAAAAACATTGAAAAATTCATTTAACTTTTATAATTTTTACACAACATTTTCAATCAAATTTTTAACGATTCAAATGCGAAATTCGCTATTTAATTTTAAGCAGTTCATTATAAATTTCAATAAGTTTTATTTATTTTTTAATGGAAATTGTGCAAACAACAAGCGAGAAGAAAAAAAAAGAAAAAAAGAAAAGAAAACCATTCATAAATCATAATAATGAGAGGAACGAAGAAGAGCAAGCAAAAACAATTGTGTAATAATAAAAATCTAAGCGTTGCTTTGAAATATTGAAATTTTGTTTTTTGGTTCTGTTCAAACAACTTTATTTACGTTCTTTTTTCACTTATCCCAATAACTTGGTGCACACCTATCAAAACTTAAAAGAGAAATACTTAACTAGTATGCAATGCAAGGATCTCACAGCAAGTACAGTCTAACAATTAAATACGAAATACCGAAACTAACCCTAACGATAATACAAAAGCAAGGCAATTACATTTATAGATATCTACATGTATCTAGCTAAATAATTAGATGTTTATCCAGTAGACCTACACTTAAATAGTTGAACAACCAGTGCACCTAGCGTTTAGTCGAAACAACTTCCAACAATTCATACAATTCCTGATTTTCTGCATAGAGTTGACGACAGAAATTTCCCCACTAAGAAATATGAAAAAAGAAACCCAGAAAAACTAACCTTAAAGCCTTTTGCACTGCTAAGAAACCACCTAGAGAGAAAAATGAAACTATGAAAAATTTACTCGAATCATTGGTAAAGTTGAGTCAATGTTTGAGCTTCGGTTGTTTTGTAAAGTGACACAGAAATTATACGATAACTATAATGATAGCGATAACGATAACGATAGCTATAGTAGCGTTCTTAGCTCGATACACTTGACAAACTAAGCAATTGCTACATATTTGTACTATAACTTCAATTAAGCAAATGAAAATGAAATCGTGTTATATTTATATAAAAATATTTATGTCTAAGATACAAAATGCGCATAGAGGTGAAAATAAAAATATTGCGTTAAGTGCGAGCCAGCGGCTGGCGAGTGTTAGCCCTAAACAAGCAGGTGCTCGAGTGTGACCAGCCCACAAAAAATATATATATTATATAATTAGTTAATTAGTATTTTTTAGTAGTCTGTAGTTGCTTAAATTTAAGTTGTGTAGTGATTTTTTTGTTGTATTTCAAATAAAAGTTTAAAAACTTTATTTCTTAGCCAGTTTTTTTTTGTTGTTGCCATTTCAGAGCATACTTTCAGGCCGCACTGTTTGGGTGCCTCGCACAGCCTCGAAGCGAGCAAAACAAAAACAGCTCACAAAATAACAACAAGCAAAGTAGAAATTAAAAATAAAAGCGATGATAAATTATACACAAGTTTTATGCAACGAGTTTGTTGTAGGTTCATTTATTTCGTTAGTGATTGAGCATTAGGTTTTTAATTAAATGCAAATAATTGCATTAAAGAATATGTATTAATATTTCTGATAAGAATGTTCCGTAACAAAATGTAGACTTTAGCAACAACACAAGACGATAAAACTGAAAGTATGAAACTTTTGTTAGTAAAAAAACGAAATTATGTCTAATATACAATATACATATATATACATATATATAAATATATATATATATATATATTTATTATATACAATACATACAGTCGTCAGAGGATGGAAACAGCATGTTATTAATTATAATTACCAGAGTTATTATAATGCTAATTGTAATGATTAGTTGAAGTAACTTTTTGTAGATAAATTTAATATTTAGCTGATGATTTTTATAAGTACTTATATACATACAATATACAGTATATACTACTACCATATAGTAAGTATATACCACTTAGAAGCAATGGAGCTGTTGCGCATCGTAATCGTAGGCAGGGGTATACATAGTAACTAAAGACACAAATTGTTGCAGTGCAAAGCAAAGAAGCAAAACGCGATATCGCAAAAAATTAGCTAAAATATATATGTGGAGTGCTCCTCTATATATGTATATATACATAGAAGAATAACTAAGCGTAGGGATAGAGAGTCGAGTACAGTTAAGTATGCAAGTGCTGAGTGTTTTTAGTGTTTAAGGCGAACTGCGGGAGATGTCGGCAATGCAAACATATTAAATGCTATATACATATATTATTATATATACATATATAATATTATATACATATACACATAAATAATTATATATATATAATATATATTCTTACATATTATTAAAGACAAAACGTTGTTGAATTTTAAAACCAATAAGAATAAAATCCCGAAAGAGAAAACGCAGCAGACCCATGATAAATGGAGTAAAAGAAAAGAAAATCAGAAGAAAAGTACTAAAAATAAAAAAAAAAAAATTGTTAGTTGTTGCAAAAAAAAATAAGTGAAGCTAAAAGACCCCAAATTAAACAAAAGAATTAAACACCCCACACACACACACCCCACACACATACCTACCCACACACAAGCGTTTTAGAGCCTTTACTTATATTTTGAGAATTTTGCGATGAAAACGAATGAAAATAATTTTATATGAAAACAATAGCAAAACCAAAAAAAAAAAAACCAATTAAAGGCATAAATTAAACGGCTAAAGCTAAAGCTAAACATAATTTAGAACTAACAATTTGTAAACCGTTTGTATTAGTAAAAAAAAACTAACAAAAACAAAAAAGAAGAAAACAAAATCTGCTTGCGGCAATAGAGAGCAATGCAAATAAAAAAAAATATATAAAAAAAAAAATAGAAATAAAGACAGAAAAAAATTGCGCCTAGTTGTTGTTGGCAGCATGCAAAATAAAAGTAAACATTAAATTTAAATTTAATAAAAATTCAAGTAAAAAAAAACAGCCTATGCAAGGACACTAACATGTACCTAGATATATATACAAAAAATTTAAAAAAAAACAAGAAAATCAACTTAAAAGAAAAAAATTCTACAATATAGAAAGCGTAAATGAAATGCTAACAAACTAAACACAAGTGCTCTACAAAATGGCGCAAAATGCTGCAGATATTAGTTTAGTTTGTAATTTTAACTAAATATTTTGTTCAATTTTTGTACTTGTCTCAAAAACTGTACGTTAGGTTGCTAAATAACTAAATAACTGAAACATGTTCTTTTCTTAGTTTAATTCATTTCAGAATGTTATCATATTAGATATGTTTTCTTTATTTGTCGTTATTTGTGTTACGACAAGCGACAAATTCTGTGAAGTGCAAGCAAAATGAAACCAATAATGATGAATATTCATAGGAGTTAACGATATGGCATTATTTGAAGGCGTGGCATATGTTTTATTGAAACTGCAAAAACAATAAAGGTTTAGATACAAATTTTGAAACGATAAATGCAAAAAACGAACTTGTGTCATGTTTTTATTTGGACTTGATTAATTGGGCTAAGGCGGGTGTTTAATTTATTAATATATGTTTTATTAATATGTTAATTCCGTATGGGCTTAACATATTATGTTAAGTATCCCATGGTACAGCTTAACAGCTGCGCTTTTTGCTCTATGCGATCTCTCTGTTTTGTTGCCTACTTTTGAGCGCGTGCATAAATAGACCAATCGGAGCGAGCTTCTGTTGAAGAAACGACAGCGCTGTTAAAGCTTCAGTAACAATGCCTTAAAAGCAGGCTATGTTATGTTAACTAGTGAGCAGCGCAGAGGGCTAACGGCTACGCTCCAGGGATGACCTTGAATACGTTTTGTTAAAGTGAATTTATTTATTTTTCGCATTGCTGGATTCGGTTCAGTTACATAATTGACAGCTGCAAGGGACCAGCTCAAGGATCACAGCAACACACATCGCTGTTAAGGCCTTGAGCGTGCACGTGCTGCCAGCAACGATGTTGCCAGGCGGATTCAGAGCTCTGTTGGACTGCTTTTAATTGGCAATTAACTAATTTCAAGTGCAAAAGCCTACAAATTGTCTCCTAAAATCATCATTTCACAGTTATTACCAAATAAAACCAACGACACACCTCCATTCGCCATTAACTTATGCAAAACGTTAACGAATTTCCTCATATTTTACAAACTTCCAAGCAATTTCCGTTGATTAACAACACAACAACAGCAGCAACAACAACGCCTGTCGATTACTTCCTACGAAGAAACGTGCGTGGCGAATGTTGCAACAAATGCGAGCAAATGTTAACACATGGAATCCATATGTAGATATTCATACATGTGTCTATACATATTTGTACACCAACCAGACGCAACAAATTACCAAATTACGAAAAAGCAACTGCAAACTAGCAAAAGCAACAACAACAACAATAACAACAACAACAACCACTTAAAATGTTAATAGCAACATCAAACGCTAAACTGGAAATATGCAGCAGACGTCAGCGTCGGCGCTGGCCAGCGTTGAACTTGAGCTTGAAATGTGAGCGGCCAAGCGGTGAACAGTCTCTGCATGGCTGAGCTTGAGCTGCGCTGCAAATGCAGCTTAACATAGCAGTTGCTGTTGGGGCTCTCTTTCGATCGCCAAATGAGGTCAACGCGTCGCATACGTAATGTGCGTTAAATGACAAGCTTATGAAACCGAACGGCAGCAGCAGCAACACTTTTGCCATTTCTCATTTGAGTGTAAAGTGGCGCCGGAAGCAAACAACATGCGATAAATGATGAGCCAGCGTGGGCGTAAATACAGCCACCCCCTGTCACACCACCCCACCCACCCTCGCCAGCTGCCTGAGTTTGGCGTCGCCCCGTTTGACAGTTGACGTTTTGCCGGCAAATCTTGGGCAGCAGCAACAGAGACACGTAAAGAGAGACTGATGACGCAACAGCGCTGCTGGCTGCCTAAGAGAGCTATGACATAATAGCATGACAGTATGCGTGTGGGAGAGAGAGAGAGAGAGAGAGAGAGAGCGGCGCTGCTGCTGCTCTTGCGTGCTCGGGCTGCCCACCAAATGCTTTCGGTTTCGGTTTGCGCTCATTTGCTGTCGAACAGCGGCCGTGGCAAGTACAGCGAGAAAACAGCAGCGCTCGCCGCCCTTCGAGCAGCAGTCGAACACGTTGCCTTACAGCAACGACCCCGCTCGTCGCGTAACCGTAACGTAAGCGCATTACAAAACAACGTCAGCGTCAGCGTTTCTGTCAACGTAACGACTGTGTGTGCGTGCGTGCGTCCGTGTGTGTGTCAGTGTGAGTGCGTGTTCAACTTGCCAAGCATAAATCCAGAAATCAGTTATCAGTAATCAGTCCGAGTCTGAGCCGTGGAGTGCCGTACAACATACTCAGAAACGTATTTGTTTGCCCCGCGCGCAATGTGTAAAACCCGTCTGTGGGTTACGTAAAGCTTGAGTTCTTACAAAACAACAAAAAAAGAAAGAAAAAAAGAAAAACGCAAAAGCAAAAGTTACGCGCACGCCTCAAAGCAAAAAGCGGCACAACAAAATACAAATATATATATATATATATATATTTAAAATAATATAAAAAAAATAAATAAATAATCAAAAATTGAGCAAAGAATTTTGCACGGTTTTGTTGTTGTCTCGCGTGTGGCAATAAATTTTGACACAAAAGAATTTATTGAGTGTGTGCGTGCGTGTGTGTGTGTGCCTGCTCAGACAGGAGGCGCGGTCGTGCAGTACAAGTAAAGTAAAGTAAAGAAGAAGAAGCAGAGCAGCAGAATCAGCAGTTGTCAGTGCGACAGGTAAAGTGGAAGAGAGCGACGCTAAGAGAGCGCGCACAGCAGCCACAGCGGCTCTCTTTTATGGCTATGTTACGACATCAGTCCACACGCCGTCTGCTGTACAGCGTATGTGTGCGTGCGAGTGTGTGTGTGTGAGTGCGTTGGTGTGCGTGTGCAATGTGAATGAACGGGCGCTCAACTAAGTTGCATTGCTCTTTGAACAGCAGCGGCCGAGCAGCGCAGCGGCAGAGGCAGCGTCAGCAGCAGCAGCAGCAACAGCAGCGGAAAAACTGTTTTTCATTTGTGCTGCTGTTGTTTCTGTTGTTGTTGCTGTTTCTGTGAATTGATTGTGAAAACAAACTGCGCTGCAGCGAGCTGCCATCGGGTGGGGGGTTTGGGGGGGGGGCTCATTTTGCACCGCTTACGTGTTGCCATATTTTTAAAGGCATTACTAAGCGGTTTTTTTTTGTTGTTTACGCCAATTGTTGTTTGGTGTTCTTGTTGCCATTTCGCTGTGGTGAACGTGTTGTTGCTGTCGTTCTAGCAAATCAAATTGGCAGCACTTGATAATAATTTATATTTAATTTGTGATAAAAGCATGCAGAGCGCTGAATAATATGCATGATAAATTTGACTCAACTCAATTGAAATTAATTCAAGTGATGTAATTTCGTTTGAACTTAGCAAATAAATATGTACACGACACACTGTTCAATAAACTGAAACTAAAACGTGTTAAAAAACAAATAAAAACAATTAAATTAATTTAAAGCAAATTTAATGAACATGTAAGTATTTGTTCATGTAACAAAAAAAAATCAATTTTTTTTTTAAATTTTTCAACACAAATAAAAAAATTGTATTTATATATATTATATTTTAAGAATAAATACTAATGTAAAATTTTTTAAAAATTAAAGTTAAAAAACCTTTTAATTTGTTAAAAAAATATACTAAAAAGAAATTAGTGTCTGCTAACAAAATGCTCTAAAATCAAATATAAATAATACACGACAACATATAGAACACAAAAAAGATATAAAAATAGTGCGGAAAACTTCAGAGCCGTATTTAAATTTATTACTACAAAGGTTAAATTATATAAGTTGACAGCTTAGACATATATTTAATTATGCACAGTATTTGCACTTTGAACTTTGTGGAAAAGCAACAAATTGTTGCAACAATAACAACAGCAAATGCAGCGGCAGCAGCAGAAACGCTTGTCAAATTAACGGGACACTTCTCCCCACCCACCTTACCCCCCCGGGGCACAGCACCCCAGCTGCAAGCCGGGGCAACGATTGCCGGCGCGTTGCAGTTTACGTGATGTGGGCAGCGTTGTCGTCGTCCCATTGACGTTGACGTTGACGTTACGACACGCGACGCATTATGCGACCAACTACAACAACAACAACAACAGCAGCAGCAGCAGCAGCAATAACACGGCTCTTACAACTGAAAACTGTTAAGCTGTAAAACCTTTAACTGAAAATTGCAAATATTTCCTTCGTCATTATGCAAAAGCGACTCGTGAGCGTCTGACTCAGACGGATGGCAATTGGCCCTTACATAAACAAGTGAGTGGCCCGACTTCAACAATTAGTCAGAATCCCAAGTAATTTGCCATTGTGTAACAACGGGCAATCAGGCGAAAAATCAAATAGCCCCAAAAAAGAGAACTCATAAAAAACCCAAAAAACGCAAAAAAAAAAAAAAAAAAAAAAAAGCATATAGAATTTTCCCAAGTCAATAATTCCGCCAGCTGTTTTTTTGTTGTTTTTTTTTTGTGGCGTTTATCGTCGCCATAAAACGCGCCGTAAAAACACAAATGAAAAGCCAATAAAACAAATATCAAGCAGAAATCACACAGCAACAACGGCAGCAACAACAACAACAACAACAGGCAGCAAGAAAAATGCTTATGAAAATTGTATAATAGGTTCAACGCGATTTCATAACACTTTGCCACACAAATGTGCGCTCGCTGCCCGTTTATTGAACGGCAATCACAGCAATTATGTAATTTCATTAGGCCCAAAACTCATGCCTTTCACACACTCGCACACACACACACACACACATACACACGCTCGCACACTCGCACACTTGTGGATTGAGGCAATTGGGCAGGGCCGGGCTGGAGGCACCTTTCCCCCATTTGCATTTGACATTGCATTTCATGGCAATTTCTTGTCGCCACCCACAACAATTGACTTGAGCAATAATAAGTACAAGCACAGTTAACACGAAGGCCACACGACTGACAGATACCCTACAAATTGTGTCCATACAACAATTCCTTAAGGTTGTGCTCAGAATTTAAAAAAGATTTTGAAATGTTTCCATTTCAAATATCGTAGAAATTAGCAGGGAACAAAAGTGTATATTTATAGATTTGTTAATAACAAAGATATCACATTAACATAAAGTAGTATAATTAATTAATGCAATAATTAATAAATTAATTTACATACATGTTTGTATAACAACTATTTCTTGTTTATTTTTTCAATGTAAGGATGTTTATATGTAATTAAATTTATGATAAGTGCTTTCAGTTTAAGTTTTCTAGTTTGGTGTAAGTTTCTTATATAGGGTATTCTAACTAAAAGCAATGATAAAGGTCTTTTTTATTGTATTGCTTATCAGAATATTTGTTTTATTGTGAGAAATTGCTTTGACATAACATTGCTCTGTTTTAAATCTGACAAGCGCCAATATACCTCAATTGCATATAATTTAAAATCTAGGGTAGTTGAAAAAAAAACAGTTGACGTTATCGTTGTAATTGGTTTTTGTCTCGGTCTCGGTCCCGGTCTCCCTGTCACTCTGCCTCTCTGTCACCACCTCCGTCTCGGTTCCAGTTCCAGTTTCAGTTCCCCAGTCCCAGTCCCAGTCGCGGTCCCAGTCGCAGTCGCAGTCGCAGTCCCAGTCTCCGGCTCAGAATGTTGTCGCCATTTGCTGCCAAGTCGTCTGATGGCAGAGGCGATGGCGACAACAGGCAACGATAAATGCAATCGCGAAATATGATTGACATTGCATAATACGACTCTGAAAAAAACAAGAAAAAACACTGAAATAATATATATATAAATAATATGTATAGTATATATAAGTACTTTGGATGTTTGCATATATCAGCGCATAGTCGCACACAACAACAACAACAACAACAACAACAATAACAGCCACACTGAGAGCGACATATTTACAGTTCATTTAGGTACGTTTATCAGCATTGTTATAGGTATTATGCAATTACAGAGCTATATAAGCACTCGTAACAAAAGCACACACACACACACACACACACAGAGTCGATTGCATCTAGATAGACGTGCACGTTATATGAGTCGTATACATAATTTTTGACTTACGCAAATGCACAGACGACAGTTGGCTAAAACAAGACCAGTTAGAATCGCGCAGCTGAAAGTTGTTTAACCACAACAAATGCGTCAGATGTTGACTGAATGTCTGTAACACTCACATAGATACACACACACACACCGTTACGCTTGTGGCTGATGGTGAAATTGTAGGTGCTATCAGGCGATTTCTGGATAGCCAGACCAACAGTCTGAAGTATTTGAAGGTCGTTTGTAAGAGCCGCGGGGCAGGTAATGAGCAATCGCTTTATTTAGACTTATATATAGAAATTTTTCTACAGATAAGTTAAGCTAATGTTATTTAAGCAGAGGCAAAGAAAGCTACATTCACAAGGGCAAAAATTGCTTATAAATTATAAATGAATTCACAGACTGTCTGCATCATAAATCAGCACGAACAGCTGTTGCTTCTTCAGTGACTCATATATTTGGGGCAAAGTCTGCGCTTAAACCATTTGAGAATTACAAAGACAGATATTTTTCTTTGATTTAGCACTTAATTAGAATTTTCTTAATTGAATTTTACGACATTTTCTATTTCTTCTATTTTTCAACTGATGAATAATCAGCATACAGTGAGCACTCGCATTTTAGAACGCTTCGATTTCAAATATATTTATAATATGCAAACAAATTATAGTTCTGGAAGCCACAGTTCTCGTGCAAAACACTTAAATTTATGAAAACCTATTTGTAGAATTGCGTAGGACATGCTAATGGGGGCTTCTTAAAATATTTTTTTCAAAAATAGAATACAATAAAAACTTAATTTTCCAAAAATAAAAATTTCAAATTCAAGGCACCTATTCTAATTTTCACTGAATTTTATTTTCTGAATGCTCTAATTTTCGAGTTGTTACTTTACTAAATACAAAAAGGAGGTTAAAATTGAATTCAAACGAAAAAAATCTTCCAACCAAATTAACTAAAAAACTTTCCTTATAATAAATCATAATGTGCACCTGTTTAGTGGTTCTTGGCATCGTCTTTTATCTTAAGCCACTCTGCGTTTTACTATTTGAAAATGAAAAGCGTACAATCGCATTTTATGATTTTCCATTACAAAGAAAACTTTGCAATCCATCTTTATTGAGACCATAAAGTGTTTCTTTTCAACTTGTGAATATTCTAGTAGACTTATATAAAAGCGCCAAATCTAACACGTTTCATTTGAATAGATTTTGAAATAATTCTGCGGCATTGTTTTACTCAAAATCATTAAATTTGCCAGTTGTTGTTGTTGTTGTGCTAATGGCGCAGAGGAATTAAATTGATATAAATAAAAATATGTATAAGAACCTTCGTGCGAGCATATATTGCCATTTCTCTTTTTTCTTGGCTAACTACCAATAGACATAGACAAGATTTCGGCATTACTTAACATGAAATTTATGCAAAATATTTGTCGGCCAAAGCAACTGGGCCAAATGCGTACATAATCATCCGATTCACATGCTTACGAGATGGCCAAGCAAAAATAAAAGGAGAAAAAAATAAAATTATAAAGCATGAAATCAACATTTTTATTTGCACGCAATTTTCTTTTTGGCACACTTTGATTTCGGTTTGCTGTGAAAACGTATCTGTATCTGTGTAGCTGTAGCTGTTCATCTGTGTATCTGTGCGAGATGTAAACAAATTATCATCCAACAAAAAAAAAGTAAAAAAAAAAAATAGAAGCGCGCAGCAAATAGCAAAAAAATGTATTGTTTACATAACAAAACCAAAAACATTTGAACGTTGCCAATGGCCACGACGCTCTTTGCGCGCGCCCGTGTGTGTGTGTGTGTTTGTGTGTGTGTGTATGTTAGTGCGAGTGTGTGTGTGTTGTGTTGTGCCGGCATTGTTTATCTTCAAGATACAAAAACTGAACGTCAAAAGAAAAACGTGCGCATATAACAGCAGCAGCAAAACACTCGCAACAGCACACATACACACATAGAAAATCGCTCTCAATTCGAGAAGCCACCAGAAAGAGAGCGCGCATAGCAGCAGCTGTGTCTGTTAAGAGAGCGTCGTTGTCCGTTCTGTTAAGGTGGCGTTATTTGAGTTTTTTTTCGCTGTTGCCTTTGTTGTTGTTCTTATTGCTCAAGTGAGGGTAAAGGCGGGTGGACGTTCTGCTTTGTTTTTGTGTTGTTGGGTTAGTGTGTGCGTGCGTCTCGACGATTTTGATTTTGATTTCGTTACTTGCGCCAGCGTCCGCGTCAGTTCGCTTCGTGAATCAGTGTTAATTTTCATAATATTATGTAACAACATGTGCGGCCAGCTGGCAATTGAAATTGAGTGACAAAGCGTTGATTAGGCTCAAGTCGACAGCTTTAGCACTCACGCAGTTCTAAGTTCAACTCTGCTAGTGCTGCTGCTGCTGCTGCTGCTGCTGCTGCTGCTGCTGCGGCTCACTGGCCGCTCTTGCTGCAAGTTCGTTGACCGTTTATGTAACGCGCCAAAGTCTCGAAAGTTGCTGCCTGGCAGCTGCAAAGCTCAGAATTTTAGGCCAGTCAATTAACAGCATACGCGACAAATGTCACGTCACTGCACAAAGAGAGAGCGCCTGGAATTGAGAGCGGCGCGAGAGCGGTGCAAGTAACAAGAGATAGCAGACCTGTGCACAGGTTGAGTAATAGATACGAGTATAATGTTTTTTTTTTTATTTTGAAGCTGTCATAAAATAGGCAGCGCGGCGCAGGCAATAAAACGAAAATTAAATCAAAGAGAGTGCGACTGTGTGAGAGAGCGTGCTCTTCAGCTGTGCGCTCTTCGGCTGTGCCTGTGTGTGTGTGCGTGTGTGTGAATTATAAAACAGAATCAAAAGCTGCGATGGCGGCAGAATCAGGCAGAAACGCAAACGGCATTTTGTACGTTACGTAAATTGCCACTCACACACAGTTGAATTCATTTCTCGTCTCGTCTCGTCTTCTGCTTTCAGATGCCCGTCGCTTCCGCTGAGCCAGCGGTCAACACAAAAACAACGGCAACTTGTATCCTACTCCAGTGACTGTCCAACTGCGGAGGGCATCGCACGCGTTGTCGCGTCTTCTCAAAAGAATCAAAATATATATATACATATATATATAAATAAATACAAATTAAATATAAATATAAATATATATATAAATTAAATTACAAATGGCTATTCTGGGGCCAGCTGCTGATATGAAGAGCTCAAAAGTCGTCGGCCCAAGTGAAGTGCACAAAAAATAGCCTGACAAGCAAAAGCAAAAAGCAAAAAGCAAAAGGCCTTAACTCAATTAAAAGCGAAAACAATAACAAACGCATATTAAGTTGAAAAGAACAAAAGTAAATCCAACCAGGAGAGAAAACAGTTCGCAGCACTGCGACGTCGCGTCAACATCGTTGTCGCATACGTGACCGCGGCCAGCTACGCAGCAAAACAGCAGCAGCAACAACAGCAACAACAACAACAACAACGAGAGCAACAGCTGTTAATATGCCGCTCTCGCAGGGCTACTACATGAAGCCCTCGGTGGCCACCAAGCGCGCTTTGAAAGTGCGCAAGGAGAATCAACAGCAGGAGCAACAGCTGCAGCAACAACTGCTGCAGCTGCAGCAGCAGCAGCATCAATATCGGCATCAAATCGTTGATGCTGCTCGGCCGCTGTCCGGCTCAACGCACACGCTGCACGCGCTGCTGCACAACAGCAACAACAACAGCAGCAACAACAACAACAACAACAACAGGAACTACAACAGCAGCAACAGCTCGCTGCAGCTTTCGTATCTGCTGGGCGAGTCCTTTGCCCGCCTGGGCAGTCTGCTGGAAGCTTTCAATGTCTACGAGCTGATTGCCAGTCACCAGCAGGAAGGACACGTGGCGCTCGACAAGCTGGCCGTCCTGGGCAGCGCTCTGACGGCGCACATCCGTCAGCTGGGCGGCGTTGGGCAGCGCAACCAGACACGGAGCCAGCTGACGCGCCAGCATGTGGACAACTGGACGGCGCAAACGCTGGGCCTGGATCTGGTGCCGCGTGCGGAGGCTGCGCAGGATGCGCTCGGTTCGCATGCGCTGCCGCGGGAGCTGCGCGTGCCGAGTCCGGCGCTGGGCGAGGACTACGATCCGCTGCTGTGTCCGCTCTGCGCGGACATATTGCGCGGTCCGGTGACGACCAATTGCGGTCACACCTTCTGCGGCCAGTGCTGCGAGACGATCACGCAGTGCAACATTTGCCATGTCAGGTTTCCGCGCAGCGCCGAGCGTGTGCCGCAGGGCGTCGCACTGACCAGCACCACCAGCACCACCTCCAGCAGCAGCAGCAGCAGCAGCATCATCAGCATCAGCAGCATCGGCAGCCTCGGTGGCCTGGCCACCAGCTCCTCAGCGCGTTTCATGGCGGGCCTGCCGCCGGCGCCCGTGGGCGCCAGCTTTCCCAATGGACTCGGCCTGCGTCTGGCTGTGGCCGCACCCACCACGGTGACCACCACAACGGTGGCTTCCACGACAGCCACGGCCACGACGACAATGGCCTCCAGCAGCTCGGCATCAGCGCTGATGGCCGGCCTGGGCGGCTATGCGCTCGGCGGCGCCACGGCCATGAAGTTCATGCCGGACGTGCTCGTCAGGCGGCTGGTGGAGAAGTGGTGGGGCGCCGAGCTGCAGGCCAAGAAGATCATCGAGAAGGCCACCAGCTGCATGCACCTTAATCGCCTCGACGATGCGCTCAAGTTCTGCAACGACAGCCTCGAGAAAGGTGAGTCTACACTGTGCATGATAATGGGGGGTAAACATAAATAATTTATATCATTTATTTTTGGTACGAAAAAAACTCTGACAAATTTCGTCGAACTTTGTTAGTATTTTTACAACTGTGAAAACATTTCTTTTTTTAGCCTTCTATACGAGTTTTTTATTAAGTGCAGCAGCTGCACTGTGATCGAATATGTTGCCCAGCTAGAGTTCAATCGTAAAAAGCTTTGAGGTTCAAATTCATAATACTCTAGTGTAACATGAAAATGGTATTATTTTAAGCACTCTGCAAGATTTTGCTGTGTGTAACAAGTACTTTGGGGAAAAAACTGAATAAAAGTAAACTCAAAATATGTTTGTAATAAAAATAATTTAACTTAATTTTAATTATAAAAAATTCAATTTAAATTTCCTAACGAAAAACCTTTGTTTTTAAACTTGTCTAAAAAAGCAATACAAGCATTATGTTTTTTTTTATTCTAATAATATTATTTATGAAATTCAATGAAAATCATGAATTGTTTATTAATAATAGTTCCTGAATAAACCAAACCTTCTACACACCCATATAAAATCACAAGCCAATTAAGAGTTCTTCAACTGTATTTATGTTTTGGCTCAGTGTAGCGCTTACATTGACGTCAAATGGTAAAACTCTTATATATTCTGTTGCTCGGAATTATCCATAACCAGAATTATGAACCCTAATGTACGTCAATCCAACATTTCGTTGGCGAAATCAATAATTGCCAGACTCCAATCCTTTTTGCTCGGTGTAGCGCGAAATCGTTAAGGTGTCTCTATGATGGGTGCTCAAAAAATCAATAAAAGGATGGATAAATACCCACACACAGAACTTCACGTTGACGTCAGCAGGCGCTGAACTACGCAACAGGTTTTGCACGTTGCCCCACACACTCACATGCCATCCCACACCCTTTCGTCCAGTGTAAAGAGGCCCCGGCCTGGGCCACAGGTCGTGTGCGTAATGGAGTCAAGAGTGGGGCACCGAGAAGAGCCGTTTAGCCTTAGCATCATTTGTCAGCTGCTGCTGTTGTTGTTGCTGCTCTAATTGTGTTCTTGTTGATTTTATGGCCGCTATTTGCACGTTTTCTCTCACTCACACACTTTCGCCATCTCTCGTTTGCGCTGTGTGCCAAGGACTCGATTATTAAATATTTACGTCGCAAAAACAAAGTAAATAGAGCTTGCCGCAAATGCGCCGCTGTCAAAGGGGTATGGAGGGGGGCGAGGGGCAAGCACTTGGGACAGCTGCCAAGCAAACCAAATTAAAATGTCTACTTAAGGGCCGCAACAACAACAACAACAACAACAGCAACATCTGGAACTTAGACACTGCTTTGCCACACTCCATTCCAACCCAGAAATTGCAGACAGATTCTTTCAGGGGCCACTGTGCATGAATAATTGACGCGCTGAGTCAACGCAATGGAGGCTTTTCCCAGTCACACGTAGACACAGAACAACAACAGCAATAACAAGAATAACAATAACAACCAAAAGCACCGAAACAACAGCTAATTAATCATTTACCGCGACACTTTTGCGCCCGAACCAGCTCCGCAGATAGTTTGCCAATGCTTTTTTCTTTACCTTATTTTCTTTCTATTTTTTTCTCTGTATCTCTATTTGTGTTCTTTTGAAAAATCACTGCGATCCACGCACTTAGAAATCCATCAAACAAGTTGAGAAATACCAGGCCACAAACACTTGACTGGATGGCAGATGGCAGATGAAACGTTTAACGCAGCCAAATGACATGTGCGGTGGTTAGGGGGGTGGGTAGAGGAAGGGGGTGTGTGTGTGTGTGCGGGGAAGGAAGCAAAGCGAATGGCAGCCAACAGCTGATGGGCAATTTTCACACACATTAAACAAAACTAAAATTAACCAGATTCAATTAAATGAAAATGTTCAACTAAAAGATGAAATGACTGCGTAAACGACATGATAAAAGTAGGTGGGAGTAGGGAGATGAGTTTTTAGATAGCCGATATAAATATGCTAATATAAAATGTAAAATAAAACAACTATTTACTTTGTTAAAGACAATATTTGCAGCTGGCCTTTAGAAGAATTAATTGTTGTTGACGCATTTTAATATTTAATAATTTTTTGTTTGTCTGTGACTTTCGAACGTGAATAAGATAAGTTGTAGAAGTGGAAACAAACAAAGTTGTAATAGCTTTTCTAGGCTTATAATGATATAATATATTGTATATATATTATTATAATATATCATTCTCTTATATGTATATGTAGGGTGTGGGCGAGTCATAGCGCAGGATCTTAAGGGCGGGAAAGGGTAGGGGATTTGCAGCTTTTGCCAAACTGTTGCGTGACTTTTACGACTCACTCAAACTATTGCTGTCCTGTTGCTTTCATAATTGTTATTATCAGAGTTGTTGTTCTGTTGCTGTTGTTGTATACAAAGTAAACAGTTGTGATTCAATGTGTTGATTAGCCGAGTCAAAGCTGACGCATCGTCGCACGAGCTTTACGAATTTGTTGCTTACCTGGCCAAATGCATCAGTGAGACTTGAGAGATGAAAAGCACTAATTAACGCCGATTAAGGATGGTAGCTAAACCGTAAATGATCACACTTAAACACACACACACACATCCTAACACCTACACATATACAGCCAAATAATTGGACTGCCCTACGCTATTTATAAGCATTGTTTGTTTTTCTTCTTCTCTTTTTCGATTCTTTGTTGTCTTTTTTTGTGGTTCTCTCGCAATCAGTTATTGACTTTTGTGCTGATAAACAACAAAAGCCGAAAAAAACACTATCGAAATCAGGGCACGAAAGAAATGGAAAGAAAGAAAAAAAAAATTGTATAAAATAAGCTGGCATAAACATTTATTCAGCGCTCTTTGTTGATAAACGAAATGCGAAGTCATTGTGTTTAGCCAAAGGCAAAGCCAAAAGCCAATTAGGCCACAAAATGGAATCAAATAAACGCTGCCCATTGGATGCTGCCAAATTGTGCCCAGCGTTGCCATATCCGCTGCCAAAATGGCCACTTGACGGTGACAATGACAAAGGCGCTGGGCCAAGGGCAACCGCTGCGGCAACTGTGGCAACTGTGGCAGCCCTTTAATCAAGCCAGACACGAGTGCAGCAGTCGCAGCTCCAGTTGCCACACACGTCAGTCAGAAGTGTTTGCTTGGCTTGGATGAGGCACTTAACAGGCAGGCACTAAATGAGCCACAACACGTGCCAGACATGAAGATTACCAACACCCACGAACACACCCCGCACACCCCCCACACACGCGCGTAAGATGTGAAAGATATACTAGATGAGGAGCTGCTAATGTAGTCGTCGACCTCATGCAACGCTGCCACATGAGGCATGGCGAATTCGCAATTACAGCGACTGAGTACACAACAGAATTGAAATACAAAGAGTCAAAAAGTGCTTAAGCAGTAGGTGAACGAACAGCAGCTACCCTGTAAATATGGTGTGGTGGTTGAATAATATGGTGTCAACAGTTAATTATGTATTTAATTTTATATAATTGATTTAATATATTATATGTATTAATTTATTATATTATGTATTAAAAGGTTGCCTTTACATTATAGGTTTAATTTCCTGAACAGCTCATTAAACCTTACAGATTAAGTGATTTGAAATTGTAACTGTTATCAGTTCTTATCAATTTATGCAGCTTTTAGGCTTAATAAATACCCTTATTAAAATACACTTAAAGCGCGTGCGGTCTATATGTAACAGATTAATTGACACCAGCTTTTACAGCTGCTCAGATCTGATAATCGAAATATATACTCAATAGTAGGAATTGATAGCACAAGTGAAAAAATATCATAAAGAGTAAATTATACAGCAGTCTCTCTAGCTGTGAAAGTTGCTGAGGTATACTCTATAATCGATGTCGATTTTTTTGTAACATATAAAGTTCACAACTAAACTTGATGTCTTAAGATCGTCTTCTTTTATATAATAAATTATATAGCTTCATACCAATTTATATGTCTCCAACACAAACAATTGCTGAGTTTTTAAAGACCAGCTTTTATTTAGAAAGTCGAATCTTCCCTACTTCCCTGCTACACTTGCTCCGCTGTGTACCTTACTTATGCCTTTTTATAGCTACAGGGTATTGCAAGAGCATTTGGTTGTATTTTTTTTACTTTGACGTGGCCAAGTATAAAAAGTTGTTAAGCCGCCACGAGGACTTGCCCCGAATACATTTCGAGCGTGTGCCAGGAGTGTGTGTGTGTGTGCGCTCTAATATACATAAACAAATTCATTGTTGTTGCTGTTCCTGTTGCAGTTGAAAATGCCCACATATCATGCAAGGTTTTACCATTGCTGGCCTTTTACTGGTCTCTGCACGCAGCTGGATTGTAATTTATGCATTCATACATATATATATATAAAAGAAAACAACAAAATATATATCGTGTATCGCAGATCGTATAATTTGATGGCCTGTGCTGTGGGGCTGACCAAAATGTGCATTAAATGTGGCAACGGCTGAAAGAATTTAGCACGCGCCATGCAATCATTTCTACCGTGCGACAAGTTCACCTACCCCTCCACTCGCCCACTTTACTGGGCGTTTATTTTGTTTTATGGATTCAATATGGGGCGCGTTTAATTAGCGGCTAACTAAAGTGATATTTGTACTTTCGTGGAACCCATTTGGCAAATGAGGTCACACGAATTCAAAGCAACAACTATGACGATTCATTAGTCCAAATGTTCTGTAATTAGACGTTAGTCATAATCAAATAGAGTTGATTCAATTTAAGTTGTAAGAAATTACTACTCGAGTGCAATAAAATAATTATACAAAATGAATACATTTCCCTCCCAAAATTCCCCCGTCATTTGCCAAAAGTTGTTTAAATAATCAGAGCTGATAAAGACACAGCCCTGAACTTGACTGCCTCTCTATTCACTTCTCATTATATACACCAAATTTGTACTGCTTGCAAAATTTGTTCGTATGTACATAGCTGATAAACACGCAGCCCTGAACTTGACTACCTTACTCTTAGCTTCTCATTCTATGACAAAATTCCTACTTCTCTGCCTGCTGATAAGCCGCAAATATCATTGCACTTTCTATGGTCAGTTTGTCAGGTAATTGCGAGCATCTCAAGGGCGTACTCTGAACTCGTGCTGGCATTATCGTGCCGTAACCCAAATAAATGTCTGATATGCCCGATAATCGTGGCGCTATCTATGAACGAATACAAATACCCCCTATATATCCATCCGTGTGACTCGCCGGACTGTCAGCTGAAATAAAAAACAGCTGATAAACGCGACTATCAAAGTCATATTAGGTCTCCGTGTACGTAAATGTGGCCATATTTATAGCTGTTTACGTATTTGCGTTAGAGGTCTCTCAACTCTGTAGAAATATGTTTTTTATTGCCAACAACAGCCAGTCCCGCACGCCCCCGCTATGCAATCATTCAAAGTGAGTGCACTAATTAACATTTGTTTTTGGCATTCGTTTTGTTGTTGCTTTTTAATTAGGCAGCAAGAGGATGGTGAATAGACGGGGGAGGGAGGTGGGGGTTACAGGGGATTTTAGCTCTTTGCGATATTTATATTAACCGACTTTGAATTTGTTTTTTGTTTTTAATTTTTTTTTACTTAATGCGCAGTTGAGCTCAAAAAAATAAATAAATAAAAAAGTTCTTTGTGAAAGTGAACAAAGGCCTTCGACGAGAAAGCGAGTGAGAGAGAGAGAGAGAGAGCGAGAGAGTGGTGGGAGCACTGGGCCAGACTCGGCGAAGGTTTAACGACCAACAAATTGGCATGGCCTTGAGACAAAGCCAGTTGCCAGCCTCTTTGAACCATTTTCCGAAACCACAATCCCACGTACAACGTATAGCTGTATATATACTACATATATATCTATATCTCAATCTTTCAATCTCTCAATGCATCTAGTATAAATGTGTGTTAATTTTTTCGCTGCGTTTTGCGGTTTTTATTTGCTTATTTGCTTATTTGTACTTTTCGATTTGATTTATTTGATGTGCCGTGTGGTAGACGCCACATTGGATTTAACTTCTTGCCATACGCTGCATTGCCGGCATTCCCGACGTGTAACTTGTAGATACTTTTGCTGTGGCATGCGCCGCCTTTGGCTCTCACTATGTGTCTCATTGCTATTTATTTGCCCATTGTACAGACGCGCCCCTCCCCCTACGCCCCCCTCTCCTCCCCCTCTTAGCATTGCTTAAGTCTGGCGCACATTGCTGAAATGCCAGCGCACATTTTTCGTACTTTCACAGCGAGAAATGCAATAAAAGAACTGCAGAAAATGTACAATACTATTGAATTGAGACTCGTGGCCCAGAAATTGTTTAGCTCGAATATTTATGCGCTACGCCGCGTGGACAAGTGGGCGTGGCAAATATAATGTAATTGAAAGTGGGAGTCGAAGAATCTGCTTAGCTAGTTGGACGTTGAAAGTGGGTCGAAATTGTAATCAGAGTTAAAGTAAAGGGTCAATGGCTTGTCAACTTTTTACTATTTTAAACTTTAAAAAAATACATCTCAATTTGCGGAGCCTTTAAAACACCTCTATAATAAATAAATTTGTTTGATTTATAATTTTCATATCTTTTATGTTAAAAATTTAATGTTAGCCTCAGCCACTGAGTCTTCAAAAATATAAAACCTAATATTTAATTCACATTTCTTAAATGTGAATCCCTTATTGCCACACTCAGAATCCATGAGAAACATTTGAGCGCCTGACCATAACTCAAATCAACAGTTCCTTGGCTTATGCGGCATAAAATAAATGTAAGTATAAGATTCTTGATACGAGACTCATTTCTCGTTTCGTAATGGGCCTGTAAGGCACATCGTATAATGCCACCGGAGCCCCTTTAGGATGTCGTAACGAGTAATGCATGCATAATAATAATAAGAATGCTAATAAAAAAGAACAACAGCATAATAAACTGTAATAACTCATCGACACCGAATTCGCCATAAAATTCGCTGGCAATAGCATACTCAAATGGCCACGCCCACAGCCCCAGCCCAGTCTAGCTCAGATGGCCTAATGCAAAATTCTGTCTGGCCAAGCAGAATGATGTAATAATCGCTTGGCCTGGTCTTCGTGCCACACAATGATCCATTGCAACACTGATATCCAGTTCTTGCATACGTACACTGAGAGCGAAACGAAATTTTAAATACAAGCCGGTAAGAACTTGTGCCGTTTTGTTATTAAATTTTCAAGAATATTTTGTTCTTGAATATTCTTCAATCTCAGTATGAATCATTTTTGATTTAAAAATCTACCATGTGGCATGGACAAAATTAATGAATATGGTACAAAATAATAATTAAAAGATTTTCTAAAATTATCGTACTGAAAGTACAACGTTTCTTAGATTGAGTACGGTATTTAGATCTAGAGCTAAGTAAACTTGAGCTTGTAAAAAAGATCTTGCAAAAGAACTTTGTTCTTAACTTAAGAATGTTGCTTCTTCGACAACGCTTTAACTTAATTTATGTAAAATAAATAAACGTTTATCGTTTCTCTGAGTGTACAAGTTACATATTGCCACATATTGTGGCATTTGCTTGTTGTAGCTCGTGCGCCTTGTCTTAATTAAAACTAAATGGCAGCACATTATGGAACTGCTTGGCCCCCATACGCTGGCCCCACAGATCCGCACATGCAAAAAAAAATAGCCCGCGCGGGTGTTTCAAGTCTTCGAGTTGCTCTGTAAAATATTTTTCGCTTTGTAATTGCATAATGAGGCCCGACGGGCGCAAAAAGCGATACGAAACAAAAAGCAAATGGCGTCTGGACGCAAAGTTGCAACAGCAGCAGCCGCAGCAATTGTTGTCCTCATTTGCCAAAAAGAAAAAGCACAAACAAAAACAAACAAAACAGAAAATGCCAAAAGCAACTACAACAACGACAGTCTGGCAACTCTGGCGAGTGAGTCACTTGCCGTCAGATTTGCGCCTATTGCCTATTAAGTAATATTCTATTGTAAATTGTGAATCGCAATTGAAAATTCACTTTCAACATTTGTAAACAAAACACGACGGCAACAACAACAGCAACATGGGATTACTCAATTGACTGCAGCGGCTGCAGCAGCAGCAGCAGAAACAAAACAAATCAAAAGTAAGTCGCTCGCTCACTCGCACTAAGCAACAGCTGCTCACACATATTGCGCGCTCTCTCAGTCGCTCTCTTGACAGTGCGCTCTCTTTGCCATTCACTGTGCCGCGCTCGCGAGCTCGTTTGAATTACAGTTATGTCATAGAACGTAGCTCGTAAGCAATGGCGGGCCACATGCAGTTGCTGCTGCTGCTCTTGTTGTTGTTGTTGTTGTTATTGTAGTTGTTGCTGCTGTCGCTTTATCGCTGCTGTAACTGTAAGCGATTTGACGGCAATCAGCGACTGCAATTGCAACAACAACAACAACAATCATTTGCGTCTATTGAGTAATAGACACGAGCCCGCAAAGTGGCCAGATACCTCGGCTAACGGCTGTGGGCCGCCTTAGCCAGAGATCTAGCCTAAGCCGTTAGCCAAGTTCGCTGCCCTAACAATGTTATTGCTAAACAACAACAGCAGCAACAACCTCATCAATCTTTGACATTTGCATTTCAATCTATACAAATAAAACTGACTGGCAAACAGCCAGCGCACAAATGCGAGGTCAAAGTGCAAACTTCAATTACACGCCTAAAGCCGCAAGCTAAATCCAGTCAAAGTTCAGTCAAGTGCCATAAAAAGAGAAGAAAAACGAGGGCGTAACGGCCCAGCAAAACGTAGCATTTCAATTTGCCACACAAATGAGCTATCAAATTGTCTCCATCTTCTACACACAAACACACACCCACACACACACACACACACACCAACGCAGACAATGGCACACGATTGTGTGCCGCATGAGCCTTGGGTTATGCAACAGTTGCTGCCGCCCGCCCTGGCTGAGTGGCCAGAACTGCAGGTGGTTGAAAGAAGCAGCAGCGAAATTAAATGGCAAACAAATATCAAAAAGCTTTTACTTTGAAAAGGGGTTGACAAAGCTCATTACGTATTCATTGAGAACATGTTGTTCGGGCTGATAAGCTAAACTTCACTTGAATGACAAATATATATGTGTGCAGATACATATATTCGTATATACATACATACATGTGTAGCTCTCTTAAAAGCCCTGACTGTGGCTAAAGCGGAATAAGTTCTGCTTTGTGGCTAAGAAAACATCAGCACTAATTATTATGCAAGCAAACAGAAGTCGTAAATATACATATTAAGAACTCAAAAACAAAAGAAGAAGAAGCAGTCGCAAATAAGTATAGAAAAAAACAATTATACAACACTGCAGAATGACACAAGATATTAACAATCACTTTCAACTGTTCGCTTGCTGCCAGTTGCCAGTTGCCAGTTGCCACATTGTTGTTGATTATTTAATCGCAACACAACAAGAAAACAACAAAAACTTATTACAAAATTGCCAAATTCACTGCTGCCGCGCCCCCTCCCCTGCCTCCCGCTGCGCATAAAAGGCAAGCGAGACGAAAAATTGAGCGCATTTACAAATCACGATTTAATTTTCAGGCCGTCGCCGCCGACGCAAAAAGTCAAGCGTTGAAATTGGCAACAAACAAATGAGCTGCGGCGGGGCGGTTGTGTGGGGCAGGGGGCAGATTAAGGGGAAAAACGGCGTGAAAAAGACAAAAGGCTAAGACGCGCGCTGTTTGAGAGCTGATGCGCGGGGGGAGGAGGGCACAGAGGCAAGCACTGGGCTTGGGCTTAACGTAACATTTTCAAAAAAAAAAAATAAAAATACAAAAATACAAAAAAAATGCGATGACGATGGCCAACAGTTGGCTGCTGTCTGCTGTTGACTGCTGCTGGGCTTACATAACCAGAGCTCCACTTACCAAACAAACATAATAAAAATGACGTCGGCAACAGCAGCGACAACAACAAAAACAATGAAGCAGCAATGTTTAGTAATGCGCCAACGTCAACGTTGACGTCAGCAGCGACTGCGACTGCGACAGCAACGTTTGACTTTGACATACTTTTTTGGTCGCAGCAACAAGAGCGTCAGCAATGAGAGCACACCTACCAGCTGTCAAATTTTTGACATAAGCCAAGCTTGCGCGCTCTCCCCCTCTCTCTCTCTCTCTCTCCTTCTCTTTAGGTCGTGCGTTCTCTTACAGCTTTGGGCGTGCTCTTTGGCCCTGTTGCTGTGACCATCGCGCATAGTTTTTTTTTGTCGGTACAAATTTCGTGAGGCGCGCTCTTCCTTTTGACTCTTGCGCTCTCGCAGCGACTGCTGTTGCACAAGCTTACGCTCACGCAATGCTTTTGCCGCGACGTCTCCCCACCGCCCCGCGCCATTCAAATCGAGCGCCTAAATTAATTTTTTTTGTTTTTTTTTGGCAGCTTTGTATAAAAAGCCGGTTTTGGTGTCAGTGTTTCGATTTTTGTTGCGTCTCTTCGGCCCGCATTAGGGGCTGTTCGCGCCTCTGTCGTTACATAAGCTGCGCCTCTCTTTCTCTCTCTCTTCCTCTCGCGAGCTGAGTCGCGGTTCGAGTCTCAGCAGCTGCCCAAAAATAGTTCAGCATTTAAATAGCTGCTGCTAAAAGAATCAGACAGAACCCCCTTCCCCCACGACCGGTTCCATTTGTAGTTCACATACATTTAAGTGGATTATTGGGCGTATGTGTCGACAGTTTTGGCTGTGCTTGGGGGTCTCAGAAATCAATTAACTGCGCGTCAAAAATGCCTGACCACAGGCCGGAAGTGGAAGTGTGTGTGCATAAGAGAGTCGACACCACCAGCTCACATACTCACACACAGATACAGAGGTGGAAACACAGAACATTTATCAAATGTCAACGACAACATATGGCAAAGGCCTGGGCAAAGTCAATACACAACATATGGCATAACAAGCGAGTAGAGTGAGGTGCTCGGAGCTGGGGTTGTGTGGTGTGGTGTGCGGTGTGCGGTGCGGTGTGGAGGAGTTACTCTGGCTGGCAGGCCCATATCTCGACGCGCCAGACTAATGCGCTTCCAGTTGTGCGTCCACAACAAAGGCGCCGTCTCTGAAGCAGAAATCCAAGCTAAATGGGCTAAGACGAACTGTGAATACACTTATTGTTGATTGCCCTAAACGCTTTAAGAAGGAAATTATTTCAAAATCAATCAATTTGAATGAAGATCGAATCTAAAGAATTAAACTACTCAAAAGAGGTGTATCTTTCCGAGATTGGACTTTATTTAGCCAAAATAGAGTCATTTAAAGCTTATTACAATAGGTAAAACCTGCTTAACTCAGTCAAATGTGGCCATATATTCAAATGATATATATTTTTAGTCTCGTACGGGTCAGGACTATAGATTGGCATTCAAAAATCCTCATTCTAAATTTTGGCCAATTTTGACAAAAATGGCAAGGGGTTACATCACATTTTTTGCCAAAATCGCGAAAATTTCAAAATTAAAATATTTGAATAAGGATCGAATCTATAGAACTTAACTAGTCAAAAGAGGTGCATCTTTCCGAGATTGGACTTTATTTAGCCAAGATAGAGTCATTTAAAGCTTATTACAATAGGTAAAACCTGCTTAAGTCAGGCAAATGCGGTCATATGTTCGAATGATATTTCAAAATCCAAAAATTTGAATGGGGATCGAATCTATAGACTTAAACTCGTCTAAAGAGGTGTATTTTTCCGAGATTAGACTTTATTTAACCAAGACAGAGTCATTTAACCACCTATTGTTCATAAGGCGACCTTGCAAAACAGTAAATAAAATCTAGATTTAAAAAAACTTTTTTTTAAATAAATATTTACCTCCGGTGAACATTAGTGGAATAAATATTCATTACTATTACCGATCTTTTCCAAAGAAATTTTTTTTAGTTAGTTGTGATTGAAAAACTTATTTAATTCAGTTCCGCTTGTTTTTTATGCCTTCATTATTATTTTTTGCAAATTGTTTCAACTAATTCATAAAGAATATAAGCTTTATGTGAGGCTCTTTCAAAAGTTGTGGTAAAGCGAACCATAACTGACCGCTGTCGTTATTTGATTATTTCGATAGCATCTATTTCTAGACTAATTAAATATTGAAACTAATAAGTAAAAATTCTGAAAGAATTAAAATTATTTTAAAGTTTGTTTTACAATTTGCATCAATATTATTAAGAGCTTATGTATGTGTAGCCCAAAACAATTAGTTAGATAAATTTGTTGTATATAAAAGTCTTAAATGTCTTAAAAGGTATTAAATTATATAAATATAACATACATATATTTTTATTAAATATTTAAATATTCTAAGTGCAATTGCAGCACAGCTAGAAAAACTCATGTGTAAGCGTGGGCCTTCGAGCATGTGCTGCTAATCAGCAGAATGTCCACATGCGTTGGTGTTCTTGTTGCTGTTGTTGCTGTTGCTGTTGTTGCTGTCGCCTGTGTGCGCTTTGAAGTTGTCGGCTTGCTGGTCTTTGGGTGTCGTTTCAATTGCATAAGCTGCTTGGCTTAGCAACAAACACAAATGTTAACAATGTTAAGCTGCCATAATAACAACAACAAGAACAATCATAACAGAAACGACAACAAGCAACCAACACAAGGAAACAACACACCATAAAAATGACCATAAAAACTAACTTGGCTCTGCCTTACGCCCCACATAATTTACACAAAAAAAAAAAAAACAAAAAAACAATTTATTTAAAAGGGAAGCAGTAAACACTGAAAAAATGGCCCCCTGTCCGCCTCTACCAACTACCCGCTGCCCGTTTTCAAGATCTCGCGCTGCCTGGTTGACCTTGAACACAGCCATGGCGTTGACGCCGGCGTTGCTGCTGGCGTCGCTGCTTGCGCTGTTCATTGAAGCGATTTTCTGCTATGGCTGTTATTATTGCTCCCGCTGTTGCTGTTGTTGTTGCTGTAGATGTTGCTGTTGTGCTTATTCCACGCTTGGTGCGCTTCATATAATTTAATATTTTGCCATTTTGCAGCCACTTGCAAATTTAACATATGCAACAATATTTATAAGTTAAATTTTTTATTGCATTTGTTTACGAAACGTCGCAAAACAGATATTTCAATTCCAAAATTTTTAATTTGCGTGTGTTGCAAATTGCCTCTCGGTGTTGTTGTTGTTAGCGCTCCGAATTGCTCGAAGGTTGCGGCCTGCTGAGCAGCCACAACAGCTACAAAATGAGCCACGCTCTCTTATATAATAATTATTTAGAGATTGCTTTATTTTTTGGTTTGCTTCTTCTTCTTCTGTTTGTTTGTTTGGCTTACCTTGAAATCATTTGCTTGGGGTCTCAGCTCAAAGCGAAGTTTAAATACTGTTGTGTATAGCTGGCAAATTAGTGCCTCAGCGGGCAGATAAGCCGACGCAAAATTGCCAAATGACGCATACGCACCGTCGTACGCCCGGCGACTGCAAAAAAAAACTGCGTCGCAATTGTCGCAAGACAACAAAACACATATACACATATACATATGTATATGCTGAAATTGAAATACACGAACAGCAGCTGACAGCCAGCGCTGGGTGTGGGTCAATCACCCATCGCCGCTGGCAGAGATACCATTGGGAAAAAGCACAGAGACGCATTTTAGATGCAGCTTCCTCTCGCTCCTCTCTTCGCTCTTCACTCTTTTTCGGGAACCAGTTTTTTGCGCCCATTGGAGCTGCTTTTGTGTGTTTTGCGCTGAGTGCGTGGCACAATTGACAGCTTTATGAGCAGCGCCCAAGCCACGCCCACCACAGTGCCTGCTGACCTTGAACCCACAGGCGCTGCGTTGCATTTGCCTGCTGCTTCCATGTACCAGCAGATACAATCTTTACACTTCGCTGAATCTAAACAAGAGCCAAACAAAACTTATTGAAACTGTGGCCAAGGCGAGACGCAGATACACTAGAAAAAATCAAAAAAGCGAGCTCGCAAGATACCCTGTACCCTGATGCGAGCTGTCGCTGCTCTTCTATATCCAAAAGTGAAATATTTAATCTTAAAATCTTGAAGATATGCTTAACAAAGAAGATAGGAAGATATGCACAAAACCATTAAACTCATTTTACCCATTTTTAATGGACAGTGTGTAATGATTAATCAAATTAGGCATGCTTTTAGCACGCGATTACTCAAGTCTTCGGTTAATATGTTTAAATAGAAGCATTCAACATCAACAGCCTAAGTTACCCTAACTCTAGGGTATTTGAACACAGCCATAGAGGAAATGTGGCAGCATTTGCAGCGTTTGTCGCTTGTTTTATACATTATTTGTTGTTGTCTTTCTTTGCTTTGACATTTGGCAGTCAGTTGGGGCGTTGCCACGCCCACAGAGCCAAACATGACGCAATGGGAGTGCAAAGTGTTTTGACAATTTCACCCGCACTTGGCAAACGACGAAAAATGTTCGGAAAATGCGGCTTTAAAAAGTCTATTAAAACCAAACTGTGAACTAAATATTAAATTTTCAGCTCATGCAGTTATTTCTCTATTTTCGGGTATTTTTGCTCATTTCCTATTTGTCAATTTGAGTGTCACAAAATGCGAAATATTTTTCTGCATTGGTGTATATATAACTTTTAATAGAAATACGCATACGCAGCGTGTGCCGCAGCTGAAAAGCTGAAAATCATTTTAAATTGCATCTCAACTGCAGCAACAATTGCCTGTCATTTCAATAATAATACAAGATTTTGTTGCTTTTCACCATTCGCAATTCGCAATTCGCATTTGACGATTTCTATAGCGACTGCAGCGGCAAAACATAATTAATGGACTCTTGAAATTCTGCTGCAAATGAAACGTTAAATAGCCGCCAACGCTCGAGCCAAGCAAACAAAGCGTCGCACTTCCTGTTTAATAATGCCAAAGTGCGGCATTATCATTATATATAAATATATGTCTATATAGATGTGTGTGTATATACTGAAAAAGAGATTTAACATTGAGCATTGAAATGCATAGAGAATAAAATATTTATTATTTTAAGCTTGCCCCGTAATCATTTCAACTTAAAAAGAGAGTATCAGTTAAGTTCCCCACCCTTAACTATATTTGATGCCATAAAACACGGTTTTTAATTTTGGGTATAAGTAAATAAAAATATATACAAAAAATTGTATTAGAACTTATTTTATTTATCAAATATTTCACAACATTTTTGTTCTATTAAAAAGCAGACTGAAGCTCTTTTTTGTAATCGAACAGGATATTTCCTAAAACATTTGATAACAATTTTAATTTAAAACTTTTGCCAAACTAAACATTAGTTTGCCTCAACAAGTTTGGTTGCATAACTAACATATATTTTATTACACGCTTGCCTCAAACACAGCAAATGGTACCGAAAAAACGCCCACTGCAACCACAAGAATCTCGAATACAACAACAGCAATAACAAACAAAAAATGAAACTTGAAACGCATAAAAATTGGTTCCCTTCCTATTTTCAGCGCCTTTTGCAGGGCCTTTTTTGTCTTTTTGTGTGCGGTGTCTCATAAAGTTGAGCCAATAGCTTCCCTAACAAGCTACCCAATACCCACAAAACACCCCCCCACACACACATACACACACACACATACTTGTACTGCGGCGCAATTTTATGGGCATTCATTTTGGTATTTGGGTCAGTTTGGCTCCAGCTTGCGCTGTGTCTCCTTCAGCTGGGTTTACATAATGACCCAAGTGTGTGTGCGTGTGTGGGTATGTGTGGGTATGTGTGTATTTGCATTGTGCCAAGCAATTTGCACAGCATAATCAAAGCTATTGCCCAGCGCCGGAATATGCGGCGTATACGCAACGTTTATTTTTAGCAAATTGTTTAACGACGATTTTTTTATTTTAATTTTTTTTATTCTCGTTTTGTGCTCTCAGTTTAGGCACAATTAGGTTTCGGATGGAGACGAGCATATAACACGCTGATTTATACGGCAAACATGAACACGCTTTTATGTACATTTGGCTGATAAAGCCGATGGTGACCCACAAATTGCCGCACAGTGGTGCGAAAACCCATCGCCTTGCAAGT
The DNA here is from genome assembly GCA_035041545.1 of Drosophila colorata. Taxonomy (NCBI): domain Eukaryota; kingdom Metazoa; phylum Arthropoda; class Insecta; order Diptera; family Drosophilidae; genus Drosophila; species Drosophila colorata. Next base: position 13,702,968 of record JAWNLD010000564.1, read on the forward strand.
TTCGCATTTGTTGCAAAGAAATTAGAAAATGAATCATGAAAATGTTGCCCTCTGAAATCGTATGTGCCTGTTGTTGTTGTACTTGATTCATGAATATCTGAATCAGTTGCTGAATTTGAATTTGATTTCAGTTTATTTCCTCTTTTTCTCTTTCTCGTTTTTATTTATTTATTTTTATTTTTATTTTTTGATTATGCAATCTGCAAGTGGCGGCCACTTGTCAACGAGAATATCGCAAAATTCGCGAAATGATTTTTAATGTACGTGACGAAATCTGATTTCAATGCAAGCAGCGCATGTGGCCAAGAGAAATACACACGCACACACACCATATGCATATATGAACAGCCAGATTGCAATATATGTATATAAACCATATACTATATATAGCACAACTATCTGCAGCCAAGTGCAATTTATCAACAGTTGGGCTTAAATTGTCTGCAGCGTTACGGAAAAATGCTCAAGCGAAGGATGCGAGGGAGTCGATTTCTCTCTGTGTGTGTGCGTTGTTGTTGGCTGGCGTTAAGTTCTCTAATAAGTGCAAATTGACAACAACAGCAACAACAACAGCAACAACAACAAAAGCAGCAACAACAATAATGAGGCATTCGGCTTTTTGCATTTTAATTGAATTTGCTTCGCTCAGCGCTCGCTCGAGTAGTTGTAAGCAATTACGTCTATAAGTATTCTCTATTCTCTATCGAACGGGAAGTCAACTGCTGAACGTGGCGGCTTTGACAATGAGACGTATATGTGTATATCTGCTACATATACCACAAGTATATATGTATGTGTGTAGTACATGTGTGTAGCACGCTATACCAGTTGACTACCAGCAGCTAAGCACGTTGCCAGCTGTTCAACTTGATAGGGAACCGAGCTCTGCATTCAATTATCTAGTTTTTTATATGTTCTCAATTGCCCGTTGGTATAATTATTAAAGATAGCAAAACAGTAGCTGATTTGTACTCGGTTATGTAATAACCTATCTTGGGGGAAAACAATAGAATTTCACAAGAAAACAAATCGAAAGACCTCAAATAAATAATAATCATAGTTAAATAATACATAACTTAAAAAGCAAGGACAAATATTTTTGAAAAAATTTTGATTTTAACATGATTTTACCTAAAGTATCTTATCGTGTTTATGGCTATAGCTATGTATTATAATAATATAAAAATTGTGCGACTTGTAGAAAGCAGTTCCAAAAAGATAGTATGAAAGACAAACCTGTTTGTAGGAACTCAGTAGAAAGAGCTAAATATGATTCTTGTTAAAGATTATTTATAAAATAAATGGAACAGAAAATAAGAAAAGGAAAGGAAAGAAAAAATAAATAATTTGATTGTTTGGGAAAATTACCTAAGAAGTTTTTACTTCATTTTCAAGAGGTGTATCTAAATTTTGATATATTAATATATATAATCTAATTAAGCCAAGCATCATAATTCTTTAAACAAAAAACACGTTTTAAATTCTTTACTGTATATATACCCATGGAAAAGCAGTGCTTGGCATTCTCCAGCAGAAGCCAAATATTTTTATAAAAACCCTTATCTAAAACGTGTGAACCCAGTTGCTGTAAATTAAACGATTGCCATAAAATGTTTGCCTTTGCATAATTTCTACAGTACAACCACTTATCCAACTCACATCCTCAATTTACCTGCCTTATCTATTTCTCTATTATCACTCGGCTACACACACACACACACGCAGACACACTCTTGACATCAATTTGGGGCGAAAATATTGACAAACATTTCGAGTGAGCGTTTTACATAACGAGACACACAAACACACACACACACACACACACACACAAGTTTAAACATGGCCAACACTTGGACAACATCATCATTATAGCTAACATTATCATTGAATGTTGTTTGTTGCGTCGCCTCAAATATGGCAGCAAAATGCAAATGTGATTTTCGTATCTGTAACTTGCGACCGGCTGCTGATGAGCAGCGCGTTGCATTTGGGTATTGGCTTTGATAAGTAATCATTTTTGCAACAATTTGTATAACAATTGCAACAACAACAACAACAAAAACTGGAGGGCCAACACACACACACATATATTGCTATCTACGTTGAGGCTGCCGCTGCGCTGTTTGTTGTTGCGCTTGTTTTTATGTTGCGTAATGTTAGGCTACATAATCGCGTTTTTTAACAGACGCGTCAGCCGCAGCCCGCACTCTTAACAGTTAACAGCATAAGAGCGAAAGAGCGCGTACAGCAGCGCGAGCTAAGAGAGTTTTCCAAGTGCGCTTGCTCTTAGCATGTTAATGTTGCTGCCTAAAGTGGGAGCAGTGCACGTTTTGATAACTCTGTTAAATTCCGGCTACGTTACGTTAAATGTTGCCAGCTGCATGCTCAACAATCGCGCAGCATTTGCCCAGCAACATGTTATGTTAATGTCGCTGGCAACATGCCATGCTCGCTGGCAACATTTTTGGCCAAGCAAATAAGCGCTAAAATGTTGTTAAAACTGATGCGAATGTTTGTTTAGACTTGGTTTTTTTGTGCGTAAATAATAATAGACATCACATTTATTTAAAGGCTAGACACACTCTGCTATAGCTTGCCAAAAATGTTATGCCATTTGTAATTAGTGGCGCGTGCCGTGAACATTAACAGCAACTGTTCATGTTAAACTGCAGACTGCAGCGCTATTCGCTTAGGCGCCTGCAGTCGCAATCGCAGCGACGTCAGCAGCAACGTTAGCGTTAACGTCAACGTCAACGTCGACAGCGCACTAATTGTTGAACTTGCGCGCGTGTTGAACGTCCCCGTGGGTGGGTGGCTTGTTTTGACTGCTGGGTGGCGGTGGTAAACACACATGTATATGCATCTGTGTGCATGTTTCTGTACAAATATATATAATTGGCTGGCAAGTGCTTGGCAAACGATCGCCTCCAAAAGATGTTGACGAGCAGCGGCGGCTTTTCTGGTTTTCTGTTTTCTGATTTCTGTTTTTGACATTTTCATTGAGAGCAGTTGACATTAAGTGTGTGATTTTCACAATTTTCACGATGTTTACAGCATTAATTAAGCGCCAATTAGCCAACTTGACTCGTTTGACTGCAGTCGAAACTTATTTACATATTTGATTTTATTTTTTTAAAAATTTCCCTTGCTTTTCCCTCTCCGTTTTTCAGCGCCGAGCAACTTTCAGAGCCTCTGCCTGCGCGCCGAGGTGCTGCTCAAGCTGAGCCACTATCAGAGCTCCCTGGCGGACATTGAGAAGGCGCTCAGGCTGCGCTGCGCATCGCCCAAGGTGAGTGGGCCTGGAAAGGCCGAGGCCAACTGCAGTGAACACCCGCTAAGTGTTAATTTTACAGGCACATTATCTGCGCGCCTTGGCGCTCAGCGGTCTGGGCCGTCTGGAGGAGGCCTTGTTCAACGACTTCCTCGCCATTTGCCTGGACAAGAACACAAATCTCAGCAACTCGGAAATCTTTCAACACGATCTCGCCAAGGTGAGTCCAGCAACAATGCCCAATATGCAGCTGCTCTAACTGGCCCTCGCTTTCAGATACTGCAACGTCTCCTGGCCAAAACGCCCAAAAGCCGTGCAGCGATCGAATCGCTGCCGCCGATTCGCCAGGACTCCGCCAGGACGCCGTACGGTCCGTACGTGGTCTGGGAGCAGCTGCGCCGGCGCCGGAAACAGCACCATCACCACGTGCACCTGGACGACGTGGAGGACGAGTTCGGGCTGAGCTGCGAGCAGCACTACGACAACTACATCCTGGCCGACGAGGAGGAGGAGGACGTCGAGGACGCCGCCCCGCTGCACATGGACGGCGACTTCCTGTTCCCCAGCGCCCTCGACTACATCGATCCGCACAGCGTCTACGAGCAGCTGCACAGCGCCAAGCAGTTCGAGCTGCAGGCGCGTCGACGCGCCAACCGCAAGCACTGCCGCAGAAAATGGGCGGCGGCGCAGGCGGCGCAGCTGGCGCCGGAGGCGTCCTTCGAGACGCGACGCTGCAGCCGCCTGTTGCGCGGCGTCCTGGAGCGCACGCAGCTGGAGCTGCAGCGACTGAGAAGTGAGCAGGAGGCAGCTAGATGCTCGCGAGAGAAACCACACTAATCTGTCTCCCCTCTACCTTGCAGAGCTCGACGGATCGGGCCAGCGGCAGCTGACCGCCGTCGCGGGGCAGCTGGTCGACGCCAGCGACTTCGACTGCGTGCTGTGCTGCCGCACGCTGTGGAAGCCGGTGGTGACGCCGTGTGGACACACCTACTGTCTGGTATGCTTGGATCGTTGCATGGATTACAACTCCTCGTGTCCATTGTGCATGTCACCACTCGTGGAACTCAATGTCAATAATAATCTGTATCAGGGCTCATCCTCGCCAGTACCCTTTGCGCTGGCCAAGCGGCCAGTTACGAAATTCCTAGAAGCCGCAATGAAACGATTCATTCCAGACCACTACGAGGCGCGCTTCCGCCAGGAGATCGATCAGGAGCCCTCGGTGCCGGTCTTCATTTGCACCGCGGCCTTCCCATCGGTGCCCTGTCCGCTCTTCGTCTGCGATCCGCGCTACCGGCTGATGGTCCGACGCGCCCTCGAGTCCGGCGACAAGACCTTCGGCATCGTCCAGCCGAACAACGGCAAGTCGCGCTACTACGACTACGGCACCATCCTGGACATCCGGGACTGCGTGCTGCTCGGCGACGGCTGCTCCATACTGAGCACCATCGGCTGCAAGCGCTTCAAGATACTCGCGCGCAGCGAGAAGGACGGCTACGAGACCGCCAAGGTGGAGTACATCTGCGACGAGCCCATTGCCAGCGACCAGGTGACGTCTCTGGGCGACATGCAGTCGCTGGTGCTGGCCAAGGCCACCGGCTGGTTCGAGAGCCTCAGCACCGAGCAGAAGCACGAGATACTGCAGAGCTACGGCCAGATGCCGCCGCTGGAGCACAGCTGGGAGCTGACCACGGACGGACCCGCCTGGGCCTGGTGGATCATTGCCCTGCTGCCGCTCTCCCAGCCGCTAAAGGTGAGCAGCTGCCCGCGCAGAATCCACCCGAACTTCAGCTAATCCCTGACTTCTCTTCTGTTTTCCTGCACTTTCCAGGTGGACATCTTGTCCACGACGTCGCTGCTGAAGCGTCTGCGCGCCATCGACAAGACGCTCGACTATTTGCTCGAGCCGAGCCAGCCGCAGCCGGAGCAGCAGGCGCCGCAGTCGCCGCAGCAGCCGCACGATCTCAGCCTGGACTGCGAGGATCAGGCGGCGGACGAGGCGGCCGGCGGTGTCGGCGTCGGCGTTGGCGTCGGCGTCGACGAGTGCTGCCTGTACGCGGAGCCGCACACCGATGAGGAGATGCTGCTGTAGTGCAGCCCACTAAGCTGTAGCTTTAACTGTACTTGTAGCTGTAATTGTAGCTGTAGTTGTAGTTGTAGCTGTAGCTGTAGCTGAAGTGAATGTCAAGAACGTTTCTCAATGTGGTTAAAGCGTAAATTCTGTGTCTAAGCCATTCGTATTACACGTTACTGTTATCCTAGGGGCCAAAACGAAAGATATAATTACTTAGCAGAACCAAATTATCAGTAGTTGAAACTGTAAATCTAACTGTAAATCTATCTGTAAACTGTAACTGTAACTGTAACTGTAACTGTAACTGTAACCTAGAACTGTAATCTGAAAACTGTTAACTTTAAACTGTAAACTGTAAACTGTAAATGTGTGTAAAAGTTGAACTCGATGTTTAGTAAATGAGAGAGATTTACAATATAGTACTTTATATAATATATATATAGATATATATTACACATACAATCAAAAGTCGTTTCGGACGCGCCCCTAACAATCTAGAGAGAAAGCCCTTATTTCATGTTTAAACCATAAAAACGAACCACATTCCACAAAACAAACAAAAACAAAACGCAAACTTTGTAAAGCAAAAACTTCTTCGCTGCAAGGTGTATATTTAACAACATAAACATAAACAACAACAACTCATGGTTTCTACAAACAAAACAACACACAAATTTTAAATATAAATACTAAAAAAATACCAAAATTATGCAAAGGCCAACAACATACACGACAAAGGAAAGGGAAAGCAAGAAAACACAATAATTCAAAAGGCGAAAAACAAAAATTGAACGATTTTTCAGCGAACAACACAAGAAGTAGTAAAAGAAGAGCAGAGAAAACTCTCTGAAGTATTTCTCTTGGTTTATTTTAATATAAGCGGCTGAAACTATAAGACAATCTGCAACATTTTTTTGTATGTATAAATAAAAAGAAGAGCTAAAACTCTAAATATGTATAAAATAGGGAAGTGTGGGCGAGCCCTCAACTAGCGTGTAGTTAGAATTCAATACAAAAGAAAAAGAAATAAGGAAAAGTTTCTGTTTTACTTTAGTTTTTCTGTTCTGTGTTCTGTGCTTCCCAATAATTGTGCTCTATAAGTAATTTCCTGCTACTCTCTGTCTCTCACAAAATACACTCTGTCTCTCTGTACATGTTTTAATTAAGCTCTGCTATTCAAGTACTATCCAAGTTATATATATACATGTATGCTCACCTATATACTACCTATATATGTACATCTATATCGAGAACGATTAACCGGCTTATGCTCATGCTCTTTTTCTGTATTTGTATCTGTAACTACTTGTTATATATATTTAAACTGTATCTGTATCTGTATCTGTATCTAAAGTCCGCATTCCTATAAACGAAAACACACAAAATCTTTAATTAGTAATTAAATTAATTTAACTAGCTGTAAGCCTACTCATGCCTCATTTAATTTTTGTATTGTAAAGCAAATGAATTTTAAAAACAACAATTTGCTTTGCCAGTCAGCTCATTTATATCTATAAAAATAAATATATATTTGAACTTGTACATAGTTAGGACTCAGTTGAAGTACGCCTTATAAAGCATAAACAAGCATCTTTCTTATATATGATCACGAATTTAATTTAGTACACACACACATTTGGCACTTAGCTATGTAATTTTATAGAATATAATTAATAATTTTTGTCAGATAAGTTCGAAATATTCGACATAATTTGTAAACGTTTTTTGTGTCTAATTTATAACGAAAACACTAAGAAAATAAATGAATATATGCATATATATACACAAATATATATCTGATAAATATGATAAACGATAAATCAGTTCTCTGCGTGTGCAACATTTTCAACTCGTATTTTTTTCTTTTTATTCGTATGTCCAATAAAATGAAGTTTTAAAAAACAAAACAACAAAAAAATCAAAACACAATCCACACAAATTAAAATCGAATTGTACAGTTTTTCTTCTTTTGGATCTATGATATTGCAATCTATATTCCAATAGCCTTCGGCTGCACTTTGGGTTCAACGCTACCTAAAATCAAACCAAAACTTTAGGCATACGATTTACTGGGGCGGCCCATAAATATTTAACACTAGCTCCGATTTGTGGCCACTGCACTATGTACGATTGCGATATATCCTGTGTTGCATAAAGCCTCAAAACAACAACTCGAGTGCACTATGCAAATCCCGGCGGGCCGTTACGTAAGCATATTATAAATACGAAATTTATAGTGCATTTGGCAAATGGAAATTGAGCAACTCTTGAATTTGAATCGATTATTTGATATGCCACAACAGTTCACCAAAGATCGAAGGCACCTCTCATGGTTCTCTCGGTTATTTACTGCTCCTACGGATCTTACAGCGAACCTTGTCGTTGCTCGGGAGCTGGGCCTACGTCTTGAGGCCGGAACACTATATATGCTATATTCATACCGCAGATTTGCGTACGCATAAATATACAATACTTAAGCGTTTAAGCATGTTTATCCAAGTGCGCCCTAAACGACGTAAGGACGCCCTCGATGAGCATAAAGATCATTTGTGGACAGATAATTAACAGCGAGAAATTGCAATTAATTAAAATTGAACTGAGAGCTGACTGAATTCTTCATTGAAGAATTTTATAATATTTATTAATATAAGGAAAATCAATATAATATTGTTTTTCTAGATTTCTTGGAGTTTTTGTTTTGACTTCAAATATTTTTCATTTCATTTGATCTATTTTGTAAGTATTAATATAATTCTATGATAACACAAAAGAGTATTTAATAATAATAATTTTATACAGAAAATGTATAGATCAAGAAATATTTATAAATAAATAAATAAATAAATATTCTTCTTATATTCTTCAAACATTTAAAGGAGGGAGTATAACAGACATATTATAATAAAAATATACAGCTTTTTAAATCTAAACTTAACTAGAAAGAGAAAAGACAGCCCCGACAACTATCACCAAGCAAGCTTCATTAAAAGCTCATTTTCTTTTACTATTCTTTGCCTTGAATATTCAGCATATTTTTCTGATTTTAGCAATTATTTTTCTAGTGTATGGAGATCTTAAATCACAGTTTTAGAAAGATCATTATAGATATCAGTTCCATTTCCAGTTTGCCTGGCAGCACAAAACCTCTCGCTGAAATAAACCGGGTATAGGGTCACAGTCAAAGAGTATTATTAGTCTGCTAATATCAATTGCATTAATTATAAGATTTTCCCTGCCTTAACCTAGGCCAAGACGGGCAACAGAACCTTGCAGACCTTGAAACACACTACGCTTAGCTCGACTCAGCAATAAACAAGACAAACAAAATCCGAGACAAAAATAGAGGAAGGGACACCAAACTATGTTAGACATGCAACAGTCGGGGGCAACAGGCAACGGGTAGCGGGCAGCGGGATACACGACTCTCCAGTTACATGCCAGGAATGGTGCGATGTCGTCCAGCAAATGTATTCGCCGATAACTGATAGCAGCTGCTTAATGCAAGAGATAAAGGCATTCGCTGCTGGCGTCGCTTCCGGCGTCGCTGCCGCTGTCGCTGCCGCCGCAGCTGGCGTCGACGATCGTTGAGTGCGGCTTGTCGAGTGATTTGCCCGCTACCGTAATATTAAATAATAGCCGGGCGCTCGTTGCAGCGGCTCGCAAATGTCAGGTAATGCTGAGAACGCGCGCATATCGCGTATACGCCCCGTGCGGCCGCAACTGCCGGCTAGCGAAGCGAATGCCAAAGCAAATCGGCAATAGTTTGTGTTTTGAGCGTGTGTGTGTGTGTGTGTGTGTATGTGCTGGCGACTGTGTGTGTGAGTGAGTGATGAGAACATGTATGTGTCGTATTTGGCCTGCGCTCGCATTTCGCTGCATTTCGTTGCATTTCGTACTCGCTCGACGTTTATCCACACACACAACATTTTTCGCGAGCGCGCCGCAGCTTAGAAATTGCGATTCTCGTGCGCCGCCGTTTTTGGGGCCTTTTCTTTCAGTTTTATTTTGACACGCGCAGCGACAACGAGCGTCAACCGCGTCTCCCAATACCAATACCAGAACACCCAATACACAGTTTTTGCGGCGAGTCGGCAGCAGCCTCCAAGCCAGCAAAAAGCTCGTGCGGTTTCTTCAAAACGTAGCGCATACCTATCCATATATTATAACTATACACTGCAAATGTGCACATATATTCTATATATCTTCATTACGGGCATTTATAACTCGTTTATCGTGGCATTCGCTTTATTCTAATATGCGATTCGTCGTGTCCAACTGACTTACAGCTGTAACTCGATCGTAAATTACACGCTGCACTGTGCCTGGCTCACAGCGAACGCGCGCGCGTGTTTGTGAGTGTGTGTGCGTGCGAGTGTGTCTGTGTGTGTGTGTGTCACTGTGCTTGTGTGCGCCCCGACTCTGTTTTTGTTTTCTTCCTGCGCGAGTATTTCAGCACTTTTTTGCTGATTCTGTAAAACAAGCCTCAAATAATTCAAAATTAACTTAAAAGTAGCAGCAAAAATAAAATGCTTGAAAACGTTTGCAAAAATTCAATAAATGGATATGAAAAATTCTGAAGGGCTACGCAAATATAATAAAAACCTACTTAACACTTAATAAATAATTATCTTTTTTTATTTTAAAGACATATGTGCGCACACCAATGCAAAAAGCAAAGTAAACAGAAATAGCAAAAACAAAACCTGAGCTAATAATATTATGTAATTTTAAATACATTAAAGTGCTGGTGCAACAAAAATAAAGTAAACTTCATAAAGAAAAGTAAAAAACTTCAATAAAATATTTTTAATAAAACTTTCGAAACCCATAGTAAATGAATTTCTTCCTAATTTGTTTAAAATATCTTCAAACCATTAAGAAAATTAATATTATTAATAATAAAGTAAATTCAAAGTTTACCTCAATGCAGAAATTCCCCAAACTGAAGGTCGAAATTAACTGCTACAACCGTAAACTATTATTAATATTATAATTATACTAAAAACTAATCGATTCAACAATAATTTTCAAATTGTAAGCCCAGTGTTTGGCTGCAGTGGGAAAAGCAAATAAAAAAGAAAATGTATTCAGATTTAAAAATTAAATGCGAGTGCTCGGGCATAATAAAAATCTATTAGAACGCGCCGCGTAGGGCAGATAGGAGAGCAAAAAGTGGGAAGCGAAGTAAAAAAAGCAAAAAGTAAAATGAGAACTAATCAAAAGTGCATTCAACCAAAAATGTTCTACGTATGCAGTGCGAAAAAGAGAGAGTGCACTAAACTGCAGCTCAAAAGTGGCTGACAAACAAACAAAAATCAAATAAAACAAAAGGAAAAAAAGCAGCTGAAAAATTTGAAAAATAATACTGTATATTAGGTTTTTTTAAAGTATTTTTATAGTTTTAAAATATTATTTTTTTTGTTTTTGTTTTTGTTTTTTTTTCTTTTTTTTTTGCAATTTTTCATTGTCAAAGTCGTTTGCTGCGGCTGCGGGCTGCGGTGTGCGGTGTTTGGGCTTGGGTGTAGCTCAGCGTTTGGGGCTTAGGGGTTGGGGGTTGGGGTTCTGTGTCTGGTTTTAGCAGCGTCTTTTCGAAACGTCATCGTCAGCGTTTGAGCGTCAAATCGTGCCGTGTCGAGTCGACTGTCTCTACGTGTGTGTGTATGTGTGTGTGTGTAGTGTATGTGTGTGTGTCTCTGTGTGAGTGCGCGTGTGCATTCTGCATTGGTGTGATTGACTGTTTGGCAATGAGTGTCAGTGTGTGTGAGTGTGAGTGTGTGTGATCATGCGCCAGCCAGCCAGATCGTCAGCGTAAAAACAATTCAATTGACAACTAGTAAATAATAAACAAATATGTTAGAACGGAGAGAAACTTGGCTCAACATCTCTTCAATTATGTCTTGCAGTCAATTCGAAGATATGACATAATACTCCAACTAAATGCGGCTTCCATCAGTACTTAACAACATGAAATGCCCGAGATGAAGGGTGTTAAACGCGTACTTTTCTTGTAATCAGTAAATGTACATACAAAGTTAAGTTCAGGGCCTAACTGAATTTCCAATAGCTCTTTAATAGCCTCAAGAATATTTATTTGTGTGTACATATGATACTAGCTAGAAACTCAAATGGTTTAACCTCGGATAGATAAGCGGTTTCAATGGTGGGCAGCTGATTTTGTGCGTCATATGGACAATAGGTGGAAAGTAATTTAATGGAGCTATACGTTTTGGGAACAGCGAAGCGGGCTCTTATATGTCGAGAACTAAAACAAATATCCAATTTATAAGCATCTTACAAAAGATATAAAAATACTATTTTATATATATTTCACAAAAGTAAATAATACACATACATAAAACATAAATAAAAAAAAAATTAAATTTTCAATAATGCATATTTTTAAATTCAGAATCAATCTTAAACACAAATCACGACCAAAATACCATCAAACATGATAATCGGTTCAGTTGATAATGTTATGGGAGTTTCAAATATGTGTGCAATGGATACGAGAGCTTTATATGTCAACATTTTTGCTAATTTTAATCTGTTAATTAAAATCTTAACACTTTATCTGACGCGGGAATTCACGAGTAAATGGTCCAAGTTTCACTTTGTGACGAAGCTCTGCCTCTAAGATCCTTTTATCTTTTATTAATATATAGTTCAGTTCAAATAGCTTATATATTTATCACAAATAGAAATCAATTAATTCGTTATGGTCAATATTGTCAATATATAGTCCTTATAAAAGTTCCCTTAAAAATAAAAGGCGAACTGTATTTTGCTTAGACTTGAAAAATTTATACTTGTAAATGTGAATGTGCAATTATTCAATAGCTAAGTACGAAACGTGCCTAAGCAAACAAAAATAAAAAACAAAAATTAAAATAAAATTAGTGAGTGTCAAGAAGGCAAAGTAATTAATGGGCAACAAATGAGTCGCTGCATATCCGCTTCAAATGCCCCATCGAATGTTCGGATGAAAGATGAAGTGTTCACCTGCTTTTAGATGAACAACTTATGGCAACCATTTCCACTGTGCATAAAATATAAGTGCAATCGACTGTTGACTAATGGGTTGGGGTGGCTCTTGGACTCGAGATCCGCTGAAAATGGAAATAATATTTAAAGCTGAGATCAGCGAGTGCTTCAAATGGAAATCGTGAAGTGGGTTCAATAATAAAGCCCTAAATTGTATAGTTAAAATGCCCAACTAGCTGTTTCAGACTAACAAAAGCGTGAACAAAGCGTAAGGGGAAATAAATACACAGAAAACTAAGCACAAGGAGGCATACAATAAATCAATGAACGACAGACAATTGACAAAAGATAAAAATACAAAAAAAATAAAGAAACTGAAAAAAGAATAGGAAAAAATTTAATTAAGTCAAGTTTAAAACAACAATAGCAACAAACACAGGAAAAGAGTGTAGGTAACTGAGATAGAGAGAGAGAGAGAGTGTGTGTGTGTGTTTGTGTGTGTGCACAGAGCAAACTCGTCAAAAGTATCGCAGTGCGACTGAAACAAAAAATATTACAAAAGTCGCAAAGATTTGCAAAAGGCGGAGCGCAGCAAACGAAGACCTGGCAAAGAGCTGTGAGGGCCGACGGGGCGGTATTATCACACACAACACGCACACATGCAGCACACACACTCAGCCACACACATATGAATGCGCTATGCTGTAATCGCAATGCAATTAGCGCAGCTAGCAAAAGCTCAAGTTCACTGACAAAGAAATCAAGCACTGACACAAGCACACAGACACACACACACACATGCCCAGCAAGTATGCGATAATTTGAGCACTGAGCGAAGCTTTAGAAATGCAATCAAATGACGTTAGCTGCACGACAAACGCGCGCGAGAGCGTTAGAGCGGGAGAGCGCGAACGCGAACGCGAATGCGAGCGCAGAGAGCCGCGCGCATTAGGCAGAGAGCTTTCGCCTGAGTAGGTCAGTCAACGATCTTGCGGCTGCAGTTGGCAACCGGCTTTTCGAGCTTTTCGCTTCCGCATTGCGAGAAACAAAAACAAAAACAAAACGTTTGTCAATGCCAACTGAGCATAGAGCACAATATTGTCTAATTGGGTTTTGGGCTCGGGTGTGTGTGTGTGTGTGTGTGTGTGTGTGTGGGGGAGGGCTGGTGATGGTGGCTATGTAGTTATCAAAAGCTTTTAACTATTTGTTTTGTTTACTTTTGAAATGTTTAACGTTGCAATTGCCTAGTTTAAGTGAAGGTGAATAATAAATAGCTCTGGCTTATGTGGATTAGATCTATTATAGTTATTTGCAGATACAAATCTACAGAATGGCAAATCTAAGAATACAGAGGAATATTCATAATGTTAATTTTAATTTGATTATTTTCAGTATATACAGGGTATATATTCATAGCTAATGCATTCTTTACTTCTATATTCACTTACCTCAATGCTTGGGTCACATAGGCAATTCATATATTAACAAAATGCAATTTAGATTGAGATTTCTTCTATTTTAAATAATTCTGATAAACAGAATTTTATTCATGATGAATTTTGGTTTGTTTTACTATTATCCGAAATACGGTCACAAACAATGTATACATGAGATATATTCCTGTACTTTATCTCTCTTTCTATAATCTTCTTTTAGTTAATCTTCAATACTACAAACTTGTTCAGTTATTCATAGTAATCAGTGTTGACCCTACATTGTTGTCTAATACCTTGTAATTTGACACACTATCCGACTAGCTCACTCCCTCACTTTTCATCACTCCCCCCTCTATCTCTCTCTCTCTCTCTCCCTCTGCCACCTGTTCAATAGTCTTGGCTATTGGCAATTTGCAGGCAACAAACCGCACTAATTGCAATTCGAGCCATTAAACAACACGTTGGCAATTATCAGCGGCTACTTTTAAAAGCTGGCAAAACCACAGTCCGCAACCCGAGCCCAACCAGTTAGAAGAAAAACAACAACAACATCTACTTAGGGTTAACCAGCAACACTTGCCAGGAGCAGCAACTACAACTGCGCTGTGGGGCAGCAGTTGAAGGGGGTTGGGGCTGGGGGTGGCCTCGGAAAAGCTGTCGGCATTTTGGCTTTGATGTGTATTTAAAATGTCGCTGGTCGCTTGTATTTGTAACTGTTGAATACATGTGGGAAATTATGATTCGTTAAATGCTTCGCCGGACAAACGGCTAAACGGATTAATTAAACAACTACACATACGCACATGCATACATATGCATCCATGTGTGCGCGCGTGTGTGTGTGTGCGTATGTGTGTGTATGTTTTTAAGCCGCTTGTTTTCTGCTTTTGAGCTGCATATTTAAAGCCGTCGCTGGAATCGCTTTTAATTAAGGGTAAATGGCAGCAGTATTTGCAACTTTGCCACTTTGTTGCAAGCCTTTTTGCATTTGCCAGGCTTTCAACAACAACAAAAACAACAACAACAGCAGCAGCAACAGCAGCAACAAGAAGGCGAAGCAGAACGACAGCAGTTTCTTTGACACTTTCTTTGGCGGCAACTTGTGGGGCAGCAGTGAAAGTTTTGTGGCAAGCAAATTGCTCCACCTGAAGCCTTATCAATTGGCAATTAAGCAAACGATTGTTTCGCCGTATGTTAAACGCGAGACGTTTGGTTTAAAACCTTCGCAAAATAGCCAAACAGGGAAATCAAAATCAACTGCTCTAAAATGTAGTGTCACACACACACACACACACACACACACACACACGCACACATTCACACAAGCGCGCATGATGCAATCTCTGTGTGTGTGTACTATAAATACGCGTCGGGCAAAGGGCAACGCAGCCAGGCAATTGGTTAGCATCTGCCCCAAACACACACAGCCACTCACACACACACACACACACACAGAGAGAGCCTGCCTGCTTATGCACACCACTGAGCAGCGAGTACAGCAACAACTCAATAAAGGTTGTTATGGCATTCGCCGTCGCATTTAGTAACAGGGGCAAAATAACGTAGCATACTTTTTAGGGGTTGCTAAAGTGCAACATCTGCCACGGCTGCAATGATTGGCGCTTGGGCGCAGCATATTGGCCACGGGGCTCGCGCTGTGGCACATGCGCAGGCGCAGCACAGCGAGCGTCGTTTACGTTACGTAACTGCAGCAACAGCAACAACAGCAGCAGCCACGGCGGCAATGACTCCTTGGCTAAGGATGATGCTGTTGCTGCCAGCAGCACAAAGCCATGAACAATGCCAGCGTGTGTGTGTGAGTGTGCTCGTGTGTGTGCGTGTGTGCGTGTTGTCGACAGCAAATGGACAGGCAAAGGCCAGCCAGAATCTCAACTGCACTTGTTGCTGACGGTACGCGAAAAGTAGCGCAGCAAAGTATTTAAAAAAAAAAATTAAAGTTAAATTTCTTTTACTGGTTTAAACAGCAGTCAAATAATAAAAAAAAAACAAAAACAAAATGTGGCAAGCATTTAAATACATCCAAATAAGCAGCGGTATGAATGTTACCTAAAATTAAAACTAAACTAAAAGAAAAGAAAAAAGAAAGAAATATGTAAAACTTAAACTATCTACCTTAACATATTTAGTGAAAAGGTGTGTGTAATTTTTTTTTTTTTTTGTTTTAAACATTTGCAAAGCCGACTTGGAAGTGGATTACCTGATAAGCACAAGCATGGATGACGAGAGCGACGATAAGGATGACACAAAAAGGTGAGCACAAGAACAACGAATAGCTGATATATAAATATATATAAATACATTCGCAACATAATAAGCGACGACATGAGCGGCGCACTGCAGTTGACAGATGACAGTTGTGAGATGAGGACGTGGTTAATAAAAAAGGAATAAAATTAATACGCAAATTTGAGCACAAAAGTAAATTAAATTGAATACAGTTTGAAAAAAATAAAAAATTATGCTTGGAGATACTTTTTGAAAGCACGCTAGGCAACTATGTCATAATCGAGTAGTCAGCCCCTTCCCCCTCCTCCCTTCTGGACACCTTGCCGCTCGCTAGACCAAAAAAAAAAAAAAAGAAAAGCCTGCCACAGTTGGGACATTTTCTGCACTCTTTGTCCGGGCAACAGACAGCTCTCATCAAAGTCTCGAATGAAATCCAATTCAGAACTTCAATTAATTGTAATTTGAGCGTGATTTGATTTTTGGCCACTGACCAAATATTATAATACTTGTTATACTCTTACGTACATATTAATAATTACAATTATTCCTTTGCTGTTCTTTGATATTGCATAATACGTAAACGCGTTGAGTTGCATTGCAATAAAAATATCAAATTAGTAATACAATAGCTGTGAATGGAGTCGGAGAAGGCAGTGATAACGATAGAGAGAGGTGGTAAGAGAGTGAGCTGAGGATGCCCATAACATATTTTAGCAATCTTTTTACGGACACACTTAAAGCTGTCTTAGAATTGCATTTGAACATATTGCAAAATTGAAAGTGGGAAATAGAGTGAAATAAAAGTAGACATATTGTACAATAATTTATAGAAATTTATATGAAAGAACTAAATACCTATCTAGATAGTTAAATACTTATAGAAAAATTGAAAGTTGGATATAAGAAAAAAAAAGAATAAATAGAAAAGAAAAGAAATTTGCAATATATTTCTACAATAATATTATATGTGACACGCCAACTAAAATTTTATATAAGAAACTTAACTTTTGGTTTATGATATAGTAGTTGATATCCGTTTTCTCATATTTTTAAAGTATATTAAGGTTATTACTGGTATATGATTTATATATATATATGTATATATACTCTTCATTATGCAGTTTTTGTAAAAATTATAATACCCTTGGATAAGGTTTTATTCATAAATTGGCAAAAGGTGATCATTTAATATGAATATATAATTTAACAGATGATTAAAAAATGATGATGAAAAAGCTCAAAAACTGCATTTATATGGACACAGTGAAAAATCTTCAGAGAATAAAAACATATTTAATAAGAAATTCGTAATTAAACTATAACTTATATAGTTACAGAATTAATATTCCTAATATTCGAACCAAGAGAAATAGTTCAAAGAAGGCTGTTTTTCATAGCTAAAAAACGAACTGAATTTGTTTCAAAGTTTATTAAGGAAGCACATCGAGAAGAGAAACAGCACTGAAGGACCTTGATAATGTCTGTGACGCCCGAGCTCTTGGGCTGGCAATGACGAATTTTTTTTTCAAAACGACTCGACATTCCAGGAACTGACAAAACAAGAACATATTCATACATGCCCCACTCTATCTTTCTCTCTCTCTCGCTCTGCTCTCTGTGTGATTCATTTTATTGACACGCAAATGTCAATTGCAAAAACCCGAGCCGAAAATTGTTTGTCCTAGCGCAACAAATGCAAAGCGACAACAGAATAGAAAACTCTCCACTCGCAACCCCGCTCAACCCCACATACATATGTATATGTACGCGCTAAGCGAGCTGGGGGTGTGTGAGCATGTGGGCGTATTAGTCTAATAAACGCCAGACAAAGCATCAGGCGCAGGACACACGTGGGCCAAAGGTGAGCAGCTGTTCAATGTGCGCGTGTGTGTGTGCGCCTGTGTGTGTGTGAGTGCGGGCACGTGGAATTGGAGAGGGTGCGTCCATTGTAAAATCCTCTTACCATAGAGATAAGCTTAACGTTTAAGGGTCATTTGTCTTGCCTTATGAATGGTTCTTACCAGCGCTTTTTTTTGGTAACTCACAGTCTTCTTTGCAGAAAGTCCCGGAATCTGAGCGAGAAGAAGCGCCGGGATCAGTTCAATTCGCTGGTGAACGAATTGAGTGCATTGATAACCACATCCAATCGCAAAATGGACAAGTCAACCGTGCTGAAGTCGACGATATCCTTCCTAAGGAACCACAATGGTAAATGCTTGGCAATAATTTATACATCTTTAACTGGCAACAACAATCTTGAGCTATCTGTATCTACAAATCGGCAGAGGCAACGGATCGCTCGAAGGTTTTTGAGATACAACAAGACTGGAAGCCCACATTTCTGACTAACGATGAGTTTACGCACTTAATGCTGGAGTCCTTGGACGGCTTCATGATTGTCTTCAGCAGTCTGGGCTCCATATTCTATGCGTCGGAAAGTATTACCTCGCAGCTGGGCTATCTGCCGGTAGGTGGCGCCACCCACACCAACTGAGCTATGCAACTAAAGCGCCCCCGTCCCCTTTTTCTCTCTCGCAGCACGATCTGTACAACATGAGCTTCTACGATCTGGCCTACGAAATGGACCACGAGGCACTGCTGAACATCTTCCTGAACCCGACGCCCGTCATCGAGCCCCACCAGACGGACATCAGTGCCAGCAACCAGATCACCTTCCACACCCACCTGAAACGCAGCGGCATCGAGAAGCCCGACAGCAACTCCTACGAGCTGGTCAAATTCGTGGGCTACTTTCGTAGGTAGTCGAGCACCGGCACCCGAGCACCTTCTAATGCCCCCTTCCGTCCTCAAATAGGCAACGATGCCAACACGAATGCGAGCTCCAGTTCGGACAGCCAGAGCAGCAGCAATCAGCAGGCGCTGCCGCGCATCTTCCAGCAGAATCCCGGCGTGGAGGTGGACAAGCGGCTGGTCTTTGTCGGCACGGGCCGCATACAGACGCCGCAGCTGATACGCGAGATGAGCATCATCGATCCCACCAGCAACGAGTTCACCTCGAAGCACAGCATGGAGTGGAAGTTCCTCTTCCTCGACCACCGGGCGCCGCCCATCATCGGCTACATGCCGTTCGAGGTGCTGGGCACCTCGGGCTACGACTACTACCACTTCGACGACCTGGACAGCATCGTGGCCTGCCACGAGGAATGTATGTAGCCAGCTCCGGCTCAGCGGCAGGCGTCAGTTCTAAACCCTCTCTCTCTCCCATTCTCTCTCTCTCTCCCGCTCTCTCTCTCTCGCATCGCGCAGTGCGGCAGACGGGCGAGGGCAAGTCCTGCTACTACCGCTTCCTGACCAAGGGCCAGCAGTGGATCTGGCTGCAGACGGACTACTACGTCAGCTACCATCAGTACAACTCGAAGCCGGACTACGTCGTCTGCACGCACACGGTGGTCAGCTATGCGGAGGTGCTCAAGCAGAACCACAAGCAGCGCGAGAAGGACAGCAAGGCGCTGGCCTCCAGCTCCTCGCAGGACAGCAGCAGCAAGTGCGCCTCGGCGACGACGACGCTGCGCGACTTCGAGCTGGGCAGCCAGAATCTGGACAGCACGCTGCTGGGCAACTCGCTGGCCAGTCTGAGCAGTGAGGTGGCTGCCGCCACAGGCGCATCGCCGACGATGGACTCCTCGCCGATGTGGTCGACATCGGCGGCGCCGGCCAGCAGCTCCTGCCCCGTCAATCCGCTGAAGACCTCCAGGCCCGCCTCCAGCTACGGCAACATTAGCTCCACGGGCATCTCGCCCAAGGCCAAGCGCAAGTGCTACTTCTACAATCGCGGCAACGAGTCGGACTCCACGTCCATGTCGGCGGACTCGGTGACCAGCCGGCAGTCCCTCATGACGCACGTCAGCTCGGTGAGTGCGCCCGCGTGGAAAATCGCTTTCCGCTCTTAACTCTTCTGCATTTCCATTAGCAAAGCCAACGGCATCGCTCGCATCATCATCACGGCCACGGGCACGGGCACGAGCACAGCCAGCAGCAGCAGCAGCAGCCACATCAGCAGCAGCAACAGCAGCAGCAGCATTCACACCAGCAACCTCAGCAGCAGCAGCAGCAGCAACAGCAACAGCTCAGCCATCAGCACCTGCATCAGCAGCAGATGCACCAGCCCAAGATCCTGCACATGGTGCCGCTGGCGCCGGCGCAGATAGTCAACAGCAACGCCTGCCAGCTGCCGCAGTCGAACTATCCGCTGGCCAGCCCGCAGCTGATGGCGCCCAGTTTCCTGAAGCCGCCGCAGTACCTGGCCGCCATTCCCATGCAGCCGGTGATGGGGCCGTTTCCGGTGGCGCCCGTGCTGCCCAGCGCCGTCGTGATGAACTCCTCGCAGAGCCAGCTGCAGGATCAGCTGCAGCGCAAGCACGACGAGCTGCAGAAGCTGATCATGCAGCAGCAGGACGAGCTGCGCATCGTCTCCGAGCAACTGTTGCTCGCGCGCTACACGTATCTGCAGCCCATGGTGCCCATGGGCTATGCCGCCAGCAACATGGCGGCTGCTGCTGCCGCTGCCAACGCTGCCAACGCTGACGGCGCCAACGTGCAGCGCTCCTTCAACTTCAGCGGCAGCAATGCCGTCGAGCCGCAGTTCAATCAGTACGGCTTTGCGCTGAACTCGGAGCAGATGCTGAACCAGCAGGACCAGCAGATGCTGATGCAGCAGCAGCAGAACCTGCACAATCAGCAGCAGCACAATCAGAATCTGCACCACCAGCAGCAGCAACAACAGCTGCAACTGCAGCAGCAACAGCAGCAGCAGCAGAGTCAGCAGCAGCAGCAACAGTTGCAACTGCAGCAACAGCAGCAGCAGCCGAGCAACATGTTGTCGCGGGAGGATATCGAGGATATTGATGCATTCTTGAATCTATCGACGCTGCCGACGCTCGGCCCGCAGCTCAACAGCAACAGCAACAATGGCAATGCCAGCAGCAACAACAATCCGGCCAGCAACAACAACAACAACAGCAATAACAATGGCCCCAGCAGCAACAACAACAGCAATGTGAGCAACGGCAAAGACAATAACAACAGCAGCAACAACAACAACAACGCGAATGCGCCGCAGAACACGAACGAGGACTCGCTGCTCTCCTACATGCAACTGGCCACCGAGTCGAATTCCTCGCTCAACTTCCACATGGGCATCAGCGACGACGGCTCCGAGACGCACAGCGAGGACAACAAGATGATGCAGAACACCAGCCAATTGCACGAACAGCAGCAGCAGCAGCAGCAGCAACAGCCCCAGCCGCAGCAACAGCCTCAGCAGCAACAACAACAGCTGCTGCAGCAGCAACAACAAACCAACAGCTTCTTCGGCGCGAATCATTTTCCATCGCTGAGCGGCAATCAGAACCAGAACCAGCTGCCCAACGATCTGGAAATATTGCCCTATCAAATGTCGCAGGAGGAGTCGCAGAATCTGTTCAATCTGCCGCACACGGCCGGCAGCAGTCAATAACATCTAGCCAGCCAGGGGGCGTGGCACGCAACTTGATATCCGAATTCCTCTAAACCGAGTGCAACACATAGTCATAGTCGCAAGCGAGGCAGCTGCTGTTGCAAGCCCCACTATTCGTACCACACAGTGTATTATGCAGCGCCCGATCCTAAGTTTCAGCACACGGCTCTCTTTATGGTACATACACAACACCCACAACTAGTTGTAGATCTCAACAGACTGAGTATTGCTCTAATCTACTGTGTCTAATCCTTAACTACTGCTTGTCGAGTGTGTATAGCTATAGGGTATGTTTTACGTTCGCTTTTCAGGCAGCTGCCGACCTAGGCAAGTTCTCAAAATTGTAGCTTTAATTTTAGCTAGTTTTAGTTTTAGTTTTAGTTTTAGTTTTAGTTTTAGCGAAAGAACAGCCCAACGTTTCCATTAGTTACCAATATCCAGTAAGTGCCATTGGCACCAACAGGGATCTCTGATATGTGTAAAAACCAACTTTTAGTTCAATAATAATACATACTATAATAATACATATATAAAACCAATTGCAATGTACATACACAGATATAGTTTGTTACGTGTCTCAGACATTCTAAAACGACAATTACCTAAAAGCAGCTAACACAAAAGATATAAAAAATATTAAAATTAAAAAAAAAAACATTCATATCATTGATAGTATATATAAATATATATTATTTTGAAGACTGCGCTTCGCTTTTGGAGCCATACAAATAGCTTAAGAACGTGTTAAATTAACTTTATTTTTAGGCTAAATCAAATATTATGATATAGTATATAAGCCAAAACTCAGGTTGAGATTGCAACTGAATAATTTGCTGTGAACATATTCAAATATTAAAATTCGACTGTTGTTTATTTTTTACTTTTTCTACTATTATTTGGCATCCGATTAGGCCTGTTAAACTCATAGATATGATTATTATATTGAATTCGATATGTGTTTTTACTATTTTTCTTGTTATATACCAAATGTTCAGTTTCGCAACTCTATGGTTAGCAATGAATTTGTTACTGAACACATTCACATTCACATTCACACTCACACTCTGTTCAAGCTGTCAAAGAGCCAAATGCTAAAAACTTAACACGCATAACCTTATGTCATATGTAGCTAAATATATCTATATATATTTAAAAATGTATCAAACGGCTTTCAACTCAAAATAAGCTATACGAGAAAAAACCTGTACATACCTATACAAATGTAACTAAACTCAATTAAGCTTGTATATATATGTATATTGTATTGCATTCTAGTAGATTTGTGTAAATGAAAACAGATATGTTTATATATATATTATTAAGAGCTATTGAAAAATCAATAAACGAAACCAGTGTCAAACCGAAAAAAATGTGTTTCAAAAAATATTTTTTTTTCTAAATAGGAAAGGGGGGGCGTAAAATAAATAAATGCAGACACAGTTTAGATGTCACGCCGTAATAAAAATGGTAATCATCATGAAAATATGCTGTTTTGCGACTTTTAAATCGAATACTAAATTATTTTGAATTTTTGCCTAACTATTTTTATAGTTTCGAAAATATTAAAAGGAATATCCTTCGTCGCAAAATTTGAAATCTGAAATGTTGGGCTTGGATACGCTTTCGCCACTAGATTGTTACCACGTGTAGAGGTTTTTATTTGATATATATATATATATATGTATAGAAAGTTTCTTAAGCTAGAGTTAGATTTACAGTACAAATCAAATTAAACGCGCAGCTTGACAATCGCATTCTGAAGTATCTGGAACTCCGAGTTGATGTTGTTCATCAGGTTCGAGATCTGCGGCTTCGAGTCCAGCACCTCAATGCTCTGCGTGTAGGCATTGTAGCGCACTCCAAAGGGACGCGGTATCGAGTTGGCGAATTTGCTGCAAGGACACAGATTGAATAGGGAACTTGCGGGCAAATAGCTCCGATTGGGTCCACTTACATGGTCTTCTCTTTGGCGCTCTCAAAGCTGTCGGCAACGTAGTAAAGCGGCTGGAACTGCGTAATCGGATACTTGGTAATGCCCGTCACCTCCGGCTCGAAGTCCTTGAGCTGTGGCTTGTCCGTCAGACAGTACTCCAATTCGCCATAGGATGAAAGCAGGCCGGCGCCAAAGGCCTTCAGCTCGCCCTCCTGACGGCACATGCCGTACTCCACGGTGAACCAGAAGATCTGCAAGAGAGTAAACACAAGGATTAGATCGTGGCAAGATGTCGTTGATCTCAGCTAACCGTGGACAGCTTCTCAATGTAGTCATCGGGTGCGCCGAGGGAGGCCAGCCCAATCTCCTGGCTGAACTGGGCAAAGGCCGGATCGGCAAACAGCGGCACGTGGCCCAACAGCTCGTGGCACACGTCCGGCTCCGGCGTGTACATCGGCTTGCTGGGGTGCCGGATGTACTGCGTGGAGTGAAAGACGCGGAACGCCAGGCCAGCCAGGAAGTCGCGCGAGCTGAGCAGACCAGCCACAGGACGCAGCGTGAAGCCCGTGCAATCTGCCAAGGCAAGAAAAATGATATTCAATACATGAAGAACAAATCTGCGAAGCGATCCCTCGGCGACTTACCCCTCAAGAAGTTGGACACATCCTCCAGCTGGGGTATGTTGTCCTCGCGAAAGCCGCAGTTGTCCACCAGCAGCGGGAACACGTGATTGTACTCCCGGCAAGCGTGCGTCTTGTAGAGCTTGGTCAGGTTGCGGAAGATGATGCCCCAGGTTTCGATCTCCTCCTTCGTGTAGTCCACGTGCGGCAGCTGCTCGCCGTGCTTGTAGTTGTACGCAATGTCCGCAAAGTACTTGCGCCGGCGACGGTACTCGGGATCTGTGAAGCCGGGATGATCGGAGTCCAGCTCGGCGCCATAGCTCAGGATCTGGTTGGCAAAGCGATCCAGATCGCGTATGCGACGCGGAAACCACGGCACCGCCGTGGCATTGTCCTTGTAGTCGCGCGAGATGATGTTGAAGTAGCTGCACTGCTGCTTAAGGTCCTCAATGGCCTTGCCCAGGGCGCCCGACTTGCCATCGCACTCCACGAAGAACTCGTAGCCGGGCACACGCAGCGAGGAGCGCGACTCGATGTGCACCAGATTGATGTCGTGCTTCTTGAAGATGGCCAGCGTGTTGGCCAGGGCGCCGCTGGCCAGCGACGAGTCCTTGGGCGAGAACAGCAGGCAGGTGTTGCGCGCCTCCTTCATGTCCACGCCCTCCGCTATATACGCGGACTCCTCGATGCGTGTTGGCTAAAAGCAACAACAACAACAGCCACCATTATTCGTACAAGTGCTTATCAATAATAGCCCGAGTCGCTTGCATAATAACCAGACATGGTTATCAGGCAGGCATCAGCCCAGCCAACTGCCCATCAATCAATCGATTAATGTGTTTTTCTGTATTATTCGATTATTGCACGCTGTTGGCCACTTGTGGCATTGTAAACAGATATCAGCGTCATGGGATATTTCAGGTTTTTACCCCTGTTCGCTCAGATTACAAAGGTCAGCCCAAGATTTAGCTGCCTGTCGAAGGCTTCCAGCCAACCGCAGTGCTCCATTGCAGGGCCAGCGCCATGCAAATGATTACCTTGAACTTGGTATCAATGCTCGCTTGAGGCTGTTTTCGATCTTGGGGTCTTGTAGAGTGTTCTCTCGGTGCGTAGGAACGCTTATCTCCTACGCAGCGAACTTAAGTTGAACATAGGTTAATAGTTTTGGCGTACACTGAAAGAAATTGCCGTTCTTACTGCTAACTCGAAAGGGGTTTTAATTTGTACATTTTATTCAAGTACAAAAATGTCCACCTGGTTTTTAAAATCTTTTGTAGTTGATATATGGGGGCACAACATTTATGGATATTTCCCTGAGTGTATAAATAGCATGTGAACTTCATTTTAAAATGGGTGTGTATTTATTTAAAATTAAAAAAAAAGGTCTAAGCCTTTTTAGTTTTTATCCCTAACTATTCCATATTCCATATGCTTTCAGTATAGGTAAATATGGTTGTACGTACATACATAGTATAAAGATAGTTTGAATATATGTACATTTATTGTGCGTAAATACTTTATACACCTATGTTTTATACGCAAGAGATTTACTTGATTTTAGTATATTGCGACAACTTCGGCATTCACCATTTCATTCCATTCCATTTAAATATGATAATAATAATTTATATATAATTAATTTTTGTTAAATTGAATATTTATTTTCAATTCATTGTACTCAGCACTTTAACTCGCAATTAATTACACTTTGTACCCAAGTCAATAAGTTATTGTGTGTTAATTCATTTTTAATTTTTCACTTTCTATATATAGTATATATATTTATTTTTACTTTTAGTATTAGTAGGAACCAACCTTATCGAAGGAAACTTGACGCTGATACATTTTGATGCGAACTCGAACTCACGGATGCTCTGTAAAACGTTTCTCAAACTAAATGCAAACGCACCGCAAAACACACGCTTCAAAACTGATTTGGCTTTTCAGTTATTCAGACGCTTTTATAGACTTGGGCTAGCGCCAAGCTAGTAGCTAATCTTTGAGACAATAATATAAATAATAACAACACAATACAACCAAAACCGCGTACAGCAAATACGTCGCCGACCGAGGGGGCGACTGATCAGAGAACAGCATCCACACTCCGAACTCGGGGGTTATCAGCTGCCGGGCTTTTATAGGCCGTGTGGCACGGTCCGCCTAATGATGTGCTGCGATCATAAGAATGTTTTAATTTGTGGGTATATGTAATGGGTTCTTATCAATAACATGCGCTGCTTGTGGTCTTTTTGTTGGATAGTCTAGGTTGATTTTGCGCAAAAATTAAATAAAAAATACAAATTGAATAAAAAATGAAAATAGCTTGGAAGTAATCAAAATTCTAATGACAAGTTCTAACCAAACGAGTTCAACGGCATTTCTGGGCAATTATTGGAGGTAAATAAAGTTTTAAAATCGGCATTTAACGCTTTGGAGCTTTCTAAAACACAGCCAAACGGCTATCAAAATAATGTTTTGATTAAGTCAGCAACCTGTCTTTAAGTTTTCAGCA
Organism: Drosophila colorata; assembly: GCA_035041545.1. Classification (NCBI taxonomy): domain Eukaryota; kingdom Metazoa; phylum Arthropoda; class Insecta; order Diptera; family Drosophilidae; genus Drosophila; species Drosophila colorata. Next base: position 13,729,521 of record JAWNLD010000564.1, read on the forward strand.
AGTGGCACAATGTTTGTTTTTGTTTTTGCTTTGCTCTCTGCTTATCAATTAGCCAACGACAGCAACAACAACAACCACACATGTTGACCCACCCAACAGCCCCAACGGACAAGTGTGCAAAATCAGCTTTCATTCAATCAACGAGGCCGCTTTTTGTGCGCTCCACACGAATCGGTACGTGGAACGTGTTTTGTGGAACGCATCTGAGCTGCTCAACTGCTGGCTGCAGTCTCTCTGCCTGCGATTGGGCAGCACTGTTGCCGCGACATGAGGTCAGCACTGTTGGGCTTTTCTCAATGCGTGCCCTTTGTGTGTTTTCAGCTGCCGCAAAACTGATGCAATAAGCCCGTAAATTTACGCTAAGCGAATTTTTTTGATTTACTTTTTTAGCTCGCAAATACTAAAATAGTTCAAAATATGCTAAGACGTAGATAATTCATTTAAATATTTTATTTACCAAATATTTTATTTAACATAAATTAAATAAAAATTTTAAAGTACATTCCATTAAAATATTTATTTAAATTACGCATAAAAGATGTCCAAAAATAATAAATTCGCATAAAAAAGTGATCAAAAAGTGCATGTAGCTTTACAAATGTTCATTATGATATATAGAAATAGTTAGAAATTATTATATTGACGCCAGAGCGAGGTGAGAAGACCGCGTTTCGGATGAGTCTGTGTAGACGTTTGCGGGCGCACGTTCTTCAGAGTGCAGCCCACGGGCAGGTTGACCTAGATTCAGATACAGATACAGATACAGATACAGATACAGTTTCATTTAAATGCATATACAGATACAGATGATACAGATGCAAATGGGTTTCAGCTGCTTTTGGCATTAGGTCAAACCTTCGCCGGCTTACTCGCATTACGGTTAGTAGAAGCTTTGGCTTTGGGCTCGATCTTGCGGGCAGGTGTTACTTACGGATTGCCTGGCGGTCACCTTGACCGGCTCCTTGCCGGGACAGACCACATACGACTCGTGGCCGGCAAAGAGGCTGCTGTGCGTGGCCTGGGTCAGTGCCGCGGGGGCGGGCGACAGCTCCGGGTAACTAATTTCGGGTTGGGTGGACGTGGGCTTGGAGGCGGCAGCTGTATCGGGTGTAGGGTTTCGGGGTTCGGTTTTTGGATTGGAATAGGCATTACGGGGCAACTACTCACCCTTGACATGTATTTGGAAGCTGCAGCGCAGGGTCAAGCCCTCCGTGGTGGTGGCCTCGTATTTGATGTCATGGTCGCCCAGCCGGAACAGAGCGCCAGGGAACTGTCAAGTGGGATAGAGCAACAAAATAGGACTCGAATTCTTTACTGCTATGAATTACTTACGGATGACTTGTAGATCTTGAGCAGCTTGCCCTCAAAGCGTGGCTCTTCCCAGACAACGGAGCGCAGATTCTGATTCTCCTTCAAATACACCTCGAAGGAGGGCGGACAGTAGCCGGAGGAGGAGGAGCCCAGATCGATGCGTGTGTTTTCCAAAGATCTGCCAGGTGAAGTCTCCTTCTCAGCGGGTCGCTCGGCAATCCGGCTCTCGGAACGTCTGCCGTCCATGAGGCTGGCAAAAGGATTCGAGACGACGCCAAAGTCCGGAAGTCGGCTCGACTGAAAAGTGTTAAAAGTTGACGCCGGCGTCGGCGCTGGCCGGTAAGCGGGAAACGACGACAGCGAACTCGGCACAGCTGCCTGCTTGACCGTGATGATGGTCTGGCAGCCAACGCTCTGCGAGCTGGCCGGATCGTGCGCCCTGTAGACGATCGTGTGCGTGCCCGCGGGCAGATGGCCCTGCAGCTGGTTGGCCCAAGCCGGAAAGGCGACCACGTGACGGTAGTCGAGATTGGTGGCCGGACGCTGCAGTATGACGTGGGCCCGGCTCTGATGCGCGTGCAGCAGAATGACCACGTTCTCGGGGCACCTGATGTAGGGCGCCACGCGCTGGCGGGGCAGCTGCGGCCCGGGCGCCTGCTGGAAGGAGGCCTGCTGCCTGAAGGGCTGCTGCTGCCAGGGCAACTGGACGCGGCTGCTCAGCGGCTGGTCAAAGACGTTGAGGGCGAAGGGCTTGCACTCCAGGACGCTGCCCAGGGACCAGCCGTTCAGGCAGGTGGTCTGCAAACCGCCGACGGGCACGAATCCCATGTTGCACCGCAGCTGGCAGGTGGCGCCGAAGCTCGAGGCGCCCTGCGTGCAGCCGGCGGGCGAGATGACGCCATTGCGCGGCGCGGGCAGCGCGGGACACCCAGCCTGGCCGGGCACAGAGCGCGCTGTGCCCGCCATCCAAAGACGCGGCTGCGAAACAGCTGCAAGAGCGAAAGGGATCAGCCTAGGATACAGCCTAGCCAAGCGGCAAAGCGGACGATACTCACGCACACACTTGTTCTCCTGCCCCTCCCAGTTGCCGGAGGCGCCGCAGCTCCTGATCTCGGAGCCGAGCAGCAGGTAGCCGGCATTGCAGCGCACCTTGCAGCGCGTGTTGTAGAAGAGCTTGCGCTTGTGGCGATACTTGTTGCAGTGCGCCTGCCCGTTGGCCGGCGCCTGGAAGCGCACGCACTGATCCCAGACCTGAAGGCCGGGCACTGCGGGCAGCGCTGGACTCGCGAAGGACGGCGGTCTCAGAGGCGTCTGCGGTCTCAGGGGTGTCTGCGGTCGCAGGGGCATCTCCGGGCGCAGGAGAATCTCCGGGCGCAGGGGCATCTGCGGTCTCAGGGGCGTCTGCGGTTGCAGGGGCAAATCGAGGCGCACGAGAATCTCCTTGCGCCGGGGCGCCTCTGGTGTCAGTGGTCTCAAGGTCGGCAGGGGGCGCACCGGCATCACAGGCGCAGCGGGCGCACTCCTGGACTCGGTCGCCGGCAGCTCGTAGCAGCTGCGCCCGTCGAAGGACAATCTCCGGCCCGGCGCGCACTCGCACTTGAAGCCGCCGGGCTCGTTGTGGCAGCTGCCCTCGCAGCCGCCGTTGTCCACGGCGCACTCGTCGACATCCTCGCAGTCGCGTCCGTTCTCGGCCAGCCGGTGGCCCGCCGGGCAGGCGCACTTGTAGGAGCCCTGCGCGTTGCGGCACTGGTGCGAGCAGCCGCCGTTGTTCACGCGGCACTCGTCGATGTCCACGCAGCTGCCGTCGGCGCCCAGCAGCAGGCCCAGGCCGCACTCGATGGGCTCGCAGCCCTGGTCCGTCTGGCGGCTGCCGGGCGGACAGCCCACCAGGGCGGGGCGGCAGCTGCGCTCGTCCTCCTGCAGCAGGTAGCCCAGCGGACAGCCGCACTCGTAGCTGCCCGGCTTGTTGATGCACTCGTGCGTGCAGCCGCCGGAGAGCAGGCCGGCGCACTCGTCCACGTCCTGGCAGCTCGTCCCGTCGCCGCTCAGCTCGTAGCCGCGCTCGCAGGCGCAAGCGTGCGCACCTAGAAGATTAATGCAAATGCTGCTGCAATTACCAAAGTCCACAGCGCACTCGTCGATGTCCACGCAGCCGAAGCCATCGGCCGCCAGGCGGAAGCCCGGCGGACAGGCGCACCGAAAGCCGCCCGGCAGATTGATGCAGAAATGCGAGCAGTTGGCATTGGACAAGGAGCACTCGTCGATGTCCAAGCAAGCTGATGAAGCTAATGCGGAAGCTGATGAAGAAGCTGATGAAGAAGCTGATGAAGAAGCTGATGAAGATGATGATGATGATGATGCGATGCCCAGCGCGTAGCCCGGCTCGCACAGGCAGGTGTAGGAGCCGTTGAGGTTCTCGCAGCGCGTGCTCGGCGCGCAGCTGTGGACGTCGCTGGCGCACTCGTCCACGTCGAAGCAGTAGCCGCCGAGGCCGTCCGCGTGGAGCGGCTCGTAGCCGGGCGCGCAGGCGCATTCGTACGCACCTGGCTGGTTGCGGCAGAGCTGCTGGCAGCCGCCGTTGTTCAGCTGGCACTCGTCGACGTCCGCGCAGCTCTTGCCGTCGGCGGCGAGCAGGTAGCCCTTCGCGCAGGTGCAGGCGCCGGCGTCGGCGCTGAGGCAGAGCTGCTCGCAGCCGTTGTTGTCGATCGCGCACGGATCGGGCGCGACGCAGACGTGGCCGTCCGGCTCCTGCAGCGACATGTCGCGCGGACAGAGGCACTGGTAGCCGCCGGCCGTGTTGAAGCAGTCGTGGCTGCACTGGTGCGTGCCCAGGGCGCACTCGTCCAGGTCCTGGCAGCTGAACACCTCGCTGGCGTAGCCCGGCGGGCACAGGCAGCTGAACGTGCTGTCGTCCTCGCTGGCCCGGCAGCTGCCCGGGCGACAGCGCTCGTGTCCCTGCTCCCGGCTGCACGCCGTCTCCAGCACCTCGCAGCTGTGCCGATCCGCGCCCAGCGCATAGCCGGCGGGACAGACGCACACGTAGCCGCCGCCGCCGCCGGGCAGATTCTCGCACTCGTGCGCGCAGCGCGTGCGATTCAGCTGGGGATTGTCCAGCTCCTGGCAGCCGTCGGGCGCACAGCTGCTCTGATCCTCCAGCAGATGGAAGCCCTCGCGGCAGCTGCAGCGGTACGAGCCGATCGTGTTCTCGCACTGCTGCTGGCACACGCGATGCGGCACATGGTCCGCATCGTCGCCGTCCTCCACGACGATGTCGCACTCGTCGATGTCCTGGCAGGCGCTGGCATCCGACGCGAGCGCAAAGCCCGCATTGCACCTGGGCACAGCCACAGCGGGCTCCGCTTCGGGCTTTTCATCAGCCCCCTGCTCCGCTTCCTGCTCCGTTTCCTTTGCCTCCTGGGCAGCCTCCTCCTTGGTATTCAGCGCGTTCACACAGCGATAGCCGCCGGGCGTGTTCTCGCAGCCATCGGCGCACTCGGCGGCCACTTCCGGCCGGGCGCACTCATCGATATCTGCGCAAGGAACAGACCGTTAGCCCACAGACTCGCAGCAGTCAGCTGGCTTGCACTCACCCACACAGCTGTTGCCCGTGGCCGCATCGATCTGGAAGCCCTTCTCGCAGGCGCAGTCGAAGCTGCCGGGCCGGTTGTGGCAGATCTGCGAGCAGCCGCCGTTGGACTCCTGGCACTCGTCGATGTCTGCAAGAGATTCAATAGGGATCAGTTCAGCTTGGTTTTAGTCTTATTGTCGGCCACCCACCATGGCAGCGGGCATAGTCCTGCGGGTCCAGGGTGTAGCCCTCGTTGCAGCTGCACATGAGGCGCGGCTCGTTCTCGCCGGGGAAGAGGAGGCGCTGGCATTTGTGGGCGCAGCCGCCGCGATCCTCGCCGCAGTTGTCGTCTAGCAGGCGTGGCGTATAGGAGTCCTCGGTGGGTGCAACCACAATGTTGATGTCGGTGGCAGGAGCCTCAACCGGACGCTCCGTTGGCACTTCCAGCTCCGACTCCGGCTGCGGCTCCGGCTCTGGCTCTGGCTCCGGTTCCGGCTGCGGTTGCTGCACATGCACCACAATTTCTGGCTCCACTTCCGGTGCTCTCAGTTCCGGCTCCGCTTCAGGCTCCGCAGGTGGGGCAGGCTCAACTACGGGCTCAACTTCTGCTTTGGGCACCGGATTGGCGGCCAGCTCAGGTTGTGCCTGAGGCTCCACTTGTGGCTCTGGCTCCTGCACCTCTGCCTCTACCACTTGCTCCTCCTCGTGCTCCTTCTCGACTGGTGGTGGCGGTGGAGGTGGTGCCGCAGGTTCCGCAGACGCACCCAACTGCGAGTTGCTCTCTATTTCGTCCGCTTCCCCGCCCACAATCGATTCGTAATCATCGTAATCCTCGTCGTCGTCGTCGTCCTCGTCCTCGCTGGGATACTCCACGCGCGGCAGGCAGGTGGGCAGCTCACCCACCCACTGCTTGGCGCCGCAGTAGAGCGCGTTCACCTGCGTCCGCTCGAAGTCGTAGTTCTCGGTGCAGGCGTAGAAGGCCACCAGGAAGATCCTGTCGCCGCGACGCCGGCGCTCGTACCTGGAGACTATGCCGTGGCTTATCTCGGGCGCCTGCACCTTGGCCTGAATACAGCTCACGTCCAGGCTCTGGGCCAGCTCGGCGGCCACATTCGGCTCCTCGGGAATGGACAGCATCTTCTTCTTGCGCTCCGAGTGCTGGTAGCTCACTGCAGACGGGACTCAACTGATGAGCATGGCCCCGAAATGCGTATTCCCCACCTCACTCACCTTTGCCCTTGCTGCAGCTCGGCGGCTCCCCCTGCCATTCCTCGGTGTCCACATTGCAGACCAGCTCCTTGGGGCCCCTCATCACATAGCCCACCGCACAGCTGTAGATGGCGGTGTTGACAAGCTCGCTCTCGAAGAGCTCAGCCCGGGCGTGGTCCACGGGCGGGGGTGTCTTGCAGTCCTCATAGACGGCGTGCGACACTGAGAAATGAGAGCTCCGTTAATATCTTGTTACTAATATTATAATTGTCATTTTTATTACTATTATTTGTACTAATATTGTCAACATTTTTTTTACTTTTTTTTTATAAAATTTTAGAACGGGGTTCGAACCTCAACCCCCACATTTTAGTTACTTTAGTAATGCAGCTCTAGAATAATTGTATAGTTTTTTATGCAAAGAGCTCTTTTTTATTTTAAAATTATTTTTACCTTTTTCTATAAAATTTTAGATCGGGGTTCGAACCTCAACCCCCACATTTTAGTTACTTTAGTAATTCAGCTCTAGCATAATTGTATAGTTTTTTATGCAAAGAGCTCTTTTTTTATTTTAAAATTATTTTTACTTTTTTCTATAAAATTTTAGATCGGGGTTCGAACCTCAACCCCCAGCGCTCCCACTTTTTAGTTATTTTAGTAATGCAGCTCTAGAATAATTGTATAGTTTTTTATGCAAAGAGCTCTTTTAAATCGTTACTAAAACAATTTTTATTGTCATGATGTTTATTTTTGTCTTTCCCGAAATTTACGAGCAGTATTTATGTTTATAGTTTGTAAATTCCCGCCGGTAATTAAGTGGACTATTTGTAGGGCTGCGACGAGGGGTCAGTCATAATGCTAAAGATGTGCCGGAGACAAACGGGCAATGATTCATCGATATGTTGATCTAGATCTGGCATACACTATAAGCACACATATACATATCTATTTGAAACGGTGTCATAAAAAGTGCATATATCTGAATCTTAGTCATAGATATTATAGCAAATGGTTTTTATGGCACATCTGGATATGTTTATGGCCCATTAGAAAAGGTTACAAGTTTTGGCTAGTATAAGATCTATTTATACACCCAGCTTATTTATGACTTCCCCTAGAACTGTGATCTGTATCACTTCAATCTGCACAAACTGTCGCTCTGTCATATTTCAGCTGTCGCTACCTTTATGATATATATGTCGTTTTCCATTTCCCATTTCCCAATAGTCCATTTGAACTCCCTGTCGCCCACTTACCTCCGGAAAATGCAATGCAGCCCAGCAGACATAAAACAAAATGTGCTGGCAACATTTTGATGCCTTATAATAATCTATATATTCGATCGAAACTATTTCCTTTCCACCTTTACACGTTCTTTTTTTTTTTGCCTCTTTTAAAAATAACAAGCCATTAATTAATTTCAGTTTTCAGAACATTGTGGAAGACGAGCGCAGGCTGAAAATATAGATGAATATATAGGTAGATGGTATGAAAATCCATTAAGATTAAGGCGGCTTTATAAATAGCACAAGAGGCCGCACAGCACTTCATCTGCATATATGTATATTTTTATAGGAAAAACTATTTTCACATTTGTCAACGCGATAAGAACACTCCGCACCACTGACAATAACCGCATGGAAATCTATATGGAAACTATAAATCAATGCGCGACATATGTCAGAAGATGCGATAAGAATTCGATATAAGATCACAAATAAGTGGCCAGCACTTGATGCCACGCGAAGGACATCGGATTGTGGGCCAAAAACTATTTCCAGGATTTGGAAAAAACAAAAAGAAAACGCACCGTTCCCGACGAGCGCCAAGGCAAGACTGAGGCATGAAAAGCGCCCGCCAGCTCAACAGAAGGGAACAAGAAATTTGTCTCCAAAAGATATATTTATGCTGATCTTTCACGTCTATCATAAAGCAAATTAGCGCGAGAGGCGCGCACAAGTGTCGTCTTCTGCAGGGAGACTGGGGGAACCGAGACGGCCTATTTTTAAGATGCCCATACGAACATGATCATCATCGCTGGCAGCAGGTATGATCATCAGCACTCACAATGATCATTTCGAGTGCTTGGAAAATTGATGAGTGTTCTCTGTGGCCCAGTGCCAAGGAGCGTGTCAAAAGTTGCTCGCAATGAACTTGATGGCAGTGCATTGAGGATAATGCAATGAATACTTGATCAAAACATATATAAAACTGAATGTACCTACACCTATATCACAACATCTAGCGAAAAATCTTCAAGTAAATATGAAAATGTTGCTTATAAATTTATCTGCAGTATAAGTTTAAATCAAAAAGATATTTCTGCTGATAAACATAAAATGGCGATATATAATAAAGCATTTATTTTTCATAAAATGTACTTTATTATAGAATTAATTCAATGTTTGATTTGCTCTTGGAAATGCGCAAGTAATATTGAACCAATATCACAAAGCGAATACAACAACACCCGGAAAGAACCACAAAAGCACTCCAAATAGAATCTCATTTGACTTCGATTCAGCTTTAATTTGTGACTTCTGACTGCCAACATAAATATTAATGAGCTAAACGTCATATGATTATCATGTGGATGTCTTTTTCGGTTAGTCTGGTAAGAGGAGCTGATTTGTTGGGGTCATCATACCAAAATTAAACACATATATATCTATAGTATGTATTTTATTTTATTTGATTTAACTATATTTGGGTGTAAATGGGCGTTTCTGTTGGCATTATAAATTAGTGCTGTCAATATAGATATACGACATCGCTTGGAGCATAATCAAGTTATGCAGATGGCAGAATATGATTTTTAATAGATGACATGATTTATATACAAACGGAACGACGAGCAAGTTCCAAGAGCAAATCGACAACCAACAATAGGAAGATATTAGTTGGGTTTTCACTAGATGTAAATATATGTACACATATATATATATATATATATATGCTAGATGGTATTATCAGCCTTCTTCTAAGTGATTTTGGGCGGGCGTTCAAAAGACGTTCGCCTTCAGGGAGCCATCCTCGTTGTGCGTGCGTATGTACTCCAGGGAGCGCAGGATATAGATGGGCGTGGGCGGCGGCTGTGGCAGATGTCTGCCCACCACATGGAAGCCCAGCTCGTCGGCTATGTAGCGCGTCTCGATGGGCACGCCCTCCGGCGATGTGTAGCTGAATATGCCAATGGTTTCCAGGGCACTGCCCGCGGCCTGCACGTCGATGCCGTTGCTGGTCTTGAAGGCGTACTTGAAGACGCCCTCATCGTCCAGCGGCGAGACACGATAATCCGTAATCTGGGCGTCTCTTTCGCTGCTGCCCACCAGGCGACGAATGCGTCGGATGCGCATCAGCCGGGCGTCCAGCTGGCTCCACAGCAGCGCCAGGCACAACAACGTGGTCAACTAGTCAACGAGAAACGAGAAACGAGAAACGAACATCGTTATCAGCTTTGTGCCTTGTTTGGGGTCACTTGAGTTGGCTTAAACACAAGGTCACAGCTTACAAAATTTCGCATATTTCTTGAGCACCAACAACAACACTTTTAGTTTTTTAGTTTTAATTATAATTTCTTTGATTCGTTTCGTTTGTTTTATCCAATGCGTGTTCGGTCCACGCGCTGATCGCGCCGCGAGCTCTGCGAGGTTCAAAGTTTGCCACCGGAATGGACGCTGGTCGGGCGCGTGTTGCCAACTTTTATATGGCTTATACGTGAGAAAAACAGCGGCCCAAAGCGAAATCGATGAAAAACCAATAAACATAATCAAATGTCAATAGTTTCGCTGCTCAGTCTTTTGTTTGTATACACGTTGGCGTCGACGTCGACGTCGCTGTCGCTGTCGATGTCGACGTCTCGAATTATCTTGCCCAGCTTCATGCTTGATAACAGACCGAAACGCTTGGCCCACGATGGCCATTCAGCCATTTCCGTTAAGCCGTGCTAATAGCCAAATTGTTGTTTATTAACACCGTATTTATGAATGCTGACTGCATTTTATGATCCTAAGAATCCAAGAATTCTTGGTTCCGCAACCAATTTACGCAGAATTTATGGATAAACAAAACGGAATTTGAGTCGTTAACTATTGGGTATTGTTTGGGCCAGTAAACTCAGCCTGATATTTAGTTCTAAAACCAGTTATTGTAATGGATGTGATTTGCCTAAAGCAGCAGCTGATAAGCACAGTGAAGTCAGCGATAAGGCTAGATCTCTTATGTGTTTCTAGGTTTATAAATTCCTATCGAATTTTTGGACTTCGTTTTCTTGGCACATATCTTCTAGCTTCAAGCACTTCCTTCTCGGTTATGCCCCCTTTTGTTTACCTTTCTTAAGGCCTTGCCATTGTTCTCACCTTCTGGAATTTAATCCAATTAACAAGTATTTATTAATTTGCACGCAATAATTTTGGGCTTATATACCAGCAATACGGAAGCTGTGTTCGCCTCTATTTATGATCAAAGCGATAAAAATCATTTTAAAAGACGTCACTTATGAATGTCTGTCAATAATGCCATTAAAATTATTAAATCAGATAAAAAACACACAGAAATATGCCACGTAAAATAAACAAAGCATGAAAATTCATTTGATTCAAGAATCTAACAGAATTTTAAGTGAGCAGAGCGAATTTCTAGGCATTTCCGAGGCAGTTCCGTATCTAAACGATAATTGCCCACCAGCTGAGTTCTAAAGCGCTTCAAAGCCAATCGACGACTGATTTTATAAAATATATAGTGGGATGGTCCGACTGATTCGGTTTTCAGTGCCCGTTGCGCAACACTTTCAAAAGGGGAGGTGTGAGCTGCCAGTTATGCTAATTAATTTAAGAAGTGAAACCGAAAGCTGCCTCTTGAATCTGTGCGTATACAAATATACCTATATTGCTTGTCATTAACAAATATGAAATCAGCTTTTCAAAGAGCGGTTCAACTTGCAGGCCAACTATCGTATTTCGAGTTTTTCTCGTTTCGCTTTTTTTGGCAGTAGAGCAATCATGAAATTCTAAGGCTAAGCCGTTATTAAACTAATGTTATTAATAATAATGCCCGTGAAGGAACTGGTGTCAGTCTGCGCCTCAATCTGCCATTCCCAGCTCAAGTCAACGTCTGGTCGCGAGAGTTGCTGAAACGCTTAAGAGTTAATCAAGAGTTAACTTAAAATGTTTGCCTTGTGCGCTTTTTGACACCGTTACACATCAATATCGTAATTTAATTAAATTTCCAAGATACTCTGCGCTTAAGCAAGTATATGTTTTTGTTTTTGCTTTTGTTTGTGTTTGCTTAAACAACGCAAATGTCACAGCTTCGTCATAAATTATTGATTGATGCGCTGATTGATTTTGAGTGCCCGACGCCTTGAGCGCAGCGAGCTGTGTGGGAACTGCTATGCATATGGCTCGCTTTTGGGATGGGTGTGGTCAAGTCGTGCAAGGTCTAGGTCGACATACTTTCGGCTGGCTGCACACTGTTGCAAGTATACAAAAAAAAGCAAGTAAGAGCGAGGCAGTCGAGGTTTTATCAAAAAAAATAAAAAATAAAAAAAAAAGTCCCACTCACCCCTACTATTTAAATACAGGGTACAAACACAAAGACTTGAGGAACACAGTAGCACGCAGGTATTTCAGAGTTCAAAGTGTGCCGATATGCATCAGTTTTGGACATTGTTTCCATAGCTCAGAACCAGTTCAATCCATCTTACGTGAGAATTGTCAATTAACCCAGCTGTATTTGTATCGCTCGGCTTGTATCAATATGCCAATAACTTAGGTTCATTAGTCCGAGACACAATCTGTGTTCAGCAGGACGGCATAATTAAATCATGCCAGAGAGTAGTCCAATGCCCAAGTACGTGTTAATAAATCGCCGTTAGGTATATAATATTCATAAAAAACAAGCCTTTAACATTTCGCGTGCATGTTCTTAAATTGGAATTTCTAAAATCCATTTCGTAATACGTCCAATTTCGATAGCCCAGCTGTCTTATTTGCTTGCCAAATTATCACATTATAGCCGAATAGGTTTTTGTTTTATGCCACTGTGAGTAATTACATCGTTTCTTGGCCATGAACTTTTTGACAAATAGCTGAGCAGTAAAATAAATTAAAATCGTTTTCAAAGTCATTTTTATAATGCATATGCCATGAGCGGCTTCATTGAAGTGCCCAAAATATATTCAGCCCGTGCTTTTCACGCACTTTCCGCGTGCTTTGCACCACTGTGCGTGGCGCACCTAGCAAAGGTCCAAAAACAAAAAAAACCACATAGTTTTTGTGATAAGTATGAGATGCATTCCAAACATTCGAACGGATTATATTGCCAACAAGTTGTTGTTGGGGCTGCAGCAGCTGATGCTGCTCAATTATGCAGATGTACTTTATCATATATATATTTCTATAAACACTTCTGAGAAGATATATTCATGTATGCCAGCGTAGTACGGAGAGTTTTTAATTTATCGAACCGCCCGCTAACAATGAGTTAGACCTGAGTTTCACAAGTTCCGGTACGCTCTCAGAGCACATCGGTTTAATTTCAATATCAAAAGCTTCTTTTTGCATTTGCCAAATGCTTTTTTGACAGTTCCAAATTAACTTTCGAGCCCAGCGGATCGCGTCGCATTCGCTGCAGCTTCCAAGCGATCGACGCAGATCGACGCCCGAGACAGACGCTCGACACACGCACGCACATATATCACAAATATTAAAATCAAGATATAGTATAGGGTATATGGAGCATTGGCTGTTACCCACGATGAACGCGCGTCATCAGGTTAGTCAGCGACGCCTGTTTGCCAAGGTTTGTGCGACGTTTTCGTTTACCGATTGTTGCCTCAACTTATCAATCCCGCCCAGCCTCAACTGTTCCTGCTGCTGCCGCTGCTGCTCGCGCTGCTGCTACCAGCATGTGCCGCACGGCCCGCCAGCCCACAAGCTGCTGCCCACACGATCTACTATCGCAATCAGCCGCCCGATCCTGCCGGACTGTACAACTTTGAGTTCCAGACCTCGAATGGCATCTCCACCAAGGCGGCGGGCAACGAGCACGGCGCCGTCGGCGTGGTGCAGTACGTCTCAGAGGAGGGACTGCCCGTCACCTTCACATATGTGGCCGATGCCAACGGCTACCAGCCCAGTGGAGATCATCATCAGCGACACCTGAGCCGCCAGCTGGAGTACATACGCACGCATCCGACGGTGGACGAGCCGCAATCGAGACGTTGGTAACTCCAATGGGGTCTTACTAATAAACATATATATTTATATGCATCGTATATATGTATACATATACTAGATAGATTGTCAATTAAACGGCTGGCAATTGGGTGTCAGCATGTGAGATAAGAAGTCATTATATTATAATAATATCGTTATTATTACACATCCAATTTAAATGCGAATTAATGGATATTGTTATTAGATGCAAATGCGCCCGAATCCAACATAAACAACAACAAAAGCTGTCCACCGGCCGCTTTGATAGTCTATAGCAAAATGTAGCAGCATGCTAAATAAATTGAAGCCAAAAAATTAAATGTGTTATTAATTCTATCAAATGCCAATGGAGGCCAGAATCGACTGGCAACTGATTCTGACCAACTGACTATCCCACTCGATTTAAACTCTTTTGCGGCTAAATTGTCTATTATCACAAGCTACCGAAGCCAACAAGCGTGCTCTAGTCGGGTGTGCTCGAGACTAAGTTATCCTAAAAGCAGGTCTCAAATACCCTACAACCTGTTATGGCAATTAAATATATGTGTTCTATATACTAGAGTTACATTCGAGGGATTTGGGAGAGCTATCTAAAATTTACTTTTATTTTTGATTACATCAATGGTTGTTTATCTCCTTTTATAGCTGAGATCGACGCACTCAAACATAACGGTTCTGCATGTTAAGTCCGCTCCAGATAATAAACACCGTATGCGGTGGGCGAAGTCTTCATGCATAATGCATAAAGTTGTTGCTGCTTATTTATATGAGAACAGGGTATAAAACCTGTCGTCAAGCAGCTTGTGCAGCTGCAAGCTGACAAATATTTAAAACGTTCGCCAGATAAGAATTCACCCAAAAATAAATAAACAACTTAGTAACACATACAAAATAATTAAAACATTTCTTAGCATTTAACTAGTAAATGTTTTCTTTTTAATCAGTTTTTGTATGCATCTTTTTAATACAATTTTTATCAAAAAAATCTGCATTGATTTCTATATACCTACAAATGTATGTGGGTAAGCAAATGAATAAAAACCTCTGATAATTGCTACCATTTATCATTGATCATTTATCGTTCATTTGTAAATGGGAATCATTTAAAATTTACATGTTCACTTTTTCCTTCGATTCGTCAAAAATGGCAATCGACAACCTTGCGATTAGTTTAGAACGACTTTCGAATCGAAACGAATGTTTTGATGGCACTCATTTGCATTGTGACCGCCTAATTGAGGCCGTTGCATAATATTGACCGAGTCTTGGAGCTGGAGATTATGTAACCAGACGAGACGAGTAAGCCAAATAGCCGTCAGATCTCGCTTTGAATGTTACCGACCAACAACAACCAAAGTTGTGGCTGCATCTGAAGAGCGTAATCCCGCTTAGCTGCGTCCTTGGCTGGAGTTTTTAAGTAGTTAGCGTGGTCCAAATGGAGATTTTCTGCGGAATCTAATGTTAACAGCTGCAGTTACCAAAGTTAATGGTAGATACAAATATCAACGAGAATTAAGTACATTAATTTAAAAGTTCATCAAATATTTTTGAATTATTCATAAAGCTTCCTTTTTTATCGAATTAATAAGTAAATAAACACCAGCCGAAGCTGTCCAAATAAACATTGCCACAAATTATTTGCTGATAAGGTACCAAAATATACTTAAAATCCAAGCCGGTTGCAGTCGTGAAAGTCTCGGCAGCTCAGGATTCGACTTAACGATTTAAAAGCCAACAAACACAGATTTATTGCTCAGATTTGGCAATTAAAATGCCTCAAGTGCTGTTGGATATACAAATGTAGACTTTCAGCCATAATGCAAGTCTAACTACCTAATAAGTACATCATTTATAAACAAAGGAAAATAAAGTGAATAAAACGTAAACACGGGCATTATAAAATAATAATTGCAAATTTCAGTAGTTGAGCAATTATTGACAGTAAATAAAACCATATGTATACAGTATATCGCACTGCCAGCCTGAACTATAGCCATTCAAACTAGTATATGAGTAGTGCTAAGTCTCACCCAAGATATGCGAACTCTGAATCGAGTTCAACGCACGTTGCAACCACGAGCATTTCTTTGAATTGTTTACAAACTAAGATTTAATTCAATTTATCTACATGTATATATTTATATATATTGTTGACGCTAGTCTTATCTACATCTACATGCAAATTAAATTCCAAACACTCCGCCAACTGCAAAAATATAAAACAAGCTTTGTTTTTTGTTTTGTTTTTGTTTTCGATTTTCATACAATCGCATATCGTTACATTTGCCAGACAATATAATTCAAATCATGTATCTGTGTGTGTGTGTGTGTGTGTGTGTGTGTGTGTAGGGTTGTGTGAATGTGTGTAGCGCAGCTTAGCTATTCATTATCTATCTATAAGCTAAGCTTGGCTATAACTCATATGCTATAGATAAAGGACTTGATTTGAATTATGGCAGCGTGGGGAAGCTATTAAAATGTATATTTTGTTTTTGTTGTTTTGTCGATTTTATTTAGTGTTTTTGTTTATAATTGTTTTGTTTTATTTTATAATAATAATCCAAGCATCTGCTGTAATCATCTATGAACTGCTTTTTCTCTTTTTTTTACATTTTATATAGTTAGTTCTTTTGTTGTTGCCTATGCTAAAAACTAAGCCTAACAAGTCCTTTGCCAAGTCCAGCAATGAACACACTGCCAGAAACAATTGCGCATTCGGATGCCTGGCCAAAATTGGATCTTTGGCAGCCAGCAATTGTGAAGTGGTCCGATCTCGAATACCAAACTTGTTGTTGTTGTCAACTGGAGTGTTAATACATAAGCTAAATGTTTATATGTGTGTGTTTATGTAAAATGCGGGTGTGCTTGTGTATGTGTGTGTGTCTGTGTGTGTTTTGGATATTATGCCGAGAGTTTGCCAGAGCCTTGGGTAGCTACTGCTTGGTCTATATATGTGCTAAAACCTGAAAGGAAACTCGAGTTAATCGACGGCTTCTGGTTGGATTCGGGGCCAGACTCACCATTCCTCGTCGTAGGCCAGAATTGTGTAGTGTGCACGGCCCCCTCCCTAGAGCCAATCCTAGTCAGCTTTCGTCTCTGCGAATTCCTCCAGCGCAAAGAAGCCCGCCGTGCCGCCAGTGCTACTGCTGGCTGTGCTGGTGGTCACCGCGGCGGCCGCTGTGGTAACTGTGACGGCTTCACTGGTTTGCGCTGCTTCGGCTGCCTCCTCCTGGGCGGCCGCTGCAGCCGCCTCCTTCTCCTCGGCTCCGGCCTGGGCCGCCTCCAGCACCTGCTGCTGCACCTGCACAATGGGCTGGCCGTCCTCGGTGTAGGACACGGAAACGGGTATGTGTGTGCCATCCTCGCTGATGACATGCGGCCCCTCCTCGCCGTCCTGGCCCTGCTGAATTATGATTTGTCCCTCTGAGTTGAGCAGCGAGGCGTCGATCAGCTGCTGCTCATTGTTGTCGCCGTGGACGAGCACCATCTGGCCACTGCCGTCGGTCATCATTTGCAGCGTCTCGCCCTCGAGTCCCTCGCCCGACTGCAGCACGCCGACGCTCTGCAGCAGCTGCTGTATTTGCTCCGGATCCTGAACTATGATCTGATTGCCGTCGGCATCGGTCAGTATGTGGTTGTCCAGTTGCAGCAGATGGCCGTTCTCGTTGACGATGAACTTGATTTGACCGCCATCGACTTGAGCCTGCATGGCCTCGTCCAGTTCCATGGCCACCTGTTGTTCACCGCCGGCTGCTTCGGCAGCTTCGCCTTCTGCTGAGGCAGCTGCCTCGGCCTCGGCCGCTTCGTTGGCCGCTGCCTCCGATTCAGCCGCCTGCTCGGCTGTGTGCGTGTCTCCGGCCTCATGTTTCTCAATCTCGCCCTCTGGATCGCCTGCTTCGTCGGCAGCCTCCTTGGCCTTCTCCTTGGCCGCCGCATGGTCTGCCTTGGCGCCGGCTTTCTCGCCCGCCTTGCTGCTGGCTGCATTGCCGTCCGTGTTATCCGCTGCGTTGGCGGCTGCCTCGTTGTCGTCGTCCAAACTGGGCATGGAGACGGCCGCGGTGCTTGACTTGCTGCTGGCTTCAGTTGTCTTGTCATTGCTGCTCTGAGAGTGCGACTCCTCCTCCTCGGCCTGGTCCAGCACCGGCATGTCAATGCTGACCGAGACGGGCGCCTGCGAGTTGGGCGAGTGCTTCTCGATCTGCTCGCCGCTGGCATCCACCTGTGGTATGGTTATGTTGAAGGTTATGCCACCGCTGCCCTCCTGCGAGGTGATGACCATCTCACTCTTGCCGCCCTTCTCGGTGTCGTTCTTCTCCGAGTGCAGCTTCTCGAACAGGCTCTCGATGTCCGCCTCAGCGCTCTGCTCGCTGCTCTCCTCCTTGATGCCGGCGCCCGAGTCGCCCGGCTCGTCGCTGAGCAGCGCCGTGGCCGCCGAGTTGAGCGCTGTGGTGCCGCCGCCGGCAGCCGCGCTCTTCTTGTCGCGCCTGTGCGTCTCCATGTGGTGATTGTAGTACGTCTCCTGGATGAAGGTCAGCGAGCAGATGCTGCACGAGAAGAAGCGTATGTTGTTCTCGGCCTCGGCTGAGCTGGCCACGACCGTGCCGCCCGCCTGGGCCGGCACGCTGTCGCTGAGCGCCTCGTCGATGGTCTCCTGGAGCAGCTTCTGTGTGTTCAGATTCTGGCCACCGCCGGCGGCCGACAGCTTCTCGGCCTGATGCAGCTCGGCGTGCTTGACGAGCAGTTCACGCTTGGGGAAACTCATGGCGCACTGGCCGCACTTGAAGTAGTTCGTCTGGTGCTGCTTGGCGTGCACGGTGGCCGCCTCGCGAGACTCGAAGCGCTGCGAGCACAGCCGGCACTTGAAGGGCTTCGGCTTGCTGAGATGCTTGCGCATGTGTTCGTCGAAGACGCCCTTGTCGGTCGACTTGAACTGACAGTGGTTGCATGTGTACAGCGACTCGGAGACGCCCGCCGCGGCGGCGGCGGCAGCGGCAGCAGCAGCAGCCGCCGTGACCGGCGCAGCGGCAGCGGGAATCGTCGTGGTGCTGGTGACCAGCACGTTCGTGGCGTGATTTGTCTCCATGTGCTTGCGCAGGCTGGCCTCGTTCACGAAGTTGATGTGGCACATGGCGCATGTGTTGTCCATGGCGGTGTTGTGGTCCCGCACCATGTGCTGCTTCATGGCGCCGAAGTGGGGGAAGATCTTGCGGCAGGTCTTGCACTGGAAGGTCTGCTGCTTGCAGGTCTCGTAGTGCGTGTTGAACAGCCGCATGTCCGAGGTCTTATAGTCGCACGAGGTGCACTTGTAGATTTTGGTCGCCTTGCGTTGCACCTGTGTCTGCGTGCCCGCCCCGACGCCGCCCTGTGGCGTCGCCAGCTTCAGCTGCTGCGAGACTGCAAAGGAGCGTTTTGAATACTTAGCTGTGACAAACATGGTTGCACAGTTTCTACCCACCTGGCGTCGTCTGCTGCACCAGCTTGCGTGTGCGCAGCACGTCCCCGGCGGCGCCCGCGCCCGTGCTCTCGTCCAAGGAGCGATTGCCCGCGCCGCTGCTCATCTTCTGCATCTTGAGCGGCGGACTGGCCGCGTCCGAGTTGCTGCCGCCGCTGTCCTCGTTGATGCCGTACTTCTTGTTCAGCAAGTTCAGCAGGTTGGACTTGACGCGCTCCACGTCGTTCTCGAGGCGGTCGTAGTAGTTGACCAGGTTGGTGCAGCGCGAGCACACGAAGTCCTCGTTGCACACGATCACCAAGAAGCCCTCGCCCACCAGCTGGGCCAGCTTGTTGGGGAACTTGGTGGACGTGTGCGTCGTGCACATTTCCGTCAGCGACGTCTGCGTCTGGCTGGACAGCAGCGCCTCGTCGCAGATGTAGCAGCGCAGGGCCGCCACCGAGTCCATGATGTTTTGCTGCTGCAGTTGCAGTTGCTGCTGCGATGCGATGGCGCTCGCGTTTGAACCGCCGCCGCCAGGTGTCGCCAGGCGCGTTGTTTTCAATATGCGCGGCTGGCCGGGACCGGTGACGGTGACGGCGCCGCTGCTCAGCAAATTATTGAATTTGCGGTAGGTGGCCGGGTTTAGTTGATTGTTCATGATAGTGTGCCCAACGTGCGAGTGTGTGTGTGTGTGTGTACGTGTGTATAGATCGCGCTAGCTAATATTCTAGTATATGTTCTGTTTTTTTTACTTAATTCTTTTTAAAAAAAACACTTGTATTCACCACCACATCTAATATTCGGCGAATCGAAACTGAAGTAAACTGCAATTGCTGGTTTGTTGCTCTGTTTTCTTTTGCAATTACTCGGCGAGCAACAACAATTTGTTCGAGTTTAATTCACGTTTGTATGCCGCGGCGTCACTTCGACTGTACTAAAGTCTATCGAGAGTGCTGTATTATTTAGGGTTAAATGCTTGTGTGCTGCAGCGCGCAGTACTGTCGTCTCGCTTCGGCGCACGCATGCGGGCTGATATTTGCCGATGCGATAGTCAGCTGTCTCTCTTACACGATGCGGAAATGGCGGCCGTTTCGGTAGGCATGCACGTTCAAACAGTCGTGTCAAGCAAGAATTGAATCTGCACTGGATATCGTACACCTTTGTAACACGTATTTACAAGTTTAATAAATTAATAATACATATACGATTTTTTATATTCAATTATTGAATAAATTAAATTCAACTTTAATTCACAAACACCGACATGTACAATATTTGTAAAATTTTGCGTCAAGCGTCGCTTTTGTCGTACGACTTTGTTGTTAAAAATGTTGGTCAACGTAGTACAGCCAACTGCCTCTAGGTGTCGCTTTAAGCGCGCGCTATTCAAAATAAGCTAATTTATAACACAATGGTCCCGTATGGCCGATAAGAATTTATACTTAACATTTAAACATTAACATTTAAATCTGTAATCAGACGATAAGATTCCTCAGCGATTTGTTGTCGGTTCATTTTGAGTACGCTCCGATTTTGCACGCCCAACGAACAACGCTTGTGGGGCTGTGGGGGGCAGCGCAGACTGCGTTTGGCAATATTGATGGTCGCTTATCAGCTACCTCCGCTCGCTGATAATATAACAGTATTTACCAACGCAAGCTAATACATATTTGGTAACGGTGCCTACGGCCAAAAAGGCGCATTCCGGCCGCCGTTTTTCAGTTGGCAAACGATACGAAAAGCGAACGCATTGATAGCGTAAAGTCGAAAAGTCGAAAAGACATCCACATATATTGAAAAGAAAAGTGTGCCCAGTCACTGTATTGGCCACCCCGTGAAGCTGTTGTTGGTTTTCCGTTGATATTGTTTTTGTTGTTATTGCAGTGTGTCGTATTCAAAGTGGGCCATTATCACTCGGTTATCGAAAAATAAACTAGTTACAAAAGCAAATTGAAAATAGAACAAAAACACGCAAAAACAATCGCCGAGTTAATTGGCGCATGTTATTCGGCGCAACGATTTCCATTCGCCGTGTCCGGTTCAGTTAGTTGTTGGGCGCCCGTCGCGTACTCAATACGTAGCTGCCGCCCACTCGAGGGGGGCGTGGTGTGAGATCTTTCGGGCCCGTAGCAGAGCGCAAAAAGATATTGCCAAAATGTACGGACGTTCACCGCCGGGCATCAAGAACTTCGACTCGCTGCAAACATGGGCGAACTGGGCCGGAGTACTTGGCGTGGTGAGTAATGCCCAAGAGCTGGTATCGGTGCTGGAGTTGGAGTTGGAGTTGGAGGTCGCTCGACCCCATTGCCTCGATTGATAAGAGCGTCTGTTGGCCATCTGCTGTTTTCAGATACAGATACAGATTCAGTTTTGTGCATATGTATGTCAGAAGCAGAAAGAGGCATCTGCGATCCCAGAAGTATGCATATATATTCTTGGTCAGGGCGACGAGCAGAGTCGATTTAGTCATGTCCGTCATGAGACGACAAAAGCTAGACACCCAAACTTTTCGACTATAAATTCTTCAGAACATGTTTATCTGATTTTTCGATATCGTACCCTTATCTTAAAGTGCGCAGCTTTGTATGTATGTCTGTTTGAATGCAAGGTGGTTGATATTTATGTAACGACAGCTCGCAGCTGGGTTCAGGGTATCTTCTAGTCGTGCACTCCCGACTGGAGCACTCTACACTCTTGTTAAAGCTAAGAAGATATCAGCAGGAAGCACTGACACACACTCACACACACTCTCCTACTGATCAGCTGCGTCCAATCAATCACAGCCGTTATCAAAGCCCCCAAAATGAACTGAGTCACCTGCCCAACTGCAGTTTCAGCCCAGCAAGAGACAGTAATATTAAAAGTGGCCCATTGACGTGTGTCAACAAACAAGCTCTGATTAGGGCAATTAGCGCACAGCTCACCGCTCTCAGGCTGATACCCCTCTGCGCCCTCGCATCGTTGCAGGTACAAGCTGTCATCTGGATAGGTCTTACGATAACGGCCATCATCGCATACAGCTGTCATATATACATCACCAACGACATGACTTATGGCACCCTGGTGAAGACCATCTTCTTCGATGTCTACTTCCACGACGGTTGCAAGATGTCCCCGGAGATTTATCAGAACTACAACTCCACCATGCTGCGCCAGGTGACGACCGTCTTTGATCCCACACAGCTCCTGATCTGGGATTGCGTTTATCTGGGCGTCTCGGTTTGCTGGCTCTTTGTGTCCATCGGCCTGTTGTCTGGTAAGTAAACACATAAATATTGAATGTGAGAGGACTTCAGGCATAACCTTCCAGAATTTCGATTTTGTTGAAAATCATGGAACTATTTATTTAACGCTATAGAAGTTCATTGGTAACTGTTTGGCTTTTTCTTAAAACTGTTCAAACTATTTTTTAACTAAAAAAAAAACTAAAAATTTTGTACATTGAATGGTATTTTAAATAGTACAAAAATTATATATTTATATATATTATTTATATAATCTTGACAGTATTTATTTCAACTTGCAAGGCTTCATTTTTAATTTTTCTAATTTAATTCTAAGAATTTTGTTGTTATCTGAACGACGTTTTTTTAACTCCCCGCAATGATTATTCCAACTGCAAGTTGGCTAATTAATAAAAGTTAGAAACGCATGCCGGATATGAAGGTTTTGTTTCGCTTTTTATGACTAATATGGCGGAATTTACAATCGGAAAAACTTTATCTTTATCTAAAGGCATTTCAACAACATTTTTATTTTCAAGCAGCTAACAGTAAAGATAAAATCAAAAGCCCCATATTTGAAAAGCTATAAAAGCATAAATAAATATCAAACGAAGAAAACCTGCGTGCCAAATACAAAAATGAACAAAAGAACAAAGGTAGAAGATACGTTTGTTTGCTTTCGTGGCAGGTTGTATAATAAACGTGCAGGTTTCTCCACAATTGATCACACACACACTACGCATGTACTTGGCTTTAAGTACTCCCTGGCGTTCTCATCAGAGTCGAGCACCTTCAATCATCCAGCAGTGATTAGCTTTACTGCCTGTGTCAACTTGATCGATGTGGCCAAATGACTTTGTGCCTGACTTGAGTACTTTTTGTTTGTTTTGTTTCCAGGCCTGCGCAAGGACTCTGTCAAGAAAACCCTGTCTGTCATCTACGCTTGGGCATTCTTTATGGCCGCCATCTGCGCCATGGACGTGGTCTCGGGCGTCATCTTTGGCGTGGACTACGGCCGCTTCCAGGCCAAGGCCTCGGAGTACAATGCGAACAGCATAAATATCGGCTACGTGGATCCCAATGCGGTGCAGCTTATCGCTGGCGGCGTGGCTGCCATCGCAATGATGATCATATCCTTCAAGGGCTTCGTCCTGTGGTTCATAAACCTGCATCTGCTGGTCTTTTTGATGTCGCGCGCAGTGCAAATCGCCCTAGATAAGGACAGCTCGGTGAGTAAACGGACGGGGTGACATCATTGGCATTGCCTCATGTAATTGCCAGCGGGAATCATAAATTCTTTCGAGCACTTGTCAGGCACCTAAGCTCCCCGCCCCCGGACTTAGATCAATGAGCTGTTGCCAAAAATATGTAGACAAGAAACCCGCAACTCTCATGTGTAATTAAAGACAACGACGACGATGACTCCGACTACGGCATGTCTAAAGTTAGCCCTGTGAACATATATGAGCCGACTACGGCATACCAATTACGGAATACGGAATACGCTATACGGAGCTGCTAGCTGATAAGCCGCAAGCGTCCAGCAGTCGATAAATTGACTTACTGATAGGCTGATAAGTGATGGGAATTTATTTTGCTGGCGTCGTTCAAATTTTATGCAAAAATTGTTGAATAACTGCGAGAATACCCTGTAATCATTTGTCATAGATTTATCTAATTGCAAATTTGTATCTTGCAGGATACGCTGTTCCTGCCACGCAAGGACTCCAATGATATTCTGTCCACCCGACCGCCCATTCGCGCCTACGAACAAGAAAAGTGAGCACAATTGTTAATTTAGATTGATTACAGAACTAATTTGTCTACTGATTACCCTGCAGAATGGAGGTGCAGGCGTACAACAATGACGCCTTCATGGCGGACACTCGCTCCACTGCGGAAACCATCGAGGTCAACGAGGAGGCCATTGTGCGAGCTGCGCATATGTCGCGCGATGCGAATCTTATGGATCGTCGTTTCCGCAGCATCGACGCATTTCAGCAGTATCCGGCGCCCAATCAGAACAATCGAGCCGTGCGTCAGTCGTCGCAGGGACCTCTGCAGGAGACCGTTGTCGTGGCCACGTCGGGCTTCCCAATGCCTGACTACTCACCACAGCCCAGTCCCAACCCTAATGGTATTTTGCGTCATCATCACTACTAATTCAAGGAAGGCATTCTTACGTAATAGTCCATATAATTCTCAAATAATTCCCGCCCCAGTAAAGCCAGCAAACAAGTAACGCAGCTTACATTAACTTAACAATTTTGTCGCCTATTGTTGTTTTTATCAGAGCGTATTATGCGTATTATTTATATTAATTACAACAAATGTATGTACTACCTGCGATTGCAACAGAGAATACAAAATATATACATACATATTTATACTTAGTTGCACGGCCAGTATAATTAAATGTGTTTATTTTTCTATTCGATCGCTGATAAGACGGGAGTGGACTAATGCTAACTTTTGCTGTTGCCTGAATCATGCCCCCAGCAACGATTGTTGACATTGTAAAATGTGAGACGTCATATGCATGTGATAATTGGCTTGCTCTAAATAATCTCTATACAATTTGAGTTTGTTTGAGTTTGGCGCCAAATTTAAAATGTTATCGATTACTACAACAGAGTTGCAAATACACAAAAAATACTAAATGCACAATTTATGTTGGGTATTTTGCGTTTACAGTGCTCACTTACGCGCTTACGTTGCGCACTTTGAGTATATCCATTGAACGCAGGTCAGCCAAAAGTTCATCAAAATATTCATAATAATTGATAAGCCGGTCGTATTTTACGACAGATTTTCGACTTTGAGGAGCATTGTCAGGCGTAAAACGTAGTTCGCCTGTCCCTATACGGCTCATTTCATTTTGAGACGTGCTCCAAAGCATAACAACCGGTGAAATTCATTGAACTCGAAAATATTCACAGGCAAAAAATTTGCAACGGAAAATGGTTTTCATAACAAAGTTCGCCCGTGCGGGTTTGCAGGCGGCACGCCAGCTGCGTGCCACGCCCCTTGCAGCATCGCAGTGGCGCGGCTTCCACGCGAGCTGCATGCTCGCCAAAGGTAAGCCAATTTATGCAATCACACTGAGCAGCGACAGTTGCAGAGCAACTGGAGCTGTGCAGCTAAAACTGCAACAGGTAGTCACCTTTCTGAGATCTTGCAGAGCGCCGCTTCACAGACAAGCACGAGTGGGTCGAGCTGCTGGACGCCAACAAGGCCATCGTGGGCATCTCCAGCTATGCACAGGAAGCACTGGGCGACGTCGTCTTCGCTCAGCTGCCCGAGCCGGGCACCGAACTCAAGCAAGACGACGAGTGCGGCGCCCTGGAGAGCGTGAAGGCAGCCAGCGAGGTCTACTCACCAGTGAGCGGCAAGGTGACGGAGAAAAACGCCCAGGTGGAAGATACGCCAGCGCTGGTGAACAGCAGTTGCTACGACAAGGGTGAGAATGCAATGGAAATGATAATATGCTAGTTGCTCACTAAAGAACACGCTTTTCCCCCGTGCACAGGCTGGCTGTTCAAGGTTGATCTCAATAATCCCGACGAGTTCCAGAAACTCATGACCGAGGAACAGTACAAGTCGTTCCTTAGCAACGCCAGTCACTAGCCAGCTATGGGAAGTCGCTGCTGACAAAACACGCCCGAAACTCATCCGCCTCATCCACTCCATTCACTCCACACACTATCCACGTTGTTGTTGCATTTGGATTTCGTTACGCTTTAAGAATAAACTGAAAAGCCAAAAATTACGCTTGAAACAATCACAATCGCTGCTACGATTGACCCTCGGGTCAATCCACTGTTGCTGCTCCCCCACGAAATCGATTGATAAGAAGCCGCGGCTGTTGAAGAGCGCGCGCTCTTAAAACTGAGTACTATTTAAGGTGTGAGTGCTGAGCGCTCTTATCAAACCACTCAAAACTCACTCAATGTTAGATCGGCAGCACTGAGTGATAAGTCACCGGCTTCAGCAGCCAGCGGAAATGTTCGCTGAGCTCGGAATGTTACAAAATCAGTTGCTGAGGCTACGATTATCACCTGATTGCGTGCACTTGCCTAGAGAAAGACACTGGACGCACGCCCTTAAGCCGCGAAAGTTGTGATAAGGATTTGATGGACAAGTAGAACGTCTGTCAGTGTCAGTCCACGGATGCTGATAGCTGATAAGCGCACACATTTTGAACTTGACGGCGCGAAAGGAGAAGCGTGCGCGCGCTAATAAAAGCTCTGTCGGAAAGCTCTCAGCAGGCAAAAAGTTTGACATCGCACGAGCGCTGCGCTCAGTGCTCAAATTGAACTCGAATCGTGCGGTAGAAGAACTCGTGCGCTGCGCGACGTAGAACATCCCAAAACGAACCAGAAGCATTAACACATTCACACACACACGCACACATTTACAAACACGAGACCCAAACAAACTGACGGAAAACACACGGCCCATTGAAATTTCGATGAGCAAAGGATAATTGTCAGAAATTCGCACAGCAAAGTGAACAAAACAAAACAAAACGAAAAAGTAAAGAGTAAAAAGTAAAAAGTAAAAGCAACCACAGACAGCCAGACGCAAAATGCCAACGGAAAAATCAATATTCTATCCGAATCCGGCAATTAGCCGCAATGCCTACATATCCAGCTTCGACGAGTACAAGAAGTTCTATCAGGAGTCCTTGGACAATCCGGCCGAGTTCTGGTCGCGCGTCGCGAAACAATTCCACTGGGAGACGCCAGCGGATGCCTCCAAGTTCATGCAGTACAACTTCAACATCTCCAAAGGACCCATCTCGATCAAATGGATGGAGGGCGCCTCGACCAACATCTGCTACAACCTTCTCGATCGGAACGTGCGCAACGGCCTGGGCGATCAGATAGCGTTCTTCTGGTAAGTGCAATCCCTGCTCGCATGAAAACAACAGTAGCGCTCCCCTCTCCACGCACACGCTCTAAGGATAATAATTTATTGATTTTCTACTGTTACGAAACGCAGTCGTGACGTCGCCCATGCTAACCCCTACCTACCCTTGGACAGGGCACAGTGCGCAGGCACACGACCGAGCAGAACAGATGTTCGCAGTTGGCTTGAGCTTCGGCTAGTTCCGTTACTCGTTACTTGGCTCTCTCTCTCTCTTTCTGTCAAGGGCAGAGAACTTCTAGAGCAAGGAGCTTAAATGCCAACATGAACACCATTTGACAGCTGACTGTTATTTATTAGCTTAGGCAGCTTGCAGTCAGGTATCACAGCCACGCTGGCTAGGTCAATGTCAGGGCCCTGACCAGGCACAAATTGTTAAATGCTTAGAAATAAAACAAGTAAGAACGTTGCAGTCGGGTGTAACCGACGGTCCAATACTCGTTCACACTATGATCTCTACGGTCTCGATCCCTGTACCTACTGCACAGACAGCAGCGCCACCTATTATTCAACTTGTTATTCAACAAGAAGTATTATGCACACAAAAAATATTACGCTTGTTGGGAAAATATCGATTTTTGTAATTGTGAGGGCGTAACGGGCGTACTGAAAATAATAAAATTTTAATTTGGTGTATCTAGCTTTACAAATAATAGTTTTTGTGATATGCTACGCCTCCAGAGGGCGTAGCCAAATTTGTTTCATAACCCAATATACTCTTTTCAATTTATGAATGAATATAAAAATACTGTACTGTGTGTGTATGTACATGAATATATATGCATATATGTATGTATGAATATACGCTAAGAATTCTTAAAATTTACGCTTTGTACAGCTTTTCTATTTGTATTTCCCTTGTAATTTTGTTATTTGCTTTGTAAACATTAAATAAACTGCCTCGCCTATTTGAGAACAAACAAATGCAAGTACTCCAAACTTTTGATGGATTGAGCGCCATTTCATTTACTACGAAACTTTCCCATGCTTTTTTGACACGCTTACAAATGATAATGCTGCAGTCTGAATTAATTATTATTGTGTTTATCAAGGTATAATGAAGCAGGTGCTACGTCTGAGTGCAATTGTGTGCATTCGAGTGCTCTTCAGAAGTCAGATTGCAGCTAAATGCGTCTTAAAGTTTCATACTAGTTGTGCTTTCGGTTTGCCTTTGTTTTTGTTAAAGTTTTTTTGCTTCTTGCAGGTTATCGGGCATCGAGTTCAAATCATTCTCGACATCTTGCTGCCTGTTTGTGCCGTCAGACCAAATTGTAAAACAAATATTCTTTCTAATCGGCGGGGTTATCGCCGCAGTTCGAATGGGGACGCGTGCGAAAACAATTCAAATGCTGGGGGAAGCGGAATTGAAATTCAAATTTAAATAGAATATTAAGTCAGGTATATGAAAGGCAATCGCAAGGTCAAACTGCTGTCTGCGGCTTGCTCCAGCTCCGAATTGTGAAAAATATTAAACTAAAATCCCAGCAAACAGTTAGTTCATCAGTGATAAGATAAAGCGCGTAGCCGAACAATTTGCACGTAATGGGCAATAATTAACACACAGAACAAAAATAGGAAAAAGCACAGATAGTGCACAGGCACAACAATAAAGTTAGCCAAAGCAAAGCTAAGCCAAAATCTTTTTTGAAACTTTTACTGGTCTATTAAATTATATGTCTTATAATACACACATACCTGCCTATAAATATATATGTAAGCACTTATATACATTCAAGCGATTATATAAGCGGCCGATTTACGCAAAGCGCTCGAATTGTTTATTCAAATTGATTTCGGTGTGGCGGCGCGTCGAACGCACCAAAATCAAATTAAATATTTCGCGCCTTAATGTGTGTCAGTGCGTCTGGCAATGGCAAAAAAAAAGAAAAGAAAATGACCACAAGGTGTGCTGCGAAAGAATGCCAGTGTCAAATGTTAAACAGTTGAGACAAATTTGCCGCGAGCGCAGCTTCCGCTCTGCAGGTCAAAGCGCTCCACTTACAGTTTTGGCTGCATTGCGCTACGCGCAAAAATCACGCGATCATATCGTCCGATTACTCACAACCAATTAGAGAGAGAGAATTTATAAGCATGCACATGCTTGTGTAGGTGTGTGTGCAAAAGAAACGAAAATAATGTTAATGCTGACACACCTGAAGTTCGAGCGAAAGAGCAACAACAACAAAAGCTATAATTGGCCAATCATCATATATTTGATTGTTTTTCACATTGGCCAACTATTTATTTGGCTCTAATCGAATTGCCCTCATTATGAATAGTATACATTTGTGCGTATCAGTCCACTCTTCTATCGAACGCGGGTTTTCATTTCATCTATTTAAATGCTAAACAAATATTGGAAAAATAAAGATTTGCTTGAATCTCGCTTAAATTAGCGTCTACAACTTGTCTAGTCAAACAAACAAGAACATTGCAGTCGGGTGTAACCGACAGTGCAATACAACACGCAATTCAAGTTAAGTTATCTAACAAGAACTATACGCAATCGTTAAACACTGAAAAAATTCGAAAAAAAAAAAACAAATTAACAAAAAAAGGTTTGCGTCTTGGGTGGTCTTGACCTACCGCAACTCAAAGAGCGTGTTTGACAGCAGTGTTACTTTTTAAGAAACTTAAGTTATTTAATATTTTTACGCCCAGTTATCGATTTTTGTAGTGTGGATTCAAAATATTTCTTTCGCGATCTTTAGAGGAGGTCATAAGTAATCTTAAAATCTTAACATTATCTCTGACTCAGATGCAAAAACCAAGTTTCAAGTCTCTAGCTTTAATAGCGGCAAAAAAAAAATTGCCACTCATACGGACAGACGGACGGATAGTAAGACGGACACTACACAAACCAAATACACTCGTTTCACTTAGTGCACGAGTATAAACATCATACGATTGTGGCTCTCAAACTGTAGGATCAGGCCCAGACATGACGACGCTTGAAAAGCTTGAGCCACAGCAGCAGCTTTCAGTTCTACACGCAATCAACTTCTAACAAACAACAACAAATGAAAACATTCGATGCGATTTGCTTTTATTGTTTTTGGGTGTTTTGTTTTTGGCCGTCGGACACGCGAATCAACAGCTGCTTGCGCTGAGATAATAATGGGCATTGTTCTTGTTGTTTTGGCCTGTTGCTGGTTGCCGTTTGCCGGCTGCCTGCCTCACATGATTTTTGCGTTCTGTGTACATTCGCATTCTTCGCAGCACGCCTTAAATAGTAGCTGAATTGGTGATATTTTTGATTACTGATAAGCACCGCACACCAGCCACGCGTCTGTCTGATGCCGGTGGTCAACGGCGGTCAAGATCATGAGGTGTTATTTTTTTTATATTTGGTTTCCAGGCAGCATGGAAATTTTCATGTCTAGCGTTATGGCAAATTGATTAGCCAAAGATTGTCGTGCGACAAGCGCCTCAAGTACTTGTTATACGGAATCAAAAGCACTTGAGCATTGCGGGAAAAGTCGCGCCATCACATTATAACCGGCTAAAGCTCCGTAATTAGTCATTTGCTGTACTAGTGCTCACAACAGCTCGGCAAGTACACCTAAACGAGATAGTAATTCCGATCAGTGCTTGTAAAACTGTACAGAAAAACATACTGCAAGAGAGAATATAATGAAAGAGAGCAAGCACACTATGCTTTTACCTTGGCCTTGAATTGTGCGCCCAACAGTGCTGTAAATTTTAACAGCCTCTGTTATTAGACATAAGTTGTTGACTGTCGCTCAACGAAAATTATCAAATATTTTTGTTGTTGCACATATTTTGAACATCTTACTAATTAAATTCAATTTCGTGTGAGCTGAAACGAATTTCATTTCAAAATGAAACAACAACAAGCGGCTATCGCACTGTTTGGCATTTGTGTATAGGCCGACTCATCCACACATATCCGGAAAAAGCGTACTATGCACCCACAATTCTTTTTTTTGGTGACAATGTTGCCAAAAAATAGCTTTGAATACGTCATGTTTCCGATCTGCTTTGTATGCTTCCTGATTTTTCTGTTTATTGGGGGCAGACTAACCAATTCTTATCGCTTTATATGAGACAGCCGATTGGGTAGATCCCACATTACCCTTTAGTCAATGATTTACAGCTACTTTATTGCATTTGACTCATTTCGAGTTTCTGTTTGGCATTTGTGTTGTGGGTAGAACTACGACTGCTGACCTAGACCAAGGCCTGTAACTGGCTTTCTCTATTGTGATTGTCCTTGGACAAATTCACAATATCCGTTTCATGTACCGAAGTATATGACCGTATTCTGATACGTCACGATTTTTATTCGTTTGTGTTGCGGTCGATTGTGCATTACAATTATTGTTGAATTTAATGCATTTTGTATTTGGGTGCAATTAATTCTACCCGAGTAACTTAATGGATAGACAGTGCGTTATGAAAGTATGTGAACCAATTTGACTGATTAGTTGAAGAGAGATTTTTTTCTTTGAAGAGGGATTTTTTTGTTTAAGACAGGCCTTGTTCATTTGAGCGGAAGTTGTTCATTTGAACAGAAATTGTTTATTTGAGAGGCCATATTTGTCCATAGATCATATTTAAAATAAATACTTTGTGTATTTTAAAAGGGAAATTTTAAATGTTGGATGAAGCCCAAATTATATTTCCTCTTATGGCCGCCAATATTAAATCGTTTATATATATAAATACACCTATGTATGTATATATATATATACCTTTAGGCATTTTCTTTTTGTCTGTACATTTGTATTCTATATAGTCTGGACATTTTTGGTGATGTTTTTCCTATATACATTTACTTATACTTCTGCCGACAACTGTAAATTATATTTATATTGTATCGTACGTAGCATATAGCGCTGTCAATGCAGCTGCTGACTTTTGTGGCTATTGTGTCGGCTGTTGGCTTCGGTTGCCAGGTTGAGAATAAAAGAGAAAGGCGCCACTTGACTAGCAGTTGGAGGCCACGGGCCCCACATAACACCCACTATCAAATTAGCAAATTATGTTGCAAATTCCAATTGAGTTGCCGCTGACAATTAGGAAGCTTCAAATTGCAGTAAGTGATCCAATTGAGGCGGAGCGTGGGCGTCTTCCAAGTGGCTAAGTGACCTGTTGAGGGAACACCCTGTACGCAGGTTCCGTATTGGGCTCATTGCCAACGGATTAATAATTTACTTCCTACTTTATTGCGCTAATTGCAGGGAGGGCAACCACCCCGATGATTATTCGCGCGGCCTCACCTACCGCAAGCTGCTGGAGGAGGTTTGCCGATTCGCCAACGTGCTGAAGGATCACGGCGTGCGGAAGGGCGATCGCGTCTCGATCTACATGCCCATGATCCTGGAGCTGCCCATTGCCATGCTGGCCTGCGCCCGCATTGGCGCCGTGCACTCGATCGTCTTTGCGGGCTTCTCGCCCGATTCGCTGGCGGAGCGCATGTTCGACTGCAAGGCCAAGCTGCTGATAACGGCCGACGGCGCCTGGCGAGGCGAGAAGGCGCTGTACCTGAAGGCCCTGTGCGACACGGCGCTGGAGAAGACCGAGGAGATGGGCCACTCCGTGGAGAAGTGCATCGTGGTGTCGCACCTGAAGCGCGTCACGCCCTGCCAGGAGAATCATGTGGAGCCGGACATACCATGGACCGATGATCGGGACTACTGGTGGCACGAGGAGATGGAGGACAAGGAGCCGGCCTGCTATCCCGAATGGATGGACGCCGAGGATCCCCTGTTCATGCTCTACACGAGCGGCTCCACGGGCAAGCCCAAGGGCGTGCTCCACACCACGGCCGGTTACCTGCTCTATGCGGCCACCACATTCAAGATTGTGTTTGACTACAAGCCCGGTGACATCTACTGGTGCACCGCCGATGTCGGCTGGATCACCGGACACACTTACGTGGTCTACGGCCCGCTGGCCAATGGCGCCACTTCGGTCATTGTAAGTCCCTCCAGCGAGCAAGTGTTGGAGTGCAAGTTCCTTACGTATATTTTTGCGCTGCTTACAGTTCGAGGGTACCCCCTTCTTCCCCGGCAACGATCGCTACTGGAGCGTCATTGACAAGTACAAGGTCACCCAGTTCTATACGGCCCCGACGGCAATTCGCGCGCTCATGAAGTTTGGCGACGGTCCGGTGCTCAAGCACAATCTCAGCGGCCTCAAGTAGGACCACCTCATTCCAATGCTCAAATGCAAATTTCCAGCTAATTCGTTTCCTTTCTACAGGGTATTGGGCAGCGTTGGCGAGCCCATCAATCCCGAGGCCTGGCTCTGGTACTATCGCAACATTGGCAAGGAGCAGTGCTCCATTGTGGACACATTTTGGCAAACGGAGACCGGTGGTCATGTCATCACGCCTCTACCCGGCGCCACGCCCATGAAACCAGGCTCTGCTGTAAGAAACTTGAAGCGTTGCAACTAAATTCGAAATTAAATATAATATTTCTGTTTTTCACCTGCAGTCGTTCCCCTTCTTTGGCGTCAAGCCCTTGCTGCTGGACGAGTGCGGCATTGAGATCAAGGGCGAGGGCGAGGGCTACTTGGTGTTCTCGCAGCCCTGGCCGGGCATGATGCGAACGCTGTACAACAATCACGAGCGTTTTGAGGACACGTATTTCTCCAAGTTTCCGGGATTCTATTGCACTGGCGATGGTGAGATGAACCGAAAGTAATTGAGAACTCTCTCTGATGCATCATAATTTTCACCTGCAGGCGCCCGTCGCGATGCTGATGGTTATTTGTGGATTACTGGCCGCGTCGATGACATGTTGAACGTGTCGGGCCATCTCATGTCCACTGCCGAGGTGGAGTCTGTGCTCACGGAGCATCCACGTGTCGCCGAATCGGCGGTGGTGTCGCGTCCGCATCCCGTCAAGGGCGAGTGCCTGTATTGCTTCATAACGCCCAATGAGAATGAGGAGTTCGACCAAAAGCTGATCGGCGAGCTCAAGAAGATGGTGCGCGAACGAATCGGACCGTTTGCCATGCCGGATGTCATACAAAATGCGCCCGGGCTGCCCAAGACGCGCTCCGGCAAGATAATGCGCCGTGTGCTGCGCAAGATTGCCGTGAACGATCGGAATGTGGGCGACACCTCCACGCTAGCCGATGAGCAAATCGTGGAGCAGCTGTTCGCCAATCGTCCCGTAGAGGCCAAGTAGACAGCCGCAGTGTCCCAGCCACTCCTCGGATCCGCTTCTCGCTTAATGAGCTGGCCAGCTCCTTCTGCAAACCTCTACTTAGCCATATTTCTCTGCTGTCGCATTTAGGCTGGCACTAAGCCAGTTTATATCCACGTGTGCAACATGCGTGAATCCTGTAAATCTCCCCCCTCTACACATACATAAATACCTATGTTTAGCGCTAACTGTTGGGCCCCGAGCCGGGCTTACAAATTCCACCTAGTTCTTAAGCTGTGTGCGTAAGTAATGAACACTTGAGCTCCTGAAAATGCACCCGTTACTTTGATACATTGATATATTGATGATTTGATATTTCCAACGTGTGAATTGGTTCTGTATCGTACACATAAATGTCCTTTTAATGTAGTTTAAATGCTGAGCACGCACATCTTTCCACTTCTTTTGTTTCTTCGTTGTAGTCGTAGCCTAAGTTCTTGCTAAATTCGTTGTGATACAAATTTAATTATATATTGATTATGTATGTATTTTTAGTAGAATTGATATATAAAACAAAATATATACACGATTTCAGTAATACCCATCAAACTACATTCAATTACACAATTTTGATTTAAACTTAGATTCATCTTTTGTAGTGCAATTCGATATATATTTTAATTTGTTGAGCTCTCCAGTCATCCACAGCAACAGCCTATGCTAACTAAGGAACACGTAAGTCCGGACTATAGAATATACACATATATATATTTACAGAGATATTTGACAACTATTTGTGGTTTCGGAATGGCAAAATGCACTAGACGTTCAGAACGTTTGTTAGTTTAAGATTGAGACGATACATATCAATGTTGCATAGCCCTTATCAGCATTCCTAAGTATACACATTAAATCGGCTACATATACGCTGAGAATTACACACTATATACATACATATCGTATATGCTATATGGTCAAAAGACTTCCTGCAACGAGAACATATCATTGAAGTTACTGCTGCAAAACTCAAAGTATACATATCATTATTGTTATGCCCGTTTTCCCGATGTTCAGTTAGGGTAACATATATGTGTATATATATATATAGCAACTAACTGAACATTGTGCAAACAGACCCTAGTATTGTTATTGTTAGTTGTCAATGTTGGTAAGAGAATTCAAGAGATTTGAAAGGAACGTAGTGCTTCTTTATCTTGATGCTGGGGTCGCAAGTTGCGCCCATGTCTGATTGTAAAAAGTTGGTTAGCTTTAGAGGAACGCAGCAAAGATATTGCCCACATTTATTTAGCCCTATATATATACATGTAAATTTCACAGGATATATATACACATATATTTAATATATATTTATCGAATCATATATGTGTAAAATAAAGTTTATTGTTTCAATGTGTTTTAATCCTGTATATTCCCTTTTAAGATCTCGTATCTTATGATTTCTTAATCTTTGGTTTTAAGTGTGTGGAGGGGCTCTTTCTGGGAAAGAAAATACATATGTAAAGCCCTTGATTTATACTTCTTGATACATTTAAAATTTTTCCCGATTGGTGATTACATATTTTTAAATTTTAAACGTGGCAAATCGAACGGTATTTTATCAGATGAACCGTCTTCAAAATGCAAGCACTTTCGAGAACTGCACAAAACATTTATCTTTTATTTAGCAGACAACACTCAACGGTTGACCGCGATGAGGTTTGCCAGCTTATAGCGCAGCTAACCCAGAAGGGCAGAGAGGTAGATTTGTAGAGTATGAAGTAGTATGGAATAGATTCCCTTATGAATATGCTTTGTAGATGATGATGAAGGCCTTGCAGCAAAGGCCCAAATACAAAATAAAGTCGCACGCACGCGATGTCGTGACCAAAACGGACCGGGATGTGGAGTGCATGCTCGTCGGCGCCATTAAAAATCAATTTCCAGATCACAAGATCATCGCCGAGGAAGGCACAAAGGGCACTGACAAGAGCCTGGTCATAAGCGCTGCACCCACCTGGATCATTGATCCGGTCGACGGCACAATGAATTTCGTGCATGGATTCCCGCACTTCTGCACCTCGATAGCTTTGTATGTGGAGAAGAGGGGCGAGTTCGGTTGGATTGACAATCCAATGCTGAGGCAATCATATGTCGCCCAGCGTGGCAGGGGGGCTTACTTCAACGGGAAGAGAGTGCGGGTGAGCGGGCAGCGGGATCTCCAGCAGTCGCTTATCTACGTGGATTGGCGATTTAATCTAGGAGGCAGTTATTCGACCTCTGAAAGTATCTGCCGGCTGCTGCCCAATATCCACGGGTGAGTAGAGATCGAGCTGATTGTCGTCCCCGACTGCAAAGTGAGTTTCCAGCATACGCTCAATGGGCTCGGCGGCACTCAATCTGTCCCAGGTGGCCATCGGCGCCTGTGATGCCAGCCTGCAGTTCGGCGCACACGTTTGGGATTGGGCTGCAGGCGTGCTGATGGTCCAGGAGGCGGGTGGCGTGGTCATCGATCCCTCCGGCGGCGACTTTGACATATATTCGCGCCGCCTGCTGGCAGCGGCAACCCCCGAACTGGCAGAGCAAATAGTTCCCTTGGTAACGCAGCAGTTTCCCCAGCCCCGAGACGATGATCCAATCGGAGAATAGCTACATCCCAAGCAGGCCTCGACTGTGCTCAATCAGTACTCCCAAGTCAGGAGCGTTAATAAATTATTTCTAAATTTTCTAGTTTGAAATTTTAGGCCAATGCAGAGCATAATTAGGGGGTTCCTGCTGGCCAGCAGTCGTGGCCAGGGCCTTGCTCCGCTCGCCACAGCCGCGGGCGCCAATCCGCCCGCCACACTCGCTTGCACTGCCAACCCGGCTGGCAGTGCCCGCTTTGACGTGGACAAGCGCATCGCGGTGGGCCTCGAAAGATTTCAACAGGTGACAACACAACTGTTGACTGCCCTCAAACCGGAGCGTCTCTACAAAAGGGAGTCGTCCGCAAAGTGGGACACTCTGGTTGGGGAGATGCTGGTGAAGGACATCGCGACACAGTATCCGAAGCATGAGTGGGTAGACCTACTTGAAATGGAGACAAGTCTCAAGCGTATCCAATTTTTACGCAGATTCGTAGCCGGGGATGGAGTCAATTTCCGTAAGTCGGAAGCGCTGGAGAATAAGAAGATCAGGGAAATGTCCCATGCGTAAGTCTCTAGTTAGGCAGTATCCAACCCCGGCTCTAGTCCAATCTTTTCCAGACTGGGCAGCACGGGATTGGCGGATGCCTACCATGAGTTCAGCTGCCATGCGTGGGATGTGGCCGCCGCTTTGCTGATTATGCAGGAAACGGGCGGCGTCTTTGTGGATCCCATAATGAAACCATTGGACAATATGCTGGGCAGCGTGCTGTGCACCTCCACGGATAAGTTGCCCGGACAACGGCCATCAACAAGCGCGCAGTTGCATCCCAAAGCCCGAGATGCTGACAACAGCAAATGTTCTGGACTTGCCAAGTCGTTTGGCAAGTACTTAATAAAGATCCAGAAGCTGCCAAGTAAATCGTCGCTGAAGATCGAGATCTTGGCAACTGCTAAGGAGACTGACATCGAGATAAGGAAATCAAAAAGTCACTGCACAAATTCGCCTTTTCGTCCTAAGCAGTCGAGAGCTGAAAAAAGCCGCAAAACTAAAAGGAAAACTCGCAGGAAATCGGATCAGAAGGACGACACGTCATCCAGTGATCCGTGTTTTCCCGGTAGCGAGCCCTAATTCTCTCAGAATGCGAATAAAACCAGAAGGACACTTGCTCGGAAGAGGCAGCTTGGCGGAAGGGGCCGACTCATCAGCCAGTGATTCGTCCCTAGCCGGGCCAAAGTTTCCGATTCTAGCAGGCGTAGTTAATATACTTAAATTATCTATCAAAATTGGAAAATAAATAAGAATTGCTATTTGAAAATGTTTAGATTTGCATGCCAGCGGCTGCTACCACCAAAAAGGGTGCCTACAAGAGGGACTTCCACTGGGAGTTGCCGAGTAGACGTCGACAAATGCGCCGAGCTCAGCTGCCGGCTTGTTGACCAGGCGGCGGGGGTAAGCCTCGACAAAGAGCTCACAGCTACGGCACTCGCAGAGCTTCAACGAGAGCCTCTCATTCCAGCTTCTGAGAGCGGCCAGCATGAAGAGTCGCGCCTTTGATACGAAGCTGCATAGGGCGGATTTGGTTACAGCAACGGATCGAGCAATCGAGGAGCTGTTGATCAAAGGCCTGCAGACGCACTTTCCCGAGCATGTCTTCATTGGCGAGGAGGGCACTAGCGGCGCTTCCACGGGCCACCAGCTGACCGATGAGCCCACCTGGATCGTTGACCCAATCGACGGCACCATGAACTTTGTACATGGCTTCCACTACAGCTGCATCTCGGTGGGCTTCTGGCTGAACGGGCAGCCCGAGCTGGCCATTTGCCGTAATCCCGTACTAGACCTCAATTTCACGGCGCGCCGCAATCGCGGCGCCTACCTGAACGGCTCTCCCATACGGGTAAGTGGACAGACCCATCTGAGCCGGTCCCTGATCATGTACGAACTGAATCCCAACAACTTCGGGCCCGAGCACAAGGACACGCAGTGGGCCAACGCAAATAAGCTGGGCCAAGAAGCACAAGCGTAAATAGCGAAACACAAAAACACACTTTGAGCCCGAATTGCATTAACTTGGCTGCCACAGCCTGCGCACCACGGGCTCCTCTGTGATGGACATGTGCCTGGTGGCCATGGGCGCCGCCGATGGCTACTTCGAGTTCTTCAACCATTCGTGGGACATGGCGGCGGGCGCTCTGCTGGTGCGCGAAGCGGGCGGCGTGCTAATGGACCCAGCTGGCGGCGAGTTCGATCTCATGTCCAGACGGGTGCTGGCGGCGGCCACGCGCCCGCTTTGCGGCCAAGTGGCGCGGCTGCTGTGCAATGGGCAAATCTATCCCCAGAGAGACGACGAACCCCACAAATAAAATTCACTTTGACCACACGAGTAGATGTGGGTGGCATTGGGCCAGAACTCAAAATGTGTACTTAATTGTTGTTTTAGGTTTTGTTTAGGCACACACACGTTCTGTATTAGTTTTCGGGCCGGGTCCAGTCTGAGCTTGTTTAGGAGCATG
The DNA here is from genome assembly GCA_035041545.1 of Drosophila colorata. NCBI lineage: Eukaryota > Metazoa > Arthropoda > Insecta > Diptera > Drosophilidae > Drosophila > Drosophila colorata. The sequence continues at coordinate 13,768,672 of JAWNLD010000564.1, forward strand.
CAACTCCTTGGTGTCAGTTGGTAGACTAGAAACAGCAGCCTCAGCTTAAGCCTCAGCCGCAGCCGTAGACGTAGCCGGATTCTTGGTAATTTATTGCCATGGCCGATAAAAAAGAAAAGAAGAAAGAAGAAAAGAAGAGTGAGGAAGATCTACACCGGCGAGAGAGGCAAAATTCAGACCTAGCTGAAAATGCGGCGACAACCTATGGCCTCGAGGATCACGAGGCGACCGCACAGGACCCGCGAGTCACTGAATTGAGGTCGGCACGCTCCCAGCATGCAAGAGCCTTGTCAACTAACGTTAAAGTCAATCCGACACCAAAGCTTGCGACTGCGAGCTCAATCAAGCCAGAACCTGACCAAGAAAATATTAGGAACACCTCCAGTGGTAATCCGATCAATGCGGCCACTACCTATGGCCTGGAGGATCACAAAGCCAATCTGCAGGATCAACGAGTGGCCAATATAAAACATCCCCAGGCTAAATCTCCGTCGAATACCAGTCGCGAGCAGATAGTCGCTGCATCACCATCAAGAACCAACGAGCCCGCCCCAAAAGCAATCGGGCCGGCCACAAAAGCAATCGGCCCGGCCCCAAAAAGTGCTCCTGCTCCAGAAAGTGCTCCTGCCCCAGTAGAGCAGCCACAAACTGTCGTTGTTTATAAGCCGCCACCGGAAATTCCACTGACACCCATCCCATTGCCACCACCAAGGGACAAGATACCAGAAGCACCCGCGGGAGTTAAGGAGAAGGAAAAGCCAGCCGTGGTGTCCACACTCACCAATACCGACGTCACCTTCGATCCCTCGAAAGAGTTCGCGACCAAGACGACAAACACCGCGGGCAATCTGTACACAGACGATGAGGAGACACCGCCGGAGACACCGCCTGTGACACCGCCCCCACCGCCACCACCGGAGCCGCCATCCAAATTTAACTTGGATGACTGCTATGCCTTCGCGGTTGAATTGGTCAGGAAAGCGGGCGCAATCGCACTCGCTTCCAACAAGGAGCGGCTTTCGTACACGACCAAGGAGCACGAGAAGGATCTGAACACGCGCACCGACATCGAGGTCGAGGAAATGATGACCAAGGCCATCACGGAAAAGTATCCCGATCACAGGTAAGCGCAGGAGAAATGTCCTGGCAGTTCAGCCCCAATAATTGAATCGCTTCACAGCATAATTGCCGAGGAGGCCGTGTCGCGTTCGGAGACCGGTCAGGTAACACTCACCAATGCACCCACCTGGATTATAGACCCCATCGACGGCACCATGAACTACGTGCATCACTTCCCCTACTACTGCATCGCGGTGGCCCTGCTGGTCGAGAAGGAAACCGAATTCGGGATCGTGTTCAATCCGCCGTTGCAGGAGTTCTACGCGGCACGAAAGGGCAAAGGCGCCCAGCTCAATGACCAACCGATTGAGACCAGCGGCCAGGAGAGTCTCCAGAAAGCTATGGTCCTGCAGGAGTACAGCTCCGGCATGAATGAAGCCCGCACCGTCACATCTATGGAGAACGCCAAGCGGCTCATCAAGAAGACGCACGCGTGAGTCACCGGCTATGCCCGAACTCCAAGTACTCTGTTCCAAAAAACCAATTTTGTTTCAGCCTGCGTTCGATTGGCTCGTCGGCCATGGGCCTGGCGATGGTTGCCTCTGGGGTAGCCGACGCCTTCTACTTCTTTGGCCTGCACGTCTGGGACATGGCGGCCGGCAATATCCTGGTCACGGAGGCAGGCGGCACCGTCATCGATCCCGCTGGAGGCGAGGTGGACATTATGTCGCGGCGCGTCCTGGCAGCTGCTACTCAACCTCTCGCACTCGAGCTGTCCGCTGAACTGGTGCAGAACTATCCCCTGCCGCGCGATGATGAGTCAAAGCTTGAGGTCGAGCCTCCAACAAAGGATTTTCAAGCACAAACCGAGTTTTCTGATTCGAGCTATTCCTTAGAATCGGACAATTCGAAGCAGATGACATTCCACAATGTTCGCTAGCGCCGGCAGGTCAACCAGCTGCTCACCAAGCACACAATTCCATCTAAAAGCATGTAAACAAGTAAATATTTTGGGACGCCAAAAGCCGTTGTTTCTATACTATTTAAATTACTATTTGAAAAGCGATTACAATCGATAACATCGCTTCGTCGCACCACAACCTCAATTCGCCGCTTGGCAATTGCAAACTTGCAATCAGCTGGTGGCCACAAACATACAAAAGTCTTTCCGTGCATTCTGCGCGAACCTAATTGAATTATACACACGCATTTCTTACTGACCGGACGTGAAAAAAACACCAACTGGCGTGCAATGGCAGACAGCGTTGATTTGGGCAAGTGCTTCGAGATTATCAACAACCTGACCACAGAGGCGGGCAGGGTAAGTGTGTGGCAGGATGCGGCAAGTGGTTGATAAGTCATGTTAAAGCGTCTTCACGCAGCTGATCGCCCGCAACAATGAGACCCGGCAGGAGTTTGTGTGCAAGTCGGGCGATATTGATCTGGTGACGCAAACCGATCAGGATGTGGAGAAGCTGATCATGGCGGGCATTCGCCAGCATTTCCCAGACCACAAGTGGGTGCAGTCGAGCCGAATGCACATCCCATGCTAAATACTTCCCTTGCAGATTCATTGGCGAGGAGGAGAGCAGCTCCGGTGCCGGGGTCAACAAGTTGACCGATGCGCCCACCTGGATCATCGATCCAGTCGACGGCACTATGAACTTTGTGCACGCATTTCCACACTCTTGCATTTCCGTGGGGCTCAAGGTGAACAAGGTCACCGAAATTGCTGTTATATACAATCCAATGCTGGAGCAGCGCTTCACTGCCCGCCGCGGCCAAGGCGCCTACTACAACGGGCGCCGCATACAGGCCAGTGGCCAGCGGGAGCTGAGCAAGGCGCTGATAACCAGCGAGTTCGGCACCTCGCGCGATGAGCAGAAGATGCAGGTGGTCAACGAGAACTTCGCCAAGATGGCCAAGCATGTGCACGGGTGAGTCAGACTGTGTGCAGCAGCTGCTCTTCGAACTGATTTCCAATTGTACTGATCTATGATATGGCTAGCTTGCGTGTGCTGGGCTCGGCCGCTTTGAACATGGCCATGGTTGCACTTGGCGCCGCCGATGCCAACTACGAGTTCGGGATTCATGCCTGGGACGTGTGCGCCGGCGATCTGATTGTGCGGGAGGCGGGCGGTGTTGTCATCGATCCAGCCGGCGGTGACTTTGACATCATGTCGCGCCGTGTTCTGGCCGCTGCCACACCCCAGCTGGCCCAGGAGCTGTCCAAGGTGTTGACGCAATACCACCCCCAGCCACGAGACGATTAAGCGGGGAAGGGAATCTGGCCTGGGTTGATATGCTTATTCACAGCTGCTACAGCTGATTATTCTGAGTATCCAAAACGCATTTGCTAATTATGAACCAAGTACCTTAAAGGAATTTCCATTGTTATGCGAAATAAAAGTCGTGCATTGTACACCATGCATACGTATACGTATATTAGTATATATGTATGTATAATTGTATAACTACTAGCAAAGTAGCTGTATCAGTTTATTCAAAGACGTTTGTTTGTTTGCTTTCAAGTACTTTTCTGTAATTTTATTACAATTTGCGGCGCTTGTTTTGCAATTTAATTTGTTTTTTTTCTATTTCTTTTTGCAAATATGTATTCTTATCTACTTTTGTAGCTTATTGGTATGCATATTGTTGCTTCTTCATATATATGTATATTCAATTTGTAGCTGATTAGTAAAGCGTTTTTGTTTTGTATGGCATGTAGACAGCAAACTTGTGTGTTTTCCTAACGAAACCAAATGGTAGACAAGCGCTATAGTAGTATAGAAATTCTTGATAATCTGCGCAGGAGATTCACATATAGATCTTAAAATTTGTTATGCCTGATCCCTTCAGATTGCATTGCTCATTTCACAGAATGTGACAAGAACTTGTCTGAATCGGTTACCAAATAGCTTTTGTTTAGTTGTTTCTGATTATGTTGTCAGTATTATCTGCTTTTTGCCTGTGGCTTTGTTTATATTCTGATTTTTTATCGTACATACATATTGCTTGGGCATAACATAGTCGAAAAACGCGACTATTACAATTATAGTTGTGCTCTTGTTTAGTTTATAGCAAAGCTTTTTAGATATACGATACGTTTAGTACATAGTACATCTATATATATATTTATTGCATGCTGGATTCATCCGGTTTATGTGTACTGCCTGAGCGCTTACACTAGCTAGCAGCGAGCGAGAGATTTGTTATCTTAGGAAGTCGACGTTTGTTCTTTTAACAATATCATCATTTTGTTGTTGCTATTGTTAAATTTTAATAATGCTTTCTGTGGAGTATTTGTCGTATTTTATGAATGTACTAACCATAAATACCATTTAAAATTTGACACATCATTGAAAAATGTAATCAAAGCTACAGTAGGTAAAAAATTTTATCTATGTATTAAATATATACTTGTATAATTTAATTATGTATTGTAATTAAATAAAACATTAATGCTACATTCACAAGGTTTCATTATGCGCACTGGCTTACACTGGTTCTGAAATGTGGGGAGTTCTGCGTAATTGGGTCCTGGGATAAGCAGCTAGAACATTTGAGTTGAGAGTTTACTAAGATATTGCAAATTGTAATTTATATATTTATATAATGTATAAAGATTTAGATACATATTCTAGTTCAATAAGCGAAAGGTACACATGGAGCATAAAACGGTCGCTACGCCAATTCAAGCATTTAGGACTTGTACGTAGCTACCTCTATATATTTACTATAATATTTTGTTTTTTTTGTTTTCACACTAATAAAATTTACAAAATCTTCTATATAAATTCAACAATTAATGAAGAGCTTTAGAGTTTTGAAGATATACTATATATATAGATATTGTTTTTCTTTTGTTTTTCAACATGTATTCGGTTTTGAAACGTAATACACAAATTTAGCACCAATCTATTCAAAAATTCATCAAACTATTTGATTGTTCCAAGTTATACAAATGAAGCACTTAAAATTATGCGATATTTTAAACGAATATGAACACGTTTCGAATTAAAGCGACGGCACAGGCCGACGTTGGGCTACACTTTCCACTTTCCAAATAAACAATAAACCGATTTACCTTTAATTCGAATTTGGAAAGAGCATCATATAGCAACTTAAAGAAATAATAATCAAGCCGTGGCCGTTGTTAAATGTTAAAAATTAATTTAAAATTTATTTACACGCAGATACAATAAACGAGCAAGAAAATTTGGGTCTTTTTGCTTGAACTACACTAGATACCTCTAGGTTTACATAGTATATATATATATATTATATATATGTATATATTTGATATATATTTATAAGTAGTTCTTTAATTATACAATAAGTATTTTTTTTATTAAAAAAGTAAACAGTATTTTTCGAACTTGAACGCTCGCACTTCAGTCGAGTTTTTCTTTTTTTTTTAAATGTTGCCCCGCTAAGCTGGCAAATAATGTAAGGATCGTGTGGGAGTGGAAAGGGGTGGGTGTACAGGGTAGTTTGCTTTATAAGGGATGACTTGATGAGCTTGACAATGAAATAAATAAATCTTATGTTGCGCATGGGATATGTACGGCTAGTGCTCAAGCTGTTTGATAGAATGCTTCAAAATTAACAAAAAGAAACTTTTTAGTTGAGAGTATCTCAAAGTCCATAATTGTGGGTGAGTGTGTGTGTGTGTGTTTGTTGGTGTGTGGCCTAATATGTTTGCGGACGCCATTAACATTGCTAAATATTTTATGTATAACTTTAGTTTTAGTGGTAGTTGTAGTTTTAGTTAACTATCTGTATCTGTATCTGTATCTGTTTCTGTATCTTGTATCTTGTATCTGGTAAAACGGTAAATGGTTGCCTTTCAATGTTGAGTAGTTCTAGTTGTTGCTGTTGTAGTTGATGTATCTAATGCTGCCAACTCTTCGTTTAACGCTAATTACTTAAACATACAAGTTGTAGAATATTGTCGACTGCAACAGTTTCTACAGCTCGTCATCCGCCTTGGGTATGTCGAAGATCTCGGCAAAGAGTGGCGGTAGACGCAGCTTGGTCCAGTTCATTCGCAGCCAGTCGAGATGTGAGAAGTGCTTGGCGCCCAGCGAGCGCAGCTCCGGTATCTTAGCCTCCAGCGCCGGCATCAGCTGCAGCGCCTGCGTCGAGCCCGCTCGCGATCTCAGTATCTGAACGCGCAACGCCTCCGCGACCAGTTCGCGGGCGCGGGCAATCACCTTGGGCTCACTGAGACCCGCCCGATCCGAGGCAAGCAGCACCATGGCGGAGAACAGACCAATCTCGGTGTCGCTCAGGCCATATGCGTTCAGCGTGTTGGCAAAATTCAGCAGGGCGTTCACAAAATCCGACTGCAATGGGGAATCGATTTACCAAAATCATAAGCAAACGAATTAATTGAATATATAATGGGATTCGACACTAATATATATGTAAACAACAATTCAATAAATTGGCTTTTTAATCTAATCTTTTAAGCTAACCGAGGTACTCTCAAGTTCCAGCATTTTTCTATTCATTTTTAGATATTTCTCGCGCTGTTTTCACTGTGTCTTAACTCACATCGTAGAGTATCTCTAGCTGCTGGCGGGTCAGATATGCGCCATCGTCCAGCGTCAGCGTCGTATCGTTGATCAGACGCGCCACGTGCGTCAGCCACACCTCGAAGAAGCCCAGCTTGATGAGTATCAGTTGGTCGTCCTGCGTGAAATCACAGAAGCCAGGTACGCGTTTCGCGAACTCCACAATGCGCTGCACGCCGGGCGTGACGCGCGCCGAGAACTGCTGCCACAGCCAGATCTTTTGGAACTCCAGGCTCTCCGCCACAGTGGTGACAATCTGTTGTTGACCAAAAACGTCTCGGTTAGGGGGCAATTTTGTATTTTCAATTGGGGCTGCACTTACCCCATTTTGTGGCACTGTCACTGGACGTCGCATCAGTTCGCGTGTCAGCTCCTCGGTGTAGGAGCAGTTGAGGCGATGCGCCTGCGAGACGCACATGATCACATCGTAGACAGTCAGTTCGTTGGCGGTGCCGGCGAGGCCATCGTGGTGATCGTGGGTGTGGCACATGGCCACCTGGGTCATGGCCATGTCGCTGCTGCTGCCCATGCTGACCAATTGCTGATGATGGTTGCCCACAGCTACAGCTGTTGCATTGCTGTTGTTGTTACCGCTGCTGTTGTTGTTATTATTATTGTTGTTGTTGGCACTATTGCAACCGCCCAGCTCCGATGGCGACGAGGCTATCGAACACATTTGTGGCGTTTGTGGGGTACTTGGTGTATTCACGCGCACGCTGCTCGCATGCGGCTGCTGTTGTTGTTGTTGTTGTTGTTGCTGCTGCTGCTGCTGCTGTTGTTGTTGCTGCTGTTGTTGCTGCTGTTGTTGTTGCTGCTGCTGTTGTTGTATTAGATTTGTATGCAAATTATTGGCACTGGTTTCATCCACATTTAGGGGCGTGCTGGACGCTGATGCTGATGCAGCGGCAGCTGCTGCGGCTGCACCGTTCAGCTCACGTGAACGCTTGGGTACGCGACCATAACGCACAGCTGCAAGAGAGAGATGGAGAGATAATGAGCAAATGTCAGTTTGGTTTGAAATTCAAATTACAGCGCACATTTATCAAACCAGCCGCAAAGTATGCAGCGCAAATGAGATGTGAATTAATATTACATACACACAAAAGTATGCTACACAAAATAATCTGATTTCATTTGTAATCTGTTTCGCGTTTGTTTCACAAAACTGTTGCCTACTTTTAAGCGATGACTTTTAATATAATTATTTCATTGATTCGAAGAGCTCATCTATATGTCATTAAACAACACAGAAGTGCGTAGATGGTGAATAATCAAAAATTCTTTTTACTTTTTCCTCTATTTTTAACATAGCAACACGATGTTTTTTTTTGGGCATTAACATTAAAAGTTTGCGTCAGTCAATGTGCCCAAAAAAATAAGAGCCCATTTATTAGTTTCTAAAAGCAATTTAAATTTAAATCTTAAGCAAAATGTCACACAATAAAACTGGCACACGCATAAATCTCAAGCAAACACACACACACACACACACACACACACTTGCTACAGACATGTGTATCATTTGTAGCAAATGGGCAGCAAAATTCTTGTGCTATCTCAAGTATAAAATTTGTACTAAAATTTAATTTGGCAGACGGCATATTGTTGCTGCTCCTGCTGCTCAACACAAAAGTCTTAATTTCTTTGAGCAGTTTTTTCTAAAATGTTCATTAGCTTGACGGTTTAGTTTTCACCAAAGCAAACGAAACAAATTGCAAAAATGTAAACGTGAAATTTCTTTTGTGCAACCAAATACACAGCATATTTTATTAATTAAAATCGCATTTGCCTTTTGGCAGACAAACAGCGGCTGAGCAGCTGCCGCTGTTGCTGCTGCTCCAGTTGCTGCTGGCTTTCAACTGGTGGCAGCAACACTGGCGATGGCGATGGCGATGGCGTCGTCGCTCTACGCTCACTTTATCAGTGGGACATTGACCCACTGTGCTCAATATAAAAAACTGTCGGCAACTGATTTTTGTTGTTGCCATAACGTGTGTGCGTGCATGTGTGTGTGTGTGTGTGTGTATGTTTTCATTTGCTTTTGCTTTGTCTTGTTATTGTTGTTGTCGTATTCGCCACAGCCGGCGGCGGCGTCAGTTTCAGCAACAGCAACAGACAATCCAAAAGATACATTCATACACAGATACAGATACATGTGTATATTCATATATGTACATGTTTGTTGTTGCACTTATGACGAAAGCGAGCGGCTGCTCGAGTTGTGCAAATTGGTCAACGAATCGGCTAAGATCTTGCCCAAGCCGAGGCCCCAAGCGAAAGAAATTGCGCATACGCAGCGTGCGCCCGGAAAAGTCAACGTGCGTGGGAAGTTGGCGCGAGTGAAAAGTTAGCCGCTCCAGCGGACTGATGATCGTTAAGTTGGCCAACACATTGACCCACATCTGTTGGCCACTTTGTCGCGCAGGCCTTGTTGCTGCTGCAGTCACGCTTTGCATCAGCTGCCCATCTCGTTAATTGTCACAGCTCGTAAATTAATTATGACATAACTACACACGCACACACTCGCACGCACACACACACACAGACGCACAAGAGCTGCACATTGTTGCTGTATCCACCTTCAACTCTGTTAATTGTTTGTGGCGGGCGCTCTGCTCTGTTTATTTTTATTATTTTTAAGGTGTCTTCAATTAGCAGCTCATTGCGATGATGATGGCAGCTGCACGATTTGTTTGCTTATCTCTGCTCGCTTCTAACTTCTCGCTTGTTGTTTGCTGCTTTTGTGCAGATATTTATTGACTTAGTTCGCCTTCGGCTCAAGGGTATTCTTTTTGGCCACTTCAGCACCTCTTGTGGCTGTCAACAAGTGGGGCAGATCAATGTCCAGAGTAAGCAGGAAAAGAGTATCGTAAAAGCTGATCAGATTGCAAATAACGTACATCCACTTTGCAGTTCGAATTCATAAGAGAGATAATGTGAAACAAGTAACACGCTGATAATAATAATTATTAACATAACAACCAAAATATTGCAATCACTTTGGGAATATCTAACAGATTTTGATGTGAAAGGCCCAAAATTGATGAAAATAGATTATTATTATATTAAAAGCTAAATAACACCAAGTACTGTGGTCGCTCTTTAAAGAAAATACTTTGCTTTCAGAGGTGACTAATGTTTAAAACAATTCCTATTTGTGGAATTATTATATTTCAAAACAAAAATGTATAAACAATTATTATTATATTAAATATAATATATATGTATGTATATATATAAAAATGAATAAACAATCGAACCACAATTAAGAGTTTGCTAAAAATAAGCATTTCAAATTTATAAGGCCTCTAATGCATTGGAAATTATATTCTTATTTGCGGAAAAACTCATATTTCTGCTAGTTTTAGTATTCAAGCGACCATTATACTTATTTGCACGAAATCTACTCCAACAAATATTTATCATAAAAACTATAGAAGCAGTCACATTTTATCGGGGGACACATAAATTATTTGTGGTTGGTTTTCTGTTTTCCCATAATCTACGACATTAGCCATTCAATCGTGCCAGCTTAGGCAGGCTGCTCCACATTTTTGCCTGTCACCTGCCCACCCACCACATCCACAGCCATTCGTGCCGCCCACTCTGCAGCACTCTCGACAACCGTGCAGGTCAACATCATCCATTATACACAGAGTCCATGCCAGGGCAGGCAGCTGCGGAGTCGCCGGTCACATAAATAAGACTAAGCCTAAACTTCTTTTCCTGCTAAAAGCATCTTAAGTGATTTAGTGCAGCCAAATGGCTCCAATGCTCAGCGGCCAAATGACCCAACAGTGAGCGGGAGAAAGAGAAACAGAGAGAGAGAGAGAGAGAGAGAGAGAAAGGCAGAATGATAGGGAAAACTTGTTTGGACTCAGCATCCATTCAGCCATCCATCTATGGCATCTACAGCATCATCAGCATAGGCTCTGCTCGTGGAGTGCCAGGCCAGGATTTGGGTCACTGAAATGTGAAACGGCGGCCGTAAAGTGGCCCAAATGTTGCCCACTTTTGACCGGAGCGTTGTTGGCCATTAGCATGCGAGGCTTAAGCTGAAACTGAAGCCAACTGCCAGCCAAACAGCCATCAACTACCCGACAACAACAACAACAACAACAACAACAGCAGTCAAAGCATATACACATAATCATACTGCATATATATGTATATGTGTATATAGTTGATTTTTATTTTTTAATTTTTTTTTTGTTTTTGGTTTTATTGTGCGCATGAATGGGTCGGGGCTCGGGCTTGGGCTCGGCCCGGTTCCGGCCCCTGCGTTGGCCCCACAGCCCACCGGCATAATTTGGGCCGTATTTGCTGCTGACCTCGTTTGAGGTCGTTCATTCACCTGTCGCTGTTGCTGCTGTTTGCTGTTGTTGCTGCTGTCGCCGGGCTGCACTTTATGCACTCTACATTTGCATGCACATGTGTGTGTGTGTATGTGCCAGTTGGTGTGTTTACCCAGTTACGAAATTGTCCAAAATGCTGCGGCTTACTTGGGTGAAAGTTTGTTTTTGTTGCTGCCGCTGCTGCCAGCAAGAATAAACAGCTTTTCTATGCATGTTGCCGAGGGTAGCTATAACTGTGACACATTGTTTGGCCTCTATTTACACATAATCTATCCGAAGCAATCGCTTTTATTGTTCATGATTACTTAAACTCAACTAACAAAAAGTCTTGAACAAATTTAGGAGCTGAACCAGTTGGGCTCTAAGCTCCCCTTTGAGCTGAGCTTTGGAAATGGAACACATGAAATAGAAAATATATTTTCAGTTGGAATTCTCAACCATATCATTTGGATGAAATATTTTAACATAACCGCCTGTGCTATTTAATAATAGTTAGGTTGATAGTTTATAAGGATTTCCTGTACTTAAAATAGTAATAATAATTTTAACATAGGATTAAGTAACGAATTATGTAAACTATGTAAACGAAATTAAATTTAAAAAAATAAAAAAAATGTATACAAATTTTTTTTCTATATGCAGATTTGTTATATTTTCACGTAAAGTCTTTGGTCATTTTATGATTGATCAAACTGACGATATGGCAATGAGAGGGGTATTTGTACATATGTATGTATATATATGTAGATATATATAAATATATATTATATATATAAGTTAATGATATTAGGTAACAATCTATCGCAAAACAATTTGTTGAAATAATGATTTTAAGCTGTAGAAACTTTTGCGTAAGGGTATTCAAACTTCGCTTAGAGACAAAACTTTTTTTTTTTTTGTTTGCTTTTGTTTGCGCCAAGGTGTGTCGATGTGTGTGTGTGTGTTTGTGTGTGTCGTTGGTAGTTTTGTATCTGGAGCAGCTAAAACTGTTAGTTGCGTGCTAAATTTGCTGCTCGCCAACGACAACAACAACAACAACAACAACAGCAACAACAACAATAGCAATAATAATAACAACAACAACAAAAACCGCACACAGCAGCCGCCCACCCAACCACCCGCCCACCGGCAAATAAAAATTGTGTCAAGCAATTTGCGTATATTAACGCAGCGTTGTTGTTGTTGTTGTTGCTGTTGCAGTTGCTGCTGCTGTTGTTGTTGTTGCCTATTCATGGAGCCAATTGCAGTTTAATGAGCGTTAAAAGTGATTTTCGCCATTTGGCATGACGCAAGTTTTATTGCTCTGCATTTCAATTCCTGCCCGCGGGACAGTTGTGCACATTCTGCGGGAAATCACAAACGAAATTTTGGCGATCGAACCACTTGCCGATCTCGCAGAAGCCCAGCACCGGACAGTTCTCCACGCAGGTCCAATAGAAGCGGCAATGCACGGCGTGCGGAATCATCTGGCCGTGGAAGCGGCACACCACATCCTGGTTTTGACAGTCACCAGCCGGCGGGGGTGGAGCTTGTGTGATTGGTGGAGTTTGTGGGATTTGTGTTGGTGGAGTTTGTGTGGTTGGTGTTGGTGGAGTTTGTGTGGCTGGCGTGACGGACGTGGAATTGTAGCACTCGCCATCCAGGCGTGGACACTTGCCCGGCACACAGGCCGCCAGCTGGGCATCGAATATGAGTCCGATCGGGCAGCGCTCGTGCTCGATGCTGTTCAAACCACATTTGTAGTAGGCGGTGCAGTCGTCGCAGTCCAGCACCAGGTCGCCCGCCTCGTGTCCTGTGCAGAAGCAGATGCCGTCCAAGGTGCCCAGGCCCAGAGCCTGGTAAACGCCCAGCAGCAGGCAAAGCTGAAGAACTTTTGAGGGAAACTCTAGAAATTGAAGTCCTACAATTGGCTTCCAATGGAAAACCTTACCCAGCTGCATTTGAGTTGAGCTTTTTCGGTGCAGCCTTTGGAGCGAAAGATTTCTAACTAATGGCTGTCGAACTGCAGTCTGCGGCATTTTATACGATTTCAGCTATCGATAGGCCCATAGATAGGCTCTTAGACCGAACTCAAAACTAGATCATCGATGTGGTCTACTGTTGATTCTGCTGTTGACCTGTCCAGTGCCTATTGTCTAGTGGATAGCCACGACTAGTGATAAATAATTCAAACAGTCCTTGGTCAAGTGATTCACCAGTTGAGCTACATAATTTGTAGTGGGCGAAACCGTAAGAAACAACAACAGATGAGGAAGATTAAATACCCTCGCACATTATTGCTCAGTTTCGATTTAAATATTTAAATATTATTAAAAGAGCCTCTACACGGTTCAAATAAATTATATAAAAATGTTTCGTTTTAGTGCAGATTCTTTCAATTGAAAACTCGTCTGTAATATATTATATAACATCAAAAACATTAAAATATATATGTAGATATATTTATTTTTAAACATATTTTTTCTATGAAAACTAACAATTTTAATTAATCAAGGATTAATGCTATCTATAGAAAACAAGGTGTTACCTTTTTCGTAAATCTCTCTGCACATAGCTGACCTTAAAAAATTCCCCTTTGAACTGTGGGGGCACCGGATTCCCCGCTGTTCATTGACAACCACTTGAAGTTGAATTCATGTATTTGCCTTTTTTTGGCCACTTTGTGACCTTTTTGCATAAACTTAATGCCAGTCTAAAATCAGGTCCCACGCATTGTATCAAAAGCCGCAATCGAAGCAACCCAAATGCAAAATTTTGGCATTCATTTGGACCAAAACGAACGAGTCGATGCCAAAGCCAAACAAATTGCCAGAGTCTGCGACTAATCGCCTTAGGTGCCCAAACGCCACGTGTTGTCCATTTCTATGGGTAGAATCCGAAGGGGAAGGGGGGCTTGTGGGGGTCAGGCATTGGAATTTTGCCTAAATCAAGCAATAAATGCAACTGGGCGGGGCAAAGAGTCAAGCGGGGCAGAGCGAATATGAATAAAAATCAGCAAGAAATCAAAATCAGTCAAGGCATATGCAAATCTTGAACTGACCTACTCCCATATGAAAAGCAAATGAAACACGCACGCAAAGGCAAAGCAAAGAGACGCCCCAAAAGAGTTATAGGCGGACAGACACACGAGAGTCCAAAATCGAATACAAATTGGAAAAAAGAGGAAGAGAAGCAAAAATAAGCGAAATATATGTATATGCAGATATTTATGTAAAGTGCGTGCGCTGGATGATGATATCGACAGAGAGGGCGTTGAACGATCTTCTGACTGATCGTTTAGATACATAAATGCTGCCCGCTCAATCAGTCAATCAGTCAAGAGCTATCAAAAGATATTCTCGAATAAACGGGCGAATTGTCAGCAATTAACGTGTTCATTAAGTTCGCTTTTGGGTTGGACATGTAAATCGAAAAAGCTAAGCGGCTTAGCTGGCAGGGAGAAAGGCTTTCCCTCATAGAAAACATCAAAAAATGGGTTGAGTGCTTTTTGAAGAGGTGTAAATGGTTGCTGGCACAGATCTCAGACCCCCTCCCCCTTCCACTCCTCTCGCGCTCTTTTAGTGTTGACAAAAATAGTTTTGAAGCCCCCCGCGCTGTGGCCCATTCATTAGTTTCCAGCTCCGCTGGCGACATAACTACTATCGAGCTATACGTTGGCTCGCATGTATCTCTCAGATACATTCACACAAGCACGAGTATCTACAACTACGTACGTACGTATATAATTCACTTAAGCGCGTTCAACGAAGCGGGATGAATGACCTCAATTTGAATAGTTGTCCATCTCTCTGTCTGCCCCCCTCTCTCTCGCTCTCTCTCTCTCTATCTCGCGCTCTCTCGTGTGTTTGCCGCCTTGTTCCACGGCTGACTTTTTGGGTGCCATTTAAATCAACGTTGCCGCCGCCGCCTACTTTGGACAGTGGCTTTTTAGCCGCATTTTATCTCTTATTTTTTGATTTTCTTCTTCTGCTTGTGCTTTTTGTGTGTGCTTCTTTATTGCATTCTTGTAAAATTATTCAAATGCTCCACAATTTTCGGGCCAGTTTTCTCCACTAAACACGTCAAGCGCCAGAGAATTGAGGTTATAATCATAACTGCTGCTGTTGCTGTTGGCCCCCCAAAGGAGTGGCCGGCCCACTCGCTGCTTTGCCCCGCCCCGCCCCGCCCCGCCCCGCCCCGCCCCGCTTCCGTCCCATGTCCATCAACACTTTTATCTGTTTGACACAATTTTCTGGGCTGAGCAGAGCAAAGTTGAGCGGCTGCCTGCCTGCTGCTGCCTGCTCAGTGCCCCGCCAGATTTTTGTTTAGTGACACAGTTTAGATTACACACACACACACACACACACACACAGACTTAAAGCGTTCTCTTTTTTTGTTGTTTATTTTGACTACCTAATTAGATAAAAAATGCAGTTGGCTGCCGTTGGCGCTGCCTCCCCTGCCACTCCCCCGCTGCTGCTGTTGCTGCTTATGCCCCATGGGAGGTGTTAAAAGTTGCATTCACTTGGCTCCACTCCGATGCGGAGGCGTTGCCACAACCCGCAACAGCAGCGGGTGTCGAGTGCCGTGGCAGCTGGAAAGTGAGTTAGTTCTGTCTCTTTGCAACATTCGATTGTGTGTGCCCCACTTAGTGCTCAGCGCCCGGGGGCTGTGCAAACAGGAATGGGCCACAGATACAGCAAATGGGGGCAACTTTGTTGCCATTTGATCGGTTTGGGGCTACATGAGGCGCAAATATGATGTTAATACATATTAAAGGCAAAATTTAACTAAGGAAAAGTTAAACAAAAATCCTTCGAATTTAAATATGAATCTGCACTTTAAACAGAAATTTAATTCAGAATCTATAAGATGGGCTGGAACACTATCACTATCACTATCACTACATTAAAGTTGGGAGTGGTTGCGAGTCCAGCAGTAGACTATTGATAACAGGATAAGAGCTTTACTATCACCATCCAAATTGCCAGCCAAAAAGTTGTCGCTGAACTTGGCTCAGTGCAAAGTTCAATAAAATTGAAGTAAAAAGCGAGGAGATTATAAACAACGCCTCCGCAGCTCGTTAAGCGTTTATTGAACTTATTTCGTTATTTTAATTTAATTTCGGCTAAAGATTATTATTAAAAATGCAAAATACGTCAAGTAAATTAGCCATGATTCAATGCGGCCAGAAGAATGTTAATTAGATATACAGATATGGCAGCTGAAATTGTAGTGCAAATAATGAGGCAGACAAGCAGAGAAGTATTTTTTGCGAGCGGAAGCAATTCGCAGTGTAAACAAGTTGAGGGGCGGCCAGCAGGGCGTATGAGTAATGCCGAAAGTTACGCAAATGCCAGCCTCGTCGGCTGCTTATCAAATATTTGAACTAAATTGTGTAGCTAAATTAAAACAAACAACGGCAACGGCGATGGCGACGCCGACGCCGACGCCGACGCCAGTTCTAAGACATCAGACAGTAGCCAAAAAAAGAAGAAAAATCGAAAAAAAATCGAGGCAAATAAAAGTTTGCGACGCGATGCTCCAATTTGATAAGCGCTGGGCGCATTAGCAATTAGCGAATTAAACGCTGACCGAGCGGCCGACCCACGGACTAACCGACTGACTCGCGTTTGCGCTATAAATGTTTCCATGAGCTGAATAGAGGCCCACATCCAAACGCTCCCAGGGCTTTAATGAAAAAGCAAACAATTAAATTAGCCAAGAGGCCACAAGACGAAATGCGAATCAGCCATCAACATCAAAAATTCACATCGACAGCAAAAAACTAGAACGGCGCGCATTTGTGAAATGCCAATCGGCAGAGAGAATGACCGAGACGAGATATGTGTATGTGTGTGTGTGTGCATATATGTGCATATATGTGTGTGGGTATGGGCGAGATCAATGCTCGAAGGCAGCTGCTGTCGATCGATGCTGCGATTGGATCGTTAGGGTGCGAGCGGACTGTGATTGATTGAATTAATAATACAAATTAGCAGCGCCAAGTAGGTAAGATCAATGATCTCGCTTAGGCAGTAGCCTGATCACGCCAACGATCTGAAAGTGCCGTGGGCGTGGGTGTCGCTGCTCAGTAGCTGTGACTACACGGATCACAACAAGATCAAAATGTTTATAGCCAACCAGGCCAGAAGCTGCACTGAACCGATCGTTCGTCCGTAATCAGCGATCAATTAGACAGTTTTAAAAGACTTTAATTACTAATTCGCTAAATGTAAGATCGGATAAAAAGAAGTCAAACAAGACGACTTCTTCTCAAAAAGTTAATTTAGTGGAACAGTTTTGTTTAAGATCTTGATGATTTTACGCTTTGGGTGCTTTATATCTTTCTCTCTTTTCGCCATCTTTCTGTCGCCATTATATGATCACTTAAGATTTATTACTAATTCTGACAAAGACCGCTGTAGAAGAAGCAGAAGAAGGTTCTTCTCAATAAGAACTTATGATCTATGAATAAACGACGTGTTTGCTTCCGTCACTCTTTCACTCTCTTTTCCTATTTTAGTCCGTCTCTTTATACGATCGTTTAGCTGTAATCAGTGATCAAATCATACAATTTTTCAAGACTTAATTACTTAAATGCAAAATCTAAGAAACACTTTGAAGATGGCTGAAAGATAGATGAGCACTGCTCATATGCCAATTTTTAAAGGATCTGTATGATTTATGATAGAACGCTGACAACTTTCAGACTGCTTTCTCACCCCTTTCCCTTTCTATCTGTTTCAGTCTGTCGCCACAAGCTGATCGAGCCGTGTAGTTCATTTTCATTAAGTCAACGAGCCGAGCCGTTGGCTTCATTATGAGCACGCACGATCAATGACCGGCAATGGCAGAATTGCAGAGCGCTGCAGTCGGCGGTTGAGTGATTTCTTCCTCTGCAAGGAGCCCCAAGACAAGCAGCGTCTCCGGGGCACTGGCCAACGGCTACCGCTAACGATGCCAGCAGCCGCCGGCAGCAGGGAGCACGCCCTGGCGGTGCGTTGAACTATAAACGTCGTCGTTGATCGTCGCCTCGTCGCCACTGATCTCTGTTGTTGTTGTTGTTGTTGTTGCTGTTCGCATTTCATTCTTGATTTTTTTGTTCTCTCACTGTTTGGCAACGTCATCGTCAGGCAAACAAACATTATGAGCACGCTCATAATGAGCGACTCGTTTTGCAATCTCATAATCAGCTACCGACTCCAGTCAAAGCTGCGCAGACAAAAACACAAACAGTAAAAATACAAAAGCAAAGAAAAAAAAGTTGTTTTTGTTGTTGCTGTGCGCAGTGCAACGATCGCCAGTTTTTGGGCATGCCAACTCCCTTTGGCATCTGCCCCTCGCCTACGCTCACGCTGTCGCTCTCAATCTCGCTCTCGCTCTGGCTGATCGATCAGCTGTGTGTGTGTCTGGTCAATCCCTTTAAGCTCTCGCGCTCGCTCTCCTTCTCCTTCTCCCTCTGCCTCTTGTACTCCCACTCCCTTTGCTTGCAGTTCTTCGTGTTTTGTTCTTGTTTCTTTGCATATTCACAGCGAACGCTGCTATCAAAATGCAGCGCTGCCAGCGTCACGTCGCGTCGCGCCGCGTCGCCTCGTCGCACTGGTGCTTCACCCTTTGCAGTCGTCGCGCCGTCATCGCTATAAAGTGTCAATGCACTTGTTCTTGTTTCAGTCGTACATACCGTACATATATATATGTATGTATGTGTGATTGCGTTCTGTGCGTGTGCTTTGCTGCGTCTTCACGTGCGTCGCCATTGCCTCCTGCTGTTTTGACTGCACCCGCCTCTCTCTCTCTCTCTTTCGCTGCTGCTGTTGTTCAATCCTTTTTGCTTTCCGCTTTTGAAGCACTGCCTCAGCGACGCCGACGTCGTCGTCTGCTGCGTCGAGTGCTTTGCCGTTTACTCCGCTCTCCCCTTCCCCCCTCTCTTTCCCTTCGCACGTTCGTTCATTCGTTTGTACGGTCGTTGGTCGCTTGCTCTCTGCCTTTGCACTTTGGTGCATCCTTGTCTGGCGTTTGAACTTTTTTTTGTTCGTTTTGTTGCTTTTGCTTTAGCTGCTGTATTTGTTGTTGTTGTTGCTGCTGCTGCTGCTGCTGTGTGCAATCTTTGTTCTGCAGACGTCTGGCCTCTGCCCTCCTCTCCCCCTCCCCCTTTCACTTTGTGTGTGTGTGTGTATTGGCATTTGACTCCATTTAAAGTTTGTTTCGCTTTATTTTGCAAATAAAATTAACTCAACTGCCAGCAGCAAAGTGCAAGTGAAAACTGCAGATGCAGCCGCAGCTCCGAGCTGCAGTTGCCAAGTGCTGCTACCTCGCCAGTCGCTCTGCCCCCTGCCCCTGCCCCTTGTCCCGAGCTCCTTGTACGCTTTGTTAACTCAGCGCTTGTCCTTTCCTCCGTGCCCCCTGCGTCTGGCGTTTGCTAATGAGCTGAGGCGTGGCATAAGCGCAGTTACGCATAAATGTGAAATGGGCACACATTAGCTTAAGGGCTTGCCACTCCACAGCGCAGCGAGCAGTGGCCAAAGCGTTGCAGAAATCCAAATTTCTGTAGTACCTAAACACACATACTAAGTAGCGCCCAAGTAGACGGTACATGCACATAGACATACATGCACAATGTACATATGTGTGTACATATCTGTATGTGTATGCACATACATAAGAGACATTAATATTCTTACCACTTTGTGTTCACACAAAAAAGCTCACAAACAAAAATATCACTAATAAAACATCACTTAAAGTACCACTAAAGAAATCAAAGCATTCAAGACTTACTTTAACTTTTGAGAATCCCGTAGGAGGGCGATACTTGGATGCATGAAAAATCAAACGAAATGGACGGGGAGAGAAGAGTGACTTTAACAGCAAGAGAGAGAGTGTGGGATAGAGAGAGAGAGAGTGAGAGAGAGCGAGAGAGAGTGAGAGAGAGTGAGAGAGAGCGAGAGAGAGTGAGAGAGAGCGAGAGAGAAAGAGAGAGACAGGGAGAGAGAGAGAACGAGAGAGATGGAGAGAGGAAGAGAGAGAGAGGAAGAGAGAGAGAGGAAGAGAGAGAGAGGAAGAGAGAGAGCGAGAAAGAGAGAGAGAAATAGGGACAGTGAGCGAGAGAGATAGACAGCGAGAGAAAGAGAGCGAAAGATGGAGAGAGAGCGCGAGAGAGAGACACAGGGAGAGAGAGCGCGAGAGAGAGAGAGAGAGGGAGAGAGAGCGCGAGAGAGAGAGAGGGAGAGAGAGAGAGGGAGAGAGAGAAAGGGGGAGAGAGAGGGACAGAGAGAAAGAGAGAGAGAGAGAGAGCGAGAGAGAGGGACAGCGAGAGAGAGCGAGAGAGGTACATAGAGAGCGAGAGAAAGAGAGGAAGAGCGTGAGGAAGCCAGAGAGAGAGAAAAATAAGGAAAAGAGAGAGAGCACGCGACAGAGAGAGAACAAATGATTCCTATTACAAATTGTTAAAAGTAGACCATAAAACAAATGCGCTCTCCGAAATAATAATATCAAACCTAATAAGTGTTATAATTTTCTTGAAAAGGACGGCATTAGCTCAACTCTCTGCGAGAAGATGCTCAAAAGACGCTCAGCTTAAGAAGCCCTTTGAGAAATTTAAGTGGACTCCCTATGAAAGTAGCTATCATAAGATCTCCGTTGCAGGGCGTCGCCTGCTCTCGTCCAAGTGTTGGTGCCACATCATGGTTCACATTTGCGTTAAATTTTCTCAAGTTTAACATACGAAAGCAACTTTCCGCTAGCTAAACACACAGCATTTAACCTACTTTAAACTTGTCTTGTGCATTTTTGGGCACAGTCATTAGCCGAGCAGCAGCAGCAGCAACACCAAAGTTATTTTCATTTTTATTGCATGTCTCATCAACAGCAGCAGCAGCAGCAGCAGCAACAACAACAACAACAGCAACGGCCATCAACAGCATTTAACAGGCCCATCAACAGAGTCGTCGTCGTCGTCGTCGTCGTTGGCCTCAGCTACCTGTCCACTTAAGCCCCGCTGCGACCCCTGGCCGCCCCTCCACTGTCACTTACTAATTCAGTCCAATCACCACCTGTGTCACATTTTAATACATTTTGCAATAAAAGCTGTATTAAAAGGCGCTCTCTATGGCAGCCAAGGCCCATTTATTCGCTACCTTTTACCAATTGCAGTAACTGCCAAGCCCTCCCGCCCACTCCCTTGCCCTGACTCCTTGGCCAGCTTGGCTAGCTTTCGACCTTAGTGTCCCTTTGGTCGGTTGCCCGTTTCGGTTCTGTTCTGTTTGCCACTTTGAATGGCTCGTCAGCGTCTATGACAGCCACATAGAAGCGCCGCAGAACGAAGCTTTCATTTCACACACACACAGATACACAC